>OX383307.1:7058908-17058908 GCA_947523025.1 Dryobota labecula | reverse complement strand
CGAGGGCTCGCAACAATAATCCATTGAATCTTATTTGTCAACGCTTATAAACCTTTTGTAAGTGCTGCAAAACGAAGGAAACTATTCCACTTAATTCTAAACTTCGTCAATTTTTTTCTAGATTTTCCCAAATGTCAATGTTGAATTGATGATTCACAAACACCTGATGATGACTCAAAATATTAATTACTAACAGCTGCCCGCGGATTCGCCCGCTTGAGTAAAAAAAAAAAGTAAGCCTAAGTTACTTCTTATAACATCAGCTATCCGTCAGTGAAAGTCCGGTCAAAATCGGTCCAGCCGTTTCGGAGATTAGCCGAAACAAACTGACAGACAGATAGACAGAAAGACAAATTCATTAAAAAGTTTTTTCTTTTGTAAGTTTCATAAATGCCTTTAGGAAAAAGCTATTATTTTGACATTACAAACAGACACTTAAATTTTATTTACTTATTTGTAAATAGATGACAATAATAATAGATAATAGATGTACCTATACCTACTTTCTTACCTAAGACTACCGAAACTAGAAATACAACTTTACGTATTGACGTCAATATTAATTTGATGCACATGCAGTACCTTAATATCGTAGCAGCGAGGCCGGTGCAGCGGTGTTCGTCCTCTAAGTGTAACTGATCACGTGTGTTGCGTCGCATTTACATACAAAAATCCCAAAATTTTGAATTCCTTGATATCTTTAATTATTAATTCCCGATATCACGAACAAAAATTCACTGTGCAAAGATTCTTTAGTCTTTATTTGTAAACAGAGTACAAGACGTTACAATCTATACTAATATTATAAAGCTGAAGAGTTTGTTTGTTTGAACGCTCTTATCTCAGGAATTGAAATTGAAAGGTTGGAATTGAAAATTATTTTTGTGATGGATAGTCCATTTATCGAGGAAGGTATATAATTTAGGCTATATAACATTACGCTACGACGAATGGAGCGGAGCATAAATGAAAAAATGTTGCAGAAACGGGAAAAATTGCACTGGTAAAGAAAATTTTAACTTTTTTTTTGTTTTATGAAGTTTCTAAACTGTTTCTTAGTAATTTGAGTTCGCCGATTTCATATCTACCCTCAGTTTTTTTCTAGCAGCTCTAGTTTTTGTGATACAGGTATTTCCAAAAATTTCGTTACGCGGCTTACTAATATTTTTTTGTGCAAAAAAATTATTAAAATTCATAAATAAATCGATATGTCTACATTAAGAAGAACTTGCTTTAACGATGCAAATACTTTTTATGCTGTTTGTGGTGAATATATGTTTCGAGAATGTCGTTTAAGTGCGTCTTACTTTATAAAAAAGGCCTACTTGGACTTCTTTGGGACGCCATCACAAGTGTGGCTTATTCCACAAATCCCCCCTGAAAATCCCCCTTAGGAGGAAAAGTGGAATCTATAAAAAAGTCTAGAATTCACCCCTGATAATCCCGCTTAGGGGGGAAAACAAGAATTGAAAAAAAAAAGAAACTTATTCCAAGACCACCCTGAAAGTGATTTTTTTTACATTAGGGTTCAATTTTCCCCATTGAGGGGGATTCTCTGGGGGAATAGTGAAATAAGCAGGGGTGAATTCTAGACTGGTTTTTATATATTCCACTTTTCCTCCTAAGGGGGATTTTTCATGGGGGATTTGTGGAATAAGCCAAACAAAAGTACTGTTTACCAGTGTTATTCCTTTTTGAGAGCTTCCGTTTCGTGCGCTGCGTAAACGGTTTAAGTTACGCAAATATCATGCATGATGGAACTGTTCCTCTTTAAAAGTTCTAAAAATAAGTCCGCGACAGCATACGCTGGTTTGCAAGAATATCGACGTAATTCAAAATTCTGTTAAATTAAACACTGTATGCCAAACGATCATAAATCTTTAATATTTTATCGTGAACGGCAAATTTTCCTTGAATCAGTAAAGTCAAACCTTCAATAAATCATTTACCCACATTTCAATTTTTTTTATGCACAAACATTTATATAGAAATTTCATTCTCTAAGATCAATCATTTTTAGTTACGTAATTATTCTCGCAAACCAGCGATTATGTCTATCTTTTAAGATTGACTCACTTTAACCTTTTTTATTATAAAACTGAAGAGTCCCGAACTAGCATCATTCCGAAAAGGCTATAGCACCCTAGACCACATACATACGCTGCGGCAGGTTATACAGAAGACCTAGGAGTATAACCTGCCTGTCTGCTTAGCGTTTGTGGACTATGAGAAAGCCTTCGATTCGATCGAGACATGGGCTGTACTGCAGTCTCTTCAACGGTGCCAGATCGACTATCGGTACATCGAGGTGCTGAAGTGTCTGTACAAAAACGCCACTATGTCAGTCCGACTCCAGAACCAGACCTCGAAACCTATCCTTCTGCAGCGAGGTGTGAGACAGGGAGATGTTATCTCTCCGAAACTATTCATCGCTGCACTGGAGGATGTCTTCAAAGTTTTGGACTGGAAAGGGGTTGGCATCAAAATCAATGGCGAGTACATCACTCACCTTCGGTTTGCCGACGATATAGTTGTCATGGCTGACTATGGAAGACCTCAGTACAATGCTCTATGACCTCAGTAGAGCTTCCGAAAGAGTGGGTCTTAGAATGAACATGGACAAGACAAAGGTCAATTCAAATGCTCCTGTAACACCCACTCTCATGAATATCGGAGACGCTACACTCGAAGTTGTGGACGAGTAGGTTTACCTATTAACTAGAACACCATTTTTTTTAACGAAAGTTTATGCGAAAACGAAGTAAAAGCACGGGCAGGCAATGTGTTGCGACGGGGTGGGTCGGGGGAACAAGAAATTTAACGCGGACGAAGTCGCGGGCAGAAGCTAGTTGATTTATAAAGTGTAAAATAAATGTATAATATTTTTATTGTATAAGTGTTAAAGTCTATAAAACCATACATATTTCCTTATTATTTAACAATGTGACACTAGCACCTGTCAGTTTCCTCCAGTAAATTAATAATTCGACTATGTATATTATTATGTTGTAGTCGACTTCCAGTACAATCGGATGCAGTTACTGTCGTAATCTTAGCGTATAACACGATATCCCTTGGTAAGACTGGTTGTCAGTCTTTCGGGCTTCACTGACTATCAAAGATCCACGAATGATAGCCGGGATCAACACGTGCTTTCCGAGGCACGCAGGGGTCCCGTCTCTGTATGTAAAGACGGTCACCCATCCACGGACCGACCGCGGCAAACGTGACTGACCCGTGCGGCTTTTATTACTAAGCCGAGCCCCTAGAACGTTGTATCATCGATTCCAAAAGAAGGGTCAATGCAAATGAAATACAAAATAAGAAAATAATGTAATTTATTTAGAAATCAGTCTTTGGATTCTCAAAACATATTCCAGAGAACACATTTTAAGCGTATCGATGTCCGGTATCACAAATTAAATTATAAAATAACAAGAAAACATTCGTTCACTCATAAAATTGCACAAATGTTACAATTCAGGCAAGACTAAAAAAATAACAACTTTTCATTCAAAAAATATTATTATCTTACTTGCCATTCAATAATGAAAACTTTGTTTAGATTCCTTTATTAACAATTATTATACTCTTTCATTCACTCATTTTTCTTAAATATATCATTTGGTGAGTGATATTAATTGATTCTATAACATTCACTTTCCAAAATTGCTAGTTATTTTTTGACAAAAATTCTTAGATAAGTTAGATTTCACAAGTTAATATTACAAAATCAGTTTTTCATTATTTATCTTAAATCTAATTGTTATAAGTACAGGGTAAAACAATTGTACAAAAGAAATTAAAACACTTTCAACTATTCTCCTCCAACATTTATTTCCTGAGATCGGTATAAAAATTATCACATTATTTAGAAAATGGTATTTTGTACAAAATAATTAAAAAACGTTTCACAGCTAGCGTATTTTATTTGAATTATTAATAACAATAATTGTCGCAATGCGAAAAATTTGCTTTTGACGAGGCTGCCTCGAAATAAGTGACTTTTATCAAGGCACTGGAAAATAAAGCCATTTTAAAAACGAGGTGTCTTGTTTTATTAAATAAAGTAACTCAAACAATAATATAGGTACTTCGTTCCTTGTAACAAATTGCCTTTTATCTTAATGATGATTTACACAAGGCATTCAAAATTATATTTGATGTTTTAAAATCTCTGACTACAAGGCAGCCTCGAATAAAGCAACAAGTTTTAACCTCTACAGATTACAAAAAAAAAAATCTTGTCACACCTAAACACTAATGACAAACTTAAGTTATATCATTTACGTAATAAGACAGAGTAATATTTTGATGGAAGTGGATAAAAATTAAAACAGAGCCTCTAAGATTTTTTGAAATTAGCGAAAAACTGTTTTTTTTATAATTTTTTTTTATTCGTCTAGCATTGAATTATTGTTACATTTATTTTATTATAAAATTGGTACACTAGTTTTTGCTAATGAAAAAATCTAAATAAAATCGTTTTAAATATTCAGACAAAACTTGCTTACTTGTTTAATTTCTATGTTTTCAAAATTAAATGCAGTAATGAAAATAAAGTTTCAAGCACCTATAATCATTATTAAAAATTCAAGAAAAACAAAAACATACAAGTAGATATTATTGACTTCTACATAAAGTAGCGACTTTAGTCTAAATGCTTACAAATATAATTAAAATAATAAGTGTCATGTATGTTTAATAATGACAAATATTTATACCCGGATTTTCTTGATTTAGAAATACACGGATAGTTTAGTATGTACTGAAACTGAATCTTATTATTAACTACAGAAAAAAAAAAGAAGATTTATACATATTTTCCTATTATAAAGTATTTTATTTTGTCTGTCCAAGATTTGGCAAAAGTTGCTGTAGAACGACCACTATTTCCGTTACAGTATAAAATATAAGTAGGTACCTATGAATTATTCCAACGTGGAAATAAAATCTGTATGAATACAAAAACACCTTGTATTTCTGATTTGTCCTGGCCAAATTTTATTGAGGCCACTTAGACAAATAAAAGATACATTTGTAGACGTATAACCTTTGCGTCTACTTTTCAGTCACTTCTACAACCGTCTATAGATTTAGTAATAAAGTAATACCTTTATCATTTATCAAAATCTAGTTCTAGTGATAGAACAGGGCCTTATATAATGTGTATCAGAAATGTGTGGTCATATTTAAGGGTGTTATAAACCATCATACTGAAAAACTATCTCCATGGGGCTAATATCAAGTAGGTATTGAAGTTTTGTATGGGACAGCTGATTATGTTTTCGCGATTACGATGTCGGTCCCATCGAGCAAAATTGTTCAGTATGATGGTCTCTAACACACCCTTAAATATGACCACACATTTTTGATACACGCTGTATTTTTTTAAAACAAGGTCAGAATGACTATTTATAAAAAACATTTTTGCATGTAGGTAGGTAAATAGTTTCGCATAATTTTCTTTGGACACAGAATTCTTGTTTGAAAGAATTACAAGCATCTTGTAACAAAATGGAAACTTAAAATACCTATGTTTCACATTTTAAGTTATATACGATTCTGAATTGAGTTTTACAAATATGAATATTTGAGTTAGAAGTAGACAAAACTTCGGTTTGATTAATATTAAAAAAATATAATGGATAGGTACAGCATATTTTTAACAATAAAACTCTTTTTAAAGTTATCAATTTGGATTACAAAAACCGTAGATACACATAATATAATTGTTATTATAACAACATTTTTGGAAAATACTTTCGAGACAGTATCGAAAGCCTAATCATAAGCAAAATTTTGCTTAAAGTAAGCAATTGAACGTCACACACACACTACATATTTCTACACAAAATTATCGAGCAATTTTCATCAATGCTACGGAAGACAGTTGAAATTAATCGAACATAATGTTTTAATTAAAACCGTTGAAAGCACAAATGTAAATGATAATGTATTATAAGAACAAAGTCGATACGATAATAATGGTAGTATAGTTTAACCCTTTTACCACTGAAAACTAATAGAAACTTACACAATTTTTTTTAACTTTAGAATCTTTTTTATCTTGTTCGTCAAATACTACAATTACAAACTCAATACACAGCATGAGAAAAGAAAAAATATTAACAACTACTCTAATAATATGTCCTGAAAGAAGAAAAAATATTTTAGTAATTTTACAACGTTATATTTCGTATTTTGACGTTGCGTCGACGTTTACAGACGTCAGTGGCGATGGCAGGGTTAAATCATGTACCTATAGTTGAACATATATATTTAGGCGCGTGCCCAAAATCGAAACTGACGGCGCCATCTTGATTTTTCAATACAATTTGTTGTTCATATAATTACAATTTAAATGTTTTTTCTTTGTAGCAGTATATCTTATTCTATGTAATAAAATGTAAATTTTTTACGTAGGATATAATATTAAGAGAAGTTGATAGATTATTCGTAAACTGCTGAACTAAATATAGAAATTGTGGCTATATAATGCGGACACAGTTTTAATATTATATTAAAGTTTTATAAACAATCAGATTGACTTATGTTAAAAGACACGTGACAAACAATTTTTGTTGATACAATCTGGATATACTTATTAGGGTAAGTATCAATATAAGCCTTTTATCGACACCGACACAAAATCTCCACAGAATTACGTTTTTTAACAAACAAAATACTTTAAATAAATTGCATTTTTTTTTCCTTACTTTGATTTAATAATTCCGACATTCTTGGTCCATAATGTGATGCACAATTAGAAATAAAACTTTAAAACAAAATTGCTCTCTTAATTTTTTAAAGCATATAACTTTAAAAGATATAAATTTTTTATCTAAACCTTTGAACTACTAACACAATAAATAGCATGATAATTTCCCAACTAAATAGCATGATAATTTCGACGTGTTATTACGTAATTAGCGTGACATCTATGAACGGCAGTGGCAGTGAAGAGGGTATTGTGTTTTATACTTACAAGAAAAATCTTTTCGAGATAATTTTGCAATTTTTTCTACAAAGTATAAGAACTTTTGAACTAAAACTAATGTACAAATTGTAAACATTTCAGGGCACCAACTAAAGACGTAACTAAAATAATTATACAGAACATAAGAACGAGCGTTCACCGGCAGACCGCACAGTATAAGATTTTAAATATGTCAGTGTACTTCAACACTTATTTCATTGAAATAAAGTATATACAGGAAAAGTTTGTAATCAGTGCGCAGATTTTGACAAATTAAACTTAAACGTGTTTTATTATACTTACACCTATTTCTTATTTCGATGTCTTCGTACAAAAAAAAAAAAAATTAAGTTATCGTTAAAGAAAGATGTTTATTTTGAAACTGGTATAATGGTTACTCGTCGCGCAACGCGCCGGCGACACGGTCAGTGAAGCGGAACACAGTAGTAGGTACCTATCAGCTGTGCACTCGCCCATTGATATTATTACGAATAGATTGTATCCATATGCTGATTTCAAGTAGAACAAAAAAAAAAGGATTTGAACAAATAATGGTGTTCAATTACTAATACTGAACCACCGAAAAAAAAAATTGGGCACTGGTTAAAAACTTAACCTGTATAATAACACATATAGACACCTAACATATTATAACACTTAATGACAAAGATGGAAGTCACAGATGAAGGACTGTTATTAAAAGACAGACATAACTTTTTGGCACCTTCTGACGTTGGTTGAGATAAAATTGATTGACTTAATCCCATGTTAAGTTTAAGTCAAATTCCCTCAAAAATGACTCCCTCTCGCGGCTGTTCCGGACACAATCCATCAGTAAATGTTACACGTCCTCAATTAAATTTAATTACTGATACTGAAACACCAAAAAAAAAAAAAAAAATTGCGCTCTGGTTAAAAATGTATCCTGTATTTCAATGCACGTGAAAATCCCCCTAGATTCTCCGCAATCATTATTCATGCAAATCTATACTTTATATCAACTAGAAAAGTATTAAAATACATCGATTAAATATAGAATCTTCTACCTTAACAGCCGGCCTTAAACATAATATATTTACTTAAATAACATAATCAAATAGTCTAGAACTATTTAATTTTTAACCTAAATTAACAGAACAGTTGAATTTTTAACCTAATTGTTTAAAATACAAAAACAACTCGTTTAATAGCAACAATCGTGTATTCAAAGTTACATTTTCAAATGTGGTTACATCTTAACCGACATAATAGTTTACTGGTTAGTTATAGAATATGCCAAGATTCGTGGCAGCCGCGGTCATACAACGCGGGAGCGAGATGATACAAGAAAATACGACCGTCCTACTCGCACGTTTCATGACTGCGACTGCCACGAGCCTTGGCGTTTAGTGTAGTAGCTTTATATCGTGTATTATTTATATTCAGCGCAATGTGACGGATAATCGGCTAGCGGCAACCATCTTGTTGTTAAATTTCTTTTTGAAGTTTTCGGCGGCTACGGTCGTTTTAAATGTTATCTTCGCTGATCGCTCTTCTTTGTCCAGTAATAAGTTCTGGAACATGAATCCGTGGGTGTTTTTTGTTTCAAACTTTGTTTTTTTTTTTTAATATCTACAACTTAAAAATATTTAAAAAATACTTTGAGGTACAAAACTATCACAAATATGAAAAATGTTAAGTAATTTATACATGGCAATACACAAAACAGGTGGAATACAAAATATAAAAATGTGTAGGTACCTATAACATATGTATGGTACACAAAAATGTTCCTGTAAAAACATAAAATTAGTTAACTTATTGACTATACATTTATTAGTCTAATACAATCACTTAACACTTTTCCTATTTTAATAATAATACAATTTTAATATATACATTATATATTTAACTTTGCTATTTATAAAATAAGAATACGAGATCAGAGAAAATTATAATACAATATTATTTGAAATGATTATTATATATATAAACCAATTTTGGTTAAAAAAAAATGGCACAGGAATTGCTTATTTACACAGAGTTTCATAATATATAAACCTAACCAAGTTTAAATGTATTGAAACCAATTAAGTACTTTATATATAACTATAAGATTAGCAAAAAATATTTTTTGCAAAGTGTTAAAATAAATACAATATTAAAATTGTATTATTCCTAAAAGATGTTACATTATTATAATAATAAACATGCACATGGTTTAAAATTGCAATAAATTGTGACCATAGTCTAAATCAAGTTAAAAAATGTTTGAAAATATGTCCTATTTCATGATCTCTTTTTTTGTAACATATATTTTAAATCATGTTAGTATGACCCTTGTTAACAATAACTAACAAAGACCAAACTTCAGCACCTAATCGAAATTGCAGTGTATTCTTATTCAGATTTAAGATTACAGGTTCACATTTCCTATTGGCGAATCCAACTAAGCTAAAAGCAACAATGACAAAAAATTGTGCAACGGGTGATTCGAACTACCCTTGGAGCTACATCAGACATAGCGAAGTTTAACTAAAATACATCAGTATGCAGGTATAATATTCAACAAGAATATTTTCGCCAAAAATGGTATTATTGGCACATCTGTACACACGGCTACATATTAACCTATAATTTCCAGTATAAGGTGATCTCGCATTGTATAGGATGTCCGTACAATGATAGGTCAGCTTATACTGGAACTGTATAGCTTGATGTGTAGCCGTGTGTACATTTGCCAAAAAAAAAATGTCTTATTGAAGACATTTTTGTATAACGTTAGATATCATAGTCTTAAAACTATTACAACAGAGCTGATACTGAATTTGTCACACATCAAATAAATAAACCAATATAACAGCTTTAAACTTTTGACAATAACTTTAGTACATTTCTCTAGACTAGATATTTCTCTCTATAGTGACAAATGAAGTATAAGCTCAGACAAATGAAATTAAATATGCAGGCATAATAATTTTTCAGGCAGTTCATTTAAGTAAATATACCGCATGACATTTTTTACCGTCTCGTTAAAATTTGGGTATACTAGGTGAACGGAGTAGAAGCCTATGGCATAGTTTTTATTATTTTTTCTTTAACCTAGAAAGAAATTGATCTATGGATAAATACCACACATTTGAAGTAAACTTATCATACTATAACAATAAACACAGAAATTTAACAAAAAACATAATTCAATAAATAAATACGATAAATAATATTTAAATTTAAATCATACGCACCCAAATTTCAATATTTTTATCTTTTATTTTAGTTTTATTTCTGAAAAAAAAAAAAAAAAAAAAATTGCTATGCCATAGGCTTCTACTCCGTTCACCTAGTATACCCAACTTTTTTCGAGACGGTAAAAAAAGTCATCCGGTATAGTTTTTCGACAGTTTATGTCGAGTAGCATGAGTTTATATATTAAGCTAATTATCATCGAAATTGGTCATTTGATATCTATTTTGCTCAACAATTATTATTTTAATGTTTTTTGAAAAATGTCATCAGCTCGCTTAACTTAATTTGTTTAATCGCCACCGACAACAATCTCGAAATAAATTACAGCTATGAAAACCTCATGCTTTGACTTTGTAATGAAATACAAAGGGTATCTAACCGAAGCAATTTTTTTTTTTTTTCTATTATGGAGGCTCATATTATTGTTTCTTTACAATAATTCTTAATTCCTTGATAATTCTACGTATTTTAATGAATAATATCTAAGTAATTAATAAACCTGCATAAGTATTTCTATTAAATTATATTATTATAAAATCTGTGAACTACAGTGTATATTTAAGGAATAAGTAAATATGTACATAAAAAAATATATATCACACATTAATATCACAGTGAGTTTGTAATCAATATCATAGGTTAAGTGGTTCGAATGTATAACTTAATAAAATTAATTTAATGGCACACGTCTTTAATTTTTTCATCTATGCATCGCCAAGCGGTTGGTCGACTCTTCATCACGTGACCAGAGGGCTGGCCTATTTTTTGGCCAAAGAATCAGCATTGCCATTTAACGTGGCATTGCTGCCAGCCTTTTGGGCACTTTTCCCATTGACAGCGATACGGGCGAATTTTTTGATGCCCAATAAGCCCAGCAAGCTCATATATCAAGCTTAATATTATTTTTATCATTTAAAACTGTGTTAGCTTATAAATCATGTATATATTTCACTCTAAATAAATAGTAATAAACACTTTTACTATCTATAATTATATTAAATAAATATGTCTTCGACTAGTCTGCGTAATATTTTTTTTATTTTTTTATTCGTGAATGCAATAACTCTAACACTGACTGACTTATAGTAAGTTAAAAATGTATCTTTGTAATACTATTTCAATATTCTGAGATTTAAGGAAGTCGACCTTAGCGTAACTTAGGAAATCGACCTTAGCATAACTTAACAAGTCGATCTTAACATACCTTAAGAAGTCGACCTTAGCATAACTTAAGAAATCGATCTTAGCATAACTTAAGAAATTGACCTTAAGCCTAACTTAAGAAGTCGATCTTAGCATACCTTAAGAAGTCGATCTTAGCATACCTTAGAAGTCGATCTTAGCATAACTTAAGTCGAACTTAGCATACTTATATCTCATACTTGGTTAATTCAGTGTGTAACTGAATCTTTTGATTGGTCAACAATTTAAAGTCAGCATATTGTCCATACATTTTTCCATGAGAATAGGCTAAAAAGCTCCACTAGTTTTCTTTGTGGGATAACAAAGTAACCCGGTTGCTAGCAAGACTAGATGCAAAGATGCAATCATGTTATATTGAGAATGTTGTAGGCTTAATAAACTGAAAATTTGTAGACCATTCTCTATTTTGTTAAGTAGCTGGTACTTGTTGAGAGGCCTACACTGTCCTCCCATACCTATAAACACTGTAATATTTAAAAGGCCAATTTTTTTTTTTTTTAAGCAACCCTTTCTTGCCGACTCTTCTACATAAGAAACGACCAATTAGAACCGTTACGTAGCTACGTAGCTTCTAACGTTTCATAAGTGTTCGTGTAGGTTTATGTGAAATAAAATCTTTTGATTTTAAAAGGCGTTGCTACCTAGAGACAGCTGAAATGTGATTACACATATTTTGACATTTCAAAAAGAGATCACCAAATTGATTTGAAATTTAGTTATATTAGGCTCTGTAGACACCTCTGAGAGAGATTAAAATAATCATCCTTATTATGTCTACTTCAGTTTTAGCTTTTTTCGCCCCGCTTATGACAAAAAGCTGATTTAATCAAATAAAAAAATTAACTCTGGGTCCTCAACTCATTATGAATAATGAATTCATGACTAAATTCACCAGACTTTTGTTATAAAGTGAGTTTCATTTCTAACACTATTATAGTTTAATTGGAAACGCAGCTAATTTGATAAAATTATCCAAAAGGCCATTCAACTTAACACGTAAAATAACCATTCGAACCACCAACCTCAAAAAGGAAGAGAGACAATCCAAATAAAATAACCCTACAATTCTAATTACCTGTACTTCACTGCCGGCCAAAGTCTTCAGCCTCGTATCCGTCATTCCGTGGGGTAAATTCGCCACAGTGGCGATATTCCCCGACTCTTCTAGTAAACTTTCCTCGTCAAGTTCCGAGTCACTTTCAAATTGAATTTGTGGTTCGTCTTTTTTGATAACTATTCTAGTATTTTCTGTACCAATAGCGGTTCTGACTGCCCGGCTAAATATGCCAGGGTTCGGTTTTGTTGGGTCGGCTTTGACCTCTATTCTGGAAAATACTGAGGAAGACTTCTCTTTGGGAGCTTTTCTCTGTAGGATAACTCGTCTGTTAGAGAAAGCTGCAGCTTTTTTCTCGTCTTCTTTTGCTTTTTCGGCTTGCTGGAGACAAAATTTGACAATCGTAATATTTTTGAACATTTTTTCTATTTAATATTGATACAACTTCTTAAACATATTTTTTTATTATTATATTGTTATTTTTTTAATGTTTTATAAGGTTTCCATTTAATAATATTATCTCAAGTACAAAAAATGTGTCATACCTCTTTTTCGTATGTTATCCGTTGTCTGGATTTCACAGTCATGTCCAGTTTAGATTTTACCTGAAAGTAACAATATTTATTTGTAACATGAACAATATCCATCTGTATAGGTCTTCTAGCTTTTTGTGGTAGCATAGCAATACATCCGATCACTAAACATGCCTATGGCGGTTGCGTTACACGCATAGCACTTTGCTTCATTTCTCTTTCAATATGATTTTATTTTTAGACAACATTTTGACAGTGTAAATTTATTTAATTTACTACAATTATTATTGATTTCGTATTTTACGACTATGATATTTAGGGTGCAGCTAAAATATTCAGTCATGATTGTAAATCGCAGTGACGTTCATGTGTGAAAAGGAACGATTCGTCTAATGTCACCCGCACCAAGCTACAACGAAAATATTGTAGAGGGTATTTTTTTTCGTGTAAAAGTCTGGTGAATTAAAATCTAATGAAGTATTAATGTCATAGAACAAAAGTAGTTGTTTATGATGTAAGTAATACGGTCTTGAGAGGTTTTTAGTTTTAGCAATAACCCTGTAAACAACACCCCGACACCAACCGTCCCGCAGTACGCATCACACACAACCCCCGTCAGGTCGCAGGATCCTTCCTGCACCATGGAGGATGAATGAACCGTACACCAGCTCCTCGTCTAATTTGTCCTGGGTGTAATATAAATCTTGCTTTTCTTACCTTTGTCTTTTTGACTTCGACGGGCGGTTCTGTATCTTCGGTTACTGTCGAGCTTGTGACGACCGCTCGACGCGGGGGGGACTTTTCTATAACAAATGTAATAATAATTATTATTTTACGTCTAACAACAATAGCGTGAAATATTTTAAGGGATGACCAGTTGAAAATAACGACTAAAATCAACTGTTTCATACAATAATGCAATTCTTCAGTACAAACAAAATAAAACAGAAGTATCTGTTTGTATTGTCAAAATAACCGCTTTTTATTACTAAATGCATATGAAAGTACATATAACGGTAAACGGTTATACGGGTACATATATAAAAAAAAATGTATGTCTGTCTGTTTATTCCGGCTAGTCTCCCAAAAGGCTGAACCGATTCTGACGGGACTTCCAATGGCAGATTTTTATTTTAGAAAAAAGCCACGCTGGCGAAGCCGCGGGCACGAGTTAGTACACAATAAAACTGAATCAAACCATTTTCTGCATAAGTATTAATAGAGTTAGCCTTGTGTGCTTAAGTTGACATCGTTGAAAATGCATTTCTCAAGGCATTATTACCATTGTTTTGCTTTAAAAGTGTACTATATATATCTACTGCCTATCCTTTCAGGGAATTGTGGTATTTTGCTGTACAAAACCACATCATCTTGTCTTTATATGTACATGGTTTTGAAGGAGCTGATAATTCTTTATAATTTTTATTTGGTTAGCTGGCCAGCAGGGCTAACATGCGCAAGTCGACATATCGAATAAACGAGATGACAAAATTTGTCGTTCTCGATTCGTTGGTCACTTTTCATAAACATGCGCACCACGCTCGAGAAGATATCTCGTCGTGACTTCGCCTTCTCGACGCGAGATAACCGATGTTGCCATTTCATGAAAACATACCATAATATAATTTAGTAACGCTGATTTCATTCATTTCATTCGGTCAATTATTGGTGGGAATTGCGTGAACGCTGCCATATTTGTGAACGCGACCATAAAATTGTCTCTTTGATTATTTTGTCAATTAAAAATTGGTTTGTTGTGGTACTTGTGGTTCGCTCTAAATATATCAAACCAATTTGAAATTGTTTAATTGTTATAAAGAAGATGGCTTTGGCATCAAAGAAATTGTAATTATTAGATCAAAATCCCGTCACAGATGGCGGAAATGCATATTAGTTTATTAGCACCTCTATAATCAATGTTGTATAGATTGAATTACAAAATAAACCGTGTGAAGAATGGATTTTTCTACGAGTTATAAGATATGTAATCATAATATTAATAGTGTACAATAATAGTGCCCTTAATAATTGAAAGAGATAGATTGATGGGCAGGTAAGCCACAGCCGTTTTGAGGCTCCAAATCTGCTTGGAGCTTATCTATAATATAAATAGCCATAGATAGGCTTTGTAATTCGCCAGAGGGACTAGAACTCGTCGAATGGGTTGCAGACGTCGCGAATCACCTTCCTCTCTATTTTTATTGCTCCCCACCTCAAACACAGTTAATAGATAATTATAGATACGGCACTGCCATTATACTTAAATTGTTTAAGTTCACAGAACACTATTACCCCTTTTAAGTTTTTACTCACTGTTTGTCGCGGTTTCTCGTCTACGAAAACCATCGACGAGAAACTTGTCGTAGGAAAATGTCAAAATACGACTAAATATAGCGCGCATGTTAGAGCCTGACGACAAAAGCAGGTTTGACAGAACGACACGACATATAAGTGTCGCCATGTTAGCTCCCATCGACAAATAGACATATGTCGTCTCAGCACGAGATAATGCGTCGACAAAATTTTGTCGACTTGCGCATGTTAGCCCTGCAGGAGCAAAAGAGCGGCTTACAATTTAAACCTGCCTTACTTAACAAGTTTGATAAAACTACAGTGAAAAATTAACTCTAATTTTATACAAAAGAATATAGAAAAGACTTAGCTATATTACTCGCCTTACAAAAGGTTCATAGACAATACAGGACTACCATAAAGAATTTACATAGAAAAAGTAATGACAATTCATGATATCAAATGATGATAAATGATGTTAAAGTATAAAAATAGAATAGAAACAAGAAACGATAATATCGTTTTGGATGCAGAAACAGGCAAAATAATCAAATGTATGAATTAAAATTGGTAGTATTCATGAAATCGTACCATGGGGCCAAACTAACGTTACAAATAACCCAATAGGGGCTTATTTAACGAATTGCTAACCGCTCAAAAAGGTTTATGGCTTAAGGAAAACCTCAAGTTAAAGGGTAACCCTAGTAGGAGTTTAAGACAAACTTCCTATTGAGCGGTTAGCAACTCATTAAATAAGCCCGTAATGCTCATGTTTATTTCTTTTTAAACTCTTAGGAAGTTTGTCTTAAACTCCTAGGGTTTTTCTAGTGTTTGTTAGCGTTACAGAATACAGACTGTTAAGTTATTTAAAGAAGCCTTACCTTTCTTCTTACTCCTCCCCTCTTCTCTATCTTCTGTGAACACAATCTTCTGTCTCTGTTGCTTTTTGTGTTCGCTAGAAGACTTGGGAGGCAGCTTAGACCGTAAGTCCACTTGTGGCTTCGACTTTGGTAGTGGGTCTGGTCTAAAATAGAATATAAATTATTAAGGTCGCTTTTATAATTTCTAACGCGACGATATTATCGTGGACGTCCACGTCACGGCATCATGGTAACACAAGGAAGTAAAATGTATGGAAGTATATGAAATCAGATGGGGCAGTAAGAGCAGGTACATTATCCGTTGTAGGTACAGAAAAACGGTGTCGGGAGAAAGCCCTTATTTTTTTGAGAAATTTTGATCCCCATACACAGACTATGAAAAAAAAAAAAAAAATACAGTCAGCAATGGGCTGTTTTCACAAAAACTTTTTTTAAATAATAATGTCAAACATTCTGTTCTGTTCAATGATGCCAATCGATCCGGTTTCTTATAAGGATCAAAAAATGATATCAGACCAGAAAAATCAGAAATTGCAAAAACACTTTTACCATATATTTCGTAGGATATGAGACTCCAACTTACTTTTTATGATGGATAGACTGGTCACTACAAAAGCCACAAATCGTAAACATTTTTCCCATAACTAAACTGAAAAAAATGTCCTTCAATAGTTTAGAACGTTTAGACCGTTCTAAACTATTGAAGGACATTTTTTTTCAGAATTACCGAAATCACAAGCAACAAAATATCTAGTGTTTTCAAAGTAAATAAAAATAACGCGTTTTGGTTCGAAATCCGTTTTTTTTTTTTTTGTTTGTTCATTTTCGGCCAGTTTTTATTGTAGCGGCCAGTTTATCCATAGTATAAAAGTAAGTTGGGAGACTTATTTCCTACGAAATGTATGGGAAAAGTTTTTTGCTATTTCTGACTTTTCTAGTAGTCAAACCTGTTGGTCCCATAGAATGTTTTAATCCTTATAAGAAACGGATCGATTGGCATCAAAAAAGTTTTTGTGAAAATGGCTCATTTTCTTGCTGACTATACATTTTTTTCAAAATCTGTGAATGGGGATCAAAATTACTCAAAAAAATAAGGACAGTCTTCTGAAACCGTTTTTCTGTAACTACAACGGATAAGGTACCAAACCTTGCTGCCCCGTCTCAAAAATCCACCCTATATATAATTCAGCATATTTTCTTGAGGGATTCTCGCTTGATTGCCAGCTTGTTAGGGGGGGGGGGGGGCTGCTTTAAGAGATGACTTACTTCTTAGGCTTCTCCTTGAACCGTCCGCTGTCCTCATCATCAGACAGAATACCGTCGATGTCTCCCAGTATGAGGTCGAGGTCGTCATCGCTATCAGTTCTCTTGTCCGGTAGGGGAGGGGTTAGTGCTCGCTCTGAGGAGTCCCGCTTGATTGGCAGTTTGTGTGGGGGGGTTAGGTTTTCTGCAGAGAGAAATATGTTGTTTTAATAAAAGTTGGTATATTTGAGTTGATATACCAACACACTTTACCAAAAGCATCACCTCTTAAGTAGATATAAATGATTTTATTTCTGTAAGTAGGTTTGTTCAAACACTTTTACACGTCAATCATATTTTAAAAGTAGATTAGTTTGGGGTTTCCTATCTGACTATTCTGAGAAGAAAGGCCGTAACAAAGTCAGAAGTCACAGTCTCTTTTAAAATCCAGACATAATCTTGGTCAGATCATGTGAACAGCATGTGGATTGTTGTCTAAAATGGTCATTTGAGGAAAGAACCACACAAATTGAGGGGACCTGTCCAGTCAGTGCACGCATTTATCTGAGGCCCTAGTGTGAGTTTCTTTTAACCATCTCGATTTTTCGCATCGAGCGCGTTCGGCGTTTCGATTGGCCGCCGAATGACCATTCACCAATCGGAGTGCTGAACGCGCTCGATGCGTAAATTCGAGATGGTTAAAATAAACTCACACTAGGGCCTCAGTAATCGTGCAGCTCAACACAGAACATAAGGAGCTTTATTTTCATTTTACTTTATATTATTATATCATCATATTTCATTTTACGTTTTTTATTATATTTTTTATTAGTGTTACTATGAGTGTGTTTAATTTAAAATGTGATCTTTCTGTATGAGTCCCAATAAATACTGTTTCTTTCTTTCTTTCTTTTCTTTCTCAACGATTCGACGAACAATACCAAAAAGAGAACGAAATAGTTATTCAATAGGATTGTATGAATTTGTACCGTGTGGTGCCGGACGTAAAGAATAGCACCACCATATTTCTTCCCGTGGGTGTTCGTAAAAGTCGACTAAGGGACTTACTAGAGAATGGGCAGCAACATTCTCTATGCATTTTTAACACCATACTGCGATCGCCAACCCGCCTGCCAAGCGTGGCAATTATGGCAAATCCCCCCCTTTTTGGGGAGGCCTATGTCCAGCAGTAGACGTCTTTCGGCTGAAATGATGATGATGATGTTATGAACTTAGACAGTTGTATTGATGATTTTTATGATTATAATTCTATAAGTAAATATTTGATACGAGGGCTGCACTAAAAGTATCGGGAATGGAATATTTCCACTGTTCCTGTCATATTAAAATCTTTTTAATTGAAAACTCCTTGGTTTTAAAAATCGAATACCATTTATTTATTTTAAAAAAGATTATCGGTCTCGTCACAAGGTTTTGTCAAACTTGTTTAGTCGTTGAGAAAATGGAATTGACTCGAGAAAATACAAGAGCGATGATTTATTATGACTTTCAAAGTGGTTTAACACAAAAACAGTGTGTTGACCGGATGATTTCTGCATTTGGTGATGAAGCCCCATCCAAAACCACAATTTATCGCTGGTTTGCTGAATTTCAACGTGGATGTGTCAAGCTGTGATGATCCCCGTCAAGGTCGTCAAAAACTGCAGTCACCCAAGAAAACGTTGATGCTGTGCGTAAGCTGATTGAGGAAGATCGACATGTGACATACCGCGAAATTCAGGCAACTTTAGACATTGGCATGAGTCAAATACAAATAATCTTGCATGAACAATTAGGTGTAAGAAAGTTGTTTTCCCGATGGATACCGCATTCGCTCTGTGAAGAGCAAAAAGCGGCTCGCGTTACTTGGTGCGTCAGAACTCTCGAAAGATTCCACGCAGGATCCTCAAATGCTGTATACAACATCGTATTAGGTGACGAATCCTGGATATATGCGTACGAACCCGAAACAAAAAACTAGTCACGAGTTTGGGTGTTCGAAAATGAGTTAAAGCCAACAAAAATTGTTCGTTCACGGAGTGTTGCAAAAAAAATGGTGGCCACGTTTGTCTCCAAAACCGGCCATGTTACGACTATTCCTCTTGAGGGACAAAGAACGGTTAATGCAGAATGGTATGCTAGCATTTGTTTGCCACAGGTCGTTTCTAAACTCCGTAAAGAGAACTGCAACCGCCGCATCATCCTCCATCACGACAATGCGAGTTCTCACACCGCGCACAGAACAAAAGAGTTTTTAGAGCAAGAAAATATAGAATTATTAGACCATCCGCCGTACAGCCCCGACCTATGCCCTAATGATTTCTATACTTTCCCTAAAATAAAAAATAAATTGCGTGGACAGAGATTTTCATCACCTGAAGAAGCTGTGGACGCCTACAAAACGGCCATTTTGGAGACCCGAACTTCCGAATGGAATGGTTGCTTCAATGATTGGTTCCATCGTATGGAAAAATATGTCAAATTTCGCGGAGAATACTTCGAAAAGCAATAAATACATTTTTAAATAGTAATGTTGTGTCTCTTCCTTGATTCCCGAAATTTTCAGTGCCGCCCTCATATGGCTGCGAATCACATACAATTCAATCATCAGACAACCTGGGGCCTAAGTCTACTAATTTACAAACGTTGCAATGGTCTCGCCATTGTGAGTATTTGACAGTGTTTGTATGGCAAATCTGTCTAAAACTCACAATGAAGAGACCATTGCAACGTTTGTACATTAGTAGACTTGGCCCCCTGATCAACCTTGAAATTGCAAAAAACTAAGAAAATTTGAAGTTCACGGGCTACCCTGACACTTTCACGTTAACAGGCTATCATAGCATTATACGAGATATAGTCAAGCTTCTCACCAACTCAATCATAACTATAAAAAAAATATGATGAAAACTCACCACAAGTAGAATTAACCTCTACCCTCTCTTCTTTAACGGGCGACCGATCCCTCACTTCCTTCACAACTTTCACTTCGACCCTCACTTTCTCCAATTTCTCCATTTTTTCTGGAGAGTTCCGGGTCGTATCAGGTTTATTGTGTTGTAGTTCTGCAGTGGGGGCGGTGGGGACTTGGTCTGGTTGGGGGGCTTGAATGGGGTCTGCTGGGGACTTTAGTAGAGCCTCTTTGTCTTGGTTTTCACGTTCTCTATAAAAAGGGTTGGAAATTAGATTTTTTTTTTAATGCCACGTTTTGTGTAAACCTAAACGTAGTTGTATAAGGACCCTAGTTTTATAAAGAATCCGGTCAAAACTAATATTATCAGACATTGGTGCCGATTCTCTTGTACACCGAACTAAACTAACTAAACTATCACTAAAATTCCTTACTTTTGGCTATGAGAATCTTAAAGCTATTCTGCAAACAAAATTCTCTAAATTTAAAAATAAGTTTGACACAGCTAAATCGAATTTGACAATCGTGACTCCACGTGGTATTTTTTTTTTTTTGGCTTCGCAACGTTGTACTTGTTTGCCTATGATTTATTTTAGAGCCGGAGGCGCACATGGGGGGCAGCCGCGACGTGTTTTTTATGGAATTTTTCACTTTTTGTGTGGAAAATAAAAAAAAAGATTACCTACATGTACCGTAATAGTGGTTTAAGGGTTTCTAAAAGGGGGTCGAAATTTTCATTATTTTTGCGATAGGACGCACCATTTTGGAGATATAAGCAAAAGAAAAGAAAAAAAAAAAATAGGGATAAACACGAAATATTTTAAGTGATACACCTATAAGTGGTAAAGAAGCCATGGAAATGATTTTCTTTTTTATTCCGAGTATATTATTTAAAAAATTAAATAATTTAAAATTACTTGATATGATGATTAATTATCAAAATTCACCGCGCTCGTGCCGCCACCCCACCGCACCGTTCGGCGTCACCGCGTCGAGGCGGGTCATTCATAGAATATGTAAATAAAGGATTTTTTTCGCTTTTTTACGACATAAAGATGTTTCTCTTAAAATATTTCGTGTATGAATAGATACACCTTATATACAGTACTGGTTTTGCACCAGAAGTCGAGGTGATTGGTGTGAATTTTAGTTCATGAAAACTAATTTTATTCCACACCTTTTTAATCGCGATTAAAAATAGTCAGATTTAGTTAGAAAATCTAAATTTTAGTTCAAAAACGTCAAATTCAGAATAGCAAAATTGCCATTTTCACTAAATTTAAAAACTCAGTACTATCTTAGAGCTGTCAAACTAAAATATAGTTAAGTTGTGTCATTTTAGTCAATTTCAGAATAGGAAATGGTCGTTTGACAGGAATAAACTAAATTTTGGTGATTTTTAGTCTAGTTTAGAGAATTTTGTGACAAGGGAATCGGCACCATTACGTAAAAAATATGAAGCCTGGCTTTCATTTTGTGAAAATAATCGGAGTTTTGAACTATTGATAAAATCAATTATAACTAAGCTAATTATAGCTAAGCTTGTTTTTTAGGGATCGTAATATTTATTGTCTATCTTTAAAATATTACAACAAATAACATCACTTCTGTATTCCCAACAAGAAGCGATGTAGGCAGTTGTCATTTACACCTATATTCGGAAATATAATTGGGAGATCAAAAATGTAAACAAAAATGCCATTGTCAAAGTGACGTTTCAGTGGTAGTCAACATTTCCCTATACCCAAAGTCTGAAATTCAGATAATTTATGTAAACAAAGTAATGTCAAGAAATGTCACTTTCAAAATGACAGGACAGTGGTGCAAAACATTTTATAATTAAATATTTTTGTAAATAATCATCGATAAAATTAAAGTGAATTAATTATAAGAACTATGCAAAAAAAATACCGTTGCCAAACAATGTTTTGTGTAGTGTATCGGAGACACGGTATATGATCGTCATAATCAGCCCTTTAAAGCCCAGTGCTAGACATAGGCCACCCAAAATCGATTTCCAATCAAAACAGTGTACAGCCGTTTTCATCCAAAATGTGGCTAGATATGCTACTTACAATATGAATCTATGTATGAGTTTTAATATTAGTGTTGTTGAAGATGCAAAAATTTGAAAATGTTTGGATCTCCTGCATTGTTACCAGTATCATAAAATATTTTATACCAGAAAATCTCCTTTTTTTAATAACTTTGTTTAAAACCGACAATTTATAAAAAATAATGACGGTATGATTATTTTATAATTATTATTTCTAAAATTCAGTACTTTAAAAAAAAAGGAACCTTTTTTTCGCCATTTTATGTGAATTACCATTACGAAGATATTTTTTTTTAATATGTTATCCCCTTTGTTTACATAAATTATCTGAATTTGAGACTTTGGGTATAGTCATAATTATATTTTTTTTTTGTGGTTGTGTATCCTTTTTGGTCGACGGCCTTGGCTGAGCATCCATAGAAAGTACGTCTATTTTATTACGCGTGAACACGACTTTACGCGACAAAAAAGTAAACCAAAACGAAAAAAACAACAAAAAAAAAAAACTCATCAATAAATAAAAACTCAAGACGGACACAATCAATCTCGACAAACGTCAGAAAACCAATGACAGTATTACTTTACTCTTTGCCGAATGACCAAAACAAAATGGATAATTAAGATAACTAATATTTCCAATTATTTAAATATTTTTTAACCAATTCTTGTCAGTTTTATTATGTCAAAGATTATTCAATTTAGCTTTTACCAATTTTTCAATCAGTATTTCATAAATATTTCTTATATTATTTTTATATTTGCACTTATTACTAAGTAAGTAAGCTTATTTATATGATTCATTGTTTTATACATGTGGTGTTTACCTATAAGTAATTGATGCACTGTTATTTTACTTTAAAATGTATTATGTGTTTGTTTCAGTGTATTCAATTGTTGGTGAACCAAAAAAAAAAAAAAATATATAATAAATAAATAAATAACGCAATATTATTTACGATTTTCAATATAACAATTCTCTTGTTAAAATCGCGACAATCTAAGAAGTCGGATTTGGCAGCTATAAAAATACTTTGTGTAGTGATGGGGAAAAAAAATCGGTAGCTTTAAAAACCGATTCTCGAGTCATAACGATTTATCATCGTTAGAGTTTGTAATCGAAAATTTATCTACATTGCTTAAAACTTATCCTCGAAGCATATCGTTTTATTAGACGTGCGAGTTTGTATTATCAACAGTTATTCCATAAACCCCAACTAAGTTTATATTTGGGCGAGTTTCAAAGTCAAACCAAGACATATAAACTAATACCCGACATTCTGATTTCTTCCTGAAGGTTCATGTATACTAACACTGTATATTAAACACCGGTGGCGTACTTAGAGGCAAGCCCTAGGGACACCACTGATATGCACCCGTGTAAAGCCGTGGCGGGTCGCTAGTCAAGAATAAAATTAACAATTAATAAGTGTGGTTGGGTCGGGTAAATAAATAAATTCACTACATTTGTAAATGTAATATTTGTAAAAGAATCGATTTTTCAGAACATCGATATTATTCGGTCAAAAAAAAAACGGCTTACGACGGTCACAACACTAGCGCAACGAACCCAAAGACATTGTAATAACGTCATGTCGGAATATTAATCAACGATTAATTCGTGTTTTTGAGAGTATTTTTCCAATATAAAGTGAAACTTGGTGCTTACGAATGATAGTCATTGATATAGTGTATGGATAACATAGTAATTAATTGGGATTATGAATTTGATTATTCGATTTCTTGCGTAGACGTTCATACAAAGTTATCGCGGCTTTTAAAATGAGAAAACCACGGTGTTGGATTTTCCACTCTCAGTGATAAACAATGCGTAGAAAATCCAGTGCGTGATAAAAAAAATCGCCCGTAAAAATTACCCGTGGGATAAATAGGGATGTACTCAGAAAGTAAACATGTATCCCGAAACCGCAAAACCAAATGATTGAAATTGCTTTAGCTGGTTAAGTTATAACTTACTTGTCCTGCAGCTGCTTGTGCAAGGCTACCGCGTTCTTCCTGCGCCTCACTTCCTTAGCCCGGAGCACTCTCTCGCGAAGGCTCTCTTGTTCACGCAGTCTTCGCTTATATTCACTGTCCTGTGAAGTAAGATAATATGTTTAGTGGTAAAATATTGGCGTAATAATCCCCTCCCCCTTCCATCTTATTGATCTCTTCTTATAATTTGTTAGCTTTCTTTGACGTCATAAAAATCGCATCTCACAGTTTTGAGAATAACGATGTTTAGTGTATAAATACGGATGGCAGTAAAAGAAAAAACCGGTTAAGAGCGAGTCGGACTCGCGCAACGAGGATTGCGTACCATCTAAAAATTATCAAGAAAAAAAAAAATACATTAGTTCCACTATCGGTCAAGAGATGGTGCTGACCTAAAACTGCGATATTAGAAAAAGTGTGATATTTGAGAAATCGTTTTATTTTTCCTGTAATATTTACATAAACTTCTATCATATAGAATAATTTCAGATTTTTATCTATGCCAACTTCGGAGATAACTGGGGGAACGGTATTTTATTTTAAATTTTTCTTCAAAATTCGAAAACTAAGGGCACAAAAAATATTTTTTGTGCCCTTAGCTGTGTTGAGGGTTGTATATGATATACTAGCTTTTGCTCGTCACTTCGTCCGCGTGAAATTTCTTGTTCCCCCGACCCATTGTCCGTCACGATATTTTTTATTGTTTCAAATCCGTCTTGGAGTTCCAGAGATTACATACAAACTTACAAACAAATACCTTTTTATAATAATTCTAGCTTTTGCCCCCGGTTCCGCCCGCGTGGATGTCAGTTATCGCGTTAAAAAAGTAGCCTATGTCCTTCTCCATATTCCAGGCTATATATATCTCTGCCAAATTTCATGACGATCGTTTCAGAAGACAAGTTCAACAGACGTAACAGACAGACAGACAGAGTTATTTTCACACTTATAATATTAGTATGGATGAGTATATACACATAATTTTTTTGAGTTTGGGAAATAATTAAATGACCCCTCCCGCTCTGGGTGGAGCGGAAGGGAGTGTCAGACTCTTAGTGACTAAAACCCACCCGTGTTCCTTCCTTGGCCCTTTATGTTCCGGGGCAGCGGTACCCCTTTCGGACAATCCCGCTGACCCGGCAGGCAAAACATGGCCTCCGACTTGGACGTGCAAAGCCACCTCGAGACCCAACTGCCGGATCCTCTCCACGACTATCGCAACCCCGCGTGTCATATGTATATTAGCACATACTGACCTCATCAGTGTGGCGGGGCACGTCCGGGCGCGGCCGGCGCTCGGGGCTGCGGCGCGGCGACGCCGAGCGACGCGCCGGCGACGGAGAGCGCATCCTGTGCACGGAACAAGTAATGAGGTTACGTCGGGATTAAATGAATATTTTATTTTTATATATGTTAACTAGCAGACCCGACAGACTTCGTTCTGTCAAAAGCTATAGTATAAACTCCACTACTCTACCCTACCTACCCTACCTACCTACCTACCTACCTACCTACCTAACTACCTACCCTACCCTACCCTACCCTACCCTACCTACCTGCTTACCTACCTACCTACCTACCTACCTACCTACCCTACCCTACCCTACCCTACCCTATCTACCTACCTACCTACCCTACCCTACTCTACCCTACCCAAATTTTTCGTAAAAACCATTAAAAAATAAAATAAACGTAAACACCATCCTTGGACTTCAACGAACATTAAAAAAAAAGAATTTGTAAAATTGGTCCAGGCGTTGTTGAATTATGCGCTTACCAACACATTTTGCGATTCATTTTTATACTATAGATATTTTACATCATTATACCTATTTTATTGATAATTATTTATGTATTTCTGTATCTGCCCATGATAGCATCACAGCGGGTCCTATTAGATTACCAGCGATGCGGCACTTATTTTTAAATGTCGCAGCATCATGCTGAGATAGGAGCTTTTTGACCGCGTACAGGACTTTAATGTTTTTATTTTTTATTATATCATTTTATTTTTAATACTTTTATAATTGTATGTTTAGTTTGTGATCTTCCTGTGCGAGTCACAATAAATACTTTTTCTTTATTTCTTTTAACTAACATTTTAAACCTTATCACTTGAAAATAAGGCTAAGATAAACGATTCGATGGTCTAGAACAGCGCTTCCCATTTGGTGGGTCGTGACCCAGTACCGGGCCATCAAAATAAAATACCGGGTCGCACTATTCCCGCTTTGTTTTAAAATACAACCGCCGCTGACTCAAAGCATTTACTAGTTTAACTCAAATACAAAACGAGTACAACATGAGTTCATTGCCACAAGATATCTCAACTCAAATTAAAGAACATTTATTAGGACTGGAGAACGTTCTTCAAGAATATTTTCACACAGCATCAAAGCATGGATAAGAAACCTATTTGAATTCAACTTACGACTCCGAAACTAATTTTCCAGATTCAGATGTCGACTCGTTAATTGAAATGCCATGTGACACAGCACTCAAGGATATATATTCGAGACAAGACCATTGATAGATTTTTGGTTATCTTGTCGTCAAGAATTCACAAAATTAGCTAATCAAGCAATAACTTTTTAAAGCCTTCTGTCACAACCTATAAATGTGAAGCTGGGTTTTCAATACTGAGTTATAGTAAAAATGTTTTTTTATTGTAATAGAAGAATGTCTGTGAAACACTGGTCTAGAAGATGGACGATGAATAGAAGACTCGTGGCAGTCCCGGTCATAAAACGAGCGAATAGAACGATAAAAATTTAGTATGATATTTCTAAATACAGTACAATCTCGGTAATATTGCACGTCAATACAACGGCACGTCCAGTAATACGGCACAGTATTAGTTCGCATTTTTTGTATAGCTAGGTCAGTTTCCTTGTGGACGATAACACGATTCCGCGCCAAAACCGTAAACACGAGATTGATTTTTGCTGATAATTCAGTTTCATACACTTGGGCAGAAGAAAAGGAGTGATGCTACACAAGAAGTGATGATTCTCAGAAATCTACGTAGTTTTAAACAAGGGCTAGTGAGCAATAAAGATTATAACGGATTATTTAGAGAAATATTCAGTTCATTGTTTTTAAATTATACACACATATACTCGTATTATATATTATACTACCAATATTTTGCATTATTTTCCCTTAATTTTTCACTAATCCGGTACCCGTGTGTCTGAATTAGTGCCGGATTACCGACATTGTAATATACTATCACAGACAACCGAATCGGAATATCATAAGGACTATTCTTGCTTGCAGCGCTCGGCCGCTATAGTAACGTTTACCTATGCTCATCAACCAATAGCATCGCAGCATCAGATTTTTGCTGAGCCCTTGTTTTTTTAAAGTGAAAAAAAAAAATACCTACAAAACCAGCCGAGGTGGTGAGACATATGTGATCATTGTAACAGAGCCTGAGAAATATATTTAATCAAATGTTTTTTTTTATTGGGCGCGCGCAAAAACAAGTTGGCGTTGCGGTGTGTTAGTTCACATATTGTGCGCGCGAAAAAACAAGATGGCGGTGTATTCGTTCAAATATTGTGCGCGCGAAAAAACAAGATGGCGGTGTGTAAGTTCAGATTTTGGGCGCGCGCAAAAACAAGATGGCGGTGCGGTGTGTTAGTTCAGATATTGTGCGCGCGAAAAAACCAAAATGGCGGTGTGTATGTTGAGATTTTGGGCGCGCGCAAAAACAAGATGTCGGTGTTCAAGTTCAGATTTTGGGCGCGCGCAAAAACAAGATGGCGGTGCGTTAGTTCAGATTTTAGGCGCGCGCCAAAAAATACTTGTACAGCTAATAGTCACATTATTAATAGATCATTGACAGAATTTTGACACTCGAAAGAATGTAATTTTTTAGCAAAGCTTTTTTAATAATTTATTTTCTTCTTTTCTAATATTTGTGTATATTTGTATCGTGACTCTCGATTATCTATTCTGTCCCCATTTTCGGGCACAAACGGAGCCCATTTCACTCACCTCCTCCTAAGCCCCGCTCTGTTGGCGTTGATGAACTCTTCCTGTCGTCTCAACAGGTCGTCGTCGTCGTTACTCCTGCGCGGAGGGTGCGCCAAGTCATTCTCTATTTCTATTGTTGTGTTTTCTATGTATCTGTAACAATATAAAATATTTAAATCGAACGGTCAGAGATGCTAATGAATCCATTTCTCAGGCACGAGTTACATATATTCGAACCTAGCAATTCAATCTGCCTAGCCTTTTCCCAACTATGTTGGGGTCGGCTTCCAGTCTTAACCGGATGCAGCTGAATACCAATATTTTACATGGAGCGACTGCCTATCTGACCTCCACAACCAATAAATGGGTAACACGATACCCCTTGGAAAGACTGGTTGTCAGACTTTTTTTTTTGGGCTTCTGACGACCCGTAACGACTTTCAAAGGTCCAAGAATGACAGCCGGGACCAACGACTTAACGTGCTTTCCGAGGCACGAAGGAGTCTCGGTATGAAAAGATGGTCACCCATCCACGGACCAACCCCGGCCAGCGTAGCTTAACCTGACGAATCGACCCGTGCGGCTGTTATTACTTAGCCACGAGCTCCTCCTAAAATGGCACGTTTGGTTTTAAAAAGAAAACATCATTCGTAATTATCAAAAATCACTTTCCGAACCTGAACTTGTAATGTTCTGAAAAAATAAGCCGTGGCAGCTAAGAGATGACCAGTCCGAACTGACGGCGCCCGTTCACGAATATGACGCATGGATTAGCACCATTCAGCTCAACCATTTTGAAGGGAGCTAAATGATCCAATACACGCGCTACCATCAGCGAGACATCTGAGTGAGCATGACATACTCTCAGCCGCCAGGACACATTCAAATGCCATACTCAATTATTGGGAGTCGAAACCGTCTCTCCTAAATACAGATTAGTCAGTGATCTAGCTAGGAGAGCAGCGATTCACCCAACAATTAATTGTACCTAGACCATGTAATAAATAATGCCTACTTTATAAATAGAGATCGGATAATCGGATGCATATTTACCTAAAGTATGGAAGCAACTTCTTAAAATATTTTTTTTGTAAGAAAATATTCCGTGATGCCAGAAATACCGGCAATGCATAACTAGTCGGGTGTATAGTATGGAAGCAACTTCTAAAATATTATTTACTAAAAAAAAAAAATACCCGGGATTCTTGGATTGCATAACTATTCAGATGCATATTAATTTAAAATTATTTTAACCCCCTATGCAAATATGTGTATGTAGGGTGTAAGAGTAGGGGTGGTGTGTGTCAGTTAAAATAAAAATAAAACACCAGAACCGCGGGATTTATTCGATACAAAAGTGCTTTCCATAATAGCAAACATTTCAACTTTAGGTGAATATGCATCCGAATATCCAACAATCGTCTTCTACGATGTCCGTCTCACCGCTCTGGTTTCATTCGCTCTTCTTTCTTTGTCCAAGCGGTCTTTCTTTGGAATGCGCTCCCTCTGCATATTAGAATGGCAACCAGTCGGTTATCATTTAAAGTGAAGGCACGTGAATATATTCGTAAGAAGTTGGCTGAATCATCCCAGCGCTGATTCGTTTTCTCCCCTACCAGTTGTTATTTCTCCTGACACTGTTTATTTTGCTTATATTTATGTATGTATGTAAGTATGTGTTAGTATATATTTATTTTTCCGTTTTCGAGTTATCTATCCCTTATGTTGCACCTGCCAGGTTTTGTCTCTGCATCGCCCTAAGGTTGACTGGTAGAAAATGCCTCAGGCATTAAGTCCGCCTTTGTACAGTATTTTTTTACTTGCGCATAAAGTTTTAATAAATAAATATCCGATCTCTATTTATAAGTCCTTCATGTACTACAAAACCTTTATGTTAAATTGTTATGACAGCTGCATGCACAGATTATATGTATTATGCCAGCGATTATTTGAGCGATGGCCGTTTTGCGTGGTGCATGTGGCGCATATTTTCCCCCTACTTATTATTTTCGTGTTTGTGTTCTTTCTCTGCGTCATGTTTTATTGGAGCAATAGTAATTATTGTCTATGCCTTTCAATCTTATCAGCATGTGTGTCGCGTACTTTATTTGAACTCTTATGTCTGTGGTCCTTTCCATTGAACTGTGAACCTGTACACACTTATTAATTTATTGTTGCTTGTATTTAATTATATCAAAGAAATCCATTGTTGTAATAACCATCAGATATAGGTATTAAGTTGGATGTTTGTGACGACAAATATATTGAATGTATTCTGAAGAATATACGTCGTGTATCGTGTTGGCTGGTTTCATTTCTCAAGCTGTTACCATCACCATACCGCTGTAGAGGTTCGAAGTACCACGGGTTCCTCTTCGGTGCCAGGCAGGCATAAACGTATTTTCATTCTTTTTTGATGTACTTAAAAATATTATTATATTAATTAAACAGAGATGATTATAAACGTAGTCAGGGATGTTTGAGGACAACAACATTGATGGTTTTGCCGCCATTATTAGAAAAAGATGTGCATCCCTGATGTCGCGGGTTCGCGGCGGCACCAACAGTATTCTCAGTGTGTTCGCAGATCGCTGGGATTCCCCGATGTGGCGGAGGTGGACGCAGCTCCACGCTGAATTTTAATTTTAATTGTTTGTGTGTTTGTGTGTCTGTTCTAACACTAGATGTTAAGTAAAATTGTTACTAACCATATCGACTAAATTGTCTGAAATAAAAATATTCTATTCTATAAAGATTATTTTTAGGGAACCCTAAAAAAATAATTAAACTAAAATTAATTAACCCGTATAAAGAAAGAAAGAAAATACGTTTATTTGCGGTAAACATGACGCAAAAAAAAAGAACATAAACACAAAAAAAATAAGAATATTATTGGGGAAAATGCGTCACATCCGCGCAAAACGGCTATCGCTCAGCATTATGCTGCGACCCTATGCAAGACAGAGCCCCAGCGCTGGTTTTCAGCGACAGCCGGCGTTGACGTAATGACGTCGTCCGGTGCAGCAAACAATTATTAAGACGCTGTACCAGTACAGCGTACTTAAAGAAAATTAATATAATTTAATTTAAAATGTCGTAGAATATAAAACAAGAATATAAAAATAAAAATAAAAAAACAAAGGAATTATACATGCTATGAGAATATCATCCTCAACAAAACGTTTTACGCTTTAGCTTAACAACACTTACCTCTGTGGTGATCGCCTGGCGTACTTTCTGACAGCAGCTCGTGCCAACGCGCTGCGTTGTTCCGCTATAAAACGTTCCGCTGCGTCGTCTATATCCTTTACTGGACCTGCACAATAGTATATACACGTTAGTTTTATATAATTTCATTAAATAAGGCAGTTTTGGGAATTAGAACGGCCCACTTGAACAACAAGTCACCGAATACATTTAACACTACACGTATTTAAAACATAATTCTGTCTCTGTCAAATTGACAGAAATAGAAAGATGGTACTAAACGCGTTGTAAAAAAAAAAAACTGGTGTTTTTATAATCTTTTAGAACTTTTTTTATTCTATTCTGAACTTTTAAGGTAACACTTAAAAAGGGTTTTCCTTTTAAAACGTTGGTGGATATTTTCTTGGGTAATTTTAATTCTCTGTATAATATGTTAAAATACAACCTTTTTTCGACTCTCAAAAATATAAACTACAGAACACCAAAGTCTAAAGAAACGTAATTAGGGAAATACAGTGCGTTACTAAAGTTATAACATTCACAAGCATACTAATTCCTAGTGATTATACAATAAGCTATGTTCATAAATAAATAATTTATACATATGTGCAGAGTACATAAAGCCGTGCGAACGCTTATACATCTTCTAAATATATAAAACAAAGTCGGGTTAGTTACACCATTTATAACTCAAGAACTGCTGCACCGATTTTTATGATCTTTGCTTTGTTGGATTTGTCTTCGCCCCGAATAGCAGAATAACTATTATTATTAACAAACGGTCAAGGGCGAGTCGGACTCGCGCACCGAGGGTTCCGTACCATCATATATAACTTCATAAGCTTCATTCGTATAAGTAGGACCTAAATAGTTATGTGCCCAGAAAAAAACTACCACAGTTGTAGTTTTTTTCTGGGCACATAACTATTTAGGTCCTTCACCCAAAGCAACCTGCGAGTAGGTAGGAAGGAGGAAATTTTGGTTGTGAACCGCGAAGTGTTTTTAAATTTTCATCGGCGAGGCCTTTATTCGTCAGTTAATTTTAACAATGCGGTGTAGAATATTGCAGTTTTAGGTCAGCGCCGTCTATTGGCAGATAAAGGAACTAATGTAATTTTTGTTGATTTCTGAAAAAGTGTGCTATTTAGAGACATAGATTTATTTTTCCTGTAATCTTTACATAAGCTTTTATCACATAGAATAATTTCGGATTTTTTTCTATGCAAACTTCGGAGATAAGGGGGGAACGGTATTTTTTTGTTACATTTTTCATCAAAAGTCGAAAACTAAACGGCCTAAAGAAAAAAGAAAAAATGTTTGAGAATGTGCAAACAGCGCTCTTTCATATGATACCCCACATGCCCTAGTAGCGGCATTTAGAATTTTTAAGACCACCTTTCAGTCCCAGTTGCAAAAAAATAATAAAAACTTTTTTGTTTCTTTCTTATTTGCAAAAAAGTTGGGCAAACATCATCTAAAACTATTCTAAATTTCAAGTTGATAGCATCAGTAGTTCTTGAGATATTCAGCTGTGACAGACAGACAGACTGAGTCACACCATAAGGGTTCCTTTTTACCATTTTGGTACAGAACCCTAAAAACTGTCATTGTTTCACCAATGACCCTGTATAAGGTGACTACTTCCATGGTTGTAACATCTCTATATCAGAACACATCATCGCGCGTTCGTATTTCCAGGAAGTTTTAGTTTTTATGGAAGATCTTTTGTACATGATTTTAGAAGTGAACTTTTTACTTTCAAAATAAGGTTTTCCTAAGAAATAAGGTTTTCCTAAGAAATATCCGTGAGATAGTGTTTTACGAAACAATTACCTAACAGGGTGATAATTAACATGGTGCAAAATAAGTGACAATATAGCGCCGATACATTTTTATATCCACTCATGACTAAAAACTACGTATTTAATAAATTTTATAAAATATCAAATTAATATTAAAAAAAAAAAACTGTGACCTTTATAATTTGTATCTACTCATTCGTTTATTTTTAATTGTATTGTCATTTTATTTATTCTATTCTGTTGCAGTATTGTGCAATTTAAATTTTTTTAAGAAATGAAAAAAAAAAAAAAAAACAACCACTTTTACAAGAAAATAACTAAATAAATATACAAACACTACAACAATACTAACAAAATGTTTTGTGTGTATTTCTATTATAATAGCACAAAAATACAACATCCCGGAATAAACGCACACCACCAAACACACCAATTAGAATATTATGTTGTAATCATAATACATACACTGAATTTTTACTGTTATGTATAAAACATTGTTTATTTATTAAATTAGATATACTGATTATGGGAGAAAATTGTGGTCACATTACAAATCTACGCACGCACAAAAATTGTAGTCACATTACATAACTACGTACGCACACAGTCGTACACGTGTATATACGTGTACGACTGTGTGCGTACGTAGTCGTACGTAGTCTAGCGTAGTAGCTAATTCGTCAATTTTTCTTTGTTTTGACTGTACAGCGGAAGTGTGACTGTAATTTACGTAGTTTTAATAGTTTTGGGATAAAACATTACCCAAACTTTTGACAGATTTCGATTCGGTAAACGATTTTGAACAAACTAACGGGTTTTTCAACAAGAACTTTGCTTTTCAATTGGGGCAACACCGACAACATGAAAGTTTTGACATTTCGTTTTTTGACGTATTCGTAGTAGATGCTTTGGCAATTGTTACAATGAATTCAAATTCGCTCGAAAAACGAATTAAAATAATCAAAATCCACTATGAAAATGGTGGTTCTGTTAAAGTTACATTTCGTAAAATTCGTGATATTTCCGGACAACATAATCTGTTAAGCGGCCAGCCAGATCGTTTGATTTAACACCACTGGATTATTTTTTGTGGGGTTATGTTAAGGACAGAGTCTATACGGAGCCAATCGAATCGATTGCAGCCTTAAACTCAAAATCCGTGATGTGATTAACGAAATAGCCCCTCCATTTTGCCAAAAAGTGATTTAAAACTTTGATGAAAGAATTGACATCTGTCAGCGTGGTCGTGGTGGACATTTTCCAGATATCATTTTTCATTCATAATTGCCAACCTTTTCTCTTCGTAATACAATAAAATTTTGAACCATCTTCATCTAAATTCTTTGTTTTATTTTGTTTTAGAAAATAAAGTTCTTGTTGAAAAACCCTGTGCTTTAATCATGTGCGTTAATTCCCTTACACATTGTATATGACGTATCAATGTCGGCACTAAAATATAGGGTGGCTACGAAAATCATGCAGTACACAACAAATAAGCTAAAATTACCGAATTTGTTCTCAAGTGTAGGACTGAGCGGCGGCGACTTTTGTATTCGCGTCGGTATGTAGACTGGCAACCCTATCGACATTATGTTTTCAGTCACAAATTCACAATAAAACGCAGCCCATACTGGGAACGAAGCAAAATTAAGCTAAGTTCCTTTAGCTTTACTCCGCGTTTTTTCATACTTTCGTTTTCATTTCGTTTAGTACTCGGTGTGAACCGAAGTATCAATTATTTTTTTATTGGAACAAAACGCAGACTCACAAATTGTAATTTCGTTAACAGCTATTAGTTTTAAAAACTGTGTTGCAGTCATTAGCGCCCACCTCCGAGAGGGGAGACGTTGGCGTTCCAATATTTATAATACTAACACAAAAAAATAATAAAAAATTGTTATAATAGAAACTAAAGTAAAAGTAGATATCAACTATTCAAATAAAATATTATTATATTAATTACATTTAATTCCTATTAATTTATTATTAAAACATTAAAAGTATGAACGAAGGAAGAAAGCCAAAAAAACGAACTTAGCTTCGTTTCGCTTCGTTCCCAGTGTGTCCTGCGCTTTTTTCTGAAGTTACTGTGATAATACCATGTGACAGAAAGAGGGACATAGAAAATAGTTCTGGAGAACATCGCCTATGACAGATATACAGACATACAATGTTGACAATTACAATTATAATTTGTAAATTCACATATATTTTCCAAAGACTATTTAATTAAATCTGTTGTTAACGAGTCAATATAAGATTAGATTTTGTTCTTTTTTATCAAGCAATCCATACAGCTTAGTCCAGGAATATTAGTCAAATAAGGGCAAGAATCTCAGAATGAGAGATAGTCAGCTATAAACTTGTATAAACCTTTATTTTGGCATCCGAAAACCTGTCTCAAAACCTACTTATCGTAGGGTGTCCACGACTACAGATATTCCAAGGTCAAGGTCAAACATCGTTTTTTTACACATTTATTGCAAATATCTCGTTCGATTTTTGACCTTTGACCTTGAACCCCAAATTTTTCTGGACTAAGCTATCAAGTTTCTACAACAGATTTAAGGTTCAACTTCACCTATGAAACTGAACGCAATCAGCACATCTAAACCGCGTTGAAGAGACACTGACAGTTCTTTTATCAAAAAAGCATAACATAAGATTAAAGACTACATTGAAGATAAGGAAGTTTGCCAATAATTCCTTCTGCACATATGGCTTCCCTGGTAACTCATAAACGGCATAACTACATATTATGTAAACGTCTATTAACTGCTCCCAAATAACGATGATAAAATTTTTTATTATATAATTCTTAACATAATCTTTTCATTATTTGACATTATAAATAAATAAAAATAAACTATTTTTTTTTTAATTTCCGACGTATTTGGCCCAAAGTATTGCTATTATTGAACTTAAAGATACATATTTTTTTTTACACAATGAATTAATTAATTTAAGTATTTGCCGCCCTCTGGGGCCGGGGCCCCAGGCAAACGCACTCGTGCTTGAACCCATTATATACCTACAATTCTAATTTCAATTCTTTATAAGTGGTTTTTGTGGATATGATATTTATTCAGATTTGTTACTGGAGTTGTAATGGCAATCAACTCATTTGGATTATATAGATTTTCATTTTTATATATTAAAACAAAATCTTTTATGTAGATTATTTTGTACTTTGTGAGTGTGAGAACGTTATGGGCCTCCCATACCTATTAACAATCATTATTTGAAAATATTGTAAAGCCAATAATGTTTAAAAGAGTAACCGTAGAATTTCTTGCCGGCTCTTCTCCATAGGAAACAACCAATTGTAACGGTACCTCCAGCTTCTATTGTTTCATAAGGGCACATGTATGTTTATGTGAAAGCTGTTGAACGCGGTTTAGTTGGGCTGATCGCGATCAGTTTCATTCATTGGTGAAATTGACCCTTACTGATCAAAAATTTGACCACAACATAGCGAGACAGGTCTAAACTCTACACAAATATAATAAAAACAATATTTACCTTCAACAGGCGGCTGGAAATTCCCTTTAAAATGTGGATTTATCAAGACTTTCTTGCCAGCCAGTCCTCCAGGAGGCAAGTTAGCTGGTAGGGGCACGGGTAACATCCTAACTTCTGGTTCCCTCACTCCTTCCTTAGGACTTGTGTCCATACTTGGCCCTGGCATAGGCAAGGCCTGCCTAATCGTTACTTGAGGCATATGACTAGAGTTAGGCACTATCTCCCTCATAGGAGGAGCAAATTGCCTAGGCGGGAAATTAGGCCGAAAAAACACGGGCCTGGGCTCAAAATTCGGCCTGAATTGGGGACGCTCTTCCATATGAGGCCGGTATTGGAAACGGGGTGAAATAAAATGTGGGCGTTCCATTTGTGGTCGAAACATTTGCATGTCTTGGGGCAGAATGGGGCGTTCTGGGGAGATTTCGGGGCCCATTTGGGGTAGGTTTGGTGGTTCTAGTCGCATGTCGGGCCGGACATCGGGCCGCATGTCGGGCCGCATATCGGGCCGCATGTCGGGCCGCATGTCAGGTTGGAAGTCGGGCCGACTGAGTGGAGGGCTCGCTCGCAGTTGTGGCGGCGGCGGAAATGAGGGACGCTGCTGCTGGTTAAAATTGCCCTGTGAACATTTAAAAATATCTTAGGTAATTATATTATTTATTTTAAAAAAAGTTTACAGACAAATAACCAGAGATCGGAATAGGTAGAATAAGTATATTTACGTAAACTTCGAGGAAGTAAGTAACGAAGAGTGGATGATACCTCCTCTAAAGTCAATAACAAGCTAATTACAAATAAATTAAGTTACATAAAGAAATAACGAAACTGAAGTGGATAGAAGGATCAACTGCACTTGGAAGAAATTTTGGTTACAAAAATAAATCCTAAAAGGGGACTACCACATGAAGTTCAAAAGAATAATAATGGACACCTGTATTCTACCAAGTATGACATATGGAAGCCAAACATGGACTTATACTATCAAAATCTATACTAATATATAAAGCTGAAGAGTTTGTTTGTTTGTTTGTTTGTTTGTTTGAACGCGCTAATCTCAGAAACTACTGGTTGGAATTGAAAAATTCTTTTTGTGTTGGATAGTCCATTTATTGAGGAAGGCTATAGGCTATATAACATCACGCTACAACCAAAAGGAGCGGAGCATAAATGAAAAATGTTGCAAAAACGGGAAAAATTATTCTTTTTGAGAGCTTCCGTTGCGTGCGCTGCGTAAACGGTTTAAGTTAGGCAAATATAATGTATGATGGAATTGATCCTCTTTAAATTTTCTAATAAAAAGTCTGCGACAGCATATGTCTATCTTTTAAGATTGACTCACTATAACCTTTTTTATGGTAATCAAATTTGTTCGAAATTAATGCATTATTTGCGAAGGAGTTTTCATAAACATGGTATTAATCCTTATCCAAATAAATACGTTATTCATCACAAGTATTTAATTTTGAACAAAGTTGCCCTTACATCATTTAATTTCAATGAATATCTTAGGAGATATAACTGTTTTATAATAACTCCGCAGCAAAGTAATGATAAACTCTGCGAGGTAGTCTATTCTAAAGCTGAAGAGTTAGTTTTTAGGGTACCGTATCCAAAGGGTAAAATGGGACCCTATTACTAAAACTCCGCGGTCCGTCTGTCTGTCTGTCTGTCTGTCCGTCTGTCACCAGGCTGTATCTCATGAACCGTGATAGTTAAACAGTTGAAATTTTCACATATGATGTATTTCTGTTGCCGCTATAACAACAAATACAAAAAAAACAGAAAAAAAATAATATTTAATATATGGCTCCCATACAACGGACATGATTTTTTTGCCGTTTTTTTTGCTCTGCCCGCGTGGATGTCGGTTATCGTCTAAAAAAGTAGCCTATGTCCTTCTCTATATCCCAGGTCGATCGGTTCAGCGGTTTAGGCGTGAAAACGTAACATACAGACAGACAGACAGAGCTACTTTCACATTTATAATATTAGTATGGATAGCTTTTGCCCGCGGCTCCGCCCGTTTGGATGTAGGTTATCGCGTAAAAAAGTAGCCTATGTCCTTCTCCATGTCCCAGGCTATCTTTGCCAAATTTCATGACGATCGGTTCAGCGGTTTAGGCGTGAAAACGTAACATACAGACAGACAGACAGACAGACAAATAGACAGACAGACAGTTACTTTCACATTTATAATATTAGTATGGATAAGGATTTGTATGGATGGTACGGACCCCTTCGTGCGCGAGTCCGACTCGCACTTTGCCGGTTTTTTGTTTTTTGAACGCGCTAATCCCTGGAACTGCGAGTTGGATTTGAAAAAATCTTTTTGCATTTTACAGCCCAATTCTTGAGGAAGAATTACATTCCTATTAACTAGAACACCATTTTTTTTTAAATGAAAGTTTATGCGAAAACGAAGTAAAAGCACGGGCAGGCAATGTGTTGCGACGGGGTGGGTCGGGGGCACAAGAAATTTAACGCGGACGAAGTCGCGGGCAGAAGCTAGTAAAAAATAAAATCTTATCATGCCAACATATTAACATTTAACATTCCATGAAAAGGAGCATATTAAAACTCAGGAAAATACAGAAAACCCGAAATGAAGAGATAAGAGACTGAAATGGAAATTGGCAGGTCATATTTCGATATATAGAGATCAAAGGTGGACATTGGAGTCAACGAAGTGGTCTGGACCTGGAGGCAAGAGAAGCAGGGGCAGACCACGCAAGAGATGGGCGGATGACATTATTGAAGTAGCTGGTCCGAGTTGGATGGAGTCGGCCCAAAACAGGGAAAATCGGCACGGGATGGAGGAGGCTTTTACCAAAAAGGGATCCATATCCAAATAAAATATATTTACGTATATATTTTATTTGGATATGGATCCCCCTACGAATTTGTAAAAACAGAATATGTGAAGAAAATATGGAATAAATGAGCTTTATTATTATTATTATTATTACTTAATAAATAAATTAAGTTACATAAGTGGTAATGACATAATAAAAAAGGTAAAATAATAAATATATTTAAAAAAAAAACCTAAAAACCAAAATTGTTTTTATCAGCGAAAACGTTCTAACCTTCCTAAGAATCCTAGCATATCTAGCATATTATGCTAAGATTGAAATAAATGTTTGGAAAGCAAGGAAGACTTTTGACAACATCTAAAAGTATCATTTGAGTATTATTTATTTATTAAAACTTTATGCACAAGTAAAAAACTGTACAAAGGCGGACTTAATGCCTTGGGCATTTTCTACCAGTCTACCTTAGGGTGATGCAGAGATAATACACAGTAGGTGCAATAACAGAAAAGCTATTTAGAAGATATTTACAGCTAAGATATAAGAATAAATACATATATACATACATACAACTAAAAATAAAGAGTTATGAGAGTTAAACAAGAAAACCTACAACAACTTAATTCTGAGACGAATCTGCCAACTTCTTGTGTATGTGTTCTCGAGCTTTCACTTTAAATGTGAACTGATTGGTTACCGTCCTGATATTACAGGATTAATTAGAAATTCTAAATCCAAATTAGACATTAAATTTGTTACCATCTTCTAAATAAATATAAATAAATATTTGTCCTCTATGCATGCCTAAACTATTGACCAGATTGTGATGAAACTTTGGTAGGGTATTCTGAGAACGCCAAGCTAGGGTTCCATCCCCTAAACAAGAAATTTCACGCGGACGAAGTCGCGGACAGAAGCTAGTTATTTCAAATACTTCCATTGTTTTGTTATTGCATTTTTATACCAAGAGCAGCTTCTTATGAAGCAGCTGATTCTTGAATATATTTCACTCGCCGCTCGTAAGCTTGAGGAAGTGATGACGATGACGTCACGCTGAGGTCGCTGCTCGAAGGCTGCGCTCATGTATCACGTCGGGGTCACCAGTATAGAGGTATGAGGAACAGGGTGTAAAGTTCACTCATACTCTATGGAAAAGGGAGGATCCTCCGAGCAGACGGGTGTTGTGTCTGGTGGGCTACTGCCCGATGGTTGATGTCGGGATGTTGTGTATATGCTAGTCGCGCGGTAAACTCTGATTGCGCGATGCAGGATTTGCTTGACGTCAGGTCTTTGTTACGTAATTCACATGTGGCGTTGTAGAGCCGCCACACTATTATTTATACTGCAAAGCATTTATAATATAAACGCGAACTTACCCTATGCACATTATTCCGCCTGTAAGGATGCGACTGATGCGAAAACCTCTGCATGAATTGTGGGTTCCTCCACGATGTACGACCGCGACCGAAACCGCCGCGAGGTATCACCACCTTGTCTGTAACAAATAAAACCAGCATAAACTCAAACTCAAATCATTTATTTCAATTAAACCATTTACAGGCATTTGAATTGTCAAGGAGTCGGTCAGTAAGAAAAATGAAACTAGTTGCCCATTCCAAAGCGTAGTAGGTACCTATGGAGAAGAACGGGCAAGAAACTCCACTTTTAAATTAAATTGTTACAAAAATATTAGTTACATCTATAATGTTGAATTTATAACTAAATGTGAGGACGATGTAAAAAAATAAAATAATTACGTACACATTAAAAGCATCCAGAGTAGGTACAACAAATAAAAACAAAAAAAAACAAAAAATATATATATATAAAATAATTAAAAAATGCCGTGGCAGCTAAGATATGACCAGTCCCAACTGACGGCGCCCGTTCACGAACATGACGCATGGATCAGCACCATTCAGCTCAACCATTGTAAAGGGAGCTAAATGTTCCAACACACGCGTCACCACCAGCGAGACATTTGAGTGAGTATTAACGCGATTAAAACAATAACAAAGGTATTTTAGCAACTTTCCGGTACTTTACGCCACATAATTGTGACTTTTAGATAAAAATGGTCACTAGGTGGTTACGTAACCTTTTACTAGAGGGGAGGGTTCTTCTGTAGTTTCTGCCTAGGCCTACCCCATGGGAAAAAGACGTGAGTTTATGTATGTATGTTTGTGTATTTACCTAAACTGTCGGGTATGTCCCTGACTTGCGGCAACCTCTGCGCCCCCGGCGGTCTCTCAGACACGAAACGTTCGCGTGGACCTCCTAAATCACCATCTGTTGACAAAGATGAAAATTATCATTGTATACTATAACTAACGTCAAATAAATCTAAATTAAAGGTCATTGACCCGCATACATTTATTCAAATACGTAAATCCGAAAACAGAAATAATGACATAAACTTGTCCCGAAACGACCTTTATCGGTGATCCTTGACTTTTTCTAGTAATAAAAAACGATTCATGATATATTGTCGGGGTACCTACGCAGAGAAGAAATTAAGGAAAGAGCAATGAACTTTATTTCAGATTTAAGTGACGGCCACCATAGATGCTGTTCTAAAATAAAAATTACTCCTTATAAAACTATCTGCCATTAAGTCCCGTTAAAATCGGTCCGGAGATTAGCCGGAACAAATCGACAGACGTTGTTATAAATAACATAATTACTGTCATGGTCACTAACATTATTATTTATCATTAATTATTATTTATTATTTATTTTTAACATTATTGTTTATCCGTGATCATGGTGCTTGCAACAGCGCCGAAATATCGGGAACTCAGAACAATGAATAAACATGGTAAATATCCCGCTTATGTTAATAATAACATAATTACTTATATGCATTTAGTAAATTTAAATCAAAAGGCAAAAATGTCCTTTCTTTGGAACTGTTCGTCGAGTTGTTGAGCTCCTTAAGTTGAGCTGCACGATTACTGACAAATGCGTGCACTGAATGGACAGGTCCACTCAATCAGTGTGGTTCTTTCTTCAAAAGACCATTTCAGACACCAACCTATATGGTCTTCACATGATTTGACCAAGATTATGTCTGGACTTTAAAAGAGACTGTGACCTCTGAGTTTGTTTCGGCATTCCTTCTCAGAGTAGTCAGATAGAAAACGCCGACCTCATCTAGTTTTTAAAATATGATTGACGTGTAAAAGTTTTTGCACAAACCTACTTACAGAAATAAAATAAAAAATCTTTTGTCAGTAAAAAGCTGTTATCATTACAAATAGACACTTCAATTTTATTTATTTGTATGGATGAAGAAATGCATCATCTTCTATAGGTCTCCTGCTGGGCCACTTCTTCCCAGCTAAACTGGTGAAGAGCGGGCGTTAACTTATGGTTTAGGTTTTATATAATTTTGACATTTAAAAAGTGCTGATTTTCAGTCTAATTTGACTAAATTACTTTTGTTTTTGTCTTGCGAAATTCTATAAAGCTTGTTTTTCCGACGAAAGCACAGCACCGGAAAATGATGGACAGCCAAGCAGAGAGGGTTTTTTGACACAATAATGTCAAACACTAGCAAAATGACTGAGTTTCCATGACAGCAATGATTTTAAATCTGTTAAATGATGGTACGTCTTTAGGAAACTCAAACTTAAGTGTATGACCAAAGACAGCAGCCGATAAAGATATACTAAAAGTTAAAAACTTACTTTGTAGTTGTGCATTCATATCAGATGGGACGATCTGCGGTGATTCTATGGGGGATGCGGGCTGCAAAAGATACATAAGACTTGTCAATATCAATATTATTGAAAACTTATTAGTGAGCTTCAACCGGAATCCTCAACCACAGAGGAACTGGCTGTCTTACCTGTAACTGCTGAAACACAACAAATGCTGTTAGCATTGTTGTTATTGCGGCAGATTTAGATAAAATGGTGGTAGTTAGCCAGGCGACTTAGAACAAGCTCTACTACCAACCAAACCGAGCAGAAATGTTTGCCCTTGCTGGGATTCGAACCCAGGACTTCTTGATCTGAGACAGGTAGTCTTACCACTAAACCACAGACGCGGTTAAAATCGTTCAATAGAGATGATGACTAAAAAAATATTTTTTGTCTGTCATGTAGATTATTAAAAAATATTGTACACGTATTTTTCTTTTTTTACGTAATTAAAACATTACGGCGATACATTGAGTTCCAATGTGGCATGACGTCACTTCTTAGTAGATTTTATACTTAGCTGTGACGTAACGAGCCCCCCCTCCCCAAGTTTAATGTATTTTATCTAAATCATTTTTTATTAACATGATAAAGCAAAAAATACGTATCTAATATTTTTTTATTATCTGACTGACGGACTAAACAGTTTTTCTTTTTTTTACCCAGGACACATCCCTATTACAGAACAGCTTTCCTCATATTGATTTAATCAATCAATGTGAGGATAGCTTACCAAAGAGTTTTGTATTGCTCAATAACTGGGTTATAGAGGTCAGAGGGGCAGTTGCTCCATGTAAAATACTGGTATTCAGCTACGTCCGGTTTAAATGAAAGCCAACCCTAAAATAGTTGAGTACTATCTTTTTGGAGACATTTCAAAGTGTGAGAGATCACATTTTATTCATTTTGGGCACAATATTTCACTATACATATATGGTCGAAAGGTAGAGACAGAATGAATATTCTGTGTGTTTAAAGAAAGGAATCTTCAGTACAACAAACATAAACAAACAAATGAACGAACTCAAACTCAAAGCATTTTTTTCAATTAAACCATTTACAGGCACTTTTGAATTGTCAAAGAGACGGTCAGTTAGTCAGAAAGTTGAAGCTAGATGCCCATTCCAATACGTAGATCACTATGGAGAAGAACGGACAAGAAACTCCAAGGATACACTTTTAAATCAAGATATTACAAAATCCTGGGTACATTATTCTTGTTGCATCTATATGTGAGACAATGTAAAAACTAATAAAACAATTCAAAATATAAAGTTAAAAAATACGCCCTGGCAGTCAAGAGATGACCAGTCCACGAATGTGTATGTGTGGGTGTGTATGAACTTAGTTATGTTTTTGTAGCATTTTTATATCAAATTACTTGTGTATTGTTGACATAAATAGTGCAATAGAACGAGTACATTAAAATACACAACCTCTTGCATGCCATTCTGTGTAAGGAGGTAGGTAATGTGGGCTGGTGTCTCAGGCAACTCCACATCAATGCGCGTATTTTGCGAACAATAAGGGCTGTTTTATTGACATAATATTAAACTTACTATAGCAGGTGGGACCGCATGCTCTTCATAAACAACGGGTGGCTCATACGGTGCATACGTAGGGAGCTCTGGTAATGGTGCATTGGGTACTTCTACTGATATATTGGGCACCACACATTCGGCATCAGCCATGGCCTGGTACGGCAACGGCTGCTGGAAACAAATTATAGTTATTGTGTAACTATAGCAACTTATTTATGCAAGCAAGTTGAATTAAAGGGAGAAATTATTTAGATTTTAGTAAAATGAAGGATCTGGTTGATCAGATAGGTTGATTTCTTGTAAAGGCGCAAAAGCGGTATCTCAGGGAAAGCTAGTTTCGAGAAAATTTTAGTTTTGTAAACTATTCTAATATTGTTTATTAAATGGAACTGATATATTATACTAGCTTCTGCCCGCGACTTCGTCCGCGTTCAATTTCTTGTTCCCCCGACCCACCCCGTCGCAGCACATTACCTGCCCGTGCTTTTACTTCGTTTTCGCATAAACTTTCATTAAAAAAAATGGTGTTCTAGTTGATAGGAATGTAATTCTTCCTCAAGAATTGGGCTGTAAAATGCAAAAAGATTTTTTCAAATCCAACTCGCAGTTCCAGAGATTAGCGCGTTCAAAAAACAAAAACCGGCCAAGTGCGAGTCGGACTCGCGCACGAAGGGTTCCTTACCATCCATACAAATACTTATCCTTACTAATATTTTAAATGTGAAAGTAACTCTGTCTGTCTGTCTATTTGTCTGTCTGTATGTTACGTTTTCACGCCTAAACCGCTGAACCGATCGTCATGAAATTTGGCAGGAATATAGCTTGGGATATAGAGATGAATATAGGCTACTTTTTTACGCGATAACCGAAATCCGCGCGGGCGGAGCAAAAAAAAAACGGCTAAAAAATCATGTCCGTTGTATGGAAGCCCCCCTTAAATATATATTTTTTCTGTTTTTTAGTATTTGTTGTTATAGCGGCAACAGAAATACATCATCTGTGAAAATTTCAACTGTCTAACTATCACGGTTCATGAGATACAGCCTGGTGACAGACGGACAGACAGACAGACGGACAGCGGAGTTTTAGTAATAGGGTCCCATTTTACCCTTTGGGTACGGAACCCTAAAAACTAACTCTTCAGCTTTAGAATAGACTTCCTCGCAGAGTTGATCATTATTTTGCTGCGGAGTTATTATAAATCAGTTATATCTCCTAAGATATTCATTGAAATTAAATGATGTAAGGGCAACTTTGTTCAAAATTAAATACTTGTGATGAATAACGTATTTATTTGTATAAGGATTAATACCATGTTTATGAAAACTCCTTCGCAAATAATGCATTAATTTCGAACAAATTTGATTACCATAAAAAAAAGGTTATAGTGAGTCAATCTTAAAAGATAGGCATATTCTGTCGCGGACTTTTTTTTAGAACATTTAAAGAGGAACAATTCCATCATACATGATATTTGCGTAACTTAAACCGTTTACGCAGCGCACGCAACGGAAGCTCTCAAAAAGGAATATTTTTTCCCGTTTTTGCAACATTTTTCATTTATGCTCCGCTCCTATTGGTCGTAGCGTGATGTTATATAGCCTATAATATTTCTCAATAAATGGACTATCCAACACAAAAAGAATTTTTCAATTCCAACCAGAAGTTCCTGAGATTAGCGCGTTCAAACAAACAAACAAACAAACAAACAAACTCTTCAGCTTTATATATTAGTATAGATTGGGTAATTTTTTTGTCATTTGGTTAAAATATCAAAAATGCATGTGTATGTACCTTTTTCATGAGATACTGCCATCCCGCTAGGTGTTTATATAATTAAGAATTGAGTTTCTGCTTCGTTACCCTTCCTTGGCAGTCAGGTGAAAATGATAATAGGGATTACTTTTTTAAGGGTTATTTAATATGTTTTAAATAAGATACCGCTATTTGGCTTAGTTCATTAGATGCGTATTTCTATAAGCTATGCGATGCAATAAAAAAACTTTTTTTTTTGAGATTCTGCTTTTGTACTTAGTATGGCAGTGTAATACCGGGATGGTGAACCAATGGCACACAACAAAATAATTTAGATGTGGCATTGATTGAGGAATTTAGGTACCTCACTCACATTAACAAACATAGAAATCTGAGCGCTCCTGGTTACGATAGCTGCTTCAATTTCAGATAATGCCGCATGTGTAAATGCAAGGGAAAATGTGAACCTGATATAAATTATTTGGCATCTAGTTTGTAACAGCAGAAGTCACATTAATTTAACCATTTACGTATACATAATACATATTAACATGCACATATTAAACAAGAAAAAAACGAACAGAAAAAAGGTTTAAAAAAACTGGTAAATGTTAAGATGAATGAATAATAGTCAACATCTACTTCTGTTTGCCAATAAAGAGTATTTATTATTCTGAAATTATTTTGTTATTTTCCTGTAGTCAGATTGTTTGTTGGTACGTCATGGCCACATTAAATAAATATTAGGAAGAAATGGCACGTAGTGATTCCTGATCCATACTTATTTATTATTATATTATAAATTCGATAATAACCCTGTCTGTCTGTATGTATGTTACCTTTTCACGCCTAAACCACTGATTGGATTTTGATAAAATTTGGCAGAGATAGATTGCATCCCAGGGAAGGACATAGGATAGTTTTTAATCAACATACCTCGCAGACGAAGCTGCGGGCGGAAGCTAGTCTTATATATCTATGAATGACAGATTCTGACCACAACTTTCTGATTAATGTTTCTGTGGTTTCTAAGACAGTTAAATTACTTCTCTGTGATTTGCCGAACTTTATTGTCTCTGCACTTTTCTGGTTGGTTAGCATACCTACCACCAGTGACTTTCTACTAGGGAATGAGAATCGTAAAGTGTAACGGGTATATCGCAAAAAAAGACCAGAACTTTAGAAATGTCGACGACAATTTTTGAAGTTCCTTTTGTACAGTCATGATTAATTGTATACTCCAACAAAAATGTTACACAATAATATTGAAACGACGAGTTACTAACGCAGTTATGATTTCTACAAAAACAAACCTGATTGTACTCCATAACATGACTGGGATAGTCTGGTGGTCCAATATCGAGGGTCTCTCGGTAAGCTGAACCAATTGATGTCGGGACATTTTGGGGTCCGGCATTCTCATAGTCGTCAGCCAAGAGCTGTTCCTCCTCCTCATTGCCAAGGTTATAGTCCGCGAGGCTCTGGTCTCCTAAATCGTCACCTAACAAGTCTTCACTGCAATAAAAATAGATACTTTATCGATCACGATAAAAGTGGAACACATGTCATGAATTAACGACGCAAAACACACGACACAAATAAACGGGTTTTGAGCTTTTTGCAACGAAAACAAGTAAATTGTTTACTATTTATAATGAATCAAGTTATTGTGGGTTACTTATTATATTATACACAAAAATTAACAATTAATTTGCTAAAAATACTAACTTGTCCGACATGTTGACAATATTATGTAGCGTTTATTTTGTCTATGGAACGGCAAGCTTGCTACCACACGTTTAGAAATCACTCAGTCATTTAGAAACTACAGTCATTTATTTTGTTTCTTCTACGTGACTTTCATAAATAGTTTTAAATGCATGGGATGGAGTTTTAAGATTCTTGGAATAGACCGTGATACACAATCATATATTTTATATTTTACTTCCATGAAGTTATTTTATCTAAACTCGGTTATACCATATTGATCGTCTTAGGCCACCCTTAAGTTTTCGTTTTGCAAGTCGTTTATGTTTGTAGTACAGACGCCAGCAGGTCTAGCTACCCGAAACTGTCACATTTTCGCAATCAACCTTGAACCTTGTATTGTAGTGATAAAGTTGAAAATCTATTAAAAAAAATTGACAGATTGTAGTAGCTTGATGTGCTGGCGTCTGTACTTCGATCAATAATAGTTGTAGTACGGTGGCCAGCACATCAAGTTACCACAAACTGCAAAATTTTCTTGTTCGATTTTAAACTTAAAAGTTAAAAAAAAAAAAAAAAAAAAAAAAAGTTTAAAATTTGTATGGAGTTTGACAGTTTCGTGTAGGTAACTTGATGACTGTGCTGGCCACTGTACAAACCTACTTACAGGAATAAAATCATTTATAATTTTTTTATGGCGGTATGATCCGAAAGTGACCGTGCTTACTAGTTTTTTGAATCAATGGGAATCATAAAAAAACCGGCCAAGTGCGAGTCGGACTCGCGCACGAAGGGTTCCGTACCATTGGTGCCGATTCCCTTGTCACAAAATTCTCTAAACTAGACTAAAGATCACCAAATTTTAGTTTATTTCTGTCAAGCGACAATTTCCTATTCTGAAATTGACTAAAGTGACACAACTTAACTATAATTTTAGTTTGACAGCACTAAGATGGTACTGAGTTTTAAATTTAGTGAAAATGGCAGTTTTGCTATTCTGGATTTCACGTTTTTAAACTAAAATTTAGATTTTCTAAAGAAATCTGACTATTTTTAATTGCGTATTAATTAGTTGTCATAAACTAAAATTCACACCTCGACTTCTGGTGCAAAAACAGTACTGTGTAATATTTTTTTTTTCTTTTCTTTTGTCACGGGTCACGATTTTCGATTTAATTGTGTCAAACTTATTTTTAAATGTAGAGAATTTTGTTTGCAGAATATCTTTAAGATTCTCATAGCCAAAAGTAAGGAATTTTAGTGATAGTTTAGTTAGTTTAGTTCGGTTTACAAGAGAATCGGCACCAGTATCTATAAAAATTTGGTATCCCAAGAACAAACTTAACATTGTAATTGAAAAACATGTTCTCCCACACATTCCAACTGCAAATGTAAGTTTGTAAGCACAATTCGATAGATTTACCATGTTATTTTAAGACCATAGACTTCTTATAGAATTTTCTGTAGTCTATAAGTATAGAACTATTTTCTGATTTTTTTCAAAATTTTAGGCTCAGTATTTTCGGAGATACGGGGGTCAATTTTCATCTGTTTTCATAACTTTAAAAGTATTTACTTTAAAATTATAAAAAATAAATCCTTCCAATAACATAACATTACGCCTTGTTTCCCCGAAAGGTTAGGCAGAGGTGTACCCATAGTAGGAACACCCACATTTTGCCAGTTATGTTTCAAGTCACATGTAATAGGGGGCGACCCTATTGCCATTAACCGGGCACAAATCCAGACTCCGGGCTGCTACTGAGAAATTCTTAAAACCCAATAATACTTTGCCCGACCCGGGAATCGAACCCATGACCCCATACTCAGCAGTCGCGCTTGCGACCACTAGACCAACGAGGCAGTCAATCAGGAATCCTTACAATAAGCACTAAAATATTTTGGCATTCCACTTTGCCCTACCAATGGGGCGGCTCGGTGGGGCAAAGAGGAATGATTCCTTCATCTGTTATGTCACACTGTTTAGTTTGCAAAACTTTTTTTTTTTGCCCCCGAAGTGACCATATTCAAAATTAATTTATTTATGTTACACGACTTCCGTGTTTGGGTTTCAGAAATAGATGTGTGTTTCAAATTTCAACTTAATCGGTCCATTCGATTCGGAGCAAATTGGCTGTGACAGACGGACAGACAGACAGATAGACGGACACACGAGAGATCCTATAAGGGTACCGTTTTTTGCTTTGAGGTACAGAACCCTAAAAAAGAGAAAAATTAAAAAAAAAAACTTTATTCAATGTTGTTTTATTTACTTACAAAAAAAAAAATTACTAGCTTAATAATAATACTTAGGTTGTTCAATATATTTGGGATTTTTCAGCGTCATCGTTTTAATCAAATAAATTGTGAAGAACAGGGCTAACACCTGAAAACAAAAAGAAAATTGTGGGCATAAATAATCAACCTATACCCATAGTCTCAAATTCAGATAATTTATGTAAACAATGGGGATAACATATCAAAAAAATATCTTCGTAATAATAATTTAATAATTCACATAAAATGGCGAAAAAAGAGGTTACATTGTCTTTTAAGTACTGAATTTAAGAAATAATAATTAAAAAATAATAATACCGTAATTATTTTTATACATTTTCGGTTTTAATCAAAGTTATTAAAAAAAGGAGATTTTCTGGTATAAAATATTTTGATACTGGTAACAATGCAGGAGATCCAAACATTTTCACATTTTTTACATCTTCAACAACACTAATATTACAACTCTCATTCATAGATTCATATTGTATGTAGCATAGCATATCTAGCCACATTTTGGATGAAAGCGGCTGTAAACTGTTTCGAGTAGAAATTGATTTTGGGAGGCCTATGTCTAGTAGTGGACTTAAAAGGGCTGATTATGACGATCGTGGCCGTGTCTCCGACACACTACATAAAACATTGTTTGGCAACGATATTTTGTTTGCATAGTTCTTATAATTAATTCACTTTAATTTCATAGACATTAAAAAAAAATGTTTTGCATTTCTTGACATTACTTTGTTAACATAAATTATGCGGATTAGAGACTTTGGGTATAGTCGTCAATAATTGTTTATGGAAGTCCTACAAGTGAAAAGGAGATACACACTGTTGAAGTGAGAACCTCCCCTTTTTTTATTGTTTGTCCGACTTCTTCTGCTAGTAGCATTAAGACGAAAGCGTAGGGTAGCCCGCGAAATACAAATTTTCTTACGTTTTTTACAGATTAGTATCAGGGGCCCAATTCTGCTAATTATATAAATTCGTCACTCCAACACGATCCCATTGTCATTTTGCTAAAAGTTCGTAATCTGCTAAATTCATAATGGTCGATCATTGGTCGGTCAATGGTTTCGTAATAGAATTGTATTACAATGGCATTTTGAACATTTATTCATGCCAGATTTCATTTAAGTATTTAAATTTTTAAATATTATTTATTAGTGTTATAAGCAATCTGAAGTAGTAGGAAGTTGGAAGTTTAGTTGGAAGTTTCATTTGTCATTATGTACGAGATTATCAATTCTTTCAATGGAGTGTCAGTTGCTGACCATTGGAAAGTCATAATGACGCCATTAAATTAGTAGATTACCAAACTTGTCAAAATCAACAATTATGAAATCAATGATAGACCATTCTGACACTATTGTAATAGCAGACTTGAGGCCTTAGATAAATTATTGGTCTCGCTGCACTCGACCGCAGCAAGACCAATCATTTATCTAAGCTTGAGGCCCAGGTTGTATGTAAATCTAAATATGATTCGCGGCCGTATCAATTATTTATTTATAAAATTATTATAATAATCAATCGCATTTTCGTTTGTTGATGCATGCATGACATTGACTTTGACAATTCAAAAGTGCGTGTAAATGGTTTATTTGAAATAAATGCTTTGAGTTTGAGTTTGAGTTTTAGCAATTTGTATGTAATCGGGAAATGTAATGGTGAGGGTGTATTTACATGTAATGGTTTCTAGTCTATTACGTGACGTTAGAGCAGTGCCCTATCCTCCTTTTTTATAGGTACCATCAATGGCAAAAACGTAAGATATGAATTTCGCAGGCTACCTTCGCGCATGCCCCTGAATATCTGATATCCATACTAATATTATAAAAGTGAAAGTAACTCTGTCTGTCTGTCCGTCTGTATGTTACGTATTCACGAATAAACCGCTGAACCGATCGTCATGAAATTTGGCAGAAATGTAGCCTGGGATATGGAGAAGGACACAGGCTACTTTTTTACGCGATAAGCGACATCCACGCGGGCGGAGCCGCGGGCAAAAGCCAATAGAAATTACATATTTACCTCGAAAACAATAACGATTATCAATCCAATGCCAAAATATTTTCCGATTGATTTGACGGCGTCTCCAATTAGTACCGTGCAACCAGTTTCAAAGGCGTCTTCTCTTTTACACATTGTCAGATTTCCCAGATTCCCGATATCTATAGGTAGATTACCTATATCAATATCTCCGAAATCTATATCTCCTATATCTGCAGGTAGGTTACTTATGTCTATAGGTGCATTTTCTCTATGTACATTTTTCGTAGTTAGATTCACTATATCGCTAGGAAGATTATCTATAGGTAAATTTTCTATTGGTAATGTTGTTGTCCCATTGGCCTCACAACAAGTTGGTGATGTAAGGTTGTAATCGTTTACATAAGCATCTGGTCCCGTTGTCCCGCAGCATTTTAACTGTAGAAAAAAATTAAAAAATTATTTATTCTTTTAACAAGTGAACCTTAACAACTAGTGATTTGAGCCTCCTTTTAAGCAGATAAGCCTGTGTTAGGAGACTCCATAATATGACGATTAAAGCTCAACGCACACGTTGTACACTGCACCGGCGCGCGGCGCGGCGCCGGTGCACCTAATTGCGTAACTCACTTTCAATCACAATCTGAATGATTTTGAAGGGTATTTGCTAACCCATTGCTTCGAGCTGCAGAAATGTCCCCATGCAAGATATTTGAACAAAGAGATTTGTTCAACTGTCATGCATGGCAGTTGAACAAATCTAGGCCGCTTTCCGAATTGGCTATAATCGCTCACAGCGCTCACATCGTCTCACATGCGTTCCGATTTAGATATTACTATTATGACAGCCGGGGGCTGTCAACAACTCGGAACGCTCGTGAACGCGCTCACGGTGCTCACGCAATGTCAAAACGATATTAGAGTATTTCTCTGTGTATACACCAAAAATTTGTTCTTCTTAGGTTAGGTAGCAACTGTAGCCAGAAGAACAATTTTGAAAATGCCACGATACGATAAGATGCGACTCAAAACAAAACAGCACACTGTCATTTTTGACAGCGCTCACGGCGATATTAGTAAAAGGCATGGTCGGCGTTATCGCAAGATGGCGAATGTCATGACGTCATCTATGACGTTTTACGGGACATCGTTATCGCGCTCACGCTAATTCGGTACGGGTTTTAGCACGCGAATATCGATATTATCGCAACTCGGAACGCAGGGCTAGCAAGGAGATTTTTGGGACTTTCGAGTGCTATAAAAATTGTCTTTGCTATTTGGTTACCGCTTTATACTTTGTCGGCCTAAGAGTACAGTAATGTCGGCTTGTGGATTCTGCACAACTTTATTTGAAGCCCATTAATAATTAAATATGCGCTCGAAACTAAAGTGATAAGGGGCATTGTAAAAAGAGAATTTCAAAAGGCCAGTGAGGTCCAGCTGATTATCCTGGTTTACCCGCCTGCGGTGAAGCCTAAAAGGAGGGTAAATTTGTAGGTACTTACTTGGGATTCGAGTATATGGAAAGTCGCGTTCTGCAAAGTATCATCAGATATAAACATATCGTTTATAGTCGTTTCCACCGTATTTGTGAAATCAGGTAGTTTTACGAACACCAATATTGTTATAACTATTTTTGCGGCTGCTAAAACAGCCATACAAACGGCATACTGAAAACAAAAGAATTTTTATACAGCGTGTTACGGAAAGGGTATATCCATACAAACTGGGTGAAGAGTGTATCTGGTTCAGAATCTCTGTACAAAATTTCAGCTCAAAAGCACTAACTAGAATTTTTTTTTTATTTCGATAGTTTATTAAATTTAAATCATAACAAACGTGTTACCGCCGTTTCTTTGTGTGTAGTTTATTGACACCGATCAGCTGACTTAGTCTAGTGATGTGTAGAATTCAATTGGAAACATTTGATTTTTAGTTAAATATTTCTTAACTTTTTATTTATGTAGATATAGGTATTAAAAAATATTGCCCTGTAGTTTGTTATCACCAAAAGAATCCGTGCCTTTGATATGTATATACCCTTTCCGTAACACGCTGTAGTTGTTGTTCTAGTAGGTAACTCATAAGTCATAAGTATTTAACGTCAATGCTTTATTTGAATAAGTTTTTAGATGAGAGATTTTGATTTTTTTTTATGTTTTACTAATTTATTTTGAATGATGACATTTTAGGGTTCCGTAGTCAACAAGGAAGCATTATAGTTTCGCTATGGCATGGCCGTCTGCCTGGGCCTCAAGTCTGCTATTACAATAGTGTCAGAATGGTCTCTTCATTGTGAGTTTTTGACAGATTTGCCATACAAACACTGTCAAATACTCACAATGGCGAGACCATTCTGACACTATTGTAATAGATAGCAGACTTGAGGCCCTGTCTGTCCGCGGCTTAGCTCAGAGACTCTAAAGTTGTAATTTGGCATGTAAGTATACCTATAGATACATATGTTTTTTTAGTTTGCCTCCCCTACACGTAAAGTGGTGATGAAATTGTTTTATCTCGTCTATCTCATAGTGTGGGGTATCGTTATGGATAGGCCGTTCAAAAGTAATGGGGGTTTATGAAAACTATTTTTCAATTCAGGGATCCGTTTGCGTAATATTTATAACCTTTCAAAGTGATAATTTTTGTTAGAGTCAAGTGTACGAGATCCAAGATCAACGATTTAGCTGGCAGGGGTGGGTCAGCAAAATCATTGATCTTGGATATGTTAAATTCACGGCATTAGTAGGTATATTTATCGAAGTTAAAAGGAAAACTGTCACAGAAAAGTAGCTAGTAGCTTTACAAGATAACGAGTAATAGTCAACTAACTTACACTTTCAAATACAATGTTAAGTTTGTTCTTGGGATAAGTTCGTCCCAACATCGGAACTCTTCATTGTGCGTGGTCCGACATGTACTGGGCCGGTTTTTAGAGTTCCGTACCCAAAGGGTAAAACGGGACCCTATTACTAAGACTCCGCTGTCCGTCTGTCCGTTTGTCTGTCTGTCTGTCTGTCCGTCTGTCACCAGGCTGTATCTCATGAACCGTGATAGACAGTTGAAATTTTCATAGATTATGTATTTCTGTTGCCGCTATAACAACAAGTACTAAAAAACAGAATAAAATAATTATTTAAGGGGGCTCCTATACAACAATCGTGATTTTCTTTGCTCGTTTTTGCTCGATATTGATAACGGCAACCGGTAGACGCTTGAAATATTCACAGAATATTTAGTTATATATTCTCTTTAAAAATAAATAATTAAATTAAAATAATAAAACAAATATTAAAGGGGGGCTCCCATACTACAAACATGATTTTTTTTGCCGTTTTTATAGATAATGGTACGGAACCCTTCGTGCGCGAGTCCGACTCGCACTTGGCCGGTTTTTAAATATGTAAACTTGGAGTGATATTATACATTTCATATTTTATTTATTTGCATGCCATTGACGGGGTATTCCCGCTGTCCCCATAAATGGTAGTTCATGGTAAAATGGCGAAAAAAAAAAGAAAAAAAAGGTTCCACTTTCTTTTAAGTACCTACTAGTACCTACTGATTTTAGAAATAATACCTAAGTAATTAAAAAATCTGTATCTACTTAAAAGAAAATGGAATCTCTTTTTTTCGCCATTTTATGTGAATTACCATTAATGGGGACACGGGCGGGCGGTGGGGAGGAGCGGTAATAGGTAATTAGGTACTCTCCATTGACTATGGCAAACGTGATATCTGCTGTTGTTCTTCATGCTGAGAATTAGTGTTGTATGTATGTATTGTATTCATGTTTGAGCATGTAAATGATTATCTTATCTTAATTGTTTTGGCTAATAGGAAACATGAATACAATACACCAACCTCCAGGGCCTCAAGTCTGCTATTACAATAGTGTCAGAATGGTCTCTTCATTGTGAGTTTTTGACAGATTTGCCATACAAACACTGTCAAATACTCACAATGGCGAGACCATTCTGACACTATTGTAATAGCAGACTTGAGGCCCTGGTCGTTGATAGAAAATTCCATATAGGAAAATGTAGCATCCGATCTAGCAGGCCAAACCTAATGCAATAAAAGGAGACTATATAGAAGAGGTATGCGGCATACTTACTGTAACTAACAAGCATTTTGTTTCTGTAATCGTCCCACAGCAACCGGAGAACGAAATCAAAAACACAACAATTCCTAAACTAATGATAACGTATGGAATAAAATCAATATTGATTTCTAATGGTAGTTTTTCTATTAGGTCTGTAACGATTTTCAACGTGTAGATCACATAAACTCCAGCTCCAACCACCAACAGGCCTATGAGCTGAAATAAGACAAAGTACAAATTATTAATTAAGTATGATTATTTTCTATGAGTGTTCATGACGTTCAGCAATCTGTGACAATCATTGCTAAACTTTGGATTTACTGATGTTGGCTGTTGGGTTGCGGCCACTGACGTGACAAGTGTGTCAAAATCACAGTGATATTGATGTTCATTACAATTAGGTTGCTGTTGGGTTGCTGCCACTGACGTGACAAGTCTGTCAAAATCACGATGATCTTGATGTTCGTTACAATTAGGTTGCTGTTGGGTTGCGGCCACAGACGTGCCAAGTGTGTCAAAATCACAGTGATATTGATGTTCATTACAATTAGGTTGCTGTTGGGTTGCTGCCACTGACGTGACAAGTCTGTCAAAATCACGATGATCTTGATGTTCGTTACAATATGGTTGCTGTTGGGTTGCTGCCACTGACGTGACAAGTCTGTCAAAATCACAGTAATCTTGATGTTCGTTACAATTAGGTTGCTGTTGGGTTGCTGCCACTGACGTGACAATTCTGTCAAAATCACAGTGATCTTTATGTTCGTTATAATAATGTTTCTGTTTGGTTGTTAAAATAACTTTGAAAGGAATGTGACTTCTCCTCAAGGATCGTCACAAAGACCGGTCTGCGCTGCCCGCATCCAACGGATTTCCCCTACCGTCACTAGGTCATCGATCCACCATATGTCCCGGGCGCCTACCACTATCCATGCTCTACCTGCTTGGTCACCACTTAAACATTTTTGAGCCCCATCGGACATGCATTCTGCGAGCAATTTGCACCGCCATTCAAAAGCAATATTTTTAAGACTGACTGCAACGCAGCAGCCAGCAGGCAGGTTTTGTTAACCCGAGTTAACTCGTAGTTTGACATAATATCGTGTTAAAAAAAAAAAAAAACAATTACTAAAACAGATAGCATACCCAAAAACAAAAGAAAACAAAATACTGACCAGAAATATAAAATTAACAAAAAATAAAACAAATTTCACTAGGCACCGACACATTTTTCAAACTGTTTACACCTATGTACTGGCTAGAACGCACTAGAACTGTTAGAAACTATTCCATGCCTGTGTATCAGGATTTTCAGTCCTAAGCTTTTAACTATTCATAACTGTATGAAGTGTTACCGTATCTATAAGTGGACTGATAAGGTGGGACTAACCGGAGTCTATTTATTGCCACTCAGGACATATCTCATGTCCCTATAGTTTACAAGTCTAATTATTCTGTTTCAACTTTCCGCGAATTAAAAAGGCTATAAGTCATTATACTGTGTTTTAAACTAATAATCTTAACTCAAATCTAAAGTTGATGATTGTTATCTATCGTTCGATGGTATGATATTGTTTCGATAAGATATTAATTTTAGGTAATAAAAGTTTGTTTTGTTTTCTCGTCATCCAAATGGTCACATGCAAAACTGCTGAGCCTGGTCTTAGATTCAATTCCCAGTTTTCAGCAACTCGGAGTTTAAATTGGACTGGTAAGGGCAAAATGTTCACCACGTTGTATTTATGTATGGTAGGTATAACATAACTGTCGAAATGTGGGTGCCTACCTCAGCATGGTGACGTCACTTCGTCTCTGTCTATCCCATCGGGAATTAAAGGCATTATTACCTAAGTAAAGTGTTATTTGTTTATTGCTAGAATATCGCACACCTTTCACGATATAATGATACATCGTTGATGGATGCAGCTCTAACGAAGTAAACCCTGCCCCCATTCACCATCAGCTCACGTTGTATAACAAAGAATTATAAAGATAAGGTCCTTAATCGCATAAACTAAGCGATAGGCTTACAGCTGACGTAAAAACATAGGGGAACAACTAAATACGTACATGACATACCATATACATAGTTACCTACGTACATGCGAATTAATTATAAAAGTACTTGGGAATTGATTACTCATAGGTAGGTACTCATAACAAGTTGTTGTTTGTGAAGATGGTTTTTGTTATTATGATACAGGATACAGTAGATAACACATCTAGTGATTCATATTATCTGAGTGGATCATCATCAATATTTATTATAATAACCTAATCACGGTCAAAATATTCCATCATCATCATTTTACTCGTAACCAAAAGATGTCCACGGCTGGACATAGGCCTCCCCCAAGCACCGCCACTTCGACGGGTTCTGTGCTTCTCGCATCCAGCGAGGTTCCTGCGGCCTTCACAAGGTTATCAGACCACCCTTCCAACGCTACGTCTTCTGGTACGCAGTCGCCACTCCAGAACGTTTCGGCCCCATCGGCTTTCTGTTCTGCGAGCAATATCCCTGCCCATTGCCACTTAAGTTTTGGCAATTCTTCTTATATTATTCAAAATATTTACCTACATTAAATTGACTACTGTGCTGAACCGGACTTTCCTGTGGGTGCCTCAATAAATTAAGGCCTCCAGCCAGGGCATAAAACTTAAAAACTAAGCGACTAGGTACGCTAGAGGCACCCCCTGCGGGGGTACGGACCTCGGCTTAGGGCGTCGCTGGGGGAAGACAGCAAGGGACGGGCCGGATCGGAATATACTGGAAGATCCCTACTAGGGCTTCCATTACGTAATTACGTAATTACGCAATTACGTAATTACGGACAGATTTTAGAAATCTCACAAATACGTAACTGAAGAGCTGCAGTCCGTAATAACGTAACTATAGGATAATATTAATTAATTTAGGTACCCATTTATTTAGTTCTATAGTTTCTGCCTACTCCATGGGAAAAAGGCATGGGTTTATCTGTGTATTTACAATTTACCTTAATTTAGTTAACCTACGACTTACATTATGACAACACCAAAACCCTTTCTGTGGGTATCCCCCGAATTCCCGGGGTTTATTTTATAACTTCCAATTTGAGTCCGCAAGATTTAATTTCTTAGTCGTACAGAATAGAGTTCATTGTTGACCAATCGGGAAACGAAGGGAATCCCCGTTGGTTGTGGATAGTTCGGTACGTAACACAATCAAAGTTTATAAGTGTTTCGCAAGTATTTGATCTACCTCGTAGATAATAAAGTTTAATATTGTGGATTGAGCAAGCTAAGGGAACTCCCTACATTTTTCTTTACTTTCGTGAATTTAGAAACAATCTCAATACTCGGTACTCAGTCGTCTTACGTACACCTGCGAGATACTGTCCTGCCTGGTCTAAGCTTATTTTATTGACTTTTGTGATTTTGTGTATGTGCCGCAAAGTTTGACGCTTGGTTTTCAGAAGCTTTTCATTACAAGTTTCTAAGTAGATATCACCATACACGAGTAGAGATACTTCAACGAAAATGTAAGTACCTATTTTAACATTACTTTACTTGTCTACTTACTTTGTTTCTAGGGTATTGTGTGAGAGTTTATACATATAATTTAGTAGTTGATTTTATATTGTTGACGGCACGGTTGGCGCAGTAGTTGAGTGATTGGCTGCTGCGCTGCGGGTCACGGGTTCGATTCCCGTACGGAACAAATATTTGTATGACCTACAGATAGGTGTTCCGGGTCTGGGTGTCTTGTGTATGTTAGTTTACATGATTGTGAGTGCACCCACGATACAGCAGTAATTCCTAGTGTGGTGCGACGTTTAAAAAAAAAAAAAAATATGTGCGATTTTATTTTATTGTTGCTTGTTAGATGTCTGTGCAAATAGACATTGATTATGAGTTCACGGTACGTATGTAAATGTATCCCGTTTTAAGTGTAGTGCCTAACTATAGATGCTATTTATATGTATTACCTAACTATTAAATTATGAAATATTTATATATTGTTTTAGGTCTGCAGTAAAGAAGACTATTTATAAGGAGTTTTTGAACAAACGCACACAATCAGCTATATGGGAACACTTTTTGAGGGCTGAAAATGGGCAAAGTGTCCAATGTAAACATTGTCAAAAATTTTTGAAGACTCCTGGTGGTGCTACTGGAGCACTACATACACATATGCGTGCTAAACATATTGGCGAGATGTCACAAGAGCAAGATGCGCAAAGGGCAAGTACTTCATCGTGCTTTCAAGCAAGAAAAAGTTTAGAACCTCCATCGAAGAAAACTAAACTAACGGATTACTTTTCCACTGAGTATTCCTTGGACGTTATAGTGACTAGAATGGCAGCATTGGATGGCATCCCATTAAGCAAATTTTGTACTTCTGAAGATCTAAGGTATGTTTTCAAAAAATCTGGCTATGATCTACCGAAATCTCCTTCAACTATTACCAAAATTGTCCTGGAACAGAGTTGTGCCATAAAAAAACAATTAATAAATCAGTTTAAAGATATGAAGTCCCAAAAAAAACGGTTTACTATAACGTTTGATGAATGGACCTCTACCCGGAACCGGAGGTATATGAATATAAATATTCATAATAAAGACCTAGAACCAGCTAAATATAAAAATTTAGGACTAGTAAGGATAAAGGGTTCAATGCCAGCTCACGTTGGAACTGTACTGTTAGAAAATCATCTAAATGACTTTTATTTGAAACTTGAAGATATAATTGCATTCACAACGGACGGAGCCAGTGTTATGGTTAAAATGGGCAAAAATTTTGATGGTCACCATCAGTTGTGTTTTGCTCACGGAATACAACTTGCAGTGCTGGACGTATTATATAAGACACGGAAAAGTACAACTACTGAACCAGAACTAGAAGATGAAGCTTCAGATACTGACACTGAAGAAATTGAAGAAAACGATGGCGGACTTTTCATAGAAGTACCTAGAGTTCTAGAACCAGAGTTTCTGTACAAAGATATTATAGTAAAAGTAAGAAAACTTGTTAAATCATTCAAAAAATCACCACTGAAGACCGATTTGTTGCAAAAATATTCTTTACAAGAGCATGGTAAAAGCCTCGATCTTATACTAGACTGCAAAACGCGATGGAACAGCTTATCAGATATGGTTGGACGATTTCTGAAATTGAAATCAAGTTTATTTAAGGCTTTATTAGACTTAAAATCAAATATAAGTTTCACAGACACAGAAATACAAGATCTACATAACATTCATCATAGTTTAGATATAATAAAAACTACAGTGATGGCATTGTGTCGCCGTGACTCGAATTTGTTAGCAGCAGATGCTGCGCTTCAGTTTATGTTAAATAAGCTTGATGCTCAGTCCAATGGGCTCAGTGACAAGCTTGCTGTATCCCTTAGAAAAAGAATAAAAGAAAGGCGAACAAATGTGTCTGGTGTCTTGCAGTATTTGCATAATAATGAAGAATATTATAAAACCGAAGAAACAGAAACTTTTACAAAACCGACGTCGGATTATATTAGAACATATGTTGCAAACTTATTAGAAAGGCTCAAATTTACACCGCCTACAAGTACACAAATGAGTTTAGATTCCGAAGCAGATGACAATGATGCTAATGATGGTTGTGGCGACGAGTTGACTGTTGCACAGCAACTAGAAAAAGAAATACAGAAAACTATGTCTACAGTAAACAAATCTGGAGTAAACACAGATCTTGAATCCATCATCAGAGTTGAAATGTGTATCTACGATAGCACTGGCGGCGGTCGTGAAGTTTTCCTAACAGCAGCTTATAATTATTTACTATGTATAATGCCTACTAGTGTTGAAGCAGAACGGGCATTTTCTTCTGCCGGCTATCTTTGTTCTAAACTAAGAAGTTCCCTTGGTGACAGAACATTGCATTCGTTATCATTTATGAGATCATATTATCAAGAACAAAGATTGGAAAAATAACCATATTTTATATTGTTTCTTACTTTTAAACCATTTGTGCGTGGTACATGTTTTGTTTGAATTGTTGATTGAGTTTAGTCAAAATCAAAATCGTCAATCAAATCAAAATATTACATTTTGATTTGATTGACGATTTTGATTTTGAGTTTAATTTTAAAATTATCATTTTAATCTGTAATTTACTTTTAATTCCTTAATATTATAATTTTTTTCATTTGAAGTTGTTTGATTTTTTACTTCTAAAATACGTAATAAGCCCAGAATTTATCGTGCTTTAAAAAATCAAAACAGTTAAGTACGTAATTACGTAGTTACGTAATTGAAGCATCAAAATGCGTAACTAGTTACGTAATTAGCAAATCCGTAATTTTGGAAGCACTAATCCCTACCCCTACTGTTTCTAATAATGGTGCCGATTCTCTTGTACACCGAACTAAACTAACTAAACTATCACTAAAATTCCTTACTTTTGGCTATGAGAATCTTAAAGCTATTCTGCAAACAAAATTCTCTAAATTTAAAAATAAGTTTGACACAACTAAATCGAATTTGACAATCGTGACTCCACGTGGTATTTTTTTTTTGGCTTCGCAACGTTGTACTTGTTTGCCTATGATCATAGAGGAAAGTAATATAACGGGTATGCCTATGATTTATTTTAGAGCCGGAGGCGCACATGGGGGGCAGCCGCGACGTGTTTTTTTATGGAATTTTTCACTTTTTGTGTGGAAAATAAAAAAAAAGATTACCTACATGTAGCGTCATAGTGGTTTAAGGGTTTCTAAAAGGGGGTCGAAATTTTCATTATTTTTGCGATAGGACGCACCATTTTGGAGATATAAGCAAAAGAAAAGAAAAAAAAAATATAGGGATAAACACGAAATATTTTAAGTGATACACCTATAAGTGGTAAAGAAGCCATGGAAATGATTTTCTTTTTTATTCCGGGTATATTATTTAAAAAATTAAATAATTTAAAATTACTTGATATGATGATTAATTATCAAAATTAAAATTCACCGCGCTCGTGCCGCCACCCCACCGCACCGTTCGGCGTCACCGCGTCGAGGCGGGTCATTCATAGAATATGTAAATAAAGGATTTTTTCGCTTTTTTACGACATAAAGATGTTTCTCTTAAAATATTTCGTGTATGAATAGATACACCTTATATACAGTACTGGTTTTGCACCAGAAGTCGAGGTGATTGGTGTGAATTTTAGTTCATGAAAACTAATTTTATTCCACACCTTTTTAATCGCGATTAAAAATAGTCAGATTTCGTTAGAAAATCTAAATTTTAGTTTAAAAACGTCAAATTCAGAATAGCAAAATTGCCATTTTCACTAAATTTAAAAACTCAGTACTATCTTAGAGCTGTCAAACTAAAATATAGTTAAGTTGTGTCACTTTAGTCAATTTCAGAATAGGAAATGGTCGTTTGACAGGAATAAACTAAATTTTGGTGATTTTTAGTCTAGTTTAGAGAATTTTGTGACAAGAGAATCGGCACCAATATCTAGCTACTCTTAAGTATTATACCACAAATACTCGTCTAGACTTGAGCCTTGAGCAATGGTGTAGTGTAGGTGCAGGGTGCACATGACGTACGTACTAAAGTATGCTGGGCAGCCTTGCCACCTTCATGCTGACTAGCTAATCTATATTACACATGAGCTACGTATTTTGTCACAATATGGCATAATCACATTCATAGTGACACGAGTAGAAGTAAGATTAAGATGGTCATGAGTCTAGACTGCTTACCACCAACTTGTGAAAATAAAAAGATATTTGAATAGTTCCTTCACACAACCATAATAAAATGCGATTTCAAATAAACCCGGAAAAGAGAATCTACAAATACTTTTAAAAAAAATGTTGCAAGTTCCTAAACGAAAGTTATTTCATAGACAATTGTGGACTGAGCTGTCATGCAAAAACAACTGTCATTAATTCATACATAAAATGTAGGCTGCATTCCGAATTGCGCTGTACTCAATTTGAGCGTGCATATACGCGTTCCGAGTTAGCGTGAGTGCGATAACGATGTCCCGTAAATCGTCACAGGTGACGTCATGACATGCGCTATCTTGCGATAACGCCGACCATGCCCTAAATTAATATCATCGTGAGCGCTGTCAAACAGCTCTCAGCTGTCATAATCGTGATAACTAAGGCCGCCTTCCGAATAGGCTAAAATCGCTCACAGCGCTCACCTCGTCTCATATGCGTTCCGATTTAGATATTACGATTATGACAGCCGATGGCTGTCAACAATTCGGAACGCTCGTGAACGCGCTCACGGTGCTCACTCAATGTCAAAACGATATTAGAGTATTTCTCTGTGTATACACCAAAAGTTTCTTCTTATTAAGTTAGGTAGCAACTGTAGCCAGAAGAACAATTTTGAGAATGCCACGTTAGAAGATGCGACTCAAAACAAAACAGCACAACTGTCATTTTTGACAGCGCTCACGGCGATATTAGTAAAAGGCATGGTCGGCGTTATCGCAAGATGGCGAATGTCATGACGTCATCTATGACAATTCACGGGACATCGTTGTCGCGCTAACGCTAACTTGGAACAGGCTTTAGCATGGGAATATCGATATTATCGCAACTCGGAACGCAGGGCTTATCGCAACGCAAATTATTGATGTGAGCGCTATGAGCGATTAAGGGCGGGTTGTTTCACGTCCACTTGACGCACGCGTATACGTCATAAATGGCGCTAACTATCGTCAAACCAAAAAAACGTTGTCACACTAACGTTCGTTAAAAAAATAACGATTACAGTAACCGGCTGGTTAACGTCATTTTATTCTTTTACATTTTGAACTTTGACGATTGTTTTTTTATGCAGTGAAACAACGCTTTGTATTTAACGAATGTTAAACATCTTAATAATTGTTATTATTTGAAGTATGTATGTTACGTTAACCAACCGTTTGAAACAACCGGCCCTAAGGCTTCGGAATGTAGCCGTACTCTGTGGTTCATACTTCATAGGCTACGTTCCGATATAGACCGTTATCACTCATAGCACTCACATCGATAATTTGCGTTCCGATTTTAAATAAATCACGATTATGACAGCTGAGAGCTGTTTGCGGTTGCGGTGTTATCGCAAGATGGCATATGAAGATTCACGGGACATCGTTATCGCGCTCACGCCAACCAATTCGGTACGCGTATAAGCACGCTCAATCTATTACAGTGTAATACAGAATGCAATGAATAGACAGCGTTGTTATTGATACGGCAATTGCCGTATTATACGGCATTGCACAATTTATTTTTCAGAATATACGGTATACGGCAGGCCCCTCATTGCCGTATCACAAAATATGGCAATTGGCTATGGGTGAAACGGAACGTTTTTTCACTAATAATATTCTTAATAAGGCAACACTAAAATAAACCTGTAACCCAAAATCAATGCACACCACGGGGAGTTGGGGACTTCCCAAAATTCCTCGCACCACGTCCAATACAGCCATTCAACTTCGTGGTATGCTTAATACAAATTGAATTTAAACACCTCACAATAGAGATTATTATTGTCTGGTGAATGTACGGGTTCTTTCCGGAATTTAGCTTACTTGCCTAAGTCTTTAACCTCCTTACTAATAAACGTTGTATAGCGTCTGTATAGTTACACAACGCTTTGTCTTCTTCTTTCGAAAGTCAAATTACTGACGAGTAAAAGAGAGAAATCGGTGTGTAACTATACAGACGCTATACAACGTTTATTAGTAATAAGGAGGTTATTGTATTGTTTCGAATACTTCTGATTGTTAGTTTATAGAATTGCATGGATATTGCGTCTTCTTCTGTTGTGTTGTGAACTTGTGAACTGTTGTTTATGATCTGCCCCTCATTAGTAATTTATCTGATCAAAAATAAGTTACGGTTGTGAGAGAAAAAAATCCATGTTTAGTGTTTAGTTGTGATTAATAACCGATAATATGAGAGACTGTGACTCTGAAAGCCCTTCTACGCCAATAATGAACAAAAATATAGAAACAATAAGAAACTTTTATGGAGAAGAATAATGTTTTTTTAAAAATAAATAATGTAAATACGGCAATTAAGTATTTTTTTCCCTTAAATACGGCAAACCAGACTGTTACATACGGCAGCTCAGATTTTTACGATAACAACACTGGAATAGATGTCAATCAATGAATTTGACAATGACAATCACAAACGGAAAAGAAGACGCGTTTTCGAAGGAATAATTTTATTTATTTTCTGTAAACCGAATTATGGCCGAATCAGATGGTGACATAGAGTTTCTGGATGAAGATGCTGATATCGTTCAACAATGTGTGCAAGCAGTCCCAGTCCCAGTCCAAGTCCCACATTTAGTACCCCGAGTTGCAGCGAAGCCAACCCCACTGTTGGTCGAACGCTTGCCGTCAGAAAGAAAACGTAAAAGAAGGAAAGACGAAGATGATTCTGACTACGATCCTAATGATGACATTGTGCCCCCTAGTCCACCAAGTTCAAAAGGCAAAAAGAAAAAGCAGCCAGTTGTTAAAAAACTTAAAACGTACCATAAAGAAGTTGTTCCAGTTTCAAGAGCTGGTCCAAGTGTAAAAGCCGTTGGTCCGGTTCAGACGAGAAAACCGAAGTTTTTTCCTACCAAAGAGGTGGTTTTGGATCGAAAACAGTTAAACATAAGAATTCCAGATTATGATGATCCTTTGTGTTTGCCAGTAAAAGCTATCCAGTATGAAGAGTCTGACATTAAGAGGATGAACAACTGGAACAATGTGTGTTTGGAGCACTTCAAACATTGTGATAACTTACTGAAACCAGAGAGGGGGGAAACTTATAGTTCTACAAGAACTGTTGTGTTCCGGAATGTTGCTAATAAACAATCAGGTCTGTTTAGCAAAATTTAAGACTTTGTGTAGTCGGAATGTGGTTTGTTGCCCTGCTACTTACCAACCATGAATCTATTAGGTAGTTAATGTGTCTCATTTGGACATAGTTAAACAAAAAGGATCCAATCCACACAAAGTCCTTTTAGATGTACTGATGTTTGAAGTTTAGAAGATATAACATCCATACTAATATTATAAATGTGAAAGTAACTCTGTCCGTCTGTTTGTCCGTCTGTCTGTCCGTCTGTCTGTCTGTCTGTCTGTCTGGCTGTCTGTCTGTCTGTCTGGCTGTCTGTCTGTCTGTCTGTCTGTATGTCTGTATGTTGCGTTTTCACGCCTAAACCGCTGAACCGATCGTCTTTGGCAGAGATATAGCCTGGGGTAGGGAGAAGGACATAGGCTACTTTTTTACGCGATAATCGACACCCACGCGGGCGGAGCCGCCGGCAAAAGCTAGTATTTTATATTTACGTGTATGTGGGCTGGTTCAGAGTTTCATCAAACTGATTAACTGTTGTTTTTTGCTTCGATCTTTTGAATGCTTTCTTAAAGAAATAAAGATTAACCCTGTTTGCACAGCAGTGAGTGTAATCATATTTTTTTAAATTATTGGCATATGATATATTTTGCCATCTTTTTATCTTGTATGTTACCATCCAAATTAAACCTTACAGGAAAGTCAGAAACAACAATCTGGAGCAAGACTTGTGTAGAAAACGAGGATGGAGACAAAAAGTCAGAGATCTTCCAATGCGTACTCCCTCGTTACAAAGAGAAGAAAGTATTGACAACATTCAATCTCACTTCAAGGAAACCTAAGCCATACCATGTGTCTGATGAGGTGATATTGAGTAAAGAAGACGGTAAGGATGGAGAGGTCCTCGTTGCATATAAGCCAAGAGAAGCATCATCTGCGGTGTATAAGCTGGTTGCTCCTTATGAACGGTAAGTTATTTAAATTTCTGCATGGCAATTTTTGCTATTGATTAAATATGTTATTGTTCTATCACTTTCGTAGTTATCATGAGTAGGTATAACAGTCAGATTCTATATCTTTCCCTAAGTGGAGCTGAAATTTCAGAGTATTCAGGGAAGAAACCTGTACAAATAAATTGTAACAATCAGAAATCTTAAACCTTGTTTTATCTTTTGGCATTGGCATTTCTATTTTAGCTTTTGCATGACTTTCACCACGATTCATTCCTAGTATCAAAGAAAATCCATACTAATCCATACTAATATTATAAATGTGAAAGTAACTCTGTCTGTCTATCTGTCTGTCTGTCTGTCTGTCTGTCTGTCTGTATGTTACGTTTTCACGCCTAAACCGCTGAACCGATCGTCATGAAATTTGGCAGAGATATAGCCTGGGATATGGAGAAGGACATAGGCTACTTTTTTACGCGATAACCGACATCCACGCGGGCGGAGCCGCGGGCAACAGCTAGTAATATTATAAATTTAAAAGTAACTCTGTCTGTGTACAGATTCAGACAGAGTTACTTTCACATTTATAATATTAGGAAACTGGAACTGGGAACTGTATGTTACGTTTTCACGCCTAAACCGCTAAACCGATCTTCATGAAATTTGGCAGAGATATAGCCTAGGGTATGGAGAAGGACGTGTCATAGCATCTCTAGCCATGACACGCTTTCAGAACATCTGGAAAAATCGTGGTATAAGTTATAAAACTAAAGCCCGATTGGTCAGAGCACTAGTTATCCCGATTTTCATGTATGGAGTTAGAGACGTGGACAATCCGAGCAAGAGAAAGACAGAGGATAGACGCATTCGAAATGTGGTGCTGGAGGCGGATGCTCCGAATACCATGGACAGCCAAACGCATAAATGTGTCTGTCCTTTCCCAACTCGACATAAAGACCCGATTGTCTACAGTTTGCTTACAGCGTATTTTGACCTATTTCGGCCACATAATGCGAAAGGGAGATAGCAACCTTGAAAAGCTGGTCATTGTTGGCAATACCGAGGGAAAGAGCACGAGGCCGGTCGCCAACACGATGGTCCGACCAAGTAAAAGTAGCTACGTCCTCAAGCAAACTTCAGCAGGTGGTGATGGCAACGTTGGACCAGAATCGATGGAGGCAGATTGTCCGCTTAAAGGGGTCCAGTGACCACGATCCTCAGTAATGAGGGACCGATTGAAGAAGAAGATGGAGAAGGACATAGGCTACTTTTTTATGCGATAACCGACATCCACGCGCGGGCAAAAGCTAGTACTTAAGAAAAAAAAAACATTTAAACAGTCCGTACAACCGATTTTGACTTCTAAAAAGTTTTGATTTTTCACTTTTTTGTTTATGGTACCTATCCCACACCAATTCATTTTCCACTACTTGCTATGTAAACAACGGTGACAAGAAGTACTCTTATTATAAAATCATCAAGATAGACAAAGTGGAATAAATACGAGTACGTATTAACGAAGTTAAAAATTAAAAACTGCCTATTCAAAGTTTCAAACTCAAACTCAAACTCAAACTCAAAGCATTTATTTCAAATAAACCAATTACAGGCACTTTTGAATTGTCAAGGGGTCGGTCAGTCAGAAAGATGAAGCTAGTTGCCCATTCCAAAGCGTAGTAGGTTCCTATGGAGAAGAACGGACAAGAAACTCCATGGACACTCTTTTAAAACAAAATATTGTTACAAAATATGGGTTACATCATTCATGTTGAAGTTATACATGTGAGTACAATGTAGAAAGACGTGCACGTTAGAAGCGTCCGTAATAGAAACAATTCAAAAATTAAAATAAGCCGTGGCAGCTAAGAGATGACCAGTCCCAACTGACGGCGCCCGTTCACGAACATGACGCATGGATCAGCACCATTTAGCTCAACCATTTTGAAGGGAACTTAATGATCCAACACACACGCCACCACCAGCGAGACATTTGAGTGAGCATGACATACTCTCAGCCGCCAGGGCACATTCAAGTCAATAAAAGACATATTACCCGGTAAATGGTAGCTCTATAGTACATAGTACTCACACCTGTGCTATGCAATTATATAATTCAAGGACATTGAGTTTATACAATGCAAAAATAGTTTACAATCTTCAGCAGCTCCAACATGATTGTCAAATGTTAATTAACTAGCTGAGGTTGTGGAGCAGGACTAGCATTCAGCCAAGCATTTTTATCAGCGATGTAATCCCCCAACTTATAATATGCCTGCCTGCATAGTGTGCGTTTTATAAAAGATTTAAATTTAGTCTCATTCAGTTGAAGTATGTGGGGAGGAATTTTATTGTAACATTTTAAACAGTACCCCATGAAAGATGAGTCTACTTTAGCCAGTCTGAAACCTGGTTGAGCTAATAGGTCCCTATTTCTAGTACTATAATTTATATATTATTATATATAAAATTTATATCGGACCAACGCAGAAGAATTTTCAAAATAGGTACGCAATTGACGGAGAAATCGGTGAAATTACTATAAAATTTGAAGATTACCCTCGATTTCTATGGGATCCCCATAACAGATTCTGACTTGGTGACAATGGGACCACCTCGAGCGCATACCCTTTCAAACAAAAAAAGAACTTTCAAAATCAGTCCACAATTGACAGAGAAATATTAAAAAAATATATATTTACAGTCGAACATATATATAAGAATTTATGTGGAGTTATGTATCAAAACTAAAAAGTGAAAAATATAAATCTTTTATACAAAAATAAAAACAACTGGCTTCCAAAAAAAAAAACTGAATTGTTAAAAATTACTTTATTTTCGGAAGGGGTTTTTGAATATATTTTTTTTCATTTTTAGTACCGATATCCGAAATTATAGAAATTTTTCACATTGTAGTGTTTTTATGGAAGTTGGTTGTTTTTTTTTTACTATATCTACCTTTTGATTGAATTGTTCTGTACCCAAAATTTTATCATTAATTGTAGAAAAGTTTACATTCTGTAAGTTTTGTTTCATTTTTGTTTTTAAATGAAATTATGCGTGCTAGATTCACATCGAGTAGGTGTCAATCAGGACTATTGTGAGGTAACTGTTTTAATGCATTTGTCATTGTACATCAGTTTTGTGAATTATAATAAACTAGCTTTTGCCCGCGGCTCCGCCCGCGTGGATGTCAGTTATCGCGTAAAAAAGTAGCCTATGCCCTTCTCCATAGCCCAGGCTATATATCTGCCAAATTTCATGACGATCGTTTCAGCGGTTTAGGCGTGAAAACGTAACATACAGACAGACAGATAGACAGACAGAGTTACGTTCACATTTATAATATTAGTATGGATTCACATTCGCCACAGTTACCTTCTCTTTCTTCACTACTCAAAATTATAAATATTTCTTTTATAGAAAAACGTCAGACCCAAAAGAAGAAGGCGAAGATTATGATGAAGACAAAATGTATATGAAGGAGTTAGTTCACTGCAAGATGTGCGCGCCTTGCTTCCAGACGTCTTGGAGAGGCGTCAAGAAGAATACCAAGAGTAAGTGCTTAAGGGGGGAGTGGATGCACTAATTATGTAGCCCGCGAAATCAACGTTGCAAAATTCACGTTTATAGGGTCTCATACTCAAAGGGTGCAAACGGTACCCAATTACTAAGGCTTCGCAGGGACTGGGTCATCTTTTTAACCGTTCAAGTATTATGTAAGCAGATTTTTTGCAATTATTAACCCCCCCCCCCTCCCCTCGTCAGCAAAAGTAAGCAAAGCTCTTACCGCCCCCCTCCAATGCTTACGTAAACTTGTAAAGCCTACTTAGCTGTGATAGTTTTCCTTTTAACTTCGTTGTATATATGTAGATTAGAATTTAATTTTTCTTTATTCGAGTACCCAAGACTCAACAAGATTGTTAGTGAAACTTACGACTATGTTAGTAAGCATAGACCGTAAACAAAAACAAGGAAAACAATGCAAGAATTATCCTTTGTTGTTGCGACATCTCATGAGAGACGGCACAACAGTGACCCAGGTATTCACAGTCCAGGCGACTCGCAACCAAGCTTAAGACACTGTTGGAGCTGCCCCACACCCTACGCACCAGGGAAGCGCACTTTTTACGCATTGTTGCGTAAAAGCAATCTACATGCGCATCTGCGAACATCCCTGACGCACTACACAAATGGGGCAGCCCCACCAGTATCCTCAACGCATTATTATATTGAACACTACGATTTTTGCTAGGCTGCACTTGTAAAAAGCAGTACAGTGAACTCGAAAGAGCGTGATTTTACCAGGAAGTGAGCATCGTGCAAACCTGCTAGCCAGCATGTTCGCTCTAACCGACAACGCCCTCCGCTCCCGTTCAATGTCATCATCGTCTTTGAGGTTGGGAGTCAATATATGACCAAGATACTTAAACCTGTAGACTCTCTGCAAAGGTGTACCATAAAGTAATACAGGCGGCACTGCATCGGGATTTTTACACCCAGCCTCAAAGACCATGATCTCCGACTTCTTAATGTTGAATGCCAAGCCATGAACTTTAGCATACGCCTCACATTGAAAAAAAAACAATTTTCTCAAGCCATATAACTGCACAACCAATATACTGCCGTGAATTTCACATATCCCAAAAAAAACATTTACTACGACTTCTCGTTTTAGTGGAAGACTTTTCTAAGTGCCAAAAAGAGATCCGATCAAAATTGTGATTCGCGCATGCAAGTATGATTTCACCGTTCATCTATATTTTAACAGGTCTGTGTCGTGCGGGACCCGCAGGTAGGTTTAACATTAGTTTGTTGTCACACACAATGGAGTTTGTGAACTCACTAAATGCGTTTAGCGCTAAGTGTATTTAAAACATCGTTTCGTTTGTCTCAATCGTTTGAAGATGATAGAGACAAAAATGTTTAAACACGTTTAGCGTTAAATGCACTTATATTCCGTTTATCGAGAGAATGCTTTTCTGACAGCTGCCAGTTTCATACAAACGAATGTGTCTTACGAATGAATACATTATTATTAGTTCTAAATCTTGTACAACTGAAAGACCGGTGTCAGAAAAGTATTCTCTCGGTGGACGGAATATAGTGATTTGTGTTGCAAGTGGTCCTAAATCTACAGCATGTATCACAAAGGTGTTGTCATATTTAAGAATGTGTTACAGACAATTATACTGAACAACTTGCTCCATGGGATCAACATCGTAATCGCGAAAAAATTATTAGTACTATACATTTGGTTCGAGTAGGTATAAAATTTTTGTATGGGACAGTTGTGTGTGATGTTGTTTAATAGTCCCACTGCAGGAGAATGGCCTCTTACAGAAAACTGACTAGCGGTTCTGTCCGACCGATGATTACGCTTACGTCGAATTTTCGGTTGGTGTGTCGCTGAACATAAACATAAATATTGTTATATTATAGAGGTATTAGGAATAGGGTGAAAAGTTCAGTCATCCTCCATAGAAAAGGGAGGATCCTCCGACCAGACAGGTGTTGTGTCTGGTGGGCTACTGCCCGATGGTTGATGTCAGGACGTTGTATAAAAAAGGTGTAAGGGACAGCTTTCCGCAAACTAACAAGGTGCATTCAGCTCCTTATTGTAAATCGTATTCCACCGGAAAATTTCCCTGGATTTTTTTAATTTTTTTAATAGTTCTTTAGTTATTATTCCTTTATTTCAATGTAAAATTACATTCTCTGTACGCAGCACTCCATTAATGTAAATAAAACAGCTAAAATAAAAAATAAAAATCAGCAATGGATGTTGAAATACCAACGACGTTCGAAATCGGCCGAAGGCGTGTTGCACTGCCGTTCGCTACGTGCATTTTGCCACGGTAAGACTACATTGCGTGTGAGGTACAAATCGAGTATATTGGATCCCATAACGTTCCTGAAATAATTTCATGTACCGGTGATCTTAGTATGATATAATTCACCCCATCAGTCTGCGGAGGGCTGTCCCTTACACTCTGTATGTATAGTTTGACCTAGTCAGAACGGTATAGTATATATATACATTGACAGCCGAGTTTGACCGGTACCGCTGTACCGCGCTATAGGATGCGCGTCGAGGCGGGGTGCGGGACGCCGCCGTGAATGTTGACGAATGAGCGGCGCGCTTCCCCCGTGAGCCGCGCACTCACCTAAGGCGTAGTACAGCCGTACAGCGGTATCGGTCAAACTATAGTTACGCGGTAAACTCTGCTTGCGCGATGCAGGATTTTGCGTGACGTCAGTGTGATTACGCATTTGGTGATGTAGATGCCGCCACAATGTTATTTTTGCATTGTATTGTGTTATTGCTATTTATGTATATTTTTTCTTTATTTTCAGAGAGTATTGCTTGCCCAATTTGCAGTCGTTCATTCGTCACTGTATACAATCTTCTGGCTCATTTCAAGACTCACTCTTCAGAAGATGTGCAGAAGTATAAGAAGGTTATATCTTCTATTTTGGCAGAGGTGAGTTTTATTTTCATTATTTTGTTTGATCCTTTTAAGTGTTGGTCGATAAAGAAGATCAGTCGTGTATATCTGCTACTTAGCTTGGGTTTGGACTGACTCGGTGATCTAGTGGTCGCAAGCTCTACTGCTGGGCACGAGGTCCTGGGTTCGATTACTGGGTCGGGCTAAGTGTTTTTAGCTTGTTTCCATTTGGAATGTCTAAGTAGCAACCCGGAGCCTGGATTTGTGCCCGGTTGATGGCAATAGGTTCGCCCCATATGTATTGTTTTTATATTTGTTTGTATTTTATGTAGATTATTAAAGAATATTATTTATTTATTTATTTATTTAATACTTGAAGCACAAAACATGTACAGAGGCGGACTTAATGCCATAGGCATTTTCTACCAGTCAACCCTTGGGTGATGCAGAGACATACAGTAGTAGGTGCAATAGCGAAAATTGAGGAATAAATATTCATTTAAATATAAAAATATACATAAACCTATTACAAACTATAAATTCAATATATAAATCTTATTATATATAAATATAAGCACAAATAAATACACATAAATATGTATACTAAAACAAATAAGTCACACAATGGGAAAACATTACCGTTATGATGATACTGCCAGCTTCTTGCGAATATGCTCACGAACTTTTACTTTAAAAGATAATCGGATAATATTGGACACGTATTTTTTCTTTTTTTACGTAATCAAAACATTACGGCGATACATTGAGTTCAAATGTGGCATGACGTCACTTCTTAGTAGATTTTATACGTAGCTGTGACATAACGAGCCCCCACTCCCCAAGTGTAATGTGTTTTATCTAAGTCATTTTTTATTCATATGATAAAGCAAAAAATACGTGTCTAATATTTTTTTAATATCTGATGGACGGACTAAACGGTTTTTCTTTTTTTTTACCCAGGACACGTCCCACATGACGGCCGATATAATAAGACAGAATTATAATTCTCATTCAGTCATTTCAATTTACAGAAATAAATATCATATACAATTAAGTAACTGTTTTTGTTCGTTATAATTACAGATAGTGGATTACCATTACAAGTGCCGCGTTTGTCGAGAGCAGTTTATAAGTATCAAGAAGTTGAGGCAGCACCTCTCTACACATCAGGGTAAGCTTGAATGGTCGAGCTTGAATTAAAAACTAGACTGTCAATCCAGTCACTGGACTGGATTCACATGATTCCAGTGGCATTCCAGCGTTGGTTTCGATCGCTGGGCTGGAATGCTACTGAAATAATGTGAACGGGCATAAGTTATTTAGCTTCAAGCACTCGTGAGTTTGAGATACTGATATTGTGATTATTTTTCAGGTAACGAGGTGTTTACATGTGAAGTCGGCAACCATATGGCGAGATAGACAACGTTCTGAAGAATTGAATAGTTATAATGAATAAATATCATTTGATACTGTTTTTTGTAAATTTTTTTTTTGTTATTACGTACCTGCAATAGAATATCAGAACATAAAATTACCCGCACAGAAGAAGCGTTGGATTTTGGCGAAAATCTCAAAATGTACTCTGTGGATAATCTAATTAAAAAGATCTTATCACGCATGTTTTTAGAAACTAGCGCCATCTAGTTTGTATATACGTAACTTGATCCATTCTACGTAACGTTGGGTTGCAAACGTTGGCCAGTCAACCCGCTAGATGGCGTTGATAGTTCTCACGTTCACAATAGTATTTTTGGAGTTGCGAGTGCGCCTTCCAAGTTTTACCTTGCCTTCTTCATAGTAGTGGATACAGCTTGTTCGTCCCTGCTTCACATTACCATTATAATAACGAAATTTTGGAATTCTACTACGTAATAAAAGTAGTAATAATTATTATGTTTCTTTAATTAAGAGAGAGAAAATTGAAACTGTATCCTCTCTTATTTTTAAATGTCGCAGCATCATGCTGAGAAAGGAGGCTTCATACAGGACTTCCTGTTTTTATTTTCATTTTATTTTTGTGTTGTATGTGAGTGTGATCAGTTGAATTTGTGATCTTACTTTGCGAGTCCCGATAAATACTTTTTCTTTCTTTCTCTTTTCACCCGACTACGGCAAAGCCAAAAAGAGGTTTATGATTTTAACATCATTTACAATAATTTTAACACCCCTCTTCTGCAGCTTTTCATGGTCTACGGCCACCCCTAGGCGCTAATCAATCAGATTAATCAACGCCATATCAGAAGTTAATTACTTTACCGGACCCCTCTACCTAGTCTATGTCAAATGCAATTTTGTTACCATTTACCATACAGTCAATCCAGTTTAAGTGCAAGTCAGTGTAAGTACTACATTGAGACTAGACCGGAGTCTGGATTTGTATCCGGCTAATAGGAATTGCTTCGCTCCCTTTTAGGGAACTGGCTACACGAGTGACGTCACGACGTCGCGACGTATCTAAATGGACTATAAATTAGGAATACATTTCGTTCGTATACTTTGTTACATTTCATCCCGTGGGTGTCGTAAAAGGTGACTAAGGGACTTACTAGAGAATGGGCTGCAGCGTTTTCTATGCATTTTCAACACCATACTGCGATCGCCAACCCGCCTGTCAAGCGTAGCGATTATGGCAAACCCCCCCCAATTGGGGGAGGCCTATGTCCAGCAGTGGACGTCTTTCGGCTGACATGATGATGATGATGATGATGATGTACTTCGTTATGTTACTACTCCTTAACATGCACTGTACGTATGGCTAGTTTCGATTTGCACTTAGGTACTATCACGGTCACGGATATCTGACCACTTTGAAAACAAAATCCCGTGCACACGATGCCCACATCTGATTACCGCCACTTTTTGAGACGACCAATAAAAAAAAAACTTTTGTTTAAGAGGGCATACTACGGTGCACTAGTGCCACTCCTTTAAAAAAATATTATCTCGTGACTGAGAAGGAATTATGGAAATATTATTAATTTATACCATTAAAGATTATATTGAGGACAAAAAGGCTTGGGATTGAGCTGCTCCATTGTGCTTCTTTATTGTGATTGCTTTATACACATTGACATGAATATTTACTTGTGAAGTATAATGTTATTATTTTAATTATTGTGAATGTGAAGACTATGTGGGTCTTTGTTTATTTTTATTTTTTTCTTCTCAGTATTTTTTTTTTCTGATTATGGTATGGCAGTTTGAGTAATTTATGCGGCCTGCCCAAATGTCCTTTCTTTGGTATTGTTCGTCGAATCGTTGAGCTCCTTATGTTCTAAGTTGAGCTGCACGATTACTGACAAATGCGTGCACTGAATGGATAGGTCCACTCAATCTGTGTGGTTCTTTCTTCAGAAGACCATTTCAGACACCAATCTACATGATCTTCACATGATTTGACCAAGATTATGTCTGGACTTTAAAAGAGACTGTGACCTCTGAGTTTGTTTCGGTCTTTGTTCTCAGAGTAGTCAGATACGAAATGCCGACCTCATCTAGTTTTAAAAATATGATTGACGTGTAAAAGTGTTTGTAAAAACCTACTTACAGAAATAAAATCTTTTATCATTTATGAAAAACGGCTCAATCAGCTACCTCGGTAAGTGTGTCTAGAATTTTCTAATACCCTTTATAACGTTTCATATTGAGACACGAAGCAACAAAATACGATCAAGAGGAATGTGGCCGCTTTTCTTTAGATTGAATTTTGATGTTTTTCATAATTTCTTCTCAGTCACGAGATAATATTTTTTTAAAGGAGTGGCGCTAGTGGACCGTAGTATTCTTAAATAAAATTCTCAGGGTCTGTTACAATGATCACAGATGTCTGACCACCTCGGCTGGTTTTTTTAGTCTTTTTATTCATTTACAAAAACAAGGGGCTCAGCTAAAATCTGATGCTGCGATACTATTGGTTGTGGTTCCTATAGCGGCCGAGCGCTGCTAGCAAGAATTGTCCTTACGGTGGTCAGATGTCCGTGACCGCGATAGTACACACGGCCAGAAATCAAGCTATACATTTCCAGTTTAACATCTCGCATTTTATAGGATTTCCGTACAATGAGAGGTCAGCTTATACTGGACATGTATAGCTTGATGTGTGGCCGTGTGATTTTAACTTAAATGTTAGCTGCCAAGTAGGTATAATGATTATGGTAATTTCCTCTATTCGATCGGTGTTATATAGTCGTCATTGGGAGAAGATACATCACAGAACACATACTCCTAGCGGAGACATACTTGTCGAAATTAAATAAGGTTCCTACTTTGTGTTCCGCAGACGCATCTAGGTAAGTAGGTAGCTAGGTACTTTTGCACGCACCTAACTTGTAGAAACACCTGCCTATGTAAATTACCTAAGTTATAAGTAAGTATTTACTGAAGTATGTAGGTAAGTATCAGATATTAAGGCGAGGTTCTTCGAGCGTGCATTTTTGTTCTAAAGGTGACAGCTGGGCGCGAGTAAATTGTGCCGTGAATTTCGTTAATTTTGGGTTGAAAATTATATGTTTTACGATATTAACAATGTTAAACCAAACGGACATTACATCATCATAGACGTTTATTTTGATGTGATTTTCAATACATAACGTGGTATAATATTGAAATAAAATGATTTTAATCTACAAAATAAGGGTATGTTTGGATTTTTTTCCTATCGAGCGAGCTTTATCTAATTATGTAACGAGTACCCGACGTACCTACAGAAAGGTGTCAAAAGCAACATATAATTTTTTCACGTATTTAATCATTACCTTTTCTAAATAAAATGACATTAAAATTACATTTCCTAGAGGTTAACTTAAAGAACCTCGCCTTAAGTACTGTGCTTGGCAAATAGCCGCTGAAATTGTCAAATCGAAATTGCGGGGTCAAAGTTAGTAAAACCACTCTCCCACACATAACAACAGATTGCCAGCTCATTTTCTATTGAATAAGAAAAAAAAACACTATCTGAATCGAACCCTAGTCGATTTACAACTTGCTGCGTCCCCAAGGATGAACAGCCGGTGCATATATTCATCCCTACGAAAGTACAAATACACCGTGACGTCATCATACTGTCAAAATTTCTAACAAAAATCTAACCCTCGTTGCAAGGTCATTGACTCTTGTTTACGCCATGAGGGATGAAAGTTCGATGAACCCGCTTACGTCACACTTCTAATATTTTTTTGGGGTGCCAATTCGAGGGTCGAAAATTACGTTAGGAAATGATAGATTCTCGTTTTTGTGGGGATCAGATATCTATCGGATCGGATATATGGTTGGCAAAATCGGCGGATAGATTGAGGATTTCCTGAGAAGTGAGAACTAAGGGCCTGAAATGATCAAAATTTTTGTTTATGTTATTTACTAGTATAGGTAGCAACTGGGTGCCGTGTGGTGCCGGACGTAAAGAATAGCATCACCCTATTTCTTCCCGTGGGTGTTCGTAAAAGGTGACTAAGGGATAAGTCCCTTAGTCGCCTTTTACGAACACCCACGGGAGAAATAGAAAAAAAAAATGCACAAGGAAATGGATAGAGAACGCTGCTGCCCATTCTCTTGTAAGTAGAGAATGGGCAGCAGCGTTCTCTATGCATTTTTAACACCATACTGCGATCGCCAACCCGCCTGCCAAGCGTGGCGATTATGTCCAGCAGTAGACATCTTTCGGCTGAAATGATGATGATAGCAACTGGGTCGTGGCTAAATAAGAACAGTACGGCTGTTCTTATTTCGGGTACGATCGAAAGTTAAGCTGATGTTCACCCATCGACAACCGACCGCGTCAAGTGTTGCCGCGGTCGGTTGTCGATGGGTGAACATCATTAATCAAAATCTTAGTTAAGTTGATCATCACGACATGATTGCAGCAATACTAGTTCAAATGATTGAAAGCTCAAACAAGTTTCTCGATAACCCTTAACGTGACATCATTGTAGAAGAGTTAAAAAAGAGACAAGTAACGAAAAATACTGTAACAAAGTAAGTTAGTTGTGTCAATCAAGCATTTTGATTACTTCAATAAAGATCATTGTAACATGGTTGGACATTACTTTGTTTACATAAATTATCTGAATTAGAGACTTCAGGTATAGTTGTCCATTCCAAAGCGTAGTAGGTTCCTATGGAGAAGAACGGGCAAGAAACTCCACGGATACTTTTAAATCAAAATATTGGGTACATCATTCATGTTGAAATTATACATGTGAGAACGATGTAGAAAGATGTGTACCTACGTTGAAAGTGTCTATAATAAAATAATAGAAAAAAATAAAAATAAAAAATATGGCGGGCTGCCGACAGAAGAGAAAACACAAAACTTTGCAATAACTGTTCTTTTATACATATAGGTCATGGAAAGCGTTCGGTGACGATGACGCGAGTTCCATGATTTTGTTCACCCAAAAAGTACCCATATATACACAGTGTACATATCGCACCTGTTTAGCACCAATCATCTATAATAATATCCCAAAACCTATTAGACAAATGCCTACTGCTCTGTTTAAAATACATAAAAAAAAATATCTCATAGCCAAATGCTATTATATAGCATAACGGAATTTTTAAATGACCGCAATTAATTAAATGGATTCCTAAATTACGACATTTTTCCAATTTGACCCTCAAATGTTTTCTTCTCCTTTTTAATTAACATTAGGATTAAGTTATCAATCTCATAGTTTGTTGTATAGACAACGATTTTTTTATGGTTTATTCTAAACCAAAAATATGTTGTTTTGTACGCCACAAATGGCAAAACATGCAGATCTACCTGTTATTTTAAGACCTCGCACATATTATTTGATGTATACTCATGTTTTTACAATAAAATATATTCTATTCTATTCTTAAAGAAATACCGTTACTATACGAAATTTTTCAAGAATTGAGTTACTAATGCCATCTTTCTTAAAATTAACTTTTCAGAATTTTATGTTATAGTGTAAATAATAGTATACGAGTATTATGCAATTAGTGAATAAATAACGGATTTAAAGCGAGGGCTACAGATGAATCGCGAGCAAGTGAAGGATTCTAACGACTGAATCACGACCGTAGGGAATTCATGATGATTGAATCACTCGCTGCGCTCGTGATTCAAGTGTTAGAATCCTGAGCGACGCGAGATTCTATTCTATTCTTAAAGAAATACCGTTACTATACGACATTTTTCAAAAATTGAGTTACTAATGCCATCTTTCTTAAAATTAACTTTTCTGAATTTTAAGTTATAGTGTAAATATTAGTATATAATATTATGCAATTAGTGAATAAAGAACGGATTTAAAGCGAGGGCCACAGATGAATCGCGAGCAAGTGAAGGATTCTAACGACTGAATCACGACCGTAGGGAGTGATTCAAGTGTTTAGAATCCTGAGCGAAATATATTCTATTCTATTCTTAAAGAAATACCGTTACTATACGAAATTTTTCAAGAATTGAGTTACTAATGTCATCTTTCTTAAAATTAACTTTTCTGAATTTTATGTTATAGTGTAAATAATAGTATATTATGCAATTAGTGAATAAAGAACGGATTTAAAGCGAGGGCCACAGATGAATCGCGAGCAAGTGAAGGATTCTAACGACTGAATCACGACCGTAGGGAGTGATTCATGATGATTGAATCACGAGCGCAGCGAGTGATTCAAGTGTTAGAATCCTGAGCGACGCGAGTGATTCATGGCCCTCGATATAAATCCGTTTTATTCAAGAGTTGCATACTATACTTTATACCATGACTACGAGAAAAAGAAAGATTTAAGCGAAAATAGACATTTAATGAAGAAAAAAGGAAGGTTAAATTAATTAAAATGCATATTAAAATTGGAACAATTTTGGAGTAATTTTCTTATTATTATTATTAGGATGGTCAACCTGTAAAGCGATATTTACTTCCTGTCGATGGTCAGAACTTTCTGCTGGAGGAAACTCTGGGGCATCTTTGGACATTGAAAGGCGTGGAATCCACAAGGAGTTTTTTTTTTAATTTGCCCCACACTAGGAATTTCTCCTGTATTGTGGATGCGTTTACAAACATTTAAAGTCACATACACAAACAGCCAGACCCGGAACAACTATTTGTAGGTCATACAAATATTGGTTCCGGGAATCGAACCCGTGACACGCAGCGCAGCAGACAATCGCTTCAATGGTGCCGTTGAGTATTGTTTGTATCGAGTACCTATTTTTCGCAAGGAGGTTGTATAGCATTGAGACGGAGGTCGAATACATTGGTGTGTTCTAAATTGAAACACCAAAATAGTGATTAAAAGTGCTTTTTATTTACTGTTTTCAGTGAATAAAATAAGCTTTTTAGAGGGGGAATGGTATAAATAATATTTATCATTATGACCTCAAAAGATGGCTCAAAGCACCTGATATTAAATTCTATTGCGAATAAGCCGTGCATTTTTTTAAATTTAAATAAGTAACGGGTTTTTCAACAAGAACTTTGTTTTTCAATTGGGGCAACACCAACAGACACTTTTGACATTTAGTTTTTTGACGTATTCGTAGTAGATGCTTTGGCAATTGTTACAATGAATTAAATTTCGCTCGAAAATCGACATTACATACAATTTCGTAAAATTCGTGATATTTTCGGACAACATAAGCTGTTAATTGGCCAGCCAGATTGTGTGATTTAACACCACTGGATTATTTTTTGAGGGGTTATGTCTATACGGAGCCAATCGAATCGATTGCAGCCTTAAAACTCAAAATCCGTGATGTGATTAACGAAATAGACCCGCCATTTTGCCAAAAAGTGATTAAAAACTTTGATGAAAGAATTGACATCTGTCAGCGTGGTCGTGGTGTACATTTGCCAGTTAACATTTTTCATTCATAATTGCCAAACTTTTCTCTTCGTAATACAATAAAAAATTGTGTCATCTTCATCTAAATTCTTTGTTTTATTTTGTTTTAGAAAACAAAGTTCTTGTTGAAAAACCCTGTACAAACATGTAGGCGTCCCACCCTCAAAAAATCCTTTGACAACACTGCATTTCATTCAGATCATACCACACCATATCGATATCAACTCGATCGACGAAACGAAAGGGCTCGCCCTTTCGTTTCGTCGATCGAGTTGATATCGATATGGTGTCGACAAAGCGAATATCTTCGCCACCCCACTCGAACAATACATTGAAAAGAGGAAATTCGCTACAGAGGGTGACAGAGGGGATGCATGATGCATCACATTTTTGTGACACTGATTTTTGTTTCGAATCGCGATTATTGAACCTTATATTTTTGATGTGTCATCTGATGAGGGGCTCATCGTTTGGTCGATTTGTGAGGTTAGGCTGCTTGCATAGAGAAGCAGGTTAGGTACTTGCTTATACAGTCGGTGTGTAGGTACCGAAAATAATCTCGACAAACAAAAAGAAATAGGCAGCCTTTAAGTAGATCAGATACCTCCATGCCTTGGAAAGCACGTTAAGCAATTAGTCCCGGCTATAATTCGTTGATCTTTGACAGTCGTTACGGGTTCTAGAAGCCCGAAAGTTCTTTCATTTGGTAGATGAAGCTTGCGCGGTGGTCCCGTTAAATTGTATTAAATTTTTTAGGACAGTTTTTCAGTTAGCTTCAATAATAGGATATTTTATATCGAGGGACTAAACGAAGCCGTAATATTCCAGAGGTAGTTTGACTCCCGAGCGTGCAAGGGAGTCAATGAAACCGAGGGTATATTAAGTTGCCGTTTAGTCTCGAGGTGCAAACTGTACCCTTTGAGTGCGAGAATAATAGTCAATTCAGTACAAAAAAAAAAAAATACATATATATTACGCAAGTTATTAGGTACATCTTCCGCGATTTTGGCGGCAAAAGATTGTCTATTATGCCTTTTTCTCTTTGCTCGACGTCAAACTCTTCACTGTCACTGGACATTCTTACTCGTAATAAATTTATTTAAAACCGAACAAAACACTCGACAAAAAATGGTGCCGATTCCCTTGTTCACAAACTAAACTAAATTTAAGTTCAGTGCATCCTTTTCATTCTATTTCATTAAGAAAAGGACAGAAGATATATTTTAATTTAGTCCTGTTTAATTAATCAGCGCTTGATGTAAATTGACGTAACTTTAGTCGGCAAGTTTTTAATCACGTCTAAACTTGTATGGAGTAGTGATAGACGCTGATTAATTTGACAGGACTAAACGAAAATTTATCTTCTGTCCTTTTCTTAATGAAATAGAAAGAAAAAGATGCACTGAACTTAAATTTAGTTTAGTTTGTGAAAAAGGGAATCGGCACCATTCTGAAATTTTCGCGGCCAGTTTTTTCTACTAAACCAGTCACAGATTAACAATTTAAAACACATGGCGGCACCTTCTTTGCGGAAAAACCATGGAACTAAAACTCTCAACATTTTCGCAATGAAGATGGTCCACACTACACAGATAATAGTATATTTACTGGCTGTTTGAGTTTGTCTATGTCACATGAAGGAAATTATTAAATATTAAAACTAATTACTTTTTAATCCCGCTTCGTAGGCGTACTTTTAGAGGGTGCGACAAAGTTCACCTAAATTTTCAACTCCGATAATTGGAAATCCGAAAATGTTCTTCCTAACATTTTTCATCCTAACAATCACAATTCCTAACTACTCTGTCTCTAATGTTCATAATTCCGAAGCATTCAACTTCATAATATCAGTAGCAATAGACATCTATTATACTTTTATTTGTTTTCCTATATTTTCTCAACATAACCATCTTTTACACTATTATTCAAAGTCATATCTTTTTTGTTTAGATTTATTTTTATTCATAATAATCAAGTGCTTGCTTCGCACTCACTAATTATATGAATTGGTTTTTTGTTTTTATTAATTAAAGCGACTTCTTTAATTTTATTTATAGCGGTGTGTACCTGCAAAGATATCCATAGGTTAGGTTGGGTTAGAACTGTGACCAACTACGCGCGAGCCGAGCGAGCGAAGCGAGCGGTGCCGCGGCAGCGGCCGGCGAGCGCTACCTCGAAATTGGCCGCGATATTTTTTTTCATAGTGCCCCCAAGACGACACTCTGACCTGAATGAATATTATGGTAATTATGTTTAGGGATAAAAGCGTTATGATAAAAAACAGTAGGAGTTTAAATATATTTACATTAATGATATTATTAATAAAAAAAATCGGAAACATGAGTGTTATGAACATCGCCGGTAGCACTACAAATAATATGAATGAAAACTTTAGGATGAAAATTTTTAGGAAGAGTGATCATTCGGATTACAAATCATTAGGAAGAACAATTTCGGGTAAAGAACTTTAGGTGAGCCAATATGGACAACATGAAATAAGTACTCCACTTCGTATATATGTTGATGATGTTATAAAACTTCCTGTCACTGTTGTTTACATAGGAAGTAGTGGTATACGATTTGATGTGGGGTAGGTACCACAACTGACGTTTTTTGGGATAAAAAAATTACTAACTATATTATTGAAAATGGCATAAATCGATTCAGTGAACGATTCTTAATAAACTATTAACGCGTCTTCGTTTCTGTTTATCCTTTTCCAGTAGGTAATTTTATTTGAGTTAGTTTGCTTACCTATTTATTTTCTGGTTTTGATATCATAAACTAATCATTGATGCAAAAACATAATATCCGGTATGAAATAATAGTTACCTAGCTACCACACAGTCCCGGTTCCAATATCACCGAATAAAGCCGGATTTATATTACTGTGTTGTGTTGTCTCGTGTCGCCTTCTGACGCTTTGTTAGCCAATCAAAACTCGTTGTGATTTGACGTAGTCCTGAACAGACTCGTTTGATTGGTGGATTTCGCGTCTCAAAACAAAACGACACAGTAATATAAATCCGGCTTGAATCTTAAGTCTTACCAGTCGTACCTAAGTCGCTTTGTACGTATTGCGTGAGGCTGGTGTCTCAGAGAAATCCTATTTGAATAACGGATGCAATGATAAGACATGTGTCACAGTTTCTATCCAATTTTGCAGAAAATACGACAAATCTCTTGGCATTTCTCACGTCAATGAAAACAGGAGGAAAGGAAACTAGGAAAGTCAAACACATTTCTTCAATAACGATTATATTTTAGTTTATGCTTAGCTTCTTGGACATCTTCTATACTTTGAAGGGCTATTAGCGGTTTTGTAAATACAAGTACCACTCGCCTGCCCGGTAACCTGGAAAAGAGACGAAATTATTAAGTAGGTAAGTAATTATCAAGTGCTTAATCAACTTAGTTTGTGACAGTCGATTCCTCGACATAGGCTTTTTCAAAGGAGATGTTTCAAAACCGGCCCAGTATATGTACAGTACTTCGAAAAATCGAGAAAAATCCTAGGGATTTGGGAAAAATACAGATAAATTGCATAAACGCATATTTTTCTAGTAATCATTTGATATTTATCAATTATTTTTATTGACTTTCAATATGGCGTCTCGCCAATTTAGTTACTATATGGTTAAAAAACAACGACAGTATACCATAGATCGTGAACTGTAAATCAAAAGATCGCTACATTGTTGTTGTCTGAGTTAATATTTCGACGATTAAATGTATTCTGTACATTTATGCTACATGTAAAAATCTTAAAAGATATTTTTCATGGCATCTCGCAGGTCAACTGGACTGTACTTTATATACAAACCACAACTAGATCTAAATACTACGAATGACTAAAACTACGAATAACGTAAGATTCTCTTTGACAATGTAATATGACAGAAATAAACATGTCGAACGTCGGTAATCAATCAACATGACAGTTTACCGCCATGACGGGTTTTTGTTGTGTGTTGCAATTCCAAGTGTACATTATTGTGCTTTACTACCAAACAAAGCTAATTTAAAGTAATTGGATGATTGAAAACTGTTTTAATTGAGTTTCCCCATTATTTAGTATAGTGTACAAAGACCAGGCCGGGGCTCCATACATTTTGAAACATCTCCTTTTTGCGTGTCTTGATCCTCCGGCTTTCGAATCTAGGGATGTAGGTAAGTCTAAAATGTGATAAATTTTTTTTATTGGAATTCATGTGAAACAACCATGTTTTATTGAAATTTAAGATGGTTATACAGGAAAAGTTTTTAACATAAACGTGTTTTGTTATACACCTATTTCTTATTTCGATAGGTCTTAGTACAAAAAAATGAAGTTATCGTTAACGAAAGATGTTTATTTTGAAACTGGTATAATGAATACTCGTCGCGCAACGCGCTGGCGATGGCAGCGCGGTCAGTGAAGCGGAATGCAGTAGCCGGTACCTATCAGCTGTGCGCTCGCCCATTGATATTATTACGAATAGATTGTATCCATATTTTGCTGATTTCAAATAGGCCAAAAAAAAAAGTATTGAAAAAATTATGGATTTGTGTTCTATTACTGATAGGTACTGAACCACCAAAAAAATTTGCGCACTGGTTAAATATATCCTGTATATACCTAGGCAGACGTGACGTGTCGGTCTTTTCATTTTAATAAGACTGTTCTCTCACAATTCGAGAGTTTTGAAGAATATTGATAATCCATTGCTGTATAGGTTGAAAAATTCGTCTGTTCAACAACGTAAATAACGCAATGGACATGGGTGAACTGTCAAATGAAACCCATTGCGATCAATTGTCATTTTATGTGTGTTTCGCACTATCCCGCTGTCTGTGTTATTGAGATTCTTTGGCTTGACAAGACTTTCGAGAAAGTTAAAGAAGAAACCGCATGAGCTCCCGATCTATTCTGTAAAAATCTCACCGTGTAATCTTAGGTGAAGTAAGTATGAAGTGAGCTGTCATTCCATCTAGGGATTGACACTATTGTCAATTGACTTCACCTAAGTCTTCACGGTGAGATTTTTACAGAATAGACTGGCAAATGCTAGGGTTTGACACTATTGACAGCTCACTTCACCTAAGTCAAGTAAGATTTTTACAGGTTCGTCAAGTGGGTTTGTTTTTTTGAGTTCGGCTACCATTCTGCCGAAAGTGTTCATTATACATAGCCGAAATCGAATCTTGACCACTCAATCAATCATGCCTGATTAAGGTTTACTGTAAATAAAACAGCTTTGAAACTAAAACAATGCTAAAATATCTTATGTAGAAACGAAATCCTACTCATTCTAATAGACTGGCTGATGCTAGGGATTGACACTATTGACAGCTCACTTCGCACTCACTTTACCTAAGTCTTCACGGTGAGACTTTTACAGAATAGACCGGCTATTCGTCAAGTGGGTTTGTTTTGTGAATTCGGCTACCATTCTGCCGAAAGTGACATTATACATCGCCGAAATCGAATCTTGCTAAAACGTCTTATGTAGAAACGAAATCCTACTCTCATTCTAACCCAAACATTACACATACAGTCAGCCACAGTGAAATCTATCAAAGCGAAGCAAACATGCTTTATGTGCATCGGCCGAGTGAATAAAGACAAAAACACATAGAACACACATCATTATGTGCTTACACCGTTTCTCTACACAAACAACTATAGTATAATCCTTCATAGAGGCTCAAATTTCAATTAGAGCCACCACTAATTGAAATCAGCGTCCGAGCGTCAGGTACAGGGGGATTTGAACGTCATACAAATATACCCCCTTACATCCCCTTTACCCCCTAAAGGTGGGGTTGTCTGTCTGTCTGTGTCCATGGCAACCCCCCTAGCGGGACTATTATTAATTTTGACGAGAATACTTTGATTGATCGAAGCATCAAATGCAGAAGTTATGTTGAATATTTGCGAAAGGGGAGTTTCAATTTTAATGTTTTTAAAGGAAACATGTATGGGCAGTTTATTTGTGGGTGCTTTTGATCTGTTTTGAAACGAAATTGGATGAGATAGGTGGAGTTTAGAAGTGGCAAGGCTAAAATTTATAAAATTAGTAGCTTCTGCCCGTGCCTTCGTACGCGTGAAATTTTCTGTCCCCCCTCTTTCCCAATCCGTCCTCGAGATATCATCAAAAAAGTTGTTCGATACAAAATGTATAAGAAAATGAATTGTCTTCATAATTTTTTTTTTTGGGAATTTTTATCATGTTTTAATAGTTATTCTGCTATTCAGAGCGGAGACAAATCCATCAAATCAAAGATCAAAGAAATCTGTCCAGCCGTTCGTGAGTTATAAATGGTGTAAATACTACTTTGTTTTATATATTAAGAAGATATAGGTACAAATAAACATCAAATAAATGTTAGTTATCTTTTGTTTATACTTAGGTAACATAAATTGTTCTCAGTTTTCCAGATACGCCTGAAACACATAATTAAGTATAAGCAATAAATCAACGAGCAATCCATCATGATCAAATATCACAAACGTCACTCATACCTACTCCAAAAACTACCCGATACTTACTGTAACAAACAATTAAGGTAATTGCTACATGCACACAGGTAGTTTTCACATTTAAGCATTGTCTTTTGATTCAAATATTTCTATTATAACTAAGGTGCGTAGTTGAGTTCGCCGCTAGTGTAGTGTGAGGTCTCTAGAAATGTCAAATATGAAACTGAACGTTCACTGTTTGCGGGATTTTCTGTTGCAAATAATTTTTACTAATCCATACTTAATATTATGAATGTGTAAGTAACTTTGTCTGTCTGTCTGTTGCGTTTCCACGCCTAAACCGTTGAACCGATCGGATATGGAGAACGACATACTATATTTAACCCGATAACCGATATCCATGCGGGCGGAGCCGCTGTCAAAAGCTAGTTATTCATTATTGTAAAGATTGTGCCATTCCTGATTAATTATGGCTTATGATTTTAAGTAACGACTTAGGATCTAATTTCGTAGCACTTGGAGGAAGAATAACATTTAGTTTGCCAATTTTGGGAACATTATAATATAAAATATTCATTTGATATTTTAAAATGTAATAAAATAAACATTTTATGAAGTAATCAGTACTTAAACATATCCAAAACATATAAAATAAAAATACTGACAGGACCTTACTCGCCAGTGGCGCCATCTGGTGAACACAAACGATAGCACCCATGGCGTAACACACGATCAATCATAATCTGAATGATTTTGAAGGATATTGCTTAACCATTCCTTCATAATATATGTTCGAAACATAAAAGCTTAACAACGTAAATAATGCAATGACTGTCAAAATGAAAGCCATTGGTACTGTGTTTTACGCAATTACCCCGCTGATGTATTCGTATAAAACCGGCCAGGTGCGTGTCGGACCACGCACAATGAAGGGTCCCGTACTTGGAAAGAATTTATCCTAAGAACAAACTTAACATTGTAGTTGGTAAACGTAATCTCCCATACATTCCAACTGCAAAAGTAAGTATGTACGCACAATATCGAGAGATTTACCATGTTATTTTAAGACCATAGACTTCTTATAGATTTTCCTGTAATCTATAAGTATAGAACTATTTCCTGTATTTTTTTTTTCAAAATTTTAGGTTTAGTTGTTTATGAAGATAAGGGGGGAATGGTAAATTTTTGTCTATTTTCACCTATAACTTTAAAACAATCTATTTTAATTTTATAAAAAAAAATATTTGAGAGCCTCACCGTAAGCCCCTATCATTTGATATGTCACACGGTACAGTTTGCAAAATTTTTTTTTTTAATTTTCTTGTTTGCCCCCAAAACTGACCCCAATATTGTACATTCATTTATTTACGGTTCACGTCCGTGTTTGGGTCACTCAAATTGATATGTATACCAAATTTCAATTTAATCGGTCCATCACATTCGGAGCAAATTGGCTGCGACAGACAGACAGACATACGAGTGATCCTATAAGGGTTTAGTTTTTTTTTACATACAACGGGGAAGCTCTTGGCCTTCATCTCACCTGATGATAAGTGATGATAAGGCCGAAGATGGAAGCGAGCTTCACTCAACCACAGAGGAACTGGCTATCTTACCTCTAACTGCCGAAACACAACAAATGCTGTTAACATATTTGTTACGGCGTTAGACTTAGATAAGATGGTGGTAGCTAGCCAGGCGGACTTAGAACAAGCCCTACCACCAACCAAACCGAGTAGAAATTTTTGCCCCCGCTGGGAATCGAACCCGAGACCTCTGGATCTGAGACAGGTGGTTTTACCACTAGCCCACAGAGTCGGTTTTTCCTTTTGACGTACGGAACCCTAAAAAAGCGAAAGGATCGTAGCAGGTGCTGTTCTATAGTTTCTGTCTAGCTCTATGGGAAGAAGGCGTGAGATTATTGGGTGCTTCTATAAGTATACAGTATAATAACACGTTCAGGGTGTTGATGGGGCTGCCGCGGTACTGTAGCGCGAGTGGCATGTTCGCGGAGGCGCACGTGGATGGATTCCACGCGATCATGCGTAAGCGCTGTGCTTCGATGCTGGCGCGGGTGCGCGGCGGTTCCAGCGCCATCCTGGCCGCGTGCGCTGGCCGGTGGGACTCGGTACTGATGGCGCACTGGATGGGCCTTCACGCGAGAGCAAGTGCCTGACTACTTTTGTACTTTTACTAACACTAGGTTAAGAACATTGTTACTAACAAATTTATGGACGTAAGTCTGAAATAAATTATTATTATTATTATTATAACAATTTTTTTAGCAACACCTCAAAACAATACATCATTCTTCCTTTATTTTTAATTGCCTGTCGTGTTCTATCTCCTTTCACAGTCTACGTTTATTTATAGGTACCCTTTATGGAGGTGGCAGCTTATTAGGGAGAAACTTTATTAAATTCCACTCGCCAAAGGGATTTTTGTCTGCGGCCATGGCACCCTTCGTCCAATGCAGGTAGGGTTGCCAACTTTTTTTTTATACCAAATATATATTAGTATTTTCGAAGCCATTGTCTGTAAAAATATAGTAGATGGCGAAAAAATGTAGTAGGTATGTTTCAAAAACACTTTTAATATTCAAATGCATATTTTTTGGTACTATGAGCCTATATTAACAGGTTTTTTATTTTTAATGTCTCGAAACAATTTTGACATAAATACCATTCTCGCATCTTTTTACCTATTGTGGTATAGTAATTTTATTCTAGGTAAATGCATTGTCTTCACATATAATTAATAATTAATGTATACAAATATTGTTGACATTTTAAAAGAGTTAGTATGAAGTTTCTTGCCCATTCTTCTCCATACGTAACTACCTTTTGGAGGGGCAACTAGAATCAATTAATTATTTTTGTAAATTTTGACGTTCAAAAGTGCTTTTTATGTGCCTATTTGAAATAAATGATTTGACTTTGACTTTGACATTAATTTAGCTTAAATAATAAGATTAATACTGCGATCATCTCGCCATTTGTATTGAAATAAAAAATAGTAGTTTCGTCTACTATATTTTTTCTTTAGATAAAATATAGTATTTAGGCCTCAAATATATCAGGATACTATATTATATAGTGGGGTTGGCAACCCTAAATGCAGGGGGGTCTGTTTTTACTTTGAGCTACAAAGTTTTACTGAGAATAAATTATTTAGTAGTTTCCGATGAGTTACTGTTGGTTTTACGAGTTCTTTCTGCGTGTTGAAATGAATAAGGAATGGTATCCTTTGCTCATTAGTCCGCTAAGACAGCACTAATGCGAAAAAGTACTGCATGGCTCCGGTCATATATGATAAAATATCTAAAAGTTGGAAAGAATTGCCTTTATAAAAATAAAAAAACCGGCCCAGTGAGGTCGGACCACGTACAATGAAGGGATGAATGGGTAAATGGGAACAAACTTAACATACATTTATGTACATAAATACATTTTGTATGGGAGGACATGTTTTTCAACTGCAAACGGAAGTTTGTCGACTATACTCGGTAACTTGTAAAGCCTACTTAGGTGTGATAGTTATATGCCTTTTAACTTCGTTTTATACTGCTGTGATTTTTTTAATAATAATAATATATCCAAATAAGTACAACCATTTAGCTAACAGGGGGGAGGGAAACCCTTCACTCTAAAAAAAAATACACTTTAAAGCTTAATATTACGCAGACGGATCCTTAAATCGAAAAATGATTTGACAAACCTGCAATATTTTTGAACGGCCTATCCAACGATACCCCACACTATGGGTTAGATGAGAAAAAAAATCATCCGCACATTACGTGCAGGCCAGATTTAAAAAAAAAGCCAGATTTTATTTTACCACATTGTCGGCGTGATTAATATGTATACCCATACCAAATTACACCTTTGTAGTACTAACAGTTTCTGAGCTAAGCCGCGGACAGACAGACAGACAGACGGACATGGCGAAACTATAGGGGTTCCTTGTTGACTCGGGAACCCTAAAAAGGACTCTCAGCATAATGCTGCGATATAAAAAAACATACCGTAGTGCTATATTCTGATAGGGAATAGGCCTTAAGATTGGCCGGTTTTTTTTTATTTTGGAAAGAGCTAAGCGTAGAAGCATTCAAAAGGTCATTGAAATCTTTTTAGCTAGTAAAGCATATTATGATGTGAATGATTTTTTAAGGGAATCATTTTAAATTGACATGCTCTTTTATTTATAAATTATGATATTCCACCAACTCGCACTAAGCGTTTTCAAACGTCTTTTATAATGCGCACAGCAAAGGAGTGGAACTTTGTGCCTGCGTCTGTGTTTCCGAACGCATACAACCCTAATCTATTCAAAGTGAGAGTGAACAGGCTTCTTCTGGGTAAGCTCACTCCATCGTAGACTTTGTCTCTGGTCATCCAGACCTAGACTAAAGTCAAGAGCAAACTCATAGTAGAATAAAAAAAAATAAAAAAAATTGCTCTGAAATGTATGTAATGTAATGCTTTTGATAATGATGTTTGTATTGAATATTTAAGACCTACGTTGACATTTATCACTATATTGCTATGTTTTTATTATTTTTTATTATTGGTAATTGAACATTTGACAATTTTGTATGTAACTCCTATTTCTTTAACAATTAATTATGTAATCAATCAATTTAATTTCGTTTATTATAAGTCAGCATGTCAATATGAATGAATGTTGTTATATTTTTTTTATTTTTTTTAATTATAAAGTCATATTAATATTTGCACACCATGACAATATGGTAAACATGTTATTATAGCACAACTCCATGTACCTACTTATAACAATAACACCTTGCATGCATATATTTTATAATTTATTGTATGTACACACATGTTTGAGCAAATAAAGTTATCTGAATCTGAAGATTTAAAGTTATTCTCTGAGTTTGTTTCGGACTTTCTTTTCAGAGTAGTCAGATACGACGACCTCATCTAGTTTTTAAAATATGATTGACGTGTGAAGCTGCTTTCAGACTACGCTATAATATAATAGCATATAGTATATAGCTCATAGCACAACAATATCTCGCACTATACATTCCAATAATATATAGTACAGTACAGTGTGAACGTGTTCATAACAATGTATGGTGCGCGATATTGTTGTGTTATGAGCTATATGCTATTATATTATAGTGTAGTCTGAAAGCAGCTTAAAAGTGTTTGTACAAACTTACTTACAGAAATAAAATCATTAATTATCTAAACACCAATATACCCACTATTCCCCTTTAGTTAAAATCAGCTGTGTCTTGGTAAGTGATTTAAATGCACCTCGTATGGTCACGCGTCACTTCCTGCACGCCACTCGTCGGCTTTGGGGTGAAACGCGTGAAATATGAAGTACATAATACCATATGTCGTTATACTAAGTGACCGAGACGGACTGATGAATGTGGAGTTTTTTTATGTATCTATAAATATACAGGGTGAAATTGAATTCATGGGCATCCTTTTAAGAAAGAAAAGAAAAGAAAGAAAAAATAGTTATTTGCGGTAAACATGACGCAATAAAGAACATAAACACAAAATAAATAAGAAAACTATGGGGGAAAAATGCGTCACATTCACGCAAAACGGCTATCGCTCAGCATTATGCTGCGACCCTATGCAAGACAGAGCCCCAACGTTGGTTTTCAGCGACAGCCGGAGTTGACGTAATGACGTCGTCTGGTGCAGCAAACAATTATTAAGACGCTGTACCAGTACAGCGTACTTAAAGAAAATTAATATAATTTAATTTTAAATGTGATAGAATATATACAAGAATAAAAAGAAAAAAGGAATTATACATGCTATGAGAATATCATCCTCAGCAAAACGTTTTACGCTTTATCTTTAATATTTTATCTATGCGCTTTATGAAGTGGTAACATTTCGAAGCGACGCACCCAAAATGCACCAAAGAAATTATGATAAATGATAAATGATTTTATTTCTGTAAGTAGGTTTTTACAAACACTTTTACACGTCAATCATATTTTTAAACTAGATGAGGTCGGCATTTCGTATCTGACTACTCTGAGAAGAAAGACCGAAACAAACTCAGAGGACACAGTCTCTTTTAAAGTCCAGACATAATCTTGGTTAAATCATGTGAAGACCATGTAGACTGGTGTCTGAAATGGTCTTTTGAAGAAAGAACCACACAGATTGAGTGGACCTGTCCATTCAGTGCACGCATTTGTCAGTAATCGTGCAGCTCAACTCAGAACATAAGGAGCTCAACGATTCGACGAACAATACCAAAGAAAGGACATTTGGGCAGGCCGCATAAATTACTCAAACTGCCATACCATGATCAGGAAAAAAAAAAATATATATACTGGGAAGAAAAAAATAAAAATAAACAAAGACCCATATATGCCATATGATGCAAGGAATTCCAGAATGGCCAATGATGTAATGTGTTACTATTATGTAATTGTTGTTTCGTGTTGCCGTTTTAGCGACCTAGCGGATTTTGAATGTGTTTAGGGACTTCTTTTTTCAATCTAGTGATTCGAAAAAAATTTGCGACTTATAGCGACTTTTTGATATTTAGGGTAGGCGACTTTTTTAAGAAATAAAAGTCATGACTTACTAAACAAAAATTAAGTAAATTATATCCGTATGTCCGATTTTCATGTCTAGCGCTCATCAAGGTCATTAAAGGGTCATTATACTCATCATTATGAACAACTTTCAGTATTGGACCAAACCTGCGAATAAAGAATCAGCTGTTCTCTACATTTATATTCGCATAGCTCGTCAAAATGTAGGGAACAGCAGTTTTTTTCACTTTTTGTTATGGTATAACATCATCAAGATAAACAAAGTGAATTAAATACGTATTATCGAAGCTAACTCAAAGCCTACCCAAGCAAAGTTAATGTCAATAAAATGTTATTATATGGGACCACCGCGCAAGCTTCTTCTACCAAATGAAAAAAGAATTTTCAAAATAGGTACACAATTGACGGAGAAATCGGTGAAATTTCTATTCAAAAATTGAAGGTTTCCCTCGATATTCATGGGATCCCGTCATCAGATTCTGACTTGGTGACAAAGGGACTATCTTGAAAGTATACCCTTTCAAACAAAAAAAGAATTTTCATAATTGGTTAAAAATTGACGGAGAAATCGAAGGACAACATTAAAAAAAAAAACATACATACAGTCGCACATAGGACCTCCTTTTTCGAATACGGTTAAAAAACCCTATAGCACTTTTCTGACCTGGGATACGAAGGAGCCAGAAGGAACCAGAAGGAGGAAGGAGGAGGTGAAGTGTTTTATTGAAAAAGTATTCTTCTTCACTCCAAAGTCATTTGTGACAATTATTCTTAGTGAAGTTTGTAGCATCGACGATTTTTTTCAACAAAACGTCTTAAGAATAAGCTTACGTATTCGCTTCCGTATTCTAAAATACAAATGGTCCGGCCATATTAGCCGTAGAACCGATGACCGTTGGGGTAGACGTGTTTTTGAGTGGAGACCGCGAATCGGCAAACGTAAGGTAGGACCGTAGGACGCCCTCAGGCTAGGTGGAGAGATCATCTTCGCAGGGTGGCTGGTAGCAGCTAGATGAGAGTTGCCGAGAATCGGGCTGAATGGCGTTCGATCGGAGAGGCCTATATCGAGCGGACTGCTATGATGATGATGATTATAAAATATCTGGTAAAATACTAGTATTCAGCTACATCCAGTTAGACTGGAAGCCGACCCCAACATAGTTATTTACATTTTCTAAATCTAGTAGTCTAAAAAAGTCTTCTACCTATGAAAGTGACGTTACCATACTCATAATAAAGTAATAAAAACAAAACATTTACGTTCTCTATGAAAACATCAATTAGTTCCTGGACCATCAGGTTTCAACATAGCTACATTATTTTCACCCATCAATGAGTTTTAATAACTGCACGGTGGAGGCATCCTGCGCTGCGGGGCCCTCAGGCCGGGGTCCGGGGGTCAGTGTGATCCGAAACCAGAGATTGAATCAATATTGGTGGTCTCCCTATGTACAGACGGTGACAGAAGGCGCTGGTTATTTCGAATTTTTAATTATTTCATATTTTTTACATTGCATGGCAAACAGCTGGGGCTCTGTCTTGCATAGGGTCGCAGCATTATGCTGAGCGATGGTCGTTTTGCGTAAATGTCTCATCTTTGTTGCCTGTGATTACACTCACACCTTTACCTTTTAAACCGGCAAAGTAACACGCTGCTTGGAAGTAATAGGAAGCTTATTAGTAGTGCATCCTCGGTTGAGCTCTTTAACGAATTGTGGGAGTGGAAATGCCTGTTTTTCCCTATAGCTATATGTATATATCTTTGGAGTTTCTTGCCCATTCTTCTCCATACATAACTACATTTTGGAAGGCGCAACTAGAATCAATTAACTATTCATGTAATTTTTGACGTTCAAAAGTGCATCTTCGTGCCTATTTGAAATAAATTATTTGACTTTGACTTTGAGTCACGAATAAATACGTTAAGTTTTCTAGGCAAGCATGCACCATCGTCGACCGCATCTTCTTTTACAATCGGGTGAGATACTGTTAAACGCGAGCTTACGAAATATAAAACAAAATGGAAACTAAAATATTGGTTAAAATATAAGTACTTATCTTAAATAAACTAAATAAATAAAATAAAATAAAATAAAATTCATTTATTTCAGGCAAGTTTTTTACACATACACCCATAGTATTAGAAAAATTAATTGAATTAAAAATGAAATAGATATTAAATTAAATTATATTAAATTAAATTAAATTATATTATATTGAATTAAATTAAACTAAATTATTATTATTGTATTATACATTAATTAATTAATTAGTTTTCTTATACATGTCAGTTGTTTGTAAATAAAACTGCTCTTCAATTATTTGTTACTAGGTACTTAGTTTCTGCTCGCGACTTCGTCGGCATGAAATTTCACGTTTTGATATTAATTATACCCTATAACACTCGACACTACTGTAGCTTCAATTTAGTCAAACAATTTTTAGAATCGGATGTTGAGTTCCGAAGACTAGCCCCTACATACAAAATCATATTTTTTATATAATCTAATATATACAATTTTCGTGTCAGTGTTAGTTGCCATACTCCTTCAAAACGGCTTAACCGATTTTGATGAAATTTTATATCTACATTTGGTAGGTCTGAGAATAGGTTTTTGTCAATATTTTTTTTTTATTGATGGTTTTAGGTAGATAGGTAGGGTAGGGTAGGTAGGTAGGTAGGGTTACCTAACCTAACCTACCCTACCTGGGTAGGGTAGAGTAGGGTCACTACCCTACCCTACAGACTTCGTTCTGTCAAAAGCTATAGTATACCTAAACTCCACTGAGCTTGACAGAACGAAGTCTGTCGGGTCAGCTAGTATTAGTATATAATACAAGCAATAATTTGCATGTTTTAATGTCTGAAAATAAATTACTTTATTATTATTATTTATACAATATACTATATAACTTTAAAATATTCATATTAGAATGAAAAAAAAAGTGGTTTGGTTGATTAAACTTTAAGACCGTCGTCAAAAGACTTCTGTCGCGGACTGTAGCCTTTGATTGGGCTGCCCAGTCAATTAGCACGGTAGCCACATGAAACGTATCTTTGAAAGGAATTTGAGTGCCTATGTAATAGGGATTATTGGCGGCAAAGCTTTTGAGTACATGGGGTTGAAATTAAGTACATATCTTTGTGTCTGTACAGAAAGATTATTTAGATGACAGAATTTTTAATGGAGAAAGGAATTTCTTAATTAATTCTTGTCATGATTAGAAATTGGAAAAATATGACATTCAATTATTATTAATATTTTTTTTTTAATTTTATTTAATTTTTATACTAAATAAGTTGACTGAGAAACATCGTCTATAGTATAAATAATTATTGAAGTACTTCATAATTAAATTGTAATTAAAGTTAATCAATCTTTATATTGACACTAGCTGACCCGACAGACTTCGTTCTGTCAAAAGCTATTTGACTGTGGCAGTTTGTCTACGCGCAAAGGAAACTACCTACCTACCCTACCTTACCCTATCCTACCCTACCCTACCTACCTATCTAGCCTACCTAACTAAAACCTTCAATTTTTTTTATTTTTTTTTTTATTAAAATCTATTCTCAGACCTACCAAATGATGACTGACACGTTATGTCAAACGCCATAAAGTTACATTAGAAGATAGAGTTACCTACTTATTATTACAATAAAAATGTAAATATGGTCGTTTTCATACAATTTTTTTTTTTAACTTTCTTAAATTTTTCTTACATAAGAACCATCTCCTGACAATAACAAACACATCAAAAAAATAATTAGCGAAATCGGTCCAGCCGTTCACGCGTGATGCCGTGACCAAGGGAAATAGGGATTCATTTTTATATATATAGATTGTTTATTCTTATGATTATGTTCTTAGCATTTATAGTGTATCTTGTACTTTTTCATGATGGCGGTTGCTAATAATATTTTTTTATGTCACCGTGTTTTGTACCCAGATTTGCAAAATAAATATCTTATCTTATCTTTGATTTGTATCTGAAATACAGTTAAAAGTCACCTAGTTTATTTTTGGGATTTTATTTAGCTTTTCTCTTTGATTGCTACCAAACAATCAAAGATAAAAACGTTAAGAGCGCTGTGTTAAGTGGACCTGTGTCCACTCGCGCCGATCCTTTTAAAACATTATCTCGTGACTGAGAAGGAATTATGAAAAACGGCTCAATCAACAATATCGGTAAGTGTGTCTAGAATTTTCTAATACCTTTTATAAAGTTTCATATTGAGACACGAAGCAAATAATACGATCTAGAGGAATGTGGCCGTTTTTATTAAGATCGAATTTTGTTGCTTCGTGTCTCAATATGAAACTTTAAGGCCTCTAAGGGTTATAGTCTCAAGAATTGGGCTATAAAATGCAAAAAGAGTTCTTCAAATCCGACTGGTAGTTCCAGAGTTTAGCGCGTTCATACAAAAGAACAAACTCTTCAGCTTTATTATTGGTATAGTTGGTCTGTGGATGGGTGACCATCTTCACATACCAAGACCACTCCGTGACTCGGAAAGCACGTTAAGCCGTTGGTCTCGGCTGCCAATCCTGGATCTTTGACAGTCGTTACGGATCGTCAGAAGCCCGAAAGTCTGACAACCAGTCTTACCAAGGGGTATCGTATTACCTAGTAACTGGGTTGTGGAGGTCAGATACGAAGGCGCTCCATGTAAAATACGGCAGAATGTATTGAGCTGCGACCCCAACTTATTTGGTAGGCAGGCAGATGATGGAAATTAGTGTATGATCTATATAGATTACTACATATTATAAAACAAAGTCCACTACATATTATAACATTTTAATGCTGTTTTCACCAATAGATAGAGTGGTTCTCGATGAAGGTAGCATTCATTGTTGCTACTTGACATTTATAACCCAATGTTTGCTTACATAAAAAATTGTTTTTATTAACATTTCTTATTTGTTAATGATATGCTAATTATAAGTTATAAGTTTAAATTTTAAGCTACTGAAAGGAAACTACAATTTTCTTGTAATATAATTAGCAATTATTTATGACTTCATATTACATTATAATTAATATTAAACAATATAATTGGATTAACATACGAATGTTTCTTCCAGTTTGCTTTTACAAGGATTGATAAAAAGTATTATTTAAATATGGTAGCAAGTCTTAATACGTCCTTCGGTGTCCCCGCTCGTTTTAGATGCATAGAAAACAAAGTAAACAGAGATCAATGAGGATTTTCGATGAGGAACCGGCGTCACGGGAAACTACTCCAGATCGACGTGTAGTAACGGTTGTGTCACATTTAATATTATCTTTGCTTGTATGAAAAGCAGAACGTGATTAATTTTATCATTTTAACACGTAAGTATTTATGTTATCATTGTTAATGTCCTTCACAATTTATTCTGAACACATATTTCCGCACTGCACTGGTTGATGACCCCTATAACATGTTACCTAAAAATAACTGGCGAAATGTGGGTGTAGGTACTATGGGTACACCTCTGCCTTACCGTCTCTTTCTGTACTCAAATAAAGTGCTAGTTAAATTTATGAATTACATACACTGCCATTAAAGTAAGAACTCACCCTACACAAAGCCACTACCAAAACAGAGAGACGAAAGGGCTACACTCACAATGGAATTAGTCAGAGCAGTTAGTACTAAATAAATGATATGAGGGACCAGCAGATGAAATAATTCCATTAGCCTATGGACCCCTTCTATTAGGCGTGCAGAGATGTGTGACATGTGTATTGATGTACCGACTTTAAACAGGAGGAAGACTTTAGTAAGAGTATTTCTGAAAGTATTCTTGAAAAGAAGTTTTTCGTTTGAATGAAAGGAAGAAAAATTATTTATTGTGACTCGCACAGGAAGATCACAAACTATCACTACATATTATAAAACAAAGTCTTCCGCCGCGTCTGTCTGTCTGTCTGTCTGTCTGTCTGTCTGTCTGTCTGTCTGTCTGTTCGCGATAAACTCAAATACTACTGCACCGATTCTCATGCTGTTTTCACCAATGGATAGCTTGGTTCTCGAGGAAGGTTTTAGTATATAATTTGTTATGTTTTTGTATGCATTTTTGTATGAATTAACGATATTTGTTGGAGGTGTCGGAAAAAAATAAGCCGTCTGGGAGCTTTCAACGAAAACGCTGTCTAAACCCTTTGAGATATAACAAAATAATGTATGGTGGAATTGTGTATCATAAAAAGGTCTTCAAAAAAGTCCGCGATGGCATATGTCTATCTCTTAAGGATAACATACTATATCCATTTTATTGACTTTTTGTAGGTATTTGTTTGCCGAATTTTACTCTTGGAAATACGATTACGATAACAATACGCTATAATATCAGTAGCTATTAGCCAAATTATGTTCGTAGATAAATAAGCTAGCTACTTACGTGTATTTCAAACAGTATACAAGAATATTTATCATAAAAACATTACTAAACACGGCGGCCTTATGATCAAAATTTGTGCATTCCAAAACTTACGTTACTTTTTCACTGACATATTTATAACTTTTCGATAAACTAACACTCAATACGAAATCTACACTTATTTCTCAGTAATTCTGTATAAGATTCTTCTAAGATTAAACCGTTTTCTCATTAAATCCATTACTTTACGCACGTATAACCTTGATGAATGTTTACATTAAGCATCGCGTCACACCGCCACACGACCACAGAGTATAGACGTATTTTGTTTTCTTTTTTCGTTCGTTTAGTGGTGTTCCCGCTAAAATGTCAACCGGTCAAGTATTAGTCGATTAATCGAATTCTACATCCAGATCGTGTTGCAAGTACAAAATAAATGTCAAATATTTCGTCCAATTGCGAACGTGACCCTGAGAAAATTTATGCACCATTCACGTTCAGAACATAAGTACTTTTACTATATTAAATCATTTGTTTCGGTTTCTATTCACATAGTGTTCATGAAGAAACCATAAAACCATAGTTATTATTGTGAAATGTTAAAAGTTTGATGTCAAGCTCGATAGATGGCGTTGACGTCGAAATAGATCTCGCTATGGTTTCGTTACCGCGATTTGGTTGGGGTCTCGCAATTTTAATTAAAAATACCAGCTTAGATCAGTACACAATTGTGGTTTTATTTTCAACCCTATTAGTGTGCACATTAGTTCGATAGTTCAACTCATTACCAGCTCGGTAATAAACACATAGTGAGTCACATTAAAATTAATATTAAGTTAGAATTTTGAGATATAGCCTGGGATATGGAGAGGGTAGTACATAGGGTACTTTTTTATGCGATAACCGACATCCACGCGGGCGAAGCCGCGGGCAAAAGCTAGTTCTAAATACACAATGATAAAAGTATGAAAAAGAAAAAAAAAAAAAAAACGGTTCAGTCTTTGGGGATTACCGATTGAAGTGAAAACTAAGTACATTATACACAGTATACATAATCGTCGATCGTAGGTTCAATTGACGTAAGGGACAAAATACCCAAAATGAGTTGAGTATACAGTTTTGTTCAGAATTTTTCGCTCTTTCGAATGGTGTATATGAAAAAAATCTAGCTTAAGAAAAATGTCCCTTACCCTACTGATTTTTGGATCTAAATTTCGAATCAGCCCCATAATAACAATGTATCTGAAAAACTATGCAATATAGCAACTTGAAATGGTGTAATTACCGCCGCCAATCGAATCAAATAAGGTAAGATAAGGTAAAGTAGATAACTATTTCCAAATTTAAGATATCCGTACGCCAAAAGTGTGTACTTAACTTTCTGTCAACAATCTCTTTACACTGTATTTCTTTTCATAAATGTTTTCAACAAGTCCTTTACACTATTTTTCCACTATTTTTGATTCAACGTAGAGGTCAATTTAATGTAAGGGACGGGACTACAAGATACTTGGTCGGTAAGGGACATTACTAACAAAATACGTTGTTGTAAGGGACGTCTATTTTCTTAAATAGATAACTTATTTAAATAAATGTTACACAGGTAGATAGAGCACTAAAATACAAGACTATGTGCGAAATCAGATCCGAAAAAGGTTAATAACAAAAAAAGTTATGGGCGATTTAGTCCGAAAAAAAACTTTGTCGGCCTCTCCTGAAAAATCGTATTTTGCCCCTTACCTCAATTGAACCTACGGTCGACGAATATAGCTCATGGAAAGCGTACGGTGACGATAACGCGAGTTCCATGATTTTTGTTCACCCAAAAAGTACACATACATATACAGTATACATATAGCTCATGGAAAGCGTTCGGTGACGATGACGCGAGTCCCATGATTTTTGTTCACCCAAAAAGTACACATACATACACAGTATACATATAGCTCATGGAAAGCGTTCGGTGACGATGACGCGAGTTCCATGATTTTTGTTCACCCAAAAAGTGCTCAACGCGCAAAGAAGTTTTCACTTCAAAAAAAAAAACAGTCGTGTACGAGGCGAGGTCCTATCTCAGCATGATGCTGCGACATTTAAAAATAAGTGCCGCAGCGCTGGTACTCTTCGATGTGCAGTTAAACACTTTCAGCTGAGCATCTGGGTATTCAAATATTTGTTGCGTGGCGCACTATTTTCTCATACAAAATTAATGACGATTAGTGACGTTCTGCTTTTCATAAAAGCAAAGATAATATGAAATATGACACAACCGTTACTACACGTCGATCTGGAGTAGTTTCTCGTGACGCCGCACAGTGGAACGAATGTATGGGAGCGGTTGGACGTAGACATGTCCGAAAAAAAAGAGTAAAATTATGCCAAACTAATGATGCCATCTTATTCGATTACTTAATGCCTTCATAACTTGTGGTGATGAATTTCTTCATAACTCCCATATTTCGGGAGTAATTTGAGAAAATGTGAAATTTTACTATGAAAATGAGTGTATCGAGCTCTCTCCCTCCTGATTCCGGGCTTGTTTCAAGTAGCGGTCTCTAATATCATAATGCTAATACTAAGAGCTATATTTAATACTAAGACACATAGTGCGCCAAATGTGCACTTTCTGGGATAAAGAGTGATGTTTATTTTATAACACAATTTTTTTATTTTTTGTTTATTTTGTTGATTAAAACCGTTTTTCTAAAGGTTTACCTTATTACAATAACATTTCTGAGCAGCCAATTAGAGAAGATATAAGCTAATTAGGATATATAATTAGGGACTTAAGGTTTACATATAAAACTGATGCACTAATGATTACTGATAAGAACATTGCTATTATTTAATTACTAAATGGCTCTTAATACACTAATTTAGCATGCATCATTTACTAATTATCACAATAACTAATTACCTTGCAATATTTAACAAAGGATACCTGGGATACCTGGATTTTATATAAATAGGTCACTATTAGTAACTTTAAAATCAGTGTTGATTTACACCTCGTTGTATCCAAGCTAATCTCGCAATGTATTTTCCAAATTTTAATACAAATCTTGATATTCACGTTGCTTTATGCGCACGCGCACATAAAGATTTACGCGACTTTAACTATTTGTTCAGTGTTTTAAAAGATAATGGGGTTTTGACGGATCATCTAGCCAAAGCATTTATCATCAAAGGACGAGTGAAGATGAGCAAATCGATCTTGCTAGTAATTTTATGATTAGTCTTGTACCACTGCGGCTCGTCTCAAAAGGTGTAACAATTTGGGAAAACGAGCGACCATCTTCCACTTCATTTTGCCGGCCAATATTGTTTAAGTTTATAAAGGAAACCAAAGAAAATGTGCAGAGAGAGATGGCTGAAATCGAAGCAGAGATTGAAGCCTTAACTCCATCCACCATCACTGATGGAATTAGTGTCAAACACCAACTGCTGTTGACAATGATTGATGGTAAAATTCATTCCATTATATCCAATACAGCAGCTTCAGTGTGTGACATATGCAAGGCTTGTCCTAAAGAAATGAATAATTTAGAGTTAATCAAAGATAAACACGCAAACGAGGACATGTATAAATATAGCTTAAGCACCCTTCACGCTTGGATTCGCTCAATGGAATGCTTATTACACATTTCCTACAAATTAGACATAAAATCATGGCAAGTAAGGGGTGATATAGCAAAAAGGCAAGTTGATGACAGGAAGAAAAGAGTTCAAGAGGCTGTAAGAAGAGAAACGGGCTTACTTCTCGATGTTGTGAAACAAGGCAGTGGATCCACCAACAATGGCAACTCGGCAAGGAGATTTTTTGAAAACTACACTAAATCTGCTGAACTGACCGGAATAGATGCTATGCTTTTAAGAAAAATCTGTGTGATCTTGCAGTGTATTTCATCAGGAGAGAAGATCAACGTAACTAAATTCCGAGAGTTCTGCTTTGATACTGCTAAGCTTTACGTGGAGTTATACCCATGGTATTATATGCCTTCTTCACTTCATAAAATTTTAATGCATGGGCCAGACATAGTTCAGAACATGTCAATTGTGCCCATTGGTTTTCTATCCGAAGAGGCATCTGAGGCTAGAAATAAAGATTTTAGAAAATATAGAGAGGGGCATTCTCGAAAGCATAGCAGTATCTCATGCAATGAAGATATTATGCACAATCTTTTACTGTCTTCTGATCCACTTGTTACAAGTATCCGTCCAAAAGGAAATAAGTTTGTAAAAAAATCTTCTTTTAAGGAATTTTATGAGCTTACGGATTCTGAGAAAAGTGATATCGAATTTGTTAACATAAATGATTTAGCGGACATCGATTCTGAATTTGAATTAATTGATGATGATGATGATGACGAAGATAATTAAATGATGTTATTGTTTTAAAATGTGTAACTTAGTAAATTAGAGCTTACATCTTAATTATTTATTGTACTTTTAATGAAACTAGGTAATTTATTATCAACTTACTTAAAAGTCATACTCTCATCAGTTCTTGTGAATATTTTTGTTAATATATATTTCTGTATATATATAATATATTTATAGACCTCTTAATAAGTCTGTCTGCGGTTTAAAGTAAATACAAATGGGGAAAAAACGTTTTTTTTTTTAAATTTTCATTTCCTTTTATCCCAGAAAGTGCACATTTGGCGCACTATGTGTCTTAGTATTAAATATAGCTCTTAGTAATAGCATTACGATATTAGAGACCGCTACTTGAAACAAGCCCGGAATCAGGAGGGAGAGAGCTCGATACACTCATTTTCATAGTAAAATTTCACATTTTCTCAAATTACTCCCGAAATATGGGAGTTATGAAGAAATTCATCACCACAATTTATGAAGGCATTAAGTAATCGAATAAGATGGCATCATTAGTTTGTCATAATTTTACTCTTATTTTTCGGACATGTCTACGTCCAACCGCTCCCATACATTCGTTCCACTGTGCGCCGGTACCTCATCGAAAATCCTCATTGGTCTCTGTTTACTTTGTTTTCTATGCATTTAAAACAGCAAGGACACCGTGGGACGTATTACGACGCGACGTTGCGAATGTATGCGTAATTAGACTGTATGTGTATCTACGAGCAGCCTTATAAAGTGTACAAAAAAAAAAAATTGGTTGTCTGTAAAGTTGGTTTACGGACAACACTTGAAAAACACTTCCTCTCTCCTCAAACATCATTGGGATGATGTTTAAGGAGAGAGGAAGTGTTTTTCAGTCAGAAAGCATGTTCCTTTAGATTATAAACATTGATTTTGACGAGTAATAGTATCCATCAAAGTTATGTTTTGTCGTATTGAAAGACTTTCTATTTTACCAGTCTTTCTCGTACGTATCATGTCCTCTGCTCTTTTTGCATTCTTCTATACGCCTCTGCCAGCCGTCATCTCAGTATTCACCCCCTTTCTAGCCATAATTCCATCTTTCACACATTTTTTTTTAAAGCAAACCACCTTCTTCGCCCGTTTAACTCAACTCAACTCAAATCATTTATTTCAATTAAACAATTTACAGGCACTTTTGAATTGTCAAGGAGTCGGTCAGTAAGAAAAATGAAGCTACATTCCCATTCCAAAGCGTAGGTACCTATGGAGAAGAACGGGCAAGAAACTCCATGGACACTCTTTTAAATTAAATTCTCACAAAAGTATTCGTTACATCTATAATGTTGAATTTATAACTAAATGTGAGAACGATGTAAAAATAAAAATAATAAAAACACTTACACGTTAAAAGCGTCCAGAGTAGGTACAACAAATAGAAACAAAATAAAATAAAATAAAATAACCCGTGGCAGTTTATCACATATGCCTACTTTTTAGGGTTCCGTAGTAAACATTCTAGTATTCGTAGTAAACGTTCTTCTCCATAGGTACCTACGCTTGGAATGGGAATGTAGCTTCATTTTTCTTACTGACCGACTCCTTGACAATTCAAAAGTGCCTGTAAATGGTTTAATTGAAATAAATGATTTGAGTTTGAGTTTGACAAGGAACCCTTATAGTTTCGCCATGTCCGTCTGTCTGTCCGTCTGGCTTAGCTCAGAGACAATACTAGAATGCTGTAATTTGGTATGGGTATACATATTAATCACGCCGACAAAGTGGTAAAACATACACTTAAAACATCGTTTTTTTAGGGTAGGTACCTCCCCTACACGTAAAGTGGGGATGATATTTTTTTTTTCGTCTATCCCATGTTGTGGGGTATCGTTGGATAGGCCTTTTAAAAATATTACGGGTGCGTGAAAGCCATTTTTCGATTTAGTTATCCGTTTGCGTAATATTAAGAATAAAAAGGTTTTTTGTTAGAGTCAAACGTCGCCCTCCTAGCTACTTGGTTGTATTTGGATATGTGGAAAAATTCACAGCAGTAGTATATATAACGTAGTTAAAAGGAAAACTATGACAGCTAAGTAGGCTTTACAAGTTACTGAGTAATAGTCGACCAACTTAAATTTGCAGTTGAAAAACATGTTCTCCCATACATTCTGTATCGGAGAACATGTTTTCCAACTACAATGTTAAGTTTGTTCTTGGGATAAAGTCATCCCTACTACGGAACCCTTCATTGTGCGTGGTTCGACACGTACTTTTTTTTCTGTCGTAATGTCGTACCAGCCTGTTGCGTCGAGCATGTGGATTAGATTCAAATATAACTGATGTTCATCCTATTTGGCGTATTTTACGTCGTCATATTTCAGCCAATTTATACAAAACCTTAACGAATTATGTATACACTTACAACTTCCACATGAATCACTCCGTCCATTAGTAAAACCGTATGAAAATCCGTTCGGTAGATTTTTAGTTTTTAGCGTTCAAACAGACAGATGCAATGGACTGACTTTGTTTTATAATATGTAGTGATAGCCACATGCAAAACTTTCACATACTATTTATGATTCGATATTTTTTATATTTTCATCATGGACAACCAAAAAAATTTACTGAATAACCAATTATATTAAGTAATCCTGGCGGCAGACGTATTCGCACCATTGGATTATAGGACCCTTCCATTAGCTGTATTAGGATTTTATGCCTGTATACCAACTTCATAAAGGTATGGAAAGGTATGTACATGTTAGTGTTTCCTCTCGATCTTGGAAAGAAAACACCGATTTATGGTTCCTTATTCAATCAACAGTTCTTTATTTAAAGTGATTGTGAAGATGTCATCAGAACATTATGTTGTCTATGCTGAGCCCACGAGCCGAGGCATCAATCTGTGTATGCCATGGAGGCCATGAAGCTTGGTGCAACTACGAGTCATGCACCTGTAGTGTTATTCTGTCAAAATCTCACGGTGAAAACTTAGGTGAAGTGAGTTTGAAGTGAGCTGTAATTCCACTGGGATTGACACTATTGACAGCTCACTCCACGCTCACTTAACCGACGTTTTAACGGTGGTTACAGAATAGTACTGCTGAGATCCAAGCACGAACGCACTACGTAAACGTAACGTGAATCGGAACGTTTTTGAATCAAAAATACAACTATCCTTTAGCATTTTGGTCGAAGTTTAAGCGACAAGCACAATAGGTATCACCCATAGACATTAATAAAGTCTTAAAACTAAGTAAATATTAAGTGTTTATCAAGTATTTTCAGATAGAATTTATCTTACGTTTAATTAGCGCGTTCGAGCTAGGTCCACTGTTATATCTATTTTTGTCTCAAGAAGGAAGTAAGAATGGCAGAAAAGATGATAAATGAGTACTTATAGTGATGTGATCAAATTAAATCTAGCCAGTGTTCAAGAAGATGACGATCGCACCCATACATACAGTCAAACTGGTAAACTAGAGAAATATTTTTTAAATTACTAGGTTCTAGTAAAAGCTAAGCTTACCAACCACCGTGGCTTTCTTCCTCCAGTTGATTGACATGGTCGTGACAACTCTCGCAGAAACTATAGCTTTCTTAACAAGGATCTTTCGGCGGATGGCCAAAATCAGAACTAATACTGCCATCTTGTTTTTTCAATACTTTTCACAAAACAATATGACACGTGCGTGCGCGTTGCGTGGAAGTGACGCAAATTTTCCTCCAACTAGTTCGTTTTTCTGTTTGTGTTCTTTCTTTGCGGCATGTTTGCCGCAAATATACGTATTTTCTTTATTTCTTTCCTTCTAAATGTTCACGAAGAGCCCCTAGCAACGTCATTCGAGCGCCTAAAGATCTTTGTAGCAGTTTAGGGCTTTATCACACTAGCGAGTTGTGAGCGAGTGGAAAGCGGGGCGAGTACGCAGCGAGCTCGCCGCGAGTTCGCAACGTGTGCGCGGCGAACACACCGCGAAGACGCCGCGGGTCCGCACCGAGCTCGCGGCGAACGGCGCTGTCGACGCCATTATAAAACTTGGATTGTACATCGCGAACTCGCTGCCCACCCGCGGCGAGCTCGCTGCGCACTCGCCCCGCTTTCCAGTCGCTCGCATCTCGCTAGTATGATAAAGCCCTTATGTGTGGACTTGTAGTTTGATTGCATCAATCAATCAGTATCGTCTAACGAGTAAAGAAACGGACAGAAGAGACTTAAAGAGAAGTCCAGCCGATCTATTCAGTAAAAATCGCACCGTGAAAACTGAGAAGTGAGCTGTGAATATTGTCAACCCCTATAGCATCAGGGGCCCAAGTCTGCTATTTTTATAAATTCGTCACTCCAACGCGATCCCATTTGTCATTTTGCTAAAAGTTCGTAATCTGCTAAATTCATAATGGTCGATCATTGGTCGGTCAATGGTCTCGTAATAGAATTGTATTACAATGGCATTTTGAACAGTTATTCATGCCAGATTTCATTTATTTTTATATATTTATTTTTACATATTATTTATTAGTGTTATAAGCAATCTGAAGTAGTAGGAAGTTGGAAGTTTAGTAGGAAGTTTCATTTTTCATTATGTTCGAGATTGCCAATTCTTTCAATGGAGAGTCAGTGGCTGACCATTGGAAAGTCATAATGACGCCATTATATTAGTAGATTACCAAACTTGTCAAAATCAACAATTATGAAATCAATGATAGACCATTTAGACACTATTGTAATAGCAGACTTGAGGCCCAGGTGGTATGACAGCTCACTTCAACTCAAACTCAATACTCATGCTCAAAGCATTTATTTAAATAAAACCACTTATTTACAGTCATTTGTGAATTGGCAAGGGGTCTGTCAGTCAGAGATATGAAGCTAGTTGCCCATTCCAAAGCGTAGTAGGTACTCTATGGAGAAGAAGCTCTATGGACACTCTTGAAAACGTAGGTGGCCAACCTTTTCGCGGTGAGATTTTAAAAGAATAGACCGGTGATGTTTCAGACTGAACTTGCTTATGAACGGAAGGATTACCGAGATAGCTTTTTCTAGTTTGAAAAATTTAGAGTACAAACATTAGGTATATAAAAAAATATGCTAGCCAAACAGTGCAGAAAAGAAAATTAAATGTATGGAAGTTTTTACATTGCATGTCAGTACTATCTAACTATGATTATATTATCATATCCTTATTTGTTTAAAATAGGTTAGTAAAGTATTATTTGCATGACAAAGAAGCGAAAAAAAAAAATACTAAAAATAAAGCCAAGTTTACAACTAAAAGAGAATAGAGTATTGCATATTGCTCTGCGTTCTTGCATGATGTGTGCGCCCAACTTTAAATATTCTAGGATGAAAGATGATTCTAGATGAATAATTATTACTAGGTATATAAGTACTTATGATTTAGACGGAATTCTTCCCAGATGGCCCCTGAAGCTGACGATTCTCGAACGGCGAACTCTTCTTTTGCCTGATGAAGCTGCCTGACGATGAAGTCTGAAGAAGCTGGCAGAGTGTGACGTGGTAGATGAGAATGAGAAGGCCAGTTCTCGTACTTAAAAACTTCTCATCTCAGCGACAGTCAATTTAAAAAACTTGTCAAACATTTAGGTACATTCGAGGTTTTTTTGACAGATTGCGTCTGAGATTAAAATGTGATCGTTCTTAAAAATACGGGAATGGCCCTTCTGCTCGACATGAAGCAACTCCAAAACTTTATGGATGCACTGAGTTTACAAAGATCTGACAAAACGTAAAAATTCGCATTTCAGATTGCCAATAGATTTTGTAAACAGTGAAAAAGTACAAATGTACAAAAAGTACAAATGTACAGTGGCCAACACATCAAGTTACACGAAACTGTCAAATTTCTCCAAAGGATTTTTCTTTAAATGTTAATGATTAAGTTCAAAATCGAACGAGAAAATTTGACAGTTTGTGGTAACTTGATGTGCTGGCCACCTTACCTACTTAAAATACAAATGTACAAAAAGTACAAAAGTACAAAAAGTACAAATGTACAAAAAAAAGTACAATGAGCGTCAAAAGTGCTTAAATTTTTCTTGAAGCAACTGTTTTACGATTAATTGTTTTTTATAGCAATCGCAGGAGCAGTGGTCCTACTAAACATTACTTCGCATTAATATAGAAAAAATTACTTAGTATAAGGCAGCTAATTAGGCAGTTGATAAAACCAAACTAGAAGGCCAGCTGATTAAACTTTGCACTATGTAAGCTGCAGACTAAAAGTAACTTGTGTGATGCTAATTAATGATGAATTATTATATATACGTACTAATCAATCATTGTTTTTCATAGTAAACGCGCCTTATGATACTTAAAGGACACATGCGTCAGGTTGAAAAGAAAAAACTCAATCTCGGGTTTTTTATATATTTAGAACAAGAAATGTATAGTTACAACCATTGAGGATATTAAATATCATATTGTAAAAACTATTGTATAAAGTGAAGAATGTGACATTTTTTCCATATTTTTTTATAATAATTAATTCCAATAAATTAATTAATTATAGACACATAAATTACGTGAAAATATTAATTAAGAATTACGTAAAAACAGCCAAGTATCTACTGATGTAAATATATTGGTTATTAATGCTTATTTTTAGGAATGAGTATTCTTTTTTATTCAAAATCTTTCTAATCCGTTATCGAAATAAAGATGGCGTGCAGAATTTTGCAAACGCTTGCTTTTTCTGGTTGATTACATTCATTCATGGAATAAGTTAGCGGATTTGGAGAATTCTACACAAAATCCTTAAAACGATCTTATAAATTATCGGAAACAACATTTATGACTAAGAGCGACACTAAAACTGTTATGGACACTAAAATATATTAGCTGTCAAAATATTTTTGCAATTGTTTTGACATTTTCATACATTTTTAAACTTGTTGGACTGTCAGAGACGCGGCAATGCGTCTTCGGGTAATGAGTGTAATATCGATGTTAATTTGATGGTAATTTCAGACGCAAAGCTGGGTGTCTGCAAAGTCGCCTTTCTACTTTCCAACTAAAGACAAGTGAAGTTGGAATTTAGAATAAATAAGTAGTTCCAGTTTGAGTGTTTACCTTAGTCGCCTATTCTTGTGCAAATTATAATTTCTCACAAAAGCTATAAGGTAGAGGTAATTTATTAAACCGACACAATAATTATTATAGAAATACCTAATTTTTAGGTACAATATCAACTAAATCGGTTAATACCACCAACACATATAGACATCTACCTTCTTAATTTTATAATAATTCATAAAAAGACGAAAATGAAAATTTTAACATTGATTTTTTAAATGTTAATACCGGAAGATCTTAAGTGTTTTTTTAAACTTTTTTTGCATTTTATTACTTTTATAAAATACGTATTTGTATCAAAGTGACGTCAGCGAGAACAAGGAGAATGGCTGACCGAATTATTCATAATCTCATTTTTTTTAATTATTATAAATATCATTGCTTTCATTGTCTAGTACACCTTAACTTTGAAGTTGGTAAAATACTTATTCAATACTTTATTTTTTGAGATTCTTATCTTACGATGCATTTTTTCTATATTATTTCCTAGCCTTATTGAGTCTGTGGGAAGTCGGATTGATTTTACACATTAGAAAATTCACACGAAAGAGATCAGGAGAAGTGTTAGCACTTTCCTGATCTGGGTATGGGTTTATGAGTATTGACTATCAGTATGCACTAGGAGTATCACAATCTACTCTGTATGACACCGAGTTCGTTCCCATCGCGTCGAAATTATTGCAAAAGATAGTGATGTGACACTATTGCTAACCGGAATAGAATTTATCGATAGTGATCACGATAAAATTAAACTAGCTACACTGAATATGAAATGTACCAATAATACGACGGCAAGTTCTACTCATGAATACGAAATGGGAACCAACTGTGATCATGCAGCTTAAGAGGAATCAACACCGAAAACGAATACTAATAAATAGACAGTGAAATTGATATTACATGATATTACTTTTTATTTTAAATTCGAAACTATGGGTTATTAATATTTTTTATTCATAATTCGCTTACCCGAAGCAGGACCGATCCTTTTGATGATTATTTACATATTTATTGCAATCTGTTTTTTTACCCGACGGCGTATTGTCAAGCTAATTTCATTTTAATATGTTTGTAAATAAAGCTTTTTATCCTACGTCAGGTCGATTTTATTTTACCTCTCGCTCCGGTTTTCACTGTCTATAACGATTATTCAGGGATAAAAACACATAGGGCTATTTTAATCAGAATCGTCAATAAGATTAGTTGAAAGGAATTATATTCGAAACAAACCGTACAACACTATGTGTTCGGAACTTTTGTGACGATGATCATGCGTTATAGGGAAGCAATAGCCTGCTAGATATAGCTGTATTTATAAAATTATCGATAGACATTAAACTATTAAGCTATACTACTAGAGAAACAGATCCAAAATACAAGGAAGTACAAGGTGAGCAAATGTAGTATTAAATTGTATTAATAATTTTATAACAATACAGCTGTAGCAGCATACAAGTATCATTAGGTGTTGTGCATTGCGTTCTGTACTCTCACTAGCAATTTTGACATTTATGAAGTAATAGTAACACATTTAGTCGATGTCTCGAGTTTTCTACGACGTGAAAAATATTTCAATCGTTATGCTGAGTTATCGATTGAGAAGCTGTGTCACAACACTGGACGCGGCGTTCATTATTAAATTGAGCATATTGTTTAGGCGCGTCGAGTATCGGGACACAGTTAGGTGTTTACACTGAAATATTTTTACGTGCAGAAATATAAAACTTACGTATTTATTTACTATGGAAGATCATTTCTTCATTTGTGACCTAACTATCGGAATCGCGTACATCTCGGCCACAGTGATAATTTTTTGTGCTTGCGTCCGAGTTTAAGGCCATTCCATACTACACGATAAGCTGTATAGAAAAACTCTATATGCTTTTATTCCCATCTCACTATTTTCTATCATAATTTCACACTGGACAGTCAAACAGTTCACGCAGTTTGGAGTATTTATTTTCAATTGATTTACTTATTCAATATGGGCATTAATATGTTTTTGTACGCGTGATTGCATGATTCCAATCACAGAACAGAGAGGCATTCAGGCTATGGGCTAGCAACCTATATCTTATCTACTATCGCAATCTTTATATTAAACACTTTATTGCCGTATGTAGCCTCAAGCGGTGTCAGCGCATTCGCTCACGCTGCTTGTAGCTCAAATCCCTTAAGGGACAGATCATTAAGATACACACATTCCTTATATTATAAGTGGTGTTCAATGATTCACAGGAGAGAATTGATAACAAGTTTTTATGGCACGTTGAAATCCATCCATGCTAGGCAAAGTTGATGTTTTCGATTGGGAACATGCGAATATCGACACAATAGGAAACGATGTGTGCCGAATAGTTTGTGGCGCGTGAAATAAACTTACCATTAGTTCTCTGTTCTGTGATTTAACTTACGTTAATATTTTATTTATTAAATTACGATCGATCGTCACGTGTCTCTTTAACTTTATTTTTGCTAATTTCACAGCCTCATTGTCAATTAGCCTATGCGTATTAGAGTATTGTTTCTGTGTTGCCAATTAATTACGATTTTTTAATATTTTTAATAATATTATTATTTTTTAATTTCATAAAAATGCATCAAAACACCTTTCAAAAAGTAGCCGTTATGCTATTGATCAGATTATCCCTTGACACTTAGTGGGGTTAGTTACTTAGCATCGACGTTTTTATCCACAACCTATTTACCATAGCTTTGTAGACAACTTCGATGGTTCGAGCTTTAATTACTACGCGTTTTATGTATAATTATGGTCACACTTCAGATTCAGTCGATTTTATTTTACTTTTATTGTACACTTCTCGCGGCCCGTGACGATTTTTCTTAAAATAGGTTTTTGGATTGCTCTAGCGATACCTAGCAAGGTTTTATTTTTTTCATATTTATAACACAGGACCTGTGACCAACATTTTGTTTTATTATTCGAATAGCAATTAAAACATGAACCATACTGAATTAGTAGAACGTTTTGCGAGTCTGCCGCTTACACCTATGAAGATATGAATTACAGTATATTTTAAAATACATACAAAAATATTAAGTTAATTATGGTGTAGTTATTACCCGTGTGTTCTGTTTATAAAATTCACAATTATTTTTATTGCTTTCCGCGTTACGTACTACGGGCATTGCCCTCTATTAGCTATTGAGCACTATTATTAATTATTATTATTTTTTATAATTATTACCGAAAGAAGAGGGGCGCACAAAACATTCTACTAACTAGTCACGTAACACCTAACCGAACTCCTAACGAACAATTTCACTCCAAAATATCATTTTTGCATTTTTTATCATTCTGCAATCTCATTATTTCTTATTTATTATCTAAAAAGTCGATGAAATTTCAGTAAAATACTTTGGTGTTTTATGTTTCGATTCAATACGACGTATTAAGCTTTATTTTACGCAAATATTTGAGAAAAAAACTTTAAGAAGGACTCGTAAAATTGTGTAAGTTAACCGAATGATGACATTTTTTACTAAACAAAGTTAGCACATCCAAGCTCCCGACCTAGATTAATTGCCCGATATATTTCCCTAATAAATAAATTAATTTAGGTTAACCTTATCGAATTCTCGAAAAAAACATCAATTTTTATCGACGGGCGACGTTAATAAATAAACTGGTGACTAACACTTTTGTGTTCACCTGTATCATTCATGACTAGAGACGTGACTATTCGATGATATATCGACATCGATAAAAATTAATATTTAGGAATATAATAATTATAAATTATACATTAAATAAGTTAAATGCATACTAAGTTTACACAATAAAATACAATTAATTGCACATACACTAAATTAATGACAATTAATCTACGATGAAAAAATTTATGACAAAATTATTATTAAGATTATTATTATCAACATTGATCATTAACTTCAACTATTCAAAATATCAAATATTTTTTTAATTATAATTTAATAATGATTCCTTTCGGAATAATATGACTAGAATAGTTGAAATTTTCATGCTGAATGAAAACAACACAAAACACAACAACTATTTTTAACCTAGGAGACAACTACATAGTACAGATAATAAGTAGTTAGCAAATCTTGTGCTTCACACGCCGACCATACAAATCATTACTCATTTCTTAGCCAACCGTTAAAATGAAATCAAACATAATCGGCATTTGAAAACGTCACTTCGAATTGACAGCTGTCATTGATGACAGGTGAAGTGACGTTTAGAAATGCCTAGGTAACTCACGAATTTCCTATAAATTAATAAGAGTACTCCTAATAAAAGTATTAAGACTAAAAAATGGAATGTCAAAGCATTATTAAGCTGTATCGAAATCAAGCAATTTTTTTGTAGATTTTATATTATTAAATTAATGGAAAAAATTAGTGAATCGATTCGCGCGTTCTGAGTGCGGATAAACAAATAGTTTACAATAAATAGTAAACAAGGTGGCGTGAACTCCACAATACATGTTGATACTATGTCAATCAACGCCTCTTCGAGTCATTTTTGACTTTATTAATAATATTTTTTTTATTAAATTACTGGCTATTAGTTATTGCACGTTTTACATTTATAATAAATATATAAATACTTGTAAATTTTTATCTCCATCTTTTGGTATGTAATGAGTAGATACCTATTTATTTTAATATTTGAAATGTTACAAAACTGTTTTTTTACATAATATTAAGTATATATTTTTTTTACAAAAATCGTAGGGTCGTTAGGACGGCACGATATTTAAAATATCTATTCAAGTTCGATGTTTCATAGTAGGTCTTTGTCGGGTAAACTTTGTGGTTTATAGATCCTAGTGTGACGTGTTCAGACGCGGCGTTACAGATTAGTTATTCATTTATTATTTAAATTAAACAACTTTTTTTTTTCTATTTACAAATTTCGATTTAGACTAAGACAATTAAAGCCTAGGTCGAATAGACGCAGGGCCGCATCCATACATTATTATTATAGCAGGTACCGATCATATGTTTAGACATCGATTTAATTATATTTTTGGAACGATATCGTTAGACTAGAGTATGCACCATTGTTCCGCGAACGGACTCGTCCTCGCCGCGAGGGGTGGCTGGGGGTGGGGGGGATGGGTTGTGGTCGCGTCATCCCCCGCCCCCGCGGACCCGGGCCCGCGCCCCCGCGCCCCGCTCGCCTGTGCGCGCTCCCCAGAAATGGCTCGATCGATTTTCGTCCGTCTCCGACTCTCCGCGAACTCGGTACATCCGTCAACTCCGAACGACTCGGCATCGCCCGTCGTTTCAGGCGTAATACCACAATCGAAAATGTATCTCAAAAATGTTTCTAATACTAACTACTGCCAGGTCTCCTGACCTCGTACAGTTCCTTCCACTCGCTCTTTGATCTTTAAAATTTTATCAAAACCTATCACAGTTTTTGATTAGTTTTTTTTCATCCTTAATTTTAATATATGATTAAAATATACGTATAGATAATATATATTTTTTCTTTCCAATCTTTAACAATATAACACTATTTTACTTCGATTAGTGGCCTGTCGAGCGGCCGGCGTCCCGGGCTGGAGCTTCGCGGCGGTTCTGTCGTAATACGTCGTTTGTCTGTACCGGCCTTATCGCGTAAAAACGTACGTTAATGTTATTATTACGATATGATCGCATAAAAAATTGGAGCATAGCATTTAGGCTATTATTGCTAAGATTATTTTATATTCGAAAACTATTTTCTCGATTTAAACCACAACCGTTCATAAGCGAAGTTTAATATCATTATTTTGTTATTGACTATTACCAATATGTATGTTTCGGTGTTCTGGCCAGATGTTCCACATCTCATGTGGAGCGTGCTTATTATATTATAGCGTGGCGCTGGTGACCCTTCATTCAGCGCCATCTTATCCGGACCTGCGCAAAGCGGCCTCACCGCGGCGCCATTTTGATTTCCTCAACACTTAACCCAATTTTTTCGGCCGACTGTACCGGGCGCCGAACAAAGGGTTACCACACATTACAGTCAAAAACATTTCTCTAGTTTTACAATTATAAAAACGCCCGCCCGGCAACCCTGACAAGAGGGCGGGCCTCGGGAAGACAGTCTATGAAGTCGGCTCCAATATTTGGGAATGTCACCTACGTCTATTATTACATTAGACTCATGCTTATCAAGTATTTGGCATTTTATACGTCACCGTAAAAGTTCGAAGTCCATCACTTTTGCATATACACGGTGAAAACGTAATATTTTACATATAAGTATATAACACGACAAAATACTAAATTTTCACTGAAAGGTGACAAGCCTGTGTCCACGTCGCGGTGTGTCCGCACGGCACTGTTGCGGTGCGGGGCACGGCTCTGTTGAAGCGACTGCCGCGTGTGAGTATGTATGTGTATGTATGGGTGCGTCCTGCTGTGCCGTCCTAGCGTCCGGCTAGGCCGAATCTGGGGCGATGCCCTTAGATGGTCTTGATCTTATTAGTCTTGAAGCTGACCTGCAGCACTCGGTTGCCGAGAGTGTATCCGTTGAGCGACTGGATGGCGACGACGGCCTCGTCGTAGTTGGTCATGGTGATGAACCCGTAGCCCTTGCACTTGTTGGTCTGCAGGTCACGGATGACCTTCACGCTCTGCACGGCTCCGAAGGGGCCGAACAGTTGCCACAGGACGTTCTCCTCAGTTTCGGGCGCCAGGTTGTACACGAAGATGCACCACTCAGAGCCGACGGCGCCGGGTAGGACACCGCCGAGCAGCTCGCCCGCCAGCGGGCTATAGCGCTGCAGACCTTTATTGATCGCTAGGAGAGACTTGCCTGAGCTGAATCTGCCGAGCGGCGCCGGGAAGCGCAGCGCGGCCGGCAGGTACGCCGCCAGCGGCGCCAGCGCCTTGCCGTTGTTGCTCGGGTTGTTCGCAAACTTCACAGTTATCGGCTCCGTAGCACCCTTAGGCACCGTCCCGTTCAACTCCTGGATCGCTCGCTCCGCCTCGACGCGCTGGTCGAAGCGAATGAATCCGACGCCCTTGGACAGCCCTTGCTCGCCGCCGGTGAACGGCCTCCCGCCGGAGTTCTCGCACAGAATCCGCGACGTAATAATCCTGCCGTACGGGCTGAACAGTCGCTCTAGTTCAGCTTGTGTCATAGTTTTGGGTAGTCCGGAGACATATAGGTTCGCCCCTTTGATAGCTTCGCTACTGGGCCGCGCGTATGAGACTTTGATCGTCTTGTTCTGGAGGCGCAGGCCGTTGAGAGTGGCGATGGCCTTTTCCGCATCCTCGGGTCGGTGGTAGTTGACGAACGCGTAGCCGAGGCTCTGGCCGCCGCCATGCAGCGCGTGGTTGAGCGCGTCGGGGAAGGCCGCGCCCTTGTTCCGGATCAGCTTGCACGACTCCACCTCCCCGATGCTGGAGAACAGGCTCCGTATCTCCTCCTGCGTCATGGACTGGGGCAGGTAGTTGATGATCAGGTTAGTCTTGGACTCCTCGCCACCACCGTTTTGCTGTTCGCCATCGCCTTTCGACATGGTGGCGGCTTAAATCATAAACGGAAAGAACGAAAGAGGAACGAAAAAACGCGATAAAAACAAAGTGCACGTCCGTCGGGGCAGCGCGCGCGAACGGTATTGAGGGGTAGCGGCGAGTGCTGCGCGCATGACGCCCGCTATCGACCCACCTTACATAACTGGGTTCGTTCACCCTCCCGTTGGTATAGTGTCCGAAAAAACCAGATCTACCCCGGGCGAATCGATCGACACCCGGGAGCCGCGGCCCCTTCGTAACTGGGTTCCGTGAGGGGACAACGAACGAGCTTGTACTGGGGAAACGCTGGAAATTAGGTGGAAATTCGCGAGGATTTATGATTGTGTCAACGTTACATTACAACCTTTTTATTACGTGTTATTACGGTGACGAAAACATCTTGTCAGCGATTGAGTACGGTTGCCAACAAAACTTGCGCCCATTCCTATTGCAAAATGATCAACACATCCACAATTTTGTAAAAACATTTCTCATAACGTAATCTTTGTTGTGATTCTGCGAGGCAATACATCACAGAATCACTACGAAGATTACCAAATCAAACCCCTTTTTCCTCAATCAAAAACAAAGTTCACAGCTAACCTATTTTTAGGTTCAGTAGAAACAATTCTTTGTTTCTTCAAACAAATGGTGGTATTAATAAATGATTCGTTGCTGGGAAATGCCAGTTGCTACAATTTCCATTTCCTGGAAGGTGGAAAGGGTTCATTCGAGGTAATAATCAGGTGGACTGACCTGTTATGGGGTTGTTGCATCTTTCGATGTGTTGAAACAATTACCGTAATATTTTGAAGGGGTGAGCTATTGCGGGATACGGAAGTTCGAGTTTTGCTACAAAAGTTGGGATAGGTTTTGGATTTTGCGTCGAGATTCTTTGTTGCGTTTAAAAGCGTTTGTTACTGGAGAATGATTTGGCTGTGATATTTAAATTCTGATTGTTTATTTATTTAATACTTTAAGCACAAAAAAAAATGTACAGAGGCGGACTTAATGCCATAGGCATTTTCTACCAGTCAACCTTTGGGTGATGCAGAGACAAACAGTAGTAGGTGCAGTACCGAAAATTGAGGAATAAATATTCATTTTAAATATAAAAATATACATAAACCTATTACAAACTATAAATTCAATATATAAATCTTATTATATATAAATATAAGCACAAATAAATACACGTAAATATGTAGGTATACTAACACAAGACAAACAATGGGAAAACATTACCGTTGTGATTGTGATTATACTGCCAGCTTCTTGCAAATGTACTCGCGAACTTTTACTTTAAAAGATAATCGGTTGGTTGCCATCCTGATTTCCTGGGGGCCAAGTCTACTAATGTACAAACGTTGCAATGGTCTCTTCATTGTGAGTTTTTGACAGATTTGCCATAAAAACACTGTCAAATACTCACAATGGCGAGACCATTGCAACGTTTGTAAATTAGTAGACTTAGGCCCCTGGGGGAGCGTATTCCACAGAGAGATAGACTGTATGAAGAAGGAAGAGTGAATGAAGTCTGTGCGGTGAGTGGGACATTGAAGAAGACGATTGTGATTGTTGTTTGTTTTTTTGTTATCCCATAATTTGTACGTGACGTTCGAAAAGTGCTGATTCTAAGTCTAGTTCATTCAATAAATGACTTTTGATTTGATTTGAAAAACCAAGGATTTAAAATTGTCCGCTCCATTTCTGTCAATATTCATTTTAAATTCGTTTGGCGTTAAATTCATCTATACTCCATTTACTATATAGCATTAGACAAATAACGGCTAAATATCGACAGTTATTGTGTAATATTGTTGAAATTACTGCACTTTAGAGTTATTTATTTAATGTAAATGGTAAATAGATTACAGTGCTTTGTATTAATCGTGAAATAACGGAGTTTATTAAACGTTTACATCGGTGTGAACAGTTATTTGTCTAATGTTATAATAAACTAGCTTTTGCCCGCGGCTCCGCCCGCGTGGATGTCAGTTATCGCGTAAAAAGTAGCCTATATCCTTCTCCATATCCCAGGCTATATCTCTGCCAAATTTCATGACGATCGGTTGAGCGGTTTAGGCGTGAAAACGTAACATACAGACAGATAGACAGACAAACAGACAGAGTTACTTTCACATTTATAATATTAGTATGGACACTAGTGATCCACCACCGCTTCGCCCGGTTTTTACGACTTGATAAAACCATCGAGATTTCTTTATTATGTGTAAGTTTATAATTAATGTTATTTACCTTTCAGAATAAATTCTCTAAATTATGGAGAAACCGCATCAAAATCCGTTGTGTAGTTTAGAAGAACAACGCGGTTACACAGATAGACGAAAAGCGACTTTGATTTATAATATGTATATAAGGTGTATCTATTCAAACACGATATATTTTAAGAGATACACCTGGTGGTAAAGAAGCCACGGAAGGTTTTTTTTTTAAATCTGATTATGTTATTTAAAAAAATAAATAATTTAAACTTACTTAATATGATGATTAATTATCAAAAGGTACCGCGTTCGTGCCGCCACCGTCACCGCGTCCGGGCGGGAAGAATAAGTAATTGAAGGTTTTTTTGCAAAATTTCACAAGCAATTTTAAAATTATTATAATTATGTAAAAATGAAAACACTCAGATAAGGAAAATTCACTGCTATGGCTTTTTTACCACCTACAGATGTTTCTTTTAAAATATTTCATTTATGAATAGATACACCTTATATACATATATAGATACTAGCTGACCCGACAAACTTCGTTCTGTCAAAAGCTATAGTATAAACTCCACTACTCTACCCTACCCTACCCTACCTACCTACTTACCCTACCCTACCTTACCTTACCCTACCCTACCCTACCCTACCTACCTACCTACCCTACCCTACCTTACCCTACCCTACCTACCTACCTACTTACCCTACTCTACCCTACCCTACCCTACCATACCTACCTACCTAAAACTTAAAAAAAAAGAGATAGTAGCCGATTCCCAGACCTACTGAATATGCATATAAAATATCATAAAAATCGGTCAAGCCTTCGGAGGAGTGTGGTAACTAACATTGTGACGAGAGAATTTTATATAAACGATACAAATCTGCTGTAAAATCTCATATTATATTATTACCTGTACCTGCTGTACTCATAGTAATCTAAATAAAGAATATTTACAATTCGTAGCCTCGTAGTCTCGTAGCACCGCGGCTACGCTGCTACGCCGTAACGGCCCGGCCTGCCGTAGGCTTGATATCAAGGTTACAAACACGGTTACAATTTAAGGGCCTATACTACCTCAAATGGCTTAGCATGATCCTCCGTTATGTCGAAAATACTGCAGCATTAATTTTGAAATAAATATATGGTAAAGTTGAGGATTAATGTTAAGTACTATGTTAGCCGAAAACACGATTCCATAAAATTTTCTCGATAGAATAAAATTCCAAAGTTACCTCCAAACCGAACAATAAACCGCTGGTATTCAAAAAATACTTCAAATTAGATAATGAAACTTTGCATATTAACTGAACTAACTATAAAGCAGGTCTTATGTTATTTACTTTTTTTTAATGACCATTATTTTCACCGTGAAACGAAATTACCTAAACTATCGGCGCCTTTTCCCTGCCGCCCTGTCGTCTTGCTTGCTCGCGTGACCGGTAGCAATAGTGTGCGAGCGAGATACAGAGTGAGGTGGCGCTGAGGTAGTATAGATTCTTAAGGAGCCTTTTCCCTGCCGCTCTGTCTCGCTTGCTCGCGTGACCGGTAGCAATAGTGTGCGAGCGAGATACAGAGTGAGGTGGCGCTGAGGTAGTATAGATTCTTAAGGAGCCTTTTCCCTGCCGCTCTGTCTCGCTTGCTCGCGTGACCGGTAGCAATAGTGTGCGAGCGAGATACAGAGTGAGGTGGCGCTGAGGTAGTATAGACTCTTAAGGAGCCTTTTCCCTGCCGCTCTGTCTCGCTTGCTCGCGTGACCGGTAGCAATAGTGTGCGAGCGAGATACAGAGTGAGGTGGCGCTGAGGTAGTATAGATTCTTAAGGAGCCTTTTCCCTGCCGCTCTGTCTCGCTTGCTCGCGTGACCGGTAGCAATAGTGTGCGAGCGAGATACAGAGTGAGGTGGCGCTGAGGTAGTATAGACTCTTAAGGAGCCTTTTCCCTGCCGCTCTGTCTCGCTTGCTCGCGTGACCGGTAGCAATAGTGTGCGAGCGAGATACAGAGTGAGGTGGCGCTGAGGTAGTATAGACTCTGAAGGAGCCTTTTCCCTGCCGCTCTGTCTCGCTTGCTCGAGTGACCGGTAGCAATAGTGTGCGAGCGAGATACAGAGTGAGGTGGCGCTGAGGTAGTATAGACTCTTAAGGAGCCTTTTCCCTGCCGCTCTGTCTCGCTTGCTCGCGTGACCGGTAGCAATAGTGTGCGAGCGAGATACAGAGTGAGGTGGCGCTGAGGTAGTATAGACTCTTAAGGAGCCTTTTCCCTGCCGCTCTGTCTCGCTTGCTCGCGTGACCGGTAGCAATAGTGTGCGAGCGAGATACAGAGTGAGGTGGCGTTGAGGTAGTATAGACTCTTAAGGAGCCTTTTCCCTGCCGCTCTGTCTCGCTTGCTCGCGTGACCGGTAGCAATAGTGTGCGAGCGAGATACAGAGTGAAGTGGCGCTGAGGTAGTATAGACTCTTAAGGAGCCTTTTCCCTGCCGCTCTGTCTCGCTTGCTCGCGTGACCGGTAGCAATAGTGTGCGAGCGAGATACAGAGTGAGGTGGCGCTGAGGTAGTATAGACTCTTAAGGAGCCTTTTCCCTGCCGCTCTGTCTCGCTTGCTCGCGTGACCGGTAGCAATAGTGTGCGAGCGAGATACAGAGTGAGGTGGCGCTGAGGTAGTATAGACTCTTAAGGAGCCTTTTCCCTGCCGCTCTTTCTCGCTTGCTCGCGTGACCGGTAGCAATAGTGTGCGAGCGAGATACAGAGTGAGGTGGCGCTGAGGTAGTATAGATTAATGTTTTAACATTTTTTTAGCTTTATTTTACTCTACACGATATTCATTTATTTTGTTAACTATCTACATATTAATGTTATACAGAAAATATTGGTCGAAGATGAACTGAATAAACCGGTCGGTTTATTTAGTTATTGTATTAAGTTAAAAAAAAAAAAACTTGTTTTGGTTTGTGTTTCATTATTTTTCAATATCAAATATCCAGTATTCCTTGCAGGATATTTGATATTGAAAAATAATGATTATTCAATTCTTAAAAAAAAAAGAAACAAGTTTATTTTTCTGTCCTGCAGATTACGCTCATTTTTATGACGCATGACATAACTTAATGAACAAAGCATTGTCCGGCGACGCTTTGTCTGCCCCGCGCAGTTAGATTGAAAATTACTGCCTACTATATAGTAGGGGTTTTATCTAACAACAAGCTCATTTTTGTTTTTGTCATGATGGCCCGTTGGTTAAGGCCTCGCCTCTCATGCATGAGGTTGTGGGTTCAAATCTGGGCAAGTACCAATGTGACTTTTTCAATTCATATGTACTTTCTGAGTTTATCTTGGACATTACTGACATCGGTGAAGGAAAAACATCGTGAGGGAACCTGGACTTATAGTTAATATAAGTCTGAAATCGCCAACCCGTCTTGAGCAAGCGTGGTGATCAATGCTCGTGCCTTCTCTGTATGAGAAGAGGCCTTTGCCTAGCAGTGGGACAGTTATAGGCTGGTATTATTATTATTATAAGCTCATTTTTGAGTGCCATCTAGCTCTGGAGAGTTTATCGACGTTAAATCGAATTACCCTCCAGTGGATCAAAGGGCATAGTGGATCCTTGGGCAATGACGCTGCAGATGAACTCGCGAAGAGAGGCTCCGATATGAAGGTGCTAGGCCCGTACCCACTTCTCCCTCTGCCTTTCTCTCAATTTCGTGCGTGGATTCGCCAAAGATCGACCGAACTCCATAACAACAGATGGTCACGGGTAACAAACTGTGGACAGTCAAAGTTGGCTTTACCAATGGAACACCCGCGATTAACCAAAAAACTTCTCAGCCTAAGTAGAAATAACCTTAGAATAATAATAGGTACAATTACGGGCCATAATCTCCTTAACAAACATCTTTTTAACATAGGCGTCACAGACAGCCCCCTTTGCAGGGGCTGCCTTGACGCCGAGGAATCAGCCGCCCACGTCATCCTGGAATGCGAGGCCGTGGCTCCACAACGTGAAGAAATCCTCGGAACAGTGAGGTCGCTCCGTGAAGCCTGTGAAGCTCCCAGGAAGCTTCTGTGCTTTTGGGCGGAGCTAGGTTGGCTCTGTTAGCCAGAAATCCCACGCACAACGGATCAAATGGGAATCTAAGTGCGGAAAAGGGAGCCCCATCATCAACATCATCAGTAGGGGTTTTCCGGAAACTGTTTCTTTAATACAGGCTAATTTCAGGTGGAGCAAGCTAAATAAATATGTTTTTTAAGGCCTTTTTTATAACGCAGACACATCTGTACTTTTACAAAACCTCATAAAAATAGTAGATTTGTCACTAATCAAATTAAATGCTGATTTGTACTAAAAATTTATCCCGATACTAAATATCAGTTCAAAACTATAAGCTGCAGGAATTTCTTCTAAAACTAACTTACCGCAATACGCAATAATAATATATCCAATTTCTGTTAGGAAATTTTGGAAATATTTATAAATAGTTTAGGCACACTCACTCATAACTCACTCACAGTCACACTCACTCTTTCACAATAATTCACACATCTTCAAACACACATAACTCCACACAAACACTCTCGAGACACACACAATACTTTCATTTCATGTTATAAAAACATAACAAAAAAACAGAATACAAGAAAAATCTAAATAAAAAATAATAATAATAAATATTATTATTTTTTATTTAGATTTTTCTTGTATTCTGTTTTTTTGTTTCACTTGCCCTAATGTATAATGTGTGTCCTATTTTTTTATATCCTAAATCACTTTGAAGGGACACCGGCTTCTAAGATACAGGTATATAAACCTAGTTTAGAAGAGTTTTTCACTCTGGAGCACTATATTATGCCAGTTTTAGATCAAAATGATGTGAATGCATTTATGGAGAAATAAAGATTTTTTTATTTTTTATTATAAGAATACACAATTACCTGCCAATAAGATTCAAATCCAGTACTACATTAATATATTTTTTGTATTACATAAATAAATGTTGCTTCAGTTTCTGGGATAAGATAATAAATATTAAGATACGGTTGGATCAAGGGCCTGATTCGGTAGGCAGCTCTCCTCGATACGGCTCGCATAGTGAGGAGGTTTCTGTCTGCAGCCCTAACCACCGGTAGCTTGGACCCTGCTCCTGACACCGGTGGACCACACTATTTTATATATTTCTCAATGTTTTTTTATATATAGTAGCTTCTGCGATTTCTTCCGCGTAAAATTTCTTATTCCCCCGTCCCACCCCGTCGCATCACATAGCCTGCCCGCGCTTGTTACATTATTGCAATTTTCTTAAGGATCTCTATTTTTTTTTTAATAAGTTATAGCCTATGTTACTTCCTGATAATTAAGCTGTCTATTGGTGAAAAAATTGTTAAAATCGGTCCAGTAGTTTCGGAACTTATTCGGTACAAACAAATAAAAAAATGTTTCCTCTTTCAAATATTATTATATAATAACATAATAAAGTTATACTAGGTATAAACGTCACAAATGTATGGTTATACCGAAGTTTTTCATGGTATAAATTTCATGCGGTAAGAAAATCTTAATGCGGTTCACAGAATACATCTACTAACCAAGTTTCAATAGTATAGTTCTTATAGTTTCGGAAAAAAGTGGCTGTGACATACGGACGGACAGACAGACAGACAGACATGACGAATCCATAAGGGTTCTGTTTTTTGCCATTTGGCTACGGAACCCTAAAAACATCCTATGAAAAAACAAAGAATTCTGAGTCGAATTATATAAAAGAGTGAATTTCGTAAAAAAAAGCAGTTGACGCTTACTTCTTTGCTGCCGTCGAACTATCTACACGGAACGTCAATCTATGCCTGCAGATATATTTTTTACTCTCCTGTATGAGAGAAAGCCTTAAGAGGCCGTGCACGAAATCTACTAATTTTGATCAATTATGTTCATTTTTTGTGAGAAAGGGAAACATAATTTAAAGAAAATTATTTGAGATTTGAAAAGTCGTGTTCTTTGTTTTGCATGTGGCTGAAAGGGATTTTTCAAATAAATTAAGTATTCACGGTAAATCACTAATATTTGCGATATATTTCCGAAAAATGACGCGAGACTGACATTTGGTCATCATTCTACAAGAAACTACTTTTGATTTTGAACATTAAAAAATATCATCAACATCATTATGCATGCATGTGGCGGAGCCACTTTTTTCAACTTCCATACAAAATATAGCAGAAAAATAATATTGAAAAAACCTTTTTTTGTTTTAAACTTCGTCAGTAATATATATTTTTCCTATTATTTAGCAAATCATATCAATAAATTTAAAAATCACAAATTAGTCTTCAGCTTTCTTTAAAATATAATCAAAATTGTATTTAATGATTATAAAATATCTTCATTAAGTAAATCAATGGCGAAATAAACTATATTTTGGAGAGCACAAAAATGATGAAACTATTAAAAGCTGCTGTGACTGACACGAATGGTTTAGCACCATGAAAACTGTACTTTTATAGTTACACAGACTTAATGTTTCGATTATTTCAAGTTTTCTCACAATTAGACAAGAAATTGCCAAAAGAGAGTTTTTTTCGTGCACGGGCCTTAACAATGGGATCAAATATTGCCTGAGATTTCCTTCTGCCTACTCTGATAATTCGTCACCGATATCCGATATCTAACTGACGTATCTGACATTTTGGACTAAACCGACATAACTATAGTAATTTGATACAATTTTCCAAGTCAAATCGATCTGTCTAATCGGCGTCTAAACAACACATGTGCTCAATTTTGTATCAGTAGAATTTATATAGAGCAAGTTACCCTCGATCATAGGTAACCCTCAACTGCAAATAGCTTGTCCTGTAAAATATGCTTCGAATCAGTTACGTCACTTAGGGCCGATTTTTCAATCCTCAGATAAAGAATCGAATAGTGTTTATTCCCTAGATAGCATGAATTTATATTTTTCAATAGCCAGATACCCAGTATCTGACGAGTTAAGCCTGTAACTGAACGGGCGCCGTCAGTTGGGACTGGTCATCTCTTGACTGCCAGGGCTTATTTTTAATTTGTAATTTTATATTTTGAATTGTTTTATTAGTTTTTACATTGTCTCACATATAGAAGCAACAAGAATAATGTACCCAGGATTATGTAATATCTTGATTTAAAAGAGTGTCCTTGGAGTTTCTTGTCCGTTCTTCTCCATAGTGATCTACGTATTGGAATGGGCATCTAGCTTCAACTTGCCGACTCTGACTAACTGACCGTCTCTTTGACAATTCAAAAGTGCCTGTAAATGGTTTAATTGAAATGAATGCTTTGAGTTTTTTGAGTTTTGAGGAATAAAGTTAACTGTCCCTTCAAGCATCAGTTAGTAGCTTATTCTAGGGAATAAACAATGTATTGACGTTTTTTTTTTTTGTTTGAGGTTTTATTGTCCGCCATCTGTTCTATACAATTCCTGTCTGTGTGGAGTCATCTTTGTCTTTTTTTCCTTATTTAGGCCCTCGTAGGTACTTTAATTTTAATGTTTTGGCCGTACATACTACAGATTCACTCGATGCAGCATTGAAAGTGTTTACAATTTTATTCCAAGTATAATCATTTTCACCGTTGTTCACAGCGTCGTCGGTTTATTTATTTTAAATTACTGACCGATATTTGTTCACTAATTCTGACTGTAAGCACAAAAGAACAAAAAACAAGTGTCAAATTTATTCTTCAGGTAATTAAGTTAGTCAAAATCTCGTCAAAATGTCAAGCAGAAAATGTTTTGTTTCTATTCTTGTCTAACACATTGAATACTGTATCTGTGCATCTCGCTTGCACATTGATAGTGTGAAGTTGGTTAGCAAAGACCCCAAATAACGATTCTTCAGATATTATACGATTGAAAAATTTAAAATATTTATTCGTCTGGTAAACAGCCAGATAATTGTATACGCTAGGTAGCTATTCGACGTTTTAACTGAGGATTGAAAAATCGGCCCTTAGTTAGATTAGTGACGAATTGTGTGCCGTAATGTTACAAGAAAACACAAATATAGAGCTAGTAGAAATGTTTGAATTCCGCGCGAACCTAACGAGCAGCTAAAAGATAAAGCGAGGGTAGTTAGACGACTTTAGCTACAGACTTGGGGAACTTTTAACTAGTTTGGTAGAATTTGTAGGAACTAGAAAGGAACAAGCTGCCTTAACTAGAACTTTCTGACTAACTGACCGACTCTTTGACAATATAAAACTGCCTATAATTGTTTTGTCAGAGAGCAATAGAGAGAAGCTTTATGGGCCATAAACCAAGAGATAGAGTCAGAAACAGCTCAATACGACAAGAAACCAAGGCTAAAGACGTAATCAAACAGACTCTAACCCTAAAATGGAAATGGGCTGGACATGTACAAAGAGTTAGTATTAACTGTCGTTATTTAGTCGTTATTTGTCTAATGCTATAGTAAATGGAGTATAGAATGAAATTACCATACCACAATTGGTAAAAAGAATGAAAAGTGAAGTAATGACAGACTAATTAATGATGTGATAGATACATGGTGCTTGCATGTTTACAAAAATTGTAAACGTAGATGATTTTCCTTAAACTTTAACAAATAATCAGCTGGTTTTATCACGTCATAATTTGCATTCATAAAAACGATATCATTTGGCAAAATATGGCCGAATCCAAAATGTTTGTGGCAGTATTTTACGCTTTTACAAGTAAAATAACAATGCAAAATTTTCCTGCCGATCCTAGGGTCGACACGCGACTTGCATTCTATCAAAATATATTATTTTCTCTCGAAGTACCAACTTGCTGCGCTTGCCTCGGTAGAACGCAGAGTTAAGAGGCTCATTGGCAACGTAAAACTGGTGGATGCCAAGCTTCACAGCTTGGCTCATCGCCGCAAGGTTGCCTGCTTGTCGGTCTTCTACAGATTGTACTTCGGAGAGTGTGCCCATGAACTCCACGACCTCATTCCACCGGCCCCCTTCTACCATCGGACATCTAGACGCACTGCAAGTTACCACCCCTACCTAGTTGATATTCCACCAACTCGCACTAAGCGTTTTCAAACGTCTTCCATAATGCGCACAGCAAAGGAGTGGAACTCTCTGCCTGCGTCTGTGTTTCCGAACGCATACAACCCTAATCTATTCAAAGTGAGAGTGAACAGGCTTCTTCTGGGTAAGCTTACTCCATCGTAGACTTTGTCTCTGCCATCCAGACCTAGACTAAAGTCAAGAGCCAACTCATAGTAGAATTTAAAAAAAATAAAAAAACTTTCAGCATGAAGTTTGTTGGAAGTAAGTTTTAAGTTTGTTTATTATTTAGTTTTTTCTTCCGTAGTAGTAAATATGAGTAAAATAAATATGAATGAGTTTAATTTAGTGTTTGTAAAGAAGCTGATGGCCTGGTTACCACCAGTTACGGAAATGTGTAACACAAATCAAATTACCCACGCTTTGCCGACTTTAGGACAGGGCCTCAAGTCTGCTATTACAATAGTGTCAGAATGGTCTATCATTGATTTCATAATTGTTGATTGTGGCAAGTTTGGTAATCTACTAATATAATGGCGTCATTATGACTTTCCAATGGTCAGCCACTAACACTCCATTGAAAGAATTGGTAATCTCGTGCATAATGACAAATGAAACTTCCTACTAAACTGCCAACTTCCTACTAATTCAGATTGCTTATAACACTAATAAATAATATGTAAAAATATGTATAAATGAAATCTAGTATGAATAAATGTTCAAAATGCCATTGTAATACAAGTCTATCACGAGACCATTGACCGACCAATGATCGACCATTATGAATTTAGTAGATTACGAACGTTTAGCAAAATGACAATGGGATCGTGTTGGAGTGACGAATTTATAAAAATAGCAGACTTGGGCCCCTGGCCGATGAAGAAGGCTTCATTCGCGTGAAGAAGAAGAAGAAACAGACTGCTTGACGTAATCAGTGCGGTACCGCATTAACTGGTCCCGACATGTTGCTGCGTCCCGCTATTCCAACGACGCAGCTGTACGTGTCCCATTTACATAACACCACGAAGGTAGAGGAGGTCGTGGAGTACATCAGGATTCTTCATCTTGATGTACTCCAATTCACCTTGAGAGTCGAGAAGTTGGAGTCGCGCCATAAGATTAACTTCAAATCTTTTGTGGTGCGGGTTCCAACTCATCAACTGGATATTTTTATGAAGGAGGAATTTTGGCCTACGGGTGTCGTGTATCGGCGTTTTCGCGGAACATAACAGCATGATTCAGCGCAATACGTCGCCGACACAATGTAGTAACTAGATTTTATACTGATGTTTTTATTATGTACTAGCTTCTGCCCGCGACTTTGTTCGCGTGGAAGTCGTAAAACACCACAATATACTAAAATACCAGCCACACTATAATAAAACTTCCCTGAACACTACGTTAGTAGTTTTGGTCACAGCAGTCAAAATATACAGAGTCAGGACTGTGGACGCGGGAGCAAGCGACGTATAAGTTCTATGTTCTATGGTAAAGGGTTTGGTTTACGCACTTAGTCCTTCAGGTGAACCACTGTACATGGGCCATGGCGACCATCAGTGGTTATTCCAACCAGCCCACTTCCCTCCAGAAGTAAATTACGTCTCCCGGTCTGTTTAGAACATCTGTGATAGATCTGGGTGCCTCGAGGGTTTCTGTTCTAATCTGGGTGATGCCTGTGCATTCAAAGAGCACATGCTTGTCGGCTTCCTTAGCCTCAATGCAAGCCCTGTGCAGAGGATTGTCCGTTTTGCCTATTGTGTGGAAGTGTTTGTTTAGCGAGCAGTGTCCCGTGATGGTTCCCGTCACCAGGCGCAGGCCGGTCCAGTCCAGGAGTAATAAACGCCTGGTCAACTTAATAGGTTGACCAGGCGTATCAGGCCTCAGGTTCTATCAGGCCCCCCCTGATCCCTATCAGGGGGGGCCTGATAGAACCTGACCTGACCTGAACCTGACCTGGCTACTAGGGCATGTGGGGACATGCCCTAGTAGCCCCACTTCGAGTTTTTAAGACCCCTTTCCGTCCCTGTTGCAAAAAAAAAACTTTCTTATTTGCAAAATAGTTGGGCAAACGTCATCTAAAACGATTCCAAGTTGATAGCAATAATAACTTTCAATAACTTCTCCTGCTCTGGGCGGAGCAGGAGGGCGTGTCAGACTTTTACTAACTAAAACCCACCCGTGTTCCTTCAGTTGCCTGTGTGCCAGGGCCACGGTATCCCTTTCGGACAAACCCGCAACCCTGGCAGACATCGGCCCTGGAGGACTCCGTCAGTGCGTGCTGACATATCTTTGCGGCGCGCGTGGAGAACAACGCGCCGTCGCGCGTCAACTCGGACCCCCTGGACTGGACGGCGAACTGAGGCGATCATCCCTGACATTGCTTATACATACGTATGCGTTGAACTTTTATCGGATAAATAATTTGGTTCTCGAGTTATACGTGCGTTAACGGACAGAGAGACATTACTTTGTACTATATGCAAAACTGTGGAGCCGAAACATGGACACTCACGGTACGGCTGGTCCATAAATTCAAGGTCGCTCAGCGAGCTATGGAACGGGCTATGCTCCGAGTTTCTCTGAGGGATCGAATCCGAAACGAGGTGATTCGGCAGAGAACCAAAGTTGTTGACAATGCTCACAGAATAAGCAAGCTGAAGTGGCAATGGGCCGGCCATATTAGCCGTAGGACCGATGACCGTTGGGGTAGACGTGTTCTTGAGTGAAGACCGCGAATCGGCAAACGTAAGGTAGGACGTCCTCAGGCTAGGTGGAGCGACGATCTTCGCAGGGTGGCTGGTAGCAGCTGGATGAGAGTTGCCGAGAATCGAGCTGAATGGCGTGCAATTGGAGAGGCCTATGTCCAGCAGTGGACTGCTATAGGCTGATGATGATGATGATGATGATATGCAAGAATAGCACATGCAACTGTAACATTATTCACATTTGATAGCTCAAATACAAAATAAAACATGCAAATTCTTCATAATCCTAGAAATAAAGCCATTCGTTTTGTACAACCCTAAGTTCAAACGTTGGGCAATTTAAATGGTAATATTTTGGACCTGGGGCTCTCTGCTATCACAATGCTTTATTATTCACCTTCACACTAAAAACGGTGGGAGCCGAGCAGAATTATCACCCTTTATGTGGTTTATATGGGGTAGGGAAATTCTTTGTGAAAGGTGAAAGAATATTATGATGTATTGTGCGATGATAGCATTATTGTTTTTTTTTAATATTGCTTGGTCTTCATCATCATGATGATGATGATGAGGACCAAGCAATACTAATATTATGCATTTTTTTATGCGTGCATATTTTGCACGTATTTTCATGTTTGAAAAATCCGTGAGGAACCTCCGGGATATCACGACATTATATCTAGGTACGCTGTATTATCATAAGATACCTAATTAGATCCTAAGGTATGAAAATTAAGAGGAATATAGATCTCCCAGGCTATCATATCATTCAAGAGTTGCTGTGTTATCACAAGATATAATCCCACCGTTAGATCTACAAAACAGAAATTCAGGACGAATTAGAACAAAGCACAATTGCAAATGACCTTAATTTTTATCAGCACGTAAAATAACTAGTTCGACTGTTTAATTTTTATCGGCCGAAAACGAAAACAAAATTCGGCCAGATTTGGGTTTTCGGCCGATTTTTTTTTATTTAATTTATTTAACAATTTATATACACACATATAAACAGACAAGAAGAAAGGAACAGAAAAATACGTACAAAGGCGAGGTTCTGTCGTTTTCGATAGGTTTTCTTTGATAAAAGTCAAAGAAATGCGGTGTTAATCTTTTTATCATTGTAGTTGATCGTTTCATCATATGAATCACACAAAATTTTGTTCTTTTCTCAAAGAAATAAACAAACTATTTGATGATATGATATTATATGCGAGAAAAAGCATTTTTTGCGGCATTTTATCAGTTATTATGCTTTTAGTAGTTGTGACTATGAATATTCTCGGGAGAAATAAATTGAAAGTATTGATTTGCCAGCACTTATTTTTTTTTAGGAAACGGCCGAAAATTTTTTTTGTTTTTCGGCCAGAGTGAAAAGTGCCGAAAAGAAAAATGCCGATAATTTCTATTTCGGCTGAAAACTGTATAATCCGAAAAACAAATTTCTTTTGTACTCTAAAAATAACCTAGTTTTCAGCTGGTTTCAACCTGTAATTCAGTTAACGATCGCGTGGCTTTAAACTGAGATGCGGTTAAAGTTTTCATTACATAACAACTACGTACTGACCTGACTTGAAGTTTCTGAACTGGGTGAAATTATATAATGATTTTACTCGACTGAAATGGAGCATAATTGCAATAATGCTTATGAAAACTTGGCATGTGGAAGTATTTGTGATGGAAAATATTGTACCACCTCAGTACCTATGCAGATCTCCTTTGTTTTACGCCCGTTAAAAATGAAATGGATTGTCTTATGTTCCCCTTTTGTTCTGTAGTGTAGGAACTACAGGTAACAATAATGCTAGCAGGCCAAATGCTATGTTCCCCGCGCATAGATTTTAGCGGCCAGTTGTCTTTGTGGTTTTTTCTTTCTTTTTTTTTATCTACAACAGCCCTACATCAACCGTCGCGTCGGGCAGTTGCCTACCAGATACAACACCCGTCCGATCTCCGAAGGGGAGTGTTGTGGCCCGGTTTAGAGGTATGAGGAACAGGTTGTAAAGTTCACTTAATCTATGGTAAAGGGAGGATCCTCCGACCAGACGGGTGTTGTGTCTGGTGGGCAACTGCCCGACGGTTGATGTCGGGATGTTGTATACATGCTAGTCGCACGGTAAACTCCTATTGCGCGATGCAGGATTTGTGACGTCAGGTCTTTGATGCGTAGTTCGCATGTGGCGTTGTAGATTTTTTCATCTTCACTGCGCCGTTGCAATAACTTGTGTTCTGTCAACTTAAGTATTAAGGAAGATAACAGAGACCGAATGATGTTTGAAATATGTAAAGAGCTCAACGCATTTAGTGATTTGTGGTGCAAAAGGTCCGCGCGACAGCATCGCTACTGACGCGCGTTAGTCACATTTGCAACGCACTACAGAAGCGATTCCAACGCGCTACTAATGCGCTACAGTATCGCGACTGTATCGATGCAAACGCGCGACCGTGTCGGATGACATCGGGGAGAGAACGGAGGGAGGGTGGTGCGTGAGTGAAGAACCGAGCATCAGTGCAACTGTGGCATTTTTGTGCCGTTACTGAAGCGCGACAGTATCGCGTTTGCATCGCGACTGAGAATCGTGGTGTGGGCGAGGGCAAACAGCTAGCGGCCGCATCGCGGCTGTATCGATGCGAACGCGCGACAGCATTGCTACAAAAAGTCGCCGTGGGCGAGGGTCCTTAAGTATCACTACTTAAGGCGGTATGCTGCGACAGAGACCGTGCCGAAGAGTTTTTTGAATCCATGGGAAACATAAGCAGTGTTATAAAATTCTGAAAAAAAAAAAAATACTTATGTAAGGATCTGGCCGTTTTTCATCATTCCTTCTCAGTCACGAGATAATAGGTTTTTAAAGAGTGGCGCTAGTGGGCCGGTGACAACGCTCTTAAGGCTTAAAATAATTCAGTCCATCGCGTGTCTTGCTCTAAGATTCTGATAAACTTTAAATTCGTTTATTTAGTACTGACCTTTTCGAAGAATTCTTGAAGCTTCTAGTTCGTGTGAGTTTGACCTTACTCGTCAAGCTTGATGCTTTGACTGGCTAGAATTATTTATTAAAGTAAGTGCAAAGCTCAAACTGCGGCCAAGAAATTGGGCGTTCTAAATAGGGTGAAGCGATACTTTACGCCTGGAAGCACAAATCCGATCCTGCATGGAGTATTGCAGCCACTTTTAGGATGGCTCAGCTAAGTACCAACTTGCTGCGCTTGACTCGGTGGAACGCAGAGCTAAGAGGCTCATTGACGACGTAAAACTGGTGGATGTCAAGCTTCACAGCTTGACTCATCGCCCCAAGGTTGCCTGCTTGTCGGTCTTCTACAGATTGTATTTCGGCGAGTGTGCCCATGAACTCCACGATCTGATTCCACCGGCCCCCTTCTACCATCGGACATCTAGACGCAGTGCAAGTTACCACCCCTACCTAGTTGATATTCCACCAACTCGCACTAAGCGTTTTCAAACGTCTTTTATAATGCGCACAGCAAAGGAGTGGAACTCTCTGTCTGCGTCTGTGTTTCCGAACGCATACAACCCTAATCTATTCAAAGTTAGAGTGAACAGGCTTCTTCTGGGTAAGCTCACTCCATCGTCGACTTTGTCTCTGTCACCCAGACCTAGACTAGAGTCAAGAGCAAACTAATAGAAAAAAAAAAAAATATTGCTACTACACTGACTCATTGGTCTAGATTGGTTGATTTTGAATTTGATTAATATAATTCACGATATTAGAAATGAAATGAGTGGCACTCGTGACATTTGACACTAACGGTTGACTTGACCTTTCTATTTAACACCCATTGTGACACCCTATTATAATAGTTCTACATTTATATGTGTAATTTTTATGGTGTACATAATAAAGAGTATTCTATTCTATTCTATTCTATTTAATTGACCGATATGCCGAGGCCGTTTTAAAAGTTAATAATATCAGTCTATAACTGTCCCACAGCTGGGCAAAGGCCTCTTCTCATACACAGAAGGCACGAGCATTGATCACTACGCTTGCTCAAGACGAGTGGTCGATTTCAGACTTATAATATATTAACTATAAGTCCAAGTTTCCTCACGATGTTTTTCCTTTACCGATGTCAATAATGTCCAAGATAAATTCAGAAAGTACATATGAATTGAAAAAGTCGCATTAGTACTTGCCCGGTTTTGAACCCACAACCTCATGCATGAGGCGAGGCCTTAACCAACGGGCCATCACGACATTTTCTCGGTAACTTAACTTTATAAGTTACCGAGTAATAGTCGATCAAGTTACATTTACAGTTAAAAAACACGTTCTCCCATACATTCTGTATTGAGAACATGTTTTAAAACTACAATGTTAAGTTTGTTTTTAGGATAAATTTATCCCAAATACGGAACCCTTCATTGTGCGTGGTCCGATATGCACTTGGCCGGTTTTTTTTATTGTGGTGTCGTAAAAGGCGACTAAGGGACTTACTAGAGAATGGGCTGCAGCGTTCTCTATGCATTGTTAACACCATACTGAGATCGCCAACCCGCCTGTCACGCGTGGCGATTATGGAAAACCCAAAATAAATGATGATGTATGGGAAGTATGTAGTAAGTATGTGCCGTTTGGTGCCGCACGTAAAGAATAGCACCACCGCATTTCCTCCCGTGGGTGTCGTAAAAGACGACTAAGGGACTTACTAGAGAATGGGCAGCAGCGTTCTTTATGCAGTTTTTAACACCATACTGCGATTGCCAACCCGCTTGCCAAGCGTGGCGATTATGGCAAACCCCCCCCAATTGGGGGAGGCCTATATCCAACAATGATGATGGTGATGGAAAGTATGGAATTACGGATTCATCAATTTATAAAAATATTGGAATGAAAACTTTTTAAACTGTTTTTCGTCTGACGTTTTCAATATGTAATTCTGTTTACGATCGCGTGTTAATACTACAAACCGTTCTAAAGTTTTCATTATTTAATACTCGGTTCTGTTACATAGTAAATACTGACCTTTCTCTTCTGAAGACTGAAAGCTTCGACTTAAATAGGTGAAATTATTTATAGGTTTTCTAAACTTAGGTAAGTGCATTACTTACCTAAGTTTAGAAAACCTATAAACTGAAATGGAGTACTTTTAGTACGTAGGTACTGTAGAGCCGGTGACAGAGACCTGCTTGGTGTTTACATGCAACCTCCGCGAGTATGTTATTAGTTGCTGGCATAAAAAGGAGTGGTTTTGACTAAACTCCTACTTTTCGGGGTACATATGTTCCTGTAACTGATCGGCTCGAGCTCCTAGGCATGGAGTTGACATCTGGTCTCAACTTCGGCTCCACCATCGAGTGCAAAGCTCAAACAGCGGCCAACAAAAGTGGCGTCCTAAATAGGGTGAAGCGATACTTTACGCCTGGACAGCTTTTAACCCTTTACAAAGCACAAGTGCGATCCTGCATGGAGTATTGCAGCCACCTTTGGGATGGGTTTGCTCTTGACTCTAGTCTAGGTCTGGGTGATAGAGACAAAGTCTACGATGGAGTGAGCTTACCCAGAAGAAGTCTGTTCACTCTCACGTTGAATACTCGTAGATTAGGTTTGTATGCGTTCGGAAACACAGACGCAGTGTAGCATAATTAGTTGATTACTAAAATTAACTATTTATCTGTGGCAGTTTTTAGTCTATGACACGGGAGTTGTCACTTCTCTACATTATTCTAGAAAGTTCATGCGAGGCTATAAAAGTCCTCGTAAACGGAGCTTAGTGGCCACTATTTTCCGTTTTAATGATTACAATAAAACATAACAATTTAAAACTGCTGTTTGTAGTAATAATGACGTATAGTCTTGTGAAGCACAACTTGACGAGCTTATTTTCTGCATTTTCATTCTAAAATAAAAGAAATCACCGAAAAAACGATGAGGGCGCCACTGTGCGCTCGGTAGCCTCTTAACCAAAAAGAGCTATTTGTAATGTAGATTTACTGACAACTAGGTATGTGAAACGATATATGTAATTCCTAACATGTTAGTAGCGAACACTCGAGTCTTGCAATCGATTTTCACCCACATCCCGTTAACCGATTGGGTTGAAATATTTGCATACCCTTGTAGATTCGACTACAGGGTTATTTTAAATAGGCTAGCTAAACTCCGCAGACCCGATAGGTATCGATATCTAAACACGATAAAATAAAAATATTTGATATATTTGTTTGGGAGGTCAACGACCTTTGTTAGTGTTGTTACTTGAATTATGAGTTGAAAAAAGAAAAATGTTTTCTTATTTTTTATCGTGTTTAGATATCGATACACATCACGTCTGTGAAGTTTACACAAAAACAAACAGATTTTTTAAACACTCGTCTGCGGAGTTTAGCTAGTCAACCTATACAAATTAATAAAATTTAAGTGTCTCTTTTTAATGTCAAAATAATAGCTTTTTACTTAATGCATATGAAGGTATATACGGAACTTATAAAAAAAAAAAAATTGCCTGTCTTTCTGTCTGTCTGTCTGTTTGTTCCGGCTAATCTCGGAAAGGGCTAGACCGATTTTGACGGGGCTTTCACTGGCAGATAGCTGATGTTAAAAAAAAATTATCTATTGGGACTCGAACAGGAAGATCACATTTTAAACTAAACACTCATAGAAACACTTATAAAAATAATAAAAAAACCGGCCAAGTGCGTGTCGGACCACGCAAAATGAAGGGTTCCGTACTTGGAAAGAATTTATCCTAAGAACAAACTTAACATTGTAGTTGATAAACATAATCTCCCATACATTCCAACTGCAAATGTAAGTTTGTACGCACAATATCGAGAGATTTACCATGTTATTTTAAGACCATAGACTTCTTATAGATTTTCCTGTAATCTATAAGTATAGAACTATTTCCTGTATTTTTTTCAAAATTGTAGGTTCAATAGGTTCGGAGATAAGGGGAGGGGAATGTTAAATTTTCGTCTATTTTCACTTATAATTTTAAAACAATTTATTTTGAAATTATAAAAAAAAAAATATTTGAGACCCTCACAGTAAGCCCTTTCATTTGATATGTCACACGGTACAGTTTACAAAACTTTTTTTAAAATTTTTTTGTTTGCCCCCCAAAACTTACCCCAATATTCTAAATTCATTTATTTACGGTTCACGTCCGTGTTTGGGTTATTCAAATTGATATGTATACCAAATTTCAACTTAATCGGTCCATTAAATTTGGAGCAAATTGGCTGTGACAGACGGACAGACAGACAGACAGACACACGAGTGATCCTATAAGGGTTCCGTTTTTTCATTTTGAGGTACGGAACCCTAAAAACAAAAGTAAAATGAAAACAAGAGCTTGCCGCGGCTGGTCCGTGGATGGGTGACCATCTTTACATACCAAGACCGCTCCGTGCCTCGGAAAGCACGTTAAGCTGTTGGTCCCGGCTGTCATTCGTGGATCTTTGACAGTCGTTACGGGTCGTCAGAAGCCCGAAAGTCTGACAACCAGTCTTACCAAACAACATCCTAAAAACATTATTAGACAAGGTGGACAGTCCCTTCATAAGGCACTGGGTACGGAGGCACGTCCAAAAATGTGTTGGACCACGTAATTCTATGTTATTTGTAAGCGTTTTCTAACATAGTTTTTACCATTGCCACTCGAAAAAGGGCATTTTATTCATCGATAACAGTGAATAAAACGCTCTTTTACTCACTGAGTGAATAAAGACATTTTGAATTTGGAACAAACACGAATAATGTACAAAAAAAAAAAAAACCTGCTGACTGTACTTACGTACTGGGTGGCCGAATGGACCTATTCATATATATATTATTCCAAATAAAATAAAAAACCCGCTAATTTAGTTCTTTTCTCGTCTGTTATCGTGGTTGTTTTGTGTTATTGTAAAATATATTAACATCATCATTCATCATTTCAGCCGAAAGACGTTCACTGCTGGACACAAGCCTCCCCCAATTGAGGGGGCTTGCCATAATCGCCACGCTTGGCAGGCGGGTTGGCGATCGCAGTATGAAAAAAAATGCATAGAGAACGCTGCTGCCCATTCTCTAGTAAATCCCTTAGTCGCCTTTTACGACACCCACGGGAGGAAATGGGAGTGGTGGTATTCTTTACGTCCGGCACCACACGGAACAGGGAATCCTAGTGTGAGGTCTAGTAATTCAATCCACCTGAATGTAAACTTAGCTAAATAAATTTATTCTTATTCTTATACAGGTTGAAATTGAAAACATGCGACAAACCGAAATGGGAGATTGTACTTATCATTATGAACAACTTTTACTATGTGACCAAAGCTGCAATCGCGAAAAAAATATCAGCTGTTCCCTACATTTTGACGAGCTATGCGAACATAAATGTAGGGTACAGCAGATAATTTTTTCGCGATTACAGCTTTGATCCCTTAATAAAATATGTTCATAATGATGAGTACAATCTCCCATTTCGGTTTGTCGCATGTTTTAAATTTCAACCTGTATATTAACATAAATTATAATAAAATGAGTTCTTCCGATGACGAAAATGAGAGACTGACTCCGGAATCATTTCGTTCTAAAGCAGCAGTTATAGTAGATGTAGAAAGATGTATGTATGTATTTGTTTTCTCACAGTCAAAAATTATGTATTACTTGATGACTAATTTATTCAATAAAAAAGTCAATGGTAAAAAGTAGAGTACACAACACATGTTTTTTTTTTATCTCGGTCCTTGTGTCCCTCGAATTAAACTCCCGTTTTATTCACTTGTTGTATAATCTACTATTTTACGTCATTGTTACTTGTTACTTATTGGATTATGTGTACTTGTATGTGTATGTAGTCCGAAATAAATAAATAATAATAAATTACCAAGAGGTAGCGTACTACCCAGTAACTGGGTTTAGTAGTTGTAGTTGTTGTTTAGTAATTGTTTTGTTTTTGTTTGTTTTGTTGTTGTTTTTTGTTTTTTTTTTTGTTGGTTTAGTAGTTGTAGAGGTCAGATAGGTAGTCGTTCCATATAAAATACTGGTATTCAGTATCCGGTTAGACTGGAAGCCAACCCTAACAATGTTGGGATGCAATTCACTAGATCACAATCATACATAACGTTGTAGAACCTTCTCTTGCTACCCAATTACTGTGCAAAGCAATATTCGCAGCGGAGAAATATATTAGAAAATTGTCAAAGGGAAAGAGAACTTGCTATGTACTATATTATATATACGGAGACACTTGCAAAAAACGATATCAAATCTCTCGCGCCGAGCTCTGCGAAACTGTATTTGTAATACTAAATGTATTTAACTTTACATAGTCCAAAATGCACTTTATTCAGCAAAATTTAGGGTTTATTTTGCAACGGCTACGTCGAACAGGAAATATTAGCTATTACTTTTGCGTCTCAAAGCAAAATCAACTTTATTATTGAGGTTGAAAGTTGATTTTTCATCGCAGTACAGTATCGCTTTATTCAATAAAGTTCCAGTAAGTTGTTGAAGTAAATAGCACTGTATGTCGATGGAGTTAAAGTGGGTTTTCGCATTTTAATAAAAATAGGGGGTTGCTACCGGTAGTACATTTGCAGAGATGTCTTAAGGGTGGCAATTTGTTTCCACTGGCCATTCTATAAATAGGTTTATCGTGTGAAAATGTACTTCCTGGAGGTGTTAAGAATCATGTTTCGAAATGGAAAACTCCTCCGCTACGTCGTAGCCTACTGTCATCACTACTAAAACCTGTCATCAATTCATAATTTTTCTACAACTCTCCTCCAGGAGAGCAGTAGGGAAACAAGTACAGTTCGAAAGAGACTACACAATACACGACCGTCATTCCGATCTCGCCGCCGAGGCCCAACGCGAAATACGACTAAATAGTCCTCCCCGACCCTTGCTCGTAAGCGAAGCGCCAGCCCGCGCTATAGCTGAGCCAGTAGCTTTAAATCCCCCAGATAATAATCATAACCCTGATTTTATTCAGCCACCGTCGCTCCCTTGTCATCCTCGCTTCGACTCTGCCCTAAGCCGAGGTTCGTACCCCACAGGGGGTGCCCTTAGCGCGCAGTCGTTTAGTTTATAAGTTTGTACGCCCTGGCTGGAGGCATTAAGTTTCGCTAGGAGCTTAAGGCAACCACAGGAAAGTTCGGTTAAAGAGTCTCAACCTCTCAAGGTTAACTCTGAGATGCACTAGAGAGAAAACGTAATTTTTTAGTATTATTTATATACCACTAACATGCTTAATCCGTTGTACCAGACAATGAATTTATCAAATATTGATTCTGCTTTTGATAGATAGAATACTCCCGAAAATCCAAATAGCCCCGTTCTACCGATACTCATTTTTTTTTAATAGTTTCTCTATGTATATTATAGTTGCATTTAATGAAATACCCAATAAAAATCATTTAGGTACCTACTTCTTTAAATTTTCTACCACAGTTATCAATTTTCTACCACAGTTATCAATTTTCTACCATTTTGTACTTACCACACGGACCTGTGAATAGCCTTTTGCCAGTCCTTAGATTTAGAAATCAGGATATCGAACAATAGTGCCGTTATCGATATGGTAGCGAATCATACCGTTGTGAATAGCTATGCAGGATCAGTTAATTTCCCCATGTGCATTTTTGCTCACAATGTCCAAGAGTGTACTACGAGTATCTGGTAGTTTCCATTATTTTTATGTCTTGCGGATCTAGTAGAGACTACGTGACTTATGCATCATGATTAGAGATCGGATATTCGGATGCATATTTACCTAAAGTTAATTTTTAGCTATGAAAGTATGGAAGCGGCTTCTTAAAAAAAAAATACCGTGTCGCCAGGAACAACGGGAATGCATAACTAGTCGAGTGTGTAATATTTAAGTGACTTCAAAAAAAAATATTTATTAAATATTAAAAAAAAAACCCGGGGTTCTTGGATTGCATAACTAATCTGATGCATATTTATTTAAAATTGGGATTTTTACCAATATTTGAAAGTAAGTAAACATACCAGAAACATATATCAGAAACCTAAACTTGTAGATCCCAGAACCGCGGGATTTTTTCGATACAAAAGCGCATTCCATATTAGCCAACATCTCAACTTTAGGTGAATAATGTATCCGAATATCCAATCTCTAATCATGATTGATTAGAATAGATTCATTTCTTTAAAAGAGACAACTCATGTACACACAGCGTCAGTATGTGCTAACTCCTCAAGTTTTAAAATGTTACACCGCTACAACATTGAATTCGTTACGAATAATCTTAAGAATTCTTCAAAAAGAGTTCAATATATCGACTTGGATTCGAACCATCTCCCATCGTCAAATGTAGTCATACCGGCAGTTTGACGAACTAGCCAGCGCGTTCAAAAGTGCGTGTTATATGCCTATTTGAAATAATTTGACTTAGACGCTGACCTGGGATATTCTGACATCTCCAACATTCAAAATGAACAAGCGTGATGATCAGAGTCACCGTTTCTTCTTTGTATGAGTAGAGGCGGTTGTACTGTTATTTTACCTAGCTCTAATAGTCCTCACGGATTTTAAAATAACTCTACGCTTTATTTCATTATTGATATCAAACCAAATATCGATCGTAATATTCTCGTGCCGTCCAACAGTGTCAACCTACTACCTCCCCATACATCACCGTTCCCCTCCCACCCTCCCCACTTGCCCCCGATTACCCTCGCCCCCCTGCCCCCGCACCCATCCCTCTGTCACAGTATTCGGGTCATCGACATCAGCTGGTAAGCCCGGTATCACAGTTAGCTCGGTAGTACACTCACCTGCACGCACATCTATCTGCCTAGGCTTATGTTGGGGTACAGCTGAGTACACTAATTAAGCTGCATCACAATCCTGTTCCAACATACTAATGTTACAAGGAGCGATTGCTTATCTGAACTTCGCAAACTAGGTAACACGATATCTAGGTTCACGAGACTTGTTGTCAGACGATCGGAGTGTTAGTGATTTATTTAGTTTTATTTATGTACCGAGTACTAACAAGTACAGAAGTGATCATACGCATGTGTAATATATTAGATTAAGGGGGCGTATTGGAGGTTGCATATATGTATGTCTGTCATGTATTTGAAATAGCATAGTTACGGATGTTTATGTTGTTTATATTGTCACTTGTGTGTAAAATATATACCACGAAGTAATATAGCAACTATAATATGCTTCTTTTTTATTGCTACTGTTTTTCCAATAGGGCCTACTGTCTTGTACGCCATATATTGCCAAAACATAGTGCACATATTTTAGACAATATATTATCTGTAACCATACCCATGTTTAACAAAATAAATGATTGATTGATTGATATTAATGATTAATGATTAATGTCTAACCGTAACGACTGTATCAAAGATCTAGAAATGACAGACGGGACCAACAGCTTCATGTATTTCCGAGGCCCGTGATTAGATGTCACCCGTACATGGACGGACCTCGCCAAGCGTTGCTTAACTTTGATCGATCCGCGTAGCTGTTATTATTTAGTCAGGAACGTTATATTATTTTTTTTACGTATTTTTTTTTTTTTTTTTAAAGTTTCCTCACGAATGCCGCTAGGAATTTCTCCTGTATTGTGGGTGCGTTTACAAACATTTAAAGTCACATACACAAACAGCCAGATCCGGAACAACTACTTGTAGGTCATACAAATATTTGTTCCGTCCGGGATTCGAACCCGCCACTCGCAGTGCAGCAATCCATCGCTTAACTACTGCGTCAACCGTGCCGTCAAATTTGAGATTGACAGCACGTTTATGTCGTAGGAATAAGGGTGCTTTTTAACCTACTCGAAAAAGGAGGAGGTTCTATGATCGACTGTATGTATGATTTTTTTATGCATGTCCACCGATTTCTCCGTCAATTGTGGACCGTTTTTGAAAATTCTTTTTTTGCTTGAAATGGTATACTCTCGAGAAAAAATGAGAATCTGATCTTCAATTTTTATAGGAATTTCACCGATTTATCCGTCAATTGAGTACCTATTTCGAAAATTCTTTTTTTATTTAGTAGAAGAAGTTTGAAATCAGAAATCAGAAATCGCGGTAGTCCCGTTCAAATTTTATTAACTTTGCTTGGGTAGTTTTGGAGTTAGCTTCCATAAAATGTATTTAATTTACTTTTGTGTATCTTGATGATGATCATCACTAAAAAAAACTTTTATTTCAAAAAAAAAAACCGACTTCCAAATAAAAACTACAAAGTGCAAAAATAACTTTAATTTCGGAAGTCTGTGGCAAAAAACGAAAAGACAGATCCAAAGACAACGACTTCCAAAATTAAAGTTATTTTTAACTTTGTAGTATTTTTTTTTTGGAAGACGTTTGTTTTTTTTTTTTTTTTTTTGTAATATAGTTTTTTGTATTCAATAGTTACTTCTGTGTGGTTGACTGTACGAACATGGATTTAGTATGTTTTTACGTATGTTTTTACGGTGTTTGGTATGATTTGCAGAGTTTTTTTTTTATAGGACAGCTTGAGTAAGGTTTTGGTCTGTTTTCAGGTGGAAGGAATGGTGTGATGAATAAAATGTAGGTAGCCTTCTGTGAACTCGTATAATTATGTGGGTATGGGTGTTGCGACCACTGGTAGAGGTCTTGGTAACTTTTGAAGTGAAATTAGTTCTTATATTTTCCGCTGTATGTATTATACTTTGCCGTTGTACGTACCTACTTCTACTGAAGACACCTGTGTCGGGTATAATGACTTTTAATATGACCCCAAACATAATAATATAGAGGAGTGAAGTCAGGCAATCTCTCAGAAATTATGAGCCATGTAAAATACTTAAAAGCCGTCCAAAGCGGGTCACACTATCACATCCTGGAAGGAATACGTCAAATTACAAGTCACCCTGTATAAGAGTTTCTCTTATCTATACTAATATTATAAAGAGGTAAAGTTTGTTTATAAGTGTATGTAGGGATAATCTCTGAAACTGCTGATCGGATTCTGAAAATTCTTTTTATATTTGATAGCCCAATTCCTGGGGAAGGTTATAGACTATTTAACATCACGCTGCGACCTTAAGGAGCCGGGCAAAAATAAAAAAAGTTAGAAAGAATGCTATGTGAAAACGAAGTAATAGCGCGGGTAGGCAACGGGATGTGACGCGGAGGGTCGGGGGCCGAAATTTCACGCGGACGAAGTCGCGGGACAGAAGCTAGTACGTCAATAAAATGATTGAAGACATAGATATATTATAATCAATACCGTTTTATTTACTGTGCAAGGAAATATTGATACCGATTCATTCATTAACGAACAATTTATTCATTTGTTTATATTATTTATTTAAACATTCATTCTTTATTATATAAACAGTTTCATAGTTAATTTAGTTTAAGAGGATTTATTATCCTTTTTTTTTATCCAATATTTTTATCGTAGGTATTAATATATTATTGTCATTGTCAATAAGCCGAATATCATGTCGCATGTCTTCTATAATTCATAATTTATTATGTACTAGCTTTTGGTTATCGCGTAAAAAAGTACAGAGCGAGGAAACTTGAGCTGTTGGTAGGTAGGTTGTTACCACATCATTATGTTGTACTAGCTTTTGACCGCGGCTTCGCCCGCGTGGATGTCGGTTATCGCATAAAAAAGTTGTATGTCCTTCTCCATATCCCAGACTATATATATCTCTGCCAAATTTCATGACGATCGGTTTAGTGGTTAAGGCGTGAAAACGTAACAGACAGACAGAGTTATAAGTTTTTAAACCGTCATGGTCACTAATAATTATTATTGTTAACATAAGCGGGATATTTGAATAAACATCGTAAATATCCCGCTTATGTTAATAATAACAGACAGAGTTACTTCCACATTTATAATATTAGTTTATAATATAAGTATGGATAGTAGGGTGTATCTATTCAAACATGAAATATTTTAAGAGATACACCTATAGAGCACCTATAGGTAAAGAAGCCATGAAAACGTTTTTTTAAATTTGAGTATATTATTAAATAAAAAAAAAAATAATTGATTGATGATTAATACTCATTAATTATCAAAATTTACCGCGCTCGTGCCGCCACCGAAGCCGCATCCGGGCGTGTCATTCATAGAATATGTAAGTAAAGGTTTTTTTGCAAATGTTTCAAGCAATTTTAAAATTATAATAATTATGTAAAAATATAAAACACACAGATAAAAAAAAAAATTCGCTGCTATGGTTATTTTACCACCTGTAGATGTTTCTCTTAAAATATTTCGTGTTTGAATACATACACCTTATACAGCGTGTTACGGAAAGGGTATATACATATCAAAGGCACGGATTCTTTTGGTGATAACAAACTACATGGCAATATTTTTTTAATACCTATACCTATATTAATAAAAAGTTAAGAAAAATTTAACTAAAAATCAAATTTTTCCAATTGAATTCTACACATCACTAGACCAAGTCAGCTGATCGGTGTCAATAAACTACACACAAAGAAACAACTCCGTAAAAGATTTGTTTCTCTTGGTACTATTTGCGAAATGGGTTCCGCATGTTAGTTTTATTCCACAAAATATCAAACACGTGAACTTCTGTGGCAGGCTTAGAATAATAACTAAGCAGGTGTGTGTACTAGGCGCACAGAAACAGATAATGGATAATGACCCTCATAGTGCGGTGACACGTTTGTTATTATTTACATTTAATAAAATACCGAAATAAGAAATATTAAGTATTTTCAAAGTTATTGCTTTTGAGCTGAAATTTTGTACAGAGATTCTGAACCAGATACACTATTCACCCCGTTTGTATGGATATACCCTTTCCGTAACACGTTGTATAGTATGGATAAGTACCTATGAATTTGAGAAAAGTGTAAATATTCGTGACTTAAGTTTATACGGTTAAAGGTGATGATTAAAAGATGGTCACTGCATTTCTTTTACTTTTACCAACGAAAAACTGTCGAGAAACGAAAAAGCATTTTCTTCGTTTTCGTTCTGGAAGTCGTGTAATGGAAATCAAGCCGAATTTCGTTAACGTTATAAGCCGGAAAAAAAATAACATTTTCTTTCTGTCTTTAAAGTTAGGTAAGTACATGTAGAATATTAACAACAGTCTAAAATCATTAGGTAATAGTCATGGAAAACAGTTGAATTTCAATAAAAGGTAAAAACACAAACTCCATGTTTAAAACGCGACGGATAATCGCACTTGTCTCGTATATTTTACGAGACAGCTGGAGGCCAAGTCTACTAATGTACAAACGTTGCAATGGTCTCTTCATTGTGAGTTTTTGACAGATTTGCCATACAAACACTGTCAAATACTCACAATGGCGAGACCATTCTGACACTATTGTAATAGCAGACTTGAGGCCCAGGACGCCCGCCACCTATTATAGTGTCTTGACATAATCTCGTAGTCACCTTTTACAAGTGCTACGTAATGAAATATGGAACCTACTTTCTTTGCTGCACTAGAATTATATTGTCATTTATGTCTAGCCTTTTCGAATTCAGATTTATTTACTTGACAAAAATGTAGGTACAAAAAAAAAAGTCATTTATTTGCATAAAATGTGTAAGATGTTTAATATAATATTCAGTCCACAGACACATTCTGCCATGCAGTAATGGGATGCATATATTTAATGTTAGTCTGTTAAACAGTAACATAGATAAATTAATAACAATTTGGTATTTGGCATTTAATTACAGTTTTAGCGTTAAGAATTTTAACGAAAAGAACAACTTATACAAGTCAATACCAATTTGGAATTTAAAAAAAAATAAACACACATTGCTTATTCAAATAGGTACCTACACTAGGTACACTATGTCAAAATATACCTATGTCATAGGTACACTATGTCAAAATGTACCTATGTCATAGGTACACTAGGTATGTCAAAATGTACCTATGTCATAGGTACAGTATGTCAAAATGTACCTATGTCATAGGTACACTAGGTATGTCAAAATGTACCTATGTCATAGGTACACTATGTCAAAATGTACCTTACCAAGCTCATTTTGGACTACATTTTTTTAGCCTATTCAGTTGAAACTTATAACCAGTCTTACCAAGAGTATCGTGTTACCCAGTAACTGAGCTGTGGAGGTCAGATGGGCATCAGTAGCGCTATGTAAAATAGATGACAATTTGATCTATTGTATTTTAACTATGTACCTACTATGAATTTTGTATGCCTCAAGCTGCTTTCAGACTACGCTATAATATAATAGCATATAGCGATATTGTTGTGCTATGAGCTATGTTACGTACCGTTCTCTTTAAACTGGGTATTAAATCACTGCAATAACTGCATTAAATCTTAGGGATTTTTAGGATAGCTTGTCACCCCATTACGAGTAATTATTATTTAGCTTTTATGTGTATTTAAGAGGGGTTGATTTGATTAAGTGATCTGCTTCCTCATCACCCATTCGCTGAGCAATCCGATTGGTCCACGGATGAGCATAGTGGCGCCGCACTTCCGCGTGCCTTTTCGCGAGACTGTTTTCAACTCGTAAAATAACGTGCTCCGCGCGATATAAACATTTTCAAAAAGAAAAAGGTCCTTCGATGAGTTCGTGATACAATCCTAGCAACATACTAGCAATAACATTAATTAACGCCTGTGGAAAATATGTGTGGTGAAGTTTAGCAGGATTCAGGACGACAGACCACGCCGCCGAGGCCATAGGAGAACGAGGCAGTGGTCTGGAGTTGGCGGTAAGCTTTTTCGAATCCTCAACCTTAACTACTACACAAGCTATATACTATATGCTATTATATTATAGCATAGTCTGAAAGCAGCTTTAATGGCGGGAAATAGTAGACTTACTTGTAACTAACACAACATCTTATGAACCTATGATCCACAATAAATTATTTGAATTTGAATAAAAATACTGGTATTCAGCTGCGATATGTGCTGAGTCTGACAACTAAGATGAACGGGTCTGACTTCTGAAGAAATTAGCCGAACTGACGGTGGAAATTAGAATAATAGATATTTTATTATATTAAAACAAATATGTATATTATGGTAGACGTTGATCGATTATTATAATCAGTCTAAAACATTAGGAAATCTGTTGACTTTGAATAAATGTTAAAACACCAACTCCACGCTTAAAAGGGGATGGTATAATCACACTTTTTATTTTATTTTTATCGTTGCCCCACACTAGGAATTTCTCCTGTATCATGGGTGCGTTTACAAACATTTAAACTCGCATACACAAACAGCCAGACCCGGAACAACTACTTGTAGGTCATACAAATATTTGTTCCGTGCGAGAATCGAACCCGCGACACACAGCGCAGTAGTCAATCGCTTAACCACTGCGCCAACCGTGCCGTCTCAGCCGTGCTTGTCTCGTATAATTACGAGACAGCAGGGCGTCCGCGACCTTATGCTCTTGACATAATCTCGCGGTCGCCTTTTACATGAGCTGAATAATTAAATGATATATAAAAACTGGTTTATTTACTGCACTAGAACCGTACGAAGTCTGATTTGCTTTATTTTTATTCAGTTTGGTTTAGCTGTAAGTCTTCCAAAGAAAATAAATAAATAAATATTGGTGCCGATTCCCTTGTTCACAAACTAAACTAAATTTAAGTTCAATGCATCTTTTTCTTTCTATTTCATTAAGAAAAGGACAAAAGATAAATTTTAGTTTAGTCCTGTCAAATTAGACGTAGTTTTAGTCGGCAAGTCTTTAATCACGTGTAAACTTGTATGGAGTAGTGACAGGCGCTGATTAATTTGACAGGACTAAACTAAAATTTATGTTCTGTCCTTTTCTTAATGAAATAGAAAGAAAAAGATGCACTGAACTTAAATTTAGTTTAGTTTGTGAACAAGGGAATCGGCACCATTAAACACTTTAATTTGGTTTCAATGTTAGTCAGTTAAAAATCTTGGACGTAGTTTTGGAAAACTTTTAGCGGGCGTATCCAAATTAAACGATGATACTCGTTCCGTTCTAATGATTTGTCGGGCAGTATTTTTTTAAATTCTTTTTTTATTTAGTCCATTATGTTCAAGTTTTATTTTCACACTACCTGCGGCCAGCGTAGCTTCTAAAATAAAAGTAGCCTCAGTTACTTTTTATAACATCACCTATCTGCCAATGAAAGTCTCGTCAAGATTAGTCCAGCCGTTTCGGAGATTAGCCGTAACAAACAAACAGACAGATAAAAATTAAAAAAATATATAGGAGTACCGTATATATGTAATTTAATATGGATTTAGTAAAAAGCTGTTATTTGACATTACAAACAGACACTTCAGTTTAATTTTATTGTATAGGTAGATAACACCTGCCAAACTGCAAAGAAATTTGTCGGCAGTTACAGGTTCTCGTGGATTTTGGACGAATCTTTGCTTGACTAAACACTCTTACAAATGTTTACTTATATTAATTTAAAAGAAAAGAAAAAAAAGAAAGAACGAAAAAAAAACGTATATTTGCGGTAAACATGACGCCAAAAAAGAACACAAACACAAAAAAAAAACCCAAACCTAGTTAAACCTTCATTTCAATATATATTAGTTATTTATGCAACTGTTGTATAATAACTATGGGGACACTATGAAAACACGAATGTGGGTTCGTGTATAGTATCACAGTAGTGTTTTAATACCTAATTATTACAGTTGCATACAAGACATTATCTACACCCATGACATGAATCCTCTATAAATGGTTCTGAAACAGTTTTTGCAATACTAATATCGAACAAAAATGGCGGGATACGACGCTATGGTATAGTATAGTGAAACGCGCGTGCGTGACAATGTTCTTTTTTTGAAATTCATAAAGATACCACGAATTGATTAGTGAGAATGGAAGGGAGGATGATGATCCCTTCCTTACTCATCAAACAGATGAGTAAGGAAGGGATCATCATCCTCGTAAAAGCAAAGGAGTTGCATTATGAAATTCAGTACAACATTATAACTCCCGTTTGGATGCTATTATGGTTACTATGACACTGGGTGTTTTAATGTTGGCAATAAGCTAACTGTTTCAGAAACTTTTATAGAGGATTTATAGCATGGGCGTAGATAATTTTTTTAATGCACCTGCTTTTAAACTGTAATGACAATACTCAAAACATTTAGTGCACTCGCTGGTTGGCTAATCTTTATTCTTACTCTTTAATTCACGAGCAAATCGCTTTTGAATTTGACGTTAGTGTAAGGTTTATTATGTTCGTCGTCATTCATCATTTCAGCCGAAAGACGTCCACTGCTGGACATAGGCCTCCCCCAATTGGGAGGGTTTGCCGTAATCGCCACGCTTGGCAGGCGGGTTGGTGGTCGCAGTATGGTGTTAAAATGCATAGAGAACGCTGCTGCCCATTCTGTAGTCGCCTTTTACAACACCCACGGGAGGAAATGGGGTGGTACTATTCTTTACTTCCGGCTCCACACGGCACATGCTCGTAAGTGTACATAATTACAACAACAAAGAAACAACATTATAATGCCACTTATGTCCATTAATTCCTATATTAGTAACTAGCTTTTGCCCGCGGCTTCGCCCGCGTAGATGTCGATTATCGCATAAAAAAGTACCCTATGTCCTTCTCCATATCCCAGGCTATATCTCAAAATTCTAACTTAATATTAATTTTAATGTGATTCACTATGTGAATAGAAACCGAAACAAATGATTTAATATAATAAAAGTACTTATGTTCTGAACGTGAATGAGTCTTTACCTAAAGATAATAAACACAAAATCAAAATACGAAATTTCACTCAAATTCTTAAAGCAATCAATTGTACCAAATTACAACACGAAATAAAAGTGCGACACAAATAATAATTTTAAAATAATTCACGTAAGTACCAACAATGTGAAAACAAAACGAAATCCTCCGAAATGTCGCATGATACACTGTTTGTGCTGATAAAACGCTCGAAATATCTAATGAACACCATTGGTGCATAATTTTTCTCAGGGTCACACTCGCAATTGGACGAAATATTTGACATTTATTTTGTACTTGCAACACCATCTGGCTGTAGAATTCGATTAATCGACTAATACTTGACTGGTTGACATTTTAGCGAGAACACCACTAAACGAACGAAAAAAAAAGAAAACAAAATACGTCTGTACTCTGTGGTCGTGTGGCGATGTGGCGCGGTGCTTAATGTAAACATTCATCAAGGTAATACGTGCGTAAAGTAATGGATTCAATGAGAAAACGGTTTAATCTTAGAAGAATCTTATACAGAATTACTGAGAAATAAGTGTAGATTTCGTATTGAGTGATAGTTTATCGAAAAGTCATAAGTATGTCAGTGAAAAAGTAACGAAAGTTTTGGAATGCACAAATTTTGACCATAAGGCCGCCGTGTTTAGTAATGTTTTTATGATAAATATTCTTGTATACTGTTTAAAATACACATAAGTAGCTAGCTTATTTATCTACGAACATAATTTGGCTAATAGCTACTGATATTATAGCGTATTGTTATTGTAATCATATTTCCAAGAGTAAAATTCGGCAAACAAATACCTACAAAGGACAATAAAATGGATATAGTATGTTATCCTTAAGAGATAGACATATGCTATCGCGGACTTTTTTGAAGACCTTTATAAAATACATAATTCCACCATACATTATTTTGTTATATCTCAAAGGGTTTAGACAGCGTTTTCGTTGAAAGTTCCCAGACGGCTTATTTTTTTCCGACACCTCCAACAAATATCGTTAATTCATACAAAAATGCATACAAAAACTTAACAAATTATATACTAAAACCTTCCTCAAGAACCAAGCTATCCATTGGTGAAAACAGCATGAGAATTGGTGCAGTAGTTTTTAAGTTTATCGCGAACAGACAGACAGACAGACAGACAGACAGACGCGGCGGAGGACTTTGTTTTATAATATGTAGTGATTTACCTATAGCTTGTAAAGATACGATAAAAGAACTAACCTAGACAACTACAGTACTTAAGACCTAGTTACAAGCATATGGTAGAACTACTGCATTCTTCCACGATTGTTTACAAGTTCATCTAATTTCGTATTCGGGTCAGGCGTAAGAGTTTATGCAGATTTGTGAAAGTGAAAACTGTATCTATTATATTGAAATACTAGAGATTTCTGAATAACTTTAGCCAAGAGAAATTCTTTTCAAACTATGAGTTTTTCAAAGCTACTGATCTTAAAATCATCATTATTTCAGCCGAAAGACGTCCACTGCTGGACATAGGGGGTTGCCATAATCGCCACGCTTGGCAGGCGGGTTGGCGGTCGCAGTATGGTGTTAAAAATGCATAGAGAACGCTGCTGCCCATTCTCGGTAAATCCCTTAGTCGCCTTTTACGACAACCGCGGGAGGAAATGGGGTGGTGCTATTCTTCACGTCCGGCACCACACGGAACTTACGTCCGGCACCACTCGGAACTTACGTCCGGCACCACACGGAACTATAAATAATGAAATGTACAAGTATATAAAAAAGGGAAGGGCAAGAAACAATAGGCATCAAAAAATTCGTCCGCGTCGCTGCCAACAGAAAATGTGCTTAAAAGGCTGGCAGCATTGATTGTCCTGGCGGTGATCGCCAACAGACTGGATTTCCCTTATATCCGGCAATGCTGCAGCAGACATATTGTTCCTTGTGAGTGTTAGTTTTTGTCTGTGCTTGTTATATCATGTCTGTACTCTTTTATGTATCTGTTTGGCGAATCCAGGACAGGTGAAGTGAGAGGGGTGATCAACGGTGTATCTAGCTGGGGGCGTCCCACACTACGCTTGCCCATACGGGCTCTCCACTACAAGGCTCATCTGCTCCACCGACCATCGATCCTTCGACAAACAAGGTATAATTTCTCCATAATATTCATTCTTAATCAAACATTCATTAACAGCTGTTGATTCTTGAATTCAGTCTGTTTTCCTTTTACATCCAAATTAGACGTGTAATATGTCGTAACATGATTTCACTTAATCCCAAAATGTACACGAATCACGCGATCATTATATCTCCCAGAAAACCCTTTAACAAAGCTTAAAAAAATTACAAAAGCGTGTCACGTTACAAAAATCCGTCGCACGGGAATCGAACCTAAGCCGTGCATTAAGGGAGCGGCACGCAATTCGTATTGTAAACTTAATGTACACGATTTTTGTGTCACAAAACGGAATAATTTAGTTGGACATGAAATGGGCCCTTCACCCTATTTGCATAAAGCTGTACAGAGTAGGTTTTGATTTTAGAGGTAGCAACGGTCAATAGTTTGGAAGGCCATTTATTTGTTCTTATTTTTTTATACAAATATCTTTTATATTCTGTTATAAAGTAAACGAGAATGAAAAAGTGACGAAATGTATAATATTTTTTTTTTCAAACACAGTCCCTACTTACATAATTTTCTAATTACATAATTTTCATAATTTTCCTGTATCTAGTTGTCTGTTCAATAAATAAATAATTATTATTACATCAATTACATTATAAAATAACAAAAAACAAAAACTCATACAGTCGCATATTAAAAATAACTAAAACCAGCAGTAGCACAACATGTGACACGACTCTGTAACGTTGAGAGAGCACGCGACTCTGATTTGATACAGATCACGTAGTGTGGAGGAGGTGCTTGTTTATAGATATTGTGATGAAGTTTTGATAGTGTTCTATAATCTACAACTTTCCTACCACTTCAACAACTCTATAATATTCTACATTTTTTCACAATGGAACCTACAGTTGTTTTAGTACAGGCTTCTCTGCTTTGAACTATGAAACACTATGCAGCCAAGCATATTATAAGTTGGGGGATTACATAGCTGGCAAAAATGCTTGGCTCAATGCTGGTCCTGCTCCATAAGGGCGCATAAACTAATTGATTAGCATTTGAAAATATTATTGGAGCTGCTGTAGATTGTAAACTATTTTTGCATAAATCTCCTTGAATTATATAATTGCATAGCACAGGTGTAAGTACTATGTACTATAGAGCTACCATTTAACGGGTAATATGTCTTTTATTGACTTGAATGTGCCCTGGATGCTGAGAGTATGTCATGCTCACTCAAATGTCTCGCTGGTGGTGGCATGTGTGTTGGATCATTAAGTTCCCTTCAAAATGGTTGAGCTAAATGGTGCTGATCTATGCGTCATGTTCGTTAACGGGCGCCGTCAGTTGGGACTGGTCATCTCTTAGCTGCCACGGCTTATTTTAATTTTTGAATTGTTTTTATTACGGACGCTTCTAACGTGCACGTCTTTCTACATTGTTCTCACATGTATAACTTCAACATGAATGATGTAACCCATATTTTGTAACAATATTTTGTTTTAAAAGAGTGTCCATGGAGTTTCTTGCCCGTTCTTCTCCATAGGAACCTACTACGCTTTGGAATGGGCAACTAGCTTCATCTTTCTGACTGACCGACCCCTTGACAATTCAAAAGTGCCTGTAATTGGTTTAATTGAAATAAATGCTCTGAGTTTGAGTTTGAGTTTGAAAGCAGGTTAAGTTCATGATGGCGTGCCTTGCAAAATAAATAAATAGGAATATGGCAACAACTAGAAAACGAAACAATCTAAAAGCCTATTTCAAGGCCCGCCCTTTTTTTAACCATTAGAGGTTTTATAACAGATAAGATATTTTTTTTATCTTACGATAGTTTTCACAAAAACCCGGAACAACACCGAAGTTTCAATATAAAAATCTTATCCACGTCCTGTAGATAAACACAGCAAGTCAGACATTTAGCCACTCAGACCCCAAAAGATGACACAGTTACGTATACGTATCGAATCTGATCGAATGATACACAACCAATCTAAATAAGTTCACCCTTTCATTAAAAAAACCGTGAAGAAACGAAATCAAAATATTAGAGAACAAAAAAAAAAAAAACGCAACATCTGTGATATATTTGCGACAGTAAATCGCACTCCATACTAATCGTTTGGTCATGCATGCAATATAATTAGTTTCGTTCTATCTTCCCTCTTTTTCTAACTCATAGTAAACGTAGTTAAGTTATGCGCTGTGCTGCTCGCACGCGCAGTTATAATTAGTTTGTTATCTGTTCTCTCTGTCGCACGCGTCTGTCGGATGTAGGCCGAGAGTCGGGATTGCGTTTATTGTAAGAATAGTTTGTTTGTTACGTTTGGAACCAGATTAGTCTAGTTTTTTAGGGTTCCGTAGTCAACAAGGAACCCTTATAGTTTCGCCATGTCCGTCTGTCTGTCTGTCCGCGGTTTAGCTCAAAAAATATTTGTACTAGAAAGTTGTAATTTGGCATGAGTATGCACGTTAATGACGCCGAAAAAGTGGTAAAGTAAAATTTGAAAAACGAATAATTATTTAGGGTACCTCCCCTACATGTAAAGTGGGGATGATAATTTTTTTTTCGTCCTTCCCATCGTGTGGGATATCGTTGGATAGGTCTTTCAAAAATATTAGGGGTTTGGGAAGGCCGTTTCGTGATTAAGTAAACCGTTCGTGACTTATCTAGCTTTAGAGTATCAATTTTCGTTAGAGTCAGGTCCCCCCCGCTCTACCAACTAAACGGTTGTAGTTAGAAATTCAAATGTCACGGCAGTAGTACCTATATATAACGAAGTTAAAAGGAAAACTATCACAGCTAAGAAGGCTTTATAATTTACCGAGTAATTGGCGACCAACTTACATTTACAGTTGAAAAAAATGTTCTCCCATACATACATTCTGTATAGGAAAACATGTTTTTCAACTACATGATTAGTTTGTTATTGGGATAAATTCATCCCAACTACGGAACCCTTCATTGTGCGTGGTCCGACACGGACTTGGCCGGTTTTTTATTATTTATTTATTTCGAACACAAGCGATTCATATTGTTGTTAGTAACACTTATAATGTTAGTAACATTTTTCATTAAAATAAATAAAACATGAGATAAAATTAATTCAAAAACCTATAACTATGCCCACTTCCCGCTGCACCAGACCTGCAGCTGTGCATACGGGTCCAGTGCCCCAGGAACGGGCAATCAGGCTTGTTGTTGGTGCTCCCCCGAATCCTTAGCATCAGGGATGCCGTTCTTTTTCGCATGATAGCTTTGTTTGGTAAAGATTAGGAACTTGTTGCAATGAGTGTTTAACGTTCTTGGCTTTTAGAGACGAATCTCCACCCGTCAATCATTTACGACAATTTTCCGATCTAAAGTCCAAATGAATGTCCAAAAATACCTAAGTAATCTTATATTGTGCTGTTAGTGTCGAATTGGGGTACTTATATATGTAATGACTACAGTATCCACCTGTCGCCATACTACGAAGCAAAAGGAGTATGTGGATTGGTGTTATAATTTTTATGATATTAATTTTATTTTCTGTGATTAATATAATTTAACTCACACTGACTTATTATATGTTAACATTTTAGGTAAATCATATACAATGTTTCTGATATCGCATTTATTAATTTTTCTGTCATTACTTCACTTTTCATTCTTTTTACCAATTGTGGTAAGTAATTTTTATTCTAGGTATATCGTCTTCACCTATAATTATTAATTAATGCATGACAACTATTGTTAACATTAAAAAAAAGTAAGTATGGAGTTTCTTACCCATTCTTCTCCATACATTCAACTACCTTTTGGAAGGGGCAACTAGAATCAATTAACTATTTTTGTAATTTTTGCCGTTCAAAAGTGCATTTTACGTGCCTATTTGAAATAAATGATTTGACTTTGACTTTGGTGATTCCAGTATTGGCAGAAGAACGTTCTGAAACTTCTGTCTGTAAGGCCCTACCCAGACGATATACTCTTTGATCTGAGTACAGATCAAAAAGTATATATATATGTCTATATATATATGTATATATATATATATGTCTTTTCATTTCATATCATACTGACGGAAAAAGTGTGCCTTAAAAGTATGTCTGCCATCTGCGAAGGCTGACAAAATCCTTTCTTTTTTCGTCCCTAAATAAAATGTCTGTCATAATATTCAAATCAAATGTAACAGTCATTCATATGCATCACTTTGATACTTTCATTACGTGTGACATGTTGAATTATTCATAAAGCTGGGACGTGGTTTGTAATGATAAATGGTTCATGTTTTGTTGGCGCACGCTTTTTGTGAAATTCGCTTGACTGTTATGTCTTTATACTGCGTATTTTGTAAGGAAAACTGGAGCGAAAAAGGTAGATATTCTTGCATATTAAACGATCAAGATTTTTTGCATGAAAGCACGAGTTTTTTTTTGTAAGTAGTTATACTGCATTAAACATCCCAAAGTTACCCGTTTTCGTAATGTTTAATCAATCTCATAACTACAAAACAGACGTTTTTTTCTTATGTTTTATTATGAAAAGGTAGTCAGATTGTTTAGCACAATTCGCTGAGTTTATCTTGATATAAAAAAATAATAATACTATATTTAAATATTTACCAAATGTGCGAGGTAACCACTCGGGTCTTCGCGAGTCTACTTCAGTCGGCTTGAGTGCGATCAAAGCGCCTTAATAATTACGAGTGTTACAAAAGGATCTGTGATACAAAAAAAAAAAAAAAAAGACGTGAATTATAATATTATTGGAGAGAGCTTTACACTTTTGGGCAGCAACTGCAGCCATTGTTGGCAAGTAGATGGATTGTAAAGAGTTCTGCGTGACGTTGCCAACCATCGCTTGTCTGCTGAACACGGCCTGAATCGATAAATCAACCACAACTATCATAATTTACGGATGAACACTTCAAATGCGCAATTGGGAACGGTCAAAGATCGATAATGTTAAGTAATCTTATATATAAAATTCTTGTGTCACAATGTTAGTTACCATACTCCTCCGAAACGGCTTGACCGATTTTTATGAAATTTTATATGCATATTCAGTAGGTCTGAGAATCGCCTACTATCTATTTTTTTTTAGTTTTAGGTAGGTAGGTAGGGTAGGGTAGGGTAGGGTAGGTAGGTAGGTAGGGTAGTGTAGGGTAGGATAGGGTAGGGTAGGGTAGGTAGGTAGATAGGGTATGGTAGGGTAGGGTAGGTTAGGTAGGTAGGTAGGTAGGTAGGGTACGGTAGGGAAGGGTAGGTAGGTAGGTAGGTAGGGTAGGGAAGGTAGGTAGGTAGGGTAGTGTAGGGTAGGATAGGGTAGGATAGGGTAGGGTAGGGTAGGGTAAGGTAGGTAGGTAGATAGGGTATGGTAGGGTAGGGTAGGGTAGGTAGGTAGGTAGGTAGGGTACGGTAGGGAAGGGTAGGGTAGGTAGGTAGGTAGGTAGGTAGGTAGGTTTATACTATAGCTTTTGACAGAACAAAGTCTGTCGGATCAGCTAGTTTTCAAATAAAAATCTTTTCCACACAGCGGGCGCATGTCACCTTTTCAAACTGCCATTTTCATTCAAAATGTTGGCAATGACGTATTCGGGAAAATAATAAGGTGCTTACGTATTAGACTAAATGAGTTCGTCTTCTTTAAATCATTCATTCTACAGACTGAAAGCGTTTAAACGTGTGACCGTTTGTACTTGCATATTTCATTTTGTTTGTTCTAGTCTAATATAACGTTGGCTTAGGTGTAAATTGTATCTTGTTTTCCCTTGCTTTGGTAAACAATGAACATTACATAATACAACACACGTACATACATAACAACTACGTCTTAATCAAATAAAACTTACTTTTATCAAAATAAAATTATTACGGAAACCGGGAACCACAAAGTGCAGAAAAAAACCAGTGTTTATGCGTTTTCTTTTTGTCTATGGTTTACATCATCATCATCATTTCAGCCGAAAGACGTCCACTGCTGGACATAAGCCTCCCCCTTGGGGGGGGGGGGGGGTTGCCATAATCGCCACGCTTGGCAGGCGGGTTGGCGATCGCAGTATGGTGTTAAAATTGCATAGAGAACGCTGCTGCCCATTCACATGGTTTACATCAAAGTTACATAATTACTATGGTATGCGCATTCATCTGTCTACTTAGTATACTATGCAAAAGCGCAACTTCATTAGTATTTTATGAAATGCTGACAAATGAACACAAAATTATTCATAAACAATAAATAAAAAAAGAACAGCTCCCGACCTTTTTACTACGGTCGCCTGCTTTAAATTATTAGCATTTAAAATAAGGGGTAGCCTAACAATTTTATACTGAAACACAGAACGAATCCTCATATCTTATTTCATCGCAATTAAAGGTCATATTTGCTTAAAATTCATTTTCGCAAGTGCATATTTTACATGGCTACTTCCGGCACACTCCTTGAAACTCGTGCCTACTCTTATGTCTCTCTACGTAAGGATCAATTTCGTTAGATTTTTCTCATTTTGTTGGTAAATATGGGATGTTTTAGAGCCCCTAAGCATATGACAGTTGTTTTCAAGTGACCGGGGGACCTATAAAAGATTTATGTAGGTCAGCAGAAAGAATTGATTGTGACAGGATAATAGTATTAAAGTTGTTGACTCCATTTTTGTGACAGATCTGTTTTAAAGGACACAATGGTGTCGGCCATTGTCTTATAAAATTATGTTAAGTACGTATTTTACGTAGTGTACCGTGTGGTGCCGAACGTAAAGAATAGCACCATCCTATTTCCTCCCATGGGTGTCGTAAAAGGCGACTAAGTTACTTACTTATAAAATTGTTAGGCTACCCGCCTAACAATTTTATACTGAAACACAGAACGAATCCTCATATCTTATTTCATCGCAATTAAAGGTCATATTTGCTTAAAATTCATTTTCGCAAGTGCATATTTTACATGGCTACTTCCGGCACACTCCTTGAAACTCGTGCCTACTCTTATGTCTCTCTACGTAAGGATCAATTTCGTTAGATTTTTCTCATTTTGTTGGTAAATATGGGATGTTTTAGAGCCCCTAAGCATATGACAGTTGTTTTCAAGTGACCGGGGGACCTATAAAAGATTTATGTAGGTCAGCAGAAAGAATTGATTGTGACAGGATAATAGTATTAAAGTTGTTGACTCCATTTTTGTGACAGATCTGTTTTAAAGGACACAATGGTGTCGGCCATTGTCTTATAAAATTATGTTAAGTACGTATTTTACGTAGTGTACCGTGTGGTGCCGAACGTAAAGAATAGCACCATCCTATTTCCTCCCATGGGTGTCGTAAAAGGCGACTAAGGAACTTACTAGAGAATGGGCAGCAGCGTTCTCTATGCATTTTTAACATTACTGCGATCGCCAACCCGCCTGCCAAGCGTGGCGATTATGGCAAACCTGTCAATTGGAAGGCTTATGTCCAGCAGTGGACGTCTTTCGGCTGAAATGATGAAACTTGTAAACAGATGGGTTGCTAATGTTTATTTTTAGAGTTTTTAACACACTTCCTACCTCCTTATGATATCACATTAATTTACATCGTGCGTCGGACTAAAAAGACGCGACGCAATCCCACAAGTAGGTTTTTAAGATTGAAGGCAAGTAGTTTTCAGTCCGGTTCTTAAATACGAGTATTACCAATCATCATCTGTATAGCCCGAATATATTGGAGTTGGCTTCTAGTCTGAAAATTCCGTATGCAGCTGAATACTAGTTACATGGAGCGACTGCCTATCCAACCTCCAGTAGCGGCGTTAGGGTAGGGCGCGGTTGGGCGACCGCCCAGGGCGCCAGATATAAAGGGGCGCCTGTTGAGCGAGTCCTACTTACTGGTAAATTCCCTAAGATTCTTCCATTATCTATTTACACTCATAAATCACGAGAATGACATCTAGTATCTAGGCCGACTCCTAGATGGCGTTGTAAAACTACAGTCTCTGGCAATTTGTGAGTCGCTGATGCTGCCATGTGTTAAAAAACCGAGGAAAAAAATAGCCAGCCTTAGGGAGGTGTCATTTCTTTGTATGGGATTGGGTATCTGCACGTAGTATTATATTATGTGTGCTTTGGGTGAAGCACAGCTGTAGTTTTTCTGGGCTGGTACGGAAACCTCGATGCGCGAGTGCGACTCGCTCGTTGACCGGATTTTCCGTATGGGTTTGAATGGCAGATAGGGCGGCGCAGTAGAAATCTCGCCCAGGGCGCTGGTAGTGCTAAAACCGGCACTGCCAACCTCCACAACCAAAATAAATATTACCAATAGTTGCTGGTTAAATAACGACTCCTTTTAGGGTTCCGTAGTCAACAAGGAACCCTTATAGTTTCGCCATGTCCGTCCGTCTGTCCGTCCCCAGGTTAGCTCAGACACTCTTAGTACAAGAAAACTATTATTTGGCATGGATATACATAATTAATCACGCCGAAAAAGTTATTTAGGGTACCTCCTGTACATGTAAAGTGGAGATTTTTTTTTTGCCTACCCTATGGTGTGGGGTATTGTTGGATGGGTTTTTAAAAAATATTGCGGGTTTGTAAACTAAATTTTTCGATTAAGGGATCCGTTTCTGAAATATTAGGCTTTCATGTGCTAATTTTTGTTAGAGTTAAGTGTCCCCTCTGCCAGATAAATGGTTGTACTTGGATATGTAAAAAAAATCACATCAGTAGTATATAATATAACGAGGTTAAAAGGAAAACTATCACAGCCAAGTAGGCGTCACAAGTTACCGAGTAATAGTCAACCAACTTACATTTACAGTTGAAAAACATGTTCTCCCATACATTCCGTATGGAACTCAAATATTATTAATATGATAATAAATAAGAAGCAAAGATATTATTATATGAACTACTTGCCTCATTAAAGCTAATAATGAGATCAGACTACTTACGATCTGCTAAATAAGTACTAAAATTAATTGTATTTGATCGATCATCGACAAGATTAATTAATCGTTTTCATTTTACATTGTTGACGACAAACGTTAATCTGTCAAATTGTCAATCGATTGAAGTATTGAAAATCGATTCGAATAGAACTGATATAAATAGCACAAATCTATGTAACAGATACATGCACTTTTGGCACCGGTCTCTTCCTTATGACTAGGGAGCATGTACAAATTATGCATCAACACAGCCGAATTTAGACTCAACACGAAACAAAACAGATTTTCAATTCGCGTGGCAAGTTCCCTGTGACATTTAGTAATTTCACGTGGACATTTCTGACTAGAAATGCGGCCCAACATATCGGTCAGACAAAATCTGTATTTAGAAGCTCAGTCACTCCGATTTCCCTGTAAACGTTAGTCGTGAATATATCCGTATTGTGAAAATGAATAAAAAGGGAAAAAATAAAAAAGGGAAAGTTCCAAATCCAGTAAATGTACAGGAGAAAAGTGGTGATAAAGTTGAAGATTTCGGGAAAAGTGGTGAAAATATCGAAAATGTGGGGGTGACTGTCGGTGACAAACAGGACGTAGTGGGGCTAATTACTGATATTATTCCGAATTTAGAAGAAAAAGTTGAAAGTCTCAAAGAAAAACGTGTGCCTGAAATTGAGAGTGAAATTATTACGCCTGTTGTGGATGTACAGGATGAAGCAACTCCTAAGAAACCGAAACGAAACAGAGGAAAGAAAAAGAAAGGTAAAGACGATGATTTTGATGATGATCTTGATGAAAAACCCAAAGAAATTGATATTCAACCGCCCGTTGAAACTAAAGTTGATATTCCAGAAGTTGAGACAAAAATTGAGGATTTGCCTCTAATAACTCCTACAGCTCGTAAAAAGAAGAACAAAAAGAAGAATGCAGATCAAAAGGCTGAAGAATTAACTTCACCTGATCTGGATGTTTCATGTATTCCGATAGAAGCAGAAATAAAACAACCTGAGATTAAAGAGTCCATATTAGATATCAAACAAGAGTTTTTGAAAACAGATATCGTGGATCAAGAAGTAAAACCTTCCAAAAAGAAGAATAAGAAAAAGAAACGAACTGATTCGGAGAAGTCTGACAAAGAAGAATTCTCTTGTACTTCTGCTTTCCAAAATTTACTTGATGACAAAGATGAGTCTGAAGTTAAAATAGAAGATAAAATTGATATCTCCATTATCCCCTTTGAAAGTATAATAGCTGACGCGGAAAATGTTGAAATTAAATTAGAAAAGATGGAACAAGCTCCAATACAGCTAATAATAGAAAAGGAACCAACTTCAATAAAAGAAGTGGAAGAAATCAAAGCAACACCAGGACAAGAAAATAAAGGTAAAAAGAAAAATAAGAAAGACAAAAAGCAAACTCCAAAATTCGAAGATATTCCTAAACTAGATGAATCAAAGTCTGATCAAAATACTTCCTTGATAGACTTCAATACTTCCGCACCAACTACTGTCGCAGAAACAATAAAAGATGTGCCAACAAGCAGTTCAGAAGTTAAAACAAAAGAGATTTCCATTACAGAATCTCCTGAACCTTTTATTGAAGATTTGAGTCCAAAACCTAAAGCTAAAATCGCAAAACCCGTAGAAAAAAAACGCAAAGGAAAGCATGATACTGAAAACTTTCCACAAGACACTTTCCTTCCGGAATTTGCAAAAGTTGAAGATGATCCTTTTAAAATAAAGCTGGAAATCATTGAAACTGAACCCCTGGTCCTGGATAAGCTAAGTGACGTTGATCCTCAGACTACACAGCTTGAAATGACTACTGATATTACTTTTATAGCACCTGATGAAGATGATCAACTGATTGCCCAAGAGTTTGAGCTGCTTGCTGAACAATCTATGGGTAAGAAGCGAAAAAAGGGATCAAAAATGCCTAAAGCACTTGACATAGGCATTCAAGAACCAAAAATTGAATCTAATATCAAAGAAACTGACATCAAAGAGACTGCCAAAGAACAATTGGCAGTCATAACAGAAATATTGACTCCACAGACTGATCAACAAGAGTTCATAATTAAGAGTGAAAAATCTGATATGCTAAGTACAGTTGACACTGTCAAAGAAATGAATGAAGAAGCTCCTAAGCCACTACCACCTGAATTCCAAGGAAAGGTACTACTAACACCTGAGAACATTGGCGAAGAAATAGAATTCACTAAAACTGACGACGCCGAACAATCGACGGAAGATAAACAAAAGACTGACACTAAACCTGGTAAGAAGCGAAAGAAATCTCCTAAACCCCCAAGAAATAATGAGGAAATGGCAAAACCGGAGGAACAAGCAATAACACCGAAACTAGAAGGAGCAGCTAAGGAAACATCTAAATCTAAAGAAATTACACAACAAAGTTTAGCTGAAAAAGTGGATGCTTCTAACATAACAAGAATGTATGATATAGAAATAAGTAGTATTAGAGCGTCAGAATCAGAAGGTTCTGCTTCTGATCTCGTACCCGACATCACATATCCACGTGCCTCAAGTCAACAGTTACGCGATGATAATAACAATACTGTTATCAGAGAGATATTTCCTTCGGCAGAGCCTTTATTAGATATTCCTTTAATTCAAGAAAGAGCACAAACTCCTACAAAAACGGAAGAAAAAAGATCTCCTCCTAAAGAAGACAAAACAGATATAAAATCGAAAATGATGGAAGTGAACCAAGATATGGAGGAATTAAGACTATCAATTGAAAGGTCTTTAGCAGAACTAACTTCTATGGAAAAGAGCGAAGAAGCTATAGAAAAAGAATTTGAAGCAACCAGAAATAAAGCTAAAAATATAGCAAGTCTTTTATTTGATACTGACGAAGGTGCTACAGCACAAATGCCGAGCGCTCAAGAAAAAATCAGAGATAAGAGTCCTATAGTGGAAACTGCTGTTAGCATCCCTTTAGAAGAAATCAAAATGCCAACTTTTATTGAAGACAGTAACAAACAGAACCCTGAAGATAAACCTAAAGCCGAAGACAAAAAATCTAAAAAGGATAAACACAAAAAAACTCCTACAGAAGAAAAAAAGATTGAGCTCCCTTTTGTTGAAAGTAAAGTTTTGCAACCTTTTTTAATTGACATCAAAACTATTGGAACGCCTGCTCAAGCAGAAGATCGGCCATTAACGCCCGTTGACAAATTACCGGGCATTGAAAAGCCATTTTCTGAACCACATAAAATTATTGAAAGTTTCACAACCCCAATAGCATTACCACCGGTAGAAGAAAAGAAGACTGAAATAGTCATATGTGAAAAGAGCGACATAGAAAGGCCCAAAGAACAAACTACAGAAACACCAATAGATGTACCACCAGTATGTCCTGCAAGAAAAGATAATAAGGGCAAAAATAAGAAGAAGAAAGGCAAGCAAGATACTCAAATGTCCGCAACTACACAAAGTACGATAACTACTGCCCAGTCACAACCTACACAAGAAACAAAGAAAGAAGAAAAAACAGAAACTAAAACTGAAAGTAAATCTGAGTCGAAAGGTAAAAGTCAAAGTACAGAAAAAGGTAAACAACAAGTTAGTAACGTTGATTCTGAAACGCAAGACGAAGCACTCGATTATGAACCGATAGAAAATTTTGAAGATGCACTCACATCCAGCATTGATGACGTCAACAAGACTTTTGAAATGATAGTAAAAGAAACACAAGAACAAAACAACCCCAAGATAAATATTATAGCACCAGATGAAGAAAAAACACCAGTTTCACCGCCAAAAAACTTGCTAGGCCATCCCGATATTCCTGTACGATCGAATAAAAGGGACTTTAAAAAAGAAAAAGATAAAATTCCAAATGAAATCACAGCTCGAGTCAAAATAAAAGATTCCGTTGAGGTTGAAAGGAAACAGACTAAGAATACGCAGACAAATAATAAGATGAAAGAGTTCTGTAAAGATTACAAAATTGATAACCATGATGATTTTGTTTACAAGTATAGTTTTAGGAAAGTGTTTCTTCAGAGTTCTTGCTACGTTTGTAAGAAGAATTTGAGTGGTTCCCGCGTGCCCTGCAGTTATTGTAACTTGCTGTTTTACTGCAGTAATAAGCATAAGGATGAAGACTGGCCTCAACATCAGGCGCTGTGTTTCGCTGTATCTACCATTGTACATCTGAAAGGTGAGCTTATGTATTAGAAACTTAAGATTTTCCTGAATTAGCTTGAAATGACTTTTAGTTGAAGCAGATGGCTGTTAATTAGTATTTAAGTGAAGGGACTGCCATCTTATTAACGTGGTTGTCAGAATATCAAAAATTTGCAAAAAAAACAAAATACTAGCTGTGCCTTATGTAGTTATGTTATCTAATGTAACAAAATAAATGAGTGTATAAAGACCGGGAAATAATATATAAATTAAAAATAAACATGGATTCGGATAACTGATTCCCGAGTTAGCATAGTAATCATAGAACATAGCAACATGTCTATTTCCCTGAAGGGTTAGGCGAGGTGTATCTATCTGAGCAAACTAACGGACAGGCGAACGAAGAAACAGACATTGCGTTTAACAATATGTAAGAAAATAAGACTGAAGATGAAGTTAACAAAATAATTATTTCACAGATCAAAAACACATATACGGTGACGCAAAAAACTTAACAGGTCACGACTACCGGCTAATAAGAATGCAGATGATAGTGTCCTGTGAGAAAGTGCTCAAGAGACGATTGGTGCCTTGGGAGCAAGAGGCGCTTCTGTATCCTAGGATCTGTGCACATGTGCCGTGCAGGGAGTGGAGGCAGAGCAAACTGAGTGATTGTCAGGGTTGTGGGCAGGTTGGTAGAAGACAATACTAAGCTATTATACAATATGTGTAGCCTAGACATGGCTGTCTCTTTTCGCAGAATAGAAATGTCTTTTGTAGAAGAAATGTCAATACCGTAGAACGGGGCTATTTGAATTTTCGGGTGAATTTGAGTTAACATAAATTCGAATTGTGATCTTCGTACGAAAAATGGTAAAAGTAAACAAGACCAGAAATAAAATAAAAGCTGTCTATGGTGTTTTGGTAGAATTTACATATGTCAACTCAAATCTTACAATTATTTTATTCCAAAAACCCCCGAAAATCCAAATAGCCCCATTCTACCGGTAGTAATATCAATGTAGGTAGTTTCTATAAACTCATGACTTCATGCCGTTATTTTGTGCCGAGTAGTCGCGTAATTATTAAGTTACTCAAGTATTTTTAGTGTTGTAAAAGATTTGTCATGTCATATTATTTTCGATCTCTTCTATCCTTATTTAGTTCCAGAAATGACAAGCTCGTTGGCGGCCCAGTCTTATGTTTAGCAATAGAAATCAAGATGATAACTAGTTTACTAGGTTTATAAGTGAGTACGAGATTTTTTCAGAAAATATTGACATCCTGCTCACTTCCATGCTCACTTAAAACCACAATAAAAACACCCCAAAACAACAGTAGTCACCTATAAAACTAAAGCCAAGGATCTATCATCACCTTACTCTTCTGTCCTCAGATATCCTTCTGCACCGACAACGCTGACCACTTCCCCAAGTCTCACTCGCGCTGGTGCAAGTCCTACTCTCTGTATGAGAAGCTGGTGTGTTACCAGCAGACCAAGGGTCGGCTGGAGCCGAAGATGCCGACCAAAGTGCTGCAGCAACCGCAGCAGATACCGGAGAAGATCAACGAGGTGCTCGCATCTATGTATGAGGAGAAGATTGGTGAGTGAAAGAGTATTTTTTTTTAAGTTTTTGAGATCAGGGTTCGACTGTACCTAAAAAAATTAATTATACGTAACTTCTTTTGATTTTATTTTTTATTTAACTAACCATTTATGTACACATAAACAAAAGGTGATATTGGGTTTTTCCATCTCGAATTTCTCAAATTTCTCAGTAGCAGCCCGGAGTCTGGATTTGTGCCTGGGAGATGGTAATAGACTCGATACCTATTACAAGGGACTTAAACATACCTGGTGAACTGTGGATTGTACTATAGGTACACCTCTGCCTTACCCTTGGGAGAATACAGGCTTGATGTTATGTTATAATATAAACAGAGAAGAAGAAGAAAATAACACCTACTATCTACTTACTTCATATAAAACTAATAACTAATATTGTTATGTACCGACATCATGTTTGAGGTAACTAAATTGTACAGTACAACTATTTTCTTAATGTCCCTCGGCAAACTTCGTGTTTCATAACTTATATTTTTTATATTTTTTTAAACGTTGCACCACACTAGGAATTTCTCCTGTATTTGTGGGTGCGTTTACAAATATTTAAAATCACATACACAAACAGCCAGACCCGGAACAACTACTTGTAGGTCATAAAAATATTTGTTCCGTGCGGGAATCGAACCCACGACCACTGCGCTAACCGTGCCGTCTTTAGCAGCTTTCCTGCCATTTTTATAATAAATTACATTAAGTTAAGAGAGTATTAACAACTCTATATACCTACTTCCAAGTCGATTGAGAGCGTCCGGTCTGCACAAAGTGCAAAGGGCAACTGATAGAAATCTGACGACTGACAAAACACGTAGTTTGCCGAGGGACATTAAGAAAGTAGTTGTACTGTACTTGCGTATTAAACAGTTATACTCGTATGTGGAAAAAAGTCAACAGTTTTTGCTACTGGGAGAAGTAGTTTTCAACTTTTTTTTTTTTAATTTCAATGCTACCTACTTACTTTTTTGAAACATTTATATTTACAATCGCTAAAATTGTTTTTTTTTTTTTTTTTGTGTAAAAAGGGTTTTCACGAAACAATACTTTCACTAAAATTTCGGGTCCAAGGAAACAAAACAAGTGTTAAATTATTTGCGAGTCCAAAATCATGTGTCAGCTTTAAGCTTAGAACAAGATAACTTCAACAAAAGAGAGAATGGCCAATTTTTTTATCTGGGACAAAACACCCAAACAGCAGTTGTGTAAAAGAGAAATTATAAAAGGGGTTGTTTTAATAAAAAAGCTAAAACATGATGAAATTATTCATTGTGTATAGCTGGGGGAGAGACCCCAATACTTTTGACCTAGATTTTAGTATAATAGTCTGTCCGTCAGTAGGGGCTGATCGTGTAATTTGAAATATTGCAAATAACTGACCCTGTGTTTGAGAGTTTTTTGATTGAAAGCCGTGTGAGTGGAATTGCCATGTTTTGTCTCTGCATCACCCTAAGGTTGACTGGTAGAAAATGCCTCAGGCATTAAGTCCGCCTTTGTACAGTATTTTTTTACTTGTGCATAAAGTTTTAATAAATAAATAAATAAAATTGCGATTATGAACAAAAATTAAATGGCTGGACAGCAAGGATTCCAGTTGGAATACTAAAGAAATGTCAATATTACTATTTTTGCAATACAATGGTATTATTCATTTATTTATTTTAAATAGAACGGCTAAAGCCAATTACACTTTTTTTTTAAACATATATTATTATAATTTATTTAACACAGTCATGCATTCTTCTCACGAAAATTCAATCATTCCGACATTTAATATATAGAAATATTAAATATTTTATTATAATAATAATATACAAATAATATAATATAATATATAAATTATATTATTATATATATATATATATATATATATATATATATATATATATATATATATATATATATATATATATATATATATATATATATTATTTTATTTTATTTAATCAAATAATCTTCTTGAAATACAACTATACAACTAAAATATAATTTCGAAAAATACATAATAATATATACAAGAATGTAGTTATTGCAATTATGTTTTTTTTTATTAGGTCATACAGGTCATATATTTATTATATACATATTTTTTACAACCCCATCTTATCTTAAAGAATGTTTCAAGTTTCTTCATGACACACCTATTAAATACCAGAGGTCATCGGAAAACTTGAGACTAGAGATGCCAATGCATTCTATTAGCTTTTATGACGAGTTTTTTACAGTTCAAGCAGTACGGTTATGGAATGCCTTGCCCGTCTCGATAAGGCGTGCTCAATATTTGTCCACTTTGAAAATTCTGGTTAAAAATCACTTCCTCTCTCCTTAACCATCATCATTACTTAAGTTCCTCTTGTATCATGCTTTATGTATGTATGTATTTATTGTATATGTAAATGGTACACCACTGACTACCTGCAGTATTGTCTCTCCTTCTACTTTTTGATCCATCCAAAGGTTGTCTGTAAAAGATCGCTTTTAGCGATAAGACCGCCCATTGTATCACCCTATGTAACATTTCCAAATTTATATCTGTAATTTTTATGGTATACATAATAAAGAGTATTCTATCTTCTATCTACCTATCGCTAAGTGTTATGGTCATAAGAAATTGATGATATTCATTTCAATCTGAAGCAATTATGTAAAATCTTATGTTATTATGTTTCGCCTCTTTGCATTTGGTTCCCCTAAAATGGTTGAGCTGGATGGTGCTGATCCATGCGTCATGTTCGTGAACGGGCGCCGTCAATTGAGGCTGGTCATCACTTAGCTTTAATCTTTATATTTTTAATTGTTTTTTTTTTTCATTGTTCTCACATATAGGTGGATTTTGTTATATCTTGATTTAAAAGAGTTTCCATAAAGATTCATGCCCGTTCTTTTCCATAAAGATGTACGTTTCTGACCTCTCTTCTCTTTCTTTCTTTTTGCGTGAACGGGCAACTTTCTGACTTACTTACCGACTCCTTGACAGTTCAAAAGTGCATCTAAATGGTATAGTAGGTAGTTGATATAAATGCTTTCAGTTTGAAGAATATCATTCCCATCATTACATCTATCCCAAGAAAATATCGGCGAAAATGTAGACGACGAAAATCAAAGATAGGATATTAAATTATTTTAAGATTCTTTTATTCTTTTGCATTCATTCAACTGGTTCAAAAAGTAACCAGTACAATTATTCAAAAAATACAAGTAGGACTAATATGTCCTACATTCAAACGAATTAAATAATGGCAAACAGAGAGCAGTGAGTTCAAAAGGAGTACCTAGGTAATAGTTACAGTCATTCTAAAATTATAAGTGGGACTAATATTTCCGACATGCAAACGAAATGAAAACAGTGACTAGAAACCTATAAAGTTGATTTATTACCGCATATTTGTTAGTATTTGTAATGTAATAAGTTAATAACTAAAAAGTCATAATGTATTTAAATATTTGTGTGTCACAGCTATATTGTAGGTGCCCACCGGTTGCCAACGAATTAGATAATAGTAGATTGTTATACATGGGGCTAAAATTACCCATTATATACGAGGTAGTAATTGAGTTATAATGGGTTTTTAGCGCGTTGTCGTACACAAAAAAAGAATATAATACACCTTGACGGCAACATAGTGAAAATGATTTCTTTTCCTTTCTCTTCCATCTGCAAATTAGGGTCTCCATTTTCACTAGATGATTAATTTTCAATGTTGTGAAATAAATGACGGTCACCAATGAAAGTTATTAGAGAAAGATTTTACGCGAAAGCCTTTTTTTATTTCTTCTGTAGCCGCAACGCAATGCACGCATTCTACCAAAGAGATCATCGCATTTAGTTCCATTTTCAAAAATAAAATGTTATACTTTTTTTATGAAACAGTAATAAGTCGAGTTTTTATTCATGATTATTCTACTTATGAATAAAGGATCCTACAAACAGGCGCGACAAGCGACGCGACACAAAGGCACCGCTCGTGGCGTGGCACGCGGTGTCTTTGTGTCGCGTCGCGTGTCGTGCCTGTTTGTAGGAGCCTTATTTTTTTGTTATTGTAGGCTCGTTGGAAATACAAAACTTAAAAAAAAAAAAAAAAAACTTTTTCCCCTAGAGGAAAATATGCTATTTTATCTCCGCTCTGGTATGCTACAATGATGGAATTTTCGAGCAAGAGGAGTGAAAAAGTATTTTTCTTCAAAAGAGGTGGTCTTTTCGAACGAGACAATAAGAATGTGTTCCGTCTCCATTATCATTAGCAACTAAAACTGATTATGGAAAGTTGTGATGTGTGGAAAATACTTGTTCACTTTTACTTATAAGCATGTTTTGAAATAGATAGTTAAAATCATCAACATAACTATAACCAAGTAATCTGTTTTTTGTGGCAGAATCATCACAATAACCATAAAACATGTTTTTGTCACAGATATAACCGACATACAGTACGCAGCGTTGACGCAGCTGGCGACAGCTCCACTCACTGCCGCCTACTGCCATCAGCTCTGCAGAAGCAAGACTGACTCTCTTACAAATGGTGTTAATAAGGTAGCTATTAAACAGTCATAGCAGTTTAAATGAATTTCAACTTTGGGTTCATTAATTTTCGAATGACAAAAACTGTCCATAAAGTAATTTTTTTTTTCAACACCTTTGCTCAAAAAATGCATTTACGAAACCTGTATACAGGAGTTTCGCATTACGAGAGTAAAATATGCTGTCTGATCGAACCTCCTTGGAAGTGCTTTTGCTCAATACGTTTGTCTCACTTAAATACTAAAAAGTAAATGAGACGAAAGATGTAGTTCTAATTTTCACCACGTGCACGTGGCGCCATTTGAAAATTCGCGCTATTTTCATTTTAAAAACGTCAAAGATTGTTGCGACTTTCCGACTGATATTTATAAACAAAATAATAATATGAGTTCAAGCGAGGAATCTGATATTATTATAGAATCTACTCCACCTGCTATTTTGAATGAGTCTCTTAACTAAAAAAAACATAAATGTCTATCATAACGTTATAATTTATTAACTTTATTTTTTTATATTATCATTTTGTTTCATTACATATTGTATTGTTTTCTCGCAAATGTGTTGAAAAACATTGTATGACATTTATTTATACTCGTGACTATGGTAAGCCCTCGACTTCGTCTCGGGCTTACATTTGTCTACTCGTTTGTAATAACCAACTTACCGCACTAGTATCATAAATAACTATTTTAAATTTTAACTAAAAATAAATCATGTGACGAGGAATAATAAAGCTCGTAATTGTAACAATAGGTTTGTTTATTTAAACTTAAAAAAAAAAATGTTCCTGTATCAGTAAACAGAAGGGTTTGCTATCAGTCCCTGTAGCAGAATCTAGTTGTCTTTACGATACCCATTAGAAAGAGAAAATATGGTTCATACATTTTGGAGTTTAGGTTATGAGCTTAAGTTAGCGTTTCTTTCTCGTAGACTTACGACAGTATTATAAAATGGAATGCTGCTAGATAGCAGAAAGAGAAGAAGAAATAAATAAAAAAGAAGTAAGATATAAGTCGGAGGAATAGATATTCCTCCTCCTTCCTTCTTACTGCAACATAATCAGCTTATGTTCCCACATCTGGGACATAGGTCTTCTCTCGGTGAGAGGGAGTTGTCCGTAAGCCATCACGTGGGCCCATTATGGTTTGGTAGATGTCAAATGACTTCGAATTTTTGTTGGTTTCCTCACTATGTTTTCCTTCACCTTTTTGAGCAACACATTTGAGAAATTACTCATTGATTTGCCAGTATTCTCATCCCTATTAATATTACTATAATTTCTTCTATAATCTTCGTCCATTTCAGAAATCCTCATTTACAATCCACGTGGTAGGAGCAGAGTTACAATTCGAAGCCGATGCCCTCAACAAATGGGAGGTGTTCTTCCTGCACCTGAGACCAGACCTGCAAGAGTTGAGGGTCGTGCTCATCAACTATAACTTGAACCCTTCCAACCTGCCGCTGGAACTGCTTGGGAAGATCAAGTGAGTTTGTTTAATGATAGGGTTAAAGACAAAAAAGCAGGTCGTGGATCTTATTACAAAGAGTTCAAAGTGTAGGAATAATGTTGAGAAAAGATAATAAGAGAGAAAATCACCTAAAAACTTAATAGTCTTTTTAAAAACAATGCGTTTAAAGACCTCGACAGTGTATGATCATCTAGAATAATTTTTATCCATCGGTTTATCCGTTTTGGAGATTATTTGTGACAAACAGACAGACAGACAAAAACTTAAAAAAATGTTTTTTGTTTGAAAGGTTCTTTCGAAAAGAATAGTCTTGAGTTTTTTTCTACGTTGCCCCATACTAGGAATTTCTCCTGTATCGTGGGTGCGTTTACAAACATTTAAACTCACATACACAAACAGCCAGACCCGGAACAACTACTTGTAGATCATACAAATATTTGTTCCGTGCGGGAATCGAACCCGCGACACTCAGCGCAGCAGCCAATCGCTTAACCACTGCGCCAACCGTGCCGTTGTGCCGTAATATTGCTACAGTCACCACAATTCACCACATAAGCTCTCTATATAAATTTCTAAATGTATTTAATGAATTTTGTTTTAATTGCAATTGTATAATGTTACTTTTGTATATTGTTATGAAATAAATTACTTATGACTTATATTGAGGGAACTATGCCTAGAACCTAAATATTTCAATATACTTTGTTGTATATTAGAGGTATTAAGTTAATTGCCTATAGGAAACCATATAATTTAGGCAACAATTGACTGGCACTGATATAGGTGTAAACAACACGTATAATAAAATTGCACGTACAATAAAATCGCATTCAATTCTGGCATGAAAATTTTCTATCATTAAAACATGAGCGAACGAAACAAGTTTAAAATCTTGAGAATACGTTCAATAAACTAGAATAAAATATTTGGCAGCGCAAATATTGGCAATACTTGAATCAATTGTACAAGGACGCACAACTGTGTTTAGACGAGGCAAAACTTACATGCAATAATTGCCTTGGTGCCAGCAGAAGTCGCATGCAATTATTGAATGGACAAACTTGCATACTATTTTTGTATGTCATTTTATGTAAATTGCACGCGTGTAAACACTTCCATGCAATTCTTGAATGACAATAATTGAAAGTGTTTTATGGTATTCGTTTATTGCTCTTGAACGTTCCAGAAACTTGCATCGAGTAAATGGAGCTTTATTGTATAATTTATCAGGTTATGCGAGAACTGCCGTGAGAACAAACGTCGTGTGGTGTTCAGCTTCCAAGACAAGAGAACTTACACAGACTACAAGTCCAGTGAAGACTTTGTAGTTCCTGATATTGGTGAGTTAAACTGGGCAATCTGTGCATCATCAGTACCTATAAGAAATTAGTACTATAATGTTTTTTCTCGTCAAACTGCCAATACAGATTACTAGTAGGTAGAATTATTCTTAGGGCCCTGTGTTAGTAGATGTCACAATACATGTTTTCGAATTTTTAGTTCTAGTATCTGTTTCTTCACGATGTTTTTCTTTCACCGTTTTAAGAGCAGTGGTGGGCCAGTGGAACAAAAATGGCAAAATTATACCAGTTACTATCAATCAACGTTAATTCGGAACAGTTCACTGTGATGGCTTCAAACTGAAAATTATTTATTTATTTGTTTTATTATTTATGTACACACAATTAAATACATAGAGATACGACATAATTATAATTTTAGTACAAAGGTACTGCTTATTTCTTAAGAATTTTTTTCCAGCAGACCTGCGAAAGGAGAAATGAAAAAGAAATGTTGACAATAGTGTGTGAGAACATGAAGAGAATGATATGAATATGCGAAGTCTTAAACTAAAATATTAAATATAACATATACTTAAATAAAGCTACAAAAATATAAATACATATATCTATAAATATATACATAAAATACTCACAGTTGAGAGGAAAGGTAATGCTCTTTTACTCGATGTTTGAATAGAGATATAGTTTTTAAATCGCGAATGCTAGGCGGAAGCGAGTTCCATAATCTTACAGCATGGACAGAGAAGGAATAAGAATAGTAGCTAGTTTTATGAGGATGAGATTTAAGGAGGGATCTAAGGTGTGATCTACACGGTGCGTCGCTAGGACGGGCGTATGAAAAACGCTCACGTAAGTAGGAAGGATAAGATTGATTATTCTTTCAATTCCAGTCTGCGCATTCAACCCCAGCATCCAACGCTCCTCAGTGTACAACGGCAAGGACCCTTGGCCTTCTACTATCAACGCCATCTTGAAACTGAAGGTTCCCTTCATCATCACAGGCTACACCATCACCGAACTCCAAAAAGACTGCATCAGAATCAAGGAATGCTCTGAAACCGGGTACAATTTTATCGCTGAACCCAAGTATAATAATTTTGCTAGTGTCAGACCTGACAGGAACTTTATATCTGATGATGAAATGCCTTTGTTGTTTAAGAATTATTGTTTTGTTATTATCTCTGCATGATTTTTTGTACAAGTTATATCAAACTTTATCATCATCGTCTAGCCTTTTCCCAAGTATGTTCAAAATCAAAATATTTTGTTTCACGTAAACATGGGCACTTCCCAGGTAGCATTTTTACGTCATTATGTCGTCCGTTTACGGTACTGCTCGACGTAAGAGACGTCATGTCTTGACGTCGGGGGTCCCATCAGATGACGGCAATTTGTCACAACCTCAAGACATGACGCTAAATCGACGTCACCAGGACGTTCCGTTGAGTACCAGACGTTAAAATAACGTTAGTGTGACGTACATAATCGACGAATAAACTACGGGCCCTAAAATGTCCTTGGAATGAAGTCATTTTTTTGCCGCAGACGTCACTTTGCTACCTGGGTTATTAAACGTCAGAATGATGTTGGGGTCGGCGTCCAGTCTAACTGGCTACAGCTGAATATATGGAGCAACTGCCCATCTGACCTCCATAACCCGGTTACTGGGTAATACGATACTCCTTGGTAAGACTGGTTGTCAGACTTTCGGGCTTCTGACTAGCCGTAACGACTGTCTCTCTGTATGTGTGTGTAGTTTTATTAAACGTATGTTTTTATTAATTGTTTCGTTCTATAGTTTGTTGTATTTAAGTTCAGTGTATTCTGTAATGAGTTCTTATGGTTGTTAGTGTAAGGTCATTTGTAATTTATTTTCACTTACTCGTTTTCATGAGTTTTTTTTTGTTCTGTTTGTTTCAGTTTTGCCTTAATAAAGTATGTGAATTGAAAGGTTTTTCTTTTCTTTCTTTATTTTATTTACTTTTACATCCATCTTGGAAAAGAAGAGAATGTGAAACGTCATCTATCATGGTGCCCTTTTGTTCTGGTTTTGTATTTTTTTTTTTTTTTTTTTAAAGTTGCCCCACACTAGGAATTTCTCCTGTATCGCGGGTGCGTTTACAAACATTTAAACCCACATACACAAACAGCCAGACCCGGAACAACTACTTGTAGGTCATACAAACATTTGTTCCGTGCGAGAATCGAACCCGCGACACGCAGCGCAGCAGTCAATCGCTTAACCACTGCGCCAACCGTGCCGTCGTGTTGCGACGTGAAGACACATGATACTTTGTTTTTTATTGTCTTGAACCATATCTAGCTTTTATTCCCAAATTTCTACTTTTTTTAAACCCACCTAAAAGCTTTATCGCTTTGATCTTGGCTATTCTCGTGAAAACCTTAATTTAATCGCCTTGCAATTGACCAATTCTACAAATTCTTTGTAGTTATTTTACGACACATCTGGATCAGTACGTAAATAGTCAGCTGCCCGGATACTATCTCCATCTCAAATAGTCGTCTATTTCAGTACATAGCGCCACCACCCATTGTCACTTAAGGCATCTGCATCAAGCGCCAAAAATATCACGACAGATTGTCAGTCCAACGTCTTGGGATATTCCGGAAGAAAATTTTCTGGGAATGTAAGACCATAGTCACTGGCCAAGAATAAGGCACACTTTTTTCGTGGGTGTTATAAACAAGATATTGGCAGGAGTGCAAATACTGGTGAAATTCTTGAATACAATAAAGTGTTGTATGCCAACTGAAAGTTCGGACTTGGGTATGTAAAAGCAGAATAGAAATTGTCTTCGATAATAGACTTTAGACGTGGTTAATCTTCTGAAACAGGGATAAGATTTAGATTAGTCTAATCGGCTTCCAAGATACAGGAATTCCTTGCCTACCTAGTTTGGGAGTTAAAGGTTCCAACTTTAATTACTCACACATACAAAAATTTTGTTAATGTGTGTAATGTGAGATTAATTGATTAATAAACAATTTATTTATTTAATGTTCATAAAACAATGGTGCCGATTCCCTTGTTCACAAGCTAAACTAAATTTAAGGTCAGTGCATCTTTTTCTTTCTAATACATTAAGAAAAGGACAGAAGATAAATTTTAGTTTAGTCCTGTCAAATTAATCAGCGCTTGACGTAAATTGACGTAATTTTAGTCGGCAAGTTTTTAATCACGTCTAAACTTGTATGGACTAGTGACGGGCGCTGATTAATTTGACAGGACTAAACTAATCTTCTGTCCTTTTCTTAATGAAATAGAAAGAAAAAGATGCACTGAACTTAAATTTTGTTTAGTTTGTGAACAAGGGAATCGGTACCATTACCAGCCAATGATGGTACCACTGTAGAAAACAGGCCACTTGTGCAGGGAAGGAGTGGACATCTATACAAATAAATATGTGTGATTGTAATGTCAAAATAACAGCTTTTTAATAAATGCATAAGAAAGTTTATATAACAATTTATTTTTATTTTTCGGTCTCTGTCTGTTTGTTCCGGTTAATCTCCGAAACGGCTGGTCCGATTTTGACGGGACTTTCACTGGTAGATAGCGGATGTTATAAGTAGTAAGGAGGCTACTTTTATTTTAGAAAAAGCCACGCGGGCGCAGTCGCGGGCAGCCGCTAGTAGACAAAAAAATGGAAAGGATAAACCGATATTTCTTTCATTGCAAGTGGGTCATTTATAAAATTAAATCGAATAAAAAATCAATTAGGTACCCTAGAACGGAGTTATTAACAAAGCAATTGTAAGATTTGAGTTGACATAAATTCGAATTGTTACCTTCGTACGAAAATTTGTAAAAGTAAACAAGACTAGAAATAAAATAAAAGCTGTCTATGGTGTTTTGGTAGAATTCAACTCAAATCTTACAATTACTGTATTCCAAATAACCCCCGAAAATCCGAATAGCCCCTTTCTACCGGTACTTGTAAGATTGACACGTATAGGATGGTGGTGAAAATAAAACAAAGACTACATTGAAAATATAATATTTTATGTTCTTAATATCTAACTGACAATTAAATTGGCAATGTTCACAAAATATCTAACAAAATTATACTAAAACATATCACAGATAAAATGATTAGTCACGAATTATTCTAATACACGTTTTCAATAACCGATCCATCACCGCTAGCCCTTACTAAGGATAGAACTTTGACAGAAGTTAAGTAAGAAATGTCATAATTTTATATCTAGTAAGTCAAGATACTAACAGATAAGTTATTGAAAACGTTCAAAAGATTAACGACCAACGACTGATAAGTTTGAATCTCAAAGAAATGATGCTTTTTTATTATTTCTGTTTCTTCTTCTAGGAGGGTAAATTATATTGAATATCCGTCTTGAAATAATATTCAACCAATTCTCTCCAAGCTAAGTGTCCGCTTAACCCTTCGGTAGGTAGACATACCTAAAATACACCCACATTTCGCCAGTTATGTTTAAGTCTCATGTTCCATTTCCATGGGGGCATGCCTATTGCCATCAACTGGACCCAGATCTAGACTCCGGGCTGTTACTGTGAAACTCCAGATGTAAAAACCCAATAACACTTTGCCTGACCTGAGAATCGAACCTAGGACCTCATGATCAGAAGTAGCGTTTGCGACCACTAGGCCAATGAGGCAGCAAACATTTTTTTTTTCGAAAAATCACAAAGTTTAACCGTCAATATCAAACTTTTTCAATAGGTCATTAATCATTACTCGTTATCAGAATCAGTCGACTCTTAGTTATATTCCGTCCAAAGAGATAATGTTTTTTTGACATCTGTCAGTTTCATACAAACGAATACGAATTTAAACTTTATTAGTTCCAAATCTTGTACAACTGACAATTGTCAAAAAAGCATTCTCTGGGTGAACGGAATATAGCCGCTAACTGCAAGCTAAATCTACATATAATCTCGACTTGAGGTCACGACAAATAAGTAAGCTAAATTATCAGCCCAGCCATTTCCAACATTGTTGGGAACTGAGTAAGCTAAAGCTACTACTAATATTTAAAATAACGAAAAAAATAAGAGTTCGTTTCGTCTAAACTCTGACATAATATTGACGGTAGTCATAAGATTGATTACAAAATAGTTTTAATCACTGTACAAGAAATACTTCCTCAAGTTACACATAATGGCGATGATGGCAGATGTGTTTAGTGAACCCTCATTTCGCCAGTTCTTTTTAAGTCCCAAGTCAAACGGGGTAAGCCTATTCACATTACGGGACTGAATTCAAACTAACACAATAACACTTTGGCCCGACTTGGGAATCGAATACAGGACCTTATGTTCAGCAATCACGCTTGCGACCACTAGACCAACGAAGCTGTTACAGCCGACAGCGACAATAGTCATGGTAATGAGTACAAAATAGTATTAAACACAGTACAAGAAATATTCAAAATTAATAATAAATGTCAATCGTTAGCCGCTAACCTAGCAATTCCCAAACAAGACACAGAGACACTTGGTGATAGAGTAGATATAGAACAGAGAACACGCGATCGGCTTACTGACGATAGCTCTGGATACAGACCCCAACACCTACAGACAGACACGGATTAACACAAGTTCAATGACCTATCGCACAACGGTTTTTTTCTATTTGTGTACGTGTATAAACACAATAGAGTAAAGAAGAAGAACGCGAATTTGAAAGTAAAAGAAGGCATAGAAATGAATTTGTATGTCTTCAACAGATATAATTCTTAACAAACAAACACACACACATTCTTACAAACGTATAAGAAAATAAGAAAAGCTAATGTCAGATAAAAATATTTTGTCAGTCAACGAAATAGTAGCTAAGTTTACTACTCAGTGTAGGTAAATCTTACATTTGGATATCATCAATACTACTCGTAGAGGTTATGTTAATGTAACTGCAATATAGAAATAGATCAATGCCTCGAAGAAAAACAGTGAAACCTTTCTGTTTCTAGAAGTAATTACCGATGCTAAAGATAAATCATTGAAACAATTGAAAGACGTGAAAAAAAACAGTGTTTAAAACAATCGGTGTACAAAGATAACATTTAAATATTAAAAGCAAAGTAAAGAAGAAAATGCAATAGAAACATTAATGTGCAGTAAGTTAAGTGTTATTGACAAACAAAGTAAAATAGGTGTTGACAAGATCGAAAAGCCTGATAGTACTGTTCTTAAAGATGATGTTAATGATGTTATTATTAATCCATTTCCTATATTTATTATTTGATATAGATAGAAAGCTTATAAAGTCTATGTAAGTATTTGATAGATTTTCGATCTTGAATCGCAGCATGTAGGATAAACATTAAAAACCAAGATGCTTAAAAATTAAACAGCAGCAAAATTAGTATTTATTGAAAGAAACCAGCCTGACAGATACTGGTTTTTTTCATTACAGTTAAAAATATTTAGTTGTGCAAATCAAATGTTACTCCACCACAAACATTCATTCACTGAGCGATTAGCAAAAGTTAAACAATATAATTAAATAACAGATTTTAGCAAAATTAAGTACAGCATTGGATGCAAATTAGGTTGCAAATTATAATTAGTACAAACAACTATCTACTACGATATTTATACTTTTATAGTAATGGCAACAGGCCTAGTGTTGTCTGATTAACTACCTTTGCAACTTGTATATTTTTTTTTTTTTGTAAGTAATCATGCTCAGAACATTATTGGGGCTTACTGCCACTTATCAAATACGATCTTTTGTGTGAAACTAAACTAAACTAAATGCGTAAGGCTATTGCTGAGACGATGATCTTCGAATTTTGAAGATCAATCTAGAAATTATTCAAGAGTTTAATTCATATAGCCTTTAAATATAACCTTTGCTTCAACTTAGCATTTACAAAAAATTATGATAAAAATACTAGAAGAAAATATCTGCTGTAGTAGATAGTTGTTCCAAGAACACAAAATTATAACAACGGTTAACAACAAACCTTATACAACTGAAACAACAACCTGTTCTGTCATCACCGGTGCCAATGTTGTACTGCTATCACTTTTAGTACCAACTGTAGTACCATTGTCAACTGTACTTGGTTCAACTGTAGCACTTTTACTCCCAACTGTAGTACCATTATCGACTGTACTTGGTTCACTTGTAGTAGTATTTGTACCAACTGTCATAATATCATGTGTAGTTGGATACATTGTTTTAGACTCTTCTGTATTTACGTCGATAAAATCGACTTCTACTGAATTTGATTCTGTACTATTATCAATACTTACATTATTTTTAAGTATATTAGTCCCTTCTGGACTAAAACTGGTTGTACTTTCAGTTGTACTTATGTCATTTATACTAGGTTCTATAATACTTAAGGTAGTTGCACTAATTTCAGTAGTACTTTCTTCGGCTGAGTTGGTTTCTTCTGTAATTAAATCAACGGCATTTATTTCTTCTATGATCAATATATTCTCATCTGCTTCAGTGGTCCTAATGGCAATTGTACTACTTTCTTGAGTACTCACTGCAATTGTACTATACTGTTCTTTATTTGTATCAAATATACCACTTTCCTCGTTGCTTATATCAACTATACTGATTTCACCAGCTTTTGCAGTGGTTGTACTAATTTCTTCAATACTTTTACTAGTTGTACTAACAACAATGTATTCATTCGTTTCATAAAAGTCTCCTTGGGTGACATCTCCTGTAGTATCAGTGTCATAGTCATAAATGTCTTCTACTGTGGTCGTTGGCACTGAAACATACAAAATAATTAATTAAAATACTGTACCGTCTAGTAAGTTATTGTTTCAATGAAATATATTGACTATCCATGTCCAATATATATATATAGTTTAGCCTCAGTTAGTTTGATACAAGTTTTGTAATTTTTTTAAGTCGAAACCAAGAATAGAAATAGACGTTAAATTTATAAACAAACTTTAGAAAACTTACCAGTTACTCCAATCCCATTAGAATTTTTCTTAAAAGGATCTTCAGTGACTAAAACTACACGAGATTCATTGACACCATCATCTTTCTCATTTTCATCAGTCCGTCTTACTTTACTCTTATTATCACAACCTTCAGCACAATAATTAGCTATCTTATGCAAAATCATATCAACTAGAATACTTTCTTTAATATTTTTATGTGTTACCGCCGCTTCTTTTTCTTCTTTTAACTCTTTGTCAACCATTTCTTCAATTTTTTGTGTATAGTTTACAGGAGGAATCCAGGTATATTCCGGGTCATATTTTGATGCATTGTTTGGGTTAAAAACTACATTGTATGTATCATCAGGGTCATCTCCTAGTCTCATGTTTCGTTTCGTGTATTTGGCTATAGCAGGCCCTAATGTATCTGTGACGTAATTCCTCAGTTTCTTACATTTATCGATTGTGTTGACATCGTTGGAACTTCCCCAGATTATAAAGCCTGAGGCGTTTGATTTATAGAATGTGCTGAATGCTACATCTAAGTCACTCTGTAACAGAATAAATATTATTTCAATAAAATTTGTTGCTTTTGTAGTAAGGAGTTGGGTTACTTTGAATATCGTATCAGACCGAGAAAAGGTATCAAGTGGTTTGAAAACAGTAGGCTTAGCCAAGTTGACAATCTACAATCGATAACGCTAATAGAAAACTAATCAAATGTATAGGAATGACATCATCTCAACGTTAAGTCACGTGGTCAGAACAAATGAATAGAGAATTCGTAGACAAGTTTACAACTGATCAGCTCGTTCAAAATGTTAGAATGAAATCTGATCCTTTCTACAACGTTGATCGGAATAAATGACCGCGCACTAATTATACAACTGTAACTTTGACGTTAGTTTGTCGTTTGTAGGAACGCTCACCATAGACTAAAGTATAGGTTTTTTCTAAATACATTGTAGAACGAGCGATCGACTCAGTCGTGCCAACTTGGCTACCAGCTTATCGTTACCTATAGTCGCTTACGATGAGGCCTCAACGATTGTAGAAAGAGATTCGATATGAAACGTTTGTAACTTGGCTGGGCCTACAGATTACTCTCCAGCAATGATAACTGGTACAATTACAACGTTACCTATCAATAGTACTTATGCGTAGCTGGTTCGAAGTGATGTCATCATAGCTGGCATATTGCCAGCCGCGTTCTGTAGTTTATCACTATATATATACAAAGATCAGCTCACCTCATTAAAATACCCCTTATCCCTGTACCGGTACCAGAAGTACGGCAGTATGGGTGCTCCTCTGGCGGCCACCCTCGCCGCCTCCTTCACTCGTCCCCGTATGAGGCCGGCCAGCTGGTTGGACGTGATGTCGTCAGAGCTGTATACTGACGGGTAGAGGGCTGTGCTCTCTTGCCAGAGCCAGCTTGTACTGGAATTTGGTAATGAAATAGTTAGTTAATGCCTTTATTTTGAGGAACGAATCATTTCTAAACCTTAAATAAATATTGACCTTTTTTCGGTTTTTTAGTTTCTTGATACCTATTTAATAAAGTCAAAGTCAAAGTCAATTTATTTCAAATAGGCACATAAAAGGCACTTATGAACGTCAAAATTTACAAAAATAATTAATTGATTCTAGTTGCCCCTTTCAAAAGGTAGTTACGTATGGAGAAGAATGGGCAAGAAACTCCATACTTACTCTTTTGAAATGTTAACAATATTTGTATACATTCATTTATTAATTAAAAATTACTATACCACAATAGGTAAAAAGAATGAAAAGAGCAGCAATGACAGACAAATTAATTATGCGTTAGGTACATGGTGCTCACATATTTACAAACATTGTAAAACTAGATGATTTCCCTAAAATTTTAACATTTAATAAACTATGTCAGTGTGTGAGTATATTAATCACAGGAAATAAAATGAATGTCATAAAAATATAAATCATATTTTTTTTTTGCATCCACTTCTATTTTAAATAAATAATAAATAAAATTTTATTCAAAAAATTACAAGGTATAAAAATGAGTACAGTACTAGGTAATCCTGTGTTTCAGGCGAAACGTACTAAGACAGTCTTGTAAAAAATAATAAATAATCTAAAAGTTGTCAATAGACAAATATAATTATGTTCAGTAGCTCTTAGTTTCTAAATTTGATAAATACTTATTGTAGTATACATACATATTTACTTTAACACAGTTAATAAATTCTCTGTATCTTCGTAAGACATCCTCTGGAGAGCTTCCTTGAGAATTCTCTTACAATTTGTGTAGTTCAGGGAGAAAATTGTCTAGACTCTAAATAAATTGTCCTATGGAGCAGGACTAGCATGTTTCCAAGAATTCTTATCTTGGAATTGAATTATATATAACGTGATATAATGTTATATAACGTGAGAAACTGTTACTGGCTCTGTGTTACTTTTACAACGCACAACTTCCTTTTTTAATAGCTGTTAGTTCTCTCCTGCAATTAAATAAATACTAAGAATTAATTACCAAAAAATTTTATCAATTAGCCATCGTCGAAATTCCGAAGCTCACACCACTGCAGCTGTAGTTCAGCTGCGGAATTCTGTGGAAATTCTAACAAAAAAATCAAAAAAATTACCGATCATTCTCCTGCGGCACTTTATCGGCACAGGACTCTTTCCTGTTGTTGTACGCCATGTTGAAGCAGTACGGAAACCCGTAGTACCCCCACACGGCATGAGGACGCATCTTCTTCGCTAGAGACACCGTTGCCTGCATGAACTCGCGGCCTGCTCCTTCGAAACGACGTTTTGCCTGAAATGGGAGAATAAGAGGCTTAAGTTTCATTGTTTCTATTATTACCCTACTACCCGATAGTAAAGGCAGGGTAGGAGGTAACCGCCGACTGTATGTAATGATGTAAGAGTATGTTTTTTTTTTTACATAATAAGAGATTTCTTTACATAAGCAACATGTTCGTACGTATTTTTCTGTTCCTTTCTTCTTTTTTGTTATTGTGTGTGTACATAAACTCTTAAATAAATAATATTGTTACCATGTATTTAGCTCGCGGTTTTTTGATTTTTAAATTTACTTTTTATTTTTTTACTTTTTAGGGTTCCGTACGTTAAAAGGAAAAACGGAACCCTTATAGGATCACTCGTGCATCTGTCTGTCCGTCTGTCACAGCCGATTTGTTCCAAATCTAATGGGCCGATTAAGTTCAAATTTGGTATACGCCGTGTAACGTAAAAATGAATTTTGAATATGAGGTTCACATTTGGGGGAAAAATAAAAAGTTTTTCGTACTTTACCGTGTGACATATCAAATGGAAGGACTTGTTATGAGGATTGCAAATATATATTTTTTTAACTTTAATATAATAAATGTATAAATTAGTTTTAAAGAAAATAGATGAAAATTTACCTTATCTCCGAAACTGCAGAGCCTAAAATTTTGATTAAAAAAAAAAAATTGGTTGTCTATAAAATTGGTTTACGGACGATAGTTTAACGTGACAACGTCCTAACAAAACATAGAACAAACGAGCGTAACGGGACAATGAGCGTAATGGAAGAATGAGCACAACGGGACAATGAGTCATCCTTTCTCGTGCATGCAGCCGGCGTTCATCGATTTATTAGACGTTGTCACGTCATTTACAGAGGTTAGTTCTATACTAAACATAGAAGTTTATGAACTTAAAATAAAATGTTAAATCTCTCAATAAAAATTTACATTTGCGGTTGGAATGTATGGGGGAATATATTTTCAATTACAATGTTAAGTTTGTTTTTCGGATAAGTTCGTTCCAACTACGGAACCCTTCATTATGCGTGGTCTGACACGCACGCGGCCGGTTATATTTTTAAATACTCTTCTATCTAATCGCACTATTATGGTTGGAGGTGGGAATTACTCGCTCATCTTCGTTAATATTAAACAGGGTTCGCCGACATATATCAGCGGATGTATATCATGATATATATCACGATATTTTATATCAATTGGTTTTTCTCTTGATATATATCAATTGATTTTTTCCTGTCTTCTGAACTAAAATTTATGGAAATTTATGTTTACCCTGGCAACACGTAGCGAAAAACTACAATTCAGAATAATTTACTTTTTACTTTTTTATGATTACAAATTATTATTAAAATTAGTTGATTTATCTCACAAACAAATGAAGATTATTATAATAATAGGTACTTGTTTTTTTAAGTGTTCACTAAAAATTCTTTCTCAAATAAACACTAATTCCTTTGTTATTTTATTTAAATAAAATATGTGGTAAATAGACACTTATATTATTAAACAAATTCCTTTCACATTTTTAAGTGTTTAATCCCCTTACAGAATGAAATTCGCTTCTTTTTCTTGGCCTGGATATATATCCGATATATATAAAAAAATCGGATTTTTTATATTTATTATAAAAATCGGATTTTTTCGAACCCTTATATTAAATACTTCTCTGGAAGCGCTCTTCTGTACATTATTTTGATCATTTAGGTATTTCTTAACGTTATTTCTATGACTTAGCAGTCCGACGGTCACACTCACACCACTAGGCTATTACTGCGATTCTTGTTAATAATACCTAAGTTCGTAAGTTTTTACTTATCTCTAGCTGGTATGGTGCTACCGACTATTTGATTCATGAAATACTTCCACTATGATTAAATTAAAAGCTACCATTTCCTGATTCTATATAAAGATTTATTATCTAGACCATATACAACCATAATCTAGACTCAGAACAAACATAGTGCATATTTGTGTTAATATAGGAACTGACTCTCAATGCGGAAACAATCTAAGGTCAACGTTGCTATTGAAGTAGGGAATTACCTACAAGCTTATGACTTAGGCTCTTAGACTGTTTTACCACCTCCAGATATGTGTTAGTTCAATTATCTGGCAGATAATGCCTAACTGGACACTGTGAAAAAGTTCAGTTTGGCCTGTTTTACTACCGTAAGGCCGCTTGAACACGCTAAGAAAAGTCGCCGGGCCTATGCAAGAATTTGTGTCGTTTCTATACATGAACTGTGTACACTACCATGGTGCTGAACAAGAAAACATCTTATCTGCGCTAGACACGACGCGCTCTGACTTACTGCGGTATAGAGAGGGACGGGGTAGGTGAGTTGGTTCAGGTGGTTAGTGTCCGTTTAACGCGTGGACGTGATCTTCACTCACAAATATTCGCAAATTAATAACAGACTTGACTAGAACTGCCAACCATACCCTACACACGACTGCCCGAAAACAATCTTATCGTGTACACGTTCATATTTGTCTTGTCTGCAGTAGACACGAAAAATTTTCGTACCTAGGTCCGACAAAATTCTTGTCGTGTACCTGATGAATTGGTCCTGTCTGCAGTAGACACGGTGAATTTTCGTAGCGTGTACAAGCGGCCTAACGGCATTTGTACACGGCACGGTTTCTTTACGGTACGGCCGCATGCCGTATAAGCTGCGCCGTAGAAAAAAGTGTCCGTCATCAAGCTTCCATAGTAATCCATACAACACTGACGACCGTGCCCATACATACTGCGTATAAACCGTAGTTTTTCACGGCAAGAAAAACATGTGTGTACAAAGGGATTGCATAAAATGATATTTGATGTTTGAATTTATGTCGTTCTTATCAAACCCTGTGAAGTTGGCCGATATGGTCTGTTTTATCATCTCCGGATAAAAGTCGTAGCACACATATCAAGTCGGAAAGGGATCGTCACCGTATCGCCTTTCACCTCGCCGTCAAACAGGCGTCAATCTAACGTAAGCACGTAGCCAAAGCGGACCAGCAGCTCCGATACGTCGACTCGGCTACAGCTAGGTGACGCCGCGCTTACGGCTCGCTTACCGCTGATGGTTGACCTGGCTGGCATCAGATCAGTTTGAATCCGAACGCGGGAGGGGTGAGAGGGGCAAGGGTGGACGAAGAGACGCAAGCGCGGTGACGGGGAGGCGTAAGCGCGGGGACGACGAGCCGTAAGCACGGGGACCGCTGGTTGACCACGTGCTACACCGCGGTTCGTGAGCTTGTCCCGAGGCGAATCGTTTACGTTACGATTCCGATTAGTGTGTTTTTCAGTAGGGAGTTTCATGCAAAGGTTACTAAACGGCTTGAGTTGATACGGTTACGATCCGTTTCCGAGTTGATATGTGTGCTATGACCTTAAGTCACGGTGAACTCTTACAAGTTTTGTTCCAGTTTTGACTTAGTTGGTTGATGTTTATAGTATTTATCTGGTCTTTGGAAAACAGGCCATCTCCCTACCTCCAGATAAGCGGGCAACTTATCTAGCAGGTTAATTCTATAGTTACCCTCTTATCCCGCCCTCATTAATTAGTAACTACCAATCAATATATCAATCAACTCAGCTCCATCAAAATTCTCAGGTGTACGATATTGAGACATATTTCTCAGAACACTTAATGCAGCATGCAGATGTTATTATTAGATCAACACTTTGAGATCTCAATGATCGTTAGTGGGATTATGCAACAGGAATAAGTTGTAGAATGAGTTAGGGTGTCGGTACACGGACTGGGTTAATGATTGACTCAAAAAATAATGGAAGGTGGAGAATATGAGTTTTTTATGATGTCATTAGCTAATGCCTTAATCTTTTTTTAACGAACCTCCGTCTTTCCCAAAACAACATACCTAAGTTTCATAACAATTGGTTGAGCTATTTTCGAGTTTTTGTGAGACTAACACAAGGCAATTGACTTTTATACCGGATGACTTTTTTTACCGTCTCGAAAAAAATTGGGTATACTAGGTGAACGGAGTAGAAGCCTATGGCACAGCAATTTATTTATTTTTTTCAGAAATAAAACTAAAATAAAAGATAAAAAGATTGAAATTTGGGTGCGTATGATTTAAATTTAAATATTATTTATCGTATTTATTTATTGAATTATGTTTTTTGTTAAATTTCTGTGTTTATTGTTATAGTATGATAAGTTTACTTCAAATGTGTGGTATTTATCCATAGATCAATTTCTTTCTAGGTTAAAGAAAAAATAATAAAAACTATGCCATAGGCTTCTACTCCGTTCACCTAGTATACCCAAATTTTTACGAGACGGTAAAAAATGTCATCCGGTATATATAGATCACAGTTTCATACATAATGGCAATGGATTGTAAATTAGAGAAGTACCTAAAAATAGTTTTACGTATCTTTTGTTAAATATTTAGGGACATTTTTTTGGATCTGTTAAAACTTTTGTTAAACTGTAAAAGAACAAAATGACTGACAGACAGGACAATCAAACAATAATGAAACTACTAAAGCATAAGAAAAATATGAATTTGAGCTTGTAGGTATAGTTACGATTTTAAATACCTAATGTGTTAACATTATCGCTAATCGCAATTTAATTAATCCTAATCACACCAATTATCCAGAAATTGTTTGGTTAATACCAAAGAAATTCTGGATAATTGGTAAGAAAAATATAATATATATATAAAAAAAAACAATACAATATAAATAATATAATAAGTATGACCGGTAATTTTAATAAATTACCGGTCATACTTATTATATTTTGGCAGTAAAATATAATAAGTTTCGATTCTCGTGCCACTGCTTCCAATAGACATGTATGTACTCTTTCCTTTTAATTTATCGCTTAAAATATTTTTTTCTTAAAAATAATGTAACTTTTAGTCAATTATGTATTTTATCTGGCTTGTGTGGTCTCCTACACATCCCTTGCCTACATAAGCTAGAAGTGTGTCGGAGAGCAGACGCACAGACTTTTTTAACTCTAGTTGTTATCGTTACGAGTATTATTATCTGTTGTAGTTGCCTTGTGAATTAATAAATAACACTTTTAGAAAAATAATAGTAGGTAATAATCTCTCAAAATAATATAATACGAAGATTGATAGATTGACAACCGTGTACCTCAGCCCTAAGCGCCCTAAATAACTAAAGCATTAGTTTGACGAGTGCATGCCGACATCTGATTGATAAATTACAATCTTACAATGTTTGTATGTATGGAGCAATCTGTAGTATATCATAGTCGGGGAGCCTGCAATAAAAGTGGCATAGTCATCTGTTAAGCGTAAGCAGATTTGAGGATTGAAGCGTTGTAACTCAATTTTGAGCATGATATGGCCAATCGGGAATGGTTTTATGAAAAATTCAACAGGTACAATGGTCTGTTGGTGTATTCTGTAAAAATCTCAGCGTAAAAAGTGAAGTGAGTTGTAATTCCAGCTGATGCTACGGATTGTCACGATTGACAGTTTTCACGGAGAGATATTTACAGAATACGTCTGCAGTAGTAGTTAGTAAAGTTGTTGTTACCGTAGAACGGGGCTATTTGGATTTTCGGGGGTTATTTGGAACTAAGCAATTGTAAGATTTGAGTTGACATAAATTCGAATTGTGATCTTCGTATGAAAAATTGTAAAGAAAATAAGACCAGAAATGAAATAATAGTTGTATATCGTGTTTTGGTAGAATGTATGTCAACTCTAATCTTACAATTGCTTAGTTCCAAATAACCCCCGAAAATCCAAATATCCCCGTTCTACCGGTACTTCTTTGCTTCTTTCTTTCCATTGAGTTATAATTATCACAGTGAGGTGCAACGAAAAGGATTTATTAAATTCGTTTTTAAAGCGAATATATCTTAGACATATTGAAAATTCTATTATTAACATAAACGGGATATTAGTGACCATGACAGTTTAAAAACTTATATAAGCTAATATTTAAACCAATATGCTGTCTATGAAGTTGTAGTTACGATTCAAAAATCGTTCGAATTAAGTTCTCTAGCGTCAGCGTTAACTTCACAGAGTAGTTTTGAAGCTCCAATGCGTTCATTGGAGCTTCAATAATACTCTGTGAAGTTTTGCTATAAAAATGTACTCATGAGGTCTCTTTAAGCGCTTTCAAAGAGACCACATGAGTACATTTTTATATTAAGCATCTTGACACCGGTATTTGGTACGGTCACGGTAATCTAATATATATTTAATATAATATAGTAATACTAGTTTTTGCCCGCGGCTCCGCCCGCGTGGATGTCGGTTATTGCGTAAAAAAGTAGCCTATGTCCTTCTCCATATCCCAGGCTATATCTCTGCCAAATTTCATGACGATCGGTTCAGCAGTTTAGGCATGTAAACGTAACATACAGACAGATGGACAGACAGACAGACAGACTGACAGACAGAGTTACTTTGATATTTATAATATTAAGTATGGATATCTTTTTACTCGTATAAACACCAGTAGAAATATAAAAAAAGAAAGAAAAAGAAAAACAAAAGAAAGAAAATGAAAAAGAAAGAAAGAAAAAATGTTTGTTCTGCACAAATAATACTTCATCCGGAAGAGATAGTTTTATTTCAGTTAAACAACTACTGCAGCTTGGGAATTATAGGAATCGCACAACACAGACTCGACAAGCATAATTTATGTGTTTACATACAAACGCCTGCATTATTCAAATTCCCTTCACGCATACAAAATCCCTTAGAAAACAAGACAAACCAATTACCGGCCACCATACAAACAATTACGAACAAAGCAGCACAATCACCCACAATACGAGGGCCCTTTAATTAGCGCGCCCTAATTACAGCCACAGATAATACGATTGAGCAATCAACGGGATGAGTACCATTGTTTTGTAAGCAATATTCTATAAGCATAGACAACTGATGTTGGAACGTCGGACCTGGGTCGATCGTAATATTTTATTTATTGTGCGTACCTACCTAATTACGGTTTTATTTAATAGTTGTATCTATAATTTATATTTTATTGCCTATTATTATTTTATTTCCATTTTTTTTTAATCCCCTAGTGGGACTTATAGATTTCCGTAGGTGTGTCCGTGGCATTACTGCGGGCCCTATCAGAATACCAGCGCTGCGGTATTTATTTTTTAAATATCGCAGCATTATGCTGAGATAGTGGCCTTTTTGGCCTCGCACAGGTTTACAATGTTGTTAGTTTTAAATGCTCATGTATAATTTTTTACTGTTTGTATTTCTTGTGCGTGTCCCAAATAAAATATTTTTCTTTCTTTCTTTTTTTCTTTTGTATGGAATGAGAGCAGTGTATGGATTTGTATCGGTGATGGTAATAACATTAATTTGAGGCACCATTTGTTTTGATTACTAAAACATCACAATGGGTAGAAGATCTCTTTCTTAACCATGTTATAAATTATACAGAATGTATCAGAAATGTGTGCGCTATGGTGCGGGCTATGCTCGGAGTTTCTTTGAAGGATAAAATCAGGAATGAAATTATCCGGAAGAGAACCGTAGTTATCGACATAGCTTGCAGAGTAAGCAAGCTGAAGTGGCAGTGGGCTGGCCATGTTTGTCGAAGGACTGATGGCCGGTGGAGCAGATGAGTCCTGGAGTGGAGACCGCGTATCGGCAAGCGTAGTGTGGGACGCTCCCCAGCTAGATGGACCGACGACCTCAAAAAGGTGGCTGGGATAGACGGGATGCGGAAGGCGGAGGACAGCGTGTTGTGGCGCAGCATGGGAGAGGCCTATTTTCAGCAGTGGACTGCGATAGGCTGAGTTGATTGATCAGTAATGTGTGGTCCTAGCAATCAAAATCAAAATCACAACATTTTATTTCACATAAACCTACTTGGGCACTTATGAAACGTCAGAAGCTAGGTGCACGGTTCCAATTAGTCGTTTCCTATGGAGAAGAGCCGGCAAGAAACTCCACGGTTACTCTTTTAAAAACAATTGGCTTTTAATAACAGTGTTAATAGGTATGGGAGGACAGTGTAGGCCTTCCAACAAGTACCTGGTTCTTCACAAAATAGAAAATAGTAAATTATCATATTTGAAGTTGTTCACTTTGATGGTCTGTACCAAATGAGATCAACATCGTTATTGCGAAAATTAGACCCATACATTTTGGGTCTAGTAGGTGTTGAAGTTTTGGACAAAACCAAAATTAAGTCATTTATTTAAATTAGCCTGAGAATCAACACTTTTCGAACGTCAAAATTACATAAGACAGTCCCCCAAAATGCCCGCCCTTCACCACTTTCTAGTGCTTTAGCTGGGAAGAAGAAGTGGCGCAACAAACTCCCCGGCAGCACATCTGTCTGTTCAATTATAATAGATAAACTTAATTCTATACAATAGTAGGTATGCAAAGTAATTAACATTACGAGATACAGAACAGTAAATTAAATTAAATGATTTGCCATATTTCAGGTAGCACACGCCAATATACCAGCAAATATAGAGAAAAAGTTACTCAAGCAAAAAAAAAAAATGCAAAAAATAACTAATTACCTATGTAAATAAGTCTCCTGGCTTATAGGGCGTGCCCGCTTACATATGCTATGCTGGATTATGTAACATAAAATGATAAACTAGGACCATCGAAGTAAAATAGATAAACAGTTAATTACTAATAACAATAACGAAACCATGGACAGCAAGACGTCCAGGCACCACAAACGCAAAGATCAGCCATTACCGAAAGATTCGCCATATTTCAGAAAAGAGTTTGCCCCTCAAACTGTTTGCAAACAGTTGATAAGATACTCTTAAAGAGCCTTACCCTTAATGATAGATACCCTTAAAATTGACCACACCTTTCTGATAAATGTTGTGAACTATATATCTATACTAATATTATAAAGCTGAAGAGTTTGTTTGAACGCGCTAATCTCAGGAACTACTGGTTGGAATTGATAAGTTCTTTTTGTGTTGGATAATCCATTTATCGTGAAATATTATAGGCTATATAACATCACGCTACGACCAATAGGAGCGGAGCATAAATGAAAAATATTGCAATAACGGGTTTTTTTTCATTTTTTTTGAGTTTCCTTTGCGTGCGCTGCGTAAACGGTTTAAGTTACGCAAATATCATGTATGATGGAATTGTTTCTCTTTAAAAGTAAAAAAAAAAGTTCGCGACAGCATATGTCTATCTTTTAAGATTGACTCACTATAACCTTTTTTTATGGTAATAAAATCTGTTCGAAATTAATGCATTATTTGCGAAGGAGTTTTGTCAACAGAATATTAATCCTTATCCAAATAAATATGTTATTAATCACAAGTATTTAAATGTAAACAAAATTGTCCTTAACATCACTTGATTTCAATCAACATCTTAGGAGATATCATAATTTTAAAATAACTTCACAACAAAAAAAGTGTATAGGCTATTTAATATCACGGTACGCCCCTAGGTTGCCGAGCAAAACGACAAAAAGTCGGAAAAAACGCTAAGCGAAAACGAAGTAATTGCGCGGACGGGCGATGCGATGCGACGGGGTGTGCTGTGGGCCGAAATTTTACGCAGACGAAGTCGCGGGCAGAAGCTAGTGTACATATATTTTTTTTAACTATGGCGTCTCGCATGTCAACCTAGGAAGTTGTCATCTGCTTAACCGGCCTTTCCTGTTACCACAATAAATTAATCCTCCAGCCAGGGCAAACAACTTAAAAATTAAGCGACTACTCGCTAAGGGCACCCCCTGTGGGGTACGAACCCTGGTGTCGCTGGGAGAGGACACCGGGGGACAGACCCGGATCGGATTATGATTGAAATGAAATGAAATGAAATCGTTTATTCTGTAAATAGGATATCGGAATCACTTTTACACGTCATATAAAAAAATATAAAAACAAGCTTGGCGAAGTTGACATTTCCTAACTGACTACCCCTGAGAAGAAATGGCGAAACAAACTGAATAATCTTGGTCAAATCATGTGAGGACCATGTAGATCCGTGTCTGAAATGGTCTTTTGAGGAAAGAACCACACAATTTTGAGTGGACCTGTCCAGTCAGTGCAAGCATTTTGATTATATTAGGAGCCAAATTTAAAGCTACAGGTTGCAGGCAGGCTGGCTCGAGCAAGGGTCACACGGCTGTAAACTATAGTGAAAGGTTGAGCTTTTAGCTAAAATGGTCTAGAGATCGATTGTAGTAGTTATAGCCATGTTGTCATACATAAATGATATGAAAAAGCTTGAGTTGAGTGTATTTTTGGTAACACACCTAAATAAAACAGGTGATGTTTTCTTTGCGAACACGCTATTATGTGCCAGCATATAATAGTAGTACACTATTATATGCTGGCGTGTCGACTAAGGGACTTATTAGAGAATGGGCAGCAGCGTTCTCTATGTATTTTTAACACCATACTGCGATCGCCAATCCGCCTGCCAAGCGTGGCGATTATGGTAAACCCCCCCAATTGGAGGAGGCCTATGTCCAGCAGTGGACGTCTTTCGGCTGGAATGATGATGATGATATAATAGCGTGTTTGGTCCAGGGTTGCGGGTTTGTCCGAAAGGGATACCGAAGGTAGGCAGGGCCGAGCCCTGGTATACAGGCAACTGAAGGAACTCGGGTGGGTTTTAGTCAGTAAAAGTCTGACACGCCCTCCTGTTCCGCCCAGAGCGGGAGAAGTTGTTTGATAATATCCAAACAAAAAAAAAAAACCGTGTTTACGGGTACTTAAGGAGATTGTAAACTTGAATCTCCTCAGAGAATTAGACACCAGACCGGTACCCAGGTAATTTAAAATTACCAAGTCGTAGAGACCTTTCAAGAACTGGGATCTTCGAAGTCCAGGAAAGCTATTTTGGATGTAATCGTAATTTTAAGTTTTGGCTCTTAAAGTATCTTGATGTTGTCGGGCAGCACGGCAAAACATTTTAAAGTATTTAAAAAACAAAAAAAAAAACATAATCTGTAAATTTTGAGTATCAGCCCTGAGACTGGATTTGTGCACGGTTGAAGGCAATAGGCTTGCCTCCTGGTACATGGGACTTAAACATAACAGGCGAAATGTGGGTGTAGATACTATAGGTCCCTGCCTGACCCTTTTCGGGAATACAGGCGTGATGTTAAACAAAATAGATTACCTCTTCTTCAATCCACTGCTTCTTCCACCACCAGTGCCTCTTCTTCTCTATCTCGTAAGACACGTCCTTGTAGGGCGTAAGGATGCCAAAGTTCTGCCTCAACACCGGCTTCCAAGACTCGAAATCTATGATGCCGACACCTGTAACATTTATAAGAAGAACTTTACTACGGATTCTAATGCAGGACATAATGGAAATGTAGATATGTCATCCAAACAGGATTTCCTATCAAGCTTTCCCATCTTTTGGTAAATGTAGCAATGCTGCTAATGGCGTGTGTGTTGGATCATTTAGCTCCCTTCAAAATGGTTGAGCTGAATGGTGCTAATCCATGCGTCATGTTCGTGAACGGGCGCCGTCAGTTGGGACTGGTCATCTCTTAGCTGCCACGGGTTTTTTTATTTTATTTTATTTTGTTTCTATTTGTTGTATCTATGCTTGACGCTTTTAACGTGTAAGTTTTTATTATTTTTATTTTTACATCGTTCTCACTTTTAGTTATAAATTCAACATTATAGATGTAACGAATACTTTTGTAACAATTTAATTTAAAAGAGTGTCCATGGAGTTTCTTGCCCGTTCTTCTCCATAGGTACCTACGCTTTGGAATGGGAATGTAGCTTAATTTTTCTTACTGACCGACTCCTTGACAATTCAAAAGTGCCTGTAAATGGTTTAATTGAAATAAATAATTTGAGTTGAGTTTGAGTTTGAATGCAAATAAATGATTATGAGAACTAGCAGGTAAAGAACAAACAACAAAAATAAAAATCATTGAAAATAGGAACATTTTATTACATTGGAATATTTTATTAGACGTAGAAATGCATTCTAAAACTACATTCACTAAACAGAACAACCGTGGGATTCCAGATTGTATGTAACAATAGAGATGTGTCCTGGGTAAAAAAAAAGATAAACTGTTTAGTCCGTCAATCAGATAATAAAAAAAAATATTAGACACGTATTTTTTGCTATATCATATTAATAAAAAAATACTTAGATAAAACACATTAAACTTGGGGAGTGGGCTCCATAAGTCATAGCTACGTATAAAATCTACTGAGAAGTGACGTCATGCCACATTTGAACTCAATGTATCGCCGTAATGTTTTGATTATGTAAAAATAGAAAAAATACGTGTCCAATATTTTTTAATAATCTACATGACGGACAAAAAAAATTTTTTTTTGTCATCATCCCTATTGTCGTAGAAGAAACAATCTACATTTCTACTAACTTATGTAGCTCACAAGGGTTACAGAGTAGAGAAATAGCGGGTTTAGCTGCATTTCCGAAATTGATTTGCAGTATATCTTCGCAGTTTGATTTGGAACATGGTAAATATCCCGTTTGTGTTAATAATAATGTTAGTGACCATGACAGATTAAAAATTTGTATCTTCGCAAGTTTGTTATCGAAACTTATATAATTAAACTTCCTTATAGTTTTCAGAGAGACTGTGCAGTTTCCAATTCATTAGGTTGCAACATTGTGTGGAGGTCAGTCAGTCTATCAGTGGTCAGTGGCGCGTCAAGGCTTTGGCATTATAGACTCACCCTCGTTACAGCCAAGGGCAGTTCGTGGAAATGATTTTATAGTGAAGCTGTCCGATAAAACATATTTATAAAACCTTAGTTTACAAATAATCTGAATGTTGTTGGTAATTCGAATTCAGAAAAACGAAAAATGTTGTTATGAACTTTGAAATGTTGTATGACTTTGACTGTACTCAGAAGGTGAATATGAACCATCAGAAACTTGGTCTTCAGTGTGCTTGATATTAAAATCAAAGGCATGATGCCGTTTATGATTACCTATTTTAACATTCAGCTTGAACCAATGCTTTGCTGGCTGCCTTTCTACTGATCTTTTCTATATTCATAATATTCTCACCATCTCAGCCGAAAGACGTCCACTGCTGGACATAGGCCTCCCACAATTGGGGGTTTGCCATAATCGCCACGTTTGGCAGGATGGCGATCGCGGTATGGTGTTAAAATTGCATAGAGAACGCTACTGCCCATTCTCTAGTAAGTCCCTTAGTCGCCTTTTACGACACCCACGGGTGGAAATGGGGTGGTGCTATTCTTTACGTCCGGCACCACACGGCACCATAATATTCTACCGCTTCGTAAATAAGTATTTGATGTTAACAGCAAATGCGTTTTCATAGTCCATTCCTTCCATTCCTTTGATGCTTTGTTACTAAACTTAAAATAAACGATGAGTAAGTAGTCATAAGATTCCAGTCTTCCATTTCGAATTCTTTACCAATTTGAATGCTCAACAAAGTAACCATATTGTAACCAGGTGCACAGTTTAATTGTTACAAATCAAAATATTCGTCGAATCAACACATTGCGGCTTAGAAAAATAAACTGACCCAATGTTATGACGGTCATATTGAAAGGTTTCAAAAACAGTTGGTGAGAAATAATGTATAATATAAAAATGAATCGCAAAATGTGTTGGTAAGCGCATAACTCCAAGTCCAAGGATGGTTTTTACGTTTTTTTTTTCTTTTTTTTTTATGGTTTTTACGAAAAATTAGGGTAGGGTAGAGTAGGGTAGGTAGGTAGGTAGATAGGGTAGGGTAGGGTAGGTAGGTAGGGTAGGGTAGGGTAGGGTAGGTAGGTAGGTAGGGTAGGGTAGGGTAGGGTAGGTAGGTAGGGTAGGGTAGGGTAGGTAGTTAGGTAGGTAGGTAGGTAGGTAGGTAGGTAGGTAGGTAAGGTAGGTAGGTAGGTAGGTAGGTAGGTAGGTAGGTAGGATAGGTAGGGTAGGGTAGGGTAGAGTAGTGGAGTTTATACTATAGCTTTTGACAGAACGAAGTCTGTCGGGTCAGCTAGTTACAGCACAGTGCTAGTAACAGTTATTATTACTATTGTTTTATTAAATTTGTGTTATTTTGTTCTCTCTTCTGTATTTATTTATCTAATTAGTATTTGAGTAAAAATTTGCTATGGCTCAGGCGGTGTACCTTACATTTATTTTCCTTTTAAATATTTACATAATTCTTGCTGGACGTTATACAGGGTGGAATTTTATAACCTCACCTGGAGTTTTCCTTTCATTTCATTTATCATGTTTATTAGAGAGATTGTATCCTTATAATTGACTCTATTGACTGATGCCATAAAAGTACAGGATGCTACTTTTTCATATTTTACTCGGTTCGGTTCCCGAGTGTGATAAGCGAATTTTCGAAAAAGTTTGAATGCAGATCTTATAAAAAAATAAAGAAATGTTTCCTTTGAGTTAAACTTGCTGTCTCCAGTATTTAGAGTACTTTTCCTCGAGGTGAGGTTACAAAATTCCAGCCTGTATATTAAAAAAAACAAAATAATTTCTGCTGATAATTTTAGTGGAAATATTCCTAAAATTGTGCCACCACGTTACGCATCTACTAATTCCTAGATTAAGCCCAATTATGCCCGTATATGAGTTTTATCTAATTAAGAAATTCTAGGTGTATTTAACTATAAACTGGGGCAGGGTCGCCCGCATGGCAGAAGATATGAGTACAAAGAGAAATAGGCTAGGGATACTGAAGGGTTGAACAACTATAATAGAACCCTAATATAGTTGTTTTGTTTGAGATAGTTTAAGTTATAAATATAGCAGTATTTCATTTTTGTAATTCGTAGATCTTTGACAGTCGTTACGGGTAGTCAGAAGCTCGAAAGTTGGACAACAGGTTTTACTAAGGAGTACGTATTGTGTTACTCAGTGCCGATTTTAGCATTACCAGAGCTCTGGGCGAAGTTTCTATGGCGCCCCCTTTCAACTACCCAACTCAAATTAAAAAAAAAATACTTTTCTAGCGGCAAACTCTCCAAGTCTATGTTTTCTGCAATTTCAATGACAAAGTTGTCAAGTTTATCAATCACGATTGAGATATTGTTGATTGCAGTTATGTTTTTATCAGCTTTTTAGCAGCTTAAAACTTCCTTTCCCTACCCGCTACCGTTACAGGTATAGTGAACAATATTGTCAATGGAAGGACGAGACGGGAAACCAGACATGAAGGGCCTTCGGTGCCCCTTCATGCCTGGCGCCCTTGGGCGGTCGCCCAACCGCGCCCTGCCCTAATGCCGCTACTGGTGTTACTTAGTAACTGGGTTGTCGAGGTCAAACAAAAAATGTTATTAAGCTGGATTCGGTTAGACCGGAAGCCGACCCTATTATAGCTGGAAAAGGCAGGCAGATAAAGATGACCAATAGGATTTATAACATCGTAAGGAAGCTGTTCGAGTGTATTGTTTTTGTTGTTTACGAATTTTTGTACTTGTGGGAGACGAGTTGTATCTGGTACGCCATCGCCATCTGTTGGCGTTCGATGGAGTTGGTGGAGTTTGCGCCATCGGTTCTTGACTAATCGCGACGCTAGCGCTGCCTAGTGGCGCATGACAGAGTCTACAACATAACGTTCAACCGGTGGCAAGTGTCCGCCGCACAGTCGACAAGTGAAGTTCATCGGTGGTGGTCAAGCAGTGAAGACGTCTAGGAACTGTTGCGCGTTCGGTATAGTTGTGTCGTGTATTACTGTATAGAATCAAGTTCTTCTAACTGAACAGACAGATGTGCTGCAGGGGAGTTTGTTCCACTACTTCTTCTTCCCAGCTAAAGCACTAGGAAGTGGTGAAGGGCAGGGCGTTTTGGGGGACTGTCATATGTAAACTTGGTGCTATCTCAGGTTGCGTAAATGACTTTTAAGTTTAATTCGGTTTTTCTATTGCGCAATAACCAACACTACCCACAGTACGCCCACAGTAGTTAAAATATGGCTGATGATAACGAGAGAAACCTTCCGTTCTCCGACATACTCGAATGAATGAATGAAATTTAAATTGACGGCACGGTTGGCGCAGTGGTTAAGCGATTGACTGCTGCGCTGCGTGTCGCGAGTTCGATTCCCGCACGGAAAAAATATTTGTATGACCTACAATTAGTTGTTCCGGGTCTGGCTGTTTGTGTATGTGAGTTTAAATGTTTGTAAACGCACCCACGATACAGGAGAAATTCCTAGTGTGGGGCAACGTTTAAAAAAAAAAAAAAAAAAAAAAAAAAAAAAAAAAAAAAAAAAAAAAAAAAAAAAAAAAATGCGCCGCCCCAGCGTGGTTAAACCAGACTCGATTACTTGAATGAACCTAAAGATTCGCGCTAGACCCTGGAGCCTCATGTTTCATGGGGTGAAACAGTGAACATTACATATCAAGGAGTAGATAGGGGGGCGCGATAATGGTAGGGAAGACGTGCCCATAGGATATGGAAGAAATACGTAATTATTTGTATTGCCTTTTAAATAACAAACTCGTAGTGAAACAAATATTGTGAGCAATACCCATTGCTTATTAATAACAAGATTCACTTATTCCTCACAGTCCTCACTGAGATACTTATTAAAGTAAAAACTTCTTTAGGCACGTTGAGCACTTTTTGGGTGAACAAAAATCATGGAACTCGCGTCATCGTCACCGAACGCTTTCCATAAGCTATACATATGTATTTTTATTAATAATTTAATTCAGAATAATGTACATTCCACAAATGGTAAGTAAATAATACTTATAACTATGTTAGTAAATTATTAATTATTATTGTGCAGGTGATTTTACTAGGTACTGGGTAACACGTTTTATTTATTGTTGGTACGAGTATCAAAGATTAACTTAAAATACATTTAATTTAATTCTATTGAAATATTGAATCTGTTGCGAACCCGCGATTCAATGGAAGCAGATACTGGAAGCATTTGTGCGAAGCGTTTGTGGAATGCATTGCCAGATCCAATAAAACGCGCGCAATTGTTGCCTGTGTTTAAAAGACTCGTGAACTCTTGCCGTTGTGATTTTGTTCTCGTTGTTAGCTGTGATAGTAATCTATACACTTCATTTATTTTCTTTGCTTATATAGTTAGTATGTATGTATGTATGTATCTATGTATCTATTATATAGCATATATCTGTGTATCTATTATAGGATATTGTACTGTTATACTTTTTATTTGCACCAATGACAACCTCATTTTATGTCCAGAAATTCACTATCCATGCCAAGGTTGCCTGGAAGAGATCGCAGTATCCGATAAGGCCGCCCATTGTATATTTTATAGTGTACTATAAGTTTTCCTTTTCTTTTGTAATGTGTAATCTGATGTACAATAACGTATATATAATATAAATAAATAAATACTTTAACTTCTGGTCTACAATAAGTACAAGTTGTTATAAAAAAGAAGCTTACCATCAAAATTCTTATCCGGCACACTCTGTTCCAGAACCTTCTGAAAAGTATCCAAATGCCTGATCAGGTCCCCTTCTTGCGGCACCCCCCCATTCCTATACTTAATCTCTCCACTGGAGCTGTTCCTTAGTAACGCGGGAAAGTCCCCAGGATCATAAAGTATGGAGATTTTATCCCCTCGGAAAGTATCACCGGCGTTTTGTAAAATACCGTACTTTTCGTATAAGTCTTCGAAGTATATCTTCTTGGATTTGCATTGCATTGTGGGCACGTTCCAGTACACTCTGAAGTCTTTTGTCGGGAGGAAGTCGTTGTCCGGCATTTGGACCACGTAGTAGCTGGAACAAGAGAAAAGTTTGGTTAGCTGGTGTTTAACTGGAGAAGCTACATTCGTTCAAAAGGGAATTGTTTGGTTTTATACTATCTTTACAAGATGAGAAATTTCGGTTTTTTTATTTTTACTACACCTGACATCACTCCTATCCTGCATCGCGCAAGCAGAATTATCCGCGCGACTACTATACATATAACATCCGTCTGGTCGGAGGATGCTCCCTTTTCTAAGGAGGATGAGTTCAATTTTTATGTAAATTTTGACGTTCAAAAGTGTTTTTACGTACCTCGTTCGTTTCAGCCGAAAGACGTCCACTGCTGGACAAAGGCCTTCCCCGAAAAAGGGGGAATTTTACATAATCGCCACGCTTGGCAGGCGAGTTGGCGATCGCAGTATGGTGTTAAAAATGCATAGAGAACGCTGCTGCCCATTCTCTAGTAAGTCCCTTAGTCGACTTTTACGACACCCACGGGAGGAAATGGGGTGGCGCTATTCTTTACATCCGGCGTAATTTCAGCAAAATCGATTCGGCAGTTTAGCAGTGAAAACGAACAACACAAACAGACACACTGAGTCATTTTTGCGTTTTATAGTGAGAGATTATGACATAATAATTATTGTCGTTGGTAAACACAGTAACATGAAATAATCTGTAATCTGACGCATAGAGACCTACATTATTATTATTTATGTAATAATAATTAATATTGTTTATTATGTAGGTATGAGTCAATGGCCGATGCAATTAGGTATATGTCATGATATAACCTTAATTGATTGTTTATCAATTATAGTAGGTACCTCATTATACTAGGTCATTCGACAATTTTAATATTTTAGTAATTTATAAAGTTTTTTAGGATTCCGTACCTCAAACGGAAAAAACGGAACCCTTATAGGATCACTCGTGTCTCTGTATGTCCGTCTGTCACAGACTCACAGCCAATTTGCTCCGAATGTAATGGACCGATTAAGTTGAAATTTGGTATACATATCAATTTGAGTGACCCAAACACGGAAGTGAACTGTAAATAAATATATTAGAATATTGGGGTCAGTTTTGGGGCAAATAATAAAGTAAAAAAAAAAAATGTTTTCTCTGTGTGACATATCAAATGAAAGGACTTACTGTGAGAGTCTCAAATATATATATTTTTTAATTTAAAAATAAATTATTTTAAAGTTATATGTGAAAAAAGACGAAAATTGACAATTCCCCCTTATCTCCGAAACTAATGAACCTAAAATTTTGAAAAAATACAGTTCTATACTTCGACACCTCCTAAGTACAACTAAGTAACTGACAAATGTAAATTTTATAAGAGAGCGAATTGAAGATTTCAATTTCTTTAAGTCGCCGTAGCTAAGCCCCTATATATAATACGTTGGAGAAAAAAGTATGTTGGGTTAATTGAAAAAATAAAATAAACTGGTATGTGGTAAATATAGGTATATAGATGCCAAAATTGCAATAAAAACCGTTTCATGTATCTGGCAGATACATACGTATACTTAGCGTGTGTCGACTTATAGATTACAGGAAAATCTATAAGAAGTCTATGGTCTTAAAATAACATGGTAAATCTCTCGATATTGTGCGTACAAACTTACATTTGCAGTTGGAATGTATGGGACTATGTTTACCAACTACAATGTTAAGTTTGTTCTTAGGATAAATTCTTCTCAAGTACGGAACCCTTCATTGTGCGTGGTCCGACATGCATTTGGCCGGTTTTTTTTAAATCAATTATATTAGGTACCTCATTATACTAGGTCATTGAACAATTTAATGTTTCATTAATTTATAAAGATTTTTGTTCTTTGTTGTTAAAAACCCAGAGATATTTTGAAAAGAATTTTATTTTTTTAATAAAAAAATGCGCTTCAAAATGACTGACGAAATGTGGATTTACTGTCGTCTACCTGGACCTCAAGTCTGCTATTACAATAGTGTCATAATGGTCTCGCCATTGTGAGTATTTGACAGTTTTTGTATGGCAAATCTGTCAAAAACTCACAATGAAGAGATCATTCTGACACTATTGCAATAGCAGACTTGAGGCCCTGTTTCTCATCTGACTAGCCATTCCCAATTATGTTGGGTTCGGCTGCCAGTCTAACCAGAAGCATCTGAATACCAGTTAGTAGTTTATATGTAGCGACTTCCTATCTGACCACAACCCAGTTATGCATTTATGTTTGACGGCACGGTTGGCGCAAGTGTTAAGCGATTGACTACTTCGCTGCGTGTCGCGGGTTCGATTCCCGCACGGAATAAGTATTTGTGTGAGTTTAAATGCTTGTAAACGCACCCACAATACAGGAGAACTAACAAGCGTGGGGCAACTTAAAAAAAAATTCTTATGGGAAAGTATGGAATATATATTTATTTATTTAAACTTCATATACAATATTGATACATAGGTGGACTTAATGCCACAAGGCATTCTCTACCAGTCAACCTTTGGGTTAAATATAAAAACATAGTGATAGGGTACAAAAATAATGTCTAAAATAATAACTTCTGGATTACGAGAATTTATATAGTTTTATGATACTAATACACATATACAAATAAAATAAACTAATAGATATTTTAACAAATACCACCTAATAATAATTAGTATGACTAGACTATTATTTAAGACTATATAACCGAAGAAGAAAGAAGTTTTAAGAATATAGGACCGGCAACTAAATTAGACCTCCCTTATATCTCTATTTCTATTCTATTCTATTTTATTCTATTCTATTATTCTATTCTATTCTATTCTATCTTTAAAAGTAGTTTTTCAATTTTAATAGTGGCAACACCAAGCGATATGCCTCTAACTTCATTGCATATCTGCCATATTATTTTCGTTTTAACATGGAATGTTTGTGTTTAAAATTTAAAAAAAATCCACTATTCCATACTTTCCCCTATATATTATATACTTCTGCCATTCCCTATATAAAAAAAAATATATAAAATAAAAATGTTTAATGCAGAAAAGCCTAAGTACTAAAAACAAAGCTAAAACAATGTTATATTTATAACTATGAGGAGTACAGGCGTGATATTATGTAACGTCATTTAACGTCAAACTATGTTGTTTGTCAAGAAACATTGTTTAAAAGGTTTTAAACTCAGTCATTTAGTATTTATTTTCCAGTCTGCCAAATATCCGACCCAGATTTAATTTATCCTCATAAACCACATTAAAAATTAAGACTTCCGCCCACTGCGGTGTAATGTGAAATACGGGTCACTGGCCTGTTACGCGTTGTTTAAGGTTCGCGTTCGGTTCGCACTTGATTGAGCCATTTTTTACTAGAATTAATATTGTGGTCTTGACCGTGATGTGGAGGTTTATGAATGGAGTTAATAATAAATTTATTATGATGTCATTTTTATTGGAGCTAGTTTAAGAGCCAGTGACTATGAATTTATTTCATTGTTTTTGACATTCAAGTGTCTAGTTTAGAACTCAGACAGGTTTTTTATAGTTCTTTTTTGTGAACATACATGCAAATCGTGATCCATGTGACTATGAATTTACTTCATTAGTTTTATCATGTCATTTAGTCGTTTTTTAGAGTTCCGTAGTCAACAAGGAACCATTCATGTCCGCCCGTCCGTCCGTCTGTCCGTCCCCAGCATAGCTCAGGGACTCTTAGTACTAGAAAGATTTAATTTGGCATGGATATACATATTAATCACGCCGGCAAAGTGGTAAAATAAATTCATGAAAAAAATTGTTATTTAAGGTACCTCTTGTTAATGTAAAGTGGGGATGTTTTTTTTTTTTTTCGCCTTCCCTTTGGTGTGGGGTATTGTTGGATGGGTCTTTCAAAAATATTGCGGGTTTGTGAAAACAATTTTTCGATTAAGAGATCCGTTTCTGAAATATTAGGCTTTAAAATGCAAATTTTTGTTAGAGGCAAGCCCCCTTCTGTCAGCTAAACGGTTAGTTTTGTATAGGTGAAAAAATTCACGATAGTAGTATATATAACAAAGTTAAAAGGAAAACCATCACAGCTAAGTAGGCTTTTCAAGTTTACGAGTAATAGTCGACCAACTTAAATTTGCAGTTGAAAAACATGTTTCCCCATACAATCTCTATATGAGAGCATGTTTCTCAACTACAATGTTAAGTTTGTTCTTGGGATAAATTCATCCCAACTACGGAACCCTTCATTTTGCGTGGTCCGATACGCACTTGGCCGTTTTTTTTTATATAATTTTTTTAGTATAATTTAATATAATAAGTGTTGCCGTTCTATTTTATATTATGAACCTGTATAAAAGCAAAACATGAAGCATTTGTGACTATGAATTTACATATTTAGTTTGTCACTCAAGTGTCTAGTTTAGGAGCTACAGAACGCGTTTATTATAGATTTTGGCCCTCGATTTTGATTAAGCCAATTAACTAGCTGTACTAAACACGCATTTCAGTGTCTTGTCTCTGTCATTCTTAGATATTTTTGTTTATTTATAATCTTAAGATAAGATAAGTTAAGATATTTATTCATAGAAACATGAGTATACATACAAGGTATGCAGGTTGTTCATAAACAAAAAAGATCCGTCATGTTCGGCCTTTGTGGCATACAAATATAGGCTCGTATAAACTCGCGCGATATCGCGGGCGCGACAGGCAGCGACAAAGAAATTGTGCTACTAGTGTCGAGTCGCGCCCGCGATATCGCACTAGTCTGTACGAGCCTTAAATCGGTAAGAACAGTTAATTATAGGTATTTTAACCAAGCTAAAACATTATTTAATTGTCATACAAACTAAAAATTAATTTTAAACACTAAATTATAAATTTGATTTAAATTGTCTTATGATCTAATTTATAAAATGCCTGTAAATATTTGTTAAATTTCTTTTTTTTTCTTGACGTACATTTACAGTTTTCATCATACATAGGTACACATTTTCAGTCAATAGAAGTTATAGGTACACATAAAACATGGTAGCTTTAAGTTACTGATATTAACAAAATTTGACACATTTCTCTTGCCATGGTGATGGCTTGGTTGGTCCCATTTCAGCGATCGATTAAGTCTACAGACATTGTCTACAGAGCTAAACTTAGGCCTGAACTTTACGACTCTCGCTACGCTCCAATTCACGTAATACATCCAGCCAGAATCGCAAACGCAACTGCAACTTCGAAATTTAGAAACGGGTGCTGAAATTGATTTCTCAGAGTCCTTAAAATAAGAATTTGTCGTTGACTTAAGTATTCCGTGAATATATTAACCGTGTATGTAGATACAAGCCTATATTATAGCTTGGAGAACCATTAAAGAGCCACGTGTGATGGTACTGAGCGTTCGTCCTGTGCATCCTGGGCAGTTAGCTTCTCTACTAACCAACTGTCTGGTAAAGCGATAAAAAATAAAAAGTCTGCAATTGACCCTCTTAAGGCTATAGGCCTGTTTTCATACAAATCCACGAGAAACATATAAATAGTGTTATAAAATCCAGAAAAAAAGATGTATTTTATTTAAGGATCTGGCGGACATGCAATCGTTTTTAATAACACGATTGGATTAACTTTGCTGGATAGAGAAAATCTCAAAATTACCCCTTTTCGTAATGTTAAATCAATTTCATTGCTACATAACTAGAGATCGGATATTCGGATGCATATTCACCTAAAGTTGAGATGTTGGGTAATATGGAATGCGCTTTTGTATCGAAAAAATCTCGCGGTTCTGGGATCTACAAGTTTAGGTTTCTGATATATGTTTCTAGTATATTTACTTACTTTCAAATGTTGGTAAAAATCCCAATCCATACTAATATTATAAACGTGAAAGTCACTCTGTCTGTCTGTATGTTACGTTTTCACGCCTAAACCGCTGCACCGATCGTCATGAAATTTGGAAGAGATGTAGTCTGGGATATGGAGAAGGACATAGGCTACTTTTTTAGGCGATAGCCGACTACCACGCGGGCGGAGCCGCGGACAAAAGCTAGTTTTAAATAAATATACATCAGATTAGTTATGCAATCCAAGAATCCCGGGATTTTTATTTTAAATAAATAAATATTTTTTTTGGAAGTCACATACTACATACATACTCGACTAGTTATGCATTCCCGTTGTTCCTGGCGACACGGTATTTTTTTTACAATAAAATATTTTAGGAAGCCGCTTCCATACTTTCATATCTCAAAATTAACTTTAGGTAAATATGCATGCGAATATCCGATCTCTATACATAACAGACGTTTTTTTCTTATTTTTTTTATATAAATGAAAAGGCAGTAAGATTTTTTAGCATTAGCACAATTCGCTGAGTTTGTTTTGATAAAATGATTAAAATAATTACTATGTTTAAACCTACCAAATGCGCGAGGCAACCACTCGCGACTTCGCCTACTTCAGGCGGATAGATCGCCGGATCATATTACCTTAAATTAGCAACACAGATAGGACCTTGGATACTTTTTTCCTGATATATAAAGAAGTTCCCCTAGAATGCGAGTAAAACCACGAGCAATAGCTAGTCTTTTAATAAAGGCACGTGCGATCGTGCGTTTCTTCCATTAGAACACACGTTTTATACAATAAAGACAATAAACATTACTCATTTTGTTCTGGCACTGTTAATCACAATAAAATCTTCTACAGTATTAATTAGAAGTGACGTAACGTTCTGAGAAAAACAACAATTAACACAAATGTATTGTGTTTTATGTAACATGTAACTGTTAACGTGACACGAGCTAATATGAGCTAGTCGACCATTATTATAACCAAGGGTGTCGCCAGCCGATGGCCCAGGCGGGGGCAAGTTGATATGGAGAAGGAGAAAAGTATGAATTGTAGGTAAAGTCGAGAGCAACAGATGTACTGGACGGGCGTGATCGCTGGACGCGAAGATCAGGAAGGTTGTAAGGCTATCCCAATCCAAGCGGCGCTGACTTCCTGCACCAATAGTTCAGGATATCTTCAATACTCACTGCGAGGCATTACTCTTGAAGGAACATGGGTTTTTGACGGGGGAATAACCAGACCATATTACTGATGTCTTCATAAGTATTCAGCAAGCGATTTCAGGACTCCTCAGGACTACTATATTACTATTTAGGTGGAACAAGCTTCCACGGAATTGGTGAATTCATTCGAGTTTCGACGTACGGGAATGATCGATCAAGCAAGTCAAGTCAAAGACTTAGCACTTTGGTTACTTGCTTTACATTTGGCAAATTTTTTAGAATCTCTGGGGGGGGGGGCAGCGGCCCCTCCCTGCCCCCCCTTGGCGACGCCCTTGATTATAACCCTCATTCTCTGGCCCTTATCGCATGTTATTTGTGGTCGGCGCAACATGTGTTTTTCTTCCATACTATAACCGGATGCAACTGAAGGTCATTATTTTACATGGAGCGACTGCTTATCTTACCTCGACAACCCTGTAACTGGATAATGCGATACCCCTTGGTAAGACTGGTTGTCAGACTTTCGGGCTTCTGACCTCTGCGGCCAAGAAACTGGGCGTCCTAAATAGAGTGAAGCGATAGTTTACGCCTGGACAGCTTTTAACCCTTTACAAAGCACAAGTCCGATCCTGCATGTAGTATTGCAGCCACCTTTGGGATGGCTCAGCTAAGTACCAACTTGCTGCGCTTGACTCGGTGGAACGCAGAGCTAAGAGGCTCATTGGCGACGTAAAACTGGTAGATGCCAAGCTTCACAGCTTGGCTCATCGCCGCAAGGTTGCCTGCTTGTCAAAAAATACAGAACTCGTGTTACTATGCAGTGGGCGGAAGTCTTTATATAAATGAATTATAGGCGGTGCGACTGTTTATTATTCTATTTACTGAATGAATTACATGCCACATGACAATGTAGAAACAGAATTATTACAATGATAGATTATTATTTATGTTCTTATATCGATGACGAATTGTTTGGGTTACCAATGTTATCCATACTAATATTATAAATGTGAAAGTAACTCTGTCTGTCTGTATGTTACGTTTTCACGCCTAAACCACTGAACCGATCGTCATGAAATTTGGCAGAGATATAGCCTGGGATATGGAGAAGGATATAGGCTACTTTTTTATGCAATAACCGACATCCACGTGGACGGAGCCGCGGCCTAAAGCTAGTGGAATATATATTAGTCCTCTGAATGTGTACCAAAAAATATTAATAATATTGCCATTCATAAAGGACTGCCGACAGAAGTGATAACTCAAAACTTTGGAATAACTGACAGTCTGGCAACACGTCACGAGCATGTCGCGTATTTAGGTGACGCGAACCCATAAGTTTTTTCCTTACCAAAAATCGCCCAACGCAGCTAAAGAAGTTTTCATTTAAAAAATCTGCAAGGAGTATGTTTTTATAAGTATTATAAAAGTTAAGCTTAAAATGGTAATCATTCCAGTATTATGGAACTGAGGCCCTAGTGCGAGTTTCTTTTAACCATCTTGATTTTACGCATCGAGCGCGTTCGGCATTCCGATTGGCCTCCGATTCGCCCTTCACTAATCAGAGTACTAAACGCGCTCGATGTGTAAATTCGAGATGGTTAAAATAAACTCACACTAGGGCCTCTGACAAATGGCCTAGCCCAGCCAATTAGCAACGTAATCTAGGCCAGTTTGACGTTTTTCTGATAATTTTATTGCTTCTTTTACGATGTAACTGGGCTTGCGTGGCGGCCTCTGGTTCATTCCGCTTATTCCCTCTCACCTGAGTCCAAGCAGTGGGAATATTATAAGCTGATTATGGGGTTGATTTACATGAATCTTGTTAATTCCATATTATGTTTAATTTGGACACCACTGACGTCGAGAAAGGTCTTCTTGAGGAAACCTAGACTTAACAAGCGTAGTGGTCATTACTCTTTCCTGCTTTGTATGAGACACTGTTACACAATTATTTGAAAATATTGTAAAAGCCCATTATTTTTTATTAAAGGGTTGCCGTGTAGTTTCTTGCCGGCTCTTCTCCATAGGAAACGACCTATTAGAACACCTACCTTCTACCGTTTATGTGAAATAAAAATAAAATAAAATATATATACACCGTGGAATTTTAGTCGTCTTCCAAAGACATCCCACTTCATGTATCCAATGACTACTAATCATTCATGTAAAAAAAATGTATTTTTGAACATTTTACTTTTTAAAATTTTTAATTTTTATTCATTATGACGCATGACATAGTTTAAAACACCCAGTTACGAGTGCAGTCCGAGCCTTGTGTTACAAGGGTGCAGCGGAATGGAGCGGCGACATCTTTATCAGAGTTCATTCACCCTAACGCAAAAATACATATGTTTCTTACTATTGCAACTTAAACTTAATCTAAATCCATTTTGCGGCGCCCTTGTATCACAAGGCTCGGACTGCACTCGTAACAGGATGTTTTAAACTATGTCATGCGTCATAAATAATTTAAAAAAAAACAAATGTTAAAAAACAATACATGAAGTGGGCTGTCTTTGTAAGACGACTAAAATGCCACGGTGTATATTAATAAAATATCTTATATTTTATTTAATAAAAATTATTATATATTTTTTTAATAAAATATTAACACATATAAATAATATATTTTTTGCCCATATAGGTTTATGTGTAATAAAATATTTTATTTTTTTAGATTTTGCTTTTACCCTGCAGTGTGTTATACGGAATGATATTTTCAGGCCCTCTTTTTCATAATGAAGACAAAACAGTTATATTAAGGTTAGCATGTTTAGGTGTCGTAAAGAAGTAAATGATTTAGTTCAGTCGATTTCTCGTCACGCGAAGATGTTTCGGCGATAGGTATATTGTTCTTTGTTAATTGGTTTTATATTTAGTTTGGCCTACTTTTAAATAGTTTTTGCCCGATTACGGTAAATCCAAAAGTCAACGTTTTTATACTGTAGTAAAGGATGTTTGGATGTAAACAATATTTTGTTACGCATAATTTACTTTTGTTGGTTTTGTGTTGTTGATATGTACAGACGCCAGCACATCAAGCTACTACATCTGTCAAATTTCTTTAATAGATTTCAACTTTATCACTACAGTATAAGGTTCAAGGTTGATTGCGAAAATTTGACAGTTTCGGGTAGTTTGACCTGCTGGCGTCTGTACAAAATTTTTGGCATTAATTCGATTTTACTATTAATTATTTATTATGTGAGACATATTTACGGCTTTTTATTCAGGAAATTTTAAGCCTGTGTATCTGTCACAGCGATTAAGTTAATAAGAACCGCGACAATTATTATTTAAAAAAAAAAACCTAATTACAGTTTGGCTTCGAAAAAAAATTTGATCATTTTGTTGTAAAATGTTATTGTTTTACTGCCATATATCTGCACTGTGAAACCAGTTCAATTAGCGCTTACTTGCAATGCGCTATGTAAACAAACTTTATACGTAATTATACATATGTATGCAGGTATGCATACTTAAGTAGATATATACAAGGTCAGTATATTACGAATATGTCTTTTGTTGATACGGAACTGACTTGACATCAATGAGCTTGTCCGAATTTGGGTGTTTGATTTGATAAGTGTACATACCAATAGACGGAGGAAATACATTATTGGACTGTTTTTTTGGTCTGGTGGTTGGAAGCTCGACTGCTAATAAGCGTGGGGTCATTAGTTCGATCTCCGGATCAGCAGTGCTATTTTACAAAAGTCTCACCGTGAAAACAGGGGCCCAAGTCTGTTATTTTTATAAATTCGTCACTCCAACACGATCCCATTGTCATTTTGCTAAAAGTTCGTAATCTGCTAAATTCATAATGTTGGATCATTGGTCGGTCAATGGTCTCGTAATAGAATTGTATTACAATGGCATTTTTAACATTTATTCATGCCAGATTTTTTATATGTATTATTTATTAGTGTTATAAGCAATTTCAAGCAGTAGGAAGTTGGAAGTAGTTTAGTAGGAAGTTTAATTTGTCATTATGTACGAGATTGCCAATTCTTTCAATGGAGCGTCAGTGGCTGACCATTGGAAAGTCATAATGACGCCATTATTTTAGTAGATTACCAAACTTGCCAAAATCAACAATTATGAAATCAATGATAGACCATTCTGACACTATTGTAATAGCAGACTTGAGGCCCAGGTGCAGTGAGCGTGAAGTGAGCTGTCATTCCTTCCACTTCACCTAAGTTTTCACGGTGAGATTTTTACAGAATGCATCAGCAGGAGTTAATGGGAACTTCAGAAGCAGCCCAAAAAAAGAATAAGCTTCGGGGAAGTTTAACCGTACAGCACTAAGTGCGTAACACACACAAACACACCATAACAATCTGAATGGTTTTTAAGGATATTGCTAATCCATTGCTTCTTATGTTCGAAAAATTTGTCCGCTCAACTACGTAAAAAAGAGGCCAAGTGCGAGTCGGACTCGCCCATGAAGGGTTCCGTAGCAGCAAGTAACATAATATAAAAGTTCTTGTAGTTCGTTGTAACTTTGATCGATGTTTTAATAATAGTGTATATTTTTTTAAATAAAGTTGTTGATAGGAAAACATTATAATTAGGTACCTAAATGATGGGATTTAGATCTAACTATATGCGAGCCCATATAGGCTTGTGATAGCTACACAGCATAAGGTTTATGTTTATGAAAATTAAATGTTTTATTTTATTTTTATATTTGAGTTGATTGAATGAAAGGTAAAGTGCGGTTTACGATTTATGACGTATTAAAAAAATTATTACTACTTACTAGATCCCGTTCAAACCAATTTTCGGTGGAAGTTTACATGGTAATGTACATCATATACATTTTTTAGTTTTATCATTCTCCTATTTTAGAAGTTACAGGGGGGGGACACATTTTACCACTTTGGAAGTGTCTCTCGCGCAAACTATTCATTTTAGAAAAAAAAAATATTAGAAACCTCAATATCATTTTTGAAGACCTATTCATAGATACTCGTGCCCCCACACGTACGAGTTTGATGAAAAAAAAAAAATATAATTGAGTTTCAGTTCTAAGTATGGGGAACCCCCAAAATGTATTGCTTTTTTTCTATTTTTGTGTGAATATCTTAATGCGGTTCACAGAATACATCTACTTACCAAGTTTCAACAGTATAGTTTTTATAGTTTCGGCAAAAAAGTGGCTGTGACATACGGACGGACAGACAGACAGACATGACGAATCCATAAAGGTTCCGTTTTTTGCCATTTGGCTACGGAACCCTAAAAACGCAATGAATGTTGTTGAACTGTCAAAATATAACCCATTGCTAGTTAATCTATTAGGCAATGACCGCGACGGTTTTGAAACATACCTGTTAAAAAAATAAAAATAAAACTACAAAAACCTGTATGAAAATAAACTAGTATCGCCAGTTTCTGTGCCTTTGATTACATACATACATAAACTTACGTCTTCTTCCCATGGGGGTAGGCAGAAACTATAGAACGCCACCTGCTACGCTCCTTACATATCTCCTTTTGCTTCGTTTACATTCATACATCTGGTCATACCGGTTGCGAGTGCTACGCACCTGACCTTTCTGAAGAACATCACCAATTAGGTCACTATATGTTCTCCTAGGGCATCCCCTCCCGGCGTTTCCACTCTCATCTGCCTTGTACCTTTTGTAAGTCGCCGTTCATTCATCCTCTCAACATGACCAAACCATCTAAGCATCCCTACTCTTTTCAATTTTTAGGGTTCCGTACCTCAAAAGGAAAAAACGGAACCCTTATAGGATCACTCGTGTGTCTGTCTGTCTGTCCGTCTGTCCGTCTGTCACAGCCAATTAGCTCCGAATGTAATGGACCAATTAAGTTGAAATTTGGTATACATATCAATTTGAGTGACCCAAACACGGACGTGAATCGTAAATAGAGTCGTTCAAGATCTTAGCATTAATCAATTCAAATCATTCATTAAACTTAAGTTGTGTCAGAAAGCCTTTTATACCATTAAAGATTATATTGAGGACAAAAAGGCTTGGGATTGAGCTGCTCCAAATTTTATATATTGAAACTTTTTTTATTGTGATTGCTTTTGACATGAATATTTACTTGTGAAGTATAATGTTATTATTTTAATTATTGTGAATGTGAAGACTATGTGGGTCTTTGTTTATTTTTATTTTTTTCTTCTCAGTATATATATATATATATTTTTTTTTCCTGATCATGGTATGGCAGTTTGAGTAATTTATGCGGCCTGCCCAAATGTCCTTTCTTTGGTATTGTTCGTCGAATCGTTGAGCTCCTTATGTTCTGAGTTGAGCTGCACGATTACTGACAAATGCGTCCACTGAATGGACAGGTCCACTCAATCTGTGTGGTTCTTTCTTCAAAAGACCATTTCAGACACCAGTCTACATGGTCTTCACATGATTTGACCAAGATTATTGTCTGGACTTTAAAAGAAACTGTGACCTCTGAGTTTGTTTCGGTCTTTCTTCTCAGAGTAGTCAGATACGAAATGCCGATCTCATCTAGTTTTAAAATATGATTGACGTGTAAAAGTGTTTGTAAAAACCTACTTACAGAAATATAATCATTTATCATTTAAATGAATTTAGAATATTGGGGTCAGTTATGGGGGGCAAACAAGAAAATTAAAAAAAAAAGTTTTGCAAACTGTACCGTGTGACATATCAAATGAAAGGGCTTACTGTGAGGGTCTCAATTTTTTTTTTGTTATAATTTTAAAATAAATTGTTTTAAAGTTATAAGTGAAAATAGACGAAAATTGACCATTCCCCCCTTATCACCGAAACTACTGAACCTAAAATTTTGAAAAAAAAAAAATGCAGAAAATAGTTCTATACTTATTGATTACAGGAAAATCTATAAATAACATGGTAAATCTCGCGATATTGTGCGTACAAACTTACATTTGCAGTTGGAATGTATGGGAGATTATGTTTACCAACTACAATGTTAAGTTTGTTCTTAGGATAAATTCTTTCCAAGTACGGAACCCTTCATTGTGCGTGTTCCGACACGCACTTGGCCGGTTTTGTCACTACATCTTCTTTTAAACCACACCGTGGCCTTAACACATCTAACATCATTTTTCAACCTATCATTCATAGTCACGCCACACATGCTACGCAAGGAACCTTTAATTAAAGAATCTTGATTATGTTACCATTATCTTATCTGGTACATAATTTCATTCTAATTCCATGTAATTTTAGAAATTATCTGGTAGATAGTGGTGCCGGTTCCCTTGTTCACAAACTAAACTAAATTTAAGTTTAGTGCATCTTTTTCTTTCTATTTCATTAAGAAAAGGACAGAAGATGAATTTTAGTTTAGTCCTGTCAAATTAATCAACGCTTGACGTAAATTGACGTAATTTTATTAGGCAAGTTTTTAATCACGTCTAAACTTATATGGAGTAGTGACAGGTGGCTAGTTATGCTACTTACAATATGAATCTATTTATGAGAGTTGTAATATTAGTGTTATTGAAGATGTAAAAAATGTGAAAATGTTTAGATCTCCTGCATTGTTACCAGTATCATAAAATAATTTATACCAGAAAATCTCCTTTTATTAATAACTTTGTTTAAAACCGAAAATTTATAAAAATAATTACGATTATTTCTTAAAATCAGTACTTAAAAGAAAATAGAACCTCTTTTTTCGCAATTATATGGGAATTACCATTACGAAGAAATTTTTTTGTTGTGTTATCCCCTTTGTTTACATAAATTATCTGAATTTGAGTTTTTTTTTTTTTTTTTTTGGTTTTATAGAGGTATGGGGAACAGATTGTAAAGTTCACTCTTACTCTATAGTAAAGGGAGGATCCTCCGACCAGACGGGTGTTGCGTCTGGCTTCCCAGCTAAAGCAATAGGAAGTGGTGAAGGACGGACGTTTTGGGGGACTGTCTTATGTAATTTTGACGTTCGAAAAGTGCTGATTCTCAGTCTAAGTATTTTAAATAAATGAATTTTGATTTTGAGTTCCGAAACTTCAGGCCACCGACATCCATGTCTAGTAGTGATGGCAACTAATGCGATTTCGCATTAATTTCATGAGCATGCGAATTTATTAGTCTTAGCATGCGTATTGCTATTGCTATGATAATTTGCTAAAATGACGATAATTGTTAATAATTAAGGCGGATGCGCTGTGGTAGCCCGCGAAATTCAAATTTTCTTGCGTTTTATGCAATTTGCAGGTCCGTGTAAGGTTGTATCTTGATCAAAATATGATAAGCGACCATAAAACATATGTATTTATATAATTTTAACCTTATAAATCATCAATACATCTTTCTAAATTAGATTTCGTGCAGATTCGTGCGACGAATCTGCGACAGAGAGCGCACGCTGCCGCTGCGAAACGTATGATAGATATGATTTCATATGAAGTACGAAGCAATGAATTAGCATTTCACAAAATTTCGCAACAACATTTCATTTGCGAAATGCTAAATGAGCATTCGCATGCTAACAATGAATGCGAATGCTAATTAATCCATCACTAATGTTTAGTTTCACCCACATTACATTTAGGTAAGTTTATTGTTTAAATTAACAATAGGTAACACAAAGAAACATGATATTCGCACTCCATTCAAATCAGAGTAAACATTTACATACACGATGTAAATATTTACTTGTTTAAACTTAATATTCAATATTGTTTCGGAAGTGACCTTATTATCGTGTCAAACAAATATTTGTGTTTGTTTTGTAGTGTTTGGGTGGTATTGCGCAAATTGATTGTATTAGAAAGTGAAGCAACGTGATGCCGTGAACGTGGTGACTGTTTTAGTGTTCCTTGATACAAAATGGATGTTGTGATAAACTCCAACACCGTTTGACCTTGAAAGTTGGCACATAGGTTTATGTATTTATTCTTGGAGAAGGTGTTTATTAAATTGTATTTTTTTTTTCAGTCTACATGCGGGCGGGCGAAGTCTAGCTGCTGGACGCGGCTTCGCCCGCGTTGCCATATTAGAATGCCTAAGTTACCCCTCATAACATCAGCTATCTGTCAGTGAAAGTCCCGTCAAAATCGGTCCAGCCGTTTCGGAGATTAGCCGGTTATCACTACTCCGTACAAGTTTAGACGTGATTAAAAACTTGCCGACTAAATTTACGTCAATTCAAAATAAATCTACTATATAAAAATAAGTCGGGTTTTCCTTCCTGACGCTATAACTCCAGAACGCACGAACCGATTTCCACGGTTTTGCATTCGTTGGAAAGGTCTCGGGCTCCGTGAGGTTTATAGCAACTTTTTTTTTTAATGGTTTTTACGAAAAATTAGGGTAAGGTAGAGTAGGGTAGGGTAGGTAGGGTAGGGTAGGTAGGTAGGTAGGGTAGGGTAGGTAGGTAGGTAGGGTAGGGTAGGGTAGGGTAGGGTAGGTAGGTAGGGTAGGGTAGGTAGGTAGGTAGGGTAGGGTAGCGTAGGGTAGGGTAGGTAGTTAGGTAGGTAGGTAGGTAGGGTAGGGTAGGGTAGGGTAGGGTAGGTAGTTAGGTAGGTAGGTAGGTAGGTAGGTAGGATAGGGTAGGGTAGAGTAGTGGAGTTTATACTATAGCTTTTGACAGAACGAAGTCTGTCGGGTCAGCTAGTAAATAATAAAATTTGTCTTCTGTACTTTTCTTAATGAAATGGAAAGAAAAAGATGCACTGAACTTAAATTTAGTTTAGTTTGTGAACAAGGGAATCGGCACCATTATCGGGCAGAAACAGACCCACCTTTTCCTATCAAACCTAACGGTACTTATCACAGTTAAACACACACCTAACATCATAAGTTGCCGCCAACCTGTTAGTAAAGCAAACGTTGATGAAACTTGACCACTCGGTTATTAACTTAGTTATATACAGTACTACTATTGATTGTTGTAAGTGGGTCAGGACTTTGAACTGACGATAATTATGACGTGCCTGCATTGAAATCCTTCTTACATTTTTTATTATTGACGTTTGGTGATGTGTTGGTTTCGATTGCGTCCAAACTATACTCCATTTATTAATAGACAAATAACGGCAAAATAACGACAGTTATTGTGTAATATTGTTGAAATTACTGCACTTTAGAGTTAAATTTTTAATGTAAATGGTAAATAGATTACACTGCTTTGTATTTATCGTGAAATAACGGAGTTTATTCAACGTTTACATCGAAATAACGAAAGGGTGAGAACAGTTATTTGTCTAATGTTATAATAAATGGAGTATAGGCTTGTAGAAAAAATATCGATGTATCGATATATCGATAATTTTTGTTCGATGTATCGATACTTTTTGGCGATATTTATTATTTCGATATAACGATATAAAATATCAAGTATCGAAAATGTATCAAATACGACATATTTCCAAAAGTAACACCATTGTTGCCACTGACTAAAACCGCTGGAGTTCAAAGCGGTAAAAAAGTTGATTTTTTTATTGTCTGTGTTTGCTTGCTCGGAAAATAAACAATTGATGCATTGCAAGTGGGCCTAACTGTAACACGCCAAAAGCTACTCTGTTGTGTATAAAATAAAAACAAACAATTGAATTTCATAAAATACAAATATTTTCTAGAAAATTTCACCGATATTATCGATATATCGTTTTTTTATTTTTTTGATATATATTGAAATCGAAATCGACATTTAAAAAAAAGAAAATTGTAATGTGTACCTTGGACATATCAAATGAAAGGGCTTATTGTAAGGATTTCTGTTTATTTTTTATAACTTTAAATTAAATACTTTTAAAGTTATTTAAGAAAATTGATGAAAATTTACCATCCCCCCACCCCCCCCTTATCTCCGAAACTACGGTTTAAAATTTTGAAAAAATACAGAATATAATATATGTACGAGTAGTTCTATGATCTTAAAATAAAATGGTAAATCTCTCACTATTGTGCGTACAAACTTACGTCTGCAGCTGGAATGTATGGGAGAACTTGTTTTTCAAGTACAATGATAATAAGTCTGTTCTTGAGATAAATTCATCCCAACTACGGAACCCTTCATTATGGCCCACACGCACTTCACCGGTGTTTTTTTTTGTGGAACTTATTACAGTTTCCAAGAAATGAAATCTCCTAGTGGTTTATGAGATTTGAGTCAGAATCGCATACAATCCGGCACAAATGTGAAGAGGGTACAGAAGCAAAATATATATAAGTAGATTCGAGAATTGAGCTTTGAATTCCAGTACACTCACTCAGGTGTTGTCTGTAACTGACTCCTATGATAAGAATATTATTTAGCTAAGGAGTTCACTGGAATATCTACTAGTAGGTAGATAATATGCAACCCAAACAGGTAAGTGTTCTGTTCTAAGTAATCTTTAAAACAATCAAGAACTAACCACAATGTCAGATTTCCGTAAGCCTGATTGTTTAATTTAGATACATTGGTGCCGATTCCCTTGTTCACAAACTAAACTAAATTTAAGTTCAGTGCATCTTTTCCTTTCTATTTCATTAAGAAAAGGATAGAAGATAAATTTTAGTTTGGTCCTGTCAAATTAATCGGCGCCTGTCACTACTCCATATAAGTTTAGAGTTTAGACGTGATTAGAAACTTGCCAACTAAAATTACGTCAATTTACGTCAAGCGCTGATTAATTTGACAGGACTAAAATAAAATTTATCTTCTGTCCTTTTCTTAATGAAATAGAAAGAAAAAGATGCACTGAACTTAAATTTAGTTTAGTTTGTGGACAAGGGAATCGGCACCAATATCAATGTAACGTAAGGCCTCATACGTACTAAAACATTTAATCTCGACATCAAAGTCAAAGTCAAATCATTTATTTCAAATAGGCACGTAAAATTCACTTTTGAACGTCAAAAATTACAAAAATTGATTCTAGTTGCCCCTTCCAAAAGGTAGTTATGTATGGAGAAGAATGGGCAAGAAACTCCATACTTACTCTTTTAAAATGTTAACAATAGTTTATATACATTAATTACATCTCAAGTCATTGAATGAGGAATTCAAGATATTATCTAGGTTTCTAAAAAGACCACACTAAGACAAGAAGTCTCACAAAACTGACTTGAAGCCCCATTTACACAATGCAACTTTCTTGAGTAATGAAACGATCTAGAGGAATGTGGCTGTTTTTATTTAGATCGAATTTTGTTGCTTCGTGTCTCAATATGAAACTTTATAAAAGGTATTAGAAAATTCTAGACACACTTACCGATGTAGTTGATTGAGCCGTTTTTCATAATTCCTTCTCAGTCACGAGATAATATGTTTTTATGGGAGTGGCGCCAGTGGTGGACCGGTGACAACGCTCTTAAGATCTTAAGAAAATCTGAGGGTCGTCAAATACGAGGAGACATGTCTCGAAACATGTCTCTATTGTCATTATCTGCCTAGCGTTTTTCCATTTATGTTAGGGTTGGCTAACCGGTTACAGCTAAATACAAGTATTTTAAAAATGAGCGACTGCCTATCTGACCACCACAACTACAACCCAATTACGGGAATAATACGAAACTTCTTGGTAAGACTGGTTGCCAGTATTTCGGGCTTCTGACGACCTGTAACGACTGTCAAAGATCCACGAATGACAGCCGGGACCAACAGCTTAACGTGCTTTCCGAGGCACGGAGGAGTCTCGGTATGTAAAGATGGTCACCCATCCACGGACCAACCGCAGCAAGCGTAGCCTCGTCGTTCGACCCGTGTGGCTGTTATTACTTAGCCATAAGCCCCTCCAAAATGTCTCTATTGTGTACAAGGCTTAATAAGATTAGATATTGCCCTATTTATGATAAGAATCACTTAGCAGTTGTCTCGGCAGCAAATATTAGCTTTAGATTAGTTGATTAACTTATTATCAGAGTGGGTTCTTTTACAGAGGGGTGTGTTAGTTTGTTTAGTATAAAAATGGGCAGGGTGCTTAATAAAGATAAAATAAAGATACCGAAATACATACATGATTCACTAGGGATAGAAGCGACTGCCATGTGGAAATCACTACATTGGTGCCGATTCCCTTGTTCACAAACTAAACTAAATTTAAGTTCAGTGCATCTTTTTCTTTGTATTTCATCAAAAAAAGGACAGAAGATAAATTTTAGTTTAGTCCTGTCAAATTAATCAGCGCTTGACGTAAATTGACGTAATTTTAGTCGGCAAGTTTCTAATCACGTCTAAACTCTAAACTTATATGGAGTAGTGACAGGCGCCGATTAATTTGACAGGACTAAACTAAAATTTATCTTCTGTCCTTTTCTTAATGAAATAGAAAGAAAAAGATGCACTGAACTTAAATTTAGTTTAGTTTGTGAACAAGGGAATCGGCACCATTCTTAGATTTCCGTGCTTTTCAAGTCGTGTACCCATCCTATGGAATTTATTTCGAAAAATTACGAAGTTCCATATAAATATTAGTTATTATGAAAACAGAAAAGAAAGAAAATATTTTATTTGGAACATATTATGCACAGGAAATACGAATAGTGAAAAAGGAGCATTTAAAGGTAACAAAATTTACATTGTAAACAACAACAAAAAACATAATAGAAAAAGATCTGTGGGTGCCCAAAAAGGCTCCTATCTCAACATAATGCTGCGATATGGAAAAATGAATACCGCAGCGCTGGGTATTCTGATAGGGCCCGCAATAACACCATGGACACACCTACAAAAATCTATATGTGATTATAAAGAACTCTTTTCGATCAATAATGTGCTATTATTGATTGAAGGGAACTCTTGTGCAAAATTTCATGCTCCTAGACCCAGCGGTTTAGGCTGTGCGCTGTATGTCAGTGAATAAATGAAAGAAAAAAACCGGCCAAGTGCGAGTCGGACTCGCGCACGAAGGGTTCCGTACTGCCCTCCTTATAAAGAGTCCAGTAACTCATTCAAACCAATTTTCGAGAAAAAGCGGTTTGAAAATTAATTTTTTGTATGTAAGTTACTGCAGTTATCGTCAATGAAAAGTCAAGTTTCTGGCATATTTTTATATTGTACGTCAAAGACAAAATTTTAGAGCTCATCTTGCTGATTCCGAATATGTATGTGTAAATCTATTTTAGCAGAAATACGAGTTACTACACTCTTTATTTATTTATTTATTTTATTTATTTAAACTTCATTTACAATAGTGGTACATAGGCGGACTTAATGCCACAAGGCATTCTCTACAAGTCAACCTTTGGGTTAAATATAAAAACAGTTGTAGGGTACAAAAATAATGACTAAAATACTAACTTCTTGATTATGAGAATTTATATAGTTTTATTGATACTAATACACATATACAAATAAAATAAACTAATAGATATTTTAACAAATACCACCTAATAATAATTACTATGACTAGACTATCATTTGAGAGTTATTTAGTCTGACTTAAGTAGTGGTTACGAACTTTTCTTATAAAAGTAAATTTGTTTTCAGCTTTTTTAATGCCAAAAGGTAGCGCATAAGAAGGGCAGCGTACCATTATCCATACTAATATTATAAATGTGAAAGTAACTCTGTCTGTCTGTCTGTCTGTATGTTACGTTTTGACGCCTAAACCGCTGAACCGATCATCATGAATTTTGGCAGAGATATAGCCTGGGATACGGAGAAGGACATAGGGTACTTTTTTACGCGATATAATTGACATCCACGCGGGCGAAGCTAGTTATCTATAAAAACGGCAAAAATATCATGTCTGTTGTATGGGAGCCCCACTTAAATATTTATTTTATTCTGTTTTAGTATTTGTTGTTATAGCGGCAACAGAAATATATCATCTGTGAAAATTTCAACTGTCTAACTATCACAGTTCGTGAGATACAGCCTGGTGACGGACGGACAGACAGCGGAGTATTAGTAATAGGGTCCCGTTTTACCCTTTGGGTACAGAACCCTAAAAAATAAAGAAAATATGTTTATTCTGCAGAAAGAAAACGCACATTACAAAAAATTAAATACACACATGCGAAGTAGCCAAAAGTCTTGTATTCAAGCAATAATAGTATTTAAAATTTAGTCCATTGCATTGCAACTAGAATCAATTTTGATTCCATGTAAATTTTGGCGTTCAAAAGTGCCATTTATGTGCCTATTTGAAATAAATGCTTTGACTTTGACATTGACTTTGTAATGAATCAAATGAATGTAAGACGTTATCCTGGTAACCCTTGGGTAACAATATAACAGCCCATGGTATAAAGTTATGTAATTTTTATCAGAGACACACACACACGCGCAGTAAGGCCCTCATTTAGGTTTTTTTTTTATGTGCTCTCCTATTTCTAGCATGACAAAAAGAAATGTGTTGCCATAGAGTTTTTTGACCCATACTTTTTGACGAGTGTTATTATGAAAATTGGTCTACTATCCTACATTATATTATGACGTAGATCCATGAGATTGCATGACACAAAGACATACAGACCGATTTATATATAGAATAGTCTGCTGATATGTACAGAGGTGTGGGCTTTATCTGTAAGCCTTGACCATGGGACGACCTAGGTAGGTAAAAACCTTTTTATGGAGCTATGCTCAGGGCAGAGAGTTAACTATACCCAAAGTCTCAAATTCAGATAACTAATGTAAACAAAGGGGATAACATAACAAAATAATATCTTCGTAATGGTAATTTACATAAAATTGCGAAAAAAGAGGTTCCATTTTCTTTTAAGAACTGATTTTAAGAAATTATAATTAAAAAATAATCATACCGTAATTATTTTTATAAATTTTCGGTTTTAAACAAAGTTATTAATAAAAGGAGATTTTCTGGTATAAAATATTTTATGATACTGGTAACAATGAGGGAGATCCAAACATTTTAAAATTTTGTACATCTTCAACAACACTAATATTACAACTCTCTATATAGATTCATATTGTAAGTAGCCACATTTTGGATGAAAGCGGCTGTAAACTGTTTCGATTGGAAATCGATTTTGGGAGGCCTGCGTCTAGCACTGGGCTTAAAAGAGCTGATTACAACGATCATATACCGTGTCTCCGACACACTACACAAAACATTGTTTGGCAACGGTATTTTGTTTGCATAGTTCTTATATTTAATTCACTTTAATTTTATCGATGACTAGCTGACCCGACAGACTTCGTTCTGTCAAAAGCTATTTGACTGTGGCTAGTTTCCTTTGCGCGTAGACAAACGTCTACGCGCAAAGGAAACTACCTACCTACCCTACCCTACCTTACCCTATCCTACCCTACCCTACCTACCTATCTACCCTACCCTACCCTACCTACCTACCCTACCCTATTCTACCCTACCCTACCCTACCCTACCCACCTACCTACCCTACCCTACCTAACTAAAACCTTCAATAATTATTTTTTTTTTTTTTTGTTGATAAAATCTATTCTCAGACCTACCAAATGATGACTGACACGTTATGTCAAACGCCATAAAGTTACATTAGAAGATAGAGTTACCTACTTATTATTACAATAAAAATGTAAATATGGTCGTTTTCTTACAATTTTCTTTTTTTTTAACTTTCTTAAATTTTTCTTACATAAGAACCTTCTCCTGACAATAACAAACACAACAAAAAAAATATTAGTGAAATCGGTCCAGCCGTTCACGCGTGATGCCGTGACCAAGGGAAATAGGGATTCATTTTTATATGTATAGATTATTTATTAAAACGTTTAATGATAAAATGTTTTGCACCACTGTCTTGTCATTTTGACAGTGACATTTCTTGACATTACTTTGCTTACATAAATTATCTGAATTAGAGACTTTGGGTATAGTCTCCGATACTTGCAGGATACTTGAGTCGCCTGTGCGTGTCGTAATGGGAGAAGGGCTTAGCAGACAGCGAGATGAGCAGTATCTAAGTATTGCCTTGCATGAAGGTTATTTGTTTACATGCAAAAATGCTTCCCAAACCTTATCTTGTTAAAGTTACGGATGGTGAGTATAACGAACTGTTAATGAATTTTAGGAACCGGGCATAAACGGGTCTACGGTGATTATCACTAGAGATCGGATATTCGGATGCATGACCTAAAGTTAAAATTTTCTATGAAATTATGGAAGCGGCTTCTTAAATATATTTTTTTGTTAATATAAATCCCGGGATTCCAGAGAATCCGGGAATGCACAACTAAACGGATACATGTTATGGACACGACTTCTTAAATTTATGGTATTACTAGCTTTTGCCCGCGGCTCCGCCCGCGTTGATGTCGGTTATCGCGTAAAAAGTAGGAGGGGGTGGGTGGAGGTGCCTTCTCCATATCCCAGGCAATATCTCTGCCAAATTTCATAACGATCGGTTCAGCAGTTTACCTGTGAAAACGTTACATACAGACAGACAGACAGACAGAGTTACTTTCACATTTATAATATTAGTATGGATATGGATTTAACTTTACACCATGTTCATTCGATTCTGTAGTCAAGAAGTAGTTTTATTTATTAATAAATATTCGGAATCGCGAGATTTTTACGATATCACACATAATTAACAATGAATGTATACAAAATACTGTTAACATTTGAACAGAGTAAGTATGGAGTTTCTTGCCCATTCTTCTCCATACGTAACTTACCTTTACTACCTACCTTACTACCTTTTGGAAAGGGCAACTAGAATCAATTAATTATTTTTGGGATTTTTGACGTTCAAAAGTGCCTTTTATGTGCTTATTTGAAATAAATGATTTGACTTTGACTTTGATACAAAAATGCATTCCATAATAGCCAACACCAAAATAAAAAATATCAAAATATGCAATCCATTCTAATATTATAAATGTGAAAGTAACTCTGTCTGTCTGTCTTTATGTAACGTTTTCACGTCTAAACCACTGAACCGATCGTCATGAAATTTGGCACAGATATAGCCTGGGATACGGAGAATGACATAGGCTACTTTTTTACGCGATAGCCGACATCCACGCGGGCGGAGCCACGGGCAAAAGCTAGTATGGTATATATGCATCCGATTATTCGATCTGCAAGTATCGAACAACACAAGACTTTCGTTTATACCATGAAAAGCGAGATTTATTTACTCCACTATCTCGTTTCCCATAAAAACACATACCAAACTATTCCCACACTATAGTACACTACGTACCTCCCTAATGTACATAATTATATGTGTATATAAAGCAGTGATCAGTAATATATGGGAGTGGACCAGCTTTGTATGTTCACCTTGACAATCGTATAGGATAGGACAGATTGCCAGGGCTGGCGAATGCAACTCCTTTGTTTGAAGTTTTTAGATCGTATGCAAAACTACTAACTTGAGTCTTTTGACTTCAGTTTTTTACAGCAAGATTGCACATGTATTCTTAGTCGCGGTTATGGTGAATTAAGGACGGACTGAATACATGCATTTGAATTTATAGGGTTGTAGTCTGGTAACCTAGATGTGTAATCCGTAGAATGTGTCTAACAAAAAATATCTTCGTCCTGGCAGCCCTACCATATCAGACGCATCAAAAGACTATTCTACGTTGGTAGTGATTTATTTGGTTTTTTTACCGAGTCCGAGACACGCGAGGTAACAATTGAAGACTTATTAGTTCATTTCATGTTCACTGACGAATACAGGATGTGTCAGAAACCGATTCGTTTTGGCTATTAACCGATAAAATGTTCTCCAAAGTTTCTAAAAAGTCCTTAATCAGTTATTCTTATGTCTATCTGCTACCAATAGTTTCAGTTTTAAACTCAAACTCAAACTCAAAGCATTTATTTCAAATAAACCAATTACAGGCACTTTTATTGTCATGGGGTCGGTCAGTCAGAAAGATGAAGCTAGTTGCCCATTCCAAAGCGTAGTAGGTTCCTATGGAGAAGAACGGACAAGAAACTCCATGGACACTCTTTTAAAACAAAATATTGTTACAAAAATATGGGTTACATCATTCATGTTGAAGTTATACATGTGAGAACAATGTAGAAAGAAGTGTACGTTAGAAGCGTCCGTAATAGAAACAATTCAAACATTTAAATAAGCCGTGGCTAACGTTAACTAGCTGCTGTTGTAGTTAAGATAAAAATAAAGCAGTACTTGCCTTTTTTTTTGGGTGGGAAATTATCAAATAACTTCTCCCGCTCTGGGCGAAGCGGAAGGGCGTGTCAAACATTTACTGACTATAAAACCCATCCGTGTTCCTTCAGTTGCTATTTTAATTTTTGAATTGTTTTTATGACGGACGCTTCTAACGTGCACGTCTTTCTACATTGTTCTCACATGTATAACTTCAACATGAATGATGTAACCCATATTTTGTAACAATATTTTGTTTTAAAAGAGTGTCCGTGGAGTTTCTTGTCCGTTCTTCTCCATAGGAACCTACTACGCTTTGGAATGGGCAACTAGCTTCATCTTTCTGACTGACCGACTCCTTGACAATTCAAAAGTACCTGTATTTGGTTTATTTGAAATAAATGGTTTGAGTTTGAGTTGCCTGTGTGCCAGGGCCACGGTATCCCTTTCGGACAAACCCGCAACCCTGGCAGGCACCGGTCCTAGCAGACCCCGTCAGTGCGTGCTGACATCCCTTTGAGGCGCGCGTGGAACACAAAGCACCGTCCGCGTCGACCCGGGCCTGGGTCCTTACCGGCGGCAGACTAAGCAGTACTTGCCTGCGTTTTTAAGCTATTGCATAGCTTCTATCGCGGGCCTTGAGCGCGGGGACCGAATCCAGAAATTCCGTAACGAAAAAACCTCACGCTCCCCACTCCGACGGTTTTACTACACCAGTACCCTCTAGTGATCTAATAATTTCTGGCAGTTCTTTTTTCTGTGTACTGCGTATTTTATTCTTATAAATATTAGTTTATAAAATTATGATCTTCACAAAAAGTGAATGATGATAGTGGGGTTTGAACTCTCGACCAGTCGATTACGAGTACATTCAGTTCCCCTGTTGCACCGCAAGGCTACAATGACTTAATTAAAGCTTGTCAAATAGTTGATACCATTCCAGTTGAACAATTTTTAAACTTGACTAGACGGTCGGAAATGACTCATGTACATGGAATTTTTTCGCTGTCAAAACAGTTTGTCACTCTTTTTTTATTTAAAATTACTTTAGGTTCAACACTTTCGTCTATTTTAAAGTTGTTATTATGCTTATACTGCATAAATAAAATAAATAAATAATTATAATTGCATAAGTTGATACAAAATGCTATGCAATAGCTTTACCGCGGCAGTCCCCGAGTGCCACACGTCTTTTTTTAGAATATTTAGCCAGACACGTCATTTTATTTTAATTCCTAACTAATATTATAAATGCGAAAGTGAGTTTGTTTGTCACGCTTTCACGCTAAAACGGCTGAGCGGATTTAGATGAAATTTGATAGATTAGGTAACCTGGCGAAGGCCATAGGCAAATTTTCATCCTGGATCCCAGACGAAGTCGCGGGCAACAGCTAGTCTATACTAATATTATAAATTCGAAAGTAACTCTGTCTGTCTATATGATACGTTTTCACGCCTAAGCCGCTGAACCGATCGTCATGAAATTTGGCAGAGATATAGCCTAGCATATATAGCATATATGGAACAGGACAAAGGCTACTTTTTCACGCGATAACCGACATCCACGCGGGCGGAGCCGCGGGCAAAAGCTAGTAATTTATAAATTAAATAATATCATAATAATAATTAAATATTAATTATATATATTATATATTTTTTTTTAATAATTTTTCATGTTATTGTTTGTGAAGAGAAAATAAATTATTTGTATTTTTAATTTGAATTTGATTTTAAGCATTTTTAAGGCTTTAACTTCGGGGATTACAGACGTGATGTTATGTTATGTTATGTTATGAGTGTAAGGCTTTATTTGTAGATTCCTGTTATGAGTTAGTAATAATGCATTTATACAAAATCATGTAAGTAAACCATGTTAAAATATTTTCCCTAGGAAAAAAAACTAAACTCTATACTACTCTAAGTTATCTTATTTTACACAGCCTGTACATAACCTGCCTTCATTTCTTTTATTTTTAGGTTGTATGAAATGACTACAATTTGACGAATTGCCTCATATTACTTAATAGTTACCTACATACAACGCGGTCGCGAGAATGACTCGTATCTATTAAATATTCTTATTATTTCATTGCAGTGGTTCTTTTCATTTTGTGAGATTGTGTTCTGAAAGCTTATTCGATTTTAATTATGGCGGCTGATGTGATTGGCTGGTATTATTTTTGAAATAGGAATAGAAAACATTTATTTGCTTATAATGACGATATCCCACACCATAGGATAGAGAGAAAAAAAAAAAAAAAAACATCACCACTTTACGTGTAGGGGAGGTACCGTAAAAAAAAAATCTTTTAAATTTTTATTTTACAACATTGTTGATGTGATAAATATGTATAATTATATATATATATATCAATAAAAAGATATTATATACATAATATATATATATATATATTACATATGTATATAATATTTATACATAATATAATATATATATATTATGTATATAATATCTTTTTATTGATATATATATATATAATTATACATATTTATCACATCAACAATGTTGTAAAATAAAATTTTAAAATATTTTCTATCAAATGTTAACATTTTTTTTTAAAATATATATATATATTTAAAAAAAAATGTTAACATTTGATTTTTTATTTATTAATTATCGCACTCGTAACAGGGTGTTTTAAACTATGTCATGCGTAACAATTATTACAAAAAAAAAAAAAAATAACAAAAGTTCAAAAAAAAAAGTGACGTGGGCTGTCTTTGTAAGACGACTAAAATGCCACGGTGTAATATATGTAATTACAGCTCTGAGTCTCTCAGCTAAGCCGCGGACAGACAGACAGACAGACGGACATGGCGAAACTAGGGTTCCTTGTTGGATACGGAACCCATTTTTCTTTTGGGTTGGATTGATCAAATAACTTCGCCCGCACTGGACGTGGAGGATGTGTCAGACTTTTACTGACTAAAACCCACCCGTGTTCCTTCAGTTGCCTTTGATCCAGGGCCACGGTATCCCTTTCGGACAAGCCCGCAACCCTGGCAGGACTACGGAACCCTAAAGATTCTCAGCACCCCACGCTCAACAGTCCTACTTGCAATCACTAGACCAACAAAACAATCTAGTAAATAACTGAGATAAAATTGTATTAAGAAATCTGTATCTATGTTTACATACTGATAAGCTTATCTTCATGAACAAGATAGGTCGTTGCTCCTAACATAGTGACCTCTTGGCCACTAACATACGTTCACACGGCTACATATCAAGCCATGCATTTCCAGAATAAGCTGCGCTCTCATTGTACGGAAGTTTTATACAACGCAAGATCGGTTTATGCTGGAAATGTATAGCTTGATGTCTAGCCGTGTACCAATATTTGTTTGCGTCCCACCCTTAAAGATAGAAAAATGAAACAATAGAAGAAAGATAAAGTATGTAGAATGCAAGTACGAGAGGAATAAAAGCGAGAACTGGTATGAACGTAAAGCCTAGCATAAGCTCCGATTATGTTGGAAGTAGAAGTGTAAAAAAAAAAAAAGTTTTCTGCTTTTCTCTACTATGTTGGGGACGGCTTCCAGTCTAACCAGATACAGCTGAATACCAGTATTTTACATGGAGAGACTGCCTGTCTGACTTCCACAACCCAGTTACTGGCTACGATACTTCTTGGTAAGAATGGTTCTCAGACTTTTGGGCTTCTGACTAGATAGTCAGAAGCCCAAAAGTCTGAGAACCATTCTGCTGTCATTCGTAGGTTTTTGACAGTCAATACAGATGTATTTACTGTCAAAAACCTACGAATGACAGCCGGGACCAACGGCTTAACGAGCTTTCCGAGGCACAAAGAGACCCCATTGAAGAATAATATTTGTCTCATTCAGTACATCTCTGTATACCGGAGGTATATTATCCTAAGTTCAAATATAACATAAGTATCGTAAGTCTAATATCTTTTTGTAATAAAAAACTACCTATAATCTATAGATATTAATCTACAAAAAAAAAAAAAAAACTTAGAATTTCACATCATTTATTGTGTAGTCAAGTGACATATGTGAATAATGTTCAAATTGAACATGTGCATTGAATGCACTGAATAATTAGCTTAATGTGACTTATGATTGTTTGCCTTCGAGATACAGATCTGTTTTTAAAGAAAGTGCCTTAGCCGTCGTCAGGTGTGTTTTTCCTAATGAATATTATGATGAATCAGGTTTGGATGAAGCATTTTAAAAATACGAATGTTGTGATTTCAATTATACTCAAGTGGTGTATTTCCGGAGGTGTTTAGGCTAGAAAAACACTTGTATTGGGTACACAGTTCGGGTATTTGTGTCCAGACAGACTTGTCGAATTTTTGACCCCTCTTACCAGAGTTCATCATTTCATCATTTCACACACATAGACATATGCCTCCCCCAATTGGGAGTGTTTGCCATAATCACCACGCTTGGCAGGCGGGTTGGTGATCGCAGTATGGTGTTAAAAATGCATAGAGAATGCTGCTGTCCATTCTCTAGAAAGTCCCTTAGTCGCTTTTTACGACACCCACGGGAGGAAATGGGATGGTGCTGTTCTTTACTTCCGGCGCCACACGGACCCGGACACACGGAACACGGAATTGAATAACTATTGAGATGCAAATATGTGTGTGTTAGTAAAAACAACAAACAAAAATATATTTTTTTTATTCAATTGAGTACTATATCCTGATTGGGCGAAAATATTACCTTGGCTACAGTAGGTACTTAGGTAGGTAAATATACATTCGATTCTATAGTCAGAAAAAAACACTGAATTTGTCGATTCCGGAATCACAGGATTTTTCGATCGATACAAAAGTGCAATTAATATAAGCCAGCATTTGAAAGTAAGTAAATATACATCCGATTCTATAATCAGAAACCTAAATTGGTCGATCCCGGAGCAACAGGGTATTTTCGATACAAAAGCGCATTCCATATTAGCCAATATCTCAACTTTAGGTGAATATGCATCGGAATATCCGATCTCTAATTATAATGGCAACATTAGCGTAACCGTATTTTACTTCAGAGATACTATAAAAAGATAATACACTACTATGTATTATCTTATTTTACTATTATTGATTACATCTATTTACCAATTAACCCACACTGCGATATTTATTATAGCTTTCTATCTACACTAATATTATAAAGAGGAAAGATTTGTACCTATTTTTGTATGTTTGTAATGAATAGGCTCAAAAAGTACTGGGCCGATTTAAAAAATTCTTTCACCAATAGAATGCTACATTCTTCCAATTTGACATAGGCTACATTTCATTTTGAAAAAAATTAGGGATCCATGGTAAAATTTGAACAATGTAACCGAAGGTGTAGAAAAATGAGTCTTAAAATGATAATTGTCTACCCCGTGCGAAGCCGGGACGGGCTGCTATCCTATATAAAACTATGATAATACACAGATATATTATACGGAAAACACAAAATAAATCACTGTTTTACATCCGATGAGTAAGTAGTAAATAAATATACAAACCTACATGTTTGTAAATATCAAGCAGTTTTAAAACAATGCAAATGTATTATACATTATCTTTATTGTAAATACAACCTTATTTCACAAGATTAAAGCTGAATTTTCCAGGACAGGTGTCTGTCCTGAAAAATCTCGACAGTACAATGTGATTTGAATGTTATCTATTGTAATATAAAGTAGAATTTCAAATGACGAGTGTCATTGTAAAATAATCACACTTGCAACTGAAATTCAGCTCAATATCAGAGCCATAATATTGAATTTGCAATGGCACACCTTTGCTCTAGTTTCACAAACTGAATCATCGGTTCTCGCGTTGCCTAGCAACGCGTAAACAAACAAGTCAAGTGTTTTCTTTGCTTTTTGTTTAACTTTCAAATGTCATTTTATTCAAATCAGTTTCTCGTATTCCTTTGTTGGACAAAGTTATTTGGAATGGGATTTTTCTGTGTTGATTTTTGAATTTTAAAATTATATAAGTTTCTCTAGATGATTTCGGTCACTTATTTTTTCATTCAATTGTTTTAGAGATGGTTAGCAGTTGATACTTCGACACTGCCAGTTTCCTCATGTCCATTTTATGCGCCTGACAGATTAAATATACCTATAATTTAGGAAGAGCTTTATGGTTAATTTATTATACTAGAGTTATTTATACGAAAATAGCTTTATATCGTGGGGAGTCCATGTCTATGTAATAGTAATAGTAATGACAGTGGTCCGGGGCAGGGCTATTCTACATTGTCCCTACATTAATGTGTATTAAACCTATTGTGTGTATACTAGGTGTATTAAAACTATTAGAAGCAAAATACCCAACGGGGATATAAATAGTGGTATTCAAGCCATTGTATTGTGTATTTGTTAATTTATGGTATACACCACATAACATCACACCTTGTTTCCCCAAAAAGACCAACAGAGGTGTACCCATGTACACCCACAATCATGGTGTAATTTTTAAGGCAACTTTATTCTTCTGAATATGGGCAATCTTCGTCGACTTTCAGAAGTGCTTGTTAATAGTTTAATTGATATAAATGATTTGACTTTTCATTGACACTAGACCATAGTTTTTCTGGCCATAGACATCACGGTTATTTAAAGATACTGTTTGCAAACAGATTGGTCATCATTCTGATCTCAGAATTCACCCTCTTCCTAGACATGTCATCTTGCACCGTCGTGTCCTCACGGAGGCGATCGGCAGCGGCGATCTCTTGCATCCGGCCCTGGTCCAGGCCATGGTCCGGAGCGAGAGTGTATGGGAGGCAGTCACCTCCTTCTGCAAAGCAGTAATGCTCGCGAAGGAGGCGGCGGAACGCGTGAGGGAGCATGTCGGCAGTCTGTGCGCCCTCACGCCCCTAGTCGCCGCAGGAGACGCCCTGGTCGGCGGGAATCGGTAGCCGATTCCCGGCCACCGTAGGCGCGGGCTTACGGACGGCGAGCTATGGGCAGCTTGCCGTCCGGTAAGGACCAGTAGCTCTACCATGAGTTTGCACAGCCAATACTCGCTAGCGTCTCCGTAAATAATATGTATGAAATACTATACAGCGCCCCTAGCGGTCACTGAAAGAATTAAAGTGCGTACCATGAGCACTATAGATTTCGATAGCTATGAAACCTAACGTAATCTATTCGATAGTCACTAACGTTTTTCAGCTGTCGCCATACAAAACGGCACCATGAGCCACTAATTTAACAGACGCTATCGAAAAATACGCTTACTCACTAGCATTGTAGTTACGTTACTCACTAGCATTTTGACGAGTGAAACGTAGTTTACAATAAAATTATAACCGATTTTGAGTCCAATTAAGTAAAAATAATGTCTGGAAGATATTATTTGGCATGGAATATGTTAGCAGCCGCTGAATTAGAAGACCAACGACGTGAATAACGTGAATTTCAAGCCAAAATGACAAAAATAAAATGGAATATCTATTTCATTGAAAATAAATATCAATCAACCCTGGCTACCCTGGCGCTTCCCCCTAATTATTAAAATAAGTTGAACATACCTTTCCATGAACTCCACCATCAGTTGAAATTGTGCCACACAGGGTCCTCATTGTATTGTTATCTTATAAACTTATTTAACTCCGCGAACCACACAACGTAAACAAACTCGATAATACAACAGTGACATATACTTATAACGAATACAAATTCAACAACCACTAAATACCTTAAGTAGTTCACTAAATGGCAACCTTTCTATTTAGTCGGATCATTGACTGTGTAGCTAGTACATTTTGAGTATATGCCTTCTCTCTTCTTATTACTTAGAAAGAAAGAAACAAAACTTATGGAGTGAAGTTAGCTAGACGACACGATCTATCGAGCTTACGTTAGCGCCCGCGTAAGACTCCGTAAAACTCATGGTGCAAGCATTATCGAAATCTATTCGATCCACGTTAATACGCTAGCGAGTTTAACGATAGCGAGTAAGTTTTCGATAACAACTCATGGTAGGGGTACAGGCCCGGGTCGACGGCGCGTTGTGTTCCACGCGCGCCTCAAAGAGATGTCAGCACGCACTGACGGGGATGGCAGGACCGGTGCCTGCTAGGGTTGCGGGTTTTTCTGAAAGGGTTACCGCGGCCCTGGCACAACAATGTTTCAGTGACGTCATTCGCCCGTAAATTGCGGACACTGTGTCCACCGCTCTTCTAAACACAGAGCGTTTTTTGAGACCTTATTGTCAAATTCTGGAGAAAATGACAGATTTTCGTGACGACCGTTATAATATGACGGGACCGCTCTTCAAGGTAACCGTAGCTGTAGAGTTTGATGATAATAACAATATTACATACCAGTACCCCTACCATGAGTTGTTATCGAAAACTTACTCGCTATCGTGAAACTCGCTAGCGTATTAACGTGGATCGAATATATTTCGATAATGCTTGCACCATGAGTTTTACGGAGTCTTACGCGGGCGCTAACGTAAGCTCGATAGATCGTGTCGTCTAGCTAACTTCACTCCTATGTTTTTGTTTCTTTCTTTCTCAGTAATAAGAAGCGAGAACGGCTAAAAATGTAATGACAGTCAATACCACGAAATAATCCGACTAAACAGAAAGGTTGGCGGTTCGTGGACTACGTAAGTTATTTAGTTGTTATTGAATTTTTATTCCTTATAATATGTCATTATCGTCTATTCAATTTGTAGTTTTGCTGACGATGTGTGGGGTCGAGTTGTTGAATTACTCGGTTCGCGGCGTTTTTTATTTTTAAAAGTGATATAACTTAGAAAAAATTGAATATTACAATGAGGACAATTTCAATTGTTGGTGGAGTTCATGGAAAGGTGTGTTTTTACTTTATGTTAATTTCTTTTAAAACTTAAAGTTACGAAACCAAATAGTTGCCCCTCAACCCATATTCCATGCTTAATAAGCTCTTCCAGACATTATTTAGTCTCTAATGGACTAAAAACGTATATAATTTTAATGTAAACTTACGTTTCACACCTCAAAAAGCTAGTGAGTTACGTAACTACTATCGTAAGCGTATTTTTCGATAGCGTCTGTGAAATTAGTGACTCATGGTGCCGTTTTGTATGGCGACAGCTGAAAAACGTTAGTGACTATCGAATAGATTACGTTAGGTTTCTTACCTATCGAAATCTATAGTGCTCATGGTACGCATTTTAATTCTTTCAGTGACCGCTAGGGGCGCTGTACAGTATTTGATACATATTATTTACGGAGACGCTAGCGAGTATTGGCTGTGCAAACTCATGGTAGAGCTACAGGGCTCGGAACCGGTTTAAAAATACCGGTTAATAACGTTTTATTTTGGTTTTGCTCCGAACTTTTCTTAAGAACGTGAAAGCTTTAAGAACTTTATCTTAACCTAAATTAACCGGTTTATTCGATGAGCGGCGTGTTGATAAACGCGTTGCAACTTCTGAGGATACGCACGGTCACGCGATACTTAATTTCACCAAAAAAATATTAGATTCCGTACCTCAAAAGGAAAAAACGGAACCCTTATAGGATCACTCGTGTGTCTGTCTGTCTGTCTGTCCGTCTGTCACAGCCAATTTGCTCCAAATATAATGGACCGATTAAGTTGAAATTTGGTATTCATATCAATTTGAGTGACCCAAACACGGTCGTGAACCGTAAATAAATGAATTTAGAATATTGGGGTCAGTTTTCGGGGGCAAACAGAAAAAAAAAAAGTTTTGCAAACTGTACCGTGTGACATATCAAATGAAAGGGCTTACTGTGAGGATCTCAAATATATTTTTTTATAATTTTAAAATAAATTGTTTTAAAGTTATAAGTGAAAATAGTCGAAAATTGACCATTCCCCCCTTATCTCCGAAACTGCTGAACCTAAAATTTTGAAAAAAATATAGAAAATAGTTCTATACTTATAGATTACAGGAAAATCTATAAGAAGTCTATGGTCTTAAAATAACATGGTAAATCTCTCGATATTGTGCGTACAAACTTACATTTGCAGGTGGAATGTATGGGAGAATATGTTTACCTTTTTTTTTATTTTTGCAGCGGAGCTGATTAATGCAATGAAATAAATGTCCGTCTCGAACCAAAATCTTACTGCTGTATAAAACCTGAACGGGCGCGGCGTTTGTTTATCGGGCGTCCGAATTAACCGGTTTTTATTGCTCTAAACCGTTTAATCCGACAAAACCTTAAAGTATAGATTACTCCAAAAACCGGTAAAAAAAAAACTGTTTATTCGAACGAAACCGAATGTAAAGGTTTTGCGTCAAGTACATAATAACGGTTTGAAAATTTAACCGGTATCCGAGTCTTGTTACACACCATGAAAACGGATTGTTTACTTACAAAGTTCATCAATAAAATCCCTGTAAAATGTCACAAGGGTTTAGCATATAGAATGCGATCGAGCGAGTGTTGAGTATGAGTCTTGCTCAATGCTCAGCTCAACTCACTGAAGTGAAGTGAAGTGAAGTGAAGTAAATGCATCAATGAACGCTTGACGTGGTCCTACTTCGATGGTCATTATGATAATGATGTAGATTCTATGGCGTAGGGCTTCGAATAAATATTTTATTGAAGAAGTTAGGAGAGACTGAAAGATATATATAAAAATATATATAATGGAACCGAGAGTATAATGACAAATGCTCACACGTTTCATACGACACGTCGACGTTTGAAACACACTTGCCAGCAAAAATCCATACTATCCATACTAATATTATAAATGTGAAAGTAACTCTGACTGTCTGTCGGTCTGTCTGTCTGTCTGTATGTTACGTTTTCATGCCTAAACCGCTGAACCGATCGTCATGAAATCTGGCAGAGATATAGCCTGGAATATGGAGAAGGACATAGGCTACTTTTTACGCGATTCCGACATCCACGCGGGCGGAGCCGCGGGCATCAGCTAGTAAAATATAAACGTAGATTACGTTAGTGAGTACCCTTAACCTTACTTGGTTGTCATCCACAACCACGAGTAATCAGATTAACTACAGTGAGTGGGCTTCCACGATTAGCTTCCATTATCTACAAGTATTTGTGTGTGGGTAGCAACGCCATTTGTTACAAATTGTAGTGCAGAAACAAATGCACATCGATTGACTACAGGGACGTAGCTCTATTCTGCCGTATCAATGATACGGCGCCCCAAGTTATAGGCGTGGCCCAATTCTCAAGCTCTTGCATTTGATTGCGCTGATCGCAAATTAACAAGAACCGTTGCAGCAAAGCTCCTACGGGGCCTGAAGTGAGCCTGCGTGCCGCAATGCTGAACACACCGGTGTGTTCACCACTAAGGCGGAGGACATCGAAGAGTACGCGCCAGAAGACAATGTACACGCTGAGGGTGCAGTTACTGGAGTCGCGCCGCAACGTCAACTTTAAGGAGTTCGTGGTGCGCGCACCGAACAGTTAGGCAGAGCTGCACCTATAAGTACACCCACATTTCGCTAATTATGTTTAAGTCTCATGTAATAGGGGGTGAGCCTATTGCCATCAACCAGGCAGAAATCTAGCCTCCGGGCTACTACTGACAAATTCTAGATGGAGAAACCCAATAACGCTTTGCCCAAACTGGGAATCGACCCAGCAGTAGCGCTTGCAATGAGGCAGTCGGTTAAAGTTATAGTTAGTCTTTTTCTCCCTTAAGGTCAAATAGGGCACCCTAAGGTAGACCTCATGATCTCATTTAAGTCAGACTGCTCTATGCTTTGAAACTGTCATCTTTCTAACAAACTGGCAGACTTCTTGACAAAGTTAAGCGTTTGAGTGTTTGCAAAAATAAGAAACAAAATCAAAATATTTTATTTATCATCATTTCAGCCGAAAGACGTCCACTGCTGGACATAGGCCTCCCCGAAAAGGGGGGAATTTGCCATAATCGCCACGCTTGGCAGGCGGGTTGGCGATCGCAGTATGGTGTTAAAAACGCATAGAGATCTATATTAATATTATAAAGAGAAAAGATGTTTTTGTATGTTTGTTTGTATCCAATAAGCTCCGAAACTACTGGACCGATTACAGACATTTTTTTCACCAATAGAAAGCTAAATTATTAGGAAGTAACATAGGCTTTACTTTATTTTCAATAAAACTACAGATCCTTCACAAAGTTGCAATACTCGTAATGTAACCCAAAGTAACAAAATTTTGCCTACATATAAACCACGGAATCGAAACTTACACGGGGCGCATCTAATTTCACATAAACCTACATGTGCACTTGTGAAACGTCAGAAGCTAGGTGCACGGTTCCAATTGGTCACATTTTCATCGAGCAACCTGCAGATTATAGTCATCGAGAGAGCGTATTTTTTTCTAAACCACTAGTTAATAATAAACATAACTCGCTCTTGACCAGTTTTTATGAATGAACACTGTGTGTCATTGACATTTAACAAAAATAAACTTAGTATCTCTGCCAAGAGTTACAAACAAAGGAGTTTTTATGTCCATTTGTGATATAATTCATATAATTGTAGACATTATAGTGAAGGGCAGTACGGAAGCGAATGGATTTGGAAATTATCTCATAAGCCGAGAGTCTGAGACAATTAACGTGTTTCCTGGCTAGGATATTATTATTGTGGGAATTTTTAGAATACTTAATCAGTCTCTAATGTACCCATTGCTGGAACACAGGCCACGGGTCCTGTGCCGGATGGATGATATAACACGTCTTCGAATTTTTTGGTTCTAGGACATGCTGGTTTCCTCACGATGTTTTACTTCACCGTTTTGAGAGCGGTGGTGATCAAATTATTTACTCAAAGTAAATAGATAGATAGATAGATTCATTTATTTGCCTGAAATATGGTATTTTACAGATTTTATAACACATCTATATCTATATCTATTTTTCTTCTTCTATAACTATACATATAATAAATCTGTAGACGAGGAGTTTCTGTACATTGAAAATATTACCAAAAAAAAAAAGGGGATGTTAAAGAATAACCAACCGATGCCATTTCATCAATTTTTGGAATTTTTGTCTGTTTGTCTGTCCAATATTGTTTGAACAGGTTCAACGTAAAAAGTACCAAACCAATATGGTTAACTTTTATACTTAAAAATTGTGTATAACTCGGAGTAGTGATTAGTTTTTGTTTCATCGCAATCGCTTCACTCTATCAAAAGATATTATCAATTTAAAATCTTCAAGAATTTAACTATTCAGTTGAAACACGTAACGACATCTACTAACCTAAAATGATAGGTACTATATGTAGGTTTGAGACATAGTGTTTTTTTTTTAAGGAGGTTATTTTAGCACACTGCGCGTGCAAACTTCGCAAATGACAATCATAAAGATAGAAAAAAGTAAAGGTTCACTATCGAGACCGTTACGACTGGGCCACTTTTGCAATTTTTAGACCAACAGATTGATTACTCTGTAAAAATAACATTTCTCCTACATTATACATGTTAGTATATCGTCACCTAAGTAGTGAAGGGAGCTATTCTATAATAAACTGGTTCCAAGATAAAGATAAATCAAAAATTCACCACTTGATTTTTTGTCCCTAGTTTTATTTAACTCCTTTCACGTCTGAATGAAAAACCAAACCTCTAGTTGTATGAGTATGATTTTAATGACTTTCTTTTCAGCTTGTTCGTATTCTTCATAAGTTAATTCTCCTTTCTTCTTGTGGTTCTTGCGACTAGCATTAAAGATGAATCTCTTATTCCATGCTCTGTTATTTGATTGAGGTGATGTGAAATAGTTGCAGAAAGCAGAAAGGGGTTTGCAGTTAAACCAAAAACAACTCCCCGGTGTCTATACACCTTAAGCTCTTCACCCGATCCATTCTTCCACCAAAAAAACCTAAGGTAGTCCCTATCTTACGGGGTCACTGACACTTGCAAAAATGCTTTTGCAATGTCAGCAGTTATACCAATATAACCTTTGCGGAATCCTATTACTAGTTTTGGAATTTTATCAAGGAAATTATAATGCCTTTGTCTAAGCATGAGTTTAATGACTTACAATTTTTATCTTTTGCAGATGCATCAAATATAGGTCGCAGCTTTGTGGTAAGACTGGCCTCCTTAGATACAGCCCTATGAGGTAAGTAATGTACTTTGCCTACGTCTCTCTCAGCATCAGGTACTTCTTCTATAATGCCTGCCTGCTCCCATTCACTTAAAATTTGATTATAATCATTAAACTTATTACCTGCTTTTAATTTTCTTGTTGTAGATTCCAGTCTGCTAATGGCAAGCTGTTCGTTGCTCAGAAGATCATCATGCCCGGTCTTCCATGAAAGATGCACCTCATACCTGGCTTCAGAGTCGACTCGGATATTTTCTTCAAAATTTGCTATCACTTAGATCTCTTCACCAACAGAATCTCTGTCTAACGACGAGTATGGTTGGTGTTTTCACCCAATTCAATTTTTTTACCCAATTCGGTCAAAAGTGCGGCTTAACTTTCTTCATCACTAAGGTGAAGATATTATTAAGAGGATGACAAGTAAGAAAACAGTTATGAGAACTCATTGCCGACATAGTGTATTTCAGTTTGGCAAATATTAATTAAGCATTTTATATTTTGAGAAACAATAAACAAACAAACAACAAACAGTTTTTTTTTAATGCTACCTTCTAGGGTATGTAATTCGTTTATTTACGTATTTCTGCCCCAAAAATGTATTTATCTGTATTTTTATAAGAAACAATAAAAGTAAGTACATAACTAGTTTCGTTTTCAAAAAGTTTTTAATATTGGTTTCATAACTTCACTAAGCAATTTGTTTCTCAGGAGTCAAAACTCTAGATTATTAATTGACTATGGTCTGCAAAAAAAAAATAATAAGCTTGTTGGTATTGTACGTGACGTTAAATAAAATTATTTACATCACGTAGGTATCAAACCACGCACTATAGGTACGCTTGGGTACGAAAACCGCACTTGACGTAAATATTAAATATCCTCCTATAACGTCAGAAGCAGTTATGTGTGGGATAAAACCGTTTACGACACAATGATTAGTCAGCTATACCGTGACAAAACATGATACATGTCACAGTATCTGTCAATTTTCTCAGAAAAAATATGATAAACTCAAAGCATTTGTTTCAAATAAACCAATTACAGGCACTTTTGAATTGTCAAGGGGTCGGTCAGTCAGAAAGATGAAGCTAGTTGCCCATTCCAAAGCTTAGTAGGTTTCTATGGAGAAGAAAGGGCAAGAAACTCCACGGACACTCTTTTAAGAGGCTGAAATCGACTGATTTTGATCAATTTTGTTCATTGTTTGTGAGAAAGGGAAACATAATTTAAACAAAATTATTTGAGATTTGAAAAGTCGTGTTCTTTGTTTTGCATGTGGCTGAAAGGGATTTTTCAAATAAATTAAGTACTCACGGTAAATCACTAATATTTGCAACAAGTTTTCCGAAAAATGACGCGAGACTGACATTTGATCATCATTCTACAAGAAACTACTTTTGATTTTAAAACTATTTTTGAAACTATTAAAAGCTGCTGTGACTGACACGAATGGTTTAGCACCATGAAAACTGTACTTTTATAGATACACAGACTTAATGTTTCGATTATTTCAAGTTTTCTGACAATTAGATAAGAAATTGATAAAAACGAGTTTTTTTCGTGCACGGACCCTTAAAACAAAATATTGTTACAAAAAATGGGTTACATCATTCATGTTGAAGTTATACATGTGAGAACACTATAGAAAGACGTGCACGTTAGAAGCGTCCGTAATAAAAACAATTCAAAAATTAAAATAAGCCGTGGCAGCTAAGAGATGACCAGTCTCAACTGACGGTGCCCGTTCACGAACATGTCTAAGTAAGTTTTTTCATGCAGTATGCATGAGGCTTGATTTTCATTTTTAACCGACTTTCCGAAAAGGAGGAGGTTCTCAATTCGGTTGTATATTATTTATTTTTTGTATGTTTGTTACCTCAGAACTCCGTCGTTTATGAACAGATTTGAAAAAATATTTTTTTATTTGAAAGGATATACTTCCAGATTGGTCCCACTTTTTTCAAAATCTAGTTCTGATGATGCGAACCATGAGGAATTGAGGGAACTCCTCAAATTGTATAAGAAAACATATAGCGATTTTTGTATTTTCATCAACAACTCAAGCATTTACATTCAGAAAGTATCATTTGATGAAGTGGAACTGATGAAGAAGACCACAAATGGCCATCGGAACTCCTCAATGATAAGTATTTCACGGGTGGCGATAAGATATTTCGATTAAGATAGTGAAGCGACTATGAAGCAAATTTAAACAAATAATGAAAATGGTACCATCGAACTGATCTGAAGATGAAGCCGGAAGGTATGCACCGGAACTCCGTAATAAAACAATGTATCCTAGCCGTGTTTGGGCTTATTGGAATTGTCATGAGATGCACTCGGGCTCTAAATGGTTATTAACCGATTTTTATTAACTTTGCTTGGGTAGTTTTTGAGTTAGCTTCGATAATACGTATTTAATCCACTTCGTATAGGTAGGTATCTTGTGTCACTGTTGTTTGTGCGGTGTAGCAAGTAGTGGTAATTGAATTGTTGTGGGATAGGTATCATAACTAAAAAGTGAAAAATAAAAAACTTTTATTTACGGTTTTTTTTTTTGTTGAAAAGTTTTTGATAATTAATAAATTAAGTTTTTTTTTACGATTTAATGGTTTTGATTAGAGGTCTTATTTTAATAGAGGATTTTTATTCTACTAAAGGTGATAAAAAAAAAATATGGGGAAAGGGAAATGAAAGACTAAACATTAAAACATAGGGTTTTATTATAAACATTGCTTAAAATTAAGTGACGTTCAAACGTCAAAAATGTACGGTTATCGCTAATCATTACTTAACTTTAAGCAGTTTATAAATAAACCCCTTTTTGTATACATTTTTAAGGACAAGGGTGCACTTTTTCTTGTTAACATTGTAATAAATAAAAATAATAACTTAAATTGGCTGTAAGATAGCTTGACTTGGCATTGGCTGAAAACGCTGATCGTTGCCAAAAAATAAACAAAGAAAGTTAAATGGCCAAAAAATGGCATGATAATTTGTTTTTTTTGACATTTGTATAATTGAGACATTAATAGAAGGTTAATTTCCTAAAGAATACGTCATAAATGCCCCTAATAATAATTGTAAGAAAAGTTCTTCAATCTGTTTCAGCAGTTACCTACTTATTTAAAAGTTTATTTTTTTTTAAATAAACAATAGAATAAAAAAAAAAAAAAAAAGTCTTCAGTACTTACTTCGAATCATCGCACCTGACAGCATACCCCGCCAAAAATATAAACAAAAATGTTTTCATTTTCACACACTTCACACTAGAAACTCCTTAAATTATTTTCCATAAAATAAAACAAGAACTTCGTTTACGCTATACTTGTCGAAACAAAACAGTTCCGAATTTAAACATTGTAAAAAAAAGTTACAAATTAAAAGTAAAGATACGTTTCGCGCCAATTTTTGACGTGAGTAGTGATGTCCCGTCTGAGACGCGCTCTCGACTCCACGTGCGCGCCGATTATGACAATATTAAATACTATAGTGGTCGATTGTCGGTTGCAGTTTAAGAGCCAGACAGTGATTCGCGCATTTCATCTTACTAGTATAATAATATTGCAGTAACTAGTGGTATTTCTGTTGTTTATGTTTATAAATACATCGGAATATTTTTTATTCAGATAAAGAGGTCATTGGCTCATTGGAACAGAATAGATAGGAGAAAAATTCCAACTGATAACAACACAAATAAAAATCTACTAGCAGCAGCAGTTGTGTGAAGATTTTTTCGCGAATGTCTATTTGAATAATCGCTGATTTTTTCTTCGAAAAATTTTTGAATAAAATTACTGGTTTTCTTAAGATATAGGTAATTGTCAATTTTGTTCGTTGGTTAAATAAAAACAAAATAAAAACAATGTACAGTGGGCTGTATCAATTGGGTACTGTAGAACGGGGCTATTTGGATTTTCGGGGGTTATTTGGAACAAAGCAATGAGTTGATATAAATTCGAATCGTGATCTTCGTACGAAAAATTATAAAAGTAAACTAGACCAGAAATAAAATAAAAGCTGTAAATGGTGTTTTGGTAGAATTTATGTCAACTCAAATCTTACAATTACTTTATTCCAAATAACCCCCGAAAATCCAAATAGCCCCGTTCTACAGTACCCCATTTGTATAATATTAAAATTTGCCTTCAAGGGGGATACCCACATCGTGACGCTGAATGTCACGATCCTATGTGTGTGTATCGGTGGGAAAATCAGCTTTTATTGACATCAGTTTTTCACTGCATCTCCCAAAAAAATCCCATAAACAAATAATTCGCGAAACCGTTTGTTTATTCCCCAAAGTTGTCTAAACTAAAACCCAATACAACATGACGATAAGATTGATAAAAAAATTAACTCAATGACATAACTACTGCTCATAGTAATAATTAGTGGAATGTTCTCACAAAAACATGAATGCTAATCAACAATTAATTATTTTGACAAACATATGGCGACAATATTTTGAACGACGAATTTTTCGTTTTTTGTGGAATATTGTGTAACACATGTATATGAATTAAACTACTTACTGAGGATTTTCAGCAAATCACACTATGGAATATTCCCAGGCTAAGCAACAATTTGGCAGACCAAGGCGAAGATGACGAAGAATACCGAACTTAAGAGCGTTGTCCACCGGTCTACTAGTGCGACGCCTTCAAAACATAATATATTACCAACCGATTATCTTTAAAAGTAAAAGTTCGTGAGCATATTCGCAAGAAGCTGGCAGTATCATCATAACGGTAATGTTTTCCCATTGTTTGTCTTATTTGTTTTAGTATACATATTTATGTGTATTTATTTGTGCTTATATTTATATATAATAAGATTAATAGTAGTAGTAGTAGTAGTTTGTAATAGGTTTATGTATATATTTATATTTAAATGAATATTTATTCCTCCATTTTCGCTATTGCACCTACTACTGTATGTCTCTGCATCACCCAAGGGTTGACTGGTAGAAAATGCCTATGGCATTAAGTCCGCCTCTGTGCATTTTTTTTTGTGCTTAAAGTATTAAATAAATAAATAAATAATATTATCTCGTGACTGAGAAGGAATTATGAAAAACGGCTCAATCAACTATATCGGTAAGTGTGTCTAGAATTTTCTAATACCTTTTTTAAAGTTTCATATTGAGACACGTGTGATAAAAATGTGTGTCTTTCTGTCTCTTTGTTTGCTCCGGCTCATCTCCGAAATAGCTACCGTTTTTGAAGACTTTCACTGGCAGATAACTGATGTTAGCAGTAGTTGAAGGTAACCTACCTTCGGTTAGACATAGACTAATATAAAGTGCACGAGTTGGATCAGCTGATAGCGAAGGCCAGGTTAGTCGAGGAGTCGTTGGCGGAGGTAAGTTCCCCATGTAATGTAAACAATGACCCTCCTTTCGCCGCGCAGGTACGTTTTTATATAATACTAGCTTTTGCCCGCGGCTCCGCCTGCGTGGATGTCGGTTATCTCGTAAAAAAGTAGCCTATGCCCTTCTCCATATCCCAGGCTATATCTCTGCCAAATTTCATGACGATCGGTTCAGCGGTTTAGGCGTGAAAATGTAACATACAGACAGACAGACCGACAGAGTTAATTTCACATTTATGATATTAGTATGGACTAGCTTTTGCCCGTGGCTCGGCCCGCGTGGATGTCGGTTATCTCGTAAAAAAGTAGCCTATGCCCTTCTCCATATCCCAGGCTATATCTCTGCCAAATTTCATGACGGTCGGTTCAGCGGTTGAGGCGTGAAAACGTAACATACAGAGAGACAGACAGACAGAGTTACTTTCACATTTAGAAAGAAAGAAAGAAAAAACGTTTATTTGCGGTAAACATGAAGCAAAAAAAAAAGAACACAACACATAAAAATAACAAGTTGGGGGCAAATATGCGTCACATCCACGCAAAATGGCCATCGCTCAGCATAATGCTGCGACCCTATGCGAGACAGAGCCCCAGCGCTGTTTTTCAGCGACAGCCGGCGTTGACGTGATGTTTATAATATTAGTATGGATACCAGCTGCTGCTCGCGGCACCGCCCGCATTTTTTTTTCTAAAATAAAAGTAGCTTAAATTACTCCTTATACACTGAAAAAAATGTTTACTTATACATAACCGAACTTTCGTCAACATGTAACACAAAAAAGTGACCACATAACTTTATGCAACATGTAACCAAAACCTGTGCTGGCTGTTGTGTGTCACTTTTATTAAATCAAGTTAACTTTTATAAAGTCTTGTCAAACTTTGATTATTCCTGAAATAGCCGAAATAGGCTAAATATTTTTTTCAGTGTAACATCAGTGTCTGGCCCATATTCGTCATCATCTTCAGCCGAAAGATGTTGACGTCTTTTGTGGGGGGAGGCTTGGGGAAGGGCTATATGGGAAGGCCTATACAGGGTAGATTTTTGAGACGGGGCAGTAAGGGTAACTACAGGAAAACAGTCTTAGGAGTAAGTCGGCCCTGACAGGGTTGTTCCGAGTAGCGCCGGACATAAAGATTATCACCATCCCATTTCCTCCCGTGGGTGTCGTAAAATGCGACTAAGGGACTTACTAGAGAATAGGCAGCAGCGTTCTCTATGCATTTTTAACACCATACTGCGATCGCCAACCCGCCTGCCAAGCGTGGCGATGCATGTTACCTTATCCATTGAAAACGGTTTTAGGAGACTGTCCTTATTTATTTTTTTGAGAAATTTTGATCATCATTCACAGATTAAAAAAATAAAATAAAAATACTATCAGCAAGAAAATGGGTCATTTTCACAACATTTTTGATGCCAATCGACCCTGTTTCTTCATCATCAATAAAAGCTTCTTCTAGCTATCTTCGACATAAGCCTCCCAATTGGGGGGTTTGCCATAATCGCCACGCTTGGCAGGCGGGTTGGCGATCGCAGTATGGTGTTAAAAATGCATAGAGAACGCTGCTGCCCATTCTCTAGTAAGTCCCTTAGTGGCCTTTTACGACACCCATAGAAGAAAATAGGATGGTGCTATTCTTTACGTCCGGCACCACACGGTACCCTGTTTCATATAACGATCAAAACATTATATTGGACCAACTGAGGTTTGAGTACTAGAAAAGTCAGAATTGCAAAAAACTTTTCCCCTACATTTCGTAGAAAATGAGACACCAACTTACAATTTTTTTTTTGGGAAGGAAATTATCAAATAACTTCTCCCGTTCGAGACGGAGCGGGAGGGCTTGTCAGACTTTTACTGACTAAAACCCACCCGAGTTCCTTCAGTTGCCTGTGTGCCAGGGCCACGGTATCCCTTTCGGACAAACCCGTAACCCTGTTAGGGCCGACTTACTCCTAAGACTGTTTTCCTGTAGTTACAACGGTCAATGTACCTGACCTTATTGCCCCATCTCAAAAATCCACCCTGTATACATATAGGCCTCCCCCAAGCACCGCCACTTCGACCGGTTCTGTGCTTCTTATATGCAGCGCAATTACTGTTTTTTAGGGTTCCGTAGCCAAATGGCAAAAAACGGAACCCTTATGGATCAGTCATGTCTTGTCTGTCTGTCCGTCCGTATGTCACAGCCACTTTTTTCCGAAACTATAAAAACTATACTGTTGAAACTTGGTAAGTAGATGTATTCTGTGAACCGCATTAAGATTTTCACACAAAAATTGAAAAAAAAAAACAATACATTTTGGGGGTTCCCTATACAACTGAAAGTTATTTTTTTTCCATCAAACCCATACGTGTGGGGTATCTATGGATAGGTCTTCAAAAATGATATTGAGGTTTCTAATATCATTTTTTCTAAACTGAATAGTTTGCGCGACAGACACTTCCAAAGTGGTAAAATGTGTCCCCCCCCTGTAAATTCTAAAATAAGAGAATAATAAAACTAAAAAAATATATGATGTGCATTACCATGTAAACTTCCACCGGAAATTGGTTTGAACGAGATCTAGTAAGTACTGTTGTTTTACCTTTCATTCAATCAACTCAAACATAAAAATTTAAAAAAAATACTAAAAAACCGGCCAAGTGTACGTCAGACTACGCACAATGAAGGGTTCCGTAGATGGAATGAATTTATCCCAAGAATAAACTAAACTAACTAAGGTTTCTGATACGGAACCCTTCGTGCGCGAGTCCGACTCGCACTTGGCCGGTTTTTGTTTGTGAAATCGGCCAGCTCTTGAACTCGATCTCGTCTCGTGGAAAGCGATAGTTGAGGTCTATGATGGAACGAGCGTGCCCAGAACATACCTGGGGCCTTACTCCCGACAGCATCGAGTTCTGAATCAATCGAATTGGATTCGAATTAAATGCCGGTCCATACTCTTGAATTCGACACTAGCGCACGATCGTGCGGTGGTTCGAAGCGAAACTAACTTCGATCGAAAGATTCGTTAGGATCGAAAAGTTCGTACTCCACACGCCATCTGACAGATAAATATCGAGTTGTTGGATCAAAACTAACCGTCAAATTACACGATATCAAAGAAGCTACTTTATTCAGATCGAGTGAGATAACTACCTAAAAGACATAGAGCATTTGACGATGACGTAATCCGCCGGATACGCATAAAACGACGCTGATATTACTCGAACCTATGTCGATCTTGGTTTACGATTCGAATTGGATCGGGAGTAAGATTTTAAATCGAGTCCGGATCGAAACGTATTCGAATCGGAAACAAAATCAAACTCTAATCGTTTTCGGTAGTAAGGCCCCAGCATCCTAATTGCGTAACACACTATCAAACACGATCTGAATGATTTTGAAGGGAAGGATATTGCTAATCCATTGCTTCATATGTTCGAAAAAAATCGTCTGTTTAACAACGTAAATAACGCAATGAATGTTGTTGAACTGTCAAAATGAAACCCATTGCTACTTTAAGTGTGGTACGCAATTACCCCGCCGCCGCTGTTTGATATCAATCGTCTTGTCACAGTGCACACTTAGACCAGGGTCGATAATTTTTGAAACCAAAAAAATAATAATAGTAGGATGATACCCATTGGATAATGAAGAGAATATAACAAAAATTAAAGCAAAAATCATTTTACGGGTGATCTGAGGTCGGGAAGTGGATGGGGGTGAGTTTTTAAGGGTAAAAAACGGTTTATGTCGATTTCTGGAAAAACTACAAGTCCTATGAAAAAAACTTTGAAAAAGTTGGCAAAGTTGAAGGTAAAAAAAAGATCTGCAACTTTTGTATTTACACTTTTTTCACATAACCTCAAAATTTATGTGAAAAATTCAAATATTCAAAACACACTTCACTTTTTATCATTTTCAAAGGCTTCAGCCCTGGTCTATAATATCGGACTGCTTGAAACCAATCCCACTCTGTAAGCTCTACCCGTTAGCAGGTATAGCACTACCTGCCGTACGAAGGAATGTCGCATGCGCGTTGGATAAAAGAACCAAGAATCCGATTCACTCTACAACCACACGACTACTCCGGGTAGACTAAAAAGTCGCAGGAGCTTCTTACGGTCCACGCAGGCAATCAAAGACAGGCCATCTAGGGAGCGAAGTAAACTGTGGGAAGAGAGGTATCCACCACCTCAAGACTTCGTAAAGCCCCAGGAGCACCTCCTCCCGGTTGCGAACTGCAGTGGCCTGTTTGAAAAGCTCTCAATCGACTGCGAACTCAAGTAGGCAAACAAAACCAACCAAGAAAACATAACCTGGCGAAGTGGGGCATAGTCGATACACCCAACACTCAATGCGAGTGCGGTGCACCTGAACAGACTATGTCCCATCTGCTGGAGTGTCCCAATTGTCCCTTCGCCTGCACGCTTGACGATTTGAACAATGACTCTGACACCGCATTAAAGAAAACAGTATAGATGTACCGTCGAAACGAACAGAAGAAGAAGCCCTGGTCTAACTGTGACAAGACGATTGGTATTGTGGCCGGCATCTATAACGACATGCGAACTACGAATCAGAGACCTGACGTCACAAATCCTGCATCGCAACACCCGCCTGGTCGGAGGATCCTCCCTTTTCAATAGAGGATGAGTGAAATTTACACCCTGTTCCTTATACCTCTATAGTATCAATGTTACGTAAAACGACTATTGATTATAATACCTATGGTTTTTTTTACCCTCAACGGGTAAGCTCTTGGCCATCATCTCACCTGATGGTAAGTGATGATAAGGCCTAAGGTGGAAGCAAGCTTCACCCGGAATCCTCAACCACAGAGGAACTGGCTATCTTACCTCTGACTGCCGAAACACAACAAATGCTGTTAACATTGTTGTTATGGCGACAGACTTAGATAAGATGGTGGTAGCTAGCCCTGGGGACTTAGAACAAGCCCTATCGCCAATCAAATTACCAGAAAATTTTGATCCCGCTGGGAATCGAACCCGGGACCTCTGGGTCTGAGACAGGTGGTCTTACCACTAGACCACAGAGGCGGTTATAGTACATTACTTACTAAGGGCTGTAAAAGAAAGAAAGCCCGAAATCGCAGGTATTTGTGTGTGTAAATATGCGATAGAGGGCTTTCTTTTTTACTGCCAGTGGTGAGTACACAATTTTACGTCTTCACCTGGCCATAATGCGAGTTTTACTGTACGCGTAGCGTGCGGTAAAACTCACATTATGGGCAGGTGTGACGTAAAGTTAGGTTACCTATGTCTTCAATAATTTCTATACAAATAAATAGAATTGAAGTGCTTGTTTATTTTGGTGAACCCCCTAAGACCGGCCCGGGGCGGTTTTAACTTATACCCAAGGTTAAAATAAAGTTTTAAATGTCAACTTTTTTTGCGGGTTGTTGTGCGAGGACCCGCATGAGCGAGGCCCTGGATGGTTGCCCTGCTCGCCAACCCTATGGCTGCCAGTGTATATAGGTAGAGATATATCTATAGGTATATAATTATATAGACAACAGCATTTCTTCAGAAATCAGCCCAATTAAAACGCGACCAAAGGAGAAATTGCTTTAATCGTGGCTGGAAAGACGGGCTAATACTATTGCAGTTTGTTAGTAATTGCAAAGGGGTTGCTAGCACTACTCTTGGTATAGCTGGGTTCTTGATAAATTGTACCACACTGTTGTTCTGAGAAAAAAAAAAAAAAAATGTACGGTCCGTAACAAATAACTTTTTGTACCCTTACTAACCAAGGAATGTCATAGCACATAAAACAACAATACACAGTCAAAAGTAAAAAAAAAAAAACGTCCTCACGACTGTAGTACGATTAACTGCTGTCAGAAGTAACACATAAGGTACGAAATCCGACCTTACTGCTACAGAATAAGGGCTCTGTCAATGTTATACTGTTACCATGGACATGTGTTCGACTGTACGACGGTCTCGTCCCTCATTGTATTATTTTCTAGAAGCAAACGTGATCAGAATGTGTTGACAAGGAAGTCAACGGAAGTGCATCCACACCGAAGTTACATGCCAGCCTAGCGCGGTTGCGACGACGGGCGCGAAATATCAAACATATGAAATCGCCGCTTGCATCCATAGTGTAGTGAGAGTGACTAAGGCCCGTATTACAGAATGTCACTCAATACTCAAGCATTACTTAAAACTAGATTCAAGCCATTTGATTGGTTGAAACTAGTTTTAAGTAATGCTTGAGTAAGGCTAACTGTCCACGGACGCGTCATTTGACGAATGCATACAACCTACAAATGACTATAGGCGTATTTTGCATTTTTGCTATGTCCACGCTGCTTCATGTAATCGTCAATCATGCTACAAAACATGTCAGTTTTCTTTCAAATAGCCTCGAGAAAGCACGTCTTTTCGTTGTGAAAATGTCAAGTGTGCATCTCGCGAGTCGGTCGAGTAGTGACATGCTGCCGCGCGCACCGCATGACGAACGCATGACAAGAGGCTGACGCGACGTTGCCGCTCCGTGGACACAGTTTTGATTGTTTCTACGCAAGATGCAAGCATTCGTCTTGCAATCGTCAATTGACTAAAGCGTGCGCATGACGTTCGGTTTACGTGGACAATAGGCCTAAGACGGGCGCCTAGCGCGACGGGCTCAAGCGAGATCGCGCGCGTAGTTTTCAAACGTTCCTATCCGCGCGTTTAGGCTGCACTATCGGCCTAGTCCGCAAGCGACCTTAATGCGCAGTTCGGTCTTATAGTTTTTTTTTGTTTTTTTTTTTTTTTTTTAAAGTAAATACTGAAGTGTTTATAAGTGTGATTCAATCTAAACCATCTATACGGCAAAGTAAACATCCTCACCACAGTAATCGCATAATAATAAGAAAATTATGGAGCGAAACAAAAGAACAATTTACAATTTTGTGTCTACATAAATAAATAAACAATTTCTTGATCGGACTATCTGTAATTTTTATGGTGTACATAATAAACAGTATTCTCTATCTAACTAATAAAAATACCAAATCCTCGTCCATGGTTTGCAACACCTGAGTATGTCAGGTGTTGCAAACCATGGACGAGGATTTGGTATTTTAGCCTTAGAGCTACAACGGCTCGCACGTCGCTGTGGTCACCGCACGCCTCCGCCGCCGCGCCCCCCACAGGTCCTAGTCACCGCACGTTCAGTGTGGACGCATACATAAAGTTATAGGAAAAGCCGTAAGAGTTATAGAAAGTTGCTTTGTTACCATGTTGCTAAATGTTACTCTACAAAAATTTACTTCGGTGTGGATGCACCTTTAGTAAGACGATTTTTTTTTTATTTTATCTATGGCATCTCAGAGTGTAACCACTAAGGTTCCGACTCTTTAACCGGACTTTCCTGTGGCTACCTTAAGCTCCTAACGAAACTTAATGCCTCCAGCCAGGGCGTAAAAACTATAAACTAAACGACTGCTGCTCGCTAAGGGCACCCCCTGTGAGGTACGAACCTCGGCTTAGGGCAGCTGAGTCGGAGGGAGGGTGGCAAGGGACCGACGGTGGCTGGACAAAATCAGTGTTTTGATTATTATCGTGGGGAGTTTGGATTACATGCTGCTCAGCTAAAACGCGTGCTGGCGCTTCACTTACAGTCAAGGGTCGGGGAGGACTATTCGTTAGTCGGGGATTTCGCGCGGGGCCTCGGCGGCGAGGTCGGAATGACGATCGTGTATTGTGTGCTCTTATTTTGCGAACTGTACTAGTTTCCCTACGACTATCCTGGAGGAGAGTAGTGGGGTCTTCTGGGTCGGTCAGATTAGCAAGACGATGATAGTAAAAAGGCCTTATAGACTTGGGCATCAAATCAAATCGTTGTTTGTCACTTTCTCTACAAGAAATTATAAATTTTGATCTATTTGTTGTCTTGTATGGTAGATTTGGGTCATGTTATTTTTACCAGCGAAGCTAGAAAGAGGTTCAGAAGTTAATATGTCTGTGTCTCATCATAATAAATTTTGCCGTAAGATGTCCACTTCTGGACAAAGGCCTCTCTCAAGCGTCACCACAACGACTGCTCGTGTGCTTCTTACATTCCCGCGACTTTCACCAGATCATCGGGCCACATGTTTGTCTATGTAATGAAATATTTTGCAGCATCAGACGGAAAAAAAAAAGGAAAATATCAAATAAAATTTTAATTGCAACAAAAAATTCAATAAAATAAAAGCTTGTAATAAGATCACTTTTCATGTACGAGTAGTGGTTTTTTTTTTTGGCTTATTCCACTAATCCGCCCTGAGAGAATCCCCCTCAGTGGAAAAAACTGAACCCTAATGTAAAAATATCACTTTCGGGGATCTTGGAATAAGTTATTTTTTGTTTTTTCAATTATTGTTTTTCCCCCTTAGCGGGATTGTCAGTGGTGAATTCTAGACTGTTTTCTGATTCCACTTTTCCTCCTAAGGGGGATTTTCAGGGGGATTTGTGGGATAAGCCGTTTTTTTTTTAAGTGGTAACTTTATTAGCCGCGTAACAAAAAGCGATTTTTGGTAGGGGACAAACTTATGGGTTCGCGTCACGGCGTAACCGAAAGTCGCGACATGCTCGTGACGTGTTGCGCCCATATAAATATAAATGAGGAGGTTAGGAACAAAAAGTGACATTTACGTATTTTGCTCCATTCTAGCCGTTGTTACGATGCTTCGAGGATATAAAGAATCCCACGTACAAATATTCAAAAATACGCAGTCGCGCAATCGGATGTAAAAAGGAAGGTTAAGTAGACTGAAGTGAAGCTACGTCATAATAGATCTGGAAGGTAGAATAGAATACTCTTTATTGCACACCATAAAAATTACATATTTACATACATATATGTAGAAAATTTGACAAGGGGTGACACATTGGGCGGTCTTATCGCTAAAAGCGATCTTTTAAAGACAACCTTTGGATGGATTAAGGGAGAAGGAGAAACATTACTGCAGGGCCTCAAGTCTGCTATTACAATAGTGTCAGAATGGTCTCGCCATTGTGAGTATTTGACAGTGTTTGTATGGCAAATCTGTCAAAAACTCACAATGAAGAAACCATTCTGACACTATTGTAATAGCAGACTTGAGGCCCAGGTAGGTTGTGGTGTACTATTTACTTATATACAATAAATACATACATACATAAAACATGTTATACGTGACTTCGTTCTGTCAAAAGCTATAGTATAAACTCCACTACTTTACCCTACCCTACCTTAACCTACCTACCCCACCTACCTACCTACCCTACGCTACCTACCTACCTACCTATCTAGTTACCCTACTCTACCCTACCTACTTACCTACCTACCCTACCCTACCCTACCCTACTCTACCCTACACTACCCTACCTACCTACCTATCCTACCCTATCCTACCCTACCTAACTACCTAAAACTTAAAAAAAAAACTAGATAGCCCATTCTCAGACCCAGAATCTATATCTTTACTCTATACTAATATTATAAAGCTGAAGAGTTAGTTTGTTTGTTTGAACGCGCTAATCTCAGGAACTGCTAGCTGGAATTGAAAAATTATTTTTGTGTTGGATAATTCATTTATCGAGAAGGCTATGGGCTATATAACATCACGCTACGACTAATAGGAGCGGAGCATAAATGAAAAATGTTGCAAAAACGGGAAAAAATATTCCTTTTTGAGAGCTTCCGTTGCGTGCGCTGCGTAAACGGTTTAAGTTATGCAAATATCATGTATCATGGAATTGTTCCTCTTTAAAAGTTCTAAAAAAAAGTCCGCGACAGCATATTCTATCGTTTAAAATTGACTCGTTGAAATTGAATTGTTTTTATGGTAATCAAATTTGTTCGAAATTAATGCATTACGAGTATTTGCGAAGATGTTTTATCAACAAAATATTAATCCTTATCCAAATAAATATGTTATTAATCACAAGTATTTAAATGTAAACAAAATTGTCCTTGACATCACTTGATTTCAATCAACATCTTAGGAGATATCATAATTTAAAAATAACTAAAATTAAAATAAATGTGAAAGTAACTGTCTATCTGTCTGTATGTTACCTTTTCACGCCTAAGCCGCTGAACTGATCGTCATGAAATTTGGCAGAGATATAGTCTGGAATATGGAGACGGACATAGACTACTTTTTTACGCGATAACCGACATCTACGTGGGCGGAGTCGCGGGCAAAAGCTAGTTTTATATATAAGATATACAATAATAATTATGAAGCAAGTGCAAATACCAGAACAAAAAAAGAAATTATGGTTAAGGAGAGAGATAGTTTTTTTTATCATTATATCATTTTATCATTTTTATCAAAATGGACAAAGATAGGTGAAGGGTAGGTAGGTAGGAATGGAGTAGTTATGTATGTTAATGAACTGGATATAAATACAAACAAGGAAATAGCTCCCATTGAAGAAGATATTTAATAGTAAAATAGCTTTTATTTAAATGCTCTAAAAAGAAGAAAATAGACTTTAAATGAAATTAAATCCATATTTTTTTCATAATATACAATTTATATGAAACTAGCTTTTGCCCGCGGCTCCACCCGCGTAGATGTCGGTTATCGCATAAAAAGTAGCCTATGTCCTTCTCCATATCCCAGGCTATATGTCTGCCAAATTTCATGACGATCGGTTCAGCCGTTTAGGCGTGAAAACGTAACATACAGACAGACAGACAGACAGACAGATAGACAGACAGAGTTACTTTCACATTTATAATATTAGTATGGATAGTATGGATAAAAGCTTGTCACGAGATTAACTTGTAAAAAGAAAAAGAGGCTAGTATTTAGCTATATTTATTTATTTTAATTAACCGTTAACGTACACAAAAGGAACAGCAAAATAGTACTTACAAAGGAGATGCTTATTTCTAAAGAAATTTCTTACAGCATACCTGCGATAGGAAAGTAGATAACAAGAGATCTAGACACCGAGGTGTAAGAGTCGAATAGAAAATAAAATAAAACAATTCACATCTATAATATAAAAATGAATCGCAAAATGTGTTGGTAAGCGCATAACTCAACAACGCCTGGACCAATTTTGTCAATTCTTTTTTTTAAATGTTCGTTGAAATCCAAGGATGGTTTTTACGGCGAGAAAAATTAGGGTAGGGTAGAGTAGGGTAGGGTAGGTAGGTAGGTAGGGTAGTGTAGTGTAATGTAGGGTAGGGTAGGGTAGGTAGCTAGGTAGGTAGGGTAGTGTAGGGTAGGGTAGGGAAGGTGGGTAGGTAGGGTAGGGTAGGGTAGGGTAGGGTAGGGTAGGTAGGTAGGTAGGTAGGGTAGGGTAGGGTAAGGTAGGGTAGGTAGGTTTGTAGGTAGGGTAGGGTAGGGTAGGGTAGGGTAGGTAGGTAGGTGGGTAGGTAGGTAGGTAGGTAGGTAGGTAGGGTAGGGTAGGGTAGAGTAGTGGAGTTTATACTATAGCTTTTGACAGAACGAAGTCTGTCGGGTCAGCTAGTATTGAAATAAAATTAGGCATTACTTTGAACTATAATACGCAATACTTATTAGAACCATCTTAAACAATGCCACCGAGATATTATAATATCATCAGTCAAATCTTTATGATTAGTCTAAATATTTACATGCAACAATGTTGTTTTTATCAGCACCTGCGTCACAGAGCATTCTACTGTAAGCTTATCGCTTATCCAGCACTTGGGTAGGCGACTTGTTCCCAGGAAGTGCATAGCAGTATGTCGTGGCAGGCCAAGTTCAGGGAATTGATAGGAATAAAAGACGCAGTTACTGCATAAAGGCTCCTACAAACAGTCCCGACACGCGTTGCGACACAAAGGCACCGCGTGTCGCGCGACGGGCGGTGCCTTTGTGTTGCGTTGCGTGTCGCGCCTTTTTGTAGGAGCCATAATAGTAGGTAATAAAATAGTAGATTTTTACCAACACTTTTACACGTCAATCATATTTTAAAACTAGATGAGGTCGGCGTTTCGTATCTGACTACTCTGAGATGAAAGACCGAAACAAACTCAGAGGTCACAGTCTCTTTTAAAGTCCAGACATAATCTTGGTCAAATCATGTGAAGACCATGTAGATTGGTGTCTGAAATGGTCTTTTGAAGAAAGAACCACACAGATTGAGTGGACCTATCCATTCAGTGCACGCATTTGTCAGTAATCGTGCAGCTCAACTTACAACTTACGTTACTGCACGTCTGATGAAAAGGAATCCCTAAATGCACTACATTGCACAAAAATATAAATTCCCTAGGCCTATGATTCGAACTCAGGCGAGATGTAAGATACACCTATTTGCCTACATATTTACGTCTTTGGAAAATACAGGAGTAATGCTCAGTTATTTCTACTAATGAAAAATAAATAAAATATTAAAAATAATGCCCTGTAAATCAGTTGTATAAAAGAGCTACCTAAAAATGCCTGACTCAAAGGAGTTGTATGTATTACAAATGGAGATTAAAGTATAATATACCTATGAGGCGACACCTTAATGAATGAATGTTTAACGTGAATGGTTAGATTTTCAACGCTCGGCTCAGCATTGAAAGTTGAAAATCTAACAGCGCGATTTTATTTAAGCATTAATTTAAGTGTAGCCTAGTATTAGCAAAAACGGGCATTAGTATATTTGAGGCGGAGTCATATTGCCACTTATCGCTCCGGAACATAACTACTTATGTGATTACAGGTTTCAGAAAAAATCTTATCAAAACTCAATTTAAATAAAAATCTTCAGTTGTGATTGCAAGAACAATGAGATTTACTTTACAATAACATTGTATTTCTTACTTTGTTTCTCGTTTCTTTATATCTTAAGAGAAAACCCTTTAAAAGTTGTATACCTCCGAATTGACCACCAGTTTTATAATTTTAACTATCTCAGTAGATATCTCAGAGTTGACCTTTAGAGATCGTGACTCATTAACCGGACTTTCCTGCGGTTGCCTTAAGCTCCTAAAAACTTAAAGCCTCCAACTAGGGCGTAAAACTTATAAACTAAACGACTGCGCGCTAAGGGCACCCCCTGTGGGGTCGAACCTCGGCTTAGGGCAGAGCCGGAGGAAGGACAGCAAGGGACAGGTGGTGGCTGGATCAGTTCAGGGTTATGATTAATAGGGGAATTTAAAGCTACACGCTTAGCTACGGCGCGGGCTGGCGCTTCGTCGAGCAAGGGTCGGGGGGGACTGTTAAGTCGGGGATTTCACGAAAGGCCGCGGCGGCGAAGTCGGAATGACGGTCGTGTTTTATGTTTGCGAGCTGTACTAGTTTCCCTACTGCTCTCCTGGAGGAGAGTTGTGGGGTCGTCTGGGTCGTTCAGTGCATGCCGTGGACGACGGGTCTTATTGATGCGAGATATAATTGGCGGCCTGCACAACTAGAATGTTGCGATGAATGGCTGCGGAATCAAATAAGCGCTTTGAAATGCGTTTTATGAACTGACTGAACTGGGGATTTTGAGGACTACGTGGAGGTTTTGGTTTCGATTGAATCAGGGGGCTCCTGTGACTTTGCGAAGAAAACGGTCTGCATCATATGGAAGTGACGGGGTTTTGCGTGTGGAAAGACTGGACTCGCATAGGTCATGATTGGACGGATACACTCAGAGTAAATGCGCAATTTGCACCTGAGTGAAAATTTGCTTTTTGCATTTAGGACGGAATGGAGCCTATAGAGAGCAAAAGAGGCGCGCGAACGCACCAGCTTTATATGCTCTGAAAATGAGAGATGATGATCGAGTCACACCTAGATATTTAGCTCGCGTCTCCCAAGGGATAGGCTTGCCGAACATGGTGATCGGTCGAAGGGGGGGGGCATAAACGCGGCTTCGAAAAGAGAACCGCTTGACTTGTCGGGATTTACTTCGATACGCCACTTTCCAAACCACGCGCCAAGCGTGTTGGTTGCGGTCTGGAGAGTGCTAGTAATCATATTTTGGCTAAACCCTTTGTAATAGATGGCCGTATCGTCTGCGAACAGAGCCAACTGAGCATTGACATATATATTACTATATCAATGCAACTGAGCCAACCTACTCTTGGGGATATCGCTGGTGAATAGCGTGAAAGCGAGAGGAGATAGCACAGAGCCCTGAGGGACTCCTGCGCGTATGGGATAACCACCAGTTGGCCATTAGTTTGTATATATACAAACTGGCCAACTGGTGGCCATATTAGTTCGTTTCGTCAAAAGTCGAAAACTATGCAGCCTTATTTATTTATTTTTTTGGTATTGTGATAATAGCACTCTTTCATATGTCCTAGTAGCCCCACTTGTCCTAGTAGCCCCACTTGTCTTAGTAGCCCCACTTAAAATTTTCAAGATTTCTTTCTTATTTTCAAAATAGTTGGACAAACGTCATCTAAAACTATTTCAACTTTCAAGTTGATAGCATTAGTAGTTTTTGAGATATCCAGCTGTAACAGATGGACAGACAGACAGAGTCACAAGGGTTCCGTTTTATAAATTTTGTACGGAACCCTAAATCGGGGGAACAGCTTATTGTGCATCAAAAATTTCGTCCGCGTCGCTGTCAGTGGATCAAGTGCCCAAAGTGCCAAAAAAAAAACAATTAATTTTGGGGGTTCCCCTTACTTAGAACTGAAACTCAATTTTTTTTTTCATCAACCCCATACGTGTGGGGTATCTATAGATAGGTCTTCAAAAATGATATTGAGGTTTCTAATATAACTTTTTTCTAAACTGAATAGTTTGCGCGAGAGACACTTCCAAAGTGGTAAAATGTGTGTAACTTCTAAAATAAGAGAATGATAAAACTAAAAAAGATATATGATGTACATTACCATGTAAACTTCCACCAAAAATTGGTTTGAACGGGATCTAGTAAGTAGTTTTTTTTTTAATACGTCATAAATAGTAAACCGCGCTTGCTGCTACGGAACCCTTCATGGGCGGGTCCGACTCGCACTAGTCCGCTTTTTTTTATTATTGATTTGGGTACATTTTATTCACTAAAATTAAATTAAATTAAATGTATTTTTTTTATTTATTTATTTAACCATTTATGTACACACATAAACAGACAAGAAGAAAAAGATACTTAAAAAAAAAAACTCATTTTTCAAAATAACTACAAATAAGACATCACAATCTCCTAGACTACAACAAGGCTGAATTAATTGCCACAGTCAGCAATCGGTCCGGAAGTCAGTCTCGCCTAGAGGTGCACTCATCGATTACTATCGATTACTCATCCGAGTCCCGTGAGTCATTTGAATCAGTCGATCGAATCTGTTGCTGCGTTGCACATCTCTTCAAGGGCTGCACGAGTGTAGGAGATTTATGATTTAATAATAATAATAATATATTTATTTGCGTAAAACATGGCATAAAAAGATCATACAGTAAAAAAAAATAGAGCAAACATGACGGATTTACACATTTTCTAAGAATAGGTTGTAAAAAAAATTGCCGTCCTTATTGTTGTCGTCAGTTTCTAGATAATTTTTTCAATCCAACAATTTAGTTGAAATAGCAGAAGAATAGTTTTTGGGTTTAAGGATATCTAGTAAAATTTTACAGCAAAGAACAAAGACAAAATAAAAAATACGGGGCAGTCTTTGGAGACTACCGATAGAAGTGAAAACTAAGTACAATAATATGAGAATATATATATAATATATATATATAATATAATATATATTATATATTATATCTATTACAATAATATGATATACATACATACACAGTATACATATAGCTCATGGAAAGCGTTCGGTGACGCGAGTCCCATGATTTTTGTTCACCCAAACAGTACACATAAATACACAGTATACATATATGTACATAGCTCATGGAAAGCGTTCGGTGACTATGACGCGAGGTCCATGATTTTTGTTCACCCAAAAAGTGCTCAACGCGCGTATGGAAGTTTTCACTTAAAAAGAAAAAAAATACTATTCAAGGACATTTTCATCGAAAAGCAAGAATGTTCCCGATAAAAGAGCGAGTGCGTCAAGGTCGAAATTTTATACTTCACATACTTTTTTAGATACTTCTCATAATATTGTACATACTTCTCTTTAATTTGGGGGCCACAGCCCCGAAATCCCGGGGGGCCCAGGGTGAATTTCTGCAAGACATCAGAATTAACCGTCTTATAGAAATCATACAGCCTAAAAAAAAAAAAACATCGGTCGCCAAATTTTCCGGCCCTAAAATCTGCCGCCCTAGCCTACTAGCCACTACTAGCCTACTGGTAAATTCACCACTAATTAATTACTTATGTGGATAACTAATGTCTTCTAGAACTTTTCATTCGTCGGCTACTTGCACGTTGTAGATAGATAGATAGATAGAATACTCTTTATTATGTACACCATAAAAATTACAGATATAAATCGATCACCAACCAATGCAAGGGTGGTACCGTCATCATTACGCTTGCAAATTGGCCTTGCATTGTAGAAATCTGTGGTCTAGTGACCACAGACCACCTGTCTCAGACCCAGAGGTGCCTCCACACCCAGGGGAAGCAAAATTATCTGCTCGGTTCGGTTGGTGGTAGGGCTTGTTCTAAGTCCGCCTAGCTCGCTACTACCATCTTGTCTGTCGCCAAAACAACAATGTTAGCAGCATTGTAAAGTTCATCTGTGGATTGATTCATCTGGATTGCGAGTGAAGCTCGCTTCCACCTTCGGCCTTATTATCACTTACCATCAGGTGAGATGAAGGATGAAGCTTCGCCGTTGTGGATAAAAAAAAGACAGCTGCCCTGAATTTTATATATTTATTTATTTAATACTTTAAGCACACAAAATGTACAGAGGCGGACTTAATGCCGTAGGCATTTTTTACCAGTCAACCTTTGGGTAATGCAGAGACAAACAGCAATAGCGAGAATTGAGGAATAAATATTCATTTATATATAAAGTTATATTTATATACCTATTAAAAATATAAATTTAATATATACATCTTATTATATATAAATATAAGCACAAATAAATACACATATATATGTATACTAAAACATATAAGACAAACAATGGGAAAACATTACCGTTGTGATTGTGATGATACTGCCAGCTTCTTGCGAATGTACTCGCGAACTTTAAGTTTAAAGGATAATCGGTTGGTTGCCATCCTGATTTCCTGGGGGAGCGCATTCCACAGAGAGATAGATGGTATGAAGAAGAAAGAGTGAATCAAGTCTGTGCGGTGAGTGGGACATTGAAGAAGACGATTGTGAGATGAACGAAGATTTCTATTGTGATTGGCGCAAATGTACTGAAAGTGGGGGGCTAGATAACGAAGGGAAGATGGAGAGTCAAGAAATGAAATGTCTGAATGTGTATGTCTGGTAGTCATAGTCACTATACATGAGTAGAGAGAAAGATTTTTCTGTTAACGGTAACCATGTATATATAGAAACCTATAGCTAAATACTTTGTTTTAATTTTATTATGTACACTCCAAGATTAGCTAATAAATAACTAACAACGTAACATCAAACCGATAATAGGTATGTGACATAACGCATTCTTGCATTACAAACGTGATAATGTTGAAAACAAACAAGTGCTTATGTAAACAATATAATTACTACGCACACATTTAATAGATATTGAATATATTAAAATGATTATATAAAAATATGACGCAACTAACTATTGACACTAGGTACTAAATTAAAACTAACTAAATACACATAATTATAAATACAAAAAACAAAAGGACACTTATATGTTGAAGTACTCATCCGTATCACTCTCATCTGGAAACGTGGCCAGAAGACGTGGCAATGCTGCCAGCATTGCCACATTGAATGGCAGTGCTAATTCTTTGGCCAAAGATCCAGTCCTCTGGTCACGTGAAGTATCGACCAGTCGGCGAAAAATTTCAGACGCGCGCTCGTTATAATCTGGTAAGTAAACAACAAAATAAGATATTTTCCAAATAAAACTCCCTATCTCCTGTACTACATATAGGAAGCATAAAATTTTCCTAATAACCTTTTAGATAACGTATGTCGGTATTACCCAACGACCTACATAACTTGATACCTGCAATTCGGTACATTTACGATCTCCTTATCGCCATTTCCGTACATTAATATAATTTGAGGGGTCAAGTCAAACTGGTTCGGTGTACATCTACCAAACGTTTGATAAGTTTTACAAAGTTATTTTAGTGTTTGATTACGGGAAATTCGACTTTGGTGTGAAAGAATAAGGATTGTTTTGGTGGTAAAAGTAAGCTGGTGGTTTCAATTCGTTGTTTTTATTGCAAATAATTGAATCATTAGCCACAGCTGAAACGAATGCAGTATGCCAAGGTTGTGCAAATATTTATTTAAATCTTGTTTTCTTAACCTATCGAAGCTGTCTATTGTGTAAATATTTTTTAGAATAACATGTTATTGGGAAACGTTTATTAATGTCAACAATTATTTCTATTCAAACTAGGTTTTTCCCGTGATTTCGTCTGGGATCCAGGATGAAAACAAGCCTATGTCCTTCTCCAGGTCCCAGCCTCCCAGGCTACTTATCTGTTAGATTTCATAACGATCGGTCCAGTGGTTTAGGTGTGAAAACATACAGACAGACAGAATTACTTTCGCACAACATTATTATGAAAGTACCTATGGATAAATGAGAATGCTCTATTTTATGCCACTTTTTCCCAAGTTCAGGGACAGTGTAATTTAATTTAAATAATGTTTTGATTCAGTTAATGTTTTTGGGTTGACTGACATCATAACAGTTTTACAAATAGTACCCACTACCCACCTTGCGTTTCACGAGGAGGCATACATAATTTCAATATAAATTATTTTTAATGTGTCTTAAAATCGATACAAGTCACGGGATTTTCCCGAATAGTTTCAAACTCAAACAGAAGCCTATTTGCGTAACACACTTTTTTTAGGAATTGGTTTCATTTTGACAGTTCAACAACTTTCTTTGCATTATTTACGTTGTTATAAGACAAATTTTTCGAACATTGAAGGTTTTGTGTTACGCAATTAGGTTCATGGGCCTAATAAAATCAATACAGATTCGACTATACACTTAACAGCGTCGCGTCGTGCAATTCGTTAGTATATTATTTATTCGTACGAATGATGGTTTTTAATGTGGATTTTTTTATTGTTAACTTGTTTTGATGTGAAATTTATATAATAATGTTTGTTTTAATAATGTTAAAAAAAAAAGCAAATGGACTCGCAAACGCCCTTACAGGGTGCATGACCTATCTTTTATATTCCACTAAAAACCTATGATAATTATTAATTGTACATGATTTAATGCAAAAATAAACTTTTTAAACAAAAAAGCAATAAATATATTGAGTATTGAGTATTCAAAAAGGAAAATAAGTTAATTATAGACTTACTACATTGTCCTACTGTTATTCCGTATACTGTGACAACTACAGTAGTAGGTACAGCACAGTAAAACATTGTAACAATTATAAAATGCTTTATCAATGGCGATAGAGCTGTAATGAAATGATAGGACGCGAAGGAAAAATTAATTAATACTACTCATTTAGTGTTAATTCATCGTTGATGCTGTAATAAAGTGACGTGTTTAGTGGTAATTTGTTAGTAAAGAGACTTAAATAATTTTATTTTATAACATCACGCCTGTATACTGACAGATAGACAGAATATTCTATCTATCTGTTTTTTTAATAATTAAATTTTAAATAATTAGAAGAGGAATTATTCTTATTACTAAATATTTAAATTATATAATTTAAATATTTAGTTTAATTATATCATTTAAATATTTAGTAATAAGAATAATTCCTCTTCTAATTATTTAAAATGCTGTGCCTGACAGAGTCCATAATTGTCTATATTTATTAATACTTACCACCTGTATATGTATACCACCTGTGTGTATATTATGGATTGCAATAAAGATGAATTGAAATATATTACCCGAAGTGGGTAGTGGGCAGAAGCATAGTATTTATAGTAATTTTAAAGCCCTCATTTATAATAAACCCACGTTTATAGTAAACCCACATATATAGTAAACCCTCATTTCGCCAGTTATGGTTTAAGTCCTAATTAATCGGATTCCGGGCAGTTATTAAAAATCCCTTATATTGGAAAATCCCTGGATTACTTTTAAATGCAAAGTATTAGGTTTTTGTTTTGAAAAAAAAACGACACAGAAAAAGTACTTAAATGTGTTATGTAGTGCACGTGAATTTCTCTGAGCTAAACTGATAGACATAAAATAAAATATAATTCAAGTTTATCATCTGTGGCGACATCTATATCGCCACATGCGAACTAAGCATCAAAGACCGGACGTCACACAAATCCTGCATCGCGCTAGCAGAGTTTACCGCGCGACTGGTATACATATGTATGTATAACACATCAACCGAGATACTTCACAAAAAAAAAATATTGCCACAATCAAGATTTTGTTTAGATTGACTAAGTAACTTGTTTGCATCTGAGCCTATCAAGCACAATGATCACAGCTGCTACTTTTATTTGATTGAGATTTGAAACGGGATCTTGATTGGAGTTATCACAAAACCTACGAGCAATCAAGTCAAAACATATGTAGTTGCTCCAACCAAGATTGTTAGATTAAAGTTTCAATGAACTTTATTGAAGTAATCAAAATGTTTGATTGACACAACTAACTTACTTTGTTACAGTTAACATTTTTTTAACTTGTCTCTTTTTGAACTATTCAACAATGATTTCATGTTAAGGGTAATCGAGAAACTTGTTTGAGCGTTCAATCATTTGAACTAAGTATTGCTGCAATCATGTCGTGATGATCAACTTAACTAAGATTTTGATTAATCTAAACAAGATATCGTCAATCACGCTAAAAAGTCACTTGATTGGAGTGCATTTTTTTCATTGTGTGTCTGGTCGAAGGATCGTCCTTTTTCTATGGAGGATAAGTGAACTTTAAACCCTGTTCCTCATACCTCTATACATCTATTATTTTACACCCCCAAACATTACATTCTCCAGTACGACCTGGGAATTGAACTCGAGTATGTTTGGGAAGGTTCGCATTCTAATCTGTCTCTCATCATCTTCCTAGCCTTTTCCCAACTATATTGAAGTCGGTTTCCGGTCTGATCGAATGCAGCTGAATGCCAGTTTTTTACATGGAGCAACTGCCTGTCTGACCTCCGCAACCCAGTTACTAGGTAACACGGGACCCCTTGGTAAGACTGGTTGTCAGACTTTCGGGCTTCTGACGACCCGTAACATAGATCTGCAATGATAGCCGGGACCAACGGCTTAACATGCTTTCCGAGGAACGGAGGGATCTTGGTATGTAAAAATAGTCACACATCCACAGTTCAACCGCGGCAACTGTAGCTTAACCTGATCGATAAACGTGTGCGGCTGTTATTACTTAGCCACAAGCACATTCTAATCTGTCTCTATCTGTTAAAAAAACTCTGACATACCTACGTACAGTACGACATAAAATAGTAGAAATAAAATGAGGGCGCCACTTTCTACGTAACTATCACATTATTTGACGTAAAATGCTTAAACATGGCAACAATTTAGTATATAATTTTTTTAGTTTATTTAATTTCTACTAATTCATGTCGCACTGTATTTGACAAGATTCTGAGGTTCTGAGGGTCAATGTCACTGAGATAAGAGTACGATTTGAATGTAGCGTTTTTTAAATATGTGAAATTGGTCTTCTAGAAATGTGGACCCCTCGCAACAAACATATTAATATACTTACCTCCTTACTAATAAACGTTGTATAGCGTCTGTATAGTTACACACCGATTTTTCTCTTTCACTCGTCAGTAATTTGACTTTCGATAGAAGAAGACAAAGCGTTGTGTAACTATACAGACGCTATACAACGTTTATTAGTAAGGGGGTTAAACTTTTGGCTATTCTGTAGTCGGCTAAAAATAGCTAACGAATCTAGGTCTCCCGCGCACTTTCTTCCCATCAAATCTCCATATGGAAATAATATTGATACGTTATACGCATAAATAATTTGACATAAAAAAACAATATGTGTGAAAAAATCGACTCTGGCGCCGGGTCAATAACCTCTCGTGGTACAGATGTTGTTTTTGTATAAATATTATTAAAACACGCATGTAACGGTGTTTTGGGTCATTTGTTTATGTGTGTGTTTATTATTTAAAGAGAAAGGAATGGTAGGATAAATTGGACTACTTTTGTCTGTATAATATAATCGATTATCGTGCGGTAGTCTAGCAAAACTCGAAAATGGCTCGACCTTTGTGATAATACTTTAGTAAGTTGTAGTGTCTAAAAAAAGTATTGCAACGCATGCCAGACATTACTTAGTCTGAAATAAAAATCAATTTTCTTTGTTCAAATACAATTTTGGATATCAGGCCCCTGTATAATAAACTTTACAATCCGACAATTTTGTAAATAAGTGACATATTTGTAAAGTTTTATGACAAGTGCTATTTAATAAACGTTTACAAGTGTAGAAAAAGCCTGTAGATTTCGATGACAATATTGTATCTACAAATTTGTAATTGTAAGTTACAATTTACATAAAATGTAAATTTTTGTTGAAGATTCTTAAATCAAGGGTAGATTTAAAAAATCTTTTTTCTCTTAGATTCGTATTTAAGGTTATTTCCTATTTTCGTTACCAAATATTCGACGGTAGTTTTGCTGACCCGAAATTTTTCGTTGAACGTAAAATCTGTCACATCAAAAGAAAAGTTTATCCTTTTACGAAAAACTCGCCGTTGCCGTTCACTCATATGTATATTCAACATTACTACTATCACTACTTCCACCACTAGTTGTTAGAACCATTTTTTATGTATAAAAATAAAATTTCTTCACGTATTAGAGGCACTTACAAAATTGTAAAGTTCTGACCCAAGGCGAGTCCACCTGTCGAAAATTTTCTACAATTTACAAAATATGTAAACTTGTAATTACAATTATGCGTTCAATAAAATAGTTTTCCTTACAAATATGTGAATTGTCACCTGTAACGAAAAAATGTTTATTGAACAGAAATATGTAAAATTGTAGCTACAATTTTACAATTTTGTCAGTTTTCCACCATGGTAAAATTGTAAGTTGTATTTTTTATTAAACAGAAACTTGTAGAATTGTAATTGTAAAATACAATTACAATTTACAATTTGTAAAGTTTATTTCGGGAAACAAAGTAACACAAAAATGCTATTAATATTTATTTATTTATTAAATAAACAATTCGTTAGAGTAGGTAACAATAGTAAATTATTTAGTAATATTAAGTACAATAAAAATAATTTGATACTAGTTCCAAGCGTTTCATTATTTCAACAACGGACTTGACTGATTACTATCATCGGTTTTAAGTACATAATGTTAATACTAGAGAGTAAATAAGCTATAATAAGACTAGAAATAAAGTTCTTGGTTAACTTATTTTGACTTCTAAATTATATGTAACTGTGAGTTTATGAAATTGAGCAAAATATCTTCTACAAACACACACATCAAAAAAGTCTAAGATAATTATGTAGATATAAGTATATTAGTATTATTATACTTATATTTATATATTTAAGTGGCATGAATGTTATATTTATTTATGTTTCATCCAGGGCTGGGCAAAATAAATTCTTTGCGTTATTTAAAATACAAATTACAAAATACATTCAGAGCCTTTTGATATAATAAATTGTCGTAAGATCTCTTACATTTCACAAATTTACGACAAGAAAAAAAAAATTTTTTTTTGTTTGTATCGAATAAGCTCCAAAACTACTGAACCCATTTTAACCATTTTTTCACCAATAGAAAGCTAAATTATCAGAAAGTAACAGAGGCTAAAATTTATTTTCAAAAAAAGTAGAGATCCTTAAGAAAATTGCAATAATGTAACCCAATAACCCAAAGTAGCAAAATTTTTCCTATAAACCACGGAATCGAAACTTAAGCGGGTGAAACCGTGGGGAGCAGCTAGTGTTATTATAATACTATAAAATCAAATAAGCGGCCCACCTCATGTTAAGTTTTCACCCACCTGTGGACATCTGTAAATTCTGTAACAAGGTAACACCACAGGTATTTCAGATGCGTTACTACGTTAGAGGTCCGCGTCGAAGGGTCACTTCTCGAAGTTGTGAAGGAGTATGTCTTCCTAGGGCAAGTCATCCAGCTCGGTAGACACAACTTTGAGAAAGAACTCGACAGAAGGATCCAGTTGGGTTGAGCAGCGTTTAGAAAACTTCGTCATGTCTTCTCATCGCTAATTCCGCAGTGTTTGAAGACTAAGTTCTTTTAACAGTGCGTCCAACCTGTTTTGACATACGGTGTCAAAACGTGGACACTGACAGTCAGGCTGGTCCACAAATTCAATGTCACTCAGCGAGCTATAGAGCGGACTATGCTCGGAGTTTCCTTGAAGGATAAAATCAGAAACGAAGTTATCTGAAAAAGAACTGGAGTTACCGATATAACTTGCAGAGTAAGCAAGCTGAAGTGGCAGTGGGCTGGCCATATTTAGCGAAGGACGGATGGCCGGTGGAGCAGACGAGTCCTGGAGTGGAGAATGCGTATCGGCAATCGTAGTGTGGGACGCCCCCCAGCTAGACAAACGATCTAAAAAAGTTGGCTGGGACAGACTGGATGCGGAAGACGAAGGTCAGGGTATTGTGGCGCAGCCTGGGAGAGGCCTATATCCAGCAGTGGACTGCAATAGGCTGAGTTGATTGACCACGTTAGAAACAAAGCTATAATGGCTCATGTCCCTGTAGTGACATCGAAACTCATACCCTTTAAACTGGAACACAGCAGGGTTGCTTATCGGTAGAAATAGTAGTAGAACTTTTCCAGACAAAAGTCTTTCTTGTATTAATACCTTTAAGTATAAGTATGGTGGCAAATAATAAGTCTTCAACCATAAAACATCTTTTACTCGTTGTTTTTAAATTAACTCTACTCCTTCTTTTCAAAAGTCTCGGCATACTTCTCAGGCCTAAATCTTTTAAAATTCCACCCGAAACTCCTTTGCGTCCCCGCAGTCCTATTCAACGACGGCGAAGAAGGCAGAGAATCCTCTGGCCTAGAGAGAGTAGAAGAGTCTTCAGGAATAGAGAGATCCGTAGGAGAAACAGACTCGTTAGGTGTGAAGAGGAGATTAGTGGATGCCTTCAGGTCTTCTTCAAAGTCTTTCATGAAACTTGCACTGCAGAGGGGAGTTTCCACTTGTTCAACTGTGTTTAAGTTGTCTTCGTCAACCTTGTACGCTTCTTCTTTTTTGCTGTAGCTGTGGGAGAAGAAAAGTAATTGTTCTTAAAATAAAAGTACTTCTGTAAGCATCTGGCTTAATTAGCCAAGATCCTCGACCAACACCTGAGGAAGCTCTCGTTAAGCAGCTGGATCAAGGGCTTGGTTCAGAAAGCGGTACTTCTGGAATCGGCTCGTATTGTTTGGACGTTCCTCTCAAAGGCCACCGGTAGCTTGAAACCTACCACCGATACCGGGTGGGCTATAATTTTTATGAATTTAAATAATTTGTATTAAAATATATAAAATGTTATATAAATGTTCATAAAATGAATTAAGTAGATGAAGACCAAAAATAACGTTGAATGACTTGGTTGAAAGATGATTTATTTTAATTTTTTAATTGAATTTTGGTTTTAACGTGCACTTCTTTCTACATTGTTTTCAACATGAATGATGTTACCAATATTTTGTTTTAAAAGAGTGTCCGTGGAGTTTCTTGCCCGTTCTTTTCCATAGGAACCTACTACGCTTTGGAATGGGCAACTAGCTTCATTTTTCTGACTAACCGATCCTTTGACACTTCAAAAGTGCCTTTAATTGGTTTATTTGAAATAAATGCTGAGTTTGCGTTTGAGATGATATAAAAAAAAGATGGATGTATGGAAGAAGTAGACATGCTGTGCAGACCCCAAATAAATTGGGACAGGGGCAGACGGGTAATGGTAGATGATGAAACTATAAATGATTTTATTTCTGTAAGTAGGTTTGTACATACACTTTTACATGTCAATCATATTTTAAAAACTAGATGAGGTCGGCGTTTCCTATCTGACTACTCTGAGAAGAAAGGCCGAAACAAACTCAGAGGTCTCTTTTAAAAGTCCAGACATAATCTTGGTCACATCATGTGAAGACCATGTAGATTGGTGTCTGAAATGGTCTTTTGAGGAAAGAACCACACAGATTTGAGTGGACCTGTCCAGTCAGTATACGCATTTGTCAGTAATCGTGCAGCTCAACACAAAAATTGAGGAGATCAATAAAAAAAAAAAATGACACACATAATCCTCACATAAGTCTTCTGACCATGGCAATGAAGATATAAATGTGTAATATAATTAAGAGATTATTTTTTGGGAACCTTGGCTATGAAACAACTTTATCAAACCAACTGCAAAAACCATACACCTCATTAATGCAAAATGATAAAACACGCAAATTATACCAATCAGTAAGTTTTCACATATTTGTTGAATGAGAAATTGCTTTCAAGGGGAAAAAAATCAAGCTTGCATTTTGTTACATTAAAACTAATTAGTTATGCATCATCAAACATACGTCATTCTTGTTATAGGTACAATAATTAATGTAATGAATCAAACAGTAAGTGCATGGCCAGAGGGCGTAGACAAGCGGTAAGCACTTTCAAAGCGTATCGTAAATCTACAACGAGTACTTCGTTTCCGATTTTCCACAGAATTAACATAAAGATTTTCGGTAACTTATGTTTCCAACAAATTTTTTACTTTTCCATCATCGTTATCGCACTGCAGGTCTCTGTCTCGTATGTCCTAAGATTCATACACGGAACATTTGTCATTATATCCGCATCGTGATTCGTTGATTGGTTTTTCTAGATATGCTCTAAAATACAATATACCAGCTAACACTAAAATATTTATAGGTTATGTACAAGTATAAAAAAAGTTGATGAGCTCATTGGGCATCAAAAATCGTGATTACACGATTGGTTTTTATTATCTTTAGTAGTCCATAGCTACCACGACCGTATTTGCACTATTAACCGAAATAATAATGAATCCGTCCGAAATATTATAACTTGTCGTCGTGTAGTATGTGGTATGTGTGAACAGACCGGAACTGTCATTCCCTGAAATAACTATAACTAAATCAAGTATCATATAAAACCATTAAAATCTGACTTAGAATTAAACTAGAGGACCAAAAGTCACCTTACTTGACTTACAAACTTGCTGCAATAAGCAAATATTTTTAATATCAATAGATACTCATACAAATGGTTGAATGATAAATGACTTTACGGCAAAAAGTTACGTTAAATTGAAATAAATTAATCATTGAACTGTTTTTGTTGTCTACATTATGTATGTATATGATGTGACAAAAAAGTGTAACTCATTCATTTTGACGGGTTCTTTATTCCAACCAAAGTTTGTTACGAGTACATTATCACAAATTAATGGGTCCGTATTGTTGATATTATGTGCGATTTCAGCATCGACGATATATGTATGTATATTACTAGCTGACCCGACAGACTTCGTTCTGTCAAAAGCTATAGTATAAACTCCACTACTCTACCCTACCCTACCTACCCTACCTACCTACCTACCTACTTACCTTACTACCTACGTACCTACCTACCTACCTACCCTACCTACCTAACCTACCCTACCCTACCCTACCTACCTACCTAAAACTTAAAAAAATAGATAGTAGCCGATTCTCAGACCTACTGAATATGCATCGTATAAAATTTCATAAGAATCGGTCAAGCCGTTTCGGAGGAGTATGGTAACTAACATTGTGACACGAGAATTTTATATATAAGAAGATATGCTTACACTTATCCTAGTATTACAGAGACCATTTGGCATCGTGCATCATCGTGTATTTTTGACTGAATTGATTTCGTATAGATCAGTAAAGCGCGATGAAAAACTTCATCATCACGTTATCCTGTGGCGGCATCTACATCGCCACATGCGAACTACACATCAAAGATCTGACGTCATACAAATCCTGCATCGCGCTATCAGAGTTTACCGCGCGATTAGCTTATATACAACATCCCAACATCAACCTTAAGCCGTCATTTCGACCTCGCCGCCGAGGCCCCTCGCGAAATCCCCGTCTTAACAGTCCCCCCCGACCCTTGCTCGACGAAGCGCCAGCCCACGCCGTAGCTGAGCGTGTAGCTTTAAATTCCCATATTAATAATCATAACCTTGAACTGATCCAGCCACCACCTGTCCCTTGCTGTCCTTCCTCCGACTCTGCCCTAAGCCGAGGTTCGTACCCCACAGGGGGTGCCCTTAGTGCGCGTCGTTTAGTTTATAAGTTTTATGCCCTGGCTGGAGGCTTTAAGGTTTTAGGAGCTTAAGGCAACCACTGAAAAGTCCGGTTAAGGAGTCACGATCTCTATATGTCAACTCTGAGATGCCATAGATAAAACAAAAACTACCTTCGGTCGGAGGATCCTGCCTTTTCCATAGAGTATGACTGAACTTTACACCCTGTTCCTCATACCTCTATAATCCAATCTATCTATTGCAACCATCTCTGCATAAGCCTACTTCTTCCTTTGTATCAAATAAATTAGAGTACTTTAATACTTACTGCACAACATTCTTGAATCGGTATCCCCAGATGATCTCCTTGGACAGGTACGACGTTCTGCTCTGTGTGGTGGTACCCATGTTCTTGGAAGCTCCAGTCAAGCAGACCACGATCTCGAACCTGAATATATAGATATTGATAGTGTTAAGTCGTATTACTCCTGTTTTACCGACCATTTAATGCTTTGAAACCGATGACGGAAATGGCATACTATTTAATGTAGATTTAATTATTTAAAACTTGCACATAAAATAATAAATCTACATCGCGCTGTAAGCAAGCTGGGTGTCAAATCCACTATAGGTCTTGTAATGACAAAATCAGAGGCGGATATACAACATTATTTTTAGTATATGCAAAACCTGAATACATTTTGTTCAGAATAAGTAGCTGAATCGATTCCAATAGTTTTTACACCATGTTATATTTTTTCCCAAAAATATTTAAAAAAGGTTACAAGTTGGACACCGAGCGACACTAAGTACTTGACCATTACGAAAAAGTCCAAAGCCTGCAAGTGTGATGGAAAATCTTATCACCAGTTAATTACAATACAATCGTCGTACGGTTAGATACCTACTGCCAAATTAATATTATTATTAATGAACGCAAGGCGCGGGCGGCGCGGGTGCGCCGCGTGGTGAGCATATTTTTGTACGGACAACCAGGTAACATAACGAGCTTATAACTTTGTTATTTTTCATGATACAGTTTTGAAATTTTGTACATAAATTCTTTACATAAAAATACTAGACACGTGTTTCGGGTTTCGCATAAACTAAAACTAATGTTGTATATTGCATTTAATATGCGATTGGAGACAACATAAGCCATGTTCCACAGTGGGCATTATAGATGATGATTCAATGATGTTAGCTAAATATAAAACAAAAACGTAGTCCGGTTAGTTACACCATTAATAACACAAGAACGGCGGGACCGACTTTTATGATCATAGATTTTTTGGATTTGTCTTCGCCCCAACGAGCAGAATAACTACGAGTATTAAAACATGCAAAAAACGGATATTGGATACAGAATGACTGACATTGACACTGGATATTGTGGTGTCTTACGGCTTCGACGCGAACGAAGTCGCGGGCAGAATCTAGTTGTTGTTTAAAAAGCATGTGCTTATAAAATACACTAGCTATAGCCCGTGACTTCATCTGCATGTTATATTTTGTATTTTATATTTTTTTATGTCTTGCTCCAGGTCCTAGGGTTTCTATCTGTCTAATTTCATAATAATCGATTCAGTAGTTAAGACATGAAAAGCTAACAGACAGACAGACTTATTATCGCATTTATAAAATTAGTTTTAATGAACCTAGAAATTATCTGTTCTATGCCAAGAACTAAAAATGACCATCGGCTCTGTTACATGGAACTTAAACATATTAAATTAATTGACCAAAAATTTGTTTTTTTATGTTATTTATTTGGGTCACCAACAATTGAATACACCGATACAAAGTTAAGAGATACAACCAATAGACTTATAGACTAGTGTACCAATTTCTTACAGGTAAGCACATCATGCATACATTATTTGTTGATTGAAATTGTGCACCTACTTAAAATTAGATGAGTTCTTATAATCACCGAACATAATTATTTTTACCAAAATAAAATAAAATTTAAAATAAAAAATTTAAATCATAATTGAAATCACATAAAATCAAATTTAAATCAAAATTTAAATACAGTTAAAATCCAAACACGATACACAACAAAATCTGTGTGTACACACGGCTAGACATCAAGCTATACATTTCCAGTAAAAGTAGATCTCGCATTGTATATTATACGGATTTCCGTATAATGAAAGGTCAGCATATTCTGGAAATGCACCTCTGCCTAACGCTTCGAGAAGAACAGTGCGATGTTATGTTGTGAACAATAATGAAATCAATAGCAACAATACCTATAATCCATCATATCTTGTGCAGAGAAGTCATAGAGCGGACTCTCAGCATTGATAACGTGGACCACAGTGATGGGCCATAAGAGGAGCGCACGAGACTCCTTCAGCTCAAGTTGGTGCATGTAGTTGTGGACCAGCTCTCCTTCTAAGGTCCTGAAATGTTAGACCAATTAGGAGTTACTATAATGGATCTACCGCATGTACCCACGTAGTGGATTATGGCCCACTCCCTCTCACAAAGAGGATGCCTGTGTCTTAGCAGTGGTAACGTTATTAGCTGATTGTGCTTATGCAATATTGTATTTATTTAGGGGTATCGTAAAATGAGTACTATTGGGCACTAATTCAAGTGTAAAGCGATTACTAATCTTCTTGCTGAGTGCGGACTTTATATTCTTCGCCGCTGCTTGTTATTGTGGTTCATAAAAATCCATGTTTGTGGAATTTTTCGTCTAAAGAAGTTGACAACGGCATCGGACTAAGTATACTGCCCTGTGGCATGCATGTCATTGGTTTTTATTTTCGCTAAAAGGATTTGGAATATCCAGTACATTTCTCACCAAATTAGTACCTACGCACTTTTTACTTTTAGTTAAAACATGAATGAGTATATGTCACATACCTGATAGGCTTAAGCATATAAGCGGTGATCGTGCTTCCGATAAGATGTACGTTCATCAAATCCCATACTCTGAACTGAAGACAAAGCTCTCCATCACGACGACAAACCTGAAAACGAAAATATAATTTTACTATACAATAGGGAACAGAATTGTGTAGAAATACCTGCAACACTAGGGAATTTGGTGATATTATTAATGGCTAGAATTCCACTTATATTTATCTATTAATACTTTTCAAACCGGGAAATGATGCTTCTTGATGGTAAATAAATGGTGCTGTAATAATATTGTATGTAAATACTTCTTCGCAAAAAAATCTTTTGCTTCGAAAATGACTACGTCTTCATATTTCTAAAGCTGGGTGAAAAAAGAAAGAAAGAAAAGTATTTATTGTGATTGAGTGCGTTAGAGATGGGTAATTTAATTAAAAAAACGTAGTAATTTTCGAAGCAATAAGTTGTTGTGTTGAAATAAGTTTATACATTTTTGGTACAGATATACACATAGAACTAAGTACATCTGTGCTCCTGAGAAAATTGTATTGTTTCATTATTTTTTTTTTAAACGTTGCCCCACACTAGGAATTTCTCCTGTATCGTGGGTGCGTTTACAAACATTTAAACTCACATATACGAACAGCCAGACCCGGAACAACTACTTGTAGATCATACAAATATTTGTTCCGTGCGGGAATCAAACCCGCGACACGCAGCGCAGCAGTCAATCGCTTAACCACTGCGCCAACCGTGCCAAGCCAGCCGTGCCGTGTATACTTACTGCTGCCTTCCTACTGAATCCAACGGAGTTGACATGTCGGTTCGGTCTGATGAGCTTCGTGAACAGCAAACTTGACAGTCCACCAGAGAGAGCAGTACCCGCTACAATCTGAAATAAAGCAATATATAGATTAGTTTCTATCTATGTAGTAATAATCATTTTGCACTAGACTACGTGGCGTGGGGGTTTGTCAACTCTCAACCACTTTGAAATTTGAAAAGTATGAATGTCCGAAGTGATTATGGTTTATTTCAAAAACTTAATTGAACTGATAGTGATGTTAAATATAGCTTACCTCCAAAACCATTATAATAATAGCTTCAGGACACTCTTCGTTTGGAAATCTGGTGCCGTATCCGATAGTCATCTGTAAATAAACCAACAAATACTTCTAATTTAATTCTGGTTTCAAGTCTAGCAGCATATTGCTAAATCAAAATATGATTGACCGACGATTTTAAACGACAATTTCGTCTATTACTTTAGATAAATATTAGAAACTATGATGCTTCATCGCGAGGTAACCTAGAAATACTAAAACTCTATGAGCAAGCTCTATGATGCTTTCGTAAACGGACACATTATTCCATCTCTATCTATCCTAATAGCCAGAAAGAGACAACACATACCTGAGTTTCCACAGACATCATGAGCAGTCCAGCAAAGGATGTGGTCCCCGTAACACAGTGCTCTTTCCCATCACCTATGTCGTCCTGGTAGGAGGAGGACACGGCATACCATATGGCAGCGAAGACGAACCAGAAGACGAAGTGGGCAGCCACCATCATTAGGAGAATGAAACGCCATTTGCTGTTGATCTGAAGAGATTAAAAGAAATATTACACACCAAAGAAAGGACAATGAAGATTTTAGTTGCTTGTTTAACTACCCTTTTGAGTAATCATCATTCTCCCGCCAATTTTTGTCCAAATCTATTTGTGGTCGGCGCAACATGTTTTTTCTTCCATATTTCGTTATAAGTATAAAAATTACAAATAGTTTATTTTCTTTAACAAGCTTTGTACTACATAGCTTGCGATAGAAGTGTCCTTTTAAGTAAATAAATGCCACTTACACATTAGGACACTCCACTCTACCGTAAATTAGATATACTTAATGTATATTCACATACATTAACGCCAGTATTTACTATTTATATAAATTTAAGATACAAAAGAGATTTACAGAATACTAATATTTTACATTAGCTTATTCTATTGAGTGTGCGTTTTGTGTATGTTATATGTGAGTTAGGTATGTGTGATATATGTGTGTGTGGGTTGTATGTGTATGCGTGGTGTGTACGTGTACATGTTATTACATGTGAGTAAGTGTACGCTTGAATGAGTGAGTTACATCGTGTGCTCCATGTCCTCACATGCGAGTGGTTTTATCCATTTAGTTATAAGTTTTTTACATTCATAATATTGTTTGGTGTATACTATACCTATATGTATATATACAGTATACATCAAATATATCTCTTTTTTTATTGTATAGTTAAGATGACCGTTTCTCGTGTTGCCTGCTTACCTACTACCACCTATTACAAAACCTGTTTTTTGTTTGTGGAACGGTGCTATATATTTCCATTTTTTGATAAGATAGCGGTATCTTAAGGCCGCTCATTGTATTTTTTGAAACAATATGAGTTTTATATAGTTTTCTCACCGAAAGCAAATCACTTATCTGATAAAGTCTCTCGGTGGGATATCTAATCCTTTTAAAATAAATTATTTTTATTATGGCTTGTTGCCTTCGTTCCCTCTCAATAAATTTGGATTTAGCTACATCTTCCCAAACAGGGATGCAGTACACTATGGCAGCCTACAACAAAGCGATATATGTATATTATAAACTAAAATAGATTTCTAAATGGGACTCCGGTATTGGTTGCATTGTTTGGAACAATAAATATGTCTGAGTGTTTTGAAAATCCAGCTTATTTTTCGAACCCTGTTTGTGAGCTGCCCAAGGTCCTACCAGGATAATCTCTGGTCCAAGCACGATACCTAAATATTTGGTGTAGTAGTACCTTAGTGTGTAGTCACCACATTCGTGAACTTTAATTGTGAGGTGTACGATAACACATACTAAAGCATAAATAATTTGTTTTTGAGGTGTTCAATGTCAGTAGATTATTATTTAGCCATTTGGGCCATGCCGCATGAAGTAATTTGCTCTATTTCATCCCAGGAGCTTCCAGAGAAAACAACAGCTGTGTCGTCGGCATAAGAAAAGACTTGGCGTTATTGATTTTCATATTACAGAGGTCATTGATATATGTTAAGAAGAGTGTGGGGCCCAAAACACTACCCTGAGGCACGCGGTATAATACTTCTGCATCATCACTGACGTATTGCCCCAACTTAACCCTATGCTTTTTGTTAAATAGATATAGATATCTTTAAAAAGATTTAGTGAAGTTCCTCGTATACCAATATTTTCCAGTTTGTTTATAAGAATTGGTACAGACACGGTGTCAAATGCCTTTTTAAGATCCAGGAAGACATTTAAACTTTTATTGCCATTATCAAGTTGATTAGCTACAAGCGAGCTTAGAGCGGTAACTGCATCTTTGGTGGATATATTTTGCCTAAATCCGAAGTGTGTCGGGGATACTGTTTTAAATTTCAATATTTGAGAAGCCTAATATTGATTTATTTCTCCAAATTTTTCGATATAGCTGCAAAGACAGATCGGCCTGTAGTTGTTGACATCGTCTCTGTGAACTGGAGTAATAATAGATTGTATAAGGTGGGCCGGAAAGATACCGACTCTAAATCAGAGATTTGCAAGATAGATTATAATTGGGACACCTTCCTTACGTATACTTAAAAAATCTTGTGGAGATATTATCCCAGCCAGCGGCACTATCTGACTTCAGGCTCATCTAAATTATGTCTACTACATTGAGGTCTGTGTCCAATCCAAGAGTATAAAGGAATTAACTTGTGTTGACAGTTGATTAGGTACATAGTTAGGGTCATTATTTACGCTAAGCTGAATTTGTTCGGCCAGCTGTTTGCCAATATTTACGAAATAATTATTAAGAAAGTTTGATGATTCAATAGAGGTCGATTTAATATTTATTAGTTCGATGTTTTGACTTTTAGATTTATTAATGTAGGTTATAGTTTTAATATTTTTCCAAAGCAGTTTATTGTTTGATTTTGATATAGCAAGTAATTCCCTATTATATTTTCTATTCAATGTTTTTATGAGCTTGTTGCAGTGATTTCTATAAAGATTGTATGCTATTTTATTGATTTAATTGTGTGAGCAACTCTTATATATCTTTTGCAGTTTATTACGATTTTTAATGCAACGAAGTATGCCTCTACAATTGGTTTTGTGATCCGTTTACTGTTTGGAAGTGTTACTGTAGTAGTGTTGAGATTAATTGATTCTGTTAGTTTATCAATGAGTACCTCAGTTAATATATTAGGGTCATCCAAAGTAGTAATTCTGCAATATTTTGTTTATGTATTAGTTTTAAAGCTTATTCGAAATTTATACTAGCAGTGGTTTTATTTGCAGCTTGGTTGAAATTTCTTACGCAGTGACATAAAAGTAGTGTAATGGTCAGTGATAGTGGTATGAAGGATAGTGATAATTGCAGGAGCCTTTTTGTTTTAATTTTTATCATAAAGTGGTCCAAACGGTTCCTTTCCCTGGTGGGAGTATACCATGTAATGACAAAATAATATATTTAAATAGTTCACTCTATTTTTACTTTCCGATGACACAAATTGGGAAATTATTCGAAGACTGTCACAGGTGGTCACAGAGTATTTTTATGAGGAATAACAAGATCATTTAAAATTGGTTGAAGGTGGATTTGGTTCAGGTTGGTTTCAGAAAGAAATCGTAATGTTATAGATGACCTCGCGAAGTAGGCTCTCGAACAAATACGCTCCTTATGAATGCGTCCTGACCATTATAAGTGGTTAACCTTCAATAATTGGAAGACCACAAGAGCAAAACACATTTAAGGATAAAAAAAATCCAAAGTAGTATTCACTAGAATTTGCAAACTTTTAGAAAGACTGTTTTTTCTATATTGTGTCCTTTTGGTTTTTAAATCTTCCTGATTCGTGGCACTTTAGGTTTTTATTATAATGTAAAGGTTCATCAGGTATCTCCGATAGAACATAATATATTGTTTAACATCTAAGCACGCCTCAAAGGCAGACTAAGTACCTAGTCTTTCCTTCAAGGTTAAATTATACTTACAACAGTAGTAACAATATCCCTCATGTACTTGATAGACTTGGCCGATATATTGCTTCTGACTGGTACATTCTCTTCACCAGATTTGAGTACCACTCGTCTAGAACGATTGGGTCTACCGTGCCTTTGTCTGAAAGAAAGTTACTAATTTTCACTTCGTTTTATTGGAAGAAATTAAAAAAGGATTTAGGCGATGGAATGGTGCAAAGATAAAACGTAAAAGTGTCTTTGATCCTGTCTGTCTAATGTCATTTTTGCCCGAACAATAAAATATAAGCTTATGGCCGTGTTTCAAGATTAGCGAATCGGCATTGTGGTATCGGTGCTGGCTACCCAGGGTGCGTCGGATATTTGCACATTTATAAAATTCAATCGTAGCCCCCATGACCGCTTTGACCCAAATATATCTGCCAAGCATGGTTATTATAGAAATTCCTGAATTGATAAGTTACTGTATTTGGAATTGGGGGGCACATGTTCAAACATTGAACGGTTATCAGCCGATATGCGAATTGTAAACAAGTGATTCAATCATTAGCCGTTTTTTTCCAATACTTTTCGTTAATCTTAGAAATATGAGTACTATCTTATCTTAATTCATAGTTCACCTTAACTTCGATATGATTCAGGGCTGACATAATTATATGATGATTATTTTTGACAATTTCGACGAAATTGAAGGAAATTGACATGATTGTGTTAATTTTGGCGTAGTAGAGAACGAGGATGTAGATATAGTTGGTAAATGTAGAATAAGCATTCTAAAAATCGATGATCAAGATAATGTACACATTTCAAACTGTTTCCTATTAAGTAATGCGAAGAACTATTTCAATATTAATTTCAGGCTTGCGATTATCTAGTCTTGATAGCTTTGGCCAAGAATAGGACGGACAATAAATATCGTGCATGTGATTGTTGTGGAGAATACTCCTATTCATCTAATTGCTTTAAAAATCTATAAACCTCATGTGCCCGAAATTGTAACTAGAAGCATCTAGAAGGACCTACAATGGGTAGGTTTATCAAGCTGTATGTCAGACGTAAATAAACACAAACAAAAAAAAAAAAAATACTTCCATTGATTGTGATGTTTTGTTACCCGACTGCCAAGGAAGGGTTATGTTTTTCGCGCGTGTCATGTATGTTATATTTGTTTGTAAACTTTATTACCTCGTATCGTTATATTCGTCTTAAAACACCGTGGCCTTAGATAGGTGTTTGAAAAAAAAAAATGGTGGATTTTTGGCGCGAAATAGTAATACGTTAATAAAAAAATAAAACAAACCTATCGAGTAGAGAAATTAAAAGGTGTATACAAATGTATATTATGTTATTTTTTAATTTAATCTGGGTATCGGTTTTCGCTTAAATTCTAACAAGTAACGCATTATATTCATCAATATAGTATAGTATCCCTCAACTGGCGAGCCAAAAATGTGTCGGGACACTAAAAAGTCAAAAAAAAAAAAAAAACTATTTTCAATCTTGTTTCGGTCTTTTTAGTGTATCACTTTTAAATTGTCTTTTTTGCAGTCGGGTTTTATATTGTACGTGTGTCTAATTGTTCTAGAAACATAGTTCAGTAATTTGTAGTACTAACACGGGATGGGCTTCGAAGTCTAAACATAAAAGGTTTTTTTTTTATAACACGTCCATCTAAATAAATATATTCTTACCTATGAGTCATCCTCTTCTTCCTCCTACTATAAGGAGTAGAGTAACCATGAGCTGACGGTCCAAACGAGGTATCCCTACCATCAAATATGCTATCAGGAGTCACGATACTTTCAGCCGTCTCAATTGTATCATAAATATGATTTGTGTTAGTATCAACACTTGAACTGGCGATGGGTAAGGTTGATCGCTCCGATAATGGCTTTGTAACATCAGAATCTTTTGGACTGGTGCTTATGTCACCTACATCTATAGTCATGACCAAACCTCGATCCGTTTGCTCATCTTCACTTGAGTAAATTGAAGAGTCTTGCGAAGCCTCATCTATAGGGATTCTTAGATAATTCATGTTATCTACATTTGTCACTCCTGATGGGAAAGCAATTTCTTTTCCTTCAACGTATGTTTGTGAAATTCTGTAGTGTTTCTTTAACTCTTCGTTGGTGTACACGTCTGTGTCAACGATGTTAGGGATTTCTATTGAGGATCTACCTGAGCCGTTTCCTATGGCCTCGGAATAGCTAAGGGATCTTTCTAAGGCTCTGCTTCGACTACCTCGTCTCGACTCACTTTCTACGGCTCTAGTCCGACTGCCTCGTCGCGAATCACTCTCATTGAAGTTCATTTTGTTCACCTCAAGATTCTGCATTCTGATTACGAATTTAATAGGTTTTTAGGTACGTGAAGATTTTGAATGGAAAATGTTTTGGGTTTTCTTTAGTAGTATTATAGGTAATACGGGCTGGTGTCCGCAACTCCACATCAAAGCGCGTGTGCTGCCCACGAAGTTAGTAATATTATTTGCACATACTTTTTTTGGAAATATGAATGTTATGTATTTCAATATCTGAATCCAAAATTATTTATATATTTTGTCATGCAAAATTTATACGTCGCAGTACCATTTTTCAGTTCTTATAATATCACAGCACTGAGGATTTTACTGTCAGATAAAGAAAAAATAAGTAGGTAATATTTGTAGTTATCACGTATTACTTTTGGTCCAATTTCACTATCACTTTTCTTGCAAACCCATGGCTTTTTCTTCCTCTCACATCTTCCAACATCAAGTGTTATTCACAGAATTAATTTCACTACACTTTTCTTGAACACGTTAAAATTAATACTTTTATGATACCAAAATATTGACTTAATTTGGAATGTCTTACACTTGTACTGTACAAAGCTAAAGGTATGGTACTGCTCGGTACAATAGTTATCTTTTGAGATAAGACCCACACCTTTAACGAAGATAAGAAACAAATATATTTGTACTAGTTGTTTTGATCTAATTATGGCCTAGAAATCTATATGGGGCGTTGACTGGAATTTATGAAATTAAGAAGGTAATTAAAGTCAGCAAATAAATAAAAATAGTCAATTTCAAATATTATACTCAGATCTAAAAGGAACCTTTGCACAAGGGATTAGGTATTACCTGCTGGAATGTGATTTGGACTTAAAAATTAATGAATACCACATTATAATCAGAAAAAAATAATATAATTTATAACACTCATTATTTAATTTATATTTCAATATAGAATACATTTCTATCCAGATGACAATTTAAAACATTATTTTAATCCATTGACAAATTCGCCATAACCATTTCTTTGGCCTTATTACCCCTTATGACAACTAATGACAGCTCTAAAGCATTTCAAATGTCTATAATAATGTTACGAATGTTTTCAACCTGACCATTGATACCGTAACTTGTGATATTTTTTCATCTCACCCACATTACAATTACTTAAAATTAATAATCTCTTTTAATAATTTTTAATATACAAAAAATATCATTTCTAATACAATTTTTTTTTTCAGGACTTATTATCATTAGTTTTTTTTCCTAAAAGAAGAAGATCTTTCAAGATGGAATCCTGACACTGACTCGCTGAAATTGCCTGGAGTACCAGGACTAGGAGGTGGCTCCATCTTCACTGGGGTGGAACTGAAATCGTGAAACGTCAAAATTATATAAAGGCGAAATAGGGACACGACATGTATAAATTAGTGTGCAAACGAAATTTATCTTGACCTGCCTGGGGCCCAAGTCTGCTATTTTTATAAATTCGTCACTCCAACACGATCCCATTGTCATTTTGCTGAAAGTTCGTAATCTGCAAAATTCATAATGGTCGATCATTGTTGGTCAATGGTCTCGTAATATAATTGTTTTACAATGGCATTTTGAACATTTATTCATGCCAAATTTCATTTATATATACATATTTTTACATATTATTTACGTATTAGTGTTATAAGCAATCTGAAGTAGTAGGAAATTGGAAGTTTAGTAGGAAGTTTCATTTGTCATTATGTATGAGATTACCAATTCTTTCAATGGAATGTCAGTGGCTGACCATTTGAAAGTCATAATAACGCCATTATATTAGTAGACTAGCTTCTGCCCGCGACTTCGTCCGCGTGAAATTTCTTGTTCCCCCGACCCACCCCCTCGCATCATATTGCCTGCCCGTGCTTTTACTTTGTTTTCGCTTAAACTTTCATTAAAAAAAAAATTGTATCCTAGTTAATAGGAATGTATTTCTTCCTCAAGAATTGGGCTGTAAAATGCAAAAAAGATTTTTTCTAATCCAACTCTCAGTTCCAGAGATTAGCGCGTTCAAAAACAAAAAAACCTGCCAAGTGCGAGTCGGACTCGCGCACTAAGGGTTTCTTGCCACCCATACTAATATTATAAATGTTAAAGTAACTCTGTCTGTATGTTACGTTTTCACGCCTAAACCGCTGAACCGATCATCATAAAACTTGGCAGAGATATAGCTTGGGATATGGAGAAGGACATAAGCTACGTTTTACGCGATAACTGACATCCAAGCGGGCGGAGCCTCGGGCAAAAGCTAGTTATCTATAAAAACGGTAAAAAAATCATGTCCGTTGTATGGGAGCCCCCCTTAAATATTTATTTTTTCAGTTTTTTTGTATTTGTTGTTATAGCGGCAACAGAAATACTTCATCTGTGAAAATTTCAACTGTCTAACTATCACGGTTCATGCCAGACGGACAGACAGACAGACAGACAGACGGGCAGCGGAGCTTTAGAAATAGGGTCCCATTTTACCCTTTGGGTATGGAACCCTAAAAACTAACTCTTCAGCTTTAGAATAGACTACCTCGCGGAGTTGATCATTATTTTGCTGCGGAGTTATTATAAAACAGTTATATCTCCTAAGATATTCATTGAAATGAAATGATGTAAGGGCAACTTTGTTCAAAATTAAATAAATTGTGATGAATAAAGTATTTATTTGGATAAGGATTAATACCATGTTTATAAAAATTCCTTCGCAAATAATGCATTAATTTCGATCAAATTTGATTTAAAAAAATAAAAAATAAAAAAGGTTATAGTGAGTCAATCTTAAAAGATGAACATTTAAAGAGGAATAATTCCATCATACATGATATTTGCGTAACTTAAACCGTTTACGCAGCGCACGCAACGGAAGCTCTCAAAAAGGAATATTTTTTCCCGTTTTAGCAACATTTTTTATTTATGCTCCGCTCGTGTTAGTTGTAGCGTTATGTTATATAACCTATATGTTTCCTCAATAAATGGACTATCCAACACAAAAATAATTTTTCAATTCCAACCAGTAGTTCCTGAGATTAGCGCGTTCAAACAAACAAACAAACAAACTCTTCAACTTTATAATATTAGTATAGATTACCAAACTTGTCAAAATCAACAATTATGAAATCAATGATAGACCATTCTGACACTATTGTAATAGCAGACTTGAGGGCCTGATTGATTGGATGATCAACAATTACGTGTACCTAAGCCAGACGTGTATCTTTAGTACACTCACATTTCTCATGTTTCAGTCCCATGTAACCGACGGCAACCCTATTCCCATCGACAGTTCTTTGACATAATAATGTTTGTATACTTATATCATGACTAATTTATGCATGACGAGTCTAATAGTAATTCTGTGGACTATGTCAATTTTGTTGTCAGTAACTTATTGACATTATATTTATTTATTACTACGATACGATATTGCCTGCGGCTTCCTCGCACTTAAATAAAAAATTTAAAAACTTAACACACTACTAAAGTTTCGACAATAATATAATTCAATCATGATTCGGAAGACACGTGGCGCCATCTATTAGAACGCCATCTATAGAACGTTATTGTTGTTTTGCTCGGGAACACTTATTTTTTTCGCGATGAAAGGTACCCTATGTCCGTTTCTGTACATCTGACAACGTATAGGCAAAATTTCAGGATGATCGGTTCAGTGGTTTAGGCGTGAAAAGGTAACAAACAAACAAACAAACTTTCGCATTTATAATAGTTATAGGATTCAAACTTTCGCATTTCGTTAAATATTCACATTACATATGGCATTTTTTTAAATTACATTAAAAAAAAATCACATTGATAATACTGAATTATTATAAATTAATTTACTTAATTGGCGAAAGCCTCCCATACTCGTATCCATACTTCCATACTAAGTAACTCTGCCTGTCTGTATGTTACGTTTTCACGCCTAAACCGCTGAAGCGATCGTCATGAAATTTGGCAGAGATATAGCCTGGGATATGGAGAAGGACATAGGTTACTTTTTTACGCGATAAACGACATCCACGCGGGCGGAGCCGCGGGCAAAAGCTAGTTATGTATATTTGTACGCCAAATGTCAAAACATAGAGAAATTTTAATGTAACATCTTGCACACTGTGTTAAACTGTCTTTAAAAATAAAGAGTTGATTTATTAATTGATTGAGGAGCTCGTGGCTAAGTAATAACAGCCGCACGGGTCGATCCATCAGGTTAAGCTACGCTTGCCGGGGTTGGTCCGTGGATGGATGACCATCTTTACAACCCGGGCGAATTAACATGACACCTGGTTCAGAGCTCGATGCTTCACCCGCTAGCCGCGGGGCGCCTACGGCGAGATGGCGCGCGGGTGGCGCGGGGATTGTCGAGTTCCGGGCCAGGTGTCATGTTAATTCGCCCGGGTTGACCGAGACTTTTGCGTCCCTTGGAAAGCACGTTAAGCCGTTGGTCCCGGCTGTCATTCGTGGATCTTTAACATTCGTTACGGGTTGTCAGAAAGTCTGACAACCAGTCTTACCAAGGGGTATTGTAGGTATTACCCAGTTACTGAGTTGTGGAGGTCAGATAGATAATCACTCCATTTTTTTTTTTTTTTTTTTTTACACCCAACGGGGAACCTCTTGGCCTTCATCTCACCTGATGGTAAGTGATGATAAGGCCGAAGATGTCCATGATGTCCATGATGGCTCCATGTAAAATACTGGTATTCAGTTGTATTCGGATAGACTGGAAGTCGACCCCGACATAGTTAGGAAAAGGCAGGCAGATTGATTGATTAATTAATTGATTGATTGATTGATCCGGGCACAAATCCAGCCTCCAAGCTGCTATTGAGAAATTCTAGATTGAAAACCCAATAACACTTTGCCCGACCTGGGAATTGAATCCAGAACCTAATGCTCAGCGGTAGCGCTTGCGATCACTAGACCAACGAGGCAGTCATCAACAATAATAATTATTGTGTAAGAAAAGTCAACGAGCTGTTGGTATTACTTACGATCTATAAACATCTCTGGCGCAGCAGTATGGAGTATCGACGGGATCCAGCAGATCCAGCTTCTTGTGGTCGATCACGTACTTCTGCTTGTGGGAGTCGTACCTGAAAACTCTTTACGTATACTGTTCACGAATTCTGTGTACACGGTAGGTGTTACCCGCGTCACATCTATGTAGTTGCCCACCAACGATATTACTTCGTTTTCACATAGCGTTCTTTCTGACTTTTTTTCTTTAGCCGACTCCTTAGGGTTGCAGCATGATGTTAAATAGCCTATAACCTTCTCCAGGAATTGGGCTATCAAATACAGAAAGAATTTTCAGAATTCGTTCAGTACGCTCAGAGATTTCCCCCTACATACAAACGTACAAACTGATTTGATCTTTGACTTTATAATAGTAGTATAGATATATGTACCTATAGCTTGGAACACGGATTGGAATAAAATTACGATGTGTATAATAATCATGGTTAACGGTATCGAAATGGGAAGGTGTAATATATTTACCAGTAATTTCATTACACACGGAATTTAATGGTTTCCCAAAAAAATTTCATTATGTCATAAGATGTTTTGGGACACAGTCCCAAACATAGCCCAACGTGAATTTGGCAGTCCACTTTAACTAAATTAGCAGTTTTATAACCCTCGAGTCCCGTGAACCTGTGTTCCGATCTCAAGGCATATAAGAAATTAATTTAACTTTGCCTCTTAGTTCGCATCACCATACTCGTTTTGTCTTTACGTCACAGAGTGTCTTTGGTATGATGGCAATGAGTTACCACTCAACACACACTTCTGCAATGATTTTGAAGCGTTTACTAGATCATAACCTCACTCACTTCACGACAGGCGGGAACCGGTAGCCCCACGCGACCTCCTTGGGAAGGTACGATGTCTGGCTTTGAGTGAACGTGCCCATGGATGCAGAGGCGCCTTTCAAACTCACTGTGATCTCGTAACTGTGGAAGAGAAGGTTTGTTTGCTTTAGACATACCTACCTACATACATCATCATTTCATGTTGGAGTCGGCTTCCTGTCTATTCGAATTCAGCTGAATTGTATTTTACATGAATCTTTAGACATATATTTAATAGTACATTATTGCAAAGGCCGGGAAATAGGCAATTGCAGTTCGAGTATTAGTATGAAGGCCGAGCCGTAGGCGAGGACTTTATTATACAAGACAGGAAATTGCCATTTCCGCCGAGGCAAATATCGTGCTTTTCTCAAAAAAATGCAGGGAAATAAGACATACTTTCATGTATTTTTCTTTTGACTTCGCTGGAAGCAGGTTTTCCATTGCCAATTTGACTTCTGATCTTAAATCTGGTGGAGTACAATCAATCTCCATTTCACTCTCTGAACCGTGGGAATTCATTTTAATTAAATTTATATTTTTTAAGTATGTAAATAACAAATCAAGACGAAACAGCCAAGCCACATATTATATTTTAACTAGAATTTTCAGCTTTGCCGCCAATTTTCTATTTGTCATCTGTGCTGAATGGCAAACGCATTTATGGCTATATAGCCTCGTGAACGCAATTTGTGTTAAGCAAAGAGACGTACTTTGGTATGCCAAGAATGATAAGAGATCCAATCAAAGAGTATTTATTAACACCAGCACGCCACTTCATACAACATTTCTGGGCCTCAAGTCTGCTATTACAATAGTGTCTCAGAATGGTCTCTTCATTGTGAGTGTTTGACAGATTTGCCATACAAACACTGTCAAATACTCACAATGGCGAGACCATTCTGACACTATTGTAATAGCAGACTTGAGGCCCTGGAGCGTTGTAATGTTCCAAATTCAAAAAACGATCCTGCAAAAGATTTGATTTTCTTTGTCCGTAAATTCGATACTTCGCGTGTTCTTTATTCGAATATAATGACAATATATCCATGCATGTTTGAGAAAAAATATTGAACAGTCCACTTTGATACAGAACAAACTAATAAGGACGAATTAATACTTCTATGTTCGGTAAGGATTTGCCAAAAATAGAGGTATTAATCTATAAAACTTTGATTTCTAAACATTGCTGAAATATAGGAAGCAGACGTAGTGAGTAGTAATCGTTCCTTGTATGGTATCAGGAATTCTTCAGAATGTCTGTCTAATCTTTGCCTTACAGAGACAGTAATTAACCAAACATCATATCTAGTATGGTCTACACCCACGTTTTGACTATTATGTTCAAAGTCCTAAGCAATAGATGCGAGGCTATTGCTAATAAATGAGTATAAATCAAGGCAGTTTCTAACAATATGTTAAAATACACTCGCGCACTCTTACCCACTGGGAGATCGAGCTGTGATCCAACCCCACGCTAGGCGGTGTTACTTCCGACTACTAGACCATTAGTATCATCTAATAACTTGTCTCATCATCTTCCTGCCCTTGTCCCATGTTACTTGGGGTCGGCGTAACACGTTTTTTTTTTCCATTCTCCCCTGTCAATCGGCACGCTATCATTCACTCCCTTCTCTTTCATATCATTCCTAACACAATACATCCACCTTTTCCTTGACCTTTCTCTCCTTCTCCATCCATCGACATTTATATTCATCACTCTTATCATCACATGCGTTTCCTCCTTCCTCATCACATGCCCATACCATGCCAAACGATTTCCTTTCAACTTTTCTGTCACCGGCGCCACTTTTATACTTGCCCTTATATACTCATTTCTGACTTTATCCATTTTTAAACTTGTCTATGTATACACAAAAAAAAAAAAACAGAGTTGGCTAATATTTTTTTTATCCAGCCACATTATACTCAATTACAGTATTAATATTAGGTAGGTACAAATTCAAAGACATGTGGTATCCACCAAGCCCGCGTGGTGGATAACAGCCCACTTGAGCCCACTCCCTCTCACAGAGAGGACGGCTGTGCCCCAGCAGCGGGAACATTATTGGCTGATTAAGCTGATGCCATTAGGTACAAGGTAGTCTCACCTGTTATGAGCGATCAAATCTGGCGTGTATCCGAACAGCGGGCTGGTGGCATCGATGACGTGAACTAACGTGACTGGCCAGAGGAGGAACTGACGCTGTTGGAGAGTTAAACTGCGCGCGTAGTAGCGGATCACTTCGCCTTCCTTGGTTCTGGAACGGCAATGGATGGGATATATTATGTTCAAAGTAATCAGAAGAGAAAACCAACGTTTATTGTTTCCATTCTGTAACAGCGGTATTGATTAAGCATCAATTATAGGACAGAATCAGTTTTTAAAGGTGAGTCGACATCGATATTTCTGTCCTTGATCTTTTGTCTCTTGTTGTCATTATAAACATTGAAACCATGGATGTATAGTGGCTTCACTGCAGTACCAAATTCTATATCGACAATTATTGACCTTCTAAAATTTATCTACCCATTGAAACGGTTGCGACTGTTAACAATACTCGGTGGTAGCCATTTCATACGATCAATTTGCTTATCAATCAAGACCCCTGACTATTCAACAACATAATTAAAATGTGTCTATTGAAAGCTAATAAACATATATATATGGGAACATATTATCACCTGTAAGTATTAACGAAGTGTGCTGTGAATTCGGAGCTGATGATATGGTCATAGTTGAGGTCCCACGCCCTCAGCATCAGGCAGAGGCGACCGTCGCGCATGCTGATCTGAAAGATATATCAATATAAATGACAAATAGGTTGATGGGTTGAGGATCATTATTTAGTAACGATATACCCACATACGAGTATCAGCAACATATACCATTAGTGTTGTATCGTGGTCACTAGTAAATGGTTGGGAAGTGGTAATCGATTAGATGTAGCATCTACGAGGTCAGATAGCATGTTATAATTCAGTGTCATCTGGTTAGACTGAAAGCCAATAGCAATTACTTATATAGGAAGACGTAAGCAGATGTTGAATCAGATGATGTGAACTTAAGATACTTCACACATCACATCTATTTTACCACAGCCTTCTTGCTAAATCCGACGCCATCTCTGGACAGTTTCTCTGGTCTCGTTAATTTAGCGTAGACCACACAAGTCAGCACGCCTGAGAGACCGGTACCCAGGATTAACTGAAAAAATAAAAAAGTTCATTAAAATACTAACGGAATAAGTAGGTAACTTTCTTTACAAAAGGTGGAAGATCATAATTATTATCACCCCTTGTGCCTTTGCCTGTCTGACCCTTACGAAATTTAAATTCAAGCAAATACTTATCTAATTTTATGATCTCTCTTATGACCCATATGGTCAATAACCCTTCTATTAAGTTCTCTAAAGTCTATGGTTCTTTTTCACATCATTTATCAGACATTGGCCATAGTTTGCCACAACTAGCGCCATCTAGTGCTAAAACTTTGTCATGCACTTTCACACTTTTCTGTGTTATTAAACAAGATGGCGCTGCTTGTAGTAAAATAAATACAACCAGTAATTATTTACCGGCTGTTACACAGTGACAAAATTACACGATTTCTATTATTCCAGTTAACAATGAGCGACCTTCACTGTTGTAAATCAATATTTATATAATGTATGTTCTGTATATTTATAAATAACAACTGTATTGTTCAATACTGAAAATTATTACCTACTGCCCATTCTTTTTTATATAAATCATTTCTACTGATGTTATGATAATATAGGTTATTTTATGGAATATTGTACTTTGATCGATAAAATATCTAGTGTTTACTGGATCATGGCACCCCATGACCAAGTGACCACCCAGTGGTGACATTAAAAGGCAACTTAGATATTAACCTAAGTGTTAAGAGGACAAGCTTAAGTGTTCTCTTGTTTGATATGAACAATGTGTCATGATGGCCCATTGGTTAAGGCCTCGCCTCTCATGCATGAGGTTGTGGGTTCAAATCCGGGCAAGTCCCAATGTGACTTTTTCAATTTATATGTACTTTCTGAGCTTATCTTGGACATTACTGCCATCGGTGAAGGAAAAACATCGTGAGGAAACCTGAACTTATAGTTAATATAAGTCTGAAATCGCCAACCAGTCTTGAGCAAGCGTGGTGATCAATGCTCGTGCCTTCTCTGTATGAGAAGAGGCCTTTGCCCAGCAGTGGGACAGTTATAGGCTGGTATTATTATTATTATTATGTAAGAGTTAAGAGGACAAGCTAACGTGTTCTCTTGTCTGATAAGAACAGCCAACTTTACCTGCATGATGAACAGGAATATCGACTCCGGGCATTCTTCATCTATTGCGCGATCTCCAAATCCAATCGTAGTCTGAAAAAGATAAAACAAAATCGTTACAGATAAAACTACTTATTTTCATCTTATAAACATAACTCACCTAACATCACGCATGTACTCTACAAAGTTAGGCAGAGGTGTTTATTACACCCACAGAACAGATAAAAAATAAAATTTATATTACACACTTTCTACTAACGGGGCTCGTGGCTGCAACAGCCGCACGGGCCGATTTCCAAGGTTAAGCAAAGCTTGCCAAGGTCGGTCTGTGGATGGGTGACCGTCCGTTACATCCCTCCGTGCTTTGGAATGCACGTTAAGCAGTTGGTCCCGGCTGTCATTCGTAAAACTTTGGCAGTCGTCATGGGTTGTCAGAAGCCCGAAAGTCTGACAACCAGTCGTGCTAACGGGTATCATATTTTTTTTTTTTTTATATTAACCCGTCATCACAGGGCGTTTCGTGTTTCCTCTGACATGTTAATCAGAGACCTTTTTTTTCCATTTTTATTAATAAACAGGGTATGGGGTTTCTTAAACTATATAGTTCCTATAGTTCCTTTACATACTAATTTAGTAGTACCTACTCACTTACATTCTTACCTATTCTATTGTTAGTCTTAACCCTTTAGTTCGCAGAAAAAGTTATGATCAAAAATGATTCTTTGTTTTTGTAATTCTGTCTAATGATATTACTATTAACCTAAAAAAAATTGAAAAAAAAAATCTGTCCTAAACAGATTTTTAGGAATAGTATGTTAAAAATACGTAACATTGCGAAGTAGACAGTGTTCAAGTGTACAAAAGACATGTTATGTATTTTTAACTTTGCGAAATGTACAGGGAATTAAAAATAAAACTTAATGCTGTTTAATTATAATATTAATTTATTAAAATAAAAGCAAATGTTTAAGGAAATTACATAAAAGATATTACAACGTTCAATGATCATGAAATTATTTTAAAAAAATACGTTTTTTCACAAAACTTAATCTTAAATTACATTAATTTGCAACAAATTACGTTAGTCATCCCTTTCTTACAGCAACTCGTCATGAGTAACATTTTCAGACTTGAGATTTCGTTGCACTGCGTATAAATTTGTATTTTGAATAAATATATCAATAACATCTTCACTGAAAAAATCGGGATAATAATCTGAATAACCTGATGAGACTTCGATTCCGAACCAAATTCATCATCATCATCATTTCAGCCGAAAGACGTCCACTGCTGGACAAAGGCCTCCCCCAAGCACCGCCACTTCGACCGGTTCTATGCTTCCCGCATCCAGCGGATTCCTGCGGCTTTCATAAGGTCATCGGTCCACCTTGTGGGAGGCCTTCCAACGCTACGTCTTCCGGTACGCGGTCGCCACTCCAGAACAATGTGCTCTGCCCATTGCCACTTAAGTTTGGCAATTCTTCGAGCTATGTCGGTTACTTTGGTTCTCCTGCGGATCTCTTCATTTCTGATTCGATCACGTAGGGAAACTCCAAGCATAGCCCTCTCCATTGCCCTTTGGGTGACTTTTAGCCTTCTAATAAGGCCTATTGTGAGCGACCACGTTTCAGTGCCATATGTCATCACTGGCTACACGCACTGGGCAAAGACTTTCGTCTTGAGACGCTGCGGTATGTGGGATGAGAAGATTTTGCGTAGCTTCCCGAACGCTGCCCAGCCGAGTCGGATTCCACGATTGACCTCTTTCTCGAAGTTGGACCTACCTAACTGGACAGTTTGTCCTAGGTATACATACCAAATTGAAAATGAAACCAAATTGAGTGAAGGTTATTTGCTCCAACGTTACACCATGTTTGAATTTACCGCCTTCCCATTTAAATTCAAGCGGCTTTCTTACAAATGCTTTCTTTTTTGTCAGTAGGTACCTATACGAGGTAAATTAGTTCTAATAAAGCAAAATTATGCATGCAAACACCCTCAAACACCAATAAAAGCAATTATGTACATCCTCCAACATTTCGCAATGTTAGCTATTTTTTACACTCTTACCCCTATGGCAATCATCGGTATCTTCGCAATGTTAACCATAGCTAACATTCAACTTTAACAAGTTACAGCGCATACTCACTTGCATTATTTGTAAAAAAGCTATTGTGAAGTCGTAGAATGCAATCATAAAAACATAAATAATATGATTTTTTTACATGAAATACGTAATTTAATTAAAAAATAAATATTTCTTACCTCTTGCCGCGGGAGCAGCTCGCGATCGGAATGTCATTTTGCACAATACTGTCAAGATTGACATTAGAACGACGTCTTTTATTTTGCTAGGGAAGCTTAGTGATATCCTTTACTTACTAATTGGAAAAAATCGTAAGATAAACCGATAATATTGTCAGTGGATTTTTCGATTTGTGAATGTTAAGTGTAGCTAACGTTATGAATTAAAGGGTTAATGCATAGGTAGCTTTTGACTTACTACTCGGTGTTTACTTCTACTCACATTGATTACTTAGCAATATATTCTTATAATACTTGAAAGTACATCTTTCATACTCTATTCCTATTTACAACTTTGGCAGCTATATCCTTGCAATATTTTAAAAACTTTTGCCTTATTTTACTGTTTTCCATAAATGTTGGTATATTTTCTAAATCTACTCTGACCTCATTTTCTTCTTCAAAATTATATCTATCTTGTCCAAATATGGGACACTCTATGATTATGTGTGGCACGCTTTCATTTTCTCCGGGGTCACAAGGACATGCCGGGCTCTCCTTGCACTTGAAACGGTTCAAATACTCAGAGAACCCGCCATGCCCCGTCAGCACTTGTGTTACCAGGGGATCGACTTTTATTTTTCTAACTATATTATATGATATGGTTGCGTCAGGAAAGAAGATCTTTGTGGTTGATGCAGTTTCCCCAGATAGGTATCTCGTATTCCATTCGCCAAGCGATCCCGTTCGGATTTGTCGCTTGACGAATGAAGCCGGACACTGGTCGTAGTGGGGCCTTGTTTTACTGCCTATTGCTGCCTCTTTTGCCAACACGTCTGCCCTCTCGTTCCCCTCCATTCCCGCATGTGCCTTTATCCAGAACAGCTGAAGGGATTTTCCGCAACGTTTCAGTGCTTGGATGTTTTTTTGCGTTTCAAATGCTAAGGGATGGAGAGAGACGCCTCGGGTCACGGTTTCTAGGGCTGATCTGGAGTCGCAATAGACCTGGACAACTGCTGAGGGATGTTTCAAGGCCAGCTCCGAGGCTTTGTGCAGAGCCAGTAGTTCAGCTTGATAAACGGTGCAGAAATGGTCCAGTTTGAACTTTTGGGCTCTGGTTTCCACCCCATTTTCCCACAGGCTCAGTGCTGCACCGACTTTGCCCTGAATTTTGCTTCCGTCGGTGAAGATCTTTGGGATTGTGAGTTCTTGCTGGTCCATCTCCGCATCATTCACCACGCACTTGAACTGTATATCAACTTGGCTGGCTGGGTGTGGTAGTTCCGTGTAAGGAACTGGTGTTTCGATGTCCCGATCTCCTGTCACTCTCCGGGAGTATCCTCTTTTCTCTTCATAAAAAGAGGCTGCTTCCTGGATCCTAAGGTCCAGAGGAAGCAGTCCAGAGAGTAACAGGGCCGAGTTCAGCGATGTGGTCCTGTAAGCTTTCACTATTTTCTGCACAAAGCCTCGCTGGACGGTGTCCAGTTGCTTCCGCATCCCCTTTTTATTCGTAGCCGGTGCCCAAGCACTGGCAGCATACAATATCACCGGCTCCACGACTGCGGTGTATATGGTCCTGATTATTTCGGGCTTCAGGCCCCAGCTGATTTTGGCGGCTCTTGATAGCTGTTTGTATATGTTATCTCGTGACGTGCGAGGCGTGGGCGTTAAACGTCAGCTTGTCATCAACCGTGAGCCCCAGTATCTTGATTTCCCGAGACAGGGCAATGCCCTCGCTGTCCATGCGCAGAAGTGGTGAATCGTATTTCAACTTGTTTGTGACCACCATAGCTTTCGTTTTGTGGGGCGCGAACTTGAGTTTGTTTCCGATTCCCCACTTCTGCACATGAGCGAGACTTGCATTAGCCTGTCTCTGGATTTCAAGCGCTGTTTCACCCGAAAAAATCAGAACCACATCATCCGCGAATGCCTGGCAATAGTCGCCTCGTTGTTCCAGTTCTTTGAGCAGGGGATCCAGGAGTAGGTTCCAGAACGTAGGCCCACCTATGGAGCCATGTACGCAACCTTTTGACGTTCCTTGTGAGAACTCTGCTCCTGCATACCGCACTCTTACCTTCCTGTCCAGTAGATCGCTATCTACCAGACGTCTCAGGTTTATCGGGCACGGTGTCTCTGCCAGTCGGCATTTCATGGCTGGCCACCAGGCATTGTCGAAGGCTCCCTCTATGTCCAATGATATGACGACGACGATCTTCTTCTCTTTCAATCGGTCTCTTATATGTTTTATCAGGTCATAGAGGGAGTCCTCGGTGCTGCGCTGCGGCACGAAACCATACTGGCTCCTGCTAACTTGTGGCGATATATGCCATCTAATGCGACGCACCAGCATTTTTTCCAATATTTTCCCCAGTACAGGCAATAGCCCAATCGGCCTGTACGATTTGGGGTGTGCATAGTCGTCCTTGCCTGGCTTTCTAAGGACCACGACTACTGCCTCTTTCCAGATGGTCGGAAAGTGGAACAGAGAGAGGCATCTGTTTAACACAGCTAGGAACAGTTGTGGGTTATGGGTAATAGCCGCCCTGCATATATCCGCTGTAAGGCCGTCAATACCCGGTGCTTTCTTCGGATTAAAACTAGATACGGACCACTTAAGTTCCTCCACCGTGAATAGAGGATCAAATGTCTCACTATTCGTATTTTCATTCACTCTATTCGCCAGCTCACGTATCCTACTGTGGTCCGCATTGTCATCCTGTGTTTTATCCTCAGGATAGAACGTCTTCGCAAGCAGCCGGGCTGACTCCTCGCTGCTGAGTACGTGGTTGTCTTGTATTAGCGGTATGTCTTCCTGCCTATTGGCAGTGCGACTTATGATCCTATATATACTGTCCCACATAGTCTCTCGTTCCTGCCTTCCACACGGGTATCATATTACCCAGTAACCGGGTTGTAGAGGTCAGATAAGTAGTCGCCCTATGTAATAACTGTTATTCAGCTGCATCCGTCTCGACAAAATCAAACCGGTTGCTAATTTAATTGTGTATTTTTATGATATTATTTGTATTTTTGTGATTAATATACTTTACGTCACACCTGGCCATAATGTGAGTTTTACCGGACGCTACGCGTACAGTAAAACTCGCATTGTGGCTAGGTGAAGACGTAAAATTGTGTACTCACCACGGCCAGTAAACAAGAAAGCCCTCTATCGCATATTTACAACCTTCGGCTGCGGCTCGGGTCACAAATATTTTCGATTTCGGGCTTTCTTTCTTTTACAGCCCTTGGTAAGTAATGTACTATTAACTCACACACTGACTTATGTTATTATATAATTTTAGGAAAATCATCTACTTTTTCAATGTTTGTAAATATGTGAGCACCATATATGTATCTAACGCATAATTAAATTGTGTATCACTTCACATTTTTACCTATTGTGTATACTGTTTAGTCTTCACTTACAATTATTAATTAATGTATACACAAAATATTGTTAACATTTTAAAAGAGTAAATATCTATGGAGTTTCTTGCCCATTCTTCTCCATACGTAACTACCTTTTGGAAGGGACAACTCTAGTCAACGTCACAGATTACGAAAATAATTAATTGATTCTAATCAATTAATTATTTTCGTAATCTGTGACGTTCAAAAGGGCCTTTCATGTGCCTATCCATACTAATATTATAAGTGTGAAAGTAACTCTGTCTGTCTGTCTGTCTGTCTGTATGTTACGTTTTCACGCCTAAACCGCTGAACCGATTGTCATAAAGTTGGGCAGAGATATAGCCTGGGATATGGAGAAGGATATAGGCTACTTTTTTACGCGATAACCGACATCCACGCGGGCGAAGCGGCGGGCAAAAGCTAGTTTGAAATAAATGATTTGACTTTGACTCTGGAAGCCGACCCCAACATAGTTGGGAAAATCCAGGATGATGACATGAGTAAAGTGGATATGAATGTAAATTTTATTGCTAAGTTAAAGTTACCAGTCGTAATAATTACCAGTAACAACACGTAAATTATAAGACCCGCTCCGAACCAATCCATTTTCCGCGTAAATACAAAGGCATCCCCAATTTCGCGATCAACGCTCTCTGCAGCTAATTCCCGTAAAGAGGATGCGACACTCAATAGTCCTTGATTGCCACAATTTAGTCTTTGGCGGTAAAAGATTGGACTAATTGGATCTTGTCTGTGGTGTGTCCAATCATCTGTAGAACTTGACTTATGTAAAGTGTTGCCGTTTGATCGGGAAGTCAACAAAATAATTCTGCACCTAGGACCGTGATAGACACAGAAAATATCAATTTTCATGTAGATTATCATCATCATCATTTCAGCCGAAAGACGTCCACTGTTGGACATAGGCCTCCCGCAAGCACCGCCACTTCGACCTTTGTGCTTGTCAATTAAGGGGGGGGGGGGATGATTTGCCATAATCGCCACGCTTGGCAGGCGGGTTGGCGATCTAGAAAACGCTACTGCCCATTCTCTAGTAAGTCCCTTAGTCGCTTTTTACGACACCCGCGGGATGAAATGGGGTGGTGCTATTCTTTATGGCCGGCACCACACGGGCATGTAGATATGTACGTAAACGTCGAATTAAAAAAACAAAAAACAAAGAATTAAAACTATATCAACTACGGGCCAAAGCACAACATAAAGACGAACTTTTAGAGCATGAGAAGAAAAATAATTAAATAAACTTTATAACTCTTCTAAAACTTAGTTTTCGCGGTCAAAGTCATTGGTGTTCATTGCCCATCCTAATTTAGTTCCACAAACACCTTTACACCCACTCCAACATTTTGGAGATTGGTCTCCTAGGACCAAGAGTAATCATGGTCCATTCCCAGCTAAACAGCAGACGCCTTGAGACAATTGTATAGGCTTCCTTATTTCGTGCTGTTTCGGAGTTAATGATGAATCTATTTGTGCGTGATTGCTCCGTGGTTAGACTAGTTAGCGCCCACGTTGAGATGGTACAATATACGAACGAAGAGCGACTTTGGTAGAAGTCAAAGTCAACTGTATTGTAAAATTAATGAATAATAGAAACTAGCATTTAAAGCATGCCATTGGACATAAATATTATAACACTCTAGCATTAAATACATTGCAATGTTTTGCATGTCAAATGTCTGACTATGTATTAGAAACCTAATTACTGATTTTAAGACCAACACTGTACCAATACATATTGCAAATAAATGATTATAATTATGGAGTCAAAATCAAATCATTTATTTCAAATAAGGCACTTTTGAACGCCAAAGGTCTTTTGAAGGAAAACAAAACCTTGTTAACAAAAATAGTTGTGTTAGGAATTCTTGCTGAGGTAGTGCAAAGTTGGAATATGGTAGTAACTGATTAACTCGGACCTCAGGACCACAAACTCTTTAATCAGCAGATGAATGTAATCATTGCTTTGAAGTATTCGTTAAGAAGACGAATGTCTATTATGCTACAATGTTCATTTTTCAAAGACAAACACAATACTGCTAGACAGGATGATAACATTGTAAATATTGAAATTTTTTATTAACGGATTTTGTGTATTATAGTATAACAGATTACTTATTCACTTGATTGTAATGCTTGCCTAGGAATACACCAACAAAATGTATATGTTCTACACTTAAAATCGTAGTTCTTTTCCATCTCCAGTACAACTTCGGTGCACAATGTCATTGTATGGACTACGGCATGCTTCGGCTAGTCCTTTTGTGAACTAATCTGCACAAATTACACCGTTTACACTACAAAAGAACTAACTTGCACTGCATGCCGAGTAGTGGTATTAATAGGATAATCTTGAACTCTATCCATATGTGTTTAAAGAGTTGGAATTCGTTTAAGGTCAATGTTAGGAGGTTAACGGAGTCTAATGTAAGGAGGTATACTATGCCAGCATTGTTATTCAAACACTAGATTGGTCTTATTGTTGTTAATCAAGAGACAGGTGCAAATTGTGTGAATGAGTAGGAAATAATATCGAAATAAGAAAGTAACGTAATTGCAACCGTTAAAATAAAAAAGTATTTTTTTAATATTAATAATCCCCGACACAAACAAAAACCTCTAAAAAGTAAAGCAACAAAACAAAATCAGTTTATTTATTTTTAAAGGTACACCAATAGCTTCTGTATACAAATTATGGAATAACAGTAGGTAACAGTCATGGGCTTATACAGTTGCCAATAACAGGTGAACCAACATTCTCAAATACAGTGATAATGATAACCTAAGGTAAAAACGAAATGAATAAAAATTAAGTGGTAACAAACTATAAATAAAAAATACAAAAGAAATAAGCTACAGAGGTTGCAAGAAACACCTACATACTAACACTCTGAATTTCGTTGCATGCTTTCGGACTTTAAAATTTCGGCTTTAAAAATATTAATAATAATAATCAGTTCAGTCGTTAGTGAGCTTCAATGACGCAGACAGACACAAAGGTACACAGGTACACAGATTCATGCGTTAAACTTATAACAGAAAAAAAAAAATCGTCCTTTAAGGGTTCGTACATGAAAAAAACTCCCTTTTGTCAATTTCTTATCTAATTGTGAGAAAACCTATTGCTATTCTATTCTAGCCTGAGATATTACTGCCAGACAAAACCTTTGATGTCCAAACTTCACTACAACTCTGGGGCCCAAGTCTGCTATTTTTATAAATTCGTCACTCCAACACGATCCCATTGTCATTTTGCTAAAAGTTCGTAATCTGCTAAATTCATAATGGTCGATCATTGGTCGGTCAATGGTCTCGTAATAGAATTGTATTACAATGGCATTTTGAACATTTATTCATGCCAGATTTCATTTATATATATTTTTACATATTATTTATTAGTGTTATAAGCAGTTGGAAGTTTAGTAGGAAGTTTCATTTGTCATTATGTACGAGATTACCAATTCTTTCAATGGAGTGTCAGTGGCTGACCATTGGAAAGTCATAATGACGCCATTATATTAGTAGATTACCAAACTTGTCAAAATCAACAATTATGAAATCAATGATAGAGCATCCTGACACTATTGTAATAGCAGACTTGAGGCCCTGTGCAAAAGCATGAAAATGTTTTTTGATTTTTGCTTCTTACAGCGTGTAACTTGTTCATCTCGGCCCTTAAAATGTGATTTACACTAAGTGTGTGTAGTGGGCGACTCAAGTAAATCCAGCTAATGCAATAACTGGCAATCTCCACTAATCTGATCGTGTGTCTGTCGTTTAACATCGAGGGCAATTGTTGTTGTCCCTTATATTTGTTGTGTTGTTTCACGTCTGGACTTATTGCATTTTCCTGTGCTGGTCTTGTTAAAATGGGAACTTAAAATGATCTAAATACTTACTTACACAGATCGTTGATCGTTGTGATTTTGTTCTCGTTGTTAGCTGTAATAATCTATAGTCTCCATTTATTTTCTTTGCTTAGTTAGTATGTATGTATCTATTATATAGCATATACCTGTGTATCTATTATAGGATATTGTACTTTTATACTTTTTATTTGCACCAATGACAACCCCATTTTATGTCCAGAAATTCACTGTCCATGCCTAGGTTGCCTGGAAGAGATCGCAGTATGCAATATAAGGCCGCCGATTGTATATTTAGCTTTTGCCCGCGGCTCCGCCCGCGTAGATGTCTCTTCTTCTTTTCCCAGACTATATCTCTGCCAAATTTCATGACGATCAGTTCAGCGGGTTAGGCGTGAAAATTTAACATACAGACAGACAGACAGAGTTACTTTCACATTTATAATATTAGTATGGATAAGTTTTTCTTTCTTTTTTAATGTGTAATCTGATGTACATTAAACTATATATAAATAAATAATAAATAAACATAATTTAATTTCATGTATTTTTTTTTGTATTTGTAATTTTTATTACCTACCTTCCTTAAGGCTCCGCGCACGAAAAAACTCTCTTTTGTAAATTTCTTACCTAATTGTGAGAAAGCTTCCAACAATCGAAACATTAAGTCTATGTGACTATAAAAATAAAATAAAATAAAATAAAATACGTTTATTTCGAGCAACCTTAGCTCATATACAGAGTACACATAAATACAGAACACACAACTAAAAGGATAATAAAAATAAAAATAAAATGAGCACCGGACAGACTAGCAGACTTAATAGCTACTTAATAGCCCTGCTGACGGCAACATGCCTATCACAGCAGTGCCGTATGTATGAGCAGTCCATCCGGTCCGCGATCATCGCCAGGACGGCATTGGTGCTGCCCCACACCCTACGCACCAAGGACGCGCCCCGCTTTCGCATGGTCGCGTGAAAGCAGTCGGTACGCGCTTCAGCGAACATACCTGAGGCGCTGCAGTAGCGAGGCAACCCCAATACAGCCCTGAACGCATTGTTGAACTGGACGCGGAGGGCTCCGTAGGATGCACACGTGTACCTCGCCCACAGACCGCACGTATAGAGAGACGTGCAGTACGCCCTAAAGAGCGTTATCTTCACCTCTCTCGAACAACGTGCAAACCTGCGTGCGATCATGTTCGCCCGCACCGACAGAGCCCTCCGTTCCCGCTCCATGTCAGCATTGTCCTTGAGGTCGGTCGTAACTAAATGCCCTAGGTACTTAAATTGATCCACCCTTTCGAGTGGAACACCGTTTAGACAAACGGGTGGATAGTTTTGCGACCGTTTCGTACCGGCCTCGAAGACCATGCATTGGCTTTTGGCCACATTGTACTTCAACCCATGACTAAGGGCATACTCCTCACAGGTCCGCACCAGCTTTCTAAGGCCGCCGACTGACGCGCTCAACAGCACCATGTCGTCAGCATAACTGAGGTTATTGACACAGAGTCCACCGACATGGCAGCCGACATGCTGGCTGCTGAGCGCGACGATCAGAGCATTCATGTACAGGTTAAACAGGGAGGGGGAAGTCAACCCCCCCTGCCTCACCCCGCACTCCAGCCGATACGGTTCCGACATTGTACCCGCCCACTTAACGCTGTTGACCTGGTGATTGTACCAGTATTTGAAGACATTGACAAGTTCATGTGGTAGGTTTATACCTTCGAGTTTAGCCCACAGTATGTCGTATGACACCAGGTCAAAAGCCTTGGATAGGTCGAGGAAGCAGGCGTGCACTGGAGTCTTTCGATCTGCGTAATATCTGACGGTATGCTTAAGACACAGTATTGCACTTTCAGTTGACAGTCGAGGTCGAAACCCAAACTGATTATCGTGCAAATCCAGGTACTTGTCTAACTGTGTATTAAGCAAACCGTCAAAGACTTTTGCAATGATCGTTGCAAGAGAAATCGGCCTGTAGTTGCTTTTGTCGGCAACATCTCCCGTTTTATTTTTCACTACAGGGACTACTACGGTTTTCATGAAATCAGATGGTAGGTATGAATGGCTCACGCACAGCGTGTAGAACATTGCTAAGACTCCATTAATATGCGGGCCAGCGTGAACTAGGTGCTCGATGCTGAGTCCATCGTGGCCAGGGGACTTGCCCTTAGATATAGCTTTTATAGCCTGAGCCACATCTTTGGCAACGAAGCTAGTCCCTACGTCCCCGACTGGCACCTCAACATCGAGCACCGACCCCGCCAGTCCCCGTGGGGACAGTACACGAAAATGGTCCCTGAAAATATCAGCAACATCCTTAGGGTCACTCACACCCTCGACACTCACCGGAAGACCAGGTCGAACGTTTACTTTGTTGGTGGTCTTCCAAAAACTACGAAAGTGCCCACTCTTATGCTTTTCAGCAAGGACATCCATTTTGATTTGGTCCTGATGGTTTTGGCACCATTTAAGTCTCGACTTGAATATTTTTCGCCTTTCATTCATTTCGTCGTATACACACCCAGATCTTGGCCTACCACACAACACCCACTCTTGAAACTTCGTCCTAGCCACCCGGTGAGTCTCGCTAACATGTCTATTCCACCCAGCAATGCGTGAGTCATTCCCACCCCTCCCAGCGCGAATGCCTCCCCGCGCCGTCGCCGTCGCCGACGCCGCCCCTCCCAAGGCAGTCACAATGTCAGAATACAGCCTATCAAGAATACGCCCATGGTCCAAGTTATAACAATATCTATCTCCACAGCTTGCAAATTCCGCTGGAAAATTAATACATCTTAGCCTACTATGACATTCTTTCGTATATAATGCAATTTGTCCATCAGTTCTGTCCCCCCATAACACATCGCTGCTTAGTACACTTTTATCAGGTAGCTTTGGTGTCAATAAGTTTAAATTACACTCGATAATAAGCGGAAAATGATCAGACCACAAAGTGTTATAGTCTACACATGCACTAATGACAGAATGTTTGGCCGATTGCGTAACAATACAGTGATCCAACCAACTGCACGTTCCATGTGCCTCACTGACAAAGGTATAAGTATCTGAGTGTGAACCCAGCAACTCAACATCTATACAAGTCCATACCTGCTCTCCACAAAAATGTACAAGTTCGTTATAGAATAGTTCACATGGATCGGCATTAAAATCGCCCAACACAAAAACTGATTCTACACCGTACTCATCTATTATAGCACTCACCGTCCCTAAACAATCAGTAAATTCCGGTAGGTTTTCCGTCGCATTTGTAGGCATGTACACACTCATTACAATCACAGGCCGATCATTTGTAATGATTTTAATTGCACAAACGCGAGCATTATCGCACCGTAGCACTGACACATTTAGGAACACACTGCTCCTCCAGAGCAGGGCGACGCCACCGAACGGCCTCCCACGTAATATTCCCGCCGAGGTATCCACCGCCGAAACACCAGTATACCCGAACTCACTATCGACCGTGCTCAAGTACGGTATCTCATCCGGTAGAAGCCATGTTTCTTGCAGGGCGATCACATCACATGAGCGACATAGGTCCCTGATGCCGTCCACAGAGCGTTTAAAGTTTTTACAATTAAAACTAGCTAGCCTATAAGGGCGTTTATTCATTGTTTTTGTCAGTCGAGCCGGATACAGAGGTAGTTCTGTTCATATTTTTGTGACTAAAATTCACAAATCGCCTGAAAATTATACCTTCAGGCCAAAGTTTTTCATCCAGATACATAGTTAACTTTGCCTCGGATACATAAAATTTAAACGCACTATGATCTGACTGCTTTTTAATATTGATTTTCTGTAATGACACAGACTCACGTGTTTTCGTGCGAATATATTTAATAATATCCTCTTTCGTAGTTTCACTGTGGACATTCGTAATAAACACAGGTATTTTCTTTTCGGCGGCCTTAAAGTTAAACTCCAGGTCTGTCGCCACACCCGACTTGCCCGAATACCTATACTTCAAATGTTTCCGGCGCCGTTCTACTCTTTGCCACCCACCATTGTCATCATTCAGAGGATCACGTACTGTATCCAATAATATGTCGCAATTACGTCCGACACCGCTAATGCCGTTATCGCTATGAGTCAGCTGTGTCCCGCACTGAACGAACACGCCTGCCCTCGATGACGTAGACTCAACCGGTACCTGCTTCAAACCGGTCTCGGGCGAGTTCGCCTCGCCGTCGCCGCCAATCGCGCCGCCGCTCGCAACAACGTCATTCGTACCGTCTACCGCCGACCGTTGCCGAATTGATAAATCACAGTCGGTATGTTTTGCTACTACCCTCCCTTTTTCTTGGTACAGGTTCGGTATGGCACTCTCACCTACATTATTCAATGATTCTTTACCATTTTTATTTGGTTCGTTTAACGTGGAGTTATGATGATTTGACAAACCCTCCGGTCCACTGTCCATTACCCAGGCTCCCCTCCTCATGTTTACCTTGCTTATCGAGGTAGGCGGTAATGAATCATTCTTGAATTGTAAAAACTCCGATTTTAATTCTTTCAACTGGTTTAATGTGGCATATGTTGATTTAAGTTCTTCCATGTCGGTCTTTACTTGCAATAGATCCTTTAAAAACTTCGTACAGTCCAGATGATCCCACATAATTGGGGGTAATTTTTCCAGTTGTCGGGCCACAAACACTGGAATTATATCTGGTTCTGCGGACTTAAACAGATTGACGATGTCAGCCAAGTCTCTTTCTTCCTTCCCTTTGTTCTTCCTCAAGATTTTACGAGAATCTGTAGGTATGGAATCAAATAACAACGATTTCGATTTCCTAATTTCTTCACTTGTAAACGATGACACGCAAACTCGTACTAGGGTTACTTCATCGATTACCGACACTTTATTTTGTATATACGCTAGCATTTCGTCAATGACGATGTTACACTCGTTACACTTTAGAACATTCATTTTCGAATTCACGCGACCACTCCGGATGGATGCGCGCGCGCAACAGGCTAACACTATAAAAGTACAGTTTTCGTGGTGCCTAACCATTCGTGTCAGTCACAGCACCTGTTAATAGTTTCATCATTTTTGCGCTCTCCAAAATATAGTTTATTTCGCCGTTGATTTACTTAATGGAGATAATTATTGTATATTCATTTAATACAATTTTGATTATAAATGTGTGATTTTAAAATTTCTTGATATTATTTGCTAAATAATAGGAAAAAATATATTACTGACAGGGTTTTAAAAAAAAGGTTTTTTCAATACTATTTTTCTGCTATATTTTGTATGGAAGTTGAAAAAAGTGATTCAGCCACATACAAGTAGATCATATACTGCTGTTGATGATATTTTTTAATGTTCAAAATCAAAAGCAGTTTCTTGTAGAAAGATGATCAATCGTCAGAGTCGCGTAATTTTTCGAAAAACTTGTTGCGAATATTAGTAATTTTCCGACAATACTTAATTTATTTGAAAAATCCCTTTCTGCCACATGCAAAACAAATAACACGACTACTACGTTTAAATTATTTTTCCCTTTCTCACAAACAATGAACAGAATAGATCAAAATCAGTCGATTTCGTGCACGGCCCCTTAAAACAGTAGTTTTTCATGTCATGATGCAAAGATTATAAGATGATTATTAAGATTAGATTTAGCCACTTTGCAGTACTTACAACTCGTTGTTAATTGATGGTAATATTGTAGTTGAAATATTGGTATTTAAAATATCTGCCTTTGGCCAAAAAGTGCAGATGTGACTACTATCCAGTCAACGGCAGTGGCCTGACATTGACCTCTCACGCCACAAAATAATTGGAAGGTTACACTTTTCTAATTCAATCTTTTATTATATTTTAATCTTAACTTAAAATCGGAACAGTACTGGCTTAATCTCCAACTCCCCACGACCTTAGTTCTTTAAGCTGAAGTTTGAGCTGGCTGGCATTAATAAGTGACAGTTTGTCACATTCTTATTATAGAGGTTAACTGAGTTTATGTGTTCGAAATAAGTACATAATTATTAATGCGGTAGACCCTTAAAGGCTACCGTATATTGTTATAAGAAGGAGTATTCTTTTTTAAATATATGTTATTTCAAACCGTTTCCTTGTATTTCGATACGTATTTGTTTCCTTGTATACGTAATTGTTTCCTTGTATTTCGATACGTAACCACCTTGCATGAAGGTTTTGTTCCATTACCTCTAGAGGGACAAAATCTTATATGTAACAGTGGCTTATTTTGTCGCTCTTTTATAAAAATGTCAATTACCTATCCTAGAAAGCCTCGGCAGCCCCGACGTTTATAATATGCGTGATGATTTCCACTCATATTCATGTGGGCAAGTAGATATATGTATTTTTTAAATATTTTTCTCTTTATTTATTAGGGACTTGCGACCACCCATTCGCTGCCCAGCACCCAGCATATTTATATAAAAAAATAATTCGTTTGTGTGCCTACAACCCGTATTCGAGCAGTCGCTATAGATGACTTCTGTTCATGCCCAGGACCCGACTAGCGACACCAAATCTAAGTATGTAAGTTTGCCAAACAATTTATGGCTTAGAAGAAAATTTTTTTTTTGAACTGGGCAGAAAATGCGTTAACAGGTCATGTCAGCCCCATCATTTAATCAAACAAGTTACTTACATAATTTAAGACTATTAAATATAACCTTATAATCAAGCTTAGATTTATTGCTTGCAGGATAAGCCAGAATAAAATTGTTTACCTAAATCTAACGCATTATTTTTTTAATTTTTTTACATAAATGTTGCCTTTCACAATTATTGCGAATACAATCTATAAACAGGTGTTGGATATCTTCTGGTTTATCACAAGCAATACAGTTTGGTGAAAGGGATTTCTTCATTAAAAAGGAAAAAAAAAATTGTGGTACATGTCCAGATCGTATTTTTAAAGCTATTTTAAGTAATGGCCTACCTAGTTTAATACGAGTATCAGAAAACCACGGTATCCGAGGAGGCTCACATTGCATACTTTTGTACTATATTCGTTTTTCTCGAGATTAGGGGCCCAATTCTGCTATTTTTATAAATTCGTCACTCCAACACGATCCGATTGTCATTTTGCTAAAAGTTCGTAATCTGCTAAATTCATAATGGTCGATCATTGGTGGGTCAATGGTCTCGTAATAGAATTGTATTACAATGGCATTTTGTACATTTATTCATGCCAAATTTCATTTACATATATTTTTACATATTATTTATTAGTGTTTTATGCAATCTGAAGTAGTAAGAAGTTGGAAGTTTAGTAGGAAGTTTCATTTGTCATTATGTACGAGATTACCAATTCTTTCAATGGAGTGTCAGTGGCTGATCATTGGAAAGTCATAATGACGCCATTATATTAATAGATTACCAAACTTATCAAAATCAACAATTATTATGAAATCAATGATAGACATTCTGACACTATTGTAATAGCAGACTTGAGGCCCTGATGTCAAAATGTTCTTTCCACTTTTGTTGCCATATTTTCTTGTATCTATGTTATGCTTACTAATTCCAGCTTCTTAAAAGCAGATCTACAAGTCAAATCTTAATCCGGAGAGAGACACAGTTAGAAATCAGTACTAATTTTACTAACCTGAGCCTCAACAGAAGCCAAGAATATCGTTACAAAGTCCTTTCCACCAGTAACACAGGTCTTCTTAGGCGGATCCGGCTCGAAGTCGTAGTGAGCGAGGGCAGTGATGTACCAGAACACGGCAAAGACCAACCAGATGGCGAAGTGGACCACGATGGTGCCGATGACGATCCAGCGCCAACGTAAGTTGATCTGAGAAGGGAAGGAGTGGTTAGAGAAAAAGTACGTATTGTACAATCTTTAAACATTTGTTTGAATTGTGATGGTAATGAAATAATCAGGGAGACCGATAGCAAACAGAATTGTGAAAAAAAAAAAATATTACACCTCTTATTACATAAAAAAGACAATGTGTGTATTATTTTTAATTCTAACAAAATCCCTGTGTAATTAACTAGCCCCTTAAACGCAACATTGTAAGGTGTTACCATAGAAACACCCTTAGGACCATACTGTACAAAGATAAAAATTAACCACATAATACATGAAGGTACTAATTATATAATTATATTATCTGATAATAAATGCGCTGTATACTGTTCCGGTAATTTGAACTACCTCTAAGTATACATTAATGAATGACATTCCCCTCAGATAGATACACAGTATTAAGTAGGGTCGAAAAGGGGTGAAATACTATAATTAATATAACACACCTTTCAGCTATATTTTGATTAGTTTCAATTAGAGTAGACGTTGCTAGTTTGAATGAGCTTGTAAAATGTGAAACTTACTAACTAATTAACTTAAAATTAACCAACTAGGTACTTTAATTATTAAATTAACGGCTCAACCATCGAGTCAAAAGCACAGACTGCAGCTAAGAAGCTGGGCATCCTAAATAAGGTGAGGCGATACTTCATATCTTGACAGCTCCGTTCAGAATCAGAATCAAAAATAATTGATTTGTAAAGAATGTAGGTAACAGAACATAGGTTTAATGGTGTAAAAAGAAAAACAAGTGGATCCTGTACATTCTACCATGAGGCATGCAATATTAAGCAACATGAATTTACCATAGTTTTAAAAAGTATTGTCAAATAGTCTTAAAAAAAAAAATACCTTCAGAAAAGTGATTTATGATGAAATATTACAGATAAAATGGAATGAAATTGGAAAATCTTTTTTAAAGTTAGACGTATTGCGCTATTTTATATTTTGATTGTAATCAATTTATTACTGATTACAAACTGACAATTTATACAATGTACTTCCCGCCTAGTTGTAGGAGACATATTGCTAATCTTTTAGCATACAACATGAAATACAGAGATATAAGTTGATCATAAAACTATATACATCAATTGCCAACATATGAAGAACGTAAATTGATTAATGAGTAGTAAAAGGTCGACTGGTAGAGAATGCCTTGTGGCATTAAGTCCGCCTATGTATCACTATTGTAATACATGAAGTTTAAATAAATAAATAACACAAACTTTTACAGTAGCTAAAAGAAAAAGTTGCAACTAAAATTACATAATTATCGTGTCTTGGTGGGTGTCAAGGGGTATCGTACCCAGTAACGGTTGTGGAGGTCAGATAGGTAGTCGGTCCATGTAAAATACTAGTATTCCGCAGCTTCCGGGTAGACTGGAAACCGACCCGAATATAGTTGTAAAAGGCTAGGCAGGTTGATTTGTGCATTCCAAAATCAATTCATTAAAATGTTGTATAATAACCGGCACGAGTCGTGAGCACAGATGGGCAGTAGTGGGGGCAAGCTCGCGCATGTACACTTTCGGCTAAATAAAAATGACACGCGAGAGTCCAATAGACGACGAGTATCGACTGACGAACCAATCGCATGCAGCTCGGCGCCCCCCAGCTTCTTCATTCCGCCAAAGAGACCTAAAAATTTACTACTGCGCAGGTGTCAGTTTGTGCTCACGACTCATGCCGGTTACTATAATTCATGTTATCACTTACCAAGGTATGAAAGGTATCGTTTAGTAGCCGTATTCTTTCGAAGGGCACGTTGGAGATCAGCGCTACATTCTCCATGCCAGTCTTGGAGACCAGACGCTTTGGGTGGTCGCCGTAGCCTGGGCGAGTGCGGTGCGGGTGTCTGAAACCACTTGAAAAAAACGCTAATTTTTGATTTTGCGTCTGAGATAAATCTGAGGTCTTTTCACAGTTATTTTACGACCAGTATAGAAATCATTGCGATTTTGAAAGTGATGCAAAATCAGAGGTAGCTGTGACAGGACTGTACTTAGTAACATATTCAATACTAGCGGCCGGTCCTTACTTCGCACTGGTGCAACGGCGCTATGACAAAACATCGCGATATCTGAGCTTTATCTAAGTTAAACATTAATGTACCTATCTATACAAATAAATATTATAAAATTGAAGTGTCTGTTTGTAATTTCAAAACAACAGCTTTTCTCAACACTAAATCCATATGAGAGTATACAGGATGTTCCAAAAATCGACCGACATACAGTAGGTGGTGGTCAGGCCCTCCCAAAATAACAAAACATATGTTCCGCAAAATCCACATAAATTTTTCATCTCAACAATGTTTAAAAGGAAACTAGTATTCTTGGAAAGTGAAATAATGATTGCCATTATAGCAGATTACATACGTTCTAAATGTAGATTACCAGTGACATCGACCTTAACACAAATCTGACATAATCCTCGTATGCCTAATATGATAAACTATGCAAACAAAGAGCGTACTGAACTGTTAGCCATTGACAAAGCCGTGTTACGGTCAAAAATTACTAACTCGCCTTCGCCCGAATTCTCATATTATTTCCCTTTTGAATAATGTGCTCTTTTCTCTTCCAACTCTCTCCATCTCAAAAAACGTTTCCAGTTTCTAAGCGACTCCGACACGAAATTTTTAAGGTCATCGGGTAACTTAAAGCTAAAATGCCAATGCATTCCAACGGCCGCTTGTTTGTGGAATGCATTGCCAGTTCCAACAAAACGCGCGCAATCGTTGCCTGTGTTTAAAAGACTCGTGAAGGAACATTACTTGTCGTTGTGATTTTGTTCTCGTTGTTAGCTGTAATAAATAATCTATCGTCTTCATTTATTATAGTTGCTTATATAGTTAATGTGTATGTATCTATAGATCTAATATAGCATATATCTGTGTATCTATTACGAGTATAAGTATATTGTTCATAAATACTTTTTATTTGCACCTATGAAAACCCCATTTTATGTCCAGAAAATCACTGTCCATTCCAAGGTTGCCTGGAAAAGATCGCAATAAGCGATAAGGCCGCGAATTGCATATTTTTTAGTGTATATGTTTTAATTTTTGTAAATTAGTGTATATGTTTTAATTTTTTTAGTGTATATGTTTTAATTTTTGTAAATTAGTGTATATGTTTTAATTTTTTTAGTGTATATGTTTTAATTTTTGTAATCTGGTGTAAAATAAAGTATATATAAATAAATAAAACGGGGACTATTTTAGACGTCAACCAAAAAATGTTACCAGCTTGTCAATTTTACCCTAATATAAGTTATTAACATTATGGTGGAATTTAGCTGCATTCAAATTAATCGGTACGGAAGAGTACTGTATTATACGCTATTGTTGAGCATGAGGTCCTGGGTTCGATTCCCGAGTCGGGCAAAGTATTATTGGGGTTTTCCATCAGGAATTTCTCAGTAGCAGCCCGGAGTCTGTATTTGTGCTCGGTTAATGGCATTTGGCTCGCCCTGTATTACATGGTACTTAGACATAACAAAATGTGGGTGTACTTAACCTTCGGGGAATACAAGCGTGATATTATGTGACACACATGAAAATATTAGTATTTAAATAACTGTTTGAATACTAATATATTCATCTGGTTTCCTTGTCATCATACTATGACTCTGAAAGTGCGTCATTTGTGACTGTGAGTATCATAATAAATGCAAACCAAACGTTTCTGTTTGAGTTGACTGTCACTAGGTAGGTACATAAACTAAGATAACAATACTACTACTGTATGTTATAACATAATACTTATTTAATAACATAAGCTCTCCCCAGATTTCAAGATCAATGCATCTTTTTTAACATAAGTAATTATGTAAGTAAGAAAGGAAAAATACTCTCTCCCTCTTAGACGACTACGAGTATCGTCAAATGGTTCTCCTATGACCACAACGGTAAACGGAAATTCTAATCACTACCATATATAGTAATTTCTTTGTGATTTTTTAATTTTTTTAAGTTTTTGCGTGACAAGGCGGGGTAGACAGCACCCTGCTCAAGTAACATAGAGGATAAGGATACATACAGTTATGTACATACGTACATAATTGTTCCATTGCTGAGCAAAGGCCTCTCCCAAATCCTTCCAGGTGCCGTACTATGACGTTTTAAAACCATCATGATTCTAAGAGAGAAATGGAGCTATACATGATCGCTAGCACCATCCCTTTTTCGGTCAGGAATCATATTGGCATCAATACTTAATAATGCGGCCCCAGGTATCCTTTTCCAGAGCCACCTTCATCCAACACTTGCACGGTACGTGTCTAGGTTGTCTAGCCACCTCTTCCCTCGGCGGCCATTTATATTTGGGCATAATAATAATTATACTGATCATTAAAAACTTACTTATTTGGAACCACTTTCTTCTTCTCCGGAGGAACATGATTGAAAGGCTTCATTACTTTCGGTGTCCTACGATCCATGGTCGACATACTAATTTCGTTTTTCGTCATAACTCGATCAACTTTCGACACATTATGATGATGATGATGATGATGATTGATTAGTGGCATACTGAGATCGCTTCTGGGTAAATGTCGATCGATCCTCGGTAATATGCGATCGCTTTTTGATTTTTCGCTGCGCAAGGGCACCATTTTCATGCCATCTTTCTTAAAGTCTAAACTTGTTGTACTTTGAGTGATTATTATCTTTGGTAGTTGCTTTGATAGCTTTCTTAGTCTTTCTGAACGTGGTTCTGATCTGATTGAATCAAGACTTTCGGTGGACTTTTCATTTTCAAGTTTGTAAACTGTTTTTGCTTCTATTTCTTTCTCAAATTGGTCTTCATTTTTTTCTTTAATAGTATCATAGTCAGGCTCATCTATAGAATCTGAATTGTCTTCGATGTAATTTTTGCTGTCTTTCAAATAGTTGAGACATTCATCGTAAAGTTGGTTTATTTGTTCGTATTCTACGTCTTCTGTTTCGATTTCCATTTTGTTTATATATCGATGTTACTTATTTCGCAATTATTTAGAAATATATTAATACATTTATTAATAATAATAAATAAATAAATTATTTTTAATAAATTTTTAGCAAACGAAAACGTGGACTCACTTTTTCCGCATTATTACCTAAAACACAGACACAACAAAACAACTATCCAACATTTTAGAACCAATTCACACACTCACAAAACAAAAGATTTAAACTCATTTACAACTCCAAAAATATTCATAACTCATTTGAAAAATTCTAATTCAGAATCGCGCAACTCAAAGACCACTTTCACGTATTTTTTCTGAGGAAACTCTCCATAGTTTCGTAACGCTGATACCCTGACGTTATCTCTCTGTTATCACGTTATCTTGTGCTAATTGTGATGCGCGCGCTCTAAGCCCAAGATCTGAAGTGACCTTGCTCGGAGAGTATGTGGGTAATTCTGCAATGAGTTGTGATCTTATATGCCTCTTTCGCATATTATTTCTTTGTTACTGTTGTGAAATAAATTGTGTTGTAAAGGATTTTTTATTAAGTTTCGTTTTACTTGAATCGTTTCCTATACAGATATACTCGTATAAAAATAAAAATAAAGTATCTACTTATTGACAATTTTTTTTATAAAAAGTAAATATGTTAGGTATCTGCAGATACGACCCTGGGGTCCTGGACCTTTGAAAGGCTTAGGAGGGGTCGAAGCCAACTCGCCCGTTAGATGTTTTTAATTAAATGAAGCCCAACCGACGATTATCCCTGTACGCACTATGCAAGTGTATCCAAGGACAACCCCAAGGTGGTGTAGGACTATTGCAGGATATGGAAAAAAAGATATTGGACTACAGGTTTGGGTGGCTGAAGTGGACTGGTTACCAAGAACTTTGGAAGGACTATGACCTGATCAAGCCCGTAAGATCCCCACCAGCATATTACTGGAATATTTCCTTCTTCCGAACGCGTTTGCTCTTGCGAATCTCCACTCAAGGGGCCAATAAAGGCAAGCCAGAGGTGAGGAAAAAGACTCTTCCCGGGAGATAGGGTTCGTGGGGTCACTACTGCCCAACAGCTCGCCACATGCTGCCCTGCGGGATTATGTATCTCTCTTGGTCTAGCTCCTCACCCTAGACCTGTTTTGGCAAAGTAAGCTCTATCGGCACAGACCCAGAGTTCAGGAGCGCGCAAGCTCCATCATGACATCAACTCTTGATTAATTAGTTATGGCATTTACCTAAATCTGCTGATATCTAGTCTTACTACAGTGGGTGTGTTCATATGTTCATCATCATCATCATCATCATTTCAGCCGGAAGACATCCACTGCTGGACATAGGCCTTCCTCAAGCACCGCCACTTCGACCGATTCTGTGCTTCCCGCATCTAGCGGATTCCTGCGGCCTTCACAAAGTCATCAGTCCACCTTGTGGGAGGCCTTTCAACGCTACGTCTTCCGGTACGTGGTCGCCACTTCAGAACGTTTCGGCCCCATTAGCCATCTTTTCTACGAGCAATGTACCCTGCCCACTGCCACTTATGTTTGGCAATTCTTCGAATGGCATTTTTCTTTGTTCATATGATGTATGTTGTTATTAATGTTTTTAATTATAATAATGTTAATGTATTTCATTGTAATGATAGTAATGAGTGCGTTACGGGTAGTCAGAAGCCCAAAAGTCTGACAACCAGTCTTCCCAAGGGGTAGCGACTGATTATTATCTGACCTCCACAACCCAGTTACTGGGCAACATGCCCAGTATCTGGGTTGTAAAGGTCAGATAGGCAGTCGCTTTATGTAAAAATCGGGTATACAGCTGCATCTGGTTAGACTGGAAGCTGACCCCAACATAGTTGGAAAAAGGCTACGCAGATGGTTTTTATATAGTCTATTTTTTTTTTAATAAACAAGTACTGAGTATGTATCTCGCACATTTCCGATATTGACAGAGACAGATGGGACATTGGTCGAGGTGGACTGATTGGGTGGGTGACTTTATGTTTATTACGTGGACCAATAGAAACACAGTCAAAATTTTCCGGTACTCGTTTGTAAAATAAAAACAGACTATAGTCATTAATTTTTATGTATTTATGAATTGTATGATGAATTTTAGCCTTATTAAAAAAATAATATCATCATCATCATCATTTCAGCTGAAAGACATCCACTGCTGGAAATAAGCCTCCCCCAATTGGGGGGTTTGCCATAATCGCCACGCTTGGCAGGCTGGGTTGGCGATCGCAGTACGGTGTTAAAAATGCATAGAAAACGCTGCTGCCCATTCTCTAGTAAGTCCCTTAGTCGCCTTTTACGACACCCACGGGAGGAAATGGGATAGTGCTTTTCTTTATGACCGGCACCACACGGCTCAAAAAATAAAATAGTACGATTTAGTTGACAAGTTTCTTAGCCTTGGTGTAGGCTGCCTTTTCCTAGCAAATTTTTCAGAATAACCCAATATGAAAACCGTCTAAATTCAGAATGGCGACGTTGAAACCTGTTGAAACTTATTTATCATTGTTATTTGACATCACTATGATGTGTGTTTACACTATTTTGTCAGTGTTATGTGCTGTTGCGACTTTTGCCGATTAAAATGTATTAGTTGTGTTTGCAAATTGATGTGGAATAAAAGGAACCAATAAGTATAATGGCGTAGTATTGGCTACTGCAGGGGTTTTGTATTGAACTGTTTTTGCCTATTGCTACATACATACTTAATCACATGTCTTCTTCCTATTGGGAAAATGGCTGCTGCTAATCATCCGTTAAGTTTATGAACAACAATGTAAAGCAATATGGAACAACATTGCTCCGTATTAATCGATGCCAAGATTGGATAGAGGCATGAGGAACAGGGTGTAAAGTTCACTCATCCTTCATAGAAAAGGGAGGATCCTCCGACCTGACGGGTGTTGTGTTTGGTGGGCAACTGCTCGTCGGTTGATGTCGGGATGTTGTATATATGCTAGTTGCGCGGTAAACTTTGATTGCGCGATGTAGGATTTGTGTGCCGTCAGGTCTTTGATGCGTAGTTCGCATGTGGCGTTGTAGAATGGCGCTACAATTGTGTTATTTTTTAAGTTGTTTCATATTCCTCCAATAATTACGCGACTACCTCTAGCTAAATTGGTGATTAATGATGACAGTTGAAACAACGAGATTTCTGTGCTATATCTAACTTAAATATATTAATGTAGGTATTGTAAAAATTACTGACTAGGAACACGCAGTTATTTGATGTCCCACACAGTGGTACAAACTACGCTCAAAACTCAGTGATTGATGGTAGGATGCTAAGTAATTTTAACAAAAGATTTTCTCAACTTGATATATTTAACACAAAAAAAGGTATATTCAGGAAACAATTAATACCAAGCAACAAGCAGTACCTTTGTACTGAAATTATAATGATATCGTATCTCTATATATTTAACTGTGTGTATATAAATAATAAAATAAATAAATAAATAACTTCGGTATGTGACGAATTGACAAATAAATCTAAATCGAACTGAATAGGAGGTATACGGACAATCACCTCCTAAGTACTACTAAAACATATTCACACACCACTTCGCAACTCCTCATTCACAATCCTACACACTCACACACACTGTACACTTAGAAAATTTGCTTAGTTGGTGCTAGCATTTCACATGATTCTATGTTTGTTTCTGCTGCATGTATTGTATTGCTATTAAATTGTAAATCCGTAACTGGCTGTAGGACTAGCTTATATATTTTAAGTTATAATTTCAAAGAGCTATTATTATTATATACTATTATATATATACTATTATTATACTATTTATTTATTTTGTGAATAATAAATAAATAAATAAATAACCTTCCGGAATAAATGGAATAAATGTTATAAATGATTGTGGTACCCGCCTCAAAATCCATTGTGTAGGATAAAAGATCTAAGTGGTCACACAGACAGGCTCGAAACGATACTTTGATTTATAATTATGTATAGCCAGTATGTATTATAGTATAACAAACACTTTACTGCCGATGGGCTATCAAGAGCCTATTTATAACCACTAAAACATAAGGAAATAAATAAAAGAAACATTTAATAGGCATAACTTTATTATTGCCCGTTAATAATTATATTTCACATACATTATGAATAGTGTTTGGTGTTCATTGTTCACACTCACAGACACACTTGCGTAAAACTCATTTTTTCAATTAAATATTTTACAGGACATTTTATATTTACGTTATGCACGTAAAAAGGGATGCCCCGTAAAATAAATATTATTTTTTATGAATATATTATATTTATTTCAATATACCGGATGACATTTTTTACCGTCTCGTAAAAATTTGGGTATACTAGGTGAACGGAGTAGAAGCCTATGGCATAGTTTTTATTATTATTCTTTAACCTAGAAAGAAATTGGACCCTGTTATGCAGAAAAGATCCAACCAACGTTTAATAACACGTTGGTTGGATCTTTTCTGCATAACAGGGTCCAATTGATCTATGGATAAATACCACACATTTGAAGTAAACTTATCATACTATAACAATAAACACAGAAATTTTACAAAAAACATAATTCAATAAATAAATACGATAAATAATATTTAAATTTAAATCATACGCACCCAAATTTCAATATTTTTATCTTTTATTTTAGTTTTGTGTCTGAAAAAAAAAAAAAAAAAATTGCTATGCCATAGGCTTCTACTCCGTTCACCTAGTATACCCAATTTTTTTCGAGACGGTAAAAAAAGTCATCCGGTATATTCGCGAAAAATTTCCTCACTGTAAAATTAAGTGAGAAGCATGATGCTTTGATTTTTGAATATTTTATATGTAATATAATTTTGAACTTTGGCTTCGTATTAAGTAAATAATTTTGTATATTATCAGACTAAAAAAACTTTCTTTTCTTCGCATGAAAATAATTAAAACTTAAAAAATAATGAAGTAGTATGCAGACATAATTATAATTAGTAAATTTTCGTAAAATGAAATGTATATCAATTCATATAATATGACCTAAATAGTTTATAATAATAATTTAATAGCGAAACAAAACTTTGAATAGACCTTATAATATTATAAAACATTAATATATTTATATATTTAAGTACGAACATCGTGAACACAAATATTAGATAACATTACATATTCTAATTTATTAGCTAGAGAAGGAAGAATGACAAATAATGTTTTCTATTAAAAAAACAATCGTTATATATAATTTTAAAAGAGCTTAAATATTAATACCAGATTTTTCCCATTTTCGTAGGCAATAGGATTTTTATACAGACCCCCGAATGATTTTTCATTTAAAACTTACTTTTTTATATATTTTTTCGTAAGCTAATCATTTTGTATCATTACTAGGTAAGTACACCTGTAAAGTAACAAATGATACAACTTAATAGGATTTTTTGACGTAACTTATAAATATATTGCGTATTATTGATAAGTTATTACATATTCTTACTCTTATCACGAATCTTCTAGCCACCGTTAAAATAATAAAACCGTTAGAGGTATATTATATCGAATTTGGCATAAAAAAATTGACATCAACCTATTTTAATTTGGCAATGATTTTAAATGTTCTACACACTGAATTGTATACAGCCAATTATCTGGATTATACTAGCAGTAGCCATTTTATTGGATTTTTATACATTTTTGGAAAATATTTTATGAATTTAATTAATTTATACTTACCACCAAATGTTTTCCTGTCACTTTGAAGAAACAATGCCTGACTGAGTTTCCTTTGGAATAACCTATTTATATAAAGTCTATCTGTTCATACACGAAATATTTTAAGAGAAACATCTGTAAGTGGTTAAGACGCCATAGCAACGAATATGTATTTTTTAATCTAAGTTTTATAATTTTAAAATTGCTTGAGACATTTTGCATGAAACATTTACTTACTTATTCTATGAATGACCCGCCCCGCGTTGGAGCGCCAACGCAGCGGCGGCGACGGCGGCCACGCGGCTGAGGCGGTTCATCATAATTATTATGTGTCAAGTAATTTTAAATTATTAAATTTTTTAAATAATATACATACATCCTATGGCTTCTTTAACATCTGTGTATCTCTTAAAATATTTCGTGTATGAATAGATAGACCATATAATATATAATATATATTTTTATATATATTTCGGTTTTCTTTCTTAAAATTTGGTCTTCAAATATTCTGAATAACTTTTATATTATAAAATTTATTTAGCGGTTTACATGGACATCTCATATACGTAGAATTTAATTTTAAAATTAAATGTCATCTATCTACGATATATCTAAGGACCTATATTTACTTCAGGTATCGAGGTGACCACATCTCTACGTTTATACGGTTTTTTTTTCTACATTTTGTTTAATTTCGCCCCTAATACATGGTGTCAGGGAAATCAACGCGCTAACTGTTGTCATGAAATTAGAACATGAGTGAACTAGACCTGCGAGCAATTAAATTTTTAATTTGATAAAATCGGTTGTTTCATGTAAAAATGCAATACCTACACGGTCAAAATGTATGGAACAAGTGTTTTTTCTTTAAGAATCATGTGGTGCATTCATGGTAACTTTTTGCGTGTCGATGTCCCTTACACCCTATGATATATTATAGGTTGTTTTAATACACGCTAGAACATTAATATACATTAAATAATAATCTGGAAGTGGCCTTTACTTAATAATAAATAAATATGGGACCGGATAATTTTCTTTTCTTGAAAAATAGTAGGCGAAGCATTTGCATAATCATATTCTTGTCCATATTTTGTGTCTTCTTAGCGATTAAGCTACCAATAGTGGTATCTTTCTCTTTCATTCTGAACACATCAATTCTGAGTAGCTTTACTTGTAACCGGGACAATACTTTGTTTAGAAATAAGTTGCCTGATGTCGGAAGAGATTCCAATCATTGGAGTGTACTTTCTGTCATGTTGCTTTGGTACAGTCACCCTCAAAAAGATGATAAATAATAATTATATAATTAATTAATTAAATTATTATTATAATTATTAAATAATTATATAATAATTATTATTATAATTTTCATCGACAAGAATACATTAGCCGGCTGTCGCTGAAAACCAGCGCTGGGACTCTGTCTCACATGGGGTCGCAACATTATGCTGAGCGATGGTCGTTTTGCGTGGATTTGGCGCATATTTTCCCCCCAACTTGTTATTTTCGTGTTTGTGTTCTGTCTCTGCGTCATGTTTGCCGCAAATAAACGTATTTTCTTTCATTTCTTCTATTTGATTGTCTACAATTTGTGTTCCTTTACAATTATGTACTCGTATTTAATGTGTAATATTTTTGTTGTAGGAAAAAGATTGTAGATTTAATGAATTCTTGTCGATGTACTTATAATATTTTTGAGGCTTTGTGTAAAATATAATCATTGTGGTGTAATAATCTGGTTTTCAGCTGCATTTTATTAAACATGACTGAAAATTATAATCTGAATATATTTTCTTACTTGTACCTACGCTCAATGCTAACAAATATATCTTAACTGGCAGCAATGTTTCATAATCTCACTTTTCTTATAATTTATTATTTTCACCTTGCCGCTTATACTTGCTACTTTTTGGCAAGAATGGCAAATAAATGTAATATTTTATACACTATTTACTTATATTCGTATATTAATGGATAGGTACGCTATCGCACAAATAGATATAATTACAAATTTGGATAAAATGCTTCAAACTCAATAGAAGAGTGAATATATGGAAAATTCTATATCTTAGGAATGGTAACGTGTCACAACCCTATCATAAACTCTGAAAACACAACCCTAGGCAACAAAAACCATGGTTTCTTTACATTTAACTATTAAATAATGACTAATATCTAATATATATACTTTATACTAACTAGTTTACTCGATTATAGGTACTTTATTTTATTTTATTTTCTCCATTCGTTTTTAAAATAATTAAAAAATTAAATAAAAAACACAAAATAAAAAATAACCATTTATTCGTGAATAAAATTGAAAACAAAAAGAAATATTAAATAAAAATGATTTAAAACAGAAGTTAATGGTGTTTTTATAAAAAATGATAAAACCACAACGTTCTATCATGTACTTTACAATATCTACATAAATGTATATTTATATATCTATTAAGTATACATCGGTATTATATCTATTTATTACATTGTATACTTTGAGAATAGTGCCACAAAAAATATAACTAGGTGAATAGTTTTCTCGTTAAAATAAAAATAAAATATCAGTAACTATAAAAATGGAATGACAAGTAGATTTATTAAAATTAAAGTAAGATAATCAAATATAGACCAAACAGTTTGCATTATACTGCTGTAATACTTGCTTAAATGCATTTAATTTAATTTATTTTAAGCAACATATTAAATTTTTATATAATTATTTTCTAATTGAAAACTATTCACCGCACTATTATTTTGTCGACAGTATCCACAAATGACTAACATTTTAAAAAAATCACATAAAATCAACAGTTAAAACTTATAGTATACACTAATTACGTTATATTCTTATCGATATCGATAAACCAGTCGATAAAACTAATCAAAATAACAATCACAATGTGTTTAAAGCGATATGTTGTCGAATTTACAAAACGAAAAATTGTATCTAATCGATACTAGATTTATCGATATCGATAAATTTTGGAATATCCTTACGTATGCCTCTTACGCGTCATTGCAGTCCCTCGGACTGATAGCGCCTTTCCTGAAAATAGCAAAATAAGGAAAAGTATTAAACGAAAAGAACTATATAAAAAATATACACCGTTAAAACTACAAATCGTTTCATTTTGGACGAACAAACCTGATCCTGCACAAAAAGATAATAAAATACCTTGTAAGTGTTCGTTGGTAACTTAATACAGAAATATAAAAAACAAGAATAATGAATATTTAATACAAGAATATTATATTTATCGAAGTACAATACAGTCGGTCTGAACTTCGCGCAAGCCAAATGGTGACATGAGGCGAGTGAATGTAGGCGCAAAAGTTCGGAGAGCCTATGTTAAGACCAGAAATGACTGATATTGTACTGATGATAGAAATCGTGATAATAATAATAATATTTTTTTTAGAACCGCACATGATAATGCAGTAAGTAAATAAATTAACAAAGTGTTACATAGTTTATTAGAAGGTTAAAATAATCTTATTCACATGCAGCTAGTAAGATTAAAAGTTACCAAAATAATTTAAAGGTTTAAGGAGTACGATAATGCATGCTGACATGATAGGTAAGATAGCCTGAATGGTAATGATTTGTTCTAGAACAAAAAAGGCGATTGGTGACTGATGTTTGTGGAACGAGCAATTGATATAGAGATAAATGATAATGAAGTGAATGTAATGTATGAAGTGACTAAAGAAACGTTCTTCGGCCAAGTGAATTTCGGGTAATCGTGACTCACTCAGAGGATAATGATGTAAACATTGTTACAATTAATGAAATAAGGTACAGGGAAAATTGTGATGTTCTCGTCAGTAAAGGAGGTAAAATCAATTATTTTAATAAATGGAATAATGAATAGTTAGTATACTTCAATAATTATATTCATTTGAGGAACCGGGATGATGTAAATAAGTATTGTATCTAGCATAATCAAATGTTCCCACTGCTGTGACCCAGGCCTCCTATCTTCGAGAGGGAACTTTAAACAACCACGCGGGCTCCGTGCGGGTTGGATCTTAGACATGTCGGTTTCCTCACAATGTTTTCCTTCATCGTTTTGAGCAGTGGTCATGAAATTATTTACACAAAGTGCCTGCCTGGGTTTAAGCCACCATTTTTATTGAGCAACCATTGCTCCTATCGTCTCTATGGCACTAGATAATAGTGCAGCTTTCTATCAATGTATTTTTTTTTTACCAGATCTTTACGTCCAGAGATTACCTCATACAAACAAACCAATATATATCTCTTAATATAGTTAAGAATATGGATGGATAATTGAGGCCATAAGAGCCAGAGTGGCCTAAAAAAGTGCTCTAAACTTACCTCGGAAGCAGTTTTTCAAAATAAAATCAGTAATGAAATAATGACTGTTAGACCACTCTGGCTCTCAGAGGTCATGAGAGCCAGAGTGGCCTAAAAACTTCTCTAAACTTACCTCGGGAGCAGGTTTTCAAAATAAAATCAGTATTGAACAAATTTAGGCCACTCTGGCGCTCATAGCCTCAATTATGATCATTCATGTAAGGAGCCGGGGTAGTGTAAATAATTATCGTAAATGAAGTTCTAACATTGTTAATGAAGTTAAGATGAAAATAAGTTAACAGATGAATAAAGGACATAAAAGTTAAAATAAATGAAGTGTTAGTAAATTCCGTACCATTGTACACAAGCGCTAGTGAGGTGCTGTGCCGGCTACACGTTTGTTGTGTATCTGTAAGGTTAGTGGTTATAACTGAGATAGGTTAGTTACATACGGCAGACTTAGAAACATTGAGGTTAGTACAGAGAACAGATATATGATTTGGTTGTCACGGAAAAATAGTTTTGGAAGACATGACATGAACGCTATATTAACTAAAAATAGATAGAAAGAACTGAATAACCTAAACAAAAATATTGCAACTTCTTCTCCAAAATAATCAGCAATTACGTATAGTAATAAAAATACAGTCTCTAAGTAAGACATCAAAAAACAAACACCTTTGAAAAATTCGACCACAGAGCGAAAACGAATTCACTCTTTTTTTAAGGCATAGAATTCTGCTCAACGTTCTCAAGGCTGTACTTGAGTCTATCATTAAAAAAGAGTTCGCTCGATCTAGATTTCAGCTTTATTGCTTCCCATGACAATCAAAATCAATCAATTTAAACCTTATGCCATCACAGTAAGTACCTGTCACGTGGGGTGATGATATCCTCGTCCGAGTCAAGGTCGTAGATCTCATCCCGAATGTAACTCCTGTTTGCGAAGCCTCCCATATCCACTGGAATAGAAGAAAATGAAAATGTTAAATATCGAAAGGCACCAAGCAACACATCATAAATGATCGACTGCTGGAAAAGATTTTTGTAGCTTTTTAGCCGTCAAAAACTGCTCTTCAGTGATTTATAGTTTTATGTTGCTATCCGTTTTAGACGAGTCAGCTGCATATTTGTGAAAACTTCTACTGTTTGTTGTACGAGCTCGTCCAAGGGTGCTGTCACAACTATCTACACTTATCCCGGCAAGCAGTTTTGCTGTGTTCCGATATAAAGGATATTTCAGGTTTTTGTATTACAGATACCCACAAGCGGCGACTTATTATCAGGACCCTTTTTTATAAAACCGACAGGTGTCAATTCGACAAAACAAGTTTCGTTCATACATTTTCTGCTTTATTAAACAGCACCTGTCGTGAAAATGTGGCAATTTTGTCATTTTATGTCTGCAAATATGTCGCATTGTCAGTTATAGGGCTCAGGTGAACTGTTATCTTGTTTACTACATAATTGTTACCAACCTCTGGTCGAGTCGTCGTACTTGTCATCAGCCCACTTGTAGTCGTTCTCGGAGTAGAGCGGCGGGAGCGTTTGGTGCGGAGTGGGGTACAGGTCCAGGTGACGCTTCTCATTCTGTATGCTGTCTGTGTCGCCGTACGCTTGCATTCTGGAAGGATTGAGAGTTTCTTTAGTATGTAGAACTTGAGATTATGTTTTGTGAACAAACAAGACAGGATTGAGAGTTCAGTTCGTGGACTACTGTAGTTTTACAGATCTTGGTAAGATTCAGAAGATTCTTGAGGTACTAAAGGCCTTTTAGATATCATTGCGTTGATTTTGAGTTTGTAAAAGCTAGTAGTTTTATTATGTGTACTAAAATATAGTTTAAGTTGGTTTAAGTTAATGATTGTAATACAATATTATTAAATATATGTTTATGTACGTCTCTATTGCTATCTTAATTAGACAAAACAAAACAATTAAATATTATATTTTTATTTTACTGTGTTCTCAATTTGAAAACAAATCAAACGTTCCTTCTCTGTTATAAGCAGTACCTCTCCAAAACTTTTAGATCTTCATCATTAGTGAACTAAGTCACCCAATATAGCTGTAATGTTTTCGCGTTAAAGTAACATTTTATTCAGCTCACCTAGTATAATCCTCGAAGCAGCTGAACCGCCAGAGCGCGAAGGCGAGCATGGCCATGGAGATGAGCACCCCGGCCGCGATCACCAGCCACACCATCAGCACCGTACGGTCGTTGGGGATTGCGTATTCCTTGGGGGTCCAGTGCAACAGATCAAGGAATGGAACAAATACAAGAGAGTGGCGAAAATAGAACAAATCACTTCGAAATTCGAACAGTGGCGAGTTGTGAATCTGCAGCGCAACAGAGGCCCTAGCACAAACGCGTTAAGTTAACGTAATGTAAATTCGAACGATTTTTTAATCAAAAATAGAACTATATATGCGAATGCGGCAAGTAGAATTAAATTCGTGAAAGGTCCACGGAAGGTTGGTAAAAATCAAATTAAAAGGGAAAAGAAATAAGGTAAAGAGGAAAGTAAGGTACATCGTCTTGGCAGAAGATTTAAAGATACTACAACGTAATACGGTACCAAATGCTTGATAGTAGTCGCGTGACATTATTTCAAGACTTCTACCGTTGAACTAATTTCACTTAAGATATTGATAACAAGATGACTGAACTGGCATTAGGGATGTATTTTATGAATATTCACAACTGGAGATTCCTGACTATATTCGTGACACCCTGGGTTGACTTTCACGGGAAACGGGAGAGAGATCGAATTAACCTCAAACCCACGTATTCAAATGTTAGGTCAAAAATAAATTATTTATTTTTCATCATGCCAATAGAAAAACAAGACTCACCGTGATACCCAACGAACGCAGTCTCTCAGAGAACTCCTCCTTGATAATGTAGCTTGTCCACATATCGTCCAGGTCTTGGGTGTTAAGTCTCGGCTCTTCAGGCTCCTCTTCATAATGGAGGGGAACCCCGAAGGTCAGCTCCACGCAGTTCTCATACTCAGGCCACTGGATGTTGCAGACAGCTGTCCTGGTGATCTGTGTTACTTCCAACCTGGAAACAATGACAAAAAAGCTTTTAGGAAAATTTATACAGGACATACTTTTTGGAGGTCATTAAAGAATTATCTGACTATGACGGATTAATTAAAAGTAGATCAGTAGAACATTCTAGTTTGGGAACAAATAAACACTGCTTACTATTATAAATGATTACTTTAGCCTTGTACATAATTAAGACACGACGAATATCTTAACTATTTTGTAAAACAATGAAAGTCTAGACTTAGTGGAAGGGTGTTTTCAACAAGATAAATACAGAAAACATCGAAAAGATAAACACCAGAATTTGGCAGAACCTAGTTTGAGCCGGCATAAGAAGAAACGCTTAATGCCACCAGTGGTATTTTTGATGCTAAATATGATGAAGATGATCTAATTATTCATAATAACGTAACCAAAGTCACAAGTAAAAACAAGAGAAAATATTAAATGCGTAATATAAGTTGATGGCTGCAGAACATAAACAAAATCTTCGATAAACATGCTCATCCGATCTTATAATAGATCAGTGTTTATCTCTTGTTTGAAGGTTATGCTATGATTTTATAATACATCTTCAGGAACTACGTCTTTGAAAACATAATCTAGCTTGAAAATACCGGTAAATTAGGAATACAAATCCATATTATATCCATATATATTATTGTGCATATTTTTGTCCAAGTTACATATAATGTATATTCCTGGCTTAATTCACTAAATCATTACTTAGAAATTCGAACGTTATCGGGGTGTAAGTCCACGATGACTGATAAAAACAAATAAGTTCGGTTTTGAATTATGTGCTGTCTTTTGACTGGTTGGAAGTGAAAATCACAGAATAGGAATACTACTATCACCAATTGTATGACAAGATAATGATAGTGATATCTTCTATAAGTACCTATTACTTGTAGCGGTCATTGAGAGGCCCATGTTTTGTCCCTGTCTGTCAAACTTCATTTTAACTTGACAGAAAGGGACAAAACAGCTAAAATAGGTTTATGAAGCGGATAAATTTATTATGAATAAGGGCCGAGACAGGGTTTATTCGATAGATAGCAAAAACATCTGTTGTTCAATCGTCAAATAGGCTTTATTCGTCAAATAATTCACTTATCTGAGGAATAAATCTATTTTACTCTTTGACGGTCAAATAACTGCTTATTCCTTATATGTATAAACGACGTTGACGTCTACTAAGTTTGAGGTTAGTTTTTGTACTTTACATGTGTACTTAACTAAAATTGATAATTTCGATAGTTTTGACAACAAATGATTAGTTTTATTTTAAAACATGTCAAAAATGCATAACAATAAATTATATGATTTTGGAATGTGCTCATCAACACCTTCAATTTGATACCCAAATTGTAATAATTGAAGATATTACACAAGAACCCAGAAAACATTACATTCCTTATTTGAGCAGTTGTGTAACAAGCGACAAATTCGGCAAAAAATACTTATGTTTTCGTTTTGTGTTAGGTTGGGATATATGTACATCAAAATCTCAAATATACGTTTTGTTTTTCTATTCTTGTCTAACACGTTGAATACTATATCTGTGCATCTCGCTTACACATAGACAGTGTATAGTTGGTAAGCAAAGACCACAAATATAAAATCAGTTATTATACGCTTCAAAAATTTAAATTATATGCTAGATAGTTATTCGACGATTTAAATGAGGATTGAAAAGTCGGCCCTAAGACGGATATTCTATAATTATATAAAAATGGCAAGTACCTAATTAAGTGACGTTAGATTGTACACTATTATACTAACTTGTGACATGCACAATGACGCAGAGACATAATTAAAATTATTTCCTATACTGTCAACTTTAAATGATTAGTAAGTGAACCGGTATAATGTTTAAATTAGCCTTTGTCAATTCGAATGCGATCAAATACCTTTGTTCTTGAGAGAAGAAACATTAACAGAATTTTCAGTTCATCCCGATGGTGCTCTAATTCGTGTGTACTAACATAATTATGTCATCTTAACTGTACCTATACCCAGTCTCAAATTCAGATAATTTATGTAAACAAAGGGGATAATATAACAAAAAATATCTTCGTACTGGGCCTCAAGTCTGCAATTACAATAGTGTCAGAATGGTCTCGCCATTGTGAGTATTTGACAGTGTTTGTATGGCAAATCTGTCAAAAACTCACAATGAAGAGACCATTGCAACGTTTGTACATTAGTAGACTTGGCCCCCTGGTAATTCACATAAAATTGCGAAAAAAAAAAAGGTACTATTTTCTTTTAAGTACTGATTAAAAAAAAAAAATCATACCGTAATTATTTTTATAAATTTTCGGTTTTAAACAAAGTTATTAATAAAAGGAGATTTTCTGGTATAAAATATTTTATGATACTGGTAACAATGCAGGAGATCCAAACATTTTCAAATTTTTTACATCTTCAATAACACTAATATTACAACTCTCATAAATAGATTCATATTGTAACGAGCATATCTAGCCACATTTTGGATGAAAACGGCTGTAAACTGTTTTGATTGGAAATAGATTTTGAGACGCCTACGTCTAGCACTGGGCTTAAAAGGGCTGATTATGACTATCATATACCGTGTCTCCGACACACTACAAAAATATTGTTTGGCAACGGTATTTTGTTTGCATAGTTCTTATAATTAATTCACTTTAATTTTATCGATGATTATTTACAAAAACATTTAATGATAAAATGTTTTGCACCACTGTCCTGTCATTTTGACGCGAGACATTTCTTGACATTACTTTGTTTACATAAATTATCTGAATTAGAGACTGGGTATACAGGCTTTTTATAAACATCAAATGACTTAGTAAAATCGATTGGCGATTGCTATATTAATTATTTATCAAAGTCATCATCCGTTGGTAGATTAGTGTCTGAGTTTCGATCACGTCATATCTTACGACTAATTTCTTTCAAGAACGCGTCGTATTTAATGTCTGCAAGTTGTTATTTGCTCTCAAAATAATGCTATGTATATTCTATCCGACTTACTTTATACCCAGGAGAAGAGGAAGAATGCGTGTCCGGTCCTCTACTTTATAAAGTCAGTCTGTTCTTTGTTAGCTACATTATCTCTATAGTGCGTTTAGGACCTTTCTCGAAATTGGTGACGTCAAAGTGTTATCCGTAGACATACAACAATATGATAGTTATCAAACAAAGTCACTCAAAATGTCTTTCACTAATACAAGTTCTCTATTCCTATTGTTTATCGCAGACAAGCTTATCAATAACTTCTTATCATTCGACTGGTGCTTATCAATTCAATGACATGAATATACAATTACTTTACGAAATTATTTTCCACTGTTTTGTGTGAATTTGTCTAGATATTTCTTTTCGGGCTAAAGATGGATTATGGAAAAATATCTCAATAGTGACACTTCACATCAAATAATACTGGCATTGCTCGCGTCTTCGCTCGCATAGACTAAATGTACTAAAACCTAGCCAGAGAAAATACCTACAAATTCAAGTAAGAATCACTCAAATCGAATAAGTGGGTCTCAAGTTATAAGTGAGATAGACAGAAATACCTTCTGCTTTATAAAATGCAGTTTTGATGCTGGCACCATACGCATTTCTGCCGCAGCATTGATGTGTTTAAGTTCGAAAGGGCACAAGTGCCAGTTAAAATTCAGACAATTATGACTTTTCTACTATGTCATATTCTCTGAGTCATGGGCGCAATGCGATATCACGTCCACGTAACGCTGACGTGAGTTAGAAGATATTACAGTTAAAATGAGTTTAACATAACAACAGTATTTATCTATACAGGGTTATTGGTAAAACTAACTACCAACCATACAACCTCTCAGGACTATACTACTAACATCATAAATAACAACTATTGTTCTATGACTTTTAATAATTCATCAGATTTTTATTCATCTAAATTTCATACAAAAATAAAAATATTTAAACTCATCGCTCTAAATGTTACGAACCCTATGCGTAGCAAAACAAACTGCCGTGTCCTACGAGTGACAGTGCACGGGAAAATACAGAATTTAAGGCCCAGATATATGCCAGTGACCTTAAGTGGTTAGCTTGCGTGTCCTGTACTTAGCTCACGCCACGCGTCGTATGTCCAGCAAGTAATAGGACTCGCCCATCCAGGAGCGCTGTCCCAAATAAGACGCATTATTAATTTATTATACATAAAACAAAAGGTATTTTAATAAAACACGTATACTAAATGATCAATAATTAAATTATCTTTAAAATGGTGAAGGTTTCAGAAAAATACGCTTGATAAATTTTGTGTAATTCGCAGTTTTTTATCCGCGTTAGACTTAACTTTACAAATTAATTTCACTATGTATTAGATACATAATCTAAAATATTCACATATCAAGTTATTAAGCAAATGCTCTAATTTAACATATATTTTTTCCGAATCATTAACATTACTCGTTTACACGTGATCTTCAGTATAAAATCATTAAAAGTCGGTTATCGTCTATCGGTCGGATATCGTCGCCTTAAATGTGTTAGTAGATAGAAAAACGAAATCTTGAAGGTTTGTTTTTGATAAATGTAAAAAGTCAGAACAAAAAGTTGTTGTTTATGATATCAGTAATATAGCCCTCCAAGATTATTAGCGTTTTACCAATAACACTATATAGACTGTAAGCTTTCTCAAGAATAAATAAATAATAAACAAAACGGAGTGTAGGGCACCACTTTGGAAAGACCTATACTCAGCAGTGTATTGCAATACCTTAGTAGCATTTTTTGTTGGCATTTAGTTGGGCCACTTACCTCTGTAAGTGGCCCAACTAAATGCCAACAAAAAATGCTACTAGGGTAGACTGTAATGAATAAGAGTTTATGATAAGGTAGATCAGAGAGCCATAATCCAGAGAGCCAGATCTATTATAGATATTGAAAACTATAAAAGCACTAAAAGAGAAGCAGAAAGTACTGCTTTCATAATAGCAAACTGTAGTAAATAAGTTTACCTAAACGTAATCGTTATTGTTAATGCGCTGTTTCATGTGATAGATAAGACATACGTCGTATGTTTTATAATTGCACTACAAATCTGTGAAGATAAGGATGAAAAATAATGGTATAAAGAGTTCGATAGCGAAAAAACTAATGAGTAGAGTGCTGTATATTTGATTTTTGCGAAAGGAATGAAATTAGAAAATCATGCAAATAGGTTTCAATGACTCACCGATAACATAATCTTCTAGATCCTTAATTAATATTTTATACATTATTCTTATATTTGTAAATCTAACATTTATACTAAGTGAGACGGATTCCATCTATGGTATGAGGACTTTACACTTATCACATCTAAATTGTCTCTCTGATACATTTGTTACTCTGTGGCCAGTCTTAACATCCTCCGCGATATGTCCATGTAGGCTTCAAGTATCGATGCCAAAATCTACACAATCTAAAATGTACAGAGTAAAAAGTTGACTCCCAATCTCATACAAGCTTTTCTTCTGTAAATTTCACCGGTTGGTTCACTACTTCAATAGCATTGTCAGTCGTTACGTCAACCTTAGCTGTATCATTATTATTGTAATTATCTTTCTTTATAATATCTACAACTACCTCTTCTGGAGTCGATTCATTATTATTATCTACTTTAGGCTCTTGGAGATTCAAGTCAGTTTTCTTCTTGGCACCCTTAGTGCTATGTAACTTCAGTTCGTTATTAGATACTTGAGGATAGTGATGCAATATCGCAGTCGTGTTAAAAGTAATTTTACCATATTTAACTATCTCTGTAGGTCGTTTTGCATAACTAGTACTAGGCACAGCTAAGTCTACGTTCTTTTCTATATCATTATCAGGTGTGTTCGCAGCGCTATAATCCCTCGTCTCTTCTATAAGTCCTAAGGCTATGTGTTTACTTTTCTTAATATTTTCCATATAACTATTGTGAAGGTTCATATCTACAGTATTATTTTGTTTGAGTGGCAACGAGTTTGGCAGCCGGTGTTGTCTGTCCTCGGCTGTGTATCACAATTGTTTCTGATTAGGGTTCTTGATTATTTGATCGTTAGCCGCGGCGAGATCGCGCGCGGCGTTTGTTAGCTATGTCTGAGACTGAACCATAGAGATGCTGGTTGTCTCAGTCACGATAGTTGGAGCTGGGAACTCGTCAGTAGTCGAGTCATAGATCGGGAACTCGCAGCACATGACGAACTTCAAGAAGCGCGGTACTTCCACGTAGATTGCAGGTGGTATCGGTATCAAGGGCGAAGTCGATGCCTTATAATACAAATAATCTGGGTTATCTCTGTATTTTTCGTCCGCCGATCGTTCGAGCAGTGGTATGCCAGATAAGAACAGTATGATCGCTGTCGTAAATAATGGTGATAGTATCGCGATCCATTCGACGCCGTTTATCACATTTAAAGATATTATGAAAATTCCCCACCAGAGAACCACTTCACCAAAGTAATTGGGATGTCTTGACAGTCCCCAGAGTCCATCATTACACCATTTTCCTTGGTTCATTGGTTCCTGTCTAAAGGCAAACTTCTGTAGATCAGCATAAGTTTCGATCAATAGTCCAATAACAAAAATCCCTGCGCCAGCTGAGTCCAAAGTCGTCATCGTCTTCGGGGACTTAGGGAAGGAGTGATGCGGCGAATTCATAATAATTACTGGCAAACTCACAATATACACCCACACTGCCTGAAATGTATAGAACACTGCGAACCGTAGCGTATTGCTCTTACGATCCTCGAACTGTTTATCTCTACCTATATGGTAAATTCTATAGATGAGGTAGCCAGAGAGTCTGACGCCCCAGAGGCATACAAAGGCAGTGACCATCAGCTGCCTGCTGTCATAACTTTTCAGATGGGAGCCACCTTGCCCGAGAAAGAAGGTGAGCAAGGCTATAATAATAAAGTTAGCCCCGCCAGTGAAGTCAGTCACTTTATCATTCTGGAATAGCGAGGCTATAGTAAAGAATAATATCTGCATAGCCACTGTGACCATCGCGCTAATAGCAAAGTTGTTCCTATCTATCAAGGGCTCCATTCTGTATAGTTGACACTAAATTCTGTATTTGGCATCAGGGAACGTTCGAATCGATTCGTCGCAATGCTGCATTTTGGAATATCACTCTTATTCTTAACATGTTAAAGTCGTTTTTATGCACATTATACACGTTTAACACTTCAAACTCGCACTGTTATCTTTTTAGTGTATTTACAATTAGTTTTTGTATATTATTTCGTTTAAAAGCAGTTTTATAAGCTCGTCTCTTAAGCTTTACTGAAATAGATTTGACGTTTGTAACGCGCTTGCGTGAAGCTCCGTTTCACGCATGCGTACGTTGAACCTCTCAAACAAGAATTACGAATACTTAATATTCTGTACCTACTTTGATTTCATTTGTTTCTGTATTCTTAAAAGATTTTTGTATCTTTTTAGATTTTCTTAAATACATTTCGTCTGGTGAATAGGTATTGTTATTCAAATTGATACGTAACTGGGTCAATATGACGTAAAGAGACGAGAATAGAAATACTCTTGTTCGTATGTAGTACGTGTTACGTATTTAAAGCGCATCGTTCAACTTTGTATGCGACAATGTTGAGAGTTCCGCATTTAGAATAATTATGCAGGTTTTAAAAGAACTGTGAACTGAATTAAAGTTTTGAATATTTTAGGAGAATAACATGAGAGTTTGTAAAATAAACCACACATATTACATTACGCCAAATTTAATATTATTTGGTTAATTAATTTAGATATATCTGTTTTTTTACCTTCCATCAATAAATAATTTGTTTGAAGTTGGAAAATTGGCCATTGTAATGTTAATTTATTAAATTCGGGGAGAGAGCCTAGTGATCTGTCTTACAGGGTTGTAGATTGGACGCCAGTCTCTCATTAAGGATTATTTTTTATGCATTTTTGTCAAAATACTATAATTCGTGTCTCTATAAGTAAATAAATAATCCTCCCTAATCTATTCAAAGTGAGAGTGAACAGGCTTCTTCTGGGTAAGCTCACTCCATCGTAGACTTTGTCTCTGTCATCCAGACCTAGACTAAAGTCAACAGAAAACTCATAGTAGAATAAAAAAAATAAAAAAAATATATATTAAATAATCAAGTTTAGTAAGTAAATTGCCCATGCATTCCACAACTTTCCTTGACAAATCCTTAACGGTCCAGGCCGCTCGTTTGTGGAATGTATTGCCAGATCCAATAAAACGCGCGCAATCGTTGCCTGTGTTCAAAAGTCTCGTGAAGGAACATTACTTGTCGTTGTGATTACGTTCTCGTTGATAGCTGTGATAATCTATACATCCACTTCATTTATTTTCTTTACTTACATATATAGTTAGTATGTATGTATCCATGTATCTATTATAGGATATTGTGCTGTTATACTTTTTATTTGCACCAATGACAACCCCATTTTATGTCCACAAATTCACTATCCATGCCAAGGTTGCCTGAAAGAGATCGCAGTGTGTGATAAGGCCGCCCATTGTATATTTTATAGTGTTTATGTTTTCCTTTTCTTTTGTAATGTGTAATCTGATGTACAATAAAGCATATATAAATAAATAAATAAATAAATAAATAAATAACTAAGTGAATCTTGGTGAAGAGAGAAATACATATTTTTATATAATACTAGCTAACCCGACAGACTTCGTTCTATCAAAAGCTGTAGTATAAACTCCACTACTCTACCCTACCCTACCCTATCTACCTACCTACCCCACCCTACCCTACCCTACCCTACCTACCAACCCTACCCTACCCTACCCTACACTACACTACCCTACCTACCTACCTACCTACCTACCTGCCCTACCCTACCCTACCCTACCCTACCCTACCCTACCTGCCTACATAAAACTTAAAAAAAAAAATAGATAGTGGTCGATTCTCAGACCTACTGAATATGCATATAAAATTTCATAAAAATCGGTCCAACTGTTTCGGAAGAGTATGGTAACTAACATTGTGACCCGAGAATTTTGTATATAAGTCCAGGTTTCTTCACGATGTTTTTCCTTCACCGATGTCAATAATGTCCAAGATAAATTCAGAAGATAAGATGTATTTCTAATGTGCCATCTAATATTATAATTATTAGGTAGGTACCTATTTTACGAGTAAGACGAATCGAAGTAGTCAACAAGCCGTATGAATTACATATTATAACTTCCATGGTAAAACATGAGTAATTTAACCATGGCAATGACTTCCCTGATTAATTAATTGTAAATATCATAAATATTAAAGGTATTTTCCTGTTAAGGCTAATTAATTTTTAATAATAATAGCAGCCCACCACGCTGATTCTAAGTGATTTGGCAATGTCAGACATATGTATCTATACTAATATTATTATTTTGTATATAGGGGTTAATCTCTGGAACTACCAGTCGGATTTGAAAAATTATTTTTGTACTTGATAATCCAATTCTTGAGGAAGGTTATAGGCTATTTAACATCACGCTGTGACTCTTAGGTGCCGAGTAAGAAGAAAATAGAAAATAAGCTAAGTGAAAACAAAATACACACATCAAAAAAAGTTTGCGATCACTTTGGAAAATCGAAATCTTTTTTGTTAGGTACGATAGATTATATTATGATTCGGCTTGCCTGACTTAAACCCAATAGAGCAGTCGTAGGGTGCTCTTAAGCGAGCTGTTTGGAACCGTCAGCCACGTCCCCAGACCGCTAGAGCTCAGGGAAGCCGCTATTCAAGAATGGGACATGTTACCCCAAGAAATGCTGGATAACTTGATTCTCAGCATACCCAGGAGGATCACCGCATATGTTCGAGCCAGGAGAGGAGTTATATTATATTAAATATAAACCTTTTATTAATAAATTTTTGTTTAAGTTTTGTTAAACAGTCTTTTTCTTTCTATCAAATTTCTGTTACAATTACATTATGATTAATTACTCTTTTTTTTTATAAAATATAAAAAATAGTTTATTTTAATAATTTTAAACAGGGTATTTCTATTTAAATAAAACACACAACAAATAATTTTTCTTGATAAAGTTCAATTTAAAAAATTATATCAGCTTATGCTAGTGATCACAAACTTTTTTTGATGTGTGTATAGCGGTCGGGGGAACAAGAAATTTCTATAAGCCCAGGTTTATTATAGTTAGTCCAAGATAAACTTAGAAAGTATATATGAATTGAAAATCTTACTTTGGTACTTGCCTTGTTCTTTTTAAACGTTTTCCCACACTACTCGTAGGAATTTCTTCTGTATTGTGGGTGCGTTTACAAACATTTAAACTCACATACACAAACAGCCTACAACTTTGGGATTGATGCAATTAATTATTAGGGGCCTATACTACCTCAAATGGCTTAGCATGCTCCTCCGTTATGTCGAAAATACTGCAGCATTAATTCTGAAATAAATATATGGTAATGTTGAGGATTAATGTTAAGTACTATGTTAGCCAACACGATTCCATAAAATTTTCTCGATAGAAAAAAAAATCCAAAGTTACCTCCAAACTGAATAATAAACCGCTGGTATTAAAAAAAAAAATCTAATTAGATAATGAAACTTTGCATATTAACTGAACTAACTATAAAGCAGGGCCTCAAGTCTGCTATTACAATAGTGTCAGAATGGTCTCGCCATAGTGAGTATTTGACAGTGTTTGTATGGCAAATCTGTCAAAAACTCACAATGAAGAGACCATTCTGACACTATTGTAATAGCAGACTTGAGGCCCAGGTCTTATGTTATTTACTTTTTTTAAATGACCATTATTTTCACCGTAAAACGAAATTACCTAAACTATCGGCGCCTTGGAGTCTTTTCCCTGCCGCCCTGTCTCGCTTGCTCGCGTGACCGTTAGCAACAGTGTGCGAGCGAGATACAGAGTGAGGTAGCGCTGAGGTAGTATACACTCTTAATACCGGCAATAATTTCGATACCAAATTACGCAGTTACGCTAACAAAATAAATGAATTTCGGAGAAATTAGATATCTAGATTGTTTCATCACTTTGATAATTTTATAATTTTTCCTTTCTTCTAACAAATATGAAAAAAAGAATAACTAAGCTTAAGAGGGAACAACGGTCCACTAGAGCCACTCCTTTAAAAAAAATATTACATCGTGACTGAGAAGGAATTATGAATAATGGCTTGGAACATTCCAAGTTTTTTTTTTGCCCATCACTAGGAATTTCTCATGTATTGAGGGTACGTTAACATACATTTAAACTCAACAGCCAGACCCGGAACAACTACTTGCAGGTCATAAAAATATTTGTTCCGTGCAGAAATCGAACCCGCGACACGCTGCGCAGCAGTGAAACGCTTTACCACAGCGCCAACCGTGCCATCAAAGTTAATTACTCTTTGAAACGCGCAGTTACGAGACTTATTTTTAATCATTAGGCAGCTGTCCCACCGCCGGCAATTAACGAGAAGCGAGTAGAGCTAGCAACTAAGGCCTGAAACTGCGTTAAGCGGGCTTCCGCGACGGGCACCCGTTGCGTGTGTACACGCGTGGATACGCGGGGGGGCTCTGACGGCAATTAAATACGGCGTAGTTTAATTTTAACGGTGTGCATGTACAGTTGTGTCGATGGAGAACTTAGCAAAACGATGACTAGCATAAATAAAACGACAGCCAGTAAGCTGGCGCTACCAGGCCCAACACGTGCCTCCGCGACTTACGCCCGCGCTTGTCCCTGCGACGGAGCACTTTTGTATGGAACCGCGCGGGTGTCCGCATAACGCAGTTTCAGGCCTAAAAGCGAGTTGGCGAGCAATGAGCAGCGAGTGCGCGAGGGCGACGACCGATTACTCGCTGGTATGCGTATGTACCAAGCGTGAGTCTCAAACGAGTGTTATTTATTTATTTCTTTAAACTTCTCACACACAATCAGGTACAAAGGCGGACTTTATGCCATAGGCATTCTCTACCAGTCAACCAAGGGTAGTGAAGAGATAAGATGGCAGGTATTTATTTGTTTAGTAGTTTACATACATTGTATACATTTAAGTTGGTTCCAACATAAACTCACTAGAGTTTCACCGGGCACCAAAAACATCGACTACATTATTTAAATAACATAAGAAGGTACTTGCTCAATAAAACAGATAACAAAAATATAACGAGGGTGTAAGCGAAATAATAACAGTTATCTATTACTAACGAGCGAACATCGGTGACCAATCTGACCGTCCAGTCCGTCATTATAACAGAAGTGGTGGAGGAATGTTTTTAAATTGGTACAGGTTGGTCCTAAAAAGTATAAATGTGATGTGTAATATTTCATTTTTTGTGTTATGGTTTTATTATGTAATTTGCTTTTTATGTATTTTTTAAAGTATTTAAGAGGAGATAATAATAATAATAATAATTGTCGTGACGGCCAATGGCCTACTGGCCAAAAGCCTCGATCAACATCTCTCGAGGCTTTCGTTAGGCGGTTGGATCAAGGGCCTGATTCAGAAGGCAGTACTCCTTGATACGGCTCGCATTGTGCGGAGGTTCCTGTCTCTGCAGCCCTAACCACCGGTAGCTTGGACCCTGCTCCCGACACCGGCGGACCACTATTTTTTATATTTTTAAATGTTTTTTATATATATTTTAAGAAATATTTAATAATGTATTTGATATGGATAAAAAATAAATAAACGTCATAATAATAAAAATATTAAAAAGATTACAAATAAAATAGACACATAAGTACATAATATGTTAGTGTTCTGCCCGCCAAGCGAGCGTCAATAAGCGAGTACTCTCTTTGATAGCTCTTGTTTCTGCGACAAACGAGTACTCGTCGGCGGGCGCTGGCGACGGTGTGAACAGTCAGCGTTCAACTATTTTAAGTATCTCTTTTACTTACACGGGACTTACAATCTTTTGTACATTTCTTGAGCGAGCAAATGGTTGATAGCTTGTCGTTTACTCGTCGGCGGTGGGACAGATGCCTTAGGGACTAACCACACTTATTCAGCGTTGTTCAGCTTTTGTCCATAGAAAACAACGATTTTGTATGGAGATGCGAACGCATCTGATAGACGCGGAAAGCTGAACGGATGCGTACGCAACTCCATACAAAATTGTTGTCTTCTATGGACAAAAGCTGAACAGCGCTGATTAAGTGATGTTAGTCCCTTAACGGTCTATATACTGGTATTTATATCGGTTAGATCTAACAAAAACACGATATTCATTAATTATTGATTAAGATTATGATTGTTTTATTTCCAATGCAAGTATGTGAATGATCGATCACGCATGATAATAATTAGATAGCAAATGACTTCATTGATTAACAATGTTGTAGTTCGTTAACCAATCCTATTCTAAGTGCTTTGATTAGAACTTAAGTTTCAGTACTCGTATAATAACGCGTTTGGGATGCTGGTGGGGCTGCCCCGCTTTTGTAGTGTGTCGGGAATATTTGCGGATGCGCATGTAGATTGTTTCTACACAACAATTCAGGGGCCCAAGTCTGCTATTTTTATAAATTCGTCACTCCAACACGATGCCATTGTCATTTTGCTAAAAGTTCGTAATCTGCTAAATTCATAATGGTCGATCATTGGTCGGTCAATGGTCTCGTAATAGAATTGTATTACAATGGCATTTTGAACATTTATTCATGCCATTTTTCATTTATATATATTTTTACTTCTTATTTATTAGTGTTTTATGCAATCTGAAGTAGTAGGAAGTTGGAAGTTTAGTAGGAAGTTTCATATGTCATTATGTACGAGATTACCAAGTCTTTCAATGGAGTGTCAGTGGCTGACCATTGGAAAGTCATAATGACGCCATTATATTAGTAGATTACCAAACTTGTCAAAATCAACAATTATGAAATCAATGATAGAGCATCCTGACACTATTGTAATAGCAGACTTGAGGCCCTGATTAAGTGATGTTAGTCCCTTAACGGTCGGTTAGAATTGTAGGTATAGAACACAATGCAGGCGTTCATAGGGGGACAAAAGTCAGGGGCCACGTGTGGCTAAAGCGGGCTTGTCATTGCGCCAATATATGCTCACAGGAAAAACAAATGAACACGGAACTGTGAGCAATCCAGTTTAGTATAGTTGGTACGAATATGCGTCAATCATTGGAAATTAAACCTTATATCGATGACATAAAAGTGACTTGACGTGCGGTCGTGATTTGCTAGGGCTATAGTAGTACTAACAGCTCTTTGTGAAGGAAATCGTCCGGGGAATCACTACCGCCATGCCTTTTTTTGCCGCCACGCAGCGTTGCTCTGTTCCGGTTTGAAGTGTATGGGTGCCGTTGTAATTACAGACATAACATAATGCCTTGCCCCTAGATGTTACTATGGTACACTCACACTTCGCCAGTTATATTTCGTCGTATCCTACGAATAATGCCCTAACGAACCTATGAACCTTTCTGTTTTTTTATTGCATAATTCAATTCTGCTCATCATACCACATAATTATAACCAGTTCAACAAAACAATTAAAAACGGGATTTAAAGGACAAAATGCGTATAAAATATGAAGATAATTTATTGAAAATAATCCTAGCCGAACCTTAAAGTACCAATACATATTTTTTCATATTTAATTTAATTAAACACAAAAAAGTGTCTCCTGAAAAGTAGCTATTCTGCAGTTACGCCCCTATTCATAGCATACGACGATTTAAGTCCCATGTAATAGGGGGCGAGCCTATTGCCGTCAAACAGACCCAAATCCAGACTTCAGGGTGCTACTGAGAAAATCTAGGTGGAAAAATCTAATAACACTTTGCCCAAAACGCTCTAGTTTATTTTAACCAGGGATATATCATGATATATTATATTATTATATTTTTATTTTGATATATGAATATCAATTGATTTTTTTTTAGATTAATGTTTACCCTGGCAATACGTAGCGAAAAACTACAAATCAGAATAGTTTACTTTTTACTTTTTTATGATTACAAATTATTATTAAAATTTGTTGATTTATCTCACAAACGAAGATTATTATAATAATAGGTATACTTGTTTTTTTAAGTGTTCATTAAAAAAATATTTCTCAAATAAACACTAATTCTTTTGTTACTTTTTTTAAATAAAAAATGTGGTAATTTGACACTTATATTATTTTACAAATTCCTTTCACATTTTTAAGTGTTTTAATCCCCTTACAGAATGAAATTCGCTTCTTTTTCTTGGCCTGGATAATATTATATATATCATATAAACCATATAATATAAACCTTTTATTAATAAATTGTTGTTTAAGTTTGGTTAAACAGTCTTTTTCTTTCTATCAAATTTCTGTTACAATTACATTATGATTAATCACTCAATTTTTTTTTAATAAAAAATAATAAATAGTTTTATTTTTTAATTTCAACAAGGTATTTGTATTTAAATAAAACACACAACAAAGAATTTTTCTTGATAAAGTTCAATTTAAAAAATTATATCAGCTTATGCTAGTGATCACAAACTTTTTTTGATGTGTGTAGAATGGCTAAAACCTCCTTTGAAATCCCGGAATGATTATAATGACGTGATTTAAAATCCACGAATTATTTATTGGATTTTATTTATGAGTTTAGTTACAAATTATTAGTTACGATTTTTTATCGACTAGAACTTTTTGAACGTTTCATGTCCCTTGACGATAATTTATTGTTGCTGATTGTCTTGTGTCTGTCATGCATGACTAATAGTAGGTAATAATATAATTTGTATTTAATCTTAAATGGAATTAGAATTTTAGACTTACATATTATTATTTTATTTTATGTTATTTTATATTTTGTATGCCCAAGTGGCTGATCATGGAATGAACATTATTAGTACGTAATTATGTAATGAACACCTGCATTTAAACCCATGTATCACAAATAAACGATTTGATTTGATTTGATTTGATTATTAATTTCATATACTATAACATATACTATAACAAATCATAATACGAATCATATACTATAACATTTTTTAGGATTCCGTACTAAAACTATTAAATTAAAGAGCTATGTTTTACATATTATAGGAAAATAAATTCTTAAAAGTTATTGGTAACAGTTTCTGGTTATTGTGTGTATATTATGTTGCGATAAAAATGGTATTATCCACTTTATGTTAGTTCCTTCCTCAAAGTTAAGTTATTCCGATGTCTGGTGATAACAAATTGGATTTTTACAAAAAAATTACTTTAGTAAGTTACTTAGAATTTGATGTCATTCATTTCTTCTATAGATAAATTATACCTGTATTATATCGGTTAGATCTAACAAAAACACGATATTAATTAATTTATCGATTAAGATTATGATTGTTTTATTTCCAATGCAAGAATGTGAATGATCACGCATGATAATAATTAAATAGCAAATGACTTCACTGAATAACTATATTATAGTTTGTTAACCAATCGCATTTCTAAGTGCGTTGATTAGAACTTTATCTACGCCCATGCTATAAATCCTCTATAAAAGTTTGTGAAACAGTTAGCTTATTGCCAACATTAAAACACCCAGTGTGTCATAGTAACCATAATAGCATCCAAACGGGAGTTATAATGTACTGAATTTCATAATGCAACTCCTTTACTTTTACTCATCAAACAGATGAGTAAGGAAGGGATCATCATCCTCCCTTCCATTTTCACTATTCAGTTCGTGTTATCTTTATGAATTTCAAAAAAAGAACTTTGTCACGCACGCGCGTTTCACTATACTAACCCAGATAGCAGTGTAAACTTGTTTCAGACTTGCAGCAAGTTAGAAATATCAAATGTGCAAACTTGCATCAAGTTTGACGAGGCAAGGGACAAACTTGTGGCAAGTTTGTATCAAACTTGTATCAAATGTCTAGTTTCCCTCTTTCAAACTTTGCATAATGTTTGCCAATGCAAACTTGACAAACTTGTGGCAATTTTGTATCAAACTTGTGGCAAGTTTCTATCAAACTTGTGGCAAGTTTGTATCAAACTTGTGGCAAGTTTCTATCAAACTTGTGGCAAGTTTGTATCAAACTTGTATCAAATGTCTAGTTTCCGCCCATCAAACTTGTATAATGTTTGGTTATCAGGAGGCTTACTCGCGAACGCAAACCACTACGACAAAAATTAAAAATTGTGTCGTCGTTTGCGAGTAGGCCTCATGAAGAAACAAAAAACTTGACGACATTTAAAGTATGAAATGAAATCCATTGAAATTAAAATTGAATGGGTTTATTAAAAAATATATTATTGTATTAAAAAAAAAGTAGGAACTATAAAGGACTAAACTAAACTCGCATCATAGTTGATTTTGTTTTTGTCTCTCGGCCCTGAAACAATGAAATAAAATGGCTGTTAGTCAATAAACACCTGCGAAACTAACTTTTAAATTAATGTACCATTGAAATACAACACAATTACAGTCACCCTGAACGAGCTGTCTTGTTATGAAACAAATAAATCTATGCAACTACCTATACAACTTTCAGTCATTGGTGTCAGCGCCGGGGTTCGAACCCAGTACCAAAGGCCCCACTAGACTATCTACACCCGCTCTACAGAGTATTATTATAAGAAGAGAGTAATTTACCTTCTTGACAATCTCACTTTGCCTTGGTTTAGCCAGTCACTGATTATCTCTTTCTGCTTATCGTCAGTAGCAGTTCCATGCACTTTCTTACACATTTCTGAAAATATAAATAAAACGGCTATAGTAATGATAGTTGACAATAAGCAGCATGTTTCGTAATGTGACTGTTGGTTATGTAGGAATTAAAACAATAATAAAAATAAACAGATCTACCGAAATAGGTAGGTACTTACGAAATATTAATTTGCAAGTTTCTGTGTCAAGAAATGATTTCTTTTGAGTTCTTCATTTGTTTTCCCATCAGAGAATATTGCTCAACTACTGCATCCAGCAGTATTTTTCTCAGCATGTTTGTGGTGAAAGGACGGAGGTTTTTACTGCCAATACCTGTCAAGAATTGTACCTGAAAAATTTAGGTAATGGCATATATATGGTACCTATAAATACATGTTGGGTGCATCATAAATATAAATATATATATATATTTTTTTGTTAAATAAGGTTTATACATACAAAGTCAATAGTTAGTTGTGCAATTACTCAAGTAAAAGCCAGATAAAATGGCATGGAATTGAATTGACCCTTAATATTAAACATTATTATAAGTGTATTTAATAAAATGTCACCCTTACCATTGCCTGTTGATTGTCACTATTTTTTAATTGTCCATTTAAATGACAGAAACTGTCATCGTCATTTACTGGCAGGTTTGTTAAAAACTGTGGCAGTGAAAAGGGATCATGCCTTCGTGAAGTTAATGGCTCTTCCGGCCACCCTAAAATCAGGTCCATTTTTTTTTTGTTAGTTTCTGACACTTGTTTTGACAGGTCAGTCACCATCTGGATGAGATGACTTTGCTGGATTGCCAATTGTTTGCTTGTAGCACAGTCTGTAACAAAAATATTAAAATTAAAATATCATTAACATCCTCTGAATACTGCATACATCACACTAATATTATAAAGGCGAAAGTTTATGTGTGTGTGTGTGTGAGGGTATTTGCGTATGTGCTTCATACTCAAATAGCTGGACCAATATTGATAAAATTTTGTATGGAGGTAGCTGACACTGTAGGTAGCTGTCATGTTATTTTTGTAGCTGAGTATGATATTTCTTCTTCTGATTGGTTGTCACCTCTAGTTGCTGAAGCAAATGTCATATTTTCTCTTTTAATGCTCTTTAACCGGCCTTGTCTCGAAATTTGTACAAACGGTTTTTGAGACATTTTTGCCGAGTACTAACCTACAAAATTAAGAGCTGTATGATTCCAAAAACGAATTTTATACAAATTAGGGGTAATTGGAGCAGTTTTACATGGGAATTGTTAACAACATTGTTAGCATCAGCTTGCTAAAAATGAAGAAAATTTTGAGGAAACATTAGGAAACCCGAGTACCTGAGGTGTTTATACAGGCAGCTGTGGGCATACAGTAATTTCCCTCTCTCTGAGAGGCCCGTGCCCTACATTGGGATGTATGTTGGCTGGTATTATAATTAGGGAATCGTACCACATTGCGAGATAGTTAGCAGCCATCTGTGACAAAAACTGTTATCAGATTATGGTAAGTTGGGATTTTTTTGAGGTTATGTGACTTTATACAAAGTTCTCAGGGGGTCTGCATTAGCTCTAATTGATTAAAATGATCACCACACTGTAAAGCCGTGTCCGCTGAGGTATGTTTTTGTGTTTTTCTAACACATAACGTGTTATCCATTCGACTCTGCAAACAAACTGCGAACGAATAATGTGTTATTATCGAAAGTCGTGTTATTTTGTTAGCATTATACGAAAACATGCCGCAGCGGACCCGGCTACTACTAACCAAACCAAACTTACCATCAGTCAGTAGGGATGTTTTATCAAGACGATACTTAGTCCAACAAAATGCAATTTTCTTTTCATACACTTTTTGGAGGCTTCTTCAACAAACTCCTGGTTTTTCAATTTACAAAACCGTTTCAGGCATATTTATAGCAATTGTGCTAGATAAAATTTTGTTCATCATTAGGGTTGTAATGATCCTCACACCTCTTCAGCCAATCTGTATTTATGTTTTCACAAGCTTTAAAGAATTTAATTTAAAGTTTTCATGTCAATTTCGCACTGTAGAGTTTATCTATCTCGTAATGATTATGGCAACAGGTTTGAAAACACAACACTATAGGGTCAATTTCGCACTGTAGAGTCTATATCTCGGAGTGGTTAAGACAACAATTATTCACAAACAATGTAAAACCGGCAGAAAATACGATTTGGAAAAACGGGAACAATTACAACAAAAAGTATCAGAAACAAATCCGCCATGTTAGAAATGAGTGTGGCCACTTCATAAAAAAAAATCGCCATACAATCATTATTTGGTTCTAAGTTTTTTCTTTTAGTCTGCATTGTACGACAAATTGAAACACAAAATAAGGATTTTAACTGTTTTAAATAATTGTTTTACAATATTCGAATGCACATTAAAATTATCACAGCTCTTTATCTCGAATCTGCATTTACCGAAATGGTGGGTATCTGTTCAACCGGGCATGTGACATCACTGATCTTGTTATCACTTTCTATTGTAGAGCAGTATTTCGTTTTTGCAAATAATGCCAGTGTTGGCATTGGCAGATACGAAAGCTGACTCCCTGTGGTTGTTGGCTTAAGGGTCCGTGCACGAAAAAAACTCGTTTTTATCAATTTCTTATCTTTTTGTCAGAAAACTTGAAATAATCGAAACATTAAGTCTGTGTTACTATAAAAGTACAGTTTTCATGGTGCTAAACCATTCGTGTCAGTCACAGCAGCTTTTAATAGTTTCATCATTTTTGTGCTCTCCAAAGTATAGTTTATTTCGCCATTGATTTACTTAATGAAGATATTGTTTAATCATTAAATAAAACTTTGATTATATTTCAAGGATAGCTGAAGACTAATTTGTGATTTTTAAATTTCTTGATATGATTTGCTAAATAATAGGAAAAATATATATTACTGACGAGGTTTAAAACAAAAAAAGGTTTTTTCAATATAATTTTTCTGCTATATTTTGTATGGAAGTTGAAAAAAGTGGTTACGCCACATGCAAGTAGACCGTATAATGATGTTGATGATAATTTTTAATGTTCAAAATCAAAAGTAGTTTCTTGTAGAATGATGATCAAATGTCAGTCTCGCGTCATTTTTCGGAAAACTTGTTGCAAATATTAGTGATTTACCGTGAGTACTTAATTTATTTGAAAAATCCCTTTCAGCCACATTAAAAACAAAGAACACGACTTTTCAAATCTCAAATAATTTTGTTTAAATTATGTTTCCCTTTCTCACAAACAATGAACAAAATTGATCAAAATCAGTCGATTTCGTGCACGGCCTCTTAACAAGAAACAAAAAAGCTCGTAACTCGGAAACGGTGCGTCGTAGGGCCTTGCTTTTCAGAACCGAAATGGTTTTTATGGTCAAGGTCAACCTGGTACTGTAATAAGATTGCAAATTATCATTAAAAAAAAAAAAAACGAAATTTTACTAAGTCCCAAAATAAATTATAACGAAAAAAAATTTTTTTTTTGGATTTATTTGCTGCCCATAGTGCCCCTAACCGTATACTCCAACTCCTAAAACTCCGCCCCTAAGATGACCCACTGACTCGGAACTGATGGATGATGATTATGGTACAGGCCGAACCCTTGATGAGCTAGTCCAACTATCACTTGGCCGGATTTTATGGTTGTTATATTGATGACTGTAACGTTTAACGTGACAAGTTTATAGTAATAATGAATCAAACTTGACAGATCATACTTACATTAATAAGATTGCAACAGTATTAAAACAAACTTGCCGTATCTTTTTTACATTTGGAAGTATACAGCAATTTTGAAACAAATTTGAAACAAATTTGCCACGACAAATTTGACGTAACAACTCAATATCAAATAAAAAACAAACTTGCAGCAAACTTGAATGCTATCTGGGAAGCTATACCATAGCGTCGTATCCCGCCATTTTTGTCCGATATTAGTATTGCAAAAACTGTGTCGGAACCTTTTATAGAAGATTCATGTCATGGGTGTAGATAAAGTCTTGTATGCAACTGTAATAATTAGGTATTAAAACACTCATGTGATACTATTATCACACTCGGCTTCGCCTCGTGTAATAAACCCACATTCGTGTTTTAATACCCCTTATTATACAACAGTTGTATAAATAACTATTATACGTTTCAGTATAACAACGCGTTTAGGATGCTGGTGGGGCTGCCCCGCTTTTTGTATAGCGCGTCGAGAATGTTTGCGGATGCGTATGTAGATTGTTTCTACACCACTATACGCAAAAGGTACGCTTCCATGGTGCGCAGGGTGTGGAGCAGCTCCAACAGTATCCTAAGCATGATTTCAAGTCGCCTAGATTGTGTTTTCATGGGTCGCTGTTATGGCATCTCTCATGGGTTGCCACAACGGTGATCCACTACTCGTACTATTTGACTGCTTTTCTGAAGTGTCAGTTCTGACTAATGTAGTTGTAAGTCTTACTTACTAATAATTTTTGAGTCATATAGAGATCGGATATTCGGATGCATATTCACCTAAAGTTGAGATGTTGGCTAATATGGAATGCGAAAAAATCCATCTACAAATTTAGGTTTCTGATTATAGAATAGAATAGAATAGAATATTTTTATTTCAGACAATTTAGTCCATATTATAGAATAGTATGTATATTAACTTCCTTACAAATATATGGAATGCACTTTTGTATCGATCGTAAAATCCCAATTTTAAATGAATATGCATCTGAATAGCTATGCAATCCAAGAATACCAGGTTTTTTTTTAATAAATATTTTTTGAAGAAGTCGCTTTCATTCTACGTACTCGACTAGTTGTTATGCATTCCCGTTGTTCCTGGAATCACGGTTTTTTTTTTACAAAAAAAAAAAAAATAATTACGAAGCCGCTTCCATACCTCCTCTCTTCCTAGCTAAAAATTATCTTTAGGTAAATATGCATCCGAATATCCGATTTCTCATATGATACTGAATGAAGATATTAGTATTCTATTATATTCTATTTTATAATGATTTGATGAAGAGTGTTAAGCGGGTTCCATTTTTACAGTTCACCCACATCCATTGTGTTATTCGCGTTGTTGAGTAGAAGAACTAATTAAACATACGAAGCAATGGAGTAGTAATATCCTTTAAAACTCTGAGATTGTGTTTGAAAGTGTGTTTTGCAATTAGGGACATGATAACTTTTAGCTATGTTAATAAAACCAATGAATGCTTTTAATCGACATCATAAAATGAGGAGGTTAGCTATGCACTAGACTAGTTTTTTTTTTTTTTTTGATGAGTGTACACCGATTTCTCCGTGATTACGTAATTAATCAGCTATCTAATCTGATGTAAATTCGGCATTGAACGTGTTAGTATTTCGGCGGAGAACCGGATGTCAACCATTTTGGATATAAAATATGTCTTAGAGGTTGATAGATTGGAATACTCAATGCAAGAGTAGAAAAATGCACAAACATTGGAATAACCTCAATTTAGATATTTTGTGGTATAAATAGCTCCCTCTTCTTTGTGTAGCCACTATTTATTTATTTTATTTTAAAGGAAGCTTACAGACTAACAAACCAACGATATAAAGAAAGTAATATAAAAAAATTGCTAATAACAAGCCTCCACATAATTATAGAAAGAAAATGTCGATAAAAAAAAAGTACATACAAGTTAATATAATTAATTAATAAGTCAACATTAAGGTCCATAGGAAGCCTATTGAAATTAAGTGCACTTCTTATTGAGAAAACATTCCGCCTATAATTAGTCATTGCGAAAGGTACATTTAATATTGGCCGTTGACGTAATCCCATCAGATTCGTGCGTAATGACAGATTAGCAACGAGTTCAGGACAGTTAATTTGGCCATTAGCGATACCCAACAATAAACTCACGTCCCCAATATAACGTCTCATCTCCAGAGGAAGGAAGTGGTACCGTTTGCAGCGATGCTCGTAGTCAACTGAGTATTGCTGAGCCCTATAATCTAGATAACGTAGAAATTTTCTTTGGACGCCCTCAATACGGGACTTATAGGTCTCATACTGCGGGTTCCAAACCCGAGACGCGTATTCTAAATGGCTGCGCACGAAAGAACAACACAAGGTTATATTACTATGATACATTAATCCGTCTAATTTCATGTTTTATTTTTATTTTTACTGAATGAGCCATATTCGCAAATATGGCTCATTCAGTAAAAATAAAAACACATAGCAATGGGTTTAATTTTGACAGTTAGCCAATATTCATTGCGTTATTTACGTCGTTGAGCAGATTTTTTTTTCGAATATATGAAGCAATGGATTAGCAATATCCTTCAAAATCATTCAGATTGTGGTTGATAAGTCACCCAAAGGGCAATGGAGAGGGCTATGCTTGGATTTTCCCTACGTGATCGAATCAGAAATGAAGAGATCCGCAGGAAAACCAAGGTAACCGACATAGCTCGAAGAATTGCCAAACTTAAGTGGCAATGGGCAGAGCACATTGTTCTGGAGTGGCGACCGCGTACCGGAAGACGTAGCGTAAGAAGACCTCCCATAAGGTAGACTGATGACCTTGTGACAGCCGTAGGAATCCGCTGGATGCGGGAAGCACGGAACCGGTCGAGGTGGCGGTGCTTGGGGGAGGCTTATGTCCAGCAGTGGACGTCTTTCGGCTGAAATGATGTGGTTGATAGTGTGTTGCGGAATTAGCGTGGTGCTCCTGACCTCGATCTCGTCTGATGGAAGCGATGGATGAGGTCTATGATGGAACGAGCGTGCCCAGAAGATGCCTGTTCACTCTTGGTTTAAAGACAGACGGGTTATATTATTTTGTTTCCTGTCACTTAGACCTTAAGGGCGGGTTGTTACACGTCCACTTAATGCACGCGTATCCATACTATCCATACTAATATTATAAATGTGAAAGTAACTCTGTCTGTCTGTCTGTCTGTATGTTACGTTTTCACGCCTAAACCGCTGAACCGATCGTCATGAAATTTGAGTAAAATATAAGTGACTATAGATCTATCTACCTGTAATCAAATATCAATTTAGACTCTAATTTTATATTTAAAATATGCACACCGATATGAACTTTTATGTGTATGAGTAAGAACACCAATATCAATTGAACCCTGATTATAAAGACATCACTCATAACTAGAGGTCAACTAAAACTGCTCATCCGTATATTTTTATCAACAGAAATAATACGTTTATCGTTTCTTTGTTTCGTCTTCCGTTCGATAATCCTGTGATAAGTTAACTACGTTGAGTCATCGAACAAGTAGAAACACTATTTTGTATTTTCGGTACCTACTTACAAATACTTTTTATTGTTATTGACGTCAGGAAACAAGAATGTAATATTAGTTTTTGTGAGAAACAACCTTGCATTGCTTGCTGTTTAGAGGCATCACATGTGCTCTAATCCATATTTAATATTATAAATGTGAAAGTAACTCTGTCTGTCTGTCTGTATGTTACGTTTTCACGCCTAAGCCGCTGAACCGATCGTCATGAAATTTGGCAGAGATATAGCCTGGGATATGGAGAAGGACATAGGCTACTTTTTTACGCGATAACCGACATCCACGCGGGCGGAGCCTCGGGCAAAAGCTAGTATAATTTGTGTTTAAAGAATAATAATCATTAGAATCAGTAATACAACTCCTTAAGCTACATATCTGCCTCATCATGATCGGTTCAGCGGTTTAGGTGTGAAAACGTAACATACAGACAGACAGACAGACGGACAGACAGACAGAGTTACTTTTACATTTATAATATTAGTATGGATTTGTAACGGTGGCGAATCATACTTTAATCATTATCGTATACCCAGACAATGGTGCCGATTCCCTTGTTCACAAACTAAACTAAATTTAAGTTCAGTGCATCCTTTACTTTCTATTTCATTAAGAAAAGGACAGAAGACAAATTTTAGTTTAGTCCTGTCAAATTAATCAGCGCTTGACGTAAATTGACGTAATTTTAGTCGGCAAGTTTTTAATCACGTCTAAACTTGTATGGAGTAGTGACAGGCGCTGATTAATTTGACAGGACTAAACTAAAATTTATCTTTTGTCCTTTTCTTAATGAAATAGAAAGAAAAAGATGCACTGAACTTAAATTAGTTTAGTTTGTGAACAAGGGAATCGGCACCATTGAGCTGCAAATTTTAAAATTCGTAAGAAAATATGTCGTTTGGTTAATATTGCCTTTCAATCGTCGATAAGTTTTCTTATTATTTGAGTAAGTGACGATAATCACTTGTGACCCAGTTGTTACTCAGTAACCTCTGCTCGTAACAACTGCAATATCTAATAGGTCACATCTACGTTGTATACGAGTAAGCAGTGTAGGAGCAGTGGTAGCCCAGTGGTAACATCGGTTCGAACCCAGGCGGGCGCATTACTTTGTGTAAATAATTTCATCACGGTGAAGGAAAACATCGTGAGCAAACCTGAAAACATGTCCTAGAACCAAAAATTCAAAGTCATGTGACATCTACCAATATCAAACCGCGCTGGGCCTACGATGTGGATTACAGCCATCTCGAAGAGAGCAGGCCTGTGTCCCAGTAGTGGGAAAATTATAGGCTGATTGTGCTTTGGTTATGCTACGTTGTATCCAACATTAGCCTATAATAGTAGATTGTACATCAAGTGCATAAAACGCACCATTTTACGCGAGACGTTTATTCATCCGAGCGAGCTTGCAAGCGAGGATGGATATAGAGTTTAAAATGAGTTTTTTGGACGAGTTGTACACTCTACTTTTCACTTAAATTTAATTAAAATTGAAAAATAATTATGGTTCCCGCCAAGTAACTTTTTTTTCTTTTTTCTGTAGGAACATGACATAACACCTGACTTAGGTCGTTATATACTGCTCAGTTATAAAAACATTTTGTTTTTATATCTATGATAACTTAGTTATAGTTTAAATATATTGATTAACTAATATAAAAAATAATAAATGGACGAAATAAAAAATATAAGTTTATTTCATGAAGTTTTATTGTACTTTCGCTGTTGGTATCCTTGCCTTGTTATTAGAATACTAACGAAACGAATTAAAATAACGAGGTTATTCTATGAAGTTGAAGTTGTTCGTGTGGCTGTTGGACCGATTGCCTTGGTCTTCTCGATTTTACTTTATGCTCTAGAGCATAAAAAGCGACTTTATGTCGCCTACGCACGACATAACGACGAACTTTTAGAGCATGAGAAGTGAAAATTAAAATACTTAGCTAAATATTGAGGAAATGAAATCGTTTATTCTGTAAATAGGATCTCGGAATCACTTTTACACGTCATATTATTATTATACAGGGTGTAAGGGACAGCCATCCGCAAACTAACAGGGTGCATTCAGCTCCTTATTTTGAATGATAAATTCCACTGAAAATTTGCTCAGGAAATTTTTCATTTTCTTTATAGTTTTTTCAGTTACGATTCCTTTATTTTAATGTAAAATTACATTTTCTGTACGAAGCACTCTATTTATGTAAATAAAAAAAATAACTTAAATTAAAAAAAAAAAACCAGCAATGGATGTTGAAATACTCTAACAAACGACGCGCAAAATCAGCTGTTAATTTTCTGCCTAGCTACAGAGTTCATCGAACTCACTCGCTGCGCTGCCGTTCATTACCTGCGTTTTGCCACGGTAACGATACATTGCGTGTGAGATAATAAAACAAATCAGGTTTATTGGATTCCTAAAATGTTCCTGAAATAATTTCACGTACCGGTCTTCTTAGTATGATATACTGAATTCACCGATACTGAAGTCCCGAATCAAATAAAGAAGGAGAAAAAAACTCACGTAGTGTTCAATCCCAGTGTGATGTTATTGTCCTTGATATACTCCTTCGCCATATCAGCAAGCAGCTCTAGGAACTGCTCCCTGATCTCGTTGAACTTGGGCAGGGTCAGGCCAGCTAGGTTGAGGGTCAGGGTCTCTTCGGGAACGTTCGCGACTGCCTCGGCTTCTGGCTCCTCGTCACCGAATGTTGAGAGTGGCCCTGGAAGAGGTGGGTTGGATAGTTTGTTTTTATTTTTTTAGAAAAAACGATGCCGCGATGATTTACTCCTGTATTGTGGGTGCGTTTACAAACATTTAAACTCACATACACTAACAGTCAGACCCGGAACAACTACTTGTAGGTCATACAAATATTTTATCCGTGCGGGAATCGAACCCGCGACACACAGCGCAGCAGTCAATCGCTTAACCACTGCGCCAACCGTGCCGTCAAAGTTGAATCATCTTTGTATAATACCATTTAGCTACTGACCCAAGGTTCATGCAATAAGCCAAAAGTGTAACGCACGTGTACTTTGAAAGAAAGAAAGAAAATACATTTATTTAGCACAGACTAAAAGGCACACGTGACACAAAATAATATACAGCAGATAAAAAAAATCTAAAAAGTGAAAAGTGCGATGTAAAAAATTTGTAGGAACGTGTGCTTCACGGCACAAAAAAGCGCCAAAATGGCCTAGTTTAGCAAAAATGCCAGACAACTGGTGCCTGACGCTGGTTTTCAACTGGACCTGAAGTGGAGGTGACGCGGTTTATGACAGTGTTGCCGAGATCTTCCACTGCGACTCATGGCTACGCTACGCACGAATGCGTGGCTGCCACACAAATGAACCGCGCAGTTAAGGTGGCAAACATGTATGTCGGAACAATTAATTTTATTTCGTATGAGCATTTTATAAATATCAACTTTAGGTAACTTTCCTTAATTTATGTATTAAAACGGACACACTTACCTATGTTTTTATTATTCTAGCGTATGGCACTTGTGGGTTGCAGCTGAAAATCAGCGTCAGGTGGTACACCTTGTGTGTCATCTGACATTATGCTGAGCTGAGGCCCTTTTGGCATTATATTAATGGTTTTCTGTTTTTTATAGTTTTAAGGTGTAGTTTTGCTGTAATGCCAATAAACGCATTTTTCTTTCATTCTTTCTTTCTTTATTTTCTTTCAAACCTCTCCACTTTTTGCTTTGGTAAGAGTTGACTTTATCAAATGCTACTTACGTGTGAGACGATGTTATTATGTTATGATGTGAATACATAAAATACGACTTTCAAAGTTATTTACGAATGTGTCGATTAACCCATCGTTAAATGCAAAGTGTGCTCGATCGCTACTTAGGACACTCGCAAGGGTTTGCGTGTGTTTAAAGGTGCGTACAGACAGTACGAGGCGTGCGCCTCAAATGCATTTTTATAATGTGAGATGCCTCAGCCTGAGGCACGCGACATATGCTTGACTTACCATTCGAAACACATGCCTCGCACTGTCTGGATGCACCTTACGGCTCCGTGCACGAAAAAAACTCTCTTTTGTCAATTTCTTGCATAATTGTGAGAAAACTTGAAATAATCGAAACATTAAGTCTGTGTAACTATAAAAGTACAGTTTTCATGGTGCTAAACTATTCGTGTCAGTCACAGCAGCTGTTAATAGTTACATCATTTTTGTGCTCTCCAAAATATAGTTTACTAGCAGCCCGTCCCGGCTTCGCACGGGGTAGACAATTATCATTTTAAGACTCATTTTTCTAAACCTTCGGTTACATTGTTCAAATTTTACCAAGGATCCCTAATTTTTTTCAAAATGAAATGTAGCCTATGTCAAATTGGAAGAATGTAGCATTCTATTGGTGAAAGAATTTTTTAAATCGGCCCAGTACTTTTTGAGCCTATTCATTACAAACATACAAACATACAAAAATAGGTACAAATCTTTCCTCTTTATAATATTAGTGTAGATTTCGCCGTTGATTTACTTAATGAAGATATTGTATATTCATTAAATAAAATTTTGATTATATTTCAAGGATAGCTGAAGACTAATTTGTGATTTTTAAATTTCTTGATATGATTTGCTAAATAATAGGAAAAATATATTACTGACGGGGTTTAAAACAAAAAAAAAAGGATTTATCAATATTATTTTTGTGCTATATTTTGTATGGAAGTTGAAAAATGTGGTTCCGCCACATGCAAGTAGACCATATAATAATGGTGATGATATTTTTTAGTGTTCAAAATCAAAAGTAGTTTCTTGTAGAATGATGATCAAATGTCAGTCTCGCGTCATTTTTCGGAAAACTTGTTGTGTCTATTAGTGACTTAATTTATTTGAAAAATCCCTTTCAGCCAAATGCAAAACAAAGAACACGACTTTTCAAATCACAAATAATGTTGTTTAAATTATTTTTCCCTTTCTCACAAACAATGAACAAAATTGATCAAAATCAGTCGATTTCGTGCACGGCCCCTTAACACGAACGTCGCACGCCCGCCCCGCCGCCGCCGCCGGACGCTCGAGTGGAGCGTGCACTCAGGCCGTACACTGAAGCCCAACGTCCACGACGCTACTCAAAAGTAAAGCCACCGACACATTACGGTATCCTGTTGTATCGTGACTCGAGATACACAATTCAAGACCACGTCAAATTACGTGTTTTGGCAATGGGCTTTTCTGTTAAAAACAAAACACAATCAGTCCCTTTGTAAAAAATTTGACAAGAACAAAAATACACTTACAGATCAATCTAACACTGAAAGAGAAGCCTCTCTGGAACTGCCAGCCGGGCTTGGCTTCGAATCTGACGAACATGCTGTTGACGTCAGTGAACCTGTATTTTCTCACTGAAGTCAGGCGATGGGAGAAGATCAGGCCTTCTGTGCCGGACGCATCGAGACCACCTGTGAAAAGTCCATGGGTATAAAGCTCTCCATTTTTATTGTAAATATGTCTGTTTTTATTGAAATTTAATAGTGTAATAATAATAATAATTATTATGTTTATTTCCAGTAAAATGTTCACAAAGGTTACAAGTACAGTAATATGGTACAATATAAAGTGCATTGAGTAATATCTCCTGGCACCCAAACTAGGTTTATAGCCTGTGACTTGGGGACCAATGATTCTATAAGGATAGATGAACAAAGATATTTAAGTAAAACTGTAATTCACCAGTAACATGGTTAACATAACAATGTAAATATTATTTATGTGCATAAAGAGAAGAAAAAGTAAAAACAATTAATAATAAAACTGATTGTTAGTGTTTGAGTTAGAATGAGTTGGACGTGGTAGGTATGGTAATAACTTGGATTTATGTCTGTAAATGTTGGTGTATTTCCGTTGTCCCTATCTCCCATGTGCCCCGCATTAATGGTATGCATATTAATTCACAGAAAATGGTGAAAAAAAAAAGGTGCCATTTTCTTTTAAGTACTGATTTTTTATTTCTAAAATCATTATTTACAAGAAAATGGAACCTTTAGTTTCGCCATTTTATTTGAATTACCATGAATGGGGATACGGGCGATGGGCACAGCGGTAATACACCGTAATGTTGTGCAAGTGTTCCCTAAATAAATAACTAAATAATATATTACATGGGTAATTCCCGTATTTTTAAGGGGGGTTACTATTCTGCGAAAATTGTTACTTCGATGACTATACATCGAAGCCTTAATAATTCGACATTACGTTTGAACTACGCCTTTTTTGTTCGCTGTTACCTTACATCGAACCCTTGTTTCTTCGACGTTTGTTTGTTCTATGCAACGTTACTTCAAAAATATTTAGTCAACATATTTTTCTTTGAAATAATGGTACATCCAGGAATCGATGTGAACCATAAATAAAAAAAAACTGTTTCAGTTTTATTTTTGTCTCAAATGTTGCATTTTTTAAATAATCTTCACTCGAACTTCCTATGAGTTGTAGTGAAAATTATTTTACCATGATGCAGCATAACAGTTTTTTTTATTTAAAGTTTACATCGATTCCTGGAAGTACCATTATTTCAAAGAACAATGTGTTGACTAAAATATTTTCGAAGTAACGTTACATAGATCAAACAAGCGTCGAAGAAACAAGGGTTCGATGTAAGGTAACAGCGAACAAAAAGGCGTAGTTCAAACGTAACGTCGCATTATCAAGGCTTCGATGTATAGTCATTGATGTAACAATTTTCGCAGAATAGTGTTTCGATCTCACATAGGGAACCCATTTTTAAGAACGTACACTTTCTAATTTCAGTCGCGATCTGTCAAAAATAGGTACTTATAATTTACCTAGATTTTTTAATAATTTTTGACATTGATTGCCGCTGAGATAAGATTGTGAGTTGCACACGAAAGGTTCCGTACAATGCGTGCCACGAAAGATGAGACTTGACCGCGCCTCCCGCGCCCTTTCCATCGCCCCGATGACGACCGATCCCGTCCCGCGCACAGACCTCATACCGCTAAAGAGATCTAAAATCGTGTACTGCGCAAGTCAAACCACGTGGTGTGTCAAGTCTCATCTTTCGTGGCACGCATTGTACCACTGTGCAATGTTTACCACTATAATTATACTTATTACAAGCTTCTGTCCTCGTCCGCGTGAAATTTCTTGCTCCCCCATTCCACAATCCTTTCTTGAGATATCATCAAAATAGCTAATCCATACAAAATATATGACAAAATGAATTTTCTTCATTTTATTTTTCGTGAATTTTTTCACATGTCGGAGACAAATCCAACAAATCAAAGATGATCAAAATGTTCTTGATGCCGTTGATGAGTTATAAATGCCGTTCTTGAGTTATAAATGGTGTAACTAACCCGACTTTGTTTTATATATTTAGATTTGTTGTTATAGCTTAGTTACTTTAAAATAGACATTTAACTATTGATGAGACACCAATGTCAATACAGTTGAAAACAAAACATGAATCATTTAACTAGAGTTCAAAACATTGAAAATAATAACAAGACTAATAAAGCTGATTCATTTGGTTAAAATTACTAAAGTGACTTGTCATTTGATTGAATTATTTTATGTCTAATCATCTGCATAGCCATTTTTACTTTTTTCTTTCAACTATATGTTGGGGTTAGCTTCCAGTCTTCCCAGATGTGAAATATGCTGAATACCAGTATTTTACATGGAGCGACTGCTTATCTGACATGCATAACCCAGTCCCTGGGTAACAACATAACCTGAACTATATTATAACTACGCTTCAATAAATTTAAAAAAATTACCTGGTTTCACCAGTAGATAGTCCCCGGTGACACCGTTGACAGCAAAACTGGTAATGTTTAATTCGATACCCATACCAGGTCCATCGAATACCCAATCAATAATATTGTTTGTAGGGTACGGTTCGGGATAATCTGGTGAAGTGATAACTGTTGGTTCATCCACAGATAGAGTGATATGAATAGGCTTTACGTGCTTTGCGAAATTTTCAGAGTTTACGTCGAAATCTTCTTTATGAGCGGCAACAAACTGGATCATGAGATCACTGAGCTCGGCGCTGTTTAGATCATCAACCATCACTGACTTTTGTTTGGTGTTCACTTCAGCGCTGGTGGTTTTCGTTTCGACATCTTCAAATTCTACAGCATTCTCATCTTTGGTTTGCTTCTCGTCAACTAAAGCATCGTTTCCATACGACTGGGGCTCTTTGACATCATCAGCGAATATTTGTTTGATAACGCTGTCAATATCATCATCAGCGTTAGGTTCACTATCACTAGGCTCGTCGTAAATGTCAGCATAGTCGAAAGCTTCTTTTATTCCATCGATTTTCTCTAGTAAAGCAGCTGTAGTCTCTGTAGCACTTGCATCGTTGTTAACGTCTAATTCATTTTTTTTAGCATTCTCGTTCGAGGCATTGGCAATTTCAGCGAAAATTTGAGATAGATTGCTATCATCTACGTTCTCATAGTCATCATCATCTGTCGCTTCAGCCGAGTCAATATGCTCGTCTGCTGCTTCACCGTTATCGTCATCAGCAGTTTCATCATTTTGTTTCGAGTCTTCTGGCTCTGCAGCATCGACTTCCGCATTTCGCCACGAGAGGGCGATGTCTTCTTTGTATGGCTTGCCATATTTTTCTTCATAGTCTTGGACGTGGTCCGCTACTTCCTCATTAGTGTCTGCATTTTCATCGGAATCATCATCACCCAATTTGTCAAGAGTTTCAAACAATTTGTCTAAGTCAGCGTTCAGATCGGCATATACTTTTGCAGGCGTATCATCTTCATTTTCGTCATTATTTTCACTGAACACGTCTTCATCGCTCTTTTCCTGTTCATCTGAGTTATCATAATCATTTGCATCAAAAGCGTCATCACTTTCTGCCAAAAGTTTGTTTGTTTCCTCAATGATTTTATCCATATCTTTATCATCACCGACTGGTACCTGATCTAGTTCGTCCAAATAATCTTGATCTTTGTTCAAAATGTCTTTGGTTTCCTCAAAAATGTTGTCGTTGTTGTCATCTGTCTCTGGTACAGGTAGAGGAGCGATTTCGTCAACCACTTCACCCCATGTGCCATCATCAAGTCCAAGTTCTTTCAAGTCTTCATTACTTTGTTCTGGCTCTTCTAGTGGTAAGACTCTATGTTCTTCGGCTTGCTCACTTGCTGGAGCAGTTTCAGCTACTGCCGCTTCAGCCGTCACCTCTTTATTTTCCTCAACTTGTTCTTTTTCAGTCGAATCTGATCTGTTGTCTTCAATTTGATAATCGTTGAATTTATCGCCTTCTGGTTCTGTTTGTGCTTCGATTGGTTCTGGCATATGTTGTACTTCAGCTACTGTGGTCTCTGCTTGTTTTACGTCTGTGTTTTCGTTGCTATCATCAAAGGCATTATTGTAGTTGTCATAATTTCCGTAGTCACTTTGCCAATAATCTTGGTAGTCTAGTTGCGCTGAAACCAAAACAATAATTTAAGGCTTATGACAACAATATACATACAGCTGTACACACTTGCCTTCACGGAAACAAACAAGATATTATTCTATGTTTGTGACAACAACATCAATACCGTTTTAAATATTTGAGAAGTTAAGTTAAATGCAAATATACAAATACAAATAGTTTATTTTCTTTAACAAGCTTTGTAAAGTAACCACAAACTGTAAATTTTTCATTTTAAGGTTCATAATCGTTTGGAGAAATTTTACAGTTTCATATGATCAGGGCCTCAAGTCTGCTATTACAATAGTGTCAGAATGGTCTCGCCATTGTGAGTATTTGACAGTGTTTGTATGGTAAATCTGTCAAAAACTCACAATGAAGAGACCATTCTGACACTATTGTAATAGCAGACTTGAGGCCCTGATGTGCGGGCGACTGTACATAGCTAGTGATAGAAGTTACAATAGGTTGTTTTAGTTTCTAATTATTAAGTTCGGTTGACCGGTGAAGTACCTGAATTATCTAAATATTTGTTTGTTTTTTTTTTTTTAAACCGTTGCCCCACTCTAGTAATTTCTACTGTATTGTGGGTGCGTTTACAAACATTTACACTCACATACTTGTGTATGTGAGTGTAAATGTTAACTACTCTTAGGTCATACAAATATTTGTTCCGTGCGGGAATCGAATCCGCAACACGCAGCGTAGCAGGCAATCACTTAACCACTGCACCAACAGTGCCGACAACGATGATGTTATCAGGTCTAGGTTATAAATATTCATTAATTATACTTTTTTTGGGAAAATATCTATGATTATTATAATGTTTATTCATTGCGATTGTAGTCCGTCTCCTAAATAATAAAATTATTAATGAGGTCATTTTAACTATGATTTATTTATCAATGAATTACTTCTATTAATTAATACAATGCTATGTTGTTCTCGTAACTACTTGAATTCATTGATCTAGTTGTTGCAGTGTTTGGTAAACGCGGAAAACACAAGTGTGATGAAATAGACATTTATTATATACTAGCTGCTCCCCGCGGCTTCGCCCGCGTGGCTTTTTCTAAAATAAAAGTAGCCTAATTAAATTAGTTACTCCTAACATCAGCTATCTGCCAGTGAAAGTCCCGTCAAAATTTGTCCAGCCGTTTCGGAGATTAGCCGGAACCGACAGACAGACAGACGGACAAACAGATACACAAATAAAAAATTTAAAATTTGTTTTAAGGCTCGTGCAGACTGTCGCGATATCGCAGGCGAGACAGGTATCGCGACCCTTGTCGCGCCCGCGATATCGCACCAGTGTGCGGGAGCCATTTTTGTTGTAAGTAGGTACCGTATATACTTTCATATGCATTTAGTACAAAGCTGTAATTTGGACATTACAAACAAACAGACAGTTCAGTTTTATTTATTTGTATAGATCATATTTCATCACACATACACAAAAACATAAATTCCTACATATTTCGATTTAGTTGCGTGCACGAAGCAAATTTTTTTCCTTTGATTATTATTATATTTATTTTTATTTTTTTATTATCATGTTTAAAATTCAAACTAAAACTCAGCACTTTTTTATACTTTTTTATATTTAACATGTTTGAGGTTTAATAATTTTAGTTCAAAAATTATGCGTTTTAAAGTGGTTGTGATTGTTATTATTTTTTCACGCTACAAAATGGCGTATAATATACATGGCGTAATATAATATTTATATGGCGTACGTTATATTTATAGTTAATTGTTGAAAGAAAAAAAATATAATAACAAATTAATTGTCTTTTTTTTATTATTATTATTATTTTTTTAAACGTTGCCCCACAGTAGGAATTTCTCCTGTGTCGTGGGTGCGTTTACAAACATTTAAACTCACATACACAAACAGCCAATTAATATTCACATACACTGAATTTTAACTGTTATGTATTTGAAAAGAAAAAAAAAAATTGTTAGGTATATGTAGGTACTGATTGTGAGAGAAATTTGTGGTCACATTACAAATCTACGCACGCACTTCATCGCACACTTATATATGTATATGGGTGTAACGTGGTAGGTACTTCGTCCATTTTGGTTTGTTTTGACTGTAATTTACGTATTTTTGGGACAAAAAACTACGTAGGTATATTAAAAATGACAGCAATCGCTTCAGTAAACGATTCTGAACAAACTTCTTTCATAACGTGCATTAATTCAGTTACACATTGTATATAAATTTTGCAACTGGTTGTGTAACTCAGTTGCCATGGCGGCAAAAGTATTCTTTGTTGGCAAGTGGTTGCGTATAAAGAAAGAAAATTCTTCTGTCGCAACTAGTTTCCGAAAAAGAATAATAATAATAATAATAATCATTTATTTCAGATTTCTCCATATAAATTGTTAGTAACACGAAAATACTTAAGAGCTAATGTTAGTAAACAAAAATAATATAATAAAAGATAGATTTTAGGACAATCCGAAACCAGAACGCATGTATGCTACTTCACTACGTGCAGCCGCATCCAGCGCTCAAGCATCGGAGAATCCCACCGGTCCGTCAATACGTTCAAGATGCTGTTGGAACTAGCTCGCATGCGAGTTAGGGTCGAGGTGCAACGTTTACGCATGATTGTCGCAAAACTGTCGACGTTGGCCTCGGCAAACATGCCGGAGGCACTGCAATACCGCGGAAGACCCATCAGCATCTTGAACGCATTGTTATACTGCACTCGCAGGTCACTGTATGTCCTCTGCAAATAGCCAACCCACAGGCTGCACGTGTGAAAGGATTGACAGTATGCCTTTAAAAGCGTTACCTTTACTTGTGTTGTACAGCGTGCAAACCTGCGAGCCAGCATATTACATCGAACAGCCAACGATCTGCGCTCTCTCTCAATGTCAGTACTGTCCTTTAAATCCTCAGTGACCCAATGACCTAAATACTTAAATTTAGTAACCCTTTTTAAAGGCGTACCATTCAAGAAAAAATAAAACTTTATTTTTCACAATTGGTTGCGAAACTCAGTTGCCATGGCGGCCGAAAGGGAAATATTAATTATTTTGCATTTATCCTATCAGCGTTTTTCAATTCAAACTGTTGAGTCTCATTTGGTTGTTATTTTGGTCTACAAATCACAAAACCATTTTAGTATTATCATTAAAGGCTCCCACACACCGGTGCGATATCGCGGCCGCGACAAGGGTCGCGCTGCCAGTCGCGCCAGTCTGCACGAGACTTAATAATGAAAAATAAATAATTGACGTCAATAGGTATTGACAAGTAAAAAATTGTTGACATTATTTTGTGTAATAATTACTATGATAACGTCAACTACTCAGTATTCACTGTTGAGTCATTAAAACAATGAAGTGCGATGTAACCGTTTCTTAATTGTTGCAATTATTCAATTTTATAACAAAACCAACCAATAATTTAGTCCACGAGACTAAATTATTGGTTCGTCCTTCAAAAGCAACTCGACTTAAGGAAAATAATTAGCTAAAGAAGCAGAAACTAATGTTTTTTATTAATAGCCTTATTTATTACCATCAGGCCTGTATGTACCAAAAGGGAAGGCAGAGGTTATTTTTAAGCAGACTTTTCCAAGCCACAATTTCACAATGGAAAACTCAAAAACACTGCTCAACTTGCACCCGAATTCCGTAACCCTAGTAGCATTTTCCGTTGGCATTTAGTTGGGCCAACTTCAGAGGTACATATGTGGCCCAACCAAACGCCAACAAAAATGCTACTAGGGAACAGACTATCAATTACAATCTGAATGTAGATAGATAGAGATAGATGCATTTATTTGCCTGAAATATGGTAATTTACATATTTTATAACTGACTTTCGACGCACCCACGTTCCATAAATCTATTAGTAGCGACATCTGTTGGTCGAAATGAGAGGACGGCTCGATCGCGACAGCTTCGAGAAAGGTCGGTCCTTCCCCACCAGTGTGATATATACCGCAGGATAGTGTGTACGAAAACTTTCTAAAATCATAAAAAGAATATATTTTTATTGTAAAACAATTCACGAGCCTTATTAAAGAAGCCCTGCCTGCCTCCTGTCTTCATTGCCAAAACAATAACATATGCATATACACAATAGTTCTTCACATTCGGCCTACTTAATTCGGCATGCAAATTGTGACAGTAATAATTATTCTAAATTATTAAATTTAAACAAAACAATTAAATTCCAATGTCAAAAAAATAAAAATAAGTACTAAATCAAGAATTGTCTACGTATCAAATTAAAAATTAAAAATGTCACAGAAAAATGTTTTTTATTAAATTACAAATTGTCTAAATATCAAAGATTTTGAAGGATATTGCTAATCCATTGTTTTATATGTGGGAAAAATTTGTCTCCTCATCCAAGTAGCAAAATACTTCTATAGTCATCGACCTAATATAAGATCAAATGTCTTATAGGAATCTAATAGACATTTTGACTAAGATCATGGATCTTACAACAGCATCTATAAGACAATTTGCGCTACAAGTGACTTAAACTAACTTACTTAACTGATGACTTATGACTTAACTTATTACTAGTTTTATGAACGTTTACAGTATTACTATAAACGATTCTTACTAGAACTTGCAGTCTGTTATTTTTTCGTAAGACAGCACGTCATCATTACAAAAATAATCAAGAACGAATGCTCTAGTAATGGCATCACGCTGACAACTGTTGGATCAATTACACCAGTAAACGCACCTAATAAGATATTATAGAATCGAAATGCACTTTACCGGGCTGTAAAAAAACGACTAAAGGGCTATAGTGCTATAAACTGCGCCCAAATGCGGTTTTATAAACTTTTATAGGACTTGAGGACAAAAAATACATGCTCCTAGAATACTTGCAGGACCACATTTTGTTACTTGGAGCAACAACATAAATAACGCAATAAATTTTGTTGAACTGTCAAAATAAAACCCATTGCTACTGATAGTGAGTTACGCAATTACCCCGCTGGGCTCTATTTAATATATGTAACTGGCAATGTGACATATTTGCCTGTCACTTGTCGGCAATTAATTTTCTTAACACCTTGACGGACAGAACGCCTCTCGACGTTGTCTCTGCAAAAATAATATGACAGTACGCCTGTCGACGTCAAAGTTTGGACTTGTATAAAATCAGTACGCCTTGTGGCGTTTTATTTTATATACTAATACAAGGAAGGGCATTCTGTATTATCACCACATATATAATTTTATCCTTTTACTGTCATATCGTGACGCAAAAAAAAACATTCTACAAAAGTGTGTCCTATGTTGTGATGTAACAACAACGCCTCTAGGCAATGTATGAAATTTTGTAGGGATATAACACGTTCAACCAGTGGGGGAATACTGTCTGTTAACGTGTTAAATAGGCCTCTGGAGGTCGAATCCAAGACCCCATGCTGCATGGAACCAATTCAGACAGACAGGTATTTGCAGATAATTAACCGCTATGTCTGCGCTAACTGTGCTCCGCGTCCTAGAATCAAAAATTTGAAGACGTGATGATGGGTTTTGAGTACTTTATGCGGCCTACCCAAATGACCTTTCTTTGGTATTGTTCATCGAGTCGTTGAGCTCCTTAAATCCTGAGTTGTGATAAACGATTACTGATAAATGCTTGCACTGACTGGACAGGTCCGATATCCTATTTACCTTCTGAATAAACGGTTTCATTTCGTTTCATTGATCAAGAAGATAGCCCACTAAAAAAGGGAGGTCTGTGTCTCAGCCAGTGGGAACATTATAGCAGGGGCCCAAGTCTGCTATTTTTATAAATTCGTCACTTCAACACGATCCCAGTGTCATTTTGCTAAAAGTTCGAAATCTGCTAAATTCATAATGGTCGATCATTGGTCGGTCAATGGTCTCGTAATAATTGTAGTACAATGGCATTGTCGTATTTTCATGCCAGATTTCTTTTATATATATTTTTACTTATTATTTATTAGTGTTATAAGTAATCTGAAGTAGTAGGAAGTTGGAAATTTAGTAGGAAGTTTCATTTGTCATTATGTACAAGATTACCAATATAAGCTATTTCTTTCAATGGAGTGTCAGTGGCTGACCATTGGAAAGTCATAATGACGCCATTATATTAGTAGATTACCAAACTTGTCACAATCAACAATTATGAAATCAATGATAGACCATTCTGACACTATTGTAATAGCAGACTTGAGGCCCAGATTATGTTGTTCATGATTCATTTGCTTTAATGTCATTCAGTTAATAGAACATCTTTGCGGTCGCATAGCGTTGGTATTAAAGGCCTGACTAATAGGTACATAATAGCTTATTATTAGTTAGAATAACCACATTATTTATTAAAGTTTCTCAGTTTAATTGTAAATGTAATTTTTTTTTTTTTATACGTAGGGACATTATTTAATTCGTAATAGCATTCATCATCGTTCTGCTATTTTCTGTGTTGTGGTCGCTAGGCTTGTTGAAAAAATATCGATACATCCATATATAGATATTATTTTTTCAATGTATCGATATTTTTGAGCGATATTTAATATTTCGATATATCGATGTATCGATATAAAATTCCAAGTATCGAAAAGATATAAAAATCGATATTTTTTTTCAGACCAATAAACATTTATAAGTATTAAGATTAAAAAAATCCTAAAAAGGAATACTTTTTTTATACTAACATCTTTTTAACAAATTATATTTTATGTATTTTTGGTTTTTGGTCGACTCGATTTGCTGTTTTAAAAGAGTTTTTCCTAAGCCTGTATCAGATAAATATTGTTTTTTTTTTTTTTTTTTTTTTAACAAAACGTTGCCCCACGCGCGCTCGCGTTGTGTTTGATTAATAAATAATTAAAATTTCTTAATAGTTATTCTTGATTTATTAAAAATTACGTCTATTGATTAGCACGAATATTCTCTGTCAAATCATAACGATATATCGATACTTTATTGCATTTCGGACATCCCTAGTGGTCGGCTTTCAGAGGGCGCTCAATGGTCCACTAGCGCCACTCCTTTAAAATAAAAAATCGGGGCGGTCTTTGGGGACTGCCAATAGATGTGAAAACTATGTAACTTGTGAATTGTATCGTCGAGTTATGGAAAGCGTTCGGTGACGATGACGCGAGTTCCATGATTTTCGTTCACCCAAAAGGTCTTTGCTTCGTCATCGCGCAGCCGCGCATGCGGTTCGAGTAGTACTAAGGGCCGGTTGTTTCAAACAGTTAGTTAACGTAACATACGTACGTCAAATATTAACGATTACATTATGATGTTTAACGTACGTCAAACACAAAGCGTTGTTTCACTGAATAAAAAACCGATCGTCAAACTTCAAATGTCGGAGAATAAAATGACGTTAACCAGTGGGTCACAGTAATCGTTATTTTTTAACGAACGTCAAGGGCATAATTTTGTGAAACAACGGTTTGACGATAGTTTGCGCCATTTATGACGGATACGCGTGCGTCAAGTGTACGTGAAACAACCCGCCCTAAGTCATGTCTAGTGAACTACTATTGTTTCTCACGCTATCGAGTTGAAGCATATTTTTTAAATTATTTTAAAACAAAAACATTTATATTTTTTAATTTTAACTCTATGATTCAATAGTACTGCTTAGGGCAAATTGTTTTGCCGCGGGAAAACAACCATTAACATTTCAGCTTGTATATATTATTTTTGTTGTATTATAGAATAGAATAGAATATTTTTATTTCAGACAATTTAGTCCATATGTTTAGTAACAATTTTACTTAACATCTAGTGTTAGTACAGACACACAAACAAACAAACAATCAAACAAACAATTAAAATTAAACACAATTTTTTTTAAACAAAATATTTTTTTTATTTTTTTGACGAGACAACGTCTAATAAATCGATGAACGCCGGCTGCATGCACGAAAAAGGATGACTCGTTGTCCCGTTACGCTCATTATCCTGTTACGCTCATTGTCCCGTTACGCTCACTGTCCCGTTACGCTCATTGTACGCATGCACCGCATCAATGTTTTGTTATGACGTTGTCACGTTAAACTATCGTCCGTAAACCAACTTTACAGACAACCAATTTTTTTATTTTACGATGGGTTTGCTCTTGACTCTAGTTTAGGTCAGAGGTGACCGAGACAAAGTTGACGGTGGAGTGAGTTTACCCAGAAAAGCCTGTTCACTCTCACTTTGAATTGATTAGGCTTGTATGCGTTAGGAAATTCAGACGCAGGCAGAGAGTGCCACTCCTTTGCCGTGCGCATTATAAAAGACATTTGAAAACGCTTAGTGCGAGTTGGTGGAATATCAACTAGGTAGGGGTGATAACTTGCAGTATATACATACAGCTCATGGAAAGTATTCGGTGACGATGACGCGAGTTCCATGATTTTTGTTCACCCAAAAAGAGCTCAACGCGCCTAAAGAATTTTTCAAAAATATTATCTCGTGACTGAGAAGGAATTATGAATAACGTCTCAATAAAGAACCTCGGTAAGTGTGTCTAGAATTTTCTAAAACAATTTATAAAGTTTCATATTGACACACGAAGCAACAAAATACGATCTAGAGGAATGTGGTCGCTTTTCTTTAGATCGCATTTTGTTGCTTCGTGTCTCAATATGAAACGTTATAAAAGGTATTAGAAAATTCTAGACACACCCGTTTATGATGTTAGTATTTTAGTAGTAGTAGTTAGGGTGGTTGGTAAAACACTAACCTCTCAGGACAGAGGTACCTAGTCAGTGTTTTACCAATACCTAACCTCGTATACTTTGCGGCCGTCATTATGATAAGAAATGACCTTTACGCGTGTGTGTGATTAATAGGAATTAAATTGTTATTTAGTCTCGTTGAAGATGTAAATGATTAATAAACTAATTGCAACACATGTAGCTCTGATAACCTTGGTGTTCTGGCGAAAGTATCTATCCATAGACACTTTGTAGAAGTTTCAAATAATAACTATAGGCGCGATTCCACCAGTTTGCGGTACTGTGCGACACTGTACTGCACAGTGTACGGCATAATTGTTTCTTATATATATATTTTTTTACTACAGCGGTGATTTGTCATGCCACCATCGCAACTCTCTACTCTCTAAACTTCTAAAATAAGCCTTAGTATAACTTCAGCTATCTGCCAAAGAAAATCCTGTCAAAATTGGTCCGGCCGTTTCAGAGATTAGATGAAACGAACAGACAGACACACATAAATGTTAACAATTGTTTTTTTGTTATAAGTACCGTATATAATTTCATATGCATTTATTAAAAAACTGTTATTTTGACATTAATTACAGACACTTTAATTTTTTATATTTATAGTCACCCGAATATATATTATGTCGGTCACTAGCTACCGAGTCCATATTGTTTGTATTACTAATGAGTAACGATTCACTAATTGTGTCACATTTGAACCTTTTCCTCTAAATTGTTTTCTGAGAAACAATTATGAGATACCTACACTATTCAATGGAAACTTTAGTTTTATTACTAGCCGGCTCGTATTTTCGCTATTGTTTTTCTAACACATTTTCCTTAATACAAGACCGATGAAGTTGGTAGGTATTTGACATGTAATCTATACTAATATTATAAAGCTGAAGAGTTTGTTTGTTTGTAATACAAGACCGATGAAGTTGGTAGGTATTTGACATGTAATCTATACTAATCTATACTAATACTAGCTGACCCGACAGACTTCGTTCTGTCAAAAGCTATTTGACTGTGGCAGTTTGTCTACGCGCAAAGGAAATATAGTATAAACTCCACTACTCTACTCTACCCTACCCTACCCTACCCTACCTATGTACCTACCTACCCACCCTACCCTACCCTACCTACCTACCAACCTACCTACCTACCAACCTACCTACCTACCTACCCTACCTACCTTATCTTACCCTACCCTACCCTACCTACCTATCTACCCTACCCTACCCTACCTACCTACCCAATTCTACCCTACCCTACCCTACCCTACCCACCTACCTACCCTACCCTACCCTACCCTACCAACCCTACCTACCCTACCTACCTACCCTACCCTACCTAATTAAAACCTTCAATTTTTTTATTTTTTATTAAATCTATTCTCGGACCTACCAAATGATGACTGACACGTTATGTCAAACGCCATAAAGTTACATTAGAAGATAGAGTTACCTACATAATATTACATTAAAAATGTTAATATGGTCGTTTTCATATTTTTTTTTTTAACTTTCTTAATTTTTTTTTTACATAAGAACCTTCTCCTGACAATAACAAACACAACAAAAAAATAATTAGCGAAATCGGTCCAGCCGTTCACGCGTGATGCCGTGACCAAGGGAAATAGGGATTCATTTTTATATATATATATATATATATAAATGAATCTATATATATATATATATATATATATATTATATATATAGATTATAAAGCTGAAGAGTTTGTTTGTTTGTTTGTTTGTTTGTTTGAACGCGCTAATCTCAGGAACTACTGGTTGGAATTGAAAAATTCTTTTTGTGTTGGATAGTCCATTTATTCAGAAATATTATAGGCTATATAACATTACGCTACAACCAATAGGAGCGGAGCATAAATGAAAAATGTTGCAAAAACGGGAAAAATTATTCCTTTTTGAGAGCTTCCATTGCGTGCGCTGCATAAACGGTTTAAGTTACGCAAATGTCATGTATTATAGAATTGTTCCTCTTTAAAAGTTCTAAACAAAAGTCGGCGACAGCAGATGTCTATCTTTTAAGATTGACTCACTATAACATTTTTTTATGGTAATTATTTTTTTTCGAAATTAATTCATTATTTGCGAAGGAGTTTTATCAACATAATATTAATCCTTATCCAAATAAGTATGTTATTAATCACAAGTGTTTAAATGTAAACAAAATTGTCCTTGACATCACTTGATTTCTATCAACATCTTAGGAGATATCATAATTTTAAAATAACTCCGCAAGAAAATAAGTAGAAAATTCATTACTTAAACCACTCTCTCTCTTACGAGTAGGTGACGTAAACGAAGTTGCGCGGGTCAGCTATATAATTTGCTAGCTTTTGCCCGCGGCTCTGCCCGCGTGAATGTCGGTTATCGCGTAAAAAAGTAGCCTATGTCCTCCATATCCCAGGTTATATCTCTGCCATATTTCATGACGATCGGTTCAGCGGTTTAGGCGTGAAAACAGACAGACAGACAGACAGACATACAAACAGACAGACAGAGTTACTTTCACATTTATAATATTAGTATGGATTATTAGCTGAAGAGTTTGTTTGTTTGGTTGAACGCGCCAATCTCAGGAACTACTTGGTTCGAATTGAAAAAATATTTTAGTGTTGGATAGCCCATTTATCGAGGAAGGCTATATATCTACGCTACGATCCTTAGAAGCTAAGCGAAAAGAACGGAAGTCAGAAAGAACGCTAAGCGATAACGAAGTTTTAGCGCGGGCGAGCGACGGGATGCGAATGCGACGCGATGGGTGGGCCGAAATTTCACGCGAACGAAGTCGCGGGCAGAAGCTAGTTTGATATAAACAGTTGTTTTTATAACATATTTTATGGAATGATTTATGTAAGTAAACATGCCAACAGCCCATGTGATGAAAAGTGATTAAAATCACAATTCATTTATTCAAATTAGGCAGAGAATCAGCACTATTCGGGCGTCAAAACATAAGACAGTCGTCCAAATCGCCGGCCCTTCACCACTTCCTAGTGCTTTAGCTGGGATGAAGTCGCGCAACAAACTGTCCAGCAGCACAGCTGTGCAAAAGCAGTGGCTACCTCTATCCATAGACGGCTGCAATGCAAAATTTCACCAATGAAACTGACGCGATCAGCACTTTTAAAACACGTTCAAGACCTGACAGTGTCAATATTCCTCAACACTGACAGGAGATGTGCTGAGATTTCCCGAAGCGTTGCCGAACTAAGAGAGAAAATAGATCTTCTACGTAATTAAAATCTTAAATTGGCCGACGGACAACGCACAACCTAAACCGCAGAGCCTGAAATTTCAATTGCAATTGTCAATTTTTACGTGATTGATAAACATTGATGCGCAAATTGATGGTCGACCAAATGCAATTGCAGAAGCGATTTACTATAATACTAGGTACTGTTAACGTATCAAATAATATCTTGGTTAAATTTATTAGCAACAACAAATGAATTGGTCACTCTCAGCAATTTATTTGTTGTTTGACTCATGTGTTGTATAGGGCTATGTTTAAGTACCTACTAAATGATTGAGTTTGTAAGTTCCATTAAATTATTTTACGATGACAGTAAATCGTGTCGTCTTACATGTGAACACCGTGAACACCTACATTTAAATACACAAGCCACGACCTACCAACCAACCTACTAAAGAAGAAATTTTGAATAATCCCTGCAGCAGTCGGCACAAAATAGATCGGGGCGGTCCGGATTCGGATCGCGGTCCGCCACGTGATGATCCCTGGTTTAGAAGTTAAAACATGCTAAACCACCAGACTCATTTTCTCACTAAAATTGATAATATTATTACTGTGCATTCACAGTCGTAGAAATATGTATTTATTCGTCTTATCAGTGATAACTAGGACCTACGTGTGATACCGCTGTAGTCAGATTATAATTTGATAACAGAGTTGCCGTTTGTCGATAGCTGTCATAATGTAAGTAGCATAGTATATTATTTACTTACGGGTGACGAAGAAAGTAACTTGGTTGCCCCTCCAATATAGGTAGTATAACAAACAATACGCCTTTAAATCCCAAATGGATATTATGCAGAGGTATATGTGGAGTAATAGTTTCAGGGAAATTCGTTGTTGAGCAAATTACAGGTGAAGAAGAAAGTAACCTGGTTGCCCCTCCTATATAGGTAGAATAACAAACAATATGTCTTTAAACCCCAAAGGGATATTATGCAGAGGTATATGTGGAGTAATAGAATCAGGAAAAGTCGTTGTTGAGCAAATTTATACCCTAAGGCAATCGATCAAAGCTTTACTGCTGAGCATGAGGTCCTGAGTTCGATTCAAAGTGTTGTGGGTTTACTATAGGTATACCTCTTCATAACCCTTCGGTGATTACAGGCATCATGTTATGTTTACGATACGACGCTACTTTCAGAGCTCAATTTTGAACATATTTTCGATGGTTTTTGTAAAGGAATGAATTTCCAAAAGTATCTAAAAAAAATTTAAACAAATGGTTCAGAAAACGTAGGTAGAACCTATGGAATTATTGTTGGATAAACGGTGAGATATAACCTGAAAACTTCTAAATACAGATGAATATGTTAGGTACTAATTCCGTTTAGTGAGTGATTGCGAAATAATTAAACCCTTTTTTTTTACCTGATACTTTTGAAACAGACTACAGTGCATTCAACATCACCTCTGGCGAAACTTTCGGGTAAAACAGGTGTGATTACGGTAGCCAACCATACTGTTAAAACAGTAGGTATTATACTGTTTTTCACTCCAAAATACTGTTTACTGTTCAACCAAAAATAAATTATATATGAATATACTGTTTCCACTGATGTCCAGAGCCTATACCTAAATTAAAAGTTTCATTTAACAAGTAGGACATCGTTCATGCACCTGGGCATGAGCGCGGTAATTCAGCGAGCCTTATTTTCGAAATGAAACTGTTAATGTCTCGAATTTTCGGATAATTGTTAGCAGAATACCTTTTAAATACTAGTATTGTAGTTAGTTCTGCAACCTCAGTGATCACAGATTGAGTGTTTTCAGTCACGAATGTTAAGTGGTGTGACGACAGAAATCGAGATTTAATACATTTTATACTTTACCTTAACTCACACACTGACATAGATTAGTAAATGTTGAAATTTTAGGGAAATCATCTACTTTTACAATGTTTGTAAATATGTGAGCAGAAAGTTAGTTAAGTGTAGTAGTTAGTATTTGTATGTATGTTTGTTTTATATAGTTATAGTTTTGTTTTAAGTGTTTTAATTTAAATTTTTCTTGCTTAACTTTTCTACACACTGTGTCTACATTTCTTATCCAACTTTCCTCTCGCAGGTCTGCTGGAAGAAATTTCTTTTGAAATAAGCAGTACCTTTGTGCTCTTTTCTGTTAATATATTGTCCTGTCAACTATTTTGTGTGTACATAAATAAATAATAGTAAAGTTTCTTAAAGCGTCAACCGGTTGCCGTTATCAATATCGAGTAAAAACGAGCAAAAAATCACGTTTGTTGTATGGGCGCCCCCTTAAATATTTATTTCATTCTGTTTTTTAGTATTTGTTGTTATAGCGGCAACAGAAATACATCATATGTGAAAATTTCAACTGTCTAACTATCACGGTTCATGAGATACAGCCTGGTGACAGACGGACAGACAGACAGACGGACAAAAAAGGGCTGTTACGAAGTACTGAGATTTTCCTTCAAAATCAAAATCAAAATATTTTATTTCACATAAACTTACATGGGCACTTATGAAACGTCAGAAGCTAGGTGCACGGTTCCAATTAGTCGTTTCCTATGGAGAAGAGCCGGCAAGAAACTCCACGGTTACTCTTTTAAAAATAATTGGCTTTACACTATTATTAAATAACAGTGATAATAGGTATGGGAGGACAGTGTAAGCCTTTCAATAATTACCAGGTACTTAACAAAATAGAAAAGTGCCAACAAATCTACACTCTACTAGGCCTTATTGAAAAACAAGGATCGATCTCAGTACCTATTCCATGCCCAGTCACACGCACGAAATTACAGTCGAGCAACTCGTGAATAAGTTGGTAAACTAAATACAATTTTATGGATTACGGTACTGGAATACTTTATTGATCACATTATGACGATCATAGGAAGATGTTATCAGCATGCTTCATTTAGATTATAAGCATTTTATCAAATCGTATTATTTTATCGTTCAACTTTATTAATGTCCTTTTAATATCATAATGTTCATAACTTACAGTCACACCTTTTAAAGGGAGATTTAGATAATAAACTGACTTACACTAGTGGTAGTGCGGTTGGTAGTGTCCTTGCCAAAAAATGCTTTATTATGTTCTGAAATCGGTGTGAGCAAGCATGACTTTGAAAAGTATTACATTATTACTTTAATTATTGTGAATGTGGGCACTATGAAATGCGGGTATTTTTTTTTTTTTTCTCATTTAGATTAAATGATGGTCCGGCTTTTGAGTACTTTATACGGCCTACCCAAATGTCCTTTATTTGGTTCTAGCTTCTGCCCGCGACTTCGTCCGCGTGAAATTTCGGCCCACCCATCGCGTCACATCCCGTCGCTCGCCCGCGCTATAACTTCGTTATCGCTTAGCGTTCTTTCTGACTTTTGTTCTTTTCGCTTGGCTCCTAAGGATCATAGCGTGATAGCCTTCCTCGATAAATGGGCTATCCAACACTAAAATAATTTTTTGTTGCACTTTTTTGTTGTGAAGTTATTTTAAAATTATGTTGATTGAAATCAAGTGACGTCGAGGACAATTTTGTTTACATTTAAATACTTGTGATTAATAACATATTTATTTGGATAAGGATTAATATTATGTTGATAAAACTCCTTCACAAATAATGCATATTAATTTCGAACAAATTTAATTACCATAAAAAAGTTTATAATGAGTCAATCTTAAAAGATAGACATATGCTGTCGCGAACTGTTTTTTAGAACTTGTTAAGAGGAACAATTCCATCATACATGATATAAACCGTTTACGCAGCGCACGCAACGGAAGCGCTCAAAAAAAAAACCCCCATTTTTCATTTATGCTCCGCTCCCATTGGTCGTACCGTAATGTTATATAGCCTATAATATTCCTCGATAAATGGACTATCCAACAAAAAAAAAAAAAAAAACAATTCCAACCAGAAGTTCCTGAGATTAGCGCGTTTAAACAAACAAACAAACTCTTCAGCTTTATAATATTAATATAGATTGTTCGTAGAGTCGTTGAGCTCCTTAAATCCTGAGTTGAGATAAACGATTACTGATAAATGCTTGCACTGACTGGATAGGTCCAATATCCTATTTACTGATTAAACGATTTCATTTGATGTCATTGATGAAGCTTACTATTTTAAAACATGTGACATTTCATTTACGAACCCACACTGAACCCGCGTGGAGGATTATGGGCCACTCCTCACAGAGAGGAGGCCTGTGTCCCAGCTGTGAGAACTTTGTTGGAAGATTATGCTAATCGTGATGACTAATCTTTCATATTATTGTACTATCTGCTGTCTACGGCTTCGTCCGCGTGGCTTTATCTAAAATACAAGCTCTCCCAAAAAACCAGGTAACAATTGAATTACGTCATGTTGAGAAGAAATTCGAAGAATACTTATGGGTTTTCCTGCTTTAACAGATTTCAGTGTCAGGAGTTACGGTCCTTATGTCACGTAGGCGCATTCTTTTGAGACGTTCACGAGCAAATTAGCTGCCGCTTATGATTGCCGGCAATAATTCGCTGGATGTGCGAGGCGCAAGATCGGTCATTAATATGTGGCTGCTTTGGTAGTTTGGTAGGCCTATGTCCAACAGTGGACATCTTTCGAATGAATGGTCATCTGCCTAGCCTTTCCCAACAAAGTCAAAGTCAAATAATTTATTTCAAATAGGCACATAAAAGGCACTTTTGAACGTCAAAAATCACAAAAATAATTAATTGATTCTAGTTGCCCCTTCCAAAAGGTAGTTACGTATGGAGAAGAATGGGCAAGAAACTCCATACTTACTCATTTAAAATGTTAACAATATTTTGTATACATTAATTACTTGTGTAATTATATTTGAAGACGGTGCACTTACCTTGAAAAAAATACTATACCAATTGTTGGGGTCGGCTTCCAGTCTAACTGGAGGCAACTGAATACTCCCTACCTCAATAACCCCCTAATACTCTTGATAGGTATCAAGACAAAAAGAAAAGAGAAAAGAAGAAAGATAAAAGTTTTTAACAGTCTTGTTACATGTAGGTACATGTAACACGACTGTTAAAAAATCTTTTGCACAAAAAAAACACGACTTAAAAAAAAAAAATACTTTGGAAATCGGTGGCGAAAAAACGAACATTCGGAACAAACGACACCAAATGATACTTTCTGAATGCAAATGCTTGATTTGTTGATGAAAATACAAAAATCGCTACATGAATGAAAGTTTGTCTGTAAAAGATCGCGTTTAGCGATAAGACCGCCCATTGTGACACCCTATGTAACAGTTCTACATTTATATCTGTAATTTTTATGAAAATAAATTATTTGAATTTGAAATTATTATTTGAATTTGAAAACTGGATATTGAAAAAAAAAATATATTTGCACCAATCTGAAAGTAAGTCTTTCAAATAAAAAAAGAATTTTCCAAATCGGTTCATAAACAACGGAGTTCCGAGGTAACAAACAACAACAAAAAAAAAAAAGTTGTGAAGTCGATTAAAAATCTACAAAATGGTAGCCGGGACCAAAGACACGAAGGGGTTCTCGATGTTTCGGAGGAATGACGATGATGAATATTTTAGTGACTAGTGACTACCTATATTTCACAATTTCTTTTCAAATAGAAATATACCAACGCACAAGATTTTCAGCGTCAATATGTAAAGTAGCAGTGTTTGAGTAGCAAAACAAAGATCATCGCCTGAGGAATGTGTCAACAAGACTTAACACATTTAAAAATAGACCCTGATAAGACCTGTGATAAAAATAAAACCATAAAAGAAAATAATTATAGAACAAAAGAGAAAAATTACTTTGTAAAACTGTATGAACATTCTAAAAATCAGCCATTTTGAATTTTCTGTGACGTCATCATAAACTAGTAGTTGCTTCAGTAGTTTCGACTTACTGTCTCACATACTACTTAGGCTGGGTATGTATATGTATTATTCAGTTTTAACATTTAAGGCCTGCGCAGACGACGGACTTTTCTCCGCGGCGGAGAAAAAAGTACGCTCCGCGAATAAAAAGTCCGCCGCGGATTTACCGCGAACTCAACGCACACGGTGTGCGATCATTTGTTGCCCGGAAATGTAGAGAACACAACGCGGACTAAAGTCCGCCATGTGCGTTGCTTCGCCTAGTCACACGAGTTCTATTTTTTCGGGGATTCCCCCGTACTTTTGTCCGGTCCACTCTCTGCATGTCCTCGATTATTCGGGGGACTTTTTGTACGAAGCACTTTTAATCCCTCGTTTGCGTTAAGACGCGGACCCACCGCGGTGCACGGAGAGGCTACGCACATGTATTAAGCTTCGCTTTGTAAGAAAATGTATGTGGTTGTGTCCACTGCAACCCACGGAGAGGCTACGCATGAATTGACGTCATTGATACATGCATGGCTTGTTCGAATAGACGGTTATATAGCTCAACGCTGTCGACGTGGGTCTACGTTTCCACTGAAGTACACGAATATGACCCACGACTATGTACAGCTCACTTATCGCACACCTCCCCACACCTCCCGCAGTGAATCCCGTGTCCGTGGATTGCAGTGACACGTGCGTAGTCTCTCCGTGCGCCATGCCACGCTATACATAGTCGTGGTTCATATTCGTGTACTCCAGTGGAAACATTGTCAAACAAACTAATATGTACACGCAGCTAAAATTCGCCGCGTGCCCGTGCACAGCATGCGCCGCGGTGGGCCCGCGCCTTTACTCGATACAGTTGTAAGCGATCTATTTTAGCGGACAAAAAAGTCCGCGGACAAAAATCCGTCATCTGCGCAGGCTATTAATAACATGAAACCTAGTTCAAATAAAGATTCATGATTGAACATCGTTTTAGAATTATTAACCTACAAGCCATGAGCCAAGCGATGAGAATTCCCAGCGGAAAAAATTACGAAGTTCCATACAAACATTCAACAATTCAACAATAATTTAAGGGGGAAGCGCGAAATTCAATTATCCTTACGATTTTTGCAAATTACTGCTCATTGTCTGGGTGTATGTTGTTTAAAGTATTATTCGCGATCGTAACAGAATTACGTATAAATGTAATCATTAGAAACAGTACTACTTTCAATTCTCCTTCCTCAATTGTCACCTTCGTTATTTAGAGGGCACTTACCGGTCCACCAGCGTTAGTTTTATATTGAGACACGAAGCAACAAAATTCGATCTAGAGGAATGTGGCTCTTTTCTTTAGATCGAATTTTGTTGCTTCGTGTCTCAATATGAAACTTTATAAAAGGTATTAGAAAATTCTAGACATACTTACCGAGGTTCCTGATTGAGCCGTTTTTCATAATTCCTTCTCAGTCACGAGATAATTATTTTTGTAAATGTGTTTGAGTGGCGCTAGTGGACCGGTCCTTAGAGCTCTAGTGGAAAATTTCATGCTTCTAGACCTCACGGTTTAGGCTGTGTGTTACCTGTCAGTAAATGAATGAATTCAACAGTAGAAAAGTATCCCAATGTATTATTGAAAACAATACATGATTTTGTGTTTTTAATTTGTAAACTTATTATTTCCTTTCAATCGCAATGTCACTTTTATGCAGCTATGTAAATACTTAACAGTAAATATATTCAGCAATCCAACACTATGTCTGAAAATTAAGTATAAAAATGTTATTGAAGGAGAAGGATTTTTCGCTTTTATTTTGCTCAAAATTAAATAATTAAAAAAAAAGAAGAGTAAAAGATCACTATCTTTCCACTTCGTCATAGTTGCATATTATTATGTATTTATTATTTTCCACTACATTGTAGTTCTAAGTATATATTTGAGTGCTATTTATTTTAGAAGTATGTAAGTATATTCTCTTATTGTATGTTTATAAGTATTGATATGATTTTATGTATATTTTTTTCTCTTCTACTCTTACACACGTTGTCTACATCTCTATATCTACTTTCCTATCGCAGGTATGCTAGAAGTGGGCACGCCACAATTGTGGCGATAAGTCCCGTCTTTCAAGAGTGGCTAGAGAGGAGCCACGGCGTCCTCACCTTTCGTCTGACACAAGTCCTCACCGGACACGGTTGTTTCGGGAGGTTCCTGTTTCGGATTAGGCGGGAGGAAACGCCCGGGTGTTACCACTGTACAGTGCGTAGATCGCCCGGAGGACATGGTGGAGATCTGCCCGGCTTGGGCAGAGCACCGCCGTGTCCTCACGGAGGCGATTGGCGGCGGCGATCTCTCGCGTCCGGCCCTAGTCCAGGCCATGGTCCGGAGCGAGAGTGCATGGGGGGCAGTCAGCTCCTTCTGCGAAGCAGTAATTCTCGCGAAGGAGGAGGCGGAACGCGTGAGGGGGCGGCAGTCTGTGCTAATGTCATAACTGTCTGTGATAGATATATATTATGATAATAATAGATCCCGCTCCGCCCAGAGCGGGAGAAGTTATTTGATAATTTCCCACCCAAAAAAAAAAAAGGTATGCTGGAAGAGATTTCATTAGAAATAAGCACACATTAGTATGTATTTTTCTGTTCCTTTCTTCTTGTCTGTTTACATGTGTGTACATAAATTGTTAAATAAATAAATGAATCATTTACAGGCAGTATTTTTCTCTTATTTTTTTTTTTTAGGCATTGTGATTAATGACAACGTACGTCTCATTAAAAAACATTATTGCTTATCAGCTGAAATAGTTTAATGGTTAAATGCAGACTGGCAACGGAAAAGTCGTGAGTTCAACTCAAGCCGTTACACTATTGATGTACATCCATTTCTTGTAAAAGCAGAAAATAAAAATAAAGACATACAGGGTGTTTGGCAGAACGTTGAACATACGAAAATGGTGGATAGGTGGGGTCATCTGCTACTTACTCAGGCCTAATTTATTTGGCCCTGGCCCCCTGGATATTAAAAAAAAAATTTTTTTGCTTTCTTCTAGTTTCACCACTTTCTTAACTTTAAAGTGTAATTTGTATTAAAAATGGGTAAAACAGGCAATATTTTTATTTATTACATCTTTCTGTAAGTTTGAGGAGTCATAACTTTTTTTCTAGCTAACATCTGAATAAAGCAATAATTTTATAAGAATCTGCCAATATTAAAGATAAAAAAATAAACTAAAATATTGCCTGTTTTACCCATTTTTAATAAAAAAATACACTTTAAAGTTAAGAAAGTGGTGAAACTAAAAGAAAGCAAACAATTTTTTTTTTATATTCAGGGGGCCAGGGCCAAATAAATTAGGGCTGAGTAAGTAGCAGATGACCCCACCTATCCACCATTTTCGTATGTTCAACGTTCTGCCAAACACCCTGTATAGCTATTTCAAATCTTCAAAATACTGTTCCAAAGAATCAAAATCAACTCGGCAAGTAAGATCTCTTAAGTCTCTATGGCTAATGGTCTCCGGACACAAGACAAGTTTTCGAGTTGAATTGAGTCAGCAGCTCAAGTCGCAGAAATGTCTCGCAAATTGGCTTCGTAATAAACGCACCATGAGTGACCTTCGAAATGAAGTGATGGCAGAAAGCGGAAATAATGACATTCCAGTATTTCCCAGAGGCGAATATTTTTACGAGTTCAATTGAAATGACATCACTCATTCCTTGTGACCCCATTTCGACGAAAATTGTAGATATTAACTTTGACGTAAAACAATGATTTCATTTCTTTGCAACAATGATTTCATGTGTTTGTTAAATAAGACTCATCGTAACTAAAACGCTGAAGCAGGGGAGGGCAGAGGTGTACATGTAGTACACATGTAGCCAATTATGTTTAAGCCCCATGTAATATAGGGCGAGCCTTTTGCCATTAACAGTGCACAGACCCAGAATCCGGGCTACTTATTGAGAAATGTCTGACGGAAAAACCCAATACCCTAGTAGCATTTTCCGTTGGCATTTAGTTGGGCTACCTTCAGAGGTATGTGGCCCAATCAAACGCCAACAAAAATGCTACTAGGGTAAACTTTGCCCGACTTGGAAATCGAACCGACCATGACCTCATGATCAACAGTAGCGCTTCCTAAAAAAAAAAAAGCATTGATGTTTAAAAAAAGGAAGTTAAGGCACCGCTCAAATGACACGTAAATATCATTGGACTAGAAACAATTACATGTAAACACACCCACATAACTAAATTTCCCGATGTCGTGTGCTATGCATCAACAACCGAAATAGAGAGAGATATGACGCGGGCGGATTCAGTAAACGACTCTAAACAAAAAACTTTCAAAATGTGCATTAATCAGTTACACATTGTATAATTAAAATTTGTTTCGTAGATCAAATAATTTCTTGGCAACACGTCACCTTCAAATTATGAGAAGGATTAGGTTATTCATAATGGGCTGAACTAGGTATATACAAGTAATAAATAATTAAAGCAAAACCTGGGGGCTAACTCCCGAAAACGATTCGAGTTTGATTTTGTTTCCGATTCGAACTTTTCTGATCCGAACTCGATTTAAAACTTTACTCCCGAACCAAATCGAATCGTAAACCAAGATCGACCTATGTTCGAGTATTATCAACGTCGTTATGCGTATCCGGTGGATTACGTCATCATGAAGTGCTCTATGTCTTTGGTTAGTAACTTTTAGGTAGTTGAATGTTTTTACTTTCCCACGTAATACGTATAACGGTACCCTAGTGCTTTATTTAAACTTAACAAACAAAAACTTCTAAATTCTATCGAATCCATTTCCATAGCCCGGGTGTTATAACGACTCAACCTTTGCATATTTCTTCTCACACGAATATCCATACGATTTGCTTCCTCAGGTTCATTGAAAAACGACGCAAGGCGAGCTATAATAATAAAGCATTTGAAACATATACCAGGAAATAACACAAAAAAATCTCACTCGATCTGAATAAAGTAGCTGCTTTGTTATCGTGTAATTTGACGTTTCGTTTTGATCCAACAACTCGATATATATCTGTCAGATGGCGTGCGGAGTACAAACTTTTCGATCTTAACGAATCTTTCGAACGAAGTTAGTTTCGCTTCGAACCACCGCACGATTGTGCGCTAGTGTCGGATTCAAGAGTATGGATCGGCATTAAATTCGAATCCAATTCGATTGATTCAGAACTCGATGCTGTCGGGAGTAAGGCCCCTGTACTTCCTTTCATACTACAAAGCTACATACTGGATCACCATCATCACTCTCTTGTCCTTATCCCTACGTATTTGGCGTTGGCGGAACATGTCTCTTTCTTGTTCCAGATGTCTTCTGTTAGTCGACATCTCGGTAGTCACATTCACACTCAATACCTACATACTAGGTAGATACTATACAGGGTGGCAGGGACATCGACGCGAAGCCTGTTCAAAAGTTCCTCGCGTTCTTGATTTGTATCATCGATGTGAATAACAAATCAAGAACGTTTATGATGACGTGTTAGTGATATTATCATATCATACTATTGCTTCAATATTTCATATTATTTTCTGTAACTAAACTGGTCGTGCACAGTTATCTATATAGGATAAACACGTCATCATAAACGTTCTTCATTTGTTATTCACATATTTGTTATTCACAACGATTAAACTTTTACAACGCGAGGAACTTTTGTGTGAGTTTAATCATGACAACGCTGACTCAAAAGGAAAAACTACTTAAAAATACCTGACTTAATGGTCTGAACCCACTTTCATATAGTTTCAGCTACTAGCTAGCTAGCTGCGCTGCTAAGTAAGATTATACAAGTCCAGGGTTTCCTTACGATATCTTCCTTGACTGTGTCTACTCAGTGATGTGTTACAAAGATTTGTTGAGGAAGCTTATTAGACAAGGCACAGCCTAAGGCCCTTTGTACATAAACGTTTTTCTTGCCGTGAAAAACTCCGGTTTAGACGCCGTGTGTAGGCACGCTCGTCAGTGTTGTATGGATCACTATGGAAGCTTGTTGACTGACAGTCACGTTTATTCTACGGCGGCGCGGTAAAATATACGCCACACGGTGGTTCGAAACTGCTATATGAGGGACATTGTTTTTTTTTTTTACAAATTTCTTTTTTTTTAATACTTATCGAAAGATCTATCATTTTGATGAATAATTGTTCGCAAACTTTTTTCTGTAAAACTGATAGTTTGCCCAGAAAAAAATAATTTCTGTTTTTGTTGTATGGAATGAAACAAACTGCAATTTGGCCAAGTCTTGACAGGTCTTGCTTTAAAACTACTTTATTCTTATTCTTTGGCTTGTTGGCTATAATTCTACATTATCAGCGCGCGCCCATACTTGCCCGTTCAAGCGTTATGAGGTTCAGTAAAATTGATTTTGATTTTAGTTCAGTAAAATGAAAAAAAAAAAAAAAGTGAGTAAAAGGTACTGTTTTATTAATGATATCATAGATAAAATAATTGTGTTGTGGGGAAGTTTGAAAGTGGCGCCGGTGACAGAAAAGTTGAAAGGACGTCGTTTGGCATGGTATGGGCATGTGATGAGGAGGGAGGAAACGCATGTGACGAGGAGAGTGATGAAGATAAATGTGGATGGATGGAGAGGGAGAGGAAGGCCCAAAAAAATATGGATGGATAGTGTATGAATGGATTGAAGAATGATATGAAAAAGAAGGGAGTGAATGATAGAGTGACGGTTGACAGGGGAGAATGAAAAAAGAAAACGTGTTGCGCCGATCCCAAGTAACATGGGACAAGGGCAGGAAGATGATGATTAAAATACTATAATTATGGAATATCAATCATTTCAAAACATATATGTTTTGTTTAAATTTATCATATACTTTAATTTTGAAGAAAAAAAAAAATACTTAACTGATAAATATATGTTTTGAAATGATTAATATTCCTTAATTATAGTGTTTTAATGTAACACAATTATTTTAAACCTACGCATAAAATTAAAAGAAAATACAATTAAGATAAAATTAAAATTCTGATCAAAAACTCAAATTAAAATTTACAAATAAAATTCTATAGTATTTTTGATAGTATTTTTCACAAATAAAGTGACACGTAAAACGCTTGGAAATATAAAAATTATACTTCCAAGCGCGCCACGTGTGTTTAAATTACATTATAAATTATTTTGAACCATGGTACATTAGAAATGAATACCTCCACCGTGACCCTAAAATGGAACTCGTCACCCTCATCACCCAAAAATTTGATGAAGCCCACGAACACAGACTTCACCGACATGTGAATGTCGAGGCAATTCAGCAGCTAGACAACACGGACATAGTGCGTAGGCTAAAGAGAATTAAACCTTTTGAGTTAGTGTAGTATATAAATAGTGAATGCATAATAGTAAAAATGCTGTGCTATACATGTAACACATGAACAAAGTGTTTTTATTAATTATCAGACTCTAAGAAAGTGCTATGTAAAAATGCAAATTGACACTATTCTTAGTTATGTAATCTATCACGTAAAATAATAAGTTAGAGTTAAATTGCTTATTAGTCTATTAGGCTAGATTATAATAGATTATTAAGAACGTTAGTTCTTATTAATAAAGGAAAAAATAAATAAAAAATACTCTCAAACCGTTAAACAAAAAGATAGTCTTCACAATGTCAATGGCAGGAAGGAACGCTGACACCTAAGATAAGGGAAAAGTCAAAAGTCAAAGTCAAATCATTTATTTCCAATAGGCACATAAAAGGCACTTTTGAATGTCAAAATTTACAACTATAATTAATTGATTCTAGTTGCCCCTTTCAAAAGGTAGTTACGTATAGAGAAGAATCGTCTAGGAAACGTCCTAGTTTGGGTGACAGTTTCACGAAATCGAGCATGTACTTAGTCTAATTACTATAAGGATCTAAGTTACTTAAGTAATTCATTGTTAACCCTTTTTCTCTCTGTATTAAGCAAAGGCAACATCGCCAGCTAGCGAGTGAGCAAGCGAGCCGGGCGAGCATCGTTTCACCTGGTTTGACCTCTTTTCGGGGGCCCATTATTGAGTGTGCAAGTCACCCCCTGCCATTTTATCCGTGTATAATAAAACATTGATCAGGCAGGGGCCATAGTCCTTCCATAGTTTTAGGTAACCAGTCCATTTTAACCACCCAAACCCATAGTCCAATATCTTTGTTTCCATATCCTGCAATAGTCCTACACCAACCGGGGGTTGTCCTTGCGTGCACTGGCATAGTGTAGTGTATACAGGGATAATCGTCGGATGGTGCCTCATTTAATTAAAAAGCCTCTAACGGGCCTCTGCGAGTTGGCTTCGGCCCCTCGTACGCCTTCCAAAGGTCCGAGACCCCAGGGTCCCGAGATATATAAACGCGCTCCGCCGCCTCAAGCCGAAGTATTCGGCGGGACCAGACGGGATACCTCCTTATATAGTAAAAGACTGTAGTGCGGTGTTTGAAAGACCATTACTGCACATTTTAAATTTGTTTTTAAAGTTAGGTCAATATCCTAACCAATGGAAAATCACTAGAGTGACTCTAGTCCCGAAGGGAGGTTCGGGAATCAATGTTAGTGGCTACCGACCAGTGGCCGTGCTGTCGGCGTTTGCTAAGGTTTTTGAGTCGGTGTTGCACAAGTGTATTTCAGATCAAGTAACTTCTCGCCTGACCGACGCTCAACACGGTTTCCGGACTGGTCGAGGTACGGGGAGTAACTTGTTATCTTTCATGACATACCTGGCGCCTGTTGTTGATGCTGGAGGGCAGGTAGACACTGCGTACTTCGATTTTCGGAAGGCGTTCGATACCGTCGACAATGACGTGCTGTTGAAGTTTGCGGCATTTGGTTTCACACCGCACCTTCTGCGATTCTTCGCGAACTACCTTGGTGATCGCCGGCAGTACGTCGAATACGGCAAATACGTCTCCAAGCCTTATTTCACGTTTTCTGGGGTGAGTCAGGGTAGCAATATAGGTCCATTAGGATTCATTCTGATGGTCAATGATCTCACGAATGTCGTAAGCGAGGCGAGGTGTTTGCTTTTCGCGGACGACCTCAAGTTGTTCCTGTCGGTAGCAGATACTTCGGACTGTCAACGGCTTCAACGAGATATTGATAGGGTGGTGCGGTGGAGTGTAGATAATAAGTTAGGTTTTAACGTCTCCAAATGCGGTATAATGAGCTACACTCGAGCGCGGCAACCACTGGTACATCAGTATGAGATGGAAGCTGCGGTCATGTCAAGAGTCACACATGTGCGGGACCTGGGGGTGGACATGGTTCCGGAATTAATGTTTCGTGAGCACATCTTAGACACATGCGGCAAGTCCTTCCGAAATCTTGGATTTATACTTAGACAGTGCAGAGATTTTCAGAATACGGCAGTAGTTAGAATCATGTACAATGCGCTGGTACGGAGCCGTCTTGAAACGAGTGCTATAGTTTGGAATCCCCATGAGGCTAAATACAGTATCATGGTGGAAAGAATCCAAAACAAATTCACTCGTTTTTTGTTTTTTAAGCTGTACGGTGTCTATCCCTTTTTCCCGCTCCTGTACCCGAGTCTCTTCGTAATAGGGATGGTAGGGTACAGCAGGCTGTCAGTGCGCAGGGACGTCGCTCTGTGTAACTTCGTGTTTCGGGTGCTGCGCGGCTGGCTTCACCACCCCGTCCTGTTAGCGGAGCTGGGGCTGCGTGCGCCGCCCAGGTGGGGAGGCGCGCGTCACCCCACGCCTACGCTACTGGAGCCACCCTCTAGGACTAACCTGAACAAGTTTGCCCCCTTGTCACGCGCCATAAGGTTATTAAATATTATCTCGAATGAGGTAGATATATTTCACTGCAGCCTAATGAAGTTCACAGAAGTAGCACTGAAGTGCATTGAAAGTGTTGACATGATATTTTAATTGTTTTTTAATTGATTTTTGTATTATATTTTGATTTGTATTTTAATGGTTTTTTGATGGTATTTTGATTGTATTTTTTCTTTTTAATGGATGTGAGTAACGTATATTTCTGTGGTAGTAACACTGCATTGGCGTTATAGCTGTTAAGGTGTTATGTACGTAATTTTGAATAAATAAATAAATAATAATAAAATATTTATTACTAGAAGAATGGGTACAGTAAATCTCCTTAAAAACAAATTTGGTCATATACAATGTGCAGTAACTTAGGTGTCAAAGGAGTGCTTGGGCACTCGTACTAGGATTACCCCGTATCACGAATGACATAAAGCAAGTAGCTTTGTAGTTTGCGGTGTGAACCGAAGTATGAAAAGAGGTGAAACGATGCTCGCTCGCTCTCTCGCTAGCTTGCGGTGTGGCCTGCGCTTTAGGCTTATGAAAATAAAATTATAATTATTTAAGTTGTTGAGCAGACAAATTTTTCGAACATATGATGCAATGGATTAGCAATATCCTTCAAAATCATTCAGATTGTAATTGAGTGTGCTGCGCAATTGAGTGCTGTTTAGCAGGTTTGCCCCGTTTGGCGCAACATGCTTTCTGGATCCCATGTCTGCTATTTTTATAAATTCGTCACTCCAACACGATCCTATTGTCATTTTGCTAAAAGTTCGTAATCTGCTAAATTCATAATGGTCGATCATTGGTCGGTAAATGGTCTCGTAATAGAATTGCTTTACAATGGCATTTTGAACATTTATTCATGCCAGATTTCATTAATATATATTTTTACATATTATTTATTAGTGTTATAAGCAATCTGAAGTAGTAGGAAGTTGGAAGTTTAGTAGGAAGTTTCATTTGTCATTATGCACGAGATTACCAATTCTATCAATGGAGTGTCAGTGGCTGACCATTGGAAAGTCATAATGACGCTATTATATTAGTAGATTACCAAACTTGTCAAAATCAACAATTATGAAATCAATGATAGACCATTTTGACGAACCGATCATTGGCAGAGATATAGCCTGGGATATGGAGAAGGACATATGCTACTTATTTACGCGATAACCGACATCCACGCTAGTACTCTATAGTGAAGGGAGGATCCTCCAACCAGACGGGTGTTGTGTCTGGTGGGCAACTACCCAACGGTTGATGTCGGGATGTTGTATATATGCTAGTCGCGCGGTAAACTCTGATAGCGCGATGCAGGATTTGCGACGTCAGATCTTTTAGCGTAGTTCGCATGTGGCGTTGTTGATACCGCCACACATAGGTTTTCCTTCAATGATGTCAGAATTCAAAATAAACTTAGAAAGTACGAGTACATATAAATTGAAATAGTCACATTGGAGATATATCCAATTTTTCTTGGCACAATGGGGTAAAACCATGTGTGAGTTTCGTGTTCCACTAGGGCGTAGCTACCGCGGTATGCGCTGTATCAATGACACGGGGTCGCGGGCCTACAAAGGCCAATGAACGAAAATTCGGAAAATGTTATCCACAACCTCAAATTTTTATTGATAAATGGCCCGAAATTTATGATTACTCATGAAAATATGAGAAATAAGGTAATTTATTTATGGCTTATATTAATTTTCAAGCTCTTGCCTTCATTTGGTAAATTAATACAGAAAATCTAATCAGAGTCAGGATTCTCCAGATTTCTAGCTCGCTCCGCTCGCTCTTACATTCTCTTATTAAAGTCACCAGGCAAAGGCGTAGCGAGCTAACAACTCCATTCCTACCTTCCCTTCGGACGATCTGAAGAGCAACTTCACCTACCATCATTGAAAAAAAGCACATTCAGTAATGTCTACGATTGCCAAATAATATACAAATATACCTACTACATTTATTACACCTGAATATTCAAACAACAAATACGCCTATTGTTAGCTTTGAAGTAAAGGAATGTGATATTTATTTCTGCGTAAATTAATAGTATGACTACTCGTATATAATTATAGAATTGAACAATTTCTTCTTCGGCTTCCCCCCTACGAAATGTCAAGCCTCGCCACTAAAGGTCACAATCAGAATGCTATATCATTTATTTTGTGAAAACGGTACCTTCCTTTATTTAGAACTAATCGGGTAAAAAGGGCCCCCAAAATTGTTTGATACAGGGCCCATTTAGATTTGGCTACGCCACTGGTCTTCCAGACAGCAGCAACCATAAAGCTGTGCATATAGAGTCTAGAAAGTTCTGTCTAAGTACTTATCTCAGGAATGCAATGTAAGTAGATACTAGCTGTTCGAAGTAATCATTCCTCGTCACGTGATAGCTTAGGATTAGTACTTGAATATGAAGTCAGTAGGTGACAGGTCATAAGATCAAATCGCTACAATATTCTGAGACGACACTCGATAAATAACTGATTATGAGAAGGAAAGTTTCTCACTCATGTTTGTACGTTTACTCATAATTTTCTTCGCCAATGTTGCTGATTCCCTTGTTCACAAACTTAACTAAATTTAAGTTCAGTGCATCTTTTTCTTTCTATTTCATTATGAAAATACAGAAGATAAATTTTAGTGTAAACCTGTCAAATTAATCAGCGCCTGTATACAAGTCTAGGCGTGATTTAATCACGTCTAATTGACGTAATTTTAGTAGACAAGTTTTTAAAACTCGCCTACTAAAATTTCGTCAAGTGCTGATTAGTTTGACAGGACTAAACTAAAATTTATCTTCTGTCCTTTTCTTAATGAAATAGAAAGAAAAAGTTGCACTGAACTTAAATTTAGTTTAGTTTCTGAGCAAGGGAATCGGCACCATTATTTCCCAAATACGACAAAATTTGCTCAGTGCTCTGACCAAGTAAAAATTACTCTTTTCAAGGCCTACTGTCAGAGCTTTTACACGAGCCATCTATGGATCAACTAAACCAAGTGACCGCTAGATGCCCTGTGCGTACCTACAATATAATAATGCTTTCAGGATGTTCGACTGCCCCGTTTCTGCAGCGCCTCGGAAATGTTTGCTGAAACCCCCATAGATGGCTTTCAAGCAGTCATTCGCAAAAAAACCGCGTCGGTGCTGAGCAGAGTGCGAAGTAGTCGCAACGTTCTATATCCTGAGAGCTGTGGCGGAGAGCTATACTCCTAATATGTTAATGCGGAGGGTGATCAGGTAGGAAACATGTTTTCCTGTCTGGTCGTCCTTTGCGTGGAGTGTGCATTATTTTAAATATTTACATCTATACTAATAACACTAAATTAGAAGTTGTTTTTAATACTCATTAAGGAACTCTGTATGTCCAAATTAAATGAATTTGAATTGAATTGAAGTCGTTTAGAATGTTGTTCTTATAGGCGTCATATTTTACGTTGATTTAAGCAATCAAACGATTAGATTTATTATCCAGTTAGTAACTTAACTTTAATACCTACCTACAGTTGTTTACGTGCTAAAAAATGAGTAAAAATGTCTTAACCCTTTAGCAGGAAATTTTCGTAAAAAAATTATTAACTTAGTTTAGGACTTTGTTACAATTACAATTTTATTAAAAGCATTGCTAGCGTAAACAGGCCAAACTTTATTTTACGAAATGTCGGCAGATGTCGTGTTATGATGAAATGTACGAGGAGCTCATCCTGGGCAGCCATCCCTACCTAGCTGACTGTCTCATAATGTTTTTCACGTCATAATGACACTTATATACCTAAATTGTTAATAATACTTGATATCCAAAATATTATACCTAAAACATTATTACAAAAACTTCGCGAGAGGTTATCCCGACACCTAACGAATACTACGAGACGGAAATTCTGCGTGCTTTGCTTTCTATGAAATTATGCGACGTAATTTTCGCCTAGAGTGTCATAATCATAAGTAATTTTGATTAAATTTTGTTGTGTAGGGTTAAGTAATTTAATGTCGGAAAAATAAACGAATTATTATAATTTTATTAAAAGCATTGTTAGCGTAAAAAGGCCAAACTTTCTGTCGCGAAATGTCGGCAGATGTCGTGCTATAATGAAATGTACGAGGAGCGCACCCTGGGCAGCCGGCCCTACCTAGCTGACTGTCTCATATTGTTATCACGGCATACTCTTGTATTACACCTAAATTGTAGTTCGTGCGGACATTTTAAAAACATTGCCTTGTTTGTTTGTTTACAGAAATAAATCTCATATAAATCGACAAACATTTGTTTAAATAAAATAAAAAATAAGTTAAAGAACAATAATAAAAAATAAGCATTAATTCGATTGTCTTTAGTTCGAATTCCAGATTAGTTTTTTTTTTATATATAAAATACTACATACATATTCATACTTGGTACATAATGAGTTTCACAGATAAGAAAATAGTTTAGGTAGTATATAGTATAGGTATGAACTGTACTTTGTGTTTCAAAGACCATAAACTCCTTGACAGATTATGATAAAGTTGTTGTTTTATTCATCGGTACAATCCATGTTATATCTATACCGACTACTTATGTAGGTATATTAAGTAAATACAGTCAGTTGATAAATGGTTATGACAGCTATATCATTATACTGTCATGTTATTTTAATCAGCGGACCTGTCAAATTAATTGGTGACTGCACTAAGTTGATATTCGTAGCCAGGAGGACGCTGTCCATGTGTCCACCCTACTGACATAATATTATCACTTGCATTGAATCTAGTAATATTCATAACATAGCGTAATATTTACCGAAAGAGTAGCCATTTGTTACTTTTTGTTCAAGAATTAAAGTATATTATGGTCAGTGGGATAATAAACAGTATTTCGGAAAAATAAACAGTATCTCGGAAAAATAAACAGTATTTCGGAAAAATAAACGGTGTCTCGGAAAAATAAACAGTATCTCGGAAAAATAAACAGTATCTCGGAAAAATAAACAGTATCTCGGAAAAATAAACAGTATCTCGGAAAAATTAACAGAATCTCGGAAAAATAAACAGTATCTCTGAAAAATTAACAATATTTTAAGTACCTTTTTACACTATTACTATTAGATTGTTTTTATTCAATATATTAAAGCTCAAAGAAAAACAATCTTCAAAACACAGCAAAACGAAATTGATGTGACTAATAATTCGGAACACATAATATTGGGCAACATTTTAAATTTCGTATTTTTTTCAAAGATTTCATTATTCTTGGGTAGGTACTGTATGTATAAAATTCCTGGATTCAAAACAGTTGAACTGAAAACTAAGCGAAAAAAAAAAAACATTTTGGAACATATTTTCCTAAGAAAGTTTCTACTTAAGTATACGAATTATTGTTTATATACGAACGAAAACGCGAGGAACGAATATCTACTCATCTACAGGGTGTCCCAAAAATCGACCGACATACTGTAGGTGGTGATAGCTTTGGTCTAGATAACAAAACATAATATATGTTCCTCAAAATCCACATTTTTTTTCGTCACCACTGTTGAAAAAATATTAACCAAAAAAAAATATTTGAAGATAAAAATCAAATAATAGTGAATTTATGTTGAATTTGTAAGTTTTTATGGAGAATCAAACGTAATTACGGATAGAGTAACTGTTTAATAATATTTTGATGGAAAAGCTTAAAAATAAAAATATTTTATTACACATGAGGGTCAAAAGAATGACGCATGGCGGTTATATTATTATTATTTTTTAATTTGAAAACGCGAAAACTATAAGATTTTGCGGAACATGTTTGGTTATTTTGGGAGGGCTTGACCAAAGCTGTCACCACCTACAGTATGTCGGTCGATTTCTGGGACACCCTGTATATCCGACTAAATTGGCGTCATCCTGTCTACCTCTACTTTAATAAACAGTACGTTGGTACGATTATTTACGCATCAACAATCTTAATAGAACTATTTCCGGCCAACATTAAGAAAACAAAAATACTTAAATATTTTTCAAGTATTTACACACAAAACTAGACCCTAAATATAAACTAATTAGATAGTCATTAAGAATTACCTTTAACAACAGCGCCGAGTGTGAACAACACGACACAAAATAGCACTTTCATGTTTATTTGTCACTATAGCATAACGTTAATTAATTAATTGTTTTAGGTATATTGTATCGACCGATGACACGTCCGCTCGCGATAGAACTTGGTTGAGCACTGAATCAACTGAATGTCAGTATAAATATACAGTGATAACGATGATGTTAGGCTGCGAGTACACTGCGTTGTAAACGAAGAACAGATGACTAATGAATGAGTTATAGTTCGCGCCACCGCCGCCGCGCGCCGTGTTCGTGGAGAGCGCTGGTGACGCGTGACGTAGCACGTGTACTTGCTCGGTGTTTTACTGCCCACGAAGAACAGAGAGATGGGCTGAGTGATGATTTTTCTGGGTCAATGATTGCATGACAATGACAAAAAAATATCGATGTCGGGAACAATGAAAAAATCATCAATGATTTTAATTTGAGTATGTATAAGATCACGTCACTTCAATTATTAGTGCTGACATGAACAGGAACGGCTAAGTGAAATTGTCATTATGCGCCCATTTTATCGAAACCCTGTGGTTCTGTGACTTCAGTGTCACCGATCGCGCAGCCTCGCAACTTCCGCGTCACTCCGAGACGGCCCGCCCGCCCTTCCGAATCACCGAAGTTCGCGTTCATTCAAGTAATGATTTAGAAATTGATGATTTTGTCGTTGTCATTGCATGATGAAATGATTTTAAAATATCGATGATTTTTACATGTGACGAGATATCGGACTCATCTGTAGAACAGACGACTAATGAATGAGCTTGTAGTTCAAGTCGTCTCTGGAGCGTACTGGTGCTACTGTGTTTTACCGTGCCCACGAAGCCGTAGCATAATCAGCCTATAATGTTCCTACTGCTGGAACAAAGGCCTCCACTCAGTGAGAGGGAGTGGGCCGAAATCCACCACGCTGAGACAGTGCAAGTTGGTGGATGTCATATGTCTTCGAATTTATGATTCTAGGACATTTTTGTGGCGATAAGTCCCCTCTTTGACGAGTGGCTAGAGAGGCGCCACGGCATCCTCACCTTCCGCCTGACACAGGTCCTCACCGGACACGGTTGTTTCAGATTAGGCGGGAGGAAACGCCCGGGAATTACCACTGTATGGATCGCCCGGAGGACACGGTGGAGCATACGGTGGAGGTCTGCCCGGCTTGGGCAGAGCACCGCCGTGTCCTCACGGAGGCGATCGGCGGCGGCGATCTCTTGCGTCGGGCCCCTGGTCCAGGCCATGGTTCGGAGCGAGAGTGCATGGGAGGCAGTCACCTTCTTTTGCGAAGCAGTAATGCTTGCGAAGGAGGAGGCGGAACGTGTGAGGGAGTGGCAGTCTGTGCGCCCTCACGCCCCTAGTCGCCGCAGGAGACGCCCTGGACGGCGGGAATCGGTAGCCGATTCCCGGCCACCGTAGGCGCGGGCTTGTGGATGGCGAGCTATGGGCAGCTCGCCGTCCGTTAAGGAGCAGGCCCGGGTCGACGGCGCGTTGTGTTCCACGCGCGCCTCAAAGAGATGTCAGCACGCACTGACGGGGTCCGCCAGGACCGGTGCCTGCCAGGGTTGCGGGTTTGTCCGAAAGGGATACAGTGGCTCTGGCATACAGGCAACTAAAGAAAAAAACGGGTGGGTTTTAGTCAGTAAAAGTCTGACACGCCCTTCCACTCCACCCAAAGCGGGAGAAGTTATTTGATAATTTCCCACCAAGAAAAAAAAAGGACATGCCGGTTTCCTCACGATTTTTTACTTAACCGTTTTGAGAGCAGTGTTGATGAAATAATTAACACAAAGTCAAAAAGCCTGTCTCGGTTCGTACCTACGACTGACTCGTAAGTCGCGGCAGTTACCTGGGTCCCACTGCCTGATACGAAGCTGTAGTTAGCTTTAAATGCGTATTCGTCACACTCTTTGTATGCACCTGCTTTTATTTTCCTCTTTTCAATAGAGCCGATGTCGACTATGCTGAAATGAACCTTTGAGCTGTGTAATTTTTGGTAGCCTGCTTACTACTTATAAGAACTTAAAACTTTGACAACAGAGCGTCAGCGATACTGCTTGCACGCTCATGATGCCTATCGACCGCGTGTTTGACGTTATACTACACCGTTATCTATGGGGCCCCAAAACGATCAATTGCAATTGTCAATGTTTACGTGAAAGAAGATTTCAAACGATAGACGATTGTAGCTCCAATTGAAGTTGTATCATTTGCGCACGCCTCACTCGATTTCTAAACTGTACTGAGAAAAGTTGCGTCAACCATAAACAATTATATAATTTAAAATGCATGACGTTATACTACACCGTTAGGGGTCTCCGAAACGATCAATTGCAATTGTCAATGTTTACGTGAAAGAAGATTTCAAACGATAGATGATTGTAGCTCCAATTGAAGTTGTATCATTTGCGCACGCCTCACTCGATTTCTAAATTGTGCTCAGAAAAGTTGCGCCAACCATAAGCAATTTGATTTCAAATGCAAATAAGACTCAGATAAAAGAAAACGTAGACGTTTGGTAAGAAGAATGGTATATACTGAGATGAGACAGAACATTTTACGTCTGTCATGCATGCTGGCGCGGTCGGTTTTAAAATAACGATAGCCATTTGCTGTCATTGACCATCAATACACGGTGCGATCAATAGGGGTTGTTTTTGTGCTCACCAGTTGGCGCCACTGGCGAGTAAGGTCTTTTCAGTAGATACTTTTATTTTATATGTTTTATACTCACTACTTCATAACATGTTTATTTTATTACATTTTAAAATATCAAATGATAGTCTTCGCCGGAATTCTCATAATATCTTATTTCAGCTCTACAGTATTCTGTTCAATCCTCTTATCTTAAAGAACGTTTCAAGTTCCTTCATGACACACATAATAGATAATAACTGAGGTCATCGGAAAACTTGAGACTAGAGATGACAATGCATTTCACTAGCTTTTATGACAAGTCTTTTACAGTCAAGCAGTACGGTTATGGAATGCCTTGTCCGTCTCGATAAGGCGTGCTCAACCTTTGTCTACTTTTAAAATTCTGGTTAAAAATCACTTCCTCCCTCTTTATCTTATCGTCATTACTTAAAGTTCCTATCTATATGCTTTATGTATTTATGTTAATGGTACACCACTGACTACCTGCAGTATTGTCTCCTACTTTTGATCCATCAAAAGGTTGTCTGTAAAAGATCGGTTTTAGCGATAAGGCCGCCCATTGTGACAACCTATGTAACAGTTCTACATTTGTCGACATTTGACGGCACGGTTGGCGCAGTGGTTAAGCGATTGACTACTGCGTTGCGTGTCGCGGGTTCGATTCCCGCACGGAACAAATATTTGTATGATCTACAAGTAGTTGTTCCGGGTCTGGCTGTTTGTGTATGTGAGTTTAAATGTTTGTAAACGCACCCACGATACAGGAGAAATTCCTAGTGTGGGGCAACGTTTAAAAAAAAAAAAAAAAAATTTGTTATTTTTATGGCGTACAGTATCGGTCAGAAATGGAGTGGCAATCTCACAAGAGTATCAAAACCAGTCGCACTTATGACCTTCTTCTATAAAGACATTTCAAATACATACATTCACTCACACCCGTGTATCGTACTCTTTCATCCGTAATCAATCGAAAGAGCGCGCTATATAATCGTTTGTATTAGTTGGTTGGCATGCCATGCCGCGCAAAAATTAATCTTACAAAATAAAACTTATCACAAAAGATGTGGGTGGATTTGAAACAAAATTATTTTTATTAACTGGATTGAATAAAATAGTATGACGTTGTTGGTTGGTGAACTTAATTATGAGTGTTTGTGTTATTGCTATTAGTGGTGTTTTGTTTGAATATCTTTATTCAAAATGCAAGCATATATAAGTATTGAAACCAGGGCAAATATTGTCGACTTGTATAGAAACTGATTTAATATATCTCAAATTTTCAATGAGTAAGTTATTTTTTAATATTATGTGCTGATAGTTGTGAACGGTGTATGATTTTCTTGTTAATAAATCGCTAGTTTCAAGTGTGTAATAGTGTCATTTTTTTTTTTAGAAAAATACTGGAAGTCGTCGTTGGGTGAAGAGATTTGAGGAAAAGATAGTCTGAAGAGTCGTGTAAGATGTGGAAAGCCGCCACTTATTAACCACTCTCAGCTACGTTGTAGGATGAAAGAATATGAAATGGTTTCATACCAACTAGTTATAGATTTGCAGAACAATTTGATACGTCATTGCGCCATCAATTGAAAATATAATAGTGCAAAGGTTGGCAGCACGAGACGAGAGATGTCCTGATTGCATGCAGTTGTGGAATAGTTTACATGGCACAGATATTTATGTGCAAATATTGTGAGATCCATGTTTCGACGTCTTCTAAGCTGCATTGATAATAATGGAGGCTACACTAAAAATTATTTAAAAAAAAAAAGATTATTTTTACGGGAAATGTGCTGGCTGTTATAGTAGGTAATAAGTTAGTTTATGATTGTAAGATTGAGTTCAAGTTTCAATCTTCTTTTCGTCGTCGAGAAAACGAACACTTAAACTATAATTTCAAAACACACATAGATCAATTTAATGTAGCGGTTTATAAAACCACCATAAATTATTTGAATTCTGTAAGATGTGTGACGGACGGTGTGTATGTGTGTGTGGTGAGGTCTCATTAGTCATAAGGTTGGCTGCGTTAAGACATCCCTCACACAAACAGAAGTTCGCATTGCTAGTAGCAATGCGAACTTCTGTTTGTGTGAGTGATATTTCTATGGATGTAGCAATTTGCTACGTCCATATAAATATGATCATTAACGTGATAATGCAATTATGACCACTGACTGTACATAATAAAGAGTATTCTTTCTAAAATATCAAATGATGTTCCTAAAATTGACAAGCAACATGAAAAAACTAAATTGGCACTATTAAAAGAAGATTTTTTTAATGAAACTCTAAAGAAAACAAAAACCAGAAATATTAATGAAATTAGGACTCGTAGCGTAATCAATGCTGAGCTATTACTTCCAAAGTACACGAATTTACACGGAAAAAGATCGTTAAAGTATATAATACCATACCTTATTAATCAATTACCTATACCAGTGAGGGACAACATAACTCAGAAAAACATAAAATATAAATTAAAGCAATATTTTTTGCAAAATTTAAACAAATAGGTACCTACTTATTTATCTATATCTATATCTATACTAATATATAAAGCTGAAGAGTTTGTTTGTTTGTTTGTTTGAACGCGCTAATCTCAGGAACTACTGGTTGGAATTGAAAAATTCTTTTTGTGTTGGATAGTCCATTTATTGAGGAATATTATAGGCTATATAACATCACGCTACAACCAAAAGGAGCGGAGCATAAATGAAAAATGTTGCAAAAACGGGAATAATTATTCCTTTTTGAGAGCTTCTGTTGCGTGCGCTGCGTAAACGGTTTAAGTTACGTAAATATCATGTATGATGGAATTGTTCCTCTTTAAATTTTCAAAAAAAAAGTCCGCGACAGCATATATCTATCTTTTAAGATTGACTCACTATAACCTTTTTTTATGGTAATCAAATTTGTTCGAAATTAATGCATTATTTGCGAAGGAGTTTTCATAAACATGGTATTAATCCTTATCCAAATAAATACGTTATTCATCACAAGTATTTAATTTTGAACAAAGCTGCCCTTACATCATTTAATTTCAATGAATATCTTAGGAGATATAACTGTTTTATAATAACTCCTCAGCAAAGTAATGATCAACTTTGCGAGGTAGTCTATTCTAAAGCTGAAGAGTTAGTTTTTAGGGTTCCGTACCCAAAGGGTGAAATGGGACCCTATTACTAAAACTCCGCTGTCCGTCTGTCTGTCCGTCTGTCACCAGGCTGTATCTCATGAACCGAGATAGTTAAACAGTTGAAATTTTCACATATGATGTATTTCTGTTGCCGCTATAACAACAAATACTAAAAAACAGAAAAAAAACAATATTTAAGGGGGGCTCCCATACAACGGACATGATTTTTTTGCCGTTTTTTTTGCTCCGCCCGCGTGGATGTCAGTTATCGCGTAAAAAAGTAGCCGAAGTCCTTCTCCATATCCCAGGCTATATCTTTGCCAATTTTCATGACGATCGGTTCAGCAGTTTAGGCGTGAAAACGGTACATACAGATAGACAGACAGGCAAATAGACAGACAGACAGACAGAGTTACTTTCACATTTATAATATTAGTAAGGAAAAGGATTTGTATGGATGGTACGGAACCCTTCGTGCGCGAGTCCACTCGCACTTGGCCGGTTTTTTGTTTTTTGAACGCGCTAATCTCTGGAACTGCGAGTTGGATTTGAAAAAATATTTTTGCATTTTGCGGCCTAATTCTTGAGGAAGAATTAAATTCCTATTAACTAGAACACCATTTTTTTTTTAATGAAAGTTTATGCGAAAACGAAGTAAAAGCACGGGCAGGCGATGTGTTGCGACGGGGTTGGGTCGGGGGAACAAGAAATTTAACGCGGACGAAGTCGCGGGCAGAAGCTACTATTTTATAAAGGAGTACCTGAAAATTGATTCAGGTTAAATAGTTTAAAGCATACATAATAAACCATACATAAAATAAAATACAAAATAAGTACCTACCTACCTAAGATTTATTAATAGAAACATTTATTTTTTCTCTTTTAATTCATTAAAGTTAAATACTTTAAAAAATACATAAAAAAGCAAATTACATATTAAAACTATAACACAAAAAAATAAAATATTAAAGCTAACAAAGACATTTATACTTTTTAGGATCAATCTGTACCAATTCAAAAACATTCCCCCACCACTTCTGTTTTAAGGACGGACCGGACGGTCAGATTGGTCACCGATGTTCGCTCGTTAGTAATAGATAACTGTTATTATTTCGCTTACACCCTCGTTATATTTTTGTTACCTGTTTTGTTGAGCAAGTACCTTCTTATGTTATTTAAATTATGTAGTCGATGTTTTTGGTGCCCGGTGAAACTCTAATGAGTTTATGTTGGCACCAACTTAAATGGTGTGCGTTACCCAGGCCAGATGTTGTCGAAAATGGTCATTTGAATCTTATAGATAATTAGTTTTGCGGCTTCTGTAATTGTTGCGCACATTTTTAAATTTGTTGCACTTATAGTTTTTTAATTATTTCACAAAAACATTTCCTGCTGGGGTAACGTTACCCCAGCCAGACCTTTTTCTTTCTAATGGGAATATTTAAATAATTACTAGCTATAAAATTAGTTGTCTAGATGAAGTAAATGTTGTGCCTTATTTTGTATTTGTTCTTTCATCGGTTGCGAAGTTATTCGAGATTTTGCTGGGGTAACGTTTTTGGTTTTGCTAGATCTTTGAAATGGTTAAGCGGATTCTTATCATATTTTGTACATGGCTTCTTGGGAATTAGTTTAAATTTGTTCTGCAATAAAAAAAACAAAATAATACATAGCTTAAAGGTTATTTCATTAAATAGAAAAACACTTCAATTGGTCCCAGCACTCTCAATAAGAGCTCTAAAGACTTACTTTAAACGTTATTTTAAAGCTTGTAACTGCCTTCAAATGTACGTGAAGTTTCATTAGTATCCTGCAAGTATTTAACAAGTTATGATGATATTGAGTTCTTCACGAGCACGGTCTTGATGCGCGCGGTGTTATTTGGCCACTGGATTGGATATATGAACTGAATGTTATGTCAATTATTAGTTTTTTAGTTCAGTTGTATATCAGTAAAATTTCAGCTCAGTACATTGGATAATTAATGAGATAATACGATTAAAGTCATTAGGAAGTGAATGACCGTGGTAACCCGACCAAGTTTAGGTGGTTACGAAAAAGCGAAAACGCAAAACATTATGGTACCTTCTAAAATATGTAGGATAGTGTTACAAATTTAGTACAGACATGTACACAAGTTTAAAAAAAAACTACGTGATTATTAAATAATTTTTATTGACAGGTAATATAATCATTTCAATTGAACTTTTAAAGTATTATTAAACTTATACTTAAAAACAATCACAGATTAAAATTACAGATGTAATTTTGCTTTTTTGACATTTTCTATTATTTTTTAATTAAATTATAGATTTCAGTATACACAGTACACAGTTACAGTTTTTATTTAAATATACACATATTGGACTGTGTAATGATCACAGACAATAAATAATATACAATGGTTTTTTTCAGTTAACACTAAACTTACGGTGCGTACCTACAAACTATATAACATAACATGTTATATAACATTTTTCATAGTGTGGTCATGTTATATTGTTGTATAACATTTTACATAGAGTTGTAGTGTTATATAACATGTTACATGGTCTATACGAACCTTTACGTATGTCTACTAATACCTACTTATATCAATTAAAATCACAGATCAATGGTAATATTAAATGACATCACAAAGTAGTAAAATGCTCACAGTTAGTCCTACTGTTTTGTTGTCTCATTTCAAATATCACACTTTTTTCCTAAGTTTAAAATCACAGATGAAAAATAATAAAATTAAGTAATATTAAACTGCAGTCAAATAATTATGTAAGTATTACTTTTAACGAATTACAATCTCAAAAAGTCGACGTGTAAAGGTACATTCTAAAACTTTGTTGGTTTTTGTATAAAAATATCACAGATCATTTTGTAAAATGAGTATCCAAATACGTAAGTAACTTTGTGAAACAAAAGTTGTCATAAACAGAGATCTAGTTGGCGCTCTAGAGAGACCATAAGCGTAGGCAGATTTTGTTGATTCTTACGTCAGTCGATGAAATGGTCATGATTTAGGTTCTATATTAAAAAGTGTGAAATACCTGTTCGCGATCTTTAATTTAATAAAAAACATATTGCTTTCGACTGCATAAGATTGGAGACGATTTTTTTATTATTATTATTATCACATCTATAAAAAAAATGTGACTAGCATTAAAATTCACAATTTTAAAGTAAATACACGTCAAGTGACAATACAAAATCTATAAAATAGTTTTGTATTTTAGATAAATTAGATAATTATTATAATAAGATATTATCAGATTGTAATGTATAAATAATCGCGTGGGGCATTAAATTAATCTGACTCTTCTGAATTTTGCTATACATATCGTCATAACATTGAAAAGTTCTAGTTTGTGTTCGATAGCAATGAGCTTTGTAGTGGCCAACTCCTTCGAAGCTGAGAGGTGGATTAAATTCAATGACTGCCAAGATCACATATAATCTATTATTAATTTCAATATTAATTGGGATATCATTTAGCTGTATATTAATATCATGAAGCTCAAATATTATTAAATGGTTCAAATGAAATGATAATTATGTATAGCAAAATTCAGAAGAGTCAGATTAATTTAATGCCCCACGCGATTATTTATACATTACAATCTGATAATATTTTATTATAATAATTATCTAATTTATCTAAAATACAAAACTATTTTATAGATTTTGTATTGTCACTTGACGTGTATTTACTTTAAAATTGTGAATTTTAATGCTAGTCACATTTTTTTTTATAGATGTGATAATAATAATAATAAAAAAATCGTCTCCAATCTTATGCAGTCGAAAGCAATATGTTTTTTATTAAATTAAAGATCGCGAACAGGTATTTGACACTCTTTAATATAGAACCTAAATCATGACCATTTCATCGACTGACGTAAGAATCAACAAAATCTGCCTACGCTTATGGTCTCTCTAGAGCGCCAACTAGATCTCTGTTTATGACAACTTTTGTTTCACAAAGTTACTTACGTATTTGGATACTCATTTTACAAAATGATCTGTGATATTTTTATACAAAATCCAACAAAGTTTTAGAATGTACCTTTACACGTCGACTTTTTGAGATAGTAATTAGTTAAAAGTAATACTTACATAATTATTTGACTGCAGTTTAATATTACTTAATTTTATTATTTTTCATCTGTGATTTTAAACTTAGGAAAAAAGTGTGATATTTGAAATGAGACAACAAAACAGTAGGACTAACTGTGAGCATTTTACTACATTGTGATGTCATTTAATATTACCATTGATCTGTGATTTTAATTGATATAAGTAGGTATTAGTAGACATACGTAAAGGTTCGTATAGACCATGTAACATGTTATATAACACTACAACTCTATGTAAAATGTTATACAACAATATAACATGACCACACTATGAAAAATGTTATATAACATGTTATGTTATATAGTTTGTAGGTACGCACCGTAAGTTTAGTGTTAACTGAAAAAAACCATTGTATATTATTTATTGTCTGTGATCATTACACAGTCCAATGTGTGTATATTTAAATAAAAACTGTAACTGTGTACTGTGTATACTGAAATCTATAATTTAATTAAAAAATAATAGAAAATGTCAAAAAAGCAAAATTACATCTGTAATTTTAATCTGTGATTGTTTTTAAGTATAAGTTTAATAATACTTTAAAAGTTCAATTGAAATGATTATATTACCTGTCAATAAAAATTATTTAATAATCACGTAGTTTTTTTTTAAACTTGTGTACATGTCTGTACTAAATTTGTAACACTATCCTACATATTTTAGAAGGTACCATAATGTTTTGCGTTTTCGCTTTTTCGTAACCACCTAAACTTGGTCGGGTTACCACGGTCATTCACTTCCTAATGACTTTAATCGTATTATCTCATTAATTATCCAATGTACTGAGCTGAAATTTTACTGATATACAACTGAACTAAAAAACTAATAATTGACATAACATTCAGTTCATATATCCAATCCAGTGGCCAAATAACACCGCGCGCATCAAGACCGTGCTCGTGAAGAACTCAATATCATCATAACTTGTTAAATACTTGCAGGATACTAATGAAACTTCACGTACATTTGAAGGCAGTTACAAGCTTTAAAATAACGTTTAAAGTAAGTCTTTAGAGCTCTTATTGAGAGTGCTGGGACCAATTGAAGTGTTTTTCTATTTAATGAAATAACCTTTAAGCTATGTATTATTTTGTTTTTTTTATTGCAGAACAAATTTAAACTAATTCCCAAGAAGCCATGTACAAAATATGATAAGAATCCGCTTAACCATTTCAAAGATCTAGCAAAACCAAAAACGTTACCCCAGCAAAATCTCGAATAACTTCGCAACCGATGAAAGAACAAATACAAAATAAGGCACAACATTTACTTCATCTAGACAACTAATTTTATAGCTAGTAATTATTTAAATATTCCCATTAGAAAGAAAAAGGTCTGGCTGGGGTAACGTTACCCCAGCAGGAAATGTTTTTGTGAAATAATTAAAAAACTATAAGTGCAACAAATTTAAAAATGTGCGCAACAATTACAGAAGCCGCAAAACTAATTATCTATAAGATTCAAATGACCATTTTCGACAACATCTGGCCTGGGTAACGCACACACTTAAATGTATACAATGTATGTAAACTACTAAATGAATAAATAAATAATAATAATTCATTTTGTTTGTAATATAAGCGTTGTAAATAAATACTGTTGTTTTAATATCACACTTTTTTAATTCTCAACAAGTCTTAATTGCTATAATAATTCGAAATAAAAAACAGTAAAATAATCGGGCGATTATTTCACTGTTGTTTATTCCTATTTTCAACAATATTTGACTAAGTTAAATATAATAACTATTGTTGCAAATATTTAAAAAATCCTCTCGAGGATCGAACCCACGGCCTGGGTTTATAAATGCGTTACCTGATTCTACCTACTGACAATGCTTACCATAACAGCGCAAATTTTAGCAATATACTGAACCAGCCAAAATCATGCGTTTACTACCTGTCAAAACAAAAGACAATGACACGACGACGACGGACGGTGTTTAAGTTTTTGGTTGGTGGTAGGGCTTGTTCTAAGTCCGCCTGGCTAGCTACCACCATCTTATCTAAGTCTGTCGCCAAAACAACAATGTTAACAGCATTTGTTGTGTTTCGGCAGTTAGAGGTAAGATAGCCAGTTCCTCTGTGGTTGAGGATTCCGGGTGAAGCTCGCTTCCATCTTCGGCCTTATCATCACTTACCATCAGGTGAGATGAAGGCCAAGAGCTTCCCCGTTATGTGTAAAAAAAAAAAAAAAGTGTGTGTGGTGAGGTCTCATTAGTCATAAGGTTGGCTGCGTTAAGACATCACTCACACAAACAGAATTTCGCATTGCTAGTAGCAATGCGAACTTCTGTTTGTGTGAGTGATATTTCTATGGATGTAGCAATTTGCTACGTCCATATAAATATGATCATTAACGTGATAATGCAATTATGACCACTGACTGTACATAATAAAGAGTATTCTATCTAAAATATCAAATGATGTTCCTAAAATTGACAAGCATGAAGCAGACAAGTATTATTCTTCCTCCAAGTGCTACGAAATTAGATCCTAAGTTCCATAATTAATCAGAAATGGCACAATGTTTACAATTATGAATAATTAATAAAAAATTGCGATAGAAAAACCTTTAAACAGTGAACGTTCAGTTTCACATTTGACATTTCTAGACACCTCACTCTACACTAGCGCCTCTTAGCAGGGCATTCAAGCGCCATAACTCGGCTTTTTTGTTTGTTTTTGCTGTCTATCTCGTAATAATTAATATTGTTCTCTCCCTTAATCTATATTAGCTGAATCTCTTCTCAAAGAAAACTTCAGTAAGGACATTCTAAATTTTGAATTTAAGCCCATTTCCATTGTCACAATTAAAAAAGCATTCAAAAGTCGGTTACACAACTTAGCGATGGAAAGTTCAAAACCCACATCAAAAAACGTTCTTATCAAAATGCATATTATAAGATTAACAACTACGTTGAAGACATACAAGGAAGTTTGGCGATAATTCCTTTTGCTCATATGACTTCCTTGTGTAAGGTTAATTAGCCAAGATGTGGGTATTTTTATTTATATAAAATCATAATCTAGTATGCAACCATACATACAATTATATTACTATCAAATTTAGTAAATATTAGATTATTCTAGTAGTTATTATTATATACCCAAAGTCTCAAATTCAGATAATTTATGTAAACAAAGGGGATAACATATCAAAAAAAATATCTTCGTAATGGTAATTCACATAAAATGGCGAAGAAAAAGGTTCCATTTTCTTTCAAGTACTGAATTTAAGAAATAATAATTAAAAAATAATCATACCATAATTATTTTTATAAATTTTCGGTGTAAAACGAAGTTATTTAAAAAAGGAGTTTTCCTGGTATAAAATATTTTATGATACTGGTAACAATGCAGGAGATCCAAACATTTTCACATTTTTTACATCTTCAACCACACTTTCAACACTTTCAACTTAATTTCATAGATGATTATTTACAAAAAAAAAAATATGATAAAATGTTTTGCACCACTGTCCTGTCATTTTGACAGTGACATTACTTTGTTTACATAAATTATCTGAATTAGAGACTTTGGGTATAGTTAAATATTAAATCGACTATTTAAATGTATCGAATCAGAGATAATAATGGCAACACTTTGTATGACATTTTTTGACGTTTGACAGCGAAGTGAAATGGATTCATTCGCTATTCAACGCTGAACCGAACACTTGTCAGGAAAATAAATCCGTTTATATAAATATAATCATTATTTAATTTGAGAGATAAAGATTAGATCCTTTACTTGGTATCTCATTAATGGCATTACTATGTAAATGTCTATTAACTGCTCCCAAATTACCACCTTATTTTTTTTTAGCGTACTCCCTTTACATAATCTTTTCATTATCGAAAATATATACCTACAATTCTAATTTCAACCATTTTTAGTGGATTTTGTGGACATGATATTAATTCTGATTTGTTGCAGTTGTAACGCCAATCATGTCAATTGGTTCAATTAAATAGGTTTTAATTTGGCTGTTTGTGTATGTGAGTTTAAATGTTTGTAAACGCTTCCACGATACAGGAGAAATTCCTAGTGTGGGGCAACGATTCAAAAAAAAAAAATCTTTTGAATAGATTATTTTCTATTTTGTGATTATGAGAACATTATAGGCATAATAGACTGTAGATCAGGGCCTCAAGTCTGCTATTACAATAGTGTCAGAATGGTCTCTTCATTGCGAGTTTTTGACAGTGTTTGTATGGCAAATCTGTCAAAAACTCACAATGAAGAGACCATTCTGACACTATTGTAATAGCAGACTTGAGGCCCTGTAGATCATTTTCTATTTTGTTATGTACCTGGTAGTTATTGACTGGCCTATACTTTCCTTCCATATCTATTAACATTGTAATTTGAAAACATTGTAACAGCCTTTATTTTTAAAAGAGTAACCGTGGAGTTTCTTTCCGGCTCTTTTCCATAGGAATCGACCTATTGGAACCGTGCACCTAGCTTCTGACGTTTCAGACGTCCTAGGTTTATGTGAAATAAAACATTTTGATTTTGAATCTAAAATACAAAGTGTTAGTAAATGTCCGATGGACACATTTCTTTACGATGATCCCTCCACGTGCGTTGGCAAGCAACGAGTCAATATAATTATGTATAAATAGCTGTTCCTATTTATATAGCATGTGATGTGAACGATAGCACACGCTTGAATGACGGCGCATTCTAGTAGAATGTAAATATCGTCTACTGAACATCTAAACTACATGTCATTTTTCAGTATCGCCAAGGAGAAAGAAATAAACCTATTTTTTAGAATGTTGTGATAGTTATTTTATGCAACCGTTGTATATATAATAAAGGGTATTAAAACACGAATGTATTAGTTGTAGTATCACATGAGTGTAAGCTAATTAGGATAAAGTATTGACATACCGATGTTTGATATGAACTAGCAAAACGTACCGGAGTTTGAAAAAAATCACCAACCACGGCAGGTTGGTGATTTGCTTCACTCCCGATAACTCATGGAAATGGCAGACATCTTAGACCTCATACTTTACGCCTATTGGTCGTCGCGGACGTGCTTGACTTCAATAAACACATGTCAATGGACATACCGGAATATGAAAGAAATCATCGATTTTAACCGTTATTTTAGTATTCAAAATATAAAATTAAAAATAAGCCCTGGCATTTAAGAGATGACCAGTATCAACTGACGGCGCCCTTTCACGAACATGACGCGTGGATCAGCACCATCCAGCTCAACCATTTTGTAGGGAACCGAATGATCCAACACACGCGCCACCAGTGAGACCATATATACTATTGTAGTCTGTGAGTGAGACATTTAAGTGAGCATGATAATATACTCGCAACTGCCATGCTCTTTCAAGTAAACATACATCATAATCCATAATATTAATATTATAAATCCGAAAGTAACTCTGTCTGTCTGTATGTTACGTTTTCACGGCTACACCGCTGAACCGACCGCAGAGATATAGCTTGGGATATGGAGAAGGACATAGGCTACTTTTTTGAGCGATAACCGATATCCACGAGGGTGGAGCCGCGGGCAAAAGCTAGTACCACCCAGGTAGCAAAATGACGTCTGCGGCAAAAAAATGCCGTCATCCCAAGGTCATTTTTATATTCGTCGATTATGTACGTCACACTAACATCATTTTAACGGACTGATACTCAACGGAACGTCCTGGTGACGTCGATTTAGCGTCATGTCTTGAGGCTGTAACAAATTGACGTCATCTGATGCGACCCCCCGACGTCAAGACATGATATATCTTACGTCGAGCAGTAACGTAAACGGACGACATAATGACGTAAAAATGCTACCTGGGCATAATAAACGGCTCCATGGTGCTCACATTTACAAAATTGAAAAAAATTAAGTCTGTAGGTAAGTCATTCTTTATTTAAAACAATCACATTGCATGCAAATTCAATGAAGATATTGTACGGAGTTTATTTCTACGCCTGAGCAGCATGGACCTAAGTTGTTACACATCAGTGTACAACAACCTTTCCTTCGCTCCTTAATAGTTTTTTATCGTTGTATGTAGCGTATCTTTATCGATATGCCCTGTGATATACAGACGGACGGGCTTAACATAGCCAGTAAGTTTTGTATCTACGTCAATAGGGGGAAGCGCTAAGCACAATGTTACATTTGATGAAAAAAAAAAAAAAACCATCTGCTGTTTATGGCATTTATCGATCAAGGGATGCCTTTTTTTGGGGAATAAAAAAAATTAAAACGAAAATCTGAAGAAAAAAAAATCGGTTTCCTTAGGTGATTTTCCAAAAATAAAAATTATTATATTTACTTGACCTGTATACTTACCAATAAGGTAATCATTATAACACAATCGTCAGCAATGGATTGGATTTTTCAAGTCTCGGTCAAGAGTCCATCGGTTGTTTATTTCTTGAAAAGCATGCTTATCAAAAAAATATTCATGTGATCAACATCACGTCAGCTATATCTATCTACATGTTATACATAAAATATTCACAAGTTTCAGCGAAAATAAAGCAGGTTTACTTATTTGAATATAGCGCCATCTATTAGGCGATAGCTGTACCAGTAACGTTGTTGATTTTTAATGTAGTTACTGTCCAAAGTTAAAGATGTCACTTTATACAACTTTTAAATCCTGTGTCCTGTGCACTATTTTAGGCCGGAACAAAGTTTAATAAACTTTGTAACAATTATTCATCTACACGCCTAAAACGACCTAGGTTATTAACATAATTACTCAGATTTTTGAAGAACTACCTTGTGACGTCAAAAAACCTTGACTCAAAACATTGCAAAAAAAAAAACACTATTTTAATCCTACATCACAAAACACTAGAATTCAGCCTGAAATTCATCTATAAAAATACTAGGCAAGCGACCTCCCTCCAAGGTCGCTTGCCCTTGCTACGAAGGTTGCCCTTGGCAGGATATCAGCATTGAACTTGCGTTGAAAACCTTGACGTGAAGGTCAGTGACGCTTCTGCGAACGTATTTAGCACATTCATACGTGTAAGTATTGTTATCGTCTGTATTTCCTATGACGATGACAGTGACGTAGAAGTAGTGTTACCAGATAGAAAATTTAAAAGTCCGGAGAAAAAACCTGATTTCCATTGAAAAATCCTGAGATTTTCTCGAAATAGCGAATTTTCTCGTAAACTTAATTTTCACCTGGATCACTGAAATGATACGAAACATTGATATGTTTCATTTGGATCATCAGCTCAAAGGATATAAAATACAGAATGTTACGTACACATTTACGCATCAAAGTAAAACGACAACTTGTTAGTGCAAACATTATATGCAAAAAACTACCTTATAGTATTTGATATATAAGCGCCTCAATGGTCATTTTTACGTGAATGGATAACGACTACGAAAAAAACTGAGAGTATAAGTGATACACAATGTCATTTGGTACCTTTTTCTGATATGTATTGATTGTAATGTGTCACCCGCTCATAGTAGTAGAAGTAGTCAAAGTAACTCAGTGTATCGCAGTCCTCTATCGCTCACTGCTCAGTCGCCTCAAATCTACTCTTTTTCTCCATTTAATTGAAAATTCTAAAAATCCTGAGATGTCCTGAGATTTCCAAAATCCGGCCGCAATCCTGAGAAGAGCCTAAAAATCCTGAGATCTCAGGACAAATCCTGAGATATGGTAACCCTACGTAGAAGGCATGTATGTAGATTTATGCCCTATTATAAAATTTCGCCCGTTATGTTTATGTCCCATAAACTAACGGGTTAGCGTATTGCCATCAATCTCAAAATTGAATCAAATGACATTATATTTACTTTGAAAAGTAATACTTTTCGTATTACATATTTCAGATACATAAATGGTCAATGGTATCATCACATTTTGCCAAGTGTAGCGTGCAAATGTTAGGTACAGTGGCCAGCACATCAAGCTACACAAAACTGTCAAATATTTTCAAACGATTTTGAACTTTATAATGTTGATGATTAAGTTCAAAATCGAACGAAAAAATTTGACAGTTTGTGGTAACTTGATGTGCTGGCCACCGTACATATATTTACTACAGGATAAAGATTATTAGGTTAGTATTATTTTGCAATTTGAGGTATGTCAGTTAGAAATAATATCGTAAACACACACAATTTGTGTAGGATGTCAAAGTATCATTTAGACCTTTCTAAAGCTTTCGATTTGGTGTCATATGATGTGCTATGATGTTACGAACTCTACGCTTAACAAAACAAACTGCCGTGTCTTACGAGTGACAGTGCACGGAAGGCGTAAGTCGGTACAGTGGCCAGCACATCAAGCTACATGAAACTGTCAGATTTCTCCAAACGATTTTAAACTTTAAAATATTGATGATTAAGTTCAAAACCGAACGAGAAAATCTGACAGTACAAACTGTCAGATTTTCTCGTTCGGTTCGGTGGCCAGCACATCAAGTGACCACAAGGTCACTTGATGTGCTGGCCACCGTACAACAAAATACAGAATTGAAATGTGTTAGATAGAACAACGAAATCTTTAAGGTTTGTTTTTGGTAAATGTAATAAGTTTTTTAAGAAGTCATAGAACAAAAATCATTGTTTTTTATGATGTTAGTAATATAGTCCTACAAGGTTTAGTGTTTTACCAAAAACGCTATATAAATAGGTCTCTACCTATGAAATTGCCGTTCTGCCGTACTGCCTATTTCAAGTTCAATTTTTTCATTTTTCGCTTAGAATTTTAAGTTCAAATTATTTTTATTTTTAAATTATTGAATTCTGTTTTGAAAATTTGTAATTTGTTTAATTTATGGTCAGCGTTCTGTTTTCGCATCATGGATAAGTTAAAAATTCGAGTGAATATGGAGTATGAGTACCGTAATGGCAGCAAAGCGGCAGAAGCGGCGCGCAACACCAACGACGTATACGGAGCGAATACTACTAACGATCGCACCACCCGTTGTTGGTTTGCCCGCTTCCGTTCTGGAAATTTTGACCTAAGAAATGAACCCCGTGGTCGACCGAAAACTTAAGTCGACAATGGTGCCTATTCCCTTGTTCACAAACTTAATTAAATTTAAGTTCAGTGCATCTTTTTCTTTCTATTTCATTAAGAAAAGGATAGAAGATAAATTTTAGTTTAATCCTGTCAAATTAATCAGCGCCTGTCACTACTCCATACAAGTTTAGACGTGATTAAAAACTTGCCTACTAAAATTACGTCAATTTACGACAAGCGCTGATTAATTTGACAGGATTAAACATTAAACATTTCCATTTGCGTCGAATTGGCAAAGTAAAAAAGCTTAACAAATGGGTGCCCCACGAATTGCATGATCACCAGCGCGAAGCACGCGTCGAGTTGAGCCTTGCACTGCTCAACAGGCACACAAACGAATGCATATTGAATCGCATTGTTACTTGCGACGAAAAATGGATTCTGTTGGACAATCGCAAGCGCTCAGCAAGTTGGTTAGATCCTGGTTCAGCACCTAAACAATGCCCCAAAGGAAAAATGACCCCTAAAAAAGTGATGGTCACTGTTTGGTGGTTTAGCGCCGGTGTCATTCATCACAGCTTCTTACCAAACGGGATGGGCATTACTGCAGATGTGTACTGTGAAGAACTGAACATAATGTACGTACGTACGGTGCGAGCGGACGGACGTGTTACTGATCGTGTATGTCACTAAATCACAAAAAAATATATTTTAATATTGGAAGTTTTAAATGGATACGAAATGTAGCGGCTGCGATGCAGCTATTGAGGATTCAATGTTTATGCAGTGTTCGCAAGAAAACTGTAAGAAGAAATTCCATATAAAGTGCCTGGCCTTAACGAAGGAAAAAGTTGAAGCTTTCACGCCGGAATATAGGAGTTTGTGGATATGTCCAGAGTGTGCGTGCACAATGCCGAAAAGGGGTAATACTCACACACCTGTTCGAGGAACTGCAATCATCAGCAAAACGTTTTCACCGACCAACTATGTGAACACCAACGAGCGAGGTAGTCGTCGAAATACAGTTGAAATAGTTGATACGGAGAGCCAACTTCTCGACGAGATAAGGGAGTTTCGGTGGGAAGTAAAGTCACAGTTGGAGGAGCAGCGGAAAGAATATGTTATATTGCAAAATAGATTTAGTAATACGGAAACTGAGTTGAAAGAATTAAAACAAATATTGAGGGTAGTACAAGAAAAAGCAATAAAAGTTGATATGTTAGAAACAAGAATTAAAATCTTGATAGAAAAAAATGAGAACCTAAAAGCAAATCTGGAGAAAACTCAGGCAAGAATGCCAAACCAGATAGAGCAATTCTCTAAAGGGCCGACACTATCTTTTGCAAACGCCGTCAAAGATAAGCAGGTAGTTAGCAATAATGTACCAGCGAAGAAATGTGTGGCCACAAAAGCGGCGAAAATAGTATCGAATGAGGAACAGATGCAAACTGTATTAAATAGTGATAGGAGGTCTGAGAATGTTCCTAGCGTGGAAAAGGAAGAACCCGAAAAACAAGAAAATTGGACTACCGTAACAAGGAAACAAAACAGATATACGAACAGTGAAGTAAAAAAGGCGGAAACACGAGTGCAATTGATATACAGGGAACGGAAAAGAAAAAATATTTACACGTATGGCGTTTGCAGAAGGAAACAACAGTAGAAAGTTTAGAAAAACATGTAAGGAAAATGTATGGTGAAGAAGTACCAGTTAAAGTTGAAAAAATAAAACACAAGACTGAAAGGGATTATGCATCCTTCATCATAGGAGTTCCAGAAAGTAGATACGAAAAGTTATGTCAACCTGAAAGCTGGGCAGTTAATATTGAGTTTGCGGAGTGGGTGTGGTTTCGTAGAGCAATCAACAAACCTAGAAACCCTAAGTAACTCCGTTGAAATATTGTACCAAAACGTGCGCGGGCTTCGAACAAAGTTGGAGGAATGTTATACTAATATCTCAACCGCAAATGCAGACTTGTTCGGTATCACGGAGACAGGCTGCAATGAATCCATCCATGATGCAGAAATAATTCCACCTGGATATACTATTTTGCGTTGTGACCGAGCGGATGGGCGGAAACAAGGCGGCGCGTGTCTCGTGGCCACACCGCGTTTTGAGTTGCGGCGAGTGTCACTACCTGATGACGTCAACGTTGATGAGCATGTATTCGAACTGGTTTGTGCTACTGTATACCTACGTAACAGATTTATGTTTTTACTTTGTGTTGTTTATATTCCGCCTGGTAGTAGTGATAATGAATACATGTTATTATTTCGCATCATTGAACAGTATTGCATTAAGTATAAGGATATACTAGTTGTAGGTGATTTTAACTTGTCTTCATGTTCTGTAGCCATAAATAATGATTACGAATACTTTCAAACTTTTTGTGGATTCACTCAGAGTAACGCGGTAGGAAATTGCAATGGTCGTCATTTGGATTTGGTGTTGAGTACACTGGCGGAGGGAGGGAGTGTGAGGGTACGCGCGGCGGAGGCGCCGCTCGTACCGGTAGACGCGTACCACCCGCCGCTCGAGATCTCGGTTAGTACACACACGCGCCTGCGCCCGCCCGCCGGCTCCCCGGCTCAGCAGGCTCAGCTGCACCTGACGGTAATGTATGTGCACCAGACGGTTGGAACTTTAATAAAGCCGACTTTTTGTCATTGTATTCATTAATTGCAGCCGTAGAATGGACTCCGTTATATGAAATGGACTTAGAAGCAGGTTTAAATTATTTTTATAACATTATTAATTCTATTATAGATGACTGTGTTCCGAAAAAAAAGGGAAGTCGTGTAAACTCAAGGCACATTTACCCTGAGTGGTACACTGTTGAAATAATTCGCGACATAAGATTGAAGGCTTCTCTGCATAAACAGTACAAGGCAAGCGGGTCGAGGGTCGATTACGAAGCGTTTTCTCGGTGTAGAACCAACATTAAAAATATGTTAGTGGTGGCACAGGAACAATATCAGAACCATGTTCAAGATCAAATGCTAAGTGATCCTAAATCTTTTTGGAATTATGCCAAGTCTATGAGAGGTAAGAGAAGTCCGCAAGCGATTTTGAAAGACGGGGTGGCATTGTTTGGTCAAAAGTCTGTACCAGAGTTTGCGGAGTATTTTTATTCTGTGTATAGGCCAGAGCGACCGGAGTTGGATGTAGACGCGGCTATAGCTAAAGCAGGTAGCGGAAACGGAGCGGCGTGAGTGCACTTGGACCAATTACAGTTAGTAGACGTATGTCGTGCACTTCAAGATCTGAAGCCGAAGCGGTCCGCGGGGCCTGACGGCATTCCGCCTTACATATTTAAAGATTGTCGATTACTATTAGGTAAGCCACTACTTCATATTTATAACCAATGCCTCAAAGCTGCCGTGGTTCCGGAGCGGTGGAAAGTGACCCGTGTTGTTCCGGTTCCGAAGGGAAGGTCAGCAGAATCCGTAGATGGATACAGACCAGTCGCAGTATTGTCGACGCCGGCAAAGGTATTGGAAACAGCTATTCACAAGAGCATATACCTTCAGGTTAGCGCACAGCTATCAGACGCTCAGCATGGTTTTCGGCCGGGCAGAAGTACCACCAGCAATCTTCTCTGCCACATGGCTTATCTAGTGCCGACGGTGGATAGTGGGGAATAAACTGATGCTGCTTACTTTGATTTCAGAAAAGCATTCGATCTAGTCGAAAATGACATGTTGCATAGAAAGTTAGCAGGTCTTGGTTTCACCCCCCACCTTCTCCAGTTTTTTGCTAGTTATTTGAGGGATAGGCAGCATTATGTGGAATATGCGGGACACGTGTCAGATCCATATTTCACGAGGTCCGGGGTAGGTCAAGGTAGTAACCTTGGCCCTTTGGGCTTCCTCCTGGTGGTAAACGACCTACCAGAGGTAGTCCAAGACGCAAATTGTTTGTTGTTTGCCGACGACCTCAAATTGTCCCTCAAGGTAGAGAGCGGTGATGACTGTGTCCGGCTCCAAAGGGACATTGATAGGATGGTAAGCTGGAGCAAGGAAAACCTCTTGCAGTTTAATAGCTCAAAATGTTTGACTATCACTTTTTCTCGCGCACACAAGCCCATCTTACATACCTACCATATTGACGGGTTACCTATGGCACGGGTCACAGAAGTCAAGGACTTAGGGGTAGGCTTTAGCGTCGGTTTGACTTTTCGTGACCACATCATGCATAGCTGCAAAAGAGCGTATAGAAATGTAGGTTTCATGCTTCGTACGGTCCGAGGGTTCACGAATGTGAAAGCTATTATAGCATTATAGTATAATGCATTGGTAAGGAGCCAGTTAGAATGTAATGCAGTCATCTGGGCTCCACATGAAGCTAAATATAGTCTCATGTTGGAGAAGGTTCAAAATAAATTTATAAGATATGTATATATGCGGTATTACGGAATCTATCCCTTTTACCCGTTAATCTATCCAACCTTATTTATTTTAGGTATGGTAGGATACAATGAGCTAAGGGTTAGAAGGGATCTTGCACTCACATTATATATATTTAAATTATTGAGAGGAAAGGTGCATAATGCAGTTATCTTAGGGCAGGTGAGTCTGTGTTCCGGACAGGTACGTGTGGCGAAGAAGGCAGCCGCCACTGCTAGTGGAACCGCGCGCTCGGACCAACCTTTTAAGGGAGGCGCCGCTGACGCATGCACTCCGCACGCTCAACCTCATAGCGACTGATACGGACTAATTTTTTTGTTCTCTGAGTGAATTCACAAGGAATGCTATGTTTGTAATATGTTATACACCAATGTAATGTTAGTATTTATTAAGTTAGAGAATAGGCGCATTTATCGCATTGGGTAATCCTGTAATGGTAGATGTAAGAAGATAAATAAATAAATAAATAAAATAATAATGGAGAAGCTCGCACATTAACACAACTATCTTTGGTCAATCGTTTGACTCCGCTGCTCCTGCACGACAACGCGCGACCTCATACTGCACAGCAGACTGTCTCCAAGTTACAAAAGCTGGGTTTGGAAGTTCTCCGTCATCCACCGTACTCACCAGACCTTGCCTCTACAGACTTCTACTTTTTCCAGAATTTGGATAACTTCTTGGCGGGGAAAAAATTCAATAACCGAGAGGCAGTTCAAAATGCCTTTGAAGAATTTGTTGCCTCCCATCCAGCAGACTTTATCAATAAGCTACCACTACGTTGGCAAAAAAGCATTGATTGCTTGGGTAATTAATTAATTTTATTAATAAAAATAAAAAATATAGAGAAACAAGGGCGCCAACTTATTTTATGAAAAACGGCAATTTCATAGGTAAAGACCTAAATAGTAATCCATATAGGTCTTTGACGGGATGGAGATTGCTATATGTACATGTGTCCAGCCCGTTAGTGTTAGGTGGACTTAAAATAATTATACACCTACTCACCTATATTTACATAGAGTAAAGAAAATTCGTCAAAGTAGTTGACACAATTTATTCCGTTCACAACCAATTATCATAATGAATTTGATGTGCGCAGTTAATACGTTTGCTAACGATTATCGTATCGAACGTGTGCTATCTAAAAATGGAGAACTTCTGTAATATCGAACTAAATAATCCAGTGAACTGTGTTTTTAATATTAAGGTGGACAAAGATATACAGTTAATGCTGTGGCCTTTGAATCTGATCCAATTCATTTCGTTTACTCCTAGATATCGCATCAAAAACAATTATATAACTCCCAACAGTTTCATTTTCAATTTATTTTCAATGATTGAATTGATTGTATTTATTTCATTGTATATATTCCAAACCTATATGCTGTTTCGTTACAAAGAACATCTAGGATTCACTAAATTCATGACGGTCACCTCTTTTTGTGACTGCATCTACTATAGTTTCGGGTTCGCTCTTAATTTCGTTATCGGGATCATTCAAACCAAAAATAATATTAAGTTTGTCTTAATATTTCAAAGAGTGCACAGATTTCTCAACAATAAAACCAGTTTATACCATTTCATTATTTGGAATTGGATTATGGTTATTATGGCTCCTAGCTGGTATTTTATAGTCTTCTCTTATTTTAATATACAGCTCTCTTTACCTTGGTTTTATATTTTTGTTGTTTATCTTCTGGTTATTTTCGATTTAAATATCGTTTATGCCATTCGAGTCATTAAATTGTTACAAAATAAAATTGAGTTATGGAATATTCAAGTCTTAAATTCCCTTGAAACGGAAGAGACGCGCGGTGAAGATTTCTGTAAGAGAATTTTTCAAGCTTATTCTGACATTTTAGAGTGTTATGGCATATATAAGGTTTATTTTCAGCCATTCGTAAGTACTTTGCTGTGTGTTATTTGAACCAATTTGTTGAAAGAATTTACGGCTTATTAATTACTAGCTTTTGCCCGCGACTCCGCCCGCGTGGATGTCGGTTATCGCGTAAAAAAGTAGCCTATGTCCTTCTACACATCCCAGGCTATATCTCTGCCAAATTTCATGACGATCGGTTCAGCGGTTTAGGCGTGAAAACGTAACATACAGACAGACAGATAGACAGACAGACAGTTACTTTCACATTTATAATATTAGTATGGAAGTATGGATTTAAGCCTGTATTATTACATTGTATACCACTCTCCTATCTCTTTACAATTATACAGGGTGTTTGGCAGAACGTTGAACATACGAAAATGGTGGATAGGTGGGGTCATCTGCTACTTACTCAGCCCTAATTTATTTGGCCTTGCCCCCCCTGGATATTTAAAAAAAAAAAATTTGCTTTCTTCTAGTTTCACCACTTTCTTAACTTTACAGTGTAATTTGTATTAAAAATGGATAAAACAGGCAATATTTTTATTTATTACATCTTTCTGTAAGTTTGAGGAGTCGTAACTTTTTTTCTAGCTAACATCTGAATAAAGCAATAATTTTATAAGAATCTGCCAACATTAAAGATAAAAAAATAAACTAAAATATTGCCTGTTTTACGCATTTTTAATAAAAATTACACTTTAAAGTTAAGAAAGTGGTGAAACTAGAAGAACAATTTTTTTTTTTTTTTAGTATCCTTTGGGCCAGGGCCAAATAAATTAGGGCTGAGTAAGTAGCAGATGACCCCACCTATCCACCATTTTCGTATGTTCAACGTTCTGCCAAACACCCTGTATTTAGGGAGACAGGACGTAGTGGAAGCGAGGATCTATTTTAAGTCATTTTATCACTTTTCAGATTCTTTATTATATTATTGAAGGATTTCTCCACTCCCTCATTTACATTCAAGTCACTATTGAAATGTTGGAGATAAGCTTCAAGAATAAGACCATAGTGAGTATCATCGAATTTGTTTCTTTTAAGCTTCTTCTTCCGTGTCTTATGTTGATTGGGGTTGACGCAAGATATTTTTTACCTTTTTATACCTCTCCTTGTTAGAGTTATCTTTCATTGTCATTCATATCATTCCTCTTGTATTTTTACAAGCTTTTTTATTATCTTGCTTCGTTTATATCTGTTATCTCCGTTACTCTTTTTGTCATTCATGTTTCAAGCACTACCTGCCATCCGATTAATCTTAAACTTGGCATACTTATATAATTTCGGAGACATTTAAAAAATATGATACAATGGCGCTGGTCTGATGGTCAAACCCAAAAGTGGCCATAGAATCTCCTCAACTAAATAAGATAGCGTCGTTGTGTTAGAGCTCGTTGGTTTTGTCCTCACAAGTATTGTACCCCAAAGATGGTGTCTAGGGTCTGATGACGGAGCCAAAAGGTTGCCACGGGAACTCCTCAATCAAACGAGAAAACACAATCGTGCTTAGACTCATTGGACCTGTATTGACAACTGCACACATTAGTGACTACATTAGGTGATGTTCAGAATATGATGAAGTACTGAAAAAAAAAAAGGTGGCCATAGGAACTCCTCAACCAAACAAGATTGCACCATCGTGTTAGAACTTTTTGGCTTTGACTTGACAAGTACTTATAGCCCGAGCCCGAAAAACATTATCATAAAAGCTTGAGGCGTGAACGTCCTTCTTAAACTTAAGACGCAGATATATGCCAGTGACCTAGAGTGGTTAGCTTGAGTGTTCTGTACTGAGCTCACGCAACGCGTCGTACGTCCAGCCAGTAATAGGATTCGCCCATCCAGGGCCTCAAGTCTGCTATTACAATAGTGTCAGAATGGTCTCTTCATTGTGAGTTTTTGACAGATTTGCCATACAAACACTGTCAAATATTCACAATTGCGAGACCATTCTGACACTATTATAATAGCAGACTTGAGGCCCAGGAGCGATGTCCCAAATAAGACTCATTAGAACTTTAAAATGGAGTATTTAATATTTTTAAGAGGAGGACACTATTAGAGTATACACTGGAGCATTTTAAGATTTTTTTTTTGGAAATAAATTCGTTAAAATGCTCTTGTGTAAAGTTGCCAACATGTCGTTTGGTCAATATTGCCTTTCAAGCGTCGATATGTAGCTGCCCCATGAGTTAACGAAATTGGAAGATCATATCTAGTAGTGGGCAAGGTCAGTTTGAAGGATCGTATCACAAATGTTGTCAACTTTCTATTTTGTTAAGTATTTGTTCACAGGCTTGCGCTGTCTATTAAATTATCTATTAACAGTGTCATTTGAAAATATTATAAAAGCCAAATATTTTTAAGAGAGTGTGAAGTTTCTTGCCGGCTCTTCTCCATAGGAAACAACCAATTAGAACCTTGCACCTAGCTTCTGATATTTCATAAGTGTGGTTTTTCAAAATGAAATCTTTTGAATTGAAATGTTAATTTTGTTACAGCGTGTAGCAACTCTGAGCGTGCTCTCTCTTCTGTGTTGGTTGAGTAAGGACTTGATGTGGCAAGCGATGTTCATGCAGCGGTGCGACACATTCTACTTAGCTATGCAAAGTGTTCGAGATACTTGCACAGTTATTTTGAAGTCAAATTGCTCTGGTAAGATTATTTTTAGACTTTATATAGGTAAGTTCCTATTATACACCAAAATCGTAGCAGTACAGTTCTATACTGTCATTTCAAACCTCACTCAAATGACTGCACAGAACTAGAATTTCACGTTAGGGAAGATGAATGAATGGATGTATAAAATGTAATGTATGAATCTAAATGGCTACAAGAGCAGGGGAAGAACTAAGACACGATTGCAATGGCATCCAGGAAAGGGGCCTAATACTGAGGTGACGGCTGATAGAGATGTAGGTATATAGAAGAAGAAGAAAACATGCTGCATAGACTCCAAAAATAGTTAGGATAAGGGAGGATGACGATGATAAAAGATCAACACATGTCACTGCATAGGTGACAGCCAAGATTCGCGTATTTGATATTGTAGCAGCTCATACTTACGTAAGACATACAACTGAGACGAGCGCATACGGCCGTTCGCCACCGCGCGCCGCGATAGAGATGAGTCTGATATCATGTCCCATGTGAAAATCATCGATATTTTAAAATCATTTCATCATGCAGTGACAGCGACAAAATCATCAATGCCAAAATCATTAGATACTTGATGAACGCGAACTTCGGTAATTCGGACGGGCGGGCCGTTTCGGGGCGACCAATGACGCGGACGATGCGAGACTTCGCAATCGGCGACACTGAAGTCACAGAAACACAGGGTTTCGATAAAATGCCCGGTGCTGGGCACATAATGATAATTTCACTAAGCCGTTCCTGTTCACTTCTGCACTCATAATTGAAGTGACCACACATACTCAAATAAAAATCATTGATGATTTTTTCATTGTTCCCGTCATCGATATTTTTTTGTCATTGTCATGCAGTCACTGATACAGAAAAATCATCACTCAGCCCATCTCTACTAGCTAATAAGCCGAGGTGAAAGGAATGTGGATTTGCCGACCATATCATCGCGCTCGCTTGTCGAAGGGAGCTCGGCATATTCTATCGACATTACCAAATTGTGTTTGTTCTATGTTTATTAATATACCCTTTTTATTTAGATTTCTCCCGACGAATACTATAAGCAGCCCTTCCCAATAAATGACACAGATCGTTATTCGTCTTCTTATTTATAACATATACCTCCAAAATATAATTGCAGAGGACTCTAATTAAGCTATGAATCATTATCATATACCCGGCCCTTGTCCCATATTACTTGAGGTCGGCGGATAACGTTATTTTCTACCATTCTCCCTTGTGTTCAGTCACTCTATCATGCGCTCCTTTTTCTTTCATATCCTCACATAATTCATCCACCTTTTCTTTGGTCTTCTTCTCTGGCTCCATCCAACTTAAGCTATGAATATTTTTTAAACAATGTTACAGACGACGAGAAAAAACTCTGCAAGAATGTGCTGCGGTTACATCGAGCATCATTCAGCAAGATAAGTGTGTGTGGCCTGGTCTACGCAGACATAGCGTTACAACTGAGTCTGATGGGTCTGCTAGCCAAATACACTATTGTTTTGCTGCAGTTCGCGTTACTGCAGTAGACTTCTATTAGATGGATTTTTCTCAAACATGGATGGGAATGTTGTCATTATTTTCGAAAAAAGAACACGCGAAGTATCGAATTTACGGACAAAGAAAATCAAATCCATTGCAGGAGCGTTTTTTGAATTTGGAACATTACAACGCTCCAGCATTGTTGTATGAAATGGCGTGCTGTTTTGATTGGATCTCTATTATCATTCTTGCTATACCAAAGTAAGTCTCAGTTTGCTTGCACAAATTGCGTACGTGACTGTATAGCCATAAATGCGTTTGCCTTTTGGCACAGATGTTATATAGAAAACTAGCTTTTGCCCGCGGCTCCGCCCGCGTGGATGTCGGTTATCGCGTAAATAAGTAGCCTATGTCCTTCTCCATATCCCAGGCTATATCTCTGCCAAATTTCATGATGATCGGTTCAGCGGCTTAGGCATGAAAACGTAACATACAGACAGACAGACAGACAGACAGAGTTACTTTCACATTTATAATATTAGTATGGATTGGCGACAAAGCTGAAAATTCGTCTTGATTTGTTACGAGTATTTACATACTTCAGCCATCTACCACTACATCCAAACCTCATCAGAAGTTCAACAAACAAACATAAATGTACCGGGGAAATAAATTGCATTTTCTTTTAGTAATTGCCCCAATATAACTAATGTAACTTTTAATATTAATTAAATTAAATGTATATAATATAAAAAGTGTGTTCTATTTCCCATGCATTCTTTTGAGAAAAGCACTATATATGCCTCGGCGGAAATGGCAAATGGCTGTCTGGTATTAATGAAGTCCTCGCCTACGGCTCGGCCTTCATGCTAATACTCGACCTGCAATTGTCTATTTCCCGGCCTTTGCAATAATGTACTATTGTAGATACTTACTAATAATTATTTTTATTTCTTCATTTTTCTGGCGGACAGTCCAAGAGTTATTTTCAGAAGAATACAGCTTCCTTTTGTTTGTGGCTGTAGTGTGCAAGCCATGAAAAGCTTAGGACCAGCATAAGTTGCTCTAGGTAGTCAGTAAGTGATTAGAATTGTATGGGTACAACCATAAGTTGTCATTTTTTTTTTTCTTTGAAACACGAATGTATGAAACAGCCGTTTTTTTAAATGATACGAAAGGAAAGTCAAACGGTTTCTTATAAATTTTATTTTAATAAAGTAACAAGAATGTCGAAATAGTTTCTAAACAATGACTAACAATGCGGTAACTATACGTAAATAATGTAGTTTATTTTTATTTATAATACATTAAAAAATAATTAAATTATTATTTATACAACTAACATCAGTTAATGTAACTTATAAGCACTTATTGTCATTTTAAATATTATTTACCGAGTACCTACCTACTCGGGGCACAGTAGACGCCCCACCAAGTCGTACAAACATAACAATTTTATAAAAAAAGGACCAGGAATTAATGATGATGGTATATATCGTCTAATTTAAAATTGCACGCCCCGCAGTGTACAGTGCGCAGTGTTTGACAAAAAAATTCTATACAAACATTTGAAATGTTTATAGACATTTCAAATGCTTGTATAGAATTTTTTTGTGGAGGGGCGTGTAGTTTTAAATTACACGATCTCTCTTATTGTTTTTTTGTGCAAGTGGACCTTTTAAAATATAATTGATTATAAAGGTATTTTAATCAATAAGTAAGTAATTTTGTTAGGTACTCGAATATCGAATTTTGTTACCATTTAAAACGTTTTATATTTTATACTAGAACCAAGACTTGACGTTTTAATCTTAGCTTGCAATTGTTTAGCTAGAAAAATACGTTTTGAAATTGACTAAAATATTTGTGGATAATTTTACAGTGGTCAAGCTATCTGCTAGGCAATTTAATATCATTTAATATCCTAAACAAATAAATTAATTATAAAACAAATGAAATAATCTCATAACATTAATCTATAAAGAACATTGATAATCTAAGGAACAGGTAACTATTTCTTTCATAAACAAAATCTTATGACTAAAAATCTTAATGTCACTGTTTTAATAAAATTGAATGTTATTTTAATACACATGAAAATTGTATTGGAATTACGGTAGCGTTCCGGGAGATTCTTTTATTTCCTGTCTTTTATTTTTGAAACGGAATTGTATTTTATTTTTTTACTTTTTAAATTTTTTAATAGTTGAAAATACATTCGCACAATGTCATTTGTATGCTTATCACAGCTTAAATTTTAATAACACTAGTAAAGAAGAAATCTGTCTTTCAATATTAGAGACTAAAATCTACTTCCTCGTTCAACTAATGGGGCTGATCTAAAACTCAATCCACTAGAAAACCTCCTTTCTAAATCCAAATCCAAATTGATCACACTTCACCCGCAGTATCTTGGCGAGTTGTGGCGGCCCACAGTAGAACACGGTCACCTTGCCTTTGTTCTGTTCTTGTAGCTGCTTGAACACTTTGTCCCAGTTCGGACGTCCAGCGTTTGTCCTGGTCTTTAGGCCGGTTATTAGGTCGCGTTTCTCCTGGAAATATATTTGGATTTATTGGCAAAATGTGGTACTATTAATCTGCTGATGGTAGAGAAAAATATGGATACCTACTAATTCACTAAGTCGAGGGCAATTTGAGAGGCCTATATCATTCAGTCACAGAACTATTTTATGTAAGCAAGTAGAGGTTGTTGGCCCACCTTCTGATGCAACAAATCCAACGCTAACAGCAACCCATGGCTAAGCTACGCACGTTTACTAGGCGCAGATCTACCGCGGCGCACGAAGAGGCACGTGTGTTAAGCTTCGCTTTGCAAGGAAATGTATGTGATTGTGTCCACTGCAACCCACGGACACGCTAAGTATCAATTGACGTCATTGATCCATGCGTGGCTTGCTCAAATAGGCGCTTACGTAGCTCAACGCTGTCAATGCCATGCACGCTGTGCATGTGCTACACGACTTGTGTATCTCATCGCTGCGCATGCTGTGCTCGCACAGCGTATTTTAGCTGCGTGGATTCATTTGTTTGACCACGTGTGTCTACGTTTCCACTGCGGTACACACTACACACGAATATTAACCCACGACTATGTACAGCTATGTCGTCGCTTCCCCGCCCGTCCCACCTCCTGCAGTGAAGCTACACACGCTTGGTACCGCGTGTACAGCGTGCATGGTGTTGAGCTACGTAGGCAACATATTCGAGCAAGCCACGTGACGTCAATTCATGCATAACGTGTCCGTGGACTACAGAAAACACGTGCGTAGCCTCTCCGTGCGCCATGGAGGGCCACGCTACAGTCGTGGGTTAATATTTGTGTGTAGTGTGTACTGCAGTGGAAACGTGGACCCACGTGGTCAAACAAATGAATCCTCGCGCTAAAATCTGATCTGCGCCTACTTCGCTTTGTATGAAAATGTATGCGGGATCGACCACTGCGACCCACGGCCACGCAACGCACAAATGTGTGGCTGGCAAACAAATGAACCGCGCAGCTGACGTAGAAAGCTTCTTCGGCAACATCCTACGTAGCAGTGGACGGTCTGAAAAAAAGTAATTTCCTAGAATAGCAGACCAACCTTCTCGTGCAACAGATCCAGTGCCAGCTGCAGCCCTACAGCCTTCATATCGGACTTCTGTAACGCGCTGGTGATGTACATGTGCATGTCTAGAAAACGGTCCAGGGCTCCTCCTAGTTCGGCCTGTTCTATCTCCAGTTGAGAGAGGAGCGAGACGAACCACTCGAACGAACGCTGCTCACGGTTTATCCAGAAGAAATCCACCTGGAATGAAGATGTAAGAGTAGAAAAGTAAAATTGCCGGCTTATTTACTTTGTTTAAAATTTAATCTTTACAGTGTCATTAAATTTTACATTATATATTGTAACGTTACAATCTGGCACCCAAAGATTGTAACGTTACATTTTAGATTCTGAGAAGCAGGGTCAGATTAGTTCTGAAGAGGAGGGTTGTGTACTTCCATCAACACGTCCTCAGAACCAATCTGACCCTGCTTCTCAGAATGTAAAATGTAACATTACAATATTTAGAATATGATATACTAGACTCTCTGAAGGCGACTCTTTTAGTGCGTGGCGGGCATAAGGGGAAGTCTAACTCGCGTACTATTATTGCTGCTACTAGATCTCTAACCGGACGATTTGTGTTTGTTTTAAATATACGTGTTTACTACTCGTATGTGGTTCTTTTGTATTGATTGTGGACCAAGTCAGATCTTATTTTCTGAATGACTATTAATGTGTGGAATAATTTTTCTGAATTTCACACAAACCTTTCAATAACATTTCCTGGTTACCAATGCTAGCTAATATTGCTGGTTTTGCTTGTACTTATGTATAGGGATTGTATTGCCAATCCACTCGTAAGAAAACATTTTTTACACTGGAGTCTAGTTGCGGTTTCAACTGATAATACCTTCTTTAAATTCATATTATGCCTGGGCATGTCCGAAGCCCACGTGTGTCCGCACTTGGGACAGTCCTGCCTGGCGCTCCAGTAGCGGTACATGACGGCCTGTAGGATGGACGCGAAGGGAGTCACCCCTATACCGGCCGCTACCAGGGCAGCATGCTCGGCGAGGAAGATGTGGGAAGAGGCCGCGCCGTACGGACCGTCGAGGTAGATCTGGAATTTTAACGTACCTATTACTTGTTAATACAAAGCCTAAAGACCAAGGTCTTCAATCAGTGCGTCCTGCCTGCTATGACTTATGGAGCCAAAACGTGGACACTCACGGTACGGCTGGTCCATAAATTCAAGGTCGCTCGGCGAGCTATGGGACGGGCTATGCTTGGAGTTTCTCTGAGAGATCGAATCCGGAACGAGGTGATTCGGCAGAGAACCAAAGTTGTCGACATAGCTCACAGAATAAGCAAGCTGAAGTGGCAATGGGCCGGACATATTAGCCGTAGAACCGATGACCGTTGGGGTAGACGTTTTCTTGAGTGGAGACCGCGAATTGGCAAACGTAAGGTAGGACGTCCTCAGGCTAGGTGGAGCGACGATCTCCGCAAGGTGGCTGGTAGCAGCTGGATGAGAGTTGCCGAGAATCGAGCTGAATGGCGTGTAATTGGAGAGGCCTATGTCCAGCAGTGGACTGCTATAGGCTGATGATGATGATGATGACTTGGCGTGGCCCAGTGAAACCACCCTGCAACTGGTTAGCGTTTATAGAAAACCAAAATGCAACACCGAGAACTCAAGTCAACCATAAACGTTTAGGTATATGAGGCCGTACAAGGGTCCACTAGCGTCACTATATTTAAAAAAAAATATCTCGTGACTGAGAAGGAATTATGAAAAACGGGTCAACAGCGACCTCGGTAAGTGTGTCTAGAATTTTCCAATACCTTTTATAAAGTTTCATATTGAGATACGAAGCAACAAAATACGATCTAGAGGAATGTGGCCGTTATTCTTTAGAATGAATTTTGTTGCTTCGAATCTCAATATGAAACTTTATAAAAAGTATTAGAACATTCTAGACACTTACCGAGGTCGCTGTTGAGCCGTTTTTCATAATTCCTGCTCAGTCACGAGATAATATTTTTCTAAAGGGGTGGTGCTAATGGACCAATGTACGCGCTCTTATTATGTGAAAAGTTGTGAAAAACGTAGAATTAATATGGATCTGATTGACTATTTTACAACGATAAAAGAAGGATTCAACCCCGTTGTACCGTATGCACCACTGACCTGCACCATCAATGGTGCAGAGGCGACTATTAGTTTCGTTTGCACCATGAATATTAACACAACTACTTCACCATACTTTCATAATCATAGGTAAAATAAAAACTAATAATAGGTCGTATTTTGTTTGTGTGCGGAACCACTTTTTAATATAAATAAACAACCAAAAAGCAATAATATTTTACAAATATATTCCACAACTACTTCATGTACCTAATGATATAAAAATAATGACAAACACTTATATTTTATTGTTGCCTAAAATTAAAGATGACAATTTTATAACAAGAACACTGAGTTTACCTTAAAATTTCTAAAAATAACGGCACATCAATATCGCCATTAATTAATTGCATTTGTACATGCAATATATATTTATTACGTTTCTTGACGTGTTTTTCCCTGTTGTTATATGGGTAATATGATGTTAATACGTTAACAGCATTAAAAGCGCAGCTAATCATTTATTTACAGTCGGAGGTCTTCTTTTGAAGCAGTTATATAATAGCGATGCCGCTCATACAATTATTGACATAAAATGACAGAATTAAAACAAAATAGTTACCTTGTCAACACTTAAATAATATTAGCACATGCAAAGAGGAAATACTTTGAGGAAATACCTACAACCGCATTGATAATAAGCATATACTCGTAAGGTAGTGTCATCTTAATGGTGCAGATGAGACCATACTATCAATGAGGTTTCATTTGCACCATTAATGGTGCAAACGAAACTAATTAGTCTCGTCTGCACCATTGATGGTGCAGGTCAATGGTGCATACGGTACAACGGGGATTCAACGCTGTTTAGGAATTTTAATTCGGCAATAAGAAAAACAAGATACGATAATTACCTCCAACGGCTTCCCAATAGGATAGTTTCTCTCGAAGTCATCCGTAGCCTCTGAGCCATCGTTCTCCACCTCCACGATCTTCTCCGGCATAGACTCAACGTCTCTGTCCGGTGATAAACTCTTTGATAGACGGCGACGTGCTGTAAAACATGAGGAGATGTTATTATAGTAAGAATAGACGGTCTAAGTGAATGCCTGTCTCTAAGCCTCTCACTCACAAGTACCTTATCTATAACAAATGATTGTTGTGCTCTGATTGTGGCTTGTCAACCGAAGAAAAACAGAAAGCATCATGTGATAAAACTTCAGTCAATACATTGTTCCACCGAACCGCACTTTTAAAATGTTGTTTCAGTGAAAGAAAGAAAGAAATAGTAGATTGTTATACAAGGGGCTAAAATGACCCATTTATACGAGGTAGTTAGAAACCGAGTTATAATGGGTTTTTAGCGCCGTGTGTTACACTCTACTTTTCACTACGATTGTGAGAAAATAAAATAATCTAATTCAACATTAAAAATAAATTACGGCCACTAATTTAATTTGCAAATTAGAGAAAAATTCTAATGAATTCGCGCCAACGTCTTTTTTTTTATTTCTTCACGCATTCTACCGAAGAGGTTGCCGCTTCTAGTCCCATAAAAAAAAAAACACTTTTTTCCCTAGAGGTAAATATGGTATTTTTTCCTCAGTCTGGTACGATACAATGACGGCCTTTTTGAGCAAGAGGAGTGAAAACACATTTATTAAGCACAAACTAAAAGGCACAGTGCGGTTAGTGGACAGGTGAGGTTCGTCAAGTGCTGTTGAAATCAGTGCTCTGAGTGGAATACCTCAAATTAAGTAGGATTTTCAAAGTTTTTAAAAGCTATTGCCGAAGATTTATGATGGTTTGATATTAAGATCTTTATCAAACAAACTGTGTATCACGAGATTTTGCTTCAGATAGAGAGATCTTCTGATCAAGACTTGATTACGGTTTCAGAGCTTAACACGTTCTGGGAGACTCCGTCGAGAGGCGGGATCTGATTTTTCATCAAAATGTCACACACGAATCTTCCATACATTTTGACTCAACGTCTGATGACGTTGTGAAGAGGAGCTCGTGGCTAAGTAATACCAGCCGCACGGGTTGATCCGTCAGGTTAAGCTACGCTTGCCGGGGTTGGTCCGTGGATGGGTGACTATCTGTACATACCGAGACTCCTCCGTGCCTCGGAAAGCACGCTAAGCCGTTGGTCCCGGCTGTCATTCGTGGATGTTTGACAGTCGTTATGGGTCATCAGAAGCCCAAAAGTCTGACAGCCAGTCTTACCAAGGGGTGTCGTGTTACCCAGTTACTGGGTTGTGGAGGTCAGATAGGCAGTCGCTCCATGTAAAATACTGGTATTCAGCTGCATCCGGTTAGACTGGAAGCCGACCCCAATATAGTTGGGAAAAGGCTAGGCAGATTGATATATTGTCTGATGACGTTGAGTAAAATTACGCATATTTTATTTTGAGTCAAACGAAACACCGCTTCTCGACGCACAGGCGGGACTGAGGCAAGGGGAATGTATACGTATACACCCGCCGTGGAACATTGTATCACAACGTACCATGTTGGTGACTTCGTTGTGCCGCATCGCATTGGATTTCTATACCCGCCCTACGACGTAATGTCCCGGAACGTGTTAAACCACTGGCTTTCATTCGTAGATCTTTGACGATGGTAACGGGAGTCAGAAGTCTGAAAGTCTGGTAATTATTGAAAGGCTTACATTTTCCTGGGAATACCTATTAACACTGTTACTTGAAAATATTGTAAAAGACAATTATTTTTTAATGAGTTACCGTGGAGTTTCTTGCTGGCTCTTCTCCATAGAAAATGACGAATTGGAACCGTGCACCTAGCTTCTGACGTTTCATAAGAGCCCATGTAAGTTTATGTGAAATAAAATATTTTGATTTTGAATCTAAAATAGAAAGTGTTAGTAAATGTAATATTTTGATGTTGATTTTGATTCTGACAACCAGTCTTACCAAGGGGTATCATGTTACCCAGTAACTTAGTTGTGAAGATCAAATAGCCAATTATCATTGTCATCATCATTTCAGCCGAAAGACGTCCACTGCTGGACATAGGCCTCCTTCAATTGGGAAGGTTAGAATGGGAATGGATTGGGTGGGAATAGGCAATCACTCCATATAACTATAATTCTGGTACCTAGTCAGCTGCATCTGGTTAAACTAGAAGCCAACCAAAACATATGTAGTTGGAGAAAACCTAGGCTGATAATGACTTACCGAGGGTCAGTATACTATCATTACTCCTCCTTCTCTCATCAAAACTGGGCGTCTTGAACGCTATGATAGTTGGCTTAGTCCTCATGTACCGGAAGCTGTGCACCAGTGACTTGTTCTGTGGGATCCTGCATGCGAGCCCAAACGTCTTGCGAGCGTGAAGCATCGAGCTCTCGTTCAGCTTGCTTTCTGATTCTGAGCGCATGAAGTCGCGAAGACTGTAAGGAATGTTTTACTTTAATAGCCACCAGATATATTTATTTACATCCTCTCATGTAGAAAGTTAGCAAAAGATTAATAAATGTTATTTAAAAAAAAAAACATTGTCTTTGATAGGGGTTTTATTTAGTTGCAGTAAAGAAAAAGATTTTCGTAGTTTAAGTGCTCAGCATATCTCGCCTATAGAAAACGATGGATGAAGTAGACTTCATCCATTGTTTTCTATGTTACGTTTTCGATGGAACGAGCATACCCATAATAGTACATTATGATACAAGTGTGCTGTGTTGGTCATTGCACTCGAGGCGGTATTATTCGCGCGAGTCGCAGACGAGCGCGATAAGGGAGCCGAGTGTGTAATGATCAACGCACACGCGTTTCATACGACATTTTTCAACACACTTGCGAGGAAAAAAACAGACTTGTTGTAAAAACTTATGCTACAATAACGTAATTATAGAGATGATACATTTAGATTTATAAAGGTCAACTGACCTTTGTTGCCAGCTACTGGCAATTTATAGGCGTATCCGGACGTTTTTTTAATAACTGTTCAACGTCGGTTGGTGACAATACTTTAGATTTCGTATTTTTGATAGTAACTTATAACAACACAACGAAAACGTTAACAAAACAAATGTTTATGGAAAATGGCGCGCTGGTTTTGTATTTTTTTTTCCGCGCGCCCCGCTTACGCTGCGCGCGCAGGTGTAAAGAGAGGCACTGGCAAAACTGCTAAACAAACTTTATAAAAAAAAAAAAAAAATCGACTGATCGTAGTTTAGGTAGTATGGAATTAGAAAGTACTATTGGCATAGAGAAATATACATTAGTTCAGTGAGAATCCGCAATAACAGAACGTCAGTCAGGATCTTTTCTGTTTGGTTCCGGGAGGGACCACGGACAATTTAAGTTAGGAGTGAGGCGTATATATCGTAACAGCTAAATACAACAGGTATCACAAGATACCAGACTGTAACTGTGACAAATAAACTGAAAGAAAAAAGCTTCTGTTCCACGACGAGATAACAGAATCCATCCAGTCACAAGCTTTTGTCTATTCATGCTTCTGACAGTTACCTTAGTTAGAATATAGATAATAAATGTTACTGTTACACTGTGACACCCTGTTACATCGTCCGTCACAAGCTCTTTCCTTTTCTCGCATAGGTGTAACACCATAGTTAGAAAGAGAAGTACCTCCGTGTATTATAACTGTGCAGCTGTGGTAACAGAGAACACACAATAGTTTGTTCCCACATAGTATGAAATAACAGCCTGCTATTTTGTAACAGGTTTTTGGAACTGTTACGTGGAGTAGAAACAGGCGGAACAGATATGGGATTTTACCTGTTACAACCCACTCCTGAATTAAGATAAACAAATTTTAGTTAATTTTGGGACCAAAGACAATTCAGACCCTTTAAAAAAATAAAGTGAACGCGCGGATTCCTTATGGCATGAAGTTTCTTTGACGAGATTAAAAAAAAAGCGCGAGTTTTAGACTAGTAAACAGTTATCTGTGGCGTTACAGCACTCGTATGGTAACGTAAAGTTAAAAGCACGCGTTTTTAATACACTGCATTATGGACCTAAAAGCGGTTCAATAAGAGCCACTTTACGAGCAAGTGTGTTGAAAGATTATTTATTTATTTATCCATCTTACGTCTATCATTAGAGGGGTTTTACTTACCTAATGCGATAATGTAATTATTTAACTCTTTGCCTTATATATTATTACTAGCTTTTGCCCGCGGCTCCGCCCGCGTGGATGTCGGTTACCGCATAAAAAGTAGCCTATGTCCTTCTCCATATCCCAGGCTATATCTCTGCCAAATTTCATGACGATCGGTTCAGCGGTTTAGGCGTGAAAACGTAACATACAGACAGACAGACAGACAGACAGAGTTACTTTCACATTTATAATATTAGTATGGATGGCAATAATTAAACTTTTGGATACATGTTCCCTCTTTATTCTTTCATTTACTCCTGTATTTTACAACAAAATCCAGAGAGAGTCGACGTTCGGAGGCAGTGCTCCAGCAAAGTTCTCACAACCAATCTTATTTTTTTTTAATGTCATTTAACTTACGCCATCAACCGTTGTCGTTTCTTCACGTTCTTCTGGACATCGGGCATGGAGCACGATTTCTCTAACGTTCTGGCTGGTACTAGCAGCAGTGAGGGGTGGTAGGATATCTTAGTTGGTGCTGAAAATTAAGAAATGTTTATATGTTTTATTATCTTTAGGGACTCTTACTTCAAAAGGAAAAAACCGGTCAAGTGCGTGTCGGACCACGCACAATGAAGGGTTCCGTAGTTGGGATGAATTTATCCCAAGAACAAACTTATCATGTAGTTGAAAAACATGTTTTCCTATACAGAATATATGGGAGAACATTTTTTTCAACTGTAAATGTAAGTTGGTCGCCAATTACTCGGTAAATTGTAAAGCCTACTTAGCTGTGATTGTTTTCCTTTTAACTTTGTTATATATAGGTAATACTGCCGTGACGTTTGAATTTCTAACTACAACCGTTTAGTTGGTAGAGGGGGGACGACACTTGACTCAAACGAAAATTGGTATTTTAAAGCTTGATAAGTCACGAACGGTTTACTTAATCAAAAAACGGCCTTCCCAAACCCCAAATATTTTTGAAAGACCTATCCAACGACATCCCACATAATGGGGAGAACGAAAAAAAAAAAAAACATCCCCACTTTACATGTAGGGGAGGTACCCTAAATAATTGTTTTTATTTTTTTATTTTTTTTGCCACTTTTTCGGCATCATTAACGTGTATATTCATACCAAATTACAACTTTCTAGTACCAATAGTTTTTGAGCTAAACCGCGGACAGACAGACAGACGGACATAGCGAAATTATAAGGGTTCTTTGTTGACTACGGAACTCTAAAAACGGAACCCTTATAGGATCACTCGTGTGTCTGTCTGTTTGTTCGACTGTCACAGCCGATTTGCTCCTAATCTACCGGAGCGATTAAGTTGAAAGGTACCTACATATATGAATTTCTGTGATCCAAACACAGATGGATGAGGTCTATGATGGAACGAGCGTGCCCAGAAAATGCCTTTTTACTCTTGCTTTAAAGGCAGACGGGTTATATGTGGAAGGGAACACAGAGACTGGCAGAGAGTTCCACACTTTGGCTGTGCGCATAATAAATGTGGAGGAGAAACGCTGAGTACGACTGAACGGGATATCAACCAAGTACGCATGGGACCCTGCAGTACGTCTGGTAGTCCGGTAATAACAGGGCGATGGTGGGATCAGGTCGTGGAGCTCCTGCGCACACTGTACGAAGTACAGTCTGTAGAAGACCGACAGGCAAGCAACATTACGCCGATGAGTCAATCTGTGAAATCTAGACGCCAACGTTTCATCGCCTACAAGTCTTTTCGCTTTGCGTTCCACCGAGTCAAGTGCAGTAAGTTGCTTTCAGCTATAAAGCCCGGTACGATACATACCTTCATTCTGTTTAACGTCCCTATTCCCATCATCTCCTATGTACGCGTCGTTGGTGTAACTCCTCGGAGAAAAGTCCACGGATCGCTTCTTAGCGCTGGCGACGGAACTCTTCCGACTCTTCTTACTCTGAGTGGATATCGAACGCGCTAGTTTCCTGGAAAGAAATTGATTTCATAAATCAATATCACAAGTCGTTATATTCACTGAGAACAGGCACTTTTAGGCGCCTATTACACGTAAAGTATTTACTGTGTTCCGCCAATAAATACGTATCGTGGTATTTATTGAGCGTGTAACTAGCGTACTGATGAATGTCAATATTTAATAATGGGTTTCTAGATTTCTTGATTCCGCATTGACGATCCTTCGGAATGTGATAAATATTGAACGTCTAATCTCGAAAATTAATGAAAATTAATGCTTATTTTTCTCTTGAGGTAATAGCTTTTCTCATCACTGTATCTTGCTTTGTTAAAAATGGTGTTACCATCGTTAGAAACTCTTCAAAGCAAATATCGGGCATTTGAAAATAACTCACGTAATCATCCATTTCGCCATGTAGTTTCATTTCGGCCATTAAATTCAAATAGGTGTATCTTTCTCTTTGTAGGTACCAGTTTTTTTTACCACCATGTCTTTTAACTTTTTTATTTATATAAACCAATTGCAAAAATAATAGCCACACAAGCTTTAATTTTTAGCTGTATGTCCATTTTAACGTGTATTCAGCAAGAAACCGGAATAAATACTGACATAATAAATATTGAAAGTGTGTCTGGTGTATTAATCCATCAATAAATACAGACGTCTATCAATAAATACTGAACTGACGAATCGCAGTAAATACTTTACGTGTGCAGGCGCCTTATAAATTTAATTTTAAAAGAAAAAATGGGTTTTTGGAAATGAGAATCACGCTAAGGAGGTATCAAGATTCCTTGTGGCAGTTGATTTTAAACGATATATTCTGCTATTAAATCTGTTCAGGAAACGGGTGTTGCATGAATGCAACAAATCTGAGAATGAGTAGGTACAATTTGACTATGTGATGACAATAATATTAATTACTTTTAAAAAGACCTTGACCCCAGATTTTCGGAATTTCTTCGTCGGAGGTACATACCTATAGTCAGATAGGAAAAGCCGAATCACGCTAGTATAAAACAAAAATCGCGTAGAAGTGAATTTCATTTCATTTATCTGGCTTTGTCGTAATCTCACACTTGACTTGAAAGAAAGAAAATTTATTTATTGGGACTCATACAGGAAGATCACATTTTAAACTAAACACACTCATAGTAACACAAAAACAAAAGTAAAATGAAAACAAAACCTGTACGGGGCCAAAAGGCTCCTATCTCAGCATGATGCTGCGACATTTAAAAATAAGTGTCGCAACTCTGGTGGCTGGTTGGTATTTGAAAAATACTCACTCATGTCCACTCTCAATGGCTGGAAGCTCTTCACCGTGCAGCCTCGCCTGCTCTCTCTCAAAGTAAGAGTACAGACGGTTGGTCCACTCACCCACGCCGCGGATGTGAAGCCAGATGTAGTCTGAAATATTATTCAAAGTAGATTAAATGGCTGGAAAGAACTAAATGACTAAAAAGCTGACTACTCAGTTTGTTTAAGTCATTCAACGCGGTAAAGCAACATAGGTAGTGCGTTAAAATTACTAGACCTGATTGTCTATCGATTGTGAATCAACAATAGGGATGATGAAAAAAAAAAAAAATTTTTTTTTGTCGGTCCTGTAGATTATAAAAAAATATTGGACATGTATTTTTTGTTTTTTTACGTATTCATAACATTACGGCGATACATTGAATTCAAATGTGGCATGACGTCACTGCTCGCTACATTTTATGCGTAGCTGTGACGTAACGAGCCCCCACTCTCCAAGTTTAATGTGTTTTATCTAAGTAATTTTTTATTAATAAGATAAAGCAAAAAACACGTGTCTAATATTTTTTTATTATCTGATTGACGAACTAAACAATTTAAAATTTGCTTACACCGTTAAAATTATAATTGTAATCAATGTGCCACAAGCAGTATAATATAAAATTAAAAACAATGTATAAAAAAAAGAACAATTTCAAAAATTACGTGAGCTATTTAAATTATAAATAATCGTCTAAAGCAAATTAGCCTTAAACATGGGTAGTCTGGACGTCGACGGGAACGGACGTGACTCCGACTGCTCTGCCACAGTTTTTGCTATACAATCTGTAAAACGTGCACAGCACATGTTACCGGCGGCCGGGCATCGAAATTTAAAAGTTGTGCTTTTGTTATGAGGTGGAAGTTACTTTAGATCGTATTAAATCAGTGCAAAAGTGTGGCTGTGGACTTAGCCTAAGTGCGTTCCTGATATCAGGTGGGCGACTGGTGCAGCCCCGAGCGAAATAGCTTCGTCCCCGAGCAGACTTATCTGGTTTGATCTTTCCTTGTCTTTTAGGGATCTGTTTTATATATTTTATTTGTAAACACTTTATGCACACGTGAAACATACTGTGCGAAGGCGGACTTGATGCCTGGGACTTCTTCTACCAGTCTACCTTATTTGTTCAGTATTATTTTCGTATGTCAATGTTGTGAAGTACTGGTGAGGTTTAGAAATTCGTCGCCGTACGCTCGTTTAACTATTTTGAGCCATTGTTGTAAGATAATTTATTATGTTCTTATTTGATATAATATAGCTATTTTAGGGAATTGTTCGGTACTTGTTTTGTACGACAAGTGTTGGGAGATACAGGCGTGGCTTATATACAGCGTGTTTCTTGAGCTACGGATATAAGATAATATGATCATAGTAGAAATAATATGACAACATAACTTAATATAACTACCCTAATAATCCATTTCATTATAGTTATTTTATTTATAATACAGCATTTTTATAATTTTAACCGTGTGCTAAACTCCCAGAAGTACTTCATACAAACTTTCTATTCTTGCCTCGACAAAACATCAATTAACTTGACAAATAACCTCTCCAACAGCCGTAAATCAAGTTTTATTATACCATAAGCAACCCTCGGCCCACGATTTTTGTGCTGTAAGGCATGTTTTGCTAACACACTCACAAAAATTACCAGGAACTTTAAATCTTAGTAAAAAGATTCATTTAGACAAAAACTCATAAATCAGAGGATACCCTTTCAATTTTTTATCTGTGTTTCGAAACTCTCGTATTACGTATAAGGGTCAACTTTCGTTCCCAAATAATATTAAAAGCTCTTTACAATGGCAATTATTGTGCCCATGGAAAAAGACGGAAACTGTTTATTTAGAGCTATTGCTCTAAATAACGTATTAGGGCCTACCCTAGACCACAGATCTGTTCGTCAAGATCTAGCTTCATTCGTGTCAATGAATCGAAGCGACGACAGAATTTGCTTAGCACTTATGAATAATATTCAGGACTTTCTTCCTAACAACTATCTTTCTCAGGAACGAAGGATAACAAAATACGTAACCGCGCAGTTTAAAGAGTCGTTCTGGGGAGGTGAAGACATCCTTATAGCAGCTTCCGAATTTTATCTCGTAAATGTGCATGTGCATATAAATAACGAGAACACACTAAAGTTCTCACCTGCCGGAAATGAACCCGTACCTGGTAATATTCACATATTTTACAAAGACCAACATTATGATAGCTGGGTCACGATCGACGATAAACAATACAACAATAACCCGCAAAAACTACGCTTCCAAAAGAACAGCCCCCTAGTAGATAGCCCACCAACACCGCGTGAAAAATTAGTACCAAATTCAGATGAAGTCGCTGACGACACGGGATAGACAATACTTAGAAATCCACCGATTTCTGAAATGAAGTACACCTGCCCAGACTTGCGTATTGCAACGTGGAATGTACGTGGCGCCTCAAAACCGACCAAAAAAGATAAAATTGACGCTGAACTTTCACATAGTGGCATTCATGTAGCCTGCCTACAAGAAACAGGGTTGAACCTAGGAATGTACAACTCGATGCACTACGATTGGCACCTATCCGGAATTACAGGTAAAACACACAGGGGACTAGCAATTTTGATCAGTAAGGACGCCCAAATCGAAATAAAATGTAGAAAAAAGGATACCGACGCGATGTCAATTATTCTTAAAGTCGGTATGGGAAGCGACAAGCCTGCTTCTCTATTTATAATCAACTGTCACGTCAACAGCTGTACCTCTAAAGCAACCAGATCTTTCGCAGGTGTGTTAAACTTGATTAAACAAAAACCAAAGACATGCACGCTAATAATCCTAGGCGACTTTAACGCCCATACTGGTCGACAAGATACATTAAGCTTTCAACGGAAAGGGTTGATTCACCAGAATCTACATCATAATTATTCCAACAATAACGGGGAAATGCTAATGGATATAGCCAACAGGGAAAAACTGCAAATAGAAACGACAAAGGCGAGACCATCCTGGTCAACATGGTCAAAAGGAAATCAGAAATCCCAATTAGACCATATTATTACGCCACACGCAACAGAAAAACTCTTTCACTTCGTCAAAGGGGAATGGGCAGTTAGAGGCACCTCCGACCATAAAATAATCTGGGGGCAGTTAAGAACAAGTGGTATTTTAAACAAAAATAAAAGAACCAAACACAAAACTCAAAAACAACGGGAAGTTGTTAAGGAGACAACAACTGAGGATTTCAACCATAAACAATGCTATTATGCCGCACTCAATAGCAAATCCATCAAAATAAAATAAAACTAGGAAATATGGGAATCAATTTAACGGGTGAAAACATCGAAATACCATGGAATACCATAACTGGAGTATTAAAAGCGGCCGCACAGGAAACCTTGATTTTTCAGCCAACTCATTCCAGGGATCAACGATTAGCCCTTTCGAACCTCCAAAAGGCTAAATTCATACAAAGAAGGCAACCAAATAATCCAAATAGACATAATCGAGTAAAAGAATGCCAATCAGCACTTCAGAAGATCAAATACCAAGAAGAACAAAAAGCATGCAAGGCGTTCTTTAATGGATTGGGGAAAAAACACCCTTCCAAACGCATGCAGGTACTTTACTCATTTACCAATGTCTAAATGGGAACAAGTCCTAAAAAGATAAGAGAAAGAAAAAGAAAGCAGATAATCGACGCACATTTAGGACCCACTCCAGATGACGTTATGGGAATCATAACAACATGCGAAACGGGACAGTTCCAGGAACAGACCAAGTGGTAATCGAGCTGTATAAAGCGATGCCCCAAATATTACTGAAAGCCGTTACCAAACAAATGAACAAAGCCCGGACACAGAACATAGCACCGGACACGTGGTTAGAGACAATGCAAGTACCAATTCCGAAAAAATATCCCCAAAAATACAAACGACTATAGGAGAATATCGGTTTGCAACACGGGCTACAGAATATATGCATCGTACTTACAAAAAAAGCTAGACGAAATAATAAAGGAATTAGGCAATTACCAAGCTGCCTTCTTAAACAATAGATCAACAGACGACCACATCTTTGCGCTTAAAAGGGTCTTGGACGAAGATTGGCGCGCAGGTAAGAGAATTTATCTACTGGCCCTGGATATAGAAAAAGCCTTTGACAACGTCGACCTCGATGCACTGCGAGATATTTTAATAGACCGAGCTAACAAAACATTAACAAACAGGATAATCAAGGTCTGTATGAATGAACGAACACACATAAAATGGCCAGCAAAGCAGCTGGATTATTAAAGGAAAGGGACTCAAACAAGGCTGTCCTCTGTCCCCACGCCTTTTCACATTAGTCATGGACGAAGTCCTAAGAACCCTAGAAGAGGAAACTCAACTAATCAAATTAGACCAAGATCGTGAAATCTCACTCCCTCTAGTATTATCATTCGCGGACGACCTTATCTTCATTTCAGATGACCTAGAAGGGCTAGAAGGAATCGTATACCATATTAAACCTCTACTAGCTAGCGTCGGCCTCCAAATTAACGAAACAACCAAATTAACGAAACAAAAACAAAAATACTTATTAGGGACCCCATAGCTACACAGAAAACGACCGATGTAACCATTAATGGAATAAAACTACCTACAGTCAACGAAATTAAATACCTAGGCACATATATAACATCTACGTTAAGCAGGAAAAGCACAATTAAAAAACGTTGTGAACAGGCCACTAGAAATGCAAAGTCTCTACTACCATTCATAACAAACTCTAAGATGGACTGGAAACTAGCCAGACTCATGTACCGAATGGTGATCGTGCCTTGTATGATACATGGGTTGAAAGTATCGGCACTTACCAAAGCCAACAGGTCAAGACCAAGAAGATATGAGAAAGTAATCATGAGAGACTTGATTAACCATGCTAGGAATAAACCAAGACAAAGGAAAATGCATGAAATATTAGACGGAAAAACGGTAACCAAACGCATCAAGAATCACAGGATGTGCTATCTCGCACATGTGCACAGGCGCCGTGAACCACATCTGTTACATGCAGCTATGCAGTACAAGGCCAAATCAAAGAAAGTAGGCCGTCCTATTTTTACATGGAATGATAACCTAAAACAGGACATGACGTACTTCAGCAAGGAAATCAACTTTTGGATGGACAAGGCTGAAGATAGAGACAAGATCAAGAAAGCTGCTAACGATATTTACAAGAACCCTGAAACGGATAGTAGCGAGACTTCAGACGAGGAAATTGGAAACAGTAACGTGTAACACAATATAAAAGCAGCACAAGAACGAGACCGAGGAAGCAGCTCGACCTGATCGGAGCCAACATGCCGGCGACGACTTGAAAAGATGCCCTCCCATAATTAAATACACCCGTCTCTCCACTATTCCTTTGCCTACTCAAGGATGCATATCCGGTATGGCTCTAATAATCCTTCCATATCCTATGGGCACGTCTTCCCTACCATTATCGTGCCCCCCGGTCTACTCTTGGATATGTAATGGTCACTGTAGCACCATGAAACATGAGGCTCCAGGTGCTAGTGCGAATCTTTGGGTTCATTCGAGTAATCGAGTCTGGTTTAACCACGCTGGGGTCGGTGCATTTCATTCATTCATTCATAAAGCAAATTAGCCTTAAACATAAAACATATAAAACATACAGATAAAAGGAATAAAAATTTAATAGTTATATATGCAACAGTTTTCTACTGAGGGGTATTAAAACACGAATGTGGGTTTATCATAATAGTATCACATGAGTGTTTTAATACTTAATTATTACAGTTACATACAAAACTTTATCTACACCCATGATATGAATCCTCTATAAAAGGTTCTGAAACAGTTTTTGCAATACTAATATCGAACAAAAATGGCGGGATACCACGCTGTGGTATAGTATAGTGAAACGCGCGTGCGTGACAATGTTCTTTTTTTTTTTTAATTCATAAAGATACCACGAATTGAGTAATGAGAATGGAAGGGATCATCATCCTCGTAAAAGCAAAGGAGTTGCATTATGAAATTCAGTACAACATTATAACTCCCGTTTGGATGCTATTATGGTTACTATGACACTGGGTGTTTTAATGTTGGCAATAATCTAACTGTTTCAGAAACTTTTATAGAGAATTTATAGCATGGGCGTAGATAAACATTTTAACAGTTATTCTGTGGAACTTGCCATGATTTATTGATAGAGGTATCAGATTTATTCATAATCCTTCTTAAGAGGTACTGGAAGATGCATGAATATACCGCATCTATGAACGTATTCGTAGTTAAAACAACACTGTGTTAATCGTTTCGAGTACGATCTAGTCTTTTGCCTTTCCCGATATTCAAATTAGTTGCAAAGAGCAGTCATTTGCAGTAAAAGTAAACTGCATCTAGTAAAACTTGAACCAATCAACAAAATCTAAATTAATAATATAATATTACAAAGACAGAGAGCGAATTTTGTGAGTTTGTGTATAATATCTGTGGTGGGTAATTTCACCATTTGAAAAATACATTATTCCAGATGATCATAGGCTTTACATTATGTAAAAATAAACAATAAGAAATACTTAATAATACTCATCATCATCATTTCAGCTGAAAGACGTCCACTGCTGGACATAAGCTTCCCCCAATTGGGGGGGTTTGCTATAATCGCCACACTTGGCAGGCGGGTTGGCGATCGCAGTATGGTGTTAAAAATGCTTAGAGAACGCTGCTGCCCATTCTCTTAGTCTCAAGTCCCTTAGTCGCCTTTTACGACACCCACGGGATGAAATGGGATGGTGCTGTTCTTTACGTCCTGCACCACACGGTACCGTAATAATACTAATGAAAGAATATCGTGTGTCGGGAACAGAATCGAGTTGCGAGTGACAGTGGTAGCGGTACTGAGTGCAAAAAACGAACAAGAAAGAGGGTAGACCGTTTTGTCTGCTCATAAACACCCACCCGCAGTGACTTCAGTTTATCCGTGATCATGGTGCTTGCAACAGCGCCGAAATATTGGGAACTCAAAACAATTAATAAACATGGTAAATATCCCGTTTATTTTAATAATAATATTAGTGACCATGACAGTTTAAAAACTTATATCTTGAATTCATTCTAGCCTAGTACTTTTTGTTAGGTTACTCTCAGAACTTGTGCACAACGTGTCGTGAACAGAATACCGTCTTCAGATGTTAATTGCAGCTGCACGAAGCCGGGGCGGGTCGCTAGTATTGAATAAAGGCAGATTATACGTGGCAATGTAGGTATCTGCGAAGCTTCTGTTATTGTAGATGTCCATAGGCGGCGGGGACCACTTACCACCAAGAGGACCGTCGACATGATTGTGTGCCATTAAATCACCCTATACTCTACACTATTTTCACAGCTGACCTCCCATGCTCGAATACCATAACTACAGCTACATTCGCAGATGATACCGCTATCCTGGTGAGTCACAAAGAGCCAGTAATAACCTCAAAAATCCTACAGGAAGGCCTAGACGAGACAACCAAATGGCGTGGAAACTGGCGGATTAAAGCCAAAATCAGTGCAGGTTACTTATACTCGTACCCTACGCAAAAGTAACTGCCCCTCAATGAAATTAGAAAACGCTACCCTTCCTGACCAGAACTCTGTCAGATACCTTGGCCTTCATCTTGATAGGCGTATGATATGGAATGAGCACATCAAGAAGAAACGAGATGCACTGAATATTAAATACAAAAGGTTCTTGTGGTGGTGGAAACAGCAAACCTGTATGGATGTATGGCCTTCAGCTGTGGGGTAGTGCTTGTAACTCTTCCATCATACGAATCCAAAGAATGCAGAACATAATCCTACGAACAATCAGTAATGTCCCCTGGTATGTGAGTAATGCTGAGATCCACGAACACCTGGAAAAGCTCACAGTGAGAGAAGAAATCTCCAACGTCAAGACTAGATACAGGGAACGGCTAGAAGCCCACCCCAATACCCTTGCACGACAGCTCACAATTCTCAGCTATGCTAAATGCCTCAAAAGAAAAGACTTCCTATAGGGAATTAAGAGTAGATGTTCTCGCTGGAGGACACACTCTGAATGAGAGAAGCAAGCAACACATCTGCTAAAAGTGAATGCACTGATTGCAGATGAAAACAGAAAAAAAAAAAAAATATGGTCGTACAAACCTTCTTGCTCCGGCGCACTGCTAATAGTAAAAGGATGCCACTCATACGTGGCGATGGCAGGTATGTTCACGAACACGTAGTCACCCGCGTGGAAGTGGAACAGAGGGGGACGCTTGACCACGAGGTGGGTGACGCGCGACGGGAGCAGGATACCAGACGAGATGTAGGTCTTGCCGCGCTCTGATCTGGAGAGAAATGAAGGTATTCTTAGGTATATGTCATTACACAACAGTTTGATTAAATACTAATTCGAAAATAAGAAAAGTAGAAAAGATTTTGAATATATTTCTTGAATTTCACTGTTTTAAAAACTATCACTACAACTTTTTTTTTTTTTTTACATACAACGGGGAAGCTCTTGGCCTTCATCTCACCTGATGGTAAGTGATGATAAGGCCGAAGATGGAAGCGAGCTTCACCCGGAATCCTCAACCACAGAGGAACTGGCTATCTTACCTCTAACTGCCGAAACACAACAAATGCTGTTAACATTGTTGTTTTGGCGACAGACTTAGATAAGATGGTGGTAGCTAGCCAGGCGGACTTAGAACAAGCCCTACCACCAACCAAACCGAGCAGAAATTTTTGCCCCCGCTGGGAATCGAACCCGGGACCTCTGGATCTGAGACAGGTGGTTTTACCACTAGACCACAGAGGCGGTTGTTGAACTTACGGATACTACTAATATTTATGATTTCTGTTAATCTGCTAGGACTAAATAAATTACGAATAACGTTTATTTGTACCTACACAGTTCGTGAAACACAAAATATAAATAACAAAATAAAAAAGTGAAAATAATGTTTTAACAACAATAGGATAACAATGATTTCTAAAATATATATATATATATATATATATTTACGTGACAGAGATAAAGTCTACGATGGAGTGAGCTTACCCAGAAGAAGCCTGTTCACTCTCACTTTGAATTTATTAGGCTTGTATGCGTTCGGGAACACAGACGCAGGCAGAGAGTTCCACTCCTTTGCTGTGCGCATTATAAAAGACATTTGAAAACGCTTAGTGCGAGTTGGTGGAATATCTACTAGGTAGGAGTGGTAACTTGCAGTGCGTCTAGATGTCCGATGGTAGAAGGGGGCCGGTGGAATGAGGATTTTTGGTAGGTTACCTATACTACCTATCATCACAAGTACCTCCTCTAAGGTGAGAATAAAGTTTTACATCAATAAGAAACGAAAGACAGAATTACGTTTAACGTGCAAAAGGAAAACATTTGAACAATACAAAAACAAAAAATAAATAAAGGATTATGTTTTCCTCACGGCTACACCAAATATGTACATTTCAGCAATAATGACAGACAGATGCCGTCTGATGCCGATTTCAAATGAGCCTAAGAAAAAAAAAAAGTGTGTGTCAGCTCCGACGCACGACTGGAGTTTGCTCCTTAAGTATATCCATATACATAATTTCATGCGTCGGCTGTCGCGCAGCATACCCTGAACACGTCGGCTGTATACAAGTATATCTCATAAGTGATTTCAAAGTGAAAGGAGCCTAAGGTACGTTGCGCAGAAAAAGGTAACGCTTTTGAGTTAACGCTTGTATTTCACTCCTCATAAAATTTCCACGCCCCCCGCGTTATGTGATCATCAATTCTTAAAGCGACGATAACCGAATTTTAATGATTTTATACTGAAGATCTCGTCTAAACGAGTAGTGTTAAAGATTAGGTAAAAATATATGTTAAATTAGAGTATTTTCTTAAAATCAAAATATTTTATTTCACATAAACCTACATGGGCACTTATGAAACGTCAGAAGCTAGGTGCACGGTTCGAGTTAGTCGTTTCCTATGGAGAAGAGCCGGCAAGAAACTCCACGGTTACTCTTTTAAAAATAATTGGCTTTACAATATTATTAAATAACAGTGATAATAGGTATGGGAGGACAGTGTAGGCCTTTCAACAATTACCAATTACTTAATAACTTAGTATATGAATATTTTAGATTATGTATAAATTACATAGTGAAATTAATTTGTAAAGTTATTGTAGGGGACTCTTCGAATGAAACCAGTGGTCGAGGTACTTCTTCTTTATTCTTGCTTCTTCAAGTGACGGCCGCCGACTGACTACAGTCTCACAATGGCGCCTTATTTATACAATTTTGGCTAATGAACAATCATACAACTAGCGCCCTCTACTGGACACGCCTATATTACGTAATTTATTATTGACCAATCAGAGCCAAGCAAACAAAAAGCGACACTAAGCTTTAGTGCATCGAAACTTTACCGTAACGAGGACCGTTCTACTTTCTTATTTAACTTTCCCTTGAATTCAGGCACCTCGCTATGATAAATTCACAAAAACATATGACAAAATACTAATTAGAATCTAACTAGACTAACTACAAGCAATGGGATCATATTTCCTATAAAATAACACTAATTAGACTCTTATAGGTCTTATACAAATTAAATTAGAGACACATAAAAACATCGTTCATATTCACTATACTTACATGATTCTAAGTTCTAGTTATTCTAAAATATAGCTCTATTTGAGAGTCTTAACACTTTAAAACACTCATTCACACTCGAATATGTCTCTTATAAGAGTCTTTCACTTTATAACACTTATTTACACTGATTAAGCGTCTCTTTAGCACTTTAGCACTGAATGTCCATGTTCACTAATCTCACTACGTTGAGCCTTCGCGGACGGCGTCGCCAACAGTCTCCCCCTCGGTGTCTTGCACCTCAGCTCGCAGGGGCGACGTCGCTGGCACGATCACGACCAGCCGGGATGCTGGCCGCCGCAGTACGCCCGCCGAGGTGCGGACGTCGACGATCCGGGTTCTTCCATCTGGCCCGGGGTAGGTCGCGCTGATCTCGCCGCGTGGCCACGAGCAACGTGGCAGGGTGTGGTCCACCAGCAGGACAAGGTCGCCGACGGTGGGATCCCGGTAATGGGGACCCTGGAAGTACCGGGGTGAGAGTGTGGGTAGGTACTCTCGCACCCATCTGGCCCAGAAGTGGTCGGCCAGGCGCTGGGATGTCCTCCAAGATGGAGAACCGATGAGCTCGGAGTCGTCGAATGAGCCGAACAAATGGGCTCCGCTGGACCTCCCAATAAGGAAGTGGTTGGGAGTCAGTGCTTCTTCTTCATTGGGGTCTGTGTTCACGGCGAATAGTGGCCGTGAGTTGACCACATGTTCGGCCTCAAGCAGCAGGGTGTGCAGAACCTCTTCCCTCGGTCTTCTTTCGTGGAGCGTCGCTGCCAGTGCGGTCTTGACGGTGCGCACCAGCCGTTCCCATGAGCCGCCCATGTTTGGGGCTCCCGGGGGGATGAACCTCCATACTATGCCGATCTTGTTGGTAGCCGCTTGAAAGGCCTCTTGAAGTTCGCGACTTGCACCTATGAAGTTGGTGCCGTTGTCGCTCATGATGACTTTGGGAGTGCCTCTTCTGGCGATCATTCGTCTCAAGGCCATTATCATGGAGTCGGTCGTCAGTGATGCGGCCAACTCTAGGTGAACTGCGCGCGTCGTCATGCACGTAAACAGAGCGCCCCATCTCTTCTCGACGCGTCGTCCCACGGTGACCAGTAGTGGACCGAAGTAGTCCACGCCCACACATGTGAAGGGAGGGCTCGTCCTTGACAGCCTTTCTTGTGGTAGGTCCCCCTGGGGTGCCAGTTCCGGTGCCTTCTTCTTCAGCTTGCACCACCCGCAGTCTCTTGCTGTCGCCTTGACAATGTTTCTCAACCCAGGAATCCAGTATCTTTGCCGCAGCTCGTTCATAACTGTCTGATGATTTCCGTGGTTCAAGCGCTCGTGCACATGCTTCACTAGTAGTTGAGTGATTCTGTGACGTCCGTCCAACACGATAGGGTTCTTGTAGGCGGCCGTTAGGTACTTAGCCGCGCCTATGCGGGTCGATAACCTTATCAAGCCATCTTCAATCTTGACAGCGAAGTTCTTGAGCTTGTGAGCGTGGTCGCTCTGTCTTCTTAGGGCGGCTAACTCTTCTGGGTAGCTATCTTCTTGGACGCGTTGAATAAGAAGTCGTTCGGCCTTCTCGACGTACAGTGCCGACTTCTGACGAAGGTTCAATTCTTCGCTCCTTTTCTTCATGACGAACGGCTTCTTGTCCTTTTTCTGTGGCTTCTTCCAGGCTGGATCACGTTCTTTCTTGGTGATTCTTCTGGTGCTGAGTGTTTTGTGGGCAATGCTTCTTTTGAAAGCGTCCACAACCTGTAGGAATCTTGCCGTCGCGTGCAACAATCTTGTCCACCGCGAGAATCTTCCTGGCTCTGGAACGATGGTAGGCACGACTTTTCTCGCGCTCAACGTGACGGCGTTCGGCTTCTCTTCTCCGGTGTCCTTGACGGGTTCCTTATCTTCTTGTGGCCATTCTTCTTGACCTGCGTAAAGGAATGACGGCCCCGTGAACCATCGATGTTCTTTCCCGAAGTCTTTGGGCGCGTCTCGTGTAGCGTCGTCCGCAACGTTATGCTTCGTAGGTACCCATCGCCATTCTCTGTGTCTGGTTAATTCTTCGATCTCGGCGAGTCGATGCGCGACGAATGGCTTGTACCTTCTGGGGTCCGACTTGATCCATGCTAGCGCCGTCTTCGAATCTGACCAGAAGTGTCTTCCTGTGACGCGTAGGTCCAACTCTTGCTGTACGTTCGTGGCGAGTCGACTACCCAGGAGACAGGCTTGCAGCTCCAACCTAGGGATCGATGTGGGCTTCAGTGGCGTCACTCTTTCTTTCGCCGCCAGGAGCTTCACTTCCACTCGTCCGTCGACGCGCTGTGTGCGCCAATACACCGCGCACGCGTAGGCCTTCTCGCTGGCGTCGCAGAATGTGTGGAGCTCCCCCTCGTCGACGACTCTTGCTAGACAGCGCGGGATACTCAGGCCCACCAATTTCTTGAGGTCTTGTAGCCATTTGGACCATTCTTCTTCTCTTGCAGGTGGCACTTTCTCGTCCCATTCCACGCCGCTTCTCCAAAGATTTTGCAGCATGATCTTGCCTTGGATCGTGATGGGAGCAGCCAAGCCGAGCGGGTCGAACACTGTCATGACTGCGCTCGTTGCTTCCCTCTTCGTAGGTGCGCGCCTGCCGTCGATGGCTTCTTCTGGAGTGTTTCTTAACGTCAGCGTGAAGTGCAGACTATCTTCTTTCACGTTCCAATTCAGCCCAAGGGTCCTCTCCACCTGGTCCTTTTGCTCACCCAGTCGAACTGTACCCGCGCTATCCCCGGAGTGAAGTTCTTCTAGCACCTCTGGATGATTGCTCGCCCAGCCTCGTAGGAAGAACCCTCCTTTCTTGTGTACAGCGTCGACTTCATTGGCGACTCTTCTTGCTGTCGCCACGTCTGGATAGCTTGCCAAGTAGTCGTCCATGTAATGGTTGCGTGTGATCGCCCTTGCCGCCTCTGGAAACTGATTCTCGAACTCGCTGGCGTTCTTGTTCTTGACGTATATCGCCGTACATGGAGATGACGCGGCCCCGAATATCAATGACGTCATCCTGTATTCCTTGTCTTGCCACAGGAATCGAAGACTGTCTCTGTCTTCCTCGTTAATCTTCACGCGCAGGAACATTTCTTTGATGTCCGCCACCACAGCTACTGCACTTTGACGAAACCGTAGCAATACTCCAAACAATGATTGCAGTAGGTCGGGTCCGGCTAGTAGCGCGTCGTTGAGTGATCTTCCATTCGACTTAGCCGCGGCGTCGAAGACCAATCTCATCTTCTTCTTCTGTGGGTGGACGACCGCGAAGTGTGGCAAGTACCAAGTCCTCGGGGAGGTAGCTTCTTCCTTGGCCTCCTCTGCATACTCGCTGACGATCAAGTTGTTGATCTGTTCTTCATATTTCTTCTGAAATTCTTCATCCTTTAAGAATCTCTTCTGTATTCCTTTCAAGCGTCGCGCAGCTGTCGTCTTGCTTTCAGGTAGTTGCTCGTCTTCTGTCTTCCAGATGAGGCCCGTGCTGAATCTCCCGTCGGTCAGCCTTTTCGTAGTGGCGTCCAGGACTTGTAGCGCGCGTTGATCGATGTCATTAGACGGCTTCTTGGCGGCGATTCCTAGCGCCTCGACGTCGAAATGATCTCTTATTAGCTTCTCTAAGTGATCGTCCTTGGCGCTGGGTTGTGTGACGAGATGATTCACGACTCTGACTGGAGTGCTGCTGCTTGACCGTACTCCATGTAGTACCCATCCCAGCTGCGTTCTTGAGGCGACTGGCTTGCTGCGATGACCATGCTTGACCTCTTGCGAGACGATGAGATTCCAGTTGTCTTGACCTATGAGCACCGACGGCTTGGCATTGGGGTACTTCAGTTGGTCTTGCATTTCTTCTAGATGCTCGCATCCTTCCAGGTCCTTTTCGTTGACTTCTTGAGGCGTCAAGTGCAGATTCTTCACAGTGTACCCGGACAACTTCTCGATGTTACGGCTGAACATACCGCGAATCTTGATGTCAATCTTCTTAGATTTCTGGTCCATGCGGTGGCCGCCTACGCCTTCTATTCGCAGCACCTCTTCTGGCCCTTGTGCCCCGATCTTCTCTACGACGAAGTCTTCAATCAATGTGACCGTAGAGCCTTCATCCATGAGGGCGTAGACGCAGGCGTTTCCTTCTGGTCCCATTAATTCCACAGGAACAATCTTCAGGTACGCTTTTGATACTGTCCGCGCCGCGTTGACCGTGGAGGCTATCGTCTGGGCCGTTGTTTCTTGAGTCGGCTGCTTCGTTGTCTCTTCGTAGTGCAGCAGCGGATGATGACCCTTCTTGCATTTGCCGCATGGTTTCGCTTTGCAGTTGAATCTTCGATGCCTTCCTTCCAGGCACTTGTAGCACAGTCCAGACTTCTTAGCTTGCTCCCACTTCTCTTTGATGGACGCTTCGCTGAACTTCTTGCACTTCGGAAGAGTGTGTTCGCCGTTGCATTGTGGGCAGGTACTCTTCTCGCGTTCCTTCTTGCAGTCTTCTTTGCAGGAACATACTGTAGCCGACTTCGTCTTGCGTTCGTGTTCGTCTTCAGAGTCATCTTCTGATGTGTAGCCTCCTTGCTTCTTGGCAGCTCGAGTAGTATGCACGCCGCGAGATCCCCCAGGACGCGTTCTGAATTTCATGCCTTCTTTCTTCACTCTTGATCCCGTAAACTCGTGCATCTCGAATTGATCCACCATGTTGTTGAAGAAATGCATGAGGCTCAGTAGTATGGGTTCATCTTCTTCTTCTTTCTTCGCTCTATACTCGTACCACTTGAAGCGCACCAACGTACACATCTTCTCGATGATTCTGCTTGAAATATCGCTTGAGTGCAGGTAACTCTGTTTCTTCATTTGCTTCACGACGCTAACGGTGTTGGACACTGCCCCGGCGTAGCGCACCAACTCTCTTGCATCTTCTGACATGGGAGGGATCTTCTCTATGTTCTCTATCTCGCTTCTAATGAGATAAGTTGGTCGTCCGAAACGGCGCTCCAATGCAGTCATCACTTCTTGCGGGTCGATTTGAGTGAATAATAACGATTTCACTGCTTCTTTCGCTTTGCCCTTGACGGCTCTTCTCAATCTTCCCATGTTTTCTATGTCCGAGAAGAGCGTGCAGGTATCTTCGTAAGTCGCTTTGAACGCCATCCAATCGCTGGCGTCGCCCTCGAACTGGTGTAGCTCGCTGACATACTTCGGCGCGCGCTGCATGATTGATGACGTCTTGTTCTCCGACGTGGCCTTGACTGCTTGAAGAATCGCTTCTGCCAGCTGGTTGGTGTGACTCTGTGCGGCGGTCGCGGTCTCTGGGGCGGGCAACCCACTTGGCGGCTCCCCCTCGTTGCGCTCCGCACTCTTCGTCGTCGACACCCATGCCGCAGTTGCTTTGGCTGCGGCGGCTTCGGCTTCGACGTCTTCTTGTTCTTGGTCACTAAGGTCCGTGTCATCTTCTGCGCGCGCCAGTTCCAGCTTGGTACTAGCGAGCTTAGTCTTGATTCGTATTTCTTCTAGCTGCAACTTTTCGAGTTCCAAACGAGCTTCTAATTCCTTCTTCTTGCTGGAATTCTTCTTAGAAACTGACTTGGGCTGCTTCTTCTTGCATTTTTCCACCATGGTGGCGTCGGCGTCTTCGACCACGGTCGTGTCTTCAGTCGCCGCGGTGCCGTCGGTCACTGTCTCAGACGTGGCACCCGACGATGTTTCGCCGCCGCTGGTTTCTTCTTCAGTATTTGACCTCGTGCTATCTCCTTTTCGGCTTCGCGTCATCATTTCTAGCTTCGGGACGAGTGACTTCTAATTCAATCTTCCCAGCAAATCCCGACGAATCTTCAATAGGAAATCTTCCTGCTTCCAAGTCGCGACGCACCTAAGGTACTTTTCTTCCGTAGCGCAAGTAGCGGCGGGCCCGCTTGCCTTGAAGATTACGTGCCCTAATCCAAAGTCGTGCTTGAGCGTGGATTCGACGCGGGGTTCCGATGAAATGATGGACGCAGCAATGATTCTTCTAGATCAGCTTCTCTTGTCGTTGTTCGTGGCCAGTCGTTGCTTAGTGTGGTCGTTTAACGTTTTATGACGTACGATTTTGACGAAACTGCTAAGAAACACACGTTTTTGACTCTGTATAAGAAATAAGCACGACCACACGTAAGGCTGACCAGACGATAGCACGATTCTTCTATTCTTCAACAGCGGCGGGACTGCATTTCTTCTGGCTTCAGTCTTGAATCCGGCTCTCGAAGGACCATGAATTGTAGGGGACTCTTCGAATGAAACCAGTGGTCGAGGTACTTCTTCTTTATTCTTGCTTCTTCAAGTGACGGCCGCCGACTGACTACAGTCTCACAATGGCGCCTTATTTATACAATTTTGGCTAATGAACAATCATACAACTAGCGCCCTCTACTGGACACGCCTATATTACGTAATTTATTATTGACCAATCAGAGCCAAGCAAACAAAAAGCGACACTAAGCTTTAGTGCATCGAAACTTTACCGTAACGAGGACCGTTCTACTTTCTTATTTAACTTTCCCTTGAATTCAGGCACCTCGCTATGATAAATTCACAAAAACATATGACAAAATACTAATTAGAATCTAACTAGACTAACTACAAGCAATGGGATCATATTTCCTATAAAATAACACTAATTAGACTCTTATAGGTCTTATACAAATTAAATTAGAGACACATAAAAACATCGTTCATATTCACTATACTTACATGATTCTAAGTTCTAGTTATTCTAAAATATAGCTCTATTTGAGAGTCTTAACACTTTAAAACACTCATTCACACTCGAATATGTCTCTTATAAGAGTCTTTCACTTTATAACACTTATTTACACTGATTAAGCGTCTCTTTAGCACTTTAGCACTGAATGTCCATGTTCACTAATCTCACTACGTTGAGCCTTCGCGGACGGCGTCGCCAACAGTTATGTTTAATGCGGATAAAAAACTGAGAATCACGCAAAATCTATCAAGCGTATTTTTCTGAAACCTTCACCTTTTTAAAGATAATGAATACCTATTAAATTGCCTATTTAATTGTTGATCTTTTGGTATACTTGTCGGGCACTGGTCGACGTCATCACGTCAACGCCGGCTGTCGCTGAAAACCAGCGCTGGGGCTCTGTCTCGCATAGGGTCGCAGCATTATGCTGAGCGATGGCCGTTTTGCGTGGATGTGACGCATATTTACCCCAAACTTATTTTTTTTTTTGTGTTGTGTTCTTTTTTTGCGTCATCTTTACCGCAAATAAACGTTTTTTCTTTCTTCTTATTAAAATACCTTTTGTTCAAAGTCAAAGCATTTATTTCAAATAGGCACATAAATGGCACTTTTGAACGTCAAAATTTAAACGGAAATAAAATTGTTTTATGTATAGTAAATTTATAATGCGTCTTATTTGGGACAGCGCTCTTGGATGGGCGAGTCCTATTACTGGCTGGACGTACGGCGCGTTGCGTGAGCTCAGTACAGAACACGCAAGCTAACCACTCAAGGTCACTGACTTATATCTGGTCCTTAAGGAGTAACTGCTCCAAAAAATATAATATACCAACGAGTTTGGGTCGAACTTGGCTGGGCCCACTACTTACCGTGGATCTATAAAGCCCAGTACGCACGATATTTTGTTCAACAAAATTATTATTGATGTAGACTTCCTCACCTCATCCACGCTAGTCTCATGATCCTCTCACCCAGGTAGACAGCTCCGGGCACCACGAACCACTTCCAGAAATTGGGCGCGTGCAGCAGCAGGAGCAGCCAGAAGGGCACGTACAAGAGGTGGGTCCAGTAGAAGATCTGGGGATGTACAGGACAGAATCGAATCAGTTTCTTTTCGAAAGTTGCTAGACATATATGAGTGTTAAGATCCATGACCAACAATGCATTGACATTAAATACAATAAGTAGGTATATAAGCTAACACCAAAACAATTTTGGCAACTTGATTTTATATCTAACTTTTTTTCGAATATTGCCTATAGGCCTCTGTTTTCTTTTAAAGGCAGAACATACCTTCGGCTTCAGACGGGAGTCTTTTGCCCATTCTTCTCCACACGTAACTATCTTTTGGCAGGGGCAAACAATCAATATTTTTTGTAATTTTTGACATACAAACATACAAAAGTGCCTTTTATGTGCTTATTTGAAATAAATGATTTGAATTTGACTTTGACTTTGACCAAATAGAAAAGGTTTTTAATTTTTTATTGTTGTAAATCAACAATTCAGTTGACACCTACAGTAATACCATATCCTTGCAAACAAGTTGACTTTGGCAGCTGAATTCTCACAATGATTATTAGGTATGACGGTCAAATGAATAAAACAGGACATTTTGGAGTTTAAAATACTTCAATTGATAATTACACACATATCACACACACATACACATCATATCAAACACACCGCACCTTTAGAATTATAGAGACCTAATTTCTTCAGAAGTTGAAAAACATCACCAAATTAGGTCACTATAATAATATTATAGTGACCTATATTTGAAATTTTAAGATTTCAACCTTTCTAAAGAACATCATCAATGAGGTCACTATAATATTGTGAATTAATTGATGAGGTCATTAACTGATGATGTGATTGATGATTTCAAATAAGGTCTCTATAATTCTAAAGGTGCGACACATACATATCTAAGTATTCATATTTTTCTCTTGTTCTCACATACTATTGTCTACATTTATTTTTCATTTCTCCTTTCGCAGGTCTGCTGGAAGAAATTTCTTAAGAAATAACAAGTTCCTTTGTACTCAAGTTATAATTATGTCGTATCTCTATGTATTTTACCGTATTAACATAAATAATAAAATCCATACTAATATTATAAATGTGAAAGTAACTCTGTCTGTCTGTATGTTACGTTTTCACGCCTAAACCGCGCACCGATCGTCATGAAATTTGGCAGAGATATAGCCTGGGATATGAAGAAGGACATAGGCTACTTTTTTACGCGATAACCGACATCCACGCGGGCGGAGCCGCTGGCAAAAGCTAGTAAATAAATATTAAAAATAAAAAATAAAACATAATTTTCCTTACCTCAAAACTCCCGCCCCGTCTAATAAAAGGCTGGCTGCATACGAACATGACGAGCAGTATCACAACCAGCGCTATGCCTGTGGGATTGGCACAGCCTCCGATCATCCCATACAAGCCGGGCTTCTCTGTAAGCAGCCACTCTGACAGCGTGTAGTTGTTTTTATTGAGGTATGGGTCATGGACTACGACGAGACCTGAAAAAAGTAAGGGTTTTTTTAGAACAAATTGTTTCCAGTATAAGTATGAGGATTTCTTTGTGGTGTGAATGTTCCTAGGAATATACGGCTTATACCAAAAATCCAAAATCCAAAATCCAAAATGTTTTATTGTAATCATTAAAACGGAGCTTAGTGGCCACTATTTTCCGTTTTAATGATTACAATAAAACATAACAATTTAAAACTACTGTTTGTAGTAATAATAACGTATAGTCTTATGAAGCACAACTTGACGAGCTTATTTTCTGAATTTTCATTCTAAAATAAAAGAAATCACCGAAATAACGATGAGGGCGCCACTGTGCACTCGGCGCAGTCTTAAAATAATTCACGATTGCGTCATGTTCACCGTTTACTGATAATCCCGAGAATTGAATCTGATACACAAACACTTCACTGCGATAAGCCCTATTGTTTCCAAGGTTAGTAGGTAATGAGTTATAATTTCACCACATCTTACACAGCCGAAATAGCTCAGTTGGGAGAGCGTTAGACTGAAGATCTAAAGGTCCCTGGTTCAATCCCTGGTTTCGGCAGAAACCTCTTTTTGCATTTTATTACCCGAAGATAAAAACATATAAGTGTTTATCAAAAATAAATTTTATATAGGAATTGTTTTTTACACGCTACGGACAGTTTTAGGTTAGGTTTACAATTTTTTTACTTATCTGTTGGATGGCATGTATCCAGAGGTTTAAAATAAAAGAGACCCGTATCTTACTACCGCAGAACCGTGTTTATCTGTTGTCTGAGATTAATTAATTGTTGATTGATGTTGTTGTGTCTTGATTGAACTGAAACATGGCATTTATGCATACAGAAAGTGCATTGATGCATATAAAATCCATCGAATTCGACGTAAAACTGACATAAGACACCCGTTGAACAAGACTATTACTCGTATAATTTTATTATTAGTGTTTATATTTTTGTGATAAACTTGAATTATATCGTAAAAAAATATAACGAGTAAGGTCAAAATGGTTCATCATAATTTGGTTCTTAGTTTATTCATAAGAGATTTCAAGTTACTTGCATTATGAACAAAATATCATGTAAGATACTAGTACAGTCAGTCTCAAAAAGATGTCATCGACAAGAATTCTTTTGATTATCTACAATTTATGATCAATTATACTGTTTACGCCTGGTTTAATTTTGATGACGTTCAGTTCGTGTCGCGTTTGCTATTCTAAAAGTCCAGGCACCCGTACATATTTTTTATTGTTTTACCTTCACTAATTATATTTTCATTCGTCATTTTTCACTATCATCGAAAACTTGTACTGCTATTGTAAAATTCAGTTTTAATTACCTAATTAAACAATTACCTCGACACGGGAGTTTCATTGAAGACACTTGAAGCCCCAACATCTGGCGACCGTGACAGGACGTCATCAAAATTAAACCAGGCGTAAACATCATCAACATTTTTGGCGACGCTGGCAATCCGAGTACATCTCCGAGTTGCAACTTCGCCGTAAATGGAAGACCAACGCCGACGCAGTCAAAATTGGAGACATAGTCCTATTGAAGGAAGATGGCGTCCCACCCCTATGTTGGAGGCTCGGACGTATTACAAGGCTCTTCCCGGGACAAGATGGAGTTGCACGAGTAGCCGACATAAACACGAAAAGAGGAACTATACGTCGCGCTCTGGTTCGCATCTGCCCCTTACCAACCGAAGAGGAGCTACTTGGGGTTTGAAACAACTGAGTCTCAAACGGGGGGAGGATGTTTACGCCTGGTTTAATTTTGATGACGTTCAGTTCGTGTCGCGTTTGCTATTCTAAAAGTCCAGGCACCCGTACATATTTTTTATTGTTTTACCTTCACTAATTATATTTTCATTCGTCATTTTTCACTATCATCGAAAACTTGTACTGCTATTGTAAAATTCAGTTTTAATTAACTAATTAAACAATTACCTCGACACGGGAGTTTCATTGAAGACACTTGAAGCCCCAACAAATACTATATATTGTATCAATGTGTAGCTATAATTTTATTACGCAATGTGTTTAATATGTTTTGTGGCTATACATTGATACAATTTTATAGAACAAAGATTGTAGACAATTACATGAATTGTTGTTGACTGGATGTCATTAGGTATTCATACTGGGATTTTTAATGAATATCTACATAAGATGATAGTAGTCAGGTAGGTACTTACTAAAATTACACAAATGCATGACAGTGTGAACGGCGCTGTACACCACTATCAACACTCCGGTCAGTTTGTGCAGGTAGATGTGATGATCTAAAGGCAGGTAGGAGCTGAACCCGCGCACGCGCAGCTCTGTGAGGCAGTGACGTAGCATCAGAACTAGTACCCACGAACAGGTGAAGTTTAGGCATTGACCTGAAATGAGAAGAAAAGAGTTGATAAGTAATATTCCAAACCTAAACATAATGCAATGCGTCAGTTATGTTAATGTTCACCAACTAACACTACTTAGCTAAAAAAGTAAAAAGTTTACTGTTACAAACGAGAGCATTCAATAGTATTCATACAATAATTTGGTACACAGATACAGTATTTATTTAAGTTTGCTTTAGGTACTGAAACTGATACCCAAACTAAGCCAGGGCATGTATTTTGGGACTCAGTCTTCAAACGTGGAGCATTGCAGGAAGATAGTGTCAACGTGAATGTCGTGCTACTGAAAAAAATAAACGTGCTCCAATCTGATATTGATTAAAATACAAAGCTTGCTATAGTTGGTAACCTAATCAATGCTCGTCTCTTGTCTGTATGAACAAGATGTCTGTTTTACAATAGAACAATAATAATAATATGCTTTATTTAGCATAAAATATTGTATGGTATGCATAAGTAAGGTACTTACTGCTCGTTGTCCGTGGAAGTGGTAAAGAACTCCTGCATAAATTCTTGTTTTCAAGGTATTGACATTATCACTCCATTCGCCAAGTGTCATGATTAATAGTCATCCACAAAGAAACACGAAAGACTTACAATTAAGAATTATAGTTAAATTTCGAATTGTAACAGATGACCACCGAAACTTCACACAAACATTATAGAGAATAGACAACTCATCAACTTACCACAAGCCCTAGCAAATATAACAAATCCATTAGCATTCAACTTCCTGTACTCCACAACCCTGGCAATGAACAGCCCAGCATTGACGATGAAGAACAGCGCCAAGTACGTGAGGAAGACGTAGTTGTTTCTGAAGTAGGGAAGGGACAGCTGGTAGGGTTTGAGGCTCCACAGGCGCTGGGAGAGGGAGACGGGTTTGGGGTCCTGCTTCGGAGGGACTAGCCAGCGGTCTATACTGTAACAAAGAAAGTTGAAAATGAAAATGATGGCATAGAAAAGCCACCAATACAAGCTATTTCGTATGTTTTCAAAATCAAATCCCCCGTTTGAACCACTGATGTGTTGGATTTAGAAAATGCTATAGATAAATTATAACAGCACAGATATTTAACAACCAAATTATATAACCTCTACATTTTCAGTGGAATATATTTTATGTACAGCCTAAACCACTGAAGATACGAAGTAATCCGGCAAATAATATATTCCTAGGGGCGGATTCTTCAAACAAACTTCAGTAAGTAATTCAAGAGTAAAAAGCTTGGTTGAATCCGACCTTAGATGGTATCGAGATGTACTAAGTTCTTTAAAAAAACACCTGAATAAAATCAACAAGCAATAGTTCACATGGGCTCCAAATCCGTGTGACCGGAAATCAAGAGCAAAGAAGCGTCTAGTACAATGTGATACGCAGTAGATAACGGCTACAGTAATTGACAAGTAATCAGTTTAATTTGAAAATATCCATAATGTTTAAAAAATATCCATACTGTTTAATAAATATCCATACTGTTTAATAAATAGCCATACTGTTTATCAAATAGCCATACTGTTTAACAAATAACTATACTGTTTAATATATCCACACTGTTTTATTTGTTTAGGTACATTTTAAAATTGTCAATTTACTGCCCTTTCGGGTTTTACATCTGACTGAAATGAATAGCTTGTTATATGTCGTACCTACCTACTGAATGAATAACATTATTAAATTGTAATTGAAAAATCAGCGACGAAAGTTGAGGAATCGTAATTGTCAAGTAAAATACATCTTTATGATGATTTAAAATTAGAACTCCAGGTTTAAGTATTCTTAAAATTAAATCCAATTTGTAAGTGGCGTGGTTCAAATTGGCGTCTACAGGCTAATTTTCTATTTCATTTGTTTACATTTTAATCAGTTACTTCTGGAACAGACCATATTGCCGAACGAACAGCTCTTACTTAAAAATGGTAACAATTTGACACTGACAGCGCCCTATTTTGTAAAAGTTTTTGTGAGACTGTGTGGTTGACAGTACAAACTAAAAGAAAACTTTACCTAATAGACAAATTCTCCAACAGCCCATCATGGTTCCCCAACTGCTTCTTTAGCGCCTCATACGTAATGGCGCCACGTTGCTCAGAGTCCGCGTCTTCAAACATGGCGCTGGTGAGATGCAGCAGCTGCTCGTCGCTGAACTGCATGCCGTTCTCTTCCATGCACGCTCGCATCACGTGTGCTAGCTCGCGGTGCTGGATTAGGCCGTCGCCTGTGAGATAAGTGGTTGACTTGTTAAAGTTTTATGGTACACCAACAGCTTCTGTATACAAATTATGAAATAACAGTAGGTAACAGTCATGGGCTTATACAGTTGCCAATAACAGGTGACCCAACATTCTCAAATATAGTGATAACCTAAGGTAAAAACGAAATGAATAAAAATTAAGTGGTAACAAATTATATAAACAGAAATATAAAATTACAATAGAAATAAGCTATACCCAAAGTCTCAAATTCAGATAATTTATGTAATCAAAGGGGATAACATATCAAAAAAATATCTTCGTAATGGTAATTCACATAAAATGGCGAAAAAAGAGGTTACATTTTCTTTTAAGTACTGATTTTAAGAAATAATAATTAACAAATAATCACACCGTAATTATTTTTATAAATTTCCGGTTTTAAACAAAGTTATTAAAAAAAGAAGATTTTCTGGTATAAAATATTTTATGATACTGATAACAATGCAGGAGATCCAAACATTTTCAAATGTTTTACATCTTCAACAACACTAATATTACAACTCTCATTCATAGATTCATATTGTAAGTAGCATATCTAGCCACAATTTGGATGAAAACGGCAGTAAACTGTTTCGAGTGGAAATCGATTCATTTGCCTAGCTTTTTATAAACTATACTCGTATTGGGGTCAATTTCTAGTCTAGCCGATTACAGCTGAATACCGGTATTTCACACGGAGCGACTGCTATTTGTCATAGGATAGGTATGTATGAGGAAAAGCCATGAAAACATAATCTTTTGGGATAATACTGTGCTGTATCTAATTTACCGTACCTACATAATCTTAAAAATTCCCGTCGATAAAAAATTATTAATCAATTCGTGATTTCACCATCAGCCAACAGTCCGTGTTTGCAAAATTATTTACAGAAATAATATGTATTGCTGTTAACCCATTTTGAGTAATACAGATTCTTTCAAGTAAAACCTACCATCTAAATCATAAACCTTGAACAGGAACCGTATCTTATCCTCCGGCGTCTGTCCGGCGAAGCGGTGCACCGCCGCGATGAACTCCTGAAGGGAGATGGCACCCGAGTCATCCTCATCGAAGATCTGGAACACGCGCTCCGTGAAGAAGGGCTGGAAATAATGAAAATATATTAGAAGTGATGTATCTTGTAAAGGAAACTGTTATTAGTGCTTGTTTTTGCTGCAAAACAATATTTCTGGGTTTCACTATCGAGAGTATAAACGCCATGGTTTGGCTGCTATTGAACTTACAGTTACACGATTCATTGCACTTTAACTTCGAGTCTAAAGTTTATATTGTATCAATGATGTTCTTCGAATCAGTCGTTTGCTGGTAATAGTACGATGAACCTCTTGTTATTTCAGGTGGTGTCTATACGCGGGCCATTAGTAGAACTCATTTACTTACATTCTTAGACACAACAATCTTCTGGAACTGTTCCCTGGTGATCTCCTTCTCATCTCCGACGGTCGCTCTGAACAGCTTCTCGAGTCGGTCCACACTGTGTTTATCGAAACCGACGCGAGGTCTGAAATGAAAGTTCATCTATCAGACTAGTGTTATAATAAAAAAAATTGGTTGCCTGTAAAGTTGGTTACGGACGATAGTTTAACGTGACAACGTCATTACAAAACATTGATGCGGCGCAAGCGTACAATGAGCGTAACGGGACAATGAGTCATCTTTTTTCGTGCATACAGCCGGCGTTCATCGATTTATTAGACGATGTCACGTCAAAAATAAAAAATAAAAACATTTATTCTTTCATCGTTGTAAAGGCATAGTTATCTCAATCTGTTCCTAAAGCTTCTTTCTTTGCTCTAGTATCTTAAAACATTATTTTTTAAAGATCAGGTAAGGAAGGTTTATATAAAATTTGTTAAAAGAGCCAACTTAAGCTAACTAAACTGTTGTTGTTTATTCTTTACACCATCATCATCATCATCATTTCAGCCGAAAGACGTCTACTGCTGGACATAGGCCTCCCTCAAGCACCGCCACCTCGACCGGTTCTGTGCTTCCCGCATCTAGCGGTTTCCTGCGGCTTTCATAAGGTCATCGGTCAACCTTGAGGGAGGCCTTCCAACACTACGTCTTCTGGTACGCGGTCGCCACTCCAGAACCTTTTAGCCCCAACGGCCATTTGTTCTGCGCGCAATGTGCCCTGCCCATTGCCACTTAAGTTTGGCAATTCTTCGAGCTATGTCGGTTACCTTGGTTCATTCTTTACACATCATAGGTAAATCCAATCGCCTTTTACAAAATTATAAATGACTCGGGAAGTAGCTCATTTATTTGCAATACAAATTAATCACTACGGTTCAAAAAGGAAATTGTACTAATTCACAATTATTAGCACCTATAAAGTAGGCTGCATTATATAGTGCGTGAGTCCCTACCTATCTACCTGGTATGTAGCCTATGTCATTAAGAAAGCAGAGGCCTACAATATTGCAGTTCTAATAAGACAGAAAACCCAAGAATACCTGCTACTGGTAACTGTAGATAAGAACTCCATGATTTTGTCAGCAGTCGTATAGCCGTCCCCATCCGTGTCCACTACCCTGAAGAACTTGTTTGTCACCTAAAAACCAAAAATATTTGAAGAAAACAACTTTAACAGCGTTTTATGATTTATAGGAATATACAAAAAAAAAAAAGTGACAGTAATTGGTGCAAGTGAAAAATACTTGCAAAAGCTACCCGCATTTTCTTACACTTCTCTTTTACATTAATCTGTGCATATTTAAAACAGCGCCCTCTCTTACGCTAATACAATACTACGAGCTCAAGTTAGTTACGCTATTTGCTAAGAGATAGCGCTGTTATCAAAGTTTACTTACAACTTTATTTTGTAGGATGAGTTGAAACGTATCCAAAGTTATCACACCGTTCCCGCATAAAACATATGCTACACTTTCAACTTGTTCCACGAAATCTAACTGTTTGTCATCTCTGTAAACAAAGTTAATTATAAATTTTTAATTGTTGTTTTGTCTGCTCGCCGCTAGATGACGTGACATGTACACACTTGTTTGAAATGCGTTAGAACGCTTAAGTATTTTATAAGTCGCACGAAAATAAGAGCCACATTTATAAAAATATGGAACAAACTCTGTTAAAAATTCTTGGCTAGATTAAATTAACTGTAGTTACCCTAAATAATTAAATAATAAAAACGATCACAATAAAATGAGGTGTAGAAAAATGAGGTGTAGAAAAATGCTTGCAACTTACGTGAGACGTTCCTTTAAGTATTCAAGCCAATCATTTTGATCTAAATGATCTATCGAATCGGCGTCGAATAGACGAAATATTCGCTCCAATAGATCCTGAAACAATTGAAAGAACTCATTAATATTTTTAATTACGTAGCAACTAAAACGTAAAAAGAATACACAATACAACACACTACAATAGACAATACAACTAAAACGTAACACAACACAATACACAATACACGAAAATTATCCACGGAATACCATGACATAACGTATCACAGCAAAATTTCTTAAAGTGCACTTAACGGACAACTCGGCTGCCCAATTCTTGGCAATTTTGGTGTCTCGGCAACACCGAGAAATTTACTGCAATACAAAGACTGTATAGTCTGTATAGCAATTGCCGAGAATTTAGTTATTTTAATTGCCCGTGTAAGCGAGTTTAATCGATAATTTTCAATAGAAAATCACTGTGGAAATCGTTTCCGAATCTGCAGCGTTGTATTCTGCCTGCTGATAACCACTAACTGTCATGAACTCTGCAAGCAATCCGTCATGACATTTAAGTTCACTGTTTGAACGATTACAAACTTATTTGAATAGTTCTTTAATTAAAGGTCAAAGTTTAAAACAATTTAAGACAAACTTTTTGCTTGCGACTACATCTGCGTCGGTTTCTGATTTTCCCGCAAGTCCAGCAATACCTATATGCGTTCGCGATTTACATTCCTAACATTTGTTTTTACTCATAAAGTTCAGTTTGAACCACATCTTCAAAAAAATTATGGTTTTTTCAATAGTACTAATCATTCTTAACTCGACTCGTAAACCAGTATTTAAGGAACTTATGCCCAAATACTCAAACGTTACTTAACTTTAAGACGTTCTTATAAGTGTTTCTGTCGCTTCAAAACAGTTTACAGTGACAGAGACAGCATTAGACTTAACGGCGACTTAAAATTGAATTGCGTTTGAGTATTCGGCAGTTAGTCTGCTCACTCTACCGTCTATGTACATATACGAAATGGGGGTGTTTGTCCGCTGTAACCTGCATTTATTTGAAAAACTGCGCTCTCGCTGTTATCAGAATACCATTCATGTTACCTCTCATAAAACCGCATTTTTCAGCAAAAATGTGCTAGGTATGGCCCCAAAAATATATAATAGTATACCAGCAACTATTAGAAATAAAGAGTGTCTGGGAGCCTTTAAGAGGTCTTTATTTAAATTCCTTTTAGATAGATATTACTACTCCATCACTGAGTTTACTACTGATAAACAGAGGTATGACGAGTCCGACTTGCTAATTAAACACTTATGATTTTATTTATTACTTGTTTACATATCTGACATATTTTTAATTGAATGTTTTTTTTGTTTTGTTTTTGTATTCTATTGGCATGTCACCTTAATTGTAATTGCTTGTTTATGTTAATTTTTTACGCCATAAATTGGCAAAACATAGTGCACATATTTTAGACAATATCGTCGACCGTAGGTTCAATTGAGGTAAGGGACAAAATACGATTTTTCAGGAGAGGCCGACAAAGTTTTTTTTCGGACTAAATCGCCCATAACTTTTTTTGTTATTAACCTTTTTCGGATCTGATTTCGCACATAATCTTTTATTTTAGTGCTCTATCTACCTGTGTAAAATTTATTTAAATAAGTTATCTATTTAAGAAAATAGATGTCCCTTACACCAACGTATTTTGTTAGTAATGTCCCTTACTGATCAAGTATCTTGTAGTCCCGTCCCTTACATTAAATTGACCTCTACGTTGGATCAAAAATTGTGGAAAAATTGTGAAAAGATAGTGTAAATCACTTGTTGAAAAAATTTATGAAAAGAAATACAATGTAAAGAGATTGTTGACAGAAAATTAAGTACACACTTTTGGCGTACGGATATCTTAAATTTGGAAATCGTTACCTACCTTACCTTATCTTACTTTATTTGATTCGATTGGTGGCGGTAAATACAACATTTCAAGTTGCTATATTGCATAGTTTTTCAAATACATTGTTATTATGGGGCTGATTCGAAATTTGGATCCAAAAAATCAGTAGGGTAAGGGACATTTTTCTTTAGCTAGAATTTTTTCATATACACCATTCGAAAGAGCGAAAAATTCTGAACAAAACTGTATACTTAGCTCATTTTGGGTATTTTGTCCCTTACGTCAATTGAACCTACGGTCGACGATATATTATCTGTAACCATACCTATGTTTAACAAAATAAATGATTGATTGATTGATTTAATTTAAAGATTATATTCGTTAAAAGTGGAAACAAGGATTTTCTGCATAGAATTTACAAACAAACATCTTTTGGGGTCCTTTTTAGGATTCCATACTCAAAGACAACACACACACACACACACTCCCTCACAAGAGATTTTTTTTGCTGTATATCTTTTTACCTGAGGAAGCCCATTAACCGTGGGTAAAATTACCTAATTACTGACCTTATTGACGATGTTTTTCAGAAAGGTCAGATGCGTACCTAGCACTCGCAACCGGTGTGCGTGTATGACCAGATGTATGAATGTAAACGAAACCAAATGAGTAGGTATGTAGGTAGGGATCGTAGCAGGTTGGGTTTTGTAGTTTCTGCCTGCCCTCGTGGAAAAAAGCCGTGAGTGTATATAAATGTATGTGTCATCATTATTTCAGCCGAAAGACGTCCACTGCTGGATATAAGCCTCCCCCAAACACCGCCACTTCGACCAGTTCTGTGCTTCCCGCATCCAGCGGATTCCTGCGGCTTTCATAAGGTCATCGGTCCACCTTGCGGGAGGCCTTCCAACGCTACGTTTTTAGGGAAACTCCAAGCATAGCCCTCTCCATCGCACTTATAGCCTTCTAATAAGGCCCATTGTGCGCGACCACGTTTCAGTGCCATATGTTATCACTGGCAACACGCACTGGTCAAAGACTTTCGTCTTGAGACACTGCGATTTGTATGTGTAAAATTATCCAATTAGCCATGTAAGGTATGTTTTTCTATGTCGTTCCTCTGGGTTCAAGCTATCTCCCAACCACTTCAAAACCGGTTCAGCAGTTTAGCCATGAAAACGTAACAAACAACAGACATAAACACTTTCGGATTTATTGTGTTTTTCTAGGTAATTACTACGAATTATAATAGTACTAAAATAAAAGTAGCCTTAAGTTAGGTACTCCATATCGGCTCAACCGTTTCGAGATTAGCCGGAACAATCAGACAGATATGCAGACATCTTTCATAGGCATTTAGTAAAATGCTCTTATTTTGACATTACAAATAGACACTTCAATTTTATTTATTTTAATTATTGTGAATGTGAAGACTATGTGGGTCTTTATTTTTATTTTTTTCTTCTCAGTATTTTTTTTTTCTGTTCATGGTATGGCAGTTTGAGTAATTTATGCGGCCTGCCCAAATGTCCTTTCTTTGGTATTGTTCGTCGAATCGTTGAGCTCCTTATGTTCTGAGTTGAGCTGCACGATTACTGACAAATGCGTGCACTGAATGGATAGGTCCACTCAATCTGTGTGCTTCTTTCTTCAAAAGACCATTTCAGACACCAATCTACATGGTCTTCACATGATTTGACCAAGATTATGTCTGGACTTTAAAAGAGACTGTGATCTCTGAGTTTGTTTCGGTCTTTCTTCTCAGAGTAGTCAGATACGAAACGCCGACCTCATCTAGTTTTAAAATATAATTGACGTGTAAAAGTGTTTGTAAAAACCTACTTACAGAAATAAAATCATTTATCATTTATTTATTTACAGTATACAGGTTGAAATTGAAAACATGCGACAAACCGAAATGGGAGATTGTACTTATCATTATGAACATTTTTTACTAAGGGATCAAAGCTGCAATCGCGAAAAAGAAATCAGCTGTCCCCTACATTTATGTTAGCATAACTCGTCAAAATGTAGGGAACAGTAGATTTTTTTTTCGCGATTGAAATTTGGTCCCTAAGTAAAAGTTGTTCATAATGATAAGTACAATCTCCCATTTCAGTTTGTCGCATGTTTTCAATTTCAACCTGTAGATTAATCGATTATACCTACAAATATCTAGTTTTCCTTCATGGAGTAAACAGCTTATTCGAGTTGCTTCCAATTAAGATGATTGCTATCGATTTGAATCGACTCGACGTGACGTGTTGGTGTCAACTACTCAATAAGTTGATTCGATCAAATTATATGAATCGAGTTGTGTGTTTAGATTATAATTAGTGTCAGTCAGTGTGTGTCTAGCCTTTGGCAACTGGGTCGGCTTCCAGCCTAACTAAATTATGACACTGAATATTATAAGTGTATTATGTAGCTTACGTATCGTGATGGCCCAGTGGTAAAGGTCTCTCATGCACCAGGTTGTGGGTTCAAATCCGGGCAAGCACCACTGTCACTTTTTCAATTCCAATGAAATGAAATCGTTTATTCTGTAAATATGATATCGGAATCACAATTACACGTCATATTAAAAAAATCTAAAAAAATAGCTAGATGGAGGCGACATTTCCTTCCCATTTTACCCCTGAGAAGAAATGGCGAAACAAACTCAGGGGTCGAAGTCTCTTAAAAATAAAAATTACATACATACATACATGAACTCACGCCTTATTCCAATGGAGGTAGGCAGAAACTATAGATAGAACAAAATAAACATTAAGGCCGAATCAGACTGGCTGGCCTGAGGATTGAATCATTGCAATTTGGAAATGAAGACGCAGGGATATCCTTTTAAATCCGCTGGATATCATATCCACAGAACTTACTCATGGTCTTAATTTTTATCAACGGAATGCCGATGGTGAACAACATAGGTAGGTACTTGATAAGAAAGTGCCCAACCCTTTTATACCTGCGTAGGCGTTTTGTCTCATTTAATCCTATTACACTATTTAATAAGACTATTAAGGCGTCCCCCGTCATTTCACATCAAGATAAGCTAATCTCGAGTCACGCCGCGAGGGGGCGTTGCTATCGGCTGTCAGTCGGCAACAAGTTGACAGTGACAGCCCTCGGAGTTGACAGCAACACGCTAATTAATGCTTTACAGTTGTTGATTAAGTTGTCTGGTAAAAACAATGGGTAAAGGCTATGATAATTACAGTGTTTAAAATCCCGATACTTATGTTACTTAAATTAAAACTTGGATCGTTTGTGGTTCAATTTTGTTAGACTTTTACATAAGTAGGAAGGTAGGTACTCAAGTGGGACACTCGTTATTTTTATCTTCGGGTTTAAATAAATGTCACAACTCTACGTAGCTATAGCAGTGTCGAACACAGCACGACATCATAATGCTGTGAGTCCCAGCTGTGCTAAGTAGTAAGTAGTCCCAGCGGGGTTTGTTCGACGTATGTATTAGTTAATTTATCACCTAATTACACTGTACATAGGAGCACAAACTAAAGGGTTTACACTAGACCAGGGTTTCCCAACCTTTTCCCTAGGGCGGACCCCTAGCGCAACCTAACCATGACTCGCGGTCCCCTAAAATAAAACAATAAACACTGTTTTAATCTTTTTATTTGCTATATTTGCTTAGGTCTACTTTACTCAAATTGGTGTATCTATGTTTATTAAATTCTAATGAGATGGTTGGTGCCGACTTTTAGCAACCAAAGTCGTAATGTTTGGATTGATGTTGCTTAGTTCGATTCTTAAATCACTCTACATGTATTTATTTTTGCAGCGAATGAATTTTTTGCCACAGTCGCCACAGCGCAGCATAGTGTGCCGCACTGTATTTTGCTTTATAACTTTTAGTTTGCCCATGGACCCCTAGGATAGGTCTACTGACCCCCAGGGGTCCGCGGACCCCAGTTTGGGAAACACTGCACTAGACTAACAAAAATTGACACGATTAGCACTTTCAAGCTTGATATTACGCAAACGGATTCCAGATTCGGAAAATGGTTTCCACAGACCCAAAATACTTTTTAACGTCCTATCCAACGATACCCCACACAATAGGATAGACGAGAAAAAGTATCATCTCCACTTTACGTGCAAAAAAGGTAGCCAATTTTTTTTATTTTACCACATTGTCGGCGTGATTAATATACCCATGCCAAATTACAGCTTTCTAATACTAAAAGTCTCTGAGCTAAGCTGGAGTGTGTGTTGGATCATTAAGAGTCTATACTAGCTCAGCCCCACCTCACTCTGTATCTTGCTCGCACACTATTGCTACCGGTCACGCGAGCAAGCGAGAAAGGGCGGCAGGGAAAAGGCTCGAAGGCGCCGATAGTTTAGGTAATTTCGTTTTACGGTGAAAATAATGGTCATTTAAAAAAAGTAAATAACATAAGACCTGCATACAAACTTTGCATATTAACTGAACTAACTATAAAGTTCAGTTAATATGCAAAGTTTCATTATCTAATTTGAAGTATTTTTTGAATACCAGCGGTTTATTGTTCGGTTTGGAGGTAACTTTGGATTTTTTTCCATCGAGAAAATTTTATGGAATCGTGTTTTCGGCTAACATAGTACTTAACATTAATCCTCAACTTTACCATATATTTATTTCAAAATTAATGCTGCAGTATTTTCGACATAACGGAGGATCATGCTAAGCCATTTGAGGTAGTATATGCCATTTGGGGGTAGTAGCTAAATGGTGCTAATCCATGCGTCATGTTCGTGAACGGGCGCCGTCAGTTGGGACTGGTCATCTCTTAGCTGCCACGGCTTATTTTAATTTATTTTAATTTTTGGATTGTTTTTATTACGGTTGCTTCTAACGTGCACGTCTTTCTACATTGTTCTCACATGTATAACTTCAACATGAATGATGTAACCCATTTTTTGTAACAATATTTTGTTTCTTGCCCGTTCTTCTCCTTAAGAACCTACTACGCTTTGGAATGGGCAACTAGCTTCATCTTTCTGACTGACCGACCCCTTGATAATTCAAAAGTGCCTGTAATTGGTTTATTTGAAATAAATGCTTTGAGGTTGAGTTTGGAGACAGACGGAAAGACAGACAGACAGACATGGCGTAACTATAAGGGTTCCTTCCCTGATGGAACCCTAAATCGCATCGTGTGTGTCTTGCTATCATAATATTATATTCCACTTTTCATAGCATAGTATAGCAGGCGTGGTCGTGATGTATCAAGGAGCTATGAACACATACAACCTTATCAGTGGCACATAAATCTTTATTAGTTGCTGAGTGATCCCATATGTGACCGTGCCGTGGTCACGAAGTGTTGGGGTAGGTTGTAGTTAAGGATGTGTTGTTGATGTCAATGTGGAGTTTTTATCGTGAAACGTGATCAGTTTAATGGCAGTTATACAGGGTGTCCCGTAAATAATGGATCAAACGTAACGGGTAGGTAGCTTACCTAATTTCCAGCAACTAATTTGAACAGTAAAAAAAAAAATATCTACCAGCATTCAGTGTTTTCAATGCTGTTGCTGCAAATGATGACATTTTTAGGTGTGATTTTTGTCAAACATTTCTGAATAGCTTACAAATGTTCTAAGATACCTTTTTTTAAATCACATTTTATTTGCCTTAGAAAAAAATCTTGAATTGAAAAGTTTTTTTTTACGATGGAAAGACCAGAATTGGAAAAATTCTCCTGAAAATTTTTTTATGACACCGAAGTGTACCATTATTTAAAAAACTTGTACAGTTACTAAGGTTTGCAAAGTGGTATGAAACTTACGTTTAGTCCAAGGACTAGACTAGTTACAAAGATATTGCTAAAATCATAGGTTTTTGTAGCTCTAATTTATTTCAATAAAGATTTATTATTTATTATTATTATTAGATTTATTATCTTCTGGGCACGCTCGTTCCATCATAGATTTCATCCATCGCTTTCCATCAGGCGAGATCGAGGTCAAGAGCACGCCCATTCAGCAATAAAAAAACAAATAAGTACTCAATTCATACAAATTTTCTGTCTGTCTGTTACGTTTTCACGCCTAAACCGCTGAACCGATCGTAATGAAATTTAGCAGAGATATAGCCTGGGATATGTAGAAGGGCATAGGCTACTTTTTCATGCGATAACCGACACCCACGCGGGCGGAGGCGCGGGGGAAAAGCTAGTGTGTAATTTATTTTGTGGCACATTGATACCATAAATTACACATTACCATAAATTATAGAACAAAGACTGTAGACAATGAACAGATAGCTGAGCTACTGGGGAGTTTATTGTACTGCTTCTTCTTCCCAGCTAAACGCTAGGAAACGTTGGAAGGCGGGCGTGCCGGGGGATTGTCTTATGTAATTTTTATGTTCGAAAAGTACAGATTCACAGCTTAGTTTGAAAAAAATACTTTTTTTTTTATTCATAATTATATGAATTCTCGTCGATGTACCTACACATCTTTTTGAGGCTAGCATAGGGCTAGTGATACCTTTTTAGATATATATATTAATGTATTTGCTATAAACCACCATCTTATCTAAGTCTGTCGCCAAACAACAATGTTAACAGCATTTGTTGTGTTTCGGCAGTTACAGGTAAGATAGCCAGTTCCTCTGTGGTTGAGGATTCCGGGTGAAGCTCGCTTCCATCTTCGGCCTTATCATCACTTACCATCAGGTGAGATGAAGGCCAAGAGCTTCCCCGTTGTGTGTAAAAAAAAAAAAAACACTTTTGACGGCATGGTTGGCGCAGTGGTTAAGCGATTGATTGCTGCGCTGCGTGTCGCGGGTTCGATTCACGCACGGAACAAATATTTGTATGACCTACAATTAGTTGTTCCGGGTCAGGCTGTTTGTGTATGTGAGTTTAAATGTTTGTAAACGCACCCACGATACAGGAGAAATTCCTAGTGGGGGGCAAAGTTTAAAAAAAAAAAAAAAAAAAACCCTAATGAATGTGGGCTATTTAGTAATAATTAGTATATTTTTTTTTTTTTTTAATTTACTCTTAATAGTTTCTAACCAGTAGGTATGGGGTAGATGAAGGGAAGCGGGGAAAAACAAAGGAGACGAATAAAAAGGTGAAAAAAGGTGACATGTATACTGAAATAAAAAAACATATTAAAAATATTAAAAGGTGTTTATTTCTGCTGATCTTCCATCCTACATGAATTATACACCTTACCCTTCCTCATGAATCACTCCGTCCATTAGTGAAAACTGTATGAAAATCTGTTCGGTAGTTTTTGGGTTTATCGCGTTCAGACAGACAGACAGACGCAGCGGGGGCAAATTGCATCGAATGCCGTGTGCTGCCGGACGTAAATAGCACTACCTCATTTCCTCCCGTGGGTGTCGTAAAAGGCGACTCGGGGACTTACTAGAGAATGAGCAGCAGCGTTCTCTATGCATTGTTAACACCATACTGCGATCGCCAACCCAGTAGCGATTATGGCAAACCCCCCAATTGTGGGAGGCCTATGTCCAGCAGTGGACGTCTTGCGGCTGGGATGATGATGATGAATTACAAAGTGAAGTCTCGAGCTAAAATTAAAATGCAATATTGTAAAACGTTATCAGTCTACACAAACCTGTTAAACTGTTTACCCTTCTACGTCTAATAGCGTAATGCTTATAACTAATGTCTGTTTACACTATCATGTCCCAATTACGTGTAGTTACATTGAAGAAGTAAATGCTAATCATATAGAAATAGATGCTATTAATATAATCGCTTATAACTGTAACGCTTATGAAAGCTGCCTCGGGGCGTTGGACACACGGTTGTGTAGAATAACGAGCCAACAAAGCTTGTTCAAAAGTTCTTCAAATGGTTTTGTAACTGTGCTCTGTGTTCCTTTCTTTGGCGATAATAGGACTTAACGGCGAGCCAGTTTTATTCAAACATATATGAGTGTCTACCACATTTTTTTTTTTTTTTAATCTTCATCGGCGAATCTCTTGGCCTTCATCTCACATGATAGTAAGTGATGATAAGGCCAAAGGTGGATATACTAATAGTATCAGTGTGAAAGTAACTGTCCGTCTGTGTCTATTACGTTTTTACGCCTAAACCGCTGAAACGATCGTCATGTTTGGCAGAGATATAGCATTGGATATGGAGAAGGACATTAGGCTACTTTTTTACGATATATTTCGTCCCACGCGAGCAGAGCCATGGGCAAAAGTTAGTTTCAAATAATCCAAACACAGGCACTTTTGAATAGTGTCTATTAAGAAAAAAAGATACAAACTAATAACTTGTGGTTCAATAACTAAATTCACAAGTTAAGTTGGTGAGCTCTGTTACTTCCCTTATAACTGGGGGAGTAGCAACAGCATCCTGAAAATGGTAGCAGATAGGTTTGACACGGCCGTGTTCAAACGATTTATCAATCTGCATGTGAGAGGTGCGGGTTGATGAAGTGATATTATTTCTTTTTCCACTTTTATTTTCTAACATATTTTTAAGTTTGTAACTAACATTTTGGGCCCTGGTTGTCTGTTAATAAAATATTTTTATTTTATAATTTTTTTATTATAAAGATGCGACACGTTCGAAGCTCCCAGCATCCGTGAGTCCCACTAATGTAAGTAGTCATATTGTAATTGCACAACATACGTTTAGGGCGTGAGAATTGAGCCAGTACATCATTGAATTATGACGTCACAGCATAACGACAGCTTTACATAAAAAGATAGGCACATAATATTATAAGTCATTACAAACAGGGCAAGGTTGTAAACACAGTATGTAATATCTGCTATTATCTACAATTTAGTATCATATCGTAAACTTTTATGCTACATCTTATCCCTATTCTTTTCCATCAGAGTCAGAGGTCAGTCGTTTTACTATGAAAATGTGATTAGTCTCAAGTCTCAAGTGAGTAGACTCGAGTGAGTAGACTCAAGTGAGTAGACTCAAGTGAGTAGACTCAAGTGAGTAGACTCGCTCCCTATTAGGACAGGGAGCGAGTCTATTGCGAGTCTATTGAGTCTACCGATGGGTTACCACTGTAGTCGTGTCAATACATGACCACAGTGGTAACCCATCGGTAGCGGCCACGACGTACGAGTACGAGACAGGCGCTTTACTAATATAGGAATACCGGAATATTATAGGCTGACTATACCTATGCTATTAACATAGCTGGGCATACATCCAGACTCCCTACGGCGGCGACCAACAGATGTGGCGGACGGGCGGGATCGCTGGACACGAAAGGTGTGCAGGGCATATATATATTTGAATAGTGGGAGTTCCTTGGTTTCTACAATGACCACAAGTATTTTATTGGATGCCATTCCAAAAAAACCTTTGCCCATAAGAGCAGTTTTATGTGGTCCAGACGCCAGCAGGTCAAGCTCCCCGAAACTGTCACATTTTCGCAATCAACCTCGAACCTTATACGATAGTGATAAAGTTGAAAATCTATTAAAGAAATTTGACAGATTGTAGTAGCTTGATGTGCTGGCGCCTGTACACTAGATATTTTAAGTGAATATCTCTTAGATTTTAGTTCACCAAATAAATTTTTATTTGTTTTAACAAATACTGTAACTTCATTATATAAGCGCATGTTCTACAGTCGCATTCACTATTTTTTGGTTCTAGGACATGCTGGTGTCTTCACGATGTTTTCTTTCATCCTTCTTAGGTAAGAGCAGCATCCCAATAGCATAAAAAACTTATAATTACAAAAATATTTTGGAGGAAATGGATAATACATTGCTTCATACTTTTGAAAAACTCACGTTCTCTAACAACGTAAATCACACAATTTGTACCCGTAACTCGGGGCCATTACTTCTGGGCCACCATGGCTTTATATGAAATGATTATTAATTATTCACATACTCCATTAATACTGAGTTATAGCCCACGCAGAGCGGATGTAAATAATAAATGTATGTAATCCGACATTTAGTTTCCGTTCTTACAAGATGTGTAATAGAAAGTGTAATATCCGTAGCAAACTCGATATTTTGGTTGTTCTAAATGACGATTTAATTACTAATTAACTTGATAACTTATGATATTTAGTCATTTTATGTTGGTACTTATAGTCGCTTGCGTCGTCACCGACAGATGATCGACTCACGATTCAATAACTAGTCTCTCTTCTCTTCTCTTTCAAATTGTTAACGGTCTTTCTCCATCTGTTACGATAGATGGCCTGGTGGAATGCGGCGCTGATAGGTACCTCCAACTGGAGGTACCTCCAGTTGCTCTGATATTTGAACCGACCACCGTTTTGGGCTTCGGCCTCTAGGTCTTTTGCCCTCTATCTTCCCTGTTACTAGACGTTCCATGTTGTTGGTACCTCTGCGGTATATCACGAAAGATTGCAGGCAGGTTGAAGAAAGTTTTTGTGCTTTCTCTAGATTGAGTTGTTCAAGGATCGCGACATTTGTCGGTGGATTGTCCATGGTATCCCTAATAGGCGGCTACAGCACCATATTTGGAAGGTCAATTCTTTGCCCGTCCGTATAACTTTGATCGTCCAAGTCTCTGCACCATAGAGAATAATGGAGAAAACAAGTGTGCGGACCAAGGGTTTCTTTTTCCAATTGCTGATATTTTTGTCTCTTCATATCTTATTTAGTTCAGTCATTGCTGTTTTAGCCATGCCAATATTCGTTTTTGACTTTCTATAACAAGTACAAATCATGAAAGTGCTAAAATTGCAAATGACTATAAAGAGTCAAACAATTCAGAAGCTCGAATTGGTGAAAAGCAAAATAAGAGCGCGAAGGTATTAGGTACGCACATAGCGATCCAAAGGGCAAACGGTAAATGTAAGGTAGGATGCCTTCAGGCTGGGTGGAGCGATGATCTTCGCAGGGTGGCTCGTAGCAGCTGGTTGAGAGTTGAGAGATGCCGATAATCAAGCTGAATGGCATACGATTGGAGAGTTCTATGTGCAGCAGTGGACTGCTAGCTGTTGGCAGATGATGAAGATGACCCAAATGGAAAATCATGAAAGAGGAATCCCGAAGCAAGCAAGGGTTTGGGTATAGGGTATCCGAACACTGTTGTATTAGGTTCGAATGATATGACGAGAGCTAATGAGCAAGCCAAGTTAGTTATCCATAACATGAGCATAAGGAAAGTAATTTCCTTTTCTAATTTGCTTGACAGATGGGTCAGACGCTGCAACTCATCTCTTATAGCTTTCTTAAAAAGACTCGGAGGCAAAATTAAACTGGCTTTCTTTCCCAAAACTGCTAGATATTAAAATAAGTGATGATCCTGATTGATAATTACATAATTATTATCTTGATATCCTTAACACGCTATGACGCGTGAATCACACGTCGACCTCACAACTAGATCAGTTGCGCCATGTCATGCGTCTGATACATAATGTGACATTCGTGAGCCGGCGATTAAAATGTTCTACACGCACTGACGATGTCGCGACTGACGAGATATTGTGGTTTAGATTGTTTTGATAGACAATGTTGTCTTCTCTCGGATCAACACGATAGATATAAGAATAGATACAGATACAAGGTAGGTAGATAGATATTGTGGGTATCTCTGTGTCATGTCACAGTAAATGAGTGACACGCAAATTCAAAATATTAGTATAAAAATTAATGAAGTAAGTAAAGACATAACAATAACTGTGAACAATTGTATACAGAGTATAATAAAAATGTTAATAATATTTATATATGGTGGTAGAGATATCGACGCACAACCCGTTACCGTGATTCTGTACATGATTCTGGACACCCCTGCGCTAAAACATTAATAAATAAATAAAATATGGTGTTTGTAAATGATTATGCCAAGGCTCTGTAGGCAGTATAACGAAGTATCGAAGCATAATGAATTGGATATTACATGCAAAATATCAAAGTTTAAAAATGACATAAAAGAAATAGTATCCAAGGCATAATAATGTGTTATTGATTTTCCTTTGACATCTGTGGTTAATTTTTTTCATTCTTTTTATTTTTTATTTGTTTAAAATTAATATGTTTCATTTTTTTGTATGATTGTATTTTGAATTATTTTAATGTGTTCGTCCTTGTCAAACTTGTTGTACCTACCTAGATATTAAGTGAATGATGTGGTCTCCTATAATTGGAAGCGTACACTTGTATCTGTCCCTGTTAATGTGTAGACTCTGTTGGCGAGAAAGAAATAAATGAATGATGCTGGCACGCAAGAAAGTATATAAACCTTGAGAATGGTTGAAGGAAATGTATGACATACTTGATGCTCAGCTGATCCAACCCTGAATAAATTGGGCAGAAGGTTATTTTAGTCGTTATATTATTAACAGCGCTCAAAGGATATTTGTTTTTTTTTTTCTGACATTACGAACTTAATGTTTATTTTGTTTTTATTTAAGCATGTTTTTATTGTTGAATACTCCAATAGATAATAATTATTTTCTTTCATTTTTGGTAGTAAATTTTTATTTATCTCTCAAATACATTGCAAACTATAGTTCTGTATAATTTAGCAGCATTTTTTTTTTTCAATTTTATAAATGTGAATACCATGGAGCCGTTTACTATGTTATTATGATTTATGTTGACTTGAAAGAGCATGGCAGTTGAGAGTATGTCATGCTCACTTAAATGTTTCATTGATGGTGGCGCGTGTGTTGGATCATTCGGTTCCCTACAAAATGGTTGAGCTGGATGGTGCTGATCGTCATGTTCGTGAACGGGCGCGTCAGTTGGGACTGGTCATCTCTTGACTGCCAGGGCTTATTTTTAATTTGTAATTTTATATTTTGAATTGTTTTATTAGTTTTTACATTGTCTCACATATAGAAGCAACAAGAATAATGTACCCAGGATTATGTAATATCTTGATTTAAAAGAGTGTCCTTGGAATTTCTTGTCCGTTCTTCTCCATAGTGATCTACGTATTGGAATGGGCATCTAGCTTCAACTTTCTGACTAACTGACCGTCTCTTTGACAATTCAAAAGTGCCTGTAAATGGTTTAATTGAAATAAATGCTTTGAGTTTGAGTTTGTGCCCGCTCATCCACTTGGCCCCTATAATAGACATCAACGCAATAGGACAAGAGAACCACCTTGCACAAACATTAAGTTTAAATTATCCCACAATTATCCCAATACCATTATAAATTATATTGGCCAACAAATTACATGTAACTGACAGCAAATTCAATCATATCATAATCTGCAGTGTCATAAATAACGCCCAATCGCTCACAGCATGATTATATACCAGAGACAATGAATCAAACTATAACCTCCTATAGACAATGTATCTAATTATTCAATCATAGACAATATGATGGCTGTAATATGTGGGAGATTGTAACTGGTTTGTGATGCGTGAAAGGTGATTTTAAATAGAATGATGAAAAAAATATCAGTCATTCGAACTAATTTAAATCCAATAAGCACTTTCTGAGAGTTCAGTAATATAAAGGACATGACCAGTGGAACTATGGGCGCCTGCGTAAGTTTTAAAATCAATTTGCAGTAGATTTTGTTCATTTCTTTCTTTCTTTTTAGGGTTCCGTAGCCAAATGGCAAAAACCGGAACCCTTATAATCCATAAGGGTTCCGGTTTTTGTCATGTCTGTCTGTCTGTCTGTCTGTCCGTCCGTATTACACAGCCACTTTTTTCCGAAACTATAAGAACTATACTGTTGAAACTTGGTAAGTATGAACCGCATTAAGATTTTCACACAAAAATAGGAAAAAAATATAAATTAAAACAACAAACAAACATAAATTTTGGGGGTTCCCCATGAACTGAAACTTTAATTTTTTTTTTTCATCACACCCATACGTGTGGGGTATCTATGGATAGGTCATCAAAAATGATATTGAGGTTTTTAACACTTTCGCTGTCCCATGAGTCACATATGATTCACGTTAATTGTTTAACTATTGTGTCTACTTTGTGGACAGTGAACTGGTTAATGTCATTTTTTTTTTCTAAACTGAATAGTTTGCGCGAGAGACACTTCCAAAGTGGTAAAATGTGTCCCCCCCCTGTAACTTCTAAAATAAGAGAATGATAAAACTAAAAAAATATATGATGTACATTACCATGTAAACTTCCACCGAAAATTGGTTTGAACGAGATCTAGTAAGTAGTTTTTTTTAATACGTCATAAATCGTAAACCGCAATTGCTGCTACGGAACCCTTCATGGGCGAGTCCGATTCGCACTTGGCTGTTTTTTTTGGGGTGTATTAATTTATTGCACATCAAAGGTGCCTTTTTGTTTCTTTTTTTTCCCCGAATTTAAAGTGTGGGATGATTTACTAAAAATCCTGAAATATGTATGCTAAATCAATTTTCAGACCTCTAATAGCATCAAAATTTGTGGAAGTCTCATAAAAATTTCCATCCCCCAGTTTAAGGGGTTTGGGGGGGTAAAAGTACCAAATCGTGATTTTTTTTTTGTTGTTGTTTGTGTACTAATACTAGCTGAAATACCCAGCTTTCAAGGACTTTAAGAATTTTGATGATCATCAGTGAGTGAGTAAGTGAAGAAATCGGGGTTTTTTAGATTATCAATAAAATCTAAAGTATAAGAGCTATGCAATTGAAACTTTATGGGCCTTGAAAATAAACTCGGAATAAAGTTATTCTAGGAATAACTTCGGTATAACCATAAATTTTTTGACATTTATACCTAGCATAACTTTATTACGTGTTTATTTGTATTAGGGTACCTATATGTTTAATAAGTCCACTATTAAGTACTGTGTGATGCCGGACGTAAAGAATAGCACCACCCCATTTCCTCCCGTGAGTGTCGTAAAAGGCGACTAAGGGACTTACTAGAGAATGGGCAGCAGCGTTCTCTATGCATTTTAACACCATACTGCGATCGCCAACCCGCCTGCCAAGCGTGGCGATTATGGCAAACCTCCCCAATTGGGGGTGGCCTTATTTTCAGTAATGGACGTCTTTCGGCTGAAATGATGATATGTTTAATAAGTGCACTATTTAATTGATATCATATCCCGACAATTTTGTTTATCTGGTATAATCCAAACCCTAGTTATGGGGGTTCAAAAAACGACGCGCTTCGCTTGGCTCGTCTTGGCGGGGTCACTGCGGTGCCCCCAGAGATACGGGTACAATTGGAATATATGGCTGCAAGTGAATCGGCAGTTAATTTCTTTTGTCTGCTGATAACTGTAACTGTCGTGACGGCCCAGTGGTTATGGCCTCGTCTCTCATGCACGAGGTTGTGCGTTCAAACCCCAATGTGACATTTTCACAATTCATAAATGTACTTTCTAAGTTGATTTTGGACATAACTGACATCATGGGGAAACTTGGACTTTATAGTTAGGTAACTAGCTTATGCCCGAGGCTCCACCCGCGTAGATGTCGGTTATCTCGTAAAAAAGTAGCCTATGTCCTTAAACATATTCCAGGCTATATCTCTGCCAAATTTCATGACGATCGGTTTAGCAGTTTTGGCGTGAAAACGTAACAGACCGAGATACAGAGTTACTTTCACATTTAATGTTAGTATGGATTTATGACTGATATCGCCAACCCGTTTATATCAGCGTGGTGATCAATGCTCATGCCTTCTGTGTAAGAGAAGATCCTTCCCACACCAGACAAGGCTGTTCTTGAGACAGAAAAACAGCTAGAACTTTATAAGTATGAAATATAAACCCCAATTGCCATAACTCAGTCTATCCCAGTAAGAACCAACCATTCCTTATCCTACCCACCCTTCAAGGCACCTGTCGTGATGATAGGAATGCGACTTTAGCACTTAAATCACGACCAAAACAGAAGGCGGTCGACGCGAACGCAGCCATAAATGTATGAGAATGTTGCATTATTATTAGAAGGGTGACCATACCAACAATGATTGTTAACCGTTCCACATAGGGCTCGTAATTTCTATGTCTGATAAACAGCGTTCACCCAGACATAATTCATTTATTTTATTTATGCTATAGGGATGTTTCCTGGGTAAAAAAAATTTTTGACACCTATTTTTGCTTTATCATATTAATAAAAAATTACTTAGATAAAACACAGTAAATTTATATTTTTTTATATGATACTTTATTGTACATCAGATCACTTTATTTACGATAGAAAAGGATAACTATAAAATATACAATGGGCGGCCTTATCGCATACTGCGATCTCTTCCAGGGCCTCAAGTCTGTACAATAGTGTCAGAATGGTCTATTATTGATTTCATAATTGTTGATTTTGACAAGTTTGGTAATCTACTAATACAATGGCGTCATTATGACTTTCCAATGGTCAGCCACTGACACTCCATTGAAAGAATTGGTAATCTTGTACATAATGACAAATGAAACTTCCTACTACTTCAGATTGCTTATAACACTAATAAATAATATGTAAAAATATATACAAATGAAATCTGGCATGAATAAATGTTCAAAATGCCATTGTAATACAATTCTATTACGAGACCATTGACCGACCAATGATCGACCATTATGAATTTAGCAGATTACGAACTTTTAGCAAAATGACAATGGGATTGTGTTGGAGTGACGAATTTATAAAAATAGCAGACTTGGGCCCCAGGCAACCTTGGCATGGATAGTGAATTTCTGGACATAAAATGGGGTTGTCATTGGTGCAAATAAAAAGTATAACAGTACAATCTCCTATAATAGATACTCAGATATGTATATGCTATATAATAGATACATACATACATACTAACTATATAAGGAAAGAAAATAAATGAAGTGTTGGGGAGTGGGGGCTCGTTACGTGACAATTCTAACAAACTGCATATAAAATATAGCACAGAGTGACGTCATGCCACATTTGAACTCAATATACCTATAGCCTTAATTTCGACCTTCATGTCGTTAAGTCGGCGCCATGACCACTGGGCACCACTCACTGTACAAAACTCATAGACACCCCACAATCTCACACTATAGATCATCGATCGATAGTAGATCATTAGGGCGGCGTGATCGATACGCGGCGCGCGCTGCTCACGCGCATCCATTATTCACGACTTATACGACTCCTGCGCGTTAGAGCGAGACAAAAAATAATTCAATTGAGTAGTGTAACGTTGATCGACTGACGGCTGTCCCGAAGAAAAGGTTGAAGAAACAATGTGCGTCTGATCATTAAAATTGTTCGTTAATTGATAATGAGGTTGAATTTTCTATTGGTTGCTGTGATGACCATTGTGGTTGCCGAAGGTTTTTGCTGGTATTTTAGCTTGTGTGAGTCTATTCAATCATTCAGCGAATTGATGGCAAATTTGTGGTGTAATTTCAACATCGAAAACATTACAGAGTTGGTCAATGTGGTACTATTGATTTAGTGAAATCATTAATGCTTTGAGGCAATCGATAAAGGTCTCCAATCTACAACATTACAATCCATACTAATATTATAAATGTGAAAGTAACTCTGTCTGTCTGTCGGTCTGTCTGTCTGTCTGTCTGTCTGTCTGTCTGTATGTTACGTTTTCACGCCTAAAACGCTGAACCGATCATCATGAAATTTGGCAGAGATATAGCCTGGGATATGGAGAAGGACATATACTACTTTTTTACGCGATAACCGACATCCACGCGAGCGGAGCCGCGGGCAAAATCTAGTATTCTATCATTTATTACTACAGATCGGATAATCGGATGCATATTTACCTAACGTTGAGGTGTTGGTTATTATGGAATGCGATTTTGTATCGGCAACATCCCGCGATTCCGGGACCGACGAATTTAGAGTTCTGATTATAGAATCAAATGTATAAATATTTACTTTCGTTCAGGTGTTGGCTAATAAGGACTTTGACTTTGTATCGATCGTAAAAATCTCGCAAAAATCAAAATCAATATTGTATTTCACATAAAACTACATGGGCACTTATGAAACGTCAGAAGCTAGCAATTCGCAATTCCGGAATTGATTAATTTACTACTTTTTGACTATAGAATCAAATGCCAGGATAGGATGTAAAGATAAATCATACCACATATTTAAGAAGTCGTTTCCATACCAAGTATCCGATAAGTGGTGCATTCCCGGATTTTCTGAAATCCCAGGATTTATATTATCAAAAAAATATATATATAAGAAGCAGCTGCCATAATTTCAAAGCCAAAAATTTACTTTAGGTAAATATGCATCCGAATATCCGATCACTATTTATTACAAACAACTTTTCCAGAAATTCATTGCAGCTTGATCATTCCTCTTTAAGCATTAAAAAACTCCCAACACTAAAACTGTTCTTCTGTGTGATTCTGTATGCTATTTGTGGCTATTACAGTAGCTACATTCCGAGTAAAAACAGAGTATGAAATTAGGTACGGCTATCATACAATGCACATGCTTAATTACACTAATATAACACAAAAACACTAAAAGATATAAACATGTTTAAGAGAGGAGGAGATAGAGGTGCGCTCAAAAGGAAAGATAGTGTATAATATATTACAACTAGCTGACCCGACAGACTTCGTTCTGTCAAAAGCTATAGTATAAACTCCACTACTCTACCCTACTCTACCCTACCCTACCTACCCTACCTACCTACCTACCTACCTACCTACCTACCTACCTACCCTACCCAACCCTACCCTACCTACCTACCTACCTACCTAGCTACCTTACCCTACCCTACCCTACCCTACCCAACCCTACCCTACCTACCTACCTACCTACCTACTCTTCCCTACCCTACCCTACCCTACCCTACCCTACCTACCTTACCCTACCCTACACTACCCTACCCTACCCTACCCTACCCTACCTACCTTACCCTACCCTACACTACCCTACCCTACCCTACCCTACCTACCAAAAACTTAAAAAAAATAGATAGTAGCCGATTCTCAGACCTACTGAATATGCATATAAAATTTCAAAAATCGGTCAAGCCGTTTCGGAGGAGTATCAATCAACTCAGCCTATCGCAGTCCACTGCTGAACATAGGTCTCTCCCATGCTGCGCCACAACACCCTGTCCTCCGCCTTCCGCATCCAGTCTATCCCAGCCACCTTTTTAAGGTCGTCGGTCCATCTAGCTGGGGGAGTATGGTAACTAACATTGTGACACAAGAATTTTATATATAAGATGTTGTTCCCACTGCTGGGCCAGGCCTTCTCTCAGTGAAAGAAAAAAGAAAGAAAGAAAAAACGTTTATTTGCGGTAAACATGACGCAAAAAAAAGAACAGAAACAAAAAAAAAACAAGTTAAGGGAAAATATGCGTCACATCCACTCAAAACGGCCATCGCTCAGCATAATGCTGCGACCCTATGCGAGACAGAGCCCCAGCGCTGGTTTTCAGCGACAGCTGGCGTTGACGGCAGTGAGAGGAAGTGGGTTTACAACCACGCGGACCCAGTGCGGATTGGTGTATGTACGTGAAAAAAATGGCAGATAATATCTCGTCGTAGATAAACCAAATGTATAAAGTAACAAACAAAATAATCTAAGTCTAGGTATGCCACAGAATTCTTGAAGGTATCTAGGTCATTGAGAAGCCCGTCTATTGGCTAACATAGTAGATCTGACGACCAATAGTGACGCTGATGTCTGTCACTCGTTAAATCACGTCTAGTTTCTAGGTCTAGAGGTATTTACGTGCTGTTTGTGATAATATCTCGGTAATTAGTGCAGATGGCAAATGGTTTTAAAACTGGAAACCTGTTCTTGTATCACAAAAAAGCTCTCAGAAATCAGAAGGTTCTTCTAACTTATCAGACAGCTGTGCTGGGGCCCAAGTCTGCTATTTTTATAAATTCGTCACTCCAACACGATCCCATTGTCATTTTGCTAAAAGTTGGTAATCTGCTAAATTCATAATGGTCGATCATTGGTCGGTCAATGGTCTCGTAATAGAACTGTATTACAATGGCATTTTGAACATTTATTCATGCCAGATTTCATTTATATATATTTTTACATATTATTTATTAGTGTTATAAGCAATCTGAAGTAGTTGGAAGTTGGAAGTTTAGTAGGAAGTTTCATTTGTCATTATGTACGAGATTACCAATTCTTTCAATGGAGTGTCAGTGGCTGACCATTGGAAAGTCATAATGACGCCATTATATTAGTAGATTACCAAACTTGTCAAAATCAACAATTATGAAATCAATGATAGATCATTCTGACACTATTGTAATAGCAGACTTGAGGCCCTGGTGGGGAGTTAGTTGCTCCACTTCTTCTTAGCTAAATAAAGTACTAGGAAATGGTGAAGGGTGGGCGTTTCGGGGGATTGTCTTACGTGATATATACGTTCAAGAAGTGCTGATTCTGAGCCTATTGTCAATAAAATGACTTTTGATTACAGGTAAGAAGGTTTGCTCAAGTTTTTCATTAGATGCAATCAAAAACCTTATAGGTATAAAAGGACTTCCTTTGATATGAAGCAGAAAGTACGTGGCTTGATGGATGAGGAAACCGACCATTATTTATTTCTCCCTACACACCTTTTCGTAACATGTTTATTATTTCCCTTTATTAAACTCAAGCTTATACTTAATCTATTTGCCTGTATAAGGAAACGAGATCACGTTAACTGCCAACCTGCTCACTTCGGCACACGTGTGTTGGAGCGACAGCACAGTGGTGTGTCAGTGACGTTAATTATGTGAGCGAACATGTCCCCACTACGTATGTGGACTTGGAAGTTTATCCCATCGGGCTGATTGCGACCGCAATTTAGAGTTTGCCAAACATAGATAATAGCGACGATATTTTACAAGGATAGATTGGCAGTAGAGGCAATGTATCCAATCGTTATAGTTTTCAATTAATCCAAGATTTTGCAAGGATAAAATCGTTGTGGGTTGTTATTTGAATGAGATAGATTAATCATTATTCCAACTACAAATAATAAAATTATAATATTAATAATAATAAGGCTTGGGACCGTTAATGTAGCTTAAACTAGCCAAAGAACTAAGAAACTAAACTTGTTTACCAAAATAATAATAATAATAACCCCACCGCCGTATCTCTACGTTGACGTCGTGGTGGGGCTTTCACGCTCCGAACTCTAGGTCTGTGCCGGTAGAGTTTACTTTGCTGGAACAGGTCTAGGGTGAGGAGCCAGACTAAGAGAGATACAGAAACCTGCAGGGCAGCATGTGGCGAGCTGATGGGCAATAGCGACCCCACGGACCCTATCTCCCGGGAGAAGTCATGTTCCTTATCTCTGGCTTGCCTTTATTGGCCGGTTGGAGTGAACAATAACGGGGAACTGAGCTCCCACCTCATTTTTGCCTTTATTGGCCGGCTTGAGTAAGGATTCGCAAGAGCAAACGTGCTCGGAGGTAGAAAGTATTCCAGTAAGTGCTGATAGGGATCTTGACCATCTTCCGGGCTCTGGGATTGTTCTGATAATCGTGGAATACCTCTCCAGTTCTCAAGCACCTCAGGATATGTTGCCCTCTTGTTGCTACGGCACTAAGTGCTAGCGACGATTTCCGGGGGCCCATTAATGAGTGTGCAAGTCACCCTCTGCCATTTTATCCGTGTACAATAAAACATTGATCAGGCAGGGGCCATAGTCCTTCCATAGTTTTAGGTAACCGGTCCATTTTAACCACCCAAACCCATAGTCCAATATCTTTGTTTCCATATCCTACAATAGTCCTACACAAGCCGGGGGTTGTCCTTGATAGATAGATAGATAGATAGATAAAACATTTATTCAAAAACAAACGATTAAAAATTCCATGAATATTATAAAACAGACAAACATTTTTATTTTTTTTAAACGTTACCACACTAGGATTTCTCCTGTATCGTCGGTGCGTTTACAAACATTTAAACTCACATACACAAACAGCCAGACCCGGAACAACTACTTGTAGATCATACAAATATTTGTTCCGTGCGGGAATCGAACCCGCGACACGCAGCGCAGCAGTCAATCGCTTAACCACTGCGCCAACCGTGCCGTCAACATGACATAATTCTATTAAATAACAAATATACAAGGTGCGGTGTGCGTCTCAAGGTTGCACCAAATGGGAGTCCAGCTCAGCATGTGTCAGGCAGACATGTGGCATGTGCCTTGGGTGCACTTACATAGTGCGTACAGGGATAATCGTCGGTTGGTGCCTCATTTAATTAAAAGTGTCTAACGGGCCTCTGCGAGTTGGCTTCGGCTCCTCGTACACCTTCCAAAGGCAAATAAAAGCTATCAATGTGTATCCTGTTGATAAAACGAGCACCGGTAAATACATGAAGTGCCAATAGCTACAATTACTGACACTACAAATTATCTCTACGTGAAGCTACTTAAAAAATAGCTGAGGTAGATACCTACTTAGCCAGCTGTAATAGCACGTTCATCAAAAATGTTGTCAATGATTCTCCGTCAACGCTATGTGATGCCATCAAGTTGAACATCTGCTGGTATTTGTAGGTCTAGGCCTATACAAGGTGTATTTTTTGATATCCCATAACTTTAGGGTAGGAACGAGACCATATCAAAGAATCAACTGGCATATGAATTATTTTTTTATTCCATTAGATTTTTATTTTTTTTTTCAAATTAAAAAAGATATTCGTCAAAGTCACGATTATTAATGTAAAACACCCTTACGTGAAATATGACAATGTCGCATTTTCTTAGCTTTAAATATGAATGATTGGTTTGAATGAAAATGAATTACTCGTATTTATCAATGAAACTTACCTACCTACATACATCGAGGGTCACAGTTTCATCAGTTTGACAACGTCGCAAAGGTAACAATTCGTCGTACGGGTGACAATTTTTTACCTAAATTAATGATTGATGATAATTGTCTTCCATTCACACTAAATCGCGTCGACACATCGCATCGCGTAGCATCGCAACGCATAGCATCGCAACGCATAGCATCGCATTGCATCGTATCGCATCCGTTGCTCATGTAGGACGACGAAACTATGTATACAAAAACTTTAAATACATAGTTGTTCCTGTGAAAAACGCAATCAGATGCACGTCGCAGGAATAGTGCAGCAAACTTCTAGCGGACAATTAGTACTTATACGGACATAAGTAGATGAAATCGTCGCGTGTAATGTGATAATGTCAGGCAATGAGCAAGAAAATGGTAGAAAATTAACATATATCTGCTTTAAAGAGTAAATTTTATGGTAATTCTTTTTACATTATTATCGGAGGTGAGAATAATGTTATCATATGTTTTTCACCCGACTACAGCAGTAACAATGGAAAGGTAATGTTATGCTATGACACTTTAAAGCTAAGATCAATATGTATGTGAGTCATTTTGTTACCTCATCCTACCAAATAGGTTTCAATATCAAACAAACTCTCTTCACATTGACTGTCACCGCGGTTACCGCTTAAAATAGATTTTCTATTGTGTCTGTTGTCTGGCAGTCAAAGCCTTAAATTGGTCTAGGTCCAAAATGTGGACTTTTTCCTTTGTCAAATTTAACTTCATCTCTTCATTAATGATATTTGTGAAATAGGCCAACATTTTTCCAATATCACGTAGTAGGTATAATTCGCGTCACGTAAAAAGCGGGCTGGCCAACCGCAAAACCATACATATGTACGTTGTATAAGTCCGCGTCACGTAAAAATGGTATGGTATGGTTGTGCGGTTGGCTAGAGCTCTTAAGCTGCTTTCAGACTACGCTATAATATAATAGTATATAGTATATAGCTCATAGCACAACAATATCGCGCACCATACATTGTTATGGACACATTCACACTGCACTGTACTATATATTATTGGAATGTATGGTGCGCGATATTGTTGTGCTATGAGCTATATACTATATGCTATTATATTATAGCGAAGTCTGGAAGCAGCTTTATTCTCTTTTTCTTGTCTTATTACGTGACGCAAACTATATTATGATAGACCGTCAAACGATGGAGATTGTTCAAGTACCTAATAAGGTTTGAGAGAAAACTTTTAAGCTACCTACTTTCATTTGTTTTCAATTCTGATGAATTCGTTTACTTTTCAGACGATTCTCATTTGTTTTCAACGAAAACTCAGTGTTTACTTTCTGCTCGACACCATCTAAGGACACAGAGTAATGTGTCGACAGAGAATTTATTCAGTTAATTTAAGACATGCAATTTTTTCGTTAAATAATTTTTACATAATTGTTAAGTAAGAGTTATGAATTAATACTAGTTGACGTCTGTCATGTCAATCAAACTCTTGAAACCGCATGTTAATTAAAACTAGTGCAAAATTAAACTTGTTCTGAATCAAATTGAAACCGAAAATGTAATTAAATAATTAGACCTTTTTGAACGTCATGGTTAAGTTGACTAAGTTATATTTTCAAGTACCCTAATTTTGGTATTGAAAAAACCTTTTTTATTTTAATTCAGAGCTACGTAGTTTTCATTTAAAACATAACTCCTTATTTCATAAAATATCTATTTAATATGTTTCTCTTGTTCAACCACTCGACAAGCAATAATCTCGAACTCGACATAACAACTCTCGATATAACCGACTCTCATAACTTCATAACAATTTTTCATTCATTCATATTTCCTTCAATAAAAATTGATATCTATATAAAAAGTTACCGTTATCTGTCTGTCAGTTAATGGCATATCAGTAATTCGGTACATGTGTTCCGCAATGAAGATATTCATTAGTCCATGTAGGTACGTTACTCTGTGCTCGGCTGTACGTGATGCGTGTACTAATAGAAGTCGCATTTAGAGATATTTGTCAGGGCTGGCAGAGGTGGAAAGGAGGTGAATGATTTCCGATGTGGTTTCCTTTATCGATACTGAACCTACCCCTAAGCTATGGCACGCAATTTCTTTAACACCCTGTATAATATATTACCTAATTAATATAATATACACACAATAACCAGACAACTATACAAGAATTTATTTTCCTATTATATGCTATACAAAGCAATTTAATAGTTTTAGTACGGAACCCAAATTTTTTTTTATGATTCTTCTTCAATGATTTGTAACTATAAATAAAGTGCAATAAATAATTCGTAGTTTTTAAATCCCGGGATTTAAACGTTATTATTATTATTCCGGGATTTTAGAGGAGGTATTATCCACTCTATGTATTAGATTATATTCAATTCCGATCTCTGATCATTACAGTAGTAAGTTTTGTGATTAACAGCTTGGGAAAAACGATTGCGCGGCCGCAAACTTTTCTGTTTACAATAATACATATAAACTAGACAATCAGCAAACCTAGAGTTCTTTCAAATATCATAGTTAGATCCTAGACTAGATGTAGAAAGCTATGAGACTCGCAGCACATATTTTAAATACACATACCTGTCATGTAACAATATTATTTTTACTGGCGAGACACGCCACGAATAAACAGCGACATTACTCATGAAGTCTGTACAGGATTTCATTCCCGTATTTTTAAGAAAGTTCTAATCTAAGTGTCAATCTGTAAAAAAAAAAATCGGCCAAGTGCGAGTCGGACTCGCGCACGAAGGGTTCCGTATCAGAAACCTTAGTTAGTTTTAAGTTTATTCTTGGGATAAATTCATCCCAACTACGGAAACCTTCATTGTGCGTGATCTAACACACACTTAGCCGGTTTTATTTTTTATATTTTTATATTTGAGTCGATTGAATGAAAGGTAAATTGCGGTTTACGATTTATGACGTATTAAAAAAAACTACTTACTAGATCTCGTTCAAACCAATTTTCGGTAGATATTTACATGGTAATGTACATCATATATTTTTTTTAGTTTTATCATTCTCTTATTTTAGAAGTTACAGGGGGGGACACACATTTTACCACTTTGGAAGTGTCTCTCGCGCAAACTATTCAGTTTAGAAAAAAATTATATTAGAAACCTCAATATCATTTTTGAAGACCTATCCATAGATACCCCACACGTATGGTAATGATTTTTTTTTTTTTTTGAGTTTCAGTTCTAAGTATAGGGAACCCCTAAAATTTATTGTTTTTTTTTTTTTTCTATTTTTGTGAGAAAATCTTACTGCGGTTCACAGAATACATCTACTTATCAAGTTTCAACAGTATAGTTCTTACAGTTTCGGAAAAAAGTGGCTGTGACATACGGATGGACAGACAGACAGACATGATGAATCCAAAAACCTCTAATTTTCTAAATTTTTGCTATTGATTGTCACTAAGATGAGATTTTGACTTGAATATGAACGATTTTGAAGTACGACAATTGGCTTTCAGTAATGCTTTCAAAACATCAGTTTCAAAGAGTGCCAACCCTACACGAGATACAGTCGCGCGACGCTTCGCGTTTCGCGCACACCTCTGCGACTTTTTTGCCGCGCGCCCATCATTCCCTCTGTCTAACCGGAAACCATAATTAGTGCCTTTACAGACGAAGGACAAAAAGTCGCTCAAGTTTTGTATATGGACGCGTAATTGGCATCCATTCTGGTGGAAAAAGCCGTCGGTAGCCGCGGCATGTGTAGGGGACACTTAGCAGCTGGTGGGTGGGATGCATTGTTCGAGCTTGTAGCTTAAATGTTGGACAAGACGATGTAGGTGGATGGTTTTGATCATTTACATATTTACAACTACAAACAATCTATTTTGTAGAGCGCTGTCATCGGTCCACAAGCGCCACTCCTATAAAAACATAGTATCTCGTGACTGAGAAGGAATTTTATGAAAAACGGCTCAATCAGCTCCCTCAGTAAGTGTGTCTAGAATTTCCTAATACCTTTTATAAAGTTTCTTAATGAGACACGAAGCAACAAAATACGATCGAAAGGAATGTGACCGTTTTTATAAATAAAAACGAAAAACGATCTAAAGATCGAATTTTGTTGCTCCGTGTCTCAATATGAAACTTTATAAAAGGTATTAGAAAATTCTAGACACACTTACCGAGGTAGCTGATTGAGCCGTTTTTCATAATTCCTTCTCAGTCACGAGATAATGTTTTTAAAGGAGTGGCTCTAGTGGACCGGTGACAGCCCTCTTAATATACTGCAACTGGCCTATCTTGTTTTTAGACGGATCCTTCGAAATCTGCCTCATAGAGTTCATTGTGGTATTTAAGTCTCTCATAAATGCCCATAAAGGGCACTGCCTAAAGACGGCATAGAATAGAATAGAATAGAATAGAATACTCTTTATTATGTACACCATAAAAATTACAGATATAAATGTAGAACTGTTACATAGGGTGTCACAATGGGCGGTCTTATCGCTAAAAGCGATCTTTTACAGACAACCTTTGGATGGATCAAAAAGTAGAAGGAGAGACAATACTGCAGGCATGTATACCATAAATGCCCATAAAGGGCACTGCCTAACTACGGCATGTATGCCATAAATGCCCATGAAGGGCATTGCCTAACTAAGGTATGTATTCCAAAAATGCCCATAAACGGCACTGCCTAACTATGGCATGTATGCCATAAATACCCATAAAGGGCAGTGCCTAACTACGGCATGTATTCCATACATGTCCATAAAGGGCACTGCCTAACTACGGCATGTATGTCATAAATGCCCATAAAAGGCACTGCCTAACTACGGCATGTATGCCATAAATACCCATTAAAGGGCACTACCTGACTACGGCATGTATGCCATACATGCCCATAAAGGACACTGCCTTACTACGGCATGTAGGCTATACATGCCTATAAAGGGCACTGCCTAGCTATGGCATCTATGGAGTTCGATGGAGAAGATTTTTGAATAATATTATTTCTGCTTTGCTTTTGTTTTTTACTGCAAAAAGTGAGTATACTCGTAGGTACCTAATTCGACGAGTGTTGGTATCCCTAATAACAAACACACATGAGGCATTTCAGCCTGTTCTCTAGAATGGCAACTGGTATCTATTGCAGATGTTCAATGTCCATGAGAAGCGGTGACTATTTATTATCATCGAGTGGGCTGTGAGCTAGTTTACCAGTTTTGCCACCCAAAAGCATAATCTAGTAGCGAGAACACCTCTTAAACATTTATCCTTCACCAATCCATCATTGATAACCCATTAAAATAACTCTTAAAACAGTAGCCAACTTCAACTTGACACACAAAAAATCCTCAAGCAATGGTCGAACCCATCACCTCCCGCCGACCGACCAATCGATCATATCTGAACCCGAGTGATATAATTATCTTGAGCCAGTCACGAAGCTGTGATCGATAGCCTCTCGATACTTTAATGTTTTGAGCTCTAATCGATTCGATGCTTATCGAATAATTGACTATTTATACATATAAGTATCTGTTGCTAAACAGTTGCATTTGAATGGTGACGTAGAATTAGGCACCTACTTAAGTATAGAAATATTAATGACTAGTTTGTTGAAGGGTTTGTCAGAAGAAACTGAACTAAAATAAACTACCACCAATACAACATTGCTGTACAGACTCTCAACGTAGTGAAATCAAATCAAAAGTCATTTATTCAAATTAGACTGAGAATCCGCACTTTTTGAACGTCAAAATTCGTTCTCTATTGTATCACCTAACTTTTTTATCCATAATTTAAAGTGCCATAACTTTTTTTGTCCTAACCATCATTTGTCTGAATGATAACTTACCCGAACTTAATATCACATGCCATAAAACTTAAATCCCTAAATATAATATGTCCTAAATCCGTTTGTCATAAATATTACAATCAATAATATACAAAAGACATAAAACCGTTTTCAATAAAAGTTAGAAGTCCTAAATTCAAATTACATAATTTTTATTTATAATAATAATATTCTTAGAACAAGCAAGCAAGCATGCAGCATGCAAGCAAGCATGCAACATGCAGTAGGCATGGTTTCTGTCACGGCTCCGGCGCTAAGGTTCTCCGGCGGCACCACGCGTGATAATCGTCGCAGACGGCTTTTGCTAACCACCGCAGCTTCGACCTAAGCAATTTTAAATTACAGTCTAGCGGTAGGGCAGACAAGACTGCGTGGAGTCGGATTTACAGCGATTCGTTTCTGTCACTAAAACCTAATTTTTAGCAAATGTTTTAGGACTAAAAATTTTATTATAAATGAAAATTCTGAATAATACACATTATAATACAACACTTAGGACATGTATGACTTTATATCATGCAAAATTAGGAGATTCAATTATTATAGTACTCGATATTATGACAGAATAGTTTTAGATGTAAAGATAATTATTTAAAACAAAATTTCGTATTTTTGAGCATTAAGGTTACTGAAGCAAACGTGTTATGGATAATGATTTTCGGACAAACAATTTTAGGAAAAGAAAGGGAGTACCGTCAAAATTACATAAGACAGTCCCCCGGCACGCCCGCTCTTCGCCACTTTCTGGGAATAAGAAGTGGCGCAAAAAACTCCCCAGCTGCACAGCTGTCTTTTCAGTTAGAAGAACTAGTGAAAATCGCATTGGTGTTGCAGGTCTATTGGTGGCGGTCACCACTTTTAATCTGGTAGATTATAGGGCCATTTATTGTCCTATTAAATGAAAACAAAATACATGGTACACCCACTTATGTCATGTAACTTTCTGTTTCTTCTTTCTTTCTTTTCTTTCTTACATATGTCATGTAACTCCACTCAATTTCAAGTAGTAAGTAGGAGCCCAGACTGGTGCATCAAAACCATTTTATTTTAAAAAAAAAACCTTATTTGGGATAAGCAACATCCATAAATATGGGTTAGTAAACAAAAAGATAACTTACATATATCTATGTTAGTAAACTTATTATCTATTTGATAACGAGGCTGTCGTTCGAAATACACCTTCGTACAACATCACCTAATAAAGGACACTCGTACCTCCCCGCTATAGTCTTCAGGATGGAGTTGGAGATGCCCCGCACTCTGCAGAGCAAAGAGTCAGACTTCTGTCTACCGATGGCGTGGAAGCCATCGACGTATGCTTGTACAAACATACCTGATGCACTACAGAAACGGGACAGCCCCATCAACATCCTGAACCCGTTATTATATTGGACCCGTAGGGCTCAACATCAGACGCCCTCTGTCCAGTCCTTAGGCTATAAGCCTACCTTGAGTATTATGCTTAGGGTTGTTACTATCTGAATGACTATTAACTGCTGTTTGCTGCACCGGACGACGTCATTACATCAACGCCGGCTCACATTGGGGATAGAGCCAATTTTTTGTTCAAAACCACCTAGAGATCGCAAAAATAAACCAAATGAGACAATTTTTGGACAGAAATGTTTGTAATTAAATTTTAAAGAAACTGACGAAGCCAGATTTCTAATATTCCTTAAATCTAAAACTTCATAACCCACTAAAACCAAGGTAAAGCGAGTTTTACTCTGTTCTTTAATCCTTTCAGTCACGCATTTCAACTAGCACTTGTATGGAAGTGCAAATATTCGCTTCCGATGTATTTTTCGTCGCTGAAAACGAATCTGATGTCAAAAATGCAATATACCGAAAAATATCGTAGGGTGGAACTACCCTTTTTTTTTCACAAAAATTATTTATTTCTCATATTCGAGTGGAGATATAGTTTTTAGTGCAATTTTTGTCGCTGAAAACGAATTTGACGTCAAAAATGCAATAAATAAAAAAAGCCTCCTATATCAGGGTGAAAATTTACAACCTTATTTCGCAAATCGGGCTTCGTGCGTGTCTTTGGAATTTAATTTCAAACATTTATGTGTAAAAATGGTTTAATATTTGAGGTCTCAAGGTAGTTTTGAACATTCTGTCCCCAATGTGCGGCTGTCGCTGAAAACCAGCGCTGGGGCTCTGTCTTGCATAGGGTCCCAGCATAATGCTGAGCGATAGCCGTTTTGCGACGACGTTATGTGACGCATTTTACCCCCATAGTATTCAGTTTTTTTTTTTTTTTTTTTTTTTGTGTTGGTTTTCTTTATTGTGTCATGTTTACCGAAAATAAACGTATTTTCTTTCTTTCAACGATAAAAATTTTTCATTAATTGGCGTATAACCCATGCCTTAAATCTCAACTGACATGCCATTAATTTTCTGTAACTTAAACATACATTTTATCATACAAATCCTCACGTTTACAATTTAATAAGACAACCAGATATAAAATGCGGTCCCCCATGATAACCTTATCCCGACGTGGTACTATTAACTCCAAACTAAGATGGCTACTAATAGCGGACGAGATAAAGCTAATAGCTTTCATGGAATTGGTAATAGGTTCCCGTTTCAACACTAAATGGTAGGACTGGTACTAGGGTCCTGGCATAATGACTACACGCAGAAATAATCTGTGGAATGATGTAATTTTGAAAATGGAATACGTTATCTTGATTTTCTTTTCCTTTTGAAGACTGTTTTAAATTCTTATAAACTTTACTGTGCCACAGATTTTGTGGGGCCATTTCTTTTTTAGAGCCACATAACCAAGTTTTTTTTAAAGGTTTTGGTAAAATTAGATAAGTACAAAATAACAGTGCTAAGTAGTTAGAATCATCATATTTTTTTTTACTAGCTGCTTCCCGCGTCTTTTTCTAAAATAGCAGCTATCTGCTAGTGAAAGTCCTGTCAAAACCGGTCCAGCCGTTTCGGAGATTAGCCGGAATAAACAGACTGACAAAAATTTTAAAACTTGTTTTTTTTTTTTTGCTATAAGTTCCGTATCTATACTAATATTATAAAGCTGAAGAGTTTGTTTATTTGAACGCGCTGAACTCAGGAAAAAAAAAAAAAAAAAATTGTGTTGGATAGTATATTTATTGAGGAATATTATAGGCTATATAACATCACGCTACGACCAATAGGAGCGGAGCATAAATGAAAAATGTTGCAAAAACGGGTTTTTTTTTTCTTTTTTGAAAGCTTCCTTTGCGTACGCTGCGTAAACGGTTTAAGTTACGCAAATATAATGTATGATGAAATTGTTTCTCTTTAAAAGTTCAAAAAAAAAGATTGACTCACTATAACCTTTTTTTATGGTAATCAAATTTGTTCGAAATTAATGCATTATTTGCGAAGGAGTTTTGTCTACATAATATTAATCCCTATCCAAATAAATATGTTATTAATCACAAGTATTTAAATGTAAACAAAATTGTCCTTGACATCACTTGATTTCAATCAACATCTTAGGATTTATCATAATTTTAAAATAACTTCGCAGTAAAAAAGTGTATGCCTATTTAACATCACGCGCTACGCCCCTAAGGAGTCGAGCAAGACCACAAAAAGTCGGAAGTCGGAACGCTAATCGAAAACGAAGTGACTGCGCGGACGGGCGATGCGATACGACGGGGTGGGTTGTGGGCCGAAATTTTACGCGGACGAAGTCGCGGGCAGAAGCTAGTAATGTATATACTTTCATATGCGTTTAGTAAAAAGCTGCTATTTTGACATTGCAAAGAGACTTTAAGAGACACTTCAATTGTAGTTATTTGTATAGATACAGATGTCACATTTGTGTAAACTTCTATCAATTCTAATTAAGTTCAAATTTTTCGATTTGCGTTTTAATTATAACACTGATATTTGAACACACGTTCACCTACTAATGAGCTTGTCCTAACATCTTTTTCATCGTCTCGTCAAGCAGAGCGTAATGAATCAAGTGTCAGACACTGTCTCAACTCCGGTAGTCTGTGTTTGACAGCTGACTGGTTGTCACCGAGCTTGAACGGAAGCTTTTTTTTTATCGATGGTGGACTTTTGAGGAGCTCGTGGCTAAGTAATAACAGCCGCCCGGGTCGATTCATCAGGTTAAGCTACGCTTGCCGGGATTGGTCCGTGGATGGGTGACCATCTTAAGATGATAAAACATTATTTCACTATCATTATTTAGCTCCGGTTCCGTGTGGCGCCGGACGTAAAAAATAGCACCACCCCATTTCCTCCCGTGGGTGTTGTAAAAGGCGACTAAGGGACTTACTAGAGAATGGGTAGCAGCATTCTCTATGCATTTTTAACACCATACTGCGATCACCAACCCGCTTGCCAAGCGTGGCGATTATGGCAAACCCCCCAATTGGGGAGGCTTATGTTCAGCAGTGGACATCTTTCGGCTGAAATGATGATGATGATTGAACTCCGATAATAGTACTATACAAAAAAACCAGACTACTCAATATAACTCAACTTTACATATACTACTAAAAATCATCACCAAATCTGTTCGGTCAAACATACAGTTACATATGAAAAATATAACATACAACGTAAGTAATAAAAACAAAATCCAGTTAAAACCAGCGCACGCTCGCACTGGTTATGGCAAAAAAACAATATTGGTTGAAGGAGCACGACTGTTTAATAGTTTACCGGAGGATATAAAAAAAAAAAATCACAATGGAGCCGATTCCCTTGTTCACAAACTAAACTAAATTTAAGTTCAGTGGATCTTTTTCTTTATATTTCATTAAGAAAAGGACAGTAGATAAATTTTAGTTTAGTCCTGTCAAATTAATCAGCGCGTGTCACTACTCCATACAAGTTTAGACGTGATTAAAAACTTGCCGACTAAAATTACGTCAATTAATTTGACAGGACTAAACTAAAATTTATCTTCTGTCCTTTTCTTAATGAAATAGAAAGAAAAATATGCACTGAACTTAAATTTAGTTTAGTTTGTGAACAAGGGAATCGTTACCAATATAAACACTTATTCAAACGTAGATTAAGGCAATACATTACAACACTTGAAATAACATAAAACAGAATATTATTATTATGCTAATATAATGTCTCCAACACTCTATAGGTAAGTAATTATAATAGTACTAGTTATAAGCACTTACATTTATGCATCTCATTATAAGCGAACTGTTATTTTAAGTTCATAAGAGAAATAAAGTTCCTTCTTTAAACCTAGATGCCGAGACTCCTCTGTGCTTCGGAAAGCACGTTAAGCCGTTGGTCCCGGCTATCATTCGTGGATCTTTGACAATTGTTACGGGTCGTCAGAAGCCCGATAGTCTGGCAACCAGTCTTACCAAGGGGTATCGTATTGCCCAGTTACTGGGTTGTGGTGGTCAGATAGGCAGTCGCTCCATGTAAAATACTGGTATTCAGCTGAGATTGGTAGCCGACCCCGACATAGTTGGGAAAAGGACAGGACTTCATGGAGTTTGTGCGCCAGAAGACGAGGTACACGCCGAGGGTGCAGTTACTGAAGTCGCGCCGTGTTCCGCGTACCGAATTATTACCTGCCCCTCGTCATGGAAGAAGGCTTTTGGCCGCAGGACGTGGTGTGAAGAATATGTTTTTCAACTAAAATGTTAAATTAATTCTTGGGATAAATTCATTCCAACTACGGAACCTGTCATTGTGCGTGGTCTGAAACGCAGTTCGCCAGTTTTTTAAAGACAAATACGATTTTTATTTTTTTATTGAATTGCGCCCAATAAACAGCGTTTACGATCATACATCATCAAATAAAATATCTCAATCACAAACCAGTTTAGTGAACATTAAACAGTACATACAGATACAGCAGAACTACCCACATCGTACGTGTAAACAGCTATCTAATGTACGCTACATTAACATAAGCCGACGACTTTAATGTCGTAATCTTAACGTTAGGACCAGTCAGCATCTGCTCACACTAAAAACTTGGTCCTTCTATACGCATCTGCGTATAGAAGGACCAAGTTTTTAGTGTTATACAAAATCAAAAGTCATTTATTCAAATTAGGCTGAGAATAAGCACGTCTTTTTGAACAGCAAAACTACCTCAAAACGCCCGCCCTTCACCACTTCCTAGTGCTTTAGCTGGGGAGAAGAAGTGGCGCAACAAACTCCCCAGCAGCACAGCTATCTGTTCAGTTACAACTTGATTTTATACAATACACTTCTACTTTAAACATTTAAAATAAAAATAAAAATACGTGGAAAAGTGTTTGCACAAACTTACTTACAGAAATAAATCTTTTATACTCTGGGCCCATCGGAACCTCCTCCTGATGGAATGTGGTCAAAGTCAAATTTAAATATTTTCTTTTCTGATCTGGGTGACGCCTGCGCATTTGAAGAGCACATGCGTAACGGTTTCATCCGCCTCCATGCAGGCCCTGCACAGAGGGCTGTCCGTTATTCCTATTGTATGGAAATGTTTTTTTTGCGGTCTCGATGTGTTAAGATGGTCACAACCCAACCGCAGCAAGGGTAGCTTAACCTGATCGATCGACCCGTGTGGCTGTTATTACTTAGCTACAAGCCCCTCAGTTTATTATCAGTAAAGATACATAAAAGATTGCATCAGCAACAAGACGACCATAGGCGTTCTTACTTAGGTTGACTCGCTCGGTTCGGTATTAACCATGTATTGTTACAACTGGCCCTTCTTCGCTTTCTTTTTGTTGTGAAGAACTCATTACTTATAAAATTACATATCGATATGTTTTCTAATTAAAACGATCGGTGTATTAATGGTCGGCAGATATGTTAGATTGCTCTAATATTAAGGTGTTGTTCTCGTACACTTTGGTGTAACACATGAATTATTATATTAACCCGTAAAAATACTGATGGTACCCTTATATGAACAATGATCCAACTCATGAAAAGTGAATTTTGAAGCCAGCAAAACTCTTCAGATGCTTTGCTGTTCAGAAACAAAGCTTATTACTCTCGTGAATTCTCTTGACCTCTCGTCATTTGCCTGTAAATTTCAGCAGCCCGTACAACCGTGGACAGTTACAAGTTACTTCAGACCTATGGCACTGTAACGTGATCGCTCACAATGGGCCTTATTAAAAGGCTAAAAGTCATCCAAAGGGTCAATGGAGAAGGTTATGCTTGCAGTTTCCCTACGTGATCGAATCAGAAATGAAGTGATCCGCAGGAGAACCAAGGTAACCGACATAGCCCGAAGAATTGCCAAACATAAGTGGCAGAGGGCAGGGCACATTGCTCGCAGAATAGATGGCCAATACATGGGCCGAAAGGTTCTGGAGTGGCGATCGCGTACCGAAAGACGAGACCTTGTGAAAGCCACAGGAATCTGCTGGATGCGGAAAGCACATAGCTGGTCGAAGTGGCGGTGCTTGGGAGAGGTCTAAGCCCAGCAGTGGACGTATTTCGGCTAAATGATGATGATGATGTATATTCGTGAGGGAATAACTAGACAAATAATTGACACGCTAATCAAATTGTTTAGTTATTAGCAGACAGCAGAATAATTAATGGAATCAAACGCCACTACTATCCAGATGAATGCTAATGCCCTTCGTCCTGACTTCTCTAAGTCGGATTTTACGCAACCCACGAGAATGAAAATGAAAAAGACGATCTATTCTCTTCACATAAATAACTGTCTGTGGACCAATATATACAAATTAAACATATAATAGGTCAGCTGACAAACAAGCCAGTGATATTTAATTAAAATAACGTCTCGGGACCACACCTTAAGCCGTCACATTAGTCACACATAACGAATGATTCTCGATTCAAATCGATACGTTTTATCGATCTACTTTCGATTGCATTACGATTATTTCGGGGCCGCACACTTTTAATTATTTTGTGTAAAAGTGGACGCGATATAAAAGTTACTTCAATGTCAACTTGAACGTGGGTGGAGTGCAGAGTGGTTAAGATAATAATTTATTTGTATGCTACATCTGCACTTATTGTACCCATCTATCTAGTCAGGAAGGCTGCTTGATAAAGAAAGAAAGAAAGAAAAATAGGTTTATTTGTCACAGAAACACATGCATACAAAAAGATTCACAATCAATCGATACATTGATTCAGATATTTTTTCTTCCTTTTTTTTATTTCACTTTCGCTCATAATAGGAATATAAACTGCCAGTTGCTTTACTTCAGATGTCACAATTGTCGAAACTTTTTTTTTAAGTTTCTTATCTCCACAAATTACATTCTTATACTAGCTAAACTCTTTAGCGAAGTTCTTTGGGCATGTATCGAGACGGAATTATGACTCCATAGAGCGTCTAGTGGTGCAGGGCAGAGTAGAAGGAAAGAGGCCACGCGGGAGGTCACCGATTAGTGGACCGATCAGATTAAATCCGCAGTTGGAGGCCCTGTTAGTGAATGCACCAGACTGTCATCTAACAGAACCAGATGGAGGGAGATCGTGAGGCGAGTTACGACAACACCTGCGATTGGACAAAGCTCATTGTGACCACGACCGCTCTGTCAAGAGTGAAGCGAAGAAGAAAAAGACTAGCTAAACATTAAGTTGACAGGTATTTTGTTATTTGTGAGAGATCTAGAGTCTAAACTAAGCCTTGCAATAAATCACATAATAAAGGTTGTCATCATCATCATTTCAGCCGAAAGACGTCCACTGCTGGACGTAGGCCTCCCCCAAGCACCGCCACTTTGACCGGTTCTATGCTTCCCGCATCCCAACCACACCAAGGTTGTCAACCTGGTACAATTGCTAGTGATTGATGGTGTGTGTGAGAGTATGTGTGTGTAAATGGGTGTGTGTGTGGGTGTGTGTGTGAGTGTGTGCTAATTCGACAGCTACCTGTCAGTATCCTTAGTTAGTTATTCATTTATTATTAGATGTAATTTCATTTATGATGCCTGAAAGAATTTGGGTGAGGCCTTTGCTCAGCAGCAGTTGGACTGCGTATGCTGATAAAAAAAAAAACATTTAAGTTAAAAATATAGGTATCTTGACTAATGAAATGTTGTCAATTAGAGATGAAAAGGTCTCTAGCTATAGGTATTTTTTTATTTTATTTCTGCTCTAAAATATAAATGGAATGGAATGGTTTTAATCAAGTTCTGTGACTTCTATAAACACACACCAAGTATAAATGTCACTTCTATTTTACATCGAACTCAATGTTTATGTCATGTGGATTATTTTCGCGGCACCAAGGCTTATTTATTTTAATGTTCATTACTTCAATATAAATTTAATTTATTAATTTAAGTAATGGTGAAGGTTGGTCGACGTGTTGTTGAGTAATTTAACAAGATTACGAATAAGCTCGTAATGATTTATTTGTGGATAATGTCGGCAAAGTCACGATGCACGATGTTAAGTAGTGACGGATTAATTGAGATACTAATTAGCTCTGAAAACAAGTAAGTACACTGATCAAAATATATTTTGCACTGCCTGCAATCAATTTATTGAATTATTTCAAACTGCCTTTATTCTTTTTAAGGTTCCGTAGCCAAATGGCAAAAAACGGAACCCTTATAGATTCGTCATGTCAGTCTGTCTGTCTGTCCGTCCGTATGTCACAGCCACTTTATCCGAAACTATAAGAGCTATACTGTTGAAACTTGGTAAGTAGATGTATTCTGTGAACCGCATTAAGATTTTCATACAAAAATAGAAAAAAAAAAACAATAAATTTTGGGGGTTCCCCATACTTAGAACTGAAACTCAAATTTTTTTTTTTCATCAACCCCATACTTGTGGGGTATGTATGAATAGGTCTTCAAAAATGATGTTGAGGTTTCTAATATATTTTTTTTTCTAAACTGAATAGTTTTCATGAGAGACACTTCCAAAGTGGTAAAATGTGTGCCCCCCCCCCCCCTGTAACTTCTAAAATAAGAGAATGATAAAACTAAAAAAAAAAAATATGATGTACATGTAAACTTCGACCGAAAATTGGTTTGAACAAGATCTAGTAAGTAGTTTTTTTTTATTATAGATAATGGTACGGAACCCTTCGTGCGTGAGTCCGACTCGCACTTGGCCGGTTTTTTTTAGGGATCCGTAGTCAACAAGGAAGCCTTATAGTTTCGCCAAGTCGACCTGTCTAACTGTCTATCTGCGGCTTAATTCATAGACTCTTACTTCTAGAAAGCGGTAATTTGACATGGGCATACATATTAATCACGCCGATAAAGTGTTAAAATAAAATCTTGTATTTGAAGTGAAAACTTCTTTAGGCGCGTTGAGCGAATTTTGGTAGGGGAAAACCTTATGGATTCGCGATCGTCACCGAACGCTTTCCATGAGCTAAAACTGAAGACCTATGATGACATTGAATTATTGCTGCAAGCATCGACAATATGAGTTGAAATGATACACACACACACACCCTCACACACCCTTACACACCCTCACTCACACACACTAACACACACTCTATTTTAGGATATCGACGGTGAAGTGCCAATAACTCCTAACTTACAAAGTCAAAAATGTACACAAACTGAATGAGGATGCATGCATGGCGGTAATAACATAAAATAGGCACGTTGGTTTAGTTGGAGGTATTTCCACATATAGTTTAGCAACAAAAAGTACACTTAGGAGATTTCACTAAAACCTGCGAATAACCCCTTTAAATTCAAAATGATAAACACGTGAATTCTAGAAAAATGTAAGTTAGAGCCAAACCACACGGGCGGCGCGGCTGTGGCACGGCGCCTGAGCGGCGCCGCTGCGGTTTTCTACATACAAAAATGCATTGTAGCCACATGGCGCCGTGCGGTGTGCTCCGGCACCGCGCCGCGCGCGCATCGGAATCGAGACGAGGCGGGGAGGGGTGTAAGCAGAGCGGAGCCGGAGCGGCGCCGCTCGCAGTTGTTTGTTTGCGCAGCATTAGGGAAGGACGCATCATTGTTTCCATTGTTATTACAGACTGTCGTACGTAGCGATGGGCAACCCCTCATTTTGCCGCCGCTGCGGCGCCGCCGCGGCTCCGTAGAACGTTGCGACGCCGCTCTGCCCGTGTGGTCGCCAGTGCGGCGAAATGGCTTGCGGTGCGGCGCCGCACCGCCCGTGTGGTTTGGCTCTTAGGAGGTATTGGCACTTCACCGTCGATATATCTTTAAGTTGTTTCTTATTTAGATAAAGTTCAAGTCTTGTCTTGTTTAGTTTGAGATTTAACTTGTAATTTTCTGTTTAAATACTATTTTATTTTTGTACACCACTTTTACCATTTTATAATTTGTGTCATTGGAGAGCGGGATCTCCTAGCACAGGTATATCTTTTACTTAAAGGGAGGTCCCAATGTAAGATTTACTGTAAAAGTTGTACAAGTTTCTGCAATAAACCTTTTTTTTTATGTATACTGTGTACATATATGTAGGTCACTGGAACGCTGCAATCGCTCTATTGGTTAAAAAATATTCTCCCATCACATATTAAGGCAATGCTTGTACAGTCCCTTATCTTCCCCATAATTGACTATGGTGATATGTGCTACTATGACCTGAATGCAGATCTCCTCAATAAACTTGACCGACTTCTTAACTTAATAGCTGCATTCGATTTGTTTTCAATCTCCGCAAGTATGATCATGTATCCGCACATCGATCGCTTTTAAAGTGGTTGCCTATCCGGCAGCGCAGAGCTCTGAGGGCTTTGACAACCCTGTTTTCTCTCCTTCACATACCCACTTCTCCTTCTTATATGACTTCTCTTTGTCAATATTTATGCGCTGCACACAGCAAGAATCTTCGGTCCGAGAATAATCGTCTTCTTCGTTGTCCTTCTCATCGCTCTGGTTTCATAAAATCTTCTTTCTTTGTCCAGGCGGTTTTCCTTTGGAATGCGCTCCCTCAGAATATTAGGACGGTAACCAATCAGTTCACATTTAAAGTGAAAGCTCGAGAACAACACATACACAAGAAGTTGGCAGATTCGTCTCAGAGTTAAGTTGTTGTAGGTTTTCTTTTAACTCTCATAACTTTTTATTTTTTGTTGTATGTATATGTATTTATTCTTGTATCTTAGTTATAAATATATTCTAAATTGTTTTCTATTATTGCACCTACTGTATATTGTCTCTGCATCACTCTAAGGTAGACTGGTAGAAAATGCCCAAGGCATTAAGTCCGCCTTTGTACAGTTTTTACTTGTGCATAAAGTTTTCATTAATAAATAAATAAATATGTGTACTTTTTGGGTGAACAAACATCATGGAACTCGCGTCATCGTCACTGAATGCTTTCCATGAGCTATATGTATAAAAGAACAGCTATTCCAAAGAAATATCAATAAAAATAAAAACATTACAAACACAAAATAACAATATAATTGTATTAAAAAAAAAAACAATTAGAAACATTAAAAAACACACAAACAAAAATCAGAATAAGTCACACAAAAAATTTACACACGGAGACGTCTCCCAAAAACCAATTAGACATGTTGATGACACCAACAAAAATGAAATGTTTTTAAACTGTACTATTTAGACTGACAAGGTCCAATTTTTTTACCTGTCGATTAACGTGGATATTAATTAACAAGTTCCGAATAAAGACTCCGAGTACCGGCATAATTCATACAGAGGACAATAAGTTAACTGTCACCCTCTGGAATTCCGCCAAAGAGTATGTAAAGATATTATAGATAGATAGAATACTCTTTATTATGTCCACCATAAAAATTACAGATATAAATGTAGAACTGTTACATAGGGTGTCACAATGGGCGGTCTTATCGCTAAAAGCGATCTTTTACAGACAACCTTTGGATGGATCAAAAAGTAGAAGGAGAGACAATACTGCAGGTAGTCAATGGTGTACCACTTACATAAATACATACATACACAAAGCATATAGATACTTTTATATTTGATTATAGCCATATGCTAAGTTCTAAATCGTCCCGGATAACCTGAAACCTAACTGCAGCTCTAAGGACAAAAAGAACAACTTAATTGGCTGATTATGTATATAGATCACTGATCTACAGTTAACGATCGATATAGATCACGGCTGATAAGCGCCTGCGCTCTAACAAGTTACCATAATAAGTGTTTCTAATAAGCTAAGCTATAAATCACTGGGCATTGCGCTTGACTGTTATAGTTGAGTTGAAACAAGTTGAATGTCTTGTTGGTCTAGTAGTCAAAAGTAGGACTCTAAAGATGGAGTCCTGAGTTCTATGGTTTCATCGCCAAAGTGGGTAAGAGAGAGAAAAATACAACGTAACAGTACCTCCCCAACCACCAGAGATTTGACCCGCTAGGGTAAATCTCGAAGCTGGCATTAATAAGTGACAGTTATAATCACATACTTAAAGGTTAACTTAGTATAAGTGTTTGATATAAGTAATTAATTATTTATGCGGTAGTCCCTTAAAGGCTTCCGTGTATTGTTTAAGAAGGAGTATTCTTTTTAAATATATGTTATTTCAAACAGTTTATTGTTTCCTTGTATTTCAATACGTAACCACCTTGCATGAAGGCTTTGTTCCAATACCTCTAGAGGGACAAAATCTTTTATGTAACAATGGACATGATGATGGATGGTGGCGATGGTGGGTGGGTGGGGAGTAAGTATTGGGTTTTTTTTTTTTACCTAGAAACCGCAAACGGACGATATTTGTAAAAGGCTAATAAATTTGCATATGCTCTCTATAAACTGGCTAAAATTGTAAGCTTAGAATCTGTTTTAATTGCTTACCATGGCTATGTTGGCTTATTCCACAATTCCCCCCTGAAAATCCCCCTTAGGAGGAAAAGTGGAATATGAAAACAGTCTAGAATTCACCCCTGATAATCCCGCTAAGGGGGGAAATCTAGAATTGAAAAAACAAAAAATAACTTATTCCAAGATCCCTTGAAAGTGATTTTTTTACATTAGGGTTCAGTTTTTTCCACTGAGGGGATTCTCTTAGGGGGGATTAGTGGAATAAGCCGCTATGTTACATCCACACTAAGATATGGCATAATATATTGGGGTAATTCAGTAAATTATGAGTATGTTTTCAAAGCCCAAAAAATATGCATCAGAGCTACATGTGATTTACAAAGTACAATCTCTATTTAAAAGCCTCAAAATGTTAACCTGCGTATATGTACATATATGAAGTAAATATATTTGTTCACCATTTCAAACGATCGCTTAATAGAAGCCATTTGCATGTAAGCGCTCAATGTAACAGTTTTCACGATTATATTTATTGTCGATGTCGTTTCGAGTGTATTTTTCGTATGAAGAATTACTGGTTCATTTGTCGGGTTAAGATAGAATAGAATACGACCGTTCTTAACTGCAGCCTAATTGCGTGACACACTCTCCATTACAATCTGAATGATTTTGAAGCATAATGCTAATCCATCATCATCTTCCTGCCCTTGTCCCATGTTACTTGGGGTCGGCGCAACACGTTTTCTCTTTTGCATTCCCCTCTGTCAACCGTCACTCTATCATTCACTCCCTTCTCTTTCATATCATTCTTCACACAATCCATCCATTTTTTTTTTGGCCCTGCTCTCCCTCTCCATCCATCCACATTTATCTTCATCACTCTCCTCGTCACATGCGTTTCCTCCCTCCTCATCACATGCCCATACCATGCCAAACGACGTCCTTTCAACTTTTCTGTCACCGGCGCCACTTTCAAACTTCCCCTCAAATACTCATTTCTGACTTTATCCATTCTTGTCACTCCACACATCCATCTCAACATTCTCATCTCCACTACATGCAATATTTTTTCATCCGTCCTCTTCACGGCCCAGCATTCCGATCCATACAATACGACAGGCCTTATTACAGACTTGTAGATTTTTCCTTTTAACTTAAGGGGCATCCGTGGGTCGCAAGTTGTTCCTGCGACCTGTCGCCATTTCATCCATCCCGAGTTGATCCGGTGCGTTATGCCGAAGCATATTGCTAATCCATTGCTTCATAATGTTCCAAAAATTTGTCTGCTCAACTACTTCAATAACGCAATGAATGCTGTTGAACTGTCAGAATGAAACCGATTCCTACTGATTTAGTTAAAAAATTAAGCCTCAATTACCCCACAAAAGAAGCGAAGAAAGTGTGGTTAACCACACTTTCTTTCAGTAATAGACTAGAGTCAAGAGCAAACCCATCGTAGAATAAAAAAATAACAGCCGCACGGATCGATTCATCAGGTTAAGCTACGCTTGCCGGAATTGGTCCTTGGATGGGTGATCATCTTTACATACCGAGACTCCTCCGTGTCAGGGAATGCACGTAAAGCCATTGGTACCGGCTGTCATTCGTGGATCTTTGACAATCGTTACGGGTCGTCAGCCAGGGCCCAGCCCAGCCAGGCCAGGGCCAGTCTGCTATTAAAATGGTGTCAGAATGGTCTATCATTGATTTCATAATTTGTTGATTTTGACAAGTTTGGTAATCTACTAATATAATGGCGTCATTATGACTTTCCAATGGTCAGTCACTGACACTCCATTGAAAGAATTGGTAATCTCGTACATAATGACAAATGAAACTTCCTACTAAACTTCCAACTTCCTACTACTTCAGATTGCTTATAACACTAATAAATAATATGTAAAAATATATATAAATGAAATCTGGCATGAATAAATGTTCAAAATGCCATTGTAATACAATTCTATTACGAGACCATTGACCGACCAATGATCGACCATTATGAATTTAGCAGATTACGAACTTTTTGCAAAATCACAATGGGATCGTGTTGGACTGACGAATTTATAAAAATAGCAGACTAAAAGCATGACAACCAGTCTCACCAAGGGGTTGTACTTCACTGTGATTCGCATTTGTTTGTGATTTGTATCAAAAATTCTATTAAATTCACTAACACATTTACGTCCTAACATTCAAATTCAAATGTATCCAATCTACCTGTCATTGCAAAACCTTAATATACGGCTATGTGATCGTGAGAATTTACATTAAATAATACATATGAGTTATTGCATGTGTTTGTAGTTAATAGGTTCGGTTATCTACACGACACACCGTAAGTGGATAGTAAATTAATAATATGGTACTACGAGTTGTCGATACGAAGTCGCTGGTCACTCGATTGTGGGTAGTGATGAGTGTTCGAGATTGGAGATGATGACAGGATATTGATTATGCGTCAATGGATGTCCTTTGTGGAAGATGACTGTCATTTTTCGTCAATCTATGAATCTGCTTATTGATTTCATTACTTCTATTCAAATCCAATTCAAAGCCAAAACAGCAATTTGAGTGCATTAAAAGTCTGATTAATTTTGTAGAAAATAAAAAAATATCCTGTTAATAAGGGATGGTATTTAAAAGTACTTCAATTTTATTTAAAAGTACTCCCATTTCATTTACCTAATTTTGCCTGTGTTCCACCAAATATACTGAATGTGCACCAAAATATAACCTAACCTAACCTAACCTTTAATATTTGGTGCACGATCAGTATTTTTCGGGGAAGAATAAAATTTTAGAAATGCATACATAGATGTACCTTAAGATTTTTGGTGAACACAAAAATATTATCCGTTAATAAGTAATTTTGTTTATAAGAAACAAAGAATGTTAATAATGGTTAAGTTTTGTCAAAAACTTTCTGTCTTAATTCGGTACGAGTATTACCCGTTAGGCTAAACACACGTTCGACAAAAAAAAAAACATAATTTCCATATCAGAAATATGGCGGAGGAAATTTTTCCGAGAAAAATAATAAGCATCAGTCTATTTTCGGGACATGCTTAGCAAATGCTTCCTTGCCTTTACATTTTTGAAAATTATGTTTTTACTAAAAGGTATTCGCACATTTTCCCATTGTATGAAGACATTTTTAAAAGAGTTAATAGCAGAAACCCAAATAAATTACTTACCAGAGACTACATTTATATAGCAGGAATTCCAACTTCATGGCAAACAAAATATTAAACAATGTACCCCCACGCATCAGTGACGCCCAGTAATGAATTCAGGAAAACAATATTTGCTTAGCTTTTAAACAACTATTTCTATTCAGTTAACGAATTTTTTTTATTATAAATTTTTCACATTACATTTTGGCAATACTTTGACAATGTTATAAATGTTATAATAGATATTGACTTCTTTTTTCTTTTTAAGCATATTTTGATATTATATAATTAGTAAATTATATTAATGGAGATATTAATTGAACTTGAATTTTAATATTTCTACTCCGGCAACGATAATATACGTGAAACAGGTGAAGCTGTTTATTAATATTAAGAAAATCTTAATATACCAAACACTCAGAAATATTTTTTTAGGTATTGTTATATTATAAAATCAAAGGGTTTTTATTTGACTCCTAAGCTTACTAACTCACATCTATACAGTACGTCAACGAGGTGACAATGTGATGAGAATCTTAAGTAGTCCTAACGTCCACCTCAGTCATTTAGACTGATCTAGCCCGACAGTAAGATTGGCCAACAATTTCGCTGTGTAAACACCACTGAGTTTTATCATAACTTCGCCAACTGTCGGCTATTTATCAGGGCTGATTTACATTACTGTGGTCAGGTGGTTGGTTTCATTTGCGTAGGTGTAAATTAAACCATTAAATCCTGGTTTCCAGAGAAGCTTTTTACCAATAAATATCAGTTATAGACCTATTTAGGTCATGTGTTAATGACAGTATAGTATCGGATGATCGGTAATCCAAAAACATTGGTCCTAAGAGCCCTTAGAATTGAATCGGATTTAAGGACACTCTTACGTCTTTCCACTGACCGACCCAGACGACCCCACGACTCTCCTCCAGGAGAGCAGTAGGGAAACAAGTAAAGCTCGCAAACATAATACACGACCGTAATTCCGACCTCGCCGCCGCGCCGAGGCCGCGCGCGAAATCCCCGACTAAATAGTCCTCCCCGACCCTTGCCCGTAAGCGAAGCGCCAGCACGCGCTATAGCTGAGCCTGTAGCTTTAAATTCCCCCGAAAATAATCATAGCCCTGATTTTATCCAGCCACCGTCGGTCCCTTGCCATCCTCCCTCCGACTCTGCCCTAAGCCAAGGTTCGTACCCCACAGGGGGTGTCCCTTAGCGCGCAGTCGTTTAGTTTATAAGTTTTTACGCCCTGGCTGGAGACATTAAGTTTTGTTGGGAGCTTCAGGCAACCACAGGAATGTCCGGTTAAAGAGTCTCAACCTCTCATGGTTAACTCTGAGATGCCCTAGTTAAAAAAAAAATGATATGGCATCAACAACTAACTCACTAAAATACACACAAACAAAAATCACATACTGTTTAACGTATCATGAATTTGTAACTTACAAAAGTATACACCACTAGCTTTTGCCCGCGGCTTCGCCCGCGTGGATGTCGAAAAATATCTGACGGGAACGTACTACCGGGATAAAAAAATAACAGGTTCATCCAGGTTAATTTCATCCCCCTTTTCGCCCCCTTAAGGGTTAAAGTTCTAACACCGTTGCTTTAGCTTCCAACCATAAGCCTAGATAGTAAATTTTGTGATTTTTCTTCGAAAATTAAGGACTTTTCAACTTCATCTCCCTTTTTATCCCTTCGGGGGTGGAATTATCAAAAAACGCTGAGACACATATAAATTAATTTTCAATCGTCAGCCTAAACACAAAATTTGAAGATCCAAACTTTAAAACTGACAGACTTTCATATAAACTTCCATCCCCTACTTTACCCCTTTTGGGGTAGAATTCCCTAAAATCCTTTCTTAGTGGATACTTACTCTTCACAAAGAACACACCCTCCAAGTTTCATGTCTCTAGGATCAGAGGTTTAGGCTGTGTGTTGATATATAACCCAGTCAGTCAGTCAGCCAGTTTACCATTTTATATATATAGACTAGCAGAGAATCTAATAATAATTATAGGATGTGTTAGATATTGTTAGTTGAATTAGTCAAAATTTACAAAATAAAGCGAAAATAAGGTATGTTCAAAATTGAAAGAACCAAATCAATCATTTTTCATAAGCTTTATCACGATTTGTATATATCTAAGTTCTCAAGAGAAAAAAAATTAACTTCTTCGGCTAACTTGGCATCATCGTTTAGCGTCATTTATGTTTCATAACTTTTTTCAACGGTTTCGTTGTTCAACATACTTTTTATATCGATAATATAATTACCTTAATTACCTATTTGCATAATAATATCAATGTTATCCTCCTTTCAAGAGTTGCACTTACGTAAACGCTTACTAAACCACCTAGAACTCATTTATAAATCTCATTTTAAACTAATAAATTCCCCCCAATTCTTTCTTCACGATTCTTAGAAAAAATCTATCACTCTGATTGGTAGTTACAATTTTAGTTCACTGCACCACGCGCTACCTGACCAATCGAATCATGAATGTGAACGCAAGGTTAGATCACATGTGAAGGGATAGTAATTGTCTCTAGTAATTGTTGGCTGTATTGGGTGACGTCATTAGGCACCTTCTAGGCTTCAAGGCAATGTCACGTCGTATGTAGATCGTGGGTTACGATGGAAGGTTAGATTGTTCTTAGGTCTCTTAGCCTATAAGTCATAAGTTAGGTATTATTAGCAACGGGTTTGTTTCAATGCCTGTGTTTATGATAAGGTCTTGCATGTGAGAATTTTAAGACAGAAATATCAATGGGCATTATGTAAAATTAAGTCTTGCCGGATCACAACATAGTTTTTTATGTGTACCTATGTATTTATAGGTATGTTTATTTTATATAGTAGTTTTGTTTTAAGTGTTTTAATTAAAATTTTCTTGTTTAACTTTTCTACACACTGACTACATTACATATCCAACTTTCCTCTCGCAGGTCTGCTGGAAGAAACTTATTTTGAAATAAGCAGTAACTTTGTGCTCTTCTATGTTAATATATTGTCCTGTTAAGTATTTTGTGTGTACATAAATAAATAATAAATAAATATTTCCAGGTAATTAGAGAAAAAATCTTTGTCAGTTTTAAATATCCTGTATTTATTATTGACAGAGAAACATAGGTACTGAGTTGCTAAGTGGCAGATCACGGAATGAACATTATCCGTACTAATGTTATAAATGTGAAAGTAACTCTGTCTGTCTGTATGTTACGTTTTCACGCCTAAACTGCTGAACCGATCGTCATGACATTTGGCAGAGATATAGCGATAACTGACATCCACGCGGGCGGAGCCGCGCGCAAAAACTAGTTAGTATATAATTATGTAATGAACACCTGCATTTAACCCATGTATCACAAATAAACGATTTGATTTGGTTTGATTTTACTTATAATTTCTGTTTACGTAAACGAATCAAAACAAAATTCAATTTGGAAAGAAGAATAGATAGGGGAATAGAAGAAAGACAACGTCAATAATGATCTCAGTCAAAACGATGAAGGAAGGGCAATGCTGTGTAAAACAAAACAAAAGAAGTCGGTGGAGGGCCCTTATAAAGCATGTAGTGAAATGGATTTTTCATCCCATCTATTCGAAAAGGACGACTTGGTTCGCCTTTAAGTGCACCCAAAGGTGGGGTTTTCTATAAGAAACTTTTAGCGGGCAGTAATGAGTTTTTAATCCTCTTTATAAGTGCGCCACAATTATCTTTGCCGCGCACTTTTTGATTTTGGAACATCTTAGTATTCAGCGCCAAAGAAATCGAACGCAATATAAGTTTGTATTTGTTTTATTACATACTATTTAATTTAAATTTAGTTGTTACTCTATGTTTTATTAAATAATAATATTACAATAAAATATGAGGCGCCTTTTATTTTCTCATAGTGGCTGATGAAAAGTAGAGTGTATCACTCGGGCGCAAAATATATTTTTGGCTCGGGCGACATACTTTGAATCCCTCGCTACGTTCAGGATTCTACAAAAGAATTTAAATTCTACTCTAGAATCCCTCACTTCGCTCTGGATTCAAAAAAGCGCCCTCGCCGTTAAAATATTATTTTGCTCCCTTATGATACAATCTACTATTACTTGTGAACTAGGAACGAATGCATACTTATGGGACAGCTCCTTTCGATCGAAAACTTGAAGAAGTGAGTTTGAAGCGAGCTGTCAATAGTGTCCAACCGTGTGTGATTTTCATAAAATAGACCGGCTGGACTAAACGGAAAGTGTGCAATCTCTTTAGTGCATTTATAATAACAGCATGAGGTTAAAGTATATCACGCAAGCAGTTGACCTACCCTGTCAACTGTCGATCTGTGATTGGTCAATTAATTATAAGCGGTCATTCCATTGGCTAGCACAACCGCGGAGGGAGACATTAGCCATCAATCTGAATGAAGGTTGAATGACATTTATGTGTAGTTCTACAGATAATATAAAATGTTTCTTTGCAGTCAAGTAAAGGAATAAAGACTACCTAATACCTATATTTTTTAAACTATCAGTCTATCTGACTATAGATCGTGACTTATTTCTGTAATATAAAAGCGAAGAGCATACATACTTGCTTCGAATACATTACACACTGTGACACACATCTTGGTTTTAATGCAGTATAGTGAAAATTCCAGGTGCAATAGCAGTAATCCGCTGAATTGCATAGCATAGGTCAAAATGGTAATGCTTTGTGGAGCCTACGTCCAGAATGATGATAACGGTTAGTAAAAGTCTTGCCCTCAAGCTAAAGCGACTATTTTTACGGTGGTAAAAAAAAGTAGTTGCCACAATCAAGATTTTGTTTAGACTAAGTAACTTGTTTGCATCTGAGCCTATCAAGCACAATGATCACAGCTACTACTTTTATTTGATTGAGATTTGAAACGGGATCTTGATTGGAGCTATCACAAAACCTATTTGTAGCAATCAAGTCAAAACATAATTGCTCCAACCAAGATTATTAGATTAAAGTTTCAGTGATCTTTATTGAAGTAATCAAAATGCTTGATTAACACAACTAACTTACTTTGTTACAGTTAATTTTTTTTTAACTTGTCTCTTTTTTAACTCTTCTACAATGATGTCATGTTAAGGGTTATCGAGAAACTTGTTAGAGCGTTCAATCATTTTTGAACTAGTATTACTGCAATCATTTCGTGATGATAAACTTAACTAAGATTTTGATTAATCTAAACAAGATATCGTCAATCAAGCTAAAAAGTCACTTGATTGGAGTGCATTTTTTTCAGTGTGAGAATGGTCGAGGATCGAGTTTATTAACGTCCACTTTGAGATGCCAATTTTCAACAATAAACTGGCTCATGATGATGATATAATGGATATGTTATAGTAATCGCAGAAGTCACACAAAAAGCTTTCGGCATTGTACCAAGATGAAGAACACGTCACTCATATATACTTACAACATCAACATCAACAGCTTAAGAATATGGGCAACTTTTCAAACTAATGAAGGTGTGAATACCAATCATTCATCCAGTATCAATTGCTCAACTTAGATCGATCGCTCAGTAGCCGTTTAGCCACCAGCGTATGTTACCTGGTGAAATATTACACTTGATACCATCGGTGACTTTCCAAAGCAATTATATTTGTGATACGAGCGACGTACAGCGCAGGCGCGGTGGCCATTTGTCAAAATACCCATTCATATGGTAATGACGTGTGCTGATTGATCATCTTGCGCAAGTGATCTAGTTTGAAACCTTTGTGTGTTGTAATTCTTTTATTGGAAGGTTCGCAAGGTGTGGAGATCCTGGTTATATGATGTCTTATCTTACTGTCTCTGTTATCGCCAATCACTTTGCCAAGCTTGATGATTACACCACCCCATTAATTTAAGTCAGGCAGGCAATCATTGCGAGGCTCGTGTGAAGGAAGGAGGAAAGCTGACTGAAAGTCCTCTTATTCTAGTTACATCTGTTTTGTTATAGGGATGGACTGCCGTGAGGAGATAATAGTTATTTATGCAACTGTTGTATAATAAAGGGTATTAAAACACGAATGGGGGTTTATAATAGTATCATATGAGTGTTTTAATACCTAATTATGTACAGTTGCTTATAAGACCTTATCTACACGCAAGTTATCAACTCTTTGCTATTTTCCAATTCATGAAATCTTGGTACGCCTATAAATATGGTTTTCTCGACTTTTCTTGTAATAATTGGTTAGAAATGTCCTTTGCTACATTAGAAATATCTGGTGGTCTGTTACCAAAGCTTGTATCACTCATTTTTGTAAACAACAAACTTATACATTTTTGTAATACTAATATCGAACAAAAATGGCGGGATGCGACGTGAAATCGACTAACCTATAAGTTTTATTTTAATTTTAAATTACGGCGCTGTGGTTGTTAAACGCGCGTGCATGACAATGTTCTTTTTTTGAAATTCATAAATGTGGCAGTTTGATGAGTAAGGAAGGGATCGAAAACGCAAAGGAGTTGCATACTGAAATTTAGTACAACATTATAACACTCGTTTGGATGAAATTATGGTTACCTACTATGACACCGGTTGTTTTAATGTTGGCAATAAGCTAACTGTTTCAGAAACTTTTAAAGAGGATTTATAGCATGGGTGTAGATAAAAAAGTATTATGAGCTTAACGGAAGAGTACCTCTTTCATAAATAACGAATCACAAAAAGATCACTTCACTTTATTCCTATGGAAATAAGCAGCTACATAAATTAAGTCATTTATTATGCAGCTACGTGTAACTCGGTACAAAGTGGAGGTAATTTATTTAATTCTTAAGTAGGAACATTGTATGAGAATGCTAACGAGACTATAACTTAGTACGAACATTTAGTTGCAAGTTAACTAAGTTTCTTTGCAGCGAAACCTTTGCAGACAAGTGATTATGTGTTCTTTACTTTATTGCATCTTTTCGTTATTCATCATCATTATCTACTATGTTCGGGTCGGCTTCCAGTCTCACCAGAAGCAGTTGAATATCAATATTTTACAAGGAGTGACTGCCTATCTGGCCTCCACAACCTTGTTACTGGATAACACGATACCCCTTGGTAAGACTGGTTGTCAGACTTTCGGGATTCTGACGACCCGTAACGACTGTCAAAGATCAACAAATGACAGCCGAAATCAACGGCTTAATGTTCTTTCCGAGGCACAGAGGGGTCTTGGTATGCAAAGATGGTTACCCATCAACGGATCAACTACGGCAACCTTAGCTTAACCTGGGGCCAAAGTCTGCTATTTTTATAAATTCGTCACTCCAACACGATCCCATTGTCATTTTGCTAAAACTTCGTAATCTGCTAAATTCATAATGGTCGATCATTGGTCGGTCAATGGTCTCGTAATAGAATTGTATTACAATGGCATTTTGAACATTTATTCATGCCAGATTTCATTTAAGTATATATATTTTTACATATTATTTATTAGTGTTATAAGCAATCTGAAGTACCTAATAGGAAGTTGGAAGTTTAGTAGGAAGTTTCATTTGTCATTATGTACGTGATTACCAATTTTTTCAATGGAGTGCCAGTGGCTGACCATTGGAAAGTCATAATGACGCCATTATATTAATAGATTACCAAACTTGTCAAAATCAACAATTATGAAATCAATGATAGACCATTCTGACACTATTGTATTGTAATAGCAGACTTGAGGCCCTGATCGATCGACCTGTGCGGCTTCTCTTCGTTATTTACACCTATTTAAATACAAATTCAAAATTACATATTTGCAAATAAGGGTAAATAATAATATTAATACAGAGTGGTGATTTGGTCACCTGCGTCAGTCAAGGGGGTGATTCTACCCATCATACTGAACAACTTTCGCTATGAATCTCAGATCCAATAAAAACGGTCAAAAGCGAGTCGGACTCGCGCACCAAGGGTTTCGTACCGTCATGTATAGCTTCATTCGAATAAGTACCTACCTCAATAGTTCTGTGTGTTCTTTTCTATTTTGTGAATGTGAGAACGTTGTTGGCCTAGTAGTATAGATTTGTTGGTAGTTTTCTATTTTATTAAGTACCTGGTAATTGTTGAAAGGCCTACACTGTCCTCCCATACCTATTAACACTGTTATTTGAAAATATTGTAAAAACCAATTATTTTTAAAAGAGTAACCGTGGAGTTTCTTGCCGGCGCTTCTCCATAGGAAACGACTAATTGGAACCGTGCACCTAGCACAAAATCAAAATATTTTATTTCACATAACCTTATGAAACGTCAGAACGTTTCATAAGGTTATGTGAAATAAAATATTTTGATTTTGTGCCCAGAAAAAGCTACAACCGTGCTTCACCCAAAGCAACCTGCGAGTAGGTAGGAAGGAGGACATTTTGGTTGTGCACCGTGAAATGTTTTTACATTTTAATCGGCGAGGCCTATATACGTCACAGAATTTTTACACTGCGGTGTAGAATATTGCAGTTTTAGGTCAGCGCTATCTCTTGACCGATAGTGGAACTAATGTAATTTTTGTTGATGGTTTCTGAAAAGGTGTGGTATTTAGAGACATCGTTTAATTTTTCTGTAATCTTTAAATTAACTTCTATCACATAAAATAATTTAAGTTTTTTTTTTTTAATGCAAACTTTGGAGGTGAGGGGGAGAACGGATTTTTTTTTTATTTGTCGTAAAAAGGAAAACTATGCGGCTTAAAAATATTTTTTTTTGAGAATTTGCAAATAGCGCTCTTTCATATGATATCCCACTTGCCCTAGTAGCCCCACTTCGAATTTTAAGACTCGGGAGTTCAGTCCCTGTTGCAAAATAAAGAAATATTTTTTATTTGCAAAATAGTTGGGCAAACGTCATCTAAAACTATTACCGTATTTTTCTGAAACTTTCACCTTTTAAACATAATTTAATTATTGATCTTTCAGTATACGTGTTTTATTAAAATACCTTTTGTTATAGTATAATAAATTAATAATGCATCTTATTTGGGACAGCGCTCTTGGACGGGCGAGTCCTATTACTGGCTGGACGTACGATGCGTTGCGTGAGATCAGTACAGAACACGCAAGCTAACCACTCAAGGTCACTGGTCAATTTAATAGATTTGTGGTCTTTTGGGCCCTAATATTTTTGATACTGTTTTGGTATGGACCCTAAAATGTGGTCCTTTTGGTCCCATTTTGGTACGGAACCTGTAGTAGGTTTTCCTTGATAGGTACGCAATGCTAATAAAAGTATTCTGTATCATATTGAAAATTCTATATTACGACGTGTTTACAAAAAAAGTGAAAGCGGATCTGGGGAAAGAAACTAGTCTTAATAAAAATTTGTGTCAATTGAAATAATAAAGTGCTTTTTGCAAGTCCATAAATGATTAAATATGTAACAGTCATCAAGTTCATTATAATAAAAATTAACACATACATACGTGTATTGCAAGCAACTTCTGAATATTTTTGTTAAAATCTCAACCCACTTGTTTAGAAAATTTTAAACAAATTAAACTTTGCCACATACAAACTAAGTGAACACTCTTAATGAGTCGATAAAAGGTCGAAATTCCAATAAAAAAACACTTTCAGATCTGCAAATAAACTATTTGATTACTCAATTTAACTTTACACGTCTAAAAATTGTGAACAGAACCTACTCAGTCGAAATAAAGAATACATTCGCATGGATATTTGTTCATAGGCAGCAATGGGTAAAGTTGTATCTTCAAAAGCACAGAATTACGAAAAAACCAGATAGTGCTATCGAAATAAAATTTTATGACACATGTATGTAACAAGTACATTTGTGAAACACATGATACATGTGTGCGTTGTGTGGCCAGAATAACAGCGTTTTTAGAAAGAAAAGAAAGAAAAGAAATAAAGGAAAGAAAGAAAGAAAAGAAATAAAGAAAAGAAAGAAAGAAAGAAAAGAAAGAAAAAACGTTTATTTGCGGTAAACATGACGCAATAAAGCACAAAAACGCAAAAAAAAAATAAGAAAACTATGGGGGAAAAATGCGTCACATCCACGCAAAACGGCTATCGCTCAGCATTATGCTGTGAGCTGAAAAGTATCGCTTAAATGCCTTTTTGTAAAGCAGCTTTATTGACCTTGCAGCATGTTTAGTTTTTTACATTGGTTACATAAAGCATGTATACCAGCATTCTATCATGAGTAATCATGACTGTGACTGAAGATTTTTTAATTTATAAGACAACTAGCTTTTGCCCGCGGCTTCGCTCGCTTGATTAACCTTTCATATAGAACTTGGATCCACGCGAGAAACAATGGTTTTTTACGGCATACGAGAGGTTAAATAAAAAACTCTTAACACACTACTAAAATTTCTATAATAATATAATCAATCATAATTCGAAAAACACGTGGCGCCATCTATTATCATAAAACCTTATTGTTATACAACAATAAGGTGTGTAACTTGGTAATACGCCTAAGTGACAAAACGCCCCACCAATCTAGCACTCACACTAACAAAACCACGCCGCTCGTAACTAACTAAACATGCGAGGAGCCACTAGTAGCCTACTATAACCCCTAACTAGTGGCTCCTCGTACGTCTAGTTAGTTACGAGCGGCGTGGCTTTGTTAGTGTGAGTGCTAGATTGGTGGGGCGTTTTGTCACTTAGGCGTATTACCAATTTCTACCCTATATTATGGGTTGTCACTAGAATGAAGTTCGGAGTGAACTTTACAGAACAGTTAAGTGTAAATACATTATTTATTCAGTAAAGTTGAGAATTTGATTTTCAACTTTACTGAATAAATAATTAATCTGTGTAACCTCATAATCGCGAATTTCACAGCCACACAATAGATCCTCAAGCGTTACTTGCGAAGCTTTCAAACTTCCAGACTCTAAGGTCACGACTGTGCCTACAAAATGTGCACATATCGTACTATAACGAGCTTTTAATTTGTGTGTAATGATGTTGCGAGTTTTTTGCAAAATTGATACAGAAGATCCACTCTAGGCTCCAATAAATAGCTCACTACGCAATATACTTAATCACAAAATTGTGCGCATACAGACAGCCTATACTTGTGGCAACACATAAATTACTTACTTGCATCTATACTCCATTTAGCATTAGACAAATAACGGCTAAATAACGACAGTTATTGTGTAATATTATTGAAGTTACTGACCTTTAGAGTTATTTTTTTAATGTAAATGGTAAATAGATTGCAGTGCTTTGTATTTATCGTGAAATAACGGAGTTTATTAAACGTTTATATCGAAATAATGAAAGGGTGAGAACAGTTATTCGTTTAATGTTATAATAAATGGAGTATAGCGTACGCAAGGGCTACCCAGTCATCAAAACTAGATACCGACTAGTCCATACTAATATACTAATACTAATATACTAATCCATACTCCATACTTTAATATTATAAATTCGAAAGTAACTCTATCTGTCTGTCTGTATATTACGTTTTCACGCCTAAACCGCTGAACCGATCGTCATGAAATTTGCCAGAAATATAGCCTGGGATATGGAGAAGGACATAGGCTACTTTTTTACCCGATAACCGACATCCACGCGGGCGGAGCTGCGGGCAAAAGCTAGTGTATTATAAACAAATGACAGTCGGTCGTTAGCTGAAATAATTTTTCATACATTTTGTAGGTACTGGGGCCGTATTATAAAGTATAAATGCCATTATGATTCCTTACCGAAAAAGGGATGATGCTAGCGGTCATGTATAGCTCCATCTCTATCTTGCACTGAAATAATGATGGTATTAAACTGTTATAATACGGCACCTGGGCCTCAAGTCTGCTATTACAATAGTGTCAGAGGGTGAAATCTGTCAAAAACTCACAATGAAGAGACCATCTCTTCATTGTGAGTTTTTGACAGATTTGCCATACAAACACTGTCAAATACTCACAATGGCGAGACCATTCTGACACTATTGTAATAGCAGACTTGAGGCCCTGGACGCTCACAGTGCGGCCGATGATACACTTGAGTATCAACGCGGCCTTACCTACTGTTTATTTTTGTAGCAAGTTAACCTTCTGAGTTCAACTTAAAGTAGTGATACTCGTATGGCAACCTTGCGCGATATACGATGAGCAAAACGAAGGCTAAGTATAATAGTATTGCTGTTGGGCATACTTAATGGTGTTAGTTCACTTAAACTTACCCAATGCTGGTTGGATTAATTAAATTACAAAGTGTTATTTTTTATCTTTTTTTTTATTATAGGTGGCAGTTGATTTGTTTGTATTGATTGAAGTTTACGTAATGAATAGATGTAGGTAGATATTAATAAGAGCGTATGATTTGGTGATTCATAAATTAAATGATGATATGTCAATGTCAATGATTGACGATGATTTGATGGATCATGGATTTAACTAAAACGCTTTAAAGCAAAAATAAAATATGCTAAAGGCATTCAGAGTATTCGTACATAAAATCACGTCTTTTTCCCATGGGGGTGGGGGGAAACTACAGAAAGCCACTTTCTACGATCCTTACACACTCCTTTTGCTTCAGAGTAGGTATTCGTCGACTTTAATTAATATAAGTTCGCCGTGTGGTGCCAGACGTAAAGAATAGCATCACCCTATTTCTTCCCGTAGGTGTTCGTCAACGGCGACTGCGGGATTTACTAGAGAATGGGCAGCAGCGTTCTCTATGCATTTTTAACACCATACTGCGATCGCCAACCCGCCTGCCAAGAGTGGCGATTATGGCAAACCCCCCAATTGGGGGAGGCTTATGTCCAGCAGTGGACGTCTTTCGGCTGAAATGATGAATGATGAATATAAGTTCTGTCAACTGCCAACCTAGTTTTCAACAAAGTGTAATTGATATAAATCAAAACCTGAAAGTACTTTGTTCAGAATCGAAAGTAGGTAGAATTGATTACACTGCAATTTTGTTTTACAATCAAACAATTGAAACTTACCTCATCCTGAAATGTCCGGTGCAAGCTCTCCTTCGTATACCTCTGGTCTCCTTGCTTCAAAATGGCGGAACATTGCTTCAACAGCGCCAACCTCGTCCGCTCTTTAGCACACTCCACCTCCATTATCGACGGACGATGTCCCGTGCGAGGGACACCCAGGCAATTCCCATCATATTGCTCATTGATGGCCGACAAATGGACGGCGAACTGCCCGGTAAATTGCCCGTTACTTGCCAGATGCGACGTTCCATTTTCATCTTTTTTTTCCAAATCGATTGTGTCGAAATTGGTGGTAATTTCTGGAGCTTTGCCGTTGGTTGCCATTTCTGTTCTTTATTGAGTCTGTGGCATTTACATTTTTACGCCATTTTTTTTTTTCACTTTATTTTATTGACAGAGTTATTTGCGACTGTTGTTCTTAAAGGAAAATAAGTTATTGTGACATTATAACGATACAAATTACTACTCTAATTGTTTAAGTACCTTCACATTAATAAGGAATTGAATCCTTTTCGGTACATATCTCCATAAATTGAAACTGGGAAAATACTAATTGTTTATTAATACATACTTAGTTATGTATTAATACCCAGTTCGTACTTTCGCATTGCATAAAATATTGTTGTATACAGAAGTGTCCAACATCTGCATGTGCATGCAGAAGTGTATGAACATCTTTATCAACTCTAAAGATGCATCCACAATGCACACACACATACATAATCAGCTAATTTAATAATATTCCCACTTCTGGGACAGAGGCCTCCTCTATGTGAGAGCCGTAGGCCGTGCGAGTTTGTGGATGTCACATGTCTTCGAATTTTTCGGTTCTAAGCCAGTTTCCTCACGATCCACAATACCAGCATTCGCAAGTAAGTAGCAGAGCAGGAGGCCAGGAGTAGCATATATATATGTACTTAAAATATTAATTGAATAAAGTTATTACACAAGAGAGATGAATCACTGATTGACATGCTATTATTCCATTTGACATTTATTTTTATTCTATATTACTGTATGACTGTAACCAGCCGGTCGATTCTGTAAAAATCTCACCGTGAAAACTTAGATGAAGTGATCTCGAAGTGAACTGTCATTCTATCTGAGACTAGGGATTGACGCTATTGACAGCTCATTAATTCAAACTCACTTCACCTACATATATAGGTTTTCACGGTGAGATTTCTACAGAATAGCACTGCAGGCTAACATGTTTACATTAATACGGTATTTTAATTGTAATTCAAACGATTTGACATTCATTTATGTTTAATATTATTATCTACTTAACATAACACACGCCTGGTTTAACCGAAGTATTAGGCAAAGGTGTATCCATAGTAGGTACTATCCATGGTCACGGACATCTGACCACAATTTTTGTGGTTTTTTGATTTGATTACTTGTTTAGTTGTGTATTTATTTATTTATTTATAGGAAAAAAATTATGTATTAGGTATGTTGTAGCTGTTTGTACTCCCCGTCACTTATCCCTACAGGTTCATTTATTTTATTTTTATTTTACTATGGGTTTGCTCTTGACTCTAGTCTAGGTCTGGGTGACAGAGACAAAGTCTACGATGGAGTGAGCTTACCCAGAAGAAGCCTGTTAACTCTCACTTTGCATAGATTAGGGTTGTTCATTAGAAAACCAGCGTCAGACAGCATCTGTCGGGCATAAATGCTAAAAAGAACCTTTTTGGCGCAGCCGTAAGGCACACAGCTATTTGTTCATAACAATTTTTGTTTTTTTTTTTTTTTGTTTGTATTTTATGTTTCGCGAACTGTGACCAAATAAACGTTATTCTTTCTTTCTTTCTTTCACTTTGAAAACAAAATCCCGTGAACACGATGACCACATATGTTTACCGCCCCTTTTTGCCTTGGCCAATAAAACGAAAACTTTTGTTTAAATAAATTTCTCAGGCTCTGCTACGATGATCACAGATGTCTAACAGCCTCAGTTGGTAATTTTACGGTCTTTATTTGTTCATTTATAAAAACAAGGGGCTCAGCAAAAATCTGATGCTGCGATACTATTGTTTGATGGTTACTATAGCGACTGAGAGCTGCAAGCTGGAATATTCCTTACGGTGGTCAAATCAAAAATCAAAATCTAGATATTTTATTTCACACAAACAGTCAGATGTCCTTGACCACGATAATACACCCACATTTCGCCAGTTACATGTGTTCAAGTCCCATGTCATAGGGGGCGAGACTACTGCCATTCATTTATAACTAGGTATGATTAATATAGCCTAGCCATATAATATTAGAACATGGAGGACTTAATTTAAAAAAAAAATCTGTATACCGTATTGTACCCATATTTGCAAAGTAACAAATTATTTTATTTTATTTTATTTTTTACTAGCTGCTGCCTGAAGCTTCGCCTGCTTTTTCTAAAAATATTGTAATTTAAAAAAATTGCTTATATTACTCCTTAAAACATCAGCTATCTTCCAGTGAAAGTCCCGTCAAAATTAGTTCAGCCGTTTCGGAGATTAGCCGGAACAAACAGACAGTCAGACAGACAAATAGAAAAAAATGTTTTTTTTGTTCTAAGTATCGTATATACTTTCATATGCATTTAGTTGTTGTTGTTGTATATATAAAATTATAATTATATGTATAGTTATAATATATCATTTAAGGTATAAGAAGTAACTACTTTAAAGACTATTGCATGTAACACCTAAGTGTTACATGCAAATAGTCCTTAAGGCGTAAAGTCAAAAGCCAATCAACTGCCACTGTCTGTATCTCCGTTCCATTCTAACTCCTAAACCGCTGAACCGAACAAAGTTGACATAGAAGTAGCCAGATCTCTGAGGAATGTCATAGTCTCGTGATCTAGTCATACAATTTTAAAGCCAGCATTGAAGGAAGGACATATAATGGGTCGAAAGTCTCGAGCAACACGCTGATAACTGTACATCGACACTGAGGCCAATAAGACCAGCGGTGCGGTGTTTTTTTTTTTTTTTTTAAATGTCGCCGCATGCTGTGTTAGGCCTTTTTGGCGTCGCACAGTTCTTTATTTTTTAAGTGAAAACTTCTATAGGCGCGTTGAACACTTTTTGGGTGAACAAAAATCATGGAACTCGCGTCATCGTCACTGAACGCTTTCCATGAGCTATATGTATACCGTGTATATATGTGTACTTTTTGGGTGAACAAAAATCATGGAACTCGCGTCATCGTCACTGAATGCTTTCCATGAGCTATATGAGTACCGTGTATATTTATGTGTACTTTTTGGGTGAACAAAAATCATGGAACTCGCGTCATCGTCACCGAACGCTTTCCATGAGCTATATGTATACTGTGTATGTATGTGTACTTTTTGGGTGAACAAAAATCATGGAACTCGCGACATCGTCACCGAACGCTTTCCATGAGCTATATGTATACTGTGTATGTATGTGTACTTTTTGGGTGAACAAAAATCATGGAACTCGCGTCATCGTCACCGAACGCTTTCCATGAGCTTTAAGTATACTGTGTATATATGTGTACTTTTTGGGTGAACAAAAATCATGGGACTCGCGTCATCGTCACCGAACGCTTTCCATGAGCTATATGTATATTGTATATGTATGTGTACTTTTTGGGTGAACAAAAATCATGGAACTCGCGTCATCGTCACCGAACGCTTTCCATGAGCTTTAAGTATACTGTGTATATATGTGTACTTTTTGGGTGAACAAAAATCATGGGACTCGCGTCATCGTCACCGAACGCTTTCCATGAGCTATATGTATACTGTATATGTATGTGTACTTTTTGGGTGAACAAAAATCATGGAACTCGCGTCATCGTCACCGAACGCTTTCCATGAGCTTTAAGTATACTGTGTATATATGTGTACTTTTTGGGTGAACAAAAATCATGGGACTCGCGTCATCGTCACCGAACGCTTTCTATGAGCTATATGTATACTGTATATGTATGTGTACTTTTTGGGTGAACAAAAATCATGGAACTCGCGTCATCGTCACCGAACGCTTTCTATGAGCTTTAAGTATACTGTGTATATATGTGTACTTTTTGGGTGAACAAAAATCAAGGAACTCGCGTCATCGTCACCGAACTCTTTAGTTACTTAGTTTTCACATTTCGCATGTTTATTGTTTTGTTTATTCTAACAAATAATGTCAATTTTGTTAGTTTAAATGCTCCTTTCTTTTTACTTTTTGTATTTCCTGTGTGTGTCCCAAATATTATAATTTTTTCTTTCTCTCTCATCCACAGACTGACAGCAGGCTAGTTCCAGTCGCCCTAGGGCATAACGCTAATAAGCAAAACTCATTTCTCATCAATAATTGACACAGTACGCTCCTATTACATGATCACCTGTCCATATAGGTATGTGTGTAACATTATAATTCGCAACTAAATCGATTAATCTTGGGCCGCGAAATAAATAAGTGCGCCTGCCCACTTGATTGTCTGATTCATTCATATAATCATATCGTATACATCGGTGATTGATTCGACGTCGTGTTTGTCACTAATTGAATTTATTTTTGTTGGTTTTGTTTTGTGGGTTCTGTAGATCAAGTTTTGAAGTTATTTATGAAAACAGTTGCTCTCTTGCCAACCATATAAAATCTATACAAATAAGTAAAATTGAAGGCGCGAAGCACACGGCGGGGCGGGCCGGGCCGGTCAATTTGACCGCGAACAATAGTGCAAGAGGAATCCTTCAACGCACATAGAGGGCAAAAAGACCGCGCCGCCAGTGCCCGCCGGGCCTCGACGGTCAGACGCGGTCTTTAATTATTGATTCGCGGTCAAAAAGACTGCCCCACCCCACCGTGTGTTTCGCGCTGAAGTGTCTGTTTTTAATGTCAAAATAACAACTTCTTACTTAATGCATATACGGCACTTATTACAGAAAAAAATATACTTTGTGAGTCTGTCTGTATGACTTTCACTGGCAGATAGCTGTAGTGCTATTCTGTCAAAATCTCACGGTGATAATTTAGGTAAAGTGAGCTGTGATTCCACCTGATGCTTGGGATTTACACTATTCACAGCTCACTCCACGCTTCCTTTACTTACGTTTTCAAGGTGAGATGGTTACAGAATAGCTCTGCTGACGTTATAAGAATTAACTTAGGCTTTTATTTTAAAAGCCACACGGACGAAGCGATGAGCAGCAGTTAGTTATCCATGGTTATAATCAGAGATCGGATATTCGGATGCATATTCACCTAAAGCTAAAATGTTGGCTAACATGGAATGCGCTTTTGTATCGATTGCGAATCCCGCGATTCCGGAATCGACAAATTTAGTGTTTTTTTCTGACTATAGAATCCTACCCTAGGTTACTAAGTAGCCGAGATAATTTTTACGCCCAATCAGGATGTAGAACTTAATTTCATAAAAAGAATTCATTATTTTAATTTATGTTTTTTTGTTTTGTTTTAACTAACACAACCCCCCCCCCCCTCTTACACCCTACATAAATTTATTTGCATCGGGAGTTAAACATTCATTTTAAATAAATATGCATCTGAATAGTTATGTAATCCAAGAATCCCGGGGTTTTTTTTAAATAAATATTATTTTAGAAGCCGCTTCCGTACTATACCTACACTCGTCTAGTTACGCATTCTGGGTGTTCCTGGCATCCCGGGATTTTTTTTACGGAAGAAATATTTTAAGAAGCCGCTTCCATACATTCATAACAAAAATTTACTTTAGGTAAATGTGCATCCGATTATCCGATCTCTAGTCATAATGTATACTGTCACAGAGTTTACCGAGATAGTAGATTTATCAGTCATGTAGGTAAGTATTGCACAGATGCGATGCACGGCTTTATCTTACTTGTAATTAGTTGTTTTTTGCAAAGGTAGATAATTTCTACTGCGTTATGCATTTCGTTTTTGTTTTGTGTATCTGTTGTCATTTACCAGTGTTGCACAACGCAATAGATTACACAACAGCTGTTATCTGTGGTCTTGGTTTCATCAAGCAATGGACAACAGCCAAACTTTTTATTTTTATTGTTGCATTTTAAGGTTTTGAATACGAGGCTTTTGGTTACTTTGTATTGTATGTGTATTTCGTCTATTTTTCATGTAATGTGCGTCTTGTTTGTGCAGAATAAACAATTTTTCTTTCTTTTTTTCTTTCTTTCTTCTATTACAAAACAGAAAAAGTGTTGGTTAGTTACTTTATCTGCGCGACTTGCAACAACTGGATTACTTGATGATAAAACCTCCGTTTCAGTCCTAGGTACATATTGGGCAGTTTCCTCTGTGAATCACTAAAGGATTTTAAATACCACTGGGAACCAAAATGTCCCACCCAAAAGTTAAGGAAGGAATACTTAAGCCATTAGTAATTATGAGTGTGGTAAATGGCAACAGAAAGATGTCAAAAGGACAGATTTATTGAGCTCCTGATAAAAAAATGTTACCTAAATTAAAAGTAAATGAATAAACAATTTAAAAAAAAAATTGTCAGTCATAAGGACTGCCAACAGATGTGAAAATTCAAAACTTTGGAAAGGCTCGTACAGACACGCGCGATATCGCGGGCGCGACAGGCACCAACAAAGAAATTGTGCTACTAGTATCGCGTCGCGTCCGCGATATCGCACTAGTCTGTACGAGCCGTTTGTAAGTAATTTTTATGTTTATTCTAGGTACATCGTCTTCACCTATAATTATTAATTAATGTATACAAACTATTGTTAACATTTAAAAAAAGTAAGTATGGAGTTTCTTGCCCATTCTTCTCCATACATAACTACCTTTAGAAGGCGCAACTAGAATCAATTAACTATTCATGTAATTTTTGACGTTCAAAAGTGCATCTTCGTGCCTATTAGAAATAAATGATTTGACTTTGACTTTGACTTTGACCTTAACTGATAGTCTGGCGCAACACGTCAAGAGCATGTCGCGCATGTCGGTGACGCGAACCAATAAGTTTTTCCCCTACCAAAAATCGCTTAACGCGACTAAAGAAGTTTTCACTTCAAAAATATTTCTGACAATCACAACGGAACCCCAATCGTACGAGCAGTCGTCAATGTGTTATAAATTCAAATTAATCAGCTTCGCGAATTTAGTGAAAGTGAAGCCACTCCCTACATTTTATTTCTGTATCATGTGTAGTACACACATCAAAAAAAGTTGGTGATCACTAGCATAAGCTGATATAATTTTTTTTATTGAACTTCATCAAGAAAAATTCTTTGTTGTGTGTTTTCTATAAATATAAATACCCTGTTTGAAATTAAAAAATAAAATATTTTTTTATTTTTTATTAAAAAAAATTGAGTAATTAATCATAGTGTAGGTAATTGTAACGGAAATTTGATAGAAAGAAAAATACTGTTTAGAAAAACCTTTTATCAACAAATTGTTGTTTAAGCTTGGTTAAAGCTTAAACAACAATTTGTTGATAAAAGGTTTATATTCAATATAATATAACTCCGCCCCTGGCTCGAACACATGCGGTGATCCTCCTGGGCATGCTGAGAATCAAGTTATCCAGCATTTCTTGGGATAACCTGTCCCATTCTTGAATAGCGGCTTCCCTGAACTCTGGCACTGTCTGGGGACGTGGCTGACGGTTCTAAACAGCTCACTTAAGAGCATCCCACGCGTGCTCTATTGGGATTAAGTCAGGCGAGCCGAATCATAATATAATCTACCGTACCTAACAAAAAAAAAAAAGATTTTTCAAAGCGGTCGCAAACTTTTTTTGATGGATGTAAGTACTACTTTTTTTTTGCAGTTTCGTTTTTAATGAAATAATAATGGTTTATAATAAGCCCGTCAGACCTTTTTAACCGACCTAAAAAAAAAGAAGGTTATGCATTCGGCGTATTTTATCGCATTTTACATTAAACAGTCCTTCAGATATTTATATATTAATCCCCTTATTGGTCAATTTTCATTCTATAAAAGAGAGCAATCCGCGCGATCTATAAAATGGGTCCTCGTGAGTCCCTTAGAAACAAATTCAAAGAAATTAATATACTAACTCTGCGATATCTTTACATCTTAGAAAGTATTTTGTATGTTCGCAAAAACTTAGGACTTTTCAAAATAAGAAGCGATTTACATAATATAAATACACGTAGTAAACATGAAATTGTGATACCCAAATTCCGATTAACTAAAACTAGCAAATCATTTCTTATAAACAGTATCCGCTTTTATAACAAGTTACCAAAGTTGGTTACAGAACTTAGCGATGGAATGTTCAAAACCCACATCAAACCTATTAACACCGTTATTTGAAAATATTGTAGAAGCCAATTATTTTTTAAAGAGTACCTAACCGTGGAGTTTCTTGCCGGCTCTTCTCCATAGGAAACGACTAATTGGAACCGTGCACCTAGCTTCTGAAGTTTCACATGTGCTCATGTAGGTTTACGTGAAATAAAATATTTTTATTTTTGATTTGATTTGGTCATTTGGCAATTGGATTAATTAATGCTATAATGTTGTAAGCCCGGAAAAAGGTATTTACTATTTTTCGACAAAGTTACTTAATCTAGAATTCTAAACAGCGAGTATCAAAAATTTTTGGACATATATTTACGGGTAAGGTTCCTACAGAACATCAAACTGAACAACCAAACCTGCCATTAATCTGTTTAAAACTCAAAAAATCAGCCGTCGATTGTTATACTTAACTGAAGGTTGAATTCATAGGTTAGGTTAGGTTCATCAATACTTACAGCATATTTTACACATAAAAGAAAGTAAAATATAAAAGGTAAAACATACAAAGAAACAAACGGATTAAAGAAGGAAGTCAAAATAAATTGCACTGCTCAAAAAACCCGATTTCTTTACATAACACTTAAATAAGAAATTGAGAACCAAAATATCTGCATATTCAAATAAGTTAGTGTTACAAAAAAATAACATTAGATTTTTTAATTGGTATTCATAAACTTTAAAACAGGCACAATAACAACCTATAACATTTTTGAAAATTTTGATTTATATCTCGAATTGTTTTATCGATACATTCATCACATCACTATTTCGCGACATTCTCATTTCACCTCATTGCGCGCTTGACGTAAGCTTTGGCGCGTAATTTGTCAGGCAGTTGTCATTGTGATAGTGACAGCTGAAGAGACAGAATTAATTAACTGATTTGCTTAATCCTTTCGCTTGCTTACACTAACGAGATGAGCAGTGAAAGTGGGTAGAATGTGGGCTTTGTTTCCTGTGCTCGATTTGAGAGCTATAAATATATAATCTTCGGTTTGGACCGTAGATATTATAAACCGGTCTTATTTTAGGTTCCTACGCTTATAAAGGACTGTCAACGAGCAAAAAGAGACAGAGAGAACGCAGAGCTAAAAGGCTCATTGGTGACGTAAAACTGGTGGCTGCCAAGCTTCACAGCTTGGCTCATCGCCGCAAGGTTGCCTGCTTGTCGGTCTTCTACAGATTTTACTTCGGCGAGTGTGCCCATGAACTCCACGACCTCATTCCACCGGCCCCCTTCTACCATTGGACATCTAGCCGCACTGCAAGTTACCACCGCTACCTAGTTGATATTCCACTAACGCGTTTTCAAACGTCTTTTATAATGCGCACAGCAAAGGAGTGGAACTCTCTGCCTGCGTCTGTGTTTCCGAACGCATTCAACCCTAATCTATTCAAAGTGAGAGTAAACAGGCTTCTTTTGGGTAAGCTCACTCCATTGTGGACTTTGTCTCTGTCACCCAGACCTAGACTAGAGTCAAGAGAAAACCCATAGTAAAATAAAAAAAATAAAAAAGTAGACGAACGGTAGGCTACACGTTGCGTCGATAAATGATTATGGTATCGAATAATGGAGAGAGTATAAATTATGGAAAGCAGTGGTGAGTGGTAATTACCGCGACTTATGAGTTGTAGGTCGTAGGTTTGAACCCATTCAAGCACTTTGTGTAAATTGTTTCATCACTACTGTTCTCAAAACGGTGAAGGAAGACATCGTGAGGAAACCAGCATGTCCTAGAACCAAAAGATTCGAAGAAATGTAACATCTAACCACCCGCACTGGACCCACGTGTAAAATTTAAGCCCACTCCCTCTCACCGCTGTGGGAACAGCTGATTACGCTTATGTATCGAATTGACGCCTTTTCATCATCATCATTTCAGCCGAAAGACGTCCACTGCTGGACATAAGCCTCCCCCAATTAGGGGAGTTTGCCATAATCACCACGCTTGGCAGGTGGGTTGGCAATCGCAGTATGGAGTTAAAAATACTCAGAGAACGGTGCTGCCCATTTTCTAGTTAATCCCTTAGTCGCCTTTTACGACACCCACGGGAGGAAATGGGGTGGTGCTATTCTTTACGTCCGGCACCACACGGTACAATTACGACGCCTATTGGTGGAATCTAACATGTCTTTATTGAAATTTTGATAAGCCATTTTTTTTACTCGATTTAAAATTGTGCTTGTTTTGTAAAATCAGCGTTTCAACAGAGGTCACATTGACCCTTTAGAGGTTAAGAGCTCTCAAAACCGTTGTGTCGTTAGTTTAGGTGATACGCTAATTTTAGAAATAAAATTAATGTTTGCTTAATTAGTAGTGTATGCGTAGTTTATTTTATTTTTATTTTTGATTGGACCTGTTCTTGACTTCGATCTCGCCTGATGGAAAGCGATGAATGAGGTTTTTGATGGAACAAGCATGCCCAGAAGATGCCTGTTCACTCTTGCATTAAAGGCAGACGGGTTGTATGTGAAAGGGAACACAGACGCTGGCAGAGAGTTCCACACTTTGGCTGTACGCATAATAAATGTGCAGGAGAAGCGCTGAGTATGACTGGACGGGATATCAACCAAGTACGGATGGTACCCTGCAGTACTTCTGGAAGTCCGGTGATAAAAGGGCGATGGTGGAATCAGTAGTGCTATTCTGTAGAAATCTCACCGTGAAAACTTAGCCGAAGTGAGCTTGAAGAGCTGTCAATCCGCGATCCCTAGCATTAGGTGGAATGACACTCACTTCATCCGGCTCGAAGGACCAATGATCGCGACGATAGGTCGTAGTGGAGCAAAATGAAAAGATAGCGTACTGTATAACAAGTATAATGTGATGTGAATAAACTCACTTCACCTACATTTTTACGGTGAGATTTTTACAGAATAGATTGATAGATCGTCACAGTTCATCTACATCAGCCTAGCCTGTTTCCAACTATGTTAGGGCCTGTTTCCAGTCTAATGGGATGCTGAATACCAGTATTTTACATGGAGTGACTTCCTATCTTAACACCACAACCCAGTAACTGGGTAATACGATATCCCGTGGTAAGACTGGTTGTCAGACATACGGGCTTCTGACTGCCCGCAACGACTGTCAAAGATTTACGTATGACAGCCGGAACCAAAGGCTTAACGTGCTTTCCGAGGCACGCTATCTTCTCCACATCATAAATTTGTCGCGTTAAACGAGAGAACAACAACGAAAGAATCGACTAGATGGAAAAGTATTTTTCTCAAACATGCATGGAAATATTGTCATTAATTTAAAAAAAAGAACAAGTGAAGTATCGAATTTACGGACAAAGAAAATCAAATCCAATGCAGGAGCGTTTTTTGAATTTGGAACATTACAACGCTCCAGCAATGTTTTATTTCCCTGCATTCTTTTGAAAAAAGTACTATGTATGCCTCGGCCGAAATGGCAATTGCCTGTCTCGTATTAGTAAAGTCCTCGCCTACGGCTCGGCCTTCATACTCATACTCGACCCGCAATTGCCTATTTCCCGGCCTTTGCAATAATGTACTATTATTGTATCTGTTAAATAAAGCACATTAATAATTCTTATTATATAATATTATTATCATTTATTTATAATCGTTTAACATAATATTATTATCCTAAACCAGTCTTAGCGATGCTTGTTATGTTATTGTGATGCAGGAAATCCCGTTATGTAAATTTTATATAATTATATTGATAAACCACGGATGGATGACACAGTGATATTAACTAAGTTAAACGCTTAGAGGTTATCTGCGAATTATTATTATGTCTCATCTTATTATTAAAAGGTTTTATTTAACTTCACTTGTATGTGTGATTGTATGTCCAGGGCCTCAAGTCTGCTATTACAATAGTGTCAGAATGGTCTCTTCATTGTGAGTTTTTGACAGATTTGCCATACAAACACTGTCAAATACTCGCAATGGCGAGACCATTCTGACACTATTGTTATAGCAGACTTGAGGCCCTGGAATCATGCAATCATTTGCATCTGTTTTTCTTGTGTAGATTTAAAACAAGAATACGATAATGATGTAACTTGATCTTGACTGAAGCAAAGAAAGAAAGAAAAAAAAAGTACTTATTGGGACTCGCACAGGAAGACCACTAATTAAACTAAACACACAATGATAAAACTGTTTAATATATATATATACATATATATATCAAACCAATCAATTTATAAAAAAAATATATTAATATATATATATATTTTTTTTTTTTTTTAATAGTAAATCTAAGGGAAAAAAGTATTTATTTTATAAAATAGATAAATACACAAACAAGTAAATCTCGCGACGAGCTTTTATATCTTATAAATTGTGCAATATAATAAATTGATGGGTTTGATTAATTTAAAGTCTATTTTCTTCTTTTTTATAGAGCATTTAAATAAAAGCTTGGTTTTAAAAATGTTTTTTTTTTTTTACTAATTATTTTTATCTATATAATTATATAATGCCTTTATTAATACTTTGAGAAATTATACGCTAAAGTAAAGCTGTGGCATGCTTTTGCTGTTATATAGGTATGTCAATCAATCTGCCTGCCTTTTCCCAACTATGTTGAAGTCAGCTTCCAGTCTAACCAGATGCAGCTGAATACCAATATTTAACATGGAGCAAACGCCTATCTGACCTCCACAATCATAACCGGCACGAGTCGTGAGCACAGATGGGCAGTAGTGGGGGCAAGCTCGCGCATGTACACTTTCGGCTAAATAAAAATGACATGCGAGAGTCCAATAGACGACGAGTATCGGCTGATGAACCAATCGCATGCAGCTCGGCGCCCCCCGGGTTCTTCATTCCGCCAAAGAGACCTAAAAATTTACTACTGCGCAGGTGTCAGTTTGTGCTCACGAGTCATACCGGTTACTATACTGGGTAAAACGAAACCACTTGGTAAGACTGGATTTTTGGGCTTCTGATTACCCGTTACGACTGTCAAAAATCTATGAATGCTAGCCGGGACCAATAGCTTCTGGCGTGGTTCCGACGCACAGAGGGCTCTCGATATTTAATGGATGGTCACCCATCTACGAACTGACCTCATTTAGCCACGAGCCCCTCGTATCATATATGTGTGTATTATATAAGGTGTATCTATTCATACACGAATTATTTTAAGAGGACCATCTATAGGTGGCAAAAAAGCCAAAGCGATTTTTTTTTTATATAAGTGTTTTCCATTTTTACTTAATTATTATAATTTTAAAATTGCTTGAGACATTTTGCAAAGGAGTTGCATTTTCTAAAATTTTACTTATTCTATGAAAGACCCGCCCGGACGCGGCGACGGTGGCGGCACGAGCGCGGTGAATTTTGATAATTAATCATCATATCAAGTAATTTTAAATATAATATACTCAGATTTAAAAAAAATCGTTTCCATGGCTTCTTTACCACCTATAGGTGTATCTCTTAAAATATTTCGTGTTTGAATAGATACACCCTATACATATTCCGTTTGAAATAAGATTAGACATTTAAATGAACCTTTGTACAGTCCGTACAACTAATTTTGACTTTTATTGCGTTGGTGGCATGACAAATGGCAGCTGCAGTAAACAGTTGGTATTGTAACCACTTCTTTGCTTTTAATGCCATCCTTATGCCTACGGAATAGAAGTCAAAATCGGTTGAACGGACTGTAAAAAAGGTTTATTGAAATGTCTAATATTATTTGGAATCTTTTGAGGAAGGAACCACACAATGAGTGGTACCTGTCCAGTCAGTGCAAGCATTTGTCAGTAATCGTGTAACTCAGGACTTAAGAAGCTCAACGGCTCATGAGATGGTTATCTACGTGGTCGGTGGCAATCTAAATTACAGCCGCCGTTTATTTAAAGGTAGTCCATTTATTATCTTAAATGGAGTATATATATATATATACTAGCTTTTGCCCGCGGCTCCGCCCGCATGGCTGTCTGCTATCGCGTAAAAAAGTAGCCTATGTCCATCTCCATATCCCAGACTATATCTCTGCCAAATTTCATGACGATCGGTTCAGTGGTTTAGGCGTGAAAACGTAACATACAGACAAAGTTACTTTCACATTTATAATATTAGTATGGATATATATATATATATATATATATATATATATATATATATTTTATTAAACGTTGCCCCACACTAGTAATTTCTCTTGTATCGTGGGTGCGTTTACAAACATTTAAACTCACATACACAAACAACCAGACCCGGAACAGCTACTTGTAGGTCATACAAATATTTGTTCCGTGCGGGAATCGAACCCGCGACTCGCAGCGCCGCAGTCAATCGCTTAACCACTGCGCCAACCGTGTCGTCTAATATATATGTAAGTATGTTTAGTGTTAAAAACTGATTACAAATGTAAACTACTTATCTAATACAATGTTTCGATGGTTTACTTATATGCTTCAAACTAGTTTACTAGTTTACTAGTTTACTAGTTTACTAGTTTACTAACTAGAGATATAACTAGAGATCGGATAATCGGATGCATATTTACCTAAAGTTAATTTTTAGCTATGAAAGTATGGAAGCAGCTTCTTAAAATATATTTTTTTGTAAGAAAATATCCCGTGATGCCAGGAATACCGGCAACGTATGTATAACAAGTCGGGTGTATAGTATGGATGCGACATCTAAAATATTATTTATTAAAAAAAAAAATACCCGGGATTCTTGGATTGCATAACTATTCAGATGCATATTTATTTAACATTATTTTAACCCCCTATGCAAATACATATGTGTATGTAGGGTGTAAGAGTAGGGGTGGTGTGTGTCAGTTAAAATAAAAATAAAACACCGGAACCGCGGGATTTATTCGATACAAAAGCGCTTTCCATAATAGAAAACATCTCAACTTTAGGCGAATATGCATCCGAATATCCGATCTCTAATGATAACTATTATTGTTTTATACATGACTTTGGAAAACCATACAACTATATGTTCAGTTCGTCTCGCAACCGCAGCCACTTCCTCAGGTGGTCCCCATCACCAGCGATAAACACGTTACTAGATTATAACGTGATATAATGTAGATTCATTAAGTTCGCGCTAAGAGCGTCTCCCCATTATCATTTTAACATAATAACATAAACATGTTGTTGGTTAATATAATTGCACGAGTTCCTCCATACATACATACATAATAAAGGAGGCCATGAGCGCCAGAGTGGCCTAACTGTATTTTTTTAATACTTATTTTATTTTGAAAAACTGCTTCCGAGGTAATTTTAGAGCAGTTTTTTAGGCCACTCTGGCTCTCATAGCCTCAGAGAGCCAGAGTGGCCAAACTGTATTTTTTTTTTTTCAATACTGATTTTATTTAAAAAACTGCTTCCGAAGTAAGTTTAGAGCAGTTTTTTAGGCTACTCTGGCTCTCATAGCCTCAAATAATATTAGCTTTTAATTATACAATGGTTTTTCCATCAGGATGCTTTCAGTAACTTTCGTACCCGGTTGATGGCAATAGGCTCGCCCTCTATTACATGGGACACCCTAATAACTGTCGAAACATGGGTGTACTATAGGTACACACGGCTACATATCAAGCTGTATAATGCCAGTATAAGCTGATCTCGCATTGTATAGGATTTACGTACAATGAGAGGTCAGCTTCTACTGGAAATTATTAGCTTGATAGGTAGCCATATGTACACCTTTGCCGATCCCTTCGGGGAATACAAGCGTGATGTTGTTTAAAACAATTTAAAATCATTTTAATTCTTGCCTTATAGGTCAGGTAACAAGAACGTGACAGGATGCAATTATCCATTAGACATATATCACGAAGTGGATACACACATCATTTGTCAAAATCTGCCTAGGGATAATACACGTAGTTAATGACTTAATAGCAATTTCTGAATCTATTTTCCTATTGTAGAGAATCAATCATCAAACTGATATACTAGACTTATATAATTTAAAATTATCGATAGTTTTGATAACACCGAACGGAACATCCCTGTGCTGTTTTGGATTTACGTAAATGTCATTAAAATATTTTTAGTCCGCTTCCGATTTTTTCCCTTAGGAACTGATTTATTTAAGCGACAAAAATATCTTCTACTGTTTATTTTTCACCCCAAAAATCTACTGGCTTTTAGGCCTACTTTAAATAATTAGAACTAAATCATTTCGACACACTAAGATTTGTGTTAGTCATATGTGCAAAACGATGTTTCCTATCCATGTTTTTTTGAAAAGTTCTAAGATTATTTTTACTACCAATTACATGCATAACGAAAAGATAAGTATAATTCCAACCCTATTAAGAAGTAACATTTGCTAAAAGAAATCAGGCTGTCGGACGATGGGTAGGTAGAAGTTTGAAAAACAGCTGTTACACTTTTGAAATCTAACTTCGAAAACAGTCGTACGAAAAAGCTCATAGTAATGTAAAAGTTTTCAAGAGCGATTTACCTCTGTCTAGAGTTTATGTTTATGTAGGTACCTGCAAAAATACCTCTAGAATCTTTACCATGTTACAGTTACTAGATATTTTTGGATTTTAGAAAACCGCCACAACTTCTCAACTTTAAAAAAAAATATTTAAAAATACCACAACAACTGATTTTCCTTATAAAACATCTAAAAACACACTTTCAATTTCACCAAAATATTAACATTAAATGAATAATTAAATAACCATAAAAAACACTATCGACAAAAAAGAATCACTTGATTATTCATGTATTCCCACCACTACGCAACAGATCCCATTTCGATATTGGAATTTTTCACGATTCGATTTTTTTTTTTTGTTCACTATCACTTTTTAACACTTTCGTGATCTAAGTGTTGATAGATCGTGCGCGCGCGCCGCTGGCGTGGTTTGTCACACTACTGAGGGGTTAGACCGCACATCTAAACGAGGCTCCAGCTTGAAAGCTCTGGGCTTTTATGAAACGTTTTTTTTTTTAAATTAAGAGTAACATTTTTGAGATCAAAATTTTAACCCGTTCATGAGTCATATTAACCCTTTTGGCTGTCCCGTGATAAGGATTTATAGTGAATATTTAGCTTTGTGGGTAGTAGATGTGTTAATTCCATACTGCAACTGATTTAGTGGGATACGATTTTCTGAAAAGGTAAGATAAGCTAAGATAAGATAATTTTTTATTTGTCCAAAACATGAGTATACACACACATAGCATGCAAGATGTTACATCAAATTATAATTATGACAGTCATGTTTTGCTTGACAGGCGTACAAATATAAGATGTCGGACACTACGCAGCATCAATTGATTTTAAATTCGTCCATTACACACAGCAATAATATAGCAATTTAAAAATTAATATAAAAATTTAGACCATACTTGACTAAATGGTACAACAAAAATACAATCAAATAGTGTCATAAACTCATCATAGTAAATAATACATGATGGTAATATTTAAACTCTTTTTTTATTATTAATCTTGTATACTTGTAAACCTACCTTTTAATGCATGCCATAACAATAACCTATCTCAATTTTTGCTATTGCGCTTCTATAACATATTCCCTGTAAATTAAGAGGTCTGGCTCTTGTGATACAGGAAATCCTGGTACAAGAGTCAGGGCTACACAGATGTTTGTGTCTTGAAGTGTAAATAAATAAATTATTATTTTATTTTTATATGTTTAAATATCTCGGGACCCTGGGGTCCCGGACCTTTGGAAGGCGTATGAGGGGCCGAAGCCAACTTACAGAGGCCCGTTCGACGCTTTTTAATTAAATGAGGCACCAACCGACGATTATCCCTGTACGCACTATGCCAGTGCACCCAAGGACAACCCCCGGTTGCTGTAGGACTATTGCAGAATATGGAAACAAAGAAATTGGACTATGGGTTTGGGGGGTTAAAATGGACTGGTTACCTAAAACTATGGAACGACTATGGCTCCTGCCTGATCAATGTTTTATTGTAGACGGATAATGGCAGGGGGTGCCTTTCACACTTAATAATGGGCCCCCGGAAACGGTCGCTAGCACTTAGTGCTGTAGCAACAAGGGAGCAATATATCCTGAGATGCTTGAGGACTGGAGAGGTATTCCACGACTATAAGAACAATCCCAGAGTCCGGAAGATGGTCAAGATCCCTACCAGCATTTACTGGAACACATCCTTCCTCCAAGCACGTTTGCTCTTGCGATTCTCCACTCAAGCCGGCCAGTATAGGCAAGAATGAGGTGGAAGCTCAACTCTTCGTCAGTGTTCACTCCAGCCGGCCAATAAAGGCAAGCCAGAGATGAGGAAAATGACTTCTCCCGGGAGATAGGGTCCTTGGGGTCGCAACTGCCCAACAGCTCGCCACATGCTGCCCTGCGGGTTTCTGTATCTCTCTTGGTCTGGCTCCTCACCCTAGACATGTTACGGTAAAGTAAACTCTACCGGCACAGACCCAGAGTTCAGAGCGCGCAAGCCCCACCACGACGTCAACGTAGAGATACGACGGAGGGGTTATTATTATTAATACAAATTTAAAAATGGGGGGAGTATTGATAATAGTCCCACGTCCATTTTATTAGGAGCTTGTTTAATGCTTGATTGGTTTAAGGGCCGATTTTTTTATCGAAAGACTTTTAGAAGAATACTCAAACTAAAAATCATTTATTTCAATTAAACCAATTTACAGGCACTTTTGAACTGTCAAGGAGTCGGGCAGTTAGTCAAAAAGTTGAAGCTAGTTGCCTATTTCAAAACTTAGATCAAGATACGTAGATCGAATAAAATGAAATTTATAGAAAACTGTCGAATCTTCATATCTTTTCCAGATCAATATTGGAAAAATGTTTTCACTTTTTACCCGACTCCCAAGAAAGGGTTATGATTTTCGCGCGTATCTTGTATCATTATATTCGTCTTAAAACCCCGTCACTAGATAGGTGTATGGAAAAAAAAAACAATATGGCGGAGTTTTGGTGCGAAATAGTAATAAGTTTATTAAAAAAAATAACCAAACCTATAGAGTAGGATATCAAAATAGAGGAAATTAAAAGGGGATTACAAAAATACTACAAGTTATGTGTTTAACATTTCATTTTCATTTGTCGGTTTTGTTTGGCATGCAATCAATCATATCTTTTTTTTTACCAGGGCATCTCAGAGTTGATCATTAGAAATCGTGACTCTAACCGGTCTTTCCTGAGGTTGCCTTAAGCTCCTAAAAACTTAAAACCTCCAGCCAGGGCGCAAAAACTTATAAACTAAACGACTGCGCGCTAAGGGCACCCCCTGTGGGGTACAAACCTCGGCTTAGGGCAGAGTCGGAGGGAGGATGGCAAGGGACCGACGGTGGCTGGATAAAATCAGGGTTATGATTATTATCTGGGGGATTTAAAGCTACAGGCTCAGCTATGGCGCGTACTGGCGCTTCGCTTACGGGCAAGGGTCGGGGAGGACTATTTAGTCGGGGATTTCGCGATTGGCCTCGGCGGCGAGGTCGGAATGACGGTCGTGTTTTATGTTTACGAGCACTACTGATTTCCCTACCGCTCTCCGGGAGGAGAGTTGGGGTCGTCTGGGTCGGTCAGTGAATCGTCTCTACATTTTGCCTGACTTATATAAGTAACACAGTTTTTGTTCACAAGAGTGTGCCGGGACATTAAAAAGTCTAAATTAAAATTATTAAATAAAAAAAATAAAAAAAAATCCGACTGCAAAAAAGATAATTTAAAAGGAATGCACTTAAAAGACCGAAACAAGATTGAGATACAAAGTAATTAGGCTTGTTACACACGTACCACAACGACACAACCACACCACAACCACAACACTTGGTGGGACGCTAATTACATGAAAATTAATAGTTAAATTCACACGGACCACATGTTGCCGTCATTATCGACCGCGTGTATGATACCGACCACATCGCAGCCACGTCGTAACCACAATGCTACCACCAGCGTCACCGTGAACTAGCGGCCGGCACATTTTGTAGGTACCACAACGCAACCGCAAGAAGCCGCAGCGACACTATTCACACGTCACCACAGCTTGACCACATTTTGTCGCTGCGATGTGGTGTGGTTATGATACGTGTGAATTGGCCCTTAAAGTCTACTTTGATTTAACAGACTATATTATTATGAGATGAAAGCCGAAGTTAAATACGCGTATTAAGTTTAGTAGTAGGCGGGACCCAATTACAAATAATAAACAAACAAAAAAGAAAATTAATGGGTTCCGCTTATAACTAAACCATCTATTTTGCAGTCGGGTTTTTTTTTTTATTAATATTTTTTTCTTATAGGAAACAAAATAAAGCTACACACTAAATACGATACGATATCTCCTCATTATGGGTGCAAATTCAAACTCAAAGCTCACTTCCACTAACATCCAGATCACACGAATAATTAACTCCGGTCGGGAATCAAACCCACTATCCATAGCGCACAAGCCATTCATGTTGTTTGCCTTCCGATCGATGATATTATCGAATGGCGACAAAGATGAATAAATTCTTTTGAATACATGATTCATTGAGTCAGAGCGGCTCTCAAAATAATATGTACTTTCACTTTGGTTTGAACAAGCTTCTGCCCGTCGTAGCCGATGTGTGGTCGGTTTTGGTTTCTATAGTTAGTTACATGGAAATCTTGCCCTTTGGAGATTCTTGCCAGTTCTTCTTCACAGAGATCTACTTTTTGGAATGGGCTACTACTTTTACTTTTTAGCTTCAACTTTCTGATTAATTAGGGATAATGCTTGGGTAAAAAAAAAGAAAAACTGTTCAGTCCGTCAATCAGATAATAAAAAATATTAGACATGTATTTTTTGCTTTATCATATTAATAAAAAAATACTTAGATAAAACGCATTAAACTTGGGGAGTGGGGGCTCGTTACGTCACAGCTACGTATAAAATCTACTGAGAAGTGACGTCATGCCACATTTGAACTCGATGTATCGCCGTAATGTTTTGATTACATAAAATAAGAAAAAGTACGTGTCCAATATTTTTTAATAATCTACATGACGGACAAAAAATTTTTTTTAGTCATCATCCCTATTATCTGAAAGAAATTGATATATCGATAAATACCACACATTTGAAGTAAACTTATAATAAATACTACTAATACAATAAACAAAGAATATAAAAAAAATTAAAAACGATAATATAATATTGAAATTTGGGTGCTTATGATTTAAATTTCAAAATTTTTGACCGTTTAAAAAAAAACTATACCATAGACTTCTCCTCCGTACACTTTATTTTTTTGAGACGGTAAAAAATGTCAGCCGATGTACAAAAAAAAAACTATTCGTAGTCCTAAGATCACTACAGTTGTACATCTAATAGGTACTATAGGTACATAGGTACTTGTCCCATAATTATACAAAAGTAAAAAAAAAAAATTGGTACTAGCTCTAACAAAAACGGCCTACAATTACTCATGTCAAGCAGACAAGACTATTGCATAGTTTAATCTTAATTAATTTCTACAAATTATCTTTATTATGAACAAAGCCGCGGGCAACTAAGTGCGGTGAGAGTAAAGTAAGCCTAGGGCGAAGATTTGTATTTGTAGGACATGAGGCTAGGTGCAGAGGAGAGCGAGCTATTATAGTGGTTCGCGTTTGTAGAACATATAAAGTAGTTGATGATGATGATGGGGCTCCCTTTTCCGCACTAGACTCCCATTTGGTCCATTGCGCGTGGGGATTCTGGCTAACAGAGCCAGCCTAGCTCCGCCCAAAAGCACAGAAGCTTCCTGGGAGTTTCACAGGCTTCACGGAGCGACCTCACTGTTCCGAGGATTTGTTCACGTTGTGGAGCCACGGCCTCGCATTCCAGGATGACGTGGGCGTCAAGGCAGCTCCTGCAAAGGGGGCTGGCTGTGGCGCCTATGTTAAAAAGATGTTTGTTAAGGAGATTGCCCGTAATTGTACCTATTATTCTAAGGTTATTTCTACTTAAGCTGAGAAGTTTTTTGGTTAATCGCGGGTGTACCATTGGTAAAGACAATTTTGACTGTCTACAGTCTGTTACCCGTGACCATCTATTGTTATGGAGCATATAAAGTAGTTGAGCGAGCTTTGAATGGTATTTATAAAACAAAAGCTCCAAAACCCGATCATAAATATACACTCGTATAGTTTTACGAGGATCTTAATAACCCTGATTTGATCCAGCCTGTGCCTTGGTGTCCTCCCCCTGACGCTGCCCTAAGCCGAGATTCGTACCCCACAGGGGATGCCCTTAGCGTGTAGTCGTTTAGTTTATAAGTTTTATGCCCTGGCTGGAGGCTTTAAGTTTTCGCTTAAGGCAGCCACAGGAAAGTCCGGTTAAGGAGGCACGATCTCTCAAGGTCAACTCCGAGTTGCCATTATGAAATTTTGAAAAACGAGGATCTTGTAGCGCTCGGCCAAAATCTTAACTGACGCTGCATTTTGATTTTTTAGAACAATTTCAGAAAATATTATCACCAATTTTTACCAAGAGCGCCTTCCTGTCAATGCAGTCAAATGCCAAAAGAACATTGTATACCTAAGGTATGGGTACTGTCACTATTGTCCGTTTAACAATGTCATATAGTATTTAAAGTGAACTCACACACCAACACACACACCCTCACACACACGCACACACCCACTCCCACACGCACACACACATACTCACACTCCACATCCACACACTACTTTCACACAAAACTTTCAATAGCTTAAAGTAATATTAACCGATTCACTGTCCACAAATTAGACACAATAGTTAAACAATCAACGTGAATCATATGTGATTCATGGGACAGCGAAAGAATAATGTAATTTCTGCATGTTCAAAAATATCGTGTTCATTGAAAATAATGTTAGGAATTGGGAGAAGGCGCTGAAATCTAACATACAGGTTTTTACCTAGTTTGGGTTTCAGAGGATTCATAGGTTTTTGTAGCTCTAATTAATTTCAATATAGATTTATTATTATTATTATACGTATGTTTTTTTTTTTTCATGTTCATCACGTACTAGTTATCAGCATAATTTTATATTCCCAGATCATTATTAATTATCGACTGATGAACATGGACCTCCCAATGAGCTGAAGCGCCCATGCGTTGGGGCCAGTTGCTAGATTGATACAATAATTTCCAGCTTTGTGGTACTTATCTGCGATGCTTGTGTATTGAAGATGTTCGGTGACCACTTACCAAGTGGGCTTTCTGCTTCAATCAACAATCAACTCAGCCAATCGCAGTCCACCACTGGAAATAGGCCTCTTCCAGACTGCGCCACAACCCCCTGTCCTCCGCTTTCTGTATCCAATCTTTCCCAGCCACTGTCTTAAGGTCGACGGTTCATCTTGCTGGGGGCGTTCCGCACTATGCTTGCCGCTACGCGGTCTTCACTCCAGGACTCGTTGTCTGCTTGTTTGCTCCCGATAACATAAAAAAGTGCATGAAGGGCTACACTGCTAAATATAACAGCAGCTATAAGTACTGCAATTGGCTTGCATCTGCGTATTTCGTAAGAAAGTAATCAAAGGAGAGTGTAATTAAAATTTATTTTATGCGCGTCTCGCCCCAGATCACGAAACAAATTGATTTTTGACCATATATGTTTTATTATTTACTGTTGATTTCGATATTCACATAAATTATTCTTTCATTGCGTTCTGTTCTGTAATTATTTTAAGTTAATTTCGTAGCGTCTCTGACTTTCAAGTTTTTATATAAATTTATTTGTGGTTTAACCAAAAACTCGATGTGAATGTAAACATATCCCTTTTTTGTAAAATAAAAGGTGTATCTATTCATATAGGAAATATTTTAAGAGGACCATCTATAGGTGGTAAAAAAGCCATAGCAGCGATTTTTTTTTTTTTTTTTTTATCTAAGTATATTTTTACATAATTAGTATAATTTTAAAATTACTTGAGACATTTTGCAAAGGAGTTGCATTTTCCAAAATTTTACTTCATAGAAATGAATGACCTGCCCGGACACGGCGGCGGGGTGGCGGCACGAGCGTGGTGAATTTTGATAATTAATCATCATATCAAGTAATTTTAAGTTATTTAGTTTTTTAAATAATATACTCAGATTAAAAAAAAAATATCGTTAAATATTTCGTGTTTGAATAGATACACCCTATATAAGAGGTAACTTTTTATTCCTAGATTCCTAATTAATATTTACAAAACTAGTTTAAGCGCTTAAACTAGTTTCGTAAATATTAATAAAGCAACATTATACAACAATACTTGCTTAACCAAATTCCAAAATTTTAAAATACTCTTGAGTAAATGGTTTTGTGTTTTAGTCATATCTAGGAACATCACCACGCCTGTTTTCCTCAGTGGGGTAAGTAGTGTTTATCGTGTTGCATTGTACAAAAGACTTCAACGCATGCAAGTACACACATCAAAAAAAGTTTGTGAACACTAGCATAAGCTGATATAATTTTTTCAATTGAACTTTATCAAGAAAAATCTTTGTTGTGTGTTTTATTTAAATATAAATACTTACCATGTTTGAAATTAAAAAAATAAAACAATTTTTTATTTTAAAAAATTGAGTAATTAATCATAATGTAATTGTAACAGAAATTTTATAGAAAGAAAAAGACTGTTTAACCAAACTTATACAAAAAATTATTAAAAGGTTTATATTCAATTTTTTTATTTTATTTTTTAAACGTTGCCCCACACTAGGAATTTATCCTGTATCGTGGGTGCGTTTACAAACATTTAAACTCACATATACAAACAGCCAGACCCGGAACAACTAATTATAGGTCATACAAATATTTGTTCCGTGCGGGGATCGAACCTGCGACACGCAGCGCAGCAGTCAATCGCTTAACCACTGCGCCAAATCCGCCAAATGCGCCAATTCAATATAATATAACTCCTCTCCTGGCTCGAACACATGCGGTGATCCTCTTGAGCATGCTGAGAATCAAGTTATCCAGCATTTCTTGGGGTAACCTATCCCATTCTTGAATAGCGGCTTCCCTGAGCTCTGGCACTGTCTGGGTACGTGGCTGACGGTTCCAAACAGCTCGCTTAAGAGCATCCCACGCGTGCTCTATTGGGTTTAAGTCATTTTTTTTTTTTTTTATCTAGGGCATCTCAGAGTGTAACCACTAAGGTTCCGACTCTTTAACCGGACTTTCCTGTGGCTGCCTTAAGCTCCTAACGAAACTTAATGCCTCCAGCCAGGGCGCAAAAACTTATTAACTAAACGACTGCTGCTCGCTAAGGGCACCCCCTGTGGGGTACGAACCTCGGCTTAGGGCAACGTCGGAGGGAGGGTGGCAAGGGACCGTCGGTGGCTGGATAAAATCAGTGTTTTGATTATTATCAGGGAGATTTTGGATGACATGCTGTTCAGCTAAAGCGCGTGCTGGTGCTTCACTTACAGTCAAGGGTCGGGGAGGAAGTCAAGGGTTGGGGAGGGTTTAAGTCAGGCGAGCCGAATCATAATATAATCTACCGTACCTAACAAAAAATATTTCGATTTTTCAAAGTGATCGCAAACTTTTTTTGCTGTGTGTGTTTCCTTTTTTTTTCTCAAAAAATTAAATAGATACTTATCAACGTTTTGGACGATGATGCAAATTGTATAAGAACTCTTTGCTTTATCAAATATTAATAATAATGCATACTAATATTATAAATGTGAAATTAACTGTCTATCTGTATATCTGTTTCGTTTTCACGCCTAAACCGCTGAACCGACCGTCATGAATTTTGGCAGAGATATAGCCTGGGATATGGAGAAGGACATTATAGGCTACTTTTTTACGCGATAACCGACATCCGGGCAAAATCTAGAATAGAATAGAATAGAATAATATTTATTTCTTGAGATCTAAAATTAAACATTGATTCACATAATATGTGAATCAATGTTTCATTTTTCTACACCAGCAATGGTAGTATATTAGTATCATTGCCGGTGTAGAAAAATTTATTAAGCTAAGTGCATGCAAATCGTACACATTACAATAAAAGTTATATTAAGTTAGTAAAATTGATTTGAATTTATATTTTTAATTTGATACAATAATATTGATTCAGATTAATTGAATAGGATTATTTGTAACGTAAAAATATTAATTATTATGTCAAAAATGAAATACAAAACATGTCAAAAAAAAATTGTCATGTCTAAAATATAAGTTCTAGTGTCAAAATATTAATTACTAGCAGCCCGTTCCGGCTTCGCACGGGGTAGACAATTATTTATTTTTTGGAATTTCTACACCTTTGGTTACATTGTTCAAATTTTACCAAGGATCCCTAATTTTTTTCAAAATGAAATGTAGCCTATGTCAAATTGGAAGAATGTAGCATTCTATTGGTGAAAGAATTTTTTAAATCGGCCCAGTACTTTTTGAGCCTATTCATTACAAACATACAAACATACAAAAATAGGTACAAATCTTTCCTGTTTATAATATTAGTGTAGAAGTGTAGATAATGTCAAAAAGTATGATTTAAAAATTCATTAACGGAATAAAAACATGTCTAAGAGCCAAGTAAACATTTTACATCTGAATTTATTAAGTGGTAACATTCTCAAGCCAGGTGGTCTGTCATACAACTGGCATTTCTACTGCATAGTTGCAGTTGTTTTTTTTAATATTTTTTTTCAGTCTTTGGGAAACTTGTTCATTTAACAGGAATAAATGTGGGTATTTTTTAATATTCTATATATATAATATCTAGTTATATTATAAATGCGAAAGTGACTCTGTCTGTATGTCTATCTGTTTACTTTTCACACCTTAACAGCTGAAGGGATTCGGATCGGCAAACGGTTAGATAATGACCTGTTAAGAATCAGAATCAGAATCATTTATTTGTTAAACATAGGTATCAACATTAAGGATCTTATAAGTAATACTCGTAAAGCTTCTTGCTATGTGTTGTCATTACCGACATAGAAATTAAAATATAAAATACTAATTTAAATCACAAATATAAAATGTCAATTAAATTAAAAGATTGCGAATATAAAATGTCGATGAAAAAATACAGAAAAAGAAATGAAAATTAAAAAAAAAATTACAAACACAAAATAACAATAAAATTTTGTTTAAAAAAAGCAATTAGAATTCATTAAAAAAATAAAAACAGAATAAATCATACAAAAAAAGGACATAGGATACCTTACATATATATTTTTTTTTTTTAACATTGCCCCACACTAGGAATTTCTCCTGTATTGTGGGTGCGTTTACAAACATTTAAAACTCACATACACAAACAGCCAGACCCGGAACAACCACTTGTAGATCATACAAATATTTGTTCCGTGCGGAAATCGAACCCGTGACACGCAGCGCAGCAGTCAATCGCTTAACTACTGCGCCAATTGTACCTCATATCCAGGGCCTCAAGTCTGCTATTACAATAGTGTCAGAATGGTCTCGCCATTGTGAGTATTTGACAGTGTTTGTATGGCAAATCTTATCTGCAGCCACGGGCAAAAGCAAGCAAACAATAAATTAAAATTCTACTAACATTTTGAGTAACCACACATTGAAGATAGATTAAATTAATTCCCTGACACCAGCGTTGGTGCCGCGATTGACAAATTACTCGTTAAGCTGACATCACTGAGCTTTGACAACATCACTAGCTCTGCATAGTGTTGGGGCATGCATCTATCGATACATACCACTTTCTTTAGGGTCAGCAGTGCGGGGAGGGAGATTTCTGAATTGCATCTCAATAAGATAATGACATGATAAGGAAAAGGCACCAAAGTATTAGAACCAATGAAATTACCTGTTTTTGGACTTGATTTTTACCTTATAACCTGATGGCAGTTGTTTTTTATTGTATCCAAATAAAATATTGTTTGCTTATATTTTAAAGAAAAACCATCTGTTGTTATGAGTCCAAAAGAACTAATTTTCCTTGATGCGACATTATTTATCTATTTAAACTTCTCACACACAATAAGGTACAAAGGCGGACTTAATGCCATAGGCATTCTCTACTAGTCAACCAAGGGTAGTGAAGATATAAGATGGCAGGTGCTCTATTTAAAAGGAGATAATAATAATAATGAAAATATTAACAAAAGATAACAAATAAAATAGATCCACAAGTACATAAATATGTTATAAACATATAATAGACATACATACAAATACAACAACACACATACAACAACATACATTACTCGAGCAGATTTCGATATTTATTAGTACAAAAGTAATAACTAATGATAGTTGCTTCAGCAGTAGCTGCAGTTATGTATGATATACATAATATATAATATAACTGCTTTTCCCAAATCAAATATTAAAAAACCGTCAACAAAAAATTAAAAAAAAAAAAAACACCGATACGCAAATCAATGTATTCTCATCACTAATTTTACGAGCAGTTTCAACAGCGGCGCCTTTGATCCTAATACGGTAGTGATGTGACACTATCGGTAATCTTAATCCTCGCCGCAAAGATGTAATTTAAATAACATCAGATTAATTCTCGACTACGATGACAACTTGCAATTGCGTTCAGTTTAATTTAAATACTGCTTACTATGCATGAGGATATTTTATACAGGTAATTTTATATAATTTTCGTGCTAACTAGAGAAGAGCTTTCGCTATTCATCAGTCCAGAATAAAATGCTTGTAAAATAAATAGTCAGCCAATTTTTATTTTTATTTTTATTTTATTTTTTATTTGTCTGTCTGTTTATTTGTCTCTTCCGTTACGTCGATGCGTAAGTATTTTTTGTTTTATATCAACAAAGCCATTGCTAGATACTATAGGGTTTATGTATAAAAGGAATAATTGAGGCGTCTAATTTCAAACCCCGCTAAAAAGATTTTACCTTCAAACCGACCTTTTTCTCTCCTTTGAAAGTTTTCTCAATTGCGTACTAAGTGACAAACTCATTTCCGAACAAATCCCTCTATAACAGTACAAAATTGAGCCTCCAACCTTAGACTTGGTAACAAAATCCATACTAATATTATAAATGTGAAAGTAACTCTGTCTGTCTGTCTTTCTGTCTGTCTGTCTGTCTGTATGTTACGTTTTCACGCCTAAACCGCTAAACCGATTGTCTTGAAATTTGGCAGAGATATAGCCTGGGATATGGAGAAGGACATAGGTTACATTTTTACGCGATAACCGACATCCACGCGGGCGGAGCCGCGGGCAAAAGCTAGTACACTAAAAATGTCATGGGTAAATACACTTTAAATGTCATGGGTAAAATTCAAATTCCTCTACAACGGAATCAACCTATCACAGCGCTTGCTTTTGCACCAAGTGAGCTTACGAATAGAATGGCGGACCAATGGAGAGTTGTGTAAATGTGTTGTGCATCAAGGAGTGCGATTAAATTTTATTGAATTTAAAACTCATCAATAACTCACAGAAAAATCGTTGTAGCTGGTTTTGAAAAGAGACGCTGTTCGGTACAATACTTGCAACCGAACAGCGCAGCACTTTTGCCTGCGTGCATTTCCATAAATGCACGTATCACTACAATTACCATTTAGTACGTATCCGACTACCAATCGCGTAACTCAAACCAAACCAATTCAAACCATATTAGTGCCAATTAAGTTTGGATTTACCATTCTATAATTATAACCAATATATTTAATATAGCATTTAAACCATTTATATATTTCGTATTATTAAACCAGTTGCATTAAACCAATAACCAAACCATAACCAGTCTAGTATTACACCAAATCAACCAGATCAACTAGACATATCAACCAACCCAGAAGTTAGTGCTAAACCACGCAGGCACTAAATTCTACAGACGCCTCAATTGACATATGCTTAACCTTTTGTCAATTGTCGTTGAGACTCCCCTTATCTTTAAGCGCCGCTTATAAAAATAACACACAAGTTTTCGCGACCCTTTAAAAAATATATTATGTCGAACGATGAGAAGATTCAGTCAAGTGATACCGCAAGAGGATCGACGAGCTCAAATGACAAAGGAGATGTTTCAAAATGTATGGAGCCCCGGCCTGGTCTTTGTACACTATACTAAATAATGGGGAAACACAATTAAAACAGTTTTCAATCATCCAATTACTTTAAATTGGCTTTGTTTGGTAGTAAAGCACAATAATGTACACTTGGAATTGCAACACACAACAAAAACCCGTCATGGCGATAAACTGTCATGTTGATTGATTACTGACGTTCGACATGTTTATTTCTGTCATATTACATTGTCAAAGAGAATCTTACGTTATTCGTAGTTTTAGTCATTTGTAATATTTAGATCTAGTTGTGGTTTGTATATAAAGTACAGTCCAGTTGACCGGCGAGATGCCATGAAAAATATCTTTTAAGATTTTTACATATAGCATAAATGTACAGAATACATGCAATCGTCGAAATATTAACTCAGACAACAACAATGTAGCGATCTTTTGATTTACAGTTCACGATCTATGGTATACTGTCATTGTTTTTTAACCACAGTAACTAAATTGGCGAGACGCCATATTGAAAGTCAATAAAAGTAATTGATAAATATCAAATGATTACTAGAAAAATATGCGTTTATGCAATTTATCTGTATTTTTCCCAAATCCCTAGGATTTTTCTCGATTTTTCGAAGTACTGTACATATACTGGGCCGGTTTTGAAACATCTCCTTTAAGCGTTAAGTTTATTACAGAACAAGTAAGAAAACCCACTTATTTTTCAACTCGTTATTAGCTGGTTGTGTTTGATCTAGGGACAGTAGATTATTTGCTCTATTTAATGTTCATATAAGGAACATAATTGAGCTTATCTGATTGTATTGATTTGTGCCTGCTGTCAAGTACAACCATTGTATGGAAATCGATATAGGGATAACAAACGTAGCGGTTCTTAATGATTTTTAAGGTTTTACGATTTTAATAAAACTTCAACTCTCGCCTTTGAAAGTTTAAATAATCGGTCGGTTTGATTTCAGTCAAAATAACATGACAAAATAGCAGACGTTAAGAAAACAACAGTTACATTTTTGGTAGATTTAAACAATGCTTTTGACAAGGTAGATCATCTACACTACGCATATTTTTTCCTCTATCGCTTTGGAATCGATGTTTCGTATCAGAACTTTGTATAAAAATCATACAAAAAATACATATTTATTTAATTTTAATAATGGTAATGGTAAGCAAGCTGAAGTGGCATTGGGCTGGCCATATTTGTCGAAGGACCGATGGCCGGTGGCGCAGACGAGTCCTGGAATGGAGACCGCGTATCGGCAAGCGTAGCGTCCCAGCTAGATGGACCAACGACCTCAAAAAGGTGGCTGGGATAGACTGGATGCGGAAGGCGGAGGACAGGGTGTTGTGGCGCAGCATGGGAGAGGCCTATGTTCAGCAGTGGACTGCTGAGTTGATTGATTGATTGAATGGTAATCGAACATGAAAATAAAACTAAACTAATTCTTGTTATTGGGCGAGTGCCACAATCTGGCATACTGTGTCACAATCAACTCTGAGCAGTTTTTGATGGGTCGCTCCCGTCTGGCAACGCTCCTGTTTGGCAACTCTACATACACACATACACACATTTTATTCATACATATATACATTTGTTATGTTTGTAGATATTACGTACCTGAGCGTATGCTCAGGTACGTAATATCTACAAATACACGCGTATATTTACTTTAACGTATGTTAAAGTACAGTCAGATTAAAAAGTTCTAGTGTGCCGAATTTATTTAATATTCATTTCATTTTCTATATTTTAAAACAACCATATTAATTTATGAATAAGTACTGCATAGAATACAAGTAACCTATCTAAATGAAAATATTTTTAAGAATCACAGGTAAACATTTCTAAAGAAAAAAGATCAGGTACAAAAATGTTCAAAGTACGGTAGTGATTGTTATCTGAGCTGTAAATGAAACCCGGTTTCAAGACAATAGTTTGCGGAACTTTTAGAATCGGCGAGCAATCTCTGACTGTATTTCATTATTTAAAATGTTCAATAATTCTATTAATAACTCCGATATTCTATCCAAATTTTATTTTAACGTTCCCGGATGGTCGATGCGATGGAACGAACCGTTGCGTGTTCCATTTACCTATACAAATTACAGAAAAAAATCATTTATAGTGCGTGCTAGTAGTAACTTTAAAATCATGTATAAACGGCATCATGATTTTGATCATTTCATAACAGATGTGTCCTCGGCCAGAAAGTGTCTGAGCCTTGGCTCAGGTTCAGGATTTTATTCTTGTATTGAATATGGAATGTGAATTTAGTTTAAGCTTGAATGTTATAATGTATTTTTTTTTCTTCTCTTCTGTTTTTGATGTGTGTGTTGTGCTGTTATGAAATGTTTTTAGAAGTGACGACTTTTAATTGGCTGTCAATCTCACATACTATTTTTATTCTGTTTGTTTTAGCTGTAAGTCATCCATAGTTAATAAATAAATAAAGATTAAGTATTTTTACTATCTATAAGTTCAAAATGCGTAATTTACTACAATATACTAATTTCATTACTCGCTTGGCTACCATGGCGGAAGCAGGAGGCAGTAATAGTAGCCAACCCGTATTAAAAAAAAAACCATGCCAAAGGAAACCGTTTGTATACCTAATTCGTTTCCAAATGTCGTGTTTTTGCTATACCTGACCTTTTAAGTTAAGGACTACTAAATAATATTCAATATTCAGATTAGTGAAATCACACAGCTAAAGATTGTAGAAAAATCATTTTCTCTTTAGACAAAAACTTGGGTTTATCTAGATCATCCTTACATTCTACATTCCTTTTAAGACCAGACTATGTTCAAGCACAGCGGGTAACTTCTGAGCCGTGCTAATGGCGTAAGCTAAGTATTTTTATAGGTGACTATCAGGTGTGGAATAAAAAAGTCTTTGTTAAGGCGATGCCTTCAATATAGCCCAATTTAACATTTGTTACGTTTTTTTGCAAATTGCTCTCGAAATTATTTTTTTTCTGCAGATCATCATATTTTTTTACGAAATAGTCTTCAATGCAGAAATTATAATTTCAAGAGTTATATTGATGTTTTAAATGATCATAATTTTAGTAACTATTAACTGAGTATTATCATAATTGCCGCGTAATGAATGGACATACAACGCTGCAATATGCAAAAAAGTGGCCAAGTGCGAGTCGGACTCGCCCATGAAGAGTCCCGTAGCAGCAAGCGCGGTTTACGATTCATGACGTATTAAAAAAAAACTACTTACTAGATCTCGTTCAAACCAATTTTCGGTGGAAGTTTACATGGTAATGTACACCATATATTTTTTTTAGTTTTATCATTCTCTTATTTTAGAAGTTACAGGGGGAGACACATTTTACCACTTTGGAAGTGTCTCTCGGGCAAACTATTCAGTTTAGATTTTTTTTTTAATAAGAAACCTCAATATCATTTTTGAAGACCTATCCATAAAAACCATAAAAACACGTATGGGTTTGATGAAAAAAATGTTTTGAGTTTCAGTTCTAAGTATGGGGGACCCCCAGAATGTATTGTTTTTCTTTTTTCTATTTGTGTGTGAAAATCTTAATGCGGTTTACAGAATACATCTACTTACCAAGTTTCAACAGTATAGTTCTTATAGTTTCGGAAAAAAGTGGCTGTGACATACGGACCGACAGACAGACAGACATAACGAATCCATAAGGGTTCCGTTTTTTGCCATTTGGCTACGGAACCCTAAAAACGTAAGACATTTTGAATTTCGCGGGCCGCATTGACGGATCCCCCTTAAAGGCATTGACTTAATAGTTAATCTTGATAGCATTTCAGCCAGTAAAGGGCTAATGCTAGATGTAGATAAGCCTTTAAGTAAATAAAAGGTATAATTATTTACAATTATCATGTTTAGCCGACGGATCGGCAACAGATTCACATTACATCACGTTGCCCTGTTCCTCGAAGGGCTATGGAGAGGCGTTATAATAATTATTTATTTATATATAAACATTAGTTTATATACATGGATATTATTATTAACACGAACGGGATATCTACCATGTTTACTATTTGTTATGAGTTCCCAAGAAAGAGAGTAGACCGTTTTGTCTGCTCATAAACACCCACCCGCAATGACTTCAGTTTATCCGTGATCATGGTGCTTGCAACAGCGCCGAAATATCGGGAACTCACAACAAATAATAAACATGGTAAATATCCCGTTCGTGTTAATAATAATATCCATACTAATATTATAAATGTGAAAGTAATTCTGTCTGTCTGTCTGTATGTTACGTTTTCACACCTAAACCGCTGAACCGATCGTCATGAAATTTGGCAGGGATATAGTCTGGGATATGGAGACGGACATAGGCTACTTTTTTACGCGATAACCGACATCCACGCGAGTGGAGCCGCGGGCGAAAGCTAGTTAGTTTATAAGTTAAGGTTTATAAACATTAGACAATTATAGTCCATAGACACACACTCATACATTTAAATTTAAATTATAATTATACTATTTTAAACAGATGTTATGTAGAAGCGCCATAAGGAAGAAGGTAAGCAGAATTGGGTATAAATCTAGACTCCTGAGTGCTATTGAGAATTTCGTAATAGAAAAAAACAATAGCCTAAGCCAGGGATCGAACCTTAGACCCAGTACGACAGTTTTATAATCTATAATACTACAAAAGAAATGATGAAACTGATGAAAGTGTAAACAAAGCCACCCTGTTCAGGTTAAATTCTAACGCAATCACTCACTAAAGCGTAGAGAGAGTAAAACATCCATGTATATTAAGAAGGTTTTAACTTTATCTCAAAAAGTTTTTCAACAATTATTGTTTGAGTAACTATATTACATTGTAACAAAAAAAAAAATATAATTGTAATCTTGTGTTGAACTCGAGCGATACGTTATAATTTGCGTTTATCGAACCCTTCTCATTGTCATTAAAAAAAACATACATGAAAATTTAAATTATATCAAATGTAAAACTTCTATAGGGTGATTTAAATTTTTAATTTCGGATACTTAATATTGGGAAAAAAGCACTCAATTTGTAAGTCACACCAACTATATATACGATCTAGAGGAATGTGGCCGTTTTTATGTCGATCGAATTGTGTTGCTTCGTGTCTCAATATGAAACTTTATAAAAGGTATTAGAAAATTCTAGACACACTTATAGATATAGTTGATTGAGCCGTTTTTCATAATGCCTTCTCAGTCACGAGATAATTTTTTTAAAGGAGTGGAGTGGTGATGGTATTTGTTTTAGTATATTCGTGTATTTATGTATGTTTATTTGTGCTTGTATTTATATAGAAATTGGAAATTTGGTATATATATTATATTTATAGTTTGTAAGTATCTATATAGTTATTCCAAGATTTTTCGCAATTGCACCTACCACTGTTTGTCTCTACATCACCCAAAGGTTGACTGGTAGCAAATGCCTATGGCATTAAGTCCGCCTCTGTACATTTCTGTGCTTGAAGTATTAAATAAATAAATAAATAAAAAAATCTCCATAAAGGAGAAGAGATCCTATCAGCTACAGTCTTCAGAATCCCGTTGCAGCTGCCACGCAATCTGCAGATCAGGGATACAGTTTTCTTGCGGATAAAAGCCATCAGTGAGATACAGCATAAACATTCCCGATGCACTACAGAAGCGAGGCAGCTCCAACATCTTCCTGAAGATGTTATTATACTGGACGCGCAGGACATCCAGCGATCTTTTGGTTTAGCTAACCCACAAATTTCCCGTATAAAACCTTTGACAATACGCCTTAAACAACGTTATCTTGACTTGTTTAGAGCAGCAGGAGAATCTGCGGGCCAGCATGTTATCTCTGACCACTAAAGCCCTGCGCTCACTCTCAATATCCAGATTGTCTTCAAGACCTTAGGTAATTAAATGCCCTAGGTATTTAAATTTCGTGACACGATTTATGCACAAGCCGTTTAGGTTAATATTATATAGAAATAAATACATGACTATGTTACTAAATAATATAATAAGTATATTCTGGTTTTCCCAAAACGAGTATTGCTGTTCATTAATACTGCAGACGGAAGATTTCTCAAAGGTTGGTTCTATATTCCTCCTTGACATTTTAAATCAAAGAAAAACAAATCAAATTGCACAAAGAATCCATTTTGTTGTTGTTTTTTTTTTTTTTTCTTTTCATAACCTTTGTTGGCATTGAGTAGATATTAAAATCAAAAACTAAGGCTCTATTGTGATCACATGCACGCATGGATCGTTAACTCAAAGTTTTTCCCATGGGGGTGGGGGTAGGTAGGGGACCTGCTACGGCTGCTACGGTAATTACAAGTCCTTTTCTTGGCTTGAAAGCTATAGCTATGATGATACTGAAAACATTATGAGTAATCTAACCTAGTCGACAGACTCAGACAACACACACATTCACATCTCACCACACACATGATATCGATGATTTGAATCTAAAACGGGATATTTAATTATTATTAAAAAAAAAAGTTCTTTTGTTCTTGAATTTTTTAATTTTTTGTAAGTATTTTTTTTTTCAACTTTATTTTAATTATTGTAAAAAATTGTGTTAGTTGTATATAGTCTAAGCCTTCTCAATGCTGATCCTTGTAACTGGAGAAACCTCGACCCCTGTCATACAGAATTTCCTAGTTCAGGGGTTGAGACCTCATTGATGTAACGTGTACTCAAGTTTATATATATACCGTGTGATGCCGGACATAAAGAATAGCACCACCCCATTTCCTCCCGTGGAAGAGAGAATGGGCAGCAGCGTTCTCTACGCATTTTTTTTAACACCATACTGCGATCGCCAACCCGCCTGCCAAGCGTGGCGATTATGGCAAAACCTCCCAATTGGGGGAGCCTTATGTCCAGCAGTGGACGTCTTTCGGCTGAAATAATGATGATGTTATATATCTATTTATCATCACGCGCGATTTGTTTCGGTCAAACTATAGTTAGGGACATTAGACATTTCAGCTGTGTGATAATGGCAATGCAGTGTTGCCTCTGGTATGCAGATGGCCACAAGCGGAGATGACCACTCACTATGAGAAGGAATTTTCTGCCTTCAAATAACACACAAAAACTACCTGATCTTTTGAATGACATCACCAATAAGGTCAATGTATGTCCAAACGACTCCCCTGCCAGCGTTTCACCTTATTTTTTATTTTTTTAAACGAATGTAATGAAAATCATCTTATCTTATTCTACCTACCTCCATATAAATAGTAGCTTGTTATACAAGGTTCGAAAGGAATCAATTCCCATACGAGGTAGTATACGCCCGAGCGCAGCGAGGGCGGCTATAGTCCGAGTAGGAATTGGTGACTTTCACACGTGTGAAATTCTACACACTCTACTTTTCATTTAGAATATAAGGAAAGTAAAAAATAGTAGTTTTTCTAAAATATTGATTGATAATAATAACATGTTGCTCGCCACTTCATAAAACCATTGTATGTATACCCTATTTTCCTTTGAAATTTCTAGCAAATGATTTTCGATTACTGTATAATTATATATTTATGTAACCGAATCTGAGGTCAACATTTCAGAATCGCTTGAACTCATTTTAAATCAAATACTAGTTATTTGAATTTCGGTACAGCTATCCGTTCTCGAGATATCTTCAAAAACGCCGTTTTGTACAAAATGTATGAGAAAGTGAACCATCAAAACTAAAAATGTTATCGCAAATTTTTCGCATGTTTTAATAGTTATTCTGCTATTCGGGGCGGAGACAAATCCAAAAATCCAAGATCATAAAAATCCATCCAGCCGTTCTTGAGTTAAAAATGGTGTAACAAAGCCGACTTGGTTTTATACATATATATTATTAAGATTTTTCGTAGCCGACTACCTAACCAAATTTAGTTCTATTTTTAAAGTAATTCCCGCCTTAGAGAGGGAAGCAGCGTCTTCCACCCGCTACTTGGATCAAACAAACACTACTTTCCGAGAGTATGAGAAATGAAAATAACATTCCTATCAAAACTTAGTATAACTAGGTACTAGGAATCCAGCGCGCAGCGGGGTACTCCGTTACTCTTTAATTATAAATCATTAAGGACTTGTAATGATGTGCCGATACCCGTCGCTAAGTGAATGTGGTCTGCTATGTTCATAAATATTACTAAGATAAGAAATACTGTTACCGGAGTAAGGATATCGGTATTACACAGTAATTGGATTATTTAGGAGATGGTATGTTGAAGAAAATAATGATGGCCGTTCTTTCTTGGGTAATTTATGTATTTATCTGCATTTCTTTAGACTGGAAGCTGATAACAGCACAGTTACACCACACACATACAACATACTGTTGAGAGACTGGTGGCTAAAGCGAGAACCTTTGGTTAGTTTAGGACACCCTCAGGCTAAGTGGAGCGTCGGGATGAGAGATTGAGCTGAACGGCGTGCAGTTGGGGAAACTGAGGTACTTATATCAAAACAATACTACTATGTACATACGTAACGTAAGCGAAAGGGACGCCAACTGAGATAAAGAATATAGAAAAGTAAGCGTTACTGGACATATAATTAGCATAATATTTATTTATTTATTTATTAAAACTTTATGCACAAGTAAAAACTGTACAAAGGCGGACTTAAAGCCTTGGGCATTTTCTACCGGTCTACCTTAGGGTGATGCAGAGATAATATAGAGGCAATAACAGAAAACAATTTAGAAGAATTTATAACTAAGATACAAGAATAAATACATATATACATACATATATAAAAATAAAAAATAAAAATGTTATGAAAGTTAAACAATACAACCTACAAGAACTTAATTCTGAGACGAATCTGCCAACTTCTTGTGTATGTGTTCTCGAGCTTTCACTTTAAATGTGAACTGATTGGTTACCGTCCTGATATTCTGAGGGAGCGCATTCCAAAGGAAAACCGCCTGGACAAAGAAAGAAGACTTTATAAAACCAGAGCGATGAGAAGGACAACGAAGAAGACGATTATTCTCGGACCGAAGATTCTTGCTGTGTGCAGCGCATAAATATTGACAATGAGAAGTCAGATAGAGAAGAAGGAGAAGTGGGTTTGTGAAGGAGAGAAAACAGGGTTGTTAAAGCCCTCAGAGCTCTTTTTCTCTTTTGTCTTTTGTCTTGAAATACTTATTTTTCTTTATTTTTTTCCTCAGATGCGCTAGGGTTGCCAACCATATGGTTAAAACAGTATTTTACTGTTTTTCACTCTAAAATATCTACTGTTTTTTCAATATAGAGTATAAAAGTATACTGTTTTCACTGATATCCAGAGCTACACCTAAATAAAAAGCTTCATCTACTACGTAGAACATCGTGCCTAAGTGGTGGGACGACAGAAATAGAGCTTCAATACATTTAATAAAAAAATGGTTCGTCGTGTTCTGTTCAAAAAATTGTTCTGTGTCGTCACAGTCAGTCGTCGTCCCGCCATAGCATTGCGGACGTCGGTCATTTCTCTCAGTCTAAGACAAGCAGATCAGATTTGTAATTTTGTAATACTTTAACTCAAACTTGTATATTTAAATAGATTCGTACCAGTACCTACCGTTCATTATTTACATCGAAGCCTCACAACGGCGACGGCCGATATAACTATATTTCTTGTACAAAAAATTGCCCCTCTTTTACTTAAGGTGAAAGCGTCAGAGTAGTCCGCGAGATTCAAATTTTCTTAGGTTTTTGCAATTTGCAGGTCAATATCAGATTGTACGATAGCCAGCACATCAAGTTACCACAAACTGTCAAATTTTCTCGTTCGATTTGGAACTTAATCATCAACATTTTAAAGTTTAAAATCGTTTGGAATTTGTCAGTTTCGTGTAGCTTGATGTGCCAGCACATCAAGCTACACGAAACTACACTGAAGCTACACTGTCACACTGTATGTTAATCTAAATAAGATTCGCGGCCGTATCAAATATTTATTTATAGAATTATAATCATCAAGCTCATCAATCAACTCAAAATCAAATCATTTTTATTTTAGGCATTGTATAAGTACACACAAATATATTTCACCCATAGTGACTACATGTCATAAATAAGTAAACAATAAGTATTATTTTATATACGTTTATATATCTCAGGACCCTAGGGTCCCGGACCTTTGGAAGGCGTACGAGGGGCCGAAGCCAACTCGCAGAGGCCCCTTAGACAATTTTAAATGGAATGAGGCACCAACCGACGATTATCCCTGTACGCACTATGCAAGTGCACCCAAGGAAAACCCCCGGTTGGTGTAGGATTATTGTAGGATATGGAAACAAAGATATTGGACTATTGGTTGGGTGGTTAAAATGGACTGGTTACCTAAAACTATGGAAGGACTATGGCCCCTGCCTGATCAATGTTTTATTATACACGGATAAAATGGCAGGGGGTGACTTGCACACTCAATAATGGGCCCCCGAAAACGGTCGCTAGCACATAGTGACGTAGACGTTTTTATTAATTTATATTAAGTAAGTATTTTAGGTATTACAAATTATAAATTAAATTAATACGTTCATACATTATTAGAAATGATTATTAGATAATTATATTTGATAAAATAAATTCGTCATTATAATTACTTGATTACGTCATAGTCAATGCTGAGATTGAACAATTCGGTTCTAGTCACGAAAATTGTGCGGAATACAGGTACAGTACAATCTCGGTAATTCGGAACTAATTCAGACACAAGGGTGCCGGATTAGTGGAAAATTCGGATTAGTGGAATATGGGAAAATAATGCCAAATATTGGGACATGTGTGTATATTTCTTATTTCAGAAACAAGAAACTAATGTTTCTTGAAATAATCCATTATAACCTTTCGATTTTTGCCCACCTTTTGACGTAGATATCTGAGAACTACAAGTGTATTAAACTATCAGCGAAAATCAATCTTAAATCAATCTCGTGTTTACGGTTTTGGTGCACACTCGCGTTATCGCCAAGGAAACTGACCTAGCAATACAAAAAATGAGAAGTAATACTGTGCCGGATTACTGGACGTGTCGGTGTATTGAAGTGCCGGATTACTGAGATTCTACTGTAGTTATAATATAATTTTTACAGTTTAGCAATCGTCAATGTTCGTCTTCTTCTTAATCGTATTATAATCCTATTGAATGAATATTAATGAAATCATGAATTTTAGGATTATACTTAAGGAGTTGTATTACTGATTCTAATGATTATAATTTTGTAAAAACATACATATCGCACCTTTGGGAACAAAGGGTCATTTCTGTGTTTTCCAACTTTTCAGGAAGAGCATTTTTTTACCTAATTTTTTAATAACTCTGTACTGTTTGAGTCTTAAGGCGATTCTCACAGTCTTAAATTGATTAGTTCTTCACGGACAAGCGTGCTGTGTACATAAAGTCGATTATCGCGGATATTTAAGTTGTTTTTGCAAAAACTTGCAGAAGTGACGCTTTGTTCCCAAAGGTGCGATATTTGTTTAAAAAAAAAAATATATATATATATATACTTAGATCAACATACACCCAGACAATGAAATGCAAATTGCAAAAGTCGTAAGAAAGTTTGTATATCGCGAGTTACCTTAGCGCTACCCCCTTAAGGCGGCAGAATAGGCTGATGTTGATGACTCGTGGCTCATAATTGGTATGATTGGTATGTCATGAGTGGGTACACTGACGGACTGACAAAGCGACATGGCAGAGTGGGAAATACGGAGAATCGGGAGCTATGATAACACTTGGCAGACGCCTAACAGTTGACCAATCTAGGCTGAGTTGGCTTGTTAGACCAGGGTCGATAAATTTTGAAACCAAAAAAAAAATAGTAGGATGAAACCCATTTGATAAGGAAGAGAATATAACAAAAATAAAAGGAAAAATAAATTACGGGCGAGTCTCAAACAGACCTGGACCTCAAGTCTGCTATTACAATAGTGTCAGAATGGTCTCTTCATTGTGAGTTTTTGACAGATTTGCCATACAAACACTGTCAAATACTCACAATGGCGAGACCATTATGACACTATTGTAATAGCAGAATTGAGGCCCTGGTCTTATGTTTTCAACCAGGTAAGGTAACCAGAATACCAGAAAGTATAAAAAAGGCGCTCAGGTTTTCCAAAAATCTGTTTGTTTTCAAAATATACTTACCAAACCGGTAATTACACAATTTTTTAGGCTAAGATAGCGTTTTAAGGCACATGAGATATTCTGGGAATCCCACACAAAAAATCCAAATTAGAAAGCGAAATTCACATTACATACCTAATATTAATTTATTTCAAATTATAATATTCTTAATCGGTTGTCTGTATAATTACGTGCAATTACCATCGTTTGATAAATGATTAATTACGTAAACGATGAAACCGCTCCGTTTTGACAGCGAGGATCATGACCTCAGGTGGTGACGTCACAGAGACTAGACGTCTAGTAATTAGTTGGTTTGATTAGACGAAACTTGCCTCAATGTCTGCTAAGGATTTATTTAAGAAGCTTCGGAGTCAGAGGATTACTCTTTTCTGTAATTTGTAACCACAAATGAGAAAAGAAAAGGAAAAAATAATCCATAGAAAAGAGTGATGTGAGTGATGATTAAGGAATATGTCAGGATCGTAGCACCTGGCGTTCTGTAGTTTCTGCCTACCCCAATGAGAAGAAGGTGTGAATTTATGTGTATATGTGTAAAATATTAGCTTGTTATAGTGTCCAAAGTCTACCTACACACGTAGGTGGATTAACACATTCAATCAAATCAATATAAGTTTACCATGTCAAGATGAAATTCAGTAAATAATTTGAAATAGGTAGGCAATACAAATTCATAATGTCAAGTTTAATAATATCCATACTAATATTATAAATGTGAAAGTAACTCTGTCTGTCTGTCTGTCTGTCTGTATGTTACATTTTCACGCCTAAAACGCTGAATCGATCGTCATGAAATTTGGCAGAGATTTAGCCTGGGATATGGAAAAGAACATAGGCAATTTTTTTTACCCGATATCCGACATCCACACGGGCGGAGCCGCGGGCAAAAGCTAGTGGGATTATAAATTCGTCAACTTCGAGGTCAATATAGTTAAATTAAAAATATAAATGATTAAGTACAAGTCAGATGTCTTATCTGTTCCACCAACATTATAGGATGAACAAAGAAAAATTTTTCGATCAAATTTCGTGTTCCGTTGGAACAATTTGGTATCTTTATAAAGGAATCGGAGTAACAGATAACTCAGATAGTTTAAAGAAGTAATTCAATAAACACTTCATTCAGAAATGCACGTTGGCACGGTTTAAGATTCCGGGAACTCTTAAACCGAGCCACCGTGGATTTCTATGTAGATATAAAGGCTCAAAACATGAAATAATGATGAGTCAAAGAAAAAGTTTTGATTCAGTTCTGAAGCCAACTTATTGGCTATCATTTTGGTGACATCATAGTTCCAAATTTGAAGTCAGGACCATTTAAAAAGTTATGGAGTTACAACAAATGCTAACTCGATTTAGGAGTCCGGGAGTGTATTATCATGTTTTCACCTTCTCGAAAGTAAATTCCACATGATCTACATATTAAGCGTTTCGTACTACCATTTAGGGATTTATTCATAAACGTTGCTTAAAGTTAAGTGACGTTCAAACGTCAAAAATGTATGGTTAAACATTCGCTAATTATTACTTAACTTTAAGCAGCGTTTATAAATAAACACCTTTAGTCTCACAGAAGGTTATATAAAACCTTTTATGAAAGTAAAGTTAATCAAGTAGATAATTATTTTCAATTTAATTATGTTTTTTCCCTGTACCGATCGTAACGTATATGTATCTACGACGCTTCAGCGCTTGCATAATTAACCAGGACATCATAAAAAACCCAATCAGGATTGCAAGAGTATAAAGTGAACTTTTCTGTCTTTATAAGTTTAATTAGTAGCAGAAGTTGCATCTTTATATTTTTATTGTGAGTTTTTGAATATTTGAGATTTTATGAGTTCCGTATTCGACTGCGGGAATTTTAATGTGTTCGCGTAAGTTCTTTGCGTGGTTAATTTAGTGTTGTAATTTTTTTTGGCTATTTTTTATTTTATTTATTGAGGGATAATAAACAACTACAACATAAATAACACACAATGTTAACAAAACTCAAGTAGTAATGTTGCAGTCCACAGCATTATCCGCAGATAAGACATGTTTAAAGATCAGTGGTTGCCACTAGACGAGCATTACCAAAATTAACAAATATTTTGAATGGATTAAATAAATAAGTAAGTAACTATAGAGCTAGCTATAGCTACAAAACCAAATCAGAAACAATTTATTTACTTAGATTGTGCAATAAATAAGTAATAATAATAATAAGATTACAATTAAGATAATTTTTCTATAATATTAGATTTAAATTTATTTTTCGAGCATGCAAATATGTCAATATCAATGAAATTTGAATTATAGGATTCCAACATTCTATGAATAGGGCAGCGTAAGCCAGAGTTCGTACGACAAGAATTTAGCGCAAACACGAGCACGAACCTGACGCACATGAACTGTTCGGGGGACAGAATAACACAGCTTACTCGTCAGATCAATGGCATCAAAATGACTGTGAACAATATCATGAAGCACGCTGGCCTCCAGGTATTTGCGCCGGTTCTCCAAGCTGATAAGCTTGTACATATCAAGAAGTTGGGAGTATGACAGATAAGTCTTAGTCCCATGACATCTGTAGCACATAGCACGGAGGTACTTGCGCTGGACCCTTTCCATTTGAACTACGTACTTTTGGTAGAAGGGGTTCCAAATAGGGACTGCATATTCTAACTGAGAGCGAATGAGCGTCTTATACAGATAGAGATAGGTTGAGCTATGCAATTTTTTATTCATTTTAAGATTTATTGCACATTCTTTTGTAAGTATATTTCCATTTTACGATTACTGTGAATGATATAACAGTCCGCCGGCATGAAATATTATTTATTATAGGTAATGCAGTAGAAGTAATCCCTATATGTAATAAACTGACCAATAAAATAACTTTAAAATCTAAAATTCCAATCGCAATAAAAAAGCAGGATTTAGTTAAACATTTCGCCGACAGAGGCACTGGTTGTCTTATCGAGATTTCTCATCAGTCACTTATAACCACATCATGTCTGTTTCGTATAAAATATAAATAAAACTCCAATTTATTACTAAGACTGGGAAAGGGAATCACTGATAACATCTAGAAATGCGAGAACTAAGTTAGTAATTTTGCAGGTCTTAGTACTGCTACTTGCTAATAGATGGCGTGGATTTGAATTTCAATCCTTTCGTTAGATATACTCTAATGTGGTTTATTATCGTCAAAATGGACAATGATTAGTGTAGCAATAAATCACACATCTTACACCATACATCATAAAAACAAACAGGATGTATTTAAATAAACCCTCCATTACGATGTATAAGGCAATAAATGTAACATAATGTTCCGTATAATGTGATGTGTGTGGTCCACCATCATCCACCATTGATGAGTATTGAGAGCCACGTGTTATTGATGAGTTGTCACTACGCTTTTTGTGTTAGGTTGGTTGTACAACTTAAAGCTGAGATTGTACGAGGCTGGTTATTGATCAGGCCTCATATTTTCCAGAGAATTTTTTGCTGCTTTTTGCTAGGTACAAAATTAAGAATGTATACCTACTAGAATTGGAGCTCACAAGGCGTGATTAAGTTCTAGATTCAGGCTTTGTTGCTGATCTATGTTGCCGCGCTAACGAAGAATGCAATAACTCGATTTTAGACGATTTTGAGTTACATATTCGTTGAGTTATATATTTGGAATCAGCGAATCCAAATCTATTAACTCTCTCTAAGCAACTTTTTATTGATCCTTCAGGAACTCGGTTTTTCAGTAAGCAAGAATGCAATAACTAAAACTTCATAACAAATTCAATAATCAAAAATACAATTCTCGGAAGCGGCAAAATCGAGTTATTGCATTTGTCGTTAGTGCGGCAGTATGGCAGGCGTGTTGCTTCCATTGCCTTCAAAACTTAGGAGGACTAGAATTCTGAATGAGAAATACAGGTTTCTGATTTTAAATATTATAGTCTTTATTAAATAATACTTTTCTTAACATTATTTAAATATTTAAAATCTATAAAAATATAGTAAACTCTACAACATCTATGGAACATAATTTAATTAGTTATTGTACTTATTTATTTATTGCATTTTTTTAGTATTATACATTTGAATATAAGCTTTCAATTCAAGAGTAATTTCTTTTTTTTTTCTTATTTCTTACAACTGTGCATTATTATATAGGTAGTAAATTATTACAAATTAAATAATATATGCAAGAGAATATATCCAAATTCATATAAAATCCTCAAAATTATTGATAATAGTAAACAAGAATGGCTCTCCGACTTCTTACAACCCGAAAAAAGATCTTATCACCACGCTTACCTACATTAAAGTCATTCGATGACTTTCAAGATTTCACACGAATTCAAAAGAATATTTTTAATGTCTCCCACAAAAGTTAGCTCCTTGTCAAGTATTCAGTGGCAATCTCCTTCCAGTCAGTAGGGTCCACGTCTTCCGTAGGCTTCGACTTACGGATCTTCTTCAACAGTTCCCAGCCGTTGGCCTTCTCTGTCGATGTGACGTAGACGTTGTTGGGATCCTGCTCTAGGGTGTAAGCACCAAGGATCAGACTCTGGACTAGACGGGCTGAGATCAGCGTCTGTGAAGAGAACAGAGAAATAAGTATGTACCTATTTATAAATTACTTTTACTTAATCAACATTGTTATTTTCAGAGTTGTATAACCCGTTATGATACATTTCTTCGTAATATTATAATACAATGTGTAATTGTAGGGTCATCCGAATAAATAAAAAAAATCTCTTAGAAACATATGACTAGTGCCATCTATTGGTAAATAGCTGAATTATAAAGACAAATGGTTTACTACAAACCTGATTGTGCTTCTATCTACTGACAAACTACCAAACTATCAATAGCTTACTACTAACCAGTGCAGCCATCTGTTATCGAATAAACACAACTTCACTAAAAGAATATTATTTCTCTTTTGTTTTTACCTTCAGCAGCCTGTATTCGTCATCAGGTAGACGCCTGTTTACAGTGTAGCCAGCGAGGACATATCCTCCGACACGAGGATCTCCAGTGATCAACATCATGTAAGTCATAGTGATCGCCAGCTCAAAAACGTAGTAGGAATACTGGATGTCCCCGAAGTCTATGATGCCTGTGATGCGGTAGTCGGTTTTGCTGTGGAATTAATAAAAATTGAACGAATGAATGAATAGAATAGAACTGAATATTGTTTATTGTTGCTGCAAGTTGTTAACAAAGCATCTCTTCAACATACCTCTAGAAAAAATGTAAATAATATGAAAATAATAAAAGGAATATTCTAACATGGACAGGATTAACAGAAAACTTAAAAATGTAGATGAAAGATCTATTCTTAGTAATACAGGGAAAGATAGAAATGTATTGCCGAAAAAACTGTTTTACAAAAAAAAAACGCTATCTACCTACAAAGTCAAAAATAACTTTAATTTCAAGAGACCCGAAGACCGACTTCTGATATGAAAGTTAAATTTTTTGGAAGTCAGTTGTTTTTTTTTTTTTTTTTTTTTTTGTAAACTACTTTTATTTTCACTTTTTGCTGTCGTACCTACTCTACACAAATTTGAAAGTATACCACTTCTTGCTATGTAAATATCAGTGACAGGAAGTTATTAAAACATCATCAACATACACTAAGTGGAATAAATACGTATTATTGAAGCTTACTCAAAAACTACCCAAGCCAAGGGAAACACCGCGCAAGCTTTCTCTATCAAATGAAAAAAGATTTTTTTAAATCGGTTCATAAATAAAGGCTCCAACAAACAGGCGCAACACACCGCTCATCGCGCAACACGCGGTGTTTTTGTGTCGCGTCGCGTGTTGCGCCTGTTTGCCTTTAAGAAAATATCGATGAGCATATGAGGTATAAGTATAGAAAAAAAAAAACAGACGAATTAAACCTCCTTCGTCTTTTATTTCATACTATCTTTTCGGGAGTGCTCTTGTTTTATCCAAGCAAAAAAGATCCATAAAATGACCTACGTATATAAATATTAATTACTCCAGTTTCATGCATTGCATCTACAAATATCCTTAGTAAATAGAGATTTGCGTTAATTTATTACCACATCCCCAAACCACATCAGTGCTGAGACAGTGTCGAAGCAGGCAGAATCACGTTTGAAGCCAAAAATAATCAGATTTGAGAGTTTACGAACATGCTTAGCTCACCTCAATAAAATTCCGTTAAGAATCTGAGTGCATACCTTCAACACTGATGAATTCAGGGGCCTAAATTAAATAGTAAAGATTTTTTAAACAAAATGTAGCCAACGCCATCTCTTGATGAGTAGCAACACAATTTATTACCTAAATAAACTAAAAAAAAGTGTTTACACAAACTGTTATCTCAAAGATGTTTCATCATTTCAATCTCGTGATCAGTTATTACGAGATGCCATTATCTTTGAAATAACGTGGAAAATAAACAAACCAACAATCTGATACGATAAAAGAGTTTTTCTATTAAAATGTTTTACTAAGGCTGATGTAAGTAGGCAGGTACACGATATCACTAGATGATGCTCGCTACTTGAGTGATAGACACGCCAAACAATCAATGATTAATAATGACAATTATAGATACTCATAACCAACTCACTGTCAGTTACTAAACACTCTCATCCCAAATGTTAAAATTGTCCACCTCTTTGTGTTTTATATTTGCAGTCTATGTAGCTGCGAGGCCGTATCTGTGGCCTCGCAGCTACATAGACTGGAAAAACTGCTTCAAAAATGGAATCATCGAAACAGTGGCGTAGCTAGTCATAAAGGGGCCCTGCATCGAAAAATAACAAGGGTCCCTTTTTACCCGACTCCGGCGAACCTCCAAAGGAAGGGATTTTTGTTTACAAAATAGCGTACTGACATGGCGGGTTAAGTTTCCATTGTAATTTTACTACGAAAATTCAAGAGCGAGCGTAGTGAGCCAGAAAATTTGAGCACTCTGACTCGGATAATAGGTTGACTATGTCGTTGCGATTCTACTAAGAATATGCAAGAACGAGCGGAGCGAGCTCGAAAGTTTGAGTATCCTGACTGGGATAGTAGAGTTAAGCTGTCAATGTGATTTTAATAAAAGAATACGGGGGGGCCGTATCATTGATACGGCTCATACGGCGATAGTTATGCCCCTGCATCGAAACGACGAAGAATTTTATTGGCAGCCATTACGTAATTGCATAACACAGTACCTACTTAAATGTCTGACCAGCATGGGCATAAGGATAATCAGTCTATAATGTATTCATTGCTGGGACACAGGCCTCCTCTCTATAAAAAGGAACGGACTCCACGCGGGCGCAATACGGGTTGGTGGATGTCACAATATTCTTCTCCATACAAAACAGGTAGTTTTGTATGGAGAAGAATATTGTGGAAAGGGCAACTAGAATCAATTCTGTTTTCAAAAGTGTATTTTATGTGCCAAATTGACTGACTGAGCAAATTTATCAAAAGTAGGTATTAGTGACGCTTCATATTGATAAAACTTGTTGAGACTAACAAGTAGGTACTATGTAAATAACGAATATTATATTTTTGCTAAACACTAACCTGCCTCCCGGCTTGAGTCCGACGAGCACATTCATCTCGTTCACATCTCCGTGGATGACTCCTTTCTCCAGCTCGCCGATACGTGGCACCACGGCGTACTTGAACTCTTCTATTACCTGAAAATTAGTGAGGGCATGTATTTAATCGAACGAAGTCGTGAGGAGAGTTTTGGGTATGAATTTGGATGGCCTAAAAGTAGGGGAAGACCAAAGAAACGATGGTTGACTGTATGAAAAATGGGCTTATTCCACAAATCCCCCCTGAAAATCCCCCTTAGCAGGAAAAGTGGAATCCATAAAAAACATTCTAGAATTCACCCCTGATAATCCGGCTTATTCCACTAATCCCCCCTAAGAGAATTCCCTTCAGTAGGGAAAACTGAACCCTAATGTAAAAAAAAAACACTTTCAGGGGTCTTGGAATATTTTTTTTTTTTTTTTTCAATTCTAGTTTTCCCCCCTCAGCGAGATTAGCGGGGGTGAATTCTAGACTGTTTTTTATAGATTCCACTTTTCTCCTAAGGGGGATTTTCAGGGGGGATTTGTGGAATAAGCCTGAAAAATGATATGGCTAGAAAGGGGTGACTACCTACCGAGACGTCAACTAATAGTGAAGTATGGAAGAAAAAGACATGTTGCGCCGACCACAAATAAATTTGGATAAGGGCAGGAGAATGATAATATTTTAATCAAACCACAAATATTTTCCTTTTCAGTGACTAAATTTCCAAGTAACTGCGACCAATCCAAACCCACATAAAATGTGTCCTTATCAAAAAAGCATATTATAGACTTCTATGCTAATATTATAAAGAGGAAAGCTTTGTATGTTTGTATGTTTATAATAAACTCAAAAACTACGGAACCGATTTAAAAAAAATGCTTTCATTGGAATGCTACATTATTCCTGAGTGACATAGGTTACTTTTTACCGCGGGAAAATACCATTTCCTTCGGGAAAATTAATTTATCGCGGGCGAAGCTGCGGACGGTTGGCAATAATTCCTTCTATATGTGCCCATTAATAGAGGTATGAGGAACAGGGTGTAAAGTTCACTCATCCTCTATGGAAAAGGGAGGATCCTCCGACCAGACGGGTGTCATGTCTGGTGGACAACTGCCCGACGGTTGATATCGGAATGTACATATGCTAGTCGCGCGGTAAATTCTGATTGCGCGATGCAGGATTTGTGACGTCAGGTCTTTGATGCGTAGGTCGCATGTGGCGTTTTAGATGGCGCCACACCCATAAACCTCTACTCAACTCTGTTACTATTACTAACCTATTACTTATAATTACTATATGTAGGTATATTAACCTAAAAGGGATCATGTGTACGAGTATGTCAAGTTTATACTTAATCGCTATGCGCCGCCGCCATGGGCAATGTCTAATCTATTAAAGCAATTTATGTCATGTGCTATCATAGGTACTCGTAGTAGATACTTAGATAGGGTTTGAATAGCATGCAGCCGCTGCATTGTCAGTCAAGCGGTCCATTCGTTACAGTTCATAATGACATCCATTAAATTAGGGATGCACCCGATACCGATACCGATGCCGATATATCGGCGATATTCGAAGTTTGCCGATATATCGGCACCGGGGATATTTTTATGGCCGATTCAACGATACTTTTCAAATTTCGCGCTTTAAAAATATATTAGAGAGTCCGAGGAATATGAGCCCCTGTCTACTCTGAGCTGTAATTCTCTCAAAGGAGTTGAGAGATACCTAAGGTCTCCTAATATATCGAGAGACGCAGATCCGTTCGTTTTCTGACGCAATGACGACTTATACCCAAACTTGAAAGTAAATGGCGCAGAAGTACTTTAGTTTCCAAATGAGTTCTGTCGCATCTGAGAGACTATTTTCGAAATCGCCTTTCTCCGCAAAACTTAAGAATACTTTGCTTTTTAAACAAAAATCTCATCAATGTTAATTATAATTACTAAAAACTATTAACTAATCTCAACCTGACTATAGTTTTAAACGGTTTTATTTAGTTTGTCTTTTTATTTGTTCTTTTTATATTAATTAAAAAAATAACCTGACTTGTGTTTTATTTATTTTACCTTCATTTTTGAATTCAATATGCGTATCGGTACCTATCGGTATCGTATCGACAAAAAGGCGTATCGAGACATCCCTACATTAAATATGATGTTTATCTGGCGTTATTTACAGTTATAATCTCAGTATTGAGGTAGGGCTTGGCTATCTCTTGCTGGATTAAACACTCCTTAAAATTCCTTTAAGATGAATGGCGGATGTGTGTTGACGCTCCAGTACCTATAGGCGGTTATTTAAGGGAAAGGGCACTAGAAACTAGTCCATTTTTAAGGTTCCGTAGTAAACAAGGAACCTAGGGGTTCATTTGTTACAGACGGACATGGCGAAACTATAAGTAGTTTCGCCATGTCCGTCTGTCTGTCTGTCCGCGGCCTAGATCTGATACTCTTAGTGCTAGTAAGCCGTAATTTGGTGTGAGTATACATATTAATCACGCCGATATAAAATACGTACGTAAAACGTAAAATAAAATACTTTTTATGTTTATTTTTATTGGTACCTACCTCCCCTGAGTCAATTTCAACAACTCGATTTTTTACCTAATTTCCATGGACATTTTCATTTTCAGGTTTTATAACATGTGCCGTTCTCATTGTTCGTAAGCGCCCGGCTCTCGTGTTGGACAGGGATTAAGAGGCTACCGAGCGCACAGTGGCGCCCTCATCGTTTTTTCGGTGATTTCTTTTATTTTAGAATGAAAATGCAGAAAATAACCTCGTCAAGTTGTGCTTCACAAGACTATACGTCATTATTACTACAAACAGTAGTTTTAAATTGTTATGTTTTATTGTAATCATTAAAACGGAAAATAGTGGCCACTAAGCTCCGTTTTAATGATTACAATAAAACATAACAATTTAAAACTACTGTTTGTAGTAATAATAACGTATAGTGGCCACTAAGCTCCGTCACCCCTTGCCAGCTAAATGGTTGATTTTGGAGATGAAAAAAAAGATTGGTTGTCTGTAAAGTTGATTTACGGACGATAGTTTAACGTGACAACGTCATAACAAAACATTGATGCGGCGCAAGCGTACAATGAGCGTAACGGGACAGTGAGCGTAACGGGACAATGAGCGTAACAGGACAATGAGCGTAACGGGACAACGAGTCATCCTTTTCCGTGCATGCAGCCGGCCGTTCATCGATTTATTAGACGTTGTCACGTCAAAAAATAAAAATAAAGGAAAACTATCACAGAAAAGTAGGCTGTACAAGCCAACGAGTAATAGTCAACCAAGTTATATTTAAAAAGAAAGAAAGAAAGTTTATTTTTTTATTCTGCACATACAAAACACTCATTACAAAAAAATAAAAATAATAATACACACATGCAAAGTAGCCAAAAGCCTCGTATTTAAGCAATAAAAGTTTGTTTTTGCAGTTGGAATGTATCGGAGAACATATGAAACTACAATGTTTTATTAATTATTGTTTGTTGTTATTGTTTTATTTAATTTTTATTATTGAATAAATTTTATTATTATTATTATTATTTGTTCTTGGGGTAAATTCGTCCCAACAACGCAAACCTTCATTGTGCGCAATCTGGTTCGACACGTTCTGTTTTTAGTTTTTAAAATTAATCTCCTGGGTAACAGTTAACCACAAAATAGTTTGTGGACTCCGTACGACTTCGATGGAGTGTCCATTTTCATCATCATTCCCTGTTGCAATCCCAAAATGTATTTGTGGTCAGAATATATTTTTCTACCTTATCATCTGCCACATAATCCATATAAATTTTCTTTTGTTCTTCTTAACATAAATAGAGTGTCCTTAGCATTACTAAAAAATCATCCCACTACTTGTAATAATGCACTTCTTACCTCCTCAGCCAGGTCCAATTTCTCCGCATCCTTGATGACGTATTTGAACTTCTCCAGATCAGGCACCTTTGTCAGCATCCAAATATGCTCCCGAGCGACCAGCCCTGAGTGGTTGAAGTTCTGCAGACAAAACATGATCAATAACACCCGTCATTTATTAAAAAGATATGACATTATATTCTATTCTATTCATTGTACTCCTTCGTAAGGATTAACCAGAAAAATAAACGGGGCAGTCTTTGGAGACTACCGATGGAAGTGAAAACTAAGTAACTAAAGCGTTCGATGACGATGACGCGAGTTCCATGATATTTGTTCACCCAAAAAGAACAAATGTATACACAGTATACATATAGCTCATGGAAAGCGTTCGGTGACGAAGACGCGAGTTCCATGATTTTTGTTCACCCAAATAGTGCACAACGCGACTAAAGAAGTTTTCAATTCAAAAAAGTAATATATCAAATCAGTTAGGTACCTATTTGCTTCAATATGGGTAATACTAATGAGATGATATATGACAAGAGTTCTTTAAACCATATCCTACCTTAACAGGTGTGCAAATATCTGTTATAATTAAAATATTAAAGGCGTGCAAAAAAGTAATCCCTAGTGCCCTAGCAAGAGTCATGTTGAGAGATTGCTGAGAACCTGATAATTATATTAGTGAAGGTGGCATTGCATTGTATTTAAATAACCCACGAGTCACGTAGGGAAACTCCAACCATAGCCCTCTCCATTGCCCTTTGGGTGACTTTTGCCTTCTAATAAGGCCCATTGTGAGCGACCTCGTTTCATTGCCATATATCATCACTGGCAAAACGCACTGGTCAAAGACTTTCGTCTTGAGACACTGCGGTATGTGGGACGAGAAGATATTGCGTAGCTTCCCGAACGCTGTCCAGCCGCGCCGTTTCCCTACGTGATCGAATCAGAAATGAATAGATCCGCAGGAGAACCAAGGTAACCGACATAGCTCGAAGAATTGCCAAACTTAAGTGGCAATGAGCACGGTACATTGCGCGCCGAACAGATGGCCGTTGGGGCCGAAAGTTTCTGGAGCGGCGACCGCGTACCGGAAGACGTAGCGTTGGACGGCCCACAAGGTGGTCCGATGACCTTATGAAAGCCGCAGGAATCCGCTGGATGCGGGAAGCACAGAACCGGTCGAGGTGGCGGTGCTTGGGGGAGGCCTATGTCCAGCAGTGGACGTCTTTCGGCTGAAATGATGATGATGATGATGAACCCACGAGTGATAATGAAGCAGGAAACCGTAACCTGTTCTTTCAAAGGGATATTTTAATTTTTACAAGTGTTTGGTAATCTAGTACCCTAATTGTGTAACTGGGGATTTTGTTACGCCACTTCTTCTTCCCAGGTAAAGCACTAGGACGTGATGAAAGGGCAGGCGTTTTGGGGGACTGTCTTATATAAATTTGATGTTCAAAAAGTGCCGATTCTCAGCCTAATTTAAACAAATGACTTTTGATTTTAACACACTTTCATAATAATAGTTCGAAATATTTTGAAGGAAATTGCTAATCCATAGGATCATAAGTTTGAAATATTCATCTACACAAAAACATAAATAACGCAATGTATGTTGTGGAACTGTCAGAATGAAAAGCTCGTGTTTTGCAATAACTCCGCTGGACGTTCTTTGACCAGACCGGATACCTTCGCAACTATTTCCCATGAAGTTTTAAGCCTAATACTACTATTAGGCTTAAAACTTCATGGGAAATAGTTGCGAAGATCATCATCCCTATGGATGATGACTAAAAAAAAATTTTTTGTCCGTCATGTAGATAATTAAAAAATATTGGACACGTATTTTTTCTTTTTTTACCTAATCAAAACATTACGGCGATACATTGAGTTCAAATGTGGCATGACGTCACTTCTCAATAGATTTTATACGCAGCAGTGACCTCAAGTTTAATGTGTTTTATCTGAGTCATTTCTTATTAAAATTATAAAACAAAAAATACGTGTCTAATATTTTTTTATTATCTCATTGAAGGACTAAACAGTTTTTCTTTTTTTTTTTACCCAGGACACATCCCTATTGATCGTATCAAATTAGTGATTTTTTTGCCGCAGAGTACATGATAACTATAATTACGTACGGACACATATCACAGAGACTGGTAAATTGGTAACGAGACTACAATACAAATTGTAAAAACCTTGGTCTGTCATGTTAACTTACAGTCAGAAATATGTAGGTATGTTGGCTACTATTGTGTAGTAGAATCAATTGTTAGTGAAATCTCTATGTGATCTCACGTTCGGCAGCGTGGAGAAGGGCTTATTTTCCTAAACTTCAAATCAAATAAAATAAAAAATAGTTTTAGCCAACATGGGGTATGGTTTGCTCTGCCGTCACATAGGCATGCAAAATTTACACATAAATTACAATCAAAATACCATGCTGAATAACAATAAATATTAAAAAACTGGCCAAGTGCGAGTCGGACTCGCGCACGAAGGGTTCCGTACCATTATCTATAAAAACGGCAAAAAAACGTGTCTAATATTTATTTATTATCTGATTGATGGACTAAACAGATTTTCTTTATTTTTACCCAGGAAACATCCCTATTGCGTAATACAGTTTCAACCACAATTCGAGAATTTCAAACTCAAAGCATTTATTTCAATCAAACCATGTAAAGGCACTTTTGAACTGTCAAAGAGACGCTCAGTTAGTCAGAAAGTTGAAGCTAGAAGGGTATTTCTATACCATTGCTTCATAGGTTTAATAAATTCGTCTACTCAACAACGTCAATAACGCACTGAACGTGGCTGAACAGTCCAAATGAAAGAAAATGCATTCAATTGTAATTTTATGTGTGTTACACAATTACCCCGTAGTAAGACGGGCTGGTGGTCGCTACTCCATGTCCAAGCGCGTATTTTGCTTTGCGTAAACCAAGGAACTAACTGCAGCTTATTAAGAACGTGATGTACCAAATAAAAGAAGGAACTTCTTTTATTTGGTGGTCGCGCTATGGCGCGCTATGGCGCGAGGACTTATATATATTATTATTTTTTTCGGAAATTTTCCAATTTTACTGCAGTACCAGGTTGACCTTGATCATAGAAACCATTTCGGTTCCGAAAAGCATGTTCCTACGACGCACCGGTTCCGAGTTACGAGCTTTTTTTTCTTGTTTTACAAAACGTTCTATATTTCCAAAATGGTAAAATTTTCAAAGAATGTTTTTTTTTTTCTCGATATTTCGCGGTGTTTTTTTACATAATCTCATGGCTTTCGACTAGAGCAACAATTGCTTTCCAGAAAAATTTTCATCTGCGCTACCATTTTGGAAATATAGAGCGTTCTGTAAAAAAAAAAAAATTTAAGCTCCTGACTCGGAAACAGTGCGTCGTAGAACCATGTGTCTCAGAACTGAAAGATTCTATAGACAAGATTAACCCGAAAGTGCAATAAAAATCAGATTTCCGAGAAAAAAAAAACTTTTTTTTTTCTGGTTTTCTTTGCTGCCCATAGTGCCCCTAAGCGTACGTATACTCCAACTCTTAAAACTCCGCCCCTAAGATCACCCACTGACCGAAGAGCCATCAATGTAAGCTCAATTACCTCATTAATCAAATTACCTACCAGGATAACATAACGCTAAGGCAAGGCACTAACCTGCAACTTATTATCCAAGTTAGCAACAAACTCTCCCAGCTGGTAGAACAGCGCCTCAGACTTGGGCACTCCTTGCAGCAGGTCACCGGGGACAAACTCTAACAGTCGCACAGCGTGCTGCTTGCCTCCGATGTTCTCGATGGAGTGAAAGTGGCCGTAGACGTTGCGGACGGGTTTCGGGCAGGTTATGGAACGGGTGGCTGTAAGAGAAATATGTTGGAAGTGTAGAATTGAGCACGAGGGCGATGTAATCGAAGATCTATAGATAGAAAGAAATATTATATACTTTATTGTACACCCATAACATATCACAATTAGATCTTTTGAGAGTTACATAGGGTATTACAGTGGGCGGTCTTATCCCTAAAAGCCATCCAAAAGGGACGGTCTCTACCAGATCGATGATATTGTTTGGTAAGTAATTCGTTACAGATGTCTCGGGTCATCGGCCTTCTATCATTTGTAACTAACATAACAAGCGGTTGGTTGAATCTTCACGTGACCAGAGGGCTGGCCTATTTCTTTCCCAAAGAATCAGCATTTCCATATAACGTGGTAATGCTGCCAGCCTTTTGAGCACTTTTTTGATGCACTTTGATTCTTTCCCCTCCCTTTTTCTATACTTGTACATATTATTATTATTATTATTTTAAGACTATTAGCTTTTAAATTATGTAAATATCGATAACTTCCTACTGGCATTAACTAATAGCACTTCTGGACGGGGCCGAGGGATTGAACTCAGGACGTGACCCAAACTCAACAGTAAGTTGCGACTCGCACTTACGACTAGTAGGTAAACTGCCAACCGGCAAACCGACAAGCTAGAATCTCTCAAAAATATTCAAAATTCAAAAATCACTTACCCAAAAAATTCATAATCTCATTCTGAGCTTCAACTACATCAACATTCTGCGAGTCCATCGAGTTCATAATCTTCAGCACATACCCATGTTCACTGTGCGTCGTGATCAATGGGTTTTTCACGTTGGGATCTTCGACAATCTTATAATTTTTATCATCATAGCCGTTGAGTTCTGTCAACTCCAGTACTGAGATCCCGTAGAGGCGTTCCGCTAGGAGTTTGACCTGTTCATGATCGATCATTGGTCGGATCACCGCGCCTGGTTCGAGGGCGTTTGTTGCCATTATTTCTGGGGGGGCAAAAGGTTGGTTGAATTTTTATTTGGGGTACTAAGCATCAAGTTGCTTTCAGACTACGCTATAATATAATAGCATATAGTAAATAGCTCATAGCACAACAATATCGCGCACCATACATTCCAATAATATATAGTACAGTACAGTACAGTGTGAACGTGTCCATAACAATGTATGGTGCGCGATATTGTTGTGCTATGAATAGCTCATAGCACAACAATATCGCATACAATATTTTTTTATTCAAAAAAACAATAAACTGTGACAATAAATTACACTGAAAGGTGAGCAAGCTTAGGTATACAAAATTGGATACAAAAGGTAGGTAGTGTGGTCGAAAGTCCAAATGAATATGTACCCTGCTCCCCAAACTAGGAAAATCCTGTATCTTTGGAGGCAGTGTCTTCGCATTACAATATATCGGTCGAGCGATTTTTGTGAGCGTAAAGCTGCTTTCAGACTACGCTATAATATAATAGCATATAGTATATAGCTCATAGCACAACAATATCGCGCACCATACATTCCAATAATATATAGTACAGTACAGTGTGAACGTGTCCATAACAATGTATGGTGCGCGATATTGTTGTGCTATGAGCTATATTATATGCTATTATATTAAAGCGTAGTCTGAAAGCACTACAGTTTGGATCGATCGGTGAAGTGAATGTAAGCTAATTGTAGTGATTTTTAGGTTCATGTTCATGTTAATCTGTTTGATGCTCTTCAGTTTATTTCGGACATTACTGCTTTGTAGAAATAATTAATCCTAAAAATTCCGAATTGAGGCTGCCTGTCCACTGGAGCGGAGAAGAGAGGACAGGAGCGGAGCTGTGCCAATGATTAACCATATATTGGTTAATTATTATATGTTTTTCATCCATGCGAGCAGAGCGGAGTTTAGATTATTATTTGATATTTGCGTGGATGTGACGATTTACCCCCAACTTGTTTGTGTTTGTGTTCTTTTGTTGCGTCATGATTACCGCAAATAAACGTATTTTCTTTCTTTTTTTTTCTTATATCGTAAGGGCAAATTTTTCAATCTTCGGATAGCTTTTATCTGAGGAGTGAAACTTTAACGGTTTAACAGCTTTTTAATGGAAATATTCGATTCTTCTGACGATTGAAAAATCTGTCCTAAAGAATAAACGATATCTGGTCCTGGATTAAAGTTCGATTTTTTTTAACCAATAAGTACCTACACTGAAAAAAAAAAGTAGTTGCCACAATCAAGATTTTGTTTATATTGACTAAGTAACTTGTTTGCATCTAAGCCTATCAAGCCCAATGATCACAGCTACTACTTTTATTTGATTGAGATTTTAAACGGGATCTTGATTGGAGTGATCACAAAACCTATTTGCAGCAATCAAGTCAAAACATAGTTGCTCCAAACAAGATTATTTGATTTAAGTTTCAATGATCTTTATTGAAGTAATCAAAATGCTTGATTGACACAACTAACTTACTTTGTTACAGTTAACATTTTTTGTAACTTTCCTCTTTGTTAACTCTTCTACAATGATGTCATGTTAAGGGTAATCGAGAAACTTGTTTGAGCGTTCAATCATTTGAACTAATAATGCTGCAATCATGTCGTGATGATCAACTTCACTAAGTCTAAACAAGATATCGTCAATCAAGCTAAAAAGTCACTTGATTGTAGTGCATTTTGTTCAGTATCCTACAATGAAGATTCTTTTGTGTTTCTTATTTTCAGTATTAAAACCCAATTCTTCATTTGAAATGGTTGAACCAAATATTGTTTCTGTGACCTAAGCAACCATGTAGAACTACGAGAATATTAATTGTTCATGGCATGTCCTGAATTCGTGATGCATGTCACGCATGGCGGTCAATATTAGCAGGGGTTAACAACACGTTTCTAGGTTGCCGCAAAACCACACATTGTTATTCTGAATTGTATTAAGATGAGAGGCGATGTAAGCATAACTATGGCTATGTATGGTTACATAAGTTTACTAGTAGAAATGACTGCTAGATTTCAGATCTTAGATAAGTAAACCAGGGGCCCAAGTCTGCTATTTTTATAAATTCGTCACTCCAACACGATCGCATTGTCTTTGCTAAAAGTTCGTAACCTGCTAAATTCATAATGGTCGATCAGAAGTTGGAAGTTTAGTAGGAAGTTTCATTGGTAATTATGTACGAGATAACCAATTTTTTCAATGGAGTGTCAGTGGCTGACCATTGGAAAGTCATAATGACGCCATTATATTAGTAAATTACCAAACTTGTCAAAATCAACAATTATGAAATCAATGATAGACCATTCTGACACTATTGTAATAGCAGACTCTCTAGTCTGCTATTTTTGTATAGCAGACTAGAGAGACCGTCTATTTTTTTGCCCAAATGAAAAAAATTGACGGCCACATCTGTACCAACCAAACATCAAAACAAAATGCTAATCTAAAGTTAAACATATTACAAGTACAAAAAAAAAACTACTTGACAAAGTTAAAAATAGCTTTAATTTCGGGAGTCGGTTCTTTGTTTTTATATTTTCGTTTTTTGCCAAGGACTTCCGAAATTATTTTTCATTTTATTTGTATTTTTTGTTTTTTTTTTTGGAAGATGATTGCTTTTTTTGTATTTTTTATTTTTTATTCTACTATGAGTTTGCTCTTGACTTTAGTCTAGGTCTGGATGACTGAGACAAAGTCTACGATGGAGTGAGCTTACCCAGAAGAAGCCTGTTCACTCTCACTTTGAATAGATTAGGGTTGTATGCGTTCGGAAACACAGACGCAGGCAGAGTTCCACTCCTTTGCTGCGCGCATTATAAGGAAGTAGTTTGTTTTTTTTTTTTTTTTTATACAAGTTTTATTTTTCACGTTTTAGTTGTGGTACTACCCCCACACAAATTCGAATACTAATTAATACCTGTTGATGTAAATAACAGTGTCAGGAAATTATTATAATATCATCCACATAGACTAAGGGGCAAAAATACGTATTATTAGAGCCATCTCAAAAACTGCCCAAGCCAACTTAAATACGGGATGCAAGCATGCCAAGCGAGCAAGATTCTTATACCAAATGAAAAAATAATTTTCAAAATCGGTTCCCTATTGACGAAAATATTGATGAAAACATATAGAAAAATCTATAACATACAGACGAATTGAGAAACTCATCCTTTTTTTAAAGTCGGTAATAAGTGAGTCTCCAACCCTCAGTTTCTGAAAAGCTACTGACATAGTGATTTGGGGGTTTATTTATAAACGCTGCTTAAAGTTAAGTAATGATTAGCGACTGTTTAACCATACATTTTTGACGTTTAAACGTCACTTAACTTTAAGCAACGTTTATGAATAAACCCCTTGATTGTCAGCTTGTTATTAATGCTACCAACCAATCGCAATACCTATACTCCATTTATTTTAACATTACACAATTAACTATTCTCACCCTTTTGTTATTTCGATGTAAACGTTTAATAAACTCCGTTATTTCACGATAAATACAAAGCACTGTAATCTATTTACCATTCACATTAAAAAAATAACTCTAAAGTGCAGTAATTTCAACAATATTACACAATAACTGTCGTTATTTAGCCGTTATTTGTCTAATGCTATAGTAAATTGAGTATATCTAAAATGAAACTTTTTCAGAGACTTCATGGGCCTTCCAGAAACAGGCAGTGAGTATGTCTGTAGGTATTTTGCTGCTAAATCTACTATATAAAAATAAGTCGGGTTTTCCTTCCTGACGCTATAACTCCAGAACGCACGAACCGATTTCCACGGTTTTGCATTCGTTGGAAAGGTCTCGGGCTCCGTGAGGTTTATAGCAACTTTTTTTTTTGTTTTTTTTTGTTTTTACGAAAAATTAGGTTAGGGTAGAGTAGGGTAGGGTAGGTAGGTAGGTAGATAGGGTAGGGTAGGGTAGGGTAGGTAGGTAGGTAGGGTAGGGTAGGTAGGTAGGGTAGGGTAGGGTAGGTAGGTAGGTAGGTAGGGTAGGGTAGCGTAGGGTAGGGTAGGTAGGTAGGTAGGTAGGTAGGTAGGTAGGTAGGTAGGGTAGGTAGGTAGGTAGGTAGGTAGGGTAGGTAGGGTAGGGTAGGGTAAGTAGTGGAGTTTATACTATAGCTATTGACAGAACGAAGTCTGTCGGGTCAGCTAGTCAACTAATAAAATTTGGTACAGTTATAACTCTGTAACTAGAGAAGGTCGTAAGGAACTTTTCAATAAGCGCGGAACAATTACTCACTCGCCTGAAAATGGGAGCTGAGCTAGGTGGATGGTCAGTAAAACATGGTCAATTAAACAGAAAGAAAAAAAAAACAACTGTGACAGTATTTTGCTTATCACACAATGCAACAGCTATCCACCACAAGTCAATAAAAGGATCAGTTATTTAATTTAACAGAGTCAACAGGAACATTTAAAACGATTGACTTTTATTGACTCGGCTAAAAATACTCCGCGACGGTGGCGCCGCACGCGGCCGCGTGCCACAACTAACGTCACATGATTGCCGGTACCTCGAGCTTGTATCTTGTAATATTTCATAAAAGTTACAAATTTATGGTTTGTTTTGCGATAGAATTCGAGTTTTGATTGTAAAATATATACGGAATAGGTACCTATGTTGATTTTTGTACAAATATATGGTATGTTTTGCGATAGAATTCGGGTTTGAATTGTAAAATATATACGGAATAGGTAACTATGTTGATTTTTGTACAAATATGTGGTATGTTTTGCGATACAATTCGGGTTTGAATTGTAAAATATATACGGAATAGGTAACTATGTTGATTTTAGTACGTTATCCTAAGTTTTAAGGGGCTTTTCTGGAATTTCGTGTATTTATTTTGAGTAAAGTTTTTTTCCAATATGCTCATACATAGGTAATTATACTTAAAATCCGATAAAAAAGGGACCAATTTTCACATAATTGATTCACAAAATGGTCACATAGGTAGTTTAAGTTTTGTCTACCTAGGTTGGTTGAAAATTACAAAGATTTTAAATTTAAAAAAATTCTAGATACGAGTAGCAGTAGAACAAAGTAAGTCACTTTTGCAATAATTACGTTAAATCAACTATTTTATTACATAACTAGGCCAATGCTCAAATTAAATAGAAATATGGATCAACTAATGAAATTACGACCTAAAAAAAAAAAAAATAACTTTTAAGGTAGCTTTACCAACATAATAAAAAGTTTCAGACAATCCCCTAAAATAATACCAACTAAAACACTTCAAGATTCACTCAAAAAACAACAAAAACACAGGAGAGAAAAAAACAAAAAAACCATAACAAAAATATTCGAAAAAAAAAAAAGTGGTAAAAGGTGGTAAAACCCAACAACAGCTCACCTCACGAGTTCACAAGTGGTCACCGCTGTCAACAGTCAACAACTGAGCCGAGATGAGCATACAATGTACTGTAGCTACCAATGATAACGCAAGATGAGTTGTTATTACGTGTGACAGTCGCTATTGCTATCAACATGTAAACACAAAATTAAAACTGAGTCATAGATTTTTTTTTTTTAACAGGCCAAGTGCCGTGTAATCGGAATGAATTTATCCCAAAACCAAATAACATTTTAGTTGAAAAACATGTTCTCCCATACATTCCAACTGCAAAATGTAAGGTAGTAATCACAAAAGCAAAAAATATATGATAAAACTATAAATTACTTAACGATTTTCGGAATTTCTTTTTTTGAACTGTGAGACCTTGCTTTTTGCAAAATTTCATGATTCTAGGTCAACGGGAAGTAGGTAGGTGGTCGGGTTGGGGGATTTATTTGCGACTTTGCGAGTATCAAAGTAAAAAATACGGCATTGACTGTAGAAGTTATTCCATATTGTTTTTATTCCGCATGCAACCATATATTTGTACGCCTTTTGGCATAATATAGCAACCTGCGAATGAACTTTAATTTAAGAACTGTATTACTACCTATGTTATACAAATAAAAAAATGATTATGATTATGATTATTATGGCCGAATTTTTTTTTTTTTAGAGTTCCAATGTACCGTATACCTACGTATTCGATATAATTTTCAACTTGATACCTTCACGCGTTCCTTTGCAAAAGAATTGATTGAAGAAGATTCCGTATTTTTTTTTTCCTTTTTAAGTACGGGCCCTAATAAACATTTTCAGGTATACATAAAATTTTATCCTAAAATAACCAGAACCAATCATATTATAATTTTATTAAGTAACTCCATGTTTCGGTGCAAGTGGAACTATCACAGTTTTAGTGGATTAATTTATTACTTAAAAATGTTCTGAGTAATAAATTAATCCACTATGAGACTTTGAGCAATTGAGTTGGATGCTGGATCAAAAAAAAAAGTCAACGCGAAGTAGGTAGGTTTTGATTTATTTACGACTTTGCGAATATCAAATACGGCATTGATGGCACACAAAAAAAAAATACACCTGTAGGAATTTCCCGAAGAGGTAGGCATACACACAGATTTCCAGTTATGCATTCTAGTCAGCTATGTCAGCATTATTATTATTATTATTTTATTTATTTATAAGACAACAAAGGTCCACTGACACTGACTGTTAGTACTTATATACTAGTAGGATGTTAGTAACAATGTGGCTTATGATCTATGTTAATACTTATACACTACGACAGACAGTGATGTTTTGATGAGATGTCCCATTATGGGGCTCTCAACAAGCCTGTCAGCTATCACCTTGAGGAAGCTGTGGCCACTGCCACGCAATCTGGCAAGCAGAGACGCACTTTTGTTTCATACGATAGCTGAGAAGCTGTCGACTCGGGCTTTTGCGAACATCTCTGACGTACTGCAGTAATGTGGCAGTCGCATCAGCGCCCTGAAGGCGTTATTGTATTGGACGCGCAGCGCATTGATGGCACGTTTGGTACAGCTGATCCAAAATGCGCTTGAGTACAGAGCTGTGCAGTATGCTTTAAATAGCGTGTGTTTGATTTGCGTGGATGTGACGTATATTTTTTGGGCTTATTCTGGGTTAAATCCCAGAAACCCGCTTAGAAGTTGAGCTTGCGACCACTAGAACAATAAGGCTGCTGATGCAAGTAACCTTCATGTAAGTATTTCAGATTTTATTTTATTGAGTTTTATCTAACAGTTAATTTTCAAACTTGAGATGAGATTTCAGTGCTAAATTAATCCGAATATATTGGGCTCTCATTTTAAGCTGGACCTATTGACGTCATCACGCCAACGCTTTCGCTAAAAACCAGCGCTGTGGCGTCTCGCATAGGGTCGCAGTATTATGCTGAGTGATGGCAATTGAAGCATAGTTTGCCCCCAACTTGTTATTTTTGTATTATCTTTGCATCATGTTGTACGGTGGCCAGCACATCAAGTTACCACAAACTGTCAAACTTTCTCGTTCGATTTTGTACTTAATCGTCAACCTTTTAAAGTTTAAAATAGTTTGGAGAAATTAGACAGTTTCGTGTATCTTGATGTTCTGGCCACTGTACCGCAAATAAACGTATTTTATTCTTCCTTTTCGTTGTTTATTGTAAGTGGGGCTTACTTTCTATCCATGAATCATAGCATCCCATCTCTATTCGCACACGTAATAGGCACCGTCTCCGTCGCTATCTACCGCCGTTCGTGACTATGCGTTTGACAGATTACAAGACTACGGCTGCTCTAACAATATCATATTATTTCAGGTACCTATGTATGTGTTGTTTATCTATACATTACGTGGTTAACGATAGAGGTGAAATTGGTACTTCACAAGAAAAATAAATAGATAGCCAAAATTAAAAAAAAAATTGCATGAGCATAAGATGTTTTTTTTTTTGAGCCTACAATGTTCTCACTGCTGGGATACAGGGTGGGCTATGCACCACAGTACGGGTTGGTGGATGTCACGTCTTCGATTTTTTAGGGTTCCGTAACTCAAAAGGAAAAAACAGAACCCTTATAGGATCACTGGCAAATTGGCTTATAGCACCCTTATAGCAAATTGGCTGTGACATACGGACAGACGTCCGTCTGTCACAGCCAATTTGCTCCAAATCTACCTGACCAATTAAGTCGAAATTTGGTACACATAATATGAACTTCTCTGACCTAAACACGGTTGTATAACGTAGATAAATGAATTTTTAATATGGGGGACACTTTTGGGGGTAATATACCTAGTTTTTTTTTTTAAGTTTAGCTATTTTTGCCGTGTGACATATCAAACGAAAGGGTTTACTGTAATGATTTCAGATATATTTTTTATAATTATAAAATATATAAGGTGTATCTATTCATACACGAAATATTTTAAGGAAAACATCTATAAGTATTTTAAATTATTATAATTTTAAAATTGCTTCAGACATTTTGCAAAAAAACCTGATTTACTTATTCTATGAATGACCCGCCCGGACGCAGTGACGATGGCGGCACGAGTGCGGTGAATTTTGATAATTAATCATCATATCAATTTTAATTTTTTTAATTACGCAGATTAAAAAAAAATCATTTCCATGGCTTCCTTACCACCTGAGGAGCTCGTGGCTAAGTAATAACAGCCGCTCGAGTCGATCCGCCAGGTTAAGCTACGCTTGCCGGGGTTGGTCCGTGGATGGGTGACCATCTTTACATACCGAGGCTCCTCCGTGCCTCGGAAAGCACGTTAAGCCGTTGGTCCCGGCTGTCATTCGTGGATCTTTGACAGTCGTTACGGGTCGTCAGAAGCCCAAAAGTCTGACAACCAGTCTTACCAAGGGGTATCGTGTTACCCAGTTACTGGGTTGTGGAGGTCAGAAAGGCAGTCGCTCCATGTAAAATACTGGTATTCAGCTGCATCCGGTTAGACTGGAAGCCGACCCCAACATAGTTGGGAAAAGGCTAGGCAGATTGATTGATTTTGGCTTCTTTACTACCTATAGGTGTGTCTCTTAAAATATTTCTTGTTTGAATAGATACACCCTCTACCGGATGATATTTTTTACCGTCTCGTAAAAATTTGGGTATACTAGGTGAACGGAGTAGAAGCCTATGGCATAGTTTTTATTATCTTTTCTTTAACCTAGAAAGAAATTGATCTATGGATAAATACCACACATTTGAAGTAAACTTATCATACTATAACAATAAACACAGAAATTTAACAAAAAACATAATTCAATAAATAAATACGATAAATAATATTTAAATTTAAATCATACGCACCCAAATTTCAATATTTTTATCTTTTACTTTAGTTTTATTTCTGAAAAAAAAAATTGCTGTGCCATAGGCTTCTACTCCGTTCACCTAGTATACCCAATTTTTTTCGAGACGGTAAAAAAAGTCATCCGGTATATACTTTTAAAGTTATTTAAGAAAATTGATGAAAATTTACCATTCCCTATTATGTTCGAAACTACTGAGCCTAAAATTAAAAAAAAAATACAGAAAATAGTTCTTTACTTATAGATAATAGGAAAACCTATAAGAAATCTATGTTCTTAATATAACATGACAAATCTCTCAATATTGTGCGTACAAACTTACATTTACATTTGGAATGTATGGGAGAACTTGTTTTTCAACTATAATGTTAAGTTCCAACTACGGAACCTTTCATTTTGTGTGGTCCACACTCACTTGGCCGGTTTTTTTGCTCTACGACATACCGGTTTAAAAAATTCGACTGCTTATTTTATCCACATTGTAATAATGATACCTACTTAATTTGTTGGTCGATTTTTTTTCTAAATATTGAACCAAATTAAGAGTAAGTAATCTTACCTGCCTACTATTTACCTTATTTACCTACCTAATATTAAGAACTGCAACACAAATGGGTCGTAGAATCCATATTGGACCCTTGGACCTATCATCTCATACAGACATGTCCTACTTAATGGTCAATTTAGAGCAGTGGTTCCCAACCAGTGGTCCGCAGAAGCCAAAATATGGTCCGCGAATGATTTTTAAACTTCGAGAAATCGCCTTGCGCTGTTTTATAATTTTCTTAACAACTTATTTATTTGAACAAGGATTTTCTGCTTTGTTGGTAATTAAAAACGGATAATATTTTTGTGTTCACCAAAAATCTTAAGGTACATCTATGTATGCATTTCTAAAATTTTATTCTTCCCCGAAAAATACTGATCGTGCACCAAATATTAAAGGTTAGGTTAGGTTAGGTTATATTTTGGTGCACATTCAGTATATTTGGTGGAACACAGGCAAAATTAGGTAAATGAAATGGGAGTACTTTTAAATAAAATTGAAGTACTTTTAAATACCATCCATTAAAAACAAGGCGAGGAATCGTTTGAAAGTAAGTATTGATTTGCGTGTAGCTTTGAGTAACAATATTAGTCCTAGGATAGCCGAACTCGTGAAGGAGATGCAAGCTCAGAAATCGCATTAATACAAAATTACAGAAGTTTATCCTAAAAATATTATTATTTCTTGTTATGTAATTTCCTAATGAGTTGTTAATTAAAGTTTCAGTTTGATTATTACAGTTTATTTTTATTATAACTACATAGTGGTCCCTGCTAACAAGAATAACATAAAAGTGGTCCCTGACCAAGAAAAGTTCACAACAACAACAAATTAACAAAACAAATTTACTTTTAAAAGAAAAGTTCGTAACCACTACTTAAGTCAGACTAAATAACTCTCAAATGATAGTCTAGTCATAGTAATTATTATTAGGTGGTATTTGTTAAAATATCTATTAGTTTATTTTATTTGTATATGTGTATTAGTATCAATAAAACTATATAAATTCTCTTAATCAAGAAGTTAGTATTTTTGTCATTATTTTTGTACCCTACCACTGTTTTTATATTTAACCCAAAGGTTGACTGGTAGAGAATGCCTTGTGGCATTAAGTCCGCCTATGTACCACTATTGTACATGAAGTTTAAATAAATAAATAAATAAATAAATAAGAAAAGGTTGGGAACCCCTTATTTAGAGAAAAGGGTTCACCGCTCGCGACTTTGAGGCGATCGACTCCATTAACGCAGACGATTGAGCTCCCATGGCACCCAGACATGTGAATATCGTCATTGCGACTTTAAGATCTCTTATGTGTAAAATTCAACTTTATGAGAAAATCGTTATTTTAAGCACCCACAATTAGGAAGCATATTGATAGATCTTGAAATTGGTAAAGAAATGACGATTAAATCGTCGTATACACATGAGAGTGTTTGCATTCGATAGAGCTTCAAAATGTGAAAAAGGCTGGCGTAAAAAAGTGATTTTGCCAAAAGTGACACATAAGAGGTCTTAAAGTCGCAAAGACGATATATAGTCCGTTTCAATAGTATCTGATGAAAATATAAACAAACCATGTTCAAGAATCACTCACTAAAGTTAATTAGTAACACATTCAACTGTATTTAGAAGATTTCAGCTTTGTATATCACCACTTTTTCCGACATTTATTGTTTGTAAATAATATTGATGAAGAGAATTGAGATTAAAAAATTTCTTCATTTCAGCCAACATAAGTCCACTGCTGGACATAGGCCTCCCCCATAAGGGGGGGAATTTGCCATAATCGCCACGCTTGGCAGGCGGGTTGGCGATCGCAGTATGGTGTTAAAAATGCATAGAGAACGCTGCTGCCCATTCTCTAGTAAGTCCCTTAGTCGCCTTTTACGACACCCACGGGAGGAAATGGGGTGGTGCTATTCTTTACTTCCGGCACCACACGGTACTAAAAAAAGCACGCTATTAAAAAAATTACCACAATAATAATAATAATAATTCTTTATAAAAAAAAAACATAATTCTTTATTCAAAAAAACAATAAACTTTGACAATAAATTACACTGAAAGGTGAGCAAGCTTAGGTATACAAAATTGGATACAAAAGGTAGGTAGTGTGGTCGAAAGTCCAAATAGAATATGTACCCTGCTCCTCAAACTAGGAAAATCCTGTATCTTTGGAGGCAGTGTCTTCGCATTACATATATCGATCGAGCGATTTTTGTGAGCGTAAAGCTGCTTTCAGACTACGCTATAATATAATAGCATATAGTATATAGCTCACAGCGCAACAATATCGCGCACCATACATTCCAATAATATATAGTACAGTACAGTGTGAATGTGTCCATAACAATGTATGGTGCGCGATATTGTTGTGCTATGAGCTATATACTATGCTATTATATTATAGCGTAGTCTGAAAGCAGCTTAAAAGTTGATTTTAAAATTAGACAATAATTTTCAAATGAAAATATTTTAAGATGATTTAAAATTAGAATTTTGGCTTTAAGTATTCGAATAATCAAATCAAAGCGCTCAATTTGTGTACCAATTGTGCGTTTGAATTACGAGAGAAAACATAACGTACAGTGGCCATTGCAGTACATCAAGTAATCGAAACTGTCAAATTTCTACAAACGATTTTGAACTTTAAAATGTTTTTGATTAAGTTCAAAATCGAACGAGAAAATTGCACAGTTTGTGTTCATAACGTTGACTAATATGGAATCCATAGATATCCTTACACAATTTTAAATTCTTACCATGTTTTCCATAGGGGTAAGCAGGCCTAGCTACAGATAGCTTTACTGCTACGATCTAGGTATAACTAAACATCTTCACCTTGTTTTGCCTCCATCATATTATTCATACAACGTTCAACTAGTCCTCAAAGGAATAACAGTTTTTGTAGTTAACAGTGATATAAAAAAATGGGAAATAATACATCCAGAGAGTTCAAACAAACAAAAAAATAGGCAGTGATAAGAACTGCCGACAGAAGTGAAAACTCGAAACTTTGGAATAACTGACAGTCTGGCGCAATACGTCAAGAGCATGTCGGTGACGCGAACCCATAAGATTTCTTCTACCAAAAATCGCTTAACGCGTCTAAAGAAGTTTTCACTACAAAAAAAAACAAACTATTCAGCTTTATAGAGGGTCGCTGTTAAAAAAATCCATAAAAGCTCCTACAAACAGGCGCGTCACGCGACGCGACACAAAGGAACCGCGTGTCGCGCGACGAGCGGTGCGTTTTATGTCACGTCGCGTGTCGCGCCTGTTTGTAGGAGTGTTAAGGAGGACTATAATATGTACTAGCTACAGAGGTAGATAAAATTCTAATATTCGACTTCGATATATTTTGAGGCAAAACACAATATTTAGTGATCACGAGTCACGACGCGAGGTGTTAGTTTTTTATTCGTGACATTTAGGTTGTTACACGTAGAAGTGGCACACTATGTTGTGAACAATTAATTGTAAGGTGAAACCATTCTTTATGCATTTTTTACCGACTTTGCAAAAAGGAGGAGGTTCTCAATACGGTTGTACTTTTTTTTTTTTTTGTTTCTCAGAACTCCGTCGTTTATGAACCGATGTATATACCTCCAGATTGGTTTCATTTTAAAAATCCAGTTCTGATGATCCATGAGGAATTGAAGGAACTCCTCAAATTTTATAGGCAAACATATAGAGATTTTTGTATTTTCATTAACAACTCAAGCATTTGCATTCAGTATGTATCATTTGATGAAGTGGAACCGATGAAGAAGACCACAAATGGCCACCGGAACTCCTCAATCATAAGTATTTCACGGGTGGCGATAACTGATCTAAAGATGAAGCCGGAAGGTATGCACCGGAACTCCGTAATAAAACAATGTATCCTAGCCATGTTTGGGCTTATTGGAATTGTCATGAGATGCACTCGGGCTATAAATGATTATTGTGATAATGTGATAATGATTTAATCCACTTCGTATATCTTGTGTCACTGTTGTTTGTGCGGTGTAGCAAGTAGTGGTAATCGAATTATTGTGGATTGGTACTAAGTGAAAAAAAAAAAAAAAAACATTTTAAGGATTTGTGTGGCAATCTTGTAAAGTGGTTTTAAATATGTGGAAAGAAAAGTGTTTCATGTTCATTTTCGTATCCAGATTTCTTTCCATGTCATCATCAGTCTAGCCTTTTAATAACTATGTTGGAGTCAGCTTCCAGTCTAACCGGATGCAGCTGAATACCAGTATTTTACATGAAGCGACTGCCTATCTGACCTCCACAACCGAGTTACTGTACGTTACGTAATTTAAAAAAAAAACACAAAAAGTGAAAAATACCTTTGACTACGGAAGTCGGTGGCAAACTTAGAGTACATAAGATAACTGTCACTTTAAGGGGTTTACTGACACCCCAAAACTATCAGACCACTTTTTGATAGCACCTCGTCGATAAGTCTCGGTTCACATCTGCTATAGCGTCCAATAAACCTTCCACCCGCCCAGCAGCATACAGTTGAAGATCATCAGCATAAAGATGATACGAACGATGAGTTATAAAATTAATGAAGATGGAAAATAACAATGGAGAAAGAATACCGCCTTGTGGAACACCAGCATCCAGGTCACGCCAACTCGACGAGCTCTCATCAATGCGAACCGACTGCTGAAGTCCTCGAAGATAAGAAGAGAACCATTCCAGGGCCTCGGGTGAAACCATAAGATGAGAGAGGATAGAAAGGAGAATATCATGACTGACGGCATTGGAGAAATCGATTAATACCAAAACGGTAACCTTGGTATCTTCCATCGCTGCTTTGATGTCACCAGTCACTTTAAGGAGAGCGGAGGCTGTACTGTGTGCCCAGGCCTGAATCCAGACTTAAAAGAGCTAACAAGGTTGTTCTCGTGAAGGCTCAAGCACTCAAGGAAATAGGTCGAAAGTGGAAAAAGCTAGGTGGGACAGGCTGAATCAAAATTGGGTAGTTATTATTATCAGGAGAATTTAAAGCTAGATGCTCAGCTGCTGCGCGGGCTGGCGCTTCGTCGAGCATGGGTCGGGGGGGAATGCCCGGCCCGAGCTAAGTGTTACCTACTTATTGGACAGTTCAGGTAAAACTGCGGTTCAACGTCAGGTACCTAGTTAAGTTATTCTAGAGTTTCCTAAAACTGCGGTCGCCGCCACATAGCGTTCGCAATTTAGTGACGAATGAGAGCGTTTTTGACAACATAAAGTCAAATCCCGGTTCCACCATTTTCACAATGGTCATCACTGTAGCCGTTATCAATCAAATCAATCAACCAAAAAAAATATATTTAGTTATAGATCCATAGTGTTAGTAATACCTTATAGCTAGTGTTAGTAATTAATATAATTATTATTAGAGTTTGAAGCATTTTGCACAGAAGATGACCAACTAAGGTATAAGTTTCTTACCTCGCCATCCTCTCCACAAAATGCCTCAAAATGGGAGAATAGAAACTCTCTGACACTGTTTTCAGTATGCTGTTGCTACTGGCCCGTGTTGCTGTTGCTACGAGTGATGCGATTTTTTTTTTTCGAACGATCGCATGCTGTCAGTTCGATTCTGTGCAAACATTTCCGACGCACTACAAAAACGGGGCAGTCTCAAAAGCATTCTGAAAATATTATTAGGTATATTGGACGTGCAAGGCATCTAGCAACCTTTTGGTGTAGCTAGGAAACCGTAACTTTAGTGTTCTAGAATCATCTCTTTTGTCATTCGTTTGTTTTTGTTTGTTTTCGGACATATTCGGAAAATTTCGTCCAATCAGTCATGATTATGCGACGTCGTAACGTGGCGATGAGTTATCACTTATCACTGATCTTAGAATTCGTAGAGGTGAACGACATTACCTATAACATTGATTTATTTCATCACTTTATATAGACAACGAACCAACCCAGGCAAAGGAGACGACCCCTTTGAGGTCATTTAGACTACAGAGAAGACACTGATCAAATCTGAAGAATCTGAATGTGTATTTGAATCTGATCTCTATTTTTAGCAGATAAACAATAGTCTTGTTTTGTAAATTTATATTTTGACATGTTTAGACATGTTGTAAATAAAAGTTAATAATCAAAGCTATAAAATTTAATATTTTAGGTACACGCGACTCAAACTCAAATCATTTATTTCAATCAAACCATTTACAGGCACTTTTGAATTGTCAAGGAGTCGGTCAGTAAGAAAAATGAAGCTACATGCCCATTCCAAAGCGTAGTAGGTACCTATGGAGAAGAACGGGCAAGAAACTCCATGGACACTCTTTTAAATTAAATTATTACAAAATAGTACATTACTTCATGAAAGTCCGAAATCGCAGGTATTTGTGATACAAGCCGTAGACGAGGGTTGTAAATATGCGATAGAGGGCTTTCTTTTTTACTGCCCGCGGTGAGTACACAATTTTACGTCTTTACCTGGCTACAATGCGAGTTTTACTGTACGCGTAGCGTGCGGTAAAACTCACATTATGGCCAGGTGTGACGTAAATATTAGTTACATCAATAATGTTGAATATATAACTAAATGAGAGAGCGATGTAAAAAAAACACGTTAAAAGCGTCCAGAATAATAGGTACAAAAAAGAGAAACAAAAAAAAACGAACAATTCAAAAATAAAACAATTAAAATAAGCCGTGGCAGCTAAGAGATGACCAGTCCCAACTGACGGCGCTTGTTCACGAACATGACGCATGGATTAGCACCATTCAGCTCAACCATTTTGAAGGGAGCTATACATTTCCAGAATAAGCTGACCTCCATTATACGGAAATCGTTTAAAATGCGAGCTCAGCTTATACCGGAAGATCTCTCGCGTCCGGCCCTGGTCCAGGCCATGATCCGGAGCGAGAGTGAATTCCCATTCACTTCAGTCACCTCCTTCTGCGAAGTAGTAATGCTCGCGAAGGAGGAGGCGGAACACATGAGGGAGCGGCAGTCTGTGCGCTCTCACGCCCCTAGTCGCCGCAGAAGACGCTCTGGGCCGCGGGAATCGGTAGCCGGCAGTTCACCGTCCGGTAAGGACCAGGCCCGGGTCGACGGCGCGTTGTGTTCCACGCGCGCCTCAAAGAGATGTCAGCACGCACTGACGGGGTCCGCTAGGACCGGTTCCTGCCAGGGTTGCGGACTGTCCGAAAGGGATACCGTGGCCCTGGCACACAGGCAACTGAAGGAACAAAAAAAAAAGCTTATACCGGAAATGTACCTATAGCTTGATGTGTTGTCGTGTAGTACTTATTAGTTTTTAACCGACTTCACAAAAAGGAAGAGGTTCTCAATTCGGTTGTATTTTTTTAAATGTTTGTTACGTCAGAACTCCGTTGTTTATGAACCGATTCGGATTTTTTATTTTTATTTGATAGGATTAGTCACATTTTTTTTTTCAAAATCCATTTTTTTATGGTATCTATGAGGAATTTAGGGAACTCCTCAAATTTTATAGGAATTCATTTAGCGATTTTTGTATTTTCTTCAACAAGTGAAGCATTTGCATTCAAAAAGTATCATTTGGTGAAGAGGAACTGATGAAGAACTCGTCAATGATACGTATTTCACGGGTAGCGATAAGATATCTCGATTAAGATAGTTAAGCAACTATGACGAAGGAAATTTAAATAAATGCTGATCAAAATGGTACCATTAAACTGATCTGATAATGAAGCCGGAAGGTAGGCAACGGAACTCCGTAATAAAACAATGCAGCTCCTAGCCGTGATTGGGCTTATTGGAATTGTCATGAGATGCACTAACTTATTTTTTTTTTTAATCGATTTTATATTTATTTAATTTAATGATTGTCAAGAATAGTCGTTAAAATTGTCAGATTTAGTAACGACAATCAAAACTTTAGGTGAAAAACGTCAAATTCAGAATAGCAAAATTACGTAGGTACGTAGGTAGTACCTACCTACTTGTCGTTTACCTCAGCAAAGCACGATGTTTTTCTCGAAATCCTCTTCAACAGAATACTGTCTTAAAAGTACTCACGACGTGAATTTAATGTCCGTACTTCACCGAAGCTAAGTTTCTCTGAAAGTACTGGCCACCATCACAAACCTGCAATTTTTAATTTACTAATTCTACGCCATCTAGCGATTATTTATATTACTATCTAGTTATTTATCAAAGTAATGTTATTCTCATCTTAGCTATTCAACAACAGATGTCGCTGCAAGCGTAGGTAGATTAAGTGCTCTATTCACTAATAGATGGCAGCACAAGTAATCCTTATTGCAGGGTATCATATTTATTATTTTTCATTGTAAATAGGACGAACGAGAAATAAAAAAAATATCCTTTCTAATTTTGAAAAAAAAAATTAAGGAACTGTGTCCAGCAAATACTTTAGGTATAATCTGACACCAACAAAAAATTCTAGTTGTCCAAAATGGTTTTGGAAAATAACGATACAGTAAAAAAAAAAGATCATAAAATTAGCTATCTGTACACGCTTTTAATAAAAGTCTAATTTCTTATTGAAAGCACTTACATATTCAAATCTTCAACCAAACGTAGCTGTTAAACCGACACTTCTGGCAACCCTTGCCAAACCCCAGCGTGATAACATTAATTAACTTCACACGCCAAGATCAACGGCTAAAATTAAAAACAAATTAAACACTGCACACTCAATCGCGTCGATAGCACCCCTTCTGCCTACCCTCTTAACTAATTGGCATGGCGACTAATCCTTGGCACGCGACGAACTACAAAGAAACTAATTTATATGTCATGACGTTTTAAAATGTGTGGTGTGAGTTTGACAAGTGATTGGATCATGGATAATATTGTAGACAGGATAGTTGAGTACATCGGTGTGTTGTGGTTCCTGTGGTCCATAGTTGGAGGGACGATACTTACCGTCGGAACGCTTGATGGTACACCACGGTTGAATAATTTCCATACTACTGCACGACCTAAGGTACAGACAGCGTCACCTTTTGGGGAACCCAGGGAACCCTTTTGGTCAGCGGGATTGTCCGAAAGGGGTACCGCTGCCCCGGAACATAAAGGGCCAAGGAAGGAACACGGGTGGGTTTTAGTCAGTAAGAGTCTGACACTCCCTTCCGCTCCACCCAGAGCGGGAGGGGTCATTTGATGATTTTCAATCCTCAAAAAAAAAGAGGGGGCACCCTTTTAGGTTTAATATAATAATAATATACTGCTATAACATTGAATTTGTTACCGACTATCATAATACATAATCGGATAGGTACTTTATAAAAGCTAGGATAGCTAGCGGATAGGTACTTTAAAAGCTTGACGTGGCTTCAATAAAATATGTACAATTCAATAGTTTTGACTAACTAGCTAGCGAGAAAAAAGGAGAATCATGCAAAACCTTTAAAGCGTATTTTTCTGAAACCTTCACCTTTTAAAAATAATTTAACTATTGATCTTTTAGTACACGTGTTTTATTAAAATACCTTTAGTTTTATGTATAATAAATTAATAATGCGTCTTATTTGGGACAGCGCTCCTGGAAGGGCGAGTCCTATTACTGGCTGGACGCACGACGCATTGCGTGAGCTCAGTACAGAACAAGCAAGCTAACCACTCAATGTCACTGGCTTATATCTGGGCCTTAAGGAACTCTTGTGTAAAATTTCATGATTCTAAACCCAGAGGTTAATACTGAGGGTTGTCTGCCTGTGAATTAATGAAGTCAAGAGTATAGATACACATAATTATATATGTACTTCTTGCCCCCTCTTCTAACACCTGCAACTGCCTTTATTCATCTACGAACCCGAACCGTGTGGCTGTTATTACCTATAGTAGGTAATTATTTGAAAAAGCCATGCCATGGTCACAGTATTACAATACACTTACTGTGCAATGGACCATGGTGTAGGTACCTACCTAAAGATTAGCCAGACTGCAAAAGATCATTGTTTCGTACTTTCGTCTCTTGTCCAAGTTCTAATAATGAAAGTACCATCAACTGAAAATTTCATTAAACAGTGGCATTTAACTTCACCTTACAGTCTCCTCGAAGACAACAATACTGACTCACAATTACGTTATAATTATCGCTCTAAACTTCCATTATCAAACGTATGTGTGCCCAATATACATAGACCTCACCATACAAATGTTATTTACTACCTGCGCGCTCAACTTATATCGGTACAATATTATACTTTGACAAAATCTTGTTTTACGCTAGACGTGGTTTCACAGTCGCTTAGACTTTACCATATCATTATTTACCATTTGAAACTACACCTGCCAAGCAAAATTAAACCTTATTTCCTAAAAATAAGGTGCAGATGTGTGTTTGTTGAAAAGCAAATGTAAGTTGGCACTCTCATCCTAAGGCAAAATGTTCTTGAGATAGAAATCTTATAAAGGAAACGTCTTTTTCAGTTTCCCATTGTCTACAATTACTTGGCTTTGTGATCTCGACTATACGTTCGTCTCTGTTTAACATCAACATTAATGCGCATCGCTATCTCTTTCTATCGCTCTTTGAAAATCCAATTTGAGATTTCCGTTTGCATCTGTGTTTTGTGGTTTTCTTTATTTTTAATTATTTCTTTTTTTGAATCTCGGGTTGTTTTTATCCGATCGTGGAGAAGGAGTGTGTTGTGTTTGGTATTGTTGCGTCTTTTCTTTAGAATTTGTTCTACTTTAGTGAATGCAAAGTTGAATTTAGTTCTTTGCCAATCGAGCAAACTGTCGAAATACTGCCTAAGATACCAGAATAGCCTGACCCGGTTAGCAGTTGGATGAGAGCGGCTGAGGAGTGAACCAGATTGCATGCAATGAAAAGCCAGACCTTTGGAACAGACCATTATATCCAGCAGTAATAGACTAGAATTGGCTGTAAGCTTACTAGATAAATAACAGCAGCCAGCATGAATAAATCGCTGTGAAACAAAAACATAAAAACTTCTTGGCGTGACGATGGCAACCTAAATGTGACCTAAATTGAGTCGGCCCAGAATTTGACTACGACTTTGGCGTCATCAGTAGCGTCCACCAGTTCCTGAGAAGTGCGGACGACAGGATACTCAGGACACGGCATTAAGTGCCCCATCGTTTGTGGAAAAGCACCACATTAACACTCCTGGCGGAGTCATCTATGAATATCCACCTGAACAGGTTTTCCTTGCATCGATCAACCTTGGTTCGGAGTCTGTTTACAGACTTAGGTACAGAGGCCTAATTGCATAACACACTATCAGTAGATATCGGTTTGATTCCGACAGTTCAACAACATTCATTGAGTTATGTACGATGATGAGCAGACAAATTTTTCGAACATATGAAGCTATGGATTAGCAATCTGCTTCAAAATCATTCAGATTGCGATTGATTTTGTGTGTTATTGTTACATATGAGATTTTGTACCTTTAGTTGTAAAGGAACAAAAGCCCAGGGCCTCAAGTCTGCTATTACAATAGTGTCAGAATGGTCTATCATTGATTTCATAATTGTTGATTTTGACAAGTTTGGTAATCTACTAATATAATGGCATCATTATGAATTTCCAATGGTCAGCCACTGACACTCCATTGAAAGAATTCGTAATCTCGTACATAATGACAAATGAAACTAATAATCTATAAAAATATATAAAAAATGAAATCTGACATGAATAAATGTTCAAAATGCCATTGTAGTACAATTCTATTACGAGACCATTGACTGACTATTGATCGACCATTATGAATTTAGCAGATTACGAACTTTTAGCAAAATGACAATTGGATCGTGTTGGAGTGACGAATTTATAAAAATAGCAGATTTTGGCCCCAGGTGCAAGGTGGTTAGGTATCGAAATACAAGGAAACAATGAACTGTCTGAAATTATATATATTTATAAAAATATATCTCCTCCATACAACATCACACGGTAGCCTTTAAGGGTTTACCGTAATGATATATTATGACATTAACCCTTAAAATTTAATTTAACATATGAAGTAGGAAGGTGACTATAACTGTCACTTATTAATGCCACACAAAATACACAAAATCAATCGCAATTACAGGTTAACCAAGGAAACTCATGTCTAGCTGGAAGATCTTCAGCAGGTGGAACGAATGCTTTGGGTAAGGAAGCACAGTCTCACCACAGCTTCAGTCTTTCTTTAGATCGTTTGACACTGAATATCTTCCGTATAACTAGCCGTAACTTATGCGGGGGTGGTGGAATAAGCTATTTTAATAATAAATATCTTTTTGCCCCTAGAAGAACTATATTCCATCGTAAAGAAAGAGGTATTTGAAGCACTCTCGAAGTAAGAATTAATTTGAGTACAGAAGATATTACTGAAGGGCAGCAGCGTGTTGCAACTGATAGATGACCCTAACACTTTCACTGAGCACAGGGCTGCCCCTCAGACATTCAATCGTGTTTGAAGAAATATTGATTCAGGTTTTGCAGGTTGTATGTTATAAACTGGGACTATCAGTGAAGTATATGGCAATCCTTAATGATAGAGTCTAAATGGTTAGATATAGATCAGCCAGTGGTTCCCAAAAGTTGACTGGATCGCGACCCATCTAACAAAAACTTCCAAATTCGGGACACACCTCTTGGCTGTCATGGAGAAAAAAAGGGGCATAACTGTATGCATGAAGGACTGTTCAAATAAGAAAAAACATTCAGTTACAATCGAAAATTGGAATGCTTAATACATTCATTCGTGCATTTCTATGAGAAGGATTTATTTGTTTCCTGTTTTAATCGTTATAGCTTAAGCATCAACCTCAATTTTAGTTGCTTTTAATCGCACTGATTTTACGCCCAATTTATTTCGTTATTTAGTTTTAATATTAACCATAACCGAAAATATTTTTTTCAAGGCCTATCCAATATTCACTCGAAACCCACCAGTGGGTCGTTACCCATAATTTGAGAATTACTAGAACAGATGATTTAGGTACCTCATACATTTCAATTTAGGTAGGAATACTTATTTAGATTTAGATCACACGTTTGGTTAGTGGAAATACATTATACATTCGTAAATACAGGCACATTAAAATTACTAATTTTAAATTTTTATAATTAGGCATTTTAATTGAATTGAATATGAGGTAAACAGACAATGGTGCCGATTCCCTTGTTCACAAACTAAACAAAATTTAAGTTCACTGCATCCTTTTCTTTCTATTTCAATAAGAAAAGGACAGAAGATAAATTTTAGTTTAGTCCTATCAAATTAATCAACGCCTGACGTAAATCGACGCAATTTTAGTCGGCAAGTTTTTAATCACGTCTAAACGTGTATGGAGTAGTGACAGGCGCTGATTAATTTGACAGGACTAAACTAAAATTTATCTTCTGTCCTATTCTTAATGAAATAGAAAGAAAAAGATGCACTGAACTTAAATTTAGTTTAGTTTGTGAACAAGGGAATCGGCACCATTCACCACATACCACTATAACATGTTCACACACCCATTCGCAACTCACACACACTGTACACTTAGAAATCCTTAGTTGGTGCTAGCATTTCACATTATTTTGTTTGTTTCTGCTGCATGTATTGTATAGCTATTAAATTGTTAATCTTGTATATTTTAAGGCGAGGTTCTTCGAGCGTGCATTTTTGTTCTAGAGGTGGCAGCTGGGCACGAGTAAATTGTGCCGTGAATTTCGTTAATTTTGGGTTGAAAATTATATGTTTTACGATATTAACAATGTCAAACCCGACGGACATTACATCATCATAGACGTTTATTTTGATGTGATTTTCAATACATAATGTGGTATAATATTGAAATAAAATGATTTTAATCTACAAAATAAGGGTATGTTTGGATTTTTTTTCTATCGAGCGAAAATTATCCAATTATGTAACGAGTACCCGAAGTACCTACAGAAAGGTCTCAAAAGCAACATATAATTTTTTCACGTGTTTAATCATTACCGTTTCTAAATAAAATGACATTAAAATTACATTTCCTATAGGTTAACTTGAAGAGTGTCGCCTTAAGTTAAATGTTCAAAGAGCTGTGGATTTGTGAACCATAAATAAATAAATTAAGAAAAGTTCTTATTAGATAACACTAATTTCTACTTTGTTTCGTGATTTAAAAGCAAGGATCGTTTTATAAGGGGTGCAATATTGAAGCCATTTTTTCTGCTAACTATGTATATGTCAGTATGTCATACTTGTCATACTTGTCCAATAAAATCAGTTCACGTAAAACGCTCTCCATGAAACTCAAAGCATTTACATACATACATACTTACATAAACTCACGCATTCTTCTATGCCGTTTATAATCTACATCGCCGCGAATCTCTTAGAGAACTATTTAAAACGATGAATATAATGACGGTACCTTGCCAATTCATTTATGAAAATATTATTTATGTAAGAAAAAATCTACATCTTTTTAATAAAATCAGTGATAGGCATAATTTTAATACTAGAAATAAAGATAAAATAGATCAACCATTTTTCAGATTATCTAAGGTACATACATCTTTTATGGGGTACTGTGTTAAATGTTACAATAAAATACCTTCTGATATATTACAATTAAATGAAAGAAAATTTAAAACTCATATTAAAAGTACACTTTGTAAACAAGCATATTACAAATTAGAGGATTATATCCAAGATAAGAATGCTTGGAAACATGCTGGTCCTGCTCCATAGGACAATTTAGAGTCTAGACAAAATCAAACTGGTTGCTAATTTAACTGTATAATTTATAATTTTTATGATATTAATTTTATTTTCTGTGATTAATATTTTAACTCACACACTGACTTATTTTATATATGTTGTTTTTATTTTTTATTTTTTTGGGAAATCATATACAATGTTTGTAAATATGTGAGCACCATGTCCGCATTTATTAATTTTTCTGTTATTACTTCACTTTTCATTCTTTTTACCAATTGTGGTAAGTAATTTTGATGATTTTTTTTATATTTTTTATATATTTTTTTATTCTATGTACATAGTCTTCACCTATAAATATTAATTAATGTATACAAACTATTGTTAACATTTTAAAAGAGTAAGTATGGAGTTTCTTGCCCATTCTTCTCCATACATAACTACCTTTTGGAAGGCGCAACTAGAATCAATTAACTATTCATGTAATTTTTGACGTTCAAAAGTGCATATTCGTGCCTATTTGAAATAAATTATTTGACTTTGATGGGGCTAGGCAGAAACTATGAACGCCAACTCCTACGCTCAAAGCATTTATTACAAACAAACCAATTACAGGCACTTTTGAATTGTCAGACGGTCGGTCATTCAGTAAGATGAAGCTTGTTGTCCATTCCAAAGCGGAGTAGATTCCTATGGAGAAGAACGGGCAAGAAACTCCACGGACACTCTTTCAAAACAAAATATTGATTACATCATTCATGTTGAAGTTATGCATGTGAGAATAATGTAGAAAGACGTGCACGTTAGAAGCATCCGTAATAACTAGAGATCGGATATTCGGATGCTTATTTACCTAAAGTAAATTTTTGGCTATGAAAGTAAGGAAGCGGCTTCATAATTTTTTTTTTTTGTTAAAAAAAAAAACGGGATGCCAGGAACACCGAGGATGCATACCAAGCCGGGTGTAGGTATACAAAAAGAGACTTCCAAAAAAAAAACCCGGGATTCTTTGATTGCATAACTATACAGATATGCATATTATATACTATGCAATTATGCATATTTATTTAAAATTAATGTTTAACCTGAAGTGTTACGGGGTAAACTCAAACTAAACTTACAAAACACACACACAGTTACAATAGTTTAGTTTGGGGGTGTAGTGATTAGCACCATTACTAAATCTAGTCTTAAAAAACTATTGTAAACACTACAAACCACCGATGAAAATATGTTTATGGAGGGTGTAAGATGAGGTGTGGTGTATGTTGGTTAAGTTTTTTTAATTATTAAATTAAGCACTATATCCTGATTGGGTGTAAATATTACCTCGGCAACTTAGTTATGTAGATATGTATCCGATGCTATAGTAAAAAAAAAAAGCATTATTTTATGTCGATTCTGGAATCGCGGGATATTTACGATCGATCCAAAAGCGCATTCCATATTAGCCAACATCTCAACTTTAGGTCAATATGCACCCAAATATCCGATCTCTAGTAATAACACAGAAAAACGAATCAAAAATTAAAATGAGCCGTGTCAGCTCAGAGATGACCATTTTGTTCGTAACTCGCCTAAACGTCTCAAGATTAAACAAAGTTAAATTACAACACAACAATAAAGAAATAGGTGCTTCTAACAAACGATACCTTCAGCTATTCTTCAAACCCCACCGTTCAACTTTCAAAGAAAACACCACAGTGATCAAATAACACGAATATAAAAAACAAAATAAATATAATATTCAGACAGAATATTGTGCCAACCCTAAGCATAATATCACTGACTGACCCCCGCTCCCGTTAAAAAGAAATAAAAAAGTAATAAAATGCAAGGGCACAATAAAAACCACAATAATAGAAGGGTTCCGCGGTGTGAGGAAACCCTAATTTTTGTGCGGAACCGTTTACGCCAGTAAGGAGTGTTTCCTTGAGGGATATTGCCAGTATTAGCATTTTTTGAGTTTTTCTTTTACTACGAGATGTGGGAATGTGTTTCCATCTTTGCGCTTCCTTTATGTTTCAACTACTGCGCCAAATGTTTGTTTTCCCAATAATCTTAGGTCCTCCATTTTGTAAGCATAATCAGCTATTATGCTTTAAAAAAATGTTCTCTATTTTCCAGTTTGATTAGGTACATAATCATATCCTGCCCTCTTCATATCTTACCCTCTATACCCAAAGTCTCTAATTCAGATAATTTATGTAAACAAAGTAATGTCAAGAAATGGCAAGGTCAAAATGACAGGACAGTGGTGCAAAACATTTTATCATTTTTTTTTTTGTTATTAATCATCTATGAAAAATTAAAGTGATAATTAATTATAAGAACTATGCAAACAAAATACCGTTGCCAAACAATGATTTATGTATTGTGTCGGAGACACGGCCTATGATCGTCATAATCAGCCCCTTTAAGTCCAATGCTAGACGTAGGCCTCCCAAAATCGATTTCCACTCGAAACAGATTACAGCCGTTTTCATCCAAAATGTGGCTAGATATGCTACATACAATATGAATCTATGAATGAGAGTTGTAATATTAGTGTTGTTGAAGATGTAAAAAATGTGAAAATGTTTGGATCCCCTGCATTATTACCAGTATCATAAAATATTTTATACCAGAAAATCTCCTTTTTTAAATAACTTTGTTTAAAACCGAAAATTTATAAAAATAATTACGGTATAACTATTTTTAAATTATTATTTCTTAAATTCAGTACTTAAAAGAAAATGGCACCTTTTTTCGCCATTTTATGTGAATTACCATTACGAAGATATTTTTTTGATATGTTTACATAAATTATCTGAATTTGAGACTTTGGGTATAGCAAAAAAAGTGAGTACCATGGAGCGGTTTATTATATTATAATGATGTATGTTGACTTGAAAGAGCATGGCAGTTGAGAGTATGTCATGCTCACTGAAATGTTTCACTGATGGTGGCGCGTGTGTTGGATCATACGGTTCCCTACAAAATGGTTGAGCTGGATGGTGCTGATCCACGGGTCATGTTCGTGAACGAGCGCCATCAGTTGAGACTGGTTATATCTTAACTTATCTTAGCTTATTTTTAATCTTTTTAGAATCTTTTTTTTTTTTTGCTTGCTTTTCTTTTTGGTACGATTTTATTATATGTATAGATGTATAGATATAGATTAGATAATGGTGCCGATTCCCTTGTTCACAAACTAAACTAAATTTAAGTTCAGTGCATCTTTTTCTTTCTATTTCATTAAGAAAAGGACAGAAGATAAATTTTAGTTTAGTCCTGTCAAATTAATCAGCGCCTGTCACTACTCCATACAAGTTTAGACGTGATTAAAAACTTGCCGACTAAAATTACGTCCATTTACGTCAAGCGCTGATTAATTTGACAGGACTAAACTAAAATTTATCTTCTGTCCTATTCTTAATGAAATAGAAAGAAAAAGATGCGCTGAACTCAAATTTAGTTTAGTTTGTGAACAAGGGAATCGGCACCAATTTCTACCTTATCTTTCACTAGGTAAGTTCCTGACTGGTATCTTAAAATCTTGATCAACACCGTACAGCCCGTGGTACAGCCGGACATACCCGTTGTTGCTAAAAAGAGCCAAATTGGGTCTTTCATCGTTCCCAAACTGCTTGAAAAGTGTATAGCTATTAAAAACGTTGTTCACGGCTCTCGTGCTCATAAAATACTCGTGAGTAGTGCCTGTGTGTATGACGGCGCAGGTCGGCAAGTGTCACAAAGTCGGTGTGTTCTCTGCGTGGCTACTAACTGAGTGCGTGCTATAAGTGCTCGCATGAGGGCGGACTTGGGTGGCTGTTTATTATCAAAGTCAAAATATTTTGTTTTACATAAACCTACATGGGCACTTATGAAACGTCAGAAGCTAGGTGCACGGTTCCTGTTGGTCGTTTCCTATGGAGAAGAACCGGCCAGAAATACGATCTAGAGGAATGTGGCCATTTTTATTTAGATCGAATTTTGTTGCATATTGAGACACGAAGCAACAAAATACGATCTAGAGGAATGTGGCCGTTTTTATTTAGATCGAATTTTGTTGCTTCGTGTCTCAATATGAAACTTAAAAAAAAAAGGTATTAGGAAATTCTAGACACACTTACCGATATAGTTGATTAAGCCGTTTTTCATTATTCCTTTTCAGTCACGAGATAATATGTTTTTAAAGGAGTGGTGCTAGTGGACCAGTGACAACGCTCTTAATTCACACATACATAGGTATTATAGCCTGATTGTTTTCCTATGCATGGTAGAAATAGTATGACTTTTATCATCACGACAGCTTGAACTCAGTAGTGTTGGACAGTCACAAGATTGTCGGAAACATGCCATTCAGTCTCATTTTTTCTTTGCCGGTGTCTGTGTATCAAATATAAAAACAAGAACTATTTATTCAAACTTCATGTATAATAGTGGTACATAGGCGGACTTAATGCCACAAGGCATTCTCTACCAGTCAACCTTTGGGTTAAATATAAAAACAGTGATAGGGTACAAAAATAATTTCTTAAATACTAACTTCTTGATTACGAGAATAACTATTCGTTACTTACTGGATGTAGGTTATTGACAACACAAGCACTCAGCTCTTTCAAGCTCTTTGAAGTGTATTTCCCAAACTACTACTAGGACATATTATTCGACCAGGGGCCCCAGTCTGCTATTTTTATAAATTCGTTACTCCAACACGATCCCATTGTCATTTTGCTAAAAGTTCGTAATCTGCTAAATTCTTAATGGTCGATCATTGGTCGGTCAATGGTGTCGTAATAGAATTGTATTACAATGGCATTTTGAACATTTATTTATGCCAGATTTCATTTATATATATTTTTACATATTATTTATTAGTGTTATAAGCAATTCAAAGTAGTAGGAAGTTGGAAGTTTAGTAGGAAGTTTCATTTGTCATTATGTACGGTAATTATAAAATCAATGATAGACCATTCTGACACTATTGTAATAGCAGACTTGAAGCCCAGAATGTGATGATCATAAAGCAGAAGTCTAAAATCTTGAGTTGTTTGTCAGAGGTGTTTTAAGTAAAGCATTCATGATTTTTTAATTATTTACATTACATAACTTATTTAAAACTAAGTCTTTATTTAGGCGACATACTTTTTCTTTAGTTTTAAGTTAGTTTATAAACTGTACATGTACCTAGGCTTACAAATTAGCATATTTTTAGTTCATGTGGTGTTTACCTTTAAGTAATTGTTACAATGTTCAAAGTTTTTAAGACATTACTTTTTATCAAGATATTAGTGTAAACAATTGTTGGTGAATGTGAAAGTAACTCTGTCTGTCTATCTATCTGTCTGTCTGTCTGTGTCTGTATGTTACGTTTTCACGCCTAAACCGCTGAACCGATCGTCATGAAATTTGGCAGAGATATAGCCTGGGATATGGAGAAGGACATAGGCTACTTTTTTACGCGATAACCGACATCCACGCGGGCGAAGCCGCGGGCAAAAGCTAGTAAATAAATAAATCATCATACACATACCTACCTTATTAAGTACTTAAAACTTCTACATACCACTGCTGAAAGCATAGCCAGCACTCAGTGAGAAATGAGGCAAGCCTTATTATAAACACAACAGAGTTTTACTCTTCAAATCCAGCCCTGTATTGCCACCATGATAGTATTTTGTTAGTCGGCAGCTTTGTCGCGAAGTGGTTCGCTCTACCATCGATCTCCCATCCCCCTCACTCCTCGGCGATTAGACAGAGACAGAGCACCGGTCACGGGACACTGCCATCGACTCAGTGTGACAATATTTGGTCACTTATTGGCTACACTGGGAACGGTCGCAAGCGCACACAAAAAACTAGATTGTTTAACGTTATTCTTGGTCATTTTTTGATAAACTAAAAAAGATATTCGTTTGGAATTTTTAAACGGTTTTAAAGTTCACGATGTTCTCCATCGCCTTCTTTATCCCGGTTCCATTAATATCAACTTAATGTCAAGTAGGGTGTCTCAAATGATGAAATGATGAATCCTAAGTAGTCACTGGCTCTGCCTATTTTTCGGTCTGAAATGTCTATACTAATATTCATCATCATAATTTCAGCCGAAAGACGTCCACTGCTGGACATAGGCCTCCCTCAAGCACCGCCACCTCGACCGGTTCTGTGCTTCCCGCATCCAGCGGATTCCTGCGACTTTCACAAGGTCATCAGTCCACCTAGAAAGAGGTCAATCGTCGAATCCAACTCGGCTGGGCAGCTTTCGGGAAGCTACGCAATATCTTCTCGTTCCACATACCGCAGTGTCTCAAGACGAAAGTCTTTGACCAGTGCGTGTTGCCAGTGATGACCTATGGCATTGAAACGTGGTCGCTCACAGTGGGCCTTATTAGAAGGCTAAAAGTCACCCAAAGGGCAATGGAGAGGACTATGCTTAAAGTTTCCCTACGTGATCGAATCAGAAATGAAGAGATCTGCAGGAGAACCAAGAAAAACCTATACACTATAAAATACACAATGGGCGGCTTTATCGCATACTGCGATCTCTTCCAGGCATTGTCAGTCAATAGCGTCCGTAGTCCGTGCAATGATAGCTAGACGGAATAGACCAACAGAAGCTTTTCTCGTTTCGCTCGCGACACGTGATAAGACTGGTGACATTCAATTTAATTGATTACTTATAAGTAGTAAGCTATGTACCAATAGGTCGTCCGTGAACTGCAAAGCAAGGTCGCTTGGACAATCGTTTTGTGAGCGATGCATTCTAAGATATGGTAACGTACCCATAGATAGAGATAGCAAGAAAAATCATCTTATTTTTGGAAAATTTAGTGTCATTTTACGGTAACAATTGTAATAGCTAGCTTGGCAGAAACATAGGCAGAGAAGTATAGCTTAAAACGGTGGAAAAGTATTTTTTAAGCCATTAAAACACTGCTACCGTATCTACTTTTCCTGTTTATTGACGTTGCTGTGTTCCGGATTGAGGGGTAGGCAAAAACAACCAAAAAAAGTAATATTGGTTATGGAAAGTGAAAATTAGAATGAGAAAATGGATACCTAAATGAAGTAAGATAATACCGGGGCAACGAGTGTGAAGTAGGTAATTAAGTTTCGCACTGGAATAAGACACCGTATCTAAATTCTGTACCTCAGAGGCATACAATAGTAACTCCACTTTTTTGGAAAATTACTTTCTTGTACCATTAAAGTCGCAAGAACCAGTTCTACGTACTGGCATACGACATTAAGTCCATCTATGAAAAGAAATAACCAATCGTATATGACATTAAATCCGCTTACGTCTAATGGGTATAGGACCTCAAATGATGATAAGATTCATCTAATAATAATAAAAAATACTGTTGAACTCAACAGTATTAGTTTTGCAATAAAAACAAAAACAATAACATTCGAAATTTCACTCCACGCATTTTTGCCTTTCCTGTAAAATTTTCGTTTCATGACATAATGTTGTATACCTCTGAGGTACAGAATTGTGAACTTAATTTGAAAAAGATTACCTACTATCTCTAAGATGGACCAAAAAAGTCACAGAATGGTAAAAAGACGTAGAGAAAGACAGATGAAAAGGTGGGAGGATGATCTGCCAAAGGGCTGGCGAAGAACTGCTCTGGACAGGAATAATTGGAGGGAAATAGACCTGGTAGCCGATTAGCTTTCATTAATGTATTACTTGTTTATGTATTAAGAAAGTCAGAGTAAAACAAAGGCTATTTTTATTTTATTTATTTATTTACTGTCTCTACCTTCACATCGGACATTAAAATTGAATCCAAAAACTGAAAAATACATTTGTCTTATCAACACAACACACACGTGCACGTACGTTGCATTCAGCAAACCATCCAGTGGTTTAGATTCGCAATTGGATCCGGTAAGTGGCGCTGTTTGGGCAGGACAACGTCCGTCCGAGCAGCTACTGCAGCTAGTATGCTTACAAATTATATACGGCCATTGGGCTAATTAATTATTAGTCGAATGGATGTATAGAGGTATGAGGAACAGGGTGTAAAGTTCACTCATTCTTTATGGTAAAGGGAGGATCCTCCGACCAGACGGGTGTTGTGTCTGGTGGGCAACTGCCCGACGGTTGTTTTTTTTTCAGAAACAGAATTTTTCATCTCAGAGTGTAACCACTAAGGTTCCGACTCTTTAACCGGACTTTCCTGTGGCTGCCTTATGCTCCTAACGAAACTTAATGCCTCCAGTCAGGGCGTAAAAACTATAAACTAAACGACTGCTGCTCACTAAGGGCACCCCCTGTGGGGTACGAACCTCGGCTTAGGACAGCTGAGTCGGAGGGAGGGTGGCAAGGGACCGACGGTGGCTGGATAAAATCAGTGTTTTGATTATTATCGTGGGGAGTTTGGATTACATGCTGCTCAGCTAAAACGCGTGCTGGCGCTTCACTTACAGTCAAGGGTCGGGGAGGAGGACAGTTGATGTCGGGACGTTGTATATATGCTAGTCGCGCGGTAAACTCTAATTGCGCGATGCAGGATTTGTGACGTCAGGTCTTTGATGCGTAGTTCGCATGTGGCGTTGTCTATGCCGCCACAGATGCAGTCTCTTCTTAATTTTAATTTCGACTGATTCTAAGGATTTAGATATTCTACATTCACTTGCATGGGTACGGACAGACCAGCAACACCCACACATTGCCCTATTGTATTTGATATCGTTCCGCCACACACAGGCGCATGCGCACGTCGTACAACTTGTAGTGACGCAACTATAATCTGTGGTTTACTGAATTCCATTGTTTGTTCGCAATTAACCCGCTTCAAAGACACCAATTCGGTACATTCGAGTAGACAAGTGTTCAAAACAAAATTAAAATGTATTTATTTAGATAACAAAGATCCATAATGTTAGTAATACCTTGGAAAGACAGTCTTGTTTCTACAGTTCGTCCCGTATTCCGGTAGATGACAATTTTAGACTACAGGTAAGGCTTCTATTTTATACATAAAACCAGCAGGAAATCCTTTACCTGCTTCCGCCTAAAATATTCGGGACAGTTGAGAGGCATGTTTTTTTTTTTTGTTATGTAGAGAACTCTCAGTTTCAAATAAGAAAAAGTTTAAAGATCGCCAAAAACTTATTTTTTAGACAAAAGATTATTTATAACATTGTTTTATTTAACACATCGCTCCTTAACTACAAAAGCACCACAAGTCAAAATAAGCAAATTATACAGGAGCGGCATTTGCAAAAATAATTTGGATTATTTTATGATTTTTGTATAAACTATGTGTATTACGTAGACTTTTTTTGTATCAAAAGATGCGTAATTAAGAAGCCTATTTTTCAATAAAGCAATCTTAACCATACCTCGAATGGACAAAAATCATTTTTGATTTTTTATGAAATGTGTGACTTTTGTATTTAAGGAACGATGTGTGCACGCCTGTACTGTCAGCAGTAACATGATCGCTGCTCGGTTGATCGCCTCACTACGATATATTGAGCGACTGTTTGCCTTCTCTGTTTGATTGTACACCGCTCACGCCATACCTCGCCATGCCCACTATTTGGACATTTTAGAAACTTGAATTTCCATTTTCTGTGCACGTATGTACCCCGAAATATATTTTTACTATTTTATATTTACCGTCCAGAAATTCAGTCTTGATCTTTATTTGAATGTGATAAAGGTGTAAATAGATTTTGTGAGTGTCGCATCTTAGCTGGTTATTCAATGGTATGTGCAAACAAAATAGTTAATAATAACACAATGATTTTAAATCTTATTTACATAGTAATAAGGTTGAGATGGAATGCAAATATATTTGTCATTGTAATAGGTTTCTTAATACTGTTTGTTAAGTTTTAACACAGATTCACTAATGACATTTTTACGGTTTCGAATTTAATATTTAATTTTAAAAATATTTTTCCTCTATGACTATGTTATTCTAAAAAAAACTATAAAGCATAGCTCAACGCAGCTCACTCAATCGTTGGTATTAAAGACACCATTGTGAGGTCCACTTGCACATCTTTATAAATATTTAGACATAGGACCTATAAAAAAGGTGATAGAAGAATTTAGTACGCAAACACATAAGAAAGAAAGAAAAATAGGTTCATTAGTCACAAAAACACGTGCATACAAAAAGATAATCTACTCGAGTATACAGAAAAATAGAACAAAATAGATTTACATTATAGTCACGAGTACAAAACCGAAATAGTCGGCAGCTGTACGTCATGACTGTGGCTTCCACTCAGCATGATGCTGTGCTATGAGGGACCCGCAGCACAGCGCTGATTTTCATCGATTACCTGAAAATGACATATGGAAACCAAGTCAGGTTTAAAGAATTGTACATAAATACGCAACTAAATAAAATAAAACAAATATTACTTAGAATATAATCCAACTACATAACCAAATATATGAAAAAATATTATTAGATAACCTAAAAATTAATCCGCAGGCATAATTACAGTTCAAACTCAAACTCAAACTCAAATCATTTATTTCAATTAAACCATTTACAGGCACTTTTGAATTGTCAAGCAGTCGGTCAGTAAGAAAAATTAAGCTACATTCCCATTCCAAAGCTTAGGTACCTATGGAGAAGAACGGGCAAGAAACTCCATGGACACTCTTTTAGTTACGAGCACCATATATATGTATACACTTAGCTATTATATAATAGTATAAGTATAGACTATTATATAATAGGTCTTATCTCAAAGTGGCAATCGTTATTCACGAGAAAATTGCTTTTGAATTTCGCCAAGTGTATACATATTGGTGCTCGTGACTGTAGCTATCTTTCAGCCCTGCCCACCTAGCTGGCCAAATAAGTTATTAAAAAGCAGAAGCAGAAAGAGTTAAAAAATGCTAATGAACTGTCCAATAATGTACCAAATACCTGCATTGTTTTATTCATATTTAAACCCAGCATAACATCCTTATACCAGATGCATAAAACAACTAAGTATACAAGTTAACACAAAAAAAAAACCTTTAATAAACCCATACCTACCTGCTATAATACATCCACTAATTTACCCATACAACTTATTTTTTTACTCCCATTCATTGCGCAAACCACAAAAACTATCATTTGCTAAACAATTGCCCAACAGTGGGAAACACGATACTGTGTGTAAACTGATATTATTATAGAACACTATTATTTAATGTCTATTATTGTTCTCTTTCTTATTTGTCCAATGTATTGATGTTTTAATAATATTTTGCAAGTAAGGTATTGGTGTGGAAATTTATTTTGTACTTAATAGTTTAATGTGATTATTTGCAATGCTATTTAGAACGTAAATGTAGCGTAAATCCGCTACACTGTATGTGTTTTTGCATTGCTAGCGTCGGTATTGCTGATTCCTATATTTACCAGCCGTTACCGGTACCGGTAGAACGGGGCTATTTGGATTTTCGGGGGTTATTTGGAATAAAGTAATTGTAAAATTTGAGTTGACATAAATTCTACCAAAACACCATAGACAGCTTTTATTTTATTTCTGGTCTTGTTTACTTTTACAATTTTTCGTACGAAGATCACAATTCGAATTTATGTCAACTCAAATCTTACAATTGTTTTGTAAGATTTGAGTTGACATAGCATAATAATAAGCCTGTATTCCCCAAAGATGGGAATGATATAACTACATTTCGCCAGGAATAGAAATAAGTAAAGAATTAAGTAAAGCCACCTTTTAACCAAAAAAATATCACTTAAAAATAACTTAGCCAAACAACGCAAGATACCATGTCACTCAATACACTCTAATAGACCTCTAAACGCAAGGCTATCACGTCTCCCATACAAAGAGCAAAGGGTTTCAATTGATCGCAAGTACTACCTGCTATTATACTGAAAGAAATCTATTCATACAATTAAAACTGCGGTGAGCAGCTGATGGTGCTCGTATTAAATGACAGTAGCCTTGTTCAAGAGAAATTCTTTACAAAAATCGCGAGTTGATGAGTATTGTTGGAGGTTCCGTGCCTAAGGAGAACTTTCAGGCTTAAAATTAAATGTGGGTCAGGAATATTTTCATCCAACTGCATATATTTGAAATAAGGTTGCTGACTTTGGTGAAAATGTGGAAAACAATTTTTTTTACGCAAATAGATATTTTATTTTATTAATTTATTTACATACAGTCATACGCTACCATTACAGTGTCCCAATTATTATTATTATTATTTATTTAACATTGTAAGTACCTAACTTATAAACTTAGCCCCACAAAACCATTGCAATGGTTTGAATGTGGGGTCAGTGAATCTCTAGACAATACTTAATCACACTTACATATCCAAATATATTTTTTTTTTAATTTACTTTTAAATCTATTTTTATTTGTTTCACTCCTTATGTCTGCCGGTAGACTATTCAATAGGTATGGTATTCGTTTCTTTAGGATTCTGTCACCAAAGTAATTGGTGACTCTGGGTACATTGAATCTGTCAGCAGCAATAGATCGTGTGTTATGGTTGTTGAATACGTGATTTAAGCTATACTCTTGGGTACCATGATGGTTTACTGCTAAAAGATATTTATGTTTGTAAGTGATAGGTCGAATTTTACATATTTTAAATAGTTTCCTATAATCTCCTTTACAACTGTTTTTTTTTATTTATTTTTTTATTTCGATATTGTAGTTAATTAAATTAACAACATCAATACTTTTAATACCTATGGCATACAATACCATACAATATTTACAGATTAAAAACAAAACTGAGCGAGTTCGCAAAAGTTACACGTGTTACGTGTAACTTTTGCGAACTCGCTCAGTGAACATGAGAAAAGATCCACTTTGTCAGCAACCAAATTTAGTAGTATTATTTTTAGTATTTAGTTATTTATTTATTTATTAATAACCAACTTATACTAACAGTTTGCACTACACATACAAGTTATTAGTCAATATTAGTAGAAGAAAAAGAAGAAGAAAGTGAAGGAGTAGAAGATATTAGAAGAATGTTGTTTAGTAGATATTCTTGGGATACAATTATTTAATTTGACATAAACTTTTAATCAGCCGCATATGTTTCAGAATTTTTCTGGTAGACTGAGTCAAACAGGCAAAATATATCTATACTCATCGCCGCAAGGTTGCCTGCTTGTCGGTCTTCTACAGATTGTACTTCGGAAAGTGTGCCCATGAACTCCACGACCTCATTCCACCGGCCCCCTTCTACCATCGGACATCTAGACGCACTGCAAGTTACCACCCCTACCTAGTTGATATTCCACCAACTCGCACTAAGCGTTATCAAACGTCTTTTATAATGCGCACAGCAAAGGAGTGGAATTCTCTGCCTGCGTCTGTGTTTCCGAACGCATACAACCCTAATCTATTCAAAGTGAGAGTGAACAGGCTTCTTCTGGGTAAGCTCACTCCATCGTAGACTTTGTCTCTGTCATCCAGACCTAGACTAAAGTCAAGACCAAACTCATAGTAGAATAAAAAAATTAAAAAAATACTCCATTTATTATAACATTAGACAAATAACTGTTCTCACCCTTTCGTTATTTCGCGATAAATACAAAGCACTGTAATCTATTTACCATTTACATTAATAACATAACTCTAAAGTGCAGTAATTTCAACAATATTACACAATAACTGTCGTTATTTAGCCGTTATTTGTCTATTCTATTTGTAAATGGAGTATAAGGGGTTTTGTTTATGTTGATTAGCAGAACCCTAAAATATTTATCTACAATAAAGAAGGTTAATAAGGAAATGTCTACAAATCGAAAGTTTGATCGGTAATCTGTTTTCCTGTCGCAGAGAAAGCGAGCTGATCAATAAGATGGTTTCGTATTGTTTGAGACTATTGTAGTATTGTGGTACCATAAAGCAATTAGAATGTGCTTCTATTTCGAAACCGTTCTATCCGGTTAAAAGGGTTTTTCTTTGTTGAGACAAAAGACTTATCTGATAGTAAAAGTATTTCCGATTTTTTTATACCGGCATTGTATTTACAATCGAGCGATCTTCATGGTGTAAGTATTCAGCATGCTTGGTAATAAATAAGAGAAGGATCATAATCATAAATCTTTATTTATCTCAACATCATATTACAGGCACTGGTTAATAAAATGCACAATCTTAAGAAAAGTTTCTTATTGAGACACGAAGCAACAAAATACGATCTAGAGGAATGTGGCCGTTCTTATTTAGATCGAATTTTGTTGGTTCGTGTCTCAATATAAAACTTTAAAAAAGGTATTAGAAAATTCTTGACACACTTACCGATATAGTTGATTGAGCCGTTTTTCATAATTCCTTCTCAGTCACGAGATAATATGTTTTTAAAGGAGTGGCGATAGTGAACCGGTGACAAACCTCTTAAATAGAGAAAGGTGTCTGAGGTAGGAAGTCTCTGAAATAGAGAAAGGTGTCTGAGGTAGGGAGTTTCTGAAATAGAGATGGTGTCTTAGGTAGGAAGTTTCTGAAATAGAGAAAGGTGTCTGAGGTAGGAAGTTTCTGAAATAGAGAAAGGTGTCTGAGGTAGGAAGTTTCTGAAAAAGAGAAAGGTGTCTGAGGTAGGAAGTTCCTGAGTTACAGATCACCTGGTTCTCTTAGATAGGACATGCTATTTTATAAAACAGCTAGTCAAGAGTCAAAATATTATAGGTAGCATAAAAGTCTGACTGTAATAGTTAAACACTAATAATTTTTACAGCATAAAAGAATTTATTGTCGGGAAACATTTTGTAATGTAATAATTTTGTTTTGTACATTTTAGACTAATATTTAAACAGAACATGTAATGCTTTATAATGTCTTTTTAAAACCACTTTATACACCATGTTTTACGCAAATAAATATTATTTATATTTCTATTTCTGAAATTGCAATTAAGTATAAGCTGAACCTACAATATTAAAAGATACATTCAAATATTTACATATTGTTTTTGATAACCGTGAAATTGGAAATGAAATGAATGGATTATTTTATGGCTCTTACGATTACGTAAATGATAAAAATTTAACTAATATTGTAAGTTAAGTAATAATAAAATTATATAGTTAATCAAAAATACTTTGATGTTTATGATTGTAATAGATAAAAGAATGATTAATGTAAGAAATATTTTATTTGTAATTGATATTTGCACACCACTGCTATATATATCACCTCATCTAACTATTAGCCATATTCAACCAAAAGATTTGATTTTATTTTATTTGAACTTCTTCTTTCTTTGATAAATCTTTTATTTTTCATCTTTTCAGTTATTTTTCAGTTCAATCCCTCGAGTTGGTTCAATCATTGTAACTCAATACAGCAATAATCAAATTCTAAAACCTCGTAATACTTCAAACGTTTCACCTTATTTCTCTAAAGCGTGGCGGTTACAGAGGTATTATAACTACGTTTACAAACAGCAAGGGGTCCAATTAGTCATAAATCTCTTATTTATCAAACTATTACTTATCGGTTAAAGTAGCCACGCCTTGAACAATAAACGAACAATAACAACCGTTTAGCAAAAAGATTATAACTCGAATAACTATTCAGAACTTAATAATAACCGTATTCAATAAATAATAGAGGTGATTTTAAAATTGAATCACCAAACAATTATTTAGAGTACTTTAATTTGTATTGCCGTCACAAAAAATCGTTTGAAACTCTATTAACAAATGACTAAGAACGAAAATCGAATAAATTCAAATTTAAAACATTTTATAATTCAATAACAATTATTTGAAGCACCATTATTATGTAGTGAATAAATAAAGGAAATAATAAAACAATGTGTAGTGTTCTCGTTACGGTGCTCGAGTTGAATGCAGTCAATAGGTATCGTGTGGCGATATCAATTGTAGGGTAGTTTGAAGTCGAATGCAGTTGCATTGTTTAGAACGTTATTGATTAATTGTGATACCTTTGTGGGGAGATCGGGCAGAAGTAATCGAGATAATTGCTTGAATATCAGTTACTAAAAAGCTCAGTTGGGAGTAGAACATAATGCGTCTTTGTAGTCTTGTTTTTTACCTTTAGAACAAGAACATCTGTATGAAACAGTTGACGAGGCTAAATATAAACCACGTCATTAACTGTTAGCTTATAGCCTCTATAATAAACGTCCGGAGCACTCTGCATAGGCAGTTCGCCTCTTTACCCTCTTGCTGACTCAGAATGGCTACTATGTAACCATGGCGTGAGCTATCCTTATACAGTTGGTGGCGATATGAGAGAAAATTAACCTAACAACAATCCGTCTATATGACCGTTCTTTTATCACCCTGCTTAACCCCTATTTGCCTCGAAAAAGACGGTCCGGTTGTGTAATATGAAAAATTTGTTACAGTCAATACAGGTTTTTTTGACATCTTACGTAACATCTTTTTTTGTAATTAATAACGTCGGTATGTGACGAATTGACAAATAAATCTAAATCGAACTGAATAGGAGGTATACGGACAATCACCTCATACGTACCACTATAACATATTCACACACCCGCAATTCCTCATGCACAATCCTTCACACTCACACACACTGTACACTTAGAAATGCTTAGTTGGTGCTAGCATTTCACATGATTCTATGTTTGTTTCTGCGGCATGTATTGTATTGCTATTAAATTGTAAATCCGTAATTGGCTGTAAGACTAGCTTATATATTTTAAGTTATAATTTCAAAGAGTTGGGATTTTGTGAATATTAAAAAAATAAATAAACAGTGGAAGTAATATAACCAACTTCCTTGATTGAATCCCTTGCCATTTAAACCTACAATTGATCGGAAATAAATTTCTACCAAACCACACGCTTACTTATCAAGATGTCTCAATAACAAGCATTCTCCATGCTCCCATAAGCCGTGGGACGCCCACCTGCGCTACCAACTCACCACAATGCAATCCTTTGGGCACAACTCGTGGGAGTAGTAACCGATATCAGTTGATATAGCGAATACAAAACAAGTGTGCGTCGCTTCAGGCGATTGTAATAAAAGGGTGGTTTTTGTTAGTTATTTCAGTAAAGGTTGATGTTGTGTTTGTTGATTTTGGTGACGTAGGTTTGTTTGTTTTTAAGTTCTTTTAATACAATATTATTGTTGATACTTTAACAGTCGTGAGTAATAATAACTTATTACGTAGTTTCAAAGCAATGGTGATTTCAATATTCGTCTTGCTAAGCATGTTAATAGGTTTTCCCAAATATTTTTTTGATGTAACTACCACTATGTTTGTGCTGTTAAAATTGAGCACACTAAACCAAAAGCTCGAAATCATTGTTTTTTTCTGATTGGTGCTTCAAGACGGGTAATATATATATTATATAATAAATATAATATATATATATTATTATTGGTTATATATATATTATTCCAAATTACATTTAAGTAACACTTTTTCCATAAAATCCCACATACTTGTCGTTTGTTTGTTAGGTAGTATAACAAACAAAACCAACAAAGAGTAGAAAGTCTTAAAAAGTTAAAGGATACTACTAAACTAAAACTCCAACAAAAAACAACAATTTTATCCATTTTGTAACCATTGTGTTACTATCTCCTGATCTCATAGATATTAGCAATTGTCCTGAACAAATGTTGGTGGACCTTTGTACAAGTGTTGGTGGCGCTTTGTCAAATGTTGGTGAACCATTGTAACAACAAGTGGATTTTGGTTTGGATACAATAGCTTTGAGGGAGGATTCTTTCTATTTTTTGGAAACATATCCCTTTGGCGATTAGATCATGATACTGATCGCCATGGGAATCGACTTGTATCAACATGCTTGATTTTTTTTTTTTTTTGGAATTGAGATTTATTCATCATTTCGTTTTTTTTTTCCTGCAACCTGTCGCAATTTGTTTCGTGTTTTGGTTTACAAAATAGAGACAAATCGTATTTGTACAAGGCGGGCAACTTGAATACTGGCATGAAACAATTTATGGAACCAAAAGGACCAACTGACCAAAGCACTAACCATATGAAATCATTCATCATTCATCCCGCGCGGGCTGGCAACCTCGCATTTTTAGAGGTTTTTCGTGATTATGTTATTATGACAAACAATTACTAAGTAACTAAGTAAGTGACAAATAACTAATACTGACAAATAATAATAAAAAATAATAATATTGGCAATAATGTCGAAATAATTAATAATAATGTCAAAATCAATAATAATAATGTCAAAATCACGATTAATTATGTCAAAATCATTAATAATACAATAATGAAAACACGATAACACATCAATCATCAAAAACGCAATAAGTATAAGAAAAACATTATTTCAACGATTTGAAGGCAATACTTGTATCCAGTACCGTGTGGTGCCGTACGTAATGAAAAGCACCACCCCATTTCCTCCCGTGGGTGTCGTAAAAGGCGACTAAGGGACTTCCTAAAGAATGGGCAGCAGCGTTCTCTATGCATTTATAACACCATACTGCGATCACCAACCCGCCTGTCAAGCGTGGCGATTATGGCAAATCCCCCCCTTTTGTGGGAGGGCTATTTCCAGCAGTGGATGTCTTTCGGCTGAAATGATGATGATGATGACTTGTGTCCTGGGTCCAGTGCCTGAGTATTAGTCCTTCCTGTGCTTCCCTATTAGCCACAATGACCAAGGGTCTAATAAACTCAAACCTAATTCCCACGGGAGTAGGGAGAATACATAACGTCTTGTGCTACTTACTCTACTAAGTATACTCCTTTAACTTCGTTAACGGTCATATACCAGTGAACGCAAATAAAGCATTGCGTTCACTGTCATATACGCACGCCGGTTGCGAGTATTACGATTACGTAAGGTCACTATTATAATAACGTCCTTCGAGGGCATCCCTTCCACTCACATCTGCCTTGTAAACCTTTTGGTAGTTCTATTCCTAGGAAATATCGTTTGATTTATGAAATTGTTAACATGCCACTATACTTTGTAGCTCATTAGCTGTACTGCTGTACTACAAGCATCACTACATATTATAAAACAAAGTCCTCCACCGTGTCTGTCTATCTGTCTGTCTGTCTGTTCACGATTAACTGAAAAACTACTGCACCGATTTTCATGCTGTTTTCACCAATGGATAGCGTGGTTTTCGAGGAAGGTTTTAGTATATAATTTGTATACATTAACGATATTTGTTGGAGGTGTCGGAAAAAAATAAGCCGTCTGGGAGCTTTCAACGAAAACGCTGTCTAAACCCTTTGAGATATAACAATATAATGTATGGTGGAATTGTGTATCTTATATAGATCTACAGAAAAGTTCGCAATGGCATATGTCTATCTCTTAAGGATAACATACTATATCCATTTTATTGTCTTTTTGTAGGTATTTGTTGTCTTTAAGTAGTTGGAACATACTTATTCATTTATTTATTTATGTACACACAAAATACTTGACAGGACAATATATTAACATGAAAGAGCACAAAAGTACTGCTTATTTCAAAAGAAATTTCTTCCAGCAGACCTGCGAGAGGAAAGTTGGATAAGAAATGTAGACACAGTGTGTAGAAAAGTTAAACAAGATTTTTTTAAATTAAAAGACTTAAAACAAAACTCCGTTTTTATCCCGGTAGTATATTTCCGTGGGAGAATTTCTGACAATCACGCGGGCGAAGTCGCGGGTAAAGGCTAGTTTACAATGATTCATACTTAATTGCATTCTATCATAAAAAGTTAATTGTCATATGTTACTGCAAAGATGGGCGTTGAAGTGACCAGCATGGGCATAAGTGTACAGGCCATTCACACATACCAATAAAGGCAAATCTATAACTATTGTGAGTATTTTTAAGAATGAATGGACGAAAAAAACTGTTTCCACTTCCTAAAATTCAATTCATGTCCAAACACAAAAAAATATCGTACAATTTTAACAGAATTAAATCTGTCGACACTTGATCTTCTCAGAAAGCTCCCCTCAGACGGGCTGTTTGCACAATTTGCGATTATCCGCGTGATCGCACGGACGCACGTGTGGTTTCGCCCTAATTTGCTTCCGTACGCCCAGCTGAGTAGCTGATTTGTTACATTTTTAATTTTGATGGCAGTTTTTTTATTTGTAAGGTTTTTTTAGAAGCCTTTTAAGTAATATTTTGTCAGACGACAAATCTTCAATAATAATTGTTGGTTAATATTGTATGTAGTGCCCCCCAGTGCGGTAAAAGCGTAAGTAAGAATACGTCACTTTTTTTATTGCAGTTTCGTATAGCGCAGATAAAGATACAATGCTCAATTTGTCCGTTAAGATCTGACGAAAAATTAAGCCATTATACCAAAAAAGACATTTGTCGCGTCACATAAGATTTACATTTTTTCAGATAAAAAGGTCCATAAACGTGTGTAAAACTTAAAATATTAATTATTCTTTATACACGACAATTTGAGGTATCTGAAATATTGTTGAAAAAAGCTTGATTATTTTACTGTTTAATGGTATATAACAAAAGATCATAAGATCAAATCTATCTATAATATAAAAAATGAATCGCAAAATGTGTTGGTAAGCGCATAACTCAACAACCAATTTAACCAATTCTTTGTTCGTTGAAGTCCAAGGATGGTTTTTACGTTTTTTTTTTTTTTTTTTAATGGTTTTTACGAAAAATTAGGGTAGGGTAGAGTAGGGTAGGGTAGGTAGGTAGGTAGATAGGATAGGGTAGGGTAGGGTAGGGTAGGGTAGGGTAGGTAGGTAGGTAGGTAGGGTAGAGTAGCGTAGGGTAGGGTAGGTAGGTAGGTAGGTAGGTAGGTAGGTAGGTAGGTAGGTAAGTAGGGTAGGGTAGGGTAGGGTAGGTAGTTAGGTAGGTAGGTAGGTAGGTAGGTAGGTAGGTAGGTAGGTAGGTAGGGTAGGTAGGGTAGGGTAGGGTAGAGTAGTGGAGTTTATACTATAGCTTTTGACAGAACGAAGTCTGTCGGGTCAGCTAGTGCTAAATAGATATACCAGACCAAACAGTTTTTTTGCTCTCCTGTAAAGTTAGTATATTCTTCTAACGCCTTTGTCACACTGGGGGTGCGATATGATGACCAAAACAGTATGGTAAAATCAAATATATGCAGATATGAATAAATATATATCGCTGCTTTGCATGAATAACCGCACAATCCAAAAACACACATTTTACAGGGTAGCTATTTGAAAATTAAACAAAAATTTACTGTCATAACTTTTCATGTATTGATCAACAGAAGAATAAATAGAATGTATAAATCAAAAGGGCGTTAATCAATGTTTAATTAAATAAGAACTATTTTGCATTTGGCTGTGTTATGAACTTATAAACCAGTATTTTCTAAATTTTAGTTTGTGCGGGTATTCATACAAAAAAAAAAAAACATTTATTTCAGACAAAAAAGTCCATAGGGAAGGCAAGGTTGTTAGTAACAAGAAATTTTGCTTATAACTAGTGTTAGTAACTAAAAAGTAAAAAGAAGAAATTAGACACACCGTCTACCCCTGCACAGTAGAGAGAGTTCAGTGAACCTACTGAGCAGAACAGTATCGGTTCTCTCGCCAATCATCCTTAAAGCAGCGATATATATTATAAAAAATAAATATAATATTTATTATTTATATATAATATATATTATATGCCCAGAGGGTTTTTGAGCAAGCATATGCAGGGCGAAAAGTTGATTGCTCAGTAGGTGCGAAATGAGGAGAGAACACCGAAAATATATTTGACATGTTTCATATACGAGCCGTATTGTTCGTAAAATAAAACGGTGACTTATTTAAAAAAGCTTCAGAGCAAAGTTATAGATCTACAAAACCGTCATGAGTTATGCCTAAGAAGATCAAAAACCACCCTTTTGTACAAGAGCAGACTTTGCATGGCTCCGAATTTTTTTAATAAGCTACCAAATGATATAAAAGATTTAAACTTGACTCAATTTAAACGCAAATAAAATAATTTTTAATAGACAAACGCTACTATACCAATGATGAATTTCTTGTTGACAACATTTCTTGTGACTAAGGGCTGAAACTGCGTGAAACGGGCGCCCGCGACGGGCACCCGTCGCGTGTCATACGCGCATGGACACGCAGGTACCCGTAGTTTAATTTTAACGGTGTTCATACATATACAGTCAGTCGTGTCGATGGAGAACGTAGCAAAACGACGACTAACAAAACAAAAATACGACAGCCAGTAAGCTGGCGCTACCGGGCCCCGCGCGTGCCCCCGCGACGGGCATCCGCGTGGGTCCCCGCGACGGAGCACTTTTATATGGACCCGCGCGGGTGTCCGCTTCACGCAGTTTTAGGCCTAATCCTGTATTTATGATTTATAATGTAATATTCCTATAGATTTATTAGAATTGTATCGTCTATGTCTTATGTAATTTCTAATACTTATTGTTAAATTAATAGTCTATGCCAAAATTTTGATGAGCAAATGGACTGTATGTATTTTAACTTTTACGTTTAGGTTACGTTTCTTAGGTATTAAAAAAAAAAAAATAAAAAAAAAAGATTGGAGGATGATGGAAACACTTAGAATATGAGTAATTGCTATTTATTAACAATATTATCTGGATAAAACTATGTACAAGGCAAACTGACACAGTTAAAGGATAGATTTTTGAGTATGTATAAAATATCTGTAAGACCTGTTATATCACCAAAAATTGCACTAATAAATACTTTGACTTTGACTTTGAGCTCCGTGGTCAGTGATCACTTTCAGATTTTCAAAATGGACATAAAATACATGATCTTCAGAGCCTTTGATTTTCGTATGATCGTATGTGGCCTGACGCATAATGACTAAAATCGTCAAATCTGATGAACTGATCAAAAATACATATGTATCTACTATGAGGAGTGTATGAACAGATGTATTGCGCTTTAACTGCAAATTAAATGTTAATTATCTCATTTTTAGGGTTCCGTAGCCAAATGGCAAAAAACGGAACCCTTTTGCATTCGTCATGTCTGTCTGTCTGTCTGTCCGTCCGTCCGTATGTCGCAGCTACATTTTTCCGAAACTATAAGAACTATACTGTTGAAACTTGGTAAGTAGATGTATTCTGTGAACCGCATTAAGATTTTCACACAAAAATAGAAAAAAAAAAACAATAAATTTTGGGGGTTCCCCATACTTAGAACTGAAACTCGTTTTTTTTTTATCAAACCCATGTGTGTGGGTTATCTATGGATAGGTCTTCAAAAATGATATTGAGGTTTCTAGTATAATTTATTTCTAAACTGAATAGTTTACGCGAGAGACATTTCCAAAGTGGTAAAATGTCCCCCCCCCCCCTGTAACTTCTAAAATAAGATGAATGAAAATGATAAAACTAAAAAAAATATATGATGTACAGTCGCAGAATGAAAAGGTTGACCACCTTAAGATCTGTTTTTGCTTGCGCAGTTTAGGTTATCAGTATCTGCTTTATCGACCGAGTATGACAAATTCCGTCATAATGAATGTCATTTCACTACATGAATAAAAAAAATGGCAATGACATTTGACATTGACAAGAACTGTTATTCACATTTATAGTTTTAATCATTAAAAGCGAAGAGGATGTAATTAGATTTATCAAACTTGACACAACGTAATGGCAAGAACAAACTAATAAAAAGGTTCTAGTTCAACTATTAATAGTCAAGGAACATTCGCCTAAGCAAATTTGAACTTTTTTGTCAAACAGTTTAACATGATTTTCAATACAACACTCTCGTCTGTTACACAGTTTAAAAAGGTAACATGTGCTTGCAACGCGTAAATGAATTTATTTGAAAACTGGTCAACCTTTTCATTCCGCGACTGTACATTACCATGTAAACTTCCACCAAAAATTGGTTTAAATGAGATCTAGTAAGTAGTTTTTAAGCTATTGCATAGCTTCTATCGCGGGCCTTGAGCGCGGGGACCGAATCCAGAAATTCCGTAACGAAAAAACCTCACGCTATCGCTGTCTCGCTTTAACATCTATTCGACTCTATCGCACTACGCTACTCAGCCGCCATAGCTACCGGCCGCCATATTCTTGTCTTGTTTGTTGTCAAGAACTTTGTCAACAAAGCGCTGTTTTTGTTTTTATTCTGTGTTTTGTGGATATTTATCGTAAATTAGAGTTATTGTTGTATTTATGTATGTACGTGTGACGTAATTTAAGTTGCAATGCATTACAAAACGTGTGAAATATGTGTTATAAGATCCGGCCGGTCAGATGGTCAAATGCGAATCTTCATAGCCAAATTTCCTTTGAATGAAGATAGGTAAGCATATATTTTCAATTGTTATGTTAAAAAACATTGATAAGCTCTTACAGAAAATAAATTACTTGATTTAAAGTCCAAAATTTACAAAATTACAAAGTAACCTATCAATATGCTAGTGCTTGACGCATGTTACTTTTTTATCGACTGTCGATATTTTTGTTATTATAATATTCCTATTTCATTAAATTTTCTCTGTTATTCTATTAATACTGCAAAACCAAAATAACAAAGATATAAGTTTAAATACACTACTATTATAATCATAATAATGTAATAAAATGTTCCAGCTAGATGTAAAAAATGGGTTAAAGTTACGGGAAAGAAGACTTGGTGTATGTACCCATTTAAAAGCTACATCAATTGGAACATATTTGTGGCAGTCATTTTCTACCAAAGGATTTCAATAAAAAGAAGACACAACTAAGAAAAAATGCTACTCCGTCTGTAGAACTTACTGCAGAACCAATGGCAGATGAGCTGTTCGTTGGATTTCCACTACACATCTTCAAAAGTGAGCAAACAGGTAAGACTTTATTTTCCAGTCGTAATTCATCCTAACTCACCCTTTTCGATTACTTTAGTAACTCATGTTCAATTATATTTTGCAGAGTTATCTTCTACTTCGACTACTGCGATTCTTGGACTGGTACATCTAGTAAGTTTTTTTTTTTTTTTTGGGTACTGTTACTGTACGTCCGAATGAAAAAACGGAACCCTTAAGTACCTTCATCTACTGGACCGATTAAGTTGCATTTTGGTACACATGCAAAATGTATCATGTGACATATGAAATGAAAGGACTTGACAAGAGAACTTTTTTTTAAATTATTAAAAAAAAAATCCTCTTGACAAGTCCTTTCATTTCATTTTACATTTTTAATGAAAATTATTAAAGAAAATAGATGAAAATTTACCATTTCCCCCCTTATCTCCGAAACTGCTGATCCTAACATTAAAAAAAAGAAATAGATGAAAATTTACCATTTCCCCCCTTATCTCCGAAACTGCTGATCCTAACATTAAAAAAAAAGAAATAGATGAAAATTTACCATTTCCCCCCTTATCTCCGAAACTGCTGATCCTAACATTAAAAAAAATACAGTGTACAGTTCTATACTTAAAGATTACAGCAAAACCTTTAAGAAGTCTATGGTCTTAAAATAACATGGTAAATTACTCAATATTGTGTGTACTTACATTATTATTATGCAGTTGGAAAGTATGGGGAAACATGTTTTTCAACTACAATGTTAATTCGGTTCTTGGGATTAATTCATCCCAACTACGATACCCTTCATTGTTTTTGGAATTAGAAGTGAATGACTACATTTTGTTTTTATTGCAGTACCTTCAACATCAACTGCTGAACCATTGCCAGTAGAATGTTTAAAAGACAGGAAAATATGTTCTATTGCGGGTAAGGTTTATGTTTATTTTAAACTTATTAAATTCACTTTACTATTTGATTAACTGTATTGAATGTATCAATTGTAAATATTACAGATACTTTTTTGTCTATTAGAGACCCTTTTTCAAATGAAAATGTGATAAAAAGAATGAGACTAAGCCCAAGTGACTATTCAAGATTAGAATTAAATTTGAATTCACTTGTTCATGTGTCAGTTAATAAGCAACGTGTTTTCTACATTTCAGTACCTTCAACATCAACTGCTGAACCATTGCCAATTGAATGATCAATAGAAAGGAAAAGGTGTTCTAATTATTATAAAAAACTTAAGTCCAAAGTTTTGTTTTATTTTATTATCATCACAGCAAATCTCATCTTATAGTCAAGTTTACCTCGGATTAGATCTAGACTATACAATGGGATTTGTCTCTGAACCCCGCTTACGCCAACGTGGAATCACAGCCGAAGCTGGTTTCTTTTTATAAGAAAATTACCACGTAACCTTAGTTCAAATCGAAAGTTACCGTTGGCCTAAGTGACCTTTGCCTTAAATTTATTAAGAATGAAACCGTAAAAATGTCAGGATCCTAAAACCCGAATTTTTTTACAGCAACATATCGATAAAAATTACGAGTGAGTAGTAGTACATCCCTATCTTGTTATTATGTTGGCAGCTTTATGTCATGTCTGCAGTCCGTGTCATTTCTGTTATGTTGGTATTCATTATTAGCTCACATTTCATACAAGCGACGTTTTTCATTTTTATCTATGGGACTCCCGTCTCTTAATATTATATACTCTTTATTTATTTAATAAAAGAAAAATTTGTTTTCTTATCGGTCACCACGCTCAAAAAGTGTAACTTGAATTAATATCAAAGAAAAAGAAATACTGCATAAATAAAATAAATAAATAATTATAATTGCATAAGTTGATACAAAATGCTATGCAATAGCTTTACCGCGGCAGTCCCCGAGTGCCACACGTCTTTTTTTTTTAATACGTCATAAATCGTAAACCGCAATCACGCACAATGAAGGGTTCCGCAGTTGGGATGAATTTATCCCAAGAATAAACTTAATTAACTAAGGTTTCTGATACGGAACCCTTCGTGCCCGAGTCCGACTCGCACTTGGCCGGTTTTATTTTAAAACATTCGCCACAGACAAACTACAGGAAAAGGAAATAAACTTTAGGTACGTAAATACTGCTGTCTTTCCGTATTACTGACACATTGGTTACTGGCAGTCACATAGAGCACATATCAATCAAATGTTTATAACATAAGTAAATTTACATATCAATAGGCCTATTTCAATAATCCCAATCTATAAATTGACATATTCAGCTACCAATGTATTAACAAATCGATAGAAAAGCCAATAATATGCGGTTCTAAATAAACTCTTCTCTTTTAAATTCCCTATTCACATGTCAACAAAAAAACAAACAATAATAAATTCAACTCTATCTCAGCCCACGCAAAAACTATTTAATTATACACCTAAATAACAGCAAAATGAACCTTAATTCTTTAAGATATGGGTTATATCACAGGTATGAAGTAAGTTGGTGTTAAAACAATTATCAAAAAAGGTTTTTATAAAAAAGGTTGTTATTCATAAAACGATTGCACAATAGTAATCGATAGCACTCGAATGGTTTCGAATGTCGAACGTTATTTGACGTTCTAAACACTCGCGATCTCGGGTTTGCCCGCGTTTTTATAGTAAGTAGCACAAAGCGAGGAGAAATAGTGTTGAATTCAATGTTCGCATTGGAAAAGCTATAAGATTACGTTTTCAGAAACTTTTTAGAGAAGTGTTACACGTTGTTTAGTTACTGGGAAATAATGGCTATCAAACGTGGTCATTTCCATCTTCAGATCCGTCGGAATTTTCCTTTTTTTTATAGTTTTTGAAAAAATTATTACAAAAAAATGAAAAATTTTAAACTGATTTTTTTTAACTGAAGTTACTGATCCTTAATTTCAATGTGAAATCACATTCTCTGTACGCAGTACTCAATTTATGTAAATAAAACAGCTAAAATCAGTTATGGATGTTGAAATACTCTAACGAACGTCGCTCGAAATCAGCTGTTCACTTTTGCCTAGCTACAGAGGGTGGGCGAAGGCCCACTGCGCTGCCGTTCGCTACGTGCGTTTTGCCACGGTAAGGATACATTTCGGATGAGGTAATAAAACAAATCAATATTATTAGAGTCCCATAACGTTCCTGAAATTATTTCATGTACCTACCGGTCATCTTAGTATGATATACTGAATTCACCCCATCAGTCTGCGGAGGGCTGTCCCTTACACCCTGTACATATTATGTGAGGCCGCCAGAACGATTACCATAATCTTTGATACTTATTAGTCTGAATCGTTTCATACATGCGCATGCAGTCGGTTGGAACAATGGCGCTTATTCCTAATTTAGATAGATCTTTCCATGTCATAGCATGACGCCTGTATTCACCGAAAGGATAGCCAGGGGTGTATTGTTCGGAGGACACGGTGGAGCATACAGTGGAGGTCTGCCCGGCTTGGGCAGAGCACCACCGTGTCCTCACGGAGGCGATCGGCGGCGGCGATCTCTCGCATCCGGCCCTGTTCCAGGCCATAGTCCGGAGCGAGAGTGCATGGGAAGCAGTCACCTCCTTCTGCGAAGCAGTAATGCTCGCGAAGGAGGAGGCGGAACGCGTGAGGGAGCGGCAGTCTGTGCGCCCTCACGCCCCTAGTCGCCGCAGGAGACGCCCTGGGCGGCGGGAATCGGTAGCCGATTCCCGGCCACCGTAGGCGCGAGCTTGCGGACGGCGAGCTATGGGCAGCTCGCCATCCGATAAGGACCAGGCCCAGGTCGACGGCGCGTTGTGTTCCACGCGCGCCTTTATTTTTAATTTACAAAAACAAGGGACTCAGCAAAAATCAGATGCTGCGATGCTATTGGTTGGTGACCGTTACTATGGCCGAGCACTGCAAGCAAAAATAGTCCTTATGGTGGTCCGATTCGGATGTCCTTGATAGTACACACGTAAACGTGTAATAAGGGGCGAACCAGGCACAAATCTAGACTCCGAGCTGCTACTGAGAAATTCCTGATGGAAAATTCTTTGCCCGACCTGGCACCTGGGACCTCTCAATATATGAGATGCTCTCTTGGACGCCTTTATTCTTGTTAAGATTAGATCACTACCAAATGTAAATGTCTAAGGCATATTCTGACCTCTTCCTAGAGGGTAATAAAGGGGTAACGTCGGGGTGTACCGGGGTAAAAGAGTAAGGGGGGTTCTCGATTGTATTGGTGTTTCGATTAATTCGCAATACTTGTGGCGCGCGGCTCTAACATTTTATATTCGCACCGCTCTTGAAAGGTGGGATAGTGTGGAGATGGCTTTTATTAGAAAATACTGGATGATACCTAGTAGTATTTAACTAACATTGTTATAATTAATCAGATTCAACTGGATAGCAAATAAATAAAAATAAAAAATTGCGGTAAAACATCGTGAAATCAATCAATCAATCAATCAACCCGTCTTGCGATCAATGCTCGTTTCTTCTCTCTCTGAGAAGAGACTTTTTCCTTGCTGTGGGACAATAATGGGCTGGTTTTATTATTATAATAGTAAAAGAACGGTTACATCACGCGTAATATTATCACACACTCATCATACAATTGTCTCGCCATATTGTGTAACATCATACGTGACCTGAGTGATGACTGGCAATCACATTAATCCAACTTCTCTTCTTCAGTTTCCGAGAAAAACATTTTTCAAAAAAAATTGCTCGTGCGTCACTGATCACTTGATAGAATTGAAATTTCTTAAAAAAAATAAGAAAAAGAGAGATTTTGTGAGAGACAGAGAGAGAGTTATATCTTTCTTCTCTCTCATGTAACGAAATGTGGATAAACGTGACGCTTCCTTAAAAAAAATCTCTCAATTCACGTCCAACTATCGAATCGCCGCCACAAAAATACGGTTTTTCGCTCTGCTAATGACGATAGTGGTATGTCGTCTGACCAGGGGCCTAAGTCTACTAATTTACAAACGTTGCAATGGTCTCGCGATTGTGAGTATTTGACAGTGTTTGTATGGCAAATCTGTCAAAAAGTCACAATGAAGAGACCATTGCAACGTTTGTACATTAGTAGACTTGGCCCCCAGAGCAGCAGACAGCATTGTCGCAATCCTACGAAAGTAACGGGTTTTTCAACAAGAACTTTGTTTTTCAATTGGGGCAACACCAACAACATGACAGTTTTGACAATTCGTTTTTGACGTATTCGTAGTAGATGCTTTGGCAATTGTTACAGTGAATTCAATTTCGCTCGAAAATAGAATTAAAATAATTAAAATCCACTATGAATGGTGGTTCTGTGAAAGTTACATTTAGTAAAATTCGTGATATTTTCGGACAACATAAGCTATTAAGTGGCCAGCCAGATCGTGTGACTTAACACCACTGGATTATTTTTTGTGGGGTTATGTTAAGGACAGAGTCTATACGGAGCGAATCGAATCGATTGCAGCCTTAAAACTCAAAATCCGTGATGTGTTTAACGAAAAAACCTGCCATTTTGCCAAAAAGTGATTAAAAACTTTGATGAAAGAATTGACATCTGTCAGCGTGGTCGTGGTGGACATTTGCCAGATATCATTTTTTATTCATAATTGCCAAACTTTCCTCTTCGTAATACAATAAAAAATTTAACCATCTTCATCTAAATTCTTTGTTTCATTTTGTTTTAGAAAACAAAGTTCTTGTTGAAAAACCCTGTATTAGTGGAATAAGTAAGTAGAAACTAGCAGTGTCGCTGCGGTACATTGTGATTGGGCGACACTGCAGTTGCCGTCTGCGCTTTGTTGTCGAATGGTCACAAGTACACACAAGTATATTCTGCATAAAAACCGCCTCCACACTTCGCAACTAGTCCACCGCTGTCACTAACACTCACTCGGTAATTATTTTTATTATTGAAACACCTCCCCCCACCGCCGCCCGCGCGCCCTTACTCCCCCCGCAGTCGTCTAACCCCGCGGACATTTTGTTTTTGTTTTTAATTCCTATTTATTACGCCTGCGCCGGAAGTTCAGTAATTAAAATGTTTGGATAACGTTAGATTGGCTGGTCAACTCGTGGGGTGGGGTGTACAAGTTATACTACTTATGTTAGTTCAGCTGCCAATAATTGTACTGTCACAATTAGCAACTTTTAAAAGTGATTTTCTCCTACTACATTGATTGTAATTTTATGTAGTTATTATCATAATATTATGAACTCGTGTATTAAATAGGTCATATCTCAAAATTGCCTTCGTTATTTCACGAGTAAATCACTTTTGAAATTATAATGAGGAAAGATTTTTCGTTTGTTTGTATCGAATATGCTCCGAAATTACTGGATCTATTTTAACTGTGGCGGTATCAACAACCCCACATGCGAACTACGCATCAAAGACCTGACGTCACAAATCCTGAATTGCGCTATCAGAGTTTACCGCGCGCGTAGCATATATACAATATCCCGACATCAACCGTCGGGCAGTAGCCCACCAGACACAACACCCGTCTGGTCGGAGGATCCTCCCTTTACTATAGAGTATGAGTGAACTTTACACCCAATTCCTCATACCTCCAAATAACCATTTTTTTCACCAATAAAAAGCTAAATTACCAGGAAGAAACATAGGTTATATTTTATTTTGAAAAAAAAATTGAAATCCTTAAGGCAATTGCAATAATGTAACCCAAAGTAGCAAAATGTTGCCTATAAACCACGGAATCGAAACTTACGCGGGTGAAACCACGGGGAACAGCTAGTAGTCATTATAATATTTTATCTAGAAATGTGCTTGTCAGCCCGGGGACCGGACTCTCTCAACTTTTCTTCTAATCTAATTCCAAATTAAATATTTGTTTCGCAAACATAAAATATTCGCGAGGTTTCATACAAATACCAAGTCAGGTTAAAGCCTCTAGAGTACCTACAATTTAAACAAATAAATTTTCTCTATTTCTATTTCGTTCGTCGCTAAATACTGTAGAGTATTTTTTATTTATTTTTTATTTTACTATGGGTTTGCTCTTGACTCTAGTCTAGGTCTGGGTGACAGAGACAAAGTCTACGATGGAGTGAGCTTACCCAGAAGAAGCCTGTTCACTCTCACTTTGAATAGATTAGGGTTGTATGCGTTCGGAAACACAGACGCATGCAGAGAGTTCCACTCCTTTGCAGTGCGCATTATAAAAGACGTTTGAAAACGCTTAGTGCGAGTTGGTGGAATATCAACTAGGTAGGGCTGGTAACTTGCAGTGCGTCTAGATGTCCGATGGTAGAAGGGGGCCGGTGGAATGAGGTCGTGGAGTTCATGGGCACACTCTCCGAAGTACAATCTGTAGAAGACCGACAAGCAGGCAACCTTGCGGCGATGAGCCAAGCTGTGAAGCTTGGCATCCACCAGTTTTACGTCGCCAATGAGCCTCTTAGCTCTGCGTTCCACCGAGTCAAGCGCAGCAAGTTGGTACTTTGCTGAGCCATCCCAAAGGTGGCTGCAATACTCCATGCAGGAACGGACTTGTGCTTTGTAAAGGGTTAAAAGCTGTCCAGGCGTAAAGTATCGCTTCACCCTATTTAGGACGCCCAGTTTCCACATTCCAATAATATATAGTACCGTACAGTGTGAACGTGTCCATAACAATGTATGGTACTCCATGCAGGATCGGACTTATGCTTTTTTAAATAATAAAGAAGGAAAAAAGTGTTTATTCTACAAAAAAGGAAAGCAAATTAAAAAAAAAAATGCCCATCGTAATATAGATAATAAGATCTTAGACCTTCATCAGGAAACCCCCGCTATTCCTGCTTACCCCTTATCGTAAGCGTGAAGAGTTAAACTTCTAACCCAAGTATTTCTGATCCAATAACCACAGTTTGCGGTTAATCGTTAAAATTTTACAATTTTCCATCTCAACTCTATTGTAGGGGCTGAAACTTTTACAAAAGGATCTTCCGTCTCTTTCACTCACGCTACAAAGTTGTATGTCCGTCTCTGTCTGCTAGAACTTATTGTAATAGTGATAGCGAAGTTGGAAGAAAGTATTGAATTATAGCAGATTTTAATGGACGGGTTTATGCAAGAGTGAGAAGGGAAGAATGTTTTTATCAAAACATACTACGCATACAACCCTAATCTATTCAAAGTGAGAGTGAACAGGCTTCTTCTGGGTAAGCTCACTCCATCGTAGACTTTGTCTCTGTCATCCAGACCTAGACTAAAGTCAAGAGCAAACTCATAGTAGAATAAAAAAATTAAAAAAAATACTCCATCTATACTAATATATAAAGCTGAAGAGTTTGTTTGTTTGTTTGTTTGTTTGAACGCGCTAATCTCAGGAACTACTGGTTGGAATTGAAAAATTCTTTTTGCGTTGGATAGTCCATTTATTGAGGAATATTATAGGCTATATAACATCACGCTATAACTAATAGGAGCGGAGCATAAATGAAAAATGTTGCAAAAACGGGGAAAATTATTCCTTTTTGAGAGCTTCCGTTGCGTGCGCTGCGTAAACGGTTTAAGTTACGCAAATATCATGTATTATGGAATTGTTCCTCTTTAAATTTTCTAAAAAAAAGTCCGCGACAGCATATGTCTAACTTTTAAGATTGACTTACTATAACCTTTTTTATGGTAATCAAATTTGTTCGAAATTAATGCATTATTTGCGAAGGAGTTTTCATAAACATGGTATTAATCCTTATCCAAATAAATACGTTATTCATCACAAGTATTTAATTTTGTACAAAGTTGCCCTTACATCATTTAATTTGAATAAATATCTTAGGAGATATAACTGTTTTATAATAACTCCGCAGCAAAATAATGATCAACTCTGCGAGGTAGTCTATTCTAAAGCTGAAAAGTTAGTTTTTAGGGTTCCGTACCCAAAGGGTAAAATGGGACCCTATTACTAAAACTCCGCTGTCCGTCTGTCACCAGGCTGTATCTCATGAACCGTGATAGTTAAACAGTTGAAATTTTCACATATGATGTATTTCTGTTGCCGCTATAACAACAAATACTAAAAAACAGAAAAAAAATAATATTTAAGGGGGGCTCCCATACAACGGACATGATTTATTTGCCGTTTTTTTTGCTCCGCCCCAATGGATGTCGGTTATCGCGTAAAAAAGTAGCCTATGTCCTTCTCTGTATCCCAGGTCGATCGGTTCAGCGGTTTAGGCGTGAAAACGTAACATACAGACAGACAGACAGACAGACAGACAAATAGACAGACAGACAGAGTTACTTTCACATTTATAATATTAGTAAGGATAAGGATTTGTATGGATGGATGAATGGTACGGAAACCTTCGTGCGCGAGTCCGACTCGCACTTGGCCGGTTTTTTGTTTTTTGAACGCGCTAATCTCTGGAACTGCGAGTTGGATTTGAAAAAATCTTTTTGCATTTTACAGCCCAATTCTTGAGGAAGAATTACATTCCTATTAACTAGAAAACCATTTTTTTAAATGAAAGTTTATGCGAAAACGAAGTAAAAGCACGGGCAGGCAATCTGTTGCGACGGGGTGGATCGGGGGAACAAGAAATTTAACGCGGACGAAGTCGCGGGCAGAAGCTAGTTTATTATAAAATTAGACAAATAACTGTTCTCACCCTTTCGTTATTTCGATGTAAACGTTTAATAAACTCCGTTATTTCACGATAAATACAAAGCACTGTAATCTATTTACCATTTACATTAAAAAAATAACTCTAAAGTGCAGTAATTTCAACAATATTACACAATAACTGTCGTTATTTAGCCGATGTTTGTTTTAAACCTATACACGTTGAAATCGTTTACACCAAACATATGTTATTCATTTTTATCATAAAGAAAGAAAGAAAGAAAAAACGTTTATTTTCCGTAAATGTGATGCAAAAAAAAATAACAAACACACAAACAAAAAAACAAGTTGGGGTAAATATGTGTCACATCCACGCAAAACGGCCATCGCTCAGCATAATGCTGCGACCCTATGCGAGACAGAGCCCCAGCGCTGGTTTTCAGCGACTGCCGGCGTTGACGTGATGACGTCGACCGGTGCAGCATACAATAAGATAAAAAATAACATAAATTCACAATACATATAATTACTAAATGTTTTTATAAAAACAATATTTTAAATATTTAAAAATGATCATCATCATTGCAGCCGAAAGACGTCCACTGCTGGATATAGGCCTCCCCCAAGCATCGCCACCTCGACCGGTTCCGTGCTTTCCGCATCCAGCGGATTCCTGCGGCTTTCACAAGGTCATCAGTCCACCTTGTGAGAGTTATTAATTTTATATGTATTTAAATACTGCTGTATGTATTTGATGCATAATATCGTCCTCAAAGAATCTAGTGACGCAAGTATTAAAAAATCTGATCAAAAAACATGCGAAAACATTAATTTCAATCAACATCTCAACAATCATAATATAGTGCTACGAAACCGCTACACGGCTACGCCGTAGCAACTTGAGTCAGACATTTCTTTTGATGTCGTAGATCTTGTACTCCTACTATTCCTAGTCATATTTATTTTAGCTACTTCCATAGCATTATGTCGTATGGCATTTTACTGTGGGGTCGGGCTGCCGACATTGAATCCATTTTTATTTTACAAAAGAGGGCTGTCAGAGCCATTTATAATCTACATCGCCGCGAATCTCTTAGAGAACTATTTAAAACGATTAATATAATGACGGTACCTTGCCAATTCATTTATGAAAATATTATGTATGTAAGAAAAAATCTACATATTTTTAATAAAATCAGTGATAGGCATAATTTTAATACTAGAAATAAAGATAAAATAGATCAACCATTTTTCAGATTATCTAAGGTACATACATCTTTTATGGGGTACTGTGTTAAATGTTACAATAAAATACCTTCTGATATATTACAATTAAATGAAAGAAAATTTAAAACTCATATTAAAAGTACACTTTGTAAACAAGCATATTACAAATTAGAGGATTATATCCAAGATAAGAATGCTTGGAAACATGCTGGTCCTGCTCCATAGGACAATTTAGAGTCTAGACAAAATCAAACTGGTTGCTAATTTAACTGTATAATTTATAATTTTTATGATATTAATTTTATTTTCTGTGATTAATATTTTAACTCACACACTGACTTATTATATGTTGTTTTTATTTTTATTTTTTTGGGAAATCATATACAATGCTTGTAAATATGTGAGCACCATGTACCTATCGCATTTATTAATTTTTCTGTTATTACTTCACTTTTCATTCTTTTTACCAATTGTGGTAAGTAATTTTGATGATTTTTTTTATATTTTTTATATATTTTTTTATTCTAGGTACATAGTCTTCACCTATAAATATTAATTAATGTATACAAACTATTGTTAACATTTTAAAAGAGTAAGTATGGAGTTTCTTGCCCATTCTTCTCCATACATAACTACCTTTTGGAAGGCGCAACTAGAATCAATTAACTATTCATGTAATTTTTGACGTTCAAAAGTGCATCTTCGTGCCTATTTGAAATAAATTATTTGACTTTGACTTTGACTATTTGGTACTTCATTAATATACGTGTTTTTTTTTTTTTTTTTCATATCCCATAACTCTAGGGTTATATTCTATGAGTAAAAATAATACAAAACGTCCCAGATTATGTGGTCCAAAAATGCATAGTTTCGAAAATAATTATTATCATCAATCATATTAATTTAGGTCCAAAATTGTCACCCGTAAGACGAATTGATACTTTTGCGACGTTGCCAAACTGATGAAACTGTGACCCTCGATGTACGTAGGTGTCTAAGTTTCATTGATACGAGTAATTCATTTTCATTCAAACCAATCATTCATATTTAAAGCTAAGAAAATGCGAGGTTACCATATTTCACTTAAGGGTGTTTTACATTAATAATCGTGACTTTGTACAATTATTAAAAAAAAAAATTGAAAAAATAATTCATATGCCAGTTGATTCTTTGATATGGTCTCATTCCTACCCTAGAGTTATGGGATATCAAAAAAAAAAAAAAAAAAAAAACACCTTGTATATTTGAGCGATGCTTTGTGGACCAGAATGTAGAAAATACCCTAGGAATTAGTTTTTATCAGAAATAGTCCCCAAGGACCAAAATTGATGCAGGAAATGAAAATGCTTGAATGTCAACTTTTTTGCTGAAAAGATACTAAGATACAAATTAAAATTAAAACTAATTATATATATTTTTTTTTTAACTTTATTCCATTTTTTGGTAAAAATCTTTTAAAAACAAGCTACGTTAGTTTTATTTTGTACTTTTTAGTTAATTAAAACCTTGTTTTTAAAAGATTTTGCATTAGAATTTGTTCTAATATCTGTTCTATCACCTTCACTTGTAAGATACTTGTTGATGCATGTCAAATGAGTCTAAACACGATGGTGCTATCTTGTTTGGTTGAGGAGTTCCTATGGCAACATTCCGGCTCCATCATCGAACCCTAAACACCACCGAATGTAATAGCACTTGTCAATACATCATATCCAATGAGTCTAACGCGAAAGTGTTTTCTTGTTTGATTGAGGAGTTCCTGTGGCCACCTTTCGGCTCCATCATCAGACCCTAGACACCATCTTGGGGTAAAAAAAGCTGATAACAAATTTACTTTTAAAAGAAAAGTTCGTAACCACTACTTAAGTCAGACTAAATAACTCTCAAATAATAGTCTAGTCATAGTAATTATTATTAGGTGGTATTTGTTAAAATATCTATCAGTTTATTTTATTTGTATATGTGTATTAGTATCAATAAAACTATATAAATTCTCGTAATCAAGAAGTTAGTATTTTAGACATTATTTTTGTACCCTACAACTATGTTTTTATATTTAACCCAAAGGTTGACTGGTAGAGAATGCCTTGTGGTATTAAGTCCGCCTATGTACCACTATTGTACATGAAGTCTAAAAAAAAAATACTTGTGAGGACAAAACCAACGAGCTCTAACACAACGACACTATCTTATTTAGTTGAGGTGTTCCTATAGCCACCTTTGGGTTCCATCATCAGACCAGCTCCATGGTATTATATTTATGAAATGTCTCCAAAATTATATACCTAAGTATGCCGAGTTTCAGCTCAATGGGATGCCAAGAAGTGCTTGAAAAATGGATGGCAAAAGGAGTAACGAGGAACACATGTCATGCGAACGAAGTAAGCTAATATAAAGATTGTAAATAAATACATTAAATGCAAATTCACTACATGTTTTCCTCTCTTATTTAACCAATAACAGCAAGCATACGTTCAATGAATCTACCATACATAATCCAGCCACTAAGCAACAACAATTCAACAAAAAGGAATCTGCACAGTATTCCCACGAAATTTAAAATCCTAAATAATTATTTAAAACCACCCCCCGGTATTTAAAATCTCGCAAACAATGAATTAAAAAGCGGTTAAATTGAAATAATAGTTCGCCTTGTACCGGTCGCGTGGCGTCCGAATCGTTTGACGTAATCAGATCAAATGAGCGGCCGCGGTAATGTATTGTGACGTATGCGTTTTGATTCTGTTTTTGAATTTTTAGCTGTCAGTTGCAAACTTTTTTTAAATATGTTCATGGCTTATGTTTTATAAATATATGAGGATATAAAAGGGTATTATATTCCAGAATAAAGTCATTATGTAATTTCTCACGCCCGTAGTGGGCGTGAGAAATTGATGCTGAAATAATAAATTGGTTCGGTCAATACATAATGACTTTATTCTGGAATATAATACCCTTTTATATCCTCATATATTTTTACTTACAAGAAATCGGTCACAACATGGACCTCTAGGTCATATCCTCATCTTGAGGCCAAATTCTGCTGTCTTAAGAGTCTACAACACCTCAACCTGCATGATCCTCAGTTATATCGAAAATACTGCAGCATTAATTTTGAAGTAAATATAATTATGGTAAAGTTGAGCATTAATGTTAAGTACTACGAGTATGTTTGAAGAAAACTTGATTCAATAAAACTTTCTCAACAGAAAAAAATTACAAAGGCAACTCCAAACCGAACAATAAACCGCTAGTATTCAAAAAAATACTTCAAATTTGATCATGAAACTTTGCATAATAACTGAACTAAAAATAAGGTTTTTTTATTTTATATTACCATTATTTTCTTGTAAAAATAAATTATTGGAGCCTTCTCCCGGCCGCCCTGTCTGGCTTGCTGGCATGACCGCGAGCAGTAGTGTGCGAGCGAGATAAAGATTGAGGTGGCGCTCAGGTATTATGGACTCTTAAAAATTGCACATTTCCAGCGGCATGTTTACTTTTATTGATTTTATGTTACATAACGATTGTTTAAATGCAATCTATCAATGAAAAAATATACAACAAAGTAGACCCCGGTACTGTAATAGCTGATGAGGAATAAGATGACACCATTCAATCCCCACCAAACTGCATACCGTCCCGCGCTGCACGCAAAACAAACGACAGTCTTCGAGCCTTCCTATCATCCAATTTGCATCGGACAATACGTCCCGCAGACGTCCGCACGTCCTCTCGACGTACGAGTGACGCCATTGTGACGACGTCGAGTTGACGTAAGCTTAGTGACCATTGACGTCGAGTTGCTAAGCGAATAGGGGATTGAGTGACAAGTATCAAGATGGTTTGGTTGAAGTTGTGAGCTGTCAAAGTGATATTGTTTTTGTTTTGATTTTGATAGAGCTTCAGGTGGTCAGTTATCGATTTGTATGTGATTCTGGGTGCGGAAACTGTAAATGGGTTTTCCGTGTGATTAGACAATATAGATTTTGAGGTAAAATTCGTAACTTCTACATACTTTGTTAGTTGCTCAAGATAAGATATTAGATACGTGAGCTTGTCCAAAGTGAAATGATCGCGTCAAGAATTCATCGTTCAAGGATTTCGTCGAATGCGTGTTACAAATTCATAGTCTGACTTTTTCTATCAATTGAATCTAGAAAAACTTTTTGAAACCTCAATATCTTCTTTCACTAAGATTGACTCTGGCTTAGAGACTTAAAAATATTACTAAGTATACCGTTTCTGTATAACTTAGATCATCAAAACACCTACAATTTGTTGTTACAGCTTGTATAACCTTTATGACTGCTGAACAACAGCCTTTCTTTACCTAGAGTGTCCTCTCTTAATCCCTTTCTACCAACATCTTATCCTCAAACACAATCACACAAAAAAATTAAAAACATTTATTACCCTCGTGTTGTACTACCCTCTTACCCCTTTTTTTTTACAAAATGTTTGTAGCGTATTCGTAATTAACAGTAAGTACCTTATAGCCTTACAATTTCTAACATGCAAAATTATATTTTTGATTCATCACATTTTAAATTATTTGATTTTTACTAATCATATTATATGATAGTGCATTGAATTTGAAAATTAATTTGATTGAATTTTATGTTGTAATACCGTATTGATAATATTTATAATTAATAATATTAATTAATTGAATAAGTAGTAGTCGCCTCCTTGGCGTAGGCCTCCCCAAGTTTTTTCTAGTAGTGTCTGTCCCTGGCTTTGGTCATCCAGTTCGGCCCAAGTCTTTGTACAAATAGGTCTGCCCATCTTTTCCTTTGTCCTCAAACACCTACCGACTATCTTACCTTTTGTGAATGTAATTAGTTTCCATGTCATATAGCAACAGATTTTCATTGTGTCCATGACTCAGGTCCACAGCCACTATCCAGTCTAGTCTCTGTCCAGTGAAGCTAGTAATTAGTCTGTCGGCTCGATATCGTGCTCCATTGTGGACTAAGACGCATTGTGCGGACATGGGGGCGCCGTGTGTGTGTCGGCTTATGTAGGCGATATATAGATTATTTGTAGGAACTATATCCAAAGTCTCTTATTCAGATAATTTATGTAAACATAGTAATGTCAAGAAATGTCACTGTCAAAATGACAGGACAGTGATGCAAAACATTTTATCATATGTTTGTTAAAAAAATAGTAATTTCAAAAATTAAAGTGTTTTAATTATAAGAACTATGCAAACAAAATACCGTTGCCAAACAATGTTTTGTGTAGTATGTCAGAGACATGGCATATGATCGACATAATCAGCCCTTTTAAGTCCAGTGATAGACGTAGGTCTCCCAAAATCGATTTCCACTCGAAACAGTTTAGTCGTTTACATCCAAAATGTGGCTAGATATTCTACTTACAATATGAATCTATGAATGACAGTTGTAATATTAGTGTTGTAGAAGATGTAAAAAATTTGAAAATGTTTGGATCTCCTACATTGTTACCAGTATCATAGATAATGTATACCAGAAAATCTCCTTTTTTTAATAACTTTGTTTAAAACCGAAAATTTATAAAAGTAATTACGGTATGATTATTTTTTAATTATTATTTCTTTAAAATCCTTTGTTTACATAAATTATCTGAATTTGAGACTTTGGGTATAGAAATGGATGACTGTCTTACTTAGGTACTTTGCGATTACATTTGTACTCACACACTCTTGTATCTTCGTCAATGACGACAATATTTTTTTATATTAATTAATATGACTTAATATGACTGTGTATGAACCTATTATTCTTATTATCCCTACGAATATTATAAATGTGAAGGACAAAGGCTACTTTTTTACGCAATAACCGACATCCACACGGGGGAGCCGCGGGCGAAAGCTAGTGAGTATACATGTTACTTGAATTAAATTATTATTGATTATATTAGGTATTATTAATGCGCACCATAGTTTTGATGGTTCGGATAACTAAGTCGATACCGACTCACTTAAGTGTTGACCGGTAAAATTGACTGATTTACATGTTTATAAGAACTTAGGCAATTTACCTTATAAATATACTTAAAAAAAACCTGTCATTACGTGAGGAGATATCAATATAATATACAGGAAAAAAAAAACTGTGCGCAAATTTTGACAAATTAAACTTAAACGTGTTTTATTATACACCTATTTCTTATTTCGATGTCTTAGTATAAAAAAATTAAGTTATAGTTAACGAAAGATATGATACTCGGTATAATGGATACTCGTCGCGCAACGCGCCGGCGGCGTCGCGGTCAATGAAGCGGAACGCAGTAGTAGGTGCCTATCACCTGTGCGCACGCCCATTGTTATTATTATGAATAGATTGTATCAATATTTTGCTGATTTCAAGTGGACCAAAAAAAAATTTTAAGCAAATAATGGTAATGTCTTCTATTACTGATACTGAACCACCAAAAAAAATTTGCGCACTGGTTAAAAACTTATCCTGTATAGATAATCAAGTACAATATTATTCTGGTTTTTATTTCTTGAGTGTAAGTATTTTCTGTTAGAATTTACCTGATTTCTCCTTCACTTTCTGGAGTAAATACGTAGGCTGTTCCATAAGTGTTGCAATAGAAAGAATGTAACAAGTTTGGACATGTATGACTGAGCGTATGGTTATCTGCCACTTATTACAAGTCCATGCACGCAGTGTTTGTTGAGCTTGGCATCAGTAATCTTAGGTAAATAAATAAAAAAAATTGTGAAAATGGCTAGTGTCGGTAACCGCGAGTCAGAGTGATTTCCTGTACAATTTCAAACGTGGATTGTCTTACCAGGAGTGCCACGGGGAAATGTTTCGTACCTTCGGTAAAGAGAGCCCTTCTCTTTCTGCTGTGTTCAGGTGGTATAAGGAATTTCAAAGAGGTTGAAAGTTGAAAGGACGACGATTTGCAACTGATGACGAATTAATAAGTGCATGGGATGAGGCCTGTGCCAGTGTCACAAGGGATCAGTGGAAGATTATGTTTTATACGTGGTTTGAACTGCTCAAAGGTATTAAAAAGATACTTTCTAGATTGCAGTGCGATCTAGATAGGGTCTATCACAAAAATATAAAAAAATAAAAATAAATTGTAAGGTATCCAGCGCATCAGGTTAGCGCAGACGGTCGACTTTTCTCATTCGATTTTGATCTTAACCACCATCATTTTAAGGTTTGAAATCGTTTGGAGAGATTAGACGGTTTCGTGTGGCCTGATGTGCTGGCCACCGTACCAACCTTACTTGTTAATTAATTTATAATTAATATTTAGTGGCACCGAGTTGGCATACCGCTGTTAAACCCGCGATGGTTTGTGTGGTATGTTTAAACCTCAACAAATGTCTGTAAAAAGATTTTTTCATTAATAAAAAAAAAAAAAAAAAAAAAAAAACGCATGTATAAGTGTATTAACAGTGATGGTTCTTATTTTGAAAAAGTTTAATAAATAGTTAGATTTTTGTAAGACTTATGGAACATCCTACGTATAAGCTAGATTCTATTTGGCGTATTGTTCAGCATCTAGTTTCCTGTAGGTACTATTGGAAACTTAATGAAAGAATACACATTCATGATTTATTGAGCACGTTTATTTATTATTATTTTACATTATAATATAATTATTATCATCTCTAAATATTACGGGTAAACATTTTACTATTACTATTATTATTTACATTTAAGTACTATCTATGTTATCTAACTATTGAACACTAAATAATAGAGAGTATTTCATCGAAATATTACAATTATTATTATAAGTTTATCGATAAAGTATGCGTAAATAATAATAGTCACCTAAACTCTCTAAATAGTATTATTTAAAATTAAATCACTGTTTTTTTTTTTTTTTACAGAAACTACTTATCTTGTTATTCTCAGATCTACGTATTTCTATTCAGATTCAGTTGTATATACATTCTTATTATTAAATTATTATAACACTTGTGAATAAAAAATCTTGGGCGTTCAGTTTTTCTTAAAATAATTTTATAATAATAATAAAAAACAATGATTTAAGCAGACATAGAATTAAAATCTCACTATTACAAATAAAATTACGTAATCAGAAAGGGATTGCTTAATCACTATTACACTCAAGTGCAACGCAACCAAATCTAGAGAGTGGGTATTATTAATAGTACTTATAGTATTATTATATATATTTACATTTTTGCACAGCGTTGCACGCTATATTTTTAAAATTTAATCAATCTATATTCCCTACGAGTCTACTGCGAATTACTACTGCTAATTAATAATAATAATTATTATTATTATTCACTAATTATTCTGAATTATTATTAAATTGTAAGTATTAATAACTCCGGATAATCTATTTATCATTAAATATCAAGCATATTGTATAAATATTTACAATAGGTATTCATAATATTTGATACACGAAATTACTTTAATTGTTAATAATTATTTATTTATCATTTTGTGAATATAATAATTTTTATTTCTGTGTTTTTTATTGTAAAATACTCTTTTCGTGTCTCTAATGACTCAAAACTCATGATCATAAATTTTGTTTAATAATAAACAATGGACACATATTCCAGATTCTTAATTAATAATAATAATAATAATACCATTTATTTCAGGCAACAAAGGCCCAGAGAAAAAAAAGTGGGTCTGTTTTTGATCTTGGAGCTAAAACAAAGCTCTATCATTACATGATCAAAGTATTGAACTATTGAACCTATTCTCATCCATTATAAAACCATTAATATTCTAGAAACTTTTATACAGTCGTTCCACGATAGGGATGATGCCTGGGAAAAAAAAGTACAACTGTTTAGTCCGTCAATCAGATAATAAAAAATTATTAGACACGTATTTTTGGCTTTATCATATTATTAAAAAATGACTTAGATAAAACACATTAAACTTGGGGAGTGGGGGCTCGTTACGTCACAGCTCAGTATAACATCTAGTGAGAAGTGACGTCATGCCACATTTGAACTCAATGTATCGCCGTAATGTTTTCATAACGTAAAAAAAGAAAAAATGCGTGTCCAATATTTTTTAATAAACTACATTACGGACAAAAAAAAATTTTTAGACTTCATCTCTATTATTCTACTTATGACAGCAACCCAAGCTGCAACTTTATTTCAAAGAGAATTAAGATCAAAACAGGTAATCAACTGTGAAAGGACTGTATATACTAAGATAGCTGCTGTATCACTAGAAACTGGCAGCGACACAAACAAAAGATACAATTAGAATATTTAACACAATAAAATAAATGCTTTTCCAAAAGAATCCAATGCTCTAGTTCATTTCACACTTTTAAATATAGATCCTTTTGAAGATCCACAAACATCTAAAGATGGCACAGACACCAAGTTTTTTAAAGCACAGTCCAATATTTGAGATACTAATCAGAAAACCCATCATTATTCGTATTATCCGACGTAGGAGAGGTACCTGGTGAAGGTACTTGCAGCTGTCTCCCATACATCAGCTCTGAAGGTGGCATGAATGAGGACAGGTATTCCGGAGGAGGTCTGATCACTGTCGGTAAGTACCCCGTACCACTGTACGGTGGCGTCAGAAACCGTCGCGATGGGGAGAATTTAAAACTCTGATTCGATAAAGGAGAGAAGGCGGACTTTGATTGGTACTGCATGTAAGGAGGTGATTCTTGAGTCACTTGGTACGGGTTTGGATTCTCCCCGGTGATCATCATTTCCATTGCTGCTACTACATCTCCTTTGCATCTCGCGAGGATCCCTTCGATTTCTTGTCGGCTGCGTCTTGGGAAGACTTTTATTAGTACATCTACTGGTGACTTTTGGTATGGAGAAGGATCTTCGGTTACGGTCTCAACTGTCTCCTTCCTCTCTCTTCTAAACATTTTGTATTTGAAGTCAGAGTTGTCCCATTTATCGTCTTCTTCCTTTTTTACTGGAACATCATCTCTTTGTTCTTTCATTGATAGATTTTCAGGTGTTAGTGAAGGTTCTGTTTCTTCTAGTTCTTCTTCTACGTTCAGTTCGTGGTCTGAGGGCGAGCGAGGGGGTGGGGTAGCTAGAGGTGGGGTGGCGGCGGGTGTTTTTGATTCTTGTTGAGATTCTGTTGGTGGTGATGGACTGGAGCAGACTTCTGTGATGCGTGCGCGCTTCTGAACTGTTAACAAAGATAAGAATAGGTCAGAATTTTCATTGATTCATTCATTCTATACTCGTTTGTTTATTAATTTCATGATGGGTTCAACATAGAAAGAAGTAGAGTTGCAGTTTCATTGTAATGAAACTGCGACTGTGAATGTTGCAATGGTATAAACTGAAAGAAATACAAAAACAAGAAACATCTTTCATGATCTCAGATATCTATATATATAAAATGGTACTCTGACTGACTGACTGGGTGATATATCAACAATCAGCCCAAACCGCTGGTCCTAGAGACATAAAACTTGGAGGGTGTGTTCATTGTGAGGAGTAAATTTAAAAAAATACTTTTCTAAATATTATTATTTAAAAGATATTATACCATTAAGGACTATTTAGAAGACAAATCAATAGAATCTGTAATTTGTAACTTTGAATAATTGATATCGCTGATTGTCAATACATTTGCACGCCATGTTATAGCAGGATATGCTGAAACAAACTTAATGTAACACCTTATGTACCACATGCTAGCAAATAAATGTTTTTGATTTGATTGATTTGATTTTGATTGATTAAGTATCCACTTAGAAAGGATTTTTGGGAATTCCACTCCTAAAGGGGTAAAATAGGGGATGGAATATAAAAGTCCGTCAGTTTTGAAGTTAGGATCTTCAAATTTTGTGTTTAGGCTGAAAATTGAAAATTAATTTATAGGTGTCTCAGCGTTTTTGATAATTCCACCCCAGAAGGGTTAAAAAGGGGGATGAAGTTGAAAATTCCTTAATTTTAGAAGAAAAACAACTAAATTTACTATCTAAGCTTATGGTTAGAAGCTAACGCAACAGTGTTATATTCAAGTAAAAATTATATATATTTTTCGACCTCCGCGCGGGCGAAGCCGCGGGCAAAAGCTAGTCATGCTTAAAGCACTAAATATAGATGCTATCAAGGTTGGACGCTAAACAAACCTCTCTTAGCTGCCACGGCTTATTTTAGTTTTTGAATTGTTTCTATTACGGACGCTTCTAACGTGCACGTCTTTCTATATTATTCTCACATGTATGTATAATTTCAACATGAATGATGTAACCCATAATTTGTAACAATATTTTGTTTTAAAAGAGTGTCCGTGGAGTTTCTTGCCCGTTCTTCTCCATAAGAACCTACTACTCTTTGGAATGGGCAACTAGCTTCATCTTTCTGACTGACCGACCCCTTGACAATTCAAAAGTGCCTGTAATTGGTTTATTTGAAATAAATGCTTTGAGTTTGAGTTTGAGTTTGAACCATTAAACTAAGTAAGAAGTCAAAGTGTTCATCAACTCATTTGCGCACTATCTCTTACGTTAACATATTTTTTTAAACAAAACTTATTCAAATATTATTCCAGAGCCACCAAAAATAACGAATCGATTTTAAAAACGTATTCCAAAAACAAACAAAGAACGTTTCTCTGAAACATATTCGTTTCGAAATTCAAAGTACACAGAGCTTCAAGAAAATAATACAGTCAAGAACAAAAGTTCAAACAATAAAGGGGAACAAAAAAGGCGAACCAGCGTGCACACTGAGTGATGGGGTGTACACACACTGATGTTTTACTTTAATGTGGTTTTGCTTGAAATAATGGTTTACAAATAAAGGTGAAATGTTTTAAAATGGTCTCTGCTTGGATAGCGTGGATACCGGTAGAAGCAACGATCGCCGTGACATTTGCTAGCTACTCCCCATTATCTAAGAGTAATCATCACTGTCTTCTATATATAAAGCAATGCTGCCAATGATAATGCTGCAATGAAATTATCCTCAGAACAAATTACTTTAGAGATGAGCTAGCCAGCTATGTCTACCAGGAGACCAAAGGCCATTGGAGCTGACGGTTGCTTAATTAAGTAGTAAGTCATCTAAACTGATGACTGACTGACCAATGACCATAGAGCACAATTAACAAAGGTTTCTTCAAGTCACGCTACACGGTAATCCACAATATACAGCACGTATACATTCCCGGCTACACTTATACAGGGTGTGCACAACTCGTACCAGTCATTGTGTTGCCGCAATTAAAGCAAGTCGGCGCAGTCGCGTGAACCAATTTAATGGCCGAAGTTATTGTTTTTTTTAAACGTTGACGTGGGGTATCGAGAGTCTGTTCGGCTGGCTTTTAATAAGGTTTTAATAGATATAGGTTTGTTTTATTGGTGGTAGGCAGTTTTTTTAGTATTTTAAGGGATGTTAAGACCAATAGTTTTTAATTTTACATAATATTTTACGCGTCTGTTACTGAGACGATATTGAACGCATTTATTGTAAAAATTAAGCGCACTACCTAGGTAAGTCACATAGCTCTTCTATAACATAGTAATAAAGATACTTAATAGGATACAAAGTACTTGAGCACAGAATATAGTAATTTATTAAAATCGTTCCTTTATTTTTCGTGACCTCTTTCTGAAACAAAATAAAAGAAGTAGACCAAAAAATAACAGGTAGCTGTCATCAACGATAAAAAAATAATTTAAATAAAAAAGATTTTATTCAATATTCAAAAAATGGAACGCTATCCGTCAATTTGAAAACCATAAAAGCATCTCAAGTGAACACTCATTCAAATAAATTGACTGAGACCATTAAAATGTAATCGAAACCCGCAAGCGTCCGCAAAAAACGATTACATTGAAAAGACACTGAGTATAAGTGAACCAATTCATTGAACACAATCATCAATGTAAACCGTTCTTTAAGAAAAAATCGAATGAAAAGAAAAAATGTGAGTCGTTTTTGTGTTATAATAAAAGGTACGCCCTCGCACGAAAAAAATTCATTAAAATAATACGAACAGTTTTATACAATACAAACAACTTTTATTGAATTACAATAAAGCGACTACTGGCCATTTTGAATCTCATTATGTGTGCGAACGAGATGGCGATAGTGGTTTGTGTTCGCGTAAAAGAGATGAATAGAGCTATTGAAATTTAAGTAGAATTAATATAGACATCTGCTGGTACATGATGCTGTTAGGCTGTGTTATGGTTTTATTTTTTATTTATTGTGTATCAACAATATTTGGCATTTGCAGTAATAAAATAGGGGAGAACACAAAACACTGTATGTAAATAATATATGTAGATACAATACATATTACCAACTAATGAATAGTAAAATGTGGAATTACGTACGATTAAAGAAAGAAACATAACAACTAAATTATGGTAGAGAGAAATGGAAAAAAGAAAGAATGGATTTTCCGTAAAATAGCGAGAGAATAGAGAATGATACACTGAAAAAAATGCACCTCAATCAAGTGATTTTTTAGCTTAATTGACGATATCTTGTTTAGATTAATCAAAATCTTAGTTAAGTTGATCGTCACGACATGATTGCAGCAATACTAGTTCAAATGATTGAACGCTCAAACAAGTTTCTTGATTACCCTTAACATGACATCATTGTAGATGAGTTAAAAAAGAGACAAGTAATTTTTTTTTTTACTGTAACAAAGTAAGTTAGTTGTGTCAATCAAGCATTTTGATTACTTCAGTAAAGATCATTGAAACATTAATCTAATAATCTTGGTTGGAGCAACTATGTTTTGACTTGATTGCTGCAAATAGGTTTTGTGATAACTTCAATCAAGATCTCGTTTCAAATCTCAATCAAATAAAAGTAGTAGCTGTGAGTATTGTGCTTGATAGGCTCAGATGCAAACAAGTTACTTAGTCAATCTAAACAAAATCTTGATTGTAGCAACTACATTTTTTTTTTTCAGTGTAAGAGAATTCCTCAAGCTCCTGCTTTGTACCTACCAGTTTGTATGAGAAAACCGACACTATGGGTTACGAACGATACGAAACACAAGCAGACGAAGTATCGGACAAGTAGGTGCTCGGGCCCAGTGCCCTTCGCGGGCGCTGGGCGCGAGGTCTTATATTGCACTCACGGACACACAACACTCTCCAAAGACACACAGCACATCTCCTTTTTGTATTGTATTAATTCTCTTCCTCTCAGTACTTGGAGTTTTCAATCTTGTAGTGCGTAAGTGCAATTAAATATTGTATTTTAAGGGTGCGAGCCTGGAGATCTATCATACAGGTCCCGAACCCAATATAGACTCCAGCTCTCACAAAGTATATACCGGAAAATGTAACTTATGCTATGAATCAAAATTGTACCTTTTTGAGAGAAATAAATTATTATTATTATCGGTCAAAACCTACGCAAATTCTATTGAATCAAGGCTCAAAAGTTATAACGTAATCAATACTATAAATATTTGGCTAAGAGGTAATCGGGGGGTTTTCTTACTCATTTAAATTCAAACTGAGTCAATATTTATTGTCATTGGAAACTAGAATGACGTAGTTTTTAAGAATGACGAAACTATTTTGAAGTAATTCTTTAGGTATGTTTAGATTACTAATAAGATCCGATTATCATTCATAATGCCCTGGACGAACTCTTTCAAGGAGCTCGAGCATAAAGAGCTCCTTGAAAGGGCTCGTCCTAGGCTTTATTTCCACCACCTTGCATACACATGTAGCTACTTCTTCTTATTGTGTTCCTCTCGACTGAAGGGAGTAGGTACCGGTGAAATTATTATTAACACTCAGTACCGCTACCACTGTCACTCACAGAATCGAGTTGTACGGTAGCGGTACTGAGTGCAAAAACGAACAAGAAAGAGGGTAGACCGTTTCGTCTGCTCATAAACACCCACCCGCAATGACTTTAGTTTATCCGTGATCATGGTGCTTGCAACAGCGCCGAAATATCGGGAACTCACAACAAATAATAAACATGGTAAATATCCCGTTCGTGTTAATATTAGTGACCATGACAGTTTAAAAACTTATACCGGTGAAATTACTGGATCCTGACACTTCTCAATTTCAACTTTGTGTCTTAATATTTTCTTTTTTTTAAATCTTCAATGGGGAAGCTCTTTTCCTTCATCTGACCTGACGGTAAGTGATGATAAGGCCGAAAGTGGAAGCAAGCTTCACCCGTAATCCTCAACCACAGAGGAACTGGCTATCTTACCTCTGACTGCCGAAACACAACTATTGTAGTTAACATTGTTGTTACGGCGACAGACTTAGATAAGATGATGGTAACTAGCCAGGCGGACTTAGAACAAGCCCGAACAGAAAATTTTGCTCCCGCTGGGAATCGGATCTGGGACTTCTGAGTCTGAGACAGGTGGTCTTACCACTAGACCACAGAGGGGGTTAAAAAATATATACTTAACAGACAAGATCAACTGTTTATTGTATGATTGCACCATTGATCACTTCCTCTATCAAGCCTAAAATACCATGAATCATCTTTTAAAATCTCACTGGAGTACTTTTAAATTATTATGAATGCGCATTCATAATAATTTAAAAGTACTCCATCACTTTATACTTCATTAATCGATTACCAAACACAATCGTTGCCAGCAATTCATTCCATATTTAAACAACAAACTCCACCGTATATTCTACATCTGTACAATAACCGCGCATGTTTCGACACTCCGCCAATGTTTCGCGTAGATTTATGCGTCTGCTTATAACACTGGCCGGTCGCGCGAACAAAAGCTGCATTGTATTGTGTGCATAATAATGTCACTGCGTTGCGGCAACTATTGTTGGAGTGTGATACTGGCCGACATACGGTGCTTTATGATCTCGGAACTTGATTTTCTCGATTACTGATTTGAGATTATAATTTGGTTTCGATTATACATAGTTACAATGTTTACTGAAACAATCTATTAACTCCTCGATTCTAAAGGAAAGACAGATCAAATTATCATCATCTTCATTGTTTACAAGATCCGATTATATTAAGTTTTGAGACGTATGTACCTAACCGACTTTTAAGTTCTCATGTTTACTAATAACATTTGTATAATATGTTCATTTTCAGCCACAAAAGCTTTCCTAATCATCAATCCTGTACGATCGAGGACTTTTCAATTAATGAGATCAGCACCTATTAGAAAATATAGCAGGTAGAACGAGTGACATAAGTAGAAAAAAGTAAAAACAGTACCTACATCACACTTTTTAATAGCTTTCAAAGAAAAACAAAAAGCGTCATACTTCCGAATTAAATAACATCTGAAACGCTTGAGAAAAACAAAAACAACACACAGCAAATAAACCAGAATGGAAGAGAAGCAGCACATAAAAAAAAACCACTTCACAATGATATAAATACATAATTACAGTATGGTGCATAATGTTTACACCGTCAGCCGAAACATAGCGTGTACAGTCATCGCCATAAATTACTTGGCACAATGCCGCCGCGCCGCGCCGCCCGGCCTCGCCTATTGTGCGGGAGATTTACTGCGCGCTGGCCCTGACTGTACGCCACTAGCATTACTATTCATTTGTGTTACTTCGGGAAAGGGATGTTAAGTTTGGCCTTAGGCTTATCTCATAATAAAATTAGTTAAATTTCTAACCTGCCAAATATTGCTAAACTGAAAAATATGCTTGTAAGGTGTATTTGTTCAAAGATTATCATCTACATAAGCAAGTAAACAACGACACTCCAATTACAATTTTAATATTAGAACCCCTGTATAGTTTGTAGAATTGAAATCATGAAATAAATAAACTGACTCTAGTCTCGAGTATATACCAAGTGATATAAAGGAAATTGACGTAAAAAGTGACATTTGGTGAAAGGTCGACATAAGATCCAGCTCTTAGTTCTCCAGCAATTAGTTGATTCCTTTATTGAGTTAACAAAGACATATGGGTCTTTAGCTAGAAAATGTACATTAAATAAGTCTTTCGAAATCATATTCTTTTCTTCATTGACTTTTTTTATTCCACTGAAAATCCGATTGCTTCAAAGAGGATTTCCCCAAACAGTAAATAAATACAAGCTCACTCAAACAGTTCAGCGTCCGATTTGTATGCAATTTAACAAAATAAGCCCCTGAGTGTAGGCCGCTAATTACTGACCCCACATTTGAGTTATTATAAAGTAATTAGTGAACAGTTTTGAAAACATTCTTGTTTTTTAGCTTTTTGTTGAGTTTCGCTTTGTGGCCGCTGTACTTGTTTGTTTGGTTTGTTTTAAATGTGTTTAAAGGCTTTGCTCATATTTTGCTATAGAACAGTAAAAAAAAAAAACTGTCATTACCAGATTATTAGGAAGAGTACTTTACGCGTTAATTATATCCCTAATTTTGATTGTTTATTTTTCAGAAACGGTCAAATTATGAATGGGAACTCTGGGCTCTTATTTACTTAGCTTTTCTAAGACAAGCTTTAGGTTACCAAAGCCCATTTTTTATTAATAATAATAATAATAATAATAAAGTCAGTCCCACATGACGAGAACCTCGTGAAAGCCGAGAAAGATAAACAAATCAAGTATCTTGACTTGGCTCGCGAGGTTGTCGACATGTGGGATGTGGACTCAGCGATCATTGTGCCGATAGTTGTATCAGCCATGGCTTAATTGCCAAGAGCCTCGACCAACACCTAAGGAGGCTCTCGTTGGGCAGCTGGGTCAAGAGCTTGATTCAGAGAGCGGTACTTCTGGACACGGCTCGCATTGTTAGGAGGTTCCTCTCTCTGGAGTCCTGACCGCCGGTAGATTGGACCCTGTTCCCGATACCGGTGGGCTGCTATTTTTTATATTTTAAATGTTTTTATTTTTGTATGTTTTTATAGAAATATTTAAAAATGTAAATTATATGTATAAAAATGAAATAAAGGAAATAATAATAATATAAAGGTTTATTGTCTCTACACAAGATATATATTTAATGCTAATCTTTAACATTAGTACACTAACAAGGAACTAACTTTGTGAGAGATTGGTGACCGCCTTCTCCCTTTATTTTCTTTTTCAGTCAGGGTGTTTAGCCAGACATTGGAATGTTGTCTCATAATCAATAATAGTACAAAAAGTTTGCGAACCGTAAGCGCTTCAATAACCCTGTACACACCACACCCTGTTCCGTGGTAGAAAAATACATGAGCTTAAAGTAGCTAACCTTAAGCAAATCTCTTTGAGCGCGTTCAACAATTATAATTATGCGTTTTAGCAGCACCGCCCCAGATAATGATGCAATACATTATAACACTTATAACCAATTGGCACAAAGAATTGCAGATCATTTTCATTAAGTTAGAATTGGCCGAGCTGATTTTTTTGAATACATTGAATATAAGTTTTCTAATTCTGTTTGAAAGATTAATTATATGATCCTTAAAGTTCAAATTTTTGTCAAATCCATACTAATATTATAAATGTGAAAGTAACTCTGTCTGTCTGTCTGTATGTTACCTGTTCACGCCTAAACCGCTGAACCGATCGCCATGAAATTTGGCAGAGATATAGCCTGGGATATGGAGACGGACATAGGCTACTTTTTTACGCGATAACCGACATCCACGCGGGCGTAGCCGCGGGCAAAAGCTAGTGTTATAATAAATGGAGTATAGATACTGGTTCGAATAGAAAAAATATTTTAGTGTTGGATAGCTCATTTATCGAGGAAGGCTATAGGCTATATAACATCAAGCTATGATCCTTAGGAGCCAAGCGAAAAGAACAAAAGTCAGAAAGATCCCTAAGCGATATCGAAGTTATAGCGCGGGCGAGCGACGGGATACGACGCCATGGGTGGGCCGAAATTTCACGCGGACGAAGTCGCGAGCAAAAGCTAGTATAATGTAAGGCCTAAATATTTTATAGATTCAACGGAAGATAATGACGGACATGAGCAATTTACAGTTTCAGTATGACAAGTGTGAGCGATTAAGTGATGAGTTAGTTGAAGCGATTTACTATTATTTATTTTTGATTAGTGAGAGATGATTTAAGGCAAGCCATTCAGTGATCATGTTGAAACCATGTTGTGCCTAAGGAAAACTTCATCCCAAGTGTCGCCATGAAATGTAAGGGTCGTATCATCGGCAAAGGAAATAATTTTACAGTTTGCGATATTAAGTTGTGTAAGCCCATTAATATAAACTATGAATAACGTTGGGCCCACAATACTACCCTGTGGTAGTCCATGGGTAACCGGCAGACAATCATTCGTATAATTTGAAATTCATAAATAATCATGAAGCAATTTCAGTTGATTTCCTCGAATACCGAGTTGATGTAACTTGTTAATTAGGGTGGGAATAGAAACCGTAGCAAAAGCCTTTGTCAAATCAAGAAAAATAGTTTGACATTCATTTTTGTTATCTATGGTATTAACAATATGATCAGAAAAATTGTTTAATCATCAGCATCTTCTGTGGACTTGCCGGATCGGAAACCAAATTGATGATTCGAAAGTAGATTAAATTTTTCTAGATATTTTATTAGTCTTGTATTAAATATCCTTTCAAAATTTTTGACAGAGATGTAAGAATAGAAATAGATCGATAGTTAGTGACACGGCTTCCATCTCCATCCTTGAAAATGGGTCGTACTATAGACCGCTTAAGTGAGTCGGGGGGTTAAGCTTTAAGCACATATTAAAGATAAACGTAAACGGAGGCACTATTTTATTTTTTATTTAAGTACATCAGGTGATATTCAATCATCATCTGTATCACAGTTACACTTCAGGCCAATGATTAGTTTCTCAATTTCTGTTTCAACTGTGTCAAGAAGAACAAATGAATAGCTAGATAAAGACGACGTGTTGCATTGCCGAACATTGGAATTTGCACTGTGAAGTGATCCAGTCGGAGGAGTGATATTGTCAGCAAATTTTCCCCTACAATAGGAAAGAATTTATTAGTGGCATTGACAGATTCAGTGTTATCTTTTATTGCATTTCTATTTGTTATATTTTTTTTTTGCATTCTATATAATTTTACTACTTTTACCCGCTTATCTGAGTAGATTTTTTTCATATTCACGCTTTAATTTCTTAACAAGGTTCATAAATAGAAATTTCTGTATCTTTTATATGTGATTTAAAGCACTACGTTATCCGGATTTTGTTTCATTTTTTTGTGCATCCGATCCCCGTTGCGAGTACACCTGATGAGTCCAGTTGTCACCCAAGGTTTCAAAATTCTGTTTCTATTCGTTTTTAGTATTTTTGTGTTAATCTGTATGATATAAGTATTTTAGATATAAATATATCCATAGCCTCATTCGGGTTAACCGCATTATAAATTGATGTGAAGTCAAGATGATCACATACCAACTTTATTGCCTCATAGTCGAGTTTTACTATTTGTTTTTTTATTGGTTTACTTACGTTTTTAATTTTAGCACAGCACAATATAGGTTCATGATCAGTAATAAGGGATTCTATTATAAACGTACTTACAGGTATATTTGTTTTCAAAATTACATGATCTATACCCAAAGTCTCAAATTCAGATAATTTATGTAAACAAAGGGGATAACATATCAAATAAATATCTTCGTAATGGTAATTCCCATAAAATGGCGAAAAAAGAGGTTTCATTTTCTTTTAAGTATTGATTTTAAGAAATAATAATTAAAAAATAATCATACCGTAATTATTTTTATAAATTTTCGGTTTTAAACAAAGTTATTAAAAAAAGGAGATTTTCTGGTATAAAATATTTTATGATACTGGTAACAATGCAGGAGAAACAAACATTTTCATTTTTTTTACATTTCAACAACAATAATATTACAACTCTCATTCATAGATTCATAATGTAAGTAGCATATCTAGCCACATTTTGGATGAAAACGGCTGTAAACTGTTTCGAGTGGAAATTGATTTTGGGAGGCCTACGTCTAGCACTGGACTTAAAAGGGCTGATTATGACGATCTTATGCCGTGTCTCCGACATAATACACAAAACATTGTTTGGCAACGGTACTTTAATTATACAACGTTTTATATACATACCTAATTATTGACATTATTAAATATTATATACAAAATGACATGAATATTTACTTTGAAAAGTATTACATAAATTACTTTAATTATTGTGAATGTGAGCACTATGTGGGTCATTTGTTTTCTTTAAGATTATTTCTTTTTCCTCTTTCTCAAGTAGTTTTAATGATGGTCTGGTATTTTGAGTACTTTATGCGGCCTACCCAAATGTCCTTTCTTTGGTATTGTTCGTCGAGTCGTTGAGCTCCTTAAATCCTGAGTTGAGCTACACGTTTACTGACAAATTCTTGCACTGACTGGACAGGTCCACTCAAAATTGTGTGGTTCTTTCCTCAAAAGACCTTCAGACACGGATCTACATGGTCCTCACATGATCTGACCAAGATTATGTCTGGACTTTAAAAGAGACTTTGACCCCTGAGTTTGTTTCGCCATTTCTTCTCAGGGATAGTCAGATAGAAAATGTCGACTTCCCCAAGCTTGTTTTTATATTTTTTATATGACGTGTAAAAGTGATTCCGATGTCCTATTTACAGAATAAACGATTTCATTTCATTTCATTTGATTTCTTTGTTTGCATAGTTCTTACAATTAATTCACTTTAGTTTTAGCGATGACTATTTACAGAAAAATAGTATGATAAAATGTTTTGCACCACTGTCGTGTCATTTTGACAGTGACATTTCTTGACATTACTTTGTTTACATAAATTATCTGAATTAGAGACTTTGGGTATAGTCTAGACAACTATTCGCACACGTTACTTTATTGAATGTTTGAAGAAAGCCATTTAGAGATAGAAAATCAAAGTACTCAGACAAAAAACGATCAGAGCTGTTGGCAGAAAAATTGCATTGTTATAATTAAAATCCACTACATAAAACCGCCCATTAATCATGTCAGACCATAATTCAACATTTGTCGATTTCTAATCACATACAAACAGCCGAACCCTCTTTTATCCAATATTAATATCCAAATGACTGCAAAATTAATAAAAACACCCCCGTCACGAGTTACGACGTGACCCTTAATTTGTACCCTCCGAACTAAGTCCATTCTCAAGTGATTAGCAATACAGAATGAACTCTGACTACCCGCCACGATTGTACCCGACACCTATAATTTACTACCAGACATTAATCATACCAAATTACACTTTATCCCCTTTAAATAAAGTTTAAAATTGTTCTGAATTTATTGCAGTCTGGACGGAGTAACTTTGAATCGGCGGGCGGTAACAATAAAACCAATTGTTGGCGATCTCTATTATTAAGTCTGGTGTTAGAAATTGAGTTTTGTTGCGTTGATATAGAGTTAGTTTTCGTGATGATGGTGAGTGATGTGGTTATACATTCGATTGAGGAATTAGTGTTCTATTGGGATGCAATTATTCGGCAGGGTTGGCACTGCGGGGGTTATTATATTTGTATTTTTGAATTCATTTCTTTTGTTTAGGAGTACGCCTGTCACGAATTTGTTTGATTTAACAATAAAAGTATGTTATCAAAAAAAAAAAATATATATAATAAAAGACGAAACGAAACTACCGAAAGATTTCATTTTAGAATTGCTATGTGAACAACTCCTTATAAAAAGAATGCTTATGCTAGCAAAATAAAACCAAAACCACATATTTTGCATGTCACCAATTAAATTATTTGTATTTCATCCATTTAAATTATTACCGACCTAACAAAAAATATTAACAATAAAAAACAGTAGCAACCCTACTAATATCCAAATCAAATTACAGTTCAGTATTTAATATGCCCCGAGTGATGTCATTGTGTCCGGGTTCAACAAAAGTAGTCACCCTGTGAATGATCTCCTGGTATAAGCACCCTGTATATGGATATATTGCGATTTTAATATGAGACAGTAATTGTATTAATACTTTTAAAGTGGTTGGTATGTAGCAACAGTATTGCCTGCTGAGGGGAGAAATATATTAAAATTGGTAATATGAGTGTAAGTTGGTGAAAAACATTTGTCAATAAGTTGAAATATTATACTGCAGTAAGTACTATTCTATTTCTTGTATATATTTTTGGTTAGTCTAAGTGTTTTTGGCACACTTAAAGAGTCAAATACGAGTATAATCATTACGGATCAAAAAGACGTGAACAGATATACTCGATTTCTGAATTTATGTAACACTAGCTTCTGCTCGCGACTTCGTGCGCGTGAAATTTCTTGTCCCCTTGACCTACCGCGTCGCATCGCATCGCCTGCCCGCACTATTACTTCGTTTTCGCTTATATATTTCTGATCCTTTTTTTTCTTTTTTCTCATCTTCTAAGGTGACCCTTGTCGTTAGGACAAACGTGAGCTTAAATAGCAATTTCTTTTTTCAAATCCAGTAGTTCCAGAGATGAACGCGTTCAAACAATAAAACAAACTCTTCAGCTTTATTATAAGTAAAGGTAGATTAAATTGGAAAAAGAGTTATCAAATAATAGTAATAATATGTTTTTACTACTCATGCTCTAAAAGTTCATATTTATGTTGTGCGTAGGCGATATAAAGTCGCTTTTTATGCTCTAGTGCATAAAGTATTTTCTTTCTTCTAAGATTATGATAATCAGGCCCGACAGCCACAATAAAACGACGCAGATTAAAGTCGTTATTTTATTTCATTTGCTTTATTTATATCACTTCCGTGTTTTCTATCGTACAAAACGAGAATAGTTGTCTTTATTATTTAAAAACGCAAAGAAATGTTTTATGACTTGGCAGTATGAAGTACCCAAGTCGATTGCCACATGTTGAAAATTAAAAGCATTATGCCTGTTTCATTTTCTCGCAATCGAAGTAAAAATCAGAGTGTATAAACTCGGGCCATTTTATCCCGCAAAATACGATCTAGAGGAATGTGGCCGTTTTTCTTTAGAATCATTTTTGTTGCTTCGTATCTCAATATGAAATGTTATAAAAGGTATTAGAACATTTTAAACACACTTACCGAGGTCGCTGTTGAGCCGTTTTTCATAATTCCTTCTCAGTCACGAGATAATGTTTTTTTTAAAGAGTGGCGCTAGTGGACCGATGTATGCGCTCTTAACTATCTACCCTCGCCTGCGGCTAGGGTAGATATATTATACGTCTCGGGGTAAAATGGCTTCTTTTATGCACTAGCCGTATAATCTACTATTATTTGTCCCATTTTTATTTTCTCTTATTTCTTGACCACGGCCATTTTTATTTTGCATAAAAAAATCGTTGCCGTAACCATTTTACGATGCAATAATTATCACTAGTTCAACCCTTGCAAAACCAAACTCGACCCCAACAAATTGGATATACTTCCTGGGTACAGTCAACTGCACGATCATATTACAATTCGACATTGCCAGCACCTTTATTTTGTGGCCGTAAGGACGGTTCTCGTAACTATAATAGACGTGCGCTTGACCGTACTTACTAAACCAAGCTTTCTCCACCCTCCAATAAACTATGAAAACAATAGTTTCCATGTTTCTGATGTCATCACAACATGCCATTGTTTAGCCCTCGCCATGATATCAGATAACGATTGACACTGTCACTTCAAACGATTGTTAATTAGTATTTGAGTATCTATGGTAGTGCATAGACAGTAGAGTAGGAGAGTGCTCAACTGCTGGTAGGAAAGTTGCAATTCTAGGGATTCTTTTATTTTAAACAAACTCGTTCGTTCGTTCTGTCGAACTTTTTTTTAAATTACTTTTTGGGCCCGAAACCCACAACACCCTCAGAACACCCTACCAAAGATTTATCACAATCTGATCAATGGTTTAAGAACGCCTATAGGACATTGATGTTTATTTATATACAGGAACAGTTTTTAATCAGTGCGCAAATTTTGACAACTTAAACTTAAACGTGTTTTATTATACACCTATTTCTTATTTTGATATGTCTCAGTAGAAAAAAATTAAATTATCGTTAACGAAAGATGTTTATTTTAAACTGGTATAATGGATACTCGTCGCACAACGCGCCGGCAGCGGCGGCGCGGTCAGTGAAGCGAAACGCAGTATAAGGTACCTATCAGCAAGTGCGCGCGCCCATTGATATTATTACGAATAGATTGTATCCATATTTTGCTGATTTCAAGCGTCCCAAAAAAAAGTATTGAACAAATAATGGAAATGTGTTTTTCTAATACTAAAACACCAAAAAAAGTGCGCACGGTTTAAAACTTATCCTGATTATGTTGGAGCGTCAACACTGATCAAGTAGAGTACTTAGGTATGGCAACACTGGATTGAAAGCGGCAACACTAAGTTGACGCCTCACATACTCCCTACATCGTCTTCACCTATAATTATTAATAAATGTATACCAACTATTGTTAACATTTTAAAAGAGGAAGTATGGAGTTTCTTGCCCATTCTTCTCCATACATAACTACCTTTTGGAAGGCGCAACTAGAATCAATTAACTATTCATGTAATTTTTGACGTTCAAAAGTGCATCTTCGTGCCTATTTGAAATAAATGATTTGACTTTGACTTTGACTTTGCCTGTCAATTATCAGTTGACCTTTGATATTTTTGAAGTTTGTGAAAGGGAAGATTAGACGTCAGAACTGACGGAACGTACCTACTTTTTGCTAAGCGCTTTGAATTTTATTTCGGTCACACATCCAAAATGGCCAACCACTCGGATAACGAGGAGACCGAGATGCATTCGTTATATACATGTGCAAGTAGTATGTAAGAAGCATTCTGCTTGGTTCAATTCGAAGCGAGGCTTATATTGATGACTAGCTTCTGCCCGTGACTTCGTCCGCGTGAAACTTCTTGTGCCCCCGTAGGTACCACCCCGTCGCGTCGCATCGCCCGCACTATTACTTCGTTTTCGCTTACCTTCGCTTCTTTTTGCTTGGCTTCTGAGGGTCGTAGCTTATCATCTTTCTCAAGATTTGGGCTATCAAATGCAAACAAGGGCGTTCAAACAAAAAAACAAACTTTTCAGCTTTATTATCTATACAAATAATATTATAAAGCTGAAGAATTTGTTTGTTTGAACGCACTAATCTCAGGAACTACTGGTTCGAAGTGAAAAAATATTTCAGTGTTGGATAGCCCATTTATCGAGAAAAGCTATAAGGCTATAAGGATCGTTGCGTAATGATAAATAACATTACGCAACGATCCTTAGGAGCCAAGCAAAAAGAACAAAAGTCAGAAAGAACGCTAAGCGATAACGAAGTTATAGCGCGGGCGAGCGACGGGATGAGACGCGATGGGTGGGCCGAAATTTCACGCGGACGAAGTCGCAGGACAGAAGCTAATTAGTATATAGAGTATATAGATATATATAAGTAACACACGATAACACACGATCTATTGCTGCTGATAGATTCAATGTACCCAGAGTCACCAGCAATTACTTTGGTGACAGAACCCTAAAGAAACGAACACCATACCTATTGAATAGTCTACCGGCAGACATAAGGAGTGAAAAAATAAAAATAGATTTAAAAGTAAATTAAAAATATATTATTTTGATATTTAAGTGTGATTAAGTATTATTGTCTATACCCAAAGTCTCAAATTCAGATAATTTATGTAAACAAAGGGGATAACACAACAAAAAAATATCTTCGTAATGGTAATTCACATAAAATTGCGAAAAAAGAGGTTCTATTTTCTTTAAGTACTGATTTTAAGAAATAATAATTAAAAAATATTAATAATATTTTGGGACGCCTACGTTTAGCACTGAGCTTAAGAGGGCTGATTATGACTATCATATACCGTGTCTCCGACACACTACAAAAAACATTGTTTGGCAACGGTAGGTTGTGAAATGTTTTGCACCACTTTCCTGTCATTTTGACAGTGACATTTCTTGACATTACTTTGTTTACATAAATTATCTGAATTAGAGACTTTGGGTATAAACCCAGATAGCATTCAAGTTTGCTGCAAGTTTGTTTTTTATTTGATATTCAGTTGTTACGTCAAATTTGTCGTGGCAAATTTGTTTCAAATTTGTTTCAAATTTGCTGTATACTTCCAAATGTAAAAAAGATACGGCAAGTTTGTTTAAATACTGTTGCAATCTTATTAATGTAAGTATGATCTGTCAAGTTTGATTCATTATTACTATAAACTTGTCACGTTAAACGTTACAGTCATCAATATAACAACCATAAAATCCGGCCAAGTGATAGTTGGACTAGCTCATCAAGGGTTCGGCCTGTACCATAATCATCATCCATCAGTTCCGGGTCAGTGGGTCATCTTAGGGGCGGAGTTTTAGGAGTTGGAGTATACGGTTAGGGGCACTATGGGCAGCAAATAAATCCAAAAAAAAATTTTTTTCGTTCAAATTTATTTTGGGACTTAGTAAAATTTCGTTTTTTTTTTTTTTAATGAGAATTTGCAATCTTATTACAGTACCAGGTTGACCTTGACCATAAAAACCATTTCGGTTCTGAAAAGCAAGGCCCTACGACGCACCGTTTCCGAGTTACGAGCTTTTTTTTTTCTTGTTAAGAGGCCATGCACGAAATCACTGATTTTGATCAATTTTGTTCATTGTTTGTGAGAAAGGGAAACATAATTTAAACAAAATTATTTGAGATTTGAAAAGTCGTGTTCTTTGTTTTTCATGTGGCTGAAAGGGATTTTTCAAATAAATTAAGTACTCACGGTAAATCACTAATATTTGCAACAAGTTTTCCGAAAAATGACGCGAGACTGACATTTGATCATCATTCTACAAGAAACTACTTTTGATTTTGAACATTAAAAATTATCATCAACATCATTATATGGTCTACTTGCATGTGGCGGAACCACTTTTTTCAACTTCCATACAAAATATAGCAGAAAAATTATATTGAAAAAACCTTTTTTTGTTTTAAACCTCGTCAGTAATATATATTTTTCCTATTATTTAGCAAATCATATCAAGAAATTAAAAAATCACAAATTAGTCTTCAGCTATCCTTGAAATATAATCAAAATTTTATTTAATGATTATACAATATCTTCATTAAGTAAATCAATGGCGAAATAAACTATACTTTGGAGAGCACAAAAATGATGAAACAATTAAAAGCTGCTGTGACTGACACGAATGGTTTAGCACCATGAAAACTGTACTTTTATAGTTACACAGACTTAATGTTTCGATTATTTCAAGTTTTCTGACAATTAGATAATAAATTGATAAAAACGAGTTTTTTTCGTGCACGGACCCTTAAGCCAACAACCACAGGGAGTCAGCTTTCGTATCTGCCAATGCCAACACTGGCATTATTTGCAAAAACGAAATACTGCTCTACAATAGAAAGTGATAACAAGATCAGTGATGTCACATGCCCGGTTGAACAGATACCCACCATTTCGGTAAATGCAGATTCGAGATAAAGAGCTGTGATAATTTTAATGTGCATTCGAATATTGTAAAGCAATTATTTAAAACAGCTATAATCCTTATTTTGTGTTTCAATTTGTCGTACAATGCAGACTAAAAGAAAAAACTTAGAACCAAATAATGATTGTATGGCGATTTTTTTTATGAAGTGGCCACACTCATTTCTAACATGGCGGATTTGTTTCTGATACTTTTTGTTGTAATTGTTCCCGTTTTTCCAAATCGTATTTTCTGCCGGTTTTACATTGTTTGTGAATAATTGTTGTCTTAACCACTCCGAGATATAGACTCTACAGTGCGAAATTGACCCTATAGTGTTGTGTTTTCAAACCTGTTGCCATAAACATTACGAGATAGATAAACTCTACAGTGCGAAATTGACATGAAAACTTTAAATTAAATTCTTTAAAGCTTGTGAAAACATAAATACAGATTGGCTGAAGAGGTGTGAGGATCATTACAACCCTAATGATGAACAAAATTTTATCTAGCACAATTGCTTTAAATATGCCTGAAACGGTTTTGTAAATTGAAAAACCAGGAGTTTGTTGAAGAAGCCTCCAAAAAGTGTATGAAAAGAAAATAGCATTTTGTTGGACTAAGTATCATCTTGATAAAACATCCCTACTGACTGATGGTAAGTTTGGTTTGGTTAGTAGTAGCCGGGTCCGCTGCGGCATGTTTTCGTATAATGCTAACAAAATAACACGACTTTCGATAATAACACATTATTCGTTCGCAGTTTGTTTGCCGAGTCGAATGGATAACACGTTATGTGTTAGAAAAACACGAAAACATACCTCAGCGGACACGGCTTTACAGTGTGGTGATCATTTTAATCAATTAGAGCTAATGCAGACCCCCTGAGAACTTTGTATAAAGTCACATAACCTCAAAAAAATCCCAACTTACCATAATCTGATAACAGTTTTTGTCACAGATGGCTGCTAACTATCTCGCAATGTGGTACGATTCCCTAATTATAATACCAGCCAACATACATCCCAATGTAGGGCACGGGCCTCTCAGAGAGAGGGAAATTACTGTATGCCCACAGCTGCCTGTATAAACACCTCAGGTACTCGGGTTTCCTAATGTTTCCTCAAAATTTTCTTCATTTTTAGCAAGCTGATGCTAACAATGTTGTTAACAATTCCCATGTAAAACTGCTCCAATTACCCCTAATTTGTATAAAATTCGTTTTTGGAATCATACAGCTCTTAATTTTGTAGGTTAGTACTCGGCAAAAATGTCTCAAAAACCGTTTGTACAAATGTCGAGACAAGGCCGGTTAAAGAGCATTAAAAGAGAAAATATGACATTTGCTTCAGCATCTAGAGGTGACAACCAATCAGAAGAAGAAATATCATACTCAGCTACAAAAATAACATGACAGCTACCTACAGTGTCAGCTACCTCCATACAAAATTTTATCAATATTGGTCCAGCTGTTTGAGTATGAAGCACATACGCAAATACCCTCACACACACACGCACACAAACTTTCGCCTTTATAATATTAGTGTGATGTATGCAGTATTCAGAGGATGTTAATGATATTTTAATTTTAATATTTTTGTTACAGACTGTGCTACAAGCAAACAATTGGCAATCCAGCAAAGTCATCTCATCCAGATGGTGACTGACCTGTCAAAACAAGTGTCAGAAACTAACAAAAAAAAAATGGAGCTGATTTTAGGGCGGCCGGAAGAGCCATTAACTTCACGAAGGCATGATCCCTTTTCACTGCCACAGTTTTTAACAAACCTGCCAGTAAATGACGATGACAGTTTCTGTCATTTAAATGGACAATTAAAAAATAGTGACAATCAACAGGCAATGGTAAGGGTGACATTTTATTAAATACACTTATAATAATGTTTAATATTAAGGGTCAATTCAATTCCATGCCATTTTATCTGGCTTTTACTTGAGTAATTGCACAACTATTGACTTTGTATGTATAAACCTTATTTAACAAAAAAAAAAAATATATATATATTTATGATGCACCCAACATGTATTTATAGGTACCATATATATGCCATTACCTAAATTTTTCAGGTACAATTCTTGACAGGTATTGGCAGTAAAAACCTCCGTCCTTTCACCACAAACATGCTGAGAAAAATACTGCTGGATGCAGTAGTTGAGCAATATTCTCTGATGGGAAAAAAAATGAAGAACTCAAAAGAAATCATTTCTTGACACAGAAACTTGCAAATTAATATTTCGTAAGTACCTACCTATTTCGGTAGATCTGTTTATTTTTATTATTGTTTTAATTCCTACATAACCAACAGTCACATTACGAAACATGCTGCTTATTGTCAACTATCATTACTATAGCTGTTTTATTTATATTTTCAGAAATGTGGAAGAAAGTGCATGGAACTGCTACTGACGATAAGCAGAAAGAGATAATCAGTGACTGGCTAAACCAAGGCAAAGTGAGATTGTCAAGAAGGTAAATTACTCTCTTCTTATAATAATACTCTGTAGAGCGGGTGTAGATAGTCTAGTGGGGCCTTTGGTACTGGGTTCGAACCCCGGCGCTGACACCAATGATTGAAAGTTGTATAGGTAGTTGCATACATTTATTTATTTCATAACAAGACAGCTCGTTCAGGGTGACTGTAATTGTGTTGTATTTCAATGGTACATTAATTTAAAAGTTAGTTTCGCAGGTGTTTATTGACTAACAGCCATTTTATTTCATTGTTTCAGGGCCGAGAGACAAAACAAAATCAACTATGATGCGAGTTTAGTTTAGTCCTTAGTTCCTACTTTTTTGTAATACAATAATATTTTTATTAATAAACCCATTCAATTTTAATTTCAATGGATTTCATTTCATACTTTAAATGGCGTCAAGTTTTTTGTTTCTTCATGAGGCCTACTCGCAAACGACGACACAATTTCTAATTTTTGTCGTAGTGGTTTGCGTTCGCGAGTAAGCCTCCTGATAAACAAACATTATACAAGTTTGATGGGCGGAAACTAGACATTTGATACAAGTTTGATACAAACTTGCCACAAGTTTGATACAAACTTGCCACAAGTTTGATACAAAATTGCCACAAGTTTGTCAAGTTTGCATTGGCAAACATTATGCAAAGTTTGATAGAGGGAAACTAGACATTTGATACAAGTTTGATACAAACTTGCCAGAAGTTTGTCCCTTGCCTCGTCAAACTTGATGCAAGTTTGCACATTTGATATTTCTAACTTGCTGCAAGTCTGAAACAAGTTTACACTGCTATCTGGGAAGACTCACTGACCTCACAATCAAACCATTGCAATGGTTTTGTGGGCCTAAGTTTATAAGTTAGGTACTTACCATGTTAAATAAATAATAATATATTAGATATAGATGCTGACCTTTCTTCGCTTGTTCTAAGACCACTTAATTTTGAGAAAGGAACTGGACTTTATAGAGTGGAATAGTTAACAGCAGGGAATAAATGTAATTAACTGATGATAATGTACCCTTTTAACTTTTCCTCCTATGTTTTCCTTTCCCAAAATCAAGCGGCAATTTTTGTTTGAAAAGAGACTTCCTCCCGCATTATTATAAGTACTTCACAAAGAAAGAAAGATGTCCACTGCTGGACATAGGCCTCCCCCAATTGGGGGGGTTTCCCATAATCGCCACGCTTGGCGAGCGGGTTGGCGATCGCAGTATGGTGTTAAAAATGCATAGAGAACGCTGCTGCCCATTCTCTAGAAAGTCCCTTAGTCGCCTTTTACGACACCCACGAGAGGAAATGGGTTGGTGCTATTCTTTACGTTCGGCGCCACACGGAACATATAAGTACTTAGGTACATGCAATTAAGTCTTGCAATTTTTCTATTGGCGTACTAAATGTTATATCCCCTTTAAAAACAAAACTATCAGATTACCACGGGTGTGTACCTCGCCTCATAATGAAAATCCAAGTTGACTTCGTTCTATATTAAACACACACTTACACGAGCGGTAACAGGATCGTTTTAATCAACTGTAAAAACTCCCATCGTAAAAAATTGCCGACTGAACATTGTGTTCACTCGGAAAATTTAATAAAAATGTTAGGAAGCCGCTCCAGTGTGGTGTTGGTTTACACGAGGTGGATCGAGCAGGCGTGCCTCGTATAGCTGCGATTCGCTCATCATTGCGAGATTTTTTTGCAGACACCGTCTTGTGTTGATATTCTGTAACGTTCGTAAAAGTAAGAACCTCATTCAAATGACCTCTTGTTAAAAATAACACTAAACTCAGATGATAAGTACGTATGAGGTCGAGTGGTCTACTCAGGATGTAGCAGTCATATAATATTGAACTATATGGCCCCTATTATACTATCAATATTATCATCCTGAATATCGTGATATTATCATCATTAAAATTATCGATATAGTAATCATAATTTGACAATTCAATTCAATTTTCAATTAAATTTTATTCAGGAACAATTCACATTGTGTTTGAAATAATAAAAAATATAACTAACACATTCATAATACAATACAATAAATCACAGAAAATAACAAATAAAACATAGAAAATAACAATCCTTTTTTTATAAATACAACACAAACAAAACATAAAAATAAAAATGCAATAACATTACAAGCTACTACATACTAATATTACAAGCTAAATACATCAATACCATCAATATTTTATGAAGACTGGATCACGATATCGAGTATCGCATGATAATACTGATAGTGTGATAGGGGGCCTATCACACTATCACATATTGTGATGACAAAAAAAAACCCACCCCAAGGTCTTTCGGAATAATAACTAACTTACCTGTATCTGTTACTAAGAGTATCTTTTGCCTGCGGCTTCGCCTGCTTAGACGTCGGAAATTACCCTACGGACACGTATTGCCGGGATAAAAAGTAACCTATGTGTTAATACAGGTTATAAATGACCTGTGTGCCAAATTTCATTCAAATCCGTTCGGCCGATTTTGCGTGATTGAGTTACAAACATACAAACTTTCACCAATTCGTAGGTATATCCGATTTGCTGGAGTCGTGTTTTGTTTTGCAAGGGTTGAACTATATACTCCATTTACTATAGCATTAGACAAATAACGGCTAAATAACGACAGTTATTTTGTAATATTGTTGAAAATACTGCAATTTAGAGTTATTTTTTTATGTAAATGGTAAATAGATTACAGTGCTGTATATATCGTGAAAAAACGGAGTTTATTAGACGTTTAAATCGAAATAACGAAAGGGTGAGAACAGTTATTTATCTAATGTTATAATAAATGGAGTATAATGATAATTCATGCACCGTAAAATGGTTACAGCAATGATCTTTTTAGCAAAATAAAAATGGTCGTGGTTAAGTATCAACAACCAAAAATCTTTCATTCTGGCAAGCGATTTGTCACAATCTGGTAAATCTTAACTAGGTACCTGTATAATAAACCAGACTATTTTTATCCGACTGCGGCTGAGCATAAAAGGACGGTACCACTACCTAATTAATGTTCTTGATAACCCTATCCCCAACCGTAAAACAATCTGAGAAACAAAATGAAACGCGATGTTTCTCAACCCATTTTGTTAAACTACCCAAAAATCACTTGTCCTTTTGTAAAAAACGTTCGATACACAACATCAAAAACCTGCACCTCTTTTTGCCCGCTAATCTCGCTCAGTTCTCGCTCATCTTTGCACCAAGTTCACCGTACCTTTACTAAACAAATATTTAATAAATCAATCGTGTAGCGTGTATCAGTTACATGCGCTAATAAAAAGGGAAAAAATCCTCCCGAACACGTCTATAGAATCAGATTGAGCGTAGTTAAGGGGATAGAGCGAGCGTACGTATCAAATATAAATGTTAAGATTTTGTTGATAATGAATACTCATTCAATGTTCAATCATTGATGGTTTTGCCGCCTTATTATAAAAAGATGTGCATTCCTGATGTCACGGGTTCGCGGCAGCACCAACAGTATTCTCAGTGTGTTCGCAGATCGCTGGGATTCTCCGATGTGGCGGAGGTGGACGCAGCTCCACGCTGAATTTTAATTTTAATTGTTTGTGTGTCTGTACTAATACTAGATGTTAAGTAAAATTGTTACTAACCATATGGACTAAATTGTCTGAAATAAAAATATTCTAATACAACAAAAATCTATGATTTTTTCTTAAAAATTTAAAAGGTTTTCGCGCAAGAGCGTAAAAAGATAACTCAGTTAGAAAATCTAAGTAGATTGTGACTGTGTACTGTCAAACTGAAAGTGACCTTTCATACAAACTTTCATCCCCTATTAATGTGTGGTTACAGCGTCTGCGCTGAGTATGATAAAAGATGTGAGTATTTTGAATGATGTAAACTGGTCGGACCACTTTCCATTGGTAGTAAATTGTGATTTTGATATAATAGTACCAAAAATAGATATTCAATGTATGCATACTATCAATAAAGTAACATGGGGAAACCGAAATTATGAACAACAGTGTAATTATGCTAATTTATGTGATCAATATATTGATTCATGTATTTGGCCAGATATTCCGTGTACCGGTACCTCATGTGATGATGAACGTCACTATAGTCACATAAATGAATACTACAATAAAATTATTGATTGTATAACTACAGCTTCAATTCGATCTTATCGTGGTAAAAGTCAGATCCGGAATAAACAGGTTATAGGCTGGAATTATCACGTGAGTGAGGCTCATGTGACTGCTAGGCAATGTTATCAGCTTTGGCTACTATATGGTTGCCCGACGGAGGGTAGAATCTATGACGACATGACTAACAGTCGTAGGCTATTTAAAAGCAAAATAAGATGGTGCCAGAAAAATGAACATAAAATCAAAATGGACATAATTGCCAATCATCGGCAGAATAAAGACTTTGGCAAATTTTGGAAAGAAACAAATAAACTAAAGTTTAGAGCATGTCTTCCCTTATCTGTTAATAATAGTCAAAATCCTGTGGAAATTGCTAACATGTTTGCGAGTAAGTTCTGCCCCCCGATGGAGAGTGTTGGTGAGCAATGCGGGGCCCGTGGTGACGCGGGGTCTGCCCCATCTACGTCACCGCTGTCGCGTGAATCACAATCGCGGTGCGCCATGACCGGTGAGGGTGGAGGCGGCGACTCGACGCCGGCGCCGACCATTAATGCGCATGCGTCGATCGCGTGCGATACTAGTTCATTTCATGTTACATCTGATAATTTATTAGAATACGTGCGGCGAATGAAACGAGGTAAGTCCCCGGGTCACGACGGGCTTAGTGTTGAACACATATTGTATGCGGGGCCATTGCTGTATGAAAAACTTGCTTACTTTTTTAATGCATGTACTGATCACAGCTACCTGCCGATAGAATTTATGAAAACTAATGTGGTACCAATAATTAAAAACAAAACCGGTGACGTCTCCTGCTTGTCTAATTACCGCCCCATTTCCCTGGCAACAATTTTATCTAAAATATTCGAACGTATAATTAACAGCCATTTGGGCGAAGATAATATTCCAATAAGTAAGGCTCAATTTGGTTTTAGAGGCGGCTTATCTACCGATCTCGCAATATTTGCACTGAAAAACACGGTACGAAACTATACTCGAAGAAACACATCTGTTTTTCCTGCTTTCTTGATCTGAGCCGTGCTTTTGACTCAATTAATTATAGAATACTATGGGAAAAGTTAAGAAATTCAAAAGTACCACCTATCATAATAAATATCTTAGAATATTGGTACTCAAACCAAATAAACCAAGTTAAATGGGGTAGCAGTATATCTAAAACATATAAATTAGCATGTGGGGTAAGGCAGGGCGGGCTGACTTCTACGGTGCTTTTTAATTTATATATAAATGAGCTACTGGAGGAGCTGAGCCGAACCAGAGTCGGATGCCATGTAGGAGGCGAATGCCTTAACAACCTTAGCTACGCTGACGATATGGTTCTGCTCAGCCCCTCTGCTGGCGGATTGAGGAAACTTATTGCGATCTGCGAGCGCTATGCCGCCGCACATAGTCTGACATATAATGTAAATAAATCGGAAATATTGATTTTTAAATATGGTAAAGGGCCAGACCAGGTATTGCCTATTGACTTGTGTGGGTCTCCTCTTAAAATTGTAAACAACTTTAAATATCTAGGTCACATTGTTACAGCTGACTTAAGTGATAATCTGGATCTTGAAAGACAAAGGCGAAGCATTGCTTGTAAAAGTAATATGCTCGCCAGACGATTTGCATATTGTTCAAAACAGGCTAAAGTAACCCTGTTTAAAGCATACTGCCAGGCGTTCTACACCGGCCAACTTTGGTGCAAGTACACGAAGAGTACTTATAATACTCTTCGTGTACAGTACAACAACGCGTTCCGGGCCATGCTTAATCTGCCCTGGCGGTGTAGTGCGTCTGGTATGTTTGCCGAAAGCAGGGTCGACGATTTTTATGCTGTATTACGTAGGCTTAAAGCATCATTTCACCTGAGACTGATTAAGTGTAAAAACGACATTGTGACTACTGTATTTCGCACCATTTACGTGACTACTAAGTATTTTATCTTATTATGACTGTTTGAATTTAAACCTACCTGACATTTATAAGAAAACTAATTAATTAACGAATTATTATTATTATTATTATTATTAATTAATTGATGTATAATGCAATAATAATAATTTAGTTTAATTCAATATAATATAATTTAATTTAATATCTATTTCATTTTTAATTCAATTAATTTTTCTAATACTATGGGTGTATGTGTAAAAAACTTGCCTGAAATAAATGAATTTTATTTTATTTTATTTATTTATTTATTTATTAAAACCCTTTCGGGAATTAATTTTCAGAAATCCTTCATTAGGCCCGTTGTGCACACACGTTTTTCTTACCGTGAAATACTACGGTTGATTCGTCGTGTGTAGGCACGGTCGTCAGTGCTGTATGGTTCACTATGGAAATTTATTCAGACACGGCGGCACTACGGCATGGCGCCGTCACCGTATGTACCTACTATCTACGCCCGGGTAAAGGCTCGTACAGACTAGTGCGATATCGCGGGCGCGACGCGACACTAGTAGCACAATTTCTTTGTCGCGAGTCTGTACGAGCCTTAACAGGCAACCGCGCCGTACCGGACACCGTGCCGTGTACAACAAGCCTTAGTGCTCACTTTTGTTATTTATGGAACTCTTGTGCAAAATTTTAAGCTTGTTGACCCAGAGGTGTAGGTCGTGCGCAATTGGGACGCATTTACTAAGGAAGCGCGCAGACTGAATGTAAATTAGTCGTACGTATACGTAGGTACTACGTGTAGTTCCGACGTCCGATAACAATCCGAGCTTGTTCGGGTTTTAAAGGAACACTCTATCTATTTAACGGAGAAAAACTTATTCAGTGTGCGCACTCAATTCGTACGACCACGATCATTCGTTTACGTACGGTACAAATTCGTATCCAAAGTACTCGCGGCCTTAGGCTTTGCGTTGTCTGTCAGTGAATAGAAAGAAAGAAAGAACGTTTATTTGCGGTAAACATGACGCAAAAAAAAGAACACAAACACAAAAAATAAAAACAAGTTGGGGGAAAATATGCATCACATCCACGCAAAACTGAACTGAATGAATGAATTTAAGGTTTTAATTAAATAAAAGATAATATTTCTATCATCTCATCATCATCATTTCAGCCGAAAGACGTCCACTGCTGGACATAGGCTTCCCCCAAAAGGGGGGAATTTGCCGTAATCGCCACGCTTGGCAGGCGGGTTGGCGATCGCAGTATAGTGTTAAAAATGCATAGAGAACGCTGCTGTCCATTCTCTAGTAAGTCCCTTAGTCGCCTTTTACGATACCCACGGGAGGAAATGGGCTGAAGCTATTCTTTACGTCCGGCTAATTATAACCTTAAATTCCTTCATAAGCTTAATTAATTTAGTTATTGATTGCTTTAAAATAACTTACAATACTTTACTTGACTAGCATAACTGAATTTAAAAAGAACATCACGAAAAATTGAATGGCGGTTTTCCAAATCACAATTTTTGCTAAAATCTTGCCGATTCCACCGCAACTTTATTTCTCTAAACATATCAAACACACTCGCGACTCAACCCCCGGGCGCTGTCGATTACTGAACCATTAACCTTCTAGTACCACTCGACACAAACAGACAAACTTACACACAACCCAAATCATACCCTATCTAGTTCACATAGACTTTACTATTCTTTGTTGCAAAATAGTTGGAGATCATGAGATACGTCAATAGATTTTGAATTTTATGCTTGTTAGATAAGACTGAATTTTGGATGGTAACTGCCGCGAAGATGTTTAGCTTTTTGAGAACATTAATATTGTATTGCCAAAAAAATTGTAAGTCCTGAAACTTACTGATAAGGTTGAAATTGCATTGCTAAATGCTTCGAAGACGTAAGGATTTCAAGTGGTGATTCGAATTGAGTTTTTATTTTTTTTTCTCTAAATAAAAAGGTTTCAATAACCGGGCAGTATTTGAAGAGGTTTGTTGAAAAAGATCTCATTATTGAGTTATTCTATACTTTTCGAGGGCTCTTCTCGATAAATAATACGAAGTTTGACCATTCTGGGAATGTGAAGTTATTATTGAGTCTGTTCGAGTAGATAATTAATGTTTGAAAACACAATCTTTACAAATGGGTCATTGATCGTACTGTTTACTTGATTGGTTAACATTGTTGACGCTATGCAGATCTTAAGTTTGATTAAGTAAAATGATATCGAGGGTCAAAGTCCGAGGACATTTTCTCTTAGAAGATCGTTACGACAAAGTCGCATTGTTCCTGACATTTTAAATGACTGAATCTCTTTCCACATTAACCGAGTCCTAGTAAATTGCTGCTTTACCAATGTTTTGAACAGTAACCAGTATACCCGCTGTTGAAAACTATCATCATCATTTCAGCCGAAAGACGTCCACTGCTGGATATAAGCCTCCCCCAATTGGGGGGGGTTTGCAATAATCGCCACGCTTGGCAGGCGGGTTGGCGATCGCAGTATGGTGTTAAAAATGCATAGAGAAGCTGCTGCCCATTCTCTAGTAAGTCCCTTAGTCGCCTTTTACGACACCCACGGGAGGAAATGGGGTGGTGCTATTCTTTACGTCCCGCATCACACGGCATCGTTGAAGACTAAGCTCAAATGAAATTATGTTTATTTCTGTAAGTAGATCTTTTAAGATACTTTTACACTTTTAAAACTAGATGGCACCTGTTGGGAATCAAAATGTAATGAAATCGTTTATTCTGTAAATAGGATATCGGCACGTTTAATTTCCCCTGAGAAGAAATAGCGAAACAAACTAAGGGGTCAAAGTCTCTTTTAAAGTCCAGACATAATCTTGGTCAGATCATGTGGGGAACATGTAGATCCGTGTCTAAAATGGTCTTTTGAGGAAAGAACCACTCAAATTTGAGTGGACTTGCCCAGTCAGTGCAAGGATTAGTCAGTAATCGTGTAGCTCAACTCAGGATTTAAGGAGCTCAACGACTCGACGAACAATACCAAAGAAAGGACATTTGGGTAGGCCAAATAAAGTACTAAAAATGCCAGACACGACTCGGCCCCACAACCAGTTGCTACCGCGGACCCCACCGCGATGGACGAAAGTCCACTCTAAAACTATATCATTAACTGTTTGAAGGGAAAGTTTATCTACACTTCTACACTAATATTATAAAGAGGAAAGATTTGTACCTATTTTTGTATGTTTGTATGTTTGTAATGAATAGGCTCAAAAAGCACTGGGCCGATTTAAAAAATTATTACACCAATAGAATGCTACATTCTTCCAATTTGACATAGGCTACATTTCATTTTGAAAAAAATTTGGGATCCTTGGTAAAATATTTTATAAGACGGTAATAAACCATTGCCTATTTCATACAGTCCACTCTTTAATTGCTCCACGCGCTAAACATTGATCCGGCTCGAAGGACCAGCAAGAAATGCCGAAACAAACTCAGAGGTCATGGTCTGCCTAAAAGTCCAACCATTATATTACTATTTCATTTCATTTAATCAATAACAATTTACATTGTGTCTGAATGTTTTACAAATACACGAATAATTAAAATAATAACAAGTTAAACACTAAGATATATTGTTGAGACATGCAAATCCCAACTGCATGAAAAAACAAGAATTTTGCTAATCCCTAACTCTACTCCAACTCAAATTCTACCAAATATTTACAAAAATCCTTTTAAAAATAAACTCCAACTAAACATTTTTCTTCCGTTATACGAATAAAACACAAAATGTTAGCATCAAAAGCCAACCCTTCTGCCCCCATACAAATTGCGCTCTCATTATACCATCTTATACAATGAAAACTCAGGTTTCATCCCACGCTGACCAAAGTGGACGAGGGACAGATATATACACCCTCCGCAAGAGCGAAAAGGACAGGTATACGTTTCAAGGACCACTTGAAATATAAATGGTATCGGATTGGCGAGGAAAGAGATGCGAATACGGTTTGAGTGTCTGTGTGTGAGTGGGAGGGGAGTATAGAGCAATGCGCTTGAGTGGATGGAGCTTGTATTGGTATCTAAAGATGTTTGAAGTGGTTCATATTAGTTGAAGTTACTTGATAGAGGTTTGCTTAGTTTAAACGGTAAATAAATGTATTGGATTAAATAAATATCTGTTGGTAGTTTGTTGCTTTAAAATTATCTTAATGCCCGGTCTTGGCCGTCTACATTATTCCAGTTGCACTGTATTGGTCGCACTGGATTTAAAAGTAGACCGCCAATCCAGTTACTGGACTGGAATGCTAATTGGATTCAGTGCATTCCAGTGCCGGTTTACATTTTTCCAGTAAGCAATCCAGCGCTGGATTCGATCGCTGGACTAGAATAATGTAAACCGGGCATAAAGAGTACCTAATAGGCGCGACGGGACGACTAGTATGAAGGATGCCTTGCTAACACACCCATTTTATTGAAGTGTTTAGAAAAACCAAGAGCAACATACAGTATTTATTAATTAAAACTTTATGCCCAAGTAAAAAAAAAAATTGGCTGTCATAAGGACTGCCGATAGAAGTAAAAACTCAAAACTATGGAATACCTGACAGTCTGGCGCAACACGTCCTGAACATGTCGCGCATATCGGTGACGCCAACCCATACGTTTTCTCCTACAAAAAATCGCTCAACGCGGCTAAAGAAGTTTTCACTTCACAGATAGACAATAAATACATACAAACATAAAGCATATTATCTATATAAATAAATTATATATATAACGTAATATATGTAACGTTACGTAAGATCAGAGATAGAACTACCACCTACCTATCATCAGAACTGAAGAAGTTAGGACTCTTTACATGAAACTCTTGAAAAATGTAAGGTCAGAGATAGAACTACCACCTACCTATCATCAGAACTGGAGGAGTCCTAGCTTAAGAAGAAAATAAACAAGTTAAAGAGTAAACAATTTAATAATTAAAAACAATTAAGATGGTTTAATAGAAATGGCTCTCGGACCTCTTGATACGACCTGCTCCTCCAAGGTCGACGACTTGGAAGCCTGACTCGAGGTTTCCCTCCAATACCCATTCCTAGTAAACCATCTTAATTGTTTTTATTTATTAAATTGTTTACTCTTTAACTTGTTTATTTTCTTCTTAAGCTAGGGCTCCTCCAGTTCTGATGATAGGTAGGTGGTAGTTCTATCTCTGACCTTACATTTTTCCCCTCTCGGAAAAATGTAACGTTACAATATGCAATACTAAAGATGAAAAAAGAGCAAGGATCTTTAAGTAATGATGATGTGATGTGAAGAGAGTTTTTTACCAGAACTTTAAAAGTGGACAAAAATTGAGCACGCCTTCTCGACACGGGCAAGGTATTCCATAACCGTACTGCTTGAACTGTAAAAGACATATAATAAAAGCAACAAAAAAAGTGAAGCTTATGGTAAGGCTTGTTTCAAGTCCGCCTGGCTAGCTACCACCATCTTATCTAAGTCTGTGGCCATAACAACAATGTTAACTGCATTAGTTGTGTTTCGGCAGTTAGAGTTAAGATAGCCAGTTCCTCTGTGGTTGAGGATTCCGGGTGAAGCTCGCTTCCACCTTCGGCTTTATCTTCACATACCATCAGGTGAGATGAAGGCCAGAAGCATCCCCGTAAAGAAAAAAAAATATATTGTCATCACCAAATACTGTTAATAAAGAAGAATGTCGATCTTAATAAGTCGGACACTGTTGCAGCTTTAGGTCCCCGGTCAATATTTTTTAGGGTTCCGTAGCCAAATGGCAAAAAACGGAACCCTTATGGATTCGTCATGTCTGTCTGTCTGTCTGTCCGTCCGTATGTCACAGCCACTTTTTTCCGAAACTATAAGAACTATACTTATGAAACTTGGTACGTAGATGTATTCTGTGAACCGCATTAAGATTTTCACACAAAAATAGAAAAAAAACAATAAATTTAAAAAAATTTTAGGTAGCAAATTAACGATATTTGTCGGAGGTGTCGGAAAAAAATAAGCCGTAACCGACATCCACGCGGGCGAAGCCGCGGGCAAAAGCTAGTACGTCATAATTCGCAAACCGCAGTTTACCTTTCATTCAATCAACTCAAATATAAAAATTTAAAAAAACCGTCCAAGTGTGTGTCAGACCACGCACAATAAAGAGTTCCGTAGTTGGGATGAATATCCCAAGAATACACTTAACAAACTAAGTTTTCTAATACGGAACCCTTCGTGCCCGAGTCCGACTCGCACTTGGCCGATTTTTTAATAAACCCTTAACCGAGGGCATTAAAAAAATTGCCGTGACACATATCCGTTAAACTACTGTCAACCATTATTTTAAGCACCCTAATTATGTTTCCTATTACCATTACATTATTCTGTCTAAAAAATGTTACCCTTAGAACCAGTCAGTGGTCCATGTGTCCCTCTGCCTATCAAGTTACGTCACCATTGTGGTAATGACGACATCGCCAACATTTGTCATGTAACCCAATATCTGAACCAACATTTGGACAATTTGTGGATTCTGTAACTGGTCGGATTATGGAATTAAATATGAGAAAAAAAATAAAGTGACAAGTTTGGTTAAAATGTTTCTGTGTAGAATAAGTGCCGGCACAAAAAAACGCTAGTCTATAACAAGATTGTTAGGCACAACTTGGTATCTACATAATAATTTTATTAGTATTTTCTAAATGACAAATGTTTTAGAATCTGTAACAAAGCTCTGTGAACATTCAACCCTTTTATACCTACTTTGACGTGATAATCACTCGTTGGAATCGATTACAAACTTAAATCGAATCTATTAAATAAATGCTGTCGTTATATTTTACAATACTTTCTTTTGAAATACAAAAGAGACTATGAAGCACAAATGATCTTAAAATATTATGTGACTTTGTTTCAAATTTAATTAAAGAAAAATCAATGACTAGAGGTGTGACCAAACATAAAGCGGCAATCGTGCGCGGCTGTAGCGCGCGGCTGGCCGCGCTATGATTGGACGAGTGCCGCGCGCAGCAGGCGCGAGCTATCTGCCGCGCACGGCGAACGCCGCGAACGGTGTAGTGTTGGTTCGCCAGTGGTTGTGAGTGGATGGACGTATTTTATCAAGTAAAATAGATAACGAAACAGCAATTCGTCTTATTGAAATATATGGCTCCCATATTCCATTATGGGATACAAGGGAGCTACAGCACCCGCGGCCGCTTTCATTATGGTTTGAATACGAAACAAAGAGCGCGGCGTGTCTCGGACATGCCGCGCAGCACTGCCGCGCAGAAGGTCTAAACTAATCGCGCGGCAAATTTGTGTCTTGCGAATGCCGCGCGTAGCTGCCGCGCACCTTGCATGCCGTATTTGGACACACCTTTAGACTTAACAACAAATTCCACAACTGAGTGGCGTAAACCCCAGCGTAGCCGCTTACTTTTTTATTTTTATTGAAACGTTTATTTGAGTGTTACTACTATTATCAATATTAGAATAACTTTTTTTTATTTTTTTTATTCTCCTATGAGTTTGCTCTTGACTTTAGTCTAGGTCTGGATGACAGAGTCAAAGTCTACGATGGAGTCAGCTTACCCAGAAGAAGCCTGTTCACTCTCACTTTGAATAGATTAGGGTTGTATGCGTTCGGAAACACAGACGCAGGCAGAGAGTTCCACTCCTTTGCTGTGCGCATTATAAAAGACGTTTGAAAACGCTTAGTGCGAGTTGGTGGAATATCAACTAGGTAGGGGTGGTAACTTGCAGTGCGTCTAGATGTCCGATGGTAGAAGGGGGCCGGTGGAATGAGGTCGTGGAGTTCATGGGCACACTCTCCGAAGTACAATCTGTAGAAGACCGACAAGCAGGCAACCTTGCGGCGATGAGCCAAGCTGTGAAGCTTGGCATCCACCAGTTTTACGTCGCCAATGAGCCTCTTAGCTCTGCGTTCCACCGAGTCAAGCGCAGCAAGTTGGTACTTTGCTGAGCCATCCCAAAGGTGGCTGCAATACTCCATGCAGGAACGGACTTGTGCTTTGTAAAGGGTTAAAAGCTGTCCAGGCGTAAAGTATCGCTTCACCCTATTTAGGACGCCCAGTTTCCACATTCCAATAATATATAGTACAGTACAGTGTGAACGTGTCTATAACAATGTATGGTGCGCGATATTGTTGTGCTATGAGCTATATACTATATGCTATTATATTATAGCGTAGTCTAAACGCAGCTTTATTCAAATCAAATTTCTTTGCTTGAATATGTGTACATACAACAAAAGTTCTTTAAACCATATCCTACCTGAACTGGTAAGAAAAAAAAGACGTGTGGCACTCGGGGACTGCCGCGGTAAAGCTATTGCATAGCATTTTGTATCAACTTATGCAATTATAATTATTTATTTATTTTATTTATGCAGTATTTCTTTTTCTTTGATATTAATATTTTTTTTTTTTTTCGTTACGGAATTTCTGGATTCGGTCCCCGCGCTCAAGGCCCGCGATAGAAGCTATGCAATAGCTTAAAAACAAAATAAATAAGTGCTGAACGTCGTAAAAGTGTATAACTACGTAAACAAAGTCAAATACTATTCAAATATAAGCATAATAACAACTTTAAAATAGACGAAAGTGTTGAACCTAAAGTAATTTTAAATAAAAAAAGAGTGACAAACTGTTTTGACAGCGAAAAAATTCCATGTACATGAGTCATTTCCAACCGTCTAGTCAAGTTTAAAAATTGTTCAACTGGAATGGTATCAACTATTTGGCAAGCTTTTATTAAGTCATTGTAGCCTTGCGGTGCAACAGGGTAACTGAATGTACTCGTAATCGACTGCTCGTGAGTTCAAACCCCACTATCAACAATCACTTTTTGTGAAGATCATAATTTAATAAACTAATATTTATAAGAATAAAATACGCAGTACACAGAAAAAAGGAACTGCCAGAAATTATTAGATCACTAGAGGGTACTGGTGTAGGAAAAACAGCGCTTTGTTGACAAAGTTCTTGACAACAAACAAGACAAGAATATGGCGGCCGGTAGCTATGGCGGCTGAGTAGCGTAGTGCGATAGAGTCGAATAGATGTTAAAGCGAGACAGCGATAGCGTGAGGTTTTTTCGTTACGGAATTTCTGGATTAGGTCCCCGCGCTCAAGGCCCGCGATAGAAGCTATGCAATAGCTTAATATCTATTATAATAATAACATTTCTTACTTTATTCATTCATTTAACTATTACAAATATTAATATCAGTTAATTATGAAATTTATTAATTACTTATATCATTTTATTATCATGTCTATCATTAAAATGTTATCGAAAATATACCAAATTAGAAGTCGCTTTTATTTTGCAAGCTCGACGATTCAATTAACATTACCTACCATCGTTTTTATAACACGAAAATAAAAACCTAGTCATATCGATTAAATACGATCCGACTACTCGGTAACAATGATTCGATTAGTCTAATCGAGTGTAAACGCACCATTATTATCTGTTATAACGTAAGCATTTTTTGTTTGCGCTCAATACGATAACGATTTTGTTCATCTTATGATGGTGAAAGATTTATTTATCTATTTATTCATGAGTATTTGAATGTCTGAGTACTTATAAAAATTTTGATTTGATAGAAATTTTGAGATTTTTTTATTTGTGCTGCCTCTGCAATTATGGATCGATCAGTTACATAGCCTTAAAAACAAGGTTCAAAGCTATTTAAAGAACTCATTAACTGTAATTTGGATATAATGTAGGTACAACCCGTTTTGCTCAGCGATACTTTCTACTCTATGAAACAAATATATTTGACTATAACAGTCAGGATTTTTTATTATTTATAAGTAACTAAAATGGTACAACACCAATTACATTAATAAACATAGAAACATAAAAAATATAGATGTTGAATTTTTTTTTACATTATTTAATTAAAACTAACATGGAACAGTAGACTCCCTTGCATACTTTCTCTCACAGAACACCAGACATATACGCATTATTTTACTCCATTCATCCACAAAACATCACATTCAGGGTTGGCAGTCGGGCATTGAGCATCTTCAAAGTACGACACACCGGGATTCAGCTCTGGCGACAATTTTGGATGACGTTTGGGCAAACAGATTGTGCCGGCGACTCGGACGGTGTCCGATGTATTTGTCGGACACAAATAGTCGGCAGAAGGGTCCATGGAGCTCTGAGCAGTCTATACGCCCCCGCAAGGTATTACAGGCTACCGTGAGCTGATCAAAGCCTCTTCTCACCTCCAACGAGTTAAGGCCCAACATCCCTAAAAGATAATTGATAGGATATAACGTGCATATTTCAGTTTGTGTCTACAGAGCTTGAGATATTATAGTTTTATTTGAATTGTAAACTCAATCACTCTCCGTGAATTTTTTCCATTAGAAATGTTGCATAGACAGACAAGCTTTTTTTTTATCTGTCTTGATAGAAACTGTACTCATGAATTAAGTGCCCGAGTATCGACAGTAGACGCAGGTTTCAAATCAGTCAAATAGCTAATTTTCCTTACAGAAACACAAACATTAATCAATCTGTATTAACTTAATATTATTATAACTTGAGCAAACACAAAGAATACTCGAAAATGCTTCTAAGTATTATGAAAATTAAAATACAAATCAGGTTCAATATTTGTTGAGAATGCATGATGGAGTAATGTTGGCCAAATGATTGAATTAAGAATATAAATCAAACATTACGAACAATAAAACCATTAGCGAGAAGGTCAATTGGTTTACAAACTTTATATTTTACTAATTAGAGGATGAGCTGGGATTGGAGTTAAAAGTATGAAGTTTAAGTCAAACACTTTGAAAACTAGATAACGCTGCATTGAGCTAAAGTACCTTCCTAATCAATAATAGTAGATTGTTCGCCTAGGGACAAACAACTGTTTTAAAGGCGAGAGTGTTTCTTTGAATCCAGAGCGCAGCGAGGCATTTAAAAAAAAGTCACTCGAGCTTAATAATGTGAGCTGTGAGCTTATGTCCATTTGGAATAATGTACCTTTGAATTGATGTTTTATTTTTATTTTTTATTTGGAGCTGTGTTTCCGGAGATTGCCCTCCAGGGGCCCAAGTCTGCTATTTTTATAAATTCGTCACTCCAACACGACCCCATTGTCATTTTGCTAAAAGTTCGTAATCTGCTAAATTCATAATGGTCGATCATTGGTCGGACAATGGTCTCGTAATAGAATTGTATTACAATGGCATTTTGAACATTTATTCATGCCAGATTTCATTTATATATATTTTTACATATTATTTATTAGTGTTATAATCTGAAGTAGTAGGAAGTTGGAAGTTTAGTAGGAAGTTTCATTTGTCATTATGTACGAGATTACCAATTCTTTCAATGGAGTGTCAGTGGCTGAACATTGGAAAGTCATAATGAGGCCATTATATAAGTAGATTACCAAACTTGTCAAAATCAACAATTATGATATCAATGAATTCTGACACTTGTAATAGCAGACTTGAGGCCCTGATATACCTACACAAACTAACAAAATTCGCTCTCTCTCTTTATAATATTAGGTATAGTATAGATTCCAGCCTGCACTTGACATGAACCCTGGTTCGAAGTAAACTTGAGAGAACTTGTATGTATATGTGGTGCAAACTGTGAATATAAGTTGGTTATTAATCCATACTTATATTTATATACTTATATATACTTATACTTATATACTTATAAACTTATATACTTATTAATATTATAAATGTGAAAGTAACTCTGTCTTTCTGTCTGTCTGTCTGTCTGTATTTTACGTTTTCACGCCTAAACCGCTGAACTGATCATAATGAAATTTGGCACAGATATAGCCTGGGATATGGAGAAGGACATAGGCTACTTTTTTACGCGATAACCGACATCTACGCGGGCGGAGCCGCGGGCAAAAACTAGTTAATTCATAAATCAATAGAATCGTACTACGCAAACTAAACCTTGCATTACTGTGGTCTTCCACCCTGAGTTTATGTAACCTGTCATAGTAAAGTTACTAAAGTAAATTTATTTGCATAGATTTGTCGTAGGTATGTACTTAATGTAAGTTTTTACAATAAAATGGGCGAACCCAGCTCAATAAAGATAAACAATAAGAGAAAGTTATTGGGCTGAAGATGCCAAAGCGCTATAAGTAAACTTGGTGATGAATGCTCACACTTTCTTTATATGAGATGACGCCTTTGCCCTACACTGAGATAAATACAGACCAAGTTATATGACTAATATTTTCTTTGAATAGATCTACGTAATATCCAGCCCATTCCCACATATTCCACAATAAAAGTACATAGTACACATTATACTAGAATACACAAAGAGTACACAATACACAGTGTATCGGCAATAAAACGCGCGCATTCCAGCGACGCAATAATTATGCTATTATTATAAATAATTTTGCACAAGAGTTTCTTACAAAACGAAGGTGGAGCACTAAAGGAAGGATTTTTGAAAATTCATCCCCTAAAGGAGTTATTTAGCCGATGGGAAATCCCATCATACGACATGAAATTTCAAAGAAACAGAGAACTTTCAGTAACATAACATAGTTACATTATTAAGGCCTTACTGAATTGAAACACGATCTTGCTAGATAATGACTGCTTTATTTATCTGTCAGGTGTACGTACAAAACATTATTATGTGGTACCCTCAATTAATAATATTAAAAAAAAAAACACAAAAATTCCCACCACCAATCACACAATGTTATGAAAACACAAAGGTAATATAAATTATTATTATATTATTATAATATATTTATTATTACGCCTGTACGGATCGATTATTATTATTATAATATATAATATAATTATTATTATATTATTTCTTAGTATCGTATTCGATCCGTACAGGCAGAACATCTTCCTGTTACAAGACAAATTCTATACTTTAGGTACAATTATTATTTATTCTACCATTAATAGGGTTTATTAACACACATAAATCTCTCTTCTGTTTCTTTTGTACACGAAGTTACAGTAGAACACTGGACTCCTAGGTCACAGGGTTCCACTAGTTTACGGGGCAGGGTTTTCACTATTTGTGCAGCCTTTTCCCAAAATTCAATATAACCATGTGAAATGTTTTGGTGTTGTCATGCAAAGGTATTTTGTGTCAAATAAACTTATTTTTTATTTTTTTTTATTAACGCATGTAAAATATTTAATAAATATACCTTGAATTTGAAAAAAAAAACTTATTCCGTGTTTATTTCCAATTTTTATTTTTGAATAAATTTTATTATTATATTATTATTATTATTTGTATTAGGTTATCTTATGTATAGGTAGGTACGTAATAAAGATATCTTAGGAATAACTTCGGTATAACCATATTTTTTTTGACTTTTATACCTAGTGTAACTTTATTCCGTGTTTATTTGTATTAGGGTAAGAGTATAAATAATCCATCCACCTAAATACATAAAAATCTATTGTGTTAGTCTTGCAAAAACGCGAAAATGGCTCGACCGACAATATCTAAATTTTGTCACACATGGTACGGGGTTTACCGTCAATAAAAACAAAACTGTGTAGTTTCAAAAACATTCAAAAGTTGTGTAGCTTTTTTCATTACTTTCTCTCTCTCTTTGATGATTTTTTTTTTATTCTTTCAATTATAAAAAAAATCGTAGGAGTTATATCGTTTGCATAAATAACGTTTTATTCATGACAACCGTTTCCCCAGAAGATAAAAAGTGTGTATCGTCAGCATAAGAGTCACCCGTTGCGCAGTTTTCCTATTCGACGGCGATGACCGCTCAAATACCTACGTCACATAGTAAGTGAGCTACGCGATAAATATGAAATATAAAGTAATAATACACTGTGTCGGAGCTATATGGCTCGCATTCCGTCGCGGACCGCAATATCGTAGCAATGTATTGCTTTTATACCGAATAAGGCATAAGCTGTAGCGGGCTAGCATACAAATGGTTTTCGAGAAAGCAAAACTGAAAAGTGTCGAGACATAAAAAAGCTCAAGTAAGAATTTTCAGTTTTGTTCCTACAAACCTACATATTTTTCAGGGATAAAAATATTTAGGCTTAGACATTTAAGATCATAATAATAATTTCGCGATATTTTATTTTACATTTTTTGTAAAAAAAAAAAAAAAAAATCAAAAGTAGACCGTAAATGATGACAGTATAACTAACGGTCGTAGATTGACAAACCATTTCTAGCCTAAAGAAAAATGATTCACCTACAAGACAAATTAAAATTCTCAGACTTTCAGTCTTTGTTGTGTTGAACATGAATAACATGTTCAACACAACAAAGACTGCCAAATTTGTAATGAATAAAATAGTGTGAAGAGTATGGATGTTTTTATTATTACAGGCTCTTAAGACATTTCAGCTTTGACCGTGGAGTTACTTGACGGCTCTTCTCCATAGGCTCTTCTAAAAGACCAATTAGAACCGTGTAACTAGCTTCTGATGTTCCATAAGTGCCCATGTAGGTTTATATGAAATATATTTTTTTATTTGTTCCCTTGTGCAAAGTAACAGAAATACCGCCTTCGCCTGTCCTGTGCACCGTAGTTTTATCGCAAGCATGTCGGTATGCGAGGCGCAAAGTGTCATGCGGACCCCCGGCCCCGGGCCTCTGGGCCCCTCGCACAATACTTATATCATAAACATTACTCTCTTATATTGCTCGTGAACTCTGGCCACTAACACTTATTAAATATCTCTTTTGTTTTGCGAGTTAATGAAGTTGAGTTGAGGTTTTCATTGCGTTGGGGAATGAATAACATTTCGACATCTTCGTGGATTTTGACAAGACTTGTAAGTATACGCTTGTATGGTTTTTTAGGAAATTCTCCAAAAGCAAAATTTCTACCTTGTTAAACTAGAAGTCGTAAACATTCTGAGCGTACTGGTCGGGAAATAAGTTATTGGGTTTTATTCATCAGGACATTCTTAGTAGGTAACAGCCCAGAGTTTTGATTTTATTGTCTTAATCTCTAATCCGATACTTTAAATAGCAGTCTAGAAAAATTACCAAAACGAATTGTATTATACTTAGTTTTTTTAATAAAACTATCTTTAATTAAATACTTGTAAATATAATGTTCTCAATAATCTACAACTGATCGTAACTCCATCTCTTGACATCAAAGTGACAGCTGATGTCATTCACACAATGACAGCTTGTCAAACCTATAGTTACGTTCCGTTAATACATCATCCCCTTTTATTTTTAATTTTATTGTTACATTATCTTCTTTCCCTTTTAAATCTAAATGACTTTAGTTAAACAAATGAAACCTAAATCCTTACATTAATTTTTTACTATTGTAATTAGCCCAGTCAGTTTACGAAAGAACTTTTCTCAAAACCAGAATCCTACATTGCATTAAGAAAACGTGTAATAAAACGGTTAGTCTCACCACATTGAAGCCACAACCAAGTAAACCTTTCCACCCTACCAACAAGGGCAGTGCACACTCGTACAGCTAGTTTCACATTAAATCGTAATTCAGTGCCTTTAATTTAGAAAGTGTAATAAAAAACACATTACACGCGACGTAAAGTACCTGGCGACGGATTTAATAACCAACTGCCGGTACTAGGGGTAATCCGCCTCGCTTTGAAGTCACCATACATTTTATTGACTCTGGATACTGATCGAAGTTTTGTTTTGTTAATATGATATTGGAAGATACTATTGCACATTGAATGTGTAATAGTATCTTCTTCTATCTCTTTTGAAGTTTGAATTATACGTCAAAAGGATTTTGCAAATCTAGGTAGGTATATATTGGGTGGTGATTTAGTCACCTGCATCAGTCGAGGGGGTCATTCTACCCGTCATACTAAACAATTTTCGCTATGAAACTCATATCCGACTTGGTGAAAAAAGAACAAATTCCTGTGCAACGGTAGAAAGACAATTCCAATAGGTACATCTGTTTTTTTTTACGAGCTGGCAGTTTCACAGCCAAAGTGTTCAGTATGATGTTCGTTTTATTTATCCCTTATGTCGCACTGCCATGTTTTGTCTCTGCATCACATTAAGGTTGACTGATAGGAAATGCCTCAGGCATTAAGTCCGCCTTTGTACGGTATTTTTTTTTCTTGTGCATAAAGTTTAAATTAATTAATTAATCATTATTTATTTCCTTCTCAATGCTTTCTAGGATAATCGAATAGATATATAATGGAAACCGCGCATCAGATTGATATCTGTAGTATCTAAACTCAATAATTGGTTGATCTGATTTCATTATGTACTGTTTTTGGTAGCTAGTTTAGTTTATAACGAGTTTAGGAAAAATTCGGGGATTGTAAAGCGACTTCACTGTCACTACTAAATCTGTGTGACGGTTTCTTTCTAAACCTATATACCGGTCTGGACATTGTATGATTTTGTCATTTCTTAAGACAGGTACGAGCAAAGACCAATTTTAGCTGTCTAGAAATTACATAATGTAAAGTATCGTCCTTTTCACATACTAAAAAAATAAGTAAGGCAAACTAACATTCATCTTTAAAAACCTATATAGAGACCCGTCCAGACACTGTGTAGTGTGAATGTCTTTGTAATTTCTTAAGACAGCTACGAACAAAGACCATAAAAAAAAATCTAGAAATTATATTTTAGAATCGTCCTTTTCACAAACTAAAAAAATATGTAAGCCAGACTGACTTTCACTTCTAAATAATCCAATTCCCTTAAGTCCCTCCTAGTAGGGGCGCACTTTGATGTAGCAGCACGGCACAAGCAATGCGAATTATAAACATTTGTATAAAGAAAGCTGTGAACGCCATGCAGCAATTAACACGTTTGTGTGAATAAAAAGTACTTTTTAACTTAAACTCGTTCATTCAGCAGCCAGACTGAAACTCTTGGCACTTTTCGTGGCAGTGTGTGGTGAAAGACCCAAATTTAATTATGTTATAATGAAGTAAAGGGTTTCTGGAGAAGAGATTTTAGGTATGAAATATAAATATTGGATTGGTAATTGTGTTTTATCTCACTTAACATTTCAGTGACTATTAACGGTGTTATTGGATGGCAATCAAGCCGACGACGGCTCACCCAATGTTACGATAGCTAAGATTTATGTGACATCGACATACTAGAAGCATCGATTTGCGATGCTTTTGCATCCTAGAGACGAAGTTGTAATATCTTACTTATTTATTTAATTGTGTGCACAATAAAGGTACAAATAAGCCGGTCAAAGAAGGGTGGTGGAATGATAACATGGCAGGTGCAATGTACACCGACATCCATTCCCTTAAATTCGAAACACAGTAAGACTATACAATAACATGTTACCATAAATTTGAGAAATGTTCCGACGAAAAAATTTTTTACTTCCCTATCCCTAAAAGCACGTATTTTCTAATATTTTATAATAAATCGCCACCTCTTCTAACTTGCACCACACATCTTACCGCCTCATATTGAGTGACAAAAAGTGCAAGCGAACGCGTCTACGAGTAATTACGTTTTGTGCGCGACTGTATCGAGTGACGGCGAGACGTGACGCACTCGTGTGCGCCATTGTACTTCACAGGAATAGGGATGCTAAGGACTGGATTAAAATAACGATTCGAAAGGCCGAAGGAAATTGGGGTTTTGATAGCAAGTCTCGACACATAGAGACTTATAGACGGTTTTTGAAACTTTGATGTCTGTGATTGTTGAAAGCAAAGGACCATCGTCCATTTTAACTCCCCCCCCCCCCCTGGTGATACGTAATGAGGTTTCAGACCACCCATCCCCCTCTATCCAAAATCGCGTGTAGTTTTTCGGTACAAAGTATCTTAAATTTTTCAAAAATGTCTAGACAGACATTAAGGTTGCAGGGCCGATCCCCTGGTGCTGTGATTGATTAGAGAAAATAGCATCAGACAATCAAATCAATTATTTGGAATAATAGGTTATTAACAACAAATTACAATACAGGTCTTTAGTTGCTTACTAAACAGGTCAAGGTACCTGATTTCTACTATACCTGGGTACATAATATATGGCCTGTTCCTAAAGAATGTGATGGAAATGTAAACAAATGGATCAGAAAACATACCTGTGGATGCTAATTTGCAGTGCCACATTCAAATTGAGTACTTTGATTTGATGAATCAAATACTTTAACCCGATATTCTACTTTAAATCACTTTCACACAATCACAAAAGTGGTGACATATAAAGTTGGCACCTTGTAAATATAGATGAACTAGCTTTTGCCCGCGGCTCCGCCCGCGTGGATATCGGTTATCGCGTAAAAAAGTAGCCTATGTCCTTCTCCATATCCCAGGCTATATCTCTGTCAAATTTCATGAGGATCGGTTCAGCGGTTTAGGCGTGAAAACGTAACATACAGACAGACAGATAGACAGACAGACAGAGTTACTTTCACATTTATAGTATTAGTATGGATGTGTAACTAATTCCCTCTAGTGACTGATTGCGCAAGAATTTAACCTGAAGAGAGTTTTCACTTTTATCAGATAGTTTTGGAACAGACTATACACCACCTACACTGACAACGTAGAATGGCCAGCCAGAATTTGCAAATATTTATTGAACGGATTGCGGAGTACGCCATTTTTGTTCCAACACATTTTCTATCCAAAACTGGCATAAAAGAAAAACAGTCAACAAAAAATTAAACTGCTCTGTTACGACGCAGTGTTCTAACCCGCCGCTGCTACAATGCGTCGTGACTTTTTTAATGTTTTTTTTTAACCCCCCGGCTCCGCGTCGGCAAGAGTGGCAACACTCACCGTTGTACCTTAATTGGTACCACTGCGCTTTTTATTTTCTTAAACTGTATTTTTTTACCCGTTTAAGGGGAGTTTTAGTTGCTAGGTTGTTGGGAATTATTTTTTTGAGGAGAGGGAATGAAATCAATTTTCCGGAAGGAAAAGTGTAGTGTGTGTGTGTGTGTGTGTGTTGTACTTAAACAAGCTTTGCCTATTGTGTCACTCCATAACTTCTACATTTATATCTGTAATTTGTATGGTGTACATAGGGTTGCCAACTTTTTTATACCAAATTATAGTATTTTCAAAGCCATTGCCTGAAAAAATATAGTAGGTTTCAAAAACATTTTTATTCTTTAAATGTTTGGTACTATGAACCTTTATTAACAGGTTTTTTATTATTAACTAGCTTTTGCCCGCGGCTCCGCCCGCGTAGATGTCGGTTATCGCGTAAAAATGTAGCCATATGTCCGTCTCCATATCCCAGACTATATCTCTGCCAAATTTCATGACGATCGTTTCAGCGGTTTAGGCGTGAAAACGTAACATACAGACAGACAGACAGACAGAGTTACTTTCACATTTATAATATTAGTATGGATGTCTCGTAGCTATTTCTACACTCTAAATTAAGGTTACAAAATACCATTAAACTCAAACTCAACTCAAACTCAAACTCAAAGCATTTATTTCAAATAAACCAATTACAGGCACTTTTGAATTGTCAAGGGGTCGGTCAGTCAGAAAGATGAAGCTAGTTGCCCATTCCAAAGCGTAGTAGGTTCCTATGGAGAAGAACGGACAAGAAACTCCATGGACACTCTTTTAAAACAAAATATTGTTACAAAATATGGGTTACATCATTCATGTTGAAGTTATACATGTGAGAACAATGTAGAAAGACGTGCACGTTAGAAGCGTCCGTAATAGAAACAAATTACTTTAGCTTTTATGAGATTAATACTAGCCAAACTGCGATCATCTCGCCATTTGAATTGAATTAAAAATATAGTACGAGTAGTTTCGCCTACTATATTCTTTCTTTAGAAATATAGTATTTAGGCCTCTAATATAGCAGGAACACGTATTTTTTTGCTTTATCATATTAATAAATAATTACTTAGATAAAACACATTAAACTTGGGAAGGGGGGGCTCCTTACGTCACAGCTACGTATAAAATCTAGCGAGCAGTGACGTCATGCCACATTTGAACTCAATGTATCGCCGTAATATTTTGATTACATAAAAAAAGAAAAATACGTGACCAATATTTTTTTAATAATCTATATACATAACGAACAAATTTTTTTTATTTGTCAGTCTCCCTTTTTGGATATAAACCACATACCTAGCTACACTTTATTTTGTTCCTTAGGCGCCATCTCCACGGACGAGAGAATCGCGGCGATATTCACGCTGGGCCTTCAAATAATCGCCGCGATGATTACGCCGTGTGGAGATTGATTCATAGAGTTTCTATTGAATTTGATGGCACGACGAGATTATCGCCGCGATTTTCTCGCCCGTGGAGATGGCGCCTTAGATATTCACTGTCATTTTCTAGATTAATCCAAACCTTTCTTTGGTGCTTTAAAGTTTCAAAAATGTGTTATTTATAACACAAACGCTGATTTACCAAACAATTATCTTGTAGGGTGACTTAAAGTCTAAAACGAATCATTCACATGCTTCCTTCACGTCTCATCGATGCCACTACAGTAACTCGGCAAGTGTAAGTGACACTCAAAGACAGGGGTAAGGAAGCGCTGGCCTCCGGACAAGTAAGATTAGATTCTTGGCGACACTCTCTGCCAGTGATATAGGATAGCCTGAGGCGAACTACAGCTGTCTAGTTTGAGGAAATTGTATCTGTGAGATGTAGGTACTTTGACTCACGCCTAATAGTGTAAATAAATATTTTTATCCTACAATAAACTGAAACCGTCGTCGTAATTGAACCGGCCGAGGTGGCGGTGCTTGGGGGAGGCCTATGTCCAGCAGTGGATATCTTTCGGCTGAAATGATGATGATGATGAAATTGAAAGAAAGAAAAAGTATTGATTGAGACTCGCACAGGAAGATCACAAACTAAACACTACATATTATAAAACAAAGTCCTCCGTCGCGTCTGTCTGTCTGTCTGTCTGTTCGCGAAAGACTCAAAAACTACTGCACTGATTTTCATGCTGTTTACACCAATGGATAGAATGGTTCTTGAGGAAGGTTTTAGTATATAATTTGTCAAGTTTTTGTATACATTGGCTAAACTAAATAATATTTGTTGGAGGTGTTGGAAAAAAATAAGCCGTCTGGAACGGATCCAGCTGAAATTTGATACAGGGATAGATTCTAGCCTGGAATAAGACATAGGCTACTTTTTATCCCTGGAATAGGTTCCCATGGGTTGCGGGAATGGGATCAAAATTTCATGATTACTTTTGGTCGCAATAACCAACATCCCGCGAAGCCGCGGGCATCAGCTAGTAAAAAATAAACCGGTAATTATGCTGAACCATACCTGAATTTTAGTGAAGGTATGATGAAAGTAGAAAATATGTTCCTGGACAAACTCTTTCATATTACAAACTATTAACAATGTATATATTTGAAAATCGAAGAAGTCGAAACCTCAAAACATCTGTGGTGGTGGCACCATTTCATAATCAAACATGTTAAGTTAAAAGTATAAAAACAATCAAGCAAGTGTTAAAAATGTTTGTTACTCCTGATGAGTAACATTTTTAAAACCTGCTCCGCAGATCGCGGTCATTTTAATGTAGATAATACGAAATAGCCTTTTCTCAAAATGGGACATTCATATCTAAAACAAACACTGCACACTGAAAAAAATGCACTCCAATCAAGTAAGTTTTTAGCTTGATTGACGATATCTTGTTTAGATTAATCAAAATCTTAGTTAAGTTGATCATCACGACATGATTGCAGCAATACTAGTTCAAATGATTGAACGCTCAAACAAGTTTCTCGATTACCCTTAACATGACAACATTGTAGAAGAGTTAAAACAGAAACAAGTTAAAAAAATGTTAACTGTAACAAAGTATGTGAGTTGCGTCAATCAAGCATTTTGATTACTTCAATAAAGATCTTTGAAACTTTAATCTAATAATCTTGGTTGGAGCAACTATGTTTTGACTTGCTTGCTGCAAATAGGTTTTGTGATAACTCCAATCAAGATGCCGTTTTAAATCTCAATCAAATAAAAGTAGTAGCTGTGATCATAGTGCTTAGTAGGCTCAGATGCAAACAAGTTAATTAATCAATCTAAACAAAATCTTGATTGTGGCAACTACTTTTTTTTACAATGCAACTTCAAAAACACATTCATACCTGGCGACTCATCCGGTAGGTCATTATAGTGGTGTGGCGCGGAGGTCGTCTGACTGGCGTACAGCAGGTTCAACTCCCGGGCTTCGTTCTCTTCCTGCGCCTGCTGCCGCCTCAGCGCCACCTGCGCAGACGCACTGGGCTGTAGGAACTATGTGTTACACATAGCACTATATCATTCAAGTTTCATAGCGGTTAAATATAAGTGTGGAGGTTGGTTGTGCATTCTAGCTAAAAGAATATTAGAGTTTGGATATGCTTGTGCCCTCTGTGTACTGTGTAGGTCTAGTACTATCGCGGTCTCGAACATTGGACCACGGTAAGGACTATTCCTTCTTGCAGCGCCAGGTCACTATAGTGAAACTTACCTACGCTCATCAACCAATAGCATCGCAGCATCACATTTTTGCTGGGCCCCTTATTTTTTTTTTTTTATGAAAAGTAAGACGAAGGTGGTCAGATATCTGTGACCATTGTAACAGAGCCTGAGAAATTAATTTACACAAAAGTTTTTATTTTTATTGATCGTCGCAAAAAGGGGCGGTAAACAATTATGGTCATCGTGTCCATGGGATGATGTTTTCAAGGTGGTTAGATTTCCATGACCGCCATAGTAGCTACCTACACAGTATACACAAATTACTTTACTGGGGCTGTGTATACAGGAAAAGTTTTAAAATCAGTGCGCAAATTTTGACAAATTAAACTTAAAAGTGTTTTATTATACACCTATTTCTTATTTTGATATGTCTTAGTGCAAAAAAAATAAGTTATCGTTAACGAAAGATGTTCATTTTGAAACTGGTTTAATGGATACTCGTCGCACAACGCGCCGGCACGGTCAGTCAAGCGGAACGCAGTAGTAGGTTACCTATCGGTGCGCTCGCCCATTGATATTATTTCGTATAGATTGTATCCATATTTTGCTGATTTCAAGTGGACCAAAAAAAAAGTATTTAACAAATAATTGAAATGTGTTCTATTACAATTACTGAACCACCGAAAAAAAATTGCGCACTGGTTATAAACTTACCATGTATATACAATAGAGATCAAAATGCAATAAAGGGGGTTTTGAAGAGAGCGAATATACATTAAATAACAACAGTATAGGTAAGTACTGCAATATCCAATCAATTTGAATTACAAAGTAAAGTTATCCAAAGTACGTAGGTAAGAAGCCCAGTGTAGTTGGTATCGGTCAAAAAACTGAATATGGTCATGAAGTCTGTATTCAGTTTTGTGACTGTTTTACATTAAACTCCTGCATCCCTAAGCTACAGCACTCGGGCGTTAATATGGCACCTCGGTTTTAGTAAGAGCCTGACACACATGTATGACTGACAGAGACAACGCTCTATGATGCAGAACTTGTCACTTGTCCCTAAAGGTTCATTAGAAAACCAGCGTCAAACAGCATCTGTCTGGCATTAATGCTGAAATGAACCTTTTTGGCCCAGCCGTGAGGCACACAGCAATACTTTTATAACATTTTTTATTTCACTTTTTAATTTTTTTGTATTTTGTGTTTCACGAAATGTGACCAAATAAACGTTATTCTTTCTTTCTTTCTTTCTTTAACTCTTACTATATCTCAATGTGACACGTTACCAGCCGCGTACTGCGCAAACCTTTCTGTGCACGCATCACATTTGTGCACCAAACACTCACCTGTGCAGCCATAACCCTCTGCCGCTCGGCGATCAGTGTGCACTTAGCACAAACACAATCGCGCCACCGACAGTACCGCTTGTGCCCCTTCAGCGCCGACACGACGCCGTGGTTGCGGCACCGCGCGCACTTCGGCGTCCGCTGGTGGGGCAAAGCAGACTGGTTATTATGTAGCAACTTCTTTTTAGGGTTGATGTCGGGGTTAATGTTGTAGGCGTAGTTTGTTAGGAGGTCTTCGATTATCTGGGTGGGGAAGACATAAGGAGTATTACAATTAGTTGATTGATTGGGACGTAGAATTCCTAAAAAGCCAGCGCAGATGAAGGTGGGGAAATTTTGTAAATATGGGCATTATGTTACCTAATATAGGGTGTATAGTAAATTCTAACAAATAGGTAAGTACTTGGCTTATCTGTAGATAAATATAACAATAATCTAGGCAATCTATAGGTGAGTGAATTTCTCAGGCGAAATATTTACGCGTCTAGGCAATCTATAGATGAGTGAATTTCTCAGGCGAAATATTTACGCGTCTAGGCAATCTACCTATAGGTGAGTGAATTTCTCAGGCGAAATATTTACGCGTCTTGGCAATCTATAGGTGAGTGAATTTCTCAGGCGAAAAATTTACGCGTCTAGGCTGAAAACGCAGTGCTGCTTTGCAAATAATGCAACGATTTTTTTTTTCTCAGAATTAAAGAGACGTGAATCTAAATGAAGCCACTTAAATTATGTATATAAGACTAATACTTTTTAAGAAAAACATCAGTAAATGATGAATTATCAATTTCTGTGTTTTATCTACAATCACTTTCATACACAGCATTTACCTCTCAGGAAGATAATCTCCAACAAATATAGGAAAATGTATTTTGATTGCGTTAAGTAATAATTGACCTACAAAAAGCTAATTATTTTTGAATGTTTAGACTCATAGTTAATGAGTACATGTCAACGGTAGTTTTGTCCGAGTGATTACTAATTTCTATGGTCATTTTGTTTCGCCGTCCCGAGCTTCCACCAATGAGTTTAAACGAACAATTAATCCCTGCCCGGCAAGAGACAATCGTGCGCTTACGCACAGTGAGAACGGTAGTGCACATGTTATAAAACCTGAAAATGAAAAAATTACGAAGCCGCTTCCATACTTTCATAGCAAAAATTAACTTTAGGTAAATATGCATCCGAATATCCGATCTCTACTTATAACGGACGAATCAGTATGATTTTTTTTTAACGTACTTCTTATCTGAATGTGATACCACCGACGGTTTGGCCTAGTTTGGCACAAAAATGAAACATTTGAGGGGGAAGAGAAGACAATTTGAATTTCTCGGGCTACCCTGACACTCCCCCTTAAATGAAACCTGAAGACCAAAAGACACTATATTTTTAAAGAAAATTCTCATAAACATTCTAAAAAGATTTTTTTAGCAAACAGTTAGTCATCGCACTATAAAAAAACCGGCCAAGTGCGTGTCGGACCACGCACAATGATGGATTCCGTAGTTGGGATAAATATTGAGAGATTTACCATGTTATTTCAAGACCATAGACTCCTTGTAAATTTTCCTGTAATCTATAAGTATAGAACTATTTTCTGTATTTTTTTCAATGATCAATTTCCGTCTATGTTCACTTATAACTTTAAAATAATTTATATTAAAATTATAAAAAAAATTATTTGAGATTATCACAGTAAGCCCTTTCATTTGATATGTCACACGGTACAGTTTGGAAAACTTTTATTTTTATTTTCTTATTTGCCCCCCAAAACTGACCCCAATATTCTAAATTCATTTATTTACGGTTCACGTCCGTGTTTGGGTCACTCAATTTGATATTTATACCAAATTTCAACTTAATCGGTCGATTACATTCGGAGCAAATTGGTTGTGACAGACGGACGGACAGACAGACAGACAGACAGACGGACGGACAGACAGACACACGAGTGATCCTATAAGGGTTCCGTTTTTTCGTTTTGAGGTAGGTACGGAACCCTAAAAATATGGTTGATAACCATCCGCATCTAACTGAATTCTGCCCCAACTTAGATTAGAAAAGAAAAGATAGATGACGAAAAGAATCGATATAGTATCAAATACGCAAAGACAGCTGACAACCGACATTCATTCAAAATCAAATTAGACAGGTAACCTACAATTACCAATATTTCTAAACCCCATATTTTGGCCACACACATACACAAAGATGTATCATTTACGAGTACCATAATAATCCCTTCATACCGTTCTTAATTCAATAAACATTACAAAAATATCACATTACATTAACAATGATTACGCTACTATAACATTATAACATACAATAATTACTAACAAAAAGTGTAATATTACAATGTAACAAAGTGTTAATGTTAATATAATGGGGAAAATTTGACACAGTAATGTAATTTGCGTAATTCATTACACTTTGTTATAAAGGAACTGTTATTAATATGTATTTATTACAGGAAGTGTTATTTGAAACTGATATTTTGGGTTTTTGTGAGATTTTGACGAGGGTCAAAGTATCATGATTAGCGTTGTGTGCCAAAATATTCTTAAGTGAAGAATGAAGCCCGCAATGTCATAGCTGCGTCTATTCGGTGCATTTCTATACGTTTGTCCGTCACTATTAGATAATTCTCTAGAGAATGGGCAGCAGCGTTCTCTATGATTTTTTTAACACCACGCTGCGATCGCCAACCCGCCTGCCAAGCGTGGCGATTATGGCAACCCCCCCCCCCTCCCCCAATTGGGGGAGGCCTATATCCAACAATGGACGTCTTTCGGCTGAAATGATGATGATGAATTATGTAAGGAAGTATAGATACTACCGATCCGCGTGCGTAGGTATACGAACGAAGTAAGGTTCAATCAGAAACAGGACATTTACTAAGCAGAGTTAAATAATGATTCAACAATCTTAAACCTTACTACAATTTTTATTTGATATAGTGAAATATCAAACAAAAATGCACGTGGCTCCGCCCGCGTGTATGTCGGTTATCGCAAAAAAAAGTAGCCTATGTCCTTCTCCATATCCCAGGCTATATCTCTGCCAAATTTCATGACGATTGGTTCAGCGGTTTAGGCGTGAAAACGTAACATACAGACAGACAGACAGACAGAGTTACTTTCACATTTATAATATTAGTATGGATGGATTTAAGATTGTTGGATAAATCAATATAACATTCCCCTGACAATTAATTAATTTCTTCTTTTAATTAATCTCTATATTTTTTTTTATTAATTATTATTAATTAATTAACACGCTTTATAAGTTTGTAACGGAATCTTTGAACGCGATTTTCACCCACTTCAAAACTTTAGATTGAACTGAAACTTTGCACACTTATCAAGGACCGATGACAAATAATGTAGGTAAAAAAAATTGGTTTATAAGTAATAAATCCATAATAATATTATAAATGTGAAAGTAACTCTGTCTGTCTGTCTATCTGTCTGTCTGTCTGTCTGTCTGTCTGTCTGTCAGTCTGTCTGTCTGTATGTTACGTTTTCAGGCCTAAACAGCCGAACCGATCGTCATGAAATTTGGCAGAGATATAGCCTGGGATATGAAGAAGAACATAGGCTGCTTTTTTACGCGATAACCGACACCCACGCGGGCGGAGCCGCGGGCAGAAACTAGTAAATTATAGTTTAAAAAACTAAAAAGACACGCTTTAAGACTGCGCCGAGTGCACAGTGGCGCCCTCATCGTTATTTCGGTGATTTCTTTTATTTTAGAATGAAAATGCAGAAAATAAGCTCGTCAAGTTGTGCTTCACAAGAATATACGTCACTAGCTATTGCCCGCGGCTTCGCCCGCGTGGATGTCGGTTATCGCATAAAAAAGTACCCTATGTCCTTCTCCATATCCCAGGCTATATCTCAAATTTCTAACGTAATATTAATTTTAATGTGATTCACTATATGAATAGAAACCGAAACAAATGATTTAATATAATAAAAGTACTTATGATCTGAACGTATAATGAGTCTTTACCTAAAGATAACAAACACAAAATCAAAATACGAAATTTCACTCATTCTTAAAGCAATCAACTGTACCAAATTACAACACGAAATAAAAATGCGACACAAATAATAATTTTAAAATAATTCACGTAAGTACCAACAATGTGAAAACAAAACGAAATCCTCCGAAATGTCGCACGATACACCGTTTGTGCTGAGAAAACACTCGAAATCTAATGAACACCATTGGTGCATAACTTTTCTCAGGGTCACGTTCGCAATTGGACGAAATATTTGACATTTATTTTGTGCTTGCAACACGAGCTGGCTGTAGAATTCGATTAATCGACTAATACTTGACCGGTACTAATACATTTTAGCGGGAACACCACTACACGAACGAAAAAAAAAAGAAAACAAAATACGTCTGTACTCTGTGGTCGTGTGGCGGTGTGGCGCGATGTAAACATTCATCAAGGTTATACGTGCGTAAAATAATGGATTCAATGAGAAAACGGTTTAATCATAGAAGAATCTTATGCAGAATTACTGAGTTAGTTTATCGGAAAGTGATAAATATGTCAGTGAAAAAGTAACGAAAGTTTTGGAATGCACAAATTTTGATCATAAGGCCGCCGTGTTTAGTAATGTTTTTATGATAAATATTCTTGTACACTGTTTGAAATACACATAAGTAGCTAGCTTATTTATCTACGAACAAAATTTGGCTAATAGCTACTGATATTATAGCGTATTGTTATCGTAATCGTATTTCCAAGAGTAAAATTCGGCAAAAAATACCTACAAAAAGTCAATAAAATGGATATAGTATGTTATCCTTAAGAGATAGACATATGCCATTGCGGACTTTTTTAAAGACTTTTATAAGATACACAATTCCACCATACATTATTTTGTTATATCTCAAAGGGTTTAGACAGCGTTTTCGTTGAAAGCTCCCAGACGGCTTATTTTTTTCCGACACCTCCAACAAATATCGTTTATTTATACAAAAATATATACAAAAACTTAACAAATTATATACTAAAACCTTCCTCGAGAATCAAGCTATCCATTGATGCAAACAGCATACGAACCGGTGCAGTATTTTTTGAGTTTATTGCGAACAGACAGATAGACAGAGGCGGCGGAGGACTTTGTTTTATAATATGTAGTGATAGTGATTATTACTACAAACAGTACTTTTAAATTGTTATGTTTTATTGTAATCATTAAAACGGAGCTTAGTGGCTACTATTTTCCGTTTTAATGATTACAATAAAACATAACAATTTAAAACTACTGTTTGTAGTAATAATAACGTATAGTCTTGTGAAGCACAACTTGACGAGCTTATTTTCTGCATTTTCATTCTAAAATAAAAGAAATCACCGAAAAAACGATGAGGGCGCCACTGTGCGCTCGGTAGCCTCTTAACGATGAAGCGGTAATAAAAAGTTAATAAAAATTAATTTATCGGGACCACCGCGCAAACTACATCTACCAAATGAAAGAAATATAAAAATCGGTTCATAAAAAAATAAGTTATGCCCGAACGTATATAATATTTAAATACCTACACGAATTGAGAACCTCCTCCTTTTTTTTGAAGTCGGTTAAAAATCATTTATAGTCAGAGTGGCATCTCATGACAATTCCAATAAGCCCAAACGCGGCCACATTGCGCGGATCATACATTGTTTTATTACGGAATTCCGTTGACTACCTACTGGCTTCATCATCAGATCAGTTTGATGGTACCATTTTGATTAGAACCATTTATTTAAATTTACTTCGTCATAGTCGCTTAACTATCTTATCGCCACCTGTGTAATACATATCATTGACGAGTTCCGGTGGCCATCTGTGGTCTTCTTTATCAGTTCCACTTCACCAAATGATACTTTCTGAATGCAAATGCTTGACTTGTTGATGAAAATACAAAAACCGCTATATGTATAACTATAAAATTTGAGAGAGAGGATCCCACCATCAGAACTGGATTTTGATAAAAATGGGACCAATCTGGAAGTATATACATCCTTTCAAATAGAGAAAGTATTTTCCAAATCGGTTGATAAACGACGGAGTTCTGAGGTAACAAACATAAAAACAAAAAAAAATACAACAGAATTGAGAACCTCCTCCTTTTTGTGAAGTCGGTAAAAAAATATTTTTTACTTTTTATTTCAGTTTACCATTAAAGCGTGTTTTTTTTTGGGTTTTAAATTGTAATTAATTTTTACCAAAGCTTCAACACGATAGGATTTACAGCATCGGAAAAGGTTCAAACTCGCGACCTGTCAGCCATAAGTTTGCTTTTGTCACTCGACTTGCCACTAACTATAACTGTTTACTTATATCTTCAAGTTCACACTCGACTGCCGTGCTGCCTTTGAACGTTGCCGCCGTGTTTGAACAGCTCCACTCGCCCGCGGGAAGGTATGTTTAGACAGGGGTTGAAGCTAACTAGAACCGTATTTATAAAACACTCAATTTTGCTCTTAAAAAAGAAAATATTTAATTGATTCTTTAAAAATGTATTGACATTCTAATGATTCGCGCTTATTTTTAAGAAAAAAGAATATTTAATTATTTACTAAAAAAAGAATCTTTAATATTTACTTAATAATAATTTTCTAGATTCATTTGTTGCCTGACCACATTTACGAGTATTATAGCTATTAGAATTATTTGAGTTTCGATTAAAAACATGCCTTTTAAAAATTTGTTATTAGCGTTATTCTAACACCAAGGCAAGTCATTAATTGGGTTTGTTTTAATAATCCGATTACCATTTTATTTTATTTTTTGGTAATCCAAGTATTTTGGACTATGAAAATTGCTAAAAAGAAAACATGCAGATGGCTAAAAAGAAGCTGAATATTTTGCTCCAACAATATTTTTTTTTTTTTTTTTCAAATCAAGTCTAGCAAGACCTTTATAGCCAGATGAGATCAACTGCAATCGATTAGCGGTCGATTATCAATCTACTTAATTGTATTAAATCTGTTCAAATAACTCACTCGATAGCCTGGCTGGAACTGTCGATGAAAAAGAATGATTTTAATTTGATCAAAGTAGACACAGAAATTAATATTTATCCCGGATACATTCTTAAAACTTATGTTAAATATTGTTATCTAATAGTAATTGTAAGAACTCATGCCACCTGTGATACAGGTTTATCCTAGTATAGGTATCATATTTTGTAATACCTACATTATTTCTAAGATTTAGGTATGCTGTATTTTACCAATTTTTTTTTTTTAATTATTACATTTAGCACTAAATGATTTGTATAATTATCAGAATAAAAAGAGATAGAATTATGTTGTTATATGCTTAGAAAGCGCGCAAGATACTGGTTTCAGCTGACTATTAAAGTTATTTTGCTCTGATCTCAAAATTCGACCTTATGTGTCTCAGGTCGAGAATTTGATCAAAGTAGACACAGAAATTAATATTTAGCCCGGATACATTCTTAAAACTTATGTTAAATATTGTTATCTAATAGTAATTGTAAGAACTCATGCCACCTGTGATACAGGCTTATCCTATGTACAGGCATCATACTTTCTAATAACTACCTACATTATTTCTAAGATTTAGGTATGCTGTATTTTTCCAATTTTAATTTTTGAAAAAAAAATATTATTATTATTTTAATTATTACATTTAGCACTAAATGATTTGTATAATTATCAGAATAAAAAGAGATAGAATTATGATTGTTATATGCTTAGAAAGCGCGCGAGATACTGGTTTCAGCTGACTATTAAAGTTATTTTGCTCTGATCTCGAAGTTCGACCTTACGAGTATGCGTCTCAGGTCGAGAATTTGATCAAAGTAGACACAGAAATTAATATTTAGCCCGGATACATTCTTAAAACTTATGTTAAATATTGTTATCAATAGCAATTGTAAGAACTCATGCCGCCTGTGATACAGGTTTATCCTAGTACAGGTATCTTTGTAATACCTACATAATTTCTAAGATTTATACTGTATTTTTCCATATTTTTTTTAAAATAAATTTTATAATTATTATTTTAATTATTATATTAATTATTTATTCCAGAAAAAATATAGGATTAAGTTTAAAGCTCGCTTGTTCCACAAATCATTAAATGAATTTAGTGCTAAATGTATTTAAATTAAGTAACGTTCCAGTTCTGTTAACCATTTGAAGTTAACAAAGACAGAATGACATTTTAAACACGTATAACGCTAAATGCATTATGTGATTAGTGTTGCTTGCGGGGGTCCAAATAATTTTAAAATACTTTTGGTCTTTTCAGAAGGAAATGGCTTCTACATAACTCGAGACCACATAATTTTTCAGTAGAGAAAAATGTACTAAAATGCCGTCGCTAGTTTGCGTATGCCGCCGACGCGTCGCGGCGGTTTCGACAGTGTATAAAAAGCTTTAGAGCTAATTTTTGCAACCAATGAGGATTGATTTGATCTAATGAAGACCTATGACAAGTGAATGTCTTTAGTATTTAAAGCAAAAATAAGTTTTTGATGCAAGATTTTCCAAATTGCCTATCCAATGTCAAATAGATATTGTCATTACATAGTCATTAATAACTAAACTGGTATTATAATGGTGCCGATTCCCTTGTTCACAAACTAAACTAAATTTAAGTTCAGTGCATCTTTTTCTTTCTATTTCATTAAGAAAAGGACAGGAGATAAATTTTTGTTTAGTCCTGTCAAATTAATCAGCGCCTGTCACTACTCCTTAAAAGTTTAGACGTGATTAAAAACTTGCCGACTAAAATTACGTCAATTTACGTCAAGCGCTGATTAATTTGACAGGACTAAACTAAAAGTTATCTTCTGTCCTTTTCTTAATGAAATAGAAAGAAAAAGATGCACTGAACTTAAAGTAAGTTTAGTTTGTGAACAAGGGAATCGGCACCATTATATTATCCTCTTCCTAAGATCCTATCTTAGTTAGTATGTATGGTCAAAAATGGTACGTTAACTTTAAAAGTCTGTATAACTGAGATAAATCTTCAACTTCTCCCTTTAAATCAAGTCAGATTACAACGTTTTCATTAAACCAATAGAGTTGAATGATCAATTTATTTAAGTAGATACCTAGAACTGAATAATATAGGACTGAAATTATTTACAATGTTTACATCTTCGGTTTTTGGCCTCTAAAATCTCTTTCTCTCTCAAAACAAAGGACACTACTTCACCAAATATTTAAGTAAAATAGGACTTCTTTTCTAAATTATAGATACACATACAACTTTGTAAGAATTCAGCAATTGAAGTAAATGTTACAGAAAAATGTAAAAAAAAAACAAAGAGCTTTTACAGATAGGGAGAGAACTTTCACAAACACTATCTTTTCAGGAATACCTTTACACAATTTTCTTTTACATAAATATTAATTAATAAAAATATCTACCTGATATCTTTCCGAAGCTCTGAGGAAGAACGGCGGCAGAGCAGCCAACACTGGGTGCTGCACCAGCTGGGACACATCAACACCGTTCGGGAGAGACATTTCCATCAAAATAACAATCCAACAAAAACAACTAACAAATAAACTAACACTTCAATAACATTCTGTTTTAATAACACTTTTTTTAATAAACCAATTTTAAATTTAAAAAAAGAATTGCAATTCGAATTTGGAACGCGAACGTTACAGTTAAGGCGACGCACTCCGCCGAGTTGTTTCGAACACTGTTGATTCATTTTCAACCGAACAGTTGCTGCCGCGACGCGCGACAGAGACGGAACGAGAGCGAAACGACACACTGTATTCAAACGTATATCTCTGTCCCTCTCACACTGTAGTGTTAACTGTATATGTTGTATCATCCGGTTATATAAAATGTTGTAAGATGAGAGGCTCAGCTCTGCCAATGGAGAAGCTCCGAGACCCCGCCTCTGGCTCGCGATTGGTTAGTAAATGCTGAAACTTAATTTATAAAGGTGACTTTTTTGAGAACCAGTTTTTTTTATTGCGAACAAAGAGTGTATTGAATGAATCACAAAAAACACAATTATGTTTGTTATTCGCGTCGTGGATTCCGTTTCGTTTTTATTTCTTTATTGTTCTGAAGTTTTTTTGTTTAATTGTTTAGTTATTGTGGTCGTAATGCGTGGAATATGCTCGGCTGGTAGGAGATGACGCGATAACTTTTGTTGATCATATTGTAGTGAGTCCTCCGTGTGATGCGTTGTGGCATATTTGTATGGTATCGTTTGTTTCGGCTATATCTTGTCATCTAAATTATGTTTCACTGGGAAAAATACATATTCGTTGCTAGTTTTTGTCTAAATAATGGTTATAGTATTGTGCGATTTTTGTCTGATGTCCTGAACCACTCGTGCTTATTTGATTAGCTTTTGTGAAAATATTGTATGATGCGTTCACCTCCATTTATTTGATTGAAAGAGAATTTAACTTTGTGCACAAATAAACCTATTTGATTTGATATCAAATTGTGACTTAGATAATTTCAGTATTATCTTAATTATTTATTTATTTTTATTATTTATGAAAACAGTGTATCTTCTTAAGAATACCTATATTATTATTTTCGTTGTATTAATCTGACATAGTTTAACATATGCTTAGGAGATCATGAAACATTTTCACTTAGATATACCTTTTTCAATATTTAGAGTTTTTCCACAAAACATTTGAACAATTTAATTGTTATAGTGGTTTTAGATATCATAAAGCTCAGTAAAGTAGTATTTTTTCAGAAGTAGGTATCTAACAATAAGTTGAATCAGAGTAAGAAGTAACTGCTGCATTGGTTTGGAAGAAAATAATTTAATCTATTTTCAGGGCCATTCTAAAAACGATTATGGTGATCACGTCACCACAAAGGTTTAATAAAAATCAAACTTAACGGTAACCGTCGCCATCTTAATTCTAAATTCAAATATCGAACGTCAGAGCGGAAGGTGCGTTCAAATTGAAATATTTCAATTTACTTGTCGGCGGGAATTCGATTTAAATTACAATGAGAGGGCCGGGGGGTGACTGTCGCGGGAGGATGAGGTGGGAGGGTGACGAGTAATTATCAATGTATAACTGAATATCTGCGCGTTTTGTGTTTAAAGCCGATCGGGAATGTTTGTACGGGGTGTTTGGAGAACATGTTAACTTTTGATAGAAAGGAAGTTGAATTGGAATTCGATGGTTGCGTAAGTCATGGTGTTTGGTACATTCATTTATTTTAACTTGGATACTGCGCGGGGCTTAAGTTTTATGAGTGCTTGAGAATACTGAATTAAATCCCATACAGTTAAATATTGTTACGGATATAGGGATAGAAACGGTCGGGATCGTACAAATCTTTTCTTGATTACTTTATAACCGCTTTTGACTTCAGCCTGTATCGAGCCTGAACAACAAGATGTGTGAAAATTGACATAGAATTACATAAAAACATCAAACTACCCACCTGCACTACATTTACCAAAATTCCTCACACCTATATAATTCCCGAAAATGGGAGCATCCTCTATATGTAACAGATACAGGTGTGGCTGAGCGAGGGTGTCGGAGGGGGTGAGGTGTGGCGGAGAGGGAGGCACTGGAGGGGGGGCACGGTAGAGGAACGAGGCGCAAATGAGAATTCCGCAGAGCAACGATCAATTCGCGAAATGTGAACATTTCGCAAACGTCTCAACTTGGGATAGTGTTGGGGTGCTGTCGATGTTTCTTGGTGTTGAGATTTAAATTAGTTAGAGTATGTTGGCATGATTTTGGAACAAGATTATAACATTTGTTAGCATAGTGACGGATTCGCTTTACGCCAGATTTGCGTTAGGTTAGATTCGCATTAGGTCAGATTCGCTTAAAGACAGAAGTAGGTATAGGCGAAGTTTTATCCGACTATAGATGATTCTGATGTTTCTTAGTAAAGGAAACATCAGAATAAGATAGATACAAAAAAGGGATAGTGAATGAACACATTTAGTCAAATTAGCGAAGTTAAGAGTTGTTAAAAGTTAAGAATTTGAGACAAAAGCAAGAAGGGTAACCAATGTCAATGTTGGGCTAAATGTTAGTAACCATATCCAGTACCTACAGTCAATAGTCGCTGCCAGGTCGAGCTGGAGAACTAATCACCAATGTAAGACTCAAGGTGGTGGTCTAATAGATCAGCACAACTGCTTTGTTTTGTTTTGTTATCATAATGTTTGTGTTGTACCAAGGTACCCAGATCTGAATCACTATAGAAAAAGATCTTTTTTATCCTACCATATTGAATGCAGCAGGATAGTTTTCTAAAGAATGCCCCCAAGTTTCGTATCTATTTATACTAGTTATCATTATTACAAGATAAACAAAAACAAAACCACCCAAAATAAAATCTATCGACAGTCAAAAACCTAACTTCGCCCTTCCCTACGCAAGCGTGGGAGCGCGCGAATATCTTCGCAAGCGTTAAAATGAAATGTTCGCAATTTGAATATCGTTCTGCTACCCTTCCCCCTCCCCCTGCCCTCACAGCCTCAACCCCTGCGGCGCCCGGAAGATATTATATAGTAGGTACTTAGTAGTTTTATTTTGAATTGCTTTTGCACTTTGTATGTGGTTTTTTTTTTTGATGTTTTTCTTTTAGATGGTGTAGGTTGGAGGTTTAAGCGTCCATCCTGAGCGTATTTGCGAACAGGTTTGATTATCAGTATCTCCATTAGCGATTGTTTAATGATGAATGTAATGACAAACAAACAAATGACTTAAGAGACAGGTGTATTATTAATCATTTGAATTAAATTTTATGATTTTAATTTAATTTTATGATTTTAATTTAATTTTATGATTTTAATTTAATTTCATAATTTTGATTTTATTTATATTATTAATAATATTGGTTGGAGCAACTATGTTTTGACTTGATTGCTGCAAATAGGTTATGTGATAACTCCAATCAAGATCCCGTTTCAAATCACAATCAAATAAAAGTAGTAGCTGTGATCATTGTGCTTGATAGGCTCAGATGCAAACAAGTTACTTAGTCAATCTAAACAAAATCTTGATTGTGGCAAACATTTTTTTTTTTTTTTTTTCATTGTACAGGATATAGAGAACAGTGACTAAAAACAACTCCTCGTAAAGGAAGGAGTCGCAATATGTAGTTTTGTACAAGTACGAATCAAAGAAACACAAGAGAAGTGCCATGAAGGTATAATATTGATATTGTATTATTGTATTGGTATTGTATTGCCAATAACTGGCTTATCTTCTTTTTTTTTTTGAAGTGAAATCTTTTTTAGGCGCGTTGAGCACTTTTTGAGTGAACAAAAATCATGGAACTCCCGTCATCGTCACCGAATGCTTTCCATGCGCTACATGTATACTGTGTTTATATGTGTACTTTTTGAGTGAACAAAAATCATGGAACTCGCGTCATCGTCATCGAATGCTTTCCATGCGCTACATGTATACTGTGTTTATATGTGTACTTTTTGAGTGAACAAAAATCATGGAACTCGCGTCATCGTCATCGAATGCTTTCCATGCGCTACATGTATACTGTGTTTATATGTGTACTTTTTGAGTGAACAAAAATCATGGAACTCGCGTCATCGTCATCGAATGCTTTCCATGCGCTACATGTATACTGTGTTTATATGTGTACTTTTTGAGTGAACAAAAATCATGGAACTCGCGTCATCGTCATCGAATGCTTTCCATGCGCTACATGTATACTGTGTTTATATGTGTACTTTTTGAGTGAACAAAAATCATGGAACTCGCGTCATCGTCATCGAATGCTTTCCATGCGCTACATGTATACTGTGTTTATATGTGTACTTTTTGAGTGAACAAAAATCATGGAACTCGCGTCATCGTCATCGAATGCTTTCCATGCGCTACATGTATACTGTGTTTATATGTGTACTTTTTGAGTGAACAAAAATCATGGAACTCGCGTCATCGTCATCGAATGCTTTCCATGCGCTACATGTATACTGTGTTTATATGTGTACTTTTTGAGTGAACAAAAATCATGGAACTCGCGTCATCGTCATCGAATGCTTTCCATGCGCTACATGTATACTGTGTTTATATGTGTACTTTTTGAGTGAACAAAAATCATGGAACTCGCGTCATCGTCATCGAATGCTTTCCATGCGCTACATGTATACTGTGTTTATATGTGTACTTTTTGAGTGAACAAAAATCATGGAACTCGCGTCATCGTCATCGAATGCTTTCCATGCGCTACATGTATACTGTGTTTATATGTGTACTTTTTGAGTGAACAAAAATCATGGAACTCGCGTCATCGTCATCGAATGCTTTCCATGCGCTACATGTATACTGTGTTTATATGTGTACTTTTTGAGTGAACAAAAATCATGGAACTCGCGTCATCGTCATCGAATGCTTTCCATGCGCTACATGTATACTGTGTTTATATGTGTACTTTTTGAGTGAACAAAAATCATGGAACTCGCGTCATCGTCATCGAATGCTTTCCATGCGCTACATGTATACTGTGTTTATATGTGTACTTTTTGAGTGAACAAAAATCATGGAACTCGCGTCATCGTCATCGAATGCTTTCCATGCGCTACATGTATACTGTGTTTATATGTGTACTTTTTGAGTGAACAAAAATCATGGAACTCGCGTCATCGTCATCGAATGCTTTCCATGCGCTACATGTATACTGTGTTTATATGTGTACTTTTTGAGTGAACAAAAATCATGGAACTCGCGTCATCGTCATCGAATGCTTTCCATGCGCTACATGTATACTGTGTTTATATGTGTACTTTTTGAGTGAACAAAAATCATGGAACTCGCGTCATCGTCATCGAATGCTTTCCATGCGCTACATGTATACTGTGTTTATATGTGTACTTTTTGAGTGAACAAAAATCATGGAACTCGCGTCATCGTCATCGAATGCTTTCCATGCGCTACATGTATACTGTGTTTATATGTGTACTTTTTGAGTGAACAAAAATCATTGAACTCGCGTCATCGTCATCGAATGCTTTCCATGCGCTACATGTATACTGTGTTTATATGTGTACTTTTTGAGTGAACAAAAATCATGGAACTCGCGTCATCGTCATCGAATGCTTTCCATGCGCTACATGTATACTGTGTTTATATGTGTACTTTTTGAGTGAACAAAAATCATGGAACTCGCGTCATCGTCATCGAATGCTTTCCATGCGCTAGATGTATACTGTGTTTATATGTGTACTTTTTGAGTGAACAAAAATCATGGAACTCGCGTCATCGTCATCGAATGCTTTCCATGCGCTACATGTATACTGTGTTTATATGTGTACTTTTTGAGTGAACAAAAATCATGGAACTCGCGTCATCGTCATCGAATGCTTTCCATGCGCTACATGTATACTGTGTTTATATGTGTACTTTTTGAGTGAACAAAAATCATTGAACTCGCGTCATCGTCACCGAACGCTTTAGTTACTTAGTTTTCACTTCTACCGGCAGTCCCCAAAGACTGCCCCGTTTTTTTTATAATCCACAACGTGGGTCCTCCTGGTCTTAGTCTCACTTAATGGTAAGTGATGATAAGGCCGAAGATGGAAGCGAGCTTCGCCCGGAATCCTCAACCACAGAGGAACTGGCTATCTTACATCTAACTGCCGAAACACAACAAATGCTGTTAACATTGTTGTTTTGGCGACAGACTTAGATAAGATGGTGGTAGCTAGCCAGGCGGACTTAGAACGAGCCCTACCACCAACCAAATCAAGCAGAAAATGTTGCCCCCGCTGGTAATCGAACCCGGGACCTCTGGGTCTGAGACAGATAGTCTTACCACTAGACCATAGAGGCGGCACTAGCTAGCCTATGTCCTTCTCCATATCTAGGGTTGCCAGATAGTCGGGATTCGTCTGGATTTTCCCGAAATTTCTTATGGTGCCCCGACTCCCGACAAAATACAAAATGTCCCTACAAACAGCGTCTTGTAACAAAATTAACAAAACAGACATTTAAAATACTCTCTGCCTGCGTCTGTGTTTCCGAACGCATATAACCCTAATCTATTCAAAGTGAGAGTGAACAGGCTTCTTCTGGGTAAGCTCACTCCATCGTAGACTTTGTCTCTGTCATCCAGACCTAGACTAAAGTCAAGAGCAAACTCATAGTAAAATAAAAAAAAATAAAAAAAATTGCTGCGCTGTAAAAAGCTCTCCCTGTTGCCCGATGTGCTTAAAATTTCAAATGATATTGAACCGATCGTCATGAAATTTGGCAGAGATATAGCCTGGGATATGGAGAAGGACATAGGTTACTTTTTTACGCGATAACCGACATCCACGCGGGCGGAGCCGCGGGCAAAAGCTAGTGCTTTATATACCGATTACTGCTGCCTTAGAGAAACATTTGAACACCTTCCAAAAGACAAGGGATAAATTATATTAAATTAATATGTATACCTACCCATACCAACTTACAGCTTTCTAGTACTAAGAGTCTCGGAGCTAAACCGCGGACAGACAGACAGACAGAGGGACATGGCGAAACTATAAGGGCTCCTTGTTTACTACGGTCCATAGAAAAACTTTTAGGGTCTCGGTTTTTTTAGGGTCAGCTACTTTAAGCTCAGTTTATCGAAGCTTTAGAAAGCTTCGATAAACTGTCCTAATCCCCACGCATAACGGACCAAATGAGAGTCTAAGTGCGGAAAAGGGAGCCCCATCATCATCATCATCATCATAAACTGAGCTTAAAGTAAGCTGTCTGTCAATAGTCTGAGAGTACTGCTGCGGCTACCGTGGCGTTGTAGTGCGTCAGGGATGTTTGCGGACAACAATATTGATGGTTTTGCCGCCATTGATGTCGCGGGTTCGCGGCAGCACCAACAGTATTCTCAGTGTGTTCGCAGATCGCTGGGATTCCCCGATGTGGCGGAGGTGGACGCAGCTCCACGCTGAATTTTAATTGTTTGTTTGTTTGTGGGTCTGTAACACTAGATGTTAAGTAAAATTGTTACTAACCATATGGACTAAACTGTATGAAATAAAAATATTCTATTCACTGAAAAACCGAATAGTTGATTTTTTGATTGTTGATTCCTTTTGGTTGAGTTGACATTAAATTGTGTTAAAAAAAACTGTTCCATGAGGTTTGTTTTTACTGTTGAATTAACAAAATTTTTGTTGATTTAACAAATTATGTCGGTAGGTGCTATATGAATCCAAAATATAGGTTAAAAAAAGGTTAAATCAACTTAAAAAGTTTTTCAGTGTATAATTATATTCTATAGTGTTCATCGGGTGGAATGACAGCTGACTTCAAGCTCGCGTTACCTAAGTTTTCACGGTGAGATTTTTACAGAAAAGACCGGTGGGTAATGGTCAGAAGATCTCTTTGACAAGGAGATCTACGAACTACACCAGGCAGTGCCGGATTAACTACGTAGCAAGAGTAGCAAATGCTACGGGCCCCGCGCAAAAGGGGGCCCCGCGTATCCAAACCCGGAGATTGTTTTGTTTTATCTAAACAATAACGTACCTTGTGGTGCCGGATGTAAAGAATAGCACCACCCCGTTTCTTCCAGTGGGTGTCATAAAAGGCGACTAAGGGACTTACTAGAGAATGGGCAGCAGCGTTCTCTATGCATTTTGAACACCATACTGCGATCGCCAACCCGCCTGCCGAGCGTGGCGATTATGGCAAATTCCCCCCTTTTGGGGGAGGCCTATGTCCAGCAGTGGATGTCTTTTGGCTGAAATGATGATGATGATGATGAAACAATAATAATTATGCCGTGATGGAAGAAAAACTGACAATTTAGGTATGTCCAAGTTTAACCTCGTATAACTTTTGAAAAAATTAACTTATCGAAAAAATATAAGAAACCTTTTTTATAGAACGTTAAATTTTCTATAAAATCATGTATTACGCTAGGTGGCAAAGTGCTTGCCAGACCAGATATAAAATTCCAAAGTTTAATATACATTGTCGGGGCAATTTCATCTCTGGCTTTTTGTACTTATCAGAGCCCAATAGGGCATATAGTAATCTAACTGTACTATTAAAAACCAACAAAACTGTAACCTAAAGATGGCAAATAAATGTGGCTTGATTTTTTTTACCACTTTATACTTGAGAATCCATAGCAGATCAAGGGCCCCTCGACAGAATTTTTTATTTTTATTTATTTATTCAAAATCTGTATTAACAATAACATACATAAAGTCTGCCAAAGTGCATAACAGTTTGTCGGCAGTTGTTCTCGTCTAGCAATGGATTACGTAAACTATAAAATAATATACCTACAGTCGAAGACATTTCCGCAGACGTGAGGTTGGTTACAAACATAGCTACGGAAACAATGAGAAATAATGTTTTTGTAGAACTTTTTTAAGTTGATCCTTAGACTTGACATTCGATATCAGTTTCGGGGGTAGCTCATTCAATAATGTTGGTACTACGTACCTTCTAGTGCGCTTACCAAAGTATTTTGTTACTTTAATTTGCTACGGGCCCCGCGCTTGCTTAATCCGACACTGACACCAGGTTAGTACTACTATCTGCCCACATCTTTTTTCGACATATTTATCGCATCTTCTTTATTTCTTCGTTCCTTGTTTCTGTTCTCCCGGATATTGTGTTGAGCAAGTAATTTAGAGACACGAGAGCTCTCTGATATACTGTGTAGTGTGTTGTGTTCCTTTATCTTAGCCTCGTCTGAGGACGCCTCGCTTGAGGACGCCTCGCACTGTTCCTGTTTAAGGATGAGGGTTCTATGTGCCTTTTGTGTCAGTTAGAATTACATTTCCTTGGAATTATATTGTGGAAATGTAAGCTGTGAGATGTTTTTGTTTTTCAATTGTTTTGTAATTTAAAATAGCCACAATACTACTAGTGAGTACTGAGTTATCATGTTCAGGTAGGTTATGATTGCACTGGAAAAAAAAGTAGTTGCCACAATCAAGATTTTGTTTAGATTGACTAAGTAACTTGTTTGCATCTGAGCCTATCAAGCACAATGATCACAGCTACTACTTTTATTTGATTGAGATTTGAAACGGGATCTTGATTGGAGTTATCACAAAACCTATTTGCAGCAATCAAGTCAAAACATAGTTGATCCAACCAAGATTATTAGATTAAAGTTTCAATGATCTTTATTGAAGTAATCAAAATGCTTGATTGACACAACTAACTTACTTAACATTTTAACATTTTTTTAACTTGTCTCTTTTTTAACTCTTCTACAATGATATCATGTTAAGGGTTATCGAGAAACTTGTTTGAGCGTTCAATCATCTGAACTAGTATTGCTACAATCATGTCGTGATGATCAACTTAACTAAGATTTTGATTAATCTAAACAAGATATCTTCAATCAAGCTAAAAAGTCACTTGATTGGCGTGCATTTTTTCAGTGTTAGAGATAAATTAGCAATCTTGTACTTCATAGAATGTATTTGGATGTTAGAAATATAAGAAAATTAGAACGTGTCTTTTCCTTGTTGAAAGTGAACAGTTCTAGACTAGTCTAGGTAATGTTGATTAAAGTCCTTGTGTTGTACTAAATATTAGATTACCTACATGGATATCTTGTACGACAAACGAGTTTAAGTTTCTTGGAGAAATTTTATCTTTAACATTGACTGTATCGACTAGTGAAATAAAATAGCGAGTGTTAATTTTTTGAATTTTTAGCTGGTTCGATTCCCGGCTTAGGTAAGCTAGTCGAGACATCTGTAAATGCGGTTTTGTTTCTTCAAAAAAATAAAGGAATGTTTCCTTTAAGTAAAATAATCTATCATATAGATTTAAAGTGGTTTCCGTTCAGGGCCCATTGATTTTTTTCCACCCTGTATAATTAAGGTGATAAAAAATTTACTTCACAAACTTTAAGAGGTGCTTTAGACCATCGAACTGAATAATTTTTAATATGGGACCAGGTTTGAAATCGCGGAAAAAAATCTGCTGTTCCATACTAAAGTTTAATACCTACTGTTCTAAACTGTATCAAACTCAAACTCAAATCATTTATTTCAATTAAACCATTTACAGGCACTTTTGAACTGTCAAGGAGTCGCTCAGTAAGAAAAATTAAGCTACATTCCCATTCCAAAGCGTAGATACCTATGGAGAAGAACGGGCAAGAAACTCCATGGACACTCTTTTAAATTAAATTGTTACAAAAGTATTCGTTACATCTATAATGTTGCATTTATAACTAAAAGTGAGAACGATGTAAAAATAAAAATAATAAAAACTTACACGTTAAAAGCGTCAAGCGTAGGTACAACAAATAGAAACAAAATAAAATAAAATAAAATAACCCGTGGCAGCTAAGAGATGACCAGTCCCAACTGACGGCGCCCGTTCACGAACATGACGCATGGATTAGCACCATTCAGCTCAGGGACGGGTATGGGACAGCTGTTTATTTTTTCGCTATTTCAAAGCTGGTCCCATAGTAAAAGAAATTCAGTTCAATGGTCTTAAAGTTTGTAAAGTTATTTTTTTAACACCATAGGTATAGTTAGGCAATTGAAGGAACACGGGTGGGTTTTAGTCAGTAAAAGTCTGACACACTCTTCCGCTCCGCCCAGAGCGGGAGAAGCGATTTGATAATCTCCCACCCAAAAAAAAAAGTGTAGTTATACCTATAGGTAGGTATATGTATTTATTTATCGAGACTAGGTGAAAAATAACATTAGAAATATTTGTTGTTTTAGGGTGCTTTTATTAACTTCTTAACTGGGCCTCAAGTCTGCTATTACAATAGTGTCAGAATGGTCTCGCCATTGCGAGTATTTGACAGTGTTTGTATGGCAAATCTGTCAAAAACTCACAATGAAGAGACCATTCTGACACTATTGTAATAGCAGACTTGAGGCCCTGTTGTTAACCCAAAATGGTTTAATTGTATCATTATCATTATTACAGACATGTCATAATTACTTAATTATAACTTTCAACAACCATTCACCCTCTACCTAAAGATTAATTAAAATACCTCCTTAATAACCACACATTAGGTACTACATATTTCCTCAATAACATAACTTCTTACGTAATTGTTATATAGGTACGTTCCTAGAACTCATTTGGACTACTCTCAAATTGTCCCACCGTTCCTCCCCTTACAAACATAACTATAGCTAAAACAAACGACATAAAAAGCCTACTTTTAGCGACACTCGCCTTAATGAAGTGGGCACGCCCCCGCTTCGCTACATCGCATCCACCAATCGCAGCGTTTGAAACTGTTGCGAGCTCACCCATTGGTGGAAACTGTATCAATACTGTTGCAACGTACGCCACGCGAATGGTGTTTGAAATAAGAACGAGTTTCTACCCAATGGAGGTTTTGCCTACTGGGTAGAAATTTTGATATAAATGTCTAGTATTATGTGTATATTTCATGTTTCTGGGAGTTGACCTCTCTCGTGTTCACTCCAGCTTTAACCTTAGCTCCATAATAGCAAAGATAGTATAGCGCAGAGGACTGCAAGGGATGTGCCTCACGCACTTAAGTTAGCCCGCGAGATTCAAATTTTCTTACGATTTTTAATATCAACCTAATTTAAAAAATGCGTGACCTAATAGTCATAGCGATATTTTTATAGAAAGAATTTCGTAGCGAAGATGCTACGAAACTTGCTACGAAGACGTAGCAATGTCTACGAGGTGCTACGTCAAATTATTACGAAGGCTCGTTGTAGGTATTACCTACTTGTTAAGTGTCATGTACTGTGAAATATTGTTTCCTTATTCTTTGTTCTGCCGATCTATTCTGTAAAAATCTCACCGTGAAAACTCAGGTGAAGTGAGCATCAATACACAGTGTCAATCCCTAGCATCAATGGAATGACAGCTCACTTGACCTTAGTTTTCACGGTGAAATTTTTACAGAATAGACCGGCCGTAGTGCTATTCGGTAGAAATCTCAACGTGAAAACCTAGGTGAAGTGAGCTTGAATTAATGAGCTGTCAATAGTGTCAACCCTTAGTCTCAGATGGAATGACAGTTCACTTCGAGATCACTTCACCTAAGTTTTCACGGTGAGATTTTTAAAGAATCGACCGGCTGTTCTAGTCCTGGATAGTGGCGGATTTACACTTTTGCCGCCAGTAGGCTATTCCAAATTTGCCGCCCCTACTGACCTATACAATTCGATACCCTAGTTCACAAATATTCACTATCATTTTTATTTATTTTTTAATTGTCAATGAAATTGCAACTTTATGATTTCTGCACTATCGTCCTCATTACATCAACTTTTTCCCGTTATTAGTATGATTGTGTTGTGAAATAGGCGATAGATGTGTCAGTTCCTAGATTATTTTTACAAGCCACGCTTTAGTGAAGATTACACAAGAAATAGTTTTTGGGTATATTTCTGAGCAAAGGGAAGCTCAATCATGTACTACTCAATATGGCTGGCTAAAAAATGATCGAATTTCGCTAACAGTTCCAAAATCATACAATAATTTCCGATATGCGGATCACCGAACTTTTTATTTTTTCCTCTGAAAGCGAGGCCTCTTGAACACAGTCGCTTCACTACGTCAGCAACTCTCTTCAGAACATTTCCCTAGTAAATAATTTCTTCATCAATCTGGACGTGCAGTAATAATAATGTCTTTATTAATGTTTTTTATTTTATTTCTCGAAGACAAAAAAAAATTGTTTTGAGCCAAATTTGCCGCCCCCTAAAATCTGCCGCCCTAGGCTACAGCCTACTCAACCTGGTGGTAAATCCACCACTGATCCTGGATATTTTCAATAATTTCTGATTGATTGACATGTAACACACAGTCTAAACCACAGAAGATTTCAAACATGTCAAAGATAGTCGGCTCATAAGTCCTTACTAAGAAATGTTGAAATCATTGCGTTCGTCTTTCTAATTAATACATACAGGGTGGCCAATTTGGAAGTAGGTATACAGCTTTAAATTGTGATTATTTTTATTACAAACGAAAATTACAGGATATTTTTCTATAATTATTTTACTCAGGCTTGGCATTTTTATACAGAAATTAAGATCAGCGTAATCTCCTCGTTTTTTATACTCAAAAATGCGATCACTTTTCTTTGTGTTTTTCATTAATTTTTCCCATACTTTGTTAGTTATCCCACTAACAAAGTCACAAATATTCTGCTTTCTGTAATCAAGATTGACCACGACACGTCCCTTTGGATAACCCCATACAAAAAAGTCAGGACATGTTGCGAAATCCTCAATGATTAAAATGGTATTCGTTACTCTTAATGATTTGTTAGAAAAATTGGTTCGTTTTTAAATTCGTTTAAGAATTTCAGGATAAAATTACTGAAAGTATTGCAGTGGTCATGGTCTTATAGACTGTTCATAACGAATATGCCGCATTTTAACTAAATAATAAACACCAAACAACTGCAAAATTTGGCTTTAAATCAGAATGGGGGCTAAAAATTTGTATACGTCTTAATTGGCCACCCTATAGTTTAATATTCCGGTTAAGTTAGCCCAAAAAATAGGGGTAAGGTTACAATAATTTGCATAAATCTGAATCTGGGTTTGATTGTTTATATTGTGGCGGCATCTACAACGCCACATGCGAACTACGCTTCAAAGACCTGACGCCACAAATCCTGCATCGCGCAATCAGAGTTTACCGCGCGTCTAGCATATATACAACATCCCAAAATCAACTGTCGGGCGGTTGCCCACCAGACACAACATCCGTCTGGTCGGAGGATCCTCCCTTTACTATAGCGTATGAGTGAACTTTACACCCTGTTCCTCATACGTCTATAATATCATCAATATAAAAGAAATGTCAAAACTCCCCGTCTATCCCGCATATGGAAAAAAAGTTATTCAAGGTCAAAGGTCGCGTTTTTCAACCAAACGGTAAGTTTTATCATAAAAATACACACATACACACATCAAAAAAAGTATCACTAGCATAAGCTAATTTAATTTTTTTAATTGAACTTTATCAAGAAAAATTCTTTGTTGTGTGTTTTCTTTAAATAGAAATACCCTATTTGAAATTAAAAAATAAAACAATTTTTTAATTTTTTTATGATTTATTTTTAGTATTTAATCATAATTTGATAAAAAGAAAAATACTGTTTAATCAAAATTAAACAACAACTTATTAATAAAAGGTTTATTATATTCAATATAATATAACTCCTCCCCTGGCTCGAACATGTGCGGTGATCCTCCTGGGCATGCTGAGAATCAAGTTATCCAGCATTTCTTGGGGTAACCTGTCCCATTCTTGAATAGCGGCTACCCTGAGCTCTGGCACTGTCTGGGGACGTGGCTGACGGTTCCAAACAGCTCGCTTAAGAGCATCCTACGCGTGCTCTATTGGGTTTAAGTCACGCGAGCCAGCAGGCCAGTCTAACCTTGTGATGTCGTATTTAGATTTTTTAAAGTGATCGCAAACTTTTTTTGATGTGTGCTGTGTACATATAAAAGACAAAAATAGGGAAAATGCATTATCTACTATATTTTCCTTACACTTTTTTTTTTCCTAAGAAACACCGTAGTTCCCAACATTCGTACTAGATATAAATTGTTTGGTCTCAATCATCCAAGAGCAGGCTGGAACAAGAGAGTTAGTAGGTTATCAGCTAGAGAGAATTCGCATAGGGTGAGTCAACGAATATTAAATTCTTTGAATTTAGACTGCTAAGTGAAATGAAACGAAATCGTTTATTCTGTAAATAGGATATCGGAATCACTTTTACACGTCATATCTATATATATATACTAACTAGCTTCTGCCCGCGACTTCGCCCGCGTGAAATTTCGGGCCACCCATCGCGTCGCATCCCGTCGCTCGCCCGCGCTATAACTTCGTTATCGCTTAACGTTCTTTCTGACTTCCGTTCTTTTCGCTTGGCTTCTAAGGATCGTAGCGTAGATATATAGCCTTCCTCGATAAATGGGCTATCCAACACTAAAATATTTTTTTAATTCGAACCAGTAGTTCCTGAGATTCACTGAAAAAAATAATTTGCCGAACTAATTAAGTTACTTCAAAAATAACTCAACTTTAGTTATAAGGACATAAACTTTGCTTAAATTAAACAAAACGATTTTGTAGTGTGCAAAACAGGGTTTTGTAACAGATAACATCTAGTTCGCAAGTCACAATTTTTGTGTAAACAGTAACCAAGTTTTTGCTAAACATTTCTATCAGTGTTGGCGCGTTCAACCAAACAAACAAACTCTTCAGCTTTATCCATACTAATGTTGTAGCAACAACTTTTTTTTTTTTCAGTGTACATATTAGTAATACTTTTGAAAGTAAATATTCATTTCATTTTGTATATATTTAGCAATGTCAATAGTACATAATGATTAAAATGTGAAGTTTTACGGTTTTATCACAAGGCTTAGCAGAGCCAGCACCTTAAATCGCAAGCTTTTTTGTCTTCTAAATAATCAGAAATGTTATAGTACCCTTTTTTTTACAAAGTTTAGTTTTAATACAGCTTTAGGGTGAAGCGATACTTTACGCCTGGACAGCTTTTAACCCTTTACAAAGCACAAATCCGTTCCTGCATGGAGTATTGCAGCCACCTTTGGGATGGCTCAGCTAAGTACCAACTTGCTGCGCTTGACTCGGTGGAACGCAGAGCTAAGAGGCTCATTGGCGACGTAAAACTGGTGGATGCCAAGCTTCACAGCTTGGCTCATTGCCGCAAGGTTGCCTGCTTGTCGGTCTTCTACAGATTGTACTTCGGAGAGTGTGCCCATGAACTCCACGACCTCATTCCACCGGCCCCCTTCTACCATCGGACATCTAGACGCACTGCAAGTTACCACCCCTACCTAGTTGATATTCCACCAACTCGCACTAAGCGTTTTCAAACGTCTTTTATAATGCGCACAGCAAAGGAATGGAACTATCTGCCTGCTTCTGTGTTTCCGAACGCATACAACCCTAATATATTCAAAGTTAGAGTGAACAGGCTTCTTCTGGGTAAGCTCACTCCATCGTCGACTTTGTCTCTGTCACCCAGACCTAGACTAAAGTCAAGAGCAAACAAAAAAAAAAGCTTTTAAATCGTTTAATGTGTATGTTTCGAATGTCAATGGGAAGTTTGTTGTAAAATACATTGACTCATGGACAGTCACGCCTTAATAGCAGAACAGATGACGGTGGGTAGGGTAGGGTAGGTAAGTAGGTAGGTAGGTAGTGTAGGGTAGGGTAGGGTAGGGTAGGTAGGTAGGTAGGTAGGTAGGTAGGTAGGGTAGGTACCCTACCTACCTACCTACCTACCTACCTACCTATAAGGCAGGGCAGGGCATTGCTATTAAGGTAGGGTAGGGTTGGGTAGGTAGGTGGGTAGGGTAGGGTAGGGTAGGGTAGAGTAGTGGAGTTTATACTATAGCTTTTGACAGAACGAAGTCTGTCGGGTCAGCTAGTAATTTCTAACATATTTATTTTTTATTATTAAGCTATTGCATAGCTTCTATCGCGGGCCTTGAGCGCGGGGACCGAATCCAGAAATTCCGTAACGAAAAAACCTCACGCTCCCCACTCCGACGGTTATTTTACTACACCAGTACCCTCTAGTGATCTAATAATTTCTGGCAGTTCCTTTTTCTGTGTACTGCGTATTTTATTCTTATAAATATTAGTTTATAAAATTATGATCTTCACAAAAAGCGATTGTTGATAGTGGGGTTTGAACTCACGACCAGTCGATTATGAGTACATTCAGTTCCCCTGTTGCACCGCAAGGCTACAATGACTTACTTAAAGCTTGCCAAATAGTTGATAGCATTCCAGTTGAACAATTTTTAAACTTGACTAGACGGTTGGAAATGACTCATGTACATGGAATTTTTTCGCTGTCAAAACAGTTTGTCACTCTTTTTTTATTTAAAATTACTTTAGGTTCAACACTTTCGTCTATTTTAAAGTTGTTATTATGCTTATATTTGAATAGTATTTGACTTTGTTTACGTAGTTATACACTTTTACGACGTTCAGCACTAATTTATTTTGTTTTTAAGCTATTGCATAGCTTCTATCGCGGGCCTTGAGCGCGGGGACCGAATCCAGAAATTCCGTATATCAAAGAAAGTATATAGAAAGTATATCAAAGAAAAAGAAATACTGCATAAATAAAATAAATAAATAATTATAATTGCATAAGTTGATACAAAATGCTATGCAATAGCTTTACCGCGGCAGTCCCCGAGTGTCACACGTATTTTTTTATTATAACAAATATCTTTACTGCAGTCCAAATGATCCATAAAAATACACAATAGAAAATTTTAAAAAATGAAAAAAAGATTGATTGAATAACATTATTAAATTGTAATTGAAAAATCAATGACGAAACTTTTTGTAGAGGTTATAAATTTAACCTCAATTGTCGAATGAAAAACATCTTAAAAAGTGACTTAAAATTAGAATTTCAGGTTTAAGTATTAAAATAATCAAATCAAAGCATTCAATTTGTAAGTGACACTACAAACGGGCACCCAAGGTTTTATATATTATATAGGATATATTTGTTTACATTTAGATCATATACTTTTGGAACAGATCATATATCAGAATTTTTTCCCAAAACAGCCATATTCAAATATGAACCAATTCATTTAATCGGAAGACATTTCCCTCCGAACGGCCGCCGACACGACTGCTCTAGCGTTTATAAATCGCATGCACACAAACATTCTCACACGCACACACACAAACAGTGGTCAGCGCCACAAATGACGGCGCTGTGTCACCGACGCTGACGCGATGGTTGCAGAGACCCAGGTAAAGAATAGGGAGGACATGGTTATAAAGGAACGGTAGAAAACGTTATCTAATTGTACCTGTGTCGAATTATTACACAGAATGGATTTTTGAGATGGGGCAGATAGGGCAGGTAAGTACATAAAATATTATATTTGACGGCACGGTTGGCGCAGTGGCTAAGCGATTGACTGCTACGACGGGTTGCGTGTTTGATTCCCGCACAAAACAAATATTTGTATGACCTACAATTAGTTGTTCCGGGTCTGGATGTTTATGTATGTGAGATTAAATACTACTACACTACAGGAGAAATTCCCTTGTGCTTGAACCCAGTGCCCCAGAAGGGGGCTGTCCAGCTTGTGGCTGACCACACTCAAGATGGTGTTGGCGCTCCCACGCGCGCGGAACATCAGTGAAGCGATGCTGCGCGGCAGCACAGTGTGAAAACCGTCTGAGTGCGCGTGCGCAAACATCGCAGACGCACTACTCGTACAGTAGCGTGGAAGTCCCACCAGCACCCTAAACGCGTTAGTATATTGTATTCGGAGAGCGTTGATTGCCCGCTGCGTGAAGTTGACCCACAGATTGCAGGTGTAGAGAGTTTAGCAGAATACTTTTTTTTTTTTAACAGAGTGATCTTCACTTCTAAACTACACCTCGCAAATTTGTGTGCCAACATGTTGCAACGGACCGCCATCTCTCTCCTCTCGCTTTCTATATCCCGATCGTCTTTAAAATCCTCGGTGACCACATGGCCGAGGTATTCAAACTCTCTCACTCTTCGAAGAGCGACAACGTTAAGAGGGTTGTCACCGGTCCACTAGCTCAGCTCCTTTAAAAACATATTAACTCGTGACTGAGAAGAAATTATGAAAAACGGCTCAATCAACTATATCGGTAAGTGTGTCTACAATTTTCTAATACCTTTTTAAAGTTTCATATACACAACACAACAAAATTCACATACGAAGCAACAAAATTCGATCTAAATAAAAACGGCCATATCCCTCTAGATCGTATTTTGTTGCTTCGTGTCTCAATATGAAACTTTATAAAAGGTATTAGAACATTCTAGACACACTTACCGATATAGTTGATTGAGCCGTTTTTCATAATTCCTTCTCAGTCACGAGATAATATATGTATCCCTCCTAACATTGTTCCAGCCTACAGTAGAATGGCTAGTAGTACCTAATTTAGTATGTTAGTGGAGTTATGTTATACCAAAGTGCATTTTAAGCAACAAACAACGGTGACTAAGTACTCGTAGCTTAGTTTTGTAACAAATTACAAATTACTTTTTCATATAAGATTTATTTCAAATTGTCAATGATTTATCAACCACAATAACAAATAATGACTAAACTCCATTTATTATACCATTAGACAAATAACTGTTTTCACCCTTTCTTTATTTCCATGTAAACGTTTAATAAACTCCGTTATTTCACGATAAATACAAAGCACTGTAATTTATTTACCATTTACATTAAAAAAATAACTCTAAAGTGCAGTAATTTCAATAATATTACAAAATAACTGTCGTTATTTAGCCGTTATTTGTCTAATGCTATAGTAAATGGAGTATAAGGTTCTATTGACAGCACAAAAACGTACTTACCGAATATTCCTTATTTAAATAATATCTACCCTACCTTATCCACACTATTCCACACCCTCAGCTGACCAGCAAAAACGCCGCTCACTCAGCAACTGCCCATACGTACTCTTTTTCTACTATACTCGACCGTTCACTATACTCGTCCGTTTTACTAGCCTGTAAGTGAATTTGATGGAGGGCCTCCACTCCGAGATATGTTTGTTTTTTCAACCCTTTCCCGTTTGTGTCAAGGAGTTCTTTTTGTGGCTGTAAAGTATGGTCGCGTGCCCGACAGAGTTCGAATCCAGTTAGAAGTTATTTCTGTGATGCTTTTTTGGGGTTATTTCACAAAGGTGTAGGTACTTACCTAATGATTTTTATTTTATTTTATTCAGTTAGAGGTATTTTGTTCGAATAATGTCTGGCCACCTATAATTTTTACGTAGTAAAACAGAGTATCTAAGAAAGTAAATTATAATGACTACAACAAATGCCCCAGTAAACAATGTTACTGCGAAATCTTTAGCCTAACATTGTGATATATACCAGTATTTTTTTTATTTTCTGTACTTTAGGAAATTTCGATGTGTGCCTATCCCTATCTCTATGTATAGGGAAAAAGGCGTGAATGAATGTTTGTTTAAAATATTACAATAGACACTAGAAAACTTTAGATTTAATCATAGAACGAGCTGTGGTTCAAAAAATATACATATATATATAGTTAAATCAATCATCACTGCCTAATTGTCATGCTATGCGTTTTTTTGTGGCAAGTAGTTATTTTGAATCAAGCGGCGACATCTGTTAACGAATAGCAGAATTACTTTTTCGACTGGTTGTCTACCGTAGGTGATGTTACTGCTATTTGTCACTAGATGACACTGTTTTAATTCAGCATTAATACATACAGAGAGCGCTTAATACCAAACATAATGTTTATACCCAAAGTCTCTAATTCAGATAATTTATGTAAACAAAGTAATGTCAAGAAATGGCAAGGTCATAATGACAGGACAGTGGTGCAAAACATTTTATCATATTTTTTTTGTTGTAAATAATCATCTATGAAAAATTAAAGTGACAATTAATTATAAGAACTATGCAAACAAAATACCGTTGCCAAACAATATTTTATGTAGTGTGTCGGACACACGGCCTATGATCGTCATAATCAGCCCTTTTAAGTCCACTGCTAGACGTAGGCCTCCCAAAATCGATTTCCACTCAAAACAGATTACAGCCGTTTTCATCCAAAATGTGGCTAGATATGCTACATACAATATGAAGCTATGAATGAGAGTTGTAATATTAGTGTTGTTGAAGATGTAAAAAATGTGAAAATGTTTGGATCCCCTGCATTATTACCAGTATCATAAAATATTTTATCCCAGAAAATCTCCTTTTTTAAATAACTTTGTTTAAAACCGAAAATTTATAAAAATAATTACGGTATAATTATTTTTACATTATTATTTCTTAAATTCAGTACTTAAAAGAAAATGGCACCCTATTTTCGCCATTTTATGTGAATTACCATTACGAAGATATATTTTTTTGATATGTTATCCCCTTTGTTTACATAAATTATCTGAATTTGAGACTTTGGGTACCTACCTATAGTTAAATCCTTACTTCCATTCTAATATTATAAATGTGAAAGTAAATCTGTCTGTGTGTTCGTCTGTCTGTCTGTATGTTACGTTTTCACGCCTAAACCGCTAAACCGATCATCATGAAATTTGGCAGAGATATAGCCTGGTATATGGAGAAGGACACAGACTACTTTTTTACGCGATAACCGACATCCACGCGGGCGGAGCCGCGGGCAACCGCTAGTATTTTTATATTTTGAATTAGGACACTACATATATCTACACTATCTACACTAATATTATAAAGAGGAAAGATTTGTACCTATTTTTGTATGTTTGTATGTTTGTAATGAATAGGCTCAAAAAGTACTGGGCCGATTTAAAAAATTCTTTCACCAATAGAATACTACATTCTTCCAATTTGACATAGGCTACATTTCATTTTGAAAAAAATTAGGGATCCTTGGTAAAATTTGAACAATGTAACCGAAGGTGTAGAAAAATGAGTCTTAAAATGATAATTGTCTACCCCGTGCGAAGCCGGGACGGGCTGCTAGTGCTAGATAAAGGTCTCCTTCATAGTCTTCTACAACTTTTCTCTTTGAATTGACATTTCTAACCGCGAACAAATCTCTTCGCGCCAGTTTACAGATACCTAGGTAAGTAGTTAGAATTGGAATTAGGCTGGTCATGGAGATGTATTAGGGGCAGGGCAGACATCGATCAGAGGGTGCAGAAGACAGGCGTTGCGTCGTCGCCAACGCAGGCCTTAGAAACGCAGAAGCGATGAATGTATCGCGATTGCGTATATTAAGCATCAGTCGCCAAAAAAACATTTGCCTTCCCATACATTTTGTCGTGTTATGTCGTATGTTCCATTTTCTGTGTTGGTCCCAGCATAGTTGTTTATAATGATGAGTATTATAGACACTTTTCAGTCTCCTTGTTAATAAAACTACTAGGTATCCACATCTACCATTTATTAACATTTTTTACGTAAAAATCAAAATTACTAACGGTACTTACAAAATCTAAGCACACTTCACAAACATATAAGTCACGCGCACAAGCCAAAATATTGTTACAAACAACAGGCGATTGCGTGTGGCAAGCACAACGAGATTTACAAACACACTAACACCACATCCTGCGGCTCGCGATGCCCGCAGCCCTCAGTACCAAGTGCACCATGAATTAGAAACATTTACAATCATCTGCCAACAATCATCATTGTTTAAACTAGGTGATGATTTCGCTGTATTAGACCTTATTATTAGAAACATATTATTATACTGGCTTGTTTTATCGTAGGAGCTGCCAAAAGTAAGTGAAAAATTCCTTATTTTTTTCTTTCTTTGTTTTACCTTAACGAATTTTAGTGATTAACTTCGGATTTATATTTTAATAGGTATGCGAAACCAATGAATGATTTTGGGCTCATTACTGAATTTGAATTTATTTGATGACACTCGCCTTTTCCACAAGCTGCTAAGCTGACAGATAAAGGGATAAAGCCTCGTCCCCACTAGGAACATTTGTCGAGCGACATGTGTCCCCGGCGACATCGGGCGATGTCGGGCGACGTCGGACGACATCGCCGCGACATATTTGAAACTGTTCCTTGTCGCACAGTCGATGAAGAGTAGTGATATTATGAAATGAGCCGTCTAGAACACTGAGATCATTAAATACACTTGTTTTGTTTCGCAAGTACTGTTTAATCCACCATCTTCTCTACTTTTTTGTTGTACTGTACTGTACAACACTACCTCTTCCGGAGACATGATAGGTTCGACTGAACTGATGTGGACGGAGACAAGACATCGGGCGACGTGGGGCGATGTAGGGCGACATCGCCCGATGTCTCCGGGGACACATGTCGCTCGACAAATGTTCCTAGTGGGGACGAGGCTTAAGAGTACTCCAAAAAGACAATGTAAAACCACATTGTACCGTTTAAATTTAGTTTTCCCTGAAAACATCCATCGTTTAATTGTAATACTACGTATGAACCTAATAGGCAATAGGATGTGAGTGTGTGACGACAAAGTAATAAGTGAGCGTCGCTTTATAACAGGCAAAATGTTCCCAAAGCAAGCAACACAGAAAGAATTACAGTAGCAAGACCGTCGTGATGTATAAAACACTCCACAATGTGTAAAAATCTTTCCTTTCATACCCATGCTAAACCATTTCATTTGTTCCAGATACACAAACTAGAAATGACGCGGCTTCATTCTACACTGCTCTTCTTAACACTTCATTTGATCCGGTCTCACGCGATGATGATAAGAAACAACGCACTCATTTCTAAGATGGTGTCCGACTTCCAGAAAGATAACTCGATGGCTCTGCAACAGCAACAGCAGCAACAACAACAGCAGCTACAACAGAACCAACCTAAGAATGTTCTAGCCATGATGCAAAACGTGCTGTGTAAGAATTTCCCCACAGTACCGTGCAACATGATCGTCCAAGACGAAACGCTCAAGAACCTCATACAACGCTCCATACAGCAACTGAAGTACAAGAAACTATCAATGGATAAAACGACACAGACGCCTGCCGGTTACCATTTAACTTTATTCCCATCAATAAACAGCGAAGACCTGTCAAATTACCTACAAGTTAGCGATTCAGGATACCACAAAAACAAGCAAGACAAAGCAAGTAACAGACATAAAAAGAGAACAGCTAAGATTAACCTAGAAGTGAATAGAGAGAGAAAACAGAACAAACAGTCTAAATTGAAGAAAGAAAGCGCGAGGACGCTGTACAACGGACGGAAGAAGATAAGGAAGTTCTATCCTCACAAAATAAAGTACAAAGACAAATTGAAGGACAGGAAAGACTTCGGGGACTACTCGGAAGAGAAGCTGTCGATGTCTGTAGAGGTTCCGGACATTAACATGGGAGGAATACAGGAGCTAAGCAGGAAGAGAGACAGTTTGAACTACAAATCGGACGCAGACGATGGAGAGGATCCTCCCGTGTGGCGGATAGACTACCTGAAGCACGGCGATACGGGCCTGAACGTGTTCGGGAACGAACCGAACAGGCTGAAAGAGAAGCTGGTGAAGACCGGCCCCAACGTTATCGTTTCAGAGAACATTGTAGAACAAGCTTCGAGAAGGGGCGTAATGCATCCAGATGTATACATTAAGAAGAACTACATCAGGAAAAACGCTCTTCTTGAAATGAACTCCGGCGCCCTCGACTAGAAAAATTTTGGTAGTATACATTATTTCTTTTACGAATAAAATATAAAGTTGTATTATTATGTTTTTTGCCTTACTTTTATGACATGATCTTAAGCAGTGAGATTTGCATATAAATGGAACTTGCCTTCTTAGGGTTCCGTACCAAAATGGTAAAAAGGAACCCTTATGGTCCGACTCAGTCTGTCTGTCCGTCTGTCACAGCTGGATATCTCAAGAACTACTAATACTATCTACTTGAAATTTGGAATCGTTTTAGATGACGTTTGGCCAAATAAGAAAGTTTTTTTTTTCATAGGTACTGAACCTGGGTCTTAATAATTCGAAGTGGGGCTACAAGGGCATGTGGGATATCATAATTATGAAAGAGCGCTATTTGCACATTCTCAAACATTTTCAATTGTTTTAGGCTGCATAGTTTTCGACTTTTAACAAAAATACCGTTCCTTATCTCCGAAGTCTGCATAGAGGAAAATCTGAAATTATTTTCCTGTATAATTTATGTATCACATCAGAAGATAATGCTTAGCTTATCTACGCTAATTTCGATAATTTTGGTAAAGCTGCACTTTTGTATTATAATATACTTACATCAAGGACATATAATACCTAAATTATATAACTGTTGCATATATAGTCATATTATATTATCATAATTATATTATCTTGAAGTGGCTATCGATAATAATGGAGACGTTCTTGTACCTACCTACCTATCTAAGATGGCTATCTAATAGATAGGTACCTACTTATTATGTGCATCATAATGGCCAGTACAGTATACTAGTTACTGCAATTAGTTGACCCCCCTTTGCTGAAATGGTTGAGGTTTTTTTTTTTTCACTAACCAAGCGTATGATTTAAATTTTTTTTTTTTTAGTTTTGGGTAGATTTCGTTTATGTATTTTAACAAAATTGAGAATTCAAAAATTCTATTGATTCGCGTTCTAAAAAATCTCAACCATTTGCAAGGGCTTCAGTTTTCAGCTAATTGCATTTAGTGGCTGTAGGTACCTACATATTCAATGTTCCTATTAGGTACTAAATTATTTTCTTGTTTACGGAAAACCGGCTTTTCACGATCATTTCTAACCGTGAGAAGAGACACAAATACAATTATCTGCTTAAAATAATCACCAACCAAGCGACCCCCTACTATCTTTATAATACAATTCGCATGTTGTAATCTAAAACAATGCTTATCTCCAGCGATTAGAGTCCAACTTTCCTGTTATGAATTAATAAACATTCGTCGAGAGAAAACATCATTCTATATCTTTATCGTGTAGTTTGTGTCTCAACCGCCGCAGAGCGTAGACGTGAACAATGTCACGACCCGTTTTATCTTCTCATGTGTTAGATACATCTACTGGAACCCCTGCAGCTGGGATTTTTGTTGAATTGTACAAGCAAAAGGATAGTAACTGGACACTATGGCACAGCACTATGACCAACGCTGATGGGAGAATACAGTTTCCATTTTCAAATGACTCGATGGCGGGAGGAACTTATAAGTTGTTGTTCAAAGTTGGTGATTATTATAAAATGATTGATAAGGAAACCATCTATCCATTTGTCGAGGTACGTACCTACCTACTTTGTTTGTTACTATATTATTTTATGAGGGGTTAACCCATTAATTAAATTAGATTAAATAATTTATGAAAGTACCGCCATTTTATGAGTTATTTAAGTACGTATCTAAGGGTAGACCCCACCAGCTTTATATTGCTTTATCTACGCCCATGCTATAAATCCTCTATAAAAGTTTCTAAAACAGTTAGCTTATTGCCAACATTAAAACACCCAGTGGTGCCGATTCCCTTGTTCACAAACTAAACTAAATTTAAGTTCAGTGCATCTTTTTCTTTCTATTTCATTAAGAAAGAGACAGAAGATAAATTTTAGTTTAGTCCTGTCAAATTAATCAGCGCCTGTCACTACTCCATACAAGTTTAGACGTGATTAAATACTTGCCGACTAAAATTACGTCAATTTACGTCAAGCGCTGATTATGAACAAGGGAATCGGCACCAATGTCATAGTAACCATAATAGCAACCAAACGGGAGTTATAATGTTGTACTGAATTCATAATGCAACTCCTTTGCTTTTACGAGGATGATGATCCCTTCCTTACTCATCTGTTTGATGACTAAGGAAGGGATCAACATCCTCCCTTCCATTCTCACTTCTCAATTCGTGGTATCTTTATGAATTTCAAAAAAAGAACATTGTCACGCACGCGCGTTTCACTATACTTAGACCATAGCGTCGTATCCCGCCATTTTTGTTCGATATTAGTATTGCAAAAACTGTTTCAGAACCTTTTATAGAGGATTCATGTGTAGATAGTCTTGTATGCAACTGTAATAATTAGGTATTAAAACAGTTGCATAAATAACTAATATTTAATACCTATTATTTATCAAATGAATCTAAATTTGTAACTATTAATAAGGCATAGGATTGTTTATAAAAGTACACAAAAACAGGAAAGCTACACAAATATGTGCGAATTCCACATTTTCATTTAGCGAGTAGGTATCGAGAGCACACCGCGCAACACATTTTAATGATGATTATGCTATATGTATTCAGCTTCATCAAGCGTGGGAGCGTCGAGTGTGGCAACCAAATTAATAATTCATTTAACCGAAATTATATTGCTTACGAAAATTCAAAATCATGATTTTATAGGTAGTAAGAATTTTGTTGTTTTGTTAGTACCTACCTACCTAGTTTACCTTCAAATAATAACGAATACTTGTTGCCCTGCGCTTTGAGAAACATGATAAGGTTATCTTATCTCCAAAATAAATAATAAATTCGCATACGCACGTCTCCCACTGTTTCCTCTACCAAGGGGGTCAAAGTCAAGTCAAAGTGCATTGACCTAACCTATATATGTAGCGATATTTCGCTTTGTTTATGTTTTCATGATGAGCAAAATCAAGTCGTAATTGAAACATTTACATAAAATGGAATATCTACAATTAAAGCACAAGCTTATCGGAGCTATTTACAATAATAAAAAAAACCGGCCAAGTGCGTGTCAGACCACGCACAGTGATGGGTTCCGTAACAGGGGTGAATATTTATGCACGCACAGTATTGATTTATTTATCCCAAATGAAGTTTGTCTCTTTGTCTATCATAATATTTATCTATTCTATTCTATTTTTCTCTATGGCAAAGGTGCCGATGATGTCGACAATTCTGCCAATGTCAGATGTGTTAGACAAAACGTGATGAGAGAAAAAAGAAAAAAAACCTTAATCCAGTAGTCACTGAATAATAATTGCATTTAATGTGAACCTTGATAACGAGTAGGTGCCTTAACCATAAAACCTATTCCTCGAAAACACAATGAAAAAACTCAACTCAAAAACTACTAGGTACTGTGCCCTTTTCATTATATTTTTGAAAATAAATTATATGCTCATTAAAATATAAAATTGTTTAAAAAATACGGTAATATCCATAGTGACAGGGATAGTGAGTGATTGTTCTGTTCCTTTCTTCTTCTCAGATCATGTGAAGACCATGAAATGTAGTGTCTGAAATGGTCTTTTGAGGAAAGAACCACACAGATTGAGTGGACCTGTCCAGTCAATGCACGCATTTGTCAGTAATCATGCAGCTGAACTGAGAGAACTTAGGGAGCTCAACGATTCGACGAACAATACCAAAGAAAGGACATTTGTGTAGGCCGCATAAATTACTCAAACAGCCAGTCCATTAATAAAATGAACTGAGAAAAAACAACAATGACCTACATAGTCTTCACATTCACAATAATTATTAGGTAAAGTAATAAAATAAACTTCACAAAGTAAATATTCATGATTGTCGTTGTGTATTTAATAATCATCAATTATAAAAGAGTAGGTAAGTAGGTATATAAAAATATTTGAAAAAGGTAGCAAAACAAAAAACCACATTCAGTAGATAGGTGAAAATTGGAGCAGCTCCATCCCAAGCCTTTTTGTCCTCAATATAATCTTTATTGGTACCTATTAATTATAGGCTTTCTGGCACAGCTTATGTGCATTGTTTAATTTAATTTAATTTTTTTCTTTCGTCAGTTACATGTATGGATTGGGGAGATACCACCCTTAATCGTTTTTATCGTAATTTCACTACATCATTATTCCGCACAGGTGCACAGAATACACATTCTTTCCAATTTTCATCAACATACTTAGTGCAAATATTATCCGAGTAAAATGGCTGTCTAAGCTCCGGACGGATAGACTGACAGACCGAGATGATGAAATTATAAGGGTTCAGTTTTTGCCAGTTTACTACGGAACCCTAATAAACTGTGTAATTTCATTTTTATAACAGCGCCATCTATCTCATCACAATGCACCCACAAATACATACTAGTTTTTCTAGTCGACACTAGATGGCGTTGCATTCAACAAAACCGAAATTAAATGATTTCCCTTATTTTTCAGATAACGTTCAAGACCAAAGACGGCCAGAACTACCACATTCCCTTGCTGCTAAGTCCCTACGGATACTCCACTTACAGAGGCAGTTAATCTTTAGTCGAAACTAGTTCATAAAATAAACGTAACTTTTTAATTTCTCAGTTGCCTTTTTATTGTATATTCATTTATCTTACTTACCATTTGACCATGATCACGTCAACCAACTCGTTTTGCAAGAATGTCTCTGCTTAGTCCGTCATGGCTCCATTAGCTCAATAGGCACCTAGGTATACGACCAAGGAATCCGCTGGATGCGGGAAGCACAGAACCGGTCGAGGTGGCGGTGCTTGAGGGAGGCCTATATCCAGCAGTGGACGTCTTTCGGCTGAAATGATGATGATGATGAAGGAAGTAAGCTATCATCATCATCATTATCATCAGCCTATAGCAGTCCACTGCTGGACATAGGCCTCTAGTACTTTTTTTTTGTTTATTCGCTGCAACAGATTAGCAACTAATTGTCCATACACTTAAAGGCTCCTACAAACTGGCGCGACACAAAGACACCGCTCGTCGCACGCCGTGTGGTTCCTTTGTGTCGCGTCGCGTGTCACGCCTGTTTGTAGAAGCTATAAGCCTCCATTCGATATTTATGGTGAGATACCTACCTACCCATAACCTGGAAACTAAATATAGCATAACTTTTTGTTTACTCGGAATGTACGTTTTGACGATTTTTATTTTTGCAACAAATTCAACACATTAAGACCTTTCTTTTGATGCATCATTCGCCTATCTACATTATTTCGTTTTTGCGTAATCACAGATGACGACTACGGCAAGTGGCGGTTCTTTTTTTTTTTTTTTTTTGTGTATGGCATCTCGGAGGCGGAGGTATAACCACTGGGGGTTCCTGCTCCTTAACCGGGCTTTCCTGTGGTGCCGCAAGCTCCTAACGAAGTTTACGCCTCCAGCCAGGGGAGTTTTTACTAAAATCTACTTAAGCTAGACGACTGCTCGCTAAGGGCACCCCAGGTGGGGCTCGAACCTCGGCTTAGGGCAGTGTCGGAGGGAGGGTGGCAAGGGACCGTCGGTGGCTGGATAACATCAGGGTTCTGATTATTAATCTGGGGAGTTTGGATTACAGGCTCAGCTAAACCACATGCTGGCACATCGTTAAGCGTCGTCAAGGGTCGGGGAGGGTAGTGGCGGTTCTAGCCACAGAGTACATTTATATAAAGTTCTAGCGGCCAACTATTTTGGTCATAGCGTCTTAGTTTTTTTTTTTTTTTGCAAATCAGTAAAAGAGGTCTGTATAGTAACAAATTACCACTACCTATTTCCTGGCAGTTTCATCAAATTTTATGAGTTGGCTGCGCGGTTGAAATGGACATTTCAATTGCATGCCATTCACCTCGATTCTCGGCAACTCTCATCCAGCTGCTACCAACCACCCTGCGAAGATCGTCGCTCCACCTAGCCTGAGGACCTATTATGCTATACCTATCAGGAATTGAAGATTTTATCTCATGTGTAGGTATGTGTACAGTGTATGTTTGTGTGGAATGAAGAGAATTAGGTCCCTGCTTTGCTGCTGCTGCCTAAAGATAACCATGATGTAAATAAGTAGGTACCTACTCATGCAGACAGCAACTTAACAACTAGTAAATACTACTGTGTGATAGGAACAGCAATTAAATCGACTGCACTGCCTATGTATGGTATGACATAACATCACGCCTATGTTACCCGAAGGGATAAGCAGAGCAGAGAACATTTGCATTAATGGTTAATTTACAGTTATGTTTAAGAGCGTTCGTCGCAACTCGTAAGAGGTTTTTCATGATTACTTTATTAAATTGAAATTAAAGTACTATATTTTTTTTCAGCCAAGCACTAGTTTTTTGTACTTATTATATTATTATTTTTAACATTTACTTCATAGTAAACTAGCTTTTGCCCGCGGCTCCGCCCGCATGGATGTCGGTTATCGCGGAAAAAAGTAGCCTATGTCCATTCTCCATACCCTGGCTATATCTCTACCAAATTTCATGACGATCGGTTAAACGGTTTAGGCGTGAAAACGTTACAAAGTTACTTTGACATTTATAATATTAGTATGGATAAAAATATATACTCGTACCTAGTCATAATACCTACTGCAAAAAGAAAATAATAGTCAATTAGTTTTTTTTTTTTTTTTAGTAATACCAAAACAACTGTAAAAAAAGCATACATACTTATAAATAACAAATATGTAGTGCTTAGCTGAAAAAAGATAGTACTTTGATTGAAATGTAGGTAATAACATATTCACGACAAACACGCGACGGATGAACGCTCTTAAGTCCCATTTGGGATGATGGGGGGCGACCCTCTGTTATGAATAGGCCATAACAATCACATAAATAATAAAAACCATTACGTTGAAAAGGCTCAGCCCATCAAATAACAATAATAATAAAGAATTTATGAGTTCATGGTAACCACTGCAGTATTAGCTCATAACGTAAATACTGAATTACACAGCATTTCTGTTATTACTTTAGTACCATTCTTTCAGTCAAGTACTTGAAAGTTTCATGACTACAGGAAGTAAAAATAAAAAACAATCATTACACTTTTACATTTTATATTTGATGCTCAATAAAAACTTAAGCAATCTAAAAACCTGCAAAATTGTATCTGTTCGATATGAACTTGTTATTAAATAATTACTGCTCATTAATTAATTTTCTACAACATGATTACCTATGTCATAGAAAATCGAATCATGTTAAGTTATGCCAAGTACACATAATACCACTTAAGTTGCGGTTTAAAACTTTTTGTTAGGGTAAATTAGGTCACTATATAAGTAATTTGTATTCATTAACTGACTAGGTACGGTACTAAATAATTACGCTTTTGTAAAAGGCGTACAGTATCCGATTGATTTACTTACTCATTAAAACCTTTTTTCTAATGCATGAGTGAACCACTGAGCCAGAAAATTGGAATTGGCTAATTAAATTGTTACTAGAAAGAGAAATGGCCAACAATACGTAGAAAATAGTGTTTTTCGTGGTAGTATTTTGTAGTTATCACGTTTGATTTATTTATTCAGTAAGTGGCTTAACGTAACATAAAATTATTGTGTTCTATGTGCTTGAAGGTCCCTACTTATGTGTTTGAGTTTATACAATAACATTCCTATAATATTGTAAGTAAATGGAGTTTGCTGTGGGTATATGACTGTATATTATTACCTACCTATCAACATAATAAGTATCTATATAATTATTAAATATTTATAATACAATATGGAAAATTTCTATAATTAGCCTAAATTCTACAAAAAAAAAAAACTGTTAAATTCCCGAGTGGACCAGGCATACAGCTGTATTAAACTTTAGATACTAGAATACTACAATTATTGCGCTATTCAAATCGTTGACCATTAATAATCTACAATAATTCAGAAAATAATTGAAAAATAAACTCTTCACTCACATTGTACTGAATAAGAATTACCTAAATTAAATTGCCTACAATGTGTAGCAAAATCACTCTTAATTAAAGTCATTTGACCACCCTGCCACAATGTATTTGTTAAGACTGCCAATATTTTTTCTTTAAATCTAAGATATAACAAATTAAAAATAAATGCAATGCATGTTTCATTGTCTTTAAATATATAATATACTCCGTGAAACTCAACTAAGTGGCTATGTACATTATAAATAACAACTAAACATTTTGAATAATGTAATAAATTCTTTAAAACTATAAATAAAAAAATAGACATGGACTTTTACAATCTATAGACTTATATGCTAAGAGCACATCTACTACTAAAAAAATTGCTTACAAGTTGTAATCTCACAATCAGTGTTCTATTCTATCTTATCTATGAGTATACAGGTTTGTTATAATGTTTGGCAACTCGCAGCAGCGTCTGGCCTGTAGTCTCTGTAAGGTAAATGGTCATATTCATCAGTAAACTGCCGTGGGTCGGTTTAGACACCGTTTCTTCATACACAACACTACAGTCACAGTCTATCACATTTCTGTCCATAGGTATGTCCCGTTTCTTCGTTGCTTCGACTCGAGAGCCCTAGCGGCCGTGGCGCTAGCATCTTTAGCAATATTTATTACTGAACCTTACCCGTTATTGTTGCAGATATTTAAAGACAAAGGAAATATTGAGTTTGGAATAAATTAACTTTAAGGATTGCAGTCTTCGTTGTAATAATCCTTGAGTACTACCTAGTTGAAAAGGTCACAGTTCAATATAAATTGTTATTTTATAGCCGCTTTAGGTCATAAATTTTCCTGATTTACTTATACCGCCAGAATTTTAACTTTCAGCAAAATCACATTTTACTAAAAAAGAAAAACTTAAAAATATCCCTGATGACACCTGTTTTATGAATACACCAAAAAAGTTCATATCTAGAAGATTTCTAGAAAATCTTGAAGAATGCTTAAAGGCTCCTACAAACAGGCGCGACACAGAGGCACCGCTCGTCGCGCGACACGCGGTGGCTTTGTGTCGCGTCGCGTGTCGCGCCTGTTTGAAAGAGCCTTAATAATGCCAATTGCCATAGAATTTCAAATAAGTCAAATCTCGGCAGACTTAGGCTTGAAAGATATTTAGATATCAGAATTCCAGTTTGCTTCATGTTTTTATACATTTACCTGTTTGGGGCTGCGAAAAAAACATGATTAGGGTACAGGAATAGTGTGATTCAGCCAGAATCAATACTTACCATGTAGGACGTCGTGATTTCTGAGTGACGGCCCTCAGAAGAAGCATTGAGCGCCGACATCTAGTGTAGTGAAATCAGAATCAAACCATTAGAATCGGAATATTTTTGCATACCAATGTACCACAACCTTGGACCTTATCAACATGATCATAAAGTCTTTTTTCACATGCGATCTTGAGGAATTATCTTTATGAAAGTCGAGTCACTTGTAGGAAATAATTACACTTATGTCCATTGATAATGCCTACGTCTCACAAGCACAAAATTGTTCTTAATGAGTAAAGAATAAAAGTCTATTCTTTTTTGTCTAATATCAATCTTGTTTCATCTATATTGAAGAACCTTGAGCACCTGATAACAAGATAAAAATGACATAATATTTCTGACATATTGACTAGAAATGTTCGACTGACCTGTAATCCAACCCTGCAAACAAAAATGACTGTTATGCAGAAAGTAATAAAGTTCGAAACCCACCTATTTCCCTTCCTCTTGTCCGACGACCTCTTTATATCTGGCAATCATGAGTTTTTTGACCGTGTCTCTGTAAGTCTCCCCAGGGGTGGGAGTGTAGATTCCTCTCTTCTGCCCTAGACCCGCCAAACTTGGCCGTTGTTCGGCTTCTATGGGCGCGATTCTTCCCTGTTCCTCTTTACCCAGTCCTCTGCCTTCAGACCAGCCCATCTTCTGCAGCATCTTGCCACCAATCGTGTCAACGACTGAGGGAGGCGGGTGCGGCGTCATTGGCGGTGGCATCGAGTCAGATGGGTCATATCGCTTTCTGATGATTGGTGGTTCGTCTTCACCGAACTTCAGGCGTCTCTCTGCCGCTCTGTCTCTGTAGCCATTCATTTGCGGAATCAATTCGTTCTTCTTGCGATACTCTGCTAGGTTCTGCTTGTGTAAGTCTGAGAGGGACTTGTGTTTGTTAAGCACCTCTGCGGAAGGGAAGCGTCGCTTACAAATAAGGCAGGTCAGTTTGGCCCAGTCTATGATGCCCTCGTCGCTGTCAAAGGCATGTTCTACATCAGCCACCCTTTTCATTAAAAACTCGTCTCCGGTTGGTGGGGGAGATAGTTCCCTAACGTGAGTCAGGGAAGGACCAGACCCTAACACTGAAAAGCCTATGTCAGCAGAGCCCTTACTGGCCCCCGTGTCTAAAGGCTGTTCCATTACAATATTGCTTCTAGCATTCTCTTTCTTTTGATTCAAAGTTCGCGCCCACCTCTCCATATCTTTGGCTATCTTTTTGGCAACTTTCACTTTGTCATCTTTATCTTTCTTTTTCTTTTCCTCTGGTTCTTTAGCTATGGTGTTCTCAGTGGTGGCTGTTGGTGGGCTAGGCAATTTAGGCTGCTCTGTATTCTGGTGAGCTTGTGTAGCTGCTAAGTAAGTGTTGTTTGTGGCATCCCAGTACATGTACTGGCTAGTTTGACTGTTGTAGAAGTACTGGCTGGTACCGTCATAATATAAACCTGTGGCTGGGTCATAGTAGTAGCCAGAAGTCTCATCATACATGAAATTCCTAACATCGGGGGCGGTATAAACTGTTTTACCATCACCAGTGGGGGCTTTGACTGCAGGTGCAGTTTGTGCAGTAGAAGTCACAAAAACTGGAACACTCACAGGGGTCCAAGCCATGTGACGAGCTTGAGCAGCTGATATAGCAGATTGAGCAACGGCAGCGGCCGCATTCACGCGGTCTGCCTCAGACATAGCCTGAGCAGATGAAGTGTAATTAGACATTTGAGCATAATAAGAAGAATAGTCTGCACTTGGAGGTTTTGAAATTTTCTTTGGTTCATTATAGAAACTAACAAGGACCTCCCTACCATCTATCTCTAGCGGGGGCTGCAGGGATGCTAACTCAGAATGAGCGGCTGTAGAATCAGCAATGGAATTAAAATTAATGTAAGCTAAACACTTTGACGCACCAGTTAAAGTTTCTCTGCCAATAGTGATTCCTGCAATGGAATCTAAAACAGTCTTTGAGCATCTTGCCTTTATTACCTCTAATATTTTCTCTTCAGTAGTTAAAGCATCTAATCTTCTAAACAACAACCGTTTTGTGATGCCAGCACTCTCTGACAAGAGGTTTCTCTCACTGTCACCACCATAGACTATGCCATCTGACCTCTTTCCTTGACAGTTCCGTCTGTAGCACACTTGACGCCTCTTGAAGTTGTACAGTCCACACTTGCAGAACCAATCCCCGGGGGATGCGTTGATAGTCTGGTTATCATCATGTTTGTCTCTGGTGTCGTATTTACTCTCGTAATCTAAATCCATTCGTTCGCGACTACCCGAGCGGCTGCTAGACCTAGAACTGGCTTTGAGATCCATGTCGCTAATGGTAGGCGGCGACGGCGGCGCCGGCACGTCACGGTCGCGCTCGTCGTACCGCTTAGGCGAGCGGCGGCGGTCGCGCGGCCGGTCGTACCGCTCGCGGCGGTAGCGGTCGCGGCGCTCGCGGTCCTCATCCCTATCGCGGTCGTAGCGGTCGCGCTCGCGGTCGAACCGTTCGTGATGGTGTCGCTCGGCGCGCGGCTCGCGGCGCTCGGGGCTGGCGCTGCGGCGCGGCTCCCACACGGGCGAACGCGGCCGGCTCTCGGTCCACCTGTCGTCCTCGCCCCACCGCGTGTTCCTCTCGTCACGGCCTCGCCACGACATCGCACACGCCTGTGAACATCACCCGTACGAATAAAGCGACTGTACTCACAAACCGTTCGACGCTGCAGTCCCGTTGCCTCCATGTTGGTTGGCCTATAAACGCCGTTCAATAACCTTTCTCCTCGCCGTACTATTGTTTACCTGCGTAGCAGTCACTGGCACGATAATATAAGCCCTTAATACCACACGGTTAACACTTAACACAACAGTTTTATAAAACTAAGCAATGCAATTACTAGAATTTTATTAATAAACTATTATTCAAGGATATCATAGCAAATGCGTCGAAGACGCCATGTTTTTTAACTAGTACTGGGCCACAGAACACATATGAGGGCTGCCAGACCTGAATATAGCGCGATCGAAGGCTTTGGTCTAAAAAATCGTATTCTGCAGAAAATCTAAATAAAAAGATCGTACGTAAAATAATATAAAGAAATACGAATTGAAATTAAAACAAAATGTGTTATCTTTAAAGTACTCTGCGGTGTGAACATTTATCATAAATAATATATGCAAATTTACATACAAATAAATACGAAACTACAAAATTTATGATAAACTATACCCCAAGTCTCCAATTCAGATAATTTATGTAAACAAAGTAATGTCAAGAAATGTCACTGTCAAAATGACAGGACAGTGGTACAAAACATTTTGTCATATTATTATTTTTTTGTAAATGGTCATCGCTAAAATTAAAGTGAATTAATTATAAGAACTATGCAAACAAAATACCGTTGCCAAACAATGTATTATGTAGTATGTCGGAGACACGGCATATGATCGTCATAATCAGCCCTTTTCATAATCAGGCCTAGACGTAGGCCTCCCAAAATCGATTTCCACTCGGAACAGTTTACTGCCGTTTTCATCCAAAATGTGTATAAATATGCTACTTACAATTTGAATCTATGAATGAGAGTTGTAATATTAGTGTTGTTGCAGATGTAAAACATTTGAAAATGTTTGGATCTCCTGCATTGTTACCAGTATCATAAAATATTTTATACCAGAAAATCTCCTTTTTTTAATAACTTTGTTTAAAACCGGAAATTTATAAAAATAATTACGGCATGATTATTTGTTAATTATTATTTCTTAAAATCAGTACTTGAAAGAAAATGGAACCTCTTTTTTCGCAATTTTATGTGAATTACCATTACGAAGATATTTTTTTGTTAAGTTATCCCCTTTGTTTACATAAATTATCTGAATTTGAGACTTTGAGTACCCAAAGTCTCTAATTCAGATAATTTATGTAAACAAAGTAATGTCAAGAAATGTCACTGTCAAAATGACAGGACAGTGGTGCAAAACATTTTATCATATTTTATTTTTGTAAAAAGTCTACGCTAAAATTAAAGTGAATTAATTATAAGAACTATGCAAACAAAATACCGTTGACAAACAATGTTTTGTGTAGTGTGTCGGAGACACGGCATATGATCGTCATAATCAGACCTTTTAAGTCCAGTGCTAGACGTAGGCCTCCCAAAATCGATTTCCACTCGAAACAGTTTACTGCCGTTTTCATCCAAAATGTGGCTAGATATGATACTTACAATTTGAATCTATGAATGAGAGTTGTAATATTAGTGTTGTTGAAGATGTAAAACATTTGAAAATGTTTGGATCTCCTGCATTGTTACCAGTATCATAAAATATTTTATACCAGAAAATGTCCTTTTTTTAATAACTTTGTTTAAAACCGGAATAATTACGGTATGATTATTTGTTAATTATTATTTCTTAAAATCAGTACTTAAAAGAAAATGTAACCTCTTTTATCGCCGTTTTATGTGAATTACCATTACGAAGATATTTTTTTGATATGTTATCCCCTTTGTTTACATAAATTATCTGAATTTGAGACTTTGGGTATAGCGACTGTTTAACCATACATTTTTGACGTTTGAATGTCACTTAACTTTAAGCAACGTTTATGAATAAACCCTATGGCCCGTATTACAGAACGTCACTCAATACTCAAGCATTACTTAAAACTAGATTCAAGCCATTTGATTGGTTGAATCTAGTTTTAAGTATTGCTTGAGGATTGAGTGACGTTCTGTAATACGGGCCTATGTCTATGAATAAACCCCTTTGTTTAAAAACGAATGGAATGAATACAGCTCTTCATTTCATTCTCTGATCGGTCGCAATCGCAAAACGAACGTTAGGTATAATCATGGTACTATGCGTGTGATGTTTTTGAATGGACAGATCTAAATAGGTACTCTATAACTTTACTATTCTTCAGGGACTGTTATTGTATAAATAGTAAACAGTTTAAAAAAACTTTTGATTTGACGTTGCGAGTAGGTAAGATAAAAATATCCATATTTAAATTAGTACACAGTTCAAATTCAGTTGTAAAAGGTTGAACAAAAACGAACGAACCGAGAAAAACTATTTTTGGCTCCGTTCAGGTCACTGTAGGTAAAACGTACGGTTTTTTTTGTTTTTGTTTTAATATTTATATCTGCTGACGTAAGGTAACGCATGCGTACGCATTGTAGTTGTTACGTACGGTGGCCAGCACATCAAGTTACCATAAACTGTCATATTTTCTCGTTTTATTTTTAACGTAATTATCAACATTTTAAAGTTTAAAATCGTTTGGAGAAATTTGACAGTTTGGTGTAGCTTGAGGTGCTGGCCACTGTACACACGGCTACATATCAAACTATATAAATCCAGTTTACGCTCGTCTCGCATTGTATAGGATTTCCGTACAATGAGAGATCAGCTTATACTGTAAATGTATAGCTTGATAATATGTAGCCGTGTGTACACTAGCAGGAAATTCTTGAAAACCTGTTTTTTTTTTACCGTTTATAGTTTCTGAAAAACTGTTTCGAAATGATTAATATTCCTTAATTATAGTGTTTTAATGTAACACAATTATTTTACCTATGATATCATTAATAAAACAGTACCTTTTACTCACTTTTTTTTTTTCATTTTACTGAACAAAAATCAAAATCAATTTTACTGAACCTCATAACTCTTGAACGGGCAAGTATCGGTTTTATAGTCAGTGAAACAACGCTTTGTATTTGACGTACGTTAAACATCATAATGTAATCGTTAATATTTGACTTACGTATGTTACGTTAACGAACTGTTTGAAACAACCGGCCCTAAGGGCGGGTTGTTTCACGTACACTTGACGCACGCGTATCCGTCATAAATGGCGCTATCGTCAAACCGTTGCTTCACAAAATTATGCCCTTGCAAAATTTTTCTAGTAATTCGAGTTTGGTCGGATAACCACAGCCGTTGTGTACATGTTTTGTTTTTTGTTTATATCTACTTAATGCGAACATTTCCAAGCTGAATATTTTCACAATATATTTTTGACTAAACGCACTAATTCTTGGTTCAGACCCACAATCTTGGGTTGAGCCGGATTCTTGTATTTTGCCGTCAAAGTTATGCCACCGTCGTTTTGACTTTTAGCAATATTATTCAACTAGCTTTTGCCCGCGGCTCCGCCCGCGTGGATGTCGGTTATATCGCGTAAAAAAGTAGCCTATGTTCTTCTCCGTATCCCAGGCTATATCTCTGCCAAATTTCATGACGATCGGTTCAGCGGTTTAGGCGTGAAAACGTAACATACAGACAGACAGACAGACAGAGTTACTTTCACATTTATAATATTAGTATGGATAACGCATGCATAAACACTTTTGAAACTTTTTATGGTTATTAAAAGCGCCAAGAAGGATCGAATACAGTTTTCAGCGAGCGTATACGTTTTCTCGTTTAGGCGCTACGATATTTTTTTGGGTTTAAAAAAAAAACTATTACTTGAAAATTATAAATATTTTCTTAAATCTAATTCTGTCACAAACACGCATAAATAAAGAGGTACTCGTATATGTTTATTCTACAGGCGCACATATATAATGGTTTTAGATATACACGATTCTGCAAAACGTTACTCCAGCAGGAAATGCAATATCTCGAAAACCTGAAGACGCACAAATTATATTTTTGGCGCAAATTTTTGCACACATATAAGCTTTCTGCCCATGCAAAATATTTCACCGACCGACTGCTTGACAATTCAACAGTGCCTGTAAATGGTTTAATTGAAATAAATGATTTGAGTTTGAGTTCTCTCTCCGACCTTTCATTTAGACTTTTCCTGCTGGAAAAACGTTACTCCAGCAGGAATCGTTTTTTCCCGTTTTATTCTAAAACGACAAAACGCACAAACTTTGTATTTGGCGCACATTTACAGCAGATTACGCACTAATTATACGTTCCACTCATATCACTCTAGGAGACACTTTCCTGCTGGGGTAACGTACACGGCGCGTCACGCGACGCGACACAAAGGCATCGCTCGTCACTCGATACGCGGTGCCTCAATTTGCCGGTTTGCCCAGTTAAGTCCTAGGTCAGGAAGTTTAGATAAGTTCCTGTATCAATTAGTGTCACTTTAGCGAGCATTGCAATACATAACCATACCTACATACTGACCCTAGTAGCATTTTTGTTGGCATTTAGTTAAATGCCAACAAAAAATGCTACTAGGGGAAGCACTCGAACTGACCCATTTTTATATAAGAGTGGAAATTGAGGCAATAAAAAACGCTCAACACAACATATTTTTTTACTTTATTTTATTGACCATGTCATAAAATTCTAGTAAATTGATAAACGTAATTAATAAGCAGAAATTCTATAGAATACCTAGCTAAATAACTACCGACTACATCGAAATAAGCGCAGAATTCGAAACTATAGCTAGCTATCATACATACGTAGGTACTTATAGTAACATAGACTAAATAATTGAACAGAACTGACAATAAGCAAGTTTTTTGCCATATATATATTTTTTTTTTTGTAAAATATTAAGTATTTCATAAATTGCAAATACATTTTTATAATATTCCAATTGAAACTTAAAAGACGTTCAGTCATGTTTTTTTATATCTAATGGCATTATCAATAAATAACCTACTCCTGACAAAAAGTGATTCAGTGTGTAAATCTAACTAAATGCATTATTTTTTACAGTTACTGCTATAAAGTGTTAAACATTAAGAAAGCGTAATATGTTTATTTGCTCTTTATTACGGAATGTAGGTATACAATATCAAGTTAAGTGATTGGTAAGGCGTTCATAAATATTACGCCATCATACATTTTACAATAACACTTATTACATTTTGAATTGAAAAACAACGTCTCTAAACTAGCCGTGCCTTGTCGCGGCTCACTTTTGTAAAATAAAATGAAATCTAGGTTATAAACAGACACCAATCTAAAGAATAACACTACACTGGAAGTGTCCTTTGTGTAATTACAATCACTGACTGTAATTTGCAAGCCATACAGACCCAAGAAGCTTACTTGTGTTATTAGCATGATTATAGAATGTGTGTAACACAAGTTAAATTCAGGAGTCTTTTAGACTTGCCAGGATTATGACGTTAATTAACGACGAGAGGAAATACTGTTGAGGTAGGTAGAAGGTACCACAAAACATGCAATAAAAGTTTACTCAAACCTTTCTTTAAAATTACCTTGAGCAGCAAATTATTGCTCCTTTTTTTACCCGACCACGCTTGTAAGCTGATATGAAATAGTAATAATATAATGTTTAATTTGTGAGCTTAGCTTATTTGGTTTCCGCCGTATCACCTGATTAATATTTGCTGCAGGCTAGGAATTTTACACTGTGTACCTTTTCTTATCAACTTTTCTTTAGGTAAGATGCTTTTAAAGATAGAATTTAATGATTTTATTAGGCGTAGCACGTAGCGTTATGCCTACACAAAAACAGGCTCTACTTTTAAAACGGGTAGGCCCACAAGGTGGACTGATAACCTGGTGAAGATCATAGTAATCTGGTGGTGTGGCGATGTTTGGCGGAGTTCTATGCGCAGCTGTGGACGTCTTTCAGCTGAATATAACTAGGTACTTACCGTATTCATTACCGTTAAAATCTAAACCCAACTAGTTCCTGACCATGACTAGTTCCTGGCCAGAACACCTGGGAAGGCATTTTCAGCGATTATAATTTCCGTTACCGTTTTTTCTAGCCCACATCACATCCCAACGCTCAGGTAATTTTTCAAGTTTGATGTCCGAGTAAAAATTTAGTTGCTTTCAGTACTAAGCTCCTCATCATCGTCAACGTCACATTCCTGGTAAACGTAGCACTAGTCTTTCCTCCCGGTGAGGAGATGTTCTCGCAGCGTAAGGATCTCGCGTTCGATGTTTTCTCGAGCTGCGGATTCGAAGCATTCGAACTCAGGAGTGTGGAACAGCTTTGGTATTTGGTTGAATTGGTTTAGCACCTGGAATTTGGAGAAAATAGGTTTTATTTAATAATGTAGGTAATGTATGAGACAGTAATACTGATTTATCTAAAAGACAGTATCTACTGTCTTAAAAGCTAAGCACATGATAAAATACCACATATCTATGTGGTATTTTATCATGATTGTGCTTGGCTTTTTTCCCAATTATGTTGGGGTCGGCTTCCAATCTAACCGGATGCAGCTACTTACTATACTAGTATTGTACATGGAGCGACTGAAAGGTATTTGAACTCCAATAAAACAAAACTGCTCACCTTAATCCTCAACTCGACATAGTTATCGTGCGTGAGCTTAGAATACTCTGCCCTCACGAGTTTAGCGTGAGCATCGTACTCCTCTCTCGAGGCGGCCAGCACGGCGAGCTCGCAGTCGCCGAATAACTGCAGGTCGCGCAGCGGCGCCGGGCCGGCCGGCGTGGCGGCGTCGCGCGACGCCTGCGACGCGCCCGAACCCTCGGACGCGCCCGAGCGCGCCGAGCCGGGCGACATGGCCACGGGGGACGCGGCGCCGTCGTCATCCACCATGTCTGTAATGAGAGTGATAATCATTTAGATGTCAATTTTATTAATAGGGACTCTTCTTTTAAACATATTTAGGTATAAACTTGCCTTTTATAATAAATACGAGCCATATGCCCGATGGGATTTTGAATTTGCCATCGGCAAAAATGACGAACGTCCATACAAACTGTCATCACCAACTTTTTTTTTTAAGTTTTGTTTAAATAAATCCTACCTTAGTGCTCACTTTCGTTATAATACGGCACTCTTGTGCAAAATTTCATGTTTCATGGCTGTGCGTTGTCTGTCAGTGGATGAATGAATGAATTTAAGATTTTTATTATGTAACATGATAGTCACCTTCATCAATAGGATCATCAGCCGTCGTCGAATCCGGAACATTCGAATCGCCAGGAGTCGTGGAATCCGGTACTATAGGTGGGACAGGAATCGCGAAAGGAGGTGGTGCCATTGTGACGACAGCCGGGGCCGGGGCCGGGGCCGAGGCAGAATCTGCGGGGCCTCCGACGGCCTCATTGGTGTCTACATCTGTGGCCTCCGCTCCATCCGCGTCGGTCTCTACTTGGTCGGTGGTGGAGGACTCTTCGTCTGCGGAGCTAGCGGGGGAGGAGGGGGTGGAAGATGCTGCTGATTCAGAACTGTTGCAGTTCCCGCACCACGTGGCTTCGTCATCTGTGAGGAGGGCTAGTATGTACGAAGTCAGGTCTTGCTGTGGAGTGACGGTTTGTGTTAGTTTTTGGTCTTTAGTACGATTTTTTGTTACACTAATAAAATTTAAGGCTATTGTAATGTTATAGACAAACTTATATTAACTGTAGGTAAATATAAAATATTTACAGTTAATATAAGTTTGAAATCGCCAACTTTTCTTGAGCAAGCGTGGTGATCAATGCTCGTGCCTTCTCTGTATGAGAAGAGGCCTTTGCCCTGCAGTGGGACGGTATTATTACGCCAAAGACGATTATTTTAAAAATTGTTGCGGTGAGACGGTTTTTTATAAAATAAGATTCAAAGTTTTTTTAGATTTAAGTTGGAGAGGTACCAGAACATAAATAATTCTTGCTCTGTGTAAAATACATTGTACAAAAATATTAGCACAGATGCCACAGATTGCTTAATAGGTAGTAAACCATCAATATAGTACCGAGTAAATTGCCTCTCGCATCATTGACTGAAAATCATTGTGTCAGACAGCCAATTGATTGTACTCTTTATATTCGAAGTGGATTTTCATTACGCTCCAGTCTCCTTCATAGATGTGTAAAGACGATCAAACGAATCTAACCATACCTACAAAAATTACGCCAATATTAATTTCAGAGTTTATTCAATGACCTAAGACGTAGGATTTCAGAAAATGTCAGTCAGTACATAGCAAGGAGACTGGAAGCAAATAGCAGACGAAATTATCTAAATGTATGCGACATACATTGTGGAAATAGAATAGGTAAGTAGCTGTTATTTTTATTCAAATTGGGGGCAAAGTGTCTCAGAGATTTCTTTTTCGATTTTTACAACAATGAGGAACGATTGCATCATTATCGCGAATTGAGAGTAGACATGAGGAGAGGCCGCAGGATTCATACTTTTATTGCAGTACCTACTTTTAATGTCACGTGCCGAAGAAATACATGCTACCGTCAACAACCCTGGTTCCATAGAACTTGGTACCGATTTATTTACGATGATTAGAAGACTATAATAAGTAGGTAGGTAATAATAAAGACTGTAGATCACTAACAACGAAATTGAATTGCCCAAGCCTCACTTGACGTTTCCGAAGCAACAAAACCATCTGACAGCCTATTGTATTAAAAAATACGCGAGCCAATCCGCGGAAATAACCTCTCTCAGAATGAAGTGGTCGTTTATACTGGTAATCAAGATAGGTAGAAAAACTACTCGAACATACTATAATACAGATAAAGATATAAATAACTAGGTAATAAGTATCAAATTACAGCAGTTTAAAATTTAACTCGCAGATTGCCTGCGATATTTTTGTACCTATCGTTGATCGTTTCTTGTTATAGAATAAAGAATGATGTATTTGTAAATTGTACTTACAGACTGCGGATGTAAACGCAGCAAGTCAGACAGCAGTTTGACGGTTAGCTCGGACGGCGTGTGCCTCAAAACTATCGCCAGTTTGAACGCCGCCGGTTGGATCACATCGTCCATCCCTTTGTTGAGCAAGTTCTGCCAGACGCCTGCCTAAAAACCAGCAATGTACAACGAAATTAGAATTATGCTCGAGTGAAATACACTTCGTGGTACAAAGATGCCAGTTTAAAGTCGCTAATATGTGTGTAATCGTTGGAATGAAGGGATAAAGCCGGCGTCACGAAATCAGACGCCTCGCCTGTGTGTGTTGTTGAATGCGGTGGTACGGTGGTACCTACCTACATATGTGGTTGCAATGTTTATGAAACAACGATGAGTAGAGATCAAAAGAATGGTGATTTTTTTTAAATACCAAATTGTACTTTATTGTACGTATGTACATCTATACACTGCAGTAACTGGTGGTCTAAAGTATTTATATTATTTAACAACAAAATCAAAATAACTAAAAGAATAAGTATACCCAAAGTCTCTAATTCAGATAATTTATGTAAACAAAGTAATGTCAAGAAATGTCACTGTCAAAATGACAGGACAGTGGTACAAAACATTTTATCATATTTTTTTTTTGTTTTGTTTGTAAGTAGTCGTCGCGAAAATTAAAGTGAATTAATTATAAGAACTATGCAAACAAAATACCTTTGCCAAACAATGTTTTGTGTAGTGTGTCGGAGACACGGCCTATGATCGTCATAATCAGCCCTTTTAAGTCCACTGTTAGACGGAGACCTCCCAAAATCGATTTCCACTCAAAACAGTATTTATCCAAAATGTGGCTAGATATGCTACTTACAATATGAATCTATGAATGAGAGTTGTGATATTAGTGTTATTGAAATGTAAAAATTTGAAAATTTTTGGATCTCCTGCATTGTTACCAGTATCATAAAATATTTTATACCAGAAAAGCTCCTTTTTTTAATAACTTTGTTTAAAACGGAAAATTTATAAAAATAATTACGGTATGATTATTTTTTAATTATTATTTCTTAAAATCAGTAATTAAAAGAAAATTGAACCTTTTTTTCGCCATTTTATGTGAATTACCATTACGAAGACATTTCTTTTAATATATTATCCCCTTTGTTTAGGTACATAAATTATCTGAATTTCAGACTTTGGGTTATAGGTAGTTTAATTATAATTTATATAGGTGTACATGAAATTATATTAAATAAAATATAATAAAACAAAGCTAATTCGTCTTAAAGCGAGGTTCTTTTAGCGTGCATTTTTGTTCTTGAGGTGGCAGCGGGACACGAGTAAATTGTGCCGTGAACTTAGTTAAGTTTGGGTTGAAAATTATATGTTTTACGTTATTAACAATGTTAAACCCGACATGGAAATAAACGATGATGTTCTTTCATACATATTGAAAAATCCTGTGCGTCTCTAATCCAGTGGATTGCCGCTTACTTCTCCAGGTAATCGTTTCACCTTGGCTTACCCACTCTACGATTTCCGGCACGCGGTAATGCTAGATGCATTTGCAGTGAGCTGTGACTGTACCACCACCTCCTATAGCAGTATTATTTTAAGATTACTTCATTCTGAGAAAGAGATGGAGCTATGCGTCCTGTATAGCTCTATCTTTTTCCCACTGTGCCTGATTGCCCCCCTGTACCTGATAAGCCACGCAGTTCCGAAGCGTGTGCCACAAAGACTCGGGCGGGGACGCGGCCTCCACCTGCTTCCACGCATCATCGGCGTCGGGCGCGACCAGCGTGTTGCACGCGTTGCGCCACATGCGCATGGCGGAGCAGCCCTGCGGTTCGCCCGACGGCACGGGGGCTGTCATCACTGGAAAGATGACCAATAGTATGATTTAAAAGGTGATAAGTAATCACCTGGTTTCTCAAAGGCAAAAATGTGCTGCTGTAAGTTTGCCAATCTACCAGCTTATTTTTGTCCTAATTGGCCTTTCAGAAACTGGTCAGCTATCCTAGAAGAAGCTCTGGATGCACCGGTTAGCTTCAATTTCAAAAGCCTGTGCCTACGAGTATATTCGAACTATCTTTTACGCATCTAGCTGTAGGACTTAGGAAACACCTAAGTACGAGGCAATGCCCTCGTCTTAGCGTGGACAGCAGGTTGGTGACCGCAAAGGCCTTTCGCGTGGTGACACAAATACTTCACATCGACACGCAAACCCAATGCGTCCCAGTTATAGAACTAAGTCTTACCTGCAATATCCTGGACTAACGTCTATTCACTTGTGTCTATGGCAAGAAGTTAAATCTTAAAAATGTGGCACTTCACTAAATATTTGAACAACATTGAGTCAACCATTCAAGCTAGACATTTTAACAAAAACATACAACTCTTGTTTTCGCTCAGTTAACGGTAATTAATTTGTTACAAAAACATTCTGACCGGTTGTTCTCTCAGTCATACGCGCCGTTAAACAGTGATCTAAATAAAAGAACTTTAATCTGAGAAGTTATTTTTGTACAGCACATGTGTCAAAGTCGAAGTAATTAATTAAAATAGCGATACATTGGAGAGAGGACTCGAGCAATGAAAGAAAGAATGCTCTGTGCGCATTTTATTACAAATACCTAAAGTGTCACGTTAATTTCGCCAGTCCAAAACGTTGATTTTGTTTAGGTATTATTTTAGTACGCAAATTTTATTTATCTACCCTCATTTATTGCTATATGTAACGTGATGAACTAATGAAACTTTTTAACAGAACTACGTATTTCTATAAACTAAGTAGGTGCCTAACTAAAACTAAGTACATACATGCAAATGATTAAAATATATAATACCTTATTGTCAAAAATATTAATAGTTAATTGTGCAACAAGAGAGCAAAGTTGGTTTTTGCTGCGAGTGTTGATTTTGAATCTCGAGTAAGCAAAGGATCCTATAATTAAATCACGAGCGTAGCGAGTGATTGTTTCGAGGGATTCAAAGACACGAGATGCAAAAACTTTGGTCTCGTGTAACACCTCAGCAGCGATTACCAACCAAAAGGAAAAAAAAATACAACATGGTAAAAATTAAACCACATGTATAGGTATTTGTAAAACAAACAATATAAAAAAAGTTAAAAGTAAAAATATTTTTTTATTGACTTTTGGATTTGTGCCCTACTGAAATTCTTTTAAAAAATGCAATAAGTTTGAGATAGGATTCAATGTGCACGTCATCTTTTGTCTTTATTGTGGCTTTCAACATTGAGTAAATACTCCACATTGTAGATGGTTGCCGCGTTTGTGATCATTCTATGAAGTACTTTATTAGTATAGTCTCCGAAAAAGTGTTGTGCACTTTGCACCATTTGTAAGTCCGCCATTGCGAGACTTTTCAGGCAGGAAACTTAATTCTGAATTTTTTACATGCTGCTTCAATTTTTCCGGTGTTAAATAAAAGCAGACTTCGTCACTGAACTCACTCATATTTATTTATCATTGTTTTTATAATATCCAACGTGTATACTTGTAGCGGAACAGTAGAAAAACAATAAAAATGTGAATCCCGCTATTTTTGAAGATGTGTTCTGAAACGGCATCCGCGGTATTCTGTCATAATTATTTAAAGAAGTTAAAACAAAAAATTATAATTATGTCGATACATGATTAACTTCGTATTTTTTTCTTCAACATATTCTTTATTTGATTACAACAAAATATAATTCGAATACTCATTCAGAAAGAAATATAATAAAAATTAAATTTAAAACCTTAACAGGTGATTTTCAATTTTACGGTTATCGGTATCCGAACGTTTTATTTGTTTCCTTTTTGGGCCTACTAGGTATCGAATTTGAAAATCGATTCGAATCGACTTGTGTCTATCTCTCGCTTTTTTCGTATCGAAGTGAAAGTGACAACAAAGTGAAGTTCAAATCTTTGGAATTTTGTAAGTAAACCCAGCACTGTACTCGGCATTTAAAAAAAAAAGTTACTTTGTCTCACGCTCGCAGCAAAATCTAATTTTGCCCACTGTCTTTAATTAGCAAAACCTGCCGATCTATTCTGTAAAAATCTCACGGTGAAAACATAAGTGAAGTCAACGTGGAGTGAGCTGTTATTCCACATGATGCTATAGGGAATTACACTATTTACAGCTCACTTCACTTAAGTTCTCACGGTGAGATTTTTACAGAATCGCTCGGCTGCTTGTTTGAGGTGCGGAGGTGAAAAATTTATTATTTTTGTAACAAAAACAAAATGGGAAATACCATACATCTCTCGAGTCAACATTGCAGCAATGCCAGCATAAATACAATATTTATGTTGGTGGAGTTGAATAAACACAATAAAATGTGACAAAACAAAACAGTTTCTTACCCCCCATGTCGGGTTCCCTCCACCAATTGTTCGCCATAACGGAAGCAAGGCCGCTGGGCCTTCACAACAACTGAAAAAATAAAAATACTGGTGTTTACAAGAACGCTTTGCAATAAAAGCATGCTATAAAACAAAAAAAAATACCCGTGTCGCCTCTGAGAGATTCATTGATCTATGACGAAATATTGTGCTGTCAAAAAAAATAATGTCTGTCGTCGTAGGTAGGTACTTATAATAATATCAGTAATCGTAAAAGCATTTTTGTACGCAAAAATCAATATTTTTACTGAATAGGCTTTATGATGAGTCCTAAGGTCCTACTGCAATACCTAATTTAAAAAATCGGTAGATACCGTGGTAGGTAACTACCACTCACCCCGTCGCGCGTCGATACCGATACCAAATTACCAACAAATCTGTTGATTTGACATTATACCGGTTAGAACTGTCGTAATCTCTCGGTACAGAGTAGTATATTTTTTGGTCGTATCCTGCTACCGTACACAAGAAAATATTAAATAAACATAGAATTAAAAGCCTTATGAACGCGACTACAACAAGGATCAATAGGTGTACGAATTAAAAATATAATCAAAGACCTTGATTGTTTTCAGTGGGTAGGAAATCAATTAATTTGCATGACATAAAAAACAAAATTGTACGAACACCAACAAACGAAAAAGGAAGCAATAGTGATGTTACTACATATAATAGAACAAAAAATCGACTCACTTGTAATATCCAGATTATTCCTAGCCAGAATATTGTTATTTAAAAATCGAATATTATATTTTGATACGTGCCAGGCGCGTAGGGCGCGCTCGCGGCTCGCGGAGTGTCATGGCGGCTCGAGGGAGGTGCCGCGCGCGCCGCGAGCTACTCATCGACAATCGATGGTGTTTGCCCGACAGTGCGTGTTGTTATGCCAGGCCAGCGATTGTTTTCACATCGAGAGTGATATTGTTTCGCTCAGCGCATTGTTGCGGTCGATGACCTATCTATAAAGTGAAATTGTAATGCTATTCGTATTCATCTCTGATTTGATTGATCCATAATTGATTTAATCATTCGAAATACTTGGTAGAACATTTATGTAGGTTAATTTTTAATCTTGAGGTGGGATTTGGTTTTATGTTTTGATTACTTCATGTACCTACTTAACTATGACCTTGTTGCTAAGATAATTCACACAAATAAGTAAGATTAACGTTACATCACGTGTCTGTGGATTTTATAAACATAAATATTGGCTGGGTGGGTTAACAGAACGAACTTTAAACTGATACAAAACCGACTTGTATACTGTAATGTCTCAAGTAGATCTCTAATAAATATAGAGTTATTTTATTAATCTTTACTATGGCGCAATATTTGTCTACATTTTTATCTCGTTTAGTCACATACTCATATTGTAAGTGTGTGCATTATTATTATTTAGGTAACTATGTATTTTATCCACAATACATAGTTAAGTACCTAATAAATAGTGCTGTGAATATTATAAAATTATTTATAATTATAATATTTTCTAGTATATTATTTTATCGAACATTAGTTTATTTAACCTATCCACTAATTAAATTAAATTAAATTAAATTCTTTTATTTCAGATAACTAAAATCCATTCAATCCGATATTAAATTAAAACTAAATATTAAAATAAAATAAAATACTATTATATTACCCGCTTAATAAATGAGCTCCATAACGGGGAAGAGATCCTATCAGCTACAGTCTTCAGAATTCCGTTGCAGCTGCCACGCATTCCGCAGATCAGGGCCTCAAGTCTGCTATTACAATAGTGTCAGAATGGTCTCTTCATTGTGAGTTTTTGACAGATTTGCCATACAAACACTGTCAAATACTCACAATGGCAAGACCATTCTGACACTATTGTAATAGCAGACTTGAGGCCCAGGGATACAGTTTTCATGCGAATGACGGCATGAAAGCCATCAGTGCGATACAGCATAAACATCCCACTACAGAAGCGAGGCAGCTCCAACATCATCCTGAAGATGTTATTATACTGGACGCGCAGGACATCCAGCGATCTTTTGGTGTGGCTAACCCACAAATTTCCCGTATAAAAGCTTTGACAATACGCCTTAAACAACGTTATTGTTCGCGACGATGCGTCACCAACAATTTAGCTTGTATAAAATCAGTAATTTTAACTTAGCTTAAGTATATAGGAAATATAATTTCTTCGTTAATACTAGAAATAATAACATAAATTATGTAGAATCGATGATGTGCGCGCTGAGGCGCCATCAGAAATGAGTTTTATTCAAAAATGTTCCTATTTACGTAGGTGCCCATGTATTTTTGCACACTTTTTTTCCACACAATATGCCCCACCTACAAATAGGGAAAATTTCATGTCGCAATAATGCGTAATAAAACAGTCAAAATAATGTGCAATGACTATACTAACTCAAATATGTAAAAAGTATAGTCATTGATAGTGCTGCCTAGCAGCTATAATGTAATCAAAATGACAATTTTGATAAAAGTCGTAAACTCGACCATTGTACGCCTCGATTAGGTAAGTTAGATAGACAAAACTTAAAATCATTTACTGTATCCAGGTCACCTAGACCGAGACCTAGCCCTGGACCTAACTTCCTGAAATCTAGCCCTTCAGGATACCTACCTAATCGAGTCTAAATGCCACAAAGCGGATTTCGTAAAATAAAGGCTACCCAACCTGTATTCAGAGGCTCATAGCGGGCTGAAAAATCTAGGTACGAAAACTAAAATACTAGATTTCTCTAGGGCAATAGACTAGCTTGAGGTTTCTTTTGGTATGGTGGAGATCGGTTCAGTACTTTGCCAGTAAAGTCACTTGCAAACAATTTAATATTTAATTATTCACATAAATCCCGTTGTAACTGAAATATCTTTTCAGTAGGGATAGTTAGAATCATGATAGAAACCTCATTAGAAAGGCCATTATTTTACGAATCTTATGATGTATAACACTTTATGTAAAGTGATAGAAATAAGGGTGTTTAGGTGTGAAACACATTAGAACTTAAGATATTTTAAACCAATAAAGTTTCTAAAACGGGAGGCGATTCGCGGCTCTCAGTAAGGTAAAGGAGCACTACTACCTTAGTGAGCGCGCCACCTATAAATTTCGTAGTCATCGACATGGAACTAATTCCATCTAAATAGTTATATAGTAGTACTGGGGAGTCCTGAAATCGCTTCCTGAATATTTATGAAGTCTTATCAGTAATACGGTCTTATTATTTCTTCCGTAAACCTGTAATTCTTCAGGAGTAATGTCGCAGTGAGTATTGAAGATATCCTGAACTCTTGGTGCAGGACGTCAGCGCCGCTTGGACTGGGATAGCCTTACAACCTTCCTGATTTTCGAGTCAAGCGATCACGCCCGTCCGGTATATCTGTTGGTCCTGTCGAGCCGGATATCTTCGAAGAAGGAATATTCCTGGAATCAGAGGACCTATTCCTGAAGAATTATTTTCGAATCCTGAAGACTTATGGCTGAAGGATTATTGTCGACTCCTGAAGAATTAACACTGAAGAATTATTTTCGAATCCTGAAGACTTATGACTGAAGAGTTATTATTTCCTGAAGGATTATTATGAAGACTGAAGAGTTATTTTTTCCTGAAGAGTTATTATTTCCTGAAGGATTATTTTGAAGACTGAAAAGTTATTTTTTCCTGAAGAGTTATTATTTCCTGAAGGATTATTTTGAAGACTGAAAATTTATTTTTTCCTGAAGAGTTATTATTTCCTGAAGGATTATTTTGAAGACTGAAGAATTAATTTCGGATCCTGAAAACTTTTTCCCTGAAGAATTATTCTCGGATCCTGAAGACTTATTTCCTGAAGGATTATTTTTTTAAACTTTGAAGAATCAACATTGAATAGAGAAGAAACAACTTTGACGTTTGAAGATTTGTTTTGAAGATAGAAGAAACATCTTTGACGTTTTGAAGATTTGTTTTGAAGATAGGAGAAATAACTTTGACGTTTGAAGATTTGTTTTGAAGATAGGAGAAATAACTTTGACGTTTTGAAGATTTGTTTTGAAGATAGAAGAAACATCTTGGAAGTTTGAACATCTGTGTAAAGGATTACAGTTAGTGCACATATAGTGAAGTGACGTCCCTGAATCTAAACCAACATGCCGGTAACGAGGTCACAAGGCAAAGCACCTGAAGCATGGATGGTGGAGTTGGACAGAACGCGTACCTCTACAGCTATACGTCATGAGTTACCTCCACGTTCGCCATCCACTACGGAAGGGACCGAGCAGCCGCTACCGCCACCCCCTGCCCCGAGCGGGGGTGAAGACGTACCTGTGCCAACACAATCAAAGGAAACAGAACAGATAGAACAAATAGAACAACCGACTACATTCAGGAAGGAGTCCAGACTGGAAGGAACTTCAGATAGGACATTAAAACCTTCGGATAAATCAGTGAATCCAGACAAAACAGTGAAGCAATCAGCTGACCAAAAGGATGGAACTTATAGAGGAATCATGCTAATGACTACCCGGGGTGACGCCCGTAACGAACATAGAGGACCGCCGTCCATAAGTAGGACGATACGGTCGAATAGGAAAATATTGAGAGCACGTGAAGACTTATTGAAAATTAGGTTGGAACTTGCTCAAATAGCACTTCAAAGAGCCGAAGAAGGAGATTCTGATGGCTACATGGATGATCGGAATTCGAACGAGGAGTATGTGCGATCGTGGCTAGAGGAGGCGCCTGAGCCTGAGCCATTGAAGGAGGACAATGCCGCCGAGGGGAACCGCAGTTTACATAGAAGCCACAAGGCCGTCGAGACTCAACTGCCCTCGGGAGAAGATGCCGTTGGAGGGAACATATACCCCTCCATCGAAGTCGGATCAATAGTGAACCTCCATCAAACGCAAGTACCCATGTTAACTCATCCTATAGTGAACGAAGTGAAAAATATAGTACCATCGAAGGATCCGGGGGAAGCACAACTCCGTCCATTCATAACGGAGTTGACGTCCGCTATAGCGTCGCTAGCCGACAAGAAAACAGAACAGTGGTCATCGAATAACCCCTCGGCGTCGAAGGTGATTATGACCCTACCAAATTACAGTGGGGCTCATACAGAATGGCTGTCGTTTCGCGCCATTTATGAAACAATTCGTCGATATTTCAACGATGTTGAGAATACAGCTAGGCTGAGAAGTAGCCTGCGCGGACGTGCACTGGAAACAGTGAGCTCAGAACTCATCGGACATGCAAGACCAGATGACATCATGAGAGAACTCGAGCTGCAGTTCGGCCGTCCAGACTCAATTGCTCAAGCTGAAACAGATAGGCTCCGTGGGCTGCCGCGCTGCAGTGAATCTCCAAAGGATATCTGCACGTTCGCAAGCCGAGTTAGGAGCGGCATAGTCACGCTACGCGCGTTGAAGAAAGAACATTACTTAATCAACGCTGAATTGATGCGGTTACTGACTGAGAAGTTGCCAAATTCCCTTCGGGTACAATGGTATAGGACCTATACCGAGAAGTACCAATCGCTGCCAGACTTATCACTGCTCAGCGACTTTATCACAGAACAAGCCCGCTTCTGCAGTGCTTTCGCTCCGCCTGAGAATATTAATCCGGTCGAAGCTACAGCAACTAGGCGTGTCACCCAAAGGACACACACAGCTACAGACAAGACGGCGTTGAAATGCCGTGTCTGCCAGAAAGAAGGGCACGAAGCTTATGACTGCAAGAAGTTTAAAGAAGCACCCAATAGAAGGAGATGGGAACTCGCAAAGAAACTAAGGTTGTGTTTCCGTTGTCTGCGAGTCCATCGATCGGACCATAGATGTCCGAGAAAGAGGTGTGACCTCAAGGAGTGTACAGCCACACACCATCCGCTTCTTCATTTTGACAAGAAGCCTGCTGCAGAGGGTGCCGAGAAGCCTGATGCCCCAGACAAGAAGGAGCCTCAGGAAACGGTAGCCAGTTCAAGGTCGACATCAAACCAGACATATTTGAAGATCATACCGGTCCGGGTAATCGGACCGGCGGGAGAAGCAGCAACATTCGCGCTGCTCGATGATGGATCAACCGTTTCGCTGATAGATGAAGACATTGCAAAGCAAATCGGGGCAGAGGGCCGCATCGACCCTCTGAAGATAGGTGCGATCGGTAACACCACAATCGACACTCCTTGTTCGCGTCGAGTAACAGTCGACCTTGCAAGCCAGCTGAGAAGTAAAGTGTCATTCAAGGCGCGCACCATACCGAAGCTCAACCTCACACCGCAAACAGTCAGCGAAGAAGACATCGCACAATGCAAGCATCTGGACGACCTGAGGCAACAGCTTACGTACAACGTCGGCGCACCGAAGATTCTCATCGGTCAAGATAACTGGCATCTATTATTAGCCAGTGAAATCCGCAGAGGTCCGAGACACCAGCCTATTGCGTCACTCACTGCAATGGGCTGGACCCTACACGGCGCGCACACCAGAATCTTGGGTCAACAGGTACACTACGTCAACCGACTAGATACGAGCGATGAAGAACTGAACGAGCAACTTCGTGAATTCTTCGCTTTAGAGTCGCTGACTATCAATCCGAAGCGACCAAACTCCGATCCCGAGAAGAAAGCTGAAGACATCCTGAATCGTCACACTCAGCAGTTAGAAGATGGACATATAGAAACCGCTATGCTTTGGAACAATGAAAGCATAGAAATGCCAGATAGTTATGGGACCGCACTAAATAGGCTCGTCTCAATCGAAAAGAAGCTCAACAGAAACCCTGCTCTTCGAGATAAATACACAGAACAAATGGACTCCCTAGAGAAGAAGGGATACGCAGAGAAGGCGCCCAAAACGAGCACACCAGGTAGAACGTGGTACCTACCACATTTCGACGTGTTCAACCCAATGAAGCCAGACAAGCTCCGCATAGTACATGACGCTGCGGCCAAATCAAGAGGATTGTCACTGAATGACTTCCTTCTAACTGGACCAGACCTGCTGCAGTCACTGCCCGGCGTTATGATGAGGTTCCGACGTCACTGCATAGCCATTTCCGGCGACATAACGGAAATGTTTATGCAGGTAAAGGTGCGAGCTCAAGACCGAGACGCACTTCGATACCTATGGAGAGGCGATAGAAGGGAGGGAGCGCCTGAAGAATACCGAATGACGTCCATTATATTCGGTGCGGCAAGTTCGCCGTGCACGGCCATATTCGCAAAGAATTGGAATGCGAAAAGGCACATAGAGGAGCATCCAGAAGCAGTGGAAGCTATCATCCATAGTCATTATATGGATGACTACCTTGATAGTTACAGGACGGTCGAGGACGCAACGCGTATCGCAACGTCGGTGAAGAACATACACCTGAAAGCGAAGTTCGAACTCAGAAAATGGGTATCGAATAATACGCAAGTCATTGAAAACATAGATCCGTCACAGATCCGAGCTGAAGTTGTCAACATCGGAGATACAGAAAACACCGAGAAGATACTTGGTCTAATATGGAAACCAAGTGAAGATGCGCTGGGCTTCAATCTAACGCTCGCGCGCCTACCGAAAGGTGTATTAGAAAAGGAGGTACCTACAAAGAGAGAGGCACTGAAAATCGTAATGTCATTGTACGACCCGCTCGGACTCGCCTCACCAGTTACGATCAGAGCAAAGCAGATACTGCAAGAGGCATGGAGGCGAGGAGTCGACTGGGATCAGGCACTAGATAAGGACCTGGCAACCCAGTGGAGAATTTGGATACAACACCTGCAACAGCTTAAGAATATCAGCATACCAAGATGCTATCCGGGATACAGTGATGCTGTAGAAACACAAGTCCATGTCTTCACCGATGCAAGTGAAATGGCATATGCGACAGCAGTATACTGGCGGACCACATCAAGAGAAGGCAAGCAGCAAGTCAGCCTCGTCATGGCAAAGGCAAGGGTGGCACCACTGAAGCTGCAATCGATACCGCGCCTCGAACTACAGGCCGCGGTGATGGGAACCCGCGTGGCTGCAGCTGTGATGCAAGAACACGACATTAAGCCCGCATCGGTGACATATTGGTCAGACAGTAAGACCGTCCTGACATGGATTAGAAGAGGGGCGCGAGTGTACAAACCCTTTGTCGCTCACCGTATAGCCGCCATAGAAGAAAACAGTAAAGTCGAAGATTGGCGTTGGGTACCAACGAAGATGAATATCGCGGACATCGCTACCCGTGACGTACCGCATAATTTCGACTCACAACATGCATGGTACTGCGGCCCTAGCTTTTTGTACGAAGAACCGTCGTTATGGCCATCAGAAAAACCTCCTATCAAAGAGGACACAGGAGAAGAAAGGACCCTCATAGCCGTCGAAGAAGCAGACACGCGAAAGCTAGCGGAAGCCATACCAGATCCAGCTAGATTCTCGAGATGGGAACGATTACTCCGTGCAACAGGAAGTGTTCTACGATTCATAGCTCTCTGCAGAAAGCAGAAAGAGAAGACATTCTATAAAAGGACAAGAAAGAATGCAGAGAAAGATCCAGACTGGCGGAAACAGAAAAAGGCGACGCCAACTCCTCCGAAACAGACAGCAAAGACGTCTGATATTCAAATTACGAAGCAAACAATAGAAGCAGAGTATCTCCAGGAAGCGGAGAGAATACTCATTCAAGTCGTGCAGCAGCAGTCTTTCGCTGATGAAATAGCGAAGCTGCGTGAACAGAAGACATTAGAGAAAAATAGTCGACTGCGGCCACTACAGATAGAAGTGGTGGACAATGTTCTACGATTAAGAAGCCGAATAGCCGCAACCGATGAAATAACAGATGACGTGAGACGTCCGCCGATATTGCACGGCGACCATCACATCACCCAGTTATACATAGATTGGACACACCGCAGCCTACAGCATGGTGGGGTAGAACTCACTATCAACGAAGTGAGACAACACTACTGGGTTGTCAAGATGCGGCCAACTGCGAAGATGGTGCTAGGCAAGTGCCTAAAATGTCGCATTCGCAAGGCACAACCACCCGTGCCTGCGACCGGCGACCATCCGAAGACGCGCCTCGCTCATCATCAGAGGCCATTCACATATACCGGGCTAGATTATTTCGGCCCACTGTCCGTTACTGTCGGACGCCAGCATCAAAAGAGGTATGTAGCACTATTCACCTGTCTAACCACCAGAGCCGTCCATCTCGAGATCGCCGCCAGCCTCAGCGCGGACTCCGCCATACTGGCGTTGCGCCGATTCGCTGCTCGCAGAGGATGTCCAACCGAGCTGCACTCCGACAACGGCACCAACATGCATGGTGCTGACAAGGAGCTCCGAGACGCCTTCCGAGAGGAGGCCAGTCGCCGAGGCATCGTGTGGCGCTTTATAACGCCATCGGCGCCATTCATGGGAGGCGCCTGGGAGCGTCTCGTGCGGTGCGTGAAGTCCGCATTGTACACTGTGTTACTTGAAAAACACCCACATGAAGAGGTGTTGTCCACACTACTGTGTGAGGCAGAGTACACAGTAAATAGTCGTCCATTGACACATGTTTCCGTGGACAGCGAAGACGACGAGTCGATAACACCGAACCACTTCCTACTTGGTGGCTCGGCCCGACTTCCATCACCTGGGGTATTCACCGAACAGGACATAGACAGCAAGAAACAATGGCGGCGCTCACAGATACTCGCCGACATGTTCTGGCGACGCTGGGTGCGCGAGTACCTGCCGGAGTTGCAAAACCGGCGGGAGCCGCATAGCCGCGGGCCAGGACTACAGGTGGGCGACCCTATTCTCATTGCCGACGGCCAGCTGCCTCGCAACACGTGGCCGCGAGGCCGCATAATAGCCGTGTTTCCAGGGGCTGATGGTGAGGTCCGGACTGCTGAGGTGCGCACCGCTGGCGGCACCCTGAAGCGTCCGGTGAAGAAACTCGTCCCACTACCGAAGTAACGAGGCGTCGAGACGGCGGGCGTCGCGGCGGCGAGCGTCGCGACTACGGTCGTCGCTCACTGGCGTGATGCAGCGCCGTGCCGACGTCGCTACGAGTCGCCACTGCGCTGCACGGCGGGAGAGATGTTCGCGACGATGCGTCACCAACAATTTAGCTTGTATAAAATCAGTAATTTTAACTTAGCTTAAGTATATAGGAAATATAATTTCTTCGTTAATACTAGAAATAATAACATAAATTATGTAGAATCGATGATGTGCGCGCTGAGGCGCCATCAGAAATGAGTTTTATTCAAAAATGTTCCTATTTACGTAGGTGCCCATGTATTTTTGCACACTTTTTTTCCACACAATATGCCCCACCTACAAATAGGGAAAATTTCATGTCGCAATAATGCGTAATAAAACAGTCAAAATAATGTGCAATGACTATACTAACTCAAATATGTAAAAAGTATAGTCATTGATAGTGCTGCCTAGCAGCTATAATGTAATCAAAATGACAATTTTGATAAAAGTCGTAAACTCGACCATTGTACGCCTCGATTAGGTAAGTTAGATAGACAAAACTTAAAATCATTTACTGTATCCAGGTCACCTAGACCGAGACCTAGCCCTGGACCTAACTTCCTGAAATCTAGCCCTTCAGGATACCTACCTAATCGAGTCTAAATGCCACAAAGCGGATTTCGTAAAATAAAGGCTACCCAACCTGTATTCAGAGGCTCATAGCGGGCTGAAAAATCTAGGTACGAAAACTAAAATACTAGATTTCTCTAGGGCAATAGACTAGCTTGAGGTTTCTTTTGGTATGGTGGAGATCGGTTCAGTACTTTGCCAGTAAAGTCACTTGCAAACAATTTAATATTTAATTATTCACATAAATCCCGTTGTAACTGAAATATCTTTTCAGTAGGGATAGTTAGAATCATGATAGAAACCTCATTAGAAAGGCCATTATTTTACGAATCTTATGATGTATAACACTTTATGTAAAGTGATAGAAATAAGGGTGTTTAGGTGTGAAACACATTAGAACTTAAGATATTTTAAACCAATAAAGTTTCTAAAACGGGAGGCGATTCGCGGCTCTCAGTAAGGTAAAGGAGCACTACTACCTTAGTGAGCGCGCCACCTATAAATTTCGTAGTCATCGACATGGAACTAATTCCATCTAAATAGTTATATAGTAGTACTGGGGAGTCCTGAAATCGCTTCCTGAATATTTATGAAGTCTTATCAGTAATACGGTCTTATTATTTCTTCCGTAAACCTGTAATTCTTCAGGAGTAATGTCGCAGTGAGTATTGAAGATATCCTGAACTCTTGGTGCAGGACGTCAGCGCCGCTTGGACTGGGATAGCCTTACAACCTTCCTGATTTTCGAGTCAAGCGATCACGCCCGTCCGGTACAGTTATCTTAACTTGTTAACTTAACAACGGTAGAGCAGCGGGAGAATCTGTGGGCCAGCATGTTACCTCTGACCGCTAAAGCCCTGCGCTCCCTCTCAATATCCAGGTTGTCCTCAAGACCTTCGGTAATTAAATGCCCCAGGTATTTGAATTTCGTGACACGATTTATGCACAAGCCGTTTAGGGTAATATTATGTGAATACCCGGGACATCCACCGGCGGCCTTGAAGACCATATATTCGGTTTTTTGGACATTGTATACAAGGCCATGTGCACCAGCATAGGTCTCACACACTCTTAACAACTCTCCGAGACCTCTCACCGTCGGGCTCAGCAGCACCAAGTCGTCCGCGTAGCTAATGTTGTTGACGCTGACGCTATCTATCGAGCAACAGACACGCTTGCTACTGAGCTCGACGATGAGGTCATTTATGTATAGGTTGAAAAGCTTGGGCGACGTCAGACTCCCCTGTCTCACTCCGCTTTCCAGCATATACGCCTCAGAAAGTGTATTATTCCATCTTACAAAATTTGTTTGGTGAGAATACCAATATTTAAACATATTGAGCACCCCCATCGGTACACCCGCGTTCCCCAACTTTCTCCGGAGCACATCATACGAGACAAGATCAAAAGCTTTGGATAGGTCACCCCCGCATGCCGCAGATGCTCCACACTAAGCCCATCGTGACCCGGAGATTTACCGCCTGTCATTCTCTTTAAAACGCATCTTACTCGACTAGCCGTAAAATGTACAGACGGCTCCTGAGCTTCTCCCCCTCATATCCGGGCTCAGACCTAATATCAGACTTAATAAATGACGTTGAAGGGCCCAGCGGGGAGCGCACCTTAAAATGTTCCCTGAATATATTCGCAATAATGTTTGATAAAATAATATAACTAGAAAATATTTGCCTTAATAAAGCGACGTTATAAGATGTGTATTTAAAATTAAATTACTCTTTTTTTTATTGTATTGCCGATCTAATGCAATAAAAAAAATATCGTCATTGATGTATATCAATGATTATCGACATTATTTTGATACGATCTTAATTTCCTTTAAATCCTTCGTCTTTCCGTCGATAATTAATAATTTTATAATATTCACAGCACTATTTTCCAAGGGTAAGGAATAAGTGGATACATACGGTACGCATGCGCGAGTAGGCTTGAAGGCCTTATACTTAATACCCTTCACATACGAAATTCACCCTTAATACCTATAAATAAGGTTTACTATGGAATGTTTTTATCCGGTGTTGTTTAGTCTCGCAATCAATAATGAGTTGTATCGTATTGCAATAAGGTCTATTTTAGTATTAAGGGGTTCCATGAGTCATTCTTGAACATGAACTTGAAATCCCGCGAGTGACACATTGCGATCACATTTGAGGCAGGCGCTTCTTTCAAGATGAAGTGGATGAGTGGATCAAAAGTAAGTGTACCCATGTGATGACGTCAGCTAGATATGTCGAGTAAGGGATTATGTCAAGGGCATGAGCAGAACTAACTATTCTGCATCATACATGCCTTCAGCGATAATCTTATCACGGTATGCTTAGTATTAAGGCTCGTACAGACTAGTGCGATATCGCGGGCGCGACGCGACACTAGTAGCACAATTTCTTTGTCGGTTTCTGTCGCGGCCGCGATATCGTGCGAGTCTGTAGGTACGAGCCTTTATAGCGATCAGTGGTGCCGATTCCCTTGTTCACACACTAAACTAAATTTAAGTTCATTGCATATTTTTCTTTCTATTTCATTAAGAAAAGGACAGGAGATAAATTTTAGTTTAGTCCTGTCAAATTAATCAGCGCCTGTCACTACTCCATACAAGTTTAGACGTGATTAAAAACTTACCGACTAAAATTACGTCAATTTACGTGAAGCGCTGATTAATTTGACAGAACTAAACTAAAATTTATATTCTGTCCTTTTCTTAATGAAATAGAAAGAAAAAGATGCACTGAACTTAAATTTAGTTTAGTTTGTGAACAAGGGAATCGGCACCATTATCAATCAAATCTTAAGTATAATTATTATGTGTGTATGTTTTGTGTGTGTTATTAATAGAGATCGGATACTCGGATGTATATTTACCTAAAGTTAATTTTTGGCTAAGAAATTATGGAAGCGGCATCTTAATTTTTTTAAATCTCGGGATTCCAGAAAATCCAGGAATGCACAACTAATCGAATACATGGTATGGAAAGAACTTATTAAATATGTGGTATTATTTAACGTTACACCATAAGCTAGCATTAGATTCTATAGGTACTCAATATAAATTCTTAATTATTTAATTATTATCATTTATTTATTAATTTATTTTATTTAATTCCGGAATCGCGAGATTTTTACGATCGAGACAAAAGTGCATTCCATAATAGCCATGAACACCCAACTTTAGGCAAACATGCATCCGATTATCCGATCTATAGTTTTTAAGTACGAGTATGTGGTCATTTACAATAATCGCAGACCGTAAAATCAGCCGTTGATTGATGATAATACGGTTCAATTACTTAGGGCCTTACAAATAAACACGGAATAAAGTTATGCTTGGAATTACTTCGGTATAGCCATACATTTTTAACCGACTTTCCAAAAAGGAGGAGGTTCTCAATTAGGTTGTATTTTTATTTTTTATTTTTTTATGTTTGTTACCTCAGAACTCCGTCGTTTATGAACCGATTTGGAAAATTCTTTTTTTATTTGAAAGGATATACTTCCAGATTGTTCCCATTTTTTCAAAATCCAGTTCTGATGATGGGATCCATGAGGAATTGAGAGAACTCCTCAAATTTTATAGGCAAACATATAGCGATATTTGTATTTTTATCAAAAACTCAAGCATTTGCATTCAGTTAGTATCATTTGATGAAGTGGAACTGATGAAGAAGACCACAAATGGCCAACGGAACTCCTCATTGATAAGTGTTTCACCGGTGGCGATAAGATATTTCGATTAAGATAGTTAAGCGACTATAAAGCAAATTTAAATAAATAACTCTGATGAAAATGGTACCATCGAACTGATCTGAAGATGAAGCCGGAAGGTGTGCACCGGAACTCCGTGATAAAACAATGTATCCTAGCCGTGTTTGGGCTTATTGGAATTGTCATGAGATGCACTCGGGCTATAAATGGTTATTAATCGATTTTTATTAACTTTTCTTGGGTAGTTTTTGAGTTAGCTTCGATAATACGTATTTAATCCACTTCGTATAGGTATCTTTTGTCACTGTTGTTTGTGCGGTGTATCCAGTAGTGGTAATCGAATTGTTGTGGGATAGGTATCATAACTAAAAAGTGAAAAATAGAAAACCTTTTAACAAAAAAACATCCGACTTTCAAAAAAAAAAAAACACTAAAAAGTGAAAAATAACTTTAATTTCTGAAGTCGGTGGCATAAAAAGAAAAAACAGAACCAATGACACCAACTTCCGAAATTAAAGTTATTTTTCACTTTTTAGTGTTTTTTTTTTTTTTTTTAATCGGTTGTTTTTTTGTTAAAAAGTTTTTATGACGTATAACCTTGTCATAAATTTATTCCGTGTTTATTTGTAAGGCTACTTTAATTAAGAGTACTTTAAGTAAGTTTTATGAAGTCTTGTGTGTAAATATAGGTACTCCATTTGAAATAAGATTAGATATTTAAAACAAACTTTTTCACAGTCCATTCAACCGATTTTGATTTCAGCCGAGCGATTCTGTAAAAATCTCACCGTGAGAACTTAAGTGAAGTGAGCTGTCAATAGTGTCATTCCCTATAGCATCATGTGGAATAACAGCTCACTCCACGTTCACTTCACCTATGTTTTCACCGTGAGATTTTTACAGAATAGATCGGCTGTTCCGTAGGTAGGCATTCAAAGCAAGAAAGTGGTTATAATACCAACTGTTTACTGCAGCTGCCATTTGTCATACCACCAACGCAATAGAATTCAAAATCGGTTGAACGAACTGTAAAAAAGGCATAAGTTTAAATGTCTAATCTTATGTCAAATGGAGTACAGCATTGTTTTAAGTTTTTAACCGTTTACACTGAAAAAAATGTTTACTTATACAGCGTGTTACGGAAAGGGTATATCCATACAAACGGTGTGAAGAGTGTATCTGGTTCAGAGTCTCTGTACAAAATTTCAGCTCAAAAGCACTAACTAGAAAATGCTTAATATATTTTTTTATTTCGATATTTAAATCATAAGAAACGTGTTACGGCCTTTCTTTGTGTGTAGTTTATTGACACCGATCAGCTGACTTGGTCTAGTGATGACTGTGTAGAATTCAATTGGAAACATTTGATTTTTAGTTAAATGTTTCTTAACTTTTTATCTATGTAGGTATAGGTATTCAAAAATATTGCCCTGTAGTTTGTTATCACCAAAAGAATCCGTGCCTTTGATATGTATATACCCTTTCCGTAACACGCTGTACATAACCAAACTTTCGTCAACATGTAACACAAAAAAGTGACCACATAACTTTACGCAACATGTAACCAAAACCTGTGCTGGCTGTTGTGTATCACTTTTATTAAATCAAGTTAACTTTTATAAAGTCTTGTCAAACTTTGATTATTCCTGAAATAGCCGAAGTAGTTAGGCTAAATATTTTTGTCAGTGTACTTTCTGTCTGAGCAAGGTTTATCTAAAGGCCCACTGCGTATCTATTTCCCACTGAAGGAAACAGGGATTTAAGTCAAAGTCAAATTATTTATTTGAAATAGGCACAGGCACTTTTAAAAGTCAACATTTACAAACAATATTAATTGATTCTAGTTGCCCCTTCCAAAACGGAGTTACGTATGGAGAAGAATGGGCTAGAAACTATTAGGTACAATGGAGTTTCTTGCCCATTCTTCTCCATAGTAACCTATTTAAGTAACCAAATTATATATTATGACGATTAGGTAGGGGGAATTCTACGGAACTCTTGGGATCCTGCTGTTGCAACAGAAAATAACAAGAAAATAACAAATAATTTGTATAACAAAACTATTTATTTTCATTAAGAAACATAGGTGTCTTCACCTCAATCTCAGTACTGTATCGGATACAGTTCGTCCCACACTTTAAACCTGTCTTCATAGAGGTTCTGTTGGACTGCAAACTCCTTGTCTATGCGGAGGTAGTTCCTCATGGCAGGTTTCATGGCTGGCCAGGAGAGAGAGGATAGCTCTGGAATCTCATTTCTGAAGACAGGGTAGCTACAGAGGGAAGAAGAATTTTGAGCAGGTCAGGTCATGAATCCAGGGTCTCATGAAAATAGGTTAGTTAGTCGTAGTAGACTCGTACGAGCTCGTGGATAACTAATATCAGCCGCACGCGGGTCGATCCGTGGATGGGTGACCATCTTTACATACCGAGACTGCGATAAGCGGTTGGTGGAAGGTGGTCGAAGCACGAAAAGTTAAATTTTGCGCGCTACACTGGTACTTTTGCCATAATTTAAACCGACCTTCGTAAACGGTAAACGCAATCAATGCCTCTTTAACAAGTTATTGCTTTTACATTTTTTGCAGGCGCTAAAACCTTATACAAACCGGATTGGCTGTGACAGACGGACAGACAGACAGACACACGAGTGATCTTCTATGGGTTCCGTTTTTTTATTCAGACATAAGGAACCTTAAAAATCATTTAAAAACTCATAAACTCATTATTAAATCGACACTTTCCGCTACAAAGGGCGTAACTCCAAATCCCATACTTTTGGAAATGAGCGAGAACGAAAGAAAATAATACATTTTGTTTTAAGAAAGTATTATTTTCTTTCGTTTTGCTTTAATTTTATAAGTATAAATAAAAGAGTTATTTATAATTCTATTGTTTTTATACTAATAAAATTGAGTTCTGGGAAGGATCGATTTGGAGATACGCCCTTTGTAGCGGAAAGCGTCAATATAACCTTGAACTAAATATTCTCAATAAAAATAGATATTATTATGTACATGTGTAAATCTCACCCGTTTTTAGCGAAATTGTACCACAAAGCCGTCATTTTGTCGACCATCTTGGAATCCAGTGTATCAGCGACATCTATCATCGGGAAGCGGTAACTCAGTGAGAACAAGTAGATTAGATCGTCGTGGTGGGCTGCGACTGCACAAAAATATTGAAGAGTTTAGAAAATTAAGAAGTACACAAAAATTGTTAAAATAATGGACTTTAAGTAATGTTTGATTAAAATAAACTATTTAATAATAATATAATAAATAAAAATAAGTATATAATCAATAATAATAACTATTTAATCTATAAATATATAAAACAAAGTCGGGTTATTTACACCCTTTTTCAAGATCGGCTGGACCGATTTTTATGATCTTTATTTTGGTGGATTTGTCTCCGCCCCGAATAGCGAATAATTATTAAAATATGCGAAAAACTTAGGAAAATAAAATTATGAAGAAAATTCTATATCTTATACATTTTGTATAGAACGGCTTTTTAATGATATCTCGAGAGCGGATTGGGGAACGGGGGAACTAGAAATTTCACGCAGACGAAGTCGCAGGCAACTATGAATGCCGGTTTTACCTACCACTTATCAGTGGACCAGAGGGAGACAACCCTTGACATTATTGTTGCTTGAAATAAGTATCTGACTAACACGTTGCTATGAACATTTTACAAGGCTGTTTGTGTTCTTAGTAGACATGGGCGAAACAGCTCACTGAAAAAAAAAAGAGTGATTAGCTCTTTCACTCTAAAGAGCTATATGACTCTTCTATCTTCTAGCTCACTAGCTCTTTTATATAGCTCAGTCGCTCATACGCCAACGCGCGCCGGTTAGCTCATTTGACTCATGCCGCGGCCGCACGCGCGTCGAAGCCTCAAAGCAGACGGCTCGGTTCGGTCAGTAGTTCTTTGGAAAAACCGTAAATACACTTTATACACTAATAGGTACTTATTAAGCATGCCATTTCGTCAAAACAATCGAAAAAGTACTTTAGTACCTACTGCTGTTTGTTTTTATTATGATTTCACGCAACAACAGGCAAAATTAAACAACGCAGTTCCTTTTAATAATACGAGTATGCCAAAGTATTTTCTACTTTAACACAATGTTAATGAAGATAGATTTACAGTGAAGTATGTCGTATGATAAGTTTACAATTACGTATTGTGCCAGAGAGCTATTGTTGGAAGAGCGAACGATGCGTTCCGAAGTATTCGGAAACGAGCCGAATGAGCCGTTCGGTCGGTGATTTCGGTGTTTCGCTCGGTGTGACGCGACGTCTGCCAAGACCACTGAAGTACTGACTTACTGAGCTAATGAGTCTGACGTCTGAGTGAGCTAGTTAGCGAGTGAGTGATTGAGCGAAAGTGACGTCAACCTAAAAGAGCTAGCTCTTTTCTATCACTCGCTCATGAGCTACAAGTCTAGTTCTTAGCTATTTTCCAACACCATATTACGCAAAGGTACCTTGCTCCGTTCTTCTAACAGTGGCGAGCGCGACGTCTGAGCATGGAGGAGAAAATTGTTATTTGGTTTTATCATATGAAACGTATCACTACGTGTTTAGCAGCGCGGAGTCTAGATATTTGCTCAGTTCACTGCAACATTGCCACTTATTACATGGGGCAGAAAGGGTGGGAGGGGGGGGGGGAGGTTTAACAACATAATTGGCGAAATAATTATGCACACTGTACACAGACCTGTGCCTATCAGGGTAATCACCCACGGTTATTCGTTTTAGCAGTCTATTGAGGTTGGTGTAGTAAGCAGGAGTATGTATGAATAACATTGACAGATGGCGTCACTTACGAAGTGGTTTCTCAGTGATTGGATCCTTGTAGTGGCTATTGTTGCCAACGTACGCAAACTCTGCATAGTACACCGGGTGCGAGGAATGACGACACATCAGGTTGGCCATTCTGGAACATATAGAAGCGAATATTAGCATTTCAGGGATCAGGTGTCGGATTAGGCAAGCGCGGGGCCCGTAGTAAATTCTATCGAGGGGCCCTTGATCTGCTATAGGTTTTCAAGTATAGTGTATAAAGTGGTAAAAAAAAATCAAGCCACGTTTATTTGCCATCTATAGGTTACAGTTTTGTTGGTTTTTAATAGTGCAGTAGATTACTATAGGCCCTGTTGGGTTCTGACAAGTACAAAAAGCCAGATATGAAATTGCCCCGACAATTTATTTTAAACTTTGGCGTTTTATATCTGGTCTGACAAGCACTTTACCACCTAGCGTAATACATGTTTTTGTAGCAAATTGAACGTTCTATAAAAAAGGTCTCTTATATTTTTTCGATGAGTTAATTTTTTCAAAAGTTATTCGAGGTTAAAGTTGGACATACCTAAATTGTCAGTTTTTCTTCCATCGCGGCATAATTATTATTTTTTAGATAAAACAAAATCTCCGGGTTTGGATACGCGGGGCCCCTTTTTGCGCGAGGCTCGTAGCATTTGCTAATCTTGCTACGTAGTTAATCCGGCACTGCAGGGATCATCAGTATATCTATACTACGTTCGCGGTTTAGTTTCCAAATATGTAAACAAATATCTGTTTTTGGTGAAAAAACTTTAATAAACTCACATAAAGTACCTACCTAAAGTAACGCAACTTCATGCAGGTTTCTGACTTTTCAATAGTTCTCATTCAGTCAGTCGTTCTGAAGTCAACTTAATTAACACTCATATAAAGTTGATATTCGTTTAAAATTGGAAATAACATCAAAGAAATTAGAAAGGATTTGAATTGACTTTGTGTACGTAGCTTCCCAAAAGTAAAAACCGGTCAAGAGCGAGTCGGACTCGCACACCGAGGGTTCCGTACTATCAACATACATTATTTCCACTATCGGTCAAGAGACGGCGCTGAACTTCAATATTAGAAAAAGTATGCTATTTAGAGACATCGTTTTATTTTTCCTGTAGTGGCAGCCCTACTTCGAATTTTTAAGAAACCCGTTCAGTCCCGGTAGTTTTTTTTTTCCTTGTTTATTTGCAACATAGTTGGGCAAACGTCATCTAAAACTATTCTAAACAAGTTAATAACATTAGTAGCTCTTGAGATATCCAGCTGTGACAGACAGACGGACAGACTGAGTCGCACCATAAGGGATCCTTTTTACCATTTTGGTACGGAACCCTAAAAAAACTAACATGACGATTGGATCTTCTAGTATAGACTATCGTAACTGTTGTGAGACGAACGGCCGGTGGTCTTCGATGGTGAACTTGGTGAAGCAAGTGAACTTGGTTTGAAGAAACACACCGTTGTAATTAATAATAATAAATGAATAAATTATATAGCTCAACCAGGTTTCAGACTGGCTAAAGTAGACTCATCTTTCATGGGGTACTGTTTAAAATGTTACAATAAAATTCCTCCCCACATACTTCAACTGAATGAGACTAAATTTAAATCTTGTATAAAACGCACACTATGCAGGCAGGCATATTATAAGTTGGGGGATTACATCGCTGATAAAAATGCTTGGCTGAATGCTGGTCCTGCTCCACAACCTCAGCTAGTTAATTAACATTTGACAATCATGTTGGAGCTGCTGAAGATTGTAAACTATTTTTGCATTGTATAAACTCAATGTCCTTGAATTATATAATTGCATAGCACAGGTGTGAGTACTATGTACTATAGAGCTACCATTTACCGGGTAATATGTCTTTTATTGACTTGAATGTGCCCTGGCGGCTGAGAGTATGTCATGCTCACTCAAATGTCTCGCTGGTGGTGGCGTGTGTGTTGGATCATTAAGTTCCCTTCAAAATGGTTGAGCTAACTGGTGCTGATCCATGCGTCATGTTCGTGAACGGGCGCCGTCAGTTGGGACTGGTCATCTCTTAGCTGCCACGGCTTATTTTAATTTTTGAATTGTTTCTATTACGGACGCTTCTAACGTGCACGTCTTTCTACATTGTTCTCACATGTATAACTTCAACATGAATGATGTAACCCATATTTTGTAACAATATTTTGTTTTAAAAGAGTGTCCATGGAGTTTCTTGTCCGTTCTTCTCCATAGGAACCTACTACGCTTTGGAATGGGCACCTAGCTTCATCTTTCTGACTGACCGACCCTTGACAATTCAAAAGTGCCTGTAATTGGTTTATTTGAAATAAATGCTTTGAGTTTGAGTTTGAGTTTTGAGTTTAAATAAATTCTCAAAAATGACTTGAGAACAACAATTCTAAGCTAAAATTATAAATATGAAATTCGTCACGATCGTCACTGCATTTGTCACTGACATCTTCCATTCTGGAGTAATCTGTGCCTAAAGCTATGGACGAAATATTGTTGAGATGATTCAAACATATTGTACAACTTAAAGTTAAGCAAAAAGGCTTTTAATGAGCAAAAACTGATAATTATTTTGTCTTAACCATTTCACCGGATTCCGGCAATTAGATACGCTAGTGGCAAAGTTTCTGCCCATGTACCCACCTATGAACAGGGAACCCCGTTATCGCGTCTCCATACAACGCCCCCAACCCGGCAGCGGTTGCTGAGTCGTTGACAAGCAGTTTCTCTCCAAGATACGCCTGCCTCAGCCTAGCGAGCTTGTCACTGGTCTCGTTTCGTGGGAGTATGAACGCGATCGGAGCTACTCGAGACCACTCGGCGTTCATCGTGTCGAGCAGTGTTTGGTTGTTTAGGACGGCTATGAAGATATAAAATAAAGGTCAGATAAGTACCAATTATTGCAGTATCAGTCCCCAGCAGATTAGACTGGTCTCTAACTTCATTCAAGGGAATTTTCAAAGGCTATCGCTTGTTCTAACAATTCAAAAATCTTGCTAAGTCAGTCTTTCTATTTGTATCTTTTACCATCCGAAATTGGACTAAGTATGGCGTTGATAATGATTTTAACTTGTAGTGGACAACGTAACTTATCTTGAGTTGGGCCTTACCTAGGTTATTGTCCTTTTTGAAGAGTAAGTAGTCTGGAAATACGGCCCGGACAAAAACTCAAACCCTGTAAAGTAACTACTTACTAAATGCCTTCCAGAAGAACTCGCCAGTAGTCTGAGTGATCATGTACGGGACGGAGTGCATCCTGCCCTCCCGGATGGAGACCATTGGTTCTTCTGTCAGGAACCGCTCCTGCCCGAAGTCTGGCTCGACCACTGGGCGCCAGAGGCTGAGAGGATCGAAGCCAAATTCCTGGGGAGTCGTAAGTTAAATTGCTTGAATTGTTCTTTCATTACTATCCAGGCAGAGGTAGATCTCACCCTACCAGCGTAACTATGTTAGGTATTATACTATTACTTACTAGATTTGGGAAACTCTTAAATTGTATAAGATAGGTGTAAAACAAGGAAGGTTGTTACAAATGGTAAGCAACATAATGATGATACAGTATAATACAGCACGTTTGTACTTAAATTGTGATTTATGTACCTTGTTACTGAGACTCTGCCCCAATAGTTGTGAGCATTGATCGTAAAAAAGCTCAAGTTTTTTTTTAGGTAGAATTACATATTTAAAACGGTCGGAATCTTTCGGAAGTAACCTTTTGCAATATACCCAGTGAAGTCGGTTCAGTAGCCCAGTAACACAGTAAAGACTCTCACAAAGAACTTCAGCAGTGACCCAGCGATTTCCCTCCAACTCTTAGTCTTCAAACACTCGTAGAGCTCGGTGGAGTTGTCCTCAGGACACCCGGACATCCGCGCCTGTTTAATGGCCAAGTCCAAGCGGTCTGGAGGGCTCGGCAGCTTGGAGGTGGCAGAACCACTCACTGATATACCGCGGTGGAAGAGACCTGGAAAAGAAGTAAGAATGAGTTTATTGTTCAAGAAGACAACATTCACTCGACACTTAACAGGGGGTGTTAGCGTAAAAATAGCGTATATCAGAAGCCCAAAAAGTTTTTAGAGGATTAATAAAATATTTTCCCAACGAAACTAGATCTAGTTTCACCAAATCAAGACTCGTTAAGAGCTAAGCGTTATCTTACCTTTGGACATAGGCGAGACCATATGCACCATGACACTGGCGGCCCCGGCACTGCACCCTGCGATGGTGACCAGGTTGGGGTCTCCTCCGAACCCAGCGATGTTCTTCTTCACCCACTGGAGAGCCACCACCTGGTCCTTGAAGCCGTTGTTCCCTGGAGCCAGCTCATTGCCCAGGGCGAGGAAACCTGAAAAAGCAGAAGAGTTGTCACTGATGAGCCATTTTCTAATCTAATCTAACTAGCCTGTATTGTACCGCTGCAGGGCTAAGGCGTACATACCATATTGATGAGAAAAAAAAAAGACATGCGGTCTGCGTTTCTGATCTCACCACCACTGATAACTCTTGGTAGTTGCCTTAAGCTCCTAAAAACTTAAAGCCTCCAGCCAGGGCACAAAAACTTATAAACTAAACGACTGCGCGCTAAGAGCACCCCCTGTGGGGTACGGCTGGATAAAATCAGGGTTATGATTATTATCCCTGACGGCGGCTGGATAATATCAGGGTTATGATTATTATGTGGGGAATTTAAAGCTACGGGCTCAGCTATGGCATGGGCTGGCGCTTCGCTTACGAGCAAGGGTCGGGGAGGACTATTTAGTCGGGGATTTCGCGATGGGCCTCGGCGGAATGACGGAATGACTTGGAATGACGGTCGCGTATTATGTTTGCGAGCTGTACTTGTTTCCCTACTGCTCTCCTGGAGGAGAGTTCTTCTGGTTGTAACTCACCGAGAGACCCCAGCCTATAGTTGATGGTAACGAGCACGACATCCCTGTCCAACAGATAATGCGGTCCAGCGAGGTCGCTGCGACCCGACATCGAGTAGAACCCTCCAGGGTGGATGAAGACGATCACCGGGAAAAGCTTTGAGCTGGAAATAATAAGGCATAGCCGATATAGCGAAAATTTTAGTCAGTCTACTAACGTCTACTGCTGGACATTTGAGATGGTTCGACGATGACTTTGACCGACTAGCCGACTGGCCGACTAATCGGTTGCAATAAAGACCGACTAGTTGTCTAAACCGATAATTGCTTTACAAAGGAAGAGTTTCTTCTCCTAGATCATGTTTCAATTATGACTGAATTCAAAAATAAATAATAAACAATGGGTAACATATCTAATTTATTTAGAGTTGTAGGAAAAAAAAGTAGTTGCCACAACCAAGATTTTGTTTAGATTGACTAAGTAACTTGTTTGCATCTGAACCTACCAAGAACAATGATAACAGCTACTACTTTTATTTAATCGAGATTTGAAACGGGATGTTGATTGAAGTTATCGCAAAACCTATTTGCAGCAATCAAGTTAAAACATAGTTGCTCCAACCAAGATTACTATATTAAAGTTTCAATGATCTTTATTGAAGTAATCGAAATGCTTGATTGACACAACTAACTTACTTTGTAACAGTATTTTTTTTTTTAACTTGTCTCTTTTTTAACTTTTCTACAATGATGTCATGTTAAGGGTAATCGAGAAACTTGTTTGAGCGTTCAATCATTTGAAATAGTATTGCTGCAATCATGTCGTGATGATCAACTTAACTAAGATTTTGATTTGATTTAATCTAAACAAGATATCGTCAATCAAGCTAAAAAGTCACTTGATTGAAGTGCTTTTTTTTCAGTGTAGAAACTCTCGTTAAGAATAGATTTTTGTTAGCGTAGAGCGTAGCTTAGTTGTGTGCTGCCTTGGAGTGTTTACGCTATGGCTAAATGCATGTGCTGCTAAAATTTACCTGATATGCCCAGGAGTATACACGTTGATGATCAGACAGTCTTCATCCACGTAGTAGCCTGGGCGAGTGGGCCCGGGACATGCAGGGCCCTCCTTACTGGCGTCCACCATAGTCTTGTATTCCAAGATAGGCTTCGGAGGCTGTGGAATAAATTATTGAATCATTAAGACTCACCTTAATTTTCGATATCTTATATCAAATTAAATCAAATCAAAATCATTTATTTGCATAAAATGTGGTGTTGTGGGTATAAAAGATGTTTCATATAATATTCAAGAGATTTTTACACAAAAATAGACAAAAACAATAAATTTTGGGGTTTCCCCATACTTAGAACTGAAATTAAAAAAAAAAAATCGTCAATCACATTCGTGTGGGATATTTATGGATATGTCTTCAAAAATGATATTGAGGTTTCTAATATAATTTTTTTTCTAAACTGAACAGTTTGCGCGAAAGACACTTCCAAAGTGGTAAAATGTGTGCCCCCCCTGTAACTTCTAAAATAAGAGAATGATAAAACTAAAAAAAATATATGATGTACATTACCATGTAAACTTCCACCGAAAATTAGTTTGAACGAGATCTAGTAAGTAGTTTTTTTTTTTTTGTAATACGTCATAAATCGTAAACCGCGTTTGCTGCTACGGAACCCTTCATGGGCGAGTCCGACTCGCACTTGTTTTATTATAAGTACTGATTTTTTTATTATTATTTCTAAAATCAGTAAAGAAAATGGAACCTTTTTGTCGCCATTTTATGTATATTGAAGTGTTTATATAATAACTACATATAATTTTATTTTAAGGTATTTTTTACATGCTGAAATAAGTAAGCAAAATATGTGAAACTACATATAATTATATTTAAGACCTTTTGTGTACCATATTTTTTGCAAAATAAAGATTTTTTGTTTGTGGTCTGTTCGAATTTAACAACTCCTTGTTGTACAACTGAACGTAAACTAACCTAACTTTACCCTACCTACCTACCTACTCTACCCTACCCTACCCTGACCTAGGTACCTACCTACCTACCTACCTACCCTACCCTACCCTACCTGGCTACCCTACCTACCTACCCTACCTAAAACCTTCCCTGGCGCATAAAGGCTCGTACAGACTAGTGCTATACCGCGGGCGCGACGCGACACTAGTAGCAGAATTTCTTTGTCGGTGCCTGTCGCGGCCGCGATATCGCGCGAGTCTGTACGAGCCTTTAAATATTGACATTATGACGTATGGTCTGTTAGAAATGAACAACACTGCTGATAAAAAAATGGTAGGTACTAACCTTGTCCTGACAATAACGAACACAAAAAAAAAAGAATTATCCAATTTGGTTGAGCCGTTCTCGAGTTTTTATGAGACTAACAAACTTCAATTCATTTTTATATATATAAACAAAAAATAACAGATTTTCTAAAGTCATACTTTAAGTAAGTAACTACACCAAACGCGGTTGAAGACCCAAAAAGATCTTTTTTTTTTTTTCGTTTCTGGAGTTTTGCCAGCTAGCTTAATTTGACCTTGTTTATAATTTGGCTCTTGAGTTCTTGACTCAATGCTTTTTCACTAAAGAAATTTTCAACTTAGATTTCTCACCTGGAACCGCAGTTCATCAACGGGTGGTTCAGCGTACCGTATCCCCCGGTATGCCTGGAAGCGTCTCCCACGCCTCGTCTCCATCCATGAGCCTCGGAACTGCCCCGACGGCGACTGTGCGATTGGTCCATCCTTGGTCTTACTGGGTTCACTGTGTTCACTGCGTTCAGTATCTGGAATTGTGAAATCTTTACTACTATTATAAAGAGGTAGAATTTGAGAGTTTATATGTAGGGGCCTAGCAGGGAATCTTCGGAACTAGTACTCCGTTCCTTTTAGTAATGGGAAGCTACATTATCCCCGAGTGTGAGAAGCTAGCAATCTATCTAATCTAACTATATAAATAAAAATCAAATGCAGTTCGCGCGCGCATCACTGGAGAGATTATATTCTTAATTGTCAAGTTATGGATATTGGGAAAGAAAAAAAAAATATTACCTGAAAAGTCCCTGCTGAGCTATAGGACTTATTCTTTGTCACTTAGTTTTTATACACCTTTTGCAGAGCCGTGGGAATGCTAACGACGACAATAATTTGAGACAAAGATCAAGGATCATTCAAGATTGAATCACGGGAGCGGTAGCTGTCCTGTTGTATACTCTCAGGATGTAACAACATCGCCAAAGGGCGCTTGTGCATTACAAGGAATTTTACTGTCATGGGCAGTCCGTTTTTTACGGACCGATATGGCACCCCATAAATTTATAAACCGTGGCACTTTAGTCGTCTTACAAAGACAGCCCACTTCATGTATCCAATATACTAATCATTCATGTAAAAAAATGTTTTTTTTTTGTATTTTTTTTTTTTAAATTAATTATGACGCATGACATAGATTAAAACACCCTGTTACGAGTGCAGTCCGAGACTTGTGTTACAAGGGTGCCGCGGAATTGAGCGGCGACATCTTTATCAGAGTTCATTCACCCTAACGCAAAAATGTGTTTCTTACTATTGCAACTTAAACTTAATCTAAATCCATTCTGCGTCGCCCTTGTATCACAAGGCTCGGACCGCACTCGAAACAGGGTGTTTTAAACTATGTCATACGTCATAATTAATCAATAAAAATTTGGTTGGTGGTAGGGCTTGTTCTAAGTCCGCCTGGCTAGCTACCACCATCTTATCTAAGTCTGTCGCCAAACAACAATGTTAACAGCATTTGTTGTGTCTCGGCAGTTACAGGTAAGATAGCCAGTTCCTCTGTGGTTGAGGATTCCGGGTGAAGCTCGCTTCCATCTTCGGCCTTATCACTATCTCATATATCACTTACCATCAGGTGAGATGAAGGCCAAGAGCTTCCCCGTTGTGTGTAAAAAAAAAAAAAAATGTAAAAAAAATTGTTTACATGAATGATTAGTAGTCATTGGATACATGAAGTGGGCTGTCTTTGTAAGACAACTAAAATGCCACGGTGTATACTAGCTTGTGCACTATACGTAATTTCACCGTCCGATATTTTACTTTTCCCCATTCCGAGCCGTTTTTTTTCCGGTCCGAGATGACAGCAATGAAAAACGTGTTTATGCTGGTGCACTGCATCTGCGATTTTCGTCGAATTTTTGAATGAATCCAAAATCCTTGGTCTTCTACGTCTGCGCACGTAGAGTAATAATTCAAGCAACTGCCGATGTTCCAAGAAACTCATCGTTCCTAGCGTAATTACGCGTGCGTGGCATGCGTGTAGTTTCAAAGAGAGCTACCCTAAACTGCGCCGCACCGATCCGAGTAAAAACGGACAAGTGCACAATCCAATCATCCGTTTTTTTTTTCATGCCACATCGGACCGTAAAAATTCGGACTGGCCGGACAGTAAAATTCCTTGTAGTGCACAAGCACCCAAAAGTAGAAGAAAATATCTTTCTTGGCTATTTATTTATAAGAACACAATCCCTTAGCGTGAGTGTTCGGTCCTTCTCTATCCCGTCACACGCTCTGTCCCGCTCCCTGCGTACGCCGAATTCACACAAATTTTGGAATTATTTTAATAAAAAAAGAAGAGTGATCTTTTGAAATTAAATAAAACGTGAATTATTAAGATTTTTAAATTACCTATCCATTAGTGTAACTCTCAAATTAATGGAACGTCAACTTTAGCAAAAGATGCATGCAATCAATAATTTTAGTACTTATTGTTGACACCAACTGACCTGTGAAAATGTCCGGCGCGGGCGTCGCATTCACCGCTACACATGCGACCGATATGATCCACCATATTTTCGAAAACATTTTCCTTAAGACACCCGGACTACACTGAGACGAAGATAGTACAACTGACTTATTTATTGACTAGCTATGTAGGTGCAGGTGGCCGAGATCAGTGGGGGATTCTGCAAGTTTTGTAAATAATTGTCAAGAATAAGAAAAACAGATAAAAACTGAGGTAAAGAATAAAAGCACACTATTGTTAATATTCCATGCATATGCTGATACATTAGCATTGTCTTCACGCATACCTAAATCATATAACAAAGGAGGTCTAAGGAAATAAAAGGAAAGGAAAAGATAAATATTACTCAGTGGGAAAACCTATAGCTCTGTTTTGTTTACAATTTTTGTACCACAATGATTGCTTTAAGGTGTAACAGTCCTGTCACATCATAGTAGGTTTCCATTAATCACTCAGATGGAAAAATCATTGTAGGTATACCTATTTTATAATAATTTTAAAATAAATAATAAATAATTATTACAATTATTTTTTATACTTAGGGCCGGTTGTTTCAAACGGTTGGTTAACGTTACATCCATACGTACACACGGCTACATATCAAGCTATACATTTCCAGTATATGCTGATCTCATATTGTATAGGATTTCCGAATAATGAAAGGTCAGCTGGAAATGGAAATTTATAGCTTGATGTGTAGCCGTGTGTACGTAAAATAATAAGGATTACATATTATGATATCTAACGTTCGTTAAATACAAAGCGTTGTTTCACTGCATAAAAAAAAAGCGGCCAAGTGCGAGTCGGACTCGCCCATGAAGGGTTCCGTAGCAGCAAACGCGGTTTACGATTTATGACGTATAAAAAAAAACTACTTACTAGATCTCGTTCAAATTTTCGGTGGAAGTTTACATGGTAATGTACATCATATATTTTTTTTAGTTTTATCATTCTCTTATTTTAGAAGTTACACACACATTTTACCACTTTTGAAGTGTCTCTCACGCAAACTATGTATTCAGTTTAGAAAAAAAATATATTAGAAACCTCAATATCATTTTTGAAGACCTATCCATAGATACCCCACAGGTATGGGTTTGATGAAAAAAAAAATTAGTTTCAGTTCTAAGTATGGGAAACTCCCAAAATTTTTGTTTTTTTTTTTCTATTTTTGTGTGAAAATCTTAATGCGGTACACAGAATACATCTACTTACCAAGTTTCAACAGTATAGTTCTTATAGTTTCGGAAAAAATTGGCTGTGACATACGGACGGACAGACAGACAGACATGACGAATCCATAAGAGTTCCGTTTTTTGCCATTTGGCTACGGAACCCTAAAAACCGATCGTCAAACTTCAAATGTAGAAGAATAAAATGACGTTAACCAGTGGGTTACTGTAATCGTTATTGCTTTGACGATAGTTAGCGCCATTTATGACGTATACGCGTGCATCAAGTGGACGTGAAACAACCCGCCCTTAGTAAGTACGTATATATAAATCCATAATTTTAAAACGGACGGCACGGTTGGCGCAGTGGTTAAGCGATTGACTGCTACGCTGCGTGTCGCGGGTTCGATTCCCGCACGGAACAAATAATTGTATGACCTGCAAAAAGTTGTTCCGGGTCTGGCTGTTTGTGTAGGTGACTTTAAATATTTGTAAACGCACCAACAATACAGGAGAAATTCCTAGTGTGTATTTGTATATTATGTTTTGTTACTATTTGTGTACCTACAAAGTAAAAAAAAAATATATACAAATGTGATAGTAACTCTGTCTGTCTCTCTATAACGTTTTCACGCCAAAACCGCTGAACCGAGTGTCATGAAATTTGGTAGAGATATAGCCTGGGATATAGAGAAGGACGTAGGCAACTTTTTCACGCGATAATCGACATCCACGCGGGCGGAGCCGCGGGCAAAAGCTAGTTAATCATTAAACAACTCCGTGCACTGACTGGACAGGTACCCTCAAATCTATAATAAATTACCTCATATTTATAATAAATTACCTAATGCTTTGTTAAGTATTAAAGATATCCATTTATTTAAGAAGCAACTCAATAATCTACTGATAAGTAAGACATACTACACAATCAATGAATACCTGTCTGATAGGAATTTCGGTGTATAATAATAATACCTACATATAATTAGGGTGAAGACTGGAGTCCGATTTGTTTTTATTTTTATTAAAATTACTAGCTTTTGCCCGCGGCTTCGCCCGCGTGGATGTCGGTTATCGCATAAAAAAGTACCCTATGTCCTTCTCCATATCCCAGGCTTTATCTCAAAATTCTAACTTAATATTAATATTAATGTGATTCACTATGTGAATAGAAACCGAAACAAATGATTTAATATAATAAAAGTACTTATGTTCTGAACGTGAATGAGTCTTTACCTAAAGATAACAAACACAAAATCAAAATACGAAATTTCACTCAAATTCTTAAAGCAATCAATTGTACCAAATTACAACACGAAATAAAAGTGCGACACAATAATAATTTTAAAATAATTCACGTAAGTACCAACAATGTGAAAACAAAACGAAATCCTCCGAAATGTCGCATGATACACCATTTGCGCTAATAAAACGCTCGAAATATACAATGAACACCGTTGGTGCATAACTTTTCTCAAGGTCACGTTCGCAATTGGACGAAATATTTGACATTTATTTTGTTCTTGCAACACGATCTGGCTGTAGAATTCGATTAATCGACTAATACTTGACCGGTTGACATTTTAGTGGGAACACCACTAAAAGAACGAAAAAAAAAAAACAAAATACGTCTGTACTCTGTGGTCGTATGGCGGTGTGGCGCGGTGCGTAATGTAAACATTCATAAAGGTTATACGTGCGTAAAGTAATGGATTCAATGAGAAAACGGTTTAATCTTAGAAGAATCTTAGACAGAATTACTGAGAAATAAGTGTAGATTTCGTATTGAGTGTTAGTTTATCGAAAAGTGATAAATATGTCAGTGAAAAAGTAACGAAAGTTTTGGAATGCACAAATTTTGATCATAAGGCCGCCGTGTTTAGTAAAGTTTTTATGATAAATATTCTTGTATACTGTTTGAAATACACATAAGTAGCTAGCTTATTTATCTACGAACATAATTTGGCTAATAGCTACTGATATTATAGCGTATTGTTATCGTAATCGTATTTCCAAGTGTAAAATTCGGCAAACAAATACCTACAAAAAGGCAATAAAATGGATATAGTATTTTATCCTTAAGAGATAGACATATGCCATCGCGGACTTTTTTGAAGACCTTTATAAGATACATAATTCCACCATACATTATTTTGTTATATCTCAAAGGGTTTAGACAGCGTTTTCGTTGAAAGCTCCCAGACGGCTTATTTTTTTCCGACACCTCCAACAAATATCGTTAATTCATACAAAAATGCATACAAAAACTTAACTAATTATATACTAAAACCTTCCTCGAGAACCAAGCTATCCATTGGTGAAAACAGCATGAGAATCGGTGCAGTAGTTTTTGAGTTTATCGCGAACAGACAGACAGACAGACAGACAGACAGACGCGGCGGAGGACTTTGTTTTATAATATGTAGTGATAGTGATAGTGATAGTGATAGTGATTCTTATTTGTATTGTAAATTATGTGTGGACTGTATTAGACATTACTTAGTTATCATGACATTATATATTCTGACATTACATGCTTATTGATTTGAATTTATGACATTGTGTATGGTACTATTTTGAAATTATTGTATAACTGTCAATTTATGAAATGGTATAATTTTAATGGTGCTTATAATTTTAATAATAATTTTGCATGCCTGAATTGGTGCAACACAGTGGACTGCGCATTCACTTGACATCTAGAAGTGTATGATTATGTACTGTGTTGAGCAATAAACATTTGAATTTGAATCTCTGTGGGTCTTAAAAGTACAATTTCAGACACATGGTATCTAATTAAAGATTAAGATTACGATCAAGATTATGTCTGGACTTGAAAAGAGACTAGCTTATGAGTTTGTTTCGGTACTTAGTTATCGGATAGTAAACACCTACTTTTAGATTATGTATATAGTGAAATTAATTTGTAAAGTTATGTCTAACGCGGATAAAAAACTGAGAACCACGCAAAATCTATCAAGCGTATTTTTTTGAAACATTCACCTTTTTAAAGATAATTTAATTGTTGATCTTTTAATATACGTGTTTTATTAAAATACCTTTTGTTTTATGTAATAAACTATTAATGCGTTTTATTTGGGACAGCGCTCCTGGACGCTTTTGTACGCCCTAGAGGCAAAACATAGCGCCCTCAGTGTATTACCAAATAAGAACTTATAATGTACCTATGTTTTACAATAAATAAATGAATCTGAATCTGAATGGGCGTGGGCGAGTCCTATTACTGGCTGGACGTACGACGCGTTGCGTGAGCTCAGTACAGAACACGCAAGCTAACCATTTAAGGTCACTGGCATAAATTTGGGCCTTAATCATCATGAAGCGTCACGACACTTTTATTTTATTTTGTCGAGTAGATTCAATACGTTTGTTGAAGAATTTTCTTTGAAGACAGCAGCGTTTTGCTAACTAAAACATAAATGCCGATCACTAATCAATTTGCTTATATGGATTCAATATAGAGTCACCCTATTGAATTCCCTGCAATGCCAGATAGCCTAGACCAGCCTAGACACATTCTGGATCAAGACAAATTACCTTTTCAAATCAGATCAAGTAGTACCTCTATTTCTAGCCATGTCAGGATGATAATTTGAGTATACAGAGAACAAAAATTATAATAATTCTTAATTTATTTTTATTAATTTCCGTTATAATATATATAGTTATAATATGGCTTTCATCCAAATCGTCGATAAAGTCTTTTCTCAGCTCAATACTGTATCGGGTATAGCGCGTCCCACACTTTGAACCGGTCTTCGAACATGTTCTGTCGTATGCTCAGCTGGTCTCCTCGGTGGAGGTAGCTCCTCTTGTCCGGCTTCATAGCTGGCCAGGACAGGTTGCCCAGCTCGGGCGTATCCCCGCGAGGATTCGGGTCACTGAGGGATGAAACGTGAGTTATTAGAAGATAACATGATAACAAGAACATTGTTTAAGAGGAGAGTTTTATAATTTTGGGGATATAAATGTATACTGCTGCATTCGGACCACCACGCAATGCTGCTACAAAGTATATTAATGAAATTGGAAAAGTCTACGCTCAAGAGAAGAACCTGCGGCAATGGGTCAAACAAAATAAAAAGAAAAAGACAAAAAAAAAGGACTATGAGGCGCCGTGGGTTAAGTAGACGGAAATAAATGGTTGCTAAATCTTCTCAAAGCGCAGTCAATGGTCAACATCAGGGTAGGATTGTCAAGTTGACATTGCTCTTGCCATCTTGACGTTCAATTCATACTATCTGCAGGAAGTTCGTCATTCGCAGATAAATCTGATGCTGAGTAAGTGAGCATACTTATCTGGATTCTGTTAGCAAGTACTGGGCTAGCATGTTTATGAGGAAGTAATGCCTTACCCGTATCGTGCGAAGTTGTACCAGATGGCGGTCATCTCGTCGACGACGTGTGAGTGTGGACTGCTCAGAGGTATTGTAGGGTAGCGGTAGCTCAGAGTAAATACGTATAGCAAGTCATCATGATGAGCCGCGCCTGTCAACAGTAGAGTTTGTTGGAGATATAATATTATTTGTTTTATTTATTCAAAATCTGTTTTTACAATAACACGTAAAGTCTGCAAAACTGACGGCAGTTGTTTCTGGTTTAACAATATATTAGATGTTTTACTTATCAGATGTGCTAGTATAAATTAATTACCTATGTTAAGTAAACTACCTAAGTATAAACAAAATACGGTCAGGATAAAAAGACACATTAAAAAAAAAAAAAAAACGCATTTTTGCAAAGGCATAGTTTATGATGATTATCGTCATCATCCTCTTGGGCTAGTCCCATGTTTTTACACACTAGAAATTACTGATGAAAGTAATGCATTACCTTGTGGTTTTCCATTCGGATCTTCGTAATGTGAGTTGTTGCCGATGTAAGCGAACTCGTAGTACCACACCGGATGCTTCGAGTGATCATCAGGTTCGCCATCCTGGCAAAAAGGAAATAATATTACAACTAGAACTAGCACAATTACTGCAGGAAAAACGTGTTTTGTTTATTCGTCCCTCTCACAGAGGAGGTCTGTGTCCCATCGACGCGCAAACTGACCATGAACTCACTACATGATTCATACTTAAGTGCAATACCTACGCGATCAAATGAGGGTGAGGACGATTAAAAAAAAACGATGTATTTTTTTATTTATTTACCGAAACAAAGTTTACGTGTAGATGTCCATTACAACATGCCGAATGATTTCGTTAGTCATCTCATTCTGTTAATATAGATACGGTTATCAAATTATCAAAGTTCATCACACCACAATGCGCAAGCAGTGCGCGTCCTTGGTGCGCAGGGTGCGGGTCAGCTCCAATGCTGTCCTAAAGATGATTGCTGGACGATTGGACTGCCCTTATATCAGGAAGTGTTGCAGTAGGCATATAGCCTGGGCATGTTAACGAGCGACGTGATATTGTGCTGTGTTTTATTAATTAATTTTATTATTTTTGTTCAAAATTTGCCTGAAACTTTTATTTTAATTTTATAATATTAATTTCCGATTGATTTTAAATTTTATTTGACATTGTATTTATGATTTGATGACATTGTATTTATTTTTATATTGTGATTTGTATTTATCCAGTGTTTTGTAACGTGTGGTTGTAATATGGGGGAACCTGAAATAAATGGATTTTATTTTAAAGTTGTCTTACCTGTGTACCCCAAACCCAATTATAGAGTCTCCATATAGCTGCCCCAGCGCCTTTTCGCTCTGCTTATTATTGACCAGCCTCTTTCCCTTCAAGTAAACTTCCTTCAGCCTGTTCACCGCTACGGCGCGATTTGCTTGGGGCAGCATGAAGGAGATTGGGGCGATCCTCTCCCATTCCTCATTCATTGTCTTCAAGAGGGTTTCGTTTTGAAGGACATCTAGAAGACAATAACAATTGATGAATGTGTCGATTGGCAGTTGTTTTTTTGCTAAGTAAGTTATTAAACTATCGATATCTGGGGTTACGTCTGTTATGATTTGTGGGCTGGCTCTCGTGTCTGCGTTATTGCGGACAAAATATATCAGGCAGAGACTGAGCGTGTCTATATTTATGGAAGTCAAATCAACATTGATCTAGTTTCTTCGTGCATTTGGTTAAATGTTATAAGAAAGACTCTTTTCGTAAATTACCAAAGGTGAAGATGAGGCGCTAAAGGCTTCTGAGAAAACCGATCAGGTTACTGCTGATGGAGTGAGTACCTAGCTAGAATTTCATTCAGTGGAACAGGTGAGAACATGCTTACTTGAGATGAAACAGTTAATGAAACCAATACAAGAATTGTTGTTGTTTCTACACACCGAAAGCCTTCCAGAAGAACTCGTCAGTAGTCTGGCTGACGATGAGGGGCACGGTGTGCATCTTGCCTTCCTTAATGGCGTCCAGTGGGTTGACGGTGAGATACCGCTCTTGCCCAAAGTCAGGCTCTAATACCGGGCCCCACAGACCCACTGGGTCTCCTGGACCGAACTCCTGAAAGTTAAAGATACATGATTTCTAAACTTAAGTGGCAGTAGGCGTAGCAATTGCTCGCAGAACTGATAGCTGACGGGGCCGGAAAATTCTGGAGGAGAGACCGTATATTAAATTGTGCGCCGACCAAATGAAAATTGCGATGATACGCTGGGTGCGGAAATCAAAGAACCGCTTTTTATCAATGCTAAGGATTATGCCAAACAGTTGGAAGTCTTTCGGTAAAATTTTGACAATGTTGTAGAATTTTCCAGTTTTGTAATAAAAAATCGACGACTAGTCACTAGAACTATCACCTCGTATTTCATCATCTACTAGTAGGAAAGCTCTTATTCCTAAAACGTACCCAGAACTTAGGAAGCGAGTCTCCGAGCTCCTTCCAGGGCTTGGTCATGAGGCAAGCGACAATGATGGAGGAGTTGTCGGTGGGACAGTTGAGGATCTGTGCCTGGCGCACGGCGAGGTGTCGCTGATGCGTCAGGGACTCCAAATCTTTGCCAACGGGAGACGCGCTCATTGCGATGCCGCGGTGGAATAGACCTGCAAGGGAGATTCATTTATTCTTGAACATCTTTATTTGCAACTTGAAAATGATTCTGACTTCACCGTAAAATTATGGAGTAGGTAATCCGAAATTAATAGTTAGTAAAGGACATCGTCGGAAATGGCCCCAGGATCAACAAACATCTGACCTACATAATAATTATAAACATATTTTATTAGACTAATTGCGAATATCGACATCACAGAAAATATGCCGCCATCTTTGACAGTTAGATTAGATATGACAATTGTTTTCTTTTGAAATAAATCCTTTCTGCAAGTTGTCCGTCATTAAACTTTGACTTCTTGGGCATATACTTGTAATTTAGAACACGCAAAGTAATTTTCCTTTGCTGTTGGTTCTGGGGCGAACGACGCAGAATAATCTCCTTTGGTTGTTAATGACTGATCTAATCTTTCTGAACTGAACAGTTCAGAATCAGAAGCTATTAAAATACCCTTCCAAAAGCATGGACCAGCTACATCTCCCTTATTCTTGTTCTTACGAGTAGTCGGTGCACTCTTGACAGAGCGGTGGTGGTCATTATGAGATAAATCTCGATGTGTGTGTGACCCGCTTACCCATGAATCTACATATACTTGATGTTTATTGTTTAGTTTACAAACTTCTTTATGTAAAAATTAACTAACAAACTTTTTAAATGATATATAAAATAAAAAATATTAGTTTTATTCAGAGTTTGAAAACAGATTGATTTAATTAACTTAGGTTTCTTGAAGTTTTGTGTTTTTAATACTAAGTAAAATTCCCATCTACCTTTAGTCATAGGCGAGATCATATGCAGCATGACGCTGGTAGACCCTGCACTGCAGCCGGTGATGGTGACCAGGTTGGGGTCCCCTCCGAACGCGGCGATGTTCCTCTGAACCCACTTTAGGGCTGCCACCTGATCCTTCATGCCGTTGTTGCCGGGAGCGTATGCGTCGCCTGTGCTCATGAATCCTGGAAAAAAAAATAGTTAGTAGCAGTGGGTGCAATAGAAAACCATGCGATACAAAAATGGTTCTGGTACCTAGCGAGTAATCGATGGAATCAGCAGAAACAAAGAGTTCCTCGGAACAGTATATAAAAATAAAAACAATCAGAATTTAAAAAAAAAAACTGTATAGAAAATAGGAAAGATAAAGCTTATCTATACGCCTCAGAAGAATAAGAATATCAGGGTAAAAATATAGCAAGATAAAGGAATAGAACCGTGTGGTGCCGGACGTAAAGAATAGCTTCACCCCATTTCCTCCCGTGGGTGTCGTACTCGTAAAAGGCGACTAAGGGACTTACTAGAGAATAGGCAGCAGCGTTTTCTATGTATTTTTAACACCATATTTGCGATTATGGCAAACCCCCATAAATTGGGGAGGCTTATGTCCAGCAGTGGACGTCTTTCGGCTGAAATGATGATGATGATGAGAGGAATAGAGAGGGTGGGGTTATACTCGTAATAAAATAAATAAAATAGAAAGAAAATGAAGCAAAGATCGGGACTCGCGACATGATATGAAGAAGAAAATAAACTGGCAAGTGGCAACTGAAACCGTCATTGATATAAACTAGAATGTCTTACCCAAGGATCCAATCCTGTAGTTAATGGTGACGAGTACCAGATCCCTGTCTAGTAGATAGTGTGGACCGGCCAGGTCACTGCGACCTGTCATCGAGTAGAATCCTCCGGGGTGGATGAAGAAGATCACTGGTAGGGGGCCAGTGCTGGAAATAAATAATTTAGTTAGGTTGCTTCTACTGTCGTTTTCTTCCAACAATGTTACCACATCGATTGATCCTGTCACCAGATTATCAGAGTACTGTTATGACTTTGGCCAGCGCTCTTTTTATGTTAGATCAACCCAGGTGTTTCATTTACGTCACCAACCGGTAAGTCACCATGGTTACCTACGGTTAACGGTCTATGTAGGCCATGCTTTATTTCGCGTAGGTACACTGAAAGAAATATTTAGCCTAACTACTTCGGCTATTTCAGGAATTATGAAAGTTTGACAAGACTTTATAAAAGTTGACTTAATTTAATAAAAGTGATTTGTCTATAAAATACAAAACAGCCTTTTGGTTTTGGTTACATGTTGCATAAAGTTATGTGGTCACTTTTTTGTGTTACATGTTGACGAAAGTTTGGATATGTACGAGTATAAGTAAACATTTTTTTCAGTGTAAGATTTATCAACCACACATTCTGTGTTGATGTATATATAGCTTTAAAGGAATACTGTAAAATATGTAAATAGTGTATTTTTGCTGGCTTATTCTCACAAATACATACTAAATAGGCCTGGTGATAAAGAGTACATTGCACATTGCAATAGGTCAATTAATTCTACCTACGTGTTATGTATCGGCGTGTACACGTTGACAGTGAGACAGTCTTCATCTACGTAGTAGGTCGGCGCCACGGGGAGAGGACACGTGGGGCCTTCCTCACTCGCGTCCACCTCGCCTTCATACTCCAGCTTCAGCTTCGGAGGCTGGGGAGAGATGAGCAGGGTAGGTTCATGTTAAAACATGGAGATAGTTTTGATAATATGAAGTTCAGGTTATTAATGCTGACTCGTTAAGTTTAGAAAGTCTTTGGAATCTGTAATGCAATTTTTTGTTTGTTTTTTTGGTTTTCTATTTGGTTATCCAAACTAATATTATAAATGTGAAAGTAACTCTGTCTGTCTGTCCGTCTGCTGTATGTTACGTTTTCACGCCAAAACCGCTGAACCGATCGTCATGAAATTTGGCAGAGATATAGCCTGGGATACGGAGAAGGACACAGGCTACTTTTTTATGCGATATAACCGACATCCACGCGGGCGGAGCCGCGGGCAAAACCTAGTACTTATAATATTATAATTGTGAAAGTAACTCTGTCTGGGCAAAAGCTAGTAACCTATACATAATAATAAAATCGTAGCGAATTCAAAACTGTACATTGAATTTAAAAAAAAAAAGTAATTGCTACGAGGTCTGGGAACGATTCTGCATAATGCCGAAAATATAGTTTTTAGAATTTTTTCCTGTTTGTCTGTTTGTCTGAATGTAGGTTCCAGCATCACGCAAAAACTACGAGACCGATTTTGTTCAAATTTTATATAGATATTCCCTACATGTCAGGTCAAATTACTAAGTATAAATTATTACGCTATTTGCTATGGGGGATGAGCAGTATTGCATCATATTTTGAGATGGGTCAATAAGGGCAGGTACCTTAACCATGGTCTCTACAAGAAAATGGTCTTAAGAGACTGTCCTTAACTTTAAGGAAAAAATTGATCTGCATTCACAGATTTTGAAAAAATGTACAGTCAGCAAGAAAATGGGCAATTTTCACAAAAAAGTTTTTTGATGCCAATCGATCCTGTTTCTTACGAGGATCAAAAAACTCTGTGGGACTAACAGAGGTTTGAGTACTAGAAAAGTCAGAAATAGAAAAAAAAAATCCCATACAGTTCGTAGATGAGACTGAGACAGATGACTGAGATGAGAACGAACACAATGTATCAGTGTATGACAACAGTCGAATTATTCCATTACTACTTCGCTGGGTTGAATATGAAACGAATATAGCAGATGGTTACAGATTTAATCTTTTAAATTGAAGTATTTTTGAGTTTTGTTCATTCATTCATTAGTGTGCAATATTTTTAAGCATATCTTCAAGGTTAAGTTCGCGCAAGATTTTCCTGTTCTACTGCTACGGCTAGATTGCCGCTATAAAGCGAACTACACTTCGCGCGCTCTCTGGGCCTCAAGTCTGCTATTACAATAGTGTTAGAATGGTGTATCATTGATTTCATAATTGTTGATTTTGACAAGTTTGATATTCTACTAATATAATGGCGTCATTATGACTTTCCAATGGTCAGCCACTGACACTCCATTGAAAGAATTGGTAATCTCGTACATAATGACAAATGAAACTGCCTACTAAACTTCCAACTTCTGACCGACCAATGATCGACCATTATGAATTTAACAGATTACGAACTTTTAGCAAAATGACAATGGGATCGCGTTGGAGTGACGAATTTATAAAAATAGCAGACTTGGGCCCCTGTAACTCTGTTTAGAGCGAGTCGTCGAGCGGTGTGTAGCTAGCTAGCAGTGTAGCCAATAAACAGCGCATAATAGGTTGTGGGTTTTAGCGTGGGCTCCGAAGCGATCACAGATGTAAGTACGATGCAGCTACTTATCTCTGACATTCCAATAACGTCCTAGCTAGTAGATTAAATCTCTTTGCCATACCTGGGGCCTTACTCCCGAAAATGATTCGAGTTTGATTTTGTTTTCGATTCGAACTCGTTTCGATCCGAACTCGATTTAAAAGCTTACTCCCGAACCAATTCGAATCGTAAACCAAGATCGACATAGGTTCGAGTATTATCAGCGTCGTTTTATGCGTATCCGGCGGATTACGTCATCGTCAAGTGCTCTGTCTTTTAGGTAGTTATCTCACTCGATCTGAATAAAGTAGCTTCTTTAATATCGTGTAATTTGGCGTTTAGTATTGATTCAACAACTCGATATCTATCTGTCAGATGGCGTGCGAAGTATGAACTTTTCGATCCTAACGAATCTTTCGATCGAAGTTAGTTTCGTTTCGAACCACCGCACGATCGTGCGCTAGTGTCAGATTCAAGAGTATGGATCGGCATTTAATTCGAATCCAATTCGATTGATTCAGAACTCGATGCTGTTGGGAGTAAGGCCCCTGTTACTTATTTAGTCGGATAGAGCTGATAATAGTGTACATAAGTCAAATGTGCTACCGATAGCGTTAAGTCTGACGCACTGTCAAATTTTAAGACTGGCATTCCGCCTTCACTGTGCTGAGTGAGAAATAAAAACTAAATAAAACTGCTTTACTTAGAATATGAACTAATTTTACTAACGGGTTTTTTTCTTCGTTCACCACTCCACTTCTGCGTATAGCTCTGTTAGAAGCCCACCTTCTCTAAAAACAATCCATACTAATCCATACTAATATTATAAATGCGAAAGTAACTCTGTCTGTCTGTCTGTATGTTACGTTTTCACGCCTAAACCGCTGAACCGATCGTCATGAAATTTGACCGATATAGCCTGGGATATGGAGAAGGATATAGGCTACTTTTTTTACGCGATAACCGACATCTATGCGGGCGGAGCCGCGGGCAAAACCTAGTACTTATAATATTATAATTGTGAAAGTAATCCTGTCTGTCTGAATGTTACGTTTTCACGCCTAAACCGCTGAACTGATCGTCATGAAATTTGGCAGAGATATAGCCGGGGATATGGAGAAGGACATAGGCTACTTTTTTATGCGATAACCGACATCTACGAGGGCGGAGCCGCGGGAAAAAGCTAGTAAGAATATAATCTTTCCGTACCTGAAACCTCAGCGCGCCAACAGGTGGCTCAGCATACCGTATCCCCCGGTACGCCTGGAAACGTCGGCCACGTCTCGTCTCCATCCAGGAGCCTCGGAACTGCCCCGACACACTGCGGGTCAGGGGCCCCTCCGGGTCGATGACGTATGAAGGAACGTCTGCTATCACTGGAACTAGAACGGAGGGAAAGAAAGAAACGATGGTTGGTTTGTTTGAAAGATGATAATATGAGGGGGTGACTACCTACTGAGCTGCTGATAGAGAGATAAAAGACAATGCGGCGTCGATCTATTGAGTTTAAGGTGCGATGACTCCATGAATGAATGATGAATGTCATAGGAAAATAGATTAATTATTGTAGCAATATGTTTGGCTACGATAATCTATCAATCTATTTTAATTATGAAACTAATAGTATTAGTGACTTTTACGAAGTGGGTTCGATGAGGGAGATCGATAGATAGATAGATATGCTTTATAATGATGCCGATTCCCTTGAGGTATTCCTCGAAGCGCTACCATTTTGAGGCGCACCTAATGAAGCGCTCCTTTTTTATTCCTCGGAGCGCACCTTTTAGTAGCGCTCCCGATAGCAATTAAAAATATTAAAATTTTATTCCTTGAAGCGCACCCACGTTTAAAAATAGGGAAGAGCATGAAGTTAACGTAATAAATTATATCGATGATTTTTAAAAACTCATTTGTGCATCATCATCATCGAAGTTGCTTAACCAAAAGTATGACTATCTAGGATACAATGGGGAAGTGGGGCTGCGGCTTATGTGTGCAGTGCTCTAGCGCCGCGCGCGCCGCATCGCCAGAGATTAAAGTACGTACTGACTGATACAGTCAGAGGGGAGACAGTTAGAACAAGCACAACTTCAGTAAAGAAAGAGTCGCCATTGTTGTATATTTGCGAAAAGACGCTATTTTGTGCTGTGTGTGTCTTATCAAAATATATACAATGCCTCACCGTTGCGCTTTTGGATGTAAGGACACTGGTAAGTAATTTTTTTATATAGCCCGGTAAAACAGATCGCCCATTTATGGCTACCCACCGATCGAAAATCCTTCGTTCTCAACCGATAAAACCCCGCGTAGCCACATGTGGGCTGATCGCAGCCCGACCGTCGATCCCCGCTGGTGCACATGAGGCTCCACCGATTCCCGCGGCTTAAAATTCATATTCTCAAAATATGCTTTTCTCAAAACGTCAAGTCTAGATTTCGTAATATTATATCTTAAAATTATTTTGCCTGACAAATTGCAGACACAATTTATTGATTTTTAATTGTTATTGTCCAGCGGTGCCAACTGCCAGCTATTAGCTAGTATTTTAATTGTCTGCCTTTTTCCAACTGAGATTTGAACGAATATTATTTTGCATAGAGGCCTGTAATCTATATATATAAAAATGAATCCCTATTTCCCTTGGTCACGGCATCACGCGTGAACGGCTGGACCGTTTTCGCTAATTATTTTTTTGTTGTGTTTGTTATTGCCAGGAGAAGGTTCTTATATAAGAAAAACTTAAGAAAGTTAAAAAAAAATTGTAAGAAAACGACCATATTTACATTTTTATTGTAATAATAAGTAGGTAACTCTATCTTCTAATGTAACTTTATGGCGTTTGACATAACGTGTCAGTCATCATTTGGTAGGTCTGAGAATAGATTTTATCAAAAAAAAAAAAAAATTGAAGGTTTTAGTTAGGTAGGGTAGGGTAGGTAGGGTTGGTAGGGTAGGGTAGGGTAGGGTAGGTAGGTGGGTAGGGTAGGGTAGAATAGGGTAGGGTAGGTAGGTAGGGTAGGGTAGGGTAGATAGGTAGGTAGGGTAGGGTAGGATAGGGTAAGGTAGGGTAGGGTAGGTAGGTAGTTTCCTTTGCGCGTAGACAAACTGCCACAGTCAAATAGCTTTTGACAGGACGAAGTCTGTCGGGTCAGCTAGTGTTAATAATAAATTCTAGATATTGTCATACATCTGTTACATTTTATAACTAGTACTATGAACAACCTTAACACATTCTGCAATCTCATACAAGCAACCTTAGGATGGACAAAATTGCGATCAAAAGACAATAAATAAAATATTATTTCCTTAGGTTTCAGGCAATGTGATGCATTCATTCCCGAATCCTGGCAAATTTCCTGAGCGTTTCACTTTATTTTTTTTTAAACCAATCTATGGTCAAGGAGTATAAAGTTTTTGCAAATTGTATAAAATAACGTGTTTTACTTATTATCGATAGTTTCAGTTAGTATCCCATCTCTATTCGAAAGTAAATAATAGGTGCGCTTCGAGGATTTTTTTTTTAATATTTTTGATTGTTATTGGGAGCGCTACTAAAAGGTGCGCTCCGAGGAATAATAAAGGTGCGCCTCATTAGGTGCGCCTCAAGATGGTGGCGCTTCGAGGAATACCTCGTTCCCTTGTTCACAAACTAAACTAAATTTAAGTTCAGTGCATCTTTTTCTTTCTATTTCATTAAGAAAAGGACAGAAGATAAATTTTAGTTTAGTCCTGTCAAATTGACGCTTGACGTAAATTGACGTAACTTTAGTAGGCAAGTTTTTAATCACGTCTAAACTTGCATGGAGCAGTGACAGGTGACAGGACAAACTAAAATTTCTCTTCTGTCCTTTTCTTAAGGAAATAAAAAGAAAAAGATGCACTGAACTTAAATTTAGTTTAGTTTGTGAACAAGGGAATCGGCACCATTGTCTGACTTCATGATTTATCAGTTAATATCTGACATTAAATATAATTATGTGATCATTTGTTGAAGGCACACACAAGTGGCAGCCTTTGAAAGATGCTACACGGACAAGAGTAACATGATAGAGGATAAAGTGGTCTCTTCATTCTCTGTCATAAATTTACTCGCACTTCTAAAATCAATGAAACCCACTACGTCTCCACTTGTTTACAATAGTAGATTGTATCATAAGGGAGCAAAATAATATTTTTACGGCGAGGGCGCTTTTTTTGAATCCGGAGCGAAGTAAGGGATTTTAGAGTAGAATCCCGAGCGTAGCGAGGGATTCTTTAGTAGAATCCTGAACGTAGCTAGGGATTTAAAGTACGTCGCCCGAGTCAAAAATATATTTTGCGCCCGAGTGATACACTCTACTTTTTATCACCCACTATCTATACTAATATATAAAGCTGAAGAGTTTGTTTGTTTGTTTGTTTGAACGCGCTAATCTCTGAAACTACTGGTTGGAATTGAAAATTTTTTTTTGTGTTGGATAGTCCATTTATTGAGGAAGGCTATAGGCTATATAACATCACGCTACAACCAAAAGGAGCGGAGCATAAATGAAAAATGTTGCAAAAACGGGAAAAATTATTCTTTTTGAGAGCTTCCGTTGCGTGCGCTGCGTAAACGGTTTAAGTTAGGCAAATATAATGTATGATGGAATTGATCCTCTTTAAATTTTCTAAAAAAAAGTCTGCGACAGCATATGTCTATCTTTTAAGATTGACTCACTATAACCTTTTTTATGATAATCAAATTTGTTCGAAATTAATGCATTATTTGCGAAGGAGTTTTCATAAACATGGTATTAATCCTTATCCAAATAAATACGTTATTCATCACAAGTATTTAATTTTGAACAAAGTTGCCCTTACATCATTTAATTTCAATGAATATCTTAGGAGATATAACTGTTTTATAATAACTCCGCAGCAAAGTAATGATCAACTCTGCGAGGTATTCTATTCTAAAGCTGAAGAGTTAGTTTTTAGGGTACCGTATCCAAAGGGTAAAATGGGACCCTATTACTAAAACTCCGCGGTCCGTCTGTATGTCTGTCTGTCTGTCCGTCTGTCACCAGGCTGTGTCTCATGAACCGTGATAGTTAAACAGTTGAAATTTTCACATATGATGTATTTCTGTTGCCGCTATAACAAAAAATAAAAAAAACAGAAAAAAAATAATATTTAATATATGGCTGCCATACAACGGACATGATTTTTTTGCCGTTTTTTTTGCTCTGCCCGCGTGGATGTCGATTATCGTCTAAAAAAGTAGCCTATGTCCTTCTCTATATCCCAGGTCGATCGGTTCAGCGGTTTAGGCGTGAAAACGTAACATACAGACAGACAGACAGAGCTACTTTCACATTTATAATATTAGTATGGATAGCTTTTGCCCGCGGCTCCGCCCGTTTGGATGTAGGTAGTGCTTCCAAAATTACGGATTTGCTAATTACGTAACTAGTTACGCATTTTGATGCTTCAATTACGTAACTACGTAATTACGTACTTAACTGTTTTGATTTTTTAAAGCACGATAAATTCTGGGCTTATTACGTATTTTAGAAGTAAAAAATCAAACAACTTCAAATGAAAAAAATTATAATATTAAGGAATTAAAAGTAAATTACAGATTAAAATGATAATTTTAAAATTAAACTCAAAATCAAAATCGTCAATCAAATCAAAATGTAATATTTTGATTTGATTGACGATTTTGATTTTGACTAAACTCAATCAACAATTCAAACAAAACATGTACCACGCACAAATGGTTTAAAAGTAAGAAACAATATAAAATATGGTTATTTTTCCAATCTTTGTTCTTGATAATATGATCTCATAAATGATAACGAATGCAATGTTCTGTCACCAAGGGAACTTCTTAGTTTAGAACAAAGATAGCCGGCAGAAGAAAATGCCCGTTCTGCTTCAACACTAGTAGGCATTATACATAGTAAATAATTATAAGCTGCTGTTAGGAAAACTTCACGACCGCCGCCAGTGCTATCGTAGATACACATTTCAACTCTGATGATGGATTCAAGATCTGTGTTTACTCCAGATTTGTTTACTGTAGACATAGTTTTCTGTATTTCTTTTTCTAGTTGCTGTGCAACAGTCAACTCGTCGCCACAACCATCATTAGCATCATTGTCATCTGCTTCGGAATCTAAACTCATTTGTGTACTTGTAGGCGGTGTAAATTTGAGCCTTTCTAATAAGTTTGCAACATATGTTCTAATATAATCCGACGTCGGTTTTGTAAAAGTTTCTGTTTCTTCGGTTTTATAATATTCTTCATTATTATGCAAATACTGCAAGACACCAGACACATTTGTTCGCCTTTCTTTTATTCTTTTTCTAAGGGATACAGCAAGCTTGTCACTGAGCCCATTGGACTGAGCATCAAGCTTATTTAACATAAACTGAAGCGCAGCATCTGCTGCTAACAAATTCGAGTCACGGCGACACAATGCCATCACTGTAGTTTTTATTATATCTAAACTATGATGAATGTTATGTAGATCTTGTATTTCTGTGTCTGTGAAACTTATATTTGATTTTAAGTCTAATAAAGCCTTAAATAAACTTGATTTCAATTTCAGAAATCGTCCAACCATATCTGATAAGCTGTTCCATCGCGTTTTGCAGTCTAGTATAAGATCGAGGCTTTTACCATGCTCTTGTAAAGAATATTTTTGCAACAAATCGGTCTTCAGTGGTGATTTTTTGAATGATTTAACAAGTTTTCTTACTTTTACTATAATATCTTTGTACAGAAACTCTGGTTCTAGAACTCTAGGTACTTCTATGAAAAGTCCGCCATCGTTTTCTTCAATTTCTTCAGTGTCAGTATCTGAAGCTTCATCTTCTAGTTCTGGTTCAGTAGTTGTACTTTTCCGTGTCTTATATAATACGTCCAGCACTGCAAGTTGTATTCCGTGAGCAAAACACAACTGATGGTGACCATCAAATTTTTTGCCCATTTTAACCATAACACTGGCTCCGTCCGTTGTGAATGCAATTATATCTTCAAGTTTCAAATAAAAGTCATTTAGATGATTTTCTAACAGTACAGTTCCAACGTGAGCTGGCATTGAACCCTTTATCCTTACTAGTCCTAAATTTTTATATTTAGCTGGTTCTAGGTCTTTATTATGAATATTTATATTCATATACCTCCGGTTCCGGGTAGAGGTCCATTCATCAAACGTTATAGTAAACCGTTTTTTTGGGACTTCATATCTTTAAACTGATTTAATAATTGTTTTTTTATGGCACAACTCTGTTCCAGGACAATTTTGGTAATAGTTGAAGGAGATTTCGGTAGATCATAGCCAGATTTTTTGAAAACATACCTTAGATCTTCAGAAGTACAAAATTTGCTTAATGGGATGCCATCCAATGCTGCCATTCTAGTCACTATAACGTCCAAGGAATACTCAGTGGAAAAGTAATCCGTTAGTTTAGTTTTCTTCGATGGAGGTTCTAAACTTTTTCTTGCTTGAAAGCACGATGAAGTACTTGCCCTTTGCGCATCTTGCTCTTGTGACATCTCGCCAATATGTTTAGCACGCATATGTGTATGTAGTGCTCCAGTAGCACCACCAGGAGTCTTCAAAAATTTTTGACAATGTTTACATTGGACACTGTGCCCATTTTCAGCCCTCAAAAAGTGTTCCCATATAGCTGATTGTGTGCGTTTGTTCAAAAACTCCTTATAAATAGTCTTCTTTACTGCAGACCTAAAACAATATATAAATATTTCATAATTTAATAGGTAATACATATAAATAGCATCTATAGTTAGGCACTACACTTAAAACGGGATACATTTACATACGTACCGTGAACTCATAATCAATGTCTATTTGCACAGACATCTAACAAGCAACAATAAAATAAAATCGCACATATTTTTTTATTTTTTTTAAACGTCGCACCACACTAGGAATTACTGCTGTATCGTGGGTGCACTCACAATCATGTAAACTAACATACACAAGACACCCAGACCCGGAACACCTATCTGTAGGTTATACAAATATTTGTTCCGTACGGGAATCGAACCCGTGACCCGCAGCGCAGCAGCCAATCACTCAACTACTGCGCCAACCGTGCCGTCAACAATATAAAATCAACTACTAAATTATATGTATAAACTCTCACACAATACCCTAGAAACAAAGTAAGTAGACAAGTAATGTTAAAATAGGTACTTACATTTTCGTTGAAGTATCTCTACTCGTGTATGGTGATATCTACTTAGAAACTTGTAATGAAAAGCTTCTGAAAACCAAGCGTCAAACTTTGCGGCACATACACAAAATCACAAAAGTCAATAAAATAAGCTTAGACCAGGCAGGACAGTATCTCGCAGGTGTACGTAAGACGACTGAGTACCGAGTATTGAGATTGTTTCTAAATTCACGAAAGTAAAGAAAAATGTAGGGAGTTCCCTTAGCTTGCTCAATCCATAATATTAAACTTTATTATCTACGAGGTAGATCAAATACTTGCGAAACACTTATAAACTTTGATTGTGTTACGTACCGAACTATCCACAACCAACGGGGATTCCCTTCGTTTCCCGATTGGTCAACAATGAACTCTATTCTGTACGACTAAGAAATTAAATCTTGCGGACTCTAATTGGAAGTTATAAAATAAACCCCGGGAATTCGGGGGATACCCACAGAAAGGGTTTTGGTGTTGTCATAATGTAAGTCGTAGGTTAACTAAATTAAGATAAATTGTAAATACACAGATAAACCCATGCCTTTTTCCCATGGAGTAGGCAGAAACTATAGAACTAAATAAATGGGTACCTAAATTAATTAATATTATCCTATAGTTACGTTATTACGGACTGCAGCTCTTCAGTTACGTATTTGTGAGATTTCTAAAATCTGTCCGTAATTACGTAATTGCGTAATTACGTAATTACGTAATGGAAGCCCTAGATGTAGGTTATCGCGTAAAAAAGTAGCCTATGTCCTTCTCCATGTCCCAGGCTATCTTTGCCAAATTTCATGACGATCGGTTCAGCGGTTTAGGCGTGAAAACGTAACATACAGACAGACAGACAGACAGACAAATAGACAGACAGACAGTTACTTTCACATTTATAATATTAGTATGGATAAGGATTTGTATGGATGGTACGGACCCCTTCGTGCGCGAGTCCGACTCGCACTTTGCCGGTTTTTTGTTTTTTGAACGCGCTAATCCCTGGAACTACGAGTTGGATTTGAAAAAATCTTTTTGCATTTTACAGCCCAATTCTTGAGGAAGAATTACATTCCTATTAACTAGAACACCATTTTTTTTAAAATGAAAGTTTATGCGAAAACGAAGTAAAAGCACGGGCAGGCAATGTGTTGCGACGAGGTGGGTCGGGGGAACAAGAAATTTAACGCGGACGAAGTCGCGGGCAGAAGCTAGTGAGAAAATAAAAGGCACCTCATATTTTATTGTAATATTATTATTTAATGAAACTAAGAGTAACAACTAAATTGGAATTAAATAGTATCTAATAATAAAACAAACTAAAAACTTATAATCCATCAGATTTCTTGCGTCAGTTCTAATATTATCAGGAGTTAATTCTATACTTTCACTGTCACTTGAAGGACTCGTTTTTCAAAACAAAACCATGAATTTCTAACAATCCGTGAAAATTTACGAACACGCGGGCTGTCTGAGGCGCGTTTTAATTTGATTTCTTTTTTTTTTATCCAGCCGGCGCGGCGGCCGGCGCGACTTTGGGCCGTCGTACCAGCCAGTCTCTATTCAAACAATAATTGCGTTCGATTTATTTGGCGCTGAACACTAAGATGTTCCAAATTCAAACAGTGCGTGGCAAAGATAATTGCGGCGCACTTATAAAAGAGGATTAAAAACTCCTTTGGGTGCACTTAAAGGCGAACCAAGTCGTCCTTTTCGAATAGATGGGATGAAAACAAACTAACCTGAATCACGTGTATGTTGTTGTGCATGTTGATGCGTGTGCTTGTGTTCGTGTGCGTGTGCGCAGACACACAACACACACAGTAGCGCCAGTAACATGATGTGGGCAAGCGGGCAAAAAGAGCGCGACTAAAGTGTCAACAGGAAAATTGGAGCTTATATAGCAGTGCAGATTTGTGGATATGAGGTTTATTCTGCAAGCTTTTGTATTAATTGTATTAGACAAAGGAAATCATCTATATATATATATGTGTATATAAAATGGTAAACTGACTGACTGACTGGGTGATATATCAACACACAGCCCAAACCGCTGGTCCTAGAGACATGAAACTTTGAGGGTGTGTTTTTTTTTTCTAAGAAAGTATTTTTGAGAATTCTACCCCTAAAGGGGTAAAAAAAGGGATGAAAATTTGTATGAAAGTCCGTCAGTTTTGAAGTTAGGATCTTCAAATTTTGTGTTTAGGCTGACGATTGAAAATTAATTTATACGTGTCTCAGCGTTTTTGATAATTCTACCCCCGAAGGGTTAAAAAGGGGGATGAAGTTGAAAAGTCCTTAATTTTCGAAGCAAATAGGCTTATGATTGGAAGCTAACACAATGGTGTTGTTAGAATTTCAACCCTTAAGGGGGTAAAAAGGGGGATGAAATTAACCTGGATTAACCTATAGGTTATTTTTTAACCCCGGTAGTACGTTCCCGTCGGATATTTTTCGTTATCCACGCGGCTGAAACCGCGGACAAAAGCTAGTTGGATATATGTTGACTGCGTTGTTGTGGTTTCGTGGAAGCAAGCGGGTTTGCTGAGCCACACCCGGGGATCTAACCTTAGGGCCCCAGCAAAGTGTTATTATGTTTTTTATTAGGGAGTTTTCATTAGCCAACAGTCTGGATTTATGCCCGATTTAATAGCAATAGTCTCGCCCCCATGTCATTCATCATCATCATTTCAGCCGAAAGACGTCCACTGCAGGACATAGGCCTCCCCCAATTGGAGGGGTTTGCCATAATCGCCACATTTGGCAGGCGGGTTGGCGACCGCAGTGTGGTGTTGATGCATAGAGAACGCTGCTGCCCATTCTCTTGTAAGTCCCTTAGTCGCCTTTTACGACACCCACGGGAGGAAATGGGATAGGTAGTGCTATTCTTTACGTCCGGCACCACACGGCACCTAAGCGTTATTAGATTTTTTCTATTAGGGAGTTTTCAGTAGCCATCAGTCTGGATTTATGCCTGATTTAATAGCAATATTGATTGACGGCACGGTTGGCGCAGTGGTTAAGCGATTGTCTGCTGCGCTGCGTGTCGCGGGTTCGATTCCCGCACGGAACAAATATTTGTATGATCTACAAGTAGTTGTTCCGGGTCTGGCTGTTTGTGTATGTGAGTTTATATGTTTGTAAACGCACCCACGATACAGGAGAAATCCTAGTGTGGGGCAAAGTTTAAAAAAAAAAAAAAAATAGTCTCGCTCCCCATGTATGTATGTATCATCATTTCAGTCGAAAGACGTCCACTCCTGGACACAGGCCTCCTCCTCCCACTTCGACGGGTACTGTTTTTACCGCATCCAGTGGATTCCTGCGGCCTCCACAAGATCATCGGTCCACTTTGTGGGAGGCTTTCCAACGCTACGTCTTCCGGTACGCGGTCGTCACTTTAGAAACTTTCGGCCCCATCGGCGATCTGTTCTGCGAGCAATGTGCCCTGCCCACTGCCACTTAAGTTTGGCAATTCTTCAAGCTATGTCGGGTACCTTGGTTCTCCTGCGAATCTCTTCATTTCTGATTCGATCACGTAGGGAAACTAAGCATATAAGCCCTCTCTGTCCATAGATCCTCTCGATCTCTTTCAACAGCTAAGGTTTGGCGGATGCGATCCTGCCATCGTCAGTCTTCAGTTTCGTAAGCTGACTCCGCCTAATAGACAAATCTCTTGGAGCCATTATTCTGCTCTATCGCGTCCTTATTGCGGAATGCATTAAAGCGGCGATGGTCGCTTTTCAAGGACTTAAATATCCGTCTAATGAGCTGCCGGTACATGAGCGCAGCGTCCGAAGACTGCAGGATCATCTCGCACCTCTCCTCCATGAGCTGTAAAGTAGGATCAGAGAGCTTCTTGTTTCTATTTGTACGACGGGTCTTGAAGATCATAGACAAAATCGTATGGACAGTTTCCACGAACCCATTGTTATAATCGTCCACGGAGCTCCCTAGTCACTCGAAACGATTCTGAAGTTCGAGATGAAAGCTCTCGGGGTTTTGGACTTGAATTGGTGTTGGGGGGAGCGTAGACTTCATCAGTCGAGATCTTTCCAGCTTGATATTTAAGTTCAATGTGCATCTTACCATGCGGTGATCACTTCCTGTTTCTTCTGCATTGATCACAGAGATATCATTAAAAACTTGTTTCTTCGTCGAAATAATTAATTAAATCTCATTTTTTGTTGCACCATCAGGGCTCTGCTAGGTCCACTTTGTGCTCACGTTTTCTGAAGGAGTTCATCATAAAGAGGCCTTCCATCTCCATAAAACTGGCCAGTAGGTGACTCTGGTGATTCCGACGTAAAACTCCAAATTGCCCCACTCGCAGCTCATCATCGTTTCGTTTGGCCAGATTTGCGTTGAAGTCCCCAATGACAACGGTGAAGTGAGTTTTAGAGCCATGCATGGCTCTGGAAATATCCTCATACATGGTCTCCACCTCATCGTCGGTTTTAACGAGGTCGGGGCGTAAACCTATACAACCTTCAGCGAATATCTTGCGGATATTCTGAGTATAAGGTACGCCACCCTGGTCGACACACTCTCGATCTTCATCACGTTGCTTACAAGGGACGATAAACCCGACACCATCTTGGGACTGCTAGTCGCCCTCCCGGAAATAGAACAAGTTCGCGGATTTGAGAATTATCGAGTCCTCCCCCTCTCTTCGGACTTTAGATAACCCTACTATACCCCATCGTACCCTGCTCAATTCTTCCTCGAGTTCGATGATCTTCTATTACTATTAACACAAAACGGGATATTCACCATGTTTACTTTTTGATACGAGTTCCCGATATTTCGGCGCTGTTGCAAGCACCATGATCACGGATAAACTGAAGTCATTGCGGGTGGGTGTTTATGAGCAGACAAAACGGTCTACCCTCTTTCTTGTTCGTTTTTTGCGCTCAGTACCGCTACCACTGTCACTCGCAAGTCGCAACTCGATTCTGTTCCCGACTCACGAAACTCACTGTGTCCGCTCGCTAACTTTTTTCGGCACTTCTACGCTTTTTACACAGCTGAACCACTGGATTCCAGGCTCTCGACAGTTGAAACCCATCATCCCGGTTGAAGTTCCTATATTTGGTAATCTCAACAGCTTCTCTAACCAGTCTAGGAATATAGTTTTGTTGGTTTTGATATAGTTTTGTGTTAATAGTAATGTTAGTGACCATGACAGTTTAAAAACTGATGATCTTCTAGTCGGTCTGGAGTGTACGCGTGTTGTATGTTGTCAGGTCCAGTTTATGGTGATTGTGGTAGCCGGATCTCTTCCGGGGATTCTTAGCACCCCTTGCCCTCACCGTGGCCTTGACCGCTACCGTAGCCAAGGGTAGGTGGGCCGCCGGGCACTAGGGGCCATTTGTTATTCGTACTCGTCATTTGGGGCGTTGCCATAATTGCCACGCTTGGCAGGCGGGTTGGAAATCGCAGTATGGTGTTGAAAATGCATAGAGAACGCTGCTGCCCATTCTCTAGTAAGTCCCTTAGTCGCCTTTTACGACGCCCACGGAAGAAAATAGGGTGGGGCTATTATTTAAGTCTGGCACCACACAGTACCTACGTACGACACGCTACGGTAGTATGAATAACTAGGTACTTAGAGTTAAAAATTTCATATTCTGCCTCTACACGAGCAGGAAAATTGCAGATCTTGCTTTCTTATTTAGTTTTATGAACGGATCTACTGACGTCCCTGAGTTGGTGGGCAAGATCGAGCTGCGTGTACCGAGAGCATTTCTTCGGAGACCACGTCTTTTTCATGTGCCTCAAGTCAGAACTATCTACAGACAGAACTCGTACGTGATATGAGCTTATCGTACTTTTAACATGGTGTGTCAGAATGTCGAGTTAGTTTTAGATTTAATTACTAGTAGCGTTAAGGAAGTAAAGAATTCACAATTTATTTTTTGATGTTAAACCATTAATTTTTGTCTTTTCTTTATTATTGTATTTTTTGAGCGTGATATAATGCATATGTGTGTCTCTTATACTTCGCTGTTTTAGCGTATTTGTTTATGTTACTCACATTAATTGTTAGTGGAAGCTTGTAATGGCCATATTTAAACATAGAACTAGTTATAAAATGTATTAGCTGTTAGTTTTCCTAAAATTAATAAAATATAATAAAATTAAAATTAAATTACTAATAGTGATTGCAATATACACCTCTGTCCACCCCTTCTGAGAATGCAGGTGTGCTGTTATGTTATGCACACAATCGGTTCAAGTTATCATGTAAACAAAGTCTTATCAGTACAAAACCTTGAACTTTCCTGATTATCTTTCACCTCTTGATTCGCAATACAGTGTCTTTTAATTGGTTACTAAATAAAAACAAATTGATTTTCTGTGATTTTATGAAACCCATTTCTAGTAGTTCCCCAGTGGATTTCGGCCAGTAGGGGATTTGCTTAACATTTAGGCTGTATTTAAAGCTATTGTAGGCTCAAGTCACTGTATCACCTCCTGTTTGCAATTTATATGTGATCACCCGCCACCGTCTACCAAGGCTGGTGATGTTTCAGCTTCAAGATTTAATATAATAATATGTGTTTTTAGGGTTCTGTACCTCAAAAGGAAAACACGGAACCCTTATGGGATCACACGTGTGTCTGTTACAGCCGATTTTCTCAGAATTTACTGTACCGATTAATTTAAAATTTTAAAAGGCTTATTGTATTTCAGTTTTTTTTTTTTTTTTTATAATTATTAAATAAGTGCTTTTAAAGTTATTTAAGAAAAAATATGAAATTTTACTATCCTAAAATAAATGAAATTTTATGCTCACTAGTTTCGGAGATAAGGGGGGACCTTATTACAGAAACAACTGAGCCTAAACTTAAGTCTATGTTCTTAATATGTATATGACTTATTGGAAGTTGGAATGTATGGGAGCACATCTATTTCAACTACAATGTTGTTCTTGAGATAATTTGGTCCCAACTACGGAACCCTTCATTGCGCGTGGTCCGACATGTACTTGGCCGGTTTTTTACCGCAACTGAATCTATCTACAAAGTCATCTAAAAATCCGATATTTTTCTTCGTCGACAAAAATATCCCAAATCTATCATGTTATAAAAAATATCTCAACTACAGAAAATGAAAAAGTAAATAGGAATCTTCAAACAAGGAAAAGTTTCAAATGTCGTAGTTGTCACTTGGGAAACCCGTTTCTACGTGTTTAGATGAGCGTAAGTGTCGGTGAATAAGGTGAATCGTGCACTGAAGTAAATAGGGAGATGACTCGTGGGATAACCCCTTCGTTCTCCGGAGGGGTACAGTTGTAGGCACAGGAGCTTGGAGGGTTACAATAGTAGGCGCTGGAGCTTAGAGGGTTACAATATTAGGCGCTGGAGCTTAGAGGGTTACAATATTAGGCGCTGGAGCTTAGAGGGTTACAATATTAGGCGCTGGAGCTTAGACGGTTACAATATTAGGCGCTGGAGCTTAGATGGTTACAATATTAGGCGCTGGAGCTTAGAGGGTTACAATAGTAGGCGCTAAAGCTTAGAGGGTTACAATATTAGGCGCTGGGGCTTAAGGGTTACAATAGTAGGCGCTGGACCTTAGAGGGTTGCAATAGTAGGCGCTGGAGGTTAGAGGGTTACAATAGTTGGCGCTGGAGCTCAGAGGGTTACAATAGTAGGCGCTGGAGGTTAGAGTGTTATAATAGTAGGCGCTGGAGCTTAGAGGGTTACAATATTAGGCGCTGGAGCTTAGAGGGTTACAGTAGTAGGCGCTGAAGCTTAGAGCGTTACAATAGTAGGCGCTGGAGTTGGTAAGTAAATAATAGGACCAATTTGGTTGGCTTTCGTCATTATACTCATTGCCATTAACCACTATCTATCTATACAAATAAAATGCATGTTTGTTATGTCAAAATTACGAAATGCATATGAACGTATAATACTAATTTAAAAAAAAACGTTTTTTTTTTTCGTCTGTCTGTCTGATTGTCTGTCTATTTAATCCGGCTAATCTCCGAAACGGCTGGATCGATTTTGACGGGATTTTCACTGGCTGCAGCTGATGTTATATGGAGTTACTTAGGCTTACTTTTATTTTAAGAAAAAAAACCACGCGGGCGCTGCTGTGGGCATCAGCTAGTTATTTAATAAGAAAAGACATGACAGTCGTTACGGGTATACTGCAGAAGCCCAAAAGTCTGGCAACCAGTCTTACCAAGGGGTATCCAGGTGTTACCCAGTAACTGGGTTTTGGAGATCAGATAGATAGTCGCTCCATGTATTTAGCTGCAAAGATGAGAAAGGTAAGCATATTGAAGTTACTTACTTTATTTGTGTTATGTGATATATGTATACGTTTTTCTATTTGATCTGGGTATCTAAACCAGGAATCTATAATAATAATATAATAACCCCACCGCCGTATTTCTACGTTGACGTCGTGGTGGGGCTTGCGCGCTCCGAACTCTAGGTCTGTGCCGGTAGAGTTTACTTTCCCGGAACATGACTAGGGTGAGGAGCCAGACCAAGAGAGATACAGAAACCCGCAGGGCAGCATGTGGCGAGCTGTTGGGCAGTTGCGACCCCCGGACCCTATCTCCCGGGAGAAGTCATGTTTCTCATCTCTGGCTTGCCTTTATTGGCCGACTGGAGTGAACACTGACGAGGAACTGAGCTCCCACCTCATTCTTGCCTTTATTGGCCGGCTTGAGTGGAGATTCGCAAGAGCAAACGTGCTCGGAGGAAGGCAGTATTCCAGTAAGTGCTTGTAGGGATCTTGACCATCTTCCGGGCTCTGGGATTGTTCTGAGAGCCGTGGAATACCTCTCCACTCCTCGAGAACCTCAGGATATGTTGCCCTCTTGTCGTTAAGTCACTATGTGCTAACGACCGTTTTCGGGGGCCCATTATTGAAAGTGCAAGTCACCCCCTGACATTTTATCCGTGTATAATAAATCATTGATCAGGCAAGGGCCATAGTCGTTCCATAGTTTTCGGTAACCAGTCCAATTCCAGACTGGTTGGTCCAATATCTTTGTTTCCATATCCTGCAATAGTCCTACACCAACCGGGGGTTGTCCTTGGGTGCACTTGCATAGTGCGTACAGGGATAATCGTCGGTTAATTGGTGCCTCATTTAATTAAAAAGCGTCTAACGGGCCTCTGCGAGTTGACTTCGGCCCCTCGTACGCCTTCCAAAGGTCCGGGACCCCAGGGTCCCGAGATATGTAAAAATATAAAATATAATAATAATATCTATAATCTATCTACGTTAGGCAGCTGCTCTACTGACCGCTATAAAAATACCAAACACCGAGCACTTAAGTCGAGATACGTTTTAAACATTATGAAATATTGAAAAAAAACTATGTCTTCATACCTTATTGGAATAAACAATAGCTACTCATGAACTCTTTGGGTTTTTTCTTTATAACGAGAATTATTATTTACATATTTTACGTCTTTTGTCTCAAACTTTAGGCATCTTATTTGTACATACCTACTCAGTACCTGTAGTTTTCCTGAGTTATTTCATTTAGCTATTAGTACGCAAATGATGACGAATCTTGTTAAGATCATCTTAACAAGATTCGTCATCATTTATAATCTAGATCTATCTTGATAATCTAGTCGTGGTCTACCAGACGACATCAGATGTCGTCTGGTAGACCACGACTAGATTATCCAAGGTCATTTGTAATGTTCTTATGCATTTCTTTCTTTTCACCATCTGCCTATCCTAATTTTTTTTTTTTTTTTATAAAACTTGGTACATTACAAACATTTAAACTCACATACACAAACAGCCAGACCCGGAACAACTACTTGTAGGTCATACTAATATTTGTTCCGTGCGGGAATCGAACCCGCGACACGCAGCGCAGCAGTCAATCGCTTCAACCGTGCCGTCGAGTATTGTTTGTATCGAGTACCTACCTATTTTTCGCCAGGAGGTAGCATTGAGATGGAGGTCGAATATATTGGTGTGTTCTAAATTCAAACACTAAAATAGTGATTAAAAGTGCTTTTTATTCACTGTTTTCAGTGAAAAAAATAAGCTTTTTAGAGGGGGAATGGTACAATAGTATATTATGCAATTAGTGAATAAAGAACGGATTTAAAGCGAGGGCCACAGATGAATCGCGAGTAAGTGAAGGATTCTAACGACTGAATCACGACCGTAGGGTTGATGATGATTGAATCACGAGCGCAGCGAGTGATTCAAGTGTTAGAATCCTGAGCGACGTGAGTGATTCATGGCCCTCGATATAAATCCGTTTTATTCAAGAGTTGCATACTATACTTTATACCATGATTACGAGAAAAAGAAAGATTTAAGCGAAAATAGACATTTAATAAAGAAAAAAGGAAGGTTAAATTAATTAAAATGTACATTAAAATTGGAAAAATTTTGGAGTAATTTTCTTATTTTAGTATTATTATTAGGATGGTCAACCTGTAAAGTGATATTTATTTCTTCTTCTTTAATAGTTTTTATTTTATGATTTCTGTAAATTTGTTAAATACTTAAATAAATAATAATAAAAGAATGTATTTTTTTCTTATGCAAAAACAATCAAATTGTGGGGGCCCCTTTTTTGTGGAGGCCCAGGGCCAGAGCCCCTGTTGCCCTGCCCTAAATTCGGTCCTGTGATGCCGTCTGGTAGACCACGACTAGATTATCCAAGGTCATTTGTAATTTTCTTATGCATTTCTTTCAAGGTAAAGATTCATCATCTGCCTATCCTTTTTTCCAACCATGTTGGGATCGGCTTCCAATCTAATCGCATGCAGCTGAATACCAGTATTTTACATGGAGCGACTGCCTGCATAACTGACTTCCACGACCCAGTTACAGTGTAACAGGATACCCTTGTCAAGGAAAAGATAAATAATCACGCCCGTATAGTTATTCCCCACACGGTAAGCAGAGGTGCAATTCACCCACATTTTACTAGTAATATTATGAGTCCCGTGTTATAAGGAGCGAGCTTATTGACGTTGCCTATCAGGGTGCCTGCCGTTTTGCCGAAAAGATTTTGACAAAATTTCACTACCCAAACAAATTTTAGCAACCTTTTTTATACCATTGCAATATTTCGAATGATTTTAGTACGCATATTTTCATTTGGTCAAATTTTTACTTGGCAAAATATTACCAAGTATAATATCATTATGGCATTTGGTCTTTAATCAAATGATTTATTACAGCAAATAATCTTCAGACAATAAACGTTTGGTGAAATGATTTGCTAAGACAAAATATATTAAGGCAAAATAAGATTTTTTGGGAATTATATAATTAAAAAATGCAATTTTATTTTAATATAGTAGTTAGAGTAGGTTAATTATTAAAAAAAAAAATGGTTAGTTTAGGTTAAAACTGTGTCCTAAGCACGAGCCGAGCGAGCGAAGCGAGCGGTGCTGCGGCAGCGGCCGGCGAGTGCCAAACACGACTTGCATTAACAGAAAAAAAGATATTGTTTTTAGTAGGTTACCCGGAACTCAACTATTTAGAATTGGAAATTGACGATACTAAATATTTGGCTTATTTGATTTTGCGTAAAAACTGTTATTCCAACTGAAATATTTGACTAAATAAAAAATATTAAAAGTACTAGTTGGTAAACAAGTTATAGTTTAAACGTTCATTTGCCAAACATTAGGTTTGCGTTACAATTTTTTGTGAATAGATTTTTTGCTAAGTAATAGTTGGCAAATGAAATTAAGCGAATTTTTTTTTGGAAGGTGAAAATTTTTCAAATTCCTTTCGGTCAAACAACTTCTGATTCTGGGCTGCTACTGAAAACTTCATGATCATCATCATCATCAGCCTATAGCAGTCCACTGCTGGACATATGCCTCTCCAATTGAACGCCATTCAGCTCGATACTCGGCAACTCTCATCCAGCTGCTAAACTTCATAATGGAAAAACTTTATTACAATGTCTAAAATGTTACAATAAATTACCTCCACACTTCAACTACTTAAATTAAACGTTTAAATCTTGCATAAAATGTATACTATGTAGCCAAGCATATTATAAGTTGGGGGATTACATCTCTGATAAAAATGCTTGGCTCAACGCTGGTCCTGCTCCACAAGGGCGCATAAACTAATTTATGAGCATTTGGAAATGCTGTTGGTGCTACTGAAGGTTATAAACGAAGTTTGCATTGTATAAATTCAATCTCTTAGTATTGTATAATTGCATAGCACATGTGTGAGTACTATGTACCTAATATAAAGCTACCATTTACTGGGTACGACTTTCATTGACTTGAATGTGCCCTGGCTGCCGAGAGTACCTATGTCATGCTCACTTTAAGGTCTCGCTGATGGTGGCGCGTGTGTTGTGTGGCCAAAATGGTTGAGCTCAATGGTGTTAATCCATGCATCATTTTCGAGAACGGGCGCCATCTTTAAGGACTGGTCACATCTTAGCTGCCACGGCTTATTTTAATTTAATTTTTGATATATTTATTTATTCGGTGGTTCTCACACTAACGCAAACACTGTGTTTGAGGAACACTCACACACACATTAATTTTTCATATAATATGTTACGGTTAGCAAAATGTCTTTTATTTGTATCGATAAAATTATGTTACTTTCAGTTTTGCAATTTTTCGCTTAAATTTCGGGATAGGGTAAGAATAGTGTAGACTTCCTAAATACATAAGAAGAACATCCGATTGGCACGTGACGTTTGCAGTGAACGCATTACATTGCGCGATCGCTCACGTAGTACAAGATGGTACCCATGTATTGCAAGCAATGTATCATTTTGCATCTGTTTGCGATTGTATCGTTTTTATCTTCAAACTACATAATACTATTGCATTAATTACAAATACCACTTGTATTTTAAGTTTTTTTGGACTTATTGGTGAAAGAAATCCCTCCTCGGGCTACACTACACACCAGGTTTCTTTTCCGACACGTTATAATAGCGCAAGACGGCATAATTCTTTATTTTTTGCAGAGCTTCATACCGTGTCACAATTAAGGCTCCTACAAACAGGCACGACACGCGACGCGACACAAAGACACCGCTTGTCGCGCACCGAGCGGTTCCTTTGTGTCGCGTTGCGTGTTGCGCCTGTTTGTAGGAGCTTTAAGAGCGCTATTGTCGGCCGGTGAAGCAAATTTCGGTTGACTTGAGCGTTTGCTCATAAGTGCGGCGCGCCTGCCCCGCCTACAAGGCCATTCGAGTGGCCACCACGCTATGTAGGGACGCTACGTAGGGGTGTGTGGCTGGCAAAGAAATGGACCGCAGCAGTGACGATGCCTATTTATGTAAAAAGTGAAGGTTAATTTTGTTAAAATTGATATTATGTTAACTCTTCGTACCGAAAACGTGTTATTAATTGTTTCTGTAATTACGGAATTCAACCGGTGAATAAGGAAAAGCAATAAAGTCTTCGTCACATACAAGTATTGTGTATTTCTTTTATTTTAAAATAAAAATCATACAAACGTGAGATGCTCTTTTAAAGCAATTATTTCTTAAAAGTAATGATTTATGATTACGGATTTTATGACACAATGAATTTCAATAATATCTTTAATTTATTTTTAATACTCGTATTTTGTAGTCTCAGATCACGACACATTTGTCCAGCATTGAACATCGATGACTTTAAATTAGATAAGTACTTAAACAAAATGACAAAAAAAAAAAACCTGTGTTTATTACGGTAACCGGGCGTTATTAACACATCAAGCTGTAGAAAGAAACTGTCACACAGAAATGAGTGACAGGGGCGACGCACTGCGAAATCGATCAATAAAGCATATTCTATTTCTATCCTTCAGTACAGAGAAAAATATATATCTATATTTTTCTATAATATGCTATATTTACGGCCGGTTACTGTAACTGTTTTCGATATTTATTTACACTTCTGGTAGTCAATCGGGAACAGCTCCTCCCATACTTTGAACCTGTCTTCGAACAGGTTCTGTTTGACAGAGAACGGGCTGTCCATGCGGAGGTACTTCCTGTCGTCGGGCTTGAATAGTGGCCAGCTCAGAGTGGACAGCTCCGGAGTATCGCTCTTGGGGTTCGGGTCACTGGGGGATGCAGAGCAATTGGTTAGATAAAACATAACATCAGTAGTATAGGCAAGAAAATACACACACATTCCGCCAGTTATGTTTATATTTCATGTAAAGGGGGCGAGCAATGCAAGCAGTAGAAAACGTTCTCTCCTTGAATTATATAATTGCATAGCACAGGTGTGAGTACTATGTACTATAGAGCTACCATTTACCGGGTAATATGTCTTTTATTGACTTGAATGTGCTCTGGCGGCTGAGAGTATGTCATGCTCACTCAAATGTCTCGCTGGTGGTGGCGTGTGTGTTGGATCATTAAGTTCCCTTCAAAATGGTTGAGCTCCATGGTGTTAATCCATGCGTCATTTTCGAGAACGGGCGCCATCTGTTTTCATCTCACGAATATGACGCATTGATTAATTAATGGTGTTAATCCATGCGTCATATTCGTGAGTAGTCGCTGTCAGTTGGGACTCGTCATCTCTTAGCTGCCACGGCTTATTTTAATTATTGAATTGTTTTTATTACGGACGCTTCTAACATGCACGTCTTTCTACATTGTTCTCACATGTACGAGTATAACTTCAACATGAATGATGTAACCCATATTTTGTAACAATATTTTGTTTTAAAAGAGTGTCCGTGGCGTTTCATGCCCGTTCTTTTCCATAGGAACCTACTACGCTTTGGAATGGGAAACTAGCTTCATCTTTCTGACTGACCGACCCCTTGACAATTCAAAAGTGCCTGTAATTGGTTTATCTATATATATAAAAATGAATCCCTATTTCCCTTGGTCACGGCATCACGCGTGAACGGCTGGACCGATTTCGCTAATTATTTTTTTGTTGTGTTTGTTATTGTCAGGAGAAGGTTCTTATGTAAGAAAAATTTAAGAAAGTTAAAAAAAAAAAAATTGTAAGAAAACGACCATATTTACATTTTTATTGTAATAATAAGTAGGTAACTCTATCTTCTAATGTAACTTTATGGCGTTTGACATAACGTGTCAGTCATCATTTGGTAGGTCTGAGAATAGATTTTATCAAAAAATAAAATAAAAATAAAATTGAAGGTTTTAGTTAGGTAGGGTAGGGTAGTAGATAGTAGGCTTCAGTCTTTCCAAGGATATCGTGTTACCCAATTAATGGGTTGTGGAGGTCAGATAGGCAGTCGCTTCATGTAAAATACTGGTATTCAGCTGCATCCGGTTAAGACTGGAAGCCGACCCATAGTTGGGAAAAGGCTAGGCAGACTGAGTTAGGTAAGGTAGGGTAGGGTAGGTAGGTAGGTAGGGTAGGGTAGGTAGGTGGGTAGGTTCGGGTAGGGTAGGGTAGGGTAGAGGTAGGGTAGGGTAGATAGGTAGGTAGGGTAGGATAGGATAGGGTAAGGTAGGGTAGGGTAGGTAGGTAGGTAGGGTAGGGTAGGTAGGTAGGTAGGGTAGGGTAGGGTAGGGTAGGGTAGGGTAGGTTGGTAGGTAGGTAGGGTAGGGTAGGTTGGTAGGTAGGTAGGGTAGGGTAGGGTAGGTAGGTAGGTACATAGGTAGGGCAGGGTAGGGTAGGTTGGTAGGTAGGTAGGGTAGGGTAGGTAGGTAGGTACATAGGTAGGGTAGGTTGGTAGGTAGGTAGGGTAGGGTAGGTAGGTAGGTACATAGGTAGGGCAGGGTAGAGTAGTGGAGTTTATACTATATTTCCTTTGCGCGTAGACAAACTGCCACAGTCAAATAGCGTTTGACAGAACGAAGTCTGTCGGGTCAGCTAGTTTTAAATAAATGCTTTGAGTTTGAGTGGGGTGATACAATTGCCATCAAGGAGTGCTTATCCAGATTCTGAGCTGATACTGGTTTTTTTTATGGAAATGGCCGGTTATATTTTGCGCGAGCTGGGAATCGAACCCATGATCTCCGGATCGCGGGGTCATGGCGTATGGCCCCACGATTCGACCGACTAGATAGCCAGCTTCAAGCTTAATTCAATTATTCCCGTAAGTTTCCGTAGTTTCTCTTACCCGTATCTCATGAAGTTGTAGAAGATGGCGGTCATCTTGTCGACCATCTGGGAGTCTTGACTGTCAGAGACGGACACGGGGGGGAAGGTGTAGCTCACGTTGAACAGGTACAGTAGGTCATCGTGGTGCGCCGCCGCTGTGGGGGGAGCATAATATTATGTTAACATCGAAAATTTGCATACTCTAATTTAAATGTTGGCGTGGATCCCCAAATGTAAATTCATATTTCTTGTGGTTCTCAATAGTAATGGTTCTCACCGATCGGTTTCTTGGTGGTAGGATCGACGTAGTGGCTGCTGTTGCCGATGTAGCCGAACTCGTAGTAGTATACCGGCTTGGACGAGTGACGAGACATCAGGTTCACCAGTCTATGTACATAAACGGGTTATGGGTTAGAGTCAGATCTAGCTAATTTTATACGCAAGCTATAGTCGCAAGATGGCTGCAAGACTGTGGTATGAGTAGTTCAGTTCTCGAAATAAAAATGAAGATGCTTATCGTTATCTCAATTTGTTAATGGTACTAAAGTCACGAATAGAGTCGTGGAAAACTTTTGGGCCTTACAAATAAACACGGAATAAAGTTATTCTAGGAATAACTTCGGTATAACTATAAATTTTTTGACGTTTATAAAATAACATAGCATAACTTTATTACGTGTTTAATTGTATTAGGGTTGGTGATTATTTTTTACTCAGATTTTTTTCTAGTATCTGGAAGTTTTAATCACAAACGACTAACAGAGATCTCAGTTTCCTATGAATCAATTCTATTCAAGCATTATTTGATCAAAATAAATTCAAATATTACTCCAATGGTAACTTTGTCAAAAAAAAAACATTCTTAGGGCGGGTTGTTTCATGTCCACTTAACGCACGCGTGTTCGTCATAAATGGCGCTAACTATTGTCAAACCAAAGAAAGCGTTGTTTCACAAAATTATGCCTTTAACGTTCGTTAAAAAATTAAGATTACAGTAGGTAACCCACTGGTTAACGTCATTTTATTCTTCTACATTTGAAGTTTGACGATCGGTTTTTTATGCAGTGAAATAACGCTCGAAACAATCGGCTCTATTAGGGCCGGTTGTTTCAAACGGTTTGTTAACGTAACATACGTACGTCAAATAATAACGATTACGTTAAATACAAAACGTTTATCATTACATAAAAAACCGATCGTCAAAGTTCAAATGTAAAAGAATAAAATAACGTTAACCGGGGTATGACACCGGTTACTGTAATCGTTATTTTTTAACGAACGTTAAGGGCTTAATTTTGTGAAACAACGCTTTTTTTGGTTTGACGATAGTTAGCGCCATTTATGACGAATACGCGTTCGTTAAGTGCACATGAAACAACCGGCCCTTACACATACCAATCAGATTCCCTTACCTGTGCACTCCAAACCCAATGATAGCATCAGAGTAAAGTTTCCCAAATCCTTCACTAGTAGCAGTATCATTGGCCAGCTCCTTGCCTCCGAGGTAAGCTTCCTTCAGTTTGTTGGCAGCATTGATGACGGTGGTGTTGTTGCCAGAGAGGTACAGGGCGATAGTGGCTAGGCGCGGCCAGTCATTGCGCCAGGCATCAAAGGCAGATGAGTTGCGGAGGACATCTGAAGTTGGGTGGTTATTAGAGAATGGAGCCAACGTACCAAGATTCAGTTAGAAATGACTCCGGACGAGACAGTTAGTCTGGTATATAATCTCGCCAGACATGTACTGTAAATAAATTTAATAATGTTTTACGTTTGCTTAACCATACATACTCCAGCGAGGCCCTGGAGGACTGACGTGGAGAAGGGTTTCGCGTGAACAGTAGTTGCTCGCGAGTCAGTTGATCCTAAGCTCAAGGAGAAATCTTATGTCGATATGGCATGTTTTTTTTTTTTCAATAAAGAGTGATCTCCCTTGAATTCTAATCGGATGAGAACATTAAAGTAAGTAGGTAATCCTAGGGTAAGGGGGGAGGGTACACCAACTATGGGTCAATACTGTCGAATCAATCTTCTACAACTCACCGAGTGCCTTCCAGAAGAACTCATCCTGCGTCTGGCTGATGATGTAAGGCACTTGGTGCAACTCTCCGCTGCAGATAGCTTCCAGCGGCTGCCGCGGCAGGAACATCTCCTGGCCGAACTGCTGCTCCTGCACTGGCACCCACAGCAGGACGGGGTCGTAGCCGAAGTCCTGCGACGGATAACGGAATCAAATAAGTACAATACAGACACACAGCATAAAATACTATATTTTATGTTCTAAAGATGTTCTCAAGTAAGTGAATCCTTGTAATTTTATATTGAAAAAAAATAAAAACCTGCCAATTGCGTGTTGGACCACGCACAATGAAGGGTTCCTTAGTTGATATGAATTTATCCCAAGAACAAACTTAACATCGTGGTTGAAAAACATGTTCTTCCATACGGAATGTATTGGAGAACATGTTTTTCAACTGTAAATGTAAGTTGGTTGACTATTACTCGGTAACTTGTGACGCCCACTGGGCTGTGATAGTTTTCCTTTTAACTTCGTTATATATACTACTGCTGTGATTTTTTTTACATATCCAAGTACAACCATTTAGCTGGCAGGGGGGGCGGGACACTTTAACAAAAATTTGCATTTTAAAGCCTAATATTTCAGAAACGGATCCTTTAATCGAAAAATTCTTTTCACAAACCCGCAATATTTTTGAAATGTCCATCCAACAATATCCCACACCATAGGGTAAGCAAAAAAAAAAAAAACATCCCCAGTTTACATGTACAGGAGGTACCCTAAATAATTATTTTTTTCATGATTTTATTCTACCACTTTGTCGGCGTGATTAATATGTATATCCATGCCAAATTATAGCTTTCTAGTACCTACTAAGAGTCTCTGAGCTAAGCTGGGGACGGACAGACGGACGTACGTACGGACATGGCGAAACTATAAGGGTTCCTTGTTGACTACGGAATCCTAAAAAAGAACATTTTAGCCATAAAACCAGAAATCAACTACTTAATCACCAATTAAACGAGAAGATCAAATTATTATTTTATAAAACATAGGTTTATACGCAGTTGATGATAAACATGATAAGCCATTATTGTTTTAGGTGCGTAAAAGTAAACACGTCCTCTTGAAATAAATGCCTAAAATTCAGTATTGCTTCTAATTTAGCGGCAACGCTGTGTATGTAGTACTTACAAACATCTTATCCAGCGAGTCTCCCAACTCCTTAGAGGTCTTGGTCTTCAAACAGTCGATGATAACTTGAGAACTGTTCGTGGGACACTGCAGCAGTTCCGCCTGTCTGACCGCCAGGTGGCGCTGGTGGCGAGGTATCACGATCTGGGAGACTGGCGAGCCGCTCATGGAGATCGCACGGTGGAACAAGCCTGAGATAGACGAAGATAACGTAACATTACACCTGAATTCCCAAAGAGGTAGGAGAGTATCTTACACCCACAAGTTGCCAGTTATGTTTAAGTACCATGTTGTAGGGGGCGAGCCTTAGCCAATAATCAAACTTAAATCTAGACTCCGGGCTACTACTGAAAAAAAATCTATTGGAAAATCCCAATAACTATGTCTATTTAGCCCGGCTTAGGAATCGAATCTAGGACCCTATGCTTAGCATTAGTGGTTTTTGCAATCTCTGGACCGTCTAGCAGCTAGCTAGTATTCATGAACAATAAATGTTATTGTAAATCTAAAGGCCCGTACAGACTCGCGCGATATCGCGGCCGCGACAGGCACCGACAAAGAAATTGTGCTACTAGTGTCGCGTCGCGCCCGCAATATCGCACTAGTTTGTATGAGCCTTATGGCTGGCAACAGCTATCATTACATTTTACCAAGGGGTGAGCTAACAAGTCACTTACAGGTTCATTTAAATTGATTCTACTTCTTGTGTGTCGATGGAAATCTTAATAGAGGCAGCTCAAAATGGTTACAAGTTTGGCTTGTATTTAAATTGATTGATTAATTCATTACTGCCTCCGTGACGCGTCATGACGCCAGCTCGCTTACTATCCGACGCCGTCACTTCGGACATGTATGCATGATCTTTTTGCGCCTTTTTTTTTAAAAGCTTACATTTTGTAACTCAAATATTGTAAATATTATGTGGGTCCATACTCAGACTTGCACAATACCTACTACGGATTGGGTACGAACTCACAACATACAACTCGTAAGTTGGGGCCGATATCACTGGGCCACCACTACTCTTTTTTATTAATATGTATACCCATGCCACATTACAGCTTTCTCGTACTAAGAGTCTCTGAGCTAAACCGCGAACTAAAAACAGCAAAAAAATAAACACGGGGAAAAAACCTGCATTGGCAACCCAACTAATATTATAAATGTGGAAGTAACTCTGTCTGTCTGTCTGTTCATGCCTTAACCGCTGGACCGATCGTCATAAAATTTGGCAGAGATATAGCCTGGGATATAGAGAAGGACATAGGTTACTTTTTACGCGATAATCGACACCCACGCGGGCGGACCCGTGGGCAAAAGTTAGTAAAAACATAATTGCGTCCAACAATCTTTTGGCGACGTTTGTAAATGAGTATCGACAGGAAATGTTTCAACATTACGTACTATTAACTATTGTTCTATTACGAGTAGGTATTTCTTCATATCGGGAGCAATCATGGATATGTACAAGTTAAATTACTATCTTAGCAGATATAACAATCGTCGGAAAGACAGGTTATCTGATTTTTTTCCTGCGAACTTGTTTTAAACCATTATTATCTCAAGAAATGGCCATTGATAAGCCTTGAATTACGTCATGAGTGAAAATAGAAATATAAATCCACGTAGTGTTAACAAATTCATAATTTCAACAACTCATAACAAGTCTTCGGTAGTATAGTGGTAAGTATCCCCGCCTGTCACGCGGGAGACCGGGGTTCGATTCCCCGCCGGAGAGATTCTTTTTGCATTTTTTTTCATCCTGAACAGAAGAAAACAATGTTTCACCTTATTTATTACTCTTTCTATATGGAATATTTATTTATAACGATGAACTAATAATTGTATTTACGAAAATTCTACAGCCTTCTTCAAATTATTCAACTAAACGATATTCGACAGAATCCACAATTAATTCTGAAATCAAACAAAAACTGATAAGACTTTTGTATGCGGCAATATTTACACCAAAGATTCTGAAATGAAACTTATTGAGTATGATTTAGACAATAATGTGTGTGTATCTAATAATTCAATTTAGTTTATAGTCGTATTCAAACTGTTTTAATTAATTGTGTTATTATCTGCGCATAATGTTGTGCATTGGATGTTTTTCTTTCAGTAATAGGGCATTTAGACTTAAGGTTACCATGTACAATTTGTGTAGTCACAGTTCTGAGTTGAGCTGCACGATTACTGACAAATGCGTGCACTGAATGGACAGGTACACTTAATCTGTGTGGTTCTTTCCTCAATAGACCATTTCAGACACCAATCTACATGGTCTTCACATGATTTGACCAAGATTATGTCTGGACATTAAAAGAGACTGTAATCTCTGAGTTTGTTCAGCCTTTCTTCTCAGAGTAGTCAGATACGAAACGCCGACCTCATCTAGTTTTAACATAATGATTGACGTGTAAAAGTGTTTGTAAAAACCAAATGAAAAAAAATGAAAAAATGAAGAAATGAAATCATTTATCAATAAATAAATAAATTATACAAACATTACAGGAATTGCTAATGATTTGCTGGGGCTCAACATGCCCTTTTGAGACCAATGATTCTTTTACCCACCTTTCGACATCGGCGAGACCATATGCAGCATGACGCTGAAGGAGCCGGCACTGTATCCAGAGATAGTGACCAGGTTGGGATCTCCTCCGAAGGCGGCGATGTTCCTCTGCACCCAGCGCAGAGCCATCACCTGGTCCTTGAAGCCGTTGTTACCGGGGGCGTACTTGTCGCCTGTGCTTAGAAAACCTAGAGTAAAGGTATTAAAAATGTATTTAAGTGAGACAATGGTGCCGATTCCCTTGTTCACAAACTAAACTAAATTTAAGTTCAGTGCATCTTTTTCTTTCTATTTCATTAAGAAAAGGACAGAAGATAAATTTTAGTTTAGTCCTGTTAAATTAATCGGCGCCTGTCACTACTTCATACAAGTTTAGACGTGATTAAAAACTTGCTTATTAAAATTACGTCAATTTACGTCAAGCGCTGATTAATTTGACAGGACTAAAGGACGGACAGGACAGGACGGTCAAGGTTAACTCTGAGATGCCCTAGGTAAAAAAAAAGAACTCTAAAGTGATGTTGAATGGTAATCTTTTCACAACAGTATCCTTGAATTGCGCTAAATACTGTCTTGTTTTGGATCGAGTTATAAATAACACAGGTTAACATCATCGGCCTAGCCTTTTCCGTTCCCCAACTATGTTGGTCGTGGCTCCCAGTCTAATCGGATACAAGTGAATACTACAATTTTACATGGGGGGACTATCTGACCTCCTTATCTCAGTATAAGTAGAGAAAACGCAGGCCATGGAGAAAAATTGCCAATCAGCACGTTTGGTATACAAGAGCATAATAACTTTCTTACCCACTTTTAACTACAATAAAGAAACTCACCAAGTGACCCAAGCCTATAATTGATGGTGACGAGCACGATGTCCCGGTCCATCAGATAGTTGGGCCCGGCGACGTCGCTGCGTCCGGACACCGAGTAGAAGCCGCCAGGGTGCATGAACACCAGCACCGGCAGCGGCTTGTTACTGTACCAGAGGAACAGATCAGAAGAGAATGGGTAATAAAAGAACAAGGTTAGAAACGTACTTAGTTGAGAAAATAAAATGTTCTTCGAAAAGGGCTATTACAAATAGCAACAATGCTACATATTTTTGATAGCCAATACTTATAGTTTCAAAAATCTTAGAATTACACTTTTAAAATTTTGTACCAAAAATAATTTGCTCTTGACTCTAGTCTAGGTCTGGGTGATAGAGATATAGTCAACGATGGAGTGAGCTTACCCAGAAGAAGCCTGTTTACTCTCACTTTGAATATATTAGGGTTGTATGCGTTCGGAAACACAGAAGCAGGCAGAGAGTTCCACTCCTTTGCTGTGCGCATTATAAAAGACGTTTGAAAACGCTAAGTGCGACTTGGTGGAATATCAACTAGGTAGGGGTGGTAACTTGCAGTGCGTCTAGATGTCCTATAGTAGAAGGGGGCCGGTGGAATGAGATCGTGAAGTTCATGGAAGTACAATCTGTAGAAGACCGACAAGCAGGCAACCTTGCGGCGATGAGCCAAGCTGTGAAACTTGGCATCCACCATTTATTTTTTATTACTAATTGGGTCTGCTCTTAACCTCGATCTCGGCTGGTGGAAAGCGATGGATGAGGTCTATGATGGATCGAGCATGCCCAGAAGATGCCTGTTCACTATTGCTTTGAAGTTAGACGGGTTATATGTGGAAGGGAACACAGACGTTGGCAAAGAGTTCCACAGTTTGGCTGTGCGCATAATAAATGTGAAGGAGAAGCGCTCAATACGACAGGACGGGTTAACAACCAAGTACGGATGGTACCCTCCAGTACATCTGGTAGTCCGGTGATAAAAGGGCGATGGTGGAACCAGTAGTGCTATTCTGTAGAAATCTCACCGTGAAAACTTAGGTGAAGTGAGCTTGAAGAGCTGTCAATCCGCGATCCCTAGCATTAGGTGGAATGACAGCTCACTTCATCCGGCTCGAAGGACCAATGATTGCGACGATAGGTCGTGGTGGAGCAAAATGAAAAGATAGCGGACTGTATAACAAGTATAATGTGATGTGAATAAACTCACTTCACCTACATTTTATACAGAATAGACTGACAGGTCATCACAGTTCATCTACATCAGCCTAGCCTGTTCCCAACTATGATGGGGCCTGTGTCCAGTCTAACGGGATGCTGAATACCAGTATTTTACATGAAGCGGGATATCAATCAAGTGGGGATGGTACCCTGCAGTACGTCTGGTAGTCCGGTAATAAAAGAGCGATGATAAGATCAGGTTGTGGAGCTCCTGCGCACACTCTCCAAAGTACAGTCTGTTGAAGACCGAAAGGCAAGCAACATTACGCCGATGAGCCAGGATGTGAAGCCTAGTCACCAACGTTTCGTCGTCTATAAGCCTTTATTATTAGTTATTGCAAAGGCAGTTCGAAGAAACGATCATAATACATAAGGACCAAAGAACCAACACATTGAATAGAACTGATCGCGGAAGCTTGTTGCTGAATAATACTACAAAAAAAAATTGGTTCCATGGGGAGAATCAAGTTTCATCTGCAAAACATCAACTTTTCAGTATAGCAGGTATGGATTACACTACCAATTTCTAATTTTCACAGTACAATTTATTATTACACACACGTTAAGAGGCACTTACGTCTTGCCATCAGGTCTGTACACATTGAGTCTGAGACAGTCTTCGTCCACTGGATAGTTTTCGTAAACCGGTTGGGGACAGGCTGGTCCTTCCTGTGTGGCGTCCACCTCGGTAGTGTAGTTTGTGATAAACTGCGGTGGCTGTTAGTAGGAACAATGTTGTAAGTCATGATTACGATTTTAATGACAATAAATGGTAAATATTATGTAATTTTAGTTTGAATAGTTGTTGGAGGACGCAATTTTGGGTTGTGCTCGCCTTTTTACGCACGGTTACAAATCAAGCTATACATTTCCAGTATAAGCTGACCTTCATTGTACGGAAATCCTATACAATGCGAGATCAGCCTAAAATAAAGATATATATATATAGATCAGCCTATATCTTATTTTGTACATAAGCTGTCCTAATAATGTTTTAAAAATTGTTTTGTAATTCTGTGTACCTACAATAAATATATGTAGTAGAAGCAGAAGGACTTCCAGAACGATGAGTTATATTTTTATTAAGTGTTGGCTCTCATACGCTATTTCGAAATACAGCCCCGGAGAAAGACAAAGGACCAATGTTGCCACCCACATTTATTCTATCAAGCAATAGAGATGCTTTCAATGGAAATTCATGAGTCCAACTTTCAGTTGAGTTGCCATTTACCTGGAACCGCAGCTCTCCTACGGGTGGCTGAGCATATCGGATGCCCCTGAAGGACTGGAACTTCCTCCCTCTACGTGACAGCATCCAGGAGCCTCGGAAGTGACCTGATACACTGTGAGCCACCGGGTCGGTCGTTGATGGACTGGTAGTTTGTTCTAAACAAATACAATAGTTTTAATTAATGCTATAATAATCTATAATATAAAAATGAATCGCAAAATGTGTTGGTAAGCGCATAACTCAACAACGCCTGGACCAATTTAACCAATTCTTTTTTTTTAATGTTCGTTGAAGTCCAAGGATGGTTTTTTTTTTTTATGGTTTTTACGAAAAATTAGTGTAGGGTAGAGTAGGGTAGGGTAGGTAGGTAGGTAGATAGGGTAGGGTAGGGTAGGGTAGGGTAGGGTAGGTAGGTAGGTAGGGAGGGTAGGGTAGGGTAGGGTAGGTAGGTAGGTAGGTAGGTAGGGTAGGGTAGGGTAGGGTAGGTAGGTAGGGTAGGGTAGGGTAGGTAGGTAGGTAGGTAGGTAGGTAGGGTAGGGTAGGGTAGGGTAGGGTAGGTAGTTAGGTAGGTAGGTAGGTAGGTATATACTATAGCTTTTGACAGAACGAAGTCTGTCGGGTCAGCTAGTATATAATATTAATATTAATAATTAATATAAAGAGGTAAAATTTGTTTCTAAGTTTGTATGTAGGGGGGGTAATCTCTGGAAGAAATGAACGGGTTCTGAAAATTCTTTTTGTATTTGGTAGCCCAATTCCTGCAGAAGGTTATAGGCTATTTAACATCACGCTGCGACCCTAAGGAGCCGGGAAAAAATCAAAGGACAAGTGTCAAAAAAGCATTCTTTCAGTGGACGGAATATAATTGTAATGTAACACAGAGCTTGTCGAATCGCAATTAACACTTACACTTTGGAATTTTTCTTGAATTGTACTAATCAGCTGGAAGAAATTTCTTAAGAAATAAGCAGTCGGTACTTACTCAAAATTATACTTATGTCGTATCTCTATGTAATTTACTGAGTGTACATAAATAATAAAATAAATGAATAAATCATTTTAAATTTATTTTTTCTTAACGTCAAAAATGTCCTATCTGCCGCGTCATTTTAAACGCACGTTGCACATTGCGTCTTGTTATAAATAAAACACTAGACGCAATGCCTACGTGATTAATTTAAATGTATCGGATAAATAGGTGTCTATACTGCATTTTAGTAAATATTTCACATCTTTATAACCTTTCTATTATTCTCTACAGATGTTTTTCTTTCGAGGTTCCTGAATAATATGTTTCTTGGAAGAATCTTACTAAATCAAAATAATTTTCAAAAGTTTCAAGCTTTTATTACGTTTTAAATTACAGTATAGTATATACTCTTTACGATAAGCTAAAATTAAATGGTATTTATTGAGTCTAAACATTGAAAAAAAGAGGTTCAAAATAATTATTCATGAAATGGCACGAGAGCGTAGATCTACGTTCCGGTTGAATAACTAGAGCGTATGTTTTATATTGTTTTATTAGTTCACTCGATCTTTCCGGCTCCTTCACGCTATTATAGGCCCTTTAATTATTGTAATTACATGATTTTTCGAGTACAGTTAATATCGCGCAGATCTACGTTTCGGCATAGGAAAGCTTCAAAAATTGGAGCGCAGACCTGCCTTCTGGCATACGAAAGGTTAATAGAATATAAAATGTTTATTTTTTAAGATATTTTTCACAATTACGTACTTGTACTTACACTTTTACAAAAAATACTCAAAAGTGTTAAAAAACCGTTTTATAAAATGGGACATGCACAGTAGATATATTTTTCATCCTCCAGTTAAGAAGTCAAATAGAATTTTTCTTCTTTTTATTACCTGTTCCATGTTGATGATGATGGGCGGCGCCTGCGCACGCGAGCACAGCACACAACAACACACACAACTTCATCGTAGCTCAGATGACGAGGCACTGAAGACTGCACACATTGAACCGGGTTTTTATTGAAGCTGAGGAACCGAGGGCAGAATTATTCTGCTGTAATTTTCATAATTCATTATTAACTTTTGCAGTTTTGCTTGTCTAGTGGAACGAGCTTGTCAGTGGAACTTACCTTTTTTCGAGCGCCATCAACAAAGCGTTATTCTGGTTTGTTAGTAAAAGATATAACAGCTTTATGTGTTAAAATCAGTACTTAAAAGAAAATAGAACCTCTTTTTTCGCAATTTTATGTGAATTACCATTACGTAGATATTTTTTTGTTGTGTTATCCCCTTTGTTTACATAAATTATCTGAATTTGAGACTTTGGGTATAGTTAAATGTAGTCGCTCGTAAAGGTTACCTTGAGACAATGTTGGAATGTCTTATTATGTGCCCGTAATTATTCCCGGCACCCAAACCCTTCAACCAGCATACAGTGAAGCTGCTTACCAGAAGAAATATAAAATTGTATACTCAAGTCTTTTATTGTATCTGTTTGCTTACCAAATTGAATAGTTATTAAAATTCATTTCAATTAGAGATAATTATTAGTTTTGAACATTGTCATTTTGTTGTATCAGCCAAGTTAGTCAACAGTTTGTGTTTGTCTTATATTCTTCATTAGCATAGGGCTGATCATTGCTTTCACTTTATTAGAGGTAACCTACCTAGTTTACATAAATTATCTGAATTAAAGACTTTGGGTATAGATACCTACTTATCATAGACTGGTTTACAAATATTATTATGACAGTTTTCGGAGAATTTCCAACAAAACCCATTAGGAATATTAATTGATTAGAATATTATATTCATTTAGATAGAGCAGCGACAGCGCCGCCGCGCCGGTCGTGGAAACCAAAAGTAAACAGTTCTGTTATTTGAATTAGGTAGGTACACACGGCTATATATCAAGCTAAACATTTCCAAAATAAGCTGACCTCTCATTGTACGGAAATTTTATACAATGCGAGATCAGCTTATGCTAGGAATGTACAGCTTGATATGAAGCCGTGTGTACTCATTGTTGGCTTGTAGGTAAAGTGGCCAGCACATAAAGCTACACGAAACTGTCAAATTTCTCCAAACGATTTTGAACTTTAAAATGTTGACGATTAAGTTCGAAATGAAATGAAAGTTATGTTTAAATACGAACGAGAAAATTTGCCAGTTTGTGGTAGCTTGATGTGTTTGTACACACGGCTACATATCAAGCAATACAAATCCAGTTTACGCTAGTCTCTCTCTCTCGCATTGTATAGGATTTCCGTACAATGACAGATCAGCTTATACTGGAAATTTATAGCTTGATTTGTGGCCGTGTGTACGTCCACACTAGGAATTTCCCTTGTACGGTGTGAATTGCATTTACAGCCAAAAATGTGACAATGCACCAACACCCAGACAAGGAACAACTAATACTATCTAAAGGCTGTACAAATATTATTGCTGACAAATAACCCAGCACGTCATGATTTTTAAAGAAACTTAATAAATTAGATGATATTAAGTATTACGCGTACTGTACCGTGTGGTGCCGGACGTAAAAAATAGCACCACCCCATTTCCTCCCGTGGGTGTCGTAAAAGGCGACTAAGGGACTTACTAGAGAATGAGCAGCAGCGTTCTCTATGCATTTTCAACACCATACTGCGATCGCCAACCCGCCTGCCAAGCGTGGCGATTATGGCAAACCCCTCCAATTGGGGGAGGCTTATGTCCAGCAGTGGACGTCTTTCGGCTGAAATGAATGATGATGATGTGATGTTTGTACTCATTCCAGAGTACAAACGGACACGCACGGCGCACCTGACCGCGCTACGTCAGTGTCATTCACAAGGAAGTGTCACAGGTACATGAGTGCATGTCTACAATAACATTAATTAGGTACATTGAACGGCTCTGGGAATACCCTGACGACGACCATTTTCCTTAAGCGTCGATACCAACGAGTACACGCACATTTTTTTGTAAACTTCTCAGTACTTAGATATAATTTAATTTCCCATTATATATTTTGTTGTTGTGTGTTTTTGTGGTGTACTATAAAGTATAAATACTTAAATAAATCTGTATATATATAAAAATGAATCCCTATTTCCCTTGGTCACGGCATCACGCGTGAACGGCTGGACCGATTTCGCTAATTATTTTTTTGTTGTATTTGTTACTGTTAGAAGAAGGATCTTAAGTAAGAAAAAAAAAATGTCGTGTTAGTCATCATTGGTAGGTCTGAGAATAGGATTTTGTAAAAAAAAAAAATATTGGTTTTAGTTAGGTAGGGTAGGGTAGGTAGGTAGGGTAGGGTAGGGTAGGGAAGGTAGGGTAGGGTAGGGTAGGGTAGGGTAGAGTAGAGTAGTGTAGTTTATACTATATTTCCTTTGCGCGTAGACAAACTGCCACAGTCTGTCAGTCTGTCATTTCTAGCTTTTGACAGAACGAAGTCTGTCGGGTCAGCTAGTAAATTATAAAAGCTAGAAATCTCTTCGCGGTTTTCTCTTTTTACAATCTAATTATTTTCGAGGGAGAATAAAGCGATATTCATGATAATTATGTACGTAATTCATTAAATCAAATAATTAAAAAATCACTATATAATAAGTAGGTATCTCATGTATAAAAACGGTAAAAAAACTATTAGGTCTTGTACTTAATTTTTAAATACTCGTTATAATTACCTATGTTCCACTAAATATTTCAGAACATAATTTTCCTTGTACACACGGCTACATAACAAGCATTTCTAGACTAGTATAAGCTGATCTCTCATTGTATGAAAATCACCGAGATCAGCTTTAATACTGGAAATGTATAACTTGATGTGTAGCCATGTGTACCTAAACAAGGAAAATTATGTTTTGAAACATTTAGTGTAACATAGGTGTGTATCTACTTTTCCCAAGCTATTAATATACGTTGAAAAGTCACGCATCAATATAATATTATCTATTGTAAGATTAGCTCCGTAGTATTTACTGCGAGCGGTGTCATGAGCATGACACATAGGTTAACTTGCAAATGTGTAAGACATAAACACAGCTACACAGGTTAATATTCGATTAGGCTCTGGAAGACTAATCAAATTGCGAAATGCGCAAAGTATAGATAAGAAACAATGGAACGCCTTGTCAATTTTTATCTATTTATTTATTTATGTACACACAAAATACTTGACAGGAAAATATATTAACATAGAAGAGCACAAAGGTACTGCTTACTTCAAAAAACTTTTTAAGTTATAGAAGTTTTTTATTTTTCACTTTTTAGTTATGATACCTAACCCACAACAATTCGATTACCACTACTTGCTACACCGCACGAACAACAGTGACACAAAATACCTATACGAAGTGGATTAAATACGTATTATCGAAGCCAACTCAAAAACTACCCAAGCAAAGTTAATAAAAATCGGTTAATAACCATTTATAGCCCGAGTGTATCTCATGACAATTCCAATAAGTCCCAACACGTCTAGGATACATTGTTTTATTACGGAGTTCCGGTGCATACATTCCGGCTTCATCGTCAGATCAGTTCGATGGTACCATTTTCATCAGAATTATTTATTTAAATTTGCTTCATAGTCGCTTACCTATCTTAATCGAAATATCTTATCGCCACCCTTGAAATACTTATCATTGAGGAGTTCCGGTGGCCATTTGTGGTCTTCTTCATCAGTTCCACTTCATTAAATGATACTCGTACTTTCTGAATGCAAATGCTTGAGTTGTTGATGAAAATACAAAAATCGCTATATATTTGCCTATAAAATTTGAGGAGTTCCTTCAATTCCTCATAGATCCCATCATCAGAACTGGATTTTGAAAAAAGTGGGACCGATCTGGAAGTATACCCTTTCAAATAAAAAAAGAATTTTCCCAATTGGTTCATAAACGACGGAGTTCTGAGGTAAGAACAATACAAAAAAAAAAAAAAAAACATGCAACCGAATTGAGAACCTTTTTGGAAAGTCGGTTAAAAATAAATTTCTTCCAGAAGACCTGCGAGAGGAAAGTTGGATAAGAAATGTAGACACAGTGTGTAGAAAAGTTAAACAAGAAAATTTAAATTAAAACACTTAAAACAAAACTGTAACTTCTACAACACTTCACTTTAAAACTATAATTTTTCTTGTATGTCTACCGAAGAAATGCCCCAGGTACTCCAGCGGTTAAGAAATAATTATTAAAAAATAATAATACCGTAATTATTTTTATAAATTTTCGGTTTTAAACAAAGTTATCAATAAAAGGAGATTTTCTGGTATAAAATATTTTATGATACTGGTAACAATGCAGGAGATCTAAACATTTTCACAATTTTTACATCTTCAACAACACTAATATTACAACCCTCATAAATAGATTCATATTGTAAGTAGCATATCTTGCCACATTTTGGATGAAAACGGCTGTAAACTGTTTCGATTGGAAATCGATTTTGGGACGCCTACGTCTAGCGCTGGGCTTAAAAGGGCTGATTATGACTATCATATACCGTGTCTCCGACACACTACACAAAACATTGTTTGGCAACGGTATTTTGTTTGCATAGTTCTTATAATTAATTCACTTTAATTTTATCGATGATTATTTACAAAAACATTTAATGATAAAATGTTTTGCACCACTGTCCTGTCATTTTGACAGTGACATTTCTTGACATTACTTTGTTTACATAAATTATCTGAATTAGAGACTTTGGGTATAAGTACTTACATCGTTCGTAAACTTGTATACCTAAATATTTCTCAGAAATCAGAAACCAGAAATAATATTTTTTTCTATAAAACAATTTTTTTTTTAAAGTTATATCTTATTTTAATATACACGTTGGGCGCCAATGTGACGGAAAGGGGTTACGTGGGTGACGTATGTACCTTGTCAGCATCTAGTGTAATATCTTCTTAAAATATACATATTTTTATGCTGACAAGATACGTGGGTCTTATTTACCTCACCCACGTAATCCCTTTCCATCACATTTAAATTTTTTTGAACGGCTATCTGAAATATAATTACCCACCCGCCACTAGGTAACAGCCCCAAAGCTGCAATAATTAGTCTACTTTTATTTCACATATCTTCCCAGGAAAAACCTAGTGAATGTAAGTATAGGAACTACTCTGTACAGAAAGCAGGGCCTCAAGTCTGCTATTACGAGTACAATAGTGTCAGAATGGTCTCGCCATTGTGAGTATTTGACAGTGTTTGTATGGCAAATCTGTCAAAAACTCACAATGAAGAGACCATTCTGACACTATTGTAATAGCAGACTTGAGGCCCTGAACTCGTTCCTAAGGATCTCTAAAATAAGTGGCATTCCCGTGTTACCAGCGTGCAGCGGCGCGGCGCACGGTGGATCGAAAATCGGCTGTAGAAGACATAGGATCTCGATGTCTTAAATGTTATTTTTTTTGCTGGAAATGACTTCTGCCGATCATTACTGTTCTATAAAATGTCATATGAAGTAATTGTGTGCACAAATGGAAGAGTTATAATTTTTATAAGAAAAAAATGTATGGAGCTGACATGAAAAATGAGGATATCTCTGGAATCGCTAGGATGGCCATTATATCCTTGCACACTGTTATAGTACTATTTATTTGTGAATTTTGACATACTTTTATAGTACTATTTAATTTCGTTTTTTTTTTTAAAGTCGTCAAATTTTAAAAATAAACAATGTTTATGATATGTACATTTTAATGCTTAAATAAGGCTATACCAAGTTAACTTACAATATTTTTTATGCTTAGACCAAAACATTCTAAGAAATCACAAAGTCGTATTACCTACTTATTTGAAATGATATGGTAATTATGAATTACATAATATGTAATCTTGTCTAATGCCTGAAGTCCACATTAGCTAATCTATACTAATATATAAAGCTGAAGAGTTTCTTTGTTTGTTTGTTTGAACGCGCTAATCTCAGGAACTGCTGATTAGAATTGAAAAATTCTTTTTGTGTTGGATAGTCCATTTATTGAGAAATATTATAGGCTATATAACATTACGCTACAACCAAAAGGAGCGGAGCATAAATGAAAAATGTTGCAAAAACGGGAAAAAATATTCCTTTTTGAGAGCTTCCGTTGCGTGCGCTACGTAAACGGTTTAAGTTACGTAAATATCATGTGTGATGGAATTGTTCCTCTTTAAATTTTCTAAAAAAAAGTCCGCGACAGCATATGTCTATCTTTTAAGATTGACGCACTGTAACCTTTTTTATGGTAATCAAATTTGTTCGAAATTAATGCATTATTTGCGAAGGAGTTTTCATAAACATGGTATTAATCCTTATCCAAATAAATACGTTATTCATCACAAGTATTTAATTTTGAACAAAGTTGCCTTTATTTATTTATTTATTTATTTATATATACTTTATTGTACATCAGATTACACATTACAAAAGAAAAGAAAACTTATACACTATAAAATATACAATGGGCGGCCTTATCGCATACTGCGATCTCTTCCAGGCAACCTTGGCATGGACAGTGAATTTATGGACATAAAATGGGGTTGTCATTGGTGCAAAAATAAAAAGTATAACAGTACAATATCCTATAATAGATACACAGATATATAATAGATACATAGATACATACATACTAACTAAATAAGCAAATAAAACAAATGAAGACTAGATTATTACAGTAAACAACGAGAACAAAATCACAACAACAAGTAATGTTCCTTCACAAAGTTGCCTTTAGATCATTTAATTTCAATGAATATCTTAGGAGATATAACTGTTTTATAATAACTCCGCAGCAAAATAATGATCAACTCTGCGAGGTAGTCTATTCTAAAGCTGAAGAGTTCGTTTTTAGGGTTCCGTACCCACAGGGTAAAATGGGATACTATTACTAAAACTCCGCTGTCCGTCTGTCTGTCTGTCTGTCCGTCTGTCACCAGGCTGTATCTCATAAACCGTGATAGTTAGACAGTTGAAATTTTCACAGATGATGTATTTCTGTTGCCGCTATAACAACAAATACTAAAAAACAGAAAAAAATATATTTAAGAGGGGCTCCCATACAACGGACATGATTTTTTGCCGTTTTTTTTGCTCCACCCGCGTGGATGTCGGTTATATTATCGCGTAAAAAAGTAGCCTATATCCTTCTCCATATCCCAGGCTATATCTCTGCCAAATTTCATGACGATCGGTTCAGCGGTTTAGGTATGAAAACGTAACATACAGACTGACAGACAGACAGACAGACAGACAGAGTTACTTTCACATTTATAATATTAGTAAGGATAAGGATTTGTATGGATGGTACGGAACCCTTCGTGCGCGAGTCCGACTCGCACTTGGCCGGTTTTTTGTTTTTTGAACGCGCTAATCTCTGGAACTGCGAGTTGGATTTGAAAAAATCTTTTTGCATTTTACAGCCCAATTCTTGAGGAAGAATTACTTGCCTATTAACTAGGACACAATTTTTTTAATGAAAGTTTATGCGAAAACGAAGTAAAAGCACGGGCAGGCAATTTGTTGCGACGGGGTGGGTCGGGGGAACAAGAAATTTAACGCGGACGAAGTCGCGGGCAGAAGCTAGTGATTAATAAAACTTAATACCTATATAGCTAGTTAAAAGGATACGTAACAAAATAATTTGGGGTACTCGCTAATTTAGCAATTAGTGCAGGATTAACTTAATGAAAGTAATTAGATAAATGTGATACTATCATTAGTCAATAACAATAAATAGTCAAACATTGGATTCACAACTTCAGTTCATTTAGAGCATTTCTAATACTATCATCTATCCTACCGTGTCTTTTTACTCAGTGATCGTGAATAATGGAAAGCATTATTACAAATTTGGATTTGTTTGTTATTCTGAGCAATCAGGATGCTTCGTCTTTCGATCATGAAATATTGTTCAACACACTTGTTATTCGACTGGGCTCTAGCCTTTCAGATGAAGACAGTGTTACCGTGAAAGAATTTTGTCGAAGATTTACACGGGCAGTTGAAAAGGGATGGTTACGATCCCACAGGAAAAGTGAAGTTTTTAGACGTGATTACAGTAATTGGCTTGAGGCAAATTGACTTTGCCTGACTGACTGGCCAAACTGCGTGCAAACCAATTTGCTCATTCAAGAATCAACAAGTGAAAATATTTCTACTGAACCTGTACCTGAACCTGTACCATCAACTTCAACAATGAAATCAACTTCAACGATGACAAAAAGATCTCGAAAGCCGTTTGAAGATTTAAGTAACAAGCAGAAGAAGAGACGATCTGATGAACATATAGGCGATGACCCTAATGAAGTAGCTTATTCAGTTGCAGCACTTTTGAAAGGAGATGGTCGTGAGAATATTGCATCTGTTATTGAACATGTGCTCCAAAATCCAGAAGCAGCAGCAAAAATCAAGGAAATGTTGAACAAACCAGCTCCTTCAACAATATTTTCACCAGAAAAAGCACTGGGTTTTGCTACTTTCATTAAAACTATCGAAATGGCAATATATCACATTAAGGGAAACGACTATTCGAGAAGGTTCAAAGGAGATATATCCGTTTTACTATAAAGTGCAAAAAGCTAAGCTACAGTGCTACCCTCCGAAGACATTTGTGACTGTAACGAATTCATCTGCTAAGATTGCACTACAAGCGTTACTAGATTTAACAGTGAACAGAATTTTTGAAACTATTCGTAGTCCTGATGCGATACAAGATAAACAAATGATATTAATATCAAAGTGGGGATTTGACGGTGCATCTAACCAAAGTAGATATAAGCAAAACATAGAGAGTGGTCAAGATGATTCCAGCATATTTATGACCTCTTTGGTTCCATTAAAGTTGACAGCTGACGGTGATACCGTATGGGTGAATCCAAAACCCTGCTCACCTAGGTATTGCCGTCCAGTCCAGTTTAGTTTTGTGAAAGAAACCAAAGACGTTGTCATAAATGAAAAAACTGCAATGGATAACGAAATTGAAGCTCTCGTTCTCTCAAAATGTCAAGGACATGAAATTAGTCACAAATTAATGATGACGATGATTGACGGCAAAATTTGTACATATCTGTCTGAAGCAAAGTCAAATGCGGCCTGCTACCTGTGTTTGGCTAAGCCTACAGAAATGAATAAGTTAGATGTCATTGCGTCAAAAACCATTTCTTCTGGTGTGTATGAGTTCGGATTATCATCACTTCATGCCCGCATTAATGTGATGGAATGTCTTCTACACATAGCGTATCTTCTCGACTTCAAAAAGTGGTCTGCAAGAGGAGAAGGTCATCAAGAGTTATTGCATTCACGAAAAAAACTCATTCAAGATCGATTCAAAGATGATCTCAACCTTTTGATTGACATCGTTAAGCAAGGATCAGGCACAACTAACGACGGGAACACAGCAAGGCGGTTTTTTGAATTTCCTGATAAAACTGCAGCGATCACTGGATTAGATGAAGACCTAATACGCAGATTTGCTGTGATTCTGCAAGCTATCACATCTGGAGAGATTGTAGACGTGCCGAAATTTAAAGAATACGCTAGAACAACCGCTGAAAAATACGTGGAACTGTACGATTGGTACTACATGTCATCAACCGTCCACAAATTGTTGATTCACGGAGGGGACATAACTGCAAAAAATGCTATTGTACCAATTGGAAGTCTTTCGGAAGAAGCTTCAGAGGCCCGAAACAAAGACTTTAGGAGGTTCAGAGAACACCATTCGAGGAAAAAGAGTAGACAAGCATCAAACGAGTATATCCTCAATATGCTTATCGTCTCTTCTGATCCTCTAATTTCTTCCACAAGACCAAAATTAAATGCCCACAAGAGGCAGACATACTTTAAGGAAACAGTAGAACTACTGAAACTTCAGGATCAGGAAGCTCCGACAGAGTTCTTAGAAGTTATATCTATTGTAGAGCCTGATTCTGAAGTGGATTCTGATGGTGACGAAGTATAAAATAAGTTAACTTTTATTGTTTATGTTAGGTTAGGTTAAGTTAATTTTTTTTTAAATAATTTGCTTTTATTTTTAATCATACAATAGTTTACCATTTATTGTTATTGACTAATGATCACGTTTATCTAATTACCCTCATTATGGTACGTATCCTTTTAACAGGTATTCAGTTTTATTAATCACTAGCTGACCCGACATACTTCGTACCCTACGCTACCCTACCCTACCTACCTACCTACCCTACCCTACCCTACCTACCTACCTACCCTACCCTACCCTACCCTACCTACCTACCCTACCCTACCCTACCCTACCCTACCCTACCCTATCTACCTACCTACCTACCCTACCCTACTCTACCCTACCCTAATTTATCGTAAAAACCATTTAAAAAAAAAAACGTAAAAACCATCCTTGGACTTTAACGAACATTAAAAAAAAAGAATTGGTAAAATTGGTCCAGGCGTTGTTGAGTTATAGCGTCAGGAAGGAAAACCCGACTTATTTTTATATAGTAGATTAGCTAATGTGGACTTGAGGCATTAGACAAGATTACATATTATGTAATTCATAATTACCATGTCATTTCAAATAAGTAGGTAATACGACTTTGTGATTTCTTAGAATGTTTTGGTCTAAGCATAAAAAATTTTGTAAGTTAACTTGGTATAGCCATATTTAAGCATTAAAATGTACATATCATAAACATTTTTAATTTTTTAATTTTGACGACTTTTTAAAAAAAAACGAAAATAAATAGTACTATAAAAGTATGTCAAAATTCACAAATAAATAGTACTATAACAGTGTGCAAGGATCATACATATTGAGGCCATCCTAGCGATTCCAGAGATATCCTCATTTTTCATGTCAGCTCCATACATTTTTTTCTTATAAAAATTATAACTCTTCCATTTATGCACACAATTACTTCATAAGACATTTTATAGAACAGTAATGATCGGCAGAAGTCATTTACAGCAAAAAAAATAACATTTAAGACATCGAGATCCTATGTCTTCTACAGCCGATTTTCGATCCACCGTGCGGCGGCGCGCGGCAGAATAACCATATTTACAAAAAATATATATTCTATTTCTAAAAAAACGCGATGTTAATACGTGTGTGTAAGAAACAGTACTCTGTTTAATTAATTATATTTCAGATCGCCGTTCATAAAATTAGAATTAAAGTATCATATTGAGACAGTAAGCAACAAAATACGATCTAGAGGAATGTGGCCGTTTTTATTTAGATCGAATTTTGTTGATTCGTGTCTCATTATGAAACTTTAAAAATGGTATTAGAAAATTCTAGACACATTTACCGATATAGTTAATTGAGCCGTTTTACATAATTCCTTCTCAGTCACGAGATAATATGGTTTTACTAGTGGCGCTAGTGGACCGGTGACAATCCAGAGATGAACGAGGATGCATAGCGAGGGATGTGTTTGTTAAGAACCAATAGAATCGGCTGCGCTGAGTGAGGCTAGGTAAATGAATCGATTCTATTGGTTCTTATTTATTTATTTATTCATTTATTGCACAATGTACACACAGTTACAGGCTTTGCTTAAAACTAATGAGTACATGACCCCGTTAGGGCGCAGCAAGATAACTTAAAACTAGAATATTGTGACGTTATCAATTAGAACATTATTTTCATGAGGTTGCATTATATTATAATATTATCATTATTTTTGTTATTATTCTATTTATAGTATTATTATAATCTATTAGTATCTAGTACATAATATCACATAACATTATTATATATATATTTTAGAAATTTTCACAACATACATTTTGTTTATATATTATTAATTAAACGTATATCTAGCTTTACAGTGAACATAAGAAATCACACTAATATTATAAAGACGAAAGTTTGTGATAATGTGTGTGTATTTGTGCATGTGTGTTTGTCTGTTTGCGCAAGGTTGTTTGTGTGTTTGTGTGTATGGTGTGTGTTTGTGCATGGGTGATTTGAGTATTTATGCATGGGTGATTGTGTGTATTTGTTCATGCTTGTTTGTGTTTAGCTTGCGTGTTTCATGGCTGTTTGTGTCTATTTGTGCATAGATGATTCTATGTATTTGTGCATGTGTGTTTGTGTGTGTTTGTGCATGGGTTTTAGTGAATATTCGTGCATAGGTGTTTGTGTATTTGCGCAAGGGTATTTGTGTGTATTTGTGCATGGGTATTTGTGTGTATTTGTGCATGTGTGTTTGTGTGTACTTGTGCATGGGTATTTGTGTATTTGTGCATGGGTGTTTGTGTGTATTTGTGCATTGGTATTTGTGTGTATTTGTGCATGTGTGTGTGTGTATTTGTGCATGGGTATTCGTGTATTTGTGCATGGGTGATTTTGTGTATTTGTGCATGCTTATTTGTATTTAGGCATGCGTGTTTGTGCATGGCTGTTTGTCTGTTTGCGCAAGGTTGTTTGTGTGTTTGTGTGTATGGTGTGTGTTTGTGCATGGGTGATTTGAGTATTTATGCATGGGTGATTGTGTGTATTTGTTCATGCTTGTTTGTGTTTAGCTTGCGTGTTTCATGGCTGTTTGTGTCTATTTGTGCATAGATGATTCTATGTATTTGTGCATGTGTGTTTGTGTGTGTTTGTGCATGGGTTTTAGTGAATATTTGTGCATAGGTGTTTGTGTATTTGCGCAAGGGTATTTGTGTGTATTTGTGCATGGGTATTTGTGTGTATTTGTGCATGTGTGTTTGTGTGTATTTGTGCATGGGTATTTGTGTATTTGTGAATGGGTGTTTGTGTGTATTTGTGCATTGGTATTTGTGTGTATTTGTGCATGTGTGTTTGTGTGTTATTGTGCATGGGTGTTTGTGTATTTGTGCATGGGTGACTGTGTGTATTTGTGCATGCTTGTTTCTGTTTGTGCATGCGTGGTTGTGCATGAGTGTTTGTGTGTTTGTGCTTGGGTGCTTGTGAGTATTTGTGCACGGATGTTTGTGTATTTGTTTATTTGTTTGTGTAAGTTTTTGTGTATGGTGTGTGTTTGTGCATGGGTGATTTGAGTATTTATGCATGGGTGATCGTGTGTATTTGTTCATGCTTGTTTGTGTTTGTGCTTGCGTGTTTGTGCATAGCTGTTTGTGTATATTTGTGCATAGATGATTGTGTGTATTTGTGCATGTGTGTTTGTGCATGGGTTTTTGTGAGTATTCGTGCATAGGTGTTTGTGTGTTTGCGCAAGGGTATTTGTGTGTATTTGTGCACGGGTATTTGTGTGTATTTGTGCATGTGTGTTTGTGTGTATTTGTGCATGGGTATTTGTGTATTTGTGCATGTGTGTTTGTGTGTTTGTGCATCGGTTTTTGTGAGTATTCGTGAATAGGTGTTTGTGTGTTTGCGCAAGGGTATTTGTGTGTATTTGTGCATGGGTATTTGTGTGTATTTGTGCATGTGTGTTTGTGTGTATTTGTGCATGGGTATTTGTGTATTTGTGCATGGGTGTATGTGTGTATTTGTGCATTGGTATTTGTGTGTATTTGTGCATGGGTGTTTGTGTGTTTGCGCAAGGGTATTTGTGGGTATTTGTGTATTTGTGCATGGGTGTTTGTGTGTATTTGTGCATTGGTATTTGTGTGTATTTGTGCATGTGTGTATGTGTATTTGTGCATGGGTATTTGTGTATTTGTGCATGGGTATTTGTGTATTTGTGCATGGGTGTATGTGTGTATTTGTGCATGGGTGTTTGTGTGTTTGCGCAAGGGTATTTGTGGGTATTTGTGCATGGGTATTTGTGTATTTGTGCATGGGTGTTTGTGTATTTGTTTGTTTGTTTGTGTGTGTTTGTGTATGTACACAAATGTGTAATGTATAATGTGTAATGTTTGTAGTGTATGTTTGTGTATGGTGTATGTTTGTGCATGGGTGTTTGTGTGTTTGTGCTTGGGTGTTTGTGTGTATTCGTGCATAGGTGTCTGTGTGTTTTTGTATGGGTATTTGTGCATGGGTGTTTGTGTTTATTAAAGCAAGGGTAATTGTGCGTCTTGTGCATGGGTGTTTGTGTGTTTGCGCAAGGGTATTTGTGTGTATTTGTTCATGGGTATTTATGCATGTGTGTTTGTATGTATTTGTGCATGTGTGTTTGTCTGTTTGCGCAAGGTTGTTTGTGTGTTTGTGTGTATGGTGTGTGTTTGTGCATGGGTGATTTGAGTATTTATGCATGGGTGATTGTGTGTATTTGTTCATGCTTGTTTGTGTTTGGCTTGCGTGTTTCATGGCTGTTTGTGTCTATTTGTGCATAGATGATTCTATGTATTTGTGCATGTGTGTTTGTGTGTGTTTGTGCATGGGTTTAGTGAATATTCGTGCATAGGTGTTTGTGTATTTGCGCAAGGGTATTTGTGTGTATTTGTGCATGGGTATTTGTGTGTATTTGTGCATGTGTTTGTGTGTCTTTGTGCATGGGTATTTGTGTATTTGTGCATGGGTGTTTGTGTGTATTTGTGCATTGGTATTTGTGTGTATTTGTGCATGTGTGTGTGTGTATTTGTGCATGGGTATTTGTGTATTTGTGCATGGGTGATTTTGTGTATTTGTGCATGCTTATTTGTATTTAGGCATGCGTGTTTGTGCATGGCTGTTTGTCTGTTTGCGCAAGGTTGTTTGTGTGTTTGTGTGTATGGTGTGTGTTTGTGCATGGGTGATTTGAGTATTTATGCATGGGTGATTGTGTGCATTTGTTCATGCTTGTTTGTGTTTAGCTTGCGTGTTTCATGGCTGTTTGTGTCTATTTGTGCATAGATGATTCTATGTATTTGTGCATGTGTGTTTGTGTGTGTTCGTGCATGGGTTTTAGTGAATATTTGTGCATAGGTGTTTGTGTATTTGCGCAAGGGTATTTGTGTGTATTTGTGCATGGGTATTTGTGTGTATTTGTGCATGTGTGTTTGTGTGTATTTGTGCATGGGTATTTGTGTATTTGTGCATCGCTGTTTGTGTGTATTTGTGCATTGGTATTTGTGTGTATTTGTGCATGTGTGTTTGTGTGTTATTGTGCATGGGTGTTTGTGTATTTGTGCATGGGTGATTGTGTGTATTTGTGCATGCTTGTTTCTGTTTGTGCATGCGTGTTTGTGCATGAGTGTTTGTGTGTTTGTGCTTGGGTGCTTGTGAGTATTTGTGCACGGGTGTTTGTGTATTTGTTTGTTTGTTTGTGTAAGTGTTTGTGTATGGTGTGTGTTTGTGCATGGGTGATTTGAGTATTTATGCATGGGTGATTGTGTGTATTTGTTCATGCTTGTTGTGTTTGTGCTTGCGTGTTTGTGCATGGCTGTTTGTGTATATTTGTGCATAGATGATTGTATGTATTTGTGCATGTGTGTTTGTGTGTGTTTGTGCATGGGTTTTAGTGAATATTCGTGCATAGGTGTTTGTGTATTTGCGCAAGGGTATTTGTGTGTATTTGTGGATGGGTATTTGTGTGTATTTGTGCATGTGTGTTTGTGTGTATTTGTGCATGGGTATTTGTGTATTTGTGCATGGGTGTTTGTGTGTATTTGTGCATTGGTATTTGTGTGTATTTGTGCATGTGTGTGTGTGTATTTGTGCATGGGTATTTGTGTATTTGTGCATGGGTGATTTTGTGTATTTGTGCATGCTTATTTGTATTTAGGCATGCGTGTTTGTGCATGGCTGTTTGTCTGTTTGCGCAAGGTTGTTTGTGTGTTTGTGTGTATGGTGTGTTTGTGCATGGGTGATTTGAGTATTTATGCATGGGTGATTGTGTGTATTTGTTCATGCTTGTTTGTGTTTAGCTTGCGTGTTTCATGGCTGTTTGTGTCTATTTGTGCATAGATGATTCTATGTATTTGTGCATGTGTGTTTGTGTGTTTGTGCATGGGTTTTAGTGAATATTTGTGCATAGGTGTTTGTGTATTTGCGCAAGGGTATTTGTGTGTATTTGTGCATGGGTATTTGTGTGTATTTGTGCATGTGTGTTTGTGTGTATTTGTGCAAGGGTATTTGTGTATTTGTGCATGGGTGTTTGTGTGTATTTGTGCATTGGTATTTGTGTGTATTTGTGCATGCTTGTTTCTGTTTGTGCATGCGTGTTTGTGCATGAGTGTTTGTGTGTTTGTGCTTGGGTGCTTGTGAGTATTTGTGGACGGGTGTTTGTGTATTTGTTTGATTGTTTGTGTAAGTGTTTGTGTATGGTGTGTGTTTGTGCATGGGTGATTTGAGTATTTATGCTTGGGTGATTGTGTGTATTTGTTCATGCTTGTTTGTGTTTGTGCTTGCGTGTTTGTGCATGGCTGTTTGTGTATATTTGTGCATAGATGATTGTATGTATTTGTGCATGTGTGTTTGTGTGTGTTTGTGCATGGGTTTTTGTGAGTATTCGTGCATAGGTGTTTGTGTTTGCGCAAGGGTATTTGTGTGTATTTGTGCACGGGTATTTGTGTGTATTTGTGCATGTGTGTTTGTGTGTATTTGTGTATTTGTGCATGTGTGTTTGTGTGTGTTTGTGCATCGGTTTTTGTGTGTATTTGTGCATTGGTATTTGTGTGTATTTGTGCATGGGTGTATGTGTGTATTTGTGCATTGGTATTTGTGTGTATTTGTGCATGGGTGTTTGTGTGTTTGCGCAAGGGTATTTGTGGGTATTTGTGTATTTGTGCATGGGTGTTTGTGTGTATTTGTGCATTGGTATTTGTGTGTATTTGTGCATGTGTGTGTGTGTATTTGTGCATGGGCATTTGTGTATTTGTGCATGGGTGATTTTGTGTATTTGTGCATGCTTATTTGTATTTAGGCATGCGTGTTTGTGCATGGCTGTTTTTGTGTATTTGTGCATAGGTGTTTGTATGTATTTGTGCAAGGGTATTTGTGTGTTTCTGCATAAGTGTTTGTTTGTATTTGTGCATGGGTATTTGTGTGTATTTGTGCATGTGTGTTTGTGTGTATTTGTGCATGTGTTTGTGTGTTTGTGCATGCGTGTTTGTGCGTGATTTTGCATGGGTATTTGTGCATGTTTGTGTGTTTGTGCATGCATGTTTGTGTGTTTGCGCAAGAGTGATTGTGTGTATTTGTGCATAGGTGTTTGTATGTATATGTGCAAGGGTATTTGTGTGTTCCTGCATGGGTATTTCAGTGTATTTGTGCATGGGTGTTTGTGTGTTTGCGCAAGGGTATTTGTGTGTATTTCTGCATGGGTATTTGTGTGTATTTGTGCATGTGTGTTTGTGTGTATTTGTGCATGGGTATTTGTGTATTTGTGAATGGGTAATTGTGTGTATTTGTGCATTGGTATTTGTGTGTATTTGTGCATGTGTGTTTGTGCGTATTTGTGCATGGGTGTTTGTGTATAAGTGTTCGTGTGTTTGTGCTTGGGTGTTTGTGAGTATTTGTGCACAGATGTTCGTATGTATTTGTGCATGGCTGTTTGTGTGTATTTGTGCAAGGGTATTTGTGTGTTCCTGCATGGGTATTTCAGTGTATTTGTGCATGGGTGTTTGTGTGTTTGGGCAAGGATATTTGTGTGTATTTGTGCATTGGTATTTGTGTATTTGTGCGTGGGTGTTTGTGTGTATTTGTGCATTGGTATTTGTGTGTATTTGTGCATGTGTTTGTGTGTATTTGTGCATGGGTATTTGCGCATGTGTGTTTGTGTGAATTTGTGCGTGGGTATTTGTGTGTATTTGTGCATTGGTATTTGTGTATTTGTGCGTGGGTGTTTGTGTGTATTTGTGCATTGGTATTTGTGTGTATTTGTGCATGTGTTTGTGTGTATTTGTGCATGGGTATTTGCGCATGTGTGTTTGTGTGAATTTGTGCGTGGGTATTTGTGTGTATTTGTTTATTGGTATTTGTGTATATTTGTGCATTGGTATTTGTGTGTCTTTATGCATGGGTGTTTGTGTGTATTTGTGCATTGGTATTTGTGTGTATTTGTTCATTGGTATTTGTGTGTCTTTGTGCATGGGTGTTTGTGTATTTGCGCAAGGGTATTTGTGTGTATTTGTGCATTGGTATTTGTGTGTATTTGTGCATGGGTGTTTGTGTATGAGTGTTTGTGTGTTTGTGCTTGGGTGTTTTTGAGTATTTGTGCACGGGTGTTTGTAAATTTGTTTGTTTGTGTAAGTGTTTGTGTATGGTGTGTGTTTGTGCATGGGTGTTTTGAGTATTTTTGCATGGGTGATTGTGTGTATTTGTTCATGCTTGTTTGTGTTTGTGCTTGCGTATTTGGGCATGGCTGTTTGTGTATATTTGTGCATAGATGATTGTATGTATTTGTGCATGAGTGTTTGTATGTGTTTGTGCATGGGTGTTTGTGTGTTTGTGCTTGGGTGCTTGTGAGTATTTGTGCACGGGTGTTTGTGTATTTGTTTGTTTGTGTAAGTGTTTGTGTATGGTGTGTGTTTGTGCATGGGTGATTTGAGTATTTATGCATGGGTGATTGTGTGTATTTGTTCATGCTTGTTTGTGTTTGTGCTTGCGTGTTTGTGCATGGCTGTTTGTGTATATTTGTGCATAGATGATTGTATGTATTTGTGCATGTGTGTTTGTGTGTGTTTGTGCATGGGTTTTTGTGAGTATTCGTGCATGGGTGTTTGTGTGTTTGCGCAAGTGTATTTTTGTGTATTTGTGCATTGGTATTTGTGTGTATTTATGCATGTGTGTTTGTGTGTATTTGTGCATGGGTATTTATGTATGAGTGTTTGTGTGTTTGTGCTTGGGTGTTTGTGAGTATTTGTGCACAGATGTTCCTATGTATTTGTGCATGGCTGTTTGTGTGTATTTGTGCATAAGTGTTTGTATGTATTTGTGCAAGGGTATTTGTGTGTTCCTGCATGGGTATTTCAGTGTATTTGTGCATGGGTGTTTGTGTATTTGCGCAAGGGTATTTGTGTGTTATTCTGCATGGGTATTTATGTGTATTTGTGCATGTGTGTTTGTGTGTATTTGTGCATGGGTATTTGTGTGTATTTGTGCATGTGTGTTTGTGTGTATTTGTGCATGGGTATTTGTGTATTTGTGAATGGGTAATTGTGTGTATTTGTGCATTGGTATTTGTGTGTATTTGTGCATGTGTGTTTGTGTGTATTTGTGCATGGATGTTTGTGTATAAGTGTTTGTGTGTTTGTGCTTGGGTGTTTGTGAGTATTTGTGCACAGATGTTCGTATGTATTTGTGCATGGCTGTTTGTGTGTATTTGTGCAAGGGTATTTGTGTGTTCCTGCATGGGTATTTCTGTGCATTTGTGCATGGGTGTTTGTGTGTTTGGGCAAGTGTATTTGTGTGTATTTTTGCATTGGTATTTGTGTATTTGTGCGTGGGTGTTTGTGTGTATTTGTGCATTGGTATTTGTGTGTATTTGTGCATGTGTTTGTGTGTATTTGTGCATGGGTATTTGCGCATGTGTGTTTGTGTGTATTTGTGCATTGGTATTTGTGTATATTTGTGCATTGGTATTTGTGTATATTTGTGCATTGGTATTTGTGTGTATTTGTGCATGTGTGTTTCTGTGTATTTGTGCATGTGTTCGTGTGTTTGTGCATGCGTGTTTGTGCGTGATTTTGCATGGGTATTTGTGCGTGTTTGTGTGTTGGTGCATGCATGTTTGTGTGTTTGCGCAAGAGTGATTGTGTGTGTTTGTGCATAGGTGTTTTAGTGTGTTTACGCATGAGTGTTTTTATGTGTTTGTGCATGGGTGTTTGTGTGTTTGTGCTTGGGTGCTTGTGATTATTTGTGCACGGGTGTTTGTGTATTTGTTTGTTTGTGTAAGTGTTTGTGTTTAGTGTGTGTTTGTGCATGGGTGATTTGTGTATTTATGTATGGGTGATTGTGTGTATTTGTGCATGCTTGTTTGTGTGTATGTGTGTGTGTGTGTTTGTATGTTTGTTACTTCTTTGCGTCTAAACGGCTGGCCAGATTTGGATTAAATTTGGTATGTAGATCGCTTATATCCTGGATTAACACAGAAGCTACTTTTTATCTCGGTCTACGCGGGTGAAACCGCGGTGCGTAGCTAGTGAATTATAATTTGCAGATTAAGGATTTTGATCATCCATAAATTCTTGTAGTGTAAACAAACACGTCTTAACAAACACATCCCTCGTTACGCATCCTAGCACATCTCTGGTGGAAACGCAGCCTAGCAGGTAAGCTCGTTTGATTGCCAATTCTACCTACTGACTGGTGTTTATTAATCTTTTGACCGCCACGTCAAAAAAGCAAAAAAGTGCCCTTGGCGCCAAGATAAAAAATTCATCCTTTCGAGTTTTTGTCATCTTATGTTAATACTAGCTTTTGCCCGCGGCTCCGCCCGCGTGAATGAAGGTTATCGCGTAAAAAAGTAGTCTATGTTCTTCTCCATGTCCTAGGCTATATCTCTGCCAAATTTCATGACGATCGGTTCAGCGGTTTAGGCGTGAAAACGTAACATACAGACAGACAGACAGACAGACAGATACACAGACAGAGTTACTTTCACATTTATAATATTAGTAAGGACACCGCCCCCCATCGCGTCTCATCCCGTCGCTCGCCCGCGCTATAACTTCGTTATCGCTTAGCGTTCTTTCTGACTTTTGTTATTTTCGCTTGGCTCCTAAGGATCGTAGCGTGTTGCTTTATCGTTGCTATATAGCCTTTCCTCGATAAATGGACTATCCAACACTAAAATATTTTTTCAATTCGAAACAGTAGTTCCTGAGATTAGTGCGTTCAACCAAACAAACAAACTCTTCAGCTTTAAGATGTTGATTGAAATCAAGTAATATCAAGGACAATTTTGTTTAAATTTAAATACTTGTGATTAATAACATATTTATTTGGATAAGGATTAATATTATTATGTTGATAAAACTCCTTCGCAAATAATGCATAAATTTAGAACAAATTTGATTACCATAAAAAAAGGTTATAATGAGTCAATCTTAAAAGATAGACATATGCTGTCAAGGACTTTTTTTTAGAACTTTTAAAGAGAAACAATTTCATTGTACATGATATTTGCGTAACTTAAACCGTTTACGCAGCGCACGCGACGGAAGCTCTCAAAAAGGAATAATTTTTTTCCGTTTTTGAAACATTTTTCATTTATGCTCCGCTCCTATTAGTTGTAGCGTAATGTTATGTAGCCTATAATCTTCCTCGATAAATGGACTATCCAACACAAAAATAATTTTTAAATTAAATTAAATTCCAACCAGTAGTTCCTGAGATTAGCGCGTTCAAACAAACGACTCTTCAGCATAATAGCATACTTGGGCCCCTGTCATGTAGTCGTGACCGTGGCGTGCTGGGCACATTTTGATTTGTCTATACATGACTGTGGCGGTCAAAAGGTTAAAAGAAGAACGCGAATTTTAGCAATATAACCGGCCAAAATCATGCGTTTATAGCCTGTCAAAACAAAAGACGACGAGACGACGATGACGGACGGTGTGTATGTGTCCTAGTAGCATTTTTTGTTGGCATTTAGTTGGGCCACTTACAGAGGTAAGTGGCCCAACTAAATGCCAACAAAAAATGCTACTAGGGTGTGCGTGGTGAGGTCTCATTAGTCATTACTGACTGACTGCGTTAAGACATCACTCACACAAACAGAAGTTCGCATTGCTACGTCCATAAAAATATGATCATTATCGTGATACTGCACTTATGACCGCTGACTGTACCTAACGACATATTTTTTGCTGTAAACAAAAATAATGTCGGACCTAACACACATGTCTACATGTACAAACATAGTATTTTAGCTGTAAACAACATAGTGTGTTTCATTCTTGGTCCTTTCATCCGCGACACGGAAGCTCACACTTGACCGACATTTCCAATCAAACAATTAAAAGGACAGTTTTATTACAATCAATAATTTTGTTGTTTTTGTCACGTTATCCATTGTTTACGTTTTTATGATCGGATTCATAAATTAGTCATTAATTACGGATTAATATGTCTGTTTATTAATTTAATACTTTGTTGATAATCTACTTTTAATGCCTGTCATTTGCGGTATAACGTTATTACTCTAACCCTAGTACAAATAAACACGGAATAAATTTATGCTAGGTATAAACGTCAAAAAATGTATGGTTAGGTATACCGAAGTTATTCCGTACGCTTGATTAGCTTTTGTTTAGTTCCTAGATCAATAAATAGGTCCTAGTAAGACAGCAATCAATAACTACGTAAGTTAATATATTATTATTAGTAGTGACTATTATTTATTATTTATTAAAAAAAACTAAGTTTTTATGTTTTTATTTTTCAAATTTTTATTTAGAATTCTATAATTGTTTGCAATTAATTACTTAATCCCATATCAATACCAGTCAAAAAAACAGAATAATGTCTCACAACTCAGGCCCCCAAGATACAGGCATCGCCTAGTTTGGGGTCCACCGCATATAAAAGAAGTATGTCATTAACAGTTACAGACAAAATTATTATGTAAAACTAATTTTAAAGAAATAATTGTAACAATGTTTAAATAAATTTTATTAAATACTAGCTGACCCGACAGACTTCGTTCTGTCAAAAGCTATAGTATAAACTCCACTACTCTACCCTACCCTACCTACCCTACCTACCTACCTACCTACCTACCTACCTACCTACCCACCCTACCTACCTACCTACCTACCTACCTACCTAACTACCTACCTACCTACCTACCTACCCTACCCTACCCTACCCTACCCTACCCTATCTACCTACCTACCTACCCTACCCTACTCTACCCTAATTTTTCTCGCCGTAAAAACCATCCTTGGACTTCAACGAACATTAAAAAAAAAGAATTGGTTAAATTGGTCCAGGCGTTGTTGAGTTATGCGCTTACCAACACATTTTGCGATATATTATAGAAGATGTAGTGGAAGAAGCAGCAACTTGTGACAAGCATGTGATTCATTGCTTTAAAATTGTTGGTAGGCGTTGATTAGACCAGTGTGGCAAATTCTGTTCATTTAAAGAAAATAAGTAAAAATATTTTGGTGAACCATATACCACTTTAGACATAGCTTAACTAACAGGAGTCTGCTAACGTATTACTTAAATTATAATAGATAGATATATAAACAATAATAAATAAATAAATAAATAGATAGGTAAACAAAACAAAAAAATAAGGAATTTCGTCCCAAAAACCCTGTACAATGATAGTTTCTAATGTAACCTATAATATTTGCATGCTATATTATAGGCATGTTTAATAATATAAGCAAAACATATCGATAAGCTCTTTATTGTATTTTAACAACTTTGTACACCATGATTTATGCAAATAAGTATTATTATCAGACGGTAAACGAAAGAAAAACAAGCTTTTCCGACGGCTGATATCCTCAGAAAAGGTTGTTTTTCTTTGGTTCCATCTTGTTAGTACACACGGCTACACATCAAGCTATACATTTCCAGAATAAGCTGACCTCTCACTATACAGAAATCCTATACAATGCGAGATTAGCTTATACTGGAAATTTATAGCTTGATGTGTAGCCGTGCGTACATAAACGACGACTATTCGGCCTGCAACCTCTCCCATTGAGTGATCTACTACATTGTACCGTGGCGACCATCGTCGTGAGGAACTGTATAGAGTTGTTACTCAGTGAGCAAATGAATTTAAAGTGTGTTATGGAAAAGGTTTCAAAAGAAGGTCGCGAGTGCCGCAGTATATTAAAGAAGCGTCTGGTACTCGAGAGAAGGAACAATAACACTAGAAAGTAGGTAGTTTTAGAAACTCGAGAGAAGAAATTTTTGAGTGTCGTGACACTTGAGAGTATTGTCTGACCCTGAGAGTAGTGGCACTACCACTACTCTCAATCTGCCAGGGTTGCGGGTTTGTCCGAAAGGGATACCGTGGCCCTCATAGTTCTTTCTTATATCTATGGTAGCCCTGACACACAGGTAACTGAAGGAACACGGGTGGGTTTTAGTCAGTAAAAGTCTGACACGCCCTCCCGCTCCGCCCAGAGCGGGAGAAGTTATTTGATAATTTCCCACCAAAAAAAAAGGGTCATACAATATTCTCACTTGAAAGAAATAGGTCGAGAATCCCTTAAATGAATTTTCTGAGGATTGAGATTAGTCGTCGATCCCGGCTATTACCTGTTCCTTGAACTTTGACAGTCGTAACGGCTAGTCAGAAGCTCGAAAGTATGACAATTTAGCGTTTAGGCAGTAAAGAAAGAAAGAAAGAAAGAAAGAAAGAAAAATATTTTATTTGGGACACGCACAAGGTCAAGAAAAAAAATGCGCGTTAAAAACTAATAAAATTTACGTTGTAAACAACAACAAAAAACAATAGAATAACATTTTGTGCAGTAGAGGAGGTTGTGCACTTGATGGAGATATAATGATAATTATTTATTAAATACTAAGCCTAACTATATACAAAATTACATAGGTTGAAGTAAAAGTGTATCGTGTTACACTGGAAGCCGCCCCCAATCTAGTTAGGCACTCAGGCAAAAAAGTTTTGACAGGCATCGTAGATAGGTTTTAATTTTTGAGTTTACAACTCTATGTGATGTCCTCTCTCCAAGCAGTTTCAATTTCCCGTTCTCTTGAATGTCCCGCAAGCAGCCCAGTCAGCGCCAGTGAACACTTCCGATCGCGACGGCTCAACGCGACCGCGCCTACGCGTAAAAAAAGCATTTTAAAAAGTTACGCCGACCGCGCACGCAAGCGCGCCAATTGGAAAGTTGTTGTAAAATATTTTTATTTTTATCATTTAGTTTTTTTATATTTGACTTTAGTTGTTAAATGTTCAGGTGAACTGTGCTGCTTTCATTTAGTGTTGTGATTTATTATTTCTACGGTTTCTGCGTAAAGAAATGGCGCGACATACGTTAATAATTTTGGTAAGTGATTTATTTATTTATTTATTTATTTAAGGATTACCAACGAGATACATTACAATTATCTTTTACAATAATAAAAACTTGTATACAATACATTATCCTGTAATGCACACTCAATTACAGGTAACCACAGCTTACACATTATCAAGTACACATGCTCTGAATACATAATTAAAAATTAGAAATACATAAAAATTAAAAATATAAACAATATACATAATAATATTAAAATTAAAATTTACATGTAAAAATTACAAAAGTACAGTAAAACTAAGAGTAACTTGATTTATAACATCATTATCTGAATTAATTAATCATATCAAAAATAAAAAATGTAGGAAAAAATAAAATAAATAACTTAAAATTGAATTATAAATTAAATTAAATAATTTAAAATAATTAAAGTGAAAAATCATTTTATTGTTGGAATTATTGGAATTATTGGAATGGTAAGTCAAATGTCCTCGAACCGAAAGTGCTTATATAATTTCTTTTTTTATTTATAAGTACATATATTATAACACTGAAAACTTCAAAATATCTAAAATAATAAAATTTATAGAAAGTTTAAAGCACAGCACAGTAAGTTCTAAATTACTAAATATCTCTTATCAAAAATATCTAAAAGAAAATTAATAAAGAAAGAAAGAAATAAATTATTTTATTTGGGTCACGCACAGGAAATACAAACAGTAAAAAAGGAGCATTTAAAACTAACGAAATTTACATTCAAAACAAGAATAAAAGTAAAAATAAAAACATAATACATAAAAAATAAAAGACCTGTGTGAGGCTAAAAAAGCTCCTATCTCTAACGTTGAGATATTAAAAAAAAAATATATATACCGCAGCGCTGGTATTCTGATGGGGCCCGTAAATTAAAAGTATTTATTTTGACAACACTTTAAGCTCAAACTAGATGTTTCAAGTATGATTAAGATCTACATTGTGTTTAACTGTATCAGTCGAAGAATTTTACAACTTATCATTATTTTTTTCTCATGCACACTTGTTTTTCTAGCTCACTTTAGACATTGGCAGAATAGTCGATATTTGTTTGACATTTATTAAAAATAGATGTCCCGTATTACTTACAGCTTATGAAACGATTTCATTGACAATATTATTCATAACCTATTTCAATAACTAATGAATTCTACGAAAGAAAATCAATTGGAATGAAAAATTGCCACATAAATAAGTGCAGACAAGAGGCGTAGTTATGTGTGCTGCTGTGGTAGAAAGCGACCGTTCAAGACTTACGATTGGAGAAATTGTGCGATTACAAAAGGAGTAAGGCAAATAAAATCGTTCTACATCTCGGAACGAAGCGATTGCTGAAAATTGTCTATACGGTCCGGTGATATCGTTTCTCTATCATATCGTTTAAATTTCGAATCCCTTTGGTGTTTTGTTTTCCACGGCAAGTGAAGTAAGAGTCCATAAATAAATTTGGCTATACTCCATTTATTATAACATTAGACAAATAACTGTTCTCACCCTTTCGTTATTTCGATGTAAACGTTTAATAAACTCCGTTATTTCACGATAAATACAAAGCACTGTAATCTATTTACCATTTCCATTAAAAAAATAACTCTAAAGTGCAGTAATTTCAACAATATTTCACAATAACTGTCGTTATTTAGCCGTTATTTGTCTAATGCTATAGTAAATGGAGTATAGTTTCTTGCGAATGTCCACGTGAAGTTTTAGTTTAAAGGATAATCGGTTGGTTGCCATCCTGATTTTATGGGGGAGCGCAATCCACAGAGAGATAGACTAAATGAAGAAGAAAGAGTGAATGAAGTTAGTGCGGTGAGTGGGACATTGAAGAAGACGATTGTGAGATGAACGTGTATTTCTATTGTGGTTGACGTAAATGTACTGAAAGAGGGGGGCTAGAATTCATTACTTACCTAAATTAATTACCAATTTCCATGGCAAGTGAAGTCAGATTCTATAAAGGAATCCGGCCAGTTTTGCGTGAACTACCACAGGGGACACCTTTAGAAGATTAGTGGAAAATACTAGTCAGGGATTCCTTAAATCTTGTAAGTAAGATTCGAACAAATCTTTGTAAACTACGTGCCTTAACACGGTAGTTCATGCTTTTATTATAATAATGCTAGCTACCAACAGTTCCAGTGAATTCGCTAATATCAATGATTATGGTGGATATTGCTTATCGCCTGACCAAACAAATAAAATCTGAAGTAGATGATTACATAAACGGTAATTTCGTAACTGTAAAAGACGAACCATGTCATCCTACTATCCTCCTTACATACATTGAAGAGCAAGTTATGCTAATTGCTGTCAATAGCGTTATTAAAGCCTATTGCACTGCAAGCAATAACGTTTTAGATTTAGTCAGAGTAAATTAATATTTGATGATAAGTTTTTTATTTATTTTTAAATTTCATTTAAAGAAATTATAATACAGAGGTGTTACTTAATTCTAAACTCGCCAAACTTTTACGTTTGATGGCGAGAGTACAATTAAAAAAGTTATAATTGGATCTAAACTTGTGGTCTCCCAAATTAAAGCCTAACGGCCGAATTCAGTACTGCATGTACAAAACCAAGTTTCAAGTGATCAAATCAAGTTTTTTTACTAAACTCTATTCTTTTAACTCTTTTTCACGGTCCTTAGCGTAACGGTTACAACAAATACTTAATTCTTAATGATATTATCTAAGTAGCTAATCGATTTATTGAAATTGAGAGCTGTAATTATGATGGATGCTGCCAAGAATTTTGTAATACTTAGGACTTCTATCTATTTAATGTTAGATTGTAATATTAAATTAAAACTATCTCAATCATTTTCTCGTCCCGAAACTTCAATGTACTCCAGATACTTCACAATTTTTGAAGAAAAACTTCTTTAGGCGCGTTGAGCACTTTTTAGTAGGAGAAAACTTATGGGTTCGCGATCGTCACCGAACGCTTTCCATGAGCTATATGTATACTGTGTATATATGTGTACTTTTTGGGTGAACAAAAATCAAGGAACTCGCGTCATCGTCACCGAACGCTTTCAAGTCACTTAGTTTTCATTTCTATCGGGAGTCCCCAAAAACTGCCCCTCATATTTTTTTACTACACTAGATAGTTCTTTTCGTAACATAAGGTTAAATAAAACTGATATTATGTTCTACATCCGCTAGAGATTCTTCTCGATTATAACCAGAATCTTTGTTATGAACATCATCTGACCTAAGTCTAGTCCCGTTATCTAGGGTTGGCTTTCCTTATTTATTACATTGACAGTTATTCATCTCGACTACTACTAGAATCATCGTCATCATCTTCATTTTAAAAACAAACCAGTTTCTTAGCAGTAGGCCTAAATACTACAAATATTTCAACAGCTTTTGTTTCGGCCGCTGGCGCCACAGCAACGGTTAATAACATAAACGTATGTAAATCAACTGACTTGTTTTCGAGGGCGTTACCACCACATAAACAAAAACTTTCTCTCACAACAACTGGTGCAATTCGCTGTAAACGCATCTTGGAGTTCACTTCCACTTTTTTGAAATCTGATTGTCTGAGACACTCAAAAAGAGGTTAAGGTTTTTTCTGCATCGATGATGCACGTTAGTGGCCGTAGTAAACTAATGGCCTTTTGTACAATGTATGTAAACCAAATTATAGTAATATTTATTTCCGTAAATAGATTCAAAAAACACTTTTACACGTCATAAATAAATTATGTTTTAAAACTAGATGAGTTCGGTGTTCCCTATTCGACTACTCTGAAAAGAAAGACCGAAACAAATTCAGAGGTCCAGTCTCTTTTAAAGTCCACACATAATTTTGGTCAGGCCATTTGAGAACTATACTGATTAATGTCAAAGGTTCTTTTAAAAAGTGGGTTGATAGTCTTTTATAACCCAGACTCTAGAATTATATAAAAAAGCTTAATAATCCAAGAGTGTCAATATCCAAAAAGATCACTTTTATGTCAATGCAAAGGTGAAGATCACAAAACAGCACGGTTTTGGCATGGAAACCAATGTTCCACTATAAAGAATCTTAGAATGCGAGCGTATTCGATCGATAATCGAAACGCGTCCGATATAGTACCGTTACTAATGAATATTTTACAGAGTTCTCTGTAGAGTTATAGTCCAACACAGTCGCTATACATTGTGCATTGTCTCTGGGCTGCCATTGCTCTAAAAACCCACTAAAATTCAGATGGTTATTTTCATTCTTTAATATTCGCTCTGCTTTGTAATTTTTATTGTATGCTGCAATTTTTTACGCACGCATATTCTTGAGAAATATCTGAATTACACTCTTCTGTGATTATATTTTCGAAGAAATCGATGATACCGTAAAACGATTAATTTGACTATTGGAATGACAAAAGACAAAATTGTTTGGAGACTGACCTTACAATTTTTTTGGAATCTGTGTCGTGAACTGGTACAACGATCAATATATCGTCAAGCTACCCACTCGTTTCCAATTTCCGAGGATACAACAAGCCCCGTTCAGCTTTCTCTGGTCACTTATATGGACGATTCCTAAACCGTCGTCAAAGAATTAAGGCCACGCTTATACTGAGATTAATGAGTAAAAGCTGAACCTTGGACGAAGAAAAAAAGACAAAAGATAGATAGATAGAAAGAAGAGAAATAGAATAGCAAATTAGGGGCACGTTCACAATCAAGAGATATTATAATTCGCAGAACCATTTATCATAATAATCGAGCGAAAACTATGAGCCTAGAAGATAAATTACCTATGCCTATAAACAAGTAGGTGATAAATGGCATGTCACGAGTTCACGACATTAAGAACTGTTAGTATTTTACATGAACTAAGGTCATTGCTAGTGAAAACTGTAGTAGGCGATCATAAGATAAAGTCAACAATACGAGTATAACTGTATGCCCATAGGGAGGTAATTCAAAACTCCGGGGTGGACATCACCGAAAGAAATATTTAGCTTAACTACTTCGGCTATTTAATTTCAGAAATAATCAAAGTTTGACAAGACTTTATAAAAGTTAACTTGATTTAATAAAAGTGATTTGTCTATAAAATATAAAACAGCTTTTTGGTTTTGGTTACATGTTGCATAAAGTTATGTGGTCACTTTTTTGTGTTACATGTTGACGAAAGTTTGGCTATGTATAAGTAAACATTTTTTTCATTGTTGGGAAATTACAGAATAACAATATTGATATCAAACAAAATCTTATTATATAAAACAAATTCTGGTTATTTACACCATTTACGAGTATAACTTAAGAATTGAACTATTAAAACATGCCAGAACGGCTTTTGTGATGATATCTCGAGAACGGATTGGTGAACGGGGGAACAAGCAATTTCAGCATTATATAAAAATTCGAAAATAGACAATTATGTCTCATCAAAGAAACTGTGAAACAATGATGAAGCCCCAAACAACGTACAGAATGTTCCAAAGGAATGTTTGAATGCCTGTCTTGCACTATTCCAAATCAAGAGATTCGAAAATCAAATAGTTAACCTTCGGTGGAAGTGGGTAAATTGAAAGTAATCCAAGGTATCGAATCGTTTCAATTACGATAATGTCGCCCGAAAAATTGGCAATCCACAAAACATTACAATCCGTTGTAACGGATAGTTCAGAAGATTGCGTTGGCTCTATTTGGAATCATTTGATTCTCTACCTAGCCATGCATGGCCCAAATTCCAATGATTCTTAACGAAATAAAATAGCTTTCTCTTAATCTCTTCTAACCACAAACTTTCGCAGTCAACAAATGAGTTTTTAACCAAAACCATTCGAATTCAGTTCTATCTTGTGTTGTATTGGTCACGTACTGTAGGCATATCAGTTATCTGTCATACTTCCCCACTGGCTCTACTATCAGTCACCTGTCATACGTCCCTATTGGCTCATCAGTCACCTGTCGTAAGGCCCAGGCTCCACTTTCTAATACAATGTGTAGATAATTAGCTGTGACGTCATGAGCACCGTTAGTGAGTCGTGACCTTCACCCAGTGGCCGACGGGTCAATGATCGTCACAAGCACAGCGGTGCGTGGGCAATATGAGCATTCCTTTAGTCCGGTAGTCACATTCCCTATGACATGATCGTTATTAGAGATTGCTGTTAATCCAGGATCTTGGGTACCTATTGTGGTCGTTAATTTCTGCGGTACAATGCTTTCATGTAATAAAGCGCAGTATTTCGTTTGCTTGTAAAGTCATGGATCCTCATCCATATCTGTTGTTATAATGATGTTTGCCATTTATTTTGCGCTGAGGTCTGTACTCTCATTTAAAGGACACCTTCACCGCACCCGTATTTAGGAAATCTATTTGTTATACTTTACTGTTGACTTCACTGAATATTTTTTCAAGTTTCGAGCTAAGCTGTAGTCGAAGGCATAGTGAAAGTTTTGTAAATAAATATCTCCATAATATCCCCATAGTGTCGAGTACTACATTTACTTTTAAAAGTAGTTTACCAAGCGTATGTATCAATGCTAGTCAGCCCTTCTGCGCGTTTGCATTCCACGGGGCTTGATGCTTTGAATTGAGAATTACATTGGTCCTGATTCTTGTCCTATAGGCTTACTTTACTTTTGTAAGAATACGAGTACATTATTGACTGCTTCAATTTTGTCATTCATTATATTTAATCTTAATAAGTATCTGTTTGTTTGAATTTTCTGTAGGTAGGTATACTCAAATATGATTATATGATTAGAAATCTTGAAGACTTCTTGATTCACATAATACACGAAATCAAATTATTGTTAGTTTTTTATTTCAAAATTTCGCTTTTATTCATTCACTTTTTCTTGTCGAGAGAAAGTACAATCAAAAGTGGTGCTGGCATCATCTAGATCAGGGCCTCAAGTCTGCTATTACAATAGTTTCAGAATGGTCTATCTTTGATTTCATAATTGCTGATTTTGACAAGTTTGGTAATCTACTAATAAACTGGCGTCATTATGACTTTCCAATGGTCAGCCACTGACACTTCATTGAAAGAATTCGTAATCTCGTACATAATGACAAATGAAACTTCCTACTAAACTTCCAACTTCCTACTACTTCAGATTGCTTATAACAATAATAAATAATATGTAAAAATACACGTAAATGAAATCTGGCATGAATAAATGTCCAAAACGCCATTGTAATACAATTCTATTACGAGACCATTGACCGACCAATGATCGACCATTATGAATTTAGCAGATTACGAACTTTTAGCAAAATGACAATGGGATCGTGTTGGAGTGACGAATATATAAAAATGGCAGACTTGGGCCCCAGATCGAATAATGGCAAACCTTTTATAGTATACCCAGTCTATCACTATAGCATTCGGGCGTCAATATGACCCATCAAGCTTAAGCAATAGATTTTCGCAGTGACAGAGAAGACACTCAACAAAACCGCCTTTTTTCTAAACCTTGATGTGCCATGTCATGATCGGCCGCATTCCGTAGAAGATAGGCATCACAACGCAGAACAACAACATGTAGTCAACAAATCTCAACCTAAATACTTGTATGACGTCAAGTAAGGTAGGGTACCGTTAACGGAGATGCGTGTGACCTTCACCCAGTTCAAGCTCGACCGGCCGCGGTCACCGACCTGACCGAGCGCTGTCCACTGACCAGTATCCAGTGCCACTACATACAGGGCAGTAGGGACACTTGTAACAGAGAAATCTGTCCATGGAGGTACTTGCTGATTTCTATTTAGTATCATAGCAATATTTTTTTGTTTTTCTTCTTATTTTATGATTTTGAATTTGCGTATATATGAAGTTACTTGCCTGCTCTCCAAAACTTCATATTACTTAGCTACTAGCTTACATTCAATTCGATTTCTCTTTATTATAATCCATAATGGTCACATAGGTAAGTATCTGTTTGTTTTATGTTTACAATTATTCGTATTAGCTTTTTTTTGTGGTGTGAATAGGGGGGAGCGTCTGTGCTATTTCCCAATAATTTGATGCCATAACTGAACCAACCGTGGGCATACGTGTAGTATGTGACTAGTGCAGTTTGTAGGTTGGTAGTTTTTTTAATTTCGCGTAGGGCGTAAGAGAATTTTGAAATTTTCAAAAATATCTTGTGTGTCTTCCAGTTTATGTGTGTCTATTGTCAAACACAGGAGAGTGAAATCGTTGACTGTTTCTAATTTATTTTCATTTTCAATGCTAGTAAACTTCTATCCATTTGGCACAATTTTCAGATTAATTTGTGCATTATCGTGTGGACCTTCGAATCTTTCTGTTTCGTGACTTCGACTGACCGAATTGAAAACATGATTTGATCGACCATTGCAACGATGCCGAGATGATATCGTCGCACTGGCAGGGATAGAGTGGACCAGAACGGCCCAAGATAGATACAGATGGAAACAGATAGAGGAGGCCTTCATCCAGAGATGGATGACCCCTTAATAGGTTAAATTATTTTAAAAATATAGAATTGTAAATTATAGGGAATAAAGGCTATTTTCATTTATATTTTTTTTATTATATCCTTCCTCAAGAATTGGGCTATTAGACCAGGGCTGAAGACTTTTAAAATGGTATAAGTTAATAAAAAAATTGTAGGATGAAACCCATTGAAAAAGGAAGAGAAAATATAACAAAAATGAAAGTTTCACCTGTGATAAGACCGCCTATTGTGACACCCGATGTAACAGTTCTACATTTATATCTGTAATTTTTATGGTGTACATAATAAAGAGTATCTATCTTCTATCTTTCTCCAGTGTCTTGTCTACAGATGTTTACTTAATTGTATTACAAGCACAAGTGATTATAGCATTGTTTCTTACTCTTTATCTAGATAATACCACATAACACTACGTAGGTACATAGATAATTACATATCGTGTAGTAACAATGTGTGAATATTCACTGTTTAATGTTATACACATAACAATGATGACTTGGTAACGTTGGAGTGCCATTTGTTTCAGAAAACCTCTGGTTTCCGAAAACTTATTTTTGTGTTCAGTGAAATCAGCTGTCGTAGCAGTTGCGATGGTTGGATTACATTCAAAGATTTCAGGAGTTTTAAGGCTTTCAGGATCTTGAACTGTTGAAGAGCATAAGCCAGTTTTGGTTAAAACAAAACTTATCTAGAGATTTTAAAATATCCTTACTTAAGTAGGTACCTAATTATCATGAAAGATATTAGCTGCCAAAAGAAAAGGCGCTGGTTCGTGGTAGTAAGAAAACAAAATATATATTTGTCAAAAGGTTTAATCCAAAAGGTAGCGAAAACCAAAGGTATAAAAAGGTAAAATATCAAAAAGAGCTTAGTCCAGACTTGCACAAAAGAGATTTTGCTAAAGGGGTCTTCCTTAACTTTCCGAACCTCTTTCTGTCTTGCCTTTTCTGGTCAGTGTGTCATACAGAGATATTACTATCCAAGTCTGTGAACTGACTGTCCTTAAACCCAAGATTTAGCACCACAGTATAAGAAAAATACCTTAATTTTCATACAATCACCTCAAATAGTTGAGCATAGGGTGTAAGATCCGGTTGTCGTCCGTCGTGGTCACGCTCTGGTTGCGTAGTAACGGCATCACATCGCGGCTCATGCGCGTGCGCACCACCCGCTAATGTTACGCATAACGTAAGTACGAGAGGTGGTACAGGTGCCCTGTCAGGCAGGTGTGAAGTATGACTTGGTGGTGATAATGTGGAGGTAAATATATGTATAGAGTCATACTGATGGAGTTGTGAAGTAGAACAAATTCACTAAAAGATTTTTGTCACTATCAGACATTATAAAACAATCAAAATTATCGTCATCATCGACACGACAAGGAAGAAAATAATAAAGTAGAAACAATTAAATGGTAAGTATCACAAACAAGAAGCGGTCTCAACATATAATTCAAAGTAGATAGATATATAGAATACTCTTTATTAAGTACACCATACAAATTTCAGATATAAATGTAGAACTGTTACATAGGGTGTCACAATGGGTGGGTGGAAGTAATGCGTCAAAGAGTACACTTTTACGCATTTTTCGAATTATATGTTGGGAAAGATTCAGAAGAGGTCAGTACAGCAATTCTGTAAAAATCTCACGGTGAAAACTTAGGTGAAGTGAGCTTGAAGTGACGTGTAATTCCACCTGATGCTTGGGATTGACACTATTGACAGCTCACTCCACGCTCACTTCACCTTAGTTTTCACGGTGAGATGGTTACAGAATAGCACTGCTGTTTGTCTGAATTATGATGTTAAAGGTGATGATCATGACAGAAATACAATCGTAGTTACTAAATGTCTACAAAAAGTGTTGCCAACTGTAAACTCAGTGAAGAAATAAGTAGTACAAATATTCGCTCGTACATAGGTAGGTAATCTAATAATTAAAGAGACATAAACGATTAAAGCTACATAAAACGTCATTTATAACGTTTATAACCTAAAAAGTATATTACAAAAACTCTCGCGACCGCATGAAAGTGCAATTTAGTACGGCGAGTAAAAAATGTATGTCACAACAATATAATATCGTTCTGTGATGAAATGAAAGGGAACCACGAGCTTGTGCGACAGGCGTCAACTCATGAGGAAAGTGATTATATTCTAAGTAGTAGGGCTACCGAGATGCAATTGTCGAGAATTGTATGAATATCAATCATAATCATATCCTTTCTACTCTTTATCCTTATTTATTTATTGTTAAGTCGGCCACAATAAAGACAACCTTCACAACTGGGGATTCATGGATGGCTAAGATCTCCGGTGCCTATATGCGGCGTTTCTCCACAGACAATGGCCCACCTTCCATCTTGCGTTGCGTCGCATCTTACACGAGAGGACCTAATTAATGATTGAGTCAGCAAACGGTATCAGCGTTGCTGAATTTTGGGGCAACAAATTTATAGAATACTAGCTTTTGCCCGCGGCTCCGCCCGCGTGGATGTCAATTGTCGCGTAAAAAAGTAGCCTATGTCCTTCTCCATATCCTAGGCAGACTGAATTTTAGGCATTTATTTCAAGAGGACGTGTTTACTTTTACGCGCCTAACACAATAATGTAATAGCATGTTTATCATCAAACCTGTATAAACCTATGTTTTATAAGAAAAACTAGATTTTGCCCACGGCTACGCCCGCGTGGGTGTCGGTTATATCGCTTAAAAAAGTAGCCTATGTCCTTCTCCATATCCTAGGCTATATCTCTGCCAAATTTCATGACGATCGGTTCAGCGGTTTAGGCGTGAGAACGTAACAAGTCGTTTCGCAAGTCTGCTGGAAGTAATTTCTTAAGAAATAATCAGTACCTTTGTACTCAAGTTATAATTATGTCGTATATCTATGTATTTAACTGTGTGTACATAAATAATAAGATAAATAAATAAGATTTGTTGTTGGTCCAACTTGTCTTCTTCTTCTATATCTCTGTATTTGCCGTCATCTCGAGTTACCTCTTTCTAACCGTATTATCTTTCATACAATCCAGTTATCGTATCAGATCAGAAATAAAGTAATTATTTTGTTAAACTCTTTTATATTTCAACACACGTCTTGCATGGGCAAGACGTGTGTTGAAATATAAAAGAGTTTCAGAATTTGAAGAAAGAATTGATTGATTGATTGATTGATTGATTTGAATTTGAAGAGTTTGAAGAATTTGGCAGGAGAATGACGATAATGACGATTGCAATCCATGGGGATTGCAATCGTCATTATCGTCATTCTCCTGCCAAATTATCCCCAATATATTTGGGCTCGGCGCAGCATGTCACAGCACTAGGACAATGAAAGATAGTGTAAACAATAAAAAGTAAGCTTTATGAGTAAAAAATCTTACTTACAACACTTAGCTTACCTATACCACAGAATAATATACATGAATAATATACATCGCTCCTTAAATACAAAAGCACCACAAGTCAAAATAAGCAAATTATACAGGAGCGGCATTTGCAAAAATAATTTGGATTATTTTATGATTTTTGTATAAACTATGTGTATTACGTAGACTTTTTTGTATCAAAAGATGCGTAATTAAAAAGCCTATTTTTCAATAAAGCAATCTTAACCATACCTCGAATGGACTCTGGAAAAAATGACTGAATGCCAAATGACTGTTGACAACTGACAATATGGTACTTTTGCGCGGAACTCAGTTACAGAAACGGTACAAAACAAAACTAACGTGTGTGCGTGTATGGGTGTTTTTGATCATAAAACGACGGCTGTTTTAGCGAAACATTAAAGTTTCATCCTTTAAGATGCATTTTATGCAAAAAAATCATCTTTGATATTTTTTGAAATGTGTGACTTTTGTATTTAAGGAACGATATGTATCTACAAGTACGTCGCGGACCTATCTCACTGGGCCAATTCAGTAGGACTGACGCACGCCGACGGTATAAGAGTTACGCGTTAGAAAGAGAGGCAACTTGTAGGTGAATATAGCGTTGTGTGACCTGAATTGCACTTTATTGTGTCATAGCAAGAGTCGGTTTTTATTTAAATGATTTTGCGGTGTATCCCATTTGTATTAATCTGTGCTTATACTTCTTTTGTGAGTACAAAAGAAGTTTTCCACTAACGAGAATGTTTGTCAGTAATCGCAGAGTAACGTAACACATACCACGGTTGGGAACCCTCGTTAATGACCACCTAAAGATGACATGAATACGATAACATATACGCACAAACATCACCCTTATGCCGTATATATAAGAGCCACGATAGCCCAAACTGATACTACAATTATATGGGAGTCTTCATCCAAAGATGACACAAATATCAGATCTCGATCATGCGAAAATAAGCTTTATGACTTCGGGATAAGAGATGTTGGAAGGAGGAAGGTATAATGTTGTGGTTGTCGGCAACCGCGGGTAAATGCGTGTGACAGTTATGAACCAACAGCTGGGCGCCTGTCGCAAGCGCCATCTTTACAGTTACTTGATTATGTAGGTTTGATGACAGAATCGTATATAAGGCTAAAGTATATTTTTATTAGACTTCTGACGAGGTAAACAGTGCGTGGAACATTGATGAGGTTTTCACATATATACCAAGAATGGTATGTGAAGAAGTTTCTAATTTCCAGGCGAGCAATTGGTTCAATGACATCAAGAATCTTGTACAATTCTAGCAGAATATAGAGGTACTTACATATATCCACATGAGACTAAATATAGTCTCATTTTGGAGCGCATACAAAATAAATTTACGCGATACATATACCTAAGACGGTATGGAGTATATCCTTTTTACCCCTTGATGTATCCAACCTTGTTTATGTTAGGTATGGTGGGATACAACAAGTTGGAAACAAGAAGGGATCTAGTACTGGCGTCGTATATCTTTGGAGTGTTCCGGGGTATCTTAAATAATCCGGGGGTGCTACAGTGGATAGGCTTGTGTGTGCTAGATGGGTACGTGCAGCGCCGACGACGGCCCAACTTGTTCGCGGTGCCGAGCGGTCGAACTAAACTGTTGGGCAACGTACCCTTGACGCGAACAATGCGCACACTAAATTTGGTTGCTGACAGAGTAGATCTTTTTCTCGTGTTCACTGAGCGAGTTCGCAAAAGTAACGTTGCACGTGTTATGTTTTTAATATGTACCTAAATATTGTATGGTGCTGTATTTATTGTATTGTATTGTATTGTATTTTATTGTATGGCATGACTATTAAGGATGTTTTTATAAAAAATAAAAATAAAACGTACTACACTACCGAATTGGGACACTGTAATGGTAGCGTATATGTATGTAAATAAATAAGTAAAATAAATAATAAATAATAATTATCATGTTCTTCGAGTTTACTTGACCAGTGGTAGGACATTACAGATTGAACAAAATTTGTTTTCATATTTGTATTTCCAAATTTGCTCCTACCTCTCTCTCAGTTTGTGTATCAGTCTCATATTGTCTGGCTCAAATTATTTTATTAGTCTTTGATATATGTCCAATTTGTTTTATCTGGTGTCCAATTTGTATGCTTTGTGTTTTTCTGTACGATGCTTCTTTGTCTTAAGATCGCTGGATGTATTACTACTATTCTTCGTTTTTCCCAACTTAAAAATCATTCTAGACTAGTATTGTACTGAAAAACATTACACTCATATTACTTATGTTTATGTTAGCTTCTACACTTTCCAGTTTCACTTAGAAATTATCAAGTTTACCCTCACGGCTCAAGTTTTATTACTCATGAAACACTTACCTACTTATAAAAGAGGTCTTAATTAGTAAAAGTCTCCACTGACCGACCCAGACGACCCCATCACTCTCCTCCAAGAGAGTCTACTAGACTACTAGTACAGTTCGCAAAAGAGTACACACTACACGATCGTCATTCCGACCTCGCCGCCGAGGCCCTGCGCGAAATCCCCGACTAACGAATAGTCCTCCCCGACCCTTGACTGTAAGTGAAGCGCCAGCACGCGCTTTAGCTGAGCAGCATTTAGTCCAAACTCCCCATGATAATAATCAAAACGCTGATTTTATCCAGCCACCGACGGTCCCTTGCCACCCTCCCCCCTCCTCCGACTCTGCCTTAAGCCGAGGTTCGTACCCCGCAGGGGGTGCCCTTAGCGAGCAGACGGAAATTATTTAGCTTATAAGTATGCCCCTGGCTGGAGGCCTTAAAATCCGTTAGGAGCATAGTCCGGTTAAAGAGTCCGAGCCCCTCGTGGTTACACTCTGAGTTGCCATTTCAAAAAAAAAAAAGTCTGGTAGCTTTTAAATCTTTATTTATGTTAATTGTTTATTCACATTTATAGTTGTTTTAAACTTTTATAGTAGGTATTCATTTATTATTACAAATGGATGGACATCTCTGTATTCTATTTTAATTTTATGTGTATTTGTTTAGTATTAGAAACCCAATAAAATCACAATTTCCACGCACAGAGATGTCACCAAACCTAAAATATAATACGATAACACCATACCACCAATTATGAACACACATTTAATGTGTGTTCATAATTTACATTGATAATACCAACTCAAGTGGTCCCAATTAAGTCTCGTACCACATTTTAGTTTATTAATTCACCTAATATTTTTGTCATCTTCATTAAAGTTCCTTCCCACCAATAATTCTTCTTCTAAATGCTGACAAATTTCTCAACTTCTTCCTTTCTTCCCAACTCAACAATCTTCAAATGAATGTTTTCACATTTTAACCTTGTTTGCAGCAAATTACAGAAAATTATCTTTCCCAGAATCGGCGATAGAAAACTACCAAATAGAAACGCGAAATAATAGCAGCTATTATTAAAATTAACTTGACACCTTTACTGAGGAAATTGATGTCAGAATAATAACTTTAGGAAGCTCTTACGTCGAGTGTAGTTACAAAGCATGGCAGCCAGACAATCAGTGAGTGCTAATATGAAACAATAAAATTATTGCCCAATGAAGTTAATTGAACGATTCCAGTTTTTTTTGTACACGAAGAGAAACACTAGAGATTGAGGAGGTAAGATCGTAACGAAAAGATGCTAACTATGAGACGATCAGACGATACCAGGTAACAGTGATCATCTGGTAGAAAACAGAATGATCTGGCTGTTATCAATAGAGATCGGATATTCGGATGCATATTTACCTAAAGTTAATTGTTAGCTATGAAATTATGGAAGCGGCTTGTTAAATACTTTTGTTAATATAAATCCCGGGATTCCAGAAAATCTGCTAATGCACTACTAATTGGATATATGTTATGGAAACGACTTCTTAAATATTATGTGGTATTACTTAACTTCACACCATATTGCCGTTGGTCCCGGCTGTCATTCATGGATCTTTGACAGTCGTTACGGGTCGTCAGAAGCCCAAAAGTCTGACAGCCAGTCTTACCAAGGGGTATCGTGTTACCCAGTTACTGGGTTGTGGAGGTCAGATAGGCAGTCGCTCCATGTAAAATACTGGTACTCAGCTGGATCCGGTTAGACTGGAAGCCGACCCCAACGTAGTTGGGAAAAGGCTAGGCAGATTGACTTAACTTCACACGACTTCAGCTAGCATTCGATTCTATATTCAAAAAGTAGGTAGTAAATTTATAAATTCCGGAATCGCGAGATTTTTACGATCGATACAAAAGTGAATTCCATATTAGCCAACACCTGAACGAAGTAAATATACACTCTATACTATAATCAGAACTCTTTTGTCGATCCAGGAATCGTGGGATTTTTTCGATACAAAAGTGCATTTCATAATAGACAACACCTCAACTTTAGGTAAATATGCATCCGATTATCCGATCTATAGTTTTCATGTACTGAGCTCATTATAACAAGGTCGTATATAATTTGACCTTTCCTCAAATTCAAATTAGAATCAAGAAAGAACATTACTGAATCGCATGACTCGTGGGTGGGGAGTATTATGCGATTGCTAAGTTTTGGTCGTCTATCAATGGAACCTCACAACAAGTTACGCACAATGCTCGGGTCTATGGCAAGTGTATCGGCCGCGGTGGCGGGCGGTATGCGGGTCAGTGCGTTAACGGTCTGTCTGGGACGACTCCCTATGGCCCGCGAATACATGCGAGCCGCTTGGAAGTGGAGCGGAGTAGACGCAAATTACTGAGATGTTCTACTAGTGATTATAGGTAGAGAAATAAGTCAGGTGTTAAGTGTGACTGCCAAGCGCCAACCGAAAGGTAAGATTTAATACTATTGAGATTTCGGTGTGCTGCTATTCTTAGGGTGTCCGGTCATTTCACCGAAAATTAATTTTCTCACTTGACAAGTAACGTTCGGCAAAAACATGAGTTGTCATTTCATCATTGTACAACAAAAAGTTTGCCAAATAATTCACTAAAGAAATTAATTATGCGATAAACTTTTTTTTAATAACGTTATATTTGATAAACAATTCATATTTTATTATCTTTTATATATATATCCATACAAATATTATAAACTAGCTTCTGCCCGCGACTTCGTCCGCGTTAAATTTCTTGTTCCCCGACCCACCCCGTCGCAACACATTGCCTGCCCGTGATTTTACTTCATTTTCGCATAAACTTTCATTTAAAAAAAATTGTGTCCTAGTTAATAGCAATGTTATTCTTCCTCAAGAATTGGGCTGTAAAATGCAAAAAGATTTTTTCAAATCCAACTCGCAGTTCCAGAGATTAGCGCGTTCAAACAAACAAACAAACAAACTCTTCAGCTTTATGTATTAGTATAGATGTGAAAGTAACTCTGTCGGTATGTTACGTTTTCAAGCCTAAACCGCTGAACCGATCATCATGAAATTTGGCAGAGATATAGCTTGGGATATGGAGAAGGACATAGGCTACTTTTTTACGCGATAACCGACAACCACGCGGGCGGCAAAATTAGTATTAGTATGGATATTTATACTCTTATCAAGGAGCTGGTAATAGGTTTTAGAGGTATGAGGAACAGGGTGTAAAGTTCACTCATACTCTATAGTAAAGGGAGGATCCTCCGACCAGACGGGTGTTGTGTCTGGTGGGCAACTGCCCAACGGTTGATGTCGGGATATTGTATATATGCTAGTCGCGCGGTAAACTCTAATAGCGCGATGCAGGATTTGTGACGTCAGGTCTTTGATGTTCGTAGTTCGCATGTGGCGTTGTTGATACCGCTACAAGGTTTCCTGCAAATTGCTTTAAACGCTTTAAATAGGTAATGAAAGAGCGCGGATGACATTCATGCCTGTTTTCACTAAGACTAGACGACACCTAAATGAATGTTTGCTTACATAAAAGAGAGCTTTCGGCGCTGAGCCGGGCGTTGAAATCTAAAGAGTACGACGCTTTAGTTGTCGCCTAGAACAACGGGCGTCAGTTTCAGTAATTCAAGAAACACTCCCTACAAAAGACATAAACGGGCGCCCTAGGTCCCGATACATTGAGAATTTCAAGATTAACGCTCAAAACTAAAAAAACAAATACTTTTCGGTTACGGTATATAGGTACGTACCGGCCAAATCTGATTTCAGGCCAAACTGGTTTGTCCTAGGCCAAACCGGTTTATTCTACGCGTGTCAGGATATACTAGTTTAGCCCAGGACAATCCAGTTTAGCCTAAATACTGTAGGCTTAATTAGTTTGGAAACTTAATTCTTCTCAAATGATAAATAAAAATTAAAAAAAATGGTTGTCTGTAAAGTTGGTTTACGGACGAAAGTTTAACGTGACAACGTCATAACAAAACATTGATGCTGCGCAAGCGTACAATGAGAATGAAAGAAAAAGAAAGAAAGAAAGAAAAATAGGTTTATTTGTCACAGAAACACGTGCATACAAAAAGATAATCGATAATCGCTCATCTTTTATCGAATACGATAAGATAATAGATGAGCGTAACGGGACAATGAGCGTATCGGGACAATGAGCGTAACCGGACAATAAGTCATCCTTTTTCGTGCATGTAGCCGGCGTTCACCCGTACAATGAGCGTAACGGGACAGTGAGCGTAACGGGACAATGAGCGTAACGGGACAGTGAGTCATCCTTTTTCGTGCATGCAGCCGTTCATCGATTTATTAGACGTTGTCACGTCAAAAAATTCATGACTATGTCTACTCTATTTCACTGTCGAATCTGAACGGATTTCGATGATTATTGTTTTTATAAACGCTGTTTTGTTTCGTCTAAAAAGCATTATTAAGTATGTTATGTAATTTTCTCAAAATAAAATACATAAAGCCCGAAATAAAGTTTTATATTATAATTATTAATCAATTTTTAATTTTAACCACTAATTTACTCAGTTTAGACTATTTATTTTGTCACTTGCAATAGTTCAATCAGTTTAGCCGAGGCCAAACTAGTTAAGCTTAAAGTATTTAGGAACTAGATTTTACTGGGCTTATCTAGTGTATCCTGAGTTATAATATAGTTGTAAATAAACCGTTTTAAGCCGAATGCCGTGGTAAAACGGTTTTGAACCACGACCACGTGGGCCGTACATTGATTACGTTTTTTTTTAAATTAAGTTTAAAAGCCTAATTGAAATCATTTACCATTTTTATTAATTTAAGTAAAGTCATATAATTTAATTATTATTTTTATAAACTTATATTTTTTTTCATTAGTTGATTAGGAATTTTAAGCAATAATTTCACTTGTGTCAACTGTTTCTCTAGTTTAAATGGAAAAATCAAAATTTAAAAAACTGAATGTAAAATTTTGTACATCGTTTTTGTATTAATATACATTAAATATAATTTTATTTGATATATCCCAAATCAGGCGAGCTATTCTGCAAAAAACTCACCGTGAAAACATAGGTTTAGCGAGCTGCCATTTCATTGATGCTAGGGATTGACACTGTGTATTGATGCTCACTTCACCTGAGTTTTCACGGTGAGATTTTTACAGAATAGATCGGCAGGAAGTAGGTTTAGATCACTGCGTGTGAAGCCTCAGAGCATTCTATAATAAAAATAAAAATAAAACATTTTGAACAATTATTAAACCGCTAAGTGTGGTTTTAAACCAAAAAGACGGTTCAAAGTCAAAGTCAAAGTCAAATCATTTATTTCAAATAGGCACGAAGATGCACTTTTGAACGTCAACAATTACATGAATAGTTAGTTGATTCTAGTTGCGCCTTCCAAAAGGTAGTTATGTATGGAGAAGAATGGGCAAGAAACTCCATACTTACTCTTTTAAAATGTTAACAATAGTTTGTATACATTAATTAATAATTATAGGTGAAGACGATGTACCTAGAATAAAAATAAAAATTACTTACCACAAACGGTTTAAAACTTTTAAAATACGTTTTGCATCTATAATCCTGACACGCGTAGGATAAAGCGGTTTGGCCTAGGACAAACTAGTTTGGACTGAAATCGGGTTTGGCCGGTAACATAACAGCTAATAGCAACATACGGTACAATACAGCTGGGCAAACAAAAACACTCGAAAAAGGTACCTAAATATTACAAATCACGATACTTCATATTTAACTCATCACAAAGAAATAAAAACAGGCCAAGTGCGTGTCGAACCACGCACAATGAAAGGTTCCGTAGTTGGTATGAATTTATCCCAAGAACAAACTTAACATCGTGGTTGAAAAACATGTTCTTCCATACGGAATGTATGGGAGAACATGTTTTTCAACTGTAAATGTAAGTTGGTTGACTATTACTCGGTAACTTGTGAAGCCTACTTGGCTGTGAAAGTTTTCCTTTTAACTTCGTTATATATACTACTGCTGGGATTTTTTTTACATATTCAAGTACAACCATTTAGCTGGCGGGGGGGACACTTAACTCTAACAAAAATTAGCACTTTAGAGCCTAATATTTCAGAAATGGATCCCTTAATCGAAAAAAAAATTCACATCCCCGAAATATTTTTGAAAGACCCATCCAACAATACCCCACAATATAGGGTAGGCGAAAAAAATAAAAAGCATCCCCACTTTACATGTACAGGAGGTACCCTAAATAAATATTTTTTTCATGATTTTATTTCACCACTTTATCGGCGTGATTAATATGTATATCCATGCCAAATTATAGCTATCTAGTACTAAGAGTCTCTGAGCTAAGCTGGGGACGGACAGACGGACGGACATGGCAAAACTGAGTTCCTTGTTGACTACGGAACCCTAAAAAGTATCTGCTCGGAATTACAAATTAGGCAACCGCCACACTTAGGCGTCGCTCACGCGTCAACAATGCGACATTGTCCGCGGCAAGTGTGTGCAAGTGTGCCGCGGAAGTATGCCAGTGGCGCGGCCGGCTCTAAATTATCGCGGGATCGCGCCAGTGTTCCAAATGCCTAAGTTGAGCACTTAGGCAGGTCAGTGTCGCGATACAAATAGATGGAAGATTAGTTAAACAGGGCTTAGAATGGAAGTTGATAGCAGTAAAAGGAGAAATGGCTAGAAAGATAAATTAAATTAGGGTTAGATTTATTCAGATAGTTATAAAAGGAAGCATAGTTTCAAACTTGCTGTGTTAATAAGAGCCCTGATAAGACAACTGACAGTAATTAACGGGGAAGGAAATCTGGTACTATAACAGTCCATTGGTAATCCACTATAACAGTCCATCTGGGGCCTAAGTCTACTAATATACAAACGTTGCAATGGTCTCGCCACTGTGAGTATTTGACAGTGTTTGTATGGCAGATCTGTCAAAAACTCACAATGAAGAGACCATTGCAACGTTTGTACATTAGTAGACTTGGCCCCCTGGTACTATACCAGTCCATTGGTAGTCCACTAAAAGAGTCCATCTGGTACTATAACAGTCCATTGGTAGTCCACTAAAAGAGTCTATCTGGTACTATAACAGTCCATTGGCTTAATGCCCTGGGTGCATCGAAAAAAGTCGCTTGCCTGATTCGGAAACCGAACGAACTTTACCAACTCAAATTCGAAAAAGAGCATCCTGTATTTTTAGGGTTCCGTAGCCAACAAGCAACCCTTATAGTTTCATCATGTCCATCTGTCTGTCTGTCTGTCTGTCTGTCCGCGGTTTAGCTCAGAGACTCTTAGTAACAAGACTGTAATTTGACATGGGTCTACATAATAATCACGCCGGGAAAAGTGGTAAAATAAAATCAGGACTTAAAAATTGGTTGTCTGTAAAGTTGGTTTACGGACGATAGTTTAACGTGACAAAGTCATAACAAAACATTGATGTGGCGCAAGCGTACAATGATCGTAACGGGACAATGAGTCATCCTTTTTCGTGCATGCAGCCGGCGTTCATCGATTTATTAGACGTTGTCACCTCAAAAACCAACAACAATCATCATCTTCCTGTTTATCCCATGTTAGTTGGAGTCGGTGCAATACCTACGTATGTACTTACGGTTTCCTTCCATACATCTCTATCCGCCGTTTTCTCAATGTTCAGTTCCTTCCCATCCTACTCCCAGCAGCTATATCTCACATCTTTCACACAACCAATCCATCTTTTCTTTGGTGTTCCGGACAAATCGTGGCCGTGTTCCCTGGTCCTGATCCACCTAGTTTTTATTCTTTATTGTACACATAATTATGTAAATTACAGAGATATCACACTAATATTATAAAGGCGAAAGTTTGTGAGTGCGTGTGTATGTTAGTCTCTTCTTCACGCTCAAACGGCTAGACCAATTTTGATAAAATGTTGTATGGAGGTAGCTGACACCCTGGATTAACATATATGCTACTTTTTATTCCTATATTCCCACGGGATCGACACTTATGCGGGTGAAACCACGGGGCGCAGCTAGTTGTTACAATATTGCAGAGACAACTTATGTACAAAGGCGAGTAAAGTTTAATTTCATGTTTCTTCTGTTTATTACTTTTGAGATCAAGAATGTCTGTCTGTTCCACTTTCGTCTTCACGTGGCGTGTGGGGTGAATGTCCCTGTAGTTCTCCGACCAGAACCGCCGTTACAGCCGCGCATACTGCGCATAAACCTTAATATGTATGTAAATAACGCAATAAATATACCATAACAAGGTAATTTGGTCAACATATTCTAAGGCCTTCCATAGATTACCTACTTTCTGTAAGTTGAGCTACAGACCCGCGAAAGCATTTAATTATCATCCCGGCATCATCATAATTATCATTTCAACTGAAAGACGTTCACTGCTGGACATATGCTCCATAAAAAGTAGTAAAGTAGTGTCAAATTAATCTGCGCTTGACGTAAATTGACGTAATTTTAGTCGGCAAGTTTTTAATCACGTCTAAACTTATATGGAGTAGTGACAGGCGCTGATTAATTTGACAGGACTAAACTAAAATTTATCTTCTGTCCTTTTCTTAATGAAATAGAAAGAAAAAGATGCACTTAAATTTAGTCTAGTTTGTGAACAAGGGAATCGGCACCAATATCTATCACTTAACAAAGATCACACGCCTCCCGTTACTGAGCTGGCGTGACGAACATACATCAATAACGTTAATGTTTCAATCACATGGCTTCCCATGAGACTTGCCGTGGAGTAATGTATGTCGCGTGTAAGGTGTATCATCAGTCATCACCTTTTGAACGCTATTTTGTATGTTCTAGTAGCGGTAGGGCTAACAGAAGGAGTAAGGACTAAGGCTACGTACCTAGTACATAATGGTGCCGATTCCCTTGTTCACAAACTGAACTAAATTTAAGTTCAGTGCATCTTTTTCTTTCTATTTCATTAAGAAAAGGACAGAAGATAAATTTTAGTTTAGTCCTGTCAAATTAATCAGCACCTGTCACTACTCCATATAAGTTTAGACGTGATTAAAAACTTGCCTACTAAAATTACGTCAATTTACGTCAAGCGCTGATTAATTTGACAGGACTAAACTAAAATTTATCTTCTGTCCTTTTCTTAATGAAATAGAAAGAAAAAGATGCACTGAACTTAAATTTAGTTTAGTTTGTGAACAAGGGAATCGGCACCTTTGTCTTGGTCTCTTAGATGACAATCATCATCTCCGTGGAATGTAAGGAATAATTCAGAACGTGCAAGTGACAATAATTAAATTGGTACATCCACCCCAGGGTGGATGTACCAATTTAATTATTGTCACTTTTAGCCTCGACAACCACCTTACTTGCAGTGTTAATCGTTTTCTCCATAGCTCGTACTGACGCCCTATGAGGAGGAGCGACTCTAGAAATGCGTCAAATTGTAGGATGACTGTCTCTTTGCGATAAGATCAAGCATCGCCGATGCAATCCCATAACCTTTCTCTTATTATGAATGACCAACTTTGGCTATATTAACCTAAAACACCTACAGGTTTCGTGCTGTAGTTTTAAAATTGTACCATGACACTGAGCAATAGGACCGTTATACATCACCAGTCTTACAAATCTCTCTCTCTCTTCTCCTCAGATCCTATGCATCACCACACGAGTAGTACTGCCGGAGCCGACAGCTCCCCCAACAGAGGCGACATCAGAGCCCCGCGACGAAGCGCTTGGGGATACTGAGGAGCCGCCGGAAGGGTACTACGCGTTTGTGGAATCACCTAATGCCACGCCTCCCAGGTAAGCATAAAATATGATTTGTTTTATTATTTTTGTAAAAGCTAGAAAGATTCCCTGTCAGGTACAGAAGGTAATACATGTATGTAGGTATTCCTCGAAGAATTGTGGTCTATAAAAAGAATTGTGTTGTGATCGCTAGCGCCTGATTATGTGCCTCTTGCTTGTTGACTCGTGTTAGTCTCGTGTCGCAAACTGTGCGATAGCTGAGCGTCCTGAGTTCGATTTGGTTTTATTGGGTTTTCACACCAAGAATTTCTTCATAGCTACTCGGAGTGTGGTGTCGGACTTAAAGAATAGCAGCACCCCATTTCCTCCCGTGGGTGTCGTAAAAGGTGACTAAGGGACTAACTAGAGAATGGCCAGCACGCCTGCCAAGCGTGGCGATTATGGCAAACTCCCCTTCCCCCAAATGACAAGCATCAACAATAAAAGGCCCCTAGAGCCCGGCGGCCTAACGTCCCTTAGCTACGGTAGCGGTTAAGGCCACGGTGTGGCAAGGGGTACTAAGAAGCCCCGGAAGGGATCTGGCTACCAAAATCCCTAAAAACTGAACCTAGCAAGACCGACGACCTTGTGAAGACCGCAGGAATCCGCTGGATGCGGGAAGCACAGAACCGGTCGAAGTGGTGGTGCTTGGGGGAGGCCTATGTCCAGCAGTGGACTTCTTTCGACTGAAACTATGACTCGGAGTCTGGATTTGTTCCAGGTTACTGGCAATTAGCTCACCCCCTACTACAGTAAGGAAATCAAATACATATAACTGGCGAAATATAAACATGCATGATGATTACTTCTAAGCATAGTAATAATAATATAATAATCATAATAGTAATATAATAATACAATCATAATAATCCTTTCAGGGAATACAGGCTAATTACACGTGCCGTTGCGAGAGAATGCTTACAGTGTACCATTGTAGTCGATATTAGCGACAAGGTTAATCAGACTATTACTATGTGCACACTTGTCTTGGACCATGAGATTATGTACTGCCCAATGTTACTCAATTTCCTGTACCTGACTGTAGGTAGATACAGAGTTTTCAAGAGAATAACAGAAAATACTAAGCCAGTAGGTACAGGCTCTGTTATTTAAGTAGTACTAGGCTGTCATCATTATTCAGGTAAAAGACGGCCACTGCTGGACATTGGCTCTCTCCTAGAATACCGAGGTCGTGGACCAACGGACAAGTGAATGTCGTGGGAACGCGGTGGATACGGGAGGCATAGGATCGGTCGTTGTGGCGATGCTTGGGGGAGGCTTATGTCCATCAGTGGGCATCTTTCGGCTGAATGGTAGTTACGAAAGGATTCAAAGCTAATTGGTTCTACATGATGATCATGATGATGAAATTACAGGTAAAGAAATTGGAATGTAGGAAACTGAGATTTATTAAATACTAGCTTTTGCCTGCGGCTCCGCCCGCGTGGATGTCGGTTATCGCGTAAAAATGTAGCCTATGTCTTTCTCCATATCCCAAGCTATATCTCTGCCAAATTTCATGACGATCGGTTCAGCGGCTTAGGCGTGAAAACATAACATACAGACAGACAGACAGACAGACAGATATTAATATTATATATAGTATTAGTATGGATTATAATATTAGTATGGACTAATATTATAATCCATACTAATATTATAAATGTGAAAGTAACTCTGTCTGTCTATCTGTCTGTCTGTCTGTCAGAAAAAATAAATAAAAATAAATAAATAAACTACATCCATATGTAGTTAATTTATTTTCAGCAACAGATCACATCACACATATTATTGTAAAGGCGAAAGTTTGCGAGTATGTGTGTGTTTGTCTCTTCTTCACACTCAAACTGCTGGACCAATTTTGAAAAAAATTGGTATGGACTTGAAAAAATTTGGCATGGACTTAGCTGACACCCTTGATTTACACATAGGCTACTAGCTTTTTATCCCGAAAGAATGTAGTGTTCGCGGATATCAACGCGGGGCGCAGCTAGTCTACACTAATATTATAAAGAGGAAAGATTTGTACCTATTTTTGTATGTTTGTATGTTTGTAATGAATAGGCACAAAAAGTACTGGGCCGATTTAAAAAATTCTTTCACTAATAGAATGCTACATTCTTCCAATTTGACATAGGCTACATTTCATTTTGAAAAAAATTAGGGATCCTTGGTAAAATTTGAACAATGTAACCGAAGGTGTAGAAAAATGAGTCTTAAAATGTCTTTCGTCGAATGCGCTGCCGTGCGAAGCCGGGACGGGCTGCTATAACATATAAAGCTATAGGTCTCGACGTGTTCTGAATGCATATTCTAACTATGAATCATAATTTTCTCCTAAGATGTAGGTAGGTGTTGCATTGTAGGGCGATGAAAGCTGTAGTTAACACTGACTAATGTTAGGCAGTAGATAACAGACTCACACCGTAATATAGGTTACATTATGATATATAGATAGAATGTAACACTTTATTGCACACCAAAAAAATTACAGATTTTATGTAGAAAATTTGACTTTTTTATTTTATCGCTAAAAGTGATATTTTAATAATGGAGACGAATATCACATATCGACGGTGAAGTGCCAATAACACCTAACTGACAAAGTCAAAAATGTACACAAACTGAATGAGGATGCATGCATGGAGGTAATGTCATAAAATAGGCACGTTTGGTTTAGGTGGAGGTATTTCCACATATTAGTTTAACAACAAATACACTTAGATTTCACTAAAACATGCGAATAACGCCTTTAAATTCAAAATTATAAAAAAAGTGAATTCTAGAAAAACCGTATAATATGCTACTTTATGGCTTTATCGGTTGTTTTAACTGTCTCGTTGATCTAGCCAGAATGCGTAACACGGGTTTAATCACATAGTCATGAATCGTCATGATATTGGATTAATGGCTCGCCCCCTATTAGGTACTTACATGGGACTTAAAAATAACTAGCGAAATGTAGGTAGGTACACCTCTGCCTACCTTTTCGGGGAATGCAGCCGTGATGTATTCATGACATAACTTTCCACGACAGTCATTTGTTATAACAAGCGAGACGAGACAAGAAGCAAATAACAATTAAGTTTCAACTTTCAACTGCCTCTACCGATCAGGGCCTCAAGTCTGCTATTACAATAGTGTCAGAATGGTCTCGCCATTGTGAGCATTTGACAGTGTTTGTATGGCAAATCTGTCAAAAACTCACAATGAAGAGACCATTCTGACACTATTGTAATAGCAGATTTGAGGCCCTGTTCTCATGTATTTACAACTTCCGACGAACTTTCTCTGCCAAATTATTTTTGCAGTACACAATTACTTGCAGTCACAATAAATATTTACACGATACACAAAGCTTCGCTCTTTCATCACGAGAGCCGCGCCCGCGAAGCAACTCAGTGAAGATAATCAAGATTGAAACTTCACATTTGGTGCCGATTCCCTTGTTCACAAACTAAATTAAATTTAAGTTCAGTGATCAGGGCGCATAAACTAATTGATTAGCATTTGAAAATATTATTGGAGCTGCTGAAGATTGTAAACTATTTTTGCATTGTATAAACTCAATGTCCTTGAATTATATAATTGCATAGCACAGGTGTGAGTACTATGTACTATAGAGCTACCATTTACCGGGTAATATGTCTTTTATTGACTTGAATGTGCCCTGGCGGCTGAGAGTATGTCATGCTCACTCAAATGTCTCGCTGGTGGTGGCGTGTGTGTTGGATCATTAAGTTCCCTTCAAAATGGTTGAGCTAAATGGTGCTGATCCATGCGTCATGTTCGTGAACGGGCGCCGTCAGTTGGGACTGGTCATCTCTTAGCTGCCACGGCTTATTTTAATTTTTGTGAATTGTTTCTATTACGGACGCTTCTAACGTGCACGTCTTTCTACATTGTTCTCACATGTATAACTTCAACATGAATGATGTAACCCATATTTTGTAACAATATTTTAAAAGAGTGTCCATGGAGTTTCTTGTCCGTTCTTCTCCATAGGAACCTACTACGCTTTGGAATGGGCAACTAGCTTCATCTTTCTGACTGACCGACCCCTTGCTTGACAATTCAAAAGTACCTGTAATTGGTTTATTTGAAATAAATGCTTTGAGTTTGAGTTTGAGTTTTGAGTTCATCCTTTTCTTTCTATTTCATTAAGAAAAGGACAGAAAATAAATTATAGTTTAGTCCTGTCAAATTAATCAGCGCTTGACGTAAATTGACGTAATTTTAGTCGGCAAGTTTTTAATAACGTCTAAACTTGTATGGAGTAGTGACAGGCGCTGATTAATTTGACAGGACTAAACTAAAATTTATCTTCTGTCCTTTTCTTAATGAAATAGAAAGAAAAAGATGCACTGAACTTAAATTTAGTTTGTGAACAAGCGAATCGGCACCTATCGTTCAGCTCAGTACCTACTTTACGCTTTCGTTTAAAATGATCGCCAGCTGTTTAGAGTGAAGATACATTCACGCCTAGGTTCCCAGCTTGCACGCAGAGCTGTAAAGAACATCCACATTTCGCTTGTTATATTTATAACCCATGTACTAGGAGGGGAGCTTATTGCCTATAAAACAAATTCACTTTGTGCTGCTATTGAGAAATTCTTAACGAGGAACCCAATAATATTTTTCCCAACCTAGGGGATAGAACGTTATCTATTCGATCGAGAACCGCCGGACCGAGACAACTCTTGTCCACAAATGACAGACAACTCTCGAAATCTCGAATATACGACTGAATAAAACGAGGCGCCTCGCACTCACTTTCACTAACAGCTGCCGAGTCGAAGCTTGTATGTATTGGACATCTGTTAGAAATTGAAAGAACATGCTTTGTATTGTAACAATACAAATTATAAGGCTTTCGTGTCGTGAGATGATTGATCGACTGTGAATTTGATCTTGAGAATATTAAATTAAAATTATTATGGGCGTGAACTGTGAACTCTTTCTGATTCGTGACTTGAATTTTAGAAGCCACAAGTTGCAATGAAAGCCTACTTATTTTGATAGCTCTAATCTAAGGGATGCTGCACTTGTTCGTGTCGGCAAGATTCAGCTCAAGCGGGTTAAAAAATGTTTGTAAATAATAAATGTACCTATAAGTTCGGTAAAAGGCCGCTCGGCTTGACTCGAATTATGCCGAACCCACCCGAACATTAGGCCTGGACTCCACCAAAGCGGAGACGAAACGAGAGGAGAAATGTGTTTTATACAACCAATAGAATTTCGTTATTGACACATCTCGTCTCCACTCAGCTTCAGTGGATACCACTGAGCGGAGATGTATCATATTTGTATGGCGCGATTGAAGCGGAGATGTGAGTTGTGCCTCGCCGAGATTGAGCTGGGCAGCGGTACAAAGCGGAGATGTGAGCTGTGCCTTGTAAAATGGCGACTGCGCGCAGCGGAGACGAGAAGAGATGTGAGCGGAATGTAGTGAGCGTCGGTCAGATCGCGCTAAACTGTGCGTTCATCTCAATATCCAACGCTTGCCGCACGCAGCTCAGTTCTGCTCTAACCAGCATACATCTCCGCTTTAGCCAGCACACATCTCCGCTCCAGTCTAGCCAGTACGCATCCCCGCACAGCTTTGGTGGATAGACCCTTGCTGAAAAACATCTCTTCTCGTCTCCGCTTCGGGCATCTCCGCACATCTCCGCTTTGGTGGAGTCCGGGCCTTATTCAGCGAGGGTAGATGCCGAACGAAGTTTGACGATTGATACGGGCCGAACGACAGTCGAATATGTGCAGTAATTGCTTGGGGTCGGCTTTGTTACCCTACAAATATTATGTCTACTGTCTAATCGAATTTGCTGGCCTGAACAACTGTGTAGCTAAGCCAATTATATTGAAGTTAAGGACAGATGACAGGAAACTCGAAGTTTGCACAGGTCACGAATAAAAAGGGTCAGCTCTATTTCGTGATTACAGTTTAATTTAAGGCACCACGAATTTTTTGTTCCTTACGTTTCCCCTTGCCACGAATAGACTGGCAATGCTAGAACGTAATCTTCCTGATCATATACTTACACTATACTTAATATCTTCTGTTTCAGAGTACGCCCCCCTCCGTACCGACAAGTTTCATCATCCTGTGCCGAGGTGGAGTCCAATAAGCCGCACGTGTCCGCCAACAACCTGTGCGGAGACCTCAACAGAGGGGTCATACCGCGGAACCCTATGGGACAGAACCCCAACGGAGAGCCGTATCCCTTGTGAGTATATTGTTTCATTATAAGAGATCTTCGGTCGTCAATCTGTGAGACTACAACAAAGAATTCCATGAGCCAGAACCCAAAGGGAGAGCCGTATTCTTTGGGAGTATTGTGTCATTAGAGAGGCCCCCGGCCTTCAGCTCATAGCATATCATTATGCTCCAGACCAGACTCCAGACCTGAATAGCAAACGCCTAATGTCTGACTTTCCAAAGTATACGACCCTAGTAGCATTTTCCGTTGGCATTTAGTTGGGCCAACTTCAGAGGTATGTGGCCCAACCAAACGGGGAAGGTGTATACTTTGGAAAGCCAGACATTAGGCGTTTGCTATTCAGGTCTAGAGTCTTGACTGCATTGCTTCACCAAAATAGCCGTCGTTAGTGTCGTTACCATGCAGTCAATCGGACTCCAGTTCCATTTTACAAAATAGATCCCGTGAAATTTTTTCTATACACTTGAATAGCCTTGAATTGAAGAAAATTCCCATTTTCCAGATACAACACTTTCGTTTATCTATTCATAAGAGTTTTTACACGATGTTCTTCTTTGTGATTGTTCGACTTATCATATAAAATATTCTTGGTTGCAGCGAGTTGATCCGCAACCAGACGCTGCGCTTCCTGTCGCGCACGTTGCCCGTGCTGCGTGCCGACGACACGCTGCCGCGCGTGGCGCACCTGCCCGCGCCCGCCACGCGCGACGCGCCCGACGTGACGCACAACCGGTATGTCATCATCTGACTAGCCAACTGTGTAGGGAAAGGCTTCCATTCTCTCCAGCAAGAATCGGTCAGTCAGAAACATGAAACTAGTTGCCTATTCCAAAGCGTACCTAGTAGGTTCCTATGGAGAAGAAACTCTATGGAAACTCTTTTAAATCAAAGTATTAAAGCAAGAAACTCCATGTTCCAAATTCAAAAACTAGTCAGCCTAACGTAGTGGCATCTCTTTCTAGCCTAGAGGAGCGCAGCAAGCGCTCAGTGTTAGAGGGAGAGCACGCTATCGTGGAGGACAGTGACGTCATTCCGTCAGCCGCGCTGCGCGCCGAGCATCGCGCCTCCGACGCGCCGCGCGAGAGTCGCAAGTTCTGTGATAACGGCGGAGTGTGAGTATACCATACCTACATACATATATGCCATACTATTGTAAAGTCTGTTACACTTTAGGGTCACAGCGTGATGTCAAATTCTTACCGCTATCTCTACTATAAAGCTCTGGAACGCGCTACCTTTTGGCATTAAAAAAGCTGAAAACAAATTTACTTTTAAAAGAAAAGTTCGTAACCACTACTTAAGTCAGACTAAATTAACTCTCAAATAATAGTAATTATTATTAGGTGGTATTTGTTAAAATATCGATTAGTTTATTTTATTTGTATATGTGTATTAGTATCAATAAAACTATATAAATTCTCGTAATCAAGAAGTTAGTATTTTAGACATTATTTTTGTACCCTATCACTGTTTTTATATTTAACCCAAAGGTTGACTGGTAGAGAATGCCTTGTGGCATTAAGTCCGCCTATGTAGGTACCACTATTGTACATGAAGATTAAATAAATAAATAAATTAAATAGCCTATATATAACCTTCCGATTATATATTATAGAATAATTATCATAAAAATCATCAATACACCTCTCTAAGTTCATATTGCCCTATTGAACGACTATTTCATGTAATCATGACATTTGAGGCCAATTCTAACTTAAGGAGTTGTATTGCTGATTCTAATTCCTTAAAGCCATATTTGTTACGGCCTCGAAACATATTTTAATCAAAATACAACCTGACACTGACCTGCAAATTTTAAAAAACATAATTCAATTTGAATTTCGCGGGCTACCTTAGCACATCCCCATAACTCATAATGTAAGTCGTAGGTTAACTAAATTAAGGTAAATTGTAAATACACAGATAAACCCATGCCTTTTTCCCATGGAGTAGGCAGAAACTATAGAACTAAATAAATGGGTACCTAAATTAATTAATATTATCCTATAGTTACGTTATTACGGACTGCAGCTCTTCAGTTACGTATTTGTGAGATTTCTAAAATCTGTCCGTAATTACGTAATTGCGTAATTACGTAATTACGTAATGGAAGCCCTACCCATAAGTATGCAAATCTATATACTAATATTATAAAGCTGAAGAGTTTGTTTGTTTGGTTGAACGCGCTAATCACAGAAACTAGATACTGGTTCGAATAGAAAAAATATTTTAGTGTTGGATAGCCCATTTATCGAGGAAGGCTATAGGCTATATAACATCACGCTACGATCCTTAGGAGTCAAGCGAAAAGAACAAAAGTCAGAAAGATCGCTAAGCGACGAGATGCGTCGCGATCGGTGGGTCGAAATTTCACGCGGACGAAGTCGCGGGCAGAAGCTAGTTTTCCAAATAAAACGCATGCTACATGATCAAAGTTTATTGAAAATGAATAATTTAACAATACTTACAATAACATACAATTGACTACAACTCTCAACACTTCTGCCACTGAAAGAGAATTACTCAACACTTAGAGCCAGTTCACACGAGCGAGCGGTAACGTTTATGATCGCAGATATTTCTGTATCGCAGATATTTCTGTATGTGCCTTCTTTGTTTGCCCTGCAGTTGGACAACAATAGACTGGTTTATTAATTATTATTTAGTTTACATGAGTAATTTGAGCGCAGCTTTTATAAAAGACATGCCCTGATCAATACGAAAAGCTGCATTTAATCAAAGTCCCTCTTATTTATAAACGTCGCATAACTTAAAGTAAATTTTGTTAGTTTTAAATGCACCTTTTTTACTGTTTCTATTTCTTGTGCGTGTCCCAAATAAAATATTTTTCATTCATACTTTTTTTTTTAAGTAAAGAGACTTTTAAACGCCAAAACGCATGGATAAACAGATGCTTATCATTATTTAACTTAAAGTAGCGTTTTAAATAAGGGGGAAAATTCCATATAAATCACGATATTTATGTCGAATATAATCGCGGTAGTCACTCATCTAATACAAAATGACGCGTCAGAGATAACGTTAACGCTACCGCTCGTGTGAACTAGCTTTTATTCTGACATTTAATATAACTCTGTATAAAATATACACCAGTATAGGTGGATTATTTAGCGTCGACACTCGAAACATATTGCCGTCTCGTTCTAACGCATGGTTGTTGTATAGCGTTGTTTCACTATTAGAGTATCTTCGATAAATAATCAACCTATTATAATGACTTAGGACTTAACCGGACTAAGCGAACTGTGCATAAGGCGACTTGCGGTATAAATTAGGTACTGCAGCAGATTTGTATATAATGTATAGAAAAATACATAATTTTATGACTCCATTACAATATTAAACGTTACTTTAACTATTGCTTTAGTGTGTAGTTTCAAATACGGTTATACAATTGCTTTACATAGATTTAAATACACGAGAACTGTACAATTTCGATAAAGTTCGTATTACAAGTATATTAAAGACAATATTATATCAAGAAATATACAAATTGGTATAGTAAATAGCTTTCACGTCACACCTGGCCATAATGTGAGTTTTACCGCACGCTACGCGTACAGTAAAACTTGCATTGTGGCCAGGTAAAGACGTAAAATTGTGTACTCACCACGGGCAGTAAAAAAGAAAGCCCTCTATCGCATATTTACAACCCTCGACTGCGGCTCGGGTCACAAATACCTGCGATTTCGGGCTTTCTTTCTTTTACAGCCCTTGGTAAGTAATGTACTATTTCATTACGTTATATATCTCATGATTTTATTTGATCGACAGTATTCTTTCTTCACAGTATTGCATTATCCTGCATTTATTGCATACATTTGTTTCACGATAACGAACGAAACATTGAAATGTGAACTTTATCTCCATCCAATAAGAGTCACATCGCATTGTTTTAATTCACAATGGTCTAACGTCCTTATAAAATTGGCTAGGTTTTAGGCCGTTTATTCCCGGTCGTCCCCACCCCGCCGTCCCCACTGGGTACGAGTGGGGAAAAAAAGTTTCGTTTCTCCCCAGTGTTGACGATTGGAACTTTTTATTTCCCACTCGTTCGTTTATTCCCGGTCGTCCCCACACCGGCGTCTTATCTATTGTGTGATTCATAATTTTGAACTGGTTGAAATAGGTTAGAACCAACCGCGCGTCGAAGAAAGTGGTGCCGCGGCAGCGGCTGGCGAACGCTACTTCCAAGTTGCTCACAGAATTTTATTCACCTTATTCTAATTGTCCGGGTATTCGCAATATCCGAATTGTTATATCAAAATTATTTATTTTTAGGAACATTGCTTTTGGGAAATAAAAAGTTACAACTGTCACCACTGCGGAGGAACGAAACTTTTTTTTCCCATTGGTACCCAGTGGGGACGACGGGGTGGGGACGACCGGGAATAAACCTTTTAGGCTACTATACGATCTTATTAGAATCTAAGCTTTCTATGATTCAATTATCATGAAATAAATAAAAATAGTCAGTCATAAGGACTCCCGACAGAAGTGAAAACTAAAAAACTTTGAAATAACTGAGTCTGGCGCAACATGTCACGCATTTCGGTGACGCGAACCCATAAGTTTTTCCCCTACCGAAAATAGCTCTACGCGGCTAAAGAACTTTTCATTTCAAAAACCTCCGTTTCGAAAGAAACGATTGGCTAAAAGTAGCAAAGATTTTGGAATCAGTGTTCACACTGCGGCGGCCTGGAAGGCGCGCGTGTACGCACCATGTCAGAGTCAAATGAAATAAAATGGCGAAACTTCACCAAACAAAACTGATTTTTGAAAGCCATCAACTTTAAGCAACTACAGGGTCAACGACCGCAGATAGTGTAATTAGGGAATGCAATCTCGAGTCCAGATTTTGCATCTTGAGATCTCGTGTGGTAAATCTAGTGTCGAGATTGGCTATTCGAGATCTGGGGCCTTACTCCCGAAAACGATTTGAGTTTGATTTTGATTCGATTTCGTTTCTGATCAGAACTCGATTTAAAACATAAAACTGACGGAAGTTAGTTTTGCTTCGAACCACCATGCGATCGTGCGCTAGTGTCGGATTCAAGAGTATGGATCGGTATTTAATTCTAACCCAATTCGATTGATTCAGAACTCGACGCTGTCGGGACTAAGGCCCCAGAAACGAGTTCTAATCGGAATCAAAATCGAATCGTTTTCGGGAGTAAGGCCCCTGGTCCGGCTCGTTTTCGAGTTCGAGATTTCGCCAACTTTTTTAAATACTTAATGCGTTTTTTTTTTTTCGTCAAAAATTCTTAAAATTAAATAAAATGAAAACTACACCCACTCAGGATATTCGTGTTAGATTTTGTAAATAAATTAATAAAAAAAGAATGTCAACAAAAAATCGACGTTTATTTAAGTAATAAACTTCTGCACAACGCATACATAACGCAACAAATCAGCCGCTCACTATAAATCCATATATTATTATAAAGAAATGGCTTCTCAAGCAGCATACTATGCTCAGACGCACCCGCTGTCTCGAGATCTCGAACAAGATTGTCTTCCCACGAGACTGAATCTCGAAAGAATTGCATTCCCTAAGTGCAATTAAGTACTTGAAATATGAGTTCAGAAAATCATTTTTTGTTTTGTGAAGTTTCGTCAGTTAATTTAATTTGATCCTATATTCACCGAAATAGCTGGAGCATGTGAATATACTTAACGGCTTTAAATTATCACATAGTCAGAATATTATAAAATAAAATGGGGCAAACCGAAGCTATCCGAAGAATGCCGAGCGCTCGCCGAGTACCACTTACGTAATAATAACATGAACTGTATCCTTTATTACGTGTGTATCGCTCGTAAGTCCGCCATGACAGTTTCGAACGCGTTCCCTTGGGTTCCGTCGATTATTTTTACACGTTGGTCTCGCTCGATCTGAAAATAAAATAATTTTCAGTGAGTATCTTTTAGAAAGAAATGTGTTTACTTGGCTCGTGTCAAAAATCTCATAATAGAATAGAATAAAATAGAATATTTTTATTTCAGACAAATAACACCAATAATATAACAATGATAAAAAATGAGCAATACAATGGTGATAATATAATATAACACCACAACCGTATTCCGTAACGATGAGCATGAGATCCTGGGTTCGAACTTAGGTGAAGGGTTATAAGTTAAAAAAAACCGGCCAAGTGAGTGTCGGACCACACAAAATATATTCCGTAGTTGGGATGAATTTATCCCAAGAACAAACTTAACATTGTAGTTGACAAGCAAGTTCTCCCATACATTCCAACTGCAAATGTTTGTACGCAGAATATTGAGAGATTTACCATGTTATGTTAGACTTCTTATAGGTTATCCTGTAATCTATAAATAATATTGATTTTCTATATATATATATATACACATTTTTTTTTCATAATTTTTGGCTCAGCTATTTCAGAAATAAGGGGGGTAAATTTTCTTAAATAACTTTAAAAGTATTTATTTTAAAATTATAATGAATATATATCTGAAGTCCTTACAATAAGCCCTTTCATTTTTAATATGTCACATGGTACAGTTTGCAACATTCATTTATTTACTAAACACGTACGTCTTTGGGTCACAGAAATTCATGTGTACCAAATTTCAACATAAGGGGTTCATTAGATTCGGAGCAAATCGGCTGTGACAGACGGACAGACAGATACAGACACACGTGTGGTCCTATAAGGGTTCTGTTTTTTCCTTTTGAGGTACGGAATCCTAAAAATAACTCCTGCGAACATTTCATGCTGCTAGACCCAACGGTTTAGGCTGGGCGTTGTCATTCGTGGTCTGTCAGTGCATGAACTAATTAATTTAAGATTTTATATGTAAGACTAGCTGCTCCCCGCGGTTTCACCCGCGTAATTTTCTATTCCGTGGTTTATATGCAATTTTTTTTTTACTTTGGGTTACATTATTGCAATTTTCTTAAGGATCTCCAATTTTTTTGAAAATAAATTATAGCCTATGTTACTTCCTGATAATTTAGCTTTATATTGGTGAAAAAAAAAAAATGGTTATAATCGGTCCAGTCGTTTCGGAGCTTATTCGGTACAAACAAACAAACAAAAAAATATTTTATCTTTATAATATTAGTGTAATGTGTGTATTTCCTCCCGTGGGTGTCGTAAAAGGCGACTAAGGGACTTACTAGAGAATGGTTCTCTATGCATTTTTAACACCATACTACGATCGCCAACCCGCCTGCTAAGCGTGGCGATTATGGCAAACCCCCCCAATAGGGCGAGGTTTATGTCCAGAAGTGGACGTCTTTCGGCTGAAATGATAGATGTGTTGTTGTGTCGTACCTCAGCCCTGTACTTGATGTGCTCGGGCCACACGCACTGGTCGAAGTAATCGGGGATATCTGGCGGGTCATAGAGGCGGTGTGAGCGACGTAGCACACACTCGCCGTACTCTAGTACGAAGTAATACCTGCAACATTAACATTATTGTTCAGAATCTACAAGAATATACAGAGGTATGAGGAACTAGGTGTCAAATTCACTCATAACATACAACATAATATGTAACATATCCCAACGCAGGACATGGTCTATCCATGTGCCAAATTTCATGCAAATCCACTCTCACAGTCAAGCGTGAAATAGTAACAGACTGACAAAGTTCCTCTATATTAGAATTCAAAATTGCGCGTTCGTATTTCCGAAGATAGACGATCTTTGTCGAAGAGCATACTACTTCTGGGAGATCTGTAAAGAAAAACAATGCAATGTAGACTCACCTCAAATCACACATATCCATAATCGGCTGATAATTCAACACGGTAAAACCTTCCGCTATCAAAAACCTCTTTCCCCGCACTTTGAACTTCTGCGCCCCGTCCTCTGTGCATGTCGCATGCGCCATGTCCTGCCCTTTGAGGGTCATGCACATGTCCGTGTGCATGGCGTCCATGTCCAGAGCGGATAGTATGTCATAGTTGTTGTGTTCGAGCCCCTCGCACTTGATGTGTCTGGGACTGTCATCAGGGAAGAAGTACTTGTCTTGGTGGAACACGTGCACTGGGGTTAAAGTGTCTTTCAAACGGTTGGCGAGGGAGGTTTTGCCACCGCATGTTACGCCTGATATGCCTGGAAATTAAGGTTTTTAGTTAGAGAATAAGAAAAATATTCTAAGAGAGTAACTCTGGAGTTTCTTGCCCGTTTCTACATTCCAAACTACCTTTTGAGAGGGGCAACTAGAAACAATTATATTTTCTTGTAAATTTTGACATGTTTAATATTCAAAATTCACTTACTTACGTTACATGTCAGTATTTGTGTCACAGAAGTTCATATGTGTACCAAATTTCAACTTAATCAGCCTAGTAGATTCGGAGCAGATTAGCTGAGTGATCCTATAAGGGCTCCAATTTTTCCTTTTTTAGATACGGAACCCTAAAAGTTACTTTTATGTGCCTAATTAAAATAAATTATTTGACTTTGATTACATTATAATGTAGCTTACTGTGTTTGAGTTGCACAAGAAGTATGGCGTGAACACGGTACAGAACATATCCATATGACAACCAAAAAGAACAAACATGACAACACAAACACATAAATACATTTGTACAATCAATTTGTCAATTTTTAGGGTTCCGTACATCAAAAGGAAAAAACGGAACCCTTATAGGATCACTTCGTTGTCCGTCTGTCTGTCAGTCTGTCAAGACCCTTTTTCTCAGGAACGCGTGGAGACATCAAGTTGAAATTAATATCAAATACGAAGGTTTATGCTCTCTTGGAGCTCTGAAAAAATCAAGCTTCTAAGTCAACGCAATAAAAGATACAGCCATTTATGCGATATTCGCAAGTAAATCCAAACCTATAGGGCACTTTCCGTTGACCTAGAATCATGAAATTTACCAAGAAGCAAGGTCTCACAGCACAAGTAAAAGAAAAAATCCGAAAATTGTTAATTTGTAATTTTATCATATAAAAAAATCGTTTTTGCGTTTAAAAACTTAAATTTGCAGTTGGAGAATCAACTACGGAACCCTTCATTGTGCGTGGTACCGACACGCACTTAACCGGTTTTTTTTTTTTAATTAATTCGATCTTTGAGACACTACGTCAACTTGCCGTGTTGTGAGACATTTCATACGACTAAGAATGACAGTTGTGATTTCAAATTTACGCACATACACACCACACCCACACTTAAGTTAATATTGAATTTGCATATAAATATTTTTTCCTAAGTTCACAATCAATAATAAGTATCGCCATTCATGGAGACGATTTCAATGCATCATGCTCAATGCAACTTGATTAAAAAACGTAGAGTGATCAGGGCTACATACCGATTATAATCCAGTCGCTTCTATTCGGCACCATGACTGACGTATCGAAAGTTGCTATGATCGAGCGAAGCGGACACAGGAGAGAGCGGAGCGAGCCGCACGCTATCAGAGATGTGGGAGCAAGTGGTAGAGGGTGAAGGACATCAGGCCACCGACGAACAGCAAGCCAAACGCGCCGCAGCCCAACAGACACCACTGTGGATCCGGGATTACGCTGTGTACCTGCGAATCTGGAACATACAACAGCAACGGGTGTAAGAAGACGCTAAACGAAGCCGAGATTCATTTGTACTTCCCGTCAGTTTTTTTTTTTTTTAATGCACCATACCTTGGAATCTTCTGGTTACGGAGATATTGAAGATCAAAGCTATCACGAAAACAAGTTTTAAATGTTATAAATTTATTTTACGTCACACCTGGCCATAATGTGAGTTTTACCGCACGCTACGCATACGGTAAAACTCGCATTATGGCCAGCTGAAGACGTAAAATTGTGTGCTCACCACGGGGAGTAAAACAGAAAGCCCTCTATCGCATATTTACAACCCTCGCCTGCGGCTCGGGTCACAAATACCTGCGATTTCGGGCTTTCTTTCTTTTACAGCCCTTGGTAAGTAATATACTATTAAATACCCCCACGACCCCTGTACAAGTGTACATGCATACATATGCGCAATGTTTAGCGTGCGTTACGATTTTTCACACCAAAAATAAATGTTACTTAGTTTGATGTACTATCGAGGAAAAGCATATCTAAGCTCCGTAAGGACTACATTTGCTTACAGCGCTCGGCCGCTATATAAATTTTTGTAAATGAAAAATGGTGCGTTTTTTTCATTGGTAATAAAATATCAATGGGAACCTTCCTTCGGTCGTAGTTCGAGCACGCTTGAAACAAGGTTTTTTTTTTATGAATGGCTTTTCTATGTTATCCGAAAAGTATAAAATTAGCATCTCAGTTGAGTAGATTTTTCACAATTAGCAGTATTTGGGTGAGAGGCGGAATATTTCCATAAAACTTTAAAAGCGCAAAACTCGATAAGCACCGGTCATATTGGTTTGTTTTAAATTAGCTCTAGTCATGACCCCTTTTCAAGGAATGCACCTAATTACCAAATACAAATTTGCAAGTGACTGAACCCGAGAAATAGTTGAAACAAAATGTAAAGTACAAAAACATTAAAAACTCTTGTCATCTTGTTTCTTTTGTTCTATTCGTAGTGATCGAAAAAAGGTCAGACATCTGTGATCAACTAATCATTGTAACAGAGCCTACAAAAACACGGACATCAAAAAAACTAAACGACAAAAATTGTTTCATTGGTCGACGCAAAACGGGGCGTTAACAGATGTGGTCATCGTGTTCACTGGATTTTGTTTTCAAATTGCATAGTTATAGCTTTCCTCGATAGTACAGAATGCGTCGATAGCGGTTATGTGATGGGTCTTGTTGTAACAATATAAATCTAAGTAAAAATTACTAAATTCAATAAACTCACCTTCGTCTATAAAAGGGTAAGAGTTGACCCAGAAGGATAGCAGAACAAACACTGCACTGGTTGACACCAGGACCAGTCGACCAATCACCGCATCAGGTATGTCCATATATATGCATCACATCAATTTCAACCTTATACTACAACGAATTAAGCATAGATTTGTTTCCTTCTGTGTTCTGTTATGAGATATTGAAGTTTATTGTATGAGAGGTAGAGCTTAGATTTAACTGCAGAATAGTTCCTTCTCGAAGTCTTCGAATGTTTCTCCTTCGGGGAATAGGATGGACTTGTGGTCGTCGTGTTTGATTTCAATTGTATCAGCGAGTGGTTTGCGCTTGGTCGCGCGCTCCAAGATCTGTCAACAAATGATAAATTATATTTTTTTATTGTATAATATTAATGAAATTATATTTTTTTATTGTATAATATTAATGAAATTATATTTTTATTGTATAATATTAATTAAATTATATTTTTAGAGTTCCGTACCTCAAAAGGAAAACACGGAACCCTTATAGGATCACTCATGTGTCTGTCTGTCTGTCCGTCCCTCTGTCACAGCCGATTTGCTTCGAATCTACTGGACCGATTAAATTGAAATTTGGTACACATATGAAGTTCTGTGACCCAAAAACGGATGTGTAACGTAAATAAATGAATTTTGAATATGGGGGGTCATTTTTAGGGGAGAACATTAGAAAATTTAAAAAAAAATGGGAACTATACCGTGAGAGATATTAAATGATTATTGTAAGGATTTTAGTTTTTTTTTTTTATAATATTAAATCAAATAACTTGAAAGTTATTTAAGAATATAAATATGAAAATTGACCATTCCGTGATAGTACGTGGTCCATGGCGGCCGTCGGTGGTTAGTACCAGCCCACCTCCCCCCAGAAATTCACATTTTTATTTTTTATTAAAAACTAAAGCAGTATTATTAAAACTGTTCAGAAATGCGTTACTAGAGATAAGAATGCTAGGTATATTTTTTTAACTATGAGAATAGAGATATCTAGAATTTGATTCAGTTAGCAGACTGGTGATTCGTTTGGTGGTGTTATTGTTGTTTAATATTGAGAACTAAGTGATATTTCAAGTTTTGGACTTGGTTGTAATAACAATGTAACCGATTGTAAAAAATCTAGAAGGTTTTTAATTGTGTCGGTGTACATATATATTTTTAATGTTTACAAAAATATCTGGAAGTAGCCTACTTTTCTTCCCCATATTTTTGTAAATCGTAACTTTACTTACGTCACACCTGGCCATAATGTGAGTTTTACCGCATGCTACGCGTACAGTAAAACTTGCATTGTGGCAGGTGAAGACGTAAAATTGTGTACTCACCACGGGCAGTAAAAAAGAAAGCCCTCTATCGTATATTTACAACCCTCGCCTGCGGCTCGGGTCACAAATACATGCGATTTCGGGCTTTCTTTCTTTTACAGCCCTTGGTAAGTAATGTACGTACGTATACGTACCTACCAAAACAAATTATAAAAACAATTACGAAACATCTCACATCAACGAAATTAAAACTCTTATTTAAGGGTCCGTGCACGAAAAAATCTCTCTTTTGGCAATTTCTTATCTAATTGTGAGAAAACTTGAAATAATCGAAACATTAAGTCTGTGTAACTATAAAAGTACAGTTTTCATGGTGCTAAACCATTCGTGTCAGTCACAGCAGCTTTTAATAGTTTCATCATTTTTTTGCTCTCCAAAATATAGTTTATTTCGCCATTGATTTACTTGATGAAAATATTGTATAATCATTAAATAAAATTTTGATTATATTTCAAGGATAGCTGAAGACTAATTTGTGATTTTTAAATTTCTTAATAGGAAAAATATATATTACTAACGAGGTTTAAAACAAAAAAAGGTTTTTTGAATATAATTTTTCTGCTATATTTTGTATGGAAGTTGAAAAAAGTGGTGCCGCCACATGCAAGTAGACCATATAATGATGTTGATGATATTTTTTAATTTTCAAAATCAAAAGTAGTTTCTTGTAGAATGATGATCAAATGTCAGTCCCGCGTCATTTTTCGGAAAACTTGTTGCAAATATTAGTGATTTACCGCGAATACTTAATTTATTTGAAAAATCCCTTTCAGCCACATGCAAAACAAAGAACACGACTTTTCAAATCTCAAATAATTTTGTTTAAATTATGTTTCCCTTTCTCACAAACAATGAACAAAATTGATCAAAATCAGTCGATTTCGTTTACGGCCTCTTAACGTGTTATCAAAAAATAAATATAACTCTATTTGATAATGACATTGAGACAAGCAAACATTTTGTCAGTAGGTACATCTAACAGTCATGACTAAGGAGTTATGACTGTTAGATGTACCTACCAAGGTACCTACTAAAATTTGTGTATGTACCAATTTATTAAAATACCACAATTTACATTACTAAATTGGTCCCAGCTGACTTTATACTACATACAGGATAAGTTTAAAATGAGTGCGTATATTTTACGAGGTAATCAAGTGCTTAAAACTGAACAACTTTCCCCAAGGAACATATTAGGTCGAAATCTAAAAAATAAAATTTAACTTCTCATACAAACATAAGTCACGTGACCAGTCACTTTAGTGTGTTGCCAAGCGATCCAGTAGTACCACGGGAAGTTTTTTTTTTTACCCGTGGTACTACTGGTAGTCCACATTTCATAGTTTAGTTCAAAATGACGAATCATTCAATTTGCCTTCGAGTGGATAATTAGACAATGGTAAAACATTTCTGCGGCAGATTGTATGATTTGTCATTTTGAACTGAGTGAAATAGGTTCTGTTAGGTTAAAACTATGACCTATAACGGCCGGCGAGCGCTGCTTCCATGTTGCTCGCAGAAATGTTTTTACCATTGTCTAATTATCCGTGTTTTCGCAATATCTCTAGGGTTTTCGTGGAGTAAACTATGAAATGCGAACTACCAGTAGTACCACGGGTAAAAAAAAAAACTTCCCGTGGTACTACTGGTAGTAATACTGGGCAACAATCGGTCACTTTGTATGAAGTCAATTTATTATTGTACCACTTTGTCAGAGTGATTAATATGTACGCCATGCCAAATTACAGCTTTCTAGTACTAAGAGTCTGAGCTAAGCCGCGGACAGACAGACAGACAGACGGACAGACGGACATAGCGAAACTATAAGAGTTCCTTGTTGACTACGGAACCCTAAAAAGGAGAAACCCAGCAGCGGGACACAATATATGCTATGAAAAAAACACAAATGTCATCATGATTCTAGGTGAAATAGCTTGTAAAGGTCATTTGACAATAACGTGTTAATTTCAGTACCTACAGTAAAAGTGACCATTGGTAGTATTATTGCTAATGAGAAACATTACTGTATGCCTAATGATATGGTCAATATTGTTCACAAGGATAATGCAATTCGTTTAATTAATCATCACCTTCGGCGTGATATTAATAATATCCTGTTAAAAATGCCCGAGCCCTGTTTTAGTAGGTACCTATGCTAATCTTAGCAGTAACTATAAATACGTATTTAGAAATGGTTTTTTTAATTGTATTTTTTTTTTTAACTCTTTATTTGGTTAGGGTTTTTAACTTAACAGATATGCCAACCCCATCGTGCCTTTTAACATTGCATAACATTAACACTTTTATATCCATACTAATATTATAAATGTGAAAGTAACTCTGTCTGTCTGTCTGTATGTTACGTTTTCACGCCTAAACCGCTGAACCGATCGTCATGAAATTTGGCAGAGATATAGCCTGGGATATGGAGAAGGACATAAGCTACTTTTTTACGCGATAACCGACATCCACGCGGGCAGAGCCGCGGGCAACAGCTAGTAACACATATATAGACACCCAACATATTATAACACTTAGTGACAAAGATAATAACATAAATAATCATCTACTCTTTGACATTAATAATATTTTCTTCTTTTTTAATATATCTAATAATTATAATTATATTGCTACTTAATTTTAATTTTAGTTGAATTATAACTATGAGTATAATTATAACTAAATATACTTAAACCCAAATGTTTGCATGTCACAGTATTATGACTAAGTGTTATGGATCTGTATTTATTGATGTTAAGACCGAAATTGTACAGCCGGGTTCATTAATATATTGGCCCTTTCAGACTTCAAAAATATATGAATGTCTAAAAACTTCATAATATTGTAACACCTATAAGCATCATTAAATTGTGGTCAAGATTTAGATTCATTAATATGTGACTGCTTTTTTTCAGTAACATGTATACAGCCAAAGGCACATTATTATATGAACCACTTTAAGATCATATTATCTGAACAATGTAGGATTCACAATGATGTATACACACATGAATACAATAATATCTGAGCAAGTTAATGTAATTCAAATTCAACCTTATTATTACGTCATAAAGATGATTTCTTAAAATTGCATGGTCAAGGAGTTTGCAACATTATTTATCACTGAATCATGTTACTATAATTATAAATTACATGTGGCACCCTCAATTTTTTTACCATTCTTAAATGGCCAAGCTGTACGAAAACATAGGGCATTGATAGACACTCATTTAAAAAACTTAAAAAGCAAACGCGAGAAAAACAATGGAAACTACTGTTATTTCTGTAACAATGTAAACTAGATCTTATTTGGTCGAGCAAATAATTGACTTTACTATGCATGTACAGATAATTAGAAGCTTAGCCTGCTCAGATATTTTTAAAGCCAATACAGTTTAGATATATTTTTGAAAAGGGTGATCACATATTATTGCCTAATGCACAGCGTATATTATTAAACCATTCACATAAGGGCATATTTTTGATCTATAGGTTCTATAGAATTTATTAAGCTTTCCAACGCTCACAATATTTTGAATCCTTGACAGTGCCAATATATTAATGAACTTGACTGTACCAACACTTATGGCAAATAAATTGATTTGATTTGATGGAAGTCACAGATGAAGGACTGTTATTAAACAACATACATTTTTGGCATCTTCTGACTTTGGTTAAGATAAAATTGATTCAATTAATTCCATGTTTAAATTAAAATATACTTGCAAAATACATGAATAAACCAACATTGTAAGAAAAATGTATTCTGCTGCAAATATACTTAGCTCTTATCGCAAAAATAATATTCATCATCATAATTTTAGCCGAAAGACGTCTACTGCTGGACATAGGCCTCCCCCAAGCACCGCTACTTCGACCGGTTCTGTGCTTCCCGCATCCAGCGGATTCTTGCAGCTTTCATAAGGTCATCGTCCACCTTGTGGGAGGCCTTCCAACGCTACGTCTTCCGGTACGCGGTCGCCACTCCAGAACCTTTCGGCCCCAACGGCCATCTGTTCTGCGCACAATGAGCCCTGCCCATTGCCACTTAAGTTTGGCAATTCTTCGAGCTATGTCGGTTACCTTGGTTCTCCTGCGGATCTCTTCATTTCTGATTCGATCACGTAGGGAAACTCCAAGCATAGCCCTCTCCATTGCCCTTTGGGTGACTTTTAGCCTTCTAATAAGAACCATTGTGAGCGACCACGTTTCAGTGCCATATTTCAGCACTGGCAACATGCACTGGTCAAAGACTTTCGTCTTGAGACACTGCGGTATGTGAAAATAATATTAATGACATAAAACATAAGTACTAGAATTATTTTTATATTAAGTTCACCATAGCCCACAGTTTCACTAACAGAATGCTCCCTCTTACTATAACTGCTGCAGCAAGTGCACTCACAAACATTCTCCTTGTTGTCTGACACACACACACACACATAGATAATATGCTGTAATCTTATCAGTAAAGTAGTGAAGCGTCACTTGAGACAACAATGTTAAACTATTGTTTGTTCTCAAATATTATCGTTATAAGTAACTCTACAATGACCATTATTCATTAGTGGATTTTACAGCTAGTGCTTAACAGAAGCCATTTTATCCCGAGACAAATATATCACCCGAGCCACAGGTGCGGGTGGGTAGTTAAGTCAGGGGTAAAATGGCTTGGTTATGCCAGAGTTATACACTGCTTTTCACTTCGATTGCAAGAAAATGAAACAGGACAACACTATTTTTTCATTTTCAACATGTGTCATTCGACTTGTGTACTTCATACTGCCAAGTCACAAAAATGTATCTTTGCGTTTTTAAATAACAAAGACAACAATTTTATCTTTTTTTATTAAATTAATGATAGAAAACACAGAAGTGATATAAATTAAAGCAAATAAAATAAAACAACAACTTTAATCTACGACGTTTTATTGTGCGTGTGGCTGTTGGACCTGAATATCTTAGTCTTAGAAAAAAAAAAATACTTTATGCACTGTCTAGAGTATAAAAAGTGAAAAGTATATTGTAGAGATAAGCAATTAGGCTTTAAAATGAAAATAACCTTGGAGTAATTAGTAAATTGATTAAGTCAATATAAGAATAGAATAACTGCATCTAGGGATGTAAGCAATATAAAATCATTTGGTGTAAAAAATATTGTGGGAAGCCCATGTCCATTAAGATCTAAATGAAAACTGAGTATATAAAAGAAAGTTTGAAAGTGACACTGGTGACTGAAAAGGTGTGTGGTAGGTACCCTACAGGGACTGTAGTTCTGCCTTAGCATTAAGACATTGGAATATGGAACACCAATAAACATAATGAATGTAATCATATTGAATATCGTACCTTGTCAGCCACGCTGATGTGTGCAACTGGTTTGCTGAGCTTTAGCAACTTGTTGACGTTCTCCTCAGTTATCTGCTCCTTCGACTTCACCGGCGCCTTCGGTTTCTTACTCTTACTCTTGAACAGATGCCTGTGATCTACACACGACAGTATCTTAGTTAGTCAATTGCGCGACGAATAATAATAAATTGATCGAATACGCAATGTGTCGAGTATATTATGTAAGAAAGGTCCGTTAGTAATAAAATGGACAATAAAACCGGCAAGTCTAATCGCTGTAATAGGCGCAATAAAGTCGCGACACGACGAGTGCCGTGACTGCGTGACGTAATAACGTTAAGTATATCAATAATAAGTCGGTGAGGTTGGGACGAACCTTGACCCGCGTGTCGTGGCCGAGTTCTTCGAGAGCCACGCTTCGCCTCACCACCGTCTACGAAACAACAACAACATTATTCCAACAACAATTCTTCCAATAACTTGAAAAATTATGGACGAAATAGTAAAGTGTTTATTTCATACCTTCTTGATCGACGAGTTCCAGAGCCTGTCGCACTAATGCTGAAGACATTTTAATGCAACAATGCGTAGAGACAACATTTAAGTGCTGTTAAACACGGAAATACAATTCTAACCTATAAACATGAAATGTGAAACGTCAAGTGTCAACTGTCAAATCATTGACCGATGAATTGTCAATGTCAAGGAAATAGGTACGTTTCGTTTCAATTGCAGGTTTCTAAAACAAATAACTTGTTAATTAAAAAATAAAATAAAAGAAAAGGTTTATCATTAATCTTTTTTTTTTGTGAAAATAGCTGGTGCCGATGCCGTGGTAAATATCAGTACCTCGTAGTATTAGCAAGTCAGCAATGACGCAAACGTGGTTGACTGACAGGTTGCGCCGGACTATCGCGCTTGAATTTGCCACTATAGGCGCTAATGTAGAGTGAGGTCTCTAGAAAAGTCAAATGTGAAACAAAACGTTCACTGTTTTCGAGATTTTCTATCGCAAATTGTTACTACCTACTTATTCATAATATTGTAAAGATTGATCTAATTTCGTAGCACTTGGCGGAAGAATAATATTTGTCTGCTTAATGCTTTCTAATTTTAGGAACATTGTAATGTAAATATTCATTTGATATTTTAAAATGTAATATTATAAACATTTTATGAAGTAATGAGTACTTAAACATATCCAAAACATATAAAATAAAAGTACTGATAGGACCTTACGCAACACAAAAAAGATAGCCACAATTGGGGAAGCTAACCATGTACCTATCCGTAATTTTTTTAAACCATAGTTAAAACGCATTCAAGTTTAGTAAAACTTAATATTTTTGTCACACAGGTTTTGCATGCTATACCGTGCTATCAACGGCGACAGCGAGTCGAGTGCGGGCGTGGAGCGTCGCGAGGACCCCGGACCACAGCCGCACGGTGCAGCCACGCAACATTCGACGCAACACAGATATGAGGTGAGCAGCAATAGCAGAACTCAAAAACTTAAGTATAACTTAAAATAATAAGAAAAACATAATCAAAGACCAATGCGTCAGTGGCTGCAAGGTATCCTGCCTATAATCACAACCGTTCGATTCGGTATAGAATTCGATTTTTATGGTTCGTTTAAGAGGAACACTCCAAAATAGTAGGTAACTTTTTAGAAAATATAGTTAGAAATAAATAAATAAAAAAAATGTAAAAAAAGGAGTAGGTATGTATATAAGGAGCGTAGCAGGTGGCGTTCTATAATTTCTGCCTACCCCCATGGGAAGAAGGCGTGAGTTTATGAGTTTATGGATATGAGATAGAAAATGTTGGAGCGCTAAATAAATTATAATTAGGTATTTCGTAACATAACTTAAGTGCTTCTATTAAATATAATTATATTAAATGAATAATTAAAAAGGAAACCAGCGGTAATTTTATAAAAACAATATAATACCTATTATGTTTTTTATTATTTCGATTAAACTTGCTTTGTAAACACTTTATCGAAGGATTCCTCAAACAAACTTTAACAATCGAATCCGATACCGAATCGAACGGTTTTGAATAGCTGTTCGTATTCGATCCCCAGGCAAAGTAATAATGGGATTTCTCAGTAGCCTCTAATCTGTTTACACTTTGCGCTCTGGTGACTTTGATACTGTAACCCTACGTGTTGACCTCAGGGCCCCCCAACACCGTGCCCCGCGCGCGTAGAATACGCGACGCCGGTGTTCGCGCGCAACTACCAGGGAGTGTGGCGCTACGTAGTGCAGATACCTTACGAGGGCTACTTCACGCAGACCGTTGAGGTTACCAGGTATGTTAAGTGTTTAGAGTGCTACAAGGATATTTTGGCGCCTGAATGTCATTGACAGGAGGACGTTGTTGGTAAACATTAGTAAAATTGCATCACAGAAATTGTATTGAAAAAACAAGATGGCGTCTTTAGTTCCAATTTTATCCACGCACCATAATATCCTTGTAGTTTTGTAAGCAGTTACTATTTTGATTTTGACCTTTGAAGGACGGAGCAAATTCTAAAGGGCCAATTAATAGGGATAAGTGGGACTGAACTAATCTCGTTTGCATTATTTCAAATTCGGAGGGTGGTGGTACATAATGGGCAGGAAAGGAAGTGCGACCTATCCTTAGCATGGGCTTTATACTCACACTAGTTTGGAAGGAGTCGATGATACATATTTGGCCAGATTGAATCTGCAATGGGTAACCTGAGCCAACTATCAATGCACTGATATTCATATTCATTAGTCTGTGGCGGTATCAACAACGCCACATGCGAACTCGTATCAAAGACCTGATGTCACAAATCCTGCATCGCGCTTCCTCCCTTTACTATAAAGTATGAGTGAACTTTACACCCTGTTCCTCATACCTCTAAATTGGGAGGATCCCCCGACCAGACGGGTATTGTGTCTGGTGGGCAACTGCCCAACGGTTGATGTCGGGATGTTGTATATATATGCTAGTCGCGCGGTAAACTCTGATAGCGCGATGCAGGATTTGTGACTTCAGGTCTTTGATGCGTAGTTCGCATGTGGCGTTGTTGATACCGCCACAAGTCACTACAGTTCGAGTACAGGGACTACTACTACTGCAGAATTGTTGTCACTGCTAGCAAAGACGTCTCCCAAATTCTTCGAGGCCACATATTTATTTAATTATATTCCCATTAAAGAATATGTCGTGGTAATGCCCGTACCCAGATGCATGCAGTCCCGCTGCCACTACCTGGATGGCGGCTGCCTGAGCTCGCCGCGCTGGGTGTCGCTGCTGGTCGCCGAGCTGCACTACCCTCCCAGGCAGAACAAACACCTACAGGTACCGTAATACATACAGAGCACTACACCTAACTTCTTCGAAGGGCAGAGATGTTGTCCCACATTTCACCAGCTATATTTGAAGTCCCACATATGGTCATAAACCGCACATTGTGCCCATTTGGAAAGATTGTTTCGCATTGTCATATATGTTGCCGTCGGTGTTTTCGTGATAACGACCGCGAACAACATCTAAAGTTAATAATTTTTATTTAACATTTTATTTTAAAATGTTAGTAAGATCCATTTACTTTTTTTTTTTAATCAAAATCACTAAGCCATTAAATATGATTTTATTGTTTAAGCATTTATAACATTTAATGCGGTGGGTCGCGAAGTCCCATGTGATAGAGAGCGAGTTTATTGCCATTAACTGGGCAAAATTGTACAGGCCGTTAAGTTCTTTTGTACAGTGCCAGCATCTCAAGCTACACGAAACTCAAATTTCTCCAAACGATTTTAAACTTTAAAATGTTGATGATTAAGTTCAGAATCGAACTAGAAAATTTGTCAGTTTGTGGTAACTTGATGTGCGGGCCAGCGTACTTCATCATCGGTTCCAATGTGTTTCTGCTTCTCGGCAGGACTACGAGCAGTATGTACAGAACCGCGCCGGCCAGCAGCCGGAGCCCGAGACCAGCTCCGATAAGCCGTCACACTGCGATGGACACGACGAGATGGGATGCTATCAGGTTAGTGCCTACAGCATTCATGAGTTACTTGATCCCTGTTTTATGCAGTCTTCATCACAATTTGCTCATCAGCTTCCTGCCCTCATAAAAAAATTAATGGGATCGGCACGTTTTTTTCTTCCATAAATCTCTATTATCCGTCACTTTCAACCCAGCCATTACGCCTGCACTGCTCAATCCTTATCTCACAATCTATCTCTTCTTTGATCTGCCACTAAAACAAACTAAATTATTTTCACTATTAAACAACTTATGATTACTTTGAGAATCCCTATTCTATGTCTAGAATATATGTACATCATCGTTCATTTTCAGGTTCGTCTCTACTATGACTGGTTCTTGGTACCCGGGTCTTGCAAGTGCTGGAGACCAGACTACTTCGCGAGGTACGTGCGTCGTCGCCAGAACAATGAGCTGTAAGAAAATTGATGAATTCACGCACAGGAATAAGATTATAGCTTCATCTCTAAAAATTCAGCCGTCTTAAAGCAGATATAACATCATCTATGTAGGCAAAAGCTAAAATTTCATATTATTCATCAACGAATCCGCTAAATGAGATTATTTATACTTTTTGTTCGCCAAATTTTATTTATATATGATTTTGTATTGTTCATAAATCAATCACTTCAGAATTTTGTTTTGTATTAAATTTACCACCCAGTGTAGGAACTACAGGAAGTTGGTGATAAGCTCTACCCAAATCTACAGTGTAGATTTCTTTAATTTCTCACACTGTTGACGGTAAATTATTTATAATTATAAACGTATGTTTTTGTATATCGTTATGGAATGACAATGTAAGTGTAACGTTAATATGTTAAATGTTAAATTTGGTGCTATTGCTACTTAACGTTGTGAAATTAAGACTGTATCTAAATAATTATATTACGTAAATAGGTTCTTACCAAAATATATAAGAAAGGGAGGCGAGATCTCTTATCAATGTAGATTATACAATAAGTTAGTGTTCAGGCAACATTTTGCAATCTTCTTTAATTTAATCAAATTCAAACAGTTTCATACCCACAGACAGAATTTCAATAGTAGATTGTCATAATCAACATTTCACAATCTATTAGGTTTCAGATTTCTTTATTTAAGAGGCTACCGAGCGCACAGTGGCGCCCTCATCGTTATTTCGGTGATTTCTTGTATTTTAGAATGAAAATGCAGAAAATAAGCTCGACGGAAAATAGTGGCCACTAAGCTCCGTTTTAATGATTACAATAAAACATAACAATTTAAAACTACTGTTTGTAGTAATAATAACGTATAGTCTTGTGAAGCACAACTTGACGAGCTTATTTTCTGCATTTTCATTCTAGAATAAAAGAAATCACCGAAATAACGATGAGGGCGCCACTGTGCGCTCGGCGTAGTCTTAAAGTTAATTAAAAATAAAAATATTAATTAAGCGCTCCCTGTAGAAATACTCGTTAAGGTAGCTACTATAAACAATAGAGGGAATGTATTGAAGGTCAGTTTGCATTTATAATTGTAAAGATTGTAACTATTAACACAGCCATGCTTTCTTTGACTAATTATTCAAAATACTGAATTAATATGCTTCTTTGGCGTTGAAAAGATTTCTATCACTTTGAATGAATGTAAGCTTTTCAAAACAATTTGCCGCTCTGAAGCTGCAAGTGGATAAATGAGTTTAAGAGAGCATGGTTCTCAGATATTTTATTATAAAAGATTAGAACTACCTAATGTTAGAAATTATTTATATAAAATTTTAGGAATAAGTTTTTTTAGTTGTATTAATAAAGCACTTCGAATATTAACTGTGTTTTTAATTAATTAATCTATTTATATTTCAACTAGCTTTTGCCCGCGGCTCCGACCGCGTGGATGTCGGTTATCGCGTAAAAAAAAGCCTATGTCCTTCTCCATATCCTAGGCTATATCTCTGCAAAATTTCATGACGGTCGGTTCAGCGATTTAGGCGTGAAAACGTAACATACACACAGACAGACAGAGTTACTTCCACATTTATAATATTAGTATGGATTTTATCGTTGATGAGACAAATTTTTCGCGAAATTATTGCGTGTGTTCCTACAAAATAAATATAAATACAATATTTGAGAACGTCAGTTCCTAGTAAGGACGAGGAGCTGTCCTATGTAAAGGAAAAGGAAACCGGCCAAATGCATATCGGACCACGCACAATAAAAGGTTCCGTAGTTTGGACGAATTTATCCCAAACTCAAACTTAACATTGTAGTTGAAAAACAGTTTCTCCCATACATTCCAACTGTAAATATAAGTTGGTCGACAATTACTCGTTAACTTGTAAAGCTTACTCAGCTTTAGGTAATAGTTTTTCTCTTAAATTTGTTATATATATTACTACCGTGATTTTTACACATATCAAAAAACAACCATTTAGCTGGCACTTGACTCTAATAAAAATTAGCATTTATTACGCAATCGGATCCCTGAATCTAAAAGTGAATCTCACAGACCCGCAATATTTTTGAACGACCTATCCAACAATACCCCACACCATGGGATAGACTATAAAAAAAAACATCCCCTACTTTACATGTAAGGGTGCACTTTGCGTACCTTACAATTTTTTTTTTTCATGATTTATGTTTACCACTCTATCGGTGTGATTATTAAGTACACCCGTGGTAAATTAGAGCTTTCTAGTACTAAGAGTCTCTGAGCTAAGCCGCGGACAGACAGACAGACAGACGGACATGGCGAAACTATAAGCCTCCTGCATTTCTCAGTGGAATAGCCCTAAAGCAGGTTCAAGCTTTTAAATATCTGGGTCACATTGCGACTAGTGACCTCAGGGACGATGAGGATGTTGAGCGGGAGCGCAGGGCTCTGGCAGTGAGAGTTAATATGCTCACACGCAGGTTCGCACGATGCACGAGAGAAGTGAAAGTTACGCTATTCAAAGCTTATTGCCAATCCTTCTACTCAAGCGGACTGTGGGTGAGATATACGCAGCGAGCCTACAGAGCTCAGCGCACGCAGTACAATAATGCGTTCAGAAGGTTGTTGGGTCTGCCGTGGCGGTGCAGCGCGTCTGGCATGTTTGCTGAGGCGCGCACAGATGGTTTTCAGGCCATCATGCGCAAAAGAGCAGCTTCCCTGCTAGCCCGTATACGGGGTAGCAACAACGGCATTCTGAACGCATTAGCTGTACGTTTTGACTGTCCCTTTCAAAACCAGTGGGTCAAGTCTTGTTTAGGTGTGGCGGGTCATGCCAAGTAAACTTGTAGCTCCGTAAATGTGTATTAGGTTTAGGTTAAGGTTAAGTTTTCTATGGGTCTATGCCACCCGAAATAAAGTTTTATATATATAAGGGTTTCTTGTTGACGACGGAACCCTAAAGAGCAGAAATAAAACGAAAATTTATTAAAAAAAAGAAATGTTTTGAAGGCAATGCAAATAGTTTCCAATAGTAAGGAATCTGCAGTTAAACTCAGATCAAAAGCTACCATTACAGATGTTATATAAAGTAGAGTATACACATATTACTAAGGGCCTGATAATAAAATACTATAATCCTAAATAATATACAATATCGAGATCATCATACAATGTCATAATCTAGTCTACTTATCGAATCTTGACCCAGCAAATGTCACTTAGTTGAGTGTTTCATAAATTAACATCAAACTGAAACGAACACTCTTCGTTGATTCTATCTCACTAATCTAGTACCTAATGAGTATTGACTTTTACAGTATTATACAGAAATAATTGAATGCGCACACCCTTGTATTGTCTTGTCTTTCTCAATACTTGTCTATTCAGCAAATGTCTTTACAGTCTGTCTGCATATTGTCTAGTAGGTACTCTTCTCTTAGATAGATAGAAGATAAAATACTATTTTCTCAATCATGCATGAAAATATTGTCATTATTTTCTAAAAAAGAACACGCGAAGTATCGAATTTACGGACAAAGAAAATCAAATCCATTGCAGGAGCGTTTTTTAATTTGGAACATTACAACGCTCCAGCAATGTTGTATGAAATGGCGTGCTGGGGTTAATAAATACTCTTTGATTGGATCTCTTATCATTCTTGGCATACCAAAGTACGTCTCCTTGCTTAGCACAAATTGCGTTCACGAGGCTGTATAGCCAGGTATAGCCATAAATGCGTTTGCCTTTCGGCACAGATGACAAATAGAAAATTAGGGGCAAAGCTGAAAATTCGTATTTACATACTTTGTAAATATAAATTTAGTTAAAATGAATTCCCACGGTTCAGAGAGTGAAATGGAGATTGATTTAAGATCAGAAGCCAAATTGACAATGGAAAACCTGCTTCCAACGAAGTCAAAAGAAAAATACATGAAAGTATGTCTTACTTTCCTGCATTTTTTTGAGAAAAGCACTATTAAGTCTCGTATTAGTGAAGTCCTCATACTAATACTCGACCAGCAATTGCCTATTTCCCGGCCTTTGCAGTAATGTACTATTATTGCACACCATAAAAATTACAGATCAGATTATTTGCTCTTCTACATTATCATTGCTGGCTACTCCCGTCTGATTATTATTACTATTCAGATCTCAGCTCAGCCTCTCTACTATCCTGCCGTTATCTAATACTAGTTCTGTTCTCATCCCCGGAGCGACGCTTTCAGAGTTATTAATGGGGACTGACTCAACTATCAGTCCGTTTTCAATAACATCGTTCTGTCGTCGTATGTGTACATGTGGTATTGCATCTTCCGGGTTGGTGAATGACACGAAGCAGGCGGAGAAACGTGGTGGTGGCTCCTCAATGTAATGCTTGTTGGTGCTGGAGCGTACGCACTCGGAGTACGGCGGTGGCAAGTCGTCACTCAAGCGAAGTAGAGAGGCCATGTCCAAGTTACTGACGTCGGGGCGCACTAAAATATTGAAAATTTTCATTTTAATCTGTTGGATAGGCTACATTTTACGGCTGAAATTTATCTTAGCATCGGTTAAAATATTTATTACATAAACATAATATTATTAATGTAGAGGATTATAATAGGTGGTCAAAAAATAAAAATAAATTTAATACTTTTCAAGTAGGTGCATAAAATTGCGAATGGTCATTTTGTAATAATACTTACGAGAAACGTTTATCGCGTTTGGTGTAGGCCGTACGTTCGACAGTTGTCTTCTTGCTGCAATAAAAAAGATGATACTTATGAAATTATATCCTAGCAAAACATACACAATAAAGTCACGTCACGATTTTTCCAGAAACAGCCCCACGCGCACCGTCGGTCGCGAAAGATCGCCTAACGTGGTGATCGGTCTACGGTCGGTCGGATAGTAATATCTGCGATCGATTGGTCAAGCCCATAGATATAAGAAATATATATTTCTATGGTCAAGCCTTTGTTATACCAAAATATCAAAGGCTTAATCGCAATCCCAATGATCGTATTGCTGTCCTAAGAACAGAAGCCAAGGCCGAGAACTATATTCAACGTACCTCTGCGAATAGGTCCTCCTAATTTGATGAAGATCGCCAACAGCACCAATACCCCAAAGCCACTCAGAATCACCCACAGGATCTTCTCCAAGCTGAAGGCAAGGGCCGACTCCCTGTCACCCACTGCATTTAAAGGTGGCTCGGTCTGCACAAATTCAAATCATGTAGTCGTAAAATATGAGATGTTGGTTGAAGAGATGAAACGGCTAGTTATTTGGCCGGATACCAGAAATCGGATATCTGGGCGTCCACAAGTGGCATTCATTTTTAAAGCGTTTCGTATTTCTAAAACGACTTTCAATAGCATTCTGTCGTAATGGTAGATTATGTCAGTCCAATATATTTTTGACTTTTGCATCATCATTATCGTTGAATGAATCTCACTTTGTATAGATTCTATAAACCGGATCTTCGGATATCCGGCCACTTATCTTTTAATCTGAGCGAGCCCATAGAGGTGAGATTCGAACGAGCGAGGTATCTATCAGCCGATCTATTCTGTAAATATCTCACCGTGAAAAGTTAGGTGAAATGAGTTTAGTTAGAGTGCGGTATCAATACTGTCAATCCCTAGCAAAGACAGCTCTCACTTCAAGCTCACTTCACCGACGTTTTCACCGTGAGATTTTTACAAAATAGCACTACAGGACATCTTTGTTCATGTATTGCCTCCTCTACATTACTCGCGAAGTTGAACGATGTTAGACGAATACGATAGTGTAGAGAGGCACTTCGGCTTACTTCGTCAAACTTTACCTCGCCTCAGGCGACTTCCATTTGTTGTCGGTTTTTGCGCCCGAGTCAAAGGGCCCGAAGTTGAGCGAAGTGCGTTTACGAAGTACCTTTCTACACTACTCGGTCTAATATGCGAGCGTGCACATTGCTACGGCAGCTGTTACTTGAGGGTCCATTACAAACTTGCGCAGGGTATCAGGACCACAGAGCGAATAAGCTCATCGCGAAGTTGAACGAGTGTGTATATAGTGTCGCACTTCGGACTTTAGCCAAAGTTTCTAGAGTACTTTGCCGAGGAACTTCACGAGTAGTGTAGAGGAGGTTTATGAGTGAAGCGAGGGAATTATACGTATTGATTGATTTACTATTTGATATACATGCTATTTATAACCTTCGAAGTAATACATAGATAGAATATAATAGAATAGAATTATTATTATTTAATTGAATTTATTTGTCGGAATATTATACAAAGTAGTTAGGTTCTTTATTTACTAGCTTCTGCCCGCGACTTCGCTCGCGTTGAAGTCGTAAGACACCATAATATACTAAAATACCAGCCACATTTTAATAAAACTTCCCTGAATACTACGTTTGTAGTTTTGGTCACAGCAGTCAAAATATACAGATAGTCAGTCAGGACTCACCAGTCCTATCTGTATATTTTAATAGAACTTACGTCGCTTACTCCCACGTGGTGACGCGGGAGCAAGCATGTCCTTCAGGTGGACCATTGTACATGGGCCATGGCGGCCATCAGTGATTATTCCAACCAGCCCACCTCCCTCCAGAAGTTAATTACGCCTCCCGGTCTGTTTAGAAAGATCTGTGAAAGGTCTGGGTGCCCCAAGGGTTTCTGTTCTAATCTGGGTGACGCCTGTGCATTCAAACAGCACATGCGCGACGTTTTCCTTAGCCTCCATGCAAGACCTGCATAGAGGATTGTCCGATATGCCTATTGTGTGGAAGTGTTTGCTTAGCGAGCAGTGTCCCGTGATAGTCCCCGTCACCAGGCGCAGCCCGGTCCTGTCCAGGAGTAATAACCACCTGGTTAGCCTACCATCTAAAAACGGCATAGCCTCCCTGGACTGTCTGCAGCTCGGTGTCGAGGTTTACCAGCTCTTTTCTAGTGAATTCGGAAGGTTCCTGTTCAGGATAAGGCGGGAGAGGAAACGCCCGGGTGTTACCACTGTGTGGATCGCCCGGAAGATACGGCAGAGCATACGGTGGAGGTCTGCCCGGCTTGGGTAGAGCACCGCCGTCTTCTCACGGAGGCGATCGGCGGCGGCGATCTCTCGCGTCTGGCCCTGGTCCAGGTCATGATACAGAGGCACGTACATGGCGAGAGTGCATGGGAGGCCGTCCAAGCAATGACGCCTACCAACAAATCTTCCTGGACTTGCACGGACTATCTCAGCAAATCGGCTAAATTTCATATCTCTACCCCATTGCTTAAACGAAACTCATACACACTACACACACACTGCGCTGCACTATACTCTTTAACTCATCTGCCGATTTTACGAATACCAGCGTTTTAGAAGGTTCCTATGTCGTCGGAATCTGCAACATAACAATGAGACAAAAGTCGAACACCTGTAATCTGTCTACGGATAGCTTGGTTCAAAGTCTCGATTTAGAGGATAAACTACGGACCATTATAAAACAAGGAATTAAATTGCTTCTTTGAAACTTAAATTAGAACATTAGTAACTGACTGCTTAAACAAATGTCGGAACAAATATCAGACTTCAAAGACTCAATGAATTTCTAGAACGCACAATTTGAAACTCTTAAATCATGTCTAGAGGAAAAAGATGCTATAATAAAAAAAATATACAAGATGAGAACGAACGTCTATCGACAACATCCACAGACTACTCAATAAGACTGACACTGGTAGAGCAGTCTTCGCGTAATCAATGTTGAAATCAACGGGATACCAGAATTCAAGGCGGAAAACGTGATCACGACTATAATACAACTAGCAAAAATAATAGGAGAACAACTTGATGATAGTGATATCCTTCATGCTACACGAGTTGCCAAATTTAATCTGGAAAACAATAGACCGCGTCCTATGGTTGTTAAACTACGAACACCTCGTCTCCGTGACACCTTGATAGCAGCAGTAGTTAACTTCAACAAGAAAAAACAACCCCTAGACAAGCTCAACCCTAAACACCTGGTAATAGTTGGAGATCACATGCCGGTGTACGTCTCGAAGCATTTGTGTCAATATAACAAGCAGTTACACGCTGCCCCTAGGAAGTGGGCCAATGAGCTAGGCTATAAGTTTGTGTGGGTTCGAAATGGACATGTGTTTGTTCGCAAATATGTGCCTCATGCTGTAGTTCTTATTCGTAACCTGAAAAGCTTATCATTACTCAAAAACAATGAATAGCTCAACAGTTGTAGGTATGTTGTTTTAATAATTTTTATTGATAAATGGGCCTGCTCTTGATCTCGATGATGTTTGATATTTCATCAACATCAATTGTACGATGTACCTATTTGTAATATTTATACCTCTCATGCTCAATAACTTATAAACTTCTCGAGTTAACAGTGGATGTTCACGCATACCTTGTTGTCGGGCGGTTTGTAGTCCCAGTGCGGTCCAAGTGTCGGCCTCAGGGTAGGCCTCTTGTCGAACGGTTTCATGGTAGGCCATTCATAGAACGGTCTCATGGTGTGTACGGGTACGGGCGTGTCGTTTCCATGAGTATCGAAGATACTCTCCAAGATTTTAGTCAAGAGTTTCGAGTGTTGTCCCATTGCACAATAAAAAACTCGCGACTGCACAACACAGTGTTCTACAAACAACTAATTAGGTGTCTCGCTTTAGTGATTCTCATATTTATTATTAGGTATAACTTATAAATCATTTTCCTTCCTTGTAAATGCAAGCGCGTCTTTCGATTCTCAGGTCACTGGAATTTCTCAGTGACATTTCGAGTTTTGTACTTTTGACCGCTAAATGGTCCAAACGAGAATCGCACTAGAATTAATTAAATTAATTTATTTCAGACTAATCATTTGTTATTTATTTATTTATTTTATTATTTATGTACACACAGTTAAATACATAGAGATACGACATAATTATAATTTCAGTACAAAGGTACTGCTTATTTCTTAAGAAATTGCAAAAAAAAAAAAAAAGAATTTGTTCTTAAATGTTTGGTTACAAATATTTAAATAGAATACAGACAGAATAAAGGCCACAAAAATGTGACACACAACATTGCATCAGTCTTCGGGGAATGCAGACGTCATGGTGTTCCTTATAAACAACAGAAATATAAGCTCATACAGACTAGTGCGAAATCGCGGGCGCGACGCGACACTAGTAGCACAATTTCTTTGTCGCTGCCTGTCGCGCCCGTGATACTGCGCGAGTCTGTACGAGCCTTAATATTAAAGCTTTGTATTATACTACCTACTTAGAATCGCATTTTGCGTAGGTGTACTCCTTTTGAAATAAGATTAGACGACTGAGAAATAAACCTTTTTCACAGTCCGTTCAACTGATTAGACTTCTATTGCGTTGGTGGCACGACAAAAATGGCAGCTGCAGTTAGGGTTACCAGATAGAAAATTTAAAAGTCCGGAGAAAAAACCTGATTTCCATTGAAAAATCCTGAGATTTTCTCGAAATTACGAATTTTCTCGTAAACTTAATTTGCATCTGGATCACTGAAATGATACGAAACATTGATATGTTTCATTTGGATCGTAGGCTCAAAGGAAATAAAATACAGAATGTTATGTACACATTTACGCATCAAAGTAAAACGACAATGAAAAAAACTGAGAGTATGAGTGATACACATGTCATTTGGTACCTTTTTCTGATATGTACAGATTGTAATGTGTCACCCGCTCACAGTAGTAAAGTAACTCAGTGTATCGCAGTCCTCTCTCGCTCACTGCTCAGTCGCCTCAAATCTACTCAATTTCTCTATTTTATAGAAAATTATAAACATCCTGATATTTCCTGAGATTTCCAAAATCCGGCCGCAATCCTGAGAATAGCCTAAAAATCCTGAGATCTCAGGACAAATCCTGAGATATGCTAACCCTAGATGCAGTAAACAGTTGGTATGTTGGTATTGTAACCACTTTTTTGCTTTTAATGCCATATTTTAATGACTACGGAATAGAAGTCAAAATCGATTGAACGGACTGTAAAAAGGTTAACTTAAATGTCTAATCTTATTTCAAACGGAGTATCATGGCTCGTATACACTCTATACAGGGTGGAAAAAAAAAGACCGTGGTTGGAGGAAAAGTACCCTTAATATTGATGATGGCAAATTTTACTGAAAGGAAACATTCCTTTATTTTCAAAAATAATTAAAACTGCATTTAAAGATTTTTGAAAAATCACCTGCTTGAGCCGGGAATAGAACCGGTGAAATTTGAAAAAAAAAAAAAAAAGTTGTATTTTATGATACCAACCGTAAGAGTCATTCATAAGGATCAATTCCTTTTAAATAACATAGTATCTTAAACGAAAGAGATTCACCACGTACTGAATTACTGATTGACTAAACCCTGGCAGGAAACGGTCCTAGCGACCGATGCCTGCCAGGGTTGCAGGTTTGTCCGAAAGGGATACCGTGGTCCTAGCACTGAAGGATCACGGGTGGATTTTAGTCAGTAAAAGTCTGACACTCTGCCGCTGTCTAACTGACTAAAAGTCTGACAATTTCCCACCAAGAAAAAAAAAATGGACTGTATTAATCCATACTTAATATTATACATGTGAAAGTAACTCTGTCTGTCTGTCTGTACGTTACGTTTTCACGCATAAACCGCTGAACCCATCGTCATGAAATTTGGCAGAGATATAGCCTGGGATATGGAGAAAGACATAGGCTACTTTTTTACGCGATAACCGACATCCACGCGGGCGGAGCCGCGGGCAAAAGCTAGTAACATCATAAATAACAACTAGTTCTATGACTTTTTTCAAAACAACAGAGTACAATAAATATAATATTGTTACGCACCACACAAGTTTAAGTACCACTAGCGCCATTTAGTACCGAATAGCAGAACTAATGACCACTAACGCCATCTAGTATCGAGTAGCAGAACTAGTAGACTCGAGATTCTTTTAGAGAATTCGATGCTAGAACTTTCTAGAACTTTCGACATCTGGTCAGTAGGGGCCGGTATGTACTCGAACATTCTAAATGTTTCTACAAGTTTCTGGAACTTTCTAAGGACTATATAAGGCCGGTAAGGACCCCGACTTGACACAGTCGAAATCAAGCGACAAGTACGATACAAGCGATCTGCGATAATAAGTTCATTTACCAAAAACAAACCTTCAAGATTTCGTTGTTCTATATAACACCCTTAAATTCTGTATTTTGTTGTACCTACCTACGCCTCCCGTGCACTATCATTCGTAAGACACGGCAGTTTGTTTTGCTACGCGTAGAGTTTGTAACATTGGAGCGTTCAATTTAAATATTTTTATTTTTGTATGAAAATCTGATAAATTAATATCTGATGAATTATTAAAAGTCATAAAACAAAAGTTGTTGTTTATGATGTAGTAATATAAGTCCTGAGAGGTTGTTAGTATTGCACCAATGACCCTGTATACATCACTACATGTTCGTATTTCTCGTTGTGTATTTCTTGTTTCTTTGTTTTATATTGTATAACAACACACCATAGATGGGCAGTAGTGGGGGCAAGGTCGCGCATGTACATTTTCGGCTAAATAACAATTATACGCGAGAGTCCAATAGACGACGAGTACCGACTGACGAACCAATCGCATGCAGCTCGGCGCCCCCCAGCTTCTTCATTCCGCCAAAGAGACCTAAAAATTGACTACTGCGCAGGTGTCAGTTTGTGCTCACGACTCATGCCGGTTACTATAGCTGTTTGTCATTTCCTCCCGTGGATGTCGTAAGAGGCGACTAAGGGACTTACTAGAGAATGGGCAGCAGCGTTCTCTATGTAAGTTTTTAACAACTTATTGCGATCGCCAACCCGCCTGCCAAGCGTGGCGATTATGGCACAAGCCCCCAATTGGGGGAGGCCTATTTCCAGCAGTGGACGTTTTTCGGCTGAAATAATGATGATGATGATGTTTGTTGTTCCTTTTGCATAAAAATTTAGCATTTCATACATGCACGCCGAACTATCCGTCGCGTGTTTTCTGTAATGAATGTATCATTAACTTTGAAACGTCACCAGCTCAAAAATTATGCGTATAGTTATTTTAACTCCAATTTTGCATTATAGCAACGAAATAAAGATAACTGTTATTAACAAACAAGGTTTCTGTAATAGATAAATAATTCGGTCAATAAAACATACAAAGAAGGTCAGTTCCATCGAATTTACGTACACACATCAAAAAAAGTTTGCGATCACTTTGAACAATCGAGATAGAGAATACGACATCACAAGGTTAAACTGACCTGCCGGCTCGCCTGACAGAGCACGCGTAGGATGCTTTTAAGCGAGCTGTTTGGAACCGTCAGCCACTTGCCCAGACAGTGCCAGAGATCAGGGAAGCCGCTATTCAAGAATGGGACAGGTTACCCCAAGAAATGCTGGATAGCTTGATTCTCAGCATGCCCAGGAGGATCACCGCATGTGTTCTAGCCAGGGGAGGAGTTATATTATATTGAATATAAACATTTTATTAATAAATTGTTGTTTAAGTTTGGTTAAACAGTCTTTTTCTTTCTATCAAATTTCTGTTATAATTACATTATGATTAATTACTCAATTTTGATTTTAAATAAAAAATAGTTTATTTTTTTAATTTAAAACAGGGTATTTCTATTTAAAGAAAACACAACAAAGAATTTTTCTTGATAATATTCAATTTAAAAAATTATATCAGCTTATGCTAGTGATCACAAACTTTTTGAGTTGTATACTGACAACTGGCATGACGCATTTTCACAGACGAGGCGTAAGAGCGCGGAATTTCCTTTGCGTCATGTCATTTGCGCAGGTGAGTCATACCATGTTTTTTTTTTAAAGATATTGGTCACTTTTAAGTTATATTATTAACCAAAAGCAAGTTTGAAAGAGCATTGTGTAAAACATATTAGGTTGGGGAAAAAGTCCTTTCGCATTATAGTATGTATGAACTTGTAATAAAATCTCTTTGGCTATACTATTTGTATCTGGCTGGTTTTGGTATCATTGAAAGTTTAAATTTTGAAGAACATAATTCCAAATTCAAATTAGGAAAATGTGTGATTTTCATTTGTTTTTCGTACTGTCAAGATGAGTGAATTTAATGAAGAAATTCGATACATTTTAAAATTTTACTACTAAAAAGGTAAAAATGCAACGCAAGCCGCAAAAAAAATTGCGATGTTTATGGACCTAGTGCAGTGTCTGTGAGAGTAGCACAAATTTGGTTTAAGCGTTTTCAATCCGGAAATTTTGATGTCAAATATGCACGTCGCTCTGGTCGCCCTATTACGGATAAAATGGATGGCATTTTTGAAAAAGTGGAACAAGATCGGCATATCAGTAGTTACGACGTAGCTGAAGAACTGGGAATTGACCACAAAACAGTTTTGGCACATTTGAAAAAAACTGGGTACACAAAAAAGCTCGATATTTGGTTACCAAACGAGCTCACTGAAAGAAACCTAATGAACCGTGTACTCATTTGTGATTCTTTATTACGACGTAATGAAACCGAACCATTTTTGAAGAAGCTGATAACTGGTGATGAAAAGTGGATCACGTACGACAAGAACGTGCGAAAAAGGTCGTGGTCAAAGGCCGGTCAGGCTTCACAGACTGTAGCGAAACCCGGGTTAACTCGCAACAAGGTGATGCTGTGTGTGTGGTGGGATTGGAAGGGCATTATTCATTATGAGCTGTTACCACCAGGCAGGACCATCGATTCTGAACTCTACTGCGAACAACTGATGAGATTGAAGCAAGAAGTTGAGAGAAAGCGGCCGGAATTAATCAACAGAAGGGGTGTGGTTTTTCATCATGATAACGCTAGACCTCACACATCTTTAGCCACTCTGCAAAAATTAAGAGAGTTTGGCTGGGAGGTGTTAATGCATCCGCCGTATAGTCCTGACCTTGCACCTTCAGATTTCCACCTGTTTCGGTCTCTTCAGAATTCTTTAGGCAGTGTCAGGTTAACATCACGAGAGTACTGCCAAAACCACTTGTCGCGGTATTTTGATCAGAAGTCCCAAAATTTCTATAGCAATGGGATCATGTCCCTACCTACAAGATGGCAAAAAGTTATCGAACAAAATGGTACCTACATACTATAGTTAAATGTAAATAAACTATATTCAAAAATGTTTTGAATTTTCTTAAAAAATGCGAAGAAACTTTTTCCCCAACCTATTACGAGTATATTATCACCCTCTATCATCTATACATACATATAAAATTCAAAGTCCTGACTGACTGACTGACTGATATATCAACGCACAGCCCAAACCGCTGGACCTAGAGACTTGAAACTTGGAAGGAGTGTTCTTTGTGAAAAGTAAGTATCCACTAAGAAAGGATTTTTGAGAATTCCACCTCTAAAGGGGTAAAATAGGGGATGGAAGTTTATATGAAAGTCCGTCAGTTTTAAAGTTAGGATCTTCAAATTTTGTGTTTTGGCTGATGATTGAAAATTAATTTATGTGTGTCTCAGCGTTTTTAATAATTCTTTTTAAAAGTCCTTAATTTTCGAAGAAAAATCACTAAATTTACAATTTAGGCAAAAAAAAGAAGGATTACGAATATTATTAAGGTTTTTGAGAATTGACCCCAAACAGGGGAATAAGGGGTAATTAAGTTTTTAGGGGAGAATTTTACCGCGTGCCTTGAATAACTCAAAAGTTTTTATTTTTAAGTTTTTGAATTACTCAAAAGTATTTTTAATCCCGGTCATAGGGTACTTTCAATCCCGGTAGTAGGTACGTTCCCGTTGGATTTTTTCCGACATCCACGCGGGCGAAGCCGCGGGCAAAAGCTAGTAATTTATAATATTCGTGAAGTTAACTAGTTTGGAAGTGGTAGTTTATAAATATTCAAATTCAAATTCAAAATATCTTTATTGTGGGCATATGTTTGTTACAGGTCTTAACAAAAAAAATAAGTTCCAATATGTCCTGCTTATTAGGCATACAATAGTGTGTTGGCATTAAGTTTAAAATTATATATTAAGGGTCATAAGAAGCGAGGAGCTATCCTCTGTAAGAAACAAGCACGATAAAACAAATTATAAGTTAAAAAATTAAATTGTAATAGATTTGGATACAATTTAATTATAACTACTAAGAATATGTACAGTTCTAGAATACTACAATGGATGTGTCTGACTCTTCGGGAACTACAAAATGACATTATGGTATATTACATTATACACCTTAGTTCGTCATAACATCGGAGACTGGGTCGCAATGTTGTCGTTGATGAAGCCGAGAGTGCAATGAATAAACAACGCTCACATTTTTCTTACGTTTTTCAATGCATATGCTAAGAAAAAATAAACAATAACTATTTGTGGAAATTCCTACACATGACATTATTAATGACATTGACGTAACCTATCTTTAAACTTAGCGAGATCTTCACATCATACTGAAACGTAATGTCATTCTTCGTTAAGACTCAAAAATCTACTTATTGAGTATTTACTCTTACATTATCAGTTTCATCGACAAACACAATTCTGTCTTTGTTTACATGCGTAGTACTCTGCTGTTCTACATTATAATTACTGGCTACTCCTGTTTCTTTATTATTACTATTCAGATCTAGGCTCAATCTCTCAACTATCTTATCGTTGTGAATTACTACTTCCGTTCTCATCTCCGGAGCGACGTCTTCAGAGTCATTAGAAGTGGTTGTCATGCCAAAAGCCTCGTCTCTGAGTCCGTTTTCACTAACAGTGCTCTGTCTTCGTGTGTGTACTTGAGGTTCTGCATCTTCAGAGTAAGTGTATGGAGGTGGCTCTTCGCTGACGTACTTTTTGATGCTAGAGAGCGAGCACTCGTCGTACGACGGTGGCACGTCATTGTTAAGAGGCTGCCCCGGTTCTGTGGAAACGTCAAAGGTTTTAAGATTCGTAGCACAAAATACAGTTGTATGAAATGGTAGAATGTTAAGGAGTGGAGTGACAAGAATGGATAAAGTAAGAAATGAGTATATATTACAGGAACTATAAAAATGGCGCCTGTGGCAGAACAGTTGAAAGGGAATCGTTTTGCATATCGATTTGCATAGGCATTATTCACAAAAGCGTATGAAGTAATCTTTCGACCAACAAGGGATCCACACAGACTTGTATTAAAGGATAATCCTAAGTCAGCCAAGTATGCTAAAAGCTGCCTTGTGATGTGTGTTCGTATATACAATAAAATACCAAAGGAACTAAAATTATTAAATAATCCTTACTCATTTAAAAACAAACTGTATATATGGTTGAATGGACATAGTTTTTATGACATTAAAGATTTGTTTGACTTGAAAATATAAAATTTTAAGTACAAATATTCATGAAAATGTTTGTGATGTATCTGAATGACTATTATTGTATTATTGACCAATTAATCTGCGACATTCTATAACCTTAACCTTTAACTTATTTATTAATTATTTTGCATGCAATCGATACAATATTCTGTATAGCTAAACATGTGGACACTATATAAAAACCAGACTGTAACAACTTTATATCATGTTTAAGGCAAATAAAGACTTATCTTATTTAATCTATCATGGAGAGGGATGATATGCATGTGACAAAAAGACAGATGAATTATAAATGTTGATGAATGAATGGTGCGAGGAAAGGGAGTGATTATTAACGTGACGGCTGTCAGGTGCAGATCATTTCTAGACATAGAAGTATTAGGTGTTAAAAGTGAGTAGCAACAGGGTGCAAACCTCCTTGCCCTGAAGGTCTCCTCGGATCATTTGGAATACTCGGTAGATCAGTCGATAGACCCAGTCTGCCTTGCTGAAATGGACCCGCTCCGATAACTCCACCTGAAGCGTTTACATGAGGTGAGTCGAAATCAAACAATACATTCTACAAGTCCCCTAGAACCTAATGTCGATAAAAAAAAAAACAAACTACCTGAATTAATAAAAAAGAAGAAAAAGTAATATACTATAAAAAAAAAAAAAACATTTTTTTTAATAAAAAAAATGCGTGATTTTTATTCACCCAAAAAGTACACATATATACACAGTATATAACGCATGGAAAGCGTTCGGTGACGATCGCTAACCCATAAAGGAGATGTTTCAAAACCGGCCCAGTATATGTACAGTACCTCGAAAAGTCGAGAAATATCCTTGGGATTTGGGAAAAATACAGATAAATTGCATAAACGCATATTTTTCTAGTAATCATTAGATATTTATCAATTATTTTTATTGACTTTCAATATGGCGTCTCGCCAATATAGTTACTCTGTGGTTAAAAAACAATGACAGTATACCATAAATCGTGAACTGCCTACTGTCACTTCAGTCGCTTTCGTTCTCGATCGTGTTTGCTGTGCTACGTTTTGTTTGAATTTAGTTTTTTGGATTTTGTACCGTTTCTTTCCCATCTGTTGACCTGGCTTTCGTTTTTGGACTATTACCCTTCACATCTGTTAACCCGGCTTATCTTGTAAGGACTTCGATTTTGTCGTGTGGTTTGGACAGTGTTGTTACGATTCAACATCAACGTAATCATCGTCAGTCATCATGAATCATCATGAATCACTCCCTACGGTCGTGATTCAGTCGTTAGAATCCTTCACTTGCTCGCGATTCATCTATGGGCCCTCGCTTTAAATCCGTTCTTTATTCACTAATTGCATAATATTTATACTATTTTGTAACAATATTTTGTTTTAAAAGAGTGTCCGTGGAGTTTCTTGCCCGTTCTTCTCCATAGGAACCTACTACGCTTTGGAATGGGCAACTAGCTTCATCTTTCTGACTGACCGACCCCTTGACAATTCAAAAGTGCCTGTAATTGGTTTATTTGAAATAAATGGTTTGAGTTTGGAAATACGTAGTACAAAAAACTTTTTTGTGGTGAAACATTATACGTTGATTGAATTGTGTGAGTGGACCTTATTACAGTTAAGTATTTAATAATGTCAATATTAATAAATACAAAAAAAGTTGGGCGTTTGCCGCCCCATAAAATCTGCCGCCCTAAGCTCCGGCCTGTTCAGCCTACTGGTAAATCCGTCACTGTCAAGCTCACTTATGTTTTCACGGTGAGATTTTTATAGAACAGGGGCCCAAGTCTGCTATTTTTATAAATTCGTCACTCCAACACGACCCCATTGTCATTTTGCTAAAAGTTCGTAATCTGCTAAATTCATAATGGTCGATCATTGGTCGGTCAATGGTCTCGTAATAGAATTGTATTACAATGGCATTTTGAACATTTATTCATGCCACATTTCATTTATATATATTTTTACATACTATTTATTACTGTTATAAGCAAACTGAAGTAGTAGGAAGTTGGAAGTTTAATAGGAAGTTTCATTTGTCATTATGTACGAGATTACCAATTCTTTCAATGGAGTGTCAGTGGCTGACCATTGGAAAGTCATAGTGACGCTATTATATTAGTAGATTACCAAACTTGTCAAAATCAACAATTTTGAAATCAATGATAGACCATTCTGACAGTATTGTAATAGCAGACTTGAGGCCCAGACCGGCAGTACTGCTTCTAAAGAGTTTTAATAAATAAGTTGATGTAGTTGGCTTGTTCCCTATACTTTGTTGAGTAGTATATAATTATTTGAAAATGTATACATTTTTTTTCTAAACCTTAGGGTTAAAAAAAATTGTCTGTAATATCGTAAGAAAATTTGAATTTCGAGGGCTTAGCGCTTCCCCCTGAGGCCGCTTGTACACGCTACGAAAATTCACCGTATCTGCTGCAGACAGGACCAATTCATCATATACGAAAAGAATTTTGTCGGACCTAGGTACGAAAACTTGTGTCTGCTGCAGACAAGACAAATATGGACGGGTAGGTACACGATGAGATTGTTTTTGGGCAATCGTGTGTAGGGTATGGTCGGCAGTTCTAGTCAAGTATGTTATTAATTTGCGGTTATATGTAAGTGAAGATCATGTCCACGCCTTAAACGGACACTAACAACCTGAACCACCTCACCTACCCCGTCCCTCCCTATACCGCAGTAAGTCAGAGCGCGTCGTGTCTAGCGCAGACGTTTTCTTGTTCAACACCGTGGCAGTGTACACAGGGCCTCAAGTCTGCTATTACAATAGTGTCAGAATGGTCTCGCCATTGTGAGTATTTGACAGTGTTTGTATGGCAAATCTGTCAAAAACTCACAATGAAGAGACCATTCTGACACTATTGTAATAGCAGACTTGAGGCCCTGTTCATGTGTAGAAACGACACGAATTCTTGCATAGGCCCGGTGAGTTTTCTTATTCTACTACTTTGCTGGGCCTGACATGGTCCGTAATGATTTCGTTTTCAAGTTATCACCTAAGTCTTTGTGGAATGCAATAAATTATTGAGAATTGAGTATTTGTAATTTTCCACCATTCAACACCAAAATAAAGTGCTCTATTATAACCTTGTGTCAGTGTGGTTTAAGACGCAGTTTCCTCGATATTAACGGTGTTAGCGTGACATCATCAACATAGCTATAAATAAATTGAGTTTTCCTTAAACAAATTAACCACAAATAAGTACCAACTCGGTAACGAACAGCCAAACAGCGAACTGTGAAACTATTTCATTATGTTATTGCAGTCAAGTCTCAGCTAACGCGGCAACGGCCGAAGATATTTATTTTTATACTAGCTTCTATTCCGCGACTTCGTCCGCGTGAAATTTCGGCCCCTGACCCTCCGCGTCACATCCCGTTGCCTACCCGCGCTATTACTTCGTTATCACATACCTCTTTAGATAGAATACTCTTTATTATGTACACCATAAATATTACAGATATAAATGTAGAACTGTTACATAGGGTGTCACAATGGGCGGTCTTATCGCTAAAAGCGATCTTTTACAGACAACCTTTGGATAAACATGATACAAGAGCAAGGAACTTTAAGTAATGATGATGTTTAAGGAGAGAGGAAGTGATTTTTAACCAAAATTTTAAAAGTGGACAAAGATTGAGCACGCCTTATCGAGACGAGCAAGGCATTCCATAACCGTACTGCTTGAACTGTAAAAGACTTGTCATAAAAACTAGTGGAATGCATTGGCATCTCTAGTCTCAAGTTTTCCGATGACCTCAGATATCTATTATGTGTGTCATGAAGGAACTTGAAACGTTCTTTAAGATAAGAGGGGGTACCTCTTTCTATTATTAGTATAGATAACAGTTTAAGTACACAACATACAAGAAGAATGGAAAGAAAAGTACGTATAAAGCTGGTGCTTATTTCTAATGAAATCTCTTCCAACGTCCCTGCGGTAGGAGAAAAGATGGAAAGAGATGTAGACATCTTGGGGTTTATTTATAAACGCTGCTTAAAGTTAAGATTAGCGACTGTTTAACCATACATTTTTGACGTTTGAACGTCACATAACTTTAAGCAACGTTTATGAATAAACCCCCTTGTGTAAGAGTATAGAAGTGAAAAAATACATAAAATTAATATACAATCAATCTGCCTAGCCTTTTCCCAACTATGTTGGGGTTGGCTTCCAGTCTAACCGGATGCAGCTGAATACCAGTATTTTACATGGAGCGACTGCCTATCTGACCTCCACAACTCAGTAACTGGCTAACACGATACCCCTTGGTACGACTGGCTGTCATACTTTTGGGCTTCTGACGACCCGTAACGACTGTCAAAGATCCACGAATGACAGCCGGAACCAACGGCTAATCGTGCTTTCCGAGGCACGGAGCAGTCTCGGTTTGTAAAGATGGTCACCCATCCACGGACCAACCCCGGCAAGCGTAGCTTAACCTGACGGATCGACCCGTGCGGCTGTTATTACTTACCCACGAGCTCCTCACATAAAATTAATATACATAAATAGATATTGTTCTCCTAACAAGGGCAAGAGCTGCCTCCAACGTACCTCCTGGGGTACGAGAAGCTTTTCCCCTGAAAGCTCTTGCCAACATCATGAGTACCACGGCACCTCCCACTGCGCCGCCGAACGACCTCGCGGGGGTAAAACTTGGTGAATAAGGCGGCGCGGGCGGTTCAATTATTGGCGGTTCAATTACTGGCAGTTCGTACGGCTGGAAATAAAAAAATCATTTTACTCGCAAAGTATGAGCTTCATGCGGCCTAAAAAAAAGAGAAATGTTTGAGAATGTGCAAATAGCGCTCTTTCATATGATACCCCAAATAGCCCCACTTCGAATTTTTAAGAATCCCGTTCAGTCCCAGTTGCAAAAAAAAAAGAAAAAAAATGTTTTTCTTTATAAAAAAAAAAACATTTATTTCAGGTCTTTCACCGATATAAAATTAAAAAGGAATTTTACAAATTACCATGCTTGCACTATAAATGTTACGGACTATTTAATTACAAATTAATAGACATACAAAATAATTACAGAAATTGAAAATGAATTTAGAATTATAAGTCAAATATAAAATTATCGAAAATTTCAAAAAAAATAACTTAAAAAATGATTCAATATAACAAAAGAAAAACATATTTTTTTATTTTTTATTTACAAAATATAGTTGGCCAAACGTCATCTAAAACGATTCCAAATTTCAAATTTGATAGCATTAGTAGTTCTTGAGATATCCAGTTGTGACAGATAGACGGACAGACTGAGTCGCACCTTAAGGGTGCCTTTTCTCTTTATGTACATAGAATATTTCCTATTTTGTGGATGTGAGAACATTGAAGGCCTAGGAGACTGTAGATTTGTAGACTATTTTCTATTTTGTTAAGTACCTGGTAATTGTTGGAAGGTCTACCAACTTCCTCCCATACCTATTAACACTGTTATTTGAAAATATTGTAAGTAGAGAGTAACCGTGGAGTTTCTTGCCGGTTCTTCTCGATAGGAAACGACCAATTGGAACAGTACAGCTTCTAACGTTTCATACTCGTAAGTGCCCATGTAGGTTTATGTGAAATAAAATATTTTGATATTGTAACGGAAATAACAAAATCAGATTTTCAAACTATTCACTAACTTTTATTCACAGTAGCTGTTATTTTAGTAAATTGTGGTGTCATACGACATCCACGCGATCGAAGTCACGAGCAGAAGCTAGTTTATAAAATAACTAGCTTTTGCCCGCGGCTTCGCCCGCGTGGATGTCGGTTATCGCATAAAAAAGTACCCTATGTCCTTCTCCATATCCCAGGCTATATCTCAAAATTCTAACTTAATATTAATTTTAATGTGAAAACTCAAACTCAAACTCAAAGCATTTATTTCAATTAAACCATTTACAGGCACTTTTGAATTGTCAAAGAGACGGTCAGTTAGTCAGAGTCGGCAAATTGAAGCTAGATGCCCATTCCAATACGTAGATCACTATGGAGAAGAACGGACAAGAAACTCCAAGGACACTCTTTTAAATCAAGATATTACATAATCCTGGGTACATTATTTTTGTTGCTTCTATATGTGAGACAATGTAAAAACTAATAAAACAATTCAAAATATAAAATTACAAATTAAAAATAAGCCCTGGCAGTCAAGAGATGACCAGTCCCAACTGACGGCGCCCGTTCACGAACATGACGCATGGATCAGCACCATCCAGCTCAACCATTTTGTAGGGAACCGAATGATCCAACACACGCGCCACCATCAGTGAAACATTTAAGTGAGCATGACATACTCTCAACTGCCATGCTCTTTCAAGTCAACATAAATCATAATAACATAGTAAACGACTCCATGGTATTCACATTTACAAAATTGAAAAAATGCTGCTAAATTATACAGAACTATAGTTTGCAATGTATTTGAGAGATTAATAAAAATTTACTACCAAAAAAGAAAATAATTATTATCTATTGGAGTATTCATCAATAAAAACATGCTTAAATAAAAACAAAATAAACATTAAGTTCGTAATGTCAGAAAATAAAATAAAATAAAAAGAGGGGGAAGCAACTTCCAAGTATTCAAATTTTATCTAGTGAGCCCAAGTGGCAGTGGAGCAGGACCAGCATTTAGCCAAGCATTTTTATCTACGATATAATCATCCAACTTATAATATGCTTGTCTGCATAGTGTGCGTTTAATGCACGTTTTAAATTTCTTCTCATTTAGTTGAAGAATATCGAGTGGTATTTTATTATAACATTTTACACAGTACCCCATAAAAGAAGTATGTACTTTAGACAATCTGAAGCGTGGTTGACCTAATTTGTTCCTATTTCTAGTGTTAAAATTATGCCTGTCACTTATTTTACTAAAAAGATGTAGATTTTTTCGAACATACATAATATTTTCATATATATAGTGATTCACTATGTGAATAGAAACCGAAACAAATGATCACTACATATTATAAAACAAAGTCCTCCGCCGCGTCTGCCTGTCTGTCTGTCTGTCTGTCACTATGTGAATAGAAACCGAAACAAATGACAATGATTTAATATAATAAAAGTACTTATAAAAAATCAAAATACGAAATTTCACTCAAATTCTTAAAGCAATCAATTGCACCAAATTACAACACGAAATAAAAATGCAACACAAATAATAATTTTAAAATAATTCACGTAAGTACCAACAATGTGAAAACAAAACGAAATCCTGCGAAATGTAGCATGATACACCGTTTGTGCTGATAAAACGCTCGATATACCTAATGAACAACATTGGTGCATAACTTTTCTCAGAGTCACGTTCGCAATTGGACGAAATATTTGACATTTATTTTGTACTGGCAACACGATCTGGCTGTAGGATTCGATAAATCGACTAAGGCCGCTTTCCGAATTGGCTATAATCGCTCACAGCGCTCACATCGTCTCACATGCGTTCCGATTTAGATATTACGATTATGACAGCCGAGGGCTGTCAACAACTCGGAACGCTCGTGAACGCGCTCACGGTGCTCACGCAATGGCAAAACGATATTAGAGTTTTTCTCTGTGTATACACCAAAAATTTGTTCTTCTTAGGTTAGGTAGCAACTGTAGCCAGAAGAACAATTTTGAAAATGCCACGATACGATAAGATGCGACTCAAAACAAAACAGCACACTGTCATTTTTGACGGCGCTCACGGCGATATTAGTAAAAGGCATGGTCGGCGTTATAGCAAGATGGCGAATGTCATGACGTCATCTATGACGTTTCACGGGACATCGTTATCGCGCTCACGCTAATTCGGTACGGGTTTTAGCACGCGAATATCGATATTATCGCAACTCGGAACGCAGGGTAATACTTGACCGGTTGACATTTTAGCGGGAATACCACTAAACGAACGAAAAAAAAAAAAGAAAACAAAATACGTCTGTACTCTGTGGTCGTGTAGCGCGGTGCTTAATGTAAACATTCATCAAGGTAATACCTACGTGCGTAAAGTAATGAATTCAATGAGAAAACGGTTTAATCTTAGAAGAATATTATACAGAATTACTGAGAAATAAGTGTAGATTTCGTATTGAGTGTTAGTTTATCGAAAAGTGATAAATATGTCAGTGAAAAAGTAACGAAAGTTTTTGAATGCACAAATTTTTATCATAAGGCCGCCGTGTTTAGTAATGTTTTTATGATAAATATTCTTGTATACTGTTTGAAAAACACATAAGTAGCTAGCTTATTTATCTACGAACATAATTTGGCTAATAGCTACTGATATTACAGTGTATTGTTATCGTAATCGTATTTCCAAGCGCAAAATTCGGCAAACAAATACCTACAAAAAGACAATAAAATGGATATAGTATGCTATCCTTATGAGACAGACATATGCCATCGAGGACTTTTTTGAAGACCTATATAAGATACATAATTCCACCATACATTATTTTGTTATATCTCAAAGGGTTTAGACAGCATTTTCGTTGAAAGCTTCCAGACGGCTTATTTTTTTCCGACACTTCCAACAAATATCGTTAATTTATACAAAAATGCATACAAAAACTTAACAAATTATATACTAAAACCTTTCTCGAGAACCAAGCTATCCATTGGTGAAAACAGCATGAGAATCGGTGCAACAGTTTTTAAGTTTATCGCGAACAGACAGACAGACAGACGCGGCGGAGGACTTTCTAAGCTTCTGCCCGCGACTTCGTTCGCGTGGATGTCGTAAAACACCATAATATACTAAAATACCAGCCAAATTTTAATAAAACTTCCCTGAACACTACGTTTCTAGTTTTGGTCACAGCAGTCAAAATATACAGAGAGTCAGGACTGGTGACGCGGGAGCAAGTGACGGTTTCCTCAGCCTCCATGCAAGCTCTGCACAGAGGATTATCCGATATGTCTATTGTGTGGAATTGTTTGTTTAGCGTGCAGTGTCCCGTAATGGTCTATGGTACGGAGAGAGAGTGCATGGGAGGCCGTCACCTCCTTCTGCGAAGCAGTAATGCTTGCGAAGGAGGAGGCGGAACGCGTGAGGGAGAGGTAGTCTGTGCGCCCTCACGCCCCTAGTCGCCGCAGAAGACGCCCTGGGTGGCGGGAATCAATTGGCGATTCCCGGCCACCGTAGGCGCGGGCTTGCGGACGGCGAGCAATCGGCAGCTCGCCGTCTGGTAAGGACCAGGCCCAGGTTGACGGCACGTTGTGTTCTACGCGTGCCACAAAGAGATGTCAGCACGAATTGTGACGGGCTCCGCTAGGACCAATGCCTGCCAGGGTTGCGGGTTTTTTCGAAAGGGATACCGTGGCCCTGGCACAAAGGCAACTGAAGTAACACAGGTGAGTTTTAGCTAGTAAAAGTCTGACACTCCCTCCCGCTCCTCCCAGAGCGGGAGAAGTTATTTGATAATGTCCCACCCAAAAAAAAAAGTTCTATAAAGTTCTTCGAACTATCACAATTACAGTAACAACATTTTAAAAAAACCGGTCAAAGGCGAGTCGGAATCACGCACCGAGGGTTCCGTACCATCATAATTGTATAGCTTTATTCGTATTAGTACCTAAATAGTTATGTGACCAGAAAAAACTACAACTTACTGTGCTTAACCCAAAGCTATCTGCGAGTAGGTAGGAAGGAGGACATTTTGGTTGTGAACCGTGAAATGTTTTTAAATTTTCATCGGCGAGGTCAATATTCATCAGAGAATTTTAACACTGCATAATTTGTACAATATTGTAGTTTTAGGTCAGCGCCATCTCTTGACCGATAATGGAACTAATGTAATTTTTGTTGGTGATTTCTGAAAAAGTGTGTTATTTAGAGAAATCGTTTTATTTTTCGAGAAATCTTTACATAAACTACTATCACATAAAATAATTTCAGATTTTTTCTATGCTAACAACGGAGATGAGGGGGGGGGAATGGTTTTTTAATTTTTTTGTCAAATTTCGAAAAAATGGGACCTAAAAAAATTTATGAGTATGTGTAAATAGCGCCCTTTATACGATACCCCACATACCCTAGTAGTCCCACTTCGATTGTTTAAGACACCCAGTTAAGTCCCAGTTAGAAAAAAAAAAACTTTCTTATTTGCAACATAGTTGGGCAAACGTCATCTAAAATTATTCCAAATTTCAAGTTAATAGCATTAGTAGTTCTTGAGATATCCGTGACAGACAGACGGACAGACAGACTGAGTCGCACCATAAGGGTTCTCTCTTACCAATTTGGTACGGATCCCTAAAAAGAAGCACATAAATATCAATTCTTTGGAATCGAAATCAGATTTGCATTGCTTTTTTGAAAGTTGACTGAAATAGCATAATATGTCATAATTGACTGCTTAGATCCATAAGGTATGATAATCATTTAAAAAAAGATTAAGTCTGTAACTATCTGATAAATTCGTTTCCTATTCAACACAGCGAAGTAATAATGGAATAATTGGACTGTTGTCATACACTGATACATTGTGTTCGTTCTCATCTCAGTCTCACCTAGGACCTGTATGGGAAAACTTTTTTCGATTTCTGACTTTTCTAGAAAAGACCTCAGTTGGTCCCATAGAGTTTTTTGATCCTCGTAAGAAACAGGATCGATTGGCATCAAAAAACTTTTTTATGAAAATTGCCCATTTTCTTGTTGACTGTATTTTTTTTTCAAAATCTGTCAATGCAGATCAATTTTTTTCTAAAAGTTAAGAATAGTCTCTTAAGACCATTTTCTTGTAGCGACCACGGTTAAGGTACCTACCCTTATGGACCCATCTCAAAATATAATGCAATACTGCTCATCCCCCATAGCAAATCGCGTGATAATTTATACGTAGTAATTTGACCAAACCGATAGGGAATATCTATGCAAAATTTGAACAAAATCTGTCCGGTAGTTTTTGCGTTTACCTGGAACATACATTCAGACAAACAGATAAACAGACAAAAATTCTAAAAACTATATTTTCGGCATCAGAATCGTTCCCAGAGCTCGTGGCAATTACTTTTTTCCAAAAATATTCAATGTACAGTTTTGACTTCGCTACGATTTTATTATATGTATAGACTAGCTTCTGCCCGCGACTTCGTCCGCGTTAAATTTCTTGTTCCCCCGACCCACCCCGTCACAACACATTGCCTGCCCGTGCTTTTACTTCATTTTCGCACATACTTTCATTAAAAAAAAAATTGTGTCCTAGTTAATAGGAATGTTATTCTTCCTCAAGAATTGAGCTGTAAAATGCAAAAAGATTTTTTTTAAATCCAACTCGCAGTTTCAGAGATTAGCGCGTTCAAAAAACATAAAACCCGGCCAAATGCGAGTCGGACTCGCGCACGAAGGGTTCCGTACCATCCATACAAATCCTTACTAATATTTATAAATGTGAAAGTAACTCTGCTGTCTAGCTGTCTGTCTGTCTGTCTGTATGTTACGTTTTCACGCCTAAACCGCTGAACCGATCGACATGAAATTTGGCAGGAATATAGCCTGGGATATAGAGAAGGACATAGGCTACATTTTTACGCGATAACCGACATCCACGCGGGCGGAGCAAAAAAAACGGCAAAAAAATCATGTCCGTTGTATGGGAGCCCCCCTTAAATATTTTTTTTTCTGTTTTTTAGTATTTGTTGTTATAGCGGCAACAGAAATCCATCATCTGTGAAAATTTCAACTGTCAACTATCACGGTTCATGAGATACAGCCTGGTGACAGACAGACAGACAGACAGACAGATGGACAGCGGAGTTTTAGTAATAGGGTTCCATTTTACCCTTTGTGTACGGAACCCTAAAAACTAACTCTTCAGCTTTAGAATAGACTACCTCGCAGAGTTAATCATTATTTTGTTGCGGAGTTATTATAAAACAGTTATATCTCCTAAGATATTCATTGAAATTAAATGATGTAAGGGCAACTTTGTTCAAAATTAAATACTTGTGATGAATAACGTATTTATTTGGATAAGGATTAATACCATGTTTATGAAAACTCCATCGCAAATAATGCATTAATTTCGAACAAATTTGATTACCATAAAAAAGGTCATAGTGAGTCAATCTTAAAAGGTAGACATATGCTGTCGCCGACTTTTTTTCAGAACATTTAAAGAGGAACAATTCCATCATACATGATATTTGCGTAACTTAAACCGTTTACGCAGCGCACGCAACGGAAGCTCTCAAAAAGGAATATTTTTTCCCGTTTTTGCAACATTTTTCATGTATGCTCCGCTCCTATTGGTCGTAGCGTAATATTGTATAGCCTATAATATTCCTCAATAAATGTACTATCCAACAAAAAAATAATTTTTCTATTCCAACCAGTACTTCCTGAGATTAGCGCGTTCAAACAAACAAACAAACAAACAAACAAACTCTTCAGCTTTATATATTAGTATAGATATAGATATAGAAGTATAGATATAGATATGATATAGATATATAGATTAGTAATTAGTAATTAGTATTAGTATTAGTATAGATAGATGTAGTGATAAAAAAACCGGCCAGGTGCGTATCGGACCACGCACAATGGTTTCGTAATTGGTATGAATTTTATTGTAGTTGAAAAACATGTTCTTCCATACGGAATGTATGGGAGAACATGTTTTTCAACTGTAAATGTAAGTTGGTTGACTATTACTCGGTAACTTGTGAAGCCTACTTGGCTGTGATAGTTTTCCTTTTAACTTCGTTATATATACTACTGCTGTGATTTTTTTTACATATCCAAGTACAACCATTAAGCTGGCAGGGGGATGGGGGAGACACTTGACTCTAACAAAAATGTGCACTTCAAAGCTTAATACCTACGCAAACCGATCCCTGAATCGAAAAATGGTTTTCAAAAACCCATAGAGATTAATATGTCAGATTGGTCTGAGTGTCTGAACTTCACGTACACACGGCTACATATCAAGCTGTTATTCCCAGTATAAGTTGATCTCGCATTGTATAGGATTTCCGTGGATTAAGAGTTCAGTTTATTCTGGAAATGTATAGCTTGTTAAGTAGCCGTGTATACATACAGACAGACAGAAGGACATAACGAAACTATAAGGTAACCTAAAAAGGTAAGTCAATAAGTAAATAAGTATGGATAGTCAGATACCATGAGATCGATACTCTTGAAGTCTATCTCGTTATGGTTGAAATGGTCGACGGGTGGCCAATTGTCGAACGACGATGATCTAAAGGGTTCTATGGGCGTTCCGTCGATCCATGTCATGAAAGGCTTCTTTTCGATGGGAGGCCCCTTGTCGGACGGTCTGTTGGAGTCTGGCGTTCCGATGAATAGGCTCTTGTCGAGCGGTCTCATGGTAGGCAAAGGGTCTTTTGCCCACTTGAACACACCCCATCTTAAAAGAAAAAAAAAAAACTGTAGCACTTGTGAGTGACCATCCTTAAATTACGTAGCACGTTAAGGGGAGGAAGGGGGTCCCTTTAGGGGGACAGGACGAATCCTAAGCTTCGTGACATATGTATAAATCTATATGTTATACATGTCCAGGAATTAACGCATACCACCAAACACCTCTTTTAGAATATTATGTTAATAAACCTACTCTATTATAATAATAATAACCCCACCGCCGTATCTCTACGTTGACGTCGTGGTGGGGCTTGCGCGCTCCGAACTCTAGTTCTGTGCCGGTAGACTTTACTTTGCCGGAACTTGTCTAGGGTGAGGAGCCAGACCAAGAGAGATACAGAAACCAGCAGGGCAGCATGTGGCGAGCTGTTGGGCAGTGGCGACCCCACGGACGCTATCTCCCGGGAGAAGTCATGTTCCTCATCTCTGGCTTGCCTTTATTGGCCGGCTGGAGTGAACACTGACGAAGAGTTGAGCTTCCACCTCATTCTTGCCTATACTGGCCGGCTTGAGTGGAGAATCGCAAGAGCAAACGTGCTCGGAGGAAGGATGTGTTCCAATAAATGCTGGTAGGGATCTTGACCATCTTCCGGACTCTGGCATTGTTCTTATAGTCGTGGAATACCTCTCCAGTCCTCAAGCACCTCAGGATATATTGCTCCCTTGTTGCTACAGCACTAAGTGCTAGCGACCGTTTCCGGGGGCCCATTATTAAGTGTGAAAGGCACCCCCCTGCCATTATCCGTCTACAATAAAACATTGATCAGGTAGGGGCCATAGTCGTTCCATAGAGGTAACCAGTCCATTTTAACCCCCCAAACCCATAGTCCAATTTCTTTGTTTCCATATTCTGCAATAGTCCTACACCAACCGGGGGTTGTCCTTGGGTGCACTTGCATAGTGCGTACAGGGATAATCGTCGGTTGGCGCCACATTAAATTAAAAAGCGTTTTAACGGGCCTCTGCGAGTTGGTTTCGGCCCCTCGTATGCCTTCCAAAGGTCCGGGACGCCAGGGTCCCGAGATATGTAAACATATAAAAATAAAATAATAATAATAATTAATTATTTACACTTCAAGACACAAAACATCTGTGTAGCCCTGACTCTTGTACTAGGATTTCCTGTATCGCAAGAGCCAGACTTCTCAATTTACAGGGAGTATGTTATAGAAGCGCGATAGCCAAAATTGAGATACGTTATAGTTATGGCATGCATTAAAAGGTAGCTTTACAAGTATACAAGAGAAAAAAAAAGTAATAATAATAAAAGAGTTTCAATTACCATTGCGTTCTGTGGAGAGTGAAGGGTGAGTGTGAGTGAGGTGTGGGTGTGTGTGTGAGAGGTGGGTGTGTGTCGTGTACATGGTGATATATTAATATTATAATATAATATGTTATAATCATAATACATACACTGAATTTGTATTATTATGTAGAAAACATTGTTTACTATTTTATTAAATTAGCTATACTGATTCTGGGAGAAAATTGTGGTCACATTACAAATGTACAGTGGTAATGTGATTTTAGTTATTTATGGGATAAAAAATTACGTACTTATATTTAAAATGACAGAAACACAGAACGATTCAGTGAAAGATTCTGAACAAAATACTTTCATATTGTGTTTTAATTCAGTTACACATTGTATAATTATGTCATATGTCTAATAAAACTCGAAAATTTAATTCTAAGGTCTGTTAAACTATAATTATGTATTTATTGTAAGTAGGTATAAACAAAATTCTCAACATCAACCCACTAACACAAAATAAAACTAAGACGAAACTAAACACATGGCTTCAAACACTGGATTATCCACAGATACAGAACTTACTTAAAGAACAACCCTCGTGATATTTAAATAGTAATGTAGGCTAACAAACTCTCAGATACAACCCAGCCACCAATCACAATCACTCACTCACTCACACACACACCCTCACACCCTTTCACACAAAATACATCACACCTTCACATACACACATGACACAAAGCACAACAAACACACACACACGCACACAAACCACTCAAGAGCATGTATGTACTAAATTCCCTTCATTTTACGTTCTTTTAATTCTATTCCATAAATTGTTGCGTGTGGTTCCGGACACGTAAAGAATAGCCCCACCCCAGTTCCTCCCGTGGGTGTCGTAAAAGGCGACTGAGGGACTTACTAGAGAATGGGCAGCAGCGTTCTCTATGCATTTTTAACATCATACTGCGATCTTCAACCCGCCTGCCAAGCGTGGCGATTATGGCAAATGGTCTTTTGGGGGAGGCCTATGTCCAGCAGTGGACATCTTTCGGCTGAAATAATGATGATGATGAAAATGTTTCAAAAACGGTTGAACCGATGAAGACACTGACTGTAACACAGGTACCACCTAGCGCAGGAGTCCGGGCTTCAAATCAAAATGTAACACCTTTTTTATGTCAATAAAACATTTTATTTTATTTTTTCAGTATTATATTGTATGTAAATGGTACACCACAGACTGCCTGCAGTATTCTCTCTCCTTCTCACTTTAACAGAACCAAAGGTTTGCGATCACAGTATGGTGTTAAAAATGCATGGAGAGCGCTTCTTCTTCTTTTCGTTTCGATGGTACATCTATACTGTTTGGGCCCAGTAGGTGGCCACATTTATGGCGGTGTCAGAGGCGTTGTTCAAATCGTCAAGGGTGCAGGCGAACGGACAATTGGGACACTCCAGCAGATAGAACATAGTCTGTTCAAGAGCACCGCACTCACATTGAGGTGAATCGACTATGCCTCACTTCGCCAGGTTATGTTTGCAGCGGCCTACTTGAGTACCGTAAATCGGGGTTACTTTGAATCGCGGGTTGACTTTGATCGAAACTTCCATTTCATATAAAATCGCGAATTGCATTAAACGAAACGCAATTTGGTAGTTTTTTTTTCGATGTCAGTAACACTGAAGAACTCACAAATCCTTTTCTGAAGACACGCAGAGACTTCATCAACGATTTTAATTAAAAAAGGTAAATATATTGTTCTTCTCTATTCATAGCTAAATAATTGTGCTGCAAAACTTCATGTGTACTCAATCGCTTGATGGTGTAATGAAATTATTAGATAAATTGCATTATGTGGCCTATTATCAATTATCCAATGCTTTGATCATTTTTTTTCCTAACCTCAAAATTAATGCAATGATTTGAGTTTGTTTAGTGCGGGGTGTCATTGATAGGGTATATGGTGTGAGATTGATCAAATCTTTGGGAAATAAAAAAGAATTAAAATTGGTTCGTGATGATATTTCTGAAATTGAGGCAAGTGATTCGCAAAAAGCTTTGGTTTTTGCGAGTCAGGATAGTGATGTTTAATGTGTCCAATTTTTTTAATATAGATATTGCAGAACTTTTCTAAATTTTAATTGATTTTTGTGTTTTTTTTTCAAATATGAAAGACTGTTGAGTCTGTTTGTAAGGTCTTGCTTAATTTAACAGTTCTACATTTATAACTGTAATTTTTATGGTGTACATAATAAAGAGTATTCTATCTAACTACATTATTGTGAAAATAATTTTAATTTTTTTTAAATATCAAAGACTGATTATCTCTTTGTAAAGGCTGATTTCACTAATAAAACTGAACGCGATCAGCATTTCTACAACGCGTTCAATAGCTGTCAGTGTCAAAATTGTTATGGAATAGTACACTGACAGCTCTTGAATGCGTTTAGATGTGCTGAACGCATTCAATTTCATTGGTGAAATCCGCAATAAAACGCTTTGTAAGCTAAAATGTTGTAAGCACCATTTTGATTGACGAAATTCTAATTATTTGATGACTTTAATTAGATCAAAGTTACCCCATACGACAAAAACGTCAATAATTATTTTTCCCGTTGGCAGATTTTGATTTTTTAAATTGAATTGGCATTGTTATTGGGGTTACTTTTTAATCACGCAATAAAATCGGGGTATCAAAGTAACCCCATTCTACGTATAAAGTTGATCAGACAGTTTTTATTTTTTTTCTCAATTTCTCGCCATATTTTTTCTCTTATGATTACAGGAATCGAGAGTATTAAAAAAACCGATTATTAGATTTTTTTGTATTTTTTTTATACCCACTAATTTAAAAGATATGGACTTTCAAAGTTCAATATTGATCAAAGTAACCCCGATCTACGGTACGCAGTCGATTGAGAGCTTTCCAAATAGGCTATTGTAGTTCGTAACTGGGAGGCAGGTGCTCCTGGGGCTTTACGAGGTCTTGAGGTGGTGGATACCTCTCTTCCTACAGTTTACTTCGCTCCCTGGATGGCCTGTCTTTGATCGCCTGCGTGGACCGTAAGAAGCACCTGCGACTTTTTAGTGTACCCGGAGTAGTCGTGTGGTCGTAGAGGGGATGTCGGGAATCGGATTCCTGGTTCTTTTTTTCCAGCGCGCATGCGACATTCCTTCGTACGGCAGGTGGTGCTATATTTGCTAACAGGTTGATCTTACAGAGTGGAGTTGGTTTCAAACAGCCCGATACTAACCGACACTTCTCGTTTAGAGCGATGTCTACCTGCTTGGTGTGAGCGGATCGATACACGCCACACTGCACTCGAAAATTCGCCAGCGGAAAAGCATAGAGACATGCCAGTTGTACGAAGAAAATCGGGTACTGCTCCCTAGTTGGTGGAAATTAGGCGACGTAGCAAATTATTACGTGTTCCGACCTTCTGCTTCGTTTTGAGACAATGTAACTTATAGGTTAAGGCTCTCGTGTCCCTCGGTCGCCTTTTACGACACCCGAGGGAAGAAATAGGGTGGTGCTATTCTTTACGTCTGGCACCACACAGCACCTATATTACAACAATCCTATTAGGAGCCGTGCACCTAGCTTCTGACGTTTCATAAGTGCCCATGTAGGTTTATGTGAAATAAAATAATTTAGTTTACGCCACTCACCGTGAACAAAAACATCGCGTTATGTCGCAAAAAATGACGAACGAAAGTGTTGGGTTTTGCTAAAAGAGTACTAAATTATTGATCAGCTTTTCAAGTTCACAGTAGATGTTCACGGATAACTCGAAATCCGTCTTATTGTAGAAATGGCCGACGGCGAGTCTTCAAACAGACTCTTGGACGGCGAGTAGTAAGCGGGGTACTCAGTGATGGCCGCCCTCGTGGCATCGTGGCCTCCACGAGGGCAGCCATCGGCTTCAGCTGCGATCTGTATGTCAGATTTTTCTTCTAATAATCCATTTAGGATTTCCGTACAATGACAGGTTAGCTTATACTGGAAATGTATAGCTTGATTTGTAGCCGTGCGTACCTATCTATGACAATTGTACGGACATACACGAAAAGCTTCTATTATAGTGACGTGCATCCTTATTTAACTAGAACCAGCAATAGTTAAACTAGCTACCACTTAGGAACGTAGTACCAAGAGCAACTGTTAAATAGTGATTTCATTTCATTCGGTTATTTGACAATATGAGGGTGACTAACCAACATCAAGCTATAACTTGTTGTGCTGTGGCTAGATTACTTTCTCGTGTACTGTTTTAAACAAAGCTAACCGTGGTGTCGTAAAAGGCGACTAAGGGACTTACTAGAGAATGGGCAGCAGCGTTCTCTATGTATTTTTAACACCATACTGCATGCAATCGCCAACCCGCCTACCAAGCTTTGCGATTATGGCAAACCCCCCCAATTGGGGGAGGCTTATGTCCAGCAGTGGACGTCTTTCGGCTGAAATGATGATGATGAACCGTGGTAAGTACAAAGCGCAACGCAGTACATTTTTGATTCGCGTATTTACTTGATGCTATGCTGCGCTGATTATGCTCATGATGGATATTGTTCTTATGTAGCGCTAGTTTAAAAGGTTACTTACAGGTCCTTTTCATGGTCCTTAACGTAGTCTTTATCATAGTCTTTATCATTGTCCTTATCATAGTCTTTATCATAGTCCTTATCATAGTCTTTGTCATTGTCCTTATCATAGTCCTCATCTTGGTTCTCCTTGCTATCACCGAGAGAGACTTCACTACTACCACTGATGGCACTCTCAGTGTTATGCTTGAATATTTCCATTGCACACTAATAATCAAATGAATTCGACTCCACAACGCAGTTAACTACGCTCAACTACTGAAATAATGAAATATCATATTTACTTTAGTATTAATAATTATCAAAAATATTCCTGTTATGATTTTCCTTGTAAACGCTGGTAAGCAATAAAGCAAGCTTGTTGTTAGAATATTATCAAAAAGTATACATAATTCAAATGCAATAGTAGCTCCACTTAAATCTTTAGTTTTAACGAGAATAATAGCTACATGTATTTTTTATATTCCTTTATCTATGGACTCGTCTATGGTTTGTAAGAAAACTTAAAATAAAAGTCAGTCTGTTCGCTACAGCTATTGTGTTTAATTACTTGTTTCAATCAATTTAATTAATACGGCGCAATTGTGTGTATGAAAAAACAAAAATTATCAATTTTTTTATGTGTTTTGAAACTTTATAATAATTTTTTTAATAGTCGATCCGAGAAACTCTTATTTTTTTATTTTTATTAGTATATGTAAACAATTTAAAATTGATAAAATATTGAAAAGAATCAGGTGCCTACAAACGCGCCACGATTGGTCGCCATGTTTGTGACGTCATAATGTTAAAGGAATTTATAGTATAGTGTTTTTGTGTGTTCACATGTGTTCGATGGCTTCTACATGACTAAATGTGTAATTTTTCACTAAGCCGAAACTTTTGAAGCCTTTATTTTACACTTTTATACAGTAAATACTTACAATTTATATCACATACCTAACCTTTCTTATTAATTCCTTAATCGTAATAAATAATAATATTGAATAATAAAAATAAGTCGGGTTTTCCTTCCTGACGCTATAACTCCAGAACGCACGAACCGATTTCCACGGTTTTGCATTCGTTGGAAAGGTCTCGGGCTTTTTTTTTATGGTTTTTACGAAAAATTAGGGTAGTGTAGAGTAGGGTAGGGTAGGTAGGTAGGTAGATAGGGTAGGGTAGGGTAGGGTAGGGTAGGGTAGGGTAGGGTAGGGTAGGGTAGGGTAGGGTAGGTAGGTAGGTAGGGTAGGGTAGGGTAGGGTAGGTAGGGTAGGTAGGGTAGGGTAGGGTAGGGTAGGTAGGTAGGTAGGGTAGGGTAGGGTAGGGTAGGGTAGGTAGGGTAGGGTAGGGTAGGGTAGGTAGGTAGGTAGGTAGGGTAGGGTAGGGTAGGGTAGGTAGGGTAGGGTAGGGCAGGGTAGGTAGGTAGGTAGGGTAGGGTAGCGAAGGGTAGGTAGGTAGGTAGGTAGGTAGGTAGGTAGGTAGATAGGTAGGTAGGTAGGGTAGGGTAGGGTAGGGTAGGGTAGGGTAGGTAGGTAGGTAGGTAGGTAGGTAGGTAGGTAGGTAGGGTAGGTAGGTAGGTAGGTAGGGTAGGGTAGGGTAGAGTAGTGGAGTTTATACTATAGCTTTTGACAGAACGAAGTCTGTCGGGTCAGCTAGTATTGAATAATTATATAACTGTATATATTATATTAATTTCGTAGAACAAAAACTTATAAAAAATGCAAGTCAGCTAATTTTCATTACACAAATTCCCGTATAATTCCTAAACGCGTTGACCGATTTTCATAATTCAGTTGGAAATATTAGTTTTATATTAAAATTATCAAAACATGTTAATAAACAAAAAATCATGTTTTCAATTTCAAGTTACGTACGTACGTACTATTATACAACAATTCTTACTCTGTTCTAAAATTCCCTTATTTTAACTAACCTATCTATCTATCTGCCTAGCCTTTTCCCAACTATGTTGGGGTCGGCTTCCAGTCTAACCGGATGCAGCTGAATACCAGTATTTTACATGGAGCGACTGCCTATCTGACCTCCACAACCCAGTAACTGGATAACACGATACCGTTTGGTAAGACTGGTTGTCAGACTTTTTGTGGGCTTCTGACGACCCTTAACGGCTGTCAAAGATCCACGAATGACAGCCGGGACCAACGGCTTAACGTGCTTTCCGAGGCACGGAGGAGTCTCGGTATGTAAAGATGGTCTCCCATCCACTGACCAACCCCGGCAAGCGTAGCTTAACCTGACGGATCGACCCGTGCGGCTGTTATTACTTAGCCACGAGATCCTCATTTTAACTAACCATAATCGATTAATTTGGAAAACTATTTTATTATTTTATTTATCGAATTCTATTTATTAAATTTATACCTATTATCATAAAATACAAAATCATCAAAATGTTCAAAAAAAAATGTCGTTTTGGGATTAGGTTGTCGCACTGCTTGAGACCATTTATTTCGACGTTTAACATCTTGTGGAATATTTAAAAACATTTTTTGAGGAGTTGTTTGTAGTATTCGTATATCATATTAACGTATTAATTATTATTAACGTACCAAGCAAGCACGATAACTTCTAAGGTTTGAATTTAGGTATATTTATATTATACTAGCTTCTGCCCGCGACTTCGTCCGCGTGAAATTTCGGCCCACCCATCGCGTCGCATTCGCATCCCGTCGCTCGCCCGCGCTAAAACTTCGTTATCGCTTAGCGTTCTTTCTGACTTCCGTTCTTTTCGCTTGGCTTCTAAGGATCGTAGCGTAGATATATAGCCTATAGCCTTCCTTGATAAATGGGCTATCCAACAATAAAATATTTTTTCAATTCGAACCAGTAGTTCCTGAGATTCGCGCGTTGTCTATCTTTTAAGATTGACTCACAATAACCTTTTTTTATGGTAACCAATTTTTTTCGAAATTAATGCATTATTTGCGAAGGAGTTTTATCAACATATATTAATCCTTATCCAAATAAATATGTTATTAATCACAAGTATTTAAATGTAAACAAAATTGTCCTTGACATCACTTGATTTCAATCAACATCTTAGGAAATATCATAATTTTAAAATAACTCCGTAACAAAACAAGTAGTAAGTTCATTACATAAACCACTCTCTCTCTTAGGTGACGTAGACGAAGTTGCGCGGGTCAGCTATATTATAAAGCTATACAGGGGGCCTATTACGAACTTTAAAAAAACCAGGCAAGTTCCAGGCAATTCATTTCACTGGCTGGTTAAATTTCGTATTACGACATTCCTAATTCTAACCGACTTCACGCTGGGTAGTTTGTCTATGGCTGGCTTGTAATTCTCTGCCGTAACGTTCAGAAACACAATTAAATAATTATCGGTAAGTTACGGTTTTATTTAATCACATATTTTGTGGTAAAAATAAGCAATTTATATTAATCTAGTTACTTTAGTATAAAATTAGGTGAAAATACGAATGCACTGTATATTATGCTACCTATATAATTCATTCATATTACAATTTTTTGAGTTTGTAAATTATCACGCGAGATTAGGTTTCCGAACGAACTCCACTTGAAGGTCAGCGGGGAATTCGACCACATGGAAGAGTATTGTTTCATTGTTTCACAAACTAATATGAACACTATCTTATTGTTTGTTTAATACTTCCATTCGTAAGAATTTTCGGGGTATAAACAAAAATATAGCGTAAGCTCGTTATTGAGTATTTTCCTATTCAGTGTAAGAAAGTTCTTAGATATGATATTTTAAAGTTGTATCTGGTAAATCCGTGAATTTTGTATGACAGTCCCTGACATGTCTCAACTCCTCACTTGATTAAGTTGATATCGTTCAATGAATGGCACATCATCCATGTTGAACGCATTAAGGCTCTTACATACAGGCGACACGCGACGCGACACAAAGGAACCGCGTGTCGCTCGACGAGCGTTGCCTTTGTGTCGCGTCGCGGGTCGCGCCTGTTTGTAGGAGCCTTTAATTTGATCACGAAGTCGTCTCCAACTCCTCATTTGATTAAGTTGATATTGTTCAATGAATTGCACATCATCCATATCGAACGCATTAAGGCTCTTACGTACAGGCGCGACATGCCACGTGATACAAAAGAACCGCGTGTCGCGCGACGAGCGGTGCCTTTGTGTCGCGTCGCGTGTCGCGCCTGTTTTGTAGGAGCCTTTAGTTTGATTACGAAGTAGTCTCCTTTTGTTCCTTGATTCGTTATTTTGATCAGAAAAGTCACTTTCCAGGAACTCAAACAGTTCATATTCGTCGCACATAATATTTTCTTTTGCTATTTATTTATTACTCGAATAACTTCGGCAAATAAACCCAAAACAATTCAATAAAAGTTCCTCTGAAGTAGCGTAAACTGAATGGATTGTGAGGTTACTTTTTGACAAGTTGTTATATGAAAAGAAATGTCAAACGAACGTTCGTAATACGGTATTGCCAGGCAATATTCGGGCAGAAGTCGGCCAGGGTGTCACGTGACCGCTGACTGGCTTGTTTAACGAGTTCATAATACGAAATTGCAAGGCAGTTCTGTTTACGCTGTAAACTGCCTGGAAATAAGAGTTCATAATAGGGCCCCTGGGGGCCTATTACGAACTTTAAAAAAACCAGGCAAGTTCCAGGCAATTCATTTCACTGGCTGGTTAAATTTCGTATTACGACATTCCTAATTCTAACCGACTTCACGCTGGGTAGTTTGTCTATGGCTGGCTTGTAATTCTCTGCCGTAACGTTCAGAAACCCAATTAAATATTTATCGGTAAGTTACGGTTTTATTTAATCACATATTTTGTGATAAAAATAAGCAATTTATATTAATCTAGTTACTTTAGTATAAAAATAGGTGAAAATACGAACGCACTGTATATTATGCTACCTATATAATTCATTCATATTATAATTTTCTGAGTTTGTAAATTATAACGCGAGATTAAGTTTCCGAACGAACTCCACTTGAAAGTCAGCGGGGAATTCGACCACATGGAAGAGTATTGTTTCACAAACTACTATGAACACTATCTTATTGTTTGTTTAATACTTCCATTCGTAAGAATTTTCGGGGTATAAACAAAAATATGGCGTAAGCTCGTTATTGAGTATTTTCCTATTCAGTTTTTGAGTATTTTCTTATTCAGTGTAAGAAAGTTCTTAAATATGATATTTTAAAGTTGTATCCGATAAATCCGTGAATTTTGTATGACAGTCCCTGACATGTCTCAACTCCTCACTTGATTAAGTTGATATCGTTCAATAATTGCACATCATTCACGTCGAACGCATTAAGGCTCTTACATACAGGCGCGACACGCGACGCGAGACATAAGAACCGCGTGTCGCGCGACGAGCGGTGCCTTTGTTTCGCGTCGCGTGTCGCGCATGTTTGTAGGAGCCTTTAATTTGATCACGAAGTCGTCTCCAACTCCTCACTTGATTAAGTTGATATCGTTCAATGAATTGCACATCATCCATGTCGAACGCATTAAGTCTCTTACATACAGGCGCGACACGCGACGCGTCACAAAGGAACCGCGTGTCGCGCGACGAACGGTGCCTTAGTTTCACGTCGCGTGTCGCGCCTGTTTGTAGGAGCCTTTAATTTGATCACGAAGTCGTCTCCTTTTGTTCCTAGATTCGTTATTTTGATCAGAAAAGTCACTTTCCAGGAACTCAAACAGTTCATATTCGTCGCACATAATATTTTCTTTTGTTATTTATTTATTACTCGAGTAACTTCGGCAAATAAACCCAAAACAATTCAATAAAAGCTCCTCTGAAGTAGCGTAAACTGAATGGATTGTAAGGTTACTGTTTGACAAGTTGTTATATGGAAAGAAATGTCAAACGAACGTTCGTAATACGGTATTGCCAGGCAATATTCGGGCAGAAGTCGGCCAGGGTGTCACGTGACCGCTGACTGGCTTGTTTGACGTGTTCATAATACGAAATTGCAAGGCAGTTCTGTTTACGCTGTAAACTACCTGGAAATAAGAGTTCATAATAAGGCCCCTGTACAGTATAAAGAAGAGTTTGTTTGTTTGGTTGAACGCGCTAATCTCAGGAACTAGATACTGGTTCGAATAGAAAATTTATTTTAGTGTTGGATAGCCTATTTATCGAGGAAGGCTATATAACATCACGTTAGATCCTTAGTTCCGTGTGGTGCCGGACGTAAAGAATAGCTCCATCCCATTTCCTACCGTGGGTGTCGTAAAAGGCCACTAAAGGATTTACTAGAGAATGGGCAGCAGCGTTCTCTATTTATTTTTAACACCATACTGCGATCGCCAATTCGCGTGGCGATTATGGCAAACCCCCCCAATTGGGGGAGGCATATGTCCAGCAGTGGACGTCTTTCGGCTGAAATGATGATGATGATGATGAGATCCTTAGGAGCCAAGCGAAAAGAACAAAAGTCAGAAAGAACGCTAAGGGATAACGAAGTTATAGCGTGGGCGAGCGACGGGATGCGACGCGATGGGTAGCCCGAAATTTCACGCGGACGAAGTCGCGGGCAGAAGCTAGTACATGATATTTGTGTAACTTAAACCGTTTATGCAGCGCACGCAACGGAAGCTCTCAAAAAGGAATATTTTTTCCCGTTTTTGCAACATTTTTCATTTATGCTCCGCTCCTATTGGTCGTAGCGTAATGTTATATATCCTATAATATTCCTCAATAAATAGACTATCCAACACAAACATAATTTTTCAATCCCAACCAGCAGTTCCTGAGATTAGCGCGTTCAAACAAACGAACAAACAAACTCTTCAGCTTTATATATTAAGTATACGAGTATATAGATTGACGATAATAATAAGATTAAATCGATTAAAAGTCAAAACACTATCAGCTGTATGCTACGATGAGTAGAAATTAATATTGTGACGTCACACGCCCTCGGGTTTGATTCGGGAACTGTCGGCGTTTTTGGTAGGTACTGGGTTGTTTTTTATTTTTTTATTTAGTATAACTTACTAATTAGAGCGAAAAAAAAAAACTATAAATAGTTTTCTCATATAACTTGCGTGTGGTGCCGGACGTAAAGAATAGCACCACCAAATTTCCTCCCGTGGGTGTCGTAAAATGCGACTAAGGGACTTACTAGAGAATGGGCAGCAGCGTTCTCTATGCGGTTTTAACACCATACTGCGATCGCCAACCCGCCTGCCAAGCGTAGCGATTATGGCAAATTCCCCCCTTTGGGGGAGGCCTATGTCCAGCAGTCGACGTCTTTCGGCTGAAATGATGATGATGATAACTTCATATAAGTTCACTTCACTCCATTTATCACAAACAAAAAAATTGTTTTATCAGACCAATTATGCTATTACATATGTCTATCTATATGCTAACGAATCAGTGTTTCCCGATAACTACAGCGTGTTACGGAAAGGGTATATCCATACAAACGGGGTGAAGAGTGTATCTGGTTCAGAACCTCTGTACAAAATTTCAGCTCAAAAGCACTAACTAGAAAATGCTTAATATTTTTTTTATTTCGATTGTTTATTAAATTTAGATCATAACAAACGTGTTACCGCCGTTTCTTTGTGTGTAGTTTATTGACACCGATCAGCTGAGTTGGTCTAGTGATGTGTAGAATTCAATTGGAAATATTTGATTTTTACTTGAATGTTTCTTAAGTTTTTATTTATGTAGGTATAGGTATTAAAAAATATTGCCCTGTAGTTTGTTATCACCAAAAGAATCCGTGCCTTTGATATGTATATACCCTTTCCATAACACGCTGTATACACACAAAACGAAAGTATCCAATGTCAAGCGAATCTTCTTAAACCACCTCCACCAGGTTCAGGTGAACAGTCATCAATCGCGGCCAGTGTTTTATTTTACTAAATAAAAGATTCTTCTTAATGTTAAAAAATTTCACTCTTTAAAGTATTTCTCATACTTCAAGTAAACAGCTTTGAATGCCATGTTGACAACAATCATGCTTGTGACAGCATGGCAAGAAAAATATTACCAATTCGGATTTAATAGATTTTAACATCAATATATACTGAAAAGCATTCTACGAAGAGGCCATGATACGAGGAGCTGTCCTCTGTAAAGAACAAGCACCAATAAAACGACATATAAGTTAAATAAAATTTATTAAAAATTGTAATTGATTTAGAGACGATGTACACACAGCTACATCAAGCTATACTTTTCCAGTATAAGCTATATTTATGTATCATTGTACGTAAATCTTATATAATGCGAGATCAGCTTATTCTGGAAATGTATAGCTTGATATGTAGCCGTGTGTACTAGGATTATGTTACAACGGTTGTGATGGTGTCTACGTCGTCACTACACTAAGTGTACTGACTCTCGGGGAACTACAAAATTATGGAATATCTTACAGCTAGTCTACAGGTCAGGTATCTTTGGTAAGCGAACATCTATGTAAGTACGTAATGTATATCATGCAAGAAAAACATACAATTGTTAATAGAAAGGGTTAGGAGCAAACGTTAGAAACAATACAGTATTATGAAAGAGAAGGCAATCAGGAATATAATATTGACTTTCAACAAATTAAACATTTGCAAAAATCAATGGCAAAAATCATTTATAGACGTGTTTCTTGAGACGTAGCAAAATTGTCCACATTCAATAATATACCTACTAAAGTGCAGTACAAGTTTTATACAATTTACAAGTTCTTTTCTACTATATCGTCACATAGAAAAATATTATCTTAACAGAAAATTTGCAAAGTTTATTCCAAGTCCACTATTATGAATCATAGCTTGTAAATATTGAGAATTTTGTCGTCAAAGTGAGATCAAAGACTACCGCTACAGATATTGTAACTATAGATACTGTTAATGACACAGACGTTTTTATATATTTAAACATATCGAGATCTTTATAGAATTTTACAATCTATTCTATTTATCCTAACTTATATTCACTATCACTCCTTTGAGGGTTTTCTATATTCACATCATACTGAAACGTAACGTTCTTCGTTGATTCTATCTCACAAATCTACCTATTGACTATTGACTTTTATATATGACATTATTATACAAAAATAATAACAGTCTATCCCTACTCACTCACACACAGTATCACGCACTCTCCTAATGCTTGTCTGTTCTCTCTATACGAGTAATGCCGTGTCAGGCGAAGTGCTCTCTGACGCAGTTTCATCAATATACACAACTCTGTCCTTACCGTCTGCATGCCTAGTAATCTGCTCTTCTGCATTATCAGTTCTGGCTACTCCTGTCTCATTGTTATTACTATTCAGATCTAAGCTCATCCTCTCAACTATCCTACCGTTGTCAAATACTAGTTCCGTTCTGATCCCCGAACCATCGTCTTCAGAGTCATTAAGAGTGGTTGTCATGGCAAAGGAATCGGCTCTGTGTCCGTTTTCAATGAGATCGTTCTGAACGTTATCAATGTCAGTGCTTGAATGTGCTCGTTCGTCTAGATTATTCTGTCGTCCTATGTGTACTTGTGGCTCGGCATCCTTGGGATTGATGTATGATACGTAGCAGGCGGAGTAGGGAGGAGGGGGCTCTTCGCTGACGTATTTGTTGATGTTGTTGAAATTGGTGACGCTAGGGCGCGCGCACTCGGAATAAGGCGGCGGCATGTCGTTGTTGTGATGACCAACGTCTGGGAGATCTTCGATATCATCGAGATCAGTCAGGGAAACGGCGTCCTCGCGATTGTCTGAAATTTTGAAATGGATAATATTAATTACATAAATCTATACTCTCTTTCTCTCTCGTGTTAATATGTTATTAGACCATATTCTGTAATGATGATCCTCCCGCCCTTATCCGATCATCTCATCGATATGTATCTCTATACATCTACTTTATCCGTCATTTCATCTCAGTACATATATTCATCGCCTTTCTACCATTAGCATCATTGGGTTTCTCTTACTCTTATTCATTTTTATAATAATAAAAATATAATGTTATATACATACATACATACATACAAAAAAAAAACCTACATCTTTTTAATAAAATAAGTGATAGACATATTTTTTTTAATACTACAAATAAAGACAAAATTGATCAAACATTTTTCACATTATCTAAAGTAAGTACATCTTGTATGGAGTACTGTGTTAAATGTTACAACAAAATACCTTGTGATATATTGCAATTAAATGAAAGAAAATTTTAAACTCATATTAAAAGTACACTTTGTAAACAAGCTTATTACAAATTAGAGGATTATATCCAAGATTCTAGATCTGTCTTATCTTGGAAACATGCTGGTCTTGCTCCATAGGACAATGTAGAGTCTAGACAAAATCAAACATGTTGCTAATTTAATGGTATAATGTAATATTTTTATGACAATAATTTTACACTCTGTGATAAGTTTAACTTGCACACTGACTTTTTATTAGTAAAAAATTTAGTAAAATCAACAATGTTTGTAAATATGTGAGCACCATATATCTAACACATAGGTAATTAATTTATCCGTCATTGCTTCATTTTTAATTGTTTTGACCTCTTGTGTCTCTTCACATATAATGATATAATTGATGTAAACAAAGTATTTTAGAACAATTTGAAAGAGTAACGGTGGAGTTTCTTGCCCATTCTTCTCCATACGAAACTACCTTTTGGAAGGGGCAACTAGAAACAATTTTATTTCCGTGTAAATTTTGACGTTCATAAATGCCATTTATGTGCCTATTTGAAATAAATGCTTTGACTTTGACTTTACACTCACGCCTTCTTCACATGGTGGCAGGCAGAAACTATAGAACGCCACCTGCTACGCTTCTTACATACTGTTTTTGCTTCGTTAACATTCATACATCTGGTCATACACGCACGCCGGTTGCGAGTACTACGCACCTGACCTTTCTGAAGAACATCATCAATTATTTTATTTATTTATTTTTCCCAACACAACTTGCATTGCTTGCAACACAGGTTGCCCCAAATCGGTAGTGTGGTCTTTAACAATATTTTTTCCATTATAGCTTATAACATGTAAAGTAATTTTTGTGAACTCATTCAGACAACAGGTAAATAAATGCACCCTTTCCGCGATTTCGTTAAGTATATGCAAGCCGCGCGTCAAAGGTGCTTCCCCCTACAGGTTGATCCGGCCGCGAGGCACCGCCAGTAACCGCGGTCTCCGTCGCCGCGACACGTAATTATCCGGCACTTTCAGACACACATCCTTCAGCACACCCGGGTTAGAGATCTTTCCACGCAATAATTTAAAAATATATGTAACAAGTGCCAAATCCCTTCTTGCTTCCAGCTTGTTTTAATTAAAAAAATAGTTGGTCACTATAATTATGTCCTCTTAAGGCGTCCCCTTCCAGCGTTTTCACTCACATCTGCCTTGTAAATACCTTTTGTTAGTCGCCTTTCATTCCTCCTCTCAACATGACCAAACCATATAAGCATACTCTTTTAAATTTTTGTCACTACATCTTCTTGTTGCCTTATCAGATCATTTTTCAGCCCATCATTCATCAGTCACGCCACACATGCTTCGCAAGGAACATTTCCACAGCATTTATTCTACTTTCATGATTCGTTCACCACTTCTTTTTGTCTTATATTGTTTATACCCCCTCTTATCTTAAAGAACGTTTCAAGTTCCTTCATGACACACATAATAGATATCTGAGGTCATCGGAAAGCTTGAGACTAGAGATGCCAATGCATTCCACTAGTTTTTATGACAAGTCTTTTACAGTTCAAGCAGTACGGTTATGGAATGCCTTGCCCGTCTCGATAAGGCATGCTCAATCTTTGTCCACTTTTAAAATGTTGGTTAAAAATCACTTCCTCTCTCCTTAAACATCATCATTACTTAAAGTTCCTTGCTCTTGTATCATGTTTATTATTGTGTGTGTATATATATATATATATATATTTATATGGATAAATATCTATATGCTTTGTGTATATGTATTTATTGTATATATGTAAGTGGTACACCACTAAATAGCTGCAGTATGGTCTCTCCTTCTACTTTTTGATCCATCCAAAGGTTGTCTGTAAAAGATCGCTTTTAGCGATAAGACCGCCCATTGTGACACCCTATGTAACAGTTCTACATTTATATCTGTAATTTTTATGGTGTACATAATAAAGAGTATTCTATCTATCTATCTATCTATACATGTAAAAAAAAAATATATATATATATTATATAGAGGCATTATAGGAGTGTGTAATAAAATTTGTATAAATTGCTTATACTTACGACTTGTCGCCATTACATTTGGCGTAGCCCATTCATCCGACTCTTGTCTCCTTACTGAAATGAAAATAACAAATAAATTAATACATTTCTACCACTTTTTGTAACGAAAGTCACAATTTATGTGAACAAAAATAAACTCGAGAACTAAAGAACTTTTAGAGGTATGAGGAACAGGATGTAAAGTTCACTCATACTCTATAGTAAAGGGAGGATCCTCCGACCAGACGGGTATTGTGTCTGGTGGGCAACTGCCCAACGGTTGATGTCGAGATGTTGTATATATGCTAGTCGCGCGGTAAACTCTGATAGCGCGATGCAAGATTTGTGACGTCAGGTCTTTGATGCGTAGTTCGCATATGGCGTTGTTGATACCGCCACAAACTTATTGAGCTCAGTTAGATGTTAGATCAGAAGTTGGCTTCTGATATCTTCGAGCTTCATGACTTAAACTTCACGATTCATTGATCTATTTCCATCAATAAGCATTGTGTCTACCTTTCCTATGCCTTGACCCTACTTTAACCACCCATCATAAAATGTTTTAGAATATCGTGCGTTTTAATGCCCCCATTAATTCAAGTCTATAATTTTATTCACTTTTAGCTAAAAGAAAATAAAGGGGGTATCAAAAGAGTGACCAACCTCCTGGCAGTCGATATTGTCCCGGCCTAGCTTCATTCTGCTGAAGTTCACCCGCTCCAATATCTAAGCATAGAAAGTGCTCATATAAGGCCAAACGACTCAAGAAAGAGCTCTTAAATATAAGGTTATAGTCCGCCCTTACTCTAAGTAGGTAACATAATCTCTATCTAGGCTCTCGCAGTCAAAAGTGAGTCGAGAGTTCAAGACATTATCAGAAAAATTTAAACCATCAACGCATAAACTATGTTTATAATTATTTATAGTCAGTTCCAAAGCATTTGAGTAAACAAATGCATTAGAAAACGTACCGGAGAATTCCAATTTGTAGTGCTACTTAAAAGCTGAATCCTTTGATTTGCTTATTTGAATATTTAAAACCTACCAGAAAAACCTTTTTATAAACCAAACTTTTTAACCCTGGGACAGATTTTTTATTTTGATTTTTTGAGGTATAAATTGATGCGAGGAACCATTAGGAAGTACTCCCATGTCTGGGCAGCATTTGGTCCAAACCCGGTCAATGTCCTTTAACATGTAATGTAATATACGTGAAAACGAAAATGCTGTTTAAATGTATGCAATGCAACATGTAACGCACGTTGAAGCAAATCCGCCTCGTTGCTGTGTTACATTTTATGTTACGGTTCACATATCTATGTATACCCATCAGTAGGTAGGTAGGGAAAGAGCTTGTCCCAACGACCGAAGACTGCTACCCTAGGAGCAGATGCCATTCTTCTTCAAAGACAATGAAACCTCACTCACTTGTATGCGCATAGATAGCTCTAAATAGTTTCTTATGGAGACAATTTTCCGCGGCCCTGACGAGCAGCACCAGCAGTGCCAACACCACGGCGCCGGCCGCCCAGCCGCGGGCCCCGTGCGACCAGCTGTGCGCGATAGGCCCCATCGTCCGCGGGGCCCCGGCCGCGCCTGGCGGTATCACCGGGCCTGTGGCCTCCTCGCCCGGCAACATGATGGACACCGGTTCGTACGGCCGGTAGCTTTGGATGCTCTGATGATAATATACCTGTATTGAGTTTTCTGTCGGGGTTTTATTTTTCTTAAGTCTACTACGATAGAGTGCTACAAGGGTATCTTGGCGCTTGAATGACATTGACAGGCGGCGTTCATGAACAGAAATTGTTTTGACAAAACAAGATGGCGGCGTCAGGACTGATTTTAGCTATGCGCCAAAAGAAACTTGTAGCGTTTTACATCAGAAATCAATCCAGATCAGACCAATCCGATGCGTGCACATACACGTAACGATCAGACTGTGCGGTTGTATCGCTCTAAAGTAAAAAGTAAAGGCGCCGCGCGCCGCTCCACAGCGGCCCACGGCTTCACGCGCACGTGTACCCTGCCTAACGTCGAAAAAAAAAAATTTTTTGGCGGCATCGTACGGTCAACTGCAGAGAAATCTCACCCCCTAGCAATGTATTTATTCATTACAAGGGGGTGAGATTTATCTGCAGCTGACTGTACATTGCGACCCGCAGCAACGCTACGCATGAAAAAAATGCATGCAGCATTTTAAACATGGCAAACCTCTCCGATCACATCAGGTAGAACTGACCATGTTTGTATGGTAGCACAGTGTAACTATTTCATTAGTTCAACGAGAGCGTTTTCGCAGAGCCATCGAGCGGACTTTCGGGAGAGGAGGGGGATGTGGGCGGGACTTATACATAAAAGTAGGTATAATTTTCTAAACCGGATAGGTGAAGTTGGGTGGTGGTGGAGTAGGGATCCTGTCAAATGTATAGGCGATGAACCACTGTAATTAGTTTCACTGTGTTGATTGATAGCTTAAAGCCTTTGGCTGAATAACGATGATGGCGCATACATCTCTCTGTTCATCATTGTCTGAGCCTTGTACATAATGACACGTACCTTGATGTCGGGCACGGCCCAGGGCTCCGTGTCGTGGAAGCGGTCTACGCGCCACGTGACGGGCGCGCTCGTGGGCGCCCACTGTCTGTTCAACAACAGTCCCTTCGCGAGCGGGTCCAGTCTGGAAGGCACATCGTCATCTATGATTGTTGGGATATTCCTGTTCCAAGTAACAAAGAAGTCACTGATTCAGTACTGCAGGTTAACTTAGATCAACATTAAAGCATTTTTTGACCACATCGTATACGCATAGCCGTATAAGGATACAAAAGGCTGAATAAATTAAATTGAGTAGACTAGGTGTTATCAAATCATTTATTTCAAGTAACATAAACTCATAATAAGAATAAAAGGAACACACACAGTCAAATTATGGGAGAACGTAAGACGTAAGTATTTACGAACGTAATGACCAACATTTTTGACTGACTGACATTATACACAAACCAAGCACATCTCCAACAGATGCATGCATACTGGGGCCCAAGTCTGCTATTTTTATAAATTCGTCACTTTAACACGATCCCATTGTCATTTTGCTAAAAGTTCGTAATCTGCTAAATTCATAATGGTCGGTCATTGGTCGGTCAATGGTCTCGTAATAGAATTGTATTACAATGGAATTTTGAACATTTATTCATGCCAGATTTCATTTATATATATTTTTACATATTATTTATTAGTTATAAGCAATCTGAAGTAGTAAAAAGTTGGAAGTTTAGTAGGAAGTTTCATTTGTCCTGATGTATCTACGAGATTACCAATTCTTTCAATGGCGAGTCAGTGGCTGACCATTGGAAAGTCATAATGGCGCCATTATATTCGTAGATTACCAAACTTGTCAAAATCAACAATTATGAAATCAATGATAGACCATTCTGACACTATTGTAATAGCAGACTTGAGGCCCTGAGACGGGGTTTGGAGTATAATTATGAATCTTTATTCTCTAGCAATGCATACCAATACCTGATAAAGTGCCTGCTATCCTTCCTGAGCCCGTAAAAGGCGTACTTGTCGTGTTCGCGAGCGCGCGGCACCACACGGTCGCGCGAGCGCGCAAACTCGCCAGCCGCGCGGGTACGCGCGCGTCTGTCCCACGACGACACCCACGCCCACGACGATACTGTCGGCTGCATTGTGCTGGAAAATTATAAAGTAATTTTTGTTATCTAAATAACATGTGTCAACCATTGACTTATATATTACTAGGTGTCAACTCAAAGAGATAAAATACTACAGAGAGGCTATCAGAAGAAGTGTCATAGAGAAACTGAGAGTGAGCCCATGGCTCAGTGACACCATCCAGCGTATTAAAGCAAAACTACATAGTAGCCCAGTTTTACACGTTACACTTTTACCGACAGCTTTGTTTACTAACCGTCAGAAAGTTTGACACATCTAAGCAAATTATTTATTACACTTTGCCCACGAGTTCGTCCGCGTGGATATCGTACTTTTCCCAACAAAGGACATTGACCGGATTTGGACCAAATGCGTTCCAGACATGGGAGTACTTCCAAATGGTTTCGTTCATCAATTTACATTAAAGAAAAAAAAAAAAAATGCTCCCATGGTTAAAAAGTTTGGTTTATAAAAGGTTTTTCTGGTAGTTTTATACATACATCCATAAACCCACGCCTTCTTCCCATGGGGGTAGGCAGAAACTATAGAGGGCCACCACGCTCCTTACATACTCCTTTTGCTTCGATTACATTCATACATCTTGTCATACACGCACGCCAGTTGCGAGTACTACGCACCTGACCTTTCTAATGGTAGTTTTATATTTTTTTAAGTTGGATATGTAAGTATAAGATCCCATGGAGAAGTGACTAATGAAACCACACATGTCGGGGCTATCTGGTTTACTTGAGGAGTGGGCTCCAGCTCCATCATCAGACCCTGGACACTACTTAGCGTTATCATCATTTCAGCCGAAAGACGTCCACTGCTGGACATACGCCTCCCCCAAATGGGGGGGATTGCCATAATCACCACGCTTGGCAAGCGGGTTGACGATCGCAGTATGGTGTTAAAAGTGCATCATAGAGAACGCTGCTGCCCATTCTCTAGTAAGTCCCTTAGTCGCCTTTTACGACACCCACGAGAGGAAATTAATGGAGTGGTGCTATTCTTTACGTTCGGCACCACACGGTAACCTAGCGTTATAGCACTTGTCAATACATATCCAATGAGTCCGAACACGATGGTGCTAATTTGTTCGATTGAGGAGTTTCTATAGCCACATTCCAGCTCCATCATCAGACCCAGAACACAACCTTGTGTAATAGCACTTGTCAATACATGACAAGACTAGATATAAAACTGTCATGCTATGCGTGTAGCAGTTGTTGAATGTGGTAAGTGACCCATATGTTCCGAGTCACTGATAATATAATCTACGCTTCATTGATTCACATTACATGCTGTTACGTAGTAGGTTACCTTCAGAGATTACTTGATTGATGTGTGTTCGAACAATATTTTCACTACTTCGCGGACGATGAAGTCACGGTTTCAAAACCAGGATCTAATAAGAAAAGTTTTTCTGTTAAGAAATTTATCAGTAGCAGCCCCATGTTAGGAAATTGGCGATGTGACATCCCCGTGCATGGGAGAGCAAATGGCGCCATCGGTCTTGCGCCTGATCTCTTTCTGTTCGTGCCGGATTACCCTCCCATCGGACTATGAGAGTGAATGATGAGAGCCTGGACCTGTACTTTCTATATCTCCTGCGTTAGTAGGCTGTGGTAGTGTGTCCGTTGAGATTGGCCGCAATGACAAAAAATACGGCCATCATCATCATCATTTCAGCCGAAAGACGTCCACTGCTGGACATAAGCCTCTCCCAATTGGGGGGGTTTGCCATAATCGCTACGCTTGGCAGGCGGGTAGGCGATTGCAGTATGGTGTTAAAAATGCATAGAGAACGCTGCTGCTCATTCTCAACGAGTAGTAACTCCCTTAGTCGCAAAAAAACGGTCAGGTGGATATTATTACTATGGCTGGTTAAAGTTGCACAATGACACACTGGTTGCAAGCGCACCTAATTACAGTCTTAGCGCATTATAATTACTGTCATCCCTTTCCCTGGTCATGTTTGTATAGCACCGGATTATCGCAGTTATGTTTGCGGCCTTCGGAGCCAGGCCGTGCGCCACAGGATGCCCTGTTCCGACACAGTTATAACGTGCGGCATACTTAACACTACGTTGGAACTAGCTCACATCATAATATCAATGAATCGCGGGAGAGTGAAACCTAGAGCGGCTAGCTAGAGCAATCATTGTCAACAAGGTGGTAACTGACAATTTATTTCATACATTTGACAAATGATTGATGCGGCAGAGATCCAGGGGCCCAAGTCTGCTATTTTTATAAATTCGTCACTCCAACACGATCCCATTGTTATTTTGCTAAAAGTTCGTAATGTGCTAAATTCATAATGGTCGATCATTGGTCGGTCAATGGTCTCGTAATAGAATTGTATTACAATGGCATTTTGAACAATTATTCATGCCAGATTTCACTTATATATATTTTTACATATTATTGATTAGTGTTACAAGCAATCTGAAGTAGTAGGAAGTTGGAAGTTCAGTAGGAAGTTTCATTTGTCATTATGTACGAGATTACCAATTCTTTCAATGGAGTGTCAGTGGCTGACCATTGGAAAGTCATAATGACGCCATTATATTAGTAGATTACCAAACTTGTCAAAATCAACAGTTATGAAATCAATGATAGACCATTCAGACACTATTGTAATAGCAGACTTGAGGCCCTGAGTGGTCGTAAGTAAGCTGAAATGCTAATAAGCCTATAGTCATTACTCGATGTCCGTTGGACTAGATGTGTTCTTGAGTGGAGACCGCGAATCGACAAACGTAAGGTAGGACGTCCTCAGGGTCGGTGGAGCGACGATACGAGCAAGGTGGTTGGTACTTTGGTAGCAGCACTAGCAGCTGGATGAGAGTTGTGGAGGATCAGTTGAATGTTGTGCGATTGGTGAAGCCTAATGTCTAACAGTGGACTGCTATAGGCTGATGATGTTCATTTGCCAAATGAAATGAAATGATTTCATTTCATTTGGCTTTGTTTGTTTATTCCGTAAATAGGATATCGGAATCACTTTTATACGTCATATTAAAAAAAAAAAATAAGCTAGATGGAGTCGACATTTATTATCTGTAGTCAGATAGGAAATGTCAATTCCATCTACATAGTTTTTTATTTTCATGGATAATCCCATGAGCAGGAATGGCGAAACAACTCCAATAAATGTACAGTCAGCTTCAAACATACGAGTATAGGGACGAAGAAACTGTTCAAAATGATCAGACTACAACAATCGTTCTGTTACTCTTTGACCCCTAATATAAATAAGTACGTTACAAGAAGTAAATATATCTACCTAATTAAAAATGGTTGTTCAGAACATTCATAATGAAGCACGGCTATTTATTTTAATTGGAACTAAGTAATTAGTACCTAGTTTCTTTGTGGTCGACACCAACAATGGAATCTTAGGAATGTACTGTGTTAGTGTTACTTAATAAATTTATGATTTTTCATCGCTGGAGTGAGTTCGGATCCGTCCAAAATGCCAGCGAGTATGAAATGTAATTTATTATAGGTACCTAAGTGTTTGGCTTTCCTTCCTAAAATAAATCATTATTAGTCTCATAACTAACGACTTCTTATTTGTTAAATATTTTTAACCACTACGCATACATAACAAGGTTTAAGGTTCTTGTATCTTAGTACATTTAGCTTTGATCTCCTCAATAATCGTGAGTCAATTGTTTTTCATCGCTTAAAAAATGGCAGACTAGCACTGACTTCCCTATCAAGGATTAAACACGTTCAATTACGTATTTTCATTATTTATGTACTACCTATCCACCTAGTTACTTACGAGTAGCAGCACGGTGTCTTGTTCTTAGTCGGCCATGCCGTGTCGTGGAGTAATTCAGATCAATATAGTTAATTGATAGTTGGCCGGGCTCGTCTCCGAGGCACTTGCTCTCGTCAATATATTGTGAGCACACTGACATGATTGTGACCACTGATTCTATGATATTACTGGAGAAATTAACTGGAATATTATTAAGATACTAGATGAGGTCGTTGTCTTTCCTATCCGACTACTCTGAGAAGGGACACCGAAACAAACTCAAAGGTCAGTCTCTTTTAAAGTACAGACATTGGCATGGTCAGATCTTACGAGGACTTATGTCATAACTCTCTGTGTTGACCAGTGGTATTCTAATTTCAAATATGAAGCACTGCTGTGTTACCCTTGTTTTGACCTGCAGAAGGTAGTACATTTTGGTAGTTCAGTCTGAATGTTTTTTATAGGTAAGGATAACTCTCACCATAATTGTCATATTAGTTCACTAGGAGTAGCATCGGATGTGTGACCTCACAACAAAGAAAGTAAGTATGGTATTCACCATAAAACAATTAACTGCCATAATGATATCGATGATTCAGACTGTGTTAACATATCATTAGACAATACGTTTGCAGTTAGGGTAAACATGTCACCATGACAACCTTAACCGAGGACATACATACACAGAGGTGCAAACAGTGAATAATAAGAAGGGGTACAGCGCTGTTATCGTGTATCAATAGGCCTGCCCCCTATTATATGGGCCTAAAAAATAACTGGCGAAATGTGAGTAATGGGTTTACTACAGGGACGTACACTGAAAAAAATAATAGTAGTAACCACAATCAAGATTTTGTTTAGATTGACTAAGTAACTTGTTTTCATCTGAGCCTAGCAAGCACAATAATCACAGCTACTACTTTTATTTGTTTGAGATTTGAAACGGGATCTTGGTTGGAGTTATCACAAAACCTATTTGCAGCAATCAAGTCAAAATATAGTTGCTCTAACCAAGATGATTAGATTAAAGTTTCAAAGATCTTTATTGAAGTAATCAAAATGCTTGATTGACACAACTAACTTACTTTATTACAGTTAACATTTTTTTAACTTGTCTCTTTTTTAACTCTTCTACAATGATGTCACGTTAAGGGTAATCGAGAAACTTGTTTGAGCGTTCAATCATCTGAACTAGTATTGCTGCAATCATGTCGTGATGATCAACTTAACTAAGATTTTGATTAATCTAAACAAGATATCGTCAATCAAGCTAAAAAGTCACTTGATTGGAGTGCATTTTTTCAGTGTATATTTGATTGAACCCCAAATAATTCCATTTTGAATTGCTATAAATATGAATAACAAAACATATGGACAATAGATATAATAAAAGAGCCTATTTTTGTGGTCCTAAAATAATTACCACTTTGGTGTCAAATACTAAATAACAAAGTAACTGCGACCAACGTGGCTGGTCACAAACTTTAGTTGGTGCGACCAACTTAGAGAACAGGCCAGAAAGTTAAAAAGAAGCTCATTTATTAAAAATCGACCAAGTGCATGTCGAACTACGCACAATGAAGGGTTCCGTAGTTGGGATGAGTTTATTCCAAGAACAAACTTGACATTGTTATTGAAAAACAAGTTCTCCGATACATTCCAACTGAAAATGTAAGTTTGTACGCACAATATTGAGAAATGTGTCATTTTATATTAACCCTTCATAGAACGTAGATCTACGCGAGACACAATGGGTTTTTAATTGTGTCTCTAATTACGTCATACGAGAGGTTAAGACTATAGACTTCTTATAGGTTTTCCTGTAATCTATAAGTAAAGAACTATTATCTGTACTTTTTTTTTAACTTTTGTTGCAGTAATTTCGGAGATAAGGGGGGGAACGGTCAATTTTTATCTATTCTCTTAGGTAAATTTAAAAGTATATAATTTAAATAAAAATAAAAACTGAATTCCTTACATAATGTCACACGATACAATTTGCAGCAGTTTTTTTTTTTTCCTTTTTTGGCCCAGTAGATTCGGAGAAAATTGGCTGTGACAGACGGACAGACAGACAGACAGACACACGAGTCATCCTATAAGGGTTCCGTTTTTCCGTTTGAGGTACGGAACCCTAAAAAGCGATCGTCAATAAGTTTTTAGAGGATCAAATAAATATTTCTCATTATTAATAACATTACACATTGTAATCGTCCTGTATAACTGACTTATTTTTAAATTTCGTTTAATCTATGTCCGCAGCAAGGCTGTTTGCAACAAGTTATTCCTGGTGGTGCTGAGTGCTATGATTGTAAGTTATGTGCATCACTCAATCATCGATAACAACAGCATTATAATCTAGGTCCCACTACCTTTTTTTTTTGTTTCCGGGGTGGAAAATCCTCATGGATGTCCTCCGCCCTAGGGCGGGCGGAGGGGTCTGTTAGACTCTTACTGACTAAAAACCACCCCGGTGTTCCATCTCACACCTGCGCCGGAGGTCGCGGGAACGTACATACTTCCGCAACCCTCGACTGACGCTCGCTCCGACTGGCCGGCACGCCGCGGCGGGCCTCTCCACCGGTCGAGGGGGGGAGTGAGGTGTTTGACTCTCCCCGCGACGTCTCAGAGGGGCGCGCGTGGAACACTACGCGCCGCCACCTCGGGTCCGATGTATGAGGGGCGACGGACGACCCGAGTCCGTCGCCTCTGGACCCATTTATGGGGCTGGAAGAGGGCGTTGTCCGCCCTCCGCCGGCGTGCCTGCTGTGGGCCGGGTGAGTTGTCGAGATCTCCCTCTCCCTTTCCACAGCCTCCAGAAGGAAACCACCGCGTCCCAGGACTCCTCGCTGCCGACCATCGAACGAGCGACGGCCGGCAGCGACAGGTGACTGCCTACTCCACAAATGAGGGCACGGCGCGGCTCCTCCCAAGCGGCACACTCGGCTGCGAGCGTATGCCGCGCCACCGGTCCCACTACCTAGAGTAGGTAACGACTCAAAGAGTTGCAGCAACATCGAGTATTACCAGAAAAACTGGTTCGTAGTAACTAACCAGCTATGACTGCCGAACAAAACCCGCTTAAACAATTCTTAACATAAATAACATCACGTTGTAGGTACCTATTCCCGGATGGGTAGGCAGAGATGTTAGGTAAAATCATTTACGTCACACCTGGCCATAATGTGAGTTTTACCGCACGCTACGCGTACAGTAAAACTCGCACTGTGGCCAGGTGAAGACGTAAAATTGTGTACTCACCACGGGCAGTAAAAAAGAAAGTCCTCTATCGCATATTTACAACCCTCGCCTGCGGCTCGGGTCACAAATACCTGCGATTTCGGGCTTTCTTTCTTTTACAGCCCTTGGTAAGTAATGTACTATTACAGTTGCAATATAGGACGGCACGGTTGGCGTGTTAAGCGATTGACTGCTGCGCTGCGTGCCGCGGGTTCGATTCCCGCACGAAACAAATACAGGATGGCCAATTTGGAAGTGTACAATTTGTATTTTGATTATTTTTATTATAAACGAAAATTACAGGATATTTTTCTATAATTATTTTACTCAGGCTTAGCAATTTTATACAGAAATTAAGATCAGCGTAATCTCCTCGTTTTTTATACTCAATAATGCGATCGCTTTTCATTGTGTTTTTCATTAAATTTTCCCATACTTTGTTAGTTATCCCACTAACAAAGTCACAAATATTCTGCTTTTTGTAATCAAGATTGACCACGACACGTCCCTTTGGATAACCCCATACAAAAAAAGTCAGGACATGTCGCGAAATCCCAATGATCAAAATGGTATTCGTTGCTCTTAATGATTTGTTAGAAAAATTCGTTCGTTCTTAAAATCGTTTCAGAACTTCAGGATAAAATTACTGAAAGTATTGCGGTATGCCGCATTTTAACTAAATAATAAATAACAAAAAACTGCAAAATTTGGCTTTAAATCAGAATGGGGGCTAAAAAAAGTTGTATACACCTTAATTGGCCACCCTGTATTTGTATGACCTACCAGTAGTTGTTCCGGGTCTGGCTGTTTGTGTCTGTGAGTTTCGATATTTATGAACGCACCCACAATACAGGAGAAATTCATAGTGTGGCGCAAAGTAAAAAAAAAAAAAAAAAAAATTGTGAGCACCATGCAGGTATCACTGCTAACTGTCATAGCTTAATTTTTAACATTTGCTTTGTACCTTTTGGTTGTGTATTAAAGGAGCACACGTAAAAGAACTTTTTTTTTATTATTGTTATTTATATTGTATATAATTATGTATCCTTTGTTAGAGATCCTATATCCATACTAATACTAATATCCGAATACTAATAATACTAATGACTAATTTTCTAATTATCTAGTTATTTAATAATATTAGTAACTCAGATTAGTAACTACTAATTACTAATCCCTACTATTCCCTACTATTCATACTAATATTATAAACTAGCTGTTGCCCGTGGCTCCGCCCGCGTGGTTGTCTGTTATCGCGTAAAAAAGTAGCCTATGTTCTTCTCCATGCCATGTCAAGATTGCGGCGAAACTCCAAAGGAAAGGATTATTGTTTACAAAATAGCGAACTAAAATGTAACTGGCGAAATTTGGTTTCTATAAATAAACCTCTTCCTCCCCTTCGGGAACATGGGGGAGGTAATCGACTTCCTGAATCTACCCCTTGGTTGGTAACTAAAACTTTAGCCAACACTTTTTTCACTAACCGTTATGAAAACGTACCTACAATTACGTATTGCGTGCTATTTCTTTGAATATAATCGACCCGACCGGTAGTTATGCAGCGATGCAATATCCTCCACAATCAGTGGCCAATGTTTGTTATGTTGCACCAACTGTCTGCCAACATCCCTTCCTCCCATGTCAAGGTCATGCAATAAATGCAATATGAATAAACTATCACTCACCACAGAGTTCGGGTAGCCGCAACAGGCACACAAAATCAATAACTGTATTTTCCACTCACATTTTAAGAACTCCACTCAAATCACAGCACTATTTTATAAATTGTGTCGTATTTGGTCCAATGTTTGTGGTGAGAAAGCGTTCTTCGCGGCGGAATATCGGCGGATAAATAAACAGCGGCCGAAGGGTGTGTCGGACGCATGCGCGCGGCGGCCGGCACACTAGCGCCGCGCCCGTGCCGCAGGGAGCGGGGCAACTAGCGGTGAAAGTGGACGAGTAATGACGAGGAAATGAGGGCTCGCCCAGCGGTAGATTATATTAAATAGCGCACAGATTGATTGACCTACAGATTGAATTTGGTCGCAGATTTGCGACACAGCTTAGTTGATCACATACACATGATGAAAATTCAGAGCTGTACCTACCTATGGTCACTGTTCCGTACTATATCTATTGACTATATCTTCATACACACATACACTCTTTGATGTGATGCCAGCTATAATTGGGTATGAGCAGTGACGTAGCTAGTCATAATGGGGCCCTATATCGAAAAGTTAAAAGGGTCGCCTTGTTGGAAGCCCTTTTTACCCGACTGCGGCGAAACTTCAAAGAATGGGATTTTTGTTTACAAAATAGTTTCCATTGTAATTTTACTAAGAGAATGCAAGAGCGAGCGAGGAGAGCTAAAGAATTTGAGCATTTTGACTCGGGTACGAGATTATGCTGTCGTTGTGATTCTACTAAGAAAATGCAAGAACGAGCGAAGCGAGCTCTAAGGTTAAGCCGTCATTGAGATTTAAATAAAACAATATGGGGGGGGGGGGGCTGTAGTTTAGGGGCCCCGTATCATTGATACGGCTGATACGGTGGTAGCTACGCCCCTGGGTACGAGTTAGTTGGTTGGTTAAGGGTGGCAGTTAATACAGCATCCGTATCTACCCTGTTGGCGCCTGCAACCTTTGTGCTCGCATCACGCATTTCATACAACAGATTGCTAAGCGTATCTCCCAGGCGCTATTAAATTAACTGACACGTCAGTAGGTCATAAATGCAGAAATTAGATTGTCAAATGCCCATTATTTAATTACACATAACCATTCACCGATAAAAAAATTACCTGAGGATATAAATATGTCACCCATTTTACTTAATTACCACCCCTCTTGCTCGACGAAGTGCCAGCCCACGCCGCAACTGACCCTGTAGCTTTAAATTCCCATGACAATAATTATTATCCAAACCTGATCCAGCCTGTCCCACTTTGCTGTCCTCCCCCAAGCAACACGCCAAGCCGAGGTCCGTACCACACAGGGGGTACCCTTAGCATGCAGTCGCTTAGTTTATAAGTTTTTTGCCCTGGCTGGAGGCTTTGAGTTCGCTTAAGGCAGCCACAGAAAAGTCCGGTTAAGTAGTCACGACTATCAAGGTAAAAAAAAAACAACTTAATTATCATTAATTATTTTACCTCCGAAATGAAAGCTTCAGTAAATTTGCACACGCCGTTATCAGTGACTCATCCATAATATTATTGTTTTTGCAATTATCATCATCATCATCATCATCATTTCAGCCGAATGACGTCCACTGCTGGACATAGGCCTCCCCCAAGCACCGCCACCTCGACCGGTTCTGTGCTTCCCGCATCCAGCGGATTCCTGCGGCTTTCATAAGGTCGTCGGTCCACCTTGTGGGAGGCCTTCCAACGCTACGTCTTCCGATACGCGGTCGCCACTCCAGAACCTTTCGGCCCCAATGGCCTTCTGTTCTCCGCGCAATGTGCCCTGCCCATTGCCACTTAAGTTTGGCAATTCTTCGAGCTATGTCGGTTACCTTGGTTCTCCTGCGGATCTCTTCATTTCTGATTCGATCACGTAGAGAAACTCCAAGCATAGCCCTCTCCATTGCCCTTTGGGTGACTTTTAGCCTTCTAATAAGGCTTGCAATTGTGATTTCATATAATTGTTTTGTTTGTAAGTAGTGTTTGGAACATGGAATTCCAAGTACAATGTATATGTTCACTATTTAGTTGTATTTTTTACTTTTATTTGATGTATTGTTTGTTTATTTTTACGTGCTACGCCACAAGATTTACAATATACTATTACAATATAAGGCCTTTAGACGAGATCATACTCCAAAAATTTCAAGAGAACTTACGAATACGGACTTAGTGAACAGACTTTTACTTGGTTCTGACCACGTTCTGATCCATTCATTACTAGTCTTCGGAAACTTCCCCGTCAGAAAATGAGCGTAATGTCGACGCAGGTTTTAGACTTATTACGAGTTTAGCTTTTTTGGTTTAGTTAGTTATTAAGTCATTTGTTGTTATTATGTTTCTAAATACATTGTGTTTTCCTTTTTGTAACTTAATGTTATAAAATAAGTCTAATAAATATGTATAACAATATATGTTATGGACCAGGTGATTAATGCGGGCATTATTAATAATGTACGAGCATTATGAATAATGTCTAGCTCTATCGGGCTAAGTGATTAATTACTATCTTAACTTCATTATTTATCATTGCATCGTCATTATTATATTGCTACATGACAATTGGGCAATTTGATAATACATGTTCTAACCTAACCTAACCCAAATGATTCACCAACAATAGAAGAGATCTGGCGCTCGGGTGCCGCTACCGTGGCACGCTTACTACGCTCGCTCGCCTTCGCACGTTAATGGTCACTGTTCTAACCTAACCTAACCCAAATGATTCACCAACAATAGAGGGGATGTGGCGTTAATGGCCACTGTTCTACCTAACCTAACCCAAAGGATTGTTTGAAATCTTGTCAAACGACAATAACAATTAAATAGTAATTTAATATATTTGTATTACTCTGCCCAAAAGGTGATGGACAATATGTATAATGTCCAGTCAATTTGATTATTTGAATAATTATTATCAAATTGCACTCTCATATTGGGCATTTTTCATAATGACCGGGCATTATGTATAATGCCCAATTTATCACTTGGTCCATAACAATACATTAAAACTCCATTATGAAAAACTTTGATTCCTTAGTCAGAAACAAGTCTGAACGGGTGTCAATAAAACTTAAATATTTATATATTCAACAATATTTATTTGTATAAAATAAAATAAATGTAGCTAAATTTACAGATTTATGGCCGCCCTTGATCGGCGCTTGGATCACCGCGAGTCCCAGGTTCGATTCCCACACAGATTCAACAGTACCTACAAACATAACAGTACAGTAGACACTGTGTGAGTGTCAGAAACAACACTTTACAAAGCCAAACTTTTCCTAGAACTCAATTGCATCGTTTGTATCGCGTTCGTTGTGGTAAAAAAAACTGCAACTTGCTTTTACTTCCGCATCAGGAAATGATACTTAACACTGTATATACAGGGTGATATTGAATTCATGGGCATCCTCTTAAGGGGTCATTGTACTCATTATTAAAAAGAATCAGCACCTTTATGTTCGCTTAACTTGTCAAAATGTAAGGAACAGCAGATTTTTTTTTTCGCGATTTCTGGTTTGATCCTTTAGTGAAAATTGTTCATAATGATGAATACAATGACCCCTTAAGAGGATGCCCATGACTTCAATTTCACCCTGTATAAAGTGGAACATTCCCATGGCATCGATTGAACACTAAGTGGAACATTCCAGTGGCATTATCGTGACGTCATCCGCAGCTTTCATACCACTGCGAGCCATTAATTTGTGAGAACTCTCTGTGTTGACAGATTTAACGATATTCGGCTGAAGGCATGCCAGAAACTACTGACAACTAGCCAACGTATGACGAAATTGTACTTCAAATGTGGAATAATAATTTGCAATAGTAACACTCTTTTACACGACTACCCTAAAAAGGAGTGAAAACCAATCTTTTCATTGCAGTCGGGGGACGGTTTCTTGGAACACTTCTTTACGACTTTTCTGAAAAGATTGGTTTTCAGTTTTCCACTTTTGGGCACAATGGCGGTTTAATTGCATAGTAAATATTATAATCTACTAGCTGACCCGACAGACTTCGTTCTGTCAAAAGCTATAGTATAAACTCCACTACTCTACCCTACCCTACCCTAATTTTCGTAAAAACCATTTAAAAAAAAAAAAAAAAAAAAAAAAAAAAAAAAAAAAAAAAAAAACGTAAAAACCTTCCTTGGACTTCAAAGAGCATTAAAAAAAAATTGGTTAAATCGGTTCGTGCGTTCTGGAGTTATAGCGTCAGGAAGGAAAACCCGACTTATTTTTATATAGTAGATTATCCATACTTCCATACTAATATTATAAATGTGAAAGTAACTCTGCCTGTCTGTCTGTCTGTATGTTACGTTTTTACGCCTAAAGCGCTGAACCGATCGTCATGAAATTTGGCAGAGATATAGCCTGGGAAATGGAGGACTTAGGCTACTTTTTTACGCGATAACCGATATCCACGCGGGCGGAGCCGCGAGCGAAAACTAATCTATTAAGTACTTACCTTGTGCCCAACTTTGAAATCATTTAGCTGGTTTTTAAGGTTCCGTACCCAAAGGGTAAAACGGGACCCTATTACTAAGACTCCGCAGTCCGTCTGTTCGTCTGTCTGTCTGTCCGTCTGTCACCAGGCTGTTTCTCATGAACCGTGATAGTTAGACGGTTGAAATTTTCACAAATGATGTATTTCTGTTGCCGATATAACAACAAATATTTAAAAAACAGAATAAAATAAATATTTAAGGGGGCTTCCATACAACAAAGGTGATTTTTTGCTTGTTTTTGCGCGATATTGATAACGGCAACAGGTAGACGCTTGAAATATTCACAGAATATTTAGTTATATATTCACTTTAAAAATAAATAATAAAAATTAAAATAAAACAAATATTTAAGGTAAGGGCTCCCATACAACAAACATGATTTTTTTGCCGTTTTTATAGATAATGGTACGGAACCCTTCGTGCGCGAGTCTGACTCGCACTTAGCCGGTTTTTAATTTTTAGTTCTATGTTTTAATTCACTTTTTGACAAGGCAGACATGTTTTTTAATTATTAAATTATTATTTTTTTTACGTTATTATCGCCGATTACTGTTTAATCAGGCACAAATTCAGACTCCGAGCTACTGAGAAATTCTATACGGAAAAACACAATCTCGATTTTCAATACATACATACATAAATTCACGTCTTTTTCCCATGGGGGCAGGCAGAAACTATAGAGGGCCACCTGCTACGCTCCTTTTGCTTCGTTTGCGTTCATACATCTGGACATACACGCCCGCCGGTTGTGAGTACTATGCACCTGACCTTTTTGATGAACATCACCAATTAGATCACTATATATATGTTCGACAAAAAAAATCTTAAATCAATTCATTTGCTGACAGACAACGCACGGAATAAACCGCTGAGTCTAAAACAGTAAAATAGTAATATAATCTAAAATAGTCTATTTAGTGCAGTATAACAATGCGTTCAGGATGCTGATGGGGCTGCCGCGGTATTGCAGTGCCTTCAGCATGTTTTCCGAGGCCAACGTCGACAGTTTTACGACAATCATGTGTAAACGTTGCACCTCGACCCTAACTCGCATGCGAGCTAGTTCCAACAGCATCTTGAGCGTATGGACGGACCGGTGGGATTCTCCGATGCTTGAGCGCTGGATGCGGCTGCACGTAGTGAAGTAGCATACATGCGTTCTGGTGTCGAATTGTCCTAAAATCTTTCTTTTATTATATTTGTTTTGTTTACTAACATTAGCTCTTAAATATTTTCGTGTTACTTACAATTTATATGGAGATATCTGAAATAAATTATTATTATTATTTTATTTTTATATGTTTAGTACATATCTCGGGACCCTGGGGTCCCGGACCTTCGGAAGGCGTACGAGGGGCCGAAGCCAACTCGCAGAGGCTGGTTTGACGCTTTTTAATTAAATTAGGCACCATCTGACGATTATCCCTGTACGCACTATGCAAGTGCACCCAAGGACAACCCCCGGCTGGTGTAGGACTATTGCAGGATATGGAAACAAAGATATTGGACTATGGGTTTGGGTGGTTAAAATGGACTAGTTACCTAACACTATGGAAGAACTATGGCCCCTGCCTGATCAATGTTTTATTATACACGGATAAAAATGGCAGGGGTGACTTGCACACTCAATAATGGGCCCCCGAAAATGGTCGCTAGCGCATAGTGACGTAGCGACAAGGGGGCAACATATCCTGAGGTGCTCGAGGAGTGGAGAGGTATTCCACGGCTCTCAGAACAATCCCAGAGCCCGGAAGATGGTCAAGATCCCTACAAGCACTTACTGGAATACTTCCTTCCTCCGAGCACGTTTGCTCTTGCGAATCTCCACTCAAGCTGGCCAATAAAGGCAAGAATGAGGTGGAAGTTCAGTTACTTGTCAGTGCTCACTCCAGTCGCCCAATAAAGGCAAGCCAGAGATGAGGAACATGACTTTTCCCGGGAGATAGGGCCCGTGGGGTCGCAACTGCCCAAAAGCTCGCCACATGCTGCCCTGCGGGTTTCTGTATCTCTCTTGGTCTGGCTCCTCACCCTAGACATGTTCCGGTAAAGTAAACTCTACCGGCACGGACCCAGAGTTCGGAGCGCGCAAGCCCCACCACGACGTCAACGTATAGATAACGGTGGGGTTATTATTATTATGTTTATATATCGTTTATATATCTCGGGACCCTGGGGTCCCGGACCTTTGGAAGGCGTACGAGGGGCCGAAACCAACTCGCAGAGGCCCCTTAGACTATTTTAAATGGAGTGAGGCACCAACCGACGATTATCCCTGTACGCACTATGCAAGTGCACCCAAGGACAACCCCCGGCTGGTGTAGGACTATTGTAGGATATGGAAACAAAGATATTGGACTATGGGTTTGGGTGGTTAAAATGGACTGGTTACCTAAAACTATGGAAGGACTATGGCCCCTGCCTGATCAATGTTTTATTGTACACGGATAAAATGGCAGGGGGTGACTTGCACACTCATTAATGGGCCCCCGGAAACGGTCGCTAGCACATAGTGACGTAGCGACAAGGGGGCAACATATCCTGAGGTGCTCGAGGAGTGGAGAGGTATTCCACGGCTCTCAGAACAATCCCAGAGCCCGGAAGATGGTCAAGATCCCTACAAGCACTTACTGGAATACTTCCTTCCTCCGAGCACGTTTGCTCTTGCGAATCTCCACTCAAGCCGGCCAATAAAGGCAAGAATGAGGTGGGAGCTCAGTTCCTCGTCAGTGTTCACTCCAGTCGGCCAATAAAGGCAAGCCAGAGATGAGGAACATGACTTCTCCCGGGAGATAGGGTCCGTGGGGTCGCAACTGCCCAACAGCTCGCCACATGCTGCCCTGCGGGTTTCTGTATCTCTCTTGGTCTGGCTCCTCACCCTAGACATGTTCCGGCAAAGTAAACTCTACTGGCACAGACCTAGAGTTCGGAGCGCGCAAGCCCCACCACGACGTCAACGTAGAGATACGGCGGTGGGGTTATTATTATTATTATTAAAAGCTTACTATATTTTGCACAAGAGTTCCCTAAATAAATAGAGCACGGGCAGGATTTTTAAAATTTATCCTAGGTATAAAGGGGTTGAATAGGGGATAAAAGTTTGTATCGGAGTTCGTCATTTATGCAGATGAGAAATCCCAGCGGGCGCACAGCGTGCAGCTGTACTCGTAGACGAATACAGGTAAATGGGGCAGGTAGCTGGCTCAGCGCCAAACTGCAGGTTATATTCAATACACTCTCAACATGGCAGACATTGGAAATATGTATAGAGATTTTCATATTCATGTCTTTATTTGCGTTCCATAATGTTAACAAGATCTTGCGCGAGTGGTTCAGAGCTAAGGTAGGTAAAGACACAGCAGTAAGTAGACATTTAGAAATAACTAGCTGACGCGACAAACTTCGTTCTGTCAAAAACTATAGTATAAACTCCACTACCCTACCTTACCTACCCTACCTTACCCTACCTACCTACCTACCTACCTACCTACCCGACCCTACCCTACCCTACCCTACCTACCCTACCTACCTACCCTACCTACCTACCTAAAACATAAAAAAAATATATAGTAGCCGATTCTCCGACCTACTGAATATGCATATAAAATTTCATATCGGTTAAGCCGTTTCGTTTATATTGAGATGAGTACATAATAATTATCTGGTATATACCTAGGACAACCTGTCCAGTCAGGTGGGTCCAACTTGGACAAAGAGGTTAATCGTCGAATCCGACTCGGCTGGGCAGCGATCAGGAAGCTACGCAATATTTTCTCGTCCCACATACCACAGTGTCTCAAGACGAAAGTCTTTGACCAGTGCGTGTTGCCAGTGATGACCTATGGCACTGAAACGTGGTCGCTCACAATGGGCCTTATTAGAAGGCTAAAAGTCACCCAAAGGGCAGTGGAGAGGGCTATGCTTGGAGTTTCCCTACGTGATCAAATCAGAAATAAAGAGATCCGCAGGAGAATCAAGGTAACTGAGATAGCCCGAAGAGTTGCGATACTTTAGTGGCAGTGAGCAGGGCACATTGGTCGCAGAACAGATGGCCGATGGAGCCGAAAGGTTCTGGAGTGGCGACCGCGTACCGGAAGACCGTAGCGTTTGGAGGCCTCCCACAAGGTGGACCGATGACCTTGTGAAAGCCGCAGGAAGCCGGCATGCAGAATGCGGCAGACGGGGGATCCGTCGTAATTCGAAAATGGTTTTCAGAAACTCGTAATATTTTTGAACGGCCTATCCAACGTACACGTCATGGGATAGTTTTTTTTTTAATGCTTTATCAAAAAGAACTAGGTTCTTAATAATTAATTACAATCTAGCCTTTAAGACTAATAAGCAATTTAAATCTAACTTAACTTTTTACGTGATAATTATTTTAAAACTTAGAATAGTGTTTGTTGCACTTTACACAAGTCCGTTACACTTTCTTAGAGTCTGATAGTTATAATAATAAAAACACTTTGTTCATGTGTTATATGTGTGTCATTGTCACTTCAATTTCACTTTTTACACTACACTAACTCAAAGGGTTTTGTTCGTTTTAGTCTTCGCACTATATTTGTGTTGTCTAGCAGCTGAATTGCCTCGACGTTCACATGTCGGTGGAGTCGGTGTTCATGGGCCTCAGCAAATTTTTGAATTATGTTGATGACGGGTTCCATTTTTTTTTTTGGGATAGGTGGGATAGATGAGAAAAAAACATATCACCCCCACCTTACGAGTAGGGGAGGTACCCTAAAAATAATATTTCAAGATTATATTTTACCACTTTTTCGGCGTGTTTAATATGTATATTCATACGAAATTACAGCTTTTTAGTACTATGAGTCTCTGAGCTAAGCCGCAGACAGACGGACACGGCAAAACTATAAGGGTTCGTTGTTTAATACGGAACCCCAAAAAGGCTCAGCGATGAATTTGTATTTTATTTTATTTTTATTTCTTCAGGATAACAAACAATTGCGCAATAATGCTTAACATTTAGGTACAGATATTTTATAAAACACTTAAGTAATCACGCAACCAGCATCGTTATCCACAAATTAATCCAACAGTAAAAATAGTTTGAGCAACTTACAAGCAAACTTAGCAAACAATTTGTCTATCATAGATCAACTATTGTGTCTTGTAAAAAAAAAAACCGTGTGACAAACTAGACGTGTGTATATAACAACTAAAAACTAATAGGATTTTTTATAAACACTATTTTTAAACTGTGCAAGTGACAATGCAAATATATCAATATCAGCAAAATCATCGTTGTAACTTTTCATTAGTCGACGTAAAGGAGCTCGCTCTCCTGCGTTGGTTCTGCACCGCTTCGGTGCGAATAGACTGTGAGTGTAAGTATCACGAATACGATGGGAACGACTAGGTATGCGAAGGTATATTTGGTAAATTAGGTTATTACAATCAAAGCCCGTAGCCCGTAGTAGTAGTTGTAGCCCGTAGTATCTAGATAAAATTTCTACAAACAGCTACGAGAGTGCTACGAGCTACGAGCGCTACGGGCTACGAATTCATCCTTTGTGAGATTGTCGTTTTTAGAAAATTCGTTTTTTTTTTGTTTTATCGTGTTTAATAATAATAATAATATAATACCCGCCTATAACTGTCCCACTGCTGGGCAAAGGCCTCTTCTCATACAGAGAAGGTACGAGCATTGATCACCACGCTTGCTCAAGACGGGTTGGTTATCGTGTTTAGATATTGATAATAATAATAATATCAATAATAATATAACCTACCTTACCTTATATATAATTTTATTTTTATTTTAATATACAAGAAAAAAAAAAACATTTTAATGTTTTTATATTTTAATATTTAAAAATATAATTTTTATGTATATTAATGAAATAAAGGAAATAATAATAATAATATATTTATTTGCTCAAAACATGGTATAACAGGTCTAAAACAGTACAAAAATGTTGATACCCATGATGACCCATATTGATACTACTCATGATGTAAATGAATTTTACAAAAAAAAAAAAAAAAAAAAAACTATACTCATACTTCAAGTAACTTCAAGCAACGACTACTACCTACTACAGCTTAGCCAGCAGAATATCAGGGTCAGGTATATTTGCCTGACAGATGTTGAGCTGGACTCCCATTTGGTGTAACCTTGAGGCGCACACCGCACTTTGTATGTTCGTTATTTAATTTAAAGTGTGTCATAGTCAATAGTGTCTTCAAAATCCATACTCCATATATACTAATACTAGCTATTGCCCGCGGCTCCGCCCGCTTGGATGTCGGTTGTTCAGCGGTTTAGGCGTGAAAACGTAACATACAGACAGACAGAGTTACTTTCACATTTACGCCTAAGCCGCTGAACCGATCGTCATGAAATTTGGCAGAGATATACTCTGGGATATGGAGACGGACATAGGCTACTTTTTACGCGATAACCGACATCCACGCGGGCGGAGCCGCGGGCAAAAGCTAGTATAATATACATATTTTTTTGTTTGTTCTACATTGTTACAAAATTAAAGAACGAGGTGCGTTCTTTAATTTTCTTAACATTCATGTAATGTTTTATAATTTAATTGTGTTTTGTGTGTTGTGCTATTTTTTGTGAACAACAAATAAACGATCATCTCTGTGTGCGACGTCTGTGTGCGTGTCACGGAGGATCGATGAGCGCCGCCACTCCGGCGCCACCCCGGCCGGGACACACTGGGGACACATGGAATTACTGTGCAGTGAAAGTCTATTTAATAAAAGAAGGATTCGCCAAGTTTATTTTTTTTCACTCCTCTTGCTCAAAAAGGCTGTCATTGTATCGTACCAGACTGAGCAAAAAATACCAAATTTACCTCTAGGGGAAAAAGTGTTTTTTTTTTCTTGTTTTTTGAAAATGGAACTAGAAGCGGAGATCTCTTCAGTAGAAGGCGTGCATTCCGTTGTTCCGGTAAGGACCAGGCCCTAGTCGACGGCGCGTTGTGTTCCACGCGCGCCTCAAAGAGATGACCGGTGCCGACAAGAGTTGCGGTGGGTTTTAGTCAGTAAAGGTCTGAAACGCCCTGCCGCTCCACCCAGAGCGGGAAAAGTTATTTGTTAATATCCCAACCAAAAAAAAAAAGAAGTTATCTGAGTATTTCAACTGTGAGGTGTTAGTTAATTGTGGTGCTAATACGCTGTCAAACATATTTTAACTCAGTGTGTGTCGTGTGATTGGCTGACCGAAATAACAACTGCAGCTATTCAATCCAACCGATATGAAATTGAGAGCAAATTATGTTCAGTAAGAGGCTTTCAGAAACCGCGTATATGTTCCGGTTTGTTTTTGACAAACTTTTGGAATCGAAAATAGCATCTAACTCACATCTAACAAAAAAAATCCACACAAAGTACCTACTTACCCCACTACTTACTCCCCACAGCATGCCATAAGAATATCTCGGTGTGTCCCTACCCTACAGTTTTACTCTCATTTGCAAGAGTTTGGCAGATCAGCCGCGCAGTGCCGCTGTAAACAACACCCTGTACCACTCGCTGTCACACACCACGCGTAGCTACTACATCTTACCACCATCAGCTCATCGTCACCAGAACCTAAATAAAAAAATCAAAGGAATATTCTTGAAACGAACGAACGTTGGAAAAAGTTGTGATTGTTCTCGTAATTATTCTAATTATATTCCGTGTTACATGTCGTCTGATTAGGAAGTGATAAGATGCTGTAAATTATGAAAAAAGTTTTGAATTGGTTCTCAAGTTCTACTTGCTAATCAGGTATGTGCCCAGAGTCCCAGACACACTTTCTAAATGAATACTATTTTGTAATTTTGAAATAAAGAAATATATTTTGTATATTTTTTTTTTCAATTCAATTTCAATTTACAAAATTAATATTATTAATAATATTATATATTATTATTATTATATTTTTTTTTAAATAAAATTTTTAATAAAAAAAAAATCATCAAAAGTAGAGTAGTCGTGGTCGTGAGGGATTTTATAGATAAATATCATAAATGATGATGTCAAACGGCTAGGCTAGTCAAATACCTATCAGTATCATATACTATAACTGAAAAATAAATAAGTACAACAAGTACTGTGGCTGAAAAGGAAACCAAAATCCCTGACCTGGTTTAAAAACGACATCGAATATTGGATTGACAGCCCAAAACAGGTACCTATCATTGTACAGATAGAGTATTGTATCGTTTAGCAGTTTGACGCAGTTTTTTACTGCGACTGATCATTAATATAAGGACAATAATTTCAGTTGTAGTCAGTTTGCTATACTTATAACCATGTTGGCACAGCTTGAACAGCTATCGTTAGATCGTAAAAAAAAAGTCAAATTATTTACTTATTTCAGTTTTGAAAAGGCACTTTTGAATGTCAAATTTTAACACAATAAAATGGAATTGATATTACATAGTTGCCCCTTCCAAAAGGTAGTTGCGTATGGAGAAGAATGGTCAAAAACTCTTTTAAAATTTTTAACATTTATAATTATAATTTTACGCGAAGACGATGTACTTAGAATAAAATTACTATATTATACAATAGGCATAAATAATAAAAACCGTCCAAGTGCGTGTCGGACCACGCACAATGAAGGGTTCCGTAGTTGAGATGTTTTTATCTTAACAACAAACTTAACATTGTAGTTAGTCATCTCTAAGCTGCCACGGCTTATTTAAATTTTTGAATTGTTTCTATTACGGACGCTTCTAACGTGCACGTCTTTCTACATTGTTCTCACATGTATAACTTCAACATGAATGATGTAACCCATATTTTGTAACAATATTTTGTTTTAAAAGAGTGTCCGTGGAGTTTCTTGTCCGTTCTTCTCCATAGAAACCTACTACGCTTTGGAATGGACAACTAGCTTCATCTTTCTGACTGACCGACCCCTTGACAATTCAAAAGTGCCTGTAATTGGTTTATTTGAAATAAATGCTTTAAGTTAATAATAATAATAAAGTAATTTATTTCTCTCAAAAAGGAACAATTTTGATTCATAGCATAAGTTACATTTTCCGGTATATCCATTGTGAGAGCTGGAGTCTATACTGGGTTCGGGACCTGTATGACAGATCTCCAGGCTCACACCCTTAAAATACAGTATTTAATTGCACTTACGACATTGAAAACTCCAAGTACTGAGAGCAAGAGAATTAATACAATACAAAGGAGATGTGCTTTGTGTCTTTGGAGAGTGTTGTGTGTCCGTGAGTGCAATATAATAATAATATAATTATATTTAATTTCATTATAATTATTTATAAATAGCTTTTGCCCGCGGCTCCGCCCGCGTGGATGTCGGTTATCGCGTAAAAAAGTAGCCTATGTCCTTCTCCATATCCCAGGCTATATCTCTGCCAAATTTCATGACGATCGGTTCAGCAGTTTAGGCGTGAAAACGTAACATACAGACAGACAGATAGACAGATAGATAGACAGACAGACAGAGTTACTTTCACATTTATAATATTAGTATGGATATAATTTTTTTTTTTGTTATTTTTTTTTTTTTATTCTACTATGAGTTTGCTCTTGACTTTAGTCTAGGTCTGGATGACAGAGACAAAGTCTACGATGGAGTGAGCTTACCCAGAAGAAGCCTGTTCACTCTCACTTTGAATAGATTAGGGTTGTATGTGTAATTAGGTATATATATCTTATTTATAGTTAAGGTAAAATGTATTCCCCAATTTTCGTAATTGCACCTACCACTGTTTGTCTCTGCACCACCCAAAGGTTGACTGGTAGAAAATGCCTATGGCATTAAGTCCGTGTCTGTACATTTGTATGAGAAAGTGTTAAATAAATAAATAAATAATATGGCAAAACTATAAGGGTTCCTTGTTTACTAAACTTGAACCCATTGATAGTTGTGAACTTAAAAAAATTCAAAATTTTAACATTACCTTGTCTGTATATAATATTATTAGGAGTAGCTTTGTTTGTAAAGACAAATCCGAGTCGTTTTAGACGTCTATCAGATGTAGTACCCCGCAATAGACGCGATAATAGTGTGCTATGTCTGGAGTCAGTTTGTCCGCAAACAGACAGACACATAGACAGACGGACATGGCGAAACTATAAAGGTTCCTTTTTGACTACGGAACCCTAACAATAAAAATAAAAATAATAAATCATTTTATTTCGGATAACACAAAAGATCCATAAATAGTTAGTAACATGTTTGCACTTAAATCACTATTGTTAGTAACTTAAACTAAAGACGAATTTGTGAGAAGACCACCCAACATCTAGACGCAACGAGAAATGGTAATGGTCTAACTATGGTATAAGTCTTCGCACAAATTGCCTTATTATGGCGGAGGAAGTGTCTGCCGCCACCGCCTTCAGGATACTATTGTGACTGCCTCTTATTCTGCTCAGGAGTGAGGCCGTTTTTTTGCAGATGATGGCATGAAATCCATCGGTATGATTTACCGCTAACATTTCCGATGCACTGCAAAAACGAGGCAGTCGCAACAGCATCGCGTACGCGTAGAACATCCAGAACTTTTCGAGTAGATGACCCAAAGATTACCGGTGTAAAAACTCTAAGAATAAGCTTTAAAAAGCGTAATCTTTACTTGGTCAGTACACCGAGAAAATCTTTGTGCCAACATAATTATTACTCCTGACCGCCAGAGCCCTACGCTCCCTCTCAATGTCACCATGGTCGCTGAGGTCGCTGGCAAGCAAAATGCCCAAGATATTTAAACTTCGAGACTTAGATAGTGAAGCAATGACATAAATTTATTATGTGATCGATACTGGTCACCATGGTTCAGCTCACATAAATATTGAAACCGTAGAAGATTTTCCAAAAAAAATATTATATCGTATATTGGTGTGTTGTGATGCAGGTGCAGGTGCGTGTGTGATGGGCGGCGCGGGTGCGGGCCGGGGGGGTGGCGGGGGCGCGGGGCCGGTGGCGGCGGGGTTGCTCGCGGTGGAGATGTGCGCGCCGCTGCTTCTGCTCTGTTGGCTCTGTTGCTGGTCGGATGACGCCTCGGGTACAGATATCCCAAGCAAAGTTTGCGCTTCGGAAATCATCGTCATCTTCAATAATTCGAACGTGCGATGATGTGATCTAATATAGAGGCTAGAACTGTTACAACTATGGAAGTAGTTGCCCATTTTGCAATACTGTGATTACAAAATTATAGAGCAACTCAAAAAATAAATAAAAATAAAAACTTTTGAGAGACAGATGACGATTTGCAACCAGAGTAGGAAAGTAAAAAAAAAAGACAGGGAAAAAACTTTATACAAACGCGCCACACAAAACAGAAGCGTTGCTTCTGTGGGGGGTTACTCTGTGGCGCGACGTTCGTGCTAATTCACACACGAAGATTACCGTAGCGCATACGTTTTCTGGTTCAGCTGTACGTACATTTGGTCTACAAAACCTTAACCATGCTTAGAACCTTGTCAACCAATATTGACTGTCTCGTTCTTGTCTTGGGTTCGATCCTCAGTTTCGAGTGTTATTGATATTTTCCATTTTCTCAGTAACAGCGTGGAGGGTGAATTGTGCCCGGTTGATGACAATAGACCTCTGCCTAACTCTAACTTTTGTTACGCATTAGTAAATATTATATGTTCATAATATTTGATTTCAGACAGCACTTCCGGCAAACACCCGCAGAGGCCGGTGATCGCCCATGTTCACGGTAAGTTTAGTAGAAGTACTTAAATTACTAGGTTTACGTTAAAGCCTATTCCCCACTAGGAACATTTGTCGAGCGACATGTGTCCCCGGAGACATCGGGCGATGTCGCCCTACATCGCCCCACGTCGCCCGATGTCTTGTCTCCGTCCACATCAGTTCAGTCGAACCTATCATGTCTCCGGAAGAGGTAGTGCGGCTTATATAATGATGAATGCAACAAACAAACCATCAACATCAAGCAAACCAGCTATTTTTCTTTTTTCTTCAGGACCGACACCATTTGATTTTGACCCTTTTTTTCTTTCTCTCAAGAATTGAGTTCGTAGATTATGAATTTTTTTCTCAACTTCTTTTCGCGGAATATTTAATATTTTCGACATTTCTTCCCACGCATCATGCTTCTTATTTAAATTTTTATAATGATTATTCTTTGCATCCCACAAATACTCATAGGAGCGATATAGTTCAATAAGTCGCAGCACTACCTCGTTCGACCACATTGTCGCAGGTTGCACGCACGTCCACACTCTATCACTACTCTTCATCGACTGTGCGCCAAGGAACAGTTTCAACAATGTCGCGGCGATGTCGTCCGACGTCGCCCGACATCGCCCGATGTCACCGGGGACACATGTCGCTCGACAAATGTTCCTAGTGGGGACGAGGCTTAAGGCAACTTTGTAACTTCCAAATGGCGCCCACCGTGGGACCGAGCCGGTTGTCCGTAGGCGGCAAAGACCAACTTACCTAACTTACTATTAGGTGGGCTATAGGCTTATTTGTCATACAATAACATAAAAAGACTGGATTTTGTTGACAAAAAAATGACGCCCAACATTTTAAAATGACGCCCAACATGGGACCAAGCTGGATGTCCATTGGCGGCGGTGAGTACCTATGAGTTACCATCGGGTGGGACGTAGGCTTGTTAACCATACATAGAAAATACTGGATTTATATGAGAACAAACTTCATCCTACTTGGTCCCACCAAGTAGTATGAAGTTTTAAATTTTTTGCGTTTGTTTCAGAGTCAGGCTCTCGCCGTCGCTCGAGTGACATATTTGGCAGACGCATCGGCAGCAGTGTCGTGTCGCTACACCTGCCCAGTACCTCAGGTAAAATGTTAACAAGAAAAACTTATGTATAAAACAATGCATAGTCATCGTAAAAAACATTTGGCCGGAATAAAAATCATAATGTAAATAGCTTATTTGGTACAGGATCACTAAGAGTGAGCACTAAGCGCGCACAGTTTTGTTTAAAGGAATTATTTGTCTTTAGTAAAGTAAAAACGTGTATGCGACAAGCGTGGAACGCGCGTATTAAAAACGCCGTGTGCAGAGGCCCTAATCAAAATTATAGGAAGTGAGCTCAAGATAAAATGTAGTACATTGACTTTAGGAATTTGGCAAAGTCATTGAAGTCATTGATCCCTTAATTTAGAGGGAGAAACGAAAACCAATGCCTTGGCCCACTTACGTCGTGGTCTTGAAATCCAGCCAAGAGTTACAAAGTTGAGTCCAAAAACGATTAACAGTGAAGTCGACTTTCTTTTTTCCAATTTTCCTACACTCCATAAAAATAAGCGATACGATTAGTTTTATGAAATACTTTCAGAGCCAACCACTTCCCACGACATTCATTAGATAAGAACGTGACGACTTCCTACCTACAATTTTCAGGATACAAAAAGTCCCTATCAGCGCACCGAAGCCACGAAGAGATAGGAAGGCATCGCAAGCTATCCATACACGAGGTCATCGACCCCGAGACACGATACCACTCGGCACCGAGCGTCATCGACGAAGTACTGCACCGTCGCGACTGGGAGCGGTCTTCCAAAGACCTGTATATCCCCCTCAAACCTGACCGAGAGATTCATTCTAACACCAGCTCCAGTGAAAGTCCTGAGGCACCACATGCAACTCCTGAGTCCTCTTCCATTGAAGCTAAGAGTGAAGAGCAACTCGCCAAACCCTGCAAGAAGCACCACACCAACATCAAGTCTTCTAAGAGAAAGAAGGAGAAAGAGTCCACTGACATTAAAGACGATGACGCTACTGAAGCTGAAGCTTCTAGCTTCTACATCGGAGAGCATGTGGATGAAGGGTCTCCTATCAACAAGAATGTTGATGAGAGATGCGAGGATGTGCACACCAAGGTTGGTCAGTTGAACTAACGGCGATATTCCTTGTTTATCGTTCGTGACTTCGAAAACAGCAGAAGGTCAATTGTCGTACTTCAAAATCGTTCAAATTCAAGTTGCAATCTCATCTCAGGGACAATTTAATCAATGTCAAAAACTTATCAAAAATGTAGATAAACTAGAGGTAGACAAATTGAGACTGGGATTCAAAAAAAAAAACACATTTGCTTTGTAGATACCTTTTGTTAATCCCCTTTTATTCATCCTCTCAACATGATAAAACCATCTAAGCATACTCTTTTCAATTTTTGTCACTACATCTTCTTTTAAGCCGCACCGTTGCCTTATCAGATCATTGTTCGGCCTATCATTCATAGTCATGCCACACATGCTTCGCAAGGAACGCATTTCCACAGCATTTATTCTACTTTCATGCTTCTTTTGCCACACCCAACACTCACTTCCATATATAAGCGTAGGTACTAGCACACCATTGTAAACAGCCACTCGAGCCTTTTTGGGCATCGAATGGTTGGTCACAATTGCATGTAAAGCACCATTCACTTTATTTCCCGCATTTCCTCTCCTTTCCACATCTTCATCAGTCTTTCCATCCCTTGTAAACTGACTCGCCAAATATACAAACTCACTTACTTGCTCCATATTCTTATCATTTATTTTCACATCACTTACTGATACATCCTCTTCTCTTTCAAACACCATGACCTTCGTCTTATTCACATTTATATTCATCCCTTTCATCTTATATGTTTCATCCATCACAGTCACCATGTCTTGCAACTGTGTTGCTGACGATGCAAGTAGAACTTGATCATCTGCGTAGAAAAGGCAATTGACAGGCAACTAAGTCATTCTCAATCCACACTCACCCTCTTTCAGATCTATCAGACAACAAGTTGAACAGCCACGGTGACGCTACACAACCCTGTCTCACACCCCTTGAGATGCAGAACCAGTCTGTGCATGCCCCATTTATCCTAACACAAGCGCTGGAACCCTTGTATATAGATTTCAGTGCCCGTACAAAGCGCCAGTCCACACCGTACGCGGATAGTGTTGACCACAGTTCTTCCCTCCACACACTGTCATAGGTCTTCTCCAAGTCAACGAAAGCACAGTAGACTTTCTTGTGCTTTGCCAGATGTTTTTCGGTTATGCACCTTAAGGAGAAGATGTGATCCATAAAGTCCATTTCCTCTCTAAATCCTGCCTGCACATCCCATATTTTCATATCTGTCACTCTTATGACAGATAGTACTATGACAGACACTATTATCTATTTATAACACTTTCGCATACAGTTTTCCGACAAAACTAATGCCGCAGTAGTTTTTACTCCTTCAATTCTTGCAGTCTTTCCACTTTTATTCTTTCTAGAGCAGTCACAGGAACTCGAACTCGGTGACGCCAATGCCTGAACAGACCATCCATACGATACATAACCAGTAAATGATCAGTTCCTACATTAACACCCCAATATACTCTAGTATCCGTAACTTTACTCTGTAATCTTTCATCCACAATCACAAAATCAATCATTCTTCTACATTCTTGCCTTTCCCACGACTTTTACAATGTTTTAAAATTACAGTGTTAATAGGTATGGGACAATAGTGTAGGCGTGTCAATAAGTACCAGGTACTTAACCAAATAGAAAATCGTCTACAAATCCACAGTCTACTAGGCCTACAACGTTCTCTCATCACAAAATATAAAATAATCTAAATGAACGAAAAAAAAAAAAAAACCTATTTAAACTAAAACAAAAGCCACTAACAAAAAGTTGTAATTAGAATTGTAGGTATGTTATGTCCAATAATGTCAAGGGAGTACGTGAAAAAAAAATATACATCGTAATTTTCAGCATTTAACAGACATTTACATTAGAATGCGAACGTTCTTAAAAATACGGAAATTGCCCCTCTGATGTGTTGCTGGCGAGTTTTTTGCGCCACTTCTTCTTCCAGTTAACACTAGAAAGTGGTGAATGGCGGACTGTCTTATTTAATTTTTGACATTCAATAAAATGCTGATTCTCAGCCTAACTGTATAAACGAATTTTGATACTATTTATTTTTATTCTAGTCCATATACAAGGCTAAAGACGACAAGCAATCGTTCAACGAGTCGATCCGGAGTAAAGATCGTCCGCGACAGATGGTGGTGGTGGACGAACTGCACCCGATGACCCTGGGATTCTGTCTGGATGACGTCATCGAACAGCTGGATCAGTTGGAGTCACTGGACCGGTCGGGGGCGATGCACCACTCCATCGAGTCACGCATTAGTTTGTCTAACCGAAACATGTTTCCTCCACCTTCAGTCGGTGAGTTGATATCATTCGCGAAGCTTGTGTATTGTAATATTTATTATTGTATTGTATTATTATATTCTCTATTGTAACTTTATAATGGACGCATGTTTTTTTGTCTAATATTTTTCAATGATAAAACATGTTTCTTTGCATCAAGAAAGAGCATGAATGCATACAGGCCATATTTAACCTTATAGAGTTAAGGCCTTTGAAAACATCACCAATGCCCAAATTATTCATTGTAAAGCATAGAAACGAAGGAAGGTGACGCTGCCAAATAGCATTCTCCAGACGTTTTTAACCAAGGCATGTCGGAAATATTATATCGCTTACTGCATCTTGTCTACTATTATATCCCCATATTATTGAAGCTTTCTTATAAAACAGGCGTTCCCAACCATTTCATGCATGCTCTCGGACGTGCAAGCATCAAATGATCCGCGGCCGAAATTAAAATACATCAGATTACTTATAGCAGTGTTTTTCAACCTTTTTCATGGTGTGGCCCCCTTAGTATGGAAAAATATTTCGCGACCCCCTACCCTCCGCGGTTTCTAACTTGGAATTCAAGACTGTCACTTTGGTTACTTTTTGGTTAAGCAAAAAAACAGAATACCCACATCTAACCACAGAAGCTTCGAAGCGTTTTATTCCATTTGGAATCTCCTACTTGCGCTAAAATATTGATTAGCAAGAAAAAGGCGCAACCATCACAATAATGTGGATGGGTGCGTATGTTCAACTTCACATTAATAATTCATGTGACTGTGTGTGTGATATTTGTTGATTTGTGTTAAGCTAAGTCTTAAATTAAAAAAAACTGTTAACAAATATAACATTTTGAAGTAATAAGATTTTATATTTATTAGCTTTAAATTTTAAAGTTACGGCGACCCCCTTAAAGATACTTGGCGACCCCCTAGGGGGTCGCGACCCACACGTTGTAAAACACTGACTTATAGTAACAGATTACTTTTTTTTGTTGAGACGTCTGTCAAATAAGGTTGGGAACCTCTGCTATAAAAGCTTGTGATGACTGCTTCCTGTGTGTGTATATATGCGTGCATGCGTGCGTGTAGAGCCGGTGGGCTACGATGGTGGCGCATGCTACCTCGCGGAGACGGGCGAGCTGGCCGAGCTGCGTTCCACCGGGGGCCGGGGCCCCGGCCGTAGCGGCCCAGGGACAATGCGCGCGCGCCATGCCAGTGATGGAGACATATTGGCCCCGCCACACAGGCCTGAGTCTGGGGCCTTCTCAGGTAACAGTGAAAAGACAGTGAGATTCTTACCTCACTTATACCATCCCAACGGTCATCAGCAGCACACGCAGGGAGGGAATCCAAGTCCTTTTAAGTTAGCAACCTATTGGCCTGAGTTTATATTACACTTTAATAGTGTACTCCGTCTAGTTGGTAGAATAGCATTTACAATAATTGTTAACAAATATAACATTTTGAACTAATATGATTTTATATTTATTCGCTCTAAATTTTAAAGTAACGGCGACCCCTTAAAGATGCTTGGCGACCCCCAGGGGGTCGCCACCCACACAATGACATTTACAATTATTGTAAATTGTATTCTACCAACTAGACGGAGTACACTATTAACAACACAACATTGTCCTAATTATTAGGACAGAGTCGAGGTAATTTTAGACTTGTTCTGTTCTGTGTCTTGATTCTAAGTACAGTCATGGAAACCGATTGTTTTGTAAATTAACTTTTCCTAGTGTCTACTAAACTACATTTCCCTGACTGTACATCCCCTCTGTGGTTATTTTTTATATTTTTATTATTAGGTTCACAAAATTTTGATTTCACTGATTCAAACACATAATTTATTTATTTGTCGTCGCAAGCGATTCTAAGACGACAACATTATCAAAATATTACTTCCCGTTGATTTTCATAATATTGGTCAAACTGTAACTTAATTCTGATTGGTTGATCGGTAAGTACAGTGAACGCCGTGAGGTGGCGCCTTTTTTTCCCGCCCTTTTTATACCTACACGTGGACAGAGTCGATCGAAAACGCGCGCCAATCACATTGCTGTAGCTGACGCCATAGAATACTGATCATACGATCGAAACTGTCACGTTCACCGTACAAGCCTTTATTTCTTAATACTACTTACAACTCCTGTAAATTGCCGAATAAACGTAACTGTAATTTTGTGCTCCAACCTAAGTTTTACTGGCTTGCCCGAGTACCCACCTACCACATGGAACCCGCACCAAGAAACGATGACGGTCACCCTATTATCGCTACGCCCACGCTCCCGCCGTCATATTTATTTATTGATATGGCAAACGACCTACTCACTAAAATGTACACAATAATACTATTTAAAAGCAAAATAACAGTTCATCAGTTACTTATAGGTAAACATACACATGCATACAACAATGAATTATGTAAGCACTAATATTGTACCGTGTGGTGCCGGACGTAAAGAATAGCACCACCCCATTTCCTCCCGTGGGTGTCGTAAAAGGCGACTAAGGGACTTACTAGAGAATGGGCAGCAGCGTTCTCTATGCATTTTTAACACCATACTGCGATCGCCAACCCGCCTGCCAAGCGTGGCGATTATGGCGAATTCCCCCCTTTTGGGGGAGGCCTATGTCCAGCTGTGGACGTCTTTCGGCTGAAATGAGGTAATGATTGAAACGTAACATTGGTAAAAAGATACATTTAAACAAAATTGAAATTCTGATTAAAAATTAAAAATTTTGTAAAGATAAAATTGAGTTATAGCTGTGTACTGTCTGTTACAGAGAGTGACCTGGACCTGGAGCTTGAGGGCGAGGAGGAGCGCCCCCCTCCGTACGAGGAGCTGCAGCACTACGCGCAGTCTGAGCGTAAGGAGACCGCCATATAGAGGGTCCTCAGATAATCCCAACTGCATCGCTACAAGGTTCTATTGGCGCGAGGCCAAAATAAGAACTTACGTCACTCTCTTGTTTCGTCAATACAATTTCTGTGACAATTTCACAAATGTTTACCAACAACGACCTATCAATGTCATTTAGGTGCCAAAAAATCCTTGTGCTCTTCGTGCATTTTTACCTTAAGGTGAGATTCTTCGAGCGTGCATTTTTGTTCATGAGGTGGCAGCTAGACACGAGTAAATTGTGCCGTGAATTTCGTTAATTTTGGGTTGAAAATTATATGTTTTATGATATTAACAATGTTAAACCCGACGGACATTACATCATCATAGAAGTTTATTTTGATGTGATTTTTCAATACATAATGTGGTATAATATTGAAATAAAATGATTTTAATCTACAAAATAAGGATATGTTTGGATGTTTTTTCTATAGTGTGAACTTTATCCTATTATGCAACGGGTACCCGACGTACCTACAGAAAGGTCTCAAAAGCAACATGTAATTTTTTCACGTGTTTAATCATTACCTTTTCTAAATAAAATGACACTAAAATTACATTTCCCAGAGGTTAACTTGAAGAACCTCGCCTTAAAACAGCCTTTGAAAAACGAGAGGCAACGTAACAAATTGTTTAAACAAATTTTAACTTTGTTGAATGTTACATCTAATGAATTTATGATGCTTCAGAACTAAATAATTGTTTAATCTTCGCGTCTTGTAAATGTGAAGCTTGCGATATTGACATTTTCAGAATTACCTAAATAAGTAAGTTAATAAATAAATGTTCTGAACACAACTTGCAATTAATATTTAATCGATATTCTTTGCTGTGAGCACGAGACGGTTCAATATTACCTCTTAAAACGTTCCTTGGGACCGTACTAAATAAGAGTATCAAAACAATCATTATTCGATTGTGAAAAAGAGATGGTGCCATACGTCCAATATAGCCCTATCTCTCTCTCGCATTGCAGTAAGATAACTGTTATAAATATGAGATAGTATATATAGTAGCTGGTACTTCCCCAAGTCCAGTAGCGCTATTCTGTAAAAATCTCAACGTGAAAAGTTAGGTGAAGTGAGTTCAAAGTGAGCTGTCAATCTCTAGACTCCCTAATGCTGGCACTAGGGAGTCTAGAGATTAGAATTAAATTTAGATTTAGAATAGCACTATCTGGATAGTGCTATTCTGTAAAAATCTCACCCTGAAATCGTTGATGAAGCTGCCAATAGTGTCAATACAATATATAGCGTAAAACGTTTTGTTGCGGATGATATTGTCATAGGATGTATAATTCCTTTTTCTTTTTTTTATATTCTACCACATTTTAAATTAAATTATATAAATTTTCTTTAAGTACGCTGTATTGGTACAGCGTCTTAATAATTGTTTGCTGCACCGAGGTCGACGAGGACGAGGTCACTACGTCAACGCCGGCTGTCGCTGAAAACCAGCGCTGGGGCTCTGTCTTGCATAGGGTCGCAGCTGAGCGATAGCCGTTTTGCGTGGATGTGACGCATTTTTCCCCCATAGTTTTCTTATTTCTTTTGTGTTTATGTTCTTTTTTTTGCATCATGTTTACCGCAAATAAACGTATTTTCTTTCTTTCTATCTTATTTATTTAAACTTCATGTACAATAGTGGTACATAGAAGGACTTAATGCCACAAGGCATTCTCTACCAGTCAACCTTTGGGTTAAATATAAAAACATAGTGATAGGGTACAAAAATAATGTCTAAAATACTAACCACTGACTACTGTCTATCTTCTTTCAATCCCTAGCTTATGGTGGAATGACAGCTCACTTCTCTTAAGTTTTCACCATGAACTTTATAAAAAATAGACCGGCAGGTAGACAGCAGCAGCGGCGACAGTTCACTTCACGCTCACTTCACATAAGTTTTCACGGTGAGATGTTTACAGAATCGACCGGCCGATGTCGCTTTACAAAGTAACGCAAAGAGTTCAAATAATATTTTACAAGAAAACTATATTTGATATGTGAACGACACGTAGTGAGAGTAATTTATAAGCATGTAGCATTGCTACTATACCATCATTACTTTTGTGGGTTCCTAGGATAGTAATTTGGCATACACTCGCCACAAATAAAGGTGATAGGTTACAATTAAGGAAACGGATTGTTTAGCAAATCGGCTACCGACTTAATTTGTTCATATACACCGTGACATTTTAGTCGTCTTACAAAGGTGGTCCGCTCAATGTATCCGACATAAAATACCCATAGGCGCGATTTCAAAAAAGATTGAGATTTAGATTAAGTTTAAGTTGCAATAGTAAGAAACACAGTTTTGCGTTAAGGTGAATGAACTCTGTTAAAGATGTCGCCGCTCCATTCCACGAGACCCTTGGAACACAAGGCTCGGACTGCGCTCGTAATAGGGTGTTTTAAACTACATCATGCGTCATATTCATCATGTCGTCACAGAGTTCATCTAAAACACTCTTTGTCTTAGTTGTAACCCTGCATTTTGTTTTGTTATATGTTTTTCTACAATTGAAATAAATAAAAAGTAAAAAAATATATTAAAACTTTCATAAATATCCAATTTTTTTTAATGTTTGGTTAGTAGACATTGGATACATGAAGTCGGCTGTCGTTGTAAGACGATTAAAATTTCACGGTGTATATGTATTCAAATCACAATACTGGTAATCCTGATCGGTCAATAATGTAGTATGTCAATCTGCTTAACAATCTATTTCCCTGACTGTACCTACATATTATTATGTTATTATAATTGTGCATAGTTAATAGTTATGTGGTTATGTCCATGTATATTTATGTGTAAGACGGAGGTTACTCCATCAATTTATCGATCAGCCCCAATCACTTACACAGATTGATACAATGTGTAACCATCCGATCAAATTGACACCGAATTGATGTTGTTACGTCTGTATAAAAGATTTCCTCTGTTAGATACTGTCAATTAGCTGTATATTTTTTAACATAATATTCTCTATTACAACATAACTCCAAAGGTTTCTAAGTCTTGTATAAGCACAATATTACATCACTACATATTATAAAACAAAGTCCCCTGCCGCGTCTCAGTCTGAACGCGATAAACAAATCAAAAACTACTGAACGGATTTTCATACGGTTTTCACCTATGGACGGAGTGATTCATGAGGAAGATTTAAATATATAATTAAATAAGGTTTTGTGTAAATTGACTGAAGTGTAACGATGATTGTTGAAGATATAGGCAAAATTTTTGCCGCGTAAACCAATGGAGTTATATGAAAACAATATCGTCAGCCTAATTTGTCAACCTGCTAAGTCCATTTTTGGGCAAAATTTACTTTTTATACTTTAGAGGTATAAGGAACAGGGTGTAAAGTTCACTCATACTCTATACTAAAGGGAGGATCCTCCGACCAGAAAGGTGTTGTGTCTGGTAGGCAACTGCCCAACGGTTGATGTCGGGATGTTGTATATATGCTAGTCGCGCGGTAAACTCTGATAGAGCGATGCAGGATTTGTGACGTCAGGTCTTTGATGCGTAGTTCGCATGTGGCGTTTTTGATACCGCCACAATACCAAACAAAAGGTTCAGAATATTATATACCGTATGGTAAAGGAATAAGGACGATATCATCCTAAAAAACGCAAGAAATGTACGCACGAAAAAACCCCTATCTGACCACCAGCCAATCTCCGTAACGAAATACAGCTAAATCCTAGTGGGGCCTCAGTTTTGCACTGATAATGTGACCCAACACGGGTCACATTTTCGTTCGGTTCGGTTCTAAAAACTGCTCTGTCCTCAACCAAATTGAACTCGACCTCGAAAAGTTGCTTTAAATTTTGTTTAACTAATTTTCATAAAATTTGTGTAGGATTCGCTATTAGTAATACTTTAAAAAAATCAAGGAATCTTGTTAGAACAAACAGGATTTTCAAAATTTTGATTGCTAAAGCGATACATATATTAGTCAGTTTTTTTTTTTTTTTTTTGTCCTGTATACTGTGGAAAAATGGACTTGGCAGGTTAACAAATTAGGCCGATAATATCTATCTGTTCTTTACTTATTAAAATATTTGCAGTATTGGAAATAGCTTATATTCACAATAATCCAAGTAGGATGAACATCAGTTAAATTTTAATCTTACCCACATGCTCAACAGGCATACACTACGACAGAAAAACAATGTAGGGATACTACATTTTTTGACGTGACAACGTCTAATAAATCGATGAACGCCGGCTGCATGCAAGAAAATCTCTCGTTACGCTCATTGTCCCGTTACACTCATTGTCCCGTTACGCTCATTGTACCGTTACGCTCATTGTACCGTTACGCTCATTGTATCGTTACGCTCATTGTACCGTTACGCTCATTGTACGCTTGCGCCGCATCAATGTTTTGTTATGACGTTGTCACGTTAAACTATCGTCCGTAAACCGACTTTAGATACAACCAATTTTTTTTTTAGTACTCTGCTACCGATACGAAGCCGGGGCTAGTTGCCATCCATAATAATATTATAAATGTGAAAGTAACTCTGTCTGTCTGTCTGTCTGTCTGTATGTTACGTTCTCACGGCTAATCCGCTGAACCGATCGTCATGAAATTTGGCAGAGATATAGTCTGGGATATGGAGAAGGACATAGGCTACTTTTTTACGCGATAACCGACATCTACGCGGGCGGAGCTGCGGGCAAAAGCTAGTTTAACAATAAAATTGTTCGTCAGTGTTACCACTGTCACTGTGGAGTGCTTCACTTGTAAACGATTGTTTAGCATTTTGTCTATCAACTTTAATTGTCCGTAATATATCGATACCAGAAGTATTAATTTACGTAAGGGACAAAACACTGTTTTTCAGGAGAGCCTAAAACCGTTTTTTTTTTAACTGTATAACTTTTTGCTATCTGCTCCAATTTTAATTGTGTCTAGAGCAAAGTTTCTTAGAATTTCCTATTCTTTCATGATATAAACGAAAGAGTAAATCTTTCGTTTATATTTTTCGTTAATGCCCAGTGGTTTAGAATATAGCATGTCCCTTACATTAAAAAAATATCTTTAGTTGTCCCTTACGTTACTGATATTTTATGTGTAAACTAGAGATGGGCTGAGTGATGATTTTTCTGTATGACAATGACAAAAAAAATATCGGTGACGGGAACAATGAAAAAATCGTCAGTGATTTTTATTTTAGTATGTATAGATCACGTCACTTCAATTATGAGTGCAGAAATGAGCAGTAACGGCTTAGTGAAATTATCATTATTTGCCCAGCACCGGGCATGTTTTCGAAACTCTGTGGTTCTGTGACTAGTGTCGCCAATTGCGAAGCAACGTCCGCGTCGTCGGTCGCCCCGAGACGGCCCGCCCCACAGTGGAACGAATGTATGGGAGCGGTTGGACGTAGACATGTCCGAAAAATAAGAGTAAAATTATGACAAACTAATGATGCCATCTTATTCGATTACTTAATGCCTTCATAAATTGTGGTGATGAATTTCTTCATAACTCCCATATTTCGGGAGTAATTTGAGAAAATGTGAAATTTTACTATGAAAATGAGTGTATCGAGCTCTCTCCCTCCTGATTCCGGGCTTGTTTCAAGTAGCGGTCTCTAATATCGTAATGCTATTACTAAGAGCTATATTTAATACTAAGACACATAGTGCGCCAAATGTGCACTTTCTGGGATAAAAGGAAATGAAAATTTAAAAAAAAAAACGTTTTTTCCCCATTTGTATTTACTTTAAACCGCAGACAGACTTATTAAGAGGTCTATAAATATATTATATATATACAGAAATATATATTAACAAAAATATTCACAAGAACTGATGAGAGTATGACTTTTAAGTAAGTTGATAATAAATTACCTAGTTTCATTAAAAGTACAATAAATAATTAAGATGTAAGCTCTAATTTACTAAGTTACACATTTTAAAACAATAACATCATTTAATTATCTTCGTCATCATCATCATCATCAATTAATTCAAATTCAGAATCGATGTCCGCTAAATCATTTAGGTATGTTAACAAATTCGATATCACTTTTCTCAGAATCCGTAAGCTCATAAAATTCCTTAAAAGAAGATTTTTTTACAAACTTATTTCCTTTTGGACGGATACTTGTAACAAGTGGATCAGAAGACAGTAAAAGATTGTGCATAATATCTTCATTGCATGAGATACTGCTATGCTTTCGAGAATGCCCCTCTCTATATTTTCTAAAATCTTTATTTCTAGCCTCAGATGCCTCTTCGGATAGAAAACCAATGGGCACAATTGACATGTTCTGAACTATGTCTGGCCCATGCATTAAAATTTTATGAAGTGAAGAAGGCATATAATACCATGGGTATAACTCCACGTAAAGCTTAGCAGTATCAAAGCAGAACTCTCGGAATTTAGTTACGTTGATCTTCTCTCCTGATGAAATACACTGCAAGATCACACAGATTTTTCTTAAAAGCATAGCATCTATTCCGGTCAGTTCAGCAGATTTAGTGTAGTTTTCAAAAAATCTCCTTGCCGAGTTGCCATTGTTGGTGGATCCACTGCCTTGTTTCACAACATCGAGAAGTAAGCCCGTTTCTCTTCTTACAGCCTCTTGAACTCTTTTCTTCCTGTCATCAACTTGCCTTTTTGCTATATCACCCCTTACTTGCCATGATTTTATGTCTAATTTGTAGGAAATGTGTAATAAGCATTCCATTGAGCGAATCCAAGCGTGAAGGGTGCTTAAGCTATATTTATACATGTCCTCGTTTGCGTGTTTATCTTTGATTAACTCTAAATTATTCATTTCTTTAGGACAAGCCTTGCATATGTCACACACTGAAGCTGCTGTATTGGATATAATGGAATGAATTTTACCATCAATCATTGTCAACAGCAGTTGGTGTTTGACACTAATTCCATCAGTGATGGTGGATGGAGTTAAGGCTTCAATCTCTGCTTCGATTTCAGCCATCTCTCTCTGCACATTTTCTTTGGTTTCCTTTATAAACTTAAACAATATTGGCCGGCAAAATGAAGTGGAAGATGGTCGCTCGTTTTCCCAAATTGTTACACCTTTTGAGACGAGCCGCAGTGGTACAAGACTAATCATAAAATTACTAGCAAGATCGATTTGCTCATCTTCACTCGTCCTTTGATGATAAATGCTTTGGCTAGATGATCCGTCAAAACCCCATTTGCTGGTCAATACGAGCTGTTGATTGGGATCAACAGGGGTTTCTAACGACCTAATAAGTCTTCTTGAGGTTAAATCCATCAAGGCTTGTAATTTGATTTTTGCAGAGCTCTCTGTAACTGTGAGATCTTCTTTGGCCGGATAGCACTTAATTTTTTCTTTAACCAACATGTAGTAACTCGGGTATTGAAGAGCTCCTTCTTGAGTGTTGAAATCCCGAAGAGTGTTATAGCGCCATTTCGATAAGTTCATCGATACATAAAGAGCCAATGCCTTCAAAGGGGATATTTCCCGTACCTGAATTGATTTACCTTCAATGAAGGCTTTGATTTTTGAGGCCTCTTCTGGATTCTCCGTCAAGTATTTCATAACATAAGCTGTATCGCTTTGTCCTGCCTTTTGAAGCGCCCTTTCGGCCGAAAACATAATTTCAGCGCTGCTACTGCTGCATGAAAGACTATCTTCAGTGCGTCTTCTTTTTTGCCGGTTACTAAGGTCCTCAAAAGATTTACGAGGACTAGGATGTGTACAAGTTGAAGCATCAGATTTAGCAGGAGAAATTATGGGCTCGATGACGTCACTTATATTTTCTGTAGAAGGTTCCATATTTTCATTCTGTAATTCCGGCCATTGAATTGCAGCCTGTAGCCAAATCTCATGTTTCTTCCGAAACTTATCTGTGCTTCTTCCAGACTGTGTCCATTTTGCATAAATGCGGTAGCAAAATCGACGACACCAGTCTTTTAAACTTGTTTCAGCACTTTCACATAACTGAACACAACTGTTATCTTTTAAAACACTGAACAAATAGTTAAAGTCGCGTAAATCTTTATGTGCGCGTGCGCATAAAGCAACGTGAATATCAAGATTTGTATTAAAATTTGGAAAATACATTGCGAGATTAGCTTGGATACAACGAGGTGTAAATCAACACTGATTTTAAAGTTACTAATAGTGACCTATTTATATAAAATCCAGGTATCCCAGGTATCCTTTGTTAAATATTGCAAGGTAATTAGTTATTGTGATAATTAGTAAATGATGCATGCTAAATTAGTGTATTAAGAGCCATTTAGTAATTAAATAATAGCAATGTTCTTATCAGTAATCATTAGTGCATCAGTTTTATATGTAAACCTTAAGTCCCTAATTATATATCCTAATTAGCTTATATCTTCTCTAATTGGCTGCTCAGAAATGTTATTGTAATAAGGTAAACCTTTAGAAAAACGGTTTTAATCAACAAAATAAACAAAAAATAAAAAAATTGTGTTATAAAATAAACATCACTCTTTATCCCAGAAAGTGCACATTTGGCGCACTATGTGTCTTAGTATTAAATATAGCTCTTAGTATTAGCATTATGATATTAGAGACCGCTACTTGAAACAAGCCCGGAATCAGGAGGGAGAGAGCTCGATACACTCATTTTCATAGTAAAATTTCACATTTTCTCAAATTACTCCCGAAATATGGGAGTTATGAAGAAATTCATCACTACAAGTTATGAAGGCATTAAGTAATCGAATAAGATGGCATCATTAGTTTGGCATAATTTTACTCTTTTTTTTCGGACATGTCTACGTCCAACCGCTCCCATACATTCGTTCCACTGTGCGCCCGTCCGAATTACCGAAGTGCTTCTTGCCATCAAATTGGAAAGTTTGGCGAGTAACACTATAAACAATAAATAATGTACATAAAAAATGAAAATTAAATAAAAAATTAAAAAAGTTCGCATTCATTCAAGTAATGATTTTGGCATTGATGATTTTGTCGTTGTCACTGCATGATGAAATGATTTTAAATTATCCATGATTTTCACATGTGACATGATATCGGACTCATCTCTAGTGTAAACCGTCGAAGATAGTGTAATATTATGACTTACTTTATTTTTCTGAGAATAAAAAAGTTAATGTCCTTTAATTCATTATTTTTTGTCATAAATCGTTTTACACAGTCCAAAAATGTGTACTGTAAGGAACATTTTTTCAACTATAGAGAAATTTTAATAATACTAATCGATAGAGCTGGAAATTCTGAATCCAATGATATATATAACTCATTTTATCCAAAGTGTCCCTTACGTTAATTGATACTTCTGGGGCCCAAGTCTGCTATCTTTATAAATTCATCACTCCAACACGATCCCATTGTCATTTTGCTAAAAGTTCGTAATCTGCTAAATTCATAATGGTCGATCATTGGTCGGTCAATGGTCTCGTAATAGAATTGTATTACAATGGCATTTTGAACATTTACTCATGTCAGATTTCATTTATATATATTTTTACATATTATTTATTAGTTTTATAAGTAATCTGAAGTAGTAGGAAGTTGGAAGTTTAGTAGGAAGTTTCATTTGTCATTATGTACGAGATTACCAATTCTTTCAATGGAGTGTCAGTGGCTGACCATTGGAAAGTCATAATGACGCCATTATATTAGTAAATTACCAAACTTGTCAAAATCAACAATTATGAAATCAATGATAGACCATTCTGACACTATTGTAATAGCAAACTTGAGGCCCTGGTATCGATATGTTCAAATTACAACGGTCATTGTTGATCAGTCGTATGAAATGGCTATATCACGCCAAAGTTGTGAGATTATCTGCTAAACAATATATTTCCCTGACGTGACGTGACGTGACGTGATGTGACGTGTTAGTTCAATAATAAACTCTAGTCAACTGTTTCCTGTTAATAAAGTTTACGTTACGAATTCGTTTGTTTCTCTCACCGATCATTTATAAAATAGAAATTGCACCATACGTTGCAATACCACGTAAAGTAAAAAAAATCCAAGTGCGAGTCGGACTCGCACATGAAGGGTTCCGTAGCAGCAAGCGCGGTTTACGATTTATGACGTATTACAAAAAAACTACTTATTAGATCTTGTTTAAACCAATTTTCGATGGAAGTTTACATGGTAATGTACATCATATATTTTTTTTTTAGTTTTATCATTCTCTTATTTTAGAAGTTACAGGTGGGGACACACATTTTACCACTTTGGAAGTGTCTCTCGCGCAAACTATTCAGTTTAGAAAAAAATTATATTAGAAACCTTAATATCATTTTTGAAGACCTATCCATAGATACCCCCTCCCCCACACGGGTTTGATGATATATTTTTTTGAGTTTCGTTTCTAAATATGGGGAACCCTCAAAATTTATTGTTTTTTTTTTTTCTATTTTTATGTGAAAATCTTAATGCGGTTCACAGAATACATCTACTTACCAAGTTTCAACAGGATAGTTCTTATTGTTTCGGAAAAAAGCCGCTGTGACATACGGACGGACAGACAGACAGACATGACGAATCCATAAGGGTGTTTGGTCGAACTTTTTTTTTAGTCTGGATCCCTCTCGGACGTACTCAAAACACCCTACCAAAGTTTCATCACAATCTGATCAATGGTCTAGGAATGCATAGAGGACAAACATACAAACATCGACTTTTATTTATATAGCCAGATCAGCAGCTCAGGAGGCCCCTCAGATCTCTCTGCATGTTCTTCACGATTATGAACGATCCATGTGCTCCCGATTATCTAAAGAATTATTTCAAAGTGTTGGGCAGTTCTCGTAGTCGTAACCTACGAGCTTCCAAGAATCTACTTCTCCAAATTCCTTCACACCGTACCGGTTTTATCTCAAATTCTTACGCTATCTCTACTATAAAGCTCTGGAACACGCTACCTTTTGGCAATAAAAAATTCACTTTAATAAAAAAAGTTCGTAACCACTATATAAGTCAGTCTAAATAACTCTCACTCTCTAGTAGTCCAGTCATAGTAATTATTATTAGGTGGTATTTTTTTAAATATCTATTAGTTTATTTTATTTGTATATTGTGTATTAGTATCAATAAAAGTATATAAATTCTCGTTATCGAGAATTTAGTATTTTAGACATTATTTTTGTACGCTATCACTATGTTTTTCTATTTAACCTAAAGGTTGACTGGCAGAGAATGCCTTGTGGTATTAAGTCCGCCTATGTACCGCTATTGTTCATGAAGTTTAAATAAATAGATGAATTTAAAGGAGTCCTTGTATTCGAAGAACCAATCAATCTGCCTTGCCTTTTCCCAACTATGTTGGGATCGGCTTCCAGTCTATCCGGATGCAGCTGAATACCAGTATTTTACACGGAGCGACTGCCTATCTGACCTCCACAACCCAGTAACTGGCTGTCAGACTTTTGGGCTTCTGACGACCCGTAACGACTGTCAACGATCCACAAATGACAGCCGGGACCAACAGCTAAACGTGCTTTCCGAGGCACGGAGGAGTCTCGGTAAGTAAAGATGGTCACCCATCCACGGACCAACCCCGGCAAGCGTAGCTTAACCTGACGAATCGACCCGTGCGGCTGTTATTACTTAGCCACGAGCTCCTAAGTGCTCCCCCTTATTGTATTCGAAGAACCATTCGAAAGAATTAAAACTATGTAGTTGAGTTTCACGTTATTATTTGATTTATTTATGAACAACAGTACAAATTGATACAGACACGAAGCTCGAATCAGAAGCGCTATCAAACATTGTTGTAAAACCTTATGATAACTACTATTAATTCATAATAATTCAGTATAAACGTACAAGAGGTTGTAGACAACATTAAAACTTAACTGATTATATTTTCTTAGCTTAAAATATTGGCACATTATATTTGGCAATAGACAATTAATATCAGTATATACAGGATGGAATTTTGTAATGCCACCTGAAGGGAAAGTACTCTTAATACTGTAGATAGAACATTTTACTCAAAGAAAACATTCCTTTATTTTTGAATAGAAAGAAAACTGTATTCAAAGATTTCCGAAAATTCGCTTGCCACACCCGGGAATTGAACCGACTAAAATCTGTAAAAATTACACCCTGTACTTTTATTGCATTGATCGTTAGGATCAATTATAAGGATACTTTCCCTTCAGGTGGCATTACAAAATTCCACCCTGTAAAATAATTGTACAGATAAAATAGCCAAAATACATCACTGTAGCAAATTCTTAGTAAGTAGGACGATTGTTCGCCAAGTCGGCAAGTCTTTTCCTGCCGTATATTAACTATACACATAGGTAAAAAAGTATTTAAAATATGATTGGTACATTATTTAGTAGCTAGGTTTTATTTAAACAACATTTAGAAAGATTTTGTTTAATCAATTAATTGTTTATTCTGCTAGGTATACTGCCCCCCAATTGATATTAAGTATAACCAACTTAACCATAAAGCTTAAATATATTTAATTATAAAATAATGTGTCTATCTAAGAATAACAAACAAATCATTTAATCACAAGAGTACTGTCAACCGCACGCCAATGGAACGATGACGGCGACAGAAATGCAAAAACTGACAATTGTCAATTTATTTTTACCATGGACGTCTGGTTCCCTGTACCTACATTGAACTGGACGGCCACACTGTCGGTCGGACGAAAAACAATTTTGAGCACATTATAATACAACTTAATTGGCATTTCTTAAGAAAGTAAATAACTATTCGTTTATAAGCAATGTTGTAAAGGTATTGTAGATACAATCTGGCCCGATCAGAACGACGGGTCCTACGCAGACTGGTGCAACCCGCAAAATGACGAAAACTGTTTTTTTGCATTAAATGTCTTAAAATAGCCTATATTTTGTATTCTGTAAAATTTATTTCCAAATATCAATTAGTTTCGAAGATACAAACATGTAAACTGATGTAAGTGACATTATACGACCACACTTACGAGCTGGGGGCCAAGTCTACTAATGTACAAACGTTGCAATGGTCTCTTCATTGTGAGTTTTTGACAGATTTGCCATACAAACACTATCAAATACTCACAATGGCGAGACCATTCTGACACTATTGTAATAGCAGACTTGAGGCCCCAGGGGGCCAAGTCTACTAATGTACAAACGTTGCAATGGTCTCTTCATTGTGAGTTTTTGACAGATTTGCCATACAAACACTGTCAAATACTCACAATGGCGAGACCATTCTGACACTATTGTAATAGCAGACTTGAGGCCCTGAATAAGTGTGGTTAGTCCCTTAGAGTGAAAACCTCATGTGTGCGAAAAAGTCAACATCACAGGAGGAAGAAAAATTTTCGCATTTCCGCAGCTTCTTCAAATATGTTTCTTTTAGTATAATTGCTTTTAGTGTGCAATTTGGATACATTTTCAGATGCATAAGATACATAATTCATTTTATTATCGTAAGAGCGTAAAATGCTATACAGGGTGTAAGGGACAGCCCTCCGCAGACTGATGGAGTGAATTCAGTATATCATACTAAGATGTCCGGTTCATGAAATTATTTCAGGAACGTTATGGGAATCCAATAAACCTGATTTGTTTTATTACCTCACACGCAAAGTATCGTTACTATTGCAAAACTAGGCAGAAAGTGAACAGCTGATTTCGCACGTCGTTCGTTAGAGTATTTCAACATCCATTGATTTCAGCTATTTTATTTACATAAATGCTGCACACAGAGAATGTTATTTTACATTAAAATAAAGGAATAGATTTAAATAATGAAAATTTTCCTGAGCAAATTTCCAGTGGAATATGATTCAAAGTCAGGAGCTGAATGCACCCTGTTGGTTTGCGGAGGGCTGTCCCTTACACCCTGTATACTTGCGAGCATTTAATAAAAAATCATTGTTTACTGGTGGCAGTTAATAATCATCAAAAAAGTCCTAAACATATTTATTTAAAAAAAAATCTAAGTATTGGTAAATTGCAAAACTCTTATGTTCGTTTGCGAGATTTTCAAGCATGTCAAAGATGGCATTACAGGTTACCAAACTGATTTTGTATAAAACTAGCGAAACTATCGCTATAAACTATTCTTTCCAAAAATTTCATAAAACTTAAATGACCTAAATCGCTTTCCCGTGCTTTTCACTCTAAGGTGACGATAAGTAGGTAAATAAAAAACTTTTATTGATGAAACAGTATCTCAGAGACAAAATTTGAAAAAGGGCGTTAGAAAAATTACTAATGATATTGTAAGTTTCTGAGGTAGTTATAGACACAAAATTGATATTATTATCAATTAAAACACCGATATAATAACACTACACTATCCAAGTCTCGCACAAATGCACCCCACTGTGTCGCACTAGCTCTTCTTTGTGCTGCCCTGGCCATAGCTACAATAAACTCGTGACGTTGGCTTTGAGTGTAAGATGTCGCACATTGATAAGAAGACCGTCACTATACGAAAAATGATGTTTAAAAAATCTGTTATATAAAAATACTTTTTCATTAAAAAAAAAAATACATTGCAGTCGTCTTTAATGCTCTCTGCAATAAAAATCATAACATGATATCGATTTTTTATACTTTCTGGTGAAAAGCTAATTATTGTTTGGTAAAACTTTAAACGCTTCTACTGAAAAAATTGCTTTTTGGTTAATGTCACTCTTCCTATCAATGTGCGATCTGTGCTGTGGCCCCCATCTATCAACTTATTCTGTAAATCTCTCACCGTTAAAATTTAATACTTTGAGCTGTCAATCCCTAGCATAGAGTGCTACAAGAATCCCTTGGCACCTGAATGAAATTGACAGTGGGCGTTGTTGTTGTTGTTAGCGTTGTTATTAGTAAACATTTGTCCTAAGATTTGTGAAATTATTTTGACAAAAAAAGATGGTGGTGTTAGTTCTGATTTTGGCCACGCAAAGTGGATCGAGAATGGGCTCTATCATGCTTATATTAATATATAAGCATGATAGAGCCTTCCTTCCAGACCACCTACCAGATTAGGTAAATTAAGGTAAATTGGCAATTAGAAGCCATTTCAAGCAAAAAACTGACACTAAGGCCTCTGCCTCGAATCTTGCGGGCAGCGAGGTGGCGGCGGCGGCGCGGGAGCGGCAGGATCTAATGCGTAAAATCAAATGGATCGGCCCTCGAAAACAGCGGCGCGGGCGCGGGCAACGAGCGGTGCACTCCAGTCAAGCGGTGACCGCCCGCGCGTCTACATTGCAGTGTTGTGCAATTTATTTTTGTGAGATTAGGAATAAATTTGAATCAAAAAGATGCTGTCGCCGTTGTTCAGACATTTCGTTCGCGAATAAAAACAAATATCTCGACGGCACAACCACGAACACAACACTACGCCGCTATAATGCCGCGCGATCTGCCCGCTGGTTTCGAGAACGGGTCTGCGTTGCCCGTGCCGCTCCCGCGCTGCCGCCGCCGCCGCCGCCCTGCTGGCCGCAAGATTCGAGGCAGAAGCCTTAAAAGTTCCTATGCCTTTGAGAGCCGTTTTCGATCCATTGTGCCACGCACCAAAAGAATACGAGCGTTTTAAGTTGGAACGACACCTCACTTTACTTAAGTTTTCACGCTGAGACTTTTACACAAAAGACCCGCTGTATCAGTTTACCGCGCAGCGACGTCGGGTGCAACACTGACCGACACGATCGGCACGGGTGGCGGCTTTTCGGGCCGCAAATCATTGTCGGGCCTATCGGGCCGCTCGTCGGTCGCATCGGGCTCATCAGTCACAGTCGCCCCCTCGCCCGTGCTGGCCCGCAACGCGGCCGGTGACGTGGACGTCGGGAACACGGTGTCCCCCTTGCCGGCGGGAGGGACTTGCTTGCAGAGCTTAGCCATCGCGCTCGCGCTATCGCGAACCACTGGAATCACACATGATTTTATTGGTTAGTTAACTGGTTCTGTTATTTTCTGGATTATTATGAGACTAAGGCCCCGTTCACAGCATCCAGTTCATCCAGCGATGCGACTTGCGACACGACAAGCGAGTCGCGCGCGCTTCACCTGTTTTCATCCGTCGCTCCGCAGATCGCGTCGCGGTGACTCGTGGCATGCTCTAAAAATCTTCTTTCATTTCCGAAAGCTTGCTCATAACATAAATCACTCTTGGAACCTCACTATCACAACAGACACTAAGGCTTACTTAGTTCTTGATTGTGGCTATGAAGTTTATTAATAAATTCACATCTTTTATAAAGCGGAAACTATGCCAGAAAGCCTTTTATACTGTCAAAGCCTATAACGATATATACCGGATGACATTTTTTACCGTCTCGAAAAAAAATTGGGTATACTAGGTGAACGGAGTAGAAGCCTATAGCATAGTTTTTTTTTTTCTTTCTTTAACCTAGAAATAAATTGAACAACACATTTGAAGTAAACTTATCATACAATAACAATAAACACAGAAATTTAACTAAATATATATATATATAAATACGATAAATAATATTGTAATTTAAATCATACGCACCCAAATTTCAATATTTTTTACCTTTTTTTTTAGTTATATTTCTGGAAAAAAAAACTTACAATGGCTTCTACTCCGTTCACCTAGTATACCCAATTTTTTTCGAGACAGTAAAAAATGTCATCGGGTATAATGAGACTGCCTTGGTGAATGTGTATGTTACCTGGCTGCACGGGATAGGCGCTGGCGGCGGGCGGCGGCCGACACGGCGCCGTCGGTAGCGACAGTGTATCCGATGAACTCAGCTCTGCGGGGTAATATAACGTGATATCATTACACCAAGTAATTAAAAACAACAAAAAATACTCATCATTCATATATATCATGTAAGTAGGTAAAGTTTGGCATCATTCTACCCGTGTATAGCAATAAGATGCGGTATACACCTATACCCAAAGTCTCTAATTCAGATCATTTATGTAAACAAAGTAATGTCAAGAAATGTCACTGTTAAAATGACAGGACAGTGGTGCAAAACATTTCATCATATTCTTTTTTTGTAAATAGTCATCGCTAAAATTAAAGTGAATTAATAATAAGAACTATGCAAACAAAATACCGTTGCCTAACAATGTATTGTGTAGTATGTCGGAGACACGGCATATGATCGTCATAATCAGCCCTTTTAAGTCCAGTGCTAGACGTAGGCCTCCCAAAATCGATTTCCACTCGAAACAGTTTACTGCCGTTTTTATCCAAAATGTGGCTAGATATGCTACTTACAATATGAATCTATGAATGAAAGTTGTAATGTGTGTTGTTGAAGATGTAAAACATTTGAAAATGTTTGTATCTCCTGCATTGTTACCAGTATCATAAAATATTTTATACCAGAAAATCTCCTTTTTTTTAATAATTTTCTTTAAACCCGGAAATTTATAAAAATAATTACGGTATGATTATTTGTTAATTATTATTTATTAAAATCAGTACTTAACAGAAAATGAAACCTCTTTTTTCGCCATTTTATACAAATTACCATTACGAAGATATTTTTTTGTTATGTTATGCCCTTTGTTTACATAAATTATCTGAATTTGAGACTTTGGGTATAGATAGCGGTCGATCAAAGACATCGTTCATTCCAGATAATTCCAGTTTTTGCACGTGCTTGTCAGCCGACTTACGTTCGTCTTTCGACACAAGAATCATGTTTTGAGGCGACCAATTTAAGCAGGTTGGTCGTCGTCAATCGACAGCAATCCAGTTGCAATTTTGGGTCAGAAGCTAGTTCACCAACCTTTAACCTTCTTGATGAAGTAGTAGAAGAAGTACAGACACAGCATGATGAGCAGCGACAGTATGCCGACGAGCGCCACGTAGTAGGCCACGTGGCTGGGCCGCCGCGCACCCTTCGGCAGTGGGGCCGGCACGCCCATCGCACTGGGGGCCAAGGGGACCATCACTAGTATAACAACAAGTAGACACAGCGACAGTATGCCAACGAGCGCCACGTAGTAGGCCACGTGGCTGGGCCGCCGCGCGCCCTTCGGCAGTGGGGCCGGCACGCCCATCGCACTGTGGGCCAAGGGGACCATCATTAGTATAACAACAAGTAGACACAGCGACAGTATGCCAACGAGCGCCACGTAGTAGGCCACGTGGCTGGGCCGCCGCGCGCCCTTCGGCAGCGGGGCCGGCACGCCCATCGCACTGGGGGCCAAGGGGACCATCATTAGTATAACAACAAGTAGACACAGCGACAGTATGCCAACGAGCGCCACGTAGTAGGCCACGTGGCTGGGCCGCCGCGCGCCCTTCGGCAGCGGGGCCGGCACGCCCATCGCACTGGGGGCCAAGGGGACCATCACTAGTATAACAACAAGTAGACACAGCGACAGTATGCCAACGAGCGCCACGTAGTAGGCCACATGGCTGGGCCGCCGCGCGCCCTTCGGCAGTGGGGCCGGCACGCCCATCGCACTGGGGGCCAAGGGGACCATCACTAGTATAACAACAAGTAGACACAGCGACAGTATGCCGACGAGCGCCGGGTAGGAGTATTGTACTGCCCTGGCGGCCAGGATAATAGCGAGCAATTTTTTTATTTTTTTTATGTTGTGCCAAATGTAATAGGGTTAACTTCAAAATTTAACCTCTGAATCACAAGCATAAGTTGAAATATTGTTTAGAAGTTTAAAAGGAAGGTGTATATTCAGCATTTTGTCTCTCATTCTGAGTTTCGATCTTTATTTCTGACCTACGAAATGTGAAACATAATAGATCCCATCCTCTCTTCCCGTCTTTCCTTGTTGCAAAACTGGGAGCAGAGAGCTACGTGTATGCTACGCGCCTACGAAGGGCGTAGCGAGTGCTACGACTCGTAGAACTGCGTAGCAGGTATGTGATTTCGACGTACTATCGAAGAAAACTGTAACTACGCAATTTGAAAACAAAATCCAGTGAACACGATGACCACATCTGTTAACACTCCGTTTTGCGTCGACCAATGAAACAGTAATATTTTTGTCGTTTTACTAATTTCTCGGGTTCAGTCAGTTGCCACATTGTTGTTGGCAAAGACATTAAATTATACGTTGTTGGCAATTAGGTGCATTCCTTGAAAAGGGGTTATTACTTGAGCTAATTTAAAACAAACCAATATGACCGGTGGTTATCGAGTTTTGGGCTTTTAAAGTTTTATGGAAATATTCCGCCTCTCACCCAAATACTGCTAATTGTGAGAAATCTACTCAACTGAGATGCTAATTTTATACTTTTCGGATAACATAGAAAAGCTATTCATCAAAAAAAAAAAACCTTGTCCCAAGCGTGCTCGAACTACGACCGAAGGAAGTTTCCCATTGATATTTTATTACCAATGAAAAAAAACGCACCTTTTTTTTCACTCGTAAACAATTGCAAATTAATAACATACTTGACCAGAACTGCCAACCATACCCTACACACGATTGCCCAAAAACAATCTCATCGTGTACAGTAGGCGTCATTATGTGCTAACCCCTCAAGTTTTAAAATGTTACACTGCTACAATATTGAATTCGTTACGAATAATGTAAAGAATACTTCAAAAAGAGTTTACTAGTTCGAATTGGATTAGAACCATTGCATTACCGAATGTCGTCATACTCATACCAGCAGTTTGACAGACTAGCCAGCGAGCCCATGACAATTGCGATGAAATTGTTATCCAGTATCGTCCAAGTAGTTTATCTTTAGGTCTCTGTCTAATCGATGGATGTTATCATTTGAGGGTATCCATTAATTTTACTTACTTACGTTTTTTTTACAAAATTAATCCATACCCTCAAATTATAACTACAACTTTGTCTAGGGACTCGTTTGTGTCAGTTGTCAAAATATGTAATGACTAATGATAACTGTATATTATCAAATCTTTTCCAATAAAAAAACAAACAGAACTTTTACAAAAAGAAAAAAAATATATATAAAAGAAAATATAAATAAAAAGATTGTAAAGATAATATAAATTATTATCTTTACAATATATATATTTTTTAGTTAAATAAGATCAAAATTTTGTTAAATAATAGCAATAATAAATATTATTTATTTTTATTAATTTTTAAATTCTTTCTATATAAATTACTAAAATAAAATAGAAAAATACTGTATATTAAATAATGCATACTGCATGACAGGAAAAACATGTTGTGCGTAGGATTCGAGCCTCTAATATTATGCACGGCAAGCGGTCTTGAAACCTCTGGACTACTTAAACGTTGTGTAAATGTTAACCTTATTATTGCTTGTCATTATATGCATTAATAAAAGTATTAACTTTTTATTGAATAAAAACAATATTTAAAACAGAAAATACTTATTTATTCACAAAAACAATACATTAATTGTATTATCATGTTTTTGCAAAATACAAAAACCAACTTGGGCCTATCACGGATTTGAACCCACATGTCTTTTGGGGGGGTAAGGACTTAATGGAGCTGTGTGTGTACACGTCCATATTTGTCTTGTCTGCAGCAGACACGGTAAATTTTATTAGCGTGTACAAGCGGCCTCATGGTGTGCAATAAAGAGTATTCTATCTATCTATCTATGACCATCAATTTGGAAAACTTAACTTGACTTGAGTGACACAGCGCAAAAGCACACAAAAACATGCCATACATGATGTATGAAAGGCTACAAGTATAGCACACAGATCACAGACGAGCTGAGGCTCTACAAGTGCCACAAACACTGCTCCGCTCACTAAAACATGGATTAACAACTGATTAACATCAGCTGTGTCCACACTTTTGCTGCACCTCACGCGCGGTAGATAATCTAATTACCATACAATGCAAATGTGACGGGAACGCACCGAAAATTGTGACGTGCTCCTACCATACCAAAGAGTCACACCAGGGGCCCAAGTCTACTATTTTTATAGCACCTGTTTAAATTGAACCCTGCCCGGTGTTTTAAACTTTTAACTAACTTAAAGGCAGTTTCGAAAAAAAAAAAAAAATGGTAATTTATACCGATTTGATCAATCGAAATATTCTTATCAGGTCACTGACCCTACTTCGGTTTAAATATATTTATTTCTCAAAATAAAAGAACGAGATACAAAATAAAAATAAAAGTAATTAGTGGGATTCACTGTGTTCACAATAAGAAAATTGAGAGTTCAAGGTGACAATCGGTATTGTTACTGTTGTTTTCTAACGTGTTCTTCTAGGGCTTTTTTAAATTTATAAATGATGTACTTACAAATATCAATTAAAGCTACAAGAAATCACTTTAACTTTTAACCAAAATCAGAGGTCATTGACTCACCTTTGATGAGTTCCGTTCAAGTGTGGTAGTTACGACAGTTGGTTTCTCCTCCAACTCTTAACTCTTCTCTCTTCGTCTCATACTTAAGAAGTCACACTCACTATACCACAGTCTCTTACAAAATCTTCACATATCAACTGACACGGGAGTAACTCAAAAAGTGTAAAAATATAAAAAAGTTTAATGTTAGATGTCTTGAGGAGATCATGTCCGGCGCGACGATATCATTATAATGGTGAGTCTTCGACGAGCCAGCGACACAGAGAACACTGTGCTAGACACACAGCGACACTGTGCTCGGCAAACTGAGACCCCGTGCTCGACACACAGAGACCCTGTGCTCTATACGCAGATACACTGTGTCACTACAACAAAGGGAGAAGAGAAGGGTAACTCCACTAGTAAACTCCTAAGGTATGTAGGTAGGTGCTTGCTACTTATCCTCTAATGAAAAATTCATACATATTATATATATATACAACATTAGTTTTAGTTTATGCGAAAGCCGAAACACGTGTCTAGTATTTTTATGTAAAGAATTTATGTACAAAATTTCAAAACTGTATCATGAAAAATAACAAAGTTATAAGCTTGTTATGTTACCTGGTTGTCCGTACAAAAACATGCTCACCACGCGGAGCACCCGCGCCGCCTGCGCCTTGCGTTCATTAATAATAATATTAATTTGGCAGTAGGTATCTAACCGTATGACGATTGTATTGTAATTAACTGGTGATAACATTTTCCATCACACTTGCAGGCTTTGAACTTTTTCGTAATGGTCAAGTGCGGATAGGTACTTAGTGTCGCTCGGTGTCCAACCTGTAACCTTTTTTAATTATTTTTGGGAAAAAATATAACATGGTGTAAAAACTATTGGAATCGATTCAGTTACTTATTCTGAACAAACTATATTCAGGTTTTGCATATACTAAAAATAATGTTGTATATATTTTTAAATAATATATATAAATATATAAAGTAATAGTAGTATAGTATAGTAATAGTAGGTAGTATATATAAAATGTATTTTTATAAACTTTATAAAAAGTGTTTCATATTGAGACACGAAGCAACAAAATACGATCGAGAGGAATGTGGCCGTTTTTCTTTAGAATGAATTTTGTTGCTTGGTATCTCAATATGAAACTTTATTAAAGGTATTAGAAAATTCTAGACACACTTACCGAGGTATTTGTTGAGCAGTTTTAATATGATTTAATACAACATATGAACGGTGTTGATGTTAATAGGCTTCTGTAATTTTGTAAATAAATATGGCGGTTTGGTATGTTTTCTTTACAAAAGCTGGCAAACCATAACACTTCGGGGTGAAGCTACGAAATCAAGTAGCCCTTCTACGCCTCTCTGTTAAGTTATGAGATCACTACAGTTAGCGCTGATAATCATGCTACGGAGATGTTGGGTGTCACAGACACGCTGTGTCCTAGTGTCTGTAGGTGGAACACACAGTGATGTGGCGCAGATGAGCGGCGCGACATCGCAACAAGTGTCGGCGACACTCTGGCGCCTATGATACTATGCTCAGGGGTGACACCGCATTCATTTGATCTCATGCAAAACCATATATAAGGTGTATCTATTCATAGTTCTGGATCAATTAAAAAAACATTATTTATTTATTTAATACTTTAGCACAAAAAAATGTACAGAGGCGGACTTAATGCCATAGGCATTTTCTACCAGTCAACCTTTGGGTGGAGCAGAGATAAACAGTGGTAGGTGCAATTATGAAATTGGAGGAATAATTGTATACATATAGGAATATCCTTAGATATACCTATACCATAACTATAAATAAGATAAATATACCTAATTATATATAAATATAAGAACAAATAAATACATATAAATACACGAATATACTAAAACTAATTAAACAAACAATGGGATAACATTTCCGTTGTTATGATACTGCCAGCTTCTTACGAATGTGCTCGCTCGCTCGATATCTTTTTCCTGTATAATTGACGTTTTACACTTAAACGTTTATTCTGCGGGGGCGGTGACAGTATAAAAGAAGATAATATTATACGTGTATGATTGTATTTTTCAGACGAACGTGAAATTAGCTTTATTCGAAAATTAAAGGTAAATTATATAGGAAAGATACAAAGTTTCGAGACAAAACAAAATGTATCTTTCAGAATTTTCAACGCTATTTAGCAGTCGCAAGCGCTGTACACAGCTGAGCATAGAGTCCTGGATTCGATTCCCAAGTCAGGCACTGCCATTGGGTTTTTGCATCTGCATTCAGTATCTGCCCGGAATCTGCATTTATGGCAATAAACTCGCCTCCCTATGGGACTTTAAAAATGGCAAATATTCTGGTGACGAGAATGCTACGAGGGAAGACCTCGTACTCGTAGTATTATAGTATCTGTTTATTACAGATATGGTTAATATATCACTCTACTTACGTTTTTCTTTCCATTTATCATACTTTTTATTAGTTTTTCATGATTTTACATAATTTTATTCTCTGAATTATCTGTTCTCTTCGAAAATGGATTTTTTGAAGAGAACAGATAATTCAAGAACGTCCAGATTTCCCTATAAAAGGAGCCTGGAGACGCAATTTCATCAGTTTACGTCTGGTTTCTGATAGTGAACCATCTCCACTGCGGAGGGACTACTGCTTGATTCCCTGAGAACCATCAAGTTCACGATAAGTATCTAAAAGTGAACAGTGTTTGGATCGCCGACGCTTTGACGCGTCCCTACACTTCTCCGAGTTTTCATCTCGACACTGCGGATTGCGCTGACAACTTTTCTTCGGAGCTGCCCTGTCTACTGGATTGCGGAGCTTTCCTGACGCGGAGCTGGGAGTGCCTTCCAATATTATAAATCTCATCTTCCTCCTTCTTGCCTCGAGAGTGCGTGTTAGGTTGGTCCTTCTAATTTCAAATCTAATTACTGTATTTTTTATCTTCCTCTATAAATTTATGAAATTGTTCAGTCTACTTTAACCTTTTTATTTGTCAGGAATAAGTAGACAGTAGTTTCTTCCTGTGTGTCAGCCCTACCGAGCGTGATCACAGTCGCGTCAGCACGGCGCCGCCACCCGCGCGTGCGCTTTGCTGCGACACGACACGCCACTAAACATGACAGCTAGTGACAAGTGACGACGTGGCACATCACTGCACGGCAATTGCAAATGCAATGGCAATAGGCAATTTGACATTACCAGCGCCTTCGTATTTTTTTTTCCTTTTGAGTTACAGAACCCTAAAATTAATATAAGTAAAAGCCTAGGGAGTCTTTTCCGGTTCAAATGTGACAAATTAAAATTAAAAATCTAAACTATTATCGAAATCAATATAATCATCAATCAGGTCGCAATCGCAGCTGCATCGGATGACAGCTGAGCTCGATTCCCGTACGCTTCTGCGGTGACTGGGTGCGATGCCCAGATCGAGGCAGAGTACCTAATAATAGGTTCTTTGTACAGGAATTTTTCAGAGTCCAGAGTTTGGATCCCGTGTGATGGCAATAGGTTCGCCAATACATGGGACGTTAAGGCATTCTATGCTGAATTATTTGCGAACTTTATGCAAATGCTGATTATATAGCTCACTAACCCTGTGCGGCAAAAGCTCTTGCGCGTTCAATTAATTTTTCGTGTGGTGCTATGAACGCGTATGCGCGGTTGAAGAAAGTCTACCCAGTGCGGCTGGCCGCATTATTGCGGCGTACAATACTTGTCCAAGTGCGGCACGGCGCTTATAATAATAATAATAATACCATTTATTTCAGGTAACACAAGCCCATAGAAAAATACCTTAACTAACGAAATGTGGCATGGGAATACCACACGTGTGGGTGGGAATACTAGGCACGTGCCTAGTATTCCTAAGCAGGCCAGAGGTACCTTTGCCCTGCTTAGTCCTTGAGGAATGTAGGCGTACTATGTTGTGTTGAGAGAATGCGCATTCCTGACACCTATCAGTTTCATACAAACGAATATCGTCATCCTGGAGACTAATGGATTTATGGCACAGAACTACACTACTGATATATATAGACGTTTACAAAATAAATGATGCGCGTAAGAATAGTTATTTTAAAATAAATCAGCGTCATACTTATTTTTTTTTTTTTAAACGATGCCCCACACTAGGATTTTCTCCAGTATCGTGGGTGCGTTTACAAACATTTAAACTCACATACACAAACAGCCAGACCCGGAACAACTACTTGCAGATCATACAAATATTTGTTCCGTGCGGGAATCGAACCCGCGACACACAGCGCAGCAGTCAATGTATTATGATTTGATTACAGTAATAACTGGTAGTTTATTCGGGATTCGGTCGTGGTCCACCTGCTTTTATCTGTTAGGTGGCGTCGCGCATACTTATGAAATACTTCTTTGAAGAAACCTAAATAACAACTTGAACACAGCCTCATTGAAAAAGAGAATAATTTGTTTCGTGTCAAGCCAAAACCAACCTAAGGGGCAAGACAAGAAGTGAATCTATTCTCAAATCTCTGAAGGCTAGAAATGGTTGGTTGGTGGTATTAATGCTTGTTCTGTGTAACAAGAGGCTTTTATTACGACTATATTCCGGCCACCGAGTGAATACATTTCTGACCCGTAGGTATTTGTCTCATGATCAGGAATTAATAAAGTTTAAATTCGTAAAGTACATCGTCGCCTTGGAGGGCTATAAGGCTAAGCCACAATGTTTGCGAAATTAAGTGTTATTAACGTGTTGACCAGTGCGTGTTGCCAGTGATGACATATGGCACTGAAACGTGGTCGCTCACAATGGGCCTTATTATAAGGCTAAAAGTCACCCAAAGGGCAATGGAGATGGCTGTGCTTGGAGTTTCCCTACGTGATCGAATCAGAAATGAAGAGATCCGCATTAGAACCAAGGTAACCGACATAGCTCGAAGAATTGCCAAACTTAAGTGGCAATGGGCAGGGCACTTTGCGCGCAGAACAGATGACCGTTGGAGCCGAAAGGTTCTGGAGTGGCGACCGCGTACCGGACGACGTAGCGTTGGAAGGCCTCCCACAAGGTGGAACGATGACCTTATGAAAGCCGCAGGAATCTGCTGGATGCGGGAAGCACAGATCCGGTCGAAGTGGCGGTGCTTGGGGGAGGCCTATGTTCAGCAGTGGACGTCTTTCGTGTGAAATGACTGAATGAATGATTTAAAGTGTTGAAAAGAGGCATAGTTTATATTAGTCAATGAATCAACAGATAGTCACTGAGTTTATCCAACAAATAAAATGAAATCAGACACTATAATAATATTATATTTTATTATACCTTTCATGTTTTCTAGGTAGACGATAGGTGTTCAAATAAAACCCACAAGGTCATGCGTTACGCATTTTATTTAGAATATTTTGTATGAAAATTAAAATACAGTTGATGACGACTTACAAAACTAAACTGAAAATATTTTATCATAACAAAATGCACCTTAATCTTTACGAAATAAAGCTCAAAATTATATTTGGAAAAAATACAGTATTCTTATCGCCTAGGGTAATAATAGTAATCTGATACAATCTCGCTGAAGATACATTAACAACTACAAATGTACTCCGCTCACATATCACAATGTATACTTACTTATTAAATAGTTCCGAGTACGCTCGAGAGCACAAGTGTTCATAGTTTAGTATAAAAGTGAGCACTCTACTGAATATTGGAAGATTTCACAAAGTCTTGCATTGAATGTTGCTTAACTTTTTTATACGTGTAGCGTCCGTATTTTTTTTATTTAATAACGACGTGATATTTGTATAGAAACAAAGGCTAATTCTTGATGAGTAGTGAGAGGAACATAGTTTGTGACATCACAACAAGTGTACTGTATTGTACTAACTTTACATATTACACAACATTCAGATTGGCATTACAGGTATATTAGAGCTATTATCTTCTAGTATTTGTTACCAGTAGACAGCATACGACCGTTAAAATGGCACATTCAGTTTTAGAAAAAGTCCGGTTTTGTAGAGCGCTGTCTCTGTCACTCATACCTGTGTGACAGTCTCTTTCTAAAGCTCGATGTGTCATAGTCGAGTCAACGGTAGGATACCACATTGGGGTGTACCGCCGTTCGGTCGCTAGGAGAGAGGTAAATAGGTTAGTGAATGTTTCTAATTTCTATATCACTTTAGTAGACAACTGTACAATGGATATAATATTCTATAAAATTTAATCTATCGAATATTTTAAAATCGATTACAGACATTTAAATTGAATATTTTTTACTGCAATTCAATAGCCTGATAAGAAAAGTTCTGATCTGAGGAGAGAATCTTGAATCTGATACTTAGAAATAATCATACAAGATTATGACTAGAGATCGGATATTCGGATACTTATTCACCTAAAGTTGCGATGTTGGGTAATATGGAATTCGCTTTTGTATCGAAAAAATCCCGCGGTTCCGGGATCTACAAGTTTAGGTTTCTGATATATGTTTCTGGTATGTTTACTTACTTTCAAATGTTGGTAAAAATCCCAATTTTAAATAAATATGCATCAGATTGTTTATGCAATCCAAGAATCCCGGTTTTTTTTTTATAAGTTACTACACACTCGACTAGTTATGCATTCCCGTTGTTCCTAGCGACACGGGATTTTTTTTACAATAAAATATTTTAGGATGCCGCTTCCATACTTTCATAGCTCAAAATTAACTTTAGGTAAATATGCATCCGAATATCCGATCTCTAATTATGACATACACAGCACAGGTTTTCTAGTAATAATAATTAAGTACACGTCACGACGACTGTACATGCTACAGTAAACAAGTGTACAACTAAGACATTCAATATTTGTAAAAGATTCTACTCAAAACTGAGCACTTAAGAGAACAACCGAATATGACTTGACACACTGTGATCGTATGATACAAGACAAGAGTATACAACTACCAAGTATCATGGGAAACTAACGTTTAAGGTTTTTGAAACTAACATACCGGTAGAACGGGGCTATTTGGATTTTCGGGGGTTATTTGGAATAAAGTAATTGAAAGATTTGAGTTGACATAAGCGCGGCAACAGCAGCGACATTCTGAGGATAGTCTTGAGTCATTATCAGTGTCCGATGCACTCGCTCTGGGTAAGCATCGCATCGTGGTTGGGACGGTAAAATCGACATGCTATTTTTAATTGTTATTTATATTTATATTCTCTACCTACTAACATAGTATATAAGCTCCTGTTGTTACTAACCATAATGGATCATGTTATCTGAATAATAATAATAATAAATAAATAAATTCTACCAAAACACCATAGACAGCTTTTATTTTATTTCTAGTCTTGTTTACTTTTACAATTTTTCGTACGAAGATCACAATTCGAATTAATGTCAACTCAAACCTTACAATTGCTTTGTTCCAAATAACCCTCGAAAATCCAAATAGCCCCGTTCTACGGTAATAGGGATGTTGACAAAAAAAAAATTTTGTCCGTCATGATGATTATTAAAAAATATTGGACACGTATTTTTTCTTTTTTAACGTAATCAAAGAATTACGGCGATACATTGAGTTCAAATGTGGCATGACGTCAATGTGCGCTAGACGGACTAAACAGATTTTTTTTACCCAGGAAAAATCCCTATTATGGTAGGATGTATTTGTTTAACATTTTGTATCTAATTTCTCAGAAAGTTAGTCGAACAATAAATTGGAAGTATTTATTACTAGCTTTTGCCCGCGGCTCCGCCCGCGTGGATGTCGGTTATCGCGTAAAAAAGTAGCCTATGTCCTTCTCCATATCCCAGGCTATATCTCTGCCAAATTTCATAACGATCGGTTCAGTGGTTTAAGCGTGAAAACGTAACATACAGACAGACAGAGTTACTTTCACATTTATAATATTAGTATGGATTTACTTAATGACACAGGGTGTTCTCGATATCATCTCTTCGTATGGTTTTAAAACTGTTATTTTATAAACGTATGTATTTTGTTACTGATTAATTATTTTAGTGAAATCAATCAAAAAGAATTTACGATAATACTTAATTTATGATAATACTTTAACAGACATCGATGAGATACAAATTATAACATTCCAATATTAAACACCGATGTTGAGAAAATTTTCTACACGTCACTGCCTATAAAGTCGACCATCCATGTTATTGTTGCATGATATTCTCAACCTACTGTACACCTCCATAAGACTTAGAACGCCCTGCACACACATTTCTGTTTACTTACACTGCACTACTGTAATCTCAGTCAACAACAGACCATTCAACAAACCCTAATATATTTTATCATAAATATGAAAACTACTATGTATAGTCAACCGGGCTCATTAAACACAAAATTATTTTGTATACAACGATCCTGGTTAACCCCAATTTAAAATACTTAATAATCTAGAGATGCACCGACAACATTCGATTATCGACTAAATTCTATAATTGAATACTATTCGGGCGATTAGTCGACTTAGTCGAACACAATATGTAATGTCGATGCATCTTTAACATTTTTGTAAAATTTGAAATATTCGAAAACATGTTTTACTTTGTAATGTACTAAGTATGTATATAGGTACATATCGTGAATCCGATAGAACAGCTTTTTACAATTTGAGATCTATATCACTTCAAATATTCATTATTTAAAATAAAAATATTCAAGAAAATATAATTCTGTAATTGTATGTTTTTTTTAAGAAAAATAATCATCCCTGTCAAAAATAATTCGGAAAATATACTTGGTAAACAATCTCATAAGAAAATAATCATAATATCTTAAATAAATACAATGGCGAGTTACTTTAGTATACTTACAACATACTGTACGTACCCTGCTTCACTAAATAATTATATTTGACTAAACTAAAGAATATATCAATGGAAGCGAGGGAGCTAAACTACGGAGCCAATATACAACGGTAGAAAGAGACGGACATATCTAAGTTAATGGAAAAGAACGAGACAAATACTAAAACTTACCTACTTATACAGCGTGTTACGGAAAGGGTATATCCATACAAACGGGGTGAAGAGTGTATCTGGTTCAGAATCTCTGTACAAAATTTCAGCTTAAAAGCACTAACTAGAAAATGCTTAATATTTTTTTTATTTCGATAGTTTATTAAATTTAAATCATAACGAACGTGTTACCGCCGTTTCTTTGTGTGTAGTTTATTGACACCGATCAGCTGAGTTGGTCTAGTGATGTGTAGAATTCAATTGGAAATATTTGATTTTTACTTGAATGTTTCTTAAGTTTTTATTTATGTAGGTATAGGTATAAAAAAATATTGCCCTGTAGTTTGTTATCACCAAAAGAATCCGTGCCTTTGATATGTATATACCCTTTCCGTAACACGCTATAGATGAACTGCAAATTATTACTCGGACATTTTATAGTAAATCCAAGTTCGACATAGATTTTTATTGGTATTTTTAAAGTAACAAAAATATTGGTAACGGAGATCGGCTCCGTAGTTTAATGTCCCTCTGAGCACAATGTGCTAGTTACGTCGAGTCGAGTATCGTTATATCGCATTCGACTGACTAGTCGATTATGTCCGCACTCGATTTACTTTAGTCGAGTGTGTACAACACTACCGAGACATAGCCTACCACACACCACGCGATCTATCGCCGTCTGTTACACGACATCGTAGGAATCATTAAGTCGAGTTATGAACACCATTCAAATACATTAAGATGTTAGAGTATTACACTTTCTTTGTTTTAGAGGTTGTTTGCTACATCAGCTGCAATGTTAACATTCTTATAATTTCTAGATAACTTGTGACATTTTTCGCAGAATATAGCTACGTAAATACATAATTCTCCAGGGACCTATAGAAAATATATTTTTTTGTAACGGAATTCTGTTTGTTGTTATTTTTTAACCTCAAATACTGGTGCCGTATCTGTATATACATCCAGAGGTGTACGATCGCTTGAAGTATCTCGTAGAAAAGTTTCGCTTAAGAGTCTTGACACATCACCGCCGATGTAACATCGACACACCCTACTACATCGTGGGTGTAGTTTATGTATGTGGCTGTGTGTGTGTCTAATGCGGCGCGTGCGGGTTGTAGGGCGGCTGCTTGTGCTGTTCGACGCTCATCACCTGGTCGTATGTAGGCGGGCATGCTGTAACACAATACATTACTCTCTTTAGTATATCGCACTGTTTACTTCCACAAGTACCACATAAACAGGAGACGGACACTCAAGCGAACACTGAGGTGACGGCTGATATTGGGTGTCGATTCCCTTGTTCACAAACTAACCTAAATTTAAGTTCAGTGCATCTTTTTCTTTCTATTTCATTAAGAAAAGGACAGAAGATAAATTTTAGTTTAGTCCTGTCAAATTAATCAGCGCTTGACGTAAATTGACGTAATTTTAGTCGGCAAGTTTTTAATCACGTCTAAACTTTTAAGTATTGACATGCGCTGATTAATTTACCAGGACTAAACTAAAATTTATCTTCTGTCCTTTTCTTAATGAAATAGAAAGAAAAAGATGCACTGAACTTAAATTTAGGTTAGTTTGTGAACAAGGGAATCGGCACCATTATATACTAATTTAGGTTTAAAGAATCTTTATTTCTTATAAGAACATGATACAGTTTACTTATATGAGATTTAATTTTTAACACAAATAATCTTCGTCTAATGATGGAGCATGCAGATAGTTACTTTTTAGTAATCTGTGATGCAGATGTAGAATAAGTAAACCTATAACAACAACGTACGAGATCAACAGCAAACAAAGCAAAAGTGTAGGTAGTTACATATAAACAAGGTAGTAGTAGTAACAGCTGGCCAATTTGACACCAAGGTAACCCTCTTATGTACTGATTTTTTTCACTTTGTGAGGAACACAAACGATTAAGAAGCGAACTATTGTGTGAATGTGTTTATGTGTGCTAGTATAGTCTCAGAGACCTTTTTTTTTTAATGTTGAATTTTGACACATGTCGCACCTTTAGAATTATAGAGACCTTATTTACCTTATTTGAAATCATCAATCACATCATCAATTAATTCACAATATTATAGTGACCTCATTGGTGATGTTCTTTAGAAAGGTTGAAATCTTAAAATTTCAAATATAGGTCACTATAATATTATTATAGTGACCTAATTTGGTGATGTTTTTCAACTTCTGAAGAAATTAGGTCTCTATAATTCTAAAGGTGTGATGTGTATTCTAGTTTAATGTATTCTTATTTTGTATTATTTAGGTGTAGTAATTTTTATGTAAGTATTTTATATTTGGTTGTCAGGGTATTTATATAGAAATTACTTTTTGCATAATATAATCCTTTAGTTTTCTTTTGTAAATATCTATTAATACTTTTGCACTCTTTGATTTCATTAGGCAATTTCATTTCTTCTTCTGTCTTTAATTCTAATGCAATTTTATTTAGGAAATGTATAGCTGAGAGCCACACTAGACAATACAGAGCGGAATTTTGAGACGGGGCAGTAAGTAGTAGTTGTAGCTTCCTACAACCACAACGCTCTTAGACTTTCCTTAACTTTTGAAATAATTGCTAACTGCGTTCACAGATTTTTTGTTCTTTTAAGTCTAAGGTCAGTCTCCAAAGAACGTTGTAGTTGTAGGTGACTGCAACGGATAAGGTACCTGCCGTTATTGCCCAGTCTCAAAATTTCACAGCTTATTGCATTAGATTTAAAACCTGTGTATATAGATTATCTTATATATAAAATTCTCGTGTCACAATGTTCGTTCCCGTACTCCTCCGAAACGGCTTGACCGATTCTCATGAAATTTTGTGAGCATATTGAGTAGGTCTGAGAATCGGCTACTATCTATTTATTTTATTTTAGGTAGGTGGGTAAGGTAGGATAGGGTAGGGTAGGGTAGGGTAGGTAGGTAGGTAGGGTAGGGTAGGGTAGGTAGGTAGGTAGGGTAGGGTAGGTAGGTAGGTAGGTAGGGTAGGGTAGGTAGGGTAGGGTAAGGTAGGTAGGGTAGGGTAGGGTAGGTAGGGTAGGTAGGGTATGGTAGGTAGGGTAGGTAGGGTAGGGTAGGTAGGTAAGGTAGGGTAGGGTAGGGTAGGTAGGTAGGGTAGGATAGGGTAGGTAGGTAGGTAGGTAGGTAGGTAGTTAGGTAGGTAGGTAGGTAAGTAGGTAGGTAGGTAGGTAGGTAGGTAGGTAAGGTAGGGTAGGGAAGGGTAGGGTAGGGTAGAGGTGGTAGGTAGGTAGGTAGGTAGGTAGGTAGGTAGGTAGGTAGGTAGGTTAGGGTAGGGTAGGTAAGGTAGGTTAGGGTAGGGTAGGTAGGGTAGTTTAGGTAGGGTAGGGTAGGGTAAGGTAGGTAGGGTAGGTAGGGTAGGGTAGGTAGGGTAGGGTAGGGTAGGTAGGGTAGGGTAGGGTAGGGTAGGGTAGGTAGGGTAGGTAGGATAGGGTAGGTAGGGTAGGGTAGAGTAGTGGAGTTTATACTATAGCTTTTGACAGAACGAAGTCTGTTGGGTCAGCTAGTTAAATCTATATACACAGGTTTTAAAGTAAACCATTTTTATTTATTAGCTAGTTGCTAATTTAAATAAAAATGGTTTACTGCGCCGATCACAAATGAATTGATTGGGCAGGACTACTGTTACAATAAATTATAACAAGCTTTACAAACAAGTCAAAAACGAAGGTCTCCATGCAAACACACATACTATGTATTTTACAACCTACACAGTATAGTCACCGTTATCGAACTATCCAGAATTGGGAGTTTTACGCAAATTGGCTACGTATAGTGGACCTCGTAATTGCTTTACCACGTTAGACAAAAACTCCCAGTAAATTGAAATGTCACTAAGTGTCAATTTCACCAATGATACTAAAGGCGATCAGCACATATAAACTTCATACAAGAGCTGTCAGTTTCAATATTCCCAAGCAATTATAACACTGATAGCTCTTAAATGCGGTTTAGATGTTCTGATCGCGTTCAGTTTCAATGGTGAAATCAGCCCTAAGACTGAAACTATCTAACTGTCACAATAGTATTTCAAGCAAAAATAGACCTTGTCGTTTTATGATGTCCAAGTGACACGACATTCAACCTTAAAGTGGACGCGCTGTGGTAGCACGCGAAATTCAATTTTTCTTGGGTTGTATCATGATCAAAATACACTTTAACAATAAAACATATGTATTTACATAATTTTAACCTTATAAATCATCAATACATTGTACATTGCCGCGTATCATTTTTGATCAAAATACAACCTGACACGGACCTGCAAATTGCATAAAATGCAAGAAAATTTCGCGGGCTACCACAGCGCATCCCCCTTAAGGTGGTAAAGCAATTATGAGGTCGACTGTAGAGTGCTACAAGGATATTTTGGCGCCTGAATGACTTTGACAGGGGTTTGTTGGTTTTGACAATTGTGTCACAGAAATTGTATTGACAAAACAAGATGGCGCCTTTGTTCCGATATCGGCCACGCTCCACAATAACCTTATAGATAAGTACAAAACATTTTTATTCCCCGACCGACATTTCACAACAAGCTAGACGCCACTAGTGGAGCATGAACTCATGCCGAGCCCGAATAGTACGAGTACGAGTAGTCCAACCAACCTTGCGCGCTCCAGCCCGGCGGTGCGACTCCATAGAAAGCTTCACACAAAGCGAACACGTGTTAGTTATATATACACTTGGGGCTAAACACACTTATTCAGATCTGTTCAAAGATCTGCTTAAAGGACTAACCATACTTATTCAGCTCTTTTCATCTTTTGTCCATAGAAAACAACGATATCGTATAGAGATGCGTACGCATCCGTGCTTTCCACGTCTATCAGATGCGTACGCATCTTATAGACGCGTTTGTATAGAGACGATTTTGTATGGAGATGCGTACGGTACGCATCTCCATACAAAATCGTTGTTTCTATGGACAAAAGATGAACAGAGCTGAATAAGTGTGGTTAGTCCCTTAAGCAGCACATTCACGATCTGTATGACGTAAAACCATTAGTAAGTTTGCAATGTAACTCATCAAATTTATATTTAATTTTTTTAATGCCATCTCGTAGTTGACCTTAAGAGGTCGTGACGACTACTTAGCCGAACTTTCCTGAAAAACTTATAAACTAAGCTACTGCACGCTAAGGGCACCCCCTGTGGAATACGGGCCTCGGCTTAGGGCGTCGCTGGGGGGAGGACAGCAAGGTGGGACAGGCTGGAGCAGGTCTGCCATCATCATCATTTCAGCAGAAAGACGTCCACTGCTGGGCATAGGCCTCCCCCAAGCACCGCCACCTCGACCGGTTCTGTGGTTCCCGCATCCAGCGAAATCCTGCGGCTCTCATTAGGTCATCGGATCACCTTGTGGGAGGCCTTCCAACGCTACGTCTTCCGGTACGCGGTCGCCACTCCAGAACCTTTCGGCCCCAACGGCCATCTGTTCTGCCCGCAATGTGCCATGCCCATTGCCACTTAAGTTCAGCTCTGTATTTAATAAATATTATTAACAGGAGAATTTAAAGCTACAGGCTCAGTTGCGGCGCGGGCTGGCACTTCGTCGAACAAGGGCCGGGTGGGACTCATCTCATTGCAATAAATTAAGTAAGTATAAATTAGAATTTGATAAAACCCTCGGCAATCATTCTAATTTATAAACTTACCTTTTACCGTGATAGAAGTAACATTGCAACACAGACTACATAGAGATCTACGTACCATTGCAATGTTTTCCTAATGGTTTTAGGTCGATCGTGATTGTCCTGCCATAATATACAAAGGGAATAAAGCTTGCCAGTCCGGTCTAGCGCACGTCAATCGTACACCTCAGACTAAATAAAAAACCAAGACAGAGCGCTGCGAACAATACAGTAAAGCATGCCAAAACTACGCCTCCGCGCTGTGCGTACACGCTCACACGCACACATTTACAATCAAACTACACCTCACTAAGTGCACACATCTTTACAAAACCGGCCTCACGTCACTGTTGACAGCGCTCTGTCTTGGTTTTTTATTTGGTCTGAGTCGTACACTTAAAACTATGAAACCGGCCTTACTGCTACACGATAAAGGCGCTATCAATGTCAAATATGAACTAAAGACATGTGGTTGTTCCCTACAACGATGTGACAAATCATGAGATAAAATACAATTGAATTGGTTACTTTTAGGGTTCCGTACCTCAAAAGGAAAAAACTGAACCCTTATAGGATCACTCACGAGTGATCCTATAAGGGTTCCGTGTCTGTCTGTCTGTCCGTCTGTCACAGCCAATTTGCTCCGAATGTAATGGACCGATTAAGTTGAAATTTGGTATATATATCAATTTGAGTGACCCAAATACGGACGTGAGCCGTAAATAAATGAATTTATCTACGCCCATGCTATAAATCCTCTATAAAAGTTTCTGAAACAGTTAGCTTACGAGTATTGCCAACATTAAAACCCCAGTGTCATAGTAACCATAATAGCATCCAAACGGGAATTATAATGTTGTACTGAATTTCTTCCATTCTCACTACTCAATTAGTGGTATCTTTATAAGTTTATTAAAAAAAAAAAAAAATTGTCACGCACGCGCGTTTCACTATACTATACCATAGCGTCGTATCCCGCCATTTTTGTTCGATATTAGTATTGCTAAAACTATTTCAGAACCTTTTATAGAGGATTCATGTCATGGGTGTAGATAAAGTCTTGTATGCAACTGTAATAATTAGGTATTAAAACACTCATGTGATACTATTACTATTACTATTACATTCGTGTTTTAATACCCCTTATTATACAACAGTTGCATAAATAACTATTAGAATATTGGGGTCAGTTTTGGGGGGCAAACAAAAAATTAAAATAAAAAGAAGTTTTTTCAACTGTACCGTATGACTTATCAAATGAAAGGGCTTACTCAGCTAGGGTCTAATTATTATTTTTTTAATATAATTTTGTAATAAATTGTTTTAAAGTTATAAGTGACAATAGATGAAAATTGACCATTCCCCCCTTATCTCCGAAACTACTGAACCAATTTTTTTTTTTAAGTACAGAAAATAGTTCTATACTTATAGATTACAGGAAAATCTATAAGAAGTCTATGGTCTTAAAATAACATGGTAAATCTCTCGATATTGTGCGTACAAACTTACATTTGCAGTTGGAATGTATGGGAGATTATGTTTACCAACTACAATGTTAAGTTTGTTCTTAGGATAAATTCTTTCCAAGTATGGAACCCTTCATTGTGCGTGATCCGACACGCATTTGGCCGGTTTTTTATTAATTCCCCCTGTAAAACTTTGTGCTCACGATATTTTTGTAACTACGAGTATACTCGTATTCTGAAAGGCTATCCAATTTATTATGTGCTCCATTTGTATGTTTATTTTGTTGTACTACAACGGGTACAAACAAATCACACAACATGGACTGCATATATGTACCGGTCAGAATTTCAGAAACTGACCGTTAGTATTTTGTTTTGCCTATACATCAAATCCATACTAATATTATAAGAAACTAACTCTGTCTGTCTGTTACGTTTTCACGCGAAATAAAATAAAAACTGGAACTTGGGCTATTATTATGTGTGATTGATATTGACAACAATGGCACGCATTCAGTGCACCTAGATAAGATAAACGTTGCAGTCACACTCGACACAGAGTTGATTCACACCAAGCACTTTATTTACGTTGTACATGTACTATCGGGGACATCCGAATCGGACCAACGTAAGGAATATTCTTTCTTGCAACGCTCGGCCGCTATAGTAACGCTTACCTACGCTCATCAACCAATAGCATCGCAGCATCAGATTTTTGCTGAGACCCTATGTTTTTTTAAACGAAAAAAAATAAAAATATCGTAAAAAGCCAGATGAGGTGGTCAGACATCTGTGATCATCGTAGTGAAAACTTTTGTTTAATCTATCAAGCTCTGTGCCTGAGAAATGTATTTAATTAAAAGTTTGTTTTATTGGTCGTCGTAAAAAGGGGCGGTAAACATCTGTGAGCACGGGATTTTGTTTTGAATGTGCGCCGATTCGGATGACTTCGATAGTACATGTTGTGTAGGGCATCGTAGGGACTTAACATTACAGGCGATTCATTTGTAAGAGGTACTGCCATGCTTGACACTACCAAACCACAGAACGTAGAAATTGAAGATAATTTTCCTTGGGAGACTTCTTTTAAAGATCTTCCAATTTTCAATTTAGGTGCAATTAAAATTTATACATACATACATAAACTTACGTCTTCTTCTCATGGGGGTAGTCAGAAACTATAGAACGCCACCTGCTACGCTCCTTACATATCACCTTTTGCTTCGTTTACATTCATACATCTGGTCATACACGCATGCCGGTTGCGAGTGCTCCGCACCTGACCTTTCTGAAGAACATCACCAATAAGGTCACTATACGTCCTCCTAGGGCGTCCCCTCCCGGCGTTTCCACTCACATCTGCCTTGTAAATACCTTTCGTAAGTCGCCTTTCATTCACCCTCTCAACATGACCAAACCATCTAAGCATACTCTTTTAAATTTTGCCACTACATCTTTTAAACCACACTGTTGCCTTATCACATCATTTTCGGCCTATCTTTCATAGTCACGCCACACATGCTTCGCAAGGAACGCATTTCCACAGCATTTACTCTACTTTCATGCTTCTTTTGCCACACACAACATTCACTTCCATACATAAGCTTAGGTACTAGCACACCATTGTGAACAGCCAGTCGAGTCTTTTTGGACATCGAATGGTTGGTCACAATTGCATGTAAAGCACCATTCACTTTATTTCCCGCATTTACTCTCCTTTCCACATCTTCATCAATCTTTCCATCCCTTGTAAACTGACTCGCCAAATAAAACTCACTTGCTCCACATTCTTATCATTTATTTTCACATCACACACTGATACATCCTCTTATCTTTCAAACACCATGACCCTCGCCTTATTCACATTTATATTCATCCCTTTCATCTTATATGCTTCATCCATCACAGTCACCATGTCTTGCAACTGTTCTGCTGACGATACAAGTAGAACTCAAAATTTAATTATTATTATTAACATTTATGTTTTGTAGAAAATCTCTCCTTAGTATTGTGAGAAAAAAAAAAATTGCAAGTTGATAGTAATCCATGTAATAAGTATCATGTGGTAATAAGTATCGCGTTTAGTAGTACAACAATCATCATCATCATCATTTCAGCCGAAAGACGTCCACTGCTGGACATAGGCCTCCCCCAAGCACCGCCACCTCGACCGGTTCTGTGCTTCCCGCATCCAGCGGATTCCTAAGGCTATCATAAGGTCATCGGTCCACCTTGTGGGAGGCCTTCCAACGCTACGTCTTCCGGTACGCGGAACAACAACAATAATAACTTACTATTATAATAATAACGTGGTTTGTTCAAAAGTTCACGATCTGAGGTAGCTCAACAAAATATTTAACAATAATTAATTCAAAGGAAGTCGGTACTTTTGATAAAACTCAGTACTAATAACAACTACATCAGTATCATCATATCGCCCGGAAACGCGAAAACTATAAATAAGTCACGTTTGCCGAACTCACACATTATATTTCGTTCATAATGGTCTTATTTCATGTTAGTTTTACACATATATTTTTTTAGGGTACCTTACACGTAAAGTGAGAATGATATATTGTTTTCTCGTCTATCCCATGACGTAAGATAGGCCGTTTAAAAATATGGTGGGTTTGTGAAAACTATTTTTCGACTCAGGGATCAGTGATCCGTAGTATTTTGCGTGAGCTTTAAAGTGCAAATTTTTGTTAGAGTCAAGTCCTTGTCCGTGGTTGTATTTGGATATGTAAAAAAATCACAGCAGTAGTATATATGTATAACGAAGTTAAAAGGAAAACTATCACAGCTATACCCAAAGTCTCAAATTCAGATCATTTATGTAAACAAAGGGGATAACATAACAAAAAAATATCTTCGTAATGGTAATTCACATAAAATGGCGAAAAAAGAGGTTCCATTTTCTTTTAGGTACTGATTTTAAGAAATAATAATAAAAAAATATTCATACCGTAATTATTTTTATAAATTTTCGGTTTTAAACAAAGTTATCAATAAAAGGAGATTTTCTGGTATAAAATATTTTATGATACTGGTAACAATGCAGGAGATTCAAACATTTTCAAATTTTTTTACGTTTTCAACAACACTAATATTACAACTCTCATACATAGATTCATATTGTAAGTAGCATATCTAGCCACATTTTGGATGAAAACGGATGTAAACTGTTTCTATTGGAAATCGATTTTGGGAGGCCTACGTGTAGAAAAGGGCTGATTATGACGATCATATACCGTGTCTCCGACACACTACACAAGACATTGTTTGGCATTGTTTTGCTGTTTCGACAGCACGGTTGGCGCAGTGGTTAAGCGATTGACTGCTGCGCTGCGTGTCGCGGGTTCGATTCCCGCACGGAACAAATATTTGTATGACCTACAATTAGTTGTTCCGGGTCTGGCTGTTTGTGTATGTGAGTTTAAATGTTTGTAAACGCACCCACGATACAGGAGAAATTCCTAGTGTGGAGCAACGTTAAAAATAGGTTAAAAAAAAAAAATGGTATTTTGTTTGCATAGTTCTTATAATTAATTCACTTTAATTTTATCGATGATTATTTATAAAAACATGTAATGATAAAATGTTTTGCACCACTGTCCTGTCATTTTGATAGTGACATTTCTTGACATTACTTTGTTTACATAAATTATCTGAATTATAGACTTTGGGTATACGTAGGCTTAACAACCCGGTTTTCGGTTAGTTACCGAGAATAGTCGACCAACTTACATTCGCAGTTAAAAACATGTTTTTCAATTAAAATGTTAAGTTTTTTCTTGGGATAAATTCATCCTAAGTACGGAACCCTTCATTGTGACGCACTTGACCGGTTTTGTAATTACATTAGTCACAATGGTTATTATGAAATACCGCCTCATCGTGTTTTTTTAATCGTGTGTATCGCATAAGGTCGCGCTCGATGCGGTCAGGTTTGGTGACGTCATCGCGGTTCATAAGTATCTTTCTTTTCCTTATGTTCGGCGCGTTGGACTTGAACATCTTTAAGTTTCATTTGAGTTTCATTTATATTTATTTAACTTAGCAGGGTCTACCCATACTTTTTCTTTGATTCCTCTCGTCTTTTCTTATTGTTCTCTTAAAGACTTGGATTACGATCTAAAGTCATTTGAATGCCAAGATAAGAGCATCCGTATCTAAATCTGCAAACTCGTTTATGTTAAAAATAAAAGATCATCTAAATAAGTTGCTGCTTGTCTCTGATATGACCAACATGGGCAACATGACACGACACTATTACTCGTTATAGATATCAATCCAGTAGCGACCGGATCAGCGACTTGGAATCCAAACGTCAGTGGTTGTGTACTAGTGAAGAGTACATATTTACGCGATGAATATTTATCAATAACAATCAGTCAATATGTGCTGAGTGCTAAATCACCGAGATATCTTTAAGTAGCGTGATACATACGAGTATTGCAACATGTTGTGTTGTAAACACGGCTACATACGCTATAGATACATTAACAGTATTAAAGCTGATCTCGCATTGCAACATGTTGTATTGTACACACGGCTACATACGCTATAGATACATTAACAGTATTAAAGCTGATCTCGCATTGCAACATGTTGTGTTGTACACACGGCTACATACGCTATAGATACATTAACAGTATTAAAGCTGATCTCGCATTGCAACATGTTGTGTTGTACACACGGCTACATACGCTATAGATACATTAACAGTATTAAAGCTGATCTCGCATTGTATAGGATTTCCGTTACAATTTTTACTTCGTTTTCGCTTAGCGTTCTTTTTGACTTTTTTAAGGTTCCGTAGTCAACAAGGAACCCTTATAGTTTCGCCATGTCCGTCTGTCTGTCCGTCCCCACCTTCGCTCAGAGACTCGAGAAAGCTATAATTTGGCATGGATATACATATTAATAACGCCGACAAAGTAGTAAAATAAAATCATGAAAAAAATTATTATTTAGGGTACCTCCTGTACATGTAAAGTGGGGATGTTTTTTTTTTTGGCTTACCCTATGGTATGGGACATTGTTGGATGGACATTTCAAAAATATTGCGGGTTTGTGAAAACAATTTTTCTTTTAAGAGATCCGTTTCTGAAATATTAGGCTTTAAAGTGATAATTTTTGTTAGAGTTAGTGTCCCTCCCCCTGCCAGCTAAATGGTTGTACTTGGATATGTAAAAAAAATCACAGCAGTAGTATATATAACGAAGTTAAAAGGAATACTATCACAGCCAAGTAGGCGTCACAAGTTACCGAGTAATAGTCAACCAACTTACATTTACAGTTGAAAAACATGTTCTCCCATACATTCCGTGTGGAAGAACATGTTTTTCAACTACGATGTTAAGTTTGTTCTTGGAATAAATTCATACCAACTACGGAACCCTTCGTTGTGCGTGGTCCGACACGCACTTAGCCGGTTTTTTTTTTTTTTGCTTGACTCCTAAGGGTCATAGCGTGATGTTATAAAACCTATAGCCTTCCTCAAGAATTGGGCTATCACATGCAAAAATAATTGTTTAAATTCGACTGGTAGTTCCAGAGATCAAACAATAAAAATAAACACTTCAGCTTTATTATTAGTATCCGACTTTCTTGACAAAAATTGTGATAGCTCGGCTAATATGCATGATATAAGGATAAAGCAGCTACACATTAGTGAAAGAATTTTCGGAATCCGTTCAGTAGTTTCAGAGATTACCCCCTACATATAAACTTACAAACAAATTTGACCTCTTTATAACATTCGTATACATAAGTTCTCTACAGGACCAAGGAATGAAGTCAGTTTTAAAGTGGCAAAATTTCACTGACGTGTAGGGTATTAAATAACTTGATGACACAGTATAAGTAGGTATTGAGGACTCAAGGCTCCTACAAACAGGTGCAACACACGACGCGACACAAAGGCACCGCATGTAGCGCGACGCGACGAGCGGTGCATTTGTGTCGCCTCGCGTGTCGCGCCTTTTCGTAGGAGCCTTGTGTCCTCAGTACATACACACATCAAAAAAAGTTTGCGATCATTTTGAACAATAGACATAGAGAATACGATATCACAAGGTTAGACTGCCCTGCCGGCTCGCCTGACTTAAACCAAATAGAGCACGCGTAGGATGCTCTTAAGCGAGCTGTTTGGAACCGTCAGCCACGTCCCCAGACAGTGCCAGAGTTCAGAGAAGCCGCTATTCAAGAATGGGACAGGTTACCCCAAGAAATGTTGGATAACTTGATTCTCAGCATGCCCAGGAGGATCACCGCATGTGTTCTAGCCAGGGGAGGAGTTATATTATATTGAATATAAACCTTTTATTAATAAATTGTTGTTTAAGTTTGGTTAAACAGTCTTTTTCTTTCTATCAAATTTCTGTTACAATTACCTACATTATGATTAATTACTCAATTTTTAATAATAAAAAATAGTTTTGCTTTTTAATTTCAAACAGGGTATTTCGATTTAAAGAAAACACAACAAAGAATTTTTCTTGATAAAGTTCAATTTAAAAAAATATATCAGCTTATGCTGGTGATCACAAACTTTTTTTGATGTGTGTACTAGGGTGTCCCTTATATGACATTTTTTTTTTTCGATGCGCATAGCCTCAAATTTTTTTATAAATGCTAAAATATACTCAAATATGAAATTTCAGCTTTCTAGCATGATTGCAACCCGTGCCGACTGAGTTTCAAAGTTTATTTAAAATCGTGTTTTGTCCTATTATTCCGATCTGCTATAAAACTAATATAAATGCAACAAATTTGGTGAGTATGAGGTAAAATAAAATAAGGTAAACATTAATCTTTATTTCAAAACATAAAATTATAACAATCAGCCAGGGTAACTTCTCTTTAGTGTAGTTTTTTAACAGTCCAGATACAAATTTCTATGTTCCTGGTCACAGCGCAAAAAGCATTGTTTTTGCTCGTCTTCTGCCGTGTTAAGTAAGGTTTTGAGTTAGGAATGCATTAGACTGTTTTTAGGACGAATTTATAAACATGATGACGACAACCGAAAACCAAAAATTCTCTCTCTAACGTCTGCTCCAAAACAGCACAAGCTCCATTAAAATGACCAGTATTTTAAGCTTTTGTATCGCAGCACATTATTTGAACTTTATTATTAAGGTTCCAGTCAAAGAGAGCAGATGAGACGGCTTTAGCTTGATGTTATCCAGAAGAACTCTCTAGTTTTGGCACTGCAAGAAGCTGTTCTCTATCGTCAAATGAAGCAATAATGGGGCAAACGTTCTTCTTTTGAACTTCGTACATCCAATCCAGGTAATAGTTTTCCATCCCAATGGACTGTGACTACGTCAGGGCCTCAAGTCTGCTATTACAATAGTGTCAGAATGGTCTCTTCATTGTGAGTTTTTGACAGACTGTCCAATACTCACAACGGCGAGACCATTCTGACACTATTGTAATAGCAGACTTGAGGCCCTGACGTAGTCACAGTCCATTGGGATGGAAAACTATTACCTGGATTGGATGTACGAAGTTCAAAAGAAGAACGTTTGCCCCATTATTGCTTCATTTGACGATAGAGAACAGCTTCTTGCAGTGCCAAAACTAGAGAGTTCTTCTGGATAACATCAAGCTAAAGCCGTCTCATCTGCTCTCTTTGACTGGAACCTTAATAATAAAGTTCAAATAATGTGCTGCGATACAAAAGCTTAAAATACTGGTCATTTTAATGGAGCTTGTGCTGTTTTGGAGCAGACGTTAGAGAGAGAATTTTTGGTTTTCGGTTGTCGTCATCATGTTTATAAATTCGTCCTAAAAACAGTCTAATGCATTCCTAACTCAAAACCTTACTTAACACGGCAGAAGACGAGCAAAAACAATGCTTTTTGCGCTGTGCCCAGGAACATAGAAATTTGTATCTGGACTGTTAAAAAACTACACTAAAGAGAAGTTACCCTGGCTGATTGTAATAATTTTATGTTTTGAAATAAAGATTAATGTTTACCTTATTTTATTTTACCTCATACTCACCAAATTTGTTGCATTTATATTAGTTTTATAGCAGATCGGAATAATAGGACAAAACACGATTTTAAATAAACTTTGAAACTCAGTCGGCACGGGTTGCGATCATGCTAGAAAGCTGAAATTTCATATTTGAGTATATTTTAGCATTTATAAAAAAAATTGAGGCTATGCGCATCAAAAAAAAAAAAATGTCATATAAGGGACACCGTAGTGTGTACTTACACTGTGTCATCAAGTTATTTCCTTCACGCGAGAACCGCGCTGCAAATGGTGCCAAAACAGGAATCGTACCTACTTAGACCAAGTACTACAGCTGTAAGCAGTATCAAAATTTTAGGCGGTAAGTCGTATCAGGCGTGGCTTTTATAAAATTAGAATAATCGTTACGGTACGTAGTGACGCAATACCAAACCAGCGAAAAACAACTGAACCTTTCATTTGTTAAAACTTTTCCTCAATAACACCATGTATCGCGCCTGTCGAAGCAAACTGTAGGTACGAAATAGTACATTACTTACCAAGGGCTGTAAAATAAAGAAAGCCCGAAATCGCAGGTATTTGTGACCCGAGCCGTAGCGAGGATTGTAAATATGCGATAGAAGGCATTATGGCCAGGGCCTCAAGTCTGCTATTACAATAGTATCAAAATGGTCTATCATTGATTTCATAATTGTTGATTTTGACAAGTTTGGTAATCTACTAATATAATGGCGTCATTATGACTTTCCAATGGTCAGCCACTGACACTCCATTGAAAGAATTGGTAATCTCGTACATAATGACAAATGAAACTTCCTACTAAACTTCCAACTTCCTACTACTTCAGATTGCTTATAACACTAATAAATAATATGTAAAAATATATATAAATGAAATCTGGCATGAATAAATGTTCAAAATGCCATTGTAATACAATTCTATTGCGAGACCATTGACCGACCAATGATCGATCATTATGAATTTAGCAGATTACGAACTTTTAGCAAAATGACAATGGGATCGTGTTGGAGTGACGAATTTATAAAAATAGCAGACTTGGGCCCCAGGTGTGACGTAAAAGTAATGACGTTTTACTTCACAACATGAAGCAACAAATTCAACTTTGTGGGCGATATAATTGATAACCTATAGTTTAAATAGCAAGTAGTGGTATACGAATTGGTGTGAGGTAGGTACCATTATTAAAAACCGGCCAAGTGCGTGTCGGACCATGCACAATGAAGGTTCCGTAGTTGGGATGAATTTATCCCAAGAACAAACTTATCATGTAGTTGGAAAACATGTTTTCCTATACAGAATTTATGGGAGAACATTGTTTTCAACTGTAAATGTAAGTTGGTCGCCAATTACTCGGTAAATTGTAAAGTCTACTTAGCTGTGATAGTTTTCCTTTTAACTTCGTTATACATATATGTATAGGTACTACTGCCGTGACATTTGAATTTCTAACTACAACCGTTTAGTTGGTAGAGGGGGGGGGGACACTTGACTCTAAAGATAGGTACTTTAAAGCTTGATAAGTCACGAACGGTTTACTTAATCAAAAAACGGTCTTCCCAAACCCCTAATATTTTTGAAAGACCTATCCAACGATATCCCACACTATGGGATGGACGAAAAATAACATTATCACCCCCACTTTACATGTAGGAGAGGTACCCTAAATAATTGTTTTTTTTCAAAATATTATTTTACCACTTTTTCGGCGTCATTAACGTGTATACTCATGCTAAATTACAACTTTTTAGTACCAATAGTTTTTGAGCTAAACCGCGGACAGACAGACAGACGGACATGGCGAATCTATAAGGGTTCCTTGTTGACTACGGAACCCTGAAAACAAAAAACAAAAAAAGATTTTTAGTAAAAAAAAATTAAAAAAAAACTGACTTCCAAAAACAACAATACAAAGTGAAAAATAACTTTAATTTCGGAAGTCGGTAGCAAAAGAACTAAAGTATAAATCTAAAGACACCGACTTCCGAATTTAAAGTTGTTTTTGACTTTGTAGTGTTTTTTGAAGTTAAAACTTCTTTAGGCGCGTTGAGAACTTTTTGGGTGAACAAAAATCATGGAACTCGCGTCATCGTCACCGAACGCTTTCCATGAGCTATATGTATACTGTGTATATTTTGTAATTTCTTACATCATAATTTGTTTGGTGCATTCACATTCACAGACTTTAAAAAGGACGCTCTGTTTTGGAAGTCGGTTATTTTTTTTTTAACGTTGTCAGCTGTAGATCCACAAACTTTTGAGTACAACGTTCTACCCCTTTATGGCGCGGCCATCAACATTGATTTAACTGTGCCGACCTTATCCGGCTGACTACACACACACCACACTAATTATCCTTATTAATTAATTGCTACTGATGGTGGTCAGACCACTGCACTGCGATCAAAAAACGGTATATAATTATCTAATGAACAAGATACCAATACCACGAGATGAGATGTGTGATAACAGCCGCACTTGTCTATCGACCAAGGGCCCAAGTCTACTAATTTACAAACGTTGCAATGGTCTCGCCATTGTGAGTATTTGACAGTGTTTGTATGGCAAATCTGTCAAAAAATCACAATGAAGAGACCATTGCAACGTTTGTACATTAGTAGACTTGGCTCCCAGGTTAAGCTACGCTTGCTGCGGTTAGTCCGTATTTAGGTGACCATCTTTACATAACAAGACCGCTCCTCGGAAAGCACCTTAAGACGTTGGTCCCGGCTGTCCATTGGTCCCGGCTCCATTCGCGTTTCGCTGAACGATTTTGGTCACACTTATACAGTTCTGCTTCTATCAGCCGCGTACAGCGTCGTAAGAATAAGATAGAAAAGCCGTCATAGCGTGTTAACTCCGCTGAAACGCTTCTATCTGCGCTGAATATGCTGCGAAGACGGTAAGCTTCTCATTTAGTATTGTTCCTTCAACATGGACAGTTCTATGTGCAATATTTTTATCGTTTCGCTTCTTGCAGAAGAAATAGTTAAAATTAAACGTACAAAAATAAAACGCAAACGACAGTGGGTCGACCCACTGTGGAGAAATAGAAATTTGGCTGGAGAATACGCGACATTAGTACCCCAATTAAAAGAAAATAATTGGACTGTACCCGATTCCTCGTCGACAAGTTTTAAACGCATACAGCCCAGAGGCCCTAGTGTGAGTTTATTTTAACCATCTCGAATTTACGCATCGAGCGCGTTCAGCACTCCGATTGGTGAAGAGCCAATCGGACGCCAATCGGAACCCCGAACGCGCTCGATGCGTAAAATCGAGATGGTTAAAAGAAACTTACACTAGGGCCTCTGAACGCGGCGGGACTGCGCTGAACGCGGCGGGACTGCGCTGAACGCGGCGGAACAGCGCTGAACTCTATCTATAGCATTCGCATGATAAAAACACATTTGTCTTCATTTTATACCTGTTTGCCGCCAAAGCTGAATAGACGAGGAAAGCTGATCGGATGCGTACGCGTCTCCATACAAAATCGTTGATTTCTATGGGCATAAGCTGATTAGAGCTGAATAAGTGTGAGTAGTCCTTTAGCAAGGGGTATCGTATTACCCAGTAAGTGGATTGTGGAGGTCAGATAGGGAGTCGCTCCATGTAAAATATTAGTATTCAGCTATATATATACGGTTAGACTGGAAGCCAACCCCAACAGTTGGGAAAATGCTAGGCAACGTTGATGATGAGTGTACTTGAAATTATTGTACGAATTTAAAGAGAATGCAGTCTGGGAATTAATTTGCTTGTTTAGAAAGGACGTGGATTCGAACCTAGCAATGAACCCATGTCTGGAGGTATGTATGTCTGTCTTCTTTTTATATACATACCTAATTATTGACATTATTAAATATTATATACAAAATGACATGAATATTTACTTTGAAAAGTATTACATATATTACTTTAATTATTGTGAATGTGAGCACTATGTGGGTCATTTATTTTCTTTAAGATTATCTCTTTTTCCTCTTTCTCAAGTAGTTTTAATGATGGTCTGGTTTTTGAGTACTTTATGCGGCCTACCCAAATGTCCTTTCTTTGGTATTGTTCGTCGAGTCGTTGAGCTCCTTAAATCCTGAGTTGAGCTACACGTTTACTGACAAATGCTTGCACTGACTGGACAGGTCCACTCAAAATTGTGTGGTTCTTTCCTCAAAAGACCATTTCAGACACGGATCTACATGGTCCTGACATGATCTGACCAAGATTATGTCTGGACTTTAAAAGAGACTTTGACCCCTGAGTTTGTTTCGCCATTTCTTCTCAGGGATAGTCAGATAGGAAATGTCGACTTCCTCAAGCTTGTTTTTATATTTTTTATATGACGTGTAAAAGTGATTCCGATATCCTATTTACAGAATAAACGATTTCATTTCATTTCATTTCTCTATTCTATTTTACTTATTAACACTAGTATTAACAGGGCGTACAAGAGTCCACTAGCGCCACTCCATTAAAAAAGTATATCTCGTCGTGACTGAGAAGGAATTATGAAAAACGGCTCAATTAGGAACCTCGGTAAGTGTGTCTAGAATTTTCTAATACCTTTTATAAAGTTTCATAATGAGACACTGTAGCATAATAATAATTAGTCGATTTCTTAAAGTAATTAATTATCTGTGGCAGCGTTTGGTCTATAGCAAAAAGCTTTCACTTCTCTTAAGTGTTCTGCAATGTTCTCTTAGGAGACTATAAACGTCCTCGGAACATGGAAATCATGGCTTTCCACATCTAACCTGCCTGCCTTATACAACGAACCCCTTGAGATAGGGTTTTTTTTTTGTCTACGTATCTTCTACCTGACGCTGCCGGCTGTTCTACGGCTCGACGCCGCTGCAGCGTCAGCCGGGAACAACCGGTGCCCTACAACACCTGGGCCGCAACTGGCTCCCACGTGGCCATTACACCTACTGCTCCACTACCTGCACCGAGGGCGGCGAGCACCGTTTGCTCCCGGCCTACACTACTACAGGACAGTTCTTCTTCCTCTCTATGCCAGTGAAAGAACTCTAAGATAAGAACTTCACCCTGAACCTGTGAACTACAATAAACGTGATAATAAGTGGTATTTGTCTTAATTATTTACTACCACGAAATCCACCACGTCACAACACAAAGCAACAAAATACGATCTAGACTTCTAGAGGAATGTGGCCGCTTTTCTTTAGATCGAATTTTGTTGCTTCGTGTCTCAATATGAAACGTTATAAAAGGTATTAGAAAATTCTAGACACACTTACAGAGGTTCCTAGTCGAGCCGTTTTTCATAATTCCTTCTCAGTCACGAGATAATACTTTTTTAAAGGAGTGGCGCTAGTCGACCCTTGTACGCCCTCTTAAGTTATAATATTGTTTAATAACAAGCTGCATCACTGTTGTCCGAAAATAAATAGTACTGTTATTATTATTACTAAGTGACTAAACTACTTGCTTAGTTGATTTAAAATATAAATGACTGAATATGGTGAAGGAAAATATTGAGGCAGGATCTAAACGAGAAGAGCATTTATAGCCTTATAGAAAAATATCCGGCTCGAAGGACCAATATGTTACTGTTCTTTTGTTCTAGCGTATAAGAAAGGAAGTAAAATTTCTACCATTAAAAAGCGCCTTTCATTTAATAACATAATATATACAGTCCATTCAAAAGTAACATATTTATTTATTATGGCCTGAAAACGCAAACAAACAGTAGCAAGCTCTGAATGAGAGGAAGCCGTTGCTCTGCAGAGGGACAACGACAGGTTTACTACAAGGTTATAATAATTAATCACCTATAAAATAATGAATGACGAATTAAAGTCGGCCAGCGTGACTCATCTGCAAACTATCGACTCACTTCATTACGCGTTTGTTTGACGCTCGATGCATCGAAACACTTTTAATTACAATCTCATCAATTTAGGAGCTGTAGGCTTAGCCAAGTTGACAATCTACAATCGATAACGCTAATAGAAAACTAATCAAATATATAGGAATGACATCATCTCAACGTTAAACACCTGATCGTTCAAAATGATAGAATGAAATCAGATCCTTTCTACAACGTTGATTGCTACATCCCATATAAATGATCGGAATAAATGACCGTGAAGTACACAACTGTAACGTTGACGTTAGTTTGACGTTTATAGGAACGCTCACCATAGACTAAAGTATAGGTTTTTTCTAAATACGTTGTAGAAGGAGCGATCGACTCAGTCGTGTCAACTTGGCTACCAACTTATCGTTTTTTATAGACGCTTACGACGAGGCGTCAACGATTGTAGAAAGAGATTCGATACGAAACGTTTGTAACTTGGCATGGCCTACTGAGTCCTGATGACGTCACGGCTAGGGGTAGTTGTCATAGAAGAAACATTCTTGTTTTATGGCAACATCACGAGATTATTTCAATTCCCGTGTGTCTGTACTCTGTATGCAGACTATGATAAAACTTTTATTTTTGGCATCTGAGATAATTAAATAAGTGTGACTGTCCCAAACGTGTCATGAGCGCTACAATTAGTTATAATTACAATTTTATTAAAAACACGCAAGCTTCAACGTTAGAACGTTTGAAATGAAACGTTGAACAAACCACAAGTGTTAGGTTTTGTCCCTTTTAATAAACAGTAATTTATGTTTTTGGAAGATAATTGTTTAAATTAGTTTATTTTGCTAGGATTTTTGTGTTAAGACTACGCCGAGTGCGCAGTGGCGCCCTCATCGTTTGTTTAGTGATTTCTTTTATTTTAGAATTAAAGTGCAGAAAATAAGCACGTTAAGTTGTGCTCCACAAGACTATACGTTATTATTATTACAAACAGTAGTTTTAAATTGTTATGTTTTATTGTAATCATTAAAACGGAAAATAGTAGCTCCGTTTTAACGATTACAATAAAACATAACAATTTAAAATTACTGTTTGTAGTAATAATAACGTATAATGTTGTGGAGCACAACTTAACGTGGTTAATTTCTGCATTTTCATCACTACATATTATAAAACAAAGTCCTCCGCCGCGTCTGTCTGTCTGTCTGTCTGTTCGCGATAAACTCAAATACTACTGCACCGATTCTCATGCTGTTTTCACCAATGGATAGCTTGGTTCTCGAGGAAGGTTTTAGTATATAATTTGTTATGTTTTTGTATGCATTTTTGTATAAATTAACGATATTTGTTGGAGGTGTCGGAAAAAAATAAGCCGTCTGGGAGCTTTCAACGAAAACGCTGTCTAAACCCTTTGAGTTATAACAAAATAATGTATGGTGGAATTATGTATCTTTTATAGGTCTTCAAAAAAGTCCGCGATGGCATATGACTATCTCTTAAGGATAACATACTATATCCATTTTATTGACTTTTTGTAGGTATTTGTTTGCCGAATTTTACTCTTGGAAATACGATTACGATAACAATACGCTATAATATTGGTAGCTATTAGCCAAATTATGTTCGTAGATAAATAAGCTAGCTACTTATGTGTATTTCAAACAGTATACAAGAATATTTATCATAAAAACATTACTAAACACGGCGGCCTTATGAGCAAAATTTGTGCATTCCAAAACTTTCGTTACTTTTTCACTGACATATTTATCACTTTTCGTTAAACTAACACTCAATACGAAATCTACACTTATTTCTCAGTAATTCTGTATAAGATTCTTCAAAGATTAAACCGTTTTCTCATTGAATCTTTACGCACGTATAACCTTGATGAATGTTTACATTGAGCACCGCACCACACCGCCACACGACCACAGAGTACAGACGTATTTTGTTTTTTTTTTTTTTTTTTCGTTCGTTTAGTGGTGTGCCCGCTAAAATGTCAACCGGTCAAGTATTAGTCGATTAATGGAATTCTACAGCCAGATCGTGTTGCAAGTACAAAATAAATGTCAAATATTTCGTCCAATTGCGAACGTGACCATGAGAAAAGTTATGCACCAATGGTGTTCATTATATATTTCGAGCGTTTTATCAGCACAAATGGTGTATCATGCGACATTTCGGAGGATTTCGTTTTGTTTTTACATTGTTGGTACTTACGTGAATTATTTTAAAATTATCATTTGTGTCGCACTTTTATTTCGTGTTGTAATTTGGTACAATTGATTGCTTTAAGAATTTGAGTGAAATTTCGTATTTTGATTTTGTGTTTGTTATCTTTAGGTATTTCTGAACGTGAATGAACGTTCAGAAATAAGTACTTTTTTATATTAAATAATTTGTTTCAGTTTCTATTCACATAGTGAGTCACATTAAAATTAATATTATGTTAGAATTTTGAGATATAGCCTGGGATATGGAGAAGGACATAGGGTACCTACTTTTTTATGCGATAACCGACATTCACGCGGGCGAAGCCGCGGGCAAAAGCTAGTTCTAAAATAAAAGAAATCACCGAACAAACGATGAGGGCGCCACTGTGCGCTCGGCGCAGTCTTAAGTATATGAATATGTTTTAAATATTATCAAAGGAATGTTGTGTAAACGATTCTAGATATTGTTTGGTAATGTCAACTCTTGATTTAATATTGTTTGGCGGGAAAATAGGTCTCTCAACGATTGGACCACGACACAGGTATCGCCCGATATTGTGAGCCAATTGGAGAGCGGGATATGCCGCGGGCACGTTGGGGGTTTATTTTGACCAGCGAGTTGCGCATCGGCGCAGGCGGCATTCGCCCCTGGGTCGTCGATTGCGACATTCGATTAAAGTAATTAGTTCTGCACATTATTTTACACATTGTAATAAGTACTTATAGGTGTTTTGTTCTTAAGTTATATAATAAAACTAAATGAACGTTCGAGTTTGTCTTAAGGCGAGGTTCTTCAAGTTAACTTCTAGGAAATGTAATTTTATTTAGAAATGGTAATGATTAAACACGTGAAAAAGTTATATGTTGCTTTTGAGACCTTTCTGTAGGTACGTCGGGTACTCGTTACATAATTGGATAAAGTTCGCTCGATAGAAAAAAAATCCAACCATACCCGTATTTTGTAGATTAAAATCATTTTATTTCAATATTATACCACATTATGCATTGAAAATCACATCAAAATAAAGGTCTATGATGATGTAATGTCCGTCGGGTTTAACATAGTTAATATCGTAAAACATATAATTTTCAACCCAAAATTAACGAAATTCACGGCACAATTTACTCGCGCCCAACTGCCACCTCTAGAACAAAACTGCAAGCTCGAAAAACCTCGCCTTAATACAGTCTTCCCAGCTAGTTTCCCTTGAGAGTTGTGACCGCTGAGGCCGCTAGTTATCATACAAGGATGCGATCTTCGCATCATTGTTCAATTAAATACTTAAATGATTTTAGATCTATGGCAACATCAATCTAAACACGTTATTTAAAAAAAACCGGCCAACTGCGTGTCAGACCACGCAGGGTTCCGCAGGTGGGATAAATTTATCCCAAGAACAAACTTAACATTGTTGTTGAAAAACATGTTCCCCCATACATTCCAACTGAAAATGTAAGTTTGTAGTTTGTACGCACAATCAATATTGAGTGATTTACCATGTTATTTTAAGACCATAGACTTTTTAAAGAACTATGTTCTGATTTTTTTTCGAAATTGTAGGCTCAGCAGTTTCGGAGATAAGGACCCCCTTATCTCCGAAACTGCTGAGCCTAAAATTTCAAAGAAAATAGACGAAAATTGTCCATTCCCACCCGGGAATGGACAATTTTCGTCTATTTTCTTTGATAACTTTAAAAGTATTTGTTTTAAAATTATAAAAATTATTATAAAATCCTCATAACAAGTCCTTTCATTTGATACGTCACACGGTACAGTTTGCAAAACTTTTTTTTTATATTCTAATTTGCCCCCCAAAAGTATGACCATATTTTAAATTAATCTATTTACGTTACACTTCCGTGTTTAGGTCACAGAACTCCATATGTGTACCAAATTTCAACTTAATCGGCCCAGGCCCGGCTTTTTTTTTACTAGGGCATCTCAGAGTTAACCATGAGAGGTTGTGACTCTTTAACCGGACTTTCCTGTGGTTGCCTTAAGCTCCTAATGAAACTTAATGCCTCCAGCCAGGGCGTAAAAACTATTAAACGACTGCGAAGGGCACCCCCTGTGGGGTACGAACCTCGGCTTAGGGCAGAGTCGGAGGGAATGAACACAGTATAATAGGACAGTTATTTATTTACAATTTACAAAGTCTATAGCCCTCACTTCATTGACATGTCAATAAAGTGGGAGGTATAGACTAGCTAGAGTGATACATGTTAGTTACGATACGTTTATACATTACAAGGAGGTTAGTTAACGAAGCACCTTATACTATTCAACTTACATATCAACAGGCTCCTAACGTACGGAATTATAATTGCGCAACTCCCTCACAAGTACACACGGCTACATATCAAGCTATAATTTCCAGTATAAGCTGATCTCTCATTGTACGGAAATCCTATACATTGCGAGACCAGCGTAAACTGGATTTGTATAGCTTGATATGTAGCCGTGTGTACAATCCATTGTTCCATATTTGAACAATTTGATTGCTCCACACAACTTAAAACATCGCGATGACTATTGTTGAATTTACAAAATGAAAAAGCACTTGATTTACACAATGAAGCTGCATTTTTTCTTCAAACGATTAAGAGGTTTATTCATAAACGTTGCTTAAAGTTAAGTAATGATTAACGTCTGTTTAACCATACATTTAGTCGTTTAAACGTATCTTACCTTTAAGCAACGTTTATAACTATAGGGGTAAAATTAGTATAGTGACGTACCGGTAGCATCAGGTGCAGAAGCCGCGGGCGGGTAGGGCGCCGCGCACTGTGCGGTTGCCGCAGCCGGCCCGTGAGGGTAGGGCGCGCCCGTCGGGTAAGGTGCGACGCCCGGGTAGGGTGCGCCCGTCGGGTAGGGCGCGCCCGTCGGGTAGGGGGCGCCCGTCGGGTACGGCGTCGCCGTCGGGTACCCTGCGGCGCCCACCGGATACACCGTTACTGTTTGAGCTGTTGACCATAATGTCAGACGGTTAGTAAGGCGACTGACACAGTTTATCGATATGCAAAACAAGAACTCTACACGAACAACGCCACATGCGAACTACGCATCAAAGATCTGACGTCACAAATCCTGCATCGCGCAATCAGAGTTTACCGTGAGAATCCATACTAATATTATAAATGTGAAAGTAACTCTGTCTGTCTGTCTGTCTGTCTGTATGTTACGCTTTCACGCCTAAACCGCTGAACCGATCGTCATGAAATTTGGCAGAGATATAGCTTGGGATATGGAGAAGGACATAGGCTACTTTTTACGCGATAACCGACTTCCACGCGGGCGGAGCCGCGGGCAAAAGCTAGTTAAAAATAAATGCGAATAAACTCAGAACGGTTATTAATAAAATGTTTCAACTGCAGTCATTACTATCACAAGACGGTCAGATACCCGCTTGTCAAAGCCTAAACAAACATGAAATGTTGCAAAATTTCATGAGTAAGCCCGCGATTGGCTGTTGTTATACAGTTATACTTGTTATTAAGTTTACAGAAGCCAGATGACAATGTAAACAAATGGTTAACAAACGTGGCTGTGGATTCCAATTGGTAGTGCCACAAATTGAGTGATTTGATTAGGTATTTGAATACTTAAGCGGGCTGTCACCGGTCCACTAGCGCCCACGCATTTAAAAACATATATTATCTCGTGACTGAGAAGGAATTATGAAAAACGGCTCAATTAGCTACCTCGATAAGTTTGTCTAGAATTTTATAATACCTTTTATAAAGTTTCATATTGAGACATGAAGCAACAAAATTCGATCTAATAGATCGTATTTTGTTGCTGGTGTAGGTGTAGAGAATTACGCAAAATCTATCAAGCGTATTTTTATGAAACCTTCACCTTTTTAAAGATAATTTACTTATTGATCTTTTAGTATACGTGTTTTATTAAAATACCTTTTATTTTCTGTGTAATAAATTTATAATGCGTTTTATTTGGGACAGCGCTCCTGGATGAGTGAGTCCTATTACTGGCTAGACGTACGAGGCGTTGCGTGAGCTCATTACAGTACACGCAAGCTAACTACTCAAGGTCACTGGCATATATCTGGGCCTTAAGCTACAGTTTCGGCGATTCATAGCTGTCTCGTACGGTAATCACGGGCACGGGTGAAATGTCCACTAGCATGTGGACATTTCACCTTATTCACCTGTAAGTGATATTACCACCTGGATGCGTAAGGTGAAATAATCCGTGTTAGTATGATAATGGAACATGAAGCTACGCTACGTCACCTTGTCCTGTACTCTCACCGGGGTATATCGGTGTGACGTATTGTTGCTGCGGGTAGGGCGCCGGGACCGACTCGTCACGAGGGGGTGCTGGAACCACACACACACGTTAATGGGGTCGCGCTAAGGTACAGTAAAATAGTAATATTATGGTCATTCAATAGTCATTTGAACTTAGAGAGTGGTATTGATGATTTGAATAGTTATAATTCTGCAAATACATATTTGTTACAGTCGGGGAAACATATTTTGATCAACATACAACCTGACATACCTACAAACAACAAAATTTCGCGTTCAGCACCGTACACGTGATAGATGTGAAAATTATTTAAAACAATAAAGAATAAGAGAGATTTTGTGTGAGAGACAGAGAAAGTTGTATCTTTCTTCTCTCTCCATGTAACGAAAAGCGGCTGCCAACTGCTGTCGCTTCAGCTACAACACCTTTTACCGATGGAACGGGTCATATAATTTACCAGATCCCCTCTATTGTTGGTGAATCATTTGGGTTACGTTAGGTTAGAACTGTGACCAGGCGAGCGACCGTAGGGAGCGTAGCGCGGCAGTGGCCGCCGAGCGCCAAATCCCCTCTAAGTGAAATTTCAGTGAAATTGTTTTTTTTTTTATTTGTACCGTTTCGATCTGACGGTCAATCCGAATAAATATTTGTAAAAACCATAGTCTTTAATTTATTAGAAATTTGACCCGTTCCAACGGTAAAGGGTGTTGTAGCTGAAGCGACCATCGATGAACGGTGTTTTCGGCGAATAGTTCTATCGGCGATGGATTTATTCGTGGAATCAACCGTCGACTAAGAGTGATTTCGGTGAACCGTACCATCAGCGAAGAGTGATTCGCTATACCGTTCTGAGCTCAACGAAAAGTGCCCAAAAGAGACGCGTCCAGCGAAGAAGTTTCACTTCAAAACGTAAGAAAATATGAATTTCGCGTGCTACCCTGGCGCTTTCGCCTTAAAGTGAGGTCATATTTGTCACATTTGACCATACACGATGTCACGTTTACGGTAAAATGTGACAAATGTGGTCTCACCTTAAGGCAAAAGTGCCAGGCAATACGCGTGGTAGATTACAGACCACTCCCTCTCGAAGAGAGTAGGCCTGGCCAGCACTCCCAGCTGTGGGAAGATTATAGGCTGATGATGATGTACGGATGCCTCTGTCAACCTGTGGCATTTATTAAACACAAGCAATAGTATAGAAGGTATTGAATTCGTAATACCCTATCAATCTTGGTGGCCAGCACATCAAGTTACCACAAACTGTCAGGCCTCGATACGCCTTTTTGCCGATACGATACCGATACCGATGCCCTTATAAAAATATCGGCGATACCGATACCGAAACCGATACGCTTATTGAATAAAAAAATGAAGGTAAAATAAATAAAACACAAGTCAAGTTTTTTTTTTAAAGTAATATAAAAATAATAAATAACATGTCAAACTAAATAAAACCGTTTAAAACTATAGACAGGTTGAGATTAGTTAATAGTTTTAGTAATTAAAATTAACATTGATGAGAAAAGTATCGTTGAATCGGCCATAAAAATATCGCCGATGCCGATATATCGGCAAACTTCAAGTATCGCCGATATATCGGCATCGGTATCGGTATCGGATGCATACCTATCTATTTTGAACTTAATCATCAAAATCGTTTGGAGAAATTTGACAGTTTCGTGTACCTTGATGTGCTGGCCACTGTACAAGAATAAAAATTCGGATAAAAGCCCTAAGGAGTTGTGTTTAAACTGATATGTGGATAAAGGGAAAAGCACACCGAACACCTCAGCAGGTGACGGTAAAATATGAATATTCATAAATTGACCGTTAAGGGACTAACCACACTTATTCAGGTGTTCAGCTTTTGTTCATAGAAAACAAAGATTTTGAATGGAGATGCATACGCAACCGCGTCTATCAGATGCGTTCGCATCTCCATACAAAATCGTTGTTTGTAGAAAGTCCGATTTAGCGAATAAGCGTGGTTAGTCCCTAAATCAGACTTTTCACAAACGTCACTATTACGTAAACACAGAAAATGATCGTCACTACACGATGACACGAGGTGTGGACGGTCCACACCTCGTTATCGACATCGACAGAAGCTCGTCTCAATAAAATCCAGCGAGGTCGCTTGGTACCGCTACAAACGGTAGAGGAAAACCTGACAGAATACCAACACGCGAGTCATGTCATACGTACGTAATATAAGTGCTTGAGATCGGATGATCGATAGCCAGATACCATTAAGGCTCGTACAGACTAGTGCGATATCGCGGGCGCGACGCGACACTAATAGCAGAATTTCTTTGTCGGTGCCTGTCGCACCCGCGATACCACGCGAGTCTGTACGAGCCTTTAGAGTGCTCACACTCTTGTATTGTATTGCACAAAATAATATAAAATAACACAGTCAGCGACAACAATAATATAGGTACCACTTTTAATACATCAATGGGACCAACAGACTGTTCTAAATGACTTGAATAATTAACATCTCTTCACAACACCACACCTACCACATTTTATGCGAATAAATGTCATGTTTCTTGTTTTTTTTTTTTAATTCAATTAAACGTTATCTGTGAGTATGACGATCGAACAGTTGTTACTGAGTTGCGGGAATTCCAAAATACAAAATCATAACTGATACTGAATCAGAACTGATCGTTATTAGGCCTTAGAATTCGTTTTGTGTGGCAGTCGGACTTTGTTTTTTTTTTTAAACTTGTGTCGGGGTAGGTGAAAGGTGTGTACTCACGGGCAATAACTCTGCCGCGCGACTTGCTCCGGCAGCAGCAACGGCAGATGATGGCCAGCAGGATGGACGTGACCACGGCTGCCGCCAGCCACAGCAGCAGGTCCATGCTTGGGCCTCGCGAGACGCTCACCGTGTGCACGCGGCCCTAGCAAACAACACACACTCAGTCACATCGTCATAAATACACAATACACATTCTCATCTACGAGGGGCGTTCAATGTATTCTCGGTACCTATCGGCACGGAAAAAAACGAAAATGTTTTTTTTTTTTTTTTTTTTCAATATAATTATATACTTAATCCATGTCATTATTAAATCACCCTCATACCGAGAATACATTGAACGCCCCTCGTACATCGTCTTGACATAATATTAAGGTATACAAAATATTGTAAAACATTTTAAAAGAGGTAACTATGGAGTTTCTTGCCAATTCCTCGCCATAAGAAGGTACCTTTTGGAAGAATTATTTATTATTTTCTTGAAAATTTTAACATTCAAAAGTGCCTTCAATCCTTATTGGAATAATTTCTTTGACTTTGACTGTAGTTACAGGCTTACAGGATGTAATTTGGTGTAATTGGTGAGAACTATTATATATATACAGGGTGGTAAAAAAAGAAACATTTCAAAAGTTTTAATTATTTTTGAAAATAAAGGAATGTTTCCTTTCAGTATAATTTGCCATCATCAATATTAAGGGTACTTTTCCTCCAACCACGGTATTTTTTTTTTTCCAACCTGTATATGCGAAATCTTCTGCACAAAAGGGAGGTCTATGCTACCTACTGCTGAGGTAGAACAAGGCTGCCGATAATGATGAATATTCTACAGATATGTCATAATATGTGACTGATAACCCGGATGGCTCAATCTGCAGACACGTGTCCCGGGACATTTGCCTGCTAGTTAAAACCTGGCTAAAACCACTAAACGTTCACGATGTAGAATAGAGATGGGCTAAAATAAGATTTTGTGAAATATTACCTTAACACGTCGACTGTCCAAGCAGAATTTACTACGGACCACGAGACGTCCGGATTATTTTCGATATTATTATATACTAGCTTTTGCCCGCGTGAATGTCGGTTATCGCGTAAAAAAGTAACCTATGTCCTTCTCCATATCCCAGGTCAAAATGCCAAATTTCATGACGGTCGGTTCAGCGGTTTAGGCGTGAAAACGTACCTAACATACAGACAGACAGACAGACAGACAGAAAGACAGACAGACAGATAGACAGACAGACAGACAGATAGACAGACAGAGTTACTTTCGAATTTATAATATTAGTATGGATGAATATATATATAAAAAATATATATATATATATTATAAATACATTTATTTTTTGGTTTTTTAATTTCCTCGTATCATTGTACGTCTGCCAAAATATTTTTTCTAGTCCAAACGTCCAACTCACAAAAGCCAATGTAATTTGTATTACCTAATGCATTACATGTAATGCACGAACGTCATAGCTGAGTCGGAAATGCATTACAAAATATAATGCATGGACAGTCAATGTGTTAAGAATGATACATTACGTATGAGAACTAAGTCGTTGGTGACAGCTAGTTCACATTACACACAACTGTATTTAGAAGGCTAATCTCCTAACACATTGAGATTGACAGGCTGTTCCTATCTCTACTACAGCAGTACAGCCACATCACTTCCCATTCAGCCGGAACATGTGGGTGCCTGCTGCTCCCGGCCAGAGATAACATACAGTTACCAACTGTCTGTTGCACTAAGTTTAGTTTGCTATTAAAATAATCACACTAATATTATAAAGACGAAACTTTGTGAGTGTGTGCGTTTGTCTCTTCTTCACACTCAAACGGCTAGACCAATTTTGATAATATGTTGTATGGAGGTAGCCGACACCCTGGATTAACATATAGGCTACTTCTTATCCCGATATGCCCACGGGATCAACACTTAAGTGGGTGAAACCGCGGGGCGCAGCTAGTAATAATATAAAAAAAACATATATAAATTCTAACCAAAAACTGCTTTCAGGATAGAACTAGAAGTCTAGATATATTATTTAATTTAGTTGTGCATTGTGCAACTATTTAGTGTTCTTTGAGCAGTGAATGTGTCAATGAAACTGAATCAAAACAATAAGTACTTATCACAATGTACTTCACATTGTATTTGTATGTGAGCCTGACTCATACTACACAGAAACACTTATTATCAAATTACAAGTTGATACAGTACTCTTTGTTGCTTAGCTTTACCAACTATTGGAGTCAGCTGCATCTATGAATTACTGTAGCTAACTTGGTCATGTTTACAATATCCATAATATAACAAGAATGGTACATTTTTGTATACCAAACGTTAACAGGTACAGTTAATTTAAGTTCATTAATGATAATAATTCTTAAATTGCACCAACAATGAGAGTACAACATTTCTAGTAAGATAATAATGAAGACTTTCAAAATTAGAAAATTCAATATTCAACTCATGGTCGGAGTAGGTACTGGTAATCTGACTAGATGATAGAGATTATTCTGAAAGGGACTGATGTAACTTGTTATCACTGACAAACAAACTATGTATAATATACCCTTGGAAAGGCCCAACCAAGGATTGCTTGATAAAATGATAACAGGACTTTTGAATGTTATCTTATGAAAATTAAGCTACACAGCACAACTATAAGCTATACAGCAGCACATAGCATTCACTTTGTACACTCTGATGTAAGAATTACATGATGGGCACACTCATCCACTGAGCCTTATTCATATCACTGCGGCCCATTATTTGAACATTAGTTGAAAGTTATCTATGTACATAATCAAATATTTTATTTCACATAAACCTACATGGGCACTTATGTAACGTCAGAAGCTAGGTGCACGGTTCCAATTAGTAGTTTTCTATGGAGAAGAGCCAGCAAGAAACTCCACAGTTACTCTTTTAAAAATAATTGGCTTTACAATATTATCAAATAACAGTGTTAATAGGTATGGGAGGACAGTGTAGGCCTTTCAACAATAACCAGGTACTTAACAAAATAGAAAAGTGCCAACAAATCTAAACTCTACTAGGCCTACAACGTTCTCACATTCACAAAATAGAAAATAATCTATATAAAATATTAATGACATGGTTGCAATTACAACTACAGTAACAAATCTGAATAAATATCATGTCCACAAAAGCCACTAATAAAGAATTGGAATTCGATTTGTAGGTAAAAAATGTCAAATAATGAAAAGATTATGTCAAGGAATAAAAAAATAAAATAAAAAATATCTAAATAAACATCGTTATTTGGGAGCAGTTAATAGACATTTACATAGTTATGTCGTTTATGAGGTATCAGGGAAGCCACATGTGCAGAAGGAATTATTGCCAAACTTCCTTGTCTTCAACGTAGTCTTTTATCTTATAATATGCTTTTTTGATAAGGACACGTTTGATGTGGGCTTTTTAATCTTTCCATTGGTAAGTTCTGTAACCGACTTTAGCAACTTGTTATAAAAGCGGATAACCAATACCACAATACCTGCCACAACACTCAGCAGTAATCAGGCACAATGTGGCACTGAGATCAACTGAACATGCACTGCATTAGCATTACAACACCATGAATGAACAACAATTTCTGCAATGTTCAGCACATGCAACACTAAACTCAACACACTGAGGAACACTACTCAGTTCAGACTGCCACTGTCACACCTGTACACATACAGAACTACTTTACATATGCTGATTGCTGATTTTTAATCGAAATGCAACTAGTACTGCTGATAAAGATATGTGACTGAGATAACAAATCAGTTGTGCGGTGCAGTCGCGTGTGACCACCGCAGCTCGTGACGCTCCCACCTACCTTGAAAAAGTCATCTTCATCAAACTCATTCGACTCGAACATCACTTACAATTATAAAACAATAACAATGACACTGCGCTCCACTGAACCGCCTCCACGCTACTGATACTGACCTAGCAGTCACACAGAAAACATATCGCAACGACGACAAATGAGTCACCTCTGCTCAGAGCTGTTCGGACAAACACACTCGTCGCATGGGACTTTCCGGATTTTTAAAAGAAAAACAAGATATGATTACGATCTTAAATAAAATCTCTTTAAAATTATATTGGCGAAATAAAATTAATAGCGCTTAGGAATAAGAAGGAGGTCTTCATATCTTATCGAACGGAAATTCATTATTTTTTGTACTAAGTTCTTAATACAAACACAGATAACAAGAGATTTACAAAATAAATCTTAGAAAACAATAAATAAAATGACATTTTATTTACCTTTGTCGGGCGATCGTATGGCGATAGCTAGTGAGGTGAAACGGTGAAACCGAATTACCGACTATGATACCGACTGATGGCGATTCGCGATGTATAACTTACTTAATTCTTTGGCCTAGCACTCGACTAACGTCGAAAGACTTCAATTTATTATTGTTTTATTTAAAATACATTTCTTCACACAACAAACTCAACAATCATGAACATTCAATAAATCTGTAAACATGATTTAAAAAAAAAATGTAAATAATGACTACTCTGCGAAATCACGTCTTACTTATGTTAATGTTAGACACAGACTGTTTTAGAATAATTTTGATACTTTACACCAGTAACAATGTAATACCTATTGTAAATAGGTACGCAGCGTACGTACACGCATAAATGAGTGATAATATCTTCAGGAAAATATAAAGGATTATTGTGATGTTTAGTAGGAAAACCCCAAAACAAATGATGGCAGTCGCTCGTATTTTAATTATTTTATGTTATTATCAAAAATGAAATGAAAAACCTATTTTTTTAGTTTTTTTTTTTTAGGTAATGTCTTTGTGCATCTAAAAAGTAAAAAAAAAAGTGTGTTAACGATTTAGTTTTTTTTTTTAACATTTAAAAAGTTAAAAAACAACACGGATACCGTTGACTATAAAAAAACCCAAGTCTCTAATTCAGATAATTTATGTAAACAAAGTAATGTCAAGAAATATCACTGTCAAAATGCCAGCACAGTGTTGCAAAATATTTTCTCTTTTTTTTTTAACCTGTCATCTATGAAATTAAAGTGAATTAATTATAAGAACTATGCAAACAAAATACCGTTGCCAAACAATGTTTTGTGTAGTGTACGGCCTATGATCGTCATAATCAGCCCTTTTACTCGTCCAAGTCCACTGCTAGACGTAGGCCTCCCAAAATCGATTTCCACTCGAAACAGTTTACAGCCGTTTTCATCCAAAATGTGGCTAGATATGCTACATACAATAGAAATCTATGAATGAGAGTTTTAATATTAGTGTTGTTGAAGATGTAAAAAATGTGAAAATGTTTGGATCTCCTGCATTGTTACCAGTATCATAAAATATTTTATACCAGAAAATCTCCTTTTTTTAATAACTTTGTCTAAAACCGAAAATTTATAAAAATAATTACGGTATGATTATTTTTGAATTATTATTTCTTAAATTCAGTACTTAAAAGAAAATGGAACCTTTTTTTTCGCCATTTTATGTGAATTACCATTACGAAGATATTTTTTTGATATGTTATCCCTTTTGTTTACATAAATGATCTGAATTTGAGATCTTGGGTATAGACACACTGTATACTTTTTTATTTTATTTTATCATGAAAATAAGTCGAATAACAATCGATTATACTCGCTTATGACTGAACACGTCAAGACATCACTTTAGTGGTTTTCCAACTCTCTGATTGATTATTTAGGAACTGATGTTTTGTTCCAAGAAACATAGCCGTAAAAATAGGAGCAAGAACAATAAACGTGTAAAACTACTTTTACGCCCTGATTTTTTTTTTTATTATTTCTTATGTTGGGATAAAATCTATTTATACTAATATATAAAGCTGAAGAGTTTGTTTGAACGCGCTAATCTCAGGAACTACTGGTTGGAATTAAAAAAATATTTTTGTATTGGATAGTCCATTTATTGAGGAATATTATAGGCTATATACCGTCATGCTACAACCAAAAGGACCGGAGCATAAATGAAAAATGTTGCAAAAACGGGAAAAAATATTCCTTTTTGAGAGCTTCCGTTGCGTGCGCTGCGTAAACGGTTTAAGTTACGCAAATATCATGTATGATGGAATTGTTACTCTTTAAATTTTCAAAACAAAAAAGTCCGCGACAGCATATGTCTATCTTTTAAGATTGACTCACTATAACCTTTTTTATGGTAATCAAATTTGTTCGAAATTAATGCATTATTTGCGAAGGAGTTTTCATAAACATTGTATTAATCCTTATCCAAATAAATACATACGTTATTCATCACAAGTATTTAATTTTGAACAAAGTTGCTCTTACATAATTTAATTTCAATGAATATCTTAGGAGATATAACTGTTTTGTAATAACTCCGCAGCAAAATAATGATCAACTTTGCGAGGTAGTCTATTCTAAAGCCGAAGACTTAGTTTTTAGGGTTCCGTACCCAAAGTGTAAAATGGGACCCTATTATCGGTTATCGGGTAAAAAAGTAGCTATGTCCTTCTTTATATCCCAGGTCGATCGATTCAGCGGTTTAGGCGTGAAAACGTAACATACAGACAGACATACAGACAGAGCTACTTTCACATTTATAATATTAGCATGGATAGCTTTTGCTTGCGGCTCCGCCCGCGCGGATGTCGGTTATCGCGTAAAAAAGTAGCCTAAGGCCTTCTCCATATCCCAGGCTATATCTTTGCCAAATTTCATGACGATCGGTTCAGCGGTTTAGGCGTCAAAACGTAACATACAGACAAACAGACAGACAGACAAATAGACAGACAGACAGAGTTACTTTCACATTTATAATATTAGTAAGGATAAGGATTGGTATGGATCAAAGTCAAAGTCAAATCATTTATTTCAAATAGGCACGAAGATGCACTATTGAACGTCAAAAATTACATGAATAGTTAATTGATTCTAGTTGCGCCTTCCAAAAGGTAGCTATGTATGGAGAAGAATGGGCAAGAAACTAAGACGATGTACCTAGAATAAAAATAAAAATTACTTACCACAATTGGTAAAAAGAATGAAAAGTGAAGTAATGACAGAACAATTAATAACTGCGATAGGTACATGGTGCTCACATATTTACAAACATTGTATATGATTTTCCAAAAAAAAAAAAAACATAATATGTGTGTGCGTTAAATTTATATTAATCACAGAAAATAAAAATTAATATCATAAAAATTATAAATTATACAGTTAAATTAGCCACCAGTTTGATTTTGTCTAGACTCTAAATTGTCCTATGGAGCAGGACCAGCATGTTTCCAAGCGTTCTTATCTTGGATATAGCCCTCTAATTTGTAATATGCTTGTTTACAAAGTGTGCTTTTTATATGAGTTTTAAATGATGGTACGGAACCCTTCGTGCGCGAGTCTGACTCGCACTTAGCCGGTTTTTTGTTTTTTGAACGCGCTAATCTCTGGAACTGCGAGTTGGATTTGAAAAAATCTTTTTGCATTTTACAGCCCAATTCTTGAGGAAGAATTAAATTCCTATTAACTAGAACACCATTTTTTTTAAATGAAAGTTTATGCGAAAACGAAGTAAAAGCACGGGCAGGTAATGTGTTGCAACGGGGTGGGTCGTGGGAACAAGAAATTTAACGCGGACGAGGTCGCGGGCAGAAGCTAGTACTAGAATCAAAGAATAGCTTTACGTAATATTTTTATTTCTATTTCTTTGTGAAATAAATGCAGGAAATGCAGTCCTAAAACGCAAATGTCACTGTCATTGACAGCTGACTTTTCTATAAGTTGACAGCCTGTCAGCTGTCCAAAATATAACCTCAAATCTCAAATAATTCAAAAAGTCCTCGCAATACAATTTTTTTTTCAAAAAGTTATATACAATGTATCCTGGTTTCTTGAAAACATTATTACCATTGCGACAAGTGTTCGTCGTTCAGTCGTCATACTTGCACAGTACAGTTGCTGATTATGCTGCCGTCAAGAAAACTACATCCGCTGCTGGAGGTTATTATTACCCGTTTTTGTTTTCTAATAATCCTCTCAAATACACTCAAATATTAACTTTGATAATTTTTAACAATTCTAAATATTAGCAGTAGTTAGCGTTATCTGGTTGATAAAGGTTGTATAAAAAACCCCAGGCGTGCTGTTTATCCCTGCTAGTGGCAAATGTTGAACATAGTTCACTGTTAAAAGCCCATGTAACGTGGTCTGTACTCTAAAACAAAACATTTTAAAAACAATAGTAACTAATTCTCTTTTTTATTTGTACTATAATCTATTTAAAAACAAGTTGACTACCCAACTTGTTTTTTAAATAGAGTAGAGTACAAATAAAAAAGAGAATTAGTTACTGTTGTTTTTAAAACGTTCTTTTTTTTTGGCCTGTGTGTTGCCGGCCATAAATAATATCACCACCCCATTTCCTCCCGTGGGTGTGGTAAAAGGCGACTAAGGGACTTACTAGAGAATAGGCAGCAGCGTTCTCTATCCATTTTTAACACCATACTGCGATCGCCAACCTGCCTGCCAAGCGTGGTGATTATGGCAACCCCCCCCCAATTGGGGGAGGCCTATGTCCAGCAGTGGACGTCTTTCGGCTGAAATGATGATGATGATGATTTTTAAAACAGTATTTTATTTTTACTTTTTGCCGAACATAATCACTTTTTGTTGGTGTTAAAGTAATTGTACGACTCTAGTTATTCTAATTCTAAGTTCTAATATATGAGCTGATATTTTTTTTCCTTGTTGTCATGTTTCTCTCTTCCCACCACTTCGCAATCATGTCAAAAAAGACTAGCTGGCAGGAATTAATTCAATTCATGGTCAGAGTCAATTTAAATAGACTATACTCTATTGCTTTTGTAGATCATAAAGTGAGGCGTCTAATTTCAAACCCCGCTAAAACGATTTTACCTTCAAACCGACCTTTTTATCTCTTTTGAAAGTTTTCTCAATTCCGTACTAAGTGACAAACTCATTTCTGAGAAAATCCCTCTATAACAGTACTAAATTGAGCCTCCAACCTTACGACTTGGTAACAAAATCCACTATAAATGTTATGGGTAAAATTCAAATTCCTCTACAACGGAATCAACCAATCACAGCGCTTGCTTTTGCACCAAGTGAGCTTACGAATAGAATGGCGGACCAATGGAGACTTGTGTAAATGTGTTGTGCAACAGGGAGTGCGATTAAATTTTATTGAATTTAAAACTCATCAATAACTCAATTTCCAGAAAAATCGTTTTACCGGGGTTTGAAATTAGACGCCTCAAGTATGCTTATGCCAAATAGAGTACCTACAATACTCTATAATATAGTTTGGTTTATAATTCTAGCAGTCTGTGTCACATAGTGTAAGTAGAATGGGTCTACTTCCAGGTGTGATGGGCCTGGGCAAGGGCAAGAAGAAGGGCGGCAAGCTGGGCGCCATGGAGAAGAAGGAGATGCCAGTGGAGACTGACCCGCAAAAGCTAGTCAGCCAGGTGTGTGGCTCCAACATATACACCACCGGCGAGGATGTCAAGGTGACTTGTTGTGATATGTTATAATGTACAAGATCCTATATAAGTACTCATTTTATCTGTGATTGGCTGTTTAAAAAAAAGTGTGTGAAAAAAAACATAACATCAGGCTTTTTCGAAAATTTACCTCTTACAGGGTAAAAGGGGTCGTTAATTTTGAAAATTGGTATAGATAAATTAAAAAGGGGTAAATTTTCGCAAAAGCCTGATACGCGTTATTTTTTTTTTGTTTTTGGTATAAATAATGAGTTTCGAAATATTCGCACCGTGCGTTAAAATTCTTCCATACAAACTTTGACACACCCCAATCCCCCTTTAATACAGAAAAAAAAAGACACTTTATAATTTACTTAGATAAATATTTGTGCTAAGTTTCAAGTTTATTAACTCAAGGAATATGATTTTTCATACAAGCAACATCTCCCCTTTTCACCCCCTTAAAGGTAGAATCTCTAAAAACCGCTTGATTAAAATATGATACGCGACAAATATGTATTTACATAATTTTAATCCTAAGAATCTTCAATACATTTTTCTAAGTGAGATTTGACGTGGATTGATCAGATTTCGGAAATCTGCAATCTGAAATCGTGCGTCTTTTGCAATTTGCAGATTTTTTTTTTGGGCTACCTTAGCTCTTCCCCTTAATGTAAAATATTAAAATTTATGTCAGCATTATACAATTATAGAGATTATCAGATTTTATAATTACAGGATTTGCGTTGGCAAATCCTGTAATTATAAAATCTACACACAAGGGGATATAATCCGCCTAAAGAGTTGTCTTTAGGCGGATTATATCCCCTTGTCTGTTTAGAAGGTTCTTGGCTAAGACATTGCTGTGCTTGCTCCGTCTTGTTTGTATCTTTTAATCCCGGTAGTACGTTCCCGTGCGATATTTTCCGACCTTCACGCGGCCGAGACCGCGGGCAGCAACTAGTAGTATTAATAAGTCTGTAATCGCCAACCCGTATTGAACAAACGTGATGATCAATACTCGTGCTTTCTCTGGATGATAAGGTGGGCCAGCAAGGCCTTTCCACCAGAGATGTGCTATGGAGCTATGCTGCGAGAATGTAAAAGCTAAGCTATGAAACTATGAGACCGTTTCCACTGATGCGATGCTATGTAGCGGAGCAAGTAAGATGTGCTATGAAAATGGCATGATAAATGATAATGATAAATGATAAATGATTTTATTTCTGTAAGTAGGTTTTTACAAACACTTTTACACGTCAATCATATTTTAAAACTAGATGAGGTCGGCGTTTCGTATCTGACTACTCTGAGAAGAAAGACCGAAACAAACTCAGAGATCACAGTCTCTTTTAAAGTCCAGACATAATCTTGGTCAAATCATGTGAAGACCATGTAGATTGGTGTCTGAAATGGTCTTTTGAAGAAAGAACCACACAGATTGAGTGGACCTATCCATTCAGTGCACGCATTTGTCAGTAATCGTGCAGCTTAACTCAGAACATAAGGAGCTCAACGATTCGACGAACAATACCAAAGAAAGGACATTTGGGCAGGCCGCAGAAATTACTCAAACTGCCATACCATGATCAGAAAAAAAAAAATACTGAGAAGAAAAAAATAAAAATAAAGACCCACATAGTCTTCACATTCACAATAATTAAAATAATAATATTATACTTCACAAGTAAATATTCATGTCAATGTGTATAAAGCAATCACAATAAAAAAAGTTTCAATATGTAAAAATGTCTACTTACGGTGACAAACGCGCGCCTACTGTAGGTACACTGGGTGTGTAATGTTTGATAAAATAACAAAAGTTCTAATGATCATAAGACCCTAATTTCATTTAATATATATATTTTTTAATATAACAATCAAATGATATAATGAATTATTGATATAATTTCATTTTACCTAATTTCATATGGTATAATGAACAGTTTATATAATGCACATTTGAAATAATATTCAATTAATATAATATTCAGTTGCTATAATATTCAAAATCTATAAGTAACAAAAAATTATGTTTTGACTATATCATAGAATTTGCCATGTCATGATATGGCCAAGGTTAGTACGGTTTTTTTTTTAAACCGGCTTGTTGTTAATAGGTTGAATCTGTTCCAAAACCGAATCGGGGCACCCCGACTTTACGTAGTCTTGTGGCTCCTACCTAGGGTTGCCAACTTTTTTTACAAGAAATAAAGTATATTCAGGTCTATGAAGAATATTAAACAGTTTACCAAAAAAAAAGTAACGTTAAAATTAAACAAAAAAAAAGAACTCCCCCAATTGGGGGAGGCCTATGTCCAGCAGTGGACGTCTTTCGGCTGAAATGATGATATGAAATTAGGTTAAATGTTTTTATAGCATATGAAAATTATATCATACTTATGAAATGTAATGTCAAATGAAATTAGACTATCTGTTATTATACCAAACATTACACACCCGGTACACTGATCTACGCATAGCTACACTACTCGCGACCATCCATAGCATCCACAGCACGCATCCTTCCATATAAAAAACGAATCAGTTTTCACCAGTGCTATGCTATGTGAACCAGAGAATATGATTGGTGGTTATTTATATCTTTAATTTGGGTCCCCCCAGCTACAAGACGACAGCGCATACCCTGAGTGGCTGTGGAGCCTGAACACCGGGCCGGCGCCGCACCTTGACCAGCTTGACCCGAACAGCAAGCGCTACTGGCTGCGTGTGCGCGCCGCTGGCATGCGACGCAACAACAAGCTGCGATCCATGAGGAACTTCTAACAAGTGTCGGTGGCAAGTGTACGATTCATTTTACAGTCTGATTTCAGAGTGTGTTCCATACGTTATAGACAGTGGCAGTACTGGACTGAGTATTAGTGATTAAATAATTTTAGATTTAATTAGCTACTAATTGTTAAACAATAAACAAGTTATACAAAATAAAGATTTATTGAATTCACAAAGACTTCATATCAAAACTGTTCACAATACGATTTACATAAAGTTGGCTCTCTGAACAATGCGAGTGACATGTATTATATTTCCAAAATATAAAATTAAGGGCCGATTTTTCAATTGCTTGATAACTTTTATCTGAAGAATAAAACTGGCGTTTTGACATATTTTCTATGCAAATCTGTGAAACTGCCCTAATTATTCGTCCGATAAAAAATATCCGACTATTGAAAAATCAGCCCTAAATAAAGTACAAAAAAAAAAAAAGTCTAGGGAATAAGGCAACTGTATCAGACTTATTCAATACAAGACAGACAATACTGGCCTACATAATATATTATTAAAATATTTTTAATACTGGCCACAAAAAAAAAAAAAAACACCTAAAATACTATCAGAAGTCAACGTTAATAATTCGCGATCATTGCATATAAACTTCACAATGTCCTAACTGAATATTTTCCCAAATATTTTTTTTTTCGAATACAAGTCTACATTACTTCACTGGACTGTACGATTTTTTTAATCGTTTCAACTCACACATTGACATCACTTACACGTCATATGCATTAGAAACCTATGAATGTCCTCTTCTAATGATGTTCGGATAACCGAACACCATTATAGAATAAGTGGATCTATTGACAGAGTCTTGCTACGAGTAGGTATAACCAAAGATCTATGCTTACTACGCTTACCGAGAACGCGTCCAAACGAGCGAAGGTTTTCAGCGGCATGTAGCCAAGTACTAAGCTATTTCATTATCCGTCGCATGTACGCAAGTGATGGACGTGGCCCACTCGTCGCCGGCCACTGTGGAATCGCTTGAACCATCGCAGTGGTGCTACAAACAGTCCATGGTGTCCTCCTTGACGACGAGGGGCGGCGCGTAGTCTCCGTGCTTCGTACCGAACGAGTACGAGTAAGGGTTCTGAAATTTTACAACATACCATTGTAACACTAGGGAGAAAAGGAGAGCATCTCGTACGATGTGTCGTCGACGGCTGCCAAGTAAGGCGAATTTCGCCACACACCCGTTAGTGGTTAAATGACCCGTTAAACATTTTGACGTACTATGGGGGACATCCGGATCGGCACACTTAAAAAACCAAATCCCATGCTCATGAATTAAATGTTCACTTCTGTTTACCGGCCCTTTTTACGACGACCATAAAAAAAATACTTTTGTTTAAATACATTTCTCAGGCTCTGTTACAATGATCACATATATACCAAAACCACCTCAAGGGGCTCAGCCAAAATCTGATGCTACGATGCTACTGGTTGATGAGCATAGGTAAGCGTTACTATAGCAGCCGAGCACTGCAAGCAAGAATAGTCCTTATGGTGGTCCGATTCGGATGTCCGTGATAGTACTTACCTTCTATGCAAAACAGTCCGTAAAAATGTTGCAGGCCGCGTCCTAACCAAAAGCGATCGTCGTGCGAGTCAGTGCGAGTAGGTGATCGTAGTGCGAGTCGGTGCGAGTACGCGATCGTTGCGCTCTTTATGAATACTAGCTTCTGCCCGCGACTTGTTCCGCGTGAAATTTCTTGCTACCCCGTTCCCCAATCCGTTCTTGAGATATCAAAAAATCCGTTCTGTACAAAATGTATGAGAAAGTGAATTTTCTACATATATTTTTTTTCGTAAAATTTTCGCATGTTTTAAGAGTTATTCTGCTATTCGGGGCGGAAACAAATCCAACAAATCTAAGAATATAAAATTCGGTCCAGCCGTTCTTGAGTTATAAATGGTGTAAATAACCCGACTTTGTTTTATGTTGGTAGTAGCTTTTGCCCGCGTCTCCGCCCGCGTGGATGTCGGTTATCGCGTAAAAAAGTAGCCTAGGTATATGTCCTCCATATCCAAGGCTATATCTCTGCCAAATTTCATGACGATTGGTTCAGCGGTTTAGGCGTGAAAGCGTAACATACAGACAAATAGACAGAAAGAGTTGCTTTTACATTTATAATATTAGTACTTATGGATATTAAGATGACATACTCGCGCGATCATTAAGTTGCGTTTGTATGTCTTAATTCATAGAAATGATCGCGATGATCACGAACTCGCGCGACGTTCGCTTTTGGTTAGGACACGGGGTAACACAGTAGACAACTAACAGAGTTTGGTAATATTGGCCGTATTTGTACCTAATTTGAGATGGGGTATTAAAGGGCCAGCTACGTTATACCTTTGGGGCACCAGGAACACGTTCTGAGGAGATCGATTAGACTGATTTGAGTTGTTAAGGCGATTACCTTCTTCACGTTGTAGAGGTTAGGAGGGTAGGCGGCCGGCCCGGGCGTCCGAGTGGCCTTGCCTGCGCCCTCCAGTCGCGCACCCAGCGAGAAGATCGGCTGTCTGCACACACACAAACACTCACACATTAGGCACACGGCCCTCACCACACGTGCTCGACAGCACGTCAGTAGGTCGATTTTAATGCAAAAATCGTTATCAGTGGTGCCGATTCCCTTGTTCACAAACTAAACTAAATTTAAGTTCAGTGCATCTTTTTCTTTCAATTTCATTAAGAAAAGGACAGAAGATAAATTTTTGTTTAGTCCTGTCAAATTAATCAGCGCCTGTCACTACCTACTCCATAAAAGTTTAGACGTGATTAAAAACTTGCCGACTAAAATTACGTCAAGCGCTGATTAATTTGACAGGACTAAACTAAAATTTATCTTCTGTCCTTTTCTTAATGAAATAGAAAGAAAAAGATGCACTGAACTTAAATTTAGTTTAGCTTTTGAACAAGGGAATCGGCACCAATTATTACCATGAACGTGTGGTTGGCAAACAATGGAAAGAAGCGAAATTCCCGCTACCCAACATAAGACTCATATTCGGCAAATATTCGGTATCAGACCTGGGCCTCAAGTCTGCTATTACAATAGTGTCAGAATGGTCTCGCCATTGTGAGTATTTGACAGTGTTTGTATGGCAAATCTGTCAAAAACTCACAATGAAGAGACCATTCTGACACTATTGTAATAGCAGACTTGAGGCCCTGGATTAAACAGCCGGCTTGATAATGGAAAGTAAGAAGGTCAATATTCGGATATTGGATTTAAGTAAGAAGGTCAATATTCGGATATTGGATTTTCATTAAATTACAATAATGCCAAAAATGACTTTATTAACCTACTTAAAAAAATACCGGCCAAGCGCGTGTCGGACCACGCACAATGAAGGGTTCCGTAGTTGGGACGAATTTATCCCAAGAACAAAATTAACATGTAGTTGAAAAACATGTTTTCCTATACAGAATGTATGGGAGAACATTTTTTTCAACTATAAATGTAAGTTGGTCGCTAATTACTCGGTAAATTGTAAAGCCTACTTAGCTGTGATAGTTTTCCTTCTATCTTCGTTATATATATAGGTACTACTGCCGTGATATTTGAGTTTCTAACTACAACCGTTTAGTTGGTAGACACGTGACTCTAACGAAAATTGGTACTTTAAAGCTTGATAAGTCACGAACGGTTTACTTAATCAAATAACGGTCTTGCCAAACCCCTAATATTTTTGAAAGACCTATCCAACGATATCCCACACTATTGGAAGGACGAAAAAAAAAATATCATCCCCACTTTACATGTAGGGGAGGTACCCTAAATAATTGTTTATTTCAAAATTTAATTTTACTACTTTTTCGGCGTCATTAACGTGTATACTCATGCCAAATTACTACTTTCTAGTACCAATAGTTTTTGAGCTAAACCGCGGACAGACAGACAGACAGACAGACAGACAGACAGACGGACATGGTGAAACTATAAGGGTTCCTTGTTGACTACGGAACCCAAAAAAGGAGAAGGTTGTGCATTCCACGAGTTTTTTTTTTTTTTTCCATTTTTGTGCAATTTTCCATTTTTCGTACAATGAATAAAAGCCATCGGCTTATATTCATTGTACGAAAATATTACCAAATCGAAAAAACGACGAGCAATGAAAAATACACCAAGTAGATAGACAGTGCCATCAAGGACTCGTAGGCTAAGGTATGTATGTACGTGTATGATGGCAGACGAGGTAATGGACATTAAGACTCACTTGCACTTGTACACGTTGGTGTCGTGCTGGAAGTACACGGCAGGCCCGGGCGACTTGGCCTTCGCATTGAAGCCCACGCGGGCCCCCATCGTGTAGGCCGGCGTGCCCGACCCCAAGCGCAGCGCGTACGCGTTGGGCGCGGGGCCCGGCCGCTTCAGGGCGAAGCCTAACCGCGCGCCCATGGAATAAACAGGGGCCCGCGGCTCGCGCATTGGCGGGCACCGCTCTGGTGCGTGGGCTCCTGGCCCCGGTGTGCGTAGCGTGGAGCGCGTCGGAAAGCGGGCCCCGAAGCTCCAGCCCGGTGACGACATGAGGCCGTCGCGCGTTACGCGCTCGATGCGGTAGGCGGGCCCCGGGCCCAGTCCCTATCAGATTGAAATCGTTTCAGTATAATTATTATATACCAAACTAGCAGCCCGTCCCGGCTTCGCACGGGGTAGACAATTATCATTTTAAGACTCATTTTTCTACACCTTCGGTTACATTGTTCAAATTTTACCAAGGATCCCTAATTATTTTCAAAATGAAATGTAGCCTATGTCAAATTGGAAGAATGTAGCATTCTATTGGTGAAAGAATTTTTTAAATCGGCCCAGTACTTTTTGAGCCTATTCATTACAAACATACAAACACAAAAATAGGTACAAATCTTTCCTCTTTATAATATTATATAGTGTAGAAGTGTAGATGATGAATGCTCTAAGCACAGTGTTTTTCAACGTGTGGGTCGCGACTCCCTGGGGGGTCGCGAAGCTTCTACAGCGGAGTTGCAAAAGGTTGGGAAAGCTACTGCAGTAAAAAGAAAGTTTTTTTTTTGTGATAAATACGCATCAAAATGACTTCTTGTGCAGCTAAACAGTGTTTTAATAATACAATGAAGAAAAATAAGACACGGGTTTACTTACCTCTCGTAAGTACAGCCAAAACTGCTAATTTGTTGAAAGTTATAATAATATTTAATGTTTGCTTCGTCATGTTTGTGCTACCACGTCATGCAATGTCATTCATTCATAATCCTAAACATTTGGCCAACATTCGGCAGCTAACGCGATTTCGCTCGCACGGCAGCGCCGTCTCCTATCACTGAACTTGTCTGTCGGTAACTGTAGGTTTGCGACTGAACTGAACTGTGATGTGTGAGTTTTGGTGCTTGTAGTCGTGCGCCGAGCCCAGTTTACTGATTGAGATGTTAGCGCGTAACATATTTCCCTCTTTTTAATATATCAATGGTTGGATTGAATATTTCTCACAAAATAAAATACCTACATGAAAAAAAAGAAACGGGTAGGGGTCTCGAAATATTTTTCATACTAAAGGGGCCGTGTCATGAAAAAGGTTGAAAAACACTGCTCTAGCACAAGCCTTCCACGTATATCGGTGACACAAACACCCGACTTCTGAATTGAGAATTTGAAGTTAAGAACTTGCCAAACTCTACCGAGTAATGCAAATGTAAGTTGATTGACTATGACTCGTTATCCTCTAAAGCCTACTTTATAAATGTACTACAGCCGTGATTTTTTTACATACCTATTTAAGAACAACCATTTCGCTGGCGGCGGCGGGGGGGGGGTCTTCACTCTAACAAAACTAAACTTTAGCACTCCAAAGCTTAATACGTAAACGGAACGGATCCCTAGGCTGAATCGAAATATGATTTTCCTAGACCCGCAATATTTTTGAATAGCATATCATCCAACGATACCCCACACCATGGTATAGACAGGTATAAAAATACCATACCCACGTGTAAGTGTAGGGGAGGTTAGGTACCAAAAAAAAAACTATATTTTATTTTACTACTTTGTCGACGTGATTAATATGTAGACCCATGGCAAATTTCATACTAAGAGTCTCTCAGCTAAGCCGCGGACACTGGACAGACATACAGACGGACGGACATGGCGAAAATATATTGGTTCCAGGTCGATATTAACTCGATATTGGTCAAGGTTGTATGCTATTTTGATATTGATCCATACTTCCATACTAATACTAATATTATAAATGTGAAAGTAACTCTGTCTGTCTGTATGTTACGTTTTCACGCCTAAACCGCTGAATCGATCGTCATGAAATTTGGCAGAGATATGGCCTGGGATATGGAGAAGGACATAGGCTACTTTTTTACGCGATTACCGACATCCACGCGGGCGGAGCCGCGGGCAAAAGCTAGTTAAACCACAGGAAAGACCGGTTAAAGAGTCCCAACCTCTCAAGGTTAACTCTGACATGCCATAGTTTAAGGAAAAAAAAAAATACCTTGACGCGGTAGCCGGCGTTGGTGCCAAATGAGTACATGGGGTTCCGGTAGCGCGACGGGTCGTGCGCCGGGAAGCCTACTGTCGTTGGCAGCCGGTACGCGCCCGGCCCGGGGCCTGTAACACATTTCCTACTTTAGGGGTTATGAAGTTTAAGTCGCTTTTTGAGTGAATATTTGCAATTAAAAAAAATTACAAAAAAAAAAACAATCGACTTCCAAAAAAAAAAACCTAAAAAGTGAAAAATAACTTTATTTTCGGAAGTCGGTGCCTTTGGATCAGAATTTTAGTTGTTAGCCACCGACTCCCGAAATTAAAGTTATTTTTCACTTTATAGTGGTTTTTTTTTTCACTTTTTAGTAATGGCACCTACCCCACAACAATTCGCTTACCACTACTTGCTACATCGCACAAACAACAGTGACACAAGATATACGAAGTGGATTAAATACATACGTATCGAACCTAACTCAAAAACTACCCAAGCAAAGTTAATAAAAATCTGTTAAAACCCATTTATAGCCAGAGTGCATCTCATGACAATTCCAATAAGCCCAAACACGGCTAGGATACATTGTTTTATTACGGAATTCCGTTGCCTACCTTCCGGCTTCATCATCAGATCAGTTTTATGATACTATTTTGATCAGCATTTATTGAAATTTGCTTCGTCTTAATCGCTTAACTATCTTAATCGAGATATCGCTACCCGTGAAATACGTATCATTGACGAGTTCCGGTGGCCATCTGTGGTCTTCTTCATCAGTTCCACTTCACCAAATTATGCTCTTCGAATGCAAATGCATGATTTGTTGATGCAAATACAAAAATCGCTATATGAATGCCTATAAACTTTGAGGAGTTCTCTCAATTCCTCATGGAGCCCATCATCAAAACTGGATTTTGATAAAAATGGGACCAATCTGGAAGCATATCCTTTCAAACAGAATTTTCCAAATCGGTTCATAAACGACGGAATTCTAAGGTAACAAACATTTAAAAAAATACAACCTAATTGAGAATAGCGGGCCCTTTGCCGTTAACGGGGCACAAATCCAAACTCAAGATTGCTAGTGCACAAATTTCTGATGGAAAAATCCAACAACACCGCCCGACCTGGGGCATGGGGATCAAAACCAGGAGTACCCCATGCCAGAGGCAGCCAACAACCTGTTAGACTCAGTGGGAGTTTGAAATGGGTGACGATCCTGTTATTTATTGGTGGTGTTCACAGGGGTTGTACCTACATACCTATCTTCTCATCTTTTGGAAATAACAAAAGCTGTGAGCTCAATAACATCTTAGACCGCGTGTCAACTACGTTTCATCGTCATCATGTGAATACTAGCTAAAGTAAATGCAATTTCGATCGAGATCTCGAATCTCGCACAGAGCATTGGATCAGGGGCCGCCGAAGCGTCGTCGTGCTGTGTCAAAACCAACTTATTAGAATCACTCACCCAGCGGTTTCGACGTCATTTTGTGTTTCTTCTTTGTGATTGGTTTATATTTCACTGAAATTTAATAACATTGAATAATTTACGTTTTTAAGTTTTGTAAAACTACGGTAATTTTGACATGGATCCGTCGGCCACGACTGTTGATTATAAACAAATGAACTTACAAACGTCGAAACGTTGCGTCAGGGTGACATATTGTGATGTGACGTTACGGGTCATCATAGCAAGAAGGTCCGCGCAGTGAGGATGAATGGCTCTTAGCTACTGTAGCCTTAACTGTAGCTAGTGTACAGCGAGAATGACTCACATACAGCTTGCCGTGGGCGCGTAGCTACTCTAGTACAGGTACCAACCTAAGTCTGGGTTGCGGGCGAAGTCCATGAGAAGAACACAGTGCCAGAAGCCAGCTCTAAGTCAAAAAGTAATTGTCTACTCTTGAGACACTGGAGTTTGTTGCTCATTATAGCTGAAAAGAATGAGAGACACTGGGCCTTGTTGCTCAATAAAACTGAAGAGAATGAGAGATATTGTTTTCAGCGACTGAACACAATAACTTCAGACAAAAAAACTTTTAAACAAAAAAAAAACAACCGACTTCCAAAAAAAAAAAAACTAAAAAGTGAAAAATAACTTCAATTTCGGAAGTCGGTGTCCTTGGTTGTGTATTTTCGTTTTTTGCCACCGACTTCCGAAATTGAAGTTATTTTTCACTTCTTAGTTTTTTTTTTTTGGAAGTCGGTTGCTTTTTTGATAAAAGTTTTTATTTTTCACTTTTTAGTTATGGTACCTACCTACCCCACAACTATTCGATTACCACTACTTGCTACACCGCACAAACAACAGTGACACAAGATATACGAAGTGGATTAAAAATACGTATTATCGAAGCTAACTCAAAACTACCCAAGCAAAGTTAATAAAAATCGGTTGATAACCATTTATAGCCCGAGTGCATCTCATGACAATTCCAATAAGCCCAAACACGGCTAGGATACATTGTTTTATTACGGAGTTCCGGTGCATACCTTCCGGCTTCATCTTCAGATCAGTTGGATGGTACCATTTTCATCAGAACCATTTATTTAAATTATAGTCGCTTAACTATCCTTATCGAGATATCTTATCGCCACCTGTGAAATACTTATCATTCAGGAGTTCCGGTCGTCATCTGTCGTCTTCTTCATCAGTTCCACTTCACCAAATGATACTTTCTGAATGCAAATGCTTGAGTTGTTGATGAAAATATAAAAATCGCTATGTGAATGCCTATAAAACTTGAGGAGTTCCCTCAATTTCTCATGGATCCCATCATCAGATCCTGGTTTCCTTATCTTGGTGCCACCCTTGGGATGTCTCCTTTCCAACAAAAAAAGAATCATCACAATCTCCAACCAAATTCCTCATGGATCCCACAATCAGAACTGGATTTTGATAAAAATACACTTTCAATAAAAAAAAAATGTATTCCAAATCGGTTCATAAACGACGGATTTCTGAGGTAAAAAACATTAAGGAAAAAAAAAACAACCGAATTGAGAACCTTTTTGGAAAGTCGGTTAAAAATAGAGATAACTTTTTAGAAATGATCAACTATATTCGCTAAATACGATTCGCATCGACTCGGCTTCATCGGCCATCGCATCTCAGGGACCAGGCAAATATTAAAGAAAATGTTGCCAGGTTTGTTATTTCTAAAAGAAGTGATTGACGTTTGTAGTTTCAGCAATGAATGATATAATTACATAGCACAGGTGTGAGTACTATGTACTATAGAGCTACCATTTACCGGGTAATGTCTTTTATTGACTTGAATGTACCCTGGCGGCTGAGAGTATGTCATGCTCACTCAAATGTCTCGCTGGTGGTGGATGGCGTGTTGTTGGATCATTAAGTTCCCTTCATAATGGTTGAGCTAAATGGTGCTGATCCATGCGTCATGTTCGTTAACGGGCGCCGTCAGTTGGCACTGGTCATGTCTTAGCTGCCAAGGCTTATTTTAATTTTTGAATTGTTTTTATTACGGACGCTTCTAACGTGCACGTCTTTCTACATTGTTCTCACATGTATAACTTCAACATGAATGATGTAACCCATATTTTGTAACAATATTTTGTTTTAAAAGAGCGGACAAGAAACTCCACGGGAGTTTCTTGTCCGTTCTTCTCCATATAGGAACCTACTACGCTTTGGAATGGGCAACTAGCTTCATTTTTCTGACTGACCGACCCCTTGACAATTCAAAAGTACCTGTATTTGGTTTATTTGAAATAAATGCTTTGAGTTTGAGTTTGAATGACGAATTTCGAATTAATAAAATATATATATATATAAAAATGCGTGTGGCCTGGGTCTTGTTATTGGGTCTAAATACGTAGCAGACGGCCCCACGGATCTGCCATTTTCTTATTGTTCAACCATCTGCCTAACCCTGTATACCTACTACTGCTGTAAATTTTTTCACATATCCAAATACAACCATTTAGCTGGCAGGTAGAGGGACACTTGACTCTAACAAAAATTGCACTTTAACCTCTCGTATGTCGTAATTAGAGACACAATTAAAAAACCATTATGTCTCGCGTGGATCTACGTTCAGGGATGAAAGGTTATATATGAAGGGTTAAAGATTAATATTACGCAAACGGATCCCTGCATCAAAAATGGTTTTCAGAGATCCGCAATATTTTTGAACGGCCTATCCACGATACCCTACCTACACCATGGAATAGACGAGAAGAAAAAGACAGACAGCCGAACATGGCGAAACTATAATTTAAGGGTTCCATGTTGAGTACTGTAACGTTTAATTTTTCCGGGAGTGGAACTACCACCTACCTATCATCAGAACTGGAGGAATCCTAGCTTAAAAAGAAAATATAACAAGTTATACTGGGGTAACATTGAAGCTACGCGATTTTCCAATCCTTGACGTCTCCAGAGGGTCGCTAAGCTGGTGATGCCTAACCCTGGCATCAGTACTAACCCCTGACGCAAGAGGACACCAGCCAGTGGATAATATAACCTTCGTGTTATAAAAAACATCATTATATCTGCAACAAGCTTTGACACTCCGACGGCTGGTAGCTCTCGGACCTCTTGATACGACCTGCTCCTCCGAGGTCAGCGACTTGGAAGCCTGACTCGAGGTTTCCCTCCAAGAAACCCCTGGACCTCTCACTCTTAAGGACGGACCTCCAACGTAACTTCTCCCCGGTTTCCCTAGCTTCTTATATCCTTCAGCTAGGAACCTCCAATACCCATTCGGTAGGGCCTATTAAACCATTAAATTGTTTACTTTGTTTACTCGTTAACTTATTTATTTTCTTTTTAAGCTAAGATTCCTCCAGTTCTGATGATAGGTAGGTGGTACTTCTTTCTCTGACCTTACGTCCTCGTCGTACGTGACCTTAGTACGGATCCCTAAAATGTGAGAAAGAAGTTTTTCCTTATTTAACTTTGCGGTGTGAAGCACCGGCAGTTATAAGCACCTGTTAAATACGTTTGGCAATGTGTTGCATGAAGTAAGTGATGCGAACACATAAGTTTCAAGCACCGACAGTAATCAAAAGAAAACAACAACTATTTAGAATTTATTTATTGTATAGCTTATGCAGGTACATACATTATATATCATATCTTACATACTTATATACCACGCTCAAGTAGATTTCAACATTTTTGCTTAGGTATCGACAAAATAGCGTCTTACAGGATATAGGTCCCTACTTATGAGAATATACATACAAACATAGAAATCTTCTTATATCTATGAGTTTCTTATATAATAATATACGAATCTAATTAGAATTACCACAAAGATAACTGAAATAGTCGCAATATTTAAGGTCGCTACGATTTCGTGACCGACCCTGTCTGCTTCGCACGGGTGCAAATATGTGCTGATGTGGCGATAAGTCAAAACATGGAAATTTCTGTCTTTATCTAAGTTAATAGTTATTGGTGCCGATTCCCTTGTTCACAAACTAAACTAAATTTAAGTTCAGTGCATCTTTTTCTTTCTATTTCATTAAGAAAAGAACAGAAGATAAATTTTAGTTTAGGCCTGTCAAATTAATCAGCGCTTGACGTAAATTGACGTATTTTAGTCGACAAGTTTTTAATCACGTCTAAACTTGTATGGAGTAGTGACAGGCGCTGATTAACTTGACAGAACTACACTAAAATTTATCTTCTGTTCTTTTCTTAATGAAATAGAAAGAAAAAGATACACTGAACTTAAATTTAGTTTAGTTTGTGAACAAGAGAATCGGCACCAATGTATTACTTATACAATTAAACTTTCCGGAATAAATTCTCTAAATGACGGTGAAAATATCAAAATCTTTTGTGTAGTTTAGAAGAACGAAGAGATCACACAGACAAACATGAAAAGCGAATAATAATTATTTTTATAGATACCTGTAACGCTATAATAAGGTTTTTGGGAGCGGCCAAAATGGGAACTGACGCCGCCATCTTGTTTTGTCATTACCTCCGCTAAGGAGTATAGTGTTCTGTGGTCATTACAATTTATGTGAAAATTTTCACAAAGGTTTACCATCCTACCGCCTCCCTGTCAATGCAAGGACATACTAATTCCATGTATCTATGTAATTTAGGCGTCAAAGAATCCTTGTAGCACTTTGGGTACAGCTATTCAGGTGAAGAAAGACGAAGGTAATATAGTACGAGACGGTGCGACCAGCAGCGGCTTGCCAGCTACGTGGAGATAAATTGGAGAGTAAAGGCTCCACAAACATGCGCGACACAAATTCACCGCGTGTCGCGCGACGAGCGGTGCGTTTGTGTCGCGTCGCGTTGTAGGAACCTTAATTGGACGTAGTTAAACAAAAAGGACCCAATCCACACTAAGTCCTTTTAGAGATATTGACTTTTGAAGTTTAGAAGATATAACATATTTTATATTTCCGTGCATGTGGGCTGGTTCTGAGGGTGATCAAAACGATAAACTATTGTTTTATGCTTGGATCTTGTTTACTAGCCGATAACATCGATTTTAGCATCAGTTTTTTACACTTAAGTCATTTTTGACCATGTTGTGGATTGGATCCTTTTCGTTTAACTGCGTCCAATTCATCCTCTTATTACGTGGTTTAGATAGCTAGTGGAGAGGCGCCGGCACCTGGGGCGTCAGGGGCGCTAGCTGCGCTGGCCCCCGGTGCGCCAGGGGCGCTAGCTGCGCTTGCGCCCGGGGCGCCAGGGGCTCTAGCGGCGTGTCCTCTGCGCACGCCTCGCTTTCGTCACTCTCGTCGTCTGGCGAGATGGCACCCCACTGCACACGTCACACAAGCTCACAGATACTCAACATAGCTAAATCATCAATCAAAAAAGAAAAAAACCAGCCAAGCGCGTGTCGGATCACACACAATGAAGGGTTCTGTAGTTGGGATGAATTTAATCTAAAAACAAACTAATTAACATTGTAGTTGAAAAACGAGTTCTCTCATACATTCCAACTGCAAATCTAAGTTTCTACACACAATATTGAGAGATGTAAATAGTACTAACAATGTTATTTTAAGACCATAGACTTCTTATAGGTTTTCCTGTTATCTATAAGTAAAAAAAAAAAAAACAGAAATATTACAATAAGCCCTTACATCACAGATAACTATATACTAGTCAGCCTTACATTTTGATATGTTACACGGTACCTACAGTTCACAATTAATTTTTTTAATTTTCATCACAAATCATTTATGTACTTACGTTACGGTCACAGAAGTTCATATTATGTATATCGCGATTAAACTTATCTCGCAAACTTATTTTTTGTTCGCAAAATAGCTTTAAGATTCTCATAGCCAAAAGTAAGGAATTTTAGTGATACTTAGTTTAGTTAGTTTAGTTCGGTGTATTGTTTGCAAAATAGCTTTAAGATTCTCATAGCCAAAAGTAAGGAATTTTAGTGATACTTAGTTTAGTTCGGTGTATTGTCTGCAAAATAGCTTTAAGATTCTCATAGCCAAAAGTAAGGAATTTTAGTGATACTTAGTTTAGTTAGTTTAGTTCGGTGTATTGTCTGCAAAATAGCTTCAAGATTCTCATAGCCAAAAGTAAGGAATTTTAGTGATACTTAGTTTAGTTAGTTTAGTTCGGTGTATTGTTTGCAAAATAGCTTTAAGATTCTCATAGCCAAAAGTAAGGAATTTTAGTGATACCTACTTAGTTTAGTTAGTTTAGTTCAGAGTACAAGAGAATCGGCACCATTGTTTGGTTTCTTAAAAAGACATGGTATATTTAGAAGGTAAAGGGCAATGAACGCGACTGCCACAAGCATTACCTAGGCGCCAAGCAGACTGCGGATATTTTTACCGCGAAAGGCCGCGAGAAAGGCCCCGGACAGCAAAGACGGCGCGGTCGTTTTGTCCTCCGGGTGCGTTATTACAAAGATTTCCATTATTGTTCATCGTTTGCTCAGTGCCTCAGTCTCTACTACATGCCTACCTGTTCGGAGAGCGGGTGCCGCGCAAGCGCGCGGTACAAGAACGCCAGGTACAGCAGGTTGAGCACGCCGAGCGCGCGCAGAGCCGTCTCGAAACCCACGCACCACGACACCGCGCCGCCCAACACCGGACCTGCCACCAGGGTTGGGCAGTATTTGAATTTGGTAATTGAAATACAAATACGTATTTCTGCCGCACTAACGAATAATGCAATAACTCGATTTTGCCGCTTCCGAGAATTGTATTTTTGATTATTGAATTGGTTACGAAGTTTTAGTTATTGCATTCTTCATCATCATCATCATCAGCCTATAGCAGTCCACTGCTGGACATAGGCCTCTCCAATTGCACGCCATTCAGCTCGATTCTCGGCATCTCTCATCCAGCTGCTACCAGCCACCCTGCGAAGATCGTCGCTCCACCTAGCCTGAGGGCGTCCTACCTTACGTTTGCCAATTCGCGGTCTCCACTCAAGACCACGTCTACCCCAACGGTCATCGGTTCTACGGCTAATATGGCCGGCCCATTGCCACTTCAGCTTGCTTATTCTGTGAGCTATGTCAACAACTTTGGTTCTCTGCCGAATCACCTCGTTCCGGATTCGCATTCTTGCTTACTGAAAAACCGAGTTTCTGAAGGATCAATATAAAGTTGCTTAGAGAGAGTTAATAGATTTCAATTCGCTGATTCCAAATATATAACTCAACGAATATATGTATAACTCAAAATCGTCCAAAATCGAGTTATTGCATTCTTCGTTAGCGCGGCAGATTTGGTATTTGTGTTTCTATTACTTCCTAAATATGTAATTTTTAATTGGTATTTCAAATACCTGACGCTGAGGTATTTTGTAGTTAGGAGGTATTTCAAATATTATGGCTTCAAAATACATTTTAACATAAATATATTTAGCGATCATATTAATGTAAATGAAAAATAAGCAGACTTATACATAAAGTAAACAGGGTTCTGTAACTAGTCGGTATTTGTACCATATTCCAAAATTACATAAGCACTAGATATGATACTTTTAAGTGTGCAAGTTAAAAAGTTGTTCTTACATAAGATCCCTGTAGCAGGGCACTTAGGCTCTGCACTGTTGCTCTAGAGCATAGGTTCTAAACTCTAGAGCCACAATGCAGTACATTACTTAAGGCCCAGATATATGCTAGTACCTTGAGTGGTTGGTTAGCTTGCGTGTTCTGTACTGAGCTCACACAACGCGTTGTACGTCCAGCTAGTAATAGGACTCGCCCACCCAGGAGCGCCCTCCCAAATAAGACGCATAATTTATTTATTATGCATAAAATAAAAGGTATTTTAATAAAAAACAAAAAGATAAAAACTAAAAGATCAATAATTAAATTATCTTTAAAAAGGTGAAGGTTTCTGAAAAATACGCTTGTTAGATTTTGCGTGATTTTCAGTTTTTATCCGCGTTAGACATAACTTTACAAATTAATTTCACTAAGTAATATAAACATAATCTAAAATATTCACATATTAAGTTATTAAAAAATGCTCTAATTTAACATATTTTTTTTTCAAATCATTAGCACTAGGTACTCGTTTAGACGTGATCTTCAGTATAAAATCATTAAAAGTCGGTTATAGTGCCTCAAATATCAAATTATCTACAAATATCAAATAAATTATAAAACCCGTTGCTTCATGCAAGTGCATACTCCATGGGGTACCCCCCACCCCCATGGGGTATGTTCGAGTACTTGCATAAAGCAATGGGTTTTCCGGTACAGATCATTGCAACTGCAAGTTGATCTACGGAAAGAAAAGATTTCAGCGCTTTACCTGTTTCTAACAGCACACACAAGGGACTTACAGTGTAGGGATTTACTAGAGTCTAGTAAGTCCCTGTACTGTAAGTCCGTTGCAAAAAAAGCATAGAGAACGCTGCTGCCCATTGTCTAGTAACTAGAGAATGGGCAGCAGCGTTCTCTATGCATTTTTAACACCATACTGCGATCGCCAACCCGCCTACTAAGCGTGGCGATTATGGCAATCCCCCAATTGGTGGAGGCCTATGTCCAGCAGTGGACGTCTTTCGGCTGAAATGATGATGATGAATGATGACCTTTTTCTATAAGTGTGAGCGTACAAGTTAATACAGAGCTATTTTAGCCGCACCGATTGGTACCGACTTGTCTTTACCGGGAACTCGCGTCTTTATTGCAAGCACCCATTGAGTGGGTAAGATGTATGTGTGGGTGAGTGGAATGTGTATGGGAGGAAGTGAGGGTGTAGGTACAAGTGTGCATGTGGGAGACTAAGGCCGCCTTCCGAATTGGCTAAAATCGCTTACAGCGCTCACATCGTCTCACATGCGTTCCGATTTAGTTATTACGATTATGACAGCCGAGGGCTGTCAACAACTCGGAATGCTCGTGAACGCGCTCACGGTGCTCACTCAATGTCAAAACGATATTAGAGTATTTCTCTGTGTAATATACCAACATTTCTTCTTCTTAGGTTAGGTAGCAACTGTAGCCAGAAGAATAATTTCGAAAATGCCACGCTAAGATAAGATGCGACTCAAAACAAAACAGCACAACTGTCATTTTTGACAGCGCTCACGGCGATATTAGTAAAAGTAATGGTCGGCGTTATCGAAAGATGGCGAATGTCATGACGTCATCTATGACGATTCACGGGACATCGTTATCGCGCTCACGCTAATTCGGAACGGGTTTTAGCACGCGAATATCGATGTTATCGCAACTCGGAACGCAGGGTAACAGTGCGCTCTTCTCTCTTCAATCTTGCGATAACGCCGACCATGCCTTTTACTAATATCACCGTGAGCGCTGTCAAAAATTACAGGTGCTGTTTTGTTTTGAGTCGCATCATATCTTAACGTGGCATTTTCAAAATTGTTCTTTTGGCTACAGTTGCTACCTAACCTAAGAAGATTTTTTTGAGTGAGCACTGTGAGCGCGTTCACGAGCGTTCCGAATTGTTGACAGCCCTTGGCTGTCATAATCGGAACGCATGTGAGACGATGTGAGCGCTGTGAGCGATTATAGCCAAATAGGAAGGCGGCCATGGGTTCGTATGTGAGGGTGTACTGTGTGGGTTGGTATAGGTGTGGTGTATACTGTTACCGAGCGCGTAGGCGGCGCTGGAGGCTGCCTGCAGAAGCGCGGCGACGTGCGGTGCGCGGTGTGGGTGGCGCGCCAGCAGTGCCGGCACCAGCGCCGCGTCCGCCGCGCCCAGCCCGACGCCCAGCAGTGCGTGGGGCAGCGCCAGGGCGGACACCTGCATACACACACCCGGCACTACTGTGTAAAGTTAGATGTGATAAAATTGATAGGGTGCGTTCACCCTACAATCCCAACTGGAAGTACATTGCTACAGGGATCTTTTAGCGCTCGAATAACATATGCTCGGAGTTTCTTTGAAGGATAAAATCAGAAATGGAATTATCCGGAAGAGAACCGGAGTTACCAACTTAGCTTGCAGAGTAAGCAAGCTAAAGTGGTAGTGGACTGGCCATGTTTGTCGAAGGACCGATGGCCGGTGGAGCAGACGAGTCCTGGAGTGGAGACCGCGTATCGGCAAGCGTAGTGTGGGACGCCTCCCAGCTAGATGGACCGACGACATGAAAAAGGTGGCTGGGACAGGATGCAGAAGGTGGAGGACAGGGTGTTGTGGTGCAGCATGGGAGAGGCCTATGTTCAGCAGTGGACTGCGATAGGTTGAGTTGATTGATTTGAGTGCAACTGTTTTTTTAATGGATTATAAAAACAAGATGGCGGTGTTAGCTCAGGCCACGCGCCAAATGATTCCTATTCAGCTATATCTGACTGTACAGGGATCACCCGGGGTGGATCATGGGGGGCGCAAGAGAGCGAGTGAATGAATGGGGTATGGTTGTGTGTGCACTGACGGATGTGGCGTGCGGTACGGCAAGCGCGGCCAGTGCCACGGCGAGCTGGCCCGCCAGCGCCACGCGCTCGGCGCCCAGTCGCCGCGCCGCGCCGCCCAGCAAGCTGGCCGCCAGTAGGTAGCCGGCGCTGTCCGGCACGAATACCGCGCCCGTCACCCAACGCTGCAACACGACGCACGGTGACGACACAGCACGACATATACACACAGTGTCGCAGTACATCACTGTACCTGAGGGTGGAACTTGTGCATGATCCAGAGCGGCAGGCAGGGCTCGAGCGCGGCCATGACGCATGTGGTGAGCAGCACGGCGCCGGCGCACGCGCCCGCAGAGCCGCGCCGCGCCAGCGCCTCCACACCGCGCCACGACACACCGCCGCCCGCCATGCACGGCTACGCCGTAAAATAAAGAAAAATATTTTATTTGTGAAACTCACAGAAAATACAATCAATAAAAACACACATCGAAAGTGACTAGGGATCAAGATAGAAGAGAGAAGTCGGTTGTTTTTTTGTTAAAAAGTTTTTTATTTTTCACTTTTTAGTTATGGAGGTACCATAGCTGAAAAGTGAAAAATAAAAAACTTTTGAGGAGTTCGGTGGCCATTTGTGGTACCTATTCTTCATCAGTTCCACAGAAAATACAAAAATCGCTATATGTTATGTTTGCCTATAAAATTTGAAGAGTTCCCCTCAATTCCTCATGGATCCCATCATCAGAACAGAATTTTGAAAAAAATGGGACCAAACTAGAAACTGCAACCAATCTACAATCTATCAGACGAAAAAAGAATTTTCCAAATCGGTTCATAAACGACGGAGTTCTGAGATAACAACAACAAAAAAAAAAAACCACCGAATTGAGAACCACCTCCTTTTTGGAAAGTCGGTTAAAAAACAAGAGAACATACAATCCCAACCAACAAATTCACTAGAACAAATCATCACTAAACCATCATATTGATATTCTCATACAACAAATGGGACTCCTTACGACTAACTAGAGTAGGTACACAAATTCACTTTAAAAAAAACTGGAATTCAGAGGAATTTCATTTCATAAATAGGGCAGCTGCCCTATACGAGTATAAGAAATGAAATTCTTACGCAACACAGCATGGAACGTAAATGGCCTGCCTCCTAATAAACAGGAGGTAGACCTTTTAACAAAATAGATCTTCTTCTAATCTCAGAGTCGCACATGACTGACGAAAAAACCATCATTATCGAAGGATATGATATTAATGATACTAATTATCCTGATGGAACATCACACGCTGGGACTGCAATTATCTATATCTATACGTATAATAAAATCGTAGCGAAGTCAAAACAGTACAGTATTCAACAGTATTTTTGAAAAAAATAAAAAGTATTTGCCACGAGGTCTGAGAACGATTCTGATGCCGAAATTATAGTTTTCAGAATTTTTGTCTGTTTGTCAGGGCCTCAAGTCTGCTATTACAATAGTGTCAGAATGGTCTCTTCATTGTGAGTTTTTGACAGATTTGCCATACAAACACTGTCAAATACTCACAATGGCGAGACCATTCTGACACTATTGTAATAGCAGACTTGAGGCCCTGAATGTATGTTCCATCATCACGCAAAAACTACCAGACAGATTTTGTTAAAATTTTACATAGATATTCCCTATAGGTCTGGTCAAATTACTAGGTATAAATAATCACGCTATTTGCTATGGGGGATGAGCAGTATTGCATTATGTTTTGAGATGGGTCAATAAGGGCAGGAATGAAATTATCCGGAAGAGAACCGGAGTTACCGACGTAGCTTGCAGAGTAAGCAAGCTGAAGTGGCAGTGGGCTGGCCATATGTGTCGAAGGCCCGATGCCCGGTGGAGCAGACGAGTCCTGGAGTGGAGACCGCGTATCGGCAAGCGTAGTGTGGGACGCCCCCCAGCTAGATGGTCCGACGACCTCAAAAAGGTGGCTGAGATAAACTGGATGCGGAAGGCAGAGGACAGGGTGTTGTGGCGCAACCTGGAAGAGGCCTATGTCCAGCAGTGGACTGCGATAGGCTAAGTTGATTGAAAGTCCAATTTGTAAATCTTAACGAGCTCATGACTGTACAATGTACATAAGTAAAGCTCGCGTCGCTTCGTGCGATAAATAGCACATTATTGCAAAGGCCGGGAAATAGGCAATTGCAAGTCGTGTTTGAAGGCCGAGCCGTAGGTGAGGACTTCACTAATAAGCCATTTCCTCTGAGGCATATATAGTGCTTTTCTCAAAAGAATGCAGGGAAATAAAACATACTTTCATGTATTTTCTTTTGACTTCGCTGGAAGCAGGTTTTCCATTGCTAATTTGGCTTATGATCTTAAATCTGGTGGAGTACAATCAATCTCCATTTCACTCTCTGAACCGTTGGAACTCATTTTATTTAAGTATTAAAATTATATTTACTAAGTATGTAAATAACAAATCAGAACTAATTTTCAGCTTTGCCGCCAATTTTCTATTTATCAATTGTGCCGAATGGCGTGAACGCAATTTGTGAGCAAAGAGGCTTACTCTGGTCTGCTAAGAATGATAAAAGAGATCCAATCAAAGAGTATTTAATGACCCCAGCACACCGTTTCATACAACATTGCTGGGGCCTAAGTCTACCAATTTACAAACGTGGCAATGGTCTCGCCATTGTGAGTATTTGACAGTGTTTGTATGGCAAATCTGTCAAAAACTCACAATGAAGAGACCATTGCAACGTTTGTACATTAGTAGACTTGGCCCCCTGGAGCGTTCTAATGTTCCAAATTAAAAAACCGCTCCTGCAATGGATTTGATTTTCTTTGTCCGTAAATTCGATACTTCGCGTGTTCTTTTTTCGAAAATAATAACAGAAAAATACTATACTAAAGTTCTGCTACAGTCAACTTGGTAACTTAGTTCAAAACTAATAGGCACATACATACGCGATTAAACTCCTCCTTATCCAGAAACATGTATTGCATGGCTGAAACCAATTGACATTGGACAATTAACTGACTGGTAAGGATGAGGACTCAAGTATACGCAAATACTAAAGCGCTCGTTGATTACCGAGGTTAGCTATGAGTGCGGCGGCGATGAGCAGGAAAGGAGCACCGCGAGACCACAGCGCGTACGTGGCGCCGCCGAACGGATAGCCCACCAACACGCCTGCAACATACCAATACACCCCGCACGATTCCACAACAACCACTTCATAGAGATACATCATGGAAAATCAAAGGCAGCATAGTCTGGAAAATCAAAGGACAGCCCTCCGCAAACTAACAGGCTGCGTTCAGCTCCTGATTTTGAATCATATTCCACCGGAAATTTTCTCAGGAAAATCATCAAAATCATTTTTGAAATCCTTTTTTCTGTTACTATTCCTTTATTTCAATGTAAAATAACATTATATGTATGCTACTACTCTATTTATGTAAATAAAACAAAAAAATCAAAAAACCAGAAATGGATGTTGAAATACTCTAACGAACGACGCGCGAAATCAGCTGCGCCCTTAGCCAAGTTAACAATCTACAATCGATAACGCTAATAGAAAACTAATCACTATCACTACATATTATAAAACAAAGTCCTCCGCCGCGTCTGTCTGTCTGTCTGTTCGTCTGTCTGTCTGTTAGCGATAAACTCAAAAACTACTGCACCGATTCTCATGCTGTTTTCACCAATGGATAGCTTAGTTCTCGAGGAAGGTTTTAGTATATAATTTGTTAAGTTTTTGTATACATTTTTGTATAAATAAACGATATTTGTTGGAGGTGTCGGAAAAAAATAAGCCGTCTGGGAGCTTTCAACGAAAACGCTGTCTAAACCCTTTGAGATAAAACAAAATAATGTATGGTGGAATTGTGTATCTTATATAGGTCTAGAGAAAAGTCAGCGATGGCATATGTCTATCTCTTAAGGATAACATACTATATCCATGTCTTTTTGTAGATATTTGTTGTATTTAGGTAGTCGGAATATACTTATCCTTTTTATCCCGGTAGTATATTTCCGTGGAAGAATTTCCAAAATTCACGCGTGCGAAGCCGCGGGCAAAAGCTAGTCATTTATATAGGAATGACATCATCTCAACGTTAAGTCACGTGGTCAAACCAAACGAATAGGAAATTCGTAGACAAGCTTACAACTTATCAGGGCCTCAAGTCTGCTATTACAATAGTGTCAGAATGGTCTCGCCATTGTGAGTATTTGACAGTGTTTGTATGGCAAATCTGTCAAAAACTCACAATGAAGAGACCATTCTGACACTATTGTAATAGCAGACTTGAGGCCCTGATCGTTCAAAATGTTAGAATGAAATCTGATCCTTTCTACAACGTCGATCGCTACATCCATACTAATATTATAAATGTGAAAGTAACTCTATCTATCTGTCTGTCTGTATGTTACGTTTTCACGCCTAAACTGCTGAACCGATCGTCATGAAATTTGGCAGAGATATAGTCTGAGATATGGAGGTCCTTCTCCATATCTCAGAAAACAAACCAAATTAAAAAAACCAAATTAAAAACCAAATTAAAAATTAAAAACAAACACAAATTTAAAATAGGCTACTTTTTTACGCGATAACCGACATGCGGGCGGAGCCGCGGGCAAAAGCTAGTCCCATATAAATGATCGGAATAAATGACCGCCCACTAAGTACACAACTGTAACTTTGAGGCGTCAACGATTGTAGAAAGAGGTTCGATACGAAACGTTTGTAACTTGGCTAGGCCTTCTGTTCACTTTCTTCCTAGCTACAGAGTTCATCGAATTCACTCGCTGCGCTGTCGTTCGCTACGTGCGTTTTGCCACGGTAACGATACTCGTACATTGCGTGTGAGGTAATAAAACAAATCAGGTTTATTGGATTCCCATAACGTTCCTGAAGTAATTTCATGTACCGGTCATCTTAGTATGATATACTGAATTCACCCCATCAGTCTACGGAGGGCTGTCTCTTACACCCTGTATATTAAAAATAAACGAAAAATGTACCTTCAAACAAGAACCTCAGGAACATAAAATAAAATAAGTTTACTGTTGTAAAATCCTAAAGCGAATAATAAAATAAAATAATCAAAATAAAAATGCTAGAATCACAGTTTTTAAATTATAATAATATTTTAAACTAGCTGCTGCCCGCGGCTTCGCCCGCGTGGCTTTTTCTATACATACAAATAAATAAAATTGAAATGTCTGTTTGTAATGTAACATTTTTTTTATCCACGCAGGCAAACCCCCGGCTGCAGGTAGTCGAAAATAAAAGTAGAATTCTTATAACATCAGCTATCTGCCAGTGAAAGTCCCTCAAAAGTGGTCCAGCCGGTTCGTAAATTAGCCGGAACAAACAGACAGACACCGACAAAAAAAAAAAAAAATGTTTTTTACTTCTCATGCTCTAAAAGTTCGTCTTAATGTTGTGCGTAGGCGACATAAAGTCGCTTTTTATGCTCTAGTGAATAAAGTTTTTTTTTTTTTCTAAGAGGCCCAACAGCCACACGCACAGTAAAACGTGGCAGATTAAAGTAGTTATTTTATATCACTTCCGTGTTTTCTATCGTTATTTTAATAAAACCAGATGTTGTATTTATTATTTTAATAAAAAATACCGAATTGAGAACCTCCTCCTTTTTGTGAAGTCGGTTAAAAACGCAAAGAAACGTTTTTATGGCTTGCACATGCTGAAATTAAAAAAATAAACTTTTAAAAGTTTCGTAGCGGGAATTAGGTACCTATTCTCTTCTTAAATTTTGCAACATTTTTGAAGTGAAAAGTGATTAAACTAGAACAATGGAATATTCAAGTGACGAAGAAATTAAACTCTCGCCTAACACCATAGATATAAGAAAGAAGGAGATATGCCCCGGCAGCTAAAAATTTAAAGAAACCCGATGTCTCCAGTCTGTCCCTTCCACTCGCCACAACTACACATGCAAATCAGTTAAACCACATTGGAAAAGTCTGACCCCCTTATCGCGGTCGTAAGACAGACAGCAATGAGAGGGGTTGGCGATCCCCGCCACAGTGTACCGCGATTTAAAGTGGGAGCAATAATTTCACAGTCGCCATCCGGTGGCATCTGGGAATTTTATTCCCGATTGCCACTTGGTGGCAATCCATGTGAGGGCGACTGGGAATATTCTGAAAAATGTGTTGAGGCGAAGAAGGGAATGCGTTCTGTTTGTACATAAACATGTTTAAAAATGCTTCTTCATGCCAACGCTTGTACGGGGTTGTGCTAAAGAAGCTTTTGGGCAGATGTAAGTACAAGCTACGTGTGCTTCTTTAGCACAATAAATGAGCTGTGTCAGCTGTGTGTTCTGTTTGTACGTTAGGTACAAAAATAAAACGGATAAATCAAACCGTGAAGTGGCGGTGCATGTGCAGACTGTATGTATTTCGTGAGCGGTTTGAATGGATGGGTATGAGTGGGTGAGTATGAGTGTGTGGGTGAGTGTGCGTGTGTGTGAGTGAGTGTGCGAGGGAGAGAGACAGTGTGTGCTACCAAGCGCTACGGCTCCTAGCAGCGCGCCGATGGCTCGGTCGCGCTGTTGCTGTGGCACGGCACGCGCCGCCAGCGCCAATCCGGCCACGCCCGCCAGCGCCGCGCCCGCGCCGTGAGCCACGCGCCCCAGCGCCACGCACAACGCCGCGCGCCACCCCACGCGTCCGCTCACGCACGTGAACACTGCACACACATATGTACACTACACGTAAGTTCCTGCATCCTATCTATTCCGAACAAGCTCATTTCAACTAAGTTTTCACGGTGAGAACTTATATGTGAAAAAAAAAATATGTGTTGGTCCTTCAAGTTTATTATAAGTTGTAGGTATTACTTTGGTCCAAGCATCGTCGCTTTGGGGGTCGGCTAATCAAAAACTGTTTACAAAAAAAAAAAAAACACTTTTTACAATAAAAAACAAACGATTTCCAAAAAAATAAACACAAAAAATTTAAAAATAACTTTAATTTTGGAAGTCGGTATCTTTGGTTCCGTATTTTAGTATGGATGGTATTTAAAAGTACTTCAATTTTATTTAAAAGTACTCCCATTTCATTTACCTAATTTTGCATGTGTTCCACCAAATATACTGAATGTGCACCAAAATATAACCTAACCTAACCTAACCTTTAATATTTGGTGCACGATCAGTATTTTTCGGGGAAGAATAAAATTTTAGAAATGCATACAAAGATGTACCTTAAGATTTTTGGTGAACACAAAAATATTATCCTTTTAGTATTATGCCACCGACTTCCAAAATTAAAGTTATTTTTTTTTGGAAGTTCTTTTTTTTATTGTAAAAAGTTTTTTATTTTTCTCCTTTTACTTGTGGTAAAAAGTGATATGTGTTGGCCTTTCATTAAACATGAAGGGCCAACACGTATATTTTTTTTACTTTTTAGAGGTTTTTGCTTGAGTCGGGGTTTTATATAATTTAAAATTTAACTTTTATTTCCTGCTTTTTAAACTCTATAATATATTACTAGTAGACACGCTACGATCGACACGCGTCGCTGAAATCTGCGCAGCTGTACGTATTATTCCTTCTGTGAAGCTAGTTACTCATTTATCCTCATTTCTCTTTGCTACTCCATCATCAGACCCTGATTTTCTTCTTCTTCTTCATCTATTTTTTTATTTATTAAGACTTCATATTCATTAAGAGCATTCCAATGATATTCATTAAGATGATATTCATTAAAACCATTCCAATGACACACACGATACCTCTGCTGTAAGTTGGTGTTTGTGTTCGGTATCCTGCAAATTCCAGATGATGCTGCAGCATCAGTTCAAGGTAACCATGTTATTATATCAATGAAGTACCAGAATACCAAATTTCAACTCGATCAGACCTGTGGAAGATGCTCACATCCATTCATCAACAAGAAAAGAGCTGATAATCTTCAAACGGCTGAATAGATTTTCTTGAATCATAGTTAACTAGAAAACAAAATCGGTTCAGCCGTTTGTGAGCTACGATGGCGCAGACAGACACACAGATACATGCGTTAAACTTTTAACGCCCCTCTTTTTCCCTTGGGGTTTAAAAAGTAGGCCAAATCTCGAGCTCGAAAGTCTCCAAATGTCAACAACGATCGACACGGCCAAATGGCCAATCTCTACACCAGACTTGGCCCGCGACTCAGTTACCGATGGCGGCGGCGGCGAGCGTGGCGGTGGCAGCGCGCAGCACGGGCGCGGCGCCACGCCGGCACACGGCGGCGCCCGCCAGCGGAGCCGCCAGCAGCTGCGCCGCTGCCTTGGCGCCCAGCACCACGCCCACCAGCGCCGCCGACCCGCCGCCTGCGCCGAGGGATGACATGGACATGAACTCACACCACCTGCTCAGTAATGACAAATTATAATGTCATGCAAACAAACCTAACCTAAAGTAAGTTATATTAGCCCGCAACGCATGAAACCTTTTACAAAAAAATAAATATTCGAAAAGCGAATTGTTTTATTACCTCGCAGAAGGTGTGAAAAAGGTGTCTTCATCTTGGGGAGCTTGCATTCGTGTATGAATAGATAGATAGACCTTATATACAGTACTGGTTTTGCACCGGAAGTCGAGGTGATAGGTGTGAATTTTAGTTCATGAAAACTAATTTTATTCCACACCTTTTTAATCGCGATTAAAAATAGTCACTTTTAGTTAGAAAATCTAAATTTTAGTTTAAAATGTCAAATTCAGAATAGCCAAATTGCCATTTTCACTAAATTAAAAACTCAGTACCATCTTAGAGCGGTAAACTAAAATATAGTTAAGTTGTGTCACTTTAGTCAATTTCAGAATAGGAAATGGTCGTTTGACAGGAATAAACTAAATTTTGGTGATTTTTAGTCTAGTTTAGCGAATTTTGTGACAAGAGAATCGGCACCAATACCTTATTTACTAAACCAAATACCTTTAGACATTCGCGACTCAATTAACAGTAGAAACGTAAAACACAAGCTCAAAGAATACTACAACTCCATTTTACCTTAATTTATCAATAGCGCGTTGAGTAAATTCCAGACCATGGGATGCTAAGACAGACCCCAGGGGTCTAATAGTGCGCTTTGTTTAATTATAAGTAAACAACTAATGTTTTTAAATAAATAAATAAAATAAAAAATAAAATGAAAAATAGTTTAAATCAGGTAGTACATCAGACCTCACAAATTATAGACCTATTTCAGTACTACCAAGCTTTATTAAAATTTTAGAGAAATGATTTTAGACCAATATTGCAAAGATTTTTTTAATAAACATAGATTATTACACAGCAAACAGTTCGGTTTTACAAGGGGTCGTTCAACTACTGATTTAATTGGTCCAAGATTATGTTTGGACTTTCAAAGATACTGTGACCTCTTGATTTTGTTTCGGCCTTTCTTCTCAGCGTAGTCAGATACGAAACACCGACCTCGTCTAGTTTTAAAATATGATTGACGCGTAAAAGTGTTTGCACAAACCTAATTACAGAAATAAAATCATTTATCATTTATCCCCATGAGGAAATGCATATTTTCCTCCATTTTCAGACAGAACTAACTATGCTATAGTACGAAAACAGAAATAAAGTCCGTGAACATCCTAAACATTTTCCACATTTAAGAAGTGATAGTGGGTAGTTATTTGGACTTTAAATGAGACCATACGAGTATGAGCTTGAGTTTCTTTCAGTAGGTATAATTTCTCAGGGATCGTTCAGCACATAGCTAAGGCGCCATCTAGTTTTAAAAGATTGACCAAAAAATTTACGTGTAAAAATAAACATAATTTCATTTCACTAAATTTTATTATTGGGATTTCTACGAAGAGACAACGAGAAAGGGCAACCGCCTGATGCTGTCTATACAGGATAAGTTTAAAAGGAGTACGTATATTTTTGTTGGTAATCAGGTAATCATAACTTATGTCGAAATCTAAAAAATAAAATTCAAGTTCTCATACAAACATAAGTCACGTGACCAGTCACTTGTATGAAAAGTCGATGTTCATTTTTAAGATTTCGACCTATGTTCCGTGGGGAAAGTTGTCCAGTTTTATGCAACTGATTACCTCATAAAATATACGCACTCCTTTTAAACTTATCATGCATTAGTAACTCTTTTGATGCAGGTTTCGGTTACCGGTGTCTGTGTCGGCGATGTGCCGTACGGTGTGGTTGAGCAGGCTGGCCAGCGGCGCGTCCTGCGTCGTCCACAGCGCCAGCGCCTCGCCTCGAACCCAATCCGGGATGATGGGAACTGAATAACACACCGCAACTGGAATCAGTGGCTTCACTTCAAACCATAGGCCCTGGTGCGAAACGGAAATTGGGCCCCCGTTACCTATATCCATATGTTTTTTAAACTTTTATTTAACTTGCAATTTTTGTATGTATGTTCGGGTCAAATCTTGCAACTGAATTTTAAACAAGTTATTCTCTACTAATTGAGATAAAATTTTGCTTACACGTTTAGTTTGGATCACAATGCATTGTTAGCTAAGTGACGTCATTCTGAATCCAATATGGCGGACGGCCCAAGATGGCGGAATAGTAATTTTTGTGCACTCCCATGTTAAAAAGGGAAAACGTTTGCTGAGAAAATACGAAAAATAAAATGACTTCATTCTAAAGCCAATATGGCGGACTAGTTATTGTTTATGCACTTCTATAATATGGGTATCAAATTAAAGGGTTTGCTAAAAATACATACGTTTTTGTTCTTACATAATTATTGTATTCTTGCTACACAAGTAAATCTCGCGACAAGCTTTTATATTATATAAATTGTGTAATACGAGTATATAATAAATTGATGGGTTTGATTTCATTTAAGGTTTATTTTATTATTTTTAGAGCATTTAAATAAAGGCTGGTATTCTTTTATAGGACTTTTGTATGGAAACTTTAATTGATAATCGCGTAACATTGTGCCGTCGCACCCTTGCCTCGCCGACTGACGCCCCCGGCCGGTGCCCTGATGACTTGACCTCCAGACCTTCTGGTCCGGACGTTGAGTGGGCTCCCAACCACCGCGGTCCCTGGTGCCCCGTACCACTTTGCACCAGTCATAAATGATACACTATAATAATAGCTATAGTAGTAGTTACGCCACTGCCCGGAATACAGAACACACGTTGAATATAGACACTCGGCAACAACATCAAACTGACCTAACACAGTGAGGAGCACGTTGTCGAGGAAGAACGTGAAGTAGATGAGAGCGAACGCGATGGCGCCGGACGAGTCGCCTGCCTCCTGCATCCTGAGAAACACTGTCACTGCACACTGAGGTACACTGTGCCGCCTCGAACAGAGTGTAGCGCACGAATAACGCCGCGTCGCCTCAACTCCGCGACTGTCGCGCCGCGATAACAACTCGATGTGATACATTTTCCATCAGCGCGCGGCAGAGCGTGTGCGCTTCCTGATTCAATTTTCTGGTCCGTGCACTGTAATGGCGCCCAACGCGGGACTCACTGATTGTGATCCGTTAAATAAGTTGAGGCGAACATGAACACACGAATGCGTCGCCTAGCCGTCGCTCGCTACTTCGAAGTTGTGCTTACTTACGTAAGCGTGTTGAGGGCCGAGCGTGATATAGTTTTCACAACAGCTGGACTAAGAAATCTAATACGTATCTTCATAACTTCACGCTTGTATGCCCGAAGGCGTAGGCTGGGGTGCGTACACCCAAATGTCACAATGGAACGAACACGCAATTACCCCACAGGCTCGTACTGTATAATGATTCTTTTCCCCGATCTCGCCCTAGAATCAAAGTCGGGACGCCAAGCTCATTAGTTGAGTTGGTGACCACGGGAACAATCAGACAATATCTAGATATCTATAGGTACCAACCTACATCTTCATTCATATTATTTAACTTCGCTTGCGATTCAATTGTATGTAAATGTGGTTAAGCATCTCATCACAGCCATCAGGCGCACATCTGTGCCCATCACCTCTCCCCTCACTCCGCGACGCCCGCGCCCGTACCGTGCTCTTGTATGTCAATCTGAATCTACAACGACATTTTAAAGGCTTGTGCAGACTGGCGCGATATCGCAGGCGCGACAGGCAGCGCAAACCTTGTTGCGCCCGCGATATCGCACCAGTGTGCGGGAGCCTTAAGGTTATTTATTGTGGCGCGTGGCCAATATCGCGGGTTGTGTGTTTATGATTTGAAATATGTAGGTAGTACCTACCGACCTGCGTATTAGTGGTTGAATAATTATGATCATAAATTGAAACACGTAAGCTGATTAACGTTCTGTTTATTTAGTTTTATCTTCCTGTGCCAACCCTAACAAAATAGAAAAAAGAAAAACCGGCCAAGTGCGAGTCGGACTCGCGCACGAAGGGTTCCGTACCATTATCTACAAAAAACCGGCCAAGTGCGTCGGAAGGCCTCCTACGAGTACAAGGTGGACCGATGACCTTATGAAAGCCGCAGGAATCCGCTGGATGCGGGAAGCACAAAACCGGTCGAGGTGGCGGTGCTTGGGGGAGGCCTATGTCCAGCAGTGGACATCTTTCGGCTGAAATGATGATGATGATGATCAATTTGAGTGATCCAAACACGGAAGTGAACCGTAAATAAATGAGTTTAGAATATTGGGGTTAGTTTTGGGGGCAAAAAATAAAAAAGTTTTGCAAACTGTACCGTGTGACATATCAAATGAAAGGGCTTACTGTGAGGGTCTATATATTTTTTATAATTTTAAAATAAATTGTTTTAAAGTTATAAGTGAAAACAGGCGAAAATGTACCACCCCCCTAATCCCCCTTATCTCCGAAACTACTGACCTAAAATTTTGAAAAAAAAAATACAGAAAATAGTTCTATACCTAAAGATTACAGGAAAATCTATAAGAAGTCTATGGTCTTAAAAAAACATAGTAAATCTCTGGATATTGTGCGTACAAACTTACATTTGCAGTTGGAATGTATGGGAGATTATGTTTACCAACTACAATGTTAAGTTTGTTCATATGATAAATTCTTTCTAAGTAGTACGGAACCCTTCATTGTGCGTGGTCTGACACGCACTTGACCGGTTTTTTTTAGTATTTTTTGTTATAGCGGCAATAGAAATACATCATCTGAGAAAATTTCAACTGTCTAACTGTCACGGTTCATGAGATACAGCCTGGTGACAGACGGACAGACAGACAGACGGACAGCGGAGTCTTAGTAATAGGGTCCCGTTTTACCCTTTGGGTACTGAACCCTAAAACGAAAAAGCAAAGAAAAAAATAATATTAATTTATTTTTCAAATTTTACCTATTTTTGCACGTGCTTTATAAGCTTTGCTTAACAATCCGATCCAGCCCGTCCCTTGCTGTCCTCCCCCAGCGACGCCCTAAACCGAGGTCCGTACGGCGTACCCCACAGGGGGTGCCCTTAATTTATTGAGGCACCCACAGGAAAGTTAAGCAGACGACAACCTCCTAGGTTGAGCAATGAGACGCCATTAAAAAAAAAAAGAAGCTTTGCTTCTTTTCCGTTTCTTTCCTCATGTGGCTCTACCCTGTAGCTGTTCCGCAGACTCCACGTCCGGTTTGACCGGTTTCTCGTTATAGTAAGTAAAAGTTGCGTTTAGTAAGAGCTTATGCTAGGGAGCTTAAATCTATGCATTTTTGACCGGATTTCAAAACGACTTTCACAAGCTCCAGCAATTTGATATTTTGAAATTATTATTAATTTATAAATAAATTGTAACATGTATTATTTTCAAGATTTATTAATAATAGTTAATAGTAATTTACTAAGAGATTTATTTCTATCCGAGATCTGAGAACACCTGCAATAACAAAACGCAACGTAACTGTCAATAAACTACGTCATTCTTGCGAGCTTTTAGTGATGTGCTCATAATCGACCAGCGACCATCGATATAAACCAACAGAATAAGCTTTGAACAGGTAACTTAGGTAATTAAAATATTTTGTTATTAACATTATGGTGCATGTTACAAACAATAAGGTAATTAAGTACATTATAAACTTTTAAAAGTTTTTCGACAATGCAAAGTACATAAGGACATTTGAGTACAGGTATTAAATAATTATTACATACCTATGTAGGTATAGGTATGTTAAAATAAAAATGATTCTGTGCAAAAAATAAACTGGTTGTATATATAAGTAAGTAGGTATATACATAATATGTATAGATTTTGTTTACTTACGAATACGAATAAAAAGTTGTAGTTTTGTTTAAAGGTAAGTAACATTTAAAATTGGGCATTGCGATTGTTAATGTACAGACGCCAGCAGGTCAAGCTACCCGAAACTGTCACATTCTCGCAATCAACCTTGAACCTTATACGGTAGTGATAAAGTTGAAAATCTATTAAAGAAATTTGACAGATTGTAGTAGCTTTATGTGCTGGCGTCTGTACACTGGCCAGCACATCAAGCTACACGAAACGGTCAAATTTTTCCAAACGATTTAAAACTTTTTTTGATTAAATTCAAAATCGAACGAGAAAATTTGGCAGTTTCAACTCCGTACTTACCATAAGTTTTTTTTTTAAATACATAGGTAAGTAGTCTTTTTATGTAAAATTTGTAAGTGTAGATAAAGCCAATGATAAAATAGGAAGCAACTGTGCAATGTTATGATAAATAAGATAAAATAATAGTTATACTTATATTAAGTTAATGTTTTACTTAAAAATAATACTTAAGTAGGTAGGTACTGTTTTTTTTTTTATTATATTCTGCATTAGCAAAGTGTAGGTACGTACATACTATTATTCACTATTACCACCGGCGGACTAAGGTGCTGGGGGGCCTCCGGTCCTGGGAGGCCCCCAAATCTTGGGAAGTACTTGTCCAAATCAAATCCCAAAAAAGGACAAAATATGTTCAGTAAGAAGTAGTTTGGAGTCGGAGGCCCCGGTAGGGTAAAATTTACCCTGCATTATGGTTACCTTTTCAACGCGGGGACACGAGGTGTTAAGATTTTCGAGTCTTATTGTTTTTTCAATGATAATTTTACTGTCACACAAAAGTCACTAGACATATCTATTTAAACTGAGAAGACCGGGGATCTTTTGTTATGCCACCCCGAGCCCCCGAATGGGCTTAGTCTGCCACTGACTATTTTACTTTATTTTCTACAAACATTCATATCGCTTTTTCTGTCAGGATACAGAGATAGGTACCCCCTAATATAAATTTTGTAACATCTACCTTGTGCACAAGTAAACGTATTTTCAAATAAAAAATCATCAAGTCAAATCCTTACTCCTTACTTATATATTAATATTATATATGTGACAGTAACTCTGTCTGTCTGTCTGTCTGTCTATCTGTCTGTCTACCTGTCTGTATGTTACGTTTTCACGCCCAAACTGCTGAACCGATCGTCATGAAATTTGGCAGAGATATAGCCTGGGATATGGAGAAGGACATAGGCTACTTTTTTAGGCGATAACCGACATCCACGCGGGCGGAGCCGCGGGCAAAAGCTAGTTATTTATATAGGGGTTTATTTATAAACGTTGCTTAAAGCGGGACAATAATAGGCACCTATTTAATCATTTATGTAACCTGCCTGGCTTACCCAGTTTTGGAGCTACGATGCTACAAACAAACGGGCAGGCAAAGACATAAAACTTATAACGCATGTTTTGTTTTATCGAGCTTTCAAATGAATCGAGCGCGATCGATGAAAGTTTATCGATACTGGCCGTGAAACTGTACGTACGGTCGTCACTATTCACGACATAAAATTAGTTAATAAATAGTCAGTCAGTCATTTTACTCCGTGTTAGTCATGTCGTTAGCGATAGCACTGTGCTGTGGTTCGATCGGCTAGGATAGCTGAGGAATTCGCCACGAGCGACGAGGTCGTGTGTGTGTCGCCGTGGAGGCGTGTGGAGCTAGGCCGAGCCCGGTAGCGGCCCGCGCCCATGCGAGCGGGCGCCGCCGCCCGCAGCTCGCCCTCCGGCTGCCGACGGACGCCGACCTGCCGCTGCCTAGTGCTGGACGCCCCGCACTAGCGCACTACCTGCATACTATCATGGTAAGCGCTTCGCCATCATTGTTCTTAGCCCGTGCCGCCTCTTTACCTACATCCGACGTAGGTACTCGCTGACGAGAGTACCAGATTTTTACCATGACAACACAAGTGTTTACCTAACTCGCGTTAATTAAAGCTGACGTCGATTAAGGGCAGTAATGAGGAGCAGTTTAATGAAGCATTGTTTAGTGTAAATGTAGCGGCGCGGCATCAGTCGCGGCGGACGCGGGTGACGGGTCATGTCAGGGGGCCTGCACCTCAGTGCAACATTCACGAGCGTGTGGTAACAGCAAAACTGCACGGCGCGTGTTTACACAACACCACTTTTAGCAATAAATGTTAATAATCAATAAATGTTAACGTGCACATTGACCCCCTTGTTTGGTTCAGTCAGCTGTATATATTTATGTTGTAACTCTTGTAAACAGCAATCTGTAAGTTTTATAATAAGACTTGGCAGAAGTGCAATGTGTGGACATGAGTGATTTGCGAGTGTTGTGTCTGTTAGGTAGTGGTGCTGATTCCCTTGTTCACGAACTAAACTAAATATAAGTTCAGTGCATCTTTTTCTTTCTATTTCATTAAGAAAAGGACAGAAGATAAATTTTAGTTTAGTCCTGTCAAATTAATCAGCGCCTGTCACTACTTCATTTATGTTTAGACTTGATTAAAAACTTGCCTACTAAAATTACGTAAATTTACGACAAGCACTGATTAATTTGACAGGACTAAACTAAAATTTATCTTCTATCCTTTCCTTAATGAAATAGAAAGAAAAAGATGCACTGTACTTAAATTTAGTTTAGTTTGTGAACAAGGGAATCGGTACCAGTGTGTGTGAAACATAATATAGTCCGGTGTAGGCTGTAGTGCAGAGGACACATTCTCAGGAGACCGGTGAGTATTACAGACGTTGATGGTCTTTCTCAGACAATAAGGAATTTCTAAAACGATTGGTTTGCTAAAATGAATATCTTAGATGTTTTATCTGCTCCAACTTCCGACAACACTGTTGAGGGAATTGAATTTCACCTTTCTCCTGTATGCCTCACTCAGACAAGCTTTTGTTGTGACTGCATCTCACTGATTACAGTCTGTTATCTGTCTGGCAGGCCATTATGGTTCTGTGACAACAATGTATGGGTGCTGTCATCTGTTCAAGTGTATGAACACACATAATGCACATCCATCACTGACACTGTACGTACAACCAGCCATTAAAGCCATTGTTAGCTAATTAGTATTTAGACAATGGCACAACACTATTGAATAACTTACATTGCTACTAACTATGACTTATTAACATATGTGACTCAGTAATAGCTGATGGTGTTGCAGAAGGTTACTGAAACATTCAGTAATGAACTCAACACATGCACGCATGCTGCAGAAAGTGGCAAGCAGGCTGACTGCCAGGAACATGGATGCAATAGACCAGTACTTTTCAACCTTTTTCATGGTGCAGCCCCCTTAGTATAGAAAAATATTTCGCGACCCCCTACCTTGAAATTCAAGTCTGTCACTTTAGGTACCTTTTAGTTAAATAGAAAAACAGAATACCCACACTTAACCACAGAAGCTTTGAAGTGTTTCCTTCCATTTGGAACGTCCTACTTGTGCGATTTAACGTTTTCGTTGATGGCTCAAATAAAAGGCAAACAGAGAAATCGCCTAAATTTTGAAAGCGATTTAATTCTAATCATAAAAAAATTGATAAATTGGTTAACGATAACCAGGCGTAACAATCACATTAATTTGAATGGGTACGCTTGGTCCTTGTCACATTAATGATTTATGTGATTTGTGGGTATTTGTTGATTCGTGTTAACCTAAGCTTTTAATTAACTTTTTCTTAACGACTTGTCTGTCGTAATTAGAGACACAATTAAAAACCCATTGTGTCTCGCGTAGATCTACGTTCCGACAGACGAGAGGTTAATATATATAACATTTTGAACTGGTACGGTTTTACATTTATGAGCTTTAAATTTTAACGGCGACCCCATTTAACAGCCCGCCAACAATACTTATGGCGAGCGAACTACCGGTTATAGCATACCGAGACTTATTAATAGTCTACCCTCAGAAATAAACAAATGTATTACACATAAAAGTATCAAATGTAAACTTAAGCAATATTACTTAAGTATTATGTAGGAATGATTGTAACTATTTATGGAACTAAAGATATTATTAATTGTATCGGCAATAACGCGTACATATAAAATGCTTTATTGTATAGTTAGATATTGAGATAGACTCATGATAGCACAAGTTTAAACCTTAGTGGTTTTTGGTTGCTATTTATTAAGTAATCCTGTGTTCTTTTGTATAAACGATAAATAAAAAATAAATAAAAAAAAGAGGCTTGGCGACCCCCGGGGGGTCGCGACCCACACGTTGAAAAACACTGCAGTAGACGATCATATTATGTACCATCACTTTGGGTGATATTGATGAAACTTGTGGAGTGCTTAAACTTACTCATTATCTCTGAAGGTTGGCTGATATGAGCAAGTATGGAGCACTTCCAGACTGAAGTGTGTCAGCTACAACGTCACCATTTCAAAAGGAAGTCGTGATAGCTAGTGATATTAGATAAGCTTTGAATTCATGCAGTGTATGTAAATAATTAGTTAGTGAATCAAAATAAATAAATTCCCCATTATCAAGTGCTGATTCATCTGCAGTCATGCATGTTGGTTGAGAATATGTACACCAAGAGAATAATATAACTCTTTGATTCCAAAGACTCGGATCCCTCTGAAATCAAATCAAAATATTATACACACAAACCACACACTAATTACACACAAACCACACACTAATTACACACAAACCACACACTAATTACACACAAATCAACACCGTTTATTTCACATAAAACTACATGGGTACTTATGAAACATCAGAAGCTAGGTGCATTTGAGAATTCATAAGTGAAGCCTGTCTCTTGGAGTGAAACTTACAGGTAATTTAGTATGTCTTCTACAAACTGAAAATGAAATGGCTTAATATGAACTGCTATGAGAATTGACTGGTCATTGGACAGATTAAATATCTCCACGCTATTGGAAACACGCATCAGCTATGAGATGCTAGTGTGCAATACCAGATAATAACAATAATAGCCATAACGGGCTTTCACCAAGCAGTTGCACCAAGCGCTTGATACAGAGAGCAGTACTCTTGGCCACCGCATATTGTTAGAAGTTCAGAACTTCAACTAAACCTGCTATGAAAGTATGAAAGCAACAATGTTTTATCAGTAGTGTAATCATTGCGCTCTGTGACAGAGCTCCTCATTACTGCTCTTGTTGTGATAATTATAAACTATTGGTCAAATTAATTGTGAGCTTGTGTAATAATATTGATAACCTAATCAATAAATATTCAGTGGTCACTGAAACAAACTCAACATACTTTTAGCATGCCCTTAATCATAAATTTATAATAATATTTTCCAAAATAAGTAAAATATGTAAAACTTACCTACGATAATAACAAGCGTTCCATGAATAGGTATCACCTTATCAATGAAGTTCTTATTAAATATTCGAGTTTCCTGTATTCAGTAAATGTGTGGAAGTGGCACATGACAGTCATGTCCAGAGCTGTGTTCATGTACATGTCAGTGATGTACTGATGTGTAGGTACAGTGTGTGTGTTCCCAGATGTGCTGTGTGGTTGTGATCATGTGTGCTGCAGTGCAATACTTGTGCAAGTGTTAAATGTTAACATATGCACATCATAAACATGCTGTAACAACATTCTCATATAAATAATGTGTGATATTTGTGAACTCGTTTGATGACCGCGTAACGCGTCTGCCTGTGATGCTGTTTCGCCAACAATATGATATTTAAACAAAGTAAAATTTGATTTAAATATTTAATTAACCAAATTGAATGTTACCAAATAGTTTTTGTGGTGTGCCCACGTAATGAGGCTGAGGACAACAGCTGTTAACTGCTTCAGGTATGATTCATTACAATCTCAAATCAAATTCATTACACATTGTTCACGAATCTGAATGTCACAGCTTTAGAGGACAGAAGATAAATTACAAAAAAAAAAAAAAAATAAGTAAAAAAAAAAGTAAATTAATTAATTATTTAATTACCATTACATATCATTGTTTACTTAACATAAGATAAACTTGTTAACACAAATAAACATTGGATGAATAATATATTAGCTAGGTAGGTATTTGATACGTATTAGAGACGGTACCCGATCCGAAGGGCGGCGCCTGCGGCGACGGGAGTTGCACCTGTTGATATTGCTAGCAGTTTAAAGTAAAGGAGCGTTTCCACTGAGGCAGAGGCGGAGACGAGAGGAGCGGAACAGAGACGTGCAGGAATCAACCCATCACAGACGATATGCGAGAGTCGCGATGTGAATTTCAACCAATGTGATTAGACGATTCCTGCACGTCTACCCTCCGCTCCGCTCGTCTCCGCCTCAGTGGAGTCGCACCCTAACGCTATAGAGTCAACAGGCTAGCTCCTGTCACACAGGACACGCGATTGCTAACGCGTGTCCATCAGCTAACGGCCGTTTTAGGCGTACAAAAGGAGGAGTCTATGTTGATAGACCTCCGCATACCCTCCGCGGACAGGGAGCTAAGCTCCGGCTCCGCTAGCTGTTAGGGGGCGTAGCGACATCCCAATCTCCTGACACCTGACTGACCCTGACGCGTCATACATCAGGCGCCACGCGTCGCTGACGACACAGCGCACTAAAGATGCGCTTAAGAGCGTGTACAACGGTCCACTAGCGCCACTCCTATAAAAAAATATCTTGTGACTGAGAAGGAATTATGAAAAACGGCTCAATAAAGAACCTCGGTAAGAGTGTCTAGAATTTTCTAAAGTTTCATATTGAGACACGAAGCCACAAAATACGATATAGAAGAATGTGGCCGATTTTCTTTAGATCTAATTTTGTTGCTTCGCCCGCCATATCTCAAACACGGAAAAAAAGAATATTTTTGAAAAATATTCAAAATAGAGCGATAACTACACCTACGTACTGAGAGGTCCTGATAACATTTTGGCCAGCTCGCCAGATAAAAGAGGCCGGGACAGGGCGGTGGTCCTTCCGTCGGGCTCCAGCCCCTCCTGCGGGCACCAGCCCCTCTTGCAGCCACTAGTCAATCAAGAATTACCTACCTTTTGCGGCCTCCAGCTAGCCTCGGGCACGTTTCGCTGACATAGTGCGCCGCCGCGCCGCCACCACACATCACATCTAAGTAGTATCACAAAACGTTGGTTGTCACCTGCGTGACAGTCTCTTTGGGGCCTATCACACTATCAGTATTATCACGCAATACTCGATATCGTGATCCAGTATTGATGAAATATTGATGGTATTGATGTCAAATTATGATTACTACTTCGATAATATTTTACTGATGATAATATCACGATATCCAGGATCATTATAATATTGATAGTGTAATAGGGGCCTATCTATCTCGATGTGCAGCGTTGACGGAAAGATATATTGGTCACAACAGTTATTATGTGCTACTCAGGTACTACAATAAGTATAAAGGCTCCTATAAACAGGCAAGACACGCGACGCGACACAAAGACACCCCGTAAACCGCGTGCCGCGCGACGAGCGGTCTTTTTGTGGCACGTCGCGTGTCGCGCCTGTTTATAGGAGCCTTTATACTTATTGTAGTACCTAAGATAAAAGGTACAAATGGTACTGTGTATGTTTATTAGTACTTACTACAACAAGTAAGATACCGGTCAACGTTATCATAACAATCGAACAGGGTTTTTCCTTGTACGATCGTGGCCATTGTGCAACTGTTATGAAACATTTCAAATAGGTATGTCGAGATTGTCGTTGACCTCTGACTCTGAGGCAGTTCTTTAGGATGCCTCGTTACCTACTCCCAAAACATGTACAGGAGACAGGACCTATGTCAACCGATCTTGATCATGTTCTTTAGCTGAGGACCAGTCTCGGTGCATCACGAATGGGGAAGCATTACTCACCACCGTTGGCCTAGGTACCCAAATTTCCTTGCTTTGGTATTGTTCGTCGGATCGTTGAGTTGAGTTACCCGATCACTGACACATGCGTGCACTGTCTAGACAGGTCCACTGTGTGGTGCTTTTCTCAAGAGACCACCTCGGACATGGTCCTTATTTCATTTAATCATTACAAGTAATTGTATGGACTTTTTATTCAAACAGACTGACCTCTTAGGGTCAGCGCAGACGGAGAGGAATAATCCTCGCGCGGTCTCGGGCATTTTCTTTACGGATCGCGTATGATTCCCGCGTATCTTCGAGGACGCGCGAGCATTTTTTGTCAGGTTCAAGCATTTATGCACTTTATTGTAATATTTTTAAAGCTTATTTTCAAGTTCGTTAATAAAATCCTTTCCGCTGCGCTCCGTTCTGTCTGCGCCGACCCTTAGTTTGTTTTGGTGTTTTTTTTTATTCGGCTCGGAAACACCGACCTCATCTACTTAAACAATCGGCCAAGTCCGTGTCGAACCACGCACAATGAAGGGTTCAGTAGATGGGGTGAATTATTCCCAAGAACAAATTTTACATTGCAAACAAATTTAACTGCAATTTTAAGTTAGTAGACTATTACTCGGTAACTTGTAAAGCCTACTTAGCTGTGATAGTTTTCCCTTTAACGTCGTTATACAGTGTGAGTCTTTATAATGTGCACATATCGAAATGAGGGAATCTATGCTTAATTTTATCTACGGCAAAAATATAAATTATAAATATTTGTCATCGTCTTTTCTGCCTTCAAGCAGCCTGGCTGTGTTCCGGTTTGAACGGTATGGGTGCCGGTCTGTGACGGTGGACTGACAGGCAGATGAAACCTTCAGAGTTGTCTCTGATGGATATAGGCGACGGTAATCACTTAACATCGGGCGGGGTCAGCTTCTTTGCTATCCAATAAGATAAAAAACTTCAAGGCCTAAATCTGGAACTGATAAAACGGAAAAATGTTCGTCTTCAGACAGTAAATCTTCAGGAAAATTGTGTTCTAAGATTGTAAGTAGGGAGACGGGGGGTAGGTGGTGGCGCGAAACTGTTGTAGCAAACAGCTCAAAGTCATAACAAATGGCGCGTGTCAGTGATCAGAGGCAGCGCGTAGATAAGCGTGATGTAACCGAAGAGATCGCGCAAGGTCCCCGTCGACCCCGTCACCTCGCCTCGTCACAGTCGTGGAGCGGGAAACACACTGACTCACTGCTTCAGACAACATCAGCAGCACTATCAAACGTGTTGCCGCCAGCTGCGGACGGCGGTAGCGGTCGCTGTCACGATAGGTGTTGTGTTGTGTGATGTGCGCGTATGACTGTTGATATGACGTCAACTTATTATATTACACGGAATGGATAAAAAAACGTACGTAACACTCAGTTTACTTCCTCCTGACATAGGTTCTTTCGCGTTAGGTCCTTACGTCTCTGCCTGCCTGCCCGTTAATGCGTTTAAAGTTCAAGAATAACTCGTCCAATTAACGTGTTTTTCTTATTAATTATTTGCATAAGTTCCTCTGGCTAGTTTCCGAAGTGCATCGAGTCACACAACTACTACTCCGTCTATAAGGCGAGAGTGGTCGGAGTAGCGAAACCAGTTTGTGTGTGATTCATGTTGGATGCGGCTACAAGTGATCGTGTCGCGATCGTCACTTGTCTTGTAGCCGGTGTCCATGCCGCATGCAAAGCGATGCACTTCGCCTGACATTCCGTCAAGTGCGCGCGTTGTTCTGAAGGTGACGTAAGCACAGAAACAATGGCTTGTGAAGTTGTGAACTTGTAATTGAAGCTCATGTTTTGTTTCTTCGATGTCGAAATAGGTGTTGTCGTTCCTTATTTACGTTTTATTAGATGCCGCGTGGTTCTTCGAAATTATCCCACGGGAATAACGTACTACCGGGATAAATAACTACTGTTAACTACTGAAGAAAGTCCAAGTAGATGTCTCGGCGACCTAAAACAGTACAGCCACGTCTGTCGAGCAATAACGTGGAGAGAACAGCTAAGACGACTCGCTGACTGATCGATCTAGCCCCTAATGAAATGCGATAAGGCATCACTAATAAAGTCTAGGCAGATACTACAGTACTGTGGTCATAGGTCGCGTGCTCAGCTGTATCAACAGGGATCGATATCGATACTCGAAGAAACCGATATTTTTAAGAAAATACTGATAACAATATCGACATCTGGCATAAATACTGGTATTTTATATCGGTAATTTGAGTATCGGTATAAAATATCGATGTTTATATCGATACTCAGTGCTAATATCAGGCTACAATGTGACGTCACACACAGAATCTTTATTGATGATTCTTATGTAAATACATAATATTTTTTACAGTGGCGACTCATATTTTGATCAAGATGCAACCTGACACTAGCCTGCAAATTGCAAAAAACGCAAGAAAATTTAATAATAACGGTATTATATCGATACCCAAATACCGGTATTTATAGCGATATTTTGGTATCATGTATCCAAATTATATCGGGAATGGAAAAAGAAAACGTGTTGCGCCGACCCCAAGTAACATGGGACAAGGGCAGGAAAATGATGATGTATCCAAATTATATCGGTATTCAGTCCTTGGCTGTATGTTCGCCGCTGGTCAAGTGCTATGCGCGGTGTGTGGGGGAGGGGTGGGGGCACGCCGCAACCTTGTGCGCGCGAGTGTGCTCGGGGTGAACCACCGGCGACGCGACGCATTTTACACACACGCACGCACTACCGAGTATGCGAATAGGAAGCTCCACACAGCTTACTAGTCCATTACACCGACACGTGTGGCTAGTGGCTTTTTTTGTATTTAATTTTTTTGAGGATGGGTAATCATCAAATGACTCCCGCTCTGGGTGGAGCGGAAGGGAGTGTCAGGCTCTTACTGACTAAAACCCACCCGTGTTCCTTCCTTGGCCCTTTATGTTCCGGTGGTACCCCTTTCGGACAATCCCGCTGACCTGGCAGGCTTGGGCCCTAATGGGCCCCCTCGTTGTTGCTGACATCTCGTAACTACCTAACGACTTACACAGAGAAAAATAATAAGGGACAAAAATTAAAGTGTTTTCTGTTGTAAAACGTGCTTATAACAAAAAATACTAGCCTATTATTGTCCCACTACATGGCTAAGGGCTCTACTCATACAGAGAAACAGGATAACGTCATCATCATCATCATCATCATTTCAGACGAAAGATGTCCACTGCTGGACATAGGCCTCCCCAAAAGGGGGGGAATTTGACATAATCGCCACGCTTGGCAGGCGGGTTGGCGATCGCAGTGTTAAAAAATGCATAGACAACGCTGCTGCCCATTCTCTAGTAAGTCCCTTAGTCGCCTTTTACGACACCCACCGGAGGAAATTGGGATAACGTGCTTCGTCGCAATACACATCAAAAGATTTTTGAAGCTTTGAGTTGTCACGAAATATTCTGATACCTACTCGCAAAGTCGCATCACCATTTTTTCAGGTTATAAAGCTTTTTCATTTCACTAACTCACAAATAAAAGCTAATTGAAGTAACCAATTAGAATATAATGGCATTTCGCCTGCCGGCTGCTGTATGCCGGGCGCATTCGTTTGTTTCTACTGCTAAGTTAATAAGTACGATGTAAAGTCGTAGACTATGCGCGACTCGCAAGAGACCACCAAAATTGGTATTGTTGATCGAAGAACAAAACTGAGGAAACTTCATCAGTCACCATAAGTTGTTCCGTGCCGAGTATCGATACTAGCGATAAGAGAAGGCACTCGAACGGACAGTATACCAAACTGGCGCATCTGCACTAACGATCAGAACACAGTATAGTGTCGTCTGTCGCCCTGAAGCGCCCAGTGAACCCAATGCTCGCTACTAAATGATGGGAAGAACAGCACAAACAATCGTAATTAAACTCAAGAACGACACCATATTTGACCTCATAATCATGTTTGTAATGTGTTCCAGAACACATTACAGTTAACTTGATAAGTTGTACTCAAACATTGTATTCTATAATGTGTACTTAGGTGGTAACTTAAAATTGAATGAGGATTACGGATCCCGTCAGGCACAGCAAAATACCACTACCTAGTAGGAGAGAGTAAGCTTCGAAAACTTATCAGATCAGATATACGAGTATATCGCCGGGTTAAAGGCAAAACCGACTATCTGCGTTTTTAGTTTGTCCCTTTAATATAAGTAAGTACCATTCGAATCGGCATTTGATTCTTTATCTAATGGTAAAACCAACTAAACCGCAGGACTTACTGTTCCTGAGTTACCGAAAGTAAAAACCGATTATATTATAATCGGTTTAATCAAACCGGTCAAACCGGGTTAATCGGTTTCGGCAGATAGTCGGTTTTGCCTTTAACCCGGCGATACGAGTAGATCTAATGTTTTAAGGGTTTCAAAACTGTTTTTATTTATGAGACGCAAAAAGTGTGCTCTTTGCTCTGTGTCCTGACTCCTGTGTGTATGTGCGTGTGCAGCGTGTAAAGTGGGGCAGCGCGGCGGTGTGCGCACAAGTTCATTACCACGCTTATCACGGCTGCCTTCGCGGCATTATCGCGCACTGATAGCGTCTGGCAGCCAGCAGGTGATTGCCGCGTCCTTCACCCCGTGTCCAAATGTCGACACTCCCAGTCTCCGACTTTTATTTCTGCTCATCGTCTGTGTTTCAATGTATGGAAGTCACTATCGTCTAAATAAATGACAAAACTGGTTAACTTGGCTTATTAAGCATTTGTGGGTAAGATGGTGAATTTTTGTTTCTTTTTTTTCTTTAGTGTATAACGTGGATTAACACATTTTAATTCCCAGAAGTTCGTTTTCGTGGGATATTTTCTGACATCCACGCGGGCAAAAGCTTGTCTTAGAATATGAGCGCAAATCTTTTTGGAGTCGGTTGAGAAGCTCAGGTGGTGGGCTACACGCACATACGTAAACTTATGACTTGCTGAACCGGCTCTCGTTACCAGCTCACCAGCTGTCCTGCAATGTATTCTTTTGTTTGCCATGACAAGTGTCACCAGTATGAAACCAGTTTCTGTTATTACTAGTTCATTGTGTCACGGCGGCTGTTTCATCGGGTGCCTTTCATTCTATAATTGTACATTATTGCAAAGGCCGTGAAATCGGCAATTGCAGCTCGAGTATGAGTTTGAAGGCCGAGCCGTAGACGAGGACTTCACTAATACGAGACAGGCAATTGCCATTTCCGACGAGGCATATATAATAATAATAATCATTTATTTCGGATTCATCCTACGATTACATCCATATTTGTTAGTACAATAATGCGAGCTTACAAACTACTGTTAGTAATAATGAATGATAATTGTTGTTGATTGAATACAATATAATAATAATTTAATTAAATAATATACGATAATCATAACAATTTATTTTATCCTACTCAATCAAATTAGAAAGTTACGTCCGGGTGGACTCCCCGATGATGGCGACAAACCACTATACGACTGCGTGCAGCCGTATCCAGCGCGCCAGCATCACATGCGGCATCGTATGCGTAACCCCAGAAAAATATTGCGCCTTAGAGAAAATTGAGTATTACAGATAATTAGTTCATAGTTAGTTGCAATTTGTCAAGTATAGCAAAATTTGTTCAAGTTGTATTTTCGAAGTTATTTGAGAAAAACTGATTTCGCTGGAGTAACGTTACCCCAGCAAAATGTTTTTCAAAAAAGGCATTTAGTCTGGAACCAAGTATCGCTCTCGCAATGGATTTGATATTCTTTGTCCGTAAATTTGATACGTCGCGTGTTCTTTTTTAGAAAATAATGACAATATTTCCATGCATGTTTGAGAAAACAAACTTATATCAGAGGGGTAATTGCGTAACACACTATCAGGGCCTCAAGTCTGCTATTACAATAGTGTCAGAATGGTCCCTTCATTGTGAGTTTTTGACAGATTTGCCATACAAACACTGTCAAATACTCACAATGGCGAGACCATTCTGACACTATTGTAATAGCAGACTTGAGGCCCAGTAGGAATGGCTTTCATTTTGACTGTTCAACAATAGGTTGTTGAGCAGACAAATTTTTCGAACATATGAAGCAATGGATTAGCAATATGCTTCGAAATCATTCGGATTGTGATTGATAGTGTCTTACGCATTTAGGGTGCAGTACCAGCGAGACGCGACCCGTCCCTGTTTCCCACAGTCTTCGACTTGACAGAACATTGAGGTTTCTTTATTATATGGAAGTTTAATAGTCACGTTTTATACCTATGAATATTGTACACCTTCCGGAATAAATTCTGTGAATGATGTTGATAAAACCGGATAAATTATCCGCTGCGTAGTTTAGAAGAACAACGCGGTCACACAGACATTCACGCTCATCGACTTTAATTATAACTAGCTTCGCCCCGCGGTTTCACCCGCATAAGTGTCGATCCCGTGGGAATATCGGTATAAAAAATAGCCTATATGTTAATCCAGAGTGTCAACTACCTCCATACAACTACCTCCATACAACATTTTATCAAAATTGGTGCAGCCGTTTGAGCGTGAAAAAGAGACAAACATACACACACACTCACAAACTTTCGCCTTTATAATATTACTGTGATAATGGTGCCGATTCCCTTGTTCACAAACTAAACTAAATTTAAGTTCAGAGCATATTTTCTTTCTATTTCATTAAGAAAAGGACAGAAGATATATTTTAGTTTTGTCTTGTCAAATTATTCAGCGCCTGCCACTACTCCATACAAGTTTAGACGTGATTAAAAACTTGCCGACTAAAATTACGTCAATTTACGTCAAGCGCTGATTAATTTGACAGGACTAAACTAAAATTTATCTTCTGTCCTTTTCTTAATGAAATAGAAAGAAAAAGATGCACTGAACTTAAATTTAGTTTAGTTTGTGAACAAGGGAATTAGCACCAATATTTAGAGATATAAATTGATATTTAGTATGAGTAGCACGTACCTGTTGGGGCAGGCAGGTTCAGGCTAGTTCATTTGTGGCACCAACAATTTACGTAAATGAAGTCGGTTAATGAATTGATTGCACATGCAACAGTCAACTCAGCGGCCGGTTGGAGCCCAGTTGAGATCCTAGTCGCTCGTTCACGAACGAATTGAACAAACTGGTAGTTAGACATACTGGAAGAGTCGACTCTCTGACGAGTTTAGTACTAACAGTTGGCATCCAATCCACAATCTGGTAACAAATGAGTTAAGTGTACCAAACTGAGTCTAAATATCGATACTATCGGCATCCAATCCACAATCTGGTAAAAAATGAGTTAAGTGTACCAAACTGAGTCTAAATATCGATACTATCAGCGAGTAAAATAGATTCAAACAAAAAACAACAGTTTATCGTTTTGATCAACGTCAGAACTAGCCCACAAAAAAAAACAATCTGCCTAGCCTTTTCCCAACTATGTTGGGGTCGGCTTCCAGTCTTAACCGGATGCAGCTGAATACCAGTATTTTACATGGAGCGACTGCCTATTTGACCTCCACAACCCAGTAACTGGGTAACACGATACCCCTTGGAAAGACTGTTTGTCAGACTTTTTTTTGGGCTTTTGACGACCCTTAACGACTGTCAAAGATCCACGAATGACAGCCGGGACCAACGGCTTAACGTGCTTTCCGAGGCACGGAGGAGTCTCGGTAGGAAAGATGGTCACCCATCCACGGACCAACCCCGGTAAGCGTAGCTTAACCTGACGGATCGACCCGTGCGGCTGTTATTACTTAGCCACGAGCTCCTCCAGAACTAGCCCACATGCACGGAAATATAAAATATGTTATATCTTTTAAACTTCAAACATCAATATCTCTAAAAGGACTTTGTGTGGATTGGATCCTTTTCGTTTAACTACGTCCAGTTTACTACTCTCCTACATAGTGACATTGGCAAAAGTCGTAAGATAATTAGGCAGGATTAGTCCGAGCGAAGAAGTCCGCCATTTGAAAAATTGAATAAGTACCAGTACCCCCAACATTAAAAGCAAACTATCGACATCTCAATTAGCGACTACACGGACTGACGCGCGGCCGCCGTCGACATTGCGTTTTATTAAACATTGCACAGCAGTGCTGGTGCAACGCGACCTTCACAGCGTTGCCGTCGGTACACAACACAACTCTTTTCGCAAACAAATAATCAGACAGTTTGCTAGCTAGGCGAACCTCGTAAAACCGATCACGTATGTTGATAGCCTTAGCCTTTACTTCAAACAAATGAGCATGTTTCGTCTATGTGCGTCCGGTCGCCAAACTGAGCTGCATAATATTTATTTAATCATTTAAAAGATAATCGGTTGGTTGCCATCCTGATTTCCTGGGGGAGCGCATTCCACAGAGAGATAGACTGTATGAAGAAGGAAGAGTGAACGAAGTCTGTGCGGGGTGAGTGGGACATTGAAGAAGACGATTGTGAGATGAACGAAGATTTCTATTGTGGTTGTCGCAAATGTACTGAAAGTGGAACTACTAGACTACTAGACTATGGAAGACCTCAATACAATGCTCGATGACCTCAGTAGAGCTTCCGAAAGAGTGGGTCTTAGGATGGACATGGACAAGACAAAGGTCATGTCAAATGCCCATGTAACACCCACTCTCATGAATATCGGAGACGCTACACACGAAGTTGTGGACGAGTATGTTTACCTAGGACAAACTGTCCAGTTAGGTAGGTCCAACTTCGGGAAAGAGGTCAATCGTCGAATTCGACTCGGCTGGGCAGCGTTCGGGAAGCTACGCAATATCTTCTCGTCCCACATACCGCAGTGTCTCAAGACGAAAGTCTTTGACCAGTGCGAGTTGCCAGTGATGACATGGCACTGAAACGTGGTCGCTCACAATGGGCCTTATTAGAAGGCTAAAAGTCACCCAAAGGGCAATGGAGAGGGCTATGCTTGGAGTTTCCCTACGTGATCGAATCAGAAATGAAGAGATCCGTAGGAGAACCAAGGTAACCGACATAGCTCAAAGAATTGCTAAATTAAGTGGCAATGGGCAGGGCACATTGCGCGCAGAACAGATGGCCGTTGGGGCCGAAAGGTTCTGGAGTGGCGACCGCGTACCGGAAGACGTAGCGTTGGAAGGCCTCCCACAAGGTGGACCGATGACCTTATGAAAGCCGCAGGAATTCGCTGGATGCGGGAAGCACAAAACCGGTCGAGGTGGCGGTGCTTGGGGGAGACCTATGTCCAGCAGTGGACGTCTTTCGGCTGAAATGATGATGATGACTGAAAGTGGGGGCTAGATAACGAGGGGAAGACGGAGAGCCAAGAAATGAAAACAAGGTGGTCCTTTGCCCTTCTTTTAATATTTGGTTTGACCTCTCCATAATATCATAACACAGAAGTGTATCTATAGTAAATATCTACACCCACATTCGCCAGTATTTTTACCATACCATGTAATACCAGAGGCATCGCAGACAGATATTTCAGCTTCGTCTCGGTTAGGGAGCTGGCTGCCAACTCTATATGATTTGTTTATGTGGCAGACATTATTAATATCGATGATTCTCCTTTTATATATGGATGATTGTACCTTAGAAACATTAAGGACCGCATCTGCCACCATCACAATAGACAGCCATTTTTTTTTTTTACTTTTCTATATCATTTGTTCATGTGTGCCTCTTAGGCTGGCTGTCAGAATCATCCTCATAACGACGAAAATCGTAGAGGCAGACATCCAGACCTCTGATTTTCCAAAGGACATTTGAATATATTTATTTTGAAAATCAATAAATCACTTTTTACCCGACTGCCAAGGAAGGGTTATGTTTTAATTAATTATCGGTTAGCTTGAATCAATAAAAAGCACTAAACAATATAATAATACTTAATGTTCATTCAACATTCTGTGTGGGAGAACATGTTTTCAACTACAATGATAAGTTTGTTCCTGGGATAAATTCATCCCAACAACGGAAACCTTAATTTTTTTTTTTAAGTTACCCCACTCTAGGAATTTCTCCTTTATCGTGGGTGCGTTTACACACATTTAAACTCACAACATTTTATTGTGTGTGGTCCGACATGCACTTGGCCGGTTTTTGACATTTTTGAAGTGCTGTAACTCATAAACGCAGCGTCATTCGACCGTAATTGGCTGGGCCAAATCGATTTGTATTGATCTGAACTCTCATCCCTGTTAAACAAGAACACAATTTGAAATATAACTATCATGTACCTTATAACCAACACGCAAACCCTTTAAACCGACCATAGCAACGCTGCTTAGCGGCTGAAATAGATCTCAGCCCCAGTGCGATAAAGGCGTAAGTAAGAATACGTCACTTTTTTTTATTGCAGTTTCGTATAGCGCAGATAAAGATACAATGCTCAATTTGTCCGTTAAGATCTGACGAAAAATTAAGCCATTATATCAAAAAAGACATTTGTCGCGTCACATAAGATTTACATTTTTTCAGATAAAAAGGTCCATAAACGTGTGTAAAACTTAAAATATTAATTATTCTTTATACACGACAATTTGAGGTATCTGAAATATTGTTGAAAAAAAGCTTGATTTTTTTACTGTTTAATGATATCTCAGTATATAACAAAAGATCATAAGATCCAATGCTAAATAGATATACCAGACCAAAGAGTTTTTTTGCTCTCCTGTAAAGTTAGTATATTCTTGGGGTGCGCGATATGGTTCAGCTCAGCGCCCACCTATTCCGCTGGATGTGCTAGAGAGCATTCGTGGCACACTGTTCTTGATAAGATTATCACGCCTCTGTGTCGTCACCGAAAGTGTTGAGATGTTCGCACGACGCGCGGTCACGACCTCTTGGTGAGCACTCATTAACGTGTTATGTGCGTCGTGACGGGCGCAGGGCCGCGGTAACTCTTGCGCAACTCACGGAACTGCTCAGTGAAGCCCGAACGTGTCGGAGAGACCTTCACTTGATATTTACTTAACTACTGACGGCGCTGACGTTACATCACGAACTCATCATCATTGTAATCAGCAGCCGCTTCCTATGCGTGCGGCCCTCGCGTGTTACTCATGGAAGATGTGTTGATGTATGCTTGTATGTTGTCTCTATGTTCACTTGTTATTATCTTCGTCGCCGCCCGCGATCACGGCTGCGTGATAATTGTACGCGGTTGTGCAAGCAGTCACACGTTGCCTATGTGCTTGTCTATGTATGTATGTTGTTTCAGCAGAGTGAGAGCCGTGACGTGGGCTCAGGCACACCTCACCAGTGCGGCACGTGTGACTCGAGGCATGTTGTTGCTGATGAGCTTCTCTGTCTTCGCGAGTACAGCTCAGTTAGCGAAACGGACCTCTTGTTTATGTGCATTCTGAATGTTGTTCGTGATTCCGCTTTTAGGTGCGAGTGCGCGGCGTGAATACTGACACATGTGCACTCGACGCTACTCGGCAGTCGTGACGTGACTGCTTACTTGACTGGAGCCAGTAGTGTCAGATAACATCATCGATATTGGCACTGTGAGACCAGTGAAATACGTTGCTGTATTCATCATTATTTGTAATGCTTACATTCTTCATACGTTTAAGATTGTACATCTGGCCTTAGACATAATATAATTGTCAAGAAATGGATGATGTCAATTTTTGTAAATGAGACCTGACTTGATTCACGTAGCAAATTCAAATCACCAATCCGCTTTCAGCCAGCTTGGTGATCAACGCTCTGCCGTCCTTGTATGATAAGACGCCTTTGCTCTCAAGTGGGACAATAATAGGCTTGTATTATTATTATAAATTCAAATGAGATTTTTTTTAAACGTGCGTGCTGTCGTGTTGCAGGTGTGTGGTGGGTCGCGGGTGTGAGCGCGCCCCCATGCTGGGCCCCGTGCGGCGGTCGCACTGCGCCGCGCTCGCCGCCTTGGCCGCGCTGCTGCTGCTGCTGCTGGCGCGCCTGCCGCCGCCCGCGCCGCCCGCGCCTCGCCCCGCCGCGCTCGCGCCGCAACCCGCGCCTGCGCCGCGCACCGCGCCCCGCACCGCGCCCGCCCCGCGCACCTCGCCCGCGCCCCAGCCCGCGCCCGCCAGCAACCGCAGCGCCGCGCCGCCCTCGGCCGCGCCCGCGAGCACGCCGGCCGCCACCACGCGCCGCGACCCGCGCGTCGTGCTTGTGCGCGACGTGTACGAGGCGGGCCACTCGCGCCCGCACCCCGAGCTGTGCCCGGCGCTAGGCGCGCGCCTGCGCCTGCTGGTGCTGGTGACGTCGGCGCCCAGCCACGCGGCCGCGCGCGAGGCCGTGCGCCTCACGTGGGGCCACTACGCGGCGCGCGCCGACGTGACCGTGGCCTTCGTGCTGGGCGCGCCGCCGCCTGCGCTGGCGCCCGCCATCGAGGCGGAGGACGCGCTGTACGGCGACGTGATCGTGGGCCGCTCGGTGGACTCGTACTCCAACTTGACCCTCAAGACGCTGTCGATGCTGGAGTGGGCTGACACGTACTGCCCGCGCGCGCCGCGTCTGCTGAAGACGGACGACGACATGTTCATCAACATCCCGCGCCTGCTGCAGTTCGCGGCAGCGCCCGCGCGCGCCAATGCCACGCGCACCATCTGGGGCAAGGTACATCAATCTATTTCAATCATTTACATGTATTTCGGTGCGAGGCCATTTCTCTGCTAGATGGCGCTGAGCGAAAACCAACAGAATTTGCCAAAATCACCAGCTGTTTTTTCGCGATTCATCACATTATCTAAAGGGCATTGGGCAAAAACGTACCCCATGTCATAAACTGAATTTAATAAAAAATTAAAATAAATGTATTACGCTTACGCTGATAAAACTGACAAGAACCAGTAATTGTTGACGCAGTCATTGTCCCCACTCTTGTAGATAGGATGCACAATAGATTTTTTTAAAGCATTAGGATACAAACCAGTGATGATAGCATGATTACAGATGTGAATGATAGGAGGAATCTGGGTGTGTCGACACTCCCTGAGAAAGGAGAACGGGATTCCGTCCCACCCAGTGGCGCTGTCAGAGCGCAGTTGTAGGATAGATGCCTCAATATTAGCTTCATCCACTTCGAGGACAAGCGAGTTGGAAAGATAATTGTCATGACAATAGGGGGCGGACGGTTATGAGGGTGGAAAGTCGTCGAAAGATCAAGTTTGAGAAAGAAGGATCCTATCGGCTAGGTTTTTCCCGACGTCTGAAAAAACCACAGACGGTTAGCTGACGCTTTTGGGTTGTTTGGTATTTTGAGTATTTCCAAAGGGCTGTCGGTGACTTTTGAGTGTTGTTATTTCCTTGTATGAATAGGAATAGTCTATGAAATAAGGATAATTCGCAGGTGATGCGGCGCTCGCTGCCCAAGCGCACCACGAAGTCCAAGTACTACGTGTCGCCGCTGCAGTTCCCGGGGCGCGTGTTCCCGGACTTCGCCACGGGCCCGGCCTACCTGCTCACGGCCGACTGCGTGCGCGCGCTGCTGGGCGCGGCGCCGGGCGCGCGCTACGTGCGCCTGGAGGACGTGTTCGTGACGGGCGTGCTGGCGGCGCGCCTGGGCCTGAAGCGCGCGCACGCGCCCGAGTTCTACAACAAGCGCGTGGCCGCGCACCCGTGCGCCGTGCAGCGCGGCCTGGCCATCCACATGGTGCGCTACCACGAGCAGTTCGACCTGTGGCGCAAGCTGCTGGACGGCAAGACCAAGTGCGCCAGCTAACTCCGAGTGATATTATCTTTCTATTCCTTTTAGTTTTTACGGAACTATATTTTTATACTCGGTCCCCGGCGGGCCGCGCTATTGCGTGCGAGCCGCGAGCCGTGCGAGGGGCCGCGCGGGCGCCCCGGCCCCGGACGATCTCGCAATCATACATGTACTACTACATTTTTTTTGTATATAAAGTACAAAGGGTTAGCTTTAGTGACTTCTCGCTCGTCGGCGCATACCGAGCGCCTCGCTCCGCGGCCCGCGCCCACACACCGGGTCCCGGGCCCCCGAGCGACGCGCCGGTATTGACGTTACTATGTAATCGATACACATTGTACACGTATTCTATTCGTTTAACTGTGCGTGCAGGTTGTGCCAGATGTAAATATATAGTATCTATGTACGTTGTAACATGTCGTTTGATTTTTCCATTCACCTTCCCCTTCCCACTGAACACCGCCACTTAATATAATAGACCGGATTTGAACAAGAGTATGTCTACGTATACGCTACCGGCACCTGTGGTTCGCACCGGACGACGCGTCACTGATGTTCAACAGGGCCTCGGGCCTCATGTGGCCCGGCATCGCGGCGACGTGGCCTCCACGAGCGCATGAGTCTGCACGAGTTCCCGCTAGCTAACTAATAAACTAGGCAGTCCGGAACAACACTGACTAACTAGGACCAGTTTTGATCGACCACGACTCACGAGCTAATCTGGTATTTACAACCGACTAAAAGTAAAAAATAACTTTAATATAAAATAATTTGGAAGTCGGTGTCCTTGGTTCTGTATTTTAGTTTTTTGCCACCGCCTTCCGAATTATCTTATGTTAAAGTTATTTTTTACTTTAGTGTTTTTTTTGCAAGTCGGTTGTTTTTTTTTTTTTTGTTAAAAAGTTTTTTATATTTCACTTTTTAGTTACGATACCTAACCCACAACAATTCGATTACCACTACTTGCTACACCGCACAAACAACAGTGACACAAAATATACCTACCTATACGAAGTGGATTAAATACGTATTATCGAAGCTAACTCAAAAACTACCCAAGCAAAGTTAATAAAAATCGGTTAATAATCATTTATAGCCAGAGTGCATCTCATGACAATAAGCCCAAACACGGCTAGGATACATTATTTTATTACGGAGTTCCGGTGCATACCTTCTGGCTTCATCTTCAGATCAGTTCGATGGTACCATTTTCAATATTTATTTAAATTTGCTTCATAGTCGCTTAACTATCTTGATCGAAATATCTTAACGCCACCCGTGAAATACTTATCATTGAGGAGTTCCGGTGGCCATTTGTGGTCTTCTTCATCAGTTCCACTTCATCAAATGATACTTTCTGAATGTAAATGCTTGAGTTATGATGGAAATACAAAAATCGCTATATGTTTGCCTATAAAATTTGAGGAGTTCTCTCAATTCCTCATGGATTCCATCATCAGACCTGGATTTTGAAAAAAAATGGGACCAATCTGGAAGTATATCCTTTCGAATAAAAAAGAATTTTCCAAATCGGTTCATAGCGACGGAGTTCTGAGGTAACAAACATACAAAAAATATATATATATACAACCGAATTGAGAACCTCCTCCTTTTTGGAAAGTCGGTTAAAAATGGTACAGACGCCAGCACATCAAGCTACTTCAATCTGTCAAATTTCTTTAATAGATTTTCAACTTTATCACTACAGTATAAGGTTCAAGGTTTATTGCGAAAATGTGACAGTTTCGGGTAGCTTGACCTGCTAGCGTCTGTACAACACTGGTAATTTTAGAACGTTAGCTCTATATACTGCAAGCCCGCCTTTTTGTAGTCATTCAAACTTGGTCGGTTTATTCATATAATGCAGTTGTTCAGGTATTTTTATTATATCTCTTCAATTATTTAGTGTAATGAGCTGAAATTTTACATGTGAATAGGTGCATTAATACACTAACCTCCTTACTAATAAACGTTGTATAGCGTCTGTATAGTTACACACCGATTTCTCTCTTTCATTCGTCAGTAATTTGACTTTCGAAAGAAGAAGACAAAGCGTTGTGTAACTATACGGACGCTGTACAACGTTTATTAGTAAGGAGGTTAATATATATTAGGAATATGTTTTATTTTGCTTTTCCATTAAAAAGTCCTACAATCGGATGTCATACAATATAGTGGTCCAGTCGTAGTAAATTGTGCCATTACTCATTAATTACTAAGAGCACATAAATGAAACTTGGCAAGACATTTTAGACTCTTACAAGATACAAATAAACGTTATAAGTTAGGCTCTAAAGTTTCTATTTTAAGTACTTGGACCTAATAACCTTATTTTACTTTTACGTGTATATCTTCTGAACGGTATGTTTTTTCAAATTCTGTTTTCACAAACATTACACACAAATTCAAAGCAACGTGCGTAAAAAATTACAACTCTCCACTAAACCTTTTTATATGATTTTCATCAAATAGCCAATCGTCAGCGCAGCGGAAACTTGAATATCTTCGCAGTTTTATGACACACAAATTTCATTTGAACATACACATTTACCTCTCGTTACACAGTAATTATTAATTTTTATTTCTAGTACGTCCATAGAAAAAAAAAGTGCCGCTAGGATGACGTAGTTTCAGCGGACACAGTTTTTGTTGAATAGCTCCCCAATGGTTGGATGCACAAATTTTTACTTACCATACATATTTAAACGACGTCATACACTAAATATCTGTAAACTGAAATTAAGAAATTCGAAATTTTTCCGCTGCGACTACGCACACCCTCGTGGTACGCGTCCTGGGGCCCAAGTCGGCTATTTTTATAAATTCGTCACTCCAACACGATCCCATTGTCATTTTGCTAAAAGTTCCTAATCTGCTAAATTCATAATGGTCGATCATTGGTCGGCCAATGGTCTCGTAATATAATTGTATTACAATGGCATTTTGAACATTTATTCATGCCAGATTTCATTTATATGTATATATTTTAACATATTATTTATTAGTGTTATAAGCAATCTGAAGAAGTAGGAAGTTGGAAGTTTAGTAGGAAGTTTCATTTGTCATTATGTACGAGATTACCAATTCTTTCAATGGAGTGTCAATGGCGGACCATTGGAAAGTCATAATGACGCCATTATATTAGTAGATTACCAAACTTGTCAAAATCAACAATTATGAAATCAATGATAGACCATTCTGACACTATTGTAATAGCAGACTTGAGGCCCTGGTCGTCTCGCCACCTCTCTCTGAGCCGGCCTCGGCGGCGACGTTCACCTTCAGGCACCCCTTGTGTGGAGACTTTTTCCTAGCGATCATCGCACATGCGGCTTATGTAACTCGCCCATTCCCATATGAGTCTGGCAGCCTTCTTGCCTACGTCCGTTATACCCGTTTTGTAAGAGTTAACCCTCTGCAGCTGGGATGACTTTATTGTTAACATTTGGCTAAGGTGGAGTCTATAAGATGTTATATAAGGGCGTAAATTTCATAGATTTGTAAGTTTAATTATGTATCATCATCATCATTTCAGCCGAAAGACGTCCACTGCTGGACATAGGCCTCCCCCAATTGGGGGGGTTTGCCATAATCGCCACGCTTGGCAGGCAGATAGGCGATCGCTGCAGTATGGTGTTAAAAATACAAGAGAACGCTGCTGCCCATTCTCTAGTAAGTCCCTTAAGTCGCCTTTTACGACTCCCACGGGAGGAAATGGGATGGTGCTATTCTTTACGTCCGGCGCCACACGGATGATGATGATGGGGCTCCCTTCTCCTCACTTAGAATAGGATTTATATAAATATACAATATGATATTAGTTATTGAATCACTTTTATTGAGATCAAATTCTAATACATTTGGTTAATAACGACACTAATTATAAAAAAAAAATAATACTTAAAACAATTTTTTATACATTAATTTTAAACAATACAAAAATTAATTGAAAAATCAACAACATCATACGATAGGTTTAGGCACAAATCAGTCTTAAAGTTTACCTTAATTTTCTAGGTTACAATTTAGGTACAGTTTTCGCAAATTAGAGTGAAACAAAGCAGGCAAATAGCTTTTCACAAGCACAGCAGGCGACTCGTGTCTGCCTTTTCAGTCTGCTGGGGCATACAGTGCATAATCTTCTTCCTGAGGGTCCTGGTTCCGTTTTAAAACACTAGCTCTTCCTGGTATAGTTATCTATGATGTGGGGTTCTGCAGACTTCTGAAAAGAGGAAAATAATGAACTTATTTATTTAAATAATGTTCATTCGTAACAATCACAGAAATTTTGGGCTTATTCCACTAATCCCCCCTGAGAGAATCCCCCTCCGTGGGGAAAACTGAACCCTAATGTAAATAATCACTTTCAGGGGATCTTGGAATAAGTTTTTTTTATATATTTTTTTATTCTAGTTTTCCCCCCTAAGCGGGATTATCAGGGGTGAATTCTATACTGATTTATAGATTCCACTTTTCCTCCTAAGGGGGATTTTCAGGGGGGATTTGTGGAATAAGCCGAAATTTTGAAGCATTGCACGTTTATTCGGTGGGGCCATCGATATGTGTCGCTACACATAAACACACTTAGTGATTTGTGATGCAAGCGCCTTAAAATTATTTTCATTGCGTCGTAATTTGCAGTAGGAGTTCTGGTAGGAGTTTACAGAGCTTGAAGAATGATTCTTACTTCTTGGATCACTTTGTAGTGTAGATTTAGATATGCTGTCACTATCTTCTGACTCTGAACACGCTTGGAAACTCGTTTCTGAAAGAAGGAAATATAATTATGAACATAATAGTACATTATGATACATGTGTGCTAAGTTGATAATTGCGCCCGAGGCGGTATTATTATACGGTATGGAAGCCGAGAGCTCTAGGCACACGCGCGCGGCTGAACAAACAAACACGCGGCTGGGCAAACTCGTGACTATGGTAAGCCCTCGATCGTCTACTCGTTTGTAAAAACCAACTTAACGCACTAGTATCATAAATATCTAACTATTACAGTTCGATTACTAATTACTTAATTTTTGATTCGTCACGACCAGTAGAACCCAGTAGGAATTGCTAGAAACGATAGACATCCAACGATAAGAAATTATCTAGTACAAAGTAACAGTGTAATTTTGACAGCGCCTTTATTTCGAAGCAATAAGGACGGTTTTCGTAGTTCAATTGTTAGGTAGGTAGGTAGGTAACTATTAAGCACTCTAGTTCTAATGTATTACCTGTGTTGTATCTATGTTTTGCGTGTCGACTGGGCATGTCTTGGTTCTCCACATGACCGAAAGTTCTGAAGCCCACTGCGAATTGCGCGTAAGGACTTATCTCGTACAGTTCTGGAAGTAAATAATGACTTTCATTACACATATAGGTACATAAACTCATGCTTGTTTCCGGTCCGTGGTCATCATCATCATCAAAAATATTTTATAATTAAAAGGGCATACTACGGTCCACTAGCGCCACTCCTTAATAAAAATATTATCTCGTGACTGAGACGGAATTATGAAAAACGGCTTAATTAGATACCTCGGTAAGTGTGTCTAGAATTTTCTATACCCAAAGTCTCAAATTCAGATAATTTATGTAAACAAAGGGGATAAATATATCAAAAAAATATCATCGTAATGATAATTCACATAAAATGGCGAAACAAGAGGTTTCATTTTCTTTTAAGTACTGATTTTAAGAAATAATAATTAAAAAATAATCTTACCGTAATTATTTTTATAAATTTTCGGTTTTAAACAAAGTTATGAAAAAAAAGGAGATTTTCTGGTATAAAATATTTTATGATACTGGTAACAATGCAGGAGATCCAAACATTTTCAAATTTTTTACATCTTCAACAACACTAATATTACAACTCTCATTCATAGATTCATATTATAAGTAGCATATCTAGCCACATTTTAGATGAAAACGGCTGTAAACTGTTTCGAGTGGAAATCGATTTTGGGAGGCCTACGTCTAGCAGTTAACTTAAATGGGCTGATTATGACGATCATAGGCCGTGTCTCCGACATACTACACAAAACATTGTTAGGCAACGGTATTTTGTTTGCATAGTTCTTATAATTAATTCACTTTAATTTTAGCGATGATTACTAACAAAAAAAAAAATTTAAAAAAATATGATAAAATCTTTTGTACCACTGTCCTGTCATTTTGACAGTGACATTTCTTGACATTACTTTGTTTAAATAAATTGTCTGAATTAGAGACTTTGGGTATAATACCTTTTATAAAGTTTATATTGAGACACGAAGCAACAAAATTAGATCTAAAGAAAAGCGGCCACATTCCTATAGATCGTATTTTGTTGCTTCGTGTCTCAATATGAAACTTTATAAAAGGTATCAGAATATTCTAGACATACTTAACGAGGTATCTTATTGAGCCGTTTTTCATAATTCCTTCTCAGTCACGAGATAATATTTTTTTAATGGAGTGATGCTAGTGGACCGTAGTATGCAAGTAATAGTTTCCTGTCGCAGCGTGTCATGTCGCGCCTCCGCTATAAAATTGGGAGGATGATGATATGATGGTTTTTGATAGTTCGTGTGCGTCTTGTTGTACCATCACGCTGTGGGGTATTAAAAAAACTAAAACCCATCTACGACAAAAACGCAAACAAAAAGGTACAAATAAGACTTCACAGACAGAAAAATTAAAATATCGTGTAATTAAAGTATAAATCGAACAGATTACGTGTAAAGACTCCTACAAACTGACGCAACAAAAAGTCACCGCTCGTTGCGCTACACGCGGTGCCATTGTGTCACGTCGCTTGTCGCGCCTGTTTGCAGGAGTTTTAACATGACGCTACCAACGATACCTCGTTTACCAAAATACGCAAGTAGTTTTGGAGTTATGAGGAAACAAATGAACGTACAAACATGTAACATAACCTACCGTCCTTTGACTTTGCCGTAGTCGGGTAAATAAAGGTCTTGATAAGACGATTCCAAAAATATAAAACACTAAAAGGCAGCAAATAAAAAGTTCATAACAAGCTCACTTTTCAAGATGTATGTCAGCTGGATTTTCCGAAAGGGGTACCGCTGCCCCGGAACATAAAGGGCCAAGGAAGAAACACGGGTGGGTTTTAGTTAGTAAGAGTCTGACACTCCCTTCCGCTCCACCCAGAGCGGGAGGGGTTTTTTTTGACGATATCCCATCCTCAACAAAAAAAAAAAAAGATGCAGTCGGTGGCATCAAATCTGAGATTGAATTAAATTAACTGCCACGAGCTTGTTTACTTTCTAATATCAGTTCATCAGTTCCCAATTGGGGGGGGGGGGGGGGGGGAGGGGGGGGTTTGCCATAATCGCCACGCTTGGAAGGCGTGTTAGCGATCGCAGTATGGTGTTGAAAATGCATAGAGAACGCTGCTGCCCATTCTCTAGTAAATCCCTTAGTCGCCTTTTGCGACACCAACGGGAGGTAATAGGGGATTAAATATCATTGAGATGAAATAAAGAGTTACCATGTTTACTGTTATTCCTCATATGTACAGGAGCGCTGTATATCCTGTTCTGCACGTTCATGGCGTTCTCCTTAACGTTGGCTAAGTTGGTGTGCGAGGTGTTTGCCGTCAGGTTGCCGCTCTCCGATTTGTTGTCCACCGTTATTGAGTCGCGGTATTCTGTTAGGTTGCCGGCTCTGGGAAGAAGATCATGTACGGTTCAATTGGGGGTAATAGTACATTATGATACATGTGTGCTATGTTGATTATGGTGCCCGAGGCGGTATTACTCGCGCGAGCCGTAAAGGAGCGCGATAAGGAAGCCGAGAGTGTAATGATCAATCACACGCGTTTCATACGACGTTTTTCCAACACACTTGATAGGAAAAAAACAGACTTGTATTGTTATTAACTTTAAGGAAAATGGCGCTGGTTTTGTTTTTCCGCGTGCCGCGCTAGCGATGCGCGCGCCGGTGTAAATAAAGGCACAGGCAAAACCGCAAAAGAGCCTATATATAAAAATAAAAAAAATGTTTAGACTGATCATAGTGTTGTTGTATGTCAAATTGTAGTTTAGTTAGTATGGAATTAGAAAGTACTATTGGCACAGAGAATTTGCTCAGTGGAAATCCGCAATAACAGAACAACAGTCAGGGTCTTTTTCGTTTGGTTCCGACACAGACAATTTAAGGTAAATTTATAGTTCATTTTGGGACTAAGGACAATTCAGACTGTTAAAAAAAAGAAGTGAAATATGGCATTATGGCTCCAGCATTGTGGAAGTATCTTTGATGAGATTAAAAAAGCGCAATTATCCGACTAGTAAATAGTTATCTGTGGCGTTACAGCACTAGCGCGGTAACGTAAAGTAAAAAATAACGCGTTTTTAATACACTGCATTATGGACCTAAAAGCGGTTCATTAAGAGCCACTTTACGAGCAAGTGTGTTGAAAAAATATGAATGTATTAGTGCTTGATCCCTATGTAAAACTATTATTATTTATCTATTCTATATTAATAATAAAGCTAAAGAGGTTCTTTGTTTGTTTGAATGCGTTAATCTCTGGAACTACCAGTCGGATTTGAAAAAATCGTTTGGCATTTGATAGCCCAATTCTTGAGGAAGGCTATAGACTAATTCACGTCGGCCCGTAGGAGCCGGGCAAAAAGAAGAACGCTAAGCGAAAATATTAGCGCTAACAGGCAATGCGATACGACGAGGTGAGTCGAGGGAACAAGAAATTTCACGCGGACGAGCTAGTTTGGTCACAATTCTGTTGACTCAATCGCCAGCCTACAAAGCTATCTTCAGAGTGCGCCTATAAAATACTCTTTTTGTACTTGAGAAGACTCTTTAGGTAAAACTTCATTAAGTGTTAATAACTGGTATTTTGATGACGCCTCTGGTTTGTGTGCGGAAATGCTAGAATTTATAAAATATCGTTGTAAATGCCTGACAGCTTCAAAATTACAACGTTTCAAAAGAAATGAAAAACTCAAACTCAAATCATTTATTTCAATTAAACCATTTACAGGCACTTTTGAATTGTCAAGGAGTCGGTCAGTAAGAAAAATGAAGCTACATTCCCATTCCAAGCGTAGGTACCTGGAGAGGAGAAGAACGGGCAAGAAACTCCATGGACACTCTTTTAAATTAAATTGTTAGAAAAATATTAGTTACATCTCTAATGTTGAATTTATAACTAAACTAGCTTTTCGCGACTCCGCCCGCGTAGATGTCGGTTATCGCGTAAAAAAGTAGCCTATGTCCGTCTCCATATCCCAGGCTACATCTCTGCCAAATTTCATGACGATCGGTTCAGCGGTTTAGGCGTGAAAACGTAACATACAGACAGACAGACAGATAGACAGACAGACAGAGTTACTTTCACATTTATAATATTAGTATTAGTATGGATGTGAGAATGATGTTATAATAAAAAATTAAAAACGTACACGTTAAAAGCGTCCAGGGACAAAAAAAAAAAATGGAACTAAAAAAAAACCAAAGGAAAGCCGTTAAACAATCAAATGGTTGACATACCTCTGTCTCTTAACAAGTATGTAGATACAGCTAAACAAGCAGATAGTAAGCAGTATTGAGCTGCAGATTATCACTAGCATGTTCAAGTCGAAGAGTTCTGATGGAGGTCCCACTTCACCTGGGAAAAGAAATCAGGCAAGTAGCTTAGTATGTATGCTTAGAATTAATAATGTTACTTATATAGCCTTCCACTGTCTAACAGAGTTGAAATGCCCATTGCATTAGGACAAAATTATGGTTATACCGAAGTTATTCCTAGCATAACTTTATTCCGTGTTTATTTGTAAGGCCAACAAGGTATAAATTTACATTTGTAAATGACGATGGTTCCACATTTTAGCAATGCGTTCATCTAAAATGTAGTTCAAGACTTTTGCTTTCCAATTACCTATTACGAGTATTCCAGTCCACTTTATAACATACTAGCTTTTTCTTGCGGCTCCGCCTGCGTGGATGTAGGTTATCGCGTAAAAAAGTAAACTATGTCCTTTTTCATATCCCAAGCTATATCTCTGCCAAATTTCATGACGATCGGTTCAGCAGTTTAGGCGTGAAAACGTAATATACAGACAGACAGAGTTACTTTCACATTTATAATATTACTAGCTGCGCCCCGCGGTGTTACCCGCGAACACTACATTCGTTCGGGATAAAAAGTAGCATAACTGTAAATCCAGGGTGTCAGCTACGTCCATACCAAATTTTATCAAAATTGGTCTAGCCGTTTGAGCGTGAAGACGAGACAAACATACACACACACTCACAAACTTTCGCCTTTATAATATTAGTGTGATTATTTATAATACCAGCTTTTGCCCGCGGCTCCGCCCGCGTGGATGTCAGTTATCGCGTAAAAAAAGTAGCCTTTGTCCTTCTCCATATCCCAGGCTATATTTCTGCCAAATTTCATGACGATCGGTTCAGTGGTTTAGGCGTGAAAGCGTAACATACAGACAGACAGACAGACAGAGTTACCATCACATTTATAATATTAGTATGGATTCTGTCATTTCAAAAGCATATTTGCCAAGTACTTACTGCCATCCTCATTCTTAGTAGCATAGCTGTACGTCGTAGTGACACTACCAGCCTCATTAGTAGCTGTCACTCGCAGCTGGTACCACGTACCGGGGGACAGGTCTGATATCACGTACGTCGGGTTCTGCGGCTGGTAGAGGGGGGGCAGGCTCCAGGGGGAGAGGGAGGAGTACGGCTGTGGAAAGATACAAGATCAAAAGTAATTTGATAGTTTTGATACTTGCTCGCCTCGATGCCTCGTTGGTGTCATGGTTGCCTGCGCCCTTTCTACGCTCATGTCGCGGGCCGCCCCTGAAGACTGCGAGAGTGAGGGCAGAGAGTGCACCTGTGTGTGACACACGCCGCAACTATAATAGGTACCTCCCCCAGATGGCTATTCCCCACTGAGATTGACCGCCATAGCGGAAATTCGGTCTGGAGGTATATACAGGGTGGAATTTTATAACCTCACCTGGAGGGAAAGTACTCTAAATACTGGAGATAGCAAATTTTACTCAAAGGAAATATTCCTTTATTTTTTTAAACAAACAAAACTGCATTCAAAGATTTTTGAAAATTCGCTTGCCACAGTCGGGAATCGAACCGGCAAAAATCCGGAAAAATAACATCCTGTACTTTTATGGCATCAATCGATAGGGATATTCATAAGGGTCAAATCTCTCCAACAAACATAATAAATTAAATGAAAGGAAAACCATAAAATCTTTTAATTGAACGAAAAAAAAAGGGTTACCTAACTAACTAATTGAGTAGTTTCTCGAAATGAGCTCCATTTTGTTGGATACACAAATATATTCATTTCCAGTACTTTTAATAGCGAGTTGTGATGAATATTGAAAATCGTAATGTATTCTTAACTCGTTTACAGTTGCATAGGATTTTTGATAAATATGATTTTTAACATATCCCCGTTAAGAAAAATCTAAAGGGGTGAGGTCTGGTAATCTCGCAGGCCATCTGATTGTACCGTTTGTACCAATCCAGGTATTGAAATGGTAATTAACATAGGCAGTAGTGATTCTGCTGTTATGGGCCGGAGCACCATCTTGCTGTAGCTATTATACGGTTTCGTATCGTCAAAGATAATTGTTAATTAGGTACTAACATAAGTAATTTGATCGGCCTTTGAGTAAAAGTGCGTTATCTTGTCCCCTTGAATTTATAAGTTTAAATTTCATGGTTTTCCTTTCATTTCATTTATCATGTTTATCAGAGAGATTTGATCCTTATAATTGACCCTATAGACTGATGCCATAAAAGTACAGGATGTTATTTTTTCGGATTTTAGCCGGTTCGGTTCCCGAGTGTGGTAAGCGAATTTTCGAAAAACATTAAATGCAGATTTGTTTCTTAAAAAAAATTAACTAATGTTTCCTTTGAGTAAAATTTGCTGTCTCCAGTATTTAGAGTACTTTCCCACCAGGTGAGGTTACAAAATTCCACCCTGTTTAACTCTATTCAAGATAATCTAATTTAACGCGTCCCTTCACAGCTTGTTATGTACCTACACATTTCAATTTATAATAAACTTCTAAACTAATATTTTAAAGAGGTAAAATTGTTTATTTGTTTGTAAGAGGTAAATATCTTGATCCAACAGCAATAGGGATGTGTCCTGGGCAAAAAAAAAAAGAAAAACTGTTTAGTCCGTCAATCAGATAATAAAAAAGAATTAGACACGTATTTTTTGCTTTATCATATTAATAAAAAAATATTCAGATAAAACACATTAAACTTAGGAAGTGGGGGCTCGATACGTCACAGCTAAGTATAAAATCTACTGAGAAGTGACGTCATGCCACATTTGAACTAATGCCGTAATGTTTTGATTACGTAAAAAAAGAAAAATACGTGTCCAGTATTTTTTTATAACCTACATGATGGACAAAAAAAAATTTTTTAGTTATCATACCTATTAATAAAAAGCTACACTATCGTCGAGTGCTATAGGATAATAAATTATGTTTTACTAGCTTTTGCCCGCGGCTCCGCCCGCGTGGAAGTCGGTTATCGCGTAAAAAAGTAGCCTATGTCCTTCTCCATATCCCAGGCTATATCTCTACCAAATTTCATGACGATCGGTTCAGCAGTTTAGGCGTGAAAACGTAACATACAGACATACACACAGACAGACAGACACACCGACAGATTTACTTTCACATTTATAATATTAGTATGGATTTTTCTTCCACGTGGACGGAAGTCGCGGGCAGAAGCTGGTTGTTTATATAGAAGTCTTGGTTAAGGACGCGAAATTGAAATGAATAAATAAAACGAGCTATATGTTATACTAACAGATGAATAGTAGTCCTAGTCCTTAGAGATATTCTAACGACATTAAGGGCTAAAAAATATAATAATGTATAGTCCTTAGACTGTACTTAGACGTGTTTGAAATAGCTTAAGTAAATAGTTTTATTTAAGCTACTTCAAACACGAAACTAAGTATTTGTATTCTGGTCCTACGATCTGACTTAGGACCAGTAATTTTTCTGGTGAACCTGACTCTTGTTATCTATCAACTTACCATATTATTATGAGCTCTAACCCAAGCCCTCGCACCGCGCTGCTTATACTCTACGTCCAAAACTGTAAGCGCACACCCTCCGTGCTCCCAGCCGGATAGTTGTACGTACATGTGGGACGCGTTGCTCCAAAGCCACTCGGCCGTGTTCGGGGGGATTGGTACTGGTAAATATGAAAATAAAGGAAGTGTTAGGTTCGATCATCATCATCATCATTTCAGCCGAAAGACGTCTACTGCTGGACATAAGCCTCCCCCAATTGGGGGGGTTTGCCATAATCGCCACGCTTGGCAGGCGGGTTGGCGATCGCAGTATGGTGTTAAAAATGCATAGAGAACGCTGCTACCTATTCTCTAGTAAGTCCCTTAGTCGCCTTTTACGATACCCACGGGAAGAAATGGGGTGATGCTATTCTTTACGTTCGGCACCACACGGTACACGGTTAGGTTCGATATGGGGGAGTAATATGACATATTACAGCCATCACTGTTCTAAGGATAGTGCTTATCATTCTGTCAAGCTCCATTTCTCCCTCCCATCAAAGTAAGATTAAAATGTTGTTTTTAAAAATAGTGGAAGGCCTCAAGAACAGAAGATTAGGTTATAACATGTTTTGCTAAAATGTCGTGAGTGTTAATATTGTGCGAAACACAGGCATGTCAAATTGTTTTCCCAAGAGCAAACAATTTTAGCGTGACAATACGATCAACATATTTGAATAAGGCATACTATTTAGTGGTTTTATATGGCATGCGTCTTAGAATACTGTTTTAAAGTGAAACGAAGGAGTAACTTATATGGAAGTTCAACAAAAGATCACAGAAATATTTTAAGATTCGACGCTTAATTAAATGTTCATAATGTGCATACGGTTTTCTGTTTAGCAGCTAAAGGGAGTTGAAACTGGACTATTTTTAAATACATTTTATTCTTACAATAAGAGTTAGTTACCTCCACCCAAAGTACTGACATCCAAATAAGCAGGTTGTGAGGTCCCAACTTTGTTAGTGGCAGTGATCCTCAGAGAGTACTTGGTGCCACACTTCAGATCGGTCAAGGTATGTTTCTGGATGCCCGATAAGTTGGGCAACTTGTTGGCTGGCCATGCTTCTCTCCAGGGACTATTGGCTTCTTTCCAGGTTAGGCTATAACCTGCAGAGTAGTTTGATTAATACACATAGTAATGAAGATTTTGGAGACTTCATATTCCGATTTTGCTGTTGTGGTTTGGTCCTTAGGTACTCATACAGCTACAACGATCAGAAGATAATTTTGGTGACACAGTTTTTCTTGCTTCAATGACAGTGTTTAAGAGCCAACTAGTCGCGGGCTCGAACTCACTGGTGGGCGTGGCCCAAAAGCACGCCTAGCATCGTGTCCGTCATCGTGTGTTGAGTGAAATGCACGATAATTCATAGTAAACAGCGCGCATAAAAAATTACGAAAAGTCCTTAGGAAAGTTGAGTTTTATGAAAAAACTACTGGATAAATCAATTACAAACAAAGTTTATTGAAATCTTCGATAATTGAGCTTTGTCGAAGCGGACTTTGTTTTGGAGATTTTATACTTCTTTTATTACTTATTTGCGCCCAAAGTTGTGTTAAAATTAGCAGGAAAAGCGAATCTTTGTTGGCTCATAACTTTTTAACGGCTTTTTATTTTAATATTCTGCTTCCGTACAGACAAAATTAATAATAACACAAAACGATATCATGTTTAACTTTGAATGTACAATGTCAAACAGTGGAGTAATACCCCCCAAAATTTGTATGGAAAAAGTATCGACTAGTTTCATCTTAAGAGGGTTTTGTGCTAAATGTAAATGTGAAGTTGACTCAAGTTTAAGATTTTCATGTATTTTGAGTTGTAACACAATATGCTCGCTTTGAACACAACTGAAAAGCATTACTTCAAAGATATTTTTGTAGATTGGTTGTAGGGACATTTCCTTAAATATTCAGATTGTCATTTAATTTAACTTTCAAAATCAAAATTAAACTTACTGATCTTTTGACTAGTACTTCTATTGCTGACGGTGTAGTAAGGCTGCTCCCACTCCACCAGTATCGAGTCTTTGTACGGCGTCGCTCTAAGTATCGGCGCCTCAGGTAGTGGTAGGACGATGACAGTGTATTCCACCTGGTCTGAACCATACAGGTTCTTGGCTAAGCAGGTGTAGTTGCCGCTTAGGGATTGGTCTATATCTGTGAACAGTGAGGTATAAAATTAACAACTTCCAAATGAATGAACACATGATAGAAAATGGAGGTTCTGGCATAAGAGCAAATAGTTGACGGACGGACAGAACATTTACTTTTTTCTTCATCTGTCAATCAAAGCCACTATATCTTTACGAATAGGGTCCATGTCTAAGCCTCATGTTAAAAAAAAAAAAAAAAAACTCTCTGAATAATATGTGAAATTGTGAACCCTCAAAATTTTATAATATTAGTTACCAAGATTAGACAAACATTGGTGCCGATTCCCTTGTTCACAAACTAAATTTAAGTTCAGTGCATCTTTTCTTTCTATTTCATTAAGAAAAGGACAGAAGATGAATTTTAGTTTAGTCCTGTCAAATTAATCAGCGCTTGACGTAAATTGACGTAATTTTAGAGTTGGCAAGTTTTTAATCACGTCTAAACTTGTATGGAGTAGTGACAGGCGCTGATTAATTTGACAGGACTAAACTAAAATTTATCTTCTGTCCTTTTCTTAATGGAACAGAAAGAAAAAGATGCACTGAACTTCATTTAGTTTAGTTTGTGAACAAGGGAATCGGCACCATTGCATGGTTGCGATATAATTAGTTAGTAATTATTGTAGTGATTTCCGTAACATGAATTTGAATCACTCAATTGAAAAGAAAATACATTGGTATTTTCATTTCGTTTTTTTTTTTACGTGATTACGTCTTATAGATCGCTGAACGCCGGCTGCACGCACGAAAAAGCATGACTCATTGTCACGTTCCGCCTGAGCCGAGTGTGCAAGCGAGAGCGCGGAACAAGCGATAGAGAGGCACGATCGGCCTAAGCGTTCGGCTTGTGACGCAATGTTTTCTTATGACGTTATCACGTAAAATAATCGTCCGTAAACCGAATTTACAGACAACCAATTTTTTCATAAATTACCATCCTTAGCATATTCAGGGGAGTGACACTTATTTGCGAATAATAGAAAACGTATGATATCGTGGTTGGCCTAGAGGGAAATGGCAGTATGAAATTGCAAATAGATCTTCTATCTATTTCCAGTGTCAATACTTACTGTTAATCAAAAGACTATCATCATGGTTCCTCGTAAACCTAGGATGGTGGGTGATGATGTTTTGTTTGTGATACCACACGGTGCGAGGTGGCGGCACTCCCACACACTGACACACTAGGAGGAGGGAACTGCCCACACCTACTGATACCGTGCCTCCTAAAGAGGCTACACCGGCTACAACTGGAACAAGAAAGGGTATTTGATAAGTGACATAGTATTGAAAAGAGCTGGATTAGAATTTTTGAAGATATCGTCGACCGTAGGTTCAATTGAGGTAAGGGACAAAATACCCAAAATGAGCTAAGTATACAGTTTTGTTCAGAATTTTTCGCTCTTTCGAATGGTGTATATGAAAAAATTCTAGCTTAAGAAAAATGTCCCTTACCCTACTGATTTTTTGGATCCAAATTTCGAATCAGCCCCATAATAACAATGTATTTGAAAAACTATGCAATATAGCAACTTGAAATGTTGTATTTACCGCCACCAATCGAATCAAATAAGGTAAGATAAGGTAAGGTAGGTAACGATTTCCAAATTTAAGATATCCGTACGCCAAAAGTGTGTACTTAATTTTCTGTCAACAATCTCTTTACACTGTATTTCTTTTCATAAATTTTTTCAACAAGTGATTTACACTATCTTTTCACAATTTTTCCACAATTTTTGATCCAACGTAGAGGTCAATTTAATGTAAGGGACGGGACTACAAGATACTTGATCAGTAAGGGACATTACTAACAAAATACGTTGGTGTAAGGGACATCTATTTTCTTAAATAGATAACTTATTTAAATAAATTTTACACAGGTAGATAGAGCACTAAAATAAAAGATTATGTGCGAAATCAAATCCGAAAAAGGTTAATAACAAAAAAAGTTATAGGCGATTTAGTCCGAAAAAAAACTTTGTCGGCCTCTCCTGAAAAATCGTATTTTGTCCCTTACCTCAATTGAACCTACGGTCGACGATATACACATACCCTGTGTCACTGTTAGTCTGTTTAATTTAATTATCAACTTATATAATGAAGGATGAAGCGATACAATGCAGCAGTATTTTGTTACGATAGCGACTAAAATTAATAATGCTAAGACAAAGAATACGCTTTAAGCTAAATAAATCGTTAAATAATAAAAATACCACGCCGCTCTTACAAGGCTACGTTTATTTGACAGCCTACACCGACCACATAGTTAAGAGTAGTTCTAATAGATGGCGCTAGTTTTTCTTGTACCACGAACGCGTCAGTCAAACGTTCGAGCAACCGTATCTTTACTTATTAAATCAATGGTTACGGTACGTTAACTCTGCGCGTTTGTGCTACCCGCACTGGTCTTTAATGAGTTAGAAACAGTGCAAATTCGTTTCTTTCTCATTTGCATTTTTGAAGTGAAAACTTCTTTAGGCGTGTTGAGCATTCTTTGGGTGAACAAAAATCATGGAACTCGCGTCATCGTCACCGAACGCTCGAAATTAACAATCTCAAGACGACAATACGTACAATTCACAAGTTACTTAATAGTTTTCACTTCTATCGGCAGTCCACAAAGACTGCCTCGTTTTTCTTGGATATCTGAGCCCTTATGAAGGTCACATCAGTTTTAAACTAGGCACGGCATTTCAAAGTACATAATGAAAAGTAAAGGTTGGATGGGTGACCATCTTTACATACCGAGATTCCTCCGTGCCTCGGAAAGCACGTTAAGCCGTTGGTCCCGGCTGTCATTCGTGGATCTTTGACAGTCGTTACGGATCGTTCGAAGTCTAAAAGTCTGACAGCCAGTCTTACCAAGGTATCATGTTGGTCAGATAGGCAGTCGCTCCATGTAAAATATTGGTATTCAGCTGCATCCGGTTAGCCTGGAAGCCGACCCCAACATAGTTGGGAAAAGGCTAGGCAGATTGAATGAAAAGTAAAGGTTCCAATGACCTCTGTGTGTCGGCGTGTGCGCCACCCTCCTGGTGGCAGCCCCCTCCCCGGCCGGCGTGCTGGCCGTGAGCCAGGCCTCGTACGTGCTGCCGGGCACCAGCTGCTGGACCTCCGCCGCGGAGCGACCGGACGCGGGAATGCGGAGTGTCTGTGGCGGACCGTTGCTGCGGGAAAGTGGAATGCTGTATTGGCTGTAGTTGGAGTAATTGATGGAGATTCGTAGAAGTCAGAGTTTTGTGGAGGTTCTCAGTGGACGAGGAAACTTTTACCCTTTAAGAGGGTTGGCACCGGTCCATTAGTGCCACGCCTTTAAAAACATTATCTCGTGACTGAGAAGGAATTATGAAAAACGGCTCAATCAACTATATCGGTAAGTGTGTCTAGAATTTTCTAATACCTTTTATAAAGTTTCATATTGAGACACGAAGCAACAAAATTCGATCTAAATAAAAACGGCCACATTCCTCTAGATCGTATTTTGTTGCTTCGTGTCTCAATATGAAACTTTATAAAAGGTATTAGAAATTTTTAGACACACCGATATAGTTGCACCGTACACACCAGTTTGGAAGTGAAGTATCGAGATGTGGTGTTTTTGCAATGAAGAAGTACTACTGCATATTTTATTTGAAGAACATCACACCTGACGAGTAGTCAGCTGCAGGTTTAAATGGTCCCTTTAATGAATATCTCTAATGTGGTGATGAGCTGCAGGTAATACCATACAAAATCTGACGCTTCACATGGAACTGACAGTTTAACAGTCTTCCAGTGATTTAATGTGATATATGGAACTATGAAAATGGGAGCTGAACTGTTTAATCTAAAGCAGTGCTTTTCAACCTTTTTCATGGCGCGACCCCCTTAGTATAGAAAAATATTTCGCGACCCCGTACGGTCGACTGCAAAAATCCATGGACAATACAGAAACACAATCGTGTGAAGCGAAAAGCGAAAGCAAGTACTACTTTCGAAAATTTGAACTCAAACGTTCACTGGAAAATAGACACTAAGGTATCCATGCAATTTTGAAGGTGTACCTTGAATAAATTCCCTGAAAAATTCAAGATCATTCAAAATCCTTGAAAAATTCAAGTCTGTCACTTTAAGTACCTTTTGGCTAAACAGAAAAACAGGTTTGAAGTGTCTCATTCCATTTGGAATCTCCTACTTATACGATTTAACGTTTTCGTCGATGGCTCAAATAAAAGGCAAACAGAGAAATCGCCTAAATTTTGAAAACAATTTAAATCTAATCAAGAAAAAAAAAAAAATTGTTAACGATAAACAGGCGTAACAATCACATTAATTTCAATGGGTACGCTTGGTCCTCGTTATAATAATGATTTATGTGATTTGTAGGTATTTGTTGATTCGTGTTAACCTAAGCCTTTAATTACATTTTTCTTAAATATTTAAGTAACGGCGAACCCTAGGGGGTCGCTACCCACACGTTGAAAAACACTGATCTAAAGGATAATGACTGACCATCAGTAAGCAAGGTATAAACTCTTAAAATGGGACCTTACATAACTCCATTATTTTTATCATCAAAAATACCTAATTTCAATTCAGAAAGCAATTAAAACTGACCTGGACGTAGGCTTGACATAGACAGTGTAGTGCAGCAGTTCTCCATTAGGATGAAGAGGTTTCTTCCAACTGACGAGGAGTGATGATGATGATAGTACTAGTACTTTGATGTCTGCTGGTGGACCGGGCACTGGGGAAGTTTGAAATTAGGTTATGTAAACATGACGTCATAATGCAGTCTTACGAATCGTAATAATCGTAGAACAGTGACGGATCTGACATTTATGTTAAACTCTGCCGCGCGTGCAATAACAGCAGTAACTATAATTTTTGTCCAAATTGAGTCAAACATAGATTCGGAATCAGCGCAATGAGCTGATTCCGAATCAATGCTCAACTAAATTTGGACAAAAATTATACTTACTTATACTTACGGCTGTTATTGCATGCGCGACGGAGTTTAACATAAATGTCAGATCCGTCACTGTTCTACGATTATGACGAAATTATCTATTGCTTATTTAATACAAGTAAGTACATAAACTCCATCGACTCGAAAACAAGAAGTCATACAAAAATGTTTTGAACGTAAGCCTGAACACAATATCATAGGTGCGCAAAACCGCGTAAAAGCAGTTTGTAAATACCACGTATCTGAGTTTTCATGATTTTACAGAGGATAAAAAAATTGATCTTGGCAAAAGGATTCTCTAGAGATTAGGCAGAAGCGAGGCATGAGGTGCGAAGAATCTCTCGAGGAGATCCGGCAACAATTAACGACGACTTGACCTAGCAACATACTCGTACAACACGCGGTTCAACGAGAAGATTACTGAATTCAAGGAAGAATTGAGCAAGTTTCGATGGTAAACCCCCGTCGAAACTTGCTCAATTCTTCCTTGAATTCAGTAATCTTCTCTGAAGGTTATCTGAACTCTGAAGAGGACTAGATAATCCACAAACCCGGTAACTTGCTCTATTTCCCCGAGAGCGATTAATGGTCCCAGGGTATTGTCGGATTTATCGTCCACAAGTCCCTTGTGAACAACGTGGTGCAGATCGAGATTGTGTTGACCAGGGTGGCGTACCTCATACTCAGAATATCCGCAAGGTATTAATTAAAGGTCGTTCAGGTATACGCTTATAACTTTTTGTACACTGATCCCATAATGGTCTAGTATATAGAAACATGGTAGGGAAGTAGTAGAGATTTTAATATTGCTGCATGCATTTAGTTAATGAAAGGTGATACCTACATGAAAACGACATTTACTCTACATTCAAAGAACGTTCTGCGCTTTGCCATTTAAACTATTGCTACCACATGCTAAAAATTCATCAACTTATAATTCTTTTCTGAATAGACTTTCTGACCCTCACTTTTATTTTATTTTTATTTTTTATGACATTCATTTTATTTTATTTTTATTTTTTATGACATTCATTTTATTTATTTTTTATGACATTCATTTTATTTTCTGTGATTAATATACTCACACACTGATATAGGTTATTATATGTTAAAATTTTAGGGAAATCATCTACTTTTACAATGTTTGTAAATATGTGAGCACCATGTATCTAACGTAATTAATTTGTCTGTCATTGCTTCACTTTTCATTCTTTTTACCTATTGTGGTATAGTAATTTTATTCTAGGTAAGTGCATTGTCTTCACATATAATTAATAATTACTGTATACAAATATTGTTAACATTTTAAAAGAGTAAGTATGGAGTTTCTTGCCCATTCTTCTCCATACGTAACTACCTTTGGAAGGGGCAACTAGAATCAATTAATTAATTATTTTGGTAAATTTTTCGTTCAAAAGTGCCTTTTATGTGTCTATTTGAAATAAATTATTTGACTTTGACTTTGTGGCGGTATCAACAACGCCACATGCGAACTACGCATCAAAGACCTGACGTCACAAATCCTGCATCGCGCTATCAGAGTTTACCGCGCGACTAACATATATACAACATCCCGACATCAACCGTTGGGCAGTTGCCCACCAGACACAACACCCGTCTGGTCGGAGGATCCCCCCTTTACTAAAGAGTACGAGTGAACTTTACACCCTGTTCCTCATACCTCTAAAACTTTGATAACTTCTCCAATCTTCAAGGGTAACCCAAAATCCAATTTAAATGAGTTTCTGGAGAGGTAGTATCCCGGTACCATTCCTGTTATCCTATAGCTGCAGGCAAACTACGTTTTTAAATAAATTAAATTAATGTGTGTATTAACTTACCATCTTGTAACGTAGCACACACAATAGGATAGGAATAAGGTCCAGCTCCAAAGTTTGAATATCCAGCGACCTTTACTGTATAGTTGGTGTACTTTAGAAGACCTTGTAAATAAAGCTCTGAGTGTAATGATGTCTGGTTCTGCCAGGCTGCTTCTGAAAGATAATAATAGATTGTTATACAAGGAGCTAAAATGACCCATTTATACGAGGTAGTTTTACTCCCGAGCTTTAGCGAGGGAGTAAATAGAAACCGAGTTATAATGGGTTTTTAGCGCCGTGTGTTACACTCTACTTTTCACTACGATTGCGAGAAAATAAAATAATTCAATACGAGTACAATATTAAAAATAAATTACGGTCACTAATTCAATTTGCAAATTATAGAAAAATTCGAAAGAATTCGCGCCAATATGTCTTATTTTTATTTATTCTGTAGCCGCAACGCATTGCATGCATTCTAACAGATCGCCGATTTTAGTTCCATTTTCAAAAATAAAATGTTTTTTTTTTTATGAAACAGTGATAAGTCGAGTCTTTATTCATGATAATTCTACTTATGACTAAAAACATTTTCGTTTTTGTAGGCTCATTGTCATTTGACAAATAAAAATAAAAATAAAAATATTTTTGGCCTAGAGGACGAAATGCAATTTTTTCTTCGCTATAGTACGCCACAATGACGGTCTTTTTGAGCAAGAGTGAAAAGATAATGTGTGTACTTCATCAATAATGTTTGCAGTATTTAATGACAGGTACTAATTTACCAGGAAATGCGCCTGCATTTAGCTAGAAGGACGTATTGTATTGAAAAATATGGGATTAGTTAATACAGTTCTCAGTTGTTTTAACGGCATATCGAGTTTTTGAAACAGTTGCAGTCTCTTTACAGAGTTGAGTAGAGCTTAGTGTACGAGCTACGCTGTACATTGACCTTTGTGGTAGTTTGTACGTCACACTCATTTATGCACATCAATATTGTTTAGCTGTGCATTCCTCTAACATAGCATTTAAATAGAACAATTATTGTGTAATTATATTCAGTAGCAATAAATCCATCAAGGGAAATCATTCGTCTACTCATTTACATAACATCGTACCTTACAAGTACGTTAACATAACAAGTGCACAACATTTTCACTGTTGGGCATTACACCCCAACACTTAGCCTGTGTCACTTATGTAACAGTCTCTATCTAAAACTGCTAAAACTCGAGTGTCACGTTATTAACGGCCGGCTACAATACTTTGTAATAAGTTAAAACATGAGTAATTCTATCTATTTGTAATTTGGTATGGTGTATAATAAAGAGTATTGTACCTACATAACTAGTTTTTTTAATGGATACCGCATTGGTATTCTTTGATTCCGATAAACTCAGGACCATTTTTAATCAATGTTAAATTACCCAAAGACACACTATTAATACGTGGACGACGTATTGTGGATTTCAATTTATCTGTGGCGGTATCAACAACGCCACATGCCAACTACGCATCAAAGACCTGACGTCACAAATCCTGCATCGCGCTATCAGAGTTTACCGCGCGTCTAGCATACAGGGTGTTTGGCAGAACGTTGAACATACGAAAATGGTGGATAGGTGGGGTGATCTGCTACTTACTCAGCCCTAATTTATTTGGCCCTGGCCCCCTGGATATTAAAAAAAAATTTTTTTTGCTTTCTTCTAGTTTCACCACTTTCTTAACTTTAAAGTGTAATTTGTATTAAAAATGGGTAAAACAGGCAATATTTTTATTTATTACATCTTTCTGTAAGTTTGAGGAGTCATAACTTTTTTCTAGCTAACATCTGAATAAAGCAATAATTTTATAAGAATCTGCCAATATTAAAGATAAAAAAATAAACTAAAATATTGCCTGTTTTACCCATTTTTAATAAAAAAATACACTTTAAAGTTAAGAAAGTGGTGAAACTAAAAGAAAGCAAACAAAATTTTTTTTTATATTCAGGGGGCCAGGGCCAAATAAATTAGGGCTGAGTAAGTAGCAGATGACCCCACCTATCCACCATTTTCGTATGTTCAACGTTCTGCCAAACACCCTGTATATACAACATCCCGACATCAACCGTCGGGCAGTTGCCCACCAGACACAACACCCGTCTGGTCGTAGTATCCTCCCTTTACTATACCTAGAGTATGAGTGAACTTTACACCCTGTTCCTCATACCTCTAAATATACAATGGAAAAAGGGTTGTTATGGTGGTCATCTACATAAATCTTTTCATCTCTATAAGTTTGCAAGTACCACTTACCATCAGTAGCAAACAGCACAGTGTATCCTACAAGCGAGCTGCCTTGTCCAGGTAGTCCGATGGGCTGCCAACCGATACGAAGAGATGTAGAGGATACTGCTGTACATTCTACTGATGATGGGGCTTGCTCAGGAGCTGGAGACAGAAATGGGTTAATTAGACAAAACTTTATGAAGACTAGCTCTTTAAGTAAAAAAGATGCTACAGAATGACGTCTCGAAATACAAAGACATAAACTTGTTTCATTGACATTATAATGTCGGTTCAGCTTTTCTGTACAATTTCATGAGAACCGTCAAGATTGGTTTTACTTTAACCGCTCATTCCCCTAGGTAATGAGCGGTTAAAATGTCAACAGCTGTCGCTGCATGCTGCATGCTTGCTTGCACGCTGCATGCTGCATGCTTGCTTGCATGCTGCAAAATGCAAAAAACAATGCTGTTGAAAAATTGAAAATGGATAAAATGTTATTCTTGGTAATAAGTTTTATATTAAATAAACAATATAAGGATGAAGAATATTTGATTTCTTACTCTATGATATGACTATTCTTACATTAAACTTTATGTGAAACAAAAATCAATTATTTAAAAATCTTCTAAGTAAGTAATCAAACTATAAAACTATTAGCTATGAAACTACGTACAACCGATTTGTGGTGCAAGTGGGCCTTACTATTATAGTGCACCCAAAATAAATTGCTGGTACCTACCCTAATCTTATTGATGATGTCTATAAGAAAAATACTTACCTCCTTCTCTTGTATCTTGAAACACAGGCAGTGAAAATGGACCCGCACCTGCATTAGTGAAGGCTGATACCGATACAGCATACCTAGAAATATAAGATCAAGTTAGTATAAATATAGGGTGTATCTATTCAAACACGATATATTTTAAGAGATACACCTACAGGTGGTAAAGAAGCTATGGAAATGATTTTTTTTTAAATCGCAGTATATTATAAAAAAATAATAATAATAATTTAAAATTACTTGATATGATGATTAATTATCAAAATTCACCGTCGCCGCGTCCGGGCGGGTCATTCATAGAATAAGTAAAATTTTGGAAACTGCAACTCCTTTGCAAAATGTCTCAAGCAATTTTAAAATTATAATAATTATGTAAAAATATATAACACTTAGATAAAAAAAAGTTTTTCGCTGCTATGGCTTTTTTACCACCTTATACATGTTCCTCTTAAAAGACACCTTATATACCTACTAGCTTTTGCCCGCGGCTCCGCCCTCGTGTATGTCGGTTATCGCGTAAAAAAGTAGCCTATGTCCTTCTCCATATCCCAGGCTATATCTCTGCCAAATTTCATGACGATCGGTTAAGCGGTTTAGGCGTGAAAACGTAACATACAGACAGACAGACAGACAGATAGACAGACAGAGTAACTTTCACATTTATAATATTAGTATGGATAACGCCAGGCAGTACCGAGATAAGATTATGCTCCATAAATTACCTTGTGTTCTTCATCAAGCCACTCAACAAAGTTTCTTGCTTGCCCGACAGTTGCGATACTTTGATCGTTCTTGTATCGGCTTCATCTGAAACTAGATTACAGAGTCAAATAAGTTTCAAGTGCTGTTGGAATCTTGGGACCGAAGTTTATTAGGACATGGCTTGATTTACGTGGAATCATCTCTTAATACTGATTTCTGAAGTAACACTTTGAGTAAATACTTGGGTGAAAACTAATAAAAGAGAAGCAGGTTAATTTTCTATATTTTCTTTCTAAAGCATTCGTTAGGAACAGTGCTAGAAAATCTTGCATTATCAAAATCTCAATGAAACATGTAGCTTCATTTTTCTTACTGACCGACTCCTTGACAATTCAAAAGTGCCTGTAAATGGTTTAATTGAAATAAATGATTTGAGTTTGAGTTTGAGTTTGAGACATCTCACCCTGTCAAAAACAGACACAGACATCTTGTTCAACTATTTTTAAACTGATTAATCAAACGATTACCCCGATTCTTGCGAGCCCAGGTTGGCCGCTGTGGAAATGATCTGGCATAATGGGTTATTCTCCACTCCCTCCCAAACACAGACCCAGTGTGGAGCCCTTTCACAGAATATACTTCCTGCTGGCTTGGTGCCTGATGATGATTAATATGATTATTATTGTTATTTTATTACTGATGCTAAGTAATAACAGCCGCACGGGTCGATCCGTCAGGTTACGCTTGCCGGGGTTGGTCCGTGGATGGGTGACCATCTTTACATACCGAGACTCCTCCGTGCCTCGGAAAGCACGTGAAGCCGTTGGTCCCGGCTGTCATTCGTGGATCTTTGACAGTCGTTACGGGTAGTCAGAAGCCCAAAAGTCTGAAAGCCAGTCTTACCAAGGGGGGTTACCCAGTTACTGGGTTGTGGAGGTCAGATAGGCAGTCGCTCCATGTAAAATACTGGTATTCAGCTGCATCTGGTTAGACTGTAAGCTGACCCCAACATAGTTGGGAAAAGGCTAGGCAGATTGATTGGCTTAGTGCCTGATGGGCAGGAAAGGAGGTGACCTTTCCTGCCCATCAGGCACAATAGTCTGCACCTTTCAGGATTTAAACGAAGCCAATGATAGAACAAAAATTGGAGTCGAATTGTCACGTATGTAAGTAAGATGAAACCCAACGCACCTGTTCCCTGTGTCTGCGGGGTGGCCCTCACCCGGTAGCCCACGAGGACTCCGTTGTGTGTCTCCTGCAGCGGCGCCGACCACGACACGTGCAGCTCGCCGGGATTAGAGGTCTGCTCTACTAGCACGTGCGCTGGGGCTGACGATGGCGCTGGACACGGAATTTACAAAATCGGTTGCGTAGTTTAGAAAAACAACGCGGACACAGATATGAAAAGCGACTTTAAAAAATTTAACTACGATGAGTAAATACCATTGTGAGATTCTTATCTACAACGTCATTTTTAAACAATTTACTCATAGTAATCAGGGTTTTTTCTCTTTACTATTGTCGAACACAATGGCAAGGAAGAAAAAAAACGGGGCAGTCTTTGGAGACTGGGGGCAAAGTGACCTTGTGTTCATGCTGGGTTTATAAGTAAGTCATGGAATTGGAAACTTGAAACTACCAATATAATTACAAACATCAAAACGTCAGTTTCCACTGTAAATGTCTATCATCACAGTTTACGGTGGAAAAGAACGTATAGAAGAAATCTTTACTAAATGTTGTGGAATCGTTTTTATACAATGACCATGACACTCGTGTGATACTATTAAAAACCTCGCCTACGGCTCGGTTTTTAAACACACACTCATGTTTTAATACCCCTCATTATGCAACAGTTTCCTAAACTACTATTACGACGTAAATAACTTTACGTTATTTACGTGGCCGAGTAGACGAACTTTTCAAACAAATGATGCAATAGTGTTCATACTGTTTGTACTGCCTTACAAGTTACAAGTTTTACATACCTTCCTCATGCGTAGTAAAGTGCACGGGCGCTGTATACAGTGACACGCCCACTTGGTTGCCTGTAGCGACGCGCACAGCGTACGGCGTGGCTGGCCGGAGGTTCTGTAGCTCTACTGATTGACGGAGCTCTTGATCTTTTCTGAAATCAGAAAGATATTTATTTATTTATTTATATATACTTTATTGTACATCAGATTACATATTACAAAAGAAAAGGAAAATTTATATACTATAAAATATACAATGGGCATAAAATGGGGTTGTCATTGGTGCAAATAAAAAGTATAACAGAACAATATCCTATAATAGATTCACATATATATGCTATAATAGATACATATGTAGATACATACATACTAACTATATAAGCAAATAAAATAAATAAAATGTATAGATTATCGCAGCTAACAACGAGAACAAAATCACAACGACAAGTAATGTTCCTTCACGAGTCTTTTAAATACAGGCAACGATTGCGCGCGTTTTATTGGATCTAGCAATGCATTCCACAAACGAGCGGCCTGAAGAGTAAAGGATTTGTCAAGGAAAGTTGTGGATTGCATGGGCATTTTAAGCTTCAAGTTATCTGATGACCCTAAAAATTTCGTGTGGTACCCGCAAAGAAAGAAGATAGTTTGAATAAGGGAGATGAATAAAACTTTCTGCATAAGAAACAAAAGTGTTCTGTGTTTATTTATTATTTATTTATTTATAGTTAATTAACACGGTACAATACCAATTACATTAATTAACATAGAAAATGCAGACAATTGTGTCATAAACAATTATTCGTTACTTACTAACATGGAACAGTGGACACTCTCGCATACTGTTTCTCACAAACCATCAGACATACACGCTTAATTTTATTCCATTCGTCCGCAAACACATCACATTCAGGGTTGGCCATCAGGCGGGCATTGAGCATCCTTAAAGTACGACACACGGGCGATTCAGTTCTGGCGACCGTTCTGCAAGGCAGTTGTGCGAACAGATTGTGTCGGCGACTTTGGCGGTGACTGATGTATTTGTCGGGCACAAATAGTCGACAGAAAAGGTCATGGAGCTCGGGGCAGTCGATACGACCGTTAAGGGTCTTAGGGCCGAGTCACACCGGAATGGCAGCTGGCGGCGACGCCAGCGGCCCCAGGCGTCGCCGCTGGCGGCCTCGCGACCTTTCCAAGCTTTTCAAGCGATACTAGTCTTTTAATTATGAAGATAAAGTTTAAAATTATTTCACACTGAAAGTGCTCGCCGCATCGCTGCCGGCCGCTGCCACTCCGGTGTGATTCGGCCCTTACAGGCTACCGTGAGCTGATCAAGGCCTCTTCTTACCTCCAACGAGTTGAAACCCAAAGTCAGAATCAGAATGCAATGACACGCATATTCATTGCATTCTGATTCTGACTGATAACAAAGATAATTTATAGGCGTTATTGACATATGTTTTACGTTTTTGGGCTAGCTTAATCTGTTCGACTCCTACACAAAGGCTATGTTCATTTGATTGGATTGGATGGATAAATTCCTTAAGAACTTAAGGAGAGACGTGGCGAAGGATCGCGAAAAGTGGAAGATCATTATAATTTATTAAGTACGAAAAGTTTAATAATAAGCTGTACGATCGTCTTGTTATGCCTTGGCTACCTTTTAGCATTTTAGTTTAACCAAGTACTTGACGAGACTGGCCCGACCTTGTGTGGAGATCACAAGTAAAATGATTGCAGGAATTATTTTTGTTTCAAGTATTATCAGTAGAGATCGGATATTCGGATGCATATTCACCTAAAGTTGAGATATTGGCTAATATGGAATGCGCTTTTGTATCGAAAATACCCCGCGGCTCCAGGATCGACAAATTTAAGTTTCTGATTATAGAATTGGATGTACGAGTATGTTTACTTACTTTCAAATGTTGGCTTATATTGATTGCACTTTTGTATTGATCGTAAAAATCCCGCGATTCTGGGATCGACAAATTCAGGGTTTTTTTCTGACTATAGAATCGAATGCATATTTACCTACCTAAGTACTGTAGCCAAGGTAATATTTTCGCCCAGTCAGGATATAGTACTCAATTTAATAAAAAAAATATTTTTAGTTCGTTTGTTTTAACTAACACACACATATTTGCATCTCAATCGTTATTCAAGAACCTCGGGGTTTTTTTAAAACAAATATTTTTAGAAGTCGTTGACATACTATACACCCGGTTAGTTATGCATTCAGTGTTCTTACCATCCCGGGATTTTTTTCCAATTATTTTTTAAGAAGCCGCTTCCATAATTTAATAGCCAACAATTTACTTCGAATATCCGAATATCCGATCTCTAATTATCATCGATACTCAAGGTATTTTCCGAGGTCAGTTCAATTTAGGCATAAGTATATGCACTATTAAACTAAAATTTTCTACTATTTTTAATACATTACTTGTACCTGGTAACATTCATAGTAGTAGCACGTTCCCACACAGCGTCAGTGTAGTGCACGTGTGAGTACTGCAGCGTGTAGTGTCGCGCGTGTGCTCGGAGCGTGTCGCGCCACGATACTGTGGAGCTGCGGGAGCGGACTGACGAGATACGCACGTCTGAGGGCGGGCTGGGGGGCTCTGGGGAACAGAAACTCAAAAATCAAAATCAAGACAAAATCAAAATATTTTATTTCACATAAACCTACATGGGCACTTATGAAACGTCAGAAGTTAGGTGCACGGTTCCAATTAGTCGTTTCCTATGGAGAAGAGCAAGAAACTCCACGGTTACTCTTTTAAAAATAATTGGCTTTACAATATTATCAAATAACAGTGTTAATAGGTATGGGAGGACAGTGTAGGCCTTTCAACAATTACCAGGTACTTAACAAAATAGAAAAGTGCCAACAAATCTACTTTACTAGGACTACAATAATATTGTAATTAATAAAGACAGGATTCTTAAAAGAGTTCAAGGAGGAGAACTAATGTTCTCCCGTTCCCCAATCAGTTCTCGAGATATCACCAAAACAGCCGCAAAATCATTGATTTCTTTTTTGTGATTTTTTCGCATATTTGTAATCAGGGAGGAGACAAATCCAACAAATTAAAACCATAAAAATCGATCCAGCCGTTCTTGGGTTATAAATGGTGTAAATAACCCGACTTTGTTTTATAGATTAAGATTTACAGCACAATGAGAATCATAGATGGAGATACGTCCTGTATAGCTCCATCTATTTCTCACACTAATAAGTAATATTAATATAATACTGTTAGAGGAGGTGGTGGTACAGTCACAGCGCGTTCGGTAACGGACGGTAATATGGAACGGCATAGGAAAAAAAAAACAACTCACGTAACATCATATGAACAGACAATAAACAAAAACATAAGACTAAACTGCCGTTCCATCTGGATATGGTCGGTTCTGGTAGACTTCTATTTTGTAATGATATTAAGTTAACGATCGCATCTAGATAACAAACCGGGTACCCGGGTATCCGGGTTTACCCGGGTAACCAGGTAAACCCATGCCTAGCACCCCACCCATCTCTAGCCCAGTAGCATCCTACTGGTACGAAGATGGCAATTTGGAAGAAACAGTAAAAATTGCTCACCCAATATACTAAGAAGCACAGTAAAGCTAGCAGTTCCATAAGGGTTGGTGGCTCTGCACTGATACAGTCCCGCGTCACCTGTTTCTGAGTACTGCAAGCTGATGGTGCTCACCACGCCGAGAGCTGTCTTTGATTCTGATATCTTTGCTCTGAAACCAGAAAATGCTATTTTGGAAATGTGGTTAATATAAAAGAAAAACCGGCCAAGTGCGTGTCGGACCACGCACAATGAAGGGTTCCATAGTTGGGATGAATTTATCCCAAGAACAAACTTCACATTGTAGTTGAGAAATATGCTCTCCTATACAGATTGTATAGGGGAATATGTTTTTCAACTGTAAATTTAAGTTGGTCGACTATTACTCGTAAACTTGAAAAGCCTACTTAGCTGTGATAGTCATTCTTTTAACTTCGTTATATATACTACTGCTGTGTTTTTTTTTACATATCCAAGTACAACCATTTAGCTGGCAGGGGGGGGGGAACTCTAACAAAAATTAGCATTTTAAAGCCTAATATTTCAGATACGGATCCCTTAATCGAAAAATTGTTTTTACAAACCCGCAAAGACCCATCCAACAATACCCCACACCTTAGGGTAGGCGAAAAATAAAAAAAACATCCCCACTACATGTATAGGAGGTAGGTACCCTAAATAACGATTTGTTTAATGATTTAATTTTACCACTTTGTCGGCGCGATTAATTCTAGTACTAAGAGTCTATGAGCTAAGCTGGCGACGGACTGACGGACAGACGGACTGACGGACAGACGGACAGACGGCCGGACGGACGGACATGGCGAAACTATAAGGGCTCTTTGTTGACTACGGAACCCTAAAAACGTGTTTGTTAGGTTCTGTGGATCGACCATGACTAACTTTGACATGTAAATGATTTAGCCGTTGTTGTTTTCGTCAACCAATCATAGGTTGCGAGAAAGATGACATCAGATATAACGACCACTGTAAATCTTGATTTTAAAAACAGTGAGGTCGTTGATGCATGATTTGTCCTTTCTCCTATTTATTTTGGCAAAAAGGAGACCTCTAGCACCAAGGATTTTGATGATGCGATGTTATTTATTATTATTTATTTATATAAACTTTATTGTACATCAGATGTTCAATCAATCAATCAATCAATAATCTTTATTTGTAAATACAGGTTAACACAGCGTGCAAGGTGTTACAATTGTTATAATATTAAAGTTTCTCTATGTTTTGCCAGTTGGCGTACAAATGTACATTTATGAGTGGCTGATGCCAATTAACTAAATTAATTTATAATAATTCTTTATAAAAATGTCAAATAAAAAAAGTATTTTAATAAAAAGCAATATCTAATGTCAATATTTAAGACTGTATCGAGCGCACAGTGGCGCCCTCATCGTTATTCCGGTGATTTCTTTTATTTTAGAATGAAAATGCAGAAAATAAGCTCGTCAAGTTGTGCTTCACAAGACTATACGTTATTATTACTACAAACAGTAGTTTTAAATTGTTATGTTTTATTGTAATCATTAAAACGGTGCTTAGTGGCCACTATTTTCCGTGTTAATGATTACAATAAAACATAACAATTAGCCTAACAGGTAGCCTCTTAACGAAATGCTACAATGTCAATACTGAATAATTACGATTTAAGTTACTGATAAGAAAAATATTTAAAATTAATGTCATAATAATGTTTATATACGAAACATTATTATGTCAAAGAACTGTCATGTTAACTCTGTATGCGAGGTTTAAATATTTCATGAGCCTAATAATTAATCGGCTCCCATTAAACTGGAGTGCTGCTTGGCAACACTTCCAAGGACAACAACACTGCTACTAAAATAATACTAACCTTTGATTTATAAAATCTAATACGTTTCCATCATGAGTCCAAGTGACTCTAATAGGTTCGTCTCCTAGTGGCCGACACTCTAGCGTGGCAGGATGACCGAGCCGTGACGTCACGTTAGCTGACGAGGATTCGAAGTGAACAGGCTCTGGAATGAGAAAGTTACGAAATTAATTGATGACTTTAAGATGGTCGTCATCGAATACCTTGAGAGTGTTCTATCAAGTGAAACATTTTGCGTTTTGAAGTGGCATTTATTATAAATTGCAACTCATCGGAATCACGAATGTGATATGTATCTTCTAGCGCTATGAGTATGTTGGGGTAAGTTCGGCGCTGGATTAAAACCGTATGAATGAAATTCTCGCCTAATTTGGCAATATTTTGAATGCTGACAATGGTGCCGATTCTCTTGTACACCGAACTAAACTAACTAAACTATCACTAAAATTCCTTACTTTTGGCAAACAAAATTCTCTAAATTTAAAAATAAGTTTGACACAACTAAATCGAATTTGACAATCGTGACTCCACGTGGTATTTTTTTTTGGCTTCGCAACGTTGTACTTGTTTGCCTATGATTTTTTTTAGAGCCGGAGGCGCGCATGGGGGCAGCCGCGACGTGTTTTTTTATGGAATTTTTCTCTTTTTGTGTGGAAAAAAAAAAAAAGATTACCTACATGTATAGTAATAGTGGTTTAACAGTTTCTAAAAGGGGGTCGAAATTTTCATTATTTTTGCGATAGGACGCACCATTTTGAAGATATAAGCAAAAGAAAAGAAAAAAAAAATATATAGGGATAAACACGAAATATTTTAAGTGATACACCTATAGGTGGTAAAGAAGCCATGGAAATGATTTTGTTTTTTATTCTGAGTATATTATTTAAAAAAAATAATAATTTAAAATTACATGATATGATGATTAATTATCAAAATTCACCGCGCTCGTGCCGCCACCCCACCGCACCGTTCGGCGTCACTGCGTCGAGGCGGGTCATTCATAGAATAAGTAAATAAAGGATTTTTTCGCTTTTTTACGACAAAGATGTTTCTCTTAAAATATTTCGTGTATGAATAAATACACCTTATATACAGTACTGGTTTTGCACCAGAAGTCGAGGTGATTGGTGTGAATTTTAGTTCAACGAAACTAATTTTATTCCACACCTTTTTAATCGCGATAAAAAATAGTCAGATTTAGTTAGAAAATCTAAATTTTAGTTTAAAAACGTCAAATTCAGAATAGCAAAATTGCCATTTTCTCTAAATTTAAAAACTCAGTACCATCTTAGAGCTGTCAAACTAAAATATAGTTAAGTTGTGTTACTTTAGTCAATTTCAGAATAGGAAATGGTCGTTTGACAGGAATAAACTAAATTTTGGTGATTTTTAGTCTTTTTTTTATTATTATATTATTTTTAGTTTAGAGAATTTTGTGACAAGAGAATCGGCACCATTATTGTGCTGAGCAAAATTTACGTAGTGGAAGTACGGTTTTATCCCAACACCGAACTTACCGTAACATTCCCTGATTGGTTCAACACCTGTTCAACGGTAGCTATAACTGGCCACGGGTCATTTAATAAAAACCTCTCTGTCATAGGAGTCACAGACAGTCCGATGTGCAGGGCCTGCATGGAGGACGACGAGACAGCAGCTCATGTGCTACTGAACTGCCCGGTGGTTGCCACATACAGGGCCAAGTACTTCGGTAACGCAGGTACCCTACGTGAGATTGTCAGTAACACAAAGGCGTTGCAAGCCTTCTTTGAGGAGCTGGGATGGATCGAATAATCGAATTCCCATCCGTACACAAAATTCGCGCATTGTCGTGGAGTTGCGGACATCAGCCCGTATTACCTATTAACAATTTACTATTTTGTTTTTCATTTTGTTTTCCTTTGTCTCAGGTAGCAAAATGACGTCTGCAAAAAAATGACCGTCATCCCAAGGTCATTTTAGGGTCCTCAGTTTATTCGTCGATTATGTGCGTCACACTGACGTCATTTTAACGTCTGGTACTCAACGGAACGTCCTGGTGACGTCGATTTAGCGTCAATTCATTCTGCTGTGACAAATTGACGTCATCTGATGGGACCCCCCGACGTCAAGACATGACGTCTCTTACGTCGAGCAGTACCGTAAACGGACGACATAATGACGTAAAAATGCTACCTGGGGTATGATTTTCGTGTACTGTATTTTCATTTATTTTGACGTATTCGTCCTTGTTAAATTTATTGTAGCAACCTAGATTATTAGTGAATGATTATGGTCTCCTGTAATTGGAAGCACGCACTTGTATTTGTCTTGTTCTTATAGACATGCATGTTGTAATTGTGAAGCCTCTGTTGGATATCCAATAAATAAACAGGGCCGAATAAATAGGTCAGAATAAAAAAAAAAAACATACCTTCTCCCAAGACCTGACACAATCTACTGAAAGCCACGCACAACATGCAATCTTGTAGACTTTACTTTTGTTGTATCTGCCTTCATATTCGTCGACCGTAGGTTCAATTGAGGTAAGGGACAAATACCCAAAATGAGTTGAGTATACAGTTTTGTTCAGAATTTTTCGCTCTTTCGAATGGTGTATATGAAAAATTCTAGCCTAAGAAAAATGTCCTTTACCCTACTGATTTATTGTATCCAATCTATTTTCTCATTGGATTCAAAGTAGAGGTAAATTTAATGTAAGGGACGGGACTACAAGATACTTGGTCAGTAAGGGACATTACTAACAAAATACGTTGGTGTAAGGGACGTCTATTTTCTTAAATAGCTAACTTATTTAAATAAATGTTACACAGGTAGATAGAGCACTAAAATACAAGATTATTTGTGAAATCAGATCCGAAAAAGGTTAATAACAAAAAAGTTATGGGCGATTTAGTCCGAAAAAAAAAACTGAAAAATCTTATTTTGTCCCTTACCTTAATTAAACCTACGGTCGACGATATACCTTTTCACACATACGTGCGGAGTATACGTAACGAAAATTCGAACGTTATTAAAATTGAAAATATTCGTTTCGCACATAATATTTACTAAGTTTCAAGACTTTATTCATATCTATTGGTAATACCTAATTGTACTTGTCGCAATTTAACCAAAAATGCAACAGAAAAGTTGTAGTTTCGATTAAAATCAGTATGTTACCTTAACGTTCGTCCCAGGGCCTCTGACCTTTGATCGTAATACTTACTATTTACACTCATCCACACAGTCTTACTCAAAGGCTGTCCTACTCCATTTTCCACATTACAGGAGTACAACCCCTCATCAGTGAGAGAAACTTCCTCAATGATGAGGGTCCCGTTAGGCAAGCTGAGGATCCCACCGCCAGCCAGCTCTAGGACTGGTTGCCATGTGCCGAGAAGAGCTGGAATATATTGAACAATCTTATACAGAAAACGTTTTTAATCAGTGCGCTTTGACAAATTAAACTTAAACGTGTTTTATTATACACCTATTTCTTATTTTGATATGTCTTAGTACAAAAAATTTAGTTAACGTTAACGGAAGATGTTTATTTTGAAACTGGTATAATGGATACTCGTCGTGCAACGCGCCGGCGAGGCGGCAGCGCGGTCAGTGAAGCGGAACGCAGTAGTAGGTACCTATCAGCTGTGCGCTCGCCCATTGATATTATTACGAATAGATGGTCTATCCTTATTTTGCTGATTTCAAAGGACCAAAAAAAATAATTGAACAAATAATGGAAATGTGTTCTATAACTGACAATGAACCAACAAAAAAAAAAAAAAAATTGCGCACTGTTTAAAAACTTATCCTGTATTATTCGATGCACTATTCGTACACACGGCTACAAATCAAGCTATACATTTCTAGTTTAGCCTGATCTCGCATTGTATAGGATTTCCGTACAATGAGAGGTCAGCTTATACTGGAAATGTATAGCTTGATTTGTAGCCGTGCGTACCTATAGTCAACTGCATGTCCATATTCACAATTTAAAGACAGTAAAGGACATTGTTCGTAGTTGAACTACTTCGTTACTTCTGACGTGTAGCCGACTGTATCAATAATTTTAAATAGTAAAAGCCGCTCCTTTTTATTATGCTAGTGGCTGTGTCGAACACGGCCGTGTGTTTTACGTGAATACGTTTACATGTAGGGTAATAAATATTTTCTTTGATCCTGTAGCTATCGACTGGTGTAATAAAATTTTGGATGTAGATGATAGATACGTAGCTGCAATACCAAACTGCATCCCCCGATTTTGTTATCATAAATTTTCTGTATTGCCTCCCACAGCCTAATATGGAAGCAAATTTAAAGACGTATTCACGTCAAAAGGAATTATATATATGGTATGGGGAATTTTTCAGTCTCAACACTTGAAAAACAACAAAAAATGCTAAACAAGCGAATTGATTGGTGTTTGTTGAAAGTCGTCGAGATACAGAAAAAATTGTGTCACGGGACGCCCGGCAGATGTGAAACATCGAAATTGATGGTTATTGAAAGAATATAGGTATAATAAAAGAACACCGATAATGAATGGAGAAAAATGAAATATATTTTTCTGACATGACGGGGCATGAAGCGGACAAGAGATCGGTATGCCGTTTGCCTTCACGGCATACGAGTCTGTTACACTCCCAAGGCACTCTTATAGATGTTTCAGATCAAAAACGAAAAGTAATTAGCATGACTGAAACCAAGACTGTCGTAAAACCGTTTTCGTTTGAGGTTGTTGAGTAGACGGATTTTTCGAACATATTATGAAGCAATGGGTTAGCAATTTCCCTCAAAATCTTTCGGATTCAAACTCAAAGCATTTATTTCAAATAAATCAATTACAGGCACTTTTGAATTGTCAAGAGGTCGGTCAGTCAGAAAGATGGAGCTAGTTGTCCATTCCAAAGCGTAGTATGTTCCTATGGAGAAGAACGGGTAAGAAACTCTACGGACACTCTTTTAAAACAAAATATTGTTACAAAATATTGTTACAAAATATGGGTTACATCATTCATGTTGAAGTTATATATGTGAGAACAATGTAGGAGCGTCCGTAACAAAAATAATTCCAAAATTAAAATAAGCCGTGGCAGCTTAGAGATGACCAGTCCCAACTGACGGCTCCCGTTCACGAACATGACGCATGGATCAGCACCATTTAGCTCAACCATTTTGAAGGGAACTTAATGATCCAACATGGATGGAAAGTGTTATGCAATTATGGTGCTAGTTTAATATAACAGTGATACCCAAAAGAGACAATAACATAATGACGTGTACAATAACAGCACCATACCATCTTTCTTCATCCAATGCACTTGCGGTTGCGGGTAGCCGCTTGCATTGCACGACACTGTACCTCTTCTGCCGAGGAGGAGCGACGAGTTGTTTGGCTCCTCCAGCCATTTTGGTGCAACTGTAATGGAATAATACATTTGTACTGAGAATTTGAGTAGTAGGTATCTCAACTATTATTGGGATTATTGAGATATTGATACGAATTATTGATACGGTACTTGACTTTGCGGAAAGGGTGATATTAGCAGTAGGCCAGTAGGATATAAAGTACCAACTTGACTTGGAGGAAAGGGTGAGATTAGCAGTAGGAGAGGTCTGTTCGGGTCAGTATAGCTAGTTTATTTATTTCTGCCGGCAATTAACATTGTTATGTTCCAGTTTAGATATTTGGGATGCTGGTTTAACAGGAGACGATAACACTTTGTTTTCTTACCATAACTAATGTTGGCAGCCAAACAATATTTGCATATCTACTTTTTCCATCAAGAAGATTGTCGGTCTTTTTACTGAACAATCGCAGTCTTTGTATTTTGTTTCCACGTTTCTACAGTTGAATCAAACACAAACAGTTTCTATAGTTGGTTGAAAATATTGATAGTTACCTTTGATAAACAGCTCAGTAGATCTATTGACTTTAGCCACGTGGTTGGAAGCGACGCATGTGTAAGTACCACAATGTTCTAAAGACACTTTCTTGATCACTAGTGCACTGAACAGCTCCGAGTTTCTTTCGACCATCTGTAATATAATAAACTGTGTATCTATTCCACCTTAGTTAATGGTTGAGTTTTTAGCCTGCAAGTTTAAACTTTAGACTTTTCGGGGTTCACTATTTTGATTCTGTCATAGTTTCTGGCATAATGTGAGGACGTAAGTAATCCAGCAGATCACATAAAGGCCGATACCATGAAATGAATCAGAAGCAGCGCTGCACGCTTATATTTAGGACCTGAGAAAAGTCTCCACGACCACAACCGCAGTTTAGTTCTAATTTCATAATCTAGAAGACGGTTGTTGACGACGGTGTCGCGGTCCGCCCGTCTTTTAAAATGTTATAATAATTATGTATGATTGATGCGCGACTCCCTCACCCCGCCTACCGATGAGGCCGCCATTGGGATCTACGAGGATTAGTGTCAAAAAACCAAGCTAACAGCGGGCCAAGTCTACTAATGTACAAACGTTGCAATGGTCTCTTCATTGTGAGTTTTTGAAAGATTTGCCATACAAAAACTGTCAAATACTCACAATGGCAAGAACCATTCTGACACTATTGTAATAGCAGACTTGAGGCCCAGTCTGCGCGCGAAAGATGCGCGCCCGCGCATTCCGTTCTTAGTGGTCTCTTTTACCAACAAGTTTTTTCGAATTCTTATTTCTCACCACCAGCCACTTCCTAGCTGCTACAACGGTCCACAGATAATAAAAACTAAATAACAAAAACATCTCACCTTCAAACCACTAGGAATCCTCTTCCCATCTTTCAACCACTCAAAATGAATCGGCAGATCACCAGTCCTTAAATTGCAATAAATATTCACAATCTGTCCTTCCTGAAGGTTCGTTCCCAACAACAAATCATCTAATACTGGAGCTTCTATAACTTGAATCTCGAAGGCTCTTCTAGCCATTTCTCCTGAAGGACTGGTTACTATGCATGTGTATACTGCACCATTGGACTCTTTAGATATTTCTGGTATGGAAAGAATTCCATTTATGTTGACACTTGGAGCGTTCCGTCTAGTTTTACGTTTTTGGTGCGACCTCTTGTATCGGGATTGGAAGATCGCGTTTGATGTTAGTAACTTGCCTTTGAATTCCCAGTCGATTTTGCTGAAATGTGAGTACAATTTATTATAGAAAGTATTTAGGGACAGACGAGTTCTGTTCTTGACAAAAAATTGGTTGTCTGTAAAGTTGGTTTACGGACGACAGTTTAACGTGACAAAGTCATAGCAAAACATTGATGCGGCGCAAGCGTACAATGAGCGTAATGGGACAATGAGTCATCCTTTTTTGTGCATGCAGCCGGCGTTCATCGATTTATAAGACGTCGCACGTCAAAAAAAAAAAAAAAAAACTTGTTGAAATAAATATGTGGTCCCTAAAAATTATTAAGACTATTTTACCAATAAGCGGATAAAATTATAAGAATATTGACGTGACAACGTCTAATAAATCGATGAACGCCGGCTGCATGCACGAAAATGTCTCGTTACGCTCATTGTCCCATTACGCTCATTGTCCCGTTACGCTCATTGTACGCTTGCGCCGCATCAATGTTTTGTTATGACGTTGTCACGATAAACTATCGTCCGTAAACCAACTTTACAGACAACCAATTTTTTTTTTACAATTGTTTAATACTTCAAACACAGAAATGTACAGAGGCGGACTTAATGCCAAAAGCATTTTTTTATGCTTAGTTTTTAAGACTACGCGTCAATACTGGAAAAATACTGGAGTGTTAATTTTCAACAGACGAGATCTAAAAGCCTTTGAAATCCTGGAATAGTATTCAATCAAGTTTTATGACGTTGCGAAGAGAATAAAATTATTTTGTAGGCACTTGACTACATATAGCATAAATACGAGTACCTATACAAAGTTAGTTACCTTATCGGATATCCATAAAACGGACACCTCAAGTTAACTGATTCCCCACTTTGTACTTTCACTGGTGGGAGAGATCTTATGTAAGGTGGTCCTGAAAATAGAAATACGACAAAGTATTTATCACAGAAATATACCTAGTAACTTCGTATGACGTCAAGTTCACTTGTTGATTTTAAGGCGAGGTTCTTCAAGTTAACCTCTAGGAAATGTAATTTTAATGTCATTTTATTTAGAAACGGTAATTATTAAACACGTAAAAAATATGTTGCTTTTGAGACCTTTCTGTAGGTACATCGGGTACTCGTTACATAACTGGATAAAGTTCGCTCGATAGAAAAAAAAATCCAAACATACCCTTATTTTGTAGATTAAAATCATTTTATTTCAATATTATACCACATTATGTATTGAAAATCACATCAAAATAAACTCTAAGATGAAAGTCTAAGATGACGCAATGTCCGTCGGGTTTAACATTGTTAATATCGTAAAACATATAATTTTCAACCCAAAATTAACGAAATTCACGGCATAATTTACTCGCGCCCAGCTGCCACCTCTAGAACAAAAATGCACGCTCGAAGAACCTCGCCTTAACGCAACTAATCGTTATTCACAGTCAAATTTTTGCCAAATTACCATTTTGAATTCAGTATGGGAATTAATTCGCTTTTAATCTGGATCTCAGTCGCCACTCGCCTCAATGATGGAAAGCGGTGGATAAGGTCATGCGAGCTCACTCAGACACTGCCTATTTATTCTTATGGTGAGCTAACATGTAACTCTTATGGTGCACTAAAATTACGCAATTCTGGGCAATTTCTAAACGACCTTGATATTTCAGTACGTTGTTCCCAAGTATTGCGCAATTCAGTTGCCTGTGTGCGTCTAAGAGAAGCACTGAGTTTCACATACCAGGATGGATATCGACTAAGTCGCATTATGCTAGACTTACCGTACACATCCAGCCTGTTCTCATGAGAAGCCACATGATCACCTTCTCTAGCCGTGCAGGAGTACAGGCCTCCATCTTCGACCCTCACTCGAGTTATGTTCAGCTGTGAGGCCACTGAGTTGTCTGATGTCATCAATTGGCCGAGGGCGTATCTGAAAACGAACGGTATCTAGGTTTATTGATGCTGTTTATGTCGATTAAACAAAGGGAATAATTATAGTAGGTACAATTTAAGACTAATAAATTCTTATTTTTAAAATTATTTTCAAATGAGATTCTGGGAATGAGATTTATTGACAAAAGAAAACAAACGTTTAAAAAAGACTAGTATGCAACTACCGCGACTTTGTATGCGTGTATTTTGTATTTTTTTAATAAGATTAGCCATGATGAAAAGTCATCGATGTCCTTCTTCAGGTCTGAGGATACCTGTCATAACGATCGGTTAAGTAGTTTAGCAGTAAAAAGGTAACAGACAGACAGAATTATACCACACTACGAGGTCTTCTAAATCGATAGTGTGTCAATTTAAGGGACCTTGGATTTTTTGTTTTCTTTGTGCTAACTCTCTACAACTCATAAGTTTATGTCGTCAATATTGCAAAGGTGCTATGCTCTATACCTGAAGTCTCTAATTCAGATAATTTATGTAAACAATGTCAAGAAATGTCACTGTCAAAATGACAGGACAGTGGTGCAAAACATTTTATCATTAAATGTTTTTGTAAATAATCATCGATAAAATTAAGGTGAATTAATTATAAGAACTATGCAATCAACGGTATTTTGATTGCATAGTTCTGCCAAACAATGTTTTTTGTAGTGTGTCGGAGACACGGTATATGATAGTCATAATCAGCCCTTTTAAGCCCAGTGCTAGACGTAGGCGTCCCAAAATCGATTTCCAATCGAAACAGTTTACAGCCGTTTTCGTCCAAAATGTGACTAGATATGCTACTTACAAAATGAATCTATTTATGAGAGTTGTAATATTAGTGTTGTTGAAGATTAAAAAATGTAAAAATGTTTGGATCCAGTATCATAAAATATTTTATACCAGAAAATCTCCTTTTATTAATAACTTTGTTTAAAACCGAAAATTTATAAAAATAATTACGGTATGATTATTTTTTAATTATTATTTCTTAAAATCAGTACTTAAAAGAAGATAGAACCTCTTTTTTTGCAATTTTATGTGAATTACCATTACGAAGATATTTTTTTGTTGTGTTATCCCCGTTGTTTACATAAATTATCTGAATTTGAGACTTTGAGTATAGTTAACCTTCTTTTCACTTGAATATCATGGTGAAAATTACCTTGGATCAGTATTACTCGTCACAATAACGCCATCTCTCTCCCACATGAACTGTGGAGGTCGGTCGCCGCTCGCTGCACATTGCATGCTGATCTGAAAACGTTAAAATACGATTATTGTTTTTTTTTTCGACTAAACGCTGATAATCAATCTGCCTGGCCTTTTCCCAAATACGTTGGGGGCAAACTTCCAGTCTAACCGTATGCAGCTGCATATCAGTATTTTACATGGAGTGACTGCCTATCTGACCTCCAAAACCCAGTTACTGACTAACATTCTTTGAAAAGTATTATTTATAACATATTACTTTAATTATTGTGAATGTGAGCACTATGTGGGTCATTTGTTTCTTTTCAGATTTTTTTTCTTCCTCACTTAGTTTTAATGATGGTCTGGTATTTTGAGTACTTTATGCGGCGTACCCAAAAGTCCTTTCTTTGGTATTGTTCGTTGAGTCGTTTAGCTCCTTAAATCCTGAGTTGAGCTACACGATTACTGACAAATGCTTGCACTGACTGAACAGGTCCACTCAAATTTGTGTGGTTCTTTCCTCAAACGGATCACACAGATCTACATGGTCCTCACATCTGATCAAGATTATGTCTGAACTTTAAAAGAGACTTTGACCCCTGAGTTTGTTTTGCCATTTCTTCTCAGAGGTAGTCAGATAGGAATGTCGACTCCATCTAGCTTATTTTATTTTTTAATATGTCGTTTATAAGTGATTCCGATATCCTATTTACAGAATAAATGATTTCATTTCATGATACCCCTTGGTAAGACTGGTTGTCAGACTTTTGGGCTTCTGATTACACCTAAATAATGTCAAAGATCTATGAATGACAGTCGAGATCAACGGATTGACGTACTTTCCGAGGTACGGAAAGTTCTCGATATGTGATGGATGGTCACCCATCCACGAACCGACCACGGCAAGCGTAGCTTAACCTTAGATCGACCTGTGAAGCTGTTATTATTTAGCCACGAGCCCCGACATACAGTAAAATACTGTGGCAAGAAAAAAGAAGGTCCAGCATTAATAAAATTGAACTAATCAAGGTTTTGCTCTTTCTGTAACAGCCATATTGGAAGTCAATTAACCACTTTCATAACAACCGATCCTATTCTTCTCGGGTCTGTCTATTTGCTTAACTACAGCCATCTTCATTCTACAACTATTTCTTGCAAGCAAATGAGATTGTTCTGCATCCATACATCGTTCGCCCCAGAACCAACATCAAAGGAAAATTAATTTACGTGTTCTAAATTACCTACAAGTATATGCCCATAAAGACAATGTTTAATGACGGACAACTTGCAGAAAGGATTCATTTCAAAAGAAAGCAAAGTTTTTGAGGTTATATTTAGTAAGAAACAATCCTTTTAATACTTCGAAATACATGCTAATAAATGCAAGTCACTGTTATTTCTATTGCCTGTATATGGTTGGTTAAGCTAAGAGAATCAGAAAAACATTTAAGTAGGTAGGTACTTACCTGAGTACCTATTAGGTATTTGGTAAATCTTCTAGTTTTTGTATTAAAATACGTAGGTAGGTAGGTAAATAAGAACTTATTTATTTAATTTCAATGCATACGACTTTATCCTAATGTTTTTTTGATTTGATTTATTTATATTTAGGTAGGAAGTCATATTATCTCATGTTATTGAAAGATTGGACATCACTAATTGCCATGTCTAATCTAATTGTCAAAGATGGCGGCATATTGTATGTGATGTCGATAGTCGCTCTTTTAATTGTTCATTATGGAACGCAGAATGTCCGTTTCATACAGATATTCGCAATTAGTCTAATAAAATATATTTATAATTATTATGTAGGTCAGATGTTTGTTGGTCCTGGGGCCATTTCCGACGATGTTCTTTAGACGAAATTCTTGAGGCCTATAAAATTGAAACTTTGTATGCCTACAGCAGGGTAATTTCACAACACACTCTTAATGGCAATACCATTCATTTTGACAATTATCATTACCTGTGAGCGGACGAAGTTTTCAAACTTATGAAGCCAATGTATTATGAAACTACTTCAAAATCCTTCATATTGTAATGCAATGCTCTTTTTCTGAATTTCTGATGAAATATACATCTGTCTGGTAAACAGGGACTGAATACCGATATAATTTGGATACATGATACCAAAATATCGCTATAAGTACCGGTATTTGGGTATACATATAATACCGTTATTATTTCATTTATTGCGTTTTTGCAAATTGCAGGTCAGCGTCAGGTTGTATCTTGATCAAAATATGATTCGCGACTGAAGAATCATCAATAAAGATTCTGTGACGTCACATTTTAGCCTGATATCAGTACTGAGTATCGATATAATTATCGATATTTTATAGCGATACTCAAATTACTGATATAAAATACGAGTATTTATGCCAGATTTCGATACTGTTATCGGTATTTTCTTTAAAATATTGGTATTCTTCGAATATCGATATTGGTCCCTGCTAGTAGATACTTGAGAAACTTGATGCCGCAGCAAGGGTACTACCACAACTATCCATGGTGTTGTCTTTTTTAAATTCAGTATGACTCCCAAATTCAAGATTTATTTCTTGACCATTTAGATATTTTCTATTAGTAAAGTTACTTATTTGGATACTCACATCTCCGCCCGGTGTGACTGTTCTTTCCGTAAAGTGTTGTGTGATAACCAGCCGCATATCTGCTAGCCTTTTTCTTCTGTCAATACCTAAAGAGAGAGAAAAAAATATTTGTGTCATCAATATTATTAAGTTTCTTATGTACTTTCTTTGTACCCATAAAAAAGATTTTGGTTTGATATAAAAAACCCAGCTGATATGCTATTTCCGATTTTAAACAAATATATTTCTCCTAAATTCCCATCCAAGTGAATATACCAATTATGTTTCAACAAAATTGGAAACCCCAAAGGGTAGGGGCGTTAATAGCCATTTAGTGACGTCACGAACTACCTAATTTACATAAATTGGTGTCTAGTTTAGGCGTTGCTAGGCAACGGTTACGTCATCCATATGGCACTGATATACAGGATACCGTATAACGTTGATTAGAAGCTCTCGCACTAGTAAGTGGGGTGTACACTGCCTGGCAGGAATATTGGTGCAGTTATTAAATGGGTACAATGTTAGCGTTTTACTAATAGTTATTTATGCAACTGTTTTATAATAAGGGGTATTAATAATAATTAATACCTAATTATTACAGATGCAGTGAGATGCATGCAAGACTTTATCTATACCCATGACATGAATCCTCTATGAAAGGTTCTGAAACAGTTTTTGCAATACTAATATCGAACAAAAATGGCGGGATGCGACGCTATGGTATAGTATAGTGAAACGCGCGTGCGTGACAATGTTCTTTTTTTGAAATTCATAAAGATATCACGTATTGAGTACTGAGAATGGAAGGGAGGATGACGATCCCTTCCTTACTCATCAAACAGATGAGTAAGGAAGTGATCATCATCCTCGTAAAAGCAAAGAAGTTGCATTATGAAATTCAGTACAACAATATAACTCCCGTTTGGATGCTATTATGGTTACTATGACACTGGGTGTTTTAATGTTGGCAATAAGCTAACAGAACCAGTTTTCAGAAACTTTTATAGATGATTTATAGCATGGGCGTAGATAAACTATTATATGAAATGGCGATTAAAGTCAATCAGAAGGAACGCTCCGAAATATTACTTAAATTGCTTTACTAGAGCTCTTTATACACCACTATAATGAATGACGTGAGAGAATATTGCTAATCTCATGCTATTGTTAGGCGGATTGTAGATTGTATGTTGATGGTGCTCATCGCGCATAGCCTTCGTTATAATAACAGCAACGCAAAGGCTGTTCACTGTTGATAATTTTATGGTAAAATTGAACAAACCGAAAGCTTTAGGTGGTTGTTTAGATCTTATGGCTTTTACGCTAGTCATTGTAATTTTGAGTAATTAGTTTCTTAAAAACAGCGGCCAAGTACGAGTCGGACTCGCCCATGAAGGGTTCCGTAGCAGCAAGCGCGGTTTACGATTTATGACGTATTAAACTTAGGTACATTTTCGGTGGAAGTTTACATGGTAATGTACATTACCATGTAAACTTCCACCGAAAATGTACATCATACATCATATATTTTTTTAGTTTTATATTTCTCTTATTTTAGAAGTTACAGGGGGGGGGGACACATTTTACCACTTTGGAAGTGTCTCTCGCGTAAACTATTCAGTTTAGAAAAAAATGATTTTAGAAATCTCAATATCATTTTTGAAGACCTATCCATAGATACCCCACACGTATGGATTTGATGGAAAAAAAAATGTTGAGTTTCAGTTCTAAGTATGGGGTATAAACCCCAAAATTTATTATGTTTTTTCTACTTTTGTGTGAAAATCTTAATGCGGTTCACAAAATACATCTACTTACCAAGTTTCAACTGTATAGTTCTTATAGTTTCGGAAAAAAGTGGCTGTGACATACGGACGGAAAGACAGACAGACAGACATGACGAATCCATAAGGTTTCCGTTTTTAGCCATTTGGCTACGGAACCCTAAAAACTATTCCATTTTTACAAAAAAATCACTTCCCTACTTTTCCTAAATACTGGGCCCAACTAAAGATCCTATACTGTATCTAAATATAGTTCCCCGAAAAATAATTGGCATCAAATGTGTCTTCGAGTAATCAATCGCGGAAGCGAACGTTGGCAGCGATAGGCAAGTATCAAATCCGTTTGGTGTAGCACCCTATTTGTGTTAAAGGAAAGATAGAATTTCAAAATGGTGTTTCTGATGCGATTTGGAAGAGAACGCTTCATTGGAAAAGGCAACCGACATCGAAATCAGGAAGAGGTGGACAATGGTGCCGATTCCCTTGTTCACAAATTAAACTAAATTTAAGTTCAGTGCATCTTTTTCTTTCTATTTCATTAAGAAAAGGACAGAAGATAAATTTTAGTTAAGTCCTGTCAAATTAATCAGCGCTTGACGTGTTTTGATGTAATTTTAGTTGGCAAGTTTTTAATCACGTCTAAACTTGTATGGAGTAGTGACAGGCGCTGATTAATTTGACAGGACTAAACTAAAATTTATCTTCTGTCCTTTTCTTAATGAAATAGAAAGAAAAAGATGCACTGAACTTAAATTTAGTTTAGTTTGTGAACAAGGGAATCTGCACCAATATTACAATCATGTTTACGACATAAGCTGCGAAATGGGAGTCTATTTAAGGGGACGATAACCGACTTTTAATGATTTTACGAGTATACTGAAGATCACGTCTAAACGAGTAGTGTTAATGATTTGGAAAAGTATATGTTCAATTAGAGCATTTTTTTTACAACTTTATATATGAATATTTTAAATTAATTTGTAAAGTCTAACGCGGATAAAAAACTGAGAATCACGCAAAATCTATCAAGCCTTAAAGATAATTTAATTATTGATCTTTTAATATACGTGTTTTATTAAAATACCTTTTGTTTTATGTATAATAAATTTATAATGCGTCTTATTTGGGACAACGCTCCTGGATGGGCGAGTCCTATTATTGGCTGGATGTACGACACGTTGTGTGAGCTCAGCACAGAACACACAAGCTAACCACTCAAGGTCACTGGCATATATCTGCGTCTTAATTTATATCTGCCGTCTCCCGACACGACGACGCTTGGAACAAAATATTACCTACAACTTATATTAAACTTGAAGGGCCAACACATATGATTCTTTTACTTTTTAGAAGTTTTTGTTTGTGTGATTTTTTAAATTTAACTTTTATTTCTTGCGTTTTAAACTTTATATACAAGTAGACACGCTACGATCGACACGTGCCTTGCCGAAATCTGCACAGCTGTACGTATTTTTCCGCGGTGCCTCTGTATCGCGTCGCGTATCGCGTCTGTTTGTAGGAGCCTATAAAACACCCCACTTTTTCCGTTGGGGGTTAAAATTATTAGTTTGAATTGATGATTATAGTATAGGTACTATAATTAAAAAAGAGATAGTCTTCTTATTAATAACTATCTCTGTAACAAACATACAGCGCCATCTAGTGTAATTTACCCAAAGCACTACGATGAGCGGCTACATAAACTGGAAGACGGCAAGCACAACCGATTCCTGTAGACAAGTGACGCCATCTACAATCTTCGTGTGCGACGATCTGCGCTAGCGCCACCCAGCGAGTTATCTGCTCCACAACCACAGACGAATATGATTGTGTAGATATTGTGCACACATATAATATAAACAATCCGTCTTTATAAGCAGAGCTGTCTTCGAATAAATTGTCATTCACTAGCTAGAGGTTCTGAGTGCGGTAGCCACGCAGCCAGCTCTGATCCTTAGTACGACTAGTTCCTGCTTCGATAGCTCAGCAGTCTTCAGGAACTAGCCAGGTAGGAGAGGGCTGAATGGCGATAGCCACGCAGTCCCTTTCATTCCTCCACTTAGGGTTGTTAAATGATAATATAAATTGTAACGTGTAACATTTTTTTTTAATTTAAGTGAAGTTGCCAATAAATTATCATCAAGTTCAACGGGGCTTTAATTTCTCAAAGAGCAACCCTACATTATCTCTTTATTAACGTAATAATAATGATGTAGAGGAAATGGTTCAAACAAAGACATCCAAAGGGGTGATTGCGTAACACATTGTAAGCAGGAATGGGTTTCATTTTGACAATTCAACAACATTCATTGCGTTATTTACGTTGCTGAGCAGACAAATTTTTCGAACATAATAATTATATGAAGCAATGGACTTAACAATATGCTTCAAAATCATTCAGAGTGCGATCGATAATGTTTTACGCAGTTAGGGTGCTGGTCTATGTAGTTCCATATTTCCATACTTTGACAATAAAGACAATACAACAACCTATAATAATATAATAATAATATTTTTATTGACATAAAATATGTTACATTTATATGGAAAACCCTGACTCCTGCGCTAGGTGTAATCTGTGTTACAGGAATCAGTGTCTTCTCCCAGTAGTTTTACACAGATATTATGCAATAAAATTTAAAGAATTTTAAATTATACAATTAATGCTTGATGCGTATGTGTGAGGGTGGGTTTGTATCCATGTGTGTGAGGGTGTATGTGTGTGTGAGAGGGTGCGTGTGTGAGGATGCGTGAGCGTGCGTGTGCATGTATGTCATGGTTTATATATATTTATCGTGCATGTTTATAATGGAACCTGGCAATTGCAGGGTTTATGTTATTAATTTTTCAGTCTGTATGTAATCCAATGTTTGTAGCCAGGTGTTTCTTTTCTTTTTAATTTCATTTTTAGAGAATGGGTTAATCAGTAGGGCCTTGATTATCTTATTATAGATATGCGTAGCGTACCTACCTATAATAGAACCAATCAATTAGCTCACGCATACCGCCTTACGGTACAATTCTCAAGCAATCTATCCGACTAATGGGGCCTGGAGTGCATGAATCACAAAATAGATGGTACCAGAAGGTTAGTTCCATATAACGAGTGAAAACAGATCCGTGCACGCATAGACGTGTACATATATGTACGGGCGATCTCAAACAAATGTCAGTCGCGAGTGCGCTTGCACTCGCTATACGTAGACGCATGTCTAATCTGAAAGTATCTGATGAAAATGTAAACAAATGGATCAGACTACAAATTGGCGTCCACAGCGTACGTTACCTGTGGATGCCAATTTGTAGTGCCACTTATGATTTGGGTACTTTGAATTGATTATTTGATTTGTTAAGCCCAAATTAAAAAAAATGGTAATTTATGGTATACTAGCTTTTGCCCGCGGCTCCGCCCAAGTGGATGTCGGTTATCGCGTAAAAAAGTAGCCTATGTCCTTCTCCATATCCCAGGCTATATCTCGGTCAAATTTCATGACGATCGGTTCAGCGGATTAGGCGTGAAAACGTAACATATAGACAGACAGACAGACAGACAGACAGACAGACAGACAGACATACAGACAGAGTTACGTTCACATTTATAATATTAGTAAGGATAAGGATTTTATTACCAGAATTTTCGACGATATTTAATCATTTAATTTTTAATAATTTTATTCAAAAAATAAATTATTGTTGGAAAAGTACTGAGATATAAAGTTGAAACCTCTTAAATACAGATGAATAATTATGATACTATTTCCCTTCAGTGAGTGATTACGTTAGAATTTAACCTAACCAGGGTTTATTTACACTTTTGTAACAGAACGTATTATGTGTGCGTGCCTTTTGCTTGTTGTATGGAACTGACCTTCTTACCTATTTATGTTGTGTCTTTAATATGCGTGTTGCAATTTCGGACGCCTGGAGCCTTTGATGTGGGCATGCGGAATGGAAACTGACGATGGGCTTGATGATGATGATGATGATGGGGCTCCCTTTTCCGCACCTAGACTCTCATTTGGTCCGTTGTGCGTGGGGATTCTGGCTAACAGAGCCAGCCTAGCTCCGCCCAAAAGCACAGAAGCTTCCTGGGAGCTTCACAGGCTTCACGGAGCGACCTCACTGTTCCGAGGATTTCTTCACGTTGTGGAGCCACGGCCTCGCATTCTAGGATGACGTGGTCGGCTGATTCCTCGGCGTCAAGGCAGCCCCTGCAAAGGGGCTGTCTGTGGCGCCTATGTTAAAAAGATGTTTGTTAAGGAGATTATGGCCCGTAATTGTACCTATTATTATTCTAAGGTTATTTCTACTTAGGCTGAGAAGTTTTTTGGTTAATCGCGGGTGTACCATTGGTAATGCCAATTTTGACTGTCTACAGTCTGTTACCTGTTAGTCTGTGTCTGTTGATGATGGACTTTTAATTTTTAAAGACAAAATCATGTTGAGTAGAAGGCTGAGGACTTTGTTGACGTGAAAGGTATACTGGTGGTAAGTTCAATGTTTCTGACTAAGAAAATACTGTAAGATTTTAATCGATAATAACTACGCGAAAAGATATAGAAATATACTTTATGAGTTTAATGTGTTTTGCATAAACAACCATTTCTCTACATTGGTGACGATTCCCTTGTTCACAAACTAAACTAAATTTAAGTTCAATGCATCCTTTTCTTTCTATTTCATTAAGAAAAGGACAGAAGATAAATTTTAGTTTAGTCCTGTCAAATTAATCAGCGCTTGACGTAATTTTAGTCGGCAAGTTTTTAATCACGCCTAAACTTGTATGGAGTAGTGACAGGCGCTGATTAATTTGACAGGACTAAACTAAAATTTATCTTCTGTCCTTTTCTTAATGAAATAGAAAGAAAAAGATGCACTGAAAATAAATTTGGTTTAGTTTGTGAACAAGGGAATCGGCACCAATGATTGAGCATGTAAAACAAAACAAAAGATAGGTCATGTATGAACGGTCGCCAGCTTATCAGGTTATATGAAACTGTCAAATTTCTCCAAACGATTTTAAACCTTAAAATGTCGATGGTTAAGTTCAATATCGAATGCTGGACTGTACCAATTTCATGATGACGCCTTCTTCTTCTTTTGTATCGGCACTATCGGAAATAGTATGGTTCATAGGTACTGCAAGCTTGAATATGTATCTATTGGTCATGCCAATGCGTTGTATATTTTTTCCTGCGAAAACTGCACTTTTTCCACCAAATCTGCAATTTTGGTGCTGGGAGCGAAGTTTCATCAATCAATAATAATGTGCTTTGTACGCATCTGTCATTCGCGGCTTTTGTGGTCCATCGACTTGGATTTGTGTGCTGTCATATAAATCACGAAGTAGAAACCACGGTCTAAAGCTCAACGGCATTTTATAAAATGTTTTGAAATGCTTTAAAAACGGGCAATCGTAAGCAGGGATAAGTACAGTGGAAAGCAGGTCAGTGCTAACACTTTGACATTGAGCTGGCCGTGCGTAGTACGGAGTTTCAATAGAATACAAGGCCAGTTTATACCGGTTTTGTTACCACTGACATGTGACTACAGTACCTTCAATAGTTATAAGGCCTGAAACTGAGTTAAGCGGGCTTCCGCGACGGGCACCCGTTGCGTGTGTACACGCGTGCATACGCGGGGGGACTCTGTCGGCAATTAAATACGGCGTAGTTTAATTTTAACGGTGTGCATGTACAGTTGTGTCGATGGAGAACTTAGCAAAACGATGACTAGCATAAATAAAATGACAGCCAGTAAGCTGGCGCTACCAGGCCCAGCGTGTGCCTCCGCGACTTACGCCCGCGCTTGTCCCTGCGACGGAGCACTTTTGTATGGAACCGCGCGGGTGTCCGCATAACGCAGTTTCAGGCCTAAGCGTCGACTGGTAAACGAATTGTACCTCCAGTAGGTGTTGATGAAAAAATATAAATTATAAAAATATAAAGTCGACCTCGTCTATCGGTTTCCACCAAGCGAAATCGTGGTGAAGAGCTTGCCCATTCTCAAGTAAAAAAAATATTCTATACAAACTAAAAAAATTGTGTTACTAAAATTACAATGCTATCACTAGAAGGCCAATACTCGTGCAAAAAAACGTTCAAATCAGCGACAGTCAAAATCTTGTCAGAAATGTAGGTAGATTGAGGTATTTTTGACAGCTTGAAGCTGAAATTAGAATGTTAGCATTCTTAAAAATATGGGAATTGCCCCTCAGGCCTGCAGCTGTTAAAGTATTGCTTGCAATATCTTCATATTGACGATACAACCAAACTAATTTTCAGCACAAACGTTGTTATACATACATTCACCCACCTACCACCAGAACATTAATAGTACATTATTGCAAAGGCCGGGATATGGGTAATTGCAGGACGAGTATGAGTATGAAGGCCGAGCCGTAGGCGAGGACTTCACTAATACGAGACAGGCAATTGCCATTTCCGCCGAGGCATAGGTATATAGTGCTTTTCTCAAAAGAATGCAGGGAAATTAAACATACTTTTTATATTATACATTTAATTTAATTAATATTAAAAGTCACATTAAAGTCATATTGGGGAAATTACTAAAAGAAAATGTTATTGATTTCCCCGGTACATTTATGTTTGTTTGTTGAACTTCCGATGAGGTTTGCAGGTGGGCATTGGGTGTATTGGTAGATGGCTGAAGTATGTAAATAACAAATCAAGACGAATTTTCAGCTTTCCCGCCAATTTTCTATATATCATCTGTGCCAAAAGGCAAACGTATTTATGGCTATATAGCCACGTGAACGCAATTTGTGCTAAGCAAAAAGACTTACTTTAGTATGCCAAGAAGGGTAAAAGAGATCCAATCATAGCAACACGCTATTTCATACAACATTGCCGGAGCGTTGTAATGTTCCAAATTCAAAAAATGCTCCTGCAATGGATTTGATTTTCTTTGTCCGTAAATTCGATACTTCGCGTGTTCTTTTTTCGAAAATAATGACAACATTTCCATGCATGTTTGAGAAAAGTTTATAACCTATTTATTAGTCCAATCCACATCAAACACCCAACGTTTCACCAACAGCTCTCGACAGAGCACGATATTTCCGACACATCACATTTGAGTCTACGCCGTCCGTTTAGCCGCTGGACCGCAAACTTCAATTATCGTAAACGATTGCCTACCTGTCGGTAACGGTGTGACTTTGCTCTTGCTAAATGCTATATGTCTACCGGTTATGCAGGTGGAAATTTGCGATGAATATACCTCTCCCGTAATTTGGCAACATTGGTTGGACCTCCTATAACTTTATAAAACAAATTGTTCTAGCTACTAATAGTAATACGGTCCAGGATGCTTTTTCAAGAATTGTTTGCTAATTCTGCCAATCTTAAGATTTTTATTAACTCTTGAAATGTCAAGTGCACCTATGCGGTGCATAAGAGCAAACGCCCGAAATGTCTAAAGGTGTATAACTTTCAATCAAAATAAATGTCAAATACATCGACCAATAGCGAAGGTGAACTTGATTGAAAGTTATGCACCTGTGCGGTGCATTAGACATTTCGAGCGTTTGCTCTTATGCACCGCATAGGTGCACTTGACATTTCAAGAGTTAAACGAGCCTCAAATGTCTTACAGTCAGTTCCAAAAGTATCTGATGAATGTGTAAACAAACTCTGTTCAAGATACATTTTTACACAATCATTCACCTGAACGTAAGTAAACATACATTCGATTCTATAATCAGAACTCTAAATTCATCGATCCCGGAATCGCGGGATTCTTTCGATACAAAATGCATTCCATAATAGCCAACACGTCAACTTTAGGTAAATATGCATCCGATTATCCGATCTGTACTTATCACTTTTGCCAACAATTATTGTATGAATAACATTATTATGTGTTATGCGAATTAAGAGGAAACAAAATTGTAACTGTTCTTACTATAACTGTTCTGTTTCTTATTAGTACCTATCATAAATCGTCATCGATGACTTTACCCAATAGTTAAATAAGACTCAACTCAAAGCATTTATTTCAATTAAACCATTAACAGGCACTTTTGAATTGTCAAAGAGACGGTCAGTTAGTCAGAAAGTTGAAGCTAGATGCCCATTCCAACTAGACTAACTGCCGAATACTCAAACGCAACTCAATTTTAAGTCGCCGTTAAGTCTAATGCTGTCTCTGTCACTTTAAACTGTTTTGTAGCGACAGAAACACTTATAAGAACGTCTTAAAGTTAAGTAACGTTTGAGTATTTGGGCATTATTCAGCAAGCTACCTACAATCCGATTTACAAATATAATGTTATAATTTATTTTTTATTATTCAATCACTGTTAAATACGGTTGAGCAAAATAGCCCGGACTCAAATAAAATAAATGTTGCACGTTTATTTTGTTTGAGTCTGGGCTATTTTAAGACCTCGCACATATTATTTGATGTATACTCATGTTTTACAATAAATATATTCTATTCTACTCTATTCATACGTACGGGCGATCTCGAATAGCCCGTACTCAAACAAAATAAACGTGCGACATTTTACACTCTCACACAAATACAACAAAAAACCATACAAACAATAAAGAGAAAAAACTTTTGTGAACAAAACTCGTTCTACATACAAACCAGACGAGAGTTAGCCGGGAAACACACGGTCGTACTCAATTCAGACATTTGCGTCGACTCGACTCCCGGAGATAAATAATGGCAATAAATAATCTGGTCATGACACCGGCCGTGTGGAGTGGGCTTTACTTCGCGTCACCGATTGTGAGTGGATGCTTGTTAAAGAGGGAAATATTTTTAGAATAAACATTATTTTTTTGATGTGAAAATTCCTTTAGGCGCGTTGAGCACTTTTTGGGTGAAAAAAAATCATGGAACTCGCGTCATCGTCACCGAACGCTTTCCATGAGCTATATGTATACTGTGTATTTATGTGTAATTTTTGAGTGAACAAAAATCATGGAACTCGTGTCATCGTCACCGAACGCTTTCCATGAGCTATATGTATACCGTGTACATAATATAATATGTGTAGGTACTTATTGAGTGAACAAAAATCATGCATCTCGCGTCATCGTCACCGAACGCTTTCCATGAGCTATATGTATACCGTGTACATAATATGTGTAGGTACTTTTTGAGTGAACAAAAATCATGCATCTCGCGTCATCGTCACCGAACGCTTTCCATGAGCTATATGTATACTGTGTATTTATGTGTAATTTTTGAGTGAACAAAAATCATGGAACTTGCGTTATCGTCACCGAACGCTTTCCATGAGCTATATGTATACTGTGTATTTATGTGTAATTTTTGAGTGAACAAAAATCATGGAACTCGCGTCATCGTCTCCGAACGCTTTCCATGAGCTATATGTATACCATGTACATAATATGTGTAGGTACTTTTTGAGTGAACAAAAATTATGCATCTCGCGTCATCGTCACCGAACGCTTTAGTTACTTAGTTTTCACTTCTATTGGCAGTCCCCAAAGGCTGGCAGTCTTTGGGGACTGCCCAGTAATTTTTATATCTATACTATATACTATACTATACTATAATATTACAAATGTGAAAGTAACTCTGTCTGTCTGTCTGTCTGTCTGTATGTTACGTTTTCACGGCTAAACCGCTGAACCGATCGTCATGAAATTTGGCAGAGATATAACCTGGGATATGGAGAAGGATATAGGCTACTTTTTTGTGCGATAACCGACATCCACGCGGGTGGAGCCGCGGGCAAAAGCTAGTAATATATATTATTTTTTTCAAAGGTATTTTTTACTGCAAATAACCTCAACTATTGCCCTGCAGTTTCGTTTGATCCACGAATTTTTACCCATCCTGTATAAGGTTTGAAAATATGGATAAACAAAGTTCTTTGGTCGAGTTGCCAAAAAACACCAATAAGTTTATGAAACACAACCCGAATTTTGTATTCGGTCTTTTGTTTTTTTTTTTTCCTATCCTACTTAACTCGGTGTAACAGAAGCCCCTATTTTATTGGAACTCCTTTTGTTGTTTGCCGGTAGATGGTCGTTTGTTTTGTTTTACGTATAAACGGTAATGATTCATGGCGTACGCTCCAACGCCTCTCTGAGTTGTGTAATTCACTCTGTTTTGGTTGGTTAAGGGGATACCATTGTTCATTCCTTGATGTGTTTTGATCTCATCGTTTTAGATTGGAAGTACTTATAAACATAACACGGCTGTGTTCCCGTTGGAGTAGGCAGAGGTTTTTAGAACAATCAGTTTTCAGATATTTCAATATACACAACATTCAAGTAAAATTTTCCACTTTAGTAGTTATCCAGATCACCCATAAATAAATAAAAAGCATACGTGATCCGGATTGATGAATATCCAATTTTCCTTATAGTTAATAATTTTTTAAATAATAATAATTTGTACAAGTATATAAAAAAAAGGGAGGGGAAAGAATCAAAGGGCATCAAAAAATTCGTCCGCATCGCTGTCAACAGGAAAAGTGCCCAAAAGGCTGGCAGCATTGCCAGACCAGCATTGCCATCTTTGCATGGCAATACTGATTCTTTGGCCAAGAAATAGGCCAGCCTTCTGGTCACGTGAAGAGTCGACCAACCGCTTAGCGATGTCTCGAAAATCTAAGTGGGCTCAAACATATAGCTCCCAATAAGGTTGTTATATTTTTATTTTCCTTTATTATCCATTTTTTTTTCATTACTTCCTTACATCCCATCATGTAGATACATGAATATGTCAGAAATTTAATAATATTAGGATCAAAACAGAACGTGTTTTTCTTGCTCCGATTGACAAAGGAACTGTTGGTTCACTAAAAAGGTGGATGTGAGAAGGTTCGATCGGTACAAACAGCTTAGCATCTGTAGTGCTATTCTGTAAAAAACTCACTGTGAATTCGTAGGTGAAGTGAGTTCAAAGTGAGCTGTCAATCTCTAGACTCCCTATAGCGTCAGGTAGGATGACAGTTCACTTCAAGCTCACTTCACCTATATTTTCACGGCGAGATTTTGACAGAATCGACAGGCTGAAGGGTGAAATTACCGCAACGAGGAATTTAGAAATAGCTTGGATGGTAGAATTAGAGGGCTTATTCCACTAATCCCCCTGAGAGAATCCCCCTCAGTGGAAAAATCTGAACCCTAATGTAAAAAAATCACTTTCAGCGATCTTGGAATTAGTTATTTTTTTGTTTTTTCAATTCTAGTTTTCCCCCCTTAGCGGGATTATCAGGGGTGAATTCAAGACTGTTTTCAGATTCCACTTTTCCTCCTAAGGGGGATTTTCAGGGGGGATTTGTGGAATAAGCCGAATTAGAGAGGTAGGTTATTGTAATAGTGCTTTAGCTGTGCCATTGTCTGATGCAGCTAAAGTACTTTACAAATTAGCTATGCTAAGGTTTTGTTAAATGGAAATTGGTATGATTTTGTTAAGCTAACCAGGGCGGCATAATCGCATGTGCAACAAAGCCTTTTCATTATGAATAAAAAATTGGTTGTCTATAAAGTTGGTTTACGGACGATAGTTTAACGTGACAACGTCATAACAAAACATTGATGCGGCGCAAGCGTACAATGAGCGTAACGGGACAATGAGCGTAACGGGAAAATGAGTCATCCTTTTTCGTGCATGCAGCCGGGGTTCATCCGTACAATGAGCGTAACGGGGCAGTGAACGTAACGGGATGATGAGCACAACGGGACAATGAGTCATCCTTTTTCGTGCATGCAGCGATCATTGATTTATTAGACGTTGTCACGTCAAAAAAAGGGATGAAATTATGGCACATGAGATATTTATTTCTACCACAAAGGTCAGAGACGACTCGGCGGCCGCCTCTAACGACTAGAGGTGGCATTGTCAACATTTTCCATACACAGCACGCGTGCCACCGTTTACTCACACTAATGACCCACACAGCTTTGAAGACGGTCCGTGACAGAAATTTTGCGCTCAACGCACATTCGGCGCCGTGAATTTTATTAGTACTGCCGACTCTAGACGTTGCTGGCGCTGTGATTTCGGGCTTTGTGATTTCAACTGTATTTTTAAGATTGGCAATAGATCTATTGGTGATACAGTGCCATAGTTATGTAAGTGCCTAGAGATGGCGGTAATCACTTTCGTCAGTCTATTTACAACCTAAAATAACTTATCAAGGTCTCATCTTCTCGCCTGTATTATCTTAATCTAGTCTAAGTTCTAGACGATTTATGACTTAACATCAAATTCACAATGGCGGACGCTCCATATTACGACGCTGCGAGCTACGATGCTATGTGCTACGACGCTACGCTACTACGTCGCTACGCAGTTTGTCAAGATGCATTTTATACTTTTTCTCAAACATGCATGGAAATATTGTCATTATTTTCGAGAAAAGAACACGCGAAGTATCGAATTTACGGACAAAGAAAATCAAATCCATTGCATGAGCGTTTTTTGAATTTGGAACATGACAACGCTCCAGCAATGTTGTATGAAACAGCGTGCTGGGGTTATTACATACTCTTTGATTGGATCTATTTTATCATTCTTGGCATACCAAAGTAAGTCTCTTTGCTTTGCACTAATTGCATTCACGTGGCTGTATAGCCATAAATGCGTTTGCCTTTCGGCACAAATGATAAATAGAACATTGGCGGCAAAGCTGAAAATTCGTCTTGATTTGTTATTTACATAAATAAATATAAATTTAATAATTAAAATGAGTTCCAACGGTTCAAAGAGTGAAATGGAGATTGATTGTACTCTACTAGATTTAAGATCAGAAGCCAAATTGGCAATGGGAAACCTGCTTCCAGCAAAGTCAAAAGAAAAATACATGAAAGTATTTTATTTCCCTGCATTCTTTTGAGAAAAGAAAGCAAAGAAATATGCTTCGGCGGAAAGGGCAATTGTCTGTCTCGTATTAGTGAAGTCCTCGCCTACGGCTCGGCCTTCAAACTCATACTCGACTTGCAATTGCCTATTCCACGACCTTTGTAATAATGTACTATTCAATCTTAAATATCTTTTATTTCATTTATCTGATATTTCTGCTAGACCTTTCTCAGTGGTAAGAGCCAAATGTCAAAGCTCATAACTTCGCAACCGATTGCACACGCTCATACAGATCGACGCATAAATACGAATATTTTGTGTTTGCAGGCTACACAGGATGAAATTATACTGCGATATGAAATCATATTGGTGTGTTGTAACTCTTTGCTGGGGACTACTGCGGTAGAGAGAGGACTCTGAGCTGAGGGGTTGAGCTGTGTTTGGTGGGTTCAGACTGTGTGTGACGATGTTTCTTTGGTTCCGGTTATGGTCGGTTTGAGTTGCCTGTTTTGAAAGGAGAACGATCGTATCAGTATCGCCCGGGTAAACAGGTATATTTTACACTAAGTTTCTTTAATGGTTTAATTATTTATTTATTCAAACTTCATGTACAATAGTGGTACATAGGTGGACTTAATGCCACAAGTCATTCTCTATCAGTCAATCTTTGGGTTAAATAGAAAAAACATTGTGGTAGGGTACAAAAATAATGTCTAAAATACTAACTTCTTGATTACGAGAAATTAAATACTTTTTCAACACACTTGCTTGTAAAGTGGCTCGTAATGAACCGCTTTTAGGTCCATAATGCAGTGTATACGCGTGCTTTTTACTTTACGTTACCGCGCTAGTGCTGTAACGCTACATATAACTATTTACTAGTCGGATAATTGCGCTTTTTTTAATCTCATCAAAGAGACTTCCATAATGCTGGAGCCATACCTAATGCCATATTTCACTTTTTTTTTTAATAGTCTTAATTGTCCTTGGTCCCAAAATGAACTAAAAATTTACCTTAAATTGTCTGTGGTCCCTCCCGGAACCAAACGAAAAAGACCCTGACTGGCGCACTAATATTGCGGATTCTCACTAAACAAATGTATATTTCTCTATGCCAATAGTACTTTCTAATTCCATACTAACTAAACTACAATTTGACATACGACAACACTATGATCAGTCTAAACATTATTTTGTGTTTTTTTTTTATATAAGCTCTTTAGCGGTTTTGCCAGTGCCTTTATTTACACCTGCGCGCGCATCGCTAGCGCGGCGCGCGGAAAAACAAAACCAGCGCCGTTTTCCATAAAGTTAGTAACAATACAAGTCTGTTTTTTTTCCGCGCAAGTGTGTTCAAAAATGTCGTATGAAACGCGTGTGCATTGATCATTACACTCTCGGCTTCCTTATCGCGCTCGCCTGCGCAATGATTAACTTCGCACACATGTATCATAATGTACTATTATTCATACTAATACACATATACAAATAAAATAAACTAATAGATATTTTAACAAATACCACCTAATAATAATTACTATGACTAGACTACTAATTGAGAGTTATTTAATCTGACTTATATAGTGGTAACGAACTTTTCTTTTAAAAGTGAATTTGCTTTCAGGTTTTTTAATGCCAAAAGTTAGCGCGTTCCAGAGCTTTATAGAGCATTAATGGTTGAAGTTTAATATGAAATAATATTATTATTGAGTTGACTGTACGGTTGACTAACGAAAACCTTAAGCATGCTTAGAACCTTTTCATATTATACGGTGAAAATGCAAACATAACCTGGCGAAGTGGGGCATAGTCGATTCACCTAACACTCAATGCGAGTGCGGTGCTCCTGAACAGACTATGTCCCATCTGCTGAAGTGTCTCAATTGTCCGTTCGCCTGCGCCCTTGACGATTTGAACAACGCCTCTGACACCGCAATAAATGTGGCCACCTACTGGGCCCAAACAGTATAGATGTACCATCGAAACGAAAGGAAGAAGAAGATGGTGTATGAAGACGCAGCGTCAGTGACGTCAAAAATGTGACGTATTACCTCAATTAACAAGTTACTAGTGTAATGTGACAAAATCCAAAAGTAATAAACGTTTTCGTAAGGTGAGCGTACCTACTTATCATTCGACTGGTATGCTAAGTGGTTAAAATACTTTCTAAAGGTGCGCTTACACGGGCAACTAAAATTGCTCAATCCTGGTCAATTATTGTCAAATATGACGTCACGACTACATCCAGCAATTTAGGGCGATGGCAACATGTAGTAACCTGTTGCCAGAGATACGGCCGCACAATACCAGGCAATATGGAGCAACTTAAAAAACTAGGCAATACAAGTCAATACACCGACAACACAGTTGTACTGCACTGTACGTAGAAAGAAAGAAAATGGCGGCGGGGGCGGCGGTTGTGCACCCCCCCGCCGCCCCCGCAGCCGGCCGGTCGGTTCCTGTCGCAAAAACGAGACGTAGTTATAAGTACAAACAAGATAGAAAGAAAATTGATAACAAATTTCCAAACCGATTGTATATTCGGCCACTCATATTGGCGACATTGAGAAATGTGAAATATGTGGAGCAATTAGAAGCAATATTCCCGAAACAATTGCCGCATTTTATTGTTGTTGCTCCAGATTGCTCCATTTAATTGATTCAGATTTATCCATTACTGTTGTGAGCAATTATTGCTAAAAAAATTGCCCGTATAAGAGCACCTTATTAAACTTATTTAGTTGTATTAAAAAAGCGGCCAAGTGCGAGTCGGACTCGCCCATGAAGGGTTCCGTAGCAGCAAGCGCGGTTTACGATTTATGACGTATTAAAAAAAAAAAAACTACTTACTAGATCTCGTTCTAACTAATTTTCGGTGGAAGTTTACATGGTAATCATATGTTTTTTTTTGTTTTATCATTCTCTTATTTTAGAAGACACACATTTTACCACTTTGGAAGTGTCTCTCGCGCAAACTATTCAGTTTAGAAAAAAATGCTATTAGAAACCTCAATATCATTTTTGAAGACCTATCCATAGATACTCCACACAAATGGATTTGATGGAAAAAAAAAAAATTGAGTTTCAGTTCTAAGTATGAGGAACCCCCAAAATTTATTGTTTTTTTTTCTATTTTTGTGTGAAAATTTTAATGCGGTTCACAGAATACATCTACTTACCAAGTTTTAACAGTATAGTTCTTATAGTTTCGGAAAAAAGTGGCTGTGACATACGGACGGACAGACAGACAGACATGACGAATTCTTATGGATTCGTCATATCTGTTCAGTTCGGGTTCCGTTTTTTGCCATTTGGCTACGGAACCCGAAAAAAAAATACATATTAATATGTCAGGGACATATTTGACACACGAGTGAATTGAGCCTCAGAAAGATAACTCTTACCTTTTAATGCTTTAGAAATACAATGCGTCCTTATCATTTTCAATTCAATGAAGAGAGAGGTAAGATTAAAACATCACGCTTGTATTCTTCAAAAGGGTAGGTCGTATAAAATATACACACTTCGACAGTTATAAGTCCCATGCAATAAATAAAATAAATAAATAAATCCATTTATTTTCAGGCGACGCAGAACCATACATAAATACCTTAACCTAAACATACATATTTTTATTGTAAACTTGTGTTATTAAATAACACTTAAAACTATGTTAGAAGCACTTCACTTTGCAGTACCTTGACTATGGCCGCTTTCCGAATTGGCTATAATCGCTCACAGCGCTCACATCGTCTCACATGCGTTCCGATTTAGATATTACGATTATGACAGCCGAAGGCTGTCAACAACTCGGAACGCTCGTGAACGCGCTCACGGTGCTCACGCAATGGCAAAACGATATTAGAGTTTTTCTCTGTGTATACACCAAAAATTTGTTCTTCTTAGGTTAGGTAGCAACTGTAGCCAGAAGAACAATTTTGAAAATGCCACGATACGATAAGATGCGACTCAAAACCAAACAGCACACTGTCATTTTTGACAGCGCTCACGGTGATATTAGTAAAAGGCATGGTCGGCGTTATCGCAAGATGGCGAATGTCATGACGTCATCTATGACGTTTCACGGGACATCGTTATCGCGCTCACGCTAATTCGGTACGGGTTTTAGCGCGCGAATATCGATATTATCGCAACTCGGAACGCAGGGTATGTGCTGTCGGTGGTACTTATTCGCGGAAGCGACGGAACACCACGTTTTGCGGCCAAAAGTCTTCTTCCATGACGAGGGCAGGTAACAATTCGGTACGCGCACCACGAACGCCTTGAAGTTGCATTGCGGCGCGACTCCAGTAACTGCATCCTCGGCGTGTACCTTGTCTTCGGGCGCACGTACTCCTCGATGTCCTCCGCCTTAGTGGTGTAGTGCAGGCGGGAGATGTACACCGGTGTATAAAGGTATAGTCTAGTCATCGTAATTATTATTAGATGATATGTGTTAAAGTATCTTTTAGTTTATTTTATTTGTATATGTGTATTAGTATCAATAAAAGAATATAAATTCTCGTAACCAAGAAGTTAGTATTTTAGACATTATTTTTGTGCCCTATCCCTATGCTTTTATATTTAACCCAAAGGTTGACTGGTGGGAATGCCTTGAGGCATTAAGTCTGCCTATGTACCACTATTGTACACGAAGTTTAAATAAATAAATAAGTGAGGGAGACGCTTAGAAATGGGTAGTGTTGTCTAGCAAAAGTCGTGTGCATGCTTTTTGCCTAGGACTAGGACTAGGCTGCTACTGAGAAATTCCTAATTGTAAAACAGCCGGGCAGCAAAATAGAATATATATATATTTTTTTTTTGATTCGGGGATCGGACCAGCACCCCACTATAAGTCGTTCAGCAGTCTCCCTACTAAACCAGCAAGGAAGTCTTCATCAATTTTACCGACTACAAAACGGGGGATCATGTATTCAACGCATATTTTTAAATACTTTCATGAAGAGGGATTAAAAGTCGATTCACACTTAATATAATCTGTCATGTACAAATTCAGAACACAAAATCTTTGCATACATTGTATTATATTTGAACAGCGAACGTTACTCGAATATTGACGAGTTTGTCCGAATTGCTTCGTGAAAATATGAATGTAGTAATATATACATTTTATTTTCGTTCATTATTTTTTCAATCCGATTGTGTGTGAATGCAATTTAACGAGTCAAATAATTAAAGTTATAACTGCAATTTGAATGCAAACGAAAGTTTACGTAAAGCAATTATTTTAAAACTTTTTAATTGTATTTTTTTGGATGAAAAATACTTTTTAATTTGGATAGTTACTGACCAAAGCGTGGGTGAATTTAATGCTTGTTATTTCTCAGTATGATAAACGGAGAGTCCAAAATACTACATTGAAAGGCTGATAAAGTTGTTATAACGGTCAACTATAGAACAACAAAAGTACTTACTGACCGACTCCTTGACAATTCAAAAGTGCCTGTAAATGGTTTAATTGAAATAAATGATTTGAGTTTGAGTTTGACTTATCAAATACACCAAATACGTTGCTGTACAAAAATAACGTTGCCCCCACGAAATACGAGGGCCATTACATAATTTCGAAATAAGCACATATTTCATATACGATAGATTTGAAAGGACGAAATTATTGGAGATGCCGCCACTCGCCGCGTGAGAGCGCCACAAAGGCAGTGGCTTGAATAATTCATAATTCAGTGCATCTTCGGCTTTATGCAAGCTGTAAGTCCAACACAGCCTTAAGTATAGAGTAATAAGTCGGTATATTACAATTGTATGTTATGCAGAGGAATATTTTAAACATTTATTTATGAGGCTCGTGGTTAGAACTTGTATATTCAAGAAAATTTGTCGTGGTTGTGCTTGGAAATGATTCCTTCGAGGAAATACTATAGTTACTGTGTTTATTTTATGAATTTTGATATTATGACTCCGCCAGCTTTAAATAATAAGCAGAATAATAATAGTTATTTAGAGATGGAGCCGGTAGAATGGCATAAATTGAAAATTATTTGGTCGTTTATTGATCTTTTACAGAATTTTGTTTCTGATGCCACTTCAGCATATTTTTTAAATTATTTCAATATTCATTTTGAAAATGTGATACTTCGAAAGCTACTTTAAGCTCGTTGACAACGAAATTATATACCAGAACTAAATGTCCAAAAAAATATCGGGAGTATATTTGTTACAAAAAACTCGTTTTAAAATCAAATAGGGTTTTATTAAATTCTGAATTACGCATGCTCTTTTTAAAATCTGATACCTCAATCACTACTTCAAATTCGTTGACAACGAAATGCGAAACCCTTAATAGTATGCGCGGCCTAAATGACACAAAAGTTTCGCTAGTATTTTTTTGCGTAAAGTGGAATCCAATAGGTTTTATTAAATTCGGGGTTATGCATTTACTTGTTGTATATCGGATACTGAAAATACTACTTTAAGTTCACTATCAAATGAAATACTATAGGTAGGTACCCATTCTGACCGACCTGAATGACAAAAAAAAAAAAAAAAAATCGCACGTCATTTTTTTTTGCAATAAGCGGACGCCAATGCTAATATGCTGCGTTTTTACAGGTGGAGCGGGCGCAAAGAGCAGTAATCAAAGTGCTTCAGTAAACCTTTTAGATTTCCCACGCATCTATTATATATGGAGTACAAGGTTTTGTCAGTCCGACAACTTTTTATCTACCGCGCACTAATCCGCAAACACTTAAAATTGCCATTAAAAATTAATAATCCTTCCATAACAAGAAGAAGACCAGAACCCCCATGTCCAACAAAAAGCATGCACACGACTTTTGCTAGACGACACTACCCATTTTTAAACGTCTCCCTCACTTATTTATTTATTTAAACTTCATGTACAATAGTGGTACATAGGCAGACTTAATGCCTCAAGGCATTCCCACCAGTCAACCTTTGGGTTTAATATAAAAACATAGTGATAGGGCACAAAAATAATGTCTAAAATACTAACTTCTAGGTTACGAGAATTTATATTCTTTTATTGATACTAATACACATATACAAATAAAATAAACTAATAGATACTTTAACACATATCATCTAATAATAATTACGATGACTAGACTACTAATTGAGAGTATTTTTTAGTCTGACTTATATAGTGGTTACGAACTTTTATTTTAAAAGCGGTTTCAGCTTTTTTAATGCCAAAAGGTAGCGCGTTCCAGAGCTTTATAGTAGAGATGGCGTAAGAATTTGACATGAAACCGGTAGGGTGTGAAGGAATTTGGAGAACTACTTCTCCAAATTCCTTCACACCGTACCTACCGGTTTCATGTCAAATTCTTACGCCATCTCTACTATAAAGCTCTGGAACGCGCTACCTTTTGGCATTAAAAAAGCTGAAACCTGGTTCAATTTATTATAACCAAGAATCTACCAAGAATCTACATTCTTGGTAGATTCTTGGTTATAATAAATTGAACCAAATTTTGAATATACATTGCATTGTAAATCTAAAATTAAAGAATATCTTTTAACTCTTGAATACAGTAAAACAGAAGACCTATTAAAATCGCAATATACATGACCAATACAATGACCACTATATACATACTCGCCCTCAAACATCCCCCCACACACACCCCTCCGCACACACACACCCCACACGCACTCACTACACCTTTTTCATAGAATTAAGCACATAATTATTACCTAAAAAAATAAAATAAGTACTACATACTTAATTGTAATGTTTGTACAATGGACGGATGGATGGCCCCCTGTAACACAGATCCCACCTAGCATGGGGGTCATTGATCAATACTAATTGTACCGTACTTTGCTTTTTGGAAATAAAGCTATTATTATTATTAAAAAAAAAAAACAATTTTGGGTTATGCATTTCCCGGTTAATGTCAGCAGATATGAACTGAGGGCTTCTAGTTCAATGAAGCGGGAACTCCACGGCACATATCGGTCCGTATATTTCCATATTTATTTAAAAAAAATTGTTGACCTGATTTTTCAACGCGACGAGCCTGAACAGGACAGAGGAGATAGTTATTAAAATATTTCAATCATTTTGTTTTATGGTTCTAAAATTAAAATGTTGTTTTATGTTTTTAAAAGGAAAAGAGTTTTTATGAATTATAGGGATTCGTTTAATTGATTTGTTATTGGATCTTCATTAGGATATTTTCAGAGGCTGCCCACGCATAGCTGGCGTAATGAAGGTGGCCTATACATTTGGGTAATACATGATCTAAGTTATTTAATTGTGCCGATTCCCTTGTTCACAAACTAAACTAAATTTAATTCAGTGCAACTAAACTAGATTAATTTGACAGGATTAAAATAAAATTTATCTTCTGTCCTTTTCTTAATGAAATAGAAAGAAAAAGATGCACTGAACTTAAATTTAGTTTAGTTTGTGAACAAGGGAATCGGCACCAATGTCAAATTTAGATTTGCATTTGAAAGTATCAAACCTAAGTGACTACTGAGACACAATTATTAACCCCGGGGAGCCAACGTACATCAATAAGATAACCCTTCAGTTATTTTTAAGACACCTACGGTAAATACAAAACCCTTTACCACCCACAAGAGGGGCAAACATGTTCATTTTCCGTAAACCACACGCCATCTTAACCGCAGGAGCCACGTTTCTGAACAATACAACTGTGTGGTAACGCGTGCTCCGGAAACAAACCTCTGGAGCGATATGACGTAAGTTGTGACGTAAGTACACATCTGGGTCGTTCTACCGGTATTAAATCTTATTCTTAGCCGAAATCTTAAGGGGCCGTGCACGAAATCGATTGATTTTGATCAATTTTGTTCATTGTTTGTGAGAAAGGGAAAAATAATTTTAACAAAATAATTTATGATTTGAAAAGTCGTGTTCTTTGTTTTGCATGTGGCTTCAAATAAATTAAGTATTCACGGTAAATCACTAATATTCGCAACAAATTTTCCAAAAAATGACGCGAGACTGACATTTGATCATCATTCTACGAGAAACTACTTTTGAATTTGAACATTAAAAAATATCATCAACATCATTATACGGTCTACTTGCATGCGGTTGAACCACTTTTTTCAACTTCCATAAAAAATATAGCAGAAAAATAATATTGAAAAAACCTTTTTTTTTTGTTTTAAACCCCGTTAGTAATATATTTTTTTCCTATTATTTAGCAAATCATATCAAGAAATTTAAAAATCACAAATTAGTCTTCAGCTATCCTGAAATATATTATAATCAACATTATATTTAATGATTATACAATATCTTCGTTAAGTTAATCAACGGCGAAATAAACTATATTTTGGAGAGCACCAAAATGATGAAACTATTAACAGCAGCTGTGACTGACACGAATGGTTTAGCACTATGAAAACTGTACTTTTATAGTTACACAGACTTAATGTTTCGATTATTTCAAGTTTTCTCACAATCAGATAATAAACTGACAAAAGAGAGTTTTTTTCGTGCACGGAGCCTTTAATAAACTTATCATCACCTGCTGAGCTTTTTTCCAGAAATGTTGGGAGCGGCTTCCACTCTAACCTGATGCAACTGAATACCAGTATTTTACATGGAGCGACTGCCTATCTGACCTCCATAACCCAGTAACTGGGTAACACACTTTCGGCCGGCAGCCGGGATCAACGGTTTAACAAAAGCACTTTTAAAATAAAAGTACAATATATAATCTGAAATGTGGTCGCTCACAATGGGCCTTATTAGAAGGCTAAAAGTCACCCAAAGGGCAATGGAGAGGGTTATGCTTGGAGTTTCCCTACGTGATCGAATCAGAAATGAAGAGATCCGTAGGAGAACCTAGGTAACCGACATAGCTGGAAGAATTGCCAAACTTAAGTGGCAATAGGCAGGGCACATTGCTCGCAGAACAGATGGCTGTTGGGGCCGAAAGGTTCTGGAGTGGCGACCGCGTACCGGAAGAAGTAGCGTAGGAAGGCCTCACATAAGGTGGACTGATGACCTTGTGAAAGCCGCAGGAATCCGCTAGATGCAGGAAGCACGGAACCGGTCAAGGTGGCGGTGCTTGGGGGAGGCCTATGTCCAGCAGTGGACGTCTTTCGGCTGAAATGATGATGATGATGATGATGACAATAAATAATACTTTGTTTTCGGAAGTGATTTTGGTAGGCCCGCGTTTGACTAACACACTGTCTTGTTTGATGATTGGCGATGATGCAGTTATTAGAGGTATGAGGGACAGGGTGTAAAGTACACTCATACTCTATGGAAAAGGGAGGATCCTCCGACCAGACGGGTGTCGTGTCTGGTGGGCAACTGCCTGCCGGTTGATGTCGGGGTGCTGTATATATGCTAGTCGCGCGGTAAACTCTGATTGTGCGATGCAGGATTTGTGACGTCAGGGCTTTGATCCGTAGTTCGCATGTGGCGTTGTAGATACCGCCACACAGTCAATTTTAGTGCTTGCTTGTGAAGAATTATTTGAAAGATTTGGTCAATAACACCTGCATTGTACCTACATTTAATAGAACTACGGTGACTAACTTGTGTCGTTCAATTAAGTCATGGTAATCTGAGTTTGGCACGTTTTTATCTCAAATCGGTAGAAACTATATTTTATTTTATTTATTAAGGGATTACCCCATTGGAATCACCCCATTTCCTCCCGTGGGTGTCGTAAAGGCGACTAAGGGACTTACTAGAGAATGGGCAGCAGCGTTCTCAATTTTTAACACCATACCTACTGCGATCGCCAACCCGCCTGCCAAGCGTGGCGAATATGGCAAACCACCCTAATTGGGGGAGGCCTATATCCAGCAGTGGACGTCTTTTGGCTGAAATGATGATGATGATGATGATGATTATGGGATAATAAACAACTACAACATAAATAATACACAATGCAGTCCACTGCATTATCCGCAGACAGACATGTTTAAAGATCAGATATGATATGATATGATATAATATGACCATATATATGATCTATGATGGCTTTTACCTTGTTCATGTCTTAGCAATGTTATTATCACAGTTGTTTGCACAACGTACGCTGAACATTCAGTATCTTTGCATGAACTCTAGTATCATTGAGCTTCTGTAAAATGCTATCTATTACTTTATCTAAATAAACTTCTAGGTAATATATAAGAATCTATAAATTATATTCAAAGTCAAATAAAAATCTAACCCTTTCACAAAAGAATCCTTCAAAACAAAAATCTCAAAAGGCAAAACAATATGAAGTAGTTATTACCGTCCCTTCTATGTTATTTTCCACATCACCGACTCTATATCTGCTTTCTCCGTCTGCCCGTTCAACACGAACCAACAGGCTTGTAAATTGGATATCACTTTCGGTCCACCGCTTCGTACTGTGAGCATCGATATATTGAAAAAGAAGAAAGTGTTATTGTTGAATTCAGAAAGTGGGAAATGATTTAGGTATAATTTTTAAGGAGCTTTGGAATGATTGAAAAGTTACAGATGAAAGAAAAAAACCGGGCAAGTGCGAGTCTGACTCGCGCACCGAGGGTTCCGTACAACTTAATTTTGTAGTGATAAAATGTTCTCCCATACATCGATATACATGAAGGTCAATTCTCTAAATGCAAATTTAAGTTTGTAAACGCAAAAACGATTTTTTTATGTGGTAAAACTATAAATTAATAATTTTCGTACTTTTTCCTTTACTTGTGCTGTGAGACCTTGCTCCTTGCTAAATTTCATGATTCTAGGTCAACGGGAAGTACCCCGTTTTGATTTACTTGCGAATATCGCATAAATGACTGTATCTTTTTATGGCGTTGACTTAGAAGCTTGATTTTTTCAGAGCTTCAAGAGAACATAAACCTTCGTATCTGATATTAATTTCAACTTAATATCTACACGCGTTCCTGAGAAAAAGGGTCTTGACAAACTGACAGACAGACAGACAGACAGACGGACAACGAAGTGATCCTATAAGGGTTCCGTTTTTACCTTTTGAAGTGCGGAACCCTAAAAATGAGGAATGATAAAGAGGAAAGGACCTCCAACGATCCTGCTTACAAAATTAATCAATGATAAAGTAAATGCACATTGCTGTTTATGAAAAGACATTATCCTCACGAATGCAGAATTTGGCAAGATAATATTATAATATAGCCAGATTACATTCATTTTTACATTCTTAGGACCATTTCTGTACAATAGATTAAATAGAAAAATAAGTATCTATAAATTGAATTATTTTAGCTGTAAAAAAATTATACTTAAATATTTACTAACCATCGCCTATGCACAGACAGAAGAGCTACTTGTTGTCTGCAAATAGAAACGCTTACATGCAATTTTACTGTTACTAACCTAAATTAGATTTAGTTTTCACTTTATACTCATTGTTAATTTATTACATTAAGTATTTATGCACTTCCTAGCCTGAAGCACAGGTTCAACCTAGTTCAGGCAAATAAGCAATTGTGTTCTATTTTAATTGTTAAGGAACTTATTGTAAATGTGCCCTTTTTATAAATAAATGATTATTATATATTATTATTATTATTGAAATATAATGGACTTTTACCCGCGGCTTCGCCCGCGTCGTGGGCGGAATTTATCGGACCACAACGCGCATACGTATTATAAAAAGTATCCTAATAATATGTTCTAACCCATGGACTACAAAATCAATCTGCCTAGCCTTTTCCCAACTATATTGGGGTCGGCTTCCAGTCTAACTGGATGCAGCTGAATACCAGTATTTTATATGGAGCGACTGCCTATCTGACTTCCACAACCCAGTAACTGGGTAACACGATACCCCTTGGTAAGACTGGCTGTCAGACTTTTCGACACGTAACGACTGTCAAAGATCCACGAATGACAGCCGGGACCAACGGCTTAACGTGGTTTCCGAGGCACGGAGGAGTCTCGGTATGTAAAGATGGTCACCCATCCACGGAACAACCCCGGCAAGCGTAGCTTTACCTGACGGATCGACCCGTGCGGCTGTTATTACTTAGCCACGAGCTCCTCACTTAGCCACGAGCACGAGCATGGTCAATTTTAGTGCTTGCTTGTGAAGAATTATTTGAAAGATTTGGTCAATAACACCTGCATTGTACCTACATTTAATAGAACTACGGTAACTAACTTGTGTCGTTCAATTAAGTCATGGTAATCTGATTTTGGTACGTTTTTATCTCAAATCGGTAGAAACTATATTTTATTTTATTTTATTTATTAAGGGATTACCCCATTGGAATGTAAAGGAGGAGTCTCGGTATGTAAAGATGTTCACCCATCCACGGACCAACCCCGGCGTAGCTTAACCTGACGGATCGACCCGTGCGGCTGTTATTACTTAGCCACGAGCTCCTCACTTAGCCACGAGCACGAGCATGGACTACCTGAGTTCCAAATTTCATCGAACTCCGTCCGGCCATTAAGGCGTGAAAAGGACAGAAATACAGACAGAACATTTTCGCAGGATTTTCGCATTTATGATTTTAGTATGTATGAGAACCCATTAAGGTCTACAAACATAGAACAAAAACACATTGTAATTCATCGCAGTTAATTTTAAAATGCATCAAAGCAAAGGATACACTCAACAATATACTATTTAAAAGCCACAGCAGCATAATTCTGTTCCATAAAACTAGTAAAAGCTAACGAAAAAGTGATGGACGCAATTTTAAACTCAAGCAAGCGAAATCGTGGACTGTAGTTCAAAATAATTGGGAGCACCGTATTTTTGCAACATAACAAGTTATTCGGAGTTATGCAAGCGGATCTGATGCCTGGATTTAGATGATAATTTTAAATTTGGAGTGGGCTGCGTTTACCAAATTATGGTTTGACCAAATATTTTCGGCTTTTGGTTGAAAGTTTGTTGATGTTGACGAGTTAACATGTTTTTCGGGCATTAAACTCAGCTTTCACATTCAGGTGCATTTTTAATAGACTCAAAACAAAGCTGCGTCTCAAGTCTGCTATTACAATAGTGTCAGAATGGTTTATCATTGATTTCATAATTGTTGATTTTGATAAGTTTGGTAATCTACGAGTACTAATATAATAGCGTCACTATGACTTTCCAATGGTCAGCCACTGACACTCCATTGAAAGAATTGGTAATCTCGTACATAATGACAAATGAAACTTCCTACTAAACTTCCAACTTCCTACTACTTCAGTTTGCTTATAACAGTAATAAATAATATGTAAAAATATATATACTCGTAAATGAAATCTGGCATGAATAAATGTTCAAAATGCCATTGTAATACAATTCTATTACGTGACCATTGACCGACCAATGATCGACCATTATGAATTTAGCAGATTACGAACTTTTAGCAAAATGACAATGGGATCGTGTTGGAGTGACGAATTTATAAAAATAGCAGACTTGGGTCCCTGGTAACGGCTCGCAAAAAGGGTTCTGTTCATAAAGCACAGTTATTAATTCATTTGGTCTATTACACTCTTGTTTGATCACTATCTCACTTGATGGTTAGCATGTGATGGGGTCGACGATAGTGCACGGTTATGCTTATGATTATACCAGCCTCTTCTTGTCCCACTGCAAGACAAAACCTCTTCTTATACAAAGAAGGCACGAGCAATGATCACCACGCTTGCTCTACACGGACTGTTAACTTGAAAATTAAAGTAACCTATTCACTCGAGTTTCAGTGGGTCTATTTTGTTAAAATCGTTCGAGTAAGGTGAAGTAGGCTATCAATAGTGACAATTCCTAGCGATTCGTGCCTTCAGGTGGAATGACAGCCCACTACAAGCCTAAGTTTTCTCGATGAGATTTTTACAGAATAGACTGGCAGGGCACTCAATAGAGAAAGCCATATAAACAGTCCTTATCAACCCCTACACTCTAAACCACACATGATGACTTTCAAAACTGCCGTCGTATTTCATAATCAACAAACTCAGTAGACTAATTTTGCTGACCGAAGTTGTTTATAGCATCAAACTACTGCTCTTAACATCTACATTACACAAATCACTTTTTAGGTCAACTAAAAGATCAAAACTGGGCCATTTTATTACTTGTTAGTAACCCAAGCTTTGCTGCACACATTATTATTTAAATCTACCCACACCTTCAGAGATACCTTTAAAACCATTTCCAATAGTGCAGTTAGGTAAAAACCAGTAGGTGTTATTGACAATTGTTTCCATATAAGTTTTTAAACTGTCATGGTCACTAATATTATTCGTTCGTGTTAATTGTTTCCATATTATCTCTACCGTGTTTTTCCTACCAATGCATCGGAACGTCGCTCCATACAACGAGCGAAAACGCACGCACAAATAGACACGATTCAAGTTCAGCGAGTGCAAAGGCACTCGCAACTGGTTTTCGGTTGGGATAAAACAAGATGAGGAGCAGTTGTAGCCAATGGGCTACAACTGCTCCTCATCTTGTTTTATCTCAACCGAACACATGACCTGGGCCTCAAGTCTGCTATTACAAAAGTGTCAGAATGGTCTCGCTATTGTGAGTATTTGACAGTGTTTGTATGGCAAATCTGTCAAAAACTGACAATGAAGAGACCATTCTGACACTATTGTAATAGCAGACTTGAGGCCCTGTAAGTGGGTAACTTGTACGTCGGGGCCATTACTCGTACCAATGGGTAACGGCCCCGACTTACAAGTTACAGGTCCTATGTTCGAACCCAGGCAGAAATTTTACTGTGAGTAATTTATTTAATCACCACTTCTCTCAAAACGGTGAAGGAAAACTTCGCGAAGAAACCAACATGTAATAGAAACAAAAATTGGAAGAAATGACGATGACGTCCACCAACCTGCGCTGGGCCCGCGTTGTAGAGTGTAACAGCCCAGTCCCAGTCCCAGTAGTCAATGTGTGTGTGCGTTTTCGCTCGTTATATGGAGTCGACCTTCTGTACCTATCTCTTCATTGGTCCAGAATAAGGCGTGCGGAAGAATTGCTCCGACGTTTTCAGTCACCGTACAAAATGTTATAACAAAAATATCTTTAACTTTTCGTGACCTAAATTTTATTTGAGATATAAACGTAAAGGTTTTTTTGCATGAAGGGAGCTGAAAATTGAAATGAGAGAGTGCGCTAAGAAATTGTTTCGTTTGATGATAATTATGAGTTTTTAAAGGAAATTCAGTGTACATTTTGAACATTTTTATAAGAGGTTTAGCACTGTTTAGTAGGATTGTGGCGTGAAATGAAAATGCCTTCGATGGATCTATAGCGCCACAAACGAACTATGCTTTGCATCTAACGTCACAGAAAACCCTACATCGCGCAAGCAAGGTTTTCCGCGCGACTAAAACAAACACAAACCCGAAAATATTCGTCGGGCAATTGCCCACCCATACACAACACTCATCTAGTCGGAGGATTTACCCTTTCTAATGAGGATGTGGATCTTTTCCTTGTTCCTAATACCGCTACAATATCTTCAGAAATTCATACTTTTCAGTGAATTTAGCTTAACCACTCACACAAACACAAAAATCAAATCTACTTGGAATCCTGGTGCTCACACCATAAACCATATGCCGTTGACCTCTCAACATTCAAGGTTCTCAAACTTCCACCTACACCGTACTGTTTACACAATGCAGGTATAACAAGAAAAGTTTTAATAGGCCGAGCCTCATTATATGAAACACATATTTTGAGGGTTCAAGTTCGGGAACAGTACTTTAGAAGTTAAAGTGTATTCTGAATATAAAAAGTCGTTTTATTTTACTTAGAATGGAGTCTGATTCGTGTTTTTTAGGAGTACAATGTGTTTTGTATTTAACAGAGGGAAATGATGTAGATAGTTTCTTCTTTGTTGAAGAAGTAAATGACGGTGGAAGTAATTTTGGAATGTGGGTTTTAGGATAGTCTGATGATGTAGTGTGTCTAGATAATGTTGTAGATGGAACTTTATGGGGTACTGTGTTAAATGTTACAATAAAATACCTTCTGATATATTACAATTAAATGAAAGAAAATTTAAAACTTATATTAAAAGCACACTTTGTAAACAAGCATATTACAAATTAGAGGATTATATCCAAGATAAGAATGCTTGCATACATGCTGGTCCTCTTCCATAGGACAATTTATTTAGAGTCTAGACAAAATCAAACTGGTTGCTAATTTAATTGTGTAATTTATATTTTTTATGACATTCATTTTATTTTCTGTGTTTAACATACACACTGACATAGGTTATTAAATAATAAAATTTTAGGGAAATCATCAACTTTTACAATGTTTGTAAATATGTGAGCACCATGCATCTAACGCATAATTAATTTATCTGTCAGTGCTTCACTTTTCATTCTTTTTACCTATTGTGGTATAGTAATTTTATTCTAGGTAAGTGCATTGTCTTCACATATAATTAATAATTACTGTACCTATACAAATAAATATTGTTAACATTTTAAAAGAGTAAGTATGGAGTTTCTTGCCCATTCTTCTCCATACGTAACTACCTTTTGGAAGGGGCTAATATAATCAATTAATTATTTATTTTTGTAAATTTTGACGTCCAAAAGTGCCTTTTATGTGCCTATTTGAAATAAATTATTTGACTTTGAGTTTGAACAAATGACTACATTTAAATATTTTTTGCACTTTTTTTAATCAGTTCACATTAAAAACCTAATCTAGTAATTACAACACTAACAAATTAACCTATTCCATTAAAACCTTCCTAAAGCACACATTAACATTTTCAAACTCAAACACGTGAAATTCGGAATGGTTTTCAAATATCAGTTTGTCAGTTTCATTACCTACATTAAGTATTCCGTTTGAGCAGATGGATGGACTTATAAAATATGCAGCGTAGGTACTAGCTGTAACTGTGGCTGTATTTATGTAGCTTTTGCTTGTATTTATGTACGTGGAGCTGTAAGTGATTAGCATATTTAGTACCTATTGAATATAATAGTGATGATGTTTGATCGGCTTTGGCGGTTAAGCTGTTTATTGAAGTACTTTTAAATTGGATGAACTGGCTGTGTTATCATCATCATCCTGACATAGGATGTCGGTTTTGTTCACAGTCACAAAGCTGTGTAAAATCAGCCAATCATTATTGTCGAAGGCGGCCATAGTTACCTACAATATTATTACGCAATATCACGAATTGGGCAATGTTTTTGTATTTAAGTTTGCGGTTAGAATTGAAGACTGCATTATTATTATTGAACATAAGTTGGAGCGAGCTTCAACTTTATTGCACAATATTTTCATTGCATCGAGTACTTAGGATCAATATTTTAGAATACTGTACTGGTCTTGTTCACGCGAAAATATTGAAGCTTATGGGCAGTCAATGTTTTAGAGGTTTGAGGAAAAGGGTGTAAAGTTCACTCACACTCTATAGTAAAGGGAGGATCCTCCGACCAGACGGGTGTTGTGTCTGGTGGGCAACTGCCCAACGGTTGATGTCGGGATGTTGTATATGTCGCGGTAAACTCTGATAGCGCGATGCAGGATTTGTGACGTCAGGTCTTTGATTCGTGTTATTGCGTGAAAATAATTGATCGTTTGAGTGCAAGGGCTGATTTCAAATCAGGCCTTGCACTCAAACGATCAATTATTTACATATGGTTATATTGCGCAATGAAAATATTGCAGCAACTTCTTGTAGGTGTTTTTTAACCGTCATGGTTTGAAAACTGCCTAATCTGATTGGTAGACTCGCGAACTTGCTTATAAATGAACTTATTTAAAGCTCGAGGCCAGCTAGGTCACAAATAATGCACGTGAGAAGAACTGTAAGCAGTCATGAAAATTGTCATATTTTACAGTCTAATTCCTCAGTTAGGTATTAACTACTCTTAAATTATTATAACGTAAGCTTTCTTTACAATCATACAAAGAATAATTCATAGGAACTTGCTACCGGTGCTAATAATGATTAAAATCTGGACGTAGCAATTTGAGTACAATGGAAGGATTATAGAATGTTAGTTTCTACCATGACCATACACATGATAAAAATTAGTTCATGTATAAATGAAGGCCCAAATATGTATATGCCAGTGACCTTGAGTGGTTAGCTCGCGTGTTCTGTACTGAGCTCACGCAACGCGTCGTACGTCCAGCCAGTAACAGGACTCGCCCAACCAGGAGCGCTTGTCCAAATAAAACTCATTATTAATTAACTACACATAAAACAAAAGATATTTTAATAAAACACGTATACTAAAAGATCAATAGTTAAATTATCTTTAAAAAGGTGAAGGTTTCAGAAAAACACGCTTTATAGAGATTTTGCGTGATTCTCAGTTTTTTATCCGCGTTAGACATAACTTTACAAATTAATTTCACTATGTAATATAGACAAAATGTAAAATATTCACATACTATATTATTAAGAGAATGCTCTAATATAACAAAAAAATATTCAAATCATTAACACTATTAAAAGTCGGTTATTGTCGCCTTCATTTCATATCCAAATAGAAAGAAAACCATAAAACAAGGCTCCTCTAACAAATATTTAGTTTCATCACCATCCATCAATTTTTCCTTCACTAAATTCGTTAATAATACTGATTGACAAGCAGGCGTAAGCTAGGCGTTATGCTTCATAAATCATCGGCTGTTGTTATTGCCACTAGATAGTGTTGAAACAAAAGGTTCACTTTGAACTATGGGATTAGAAATTAATACTCGAGTGGATATTTAATCATTTTTTAGCTGCAAAGACAATTTTCTATTTTATTTATCTATGGCATCTCAGACCATTAGAGGTCGTGACTCTTTAACCGGTCATTCCTGTGGTTGCCTTAAGCTCCTAAAAACTTAAAGCCTCCAGCCAGGACACAAAAACTTATAAACTAAACGACTGCACGCTAAGGGCACCCTCTGTGGGGTACGCACCTCGGCTTAGGGCAGAGTCGGAGGGAGGATGGTAAGGGACCGACGGTGGCTGGATAAAATCAGGGTTATGATTATTATCAGGGGAATATAAAGCTACAGGCTCAGCTATTAGCGTGGGCTGGCGCTTCGCTTACGAGCAGGGGTCGGGGTCAAAGGCAAGTCAAGAGAGATTTATTTATACACTAGCTTTTGCCCGCGGCTCCGCCCGCGTGGATGTCGGTTATGGCGTAAATAAGTAGCCTATGTCCTTCTCCATATCCCAGGCTATATCTCTGCCAAATTTCATGTCGATCGGTTCAGCCGTTTAGGCGTGAAAACGTAACATACAGACAGACAGATGACAGACAGACAGACAGAGTTACTTTCACATTTATAATATTAGTAAGGATAAAGCTGTAGAAATAGATGATGTGCAACACTTGACACAAGATAATATTACACTGCTCAAGTCGAAAATGATGTGAATCTTTGTTAAGAGCGGCCAACCCGTCATACTTTTCATACAAACGCTCGTACGTGATTACGGCGTTGGAACACATCTTTTAATGAAAATTTTGTACTAATTGGTATCATGTGTATTATATCTAGGTTTCTATGGAAGCAAAAAATTTAAATTTGGAGAAACAAATTCACTATAAGCCTCCAAAAATCAGCTTTTTGCACACATTTTACCTGAACTTTGGCCGTTCATAATGTACTCATAAATTGTAAAAATAAAGAATATATCGCCATAGAAACATTGCACATGTAATGGAGATTCTAAATGACATACATTTATTTCACAAACTTTTAAGGATTTCTCAAAAGCACGTATTTCCTGGAACAAGTTTTATGAAATTTCCGCACACAAATTTTTCGTTCAATGTTATTGCGTTCTCACTTGCCTGTTAGCAGTTTCACATTGTGCTGGATGAAACAACAAGCTTTTCAATCATGCTCGCGTTGACGATAGACGGACCGGGAAGAGCCCTCTTAATCTCTATCTTTATGTCTACACTGCCCATAGTTAAACAAAACAAGATCAATATAGGAAGAACAGTCATAATTTCATCATAATCATCATTATGAGCCGACTCATTTCAACTGCTGGTTATAGCGCTACACGATTTAAGAACAGTCGACCTTGTTATTTCATTAGCACCCTAAGGTTGAATGCCACTTTCAAGTCATAAAACGTGTAAAACGGTTGTACGTTGTTTCATAGCTTATAGTTTTATAGAATTTCGTTTCACATAAAATTTTTCTCATATTTTCGTTTCATAGAATAATCAATACGCAGAATACTTACTTTGAAGATTTTTAAATCATTGATTTTTGTTTCACATAAACTTTAATGTCAGAATAGTCATAACATAGAATAACAAATCACATATTCTTTATCCATATATTGTTTATTTAATATAAAACTTATTACCAAGAATAACATTTTATCCATTTTCAATTTTTCAACAGCATTTTTTTTGCATTTTGCAGCATGCAAGCAAGCATGCAACATGCAGCGTGCAAGCAAGCATGCAGCGTGCAAGCAAGCATGTAGCATGCAAGCAAGCATGCAGCATGCAAGCAAGTATGCAGCATGCAAGCGAGCATGCAACATGCAGCGCTGCGGGGCTCCGGCGGTCCCACGCGAGCTTATCATCGCAGATGGTATTCACGCTCACCACCGCAGTTTCGGCTTGCTTTCAGCCGCGGCGGCGAGCGTTAAAACCACCTGCTCCTCAGCTCGCGGGCCGCCTCGCCCCTCCGCGCCTACGCGGATTTAAATTACACTCTAGGGGTAGGGCAGACAAGACTACGCGGAGTCGGTTTTGCAGCGATTCGTTTCTGTCACTAACTTATACCGAACAAACAATATTCGTTAAAAAATAATTCTACCGTGTGAAAAGTTTGTTAAACAAAAATAAATTATTAAAAATTCATTGAATTGTGTTTCTGTGAAATATTTTTCATTCAAGTAAATAGTCTTTTAAACAATAATATTCGAACTAAAAATACAAGGACCAAATATTATGTGAAACATTTTCTGAGAAACGAAATTCTATGAAATTTCTGTCTGCCAAATAAGGGGACACCGTGTAAAACGTTTTGTTGAGGATGATATTCTCATAGCATGTATAATTCCTTTTTTTTATATTCTATCACATTTTAAATTAAATTATATTAATTTTCTTTAAGTACGCTGTACCGGTACAGCGTCTTAATAATTGTTTGCTGCACCGGACGACATCATTACGTCAACGCCGGCTGTCGCTGAAAATCAGCGCTGGGGCTCTGTCTTGCATAGGGTTGCAGCATAATGCTGAGCGATAGCTGTTTTGCGTGGATGTGACGCATTTTCCCCCATAGTTTTTTTTTGTGTTTATGTTCTTTTTTGCGTCATGTTTACCGCAAATAAACGTATTTTCTTTCTTTCTTTCTTCTTTCATAAAACAACATTGTTTGTTTGTCTATGTGACAGTTAGATATTTTCAACCTTAGTGAAATTTCAATTAACTGGGAATTACTGTCAAAAGAGGTAAAGCAATTACGAGGTTGACTATACCACGTTATAAAATCACTGGCACCTGCTTAAAGTATGAGTACTTCATCTACCATCTCATCCACCATCTCATCTACCATTTCATCGTTGATAAATCTCATGTTTGCCAAACTTTTTATATTCCATTGTGTAGAGTGGTGCTTTGGCACTTATCCGTGTTATGATTGCAATTGCTGTATCATCGATGTAAATGATCGTTTCAGCTTTTGTTGCAGCAGTATTTTGTTAAGGTTCGTTAGCAACCGAGGGTTAGGCTTCATTGTTTTACGAACTAAGCAAAAACATGAAGGTGGTTTTAAAAGCAAATCTCATTCGCATCTGACAATTTTATCCATTAAGTTGGTTCTTGTTATTTGGTGAAAAGTTATGTGTGATTCCAAAACAACCTGAATGAGAAAAAAAAACTTTTTAGTAGGTATAATAATAATAATGAATAACAATGAACAAAATGTCTTCAAATATCATAAGCTGAAATAAATGTCAACAAATATCATATGTAGAGATCTCAGATTCACGAAACAAACGACTTACAAAAAAAAACACTGAAAAGTGAAAAAGGACAAGGAGTCCGACTAACCGAAATTAAAGCTATTTTCCACGTTTTAGTGTTTTTTTTTTTTTAAGTCAGTTGTTTCGTGAATCTGAGACACTGTTCATTGTTCATTGTTGTTCAAATTATACTAAAAAGTTTTTTTTTTCTCATTCAGGTGCCTGGGATATATTTTAATTATTATTGGGATGATAATAAAACCAAAATATGTCTTATAAGCCAATAGCTAGAAAATATTTAATGTTAAAATAATTGGTGTAAGAAAACTTCCCATCGCAATACATCAGTATCAGATTTTTTTATCGTTGATCAAACCTTTGTTTTTGATGATTTATTATACCAAAGCTACTAGAAATATTACCTGAAAAACTTACAAAAGATAATAGACCCCAAACTTCACATGAAAACCCTAAAACCCTTCTTTACCGAAACATTTTCTTTGTTCTTAGATATACACATACATACAACCAAACATAGTATTCTGTATAGCAAGTAACATTCACCAAAAAGATTATTTTGCAAATGAAACCGCTGCGGACGTTGTATACACAGCAATTTTCGGCTCCACTGGCCCGCGTAATGTTATTTATTTAACCACTCAAATGACAGGATTCGATAGAAATAAGCAACATTATCTGAGTATGATACCGTAAAGTATGGGTTTGATAAATATTTAGATTCCGTGATGGATTTTGGAAGGAACTTGTGTGTCTTCTTTAATTTGTTTTTTTTTGCGGAGTATAATTTGGGATTGGATTGATACGGGTTTCGGAGATTGAGTTTGCTGATTCGTTTTTTGGCCATGTTGTATATTAAAGAGGAAGAGTAGATATATACACATCAAAAAAAGTTTGTGATCACTAGCATAAGCTGATATAATTTTTTTAATTGAACTTTATAAAGATAAATTCTTTGTTGTGTGTTTTTAAAAAATAGAAATAACCTGTTTGAAATTAAAGAAAATGTATATTTTTTATTTTTATATTAAAAAAAATGAGTAATTAATCATAATTTCATAATGTAACAGAAATTTGATAGAAAGAAAAAGACTGTTTAACCAAACTTGAACAACAATTTATTAATAAAAGGTTTATATTCAATATAATATAACTGCTCCCCTGGCTTGAACACATGCGGTGATCCTCACGGGCATGCTGAGAATCAAGTTATCCAGCATGTCTTGAGGTAACCTGACCCATTCTTGAATAGCGGCTTCCCTGAGCTCTGGCACTGTCTGAGGACGTGGCTGACGGTTCCAAACAGCTCGCTTAAGAGCATCCCACGCGTGCTCTATTGGGTTTAAGTCAGGCGAGCCGAATCATGATATAATCTACCGTACCTAACAAAAAATATTTCGGTATTTTCAAAGTGATCACAAACTTTTTTTGATGTGTACATACCTTGAAATTAAGAAGTCGAATTTTATCATACACGTAATTATGCATATTAAAATCCTTATAAAATTATAAATATTAATAATCCTATAATCATTATAAATGGCAAGTACCTGAACTTGTTTATATTATACTGTTTTGTTCGTTGAACCTTTTATGTAATAACTACCCTTGCCGTTTTGTATTCCGTGAAATACAAGTCACGGAGTTCATTAGCATATAGTACATCTTTTGATGGTTTGGTTTTGTATAAAAACCTGTTAAAACAATAAGTAGGTAATTCTATTTTTGTAAAACTCTTGGTAATCATTGTTTTGTTTAGTTGTTAGCCAATCTTATAGAAAATAAGAATGGAATTGAAGTATTTTGTAGCGTTTGTTAGGGTCTAATCCTCTTTTAATAGGATACTCTTCTACTTCCCTGTTATTTTGTCAGTGTTGTACAGTGTCTACTTGCTAAACCTTGTCGGAACCTTCACTATATTGGAATGTTTCTATTTTTCGAAATGTTAAGTAGGTACGTAGGCTATTAAACATATTGTTACGAGCTTGCGGTTTATGACAATAAAAACTGCAGATTTAAAAAACCAAAAATGAGACTTATTAAACAACACTGATAACAACTCAAACACACTAATTATAAAACACAAATGCACTCTAAAGTCGCAGTCAATGATCGCTTGTATCGCTTGTTATTCAACTGTGTCGTGTCAGGGTCCATACTGGCCTTATATGGTCCTTAGAAAGTTCCAGAATCTTCTACTGTAGAAACATCTAGAATGTTCGAGTACATACCGGCCCCGACTGACCAGATGTCGATAGTTCTAGAAAGTTCTAGCATCGAATTTTCTAGAATAATCTCGAGTCTACTAGTTCTGCTACTCGATACTAGATGGCGCTAGTGGTCATAAGTTCTGCTATTCGATACTAGATGGGGCTAGTGGTACTTAAACTTGTCTCGATGTACCAGGCATTAATTGTTGCGCGAAGCAATATGAATGTCAAAATAAACTGAAAAGTATGTTTTTCAACGCTTTCTTTCACCGAACATATAATTTTACCGTTTTTTATTTCATAACCTCATTTTGGGAAATCAGTACCTAAACAGTTTCATGTTTCGTTTTACTTTTGTAGCAGACTATTATAAAGCAAAGAGTATTAACACTGACAGATTCTAGACAGATTTGTTATAACTTTCAAGTAGCCACTGCAATTTGCCGTAAACATGCAATACCCACTATAACAACTAAAACCACTCTTAACTCCTCTGCATAAAGTCCAATTCCTTTCACGCTTTTTTTAAATAAAAACAAACCCAAACAGAAATGATCTTTATTTCGTGGCAAACAAAGATTAAATTACCGTGTAATTCTCAAGAAGACGTTTCACTACATCTGACGGGGATTTTGTTTAGAGATTTTGTTCCGCTCACAAAGGATAGGAGAAATATTGCTGGCTAAATATGAGAAGACAGCTCTGTTGTTTGTTATCCAAATATACGGTAGTGTGTGCAGGGTTGCCGAACATTTTTATTTTGTCAGGAATTTTGCCAATATTTTTCAACAGGGAAACTGGCAATTATTATAGGGGTGTGGAGGGCAATAAAGTTCACTATTACTGACGGTGCAACATCGGATGTCAATTTTGTTATTTTGAATTGTTGGAAACGTAGTTTTATTGGTGACAAAATTGGCGACCACGTTGCCTATGGAACTATGAATGGACGAAGTTTGCGATCAAATAAAAGTTAAGTTTCATGTGTATCGTGTATTTCAACTGTGGTCTAATTTACAGCGGTTTTTATTTATTTATTTATTTTTATTTATTTTATTTTAAAGAAGGCTTACAGACTAACAAATCAATGATATAAAGAAAGTAATATAAAGAAAATTGCTAATAACAAGCCTCCACATAAATATTAAAAAAAATGTCGATTAAAAAAAAAGTACATACAAGTTAATATAATTAGTTAATATTAGATAAGTTAATTATCCATGAAAAATTGCTGTGCCAAAAGCCGTCTTAAGGTCGCCACACTGGTGCAGAACAAGTCAACATTAAGGTCCATAGGAAGCCTATTAAAACTAAGTGCACTTCTTATTGAGAAAACATTCCGCCTATAATTAGTCATTGCGAAAGGTACATTTAATATTGGCCGTTGACGTAATCCCATCAGATTCGTGCGTAATGACAGATTAGCAACAAGTTCAGGACAATTAATTTGGCCATTAGCGATACCCAACAGTAAACTCACGTCCCCAATATAATATTATTATCTCAGTAATTTTTTTCAGACCTTAATTTTATACAACCCGATATTTCAGAGTATGTGCTATGTACGAGTAAAACATCGCTCGCAACTTCATAATTAAAGGAAACAGATAGTACTCATTTACATATCCCCAGAGTTTTTATTTAAAGGTACCATGTGCATTGTGCGCACACTTGCATTGCCACCAGCAATCCTAATCCTAACTATATAATCCATACTTAATATTATAAATGTGAAAGTAGTCTGTCTCTCTATCTGTCTGTATGTTACGTTTTCACGCCTAAACCACTAAACCGATCATCCTGAAATTTTGTATATGCGTTGTCATGTGTACAGGAACGGAAATAGGGTACCATTCATCTCGCAAAAAAAATAATGTTCCCGAGGAAAACAACAATAACGTTCTTATGATAATAGATGGCGCCACGTGTCTTTCCAATCATGATTGCAAGTTTAGTAGTGTGTTATGAGTTACAATCCGAATTGATTGTCAAATTCTAAATTAACGCAAGCGAAGCCGCGAGCAAAAGCTATTAACTTCATAAATAATAATAGCTTATCATTTTTCTTGATGGGAGCCCAAAAAGAAACGCCTCCAGTTATCTAAAATTTCATACAAGAAAAAAATACCAATAACATAAGACAATGTTTTGACAGCCCTACAAAGAACAACATTACCTTGAATATAAACTTTCAAATATACCATCAGGAGCGTAAGGTTGGCAAAAATTTAATTCAATGAGAAAACATCCCGTTTCATTTTGGTAGGTAGGCAGGAACCTTGACGCTGTGTTACCTATCAAGCGAGGGAACGAGGAATGGGTTGCTGTCATTTCATATTGAAACGCTTTTTGGCATCATGGAAAGAGTGTTCAAAATCTTATATTCTAACTCTTGATCCTCAAATGAGGTTTGTTATCATCATCATCATTTCAGCCGGAAGACGTCCACTGCTGGACATAGGCCTCCCCCAATTCGGGGTTTGCCATAATCACCACGCTTGGCAGGCGGGTTGGCGATCGCAGTATGGTGTTAAAAATGCATAGAGAACGCTGCTGCCCATTCTCTAGTAAGTCCCTTAGTCGCCTTTTACGACACCCACGGGAGGAAATGGGGCGTTTGTTATACATAGTTCCTATTGACTAAGTTTTGGGGCCGTGACATAATAAACAACCGCTCAGGGCCTCAAGTCTGCTATTACAATAGTGTCAGAATGGTCTCTTCATTGTGAGTTTTTGACAGATTTGCCATACAAACACTGTCAAATACTCACAATGGCGAGACCATTCTGACACTATTGTAATAGCAGACTTGAGGCCCTGGACTGTCATCAGACTAATGAAGTAAACTTCTTCTTTCGTATCTGTACGAACTATCACTAAGAGCTAGTAAGGCTCAACTGAGAATATCAGCTAGCGAGCTAGTATTAGTACTAATAATAATTTATTTTCATAAGCCTAAATACATAAGGAGAGAAAAAGGGTTAACAATGAATTACTTAAGTAACTTAGATCCTTATAGTAATTAGACTAAGTACATGCTCGATTTTTTTAAACTCGTGACTCCCATACTAGGACGTGTCCTGTATTTCAGGTGTCAGCGTTCCTTCCTGCTAGGAACATTGTCAAGCCCAACTTATTGTTTAGCTGTTTGAGAGCTTAAAAATAAAAGTTATTGAATTTATAATGTAATTTAAATAAATTCTGTTTTATATAATATAGAGAATTAATGACTATTACCCATTTTTTATCTCTGCTTTAATATGTGTGTGGGAGAAGTTAATGTAGTGTAAGGTGAGTATAGTGTAAGGGGTGAGTGTAGTGTAAAGGTAAGTGTAGTGTGAGAGTGTGTATGAGTGTGAATTGATTAGATGCGGATGTGCGGTTTTAGGTGCGTGCGATATAATGTAGATCAGGCAGTGATCCCAGTCAGCAAATCCTCAGTTTCCTGATAGTTTGGAGAAGTGAGAGTTTAGAGGAGTAGTCAGGTATTAGAGAGGCTGAGTGATCGGAATGTGCTGGATACCACTCGTGGAGGCTATTTTGATGTAATAAACCAAGAGATTATTTGAGTTCTTCTAACTTAACAGATAGATGTGCTACTGGGAGTTTTTTGCGCCACTATTTATTCCCGGCTAAAGCACTAGGAAGTGTGAGAATGTCTTATGTAGTTTTGATGTTCAAAAAGTGCTGATTCTCAGTCTGGTTTGAATAAATGACTATAACGTTGGTCTAGTGGTCGCAAGCGCGACTGCTGAGCATAGGGTCCTGGGTTCGATTCCCGGGCAAAGTGTTATTGGGTTTTTCCATTAGGAATTTCTCAGTAGCAGCCCGGAGTCTGGATTTGTGCCCGGTTGATGGCAATAGGCTAACCCCTATAAAAAAAAAATATACCCCCCTACTACACCCTCCCCCCTATTACATGGGACCTAAACATAACTGGCGAAATGTGGGTGTTCCTACTACGGGTACACCTATGCTTAACCTTTCGGGGAAACAAGGCGTGATGTTATGTTAAGATGTGATTTAAAATTGGGAACTCCAACTTTTCTTTTGTTGTACGAGTATAAATATATCATAATTTCACGCTGTCATAATGAACGTATTTCTCGACGTGTAGTACACCCTTTCGTCAGTACCTTAATTATGGTATATTTACAAAATGTGAGATTATTAAAATACTCACAGAATAACAAAACTACCAATACAAGTTTTTCTGCGGCTTAGAACTGTCCTGTCATTTTATATCTCCTACAAAAATATTTAATGATGTAGCTAGTTCGAAACATTACTAGATAACATCTTAATTTCGCTGCAGACGTGTTTTCGCATTTGTATAACGTCCAATAAAAGTAATTTATTGGTGAATATCATATCTTCAGAGATAAGTGATAAAGAACGGTTCTTGGAAAACACTTTTAGATGAATTTTTCCAAGAATTTCTGATTATGTTGTCTTCAGTTAAGCTTTGTTATGTCTGAAATAGTCTGGAAACCTTATCCTAAAAATGTCAAAATATTAAGAAAGAAAATCTTCTAAAAACTTACAAAGTCTTCTCTTTTCTATACTCATGTTATTTAAGATCACAGATTGAAAAACATAATATTAGGATAGCAAGTTATAAGATTTCGTACCTGTTCAATTGCATCCAGTATCACAGAGTTAATTTTTCAGAACTGCCAATTACAAAAGAGATTGATTTTAATTTTATTCAAGCTGATATTTTAGGCCGCTGTGAAATTTTTCGTCAAACTTTTTCAACCGTAAATAGACTTACAAATAACTACTGTTTTATTCGGCTATATAGGATAGCCATGATCACCACGCTTTACAGACGAATTGGTGATTTCAGCTTATTGTATACCAAACAGGAAGACATTATCATCATCCTCCTGATGTTAAACAACTTTAGGTGGTATCGGCGTAGTGTTTTCTTCTTCCATACACCTCTAATAGTCACCTCCTTTCTACTCATATCATCTTTAACACAAACCATTCATGGCATCTTATGTCTTCTACAACTCTTAAAGATATTCAAACTCAAATCATTTCTGGCGACAGGTTCACATTGTTGACATAAAACCTATATTCTTAAGAATTTCTAAACTCAACAGGTGTAAATGTGACTCCCATATTCTTTTACGCAACACACAAAGTTATCTATTCCATCGCCATATTTCACAACCTTTTCACAGATTAACACGGTGAAAGAATTTATAAAAACGTAAGATTTCTAAGCAATACCTTTTCTTCAGACGAAAAATTATGAGCACACCTAATATTACCCAAGATAAATTGGGGTGGCGGTTTAAGAATTCAGGGACTACTTAGCATCTTGAATATTTCAGGGAGTACTCAGAACTTAGAAACACCTGTCGTAAACTCGGATCTTGGATCGGGAGAAAAGTGCTAGAACCGATGTGAGATCTGCGGGTTTTTTTAGCTTTTTCTTTTGGGTTTTTTGGTGCGAGTCAAAGTGAGATGAGATAGTTTTTTGCTGTTTGAATCAGCTTTGTGTTTTCGTAATCGCTTGAGCGATTACTGAGTACCATGTAGTGCCGGTCGTAAAGAATAGCACCATTCCATTTCCTCCCGTGGGTGTCGTAAAAGGCGACTAAGGTGACTAAGTATGATGTTAACAATTCACAGAGAACGCTGCTGCCCATTATCTAGTAAGTCACTAGATAATGGGCAGCAGCGGTCTCTGTGAATTGTTAACATCATACTGCGATCGCCAACCCACCTGCCAAGCGTGGCGATTATGGCAAACTCCCCCAATTGGGGGAGGCTTATGTCCAGCAGTGGACGTCTTTCGGCTGAAATGATGATGATGATGATGGTGGTAAATCGCTTGAGCTATTGAGAGGAACCAAAATATTCGATTTTGTTACCTTTGATGGCAATAGGCTCGCCCCCTCTTACATGGAACTTAAACATAACTGGCAAAATGTGGGTGTTCCTACTATGGGTACATCTTTGCCTACTCTTTCGGGGAAACAAGGCTTGATGTTATGTAATGTTAAACCGTTAACTTGAATTTATTAGGTCTAGTCATGTAATTTCAGCTTTATCAAAGGCTGTTGCCATACTGGGTAGTTCCTCATCATTGCAGCCGAAAGACGTCCACTGCTGGACATAGGCCTCCACCAAGCACCGCCACTTCGACCGGTTCTGTGCTTCCCGCATCCAGCGGATTCCTGCGCCTTTCATAAGGTCATCGGTCCACCTTGTGGGAGGCCTTCCAATACTACGTCTTCCGGTACGCCGTCATTCCAGAAACTTTTGGGCCCCCATGGTCATCTGCTCTGCGCGCAATGTGCCCTGCCCATTGCCACTTAAGTTTGGCAATTCTTCGAGCAATGTCGGTTACCTTGGTTCTCCTGGGTGGTTAAAACAGCGTTATTAGAAGTTGAAGGGCTCGTGGCTAAATTATAACAGCCGCACGGATCGATCAAAGTTTAAGCTACGTTTGACGCGGTCGGTCTGTGGATGGGTAACCATCGATTACATAGCGAGACTCCTCCGTGCCTCGAAAAGCACGTTAAGCCGTTGGTCCCGGCTGTCATTCGTAGATCTTTGACAGTCGTTATAGATAGACAGAAGCCCAAAAGTCTGACAACCAATCTTACCAAGGGTATCGTGTTACCCAGAAACTGGGTTGTGGAGGCCATATACATAGGCAGCCTCTCCGAGTTAAATACTGATATTCAGCTGCATTCAGGAGCATTTGCCTCTCGGGCGTGATCTTCAGTAGCCTATATAGAAAGTTGTGAATCGATTGCGTACTCAAAGTAGGATGCTGCAGACACAATTTGTCGAGGAGGTATTACTGACCCATCGAACACCCAGTGCAAGTGCGGTGTTTCTGATCAGGCCATGCTCCACTTGCTGGAGTGTCAAGTACCCGTTCATCTATACGTCGGATGACCTAAAGAACGCTACTGATGGCGCAATCAACGTGGCCGCCCACGCCCACGCCCGAGCTCATACAATAAAAAAAATAAAAAAACATAAAAACAATTAACAAGAGTAGCATCGGCACGAAAAAAAAACGAAGCTGCATCTGGTTAGATCGGAAGCCGTCTCCAACATAGTTAGAAAAAGGCTAGGCAGATTGATTATATTAGAAGTTGACTACCTAATAGAATACATAGTTGATAGATTGGTTGGTTGGGTTGGTTGGTTGGTTGGTTGGTTGGTTTGGTTGGTTGTTGGTTGGTTGATAGTTATTGGGCACAGTTCCCAGACACAATATTTTTAATTAACAAGTACTATACAAATACGACTATTGAAGTGCCCCATGTTATGTTCCAAGTATTGAGTCAAAAACGATTTATAAAAGGTGTATTAAGATGATCACGCCTTCTTAAGAGGGCTGTCTCGGGTCCACTAGCAACACTCCTTTAAAAATATATTATCTCGTGACTGAGAAGGAATTATGAAAAACGGCTCAATGAACTGCCTCGGTGTGTTTAGAATTTTCTAATACCTTTTATAAAGTTTCATACTGAGACACGAAGCAACAAAATTCGATCTAAAAAAAACGGCCACATTCCTCTAGATCGTATTTTGTTGCTTCGTTCGAGCCGTTTTTCATAATTCCTTCTCAGTCACGAGATAATATTTTTTTAAAGGAGTAGAGCTAGTGGACCCGAGACAGCCCTCTTAAACAGTTATGACGAAATTAGTTTAAGGTTATGTGATGTGGATATAACATAAATATGCGGGTAACATAACATGAGTATTAATTGGACACATTCAGATACAAAAATACATTGCAGTTCATGATACAACAAGATACATTTCGGTTCACCTTGATGTTAAGAATACTCTATTCCCAACGCACGATGCAATGGACAAGACGTATAGTGCAAGACTAAAAAATCTAGAGCCTAGAAGACCAGCTAAAAGTGTAATTCAGTCAGAAAGAATCCCAAAGGTAATAAAGTGTGTATTATAAAAACTAGAACTTCCAGCTTCAAAGATGTAAGGTCAGAGTTACAATCAAGCAAAGTGCTCCCTACGTGTAGTGTGACCATATTGATGATAAAACGCGACTTAGATAAGTATGAAACTTTGAGAAGTGCGAGACACAAAACTGAACTTAAAGGCATTAAATGTAGAACAGTAAAATTTAAATCAAGTTTATTTGGTATTGGAGTTAAAATGTATAACGAACTCCCAAACTGTATTAAGAATATCTCATCATCAAATGTTTTTAAATTAAAGCTAAAACAATTTCTCATAGGTAAAACGTATTATTCAATTAACGGATTTCTTAATGACCGAAATATTGACTAAAATAATTGTTTTTGACTTATTTAATGTAAATTAGATGACCGTAATAACTGTATTTTAATGAATGTAAGATGAGGTAAGCAAAAAAAAAAAAATTGGCATGTTCAACTTATTTTAACTTTTTGACTTATTTAAACGAGAATTGTATGACCGTAATAATTATGTATACCTAATAATGAATGTAAAATGAGGTTGACTATTAAGAGTGTAAATGTATTATTATTATTAATTATTTTTGACATTGCCAATAATATTGAAAGACATTATAAATATTGTACACCCAATGGGTATGTTACAGTGATACAAAAATGCATACTGTAGGAACTATCTTTCACCTGTGACAAACAATAAATAAATGAAATATGAAAATATGAAATTGTGTTGGGAGAACATGGGAACTGGTGTTATTAATTTTAAGTGGTGCTAAGAATGTCAGTTTCTTTGTTCTGTTGGAAATAATTAGCTGATTGTTTTTTTTTTTGAGTGATATGCTTTCTAGGGAATAAGCCATGATGAAAACGAACTTACAAGTGTTTTTAGAAAATAAAGGTTACAACATAAAAACGAAAACAGATATATCAATATTTTTTTTATTAAAAAGACAGTATGTAAATTGTGTGTTAGTTCTTTCGATAAATAAGTAAGTTTTCTCGATATAATTATGATGATTCATCAAAAGTTATTCAATACATCAAAAAAAGTTTGCGATCATTTTGAAAAATCGAAATATTTTTTGTTAGGTACGGTAGATTATATTATGATTCGGCTCGCCTGATTTAAAGCCAATAGAGCACGCGTGGGATGCTCTTAAGCGAGCTGTTTGAAACCGTCAGCCACGTCCCCAGACAGTGCTAGAGCTCAGGGAAGCCACTATTCAAGAATGGGACAGGTTACCCCAAGAAATGCTGGATAACTTGATTCTCAGCATGCCAGGAGATCACCGCATGTGTTCGAGCCAGGAGAAGAGTTATATTATATTGGATATAAACCTTTTATTAATAAATTGTGGTTTAAGTTTGGTTAAACAGTACTTTTCTTTCTATAACATTTCTGTTACAATTACATTATGATTAATTGCTCAATTTTTTTTTAAATAAAAATAGTTTTATTTTGTTATTTCAAACAGGATATTTCTATTTAAAGAAAACACACAACAAAGATTTTTTCTTGATAAAGTTCAATTAAAAAAATTATATCAGGTTTTGCTAGTGATTACAAACTTTTCTTGATGTGTGTACATACCTACATTACCTAAGTAGTCCACCGTACGTCTTTCTCATACCTCTACCTACCCTTCTTTACACAATAGTCGTGCTAATAATTAATACTAATTTAAATTCTTAGCTCGTCGCAGCAAAACCAAAAAGCTGCAAAGTTAGCCTTAATGTAGGTCAGCCACAGCTTAAATGCTCCAACTGATTTAAACAAATGAGGTGACATTACATTTTGTAATTACTCCGGACATTAAACTAAGTATGTACATGACGTCGTGCTAAATTCAATATGGCGGACTACATGCTTTAGTTAGGTTGTAATTTGACAATTTCTGTTTGTAACTGTCATGTTGTATAGTCGAACTCGTAATTGCTTTATCACCCTAAGGTTGAATCCCACTTGCACGTCATAAAACGGCAAAGTCTTAAGTCGCAGTGGTTAAGCGATTGACTGCTGCACTGCGTGTCGCGGGTTAGATTCGCCCTGGCGGCTGAGAGTATGTCATGCTCACTCAAATGTCTCGCTGGTGGTGGCGTGTGTGGTGGACTATTAAATTCCCTTCAAAATGGTTGAGCTTGGTGCTAATCCATGCGTCACATTCGTGAACTGGCGCCGTCAGTTGGGACTGGTCAACTCTTAGATGACACGGCTTTTAATTTTTGTGTTGTTTTTATTACGGACACTTCTAACGTGCACGTCTTTCTACATTGTTCTCACATGTATAACTTCAACATGAATTATGTAACCCATATTTTGTAATAATATTTTGTTTTAAAAGAGTGTCCGTGGAGTTTCTTGCCCGTTTTTCTCCATAGGAACCTACTACGCTTTGGAATGGGCAACTAGCTTGATCTTTCTGACTGACCGACCCCTTAAAAATTCAAAAGTGCCTGTAATTGGTTTATTTGAAATAAATGCTTTGAGTTTGAGTTTGATTCCCGCACGGAACAAATATTTGTATGACCTACAAGTAGTTGTTCCGAGTCTGGCTTTTAGTGTATGTGAGTTTTAATGTTTGTAAACGCACCTACAATACAGGAGAAATTCCTAGTGTGGGGAAACGTAAAAAAAAATGTTTACTGGGAATTGTTATCAAAAGTTGTAAAACAATTACGAGGTCGAATACTTAGGGAAAAGGAAGAGAAAAAAATAACTACATTTGTAGAAGTCAAGCCCTTTACCCCGTAAGTCAGTGGTTTCTTAAATGGAACAAAGAAAGTAATTTAATGCCGTTAATAATGTCATAGTTGATAATACCAGTTAGTTATTAAACAACGAATCTGGTTCTTGGACAACAGTAACTCAAACATACGAAATCGAAACCCAAACTACTAACTAGGTACTCGATCATATAAATTTTTGGCATGCTTTCAAAATCTATTGTTTATTCTCTCACAATGTATAGTCAATGTAAACTGGAAGAGCGGAACCACCTAATACAAGCAAATCTTTGCTTAAAAGGTGACTCCAAACTTAATAATGTAATTTACATAAGTTGATGAATGGGCAGCAGCGTTCTCTATGCATTTCTAACACCATTCTGCGATCGCCAACCCGCCTGCCAAGCGTGGCGATTATGGCAAACCCCCCACAATTAAGGGATCCCACAGTGGACGTCTTTCGGCTGAAATGATGATGATGACATAAGTTGATGAAATAAAAATTTTATTTATTTAATTTAAATTGTTATTTTCAAAAATGTCTAGAGATCGTTAAAAAACCATCTGTATCTGTATCTGTCAGTTTAATTTGTAAGATATTACAGTAATTTTAAAATACTAGAGAGTTTATTTACTAGCTTTGTTTAAAGTTGAGAGACGTTTAAACGTCACAATAGTACATTGTGATACAATGGTGGAGAGTAAACTCGTATCACTAAAAACCCTCGCCTCCGGCTCGGGCTTGTTAATGACAGCTCGTTTGCAATAACCTGCACACCCGTGTATCACACGACGTTTTTCGATACAGTTGTGGGAAATAATAAAAAACAAATCAAAAATTTAATAATGTTTATTTCAACATACATACATTAGGTAAATAGAAAAAAAAAATTAAGAGTAAGATTCGAGCAATTAGTAAAATTCTGTGAAATTTGCTGTTGTGCACGTGATGAAGATCGCTTAAATTGTATAGAGTCAGTAGTTTTTTCAGTTATCTTTTTCTCGAAACACTCAATGTCACTGAATTTTAGTTGTTGTGAGGACGGCGACGGCCCTTCTCGAGACGTTGACGGACTCCGTTTGATTTAGTTTTATAGAATCTGTGATTTGATGGGCAATTTTTATTTTATTTTCCACCGAATCTTCCATGTTCCCCTGTGCTACTGTGGCAGAGTGCCATCCTCCGTGACGCTTTAAAGTTGTTATGTCCTGCATTTGCCAGCAAAGTCGCAGAAGTTCTGCGGAAGCTATGGCCAGTATATTTTTTAGGGTTTGGCAGTTTTAGGAATGTAGCAATATCTTTAGGTATGGACCGTATTTTATTTACGCCAACATTCTGATGCACACATTTTCCGTGATAGAAATTTTGAAAAAAAAAAATAAAAAAAATCGGCTGTTGTTTTGCATTGTAACACGCAGACCTATGCATTTCTTCACAATTTGACAAAATTAGCTATATATTGTGAAGGTCCGGAGTAATTAATTTTTTGTGTTTGGTACTTTAACCAGAAGCATTTTGCCATGGAATTCTATGTCACTTATGTCCATATTTGCTAACTCCTGTCGTCTCATGGCGCCAGTTATGCCAAAAATCAATATAACCTGAAAACAAACAAATACTTAGATCAGGTAAATATTGTACAGAAGTAAATGTCGTCCATAAAGTGGTTTGATTTATAGAGAGAATTAAACTGTATAAAAATTGGTGACATAAACCTTTGTTAACAAATATTTATCGTCTGGCGCTTCATTTAGGTATTTCTCCACGTCATCGGCTGTCAATACTTTTGACTGTTTACTTCTAAAACCATCAGACTGCCGTTTCATGAAAGCTGATAATTTTAGGTAACTTCGGAGATCTGTGTCATTATTTATTTTGAGAGTAGTTTTTAACATGGAATAAATTGACCACAATGTAGATGGTTTATATTTGCAACTCAATTCATGAAAATAAGCAATACATGTTCTGAAAATGACTTAGATGTCTTTTGTTTTTTCCATAAAATAAAATTATCGTAAGTCGCCCTATATTTTTCTCGAGACTTTGGGGGCAAAATTTCATTTTGCGCAGCTATCGACTCAGATAAAATATCGGGTGGAGTTAATTCCATTTCATCACTTGTACTTGAACTCATATTAACAAAAAAAAAAAAAACAATTTTTTTCAGAAAATGGCGCGTTTTTGCAACTGTACTTTTTTTTTACAACGATAACAGCCTATACAGCTTATTCGATTTTTGACAAATGTTGATGTGAAAATAATTAAGTTAAAACTGATAATTAAATATATTATACAACCAATTAAAATACTTTTGAGAATTCAATGCTAAGACGTACGGACTCATTCATTTTTCCTCGTATAAAATCTATGCCATTTTATTCTATGTATGAAAACTCCTTGCTACTAAACTTTTTAAATTGTCTTATTTAAAACTAAACTGCAAAACAAAATGATCGAGCTCGTAAACAAAAGTCACGACCGCGTAACAGAAAGATGCCTATGCAAAAGATTAAATTTTCGAATCATAATTATAGCCTCTGAAAGTGCGCCATATTTAACAACTGTATTGAAAAATGTATTGTTAAAGCACACGTTAATCATTACTTAACCTTAGCTACGTTTATAAAATAAACCCCTAGATTGCTTGGAATAAGCGCTATATCTATTCAGGTACTTGCTTTCACATAACAGTACAGTGGCAGGTGTCTGGTGGCCTTTAAAACCCGTCGTGTGCAGGATACATTGTAAACTACAGGATGCTTTCAGTGACATATCGAAGATGTCAAACTTGCAATCTGACAAAGTGCTTTTTGTGCGTCGCTGTAGAGTGCATATGTCTTCAGATACGGTCGGTTATTTTGAACTTTTCAAATCCTTCATTCAATCTTTGTCGGTGAATCAAAATATATGAAAAATCTGGGTTTTGATATAAAAGATTCATGGTGCTGGAGTGTTTAGTTGATACATAAGACATTTTATTGAGTTCAAAAATATAAGCACCTTTTCGCTGGTTTGTGTAAAAAAAAATTTTTTTTTTTTTTGGAACAATGTAGTTTCACTATTACACTCTGATGGTGAATGAATTTTAGGGCTTAGGAAATAATTTTATTTAATAACGGATTCGGTTACAACAGCTTACCCTCGTTAAATCCCAGTTCCAAATCAAATTGAATTTTATTTAAAACTAGCTGACCCGACAGATGTTATTCTGTCCCAATATATCATATAAAAATTCCATAGAAAAAAACATGCAGTCTTTGAGGACTGCCGATAGACGTGAAAACCAAGTAGGTAACTAAAGCGTTCGATGACGATGACGCGAGTTCCATGATTTTTGTTCACCCAAAAAGTACACATATATACACAGTATACATATAGCTCATGGAAAGCGTTCGGTGACGATGACGCGAGTTCCATGATTTTTGTTCACCCAAAAAGTACACATATATACACAGTATACATATAGCTCATGGAAAGCGTTCGATGACGATGACGCGAGTTCCATGATTTTTGTTCACCCAAAAAGTGCTCAACGCGCCTAAAGAAATTTTCAGTTAAAAAAAAAAACACCTTCAGGTTTTGTGAACTTTTCAATATCCGGGTAACTTTCCAATTTTTCTACACTATAATGAGGAACATTTTAAAAATGGAACAAATCTGTCGATCCTTTCTCAAGTGATGCGCTTACCAACGAACAGGATTTCATTTTTATTTATATAGGGTGTATCTATTCAAACACGAAATATTTTAAGAGATACATCTTGTTCTCACCTTGATGGTAAAGAAGCCATGGAAACGATTTTAAATAAAATCTGAGTATGTTATTTAAAAAAATTAATAATTTAAAATTACTTGATATGATGATTAATTATCAAAATTTTGGAAACTGCAACTCCTTTGTAAAATGTCTCAAGCAATTTTAAAATTATAATAATTATGTAAAAATATAAAACAATTAGATAAACAATTTTTTTTTTCGCTGCTACGCCTTTTTTCCCACCTATAGATGGTTCTCTTAAAATATTTCGTGTATGAATAGATACACCTTATATAGCTATATAGATAGATATTTACATTATTTCCCAATCGGCATTCATACGTTACAAATAACTGCCACATTGACACTGATTCAAATGAGAAAGCCTGCACCCATAAAAAAAAAAAAAAAGATCCTAAAAAAATCTTATCCTACCCAAATCCTAGCCACCCTACTAACATCGGCATGAGTGATAAATGTATGACACACCGTGACACCGGCGAATATCGCCGTACACCTGTAACACTCACTAGATGGCTTTGTTACCAATCTTCATACATGTGTGTTATATTGCCAGTTTGTCTCTTGTTCTCGTGCGTAAAATAATACGTGAACGTGGAGTTGCAATTACTTAGCTGTTGTATTAATACATTATTAGCTTGTGTTTGTTTTACTGTAAGGCAAATGATTCTGTGTCCTATAAACACGCGGTGAGCAAAAGTGGTGATAAATGGCCTTCTTATTCAGTGTGTGGGCCAAAGACTACTTGAAAATATGATATGTTCGCGATTGGCATTAATACAGGGTGTAAGGAACAGCCCTCCGCAGACTGATGGTAAGAATTCAGTATATCATACTAAGATGTCCGGAACATGCAATTATTTCAGGAACGTTATGGGAATCCAATAAACCTGATTTGTTTTATTAACTCACACGCAATGTATCGTTACCTTGGCAAAACGCACGTAGCGAACGACAGCGCAGCGAGTGAATTCGATGAACTCTGTAGCTAGGCAGAAAGTGAACAGCTGATTTCGCGCGTCGTTCGTTTTTGGATTTCAGCTGTTTTATTTACATAAATGGAGTGCTGCACAAACAGAATGTTATTTCACATTGAAATAAAGGGATATTAACTGAAAAAAAGATTTAAGAAATGAATATTTTCCTGAGCAAATTCCCGGTGGAATATGATTCAAAATCAGGAGCTGAATGCACCCTGTTAGTTTGCGGAGACCTATCCCTTACACCCTGTATATGTACATAGTTTCCACGAGTTTAAGTATGAAATGAAGTATATCCTGAGCAGTTGGCTCGTCTACCACGTTGCTGACCGGCTAATATTTTTACCACGGCATGAACTGTTCTCAAATAATATCATTTATTTCAATAAGACCATTAAAAGGCACTTTGAAAGTCAACAGGAAAAAAATTAATGAATTAAATTATATTACTTAGAAGACAAGGAATTGTTTAATGAAAGTTGACAGACATTTAAAATCACTCTTGGTGGTCCGATTCCACAAAATAGATAGAGGATATATATTATTATAAAAACACGAAATATTTTAAGATAAACATCTACAGGTGGTAAAAAAGCCATAGCAGCGAATTTTTTTTTTAAATCGAAGTGCTTTATTACTTTTACATAATTAATATAATTATTATAATTTTAAAATTGTTTGAGACATTATTTATTTTTATTTTTTATTCTACTATGAGTTTGCTCTTGACTTTAGTTTAGGTCTGGATGACAGAGACAAAGTCTACGATGGAGTGAGCTTACCCAGAAGAAGCCTGTTCACTCTCACTTTGAATAGATTAGGGTGGTATGCGTTCGGAACCACAGACGCCGGCAGAGAGTTCCACTCCTTTGCTGTGCGCATTATAAAAGATGTTTGAAAACGCTTAGTGCGAGTTGGTGGAATATCAACTAGGTAGGGGTGGTAACTTGCAGTGCGTCTAGATGTCCGATGGTAGAAGGGGGCCGGTGGAATGAGGTCGTGGAGTTCATGGGCACACTCGCCGAAATACAATCTGTAGAAGACCGACAAGCAGGCAACCTTGCGGCGATGAGCCAAGCTGTGAAGCTTGGCATCCACCAGTTTTACGTCGCCAATGAGCCTCTTAGCTCTGCGTTCCACCGAGTCGAGTGCAGCAAGTTGGTACTTTGCTGAGCCATCCCAAAGGTGGCTGCAATACTACAATAATTTTGCCAAAAAACCTATACTTACTTATTCTATGAATGACACGTTCCGGTCGCGGCTTCGGTGGTGGCACGAGCGCGGTGAATTTTGATAATTAATGAGTATTAATCATATCAAGTAATTAAAAAAATAAAATAATAAACACAGATTTAAAAAAAATCGTTTCCATGGCTTCTTTACCACTTATAGGTGTATCTCTTAAAATATTTCGTGTTTGAATAAATAAAAAATAAATAATAAATTCTTTATTTCCTCCTCACAATGACAAACTTATTCTAGGTTTTACATACATCTAGTCAAAAGTAAGATTTCCCACACAAGTATAATGCCTAAAAATAAACTAAAACTAAAATAAGTTTAATACAAGTGCAAGTATTGATGGTTCGGAATTACAATATTTGGTAGCGATAGATACACCCTATATATTATCTTTAAAATAAAATAAAAACCGCAGCGTAACAAATTATAGTAATTACAGCCTGTCGGCAATAGGTCATGACAAAAAAAGTAATTATTGTTATAATGATATCATTAAAATATGATCTCGGTAGAAAATGCAGCTATCGAGAAAATAATTGTGATTTCGTCCTTATACGGGGCATTCGTTATTTTTATACTTTTAGGTATTTTTCGGAATCGGGACATGAGATGACTGCTGACGATTTAATTAAAAATAATATTCGTATATTGTTTCCTTAATTATTTTCTTTCCGTCTTTTTTGTTTACCAGTTTTATAATTTGTATTATAACAGTGACGTTTAATATGTTCTTTACAAATTTTTTATACGTAAACAGCAAAATATTTCGTATTTAATTATTTCGCTTTATGAACGTATTGAAAACCCTCTCTTAAAATGCAAAATTACTACTCTGTCCTTCTCATACTTCTGAATTTGTTCATTCTTCTTTTCATATTCAGTCTATTTGTAATTAATGGTCTAGGCTCGAAGTGAAAGAAGAATATATCGAATACGAATAAATAAACTTTTATAGCAAAATAACAGAGAAATTTAATACATTAGGTTTTTAACGACGATGACAGAACAACACATGTGAAAAAACAAAAAGACGGCTAAAAGAAAATAAAAATATTTGACAATTAGAAATAAGGTCAATAGCTAAAGTTCTTACGCTAGTTGCGTCGCTTACACTATTCTTCTCTGGAATGCGCTCCTCTGAATATCAGGACGGCCACCAGTCGGTATGCATTTAAGCGGCAATTGTAGAGTTATTTTCATAACAAATAGTGTAGATTCAACCCAATCATCTCTTCCTCTTGAATTTGTATATATATATTATATATAATAAGTAGGTATTTATTTGTTATAGTAATATGTATGTATGTCTATTATAAGTTTACAACATATTTATGTACTTGTGTATCTATTTATTTGTTATCATTTTAATATTTGTATTATTATTAATCCTATTATAGAGCACCTGCCATCTTATCTCTTCACTACCCTTGGTTGACTGGTAGAGAATGCCTATGGCATTAAGTCCGCCCTTTGTACCTTATTGTGTATGAGAAGTTAAAATAAATAAATAAAATTTGCACTAAAGGCACTACTGGTTTTTCCGACAGGCCTAATAATAATAATGTCGTGGACCCATCTTATCAAAGTGGGATTTCGGGGTGGATACCACCCCATAATTACTTTTTCAACACACTTGCTCGTAAAGTGGCTTTTAGGTCCATAATGCAGTGTATTATAAACGCGTGCTTTTTACTTTAGCTACCGCGCTAGTGCTGTAACGCATAACTATGTACTAGTCGGATATTTGCGATTTTTTTATCATATCAAAGAGACTCCCATATTGCCATATTTCACTTTTAGCATACATGTATCATAATGTACTATTTCCGCAAACATCAATCAATATTTTGGTAGCGGTTAAAATCACAGATATACCATCCATTACGCTTGAATAGATTCTAAGTTTCTAATCCAACCTTTTAGCCCTTAATTTTATGAGCCGCAAATGGCAAAACTTCATCAAAATTGAAGGAAAATATCTTAAGAAATCGGGCCCAAAACTTATACAGGCCCCTTTGTAAGCCGACTACCGACGGTTTCCAACGAAAAAGATGGAAATAAATGAGAAAATGTTTAATTCATAAAATTAATGTCACGAGACTTTAAAGGCTTTTCAGTAGAAGCTACTTTTGAAGTGCGCCAAAGATTTAAAGTAACTAGAAGGGGTAACAATGATAGTAAAGAGTTTTGTGTGCTTTTTAGGATTAGGTTTATTTTTTTTATCTAGTGCATCTCAGAGTGTAACCACTAAGGTTCCGACTCTTTAAGCGAACTTTCCTGTGGCTGCCGTAAGCTCCTAACGAAACTTAGTGCCTCCAGCCAGGGCGTAAAATACTTATAAACTAAATGACTGCACGCTAAGGGCACCCCCTGTGGGGTACGAACCTCGGCTTAGGGCAGCGTCGGATGGAGAGTGGCAAGGGACCCTCGGTGGCTGGATAAAATCAGTGTTTTGATTATTATCAGGGGGATTTTAGATTACATGCTGCTCAGCTAAAGCACGTGCTGGCGCTTCACTTACAGTCAAGGGTCGGGGAGGACTATTTGTTAGTCGGGGATTTTGCGCGGGGCCTCGGCGGCGAGGTCGGAATGACGATCGTGTATTATGTATTCTTATTTTGCGAACTGTACTAGTTTCCCTGCGACTCTCCTGGAGGAGAGTAGTGGGGTCGTCTGGGTCGGTCAGTGTGGGTTCCGTAGTCAGCAAGGAACTCTTATAGTTTCGCCATGTCCGTCTGTCTGTCTGTCTGTCTGTCTGTCCGCGGCTTAACTCAGAGACCCTTAGTACTAGAAAGCTGTAATTTGGCATGGGTAATCACTCCGACAAAATTTTTTTTTGGGTGTCCCCCTACACCTAAAGTAGGGATAATATATTTTATTCTCGTCTATCCAATGTTGTGGGGAATCGATGGATAGGCCGTTTAAAAATCAGTTTGCGTAATAATTAGCTTTAAAGTGCAAATTTTTGTTACAGTCCAGTGTCCCCCCCTCTGTTAGCTAAATGGTTGTATTTGGATACGCGAAACAATAGCAGTAGCATATATAACGAAGTTAAAAGGAAAACTATCACAGCTAAGTAGGCTTTACAAGTTACCGAGTAATAGTCGACCAACTTACATTTTGAGCTGAAATGTTAAGTTTGTTCTTGGGATAAATTAATCCCAACTACAGAACCCTTCATTGTGCGTGGCCCGACACGCACTGGGCCAGTTTTTATTTTATTTTATTTAAAAAACAATACGAACTGCATTCAAAAAATTTTAAATACATCTAGACGCACTGCAAGTTACCCCTACCTAGTTGATATTCCACCAACTCGCACTAAGCGTTTTCAAACGTCTTTTATAATGCGCACAGCAAAGGAGTTGAACTCTCTGCCTGCGTCTGTGTTTCCGAACGCATACAACCCTAATCTATTCAAAGTGAGAGTGAATAGGCTTTTTCTGGGTAAGCTCACTCCATCGTAGACTATGTCTCTGTCACCCAGACCTAGACTAGAGTCAAGAGCAAACACATAGTCAAAAAAAAAAATATCGTCTGAAACGGGAATCGAACCCACTAAACGTGAAAAAAAAGAGATTTTTTTCCATCTACAGTATTTAAGATACTTTCCGTCCATTTGGCAAAATCGTGGGACGCCCTAGTATACCTAGAGTAGCATCTATCATACTAATAGAATGCTGGCTTGGTGGCTTGTCTTTTCTTTACGAAAAAAGGGTCTGCCCAAGTAGATACTGGCCGTAAACATTTTATTCAGTCTATGTATGTGAAAAATCTGCTTGCCCATAAACAAAATAACATAAAACGAGACCTTCCATAATTAATCAAAAGTATACTACCAACCTCATCCAGTGAAACTCTAACGTTGGACATAACAGTGAATATTGAAATTTCCCGCCAACTTCCGCGGGTTCGGCTCGCGCCTGACGTTTGACAGTTGCGGTTCGTAATTAAAAGTGATTTTATCCCGACATTTTTGGAGTTCCGATCCAACAATATTGGCTTTTTCGGAGACACTGTCATGGCTGACTTTTGTGTTGTCGTTTTATATTTAAACTAGCTTTTGCCCGCGGCTCCGCCAGCGTGGATGTCGGTTTTCGCGTAAATAAGTAAGTTCTGCCAAATTTCATGATGATCGGTTCAGCGGTTTAGGAGTGAAAACGTAACAGACAGACAGACAGACAGACAGAGTTACTTTCACATTTATAATATTAGTATGGATTGAAGTTGGGATGTTTGTGTTATCTTGTTTTATAGGCTTCAATCAATGGGGGTCGAAGATTTTTCTACATAAAGGAAGTCAAATAAGCTGACGAATCTGGTCAAGACCGTGGGGTAAGCTATGTATCGTTAACCAATCAATCAATCAATCAATTAACTATTCATGTAATTTTTGACATTTAAAAGTGCATCTTCGTGCCTATTTGAAATAAATTATTTGACTTTGACTTTGACTTTAATCCTAGAGATGAAGTTGAAATGTTTCATCATCATCATCATCATTTCAGCCGAAAGACGTCCACTGCTGGACATGGACCTCCACCAAACACCGCCACTTCGACCGGTTCTGTGCTTTCCGCATTAAGGTAACCGACATAGCTCGAAGAATTGCCAAACTTAAGTGGCAATGGGCAGGGCACATTGCGCGCAGAACAGATGGCCGTTGGGGCCGAAAGGTTCTGGAGTGGCGACCGCGTACCGGAAGACGTAGCGTAGGAAGGCCTCCCACAAGGTGGACTGATGACCTTGTGTAAGCCGCAGGAATCCGCTGGATGAAATGTTTCATGTGATTACATAAACCTCCAAACCGGCAAGCAGCAACGCTACTTGGCGGCAGAAAGACATATTAAAGGTAAGTATGGTTGTAATAGTTCCCTGGACGAGATCTTTTACAATGAACTACTAATCATAATAACTTCATGAAGTAGCCAAACAGGCTTGCAATATGTCTAAGGTTCAATATGTGTAAGGGTTTGTTAACATGACAAATCGTGTTAAAGAAATATTCTGGCACAAACACTGAAAAAAAAAAAATGTAGTTGCTACAATCAAGACTTTGTTTAGATTGACTAAGAAACTTGTTTGCATCTGAGCCTATCAAGCGCAATGATCACAGCTACTACTTTTATTTGATTGAGATTTGAAACGAGATCTTGATTGAAGTTGTCACAAAACCTATTTGCAGCAATCAAGTCAAAACATAGTTGTTCCAACCAAGATTATTAGATTAAAGTTTCAATGATCTTTATTGAAGTAAACAAAATGCTCGATTGCCACAACTGACTTACTTTGTTACAGTAAAATTTTTTTTTACTTGTCTCTTTTTTAACTCTTCTACAATGATGTCATGTTAAGGGTAATCGAGAAACTTGTTTGAGCGTTCAATCATTTGAACTAGTATTGCTGCAATCATGTCGTGATGATCATCAACAACTAAGATTTTAAACAAGATATAAGTAGTCAATCAAGCTAAAAAGTCACTTGATTGGAGTGCATGTTTTTCAGTGCAGGTATTTACGTAGACAGAGAATGAGCAATAGACACATAATAACAATGAGGCAAGGACACACCTATTAAATCCAGTAGTATGAGTAAAAAAGATAAATATATTTTCTCTATCATCTTGTTGGCGAACTTTTTATCTGGCCCCAGTTGTTAACCATATTCTGAGGTCAGCTGTTACATCTGTTACCGGCTGTAACGGCACGATTTCTTTGGAAAGTATTACCGGACCCGATCACATATCGTCGGCGTAGGTGGAGAACTGAATAACTCAAATTTTCTAGTTTGGGGAAAATTGCGATTGATGGTCATTTCAGAGTCGAAAAAAACTCAAACTCAAACTCAAACTCAAACTCAAAGCATTTATTTCAAATAAACCAATTACAGGCACTTTTGAATTGTCAAGGGGTCGGTCAGTCAGAAAGATGAAGCTAGTTGCCCATTCCAAAGCGTAGTAGGTTCCTATGGAGAAGAACGGACAAGAAACTCCATGGACACTCTTTTAAAACAAAATATTGTTACAAAATATGTGTTACATCATTCATGTTGAAGTTATACATGTGAGAACAATGTAGAAAGACGTGCACGTTAGAAGCGTCCGTAATAGAAACAATTCACAAAAATTAAAATAAGCCGTGGCAGCTAAGAGATGACCAGTCCCAACTGACGGCGCCCGTTCAAGAACATGACGCATGGATCAGCACCATTTAGCTCAACCATTTTGAAGGGAACTTAATGATCCAACACACACGCCACCACCAGCGAGACATTTGAGTGAGCATGACATACTCTCAGCCGCCAGGGCACATTCAAGTCAATAAAAGACATTACCCGGTAAATGGTAGCTCTATAGTACATAGTACTCACACCTGTGCTATGCAATTATATAATTCAAGGACATTGAGTTTATACAATGCAAAAATAGTTTACAATCTTCAGCAGCTCCAATAATATTTTCAAATGCTAATCAATTACTTTATGCGCCCTTATGGAGCAGGATCAGCATTGAGCCAAGCATTTTTGTCAGCGATGTAATCCCCCAATTTATAATATGCTTGGCTGCATAGTGTGCGTTTTATACAAGTTCTATTCGTTTTATACAAACTTAAACGACTTATTTTATGTAACTCTTGCAATACTCAACTTATCATAAAGCAGTTATGGATTTATTTATTGAGTTGTTAATTTATTATTCTACGATTTGGTGATAGTTTTGGACGTATTTATTTTTCCATTTAGAACATAAAAATCCTATATTTCTGAACAGGACAGGAATATGAAAATATGCAACCTGGTTGGGGTGTATTGAAAATGGTAAAAAGTCATTTTGACGTAAATCGTAGTTATTTAGTTCTCGACCTACGCCGACGATATACACCGTGGCATTATAGTCGTCTTACAAAGACAGCCTACTTCATGTATCTAATGATGTAAATCATTCATGTAAAAAAAAAAAAAAATACCATTAAAATGTTTAATTTTTTAAATTTTTTATTAATTATGACGCATGACATAGTTTAAAACACCCTGTTACGAGTGTAGTCCGAGCCTTGTGTTACAAGGGTGGGGTGGGGTGGGTCATTGGATCTAAGAAGTGGGCTGTCTTTGTAAGACGACTAAAATGCCACGGTGTATAGTATCAGTTCAAAAGTGACCATTAAAAGCTAATTCTTAAGGCATTCGCTGACAGCTAATCTATACTATACTCTATCTCCGTATATATATGAAAAAGACGACGCTTTAAGTACAAATTTCAACTTTTTTTTAAACTGGATAAGTGTATAACGCTCAGGTACTGTAATAGATATCGTCAACTCATTGTTCCAAATGCGCTTTCGTCCGCCCCAATGCGCTCCATCAGACAGAAATCTTACTTTATTATATTCAATCGTTTGCAGTCATCAAATAATAACAATCTTATTGAGTCCCCTAGTTCCAACATTTACGGTAGGTAAATGAAACGCCTTCTCGCGTCGATAAAATGTACAGACCCTTGTCACAGTCTATGGAGAAATTTTAACTGGTTGAGATAAACAAATTGCTTTGAATGGGTCTGACTGTTACACCGTACTGTTTTAGTCAGAAATCTGTTGGAATGGAGGATGGTTTTTGTTTTTCTCACCTTGCTAAACATCAAAGCCTTTGCAGCCATGCTTGTTTCTATATTAACATGCTAGAGTTTAGCACTGTGGTTTTAATTAGCATGCGGCTTTTCTTTATGAACATTTTATGAAATTCAACGTGTTTTATGTTTTTTTTTTTTTAATTTTGACAATAGGGATGATGACTAAAAAAATATTTTTTGTCCGTCATCTAGATTATTAAAAAATATTGGACACGTATTTTTTCTTTTTTTACGTAATCAAAACATTACGGCGATACATTGAGTTCAAATGTGGCATGACGTCACTTCTCATTAGATTTTATACTGAGCTGTGACGTAACCCCCACTCCCCAAGTTTAATGTGTTTTATCTCAGTCATTTATTATTAATATAATAACGCAAAAAATACGTGTCTAATATTTTTTTATTATCTGATTGACGGACTAAACAGTTTTTCTTTTTTTTATCCAGGCATCATCCCTATTGAGTCTCGCAGTACGCATGATTTTATTAAACTCTTTTGACGATGTATTTTACTACAAGGGTGAGCGCAAAAACGTTCGTACGTAAAATGGACTTTAAAAATGTTTCAAAACTTCGATTGAGTCTTAAAAAAGGCCTAAAAATAACACAACTGCGCACATTGTTACACTACGGTGAGATAGACACCGTTTGAGGTAACATTTAATATTGTATATTTGTAAAGGAAGGGTCGCTTCGATTGAACGAGCAGATTTTATTGTGTTAATTATATTGCTACAGTGGGTATATAATTAAAATTTGGCAACGTACATATGTGTGTAATGTCTTTGATGGCACTGAAACTAAATAAATAAACATGCGTACTTATATCGATTTGCTGCTGTTATATTGTGAGGCGTAGATAAACTACGTTTTGCTATTAGATCCAATTTTCATAATATGAATAGGTACAGGAGTTCCTATGGCAGACGTTGATAGAGTTTAGTCACAGAATGTACCTTTCTCATAATGCACCTTTCTCATAATGCACAATGTACCTTTCTCATAATGCACCTGTCTTATAATGCACCTTTCGCAAAACCTACCTTTGTGCTTTTGAACCAGAAGAAGACGGTCGACGTCAGGGGCACCCCGAGGTTCGGTTTGGTTAGGTTCCTTTAAACCCTGCAGACGGAAATAGGGGCCCCGCTTCACGGGACCCCGTCGACTAAGTCTTATTATTCAACAGTAATCAGTAAGTAGAGTGAAGCTGATTGTGTGACGGGTACGTGTGTTAATTGTATATCGTTATATGCTAGTAAAAGTGAAGTTGATGGGAGTTGTCAATAGTGTCAATCCCTGGACTCATTTATGCTTGCTTTACATAAGTCTTCACGAAGAGATTTTCACAGAATAGAGCGGCTGTTCTGGGTTGGCTCCTTATGTCGTGGTAAAAATATCAGCTTTTCAGCAATATCAGTAACGGAGTACACTATTAGGTACACCACAGACGTACAGTAATACTGCCTCCTTTTTAATAAACTCGAGTACAAACAAGCATAATTATTACAAATGTGAGTGTAAACAAGCATATTACAAATTAGAGGATTATATCCAAGATAAGAACGCTTGGAAACATGCTGGTCCTGCTCCATAGGACAATTTAGAGTCTAGACAAAATAAAATTGGTTGCTAATTTAACTGTATAATTTATAATTTTTATGATATTAATTTTATTTTCTGTGATTAATGTAATTTAACTCACACACTGTTTTATTATATGTTAAATTTTTAGGAAAATCATATACAATTTTTGTAAATATGTGAGCACCATGTACTCGTATGTATCGCATTTATTAATTTTTCTGTCATTACTTCAATTTTCATTCTTTTTACCAATTGTGGTAAGTAATTTTTATTCTAGGTACATCATCTTCACCTATAATTATTAATTAATGTATACAAACTATTGTTAACATTTTAAAAGAGTATAAGTATGGAGTTTCTTGCCCATTCTTCTCCATAAGGCCTCGCCTCTCATGCATGAGGTTGTGGGTTCAAATCCGGGCAAGTACCAATGTGACTTTTTCAATTCATAGGTACTTTCTGAGTTTATCTTGGACATTACTGACATCGGTGAAGGAAAAACATCGTGAGGAAACCTGGATTTATAGTTAATATAAGTCTGAAATCGCCAACCTGTCTTGAGCAAGCGTGGTGATCAATGCTCATGCCTTCTCTGTATGAGAAGAGGCCTTTGCCCTGCAGTGGGACAGTTATAGGCTGGCTGGTATTGAGACAATCAATCTGCCTAGCCTTTGCCCAACTATGTTGGAGTCGGCTTCCAGTCTAACCGGATGCAGCTGAATACCAGTATTTTACATGGAGCGACTGCCTATCTGACCTCCACAACCCAGTAACTGGGTAACACGATACCCCTTGGTGAGACTGGCTGTCAGACTTTTTGGGCTTCTGACGACCCGTAACGAATGTCAAAGATCCACGAATGACAGCCGGAACCAACGGCTAATCGTGCTTTCCGAGGCACGGAGCAGTCTCGGTATGTAAAGATGGTCACCCATCCACAAACCAACCCCGGCAAGCATAGCTTAACCTGACGGATCGACCCATGCGGCTGTTATTACTTAGCCACGAGCTCCTCAAAGTTTTGTATTGAGACAAGAAGCAACAAAATACGATCTAGAGGGATGTGGCCGCTTTTCTTTAGATCGAATTTTGTGTCGTTAAACACGCCATGATAATTGATGATAATTTGATAAGTAACACTTGATGATACAGTCGATAACAAAAAATCGGCAACCGAAGACTTCAGCAGAGTTCACATTCCTTTGCAAGAATATATACACCGTGAAAAAATGGTTGTTTTCCCGCAGCGAAATGGTTTTGTCTTGGTAATACAATCGTTTTATAAACAAATTAAATGTAAGAAACAAAAAATGGCAGATTAACCATTGTAAAAAATCACCACGTGCGAGAGTTTATTTTGCTTTGAACATTTATGAATCGCTGTTCCCTTTGTTGGCGGCACGTGCGATTCGAGTAGTATCTACAAGTTACCTCTAGTGTTACTATTGATTCTCTAGTTTTCGAGTTGATGCATATTTTTTAAATTATTTTTAAACAAAAACGTCTTTATTTTTTTACTTTCACTCTATATTCCGAAAGTACTCCTTATGGCAAGTTGTTCTGCTGCGGGAAAACAACCACTAAAATTTCTCGGTGTATAGTAAGTAAAATAATTAATAGCGTTTCAACTATTATGATCTTTGATGTTGTTGGTCTAAGCGTAATATTAATAAACAAGTTTTAGGTTTAAATGTATTAAGTAGCTTGTTGGAATATAAATTTGATAGAATTTTATGTCTGGGGTATTTTCTGGCTGTTATTTCAGTTTAAGTTTTTAGTTTTTTTAAAGCAATAGCTATTAGAATGTTTAGTTTGAATTTGATTTATTGTGTGTGTCAAAGATATATTACGTAGAACTGCTGGTTTTTTAGATTTATGTGTGGTTGATTTAGTAGGTTTTACACTATAATGATCATGTAATAGTATTTCCAAGGTTATAAAAGTGTGTTTTGATAGAGACCTGTAATGGATGACGAATTAAATTTATAATGGTGAATATTTAATATGTAAATGTGTTTTACTTGAAGAAGGATCCCAAAGCAGAGGTTTGAACTTATATTCTTAAGTCAGCTACCCTGAAAGTCTTAGGGCCGTACAAATAAACTCGGAATAAAGTTATGCTAGGCATAAATTCGTATAACCATACATTTTTTGACGTTTATCCATGTCATAACTTTATTCCGTGTTTATTTGTAAGGCCCTTAAAGTCTAGAAATACTAACAGTAGTATAAAATGCTATACCAAACTGGTTTCTCAGAATTGTAGGAAGTTAAACTTCCCGATCGCAAACATTGAATTGCCCGAACCAGAAACATCAAGAATCAGAATCAGCACTTTATTAGCTATCATTGTAGGTACAGGTAGAAGGTGTTGTATACAGGGTGAAATTGAATTCATGGGCATCCACTTAAGGGGTCATTGTACTCATCATTATCTTCGATCAACAATAGCACTAGATTAAGGATTAGGAACAAAAACACATCGCTCAAATGGCCACGATTCCATATAACTTGAACACAAAGTAAAGATTTAAACAGTCGAACATAAAGTTTATCATCGTTGGCAATATAGTTACTACTATGACTGAAAGGTAGGTAAACGTATTTTTGAAATAAGAACAAAAATAATGTAAATTATGGAAAAATAAAACGTAATTTCTAGTCAATAAGGTTGGAAAACCCTTGTTACAGAATAAGACCACAACATTATTTGTGGTCTTATTTTTCCGGCCGTTTTTGTTGCGCTCATCGGAAATCTAGTACTATTGTTGATCGAAGGTCATTATGAACAACTTTCACTATGGGACCAACCATGAAATCTCGGAAAAAAAATCAGCTGTTCCCTACATTTTGACGAGCTATGTGAACATAAATGTAGGAAACAGCTGATTTTTTTTCGCGAATTCAGCTTTAGTCCCATAGTGAAAGTTGTTCATATTGATGAGTATAATGACCCATTGCAATGCCCATGAATTCAATTTCACCCTGTAAAAATTAAAGAGATCGGCTACAGTCTCTACCTTGCGTGCAAATTATTACATAATTAAAAAAAAATACATAAACAAAGGAATGTCAACACAAAAAACAGAAATTATAGTAAAGTCAATTAATAATAATTATAGTCAGGTAGATAAGTCTTACAGGGTCAATTTTGGAATTAATTATAATAATCATAATCTGTATAAATTCATATAATTTAGAAAGTCTTTCACTGAGTAATAACAATTGCCTAAAAGTAATCCAGTTACTTTAGATTTAAAAATGTTCACCTACCCTACCCTACTTACCTACACTACCCTACCTACCTACCTACCTACCTACCCTACCCTACCTACCCTACCCACCTACCTACCCTACCCTACCCTACCTACCAACCCGACCCTACCTACCTACCTACCCTACCCTACCTACCAACCCGACCCTACCTACCCTACCTACCTACCTACCCTAGCCTACCTACCTACCCTATCCTACCTACCTACCTACCTACCTACCTACCTACCTACCCTACCTACCCTACCTACCCTACCTACCTACCCTACCCTACCCTACCTTACCTACCTTACCCTGATAATAACAAACATAACAAAAAAATAATTAGCGAAATCGGTGCAGCCGTTCACTAATAGTTTTTTTTTCCATATTTTCTCACCGTTTAAACCTTTCCTGGACTACGACAAACATTTCAAAACCAAAATCAGCTAAATCGGCCCAGCCGTTCTCGAGTTTTAGAGACACTAACGAACAGCAGTTGATTTTTATATATACATATAGATAGATGACAGGTCCCATTGTCATAATACTTTTTCTTAACAGTGCTGTTTTGTAATGACCCGAATGTAGCAAGTTCTTGTATTGGGATCTCAAGGGACCATTACGTGGTCTTATATTAGCCAGTGACGGAAATAAGCTTAGATTGTTTTTTACAAAAACAGATAGAAAGTTTATTTGATAAACTACCATCAAACGAAACAATAACGTCTACCAAACAACTTAACACAACAACATCATTAAGGCGCTTTACTTCGAAAATAAAAAGCAATATTACTTAAGGCATAGTTACTAACTCTCTTTGTCCCAAACGGCGGCCTCCCATTCGCCACTTCTCGCAAATTGTCACTTTACAACCGTACCTTAACAAGCTGGTACAATGGCGTGCATAGAAAGTGAGTCGTTTATTTGTTTTGCGACGTTAGAGGAAAAGGTCAGTTTGTAAAGGATGTGGATCAATTTTGCATGCTCTCGTGTGCTTGTGTGCTCGTGGTTCTATTAGGGCGTGTATGAGTAATATGGTAGGCAGGTATTTGTAGTGTTTTGCAGTTAATTATGTTAAGAAATGATTGTTGTAGTTCTTACTAATAATATGTGTTTTAAATCCGTATATACCTACATGTAAATACAACAGAACTCATTGATAAAACAAGTATAAAATTTTGGCTAATCATCACTTACATTTGATTGTCTTTACGAAATTTAAAGACGGTGTAACCAATATCTATCTCTTCGTAGATGTAATAATTTATCATCATCATTTCAGCCGAAAGACGTCCACTACTGGACATAGGCCTCCGTAGTTGGGGGTTTGCCATAATCGCCACGATTGACAGGCGGGTTGGCGATCGCAGTATGGTGATAAAAATACATAGAGGACGTTGCTGCCCATTCTCTAGTAAGTCCCTTAGTCGCCTTTTTTGACACCCACGGGAGGAAATAGGTTGGTGCTATTCTTTACGTCCGGCACCATACGGCACCACTACCTTAATAATTAATAATAGTAGTGAATAATATAACCTTCACCGCTGTACGCCTCCAAACCGACCACGACAATCAAAGATCCCGAAGGAATTCGCTCTTAATCCCTATACAGGAATTATGAACGTGAGTGCAGCCATCTTTTTTTTCAGACCATCCACTAAACAGCTCAAAGAACGTTATCTGTCTATGACTTTTTTCTATTCTTACTATATCCTGCAATTCAAATATTTTAAAAGCAAAAAATGTACACTGTCCCCTAAAATTGCGCACAAAGTGTAATGGGCTCGTTACATGACTAGAGCCTTGCAAACACAAGGGCCCTGTTTTTCTAAGAGATCTCAATTTAACTTTCCTTTGCGATAACCCTATACGCTATTATTAGGAGACTTTATTGATTAGGGGACAGCCCTGAGGGGAGTGCACTAAGGTAAAGAGGTACCTCGGATAAAGATGTTTTGATACGGATGGGAAAATAGGGTAGTTTTTTCACGACTCCGTTTGTAAGTTAAATTATACACTTTCAGTAATGGGTAATTATTATCTGTGTAGCCAAAAATAGTACAATACTAAACTTTTCTCTCGTATTGGCACATATTAAAATTATAATAAAGCTTCTGCTATGGTAAAAATATTAGCCAGTCAGCAAAATGCACTTAAGTATCACAACTTGTGGAGGGTATTTTAATGTTCCCGAAACTGTTTTGTTTTTGCCTTCTTTTAAAGTCAAAGTAAAATAATTTGTTCACTTTGCTAATTTAATTTGTATGTAATAATGAAATTGTGTGTTGTGTTTTGTCTTATTTTTCTAATATTTTTTTTTATTTAATGTACCTACCCAATGTTATTGATCCAATGTTGATTGAAATAAATGATTTGAATTGATAATTATCTACTTGAAAGGACTATTGGTAGATACGTATACGTATTGGTAAGTCCCCTTCATAATGGTTGAGCTAAATGGTGCTGATCCATGCGTCATGTTCGTGAATGGGCGCCGTCAGTTGGGACTGGTCATCTCTTAGCTGCCACGGCTTATTTTAATTTTTGAATTGTTTTTATTACGGACGCTTCTAACGTGCACGTCTTTCTACATTTTTCTCACTTGTATAACTTCAACATGAATGATGTAACCCATATTTTGTAACAATATTTTGTTTTAAAAGAGTGTCCGTGGAGTTTCTTGCCCGTTCTTCTCCATAGGAACCTACTACGCTTTGGAATGGGCAACTAGCTTCATCTTTTTGACTGACCGACCCCTTGACAATTCAAAAGTACCTGTATTTGGTTTATTTGAAATAAATGCTTTGAGTTTGAGTTTGATACTTTTGAAAACCAAAGACTAGAAAGAAAATTGAATTGAATATATTTTTTGTTTCATCAAACACAAGAAATTAAGTTTGACAGCTGTTTTTACTGACGAGATAATTTTCTAGTCTTTTAAAGCCAGATAAAACCCAAATAAAACAAACATAGGTACAATGGTTACAACAAAAGGCTTGTTTCACTAACTATATAAGCTTCCGATATATGGAACTGGAAATAGGGCGGAAATTGAAAAACGCTCGATGTGACTATGACAGCCGTGTAATGATATGCTAAGTTCTCTCCTATAAAAGCTCCTACACGTATAAAAGATATTTGCATGGAAATATGAGTCTTGCTTTTGATGTAAATAATGTTAGCGATCTGTGCTGGTGTTCTATAATGTGCATTTGATTTTGTTCTCAATTTGACTGAATGCAATTTGAAAGTGAACTCAGTCGTTCTTTAAATTGTTTTTTCTCAGACATGCATGGATATGTTGTCATTATTTTCTAAAAAGGAACACGCGAAGTATCGAATTTACGGACAAATAAAATCAAATCCATTGCAGGAGCGTTTCTTGAATTTGGAACATTACAACGCTCCAGCAATGTTGTATGAAATGGTATGCTGCTTTTATTGGATCTCTTTTATCATTCTTGGCATACTAATGTAAGTCTTTTTGCTTAGCACTAATTGCGTTCACGTGGCTGTATAGCCATAAATGCGTTTGCCTTTTAGCTCAGATGATGTATAGAAAATTGGCGGTAAATCTGAAAATTCGTCTCCAATGCTCACCTGCAAACCTCATCAGAAGTTCAACAAACAAACATAAATGTACCGGAGAAATCAATAATATTGTCTTTTAGTAATTGCCCCAATATGACTAATGTAACTTTTAATATTAATTAAATTAAATATATAATATAAAAAGTATGTTTTATTTCCCTGCATTCTTTTGAGAAAAGCACTATATATGCCTCGGCGGAAATGGCAATTGCCTGTCTCGTATTAGTGAAGTCCACGCCTACGGCTCAGCCTTCATACTAATACTCGACCTGCAATTGCCTATTTTCCGGCCTTTGCAATAATGTACTATTAATTAAACAGATTCTTTTTAAACATATCTTTTGTATGTTTTTGGACTGTTTTTGCTGGAACGTAAAGTTCTTTAAGAGTAAGTGAAACTAGGTTTGTGATCTCGTCACGATTCCCTGTGTTGATAGAGCTGTGATAGGTAATATTTAATTCATGTATCGACCCTGTATCATCATCTGTCTAGCTTTTTTCCAACTACGTTGCCATCGGCTTCTAGTCTAACTGGATGTAGCTGAATACCAGTATTTTACATGGAGCGACTGCCATGTCGTTCTTCATCGATTTAAAAACTCACACGCTAGAATCCAAACCCGCATTATTTTCGATCCACCTTTAATCTATCCTCCCTTTAATCCTTCCAACCAAGGCTTCAAAAGACTCGCTGACTCAACACGTAAGTTAACCTTTGAATTATAAAAGTCTAAAATGCGGTCCTCGTTAAGGTAAGGCTAGGAACAATGAGGGCGACGTACGATCATTAGTGAACAAAAATTGTCTATGTATTGTCGTTTATAATGAGCATGCGTGTCGGACTCAGACTCAATTGAAATTGGAATGAGATTTTGTGATTTCTATGTGGGTATAGATATTGTGATTTTTAATAGAGGATGTGTACGGTTAGCAACAAAAGTCTATTAACACTGCCACGTTCATCATCAAAAATGACAGAAAATAATTCGTTAAAATGGTTCTTAGCATTTCATAAACTAGATAAAAGTAAAATCCTAACTAATATTATAAATGCGAAAGTAAGTGTCAGTTTGTTTGTTACTTTTTCACGCCTAAACCACTGAACAGATCATCCTGAAATTTGCATATACATTGTCAGGTGTACAGAAACGGACATAGGGTACCTTTAATCCCGAAAAAATTAAATGTTCCTGAGGAAAACAACATTCTTTCGAATCATGATTGATTTATATTATTATAGAAACTTTAGTAGTGCGTTAAGAGTTTTTTTTTAATTTAAGTGCGAGCGAAGCCGCGGGAAAAAGCTAGTGATAATTATAATTTATTTGTGATTCTTACAAACAAAAACTTCTTACTTTTCTTGGTGACCATCAATACACCGTGAACGAATTGAATAGTTTTACTTCGATCGTTACGTAATCGTAACTTATTTAATTGATTCTACTCTCCCTATATGGGAACCTTATTTAATTGATTCTACTCTCCCTATATGGGAGAGTAGAATCAATTAAATAAGTTACGATTACGTAACGATCGAAGTAAAACTATTAAATTCGTACACTATTTGACGACGAAATAAAAGCGTTGGAAATATTGTATCCTGTTGGAAGTAGTTTCCCCAATTATTGAGTTTCCACGTGGCGCTACGCTGCTACAATTGCGACACAAAAAGTGCCGAAGGCGGCGCTATAACGATGACTACTGTTTTGATAAAATTTCTAGCTTCATTTTACAGCTGTTCTGTATAATGTAGTAGGTACTCGTTTTTATGATGTTTGTTAAGATGCACGATTTAAGCTTTACACAGGATCAATTTTTAACCAGTCAATACTTTTTTCCTTTGGTCCACTTGAAATCAGAAAAGTAAGGATACAATCTATTCGTAATAATATCAATGGGCGTACGCACAGCTGATAGGTACCTACTAATGCGTTCCGCTTCACCGACGGCGCTGCCAGCGCGTTGCGCAACGATTATCCATTATCTTTTCTTCTTCAATCGGTCTTTCATTACTGAGGATCGTGGTCACTGGACCCCTTTAAGCGGACAATCTGCCTCCATCGACTCCGGTCCAACGTTGCCCTTACCACCTGCTGAAGTTTGCTTGAGGACGTAGCTTCTTTTCCATTATACCAGTTTCAAAATAAACATCTTTCGTTAACGCTAACTTCATTTTTTTGTACTAATACATATCAAAATAAGAAATAGGTGTATAATAAAACACGTTTAAGTTTAATTTCACAAAATTTGCGCACTGGTGAAAAACTTTTCCTGTATAATTATCATATTACGGCACAGACCGTGCAGTCATACCCGTCACTATAATGATGACTGGTCAATATTTTTACTGCAGGAAAAAATGAATAATGAAAATGATGTTTAGAGAAATCATAGCCAATAAAGCATTATTGGCTATGATTTCTCTAAACATCATTTCCAAATTCAACCGGATTTGAAATGTCATTTCGAGATGAAAAGAAGAATTGTGTGCGGTCACGTGAGGTTCGAAGTAAACTTTGAAACAGAATAACATTACATTTTTAAAGTAAACGTAACCTAAATTCGAACGATTTCAAAATTGAATAAACTCGTTTCGCATTATTATAACGCCTAGTCGAGCAAAAACAAGCGGCACTGCCGTACCATCCTTTTCTCGAAGCAGTTCAGGCCATTTTCGATCATAACTTCGTTGTGGATAAAACTAGAAGCCTGAATAACCATATTAATATTTATTTATTTAATTATTTGTTTAATACTTTAGCACAAAAAAATGTACAGAGGCGGACTTAATGCCTTAGGCATTTTCTACCAGTCAACCTTTGGGTGGAGCAGAGACAAACAGGGGTAATCGTACACTGAAAAAAAAAATTTGCCGAACTAATTAAGTTACTTCAAAAATAACTCAACTTTAGTTAAAAGGAAATAAACTTTGCTTAAATTTAACAAAACGATTTTGTAGTGCGCAAAACAGGGTTTTGTAACAGATAACATCTAGTTCGCAAGTCACAATTTTTGTGTAAACAGTAACCAAGTTTTTGCTAAACATTTATTTCAGTGTAGGTAAAAATCTCTTATGTTTTAAATAAATAGATTAACTTGGCAATCGCACTAAACAATCTAATTTAATATAATATTTAGGGATGCCTCGATACGCCTTTTTGCCGATACGATACCGATACCGATGCTCTTATAAAAATATCGGCGATACCGATACGGATACGCTTGTATGAATGTAAAATATATAAAACACAAGTCAGTTTTTTTTAAATTAATATAAAAATAACAAATAACAGGACAAACTAAATAACACCGTTTAAAACTATAGACAGGTTGAGATTAGTTAATAGTTTTAGTACTTAAAATTAACATTGATGAGAAAAGTATCGTTGAATCGGCCATAAAAATATCGCCGATGCCGATATATCGGCAAACTTCGAGTATCGCCGATATATCGGCATCGGTATCGGTATCGGTTGCATCCCTAATTAATATTACTTGTGAGATATATTGTTTTTAATTTAAAAAAAAATTGTGTTTAGTGCGATTGCCAAGTCAATCTATTTATTTAAAACATATAAGATTTTTAATGCTGATATGGTCACTATAAGATGTTGTTAGGTTAGCCAATTACTGTCGCGAATGCGAAGTAATATTATAGCCTATAGGTACAGATAACAAATAGTTAAGTCATGGCGTGAGGTGGGAGAAAGACGGGGTAGCGCGCGGAGGATTGACGGCGCGCGCGGGCCCGTCTCACTTGGACCTGAGGGTTGGAGCCAGCAGTACATTGGTGAGTAAACTTGTTCTTTCCCAGTGCATGTCATCAGATTTACCAGATATTCATTCTATATTGCATTTCAATGTTGTCGATGTGTGTGTAATCTTTTAACAGCGATCAGATTCAGAAATGATACCAAATCAGACCAGCATTCAGATGTGAGGCTCGGGGTATAAGGGGAGGTTGGAGGCCACTTTGGGGGAACACCCCCCAATATCATTACGATGATAATTCAGTAACAGTTATTCAGTGGAAATCAGTTTACTTACCTATTTACAGTGGTGGTTAGATCCTAATCATATCGTACCTAGGCCCAATTTTGAGAGACAGGTATTTTAGGTTCAGATATTCGTCATTAAAAGGTAAAATGGCGACAAATACGTAATAATTTAAGACAGAAGGATCCTTAAGTAGTGGCTGAATAAATTGATCGACTTGGTATTACATGGATCTCATAACTTTTTACGATAGAAGAACTGAGTTGCGAGACTTGTTTTTTTTTTTACCGGTTATCTTTTTGATGGCATTTATTTAGTTTCAAGACTTTATTCACATCTATTCGTGATACTCATCGTGCTTGCTGCATATTATTTAAACCAAAATGCTATACGATAGTTGTTTATTTTCGATTTAATAATTGTTCCAATTTATGTAACGTTCATTTCACGCATTCCTATTGGGGTCTCTTGATATCGAACCGTCACATGCATTACGCAACTCCTATTTACTTAACCCCTTCAATCTTACTTAACCTAAACTCATGTAAACTCAAACTATGCCAGTAAACGCCCCAACCCTAGCTTAGACACTAAACTTAAGCAATTATTAAGTCGCCAGAGTACTTTAAGTTGAATAACTGGGATCCCTGCAGATTTATTGGTTGCCGTTGATTACGGAATACAATTATTTTGATTACTTTTTAATTGGTGTAATGAAGGATTTGGTATTTGATGACTGTACGTGTTTCTTCAATTTTGTTAGAAGGTTTGTTGTTTAGTTTTGTAAGTATAATCATCAACTTCCTGCCCTTGTGCTATGTTATTCGTGGTCGGTGGAACACGTTTTATTCTCCCCTGTCAGCCGTCACTCTGTTCTTTACTCCTTTAGTTTTCTATACTCCATTTACTATAGCATTAGACAAATAACGACAGTTATTGTGTAATATTGTTGAAATTACTGCACTTTAGAGTTATTTTTTTAATGTGAATGGTAAATAGATTACAGTGCTTAGTATTTATCGTGAAATAACGGAGTTTATTAAACGTTTACATCGAAATAACGAAAGGGTAAGATCAGTTATTTGTCTAACGTTAAATGAAATGAATGGAGTATAAGTATAGTATATTCTGTTATTATTATAGTTATAACTAGCTTTTGCCCTAGGCTCCGACCGCGTGGATGTCGGTTATCGCGTAAAAAAGCAGCCTATGTCCTTCTCCATATCCCAGGCTATATCTCTGCCAAATTTCATGACGATAGGTTTAGCGGTTTAGGCGTGAAAACGTAACGACAGACAGACCGACAGGCAGAGTTACTTTCACATTTATCATTCGCCGTGGTTATCATTTTGAGCTGGCTGCTGAGCATGGGGTTCTGAGTTCGATTCCTTAGACAGGTAAAGTATTATTGAGTTTTTCCCACAATTTTTTTTTTTTATCCACAGCGCGGAATCTCTTGGCCTTCATCTTACCTGATGGTAAGTGATGATAAGGCTGAAAATGGAAGCGAGGTTCACCCGGAATCCTCAACCACAGAGGAACTGGCTCTCTTACCCCTAACTGCCGATACACAACAAATACTGTTAACATTGTTGTTATGGCGACAGACTTAGATGGTGGTAGCTAGCCAGGCTGACTTAGAACAAGCCCTACCACCAATCAAACCGAGCAGATTTTTTCCCCTGCTGGGAATCCAACCCGGGACTTCTGGGTCTGAGGCTGGTGTTAATACGCATTTGCTGCCCAGTTCAAAAAAAATTTTTTTGGCTTACAAAGCCATAAATTGTTTGGAAAATTTACATACTTAGATTTGGTGTCGCTATAGTCGGGTCCTGGGCATGAACAGAAGTCATATATAGCGACTGCTCGAATACGGGTTGTAGGCACACGAACGAATTATTTTTTGACATATATGCTGGGTGCTGGGCAGCGAATGGGTTTAACAATCACTGTAAAACTTTACTCTACTTGGGGGTCGAACCCAAGACAATAGAGGACCCAGTTTATTATTACATGTAGCTAACGAGAAATAATAATGTGTGTAATAAACACAAATATTCACAACGTGTATTTCTTTTTTTTTTTTTTTTTTTTTTTTTTTTTTGTGTATGGCATCTCGGAGGTATAACCACTGGGGGTTCCTGCTCCTTAACCGGGCTTTCCTGTGGTGCCGCAAGCTCCTAACGAAGTTTACGCCTCCAGCCAGGGGGTTTTCACTATAATCTACTTAAGCTAGACGACTGCTCGCTAAGGGCACTCCAGGTGGGGCTCGAACCTCGGCTTAGGGCAGTGTCGGAGGGAGGGTGGCAAGGGACCGTCGGTGGCTGGATAATATCAGGGTTCTGATTATTAATCGGGGGAGTTTGGATTACAGGCTCAGCTAAACCACATGCTGGCACATCGTTAAGCGTCGTCAAGGGACGGGGAGGGCTATTATTATTGACGATAATAATAGTGGGTCGGGGTGGGTTTCGCGCGGGACCTCTAAAGCGTGGTCGGAATTTTGATCGTGTTCGTGTTGTGTGTACTCTTCGAGCTGTACTAGTTTCCCTACGACTCTCCTGGATGAGAGTGGTGGGGTCGTCTGGGTCGGTCAGTGCGTGCCTTGGACGGCGGATCGTACTAATGCGGGAGGGGGTGTAATTGGCGGCCTGCACAACGAGAGTGTTGCGGTGGGTGGCGGCAGAGTCAAAGAAACGCTTGGAAGAGCGTTTCAGAAATTGGGCTATTGTAGGCATTCTAAGCTCTACATGGAGGTTTGTGTTCCGAACGAACCAGGGGGCTCCCGTGCATTTACGGAGGAAACGATTTTGAATGATTTGCATCTTATGGATGACATGTGATTTTGCTTGGGCAAAGACAGGACTCGCATAGGTCATGATGGGGCGGATGCACGCGGTGTACAATCGCAATTTGCACTTGAGTGACAATTTGCTATTTTCGTGGACAAGGGAGTGAAGCCTATAGAGAGCGAAGGCGGCGCGCGAACGCACCTTACTTACATGCTCAGAAAAGGAGAGGTGATGATCGAGAATGACACCTAGATATTTGGCTCGCTTCTCCCAGGGGATAGGCTTGCCGAACATGGTGACAGGTTTGGGCTTTGGGGGGATTTTTCTCGGTTTTACGAAGAGAACCGCTTGGCTTTTGTCAGGATTGACTTCGATCCGCCACTTTCTAAACCACTCACCGAGCTTGTCGGCTGCAGTCTGGAGAGTGTTGGCAATGACATTATGACACTTCCCTCTGTAGTAAACGGCCGTATCGTCTGCGAACAGAGCCAACTGAGCCTTTTTAAACTTCGGGATGTCGCTGGTGTAAAGCGTAAAAGCCAGGGGGGATATCACAGAGCCCTGAGGGACTCCTGCGCGTATGGGATGGGGGGAGGAGAGGGCTCCCTCTATGCGATAGCGAAAGGTGCGATTCGACAAAAAGTCTCGTAAGATGAGCACGAGACGCTCGGGCACACCGAGTTGGTACAGCTTGTAAATCAAGCCGTTGTGCCAGACTTTGTCGAATGCTTTCGCTATATCAAAGAAGATAGCTCCTGTCATAAGGCCGCGTTGAAAGCCGGCGCTTATGTCCTCGACTATACGGTGGACCTGATGGGTCGACGAATGTTTGGTACGGAATCCAAACTGTTCGTGAGGGATAAGGCCCTTAGTCTCGGCGTAGTCTCTGAGACGCTTATAAATAAGCCTCTCGTAGAGTTTGCCCATGACTGTGAGCAGGCTAATGGGGCGGTAGCTCGCGGGCTCCTTCTTGGGTTTACCGGGTTTGGGAATACCGATTACTGTGGCCTCTTTCCACACTTGCGGGAAGACGTTATTGTTCATGGCTCCATTGAAGATGGTGGCCAAGAGCATTATCAGGTGGGCGGGGAACAATTGGACCACCCTATTGGTGATACCATCAGAGCCAGGGGCTTTACGAGGTTTCAGACCCTTTATGAGCTCGTGCACTTCCGCCGGTGTGACGGGAGCCAGAGGATACTCAGGGTCTTCAACGGGCGGGAGGGAGGCTCTACGTTCGACTTCAGCGTCGACCTCATCGAGGTGAGCTTGGTCTACTGGTTGAGAGCTGGGCGAGCACTGGGCCTCTAGACTGTCGGCTAAGCATTCGGCTTTGTCGATGTCTTCGAAAGCGAGAGACGCGTCTGGGCGGATCAGTGGGGGCATTGAGGCTGAGCTACCTCCTCGGGGATTGAGTTTCCTTTGGAGTTGCCAGAATGCTAGATGGTTCGGCTCTAGGCTGCTCAGTAGCTTATCCCAGTCGGCGTCACGAAATTCCTTCACGCGTTTACTTACAGCACGCTGCAAGTAGCGCATGTGGATTTTGTTAGCCGTGCAGGGAAAGCTACTGTACGCACGGACGGCTGCGTTCTTCTCCGTCATCAGTGCACGTACATCGTCCGGCAGTTTCCCGCGACGGTTATCCGTCGCCGGAACCTCCCTTGAACATGTGTTCAGGACAGATTGTACGTGCTCTGTGAGAGAGTCGATCGCGGTCGTCGTGTCTGCGATAGAGTCAAACTGGTCGGGGATCGAATCCAATTGGGGGGACGTGTTAGCTTTCAAGCTTTCGCCTACTCGCTTCCAGTCCGTTATCCTTTTGGTGCGCGGGGGGATATTGGGGTCGTGAAGACCTATGCGAGGGGCCATTTCTACGAGAACAGGTCGGTGGTCAGAGTGAAGCTCGTGATGCACCTCTATAGAGACCAACCGTAGGTTGATGTTCTTTAGAAGTGCCACATCGAGCACGTCAGAGGCATGGTCAGGATTATGCGGATAGTGGGTGTGATTCATCGGGGCGATGATATCAAAATTGAGGAGGGGGCAGAGGTCAAAGAGGACTTTACCCCTATGGGAGGTGAGTCTACTATTCCAGGTTGGGTGCTTGGCGTTGAGATCGCCCGCCATGATGACGGAATCACTCATGCTCAAGAGGGTATTAAGGTCGTCGGTCAGTAGTCGATCTTGGATAGGATCAATTGTAATGGTAGGGGGCAGATAGGCTGATATTATCGTTATAGATGGGTGGCCCGTCATACCGATTCGGCAGATCGAGACTTCTAATAGGGACTTTAGGACAGGAGGGTCTATGGGCATGCAATAGAGCTCTGATTTATAATAGATTAGAGTACCTCCCAGGTGGCACCGCGACCTATCGTTGCGAATTATACGATAATTCGCAATTGACGGGTTACGGTGCCTGGGTTTTAAAAAGGTCTCTTGAATTAGGAAAACGTCTACCTTATGATCGCCGAGGAATTCGGTGATCTCTGAGTTTTGGCCGTCCAAGCCATTGGCGTTAAAATAACCTAACATTAGGGATCGGGGTTTGTTTCTAGCGGGGGACCTAGTATCCATTAAGTGGTCTAGGGGTGTTGTTCGCGAATCTAGACAATGCTTGCGTGATCTCGGGATACGCATTGTAGATTGCCTGAATTTGGTATAGGTCACCGGCGTTGGTCGCGGCGACTATCTCATCGGCCATCCTCCTCGCGCGGGGGGTGAGGAAGACCATGTAGGTGGAAGAGATCACCTGGAAGGGATCTACTTTGTTGACACCGGCCACGGGAGTGGGGGTGTGATTAGGAGGGGGGCGCGCGTACGGAGCGGCGGCGACGGGCGCGGGCGTGGGCGCGGGCGCGGCGGCGAGGGGCGCGGGTGCGGTGGGGGGCGCGATGGTCGCGGGTCTCGATTGCGAGTTCTCGAATCGGGTTCGCGGGTCCATTAATCGGGGTATACTGGCCTGGGGGGCCTGGGGAGCGACTGCCTGAGGGGCACGTGTATTTCACTATTACTATTTACTAAGAAGCTCCCTAGCGTTTTACGAAAACAGTTTATTATTATTCTGAGAATGTCCACCAGGTGAAATATACAAAGCAAAGCATTCCAAATGATAAAATAGCTTACTAACGACGGAGATATTGCTCTGAACCAACACTATAATATAATAATTATTTGTTTATTAGCTAGTTCCATAGTTTATCTATTGTTTATCACTTATTAATTCACATAATCACATTATACATTTATAACTTTTATAATCAAGTAATATAAAAACAATCAGCACATCAACGAACGAGAACTTTTCTTAATGCGAAACTTACTGCAGAATCCATAGTTGCGGGTATACTTGCATAATCCGCGCCTGTCACAATCACAACACCAATTTATTTTATATCGTCAGCTCGACGTCCGTGTGTCACTGCAGGGATCCAGCAGAATATCAGCGTCAGGTATATCTGCCTGACACATGCTGAGCTGGACTCCCATTTGGTGCAACCTTGAGACGCACACCGCACCTTGTATATTCGTTATTTAATAGAATTATGTCATGTTTGTCTGTTTAATAATATTCATGAAATTTTTAAACGTTTGTGCTCTTGTGTGTTGAGCTATGTCTTTTGTGTGCACTGAATAAATGATTTATCTGTCTATCTATCTATCTATCTATCTAGTATCTACTGTGCTGAGAATGGAATTCTGGGTTTGACGCTTTTCATGTCTGTTTGTTCGTTTAGTTCTTCTAAACTACACAACAGATTTTTATGCAGTTTTAACAATCAATTAGATAATTTATTCCGGAAGGGATGATACTTAGCTTAGATAATTATAGTACACTAGCGACCTGCCCGGCTTCGCACGGATGCAATGCTGATACTAAATATACTACAGAATCCGCCAGCCCCCCGGCCGGTGCCGCCGCAACCGCTATGTCCTTGCATTTTAAATCTGTAATATCTTCGATAATATTCATTTAAATTACATGCTATAAAGGGACATATTGATTTATATTCAATGCACAATGTATTCAAGGTACTTAATTGGATAAGGATTAATGCTGTATTTATTGCTTAAAATCGCTTCGTAAATAAGCCATTATTTCTCGTAAAAAGTAAAGGATAAAAAATGGTTATTGTGAGTTATCCCTAAGAGATAGACATATACCATTGCAGACTTTTCTGGAGACCTTTTCAAGGTGTACAATACTGTGGTACATTATTTTGATCTATCTCATAGGGTTCAGCCAGCGTTTGCAATGTAAGCGCAAAAAAATGTGTTTATTTACAACATCACATTAGAAACCTCTAAAATTATCAGTGTTTCTCTACTATATTATGCATGTATTATACACATAAACCTTTCTCTTGAATCATACTATCTACTAAAAAAAACCGCATTAAAATCCGTTGTGTAGTTTTAACGATCTAAGCATACATAGGGACAGACAGCGGGAAGCGACTTTGTTTTATACTATGTAGTGACATAATATTGATTTTACATGTCCCCACATCAGTAGATTGCACCCATGCGAAGCAGGGGCGGGTCGCTAGTATTTATTTATTTAAACTTCATGTACAATAGTGGTACATAGGCGGACTTAATGCCACAAGGCATTCTCTACCAGTCAACCTTTGGGTTAAATATAAAAACAGTGGTAGGGTACAAAAATAATGACAAAAATACTAACTTCTTGATTAAGAGAATTAACGAATTAGTTATTGGCGTATAGTTCTAAGTTTCCAATGTCACGTATTCAGACATTTCATTTCAGTCATCTCACATTTGTACACACTGAAAAATCCTATACATTTCAGAAATTTTCACAGCGTTATATTCACAGCGAACGCCTGTTTCGTTGGGTTTTTCATTCCAAACACCATTGTTCAGTGTTCGGATATCTAAAAAGTTTTGTGAATAAACTCTGCGCCTACTGTGTTAATATGAAAGTTAGTTATGTGTTTTATGAACCTGGGAATGTATTCTCTTACGTTCATTTGTCTGTAATACCCTTTTGGGCTATATTGAGCCTAACCATTGGCTAGGAAACTTTTTTAGTTTTATATTAACACGTTGAACGCCGCTTTAACTTTTAAGTCTTTCTGTTTGGGCCGTGTGGGACACCGTGTGGTCGACATACAATAGTTCAGTTGGGGCCGCGAGGAACAACATATGACCGCGAGTCATAGGCGATTTTCAGCATCTCTATTGAGCCATCGGGCACAGATATAAAGCTAATATGTATTTGACGTGACCCCCACGGCCCTGCAGACAAACAATGTATTTAGTTTCTAGCCTCTAAAGCAATAAAAACTTAACAATTGGGCATTTTTAACCTGGCTCCTTTTACTATACAAGTGTGGCCCGTATGTTGTCCCCCATGGCGTTTAACGTGTTAAGAATGGTATTCAAATTCAAACTTTATTGCATATCTCATGTGTGTACAAGATCTTAATAATAGTTACATGGTTCATATGGACGCTGTCGGGCACAACAATTAGTAGATACAATAAGAAGAGTAACATGCTTGAAATTAATATTGTATGTACATACGTCGTATCACTGTGAACATTCGCTTCATGAATTTGTTTTGGAAACATTCGTAGCGCAAGCTCTTGTTACGCAACAAACCATCCGCCTCCATGAGGACACGGCAGAGCACCGCCGTGTCCTCATGGAGGCGATTGGCGGCGGTGATCTCTCGCGTCCGGCCCTGGTCCAGGCCATGGTCCGGAGCGAGAGTGCATGGGAGGCAGTCACCTCCTTCTGCGAAGCAGTAATGCTCCCGAAGGAGGAGGCGGAACGCGTGAGAGAGCGGCAGTCTGTGCGCCCCCACGTTCCTAGTCACCGCAGGAGACGCCCTGGGCGGCGGGAATCGATAGCCGATTCCCGGCCACCGTTAGGCGCCGGCTTGCGGACGGCGAGCTATGGGCAGCTCGCCGTCCGGTAAGGACCAGGCCCGGGTCGACGGCGCGTTGTGTTCCACGCGCGCCTCAAAGAGATGTCAGCACGCACTGATGGGGTCCGCTAGGACCGGTGCCTGCCAGGACTGCGCCTGCCAGGCCTGCGGGTTGGCCGGAAGGGATACCGTGGCCCTGGCACACAGGCAACTGAAGGAACACGGGTGGGTTTTAGTCAGTAGAAGTCTGACACACCCTCCCGCTTCGCCCAGAACGGGAGAAGTTATTTGATAATTACCCAACCAAAAAAAATAAAAAGTATGCTAAAGTAGAATTTGACAATTCTCATTTTAAAAACCGGATATTAGTCGCGTTTTAGAAGCTAGCTCAAGAGCTTTTTACCCCGACCGAACGCTAACTGTAACCATAATGCGATGCAGCGTGATGCAGGTACAAACTTATTGATGTTAAAAGTATTCTGTCTGCTACGAAGTTTCCGTGTAAATTAACTTATCCATTACGGGTTTAATACAAAAGTACCTCCACATATTATAATCTCCAACAAAGTCCTACCCACCTTCATGAATTTACGGTCCAACCCCTTGAGACTATGTATTTAATGTTCAACAGTATCGTTCAGAAACTAAACTTTAGAATCAACAGTACTTATAAACTTGGATCCTGTAAGATCTGAATTAATCGAAGTAAACCAAAAGATTTCCAAGTAACTGGGATATTATGTTTATTTGTGGGAAGATATTAAAGGGGATTATGTAGGGCTGCCATCACCTAAATTGCCGACGCCGGACAAAAACGTGTTAACATGCATCTTTGTTGCCAAAAAAAGTTGTAACTTTATAGAAGTTCTATTTGAAATGTTTTGTTATGTTCTAATAAACGTCGTGGAATTTCCAACCATTCTGCATAAATGATTTACATGAACAAGAAGCAAAAGAGGTTGATGTCTTTTGACCTTCATGAGAAGCAAATTCATAAAATGAATATTAATTTGCTAAAATATGCTTACAAAGCATATTTTAGATTTGTATTAGAAACAAGGTATAGTAGCTAGAAATAAATTTAATTTCCAGAGATATTATGAATTCCAGTTCCATGAATATTTTGATAACTAATTTCAATCAAATCTAATTACGAGTATTACACTTTCCTAGTAAACTCCCTAACTTTTTAGAAATTATTTTTACTTTGGATGAAGTAGGTACAAAAGTTTTATAGAATTTTGGATAATGACAACTAATTATAATTTATGAGTTAACAAACCAACTTTTAATGATGCCTATTATGTTAAACAATTTAAGATTGCGTCCCGTTAAGATTTTTCTTGTATTGTGGATAAGTTTTGTATAGTACGAGTATATACTCAAATTGGTAACAGTTATATTAAATACTAGCTGACCCGACAGACTTCGTTCTGTCAAAAGCTATTTGACTGTGGCAGTTTGTCTACGCGCAAAGGAAACTACCTACCTACCCTACCCTACCTTACCCTATCCTACCCTACCCTACCTACCTATCTACCCTACCCTACCCTACCTACCTACCCTATCCTATTCTACCCTACCCTACCCTACCCTACCCTACCCACCTACCTACCTACCCTACCCTACCCTACCCTACCAACCCTACCTACCCTACCCTACCTAACTAAAACCATCAATTTTTTTTTTTTTTTATAAAATTTATTCTCAGACCTACAAAATGATGACTGACACGTTATGTCAAACGCCATAAAGTTACATTAGAAGATAGAGTTACCTACTTATTATTACAATAAAAATGTAAATATGGTCGTTTTCTTACATTTTTTTTTATTTTTAACTTTCTTAAATTTTTCTTACATAAGAACCTTCTCCTGTCAATAACAAACACAACAAAAAAATAATTAGCGAAATCGGTCCAGCCGTTCACGCGTGATGCCGTGACCAAGGGAAATAGGGATTCATTTTTATATATATAGATAGATTACGGGATAATTATCTATTAAGATTTGTATCTTGTATTATTAAAATGACGGTTTCCACTATCGGATGTTGTTGAGTTTGTTGTAAAAATGTAATAGCGGTGAACGTCTTGTGTTACTGAGCAATGAAATCGTGGTAGAACCTGAGTTTATTTTTCCTGGTACTGTTGATTTTTATTTGGAAATTGATGGTGCAGTATGTGGGGTATTTATTTGGAGAGAAATGTTGTTATATTTAAAAGTATTTAAATACTAGCTTTTGCCCACAGCTTCGCTAGCGTTAATTTCGATAAAAAAAAACTCTTAACACACTACTAAAGTTTCTTTAATAATATAATTCAATCAAATTCGAAAGACACGTGGCGCCATCTATTATCATGAGAACGATATTTGTTGTTTTCCTCGGGAACAATAATTTTTTTCGGGATGAAAGGTACCCTATGTCCGTTTCTGTACACCAGACTACGTATATACACATTTTCAGGATGATCGGCTTAGTGGTTTAGGCGTGAAAAGGTAACAAAACTGTCGCATTTATAATATTAGTTAGGATGCAGGGAAATAGAATGGAAAATACCTTTTCAATTTGACGACTTAAAATCGACTTCAAATTTTAAGTTAGTTAAATCAAATGTAAAGTTAGTTTAAGTGTGTGTGTTAGTTTCGATTTATAGAATGATAGAAGCTGGGTGAAAAATCGATCACAAAATTCGACTGTTAGTTAGACGAGTCTACAAATGAACAAAATTGATATAAGGTATCAAAACCTGCTCATCTTGCCTAGCTTGCAAAAATATCACATCTACTTTATAAACTACTAGCTGACCCAACAGACTTCGTTCAGTCAAAAGCTATAGGGAGAGACATAGAGAGAGCTATAGAGGGTAGAGTAGTGGAGTTCCACTACTCTACTCTACCCTACCCTACCCTACCTACCTACCTACCCTACCCTAACCTACCTACCTACCCTACCCTACCCTACACTACACTACCCTACCTATCTACTTACCTACCCTACCCTACTCTACCCTACCCTAATTTTTCTCGCCGTAAAAACCATCCTTGGACTTCAGCGAACATTTAAAAAAAAAATGGTATAATGGGTCCAGGCGTTGTTGATTTATGCGCTTACCAACACATTTTGCGATTCATTTATATATTATAGAAAAATAAAGAAAAATCTTCAGCTTAAAAAGCCTCGAACTGAAAACCTCAAACCCAAACAGCAAAGACCTTACTTATAAATGCTTACAATACAAGAACCTACCTATATACCTACTCGTTGTCTGACCCTTCGCGAGATTAGGTGACCGCTGCCCAAAACTTTACTAATTAAGAGTACCCAACACCACTCAGTGTTTGTAAATTAACGTACAATATGTTGAGAAACTTGTGTGGCGCGGTGTACATGGGTTTAGAGTTTTCGATATATTAATTGGCTAGAGGTCGGTGTAATGGCAAATATAGGAGCAAAGTGGAAGGAAAATAATTCTGTTTATAGTTTACTAGGTACAGACGCCAGCACATCAAGCTACTACAATCTGTCAAATTTCTTTAATAGATTTTCATCTTTATCACTACACGATAAGGTTCAAAGTTGATTGCGAAAATTTGACAGTTTCGGGTAGCTTGACCTGCTGGCGTCTGTACCTATCAATGTTCTTAAGTGAAATAACGATCTTTTAGTATCGGTAAGAAATGTACCTAACGGAGGAGTTTATTGCCGGCGTTTATTTCATAGGAAACGAATAATTGGAAGCTTCTGACTTTTCAGAAGTGTACAAGGTTAACGTCACACCTGGCCATAATGCGAGTTTTACCGCACGCTACGCGTAAAGTCAAACTCGCATTGTGGCCAGGTGAAGACGTAAAATTGTGTACTCACCACGGGCAGTAAAAAAGAAAGCCCTCTATCGCATATTTACAACCCTCGTCTGCGGCTTGGGTCACAAATACCTGCGATTTCGGGCTTTCTTTCTTTTACAGCCCTTGGTAAGTAATGTACTATTATGTGAAATAAAATATTTTGATTTATTATCGTGTTTTGGCGATTCTGCGTTCTGTTGTCGATCATCGATGTTAAAAGTATCATGTCTGATTATCCTTAAATAGGTTTTTTTTTGTATCATAATCGTCATGACCTCTAGATGTAGATTAGTTAGATTGGTATCTGTGTTAAAGCCGATATCGCAGATATCACTCGAGTGAATTGTTCATTATTGTTTCATTCCACGTTCGCACGACACGGATAACATTATATATTAATGAACTCCATTCATTTCATTTTTCGATCGGTAGGCGAGTGAAAGATACGGAGTGCCGAAATCCAAAATTGTTGGATCGGTTCATTAAAATAATTATTTGTTCTCTTTTCGATTCATTTTGTGTTTTCACTGCGAGTGAATGAAAGTGAAAAATGAACAAAAAGTGAAGCGTCTGATATCAGCTTCTTTCTTTCTTGTCCAGCAATAAGGTTGGGAGCGGGGCATACTACCCATAACCAACCTTGCCGGCAAACATTACAAAATACCTCAATGAATTTTAAAATGCAATAATATAAAAAATACAAGCTCAAAACACCACCAAACCAAACCAAACTCACTATAGTCTTAAGCGATGACTCATCTTCCAAATACAAAAAACCAAAAAAATAAACTTTGTCAAACTTTACATAGAACCCATCTCGTCTCACTACAGAATCAATTTACCAGTATCTACACGTTTACGAGTATTTCCCATAGGAAATAAGCTAAGTTTGAACTACCAAATTGACTTGGAAGTGGCGTACGAATAACAAAAGGTATACTTTGGGCAATCCTTTTATTTGGTGTCCTAGGTGAGTGAGTGTTGCTATGCGAGGCGATGGAATGAGGCAAATAGAAGCTAGTAATTTTCTTCCTCAGAAGTGTTAGCTGTACTATGTGAGTATTTTAGCTCATATCTTGGTGAAACATAAAACAGTCAGCAGTTTGGTATCACGACTGACTGTCCAGGGTGTGCAGAACAACTACATTCACGACTATACTCTCTGAAGGAGTAGGCAGAGGTGTATAAAAACAATAGTAAGTATTACAACACATGACATTCTAAGAAAAAGAAGAGGGGTACAGACGCTATAATTAGTACACCCACATTTTGCCAGTTATAAGTAGAGATCGGATATTTGGTTGCATATTTACCTAAAGTTAATTTTTGGCTAAGAAATTATAGAAGTGGCTTCTTAATTTTTTTTTTCTTAACACTCGCTGTCTTATGAATCACATATGGTTTACGTTGATTGTTCAACTATTGTGTCTACTTTGTGGACAGTGAAAGTATTAATATAAATCCCAGGATTACAGAAAATCCGGGAATGCACAACTAATCTGATACATGGTATGGAAACTTCTTAAATATGTGGTTATTATTTTTAACTTTACACTATTAGCTAGCATTCGATTCTGTAGTCAAAAAGTAATAAATTAAAACACCTACATGTAAGTAAATATAAATTTGATTATTCTATAATCAGGACTCAAAATTTGTCAATCCCGGAATCGCCGGATTTTTTCGATACAAAAGTGCATTTCATAATAGCCAACACCTCAACTTTAGGTACATATGCTTCCGATTATCCGATCTGTAGTTATATGTCATCGGAATTACCATGTGATCATATCTATTGACTAAGGCCGATATCTATTAAATTTACATGGCACGTGGTTCGACTTATCTTGCACTTGCAGTTTGAGAGTTGTGCGACAATGACAGGAGTAATTCCTAGCCAAAGTACGTGCTAAGTAACGTTTATAAATCTCGGCCTGAGCCTTTTGAGCCTATTGTCATTTACCGAGCACAAATCCTAACAATGAGAGCAAAATATCAATTTGCCTGACTCAGGGAACTAACCTGGGGCCCAAGTCTGCTATTTTTATAAATTCGTCACTCCAAAACGATCCCATTGTCATTTTGCTAAAAGTTCGTAATCTGCTAAATTCATAATGGTCGATCATTGGTCGGTCAATGGTGTCATAATAGAATTGTATTACAATGGCATTTTGAACAATTATTCATGCCAGATTTCATTTATATATATTTTTAAATGTTATTTATTAGTGTTATAAGCAATCTGAAGTAGTAGGAAGTTGGAAGTTTAGTAGGAAGTTTCATTTGTCATTATGTACGAGATTACCAATTCTTTCAATGGAGTGTCAGTGGCTGACCATTAGAAAGTCACAATGACGCCATTATATAAAGAAAAAGAAAGAAAGAAAGAAAAAGTATTTATTGTGACTCACACAGGAAGATCACAAACTAATAAACACACAATCACAAAAGTATAAAAAAATATAAAAAGAGAGTCCTGTACGAGGCCAAAAGGCTCCTATCTCAGCATGATGCTGCGACATTTAAAATACCATACCATTTGTATATTATTAGATTACCAAACTTGTCAAAATCAACAATTATGAAATCAATGATAGACCATTCTGACACTATTGCAATAGCAGACTTGAGGCCCTGGAACCCCAGTCAGGAAGCGCATTTGCGAAGAATGAGGCAGTCTTGTTTTAAGTATCTGAAATTCCCATTGACTGCCAAAAATGCGTCGCTGTCGTCGATTTTCATAGCGTAACATCGCTTTTCGTTCCTCAGGTAGGACAATAGGTGAAGCTCGTACCAAATATAGACCTGAAGTGACACGTTACAAGTTTAGGGTAGGACCCCCAAGAGTTTGATGTTTTTTGTTGTTCTTTCCAATTTATGGGGACGTGTTACGTAAAAATGAATATTGAGCAGTTTACGTTTCAGTTTTAGGGCCCTAAATTGTATTAGGGATTGTAAAGTAAACTGGTGGTGGGTGGGTGGTCCTTTCAAGTATATCTAACGACATTAAAAATGATACAACTCATTTTTTCAAAAAGAAATTAACGAAACTATATCAATCTGCCTAGACTTTTCCCAACTACGTTGGGGTCGGCTTCCAGTCTAACCGGATGCAGCTGAATACCAGTATGTTACATGGAGCGACTGCCTATATGACCTCCACAACCCAGTAACTGGGTAACACGATACCCCTTGGTAAGACTGGCTGTCAGACTTTTGGGCTTCTGACGACCCGTAACGACTGTCAAAGATCCACGAATGACAGCCGGGACCAACGGCTTATCGTGCTTTCCGAGGCACGAGAAATTAACGAAACTACTAGTTGAAAAATGTTATTGTTATATTACGCCGTGAGTGAATTTTTAAATAATAACACCCACATTGCTCAAAAATATTTCAATTTATTAAATTTGCTTTATTCTTATTTTGTATTCATGCATGACTATTATATTTCCGTCGTGAACTTGACTTATGAGTATGACATTAAAAACTGTTTACCTGACAATTGTTGATTATGATAGATTTGTATACTATTATAGTGCTTAATGTTGCATGCCTTACGGTAGAATTCAATTGTATTTCCTTTTATAAGCCATCAAACTTATGTTTTGTTACCTACATTCTTTGCAAATAAATGATTTCTGATTTATTTACACTGGGATTATAAAAAATAGCAGATTGTATTTGGCTCCTACCTACTTTATTATTGGCCGTGGAATGAAACAGCGTCATGTTCGTGAACGGGCGCCGTCAGTTAGGACTGGTCATCTCTTAGCAGCCACGGCTTATTTTTTTTTTTTGAGCTGGTTCTTTTACTCTGGACGCTTTTACCGTGTACGTGTTTATTTTTACATCGTTCTCACATTTCGTTATAAATTCAAAATTATAGATGTAACAAATAATAATTTTTGTAACAATTTAATTTAAAAGAGTGTCCATGGAGTTTCTTGCCCGTTCTTCTCCATAGGTACCTACTACGCTTTGGAATGGGCATGTAGCTTCATTTTTCTTACTGACCGACTCCTTGACAATTCAAAAGTGCCTGTAAATAGTTTAGAAATAAATGATTTGAGTTTGAGTTTGAGTCAAACATTAATTTGGCTGTTTTTTGGAAAGGCTCTTAGTTGATGAACAATCAAATAGTAATGTTTAGTATTTAATTTCACTGCCAGGTTACAATTAAAGCTATTTCTCATAAAGAGAAAAAAGGAGCATATTTCGGCATTTTATTTTATGACCAATCATTTTAATTTTATTTCGCTTATGTAAGTAAGCTGGGTACCCAGAATATACATACTTTCATATTTTATGTAAATATGGCTTATGCTGTCTTTGGCCAGATTTTTGCTGAGATAGGAATAATTTAGTAATGTTTAAAATCTGCTGCCGTTTGTTTTTTTATCAGCCTGTTTTTTTCAGCAAAAATATTGATATAGAATGTTGGTAGGTACCTATATTGTATTATTTTTTTTCTTTTAAAGACTATAGTATTAGTGTAGGCTTTGAATATAATAATATCTTTGAAAACCTTGAACGTATCTATAAGAAGGAAATGGTGCCGTGTGATGCCGGACGTAAAGAATAGCACTACCCCATTTCCTCCCGTGGGTGTCGTAAAAGGCGACTAAGGGACTTACTAGAGAATGGGCAGCAGCGTTCTCTATGCATTTTTTAACACCATACTGCGATCGCCAACCCGCCTGCCAAGCGTGGCGATTATGGCAAATCCCCCAATTGGGGGAGGCCTATGTCCAGCAGTGGACGTCTTTCGGCTGTAATGATGATATTTAAGAAGAAGAAAAACAGTAGAAACATACACAAGGACTTTTTTTTTGTAAGGATTCAGACTGCCTATAGCAGTTTAGTTAACCTACGTAAATAACCCGTTTCCAAAAATTAAGCTCTGTTATATGCTTTTACGTATAGTATGAAAACTTTGCATGTATTTTAAAACCCAATACTTACCGTGGTTTAGAAAAATATGGACACCAAACGTGAAATATAATTTTCAGGCCCAAAAATTACGAAATTATTTAAGGATTTTTGTCTTTCAAATAGCTTATGTAAATATTCACAGAAAAAAATCTTAAAACTCCATGTTGTATCTACAAACACTTTTCGCCATCCGGAAAATTTCCTAAGCTTTCCTCGCTCTAACATTCCTTTTTTTTTGAGCTATAACGACCTATAAAAGGAATTTTTTTACAGGTGTTTCTGATTTATTTCAAAGACATTTCGGGAGCAAGTATTTGGAGAATTTATCCTTAAACCCCTTTGATCTTGTCTTCGGATTTCATTCCGCTATCAAGGTAGAGGTATCAAAGGTGACAATAGGCCCCGAAAACTTTTTGGGGCCCTTCTCAAATTTTCATTTGCTTGGATACTGTGAGAAAAGTTGGGGGATCAAATTCCCTTCATTCGGGGAATTTCAGTGTTCGCTGTTGTGTGTTTTTGAGACAAAACGTTTGTGTTCGTAACATGTTCAGTTTTTTGTAGGATCGATGATAATGTTATTTTACTGAGAGTGACAGTATAGAATTCAATTTGATATCAGTTTTGTCGTATGTGTGGTTTTATTGTTGTAAGACTAAATTAGTAAGAATAAATAGTTTCTGAGAAAGCTTACAAGTACCGATTCATATTTTGACCTTTTGATTTTGACAACTTTGTTGGGATCAGCTTTTAATTTATCCAGGTGTGGATGAAAATCTGTATTTTTTTAATATTGCTTTCTAGGTCGCCATTTGTTTCTAAGTTGTTATGGGTACGTAACAGTGACTATATTGCCATCTCTTTCCCGCTACATTCCGCGTCATGTCTCTCTATTTCGGTTGTTATTATATGACCAACGACATCGGGAAATGTAGTTATGTGGGTAATTGTTTCTAGTCTAATAATGTTTACGCGACATTAGAGCGGTATCTTATTTTCCTTTTGTATACAACTTTTTTACATCGATGCAGTTACTCCTATAGGCAACCAAATTCGGCCACCCTTCCATCTTGCATTTATCGGCACTAATATTTCGAAAATCGAATGGGTAGTAGCGTTCGAGTATTCCGATTCCGATGTGGAAACTCGAACTCGGGAGAATTTTTTTCTAACATCCAATACAGGTGCTGTTTTCCAACTTTTTGCTAATTGTCTTTACCATGCAGTGGCAATAGTTAGGCTGTTATTCTTACTTAGGTCTTGAAGTGTTATCCATCCAAGGTTCTTAATAGTTTGGCTACGTCCCTTAGTGGTTGTATCGAGCTTAATATTCTCTGCCACGTAACTACGTTAGTGGTTCAGTTACATAGTAACTACTAATGAGTAGTTATTAAATGTAATGCTCTTCATTAACACTCACTTGGTTATATGAAACGTTGTCAGTAGACTTTATGATCAGAGTGTCTAACTTTCAATTCGTCTACGAAGCAAAATGCCTAAAATCAATGACTACACAACAAATTGCCTAAGCTGTAAATCACCTAGAGATCAAAATGTTAAACAAGCAAAATGCCTAAAATGCAATAATTTCTAAGTAGTCGAGATGGTTAAAATAAACTTACACTAGGGCCTCTGAACTGTAGGTTAGGTTAGGTTACAACTGTGACCACACAACGCACTAGCCGAGCGAGCGTAGCGAGGAGCGTGCCAGAAACGGTACTCCGTGTCTTCTCCTAAAATAATAGACATATTGCAAGGTAGGCATTGTGCTTCCTAGTCAATATAAGGTTTAGGCAATACTTGGCATAGACGTTTTGATTTCTAGCCCGCATGATCCTATAGGGACTGTAGTTATAAGCAAAACCTATACTACAGTCTCCTATTATCAGATTAGCTGCGTCACACGGTTTCTTTCGAATTGAGATTCCCACAGAAAACGTGCAATTTTTCGGATTTCACGTACAAAAAACTATCCGTGAAAATATATCTTACAAAACCATCACAAACAGAAACATCTTCCTTCAAACTCACAATCCGACTGCAAACAAAAATCGACAAAGCCCGAACACAACACGAAACGAAACTTCGGAACCTAAAGTGCATTTAGCAACACTAAACCGACGGTACCGTCCCGAAGTGTTTCCGAAACTCTAAAATCTAGAACATTCTTAGATGTTAGCTTTATCTCAGAAACAATTACTTTTTGCATCGCCGTCGTATCGCGTCAAGATGTCTGTGAAGAGTTAGTTTGGAATTGAAGAACAACAGAGTTTGGGTTAGAGAGATCTTGAAACTTAATTCGATTTGTGAGAAGAGTGTTGAACGGTTTTGAGAAAACGAAAAGTGTTCGTAATCAGAACATAATTTAAAAATGTAACGGGTTGTTTCATTATACGATTTGCGAGGTTTTTTTTGAGGTTAATCTATACTAATATTATAAAGCTGAAGAGTTTGTTTGTTTGTTTGAACGCGCTAATGGAACTACTACTAAATATTTTTGTGTTGGATAGTCCATTTATTGAGAAATATTATAGACTACGAGTATATAACATCACGCTATAACCAATAGGAACGGAGCATTAATCAAAAATGTTGCAAACACGGGAAAAAATATTCATTTTTGAGAGCTTCCTTTGCGTGCGCTGCGTAAATGGTTTAAGTTACGCAAATATCATGTATGATAGAATTGCTCCTCTTTAAAAGTTAAAAAAAAAAAGTTCATGACAGCATATGTCTATCTTTTAAGATTGACTCACTATAACCTTTTTTTATGGTAATCAAATTTGTTCGAAATTAATGCATTATTTGCGAAGGGGTTTTGTCAAAATAATGTTAATCCTTATCCAAAATATGTTATTAATCACATGTATTTAAATGTAAACAAAATTGTCCTTGACATCACTTGATTTCTATCAACATCTTAGGAGATATCATGATTTTAATATAACTTCGCAACAAAATAAGTGTATAGGCTATTTAACATTACGCTACGCCCCTAAGGAGCCGAGCAAAACGACAAAAAGTCGGAAAAACGCTAAGCGAAAACGAAGTAATTGCGCGGACGGGCGATGCGATGCGACGGGGTGGGTTGTGGGCCGAAATTTTACGCGGACAAGTCGCGGGCAGAAGCTAGTGTTTCATATTAAAAATTAAAAACTCGTTTAAATAAATTAGGCTAATCAGCATACTAGGTACATAAGACAGCCCTGGAAACACCCGCCCTTTACGACCCCACTTCCTAGTGTTTTATAATACTTATTCAGTAAATCCGGCGTAGCCAGGGAAATTAATTGGTAAGAAAATTTACTATATTTGTCCGTATATTCAAATCACAGCATGGATATAACACAACAAATTGACGTAGGACGTTAATTTGCTTAAAAAAATAATTTATTTGACTGTACACTGGGGCTAACCTATCTGGCAATCAGGCTAAAGTTACGATTTGTATAGCCGAACATTAACACGGTCACAAATATTTATGCCTTTGTATCCTGCCATGTATCCAACCTTATTTATTTTAGGTACGGTAGGATATAATGAGCTAAGGATTAGAAGGGATCTTGCACTCACATAATATATATTTAAATTATTGAGAGGAATGGTGCATAATGCAGTTATCTTAGGGCAGGTGAGTCTGTGTGTTCCGGACAGGTACGTGTGGCGAAGAAGGCAGCCGCCACTGCTAGTGGAACCGCGCGCTCGGACCAACCTTTTAAGACTGCGCCGAGCGCACAGTGGCGCCCTCATCGTTATTTCGGTGATTTCTTTTATTTTAGAATGAAAATGCAGAAAATAAGCTCGTCAAGTTGTGCTTCACAAGACTATACCTTATTATTACTACAAACAGTAGTTTTAAATTTTTATGTTTTATTGTAATCATTAAAACGGAAAATAGTGGCCACTAAGCTCCGTTTTAATGATTAAAATAAAACACAACAATTTAAAACTACTGTTTGTAGTAATATGATAATATCATCTATTATGTTTTCTTATTCTATGTACTTACCTAGAGCTATGTCCTTTAGATCTCTCGACTCGAATCTGTAAAGAACAAAAGAGGTTTTATTTTTTCTTTTCTTTTATAAGAGGGTTCGATAAAAACTTAGTGTCCTGTGAACGTTCAAAACCAATTTGATCTGTTTGCCGGTCAAATAGTTCTTGAATGTCCAATCTTGACCGGTCGTTTTATTGAAAACAAAAGGTGACAAAGACTACGTTCGCGTAGACTAAAAATATAATACTAAAATCTATACAAAGAAGATATAAATGATTTAAAAGCAGAATCGCGAATATTGGGTAAGTAGTTTTTGAGTTTTAAGAGTCAGACAGAGTAAACGTATTGCTTTGTAAAATAAAAAAGATTTATTATTTTATATATAACATTCTCGTGTCACAATGTTAGTTACCATACTCCTCCGAAACGGCTTGACCGATTTTTATGAAATTTTGTATGCTTATTCAGTAGGTCTGAGAATCAGCTACTATCTTTTTGTTTTAAGTTTTAGGTAGGTAGGTAGGGTAGGGTAGGGTAGGGTAGGTAGGTAGGGTAAGTAGGTAGGGTAGGGTAGGGTAGAGTAGTGGAGTTTATACTATAGCTTTTGACAGAACGAAGTCTGTCGGGTCAGCTAGTATAACATTATATTTATGTGTAGTGATATTTATTGTATTTAGAAGTATGTATGTATGCAAGTATATTGCTGATATATTTAATGTGTATTTTACAAATTTTTTTTTTCTTCTGCTCTTAAACAAGGTGTCTACTCATCTCTCCCTGTCTATTCTCCTATCGCAGGTACGCTTGAAAATATTTCTTTAGAAATAAGCATCAACTTTGTACGTACTTTTCTGTTCCAGTCACCTTGTCTGTTTATATGTGTGTACATAAACTGTTCAGTAAATAAATAAATTGTTAACAAAGTTTAATTTTGTCCGTCAAAACCATTCGTTAATTTTTCACCCAAAAAAGACTACAGTTCAATTACGCCTAAAATAACTTTAACTTTAACATGCTAAAAATAACTTTTGCCATATTTTAAGCACATCAGTAAAGAGTGGAACAAGCCTCGAGCGGCTATTTTGGGAACTGTTTTGTTTAATTATTCATCAACTGTATGTGGAGTCAGTATAAAGCTAAGGGCAAAGGAATATAGCATAATCAGCCTATAATATTATCAATGCTGTGACACAGGCCTAATCTTTGTAAGAAGAAGTGAGCTGTAACTCTAGTTACTCTGTCAGGCGCTTTGTCTGACTGTCTATCTGTCAGTTACCGTTTCACGCCATAAGGCTTCTGCCTCGAATCTTGCGGGCTGCGGAGCGGCGGCGGAGGCGGCGCGGGAGCGGCGCGGGCAACGCAGACCCGTTCTCGTAACCAGCGGGCAGATTGCGCGGCACTATAGCGGCGTAGTGTTGTGTTCGTGGTTGTGTCGTCGAGATATTTGTTTTTATTCGCGAACGAAATGTCTGAACAACGGCGACAACATCTTTTTGATTCAAATTTATTACTAACGTCACAAAAATAAATTGCACAACACTGCAATGTAGACGCGCGGGCGGTCAACGCTTGACTGAAGTGCACCGCTCGTTGCCCGCCCCCGCGCCGCTGTTTTCGAGGGCCGGTCTATTTGAATTTACGCATTAGATCCTGCCGCTCCCGCGCCGCCGCCGCCGCCACTCCGCTGCCCGCAAGATTCGAGGCAGAGGCCTAACGGTTGAACGGATTTGGTTGAAATGTGGCAAACGGAAAGACCATGACTTGGGACATAGAATGCTTTTCATCCCGATTTAATGGAGGTCGAAAATTATGATAGGATAATTTTCGACCTGCATGCGAGTAAAAGCTAGTATCAAATAGTTATTAAAGACGACTCACAAACCACCTTTTTATCAGATAAAACACTATAAAAAAATAAACGAACATCAAAACCAAAACATAACTCCTCCCTTCCCCCCCTCGTCTCCCTCGTGCGCAAATATTTTTATTCTGTAATAGAGCTAAGTAGAGTTTCATGTAGTGTGAATGCGCTCCACAAAATAACATTTACTCAGTGAAACGCTATTTGTGCAGGTAGCCTAATAAATCTAGATTATGACCAGTGAGCTTCGAGGTATTGTCTGCAGCGTCCGATAAATTGGGCTTGAGGCTTTCTCGTGGTTTGAAGATGAATAATGCTAGCTGTATAGCTGATTCTACGGCAAAATCTTTTTCTTTATGTGGGTATGAAAATTTCGTCAAGTTCATTTAAGCAGCGGGAAAATCTGCTGTCGAATATGAATATGCTCTTAAACCTTACATCATTTATTTATGTATACATTTCATCATAGTCTGAGAACTCGAAGCCTTATTTGATTTAGTAGTAATTTTATTTAATCATTTTTTACTAATGGTACACACGTGTGTGTATTTTTTCATTCATATAACTTTATGTAGCTTAAATAATTAATAACCTTAATTTTGATTTTTTATCGCAGGTAACAGTTTCATTCTCAATGTCCTCAGATTATTATGAGACTATGTTGCAAAATAATCATGAGATCTTGGAACCAGCAAGACGGTGCATATTATTCTTTTCTTAGTAAAAACTACATTCGACATGATAACTTTTACAAGTCCATTCACACCACTAATACATAGAAATTTTGTAAAAAAAATATATAATGAATTCGTGAATATTGGAGACAAGATAAATAGTCGGACACGACATAAAGACAGACTACGGTTGCCACCAATAAAATTAAAATTATTTAAGAGAAATGCCTACTGCATGTCTATCCATACTAATATTATAAATGTGAAAGTAACTCTGTCTGTCTATCTGTCTGTCTGTCTGTCTGTATGTTACGTTTTCACGCCTAAACGATGTCGCGATTAAACTCTTACTATACAAAAAATATAACACTATCAAGGAATATTTAGAGGATAAGTCGATGGAACCTATATCTGATGTAAATTTGTAATTCAATAATCAATCAATAAGAGTAACAATTAACATGTAATAATAATTCATATGTAATAATAATAATAATAATAATACTTGCACAGGCATAACCAAGTGGCCAGGATTATTCACCAGCAAATTGCTTTGAAATATAAACTTGTGAATTCTGAAGTACCGTATTACAAGTATGTGCCCGACCCAGTTCTCGAAAATGACCATGTCACGTTGTACTGGGATCGGTCTATCATTACTGACAGGACTATTGTCGCCAATAAACCTGATATAGTGGTGATAGACCGATTACCGCGCCGCGCAATGATAGTCGATGTTACCATTCCACATGATGAGAACCTCGTGAAAGCTGAGAAAGAGAAACAAATAAAGTATCTCGACTTAGCACACGAGGTTGTCGACATGTGGAGTGTGAGCTCAGCTATCATTGTGCCGATTGTCGTGACGGCCAATGGCCTGATGGCCGAAAGCCTCGATCAACATCTCTCGAGGCTTTCGTTAGACGGTTGGATCAAGGGCCTGATTCAGATGGCAGTACTCCTTGATACGGCTCGCATTGTGAGGAGGTTCCTGTCTCTGCAACCCTAACCACTGGTAGCTTGGACCCTGCTCCCGACACCGGCGGACCTCTATTTTTTATATTTTGAAATGTTTTTTAAGAAATATTTAAAAATGTATTTCATATGGATTAAAAATTAAATAAATGTCATAATAATAATAAGAATAATGACTTTATCAATGAAATGAAATGTATTTGCACGCCATATCATGGCAGGATATGCTGGAACCAAAATTGCTGTATCTATTGTATCATATTCTGGCAAATAAATATTTTGATTTGATTTAATATTACTCATAACTATTTCATGTAGGTATAACAACATGAAGTATCCAGAAACGCGGAAAAAACTGTCAATTTAATTGATTAAAACTGTCCCAAATATCGTTAGCGACGTGCACAGGTAACATGTAACGATTTATGTGACGGTTTCAAAACTGTATCCAACCGAAATTGTATCACGATAGATTGGAAATCTATGAGTTTCATAGAATAGTTAAAATTGGAGAGATTTCTAATATTAGGTAGAGAGAAAATTTATGTTTATCATAACATCACACCTGTATACTCTCAAGAGGTAGACAAAGGTGTATAGAATGCCCAATTTTCACAACTTATATTGATAAGAAAAATAAAGAGTCTTTATTTATTTATTAAATCTTTATGTACAAGTAAAAACTATATAAAGGCGGACTTAATGACTTGGGCATTTTCTACCAGTCTACCTTAGGGTCTCAAATAGTAGATTGTTTGCCAAGGGAGCAAACAACTATTTTGAAGGCGAGAGTGTTTCTTTAAATCCAGAGTGGAGCGAAGGATTTTAGAGTAGAATCCCGAGCGCAACGAGGGCTTCTTAAATAGAATCCTGAGCGCAGCGATTCAAAGTACATCACTCGAGCTTAAAATAGTGTTGCTCCCGAGGTAGACACTACGTTTTATCATCCTCTTTGAAAAAATAAGTAAGTGCAACTTATAAATAAGAATAATACGTTTATTTATTTGTGTCATATTTTTTGCGTACGATACAAAGTTCTCTGGAGTTAAAAATAATGCTTTTAATTGTCACTACTTGAGGAAGACACACAATTTTTTTTATAAAACTATGTAAAATGCGAATTTAAGTAAACAATTACAAACGAAGGCGGAATTCATTCATAATTTTGGCTCGCGTGCGGTTTGCTTTATCATACAGCCTGTTACTTGTTCATACAATGTTCGGCCTTGATCTCTTTGGTGATTGGAACTTTTACTAACAATCCACATTCGAAATTCAAATCACTTTTAGTCCCTAGGGATTAAAAAGCTATTTTAGTTCCTGTAAACAGGGACTAAAATTGCTCTTTTTGAAAGATGTGATAAAAAAATCTTTTCTTAGGTTTTCAAAAAAGGAAGTAAAGACAATAATCTCTCTTCCAGCGAGCTGAAAATACAATATTCTGTGAAAAAATTTCAATAGTTAAAGTTAAGGTTAGCTAGCAAATGGTAGTAAATTCGAAACCATAGATCTTTACTTTGATTGACATAGGTTCTATTATGATCCCACTGTTTATTGAACTAAACATCAGACATTAATATTTAAATCTAGAAGTACATAAACATAATCCTAGCTTTTCTAAACCTAATACACTTTTGTCTCTATTTCCACGGTCCACCACCATCCTCATCGGTCCTTCTACCATCGGACATCTAGACGCACTGCAAGTTACCACCCCTACCTGGTTGATATTCCACCAACTCGCACTAAGTGTTTTCAAACGTCTTTTATAATGCGCGCAGCAAAGGAGTGGAACTCTCTGCCTGCGTCTGTTTCCGAATGCATACAACCCTAATCTATTCAAAGTGAGAGTGAACAGGCTTCTTCTGGGTAAGCTCACTCCATCGTAGACTTTGTCTCTGTCATCCAGACCTAGACTAAAGTCAAGAGCAAACTCATAGTAGAATAAAAAAATAAAAAAAAATACCGACATTTATAGAAGCTGAGATACGATACAAACACTGAAAAGCGATGTAAAATATAGACATTAAAATTGGAAACAAACAGTCTTTTACGTTCTCTCTGAACACAATATATGTGCCTTCTTTAAAAGTATGAACCTCAGTGGCCGGGTATTACACCGTAGCGTAACTGTTATATTATATTAAGACGTCATCATAATAAGACGTCATCCTGAATTGAAAGGTCCTTAAAAAATGATCGAATACCGTACCAATAGCATGTTCATAAAAAAATGATAAATGTTTCTGCCTATTTGCTATTTTGAAACTGCAAAAAACTAGTTTAGGATTTTAAAAACATTAGTGGTATCCAGACTTTTTTTTATCTAGGGCATCTCAGAGTGTAACCACTAAGGTTCCGACTCTTTAACCGGACTTTCCTGTGGCTGCCTTAAGCTCCTAACGAAACTTAATGCCTCCAGCCAGGGCGTAAAAACTATAAACTAAACGACTGCTGCTCGCTAAGGGCACCCCCTGTGGGGTACGAACCTCGGCTTAGGGCAGCTGAGTCGGAGGGAGGGTGGCAAGGGACCGACGGTGGCTGGATAAAATCAGTGTTTTGATTATTATCGTGGGGAGTTTGGATTACATGCTGCTCAGCTAAAACGCGTGCTGGCGCTTCACTTACAGTCAAGGGTCGGGGAGGACTATTCGTTAGTCGGGGATTTCGCGCGGGGCCTCGGCGGCGAGGTCGGAATGAGCATCCAGACATCCTTATCTATACTTTTATACTAATATTATGAAGAGGAAAGATTTTTTGTTTGTTTGTATCGAATAAGCTCTGAAACTACTGGCCCGATTTTAACCACTTTTTCACTAGTAGAAAGTTAAATTATCAGGAAGTAACGTAGGCTATAATTTATTTTCAATAAAGTTAGAGATCTTTAAGAAAATTGCAATAATGTAACCCAAAGTAGTTAAATTTTGCCTGTAAATCACGGAATAGAAAATTACGCGGGTGAAACCGTGAGGAGCAGCTAGATTATGTAAAAATCATCTGATTACTACATAGTATAAAGCAAAGAATGGATAGAGTGATTCAAGAGGAAGTTTTATATGTATCATGCATAATAATAGTAGAGAAACACTGATAATTTTAGAGGTTTCTAATGTGATGTCGTAAATAAACACATTTTTTTTGCGCTTACATTGCAAACGCTGGCTGAACCCTACGAGATAGATCAAAATAATGTACTACAGTATTGTACACCTTAAAAAGATCTACAAAAACATCTGCGATGGTATATGTCTATCTCTTAGGGATAACCCATAATAACAATTTTTTATCCTTTAATTTTTACGAGAAATAATGGTTTATTTACGAAGCGATTTTAAGCAATACAGCATTAATCCTTATCCAATTAAGTACCTTAAATATATTGTGAATTTAATATAGATCAATATGGCCCTCAACATCATGTAATTCATTGAATATTTTCGAAGATATTACAGATTTAAAATGCAGGGACACAGCGATTGCGGCGGTATCGGCCGGGGGGCCGGCGGATTCTGTAGTATATTATTTAGTATCAGCATTGCACCCGTGCGAAGCCAGGGCGGGTCGCTAGTATCCAATAAATGCGTGTATTTTCTCGCATAGCATGCTATCTCTACGAAGTACTTACAAAAATATCTCAAGACTTGTATAAAGATGAATCATTCAGCAGGATTTGTCAATCATGAAAGTTCTTTTAAATCACTCCATATAAACACATAAAACTACGTTACACCACGTTGTAAACAGCACTTCTACCGATCTCATAACTTGGCTCGAGCTGAAGCGAAACGTAAACATATCGAGACAATACACATGTCCTCCCGTGCTGCATAGCACTCGATTCCATCGAATATTCGTTCGTAAATCGATCCCTGTAATTGTTTTAGGAATACAGTATCGTGTTGTCGGATTTTGATGGATATGGGTTAATAGATCGGTTTAGTAAAGATTTGACCGTATTTTGTAATCACCATGCTTGAAGAAGGAGTCATTCAAATCCGGAATAATTATGAATGGTGGATGTTCCATTCCACACATCCACACAAAACGTATCGGAAACATTTTAGTTGTTCGTAGGAAACTCTTTGACGGAATCTATTTTCCAAAAGCTGAGTTTTTTTATTTTTATAATTGGCATCTCACAGTTATCCACGAGGGGTTGAGACTCTTTAACCGGGCTATCCTGTGGTGCCTTAAGCTCCTAAAAGAAATTTAAGGCCTCCAGCCAGGGCATACTTATAAGCTAGCCGACTGCACGCTAAGGGCACCCCCTGTGGGGTACCAACCTTGGCTTAGGGCAGAGTCGGAGAGAGGGTGGCAAGGGACCGTCGGTGGCTGAATAAAATCAGGGTTATGATTATTATCAGGGGGATTTAAAGCTACATGCTGCTCAGCTAAAGCGCGTGCTGGCGCTTCACTTAAAGGCAAGGGTGGGTGAGGACTATTTGTTAGTCGGGGATTTCGCGCGGGGCCTCGGCGGCGAGGTCGGAATGACAAAAGCTGAGTCTTTCAGTAAAGAATATATAGCTTCCTGCTTCTAAGCGAGTATGTACTATCGCACACCGTTTGTATCCAAAATAAGAATACAATATTTATAGAGAGCAGAGCAACCAGATACTCTTTCACGCATTTGGCATAGTACTCTCACTGACACAGTAAAAAACCTTGCTCCATACCCAGTCCCCCTTTCCCCGACAATACATGCTTTATACAATTAATAATATCCCAACTATTATATACAGGATGATTGGAAGATGGGTGCAAAGCTTTAAGTCGAAGATAGAACAGACAATTTAGAACCATTTAAGCCATGGTTGCCTAAGACGAAGTAATACCATTTTTTTTAAATTAAGTTTTCAAAACGCATTGTACAAAAAAAAAACTGAACTTTAAATGTCTGTAAAAAAATGCCTAATGACACAGAATCCTCAAACATGTTTTGCTAGATTGCTTACACATTATTTTAATTAAATAAAAATAAAAATAAATCATTTCTCTGAAGTTTCGGAATTTGGTAAAAAAAAATTGGTAAGACTTCGTCTAAGACTGGCTTAGTGACGGCATAATAATGTGGGGAAACAGTACAGTTGCACTGACACTGTTTACAGTTCAAAAGAAGTTTGTCCGTATCTTAGTAAATATACAACAAATAGATAGCTGAAAACCCCATTTTATCAACCAAAATATTTTAACACTGCCTTGTATTTATAATATGCAAGTTTGCTCATAAACACCAAGACTTTAACACAAAACGAGAAGACACAAACAAGATACACACTCCGATACAAAACACGACTAAACCTACTAACATCCCGCTTAAAGATGCATTCAACAGGCCCTCTAGTTATGTCTATAAAAATATATAATAACTTACCCGAATCAATAAGGAAAGAAAAAAAAAACCATCTTTTTACAAATAAATTAAAAAACCTATTGAGAAGTAAATGCTATTACAGTGTTAACGAATATTTAAATGATAAATCCCTTAAATGCAATTAAAATACAAATGTTTTATTTTTATTATTATTTTAAATTACGTTAGATTATAAGTCGTCTTCTCTACTTCCTGTTTCCAAGAACCAATAACACGCCTGACATAACCCTTTCTCAATTGTTATGCTTGTGAATACATATCGCACCTTCATTTCGAAACCCTTATTAAACAAAAAAAAAAAAAAAAAAACTAAATTTTCAGGAGAAATAACTTACGAATTTACGTAAAAAAAAAAACATAAACTTCCAAATTTTTTAAAAATTTCGTTTAGTGACGATTTCGAAATAAAGGTGCGATATGTTTATTTATTTATTTATTTATTTATTTATATATACTTTATTGTACATCAGATTACACATTACAAAAGAAAAGAAAAACTAATACACTATAAAATATACAATGGGCGGCCTTATCGCATACTGCGATCTCTTCCAGGCAACCTTGGCATGGACAGTGAATTTCTGGACAGAACATGGGGTTGTCATTGGTGCAAATAAAAGGTATAACAGTACAATATCCTATAACAGATACACAGATATATGCTATATAATAGATACATAGATACATACATACTAACTATATAAGCAAATAAAATAAATGAAGTGTATAGATTATATCAACGAGAACAAAATCACAACGACAAGTAATGTTCCTTCACGAGTCCGTAATGTTCCGTACTTCTGACCATTACAATAATTTCTCCTATGCGATACACATAATGTTTAAAGTTGTAACAAATACCTATTAAGAGCATATAAATTATCAAGTCCTGAAGTATGTCCGTCGTTTACCCAGTAACCCTATAAGAAAAGCGATCAATAGCCAAACTGTCCCTTCATCAATTTACCAGCCCTTCGTCCCTACTGAGAGGGCGTCTTTCAAAACAGTTTCAATAGCCGTTAGGAACATTTAGTTAGTTAATCTAGATAACACGTATTAGGTGTTGATTAGGGTTGTATACTGTATAGTTTAGTGTTTATAGGGTGTTTGGGATGATGTTTAGAATAGGTGTATTCAGGGAGTAATTTGATCAGTGTGTATGAAGTCGACCGCTCACTGCTCCGTAGGATGTGCACAGAAAGCTTTGCTATAATAATAATAAAAACTTTATTTCGAGCCAAGACTCATAAAGGGTTAGTAACAATGTTCTTACAACTACATGTTAGTAAACAACACAATACGGTGACACATGTAACTGACAACAGTGAACTATATAAGGACAGTCCACTCTGTCTGCTATCATTTTCAGAACCCTGTTGGGGCTGGCCATGACTCGTGCCACTATTGATGCAGCGCGCTTGCGCATTATAGCGTAAAAACAATCTACACGCGCCCCCGCAAACATCCCTGATGCACTGCAACGCCATGGCAACCCCGAATGCGTTATTAAATTGGACACGAAGGGCTCCATACGATGCTCGTGAATATTTCTCCCACATGCTGCACGTGTAGAAGGTGGTACAGAATGCTCTAAAGAGCGTCACCTTTACGTCTGCAGTACAACATGCAAACCTGCGAGCCAACATATTCACTCGCACGGACAGAGCCCTCCGTTCCCTTTCAATATCAGCATTGTATTTAAGGTGTGTGACCAAGTTACCTAGGTACTTAAATTGTTCCACTCGCTCAAGAAATTGTTTCACTCGCTATGCTAGCTGTTTATTTGTTTGCCAGCCACGCATTCGTGCGAAGCATGGCCATGCGTCGCAGTGGACAATCCCGCCTACATTTTCTGACCAAGTGAAGCTAAGTACCTACGTACGTAGCTTAGCTGTGGGCATATGTGGAGCAGCGTCATTATTATGTCCAGCTATAAAAAACAAAAAATAAACTAAAAAAATGACGTAATAAGGCAACGGTGCGGTTTAAAAGAAGATGTAGTGATAAATTGAAAAGAGTATGCTTAGATGGTTTGGTCATATTGAGAGGATGAATGAAAGGCGCCTAACAAAAGGTATTTACAAGGCAGATATGAGTAGAAATGCCGGGACGGACGTCCTAAGACGACATAGTGACCTAATTGGTAAAGTTCTTCAGAAAAGTCAGGTGCGTAGCACTCGCAATCGGCGTGCGTGTATGACCAGAAACGAAGCAAAATGAGTATATAAGGAGCGTAGCAGGTGGTGTTCTATAGTTTCTGCCTACCCCCATGGGAAGAAGGTGTGAGTTTATAGATAAAGGACAAAAGATTTTTATAAATCGAAAGAACGAACTTTGGGTCACTAAGGTGTCGGCTTTGGTTTGACAATTTCAAATCGGTTCAGGATTCAGGTTGTTTTCCTATCTAAATTAATGTGAGGTCGCTTTAAAGATTTTGAAATCTTGGCACTTTAGAACCGACTCTTTAAAATGTTGTCTTTTAGTGAGTAACAATAGCGCGTTTGTCCATGTCCCCCCTTACTTATAAACGTTGCATAAACTTAAGAGCAGACGTTAATCATTAAGAGTCTATACTACCTCAGCGCCACCTCACTCTGTATCTCGCTCGCACACTATTGCTCCCGGTCACGCGAGCAAGCGAGACAGGGCGGCAGGGAAAAGGCTCCAAGATGCCAATAGTTTAGGTAATTTCTTTTTACGGTGAAAATAATGGTCATTTAAAAGTAAATAACATAAGACCTGCTTTATAGTTAGTTCAGTTAATATGCAAAGTTTCATTATCTAATTTGAAGTATTTTTTTAATACCAGCGGTTTATTGTTCGGTTTGGAGGTAACTTTGGATTTTTTTTCTATCGAGAAAATTTTATGGAATCGTATTTTCGGCTAACATAGTACTTAACATTAATCCTCAACTTTACCATATATTTATTTCAAAATTAATGCTGCAGTATTTTCGACATAACGGAGGATCATGCTAAGCCATTTGAGGTAGTATAGGCCCTAAGGGGGTATACTACAAAGGTATTTCAACTCAGAACAATAACCTGAACAGACTATGCCCCATCTGCTAGAGTGCCCCAAACATCCGTCCATTTACACTATTGGCGATCTGAACAACGCCTCTGACGCCGCAATAAATGCGAACACTTCTGGGTCCAACAATAAGAAACTTAGATGTACTGTCGAAACGAAAAGAAGAAGATTCCAACTTAAACTATTTATACCACTTAGGCAGGCAGTATTTAATTATTATTTTCAAGGGGGCAATTAACCAAATAGTTGCCTCAACAGCAATATATTCTAAGTATGTGCTGAGAAGACAACCAAATGAAAATCTTCTACTCCTCACCTTAAAAAGAGTCCAGATCCTCTTCAAATAGGTATAAAATATAGTCTAGTTCTCGTCTGTCACCTAGCGACTTTAGCACTTAGGTTCCCTCAGCTATTCCGTAAAGGCATATTGACAATTCTGTTGCAAGTGGGAAGCCGAATCTGTGAGGCACTCTCCTGTATTGATGGAAAGTGATATATTCTGCAGAACGCAACTGTGTTTTGAGAATGAATATTTAGGAGTGTGAGTGAATAGCTTTAAAGCAATATGAATAATATGAATTTGATGAAAACGAGATTGTTTCTTAGTTTGTCACTTCCGACGATTTTATTCGATCGTCATGTTTTGCTAGATGATCAAACAAAGTTGCAGTTAAAAGCTAATATTAATTAACCATGTTTAATTTTTGGTAATTGTTGAACCCTGACTTGAACTAATACAGAAACAGTCACGTTACTGTAACATAACAATAATAAAATTGCTAGTAGACTCCTAGATAAAAGTAAATGGAAAGTGATTTCAACTTACTTTTCTAAATGTTGCGAAAATCCAAATCTCACTGCATCTTCATAGTGTGATAAAGTTGTACCTGAAACAATTAAATATTTACAGTAAAAATTGGTTGTCTGTAAAGTTGGTTTACGGACGATAGTTTAACGTGACAACGTCATAACAAAACATTGATCATTGAGCGTAACGGGACAATGAGCGTAACGGGACAATGAGTCATCCTTTTTCGTGCATGCAGCCGGCGTTCATCGATTTATTATACGTTGTCACGTTAAAAAAGATTTTTAAGACGCGTTTTTGTGTATCTGTGCATGCTTGCTCTCTGATTCACAATACTAATTGCCTGATCTTGTCTTTGATTGAGCAAAACATTAATGCAATTTATTTAGTTTTGTCAGAAAAAAATGCTACTGTCACTATGCTCACCTAAAAACAGGAGAAAAACCCAATAACTCGTTTACACACAACAAAAAAGGACTTTATCTACGCCCATGCTATAAATCCTCTATAAAAGTTTCTGAAACAGTTAGCTTATTGCCAACATTAAAACACTCAGTGTCATAGTAACCATAATAGCATCCAAACGGGAGTTATAATGTTGTATTGAATTTTATAATGCAACTCCTTTGCTTTTACGAGGATCCTCCCTTCCATTCTCACTACTCAATTCGTGGTATCTTTATGAATTTCAAAAAAGAACACTGTCACGCACGCGCATTTCACTATACTATACCATAGCGTCGTATCCCGCCATTTCTGTTCGATATTAGTATTGCAAAAACTGTTTCAGAACCTTTTATAGAGGATTCATGTCATGGGTGTAGATAAAGTCTTGTATGCAACTGTAATGATTAGGTATTAAAACACTCATGTGATACTATTATCACACTCGGCTTCGCCTCGTGTGATAAACCCACATTCGTGTTTTAATACCCCTTATTATACAACAGTTTTTTTTTTTTTTTTTTTTTTTTTTTTTTTTTTTTTTTTTTTTTTTTTTTTGTAATGGCATCTCGGAGGTATAACCACTGGGGGTTCCTGCTCCTTAACCGGACTTTCCTGTGGTGCCGCAAGCTCCTAACGAAGTTTACGCCTCCAGCCAGGGGGTTTATACTAAAATCTACTTATGCTAGACGACTGCTCGCTAAGGGCACCCCAGGTGGGGCTCGAACCTCGGCTTAGGGCAGTGTCAGAGGGAGGGTGGCAAGGGACCGACGGTGGCTGGATAATATCAGGGTTCTGATTATTAATCGGGGGAGTTTGGATTACAGGCTCAGCTAAACCACATGCTGGCACATCGTTAAGCGTTGTCAAGGGACGGGGAGGGCTTATTAATCGGGGTCGTCGATTTCGCGCGGGACCTCTAAAGCGAGGTCGGAATTGTGATCGTGTTCGTGTTGTGTGTACTCTTCGAGCTGTACTAGTTTCCCTACGGCTCTCCTGAATGAGAGTGGTGGGGTCGTCTGGGTCGGTCAGTGCGTGCCTTGGACGGCGGATCGCGCTAATGCGGGAGGGGGTATAATTGGCGGCCTGCACAACGAGAGTGTTGCGGTGGGTGGCGGCAGAGTCGAAGAATCGCTTGGAAGAGCGTTTCAGAAATTGGGCTATTGTAGGCATTCTAAGCTCTACATGGAGGTTTGTGTTCCGAACGAACCAGGGGGCTCCCGTGCATTTACGGAGGAAACGATTTTGAATGGCTTGCATCTTATGGATGACATGTGATTTTGCTTGGGCAAAGACCGGACTCGCATAGGTCATGATGGGGCGGATGCACGCGGTGTACAATCGCAATTTGCACTTGAGTGACAATTTGCTATTTTCGTGGACAAGGGAGTGAAGCCTAGAGAGAGCGAAGGCGGCGCGCGAACGCACCTTACTTACATGCTCAGAAAAGGAGAGGCGTTGATCGAGAGTGACACCTAGATATTTGGCTCGCTTCTCCCAAGGGATAGGCTTGCCGAACATGGTGACAGGTTTGGGCTTTGGGGGGAGTTTTCTCGGTTTTATGAAAAGAACCGCTTGGCTTTTGTCAGGATTGACTTCGATCCGCCACTTTCTAAACCACGCACCGAGCTTGTCGGCTGCAGTCTGGAGAGTGTTGGTGATGACATTATGACTCTTCCCTCTGTAGTAAACGGCCGTATCGTCTGCGAACAGAGCCAACTGAGCCTTTTTAAACTTCGGGATGTCGCTGGTGTAAAGCGTAAAAGCCAGGGGGGATATCACAGAGCCCTGAGGGACTCCTGCGCGTATGGGATGGGAGGAGGAGAGGGCTCCCTCTATGCGATAGCGAAAGGTGCGATTCGACAAAAAGTCTCGTAAGATGAGCACGAGACGCTCGGGCACACCGAGTTGGTACAGCTTGTAAATCAAGCCGTTGTGCCAGACTTTGTCGAACGCTTTCGCTATATCAAAGAAGATAGCTCCTGTCATAAGGCCGCGTTGAAAGCCGGCGCTTATGTCCTCGACAATACGGTAGACCTGATGGGTCGACGAATGTTTGGTACGGAATCCAAACTGTTCGTGGGGAATAAGGCCCTTAGTCTCGGCGTAGTCTCTGAGACGCTTATAAATAAGCCTCTCGTAGAGTTTGCCCATGACTGTGAGCAGGCTAATGGGGCGGTAGCTCGCGGGCTCCTTCTTGGGTTTACCGGGTTTGGCAATACCGATTACTGTGGCCTCTTTCCACACTTGCGGGAAGACATTATTGTTCATGGCTCCATTGAAGATGGTGGCCAAGAGCATTATCAGGTGGGCGGGGAACAATTGGACCACCCTATTGGTGATACCATCAGAGCCAGGGGCTTTACGAGGTTTCAGACCCTTTATGAGCTCGTGCACTTCCGCCGGTGTGACGGGAGCCAGAGGATACTCAGGGTCTTCGACGGGCGGGAGGGAGGCTCTACGTTCGACTTCAGCGTCGACCTCATCGAGGTGCGCCTGGTCTACTGGTTGAGAGCTGGGCGAGCACTGGGCCTCTAGACTGTCGGCTAAGCATTCGGCTTTGTCGATGTCTTCGAAAGCGAGAGACGCGTCTGGGCGGATCAGTGGGGGCATTGAGGCTGAGCCACCTCCTCGGGGATTGAGTTTCCTTTGGAGTTGCCAGAATGCTAGATGGTTCGGCTCTAGGCTGTTCAGTAGCTTATCCCAGTCGGCGTCACGAATTTCCTTCACGCGTTTACTTACAGCACGCTGCAAGTAGCGCATGTGGATTTTGTTAGCCGTGCAGGGAAAGCTACTGTACGCACGGACGGCTGCGTTCTTCTCCGTCATCAGTGCACGTACATCGTCCGGCAGTTTCCCGCGACGGTTATCCGTCGCCGGAACCTCCCTTGAACATGTGTTCAGGACAGATTGTACGTGCTCTGTGAGAGAGTCGATCGCGGTCGTCGTGTCTGCGATAGAGTCGAACTGGTCGGGGATCGAATCCAATTGGGGGGACGTGTTAGCTTTCAAGCTTTCGCCTACTCGCTTCCAGTCCGTTATCCTTTTGGTACGCGGGGGGATATCGGGGTCGTGAAGACCTATGCGAGGGGCCAATTCTACGAGAACAGGTCGGTGGTCAGAGTGAAGCTCGTGGTGCACCTCTATAGAGACCAACCGTAGGTTGATGTTCTTTAGAAGTGCCACATCGAGCACGTCAGAGGCATGGTCAGGATTATGCGGATAGTGGGTGTGATTCATCGGGGCGATGATATCAAAATTTAGGAGGGGGCAGAGGTCAAAGAGGGCTTTGCCTCTATGGGAGGTGAGTCTACTATTCCAGGCTGGGTGCTTGGCATTGAGATCACCCGCCATGATGACGGAATCACTCATGCTCAAGAGGGTGTTAAGGTCGTCGGTCAGTAGTCGATCTTGGATAGGATCAATTGAAGTGGTAGGGGGCAGATAAGCTGATATTATCGTTATAGATGGGTGGCCCGTCATACCGATTCGGCAGATCGAGACTTCTAGTAGGGACTTTAGGACAGGAGGGTCTATGGGCGTGCAATAGAGCTCTGATTTATAATAGATAAGAGTACCTCCCAGGTGGCACCGCGACCTATCGTTGCGAATTATACGATAATTCGCAATTGACGGGTTACGGTGCCTGGGTTTTAAAAAGGTCTCTTGAATTAGGAAAACGTCTACCTTATGATCGCCGAGGAATTCGGTGATCTCTGAGTTTTGGCCGTCCAAGCCATTGGCGTTAAAATAACCTAACATTAGGGATCGGGGTTTGTTTCTAGCGGGGGACCTAGTATCCATTAAGTGGTCTAGGGGTGTTATTCGCGAATCTAGACAATACTTGCGTGATCTCGGGATACGCATTGTATATTGCCTGAATTTGGTATAAGTCACCGGCGTTGGTCGCGGCGACTATCTCATCGGCCATCCTCCTCGCGCGGGGGGTGAGGAAGACCATGTAGGTGGAAGAGATCACCTGGAAGGGATCTACTTTGTTGACACCGGCCACGGGAGTGGGGGTGTGGTTAGGAGGGGGGCGCGCGTACGGAGCGGCGGCGACGGGCGCGGGCGCGGGCGCGGGCGCGGGCGCGGCGGCGAGGGGCGCGGGTGCGGTGAGGGGCGCGATGGTCGCGGGTCTCGATTGCGAGTTCTCGAATCGGGTTCGCGGGTCCATTAATCGGGGTATACTGGCCTGAGGGGCCTGGGGAGCGACTGCCTGAGGGGCGTGTCTAGTCCGGAGATTAGGGAACGCCTGCTGATGGTGCAGGTAATTCCAGGGACTGGGTCTCTGGGGACTCAGTCTTACTGGTTCCAAGTAGGACGGGCATTCGCGGAATTGACGCGCGTCGGTACGCTTCGCTAAGCGAGGGGGCGCGGATTTTGGGGCTTTAGCGCAGCCACGGTAGTTCGCGGGGTGGCCTGCCTCGCCACATAGCACGCAGCTAGGTGGCTCAGTGCACAGTGCGCGGTCCTTTGGACGTTCGCATTCCGCAGTGCTATGCGAACCCAGGCACTTTACGCACCTGGGTGTCGCATAGCAGTGCTTCTGCGTATGCCCGTAAAGTTGGCAACGGTGGCACTGGGCAATCACGCTTGACTTGCGGGGTCTCTCGATCTCGAGACCCGAGAGGCTACAGATCGATTTGATCTGGAATATCGGGTTATGACCCTCGGAGGGTGGGCAGATCACGAGGATCATATCAAAGGCCTCACCGCGTCGCGCGCGGTGCATACGGTGGACCTCGTTAACTGGGACGTTTTGCGACCTAAGATCGGCTAAGATTTCGGAACAAGGGATCTCCCGGGGGATCCTGCGGATTACCACGCGTGTTTCCTTTTCCTCGGGGAGGCAATACGTGTGGAAAGACACGTTTTTAGATCGAAGCATTTTAGTTAGGCTCCTGTAGTCCGTGGACGTGGGAACCGTCACCTTGATGCCGGTCTGAGTTGACTTAGCGTGAGAATAATTTATCCGGAGCTCGACACACCATTTAGATATATCAGTCCATTTGGACTTGTCCTGGATAAATACCGGCGGTGGGGGGGGGATTTTCTTAACGGACGCGGGCGCGGCGGAGGGCGCGGCGGTGGGGACCTGCGACGCGAGGGGCGCGGACGCGGTGGACGGGGCGGGGGTGGGGACCTGCGACGCGGAGGGCGCGGACGCGGTAGACGGGGTGGGGGTGGGGACCTGCGACGCGAAGGGCGCGGACGCGGTAGACGGAGTGGGGGACGCAGGAGGGCTGAGGGCCTCTGCTCTCCCTTTCTTGGCGGCCTTTCTCTGGGCTTTCGTCTTCTTCCTCTTGCCCCCCCGTCCCGAGACTAGGCTGAAGCCTTCGTCCGAGGTGGAGGGGGAAGAGGCAGAGGACGCTGCCGACCGTGTCGTGACGGTACGGTCCGATTCTGAGTCGGAACCAGCGGGACGCGGGGTGTCGGCTCTTCCACCACTGACTGCCTCTTCTGTTTCCATGTCGGAAACAGATGAGCCAGCCTGCGATAGAGGCGAGCGAGAACGCGAACGCGAACGCGATGGAGAAGGAGAAGGAGAGCGGGGGCTATCTGTCGAGTGGGTGCGAACGGACGCCGAGAGGGTGGCAGCCGCGAGGGCTCCGTATTCCTGTCCATATTTGGACTGGAATACGGGGTCCTTTAGTACTACTCCGATCAAGAAGTCTATACAACAGTTGCATAAATAACTATTAAGTATCGCCACCAACATCAAACGAACACCCAACGTTCTTTATAAAAAAGTGTTTGAGCAAATTATAAATATTTATTTTGTTTATAAATACACAAACCATTTTTTATTATAGGTACTTCAAAAGCAGCTTCAGCTGAAATGTTCTCGTGGTACTTTGAAAATAACGACTGATGTAACCTTTAATGTTTCGAATTTTGGTAGTCCGGATTTTTTTTTTTTGTTTTTTCATCCGTCTAATAGTCCGACAGTCAGAATCGCCTATTAGAAGTTCCTTATCACCACTTGGGTTTGAAATTGTTATTATTATATTTTTCAATAATACCTAAAAGCAAGTGGCAATCGCTTTCAAAGCGTTTCGTTACTACAGCATTTTTTAACGGGATTTACGTACGTTTTTCGGTAGTTTTTGTTAATCCTATACTTTTTTGACTTTTCCATCATCGTTATCACTCTGTCAAGACCCTGAGTTATTATTACTTATCCAAAGAAAAATAGCCCTGCGACCAACAGACAGATAAAGCAAGTCCGACTCACACTTTGTCGGTTTTTTAAATAAATTTTTAGGTTCTATATAACCATTTTGTATTTTCCTGAATTGGAAATTAATAATAAACTGCGTTCTTGTTATTCTGTTTAAAAGCAATTTTAAATCCACTAGTGAGTATACCTTTTTGCCTTAAAATCATTTTCATTGCATTTCTAGGAAATCTGGATTATCACCAATTATGGAAAATTCGCGCTACCTACTGAGCGGATTATGATACGGTGTTCTGCAACATTAAGCTTTTTGATCTTTTTCATCCTTAGCCTTCGGTGAAAAAGTTACAATAATAAAGATTATACTTTCGAGTACCCTCTGAGTTAAATTTTTCTTTTCTAGCTACAGCCATGATGATTTGTTGATTATATATTTTATTAGGTTCAATATATCAAGGGTTTTAGGACTTGCTGAGCATTCAAATATAACCATGCACGCTTGATTTTACTTAAATGTACGCCCGGCAGTCAGCCCGCTACGATCGTCCAGACTGACAAAAAAAAAAAAAAAAGAGAAGAAGAAAGATTTTTACCACAACATGAGCAGTTCTCATAGTTTGTGGCGATACAAGACAAGCAGATTCTACGAGGTATCCATTGACATAATCGCTTTTATCGATCTCTATGGAATGAGCCAAAGAGTTTTATCATCGTCTGCCGCTTCCTTTTCTACCAGGTCCAGCTGAACACCAGTATTTTTGATGGAGCGACTGCCTATCTGTCCTAACACGACGACGCTCACTGGGTATCACGATACCTCTTAGTAAGACCTTCGTACTTCTGACTACCAGTGATGAGCGAGTGTCATTCTGAATTTCGACACGGTCTTAATTTCGAAACACAATAGTTCGACTACTCATTGCTTCGACAGAACATATATTCGACAAGCACCAGTCCGACAGAACATACTTCAACAACACACACCTTCGAAGAACACTACTTCGACAGAAGCCTTCTTCGATATGCACTTGTTCGGCGGATCTCTATTTCGACGGAACATACCTTCTACATAATACTGCTCTGAAATGTGGCAATAATAATTGAATTTCGCTTTATGGTTTTAGGTACCGTAGAACGGGGCTATTTGGATTTTCGGGGGTTATTTGGAACAAAGCAATTGTAAGATTTCGAATTGTGATCTTCGTACGAAAAATTGTAAAAGTAAACAAGACCAGAAATAAAATATAAGCTGTCTATGGTGTTTTGGTAGAATTTATGTCAAACCAAATCTTACAATTGCTGTCGAAATTCAGAATGACACTCGTGATTAGCAAAGGAGGTTACTATGCTAAAATCTATCTACACCTTATATTCAAAACAGGACGGATATTGAGTTAGAAGCATCAAAGTTAATCCGATTAACCTTTCAGTATAACTATAATGGAGGTAGGTATGTACATATAAATGTATTCACCATAATTATCAATGAAGACACATTTGCGACTGTGCCCTTTTGATAAACTATTCAATAGGTAAAGTGATAATATTGACTTTCAAAGACAGAAGTAGATCCCGACTGCCCTACATACGAATACCTAATATTATACTCGTACGTACGCGTATCCGTTCGCGTTTAAATATAGCGCCATAATGATCTGAAAATGATCTTATTAAATCTTAATTTCGAAATTCGAACGATGCGGTGCGGTGTCTGGGTTTAAAATCGCGATCATTTACTTTTAAAAACAAATGAGTTCGCTTTTGAATTGTATGCGGTCACTTAAGTGAAGTTTTTTTTTTAATTTATTTAGAGGGCTTTGTCGCTTAGCGACCACATCGCCCAATGCAGAAAAACACAAAATTGTTGATTACGATCTATCTTATATAACTATACTCCATTTACAAATAATGGCTAAATGACGACAGTTATTTTGTAATATTGTTGAAATTATTATTAACATAACCGGGATATTTACCATGTTACCGATTATGTTAATAATCATATTAGTGACCATGACAGTTTAAAAACTTATATTGTTGAAATTACTGCACTTTAGAGTTATTTTTTTAATGTAAATGGTAAATAGATTACAGAGCTTTCTATTTACCGTGAAATAACGGAGTTTATTAAACGTTTACATCGAAATAACGAAAGGGTGAAAACAGTTATTTGTCTTATGTTATAATAAATGGAGTATAATTAGTATAGTAATTCAATTTAATTAAAATAATAATAATAATAATTTTATTAATTTTATATTTATAAAAATATTTTTTTTTTAAACTTGTATAATTCTTTAGCCTTATCTGACACTGGAAAAGCAAGGATGGTATTACAAAAGCCAATATCATACCTTTTATATCGTCCGAACACATTAATTCTAGTGTTTACATTCCGGACACACTGCATCAGAATATGACATATATCATCAACGACTCCACAGTCATCGCAATTTGGAGACAAAGCTTTTCTCATTAAGTAATAAAAATTATTTGATGGAATATGTACGGAACGAATTCTTAAGACTATAAGTAAGTGAGGTTTGAATTGAACTTTACAGAATATCATTACTGATTTACCCCTATGAGGTGTGTTAGTAATTGGGCTATGGAGGTTAGATGGTAGTCGTTCTGTGTGAAATATTCAGCCGGGCTGGATAGAATGGATGTTGACCCCAATTTCGTAGGGAAGAAATACGTAGATAATCGTTGAATTTCGTGTTAGATCAATTATAATAACATAGGTATTTATTAGCAGTAAAAAAGTACATACCACCACCTTATTTCAACGTCTGCTAATGAACCTACCTATTCAGCGTAGGCAGGCTAAACTGCAGGTGTTTCATTGAAAACTTTGCCTGCTTGTCGGTCTTCTACAAATTGTACTTCGGCGAGTGTGCCCATGAACTCCACAACCTCATTCCACCGGCCCCCTTCTACCATCGGACATCTAGACGCACTGCAAGTTATCACCACTACCTAGTTGATATTCCACCAACTCGCACTAAGCGTTTTCAAACGTCTTTTATAATGCGCATAGCAAAGGAGTGGAACTCTCTGCCTGCGTCTGTGTTTTCGAACGCATACAACTCTAATTTATTCAAAGTGAGAGTGAAAAGGCTTCTTCTGGGTAAATTCACTCCATCATCGACTTTGTCTCTGTCACCCTGTCAACTCTGACCTAGACTAGACTCAAGAGCAAACCCATCGTAAAATAAAAAAATAAAAATATGAACTTAATAATTATTTTGACTTCTAGGAATAGTTTATTTTTACCTATTGCAGGTGTAGACTTTTTTAAAGTGTAGTAAATTAGAAGTGGTTCGTAGCGGTAAATTAGAAGTATGCCAGTCCGTGAATCGAAAAAACCATTTACAAATAATAAGCCATCATTATTTTCGTCACAATTCACGTTGAAGCGACACATGTCACAATACCTACATTCCGAACTGACGCGAGGTAAACCGGCTGTCAAACTAAACTGATATATCGGACTGCTGCGGAATTACACGGATTATATTGTCAATACTGTACGCCGATATGTTTTATTGCTATCCCGGGATTCGCACTAAGTTCGCCTGATTAATGCCTCTGAGAATTTTGCTTGGGGAAAATTCTTTTTCGTTTGGGTATTACTGGTTAGCAACATAACTCAATTCCTAGCAACCAGCTAGGAATTGAGTTATGTTTCTAAGTTTCTGTCGATTGTGGGTTGTTTTATTTTTCTGTTGATTTGATCGCGATAAGTTGTTCTGAGACAGTGAAAAAGTAAAGTATAATAAACATTTCTTTGCATAGATTGTAGGTACTGTACATATGATGTGACAAAAAATGAGTGATTCTTGTACATGTACAATCTACCTTATATAAGGTGTATCTATTCATACACGAAATATTTTGAGAGATACATCTATAGGTGGTAAAAAAGCCTTAACAGCGAAAAAAACATTTATCTGAGTGTTTTATATTTTTACATAATTATTATAATTTTCAAACAGCCTGAGACGTTTTGCAAAAAACCTATACTTACTTTTTTTTAATTCTATGAATGACCCGCCCGGACACGGCGGCGGTGGCGGCACGAGAACGGTGTCTTTTGATAATTAATCATCATATCAAGTATTTTTTTAAATATAATCAGATTAAAAAAAAAAAGACGTTTCATGGCTTCTTTACCACCTATAGGTGTATCTCTTAAAATATTTCGTGTTTGAATAGATACACCCTATAATAGGCATGCAAAATTATTATTAAATGAGTGACTAATTATAAAATGAATCACTGATCACATAGTTAAATTACTTTTGAGGTATTACTGTTGAACAGTAGTCGGCATGGTATATTCATTTAAAAAAGATGAATTTAAATATCTACAATACAATAGTAATAATATTAAATAAATCGAAACAATGTCATAATTAGGTATGTCAAATCTGGGGGTACGGCAGTGTCCCCACCAAGTCGAGAAAAAACAAGCGGCACCGCCGTACCATCCTTTTCTCGAAGCAGTTCAGGCCATTTTAGACCCCCTATAACTTCGTTGTGGATAAAACTAGAAGCCTGAATTTTTTCAGCAACCAAGCAGGCATTACATAAACACGGTATATTTCAAATTTCATTCAATTTGAACTAGTAGTTTAAGAATTGTCACTCACTGACTGACCGATCATCAAAACTCTAAGGCACTTCTAAAAGACATAGAAGCTTCACATTTAGAATACAATTAGTGTTTAGTGTATAAATCCAGGAAAAAATAAAATATCTTGCAGTTTCGATCAAAAAAAAATGCAATAGAAAAATTATAATAAATAGAAGTAAAATATAATAATAATTAATATTATTAAATTTTATTTATTATTATTTTATTTATAGTAATTATTAATTATTAATAATTGAAAATACAATAAAGAACATGTTTACGAGCTTAGTCCGGTCAAAACTAAATTTGAATTTATTAATAGAACTTATGGTAATCGCGAACAGTTTCCCATATGTATAGCCTATGCTCTAACTATACACAAAAGTCAGGGTCTAAGTCTAAATAATGCGCCCATAGAGACAGGGAGTGGGCTTTGAGAAAAACTGTAGCTGAAGCAAGAAGTAGTACTGGAAAATAAAAAAAGGAAGACTACCTACAAAAAGAAATGAGATGCCATTAAAAACATAACCTGCAAAAAAAAACAAGTCTTGAAACTCAGTTCTTCTATCGTAAAAAGTTCTGAGATCCACGTAATACCAAGTCGGTCAATTTATTCAGTCCCTAATTAATATATAGGTACATTTGCAGATAAAATAATACATAAAAAATAGATTAGTGAAATGTTAGTATCTTATTCTGGATCTCCTGACTTTGATTGTAAGTTAAAACTTGTTCTTTTTTATTTTTTATTTTACTATGAGTTTGCTCTTGACTTTAGTCTAGGTCTGGATGACAGAGACAAAGTCTACGATGGAGTGAGCTTACCCAGAAGAAGCCTGTTCACTCTCACTTTAAATAGAGAAGGGTTGTATGCGTTCGGAAACACAGACGCAGGCAGAGAGTTCCACTCCTTTGCTGTGCGCATTATAAAAGACGTTTGAAAACGCTTAGTGCGAGTTGGTTCCTATACCTAAAACAGGGCTTCCTCTCTCCTACCCTTTTGCTGTGCCCTACAGGGTCCATAATGATCTAAATTATATAGTTACCACCTAAGTACACATTATGGAAAAGCAATAAAGATATTGAGTATTGAGTATTGAGTAAGTGTTCTTCTGTCTTAAGTTATTACGTAATTGGCTAACCTAACAACATCTTAATATAGTGACCATATCAATTATAAAAATCATTTGTTTTAAATAAATAGATTGACCCGTCCAATATTTCCGTGTAACAACTAAACCGAGATCATGTCTCGATCGACATACCGATGCCTGCTCACCGTGACGAGGGTACATGGTGATATTCTGATAGGACTGCTGTCAAAATATCTGTGTAAATGAATTGGAGAGACTTTTTGTTGTCTATTTGAATTTCTACATGCTAACAAGGTGTAAGAGAAATGTTGAAGAATAATTTTAGTTTTTAACTGAATAACTGATAAAATAAGAGTCGTTTAAACCCCCTGTATGATTGTTGATTCGAATCATTCAATAAACCATTTTCATAGCCCTTTGGGTACTGTGTATGTAGCTAGCCCTAGGGTATTTGGTTACACTTAATTCTCAGAAAATACCTTACACTACGCCCGGTTTCTCGACGGCTGTTCAAATCTAAAATTAACTAACCATGTGTCAAATCTCTTGTTAAGTCGAAAACAAGTTGCACGAACGTTAATTAAGTACTTTGATTTAAATCGTTGATCACTTAACACAACAATCAAATTTGTACAAAAATCCCTTGTTATATCAGAATTTGGGTTTCTGAAAGAACGATTAAGCTTGAATGTCATGTCAAGCAGCTGTCAAATGTTGTGTTAGCTAATCTGTCGAGCTTGGGCGATTATCTTTGCGTTCCCTGTGATTTTCTGTTTTCTTTGGGTATTTTCTAGTTATAATAAATAAAACAACTTCGGCTACCCATAGCGGACTCCAGATCGATTAATTTTCTACTGGAGATTTGATAACCGAACAATTATATTTCTTACAAACAAACGGAACCGTGAGGTACTTACGAAGGATTTCACGATTTGTTTGTACACAAATCAGAAATACACATATTATATATTTACCAATAAAAACGTGCAATAGTTACTTACCTATATATTATACTCAAAAGTGAACATTTCTCGCGTTCTGTGTAGTTTCTCCCTCTTGATGTCGATGCCGATGCCATAATTCAATCATCATCATCATCATATCAGCCGAAAGACGTCCACTGCTGGACATAGGCCTCCCCCAATTGGGGGGTTTTGCCATAATCGCCACGCTTAGCAGGCGAGTTGGCGATCGCAGTATGGTGTTAAAAATGCTTAGAGAACGCAGCTGCCCATTCTCTAGGAAGTCCTTTAGTCGCCTTTTACGACACCCACGAGAAGAAATAGGATGATACTATTCTTTACGTCCGGCACCACGGCACATAATTCAATGAAAAGCACTAAACAATTTTTTAATTTATATCTAAATACCTCGAACATTCAAAACTTTCAATAAAATGCCGCCTTTAGAAATGTCAACAGTGTCAAATTGATATTAAATTGAACGAACTATTTATCAAAATGAATGAAGAGTACGATGTTGCCATATACATAATCTATTTTCGTTATTCAGTTGACATTGATCGTTGATTAGTTAATTTTATCGTAATCGCCAATTCAGCAACCCAATTTGATTTGACTGTTCTGTTAATTTAACAGGTTTGTTAGTTTATAGTATATAATAGCCATCGGGAAACCGGGCGTTATAGTCTAGCAAATGATTGATAGCATCCATTCCTCACACTCTTTTACAAAGAGCGATCAATCATTTAGACATCCAATTAGTTTTGTATTTAAATGTATCATAAAATATTCATTAAATGTTATAACACTATTTTGGGTCGCAAAACTTGTAGACCGTCGTGGTCGTCGTAGAATCATAACACTTATGTAGACGGTTCGTAAACGCTACATTTACTTAATAAAATGTTCTATGAAAGATTGAGGATGCAAGCGTTGTATGAAAGACTATTTTAAAGAAAATTCTTTATTTTATTTTTGAGTAAAGTAGAGAAAGGATTTATTAACATGGCATGGTATTCAATTTAGGGTTCCGTACCCAAAGGGTAAAACGGGACCCTATTACTAAGACTACACTGTCCGTCTGTCACCAGGCTATATCTCATGAACCGTTATAGTTAGACAGTTGGAATTATCACAGATGATGTATTTCTGTTGCCGTTATAAGAACAAGTTCTAAAACAGAATAAAATAAATATTTAAGGGGGCTCCCATACAAAAAAAAAACGTGATTTTTTTGCTCGTTTTTATACATAACTAGCTTTTGCCCGCGTGGATGTCGATAACACGTAAAAAAGTAGCCTATGTCCTTCTCCATATCCCAGGCTATATCTCTGCCAAATTTCATGACGATCGGTTCAGTGGTTTAGGCATGAAAACGTAACATATAGACAGACAGAGTGACTTTCACATTTATAATATTAGTATGGATAGTACGGAACCCTTCGCGCGCGAGTCCAACTCGCACTTGGCTGGTTTTTTTTTGTTTACAGCTTGCAATTATACAATACTAGCTTTGGACCGCGGCTCCGCTCGCGTGGATATCGGTTATCGCGCAAAAAAGTAGAATATATCCTTCTCTATATCCCAGGCTCTCTGCCAAATTTCATGACGATCGGTTCAGCGGTTTAGGCGTGAAAACGTAACATACAGACAGACAGAGTTACTTTCACATTTATAATATTAGTATGGATAATGGCAAAGAATGAAATTAAATTATATTTCGTAGCTGATTATTTCACCGTGAAATTGGACTCAGATAATATTTTGCTAACAAAACACTTTATGATACTGCTTCAATCTGGTTCTCTTTATGATTTTCACCCATCAGGATTCAGAAAGGGTGCCATTTTCTTTGATAACAATCATACTGTAATTTGATTCTTTAGATTAGAATGTTTATACGGGTGCTGTTATGCAGTAACTTGATTTCAGTTAAATTTACGAATTAAATAAGTCGCTAAAAATCTAGTAAATATTTATCCGTACTATAATATTAGTAAGTACATTTTCAGGAATTGTTAATACTTTATTTTTTACTTTGTATAGAATCACTACATATTATAAAACAAATTCCTCCGCCGCGTCTGTCTGTCTGTTCGCGATAAATTCAAAAACTACTGCACCGATTTTCATGATGTTTTCACCAATGGATAGCGTGGTTCTCGAGGAAGGTTTTAGTATATAATTTATAAAGTTTTTTTATACATTTTTGTATACATTAACGATATTTGTTGGAGGTGTCGGAAAAAAATAAGTCATCTAGGAGCTTTCAACGAAAACGCTGTCTAAACCCTTTGAGATATAACAAAATAATGTATGGTGGAATTGTGTATCTTATATAGGTCTACAGAAAAGTCTGCAATGTCATATGTCTATCTCTTAAGGATAACATACTATATCCATTTTATTGTCTTTTTGTAGGTATTTGTTGTCTTTAGGTAGTCGAACATACTTATCCTTTTTATCCCGGTAGTATATTTCCGTGGGACACTTTCCGACATTCACACGGGCGAAGCCGCGGGCAAAGGCTAGTACAAAAATAAAATATGAAATAAATAATTATTTTCATTCCATCTGTCTCTTAAAATTCCATTCCATTTTCATAAACAAACAATCACTACCTTAAAATAAAACTAAAAGGTCCACTTACTAAACCCATCCTGAATTCCTGTCAAACACAAACAGAGATCAAACAAAGAACTACTTAGGAATATTAAGATACTCCTACATGCATGTATTTGTAACTATAGCACACAAGAGATCCCTTGTAAGTCCTCTCTCAATCACAATCAGCTGCTTGTTTTATTTACTGGGAAATAAAAGTATATGTTGTTCACCATATGTTAAAGTCAGAGAGCGAAGTGTGGTGTAAGTTACAAGCGGGGTGACGTTTCCCTTCAACTGACCGACCCAGACGACCGACTCTCCTTCAGGAGAGCAGTAGGGAAACAAGTACAGTACCTCGCAAACATAATACACGACCATCATTCCGACCCCGCCGCCGAGGCCCTGCGCGAAGTCCCCGACTAAATAGTCCTCCCCGACCTCTGCCCGTAAGCGAAGCACCAGCACGTGCTATAACTGAGCCTGTAGCTTTAAATCCCCCAGATAATAATCATAATCCTGATTTTATCCAGCCACCGACGGTCCCTTGCCATCCTCCCTCCGACGCTGCCCTAAGCCGAGGTTCGTACCCCACAGGGGGCGCTCTTAGCGCGCAGTCGTTTAGTTTATAAGTTTTTACGCCCTGGCTGGAGACATTAAGTTTCGTTAGGAGCTTAAGGCAACCACAGAAAAGTCCAGTTAAAGAGTCTCAACCTCTCAAGGTTAACTCTGAGATGACCTAGATAAAAAAAAAAAGTTTGCCTTATTTGTTTTTCTTTGGTATCTTTAGGAAAATTATGTTAATCCGACGGCAGATAAATCAAAATTAATAAAATATTAGAATCGCATCATGGAACTTCACATCTGCCTAAAATTCTGCGAATTCAAATAACTTAAGGCTCGGCCTGAATAAAATAAAATCCTGAAGTTCAATATCACTAAATCATCATCTTTGACAATATCAAACAAATGGAAATTACAAGTATTTAGTAAGTCCTCGTGCAAACGGGCCTAAGGCTGACTCATTGAATATTACAGGGTCAAATTAAATCTCCGGCTTGACTTTATTGGCCGGCTGGAGTGAACACTGACGGGGAACTGAGCTCCCATCTCATTCTTGCCTTTATTGGCCGGCTTGAGTGGAGATTCGCAAAAGTAAACGTTCTCGGAGGTAGGAAGTATTCCAGTAAGTGCTGGTAGGGATCTTGACCATCTTTCGGGCTCTGGGATTGTTCTGAGAGCCGTGGAAAACCTCTCCACTCCTCAAGCACCTCAGCTATGGACAGGCCATGCTGATGAGATGTCTCATTTTGGGGCTCTCATCAAGCCTGTCAGCTTATCACCTTCAGGAAGCTGTTGCCACTGCCACGCAATCTGGCAAGCAGAGACGCACTTTTCTTCCGTACGATAGCGAAGGCAATAGCGAGTGTTCACAATAAATTGTGTAGAAGTTAAAGGAGCTATTTCTCTCGTTTATCCGTATCCTAACTCTGCGCCCACGTCTGTAAATGCTGCCACTATGTATGTCACTCAGTATGTTCTGATTAGAATCCTATTTACCCTGACTGCGACATAAGCCCCACTACTGTCCCTCCTCTCCTAATGAAAGGTCACCTGATTAGCAGGGTATATAAGTTTAAATACTTGGGTCATTTGGTTACTGATAACCTGAAAGACGACATGTATCTAGAGAGGGAGCGCAGAGCATTGTCAGTTAGGGCGAATATGCTGGCCCGCAGATTTTCTCGATGTACAGACGCAATTAAAATAACCCTTTTTAAGGCATACTTCACAGCACTATACTCGGGAGCCCTGTGGTTCACATATACGCAAAAAGCTTACAATGCTCTGCGTATCCAATACAATAACGCATTTAGGGTATTGTTGCGATTGCCGCGGTTTTGTAGTGCCTCGGTAATGTTTGCAGATGCACGTACTGACGGTTTTGATGCACTGTGGCGTAAGAAATCTGCCTCGCTACTCCGCAGGCTGCGTGGCAGTCCTAACACTATCCTGCAATCAATAGCCGCCCGGGCAGACAGCCCGCTATTGTGGGCGCTTGCAAACCGGACCCGTTCTGTTTTAGTTATTAAGTACTAACATAGGCTAAGCCATCTTGTTACTAACACTATAGACCATTGTAGTCTGAACAAATAAAGATAATATTATTTAGAACCTCAACGTACGAACCACACCCCAACGCACCTAAACGATAAGACACGTTTAAAATTATTACCGTCGCTGTTATACTTATTCGTTAGACAGAGACGGTATGATACATAGCTGAATTGCACTTGAGAATACGGCCATTAGTTATATAACGTGCTAGTCTCCTTTGCCTTCAAACCCCACTAAAACAATTGCGGTAGGTAACAGGCCGCTTCTCACACATCTACTGATACATAATTCAGGAGAATGTCTACCGCCTAATGTATTAGAACCATTGCTAAATATTTATATGTGATCCAGCAATCTACTAATGAATTTTAGTGCAGCAGAACAATTGTGATATCAAGCTTGTGTTCATGATATATTCAGTGCAGTTTGTTGGAATTATTTCGTGGAAGGTGTGTGTTAGATTATGCATGAGAATGTGGTGTGTGGTGTTGTTGCTTTGTATTGAATGTTTTTATTTTTGAAGTATTTTATTAATTAAATTAGAGACAGATCAAAAATAACACATGCACCAAATCAATCAACTCAGTCTATCCCAGCCACCTTTTTGAGGTCGTCGGTCCATCTAGCTGGGGGCGTCTCACACTACGCTTGCCGATACGCGGTCTCCACTCTAGGACTCATCTGATCCACCGGCCATTGGTCCTACGACAAATATGGCCAGCCCACTGCCATTTCAGCTTGCTTACTCTGCATGCTATGTCGGTAACTCCGGTTCTCTTCCGGATAATTTCATTCCTGATTTTATCCTTCAAATAAACTCAAAAATAACACATGGTTTTATCAAATAAATAAGAATGAGTATCTATCGAAATACCTTGATCGTTGTCAGTTTGTAAAGTCAGGGAAATTCATTGTTAAAAATTTTGCCTACCAACTTAAATTGTCCGTATTATTTATTTATTTAACATGGTAAGTACCTAACTTATAAACTTAGCCCTACAAAACCATTGCAATGGTTTGACTATGGGGTCAGTGAGTCTCTAGACAATAATACTTAATCACACTTACATATCCAAATAATATTTTTTTAATTTACTTCTATATCTATTTTTATTTGTTTCACTCCATATGTCTGCCGGTAGACTATTCAATAGGTATGGTATTCGTTTCTTTAGGATTCTGTCACCAAAGTAATCGGTGACTCTGGGTACATTGAATCTGTCAGCAGCAATAGATCGTGTGTTATGGTTGTTGAATACGTGATTTAAGCTATACTTTTGGGTACCATGATGGTATACTGCTAAAAGATATTTATGTAGAATGTTACATATGTTAAATAGTTTCCTGTAAATATATGTATATACATATATTTACAGGAAACTATGTATATAGATAAATAACTGTCATTCTTTGACAATGGTAAGAAATGCCTATAGCACAACAAATTGATGTGGGGCGTCAATTTGCTGAACAATTAATTTGCCTTCACTGTACATAATTACACCATGCAATACAAAAATAATGGTTTCATTTATAAATAAACTTTCGTTCACCAGAATTAAAATAATTACCGATGTTTTTTCATGTTTAAAATTAAATTGTGTTGTTTGAGGCGAAGTCTTGTGATTATTTTCTTTTTCGTTGTACGTAGTACACATTTTTAATTAGTGGCCATAATTATTGTAATACTTTGTTCTCGAATGCAAAATAATTATAAGATGTTTAAATTATGTTTATTAATTAATGAAAAAGCCTTCAGTTTTTTATGTAGTTTAAGTCCCTTTATGATCATGCTGACTAGAAATCAAAATGTCTATGCCAAGTATTACCTAAACCTTATATTGACTAGGAAACACAATGCCTACCTTGCAATATGTCTTTAAAGTATTTGAATTAAACCTTATTCTAACTATGAACCAAAATGCCTACCTTGCAATATGTCTATTATTTTTTTAATTTTTATTCTACTATGAGTTAGCTCTTGACTTTAGTCTAGGTCTGGATGACAGAGACAAAGTCTACGATGGAGTGAGCTTACCCAGAAGAAGCCTGTTCACACTCACTTTGAATAGATTAGGGTTGTATGCGTTCGGAAACACAGACGCAGGCAGAGAGTTCCACTCCTTTGCTGTGCGCATTATAAAAGACGTTTGAAAACGCTTAGTGCGAGTTGGTGGAATATCAACTAGGTAGGGGTGGTAACTTGCAGTGCGTCTAGATGTCCGATGGTAGAAGGGGGCCGGTGGAATGAGGTCGTGGAGTTCATGGGCACACTCTCCGAAGTACAATCTGTAGAAGACCGACAAGCAGGCAACCTTGCGGCGATGATTTTAGGAGAAGAAAGAGAGTACCGTTTCTGGTGGTCAAAGTCCTAACCTTACTTAACCTACAGCTCAGAGGCTCTAGAGTGAGTTTATTAAAACCATCTCGACTACTTAGAAATGATTGCATTTTAGGCATTTTGCTTGTTAAATATTTTGATCCCTAGGCGATTTACAGCTTAGGCAATTTGCTGTGTAGACATTAATTTTAGGCATTTTGCTTCGTAGACGAATTGAAAGTTAGACATTCTGATCATATACCGTTTAGTCATATAATCAAAATTATTCCTCAGTAATTTTAAGAAGCAAGAGCACTGGTGGCTTAACTTAAGATTTGCTTAAATTGAGGCATTTGAGCAAATCTTAAGTTGCACGCATTGTTACCTACTAAAGGTTAACCTACGCATTTATAGATTTTATTGTCAACAAAGAGTCCAATCGTTAGATTTTCTCTCACCGTTCTTAAATGTTTATTTCCATGACAGTCAAGAAAAATGTTGTCTGGGTGTCAAATGAAACAGAAACGCTACCATCTCATGAAGCGGTAAGGCGAATCTAACGATCTATATGTTTGACTGTCATGCGATTATTTTATAAAGTAGGTACCCACGGCTACACATCAAGCTATACCTACCAGTTTACGCTGACCTCTCATTGTAAGGAAATCCTTTAGAATACGAGATCAGCTTATACTGGAAATGTATAGTTTGATCTGTAGCCGTGTGTACCTACATAAAAACAAAAATAAACTATACAAATATTATAAAAACTATTAAAGTTTGTGTTCGAATACAGTATCCATACTAAACTAATCCATACTAATATTATAAATGTGAATGTAACTCTGTCTGTCTGTCTGTATGTTACGTTTTCACGCCTAAACCGCTGAACCGATCGTCATGAAATTTGGCAGAGACATAGCCTGGGATATGGAGAAGGACATAGGATACTTTTTCACGCGATAACTGACAACCAAGCGGGCGGAACCGTGGGAAAAAGCTAGTTATTCTATATACATCTTCTTGCACGTACCTGTAGGTATACATCTTAGCATTCACACTGCTCTCACAATAGGACGAGACAAACAAAACACTGCGCTAAGAATGTCAAGTTACCAAGTTTTGATAATAGCAAACTTGGTGTAAACAGCTCGTGATAACACATTGTCTTGTTGAACAAAATATAAGTTCTGCTAAAGTTCATTGTGAGGCAGACGCCTTATGGTTTAATTTATAAATACAACAACTTATTAGAGTGTGAGTTTGAGTGAAAAGCAGCTCTTATATTTTATTCAACACGTCTTCCTGTGTTTACAAATACATCTGTGTAGAAGAGTAAAACAGCATTTCAGGTATAAAGAACTGCGGGAGGAAACGCCCGGGTGTTACCACTGTGTGGATCGCCCGGAGGACACGCTGGAGCATACGGTGGAGGTCTGCCCGGCTTGGGCAGAGCACCGTCGTGTCAACACGGAGGCAATTGGCGGCGGCGATTTCTCGCGTCCGGCCCTGGTCCAGGCCATGGTCCGGAGTGAGAGTGCATGGGAGGCAGTCACCTCCTACTGCGAAGCAGTAAAGCTCACGAAGGTGGCGGCGAAACGCGTGAGGAAGCGGCAGTCTGTGCGCCCTCACGCCCCTAGTCGCTGCAGGAGATGCCCTGGGCGGCGGGAATCATTAGCCGACTCCCGGCCACCGTAGGCGCGGGCTTGCGGACGGCGAGCAATGGGCAGCTCGCCGTCCGGTAAGGACCAGGCCCGGGTCGACGGCGCGTTGTGTTCCACCCGCGCCTCAAAGAGATGTCAGTTTGCACTGACGGATTCCACCAGGACCGGTGCCTGCCAGGGTTGCGGGTTTGTCCGAAAAGGATACCGTGGCCCTGGCACACAGGCAACTGAAGGAACACGGGTGGGTTTTAGTCAGTAAAAGTCTGAAACGGATCGGAGAAGTTATTTGATAATTTCCCACACAAAAAAAAAGTATAAAGAACTGTGGGCCTAGCACGAACGTGACAAGTAAGTCTAAAATTGAACGATTTTAAATTGATAATACTCGTTTCGCACAGAATATTTAGTTAGTTTTAAGATTTTGTTCATATGTACGGATTATACTCATAGTGCTTGAAGCAAAAAAATGAAACAAAATTATAATAGGTTGTATTTGTTAATAAAAAATCGTTCTAATTTATGTTACACGTATACATCGTGCGTTCGTGCTAGGGCCACTGTACCTAACTGAACAAGCGTTAATATGATACGTAGCTCTCCACAGTCGAACTATTTCCTAAAATTCGCCATATTTATTATCACACGGGAAATGTGAAATTTTATAATGATCTTGTCTCAAAATGTTATTAAGAACGGATATTTAAATAAAACTAAAAATCACATACTTGATTTTCAAGCTATAATAACATTAACCAGACAGACAGAGAGGCGTTGTGTTTTATAATAATGTAAGGAAAACGAAAGTTTCCTAAAACTTGAAATGAATTTGACTATATGACTACCATTAGCTCATTCTCTCCTATTACAAATTTTACAAACTGAACCTAGTTCAAAATATACACGTTTGTAAAACAACATGTATGTATGCCGCCACTCAGGAACATGAAGATTATGCCTTAGGTATATAGCTAATATTCACAACATGCGAACAGATAATTTTGGTGTGAACTAGAAAGTAATAGTGAAGCTCTCTATAAATCTCTCTTATTGTTTTCCTTGTTTTTGTTTAGTGTCTGTGCTTACTAACATAGCCGTAAGTTTTACTAATATTCTTGTTGAGTCTTGGTTACTCCAATAAAACAAATTCTATTCTATTCTATTGCTCGTCCGGAGAAGTTCTGCTATCATACTTATTTCTGCTGGCATACAGACAAAAATAAATAATTTCACCCGGTTCCAAAACTTTCAATTAAATAAATTAATCTACCAATTTGTTGAAATTAATTGATTCATCATCCTCTTCTTTCCCTTATCCCATGATTCGATACGGTTAAATGTGGATGTACCTACTCAGTTACGCCTCTGCCTGAATCCGAATATCTGAAGTGATAATATGTTTTTTTTTATCTTCACGTGACCTGGGGCCCAAGTCTGCTATTTTTATAAATTCATCACTTCAACACGATCCCATTGTCATTTTGCTAAAAGTTCGTAATTTGCTAAATTCATAATGGTCGATCATTGGTCGGTCAATGGTCTCGTAATAGAATTGTATTACAATGGCATTTTGAACATTTATTCATGCCAGATTTCATTTATATATATTTTTACATATTATTTATTAGTGTTGTAAGCAATCTGAAGTAGTAGGAAGTTGGAAATTTAGTAGGAAGTTTCATTTGTCATTATGTACGAGATTACCAATTCTTTCAATGGAGTGTCAGTGGCTGACAATTGGAAAGTCATAATGACGGCATTATATTAGTAGATTACCAAACTTGTCAAAATCAACAATTATGAAATCAATGATAGACCATTCTGACACTATTGTAATAGCAGACTTGGGGCCCAGATGCTGGCCTATTTTTAGGCCAAAGAATCAACATTGCTACCCAACGTGGCATCGTTGCCAGCCTTTTGGGCACTTTTCCCACTGACAGCCATGTGGACGAATTTTTTGATGTCCAATGAGCACTCCCGGTTTTTAGGGTTCCATAGCCAAATGGCAAAAAACGGAACCCTTATGGATTCGTCATATCTGTCTGTCCGTCCGTATGTCACAGCCACTTTTTTCCGAAACTATAAGAACTATACTGTTGAAACTTGGTAAGTAGATGTATTCTGTGAACCGCATTAAGATTTTCACACAAAAATAGAAAAAAAGCAATACATTTTGGGGTTCCCCATACTTAGAACTGAAACTCAATTTTTTTTTTTCATCAATCCCATTCTTGTGGGGTATCTATGGATAGGTCTTCAAAAATGATAATGAGGTTTCTAATATCATTTTTTTCTAAACTGCGCGAGAGACACTTCCAAAGTGATAAAATGTGTGTCTCCCCCCTGTAACTTCTAAAATAAGAGAATGATAAAACTAAAAAAAATATATGATATACATTACCATGTAAACTTCCACGGAAAATTGGTTTGAAGGAGATCTAGTAAGTAGTTTTTTTTTTTAATACGTCATAAATCGTAAACCGCGCTTTCTGCTACGGAACCCTTCATGGGCGAGTCCGACTCGCACTTGGCCGCTTTTTTTTTGTATAAATAATACTAGCTGCACCCCGCTGTTTCACTAGCGTAAGTTTCGATTCCGTGGTTTATAGGCAAAATTTGGCTACTTTGGGTTAAATTGTAATTTTTTTTTTGTAAATGGATTATGTAACTTCCTGATAATTTAGCTTTCTATTGGTGAAAAAATGGTTAAAATCAGTCCAGGTTTGGAGCTTATTCGATACAAACAAGCAAACAAAAATATCTTTCGTCTTTATAATATTAGTAATAATAACAGTATTAGTTTGTGATTTGTATTTAAATATTATATCTGAGTTTGAAAAAATAAATAAGATAAATCAAGTAAATCTCGATTTTATCTTAAACTCAAACTCAATAACAAACTATTCTTACTCAGGTCAGGTTAAATAGTATTACGTAATTTATGAACGTAAATACCTAAAAAATATAAATCTGTCGAACCATTAACAAACTTCACTCGAATTCAAAAGAGATACATAAACTCACACCTTTTTCCCATGGGGGTAAGCAGAAACTATAGAGCGCCACCTGCTACGCGCCTCACAGTGGAACGAGTATATGGGAGAGGTTGGACTTAGGCATTTTCGAGAAAAAAAATCTAATTTTGAAAAACTAATAATGTCACCGTATTTATTTATCAAATGCGTTCAAAACTTGCACTGACGAATTTCTTTCTATCTCTTGTATTTCAGGAGTTAATTGAGAAAATGTGAAATTTTACTATGAAAATGACTGTATCGAGCTCTCTGCCGCCTGAGTCCGGCCTCGTTTCAAGTTGTGACCTTTACTATTGTATTACGCATAGCAAAAGGTACATTTAATCTAAACACACATGGTGCGCCAAATGTGCAACTTCTGCCATATAGAGTGATGTATTTGTTTACTGAATCGAGCTCTCTGCCTCCTGAATCTGATCCTATTTCAAGTTGTGGTCTTGACTAGCATAATAAACACACCAAGAGCTGCATTTAGTGCTAAGACACATGGAGCGCCAAACGTGCACCTTCTGACATATAGGATGATGTATGGGGGAGGTTGAACATAGGCATTTCCGAGAAAAAAGTCTCATTTTGAAAAACAAATAATGCCATCGTATTTAGTTATCAAATGCCTTCAAAACTTGTACTGATCAATTTCTTTCTATCTTTCGAGTTTCGGGAGTTAATTGAAAAAATGTGAAATATTACTATGAAAATGAGTGAATCCAACTCTCTGCCTCCTGAATCCGGTCCTGTTTTAATTTGTGGTCTTTTAGTAAAGACCACAAATCCAATGGTAGTCCATAATACACATACCAAGAGCTGCATTTAATTATGATGCATAGTTACATAAATGATTCCATTTTTGTAAGTAGGTTTTACGAACACTTTTACACGTCAATCATATTTAAAAAAAAAAAAACTGGATAAAATCGGCTTTGTTGTGCTTAGTTTGTTAAGTACGGTCAGCTTCCAGTCTAACCGAATGCAGATAAATAGCGATATTTTACATGAAATGACTGCCCATCTGACAACCACAATTCATTGACTAGGTAGCACGATACTCCTTGGTAAGTCTGGTTGCTGGTAGAATTTCGGACTTCTAACTAACCGTAATGATAGTCAAAGATTTACAAATGACAGCCGGGACCAACAGCTTAACGCGCTTTCTGAGACATGGATGGGTCTCAGTATGAAATGGAGGGTTACCCATCCATGGACAGACCTTGCTTAGGTAACTTACCCTTGATAGATCGATCTGTGCGACTGTTACTCAAGCACGAGATTTGTAAGTTTATACTAAAGTGAAACACTTTTTTTTGCCTAAACCCACGAAGAATACAAGTATATTATTTTTTATTTATCTTATAAAAAATAATACAGGATTACATATTAAATAGCAATATAAAACCACTAAGGTTTAAACTTGTGCTATCATGAGTCTATCTCAATATCAAACTATACAATGAATCATTTTATATGTATGCGTTTTTGCCGATACAATTAAAAACATCTTTAGTTCTTTAACAGTTACAATCATTCCTACATAATACTTAAATAATATTGCTTAAGTTTACATTTTTTTATTCTACTATGAGTTTGCTCTTGACTTTAGTCTAGGTCTGGATGACAGACAAAGTCTACGATGGAGTGAGCTTACCCAGAAGAAGCCTGTTCACTCTCACTTTGAATAGATTAGGGTTGTATGCGTTCGGAAACACAGACGCAGGCAGAGAGTTCCACTCCTTTGCTGTGCGCATTATAAAAGACGTTTGAAAACGCTTAGTGCGAGTTGGTGGAATATCAACTAGGTAGGGGTGGTAACTACAACATACTGTAACATTTGATATTTTTATGTGTAATACATTTGTTTATTTCTGAGGGTAGACTATTAATAAGTCTCGGTATAATATAACCGGTAGTTCGCTTACATACGTATTGTTGGCGCGCTGTCTACGACGCCTATACTCGGAAACTGCCCGAGAGCATACAGAATGTTCGATTAGGTTTCTTAAAGATTCATTACTCGTAAAAAAAAATCTTTCAATAACAATTTTGTTTATCGTATATGAACTGGTAATACATTACAATGTTTAGAGAGACCATTTGGGTCGCTTAACTTCAAACTCGGGTAAATCCAATTTTGAGAATTGTTAAGATTTTGGTACCAAATTAAAGGCCAAAACCAGACTTTTAAAACAATTTTTTTTTTATCAGTTATATATAAATCCGCATAGTTCTTGAAAAAAAAAAAACCGCTAAAATCACAAAATTTTATCTAATTCCGATAGATCCATGAGACAGTTTTACTCAAATGCAGTTAAGTCCATGAGAGCCAATCAGCTAACCGCGTTTGTTCAACATGGCGGTCAGTCGACGTCAACTTTGCGACATTAACACCGTACGCTACCGTTTTTTATTGTTTATTTTTAATCATAGACAGTTTCCATGGATAATGCCATTAAAATAGTTACACCGAGCAATGCCCGTAAGCGGCCTAATATAAAAATCCACACTGAGTTTTTTCAAAGGTAGATAAATTGCATTCCATTAGATCAAATGCAGGTTAATCCAATCTTAATTTTACATTTTTGAAAGAATGTATGGTTATAATACTAAATTTGCTTTATAGAATCGTTACCTTCAGTATTGTTGACATAATAAATAAAAAACCACCTTTTAATTCATGGAATTAAGACTGTTATCACATTTTTTTTACTATCTCCCAAGAGGGTAAAGTGGATTTACCCGAGTTTGAAGTTAAGTGACTCATTTATATAGTCGGAAAATTGATTTCTAATTTTAGGAGATAATATTATTTTTTAAATACGAAGATATTACGTTTGTCAAACGAACTATTTCACTAAGATTCAAGTTTAGACCTCCAACTACGGACCCATCTTAAAGAAACATTCTGTATATACTATACAGCCACAAACGCTAAATCAATATATCTACCTATACCCATGTATAACTACCTAGCTACATTGCCAGGTTCACAGCTGCAGTGAACAGATTTGGCCGACTAAATCCGATTGTATTTGCCTAATTCGCTTTCCATATGTAGGCATATACATATGTATGTGTGCTGGTAGGTATTATAATATTAAATTGATGGATAAAGCTGGTGCTCGGAAAATACAGGATTACTGTCTTTTTTTTTTTGATGATCCCAATGTTAAATTTCTCACTTCGCAAGTTGACTACGAAAATTATAATCATCAAAAAAAAAAAATCTGCTCTAGAGAAGCAACGTGTTAGAGAAAATTAATATAATTTGACATCAAGCATCATCATCATCATTTCAGCTGAAAGACGTCCACTGCTGGACATAGGCCTCCCCCAAAAGGTGGCAAATTTGCCATAATCGCCACGCTTGGCAGGCGGGTTGGCGATCGCAGTATAGTGTTAAAAATGCATAGAGAACGCTGGTGCTCATTATCTAGTAAGTCCCTTAGTCGCCTTTTACGACACCCACGGGAGGAAATGGGGTGGTGCTATTCTTTACGTCCAGCTCCACACATCAATATGTAAATCAAAGTCTTAGCTAAATACAAATAGCTATTGAAACTAATCTATAAATTAAAACAAAGTCGCATTTCGTGTCTGTCTGTGTGACCACGTTGTTCTTCTGAGCTCTACAACAATTATTGATGCCGTTTTCACCATCTTTAGCGAATTTATTCTGGAAGGTTTATGTGTATTACATTAATATTCATCATTTCAGCTGAAAGACGTCCACTGCAGGACATAAGCCTCCCCCAATTGGGGGGGGGGGGTGTCATAATCGCCACGCTTGGCAGGCGGGTTGGCGATCGCAGTATGGTGTTAAAAGTGCATAGAGAACGCTGCTGCCCATTCTCTAGTAAGTCCCTTAGTCGCCTTTTACGACACCCACGGGAGGAAATGGGGTGGTGCTATTCTTTACGTCCGGCATCACACGGTACACATTAATATTAGATTTGACATAATAACAAATAAATCTCGATGTTTTAGCAAGTCCTAAAATCCATAAAGAAATGAATTTAACAGACATATGTATTTGTAAAATGTTTTATTTCGTTCATACACGTCGCGCTAACACCCGCCGCCGTGCCTATGACACCACCCGGTTTTAGGAGTAATAACTCGGGAGAATACTGGATTAAGACAATTTTGGAGTAACATTCATTTTTCTCAATAAAAACCGATAACCCCTTCCGCACTTCTTAGTGTTGTAACATGTGACAAAAGTTTACGTCTGAAAGAAGATAACTGAGATAGAAGAAGAGAGAAGACACTGTTGGGGCTTGTTCCTTTACCATAAACGCAATTTCTTTCATTCTTTTTTCTATCACCAATACATCAAGTATACGCGACGCGCCACAAAGACACCACGTGCTGCGCGACGAGCAGTCTCTTTGTGTCGCGACGCGTGTCGCGCCTGTTTGTAGGAGCTTTAAAATGTGCTGATGATTGAAATTCTGGCTGAGTTCATTTAAAACGATAGGTACGAAATTCCACCGGAGACGATGATTTCTACAGATTAGGTTTTTTTTTTGCAGAATCAAATCGTACTACGTTGGTGTCTACATCAGCGATATTCAAAGCCTTTTCTACTACTTTTTAGGCGATAAAAAAAGAGAAAAGTATTCCATACAAGTTTTTGTCCACAACCCTAAATAACATAAGAGCAGTTTTTCCGCTCATCCGTCAAAGAAAAAGTAGAAAACAAGTTTATGACGTCCGTTTGTAGGTCATATGAACTTCCGCTCTGAATATGACACAAATAGAATTCAGAAGATCCATTTTGTCTAAATAAAGAAATTAAAATTGAAAATTGAAAAATTATTTTATTATTTTACCAAGTTAACCTTAACAACTTGTGATTGGAGACTCCTTTTAAGCAGATAAGCCTGTGTTAGGAGACTCCGTTCTTCCATAACTTAAATAAGTATCATTTACTTGTTTTATGCAAATGTATAGGTAGGTAGTTAATAACAATATTAAAAATTAAAAATGAATAAAAGAGGATTAAATCTAAACATGCAGCACGCACGCAGGCATGCGAGTGTGTGAGTGAGAGTGAGGGTGTGTGAATGGGAATGTGAGGGTGTGTGAAGAAGAGATATAGGTATGGATTCTATTATAAAAGATGATATGGCCAGAATGGGGATGACTATTGAGATAATGACTACAAAAGATGTTTGGAAGAATAAGACATGCTGCACTGACTCCAAATTAATTGGATTAGGGGCAAAAGGATGATAACTAGTGTCAAAATGGAAAGATATTCCGTGTGCGAACAACGTACTACATCTCGTATTCCTCTCTCAACGTCAATTTGAAATTCGAATGGTGTCAAGGTGGGAATTCGCGATGATTTACTTTTAGAACAAATGAATATCGCTTTTAAATTTTGTGCGGTCACTTCAGTGTGACCGCACACAATTCGAAGTCAACTTTATGGAATCTTGACTTCGAATTGTAATAGAAGTTAAGTGTGCACATAATCGTAGTAGCGGAACTTCTGTTATCTTCTTATATAATGGCACGTGTTTCTCTTAGAATATTTATTAAGTTCATGTGTGGTCATAATGTTCTAGGAAAAGTAAGGCTTGCTATCGCATACCTACGTTATAATATGTTTGTGAGAAAATAATGATAGTGTTGTACACCGTGTTGTACTTCTTTCTAGTGTATATGATGTTATGTATGAAATGCTTTTTGCGCTCATCGCGTGCCACGCGGTGTCTTTGTGTCGCGTCGCTTGTCGCGCCTGTTTGTAGGAGCGTTAAGGCAATGTGGCGGTATCAACAACGCAACATGCGAACTACGCATCAAAGACCTGCCGTCACAAATCCTGCATCGCGCTATCAGAGTTTACCGCGCGACTAGCATATATACAACATCCCGACATCAACCGTTGGGCAGTTACCCACCAGACACAACACCTGTCTGGTCGGAGGATCCTCCCTTTACTATAGAGTATGAGTTAACTTTACAACCTGTTCCTCATACCTCTAAAGCAATATAAGGCTATAAATTGTTCCACGGCAGCGCAAAGCTACTTCTCAAAAAGAAAATATGATTTAGGATTGATCGCCATGCTTGATTACCACGTGTAAGCGATTTAAGACCTAAATAAAGTCTGAGTTCCCTCACAACCATAAATTAATGGAGCCCACACTACTAAAACATAATTATATTATCAACAATCGAAGCAAAATTAAGCTTAATGATTGATACGTTATCAGGTTTTACAACCGCTATCGGCTGATACCAGTTCAAAACCCAGTTAAGTTAGCCCACTACGACCAATTACAATAGGGATGATGCCTGGGTAAAAAAAAAAAGAAAAACTGTTTAGTCCGTCAATCAGATAATAAAAAATATTAAACACGTATTTTTTGCTTTATCATATTAATACAAAATGATTTAGATAAAACTTGGGACTGGGGGCTCGTTACGTCACAGCTCAGTATAAAATCTAATGAGAAGTGACGTCATGCCACATTTGAACTCAATGTATCACCGTAATGTTTTGATTACGTAAGAAAAGAAAAAAAACGTGTCCAATATTTTTGAATAATGTACATGACGGACAAAAAAAAATTTTTTTTGTTATTATTCCTATTACACACAATTAGATTAAGCCGCATGAAAAAAAAATTGTTCCATATGATCTAGATGTCTAGTTATTTGGCTGCCACCGTTACTTTCCCGAATAGTCACAAATAATAACCAATAAAAACAACTCTTCAAAAATTAAAAACAAACAAAAAATAGTACTACAAAAACCAAAACACGTGAGAAAGAGGTTTTGCGGCGCTCGCGCTCTCAACGATAAATTCAAGGCTTAGAGTCTTGCAAGCCAGATTTAGAATAATCCCTCAGTTCCACCTAATGGCCTTGCATCGTACAAATGCTATGCTAAATGCATAGTTTTCAGTGGGAGTCTCGTACGGTATTGTATTTTTGAATTGGTTTGGGAATATTTAGGGTGAATTATTGAAGGTATTAAGGTTATGAAAATGAATAAAAAAATTGGCATGGAACAATGATTTGGTTTCTTTTACATAATTATGTAAGATAATTATGTAAGAAGATAAATTGTCGCCTTTTTCGCATGGGTTTAGGCATAATCCATACTACATACTAATATTATAAATGTGAAAGTAACTCTGTCTGTCTGTCTGTCTGTCTGTATGTTACGTTTTCACGCCTAAACCGCTGAACCGATCGTCATGAAATTTGGCAGAGAGGCCTGGGATATGGAGAAGGACATAGGCTACTTTATTACGCGATAACCGACATCCACGAACGAAAAAACGGAACCGCCGGCAAAAGCTAGTATTTAATAAAATCGATAGGCGACAGGGGACAGGTGAAAATTCAACAATTCCACAATTTTACAAGTTTTTTCATACGTTTTCTGCTTTATTAAACAGCATAATAATATTATTATTAACACAAACGGGATATTTACCATGTTTACTATTTGTTTTGAGTTCCCGATATTTCGGCGCTGTTGCAAGCACCATGATCACGGATAAACTGAAGTCATTGCGAGTGGGTGATAATATGTCGACAAAATCTGCCAATTTTGTAATTTATTGACAAGTATGACGTATTGTTATGGTCTTAAGGCCGGTGCGAAGATTCTTACATACCTACCTACTTCTATTAGTTCGTCTGCGTTCATAAATCTGTTTCGGTATATAAAATGTCAAATCTTCATGTTATTATTCTGGTAGACTAGTAGGCAGAGGATATTTCGAGTCGATATCGAAGAAATGCTTTATAGTAATAAAGCATTTCTTCGATATCTACACGAAACATTGATTGATGCTATAATACGTAGTTCTTGATTTAATTTCCGCCATAACATCGGTGCTTTCAACAACCATCTAAATCAGCTTATTTTTCTCGTAAACTTTTTCTTCTTCCACGTTACTTACCTGGTTTCTAAATAGGGATCACAACTAAAAAAAAATTGATGTCCGTCATGTAGATTATTAACATATTGACTGCCACTGCGGTCACCGGTGACCGCTAACAATAGTTTTTCTATTGTGTCTGCTGTCTGGCAGTCAAAGCCTTAAAAAATATTGGATACGTATTTTTTCATTTTTTACGTAATCAAAACATTACGGCGATACATTGAGTTCAAATGTGGCATGACGTCACTTCTCACTAGATTTTATACTGAGCTGTGACGTAACGAGCCCCCGCTCCCTAAGTTTAATGTGTTTTATCTAAGTATTTTTTTGTTAATATGATAAAGCAAAAAATACGTGTCTAATATTTTTTTATTATCTGATTGACGGACTAAACAGTTTTTCTTTTTTTTTACGCAGGCATCATCCCTATTGAGAACTTGTAAAAAATTTCTGTAACAAAACTTAAGGTGAAAACCTATGAAATATATAAATATATATAAAAAAAGTAACAAATTTTGATAATCGCGGGCTTTTATTGAAGGATTCACCTAAAGTAACGCTAGAATTTGAGAACATCTGAATGCACATACAAATATAATTTAATGAAAAAAGAAACTGTTTAGAAAAACCGGAATAAAACGCTGGCTAAATAGTTGATATGGGCCCGAAAGTCTGATAACCAGTGTTACCAAGGGTTACCGTGTAACTGTGTTGTAGAGGTCAGATTGGCAGTTGCTCCATGTAAAATACTGGTATTCAGCTGCGTCCAGTTAGATTGGAAGCTAATCTCAACATAGTTGGGAGAAGGCTAGGTAGATGGCGACGACTTACAGGTCCATGTGAGTCAAAGGAAAACTTTCTCAAATTAACGCGGTGGAAACAATCCTTAGGATAATGTCAACCTAGAATAGACATTATGATGATTCAGCTATCTAAATCTAATGAAATATGTATTATATAGAGGTAAAATTATTGTTTTTGTAAGAGATAATCTTTGGAAGTACTGAACCGATTTTTCAAAATTTATTTTATGTAATATATAAAATAAATTAAATTAAATTTATTTTATAAAATGTAAGATTTTATTAAAATAACTAAAACTTCACGGTTTATAATCTAATATTCAAATCGATTAAGGTTAGAAAATTTGTACTGACGGCGAAAATTCGTAATGGAATAAATTCGGGAGATTGATTTGATTTGCACTGGCCACACTGGTGGCGACAGTTGCGGTGACTTGGCAGAGATCGGCGTTGGAAGCGAGCGGTCGAAGGATTGTTGTACCTTGGTGATTAATTTTAAGAAATAAGTTTAGATAATATTAAGTGGTAAGATAAATAAATAAGTTTTGAAGGTTAACTGTTGTTATTTCTGAGATATCCTATAATAATATATTATATAAAATAAATTTATATATAATATAATTAATTAAAATAATTATTTATATTTTTTACATTATTTATGTAAATAAAAATATATATTATATATTTTTTACATACATATTTTATTTCCTTATTTTTATTGATAGAAAGCTACACTATTGCCGATTTGATTTCCACGTGGAACGAGGTCGAAGCTAGTTAGTGATAATTTTAATCAAATTCATTACTATCCAACTCACAATACAGGACCTACTGTATACAGAAATCCCCAAAGCATTTACAAAAAAACACGCAATCACTCAACACTATAGATTTTAATGGTATAGCTACCGAGTCAGCGAAATAGTAGCATCAATCTCATATTAAGTGAAGCGGAAATCGACACGGGTACCTGTCTACATACGAGCCATTACACCGAGTACAATATTGTAATGGCGACAACAATACATGGTATTGGATGTTTCGAAAATACTTTTAAGCGTAAGTAAACAGATTATGTGCCGACGTATGTAGAAGCGTTGTGACGCGTCGTATCGCTAATGTCAGCGACGTCACCTTAAGAGTTTTTTTGAGGAAACACCTGAAGTATTTCCATCCCGATGTTGCACCGCAGAAAGTGATACGTGACGTCACCGAATTACGCGATGTGTTGTCACAGCTGTATAGGGTGTGGAAAAAACTGCTTTCGATAATAGGACATTATTGCAAAGGCCGGGAAATAGGCAATTGCAGGTCGAGTATTAGTATGAAGGCCGATCCGAAGGCGAGGACTTCACTAATACGAGACAGGGTTTTCTCAAAAAAATGCAGGGAAATAAGACATACTTTCATGTATTTTTCTTTTGACTTCGCTGGATGTAGGTTTTCCATTGCCAATTTGACTTCTGATCTTAAATCTGGTGGAGTACCTACAATCAATCTCCATTTCACTCTCTGAACCGTGGGAATTCATTTTAATTAAATTTATATTCATTAAGTATGTAAATAACAAATCAAGAAGAATTGTCAGCTTTGCCGCCAATTTTCTATTTGTCATCTGTGCCGAAAGGCAAACGCATTTATGGCTATACAGTCACGTGACCGCAATTTGTGCTAAGCAAAGAGTCTTACTTTGGTATGCCAAGAATGATAAGAGATCCAATCAAAGAGTATTTATTAACCCCAGCACGCCATTTCATATAACATTGCAGGGGCCTAAGTCTACTAATTTACAAACGTTGCAATGGTCTCGCCATTGTGAGTATTTGACAGTGTTTGCATGGCAAATCTGTCAAAAACTCACAATGAAGAGACCATTGCAACGTTTGTACATTAGAAGACTAGGCCCCCTGGAGCGTTGTAATGTTCCAAATTCAAAAAACGCTCCTGCAATGGATTTGATTTTCTTTGTCCGTAAATTCGATACTTCGCGTTTTAGTTTTTCGAAAATAATGACAATATTTCCATGCATATTTGAGAAAAAGGTATTTAAAGAATACGGAGACGGGTCATTTTGGTTTGTCAGTTACAAAAAGACAGTATTTTTTTTTACTACCTATTATTTAATTTGGTCGAATAAAAAGCAGCGGTTGTGGTAATGGGAAGGCTGGCAGTGACATGATAAAAATAGGTGAAAACTCGAAAAGAAGCAGCGAGTGAAAACAAAATTATCAGAATAAATGCGGATAGCAGAAAACTGGGTGTTGTGTTGCGATTTAGGAAAGGTCTATGTACAGTAGCCCCAAATTTTGAGTTGACTGATTGGATACACGGGTTTGAAGACCAATTAAAATCACTGCATTACTTTGATTTCTTAAACATCTCTTAAATACAAACAGCTATATTTTTATAGACATAGCTTGAAGAATTGCCAAAGTTGTGCGCAGAATAGATGGCCGTTCGGGCCGAAAGGTTCTGGAGTGGCGACCGCGTACCGGAAGACGTAGCGTTAGAAGGCCTCCCACAAGGTGGACCGATGACTTATGAAAGCCGCTGGAATCCGCTGGATGCGGGAAGCACAGAACCGGTCGAAGTGGCGATGCTTGGGGGAGGCCTATGTCCAGCAGTGGACGTCTTTCGGCTGAAATGATGATGATGATGATGATATTTTTATGACATCAGTTAACTTTGATTTTAGTGCCTCGGAAAGCTGGTTAAGGCGTTGTGCCCAGCTGCCATATTATATAGATATTTGATAGTCGTTACGGATAGTGAGAAACCCAAAACCGACAACCAGTCTTACCCAGTGACTTGGTTATGGAAGTAAGATAGTCATTTGTTCCATTTAAAATACTGGTATTCAGCTGCATCTATTTAGACTTGAAGCCAACCGCAAAATTGTTGAGAAAAGGCTAGGCATAATCTAACTATGATAATATTATTGAACATTACTAGTTCAATGTCTATGCGTAATTTCACAGTAATTTCTAGCTAGGAAGACACCATGTGTAACGCATGCAAATATTGCATAACATACCAACAACGTATACAACTGAATAAGGGCGTTCCACAGACCATTACAATGAACAATTTGGAGAGATACACCCTGTAAGCCTGGTGGCAAATTGCCAATTTAGATAGTAAGGATTTTGTGGTATTGGCCAGGGGGATTAAAGACGCGGGTCCTTGGAGTAACAAACGCTTGAGGTGCTTGGGGCGTTAGCGGTTAAAGACTCCATGAGTGGCGTACTTAAATATTGTTGCGCGCCACACTTAATGCCTGGTACATTGTGACATTAAGTACCACTAGCGCTATCTAGTATCAAGTAGCAGAACTAGTAGAGTCGAGATGCTTCTAGAAAGTTCGATGCTAGAACTTTCTAGAACTATCGACATCTGGTCAGTCGGGGCCGGTATGTATTCGAACATTCTAGGTGTTTTTACAGGAGTAGATTAATAACATCATAAACAACAACATTTGTTCTACTTTTCCGAATACAGACAAAAAAAATCAACTCTCCATACATATGGCCGAACAGCTGATCGAGTTTTGTATGAATTGACGATTTTTTTGCCTGTTTTCGAAAACGTCGTTGAACAAATGTTGTTTATGATGTTAGTAATCTACTTCTGCGAGGTTGTTGGTGTTTTACAAATAACCCTGTATAAGGCCGGTATGGACCCCGACCTGGGTCAGTCGAAAAACAAGCGATCAAGCGACAAATATACTTGAAATGATACAAGCGATCTTCAACTGCGACTTTAGAGTAATCAGTAGTGCAGTTGAGTTTTATAATTAGTGTTTTTGAGTTTTTATCAGTGTTGTGTAATTAAAGTGACATTTTTGGTTATTAAATCGGCAGTTTTTATTGTCACGAACCCCAAGCTCGTAACAATATAGTAGCCTAGCAGTCAGCCCGCTAAGCACAATTATCAGCGTTTAATGTTCCCACTGCTGGGACACAGGCCTCCTCACTGTAAGAGGGAGTGGATCCAATTCCACCACGCGGATCCAGTGCATGTCGGTATTTTTTGGTTCTAGGACATGCCGGTTTCCTTAAGATGCCCCCAGCCAACTTGGTGACTGGCTAATATTTTGGCAAGGCTGAGCTATGGAATCCCAAAAATGGCCAAAACGCAATGAACAATGCTTAAAGGTGGCACCTTTGTGCACCCCTGAATCTTCTAAATTTATACCTGAATAGAACACCCCATATTTCCCACTCAAATCGTCATTCCAAAGCATTGAACTACGCACAAATTAAACGCACTTAGCCAACCGCACCAAAATACGTAAATATTTCAATTAAGGAACTAAACGTCATCAGGTACAATGGTTAATGTCTTGTTCGGGTTGTAGTGCGACATGTCACATTTCGTTTGCCTTCCGAGAAATATGTAATATTGCACACCTCTGTGGAAACCATTAGGTTTGTTGCACACTCGATGATTTTGGCGACTGCATGAATGGCGCTGACGATCGCTGGACCTAGAATTTACGATAGTTGGTATGGCAAAATAGGCGAATGTGTTTGGTGACTTCATTTAGCATTTATGGACAGCTTAATTTTTTGAGTAATTTCTTTTCTAGCGGTCTAACCACTTTTGAATATGTATTTTATATTGCTGGAGACCACTAAGTCAATTTCTTAGGTGGTACAATTAGCGTTATATTTTTTGGTTATGCTTGGCATTTTTGTCCACTACAAAGTTAGAAAGCAAGGTTTATAATCTTTCAGGCTAAATGATAAATGAATGATAAATGATTTTATTTCTGTAAGTAGGTTTTTACACGTCAATCATATTTTAAAACTAGATGAGGTCGGCGTTTCGTATCTGACTACTCTGAGAAGAAAGACCGAAACAAACTCAGAGATCACAGTTACTTTTAAAGTCCAGACATAATCTTGGTCAAATCATGTGAAAACTATGTAGATTGGTGTCTGAAATGGTCTTTTGAAGAAAGAACCACACAGATTGAGTGGACCTATCCATTCAGTGCACGCATTTGTCAGTAATCGTGCAGCTCAACTTAGAACATAAGGAGCTCAACGATTCGACGAACAATACCAAAGAAAGGACATTTGGGCAGGCCGCATAAATTACTCAAACTGCCATACCATGATCAAAAAAATAAAAAAGTACTGAGAAGGAAACAGCTGTGTTTGTACTTGAGATATGTAGTTAATAAAGCCTAAACTGCTGATTACAATAAATGAGTTGTCGTTGAACCATTGCCGTCATCGGAATTACAACTTCAAGTGATTTATTACATGCACATTAAAATGTTTAGTGTGCGCCGTCCCATACTACGCCAGCACGCCACTACGACAGTCCGCTGTCTAATTTCGTTTGCGTAGTAATTGTGTCCACGCATAAATTTAGAACACAGTGACGTTTACTGAACAAATTGGAGGTACTTATTTATGCTAGATGTTCTATGTAAGCCTGTGGTTTAGAGTGACGAACTCAAAATATTTCTTTCGCTGAGTTTTTACCCGACTACGCCAGTAAGAGAGTTATGTTTATCAAAAGTTATACTGAAGTGTTGCGAGTACATCTAAAAAGCATATTACGAATCTTAATCAAAAGTTAACAGCCAAAATGTTTCTAAAATTATTAATTAAAAAAGAATTATGAGTTTTCATTAACTTTAAATGTTTCTTTTACACTCAAAGCTGTTACAGGAAAATAAAGCACAGCCTAAAGCGTAATAACATAAATAATGAATTATTTAATAACTCCTAAGCCGGAAAATACTTTCATTTTGTACTACTTCAAGTACACACGCAAAAAAGTAATTAAAATTTATCTAAATTAACTGTAATCTCGCAATTACCAATTTTTGATGAAATGATTTCGACAATAACATAAGGCTTATCCTAACTAACTGAGATTAGCGTGCTCTGATTGGCCGTTTGCCGGTAGCAGGCACCGAAATCCGGTTCAGAGCGGTTTAATCCAGATATAAATTCGAGAGTTAGCCAGGTTTTTAATTTCATATATAAATGTATTGATATTGAATGTATAAATGTATTGTTATGCTACGTTGAATATTTTGCGAACTTTTTTTACACTCGACTGCATTTTATGAACACCCTGTTTCACGATATATTTTTTTTGTGTTTTTGTTAAAGCAGTTTTCCGATAGCTTTTACTTTTGTGAAGTGTCATATTTTTTGCAGAAACTCTCATAACTATTACGAAATATAATATAAAAGGCGAGTTTTTTAATCTTTGGACTTTATTCGTAAGTTAATTTGATTCGCTTTTATTGTGGATTTCTAGTAAATGTATAGCTAATCTCATTTGATTCTTTGCATAAAAAGTGTCATCTCTTTTTTGTGGATGTCGTTAAGATCTCTTAGGTTTTATGACACAAGGATAAACCTCGATGCTTTTGAAAGTTTTATTTTTATTGTGTTTCCGATGTAGAATACTAATTTAACTTTTCCATTAGTGAAATTTATTGAGTACTGGCTTTTGCCCGCGGCTTAGCCCACATGAATGTCGTAAATTATTGTTTATATATTCTGAGTGCTAAATTTCATCCAAATTCGTTCAGCCATTTTTGCGTGATCGAGTAACAAACATTCAAACATACAAACTTTACATTTTTATTATTATTTATTAGGATTAAGTAGGGTTTTAGTTGCATTTATTTTTAAGTCAAAAATTTCAATACTATTCCTAAGAGTAATTCAATGAATTACACGGGTTTTGATCACATTAATTATTTTTTCTAAATCTGATGATTTTCTAATCTTCTAAAAGATTTAGAAAAGTTATTTATTATAACTGCTTCCCACGCAAACTTTTAATTTTCCTTCCCAATAAACAAAACACTAAGGCTCACTTGCACCACGCTGGGTTATCATCATTAACTCTGAGTTTGATTTTAACTCCTGTCAGATTCATACTAGAACTGTCAGATTAACTCGAGGTTAAGTCTTAACTCTAGGTTAAAATTTTGGTGCAAGCCCGCCTTAACCACTTGCATTTGTATTATGTTCCATAGAACGAAACAAACAAAACAAACAAACAATTAAACAATTGAAAATCAACTCCTTTCAGGACGCCATAAAGTTCTTCATCATGGTCATTCCTACGTTGATACGGTAAAGACCGCCAAAATCCGAATCCCGCTGGATCTAACCAGATTTATGCAGTTAAAACTTGCTTCAGCCTTGAGACGGAGGAAATGCAAATGCGGGTTTAAAGGTAGATCAACGGCGGAATTGTTGAAGTTTTATGTTGATCTCCTTAATGCTCATCTTTAAAACCGACTTCACGAAAAGGAGGGGTTCTCGATTCGGTTGTATTGTTTTTTTAAATGTTTGTTACCTCACAACTCCGTCTTTTTGAACCGACTTGGAAAATTCTTTTTTTATTTAAAATTAAAACATACTGGATACTTCAAAATCCAGTTCTGATGTTGGGATCCATGAGGAATTGAGGGAACTCCTCAAATTTTAGAGGCAAACTATAGCGAATTTTGTAATTTCATCAACAAATCAAGCATTTGCATTCAGAAAGTATCATTTGGTGAACCGAAACTGATAAAGAAGACCACAGATGGCCCCCGGAACTCGGAAATGATAAGTATTTCACGGGTAGCGATAAGATATCTCGATTAAGATAACTAAGCGACTATGACGAAGCAAATTTAAATAAATGCTGATCAAAATGGTACCATCAAACTGATCTTATGATGAAGCCAGAAGGTAGGCAACGGAACTCCGTAATAAAATAATGTATCCTAGCCGTGTTTGAGCTCATTGGAATTGCCATGAGATGCACTCTGACTATAATGATGTTTAGCCGACTTCAAAAAAAGGAGGAGGTTCTCAATTCGTCTATATGTATAAGGTGTTAAAAAATTAACTCTACAAACATTAAGAGGTGCTTGAGTTGGACCATCGAACTGAATATCTTTTACTATGGGACCAGCTTTGAAATCGCGAAAAAATAAACAGCTGTCCCATACAGTTTAGAACAGTAGGTATTAAACTTTAGTATGGAACAGCTGTTTTTTATTAATTAATTTAATTAAGCTGGTATTTAATTCACTCGGTGTATGTTCATGATGTTATAAGATTTCCTGTCATTATTGTGGTATAAGAATTGGCGTGGGGTGGGTACCAAAACTAAAAAGTTAAGTAAAAAGAAGTCGGTTGTAAAAAGAATGTCATGTCCAAAAGTGTACTTATAGCGAATTTGGTATGTAATGTTGCCCCGGTGAAAACTTTGATGTCATAGTACAACATTGTGGGTTATGTTCTTGTGAACTTTAACTAATTTTGTTATTCAGATATATGGATTATATCCGAAATAAATGTTTATTATTATTATTATTAAAACTTCTATTATCTTCGACTCGTAGTATGTATTTCTTTTTATTATATTGTTATAATAAAAGCCAATGTCGCGATACTTATAGCTTTTACGTCTAGCACTAGAAACAATATCAGTCAAACCGACAACAATTCTATCGTGTCAGCAAGCAAACATAATTGGTATCGATATTTCGGTATTCGATTTTTTGGTATAGATCGCTTTTAGCGATAAGACCGCCCATTGTGACACCCTATGTAACAGTTCTACATTTATATCTGTAATTTTTATGGTGTACATAATAAGAGTATTCTATCTATCTATCTATATTTAAACAAGATAAAACAAAAAAAAAAAACAAGTATAACAGCCAAGTGCGTCACTTCTGCGGAGTTTCGCTAACTAATTTAATTTGACCTTGTATAGTAAGTAGCTAATGCATGGACCTATGCATTGTTTTCTTTCTATTTTTATATATTTTTAAAATATTTTTTGTTCTAATGCCATTACCATGCTCCTGCCCTTATAACAAATTTAGTTGTGGTCGGCGCAATATGTCTTTTTCTTCCATACTTCCCTATTAAGCCTCCCACACACTGGTGCGATATCACAGACGCGACAAGTGTCGCGCTGCCTGTCGCGCCTGCGATATCGCGCCAGTCTGCACGAGCCTTTAGTCGTCATTCCATTTGTTCTAATAACTGTTGGCATTTTTCTTTCTTTCTAATGCAAAAGTTTTAACCAGCCGGTAGTGAGGCTGCCTATCCAAGATGCGATAAACAAACATTTAAGTATCGTAAAACCATTACTATAAACAATATTGTGTCATGACATGAAAGTTTTTCCACTAGAGAAAAACATTAATAGAAACTTTCGCATCCACAAAATCAATTGGATATTATCAGCGATCAAACTCCAGGTAAAGTTGTTCTAGAAAACAATCATCATCATCATCATTTCAGCTGAAAGACGTCCACTGCTGGACATAGGCCTCCCCCAAGCAGCGCCACCTCGACCGGTTCCGTGCTTCCCGTATCCAGCGGATTCCTGCGGCTTTCACAAGGTTATCAGTCCACCTTGTGGGAGGCCTTCCTACGCTACGTCTTCCGGTACGCGGTCGTCACTCCAGAATCTTTCGGCCCCAACGGCCATCTGTTCTGCGAGCAATGTGCCCTGCCCATTGCCACTTAAGTTTGGCAATTCCGCGAGCTATGTCGGTTACTTTGGTTCTCTAGAAAAGAATGCTATATAATAACTCAAAGATATTTTCCACAATTCTCTTTTATATACTTCACGTGAAAGAGATCTTCAAAACTTTTGACAAAGGGGTTTTTTATGAATACTACAAAGTTTTTTCTTTTGACTTTTTACGGAATTACTTACTCGTAACTCAGACACAGTGTCAGGTTTAAAGTCTGTTTTGTTTTATTACTTTTGGAACAGACACTAGTAAAATCTCTTTAATTTTTGTCTTAGTTCAGGATTCTTATTTGATTTGTTTAAAAAAATGTCTAAATTAATATACTGAAGAAAGCGTAAATTTTATTCGTGCCCAGTTTTTGCTGTACCTAAGTGACGATCGACTGAACTAAATTAGGCTTTCTATTCAAGATCGGGTATTTTTTGTGCAGTTTTAGGGTCATTTCCCCGAATGGTTAGGCAGAGATGATGGAGGCGATGGTTCATGAATAATATTGCCATAAATACCTTATAGCACAGTGATGGTTGGATTTTATTTAAAGTTAGAGCATATATGTACATACCTACATATAATAAGGCTAGCTACGAATGCCATTATCTATATAATAATGTATTAAAGACTTACCGTTATGCTCGAATCTTCGGCTTTTTAACCTGAAAACAGAAAATCCTGTGTTAGAAAATAATCAACGCATTTTAAAATTTAAGTACTGTTTTACTCGCGAGATTTTTACTGAAAAAAAAAAAAAAAAATTGTCATTAAAAAAAACCTTTTTTTTTCAAAACTTTACACATTACGCTTCTAATCCCCGATCACTTCGGAGAAGCAGAGCTATAAAATAGAATGTTTGAAAAAGCGCGCTGTTTGTTAGTTTTTAACTTTCGGCGCTGAGCCCTTTCGGCCTAGTGTTAAGAGGCTACCGAGTGCACAGTGGCGCCCTCATCGTTATTTCGGTGATTTCTTTTATTTTAGAATGAAAATGCAGAAAATAAGCTCGTCAAGTTGTGCTTTACAAGACTATACGTTATTATTACTACAAACAGTAGTTTTAAATTGTTATGTTTTATTGTAATCATTAAAACGGAGCTTAGTGGCCACTATTTTCCGTTTTAATGATTACAATAAAACATAACAATTTAAAACTACTGTTTGTAGTAATAATATGTGGTAATAATGGCGCCACTATGCGCTCGATGCAGTCTTAATGAAAACGGGTTAAGGATATTTTTCTGGTTAGTGTGAATGGGATTTATCACATTCGGGGACACCTCGCACGATTTTATTAGGAGTAAATAAACGAAGTAAACACCCAGTCAACCAGTTCTAAAACTAGGAGTTCCTGTCAATTAGTCCAAAGTCTTAACAAACAATAAGAAATCGAAAACGATATTTGATCTAGAACCTAGGTAAATCCTATTACCAGGCAAAGTCGAGTTTGAAACTTTTTTCCAATCGGCTTACAGGCTGCTACCGTTGTGTAGAAAAGTGTTACCGTTCAAGCGAAAAGGATTTAATTCCGTGCTCTGTTTTATAGTCCATTGCGAGCTTTGAATGTTTAGCTGAATAGTTTTCAGGGTATTATTCGAAATGTGTTTCTTTGAGTTGCGGATTTTGTGTGAAATTAAAGCTTTTTTGATGGTATTAAATTGAATAATGGTAATTATGGTCTGCTCGAGCGACGATAGCCGCATCGTAGGCGGTCAGCTTTATTATCGAACTCGACGGCTGACTCATCGTTTAGTCATGATATGAGGTTGTGTTTCATTGAGTTGCGGATTTTGTGTGAAATTAAAGCTTTTTTGATGTTATTCAAATGAATTAAAGGTCTGCTCGAGCGACGATAGCCGCATCGTAGGCGGTCAGTTTTATTATCGAACTCGACGGCTGGCTCATCGTTTAGTCATGATATGAGGTTGTGTTTCTTTGAGTTGCGGATTTTGTGAGAAATTAAAGCTTTTTTGATGTTATTCAAAAATAAATTAAAGGTCTGCTCGAGCGATGATAGCCGCATCGTAGGCGGTCAGCTTTATTATCGAACTCGAATGCTGACTCATCGTTTAGTCATGATGTGAGGTTGTGTTTCTTTGAGTTGCGGATTTTGTGTGGAATCAAAGTTTTTTTGATATTATTCAAAAAATAATTAAAGGTCTGCTCGATCGATGATAGCCGCATCGTAAGCGGTCAGCTTTATTATCGAACTCGACGGCTGGCTCGACGTTTAGTCATGATATGAGGTTGTGTTTCTTTAAGTTGCGGTTTTTCTGTGAAATTAAAGCTTTTTTGATGTTATTCAAATGAATTAAAGGTCTGCTCCAGCGACGATAGCAGCATCGTAGGCGGTCAGCTTTATTATTGAACTCGACGACTGGCTCATCGTTTAGTCATGATATGAGGTTCCCTTTGACGTAACGGATCAACTCGGGATGGATGAAATGGCGACAGGTCACAGGAACAACTTGCGACCCACGGGTGCCCCTGAAGTTAAAAGGGAAAATCTACAAGTCTGTGATAAGGCCTGTCGTATTGTATGGATCGAAATGCTGGGCCGTGAAGAGGACGGATAAAAAATATTGCATGTAGTGGAGATGAGAATGTTGAGATGGATGTGTGGAGTGACGAGAATGGATAAAGTCAGAAATGAGTATATAAGGGAAAGTTTGAAAGTGTCGCCGGTGACAGAAAAGTTGAAAGGACGTCGTTTGGCATGGTATGGGTATGTGATGAGGAGGGAGGAAACGCATGTGACGAGGAGAGTGATGAAGATAAATGTGGATGGATGGAGAGGGAGAGGAAGGCCCAAAATATGGATGAATTGTGTGAAGAATGATATAAAAGAGAAGGGAGTGAATGATAGAGTGACGGTTGACAGCGGGGGAATGGAAAAAGAAAACGTGTTGCGCCGACCCCAAGTAACATGGGACAAGGGCAGGAAGATGATGATGAGGTTTCCCTTTGACTACCGTGACACAAGAGACTTTTTAATGGCATTGTTCTTTTCTTAAAAGCTCATGAGAAGGAAACTAAAGATCAATAAACGGATCATACTGTAAATGTAACACTAACGTTATTTATTGACGCCTCAATATATTAAACCCTACATAAATACAGACATTGATGTTTTGTTTGTAAGCTTTAGTTTATCACACTAAAAGTTTCACGAGAATGGAGCTGTGAGCACTGTGAGCAGCCAGCTTGATTTTGACTTTTTTATTAAATAAATTTTCTTCTACCGCTTTATTCCACAACTGTACGTTTCCCCACACCATTCGATCGCTAGTTGTGCGTCCAGCTTAAATCTTCACACAGACGAGTGTCGAACTGCCATTATTATTTTCTTTGTGTAGGTACTTTGTTACTATTTATATGTTTTCATTTTAATTATTTTTTATTAAAAAAATCAAAATGAAAATATTATCTCATCACTGCGAGATAACGTTTTTAAACATTTTATTTGGTTAAGTTAACTCATAACGAAGCCGCTGCACTGGAGGATGTCTTCAAGATTTTGGACTGGAAAGGGGTTGGCATCAACATCAATGGCAAGTACATCACTCACCTTCGGTTTGCCGACGATATAGTTGTCATGGCTGAGACTATGGAAGACCTCAGTACAATGCTCGATGACCTCAGTAGAGCTTCCGAAAGAGTGGGTCTTAGAATGAACATGGACAAGACAAAGGTCATGTCAAATGCCCATGTAACACCCACTCTCATGAATATCGGAGACGCTACACTCGAACTTGTGGACGAGTATGTTTACCTAGGATAAACTGTCCAGTTAGGTAGGTCAATCGTATTCTCTGCCTAGGTTTTATCACATAATTTAAGTCCACACGTGCGCGCCACAGGCACAGCAAGTATTTTAATTACCAAGGTGGCTTAATCCAATTCCGTCTGATCATGACCTATGCGAGTCCAGTCTTTGCACATGCAAAACCCTATCTCATCCATAAGATGCAGACTCTCCAAAACCGTTTCCTCCGTAAAATCACGGGTGCCCCCTGGTTCGTTCGGAACCATAACCTTCATTTAGAACTTAAAATCCCAACGATAGCCCAATTCATGAAGCGCATTTCAAAGCGCTTCTTCGATTCCGCAGCCACTCATCGCAACACTCTGGTTGTGCAGGCCGCCAATTATACCCCCTCTCGCATCAGTAAGACCCGCCGTCCAAGGCATGCGCTGACCCCACGACTCTCCTTCAGGATAGCAGTAGGAAAACGAGTACAGTTCAAAAAATAATACACAATACACGACCGTCATTCTGACCTCGCCGCCGAGGTCCATCGCGAAATCCCCGAGTAAATAGTCCTCCCCGACCCTTGCTCGTAAGCGAAGCGCCAGCCCGCGCTATAGTTGAGCCAGTAGCTTTAAATTCCGCAGATAATAATCATAACCCTGATTTTATCCAGCCATCGTCGGTCCCTTGCTATCCTCCCTCCGACTCTGCCCTAAGCCGAGGTTCGTACCCCGCAGGGGGTGCCCTCAGTGCGCAGTCATTTAGTTTATAAGTTTTACGCCCTGGCTGGAGGCATTAAGTTTTGTTAGGAGCTTAAGGCAACCACAGGAAAGACCGGTTAAAGAGTCTCAACCTCTCAAGGTTAACTCTGAAATGCCATAGTTAAAAAAATATATATATCCGATTGTATCTGACAAACAACTTAGTGTACTTACTTCAAGAGAATAATTTCCCTTTAAATTTCAAGTGTAAGAAATCTTCAAAAAGTTCTGCTAACAAAGAGTTTTCTTTGTGCAAAGTTTTAGGGTTAAAAGTAAAGCTATTTTTTATGTCTTTCAAATGGAAATAGAATTCTTCTTTATTCTTGGTTTATATATTGTGTACGTTTAATGTATTGATTTTTATGTTTCAGTTGATTTTCCACTCAGAAAAGCGACAGCAGGGCAGACCACATAAGTAATTACTTACAAGACGCGAGATGACAATGGATAATCAAATATCAATTTGGCAACACTATAGGAAACAGTGCAGTTTGAAGATAAAGAGGACCTTAGCTCAACAATGTTAAGGCTTAGCATGAGGTCCTGGGTTCGGGTGTTATAGGGTTTTCTATTAATTTGTCAGGGGTGGGGCTGTTCTACACCCACCCCTAGTTGAAGCAATACGCTGTGGTTTTCAAGCTATTGTGGAATTAAAGAGCGCAGTGTGTATCCTGCGTCTTGAGTTGAAGTCCCCCTAATGGGCAATGAGAAGCGCGATTCTGGCCAATTTGAAAAGACTACGTGGTGACCAGTCAACATTGAAAAATAAGTCCTCGGTACGACGGGGCATATGAAACGGAGGAACATGGTCCTCCACCCCACTGAGTAGACGATTTGACTTCTTTTTTGCAGTTCCCCATATTATTACACAATATAACAACTTACTTTTTTCATATGGTTATGATTTTTTAAATACTATAATAGGGCTGAACATGAGGTCCTGGGTTCGGGTGTTATTGAGTTTTCCATTAATTTCAATAATTTCTCAGGAACAACCCGGAGCCTGGATTTATGCCCGGTTGATGGCAGCCGGCTCGTTCTCTATTATATGGGACTTAAACAAAACCGGCGAACTGTAGGTGAACTACCGGTGCTCCTTTGCCTAGCCCTTCTTATACAGACGTGATGGTTTGTCATGTGCCGTTATATTTTTAATATCAAGCTAGCAGTCAATTGCTGTGTCTAAGGGTAAGAGCACACGATGCGTTGCGGCGCCGCACCGCAAAGATTTCACCGTATCAGCGGGCATACTAGCGGTGCGGCGCCGCAACGTTGTTATGTCGCAGCGGCGCCGTACGGAAACAGTACACTAACATCAAACAACTGAGCTAAACAACTGAGCGGTGCCGCTCCGACGTCGCAACGCATTCACCCTTCCCCGCCTCGTCTCGGTGTTTGCAAGTCCGGTGCGGCGCCGGAGCGCATCGTGTGACATGCCACAGATATTTCTATGTAAGACGACGCAGCGACACCGCTCCGGCGCCGTACCGCCGCCGCAACGCATCATGTGCCCCTGCTCTTACTGTGGTAAAAGTTTGGTTTTTTGACGTGATAATGTCTTATAAATCGATGAACGTCGGTTGCACGCACGAAAAAGCATGACTCAGTGTCACGTTCCGCCTGAGCTGAGTGTGCAAGCCAGAGCGCGGACCAAGCGATAGAGAGGCACGATCGAATCGGTGCGACTCGCATCAGCGAACTGTACGGTGCGCTCTACACAACAGACGAGCACAGCGGACTCCGAACCGTCCAATCGTATTGTGCTAGCATTACGTGAACACGTTTCGACATGCCGCCTTTTCTATCGAAACAGGCCAAAATTGCATTAGTTGTGGCAACTATCGTTGCTACATCGCCATTACAATACCGACTAGACTGATAAATGGTTCGGTGCGCCGTCCACACGATCGAATCAGTTCGGAACGCACCGCGTTCGATGTGCAAGCGCTCCGAACAAGCCGTACCGATATTAATAATGATAATGTCCTGCGGACCGTGCACCACACGAGCGAATATGGTTCGGAGCGCACCATGTTCGTGGTTCGGCCCGAACTGAGTTCGATCGTCTGTTTATACTTTAAGCGTTCGGCTTGTGACGCAATGTTTTCTTATGATGTTATCACGTATTTTTTTTTTATAATTTACAATTTGACAAGCCCCACCATATAAAAAATTTGGCGACTCATTTTCATCAGTCCATTCAGAAGGAGAACTTATTATATTATACTTAAATACTTTAATATTGAACAAGTATCTAGCTGGCTGTCGATCGGTGTCCCTCAATCGATACGATTCCCAACAGACACCGCAAACACAAAATGCATTGTACATTTATTCCCAATCCTATAACTAAATTCTCTCAGTGGTCCGGTATTTTTCCGGACGGAGCTGAATTATTTTGAATTCACCTCCGTCCGGACAAAATACCGGATTCGTTTTAAAATTCATACAAAACCGTTGACTTGAAACCCCATTACTTTTTATTTCACTTCACATTCTCATTATAATACTAACACTACTTCATTATTCTTCATACAAAAAAGGACTTAAAAATAATAGACGTAACTTTCAATTTTGCTTTTCGTGTACCTGAAGAAACAAACAAGGCACAACATTGTCACTCATACGAAATAGAACTTTTAACTTAGATGGACAAAGTTGAAATTCGACTAAGAGTTTGTTGCAAAGAAAACCAGCAGCCGAGGGTGACTCCTGCAATTTCCTCCTCCAAATTGTACCTTATGCTCTAAAAATAAGATCCAAAATCACACTTACGTGCTGAGACGATATTTCGTACCCGCTGCGTCAACATTGGCCAAGTCATGTGTGTTGGGGAGAAGTAACGCATCTGCAAACAAACAAAATACTATAAGGTATATATAGATAGTGGGATTTACGTTAGTCTTGCGTTCTGAGTTTGGCTGAACAAAAAAAAAAATTATGCGCAGGGTACACAGGTTATCTCCTGGTTGTTATACTGACTACGTTGAGAGTTTTGTAGAAGGATTTTTTTTCAACCGTGTGTTTTTATTTTGTTGCTATGGAAAACTGACAATCGTCATTACTGTTCACATTATGTAGGCAAGGTAACTTGAAACATATATGACCAGTCCCCGTTGGACGAAATTCGAAGTTTAATGCTATCATAGAATAACACGCTAATTTTGTCAAACAACTCTTGTCAGTTGTTTTATAAATAGTTGTAAAAGATCCCAAAAAGTAAATACTTTGTTATTTTTCTGTATAGGGTGAATTCGACTAAAGGAGGATGGCCAAATCGTACCTGACGACGAGGTGGTGGCGTCCCGCTATGCCTTATATATGAAAAAATCCGTTATATTTTAAGGTCTTAAAACACATAAAAAATATGTCTATAAGAAGCCAGAAAGCTGCAAAGCTGTTTTTATGTATTTGATTCTAGTCATGAAAATCATTATGTAGATTAATCATTAGTGTTTAGTAATGTCAACGTCATGTCATAGTTGTCAAACTAAACAGAATTTGACAGATGGTTGGCTCGCTCCTTCTACTTCACGACGGACAGAGTGCTGACGTTTATTAGTGCACTTAAATATTTTAACGAATTTATACAATATTGTCTGTAATTAAATAGTTCCCCAAATAAACAATCAAGTGCGTATGATGGTTTTCTTCAAAATCCCAAACAATTAGGTACTTAACCTTTAAAGTAGTTTTGACGATATTAAAATATCTTGGCTATTCTGAAATTATTTTCAAACAGGATGGTGTTCACTACATGAAAACAAACCAATCTCACTATAATTTGTTTTTGGACATGGAAAACCAAAGTCAGGTCCAGCTTCTATAGGAATTTGGCCAATGTTCTTTGTATACCTAGTTTAAGTAAGTCTTATTCTGCGAATAAGTGAGTTTCATAAATTTTTTCATAATAAACTGTCAAACGTAAATATTCTTTCACTGATAAAAAATTTGACAGATTTGGAAGACTTTGCTAAAATCAGCCCTTAGTCGCCAAACATAATCAGCGCATTGAGGCCTAGTTCTACAAAACCCAAGCTACATTTTCCAACCTTTAGTGGGTTTGTTACTGATTTGACAATGATCTCATGTCTAAGAGCTGCATTCGAGTTTGAATAACCCGCTGTTGAAATCAGTGATCTGAGTGGAACACCTTGAACTAATACATTAGAAAATCAGTATGACTTTTTTAAACATCATTATGGTCTCACGAAACTTATATTAAAGAAAAACATTGTCTAAGTAGCTAAAGTATCCAAACTTTTTTCTTCTAAACTTCCAAAAAGCCAAAAGAAAATCTTTATTCTCTGAAATCTCATTTGAAGGTCGTAGTATGAGTTACATTACCTCAAAACCGACAAGTCGTAACAAGCAAAGTTGTTATAATTTGAATTAAAGGGCTCTTTGCTAAGTAACTTAACTCATTGTTGTTTGGTGGAAGTTTTGAAGCTATGTTCGTGAGGTGTCTCGAAGTTCGTTTGATTTGGTTTTGAGGGTAAAAGTATGTTATTATTTGATACTTTACATACTATCACGAGTGCATTCCCTAAAACATGAAGCAGAAGATTGTTTGGCATAGAGTTTTTTCTTTTTTAGGGTGAAAAACCTTGTAGTTTCACATGTCCGTCCGTCTGTCCGTCTGTCCGTCCCCAGCTTAGCTCAGAGACTCTTAAGAAGGAAAGAAAGAAAAATAGGTTTATTTGTTACAGAAACACGTGCATACAAAAAGATAATTAACTTGAGTAGGTAGGTATTCAGAAAAAAAAAAAAACGAAATAGATCTACATTCTAATCACAAGTACAAAACCGAAATAGTCTGCAGCTGCACGTCATGACTGTGACAAGAAGGCTTCCACTCAGCATGATGCTGTGCTATGAGGGACCCACAGCACAGCGCTGATTTTCAGTGGTCACCCGAAAAAGACGTACGGAAACCAAGTTAGGTTTAAATAATTGAACATATATAGGCAACTAAATTAAATAAAACAAACAGTACTCAGAATATTGTTTAAGCAACTTGGCAAATATAGAGAATCACCTAGTGGGTATTTTTTTTTGTTTTTATCAATAACCCACCGCAGGACGGAGGATATTCACAAGGACGTAAGTTACTAGAGTCCGACCGAAAATGGATTTTTTATTCGGCTTAAAACGAAAACGAAATTCGGCCTGATTTGCATAATACATCCATACTAATATTATAAATGTGAAAGTAACTCTGTCTGTCTGTCTGTATGTTACGTTTTCACGCCTAAGCCGCTGAACCGATCGTCATGAAATTTGGCAGAAATATAGCCTGGGATATGGAGAAGGATATATATACATATATATATGCATACTTCTTTATGCGATAACCGACATCCACGCGGGCGGAGGCCCCGGACAAAAGCTAGTAAATGAAAGAAATATTTTTTGCTTTGTAAAATAAACACGGGTTTAAAACATGAAAATTGACAGCCTATATATTTTCTTTTAGGCATATAACTAATGATACGATATAAAAGGCATTTTTTCTGCATTTTCCCAGTTATTGTATTTTTATTTGTTGTAATGATGGATTTTCTCCGTTTTTTTTGGGTTTCGTACCCAATGGGTAAAACGGGACCCTATTACTAAGACTTCGCTGTCCGTCCGTCCGTCTGTCACCAGGCTGTATCTCATAAACCGTGATAGTTAGATGGTAGAAATTTTCACAGATGATGTATTTCGGTTGCCGCTATAACAAAAAGTACTAAAAAACAGAATAAAATTAATATTTAAGGGGGCTTCCATACAACAGACATGATTTTTTTGCTATTATTTTAGATAATGGTACGGAACCCTTCGTACGCGAGTCTGACTCGCACTTGGCCGGTTTTTTTATGTTTTAGATTGATTTGCCGGAACTTTTTTCTGCCAAAGCCAAAAAACATGTTTTTTTTTTCTCCGAAAACAAAAGACAATAAATATTTTTGCCGAAATTCGGTCAATCTCTAAGAAGAATAAAAGACAAACATATCGACACTTGAAAGGCAATATTGACCAAGCGACATGTTGGCAACTTGCATTTTAAAGTATTTTTTTTTTACAAAAGAAAAAAGAATTTTTTTTCTGTTCAAAATATAAAATAGGTACTTTATATTTTTTGGTGGAGTATGCTCTAGTAGAGTAGGTATACACTGGAGTATTTTAAGTTTTTTTTAAGGAAAAAAATCTTTAAAATGCTCTAGTGTAAAGTTGTCTACATGTCGTTTGGTCAATATTGCCTTTCAAGCGTCGATATTTTCCAATAATAATGTATGTCTGATATGTATTATGTAAAATATGTACTTGTATCTGTACATGTTACAGAACTTGAAGAGATACAAGTATAACATGGCAAGAGAAGTGTTTCTGAGAATTTGTTCAGAGAAAATTAACAAAAGACGTTAAGGGTCCGTGCACGAAAAAAACTCTCTTTTGGCAATTTCTTATCTAATTGTAAGAAAACTTGAAATAATCGAAACATTAAGTCTGTGTACAGTTAGTAAAAGTACAGTTTTCATGGTGCCAAACCATTCGTGTCAGTCACAGCAGCTTTTAATAATTTCATCATTTTAGTGCTCTCTAAAATATATTTTATTTCGCCATTGATTTACATAATGAAGATATTGTATAATCATTAAATAAAATTTTGATTATATTTTAAAGATAGCTGAAGACTAATTTGTGATTTTTAAATTTCTTGATATGATTAGCTAAATAATAGGAAAAATATATATTACTGACGAGGTTTAAAACAAAAAAAAGGTTTTTTCAATATTATTTTTCTGCTATATTTTGTATGGAAGTTGAAAAAAGTGGTTCCGCCACATGCAAGTAGACCATATAATGATGTTGATGATATTGTTTAATGTTCAAAATCAAAAGTAGTTTCTTGTAGAATGATGATCAAATGTCAGTCTCGCGTCATTTTTCGGAAAACTTATTGCAAATATTTGTGATTTACCGTGAATACTTAATTTATTTTAAAAATCGCTTTCAGCCACATGCAAAACAAAGAACACGAATTTTCAAATCTCAAATAATTTTATTTAAATTATGTTTCTTTTTCTCACAAACAATGAACAAAATTGATCAAAATCAGTCGATTTCGTGCACGGCCTCTTCGTGTTGATGGCTGTCTTTTGTAATCCTGCGTACACAAACACTATGTTGAGATTATAATTAATGACAGTACAGTTTATTTAAAGCACATTTCTTGCAACCTTAACAGCATACAGCAGCTGACAGCATACCTTCAGAATAAGTAAGAAATTCTCAACACTTGAATAGAAAAAAAAAAAAAATACAACCTTTATTACATAATTACGACACCCAGACGAAAGCAAACTAGGACAACTTAAGGCTTCTTCACACCATTCAAATAAAACTAGTACACATTAAGGCGCTACCCCGAGCAAAACGCGTTTTTCAGAGGCTATTAACTCATTAATTAAGAGAAGTAAACTACATCTAAAAACACATTATTAATGTACGATATCCTATCATCACATTGCACGTTCTTATTTATTTTTATGTGTTTTATGTACATTTGAAATCTCCGTGTAAAAAAAGTACTAAAATTATTGAATGCATGCTACTTTTGCTGAAGTTGACGTTCCATCAATTTGAGAGTTACACTAATGGATAGATAATTTAAAAATCTTAATAATTCACGTTTTATTTATATTTCAAAAGATCACTCTTCTTCTTTTATTAAAATAATTCCAAAAATTGTGTGAATTCGGCGTACGCGGGGAGCGGGACAAAGCGTTCCCGCTGTGACTGGATAGAGAAGGACCGAACGCTCACGCTAGGGGATCGCCTTAAGAATCCTCATTACTTCGCACTGACAAGTTAATAAGAGTGTGAATTTGTATAGGGGAGGTTTCCCACAAATTCAGACTCGCCACTGAAAAAAATCACATAGAGTTTTTTTACTCTATGATTTTTTTTCCGGTAGCGACAACAGTAGGGCAACGTATTCAGTCTGTTTGCATACGGACGATGCTCTGTGTTCATTAAAATGCATGAAGTGAGAGGCATAGCGTAGTGGTTGCGGTGTATTGTGCCTATGTGGAACGTGCCTCGGTGAGGCGTGTAAATTGTGAAGTTAGGAATATTGTGTTTGTAGATGACAAGCTGGCTGTTTAGCAATTAATTAGTCTATGCATTCTTAATTATTGGGATTGGACTGAAGTAATAGAATTATTTTCTTTACTGTACTTCACAGTAGACCATAATGATCATTGTCACAATGGACATGTCAAGTGTTGTGACTGTGTTTTTTTTTTTTGTTGGGCATCTTGAGAGTTAACCTTGAGAGGTTGAGACTCTTTAACCGGACTTTCCTGTGGTTGCCTTAAGCTCCTAACGAAACTTAAAGCCTCCAGCCAGGGCGTAAAACTTATAAACTAAACGACTGCGCGCTAAGGGCACCCCCTGTGGGGTATAAACCTCGGCTTAGGGCAGAGACGGAAGGAGGATGGCAAGGGACCGACGGTGGCTGGATAAAATCAGGGTTATGATTATTATCTGGGGGATTTAAAGCTACTGGCTCAGCTATAGCGCGGGCTGGCGCTTCGCTTACGAGCAAGGGTCGGGGAGGACTATTTAGTCGGGGATTTCGAGCGGGGCCTCGGCAGCGAGGTCGGAATGATTTTTTAATTTTTTACCTTAAAAAGTTCCAAGCTCTCATATAAAGTAAACGCATTTTTTGGTCAAAGGATCATTCGGGGAAACGTTCTTCGGACAAGTGAACATCAGGCTAAGGTGACCCCCTTAACAGATTTACCCAGCAAACTAGCTGAAACAAAGCAAACATGCACAGCTATCTGCCAACTTTCGCTAGTTGGAGTGGCAATGTCAATGTTGAAATTCGTTTCACTTGAAGCAGATAATTTTGCGTTCAGGAAGCTACGCAATATCTTCTCGTCCCACATACTGCAGTGTCTCAGTGCATGTTGCCAGTGATGACATATGGCACTGAAACGTGGTCGCTCACAATGGGCCTTATTAGAAGGCTAAAAGTCACCCAAAGGGCAACGGAGAGGTCTATGCTTGGAGTTTCCCTACGTAATCGAATCAGAAATGAACAGATCCGCAGGAGAACCAAGGTAACCGACATAGCTCGAAGAATTGCCAAGCTTAAGTGGCAATGGGCAGGGCACATAGAGCGCAGAACAGATGGCCGTTGGGGCCGAAAGGTTCTGGAGTGGCGACCGCGTACCGGAAGCCGTAGCGTTGAAAGGCCTCCCACAAGGTGGACCGATGACCTTATGAAAGCCGCAGGAATCCGCTGGATGCGGGAAGCACAGAACCGGTCGAGGTGGCGGTGCTTGGGGGAGGCCTATGTCCAGCAGTGGACGTCTTTCGGCTGAAATGATGATGATGATGATGAGATCAATTCACACTCACGCCTTTCCTCCCACAAGGGACAAATTAAATTCTCAACACTCAAGCAGCACACACTGGGTTATGGAGATCAGGCAGTCGCTCCATGAAACATACTGGTATTTAGATGGATCTGGTTAGACTTGGGAAAAGGCGAAGCAAACGATGATGAAGCGGCACCTACTTGAAAACAAAAGACTATCGCCTCTGTGTCTCCCAATCTTTGCCTAGCGCTTTTATCACTGGCTAAGAGAGATTCTTTTACGATGTGTAATAAAAACAAGTTGCTGCACAAAAAGACAGTTCTTTTCAGTTCAAATGGTTTCCGTATGCTATCTTACATAAAACGGAATGTATGTGAATGTTTTAATGAATTACGTATGAGTGTGTCAATGTGTTTTTTTGGGCGCAATGTTTTTTTGGCGGCTGGAAGGCAAACTCATTGAAAATGCTCTCTGTTTTATCTTTAAGCGCTTTTTGCGGATTATTTGTTTTTTATTTGTGGTAAAGATGCATTTTTGTACAGTCGTTTTCGTTGTTTCGTGAAAATGTTTTTCCGCGATATTTATTTTTGTCGCCAAGCAGCATTGTTGCTATGCAATTTTGTAGCTACGACTACTAGTGACGATTTCAGCACATACGGGGCAAACCTTTTTAGGGTTCCGTAGCCAAATGGCAAAAAACGGAACCCTTATGGATTCGTCATGTCTGTCTGTCCGTCCGTATGTCACAGCCACTTTTTTCCGATACTATGGTTCTTATGAGAACTATACCGTTGAAACCTGGTAAGTAGATGTATTCTGTGAACCGCATTAAGATTTTCACACAAAAATAGAAAGAAAAAAAAAACACGATAAATTTTGGGGGTTCCCCATACTTAGACCTGAAACTCAAAAAAAAAAATTCATCAAACCCATACGTGTGGGGTATCTATGGATAGGTCTTCAAAAATGATACTGAGGTTTTTAATATCATTTTTTTCTAAACTGAATAGTTTGCGCGGGAGACACTTCCAAGGTGGTAAAATGTGTCCCCTCCCTGTAACTTCTAAAATAAGAGAATAATAAAACTAAAAAAAATTATAAATGATGTACATTATCATGTAAACTTCCACCGAAAATTGGTTTGAACGAGATCTAGTAAGTAGTTTTTTGTTAATACGTCATAAATCGTAAACCGCAATTTACCTATCATTCATTAGTAGTAGATACGGAACCCTTCGCGCACGAGTCCGACTCGCACTTGGCCAGTTTTTTTAAAAATATTTGATGAGGGCAGCTTCTTCCTTTTCAATTTAACGTTTCTATCACAGTTTGTCTCTTTGAGAGCGTTTATAATCCGAAAATCACCTAAACAATTTAATCTTTCTTTTAAATTAATAATGTACATACTTGGCTAGATTATAGTCTACAATTATTAGTAAACGCGAAAGGAGCTAGAGGCTGACCTAGTCAATGAAGTAATAAACAAATCATGCTTGTCTTTGCTAAAAGCTTAGAGTTTTTCCTACTCTGGACCTATGACATACCTATACTCCATTTACAGTACGATTCACGAAAGATGACCACAAATGGCGGCCGTCTGCGCACGTACACTCATGAAGAAAAGACTTAAGACAAAATAATATTTTAATGTTGGTTAAATAAAATGGCGTCGCTCCGGTCTTGACGCATTCCGCCCGCGCCTCACCTCGCACCTCCAAAGGGACCTAAAATATGCCTTCTGCGCCGTGGTCATCTTTCGTGAATCTTACCTAAAGCATTAGACAATTATCGACAGTTATTGTGTAATATTGTTGAAATGACTGCATTTTAGAGTTATTTTTTTTTATGTAAATGGTAAATAGATTACAGTGCTTAGTATTTATCGTGAAATAACGGAGTTTATTAAATGTTTACATCGAAATAACGAAAGAGTGAGGACAGTTATTTGTCTAATGTTATAATAAATAGAGTATAGTACATATTACTAGCTAGATCAAATTAAGTTGTTCACCAAAATAAGTTTGTTTCAGAAAAATAAAAAGTATTTCGTTATTAGTAATAACGAAATACTTTTTCTTTTATTGTAGCGTAAACTGAACTTTATGAGTGAGTTTTGAAGTTATTTTTCCGAAAACCTTTATTATATACACGTTTGGAAACTATAGATTACGAACGTAGGATTGGTACTTACTAAAACATAACCGACTACGTTGTCTACTAGCAAAGTCAAAGTCAAATCATTTAATTCAAATAGGCACATAAAAGGCACTTTTGAACGACAACAATTACAAAAATAATGATTTGATTCTAGCTGTCCCTTCCAAAAGGTAGTTACGTATTGGAGAACATTGGGCAAGAAACTCTATACTTAATCTTTTATAATGTTAACAATATTTTGTATACATTCATTACAGCCTACAGCTCATCAGCTCGAGATATTTAGATCAATACATAACACGGGCGGGATTATCAGTAGCATGTATGCGGCTAATTAGACTAAATAATTAATAATGCCACTTTCAACGTGTCTAATTGGCCTTGAGAGCTAGTAGTTAGGTGGTTCAATTAAGTGCAAGATCGTGTGAGTATTAACAAGCAACTAGATTTTGTTGGTGACTGACTTTGCCTACATTGATTTTGGGTATTTTAACACCCTATCATCATTGATGAGCCTTTTCCCAACTGTGTCGGGGTAGGCTTTCAGTCCATTCTGATGCTGCTGAAGATGTCGCGGGGGGAGTCTAACACCTCACTCTCCTCGCTTGACCAGACGGAGCCCGCAGACTCGGGCCGTCGTGTCGGGGGCTGCGTTGAAGAATGCTTAAGAACCCCCGGTGCAAGGAAGCGAGGGAACGACGGAATAAAGGCCCTTTATGATCATGCTGACTAGAAATCAAAACATCTTTGCCAAGTATTACCTTAACCTTATATTGACTAAGAAGCACAATTCTTACCTTGCAATATGTTTATACAGTACTAGCTTCTGCCCGCGACTTCGTCCGCGTTAAATTTCTTGTTCCCCCGAAAAAAAAAAAAGGGCAGGCAATGTGTTGCGACGGGGTAGGTCCCCATCGCAACACATTGCCCGCCCGTGCTTTTACTTCGTTTTAGCATAAACTTTCATTAAAAAAAAATTGTGTCCTAGTTAATAGGAATGTAATTCTTCCTCAAGAATTGGGCTATAAAATACAAAAAGATTTTTTCAAATCCAACTCGCAGTTCCAGAGATTAGCGCATTCAAAAAACAAAAAAACCGGCCAAGTGCGAGTCGGACTCGCGCATAAAGGTACCTATCCATTAGGTAAATACCATCCATACAAATCCTTACTAATATTATAAACGTGAAAGTAACTCTGTCTGTCTGTCTGTCTGTATGTATGTTACGTTTCGCCTGGGATATGGAGAAGGATATAGGCTAATTTTTTACGCGATAACCGACATCCACGCGGGAGGAGCTGCGGGCAAAAGCTATCCATACTAATATTATAAATGTGAAAGTAGCTCTGTCTGTCTGTCTGTCTGTATTTTACGTTTACACGCCTAAACCGACGATACTTATTACATTCGATGTATCTACAAGATACATCGAATGTAATAAGTATCGTCGGTTCTTTTCATTTTACACATGTACAAGGTGCCATAGTTCAAAATATGATCTATTTAGGGTTGGTTTCAGGGATCAGGGTGCGTTAGACATCATAAACATCACTCTTAGCGGCTTTTTAGGGTTTCGTAGTCAACAAGGAACCCTTACAGTTTTGTCATGTCTTTGTCTGTCTGTCAGCTTAGTACCAGAATGGGTGGTGGTATATAATTATATGGGTTGGTAAATAAATTACGCCAACAAAGTGGTACAATAAAATCTTGAAATCTTTAAGGGTACTTACCTTACACGTAAAGTGGGGATGGTATTTTGTTTCTTCGTCTATCCCATGGTGTGGGGTATCATTGGATAGGTCGTTTAAAAATATTGCGGGACTATGAAAACCACTTTTCAATGCACAGATCCGTTTGCGTAAAACTAAGCTTTACAGTGTTAATTTTTGTTAGAGCCAAGTGTCCCACTTCCAGCAGCTCCCTCCTCCCAGCTAAATAGTTGTTCTTGGATATGTGAAAAAATTCACAGCAGTAATATATAATTATCTGGCTTGGCGGCTGCTGAAAACCTCAAGCGGCGAAAGTATAGTAACCTATTCGGTATAAACTATATTTTCGAGCCGTTTGGGGTTGAAACCCTCGGGCTGTGGGGTCCCAGTGCTCATTTACTGTTCAATGAAATCTCCAAAAGGCTGGTTGACACTTCCCGCCGTGACTCAAAGGCTGGCTTTTACCTTGGTCAGAGGCTAAGCATTGCCATACAACGTGGCAATGCCGCCAGTCTCTTGGGTACATTATCAGTCGACAGCGATGCGGAGGAATTTTTCGACGCCATAGTTTAGTTTATTTTTTTATTAGTTTCATTATTATTATTTATTTATATATGCTTTATTGTACATCAGATTACACATTACAAAAGAAAAGGAAAACATAAACACTATAAAATATACAATGGGCGGCCTTATCGCATTTAGTTTAGGTTAATTTATTTTTATTAACTGGATTTAGTTACAACCCAATTATATAATAATTCTTATTATAACGTAGTTACGAGGAAAACTGTCATATCTAAGACGGCTTTAAAAGTTAACGAATTCGTCCCAACTACGGAACCCTTCATTGTGCGTGGTCCGACACGCACTTGGCCAGTTATTTAATTTAATTCTAGTAGAATAATGCCCTTAATTTTATACCTTTATTCAAAATCCAATGTAAATAAAACTAGAATAAGAATTACGTCTTTAACACACCCAATAGAAATTTCCGGAACTAATTACCTCTATTTGTATTCGATTAAGGTTCGTATACAGGATGTTACTGAAATATATCGTGTTCATACATCAGCGTCACTCGCCGTAAGAAACATATGAAGGAATTGACGTGAAAAATGGCTTGCATTTTATCATAGAGGGAAAATATAATAACACGTTTTTAGAATCACCTGCCATGTGTATGATGTTATACTTGGTGAGTAACGGGTTACTATAAATTACTGATCTAGTAAGTCTTCATTAGAATTCATAGTCGCAGTTTTCCGTCATAGTTCTGCTTTGTACTCAACTATCGTTTTGTGATTTTTACTATTATATTCAAGTGTTTTATTTGGACAAATAAAAAACAAAGTACGTCTTCTAAATTACACAATGGATGAATACGGTTTTTACAATAATTTTGTGAATATGTTCCGAAAGGTTTATTCGTGTGTATCATATTTATACATTAACTAGCTGAACCGACAGACTTCGTTCTGTCAAAAGCTATTTGACTGCGGTAGTTTGTCTACGTGCAAAGGAAATATAATATATACCCCGCTACTCTACCCTACCCTACCCTACCTACTCTACCTACTTACTTTATCCTACCCTACCTTGCCCTACTTACTTACCGACCCTACCCTACCCTACCCTACTTCAAACTCAAATTCAAATTATTTATTTCAATTAAACCATTTACAGGCACTTTTGAATTGTCAAGGAAAGGCCTACGAGACCTACTCTACCTACTTACCTTATCTTACCCTACCCTTCCCTACCTACCTACCTACCCACCCTACCCTACCCTACCCTACCTACCTACCTACCTACCCTACCCTACCCTACCCTACCTACCTAAAACCTTAAAAAAAAAAGCTATTCTCAGACCTACCAAACGATGACTGACACTATTTATGTCAAACGCCATAGAGTTACAGTAGAAGATAGTTACATATGATTACATTAGAAAAGTTAATATGATCGTTTTCTTAAAAAGAAAATATAACTTTCCTAATTTTTTCTTACGTATGAACCTTCTTCTGACAATAACAAACACAACAAAAAAAATAATTAAAAAAAAATTGCGAAATCTGTCCAGCCGTTCGCGCGTGATGCCGTGACCAGGGAAATAGGGATTCATTTATATATATATATATATAATAGATATTTAACGTTAATATTAAATCTTTGACATGTTGCTGCATCAGTAGATTGCACCCGTGCGAAGCATGGTCGGGTCTCACCATCATTTTCTTGTCCTTATTCCAAATTATTTGGGGTCAGCGCCTGTCGGCGGATGTCCTTTCTTTCTATACTCCTCTGCACACACTTTCCTTCAAAATCCGAAGGACTCTGAAATTATTTTTTAACCTAACCTAATCCATTGCTTCTACGTTGGAATGTTTGAAAAATTCGTCTGCTCAACAAAACGTATTAATTAACGCAATGAATGTGGTTGAATTGTGAAGACGAAATACATTATCGTTAGTGTGTTAAGCAATCACCCAGCCGGCTTCTGATTTGAGAATATGAAGTAGAGAACAAGCCAGAGTCTATTTCAGAATTACTTAAGGTTTTGTTTCGTTTTGTGAAGTGTTGAATTTCGTGGGCTAAATTGAAGAAATCACCTTAGGGCGGGTTGTTTCACGTCCAATTAACGCACGCATATACGACATAAATGGCGCTAACTATCGTCAAACCAAAAAAGCGTTGTTTCACAATATGATGCCCTTAACGTTCGTTAAAAAATAACGATAACAGTAACCGTTGTCATACCCACTAATTAACGTCATTTTATTCTTCTACATTTGAACTTTGACGATCGGTGTTTTATGCAGTGAAACAACGCTTTGTATTCAACGAACGTTAAATATCATATGTAATCGTTATTATTTGACATACGTATGTTACGTTAATCATCCGTTTGAAACAACCGGCCCTAAATCCGTTGACGTAATAAATACTATCTGTTCATGAGATAGTAAGTAGACATTGACAATCAATGGAATGTGTTTGAGCGTCAATCAGGTTGAGTATAATCTATGTACACAGTACGTAGTCATTGCGTACGTATAGGTAGCTACATAGATTATGATTATTGGAATTTATGCGTCAAATTAGGTTAATTGGATTAGTAGGTATGTACAGGTAACTTGAAAAAGATCTGTACATCGACAAAAATTCATTTGATTGTCAATAATTTATGTTCTGTTATATGTTTTGCGGCAACACATTGAATAGAATAGAATAATATTTATTTCTAAGTATATGGTACATTGAGATTTAAAATTAAACATTGATTCACATATATATACTACCATTGCTGGTGTAGAAAAACTAATTAAGCTAAGTGCATGCAAATCGTATACATTACAATAAAAGTTATATTAAATTTAAAAAAAAAAAAATTGAATTTATATTTTTATTTTGATACTATAATATTGATTCAGATTAATTGAATAGGGTTATTTGTAATGTCAAAATATTAATTATTATGTCCAAAATAAAATACAAAACATGTAAAAATAAATGTCATGTCAAAAATATAAGTTCTAGTGTCAAAATATTAATTATAATGTCAAAATACTAATAGCATAGATTTATTAATTACAATGTGAAAAAGTATGATTTAAAAATTAATTAACGGAATAAAAACACATGTCTAAGAGCCAAGTAAACATTTTACATTTGAATTTATTAATTGGTAACATTTTCAAGCCAGGTAGTAATTTATTATAAATCTTTACTGTCATACAACTGGCATTTCTACTGCATAGTTGCAATCTCTGTGGAGGTACTAGCGATTTCCCGGCATTTTTTTTTTTCAGTCTTTGGTAGACTTGTTCATTTAACTGGAATAAATGTGGGTATTTTTTTTTATAAAAAAACAAACCTCAAAAATATACAGGCACGGGAGTGGAAGAATTTTTAATTCTTTAAATAATGGCCTGCTATGGTCTAAATATTCTGCTCCGCTCATGGCTCTGATACATTTTTTTTTGTACTATGAAACAATATCATGGAAATTAATTCTTGTCGTTATATAATAATTAATCTTTTTGATGCTGACTGTACCTACTTCATCTTTTATGTTATGATTAATCCCGCGCCTTGTACAAACGCGCACATCAAAGAGTTGAACCAAAATATTGTGCAATATTCCCTCCCTTTACTTCAACCATTGCAGTGATAATATTGTACGGAAAAAATACAGTAAAATGTAGTGGTGGATTCATTAAAATTTCTACAGACCGATGCGTTTATGAGTACCGTTGTTAACAAAGCCAGGCTTTTGGTTAAAAAAAAAAAAAATTTGCTTCTCATTTTGACGTTTCTATCCGTCATTATGTCGGTTACAATTTGTTTTGTGGGCAAATTATGTTTTGGTAATTGGTTGTCGATTTGTGTCTTGTTTTAAATTGTTTGTAATTTTGTTGATTTGTCTTTTGTTGATTTTATCTTTTTTCTTCGAGTTTTCATTAACTCAGTCTTTCAGCGGTTGCTTTTTTGCTTTTTCATCCTAAATAGAAGCTTTTGACTAAGATGGAAATTGATGATTTTAATTATTTAGGAGGTATAAGATTCTCTTTAGAATTAGTATTCCTGTTTAATATATAGTACTTAGTTTTACTTTCATATTAAAATATGAGAACTATTTAGACCATGAGTTGTTTTTTATGTTTTCCATTTGTTTTCCATTTACTTCTTCAAAAAGGTAGGTAATAAGTACCTAACTATATTTTTTTTTTCACATTTTCTATTACTTTGTTAACAATTTGTCTTGCTCGCAACAAATCAGCTTCAATTGTTGTCTGGACGGCCCCAAATTGGAATCCAATTCAATTTGTGTTGAGGAATGCTGTTTAGAAAAATATTTTTTACGTAGTTCACTGAAAGTTCTCTCAAATTATTTTATAAATTTTCAGCGAACTACATAAACATTATTAACTATAGTTATGTAGTCGATCTTATAAAAAATCTTCAAAAAAAGTTGAAAAACTTTTAACAGAAAGAAACTTTTGATCAGTTTTCTAATACATGAATATAACATTAAATATGAATTTATTTCCTTGAAAATTTATTTATAATTATTATTAATATGAACACACGCTATTAAAATATGTGTATAAAGAAGGATACATTAAAACCATAATCGCTGATTTCTCCGGATTAAGTGCTATCCAAAATCTACTATATAAAAATAAGTCGGGTTTTCCTTCCTGACGCTATAACTCCAGAACGCACGAACTGATTTCCACGGTTTTGCATTCGTTGGAAAGGTCTCGGGCTCCGTGAGGTTTATAGCAAGTTATTTTTTTTTTTTTTTTTTTTATGGTTTTTACGAAAAATTAGGGTAGGGTAGAGTAGGGTAGGGCAGGCAGGTAGGTAGATAGGGTAGGGTAGGGTAGGGTAGGGTAGGGTAGGGTAGGTAGGGTAGGGTAGAGTAGTGGAGTTTATACTATAGCTTTTGACAGAACGAAGTCTGTCGGGTCAGCTAGTATTGTATATAAATAGAACATTGTTTATAAACAGTTTTTATTTTTTATATTCACGCAAAAACTGGCCTGTCGGACACGTAGGAAATTTGAATCCTGGTATTTCCCCACTTTATAGGAGATAAGAAATTTTAATTTACAAATCTCAGTTATGATTACAGTAACACGTGGATGGAATATAAAAGGCATTTTATTTTCTATACCAAAACCGTTCTCCAGAATGGCACCGAATCTCTACACGATGGGCAAAATTTTAACTATCAAAATTCATCATGCATGTATGAACATAATCGAAGCAAACAGATTAGGTATGTAAGGACCTTTTTTTTTTAACTAGGGCATTTCAGAGTTAACCTTGAGAGATGAACACGTCTAAATGATTAGATGTGTTTAATTTTAACCTATCCTATCCTGGCATTGTAGGTATAGATCTTCCGTACAATGAGAGGTCTGCTTATACTGGAAATGTATAATTGTGTGTTTTTTTTTTATTTATGGCATCTCAGAGTGTACTAAGGTTCCGACTCTTTAACCGGACTTTCCTGTGGCTGCCTTAAGCTCCTAATGAAACTTAATGCCTCCAGCCAGGGCGTAAAAACTTATAAACTAAACGCTGCGTGCTAAGGGCACCCCCTGTGGGGTACGAAGCTCGGCTTAGGGCAGAGTCGGCGGGAGGATGGCAAGGGACCGACGGTGGGTGGATAAAATCAGGGTTATGATTATTATCTGGGGGATTTAAAGCTACAGGCGCAGCGCTGATTAATTTGACAGGACTAAACAAAAATTTATCTTCTGTCCTTTTCTTAATGAAATAGAAAGAAAAAGATGCACTGAACTTAAATTTAGTTTAGTTTGTGAACAAGGGAATCGGCACCACTATCTAAATATACTTATGAGAGTTTAACAATGACAGCTGAATACATAAACGCTTCCAAAAATTAAGCTTTGATTCCATAACAATCTTTTATAACTGCGTCTCCTAACTCATCACTCAGAAAGCATAAAAGTCCCGGTTAGCTGTTACAATTTCCAAGAGATGACAAGCAGTTAAGCCTTTGTATTCTTAAGCCCAACCCGCCATATTTTCCTTTTTGTCTCTCGCTTGCTGAGGGAAGTGAAAACTGTTTGTCTTTCTTACTTCACCTAATTGAGTTTGTCATGATTTCCAAATAATAATAAGATTTGTGGTGATTTTAAATACTATATCAAATTTAAAGTATGTGATTGCCTCAATTGACTTTCGTAGTCATGTAGTCATGAAGTTTAAAAGTATCTCATTTGATATTTACCGCCAAAAGTACTAGTTATTTTTGTAACGGAACGGAATGGAAACATGATGTTTGGAGTGTCGACTAGATCCAAGTCAGTTCTCATCGAGCCTCAGAACCAAACGGTTATCTACTATAAATGATCAGTCTGTTAATTGCTACTGTTATATACTTACCAAGTTTGTACGTGTACATGATTTTATAAAATACAGTAATATTCATACGAAGCAGTCATGTACGAGTATCATTTCAAGTTCGTTATGATTGCGAAGAAAGTTTGTCGGTCTCGTGGTGGTGGTATTACTGTTTTCAAATGTAGCTTCTGTGGTTTGTAACTCATCTTTTTTATTTGCATTACAAGATTATAATATTGTTAGATATAAATTAGTAAAGGCTCGTACAGACTAGTGCGATAACGCGGGCGCGACGCGACACTAGTAGCACAATTTCTTTGTCGGTGCCTGTCGCGCCTGCGATATCGCGCGAGTCTGTACGAGCCTTAATTTTTGTCATTATCATCATATCGATGAAGATGAATGTGTCTAGTAATATTGCAACCATCAATTTAATATTGGTCTTATGATATTATGCAACCGCCATACTTGACAGGCGACTTAAAGCAAATAATGGTATTAGCGTAAATGAGAATGTCTCTTACTTTTAATCCTCTTGGTACCTATTACCCTAGTAGCATTTTTGTTGGCGTTTGGTTGGGCCACATATCTCTGAAAGTGGCCCAACTAAATGCCAACGGAAAATGCTACTAGGGTAGGCCCTAATTTAAAGAAAAATATGCTACTATTTTTTCTGGGAACCACTCCGAACAATAAAAGTTAAGCTCTAAAAGATTCTGAAAATCTGTCGAAAAAAGGCAAAAAAAGAATTAGTCTCTAAGGACCAATTCTAAAAACCATTGTTTATGGTTACAGCCTACTTTACGAAGCAGGTATGAAAGCAAAAGTATAGACCCACTTTTTGGTAAATGCAATTAAAAAACCGGCCAAGTGCGTGTCGGTCTGTCGGACCACGCACAATGAAGGGTTTCGTACTTGGAAAGAATTTATCCTAAGAACAAACTTAACATTGTACTTGGTAAACATAATCTCCCATACATTCCAACTGCAAATGAAAGTTTGTACGCACAATATTGAGAGATTTACCATGTTATTTTAAGACCATAGACTTCTTATAGATTTTCTTGTAATCTGTAAGTATAGAACTATTTTCTGTATTTTTTTCCAAAATTTTAAGTTCAGTAGTTTCAGAGATAAGGGGGGGAATGGTAAATTTTCGTCTATTTTCACTTATAACTTTAAAACAATTTGTTCTAAAATTATAAAATATATACATTTGAGACCCTCACAGTAACCCCTTTTATTTGATATGTCACACGGTACAGATAAAAAAACTTAAAAAAAAAATCTTGTTTACCTCTCAAAACTGACCCCAATATTCTAAATTCATTTATTTACGGTTCACGTCCGTATTTGGGTCACTCAAATTGATATGTATACCAAATTTCAACTTAATCGGTCCATTACATTCGGAGCAAATTGGCTGTGACAGAGGGACAGACAGACAGACACACGAGTGATCCTATAAGGGTTCCGTTTTTACCTTTAGAGGTACGGAACCCTAAAAATAAATTAAGTCAATTGTACCTGTATTTGCACATGACGTCATGTTCGAAAAATCATTTAAAATGAAGCTTTATGAATGGTAACACAAATGGGAGCGCCAAACTTGATCCCGAATTAATTTCGCGGCATAATTAAAACTTTACACTGGCTGCAAAATTGAAACGCTGTCATTCCAGAACTGTGCTGTTATGGAAATTATTTTGTGAATAAATATAGGCATTATGTTTACCTGCCCATTGTTCTGGGGGTAAAAACTGGCGTTGTAGATTGCTTTTTGAAAATAATTTTCCTTGTTGGCAAATTGGTTGGAAAGAATATTGAAAAATTATGTTTGATCCAATTTAATTTATGAATGACTGGCTTTTGAGCGTGCCTTCGCCCGTGTGATGGGCGGAAATTATCCCTAGGGAACGTACTACCGGAATAAAAGTATTCTATGTCCTGACCCAGGTCTCATTTCTCCAATTTCATAACGATCAGTTCAGTGATTTAGTCGTGAAAAGGTAACAGACAGACAGTTAGAGTTACTTTCGCTTTTATAATTTACAATAATATAATATTGATATAGTACTAGCGTTTGCCCGCGGCTCCACCTAGGTGGATGATAGTTATCGCGTAAAAAAGTAGCCCATGTCCTTCTCTATATCCCAGGCTATATCTCTGCCAAATTTCATGACGATCGGTTCAGCGGTTTATGCGTGAAAACGTAACAGACAGACAGAAAATAATAAAAGAAAAAAAATGAAATTGTGTGTATTGTATAATAAAAGATGCTGGTATTCAGCTCTGGAATCGCTTAGACTGGAAGCTGACCCCAACATAGTTGGGAAAAAGCTAGGCAGATTGATATTGATGTTGTATCCATACTAATATTATAAACGTGAAAGTAACTCTGTCTGTCTGTCTGTCTGTATGTTACCTTTTCACGCCTAAACCGCTGAACCGATCGTCATGAAATTTGGCAGAGATATAGCCTGGGATATGGAGACGGACATAGGCTACTTTTTTACGCGATAACTGACATCTACGCGGGCGGAGCCGCGGGTAAAAGGTAGTTTATTTATATAGTAAGTGATATTGATGTTGTGTTTATTTATAAGTATCCTTATACATAAGTGTGGCTCTGATAGGTCCATCATTTTGTAAGTTTTGAAGTGTCGATTGTTGGTTGTCGATACCTATCAAGAGTGCGGTCTCGGAATAATTACTAGCAAATCAGGATCAAATCTGTAATAGGCTTTTATGTACAGTCGAATAAGTTATTTGGATTAACAAAAAAAAAATATATATATATATATATAATATATTACACTGCGAATATGATGCTTTATTGTGTGCGTAATAACGTTTTCAGCTTAGGGCGGGTTGTCACGTCCACTTAATGCACGCGTATACGTTATAAATGGCGCTAATCACCGTCAAACCAAAAAAAAGCGTTTTTTCACAAAATTATGCTATTCACGTTCGTTAAAAAATAACGATTACAGTAACCGGTGTCCCATTGGTTAGCGTCATTTTATTTTTTTACATTTGAACTTTGACGATCGTTTTTTTATGCAGTGAAATAACGCTTTGTATTTAACGAACGTTAAACATCATATCGACGCTTGAAAGGCAATATTGACCAAACGACATGTTGGCAACTTGACACTATAGCATTTTAAAGAATTATTTTCCAATAAAAAAAACATTTAAAATGAATGTTTTAGTGTATACTCTGCTAGAATATACACTAAAATATAAAATACTCCAATTAGTTTTTTTTTTTTAAAAAAAAAAAAAGTACTTTAAGATGCTCTAGTGTAAAGTTGTCAAAATGTCGTTTAGTAAATATTGCCTTTCAAGCGTCGATATGTAATCGTTATTATTTGACGTACGTATGTTACGTTAACAAACCATTTGAAACAACCGGCCCTTTATATTGTAAAGTTAAGTAAGTGTTGTAAAATAATTTATCACCCAGCACACTCATAACAATGCTTAAAAGTACGAGTAGTAGCAAATAGCTTGTTCGACTGTACAATCATAAATAATATTAAACTTGTATGTGACTTACCAATATTAAAGGCTGATACCAATGCGAGGAAAATTAATACCTTCCTAACCATGGTGGATGATTCTGAAACAAAAACAAAGCAATCCTTATGCTCGGAAATATTTCAATCTACTATATAAAAATAAGTCGGGTTTTCCTTCCTGACGCTCCACTCCAACTCCAGAACGCACGAACCGATTTCCACGGTTTTGCATTCGTTGGAAAGGTCTCGGGCTCCGTGAGGTTTATAGCTAAGTTTTTTTTTTTTTTTTATTGTTTTACGAAAAATTAGGGTAGGGTAGAGTAGGGTAGGGTAGGTAGGTAGGTAGGTAGATAGGGTAGGGTAGGGTAGGGTAGGGTAGGGTAGGGTACGTAGGGTAGGTAGGGTAGGGTAGGGTAGGATAGGGTAGGTAGGTAGGTAGGTAGGGTAGGGTAGGTAGGATAGGGTAGGGTAGAGTAGTGGAGTTTATACTATAGCTTTTGACAGAACGAAGTCTGTCGGGTCAGCTAGTTATTTTCTAAAAACTTTAAAGACATCCATTTATTTGCTTTTGAGTAAAGAATATTTTTTACAATTCTGTCCTAAAATTGTAATGTTCTCTTCTTGACAGTAGAAGACGTATAGCTATTTAGAGATCGGTGTTTCTGCATGAGAAGATACTTCAACTAGAAATAAACGTATGGCGTATATCTATGCTGTTTGGTTACCTCATAAGACACTAACGCGATAGATAGGTATAATGTATTAGTTAGAGCAAAACGAAAATAAATGGATATTTTATTAAGGACATATCGTGCTCTATTGTAGTAAAAAAGCGGCCAAATGCGAGTCGGACTCGCCCATGAAGATTTCCGTAGCAGTAAGTAACATAATATAAAAGTTCTTGTAGTTCGTTGTAACTTTGATCGATGTTTTAATAATAGGTTAGTTGCGGTTTACGATTTATGACGTATTAAAAAAAAAACTACTTATTAGATCTCGTTCAAACCAATTTCCAGTGGAAGTTTACATGATAATGTACATCATATATTTTTTCGCGCAAACTATTCAGTTTAGAAAATAATTATATTAGAAACCTCCATATCATTTTTGAACACCTATCCATAGATACCCCACACGTATGGGTTTGATGAAAAAAAAAAAAAAAAACAACCAGTTTCAGTTCTAAGTATGGGGAACCCCCAAAATTAATAGTTTTTTTTTTTTCTATTTTTGTGTGAACAACTTAATGCGGTTCACAGAATACGTCTAATTACCAAGTTTCAGCAGTATAGTTCTATTTTCGGAAAAAAGTGGCTGTGACATACGGACGGACAAACAGACAGACATGACGAATCCATAAGGGTTCTGTTTTTTGCCATTTGGCTACGGAACCCTAAAAAGAACTTTCTGCACTAAATTATTTTCTTTCATGCCCAAATGCTTCAGATCAACTCGCTCTAAATAACTATCTGAATATATTCATCTGCGAATCAAAGTGCAGCAAGCAAATCTTGTAATCAATATTAGATATGTACGTACTCGTAGGTAGTTAGATTGACTCGCTTCCAAACCACAAAGAAATGTGAGAAATTAATGATGAAGTTTCAGCTTTTAATTTAAGTGCTATCATCGATAACTATTAGGCAACTTTTGGATGGATAGAAAACGAAACAAAATGTATTGTATCTTTATTGAAAAATTAAGCATCTGTTATGAAAATATGAACCTCGATTACAAATAATAATAATAATTCCACGATAACCACGGCAACCAATTACAATGGCTATTTAATGGCCTATTTATAGACAACTTACAATCAAATATGACAGTAAACCTCGTCCTAAACCGCTACCGAATTCAGTCCATCACACAAATCATACCAAGATAATTCAGGTAACGTTAAATGGAAAATGGCTGCTACCATGTTAATATTCAGGAAGTTGGATACGAAACAATGGGGATTTGAAACCTGAACAGTTATATTGTATTAGTGTTCTGTATAGAGATGGGAACAGTTATGTTATGTAGTATTTATATCAGTGTTTAAATAAGTTCCACGTGTGGAGATACTTAAATGTAGGACCACCATGAGCAGTGAGGAACTCCACTACTACCTTGCTGGGTTAGATTTTTACCACGGTGTGAGATATTCTCATAGAGTTCGTGCTGACACGAGAAAAAGTATTGGTTGTTTAGTAGTGTGGCGGTATCAACAGCGCCACATTCGAACTACGCATCAAAAGACCTGACGTCACAAATCCTGCATCGCGCTATCAGAGTTTACCGCACGACTAGCATATATACAACATCCCGACATCAACCGTTGGGCAGTTGCCCACCAGACACAATACCCGTCTGGTCGGAGGATCCTCCCTTTACTATAGAGTATGAGTGAACTTTACACCCTGTTCCTCATACCTCTAAAGTAGAAAGATGCTTGATGGTGCTGAAGAGTTTCAGATGATGAATGATAGGACTGCGTACTCAGAAATAGAGCGAAGATGATTTGGGGATCTGGTGAAGATTACAGGATGCTGGATGTGGGCAGCGTATATAGGATTGGATTTTGTGACGATTGTGGGGGAAAATGAAATGATAACGATTAGTAAGTGGGTCACAGAATCCCAAAAACAGTCATAATGAAATTTGTCCACTTGCAGTTATAGTATATACCTTCCTCTAGGATTATCACAAGTCCTTTAAAACTTCCTCTAGGATTATTACAAGTCCTACAACAAACATAATGCAGAAGTATGTTTCAATTCTTAACTTCCTCATAATAATAAAAGTGATAAGTAACAGTATTCTGTGTTTTCCTCCGTCCCAGATGGATAGAAATTATTACAAAGCTCACAGAAACGTTTCGTATTGTTTTTACATTAAAAATAAGTTATGAAATTCTTGTTGGTTCTCCAAGTACAAATGCTAGGCAAAAAAGTTTTATAGCTTTTACTTCAGTTTGAGTTTTGTTGGTTTATATCAATCTTGACGTGAATGGATTAGAGAATAGAAAGTAGCTTAAAAACCGGCCAAGTGCGTGTCGGACCTAGCACAATGAAGGGTTCCGTAGTCGGGATGAATATATCCCAAGAAAAACTTAAAATTGTAGCTGAGAAACATGCTCTCCTATACAGATTGTATGGGGGAACATGTTTTTCAACATTAAATCATTTTGCAAATTTAAGTTAGTCGACTATTACTCGTAAACTTGAAAAGCCTAATTATCGCTACTAATTAAAATTAGCTGCTAATTTTTATTTGAGTCAAGTGTCCCCCCCCCTGCTAGCTGGCAGGATAGATTTTTCCACCTCATTTTTCATCTCATATTCTGATTGTCACTTACGTTGATAAGTGACAATCAGAATATGAGATGAAAAAATTCTCACTTACTGTCTGATTGTCACTTATGAACGATATCATTAAACAACAAGTATAATAATGAAGTTCTTTCAATATGACGATTCTGCTACCAATTCTCCAAGATCTGCTAAAGGAGGCTCTATTTTACAATGGACCCACAACAAGTATTTAAGTCCTTAAATTCCTTCAAATGATTCTCAAAATTCGAAGAATACAAATCCATACCGTCTCCAAAGCGCGAAAATTCCCGAAACGTAAAACCTTCTTTGTAATATTCATTATGAACATTCGTAAAGCTTAACTTTTCCAATAAATCCGTAAATATAGCGTTGGATATCAAAGTAAACAAATGTAACAGTAAAAAATCTTGTTCTTCAAAAAGTTTGAGCACGTCTTAAGCTTCTAAAGTAATGCTTAACACGCACTTAAGGGTCGCTTTCGCAAGACATCACGGTAAGTTGGCTCAACACTCTTGATGTAACTTGAGTTAATGGCAACAGGACTTTTTACTCTGATGGAAAAAACTCTAGGAATATTTTCTGTGCTTAGAATTTACGACATGAAGAGGATTCTGCGAATTTCTTTGGCAGAAAGGAAAATATATTTTAGTCAGTTCTGGTAATTATGGGATGAAGGGAAAAACATGTAAATTGAAAAAGTTTTTGACAGAAGTGTGAATAACTCTGACATTAGATGTTCCTACAAGTTTGTTTTTCATTATTACTCGTCTTTGTCAACATATTTACTATGTTACAAAAAATACGTATATGTATCTAGGCATAACTTTTTCAATATTGTTGATATTTCATATTTGTATTTATCGGAGACGAGGTGTATCCGGTACGCCAGCGCCATCTGTTGGCGTTCGATAGAGCTGGTGGATTCGCGCCATCAGTTCTTGACAATTCGCGACGCTAGCGCTGCCTAGGCGTATGGCAGAGTCTACGACATAACGTTCGACCGGCGATAAGTGTCCCCGCACATTCCTTAAGTGAAGTTCATTGGTGGCGGTCAAGCAGTGAAGACGTCAAGAAACTGTTGCGCGTTCGGTATAGTTGTTTCGTGTTCCAACATTAATTACTTTGCATACCCATTACTGTATAGAATCAAGTTCTTCTAACTGAACAGATAGATGTGCTGCTGGGGAGTTTGTTCTGCTACTTCTTCTTCCCAGTTAAGTGGTGAAGGGATGGCCGTTTTGGGGAACTGTCTTATGTAATTTTGATTCTCAACTTAGATTGAGTAAATGACTTTTGATTCTAATAACGGTTTTTCTATTACGCAATAACCAACACTACCCACAGTACGCCCACAGTAGTTAAAATATGGCTGATGATAACGAGAGAAACCTTCCGTTTTCCGACATATATAACTGTAAGTAGGTAAAATAAAAAATATTATTCAGAATTTATTTTGTGAATGGTTTGACGTTAAGCATTTGCGAATGAATTTGAGTATGAGAGTGATAAGTGAATTTGATACTAACTATAGTCATTTTATTTAAAAAAAAATCTCTTTTGATATAATACAGTTTACAAACGTTTTCTAAATCGTATTGGTATAAAGTCGTATAATTAATGCACTGGAGTAATCTGACATGACAATATGCTATACTCCATTTACTATAGCATTAGACAAATAACGGCTAAATAACGACAGTTATTGTGTAACATTGTTGAAATTACTGCACTTTGGAGTTATTTTTTTAATGTAAATGGTAAATAGATTACAGTGCTTTGTATTTATCGTGAAATAACGGAGTTTATTAAACATTTACATCGAAATAACGAAAGGGTGAGAACAGTTATTTGTCTAATGTTATAATATATGGAGTATAGCTGTCACTGTGTAATAAAATGGTCATATTTATTGTAATGTAGATTATTTAGTTTAATTGATTTATAAAGTGTAAAATAAATGTATAATATATATGTATTCTATAAGTGTAAAAGTCTAGAATACAATACATATTTCCTTTTTATTTAACAATGTAACGCTAGCACCTGTCAGTCTCCTCCATTGAATTAATAATTCGACTATAGTTATCAGACGACGCAGCGTTGACATTGAGTGTCAGGCAATTATTAGTTAGACAATTGAATGATATGTTCATTGTATTGATATGTTCAAGTATTCGTCGTATCTATTGCATTACAAGCTCCTTAATCCATCTACGAATCTGGGAAAGTTTTAGACGCAGTATTGGAACTATTCATAATGATATTGTGCAATGAATTATAACACGTAATTTCAGCTATCAGAATTTGTACAACAAAATATTTTTACTGAACGATTTTTCACAAACATTACGTCATACATGGTCCTAACTTTGGTACTTTTACGCTCGTAGCAAGCAACCCAATTCTTTATTTTATGTCTCTCCCCGCTGTTGCGTCAAATAAAACATTACGTCTAGATATAAGTTTCAAGAGCAGAGGTGACCAGTCGCCGAGACCCCTCCATTCTATCCCTGTCTTAACTTTACTGTTTTGTCTAACGCGTTTGATAGACCAACTTATGATGGATGAGGTAGTATAGCATTTTAGTGGTGGCCCGCCTGTCTAAGTTTTTAGGGTTCCATCCGAATATCTATTACAAAGTTGAATAACTTTTGTGAGTTCCAAAATATGAATAGTTTTTGGAAATTTTATGAAAGGTGTCGCTGGGTTCATGTTGGGTCCGGTCTTATTTCCAAGTTTTATTGTTTTTCTTTTGTTGCTTTAAAGGAAAGCGTGTAGAATATTTACAAAGTTCAGAGTTTTCAATGTTGGTGTGTTAACGCTACGGTGCTTCTCATCTTATATATAAAATTCTCGTGTCACAATGTTAGTTACCATACTCCTCCGAAACGGCATGACCGATTTTTATGATATTTTATATGCATATTCAACAGGTCTGAGAATCGGCTACTATCTATTTATTTTTTTAAGTTTTAGGTAGGTAGGTAGGTAGGGTAGGGTAGGTAGGTAGGTAGGTAGGTACCTACCTACCTACCTACCTACCTACCCTGCCTACCTACCTACCTACCTACCTAGGTAGGTAGGTAGGTAGGCAGGGTAGGGTAGGGTAGGGCAGGGTAGGGTAGGTATGTAGGTAGGGTAGGGTAGAGTAGTGAAGTTTATATGTATATAGCTAATATATATAGTAATAGCTTTTGACAGAACGAAGACTGTCGTTAAAAAGAACTTAATTTTGTAAATTACTAGCTGACCCGTTTAAATCCAATAATAATAATTATTATTAAGGTATTATGTTTCGTTAGAACTTATTTCGCGTCGTTTTTATGGTTATTTGAATAGGTACTCCGTTCATTATTCGGGTTAAAAATATTTTCGTTGCTTTATTACTGCTAAACTGTGAATTAATTGTTATAATATTAAAGTTACCAAAAACAACACACAATAAACTTAATAATGTAAATAACCAAACAAAAATTTGGGTTATTATCGCTCATATACTATTTAGCTCAGTTATTTAAAAAGAAGATGGGTGTTGGTCTAAATTACAAAAGAAAACTGATAAAATATCAGAATGCTGTGATATATATTTGAACTGCTACATAGCTGCATTGTTACAATATTCAGTTTCGTTATTACAGGTTTGAGTTGCATCGTTTTATTCGGTGCGCTGTTATTGTGTGCTGTTATTGCTGTTTCCGAAATTCAATCTGAGGTGGCTGCTTGATTTTAAAAGCTGAGAAAATTCCAAAAATATTGTATCTTTTTACTGTATTTAATTCTGTATGAACAAAAAAAAAAAAAACGATCTTATTGGATGACAATAACTACGGTGGCAACCAATGGATAAGGAATCAAGAGCATCACATTTAGTATAGTGAAACGTTGTCAGAAATAAGTAATTATTTACTTAACCTCTCGTAATTACAGACACAATAAAACAAACATAGTGTCTCTCGTCGATCCACGTTCATATATATCGTTGGTTTACTGCAGGAACTCAGTAATGGCAAAAAATTATAAAGATTATAATGCTTTGAGAGTGTCTGTTTATAATGTCTTGGCGAGTTTTATATAGGTAATGCAAAAACTCATTGTGTTTAATTTTTCTTTATCATAAGCATAATGAAGATGATATAGGGCAATCAATACAACTAAAACTAGGAAAATACATAAAATTTGGACCGAAACAGCAGTATCTGATGAGGGTGAATGCCGAATGTAAATTAATTTTAGAAAGTCTATCCGAAATATCATTACAATGTTTAATTTTTTCGTCAACGAAAGGTGAAATACTGTCTTCTAAAATTGGGGAACCTAGGAGGTGCAGTGAACTTTTTTCCAATACTTTGATATCTGGGGCTATTTTATTGAATTTCTGTAAAATGGATTGGCTGTCATTATTGTCACAAAGGTAGATTTCACATTTTGAATAGTTGAGATCAAGGCCGATGGAATGGAACTGCTGCTTTAGGAATTGGAGATCTTTGAGAACAGTGTCTACGTCACCTCCTAGAATCCCATCATCTAAATACCACACATTAAATTTTGAATTTAGTTGCTGTATGATGGGGTGGATAGCCAAACTGAAAATGACTGGCCCGCGAGGATCACCTTGTTGGCATCCGACTGCAGATTCCAAAACGTTTTCTCTATAAAGTAATTTGGATGGGTGCCTGTAGCATTGCCACAAAAAACCATAAATTTCCGGTAACTCTTTTTTTACTTCAGCCAACAAAGTGTCCCTGTTAACGGAGTTGAAGGCATTCCTAACGTCAACCTTGAGGATGATCTCACCTTTACCGGAATTTAAAAAACTGGAAAGGGCATGTACGGCAGCCTCGCAGCCCCTTTGGATCCAAAGCCAAGCTGGAGGGGCTGGAACTTGTTAGTTAAAATTTCGACGTACAATTTGCAGCATATTTTGGCTGCCGTACGCCTGTAGGTGCACCCAACGGCAATGGGACGAATGCCGCCGTCTCTCTTGCGCAGGGCACATAAGTTAGCCCCGTACAAGACATCGACGACGGCATCATTCACACCGCCGTTGAGCATCAAGTTAATTAGAACCGCAAGCTCCTTCAAAAGTGACTCACCAGCTTCCCCGAAGCCTAAGCTCAATAAGTCTTTTAAATGCTGGGGATTCAGGCCGTCGAGACCGCCGGCGGAGCCACTTCGGAAGGAGCTCACGGCTGCAATGAGCTGGGGGTCAGTGATGTTAAAAGAATTTGAATCTGGACCGAGAGGGAGAGGGGGGTCGGGGAAGGTGAGACCAACCGCAGGCGCTGGATGTTTACTCTCCAGAGCTGAAATAGTTTCTGGAGAGTAGGGTGCCACCACATCGCTACTGAAAAGTAGCCTGGCCGCTCCCTGATGTCACCTTCACTTAATTTGTATGTGAGAGACCAAGAGGCTTATGTGAACATAAGCCTCTTGGTGAAAGGTTATTGGAAACAGGTAATTTTGGATCTAAAATAAGGGTCGAATTAAAACAGTTATCTTTAATTTGGTTTGTTAATGTTTTTTTAGTTGCCAAATTTTTTTGTACATGTAGAATCCTATAAGGGAAGGTAAGTCATTGCTCCCAGGCACTTTGAGAGTTCTCCTGGGTCGCAAGATGGAGACATTCTGCTAAACACAGCGCAACAGACCGTCTCGCGCCCCGGGGAACTCTCTTTAATACTGGGGTAGATTTTTTTAATTTTGCCAATGTTTTCCACAAACTGTAAACCGGAGTTGTTGATGTTGAAGATGTGGCTGGGGGGCACAAAGGTGCACTATGAGGTTTGTGAACCTTACCATAGTGTATCTGTAGCCCCCGTGCGCCTTTAAAGAAGCGTGGCTGGGAGCAATGGGGACATCTCACCTGGACATCGAGCGATGTGGCAGGTTGACTGGCACTATTATCGGCATCGCTACAGCCGGCTATATTAATTATATTTGTGTTGATTAATTTATGTTAAATCGCTAGATGTCATCAATCATCTTCCTTTTTAAATTTATGTCGGAGTTGGCTTCTAGTCTAACCGTTTGCAGTTGAATTTACATGAAGCAACTGCCTATCTGACCTTTAAAATCTAGTTACTGAGTAACGCCCTGCACTTTGTTTAATAACGAAAGCCAATTTTAAGTCTTGAAAAAAATTGGTCCATCTATACTGTCAACTGTGTGATTGGTTAACGAATATTTTACCAATGGAGGTGGTATTGACGATGTAATTAGATAGAATATGCATAAATCTCTCTTTAAAATTCCTTATGACGCAATAACAAATTTCAAGAAAAATTTGAAACTAAGTAATGATCCCGATGCAGGCTTTCCTTTAAACCAGCTCCCAAACATAAAACTATGAGATATCATAAAACATATAAAACTTGACGATATAAGGCGGGTCAAGTTGGGTTGATTTTACGATGTCATACTTATATTACACTTTCATGTTGGTTATAAATTTTGCTCTTTATATGGCGCGCAATTTTGATGAGCGGACTATATTAACATGAGATATGTAGACCATATTTTTGTAAATATGTTTATTATTTTTGTTTCATCGCTCGCGTGGCTCTTTCTAAAATAAAAGTAGCCTAAGTTACTCCTAATAACATCAGTTATCTGCCAATGAAAGTTCCGTCAAAATCGGTCAAGCCGTTTCGGACATTAACGGGAACAAACAGACAGACCGACAGACCGACAGTAACACAATCAGACACTTCGATTATATTTATTTGTATAGATAATTCTGTTTTCAACCCCTGAGGCCTACATTTTTGTTACAATTTAAAACAAAAACGAACTACAACTTACCAAAAAAAAAAAAAACATGAATTATTACAATTGGCCTTTTAAACGCTTACGGAGGTCTCTTTCAGACAACCGGAATGGACCAGTAACCATGCAAACAAAACCCCAAGGAATGCTAAGTAATCCGTATTTTAGTAGAGATATAATTCTGAGCATCGCTCTAGAATAATATTAAACCCAAAACCTGCTTCACATAACACTCAAAAAAGGCTTCCTCGAAACAAATCGCAAAAAGCAAACAGGCACTAAGTGAAACCGAACCCCTCTGGACAAGTGATCATGATTAATTGCTCGCTCATCAATAACGTTGTCAACGGCAAGCGATTAGCGATAGATGGCGCCACACCAATGCTGGGGCATTTTCTAGGTTAATCTAGGACCGAGGATTTTGGTGAGTAAATGGTTCGTTGGATCTGAATGTGTTAAAAATGGTATTAGGAAGTGAGGGAGGGTTTGTTCTTCATATTATCATAATATATGACAACTAAAGAATCGATGCTGCGATCATTATTATGTGAAATTGGAGACATTGGATTATAACTACGGTTTAGTTGATTTTACCAAAGTTGTTCTTTAAGTTTTAGATTTATATAGTATACATACTCCCACTGCAATGCAGCTATATACAGGAAAAGTTTTTAGGCAGTGTGCAAATTTTGACAAATTAAACTTAAACGTGTTTTGTTATACACCTAGGTATTTGTTATTTTGATATGTCTTAATACAAAAAAAATAAGTCCGGTAGCCTGTACGCTTCGCTTGAGGGGGAGCACTGTAGCTGCATCATCATCAACATCATTCGTCATCACCCAGCAGCGCGCCGCGCGCGCCAACCGACCGTGGAGCCCTAACGCCCCACCACCGCCACCGCAGCGGTGACGGCCCTGTCGCGAGTTCTGTGAACGATTAAATACGTACAGTGCAGTGATTGGACAATATATATGGATATATTGGACAATCTGGTCTCTTTTAATGCCACCAAAACACAGGCGTGTCTCTTTACCGCTAAAAGGAGTCGTTTTGATCAAACTCCTACTTTTCGGGGTACATCTGTTCCTGTAACTGATCGGCTCGAGCTCCTAGGCATGGAGTTGATATCTGGTCTCAACTTCGGCTCCACCATCGAGTGCAAAGCTCAAACTGCGGCCAAGAAACTGGGCGTCCTAAATAGGGTGAAGCGATACTTTACGCCTGGACAGCTTTTAACCCTTTACAAAGCACAAGTCCGTTCCTGCATGGTGTATTGCAGCCACCTTTGGGATGGCTCAGCAAAGTACCAACTTGCTGCGCTTGACTCGGCGGAACGCAGAGCTAAGAGGCTCATTGGCGACGTTAAACTGGTGGATGCCAAGCTTCACAGCTTGGCTCATCGCCGCAAGGTTGCCTGCTTATCGGTCTTCTACAGATTGTACTTCGGTGAGTGTGCCCATGAACTCCACGACCTCATTCCACCGGCCCCCTTCTACCATCGGAAATCTAGACGCACTGCAAGTTACCACCCCTACCTAGTTGATATTCCACCAACTCGCACTAAGCGTTTTCAAACGTCTTTTATAATACGCACAGCAAAGGAGTGGAACTCTCTGCCTGCGTCTGTGTTTCTGAACGCATACAACCCTAATCTATTCAAAGTGAGAGTGAACAGGCTTCTTCTGGGTAAGCTCACTCCATCTTAGACTTTGTCTCTGTCACCTAGACCTAGATACCTTCATTCCTTAGATACCTTTACAAGCACTTGTACGGGTTTTATCCTCTCTTGTATCCCACTAAATTCCTGTTGGGTTGCTTGGGTTTCAGTTCCCTAGAAGCAAGACGGTCGCGTGATCAGATGACTGTAATATTTAAAATTCTTAGAGGTATTGTAGATGTTCCTGATCTGCATAACTAAATCTGCAATCTATTTGTCCCGGATAATTACTGTCGTGGCAGAAAGCACCGCTTACTGGCTGTTCCAACTTGCCGTACTGTTGCACACTCTAAGTCACCTATTCCTCGGACATTAGCCGCTATGAACGCTCCCCTGAACTCAAACACAGATTTGGATATGTTTGTGAATGAACGGAAGATGATACTGTCGGAATGTTTGAATTTTTGTGAGAAGAATGCATGACTGTGTTAAATAAATATTATAATAATATATGTTTAAATAGTGTAATTGGCTTCAGCTTCTATTTAAAATAAATAAATAAATAGTAAAATAAAAAATAAAAAAACTGAAAAAACTACAAAATAAATTTACATAAGAGCAAGAAGATGATAATAATGACTACGGACTCGTAAAGATAAAACAGATGAAAACATCATCTTCAAAACAGGAAAACATTACTAAAAAAGTCTTCATCACCCTTGAGTAATAATGACAGAAATCCAATGGTTGCGAAACATATTATCATACTACTCCGGAAAATTAATACGCACAGTTCCCATAGGATTCTGCATATGTATCAACATCCGTTATTAATCTGAAAATGAACCAAATGATGGACACTTTTGTATCTTTTACCGCGATGTCTTTTTTTTTGTCGAGAATGTTTTACTGATCTTTTCATAAATCCTAAACGTGCGCTTGAATTTAATAGAATATTGTCAGCGTGCATTTTGGTGAAACATGTTTTTGGAAATTTTGTTCAGTGATCAACTAAAATGTACCTTTGTTTAAAATATTAGCGATGCTGGCAGATAGGTACGTTGTATGGATACGGTACGATATGCTGACGAAGTCGCGGACAAGGCAGTTCACTACAATAGGTACTAGCCAAAATCCATACTATATAATATAATATAATCCATACTAATATTATAAATGTGAAAGTAACTCTGTCTGTCTGTATTTCTGTCTGTATGTTACGTTTTCACGCCTAAACCACTAAACTGATCGTAATGAAATCAGGCAAAGATATAGTCTGGGATATGGAGAAGGACACAGGCTACATTTTGACGTGATAAACGACATTCACGCGGGCGGAGCCGCGGGCAAAAGCTAGTACAGTCATAATTTCTTTACTCTTGGCAATATAGTCCAATTTTATTTAAGAATATCTATTTTTATTAATTTCTTGCCAAATAAATAAACAATTTCAGTCTCTTCTAACTAATTAAAATCCTTACAGGATAATAAAATAAGAACTTTACTCGAGAAAGCAGAAAACAATACCGAATGCATCCCTTAAGAGTCTGCAGTAGCCTTTTCACATTCTAGAACGCTACGTGGAGTTCAATTAGTTTTTTTTTAGTTCTCATAAGGAATTGTTATGATAAAATGAGTTCATAATTCAAAATTGTTGAAATTTTTTCTTACTAGTCCATCATAAGAAAGTTACGAGCTAAAAATAACGAATACAGGGGCCTTTTTAGGGTTCCGTACCAAAATAGTAAAAAGGAACCCTTATGGTGTGACTCAGTCTGTCTGTCTGTCTGTCACAGCTGAATATCTCAAGAACTACTGATGCTATCAACTTGAAATTTAGAATAGTTTTAGATGACGTTTGCCCAAATATTTTGCAAATAAGAAAGAAACAAAAAAGTTTTTTTTTTTGCAACAGTGACTGAAAGGTGGTCTTAAAAATTCGAAATGCCGCTACTAGGGCATGTGGGGTATCATATGAAAGAGCGCTGTTTGCAGATTCTTTTTTTATTTAGACCGCATAGTTTTCGACTTTTGATGAAAAATGTAAAAAAAAATACCGTTCCCCCCTTATCTCCGAAGTTTGCATAGAGAAAAATCTGAAGTTATTCTATGTGATAGAAGCTTATGTAAATAGAAAAGATTACAGGAAACATAAAACTATGTCTCTAAATAGCACACTTTCAGAAATCAACAAGAATTTCATTAGTTCCTTTATCTGTCAAGAGATGGCGCTGACCTAAAACTGCCATATTCTACATCGCAGTGTTAAAATTCTCTGACGAATATAGGTCTGGCCGATGAAAATTTAAAACATTTCGCGGTTCACAACCAAAATGTCCTCCTTCGTCGTTGTGAGCTAAAAATAACAAAAAAACACTTTTTATTTTTTATTATATTTTTTATTAATAAATAATATTTTTAAGAACAGTAGTGGCCTGGTGGTAATGGCAGCGACTTAGAAGTTGTAATAATTACTAAAATCGATTCAGTAAATGATTCTGCACAAACTACTTTCATAATAGGGATGATTCCTGGGTAAAAAAAAGAAAAGAAAAACTGTTTAGTCCGTCAAACAGATAATAAAAAAAATATTAGACACGTATTTTTCGCTTTATCATATTAATAAAAAATTACTTAGATAAAACACATTAAACTTGGGGAGTGGGGGGCTTGTTACGTCACAGCTCAGTAAAAAATCTACTGTGAAGTGACGTCATGCCACATTTGAACTAATGTCAATGTAATCGCCGTAATGTTTTGATTACGTAAAAAAAGAAAAAATACGTGTCCAATATTTTTGAATAATCTACATGACGGACAAAAAAAAATTTTTTATTCATCATCCCTATTGGGGGCTATATGTTTGAGCCATTTGGGGTTGAAACTCTAGGACCGATGGGTCCGAGTGCCCAGTTAGGTAGTTTTTCGAGACATCGCCAAGCGGTTGGTCGACTCTTCACGTGACCAGAGGGCTGGCCTATTTCTTGGCCAAAGAATCAGTATTGCCACAGTTGTAGTTTTTTCTGGGCACATAACTATTTAGGTCTTACCTACTTATACGAATGAAGCTTATGAAGCTCTATATGATTGTACGGAACCCTCGGTGCGCGAGTCCGACTCGCCCTTGACCGGTTTTTTCACTGTGTTCGAGAAGGTAATGTCTAATAAAAAATTATACTCAAGTTGTATTAAATTATCTGCAAAATAAATTACCTAAACAATATACTAAGGTATACTGTATACAAACAGGTATTAAGGGTCAAGTGAGTAAAAAATATTTTAGAAGTATAGTCTCTTATTGTTTGTTTATAAGTATTTAGATTAGTATATAGCTATTTTAACTTTATGTATATTTTTTTCTCTTCTACTCTTACACACGTTGTCTACATCTCTATATCTACTTTCCTATCGCAGGTATGCTGGAAGAGATTTCATTAGAAATAAGCATCACCTTTGTACGTATTTTTCTGTTCCTTTCTTCTTGTCTGTTTATATGTATGTACATAAATTGTTAAATAAATAAATAAATGATTTCAAAGATATTGAAAAGGAAACTGACATTCACGACGTTGTTTGTAATAACAATAATAGTAAAGATTATGACGAATACTATGCAATATTCAATATAACACTAGTCTCAACTCACTCAACACTTTCTTGAAGAACAAGTCGTGCACCCAATAGGTTTCACATCGACAAAAATATCGAAGTTCCAGACTAACTTTCATCAAAAATCCTTCCTTTAGTGCTCACTCTCGATCGTTACATCTTGTGAAAAGTATCATGCTTCTAGACCCCAGCGGTTGAGACTGCGTTGTCTGTCAATGAATTTAAGATTCTTATTAGAAGATTAAAATTATGTATATATGTACCTCAATAGTACCTACCTACTTGTTTACGTAGTCACAAGTACCTAGATGACCTCACTCTGAGATGTTTGAAAAACTGGGAGATAAATGTGAGTTAAAAACTAGATATCCTAATAGATTAATTATTCCTAGAATGAAAACGGAACTATATCGGCGAAGTTGTTATCCTATGTGTATTCAGATTTATAACGAGATTCCTAATCAAATTAAAGAACTTCCAATGATCCGCTTCAGAAGGTCCTTACGCAGTTGGTTAATTGAGAAATCCTTCTATAGTACAAAATAATTATTTCAATATAAGTTTTCAAACTGTTATGTTCACTAATATTATTATTAACACAAACGGGATATTTACCATGTTTACTATTTTGTTATGAGTTTCCGATATTTCGGCGCTGTTGCAAGCACCATGATCACGGATAAACAGAAGTCATTGCGGGTGGGTGTTTATGAGCAGACAAAACGGTCTACGCTCTTTCTTGGGAACTCATAACAAATAGTAAACATGGTACGAGTAGATATCCCGTTTGTGTTAATAATAATTCTTTAAATTTAAATTAAAATGGTCTAATTGTATAACAAAAATTTGCATGTCATTATGTTATGATTAAATATGTTAAGCTACATTATACTACCATTGTTAAGACCTTTTATAACCATATTTATCTGCAAATAAATCTTTGACTTTGACTTAGATGTACATTGTTATTACATTCCAAGCACGTAATGAAACTTTGCTAATTAGAGTTGGAGTGATATCTGAAAGTTCTTGTACATACTACGACACATCAAGTTATCCATACATTTGCAGGTTAATCTCAATTCTCAATACTTTATTGCATTCCATATATGTATTACATAGATGGTATAACAGAGTAAAAGATCAATATGGACCCTGTCGGGCACAGCAGAATTAGGAGAGAGGAAGAGGGCTATGTAACAATTCAAGCAATTCAATATTATTATAAATGATTAGATGTGTTTAATTTTAACCTATCCTATCCTGGCATTGTAGGTATAGATCTTCCGTACAATGAGAGGTCTGCTTATACTGGAAATGTATCTTCGTGTGTGCTTATAGTTCAATATAAAGAGAATATGTGGAAGATTCGAGACCTTGGTGACTACTTTGATGTTGTCTGGCACCCGATATGTGTCTAGAATGCGTATTTGGTAGTGTTATACTATAATAGTCGACCTAGTGATTGCTGTTTAGGTCCCTCGCCCACGGCGACTTTTTGTAGCGATGCTGTCGCGCGTTTACGAAACGCCCGACAGCATCGCTACTAATGCGCGTTAGTCGCATTTTCAACGCGCTACAGAAGCGATGCCAACGCGCTACTAACGCGCTACAGTATCGGGATTTCATCGATGCAAACGCGCGACCGTGTCAGACGACATCGGGGAGTGAACGGAGGAAGGGTGGCGCGTGAGTGGAGAACCGAGCATCAGTGCAACTGTGGCATTTTTATGCTGTTACTGAATCGCGTTTGCATCGTGACAGAAGCGCGACAGTATCGTATTTGCATCGCGACTGAGAATCGTGGTGTGAGCGAGGGCAAACAGCTAGCGGCCGCATCGCGGTTGTATCGATGCGAACGCGCGACAGCATCACTACTGCATCACTGCATCGCTACAAAAAGTCGCCGCTTAGCCTATGGTTGAAGGTCACTAATACGTCATAAAACGACGAAGTCTATTCGTCCATAGTTCCAGCTTTAGTGATGTTTTAATTTAGTGGGAATATAATGACAAGATTAAGTAACTATACTATTTTTTTAACAGTTTTGACTGTCTGTCACGTGCTCTTTTTTAAAACCAGCACATGGTTGGGGTCACTTGGAAACACGTACATTATCTATTTAATGGGAAACAAAGTTGGGACAAGTAACGGAGGACAGGTCGAATGCGATAAAAAAAAAAAATCCAAAGATAAGAGTAAAATAACCGATTTCTAGTCACAGCTCACAATACTAGTGCTAACATCCTGGTTACTAAAAGCTGGGCTCAGGAAATCCAAACCCCTTAAAAATCATTCAATCTCTATCGGTGGGAGAGTTTCCCATCTGGAGATGAGCTCCACAGGGCAATAATATTAAGATAATTAGGATACGAAAATTTTATCAGCCTAGGATAATTTAAGAAGTCACAGAGTCTTATTATATAAATCAGAATAAAATCAGTAAGAGTCGTATTTCTGATAGCATGCTTTTCGCATAGCATGACCACGTAGGAACGGAAGAAACGAAAGATAAAAAGGCAGATTGTAAAAAGGTTTTTACTCCGCGTAAAAGTGAGCAAATGAAGATTTTTTTTTTCACCTTGCATAGAACGAGATAATATGTCTTTTCTTTATATAGAAGAAATGGAAGTGTTCATAACAATATAACCCTGGGTGGCTAGCTCTGCTGTAAATACTTAGAAAAGCTTATCTTTATTATAGAAACCGCTCTTCTTGTTTAAAATGGAACAAGAATTTATAGCATGAGTTATCTATCAGGTAAGCTGCCTTATTTACAAACAAAAACCACAATATAACTCGTCCCAAATCCAAAACTTTATAATAAATCCTAAACCAAACTGATACTTTAACCAAATGGTATTCGTTTGCATAGTAACAAGTTACGGCACATGCCCGATATTTGGATCAAACTTCCTTAATTAGGGAACTCTGTATGATATCCCGCCGGCCGCCACATCTGCGACTAATAGTTTGTGAGGTGTTATTGCGTTTGCGAGTTTTGAGATTACTTTTGATTTATTTTCTGGGTTTAAATTATGGGTTCGGATGTGTTTATTAACATTTCCCTAACTTTTGCCATTGGTTTTGCCCGTGTGGAGGTCCCAAAAAATCCTTTAAAAACCCTCTCCATGCAAAAATACGGTGTATGGACTAACTTTCATGGTGGTCGGTCAAATGGTGTTGAAGTTTATCAGTCTCATATCAACATCCATTTTATATACCTATATAGATTTTTGGTAAAACCAGAATTGCACCAAATGGGAGTCCAGCTCAGCATGTGTCAGGCAGATATACCTGGCGCTGATATTCTGCTGGATCCCTGGAGTGACACACGGACGTCGAGCTGACGATATAAAATTGGTGTTGTGATTGTGACAGGCGCGGATTATGCAAGTATACCCGCAACTATGGATTCTACAGTAAGTTTCGCATTAAGAAACGTTCTTGTTCGTTGATGTGCTGATTGTGTATAAATTACTTGATTATAAAAGTTATAAATGTATAATGTGATTATAAATGTATAATGTGATTACGAAATATGAATAATCTTATTTTATTTATAGTGACGTAGGTGCGAATAAAATAACAATTTGGCTAGACTAAAGTATGTTTACAATAAATAAATATAGGTAAACAACATGTGTATTATGTATATATTATATAACTATTATCCAACAAAAAAAAAAAAAATACATGACCTATTGAATTACCTACTAAGTAAGTAAGTACCCTTTTGTTCACAGGTTTGTGACCACGAGTTACGCTAAATGACAGATTGATTCGGGAAGAACACGACAGCCAGTTATATAATGGATGTGTTTGAAACAGTCATACCCAGTTTTTTCTGCGAGGCGATAAGAAACTGCCGCAGTCGAACTCTGAAGGTACCAAGATATTTAAGATTCCTTATCGGCGGAGGAATATTGTTCCAGCATTTGGATGCGGCGTACCTAAAACTATATAAGAGGAAGTGGTTTTCATTCATTCTTGCAAGTTTCCACCTGGACAAACATAAAATGCAAGTTAATGTGTTGTTATGTTCTTTGAAATACGATGGTCTCTGGTCAGTTTCTTTATCAGAAAATTCTTATAACTATATCTCGCAGGAGCTTTTTTATTTACGGTTAAAATAAAAAAAAGCTTCTGCGAGATAGACTTTTAAGAAATTTCCAATAAAAAGCTTCATAACTTAGACGATCTACTTATACCTAATACGACTTTTATTTCTGATTTCGGACAAACATAAACATGGCTGGCGAATTGTGGTTTTTATATACTCTTTTATATCTACCCCTATCTGTTCGGGAAACACAGGCGTTATGTGATATAATTTTTTTGTTATTTTTAGAACCTGAGTTATATTTTTCACGTCTATTGAGCACTTTTTAGTCACAACCCTACAGAATGAAAGCTGACAAGGATGTTATAATATAAAAGGCAATATCCTGATGAGATCACTGAATCAGCCGCACTAATATATACTGTTCGGGTTGGCATGAATTGGCACAGCCGGCCGGCAAAATCCATACTAATATTATAAATGTGAAAGTAACTCTGTTTGTCTGTCTGTCTTTATGTTACGTTTTCACGCCTCAACCGCTGCACCGATCGTCATGAAATTTGGTAGAGATGTAGCCTAGCGATAACCGACATCCACGCGGGTGGAGCCGCGTACGCCTGTGTTCGTTCCGGTGTGATTGATCCTTGACTGAATAGTAGTGATGCAACGAATACGAAAACGAATATTCGTATTCGCCGAATAGTAGACATTTACCGAATATTCGTATTCTGCGAATACTAATACGAAAATTTAAAAATTAATATGTTTGTATGCAAATCCAATTACTGGCAGACTTGGAAAACGTGCGTCGTCGGCACGTAAAAATACGACGTGTGCAAGGGCCTTAACTGCAACGACGACGCCGACTGCTGATCCACTGGCCTTTTGGCGAGAAGATGTCCATTTTAGAAGTCTGAAAAACTCGCCCATAAATATTTTTCACTGAAGCCATGTACAGTCGCCTCGGAAAGACTTTTCAACGGCTGAGAACATCCAGAATGAAAAAAAAAATCGCCTAAAACCAGAAAATCTACAAATTTTATGTTTTTTAAATAAAAATTTGCCTATTGTAAATTTTAATTATTAGAAGAATAGAAATTCATCAAATAAATTAGTATTTTATTACCATGGCGAGATATTCGTATTCGTATTCGCCGAATAGTAGGTCTGATATTCGTATTCGTAAAAGTAGTATTCGTTGCATCACTACTGAATAGTGCATAGTTGATAGTTTTAAGGTTGATTTTGATAGATTTTGTGTACCTATACCTGTTGACAAGCGCTTCTCGCCATCAAACTGGAAAGTTTGGCGAGTAACACTATAAACAATAAATAATGTACATAAAAAATGAAAATTAAATAAAAAAATATATTATACCAACCTGAACTAGGGAGTAGCTCGCCTAATCTAAACTTGAGAAAAAGCTAGTTGACTACCATAAAGTTTGTTGACTATCAAAACCTCATTCCACTAGTCCTCAGAGACTATGTCAGCAACATAACAGGAAGCCGCATGCAACTGACACTGCGGCTGTTGATCTAACTTCACTAATTAACGAACTTACTAAGAATAGTTTGTGGGGCTTTAACAACTGGGTGAAACAGATCTGGCGTTTATTTTGAGGGGATTTATTTACCTAATATTAGGTCGAATTCTATGATTTTCTGTCATGACAACAAACGGCTTTTATGTGGTCAAAAGATCACCCAGTCAGTAAGGTTGACAGCGAGCCTGATTGCCTAAAGTACGTATTTTGGGGCCTTATTATGACGTTTTAATGCCATTATGATTCCAGAGTGAAAAAGGGATGGTGCTAGCGGTCATGTATAGCTCCATCTCTCTCTTGCACTGGTATCATGATGGCATTAAAACGTCATACTAAGGCACTGCGACTTTTTTAAGGTTATAAATAATCTTATTAAGGGTTTTAATGACGAGCGATGAGATGCCACGCGGTGGGTTGGGCTACGAAATAACACGCGGACGAAGTCAAGGGCAGATGCTAGTGTTATAATAAATAATAATAATAATAAGTATTTATTTCTCAAAAAAAAAAACATGAATCAATCTGAATAGCCTTTTCCCAACTGTGTTGGGGTCGGCTTCCAGTCTAACCGGATGCAGCTAAATACCTGTATTTTACATGAAGCGACTGCCTATCTGACCTCCACAACCCAGTAACTAGGTAACACGATACCCCTTGGTAAGACTGGCTGTCAGACTTTTGGGCTTCTGACGACCCGTAACTACTGTCAAAGATCCACGAATGACAGCCGGGACCAATGGCTTAACGTGCTTTCCGAGGCACGGAGGAGTCTCGATATGTAAAGATGGTCACCCATCCACGGACCAACCCCGGCAAGCGTAACTTAACCTGACGGATCGACTCGTGCGGCTGTTATTACATAGCCACTTGCTCAAAAAAAAAAAAAAAAACAACAAAAAAAAAAATGGGAGATTTTTTTTTTTTGTAATTAAAAAAATGTAAATGGAGTATAGTGCTGTGACATTCTGGCTAATCGTTGGTGATTTGAGTTTGTAAAACGTTACTTTTTGCGTCGTGGACGATGGACCTTAGTGTGTCTGAAGATTAAAAGTTGAAATGTATTTTGGACCTGTAAATTAATCTAACTCTTTTCTTGACTGAACACAGTAATTAAATTCTATGTATTCTACCAAAATTAGTGATGACTAGAACTTTTAAACTCATTATTTGAGTCTAACAGTTACTGCTATGTCGACTAATTAGGAAAATTTGGATTTCAAAGTTAGACTAAGAGGGTAAGTCTGAAAAGTTTAGACGGAATATCAAAGTATAGTTACTAATGAATGATGATGAAATGTTAATTTATTAAATTGTTTGACAGATAGCATGATCGCATGGAATATGTGAATAATTTGTAACATTAGTTTTTTCCCCCCCGGTGGGTTCCCGCATTGTCGAGGCGGGGGGGCTCAGTAGCCATGGCTTGGAGGGTCACGGTGAAGCTAAGAGGAACCCGAGGAGGGGGCCGCTCGTCAGGGCTTTTCGTCAGGGCTTTTGCGGATAAGCCGACGACGTAGCGGCCGTAGGTTGCGGTGCCGCTTCGGCGACATCGCAACTGAGGCGGGCCGCGATGTGGAATGGGTGACATTGCGGCTGAGGGTGAGAGGCCGCGGCGGGAGAGGAGTATTGCGGTGAACCGTTCTCCCTATCTTCCGCAGAGGAAGAGGAGTGTCGGTATTGCGTTGGCCGCTCTCCCTATCCTCTGCGGCCGAAAAGTGGTAGGCGGCGGGGCCACTGACCTGACCCGTTGCGGGGGGACCAGGGGCATCTGGACGCAGGGTCGTTTGGCGCGGGGTCCCAGGTGGAAGCCAGCAGGCAACGGGTGCTGGGGCACCCTTGCCTGTATTGCACAGGCCTCCACCAGTGTCGGACGGGAATGGCCAGGTGTTCCCGGCCATTCCCGTATCCCCCCCTGCCGGGGGGGCATGCGGGGCCCGCCAGCTAGGCGGACATGCGCCGGGAGGGTTGTGGATGTAAAGGCTGAGCCGGTTTCCCATGACCCTCCCATTAAGGCGATGAGGGAACTCCGCTGAGTTTTAGTGGGTATACTGCCATTTTGGCAGGGAGTCCCACATACCCCAAAAAAGGCGGACTTAGAACAAGCCCTACCATCAACCAAACCGAGCAGAAATTTTTGCCCCCGCTGGGAATCGAACCCGGGACCTCTGGATCTGAGACAGGTGCTTCGTGTCTCAATATGAAACTTTATAAAAACTTAATAAAAGGCATTAGAAAATTCTGGACACACTTACCGAGGCAGCTGATTGAGCCGTTTTTCATAATTCCTTCTAAGTCACGAGATAATATTATTTAATATTTTTATACGAGACAGCGCTCTTAATGAGTTATATATATAATAACAAAATAACAGGTTGTCATTATTTGTGTTATGCTAACTCTAAAATAATTGTCAAGCAAGGCTCATAACTGGGAATCATAGTAAAATGAACATAGAAAATATTGAGTAAGTTCAAATAAATGTCACAATTTTTTTTTATCAAAGCAAAGTTACTTGGCAGCAGATAATTATGTTTTAAAGTTTAGTATTAGTTCCTCGAACAGACTCTTTATCAAGAACTTCTGCTAATATAAAAGTAATAAAAGTCTCTGTACTTTGTATCATTATCTCTTATTTCTAGAAAAACTTAAGAATCTTAGAATTTGATTGAACTATACGAGTGTGATTACATTTACACGATCGACATTTGTTGGAAGGATATTGATAAACGGCAATTGAAGTCTGTTCAGTGTTGATTTTTAATGTGGTTTTATACGATAAGGCACGTCGCAGATGTCGCTCACGCATTGATCGAGATATCGAGCATTTGTTGACTTATCTATCAGATGCACTAAACAATGTCGTTTTAAACCCTTTCAATGCGGATCGATCAATTAACATGAGCTATTGCTTAACGATGGATCCAAGAAAAAATCGGGTATTTTTTTTGATCATTCAAAAATCGGCAATTTCACAAGCAACATTCATCGATCATTCTGACCAATACACCAAGCGATCGACGCTGATAAAGACATCGGTCGTGTGAGTCTCACACCCTAACTGCCCCAGTTTAAGTTTCCTGATGACGCAAGCAACGGTGTTACTTGCTTAATTACCCAACTTGAAAGTTTATCGTAAGAGGAGAGGTATCTTGAACGTAGGTAGGGTAGGTACCAGGAAGATGTAAGTTGTTAATAGTTCTTGAATGTTTGCAACACGTGAATCTTTTAGTAGCCTGGCTTTTAAGTTCACACGTAATGTTAAGGCTTCTGCCTCGAATCTTGCGGGCAGCGAAACGGCGGCGGCGGCGGCGCGGGACCGGAGAGGGCAACGCAGACCCGTTCTCGAAACCAGCTGGTAGATCGCGCGGCACTATAGCGGCTTAGTGTTGTGTTCGTGGTTGTGTCGTCGAGATATTTGTTTTTATTTACAAATGAAATGTCTGAACAACGGCGACAACATCTTTTTGATTCAAATTTCACACAAATGTCACAAAAATAATTTGCACAACATGCAACACGCTGTGATGCAGACGCGCGGGCGGTCACCGCTTAACTGGAGTGCACCGCTCGTTGCCCGCCCCCACACCACTACCGCGCCGCTGTTTTCGAGGGCCGGTCCATTTGAATTTACGCATTAGATCCTGCCGCTCCCGCGCCGCCGCCGCCGCCACCTCGCTGCCCGCAAGGATACGAGGCAGAGGTCTAAGGGTCAATCCCCACTGAAAGAGTAGCAGCGCGCAGCGGCCGTAAGAGCAAGTGACTGAGCGCGGCGCCGCGAGAGGCAGCGCGGCCCCTCCGGACGCGGCATCCCGAGGCGCCGCAGTAGGCCTCCGCGTGGTAGCTTTGAAAGCGGGTAGGAAAGGGTCACGCGCGCGCCGTCGCGAGTCTGTTAGCTGCACCGCGGTCGGCCGCACGTCAGTTAGCGGCGCCTCTTTTGACTAGTCGCTAGAAGGCTCGTGCAGCCTCGCGGCGCCATGCTGCCCCTCCTTTGTCTTCAAATGACTATGAACTTTTTAATCACGTAGATAAGATTCCAAATTATTTGTAATATTTTGCCTCAAAAAGATGCTGCCGGCCGCTGCTCTTTCAGTGGGAATAAACCCTAAAACTGCCTCGGTAGTCTAGTTATTGTAATTGCGACTGCTACCTTGTGCTGAGTCTTGTCCTGGGTTGAATTCGAGGGTCGGATTAAAAAAAAAATTTGATTACAGTCAAAATAATAGTACTAGTAGCGTGAAGTTTGAATGTGTCAATAGGCTCGCCCCTATTAAACTAGGTGTTTTTTTTTATATCCCCTAACTCTAGGGTAGGAATGAGACCATATCAAAGAATCAACTGGCATATGAATTATTTTTTATTCAATATAAAAAAAAATACATTGAAAAATATATAATAAAAATAAAATAAAAACAACTTGAAAGTATATCGTAAGAGGAGAGGTATCTTGAACGTAGGTAGTGTAAGTACTAGGGAGATGTAAGTTGTTAGCTCTCCCAGTGTGAAAGCTGCGGCATCATTTTACAGAAGACTAATGCCATAAAAGTCTAACAGATGCATCTGAAAGTTCCACAAATTCATTAGCCTAGTTCTGCTCACCGTCTGACGTCAGTTAGGTAACTAATTAAGGTATAGTTTGTGATTTCCAGCGCGAGACATAAGCTGCAAGGTTGTTCTGTGATTATAAGTTTTTTCATGTATGAGTTTTTATGTGTGTTTTTGGGAGGGATTGGTCATTTCGTTTACGGTCATTATAAAGTAGTTCGGTCTTATTTGATTCGTAAGCTTTGGCTACTGATATAACTTTTTACAATTAATGTAATGGAGAAAACATTGTGAAGGAACCTGGACCTTTTATTCTAAAAGAGCAGAGAATATCTTCTTCTTATATATAAAATTCTCGTGTCACAATGTTAATTACCATACTCCTCCGAAACGGCTTGACCGATTTTTATGAAATTTATATGCATATTCAGTAGGTCTGAGAATCGGCAATAATTTTTTTAAGTATTAGGTAGGTAGGTGTAGGTAGGGTGGAGTAGGGTAGGGTAGGGTAGGGTAGGTAGTTATGTAGGTAGGGTAGGGTAGGGTAGGTAGGTAGGTAGGGCAGGGTAGGGTAGGTAGGTAGGCAGGTGGGTAGGTAAGTAGGGTAGGGTAGGTAGGTAGGGTAGGGTAGGGTAGATAGGTAGGTAGGGTTGGTAGGGTAGGGTAGAGCAGTGGAGTTTATACTATAGCTTTTGACAGAATGAAGTCTATCGGGTCAGCTAGTAATTTATAATATTTATGCATTGTTTTATGTACATAAAACAATGCATAAACGTTCCGATCAATGCTCGTTCTTCTTCTTTAAGAGAAGAAACCTTTGCCTTTGAAATAAACTAAATTCATTCCAATCATATTTCAAAGTATACAGATTATATTAAACAATCTTTGTTACACACAGCAAGGTTCCAAATGCTAATTAAAATAATCTTGTTATAACAGAATAATATTCGTAGCCTTGTAGCAGCTCGTAGCAGTCATCTACGAAGTCTACACCGCTACGAGGGGTCTACGACATGAGTTCATGAACTTATTATTACAGGCTAAAATGTTTTTTTTTTTTTGAACATTTGGTGCGTGTAGCAATAAATAGGTTTTTTTTACTTGATTGATCGTTGTTTCGAAAACCTTGTTACAATAGTGAGGAATAAATTGCCTATTAATCATTAAACCTCATTAGGCTTAGGTCTAGATTTCAGGCTAGATTTACCTGTATTATTTAATTTTATGTCCGCTCATTTGAATTTTTAGATAATTTTTTATTTATATTTATTGTGCAAATTGAATTGAATTGAATTGATTGAGGACGTGTCAGACTTTTACTGACTAAAACACACTCGTGTTCCTTCAGTTGCCTGTGTGCCAGGGCCACGGTATCCCTTTCGGAGAAACCCGCAACCCTAGCAGGCACCGGTCCTGGCGGACCCCGTCAGTGCGTGCTGACATCTCTTTGAGGCGTGCGTGGAATACAACATGCCCTCGACCCGGGTCCTTACCGGACGGTGAGCTGCCCATAGCTTGCCGTCCGTAAGCCCGCGCCTACGGTGGCCGCAAATCGGCTACCGATTCCCGCCGCCCAGGGCGTCTCCTGCGGTGACTAGGGGTGTGAGGGCGCACAGACTGCTCCTCGCTCATGCGTTCTGCCTCCTCCTTTGCGAGCATTACTGCTTCGCAGAAGAAGGTGACTGCCTCCCATGCACTCTCGCTCCGGACCATGGCCTGGACCAGGACCGGACGCGAGTGATCGCCACCGCCGATCGCCTCCGTGAGAACACGGCGGTGCTCTGCCTAAGCCGGGCAGACCTCCACCGTATACTCGACTGTGTCCTCCGGGCGATAACACAGTGGTAACACCCAGTCGTTTCTTCCCGCTTAATCCGAAACAGGAACCTCCCGAAACAACCGTGTCCGGTGAGGACCTGTGTCAGACGGAAGGTGAGGACGCAGTGGCGCCTCTCAAGCCACTTCTTAAAGAGGGAACTTATCGCCACAATCGTGGCGTGCCCAGCTCTGGGTTGCGACAATCGCACCCTCCATGTCGCCATGAGATCCCGCTGGAGCTCAGTCCGGTGTTCCGTGATTTCTCGCGGTAGCAGAGTTACGCCCCGGCTTTTCACATCTTCGTGCCACTCCCATAAGTGCGCAAGGATTTTTGCCTCCAGATCCCATGGCGGCAATCCGGCAAGGAGGCTCGCCGCCTCACCGGAGACCGTGCAGTATCCCCGCGCCAGCCTGATGACCCTTTGGGACGCGTTCAACCAGCTGGCAGATCGCCGCCGCAAGAAACGCGCCCACACCGGTGCCCCGTAAAGGGCCATGGACCGCACGACCCCCGCATAGAGCCTCCGGTAGGAGGCGGTCACTAGGTACAGACGCCAGCAGGTCAAGCTACCCGAAACTGTCAAATTTTTGCAATCAACCTTGAACCTTATACTGTTGTGATAAAGTTGAAAATCTAATAAATAAATTTGACAGATTGTAGTAGCTTGATGTGCTGGCGTCTGTACCTAAGTGTAATATTTAGTTCACTATAGGATTTACGTTCTTAAATAATTTGTGAAAATACGAAGTACCGTACCACCAAATAATTTATAAAAGTTGTATGATTTGTATTATACATGTACAATTATTTTCTTTTAATGCGAAGCAAATTTTTTAACGTACGCAACCTAAAAAAAAAACTCTGTGAAAAAATCAGCATTTACTTTTTGCCCACAAAGTACCGAGTAAGACGAATTTTCTGGCTTCCTGTAATATTTTTATATAATACATTCAAAGAAGATTATCTAAGGTTTCGACTTGTAATCATAATGACGAACAAACTTTTGATTGCTGGGGCGTGTTCAGATGACAAATGTAGTACGATTTGAATGCTGAGTCAAAAGTGAGGAAGACGGAATAGCTCATACCGGGATAAAAGTACGTATTAGCAAATTATATATATAGCAGTCTGCTAGGAGATTACAAGGTTTAGGCCTTAAAAGACGATACGTAATTTGACGGCATTTTTTTTGCACAAGAAAATGAACTTCACGCAATCGTACGTCGTATCGTCGTATTATATAACAAAACTTGTTTCAGACACGTTTTGGTAACCGTTTTGCTCACATTTTTGGTATTTGTGAGTGTATTCTACAACTAGTCAACATGTTCAACATGTTTAATAATTTGGTGTAAACATGGAGTATGAAGCATCGCATCCGGCGAGTAAAAAGAACAACGCATAAAATCCGATAGTATATTAAAGAAATTATTTCCTGCTAAAACGGAAAGAAATTAAAAAAAAGTACGCAATGATCCTCCAAACACTCAAAAAATAAACATGGAAGTTAAATTCAAAAGAAAACAAAAGAAAAATTTATAAGAAAAAACAAAGGGTCAGTTTATTCTCAGCATATTTCCGAAACAAAAATAAAAGGTGGGTTAAGGTAAGTTCACACCGAGAGCATTCGCGTGTAATGTAACGGTGCTTCTACAAATAAGTCATAAGTCATTTGTTTAACATAGGTATGTACAATAATCTATAATAATTATAAAAATGAATCGCAAAATGTGTTGGTAAGCGCATAACTCAACAACGCCGGGACCAATTTTACCAATTCTTTTTTTTAATGTTCTTTGAAGTCCAAGGATAGTTTTTACGGCGAAAAAATTAGGGTAGGGTAGAGTAGGGTAGGTAGGTAGGTAGGTAGGGTAGTGTAGGGTAGGGTAGGTAGGTAGGTAGGTAGGGTAGTGTAGGGTAGGGTAGGTAGGTAGGTAGGTTGGGTAGGGTAGGGAAGGGTAGGTAGGTAGGTAGGTAGGGTAAGGTAGGATAGGGTAGGTAGGTAGATAGGTAGGTAGGTAGGTAGGTAGGTATGTAGGTAGGTAGGTAGGGTAGGTAGGGTAGGGTAGGATAGAGTAGTGGAGTTCATACTATAGCTTTTCACAGAACGAAGTCTGTCGGGTCAGCTAGTAATGGTATAAAAAGATAATAAAGAGTGCGCTATGTTATGCCAGAGAGCGTAGAAATGTTTGTAATCAATAATATTACAAGCAATCACAATAAAAACACAAATATAATCACACATTTCATAATACGAATTCATTAATAAGAATTATAGCAATAGAAATCAATGTCAATAAAAAGAGAAAAAGTAATATAAAATGTCAATACAGTATGTCAACACACAGACTGAAAACAAATAATATTAAGACTTTGACAATAATTACAATGCTAATGTCAATATGCAAAACTAATGTCAAGAAACAATGATAATGTCAATATACAAAATACACAAACCCAAACACACGGTGTGTAAGTACACATATACTAGACTGGCACATTTTGACTCCGTCGTTTCCACGATGCAACTAACCTGCATAATATATCTATGTGCATGGTCTTGCGCATGTTACATGCATCGTGTACAAGTACCATTTGTAATGTCCGCAGCTTATGCGATACTTTGGGCGGACACAAAAACGAATGCTCCTAGGTCAGTACGCTGAGCTGGCACTATTCGCCATGAAACACAAAATCGAATTTTGCATTGAAGCTGCGTACAGTCTCGTGTTATATGTAATTGCATTGTGTAATGTAATGCGAATTCTGCGTTTGGATGGCATTACGAGCATTACAATATATAGCTCGTTTCGACGCTAGAGCTCGTCCATCGGGTGTCACACAACATTTTTTTTGCGGTTTTTCGATTTGAGCTATGCCGCACACCACACTATTGACGTAACTTTATACGATACAATATAAATATTACACATTACACGCGTCTGGACACGGCTTAACATTACCAGCGAATGCCCCCGGTGAATGCTTACCTTAAAGATAAAGAAAAGTAAAAAGAGAAGTTCGTTTATTGACTGAAGAAGTATTGTTTACTCGTATTCCCAAAAGTGTTTGTATAAAACAAACCGAACAATTGACTGAAATAAATGTCGTTCTAACGTCCTATAAATTCGGAAGTGTTTCGTGTTTCTCTTATTACGGAATTTAACGATTTTCTTTGGAATGTTTTCAACAGTAATAAATCTAGGGTTTTGTGTCCTGTGTTTGTTAATTATGAACAATAAAGCAATTCTGTAATGTTGACTTTAGAAAGTTCGAACGTCACTCAAGTGACCGCACACTGAAAGCAAATTCACTTGTATTTAGAATAAACCAAAGATATATTTTATTTCACTGGAGTTATTTCATTACTTTGTTGATTCTTCAAGTCTACATATTTATAATAATGTACCATTATGTAATAATGCTAGAAAAAGAAACTATACTACTGCCTCAATCACATATGACTCAGACAATTAAATTATTATTTCATGCATGCATCTGTCCCAATATTGTTGAAGTACAAGAAAGAGATCAAGCTATGCATCTTGCATAGCTTCATCTCCTTCTCGCAACAGAACAATGATGGCTTTAACACTTGATATTACCTTAAATCGATAAGGATCTTTTTTTCAATTACCTCCTCCCTACTTCCCATGACCCTGAAATCTGATAATTACAGCAAAATCGTGTTCTGTATCGAAGTTTCTATCAGTAGGTATCTTTAAATCCCTCGTTCAAGTTAAGGACAACGATAAAATCAAAAAGATTTGTTCTCAAAAGGTAATAAAACTGCCAAGAGGGTAAAATAAAATAATCGGTGGAACGTTAACTTTAAATCTTAGTAGAACATTTAAACCGGGTTTTTGTTAGTCTAATCGCCGCTGTGGGATTGTATTTTGTAATGTTTTATCCGGAAGATAGGTGTGCGGTTCAATAAAGATCACGTAGTTATGTTTTTATGGAGGTTTTTAGAGATGTCTGATTTTTGGAAAAGAAATAAGTTAACTTATTCGGTGGAAAACTATATTTTCAAAAATTCATTTTCTTATTTCAATCGTTCGAAATAGAACCACGTCTGAAAACGATTTAACTGCAAAACAAAAATTTAAGACAGTTTAGTTGAGAACTTATAGATTATCAGATATCACTTTATTCTGTTATTAACTAAAACATATCCCAAATATCCTACATAACCGAAATAAAACTAAAAGTTGATCATAGACTGTTAGAAACACCTGGTTTTTAACCAACAGACTCCCAAAGAAGGAGGTTACGTATTCGGTGAGTTTTGATCTTATAGGGTGAAGCCAGACGAGCGTAATTTTTTGAGTTGTGAGTCGCGTAATTTCAGTCGCGTAATTTCTGCTACATTAGGTTTCATACAAAAATCCTGTTTCGTTCACACGGCGACGTAAAATGAGTTGTCTGCCGACTCACGCGCACAATCCCGGCTGAATTGAGTTCGCGGCGAGAGGGAATAAAAACACTTGAAAATCTTACTTGAGTGTAATTATTATTAGTCTTTCCTCTGCACTAATGGCTAGTCTCACATTTGTGTCTGATTTAGTAATAAAATGTTTTACGAGATGTAATAATTCTTGAAAAACATATAATGGCATATGGAGTAATTTTGAAATATATCTGGATTTGCATATAAACGTTCAAGACATGAAACTGTCCGCGCTTCAGTCTTTCACTCAAGTCTCAGTCTTTCAGTCTTTCAGTTTTTTACTGTTGAGTGGATTCACCCAGTATTTTCTTCTATCATCATCTTCTGTGTCTTCGCTATATGCTTCGTAAACACACAACATCCATTGCACTACACAAACACCCAATACAAGCGTTGAAAAGCAACTGAATAAATTACGCTCGTCTGGCAGCCCAACAGAATTTCTGCCGAGCAGAAATTACTCGACTCGCAACTCAAAAAATTACGCTCGTCTGGCTTCACCCTTAATTGAAAATTTCAATTTGAGAACTTGTCAAACTCTACTTTAGCACGACTTAAGGTGAAAGCCTGCGGAATTCAAAATTTCTTTATAAGAAAATCATCATAAGAAATTTTTAATTTCGTGGACTATGCAGAAATCTCCTTAAGTAATGCTAAAATAGATTTGGACAAGACCTCAACTTAAAATTCTCAATTCTGAGACTGGGGGTTATTTACTTAAACCTTAATTCAAGTCATCCTCATAAACATAACCTGCTTTCAAAACCCGTAAACAAAGCTATCTCCTAACCTATTACAAACGAGAGGTTGATGCAAAAACCAGAAATAAATTTTGGACCAGGACGGAGAACCGATTCGAGGAGGCTCGCTTAAAATTCAACCTCCAGCGTTACTCTGGCTGAATTTGTGCCGCTACTAACTGTTCACGGTTGGATTTCGTGGACGATGTTTTTTTTTTATTGCTAACGTTACGATAATTGAGGGGCTAAATTGCTTTGGTTCAGAGCAATGGTACGTAAAATACTTTTCTCGTTAAGATCCCACCATACCTCGATAGTGGTGGGTCGTTGTCGAGTTTTTGACGGACGAAACGCAACCGTTTTCCCGACGACCAAAACTGTTGCAAAAACGGTCGTCGTTGCAACTGGTATAAAGACGAACGACGGACGACGAAACATCCAACATGAAATAGAATTGCGTTTTGGTCGAGTGAAATAGTTGCAGTTTCTTACAACTATCAACGGGTTTGATCGTCGCATTACGAACGACCCAGGTAGCATTTTTACGTCATTATGTCGTCCGTTTACGGTGCTGCTCGACGTAAGAGACGTCATGTCTTGACGTCTGGGGTTCCCATCAGAAGACGTCAATTTGTCACAGCCTCAAGACATGACACTAAATCGACGTCACCAGGACGTTCCGTTGAGTACCAGACGTTAAAATGACGTTAGTGTGACGTACATAATCGACGAATAAACTACGGACCCTAAAATCACCTTAAGATGACGTAATTTTTTGCCGCAGACGTCATTTTGCTACCTGGGGACAGTATTGACAACTGGTAGGTAAGGTAATACATTATCGACTGTATTTCATTGACATAAAGTTCACTTTCTATTGTAAGGACTGTTTTGTAAACGAACGCGGAACGACGACGCGACGGACGAGATAATTGACTCATTGCGTACTCGACTGTATTTTCATAGACGTAAAATAAAAAATCGCACTAATTAATTCGAAGACTGGTTTGTGCAACGAAGACTGTTTGAACCCAGGACGTAAAACGGTTTCATCGTCACATTACACAAACAGACAGAACCATTTGAGTCTATGATCACTCGTGAAAGCTGCTTCAATGACCCATGTCTTGAGCCATAATCATGATAATATTGTTACGAGCTTGCGGTTCGTGACAATAAAAACTGCCGATTTAAAAACGAAAAATGACACTTTAACTAAAGAACACTGATAACAGCTCAATCACACTAATTATAAAGCACAACTGCACTCAGTCGCACTCAATGATCGCTTGTATCGCTTATTATTCAACTGTCTCAATCGGGGTCCATACCGTCTTTATATAGTCCTTTGATAGTTCCAGAACCTTGTAGAAACATCTAGAATGTTCGAGTACATATCGGCCCCTACTAACCAGATGTCTAAAGTTCTAGAAAGTTCTAGCATCGAATTCTTTAGAAGAATCTCGAGTCCACTAGTTTTGCTACTCGATACTAGATGGCGCTAGTGGTCACTAGTTTTGATATTCGATACCAGATGGCGCTAGTGGTAATTATCGTATCTTTTCCAGTCTTGTGTGAATAATGTTTTATACTTGCACTCGCAAAATCTAAGCAATAAAACTAAGCGGTAAAGCCTTCACCGGTAGTTAGGTTCCCAATAGTCTGGACACCTAAGATTAAGCTAAGCTGTGCGGACTTTGGCGAAGTGCCAACAGAATCCTCGAATATGCTAATCTTGGGCCAATACTTCCCCTATCGGTTTCAAGTAGTTCAGTTTCAAAGCTTTTATAAAATTTCATTCGATCTGGGAGTTTAAGTGACCTTGTCAATACTACAAAGTTAATAGAAATTGATTTTGCGTAGTGTTGAACTTCCGAATTCCGGGAGTATCGCTTTTCGTATCACGTTAGAAGTTTTCGTGCCTACTTCTTTCACTCTTTAGGCATAACGTCCATGTGCCAATGTGATACTTATTTCCAATGTAAAAGATTGAGTAGTCAACCTCAAGTATGTGGTTACAATTTGACGTTGACATCGTGTTTATTTAATAGCAGTAAGGCCGACTTTCATAGTTCAAGTGCTAGATGGATCGATGGAATATAGTTTACCCTTTACTCCCACTTTACTCTATCTGTTACAAATGACGAGCGGTTAGCCGTACTTTTAAAGGTAATTCAAGACCCTCTTGACATACAGTGAATGTAACACAACGTGTGATAAACTGTACTCAATCATTTGAGAAAAATCCCTTGTCTTAGTGAACAATAGCAGCCATTTATATACTGAGATTTCAAGCCTTCCACTACCTGTATAAAGTTTAAAGGAAACTTAAATACAATCTTCGTATAAGACCAAACGATCACAAACTATGGTCGGACCAAGGTGAGTATAGGCAGGCTAAGGTAGTTCTCCCCACAACTGATGGCTGCCTCACGAAGCAGATTCTCCGACTAACGAAACAATAGCTGCGTACAGTTACAGCAGCTATAACTGGCCATGGGTCATTTAATAAACATCTCTTTGTCATAGGAGTCACAGACAGTCCGCTGTGCAGGGCCTGCATTGAGGACGATGAGACAGCAGCTCCTGTGCTGCTAAACTGCCCGTTGGTCGCCACATACAGGGCCAAGTACTTCGGTAACTCAGGTACCCTACGTGAGATTGTCAGTAACACCAAGGTATTGCTGGACTTCTTTGAGGAGCTGGGATGGATCGAATAATCGAATTCCCATCCGTACGCAAAATACGCGCATTGTCGTGGAGTTGCGGACACCAGCCCGTATTACCTATTACCTAAGACCAAATGATCTGAACCGAAATTCTCATCCCCAAAATCATGTGGCACTTAGTAAGGGCTCCGTTCATTTGAATTCCATGGCAGCATTTGAATTGGAGATTTTACAGGCCTTAATCTAAAACCGTCGCTGGGTGTGCCGAACGGTAGCCGTTATCGTGCTAATTAGGCGCTTCATCTAGGTAGATGGTTCCCTTATCGAATGAGGTTTTAGGCAGGTTTGGGAGATGTTGTTTGGTTATTTTGTATCGGGTTTTGCCAAATGATTTTGTGAAGGCTTGCCGTTGATACGAGCTACTTTTGGGTTGGTTTGGTGAAAGCATACAGGTGATTGTGATTTGATCCACTTTTAAGCATTAAATTTAGGGATTGATATCATGTCAGTGTGATTTTTTACATTTTCAACAAATTTTAGACAGTAGGTACGTCTAGCAACCTGCCCCTGTTTTGCACGGGTGCAATTTACTGATGTTCTTTTACATATATACACATACATGATTCATAAACATACATGTACATGCTGTTATAACATCGAGATTTCAGTGCTTTATCTAAGTTAAATATGAATACACATAAACCATCCGGAACAAATGCTCTAAATTATATTGAAAACTGCATCAAAATCCATTGCGTTGTCTAACACACAGACAGAAACGAAAGGCAACTTTGTTTAATACTACGTATTTATAAATATGTGCCGAATGGTGCCGGACGTAAAGGATAGCACTACCCTATTCCCTCCCGTGGGTGTCGTAAAAGGCGACTAAGGGACTTACTAGAGAATGGGCAGCAGCGTTCTCTATGCATTTTTAACACCATACTGCGATCACCAACCCGCCTGCCAAGCGTGGCGATTATGGCAAACCCCGCCAATTGGGGGAGGCCTATGTCCAGCAGTGGAAGTCTTTCGGCTGAAATGATGATGATGATAATGATTTATAAATATAGATAATTACGAAGGTGAAAAAAAAAAAAAAAACATTGAAGGAGACTAATTTGAAAATTGTAAACACCTTATAAATAAGCGCGGTTAATTACCATGCTTGTGTTATTTGCATAAGAGGGGCCTTTGTCTTTCAAAATAATGTAAAATAGGAGGTTAGTAAGGGGTTAGAGGATTGTGGCAAAACACATGATCGATAACTCGATGAACTTGTGCTGGGAGAGAGTTTTTGGCGAGGTGTATGAAAGAAGCCAAAACCTAGTTGGTAAATAGCTTCTAGTAAACGAGTTCTAACTCTAAGTTTAAAAAAAAACTACAAAACTTAGAGTTAGAACTCGTTTTGTAATAAAACGGAAAACCTTTTAGTAAGTCCAATTCCACACCTCATAAAATTAGTTTCTCGCGGACAACTTGCTTTACAGCGATACTATGAACATTTCTCAGCCTTGTGTCTACTCCATATACCAACGCGAAGTTCTCATCCTCTTCATTTGAATTCTACTGCGGGATTTGAATTGTAGATTTTACAGGCTTTAATCTGAAACCGACGTTGGATGTCGTCTTGAGCCCCTTATTCTGGTAATTAAGGACTTCATCTATGTAAATGAGTCTCGATCGTTCCCTTATCAACTTAGGAGCATGAAGAGTGGAATTTGGGTCAAAATTGCATGAGTGGTTTTAGGTTTTGGGTAGAGAAGCAAATGCGGTTTGGGATTGCTCATGGGGATTTGAACTTTGTAATAAGACAGTATTTTAAGCAAAAGCGTGCCGTTCTACGTTTCGTTGTATGTATATACCACATAAAGCTCCCGCTAAAGGAATGTAATCATTCATTGAAACAACTGACGATCCGAATTAAATAGGAAGGAAATAGCAATGCCTTGAAGAAATTTGAAATTGGAACGGTTGTGTCAAATGTGTATCCGCAATGATAGTTAAAAAAAAATGAGTTCGATTTCGAATTGTGTGCGGTCATTTGAATGAGATTCGAAGTGAAGTTTACAGAAAAGCACTACCCACTACTTACTACAATGATATGATACTAGCCACTTATAAAACTATTTTTGAAAATGAGGTTTATATAAATCAGTCTGACAATCCACTTATCCTCTTCTCAGTTGAGCAATGTCCAAAAATATCCCGATAAGAGAATATCTTATTTTCCTTTAATTACTGAACAATAGGTTGACGGTATAAAATAATGTTCAAAGGTACAAAATTATGATAAACAGGCTAAAATGGCAGCTTTGTTCCGTTTATCGACTGTAATAAGTTGACAGGTAAATGAGCCATGGTTACATAATTTATTTATTTATTTATTTAAACTTCATGTACAATAGTGGTACATAGGCGGACTTAATGCCACAAGGCATTCTCTACCAGTCAACCTTTGGGTTAAACATAAAAACAGTGATAGGGTACAAAAATAATGTCTAAAATACTAACTTCTAGATTACGAGAATTTATATAGTTTTATTGATACTAATACACATATACAAATAAAATAAACAAATAGATATTTTAAAAAATACCACCTAATAATAATTACTATGACTAGACTATTATTTGAGAGTTATTTAGTTCGACTTAAGTAGTGGTTACGAACTTTTCTTTTAAAAATCAGTTTGTAATTAAAATATTAATAATTTTATCGGTATTAAACTCCAAAATACCAGCTTTTTGTTCTAGTGTACGCAAGTTCAAATGATAAGCGTCTCCCAGAGGGGCATTGTGTTTCAAAATTACAATGGTTATATCGTAACTACATCCTAAATGTTCTACATTATCATTTCAAAACTGTCTTCCAAGCACTTAGCAATATCTCTATGTAAATAACACAATCATATGTTTTAGCGATTCGAAGCGCTTAAGGAAACTGTTCACAAATCCTTTTCATTCAAGATAAAAGGCTTTATATCGTGTAATGTGTGAAAGACGGGATAGATCGCGCCATTCAAGTCGGTGCCAATGAAATAGTGTTTTGGATTTAATCTATAACCTATAATGGTGGATAGTAGAGCATCCTGGCGCCGCTGTACAAGAAGACCCGACCCTAGATAGAACTGGGATTAACGGATGAAAGAAGAAGATAATGGGGAATAGTCGAATTTAAATAAGGTATTATTTATGAAGTGGAAGGAGAAAGGGTGAAATACAAAATGATGGGTTTATCATCATCACATCAGCCTACAGCGGCTCACTGCTAGCCATAGGCCTCTCCAATAGCACGCCATTCAACTCGGTTCTCTACAACTCTTATCCAGCTGCTACCAGCCACCCTGCGAAGATCGACGCTCCACCTAGCCTGAGGGCGTCCTACGTTTGGGTTGACCGCATTCAATGAAATGATTATTGAAATCTGTTTGATCCCTCGCGGTACTAGAGATTATCTTCTATTTTTATCCTTTGTGGAGCCTCGTGTTGACATACGACTCGGTACCTACTATGTCATTATACTCAATACACACCTCCATCAAAATGGAAATCAAGAATCACTTTCATCAAATGTCAATACAAATCACCCCGAAATTCAAAGCCAAAGCTTTACTAAATCTCAGATTTTCCAAATTGTTCTACATTGCAACATTAATTGTAAACTGCGTTCGTAAATTAGTTTCCAAACAAGTTGTTTTTCGAAAACAATGATTTGTTATCATGGTTTTCGAAAAACAACTTTAATTCCCACCCATAAAGTTTAGTTTGAGCTACAACTTCAAACATTTAAAATAGTAGATATAGTCATTCTGAAATCAATTTAATGTACACAAACTTAAATTTCATTAAGTGGAAATAACATCCATCGGATAGAAGTATTTGAATATTCTAAATGTGTATACTACAACGCTATCTCGATACGATCGCGCAATAATCGTCCATCACTTGCTTTTTACGTGTTTCAGTTTGGCACGTACGGTTTAAACGCTCAATGTAATGCAATGTGAATTCAATCACTATTGGAACGTGAATAGGTAGTGAATGTGGGCGATTGTATTAGATAGGTTTTCTTAGTGTTCTTTTTGAGTTCAGCTCTGGACAAACTGAAGCAATTCACGCGCAGGATGCGGGATAAAATTCATTCGCGGTCATTGAGTCAACTAACTTGTAGATCAACCATTTTTCAGATTATCTAAAGTACATACATCTTTTATGGGGTACTGTGTTAAATGTTACAATAAAATACCTTCTGATATATTATAATTAAATGAAAGAAAATTTAAAACTCATATAAAAAGCACACTTTGTAAACAAGCATATTACAAATTAGAGGATTATATCCAAGATAAGAATGCTTGGAAACATGCTGGTCCTGCTCCATAGGACAATTTAGAGTCTAGACAAAATCAAACTGGTTGCTAATTTAACTGTATAATTTATAATTTTTATGATATTAATTTTTAATTTCTGTGATTGATATAAATTTAACTCACACACTTATTATATATTTTTTTTTTTTTTTGGAAAATCAAATACAATGTTTGTAAATATGTGAGCACCATGTACCTATCGCATTTGTTAATTTTTCTGTCATTACTTCACTTTTCATTCTTTTTACCAATTGTGGTAAGTAATTTTTATTTTTATTCTAGGTACATCGTCTTCACGTATAATTATTAATGTATACAAAATATTGTTAACATTTAAAAAGAGTAAGTATGGAGTTTCTTGCCCATTCTTCTCCATACATAACTACCTTTTGGAAGGCGCAACTAGAATCAATTAACTATTCATGTAATTTTTGACGTTCAAAAGTGCATCTTCGTGCCTATTTGAAATAAATGATTTGACTTTGACTTTGACTTTGTATGGTGTAGATCAAACTGGCACGACCGCGATAATAATTGCGTGAACCTAATTATTAAAACAATAGACGCGCAGTCACGTCCCGCATCCCGCGTAGTATTCGCGTCACTGTGACCAGCGCTTAAAAGTGTATTTTCAATACAGTTGTTTAACATGGCGTACTTTCAGAGGCTATAATTATGATTCGAATATTAAATCTTTTGCATAGGCATCTTACGTTTACGCGGTCGTGACTTTTTTTTACGAGCTCGATCATTACTTTTGCAGTTGAGTTTTAAAATAATCCATTTTTTTTTAATTTAAAATGTTTAGTAGCAATGAGTTTTCATACATAGAATAAAATAATAAAATGGGATAGATTTTATACGAGCAAAAATTAATGAGTCCGGAGGTACATACGTCTTAGCATTGAATTCTCAAAAGATTTAAATGGTTGTTTAATATATTTAATTACCAGTTTTAATTAAATATTTTTAGATCAACATTTATCAAAAAAAAAAAAAAATTGTTGTTAATATGAGTTCAAGTGATAAAATGGAATTAACTCCACTCGATATTTTATCTGAAGTGAAAACTGCGCATGATGAAATTTTGCTCCCAAATTCTCGAGAAAGATATATAGCGCCTTACGATAATTTTATTTAATTCTTTGATTTATTTTTTACTCTTTCCCACAACTATATTGAAAAACGTCGTGTGATACACGGGTGTGTAGGTTATTGCAAACTCGTGTCATTAAAAACCCTCGCTTTCGGCTTGGGTTTGTTAATGACAGCTCGTTTGCAATAACATATTTTCCACCCTTGTATCACAATGTACTATTGTTTGTGTATAAGGTTTCAAAAGCTGTTTTTGATAGTTTCAGTTTAGTGATAGTGTTTTTAGTATTAAACAAAAGAAGATTACTCAGAAACGTGATAAGATTACAGGCTGTTGTTATTTATGTTTAAGATCAATCACAACATCCAACATGGGATCAGTACAGCAGATTTATAGGTCAGAGAATTGATACGGTTTTAGGAAATCGGGGTAGAAATGTCGAACCGATTTTCTTAAGAGAAAGGGGACTCATAACGAATCGAACTCTAGAAAAAACTTTCAGACGCGTACACACCAAACGTATTGTCAGCCACCGATTTTGAGTGCGATACGCAGTTTACTGATTCTCCATGCATAATTCAACTTTTCGCTTACAGCAAACCAACAATACGCTTTTATAAGCTACGAGCTTTTGCCCGCGGCTCCGCCCGCGTAGATGTCGGTTATCGCTTAAAAAAAGTAGCCTATATCCTTCTCCATATCTCTGCCAAATTTCATGACGATCGGTTCACCGGTTTAGGCGTGAAAACGTAACAATCAGACAGACAGAGTTACTTTCACATTTATAATATTAGTATGGATGGATGGATGGATGGATGGATGGATAGATATGGATGGATGAATGGATATGGATGGATGGATATGGATATGGATATGGATGGATGGATGGATGGATATGGATATGGATGGATAGATGGATATGGATGGATGGATGGATGGATACATACGCCATGAAGGCTAACGCAGATTTAGGCGGCTCGCAAAGCATTGCAAAAATCCTCCTTTTCTTTCGTACATTTCGCACAATACAGGTGAGCCTCTCCGCGTTTAATTTGTATAGAAATGAAATGCGCTGCAGCCCGGGCGGCGCAGCTGGAATGTGCGCTTAGTTTTAGTGAGCCTGCTCATAATCGTCGGCGTACTTTACGTATGTTTGGTGTGAACGCAGCCTTAGTAACAACCTAACCTTGTGAGTGACGTCTGGGGCATATCTTATTAATTAAACTTAATTATTTACGCATGTACTTGATATTTTACTAACCCCTAATAAACGCTGGAGTACAATAAAACTAAATAATACCCCTATTTTACTAGCCCCCATCAAAGTTACAGCGGTTTTAAACCCCCATAAAATTGTACGAGTATGGCAGCATATTTTAATTATAATTAAATTTTATTATCATTGATGCTAATTTTGGATTTACTATGGGGTTTGTTGGGATCCCAACACTAAAGTTACTAAATGATGCGAACATCACTAGCGCACGCGCTTGGTAGCCATCTTTATTAGAATGTCTCGTTCACTTTTCCTCACGATCGGTCCGCGACAGGTCGCAACAACGTGCTCCTGCCTACTGAGCTGCCTACCTACCAGATTGATGGTGTTTGGTGAGAAATAAATCTCATTAGTAGAACTGGCTGTTTTTTCCTTCACAAGTTCCATTACTACATGAACTATACAGGGTTGAATGTGGAATTTGTATTATTTGTCGATGCTGACTTTGTGTGGTTTCATGTGTGGAAATATGGGTCAAATAATCAATGCAATCTCGGACGAAGTTACATGAGAAGCGCGTTTTTTCCTGAAATCGGTCTCTACCAGTGATGATGGTATTAAAATCGTTTTTATGTCGTGAATACTATTAGAATACTTAATTAGAATACAGAATACTATTGACAAATCACACTACATAACGCGGATAATCGTAATGTTACTTATATTAAAAAAAAAAAGTAGAAGATTCATTAAGATTCTTGTGAAAAGAAGCTTAACGAAGCCGAAAGTCACGTATAGTCCACGTCATTGTAATTTTTTGTACTGGACCACACCGGGGCACCTTCTGGTTACGGATATAACAGCTATGTGATGGGTCTTTTTACACCCTGTCTAAAACCCTGGCTTAAAACAAAACCGACTACCTAAACACACAATCCACTCCTCGGGCACTTCAAGATATGTTGCCCCCTTGTTGCTACGTCACTATGTGCTAGCGACCGTTTTCGGGGGCCCATTATTGAGTGTGCAAGTAACTCCCTGCCATTTTATCCGTGTATAATAAAACATTGATCAGGCAGGGGCCATAGTCCTTCCATAGTTTTTGGTAACCAGTCCATTTTAACCACCCAAACCCATAGTCCAATATCTTTGTTTTCCATATCCTGCAATAGTCCTTTTTTTTTTTTTTTTTGTTCCGGGGTGGAAAATCCTCATGGATGTCCTCCGCCCTGGGGCGGGCGGAGGGGTCTGTCAGACTCTTACTGACTAAAAACCACCCCGGTGTTCCGTCTCACACCTACGCCGGGGGTCACGGGAACGAACATACTTCCGCGACCCCCGACTGGTGCCGGCCCGCCACTGCCGGCCTCGCCTCCGGTCGAGGGGGGGGAGTGAGGTGTTTGACTCTCCCCGCGACGTCTCAGAGGGGCGCGCGTGGAACACTACGCGCCGCCACCTCGGGTCCGATATATGGGGGGCGACGGACGTCCCCTAGTCCGTCGTCCCTGGACCCATTTAGGGTCATAGTCCTACACCAACCAGGGGTTGTCCTTGGGTGCACTTGCATAGTGCGTACAGGGATAATCGTCGGTTGGTGCCTCATTTAATTAAAAAGCATCTAACGGGCCTCTGCGAGTTGGCTTCGGCCCCTCGTACGCGTTCCAAAGGCCCGGGACGCCACGGTCCCGAGATATGTTAAGGACACTTTAAATAATAATAGAACCATTTATTTCAGGCAACACAGGCCCATAGAAAAATACCTTAACCTAAACATATTTTAATACATGCATAAAACTTGTGTTAATAAAAAGGCTTAAGACTATGTTAGTACCACTTCACTTTGCACTAGCTGCCTGTGGAACTTGTCCGACATTATCATTACGTAATCACTTACCCCGACCACTTGTCATCACTCAACATGTAATATTCTTCGCAGAACAAGAATCAAACATCCGTAGCAAAGCTAATAAGAGAACCCCTACATTCGAAAGAGACCATTTATAAACTTATAGACAAACGTGAATAGGACATTATCGAGGTCTTCCCTCGGGAAAACCCTTTTGATAGTCTTATATTTTATTCTATTGTGAAAAATATATGTTTTCCAGATACATTGAATATCTTCTACTCAATCTGTCTAGCCTTTTCCCAACTATGTTGGGGTCGGCTTCCAGTCTAACCGGATGCAGCTGAATACCAGTATTATACATGGAGCGACTGCCTATCTGACCTCCACAACCCAGTAACTGGGTAACACGATACCCCTTGGTAAGACTGGCTGTCAGACTTTTTGGGCTTCTGACGACCCGTAACGACTATCAAAGATCCACGAATGACAGCCGGGGCCAACGGTTTAACGTGCTTTCCGAGGCACGGAGGAGTCTCGGTATGTAAATATGGTCACTCATCCACGGACCAACCCCGGCAAGCGTAGCTTAACCTGACGGATCGACCCGTGCGGCTGTTATTACTTAGCCACGAGCTCCAATATCTTCTACTAGCAAATATAAAAAAAAAAAACTATAAAATAAAAGCCGTATCACATTGTGAAACATATTTTTGGTTACTTTCAGTTCAGTACGGTATTTGCTCATGCTATTTTGATTCAACAGGCATTGTGCGCGGTAAAGGATATAAGTTATATTTCCATCCCATTTGTCTGTGACGAATAAAATTACTTTATCTTTTTCTCTTTTCTTTCTTTAGAAACTTTTGTGTAAAGATATTAACAATTGATAGTACCTACCTACATTCATTTCTCATCATATTATGTTTTTACAAGGTTATATGTTATTATCATCATATGGGAAAGTTTTTCTTCATAAGCGACGAATGTTAGGTGGTGTAATTAAAAAGAAAAATTTACGTTTGTAAGACACAATTTTTTGACGTCCTCAGTAAATCCAAAGATACCATGTATCTTGGGACGAAAACAAAACTACTTACATGGTATCTTTGGATTTACTGAAGAAATTTTGCCATAATAATCTTATCTTATCATCTTATAGGTTTATAAGATGATAAGATAAGATAAGATTATTATGGCAAAATTTATTATTTTTGTACATAAGATAATTATCAAGATCCATTTTGAATAACAAAAGAAAAAAAAAAAACAAAATGTACAAACATTTGGACTCCGATCGTCATACTGACGTCACCTATTCCAATCTGAAAACCGCCCAAGTGGACCACGCACAATTAAGGGTTCCGTAGTTGGGATGAATTTATCCTTTAAGAACAAACTTATCATGTAGTTGAAAAACATGTTTTCCTATACAGAATGTATGGGAGATTTTTTTTTCAACTGTAAATGTCAGTTGGTCGCCAATTACTCGGTAAATTGTAAAGCCTACTTAGCTATGATAGTTTTCCTTTAAACTTCGTTATATAACATATAGGTTCTACTGCCGTGACATTTAAATTTCTAACTACAACCGTTTAGTTACTAGAGAGGGGGACACTTGACTCTAACGAAAATTGGTACTTTAAAGCTTGATAAGTCACGAACGGTTTACTTAATCAAAAAACAGTCTTCCCAAACCCCTAATATTTTTGAAAGACCCATTTTGAATAACAAAAGAAAAAAAAAACAAAATGTACAAACATTTGGACTCCGATCGTCATACTGACGTCACCTATTCCAATCTGAAAACCGCCCAAGTGGACCACGCACAATTAAGGGTTCCGTAGTTGGGATGAATTTATCCTTTAAGAACAAACTTATCATGTAGTTGAAAAACATGTTTTCCTATACAGAATGTATGGGAGATTTATATTATCTATCCACACTATACGAAGGACAAAAATAAAAAAAATATCAATCCCACTTTACCTACATGTAGGGGAGGTACCCTAAATAATTGTTTCTTTTTCAAAATTTTATTTTACCACTTTTTTGGCGTCATTAACGTGTATACTCATGCCAAATTACAACTTTCTAGTACCAATATTTTTTGAGCTAAACCGCGGACAGACAGACAGACAGATGGACATGGGGAAACTATAAGAGTTCCTTGTTGACTACGGAACCCTAAAAATGATGTATGAATGTAAACGCAGCAAACGAAGAAGGTGTGAGTATATGTATGTATAAATGTTTGTAATTTGAAAAATAAAGCACTACATCTTGGCTTTTATTTCAACAATTCATAGACAATACTGTGAGATACTAATCATTGTTAATATTGTATAATTGGTTTCTGTGTTTTAAAAGCAATTTAAGATTAATTTACAGTTAAAACGTTTCAATTTATTACAACGTACTTATATCTGTTTAAGTCAACCTTTAAATCTCTAAAGAGAATCAAATCCTGAACGAGATACTGAATAAACATCTTAAATACACAACTGTTTTGGTTCGAAATGATTTAAAAGACACGCTATACTCAAAGCGGAGAGTGATAAGCGGAAGGCGGTTGTAATGATGTAGAATAATGTAAATTTATGACGCAAAAATTTGGAGTAACTAAATTGTAGGGCACTGCAACTAAAGACAACCTCTTGTAGTTCAAACATGGCCACTATAATGGTTGCAGTTTTATACAATTTTTCTTATGAAAGGTGGTGGTTTTGTGGCCGAACTGAGTTATATGTGGCCTATAGCAGCAAGCTTTATTTTGAGCGGCTTTTTAGTATTAGTTCTGAGAAAAAAAAGAAAAAAAAACTAAAATCGATTGTTTTTGACATAGTTAATTAAATTCCGTGTGGCGCCGGACGTAAAGAATAGCACCATCCCATTTCCTCCCGTGGGTGTCGTAAAAGGCGACTAAGGGACTTATTAGAGAATGGGCAGCAGCGTTCTCTATGCATTTTTAACACCATACTACGATCGCCAACCCGCCTGCCAAGCGTGGCGATTATGGCAAACCCCCCAATTGGGAGAGGCCTGTGTCCAGCAGTGTACTTCTTTCGGCTGAAATGATGATGATGATGAATTAAATCAAGAAAGGAACTATGTGCATAAAGTGTAATTCAAAATGTCACAGTAGTTTGTCTTGCTCAAATAAATAATTTTAATTTTAATAACATGGATTGGTAGTAATTTTGTGAACTAATTGTTACACAAACTTTTAATATCTTTGTGCTTTAAAGATATCATGTTTCAGCCCACTATTAGTTTATGCTATTAAAACTAGTTTATGCTCTTCATGCGATTACATTCGCCTTTGTATATTTATTTTTAATAATAAAAGTTAAAAATGCCCTTGGATTTTCATTTTGCTAATTAATTAGATACATTTTTAACATTACCCAGCCAGATTTGGGTAGACCTAGGTGAGTATGGGTAAACCCCGAATTAAAATTAATTTTACTCATTATTCGGACTTTACCCAAAAAGCTTGGGTAATACTAAGTCACCCCGGGTAAACCTAGGTTTACTCCATCTCCTAGCATTACCCGTAACATATACACAATTACAATTAATTTAGTTTGCTTATATAACATGCGAGGTACGAACGGAGCAGCCACTAAATCGCTACCACTGAAGCAGTGCTTTATAAAGTAAATTCTAAAACATAAATACACAACATAAATTGAGTCTCATTAAACCTTAATCTAAAACTTATTTAGCGACGGTTAAAAGGTAATATAAGCGACATTTTGGTCGAAAATGAGTGATGAATGCCATCCTACTTAAAATAAGACTTTAAAGCTGCTTTTAGACTACGCTATAATATAATAGCATATAGTATATAGCTCATATTGCGCACCATACATTCCAATAATATATAGTACAGTACAGTGTGAACGTGTCCATAACAATATATGGTACACGATATTGTTGTGCTATGAGCTATATACTATATGCTTTTATATTATAGCGTAGTCTGTAAGCAGCTTAAGTAATTACATCATTATTATTATTTTTATTTTATTATTAGTATTAAGTATTATTTTTAGTAGATGGCAATCATGACTCATTTTCGACCAAAATGTTGCTTATTACCTTTTAACCGTCGATATATATTTCCTTTGATCTATCCATTACAGGATAGCTTGATGGATTTGACAGATTATAAATTCCATTGAGCATTTTTGTAACAATTTATTGCTTTCTACAACTCAGTACCGTAAATATTCGCCTGGCAACACCACGCCTGTGTTCTGCGAAGGGGTACTTAAGTATTTATTAATATTAACTGGCCACAAATCTGGACTACGGACAACTACCGAGAAATTCGTAATCGAAAACGCAATTCAAATATTATACGAAATATTATTTTTATAAAAACATTAAGTATTATGTATTGTGAATTTATTTTATTTATCTCATTGTATGCTGCACCAGTCGACGTCATCACGTCAACGCCGGCTGTCGCTGAAAACAGCGCTGGGGCTCTGTCTCGCACAGGGTGGCAGCATTATGCTGAGCGATCGCCGTTTTGCGTGGATGTGACGTATATTTTCCCCCAACTTGTTTTTATTTTTGTGTTTGTGTTCTTTTATTGCGTCATGTTTACCGCAAATAGACGTTTTTTCTTTCTTTTCATTCAATTTCACTTTGCCCGACCTGGGAATCCTACCAAGGACCTCACTCTCTATAAAAGCTAAAATAGGTAAAATTGCAGCAGAAAAAGTATGTAAGGATCGTAGCAGGTGGACTTCTGTAGTTACTGACCACCCCCATGAGAATAAGGCGTGAGTGTTTATGTATTTATTAGTGAAAGTAAAAAATGTATATCCGCGGACACGGATCCGGATACGGATATTTAGTGTCAAGATCCGCGGATACGGACACGGATACGGATCTTTATTTTCTCACTCAATCGGTGTCGGCGCGTGAACTTGAAACGATAGTTGACGTCAGGCCCGCCGCAATGACGGGCAGGACAGGTTTCGACTTGCATTGCGCGTGTATTACTTTTGTTTAGTGTGACACTGGGCCGCATAGATAACGTTTGTTTGTGTATGGTTTTGGTACAAAAGTTAAAATAATGTCTACTAAAATGTTTTTTAGTGTAATTTGGAATTATTTTGAGATAATAAATTATGAATGTGCGAAGTGTAAAATTGGTGACGGAAAATATTACTTACTAGAATATGTTTGCAATTAAAGGTGCCAAATATTTGATTTTAAGAAATAAAAAATACTCTGCATGGATTAAAAAAAAAAAATACTACACAATCACATAATTTAAGTTATTATGCAGCATTTTATTCTGTCAATTGAATTTGAAAATTAATAAAAGATCCGCGACAAAAGTGACGGATACGGATACGGACAAGGACCTCATTTCTCCAGTGGATATCCGCGGATCGGATACGGATATCCGGAACATCACTAGTATTTATGTATGTGTTGCAGCAGGAGAAATACATCGCTAGACATTCCTAGATGACTTGACCATTCTGATTCCTAACTCTAAAAAGTTTTATTAGATGGCTGGTTGCAAATTATCAGTAGGTAGCAGCCCGAAGGTTGGAAGTAATTAATGGCACGGTTAGTAAAGTGGCTAAGTTATCATTTTTGTCGCTACGGTTTTGATTTCAACACAGAACAAAAATATTTGTATAGCTATTCTGTAATGTTCTCTTCGAACCTCACTCATAGGAAAAGACTTCATTTGTTTTTTAAATTAAATCGTTCGTATTTGACGTGATGCATTATCTACAGGTTGGTATGTCAAGTGACCGCACAAGATTCGAAAACGGCCTCATTTGTTTTTCTTTATTTAATATGTATGAAATCTATCCTGCAGCCTTAGCAGTCGGTAACAGTTTTTCTCGTCTCGAAAACGTTCGAATTTCAAAATGATTTTTAGATAATTATATTACAGCTAAAGAGGTTTGAGGAAAGGGAGGATCCTCCGACCAGATGGGCGTCGTGTCTGGTGGGCAACTGCCCGACGGTTGATGTCGGGATGTTGTATACAACATTAGTTTTATTTTATGCGAAACCCGAAACACGTGTCTAGTATTTTTATGTAAAGAATTTATGTACAAAACTTCAAAACTGTATCATGAAAAATAACAAAGTTATAAGCTTGTTATGTTACCTGGTTGTCCGTACAAAAACATGCTCAACACGCGGCGCACTCGCGCCGCCCGCGCCTTGCGTTCATTAATAATAATATTAATTTGGCAGTAGGTACCTAACCGTACGACGATTGTAATGTAATTAACTGGTGATAACATTTTCTATAACACTTGCAGGCTTTGGACTTTGTCGTAATGGTCAAGTGCGGATAGGTACTTAGTGTCGCTCGGTGTCCAACTTGTAACGGTTTTTAAATATTTTGGGGAAAAATATAACATGGTGTAAAAACTATTGGAATCGATTCAGTTACTTATTCTGAACAAACTATATTCAGGTTTTTCATATACTAAAAATAATGTTGTATATGCTAGCCGCGCGGTAAACTCTGATTGCGCGATGCAGGATATGTGACGTCAGGTCTTTGATGCGTTTTCCTGTGGGATAATTTTCGATTTACACACGGACGAAGCCGCGGGAAAAAGGTAATAAGTAAAGACATCATCGAAACCTCATCGCAAACATAACTTTTTACCTAGCACTGGCAGTCTTGGCAACAGTGACTCGACCTTAACTACCTTCTCTAGTACAAAGTAATACTGCCAAGTTGTCACCTGTCATCTCGGCATTTGCCGTCGCTGTCAAAGCCCCGTTGCGCATGGCTGCCATACCGTGGCCGCCTGCAAGTGAGGTTTTCTTAAGGGAAAGTGGTTTTATAATATTGTGTTTTCCTCCCGACAGCTCATTTTTCGTTACAAGACTAGTTTTAAGGTTTTAATGTGACAGGGTACTGCGTGCCTAGCACGAACGCGTGGAGTAAATGTAACGTAAATTCAAACGAATAAAAAATCAAAAACTTAATTTAAGTTTACATAAACTCCAACTTCTGACAGGAATCCCCCAGAGATTGTGAAACATAGAAGGATATACTACTTTAAATCCCGAAAAATCTTATTAGTTAGGTAAAATGTGAAGTTTTTCCCCGACCTTGAATAGTTAATTTGACACTTGAAACTCTGTGGTTGCCCTAGGGAATAAAAATGACACTATTTCTAAACTCAATGTTTTGTTGCTTTTAAGGCATTTGCACCAGGACGATATATCCCTAGGGTCAAAAGTGACTGAAACATTTTATTTTCCAGAGGTGGCGATGACCATTTAGCCATTTTGACCAGGTGGGGTGGCAACTTGTTTGCACCAAATAACATGAAAAAAAAAAAAAAAAAACTAACAGTCATACACTGAAATAAAACGATTAAAACTAGGTCAACTATAGTGTAGGTACTGGGTATCCCAATTAATTGGTTTGCGGAGTTTGGCCGCCAATATCTCCCTGTATAAAGGATGAAATTCAACCAATCTAGTTTGAAACGACTCCTACATATCTAGGGAAATACTTAGAGAAATTATTGGTTACCATGGTAACGGCAATAACAGTGTGTTTGGCGATAGTAGCCGAGGATTTTTTAAGTTACGAGTGGATATGTAGTTTCTAGGCAAGACTGGGTCATCGAAGACCGGTTATTTTAGATTTAATGATAAGTTAAAATACAATCTAGAGGAATGTGGTCGTTTTTATTTAGATCGAATTTTGTTGCTTCGTGTCTAATATGAAACTTTAAAAAAGGTATTAGAAAATTCGAGACACACTTACCGATATAGTTGATTGATCGTTTTTTTATAATTCCTTCTCAGTCACGAGATAATATGTTTTTAAAGGAGTGGCGCTACTGGACCGGTGACAACGCTCTTAAGCATTAGTATCTAATAATAATAATATTTTATGTAAACAACAAAACTTTAACTATACGCGTATATTACGAAAATGTAAATCCTTGGGTTGACCTTGTTACGTCTACAAAATGTTTAATAAATATATAAATAAATGTTGTCAACTTAAAAATGCACTCTCTAGCGCAGGGGTCCCAACCTTTTCTTGGTCAGGGACCACTTTTATATTATTTTTGGTAGCAGGGATCACTATGTAGCTATAATTAAATAAACTGTAATAATCAAACTGAAACTTTAATTTACAACTCAATAGGAAATGACATAACAAGAAATAATAATATTTTTAGGATAAACTTCTGTAATTTTGTATTAATGTGATTTCTGAGCTTGCATCTTCTTCACGAGTTCGGCTATCCTAGGACTTATATTGTTACTCAAAGCTACACGCAAATCATCTCTGACTTTCAAACGATTCCTCGCCTTGTTTTTAATTACTAACAAAGCAGGAAATCCTTGTTCACCTATATAAGTTGTTAAGAAAATCATAAAATAGCGTAAGACGATTTCTCGAAGTTTAAATAATAACTGCTTAGCGATGTGTGTGCGCGTCTATAACAAAATACCAAAAGGCACTTCAAAACATTAAATATAAGATTATTTAAAATTAAGTTTATAAATGGTTACTGGAATGTAGTTTTTATAGTTTAAAAGAACTTTTGGATAAAAAAAGTTGATGTTTTTAAAAATACTGATGGTTGATGCCTTCTTCATCTAACTTTATAATTTTGCATGCTACGTTTTTATCCTAGCTAAACATGTTTGTGCCATATAAATCTCTATTTAACACCATTGTATACCATGTTTTACGCAAATAAATATTTTATTATTATTATTTCTAAATGTTTACATATCTCGGGACCCTGGGGTCCCGGACCTTTGGAAGGCGTACGAGGAGCCGAAGCCAACTCGCAGAGGCCCGTTAGGCGCTTTTTAATGAAATGAGGCACCAACCGACGATTATCCCTGTACGCACTATGCAAGTGCACCCAAGGACAACCCCCGGCTGGTGTAGGACTATTGTAGGATATGGAAACAAAGATATTGGACTATGGGTTTGGGTGGTTAAAATGGACTGGTTACCTAAAACTATGGAAGGACTATGGCCCCTGCCTGATCAATGTTTTATTGTACACGGATAAAATGGCAGGGGGTGACTTGCACACTCATTAATGGGCCCCCGGAAACGGTCGCTAGCACATAGTGACGTAGCGACAAGGGGGGCAACATGTCCTGAGGTGCTCGAGGAGTGGAGAGGTATTCCACGGCTCTCAGAACAATCCCAGAGCCCGGAAGATGGTCAAGATCCCTACAAGCACTTACTGGAATACTTCCTTCCTCCGAGCACGTTTGCTCTTGCGAATCTCCACTCAAGCCGGCCAATAAAGGCAAGAATGAGGTGGGAGCTCAGTTCCTCGTCAGTGTTCACTCCAGCCGGCCAATAAAGGCAAGCCAGAGATGAGGAACATGACTTCTCCCGGGACATAGGGTCCGTGGGGTCGCAACTGCCCAACAGCTCGCCACATGCTGCCCTGCGGGTTTCTGTATCTCTCTTGGCCAGACCAATAATTATAAATTGTACAATTAAATTAGCAACCAGTTTGATTTTGTCTAAAAATAAAATAAACTGGAAAAATATCTTATTAGAGTTAAATTAAAAAAGTCAAAATAAGAAATAATTTACACTTCATATAATATTTTAAGAAATATAACATCAAACCCCTCAAATTTATCTGTCAGTGTGTGTAAGCGAACTGTCCGAAATCATTTAAACTATTATCCATATTGTTATTATAAAAAAAGTAAAAGAAAAAAAAATGTGTAACATGCATGTAAATGTGTATAAATGTGAAAGTAATTCTGTCTATCTGTCTGTTACGTTTTCATGCTTATACCACTGAAATGATCGTCATGAAATTTTGCAGAGATGTAGCCTAGAATATAAAGGACATAGGCTACTTTTTTACGTGGTAACCAACATCCGTCAAAAGTTAGTATATAATATTCATTAAGCGACCTTAGCGAAAATATCTTATATATAAGATTCTCGTGTCACAATGTTAGTTACCATACTCCTCCAAAACGGCTTGACCGATTTTTATGATATATGCATATTCATTAGGTCAGAGAATCGGCTACTTTACTAAAAAAAAAATAAGTTTTAGGTAGGTAGGTAGGGTAGGGTAGGGTAAGGTAGGTAGGTAGGTAGGTAGGTAGGTAGGTAGGTAGGTAGGTAGGTAGGTAGGTAGGGTAGGGTAGGGTAGGGTAGGGTAGGGTAGGGTAGGGTAGGTAGGTAGGTAGGTAGGTAGGTAGATAGGGTAGGGTAGGGTAGGGTAGGGTAGGTAGGTAGGGTAGGGTAGGGTAGGTAGGTAGGTAGGTAGGTAGGTAGGGTAGATAGGGCCTACCCTATCTACCTACCTACCTACCTACCCTACCGTAGTAGGGTAGGTAGGTAGGGTAGATAGGGTAGGGTAGGGTAGAGTAGTGGAGTTTATACTATAGCTTTTGACAGAACGAAGTCTGTCGGGTCAGCTAGTGTAATATAACTTTTTTTTAAAGATGAATTGTAATTTTCTACTGAATAAATTCAATTTCATTGAACATACCTTGTAGAGTAAAAATATTTGATACTCGTATCGTTTCAAACATTTGTTTGAAAACGAAATAGGTACGATACCAATAATTATTGTTACGATAGTAATAAACGATTAACTTAATAAGGAAACCGTTTTATCTCACAGAGAAAATTATAAAATACCGTTCGTCTTTTAAATTCAGAATTAAAATTTGTTTTGCGGAACAGTTATTACTGCGTGTATGTGATCGAGTGAAAATTAAAGACAAAACGTTTATTTCACTTTTAAACTCACGAATTACAAAAACAGTCCAGGTAGTACCTATCAAATATTTAGCACTAAGTCCTAATAAAAATTTAACAGTATTACGTGGACATGCGTTTATCAAGCAAATCCCAAAATCCTCTTATACAAAGGCCTTACCTGCAAAATCCACAATAGGCTGAATTACACTTTCCACATACAAAAAAAAAAAAAAAAAGACCAATGAATAATGTCAACACACGAAAGTATCACGAAAAATCCGGTCAGTGGGTCATCCTAGGCAATATGTCCGACATGCGAGCAAAACTTTTTAAATTGCGAACTTTATTTCGTGGAGACAGCAAAAAACGACACGCGTCTGAACAGCACAACGTCCAACAGCGTACTGGACGCTGGAGGTACTGAACCGAAACATCCCTGTTCTCCCACGTCAAGTAAACCCACGATAGCATTTACTGTTATTCAACTCAAATTAGATTATATAGCGTTCTTATGTCAAGGAGGTAAGGGTTGTTTTAGAACTGATGTTTACCTTTTCAGCTGTAAAGGTATTTGGGAATGAATTTTGGCGGTATAATGATATCTGCATATGGCCATACAGTAATTTGTGGACGAATGGGAGTCTGGAAGAAAACGTATGGAATTTTAATGTTGGCAGTATTTGTGTTCAACGCGTTATACGTACTGTGAGTGTTCAGAAGTTCTTTCAAAACATTCTGTATATTATTGTGATAATGTCTGAGATTGACGTTGGCAAAGAAGTTGTAATAATGAGAGTACGTTACATTTGGTTTCTCATAATTATGTGCATCTATATACACCAGAATTCTCTTCTGCTCAAAATTTCGTCCAAGTTTTAAACTCGGGTACAAAAATATATGTAAATGCTCAGAATGAAATGCATTTTATGTGCATTTTAACGAGTTTTACCATTTGCCGATGTGACCAGATTTTTAGTGAACATCAAAAGAACTTTGGGTCACGTGGGTACTTTGCATTTTAGTTCTCTGCATGTTCAGAACTTTACATAATTTTGTAATGGTTCCAATTTTTTTGTTGCAGAATTGATGAACTCCTCCTGTACCATGGCCAATAAAGAGTGAACTGAAAACAACTGAAGATTGGTCAGCTGCGTCTTTTATTGTAGCTCTGCAGGGCAAAGGCCCCATGATTTCCAGCTCTTTCGATCCATGGCTAATGTGGACCTCTGTTCGTTTTTCCAAATCGTCCCGCCATCTTCTACGGGATCTGCCGCGATGATTTCTGACCGTGTCAGGGCTCCACATAATGGTAATTTTGGCCCACAGCGCATTGGGCATATGGCAGACATGGCCAGCCCAGTCCCACTTCAGCTTAGCAGCTTTTTTAGCAACGTCAGTAATCTATGTTTTGGAGCCCAGTGTGGTGTGTTGTGAATATAGTCTGTCAATTTGACGCTTAGAATACTGCGCTCCATCGTACGTTGGCAATACCTAAATTTGGACTTTTGAATGTGTGTCAAAATCCCAAGTCTGGTCGTCAGCGTCTTTTAGTATGACTTAATAATTTATTTATTCCAAAACATTATTATTACCTCTTTTGCCAAAACTCCTGCCAAAAACTGAGCCTGAGAAAGTGTACTTTACAAAATGTATTTGTAAAGTACACTTTCTCTTTAAAATGTTATGGACCAGGTGATTAATGCGGGCATAATTAATAATGTACGAGCATTATGATCTAGCTCTATCGGGTTAAGTGGTTAATTATTATATTAAGTTCATTATTTATCACATTGCATGGTCATTATTATATTGCTACATGACAATTGGGCAATTTTATAATATACGTTCTAACCTAACCTAACCCAAATGATTCACCAACAATAGAGGGGATGTGGTGTTAATGGCCACTGTTCTACCTAACCTAACCCAAAGGTTTGTTTGAAATCTTGTCAAACGACAATAACAATAAAAAAATTGTAATTAAATATGTTTGTTTTACTCTGCCCAAAAGGTGATGGACAATATGTAATTTGATTATTTGAATAATTATTATCAAATTGCACTCTCATAATATGGGGCATTTTTCATAATGACTGGGCATTATGTATTGCCCAATTTATCACTTGGTCCATAACATATATACAAACGTAACCAGTAATAATTCAACTTCATTTATGATTCCATATTTTCCAAATATGGGTCGATATTATTGATACTTTCACGATTAAATAGGCTTATTTTAAAAGTTTGTTCTCATAAAACTTTCCGCTTTGTCCCTACGGAATAACGCGCCGAAAGTGGGCCAGCGCAGCGGGGGTGAATGCTTGGAATATTTCAGTGGAATTAATGGATTGGATTGCTATATTTCCACTGCTGCTTCCTCACAGAGTGGGTAGGATTTCAGGTGTGTTGGGTAGTCTTTTGTTTAGTTTGAACATTGTAGGAAGCTACGCAGGGTGCAATTTTGAGGGTTCACTTTTGTAAAGAACTACGTGTTCAAAAAGTTTTAACAGAATAAGTGGGATTTGAGACCCACAGACAGTAGAAATGAGCAGTGATTATCAAAGTTGTTTACAGGATGTTGCCTGTTGGTAAATTAGACCATTATGGCTTTCCTTCAGTCCTTTTTCTTGCCTACTTTTTCCCGTGAATGTGGAAATAGAAATTCAAAAATGCCTACTTCTAACTTCATTGAATTATTCTTGTTACACGTAGACATACACATAATCACGCCTTTTTCCTACGGAGGAAGGCAGAAATTACCGAACATCACCTGCTACGATCCTTGTGTGACGTTGTGGATTAGGTGGTATTAAATGAATAGTATGATACCACTTATTGTCGCGTTTATTTTAAGGTTCACAGTCTCAGGGTGTAGGTTCGAAGGTATGAGCGTTCCTTCACTGACAGAGAATGGAAGGGAAGATACTGTCCTGGGCTATGCATGCTACGCTATGCATGCTACTCTATGCTTGCTACGCTATGCAAGCTTCGCTATGCATGCTACTTTATGCATGCTACTTTATGCATGCTACGCTATGCATGCTACTCTATGCATGCTACACTATGCATGCTACGCTATGCATGCTACACTATGCATGCTACGCTATGCATGCTAGACTATGCATGCTAGACTATGCTTGCTACGCTATGCATGCTACTCTATGCATGCTCCACTATGCATGCTTCACTATGAATGTTACACTATGCATGCTACATTATGCATGCTACGCTATGCATGCTACATTATGCATGCTACGCTATGCATGCTACACTTTGCATGTAATATAATTATGCATGCTACGCTATGCATGCTACGCTATGCATGCGACTATATTCATGCTACGCTATGCATGCTACACTATGCATGCTACGCTATGCATGCTACGCTATGCATGCTACTCTATGCATGCTACACTATGCATGCTACATTATGCATGCTACGCTATGCATGCTACATTATGCATGCTACGCTATGCATGCTACACTTTGCATGCTACACTTTGCATGCTACTCTATGCATGCTACGCTATGCATGCTACATTATGCATGCTACGCTATGCATGCTAGACTATGCATACAACGCTATGCATGCTATTCTATGCATGCTCCACTATGCATGCTTCACTATGCATGCTACACTATGCATGCTACGCTATGCATGCTACACTATGCATGCTACGCTATGCATGCTACGCTATGCATGCTACTCTATGCATGCTACACTATGCATGCTACATTATGCATGCTACGCTATGCATGCTACATTATGCATGCTACGCTATGCATGCTACATTATGCATGCTACGCTATGCATGCTACACTTTGCATGTAATATAATTATGCATGCTACGCTATGCATGCTACGCTATGCATGCGACTATATGCATGCTACGCTATGCAAGCTACATTATGCATGCTACGCTATGCATGCTACACTTTACATGCTACACTTTGCATGCTACTCTATGCATGCTACGCTATGCATGCTATACTATGCATGCTACGCTATGCATGCTAGACTATGCATACAACGCTATGCATGCTATTCTATGCATGCTCCACTATGCATGCTTCACTATGCATGCTACGCTATGCATGCTAGACTATGCATACAACGCTATGCATGCTATTCTATGCATGCTCCACTATGCATGCTTCACTATGCATGCTACACTATGCATGCTACGCTATGCATGCTACACTATGCATGCTACGCTATGCATGCTACACTATGCATGCTACGCTATGCATGCTACGCTATGCATGTTACTTTATGCATGCTACACTATGCATGCTACGCTATGCATGCGACTCTATGCATGCTACGCTATGCATGCTACATTATGCATGCTACACTATGCATGCTACACTATGCATGCTACGCTATGCATGCTACACTATGTATGCTATGCTATGCATGCTACATTATGCATGCTACTCTATGCATGCTCCACTATGCATGCTTCACTATGCATGCTACGCTATGCATGCTACACTATGCATGCTAGACTATGCATGCTACGCTATGCATGCTACTCTATGCATGCTATGCTATGCATGCTACGCTATGCATGTTACACTATGCATGCTTCACTATGCATGCTACACTATGCATGCAATTCTATGCATGCTACGCTATGCATGCTACATTAGGCATGCTACACTATGCATGCTACACTATGCATGCTACACAATGCATGCTACGCTATGCATGCTACACTACGCATGCTACGCTATGCATGCTACGCTATGCATGCGACTCTATGCATGCTACGCTATGCATGCTACGCTATGCATGCTACACTATGCATGCTACGCTATGCATGCTACGCTATGCATGCTACACTACGCATGCTACGCTATGCATGCTACGCTATGCATGCTACATTATGCATGCTACACTATGCATGCTACACTATGCATGCTACGCTATGCATGCTACATTATGCATGCTACGCTATGCATGCTAGACTATGCATACAACGCTATGCATGCTATTCTATGCATGCTCCACTGCATGCTTCACTATGCACGCTACACTATGCATGCTACGCTACGCATGCTACACTATGCATGCTACGCTATGCATGCTACGCTATGCATGCTACACTATGCATGCTACACTATGCATGCTACATTATGCATGCTACGCTATGCATGCTACACTTTGCATGTAATATAATTATGCATGCTACGCTATGCATGCTACGCTATGCATGCTACGCTATGCATGCGACTATATGCATGCTACGCTATGCATGCTACACTATGCATGCTACGCTATGCATGCTACACTATGCATGCTACGCTATGCATGCTACATTATGCATGCTACGCTATGCATGCTACGCTATGCATGCGACTATATGCATGCTACGCTATGCATGCTACACTATGCATGCTACGCTATACATGCTACATTATGGATGCTACACTATGCATGCTACACTTTGCATGCTACACTTTGCATGCTACTCTATGCATGCTACGCTATGCAAGCTACACTATGCATGCTACGCTATGCATGCTAGACTATGCATACAACGCTATGCATGCTATTCTTTGCATGCTCCACTATGCATGCTTCACTATGCATGCTACACTATGCATGCTACGCTATGCATGCTACACTATGCATGCTACGCTATGCATGCTACACTATGCATGCTACATTATGCATGCAAAACTATGCATGCTACATTATGCATGCTTCGCTATGCATGCTACATTATGCATGCTATTCTATGCATGCTCCACTATGCATGCTTCACTATGCATGCTACACTATGCATGCAACTCTATGCATGCTACGCTATGCATGCTACATTATGCATGCTACACTATGCATGCTACGCTATGCATGCTACACTATGCATGCTACATTATGCATGCTACGCTATGCATGCTACGCTATGCATGCTACGCTATGCATGCTACTATATGCTTACTACTCTATGCGTGCTATATTATGCATGCTTCACTATGCATGCTACACTATGCATGCTACGCTATGCATGCTACACTATGCATGCAACTCTATGCATGCTACGCTATGCATGCTACACTATGCATGCTACGCTATGCATGCTACTCTATGCATGCTACGCTATGCATGCTACATTATGCATGCTTCACTATGCATGCTACACTATGCATGCTACACTATGCATGCTACGCTATGCATGCTAGACTATGCATGCTACGCTATGCATGCTAGACTATGCATGCTACGCTATGCATGCTAGACTATGCATGCTACATTATGCATGCTATTCTATGCATGCTCCACTATGCATGCTTCACTATGCATGCTACACTATGCATGCAACTCTATGCATGCTACGCTATGTATGCTACATTATGCATGCTACACTATGCATGCTACACTATGCATGCTACACTATGTATGCAACTCTATGCATGCTACGCTATGCATGCTACATTATGCATGCTACTCTATGTATGCTAAGCTATGCATGCTACTCTATGCATGCTACACTATGCATGCTACACTATGCATGCTACATTATGCATGCTACGCTATGCATGCTACGTAATATAATTATGCATGCTACACTATGCATGCAACTCTATGCATACTACGCTATGCATGCTACATTATGCATGCTACTCTATGTATGCTACGCTATGCATGCTACTCTATGCATGCTACACTATGCATGCTATGCTATGCATGCTACATTATGCATGCTACGCTATGCATGCTATTCTATGCATGCTCCACTATGCATGCTATTCTATGCATGCTCTACTATGCATGCTTCACTATGCATGCTACACTATGCATGCTACGCTATGCATGCTACGCTATGCATGCAACACTATGCATGCTACGCTATGCATGCTACACTATGCATGCTACACTTTGCATGCTACTCTATGCATGCTCCACTATGCATGCTTCACTATGCATGCTACACTATGCATGCTACGCTATGCATGCTACACTATGCATGCAACTTTATGCATGCTACGCTATGCATGCTATTCTATGCATGCTCCACTATGCATGCTATTCTATGCATGCTCTACTATGCATGCTTCACTATGCATGCTACACTATGCATGCTACGCTATGCATGCTACGCTATGCATGCAACACTATGCATGCTACGCTATGCATGCTACACTATGCATGCTACACTTTGCATGCTACTCTATGCATGCTCCACTATGCATGCTTCACTATGCATGCTACACTATGCATGCTACGCTATGCATGCTACACTATGCATGCAACTTTATGCATGCTACGCTATGCATGCTACATTATGTATGCTACACTATGCATGCTACACTATGCATGCTACGCTATGCATGCTACTCTATGCATGGTACACTATGCATGCTACGCTATGCATGCTACTCTATGCATGCTACGCTATGCTTGCTACACTATGTATGCTACGCTATGCATGCTACTCTATAAATGCTACTCTATGCATGCTCCACTATGCATGCTTCACTATGCATGCTACGCTATGCATGCTACACTATGCATGCTAGACTATGCATGCTACGCTATGCATGCTACTCTATGCATGCTATGCTATGCATGCTACGCTATGCATGTTACACTATGCATGCTTCACTATGCATGCTACATTATGCATGCAATTCTATGCATGCTACGCTATGCATGCTACATTAGGCATGCTACACTATGCATGCTACACTATGCATGCTACACTATGCATGCTACACAACGCATGCTACGCTATGCATGCTACACTACGCATGCTACGCTATGCATGCTACGCTATGCATGCGACTCTATGCATGCTACGCTATGCATGCTACGCTATGCATGCTACACTATGCATGCTACGCTATGCATGCTACGCTATGCATGCTACACTACGCATGCTACGCTATGCATGCTACGCTATGCATGCGACTCTATGCATGCTACGCTATGCATGCTACATTATGCATGCTACACTATGCATGCTACACTATGCATGCTACGCTATGCATGCTACATTATGCATGCTACGCTATGCATGCTAGACTATGCATACAACGCTATGCATGCTATTCTATGCATGCTCCACTGCATGCTTCACTATGCACGCTACACTATGCATGCTACGCTATGCATGCTACGCTATGCATGCTACACTTTGCATGTAATATAATTATGCATGCTACGCTATGCATGCTACGCTATGCATGCGACTATATGCATGCTACGCTATGCATGCTACACTATGCATGCTACGCTATGCATGCTACACTATGCATGCTACGCTATGCATGCTACATTATGCATGCTACACTATGCATGCTACACTATGCATGCTACGCTATGCATGCTACTCTATGCATGCTACGCTATGCTTGCTACACTATGCATGCTACGCTATGCATGCTACTCTATATATGCTACTCTATGCATGCTCCACTATGCATGCTTCTCTATGCATGCTACGCTATGCATGCTACACTATGCATGCTATGCTATGCATGCTACATTATGCATGCTACGCTATGCATGCTACGCTATGCATGCTACTCTATGCATGCTCCACTATGCATGCTTCACTATGCATGCTACGCTATGCATGCTACACTATGCATGCTAGACTATGCATGCTACGCTATGCATGCTACTCTATGCATGCTACGCTATGCATGCTACGCTATGCATGTTACACTATGCATGCTTCACTATGCATGCTACACTATGCATGCAATTCTATGCATGCTACGCTATGCATGCTACATTAGGCATGCTACACTATGCATGCTACACTATGCATGCTACACAATGCATGCTACGCTATGCATGCTACACTACGCATGCTACGCTATGCATGCTACGCTATGCATGCGACTCTATGCATGCTACGCTATGCATGCTACGCTATGCATGCTACACTATGCATGCTACGCTATGCATGCTACGCTATGCATGCTACACTACGCATGCTACGCTATGCATGCTACGCTATGCATGCGACTCTATGCATGCTACGCTATGCATGCTACATTATGCATGCTACACTATGCATGCTACACTATGCATGCTACGCTATGCATGCTACATTATGCATGCTACGCTATGCATGCTAGACTATGCATACAACGCTATGCATGCTATTCTATGCATGCTACGCTATGCATGCTACGCTATGCATGCTACACTACGCATGCTACGCTATGCATGCTACGCTATGCATGCTACACTACGCATGCTACGCTATGCATGCTACGCTATGCATGCGACTCTATGCATGCTACGCTATGCATGCTACATTATGCATGCTACACTATGCATGCTACACTATGCATGCTACGCTATGCATGCTACATTATGCATGCTACGCTATGCATGCTAGACTATGCATACAACGCTATGCATGCTATTCTATGCATGCTCCACTGCATGCTTCACTATGCACGCTACACTATGCATGCTACGCTATGCATGCTAGACTATGCATGCTACGCTATGCATGCCACGCTATGCATGCTACACTATGCATGCTACACTATGCATGCTACACTATGCATGCTACATTATGCATGCTACGCTATGCATGCTACGCTATGCATGCTACGCTATGCATGCTACGCTATGCATGCGACTATATGCATGCTACGCTATGCATGCTACACTATGCATGCTACACTATGCATGCTACATTATGCATGCTACGCTATGCATGCGACTATATGCATGCTACGCTATGCATGCTACACTATGCATGCTACACTATGCATGCTACGCTATGCATGCTACGCTATGCATGCTACGCTATGCATGCTACGCTATGCATGCGACTATATGCATGCTACGCTATGCATGCTACACTATGCATGCTACGCTATGCATGCTACACTATGCATGCTACGCTATGCATGCTACATTATGCATGCTACACTATGCATGCTACACTATGCATGCTACGCTATGCATGCTACTCTATGCATGGTACACTATGCATGCTACGCTATGCATGCTACTCTATGCATGCTACGCTATGCTTGCTACACTATGCATGCTACGCTATGCATGCTACTCTATATATGCTACTCTATGCATGCTCCACTATGCATGCTTCTCTATGCATGCTACGCTATGCATGCTACACTATGCATGCTATGCTATGCATGCTACATTATGCATGCTACGCTATGCATGCTACGCTATGCATGCTACTCTATGCATGCTCCACTATGCATGCTTCACTATGCATGCTACGCTATGCATGCTACACTATGCATGCTAGACTATGCATGCTACGCTATGCATGCTACTCTATGCATGCTATGCTATGCATGCTACGCTATGCATGTTACACTATGCATGCTTCACTATGCATGCTACACTATGCATGCAATTCTATGCATGCTACGCTATGCATGCTACATTAGGCATGCTACACTATGCATGCTACACTATGCATGCTACACAATGCATGCTACGCTATGCATGCTACACTACGCATGCTACGCTATGCATGCTACGCTATGCATGCGACTCTATGCATGCTACGCTATGCATGCTACGCTATGCATGCTACACTATGCATGCTACGCTATGCATGCTACGCTATGCATGCTACACTACGCATGCTACGCTATGCATGCTACGCTATGCATGCGACTCTATGCATGCTACGCTATGCATGCTACATTATGCATGCTACACTATGCATGCTACACTATGCATGCTACGCTATGCATGCTACATTATGCATGCTACGCTATGCATGCTAGACTATGCATACAACGCTATGCATGCTATTCTATGCATGCTACGCTATGCATGCTACGCTATGCATGCTACACTACGCATGCTACGCTATGCATGCTACGCTATGCATGCGACTCTATGCATGCTACGCTATGCATGCTACATTATGCATGCTACACTATGCATGCTACACTATGCATGCTACGCTATGCATGCTACATTATGCATGCTACGCTATGCATGCTAGACTATGCATACAACGCTATGCATGCTATTCTATGCATGCTCCACTGCATGCTTCACTATGCACGCTACACTATGCATGCTACGCTATGCATGCTAGACTATGCATGCTACGCTATGCATGCCACGCTATGCATGCTACACTATGCATGCTACACTATGCATGCTACATTATGCATGCTACGCTATGCATGCTACACTTTGCATGTAATATAATTATGCATGCTACGCTATGCATGCTACGCTATGCATGCTACGCTATGCATGCTACGCTATGCATGCGACTATATGCATGCTACGCTATGCATGCTACACTATGCATGCTACGCTATGCATGCTACACTATGCATGCTACGCTATGCATGCTACATTATGCATGCTACACTATGCATGCTACACTATGCATGCTACGCTATGCATGCTACTCTATGCATGGTACACTATGCATGCTACGCTATGCATGCTACTCTATGCATGCTACGCTATGCTTGCTACACTATGCATGCTACGCTATGCATGCTACTCTATATATGCTACTCTATGCATGCTCCACTATGCATGCTTCTCTATGCATGCTACGCTATGCATGCTACACTATGCATGCTATGCTATGCATGCTACATTATGCATGCTACGCTATGCATGCTACGCTATGCATGCTACTCTATGCATGCTCCACTATGCATGCTTCACTATGCATGCTACGCTATGCATGCTACACTATGCATGCTAGACTATGCATGCTACGCTATGCATGCTACTCTATGCATGCTATGCTATGCATGCTACGCTATGCATGCTACACTATGCATGCTACACTATGCATGCTACGCTATGCAAGCTACACTATGCATGCTACGCTATGCATGCTACACTATGCATGCTACGCTATGCATGCTAGACTATGCATGCTACGCTATGCATGCTACTCTATGCATGCTCCACTATGCATGCTTCACTATGCATGCTACGCTATTCATGCTACGCTATGCATGCTACGCTATGCATGCTACGCTATGCATGCTACGCTTTGCATGCTACTATATGCTTACTACTCTATGCGTGCTATATTATGCATGCTACACTATGCATGCTACATTATGCATGCTACGCTATGCATGCAACTCTATGCATGCTACGCTATGCATGCTACGCTATGCATGCAACTCTATGCATGCTACACTATGCATGCTACGCTATGCATGCTACTCTATGCATGCTCCACTATGCATGCTACTCTATGCGTGCTATATTATGCATGCTACACTATGCATGCTACATTATGCATGCTACGCTATGCATGCAACTCTATGCATGCTACGCTATGCATGCTACACTATGCATGCTACGCTATGCATGCTACTCTATGCATGCTCCACTATGCATGCTACACTATGCTTGCTACTCTATGCATGCTATGTTATGCATGCTACGCTATGCATGCTATTCTATGCATGTATTCTAGTTTCATAATTATACATTATTTTCATTCATTGGTTCCCATGGTGCAATAGTACTATTTGAATTTATGTCAAACTGGCTTTCCACCCGTACCAAACATGCTTTCCCACAAAAATGCACAATACCCTACAATTTAAGACCGAACCGTTTCAAAATATCAGGCAACCCGCAAACATCATTTAATTACGAGTACTTCAAGAACCCCTTGACACAACTTAGTCTACTGCCCGCCCCTTAAATTAGGGGGTGAGGCGATACATTTCCCCATGGACCCCCATCCTTAACAAATAAATGGTCTTGAGCTCAAGCTGCATGTACGAAAATTGCGCCGACTCTGTTTACTTGGCAAAATGAGTTTCGTACTTGGAGTATGTATAGGACTAAGCCGACTAGCCTGTGTTTTAATTCGACTCTGGGAAATATATCCGATCACGGAGTAACGTCGATAGAGCAAAATTTTTAACTTTGTTAGGATTGGAATGCGAAAAATAAATGTCAATAATATAATGTGAATATAGGAATTTGGAGGTATGACTAGTGTTCGGTATAGGGAACAAACTTTAAATAATAGACTAAGAACCTTTTGACTTGGGTTTAATGTTCGTTTTAAATAAATATAACGACTCAAAAGGCATTACAATTTAGCTTTAACTATAATAATAGGGAGCACAAAATAAGTTAATAATGTGTAGATGGCGGTCGAGCAAGTGACGCGGCGAGTATGGCGTGATGTAGCGGGCACGTCATTGGTTAGTATAGCGTATCACGTCATGGTGCAGGGACGCTATTGGCAGCGGCTGCAGAATATAGTTATTGGTGTTTGACAGCTATGGTTGATAATTCGGATACACATACGGCGTCAACAACTAGGATTTTGACAAATAATTTGCCCAAATATTTGTGATGTCATCTTCTTAATCGTTGGCACGAGGTATGCGATGATAGATTTGCCGAGGTGAAAAAATTTCTAATTAAAAAATGTTGGGAGCGGAGCTGACTGCTCAAAGCTTGGCAATCGTTGAAGTTGTTTCAATTCACTATTAACTTGCTAAATGTAATGAAAGTTGCTCTCATTAAGATATTTTTAAGCATTACAATCATAATAAGAAAAACCATAGCTCCTTGTTTGCCTGAATTAGGTATGTGACTACCTTTCTTCAAAATCTTAATATATAATATAAAACAAAGTTGGGTTATTTATACTATTTATGACTCAAGAACGGCTGGACCGATTATTAAGATCTTAAATTTATTGGATTTGTCTCTGCCCCGAATAGCAGAATAACTTTTAAAACATGCGAAAAATTCACTTTTTTTTTAGAAAATTCACTTTCATTATTACATTTTGTACACAACGTCTTTCTTGATGATATCTCGAGAAAGGATTGGGGAACGGGGGAACAAGAAATTTCACGCGGACGAAGTCGCGGGTAGAAGCTAGTAATAAATATTGTAACAGCTTGTTGTAGTTACGTCACACTTTATAAGTGCTCTATAGCTATAACAGTACTCAAATGTCCCGGAACATTAAGTCGTAGCGTAGATGTAATTCAGCGAAGATGGCTAATTTTCACATACTAACTGACGCAGTAAGTGTTCAGAATAGAATTTAGAATGCTTTCCGTATAGTATCACGGAGTTTTTAAATCCTTTCTTTTTACTTTTGGCCTGGAATTGCACGCTTGTATTCTGGGGCCCTAATCTGCTATTTTTATAAATTCGTCATTCCAACACGATCCCATAGTCATTTTGCTAAAAGTTCGTAATCTGCTAAATTCATAATGGTCGATCATTGGTCGGTCAATGGTCTCGTAATAGAATTAATTGTATTACAATAGCATTTTGAACATTTATTCATGCCAAATTTCATTTATATATATTTTCACATATTATTTATTAGTGTTATAAGCAATCTGAAGTAGTAGGAGGTTGGAAGTTTAGTAGGAAGCTTCATTTGTCATTATGTACGAGATTACTAATTCTTTCAATGGAACACTCCATTGTAGTGGCTGACTATTGGAAAGTCATAATGACGCCATTATATTAGTAGATTACCAAACTTGCCAAAATCAACAATTATGAAATCTATGATAGACCATTCTGACAATACGAGTATTGTAATAGCAGACTTGAGGCCCTGTTCCTATGATTTAAATTGGATCTTATTTGTTTCGAATTTCAGGATTTGTTTAAGCTTAATTATTTCTTTACAGACTATTAAAGCAAGACTGCTTCGTTTGTGCTTGTTGTCGCAAACATAACAGCTGACCAAGGGACAGAGAGTTCAATCCCTGGTCGGATAATTATTTTTTTTACTATTTATTTTCTAATCCTCAGTAACCACCCATTTTTGTTCGACGAATGTGAATGGCAAAATTAAACCTTTATGATTATGCTGACTAGAAATCATAACGACTATGCCAAGTATTGCCTAAACCTTATATTGACTAGGAAGCACAATGCCTACCTTGCAATATGTCTATTATTTTAGGAGAAGAAAGGGAGTACCGTTTGTAGCACTCGCCGGCCGCTGCTTTGCCTTCGCTCGCTCGGCTCGTGCGTTGTGTGGTCACAGTTCTAACCTAACCTAACCTACATTTCAGAGGCCCTAGTGTGAGTTTATTTTAACCATCTCGACTACTTAGAAATTATTGCATTTTGGGCATTTTACTTGTTAAACATTTTGATCTCTAGGTGATTTACAGCTTAGGCAATTTGCTGTGTAGACATTAATTTTAGGCATTTTGCTTCGTAGACGAATTGAAAGTTAGACATAAAGTAATTTAAATGGCAAATGTATAGCATACCTCTGCTTATACCTTCGGGAAATACAGGCATAAGATTATTATAAGTTTAAAAGCAGAGAGAACCTGAAAAGTAAAAATATGTTGCGATTCTAGCATTCAAATCAGTCCGAACTGAGCTATAGCAGTTTATATAGAGTGAATATTGAGATGTGACTGCCGCGGCAGGGCGACATCCGAAACTAACGTCATTTCGAATCTATCACATTTTGAATAGACGTTTTTTAGGGTTCCGTGGTCAACAAGGAACCCTAATAGTTTCGCCATGTCCGTCCGTCCGTCCGTCTGTCCGTCTGTCCGTCCCCAGCTTAGCTCAGAGACTCTTAGTACTAGAAAGCTATAATTTGGCATGGATATACATTTTTTAATCACGCCGATAAAGGGGTAAAATAAAATCATGAAAAAAAATGTAATTTGGGGTACCTACCTCCTGTACCTATGTACATGTAAAGAGACAATTTTTTTTTTCATCTACTCTTTTGTGTGGAGTATTGTTGGATGGGTATTTCAACAATATTGTGGGTTTGTGTACTTGGATAAGTAAAAAAATCACAGCAGTAGTATATATAACGAAGTTAAAAGGAAAACTATCACAGCCAAGTAGGCGTCACAAGTTACCGAGTAATAGTCAAACAACTTACATTAACAGTTGAAAAACATGTTCTCCCATACTTTCCGTATGGAAGAACATGTTTTTCAACTACCATGTTAAGTTTGTTATTGGGATAAATTCATACCAACTACGGAACTCTGCATTGTGCGTGGTCCGACACGCACTTGGCCGGTTCTTTAAATTGTTTCAACAGGAACTTCTCCGTAAATGTCCGGATTTTCAGTACGGTACAAATTCTAAATGAAGTGCCGCCTGCAAGCAATCAAAGACTCAAAAGAATTGTGGGTGTAAAAGGCGACACCTCAATTAATACCTCAACCAAAGCTATCTGTTGAATTTTCAACATTCAGCTTAGCGACGAAGGTTTAAAATTTAACAGTGCGCTTTTCATCATCATCATTTCAGCCGAAAGACGTCCACTGCTGGACATAAGCTTCACCCAATTGGGGGGTTGGGGGGGTTGCCATAATGGCCACGCTTGGCAGGCGGGTTAGCGATCGCAGTATGGTGTTATAAATGCATAGAGAACGCTACTGCCCATTCTCTAGTAAGTCCCTTAGTCACCTTTTACGACACCCACGGGACGAAATGGGGTGGTACTATTCTTTACGTCCGGCACTACACGGTACGCTTTTAGTTTGACATTAATTTAATTATCTTTTATAATTCAATAATCTTTTATAATTAATTTAAGTATCGTTTAGTGTTAGGGAAAACGTGCAGAGCTGCTAATATGGTGCTTCAATCGTCCATCCATCATCCATCATGTAAGTGATAAACTTTATAGCGGTCATACCCCGAAGTGACTGTCACAGGACGCTGTCACGTTGATGACATGACAACTATGATGACGTCAATAAATTCATCTTCTATTACGAAAAGAACCAAAATCATTCTGTGAAACAGCACCTTTCAGAGTGCGTAATACACTCTTAATGGCAATCGCTTTCATAAAACAAAATCCATTGCCACAAATATTTGAAGGATGCATCTGCTAGAAATCAAAATAACGCAATAGATATGGCTGAATTGTAAACATGATAGGGAATGTCATTCGAGAGGAATCCGCATTAATCTATACTAATAATAAAAAGCTGAAGAGTTTGTTTGTTTGTTTGAACGCGCTAATCTCAGGAACTACTGGTTGCAATTGAACTTTTTTTTTGTGTTGGATAGTCCATTTATCGAGGAAGGTTACAGGCTATATAAGATCACGCTACGATCCTTAGGAGTCAAGCGAAAAGAACAAAAGTCAAAAAGAACGCTAAGCGATAACGAAGTTATAGCGCGGGCGAGCGACGGGATGCGACGCGATGGGTGGGCCGAAATTGTACGCATATGAAGTCACGGGCAGAAGCTAGTTATAATATAATATTATGATAAACTAGCTGACCCGACAGACTTCGTTCTGTCAAAAGCTATAGTATAAACTCCACTACTCTACTCTACCCTACCCTACCCTACCTACCCTACCTACCTACCTACCTAACTACCTACCCTACCCTACCCTACCCTACCCTACCCTACCCTACCCTACCTACCTACCTACCTACCTACCTACCTACCCTACCCTACGCTACCCTACCCTACCTACCTACCTACCCTACCCTACCCTACCCTACCTACCTACCTACCCTACCCTACCCTACCCTACCCTACCTACCCTACCCTACCCTACCCTACCCTACCTACCTACCTACCCTACCCTACCCTACCCTACCCTATCTACCTACCTACCTGCCCTACCCTACTCTACCCTACCCTAATTTTTTGTAAAACGTTGCTATAAACCTCACGGAGCCCGAGAACTTTCCAACGAATGCAAAACCGTGGAAATCGGTTCGTGCGTTCTGGAGTTATAGCGTCAGGAAGGAAAACCCGACTTATTTTTATATAGTAGATTACATTTAGATTGCGAATTTTAGTCAACAAAACTTTTACATGTATTTTTCAGCCAGATTAGGTCGCATTTGGCTACAGGCTGCAAGAACAACTGGTATACCTTAAGTGAGTCGTCAGACCCTTTTAATTCGTTGACTGGCTCATCTTTACTACATGGCATGAATTATTCTCACTTCACTAAAGCTGACAGGAGAAAAAAACATCACAACAAAATCAAACATGTGTCTGCCGATCCCTTAGACAAAAACAGTCGTCATGAATCTCCAAACATACCTTCACTGCATCGTGCACCGTTTCGTAGCACATTCGTTCAACTCGCATCAAAGTTAAGAGCTTGGTTCAAACATTTGCCAAACAACCTCCAAAGATTCCACGAACAACTATTTTATCAAACATTTGACAAATCCTTCGTAAGGTATTTGTACAATCGAATAGCTATCTATACTCCATTTATAATAGCATTAGACAGAAGTTAAAAAAGGTTATTTTTGATGCACACTTTATAACAAAAGTACAATAAACTTGTTATAGTTACGATTGACGCCAAATCGATTAAAATGAATTTATATATCAGCTATCACACTTAATTGTAATCATTTAAAAAAACAACCATATGAAATTAAGTAGCTTTCATTTAGATATATTATTTCATTCCAATTTAAAATTACAGTGCCTATGCTAAAAACCTAAAAGAAGCAGGAGTCAACAATACTGTAACGCTTTTTGTTTCACTATAATCCTACCAAATCTAAAATGTTACTTAATCCCTTCATAAGCTGTGACAGCCGGGGATTTCTAATTTTACTGGTTTATGTCGTCTGTGAAATTGACTTGACAATGTTCTAAGATTGTCATGTATGTCATTTACTTGTGAATACTTTGTTTGTTATTGTTTAATTTTCGTGATTTTGTTGTTATTTATTAAAATAATAAATAATATTGAGTTATTTCTTTACTATTGTATTGTTATCAGTGTTGTCATTGGGTTGTTTGTACAAAACGTAACTTTTTTTTTTGAGCTATGTGTGATCCCGGTGCGGGACCGAGTGGCTTACAACATATAAGTGCTGAGTCTGACCAAAGCCAACGGCGAAAAAAACGTGGTCCAAAAGTTGACTCCGACGAAATAATAATGTCTCCCAAAAAAAAGAGAATTCTGCGTGCTGTAGAAAAACAACCTGTGATAAATATTTTTAAGCAATTGGAGTCCTGGCCTGCAGATACTCCTCATTATAGGACTGAGATGATAAACAAAATCGCAGAAGTTGCCGGTAAGGATGATTCATAAAATTATTACTATAAAAATATTTGAAACTAACATGCATTGTGATAAAATGTATTATATTTTAGAAACTCCGCACATGATTTTATTATTTACAGGCGTATCTCGGGCTACTCTGTCCAATATTCTCAAAGAGTACAACATAAAAAGTCGCCTGCAATCTCCCCCTCCCCAACAGAAGCACATGAAACGTGATGATTTTGATGACATCACATTTAGTGGAATATGCAGGAAAATTCATTCCTTCTTCTTTAATAATGAGTTGCCCACCTTGGACAAGATGCTGGAAGCAGTTAACAGTGACGAGTCTTTGCCAGATTTAAAAAAAAACAGTCTGTATAAAATAATTAAATAAACATTAAAGTTCACATAAATCAAACGGAGCAGAAAAAGTGCACTCATAGAAGTCATAGACAAGCAGGAGATCGTCCTTTGGAGACTAAAATATCTTCATGACATAAAAAGGCTAAGAAATAAGGGAAGGAAAATATATTATTATTTAGATGACACTTGGCTAAATGAAGGTACAGTGCTTCTAAATTTCTTAACAGCTATTTATGCACTAAGCAGTGTATGACCTCTTGCATTCAATAACATTATAATTAATTATACATTTAAACATAATTTCATAAAATTGGTTCGTGAAATGAATGGTATTTATATTAATAACCTTTTATCATACAAACAGGTCACACGAAAAGCCTAATATGGCATGACACTAATAATAAGTCTTCAAAAGAAGCACATTGGGAAGGTCTATCTGCTGGTTTAAAAAATCAAACTTATAATCGGTCATACTGGTATGTATTTTATGGACTGTCCTCGCCATAAAAAAATGAGCACCTCATTGTTATTAACTATTAATTAAGTAATACATATTATATTGTATTATGAATTAACGCATGCAAAGCGAACTTTTAAAGTTATAAATTTTGTTATAGTATTTATCTATGAACTATTTCCTGCAGTGAAATTATATAGGGGGTACGGAATAATTGACTTGTATTAATTTTATTTCACAGGGTTTGTGAAGGGTTTTTAATGGATGCTGCATTAATATTTGATGCAAAGAAAGGTGATGAAGATGACCATTTCGAAATGGACGCCTTCAACTTTAATAATAATAATAATTTATTTATTTACACTTCAAGACACAATCATCTGTGTAGCCCTGACTCTTGTACTAGGATTTCCTGTTTCATAAGAGCCAGACGTCTCAATTTACAGGGAATATGTTATAGAAGCGCGATAGACAAAAGTGAAAATGGTTCAAGTTAATTTTGTCAAAAATTGAGAGTGGCGCTGTAATTGTTGTGGACAATGCGCTATACCACTCAAGGACATTGGAGAAGCTGCCAACCACAGCTACACGAAAGGCAGATATACAGGAATGGTTTAAAAGCAAAAATATTCCTTTTGAGGAAAAAGATCTTAGGGCAACTTTATTAGAAAAAGCAAAAATACAAAGACATTTATACCAAAAGTTTGTTGTAGTTGAGATGGCTAGAGAGAAGGGTATTTCAGTATTGCGCCTCCCATCATACCACTGCGAGTTCAACCCTATAGAATTAATATGGGCTCAAATGATGGGGTATGTGGCTCAACATAACAAAACGTTCAAATTAGACAAGGAGAAACAATTACTCCCACAAGATCTGGATAGTATTACGCTAGAACGATGGCAGTCTTGCGTTGCTCATGCAATTAAAGAAGAGAAAAGGTTAAAGCATAATGGATGATGTGGTAGAAAGATTTATTATTAGGTAACATCGGTGAAACTTCTTCATCTTTATTCTCTGATGATAGTGACTAAATTATATGATGAAGACGAAGAAGTTACACCAACTATTGTGTGTTGAAAGTTGTTGTTTTAAATAAAATATTGTAAAAAAAAAAGACTTTTATTTCCTTTAATCTTAATTAAATTTAAATCATTACGACGTAATCGTTTGTTTCATTCATTCGTTTTGTTGTAAGTAATGTGTGATGAAGATGTTATTACGACCTATTTATCAAAGTTATGTTAAAACATTTTTAGTTTAATTGTTTAAACTTATAACTTTGAATAAAATGTTTCGCACTCCTGCTTCTACGAGCCTCTTTTTTCTAATGCTATAGTAAATGGAGTATAGCTGGGAATTACTTGGTTTGTTCCTAGTTCGACATTTATTGGACCAACTATATTTAGTAGGAATTTTGCCGGAGGCATTGTAAACCTACCTAGCTTCAATAAATATCGTTACTAGGAATTTTGCGCTGTGTAGACGATAATATAGTGAATTACGCTAGGTAGGTAGGATATAGTTTTATCCCCACTCTGAAGTTTATTAATTATGGAAAAAACTTGATTGCTTTAAGTTAAAATGGCACAATAACAGTAAGTTCCTCTATGATCATATCTCTGGCAATTCTAACGATTTGGTTAGATTTATATTTTGTTTGTTTCATTATAGTCATAGAATTATAATGTTGCAGTGTTATTTAGAAGGGACTATTTTATTTCTGTTTGGATATTATTATTATGTGTACCTGCATAAAATGTTTTGTTTATTTATTTATTTAACAATTTATGTACACACATATAAACAGACAAGAAGAAAGGAACAGAAAAATACGTGCACAGATGATGCTTATTTCTAATGAAATCTCTGTTATCTTTTAAGTTCATTTAGAACTCAATCAATTAACCGCTTATAATTTTACAGGAATAACAAGTGGGTTTGCTTTCATCGGTTCGAATTTCAAGTGAAGTATATATATAGAGAAAAAACAAAAAAAAAAAAAAAACATTGGTAGCGGATGGAATACCAGACAAATCATCCACAATTGCTCGAATTGCAAGTATTTAAATGTTTCCTTATCAGCTTTGTATGATACCGAAACCGCACGGAAACTTTTACAAACTTCGCGACTAATAAGTTGTGCGAGTTGGAAGCATTCCAGATTCCTTCCCGCTTCAGCATCGATTGCATTGTTTCACGTCAGCTTAGATTGGTTCACAAATTGCTGGCGACCTCCCGTTGACTCTACTGACACCATTTTAGTAATAGGTACTTGTTGTACTTATGAAGTGGTGGGCTAGTTTTAAGCTGAAATGGTGCTGATCCATGCGTCATGTTCGTGAACGGGCGCCGTCAGTTGGGACTGGTCATCTCTTAGCTGCCACGGCTTATTTTAATTTTTGAATTGTTTCTATTACGGACGCTTCTAACGTGCACGTCTTTCTACATTGTTCTCACATGTATAACTTCAACATGAATGATGTAACCCATATTTTGTAACAATATTTTGTTTTAAAAGAGTGTCCATGGAGTTTCTTGTCCGTTCTTCTCCATAGGAACCTACTACGCTTTGGAATGGGCAACTAGCTTCATCTTTCTGACTGACTGACCCCTTGACAATTCAAAAGTGCCTGTAATTGGTTTATTTGAAATAAATGCTTTGAGTTTGAGTTTGAGTTTGAAGCAAGTAAGTAAAAAAATATTACCTTTAAAATGTTCTTTATGAATATTATAAATATTGAAATAAAGTTAGAAAGCCGGCCTTTATGGTCCAAAAGAACCAGTTTGTTTGACATCTCGCTAAGCCTAGATTGTGAGCTACGGCTTATTGTGTTGCAAAATAAATACTTTTAAAATCTCTCTCATACATTAATTGTGTCATTAAAAAAGAACTTGATTACCTTTGATTTATCTAAGTGTTTTACTGAACTACAGTAAAAAGATCAATTTCTTTCTTTCCTTTTTATTTTTTTTTTATTTCTGTTCTAGATTAGATATAGAGATAGGGAAACAGCTTAGCTATTCACAACGGTACGATTCGCTACCGTATCGACAATGGCACATGTTCGATATCCTGATTTCTGAACCGAAGGACTGGCGAAACGCTATTCACAGATCCGTGTAGAAAGAACATATTGGTAGTAATAGATAACTGTGGTAGAAAATTTTAAGAGGTACTAACTTAAATGATTTTTATTGGGTATTTCATTAAATGCAACTGTAGAATATTAACTATTAATAAATAAAATAAAAATACAGAAAATAATCCATACTAATATTATAAATGTGAAAGTAACTCTGTCTGTCTGTCTGTTACGTTTTCACGCCTAAACTGCTGAACCGATCGTCATGAAATTTGGCAAAGATATGGAGAATGACATAGGCTACTTTTTTACGCGATAACCTACATCTACTAAAGCTTGTATGTAAGTCTTTATGTGAATATTTTAGATTATGTCTATATTACATAGTGAAATTAATTTGTAAAGTTATGTCTAACGCGGATAAAAAACTGAGAATCACGTAAAATCTATCAAGCGTATTTTTCTGAAACTTTCACTTTTTTAAAGATAATATAATTATTGATCTTTTAGTATACGTGTGTTAGCGCGGAGAGCAAAATGAAAGAGTGGATTGTATTTTAGGCAATGGTTTAATGCCGTGATGAAACAAAATTATAACTATCCCGGACAAAGAGAAAATAATAAGTTTGAGAGGTATCGTCCGTCGTGGTAGGCTCCGTGGAAGCGAGTGGGTCATCGGGCCGAGACGTGTCGCCGCCGCGCCGTGCCTCAGCTGATCACGTTGCCTGCGTGTGTAGACCGCGCGCAAGGTGTGGTGTTGGGTTCGATTCCCAACATGCTGCCCGGGTTGAAGTGAAGACTTCAAAATCTGGAAGGGGGCAAATATGAATTCATTCCGTCCAAATGATGCCCTTCGTTGGTGTCACCTCAGTGACTCCCGTCACTGTGAGGGTATACACGTTCAAGACTCTTCCGAATAAGGTTCGCAGCCAAAGTACTGCAGGTGTGTCACATTGCCATCAGAGACCTGTGGATGAGAGAAGAATTAAGTGGCCGTCCAATGGAAATAGAAGGAGTGACAGTGGAAGAGTTCAGGGGGTTTTGAAGGAAGAGGAATCAGAGGATGGGAGTTTAAACTAGCTTTTATTTGAGTGAGGCAGGTAGCCATTTCTCATAACTAGCAAGCAATTGAAAGATTTGAATAGGAGAATAAAGATATGAAGTTAAGAAGCGTATAGTGAATTCCGACAAATTATTGAGGAGCGGATATGTAAGCTTCAATAGATAGCACAGCAACCTTGCCCGGGGCCGTGTCTCAGGACAGGACCGGACGCAGCCAGCACAAGAAAAAACCTGCTAGACTAACCACGTAAAAATAGAATCACGTCATTAAAATAGAATAACGAAGTCCATCTACCCAAATAATTTAAAACAAAATCTAGAACGAATTTAAGACGTATCTAAATTCAAATTACGAATGTAACCACCTACATAAATGCAAATTCTAAATTAAATCTCTATTGCATATCACATGTCATATGCTTTCAAGGCCTTAATAATAATTATAAAGTTCACATGGGCCCCGTCGGGCACAACTAAGTATCTAATCAAATATGAGTGCATGGTTCAAAATAAATAAAGTAAATAGAAATTAAAATATTGTTGACGAATCTAAAAAAAATACAATAAATAATACCACACAAAACAACTATTAAACTAATACATTATGTATGTATAGGTACTTACTTCAAATAGTGCCTAAATTAGCTAGTTTTTAAACAATAAAATATGTTGTTCGATATCACTTCCGACAGCAAATACCTGTCGGAAGAATTGATGTCTTCATACCGTATTTGAACTGTCAAAATTGTCATCATCATCATCATTATTTCAGCCGAAAGACGTCCACTGCAGGACATAGGCCTCCCCCAAAAGGGGGGGATTTGCCATAATCGCCACGCTTGGCAGGCGGGTTGGCGATCGCAATATGGTGTAAAAATGTATAGCGAACGCTGCTGCCCATTCTCTAGTAAGTCCCTCAGTCGCCTTTTACGACACCCAAGGGAGGAAATGGGGTAGTGCTATTCTTTACGTCCGGCACCATCGGAACCAAAATTGTACGGTTATGGATTTGTGAATAGCGTTTAGAGGACTTCGTCGATAACATCGACGTTCGTATACGCACGAAACCGTATCGTACCGTTGTGAATAGTTATGCAGAACTTACTACAACCCACGGTAACTCAATAGATACCAAAAGCACGTGCATTGTTCACTAAAGTTAAATCACTTCGAAAATTGCGATCGAACTACAGCTTAAATTGTGTCGTACGATATTAGAGTTGTTTGCTTATATTGTCATGATTGCTTTTCGGTATGGTATTAAACTTTATGCTTGCAATATGCGATTTTATCTATTAATGTATGCCAGTGTAGCTTGGTTGCTTGGAGAACCAGAAATTTTGTTGGTTTTGGGTCGAAAGACTAGAATTTTGGTGTTTCATTATTAAGTATATTTTCAAAACGTGTGAAGGTATATTTTTATTTCTTTCTATAATAAAGTAACTTGTTAGTTTTGAAATACTCAGCTTAAAACAGTTTTATTACATATTGAAAAAAAAAAATCTGCTGCACCATACATTTATTTATTTATTTACATATATATACTTTATTGTACATCAGATTACACATTACGATAGAAAAGAAAAACTTATACACTATGAAGTATACAGTGGGCGGCCTTATCGCATACGACTGATCGACTGACTGATGTTCGTATAACTCGACAAAATATAGGGAAAAGCTGTTTTTACTGAGATTTCAAGTTTGATCCGTCCGATAGTAAACGTTGTCATAATGATGTACAATGACCCATTAAGAGGTTATTAGTTATTTCAATTACACCTTATAAAAAACTAACTTTCTGTTACCTCAACATTGAAGTTGATAGTAGCAAACCTTCCTTTCAAAAACTTAATATTTTTTTAGAAACATGCATGCGGAAACATCAAGAATTCTATTCAACACGTGAAGACATTCAAACACGCTATCTACTCAGACACCCATCTAGGCTAAACTTATCAAGTTCTCGGTTAAAAATGCGCTCTACAAGTCCCTATGTAATGTCCATAAAATTATATAATAAACTACCCGCACCAATAAAAAAAGAAGAGAAATTTAACTTATTTTCCAAAAAACTTCGACAATTTTTGCTAAATAAAAGCTACTACTCGGTAAACGAATATCTAAGTGATAGACATAAAAAGTCATAACTTAAGTACTCAAGGCTTGAATTATTATTACATCTCTCAATAGATACGTTTATATATTTTTATATTCTATAGTAAAGCTTACCTCAGAAAATAACTACATCGTTATTATATTAAAGTAGTACTGCTAAGCAATGTTATATAAATTAAAGTCAAAGTCAAAGTCAAATAATTTATTTCAAATAGGCACGAAGATGCACTTTTGGACGTCAAAAATTACATGAATAGTTAAATGATTCTAGTTGCGCCTTCCAAAATGTAGTTATGTATGGAGAAGAATGGACAAGAAACTCCATACTTACTCTTTTAAAATGTTAACAATAGTTTGTATATTTATAGGTGAAGACGATGTACCTAGAATAAAAAAATTAAAAAAAAATTAAATTACCACATTTGGTAAAAAGAATGAAAAGTGAAGTAATGACAGAAAAAATAATAAATGCGATAGGTACATGGTGCTCACATATTTACAAAAATTGTATATGATTTCCCAAAAAATAAAAAAATAAACAACATATAATAAGTCAGTGTGTGAGTTAAAATATTAATCTACAAATTAAATTAACAAACGCTTCCTCTCTTCTAACTCACTTAATTTGCTGTACCCTACAGGGTCCATAATGATCTAATTATAAGTTTACCACCTAAGAATAACTATATGTGGAATGCAATAAAAGTATTGAGTATTGAGTAAGATGAAGCAAAATTTTCACATAAAAATACGTTATTCATCTAAAAATTGTGCATATACGAGTACACTTTTCACTCTTTTCTAAATATAGGAGCCACGTACAAGTTTTACGACAAATAAAATGTTAAGTGCTTCCCGCGCTAATCCGAAGAAGGGACTGAACTGGGATAGGTCGGTTGCACCGGACTTCAGTTTGACAGAGAGTTTGAGGTTAATTGACGGTTAATGGTTATAAAATAGAATAATGTTGATTGCAGGACTTTTTACATAAAAGATAAACTCGGCAATACTAAGAAGCAGATAATAATACGCATAGCGATGATTTCACTTACCACTAACTTAAATTAAACTGCTAACTGGCTAAGCTCTTTGCCATGAATAAAGAGTTAAATGAAAGGCTTATGCAAGGTAATGTTAAATATTTTGAAGCAACTCTTTCTTTAGCTTTTCGCAACAATACTATAAATGGTCATATTTGTAACTTGAAAGCAAACGGTAAATAGACATGAAGTAGCAAAAACATAACCTGCGCACAATATCAGATTAATCCTCAAACAATTCTCTCTAAAGAACAGTGCAATCAGCCCCTCACGATAAAACTTTATGATTCGTATTGTCCGCCCAATGAAAGGAAAAATAATGCCATATTATATTATAACTCGAGCGTTTTAGTGCGAGTTTCCGGTGCCACTCCAAAACCTCTGTTTAACGCGGGATTTCCTTCTAGCCTTGTGTTCTGCGGTATTGTGCGAAGCGGTGCGACGGGAAACAACAACGAAATATAATGTGTCGGATTTTTTTCAAAATAAGATATGTTAATAATTTTAAGAGCCATAGGGAGATTATTTAAGATATTTTTGGTCAAAAATGGTCTGGACATGAATTAAATGAATGAAATCAATTGTTAAAATAGACACAACTTTTATAACAAGTTGCCAAAGTCGGTTACAGAACTCAGCGATGGAAAGTTCAAAACCCACATCAAACGTGTCCTTATCAAAAAAGCATATTATAAGATAAGAGACTACGTTGAAGACAAAGAAGTTTGGCAATAGTTCCTTCTTCACATGTGGCTTCCCTGGTACCTCATAAACGACAACATAACTATGTAAATGTCTATTAACTGTGTCCAAATAACGATCTTTATTTAGATTTTTTATTTTTTTTTACATACTTCCTTGACATAATCTTTTCATTATTTGACATTATTTACCTACAAATCGAATTCCAATTCTTTATTAGTGGCTTTTGTGGACATGATATTTATTCAGATTTGTTACTGTAGTTGTAATTGCAATCATGCCATTAATCTTTTATATAGATTATTTTCTATTTTGTGAATTTGAGAACGTTGTAGGCCTAGTAGAGTGTAGATTTGTTGGCACTTTTCTATTTTGTTAAGTACCTAGTAATTGCTGAAAGGCCTACACTGTCCTCCCATACCTATTAACACTGTTATTTGATAATATTGTAAAGGCAATTATTTTCAAAAGAGTAACCGTGGAGTTTCTTGCCGGCTCTTCTCCATAGGAAACGACTAATTGGAACCGTGCACCTAGCTTCTGACGTTTCATAAGTGCCCATGAAGGTTTATGTGAGATAAAATATTTTGATTTTGACAAAACACGGTATTTAGCATTTCTCAAAATTATCTTTATTTTTACTACAAATAAAAGTGAACGCTGTGCCTGAAAGATATGACCTTTTTGAACTCCGTCTATTTTTGGACCGATCAAGGAGCTGTTTTTTTTAGATGAAATTCTTAGTAAGCCTTTAAGAACAAAGGATTTAATATAATCCTATCAAATGATCTTTATTTGGGTATAGGTAAAGGAAGAGCACCTTTATTAAAGTTTACATCTCATTGATAGGGATGTGTCCTGTTAAAAAAAAAAAAAAAGAAAACTGTTTAGTCCGTCAATCAAATAATAAAAAAAATATTAGACACATATTTTATGCTTTCATCATCATCACCATCATTTCAGCCGAAAGACGTCCACTGCTGGACATAGGCCGCCCCCAAGCACCGCCACCTCGACCGGTTTTGTGCTTCCCGCATCCAGCGGATTCCTGCGGCTTTCATAAGGTCATCGGTCCACCTTGTGGGAGGCCTTCCAACGCTACGTCTTCCGGAACGCGGTCGCCACTCGAGAACCTTTCGGCCCCAACGGCCATCTGTTCTGCGCGCAATGTGCCCTGCCCATTTCCACTTAAGTTTGGCAAATCTTCGAGCCTGTGAATGTCGGTAACCTTAGTTCTCCTGCTGATCTCTTGATTTTTGATTCGATCACGTAGGGAAACTCCAAGCATAGCCCTCTCCCAATGGCAATGCCAGTGATGACAGTGTTCTCCTAAAAGTCACCCAAAGGGATTTCCCTTTGGGTGACTTTTAGCCTTCTAATAAGGCCCATTGTGAGCGACCACGTTTCAGTGCCATATGTCATCACTGGCAGCACGGACTGGTTAAAGACTTTCGTCTTGAGACACTGTGGTATGTGGGACGAGAAGATATTGCGTAGCTTCCCGAACGCTGCCCAGCCGAGTCGGATTCGACGATTGACCTCTTTTTCGAAGTTGGACCTACCTAACTGGACAGTTATACAGTTACAGTTATTTTATGCTTTACTAGCTTTTGCCCGCGGCTTCGCCCGCGTGTATGTCGGTTATCGCATAAAAAAGTACCCTATGTCCTTCTCCATATCCCAGGCTATATCTCAAAATTCTAATTTAATATTAATTTTAATGTGACTCACTATGTGTAATAGAAACCGAAACAAATGATTTAATATAATAAAAGTACTTATGTTCTGAACGTGAATGAGTCTTTACCTAAAGACAAACACAAAATCAAAATACGAAATTTCACTCAAATTCTTAAAGCAATCAATTGTACCAAATTACAACACGAAATAAAAGTGCGACACAAATGACAATTTTAAAATAATTCACGTAAGTACCAACAATGTGAAAACAAAACGAAATCCTCCGAAATGTCGCATGATACACATTTGTGCTGATAAAACGCTCGAAATATATAATGAACACCATTGGTGCATAACTTTTCTCAGGGTCACGTTCGCAATTGGACGAAATATTTGACATTTATTTTGTACTTGCAACACGATCTGGCTGTAGAATTCGATTAATCGACTAATACTTGACCGGTTGACATTTTAGCGGGAACACCACTAAACGAACGAAAAAAAAAGAAAACAAAATACGTCTGTACTCTGTGGTCGTGTGGCGGTGTGGTGCGGTGCTTAATGTAAACATTCATCAAGGTTATACGTGCGTAAAGATTCAATGAGAAAACGGTTTAATCTTTGAAGAATCTTATACAGAATTACTGAGAAATAAGTGTAGATTGTATTGAGTGTTAGTTAATCGAAAAGTGATAAATATGTCAGTGAAAAAGAACGAAAGTTTTGGAATGCACAAATTTTGATAATAAGGCCGCCGTGTTTAGTAATGTTTTTATAATAAATATTCTTGTATACTGTCTAGCTAGCTTATTTATCTACGAACATAATTTGGCTAATAGCTACTGATATTATAGCGTATTGTTATCGTAATCGTATTTCCAAGAGTAAAATTCGGCAAACAAACCTACAAAAAGACAATAAAATGGATATAGTATGTTATCCTTAAGAGATAGACATAAGCCATCGCGGACTTTTTTGAAGACCTTTATAAGATACATAATTCCACCATACATTATTTTGTTATATCTCAAAGGGTTTAGACAGCGTTTTCGTTGAAAGCTCCCAGACGGCTTATTTTTGTCCGACACCTCCAACAAATATCGTTAGTTCATACAAAAATGCATACAAAAACATAACAAATTATATACTAAAACCTTCCTCGAGAACCAAGCTATCCATTGGTGAAAACAGCATGAGAATCGGTGCAGGAGTATTTGAGTTTATCGCGAACAGACAGACAGACAGACAGACAGACGCGGCGGAGGACTTTGTTTTATAATATGTAGTGATTATATTAATAAAAAATGACTTAGATAAAACACATTAAACTTGGGGAGTGGGGGCTCGTTACGTCACAGCTACGTAAAAATCTAGCGAGCAGTGACTTCATGCCACATTTGAACTCGATGTATCGCCGTAATGTTTTGATTACGTAAAAAAAGAAAATATATGTGTCCAATATTTTTTAATAATCTACATAATGGACAAAAAACTTTTTTTATCATTGTGGCGGTTTCGGTTTCCAATTTAGAAGTATGAGGAACAGGGTATAAAGTTCACTCATACTTTACAGTAAAAGGAGGATCCTCTGATGTCGGGATGTTGCATATATGCTAGTCGCGCGGTAAACTCTGATAGGGTGGGTGATGCAGGATTTGTGACGTCAGGTCTTTGATGCGTAGTTCGCATGTGGCGTTGTTGATACCGCCACAGTCATCATCCCCATTCCAATTCATTTATAAAAATATTTCAAACGAAAAAATTATAAAGAAAAGGAAAATTGTTTATTTGGCACAAAATACTTAATTTACCAGCCATTTTCAGAATCATAAAAAACATAAACTTCGTTCGCTTTCCCACAGCTTCCCTCAACCCTCACATATGACGCGCCTATTTGTTCTTTATTCGTTCGGAAAGAAGGTCATTGATTTGTTGTGTTGTACTTAATTTTGTTTTGGATTCGGGGTAAAAGGAAATATGTAGTACATAAACGATTTTTGACAAACTTACTCATACTAGCTAGAAAAATCATGTTGTATACTAGGTAACTAGTCGTTGGTGGTAACACATAATCATTTACAATTGAGCTTGTTATCAATCTCATTTTAGAACAAACTCGTTATAATAGTCGTTAAATTAAATAGTTCTAGCTCAAACATAGTTTAAATATTCAAACTCCAATAACTCAACAGTATACCACTAGCAACATAATCAAGCCACAGGTCGCTACTGAATCACTGAGCTCCATAATGACCCATTTCCTGGAGCTAGCTGCTAGATTAATGCGGAAATACATGAAATCCGCACTATATTCTATGACTTGAAGTACCAATTTCCTTCAATATGCTTTTGGTATGTCGGGATTTTGGGAAAATGGAGACAATGTCACTTTTCGTCAGTTTCTTTAGAACTCAAATAATCATATTTTCATGGGTAAAAGGGCTAGCATGGTAACCACTTTTAGCATAAATTAAATTAAATAGAAAAACCGGCCAAGTGCGTGTCGGACCACTCACAATGAAGGGTTCCGTAGTTGTTATGAATTTATCCCAAGAACAAACTTAACATCGTAGTTGAAAAACATGTTCTTCCATACAGGATGTATGAGAGAACATGTTTTTCAACTGTAAATGTAAGTTGGTTGACTATTACTCGGTAACTTGTGACGCCTACTTGGCTGTGATAGTTTTCCTCCTTTTAACTTCGTTATATATACCTACAACTGCTGTAATTTTTTTTTACATATCCAAGTACATCCATTTAGCTGGCAGGAGGGGGGCACACTTAACTCTAACAAAAATTAGCATTTTAAAGCCTAATATTTCAGAAACGGATCGCTTAATCGGAAAAATTGTTTTCACTAACCCGCAATATTTTTGAAAGACCCACCTTACAATACCCCAAGCCACAGGGAAGGCGAAAAAAAAAATATCCCACTTTACATGTACAGGAGGTACCCTAAATAACAATTTTGACAAAATTTCATTACCCAAACAAATTTTTGCAACCTTTTTTTATACCATTGCAATATTTCGAATGATTTTAGTACGCATATTTTCATTTGGTAAAATTTTTACTTGGCAAAATATTACCAAGTATAATGTCATTATGGCATTTGGTCTTTAATCAAATGATTTATTACAACAAACTATCTTCAGACAATAAACGTTTGGTGAAATTAATCGAGCAATAAACATTTGACTTGTTGGTTAAATTTGATGTCTTTTGCGTATATGATGTCTTATGCATAAGTCGTTGTCTAGAAAAATACCTCGACTTCGCTCAATGAATGACTGTCTATAGTGTCTATAAAGAGTAGCAAAAGTTCTTGTTTTTGCATTTTGTGTACTGCCAACAACCATTTATCATAAGGTACGAAAAAAGCTGCATTACAGTAAGTACCAAATTCGATTTCTCGCTTCCAAGATGCCTAAGTGCAACAAAATAAAAATAAAAAATTTGCTTCTAGTAAACTTTCCAATCACATTAACTAAAGTAAACACCAAAATGGTGCCAGGCATCAAATCACAGTCACTTGTCCAAACTTATTCAATTTGCGTTACACTCGCCAGAAGTAATCGATTCGATTCCGATAAGACGATTGATACGATTTGGAATTGAGTGCGATTCGACACTTCTGGGAATCGTTACAAATCGATTTTGTGTTACAATTTAGCGGGAAAATTTACCTGTACTGAATAACTGATAGCTGTGTCGTTGGAATGGTGCAAATTGCCTGAGTTTTTTTTTATGAGGATGGGAAGTCATTAAATGACCCCTCCCGCTCTGGGTGGAGTGAAACGGAGTGTCAGACTCTTACTGACTAAAACCCACCCGTGTTCCTTCCTTGGCCCTTTATGTTCCGGGGCAGCGGTATCCCTTTCGGACAATCCCGCTGGCCCGGCAGAAATTGTCTGAGGTCTAAGATGCAATTTATAGGTAGGGCTATATGCAGTCTGGAGTTTAGATTCGAGCCCAGTTCATTTCAATAGGTTCATCGTCTATGACAAGCATGGTACTTTTAACATTATAGTATAGTCATAGTAATTATTATTACGTGGTATTTGTTAAAATATCTATTAGTTTATTTTATTTGTATATGTGTATTAGTTGATACTAATACACATATACAAATAAAATACTAATAAAATACTTCTTGATTACGAGAATTTGTATAGTTTTATTGATATAAAACTATATAAATTCTCGTAATCAAGAAGTTAGTATTTTAAACATTATTTTTGTACCCTATCACTATGTTTTTATATTTAACCCAAAGGTTGACTGGTAGAGAATGCCTTGTGGCATTAAGTCCGCCTATGTACCACTATTGTACATGAAGTTTGAATAAATAAATAAAATAATTGGCAAAACATAATTGTACTATTGTTAGTAGATCTCTGCCTTTCATTTAGAAGAATGCAAGCTTGGTGTTGTCCCTCAAAAAAGGTAAGTGTGTAGTACTCGCAACATGGACGAATTAGGGCATGGAGCATGGGGTATGTAAGGATCGTAGCAGGTGACCAGTTATTTCTCCCTACCCCTAATATTGTAGTTTCTGTCTTCCTGGGTTCATTTATTGTTGTTTCGTTTATTATTTTAACTTTTTTTTTTTTGACCCTGGGAAAAATGCATTACTCTCAATCGACAATCTCACGTACCTAGGTTACCGAAGTACTTGGCCCTGTATGTGGCGACCAACGGGAAGTTTAGCAGCACAGGAGCTGCTGTCTCGTCGTCCTCCATGCAGGCCCTGCATAGCGGACTGTCTGTGACTCCTATGACAAAGAGGTGTTTATTAAATGACCCATGGCCAGTTATAGCTGCTGTAACTGTACGCAGCTGTTGTTTCGTTAGTCGGAGAATCTGTTTCGTGAGGCGGCCATCGATTGTAGGGAGAGCTTCCTTAGCCTGCCTGCACGCACCTTGGTCCGACCATAGTTTGTGATATTGGTCCCTGGTGCGTTTCCTTACCAGAGTGCGTAAGTACCCGAAGGGGAGTGGTACGAAGGGTTCAGGACCCACTGGTGCCATGCTCGACCCCCTTCTGGCAAGCTCATCGGCTGCATCGTTGCCTAGCGAACCGCTGTGTCCTTTGATGCATTGAATGGTTATGTTGTTGAAGCTACCCACCTGGTTGAGGCGCTGGTGGCACTCGTATATTAGCCCAGAGTCAACTGTGTGACTACAAAGCGCTTGTAGGACAGACATGCTGTCTGAGAGTATGCGGATCGAGTGGTCCTTAACTTCCTTGGCCATGTTGGCCGAGGCGGCTAGAGAAATACCCAAGCATTCGGCCTGGAACACCGTGTTATGGACCCCCAATGGTGTAGCTATGTGTATGTTGAAGTTCTCCGAGAAGATTCCAGCACCTGTACCACTACCTGTGTTGGATCCATCTGTGAAGATGCGCAGCTCTGCAGGGCGTAACCCCTCGCATCGGCGATCCTCGTGAAGTTGGATTCTGTATTTTTTATCAAAGATAAATTATTTGGGTACCTGATCATTTATGGCTTTCGTGATGGGGATCTCCTTGTTGAGACCATCAAGCAGCGCGGTATGTCGTGTGTCACTCTTACCCCAGAGATTTAGTGCATTAAGACGCACTGCCGCCATCGTCGCTTCCTGCTGTTCGAACAGGTGCAGCGGCGGCAGTCCCAGCATGGCTTCGACTGTTGCCTGCTGCGACGGGAGGGGTATGTGGGACTCCCCGATAGAACCGGTATACCCACTAAACAACCCAGCGGCGCTACCGCATCGTCTGTATGGAGGGGGACTAGGAATCTGGCAGAGCCTTTCCATCCAGTCCCCCGCCGACGACCGCCCGCCTTTACAGCGGGCAATGTGGCTGGTGAACAGTGCAATGCAGGAGAAGGCGAACCCGTGCCTATCTTCCGCTGTTCACCACCAGGAGGCAGAAGACGACGGTCATACAGTCACCTCCTCCCCCACGCACCGGCCACGTATCCCGGTCCCCTCTCTAAGAGCGAGAGGGGAGGGGAGTCTGTGGAAGACCGTGACACGAGGATGCGATGTTTGACCCTACCCATCAATCAGACATCACACCCCCCTCCACAGTTGCTGCAGTCCCATCCTCAGGGACGGCGGTGACAGCGACAGGCCGGATCGGCGCCTGCTCTTTGCCCTTCTTAGGGGGAGGATTGCACTTCCTCCCCATCGTCACGTGGCCCGCCGGGCAGCCACTGGCAGCACACACCGCGCAGTGTGGCGTGGCGGCCTCGCAGGAGGCGGACTTGTGCCCGTCCTTGCCACAGCGGAAGCAAATGTCCGCCCTGTCGACTTTGAACGGGCAAAGGGCCCGAGTGTGTCCGCTCCCAAGACACTTGTAGCAGCGCAGAGACTTGGCTGCAAGTGCCCGGACTACACCCGAACTGAACCCGACGGCAAGCGGTCCCTTGGCGAGGACGGCTACAGCTGCGGCGACTGGGCCCTCAAGACGAATGGTACTCATGCCGCCGTGGCCAGGCCTGATGGCCCGAGCTTGCACCGCTATGACGCCATAGCTGCGACCGCCATGTTATAATACCTACGATAATAGCATTATTTCTTACTAAGATATCGAGATTAACGTCTCCGTTTCATTCTAGGAGTGCAACCAGTTACGATTAACTTCGATTAAGTCGGTCAAGTAGTTGCACGATCCCAGTTACCAGGAAATGGTATTCAAGTAAGGTATGTAACAGAATAATTCAGTAGCCTGGAGTCCGCATTGGTGCGGTTGATGGCAATACGCTCGCCCCCTTTTACTCGGAACTTAAACATAACTGGCGAAATCTGTGATAACTCTGCCTACCCTTCGGGGAATACAGGCGTGATGCTATGTTATAATAGAAGAGTATATTAGTAACCAAGGAAGCATATTATTATTATATGAATAATGCTACGCAGTGCCTACGCCGTAGCTCTGACGTCACGGCTACGCTCGCTAAGCTGTCGTAGCGATGACATTTGGTTATGATTGAGTAATTATTTTAGAGTTAGCATAACACAAATAATGACAACCTGTTATTTTGTTATTATATATATAACTCACTAAGAGCGCTGTCTCGTATAAAAATATTAAATAATATTATCTCGTGACTGAGAAGGAATTATGAAAAACGGCTCAATCAGCTGCCTCAGTAAGTGTCTAGAATTTTCTAATACTTTTTATAAAGTTTCTTATTGAGACACAAAGCAACAAAATACAATCTAAAGAAAAACGGCAACATTCCTCTAAATCGTATTTTGTTTTTGTTTGGGGGTTCCCCATACTTAGAAGTGAAACTCAATAATTTTTTTCATCAAACCCATATGTTTGGGCTGTGGGGTGTCTATAGATAGGTCTTCAAAAATGATATTGAGGTTTCTAATATATTTTTTTTCTAAACTGAATAGTTTGCGCGAGAGACACTTCCAAAGTAAAATGTGTGTGTAAAGTTACAGGGCCCTGTAACTTCTAAAATAAGAGCATGATAAAACTAAAAAATATATATTATGTACATTACCATGTAAACTTCCACCGAGAATTGGTTTGAACGAGATTTAGTAAGTAGTTTTTTTTTTAATACGTCATAAATCGTAAACCGCAATTTACTTTTCATTTAATCAACTCAAATATAAAAAATAAAAATAAACCGGCCAAATGTGTGTCAGACCACGCACAATGAAGGGTTTCGTAGTTGGGATGAATTTATCCCAAGAATAAACTTAACTAACTAAGGTTTCTGATACGGTACCCTTCGTGCGTGAGTCCGAGTCGCACTTGGCCGGTTTTTTATTGACAACAGTATTAGCTTTGACTATTAAGATTGTTTTACATTTTGATGTCTTTTTCAGATATAAAAGTGCTCACACCATAAATTATTATTCTATGTCATACGTAAGGATTTGTAATTGGCTCTCTGGTGACTATGGTTTCCTTTTTTTTTTATTAGCTGTAAGTCCTCCATGTACTAAATAAATAAATAAATAGAGCTTTCAAGATATAAAACCCTCAAACATTTAACATTTTATTTTTCTACATTAATGATAACGTAGACGTCTTCAAAACCCACAAACTTAACATTTGGCATTCGCAATTTCAATTACACTTGTCTTTCTGACCGTTCAAATTAGGACACCTGTTATATTTTTCTTCGTAAAAGGTTGGATAGAACTGTGATTACAAATTACCTGACTTCTTTTCTCCCTTACTTAATTATTACCCCTTTATTTTTCTGGCATCATCTTGTTTTAACTTTCTTTCCGTATTTTTCTATATTTTTGCCTAGGTAATGATTTTTCTTTCATGTCAAATTTTTGACTGTTATCAACATTCGTTATTTCTTTCCCGTGTTAGTTAATGCCCTTTTTTCAGTTTTACCCTCCTTGGATTCCCTATCCAACTGTGAAAGCCTATAATTTGAATTTCATAAGGTATATTGAACGCCTGCAAGCCCCAATCTGCAAAAATCCACCACGTAAGCTTTAATAGAAATTGCTGTTCATTACAGCCTATTTTTAAGTCCAAAACTATAATTATATCTTTAAAAAGGTACCTCAATATGAACGTTTGTTCGAGTGACCACACTTTGGGATCTCGCCAACACACTCACTGAATGCTGTAATTGTTGCCGCTGTGTGCCGAACTTCACTTTAATTGTGGCTACATAAAAAATATATCGATTCGTGTGGCGATGCTCATTTAAATGAGCAACGTATCATTCTCTGTGTGTGTCCACAGAAAGAACGATGTGATCCAGATTTGAGGTGACATCATCATTTACTTCAACTGACACTGGCTGAAACTGTGGCCTTGACAGCCAGAAGGTGTCGTGGCAGACGTCGTAGAAGATAGCGGGATGAGCTGGACATAACAAATGACCCTGGATCGCAAGCACTGGTAGTCGTGGGGAGATGCCTTTGCCCAGCCGTGGGATGATGCAATCTAACAAGTAACAGTGCTTAACTGCTTTTAATAATAAAAACCTGTTTAAAAAAAATTTGTTGTCTGTAAAGTTGGTTTACGGACGATAGTTTAACGTGACAACGTCATAACATAACAAAAAATTGATGCGGCGCAAGCGTACAATTAGTGTAACGGGATAATGAGCGTAACGGGACAATGAGCGTAACGCGACAATGAGCGTAACGGGACAATGAGTCATCATTTTTCGTGCATGCAGCCGGCGTTCATCGATTTATTAGACGTTGTCACGTCAAAACTGAATTTCTTGCATATTTTGCACGCTAACCCAGTTTCTTTTTTATTTTTTTTATTTATCATTTATACAAAAGAATACAGGATCATATATTAAATAAAACAAAATATATAAAATATAATAATAAAAAAAAAATATGGCAGCCAAAAACCACTAAGGTTTAAACTTGTGCTATCATGAGTCTATCTCAATACTCGTATCAAACTATACAATGGAGCATTTTATATGTACGCGTTATTGCTAGATATATATTATTGATACACAGATACATTTCTACAAATCAAAACTTAAAAGAAAATCAACGACTTTTGTTAATTCCCTAAAATATATTTGAAACCCCCTAATAAGTGTCGCATTACTTAATTCGGAATTATATACCTCCATCTTAATTACAAAGGGTTAAAATAAACAAGGGTTGAAGACAAATTTAATTTGGAGCTTCCAAAGTCAATATCACAAATATTTGTCAGAAGAAGCCGTGTTTTTGAACCGTAAAACAAACTTGGTGGAAGCTAGGAGATTTGATAATAATGACGTTCGGTAATAACTTCTTAAGCATCTAGGTGTACGTACTAATTAAGTATGTTTATCTACGCCAATGCTATAAATCCTATAGACAAGTTTCTGAAACAGTTAGCTTATTGCCAACATTAAAACACCCAGTATCATAGTCACCTATAGCATCCAAACGGGAGTTGTAATGTTGTACTGAATTTCATAATGAAACTCCTTTGCTTTTACGAGGATGATGATCCCTTCCATTCTCACTACTCAATTCGTGGTATCTTTATGAATTTCAAAAAAAGAACATTGTCACGCACGCGCGTTTCACTATACTATACCATAGCGTCGTATCCCGCCATTTTTGTTCGATATTAGTATTGCAAAAACTGTTTCAGAACCTTTTATAAAGGATTCATGTCATGGGTGTAGATAAAGTCTTGTATGCAACTGTAATAATTAGGTATTAAAACACTCATGTGATAATATTATCACACTCGGCTTCGCCTCGTGTGATAAACCAACATTCGTGTTTTAATACCCCTTATTATACAACAGTTGCATAAATAACTATTATAGACCATAGGCTTAATTATAGCCCTCCTCATGTTTTTGTGGGAGAAAATAAGCTTTTAGTCCAAACAGTTTATTTTAACAGGTCTATACTTACGAAACGAATGAACGACCCATTCAAAAATAACTGGTATAGTGTTCTGCCATAATTATTATGGTTTACTTTTACAGTAACTTAACTTAATAACAACAAAAATGTAATATGTAGAGAACTTATGGCTGAATCATCCCAGCGCTGATTCGTTTTCTCCCCTACCAATCGTTATTTCACCTGACACTGTTTATTTTGCTTATATTTATGTATGTATGTATCTATCTATGTATTAGTTTATTTTAATTTATCCTTTTTCGAGTTATCTATCCCTTATGTTGCACCTGCCATGTTTTTTCTCTGCATCACCCTAAGGTTGACTGGTAGAAAATGTCTCAGGCATTTTTTCTGGTAGAAAATGTCTCAGGCATTTTTTCTGGTAGAAAATGTCTCAGGCATTTTTTCTGGTAGAAAATGTCTCAGGCATTTTTTTACTTGTGCATAATGTTTTAATAAATAAATAAACTTATGGAACTGGCTAGAAATTGATTTTTATTATATAACTGGCTGAAAAGATAATTTATCTCATGGCATATTCTTGAAATGATAGTAATTTAATAATTTCTTAATGTGTAAAGATTGTGCATCACATTTTGTATGTCTTTTGTATTAAAAAAATTAAACTAATTACTCACGAAACTACTCGTACACTGATTGATAAAATCATTAAACAAAATATCTACGAATCAGAAAATTTTCGCTTCAGAAGACCAACTTGAGCTACTTTCCCAACAAGCTGATCGCAAATTCTTTTTAATTTTTTCTAGCTTACAAATTAAGCCAGAAAAACCTAGGTATACTCATAAATTTTGATAGGACAATCGTAGCAACATCTCGGATGGATGGCGAGTAGCGTGTAGCCCTGAATGCGATGTGACTGCTGTATCTGGTGCCTTTGGATGGGATAGTTGGCTTGACTGGCACTAATTACGTCGCGCGTGTTTTGTTTTGCGTAATGTATGTATACCGCAAATAAATCCTACTTTCTTTCTTTTTTCTTTTCTTTCAATTAGCTGGGTTTCGTTGTCTCATTGACTTCACCATCGATCACCAAATTCCCGGTTCCAAGAGCTAGTAGCTGAGTCTAAGGTATAAATTGATGAACGATACTTAGCACTTGCATTAACTTAGATATGATCCCGTCTGTATGGCCTCAGTAACGTTTGTTAATATCGTCCTTAGGGCGGGTTGTTTAATGTCTACTTTACGCACGCGTTTACGTCATAAATGGCGCTAACGATCGTCAAATCGTTGTTTCACAAAATTATGCGCTTGACGTTCGTTAAAAAATAACGATTTCAGTAACAGGTGTCATACCCACTGGTTAACGTCATATTATTCTTTTACATGTGAACTTTGACGATTGGTTTTTATGCAGTGAAACAGCGCTTTGTATTTAACGAACGTTAAACATCATATGTAATCGTTATTATTTGACGTACGTATATTATGTTAACGAACCGTTTGAAATAACCGGCCCCCTAGTAGAATTTTTGTTGGCTTTTGGTTGGGCCACATACCTCTGAAGGTGGCCCAACTAAATGCCAACGGAAAATGCTACTAGGGCCCTTAGTGTCCTTTGATTTGATTTAGATTTTCCTGGTAAAAGAAAAATTATCCTATGACCTCGTTTAGCACATAACTTTGTCTTTTATCTAATTTAAGTAAAGCCCTATTATTATAGATGACTAGAATGACAATTCAAATCATAACTGAAAGTGAACATTGTAAATATTTCTACAGCAAGTCAACTCGCTAAATCAAATGCTCCACAAACCTATACTAAAATTCACATGTGAACATCTACCAAGCTACAAGCCACAACGAACGGTCCTAAATCGTACGGTACACCGCAACTCGCACCAGTGTCGATCTGTTTCCGTAATAGATATCGCTGGCTGCGCTGACTAATTCCATATTCTTTAGTAATCCCACTCGTTTGTATGAACGAACATCGTGGCTTAGCTGAATAATATTCAGGAAAAGTTTTTAATTAGTCCGCAAATTTTGACAAACGTTTCTTTCTTTGTTTCCTTCTTTTGATATGTCTTAGTACAAAAAAATGAAGTTATCGCTAACGAAAGATGTTTATTTTGAAACTGGCATAATGGATACTCGTCGCGCAACGTGCTCGGCGCGGTCATTGAATCGGAACGAAGTAGTAGGTACTTATCAGCTGTGCGCTCGCCCATTGATATTATTACGAATAGATTGTATCTATATTTTGCTGATTTCAAGGGAACCAAAAAAAATATTGAACAAATAATGGAAATATGTTTTATTACTGATAGAACAACCAAAAAAATAAATTTGCGCTCTGCTTAAAAAAATATCCTTTAAGTAGGTAGCAAATTCGTTTGAAATTGAAGATCGAAGGATATCGATTTATAATTATCATCGTATTTAAACCAAAACAAGCGGTATTATTTATTTATTTAACCAGTTATGCACGTATAGATACAAGAAGAAAAGAACAGAAATAAAAGTACAAAGGTGATGCTTATTTCTAAAGAAATCTCTTCCAGCATACTGCCGATGGGAAGTAAAAAAAAAATCCTTTTTTTGTTTATCAAATTATGTTATTGTTTTATTTACAAGTTGTTTCTTACTGGCTTTCGCAGTTTTTTCGGAAAAGACAAGATTTAATTAATTTATCATTGCCATATAGAAAAAAAAAAAAAAAAAAAACCTACACCGAACCCAATAAATGTAGGTACTAAATAAGCCTAATAACAGTAATGAATAAAATTTTAAATGAAGAGTAGTTCCTATCCAAAAACGGTGTTATTAATGGCTACTTAGGCTCGGTTGTTTCAAACGGTTGGTTAACGTAACATATCGCTCCTTTAGAACTATAGAGACTTAATTTCTTTAGAAGTTGAAGAACATCACCAATTAGTTCACTATAATCTATATATATATATATACATATATATCTATATATATATACTAATATATAAAGCTGAAGAGTTTGTTTGTTTGTTTGTTTGTTTGAACGCGCTAATCTCAGGAAATGCTAGTTGGAATTGAAAAATTATTTTTGTGTTGGATAGTCCATTTATTGAAAAATATTATAGGCTATATAACATTACGCTACAACCAAAAGGAGCGGAGCATAAATGAAAAATGTTGCAAAAACGGGAAAAAATATTCCTTTTTGAGAGCTTCCGTTGCGTGCGCTGCGTAAACGGTTTAAGTTACGCAAATATCATGTATGATGGAATTGTTCCTCTTTACATTTTCTAAAAAAAAGTCCGCGACAGCATATGTCTATCTTTTAAGATTGACTCACTATAACCTTTTTTATGGTATTCAAATTTGTTCGAAATTAATGCATTATTTGCGAAGGAGTTTTCATAAACATGGTAACAATCCTTATCCAAATAAATACGTTATTAATCACAAGTATTTAATTTTGAACAAAGTTGCCCTTACACCATTTAATTTCAATGAATATCTTAGGAGATATAACTGTTTTATAATAACTCCGCAGCAAAATAATGATTAACTCTGCGAGGTAGTCTATTCTAAAGCTGAAGAGTTAGTTTTTAGGGTTCCGTATCCAAAGGGTAAAATTGGACCCTATTACTAAAACTCCGCTGTCCGTCTGTCTGTCTGTCTGTCTGTGTGTCCGTCTGTCACCAGGCTGTATCTCATGAACCGTGATAGTTAAACAGTTGAAACTTTCACATATGATGTATTTCTGTTGACGCTGTAACAACAAATACTAAAAAACAGAAAAAAAATATTTAAGGGGGGCTCCCATACAACGGACATGATTTTTTTGCCGTTTTTTTTTGCCCAGCCCGCGTGGATGTCGGTTATCGCGTAAAAAAGTAGCCTATGTCCTTCTCTATATCCCAGGTCGATCGGTTCAGCGGTTCAGGCGTGAAAAGGTAACATACAGACAGACAGACAAATAGACAGACGGACAGAGTTACTTTATTATAATATTAGTAAGGATAAGGATTTGTATGGATGGTACGGAACCCTTCGTGCGCGAGTCCGACTCGCACTAGGCCGGTTATTTGTTTTTTGAACGCGCTAATCTCTGGAACTGCGAGTTGGATTTGAAAAAATCTTTTTGCATTTTACAGCCCAATTCTTGAGGAAGAATTACATTCCTATTAACTAGAACACCATTTTTTTTTAAATGAAAGTTTATGCGAAAACGAAGTAAAAGCACGGGCAGGCAATGTGTTGCGACGGGGTGGGTCGGGGGAACAAGAAATTTAACGCGGACGAAGTCGCGGGCAGAAGCTAGTAATATTATACTTGAAATTTTAAGATTTCAACCTTTCTGAAGAACATCACCAATTAGGTCACTATAATATGATGTGATTGATGATTTGAAATTAGGTCTCTATAATTCTAATGGTGCGATATATACGTCAAATAGTAAACGATTACATAATTATGATGTTTAACGTTCGTTAAATACAAAGCGTTTTTTCACTGCATAAAAAACCGATCGTCAAACTGCAAATGTAGAAGATTAAAATGACGTTAACCAGTGGGTTACTGTAATCGTTTTTTTTTAACGAACGTTAAGGACACAATTTTGTGAAACAACGCTTTTTTGGTTTGACGATAGTTAGCGCCATTTATGACATATACGCGTGCATCAAGTGGACGTGAAACAGCTGGCCCTTATTTATTTATTTATATATACTTTATTGTACATCAGATTACACATTACAAAAGAAAAGAAAACTTATACACTATAAAATATACAATGGGCGGCCTTATCGCATACTGCGATCTCTTCCAGGCAACCTTGGCATGGACAGTGAATTTATGGACATAAAATGGGGTTGTCATTGGTGCAAATATAAAAAGTATAACAGTACAATATCCTATAATAGATACACAATTATGTATTGCCTATAATAGATACAAAAATATGGCCCTTATTATTACTGTGTTATTATTACCAAGCAAGTAACCCACCCAACCCAAACGCTCCTCTCACCTAAACTGAAATTCATACGCGGCGTGCACCGCTCATATTGTTTGCCACTGGCTGTCACGAGCGGCGATTCGTGTGGGAATTAATGTGTTGAGGCTTTTTACGCTTTTTGCTACTCCGTGTTGTTCAAAGGATCTGCTCTAAATTCGTATACGGAGATATGAAAAGCTGTTTCCTGATGTTGTTTAGTGATGTTGTTAGTTCAATTTGTTGATGTGCATATGGAGTAAATTTTGTCGTTTTAGAGTGTTGCTGAATCTTTAAGAGGGTTGTCACCGGTCCATTAGCACCATTCCTTTATAAACATATTTTTTTTTTTTTTTTTCAACGTTGCCCCACACTAGGAATTTCTCCTGTATCTTGGGTGCGTTTACAAACATTTAAACTCACATACACAAACAGCCAGACCCGGAACAACTAATTGTAGGTCATACAAATATTTGTTCCGTGCGTGAATCGTTTCGTGACTGCAAAGGAATTATGACCCGAAGCAAAAAAAATCAATCTAAATAATAAAGCGGCCAAGTGCGAGTCGGACTCGCCCATGAAGGGTTCCGTAGCAGCAAGCGCGGTTTACGATTTATGACGTTTTAAAAAGAAAAAAAAACTACTTACTAGATCTCGTTCAAACCAATTTTCGGTGGGAGTTTACATGGTAATATACATCATATATATTTTTTTTGGTTTTATCATTCTCTTATTTTAGAAGTTACAGGGGACACACACATTTTACCACTTTGGAAGTGTCTCTCGCTCAAACTATTCCGTTTAGAAAGATATGATATTCGTAACTCCAATATCATTTTTGAAGACCTATCCATAGATACCCTACACGTATGGGTTTGATGAAAAAAAAAAAATTGTTTCAGTTCTAAGTATGGGGTTCCCCCAAAATGTATTGTTTTTTTTTTTCTATTTTTGTGTGAAAATCTTAATGCAGTTCACAGAATATGTATTCTGTGAACTGCATTAAGATAACTTGGTAAGTAGATGTCTACTTACCAAGTTTCAACAGTGGCTGTGACATACGGACGGACAGACAGACAGACATTTGGCTATGGAACCCTAAAAACGGCCACATTACTCTAGATCGTATTTTGTTGCTTCATGTCTCACTATGAAACTTTATAAAAGGTATTAGAAAATTCTTGACACACTTACCGAGATAGTTGATTGAGCCGTTTTTCATAATTCCTTCTCAGTCACGAGATAATATGTTTTTAAAGGAGTGGCGCTAGTGGACCGGTGACAACGCTCTTAATGTGTATATTCTATGTATAAGTGTCTTTGGTGTGTTATCTCGTTGGGTTTTTGTTGGGCTTTTGAAACATTGCTCTAGTTTCGGGTTGGTTTTTATTGGTAACCCTGTTTGTGGTCGAGGGTTCTAAACATGACCTACTGTGTTTTACATCCTCCATGTCCAGTTTCTGTGGTAATTAATAACGAAGTTTAAATAATAATAAAAAAAAAACATAAAACAAACTCACGTCTTTTTCTCATGGGGGTAGGCAGAAACTATAGAGCGCCACCTGCTACGCTCTTTTAATAATCCTTTTGCTTCGTTTACATTCATACATCTGGTAATACATGCACGCCGGTTGCGAGTACTACGGACCTGACCTTTCTGAAGAACATCACCAATTAGGTCACTACCCTAGTAGCATTTTTGTTGGCGTTTGGTTGGGCCACATACCTCTGAAGGTGGCCCAACTAAATGCCAACGGAAAATGCTACTAGGGTATAATTATGTTCTCTTAGGGCGTCCCCTCCCGGTGTTTCCACTCAAAAATTTAAGTTATTTAAAATTTAAGTTTAAATACCTATTGGATATTGCTATTATATACAACCCTAATCTATTCAAAGTGAGAGTGAACAGGCTTCTTCTGGGTAAGCTCACTCCATCGTAGACTTTGTCTCTGTCACCCAGACCTAGACCAAAGTCAAGAGCAAACCCATAGTAAAATAAAAAAAATAAAAAATAAACTTATTTTTTTAGAAATTAATTTTATGATAACTTTAATTCTCACAAACATTTAGTAAAATCATCTAGTCTAACAATATTTGTAAATATATGAGCACCATGTCCTTAACACATACTTAATTTATCCGTCATTGCTTCATTTCTTTATTATTTTTACCTGTTGTGGTAAAGTAATTTTTTGGGTATTTATTTTGGGTACATCGTCTTCACATGTAATGATATAATTGATGTATACAAAGTATTGTAAAACATTTTAAAAGAGTAACGGTGGAGTTTCTTGCCCATTCTTCTCCACTACATTTTGGAAGGGGCAACTAGAATAAATTTTATTTCCGTGTAAATGTTGACGTTCAAAAGTGCCATTTATGTGCCTATTTGAAATAAATGGTTTCTTTGACTATGATTTTGAACTTTGAACTTGGTACATTACTGTTCAAAACTTTAGAACTTTTTTAAATTAATGACTTAATCGTATCTACCTGTTAATAGCAGTAATCTAATCCTCGACTAATTTGACACAGATTGTTGCGAGAATCTCATGAGTCTTAAGACTCTCGTCGCGTTTTCAATTAGTCACAAAAAAATACCTACTCTTTTTATTCATAAATATTTACATCTCCCATTCAGATTTATTTTATACCTACGCCAAATGTATTTAAATATTCCACCGTGATCACCAATAGCTGCCAAACGTGGTATTTACTGCGGTATCACCCTAAATCCTTCGTTGTTGTGGTCAGTTTGGCCCTCGTTCAACATCCGACGTTTTAGTGGTACTTACATGTGGATACTGAATGTAATACATGTGTAGGTTCGTAAATATGTTTGTTAGGTACTCAATCACGCATAAATGTCTAAACAACTTTAGACACGGCCTTTTTATCTAGGTAGGTACTTATTTCGATTGAATGAGAGTGCAACCGAACAAATATTTTATGTTTTGTACCGAAACATTCTAGGAATTATTTTAATACAAATATACCAAAAAGAATTAGTTAATTCTTTCTTCCAAATTAATTATAGTGCTCGTTGCGAATATCAAGCTGCCATGAAAAAAAAAATTGGTTTAGTAGTAATACAAGTGTTGGTCTAAAGAATTTTTGTTGTTGGATCCTCCTTTTAGGCAGATAGTGCCTGTATTAAGAGAGTCCGCTCTTCCATAGCAAGACGTGTTATTCCTAAAGCAAAACGTAATTTGGATGCTAAAACTACATAAATTAACTTAAATAAATTAACATTATCTTAAATTAAATCAAATGTGAGTATGAGTGGGTGTAAGTATGTGTGTGAGTATATACTCACACACATACTTACACCCACTCATACTCACACACATAGTCACACCTACAGTCTACACTTTCACTCAAATATGTGAGTGAAAGTGTAGACTGTAGGTGTGACTGAGAGTAAGTACATGAGTGAGGGTGCGTATGTGTCAAGGTTTCAGAAGTGTTTCGATATCATTATAGGTAAGCGTTTGTATCCAGTCCATCACCTGTTTTCTGCTATCATAGTAGTTTTTGGGATAAATGTACGTAGTCATCCATTCAAAGAAGCAAGCATCCCGTAATAATATAGCCTCCGCGAGTGGTTATACTTAAATGTTCTTACACCTTGCTGAATTTCTCAGTAGAAACCAGGAGTCGGAATTTGGGATCTGTGAACGCAGATCAAAATATTTCAAAAAAATAAGTACATTCTCCAAAAACCATTTCATTAAAGTGACAACGGTTAAGGTACCTGCCCTTAGCGCCCAGTTTCAAAAATCCGCCTTGTACATATATGTATTTAGTTATGTGGTTATTAGACTTGTACCTACCTGGCGTAAATAATTTGTTAATATTATAAATTTGAAAGTAACTGTGTCTGTCTGTCTGTATGTTACGTTTTCACGCGTAAACCGCTGAACCGATCGTCATGAAATTTGGCAGAGATATAGCCTAGAATAGAAGAAGAATAAGAATAATATTTATTTGTTTAAAAACATGGTATAAAAAGATGGTAAAAATACAAAATAACAAGAGCATACATGTTTTGCTTAACAGTTATAAGCGTACAAATTTCCACAAGCATTTTAACATTTATTGTCAAAGAAGTCTTTGACACTATAAAAACTATGACTACACAACCATTCATGCAATTTATTTTTGAATAATCTCATATTTAAAGTTTTGAGATTACTTATTATATATACGTACACACATAGATATACAACTTTTATTATATTTGGCTAGTCTCGGAAGGACATCCAGTACGAACCTGTGGGGGTCTCGTCGGTTACGAGGATATAAATTATCTGCATAACTAAACAATTCCTTATGTTTCTTCACAAACATACATGCTTCATATAAGTAAAGAGACGGCCTACAGGATTCATCAGGTCGAAGCCCGTTTATTGCTCTAATGCATTTCTTTTGAGCAATAAATGCTCTATTTTGATCTGTGCTATTACCCCACATTATCAAGCCATAGCGGAGCACTGATTATATGTATGCATGGTAGGAAGTTATTGCCGTTTTAATGTTTGTAATATTTCTGACTTTTTTAAGTGCATACACGAACTTATTTATTCGTTTGGAGACGGTATCAATATGTGCTTTCCAGTTTATGTCTTGATCTAAAGTTATGCCTAGAAATTTAGTTTGCGTCACTTCATCAATTTTATGTATATTCATTTTAACATTATATTTAGCTGGGATATGGAGAAGGACATAGGCTACTTTTTTACGCGATAACCGGCATTCACGCGGGCGGAGCTGCGGGCAAAAGCTAGTAATAATATAGTTTAATTAATTTATATTAATTTTCTTACGTTCAATAAACAATACACTATTGAGATATAAAAAAAAACATTATTTTCTATCACTGAATTTTGGGTTACCCGTAATTATCATTTACTGCTGTTTAATTTTACCCACAAATTCTCAACCAATATACGTCCAATTCCGTTAAAATTACACGCCACTTACTGCGAATACAAAGTGCAATCCTATATACATGCAAATTGCGGGCAGCTGCGTTCTGCCGCGTCTGAGTCGATATTATGGCTCGCCCTAATACGTGTGTGTTACGTGGAGAAGGATTGAATAGTACATTATGGTACAAGTGTGTAATTTTGGTGATTACCGCTGAGGCGCTATCGAGACCCGTGAGGGTCTTAAGAGAGCCGAGGACGGTAATCATCAATACACACGTGTATTATACGACGTTTTTCAACACACTTGTGAAGAAAATAATAATAAAAAATCATTTTATTTAGTACATGAAAAGTTTATTTAGAGAAACAATTAGTAAATGTTCATTTAGTAAAATTATAATTAACTGTTTTTGATGGCATAGCGGTCTTATCAGATATATTATTTATTGAAATATTTTAAGAACAAAGCAACAACAATAAAAAAAAAATTAAAAAAAAAAACTCTTTAACTCACTTGTGAATAATAGCAATGAAAAAGTCACAGTTTATTTAAATACGAAGTTGCATGAAATGAGCAAGCAATAGGTACATCATTTATTTGTTCTATTGAAAACGATCTTTTTTGTATCGAAACTTTTTTAAGAACAAAGCAACTTAATCAATAAAATAAAAAATAAAAACTCTATAACTCACTTGTGAATAATAGCAATGAAAAAGTCACAGTTTGATTACAGTTGTCATTATGTGCCTGATTGCGGTGAAATTAGAGCCACTTTATGAGCAAGTGTGTTGAAAATGTATTTATTTATGTGTAAGGTTTAAAAATGTGACATTTATTTGTTTTATGACAAGAAAGCTTGCAAGATCTAATTAAAGGACATTAATTAGATCTTGCTAGACAGTCAGTCGCCTTATGAGGCAAAGGTGATATTATGCAAGGCTGAGTGTCGGACCTCTGCTAATTGAGAAAGCATTTTAACTAGAATAAAATATACTGAATAATATACCCGTTATCAATAGACCTTTGAGTCATAGATATTATTATGACACTGTAATGTAAACATGAATCATTTGTGAGCTTCGGTCTAATATGTATTTCATATAGGATATGAGATATGATCCTACATATTATATGAGCGCGTAATATCAAGTAAGAAGTATCTATATGCTTTGTGTATGTGTATTTATTGTATATATGTAGGTGGTACACCACTGACTACCTGCAGTATTGTCTCTCCTTCTACTTTTTGATCCATCTAAAGGTTGTCTGTAAAAGATCGCTTTTAGCGATAAGACCGCCCTTTGTGACACCCTATGTAACAGTTCTACATTTATATCTGTAATTTTTATGGTGTACATAATGAAGAGTATTCTATTTATCTATCTATCCCCCTGAAATAGCAATAAAAAAAGAAACAAAAATCAAATCATTTTTATTTTCAGGCATTGTATAAGTACACACAAATACGAATACATTTCACCCATAGTGACTATATGTCATAGATATGTAAACATTAGGTGTTATTATCTCCTTTATTTCATTTGAAAACATAAAATTTACATTTATAAATATATTTTTTATATAAAAAAAATATAATATACATATATATGTTATTAAGTTATGTTAAGTAGGTATTTTAGGTATTACAAATTATAAATTAAATTAATACGTTCAAACATTATTAGAAATTACTATTAGATGATTATATTTGATAAATGATAATAGATTAGATAAATTATTTAATCATTATTTTAACTTGATTACGTCATAGAATTACGCAATAACTAAAGCTAAATAAGTACTACCAGTACGCTAAAAATTGAACTAGCAAAAGCTAAAATTTAGCGTCGCTTAGCAAATCCAATAAAATAGAAACGTATGTACCAATTCCTAGTAATTCTGGTAACAGAATTGGGGTTGCTATCACACGATGCTGCCATGCGGGTCGACCGATATTCCCAATGATATGGCTTGCGCCCGCTGCATGTTTGAACGGGCAAGTTTACTTGAACTATAAAATATAGATTTTGATCTAGGAGCGAGAGTTTTTAAATGTCTACAACGAAAACCTTCCTGTTTTGAAGTTTTCTGCAGATTGAGATATACTGAGTTGTAAGAGGTATGTTGCTTACAGTAAGGGGTTGGATACGGTAACACTTTTCTGATCATCTTTTGTTGTGTAGTCGATGTTTTTGGTGCCCGGTGAAACTCTAATGAGTTTATGTTGGCACCAACTTAAATGTATACAATGTATGTAAACTACTAAATAAATAAATAAAATCAATAAATAATAATTCAATAGGTATTTGTACGAATTTAACTCAAATTCACGTTAGCCTACTTTCTCAATGTTATTAATGCACATTGCATTTCTGCATTTCTCAATGTTCTGTGTTTCTCAATGTTATTAATGCACATTTAAAATTAGAAGAAGATTTAGAATCAGTTAAAATTGCATGATATCCGCTGACTTATCAATGCTGTACACTGTCACTAACTTTAAAGAATTACTTGAGAAAGCGTCCTTTGTGTTTTGAGAGAAATCTTACATCCAAAAAAAAATAAAAAATAAACTATGTAGTAATAGGGATGATGACAAAAAAAAAAAAAAGATTTGTCCGTCATGTAGATTATATTTTTTTCTTTTTTACGTAATCAAAACATTACGGCGATACATTGAATTCAAATGTAGCATAACGTCACTTCTCAGTAGATTTTATACGTAGCTGTGACGTAACGAGCCCCACTCCCAAGTTATTATGTTTTATCTAATTATTTTTTTATTACAATGATAAAGCAAAAAATACGTGTCTAATATATTTTTATTATCTGATTGACGGACTAAATAGTTTTTCTTTTTTTTTACCCTGGACACATCCCTATTACCCATGTTTGCAAACTAAAAATGATATGATATGATTTGAAAAATAAAATAACATATCGTGAGTCACTTACTCACCCACAGAATTATTTAATGTGCACGTAGTATTCGGTGCGTGTATAATGTTTACCTCCACTGTCCTCCCAACTAACCTATACTAAACGCAGCACCCCGCTGTAACAACATGTTATCTAGCCGGCGCGGTCAAGCGTTCACAGCGGAATGAATTTCCACCAGCAGCTTGAGCTTAGCCGTAGCTCGGCTGAATTTTTGCTATGAAACAAGCTCACAATTTATGACCGTGTTGGTAAATTGCAAATTATATTTTGGTGAAAATATAAGTTGTTGATATTACGTGTTGTAAGGGAAACTCTTTGTAAAGTGTTAGGAAAGCTAACTTCTAATATAATAAGTGATATTTTTTTTATTTTTTTTTTAAGCGTTGCCCCACACCAGGAATTTCTCCTGTGTCGTGGGTGCGTTTACAAACATTTAAACTCACATACACAAACAGCCAGACCCGGAACAACTACTTGTAGATCATACAAATATTTGTTCCGTGCGGGAATCGAACCCGCGACACGCAGCGTAGCAGTCAATCGCTTAACCACTGCGCCAACCGTGCCGTCAAACCGTGCCGTTATTCTTTCGTGTCCCACCGCTGGGCAAAGGCACCACAGCAGTGGAAAGGCTTCTTTCCACTTATCACTATCAATTGCTGTCTGTGACCAATCGTTAAGAAAAGGTCGTCCTGCAATCACCTCCTGAGGCCTTAGACTGTACTAGCTTTTGCCCACAGCTTCGCTCGCGTGGATATCGAAAAACATCCGACGGGAACGTCCTACCGGGATAAAAAAAATAACCTATAGATTAATCCAGGTTAATTTCATCCCCCTTTTCACCCCCTTAAGGGTTGAAATTCTAACAACACCGTTGCGTTAGCTTCCAGCCATAAGCCTACATAGTAAATTTAGTAATTTTTCTTCAAAAATTAAGGACTTTTCAACTTCATCCCCCTTTTTAACCCTTCGGGGTGGAATTATCAAAAACGCTGAGATACGTATAAATTAATTTTCAATCGTCAGTCTAAACACAAAATTTTAAGATCCTAACTTCAAAACTGACGGACTTTCATATAAACTTCTATCCCCTATTTTACCCCTTTAGGGGTGGAATTCTCAAAAATCCTTTCTCTTTTTATTTTTTTTTATCTTTTTCTTTCTTTTCTTTTTTCTTTCCTTTTCTTTCTTTTTTTTCTTTTTTTTCCTTTTCTTTTTTTTCTTTCTTTTTTTTTCTTTTTCCTGTCTTTTCTTTCTTATTTTTCTTTTTACTTTCTTTCTTTCTTTTCTTTATACGTATCTTCACATAGAACACGCCCTCTAAGTTTCATGTCTCTAAGACCAGCAGTTTGGGCTATGTGTTGATATATCACCCAATCAGTCAGTCACTTTACCATTTTATATATAATTATGTGGCAATCGCTTTCAAAGCGTTTCGTATTTCTACAACGACTTTCAACAGGATTGACACTAATAAGCTTTTCGGTAGCTTTTGACAATCACATATATTTTGACTTCACCATCAGCGTCATCGCTGATAGAATGTCACTTCGTCTAGGTCTTCAGGGCCTGCTTATGTTTTGGTTTAGGTAATTCAAACTAACTTACTCGACCATACTATATTTAGTCTTTATAGTGAAGTATAACATTTCCTTTCATCCGTTAAATGTGTTTGCCAGTGAAATTGCTTACGGAATCTTTTCAAAATGAAATTCCAAACATTTAGGCTTGGCGCAAACGAGCCACCGACCATAGCCACCGGTGGCTGTCGCGTCTTGCTGCGGTGTTGAGTACTGCTATAGCGGGTGGCCCACATCGGCCACACGTGTGCGGCGAATCCATACAAAATGCCTGAAAAAGCATGTGAACTGCTTGTCGTTGGGCTACTGGTGGCTGTGGTCGGTGGCTCATTTGAGCTGACCCTTAGGTGCGAGAGGTTCCAAAATGTCCATTAAATGGTTGTGCAGAACAATTTACTTTCTGCTGCAATTAGGTAATTCGGCTAGCCGTACTTCAAGCTATATTTTCTATTTATTCATTGTATAGGAAATGCCTGGTTTTATCCCTCATCAAAATACCAGCCTATATTGTAATAATCATCTTACAGTCTATGTCCACGATAATCAACCGTAAATCTACTAACCGTCATTCTATTTATAATTTCCCGTTTCCATCTTGCTCCATAAACCCAGTGTAATGTATTTAGATTACTATGGTATCCTACGTAGTGCCAAAACGTCATCATCTATGCATTGCTGTAATCACAACGCTAGTAGCGCCGTCTTGGTTTACGGCTTAACATAGTAACTAGTATGACGTTATATTCAGGATACACCTGTGTCCAAATCGTAAGGGGTGCTAAACACATTGTCTGGTAGGGACATTTAATACGGCAATATTTGATGAACAATAAAGTCGATCGAAGCAATTACTACGAGAAACTTGTTTGAGCGTTCAGTCATTTGAACTAGTATTGCTGCAATCATGTCGTGATGATCAACTTAACTGACATGGCTAACGCACATTGACACAGTATGCAGTAAACTGAACCAGTACTCGTATGCTTTATACAAATTATTTAAAGTTGTCGATCAATCAGCTCTATTAACTGCCTATCATGCCTACGTATCATCAACCCTAAAATACGCTATCATATTCTGGGGCAACGCCAAAAATAAAGAATCTGTGTTTAAAGCGCAAAAAAGATGCGTTCGCGCAATTGCTGGTATCTATGTTCCTGAATCATGCGAACCATATTTTAAAAAGTTTAAAATTTTGACCTTTCCATCAGCCTATATTTATGAAGTTGCAGTATTCGTTAAAACAAATAAAAATCTATTTGGTGAACTAAAATCAAAAAGATATGCACTTAAAATATCTAGTATACCACATAAAACTGCTCTTCTGGGCAAAAGTTTTTTTGGAATGGCATCTAAAATTTACAATAAAATACCTGTGGACATTTTAAACACCAAGGAACTCCCACTATTCAAATATAAATTGCGTAATTTTTTAATTGACAAAGCTTACTATACGATCCAAGATTTTCTTAATAATTAGTACCTACTAAATCTGTCACCATACACCTTATTCTTATTTTGTAAGATTTGCTTTAATGTGATGAAAATAAAATAAATTATGTCAACATGCAACATATCAAAAATTTCATCGTTCATCACATTAAAACAAATCTTACAAAATAAGAATAAGGTGTATATTCTTATTTTGTAAGATTTGCTTTAATGTGATGAACGATGAAATTTTTGATATGTTGCATGTTGACATAATTTATTATTGTATGCCTATTAGGCAGGACATAATGGATCTGTAATTTACCTAACATCTGTCTGTATAACCTATGCCCACAATAAAATAATTTGATTTGATTTGATTTGATTTAAGATTTTTTTTAAACTACACGAGTTATCGGCAATCAAGCTAAAAAGTCACTTGATTGGAGTGCATTTTTTTCAGTGTATTCACAAATAATTGGGTGGATAATATGTTTAAGCCGAAGCAATAATTCGGCTTAAACATAACACATAATTAGGCTTGCTGAATATGCATATTCAGCAATAATTCGGCTTAAACATATTATCCACCCAATTATTTGTGAATACACTGAAAAAAATGCACTCCAATCAAGTGACTTTTTAGCTTGATTGACGATATCTTGTGTAGTTTAAAAAACAACTTAGTTAAGTTGATCATCACGACATGATTGCAGCAATACTAGTTCAAATGATTGAACGCTCAAATAAGTTTCTCGATTACCCTTAACATGACAACATTGTAGAAGAGTTAAAAAAGAGACAAGTAAAAAAAATGTTAACTGTAACAAAGTAAGTCAGTTGTGTCAATCAAGCATTTTAATTACTTCAATAAAGATCACTGAAACTTTAATTTAATAATCTTGGTTGGAGCAACTATGTTTTGAATTGATTGCTGCAAATATGTAGGTTTTGTGATAACTCCAATCAAGATCCCGTTTCAAATCTCAATCAAATAAAAGTAGTAGCTGTGATCATTGTGCTTGATAGGCTCAGATGCAAACAAGTTACTTAGTCAATCTAAACGAAATCTTGATTGAGGCAACCACTTTTTTTTTAAGTGTAGGTACGCGTGTTTTACCAAGATTTTCACAAAACTGAATTAAAAAATAGTGTCAGAACTAGAACGTAACACTTATCTCGTAAGACATGGTGAAAAACTAGCTTCCCGCAATGTTTTTAAGAGCGAATTTTAAGAATGCGAAGAATTTTACCTTAAGAGCGTTGTCACCGGTCCACTAGCCCCCACTCCTTAAAAAATATTATCTCGTGACTGAGAAGGAATGATGAAAAACGGTTCTAATACCTTTTATAAAGTTTCATGTTGAGATACGAAGCAACAAAATTCATTCTAAAGAAAAACGGCCACATTCCTCTAGATCGTATTTTGTTGCTTCGCGTCTAAATATGAAACTTTATAAAAGGTATTAGAACATTCTAGACACACTTACCGAGGTCGCAGTTGAGCCGTTTATCATAATTCCTTCTCAGTCACGAGATAATATTTTTTTTAAGGAGTGGCGCTAGTGGATCCTTGCACGCCCTCTTATGACACTCTACCATGGAAAAAACCTACATTATTTTATCCTAAATGAATTTATCTGAAATATTATTTTCTATGTATAAAAATTAACTAACGCCAAGGAGAATAGTACCTACGCACATATTTGGCCCCTCGTCCACGGCGATTTTTTGTAGCGATGCTGTCGCGCGTTTCGTAAACGCGCGACAGTATCGATGCAAACGCGCGACCGTGTCGGACGACATCGGGGAGAGAACGGAGGGAGGGTGGCACGTGAGTGGAGGACCGAGCAACGAGCAAGTGTGGCATTTTTGTGCCGTTACTGAATCGCGTTGGCATCGCGACAGAAGCGCGACAGTATCGCGTTTGCATCGCGACTGAGAATCATGGTGTGGGCGAAGGCAAACAGCTAGCGGCCGCATCGCGGCTGTATCGATGCGAACGCGCGACAGCATGGCTACTGCATCGCTACAAAAAGTCGCCGTGGGCGAGGGGCCTTTTTGATTCTTGCATACAAACTGTCATCTGCTGAAACTGAAACGTACGATCACCCGAGCAATTTTCCACCCATTCCATTCAGACGCCTACATGCACCCGGAACAGAACAGGGTCATACCATTCACGAATGTAGTAGAAAGGCGTCTATCGCGCAGGACACAAAGCTGTGCCACTAATTGGAAACTGTGCAACACCAAACGGATGGTCAAAACGCTTGACATACTACAGTGTGGGACAGAAGTATTAGCCTCGCGTTTATTATGTCTTGGTACTTTTACTTTTTCGGGGAGTGGAATTCATCTCACGTTTTGAAGAGATATCAAGAATTCTTAGTGCTTTCTTATACCCTATAGACCAGGCCTGAAGCCTTTGAAAATGGTAAAAAGTGAAAAAGAAAATTATAGTAGGATGAAACCCATTGGAAAAGGAAGAGAATATAAAAAAAATGAAACGAAAAATAATTTACGGGCGATCTGAGGTCGGGAAGTGGAAGGGGGTAAAAGGGTAAAAAACGGTTTATCTCGATTTCCGGCAAAACTACAAGTCCTATGGAAAAAAGTTAAATGTCAAAGTTCTAGGTAATAAAAAGATCTGCAACTTTTGCATTTACACTTTTTTCACATAACCTCAAATTTATGTGAAAAATTCAAATAACCATGTTTTAGTTTTTTTATTTTTATCTTTTACAAAACATTTTTTTTCACGAAATTTGGTGAAAACTTACGTTTTTAGATCCCAAACACACTGTATTTTTTTTATTTAAAATGTTTATTTTTTCACCTTATTTTGACTTAATATCAAAAAAGCATCCTAAAAGCCAGTAACTAAGATGGCAACAATGAGCTATGAAAAAATATAAAATATCAAACGATTTTTCTCCAGACCACATAGCTCTACTACTAACTGATAACTCTGCTCACCCCACGATAGATATTCTCGCTTACTGCATGGCCGACATAAGTCATAAGAAGAAGAATATACAGGAAAATGTCCGAATGAAATATAAATGTTACTGCAAATAACCAATAAAGTACTTAAATTCAATCTTTTATTACCACACAAGCATGCGCATACAAATGGGAAACTAACCTCATTCAAAAATATTTTAATACTGATCCGGGTTTCCATGCACGGCAGTGTAATAGAGGAATAGGATGACCCACTTTTTCGGTGCACAATAAGACTCTTTTATATTGCACTGAATACTAGATTCGGTCGCCTACAAACTACTGAGCGCGTTTTTTTGTTAATTTCTTTACTCGGAATATTTTTGCGTCCAAATATTTTTGTAAGGCTTTGCGAAGTTTGAGTTCAACCTTTGTTATTAGATTGTGAACTCGTTTCGTGAATATTTCCCGGATTTTTCTTTGTAATTAGGTATGTTGTTATGTTGACAAATTGTGAATCCTTATAGATATGGTTGTACCGTATGGGTGTACCGTGTCGTGCCGGACGTAAAGAATAGCACCACCCCATTTCTTCTCGTGGGTGTCGTATAAGGCGACTAAGGGACCTACTAGAGAACGGGTAGCAGCGTTCTCTATGCATTTTTAACACCATACTGCGATCGCCAACCAGCCTGCCAAGCGTGGCGATTATGGCAAACCCCCCCAATTGGGGGAGGCTTATGTCCAGCAGTGGACGTCTTTCGGCTGAAATGATGATTGATGATGATGATGATGATAGATATGGTTTAAATATTTATATAACATCACTCCTGTTTTCCACAAAAGTATAGGCAGATTTATTTATCTTAGTTTTCGATCAAGAATACTATACTCTATTATAATCCCAGTTATGTTTAAGTCCAGTTAATAACTAGAAGAAAACACCCTCTCCTGTTGTATAAATTTCAGAATTAATTGCTGCTTACTTTACCGTGCAAACTTTGAAACTGAATTTAAGTTCACATTTCGATAATCGATTTAATTTCATAGTTTCAATAGAATCAAACCTCTACATCAAAACTGTTTCTGTAAGAAAGCCAACTGCGAGTTGAACATAAATTAACCGTAAAAACAAGTGAAAATGAGAGTATCTTGGGAAAGCAAACTGCTTCGTTCGAAAAACAGTGTTTTCTCAAAGTTTTTCTGAAAAATTGGTAACGTTGCAACGATATTTTATGTGTGACGTGTTACTAATACTAAAAATACTTGTTATTTTTCACAGAGTTAAATAACTCGTTTTTTTTTTCTAACATATAGTTAATTGTTTTTGGAGTTATACCTAAATACGGGCAAATTTTTGGTTCCACATAGCGTTGTCAAATAAAAAATAGCGTGAGGTCAAACATTTGGTCCATAATTATTATTTTATCTCAAAATTTTAGTCTATTATATACTTTGTATTTATGTATTATTTTGTGATACTGAAAATGAAATGCTATTCGTTGGTAAGCGTTTAGAGGTATGAGGAACAGGGTGTAAAGTTCACTCATACTCTATAGTAAAGGGAGGATCCTCCGACCAGACGGGTGTTGTGTCTGGTGGGCAACTGCCCAACGGTTGATGTCGGGATGTTGTATATATGCTAGTTGCGCGGTAAACTCTGATTGTGCGATGCAGGATTTGTGACGTCAGGTCTTTGATGCGTAGTTCGCATGTGGCGTTGTTGATACCGCCACATTACTCCCCTCCGGAGACCGGAGGTCGATAGTGGGCTGAGTCAGTGCATATGATGCTTGCCAGGGCCAGTTGTGATTCCAGTGAGTCGGAACCAGGTGCCGCATAGTTCACGGTGAGTCGGAACTGTCTGCGGTGATTCCCCAGTGAGTCGGGGTGGCGCTGCGTTTGTTGATCCAGTGAGTCGGACGTCGTACAGCGCCGGGTTGAGGCTGACTGCTGGCGTCGACCAGGAGAGCGTTGAAGGGCTCTGCTTGTGGACCGGCCGAAAGTGCATTGTGCTGTGCCAAGGTTGCTGATGAGGCTGAGGGTGATGACCAGGTATGCGCGTTCGCTGCATGCTGGTGGTCAGGATACCCGTTGAAGCCGTGGGTGCTGGCTGGCTGTGTGACTCGCCGCTCGAAAGCTTGAGGAAGTGATGGATGACGTCACGCTGAAGTAGTTGCACGAAGGCTGCGCTAATGTCCATGTTCGGGGTCACCAATTTAGAGGTATGAGGAACAGGGTGTAAAGTTCACTCATACTCTATAGTAAAGGGAGGATCCTCCGACCAGACGGGTATTGTGTCTGGTGGGCAACTGCCCAACGGTTGATGTCGGGATGTTGTATATATGCTAGTCGCGCGGTAAACACTGATAGCGCGATGCAGGATTTGTGACGTTAGGTCTTTGATGCGTAGTTCGCATGTGGCGTTGTTGATACCGCCACAAGCGCATAACTTCAGAACGGCTGCTCCGAAAAAATAAATATTTGTTTTTAAATGTTCGTAACAGTCCGAATCAAGTTCTTACCTGGAAACTGAAAGTGCATTTTGACGTCTGTCGGTTAACCTAGTGTATCATAAAAATATGTAATGTGTTTCGCTCAGACAGGATAAGGTCTACCAATTTCGTGTATCATTTAAAATACATGTCGGAGAAGAGTTGTATCCGGTACGCCAGCGCCATCTAGTGGCGTTCGATGGAGTTATTGGAGTTCGCGCCAACGAGTCTTGACTAATCGGGACGCCAGTGCTGTTTAGCGGCGCATGACGGAGTACAATATAACGTTCGACTGGCGATAAGTGATCGCCGCACATTCGACAAGCAGTGGTATAACGGTGCGGTGCGGTGGTGCGGTGCGGAGCATCAGTGGTGGTCAAGCAGTGAAGACGTCTAGAAACTGTTGCACGTTCGGTATAGTTGTGTCGTGTTCCAACATTAATTACTTTGCATACCCATTACTGTATAGAATCAAGTTCTTCTAACTGAACAGACAGATGTGCTGCTGGGGAGTTTGTTCCACTACTTTTTCTTCTCAGCTTAAGCACTAGGAAGTGGTGAAGGGCCGGTCGTTTTGGGGTACTGTCTTATGTAATTTTGATTGTCAGCTTAGATTGAGTAAATTACTTTTGAGTTTAATTCGGTTTTTTCTATTATGAAATAACCAACACTACCCACAGTATGCCCACAGTAGTTAAAATATGGCTGATGATAACAAAAGAAACCTACCGTTTTCCGACATGCATATAAACAAGAACGCGTACATTTTGTAGACTATCCAATCACTGCACACCAATGTCATCAAAACTAAAATATTTGTACTTGCTCCAAAATTCAAACGGAACAAATTGAATTCTCCCCAAAAATCGAGTGGCTGAAAAAATGGCAGCACACTTCCCAACGAACACACAAATGAAATATTAATGTTGCCATCAATTCACCGAGTTTCACCTCGGATGAGTTAAAAATTTAAAAACCAATGCTATTTGGCTTGCGGCCAAACGCGAAACGTTGAGGGTTGCAAGAATTTAATGTGATAGTAGGGAAAACTGCTAGCGTCGGCCATTTTGTTATCTTAGTAATTAGGGGAATACATAGAAGCACTTTTGGATCATTTAGTTTCGAATCTAGGAAATGTGTGCTTTGATTCTGAATGGTTGATCTGTAAAGGCTGCAGTATGATTTTTTGCGGTTTTATAATTTTGCAGTGATTATTACCTGTGAATAATATTTTTTTTCGGAAAAACTTTGTAGCAGTTTTTATAATAATCTTATGAACCGCATATAAGCTCACAAAATTATCATCTTTTTGAAGTGAAAACTTCTTAAGCGCACTGAGCACTTTTTGGTAGGGGAAAAACTTATGGGTTCGCGATCGTCACCGAACGCTTTCCATGAGCTATACGAGTATGTACACTGTGTATATATGTGTACTTTTTGGGTGAACAAAAATCATAGAACTCGCGTCATCGTTACTGGCCGCTTTCCATGAACAGTTATTCCAAAGTTTTGTGTTTTCACTTCTGTCAGCAGTCATAACTGCCAAATTTTTTTTCTGCTGAAAGACCATAGCTGGTCATAATCTTCCTATGTCCCGCATCCAGTGGATTCTCGTGACCTTCTCCAGATTGTTGTGACTGACCTCTAATTCTGAATTAAAACCTCCTATGGTTTGAAGTCGGTTTAAAACGTAATAGGTGCAGTGAAAATAAATTCTTATTTTTATTTTTTTAACATTTTGTAGACTTTACAGGTCAACCCAAAGCGTCTACAAACAAGTAACATTATTTTTTTTATTTTTTTTTTATAATTTGTTGTTAACATGTTATACAATTATTGGATAATACCTCATCATCATCATAATTTCAACCGAAAGACGTCCACTGCTGGAAATAGGCCTCCCCCAAGTACCGCCACCTCGACCGGTTTTGTGCTTCCCGCATCTAGCGGATTCCTGCGGCTTTCATAAGGTCATCGGTCCACCTTGTGGGTGGCCTTCCAACGCTACGGACGTAGGTCCATAATACCTACTAACTTACAATTAGAAATCGGAATATTGGCGATCATCTATCGGTCTAACCTGAAATATTTTTTGGTAGATATGGAGTAGTCGTTCAAGTTATTAATAATTTTTCCAGATACGGCCCCGGAACGACGCCCAGACTCCGATCTCTGCCCACAATAAATACAACGTAGCCTAGTTATTGAGAAACTCCTTTTAATTCAACGTTATTTGCTAAACCCAAACAAACCAACATAAGGATAGAATTAAGGACTTTTCACAACACCCTTGTAACACATTAGCCCAGTGAGCAGTAATGTATGGAAAATGTAAATATTTATAACGTATTCCAAAAATGTCCGGATGAAAGCTGACACAAAGTAATGGTAGCACAGGGCATTTTAAAATGCATTGATGTCATTGCATTTTAAAATACCCTACTCAGTGTTATACCTGCTCATATGGGAAAATTTATTTTCATCTTGTTACATGAAAAAAAAAATCTCTTTCTAAAATAATTGTGAAACTTTGTGAACATGCTTGTTACTTAATCTATCAAAAATGGCTGAAAGGATTTGGATGCAATTTGTAACTCAGATAGACTATGGTTATCCATACTTATCCATACTCCATACTAATATTATAAATTATAAATATTATAAATATAATATAAATATAAAATAAATATAATATAAATATAAATAAAATATAATAAATATAATTTAAATATAAATATAAATTATAAATAATATTATAAATGTGAAAGTAACTCTGTCTGTCTGTCTGTCTGCCTGTCTGTCTGTCTGTCTGTATATTACGTTTTGACGCCTAAACCGCTGAACCGATCGTCATGAAATTTGGCAGAGATATAGCCTGGGATATGGAGAAGGACATAGGCTACTTTTTTACGCGATAACCGACATCAACGCGGGCGGAGCCACGGGAAAAAGCTGGTAAAATATAAAATTATTTTTATTAGGGTAGGTACATGAAGAAGTTTCCTACGAGCAATTTAAGTGAAACCACAGGCAACAGCTGCTGGTATAAAAATATTATTGTGTCGAGTTTTTTCCTCAATTTCAGTACCATCTCTCGTGTTGTGTAATAATCCGTTTTATGTACGTTCATAGTAAATTCAAGGACGAGTTAGAATGCTGACAGATACTATTTTATGGTGGTATACATTGTAACTGGTTAGTATTTATTGTAGGAGGTGATTCATCACAATGTCTTTTTAAATCTTCGTCAGATATTGCAAATGCTTTAGCTTTAGGTATAAAATCAAGCAGAAAAGTGTTCTCTGAAGTCATTATAGATAGATAGATACAATACTCTTTATTACGTACACCATAAAAATTACAGATATAAATGTAGAACTGTTACATAGGGTGTCCCAATGGGCGGTCTTATCGCTAAAAGCGATCTTTTACAGACAATTAACTTTTGAATGGATCAAACAGTAGGAGAGACAATACTGCAGGTAGTCAGTGGTTTACCATTTACATATATACAATAAATACATACATACATAAAGCATATATATACTTATCCATATAAATATATACATATATATATACATACAATAATGAACATGATACAAGAGCAAGGAAATTTCAGTAATGATGATGTTTAAGGAGAGAGGAAGTCATTCATCATTTCAGCCGAAAGACGTCCACTGCTGGACATAGGCCTCCCCCAAGCACCGCCACATCGACCGGTTCTGTCCTTCCCGCCTCCAGCTGATTCCTGCGGCATTCATAAGGTCATCGGTCCACCTTGTGGGAGGCCTTCCTACGCTATGTCTTCCGGTACGCGGTCGCTACTCCAGAACCTTTCGGCCCCAACGGCCATCTGTTCTGCGAGCAATGTGCCCTGCCCATTGCTACTTAAGTTTGGCAATTCTTCGAGCTATGTCGGTTACCTTGGTTTTCCTGCGGATCTCTTCATTTCTGATTCGATCACGTAGGGAAACTCTAAGCATTGCCCTCTCCATTTGCCCTTTGGGTCTCTGAAGTATTCATAAATATAAAAGGTGTTTTTTTTTATATCCCATAACTCTAGAGTATAAATAAGACCATATCAAAGAATCAACTGGCAAATGAATTATTTTCCAATCGTCATTTTCTTTTTGTTTTCATTTTCATACATAATAAATTCAACAAAGCACGATTTATTAATATAAAATACCCATACGTGAAATATGACAACTTTGAATTTTGTTAGCTTTAAAAATGAACGATTGGTTCGAATGAAAATGAATTACTCGTATTTATCAATGAAACTTAGATACATACACACATCGAGGGTCTCAGTTTCATCAATTCGTCACACGGGTGAAAATTTTCGACCAAAATAATATGATTGATGATAATTATTTTCAAAACTATGCATTTTTGGACCTCATATTCTAGGACTTTTTGTATTATATTTGCTTATAGACTATAACCATAGAGAAATGGGATATTAAAAAAAAAAAAAAAGTTGTATAGTCGACGATACCGTGTCTCCTTCGACTTGTGTAAAGGATTTGTAACAGCGCCCCGCGAGTGTGTTTGAAATTAAACCGGTATCTTGACAAATGTCCATCCATTTGCCAATATATTGGTTGGCTAGTGAGAAACACGCTTTTGTAAAATGTAAATCTATAGATTCGTGTCTGTACGGGGTACAAAAGTAGGTATCCTTTGCGATGATATAGCAGTTGATTTTATAAGCATAATTATTATAATATTATGGTATTAGGAGCTCGTGGCTAAGTAATAACAGCCGCACGGGTCGATCCGTCAGGTTAAGCTACGCTTGCCGGGGTTGGTCCGTGGATGGGTGACCATCTTTACATATCGAGACTCCTCCGTGTCTCGGAAAGCACGTTAAGCCGTTGGTCCCAGCTGTCATTCGTGGATCGTTGACAGTCGTTACGGGTCGTCAGAAGCCCAAAAGTCTGACAGCCAGTCTTATCAAGGGGTATCGTGTTACCCAGTTACTGGGTTGTGGAGGTCAGATAGGCAGTCACTCCATGTAAAATATTGGTATTCAGCTGCATCCGGTTAGACTGGAAGCTGACCCCAACATCGTTGGGAAAAGGCTAGGCAGACTTACTTTACTTATTGTTATGGTGAACTTAATATAATGACACAAAAAAACTTCGCACAGATGACAGCTGACAGGCGACAATCCGATAATTGTACAAGTTATTTTCATATTTTACTAGCTGACCCGACAGACTTCGTTCTGTCAAAAGCTATTTGACTGTGGCAGTTTGTCTACGCGCAAAGGACACTACCTACCTACCCTACCCTACCTACCTACCCTACCCTATTCTACCCTACCCTACCCTACCCTACCCACCTACCTACCCTACCCTACCCTACCCTACCCTATCTACCTACCTACCTACTCTACTCTACCCTACCCAAATTTTTCGTAAAAACCAATTAAAAAAAATTAAAAAAAAATAAAAAAAAAAACGTAAAAATCCTTGGACTTCAACGAACATTAAAAAAAAGAATTGGTTAAATTGGTCCAGGCGTTGTTGAGTTATGCGCTTACCAACACATTTTGCGATTCATTTTTATATTATAGAAGATTAAGCGATTTACTAAACAATTTTCTTTTTATTTATTATACAGGGTTATTTGTAAAACACCAACAACCTCGCAGGAGTAGATTACTAACATCATAAACAACAACATTTGCTCTACGACTTTTCCGAAAACAGATAAAAAAATTCAACTCTCCATACATATGCCCGAACAAGCTGATCGAGTTTTGTATGAAAAGTTGTTTTTTTTTTTGCCTGTTTTCGAAAAAGTCGTAGAACAAATGTTGTTGTTTATGATGTTAATAATCTACTTCTGTTGGTGTTTTACAAATAACCTTGTATATTATAGGTATAATATTGTTGAGACAGACATACTATCTCATCTCTGGTTTTATAGCAGTCAAATAGAAGCTTCATATCAGGTGAATTCTGGTGAAAAGGCAATAACGTTTACTCGTTATTTTGACTGTCAATTCACCAACCAAGTCGGTTGATTTATCGCGATTATATTTTGCTCATCGGAATTATGGCGGATATTATATCTGTATTGTGTAGTCTGTTGACTGTCGACGCATTATCGATCTTCTACATCAATCACGTGTAAGTGAATACCACTGTGTAGTCCTACGGCATGGTACATCGGGGTTTAGAAGATGGTCAGCTTTACAGAGCGTCATCTCGGTCACATAAGTATGTGTGTCTCTTTCTAAAACCCGTTGAGTCATATTTTTACGCCCGGTACTGAAAAGCACCTCCTTTCATCAGTAAATTGTCATTTAGAATCTTCCACCCATTATTCAAGGAAAAACCACTTCAATCAACCATCCCATACATCTCACTCTACTTCAACCCACACACACATACACATAGACCACGTTAGAAAACTATATGTAATCAGCGCACTGATTACATCGCTCCCCGCGGGGGAACCGAGCTGGCTTCAATGAATTCTAAATGCTGTACACTGATTATTAACTGGCAACATTCATCACTGAAAAATTGTGCTATTGTTCTTTTAGTGTTAAGCTGAATGTTCTTCTTTTGGTAATAATCACGAATAAATCACTATCACTACATATTATAAAACAAAGTTCTCCGCCGCGTCTGTCTGTCTGTCTGTCTGTCCGTCTGTCTGTCTGTTAGCGATAAACTCAAAAACTACTGCACCGATTTTCATGCTGGTTTCTCCAGTGGATAGCGTGGTTCTCGAGGAAGGTTTTAGTATATAATTTATTAAGTTTTTGTATACATTTTTGTATACATTAACGGTATTTGTTGGACGTGTCGGAAAAAACAAGCCGTCTGGAAGTTTTCAACGAAAACGCTATCTAAACCCTTTGAGATATAACAAAATAATGTATGGTGGAATTGTGTATCTTATATAGGTCTAGAGAAAAGTCAAAGATGGCATATGTCTATCTCTTAAGGATAACATACTACGAGTATATCCATGTCTTTTTGTAGGTATTTGTTGTATTTAGGTAGTCGGAATATACTTATCCTTTTTATCCCGGTAGTATATTTCCGTGGGAGAATTTCCGACATTCACGCGTGCGAAGCCGCGGGCAAAAGCTAGTTAATTATAAAATTGATTTAAAGTAAAAAAATGTCCCTCGATTTTTTCAATTTTGTTTGTGCAGAAATTCTCAGAGACATAATATCCATGAATATGGCTGATTTATTTTTCTGGTCATTGCAACGAGTCGGTGAATATCTTGACTTCCTATATGCATGTTCTTCCCTTCCATACGTCTGACACAGTACGTACTAAGACAAGACAATAAATAAACTGTGACTCCAAGTTTTCGGTTCTACGAGCAGAAATGTTGCTCATAAAGCAAGATCCAGGCCTTTTTTCCTACTGCTCAGAGCCTCAACAGAGTGCATTCTATAGCAACTACCATCATCATAATCCACATCATTATTATCTTATCACTAGCTTCTGCCCGCGACTTCGTCCGCGTATTATTTGGGCCCACAACCCACCCCGTCGCATCGCATCGCCCGTCGGCGCAATTACTTCGTTTTCGCTTAGCATTTTTTCCGACTTTTTCTCGTTTTGCTCGGCTCCTTAGGGGCGTAGCGTGATGTTAAATAGCCTATACACTTATTTTGTTGCGAAGTTATTTTAAAATTATGATATCTCCTAAGATGTTGATTGAAATCAAGTGATGTCAAGGACAATTTTGTATACATTTAAATACTTGTGATTAATAACATATTTATTAGGACAATGATTAATATTATGTTGACAAAACTCCTTCGCAAATAACGCATTAACTTCGAACAAAAATGATTACCATAAAAAAAGGTTATAGTGAGTCAATCTTAAAAGATAGACATACGCTGTTGCGGACTTTTTTTTGAACTTTTAAAGAGGAACAATTCCACCATACATGATATTTGCGTAACTTAAACCTCTTACGCAGCGCACGCAAAGGAAGCTCTCAAAAGTAATAATTTTTCCCGTTTTTGCAACATTTTTCATTTATGGAGCATAAATGAAAAATGTTGCAAAAACGGGAAAAATTATGGATAATATTTTTGTGTTCACCAAAAATCTTATTCTTCCCCGAAAAATACTGATCGTGCACCAAATATTAAAGGTTAGGTTAGGTTAGGTTAGGTATTTTGGTGCACATTCAGTATATTTGGTGGAACACAGGCAAAATTAGGTAAATGAAATGGGAATAAATTGAAGTACTTTTAAATACCATCCAAAAATTTTTACTTTTGAGAGCTTCCTTTGCGTGCTCCTATTGGTTGTAGCATGATGTTATGCCTATAATATTCCTCGATAAATGGACTATCTAACACAAAAATCCTTTTTCAATTTCAACCAGTAGTTCCTGAGATTAGCGCGTTCAAATAAACAAACAAACAAACAAACTCTTCAGCTATATAATATTAGTATAGATGATTATTCAAATTTTAAACAGACATGATGTATAACTTTATTTTACGATCACCTTATTTAAATTACAATTATTGACATTATTTATAAATCTAATCAATAAATTGATGAACTGTCTTGACTATGAGCTAAAATCTAATATACTAGTTTAATATTTTTTATAATGTTAATGTGCCTAATTAATTAATTAATAACGCAAGACTGTAAATTTTATTATGATTATGATGTGTGTGACTAATGACTAATGATAATTGTATTGATGTAATTTCAAAATCCTGCATGCACCTATTAAAAACATTTGCACGACTGATAAGTCGAATATAGTGAGATTAAAATTATTCTACCATCGTTATTATGTATGTACCTATATTCTGGCAAATAAATAAATTTCATTTCATTTCATTTCATTTCATAACGAGTCTTTCTGTTTGATAAAAAAAAAATCGAACGAGTTTTGTTCACAGATGTGAATTGATATCTAAAGGAAAGTAAGTCTGTTACTTTTCACGCCTTAACGGCTGAACCATGACCTGGATGTGGACAAATGATACTTTTTATTCCGGTAGCACGTTCCCATGGGATAAATTCCGAACTCCACATGTGCGAAGCTGCGAGCAAAGTACTTTATAAAAGGCGTTTAGTGCCGTGGACGTAGTTAGTACCTTTATAAAATACAGTCAGAATACACGATTGGGTACAATTCCAAAGAGTAAAAACTCTTTTGTAGACCATAGTGATAAATTGATTTCCCATTTAGCCTTTTAAAAGTTTTGAAAGAAAGAAAAAGTATTTATTGGGACTCATACAGGAAGATCACATTTTAAACTAAACACTCATAATAACACTAATTAAAAATAAAATAAACAACAAAAGTTAAATGAAAACAAAATCCTGTACGGGGCCAAAAGGCTCCTATCTCAGCATGATGCTGCGACATTTAAAAATAAGTTTCGCAGCGCTGGTATTCTGATAGGGCCCGCTGTGATGTCACGGACAGATACAGAAATAAAAAGTAAAATACAATAAACTAAAAAATAGATATGTGCGAAATAACGTGAAATAAAAAAATATTTAAAAAAAAATCATCACAATCCGCGTGTCAGTACCTGACGTAACAACAGTTACTTATCTATGCCTTTAGTTTCTGTGGCATGGCATCGCTTTGACAAGTAAAGAGACGCAAGCGATGGTAATCCGCGGGTCTCCGTTTTCATTTATGTGCATAAAGGGCTACTTCAGATACAATTTTTCTGTACTGAGTATTTAGTATTGATGTCGTTTAAGCAAGTAATTCGTGCCAATACGAGGACAAAAACAAGGAGAACAATTTGGATGACTGCAGGACATTGTATTTAAAACTTCAGAAGTACACTCAGGGAATTTAAAGGTTTTGGCACATTATACCGGCACTTCAACTGCACAGCTGCAGCACGGCGTCGCCTCGAATTTAAGCTACGGCTAGCCGCCAGCGCACTAACTACGCGTCGTCCGCGAGGTGAAAGCTCGCAGTTCGCGAGCCGGCTGCGAGGTGCAAGCTCGCAATCCGCACGCTGGCCGCGAGGCGCAAGTTTGCTGTCACCGCGAACACAATTGTTATATGGCATTTATGACTGAACACGCATAGGACTTGCACGTTTTCATAATGTCTCGGTTTACATTCACTTGATTACATTGCGACTCGGACTCGGTGCGCAGTAAGCACGCGGTCAGCGCGCTGTAAGCACGCGGTCAGCGCGCTGTAAGCACGCGGTCCGTTCGCTTGTAAAATCTAATAAAGCATTCAATTTCGTATGCATAACTTGTAATAAAACTCTTTAACAATTTCACCATTCCCCTAAAACTCATGTCATCAAATCATAATTTTCAATAACCCCCAACATTTCAATACTAAACTCAAAACTCACACGTAATTTTCATCTTTGTTTTGAGGCAGATAGATATCATAATTCCTCAAAATTTCGGCACGAAAGTGCGTGAAATTTAAATTTATGGCATTAAGGTTCTTAGTGTAGTAGAAATTGGGCTTATTTTAGTACTAAATGCGATATGAACTGAACGTTTTTGGTAAAGTGTAAACCCGCAATCTGCTCAGGTGCTTGAAATGGTTATTTTTGAGGAAACAGCTTTTGTATTAAAATTAAACGTACTTAGTTTTAGTTGAACGTTTAAAGTTTTCGTTGGTAGTTTTGTAATATGTGGAAAACTTGTGCTTGGATGGAATTATAACAATACATAGGTTTATTAGAACTTAAGCAAGCGTTTTCATAATGATATGTACCTACCTGCACAAATTCCTAAAACATGTCTTCTTATATAATGAGAAACGGCTAAACAGCATGTCTTTTCAGAATTAAAATAATTAATTTCAGCCTTTAGATATATTTTCTCAATTTATTTGCTTTTAAGTGGCGTTCAAAAAGTATACAATACAATAATTAGTACATATCTTTCGTTTGAGTGGACCATAGACTGAGGCAAACTAAAAAATAACATGGCTTTCATTTCACTAGCATTTAATCCCAAACTTTATTCATTTTAGCTTGTTAGTTTATAGTTAACTAGCTTTTGCAAGTGGCTTCGCCCGCGTAGATGTCGGTTATCGCGTAAAACAGTAGCCTATGTCCTTCTCCATATCTTTGCCAAATTTCATGACGATCAGTTCAGCGATTTAGGTGTGAAAACGTAACATACAGATAGACAGACAGACAGAGTTACTTTCACATTTATAATATGAGTACGGATGTGTATAGTTAGTTCAGTTTATGTTAATATTTGGCATATAAATTGTAAAAATAAAATAAAACTAGCATTACGAATACTGAAAACCTAACAGTACAGCTGCGTGGCGAAGAAAACAGGGCTCAGGCGCAAAACGTCTCTTTCGTAAAATGTCCCCTGGTCATAAAACGTCTCTTTCGCAGAATGTCTCTTTCGCAAAATGTCGCGCCAGGGACTTAAGAATAAAATTTTGGTGGTGGTATTTTCCATAATAAATCTATTCACAAAACCTTACAAAATATTCTACTAGGTAGGTACTCCTGTCACCAAAAATTTAAGAAAACAAAAAGGCAGAATCCATTTCCACACATCCAGCCCTTTTATCTGAATCTGAACAGATCAACCCGTGAAATATCAGCATCGTGCTCCGAATATAAAAGCAGTACTCCTTATACATTACCATTCGTTTGACGTTTGAAAGCCAATTTTACTGCTTTTCCTATCAAAGGGCACAATGGAATTTAAACTATCTATTTAGCTTTGGTTTGCGAGTGCTTATTTGCATTGGGAAGTAATGAATATGGTACATAATTTATGTCTAGTTCGGAATTGGGTGAAATTAATCCAAGCTGTTAATTGATGGCATACCTTGCGTTGAAGCAACATTTGCACAAGCAAATAAGAAGAAACGCTCACAACTTACATGCTTTGCCTATTTTTGTAGGACAATGATTGCAGAGCAAAAGCATCTTGTATCAGAAGCAAACTCAAAAACTCAAACTCAAATAATTTATTTCAATTAAACCATTTACAGGCACTTTTGAATTGTCAAGGAGTCGGTCAGTAAGAAAAATGAAGCTACATACCCATTCCAAAGCGTAGGTACCTACCTATGGAGAAGAACGGACAAGAAACTCCATGGGCACTCTTTTAAATTAAATTGTTACAAAAATATTAGTTACATCTATAATGTTGAATTTATAACTAAATGTGAGAACGATGTAAAAATAAAAACTTACACGTTACAAGCGTCCAGAGTAGGTACAACCAATAGAAACAAAATAAAATAATTAAAATAAGCCGTGGCAGCTAAGAGATGACCAGTCCCAACTGATGGCGCCCATTTACGAGCATGACGCATGGATATAAACAAAAATTCAATCTCAAACAAAATTCTCACGTGTTTTCTTTAAGGCGAGGTTATTCGAGGAACCTCTAGGAAATTTAATTTTAATGCCATTTTATTTAGAAACGGAATGATTAAACACGTGAAAAAAAAAACACGTTGCTTTTGAGACGTTTCTGTAGGTACATCGGGTACTCGTTACATAATTGGACAAAGTTCGCTCGATAGAAAAGAAATTCCAAATATACCCTTATTTTGTAGATTAAAACTCATTTTATTTCAATATTATACTACTTTGTGTATTGAAAATCACATCAAAATAAATGACTATGATGATGTAATGTCCGTCGGGTTTAACATTGTTAATATCCTAAAACATATCGTCGTATCCTACGAATAATGCCCTAACGAACATAGAAGCTTTATTTTTTTATTGCATAATTCAATTCTGCTCATCATACCACATATAACCAGTTCAACAAAACAATTAAAAACGGGATTTAAAAGACAAAATGCGTATAAAATATAAAGATAATTTATTGAAAATAATCCTAGCCGAACCTTAAAATACCAATACACATTATAAGAGATCACCAATACATATTTATTCATATTTAATTTAATTAAACACAAAAAAGTGTTTTCTGAAAAGTAGCTATTATGCAGTTACGCCCCTATTCGTAGGATACGACGATATAATTTTCAACCCAAAATTAACGAAGTTCACGGCACAATTTACTCGCGCTCCGCTGCCACCTCAAGAACAAGAACGCACGCTTGAAGAACCTCGCCTTAATGACCACTTTCCAACGAACTAATACTCTTAACGCAGTACAATTACACATAATATAAACTTTAGTAGCAACAAAAGGCGAGTCGGTACCCTCGCAGATTCAATAACGGAAGGTAGTCGAAACCTCGTACCGAAAAAGAAACAATAAGCACGAAGTTGAGCGCGGACAGAAACGCCCTAGTTTCATTTGAATTGTTTGTGACATACTGCTGGAATAGTTTGAATGTCACACTTGTTCGGGTCGGCATGATTCAGCACAGCCGGGCGGTAAGATGTACATTCAGCCACCCGGCTGTGCCGAATCCTGGCGACCGGAACGAGAATTTATTTTAATTTATATATTAAATTCGGGAGTGATATGAAGATTCGAATGACGTTATTGCGACGCACGCTATTTCGAAAAAAATTAAGAGTGGTACGCCAGTTCGAAAACACATTAATTCGAAAACCGCTATATCGAATGACGTTGTCGCGAACACGCTGATTCGAAAAACTGTTTCAATGGTACGCTAGTACGAAAGTCTTGGTATCGAAATCCACTGTTGCGAATAGCATATTTCAATCTGAATTTGTCTGGGGATCGAACTCGCGACCCCGATAAAGCCTAACAGCGTGGAAGAATGGCTCCAGCGATGGAATTGTATAATAATACGAGTAAATGGGCAATCGAAAACTTGGGTGGGTCGTACGGCAGTATTCAAAAGCTCATTGACGAACAGAATATAACCACCCGCAAAATTGAGAGAATTGTGGCTAATATCCCACAGACGCCGGCGGCAAAAAAAAAAAAAATGAAAATTAAAGAAAATGATATCGCAGCGATTTTTACAAAAGAAACACACAATGTGCACTATTGAATTTATAAGAGCTGTAATTTTTAATACTAGTCTATATTGAGTTGATTGAATCTACAATTTTGTCATCAATATGACAGTGTTGTTACTTTTGGTAATCAGTATACCACCTATAATTTTGATTTGTTGACTTCTTTGTTGATTACTATACTTACTGGAAATTAAAAAGTTAACATACAATAATATTTCTCATTGCTCATGTTTCCCAAACCCAATACAAAGATAAGGCTTTATCGGGGTCGCGAGTTCGATCCCCAGACAAATTCAGATTGGAATATGCTATTCGCAACTGTGGATTTCGATACCAAGACTTTCGTACTAGCGTACCATTCAAACAGTTTTTCGAATCAGCGTGTTCGCGACAACGTCATTCGATATAGCGGTTTTCGAATTATGTGTTTTCGAACTGGCGTACCATTCTTAATTTTTTTCGAAATAGCGTGCGTCGCAATAACGTCATTCGAATCTTCATATCACTCCCATTAAATTCAAAGAGTGATCCATATTTTTAACCGACTATCCAAAAAGGAGGAGGTTTTTTTTTTGTATGTTTGTTACATCAGAATTCCGTCGTTTATGAACCGATTTGGAAAATTCTTTTTTTATTTGAAAGGGTATACTTTCAGATTGCTCCCATTTTTTTTTTCAAAATCCAGTTTTGATTATGGGATCCATGAGGAATTGAGAGAACTTCTCAAATTTTATAGGCAAACATATAGCGATTTTTGTATTTTAATCAACAACTCAAGCATTTACATTCAGAAAGTATCATTTGATGAAGTGAAACTGATGAAGAAGACCAAAAATGGCCACCGGAACTCCTCAGTGATAAGTATTTCAAGGGTGGCGATAAAATATTTCGATTAAGATAGTTAAGCGACTATGAAGCAAATTTAAAAAAATAATGAAAATGGTACCATCAAACTGATCTGAAGATGAAGGTAGAAGATATGCACTGGAACTCCGTAATAAAACAATGTATCCTTGCCGTGTTTGGAGCTATTGGAATTGCCATGAGATGCACTCGGGCTATAAACGATTATTAACCGATTTTTATTAACTTTGTTTGGGTAGTTTTTGAGTTAGCTTCGATAATACGTATTTAATCCACTTCGTATAGGTAGGTATCTTGTGTCACTGTTGTTTGTGCGGTGTAGCAAGTAGTGGTAATCGAATTGTTGTGGGATAGGTATCATAACTTAAAAATGAAAAATAAAAAACTTACGTAAAAGACTTAAATACAAAACCAAGGACACCGACTTCCGAATTATTTTATATTAAAGTTATTTTTTACTTTTGAGTGTAGTTTTTTTTTTTTTAATTTTTGTTAGTATTCTCAAGAATTATGTTAGTAACCAAAGGTTCAAATACACACTACAATCATACTATTTACACAAATAAATTAAATTTAAGTGGCTGTTTGTAATATCATAATAACAGCTTTTTTGGATTTTTGGCTTGTACCTGCATAAATTTCACAATCAGAGTATTAAAAGTTGCATTACCTACGCGACCTATTCTTGTTCCTACCTACTTGAGTTAATTATATTTTTGTATGCACGTGTTTCTGTGACAAATAAACCTATTTTTCTTTCTTTCTTTATTTCATTATTCTCTCACAAGTTCGACAACTTCCACAGCAATATGTAACACCAGAAACACGTCCTTAGTTTAAATGAGTCCATCTCAATATTCCCTTTGAAGCCATTATTTTACAACGCTCCAGTTCTGTTACTCCGTAGTAACTGTCGGAGGAAGGAGGTTTCTAATCCACTCCAGTTCCCATAGCGGTGAGATGAGGTAAAATGAATTTCATGTTTGTTATTTTCTTAAAGTATGTATGTACATTTAGAGGTATGAGGAACAGGGTGTAAAGTTCACTCATACTCTATAGGATAAAGGGAGGATCCGCCGACCAGACGGGTGTTGTGTCTGGTGGGCAACTGCCCACAACGGTTGATGTTGGGATATTGTATATATGCTAGTCGCGTGGTAAACTCTGATAGCGCGATGCAGGATTTGTGACGTCAGGTCTTTGATGCGTAGTTCGCATGTAGCGTTGTTGATACCGCCACATTACTCCCCTCCGGAGACCGGAGGTCGATAGTGGGCTGAGTCAGTGCATATGATGCTTGCCAGGACCAGTTGTGGTTCAAGTGAGTCGGAAGCGGGTGCCGCATAGTTCACGGTGAGTCGGAACTGTCTGCAGTGAGTCGGTGTGGCGCTGCGTTTTTGATCCAGTGCGTCTGACGTCGTACAGCGCCGGGTTGAGGCTGACTCCTGGCGTCGACCAGGAGAGCTTCACTCATACTCTATAGTAAAGGGAGGATTCTCCGACCAGACGGGTGTTGTGTCTGGTGGGCAACTGCCCAACGGTTGATGTCGGGATGTTGTATATATGCTAGTCGTGCGATAAACTCTGATAGCGCGATGCAGGATTTATTACGTCAGGTCTTTGATGGGTAGTTCACATGTGGCGTTGTTGATACCGCCACATACTTAACAACATATCATCACGCCTGTTTTCCCTTAAGAATTAGGCAAAGGTGCAGCTATAGTTAGGTTTAATTTGCATGTAATAGGGGGCAAGCCTGGACCAGCGCTGGGGCTCCGTTTCGCATAGGGTCGCAGTTTATGCTGATCGATGGTCGTTTTGCGTGGATGTTACTCATATTTTCCCCTAACATGTTTTTTTCGTGTTTCTTTGCGTCATGTTTACCGCAAATAAACGTATTTTGAAGGAAAAAGAAAGAAAGAAAGACAAATGCGTTTATTGGCATTACAGCAAAAAATACACCTTAAAACTATAAAAAACAGAAAACAATTATAATAAACAACAACACATTACACACACACACAAATTATTATTGATTTTCTTTATTTTATTTTTCTTTCTAGCCTTTTAATATCAACCGGGCACAAATTCAGACTCCGGGTTACTAATGAGAATTTCCTTCAGAAATGTGAAACCCGACAACACTTTGCTTGACCTGAGAATCGAACTCAGGAGAGAGAAGGGCATCATTTTGCCAGTTATGTTCAAATCCATATAATAAGTGATATTAACTAACAGCGTTTTTTTTATTCCACTTTGATATTATTTTACCCATGTACTTTGTAAGTCTGGAATACGGGTATTCGTCTCTGCTATTATGTTTAGACAAAGAGTAAAGGGAATGTTGCACTAGATTAAAAGTATCTTCGAAATGCGAGTTGGAAATAAGAGATAATGAGTATCGTACAAAAATAAAAAAAAAGACGTGTGGCACTCGGGGACTGCCGCGGTAAAGCTATTGCATAGCATTTTGTATCAACTTATGCAATTATAATTATTTATTTATTTTATTTATGCAGTATTTCTTTTTCTATGATACTAATTTTTTTTTTTTTTTTTCGTTACGGAATTTCTGGATTCGGTCCCCGCGCTCAAGGCCCGCGATAGAAGCTATGCAATAGCTTAAAAACAAAATAAATAAGTGCTGAACGTCGTAAAAGTGTATAACTACGTAAACAAAGTCAAATACTATTCAAATATAAGCATAATAACAACTTTAAAATGACGAAAGTGTTGAACCTAAAGTAATTTTAAATAAAAAAAGAGTGACAAACTGTTTTGACAGCGAAAAAATTCCATGTACATGAGTCATTTCCAACCGTCTAGTCAAGTTTAAAAATTGTTCAACTGGAATGGTATCATCTATTTGGCAAGCTTTAATTAAGTCATTGTAGCCTTGCGGTGCAACAGGGGAACTGAATGTACTCGTAGTCGACTGGTCGTGAGTTCAAACCCCACTATCAACAATCACTTTTTGTGAAGATCATAATTTTATAAACTAATATTTATAAGAATAAAATACGCAGTACACAGAAAAAAGAACTGCCAGAAATTATTAGATCACTAGAGGGTACTGGTGTAGTAAAACCGTCGGAGTGGGGAGCGTGAGGTTTTTTCGTTACGGAATTTCTGGATTCGGTCCCCGCGCTCAAGGCCCGCGATAGAAGCTATGCAATAGCTTAATAATAATATTTAAAAAAAAAAATGCAAAAGAAATTTGTGGTATAAAAATAATAATATTGCAAATATTTCAAATAGACTCTAATAATTTCCATGTTTGCAAACTAAAGTTATGTTAGGACGGCTCCTAAACTGAACGGCTTCAAGAGCTGACTAGATATGTTAAATATCTTCAAGCTATTAGAAACACACGCATGTGTGTCTTACCAAATAATAATATAACGTTTTCCCTGAAACTTATCTTTCTAAAACTCAAACTCAAACTCATTATTGCATTCATGTGTAAATTTAGTAGTTACATAATTATAATTTACGTGACACCTGGCCGTAATGTGAGTTTTATTATGGCCAGCTAAAGACGTAAAATTGTGTACTCACCACGGGCAGTAAAAAAGAAAGCCCTCTATCACATATTTACAGTCTGCGGCTCGGGTCACAAATACCTGTGATTTCGGGCTTTCTTTCTTTTATAGCCCTTGGTAAGTAATGTACAGTCAGTACACACAATTAACTGACCCCCCCTTGCATAAATGGTTGAGATTTTTTTGAATACGGATCGATAGAATTTTATAATTCTTAATTTAATTTAAATACCTATACGAAATCTACCCAAAACTAGAAAAAAAAAAAATCGTACGATTTGTTAGTAAAAAATCTTTTAAAAATCGTAAAAAATTACAGAGCAGAATTTAATGATAAGCAATATGTTTACTTCTAGCTCATTAACTTTTAACTGGAAAGAAAATCAGCAAAACGCGCCACCAACAAACAAATCGATCCACCAACAAACAAATCGATCCACCAACAAACAAATCGATCCACCAACTTACTGTTGATGTTGGTTTCTACGAAACTATTCAGAGAACCATCAAAACAAAATATAGCATCCTCACAAAACAACATCAAAGTCTATTCTTAATTGAAAATCCCAAACAATTGGTTAGAAATTGAATCAAGCGGAAGAAACAGCGTTCAAACTTTGTTTTAATAAGATGCCTAATGCCAACAATCCTTGTAATACAAACAGTCGCTCCATTAAAGACTTGGAATTTGAAATATCAACATTTTAAGCAAACTTGATGAATTTTCTCGGTGGCTTCTCTTTAATGCCATTAGAAGATTTAACCGACAAACCAACTTCAACCTTATGCGTTGGTAATAAGAACGAATTAAATAGTTTACTAACAGCAAAATAATAGTAACCGAAATTGAAGTCGACATACTTACATTTACGTCTAATAATGAAAAGATTGAACAAGTGTAAATCTTATTCAGTTACTTTAAGGTTGCAAATCCTCTGAAGCCAATTACCGAACAGCAAAGCTTAGTTGGTGGTGTTATACGAATTTGTCGGTTTATCAGGGCTCTGCTTAATAATGTATGCAGCCCGCCGCAATACAAACGCCTTTGATTTGTCTCCTCCTGTTTCGAAAGGAACAGAGGAACCGTGTGAGCGGTCTTAACTTAATTCTAAATTCAAATTTTTGATGACGTCATTTTGAAATCTAATTGGCTTCAAAAATCAGAGATTATAAACATTTTACTAAAAATCTGCCCAGCCTTTTCCCAACTATGTTGGGGTCGGCTTCCAGTCTTAACCGGATGCAGCTGAATACCAGTATTTTACATGGAGCGACTGCCTATCTGACCTCCACAACCCAGTAACTGGGTAACACGATACCCCTTGGTAAGACTGGTTGTCAGACAAACATAAACATTTTACTAAGTGAAGGTTAATATGCTTCATTAATTTTAAAGAAGAATTTGGGACCATTAGCACCCTTGATTCGGTAAGGTATGTTTATTTTGCGGGATCTGAAATTCTGAAAATGAGAAACGGTATGTATACCCCTTGTGCCAATGACCCTTGAATTGAGAGATATCCTTCTACACCCACAGTTTGGTAATGACGATTTTAAGGTTTAAAATATTCTATCAGTTGAAAACGAAATGAATTAAACAAGACAGAATTAATAATTATGAAAGAGATCGATTAATGTTTAACTTTTCATCAGATGGATCAGAGTTTCCCAACCTAGTAGATTACGGTTGGATGATTTTTTTAACGAATCCAAAGGCCTTCTTTTGAGTTCTACAGATAAAAAGTGATAAAAATATAGGCTAGTCCAAAATAACAGTTCATTCCATTACAAGGTCTAGTTTTTTTGCCGTTTATTCTTTACTAGCTTTTGCCCGCGGCTCCGCCCGCGTGGATGTCGGTTATCGCGTAAATAAGTAGCCTATGTCCTTCTCCATATCCCAGGCTAAATAAAAAAATAAAATGTAACATACAGACAGACAGACAGACAGACAGAGTTACTTTCACATAACATCCATACTAATATTATAAATGTGAAAGTAACTCTGTCTGTCTGTCTGTTTGCCTGTCTGTATGTTACATTTTCACGCCTAAACCGCGGAACCGGTCGTCATGAAATTTGGCAGAGATATAGACTGGGATATGGAGAAGGACATAGGCTACTTTTTTATGCGATAACCGACATCCACGCGGGCGGATCCGCGGACAAAGCTAGTTTCTATATATTTTTTTATTTTGCTCTCATCTCCATCAGTTCATCTAATACTTCATCTTTCCTTGGAGCTTTCCATCTTTTTAATGTTTTTATACCTTCTTGCTCTTTCCAAAATTCTGGAAAACCCCACTATAAAAATAATTAGAACCCTCATAATTTCCTCATGAACCCATTCGTTCTTCTTAGCATTACGGCCATCATGAACACCTAAATTTAAATAACTAGCTCGGTGAATAACTTATTTCGTCTCTACAGTATTCTGCTTGTCCTCATTATGTGAATTATGGATGAGTTGAGACACGGCTCGTAACGACATGCAGATTAAGCCCACAATATGGAGGCTGGGATGGGATGTAATGGATGTCGGAAAATAAGGGGAGGTGTTGTGTTAGATGGTGCGAGTAATTTGAAAAGAATATGGCGATGAACATATTGTGGAAGGTTGAAGGTTTAGGGATATCGGTTCGAAGGCTCCTTGTTTGAAACCAGGTAAATTTAAATGTGAATTATTGTAATTTGTTTCATTCGTAAATTATCTATATATATAAAAATGAATCCCTATTTCCCTTGGTCACGGCATCACGCGTGAACGGCTGGACCGATTTCGCTAATTATTTTTTTGTTGTGTTTGTTATTGTCAGGAGAAGGTTCTTATGTAAGAAAAATTTAAGAAAGTTAAAAAAAAAGAAAATTGTAAGAAAACGACCATATTTACATTTTTATTGTAATAATAAGTAGGTAACTCTATCTTCTAATGTAACTTTATGGCGTTTGACATAACGTGTCAGTCATCATTTGGTAGGTCTGAGAATAGATTTTATCAAAAAAAAAAAATTGAAGGTTTTAGTTAGGTAGGGTAGGGTAGGTAGGGTTGGTAGGGTAGGGTAGGGTAGGTAGGTGGGTAGGGTAGGGTAGGGTAGGGTAGGGTAGAATAGGGTAGGGTAGGTAGGTAGGGTAGGGTAGGGTAGGGTAGATAGGTAGGTAGGGTAGGGTAGGATAGGGTAAGGTAGGGTAGGGTAGGTAGGTAGTTTCCTTTGCGCGTAGACAAACTGCCACAGTCAAATAGCTTTTGACAGAACGAAGTCTGTCGGGTCAGCTAGTGCTAAATAAAATAATGCAGAAAAAGTTCATTCTGGGTTTCGTGGTCCGATATCGCTTACCATCAGTGACCAAGCGTGTTGGTCAATGCTCGTTTCTTCCCTGCAGGAGGCCTTTGCTTGCCATTGACCAGTGTTGTTGTTTAGATTGGCATGCAATTAGAGTGTGCGTTTATAGAGGTATGAGGAACAGGGTGTAAAGTTCACTCATCCTCCATAGAAAAGGGAGGATCCTCCGACCAGAGGGGGTTTGTGCCCGACGGTTGATGTCGGAATGTTGTACATAAGGTGTATCTATTCATACACGAAATATTTTAAGAGAAACATCTATAGGTGTGGTAAAAAAGCCATAGCAGCGAAAAAATTGTTTTATATTTTTACATAATTATTATAATTTTAAAATTGCTTGAGACATTTTGCAAAAAAAACCTTTACTTACCTTTTTGACGTGAGAACGTCTAATAAATCGATGAACGTCGGCTGCATGCACGAAAAAGGATGACTCATTGTCCCGTTACGCTCATTGTACGGATGAACGCCGGCTGCATGCACGAAAAAGTATGACTCATTGTCCCGTTACGCTCATTATCACGTTACGCTCATTGTCCCGTTACGCTCATTGTACGCTTGCGCCGCATCAATGTTTTGTTATGACGTTGTCACGTTAAACTATCGTCCGTAAACCAAGTTTACAGACAACCAATTTTTTAATTCTATGAATGACCCGCCCGGATGCGGCGACGGTGGTGGCACCAGCGCGGTGCCTTTTGATAATTAATCATCATATCAAGTAATTTTAAATTATTTAATTCTTTAAATAATATACTCAGATTAAAAAAAAATCGATACCATGGCTTCTTTACCACCTATAGGTGTATCTCTTAAAATATTTTGTGTTTGAATAGATACACCCTATATATGCTAGTCACGCGGTAAACTCTAATTGCGCGATGCAGGATTTGTGACGTCAGGTTCTTGATGAGTAGTTTGCATGTGGCGTTGTAGATGCCGCCACACGTTTATGTAGTTTTATAGGTACATCATCCGCGCGCTAACATTTCTGTTCCTAACACTGCACCCCCAAATCAAACAATTTCATGCATTTCACCTTGACAATAAAAAACTTTACTTTAAAACAAAGCAATATCTCTCTCTCATCTTCCACCTTCACAAAATTTTGTCCCAAAACGAAATTAAAATGACATATGACTTCCAAGTTACCTACTCCAATATACAACACATGTTCACGGTGTCTCTGCATTAATTTATTCTACCTGCGATCCCGGCACAGTTTGAGTTCTGACTTTGAACAGATTTGTAAATTATGTTGCTATGTATGAACAGAAATCAAATTTTGAAAAACATTTTATGATACAGATTGGTAGCTTGGTTGGATAGCTTTTATTTGTGTGTAAATAACTATGAAATCTGTAGCACTATTCTGTAAAAAACTCACCGTGAATTCGTAGGTGAAGTGAGTTCAAAGTGAGCTGTCAATCTCTAAACTCCCTAGCGTCAGGTAGGATGACAGTTCACTTCAAGTTCACTTCACCTATATTTTGACCGTGAGATTTTGACAGAATCGACCGGCTGGCCTTGATTTCGTGTCTAATCAAAGTGAATAAATATTTATATTTCCACCGTTATTAGGTATTTAAAGTTTTGACTCGTTTATTTCATGTCAATAAGGACGGGTTGGGTTTTATGTTTTCGAAGTAGGTACTTATTATCCGATCCATAAATATACAAGTTGAAATTGAAAACATGCGTCAAACCGAAATGGGAGATTGTACTCATTTATTCATTTATTTATTTATTTAGGATCTCCAACAAAAGATGTACACAATACATGACACATAAATAAAGGGCAACATCAAGTGCTAAGCAGGTGTACTCCTTTACTTATAGGAGACCACAGCATGCACAATATAGTTAAAAACCAAGCTAACAAAATTAACTTATTAATAATAGGTAACATAATTATTGAAAAATTTATAAAATTTTAAAGGATATAAAAAAAGTTAATATAAGTTTATTATAATGTATTATATACTCATCATTATGAAGAATTATTACTAAGGGACCAAAGCTGCAATCGCAAAAAAAAAAATCCGCTGTTACCTACATTTTGAGGAGTTATGCAAACATAAACGTAGGAAACAGCAGATTATTTATTTCATTGATTTCAACCGGTATAGCCATTATATTTACTGAAGAGCCTCCTACAAAATTGCTTGTGCTGAGCGATGACCATATCACACGAATATTTTACATAATTATTATATTTTGTTACTATTGTTATATCAAAGTCAAAGTCAAATCATTTATTTCAAATAGGCACGAAGATACACTTTTGAACGTCCAAATTTACAAAAATAATTAATTGATTCTAGTTGCCCCTTACGAAATGTAGTTACGTATGGAGAAGAATGGGCAAGAACCTCCATACTTATTCTTTTAAAATGTTAAGAATATTTTGTATACATTAATTAATAATTATATGTGAAGACGATGCACTTACCTAGAATAAAATTACTATATCTTTCAAGTAATATCTGTATCTATCTATTCTAATACTAGCCTTCCGTCCGCAGCTTGGCCCGCAATAAATTAATTTTCCCGCGGTAAAAAGTAGCCTATGTCGCTCAGGAATAATGTAACATTCTAAAGGTGAAAGAATTAAAAAAAAAAAACCTGAAGAGTTTGTTTGTTTGTTTGTCTGCTTGAATGCACCAAGCTCTGGAACTACAAGTCGGATTCAGAAATTTATTTTTGCATTTAGTAACCCAATTCTTGAGGAAGACTTTCTGTAGGTTACTTAACATTATGTTGGGACCCTCAGGAGCCGAGCAAAAACAAAGAAGTCAGAAATAACGCTAAGCGAATACAAATAAAATTAATAGCGCAGGCAGGCGATTCGATGCGACGGGGTGAGTCGGGGGAGCAAGAGATTTTACCCGAACGAAGTCGCGGGCAGAATCTAGTACAGAATATAATGGGCTAGAGAAAAAGTTTAACTATGCTAAGTCTTGGCTCAAAAAATCTTCTGTATAGTCTTCCACCCACCATTAATACAAAAAATATTGGCAATACATTACTCATTTACGTTTAAATCCTAGTAACAATAGCCTTGCAATATTCTAAGCAATTTCATACATCCACCTTTCATCCCCACAATACCAAAACTTCAAAGAAACCATCTCCATCTCACTAACAACAATTACATAAAGAAATCTCGCAGTTAATTACTCGAGAAACACGAATTGTACGGACATTAGAGCCAAAGGGAATACCAAATGAAACATAGTAGGTAGAGATAATAAGATTACTTATTCTGATTGTGCTGGGATCGTTACGCTCAAATTGCAAGCTTCTGAGGATTTGGACTAAGCGGAACTATTTACAAAGCCTTTGTTATAAGTGTAATTAATTATACAAGAAAATAAAATGGAGTTAACCGGAAAAGAAACGAAAGTTACTGCAAAAGCTTGCAGGAGTAAGCGAGCTGTAGTGCTGCTATTCTGTCAAAATCTCACGGTGAAAACTAAGGTGAAGTGAGCTGTAATTCCTTCGATGCTAGGGATCGACACTATTGACAGCTCACTTCACCTACGTTTTCACGGTGAGATGGTTACAGAATAGCACTGCTGAAGTGGCAGTGGGCCCGCCATGACGGCAGACGAGTTCTGGAGGAGACAACGAATCAGCAAGCATAGCGTGAGATACACACCACCTATATATAGACAGTGAAATTATTTTTTTATCAAATTGACTACGAACTTAAATTGTCCGTACCATTTCACGTCAAGCGGACAGAGAAAAATGAAAAGGTTAATTCTGAAATTTGTTCATATTTGGGCCAATTGTATTCATGAAGATATAAAGTGGATACACAAAATTATTTTTGTACGATGTTTATTTATCAATTTACGGGCTTCTAAAAAACAGACTAAATCGAAATTCGGATTTTTAAAAATAATTTTTCGAATAGAAAAAAAAAATCACAATTCATTACTAAACTTTGCGATTTGTATAGACAATTTCCTGGGTTTTTTTTTTAATAAGAAATATCGTTGGATAAATCACGTACAAAACCGGAAGTAAACTTTTCAAAACAAAATTTTGGGAACTTCGACCGAAAAACAAAAGAAGTTTTTAAATAGGATCTGCATTAAAAAATACTAATATTAATTAATACTAAATACGAGTACTATACTAACTTTTCGCTCAAATCGGGAGACGTAAAAAGTTTCCGAAATGTCGTTTTCTACTACTTTAAACAAATCCGAATTTCGATATAAACTGAGATTAAAAATATTACTACTTATCTAAATAAGTGCTGCTATTCTGTCAAAATCTCACGGTGAAAACTTAGGTGAAGTGAGCTGTAATTCCACCTGATGCTAGGGATCGACACTATTGACAGCTCACTTCACCTACGTTTTCACGGTGAGATGGTTACAGAATAGCACTGAAGAACAATTGGCCCAAATATGAAAAAAAAAAAAAACATAATTAACATTTTACCTGTCCCCTTGACGTGAAATACCCCAATATTCAAATCATGATGGTTATTCTTTGACAGTTGTATGAAATAGCTATAACACAGCAAATTTAGGTATGGTGTCAATTTGATACACAATGAATTTCCTTAATTGTACTTACCCATGAGCGTCACAATGGTCGCGCCTGAGCGCCAATGAGAATTGCAGAAAGGTTGTGAAAGGCAGAGAACAGGGTGTCGAGATATCACTAAGTATTTTTTTTTTTTTTTACTATGTGTTTGCTCTTGACTCTAGTCTAGGTCTGGGTGACAGAGAAAAAGTCTACGATGGAGTGAACTTACCCAGTAGAAGCCTGTTCACTCTCACTTTGAATAGATTAGGGTTGTATGCGTTCGGAAACACAGACGCAGGCAGAGAATTCCACTCCTTTGCTGTGCGCATTAGAAAAGACGTTTGAAAACGCTTAGTGCGAGTTGGTGGAATATCAACTAGGTAGGGGTGGTAACTTGCAGTGCATCTAGATGTCCGTTAGTAGAAGGGGGCCGGTGGAATGAGGTCGTGGAGTTCATGGGCACACTCGCCGAAGTACAATCTGTAGAAAAAATCTTTGCAATTTCTCCAGTTGTGAACCTTTACAATTGGAGAATGTTCTACTTCCTGTTTTCCCTAGGTCTCTCTTTCAGAGATTTCATAAGTCTTCACTCATGATGCTTTCATATACTTTTCAAGAGGATCTAACCTCAGGAAAAGTATATGAAAGCATCACCATCGCACTAGTCATTACTTGTTTATTTTACGTTACGGCCCTAATCGGCAATACCGCTTATCTTAAGCACCATCCCTAAACAATACAAAATACCCCATTTTCCTTGTATAAACAGTGGCTTAAGTCATTAGTACCTTATAAAATAACAAATTAATTAGTAGCAAGCGTCTTTACACGGTAAAGGAGGATGTTAAAAAATAATCTGCTTTTCTTAGAGGCATTAGTTTCAAGTTCCTTATGTAGGGAGGCAAGAAGTGGCTTAGAGACGCTTGGTGGTGTTAACCTAATTTAAAATGGAGGCTCCATTTGAATTTTTGTATGTATGCGTTACCTCATATTTTTGATATTTTTAAACTGCTTGAGGTTGTTTCTGTTTTGTGCAGAAGAGATTTAATTTGAGGCTGTTACAATTTGTGTTTTATTTAGCGAAATTTGTGTGTTCAGAAATATTTAATTCACTTTTTTTCTGTTTAGGAATAAACCTTTACAGACATGGAACTGAAATGTGTTAAAAAATTAGCTATGTCCACAATTCCGCTCCCAGAAACTAATAATTATGTACCTAACAACAAATAAAAACTCACGTAAATTTTTCTCAAGTTATTAGCACACTAACAAACATAAGGCTAAAGATATTGTGTTTAATAATAAAGGATATGGAACTGTCATACGCACTGTGGTTATAACGACAATAAAAAACCGGCCAAGTGCGTGTCGGACCACGCACAATGAAGGGTTCCAAAGTTGGGACGAATTTATCCCAAGAAAAAACTTATCATGTAGTTGAAAAACATGTTTTCCCATACAGAATGTATGGGAGAACATTTTTTTCAACTATAAATGTAAGTTGGTCGCCATTTACTCTGTAAATTGTAAAGCCTACTTAGCAATGATAGTTATTCTTTTAACTTCGTTATATATAGGTACTATTGCCGTGACATTTGAATTTCTAACTACAACCGTTTAGTTGGTAGAGGGGGGAAACACTTGACTCTAACGAAAATTGGTAATTTAAAGCTTGATAAGTCACGAACGAGTTTACTTAATCAAAAAACGGTCTTCCCCTACCCCTAATATTTTTGAAAGACCTATCCAACGATATCCCATACTATGGAAAGGACGAAAAAAAAATTTATCATCCCCACTTTACATGTAGGGGAGGTACCCTAAATAATTGTTTTTCAAAAATTTATTTAACCATTTTTTTGGCGTCATTAACGTGTATACTCATGCCAAATTACAACTTTCTAGTATCAATAGTTTTTGAGCTAAACCGCGGACAGACAGACAGACAGACGGACATGGCGAAACTATAAGGGTTCCTACGTTGACTACGGAACCCTAAAAAGAAATAAAATGAAATTGAGGATGTTGCAAAATGGTAGGTACTATAAATTGACTACATTCAAACACTAAAACTCTATTATTTTTAACTCCTTTTTTATTTATTTTTAAATGGTAAGTACGTATTGCAGCATACTCATATTCTTTTAGTACAGCTTGCAACAATACTGGCGCCATAATCTTAAAAGAACAATTTGCATGAAAAAGCAATTCTCTACGAGGCAAACCGACTTAAAAATATATTCATACTAGCTGACCCGACAGACTTCGTTCTGTCAAAAGCTATAGTATAAACTCCACTACTCTACCCTACCCTACCCTACCTACCCTACCCTACCCTACCCTACCCTACCTACCTACCTACCTACCTACCTACCTACTTACCCTACCCTTCCCTACCCTACCCTACCTACCTACCTACCTACCTACCCTATCCTACCTACCCTACCCTACTCCACCCTACCCTAATTTTTCGTAAAAACCATAAAAAAAAAATATATATATATTAAAAAAAAAAAAACGTAAAAACCATCCTTGGACTTCAACGAACATTAAAAAAAAAAGAATTGGTTAAATTGTTCCAGGCGTTGTTGAGTTATGCGCTTACCAACACATCTTGCGATTCATTTTTATATTATAGATTTGGAATTTTCTTAGCTTGACTTTATAATAATAATAATAATACCGTATCTCTACGTTGACGTCGTGGTGGGGCTTGCGCGCTCCGAACTCTGGGTCTGTGCCGGTAGAGTTTACTTTACCGGAATATGTCTAGGGTGAGGAGCCAGACCAAGAGAGATACAGAAACCCGCAGGGCAGCATGTGGCGAGCTGTTGGGCAGTTGCGACCCCACGGACCCTATCTCCCGGGAGAAGTCATTTTCCTCATCTCTAGCTTGCCTTTATTGGCCGGCTGGAGTGAACACTGACGAGAAACTGAGCTCCCACCTCATTCTTGCCTTTATTGGCCGGCTTGAGTGGAGATTCGCAAGAGCAAACGTGCTCGGAGGAAGGAAGTATTCCAGTAAGTGCTTGTAGGGATCTTGACCATCTTCCGGGCTCTGGGATTGTTCTGAGAGCCGTGGAATACCTCTCCACTCCTCGAGCACCTCAGTACATGTTGCCCCCTTGTCGCTACGTCACTATGTGCTAGCGACCGTTTTCGGGGGCCCATTATTGAGTGTGCAAGTCACCCCCTGCCATTTTATCCGTGTATATTAAAACATTGATCAGGCAGGGGCCATAGTCCTTCCATAGTTTTTGGTAACCAGTCCATTTTAACCACCCAAACCCATAGTCCAATATCTTTGGTTCCATATCCTGCAATAGTCCTACACCAACCGGGGGTTGTCCTTGGGTGCACTTGCATAGTGGGAACAGGGATAATCGTCGGTTGGTGCCTCATTTAATTAAAAAGCGTCTAACGGGCCTCTGCGAGTTGGCTTCGGCTCCTCGTACGCCTTCCAAAGGTCCGGGACCCCAGGGTCCCGAGATATGTAAATATATAAAAATAATAATAATAATAATAAATTGTTTGATTCAGAACAACATAGGATCCAATTTTGTTAGTAAACACCTTAGATACTACAACTTATACACTAGGATTAGTAACAAATTTTGTGTGAAAAGTTAGTGAGTCATGTATTTACGAGGCATTTGAGCCATGATGAATGAGATGCCTCAGTACAGGAGCTCTCGGGTCTTCAGCCACGACTCTCAGGATGCTATTATGTAATTGTATAAAAACTAAAAGTAAAATAGTCCTTATATATATATATATATAAATCAATTGTTGTTCGTTAGTGTCGCTAAAACTCAAGAACGGCTGGGCCGATTTAGCTGATTTTGGTTTTGAAATGTTTGTCGTTGTCCAGGGAAGGTTTAAACGGTGAGAAAATATGAAAAAAAAAAAAACTATTAGTGAACGACTGGACCGATTTCGCTAATTATTTTTTTGTTGTTTGTTATTATCAGGAGAAGATTGGACGGTAGGTAGTGTAGGTAGGGTAGGGTAGGGCAGGGTAGGTAGGTAGGGTAGTAGGGTAGGGTAGGTAGGTAGGTATTTAGGTAGGGTAGGTAGGTAGGGTAGGGTAGGGTAGAGTAGAGTAGGTAGGTAGGGTAGGGTAGAGTAGTGAAGTTTATACTATATTTCCTTTGCGCGTAGACAAACAGCCACAGTCGAATAGCTTTTGACAGAACGAAGTCTGTCGGGTCAGCTAGTAATTAATAAAAATCAAATCAAATAATTTTTGTTTTTTAACGACGTAAAAAAACGGAGGAGGTTCTCAAGTCGACGCGTATATTTTTTTTATGTATGACCACGCATAACTTCTTATAGAGCAGTCCGATTTTGATCATTCTTTTTTATTGGAAAGGGTATACCCCGATAAATTTGGAAAAAAAATTCTAACCCTAAGGGTAGGAAGACAGGGGATGAATAATTGTTCACGCACTGATTGTAATGTATGACCACGCATAACTTTTTACTAGTGTTACGTTTGGGGTAGGTACCACAACAAAAAAGTGAAAAAAAAAAAAAAACAATAAAGAAAAAACATGGAAAAATAAATTTTATTTTGGAAGTTGGTGCCAAAATACGGAACCAAACACACCGACTTCCAAAATTAAATTTATTTCTCAAGGTTTTTTTTTTTGATGTCTTTGTTTTTTTGTAAAAAGTTTTTAATATAAATCTGAAAATCGCCAATCCGCCTCAAGAGCAAGCGTGGTGATTAATACTCGTGCCATCTCTGTATGAGATGAAGCCTTGACCCTGCATTAGGACAGCTACAGGCTAGTAATTAAACAGCTGGTAATTGGAAACAGTTTCACTTCATTGTCTCAGGAATTCATTAGTTAGACCACAGCATCCTTTAATGTGTCAATAGCAATATACTGTGATCAAAGAATAAAATTGTTTGCTGATAGTGTTGATTAAACCTAGCCTTTGCCCTACCCTTGGACTGTTGGCCATTATTTGCACAAAAATATCCTTCTGAGCCTTGGAGAGTTATTTAACCTGTTGCATAGGAAGCAGCCAACAAAATATTTGAAATTTAAACCTTATTGGGTTTTATACACCGTGGCATTTTAGTCGTCTTACAAAGACAGCCCACTTCATGTATCCAATGACTAATAATTCAAATTCAAATTCTTATTTCAGACTTCCATAGTGTTAGTATACAAAATTGCTTAAAGTGTTAGTAATTGAAGATAAGAAATATGTACATATTTAGCTGGTGTGGATCCTTACCCAGCAGTGGCGCAGCAGAGGGGAGTCCCACCGAACTTGGAACACACTCAGGAGACTTAATAGTCTCCTGAGTGTGTTCCAAGGTCGGTGGGACTCCAGTGGCGAAGTGGTGGTGCGCAGTCGACCGGCCATGGATGCGGTCCTTTTTCTTATTATGGCGTAAAAATCGTCTGTGTGCGCCTCCGCGTATAATATAATGATTAATTTAAAAAAAATATATATATATGAACTAAATATATATATTTTTTTCTTATTTTTATTAATTATGACACATTACATAGTTTATAACACCCTGTTACGAGTGCAGTCCGAGCCTTGTGTTACAAGGGCGCCGCGAAATGGAGCGGTGACATCTTTATCAGAGTTCATTCTCCCTAACGCAAAAATGTGTTTCTTACTATTGTAAATTAAACTTAATTTGAATCCATCCTGCGGCACCCTTGTATCACAAGGCTCGGACTGCACTCGTAACAGGGTGTTTTAAACTATGTCATGCGTCATAATTAATAAAAATAAAATAAAATGTTCAAAAAAAATTTTTTTTTTACATGAATGATTAGTAGTCATTGGATACATGAAGTGGTCTGTCTTTGTAAGACGACTTATATGTCACGGTGTATAACGAATTATGTCAATCCAATACATTTTTTATTTTCCCATGTCAAAAATGTATTGGAAGTCGTTGTAGGGATACGGAACGCTTTAAAAGCGATTGGCATTTGGCGGTAGTTTTGATATTCAGTTCTAAGGAGACTTGATTGCATACCCAGTCTAGCCTACGTTAGGAAAAGACAAACAGAAAGATGAATTTTTTTTTTTCGGAATGATCTTTTAGTCATCTCTAGAGCTACCTATGGAAAAAGCTTAAGTATTTCCTCGAATGCACGTACTACTTTATACATATTCACAAAGGGGTCAATTACCCATCAGTAATTTACCCATAGCTTCCGACATCCCTTCCCCTCCGCTTAAAATTCCGTCGACTTGTTTCAATCTACATGGAACAGGTGTACGGAATAGCCCCCATAACGACAGTCTGTTTCAACATCGCATCAAATTTGCTTATATTTTTAGGGTATGAACGCTAAGTGGTACTTCCCTTTTTATATGATTACTAATTTTGTGAGGATTTTCGGAAATTAGATTATTTTTAAATGTTTGTGTATAAATACACAAACATTTAAAAATAAATTAGGAACAAATATTTGTATGATCTACAAGTAGTTGTTCCGGGTCTGGCTGTTTGTGTATGTGAGTTTAAATGTTTGTAAACGCACCCACGATACAGGAGAAATTCCTAGTGTGGGGCAACGTTTAAAAAAAAAAAAAAAAAAGTTTGTGTGTTTTGAGGTAAAAGGAAATATAAAAATTGATTATTTATGGAGCAGGAAACTAGTATCAAAATTGTAAACTAAAGTTGATTGAATTTCCTCGTTTTCTCATTCTTCTAAAATATTTTTGTTTCGACTATCATTTTTATTTTTAAGAGTAAGTAATTAAGTTGGTAATTAACAATAAACCTAATGTCCTTCAAACCAAAAGAAAGCAACGTTACTTGGCTAATATTTTTCAGTTTTACCAAACACAAAATTGAAAATCTTCGTATACCTGTATTATCTTATTAAACCAATATCAATCTGCCTAGCCTTTTCCCAACTATGTTGGGATCGGCTTCCAGTCTAACCGGATGCAGCTGAATACCAGTATTTTATATGGAGCGACTGCCTATCTGACCTCCACAACCACGATACCCCTTGGTAAGACTGGCTGTCAGACTTTTGGGCTTCTGACGACCCGTAACGACTGTCAAAATCCACGAATGACCCTCCGGGACCAACGGCTTAACGTGCTTTCCGAGGCACGGAGGAGTCTCGGTATGTAAAGATGGTCACCCATCCACGGACCAACCCCGGCAAGCGTAGCTTAACCTGACGAATCGACCCATGCAATGACCCAAAAACCTCCTACTGTATTATTTTATTAAACCATCCCATGCAAATCTGAACACAGCAATGCTGTTTTGGGACATAATTATGACAGCTAGTATCCCCGGACAAACTTTTTTACAACGAGAGCTCATTGTATACTACTTTTATCTACACCCATGCTATAAATCCTCTATAAAAGTTTCTGAAACAGTTAGCTTATTGCCAACATTAAAACACCCAGTGTCATAATAGCATCCAAACGGCAGTTATAATGTTGTACTGAATTTCATAATGCAACTCCTTTGCTTTTACGAGGATGATGATCCCTTCCTTACTCATGTTTGATGAGTAAGGAAAGAATCATCATCCTCCCTTCCATTCTCACTACTCAATTCGTGGTATCTTTATGAATTTCAAAAAAAGGACATTGTCACGCACGCGCGTTTTACTATACTATACCATAGCGTCGTATCCCGCCATTTTTGTTCGATATTAGTATTGCAAAAACTGTTTCAGAACCTTTTATAGAGGATTCATGTCATGGGTGTAGATAAAGTCTTGTATGCAACTGTAATAATTAAGTATTAAAACACTCATGTGATACTATTCACATACACACACACACACACACCCTTACATTCGTGTTTTAATACCCCTTATTATAAAACAGTTGCATAAATAACTATTAAAACTTCATTATTAACATAAACGGGCTATTTACCATGTTTATTCATTGTTCCGAGTTCCCGATATTTCGGCGCTGTTGCAAGCACCATGATCACGGATAAACGGTTTATCCCATGACAGTTTAAAAACTTATATTAAAACTTCTCACACACAGCATCTTTTCCTCGAATGCAATGTAGGGAAAGCACTTGCTTAGAGAAGATTAGGTAAGCAATTTGTAAGCAAAGTTAGTGACTACTTAAAACTCTTCCTTCGCTTGCTTTAAACTGAAAACTATCTTTGACACAAACGTCTGCGCGACTTTTTCTTGAATGCATCCAGATTGCGGCGTATTTGCATACAGATGTGTTTTAAGGCTCCGTGCACGAAAAAAACTATTTTTTGTCAATTTCTTATCTAATTGTGAGAAAACTTGAAATAATCGAAACGTTAAGTCTGTGTAAACTATAAAAGTACAGTTTTCATGGTGTACGACCTGATGATGTCCAGCCAGGGTCAGCACAGGGCTTCGGATGGAACCAGGGAGCCTCTGAATAAAACACGACAACCCTGTTCCAACGGTATATTTCGGTCGCAATAAGGGCTTATTCTAAGTACATAGGGTCCTTATATATTAATCGACGGAGCATCATAACACCGCCATCTAATAGTAGCACAACGCCATCTATCGAGGCATCAAGAACTAATTTACACAAAACAGTGTGCCGATGGTATTTTCAACTTCGTCGGCACAGTGCGAACAAGGTTATACATTCTCCCCCCATTAAGGGCAAACATAAATTGACCTTAATTTATAACAAGTTCATGCAACAACAAACATTAAATATTACGTACTAACCAACTAAACCAATGTAACGTTAACAATTGTATAGGTGTAAACTAAAATGGTAACAACAAAAATAAATATAATTTGATTAAACACCGTGCATACTTATTTATAAATTATTTTTCCCAAGTATAAAAATCCGTTTATTACACAAATTAAATAGGCTATTCAGTAACAGGAAGCAAACATAATTTAGATACAGGTCTTTTAATTCTCGAGTTTTTCGTTTTAATAGTGACCACTCGTACGATCCCGTCATTACCTGGATGCTCTTCCTCTACTAAACCCCAAAGCCAACGACACGGAGGAAGACCGTCTTCCTTGATTAAAACCACATTTCCTCTTTTCGGAGAGGGAGTTTCCGAGGTCCATCTATGTCTATAAAAGAATTGCCTCAAATATTCCTGAGACCACTTTCGCCAGAATGTTTGCAACATACGTTGGGTATACTGCCATCTCTTTAACGAGCTTAAGGTTGAATTTTCAAAGTTATAATCTGGTGGCGTAACAAGAGGCTCACCAACCAGGAAGTGGCCAGGAGTCAAAATTTCCGTATTTTCGGAATTCGTTCCCAATCTAGACAGCGGCCGGGAGTTTAGGCACGCTTCCACTTGAGCTAACACAGTTGCTAGCTCCTCGTAAGTTAGGGTGGAAGTGCCAACGACACGTTTTAGGTGATATTTCACCGATTTTATTCCCGCCTCCCACAGTCCCCCGAAATTGGGCGAGTGAGGCGGAATAAAATGCCATGACGTTGCATTAGTCCCTAAAGTTTCCGCTATCTCCGACAAAATACTATTCTTTTCTCTGGTAAAGAGAATACCCAGTTCCTTTGCAGCGCCTACAAAATTAGTGCCATTGTCGCTCCACACCTCCTGACAATGGCCCCTTCTCGCTACAAACCTTTTGAAGGCCTGCAAAAATCCTTCAGACGTAAGGTCAGATACTGCTTCAATATGAACTGCACGCGTTGACATGCAGACAAACAAACATATATATCCCTTATAAGCTTTATGTCCACGACCCTTTGCTGTACGTAATTGAATAGGTCCAGCAAAGTCTACACCACTACGAAGAAATGCACGAGAGGGTTTGGCACGAGCTGAAGGTAGCTGTCCCATCAGTGGATTACAGGTAAGCCCATTGTTTTTAACGCATAAAACACATTTTCGTATATGGCTGGATACGAGTTGCTTTGCTCCGAAGATCCAAAATTTATTATAAATGTAATTCAGGGTTAATTGTGTACCCCCATGAAGAGTTTGTCTATGACCGAAATCAATAATTAAATTAGTAAAATGTGATTTTTTTGGTATAATAATGGGGTGTTTTCTTAAAATATTTAACTCGGATGCTTCTAATCTGCCGCCTACCCTTAAAATATTTTTTACATCCAAAAATGGATTTAATGTTTTTAAAATACTTTTTGATTTAATTTGTTCTTTCTTTTCTAATGCCTTTATTTCCTCTTCAAAATGTTTTCTCTGACACAATCTCACGCAGATCTCAAAAGCTTCATTTATTTCTTCGGTTCGTAAATAACCTATCCGCATTTTTTCAGATCTGATCTTCCTTGTTGTCAACATACGCCTACAATATGCTATAACCCTGGTAAGCCGCGTCAAAGTTGCATAACGATTACAGATATCCGGAACTTCTACAACGTGATGCACTCCGACTGACTCCAAGTCAGTGTTCAAATCTGGAGATTTATCATAACTTATGTTTATTTCCCGCAAGAAATCAGGTCCTTGAAACCACAATGAATGCTTGCTTAGCTCTGCTGGGAGCATGCCCCTGGATGCGCAGTCGGCAGGGTTTAGTTTTGTAGGTACATGCGACCATTGCCATGGATCCAACGAGGTAAGTATCTCTGACACCCGATTCGCGACAAATACCTTCCATCTATTCGGCAAACCATTAAGCCAAGCCAGCACAATGCTGGAATCAGTCCAAGCTCGCACATTCTGTTTTTCTATGTGCAATACCTTTGCTACTTCTAACAAAAGTCCTTTCAGCAAAACTGCCCCGCACAACTCTAGTCGCGGAATCGACACTTGTTTTATCGGCGCAACTTTGGTTTTGGCAGTAACCAACGAAATCTGAATGTTGCCCGTCGAATCAATCACACGGAGATAAATGACCGCAGCATATGCCGATTTCGAGGCATCGCAGAAGCCGTGCAATTCTACTCTGGCATTGCCAGAGTTGGTACCTATCCACCTGGGTACCGCAATATTTTTCAACTCACCTAAACTACTGCGGTAAGTATACCATTCCTTTTTTATTTCATTTGGGATTTCTTCATCCCATTTGATCCCGGAAATCCATAATTTTTGAATTTGCATTTTGGCTAATACAATCACGGGAGCTACCCATCCCAACGGGTCAAATAATCTTGCGATTTCCGATAATACCTTTCTTTTTGTTACAGGTTCCTGCAGCGGAGACAACTTAACGGAGTACTGGAAGGTGTCGCAGCTTCTGTTCCAGGTAAGTCCCAGTGTTTTTATTATCGCATCCTGCTTAATGTCGATTTCTTTACCTGCCCTTTCTGGTTCTTTACACCTTTCACCGATTATTCTTTCCAGTAATTCATCACTATTGCTCGACCACTTCTGTAAATTGAATCCTGCTTTAGCCAGTAACCCTTCCATTTGACTGTAAATTTGTATGCCTTCTTCAATAGTATCACAACCGGTCAGCAGATCATCCATATAGTAATCGTTGAGGACTCGTTCAGCCGCCAGTGGGTAATTTGCTCCTTCATCATACGCCACTTGCTGCATCGCTCGAACCGCTAAGAATGGCGCAGATGATGTTCCGAATGTTACAGTAAGTAACTTATAATCCTTAATAGCAGAGTCCTTGTGGTCTCTCCACACAATGCGTTGAAAGTCTGTGTGTTCATAGGCCATGCGCACCATTCGATACATTTTAATTATGTCCGATATTAGGCAGATACGGTGAGTTCTCCACCGAATTAATAAATGTCGCAGATCAGGTTGCAGCCCAGGACCGATCATTAAGTCATCGTTAAGAGATATCCCATTACTTCCCTTGCAGGAAGCGTCAAAGACAACTCGGACCTTTGTTGTGTCCTTGTCGTTTCTCACAACCGCATGATGAGGTAAGTAGACCGCATGTTTATTTTCTATATCCGCTTCGGCTAGCGGCTTCATGTGACCTAGTAGTAAATATTCTTGTATTACCTCGGCGTATTTTGCTTTAAGCTCCACATTTTTATTAAGCTTAGCTTCCAGGGCATGAAATCGCTTTATGGCTATGAATTTTGAACCGCCATATTTGCAGCCTGGATCTTCGGTTCGGAATGGTAAGTTCACTATGTAACGGCCCTTCACATCTCTGACCGTCGTAGCTTTAAACAGCTCTTCGCATTTTATTTCTTCATTTGTCATTTTCTGTTGACTAGATAGTTCTTGATCTGTTTCCAGTTCCCAAAATCGTTTTAGTAAGTCCTCTTCTTTTTGTACTTGACAATGTAATGACAGTACACCTTCAGTTTGAGTAACCGATGAATCTACAACTCCAGATAAAATCCAACCTAAAGCTGTAGACTGAGCAATAAGCGAACCTGTTGGACTATGCATCAACCCTTCATTTATTATCTGACTATACATCTCAGCCCCTAATAAAAGGTCAATTTTATTAGGTTGATGATACTTCGGATTAGCAAGATCAATCCCTCCTAATTCTGACCATTCCAATACATCTACTTTCCTCGTTGGAAGGAGAGTAGTGATTGAGGACAGAACATGAGCCTTAAAGGTGAATGTGCAATTTGAATTGACTCTAGATCGAATTTTCATGTACACGATTGATTTTGAAAGTAATTCTTGATCTCCCCCTAGACCAGAAATCTTACTTCTCAACGAAATCTTTTTTAATTTCAGGTCCTGAACCGTGCTTTCTGTGACAAAGTTTGCCTGCGAGCCTTGGTCCAGTAACGCTCTTAAAACGTGAAGATTACCGAATTTCGACTCTGCCTTGACTAGCGCCGTCGCTAGCAAAACCTGCTTACAAATTTTACCTGTCGAAAAACAGCTAACAACCGACGTTTGGTTTTCTGTTTTTTCAGCAGAATCCCCTGCCTTAGGAGACTCCGGCTCCTGTTGCGAACCGCCCTTGCCCGATTCCCGGTTTGAATTGACATCAGTGGTCTCAGGCGTATCTGAGTTCTTTGGGTGTAATAGTGTGTGGTGACGACGATGGCATAATTTACATTTGGTACTAATGCGACAAACCCTCGCTGTATGGTTATTGCCCAAACAGTTAAAACATAAATTTTTAGTAGTGACGAAATCGCGACGTTTGTTCACTAATTCACGAGCAAATTTCTTACAGCCACTTAACCTATGTGTATCTTCAGAACAAAACGAACAGACAACTTCTGATACATGTAATGAATTTAATTTGGAATTATTATTGTTGTTTGCTCTGTTTGCTGAAGGTTTAATATCAATAAACTCTAGGGCCCTGTATCTATTTGTTAGGAAATCTTTGAATTGCTGGTAAGTGGGCAAGTCATCGGAACTGTTGCTACTACTGAATTCAAACTCCCATTGCTTTCTTGATTCCAAGTCCAATTTTAATGTTAAAATGTGAATAATCATTATATCCCAATTTCCTACATCTATTCCGAGGTTTGCCAACCCACTTAAGCAGTCACTGGTAGTGTCCACTAATTCCTTTAAGTGATATGCTGATTCTGCAGTAATGTTTTTCTGACTAAGAAGTCGCCTTATTATGTTGTGAGATAGATACCGTTTATTATTATACCTACTTTTTAATAACAACCAACATCTTTCGTAGTTGTCGTCCGCAATCGGTATTTGCCTTATTAATTGTTCGGCTTCACCGGTCAAGTAACTTTTCAAATAATGAATTTTTTGAACACTACTCAATCTTGAATTATCATGTACTAACGAAACAAACAAATCTCGGAAACAAACCCATTCTTCATACTTTCCAGAGAATTTAGGGATAACTATTTTTGGTAATTGAACGGTTTGAGATTTTGTTTCGTCTTGTGGAGTCCCAGCGCATACGTTTTCATCTTTTGATTTTTTACCAAATAACAGCAAAACAGATTTCAATTCTGTTTTATATTCTAAATAACATTCTTCAGCTTCATCATACATATCGTTTTTTAAATATTCGTGATCACTTAACTGAGAACCAAATTTTTCGATTAACGTTCTGTGGGTATTAGTAAATACATCCCATAGTTTTTCTAAAGCTTCTAACCTCACTTGAACGTAAACATCCGTGATCCTTTCCTTAGGAGACTTTTTAAAGTTACGTCTGGCTTTACCAATATTATTAAAATTGTCACTTTGAAGTAACAGTTTAGATTCCATCGCAAAAAATAACAAACAACTAGATAGAGAATAAATTAACAAGGATAAAATTAATTATCTAAGTTCGCAAAGGACTCAAGTCCAAACACAATAAATAACATAAAACTAAACACAATATTTTTGTTAAAAATCTAAAAGGGTAAAGTCTCTGGAACGTTTTTATAAAATTTGCAGAATTGCAACACCGATGACAAAATTAACGTCACTTCGAATGACAGTCCGTGTCACTGTCAACGTCACTTCAAATGACAGTGATAATCCGTGTCACTGTCACTTATGGAAATGACAGCTGTCACTATTTGACAGTGACAGTAAATGTCACTTTGACAGTCACTTATTAAATTGTTCAAACACTCACGTTTCTTTCACTTGGTTCACTCACTCACGATTGCACCAACCTCGTGACGTCATTCCACCTGGTCACCCTCGATTCTTCAGGTGTCTCCCGGGTCCAATATCCTGACAGCGCCAGCGCCTGTCTCGAAGTCCAAGGCAGGATTCACCACCAAACCCTGGCTCCTGATTGATGCTGCAGCAGCTCCTCACGAGCTGGTCTGCTTGCTCGGAAGACCCCCCCCCCCCCCCCCCCACTCAGTTACGCAAAAAATGCACCACCGCTAAGGTGCCCAGGATACTAGTGTATCCGGCTTCGAAGGACCATGTACGACCTGATGATGTCCAGCCAGGGTCAGCACAGGGCTTCGGATGGAACCAGGGAGCCTCTGAATAAAACACGACAACCCTGTTCCAACGGTATATTTCGGTCGCAATAAGGGCTTATTCTAAGTACATAGGGTCCTTATATATTAATCGACGGAGCATCATAACACCGCCATCTAATAGTAGCACAACGCCATCTATCGAGGCATCAAGAACTAATTTACACAAAACAGTGTGCCGATGGTATTTTCAACTTCGTCGGCACAGTGCGAACAAGGTTATACACATGGTGCTAAACCATTCGTGTCAGTCACAGCAGCTGCTAATAGTCATAATTTTTGTGCTCTCAAAAATATAGTTTATTTCGCCGTTGATTTACTTAATGAAGATATTGTATAATCATTAAATACAATTTTGATTATATTTTAAGAATAGCTGAAGACTAATTTGTGATTTTTAAATTTCTTGATATGATTTGCTTAATAATAGAAAAAAAAAATTACTGACGGGGTTTAAAACAAAAAAAAAAAAAGGTTTTTTCAATATTATTTTTCTGCTATATTTTGTATGGAAATTGAAAAAAGTTGTTCAGCCACAGGCAAGTTGACCATATAATGATGTTGATGATATTTTTTAATGTTCAAAATCAAAAGTAGTTTCTTGTAGAATGATGATCAAAGTCATATTTCGGAATACTTGTCGCGAATATTAGTCATTTACCGTGAATACTTAATTTATTTGAAAAATCCCTTTCAGCCACATGCAAAACAAAGAACTCGACTTTTGTTTAAATTATTTTTCACTTTCTCACAAACAATGAACAAAATTCAAAATCAGTCTATTTCGTGCACGGCCTCTTAAGATAAGTGGCAAAGTTATCATAGCAGTCACTGTAACTTTTAATTTTTACGACATAGGGTTGATTTTCGTAAAATTTGTCGACAGTGTGTGGCAGTTTCATTCACTTTGAGCCTTCTTAGTAACGCGTGATATAGTGCTCAGCTTGTTCCTGATTTTAGTTTAAAATCTTGAAGGAAATACGATGTGGTGGAATTGTGCTGTGGAAAACTTTTTAGCTTTAGATACCTAGACGGAATATTGAAATATTATTTACCAATGACTGCCCATTTTCCATACTATGCTGCTTGATTAAAAGACATAGCAACAATTCTATGCGAATCAATTATTTATAACTGATCGCATCAAAAGTTGTCACAGGTGCAAAAACCAAAAAGTGACAATCGGTTCAGAATAAGAACTTTGTATTTAATCGAATTATTAATTCACTGGAGGAAACTGACAGGTGCTAGCTGCCACATCTATCTATATATATAAAAATGAATCCCTATTTCCCTTGGTCACGGCATCACGCGTGAACGGCTGGACCGATTTCGCTAATTATTTTTTTGTTGTGTTTGTTATTGTCAGGAGAAGGTTCTTATGTAAGAAAAATTTAAGAAAGTTAAAAAAAAAAAATTGTAAGAAAACGACCATATTTACATTTTTATTGTAATAATAAGTAGGTAACTCTATCTTCTAATGTAACTTTATGGCGTTTGACATAACGTGTCAGTTATCATTTGGTAGGTCTGAGAATAGATTTTATAAAAAAAAAAAAAAAAAATGAAGGTTTTAGTTAGGTAGGGTAGGGTAGGTAGGGTTGGTAGGGTAGGGTAGGGTAGGGTAGGTAGGTGGGTAGGGTAGGGTAGGGTAGGGTAGGGTAGGGTAGGGTAGGGTAGAATAGGGTAGGGTAGGTAGGTAGGGTAGGGTAGGGTAGATAGGTAGGTAGGGTAGGGTAGGTAGGTAGTTTCCTTTGCGCGTAGACAAACTGCCACAGTCAAATAGCTTTTGACAGAACGAAGTCTGTCGGGTCAGCTAGTTTTTTAATAAAAAGGAAATATGTATTGTATTCTAGACTTTTACACCTATACGATACATATATTATACATTTATTTTAATCATTATAAATCAATTAAACTAAACGATGACCATTACAATAAATATGACTATTTTATTAGACAAACTGACAGCTAGCACATATCAGATTACTCCAATGAATATTCGAATTTAGAGGTGATCTGGACCCCGAAGCCGTTATCAACTAATTTGAACATGTCCGGGAGCGGTTGTGTTGTTTGCAGTGTAAGATTTTTCGTTGTTACCTAGCATCTAGGTAACAGAGATCAGAAGAATTAAGTTTTAACATTAAGCGACTAGGGACTTACTAGAGAATGGGCAGCGGCGTTCTCTATGCATTTTTAACACCATACTGCGATTGCCAACCCACCTGCCAAGCGTGGCGATTATGGCAAACACCTCCGATTGGGGGAGGCTTATGTCCAGCAGTGGACGTCTTTCGGCTGAAATGATGATGATTATGATTACCCGTGACTATTTAGACCTGCATATGAGCCCTAATCAAATATAATAAAATGATGATAGCCACAAACCCAAAAAAAAAACCTAAAAAAACCCATATTTTATATAACAGCAGCAAATTCAGCGAATCACACTTTATTTCACCACATATTAAATTTAATTCGCTAACACAATCTCGCAACGCGTTCATTTCTACCACAAATTGCGTTATTAACCAACTTTATATTGCGTCATGATGGTAATGTTCTTGTTATTTTGTTCTTTTAGGATTCCGTAGTCAATGAAAACTGTAGGAAATATTAAATATTGACAGAAGCGTGCCGCATGGGAAATACCTATGTTTGTAAATGAGTGGCAAAACATAGTGTATGTGTTAATTGAGTACTGAGCTGAGTCCAAGTGGGAAGAAGCAAGTAATCCCCCCCTTAACTTGCACAAAAGTACTTTTTCAAGTGTTACGAGTCAGTAATGATATAAAGGTATGAGGAACAGGGTGTAAAGTTCACTCATCCTCCATAGAAAAGAGAGGATCGTCCGACCAGACAGGTGTCGTGTCTGGTGGGCAACTGCCCAACGGTTGATATCGGGATGTTGTTTATATGCTAGCCTCCGGACACGGAGAATAACGGTTCCCTTAATCGAAAAAATGGTTTCACAAACCCGCTATATTTTTGAAAGACCCATCCAACAATATCCCACACCATAGGGTAGGCGAAAAAAAAAAACATCCCCATTTTACATGTACAGGAGGTACCCTAAATAACATTTTTTTTCATGATTTTATTTTACCACTTTTTTTTATTTTTTTTTTCACTCTTTATTATGTACACCATAAAAATTACAGATATTATAAATGTAGAACTGTTACATAGGGTGTCACAATGGGCGGTCTTATCGCTAAAAGCGATCTTTTACAGACAACCTTAATTAATAATGTATATCCATGCTAAATTATAGCTTTCTAGTACTAAGAGTCTCTGAGCTAAGCTGGGGACGGACAGACGGACAGATGGACAGACGGACGGACGGACATGGCGAAACTATAAGGATTCCTTTTTGACTACGGAACCCTAAAAACGTTATACACTATCTATAATTTGATACTGCTCACTAATATGAATGAAAACTCACAACAAAATTCATACATCACAAACCTAAACGATGAACAAAAAAATGCGAGTGCAATTCAAACATAAAAAAATATTTTTTAAATAAAGCAACGAACAACAGTGTTTTGTTTTCATATAAAACAAGCTAAAAAGTTTGCTTCTGATGGCCATTGTACGTCCGCACAAAAGATCTGCATGTGATGTGCATATGAGATTCACTATTATTAATGTTGAGGCAACATGCTGGTATGAATATTGTTATTTTTTTTTTTTTTTGGTAGTAAGCAGGCCGAATAGTGTTTCAAATGTAATTGGCTGGTGGATAAGAATAGACGACAATAAATGGTGTGTGATAAGTAGAACGATCGGATATTCGGATGCATATGTACCTAAAGTTAATTTTAAGCTATGAAGGTGTGGAAGCGGATTCTTAAAATATTTTAGTTTTTGTAAAAAATACCCGTAATGCTATGAAGAACGGTAATGCTTTTGTTAAAAATAAATGAAAAAGGTTATGATTTAGTTTCACTGTAGTTTTATTCAACAGACTTTTTAATAGTTTTACAAGAGAACCCTAGTAGCATTTTTGTTGGCGTTTGGTTGGGCCACATACCTCTGAAGTTGGCCCAACTAAATGCCAACGGAAAATGCTACTAGGGAACATTACTTAGGTAGCCATTTACATAATTATATTGGAACTAGCTTTTGCCCGCGGCTCCACCCGCGTGGATGTAGGTTATCGCGTAAATAAGTAGCCTATATCCTTCTCCATATCCCAGGCTATATGTCTGCCAAATTTCATGATGATCGGTTCAGCGGTTTAGGCGTGAAAACGTAACATACAGACAGACAGGCAGAGTTACTTTCACATTTAAAATATTAGTATGGAAGTATGGATTATGAACATAAAAGAGAATGGTAGTGTTGCCAACATACCTATTATATTGTTCAACTTACTTTATTGCCAACAAATGCATAACTAGTCGGGTATATAATGTGGAAGCGACTTCTAAAAAAATATTTATTTAAGAATACATCCCGGGATTCTTGGGTTGCATAACTATTCAGATGCATATTTATTTAAAATTAATGTTTAACCCCCAATGCAAATATGTGTATGTAGGGTGTAAGAGGAGGAGTGGTGTGTGGTAGTTAAACCAAAAACAAAAATACATAAATTATTTTTTTTTTTTTTTATTAAATTGAGTACTTCCTGATTAGGTGTAAATATTACCTCAGCTACTTAGGTAGGTAGATATGCATCCGATTCTATAGTCAGAAAAAAAACAAAAATTTACGAGTCCGGAATCGCCGGATTTATACGATCGATACAATAGTGCATTCCATATAAGCCAGAATTTGGAAGTAAGGTAAGTAAATATACATCAGATTCCAATCAGAAACCTTAATTTGTCGATCCCGGAACCGCGGGATGTTTTCGATACAAAAGCGCATTCCATATTAGCCAACATCTCAACTTTACGTGAGTATGCATCCGAATATCTGATCTCTATTGATAAGATAGGCCAGGTAGTATTGGATGTGACCAGTAATTAAATTATTTAGTCGATCATAATGATAAAACAGGACGACGGCAGTCAAGGTGCTTTTGTATACCTACTAAAGGAATCTTTCAGAAACAAAACTGCCGATCATCATCATCATCATCATTTCAGCCGAAAGACGTCCACTGCTGGACATAGGCCTCCCCCAAGCTCCTCCACCTCCACCGGTTCCGTGCTTCCCGCATCCAGCGGATTCCTGCGGCTTTCACAAGGTCATCAGTCCACCTTGTGGGAGGCCTTCCTACGCTACATCTTCCGGTAGGCGGTCGCCACTCCAGAACCTTTCGGCCCCAACGGCCATCTGTTCTGCGAGCTGCAATGTGCCCTGCCCATTGGGGCAGGGCACATTGCTCGATCGTTTCGGCAAAATATCGGCAATGTGGCAATCCACATAGCCGATATTTTGCCGAAACGATTAACAAAATTAAACATTCTAAATTCTAACACATTCAGGGTGCTGTTGGGGTTGCTCCGATATTGCAGCGCATCTGGGATGTTTGCGGAAGCTCGCGTTGACTGCTTCTACACTGTGATGCGGAAGCGGTGCGCATCCCTGGTTAGTAGGGTGCGGGGCGGTACCAATAGTATCCTATCTATGGTAGCAAGTAGGCTGGATTGTGCGTTTGTGAACCATTGCTGCAGGGTATCAGCTGGGCCTGTTACCTTGCAGCAGTGATGTCACAAATTGTGTCTGTTAATGTTTACTAATATAGTTTGTAAGTATATTGTTACTAACACTTTGAGTCTTGGTGCTTGAATAAATGATGATTATTATTATTAAATCTGTCTGTAATTTCATTGGAACGCATAATTTAATGAGTAAAACGCAATGATTCTGCTTGCTGGCAAAATCAAAACTGCATTAAAAGAGTAACAATACCTAAGTCTTGTAAGCGCACAGTGGCTGTCAGTACCATTACCAATACAGCTGTAAGATAAATAATTTCAACACGCTCCGCGCTTTCGTGATTTGTTATGAGTTTTACAAGTAGTGCATAAAACATCTACATTAAATACAACATTAACCTTAGATACATTAACCTTCTGAATTTGCCCTCTCTTGTAAACCAGACGAGAAATAATTAAGATGGTAAAATGTCGTGTTAAGTTACCTTCTTCATTATTTCTTCATGCAAATTAATTTAATTACTCGTCCTTACAGTTTATTGCTCAACGGGGCGCAAGTTTTATCATATACGAGTACCTAAGTCATAAGACTATGAATACCGCGTCAAACAAGACAGTGCATCTTGAAGAAATATTGCTTTTTTTTTCAGAAAAGCTGAAGGCATGTAACAAACTTCGAAAGATTATAGATATTATTATTAACATAAACGGGATATTTACCATGTTTATTCATTGTTCTGAGTTCCCTATATTTCGGCGCTGTTGCAAGCACCATCCATGATCACGGATATACTGAAGTCACTGCGGGTGGGTATTATTATTAACATATCTCGTTTATGTTAATAATAATATTAGTGACCATGACAGTTTAAAAACTTAGATTATAGATATGTTTTATTCCCGTCAATAATTAAGAGAAAAAAAAAATTGGGTATTTTTCTTTTTTTTTTAATAGAATCTGTGTAATAGCATCTTAGGTACAAATTTTTATACATTGCTTACTTGTCAAAACAGCGTTTTAAACACACAAAAAAAAAACATTATTCCTAGAATCAATTCGTTTTCGCAAAAAAGTCCAGATATGGATACTTTTTACTCTAAGGGCTGATTTTTCAATCGTCAGATAACTTTTATCTTAAGAATAAATATGGCGGTTTGACATATTTTCTATACAAAATCTGTCAAACTGTCATATTTATTCCTCAGATAAAAGTTATCTGACGATTGAAAAATCAGCCCTTAATAAAGGAAATCATTTCAGAACTATGTAGATAGTACGAACCCCTGTGTGTTTTTGTTTTACAAAAATTATAGTTTGTAAGACTTTACATTTTATAACCTGTGCTACATGAACTGAAACGAACAACGAACTGAAAACGGTACACTCTGTGCATTTGGCCTTCTGAGAATACGGCGTGTTTCTCAAAACATTATGACATGCAGGTTCGCGAGGATGCCTCTACAATGATAATACGAAACAGTGTGGTATAAGAATATCATTAATAGAACGTGATGATAACATTACATCACGCTTGTGTTCTACTAAGGGGTAAGCAGAGGAATAAAAGGCAGGTACATCCACATTTAGCTCGCTAGTTCGCCATTGCCAGAGTCCCGAAAATTGCTTCCTAAAGAATCATGAAGTTTTTTGTTATTATTCAGGTAAAATAATCCTTTTACGTCAAAACGTACTCCTTTTTCAGAGCGTCAAAACTCTTCCCGCCAAAAACACTGGTACTTAGAAGCTGCAGGTGACTGTCCTGAAGATATCTGGAACTATAGGTGCAGGAAGTCAACGCCGCCTGGACTGAGAGGCCTACCCACACACTGGAATAAACCTGGAAAGGTATACACACGTCCACGTCGCGTTGGGATGGTTGACGAATGAATGGTCTGCACACCTCTCCGTCTCGTCGCGCACGTACCTTTTAGCTCGATACAGCGCGCAGCGGTATCGGTAAGACTATAAGTGGGTTCTGTCGTCCCTTCATAAGTAGGTGCCTTTTTAGTCGGCATAGCTTATTACATTTAAAAAAAAAATGCATCATCTTAGAAAACTTATTTTAGTTACAACAGGGAGAATCCTTTTAAGCAATTAGTTTGCTTGTGGTAGGATGCTCCGCCCCTCCCCAGGTTATACAAATTGTTATCAAGTTATTGAGCCAAATCAAGATTATGGAACTAAAAGAAAATAAAAACAAAAGAATGAAATAAAAACTCAGTTATTTTTATGAAATGCAAAAACGCGCTGGGATGTGCTTCGATCAATAATAGCACGGGATGTGTGTGTTATGTACATGAAAAGCAATACGAGAATAAATAAAGAATAAATTGCGTGGACAGAGATTTTCATCACCTGAAGAAGCTGTGGCCTACAAAACGGCCATTTTGGAGACCCCAACTTCCGAATGGAATGGTTGCTTCAATGATTGGTTCCATCGTATAGAAAAATGTGTCAAATTTCGCGGAGAATACTTCGAAAAGTAATAAATACATTTTTAAATAGTAATGTTGTGTCTCTTCCTTGATTCCCGAAATTTTCAGTGCCGCCCTCGTATTAAAGTGTGCTACCACACCAAAAGTACCAAGAAGTAATACTAACGCTAGCTAGTTCGGAGGTCGCGGTTGTAATTACCGCGGAAGACGCAGTGAACAACTAATCCAAGTTAGATCAGTACCGACGCTAATGGCTCATAAAGGCATAGACAACTGGACGTGAAGTCCTGCCGGTCGATTCTGTAAATTCTCACCGTGAAAATGTAGGTGAAGTGAGCTGCCAATTCCTAGCATCAGAAGGAATGACAGGTCACTTCACCTTATCACGGTGAGACGTTTACAGAATTAACCGGCTGATGACCTTCTAAAAGGTTTTGACCCGATCTGGCCTTTTATTATTATTTATTTATGTATTTATTCACAAACTTACAGAAATATGAAAATAAAAACTATGCCCCGCAAAACCGTTTTCACGGTTTGTCTGTGGGAACAGAACAAATAGTTTTATCTAATAATGTTTATTAGTGCGGACACTTAATTTTCACTTATTGCACTTATGAAACATACAATTCATACTAATATTATAAATGTGAAAGTAACTTTGTCTGTCTTTCTGTCTGTCTGTCTGTCTATCTGTCTGTCTGTCTGTCTGTCTGTCTGTCTGTCTGTATGTTACGTTTTCATGCCTAAACCGCTGAACGGATCATCATGAAATTTAGCAGAGATATAGCCTAGGATATGGAGCACATAGGCGGACATAGGCTACTTTTTTACGCGATAACCGACATCCACGCGGACGGAGCCGCGGGCGAAAGCTAGTAATATTATATTATAACTTATATGTATGGGAAAAACATCGCTTATAAACTCTTGAAAAAATAACTGATTGCACAGCAAAATACTCAACTCAACTAAATAAGCAACAATTTATATTCGTGGCGCACCGCTATTTATCTTAAAGCTTTTTAATTATCTACAAAAGTGACATCGAGTAACCTAAATATCGAAGCGGGACTAAATTTGTTACCAAGCAATAATAATGAGTAGTCGACGGGCCCCCGCTTCGCGGTGCCCCTATTTCTGGGTAGTTAAAAAAAATAACCGCGAAGAGAATGGCGATGACCCTTCCCACATCGCCTTCGAACCTAACCTGTCCGAGTCGTGGTGCCCGAAATAAGAAGTAGGAAACAGGCCAAATTACTTAAAGTAATTTGGCCTGTTTCCTACTTCTTATTTCAGTAGGCAACTGGTAATAATGAAGTATTAAATTGTTCTTAGCTATCACTTAGTATCATCACGCTTGGTAGTGGAGACTGGCGATCAAAGTTGGTTGTTATTCGTTACCAGAAGGAAGGTGTTCCTTAACGCTACTGCTGGATCATGTTAGTACGTAGCTATTATTAGGCTATGATCTGTTCCAAAAGTATCACATAAAAATGTAAACAAATGCATCAGAAAACATACCTGTGGGATACCAACTTGTAGTGCCACTTACCAATTGAGTGCTTTGATTTGATTATTTGAAATACTTATGCTTAAAATGTCTATGATGAAATGCCGAGTAATTTAAATATCGAATGATTAAAATGTCGATAGTCATTATACCTAAGTTCAAAATGTTGACATTAATTACAATTAAGTTCCCGATATTTTTTTAATATCTGGGTCATTCTCAGGACACTCATTATTTGGTTGACTTCGGTGGTAATTTTTTTTTTACATTTAGGCATAACTAACATGAAATATCAAATCTAGAGTACTACTAATATGTTTTAAATTAACTCTAGATTTGATATTTCATGTTTAGTAGTTCAAAAAATTGCCACCGAAGTCAACCAAATAATGAGTGTCCTAAGAATGACCCATCTACTGTTACATAATTATGATAACTTATGATGCAAGAGTGAACGGAGCGAGCTCGGGATTTGGGGCACCACGACTCGGACAGGTTAGGTTCGAAGGCGATGTGGGGTCATCGCCATTCTCTTCGTGGTTATTTTTTTTAACTACCCAGAAATAGGGGCACCGTGAAGCTGGGGCCCGTCGACTACTCATTATTATTGCTTGGTAACAAATTTAGTCCCGCTTCGATATTTAGGTTACTCGATGTCACTTTTGTAGATAATTAAAAAGCTTTACTTTAAGATAAATAGCGGTGCGCCACGAATATAAATTGTTGCTTATTTAGTTGAGTTGAGTATTTTGCTGTGCAATCAGTTATTTTGATTGGAATTTGGGTTATTTTTGGATACAATTTTTTATATTTTTTATTTGCGTTTAAATACTACCCGTTTAAAAATGTTTCTAGGTAAAACGCCCCTTATATTTTCCGTCTCGCTCTCTCCCTACGTAAGTTAAGATATCTTTTCGGAGCCCTAATTCATGTCGTCGCAAATGAGTAAACTATTGATGAGTAAACGTTGGCGCTAACTTTAACATCAAGAGGAACTTCCTTAAATTACTTTCTAAGTTCTTGGTGAAGAAGGAAAATGGGATCTAATATCTCAAAATAATTATGTGTTTTTTATTTATGGGTAGGTACATATTTCTTGCTTGTCATCAGTCTATCGAAAACATAATTCATTTTGCTTACGTTATACATGAAATAAATCACTAATGAAATAAATATTATTAAAGTTTTTTTTTTAATATATATTCTGTACATTCCGAGAAGGCATGAGAAGTTACTAGATTAATAGACATAATGTTATCTTATAACGAGTGTGTATTTAAGACGCAGATATATGCCAGTGACTATGAGTGGTTAGCTTGCGTGTTCTTTACTGAGCTCACGCAACGCGTTGTACGTCCAGCCAGTAATAGGACTCGCACATCTAGGGGCGCTGTCCCAAATATACATAAAACAAAAGGTATTTAAATAAAACACGTATACTAAAAGATCAATAATTAAATTATCTTTAAAAAGGCAAGCGTTTCAGAAAAATAAGCTTGATAGATTTTGCGTGATTCTCAGTTTTTTAACCGCGTAAGACATAACTTTACAAATTAATTTCACTATGTAATATAAATATAATCTAAAATATTCATATATTAAGTTATTAAAAAAATGCTCTTATTTAACATATATTTTTTCCAAATCATTAACACTACTCGTTTAGACGTGATCATCAGTAAAAAATCTTTAAAAGTTGGTTATCGTCGCCTTAAGTAAAGTAAGCGTCGATAGTAAACCGACAAAGGTTCTTGATTCGCGGAGATTCGTTCTTAGTTGACGATGTTTCTGAGCAATTACATCTGTGAGTCGCACATGGGCATTTCTGAAAGAAGAAGATATTTAAAGGGTTAAGTTCTAGCGCGATGACTTAGAAGCGAGAGATTATTATTACAACGGAAGATTGATCGGAAAAGGCCGCGTATAGAAAATAATGGAAAGCTGGGGAAAACCTTTGCGCAGCGGTGAGACGATATTTTTTATCAACGTTCCACTCAAATCAAATCATCCCAAAATATTTTATTTCACATAAACCTACATGGGCACTTATGAAACGTCAGAAGCTAGGTGCACGGTTCCAATTGGTAGTTTCAACTCTTTTAAAAATAATCCGCTTTTACAATACTTTCGAATAACAGTGTTAATAGGTATGGGAGAACAGTCTTTCAACAAGTACCAGGTACTTAAGAAAATAGAAAATGGTCTATTATCATGTTCTATTTTTTTTTCTTAGTAGACTGTAGTCTACTAGGCCTACAATGTTTTCACATTCACAAAAAAAAAAAAAACTACCAATAAAAAGGTAAAAAAACGATTTAAACCTAATTACATAGTTGCCATTACAACTACAGTAATTATTTTGTTGAAACCAACTTCTTAACCAATTATTGCGATATCAAACATTAAGTAACGTTTGTATTCCTCGAGGATCTAGATCCTCGAGGAATGCAAACAGACAGGGGAGGGGTGTGAAGTACGTCCACATATTTAATTATAAGTTGTGTTGGAAGTCCCTAGAAACCGAAAGCGAGTCTCCACTAGCTGAGCTTGTTATCACTAACCGCGGGCACACATCCAGAGTACAAGCTGTAAGGGATTATAAAACAAGAACATAATCACACTTTCCAAGAATCTGGGATCGAACCCGAAATCCTACGATCTTGAACTGCTGAGTGAGCCGTCACCACCAACCACTAAAACTACGAGGCAACTACGTTTTAATTCTATAGTAATATATATCTATATCTATATATACTAATATATAAAGCTGAAGAGTTTGTTTGTTTGTTTGTTTGAACGCGCTAATCTCAGGAACTACTGGTTAGAATTGAAAAATTATTTTTGTGTTGAATAGTCCATTTATTGAGAAATATTATAGGCTATATAACATCACGCTACGACCAACAGGAGCGGAGCATAAATGAAAAATGTTACAAAAACGGGAAAAATTATTCCTTTTTGAGAGCTTCCGTTGCGTGCGCTGCGTAAACGGTTTAAGTTACGCAAATATCATGTATGATGGAAGTTGTAGGTCATGGTCGTGTTACCCAGACAGGTGCTTTACTTTGTGTGAATAATTTCATCACCACTGCTCTAAAAACGGTGTAGAAAAACATTGTGAGGAAACCGGCATGTCCTAGAATCAAAATTTGAAGACATGTGAGATCTACCAACCCGTACTGGGCCCGCGTGGCAGATTACAGCCCACTCCATACTCACATGGAAGATTTTTGAGATAGGCATTAGGGTAGGTACCGTAATCGTTGTAGTTACCGAAAAACGATCTTAGAAGACTGTCCTTATTTTTTTGAGACTTAAAGATCCGCATTTATAGATTTCGAAAAAAAAAAAAATTGCCGTCGGCAAAATAATTGGCCATATACTGGATAACATATTTTACCGTCTCGAAAAAATTTGGGTTTACTAGGTGAATGGAGTAGAAGCCTATGGGATAGTAGTTTTTTTTTTTTTTTTCTTTAACTTATGAAGAAATTGATCTATCGTTAAATACCACACATTTGAAGTAAAGTTATCATACTATAACAATAAACACAGAAATTTAACAGAAAAAAAAAATACGATAAATAATAAGTAATGAAATTTAAACCATACGCACCCTCAATAATTTTTTTTTGTTATATTTCCGAAAAAAAAAAACAGCCGTAGGCTTCTACTCCGTTCACCTAGTATATCCAATTTCTTTCGAGACGGTACAAAATGTCATCCGGTATACAAAAACTTTTTATGTTGTAGCTAAAACGGTTAGGGTACCTACTCTTGCTGCCCCATCTCAAAAACCCACCCCGTACATGCTTTATTGTGTCCCACTGCGGGGCGATGGCCTTCCCTTTCTCCTTCCAAATCTCTCTGTCCTGTGCGATTTTTGATCTAGCTTGCCCCGCAAACATGATCGGATCATCACACCACCTCCACCGCGGTCGACCTCGACTGCAAAGTCCAGTGAGTAACTTACATTCTCATTTTTTCTCCTGATCTTCAAACAGCTAGGTCTTTTACAGCGACACCTGCCCAGTCGTCTGATCCTCGCAGACGATCGCATTCTTGATCTGAATAGGGACCAGGAATTGCATTTCTTTTCGCATGAACAATTTGAACCTGGTTGAAATTGATTTGCTTTACTTAAGTTTTGTTTTCTGTTCAAAAATTATTTCTAGCGATCAGTCATCACTTAACACATCCACCATGTGTTCCTCAAAGTATGGGTAGAGGTGTGAATGTATAAACATCCACATTTCACCTATTAAGTTTAAGTCCCATGTAATAGGTGAGTATAATATAATGCAATTCATTATTTCAGCTGAAAGACGTCCACTGCTGGACATAAGCCCCTCCCAATTGGGGGGGTTTGCCATAATCGCCACGCTTGGCAGGCGGGTTGGCGGTCGCAGTATGGTGTTATAATGCATAGAGAACGCTGCTACCCATTCTCTAGTAAGTCCATTAGTCGCCTTTTACCACACCCACGGCTGAAAATGCGATTAACCAGGCAGAAATCTAGTTATTCAAAGATTCCATATGGAAAAACAAAATAACACTTTGCCTGACTTCGGGATCGAACCCAGGACCGCGGTTGTACGACATGGGTAAACGTCATTGCGTGTTGCAATGCTGTTTACTTGCTATTTACTTATTCTCTTCTAGGTTCCGTCTTAAGGCGAGGTTCTTCAAGTTAACCTTTAAGAAATATAATTTTAATGTCATTTCATTTAGAAACGGTAATGATTAAACACGTGAAAAAATTATATGTTGCTTTTGAGACCTTTTTGTAGGTACGTCGGATAGTCGTTACATAATTGGATAAAGTTCGCTCGATAGAAAAAAAATCCAAACATACCCTTATTTTGTAGATTAAAATAATTTTATTTCAATATTATACCACATTATGTATTGAAAATTACATCAAAATAAACGTCTATGATGATGTAATCTCCGTCGGATTAACATTGATAATATTGTAAAACAATAATTTTCAACCCAAAATTAACGAAATTCACGGCACAATTTACTCGCGGCGAGCTGCCACCTCTAGAACAAAAATGCACGCTCGAAGAACCTCGCCTTTACTCCATAATTTGAATAATTATAGAGCAACATTATTTAGGTATGTGGCTTTTATAACAATGAAAGCTCTAAATCAATTATTAGACTACATAACACAATACATATCATTCATTAATTCATCACAATACTGCATGTTTTACATAATGAAGATGAATGATGAATGTGGCCAAGATTGGACTTCGTGTACCATCTGTGTTTCTTCGAAGACCTCACCTCCTTCATGTACCTATTGTGAGAACTATCTATAGGCAAAATACATATATTTTGAGAGCATGTCGAATGTTCAATAAGGTGTGCCGGGATGTTGAGCTTGATTTATTCACAAATAGTGTCCAGAAATTAAAAAAAATATTAAGTAACTTTTTCTTTGAAGTGTAACTTTGTTGTGTAATTTATCTTATTTTTGTTTATTCTCTTCAGTTGTTTCTACATATGTTTAACTCTCACGCTGTTTGTACCGTGGTGTCAATTTTACACATAAGTTTATATAAGTGGAAACTTGTAATTGGCCTTCTTCTACATATTACCTATGACTACTCGAATGTATTAGCTGTAAGTCTTCTTAAAATGAATAAAATAAAAATAAATAAAATAATATTAAACAACAAAAAAGACTTCTGTCTATTATTGATCCGCTGTTTTCGAGTAACACATAGACAAATCTTGGCGTATTATTACCATAATTACCACGAAGGCCTTGTTGAATTTGGAAAAGCGGTTCTGAGTACCTACCTAATGATGTACATATGTATGTAGATGTAACACAATCTCTTACCCATATTTTGATTATTCTGTCTGCACATTAATGTTGTGTGTTTTATGTTAAACTCAAATTAGGTTAGCAAAATGAATGCCAAATATCCAAGCCATCTTGAATCAGTGTTGAATTTCGTTCAGTTTCACTTGCACATTTAATTAAAATTTAAAATCCTGTAAGAATGAAATGATAAAGCTGACAAGCTGATTTTTATGTTAGGAGCTGGCACAAGCCCTTCAATGACATGAAAGCTGAACCAAAATATAGAATCATATCACCCCGGTAAAGGGACGACATTCAGCAACATCATCCCAAATGTTAACTTTATGGGGTTAACAAAAAACCGCACTATGTGGTGGTTTTTTGTTGTGATTCTTCTCTTTTGTGTCATTATAGTGACAGGTCTTTGAAAAACCGTCCATAACTATTCTCATTCGAATCCTTTACCTATTCTGAATGATGTCGATTTTTCTGATGATGCTGGAGTAGATGGTGTAGAGGTATGAGGAACAGGGTGTAAAGTTCACTCATACTCTATAGTAAAGGAAGGATCCTCCGACCAGACGGGTATTGTGTCTGGTGGGCAACTGCCCAACGGTTGATGTCGGGATGTTGTATATATGCTAGTCGCTCGGTAAACTCTGATAGCGCGATGCAGGATTTGTGACGTCAGGTCTTTTACGCGTAGTTCGCATGTGGTGTTGTTGATACCGCCACAATGGCTACAAGACAAATCAAAGTGTCAAAAGTCAACCCCCTAATGACCAATTCAAAATCGCATTTACCCACCGCTCAACCCCCCAACTTAAACATTAATCTTCCTGTGTGAGTTCACGTCGAACAAGACAAACTCAAACAAGTAATTAAACTCTAGCCACAGTAGATTAATTATTTGTTTGGTCGACAAACTGTGCTGGATTGTTGTGGTGTACCACGGTGGGGGCCGAGAGTGTTTTGGCATCGGGAGTTGGTAGGTTCGAGTTTCATTCGAGTTTGCTGGAATGATTGTTAAATATAATGTGGTTGAAGTTTGAAATTATAAAATGGGTGAAGGGTCCATGCACGAAAAAAACTCTCTTTTGGCAATTTCTTATCTAATTGTGAGAAAACTTGAAATAATCGAAACATTAAGTCTGTGTAACTATAAAAGCACAGTTTTCATGGTGCTAAATCATTCGTGTCAGTCACAGCAGCTGTTAATAGTTTCATCATTTTTGTGCTCTCCAAAATATAGTTTATTTCGCCATGGATTTACTTAATGAAGATATTGTATAATCATTAAATAAAATTTTGATTATATTTGAAGGATAGCTGAAGACTAATTTGTGATTTTTAAATTTCTTGATATAATTAGCTAAATAATAGGAAAAATATATATTACTGACGAGGTTTAAATCAAAAAAAGGTTTTATCAATATTATTTTTCTGCTATATTTTGTATTGAAGTTGAAAAAAGTGGTTCCGCCACATGCAAGAAGAGCATATAATGATGTTAATGATATTTTTTAATGTTCAAAATCAAAAGTAGTTTCTTGTAGAATGATGATCAAATGTCAGTCTCGCGTCATTTTTCGGAAAACTTGTTGCCAATATTAGTGATTTACCGTGAATAATTAATTTATTTGAAAAATCCCTTTCAGCCACATGCAAACCAAAGAACACGACTTTTCAAATCTCAAATAATTTTGTTTAAATTATTTTTCCCTTTCTCACAACCAATGAACAAAATTGATCAAAATCAGTCGATTTCGTGCACGGCCTCTTAATGATATTCAGGGGAAAAAGATGTGTAGAGTAAGTGATAGTATATCTATATGGATGTATAAAAAAAAAGAAAAAGGAACGGGAGAGTGATGAAGACAATAATGATTGTTCTATTAAGTATTCTAAAAGAAGTAAAGCTCCATATATAGAAAAGGTTTCTAAAAATTCTGGCGTTAAAATTCATTGGTGCGATCTAGATTGAAAAAGTCTGAGAGATGACATTGAATGAAGACAATATTACCATCATAGATAGTACCATTGGAAGATTGTACGTACCCATATCTATCCATCCTGAAGTGCGTGGGATATACTAACATGTAAATATAGTCACTCGTAAAATGAAAACAATATGGAATAATAAATACATAACAATAATAATAATATAATATAATATTTTTATAATTTCATAACTTTGGGCTTTTAATCAATTATAGATATCGAAAGCATGTAATCGTAAAATCCCATCCAGTAACTTCGAGGTATGGAAACCAAAGGTAAGGGCTCGAACAATTTCAAATTCCAACTTTATATTATCGAAGTTCGCAAGTTGTCGCGGTCCAACGAACTTGTTCAGTAGTTATGTGCACAACAATCAGTTTGTTTGCACAATCATTTAGTATAGAATTATATTGTTGGATAAAGGTAAATATTTATAAGGGAAGTTTGTGCTTGGGTCTGTAATAGGCTATCATTTTCTTCTACTTTGTTGTTTTGTTTTTGTTAAATATGCTATGGAAATTCCATCTGTAAGGTGATTTCATCCGTGAGAGTACGTCAGTGGGATGTTAATAGATTATCCTATTAATAATATTGAAACGCGCGGTGATGATGAAAGTTACAGCCATGGAAATCTTATAGAGGCTCATTGTCATATTAGTGAACATTCACAGGTGAAACCTGTCAATGTTCAAGAACTAACATGACAATGGACTTGATAAGATCATCACAAATACTATCAGCCGTTTGGCGCTGGATACTGGACCAAGGAATGAAATAATGAATTTCTACTATGACCTTTTACCTCAGAGCTTAGACAGGGTGGCAATTGCTTTAAAAGCGTTTCGTTTTTTTCTTTTTCAACGACATTCAACAGAAATGACATAAGATTTTCAGTAGCTTATGTCAGGCTACCATACATTTTTGACTTTGTCATCATAGTTATCGCTGACAGAATGTCATTTTGTCTAAGGCACTAGGTCTTCAATGTCTTCGCGTTCAACTTTCTGCTGTTTAGTTGATACCTTGGCAGTTTTGACAGATTCTCTTTTCTTCTCAATATGATCGTTTTCAACCACCTAAACCAACATATCATCCTAAAACACCCATGATAACAATCAAGAAGAAAGTTTCACTGAAACATGTACGAACTTAACTTAAGTCGTTTAGTCCCCGCGAGGTCGGAACGCACGAACCGTAAAATTGGATAGCCCCGGCCTGTTTAAATCGATGACCTAATTTACGAGGATGGAAAGATACGGTGTTTTTGTATACTCCACATGGAGTCTGTATCAATCAAGTTTGGAATTGAATTTGAAAAGAAAAGTGATAATGTGTGTGTTGTGTCTTTGTGATAGAGTCAACAACTTTCAGATGCTGGAATATTATCTAAAAATTCAGATGTAACGCTCGTTTCATTCTTGATGGCACATGTTGTTAAAATTTAAAACAATATTGTAGGTACCTATTATTTATCTGATAAAGAACACGGAAAGCTGCTATATGAAAACTTCTCACAACCGTTTGTAATGAAAATCTAAAAGGAAGACTATTGCTTATACCTTCATTGCTGGCTGGGTGTCTTGTTTCGGCTGACCTCACCGCATCACCACCGTCAGGGGCAAGCAGTTCGAGAGCAAGCTGTTCCACACCATCACAGCGCTCCTCGGCAGCCAGCATCGGCAAATAACGGCGTACCACCCAGCCTGCAATGGCCTGGTCGAACGCCTGCACCGCCAGCTGAAGGCAGCCATCCGGTGCCCCATGGACACCCATATAACCCATATTTTGTAACAATATCTTGTTTTAAAAGAGTGTCTGTGGAGTTTCTTGCCCGTTCTTCTCCATAGGAACCTACTACGCTTTCGAATGGGCAACTAGCTTCATCTTTATGACTGACCGACCCCTTGACAATTCAAAAGTGCCAGTAATTGGTTTATTTGAAATAAATGCTTTGAGTTTGAAATAATGATAACTCCGAAATTGAGCTCGAAAAAAGTAAGGAAAAAAATAATGAGATATATTTATTTAAACATGGCATGAATGATCGTTCAAGTTACTCGCGACAGTTATCTGCATCTTTTGAACATAACATTTGCATGTTATTATTGAATTTGACTTTGACCTCTGAAGATGCTGAAAATCTAAGTTAATGTTCTAGAATATTAAATGAGTTACTATGATGATTGCTACTCAGTCAAGTTTAAACACCTACGTAATACAAAAACTGTGTCCTTTCTTAGTGAGTTTCGCAACAATTTTTCGGTTCACTGCACACTCAAAGTAAATCGTTGTTTGAACAGATTTTATACGAAAACTTCTACGTTGAAAGTTTCTGACATTTTATTAGTTTAATAAACTTTAGTTTGCTGCTTCAGTATTGTTTACAATAAGTTAAGTCACTTTATTTTGGGTATTTCATGCTTCATTGGGTTTATTTTCTTTGTTGAAAATAGGCTGATCCTTTTTTGTTTTAGATAGGTATTTTGTATCGTGAGAGAAAACTTCCTCAAGTTTTTTCTGACCCCTGTCTATCATCTTCGGGTTATTTTTTTGCAGTTTTGATTTGTTTAAATATTATCAACATGACGTCATAGAAAAATGAGAAATCATTTTATTTCTGTAAGTAGATATAAACAAACACTTTTACATTCAATAATATTTTTTAAATGAGATGAGGTCGGTGTTTCCTACATACCTACTCATCATTTCAGCCGAAAGACATCCACTGCTAGACATAGGCCTCCCCCAAAAGAGGGGGAATTTGCCATAATCGCCACGCTTGGCAGGCGGGTTGGCGATCGCAGTTTGGTTTTAAAAATGCATAGAGAACGCTGCTGCCCATTCCCTAGTAAGTCCCTTAGTCGCCTTTTACGACACATACGGGAAGAAATAGGATAGTGCTATTCTTTACGTCCTTCACCACACGGTACACATACCTACTTGGTGCATTCAAAATGCTTTTATGTGCTTATTTGAAATAAATGATTTGACTTTGGTATCAAATTGGACGACACTCAAATGGACACGCTATAAAACCCAGAGTTCTTGTTACCCTACGCTTTGTCCCAAAGTTCGCTTGTGTTTTCGGTAATTAACATGGGAGTTAGATATCTGGTAAAGATGTATTAAGTATTTCGATTTTGCTTTTACTTGAAAAATCATTTATGTAAATTACTTGGTCCAAGTTTTGGCACAAGAAAAGAGAGCGCTATGCCCGGCAGTGGGTGATTAGGCCTGTGTATGATGATGATGAGTTTTGGCACCTCTGTTGGTTATGTATCTAAGGTTAGTGAATGTACCGTGTTACGAGTATTCACTATTTGATTTTCAACAAAAAATGTAAACAATAATTAATTTAGCATCACCTTGATACTTTGTTAGTCGAAATAAACGTTTTATTATTATTATTATTTAAATAATGTCTTTGACATATCTCGGGACCCTGGGGTCCCGGATTTTTGGAAGGCGTACGAGGGGCCGAAGACAACTCATAGAGGCTCCTTAGACAATTTTAAATTTATTTATTTATTAATTAGCCTACAATTGTTTACACATTATATTTCATTTTAAAGTGCTAAAACCACATGCACTATATATTTAGAATTATATATTTGAGAGACTGAAATTAATTTAGAATTGATTAAAAAATGATGAGGAGGCACCAACCGATGATTATCCCTGTATGCACAATGCAAGTGCACCCGAGGACAACCCCCGGTTGCTGCGGGACTATTGCAGGATATGGAAACAAAGATATATTGGACTATGGATTTTGGTAGCTAAAGTAGATCCAGCCGCGCAATGAGAGCCTCCTGAGGTGTTGGTCGAGGCTCTCCGCTATTAGGCCATTAACCGTAACGTACAATGATTGCAGATTCCGCGTCCCACACGTCGACAACCTCGTGTGCTAAATCAAGATACTTGATTTTATTATCTTTCTCAGCTTTCACGAGACTCATGAGGGACAGCGATACAACAATCATTGCACGGCGCTCACGTTGATCTATATTATCACAATATTAGGCTTATTGGCTACAATTATTATTATTATTCTTTTTAAATATCTTTGACATATTTCTGGACTCTAGGGGTCCCGGACCTTTGCAAGGCGTACGAGGTGCTGAAGCCAACTCGCCGAGGCTCGTTAGATGCTTTTAATGAAATGACGGCACTGAGGCACCAAACGACGATTATCCATGTTCGCATTATGCAAGTACATCCAAGGACAACCCCCGGTTCGTGTAGGACTATTGCAGGATATGGAACAAAGATATATTGGACTATGGATTTTGGTAGCTAAATTGGACTGGTTACCTAAAACTAAGGAAGGACTATGGCCCCTGTCTGACCAATGTTTTATACATACAATCATCATCATCATCATAATTTCAGCCGAAAGTCGTCCACTGCTGAACATAGGCCTCCCCCAAGCACCGCCACCTCGACCGGTTCTGTGCTTCCCGCATCCAGCGGATTCCTGCGGCTTTCATAAGGTCATCGGTCCACCTTGTGGGTGGCCTTCCAACACTACGTCTTCCGGTACGCGGTCGCCATTCCAGAACCTGGTTACCGGTTACATACAATACACGGATAAAATGACAGGGCGTGACTTGCACACTCAATAATGGGCCTCCGGAAACGGTCACTACTAGTCAATAGCATATAGCACATAGTGACGTAGCGACAAGGGGGCAACATATCCTGAGGTGCTTGAGGAGTGGAGAGGTATTCCACGGCTATCAGGACAATCCTGGATGTGCAGTCAAGATCCCTACCAGCATCTGACTGAAATACTTTCTTCCTCCGAGCAAGTTTGCTCTTTCGAATTTCCACTCAAGCCGGCCAGTAAGGGTAATATTGAGGTGGGAGATCAGTTCCTCGTCAGTGTTCACTTCAGCTGGCCAATAAAGGCAAGCCAGAGATGAGGAACATGACTTCTCTCATGAGATAGGTACCGCTACTGCTCATCAGCTCACCACATGCTGCCCTGCGGGTTAATGTATCTCTATTGGTCAAGTAAACATTACCGGCACAGACCTAGAGTTCGGAACACGCAAGCCCTACCATACTTCAACGTAGAAATACGTACATGTTATATCATTTTCTTATCTTCTTTTTTAACGTAGGTAGGTATTTAGTTTTGTTGTGATATTTTAGTAGTCTTTTGTTAAGTGGGTGAATAATAAAACAATTTGTAGTATTCTAACATTTAATATTTTCGAAATTTTATTTCTATAGTAAATCGAGGATTTACATATTAAAAAATAAACGTTAAACAATCAGTCTTTTTGAAGATAATTAATTTTCATTTTACTTTAGTTTTTCACTACATTATTCTTGTTTCTCTGGCTTCAGACATTTGTTGCTAAAAATAAAACGAATCTCGATAAAAGTGGCAGTGTTAGAACATTTTACTATATTTTTATAAACATTTGAAAACAAACAGAAAAGTATTATAACTTCGAAATGTAAAAAAAAGTGTATGTCAAGACAAAAAATACTCCTGCAGAATAAGCTTAATTGCCCCGGTATCACTATGCGACAGCAAAATAATGCCTAAATAAAAATGCGCTGTTGCATTTTTAACCCTCGGTTCAGAGCTGAAAGTTGAAAATCCAACAGCGCGTTTTGAATAAGCCATTCATTCAGGTGTCGCCTAGTGTTAGTGAAAACGGGCGTAAATATAAATAATATGTCTGAAGACTATGAAACTGGATTTCATTAGAATAGCTACTTATGTTAAACATAGTTTACTGTTCAAAGATTTTAATACAATTACATATAGGGTGAAATGTGAGAAAAATAACGAGAAATTAAATAATATCTTGGCAACATCTGATTTGGCTCTTTCCATGTAAAATGCATTTGAGTGACACGCTTTTTGCCTATAATTTAAAATGTGTTTTTCGATTTGCTTCGAAGATTTGTTAAGTAATCAATTTGATTTTATAATTTCCCTATTTTTATTTTCATAAAAATTATACGTTTAAAAACTAGGTTTACAATAAAACATTCTTAATTTATACAATTCATTATTAACATTATTTTATTTATAAAAACTTACATATTACGAAAAGAAGATTATTTTGTCAGTTGGTTAGTTTATACAACTTAATTGTTTCGTTAAATTATGCTATTGAGATCGAAACTTGACTAGCTTTACAAAACAATTAAATTTTAGTGACAAGCTAAGAGCAATTTGCAATGATTTATGTTTATTTAAGAAATTTAAATGATGATTAGAAAGTCATGTTGTAACAGTTGGTAATAGAAAACTTGAAAAGTATATAGCCGGTAAACCAAAATAAAGGTGATAAAATATTGAATTGCAAAGTGCTACTCACTTTGCAATTCAATATTTTATCACCTTTAACTTTTTTAACTTACCTATAATAATAATAATTAATATAGACTAGTATAAACTCCATTATTACAAAGATAAATGAATAAAACTGATACAACCTTAGTATAAATTTAATCAACCAGTTGATATGAACACAACCATTTTAAAATTGTTTACTATCCCAGTTATGACTGTGTCAGCTACCTATGATGTGGCACTCTGCATGCTTCTGTAAAAGAAAGGTAAAACTGTGTTTATATTATATCTCTAATCATCCGCTGATAATCTAAAAACAGTCAAATGTATTTTGGATCGCAGTTATGTTAAGAGTCCTGTGAGCCAATTGCCAGTATCCTGGCTTCTGACTTCAGGCTAAAAAATCTTTCTTCTTTATAATATTAGTATAGATTACAGTAGTTTCCTCAGCGCACGCCAAATAATGAATTTTGTAGGCAAAATTTTGCTAGTTTGGGTTACATTCTTGCAATTTTCTTAAGGATCTCTGGTTTTTTTTTTGAATAAATTATAGCCTATGTTACTTTTTAATAATTTTGCTTTATATTGGTGAAAAAAATATTAAAATCGGTCTAGTGGTTTCGGAGCTTATTCGGTACAAAAAAACAAACCATAAAATCTTTCCTCTTTATAAAATTATAGTAATAGTAATAGTATAGATTACTAATTATTAATTATACTGTCTACTAATATCTGCCTTTCTACGAATATTATTCGGCCTTGTCATCACTTACCATCAGGTGAGATGAAGGGCACGAGCATCCCTGTTGTGAATAAAAAAAAAAGAAAAGAAAATAATGTCTTGATATTTGCTTTACTTACTTCTTGGCACACTTTTTAGTGTTGTTGTTCGCGATACGCAGTCACTTTCTTCAGACTCTGACCGCATTTGAAAACTTGTTTCTGGAAAAAACCAAATTCAGTTTATGGCATTATACTATCATCCAGGTATATCAAAGCTTTCTACACACTCTTTTAAGTTTTTGTAATTGTTCTACGGCGCTATTAGATTTTTTAAATTGCTTGTAGACGATCAAGATTATAACACGTAATTCTATTTTAGTTTTAACTTCACATGATAGTAATTACCATACTCACCACTGTCGTATCTTGATTTGCTGTTACCCGGCAGGTGTACCCTGTTTGGCACTTCTTGATTGTCGACATGTCCGAAGGTTCGGAAGCCTATCGCAAACTGTGCATATGGACTTATCTCGTATAATTCTGTGGGAGAAAGAAATGTTTAAAATAATTATTCCATTAAATAATACATTGATTAAATAATCAGTAGCGGTTACACGTTTAATCTTCTCTTCTTTTGCTTCTAAACACCCCTTGCCTCACCGGAGCATTGACCGCTACCATAGTCAAGGGTAGATGGGCAATTTGTTAATGGTTCTTGTCATTTGGGGGGATGCATAGAGAACGCTGCTATCCATTCTCTAGTAAGTTCCTTCTGACACCCATGGGAAGAAATAGGTTGGTGCTGTTCTTTAAGTCCAGCATCACATGGCACGCTTCTTTTGAGTATTTATTTATATAATTACTAGCAAAAACCGCCCCTACTTTAAGTTATGACCTAACCTTAACCAATTAGTCAGAGTGGCTAGATTAGTCACTGCGACCGATTCGGCATTAGAAGCCATTCTGCATTATGTACGTCTAACCGTGGATAGCAGTTTTGTTAAACGTAATGCAATGGCAATCCAACTGAACGATGTTCAGCTGTTTTACATAACGGAACTGTTTTGTAAAACAGCGGATTCGACAATCCATCTGCGTCATATTATAGAGTATTTGTGTTGTTTTTTTTTCGTTATTATCATCACATGCATTTTTTTCTTAAAAATGATCATTTTCAGCTACTGTTGGGTAAACGTTTTAGTTAAGCCACTACAAACTAATCATATTAATACAATTCTTACCATGCTTATTCTCAGCAGTAAGATGTACTGGTGTACTATAAACTCTGTTGTTTATATCAGTGGGAACACTTTGCGGTGTATTCACTGTCACGTTACTTCGCTCTGACTTGCATTCAGCTGTTAATGAGTTTCTGTACTCTGTCATGTGTTGGTGGCTGTAAAAAAGAGTTGTTAATGGCATTTTCCTTTAACATCTTGTCCATCCTTAGCTTTGGACAAATAGCATCTAGGATCGTGGTTGGTCATTAATCTATGTACATGATATCTCACTATTGGGTTATATCTTGTATAAGTTCAATCGATTCCTATTGTTTCAACGACGACGTTTTGTGGATTTTATAGGCGAAATTTTGTAGATAGACTGTTGTTTTAATTTATAGTAGCTCATATTGTATCTACACATAAAACAAGTTAACGTAATACTTACTTATGCCTCTTGACGAGTATGTAAACGCAAGTCAGTGAACAGATCATCAGAAGTATTGAACTGCAGATTATAACCAGCATGTTCAAATCAAAGAATTCTGATGGTGGCCCAACTGATTCTGAAATTCAAATGTTAAAACAATAATATTTATGTGCTTTTAATTCTTATTATGATTTAAAATTTCAGCAAAATTATTCAAGAGTCGAATCTACGAGATTAGAAGAAGAAGAGAGAATAAAGAATAGAAGAGTAATTCATACATCTAAAATATTATAAATGTGAATGTAACTTTGTCTGTCTGTCTGCCTGTCTGTTACGTTTTCACGCCTAAACCGCTGAATCGATCGTCATGAAATTTGGCAGATATATAGCCTGGGTTATGGAGAAGGACATAGGCTACTTTTTTTTACGCAATAACCGATATCTACGCGGGTGGAGCAGCAAAAGCTAGTTTAACATATGTCTAAGTTTCTCAAGTAATTTTGCTTCCGGTTTATAAAAGCTCAACTGTAATGTACTCAGTAACTTTGTTGATTATAATTGTTTATTTTTTGAACTAATTGGAGCAGATAACACGACATTTGGTAGAACATTTACAGTTTATTGTCATAATCAGGTTTACGGAAATCGGGAATTCAGATAACTTTTTTAATTATGAAAGGACTATAGAGGTATGAGGAACACGGAAGAAACAAATTTAGAACTTAAAGTGCCATGATTTGATATTGACTTACCTCCTTGCATAGTAGTAGTAGCATAACTAAACAACGACGTCGATATCCCTGCTGCGTTCTCTGCAGTCACTCTGACGTGATACCACTGAGCTGGCGACAGTTCTGCTAGCACGAAGGAGTTTGGTTGAGCGAGGATCGATGTGGGCACGTAGTGGCTCCAGGCTTGGTCGAGTTGAGGCTGGAATTAAAAGCAATGATAAGTAATTGACTAGTGTTTACTGTTACAGATTTAATGATTTGGCCATGAGCAAAGATGTTACAATCCTGGAAGCTTGTGAGGAGGTTACCAATTAACGATAAGTTTTCTTAGTTAAAAAAGTACAACGGCTCATTTGGATGAATTCGCTGGTGCTATTAATCTAAGTAAAAGTCCAATAGATAGAATTATCTGTTTGAGATAACGGTAATTTATGGAAATGTATGAAATATGATGATAGAATACTTTAATGCTGTTTCCGTGGAGTTTCTTGTCCATTCTTCTCCACGAAGACCTAGTTTTGGAACGAACGACTAGCTTTCTCAGTAACGTTACTTTGACAAGCCTAATTGAAATAAATGCCTAGTCTTGTCTTTCTGTGCTTTTCTCTATAAAATCCTTTCCTTACACACCATATTCATAGGGACTTTCATACATAGTAAACTACTAGTTACCTTTCTGATACACAAAGCTTGCTAATAAAGTGACTATCTATAAATGTAGTTTACATTCAGTTCAACACAAACTTTTGGTGTCCGATTTTGAACTTAACTACTAACATTTTAAGGTTTATAATCGTTGGAGAAATTCGACAGGGTCGTATAACTTGATTTGCTGGCGACTTTACACAAAGACCTCGATCCGAAACAACTATCGGTGATAGACCTACACAAATTGTAATGTGCTGTCTGAACTCGCAAAAGTAACTGGGTTTGCATTTAATATTATGCCGCTACAACAAACGGTCTACATATTGTTGATGCAGTGGTATCTATGAGCAACCGATCACACAGTAAAAAGTATTTTTCACTTCTCATGCTCTAAAAGTACGCCAATATAGCCCTACGAAGCGGGACTAAAGTGACCACTTTGGTCTCTAGGGAGTGAAAAAGTAATTAGTTTTTTTAATTTCCTTCATGTGACATAGACAAACTCAAACAGCCAGTAAATATACTATGATCTGTGGAGTGTGGACCATCTTCATTGCGAAAATGTTGAGAGTTTTAGTTCCATGGTTTTTCCGCAAAGAAGGTGGCGCCATATGTTTTAAATTGTTAATCTGTGACTGGTTTAGAAGAAAAAACTGAACACGAAAATTTCAGAATTTTTGTCGAGTGTAAATTTCGGTTTTAAATAATTTTTTTAAGAATGTCCCGTGACAGTGAAGAGTTTGACGTCGAGCAAAGAGCAAAAAACGTAATAGATATTAAATGTTTTTGTACTAAATTGACTATTTTTCTCGCACTCAAAGTGAAAAGTACAGTGTGCACCTCCAGACTAAACGCCAATTTGATATACCCTCGGCTTCATTGACTTCCTCGCAAGCTCGGGAGTCAAACCACCCTGGTAAAATACGGCTTTGTTTAGTCCCTCGATATAAAATATACTATAATTTAGTTACGATATTTTTACTCACCAGTTTATTTTCAGCCTTCTTCCACGCCTTGCCTCCATATTCCTTGTAATCCACATCAAACCTGGTGATCTCACAACCATTGTCATCCCATCCACTCAGCTGTATGTAGATATGTGTAGCGTTGCTCCAGAACCATTCGGTGCTGGTTGGTGATATGGGAACTGAAATATGAATGCTATAAGTAAACAATTTTTCTTGTTTGTTGGCTCATTGTGGTTTTACTGAAATCTGCGTCGTATAAGTGACTACGTACGTAAGTAAAGTTACTGTTAGCCACTCTACTTCAATCAATGAAGCATATTGACGTTTATAATGGCACTTTCTTGAAAATTTCCATCAAGGTTAATTAGAATTCTGTTTTTTAAAGACTTCTCCGAAATCTTTAGAAGACTTAAAATAGGGAACTACTAGTTATTTTGAACAATTCCACTTTATACCGAGCCACCCCACTGGTGGGGCAGGATGGATTGACTAAAATTTTGCAGTGTATCTGCCCCACTAATTCGATTTGGTGGGGCAGATTCCACTACTCTAAAATCTTGTTGGATTCTGCTCCACTAGGGTTGGCACCTAAAAGTACAATAATTGTTTGGATTTTTATATTTCCTATGTTTCTGGAAAGAAGAAATTTGTGGGTCAGATTCCACTGTAAAATTTTAGGCATTCCACTCTTTCACTTTTCCACTTTTCTTTTTCTTTTCTTTTTCACTTTTGGCAAAGTGGAATGATTCGTTATTTTTCATCGATACTTGGACAGTTATCTACCCTAAACCAATCAATACACGCAGCTAAAAAGGGGAACATGATGAATGGACTGTCGTGACGAAAATAATGCATTTTTTATTAGCTGTCGGAAGAAAGCGGTTGTTTTCTTGGTTCAAACTGATAAAAAATATCAGTTTTTACATTTATTTATTTAACAATTTATGTACACACATATAAACAGACAAGAAGAAAGGAACAGAAAAATACGTACAAAGGTGATGCTTATTTCTAATGAACAACGCTTAGAGTCCGTCGATAACACTGATTGATGTTCGATTCGACACGGACGCGTATTCAATAGTTGAGAACAGCTAATCTGGTGAAGATTGCAGGAATCCGTTGGATGCAGAAAGCGGTTATTTTGGCGATGCTTGCGGGAGGATAATGTCCAGCCAGAGAACATCTTACCGCTTATATCGGTTAAAGATTTTGCGAAATTATAAACTCACCTCCTCCCAAAGTAGTAGCATCAACATAAGTCGGCTGCGAGGAGCCCACACTGTTAGCTGCCGTCATCCTCAGAGAATACTTTGTGCCACACTTTAGACCTTGAAGAGTGTACTCCTGGATTCCTTGCAGTAATGTGCCCTTACTTGACCAAGCCTCTTGCCAGGAACCGATCGCTTCTTTCCATGTTAGATTATAACCTGGAATCAGTAGATTAGAATAGGTAGGTTATATTTTTACAGGGAGATGGTTTAAAATCATCTGTTGTCCACGCCGTCTGGAAGAGGCTTGGAGGCGGCAACATATTAGATCTCTTTTTTAATTAGATCCCCCGACAATATTTAAAAATGTTTCCTTTTTCTGATTCGAACTGCCACAGTCAAGCGAATATATGAAACGAAAATAACTATATAAAATATGAACCGTAAAAACAACAAATCGTTTCATTTTTTGGGCGAACAAACCTGATCCTGCACATCTGTACAGTTGGCATAGTAATAACTTTACCACCCTAAGTCTGAATATGTCGCAGTAAGATAGTTGAAGCCCTGGTTTAGTTATATCCCTAGAGATATAACTATATAGCGTAATATAGCTATAATGAAAGCGGTTCATAACTGTCTTACTAGGAATATACATAACTGTGATACGAACACGATCTAATCTAGTGAAATAATTATAAGTATAGTATATTTTCTTTGATTAACAACAACTTAAAAATCATTCAGGACCAAAGTGATAAATCTGTTGACATATTAAAAATACATAATTAAAAAAAAAAAACATGTAAAAAATCCAAGACACAGTGTTCTACTAGAAGATATAACTATACCGTGATATAAATATATCACAGCTTCAACCATCTTGCTGCGATAAATACACTTGCAAGTCATAAAATGACATGATATATTTTTGCGTTTAAGACCAATGTAAAAGTAGATAGTTTCAACTGTATTGAAGTTGTACTACGTTGCAGGATCAGCAGTGCTATTCTGTAACCATCTCACCGTGAAAACTAAGGTGTAGTGAGCGTGGAGTGAGCTGTCAATGGTGTCAATCCCAAGCATCAGGTGGAATTAGACGTCACTTCCAAGCTCACTTCACCTAAGTTTTCACCATGAGATTTTTACAGAATTGCTCTACTGGAGTCAATTTACGAATGTATTGCCAAAAGTGGTAAATACAAGTGGTCAACTATACAAGTAGCGAAACGGTTTTATAAAAGATCACCTGATATGAATACGTATGAATACGTATAAGACATAAATGAGGGTTAATTGGACGGATTGCATAGGAAGCACATTAAAGGCCTATTCAAATATAAGCGATATCGCTGTCGAGCTCGGTAGCGCTACTGGTCCATCTTCTGGTTAGTTACTTTGGGCCAGTATCGCTGCTGAGCGTGACAGCAATATAATTTTTAACTGAAGAGGCTTAAGTCCTACTTTTGATATCTTTGACGAAACCTGGGGCTATTAAGAATTTTGTGATTATGTTAGGTTAGATAGGGCTGTATAAATTTCCATTTAAAAATTCATCATTAATTCGCTGCACATTGCAAATCCATTCCGTATATATATATATATATATATTTAAATAGTATAATCTTATATATAAAATTCTTGTGTCACAATGTTAGTTACCATACTCCTCCGAAACGGCTTGACCGATTTTTATGAAATTTTATATGCATATTCAGTAGGTCTGAGAATCGGCTACTATCAAATTTTTTTTAAAGTTTTAGCTTGTTTAGGTAGAGTAGGGTAGGTAGGTAGGTAAGTAGGGTAGGGTAGGCTAGGATAGGATAGAGTAGTGGAGTTTATACAATAGCTTTTGACAGAACGAAGTCTGTCGGGTCAGTTAGTAAATATATTCAAATTGCTTACTAATTTTCTGCATCTTCCCACCAATTTTTCTGGGTAACTCCCACTGCAGGTGTATGGCGTTCTTATGTGAAGTTATCCTCACGCTCGGGGGCTCCGGGGTAGGCAGCACTGACACCTCGTAAGATACTGAGTCGGAACCGTACAGGTTCTTAGCTAAGCAGGTGTAGTTGCCGCTTAGGGCTTGGTCTATATCTGGAAAATTTCGAAAAATATTCCTGTAATGTAATTTTGACATGCAAGATTTACAGCCTATCAAAAGAACAACGGTATTCGAAATAAAAGCGCATGGTATACGGATTCTTCTATGACTGTCTGATAAAGCAACAATGACCCTAAAATTGTAAAGCGACCAATTTGTCAGGTTGCAAACGGGTGGTGAGTAGCATAGTGCAATTGTGAGGCAACACTATTGTTTTTTTAACACACTTGCTCGTAAAGTGGCTCTTAATGAACCGCTTTAAGGTCATAATGCACTGTATTAAAAACGCGTGCTTTTTACTTTACGTTACCGCGCTAGTGCTGTAACGCCACAGATAACTATTTACTAGTCGGATAATTGCGATTTTTTTAATCTCATCAAAGTTACTTCCATAATGCTGGAACCATAATGCCATATTTCACTTTTTTTTAATATTCTGAATTGTCTTTGGTCCCAAAATTAACTAAAAATTTACATCAAATTGTCTGTGGTCCTTCCCGGAACCAAACGAAAAAGGCCCTGACTGGCGTTCTATCATTACGGATTCTCACTGAACAAATGTATATTTCTCTATACTAACAGTACTTTCGAATTCCATACTAACTAAATTACAATTTGACATACGACAACACTATGTTCAGTCTAAACTTTTTTTTTTATATAGGCTCTCTAGCGGTTTTGCCAGTGCCTTTATTTACACCTGCGCGCGCATCACTAGCACGGTGCGCGGAAAAACAAAACCAGCGCCATTTTCCATAAAGTTAATAACAATACAAGTCTCTTTTTTTCCTCGCAAGTGTGTTCAAAAACGTCGTATGTAACGCGTGTGCATTGATCATTACACTCTCGGCTTTCATAACGCGTTCGCCTATGGCTCGCACAATGATCAACTTAGCACACATGTATCATAATGTACTATTATAATGGAACTCTTAAGTATACTGATTTACTTTTAAAAAAAAAACCATACTGTGAAAGAAGAACTCACTATTAATCAGCAAGCTATCATCATGGTTCCTTGTGAACCTAGGATGATGGGTGATAATGTTATGTTTGTGATACCACACGGTGCGCGGTGGAGGAGAGCCCACACACTGACACACTAGGAGAAGAGAGCTTCCGACTCCTACAGAGACGGGGCCACCGAGTGAAGCTACGCCGGCTACCACTGGAAATAAAAAAATTGCATTAAATTATCATACAGATACATTAAAACATTTAAATAAAACCTTTACAAAAAAAAAAAAATATGTTGGACTTCCAAAAAAACAACCGTTTTATTTTAATTTTTTTAATTTTTGTTGTGACATACCCCACATTAATTCATATAACATTACTTACAAACAAGCGCGACGCGACACAAAGACACCGCGTGCCGCGCGACGAGCTGTCTCTTTGTGTCACGTCGCGTGTCGTGCCTGTTTGTAGGAGCCTTAAACAACAGTGACATGAAGTATTATAACATCACCAAGATACACTAAGTGGATTAAATAAATAATATCGAAGCTAACTCAAAAAAAAATATCCAAGCAATGTTAATAAAATATGACACCAGCGCGTAAGCTTCCTCCATCAAATGAAAAAAAAAAAAAAAACAATATCGATCTACAACTGACGAAAATATCGATGAATATACATCAAAAATATATATAAACATCCGAATTGAAAACCTCCTCCATTTTTGAAGTCGGTTAAAAACGTTTACTTCAATTCATAATCTTGGATTATTTACATTCCACTGGCACTTACTCAATTATCTAATATACCGGATGACTTTTTTTACCGTCTCGAAAAAAATTGGGTATACTAGGTGAACGGATTAGAAGCCTATGGCATAGCAATTTTTTTTTTTTTTTTTTTTAGAAATAAAACTAAAATAAAAGATAAAAATATTGAAATTTTGGTGCGTATGATTTAAATTTAAATATTATTTATCGTATTTATTTATTGAATTATGTTTTTTGTTAAATTTCTGTGTTTATTGTTATAGTATGATAAGTTTACTTCAAATGTGTGGTATTTATCCATAGATCAATTTCTTTCTAGGTTAAAGAAAAAATAATAAAAACTATGCCATAGGCTTCTACTCCGTTCACCTAGTATACCCAAATTTTTACGAGACGGTAAAAAATGTCATCCGGTAGTATTCTGTACATGTTGATTTTTGATTACCTACCATTTGTATTAAAAACTTTGATAAAAAGAATTAGAACTTTATCGTGAGTTTAAAGTTCTATAACATAATAATTTCTAAAATCTGATTTCAAATTTATTGTGAAATAACAATAAATTTAATGCAATAAATTGATTAGCTTTATTTTCATTTTTTCAGACTCGTACACAGAGAATTATTGCATTATTTGAGATAAATTGGCTTTTCAATGCTAACTATAAGTTCCGGGCGGTTTGCATCGATACACACAAGTATTAACATAGCCTTCTAAGCTATTTTATACATACAAACAGGACAGTTTAAGTGTAAAATATTAATTATTAGGTTCTACAACATTACAAAATCCATACTAATTTTATAAATTCGAAAGTATCTCTGTATGTCTGTCTGTCTATCTGTCTGTCTGTATGTTACGTTTTCACGCCTAAACTGCTGAACCGATCGTCATGAAATTTTGCAGAGATATATCCTGGGATATGGAGAAGGACATAGGCTACTTTTTTACGCGATAACCGACATTCACGCGGGCGGTGCCGCGGGCAAAACCTAGTATAATATATTTGAAGTCGTACCTTTAGCTGACAGATCAATATGAACCCTGTTACTCGGAGTACCCTCCCCAACTGCTGTATGAGCTCTCACAAACACTTCATACTGCCTACCAGTTGGTAGGCCTGATAGTGGAAACGTGAGGTGACGGAGGGGTGTCTCCAGAGTTGATTCCACTCGATAGCTCTGCGGTGAACTTGTGCTGAAGAAAATTAAAATAATAAATTGATTACTTCAGGTAAATTGTAACGGCAATAGTGTTGATAGCTAGAGATCGGATAATCGGATGCATATTTACCTAAAGTTAATTATTAGCTATGAAAGTATGGAAGCAGCTTTTTAAGTTTTTTTGACGTGACAACGTCTAATAAATCGATGAACGCCGCCGGCTGCATGCACGAAAAAGAATGAGTCATTGTCCCGTTACGCTCATTGTACCGTTACGCTCATTGTCCTGTTACGCTCATTGTACGCTTGCGCCGCATCAATGTTTTGTTATGTCATATATGACGCTGTCACGTTAAACTATCGTCCGTAAACCAACTTTATAGACAACCAATTTTTTTTTTGTAGGAAAATATCTCGTGATGCCAGGAATACCGGCAATGCATAACTAGTCGGGTGTTTAGTATGGAAGCGACTTCTAAAATAATATTTATAAAAAAAAAAAATTGGTTGTCTGTAATGTTGGTTTACGGACGATAGTTTAACGTGACAACGTCATAACAAAACATTGATGCGGCGCAGGCGTACAATGTGCGTAACGGGACAATGAGCGTAACGGGACAATTAACGTAACGGGACATTTTCGTGCATGCAGCCGGCGTTCATCGATTTATTAAACGATGTCACGTCAAAAAAAACACGGGATTCTTGGATTGCATAACTATTCAGATGCATATTTATTTAAAATTATTTTAACCCCCTATGCAAATATGTGTATGTAGGGTATAAGAGTAGGGGTGGTTTGTGTTAGTTAAGATAAAAATAAAACACCGGAACTGCGGGATTTATTCGATACAAAAGCGCTTTCCATAATAGCAAATATCTCAACTTTAGGTGAATATGCATCCGAATATCCGATCTCTAGTGATAGCCTAGTAGGGTGACCAAGTCTCGAGTCTCGAGTTTGAACCCAAGGCACGCACCTCTGACTTTTCGGATTCATTTATTTATTTAACAATTTATGAACACACATATAAACAAAAAATACAACAACAGACATATATAAAATAAGCTTACCTTGAAACCGGTTTGACATACACAGTGTAATGTGAAATGTCTCCATTTGCTTGTTCGGGTCTCTTCCAACTGACGAGGAGAGAGGTTGGTGATGAAACTAACACTTTTATAGCTGAAGGTGGACCGGGCACTGAAATCAAATTGAGGAAGAACATCAATGTTAGGTATTTGAGTATGGTAGGAAGAGACGACTGTATGAATACCTTGGACTTGGAAAGAAAAATGTATCTTACTATTTTTAAGGTGTTTTTGTAAAATTGCTTATGCAAGGATTTATTTTGCAAAATAGCAGAAGAAAAGGACATAGGATAAATTTTAGTTTAGTCCTGTCAAAATAATCAGCGCTTGTCACTACTCCATACAAGTTGAGACGTGATTACAAACTTGCCTACTAAAATTACGTCAATAGACCAAACTAAAATTTATCTTCTGTCCTTTTCTTAATGACATAGAAAGAAAAAGATGCACTGTACTTAAATTTAGTTTAGTTTGTGAACAAGGGAATCGGCACCATTGTCCAATTATATATAATTTTTTACATTTACCTAACTAACGTTCGAGAACCAACTTTCAGTGTTTATAGGGCTATACAGGGTGACAGTGACCGTACATAGACGCGCAACCTATTACCATGGATGTAGTAGTAGTGTGTAAGTACATGGTTTTGAACCACACCTGATTATTTTGACCGCGTAGGTTTTTTTTTAATCTTCTATGAAACAGCCGATTTTTTTTTTTGATAACCATCACAAAATTTGTAAGATCTAGAATAATGTGCTGAATTCATGGTTCGCGCGTCGATGTCCTTGCCACTCTGTATAACTGAGAGCAAGGTTAACCGTCAGCGGGATTGTCTGAATGAGGTACCGCTGCCCCGGAACATAAAGGGCCACGGAAGTAACACGGCCCGACCATGTTCCTTAGTCAGTAAGAGTCTGCGACTACCTTCCGCTCAACCCAGAGCGGGAGGGGTCATTGGATGATTTCCCACCCTCAACAAAAAAAAAAGGTAACTTACCGTCCTGTAACGTTGTGCAAACGATGGGATAAGAGAACGGTCCCAGCCCATAATTTGAGAAGCCTGCAACCTTCACTGTGTAGTTGGTGTATTTTAGAAGAGCTTGGAGATACAGCTCTGTATGTGGGGAGCTTATGTTCTGCCAGGGTCCATCTGAAATATAAAAAAAAAACAAAGAAGTACCTAGTTCTAGCTCTAATCAAACCACCTCCACACTCTCCTACTTATTTTAAGTAGTACAAATTTTTCTTTCCATACTGTTCATGCATTTTAAATAAAAGAGTGGGTAAAGTCTACTCCAGCAACCATTTAAGTCATATTTTGATTCTTATTAGTGACTAATATTAATGACTAGCTAGATCGTATTTTGTTGCATCGTATCTCAATATGAAACTTTATAAAAGGTATTCTAAACATTCTAGACACACTTAGCGAGGTCGCTGTTGAGCCGTTTTCATAATTCATTCTCAGTCACGAGATAATATTTTTTTAAACGAGTCGCGCGTCGTCTCTGACTTATTACGAGTTAGCTCGATAATTTCGAAATGACTACCTCAAACTGCCATTTCTAGACTTGACATTGTAGATATAGACACATCAAAAAAAGTTTGCGATCACTTTGAAAGATCAAAATCTTTTTTGTTACGTACGGTAGATTATATGATGATCCGGCTCGCTTGACTTAAACCCAATAGAGCACTCATGGGATGCTCTTAAGCGAGCTGTTTGGAATCGTCAGCCACGTCCCCAGATAGTGCCAGAGCTCAGGGAAGGCGGTATTCAAGAATGGGACAGGTTACACCAAGAAATACTGGATAACTTGATTCTCAGCATGCCCAGGAGGAGTACCGCATGTGTTCTAGCCAAGGAAGGAGTTATATTATATTGAATAGAAACCTTTTATTAATAAATTGTAGTTTAAGTTTGGTTAAACAGTCGTTTTCTTTCTATCAAATTTCTGTTACAATTACATTATAATTAATTACTCTTTTTTTTTTAATAATTTTATTTTTTAAATTTCAAACAGGGTATTTCTGTTTAAAGAAAACACACAACATATATTTTTTCTTGATAAGGTTAAATTTAAAAAAATATGTCAGCTTGTGCTAGTGATCACAAACTTTTTTTGATGTGTGTATGTATACAAGGTGGAAATTAAAACAAGACAATAAATTAAAACACGCATAGTAGTATTTAAAAACCACGTAGATTCTAACATCGAAATTAAAATAGTTCATTGTGATACAAGGGTGGGAAGGATTTCATGTATGAAATCCAAATGACGATTTGATTTCCGTTTCTGAAATGCCGCATATTATGTAGATGTTTTCGACTTTAAATATTAACTTTTCAAATATTTATCAATTGACAGCAACATTTTTCAAACAAAAACTTAACATACCTTCAGTACTATAATAAACGGAGTATCCCAGAAGTGATGTCCCATGAGTAGTGATGGGCTGCCACGCGACCCTCAGAGATGATGATGATACTCCTCTGCACTCTACTCCTGATGGTGGTAATTCAGGTGCTGAAAAAAAAGTCAAAGAAATTCCAATGTTTTATACAAAGAAATTCAAATTCCAGGATTTTATACAATATTTTTTTTTTCGTTTTGGATAACTACAGAAAGATTTTAGTGTCTATTGCCGAGAAATTATTCGCATTGAGTCCGGTATGAAAAGTTTTACTTATTACAAAAACTGGATTTCTGTGGCAATCTCCTATCAATTCTTTAGTTTAGGAAACAATATTTAGGAACTTCCATACTTGAAACCTAATCCATACTTAATATTATAAATGTGAAAGTAACTATCTGTCTGTTTTTTTTTTGGGTGCGAAATTATCAAATAACTTCTCCCGCTCTCGGCGGAGTGGAAGGGCGTGCCAGACTTTTATTGACTAAAACCCACACGTGGTTCCTTCAGTTGCCTGTGTATCCACGGTATCCCTTTCGGACAAACCCGCAACCCTGGCAGGCTCCGGTCCTGACGGACGCCGTCAGTGCGTGCTGACATCTCTTAGAGGCGCGCGTGGAACACAACGCGCCGTCGACCCGGGCCTGGTCCTTACCGGACGGCGAACTGCCCATAGCTCGCCGTCCGCAAGCCCGCGCCTACGGTGGCCGGGAATCGGCTATCGATTCCCGCCGCCCAGGGTGTCTCTTGCGGCGACTAGGGACGTGAGGGCGCACAGACTGCCGTTCCCTCAATCGTTCTGCCTCCTCCTTTGCGAGCATTACTGCTTCGCAGAAGGACCAGATCCGAACGCGAGAGATCGCCGCCGCTGATCGCCGCCGTGAGGACACGGCGGTGCTCTACCCAAGCTGGGCAGACCGCCACCGTATGCTCCACCGTGTCCTCAGTGATATAGAGAGGGACATAGCCTACTTTTTTACGCGATATCCACGCGGGCGGAGACAAAATCTAGTTCTTCATAAATAAGAAACTTTAATGCCTTTTGCAGCATATTACCTCCTTCTCTTGTTGTTTGGTAGACAGGTAATGAAAAAGGACCATTACCAGCTGAATTGAAAGCGCTGACAGATACAGCGTACCTAAAACAATACACATACATTATTATGCGGCCTCAAAACTCAAGAGAGAAAGTCTCGCGAGAAGAGAAAAAGGTTCGCGAGAAGAAAGAAAGTCTCTAAAGAAGACAAAATCAATTAAAGGAGACGGCGAGAAACTGTTCACATTCACGTTTCACGGGTGTTCTCGGGGCTTCTCAGCGAGAGTCTGAAGGCTGCATTATTTCAATTCAATTTCATTTATTTATCTACACCCATGCTATAAATCCTCTATAAAAGTTTCTGAAACAGCTTATTGCCAACATTAAAACAACCGGTGTCCAAATATCAGTAACCATAATATCATCCAAATGAGTGTTATAATGTTGTACTAAATTTCATTATGCAACTCCTTTGCGTTTTGGATCCCTTCCTAGAGCCATATTTATGTATTTCAAAAAAAGAACATTGTCATGCACGCGCGTTTTACTACAACAGAGCATTAATTAAAAAAAAAAAAAAACTCTTAGGTTATTCGAGTTCACGTCGCATCTCGCCATTTTTGTTCGATATTAGTATTGCAAACCTTTATAAGTTTGTTGTTTACAAAAATGAGTGATACAAGCTTTGATAACACACCACCAGATATTTCTAATGCAGTAAACGACATTTCTAACCAATTATTACCGGAAAAGTCGAGAAAACAATATGAAAAGGCGTACCAAGATTTCATGAATTGGAAAATATCAAAGAGTAGATAACATGGGTGTAGATAAAGTCTTGTATGCAACTGTACATAATTAGGTATTAAAACACTCATGTGATAAATACCCCTTATTATACAACAGTTGCATAAATAACTATTATGGGGCTGCTGTCAATTGTTTAACATCCTAACGTGTTTTTTTGCAAATAATGAGCAAAGATAGTTAAGCAATTGAATGTCATTCTCACCTCATATTTTTGAGCAGTCCACTGAGAGTCGTCTCTTGTTTACCTTTTCTCGACATTACTTTTACCATCTTAGTTTGGGTATCATTGGGAACTGTAGAAAAGAATGTATCATTAGAATTATCTAACCGAGATCCACCAAAAACGGCTTGTACTCGTAATTATCAGTGAATGGTCGAAGAGGAAATTGCAATCAATTCTATTTATTTATTTGGTACACCAACAGCAACACATATAAAAGATTAAAACAGAACAATACAATAATAAAAGTACTAGTATGTATGTATATATCTAATAGAGGTGTACACAGCGTTCACCACAAAACAACATCTTAAGTAACTAAAAAAAATAATAATAATGAAGATATAAAATACAATTAGAATTAAAAAACAAAATTTAAATAAGTGGATATTTGAATTATACTAAATCCATACTAATCCATACTAATGTGAAAGTAACTCTGTCTGTCTGCCGGTCTGTCTGTCTGTCTGTATGTTACGTTTTCACGCCTAAACCGCTGAACCGATCGTCATGAAGTTGGGCAGAGATATAACCTGTGATATAGAGAAGAACATAGGCTACTTTTTACGCGATAACCAACATCCACGCGGGCGGAGCCGCGGGCAAAAGCTAGTAATAATTATATATACTTATAGATATTATTTTAGTTTTGATATTTATTTTATATTCTCCGCTAGCCGGAAGAGCTGATAACACGAACCTGAGCCAAGTGATTATCAGTTGGATTAAGTGCGGTAACGTGTAGAAGATTGCACAGAAGATGTTAGCGTATTTGTGTTTGGATGTGGGTTTTCTGATTCACATTGCAAAAACTTTTTGTTCACATTCAGAAAGTTTCTGCAATGAACTATGAACTAAACACATTTTAGTATCGCTGCCTTCTGCAGTAGATGGTAGGTATTTGGAGATTAGTTAAGGAAAATAAGGGACTGGTGATATTATTATAATTATTCTCTTGGCAGGTGGATCATTGGTGATTATTGTTCCTAGCTGATAAGATGTCTCTTGTGGTGCGATATTTGGGGGGTTACTATTCAGCCAATCTCCACGCTAATCTTTAAAAACCAAGCTTATTGTTAAGTATAAAGATCAAAAAATATATATTCAAATTCCCAAGCTGTATGGACGTGGCACTACAGCTAAACAGACATTACAGCTGTATAGGGCCGCGGCGCAACGTATTTTAATACAAAAGTGCGCTGCAGTCCGCATATAGTCTACGATCGTTCATACAAAAGGTACGAAAGTGATGTACTTAGGCGGATTTTTGCATTGTGGGGTGGCCCGCCTAAATCTTTGGTAGCCCGTATCAAATCGTAATATTCTTTTACCTGGATCTCCACTAATCCTGGGCACAGCCTTCACATGGTATCCTTGCAACTGTCCATTGTGGCTCTCTCTGGGTGGCGGGAGCCATGACACCACCAGCTCTCCAGGGTTGTCTGTCTGTTGGACTTGTACTCCAAGTGGTGTTGATGATGGTGCTGAAAATTTCAAATTATTTGTAAGACTTTTTCTCGACCATTTTTATTTGGTTCCAGCTCATTGTTTCTACTTCTTGTCATTGATTATTAATCCATGACTGCTTTACATTTTCTTCATATTAAGGAACATTTACGCAACATTTACGAAGCAGTACGGTTATGGAATGCCTTGCCCGTCTCGATAAGGCGTGCTCAATCTTTGTCCACTTTTAAAATTTTGGTTAAAAATCACTTCCTCTCTCCTTAAACATCATCATTACTTAAAGTTCCTTGCTCTTGTATCATGTTTATTATTGTATGTATATATATATGGATAAGTATCTATATGCTTTGTGTATGTGTATTTATTGTATATATGTAAGTGGTACACCACTGACTACCTGCAGTATTGTCTCTCCTTCTACTTTTTGATCCATCCAAAGGTTGTCTGTAAAAGATCGCTTTTAGCGATAAGACCGCCCATTGTGACATCCTATGTAACAGTTCTACATTTATATCTGTAATTTTTATGGTGTACATAATAAAGAGTATCTATTTAGTCGTGTAGTCTATCTATTTATCTATCTAACATTTTATACTGGACCATGGGTCCTTTTTTTTTGGTTCCTCGGTCATTCAGGTACGGATCATAATATATCGCGGAGTTGCATAATGCTATATATGTTCTAATATACTAGCTCACATAACACCAAGATAGATCGGGTCCCATACAAGCTTAGGTTTTCGTAGGATAGTAAAACCTACAAATCCACCTTACTTGGTCAAGCAAAAAATTCATCTCTCAAGAAATTACTAAACTATTGTAGTGCTTTGATGATATTATGTGAATGAGTGTCGAAACAGAATAATTTCAAATCTCGGATATTTATTGAAGTTTCTTGGCATAAATCAGTCTTTGTTACCTTCTTGCTGCGTACTAAAATGTACTGGTTGTGTGTATGGACTCAGATCCACCTGGTTGCCTGACGCGACCCTCACTCGATAGTCCATCGCTGGCTGTAGATCTCTCAGTTCTATGTTTTGGCGTACGTCGTTCTCTTGTCTGAAAGGGATCAACGAGTTAGTGACTGTTTGAATCTTTTATTTTGTTCTTCAGATTATTTATTTGATAGTTGCAAAATAGTTGTTTGAAGGAACAATACTATGTTCGTAATGTTTTTGTTACAAAATATGACAAGTCACGAACACGAGTTGATAAGGCGTGCACAATCTTTGTCCACTTTTAAAATTCTGGTTAAAAATGACTTCCTCTCTCCTTCATTACTTAAAGTTCCTTGCTCTTGTATCATGTTTATTATTATATGTATCCATACTAATATTATAAATGTGGAAGTAACTCTGTCTATCTGTCTGTCTGTCTGTATATTACGTTTTAACGCCTAAACCGCTGAACCGATTGTCATAAAATTTGGCAGAGATATAGCCTGGGATATAGAGAAGGACATAGGCTACTTTTTTACGCGATAACCGACATCTACGCGGGCAAAAGCTAGTATATAATATATTTATAATTATGGATAAGTATCTATATGCTTTATGAATGTATGTATTTATTGTCTATGTAAATGTTACACCACTGACTACCTTTAGTATTGTCTCTCCTTCTACTTTTTGATCCATACAAAGGTTGTCTGTAAAAGATCGCTTTTAGAGATAAGACCGCCCATTGTGACACCCTATGTAACAGTTCTACATTTATATCTATCATTTTTATGCTGTACATAATAAAGAGTATTCTATCTATGACAATAACGGAGAAGTAAAAGCTGATTCACATCACAAATACTGTTGTGATGAGAATTATAGAATGATGGTTGATGATGATGCCCAGCAATCGTAAATTGACGCCTTCAAACTCGGTGAAGCCATGGTTAGCGCAGGATGACTGGCGGCAGCTGAATGAGAGTAGCCGAGCCGATCGAAAAGGTCATGATGATAATCAAAACGCAAACGTAAGGTAGAACGCCCTCTAGCTGGGTGGGGCGACGATATTCGTTAGTTGGCTGGATAGCTGGATAGCTGAATGAGAATATCGAAGATAAAGATGAAGGTAGAACAAACTCCTTACCTAGTAATATTTATGCTCTTAGCACTGTCCCACATCATAAAGTCGTTGGTGGTGTACTGCATCGTGTAGTATTGCACGTGCGTGCTGATGGTGTCTCGCCAGGATAACTTCACTGAGTTACTGGTGACTGAGTCTACTTGCAGGTCTAAGGGAGGTGTTGGTGGTTCTGTAACGAAAAAAATAATTGTTAAATGATTAGATTGGTTGATAAAAAATGATGTTAATTCCGTAAATCGATTATGAATAACAATTTTAGACTTCAAGTTTTTTTTTAAGCTAGATGTGTTCTAAATGAAATGACTTTAAAATCTAACAAAGTCTTGTCTCTATCCCAATTGGTTTTGGGTCGTTGGTGCATATTTTCTTCTTCATACTTCTCTACTTAGTATCAGTCTATCAGTAGTCGTTGAGCTCCTTAAATCCTGAGTTGAGCTACACGATTACTGACAAATGCTTGCACTGAATGGACTGGTCCACTCAAAATTGTGTGGTTCTTTCTTCAAATGACCATTTCAGACACGGATCTACGTGCTCCTCACATGATCTGTCTGACCAAGATTATGTCTGGACTTTATGAGACTTTGACCCCTGAGTTTTTTTCGCCTTTTCTTTTTAGGGGTAGTCAGATAGGAAATGTTGAATTCATTTAGCATATTAAAAAAAAAAAAAAAAAAATTACGTGTAAAAGTGATTCCGACATCCTATTTACATGATAAACGCTTTCATTTCATTTCATTTCAGTCATCCCCTTTCTCGCAATTTTATCTTTCACACAATTAATCGTTTAGTCGACCGTGTTCATACTCAAAACTTTTATAATGAAATGTTCCATAGTGCCCTATTTTCTATAAAAAAAACTTTCATAGTTTATTATTACAGCTAATGAGCATATAACTTTAAACTCACCAAGTATATCCAAATGCACATTATAAGCAGCAACCCCATACGGATTACTGGCACGACATTCGTAAGTACCACCATCTCTGCTCTCCACATAGTTAATGTTGATCAAACTGTTCACACCGTTGTGCGTCATCGTCTCTGATACTGTGAGCCTGAAATTGTAAAACAAAAGATTTTCAGTCTTTGAAACAAAAGCTAATCAAACTGAGTCGACATGTTGAGTCATTCAAAATGACGAAAATCGTCCCTCTGTGTATCAAGAATTGCTAGTATTTAGGTATGTAAAATATAAATAGATAATATCATAAAAAATATGGCTAACTTGAAACCCAATATTATAGACAAAGGCAAGTCTATCAAATTATTAACAAAGGAATCTTCAATGATATTACTTTGCTGTTTGTGTATGTGAGTTAAAAGGTACGCGTCCATTGGCCGGTGCGGCCGGTGCGGTGCGTCTGGCGCGGGCCAATGGACGCGTACCTCTTAGCTCACATACACAAACAGCAAAGTAATATCATTGAAGATTCCTTTGTTAATAATTTGATAGACTTGCCTTTGTCTATAATATTGGGTTTCAAGTTAGCCATATTTTGTATGATATTATCTATTTTTTTTTTACCTTAAATGCTTGTAACCGCACCCACAATACAGAAGAAATTCCTAGTGTGAGAAAACGTATTAAAAATATATATATATATATATATATGGAACGTGAAATTACTAATAAAATATGAGTTCCTAATAACTACCCACTCCTCAGTTTGAAATAGAAACGCACAATACTCAAATATCAGCGTCATTGAAGAAAAGCGATCCTTCTCTACACAGCGCCATCTTTGGAATAGCTGTATTACTATGTTTACGAGTTCCATCATGGGTGGAAAGTGTGTTAAAGAATTTTCCTTGAGTTCAGAACAAAAAGCTACATGCTTTAACTGCAAAGGGTTGTTGGTTAGTTCTGGGGCTATATTTAGTTCTGATGACAAGCGTTAGATGGCGCGTTATATTCATACATAAAGCAGCGGGGGTAGTTCTGTAATGAACTAACAATGGCAATGGCTTTCATTTTGATAATTCAACAACATATAAGTACATTGCGTGATTTACCCTGACGCGCGGATTTTTTTTTTTCAAACATAATGAGTCCAATGTATTAGCAATTTCTTTTAAAATACGTCGGCTTAAGAGTGTTATGACATTGAGGTGCAGGATGTTATCGATTAATTTTATTGGACTGATATATTATGTTTTGTAATTATGACGTTTTAAACATTAAAAATATAAAAAATAAGGTGGCATTTCTTCTATATCTTGTAATATTTTCTATTTATATTTCTATTTTCTATCTATTATATATACTAATAATAAAGCTGAAGGGTTTGTTTTCTTTTTTGTTTGTTTGTTTATTTGAATGCGCTATCTCCGGAACTACCTGTCAGTAGGATTTGAAAAAATATTTGGTAGCCTAATTCTTGAGGAAGGTTATTGTACATAGCGGTTATATTATTATTATTACTATTCCCCTTTGTAGGTATACCTTAGTAATACATAATTACGCCCATATGTCATTACAAAGTATCTATCTATTTAATATCAGGCTATGACCCTAAGGAGCCCAGCAAAAAAAGGTCAGAAAGAACGCTAAGGGAAAACGAAATAAGAGCGCGGGTGGGCGATGCGATGCGACGCGGTAGGTCCGGGGAAAAAAAATCCACGTGGAGGAACACACGGGTAGAAGCTAGTCTATAAATATTATAATAAATTAAAGTCGCTTTTCATTCTGTCTGTGTGACTGCGTTGTTTTTCTTAACTTCGCAACGGATTATGATGCAGATTTCAACATCATTTATTCCGGGAGGTTTATGTGTGTATAAGTAATATTAAACTTACAAAATTATAATAAGAAAATCTCGATGTTTCATCAAGTTGTAAAAATCATGCAAAGCAGGTGCGGGTCGCTAGTTTTCCACATAAAATCAAACCTTACCTTGACGAAGTAAAATCAACAGGCTTCCCGGCCAGAGACCATTTGACTCTGATAGGGTTGTCACCAAGCGGTCTGCAAGTCAGGGTCACCGGCAAACCCATCTTAGTTGTCAAGTTAGCACCAACTGACTCGAAATGCACCGGCTCTAGAAATAATTTGAGAGTTTATTAATCGTGAAAATTTATTCCTAAATATGACCTAATAGGGATGATGACTAAAAAAATATTTTTTATCCGTCATGTAGATTATTAAAAAATATTAGACACGTATTTTTTATTTTTTTACGTAATCAAAACAATACGGCGATACATTGAGTTCAAATGTGGCATGACGTCACTTCGCACTAGATTTTATACGTACATAGCTGTGACGTAGCGAGCCCCCACTCCCCAAGTTAAATTTGTTATTATAGATGCTTCTATTGAAATATTTCGTGTTTGAATAGATACAACCTATATATGTGTACTTTTTATGTGAACAAAAATCATGGAACTCGCGTCATCGTCACCTAACGCTTTCAAGTTACTTAGTTTTAACTTCTATCGACAGTCCCCAAAGACTACCCCGTTTTTTTTAATCAGACTAGGAACTCACTCACTGTTTCTTAGAACCGGCGGGGTAATTATGTTCCACTTATGAAATGACGATTGATCGCAATGGGTTTTTCACCCTTGTTCATTGCGTTATTTCAATGTTGAGCAGATGAATTTTTAAAACCTATCAAAGTCACTGTATTTATTAGTGCAATTTTTGGTGATATAACAGGTTTTACAGATATTTTATAGGTACTCAAAAATCTACCCTCTAAACACTATTAATTTAACAATATTAGAAATTACATCTACACTAATATTATAAAGAGGAAAGATTTGTACCTATTTTTGTATGTTTGTATGTTTGTAATGAATCGGCTCAAAAAGTACTGGGCCGATTTAAAAAATTCTTTCACCAATAGAATGCTACATTCTTCCAATTTGACATAGGCAACATTTCATTTTGAAAAAAATTAGGGATCCTTGGTAAAATTTGAACAATGTAACCGAAGGTGTAGAAAAATGAGTCTTAAAATGATAATTGTCTACCCCGTGCGAAGCCGGGACGGGCTGCTAGTAAGACATAAACTTCTAGCAAATTCAATACAATTCTAATAAATCTATAGGAATATTACATTATAAATCATAAATACAGGATTAGTCACAAGGAATTTTGTCAACAAGAAATTCATCAATGGTATAATAGTATTTGTCTGTTATAAAATTATTTAGTTTGCGTTTAAATTGAGTCAAGTTTAAATCTTTTATGTCATTTGGTAGCTTATTAAAAAAAATTGGAGCCATGTAAAGTATGATAAATGATTCTTGTACATAAGGGCGGTTTTTGATCTTCTTAGGCATAATTCATGTCGGTATGTTGGTCTTATAGATCGATAACTTTGCTCCTATGTTGCAATCGATTAGAAATATCCTTCAAAACTTTCGGATTGAATTGTTACATAATTTGGGTGCCGATCAAAAGAATTGATGACAAAACAAACAGTTAATAAGCTAGATCATTCTTATCGTAGGTTTTGTAACTTATGAAAGAGGAGTAGAGTAAACAAGTCTCATGTTTCAACCACCACATACACTTAATTGTACAAATCGATCAACTTGATTGATTGACCAAATATTTAAGCACGCACATTTTTGTCAACCCTATAAAACAGGTTTCCTTTCAAAATATTGATGTAATGCTTGCTTTAAAATAATTTGCGTGATTGCATTCTTCTAATTAATTACTTCATTTTAAGGTTCCGAAAAAAAAAAAAAAAACTTTTATAACATTTTTTTTTTGTCCGTTTGTTACAGAGTTTTTCTATGCGTCGTAGGAATTTGGTTTTTGGCATAATGTTTAAGTCTAAGTGATGCGCAACACAAATAACCGATAATATCAAGAAATATTTTATAACACTTACTATTAACACTGATCCACAGATTCTTATTCAGTGCATCCCCCACTCCGTTCTCAACATTGCACGCATACATGCCTTCATCGGAAAGTGATACCACCTCAATAATAAGGGTACCGTTAGGGTAGCTCATGACTCCACCACCGGCTAAGTCAAGAACTGGACGCCAAATACCTAGGGTAGCTGGAAAATTAAGTAAATTATTAAAGGTTATTTTGATGTCAGCTAGGTAAGATTTAGTTCAGTTGACTCGTCGATTCACTATATCCTTTAGTATTCAGAGTCGCTACTTAAAAATCAATCATTTACATTTATTGACAAGAATTATGGTTCATTGGAACGATGTGACTCAAAAAAAAAAAAAAATTGGGATCATTTCAATTTCGTTGACCTGTGCACATTAAAGTTCACGATAGAAGTTTGTAGTTTTGCTAACTAAACAGACAGCCGTGCTGCTGGGGAGTTTATTTATTTATATATTTAGGCAATCAACAGCGATACATAAACAGTATATTACAAAGTATGTATAGTTACAAATTGTATGGCTAATAATAGGTTTCCCTGTTCAACTAGGATAAGTATATTATAAAACATGCGAACAGAATTCAATTACTTAGAAAAAAAAAGGTTGATTATTAAAATAAATTTTGAATATTAAGAGCTTGGTAGTCTGTCATTTGCCTTCGTTTATGGTTCTGGTTTTTTGTTAAGGTTTGTTGCGTTTGTCCTTCTTCCTAGCTTAAGCATTAGGAAGTGGCGAATGGCGGTCTTTTGGGGGCCTGTCTTATGCGGTTTTGACGTTAGGAAAGTGCTGTTTCACAGCCTCATTTGAATAAATAAACTTTTGATTATTTTCAGGTGTCATCTCTGAGATAGTCCCTGCGATAAAGCTGCGTTGTACGATGAGGTCAGCAAAAAAATGGCATGTTAAACTTATTTTAACTTTTTGACTTATTTAAACGTAAATTGTATGACCGTAATAATTATGTAGGTATACGTAATAAAGAATGTAAAATGAGGTTGACAATTAAGAGTGTAAATGTATTATTATTAACAATTTTTGACATAGCCAATAATATTGACATACATTATAAATATTGTACACTCTACAGTGATACAAAAATACTTATTGTAAGAACTGTCTTTTCACCTGTGAGAAACAATAAATAAATGAATATGATTAGGATAAGCTGATGATAACAAAGAGAGAATACAAACCTCCATGAAAAAGTAATGGTACATCCTGTTTAAAAGTACTAAAAATTTTGTGTGAGTCTTTAGTTTTTAAATAACATTTGAAAATATATTTAAAAATATTCATATACGAAGTTAAGAAATAACAATTTTTTTGACGCCAACTCAATTATTCGATCCTAGTAGCACAGTTCCAATTGACCAATACCTATGGAAGAGAACCAACCGTTTTCCAAGAGTGTATCCAATTGATCGTGCGTAAATATTTCACCTACCGTCCCTTTTCATCCAGTGTATCTGTGGCGTCGGGTAACCGTTTGCGTTGCAATACACTACGCCTCGTTGTCCCAATAGTAACGACGTGTTTGTTGGTTCTTCTATCCATTTTGGTGCAACTGTAAAACATGTTTGCTTTTAAAATGAATCTCCTCTTTAGTATAAAAGTCTGTGTTTCATGCTGAGTACCATCACTTGCTTGAGAACATTACTAGAACCTATACTCCATTTACTATAGCTTTAGACAAATAACGGCTAAATAACGACAGTTATTGTGTAATATTGTTGAAATTACTGCACTTTAAGAGTTATTTTTTATGTAAATGGTAAATAGATTACAGTGCTTTGTATTTATCGTGAAATAACGGAATTTATTAAACATTTACATCGAAATAACGAAAGGGTGAGAACAGTTATTTGTATACATAAATTACACAAAGTTCGTCACCATTGTCTACAAAATAGATATACAATGCCTTAATTTCTCCAGAAGTGATCAATCTGGTCTTGGTGAATTATATTGCGGTTCACACCGTTATTTACATAATTACTTGGTAAGGTTCATATATTGCATTTTTACATTACACTCATGCAAAACCAGGTTATTTGCTTTATAAAGCTTATGTGAAACCTAGACTTTAGCATTCTACAAATTTGGCAATACTGTGTCATTCAATGAAAACCATTTTATTATAGTTTTTATCAATCCAATTTTTCATAGTGCTGCTGTGTTTCGATAAGAATTTAAACAAAGCTTTTGAATACATACCATTAATATAAAGATCAGCAGTCTGATTGACTTTACCAACGTGGTTAGTTGCTATGCACGTGTATTTTCCACAATGTTCTAAAGAAACACGCTTTATTATCAAAACGCTGAATAATTCCGAGCTTCTTTCTGTGATCTGGAAACAAAAGATGGTGTTACTCAATGGGGACTTACTAGGTCCTATAATAATTCTCCTGGAATAGACGTAAAAATTACTAGGTACCTACTAGTTATAATTAGAGGTTAGATTAAACTTGATTTGTTCAAATTTTTTCTCAATTTTTTTTTTGTGTCTGTGTTTTTTTTTGCTCTATTGAATTTTATTTTACTTTTGTTGTTTATATTAGTTTCATATTTCATCTCGTAATTTAAATTGAAACTTGTTAATTTCAGTTCATCATCATCATCATCATTTCAGCCGAAAGACGTCCACCGCTGGACATAGGCCTCCCCCAAAAGGGGGGGAATTTGCCATAATCGCTACGCTTGGCAGGCGGTTTGGCGATCGCAGTATAGTGTTAAAAATTCATAGAGAACGCTGCTGCCCATTCTCTAGTAAGTCCCTTAGTCGCCTTTTACGACACCCACGGGAGGAAATGGGGTAGTGCTATTCTTTACGTCCGGCACGACACGGTACACCCATACGGTACAACCATATCTATAGGGATTCACAATTTGTCAACATAACTATGTAGTTATATTTCCCGGTTTTTTTCTTTGTAATTAGGCACCACACGGTACTAATAATTTCAGTAATTTCAGTTGTTATATTTAAATTTTATAGTTTGGTGCTTGTGGCACACCTAATATGATTATGGGGCATGCGGTGTTAACCTGTAAGAAATTTTTGTACTAATCTCTGATTATGGTAGATACTAATTGAAATATTTACAGGGTAAACAGTTGTTGGTTGGCCAATAAAGGAAAATAAAAAATAAAAGTAACGAAACGGATTTAATAAATAGTGTAAAAATCATCTTAAAATAAAAGTAAATAAAAATAAATTTCCCTACCTTCAAACTAGCAGGAAGTTTTTTCCCATCCTTCAACCAAGAGAAGTAAATTGGAGGATCACCGCCAACAATATTGCAAGTAATTTGAACAATCTGGCCTTCTTTTAGTCCAGTACCAACACGGAGTTCATCTAGCTCTGGTGCTTCCACTACTTGAATTTCAAATGACCTGGAAAATGATCACAATACACATTGAATTTCTTAAGATCAACAAGTATGAGATTTTGTCAATTTGGGGACAATACTCGTATTCCAGCAGTGGTGGCCTAGTGGTATCGTCCTTTTTTTTTTTTTTGAGAGACAAAGTCGACGATGGAGTGAGCTTACCCAGAAGAAGCCTGTTCACTCTCACTTTGAATAGGGTTGTATGCGTCCGGAAACACAGATTCGATTCACACCGGAGTTCATAAAATTCTTACCTTCTAGCCATTTCTCCCGAAGGACTAAAAAGTATACACGTATAAGTATCTCCATTCTCCTCTTTGACAATTCTTGCAATATTCAGTACACCATCAGCTCCCGATTCAAAGAGCTGTCTTTTCTTACGTTTTCTTCTCGTGTTCTTACTGTTGTTTGAAGTTGTTGAGTATGTTCGTTTATATCTTGAGTGCTGGGGAAGTGTTGAGCTGATGATCTTCTTGCCTTTGTGTTCCCATTCTAGTTTGCTGAAATGAAAAAGGCTTTATTGTAAATAGTTATCTATACATCCATGCCAATTTCAGCTGTGGTGACTATGCCTGTTTCTAACGATTATAGGCGGCGAATTACGAGCATGTGCTCAGAGGCCCTAGTGTGAGTTTCTTTTAACCATCTCGAATACTCATTTATTTCAACTTTTGTCTGATGCTTTCCCTAGGAATAGACGCGATAACTTCAAACTCTGTGGTCACAGCGCTAAAACCACTCTTATGCGTAAGAGCATCTTTTGCATGTGTCCGACCATCTTTAATAAATTACCCAAATCATAGAAAACGTTACATATATCTGCTCTTAAAAGTAAATTGAAGAGTTTACTAATTGACAGAGCATATTCCAGTATAGGAGAGTTTATGAAAGAGGACAATTTTTCCTCGTTTTTGAGATGACGATGTTATATTTTATTGACATGTTATTGTGAACTATATTTTTTTTTTTTTTTTGTGGAATGATTGTAATTTGGAATTGAAATTGTAATGACAGTAATTCATATTTTTTTGACTAATTTATTTAATGACTACTTTGACATTCAATTTTATCTAAAATATGCTTGCTGAATTGTAATGATACGTAATCTTAATGAATAATGATGATTTAATAAGTACCTTCATAATGTGTATAATGTAATTTTGATGAATACTATCACGGTTTATGCACCATCTCTTCCTACCAATTTGTACACCACGATATGCGGCGAAACATGTTAGAACTTTTATGTATCTCTTTATTATCTTGCATATAATTTAATTATGTATCATGTACACCATGTTTTTAAACAAATAAAGTCTTACTTACTTACTTACTCGATTGTACGCATCGACCACGTTCGGCGCTCCGATTGGTCTCCAAATGGCTCTTCACCAATCGGAGTGCTGAACGTGGTCGATGCGTAAAGTCGAGATGGTTAAAATAAACTCATAATAGGGGCTCTGATGTGGCTAATATAATCAATCATGAAAGTGAAGGTACGTGCACAGTATGGAATATAAACATCATATTCATAATCACAGTTATTTTCTGAAGGGGTAAGCAAAAGTATATTATATAGTAAATCCATTTTCGGCAGTGATAAATAAGTCCTACGAGTATGTAATAGAGAGCGACTCTTCTATTGCCATTAACCGGACCAAATCCTCTCGAAAACCAAGAAATTACTAATGGGAAACCCAATAACAATTTGCTGGACTTGGAAATCGAACCTTACAAGACCATGCTCAATAGTCACGCGTTGGACGAGGTTGAAACTGGTGGTTGAAATTTGTTTCACATAAATTACAAAGAGCCAAATAATGTATGAAAAAGGATTAAGCTATTCATTAAAGTAATCATACAAAACGTTAAAGGTAGACACACAGGTCAAAACAAATAACAATCCGGTCATTGATTACGGATTGGTAGGCCATTGTGCTGTCATTCTGGCTAACCTGCAACGCGTAGTACTAGATATACATTGACAACACAAAATGTACCTGATTGGGTATCCATAGTAAGGACACCTCAATTTTAATGATTCTCCGCTCTGGACTTTTATTGGTGGTAGTGTACGAATGTAAGGCGGCCCTGAAAAACAAAACACAATATATACATATTATTTGTTAAAAAAAATCAAGAAGTTAAAGATTGAAACTAATCAATATTCCTTTTTTTCCTTCCGTTTTAGCAGATGTTTCTTGTTACATATATATGAATGTTTTTAAGGGGAGAATTTCTTAAAATACTTACCCCAAAAATTAAAGATGAATTAGTCTATTTGAAATTAAATAGTGTGTTTGTTAACTTACCAAAGACATCAATCCTAGCCGAATGTCCAATATTAGATTCTCCTTCAAAAGCTAAACATGTATACAAGCCGCCATCTTCAACTCTAGACCTGGATATATTGAGCTGGGAGACCACACCAACTCCTGATGGCGACATCATTTGACCCAGAATGTATCTGAAAAATTAAAAAGTGAAGGAGTCCTTAGAGTTGGGTCGTAAAGGCTTTCAAAATCGTAGATAATTCTACTCATTTGACGTGGAACTGAATTCTCAGAGCAGGCTACCCCGTGTACTGAAATCTGTTTGTTCTCACTAGTTTGATTCATTAGTTCGATCGTCGAACAAAGATCGCTTTATCATTTCAGTGGAATTTAAAATTAATCTCAAATCCATACTAATATACATAACTCTATCTGTCTGTTACGTTTTTACGCTTAAACCGAGATATGGAGAAGGACATAGGCTACTTTTTTATGCGATAACCGACATTCACGCAGATCCATTTGCTCAGAATGTAGGTATTTACAATAAGGTGGTTACAATAATATTAAAGAATCCTTGTACATTCTACCATTTTGTCATGCAAACATTGATATATTGGTGCATCAAACATACGAACATGGATACACAACTAAAATTTATGAGCTAGGAAATCCAATACGGTGTAGTAAAATTTATTTAATAGACGTAAAGTTAGTTTATTTTTGAAAGTTATGACTGCTATCTCTTTTATAGAATTAACAATGTTGTTAAAATAGCCGGTGTCAATGCTCTTAGCACTGTCCCACATCATGAAGTCGTTAGTCGTCGGTGGTGGACTGTACGTGAGTGCTGATGGCGTCTTTCCAGGATAGCTTCACTGAGTTACTGGTTACTGAGTCTACTTGCAGGTCTAAGGGGGTAATAATGAAGTCGACAATAACTTCTTTGCCTTTCATTCTACAAGCAATGTAATATTTTCTCTAATGATATAATCTTACCTTTGATCAGTGTTAGATGATATAACTACACCATCTCTCTCCCAAATGAACCTTGGAGGTCTATCAGCAGTTGCCGTACATTGTAAACTAACCTGAAAATTTTAAATCAATTAGATCATTCTCTGGAGAGTTCTCATTTCAAAGGTTAAAACTCTCTTCAAGTCGCTGATCAAGAGGAGTTACTAAGTTTAGATAGGAATTATCCACAGAAACTGGCGATATAGTTTTCCCGAAAATCTACTTAAAGGTGCAATTGCGAAGGTTTGCCATCTGCGGTCGCCTTTGGTATTGTACCTTAAAAGTATAGTTATTTTCTTTTGAATGTCATCATTTTTAGATCCACGTTGTTTTGACGTACACTCAAACGCATATTCGCGATCTCTTTCTCATGCTTGCTTCGATCGTCTTGATCGTTCGTACCAACTAAGTAGCGGCCAAAAGCTAACAGAAGACGGTTTCATTGCTTTGGTAAATACCATCATTTTGTAGTTATCGCAATGTTGTTTGTCTTTTTACGTACGTTTGGGCTTTTTGTAACTTTTGCATTCATCACAGTTGGTATTTTTCTAGGATTTACAGTTTTTTTTTAATTTGGTTGCCATCTCTAAACATTATTATTTGATTCAAAAACACAATTATGGCCACGGAACAGCTGAATGTGGAAGACATAGTATCAATTTTGGTAAATGATGATGACTGTCCTCCCGAGGATACAGAAGTTAGAAGTCCTCTTCTGAGTTAGAAAAGAGATTGTTTGACTCAAAATAAAGTCAGAATTGATGTCGATGACGAGATGGCGGATCACGTCGAATTCACAAACCAGCTAGCTAGCTAGGAGATTCTTCAAGCCCTGGCCCATCTAATGAATTGACCAATATGGACGAAAAAGCTATTTAGGGAAAACGCAAAATGTATGTTTCAGAACTGTTTATAAAATGTAAATGTTTATATATGGCTGTTTTATAATTCCTAAAAGTTTATTAACTTTGAAATGTTTTTTTTTTTTCATATATTAGTAAAACCGAGAGGGTCTAAATTTTTGTGCCATTTTTCGTATGCTTATGTAATTATATATTTTTTTAAATAAAAGATAAAAAAGCTTCGCTTTTATATTGAATTGGTAGTTAATTTAAATAAATATGATAAAAAAATAATAGATTTACCGTAAAATACTGAATACGAGCCAGTTTTATTGTTGGGACGTCAATTCGACGTATGATCGGAGCTTTATTGCTAGAAAAATATGATTGGGCTTCTAGGGTTAAAAAAACGTGAACCCAAAGGCGGCGTAGAAACACTGACACAAGGTTAATCACTAACCACACGGAAAATAAAGAAGAGCAGAACAGAGAGGATAATTAAATAGCTAGTAATCATCTAAAAAACTATCTTCAACCTGCCTGAAACGTGTCGTGACTCATGAGATACTTCGGCCACATTGCCCGCTGAAGTACCAACAACACTGAGCGTTTAATGGTGACAAGGAAGATAGAGGGTAAAAAACCTAGAGGCCGAAGCCCAAAACGGTGGTCGGATCAAATATCTGAGCAAATGGAGGTGCCTATCAGCGCCGCACTCCACCAGGGTTCGTAATCTGCTAAATTCATAATGGTCGGTCATTGGTCGGTCAATGGTCTCGTAATAGAATTGTATTACAATGGCATTGTCGTATTGCCTTTATTATAAAACCCGTTTGTAGAAATGTTTTTCGAAAAACTACTACTAAATTTGAACATTTATTCATGCCAAATTTATTTTTACATATTATTTATAAGTGTTATCATATCATGTTATCATATTATTTATCTGAAGTAGCAGGAAGTTGGAAGTTAAGTAGGATGTTTCATTTGTACTATGTACGAGATTACCAATTCTTTCAATGGAGTGTCAGTGGCTGACCATTGGAAAGTCATAATGACACCATTATATTAGTAGATTACCAAACTTGTCAAAATCAACAATTATGAAATCACTGATAGACCATTCTGACACTATTGTAATAGCAGACTTAAGGCCCAGGCCTCCGATCGTAACGAGATGGAGAAAGACCGTTGATAATTTGAAAAGGAGTCACGATTCTCAGCAGTGAGAGAGCGATTGAGGGGAGAGAATCATCTAGGGCTGATACTAGACAAGAAGTGGCTTATTATTTGACATGTATTATATTCTACTCTACCTTACGTACATTCCGTTAATAAGGCACATCGATTTTTAGACAGAGATTCTCACATAGGTACAGGTACCTACCTGTACCTGTGTGAGAATCTCTGTCTAAAAATGTGGGTAGTGATAATCAGCCACATATTATAGTCGCGTAAGTAGTTCCTATACCTTTTTACACATAACATCTCGCCTGTATTTCCAAAAGTTAGGAAGAGGTGCACCTAATAGAACACGCACATTTCGCCAGTTATATTTTAGTCCCATGTAATAGGGGGCGAACCTTTACCGGACCATTTACCAATTGGAACCATTTACCGGGCACAAATAGACTCCGGGCTGTTACTGAGAAATTCCAGATGGAAAAACACAATAACACTGCCCGACCTGGGAACTGCCTACCGCTATGATTATTTCATTTATTTGTTCAGACTACAAATGAAGTCCATTGTGTTGTGAGGCACATTGCGCGCAGAACAGATGGCCGTTGGGGCCGAAAGGTTCTGGAGTGGCGGCCGCGTACCGGAAGACGTAGCGTTGGAAGGCCTTCCACAAGGTGGACCGATGACCTTATGAAAGCCGTAGGAATCCGCTGGATGCGGGAAGCACAAAACCGGTCAAGGTGGCGGTGCTTGGGGGAGGCCTATGTCCAGCAGTGGACGTCTTTCGGCTGAAATGATGAATGATGATGATGAGGTCCATTGTGTTAGTAACAATCTTACTTAGCCTATGTTAGTACTTAATAACTAAAACAGATCTTGTTCGATCAGCTAACACCCACACAAGCGGATTATCCGCCCGGGCGGCTATCGAGTGCAGAATGATGTTGGGCACAGATATACACGTGTCATTTTTTGACAACCTACTATGACGTCATAAGCACTATTTAGTGATGGGAAAGTTCGTATACTGTACGAATACTATTTATTGATTAATTGCGTACATTAAAGAATTATTAAGAATCGTTTTAAATAGCTGAATTAATCGCTGGGCACGCGAAGTAATTGCTCTTGCGTTATCTAGGTCTATCTATATCTGTAATGTTGGGACTGTCACGCAACCTGCGAATTAACGAGGCAGATTTCTTGCGCCATACTGTGTCAAAGCTGCCAGTGCGCGCATCGGCAAACATCGCCGACGCACTGCAGAAGCGTGGCAGTCGCAACAGCACCCTGAACGCATTGTTATATTGGGTAATCAGAGCATTGCAAGCCCTTTGGGTACCTATTATATATCTGAACCACAGAGTCCCCACGTACAGTGCTATACAATATGACTGCGACTGTACATCGAGAGAACCTGCAGGCCAGCATGTTCGCTATTAGGGCATGCAAAAACCGGGTTGAAAAAAACCCGTTTTTTCGGGTTTTTGTTGACATAACCGGAGAAACCGGTTAAATCGTATTTTTGTAAAAAAAAAATTAAAAAATGAGAAATATTCGTGTAAAGAAATTAAAATGCTGAAGTCTAACCAAAATATGTCTTTTTTTTACGTTTATCTCACTTATTTTTATAATAATGAGCATTTGTTTGCACGTTTAGACTGAAATAAGCTACAAGTACTAAGTAACAATACAAAAAAGTTATTTTCTTTATATATAACATAAAATAAAGCTTATTATTTAGGAAAATAACATATTCTTAAGGTAACATACAAAATTAGGAACATTTGGTAGGTACACAATGGTCTAAAATCACTGAATATCAGTCGGTTATCCGATTTTTACGGTTATCCGGGTATCCGGTTTGCATGCCCTATTCGCTATACTTTACCTTACCTTTTTAAGATTTTATAAATACTTTTATTAACTTACCTCCTCACCAGGAGTGACAACTTTCTCGCTAAAATGTTGAGTGATAATTATATTGCCGGATCCTAGATCCCTTTTATGTCTTATAAACTGGACTTCTGAAATATATAACAAAATTAATTAAGCTCCGTTTTCCCCATTTAAAGTTCCGTTGTTTTTATTGAAGTTGAAATAAAGCTGAATTTCGTTGATATTCGCCTTTAAGAGTTTTAGTTCGGATGGAAGACCAAAGACGGGGAATTTTGGCTGCGAATTTTAGTGTAAAGCAATTAAATGTTTTGGTGAATAAAAGTGCTTCAACTTTAAAATGGTTTGTACTACTTTTATGCTTTTAGTCTTTAACCAACGACGCTGGGTCATATCGACCGACTTAAATCTGTCGTTATTTAAGGTCGTAGCACACGTATAAAATCGGAACGGGATCGTCACCGTATCAACTCGAGCCGTTCAGTATTATTTGTATGAAACTCCCTACTGCAACGCACACTAATCGGAATCGTAACGTAATCGCCTCGCCTCGGGACAAGCTTACAACCGCGGTGCGGTGCGTGGTCGACTTGTAGTTTATTTATTTATTAAAACTTTATGCACAAGTAAAAAAATACTGTACAAAGGCGGACTTAATGCCTGAGGCATTTTCTACCAGTCAACCTTAGGGTGATCCAGAGACAAAGCTTACGGCTCTCCGTACCCTAGCTTACGTCTCTTCGTCCACGCCCCTCCCGCGCACAGTGGATCGTCCCCATACAAGAGGTGTGACATAGAATCAATGACTAGCCGTCAACCAGCGGTCGGCGAGCCGTAAGCGCGGCGTCGCCGTCGCCTAGCCGTAGCCGAGTCGACGTATCGGAGCTTCTGATCCGCTTTGGTTACGTGCTTACGTAAGGTTGACGACTGTTTGACGGCGACGCGAAAGGCGATACGGTTACGATCCCTTTTCGATTTGATAAATGTGCTATGACCTTTATTTTACGCGGACCGTGCAATTTGAGCGTTTGATTAGCTAGAGGTACAGTCTTCCTCTACCCGGACCATGGCTGTGCTATGTGCGACGCTGCCTTCACAGCAAGATATACGTGCGTCAACTCGAAACGGGTAAGTATGACCTAGCGTCATCGCTGGTGTAATATTTTTGTGACATGATATCATTCGTTTATTCAGTATTTGTTGTGAATTCATCTTGTTTTTTTCTTTAGTTTTGGCGAATTTGACACTGTGAAAACACCCTGAGAGAATGTTGGCGGTGTTAGAGGAGTCGGATTCTGACACAGAAGAGTCAAGAATGAACTGCTTCGACAGTTGCGCAAAATAATCTCAGATTTCGCGGGTGAACCAACCCAGGAACACAGGAACTCACAGAAGATGTCAAATATGTCCGTCTAAAAAGGATAAGAAGACATCTAATACTTGTAATCTATGCCAGATTTACTTATGCCCAGATCATTTGATTCCGTACTGTAATAATTGCAGTAGTTCCACGTCTCTAAATGAGGAAGTAGAAAACTGATTTATTATTATTATTATGATCAGAAGTTTGTTTGGACTCTATTTAAATATGTAAAATTATTGACTCCTATTATTATTTAGAATACTTAACCAAAAATTTAAAAAATGTTAATGTTATGTTTTCACAGTTGATTTTGTATGCGCTGTTAAGAAAGTAAGCAAAACAAGTTTGATTTATAAAACATATTGGACTTACTTTAATTTTAATACATATAAAAAAAACTATTATTATTGTTATTATTAAAATGAATACCACTTCCATAATTTCATGACAATTACTCGATAAAATATGGGTCATGATGTCATCGTCGGCGTAGCTACATTCAGGTCATTTGCCCCGGGATAAAAAAAAAAATTGTTGTCTGTAAAGTTGGTTTATGGACGATAGCTTAACGTGACCACATCACAGCAAAACATTGATCATTGAGCGTAACGGGACAATGAACGTAACGGGACAATGAGCGTAATGGGAAAATGAGCGTAATGGGACAATGAGTCATCCTTTTTCGGGCATGCAGCCGGCGTTCATCGATTTATTAGACATGGTCACGTCAAAAACAAATTAAATTCATTTATGTTTGATATTTAACTGGAAAATTTGACAAATCCAATAAGAAAATATAATAACAGGTGTAAAAAGACGCCTTACGAAACCGAGTCACTTGTTACCTCCACCATTGAGATAATTTTAAGATTGAACCATACCTGGGAACTTTCTGCTAACGGAGATATTGAAAGTCCAAGTTTTTTTTTTTCAGAAATAAATTTAAATACCTACGACCCCTGTACCGTTCCATCTCTCATAAGCACTATGTTTTGGCATGCATTACAATGCGTGCTACCACTTACAGCGATTTTTTGCATCAAAAATACAACATCTTCTAATATATAAAATTTTCGTGTCACAGTGTTAGTTGCCACACTTTTCCGAAATGGCTTAACCGATTTTGATGAAATTTTATATGTAGATTTGGTAGGTCTGAAAATTGGTTTTTATAAAAAAAAATTGAGGGTTTACGTAGATAGTGTAGGGTAGGGTAGGGTAGAGTAGGCAGATAGGTAGGTAGGTAGGTAGGGTAGTTAGGGTAGGGTAGGGTAGGGTTGGATAGGGTAGGGTAGGGTAGGTAGGTAGGTAGGTAGGGTAAGGAAGGGTAGAAGTAGTGGAGTTTATACTATAGCTTTTGACAGAACGAAGTCTGTCGGGTAAGCTAGTGTATTAAAAAAAAATTACATCTTCATTGTTTCTAATACTTACGATAACTCTCAAATCCGTCAGTACGATGCTGCCTTCGATTTGTCTTCCTATGTTTGGTCGGTCTGTAAGGGAAACAGAATTTCGCTTAATCAAAAGCTGTCATCTACAGCACGTACGTATAAGAAAGTTGTGGCATGTAGACCAAAAAATAAGACCATCGCGAAAAATTATCAACTGTCCCAAACAACACTTATGTACCTACTCAACCCAAATTTATTGGACGACTGTATTTTTGAAGTGAAAACTTCTTTAGGCGCGTTGATCACTTTTTGGGTGACCAAAAATCATGGAACTCGCGTCATCGTCACCGAACGCTTTCCATGAGCTATGTGTATACTGTGTATATATGTGTACTTTTTGGGTGAACAAAAATCATGGAACTCGCGTCATCGTCACCGAACGCTTTCCATGAGCTATATGTATACTGTGTGTATATGTGTACTTTTTGGGTGAACAAAAATCATGGAACTCGCGTCATCGTCACCGAACGCTTTCCATGAGCTATATGTATACTGTGTATATATGTGTACTTTTTGGGTGAACAAAAATCATGGAACTCGCGTCATAGTCACCGAACGCTTTCTATGAGCTATATGTATACTGTGTATATATGTGTACTTTTTGGGTGAACAAAAAAGTTGTCACTTCTATCGGCCGTTTTTTTTTTGTTCGAATTTCTAAGACGAATATTATAAACTAGCTTCTACGGCGACTTCGTCCACGTGAAATTTCTTGTTCCTCCAACCCACCCCGTCGCCTCGCCTGCCCGTGCTATTACGTCGTTTTCACTTAGTGTTCTTTCTTACTTTTTGCTCAGCTCCTAAGAGTCCTAACGTCATGTTAAATAGCCTAAAGCCTTCCTCAATGCAATGTGTGGCAATGTGTGTGGGCAATGTGTGGAGCTCACTTTCAAAAGCATAAAATACTGTCTTTACCATGTCTTTATATTTTTGAAATACCCATTTTTGTAAAAAAATATATAATTTATTCGAGAAAAGCAGTTACCGAATAAATAGCTGAACACGGCACAAAGACAAATCGAAATTACCCCAAATAAAACGCATGCTATTTAAAAGAAATGCTTACTGCATGGCAATTATTATATATAACCATTTGCCAAATTATACTCAAGATTTGCCATTGCCGTTGTTCAAAAGGGTATTGTTCAGACTATTATTAGAAAAAAATTATTACAGTGTTCAAGAATACGTAGAGGATAAATCATTAATAATATAATAAAGTAAAAATAACCTTTAATTCCGCTACATACAAAAACGACATAATTTCATTATTAATTATTATTATTACTACAATACAATCAATACAATACAATTAATTAACTATTATGCATTCATATTTTATTCTCTAATTCATTATTATTCATAATTATTAGTAGATTAGTAATAAAAGGTTTTGTTTTTGGAAATATTTGTACGCCATACTATGGCAGGGTATGCTGGAACCAATATTTGTAACATCTATTGTACCATAAACTAAAAAAAAAAAACATTTTTGATTTTTGATTTGATTTGATTTCAAGAATTGGGCTATCAAATGCAACAATTATCAATGATTTTTTTTATTTTTTCAAAATATAAGTTGTGCATCTATATTCATTAGGTACTAAATTAAGACTAACAATTAAATATACAAAACAAAAAAATACCAAGAAAAATTCAAAAATAGTTTAATAAAATCCGACAGGATTAGAGCGTACATATAAAAAAAAAAACTTCAGTTTTATTATATTACTAGCTTTACCCAGCCCGACTTCGCACAGCTATCTACCCACTACCCTACTTACCCTACCTACCTACCTTACAGTGCTTACCTAAATAAACAAAACCCTACCCTTCCCACTTACTCTATCTACCTTACCTTACCCTACCCTACCCCTACCCTACCCTACCTACCTTCCCTACCCTACCTTAAACATTCCCGGGCGCATGTATTCGAATCTTTGGTTCTAGGATTTCTAGGTTTCACCACGATGTTTTCCACTGTTTTCACAACAGTGTTGATGTAATAAATTACACAAAGTAAAGGGCCTATTTTTTTTATTTTTTTTTATTTTGGGTGGGGAATTATCATATAACTTCTCCCGCTGTGGGCGGAGCGGGAGGGCGTGTCAGACTTTTATTGACTAAGACCCACCCGTGTTCCTTCAGTTGCCTGTGTGCCAGGGCCGCGGTATCCCTTTCGGACAAACCCGCAACCCTGGCAGAAACCTGGCAGGTGTTTAAAACCTGTGACCCAACCCACGATCTACTACATGTACATCGGCACCGTTGCAACTGGGCGACTACAATTTTGTAGATTGATTAAAATATGATGTTGAAAAGCAAACAATTCTGCCTAAACTACAGCAAATGTAGGCTATGTAACCAAGTAGTTCCTAGAACACTAAACAAAACAATATGTTACGAGCTCCTGACTATAAATTCAAATTGAGAGCAAATTATGCAGCAGCACGGCCGCACCATGTACGGTAATTTCATTAATCTAAGTTTAATTTATGCATAGTTAACTTAACTGCTGTTAAACTGCGCCCGTTAGTAATTATACTTTGTTAAGGTTTATTTTGTTTGCCGTAGATTTTCGGTAAATTAGGGTTTTTAGGTAAAAGGTGCGAGATGTTGAGGGTAAAAGTAGTTTTGAGATAAGAGTTTGAGTGCAGTTTTATGCTTAGGTGAAGCAACATTCGTAACCAGTTTTGTTGGTGCTAAAGGGTTATCTTTCAAAATATCTGTTCATTTTAGAGTATGTACCTTAGTTTTGAATATGCATTTATGTATTCTCGTCGCGTATTTCACAGAGCCTAAAGACCAAGCTCTGCAATCAGTGCGTCCTGCCTGTATGACTTACGGAGCCGAAACGTGGACTCTCACGGTACGGCTGGTCCATAAATTCAAGGTCGCTCAGCGAGCTATGGAACGGGCTATGCTTGGAGTTTCTCTGAGAGATCGAATCCGGAACGAGGTGATTCGGCAGAGAACAAAAGTTGTCGCCATAGCTCACAGAATAAGCAAGCTGAAGTGGCAGTGGGCCGGCCATATTAGCCGTAGAACCGATGACCGTTAGGATAGAATGTTCTTGAGTGGAGACCGCGAATCGGCAAACGTAAGGTAGGACGTCCGCAGGCTAGGTGGAGCACGATCTTCGCAGGGTGGCTGGTAGCAGCTGGATGAGAGTTGTCGAGAATCGAGCTGAATAGCCTGCAATTGGAGAGGCCTATGTCCAGCAGTGGACTGCTATAGGCTGATGATGATGATGATGATTTATGTATTTATGTGTTAACTTTCCATAATGTCTGTTATAAAAGGCTTTCTATTTAACAGAAGTACAATAATTTGACGAATCGATTTTTTATCATTTTGGCATATCTTAAACATTATTATTCAGCTTATCATCGGAAAACCCATCTATTTTCCGGAGATCTTACAAGACGATTAATAATGAATTCTACTCGTCATTTCGTATTAATCAAGCAGGTATTTTTCGTAGTAAACGTCAGGACACGAATAAATCGACTGTCAAACGTTCACCAAGTTTAACTGACACTCGGATTACGTATCGTCGGTGGAATCAGCTCTAAATCCAGAAAGAATAAAATGTAGAGTGTGTGCTTTATACATATTTATATCTCTTACTGGTAGAACGATTATATAAGTCATTTATGTTTTCAGAAAAATTAAAATTACTTATATATATTACTTCTAGTCGTAAAATAGATCAATAAAATCGTATAAAATAGAATCATAATATTAGTCTACGTCAATAAACTATATAATTATTATAGCTTCACCATATCACCATGGCTTGACTATGGAGTGCGGTCAAGCTATGGTGAAGAAACATTTTTCGACCGTTTTAAAACTAAATTCCTTTCAAGATAATAATATTATTATCAACTATAGAATACATAGTAATAGAACAGGCTTACTTCTATAAAATAATCCATACTCATTCGTTATATCAATGAAAATCTTTTTTTTTTTTGCCCGTATACACAATAACAACAAAATATCCACTACGAAGCGAACAAAATAATTCCAATAGATATTTCCTTCTAATATATAATACAGCATGCACTTCAATATCACAAGCATTGATATGGGCGGTCGTGCCAATGCATACTAATGCCGACTTCAATGGAGCAGTTGCAGAACTAACATGTTTAGCGGTTGCATACGAGCCGCCTTTAAACAATGTTATCGCCTTTTAGCAAAAGAGTTGTCGAGAAATTGTGAAATGCTTTTAGATGCGTTTATACACCGTGGCATTTTAGTCGTCTTACGAAGACAGCCCACTTCATGTATCCAATAACTACTAATCATTCATGTAAAAAAAAAAAAAATTGAACATCAGTTTTTTTTTTTTTAAATTAATTATGACATATGACATAGTTTAAAACACCTTGTTACGAGTGCAGTCCGAGCCTTGTGTTACAAGGGCGCCGCGGTATGGAGCGGCGACATCTTTATCAGAGTTCATTCTCACTAACGCAAAAATGTGTTTCTTACTCATTCTGCGGCGTCTTTGTAAGACGACTGAAATGCCACGGTGTATACATACAGCATATTTTGTTTGTAGTTAAATATGTATACCTTTATACATCGTGTGTCTGTGTCCTGTGTGTATACAGTATAAGTTTTTAACCAGTGCGCAAATCTTTTTTGGTGGTTCAGTATCATTAATAGAGCACATTTCCACTTTATTTGTAATTTTTTTTTTGTTCCTAATTGAAATCAGCAAAATATGGATACAATCTATTCGTAATAATATCAATGGGTGAGCGCACAGCTGATAGGTACCTAATACTGCGTTCCGCTTCACTGACCGCGCCCCCAGCGCGTTGCGCGACGAGTATCCATTATACTAGTTTCAAAATAAACATCTTTCGTTAACGATAACTAAATTTTTTGTACTAAGACACATCAAAATTAGAAATAGGTGTATAATAAAACACCTTTAAGTTTCATTTGTCAAAATTTGCGCACTGATAAGAAACTTTTCCTGTATGTGTACCTAGTGGTTTGAGCAAAGGAAAAGCCCCGGTTTTTTCTACTCGAAGACGTTGTAAATTGTGGTGGGCACAATGCCATTTTGAGCATCAGTAGTAGTATCGTTTTCTCTAACTAATCTGTTTGCCAGGTATTGTTTATTGTTGTAAGCTATGCAGGTACCACTTATAATAATAAGTTAGGTACAGTGGTCAATATAACCAATAAATTACACATTTTTTTAATAAATACCGTAAAATGTTACGATTTGTAGTCACCACTATCGTAATTAGAAAGTATTTTTATGCTTATCCAATTTTTTGTTTTTACAGAGTAGTTTAAAAGTGTTCCTTCTAAACAGAACCACTTTTAGTTGCGAAACTGTAGCTCTAAAGTGGCCCGTCTAAACTAGCCGTCAGTAAAAACAACTGTGAACAGTTTCCTAACTCCTACTGATGTGTTTAAGTTATACGATGCAAAATTTTGATGAGTGTACTTTGTACGGAAAACTAAGGGTAAATGTTGTACTCAGTTTGTATATTACTGAATGAAAAGTAAATAAAATTTTCAGGAATACATTCATTTGTTTAGTAGTTGTAGTTGTACTTTGGTGAAAGGTACAAAATATACAATGCTTACAATATAGTGTGCCTTGGTTTTTTATTCAACTTCATTATGAATGAGAATTGCCATTTTTAGGGTTCCGTAGTCAACAAGGAACCCTCATAGTTTGGCCATATCCGTCTGTCTGTCCGCGGCTTAGCTCAGAGATCCTTAGTACTAGAAAACTGTAATTTGGCATGGGTATACATCAATATGCCAGTCCAGTAAGAAGAAAAAAAAAAATCTCGTCTATCTCATGGTGTGCGATATCGTTGGATAGACCGTTCAAAAATATTGTGGTTTTCTGAAAACCATTTTTCGTTCAAAGATCCGTTTGGGTAATATTAAGCTTTGAAGTGCAAATTTTTGTTAGAGTCAAGTGTACGCCCTGCCAGCTAAATAGTTGTATTTGGATACATAAAAAAAATCACAGCATTAGCATATATAATGAAGTTAAAAGGGAAACTATCACAGCTCAGTAGGCTTTACAAGTTACCGAGTAATAATCGACCAATTTACATTTACAGTTGAAAAACATATTCTCTCATACATTCCGTATGGAAGAACATATTTTTCAACTACAATGTTAAGTTTGTTCTTGGAATAAATTCATACTAACTACGGAAGCCTTCATTTTGCGTGGTCCGACACGCACTGGGCCGGTTTTTTTGTATTTGATTTAACATATATTTCTCTATTTGTTTTAATCCATGCAGTGTATAAAATCTAGCTTGTTCCATACATTTTGCTTTGAACTATTTGATCATTGGAGACAGATTTCTTCAATGACTAATACCTATTAGATTGCATACTTAAGTCATAGTGTCTATATATTTATGAAAGTTGTAACTTACTTTGATATGTGGATATTCTTTTCGACGTTTTCATGTCTGGAGATACCTGTAAATAAAATGCGCTACGTTATTAATTTAAATAATAAAAACAAAAACAAACTCGTATCTGCGTCTGGACATAGTGTAGTAAAACATTCAAATCAGACTCCTTTAGAGAAGATTTTTACAAAATAATTTTCTGTTCAAGAAAAAACCTTTTAACAAACAAAAAAAAAAAAACACCATTTTCCAAAAAAAAAAAAAAATTACTAATAAAAATAACTTTAATTTTGGAAGTCAGTGGCACAAAACGAAAATACGGAACCAAAGATATCGGCTCCCAAAATTAAAGATATTTTTAATTTTTTATTGTTTTTTTTTTTAAAGTCAAAGGTGAACAAAAATCATGGAACTCGCGTCATCTTCACCGAACGCTTTCCATGAGCTATATGTATACTGTGTATATATGTGTACTTTTTGGGTGAACAAAAATCATGGAACTCGGGTCATCGTCGCCGAACTCTTTCCATGAGCTATAATGTATAAAAGAACAGTTATTCCAAAGTTTTGTGTTTTCACTTATGTCGGCAGTCCTTATGACGGCGTTTTTTTTTTTTTTTTTAGTAATCGGTTTAAATAAATTGTGTCATGTGTGCCATTTAGTCTGTGCGAAATAAATGTATTTTCTTTCCCATTCATTCTTTCACTATTTTGTTAATAGCATCAAAAAATGAATGACAATTTGAAATCATTACAATAATAATACTTATACGTAGGATCTAAGAATATCTTCCAGCCCCAGATAATCAAATCACTTTCACGACCCTCCAGAGAATCCATATGGATATTCATGAAAGCCGATATACTTCAAAACTTTAAACTTTTTACTACCCCCAAGAGTAGAGTAAAAAGAAAGTCTGGAATACATAACAGTTCCTCTTTTGACAAGAAGTTTTACATTATGCAACTTGTAGAAAAATGGTGCAAGCACTAGAGCACGTTGTCTTTGGAACCTTTTGGAATAAATTAATCATGCGGTGGAGCTATTTGTACGAAACTTAAAGTTTTGTATTCAGTGGTCGGTCGGAGGGGCTATACTGCAAAAATTCACAATGAATCGCACTTTTATTTTGTTTGCACTAAAACTAAGTTTCGGCCCCTGATTTACGACAACACTAACAGTCACATTGGTCATAAATATAGTAAAATATAGTTTAAAAAAATCAGTTTAGTATTTTGTATTTTGTTTTTCAAAAATTCTTTCTTAAAATCAACATAATAATATATTCTTTTTGTATAATATCACCTTACGAGCTCTTAATTTCCGTAAGGGTTTATAGTGTCTAAGTGGCAGTAGAACACTGACTCCTAAGTCACAGGTATTCCTAGTTTAGGAGTCAGGGTTTCAATTTTTGTGCGCCTTTAATTATTATGAACTTTCGCTAGATATTAAGCAAATTGTAAGGACTTGTATCAATAAAGTATTATTATTATTAAGTATTATTATTAGTTTAAGTTGAGGTTTTTTTTTACTTTAGGTATCGAAAACATTGTTCCACCGTATGATTAATTTATAATTCGAAAAGGTTCCAAAAACATCGTGCTCTAGTGCTTGCACCATTTTTAAGTTTTTTTGGAATGGCATCTAAAATTTACAATAAAATACCTGTGGATATTTTAAACACCAAGGAACTCCCACTATTTAAATATAAATTGCGTAATTTTTTTATTGACAAAGCTTACTACACTATCCAAGATTTTCTTAATAATTAGTATCTACTATAATCTGTCACCATACACCTTATTCTTATTTTGTAAGATTTGCTTTAATGTGATGAACGATAAAAATTTTGATATGTTGCATGTTGACATAATTTATTATTGTATGCCTATTAGGCAGGACATAATGGATCTGTAATTTACCTAACATCTGTCTGTATAACCTATGCCCACAATAAAATGATTTGATTTGATTTTTCTACAAGTTGAATACTTTAAAACTTCTTGTCAAAAGAGGAACTGTTATCTATGCCAGACTTATTTTTTTATTTTTACGTAATAATTATAATATAGTTACAGTACTTTTATGATGTTATTGTTTTGTTTAAATTTTTTGTATGTATGGTGTACGCACAGCTACAAATTACGCTATACAAATCCAGTATAAGCTGACCTCTCATTGTACGGGAATTCCATACAATGCGAGATCAGCTTATACTGGAATTGTATAGCTTGATTTGTAGCCGTGTGTACCAAATAAATAAATATTACAAAATTGAGAAGATAATACTCATCAAGGCAATTCCAACTCCTACTAGAATTCAAACCATTCGAAAATAGAACGCCACAAACCTGTTTTCCTACCAGCCAGCACATCTTGTAGTTCCAAACTCCACATCATAAAACGGCGGCCGTAACCGACTTTGCAGTAAAAACTAAATGAAAAAAAAAAGGGTAAAACTAAAAACTGGGATCCAGCAATTTCCAAACGGTTTAGTTTAAAAGTACCCACTAGTGAACTAACTCCCGATGCACTACAAACTTTCCGTTGCCTGCGGTTGCTACTAGTGATGTCGAAATTATTCGAGTTAGTCGATTTTTTTATTCGATACGAGTAAAGCAGTTTCATCTTTGGAGGGAAAATGGGGCGGATAATTTAACTTTTGTTTTGTTATTTAATGTTTGCCTCAGTTTGAATTTTTTCCCTTTCTCGGACGTTGATGTGACTACGGAAAAGATTTGAATGCAATCAACGTGGATAAGCGTTTCTCAAACTATAGGTCGCGACCCACTGGTGGGTCGCGAGCGAATACTGGGTGGGCCTTGAAATATTTATGTTATGCAATAATTAATAATTAAAACTTAAAACCGAATTAATTGGATGTGTCACACTCATTATGATTAAAATTAACTAAAATTTATGTTGATGCTAAAGCTGTAATGACAAAAAAATTGAAACGAAAACATCCTTCTCATTGAAATTGCACTCATTGTATTTTAATGAATATTGAAATTTTCAATTGTTACTGAGTGTTTTTTTTTTCTTATTTGAACAATCCTTCATTCATATATTTACGCCCATTTTTTTCTCCATGACAGCCGAGAGGTGAGTCCCGAATTAGGAAGTTTTTGTTATGTGGGTCGCGGTCCAGTCGACTTTGGGAACCACTGACGTGGATCAACAAAGACTTTTGAAAGTACGTATGTAGGTATTTGCTTATACCCAGCAAATGATCGAAAACGTACTGGAAATCTCCCACTAAAACATACTTTGCTCGTATATTATGATATTGCTTACATCAATAACTACTAACAAACATTGTAAGTTACGTCATTATACATATAATGGATACAAGCCTATTGTTACCACAGCATTGATTTCCACTAACAAGAATATAGGATAGCATAATAATGTAGCATGAATTTACGAACCATAAACATGACAAAATATATCACTGCCAAAATACAAATTATTACACTAAATCGAATTTTCGATTCGACCGTCCTCCGCAACACTATTTCCTCCCGGTAAAGTTTCCCGCTTCCGGACCACTAATCCATACTAAACTTTGTTAATAACTACGCCAATTTAGACTTTATGTACATAGCAATAAGGAGTCTGGAGTAAGTAAAACAAAAATTGGTGAAAAAAGTTTTGCCGTTGCGTTTCGTTGAAGTTCGAAACGAATTGTTCAGCTCCTTAATAAGTGGGGATTAAATATTTTCAGATTCGCTTTTACGAGTTTTTTGAACAGATTTATTTTATGTTTTTTGTTTGACTGAAAAAGGGTTTTTAAAGGATTACTTCCGGATTTATTTTTTCCGCGAAATTGTTTTGTGTATCGCTCCAGACTTTGTTAGTTGTTCAGCTCAAATTTTTTTTGGAGTGATCATTCTGTTTTTAAACAAACCTTCCAAAAAAAGTAGGTATCGTATTTATTTCTTTCATGGTTTTTTTAAATAAAAAATAATTAAGTTATGCTCCAATGTGTACCTACGTGAATCTAAGATTAATAGGAAAAGTTGACAATTAGATTGGAGCTGGCCAAGCTGTTGACTTCTGCCTTACGGGTCGTGGGTTTACTTTCCATTTGAAACTAACACTTAGCTTTATAATTATTTGTGACCAACGATACAACATACACTCCTAGAGAAATGATTTAAAAAAACCGGATTTAAGTAAATAATAAACATTTTAATTTTTTAATTTATTATAGGCACCGAGGAAACAAGTATTGCCTTCAAACCGTGTCTTGAATGAATGTTCTTTATTGTATTGTACCTGTGTATGGTTATTATTGCCATTATTATTAATCCATACTTATATAACTATCTACTAGCTGACCCGATAGATTTCGTTCTGTCAAAAGCTTATAGTATTAACTCCACTACTCTACCCTACCCTACCTACCTACATACCCTACCCTACCCTAACCTACCCTACACTACCCTACCTACCTACCTACCTATCCTACCCTACCCTACCCTATCTACCTACCTAAAACTTAAAAAAAAATTAGGTAGTAGCCGATTCTCAGACCTACTGAATATGCATATAAAATTTCATAAAAATCGGTCAAGCCGTTTCGGAGGAGTATGGCAACTAACATTGTGACACGACAATTTTATGTATAAGATATATATATATATATATATATATAAAAAAATCAATGTTTGTATGTTTGTTCTCTATGCGTTCCTAAATCATTGATCGGATTATGATGAAATTTTGGTAGGATGATCTTAGGACGTCCGGAAGGGTTACTGGCCCAAAAAAAAAAAAAAACGACCGAACACTTTTTTTTACTTTACGTGGCATTGCAATGCCGTCGCCGGTGCAGCCATTATAAATATGAAAGTAACTCTGTCTGTCTGTCTGTTACGTTTTCACGCCTAAACTACTGAACCGATCGTCATAAAATTTGGCAGAGATATAGCCTACTTTTTTACGCGATAACCGACATCCACGCGAGCGGAACCGCGTGCAAAAGCTAGTTATGAATGTAACACTTTATACTTCACAATTATTCTTTATGAGATAGGGATAGACTTTGACAATTTGAAAATTGATACCTATCTCAATGTAGTCGAGTACTAATAACTGTCTACAAATCAAGCCAATGTACCTCCAGGTTCAAAATGTGTAAAACCACAAGTCCACTCCCAACCCTGGGCAATAACTCTTGCCGTCAGCAACAGACAGTAGCGTTCAAAACTTTTCCATGCATTGTCCTCGTTCACAGCGAGTTAGCAACTAGCTGTACCTGACAATCTAATGGACTGAGCGGTACAGTTTTATGTGAAAACTGGAATTATGTAGCCGTTTAGTATCTTCTGGTGGCTATAACATTTTGTGAAAAAGTTGTAGCCGCCAGCACACGCCAGATACAAAACTTGTAATAGTTGTTTCTGTCTGTAGCTTTTGTGTTTCGGTTGGAAGCTTAGGAGTAAAGGTGCTAATTCAGGCACATGTTTTGAGACTGCAACTAAGCACCAAAAATACGGTAGATATACGATATAAGGTATTTATATGTATATATAGGATAAGTTTTTAACCACTGCGCAATTTTTTTTTTTGGTGAAAATGAAATGAAATGAAATTTATTTGCAAGAATTGTAGTACATTAAAGATGTTCAGTTTTTTTTAAGTTTCTAAAACAACTCGCTAAAACTAGCATGCAAAATTATTGATTAGGTACATGAATTAATTTTGTTTTTTTGTTTTAATGCTTTATTAAAAAGAACTAGCTTCTTAATAATTAATTACAATCTAGCCTTTAAGACTTATAAGCAATTTTAATCTAACTTAACTTTTTACGTGATAATTATTTTAAAACTTAGAATAGTGTTTGTTGCACTTTACACAAGTCCGTTACACTTTCTTAGAGTCTGATAGTTATAATAATAAAAACACTTTGTTCATGTGTTATGAATTATTAAATAAATGAAGCTAATAAAATAAAATTGTTACATAAATCATAGTTATTAAATTTAAATGTCAAGTATTTGTCAAATTGTAATAGTAACATGTCAGTGTCTATCTTTAAAGTCTAAATACTCCTTCACAGAATATAATGATTTTTCTACAAGCCATTTGAATAATGCTATTTTAAATCGATTGATTGGAAGTTCCCTATAAGAATTTGGTAGTTTATTAAATATCCTTATAACCATTGGAACGCAACTTCTATTATATAAGTGGCTTTTCATCGGAGGAATAATTAATCTGTCAAGATATCTTGTCTTAAACGTAACAGAGTCTCCAAGACGTTGAAATACATAAGTCGGTGGTTCAGTATCAGTAATAGAACGCATTTCCATTATTTGTTCAATAAATTTTTTTTGGTCCTATTTGAAATCAGCAAAATATTGGTACAATCTATTCGTATTAATATCAATGGGCGAGCGCACAGCTGATAGGTACCTACTACTGCGTTCCGCTTCACTGACTGCACCGCCGCGCGCCGGCGCGTTGCGCGACGAGTATCCATTATACCAGTTTCAAAATAAACATCTTTCGTTAATGATAACTTCATTTTTTAGTACCAAGACATATAAAAAAAAGAAATAGGTGTATAATAAAACACGTTTAAGTTTAATTTGTCAAAATTTGCGCACTGATTTAAAACTTTTCCTGTATATGTCTGTGGCAGGCAGATTATATAATTTGTCATTTTACAGACGGCGCCGTCCGTTTACAAACGCATGGCCTTATGCAAAATTCCTAACGCAAATTGGTAACTCGTAAAATTATTATAATTTCGACATCCAGGCACCCCGACTAAATGGGCTAGGCTAGGTTAGAGCTGTGACCAACCGCGCGCGAGCCGAGCGAGCAAAGCGAGCGGTGTCGCGGTCGCGGCCGGCGAGCGCCTTAAGGGCCTATACTACCTCAAATGGCTTAGCACGATACTCCGTTATGTCGAAAATACTGCAGCATTAATTTTGAAATAAATATATGGTAAAGTTGAGAATTAATGTTAAGTACTATGTTAGCCGAAAACACGATTTCATAAAATTTTCTTGATAGAAAAAAATTCCAAAGTTACCTCCAAACCGAACAATAAACCGCTGGTATTCAAAAAATACTTCAAATTAGATAATGAAACTTTGCATATTAACTGAACTAACTATAAAGCAGGTCTTATGTTATTTACTTTTTTTAAATGATCATCATTTTCAAAGTAAAACGAAATTACCTAAACTATTGGCGCCTTCGAACCTTTTCCCTGCCGCCCTGTCTCGCTTGCTCGCGTGACCGGTAGCTATAGTGTTCGAGCGAGATACAGAGTGAGGTGGCGCTGAAGTTGTATAGACTCTTAAGAAATAGATTTACATTTTGCCTTAGGCATTTTGCATAACGCCGCGTGATTGTAAACAACAAAACAATACAATCTACCTGCGACACAATATATTGTCATCAGTCTCATCCCACTCCAATATCAATCACCGCCATTTAACAACGCAAAAAATAAAACACTACAGACATTCCAAATGGCCTAATAGCAAAAATCCAATCAGATCGTTCACAGCGAGAGGAACTATGCATCAATTAGACCAGACAATACCCGGTTGGATCAATTAATTAAGTAAAAAAAGAAGTGTAGGAAATCGCGAACTCGCTCAGCGAAGTGTTTCCGGACAATCTACTCCACAATTTTAGTAGAGACGAGCTGGATAAGTTTCGTGCGCTTGGGGACAGATTTATTGGCTGAATTGTTAAATTCTCCATTTACACATTTGATTTAAAAAAAGTTATTCTAATGGTCTTGTTAGATAATTATTAATTCATTTTCGATGGAAAGAAGTACGCGCATAGTGACTTTCGTACTAAATTCGCATTTTACGCGAAACACAATTTACAAAACTAGTTACAGTTAGTACTAATTATACTCCATTTATCATTACACATTAGACAAATAACAGTTATTTGTCTAACGTTTAATAAACTCCGTTATTTCACGATAAATGCAAAGCACTTTAATCTATTTACCATTTACATTAAAAAAATAACTCTATAGCGCAGTAATTTCAACAATATTACACAATAACTGTCGTTATTTAGCCGTTATTTGTCTAATGCAGGAAATGGAGCATAGTTTTGTTATAGTTTTAAAAATTTACTCAATGGTGCCGATTCCCTTGTTCACAAACTAAACTAAATTTAAATTCAGTCCATCTTTTTCTTTCTATTTCATTATGAAAAGGACAGAAGATAAATTTTAGTTTAGTCCTGTCAAATTAATCAGCACCTGTTACTACTCCATTCAAGTTTAGACGTGATTAAAAACTTGCTGACTAAAATTACGTCAATTTACGTCAAGCGCTGATTAATTTGACAGGACTAAACTAAAATGTATTGTCTTTTTCTTAATGAAATAGAAAGAAAAAGACGCACCGAACTTAAATTTAGTTAAGTTTGTGAACAAGGGAATCGGCACCATTATTTGTTTTTTTTTTTTTTAATAATTATCTCCGTCAACCATAATCTCATTAGAAACTAATGTCTTAGAAACCTATAACTTCATCTGAATCCCAAAAACTTCTAACCAAAACACACCTATACTTATTGGTATCAGAGGTAGCTTTAATGGTTTACTACTTCCACGAACGACCCTTTTCAACTACTAAAAACACCATTACAAAGAACTAACTACACAGTACACACAATGCTCTAAATAAACACAAAACTAAAGAGACTTCTCTCAATTTATTGCGTAATTACAATACATTATTTTAATATTTATTGTCTCCGAGTAGCCATTAAGAAATGATTTACAACTGTTGAATGTTGAAATTTCTATCGTCCATAATTTATTTCGAACTTATTTGTATACTGTACTGCTTTGCGTAATACTAACATAATTTTGTTTTTATAAACTTAGATGTGTTAAATGTTTTTGTATGATTTACTAACTGAAATAGTTTTCGGTACTTGTTTTTGTAGACAATAAGTCACACATGAGTTTGATTTTAGAAAACACTTCATCTTAATCATTTAATATTTAGCATTTCCTTTTCTCTCTTAATAAGCTCCCATTGATTCATGTCAATTATTAAACACGCGTTCGCGTTTCTTTAATTTGGTTAAAATTTCATGCTTTCTTTAAGGGGCCGTGCACGAAATCTACTGATTTTGATCAATTTTGTTCATTGTTTGTGAGAAAGGGAAAAATAATTTAAACAAAATTATTTGTGATTTAAAAATTCGTGTTCTTTGTTTTGCAAGTGGCTGAAAGGGATTTTCCAAATAAATTAAGTATTCACGGTAAATCACTAATATTCGCAATAAGTTTTCCGAAAAATGACGCGAGACTGACATTTGATCATCATTCTACAAGAAACTACTGTTGATTTTGAACATTAAAAAATATCATCAACTTCATTATATGGTCTACTTGCATGTGGCGGAACTACTTTTTTCAACTTCCGTACAAAATATAGCAGAAAAATAATATTGAAAAAACCTTTGTTTTTGTTTTAAACCCCGTCAGTAATATATTTTTTCCTATTATTTTGCAAATTATATCAAGAAATTTAAAAATCACAAATTAGTCTTCAGCTATTTTCTTAATATAATCAAACTTTTATTTATTGATTATACAATATCTTCATTTAGTAAATCAACGGCGAAATAAACTATATTTTGGAGAGCACAAAAATTATGAAATTATTAACAGCTGCTGTGACTGACACGAATGGTTTAGCACCATGAAAACTGTACTTTTATAGTTACACAGGCTTAATGTTTCGATTATTTCAAGTTTTCTCACAATTAAATAAGAAATTGACAAAAGAGAGTTTTTTTCGTGCACGGACCCTTAATAAATAAATTTAAATAAAATTACGTTAAATTAATTATTTTCCAATTATTATGCAAGCAAGTGTACTAACTGAATATTTGGTAGCACGAAACACAGGCGAACAAACCGCACAGAAACTTTCTGGCCAGTGCCGTACTACTCGTGATAGTACTGTGAATGTGATTATTAATTTGCTTCACACCTAAAGGTATTACTATGTAAATAGATAGCTATGCATATTAAATAAATGGATTTGAGTATAAAGAAGATGACCGATTTCAAACCAACCACCTATTTTCACTTCGTAGAATACGAAGTACTGAGTTTTGAGCATAAAAATAAAATAACTATTTTCTTAAGTTACATTCTGATCACACAAGAGTCTTACAGCCAAACACACTTACCACCAAACAAATTTTGAAAAGTAATCTATGAAAGTTTTATTCCGGAGACTTAAAAGAAATGTTACCATAAAATAGTAATAGACCAATAGCAGTTAATGGAACAAGAAGGAAAAAAAAAACGTTTTTCAGAATGAAACAAGAACGTACAATTTTCTTGCAACCAAGTGCACCTATAATGTTCGATAGCAAGAACCAGCAAGCGGATGCTCTCGAACTTCTGTTAGCCAAACGTAACTTGCTCTGCAAAGTCTACCGGTGTTCTATAGATACTGTTTAGAACATACCTTTCGATATTGAACCTTATGAGAATTGAAATAAAGTCCTAACTCAAACTCAAATAATTTATTTCAATTAAACTATCTACAGGCACTTTTGAATTGTCAAAGAGTCGGTCAGTAAGAAAAATGAAGCTACATGCCCATTCCAAAGCGTAGTAGGTACCTATGGAGAAGAACGGGCAAGAAACACCATGGACACTCTTTTAAATTAAATTGTTACAAAAATAATTATTAGTTACCTACATCATAATGTTGAATTTATAACAAAACTTTTTTTTTTTTTTTTTCTTTTGCTTTTGCCCGCGGCTCCGCCCGCGTGTATGTCGGTTATCGCGTAAAAAAGTAGCTTATGTCCTTTTCCATATCCCAGGCTATATCTCTGCCAAATTTCATGACGACCGGTTCAGCGGTTTAGGCGTGAAAACGTAACATTCAGACAGACAGACAGACAGACAGAGTTACTTTCACTCTTATAATATTAGTATGGATGTGAGAAGAATGTAAAAATAAAAAATAAAAATGTAGGTAGGTACACGTTAAAAGCGTCCAGAGTAAAAACAAATAATTCACAAAATATAAAAATAAGCCGTGGCAGCTAAGAGATGACCTGTCACAACTGACGGCGCCCGTTCACGAACATGACACATGGATTAGCACCATTCAGCTCACCTATAAGTATGTGTTATATAATTACAACGGCATTACAAATTATATCACCATACGACTGTATAAGGATCATGGTACTCACGCCGCCATCTTGTTTATTAAATACAACTTAACAAAACAATTTCACAAAATGTTTACTAACAACGCCCCACTGTCAATGTCATTCAAGACGACTTGTAAAAAAATACAAGTGACATTATGTCAATCTTTATTTTGTTCACTTATTTTTCATTGACATTGAAATTATGATAAAATAACAAAGACAATATTTTACGAGTAAGAAATCCTGTTTGATTTAAAAGTATATAAATAATTATTTTCAGTGCCAGTTAAAATCAAAAGATTTCAGTAATGTGTTTTGGATCTATGTATACATGTACGACTTAGTGAAACATAAATATTATTAGTTAATTTTCTATATAAATAACTAGACGAATTACTAAAGGTAAGTGGATGAAAATCATTTTTTATATAATTATATACCAAAAAACTCTTTTACCCTGCCCCATATGATTCCTAAGTTAATAATATAGTAATCATCACAAATTATGACTGTGCTTCATTTTTTTTTGCAACCAAGTGTAATTACGGACTAATGTTCGATAGCACGAAATACGGGCCAGCAAACTGTTCCCGAACTTCTGATAGCAGTGTACGTACAAATTACACTTTGAATACGTTGGTCTATTTGGGTCAATGGAGCTGCAAGAGGTTTTAACATTACTGTGTAATGTTTTCACAGTATTTTCCGCAGCAGAGTTTTGCGTTATTTGCATAGGGTGGAAAGTTCCTCATCCTGCATTGAAAAGGAAGGGACCTCTGACCAGACACACAACAAGCGTCGGGCAGCCCATCAGACGGCTACTGCCTGATGGTTGATGTCGGGATGTTTACATAATCTCGCGGATACCTCTCTGCTTGGAAATAGGAATTTTGTGACGTCAGATTTATAGCGTTCGTATGTGGCGTTATAGCTGGCGCTAAATAGATAAAACACAGTATTCAGGATGAATTGTGGAAAAAGGCGGATCCTAAGGGGGGTAAGGGGCTTCGAGGTGTCACGAGAAACAGAAATGTAACCGCCGTGATGACACGAATTGATGACATCTAGTTATATAATATGATGGGCAAAGAATTGGAATGCGAGCCACAAATGAGCCGTACACGTATACGATATAATATGTATCGTGCCTGTGGCATACAAAAAAACACGTGTCCGGTCGGGGGACCCCCCGTCAGTAACTAAGTTCCATCTCACATGATTTGAAACAAAAACAAACACTTTTGATACTTGTAACTTGAGACCTTGAAACTGACTTTTTTTAGAAATTTCTTTAAGCTCACATAGACTATTTTACCCACTCATAGACGCGTTTTTAATACAGAGCCATCTAGTGTAAGTCTTTAGAAGCCCTCATAAAGTTCAAGGTGCACATGAGAGCTTCTAAAAACTTATACTAGATGGCTCTGTATTAAATTCACACTTTCTGTCTCTCTCTATTTCTCTTTCTAATATACTATACTATACTTCCACTATACTTTTTTCTTACTTCTACTATACTATATTTTTAATATGTTCGAAAAAAAATTATGCTCAGTAACTTAAATAACGCAATGAATGTTGTTGAAAAATGTCAAAATGAAACCCATTTCTACTGGGCCTCAAGTCTGCTATTACAATAGTGTCAGAATGGTCTCTTCATTGTGAGTTTTTGACAGATTTGCCATACAAACACTGTCAAATACTCACAATGGCGAGACCATTCTGACACTATTGTAATAGCAGACTTGAGGCCCTGATAGTGTATTACGCAATTAGGCTTCTGTTGAAAGTCGTTGTAGAAATACGAAGCGCTTTGAAAGCGATTGCCACTTCTGAAGGCCCTCTGGGCTAAAACTCAACGCTTATTCCACATAAAGTTTATACCTAGAAAAAAAAATGGTAGATAAAACTGCTAGAACAGATTTAAAATAAGGTATTTCTCACTTATATTGATATAACTATCATAAAATTCTCGTAAAAATTTCAAGATGCTATAAATCCACCTTATGGTATGCGAAGTATCTTAAGTTCATAGTCATGAGATAACAGATTTTATTTTACAGGTTTTTAAGTAACCCTCTGAATATGGTACTAAAAAATCTGGAAGTTAGATATAGAGTCTTCGATGAGAAAATCTGCAATCAAATCAGACGAAACCGGGTAGTTTGAGGGACCAATCGTTTATGATGGCTTTCAAATACAAATGATATTTCCTGCATGTGTTTTTGGAAATTTTACGTTAATACTCACAAAAAAAGTTTAGTTTGAGCTACAACTTCAATTTATTAATTACATTTTCTATAGTATCTACTATCAATCATCTCATTTTGAAATTAACTTAAGAGTCTATACAACCTCAGCGCTACTTCACTCTGTATCTCGCTCGCACACTATTGCTACCGGTCACGCGAGCAAGCGAGACAGGGCGGCAGAGAAAAGGCTCCAAAGCTAGATAGCTAGATAGTTTCGGTAATTTCGTTTATACCATTCCCCCTCTAAAAAGCTTATTTTATTCATTGAAAACAGTGAATAAAAAGCACTTTTAATCACTATTTTGGTGTTTGAATTTAGAACACACCAATATATGCGACCTTCATCTCTATGCTATACAACCTCCTTGCGAAAAATGGGTACTCGATACAAACATTATTCGACGGCACGGTTGAAGCGATTGACTGCTGCGCTGCGTGTCGTGGGTTCGATTCCCGCACGGAACCAATATTGGTATGACCTACAAGTAGTTGTTCCGGGTCTGGCTGTTTGTGTGTGTGACCTTAAATGTTTGTAAACGCACCCACAATACAGGAGAAATACCTAGTGTGGGGCAACGTTTAAAAAATAAAAAAACACCTTGTGCACTCCACGCCCTTGAATTTTGTATTAATTTAACCTTTCTTTTTCTTCATTAACCCATTTACGCCCGCTGTCCTCATTTGGGGACATTATTTTAAGTATCCACATTTTTTAACTTATTTTAGCTATCCTTAGTTTGCAGGCAAATTCGTAGGGCCCAAGAGTGTGGCTTTGTAAAACAAATTATACTTTTGTGATTTATTGGATTGAATGGATGAAATAAGTGATTTTATTCACTTCATTGAGCAAATAGGTGTTGGACCAAAGGTAAGTCATATTTGTTTTAATATTTACAATGTTTTTCTCTTTTTTTTTTGTATTTATCACTTGGCCATAGTATCGACTAGTAAATAATGCTATTATATCCAGTGTTTTCCAAGATTTTACAATAAAGGGAGATATAGTATGGTGTCCCCGAATGGGTCCAATGGGCTGATTGCTAACAGTTTTTTTTTTAATTCGCAGGTTTAGTTTCGGCGTGAACAATGACTAACCGATCGTTTGATGTTGCAAATGACCATCGAGGACTCGAGGAAGCTATCGAAAACATTCTGAATGAAGTGGATGATCCAGCTGTTAGTAACGTCATAGTGGCCATTCCTCCAGGCAGCAGTTCATAAGAGGCAATCCCGTACGATTTGGGAACAAAAACGGAATGATTGCAATTGCTGATGGTTATTGTTATGCCTTCGATGTATGTATACTGTGGTAAATCAGTAGGATTATCCAGTAATGAGCCTTTGGGATCAAAAGTGGTAAAGGGCCTGTTGCAAAAAGTAATCGCTCGTTTGCATGAGGATATCGTGTATTTCGTCAACGTTTTTACCAGTCACGCATTGCTGCGAGATCTGCGTGAAACTAGTTATCGTACGACTCGTACTGTGAAGGAAAATAGGACGAAGAAATGTCCTCTAGTGGCTTGAAAAGTGTTTGTACCCCCATGGTACAAACACTTGTCAAGCCACTAGTGAACATTTCATAACATTTACAAACTATGACTTTGTTTACCCTCTTGGTAAGGTAAAAACATGGAGTTCTGCAGAAGGAAGAAAAGTAGACGTGGACATCCCTTTTGTCTTCCAGAACTACACCAAAGACATGGGCGGAGTTGATCAAGATGACCAGTCAATCGCAGTATACCTAACAGATATACGAGGCAAAAAATGGTGGTGGGTTCTGTTTACCTATGTACATGCTAGATTTCGCTGTAGCTAGTGCTTGGCGTCTCCATGTCCTGACCGCTGAAGAGAAACTAGACCAGCTCCAGTTTCGCCGAAGTACCGCCCGATTTTATTTGAGGAGTGTAGGCCAATGCCTACACTCCTCACTCCTCTTTCAGTAAAGACCCGATGAAAAGCGTCATAAACCTACTTCAGTGGTGCCTAGTATGAATCTAGATAGTGTTGGACACTTCCCCCAGAAACTGCCAAGCCAGCTAGGATGCAACGAATGTCAGATAAAAGCACGTTAGCAATATAAAAAATGCATCAACAAATTGTGCATCGAAAAAGTATGCTTTGAAAAATACCATACATAAGCCCATTGGCCCCATTTGAGGACGGTGTTTTTTAATACATAAGGAAGTTATATTTTTTAATTTTTCTTCATAAAATGTCTTATTAGCCTCCAATAGTTACGTCAATAAATTTTTTATCAAAATTTTACTACTGGTTTGTATTTGGGTCCAAATGGATTAAATGACTAGGTATTTTCGCTTAAATCTTTCTTTTTCTCGTAGTCATGGTATAAAGTATAGTATGCAACACTTGAATAAAACGGATTTATATCGAGGGCCATGAAACACTCGCGTCGCTCAGGATTCTAACACTTGAACCACTCCCTACGGTCGTGATTCAGTCGTTAGAATCCTTCACTTGCTCGCGATTCATCTGTGGCCCTCGCTTTAAATCCTTTCTTTATTCACTAATTGCATAATATACTATTTACGGTGAAAATAATGGTGATTTAAAAAAGTAAATAACATAAGACCTGCTTTATAGTTAGTTCCAGTTAATATGCAAAGTTTCATTAACTAATTTGAAGTATTTTTTGAATACCAGCGGTTTATTGTTCGGTTTGGAGGTAACTTTGGAATTTTTTTCTATCGATTTTTTTTTATGGAATCGTGTTTTCGGCTAACATAGTACTTAACATTAATTCTCAACTTTACCATATATTTATTTCAAAAATAATGCTGCAGTATTTTCGACATAACGGAGGATCATGCTAAGCCATTTGAGGTAGTATAGGCCCTTAATTTACACCAACTGTTGACATATGTTTAAGGGAGTAGCGCTAAGCTAGCCCGCGAAATTCAAATTTTCTTACGATTTTTTCTTTGTCTGGGTATATGTTGATTAAAGTATGATTCGCTTCCGTTAAAATAATGTATTTACAGAATTATAATCATTAAAATGAGTAATACAACTCCATAAATTAGTTTAATTGATGATTTTTGTGATTATAATACTAGGAATTATTTATTTCATAATATGACCGCCAATCATATTTAGATCAACACACAACCTGATACTGACCTGCATATTTAAACAGAATACCAGCGCTGCGACATTTATTTTTAAATGTCGCAGCATCATGCTGAGATAGGAGCCTTTTGGCCTCGTACAGGTTTTGTTTTCATTTTACTTTTGTTTTTATTTGTGTTACTATGAGTGTGTTTAGTTTAAAATGTGAACTTCCTGTATGAGTCCCAATAAATACTTTTTCTTTCATTCTTTCTTTCTATATTGCAAAAAACGTAAGAAAACTTGAATTTCGCGGGCTATCCTGACGCTTTCACCTTAAGTGGAAATAACTTCAATAAGAAGGAAGGATTTAAATATGGAATGTTCGAATCTATGGTCGTTGGACACGTTAAATTTTGGAATCAGAACTCGCAGTGAGCATGCCTGGTAGTCGAAGCTCATTTATGTATAAAGAAAAACCTTTTACCTTATAGTGAAACAACTACAGACTGCTTTCTAATTAATAATGTAAAGCTCTTTTAATAACCTCAAAACAATAAAAATAACCCAACAACACAATACGCCTTACTAATCGCCACTCCGGGATATCTCTATCCCGGGGGCCGCATTAATAACTCCGTCCATTACTCACCGTAATTCCCGGGGTAGTCCGGGGTATCGGCGCTAATCCCGCGAGCCCGGGACCACGGTGTCGCATCACTGGAACAATGGTTCGTTAATTAGATATGAATTACAATTGATGACTAATTAAGCTGGTGTATGTTAATGTCATGTATTAGGGTAAGCTTTGGATGGTGGTAATTTAGGATCAACAGGGATGCATTATGCAGCCATTTTTAAAAAGTATACAACCTTGCAGGACTGTATTACTAACATCATAAACAACAGCTTTTGTTCTATGTGTGCGTCCACACTGAACGCGCGGTGACTAGGGCCTGTGGGGGCGCGGCGGCGGAGGCGTGCGGTGGCCACAGTGACGCTCGAGCTCTTGTAGCGGTTCGACGAATTTCAGAGGTTGCAAACTATGGACGAGGATTTAGTATTTTTATTAGATAGTCCGATCAGGAAATTGTTCTTTGGTTTCACTGCATAATCTTCTTATTATTATGCACTTACTGTGGTGAGGATGTTTACTTTGCCATATAGCTGGTTTAGATTGAATCACTCTTATAAACACTTCAGTATTTACAACCATTTTACAAAAAAAAAAAAAAAACTTACGCTTTACGCCGAGCGATAAGAACGAACCGGTTTGATACCCCCGCCAACCGCGCATTATAGGTCACTTGCGGTCTAGGCCCGTAGTGCGGCCATAATGCGCGGATAGGAACGTTTGAAAACTACGCGCGCTATCTAGTTCGAGCCCGTCGCGCTAGGCGCCCGCCTTAGTCACTACACTATGAACGCAAGCGGCGGTTTCATATATTTGATATTTCGCGCCCGTCGTCGCAACCGCGCTAGGCCGGCAGTGTGGACGCACACTATGACTTTTTACAAAACAAAATACATTTACCAAAAACAAACCTTCAAGATTTTCATTATTCTTTATAAAACATTTCATTTCTGTATTTTGTAGTACCTATAATCTACGCCTCCCGTGCACTGTGACTCGTAAGACACAGCAGTTTGTTTTGCTATGCGTAGACTACATAACATTTAGAGCGTTTAATTTAAATATTTTTATTTTTATATTAAAATATGATAAATTAAAATCTGATGAAAAGGGATGTGTCCTAAGTAAAAAAAAAATTAAAACTGTTTAGTCCGACAATCAGATAATAAAAAAATATTAGACACATATTTTTGCTCTATCATATTAATAAGAAGAAAAGAAAGAAAATACGTTTATTTGTGGCAAACATGACGCAGAGAAAGAACCCCAAACACGAAAATAACAAGTTGGGGGAAAATATGCGCCACATCCACGCAAAACGGCCATCGCTCAGCATAATGCCTGGTAGAAAATGCCTATGGCATTAAGTCCGCCTCTGTACATTTTTTTGTGCTAAAGTATTAAATAAATAAATAAATGCTGCGACCCTATGCGAGACAGAGCCCCAGCGCTGGTTTTCAGCGACAGCCTAAAAAATTACAGATAAAACACATTAAACTTGGGGAGTGGGGGCTCGTTACGTCATTTTTTATTAATATGATAAAGCAAAAAAATACATGTCTAATATTTTTTTGTTATCTGATTGACGGACTAAACAGTATTTTTTTTTAATCCAGGACACATCCCTATTTAGACAACTGGTCGATTTTTTGTCCAGCTCATCTCGCTATCTTCTACGGGGTCTGCCGTGAAGCGGTGACGCCTTCTAGCTGTCTCAGGTTTCCACATAGTGACTTTTTTGGCCCACAGCTCATAAACAACTAAATAAATTGCATGTTACAATAATTGTTTTAAGATTACAGAGACAGAACGATATTTTAAAGACGTTTAGAAAGAAAGAACGAAAAAAAATTGTTTATTCTGCACAAACAAGAAGAAATTTACCAAAAAAAAAAAAAAAAAAGGCTAAAGATAAAATACACACACTACTACAAAGTAGCCTAACGCCTCGTATTCAAAACCTTAAAAGTTAAAAATGGTCTTCACCAAGACCAAAGACACATTGCTAATTAGTTGCGCCAAATTTCCAATTGCAGAGTCGGAATGATCTACATTTATAACAAATAACGATTAAAAGTAAGATTAAGCCTGAGGCGCATCTGTACAAGAACAGGTCGTTGCTCAGCAAAATGCTGTAACTTCGAACGAACCTATAATCAATAGCGCTGATTTTCAGCAACTACCTCTCAAGTGACATAATGACGTCCCCCTGTGTGACGTAATAATTCGGGTAAGTATTTCAGCCGAAAGACGTCCACTGCTGGACATAGGCCTCCCCCAAGCACCGCTACCTCAACCGGTTCCGTGCTTCCCGCATTCAACGGATTCCTGCGGCTTTCACAAGGTCATCAGTCCACCTTGTGGGAGGCCTTCCTAAGCTACGTCTTTTTTTTATAATCCATACTAATATTATAAATGTGAAAGTAACTTTGTCTGGCAGTTAAGTTTTCACGCCTAAACCGCTGAACCGATCGTCATGAAATTTAGCAGGAATATATCCTGGGATATGGAGAAGGACATAGGCAATTTTTTATGCGATAACCGACATCCACGCGGGTGGAGCCGCAGGCAAAAAATACTAGTAATACATAAATTAAAAGCACAATAAAATTTAAGTAAGTACTAATTAATTAATCTAGACGTTGTCAACAGCGTAATGTTTTCCATTGAATCTATCTATCTATTGTCCCACCTAGATAATGAAGCTTCAGCAAAATCGACAGCAAACACGCTCCAGATAACTGAGGACTACCATTCCTCTTGTGGGGAAGACACAGACCAGCGGTGTAATTGCGTTACACACATAAATTGACAATTGATCGCAATTGGGTTTCATTTTGACAGTTCACCCCTGTCCCTTGCATTATTTAGGTTGTTGAGCAGACAAATTTTTCAAACCTATGAATCAATGGGTTTCAATATCCATTTTACCACTAGTCCACTAGTCTTCGAGCGCGAGTGACAGTGTTTGACAGTGTGCGACTCTCCGGTTTGGAATGATAACGTTTTGTCCGTGAAGTTGTGTTCTATTTAGGTGATATTTCGTATTTATTAGTACCTGCCGGTCGACCGGCGGAGGAGCTCGTGGCTAAGTAATAACAGCCGCACGGGTCGATCCGTCAGGTTAAGCTACGCTTGCCGGGGTTGATCAGTGGATGGGTGACTATCTTTACATACCGAGACTCCGCAGTGCCTCGGAAAGCACGTTAAGCCGTTGGTCCCGGCTGTCATTCGTGGATCTTTGACAGTCGTTAAGGGTCGTCAGAAGCCCAAAAATCTGACAACCAGTCTTACCAAGAGGTATCGTGTTACCCAGTTACTGGGTTGTGGAGGTCAGATAGGCAGTCGCTCCATGTAAAATACTGGTATTCAGCTGCATTCGGTTAGACTGGAAGCCGACTCCAACATAGTTGGGAAAAGGCTAGGCAGATTGATTTTTTTAGTACCTACCGGCAAATCGATTACTTTAATTTCATTCATTTAGAAAAAAATAAACATAGTTACAACATCTAAAAGCCCAATAATTGTGAAAATGCAGATACAAATGCTTTTTCTAGCATATAACATCAGATTGTTTGATTTATTATTAATTATCTACTTAATAAATATACACTGGAAAAAAAAAGTTGCCTCAACCAAGATTTCGTTTAGATTGACTAAGTAACTTGTTTGCATCTGAGCCTATCAAGCACGATGATCACAGCTACTACTTTTATTTGATTGAGATTTGAAATGGGATCTTGATTGGAGTTATCACAACCTATTTGCAGCAATCAAGTCAAAACTTAGTGGCTCCAACCCACATCATTAGATAAAAGTTTCAATGATCTTATAATGAAGTAATCAAAATGCTGATTGACACAACTAACTTTGTTACAGTAATTTTTTTTTAACTTGTCTCTTTTTTAACTCTTCTACAATTATGTCATGTTAAGGGTAATCGAGAAACTTGTTTGAGCGTTCAATCATTTGAACTAGTATGACTGCAATCATGTCGTGATGATCAACTAAGGTTTTGATTAATCTAAACAAGATATCGTCAATCAAGCTAAAAAGTCACTTGATTGGAGTGCATTTTTTTTCAGTGTAGTAATTTCGCTCACTGGACAGACTATTACGCACAGTCTAAACCGCTGGGACTTGAAGCATACATTTTGCACATTGGATCCTTATATAGCGAAAGTGAGCACGAACGAGGGATTTTTAAAAACACACTCTCTAAAGGGGTTAAATAGCGGATGAAAGTTTATATCGAAGTTCATAATTTTTTCCGATAGGAAATTCCATCGAAAACGGGGCTTGTGTCTTTGAGAAAACTGTTAATTATAATTATTAAAAGAATAACACTGCATTCCTTTTGATTTTGACCAAAGAAGTTTTCGTTTTCATGTTTCAGCCGTAAATCCAAGTGAGGCCGAATTTAATTTTCGTTTTTAGGCGGAAAAAAAAAACCATATACGGTGGGACTCTATCTACGAGCTGCCGGCCAAATAGATAAACCTAGTTTTACATATACATGTATCATATGAATTCATACAATATTCGCAGTTCCGTTTAATCGTTGAAAAGCGAATGGACAAAATATTTTTTTCGCATATTTTTAAAGTAGATAAACTCGTTGCCGTAGTGATATAAATCTGTTTATATTTTTGGATGATTCACGAGTAGCGAGTAGTAGATAGTGATTTTGATAGTATTTTAATATTTGGATGACTAAAGCTGCTTTCAGTCTACTCTATAATATAATATCATATAGTATATAGCTCATAGCACAAAAATATCGCGCATCATAGATTGTTATGGACACGTTCACATTGTACTGTACTATATATTATTGGAATGTATGGTGCGCGATATTGTTGTGCTATGAACTATATACTATACGCTATTATATTATAGCGTAGTTTGAAAGCAGCTTTAGGCTTTATATGCCATGGTAAAACAATTTTTTTAATTTGTTATTTACAAATTTTATATAGATACATATGTTATGTTTATTTGTTGCTTTGCCAAGCAGTGGGACAGTTATGGGCTGGTATTATTATTATTTTTCTAAGTCTGTGACATTTCTCGAGACCCCGGGGTCCCGGACCTTTGGAAGGCGTACGAGGGCCCGCAGCCAACTCGCAGATTCAACACGTTTTTAGTGAAATGAAGCAGCAACCGATGGTTATCCCTGTTCGCACTAACAAGTGCACCATGGAAACAAAAATATTGGATTATGGGTTTAGGTGGCTAAGTGAACCGGTTATCTAGAACTATGGAAAGACTATGGCCCCTCTCTGATCAATGTTTTATATAAAATACACAGATAAAATGGCAGGGGGTGACTAGCACACTCAAATAATGGGCTCCCGGAAACGATCGCTAGCACATAGTGTCGTAGCGACAAAGGGGCAACATATCCTGAGGTGCTTGAGGAGTGGAGAGGTATACCTATTATTATTATTGTTTCCTTTATTTCATTAATATACATATAAATTACATTTTTAAATATTTGAATATAAAAATATAAAAACATTTAAAATATAAAAAATAGTGGCCCATCGGCATCAGGAACAGGGTCCAAGCTGCCGGTGGTCAGGGCTCCAGAGAGAGGAACCTCCTCACTATGCGTGCCGTGTCCAGGATCACTACTTTCTGAATCAAGCCCTTGACCCAGCCGCGCAATGAGAGCCTCCTGAGGTGTTTGTCAAGGCTCTCCGCTATTAGGCCATTTACCGTAACGATTATCGGTACAATGATTGCAGAGTCCACGTCCCACATGTCAACAACCTCGTGTGCTAAGTCAAGATACTTGATTTTTTTATCTTTCTCAGCTGTCACGAGATTCTCGTCATGGGGGACAGCGTTATCAACAATCATTGCACAGCGCTCTCTTCGATCTATTATTATTATTGTATTTTTATGTTTATATATCTCGGGACCCTTGGGTCCCGGACCTTTGGAAGGCGTACGAGGGGCCAAAGTCAACTCGCAGAGGCCCGTTAGACGCTTTTTAATTAAATGAGGCACCAACCGACGATTATCCCTGTACCCACTATGCACGTGCACCCAAGGACAACCCCCGGTTGGTGTAAGACTATTGCAGGATATGGAAACAAAAATATTGGACTATGGGTTTGGGTGGTTAAAATGGACTGGTTACCTAAAACTATGGAAGGACTATGGCCCCTGCCTGATCAGTGTTTTATTATACACGAATAAAATGGCAGGGGGTGACTTGCACACTCAATAATGGGCCCCCGAAAATGGTCGCTAGCACATAGTGACGTAGCGACAAGGAGGCAACATATCCTGAGATGCTCGAGGAGTGGAGAGGTCTTCCACGGCTCTCAGAATAATCCCAGAGCCTGGAAGATGGTCGATATTCCTACAAGCACTTACTGGAATACTTCCTTCCTCCGAGCACGTTTGCTCTTGCGAATCTCCACTCAAGCCGGCCAATAAAGGCAAGAATGAGGTAGGAGCTCAGTTCCTCGTCAGTGTTCACTCCAGCCGGCTAATAAAGGCAAGCCAGAGATGAGGAACATGACTTCTCCCGGGAGATAGGGTCCGTGGGGTCGCAACAGTCCAACAGCTCGCCACATACTGCCCTGCGGGTTTCTGTATCTCTCTTGGTCTGGTTCCTCACCCTAGACATGTTCCGGCAAAGTAAACTGTACCGGCACAGACCCAGAGTTCGGAGCGCGCAAGCCCCACCACGACGTCAACGTAGAGATACGGCGGTGGGGTTATTATTATTAACAAACAACAACAGTTTTTGTAATTTTCTCACTGCTTGGCGAAGGCCTCTTCTCATACAGAGACAAGCATTTAAAGTTTGTTGCCCGTGGTACTACCAGTATTACTACCAGTAGCACCACGGGTAAAAAAAACCCGTAGTACTACCAAGCGATCCAGTAGTACCACGGGAAGTTTTTTTTACCTGTGGTACTACTGGTAGTAATACTGGTAGTACCACGGGCAACAAACTTTAAATGCTTGTCTCTGTACCTTCCGTTAACCGTTAAGACCTCTTTGGTATAAACAACTAATTTTTGACCATAATATGGTTGAGTACTTTTTGCTAAACTACGTCCAATTTTAGTAGCAATAATAAGTTAATTACATTTTAATGAAAATACATCTGCAACCAACGGTTACAACATTATAATTTGAATTCATTTTGCTGCTAAAATTGTAATAAATTCGTGTAAACCCTGGACTAATTATACAAGTAATTATACAATATTACGGTGTTATTTAGTAATAGAAAACAAACGTTTATTTTTAATATTTCATTATTGGTTTCAGACATTGACATTGTGGCGGTATCAACAACGCCACATGCGAACTTCGCATCAAAGACCTGACGTCACAAATCCTGTATCGCGCTATCAGAGTTTACCGCGCGACTAGCATATATACAACATCCCGATATCAACCGTTGGGCAGTTGCCCACCAGACACAATACCCGTCTGATCGGAGGATCCTCCCTTTACTATAGAGTATGAGTGAACTTTACATCCTGTTCCTCATACCTCTAAAATATATTAAAAGGAGAAAGATATGTTACGCGCTATATCGCAATCCTACATCGTAAACCTGGGCTCGGCGCACGACTACATGCACCAAAACTCATACATCTGTGATCACTGATCAGTGTGATCACAGTCGCAAACCTACAGTTACCGATAGACAAGAACAGAGTTATGAAACGTCGCTGTCGTGCGAGCTAAATCGCGTTAGCTGCCGAATGTTTACGATTATGAATGACATTGCATGTGGCAGAACAAACATGGCGAAGCAAACATTAAATATTATTATAACTTTCAACAAATTTGCATTTTTAGCTGTACTTACGAGTGGTAAGTAATCCCGTGTGTCTTATTTTTCTTTCTTGTATTATTAAAACCCTGTTTAGCTGTACAAGAAGTCATTTTGATGCGTATTTATCACAAAATTTGATCAACGATATCCTGTGCGCGACTGAGTGCCAACTAGGGGCCATCTCTCAGTTTGATAGGACCAGGCGCTGTTACTAAGTACCGTATCTACGCTTTTAATACATCAATGGTTTCAGAATAAAGTTTTTCAAGAAATATATGAGAACAGCTAAAATGCGGAAGCATGTAAGCCAATTAGCAAGATTGGTAACGAAGCTTACTGCCCAGGATAGGCTAGACGTATACAAGGTCATTGGAAAAACACAAAAAAACTCTCAGAACATGTAGTTCTGAGAGTATTTTAGTGTTTCAAGCTCTTTTCAGACTACGCTATAATACGTGTATAGGCTTTCAGACTACGCTATAATATATAGCATATAGTATATAGCTCATAGCACAACAATATCGCGCACCATACATTGTTATGGACACGTTCACACTGTATATACTATATATTATTAGAATGTATGGTGCGCGATATTGTTGTGCTATGAGCTATATACTATATGCTATATATTATAGCGTAGTCTGAAAGCAGCTTTAGGGATATAATATATTTCTAATATCATAACAGTGTCTTAAGAGGTTTGTCACCGGTCCACTAGCGCCACTCCGATAAAAACATATTATCTCGTGACTGAGAAGGAACTATGAAAAACGGCTCAATCAACTATAACAGTGTGTCTAGAATTTACTAATACCTTTTTTAAAGTTTCATATTGAGACATGAAGCAACAAAATTCGATCTAAATAAAAACGGCCACATTCCTCTAGATCATATTTTGTTACTTCGTGTCTCAATAAGTAACTTTATAAAAGGAATCATCTTGGATTTAAGAGCGTTGTCACCGGGACAACGCTTTAAATCCAAGATGATTTTAAAAACAAATGAGTTTGCTTGCGTCCGAATTATATTCAAACACTTGAATGAGGTTCGAAGTGAACTTTAATAACACATGCTGTAACATACTGGCCAGATAAAATTTTACAAAACCATCGACACGAAAACCCTCGTGTAGCTATGTACTATTTACTACATAACATTATACTCTCGTTCGTATCTGCCATAAACAGACGGTGGGAAAGTTAGTGGAATTTAATACCTCACTCCCAATTTAACATTTCAACGCTTTAGTGTTGTTACTTTGTCAGTTCCCGCGTTAAATAACTGTGTTGTGGATGTAGCGAGTGAATTGGATTATTGTTGGTCGATGTAACAAAATTAATTTGATGCATTGATTAATAAAAATCTACGAATACGGCACTTTGAGTGATCACGGAACATTCTGCCGGCTATTCTATAATATAAAAATCGCATCGTGAAAACTTAGGTGTGAAGTGAGATGTAATTTCATATAATGCTAGGAATTGACACTATTGACATACTAACCCTACAAGATTAAAATTAAGTTCAACTGTATCATCAGAGATTTTTATAATTCTAGTTTTTAGGGTTCGTATTCAACAAGGAACTCTTATAGTTTCACCATATCCGTCTGTCTGTCTGTCAGCGACTTAGCTCAGAGACTTTTAGTACTAGAAAGCTGAAATTTGGTATACATATTAATCACGCCGACAAAGCGGTAAAATAAAATCAGTTGCCTGTGTGCCAGGGCCACGGTATCCCTTTCGGCTAAACCCGCAACCCTGGCAGGCACCGGTCCTAGCGGACCCCGTCAGTGCGTGCTGACATCTCTTTGAGGCGCGCGTGAAACACAACGCGCCATCAACCCAGGCCTGGTCCTTATCGGACGGCGAGCTGCCCATAGCTCGCCGTCCATAAGCCCGCGCCTACGGTGGCCGGGAATCGGCTACCGATTTTCGCCGCCCAGGGCGTCTCCTGCGGCGACTAGGGGCGTGAGGGCGCACAGACTGCCGCTTCCTCACGTGTTCCGCCTCCTCCTTTGCGAGCATTACTGCTTCGCAGAAGAAGGTGACTGCCTCCCATGCACTCTCGCTCCGGACTATGGCCTGGACCGGGGCCGGACGCGAGAAATCGCCGCCGCCGATTGCCTTCGTTAGGACACGGCGGTGCTCTGGCCAAGCCGGACAGACCTCCACCGTATGCTCCAACGTGTCCTCCGGGCGATCTACACAGTGGTAATATCCAGGCGTTTCCTCCCGCCTAATCCGAAACAGGAACCTCCCGAAACAACCGTGTCCGGTGAGGACTTGTGTCAGGCGAAAGATGAGGATGCTGTGGCGCCTCTCTAGCCACTCCTCAAAGAGGGAACTTATCGCCACGATTGTGGCGTGCCCAGCGCTGGGTAGCGACAATCGCACCCTCTATGTCGCCACGAGATCCCGGCGGAGCTCTGTCCGCTGTGCCGTGGTTTCTCGCGGCAGCGGGGTTACGCCCCCCAGTAGTAATATAGCCCTGAGAGGTTGTTAGTATTTTACCAATGACCCTGTATATTACTGACCTTTGACAGCTGTAGGTTGATTTAATATTATTTGGTAGCGAAGCCATTTTGAATAGTGGACATCTTTCGACTCGAATGATTATACACACATCAAAAATAGTTTGCGATCACTTTGAAAAATCTAAATCTTTTTTGTTAGGTACGGTAGATTAAATTATGATTCGGCTAGCCTGACTTAAATCCAATAGAGCACGCGTGGGATGCTCTTAAGCGAGCTATTTGGAACCGTCAGCCACGTCTACAGACAGTGCCAGAGCTCAGGGAAGCCGCTATTCATGAATGGGACAGGTTACCCCAAGAAATGCTGGATAACTTTATTCTCAGCATGCCCAGGAGGATCACCGCATGTGTTCTAACCAGGGGAGGAGTTATATTATGTTATATTGAATATAAACCTTTTATTAATAAATTGTTGTTTAAGTTTGGTTAAACAGTCTTTTTCTTTCTATCAAATTTCTGATACAATTAAATTATGATTCATTATTCAATATATTTTTTATAACAAAAAGTTTTTTTTTTAATTTCAAACGGGTACTTCTATTTAAAGAAAACACACAAAAAATATATTTTCTTGATAAAGTTCAATTTAAAAAATTATATCTGCTTATGCTAGTGATCACAAACTTTTTTTGATGTGTGTAAGTACTTACACACGTAGGGGAATTGAAAATATGTCAGGGACGACTGTCCATTCCAACTCAAGCCTTGAGGCAGAAAACTTTACAAAATTCTACTCTTCGGGGAGTTGTTTCACGAAGAAATAGTGATGTGGAACTCTTTAAAGATAGATGTCATACGGTCAGCGAATTCAAGAGCATGCGAGTGAAATTTTGTTTAGCTAGAATCGTTACGAGTATTCTTTTATATCGTTTGAGGTTATATTGTATTTGATGCCAAAGATTTGAATCGTGAGATCCACATGACAGCGTGAAAAGATGGTTACGTTTGTTTTTAGTTGACAATGACATTTGAATAGTATTGTCTCGCTCACTTAAAGTGAAAACCGTATCTATCGTTCCATGCGGGATGTGAGCTTACTCTTCGAAGTATATCTACACTTATGCTTTTTAGGGTTTCGTAGTCAAAAAGGAACCCTTATAGTTTCGCCATGTCCATCTGTCTCTCTCTCTGTCTGTCTGTCTGTCTGTCCACGGCTTAGCTCAGAGACTCTTAGTACTAGAACTAGTTTTTCTTTTTTCTTTTTTAGGGTATCTCCCCTACACCTAAAGTGGGGATGATATTTTTTTTCTCTTGTCTATCCCATAGTTTAGGGTATTGGTGGATAGGCCGTTCAAAAATATTGAGGGTTTGAAAAAACTATTTTTCGAATCAGGGATCCGTTTGCGTAATACATTTGCGTTTGCGTCTTAAAGTGCTTATTTTTGTTAGAGCCAAGTCCCCCCTGCAAGCTAAATGGTTGTATTTGTACATGTACAAAAAATCACAGCAATAGTATGTATAAAGAAGTTCAGCTAAGTAGGCCTGTGGCGGCATCTAAAACGTCACATGCGAACTACGCATCAAAAACCTGACGTCACAAATCCTGCATCGCGCAATCGGAGTTTACCGCGCGACTAGCATTTATACAACATCCCGTAGTTAACCGTCAGGCAGTTGCCCACCAGACACAACACCCGTCTGGTCGGAGGATCCTCCCTTTACTATAGAGTAAGAATAAACTTTACACCCTGTTCCTCATACCTCTATACATTGGTGTTCCTCATACCTCTATAGGCCTTACAAGTTACCGAGTAATAGACGACCAACTTACAATTTTACAGTTGAAAACATATTTTTCAACTACAATGTTAAGTTTGTTCTTGGGATAAATTCATCCCAACCACGGAACCCTTCATTGTGCATGGTCCGACATGCACTTGGCCGTTTTTTTTTTATATTCCTCAGCTAAACTTCTCAAGTGTCGACTAATGAGACGCAATTAGCCGTGTATTCTGACACCCGGGAGGTCTAACTTCGCTTTTTATATACAATTTACTTCCGTATACTGTTCTACCGTTATATCGTTCCTTAATCCTACATACCTTCGCGTATTATTTCCCGTAAACCTCAAATAAAATCCAACAGAAATTCTCTACACTCGTAGCGTCCCCAACTTTACAGAGGTACAGTCGCGAACATAAAACTTTAAAGCCAATAAAACGGGTACCATCTCCAACATAGCTGATAAGCACTTTTTTATTTAACTGTACCGCTCAACCGATATACTGCAAAGTGAATATTCGAACTGTCTCCAGTGCAAAAGTTTTTATACTTATGAGGCTACAGTTTTTAACTGGTTTAGCTCAGTTCGAGCATTTTTGGGGAACTATGTTTTTGAGTAAATTGGTAAGTAAAAATTCTCGATAAAATACTTTGCTTCTGACTGGAAAAGCGCGTTAAGCCATTGGTCCCGGCTGTCATCCGTAGAACTTTAACAGTTGTCACGATTTGTCAGAGCTCCGAAAGTGACAACCAGTTTTACCAAGAGGTATCGTGTTATAGTAACCGGCATGAATCGTGACCACAAACTGACACCTGCGCAGTAGTAAATTTTTAGGTCTCTTTGGCGGAATGAAGAAGCCGGGGTCGCCGAGCTGCATACGATTGGTTCGTCAGTCAATGCTCGTCGTCTATTGGACTCTCGCGTGTCATTTTTATTTATCCGAAAGTGTACATGCGCGAGCTTACCCCCACTACTGCCTATCTGTGCTCACGACTCGTGCCGGTTATTATACCCAGTAACTATGTTGTGGAGGTCAGATAGGAAGTTGCTCCATGTAAAATACTATTGGTACTGTAAAAACCGTAGACTTTAGGTTTGCCGGTAAAGGCTGCTGCGGGCTGCCTATCTTTCAGACTCAAAATTTGTGGATGGCAATAGGGTGCATAATAAGTAGCCATATCTGACCGTTAAGTATAATAGAGACATCTCCAACAAATATCGTTAATGTATACAAAATCTAAACAAATTATATACTAAAAACTTTCCTCGAGAACCACGCTATCTATTGGTGAAAACAGCATAAAAATCGGTGCTGTAGTTTTTGAGTTTATCGTGAACAGACAGACAGACAGACAGACGCGGCGGAGGACTTTGTTTTATAATATGTAGTGGTATTGCATTTGACATTTTAATTTAATTCTGTGACCTTTATATTTTGTACCTACTCATTCGTTTATTTTTAACTAGCTTTTGCCCGCGGCTCCGCCCGCGTGGATGTCGGTTATCGCGTAAAAAAGTAGCCTATGTCCGTCTCCATATCCCAGGCTATATCTCTGCCAAATTTCATGACGATCGGCTCAGCGGTTTAGGTGTGAAAACGTAACATACAGACAGACAGACAGACAGAGTTACTTTCGAATTTATAATATTAATATAGTAATATAGTATATAGTATAGTATAGTATATATAGTATATAGTATAGTATAGTATAGTATATATAGTATATAGTATGGATGGTATTGATATTTTATTCTATTCTGTTGCAGTATAGTGAAATTTTATTTTATGTAATAAGGGTTTTATGGAACGATAAAAAAAAAACGGGGCAGTCTTTGGGGACTGCTGATAGAAGTGAAGTAACTTGTGAATTGTATCGTCGAGCTATTAGATTATTACCTACCTACCTTACCGAACCTTTGTGCTCTTCAATGTTAATATATTGTCCTGTCAAGTATTTTGTGTGTACATAAATAAATAAATAAATTATTAGTATCGAGCGTTCGGTGACAGTATATATATTATAGCTCATGGAAAGCGTTCGGTGACGATGACGTGAGTTCCATGATTTTTGTTCACCCAAAAAGTACACTTAAATACATATAAGCTCATGGAAAGCATTCGGTGACGATGACGCGAGTTCCATGATTTTTGTTCACTCAAAAAGTGCTCAACGCGCCTAAAGAAGTTTTCACTTCAAAAATATATGTTGGATTTACAACCTTTGGCGCTTATCCGAGCGCTCAAAATCCAACACCACGCTTTTATTTAGGGATTCGTTTAGATGTCGCTAGTGTTAGTGAAAACGGGCACTAAAATCTCACCATCTGCCTTGCCCTTTTCCAACTACATATTATTATTTATTTATTTATTTAATACTTCAAGAACATAAATGTACAGAGGCGGACTTAATACGTATGGCGGACTTAATAGGCATTTTCTACCAGTCAACCTTTGGGTGATGCAGAGACAAACAGTGGTAGGTGCAATTACGAAAAATCTTGGAATAACTTCATAGTTATTCCAAGAATATCATGTGATCTTTATAGATACTTAAAAACTATAAATATAATACATATATACGAAATTTCCAATTTCTATATATATACAAGCACAAATAAACATACATGAATACACGAATATACTAAAACAAATAAGACAAACAATGGGAAAACATTAACGTTGTGATGATACTGCCAGCTTCTTACGAATGTGCTCGCGAACTTTCACTTTAAATGATAATCGGTTTATTATTTCTATTGAGGTCGTCTTCCAGTCTAATCGGATCTAGCTGAATACCAGTATTGTACATGGAGCGACTGCTATGACATTTGATAAAATTAAATCAATATAAAATATTTACCGTTGGTACTGACGAAGTATGTGGGTGTGATCATCCTTTCTGTGCACAGTGATAGTAATAGCGGTACCTGAAAAAACAAAATAAAATTAGATTTATATTTATTTATTTAAACTTCATGTACAATAGTGGTACATAGGCGGACTTAATGCCACAAGGCATTCTCTACCAGTCAACCTTTGGGTTAAATATAAAAACAGTGGTAGGGTACAAAAATAATGACAAAAATACTAACTTCTTGATTAAGAGAATTTATATAGTTTTATTGATACTAATACACATATACAAATAAAATAAACTAATAGATATTTTAACAAATACCACCTAATAATAATTACTATGACTAGACTATCATTTCCAACTAGCTTCACCCCGCGGTTTCACCCGCGTACGTTTCGATTCTGTGGTTTATAGGCGAAATTTTGCTACTATAGGTTACATTATTGCAATAGGGATGATGGCTAAAAAAATATTGTTTGTTCGTCATGTAGTTTATTAAAAAATATATTGGACACGTATTTTTTCTTTTTTTACGTAATCAAAACATTACGGCGATACATTGAGTTCAAATGTGGCATGACGTCACTTCTCAGTAGATTTTATACGTAGCTGTGACGTAACGAGCCCCTCCTTCCCAAGTTTAATGTGTTTTATCTAAGTCATTTCTTAATAATATGATAAAGCAAAAAATACGTGTCTAATATTTTTTTATTATCTGATTGTTTTTCTTTTATTTTACCCAGGACACATCCCTATTTCTTAAGGATCTCTAAAAAAAATTGAAATTATTTATAGCCTATGTTACTGCTTGATAATTTAGCTTTCTATTGGTGAAAAAAATATTAAAATCGATCAGTTTCGGAGCTTATTCGATACAAACAAGAAACAAAACGTTTCCTCTTTTTAACATTAGTATAGACTAGCGACTCGCTTCGCACTGATGCAATCTACTGACGTGGTGACACGTTGTCAAAATATCGAGATTTCTGTGCTATACGAGTATCAAAGTAAAATATTAATGTTTTATTCACAGAAACCTTTCAACATAAAATTTCTGAATGACAATGAAAACCGCATCAAAATCCATTGCGTAGTTTACAAGAACTAAGGACACACATTTTATAAATTATATTGATTCATTTATTATGTATGATTTTAAGGAAATATAATGAATGTAGTTCAAAACCACTCAAAATACCTTAAATAGTTAAGTTACAGACTTTGAAGTAATATCTCGTAAATAAAAACTGAAAGAAAAACATTAAAAAAAAAAAGAAAAAATATGTTACTTACAAAATCAATGTATTTTTATTTTGTCAAGCTCATAAAAATAGAGCGAAGGCAAAGTGTAGACAGGTACAGAAGGTCAGCACTATAATATAATAAAATGTTTATTTCGACCAACAAAAGATCTCTGCCTAGCCTTTTCCCAACTATGTTGGGGTCGGCTTCCAGTCTAACCGGATGCAGCTGAATACCAGTATTTTAACATGGAGCGACTGCCTATCTGACCTCCGCAACCCAGTAACTGGGTAACACGATACCCCTTGGTAAGACTGGCTGTCAGACTTTTGGGCTTCTGACGACCCGTAACGACTGTCAAAGATCCACGAATGACAGCCGGGACCAACGGCTTAACGTGCTTTCCGAGGCACGGAGGAGTCTCGGTATGTAATGATGGTCACCCATCAACGGACCAACCCCGGCAAGCGTAGCTTAACCTGACGGATCGACCCGTGCGGCTGTTATTACTTAGCCACGAGCCACCAACAAAAGATGATAGACACAAAAATGACAAAATAATAATAAAAACCGGCCAAGTACGATTAGAAACACACACAATGAAGGGTTTCCTAGTTGGGATGAATTTATCCCAAGAACAAACTTTTGTAGTTGAGAAACAAGTTCTCACATACATTCCAAAGACAAATGAACTAACATTTGTAGTTGGAATAGACTTGACCATATTCTTGACCATAGACTTGTTATAGGTTTTCCTGTAAACTCTATGTAAAGAAATATTTTCTGGATATTATTCAAAATTTTAGGCTCAGTAGTTTCGGAGATAAATGTAGGGAATAATGATAATTTTTAATTATTTTCTTAATAACTTTAAAAGTGTATATTTTAAAATTATAAATAAAATATATCTCAAATCCTTACAATCAGGCGTTATAGGATATGTCACACGGTACTGTTTGCATAAATTTTTTTAGTTTGCTTCCAAAAGTTACCCAAAAGTGATTCAAAATTCATTTATTTACATTACGCCTCCGTATTTGGGTCACAGAAGTTCATATATGTACCAAATTTCAACTCAATCAGCCCTATAGATTTGAGCATATTGGCTGTGACAGACGACAGATAGACAGAAACACTAGTGATCTTACAAGGCTATAGTTTTTTCCTTTTGAGGTATGGAACCCCAAAAATAAAAAAAATAAAAACACATACAATTAAAAAGACCACATAAACATCCTACAGACTTCGATTGCTCAGTATGTGAACCATACAGCAATGGTTCAGGTACTGACAATCGAACCTCTGCGCGAATACTCTCAGGATGCCGCTGGAGCTAGCCCGAACCCTGCGCACCAGGGATGTTCATCGTTTCGGCATACCTAGTAGAATAGAATCAGTCTACTTGTGACTCGGCGAACATGCTTGATACGCTGCAGAATCGGGCCAGCCTCATCAGCACCCTGAATGCATTATTATATTCGACACGCAAGGCGTTGTGTTGTTTAGAAAGATGTGTAATATGCTCTGAATAAAGTTGATTTCACTTCAGTGATACAACGAGCAAACCTGCAGGCCACCATATTCGCCTTTACAGACAACGCCCTGCGTTCTCGCTCTATATCAGCCAGTCTATAAAAGGAGCGAAAACACAGTGAACCTCAGACCCTTGCTCTTGCCAGCCCGCGCCACTGAGCTTGTAGCTTTAAATTCATCTCCTAATAATTACAATCTGATCCAGTCCGTCCCTTGCGGTCCTCCCCCAGCGACGCCCTAAGCTGAGGTCAGTACCCCACACGGTGCTCTTAGCGTGTAGTCGCTTAGCTTATAAGTTGATTTGCCCCAGTTGGAGGCCTATTTATTGAGGCCCCTACAGGAAAGTCCGCTTAAGCAGACGACAACCTTCTAAGTTGACGTGCGAGAAGCCACAGAAAAAAAAAAACAGTGCACCTAGCGCTACGCGTTTTTATGAAGATTTCTCTTTGTCGGGCTACCTACTCCAGTCACAGATCATCATCTATCACTCAAAAATTATGAAAAGTTTTTTTTGAAATTACATATAGTTTTTAATACATCATTAGTAAATATTACAAAATAGGCAAGTAATTACAGCTCTATATTAAGGCGAAAGTGTCAGCAATCTCATAATAGCGCGTTCATATTTCCGAAGATAGCCGATGATACCCGAAGCCCATACTTGCTACATACTTACGAAATCTGTACGTGAAGCGTGTCTGTGTGCGTGCGTTTTCGCTCAATGTATGACGCCGACCTTCTGTGCCTAGCTATCCTGTGGCCAAGATTCACAGTGTCCTTTTAAGAAGACAAATAAAACAGAAAGGTAGCTTTATGTGTTTAACAATTAACGATCCGAATTAGAATTCAAAACAATTTGAATATAAGGGCGCCGTTTGTTTTACGCCCAGTCGTAAAGGTTTAATTTGTTTTACGCATCATAAACTTTAATTACGTTACACTTGAGATTATAAGTTATTGGTTTGGTGGTCCCAGGGATTTTGTGTGAAGTCTGAGGTTCAGCTAGTATTGGGAAAATAATTTTAAAAGGATAATATTTTTGTGTTCACCAAAAATCTTAAGGTACATCTATGTATGCATTTCTAAAATTTTATTCTTCCCCGAAAAATACTGATCGTGCACCAAATATTAAAGGTTAGGTTAGGTTAGGTTATATTTTGGTGCACATTCAGTATATTTGGTGGAACACAGGCAAAATTAGGTAAATGAAATGGGAGTACTTTTAAATAAAATTGAAGTACTTTTAAATACCATCCATTTTAAAATGGCGTACAATGGTCCACTAGCGAGAAGAAATTATAAATAACGGCTCAATAAGAAACCTCGGCAAGTGTGTCTAGAATTTTCTAATACCTTTTATAAAGTTTCATAATGAGACACGAAGCAACAAAATTCGATCTAAAGGAAAGCGGCCACATTCCTCTAGATCGTATTTTGTTGTTGTTAGAAATGCGAAACAACATAAAATTGTTTCTTTAATTCCTACGAAAATACCATTTTAGACGCTTTAAAGTACTAGTTGTCCTTGTCATTTACATGTCAAAGAAAAGAGGACGAGGAGAGTATTATAAAGACCATTTTAATTATTAAAATAGGAAGAAAAAGAAAATTTATTCCAAGTTATGAGTCTCAGTAAAATGTTTTGATTACTTTACTTAACAGTGATAAGTTATAATTACAAAGTTTGCGGAGAAAATGAAGAAAAATGCAGGAATTTACTTTCTTTCTTTTAGTTGTTTTAATTATGTTTATGAAAAGCTGAACTAAGAAGGTTAGTACCCATTCACTGCCCAGCACCATGGGCAAGTCCGACTCACACTTGGCCGCTTTTTTTATAAACTTGTAAATGAATTCAATGTCAGACTGTATTGTGAAACAGAATCGGACAACATAATAAAAATAAAATTACCTTGTTATCTGAATCGGATCAGTGCTTCTAGAGTTATACACGCACTAACTAACGAACAATATTGCGTGTTTCAAAATAATCTATAAAAAAAAACTAATAGTTTTCCGCATGAAAACGATTTCTGCTATATACAATTTTTTATCGCCATTCATATAACCGTGTATTTGTCGACAGTGCATAGTTCAGTGCTCATCGAGTATTTCGGGTCATCGCCAAGCGGTTGGTCGACTCTTCAGGTGAACAGAGGGCTGGCCTATTTTTAGGCCAAAGAATCAGCATTGCCATCCAGCGTGGCAACGCTGCCAGCCTTTTAGGCACTTTTCCCATTGACAGCGAGTCACTGACAGAGATTTTTTTTTTAAGCCCTATGAGCACTTCCCCTTAAGTTTTTGTTGTGTATAATAATATGTTCTGGACCAAGTGATAAATTGGGCATTATACATAATGCCCGGGCATTATGAAAAATGCCCTATATGAGAGTGCAATTTGATAATAATTATTCAAATAATCAAATTGACCGGGCATTATACATATTGTCCATCACCTTTTGGGCAGAGTAATACAAACATTTATTTAATTACTATTTTTTTATTGTTATTGTCGTTTGACAAGATTTCAAACAATCCTTTGGGTTAGGTTAGGTAAGAACAGTGACCATGAACGCGCCAAGGCGAGCGAGCGTAACGAGCGTGCCGCGACAGTGGCCGCCGAGCGCCAGATCCCCTCTATTGTTGGTGAATCATTTGGGTTAGGTTAGGTTAGAACGTGTATTATCAAATTGCCCAATAGTCATGTAGCAATATAATAATGACCGTGCAATGTGATAAATAATGAAGTTAAGATAGTAATTAATCACTTAGCCCAATAGAGCTAAAAAGTAATTCATAATGCTCGTACATTATTAATAATGCACGCATTAATCACCTGGTCCATAACATATATATAAATATTTTAATGTTAGATTGTATTTATTTACTTTGTTATTATTGAAAAATTATATTTTTATGATTAAATAAAGACGCTTACTAATTCTTTGTCGACAGTTAATAATCCTTCATAAACAAAGTAATAATTAAAGTACATAATTAACACCAAACAAACAAACAGCAGACCAAAACACTACTGATAATTGAAGTCAGTGCCCCGAAAATAGGGCAAAAGCACTCTTTTCATACGGTTCTGAATACAACTTGTTAACTGTTAACTGGATAGCACAAAATTGAAATTTTCAGTGTGAAATTTCATCTCTACCCTGAATGAGGCCTCATTAAATGGCTGTGAGGCCACAAATTGCAATTTATTGTCCTAGAAACGACATAAATTTGTTATGTTAAGCTGTTATTTTCGCTATATTTTTAGAGTTTAAAGTCGCTTGTGCCGTTTTTATTGGAGCGTTATTTTGATGTATTTTGTTTATGTAACAGTTTCGTGATATTAAGGTTTATGTGTGTTGTTATTGGCAGAATTAACAGCGAGAAATAAATTTTCAGATTCGTGTTATTTTATGACTGTCAGTGAAGGAGCTACACACACTTATTTTTCTAATCGCAGCATCATGCTGGCCTCATACAGGACCTTCTGTTTTTTCATTTTTTTTAAATATAATTTTATTTGATATGCTTTATCATTATATGTATTTAATTTGTGATCTTCCTGAGCGAGTCACAATAAATACTTTACCTTCATCTCGCTCCTTTCTTTCTATAGTTTATATTTGGTTTTTCAGGCAGCAGCTTTCTGCTGATAACCACAAACTCCTCTCACTGCCGATCAATCTTCGAACTACTGATAATGACAACATACAAAAATCGAACAATCCCTACCTTATAACAGGCTCATTTCCATTGGTCGATAAGACTCGTATGCGGGGTTTGGGTGGTTTCTGTAAAGCATGCCATAAAGCCCGCATACAGGGAACTGTTTTCATTAGTCGATAGGTCCTGCATGTGGAGTGCTGGAGATTTCTGTAAAACATGCCATAAAGTCCGTATTTGGAGAACCGTTTTCATTAGTCGATAGGGAACGATTGCGGTATACGCAGAACCTAAACCGAACGTTTGGCTGTTGCTTTGAAGGCTCATTTTTATTGGGTGTGACTCTCCGCACGCTTTTTACCGACCGAATAATTTCATTAGGTCCTGTCCACGTCACCACTTCACAACGTCGTTAACGTGAAACTGTGCGGTGTCACGGCACGGCAAGTTGACGTGACGTGCAAATTTGTGTTACCGTGTCGTTAAAATACACGTCACGATGCCGCAACGTTATTTATCTATACTTACTTAATATATAAAGCTGAAGAGTTTGTTTGTTTGTTTGTTTGTTTGTTTGTTTGAACGCGCTAATCTCAGAAACTACTGGTTGGAATTGAAAAATTCTTTTTGTGTTGGATAGTCCATTTATTGAGGAAGGCTATAGGCTATATAACATCACGCTACAACCAAAAGGAGCGGAGCATAAATGAAAAATGTTGCAAAAACGGGAAAAATTATTCTTTTTGAGAGCTTCCGTTGCGTGCGCTGCGTAAACGGTTTAAGTTAGACAAATATAATGTGTGATGGAATTGATTCTCTTTAAATTTTCTAAAAAAAAGTCTGCGACAGCATATGTCTATCTTTTAAGATTGACTCACTATAACCTTTTTTATGGTAATCAAATTTGTTCGAAATTAATGCATTATTTGCGAAGGAGTTTTCATAAACATTGTATTTATCCTTATCCAAATAAATACGTTATTCATCACAAGTGTTTAATTTTGAACAAATTTGCCCTTACATCATTTAATTTCAATGAATATCTTAGGAGATATAACTGTTTTATAATAACTCCGCAACAAAATAATGATTAACTCTGCGAGGTAGTCTATTCTAAAGCTGAAGAGTTAGTTTTTAGGGTACCGTATCCAAAGGGTAAAATGGGACCCTATTACTAAAACTCCGCGGTCCGTCTGTCTGTCTGTCTGTCTGTCCGTCTGTCACCAGGCTGTATCTCATGAACCGTGATAGTTAAACAGTTGAAATTTTCACATATGATGTATTTCTGTTGCCGCTATAACAACAAATACAAAAAAACAGAAAAAGAATAATATTTAATATATGGCTCCCATACAACGGACATGATTTTTTTGCCGTTTTTTTTGCTCTGCCCGCGTGGATGTCGGTTATCGTCTAAAAAAGTAGCCTATGTCCTTCTCTATATCCCAGGTCGATCGGTTCAGCGGTTTAGGCGTGAAAACGTAACATACAGACAGACAGACAGAGCTACTTTCACATTTATAATATTAGTATGGATAGCTTTTGCCCGCGGCTCCGCCCGTTTGGATGTAGGTTATCGCGTAAAAAAGTAGCCTATGTCCTTCTCCATGTCCCAGGCTATCTTTGCCAAATTTCATGACGATCGGTTCAGCGGTTTAGGCGTGAAAACGTAACATACAGACAGACAGACAGACAGACAAATAGACAGACAGACAGTTACTTTCACATTTATAATATTAGTATGGATAAGGATTTGTATGGATGGTACGGACCCCTTCGTGCGCGAGTCCGACTCGCACTTTGCCGGTTTTTTGTTTTTTGAACGCGCTAATCCCTGGAACTTCGAGTTGGATTTGAAAAAATCTTTTTGCATTTTACAGCCCAATTCTTGAGGAAGAATTACATTCCTATTAACTAGAACACCATTTTTTTTTAAATGAAAGTTTATGCGAAAACGAAGTAAAAGCACGGGCAGGCAATGTGTTGCGACGGGGTGGGTCGGGGGAACAAGAAATTTAACGCGGACGAAGTCGCGGGCAGAAGCTAGTTACATATATATATTATAAATAAATCAGAATCAATCATTTCTGACGTCTTTTTCGCACAACTGATCGCTACGACAAACTGTCCAGTTAGGTAGGTCAAACTTCAAGAAAGTGGTCAATCGTCGAATCCGACTCGGCTGGGCAGCATTCGGGAAGCTACGCAATATCTTCTCGTCCCACATACCGCAGTGTCTCAAGACGAAAGTCTTTGACCAGTGCGTGTTGCCAGTGATGATATATGGCACTGAAACGTGGGGTCATGGGCACAATGGGCCTCATTAGGAGGCTAAAAGTCACCCAAAGGGCAATGGAGAGCTATGCTTGGAGTTTTCCTACGTGATTGAATCAGAAATGAAGAAATCCGCAGAAAAACCAAGGTAACCGACATAGCTCGAAGAATTGCTAAATTTAAGTGGCAACGGGCAGGGCACATAGCGCGCAGAACAGATGGCCGTTGGTTGGAAAACCACTGGGCCGTTAGCACTGCTCGCGACTCATACAAAATATTACTTTAATCATTTCAGAGCCGTTTGGCCTCAGTACAATAGTCTTAGGTCCTCAGCACGATCGATTTCGGTCTAACTAGAGTTTGGTCAACGACTACTACAAAAATTCATCATCATCATCATTTCAGCCGAAAGACGTCCACTGCTGGACATAGGCCTCCCCCAAGCACCGCCACCTCGACCGGTTCTGTGCTTCTCGCATCCAGCGGATTCCTACAGCTTTCATAAGGTCATCGGTCCACCTTGTGGGATGCCTTCCAACGCTACGTCTTCCGGTACGCGGTTGCCACTCCAGAACCCAATGTGCCCTGCCCATTGCCACTTAAGAGTCTATACTACCTCAACGCCACCTCATTCTGTATCTCGCTCGCACACTATTGCTATCGGTCACGCGAGCAAGCGAGACAGGGCGGCAGGGAAAAGGCTCCAAGGCGCCGATAGTTTAGATAATTTCTTTTTACGGTGAAAATAATGGACATTAAAAAAATTAAAACTGTAGACCTGCTTTATAGTTAGTTCAGTTAATATGCAAAGTTTCATTATCGTATTTGAAGTATTTTTTGAATACCAGCGGTTTATTGTTCGGTTTGGAGGTAACTTTTTTCTATAGAGAAAATTTTATGGAATCGTGTTTTCGGCTAACATAGTACTTAACATTAATCCTCAACTTTACCATATATTTATTTCAAAATTAATGCTGCAGTTTTTTAGACATAACGGAGGATCATGCTAAGCCATTTGAGGTAGTATAGGCCCTTAAGTTTGGCAAAAAAATATTACTTTAATCATTTCAGAGCCTTTCGGCCTCAGTACAACAGTCTCAGGTCCTCAGCACAATCGATTTCGGTCTAATTACACTTCGGTCAATGAATAAAAAAGGTCCAGACTTTAAGTTCGAATTTTCACAAAATCAGATTGAAAGAAATAAATGTCTGAAATCTCGTCTTGCTTACAAATGGTCCTATTAACACACTTTACTTTTTGCTGATAGGAATTCAGGACGAGTATGGTCACGATTGGTTCGAAAGTATCGATTGAAGTATTATTAAAAATATCGAATGAAAAAAGTCCCAACTACAGATACCACCATGGATACATATTTGTTTTCTTGTCCAGTTCTCCTGTTCTCGCGGGACGTTTTATTTTAATTTTAACTATTAATCCCCCTTACCTTCACCACATAATTTACGTAATGTTATTACATATTCATCGTTTTGGCAATACTTTCACGAGGCCTATCAATTTTGAACCCTTTACGCGTCATGCAACTTTCCACTCAACGCGAATGAACGGCTGAATGAACGACTAAATGAACGAATGTGTAAAAGTGAATGAAAAAAAGCCTCAAACTGAACATGTCTTGCCATTAAGCTAATGATCCGTGCTTATTAGCACGCTCGATGTAGTTATCTACGAAGTTTTTGTGGTAGATAGTTCGCAGTTTTTTTAGGGTTCTGTAATGCTAAAACCTTGTTGGCCCATGAGGTTCGGTTGATGAAATGGACGTTTCTTTGTTTCTTTTGGTCCGGTCAAATACTAAATAAATTGTTATGGATTCTTTGACTTTTTCTTTTTTGCTCGATTACAGAATTTTATTCCGTGGTTTTGAAAAATCTTGTTATGTTAGGATCATACTAAGTTTTGATTTAAATACACAAAAAAATTATGTTCAGTAACGCAATCATTTACGATACTAAACCGTGGTGTGCTCCACAGTTAAGAAATAAATCCATTTTTAGGCTTGAAGAACAGCAAATTCTATTGATAAGTACCAATCTCCTCAATCATTAAAATCTAACGTTAAACCAACTTTATTCTCTTCGCCATCAGAGTAATGACGCGTACTTATTAGCACGCTCGATGTAACATCCTTGTACCGGTAATGTTCCTTTTTGCGGTAGCAGCGTGAAGAGGGTTCCGTAGCAATTTAAACCTTCGTTGCGTGTCCCTAAATGTAATGTGTAAGTTTGGCTGCATTCCGAATTGCGCTGTTATCGATTTGAACGTGCTATGTGCTGTATACGCGTTCCGAATTAGCGTGAGCACGATAACGATGTCCCATGAATCGTCATAGATGACGTCATGACATGCGCCATCGCATAACGCCGACCATGCTCTAAATTAATATCACTATGAGCGCTGTCAAAAATTACAGTTTTGCTGTTTTGTTTAAAGTCGCATCGTATCAAGCATACCTGAAATGAGTGTTAAACTCATGCGCAAATTACATAGATGGGTCATTCTCAGGACACTCATTATTTTGTTGATTTCGGTGGCAATTTTTTTTTTACATTTAGGCATAACTAACATGAAATATCAAATCTGGAGTACTACTAATATGTTTTAAATTAACTCTATCGCATCAATGTAATTTGTAATTCATGCTATTTTTCTTCGGGGTGTTGAGTGAGTACTGTGAGCGCGTTCACGAGCGTTCCAAATTGTCGACAGCTCTCAGCTGTCATAATCGTGATATCTAAATCGGAATGCAAATGATTGATGTGAGCGCTATGAGCTATTAAGGCCTAATTCAGAATGTAGCCTTAGTTTTTCTGTTACGTTTTGGGATAAACTGTCAGAATGTTATTTATTACTGGAGATATCTAGTTTAAAATTTTCAATAAAGTGAGCAAGATTAGTGAATGCTTGTTCCTTCTGGTCTGGAAGAATAAGTAATGTGGGCACAAAAAAAAAGATACAACATAACTAAAGTAAAGATTCGATTTCAAAGTAGTGATTATTCATCCATTAAATAAAGAATGTGAATTAGCTGTCAAAATTCATTGTCTGTCTACCTTCTTAACTACAAAAATAAAATGCCTATAAAAAACTCACTATTTGTATTATAAAGTCTGTTAATTACTGCAAGAAATCTCACGACTACATTCCCCACAATGGTGCCGATTCCCTTGTTCACAAACTAAACTAAAGTTCAGTGCATCTTTTTCTTTCTATTTCATTAAGAAAAGGACAGAAGATAAATTTTAGTTTAGTCCTGTCAAATTAATCAGCGCTTGACGTAAATTGACGTAATTTTAGTAGGCAAGTTTTAAATCACGTCTTAATTTGTGTGGAGTAGTGACAGGCGGTGATTAATTTGACAGGACTAAACTAAAATTTATCTTCTGTCCTTTTCTTAATGAAATAGAAAGAAAAGATGCACTCAAAGTCAAAATATTCAAAATATTACGCACTTTGGGCACTTATGAAACGTCAGAAGCTAGGTGCACGGTTCCAATTAGTCGTTTCCTATGGAGAAGAGCCGGCAAGAAAATCCACGGTTACTCTTTTAAAAATAATTGGCTTTACAATATTATTAAATAACAGTGATAATAGATATGGGAGGACAGTGCAGGCCTCTCAACAATTACCAGGTACTTAACAAAATAGAAAAGTGCCAACAAATCTACACTCTACTAGGCCTACAACGTTCTCACATTCACAACATAGAAAATAATCTAAGTATATAAAATATTAATGACATGATTGCAATTACAACTACAGTCAGTGGCGTGCACTCCATACATGCAAATAAGCTCTGCATACCCTGGAGTCCCTCCATACATATACGCCCCTCTAACTAAATTAAAATATAATAATATAAACTGATAAATAAATAACTACATGGTAATTGATTAATCTAACTTATTTCGCCATTCGCTTCGCGTTTTTTTATTTACGCGCCATCTATTGCTTTTTGTTGGAACTAATTCCTTCGAGCAACGATTATTAGCCGCCGGCGACACCGCGCGGAGACAGCGCTCCTGTGACCATAAGCAGTACTACACCTTGCTTGTTCTTCATTCATCGCATTTCGTGTAGTACACAGCAAAAGTGTGACTGTTTGCGTGAAAATATGTGCGTGTGATAGAGTTTTGGAAGCACTGCTTTCGTTTTAATCCTTCTAAATTAAGAAGCCGTAAAAACACCATTTCATTGTCGATTCAAAGTGTTAATTTTTTTAGTCGGGTTGACCAAATGACCGATTGATTTTGACATTCGTTCGATAGTTCGTAATTGCAGTTTTTTGAAGTTTTTTCGCCATATTGATTTTCTTGGCGCAAGTGATTGACTGTTTTTATCTGTCTTAGTAATTATATTAAGTAAGTTAATTGTAAAAAATGGAAAATTATTATACCTGTGAGACCTGTGCTGGCGAAGTGTGTTTAAATAAATTAAAATCTGCCGCGTTTTCGATGTTGTCTTTTGAGAAAAAAGTTACATTAATTGCAAAGGGAAGTTGTGTACCAGGGTTGAACTTTACGAAAAACATTTCCCTCTCTTTAAATGTTTTTTATTCTAGCTCTGCATACCCGGTCTGAAATCTCTGTGCACGCCACTGACTACAGTAACATATCTGAATAAATATCATGTCCACAAAAGCCACTAATAAAGAATTGGAATTCGATTTGTAGCTAAATAATGTCAAATAATGAAAAGATTATGTCACGGAAAAAAATAATTAAAAATTCTAAATAGACATCGTTATTTGGGAGCAGTTAATAGACATTGACATAGTTATGTTGTTTATGAGGTACCAGGGAAGCCACATGTGCAGAAGGAATTATTGCCAAACTTCCTTGTCTTCAACGTAGTATTTTATCTTATAATATGCTTTTTTGATAAGGACACTGAACTTAAAAGTTTAGTTTGTGAACAAGGGAATGGGGAATCTCCATAATGCTGTACGAAGAATCGACGTCAAAAATAATTCGATAGACAACAACTAAAGGCTTATTGGGTCGCCATTGCCATTAAATAAACTACAAAGTACTTAAAGTTATCGAGACACTATAAAGATTTGTTTTGTAAAAGGGTCTATATTAAAAACCTTTTAAAGACATTCTTTATTTAAATCGAGGTAGATATTGTTTTGCTTTGCAAAGCAGTGATGGACCAGTGGAAATGCCTCAAATACCCTCATTAAGTTTAGTTGCAAGCGGAACCCATTAAGAGTCTATACAACCTCAGCGCCACCTCACTCTGTATCTCGCTCGCACACTATTGCTACCGGTCACGCGAGCAAGCGAGACAGGGCGACAGGGAAAAGGCTCCAAGGCGCCGATAGTTTAGGTAATTTCGTTTTACGGTGAAAATAATGGTCATTTAAAAAAAGTAAATAACATAAGACCTGCTTTATAGTTAGTTCAGTTAATATGCAAAGTTTCATTATCTAATTTGAAGTATTTTTTGAATACCAGCGGTTTATTGTTCGGTTTGGAGGTAACTTTGGATTTTTTTTTCTATGGAGAAAATTTTATGGAATCGTGTTTTTGGCTAACATAGTACTTAACATTAATCCTCAACTTTACCATATATTTATTTCAAAATGAATGCTGCAGTATTTTCGACATAACGGAGGATCATGCTAAGCCATTTGAGGTAGTATAGGCCCTTAATATTCTTTCGGTTTATAATTTGCATTTGGGTCCCGCCTGCTACTAAACTTAAGGCGAGGTTCTTCAAGTTAACCTCCAGGAAATGTAATTTTAATGTCATTTTATTTAGAAACGGTAATGATTAAACACGTGAAAAAAAATTATATGTTGCTTTTGAGACCTTTGTGTAGGTACGTCGGGTACTCGTTATATAATTGTATAAAGTTCGCTTGATAGAAAAAAAATCCAAATATACCCTTATTTTGTAGATTAAAATAATTTTATTTCAATATTGAACCACATTATGTATCGAAAATCACATCAAAATAAACGTCTATGATGATGTAATGTCCGTCGGGTTTAACATTGTTAATTTTCTACCCAAAATTAACGAAATTCACGACACAATTTACTTGGGCCCAGCTGTTATCTCTAGAACAAAAATGCACGCTCGAAGAACCTCGCCTTAATGCGGGAATTTAACTTAGGCTCATAATAAAGTCTTTTATACCGAAGTAGAGTTTACTTTGTTTATAGTTCATCTCAATCTTGTTTCGGTCTTTTTAGTGTATAATTGTATTTTTGTAGTCGGGTTTTCGATATTTTAAATTATTTATTTTATTTTAGACTTTTTAATGTTCCGGCACACTCTGATGAACAAAAACCGTGTTACGAGTACTTATACATAATCTATATATATAAAAATGAATCCCTATTTCCCTTGGTCACGGCATCACGCGTGAACGGCTGGACCGATTTCGCTAATTATTTTTTTGTTGTGTTTGTTATTGTCAGGAGAAGGTTCTTAAGTAAGAAAAATTTAAGAAATTTAAAAAAAAATTGTTAGAAAACGACCATATTTACATTTTTATTGTAATAATAAGTAGGTAACTCTATCTTCTAATGTAACTTTATGGTTTTTGACATAACGTGTCAGTCATCATTTGGTAGGTCTGAGAATAGATTTTATAAAAAAAAAAAAAAAAAAAATTGAAGGTTTTAGTTAGGTAGGGTAGGGTAGGTAGGGTTGGTAGGGTAGAGTAGGGTAAGGTAGGTAGGTGGGTAGGGTAGGGTAGATAGGTAGGTAGGGTAGGGTAGGATAGGGTAAGGTAGGGTAGGGTAGGTAGGTAGTTTCCTTTGCGCGTAGACAAACTGCCACAGTCAAATAGCTTTTGACAGAACGAAGTCTGTCGGGTCAGCTAGTAATATATATAAGTGGGGAAAAATGTAGAGAAGATTAATTTCATGCCAAACAAAACAGACAAATGAAAATTACAATTTTAATAATGTATGTATAAACGCATAACATACATATTTTTATAATACCCTTTTAATTTTCTTTATTTCGATACCCTACTCGATATGATTGTTTTTTTTTTTTTTTTTGAATAAACTTATTACCATTTCAAGCCAAAAATACACAGCAAAGGAGTGGAACTCTCTGCCTGCGTCTGTGTTTCCGAACGCATACCACCGTAATCTATTCAAAGTGAGAGTGAACAGGCTTCTTCTGGGTAAGCTCACTCTATCGTAGACTTTGTCTCTGTCATCCAGACCTAGACTAAAGTCAAGAGCAAACTCATAGTAGAATTAAAAAAAAAACGTTTTTTTTTTAAACGCTTATCTAGTGACACTTGGGTTTTTAAGACGAATATAACGATACCTTAACTGTCGAAATCCAGCTGTTTGGAAGAGACGAGGTAATAAGGAATTTTATAAACAAACATACATACAAGATACGAACGAAAAACATAACCCTATCTTTGGTTAACGGGTAATAACTAGCTTTTGCCCGCGGCTCCGCCCGCGTGGATGTCGGTTATCTCGTAAATAAGTAGCCTACGTCCTTCTCCATATCCCAGGCTATATCTCTACCAAATTTAATGATGATCGGTTTAGCGGTTTAGGCGTGAAAACGTAACATACATACATACAGACAGACAGACAGACATACAGACAGACGGACAAACAGACAGACAGAGTTACTTTCACATTTATTATATTTATATGGATGTAAAAAAATAAAACACTTCGATAAAAAAAAAATTTTCGCTGCTATGATTTTTTTACCATCTATAGATGTTTCTCTTAAAATATTTCGTGTATGAATAGATACACCTTATATACGCAGTATACATATAGCTCATGGAAAGTGTTCGGTGACAATGACGCGAGTTCCATGATTTTTTTTTCACCCAAAAAGTACACATAAATACACAGTATACTCGTACATATAGCTCATGGAAAGCGGTCGGTGACAATGACGCGAGTTCCATGATTTTTGTTCACCCAAACGGTGCTCAACACGCTTAAACTTCAAAAAAAATGGTTGTCTGTAAAGTTGGTTTACGGACGATAGTTTAACTTTAACGTGACAACGTCGCGTCATAACAAAACATTGATGCGGCGCAATCGTACAATGACCGTAACGGGACAATAAGCGCAACGAGACAATGAGCGTAACGGGACAATAAGTCATCCTTTTTCGTGCATGCAGCCGGCGTTCATCGATTCATTAGACGTTATCACGTCAAAAAAAAAAATTGGTTGTCTGTAAAGTTGGTTTACGGACGATAGTTTAACGTGACTTCGTCATAACAAAAGATTAATGCGGCGCAAGCGTACAATGAGCTTAACGGGACAATGAGCGTAACGGGACAATGAGCGTAACGGGACAATGCGCGTAACAGGACAATGAGTCATCCTTTTTCGTGCATGCAGCCGGCGTTCATCGATTTATTAGACGTTGTCACGTCAAAAATATCTACAGAACCACGCATCACTTTTTCACAATCCTCACAATACCTACCTACAGTTTTATACTTCGGCAGCTAGTTAGCGGAATGAAGGCTTTTTCCAGCTGATTACTGAACTGAGTAATTATGTGAGTACAGTACATGAAACACAATTGTAACAGTTACGCGACTTTATCTGAATACAGCGCTTTTATTTCGAAAACAATGTAATTGGATTTTGAATTGTTGCTAATGATGTTTTGGTACAAGATTCTATTTTTTTAAAAAAAACTAAAAAAATGCTGTTTTTTCTTTCCAACGATCTTTTTATAGAGGTATGAGGAACAGTGTGTAAAGTTCACTCATACTCTATGGAAAAGGGAGAATCCTCCGACAAGACGGGTATTGTGTCTGGTGGGCAACTGCCCAACGGTTGATGTCGGGATGTTGTATATATGCTAGTCGCACGGTAAACTCTGATAGCGCGATGCAGGATTTGTGACGTCAAGTCTTTGATGCGTAGTTCGCATGTGGCGTTGTAGATACCGCCACACTTTCATCATCATCATCATTTCAGCCAAAAGACGTCCACTGCTGGACATAGGCCTCCCCCAAGCACCGCCACCTCGACCGGTTTTGTGCTTCCCGCATCCAGCGGATTCCTGTGGTTTTCATAAGATCATCGATCCAGCTTGTGGGAGGCCTAAGTCTTCCGGTATGCGGTCGCCACTCCAGTACCTTTCGGCCCCAACGGCCATCTGTTCTGCGCGCAATGTCCCCTGCCCATTGCCTCTTAAGTTTGGCAATCCTTCGAGCTATGTCGGTTACCTTGGTTCTCCTGCGGATCTCTTCATTTCTGATCTTTTCGGTCACTCACAATGGGCCTTATTAGAAGGCTAAAAGTCACCCAAAGGGCAATGGAGAGGGCTATGCTTGGAGTTTCCCTACGTGATCGAATCACTTTCATAGGCTTCATGATTAAATTTAATTTAAAAAAACCGGCTAAGTGTGTGTCGGACCACACACTACAAAGGTTAAGTTCATCAATCAAAATCAAATCAATGTTAAGTTCATAACATTGTAGTTGAGAAACAAGTTCTCAGGCGGACGTTTAACGAAGTGACCGACAAGGGCTTTGTTTTTTTCCTTTTGAGGTACTATAGTATCTGTTTATTACAGATATGGTTAATATATCACTCTACTTACGTTTTTCTTTCCATTCATCATACTTTTTATTAGTTTTTCATCATATTACACAATTTTATTCTTTAAACGACATTTACGTCAAAAGTGTCAAACTGAAGTCTACTTATTTCATAGATTTTCTTACCAGCCTATTCAATGAAGGTTGCACTAAGTTTGTATTTTCTAAAAATCATTTACTTATATAATTTTGGATATTATAAATTTCTTTTATACTTAAATACGTTGTCTACTAAATAACTAAATTCTAAATTATTATAATTATAAGTTTTTTAAACGCACTCTCATAATTTCATCAGGAGGTTTTATACATCTTGGCCTACTACACCTGGCTGGTTAGATAACTGGCAGGACAGAGGACAGCATAAACTTGAAATCGAAAATGGATTTTTCGAAGAGAACAGAATATTCAAGAACGTCCAGATTTTCCTATAAAAGGAGCTTGAGAAGCAATTCAGTTCAGTTTACGTTTACGTCTCGATTCTGAGGGAACTATCTTCACTGCAGAAGGTATACTGCCTGATTCCTGGAGATTTATCATATATACGAGTATGTGTTTGTACCGTTAAAGTTAACAGTGTTGGGGTCGCCGACGCTCTGACGCGCCCCTACATTTCTTCTCTGAAGTATCCTTATCGACACTGCGGAGACTGCGCTCAGATTCTTTCCTCGGTGCTGCCTGTCTCCTGTTCCTCGGAGCTGCCCTGCCCACTAGATTCCGGAAGCTTTCCTGACGTGGAGCTGGGAGTTACTTTTCAAGTAATATAAATTTACCTCCTTCTTGCCTTGAGAGTGCGTATTAGGTAGGTTTTATATTAATTCTAGAAATTGTATTTTTTTACCTTTCCATTAAATTGTTCAGTCTACTTTCTATCTTTTTATTTGTTAGGAATAAGTAGACTTGACAGTACGGAACCCTAAAATACATATAAAGTAGTTTCTAACACATTTGGTCGTGCTTGAAAAGCGAGCCCTCTAACCTCCAGGTCATCACGACACCAGTTTTTACAAATTACCCATTTTTTATACTGAATTTCGAGCCCATAATTTAACATTAGTACGGAATCCAACAAGTAGTACATTGTGTTTAACGCTTAATTAAATTGGGACATTTGTAGGTCAGCTTTAATATAAAATAAAATGGCCTCCAACAGTAAAAATATAATCCCATCTACAGTAGACAATCTCCTGCTACCAAAACAAAGGTACCTGCGTACTAGTCCAGCGATGGCGAACCTTTGGCACGTGTACTAAAAATGTGAACAATGAAATAATTAAAAATTTATTTAGGTTCAGACGCCAGCACATCAAGCTACTACAATCTGTCAAATTTCTTTAATAGATTTTCTACTTTACAGTATAAGGTTCAAGGTTGATTGCGAAAATTTGACAGTTTCGGGTAGCTGACCTGCTGGCGTCTGTACATAGAATTAATTATTAATCCAATGGGTTATATAGCTGAATATCGTCACTAAAGAACTAGCGTCATCAATGTTATAACTTAAAGAATTAGCAAGCTGAAGTGACAGCATATCTGGACAATTCTGTTTTTTTTTTTTTTTTGTATTGTGAGAATGTTAAAGATTTAATAATGATGGATTTATTAAAATAAAAAAATAAAAACATAGATATCACAGTTATTTGAAAAGATTCATCAGTGACACGATTATCAATCAATCAATCATTTATTTTGTTAAACATAGGTATGGATACAGATAATATATTGTGTAAAATAAGTGCACTATGTTTTGCCCATATATGGCGTACAAAATTAACATAAACAAGCATGTCAATAGATTACACTAAAATACAAAACCAAAAAAAACATTTAATTAAAAATATGTTAGTTACGTAAACAGGTAATAAATAAAATCATAAGTGTTTCATTAGCAAGTCGGAATCGTCATACCTCTGTTTAAAGTATCTTGTTTTCTTTACCTTACGTGCTAAATATTTTTAATTTGGCATAGATTAGCCATTTATTTAAACTAAATAGTTACTACGTACATAATTTATTTAATGTCATCATCTAGCCCTTTTCCAACTATGCTGGGTCAGCTTCCAGTCTAACCGAATACAGCTGAATACTAGTATGTTACATGGAGCGACTGCCTATCTGACCTTCCCAACCCAGTCACTGGGTAACACGATACCCTTTGGTAAGACTGGTTGTCAGACTTTCGGGCTTCTGACGACCCGTAACAACTGTCATAGATCTACAAATGACAGCCGGAATCAACGGCTTAACGTGCTTTCCGAGGCACGGAGGTGTTTTGGTATGTTAAGATGGTCACCGATCTACGGATCAACCGCGGCAAGAGTAGCTTAACCTGATCGATCAACCCGTGCGGCTGTCATTACTTAGCCACAAGCCCCTAATAATTTAATGTATGTGTCGGAGACGAGTTGTATCCGGTACGCCAGCGCCATCTAGTCGCGTTCGATGGAGTTATTGGAGTTCGCGCCAACGAGTCTTGACTAATCGGGACGCCAGTGCTGTTTAGCGGCGCATGACGGAGTACAACATAACGTTCAACTGGCGACAAGTGTTCGCCGCACATTCCACAAGTGGAGTTCATCGGTGGCGGTCAAACAGTGAAGACGTCTAGGAATTGTTGCGCGTTCGGTATAGTTGTGTCGTGTTCCTACATTAATTGCTTTGCATACCCATTACTGCATAGAATCAAGTTCTTCTAACTGAACAGACAGATGTGCTGCTGGGGAGTTTGTTCCGCTACTTCTTCCCAGCTAAATCACTACGAATTGGTGAAGGGATGGTTTTGGGGAAACTGTCTTATGTAATTTTGATTCTCAGCTTAAATTGAGTGAATGACTTTTGAGTTTAATTCGGTTTTTCTATTGAGCAAAAACCAACACTACTCACAGTACGCCCACAGTAGTTAAAATATGGCTGATGATAACGAGAGAAACCTTCCTATCACCAACATATGTTTTTATTATTATTGAGAACCTAATCACTTCTAACTTAGAATAAAACGAACCTAGATCCAAACTTCAGCTGTATAACTTCCATTCCAACAAAGGTTCACCAACCCTGCCCTCGCGTACGAAAACAAACGTTACATACATAAACAAATAGTTAATTAACTATATAAAACAGAGGTACTGCAGCAATAATAATATTACTAATGTAAGGAACACCGTTAGAAGCAAATGTTGTAGTAGGACTGACGTACAGTTGGCTAGAAAAGTTGTTGAGAGATTCAGAATTTGGATATTTCTAAAAACACGTTATCTCATGAAGCAAAGCATGCGGTCCACCATAATTTTGTTTAATTGAAAAGCTGGGACAGACTGGATGCGGAAAATGGAGGACAGGGTGTTGTGGCGCAGTCTGCGAGAGGCCTATGTCGGCACTTCCCTAACCGCCGCGCGCGATGCGTCAGAGTCCCCAGTCAACGTAACGAATCCTTGGATCCTTTAGCTATCGACCGGATCCTTTAGCTGTGTAATTAAGTTTTGGATGTAGATGAAAGATATGTAGCAGCAACACGAAACTGTGTCCCCCGATTTTTTTTATCATCCGTTTTTTAATTGCCTCCCGCTATGGAAGCAAGTTTAAAGACGTATTCACGTCCAAAGCTGTATAGTAACTGTATTGTATCTCTTTAATAGATATGTAAACACAATCTCATGCACATATGTAGTGAGGTCACCAATGTCAACTGTCAGTTCACCACGAATGGTGGGAAACAGCTGAAAATAAAGCAATATTTCCATTTCCTTAAATTTAAGATCCCTCTTCTGATTAATTTCCCCTCCCTTATTCCTCTCCAGAACTGCTTGTGGCGCTGTTCTGTTGGTTTTCATCCGTCACAATAATATAAAATTATGATTTTTCCCCAATTATTATGTCTGTGTGGATGTGATTTATGTATATTTAAAGTTCTAACAATTATAATATTTATGTAATTTTATATTTTTGTTTGTTTCAATCCAGTACTAATTCCATAAGCTCTACATTAAGTTCAACTGTATCATCGAAGATTTTATCAATCTATTAATTTATTTTTTGGACCGCAAAGGGGTTATAATGCACCCTTGCTTTCCAAAATTCACTTTAGACATTGGCAGAATGGTTTAGACATCAACTTTGCTTGTCATAATAAAAAAACAGAATAGACGAAAGGCTTGGTGGTATAAGTTGACGCGGCTTTTCGAAGGACCATATGCGGGAATATAATTTTATGCGGGGTGGAATATTGGACGACACACAGAATTGAGCAAAAAAGGAATATGAGGTATTTGAGTAACAAAATAGGAGTGGATGGACTTACTTGGGAATCTTCTGCACGAAGCACGTTGGCGTATTGTCTTACTTTCCTTGTGATGCACTTTCGCTTGATATTTAAATGTCACACTTGTGTCGGCCAACACTTTTATATAGATAGTTTAGAGTTTTTGATATATTAGCGGATTAATTTATGCGACGATGCGCATTGCGTGAACGTTGAGTTAGAACAGCAATTCAAACGAGAGAGTTTTCTCTCAAATCACAGTTGATGTGTGCAGCGATTGGCTTACGCTGCAGCGAAAGCCTCCGATTCGGTGCGTGCGATGAGCGTCCCTCGTTCTGTTATATGGGAATTGGGAGGGAAGGAAATATAGCTCAAAACTGCGGTCGGAAATGTTGTACTAAAAACTTAGTTTTAAGCTTGCGCGAGCACTTGGTGTGGCGATGAGCCAGTGTAGTGATATAATCAGCTTAAATAGGGATCAACAGGATTCTACAGTAACCTAATCAAATTAACATAATGCTATTAATCCAAACATTTCTCTCTCCAATAAATTAATTTATAAAATACAACTAGCAAGTTTTCATTTTTGTTTGAATAATGTTAATTTACTTTTTCCACTAACTGTACACTGTTCGAGCTTGTATTTAAATATGTATGCAATGATAATGGTAATTTGAGTGGATTGGTTATGTAGTGGAAATTAGTAATGGGCTACTTTAGATTTTAATTATTTATGGAATGGCTTCCTAGATAAGTAACTTGGGTTGGACGTTAAGTTAATAAATTGATCGAGATAATCTTGATAACATAGTTACTTTATCAAACTTTAATAAGCCTGCTTTAATAATTATCAAGCTATAGGTCAAAGGTCACTTTTGAATGCATAATTATGAAAAAAAAAAAAAACCGACCAAGTACGTGGACCACGCACAATGAAGGGTTCCGTAGTTGGGATAAACTTATCCCAAGAACAAACAACATTGGTGCCGATCCCCTTGTTCACAAACTAAACTAAATTTAAGTTCAGTGCACCTTTTTCTTTCTATTTCATTAAGAAAAGGACAGAAAATAAATTTTAGTTTAGTCCTGTCAAATTAATCAGCGCCTGTCACTACTCCATACAAGTTTAGACGTGCCGACTAAAATTACGTCAATTTACGTCAAGCGCTGATCAATTTGACAGGACTAAACGTAAGAACGCAAAGACATCTAATTTTCAAAAAAGCGGCCAAGTGCGAGTCGGACTGTCACACAAAGGGTTCCAACCACCGTACCATATTTAACACTACACGTTTCTTGTATAGGGATCCCTGTAATTTTTAACTGTATTTTATTTTTATTATTTGTAAAAAAAATAAGTACACTGAAAAAAATGCACTCCAATCAAGTGAGTTTTTAGCTTGATTGACGATATTTTGTTTAGATTAATCAAAATCTTAGTTAAGTTGATCATCACGACATGATTGCAGCAATACTAGTTCAAATGATTGAACGCTCAAACAAGTTTCTCGATTACCTTTAACATGACATCATTGTAGAAGAGTTAAAAAAGAGACAAGATAAAAAAAAGTAACTGTAATAAAGTAAATTAGTTGTGTCAATCAAGCATTTTGATTACTTTAATAAAGATCATTGAAACTTTAATTTAACAATCTTGGTTGAAGCAACTATGTTTTGACTTGATTGCTGCAGACAGGTTTTGTGATAACTCCAACCAAGATCCCGTATCAAATCTCAATCAAATAAAAGTAGTAGCTGTGATCATTGTGCTTGATAGGCTCAGATGCAAACAAGTTACTTAGTCAATCTAAACAAAACCTTGATTGTGGTAACAATTTTTTTTTTTCAGTGTAGCGTTCCTATAGCGGTTTAAAAGACAGACGGACGGATAGCGGAGCCTTAGTAATAGGCTCCCGTTGGCAATCTTTGGGCACGGAACCCTAAAAAAACGCCAGTGAGAGATAGACGGACGCAAAAGTGATCTTTAAGCTAAGAAACCTTACAATCCTGTACAATTCAGATTCCTTTTAAAAGTCATTTAAAAATAAAAGTCAACAAAACATCGCTAATAATAATGATTGAAAAATTAAAACAGATTTGACACAAATATAACTACTTACTGTACTACCAATCAAGTTCCTACCTACACCTGACCATAGAATGGCTTGCAAATAGAATCCTTAACAAGCTGATTGTCTGTCGCTTCCGTCCCAAATATTGTGGCAAAACTTTGTCTACTGGTTACCTACAGAGTTAAACCTGTAATCTGTTGGAGACTCACTGGGTTTGTGACGCAGTTTTAGCTGTTTTTGGGGTTACATAATTGAAGATAGGTTTATTCAATTCAATTCAAAACATTTATTTCAGAAATAGTCCATATACTGTTAGTAAACACAAAAAACCTTATAAAGCTATTGTTAGGCATACAAAAACAAAGCCACAGGAAGAAATAAAAATAAAAAATAAAAATCACAAAGTGGCACTGCACAGGAGTGCCGGTTTAAGCCAAGCCCTGGACGCGTCCACCCACCGTGTGTAGTCGCATCCAGTGCCGCTACATCGGAGAGTCCCAGCGGCCCACGAACACGCTCAGAAGGTTGTTCGAGCTGGCCCGCATGCGCTTCATAATAGTCGCACAACGCTTCCGTATGATGGCATGAAACCCATCCACGCTTTTCACCGCAAACTGCTAAAGCGCTGCAGTGGCGCGGCAGCCCGAATAGTACCCTGAACGCGTTATTGTACCGCACTCGTAGAGCGCTGTATGCACGCTGCGTGTACTTAGTCCACAGGCTGCAGGTGTAAAAAGATTGACAGAATGCCTTAAATAATGTCACTTTGACCTGCTCAGTACACCGTGCAAACCTGCGGGCCAGCATGTTACAGCGCACAGACAGCGCCCTCTCAAAATCCATGTTATCACACAGATCCTCCGAGACCCAGTGATCCAGATATTTAAAACTAGACACTCTGTTTAGACAGGCCCATCTTAAAAGGGGCAGGTTTGTGGCGGCATCCACAACACAAAATGCGAATTCACCATCATACATGACAACAACCGTCTGGTCGGAGGATCCTCTCTATGGAGGATGAGGTACTTTCTACCTTGTTCCTCATGCCTTTATAGAGTTATCCGCACCTTATGCAAAGGTATTCGCTTCCCTTATGTTCAGATGGATGCTGTTACGTTCTGTGGCTGTTATCTTACTGCTTCAGTTCCTTCCACAAGACGACCGAAACATGGCTCCCATTTTGGGCCTGTGAATGTGTCAGAAATAAGATGCAACTGCCTTATCCATACTAATATTATAAATGTGAAAGTAACTCTGTCCGTCTGTCTGACTGTCTGCCTGTATGTTACGTTTTCACGCCTTAACCGCTGAACCGATCGTCAAGAAATTTGGCAGAGATATAGCCTGGGATATGGAGAAGGACATAGGCTACTTTTTTACGCGATAACCGACTTCCACGCGGGTGGAGCCGCGGGCAACAGCTAGTCGTATATAAATATAACTCATACCGCAAGATAAAATGGAGATATTAAACCTAGCTGGATATTAGTGAAAAAACCGGGCAAGTGCGAGTCTGACTCGCGCACCGAGGGTTCCGTACAAACCTTAATTTTGTAGTTGAAAAAATGTTCTCTCTGCAAAAAGTTTGTAAACGCAAAAACGATTTTTTTATGTGATAAAACTACAAATTACCAATTTTCGGACTTTTTCCTTTACTTGTGCTGTGAGACCTTGCTTCTTGCTAAATTTCATGATTCTAGGTCAGCGGGAAGTACCATATAGATTTTGATTTACTTGCGAATATCGCATAAATGTCGCATAAATGGCTGTATCTTTTTATTGCGTTGACTTAGAAGCTTGATTTTTTCAGAGCTCCAAGAGAGCATAAACCTTTGTATTGATATCAATTTTAACTTGATATCTCCACGCGTTCCTGAGAAAAAGGGTCTTGAAAAACTGACAGACAGACGGACAATGAAGTGACCCTTAAAGGGTTCCGTTTTTTCCTTTTGAGGTACGGAACCCTAAAAAGACGAAGCTAAAATCTAAATGAAAAATAATACTGCTGTAACTAAAGACTGTCCGCTGCCTAAGTCACAATCATTTTTAAAACTTTTTAAGCTTTCCTTTTTATTAAAAAAAAAGTACGCTATTCTGTTGTATAAACTCTAAGTCTGCTAATCTATTGTTGGAAAGAAATTTTAAAAACAACTTAAAGTGGTAGCCAAGTTAAATGTTTTTAAGAAGCCATTACGTGACAAGAATTAAAATAGGTAGCTTAAAACAAGAGCCAATCTAGAAACATCGAATAAAGTCAAGGTTGTACGAGTATTGTGTAACACTTTAAAACCTTCTCGGATCAGTCTTGTGTACTTTATTTCTTTTATCAACCTAACTCAGGACTACGCTACGTCTTCCGGCGGCATGTTACGTGTTAAGTATTACGAGGGCGGCACTGAAAATTTCGGGAATCAAGGAAGAGACACAACATTACTATTTAAAAATGTATTTATTGCTTTTCGAAGTATTCTCCGCGAAATTTGTATACGATGTTGTATACAGCATTTGAGGATCCTGCGTGGAATCTTTCGAGAGTTCTGACGCACCAAGTAACGCGAGCCGCTTTTTGCTCTTCACAGAGCGAATGCGGTATCCATCGGGAAAACAACTTTTTTACACCTAATTGTTCATGCAAGATTATATGTATTTGACTCATGCCAATGTCTAAGGTTGCCTGAATTTCGCGGTATGTCACATGTCGATCTTCCTCAATCAGCTTACGCACAGCATCAACGTTTTCTTGGGTGACTGCAGTTTTTGGACGACCTTGACGGGGATCATCACTGAGCTTGACACGTCCACGTTGAAATTCAGCAAACCAGCGATAAATTGTGGTTTTGGATGGGGCTTCATCACCAAATGCAGAAATCATCCGGTATACACACTGTTTTTGTGTTAAACCACTTCGAAGTCATAATAAATCATCGCTCTTGAATTTTCTCGAATCAATTCCACTTTCTCAAGGACTAAACAAGTTTGACAAAACCTTGTGACAAGACCGAGAATCTTTTTTTAAATAAATAAATGGTATTCGATTTTTTAAACCAAGGAGTTTTCAGTTAAAAAGATTTTAATATGACAGGAAGAGTGGAAATATTCCATTCCCGATACTTTTAGTGCAGCCCTCGTATATTATTTTAATTATTTTGTATGTGAAGTTTATGTGGTTCATTGTTTTTTTTTTTGTGATTTTGTTTCTGAGTTATTTTTTATCATGGTCTGGTAGTTTAAGTAATTTATACGGCCTACCCAGTTTCCCTCCTTTCATTGAGCTCCTTAAGTTCGGATTTGAGCTGCATGATTACTAACAAATGCGTGCACTGACTGGACAGGTCCACTCAATCTGTGTGGTTCTTCCATCAAAAGACTATTTCAGACACCAAACCCTTATGGATTCGTCATATCTGTCTGTCTATCCGTCCGTATGCCACAGCCACTTTTTCGGAAACTATAAGAACTATACAGTTGAAACACAAAAATAGAAAAAAAAAAAAACAGTACATTTTGGGGGTTCCCCATACTTAGAACTGAAACTAAAAAAAAAAAAATCATCAATCCCATACGTGTGGGGTATCTATGGATAGGTCTTTAAAAATGATATTGAGGTTTCTAATATATTTTTATCTAAACTGAATAGTTTGCGCGAGAGACACTTCCAAAGTGGTAAAATGTGTCCCCCACCCTGTAACTTCTAAAATAAGAGAATGATAAAACTAAAAAAAATATATGATGTACCTTGTAAACTTCTACCGAAAATTGGTTTGAAGGAGATCTAGTAAATATTTTTTTTTATACGTCACAAATTGTAAACCGCAATTTACCTATTATTAAAACATCGATCAAAGTTACAACAAACTACAAGAACTTTTATATTATGTTACTTGCTGCTACGGAACCCTTCATGGGCGAGTCCCACTCGCGTTTAATGGTTTTTACGAAAAATTAGGGTAGGGTAGAGTAGGGTAGGGTAGGTAGGTAGGTAGATAGGGTAGGGTAGGGTAGGGTAGGGTAGGGTAGGGTAGGTAGGTAGGTAGGTAGGTAGGGTAGGGTAGGGTAGGTAGGTAGGTAGGTAGGGTAGGGTAGGGTAGGGTAGGGTAGGGTAGGTAGGTAGGGTAGGGTAGGGTAGGTAGGTAGGTAGGTAGGTAGGATAGGGTAGCGTAGGGTAGGGTAAGTAGGTAGGTAGGTAGGTAGGTAGGTAGGTAGGTAGGTAGGGTAAGGTAGGGTAGGGTAGGGTAGGTAGTTAGGTAGGTAGGTAGGTAGGTAGGTAGGTATGTAGGTAGGTAGGTAGTTAGGTAGGGTAGGTAGGTTGGTAGGTAGGTAGGTAGGTAGGTAGGGTAGGTAGGGTAGGGTAGGGTAGGGTAGGGTAAGTAGGTAGGTAGGTAGGTAGGTAGGTAGGTAGGTAGGTAGGGTAAGGTAGGGTAGGGTAGGGTAGGTAGTTAGGTAGGTAGGTAGGTAGGTAGGTAGGTATGTAGGTAGGTAGGTAGGTAGGTAGGGTAGGTAGGTTGGTAGGTAGGTAGGTAGGTAGGTAGGGTAGGTAGGGTAGGGTAGGGTAGGGTAGAGTAGTGGAATTTATACTATAAATTTTGACAGAACGAAGTCTGTCGGGTCAGCTAGTATAGTATAAATAGTTATCGTTTTACATGCACGTGTTTCAGTAGCAAAAAATAAATTGTGACTTTCTATTTTTATATTATAACTCATACTGCAACGCGTATTTCGCCAAGTGTACGTCATTCCTCACTCCCAAATGTTGTACCACGTAATGGGCGTTTCTGCTCCATTAGCCTTATGGCCTCTGTATCTTGCCCGTAACTTGTACACCGACCGCTAATTGTACTACACAAGGCAAGAATATAATGTTTGGGTATAAGACGTTTTGATTTCTTGTTCAAGATAAAGGTAGAGCAATCTTTAATGGTTAGTTTGTGTTGTGTTTTACTACATAAAATTAATGAATTTTAGAAAGATGATACGGCTAGAAAAGGCTGAGGGCTCAGACCAAATAAAAAAAAAAAATCAAAATTCAAAAGCCTATTATGAAGTTAATGGTTATTTAAATAATAAATGTAATTCAAATTTTTAAGTTACATAAGTATTGATAATAAAATTGTTTATTATTATAAATAAATAATCTAATAATAATATTTGTAATAGTTAAATTAATGGATAATGTAAGAAATATTTTTATTAAGTATAACAGACTAGTTTTGCCCACGGCTCCGCCCGCGTGGATGTCGGTTATCACGTAAAAAAGTAGCCTATGTCCTTCTCCATATCCCAGGATATATCTCTGCCAAATATCATGACGATCAGTTCAGCGGTTTAGGCGTGAAAACGAAACATACAGACAGACAGAGTTACTTTCACATTTATAGTATTACTAGCTTTTGCCCGCGGCTCCGCCCGCGTAGATGTCGGTTATCGCGTAATAAAGTAGCCTATGTCCGTCTCCGTATCCCAGGCTATATCTCTGCCAAATTTCATGACGATCGATTCAGCGGTTTAGGCGTGAAAAGGTAACATACAGACAGACAGACAGAGTAACATATATTAGTATGGATTAGTATATTAGTATTAGTATAGTATATTAGTATTGTAGTATATGGATATTTGCACACCTCTTTGGTAGGATATGCTTCAAAGAACTTTTGTTGTATATATCTCTTCATGTACCCATATTCATGCAAATAAATGATTTGATTTGATTCTTTTGTTGATATTCTTGACATTTCAGTAAGGATAGACGAAAGAAGAAAGAATGCTCTGACCGTGTTTACACAAAAAGAATGAGCATTCGCTCGTTTGGTCTAAACTCATCTACAGTAGATAAATAGAAGTAAAAGGCAAGGTTGATGAATCAAAAATTAACTTATATATGGACAGACGGATGATGGTATTTTTTTTTAACTAGGGCATCTCAGAGTTAACCACGAGAGGTTGAGACTCTTTAACCGGACTATCCTGTGGTTGCCTTAAGCTCCTAACGAAACTTAATGTCTCCAGCCAGGGTGTAAAAACTTATAAACTAAACGACTGCGCGCTAAGGGCACCCCCTGTGGGGTACGAACCTCGGCTTAGGGCAGAGTCTGGCAGAGGATGGCAAGGGACCGTCGGTGGCTGGATAAAATCAGGGTTATGATTATTATCAGGGTGATTTAAAGCTTCAGGCTCAGCTATAGCGCGTGCTGGCGCTTCACTTACGGGCAAGGGTCGGGGAGGACGGATGAAGGTGATCATACTGAGAGTATTATACTGAAAACATAATAAAGTTTTGTGGAAGAACGTTTATTTATATTTTAAAAATAGCTGCTAGCCGCGCCTTCGCCCGCGTGGCTTTTTCAATAATATAATAAGCTTAAATTACTTCTCATAATATCAGCTATCTGCCAGCGAAACTCCCATCAAAATTGGTCTAGCCGTTTCGGAGATTAGCTGGGACAAACAGACAGACAAAAAAAAAACGTTTTTTGCTTTAAGTACCGTACGTACTTTCATATTATGAATTTAGTAAATAGCTGTTATTTTGATACTACAAACAGACACTTCAATTTTATTTATTCTTAAAATGATAAGATGAGATTTAAGATGTTTATAAATAAACAAGTACTTATTCATGGAATACTTCACAATCAAGATTTCCAAGAACGTTTGATTTCTTTAAAAACATCTGTTTCAAAGGTCTTGCTTTAAATCTTTATATACAGCTACTAATATATAAAGCTGAAGAGTTTGTTTGTTTGTTTGTTTGTTTGAACGCGCTAATCTCAGGAACTGCTGGTTGGAATTGAAAAATTATTTTTGCGTTGGATAGTCCATTTATTGAGAAATATTATAGGCTATATAACATCACGCTACGACCAATAGGAGCGGAGCATAAATGAAAAATGTTGCAAAAACGGGAAAAATTATTATGGAATTGTTCCTCTTTAAAAGTTCTAAAAAAAGTCCGCGACAGCATATGTCTATCTTTTAAGATTGACTCACTATAACCTTTTTTTATGGTAATCAATTTTTTTTTTAAATTAATTCATTATTTGCGAAGGAGTTTTATCGACATAATATTAATCCTTATCCAAATATATATGTTATTAATCACAAGTATTTAAATATAAACAAAATTGTCCATGACATCACTTGATTTCTATCAACATCTTAGGAGATATCATAATTTTAAAATAACTCCGCAAGAAATTAAGTAGAAAATTCCTGAAGAGTTTGTTTGTTTGGTTGAACGCGCCAGTCTCAGGAACTACTGGTTCGAATTGAATTGGATAGCCCATTTATCGAGGAAGGTTATATATAGGCTATATATCTACGCTACGATCATTAGAAGCCAAGAGAAAAGAACGGAAGTCAGAAAGAACGCTAAGCGATAACGAAGTTTTAGCGCGGGCGAGCGACGGGATGCGAATACGACGCGATGGGTGGGCCGAAATTTCACGCGGACGAAGTCGCGGGCAGAAGCTAGTCCCTTAATATATACAACATTTATTTAATTATTTATTTATTTATTAAAAATGTATGCACAAGTAAAAACTGTACAAAGGCGGACTTAAAGCCTTGGGCATTTTCTACCAGTCTACCTTAGGGTGATGCAGAGACAATAAATACATAGTAGGTGGAGGTGTGTAAAAGAAAAAAAAAAAAAGAACAGTTTAGTAGACATTTATAACTAAGATATAAGAATAAATACATACACACACCAAAAAAAGTTTGTGATCACTAGCATAAGCTAATATAATTTTTTTAATTGAACTTTATCACGAAAAGTTCTTTGTTGTGTGTTTTCTTTAAATAGAAATACCCTGTTTGAAATTAAAAAATAAAACTATTTTTTAATTTTATAAAAAAAAAAATGTAATTAATCATAATGTATGTAATTGTAACAGAAATTTGATAGAAAGAAAAAGACTGTTTAACCAAACTTAAACAAAAATGTATTAATAAAAGGTTTATATTCAATACAATATAACTCCTCTCCTGGCTCGAACACATGCGGTGATCCTCCAGGGCATGCTGAGAATCAAGTTATCCAGCATTTCTTAGGGTAACCTGTCCCATTCTTGAATAGCGGCTTCCCTGAGCTCTGGCACTGTCTGGGGACGTGGCTGACGGTTTCAAACAGCTCGCTTAAGAGCATCCCACGCGTGCTCTATTGGGTTTAAGTCTGGCGAGCCGAATCATAATATGTATAATCTATCATACCTAACAAAAAAGACTTCGATTTTTCAAAGTGATCGCAAACTTTTTTTGATGTGTGACATACATACAACAACAAAAAATAAATAAAAAAATATGAGAGTTAAACGAGAAAACCTACAACGACTTAATTCTGAGACGAATTTGCCAACTTCTTGTGAATGTGTTCTCGACCTTTCACTTTAAATGTGAACTGATTGATTACCGTCCAGGGGCCCAAGTCTACTATTTTTATAAATTCGTCCTCCAACCCGATCCCATTTTCATTTTGCTAAAAGTTCGTAATCTGCTAAATTCATAATGGTCGATCACAGGTAGGTCAATGGTCTCGTAATAGAATTGTATTACAATGGCATTTTGAACATTTATTCATGCCAGATTTCATTGATACATATTTTTACATATTATTTATTAGTGTTATAAGCAATCTGAAGTAGTAGGAAGTTGGAAGTTTAGTAGGAATTTTCATTTGTCATTATGTACGAGATTACTTCTTTCAATGGAGTGTCAGTGGCTGAACATTGGAAAGTCATAATGACGCCATTATATTAGTAGATTACCAAACTTGTCAAAATCAACAATAATTATGAAATCAATCATATAACATTCTAACACTATTGTAATAGCAGACTTGAGGTCCTGATATTCTGAGGGTGCGCATTCCAAAGGAAAACCTCCTGGACAAAGAAAGAAGACTTTATACTCGTAAAGAGCGATAAGAAGGACAACGAATAACAAAATCATATTTTTCTTAGAATATTTCGATTGCAGCTCGAAAGTTCACAATTGGGTTCACTAAATAACGATGGGATCTACCCATATTACGAGACATGTAGGTGACACAGGACTCAGGACACCTCCACCTCTGCCAAACCCTTCTCAAACACAGGCGCGCTATGTAATCAATTTGTGATCACATACATTAAATACAGCTTATGTATTCAGTAACAACGTACTAAGTGCTAGAAATAGAATGAAAATTACGTTTGGTACAGCTGTTATGTATCTGATTCGGATTTAATTGGCAGATATGAATGATATTATTCTTACAGAAGCAAAAGTGGGTGTATCAAACTAAATAATTACGCAGTTTTAAGAGGTGCCACTAGTGCCACACTTTAAAAAAAATATTATCTCGTGACTGAGAAGGAATTATGAAAATCGGCTCAATAACGAACCTCGGTAGGTAAGTGTGTCTAAAATTTTCTGATACCTTTTATTGCGTTTCATATTGAGACACGAAGCAACAAAATTCGATCTGAAGAAAAGCGGCCACATTCCTTTAAATCGTATTTTGTTGCTTCGTGTCTCCTTAAGTCCAAAAGTAGCCTATGTGTAAATCCAGGGTGTCCCCTGGATTTACACATAGGCTACTTTTTATCCAGAAAGAATGTAGTGTTCGCGGGTAACACCGCGGGGCGCAGCTAGTAAATAATAATAATAAATTATTTTATTTCTCCTCACAATGACAAGGTTATTCTAGGTTTTACATAATATACTATTTGTCTACTTAGCAATGTGAGGACAGCTCCTCACATTGCTGTGTGTCTGAGTTAGGCATACAATGCCTGTAATACAAATCACAAGATCCCCACCCACGGCCACGTAAGAACAGATAGTTTTAACAAAGAATTATGGTATTACAATCTGAAGTTATAGATAAGGAGATTCAAAACTAATAACTTAAGTAACTTAAGGTATTTTGCTATCCCAAAAATAATTAAAACTAAGTAAATTACTGTCACACTTTCGCTGTACAGTCAAAACAAACCAAAATGGACGAAGTACTTACTACGCGACTGTATGCGTGCGTAGATGTATAATGTGACCACAATTTTCTTCTACAATCAATTTAACTAATTTAATAAATAAATAATGTTTTATATGTATTATTAAAAATTCAGTGTTTGTATTCATCGTCATGGCAGAAGACTTTTGGCCGCAGGACGTGGTGTTCCGTCGCTTCCGCGGACAAGTTCCACAGAACAGCACAAAGTGCAGCTAGTGCAAAGTGAAGTGCTACGAGTAATAACATAGCCCTAAGCCTTTTTATGAGCCCGCGAGCTACCGCCCCATTAGCCTGCTCACAGTCATGGGCAAACTCTACGAGAGGCTTATTTATAAGCGTCTCAGAGACTACGCCGAGACTAAGGGCCTCATCCCCCACGAACAGTTTGGATTCCGTACCAAACATTCGTCGACCCATCAGGTCTACCGTATAGTCGAGGACATAAGCGCCGGCTTTCAACGCGGCCTTATGACAGGAGCTATCTTCTTTGACATAGCGAAAGCGTTCGACAAAGTCTGGCACAACGGCTTGATTTACAAGCTGTACCAACTCGGTGTGCCCGAGCGTCTCGTGCTCATCTTACGAGACTTTTTGTCGAATCGCACCTTTCGCTATCGCATAGAGGGAGCCCTCTCCTCCTCCCATCCCATACGCGCAGGAGTCCCTCAGGGCTCTGTGATATCCCCCCTGGCTTTTACGCTTTACACCAGCGACATCCCGAAGTTTAAAAAGGCTCAGTTGGCTCTGTTCGCAGACGATACGGCCGTTTACTACAGAGGGAAGAGTCATAATGTCATCACCAACACTCTCCAGACTGCAGCCGACAAGCTCGGTGCGTGGTTTAGAAAGTGGCGGATCGAAGTCAATCCTGACAAAAGCCAAGCGGTCCTATTCATAAAACCGAGAAAAATCCCCCCAAAGCCCAAACCTGTCACCATGTTCGGCAAGCCTATCCCTTGGGAGAAGCGAGCCAAATATCTAGGTGTCACTCTCGATCAACGCCTCTCCTTTTCTGAGCATGTAAGTAAGGTGCGTTCGCGCGCCGCCTTCGCTCTCTCTAGGCTTCACTCCCTTGTCCACGAAAATAGCAAATTGTCACTCAAGTGCAAATTGCGATTGTACACCGCGTGCATCCGCCCCATCATGACCTATGCGAGTCCGGTCTTTGCCCAAGCAAAATCACATGTCATCCATAAGATGCAAGCCATTCAAAATCGTTTCCTCCGTAAATGCACGGGAGCCCCCTGGTTCGTTCGGAACACAAACCTCCATGTAGAGCTTAGAATGCCTACAATAGCCCAATTTCTGAAACGCTCTTCCAAGCGATTCTTCGACTCTGCCGCCACCCACCGCAACACTCTCGTTGTGCAGGCCGCGAATTATACCCCCTCCCGCATTAGTACGATCCGCCGTCCAAGGCACGCACTGACCGACCCAGACGACCCCACCACTCTCATTCAGGAGAGCCGTAGGGAAACTAGTACAGCTCGAAGAGTACACACAACACGAACACGATCACAATTCCGACCTCGCTTTAGAGGTCCCGCGCGAAATCGACGACCCCGATTAATAAGCCCTCCCCGTCCCTTGACGACGCTTAACGATGTGCCAGCATGTGGTTTAGCTGAGCCTGTAATCCAAACTCCCCCGATTAATAATCAGAACCCTGATATTATCCAGCCACCGACGGTCCCTTGCCACCCTCCCTCCGACACTGCCCTAAGCCGAGGTTCGAGCCCCACCTGGGGTGCCCTTAGCGAGCAGTCGTCTAGCTTAAGTAGATTTTAGTATAAACCCCCTGGCTGGAGGCGTAAACTTCGTTAGGAGCTTGCGGCACCACAGGAAAGTCCGGTTAAGGAGCAGGAACCCCCAGTGGTTATACCTCCGAGATGCCATTACAAAAAAAAAAAAAAAAAAAAAAAAAAAAGCCTTTTTATCAACACAAGCTTGATATTAAAATGTATCTTTAGGTTAAGGTATTTTTCTATGGGCCTGTGTTAACTGAAATAAATGGTATTATTATTATTAATACATAATATTCTAATTGTTTATTTGGTGGTGTGCGTTAGTCCGGGACATTTTTTTTGTTTGTTTTTTTTTTTTTTTTTGCTAGGTCAGAGTTGACCTATAGAGGTCGTGACTCTTTAACCGGTCTATCCTGTGGTTGCCTTAAGCTCCTAAAAACTTAAAGCCTCCAGCCAGGGCGCAAATAATTAAAAAAATCCACGCAGGCGAAGCTAGTGATTAATAAAATATAATTCTTACATTTTAGAGCTCTACCAATATTTTCAAAATCTCTGCCAATCCCAAAATGCCGGATAATCCATTTGATTATGCAATACCTGATCCGATCCGATACGTCAGTTTCAATTTACAAACGCCCCGTACACTCGAGTTCAAAAATACACCACCTAGTGTACACGTCATTGCAAAATAACGGCTCACGTGAAGCAAGTCAATATGTAGTCGTTTCACCTGTCACATTACAAGCCACTCTCGATATTACCCGGGCAATTTAAAAAATGGAACGTTATGTTTTAACCTACATTTGAGTATTACTATTGAATTGACAGTATGGGTGATGTATTATAGAGGTCAGAAGGTAAAATATTAAATTCAGTCGCATCTGTTTACACTGGAAACCAACGAAAACCTTATAGGGAAAAGCTTAAATAATGATGGTTTTTATTATGATAAATTTTGAGTCGAAAACTGCTCGATATAGAAGGAAGAAAGAAAGAAAAGAAATAAAAATATTTTATTTGGGACACGCACGGGAAATACAAACAGTTAAAAAGGAGCATTTAAAACTAACAAAATATACATTAAAAACAGAAAAAATAAAATATATAACGTAATAAAAAAAAAATTGGTTGTCTGTAAAGTTGGTTTACGGACGATAGTTTAACGTAACAACGTCATAACAACACATTGATGCGGCGCAAGCGTACAATGAGCGTAATGGGACAATGAGCGTAATGGTACAATGAGCGTAACAACGTAGAAGCTCTCTAATCTGATCCGGAACTTAGCTCTCTAAGTTCCGGATCAGATTAGAAACTTCTCAAAATCTTGGCTAAAACTGCTCACAAACAGCCGTGACCTTTAAAAATAAATCTCCATTTTAATAAAAAAAAATATTAATTTCCGGTATTACAAGTTAAATGTTGTCGAAGGAATTTGCATTTGTTTATCGAAAATGCAAAATTAATAAGTATTTTTATACACGAAGCGGCGAAAATGAGAGGAAACATGAATATTTCATGATTTTCTTTGCAAATTGAAGATGTTTGGCGAGTGACAATAGCTTAAAGGTATTGATTTATCTGTTAAAGAAATTGGAAGTATAAATACTGTTGAGAATATAGAATATTTTGACCCTTATTACCGTTCAAATCATAAATTAATGTTGTAAAATGCTGTTTTAACTTAAAGTTACAAATGCCCGACACGATTTAAAAAAGTTAGATATTTAGCTTCGTGTTTTAACATTCCAAAACTAAACAAGGATCTTAAATACAGATAATTAAACACACTAATTTAATTAAAGAATACTACTACCAAAACTTTAACAAGAAAATCTCGATTAGAACTAAAACCGAATTAAGGCCAGGATTAAACCAACAGGATAGAACAAACTGACATTGCATAGCTTAGCTCGTCCGTGTAATTATGAGCTACCAGTGAACCGGCATGAACTGGTATTAACCGGAATTAACTGGATAAAACCAGATTGTGAGCAATATAGCCGGCCTGGATTTGGCCGCAATCTTAGCCGGTGGGGCGCTTGGGAAGTTATTTTGGATACGGTATTGTGTTTCTTGGGTAATTCCTAACCAAAAGATAAAGAATATAATTTATATTTCTTGATATCAATTTGTATAATACTATTAATTGATCCAAACTAGCTTCTATGAATGAAAACTTTATTCATAAAAAAATATATAAAAGCAACGAAAATACGTTTATTTGTGGTAAATAATTATGATGCAAAGAAAGAACGCACAGAACAAGTTGGGGGAAAATATGCGTCACGTCCACGCAAAACGGCCATCGCTCAACATAATGCTGCGACCCTATGCGAGGCAGAGCCCCAGTTTCCAGCGACGACCGGCGTTGACGTTGGCTTTTCGCATACTGAGAGCATAAGAATCCCTTAAGACATCTATCTTCTATCTATGTTAGAGGGTTTCGTTTCCGCACTTAGTCCTTAGGATGGACCATTGTGCGTGGGCCATGGCGGCCGTCGGTGGTTATTCCAACCAGCCTACCTCCTCCCAGAAGCTAATCACGTCTCCTGGTCTGTTCAGAACATCGGTAAAGGATCTGGGTGCCCCGAGGGTTTCTGTTCTGATCTGGGTGACGTCTGTACATTCGAAGAGCACATGCGCAACGGTTTCATCCGCCTCCATGCAAGCCCTGCACAGAGGGCTGTCCGTTATCCCTATTTTGTGGAAATGATTGTTTAGCGAGCAGTGTCCCGTGATGGTCCCCGTCACAAGGCGCAGATCGTTCCCGTCCAGCCGTAAAAGGCGCCTGGTCAGCCTACCATCCAAGTATGGCATAGCCTCTCTTGACTGCCCGGTGTCGAGATCCACCAGTTCTCTGCTTGTGTGTGGGTAAAATCTTGTAGCCACCTGCGTAATTGGTTGAAGGCGATGGCTATGACAGGCTCGGGTCCACAGACTGACGTGCTGGATCCCTTAAGACATTAAATAGTTCAATGTTTTTCCTTTTCTAGCTTTCGTCATGTCGTTGGTTCATGTAGCCCCACGCTACGTTAACCGATTCTGTCTCCGATCAGAAAATTCGTATGCTAAAGCGATCATCAGTCCTTCGATAAACATGGTCAATTGGCCAGCCTTCCCCCTTTTCAGCTTCCTAACTCTTGTTTGATGGCTTGGTGGCTTGGTGTTTGATGGCTTGGTGACTCGGTTACTTTTCGAAATGCTTTCATTTTTGTTTACATCGTTTTCATTTAAACTAAGTCTGCGTACAAGCCATGAACTCATCTGCTCCATCCGCCATTGTTTCTTCGGCAGACATGACCAGCGCACTGCGACCAGGTTTGCAAGGAAAGACTCCTGTTCTTTTCCAGATAATTTCGTCATGGGTCGTATATTTCAACAAAATTCCGGGTATTTCTTATACCTCATCCAAATTTTCATACCCCTAGATAAGTAAGGAATACTCGTAACTGGCGTTTGTTTTCTTTTTACATTTCAATTATCTCGGCTCTCCTTAGTATAAGGCGACGAAATTTTGTTCTAACTTGGATATTTCATTTTTTCAACGTAATTAGATTTTTTCCCGTCTTATATTAATAGCCGTACCTGCCCGTGGCATGTACTAAAAACGGGCCAAGTGCGTGTCGGACCACGCACAATAAAGTGTTCCGTGGTTGGGATGAATTCATCCCAAGAACAAACTTAACATTGTATGGGATAAGATGTTTTTCAACTGCAAGTTGGTCGATTATAACTCGGTAACTTGTAAAGCCTACTTAGCTGTGATAATTTTTCTGTTTACTTCGTTATATAGGTATACTACTGCTGTGATTTTTTTCACATATCTAAATACAACCATTTAGCTGGCAGGGGGACAATTGACTCTAACAAAAAATAGCGCTTTAAAGCTTAATATTACACAAACGGATCCCTAAATCCAAATGCGGTTTTCACAAACCCGTAATATTTTTGAACGGCCTATCCAACGATATCCCATATTATGGGATAGACGAGAAAAAAAATTATGCCCACTTTACGTGGGTTAATTTTACTAATTGTTCGGCGTGATTAATATGTATACCCATACCTATCAAATTGCAGCTTTCTAGTACTAAGAGTCTCTGAGCTAAGCCGCGGACAGACAGACGGACGGACATGGCGAAACTATAAAGATTCCTTTTTAACTATGGAACCCTAAAAATGTATTTGCCCGAAACGAAAGGCAGAGGTGTCTTATTATACTCACACTTAGCCATTTATGTTTTAAGACCCACCTAAAAGAGGGCAAGCCGCTAGCCACTATTGAGCTCCTCCAGACTTCAGGTTGCTCCTTAGCAGTGCGTTGGGTTGGGAATCAACCCCAACACCTTGCGCGCGGTCTATACACGAGCAGGCGGCATGATCAACGCGTCATCGGCAAGCTAAGGCGCGGCGCGGCGGCGACACGACTCGGTCCGACGACCACTCGCTTCTACGGACTCCACCGTGACGATAAAATGTATTTTTTTGCCCGAAAAGTATAAAATACAAACCTTACATTACGCTTGCACATTATTTATCCAAAGGGAAAGGCAAAGGTGTCTTATTACACTTAAACTTAGCCATATATATTATGTTTCAAGACCCACATAATAGAAGACGAGCCGCTAGCCACTATTGAGCTCCTACAGACTTCAGGTCGCTCCTAAGCAGTGCCTTGGATTGGGATTAAACCCAACACCTTGCGTGCGGTCTGCACGAGCAGGTGGCTTGATCAACGCGTCATCGGCAAGCTAAGGCGCGGCGCGGAGGTGACACGACTCGGCCCGATGATTACTTGCTTCCACGGACTCCACCGCGACGATACTTCTCTCAAATGTAGTTAATAGTTTGTCCGGGAAAGTTTATTATTTTTAATAAACACGGCAATAAACCATTGCCTAAAATACAGTTCACTTTTTATCCACTCTTTTTTTTTTGTTGAAAAACCCAAGAACACTCAAATCAAATCAATTTATTTACCATAAGTGTTGGTATAATTTTGGTCTTAACATAAATAAATACAGATCCATAACACTTAGTCATAATACTGTGACATGCAAACATTTGGTACCTAATTATACTCGCAGTTATAATTCAACTAAAATTAAAATTGAGTAGCAATATTATTATAATTATAGGTATTAGATACATTAAAAAAACAGACAATATTATTCATGTCAAAGGGTAGATGATTATTTATTTTATTATTATATTTGATTGTTATTTATTTTTCAATCTCTTCTTAAATACATATGTCGCTTACTGAGTAAAAATTTTCCCTTAACCATACTTTAAGACACTTTTGAAACTTGGGAATCAATTCCAGTTACGCTCAGCGGAAACGCTTGCAAATAGACCATCGAGGCAGTTAATCACAGTCAACGGTATGATGAACTGCTCAAACAGGACACGACTGCGCGCGTCGATTGTCTCAATGATTGGGAAGCCACGCGACTGTTCGCGCCAGTTTAAACACCGTCCAATTAGGTACAAGTTAACTGAAACAATCGGTGCGAGCGAACTTAGTCCCGCATCCCTCACGGGATTCCTTCACTCAGTTTTACCAGAACTTTACCCCTCATCATCGCTTGCACGACCTGCGTCTTGCGTCTGCGACCGCGGCGAGAACAAATTTAAGAAGTGACTTAGAGCGTGCCACGATACGTACGCCCCAAGTTGCGTAGAGGAGAGCGGCGCAGGAATACTTGAGCGATGACCCGCGCCGCAAGACGCACCACAAGACGGACCGCTATGTAGATAGAAAAAAACATTTAAGGCTCCTAACAAACAAACAGGCGTGCCACCGACGCGACACAAAGATACCGCGTGTCGCGCGACGACACGCGGTGCCTCTGTTCCGTGCGGGAATCGAACCCACGACACGCCGCAGCACAGCAGTCAATCGCTTAACCACTGCGCCAACCGTGCCGTCATCTGAAATCGTAAATTATGTATAAAGGGTCCTACAAAGAGGCGCAACACACGACGCGCCACAAAGACACCGCCCATCGCGCGACACGCGGTGCCTTTGTGCCGCATCGAGTAAGTTTTGCATTAGGAAATGTTATTGTTCGTTGATGTATTGATTGTGTTTAGATTATGTCCGAAGCCTTAAAGTACAGTACGCGTCAGTTGAAATGACACTGCATCTACGTAGATATTAAAAAAAAAAAAAACCGGCCAAGTGCGAGTCGGAGTCGCGCACGAAGGGTTCCGAATCAGAAACCTTAGTTAGTTAACTTTATTCTTGGGAAAAATTCATCCCAACTACGGAACCCTTCATTGTGCGTGGTCTGATACACACTTGGCCGGTTTTTATTTTATTTTTATATTTGAGTTGATTGAATGAAATGGTTTATGACGTATTAAAAAAAACTACTTACTAGATCTCATTCAAACCAATTTTCGGTGGAAGTTCACATGGTAATGTACATCATAATTATATTATTTTTAGTTTTATTATTCTCTTATTTTAGAAATTACAGGGGGAGACACACATTTTACCACTTAGGAAGTGTCTCTCGCGCAAACTATTCAGTTTAGATAAAAATGATATTAGTAACCTCAAAATTATTTTTGAAGACCTATCCATAGATACCCCACACGAATGGGTTTGAAGAAAAGAAAAAAATTGAGTTTCAGTTCTAAGTATGGGGAACCTCCAAAATGTATTGTTTTTTTTTTCTATTTTTGTGTAACAATCTTAATGCGGTTCACAGAATACATCTATTTACCAAGTTTCAACAGTATAGTTCTTATAGTTTCGGAAAAAAGTGGCTGTGACATACGGACGGACAGACAGACAGACAGACATGACGAATCCATAAGGGTTCCGTTTTTTGCCATTTGGCTACGTAACCCTAAAAACGGGGCTGTCTTTGGGTACTGCTGATAGAAGTGAAAACTAAGTACCTAACTTTTGAATTGTATCGTTGAGCTATTAGATTATTTCCATGATTTTTGTTCACCCAAAAAGTACACATACATACACAGTATACATATAGCTCATGGAAAGCGTTCGGCGACGATGACGCGAGTTCCATGAATTTTGTTCACCCAAAAAGTGCTCAACGCGCCTAAAGAAGTTTTCACTTCAAAAATCTGCTTTGTAGAGCGTTGTCTCACTCATGCTTGTATGGCTGTCTCTTTCTAAAGCTCGATGTTTATATTTGTTATTTTGTGAAAAATATTATCAAATTTATCATAAATGGCCGTTGGGCTTAATAAGGCTCTGTGGACCTCAACAAACAATGTTGAAGCGATATTGCCTTAATCACCATATTTGACAAGTTTACCCGTTGATTGATCGAGTTCTATGGTTAGTAACTATGCTGGTAGATAATACGAGTACTCTTGTTCTTCCCGGCCAACTATACAACGACGATGAAGTGTCTGTTTGTAATGTCACATAACAGTCAAACTCAAACTCAAACTCAAAGCATTTATTTCAAATAAACCAAATACAGGTACTTTTGAATTGTCAAGGGGTCGGTCAGTCAGAAAGATGAAGCTAATTGCCCATTCCAAAGCGTAGTAGGTTCCTATGGAGAAGAACGGACAAGAAACTCCACGGACACTCTTTTAAAACAAAATATTGTAACTAAATATGGGTTACATCATTCATGTTGAAGTTATACATGTGAGAACAATGTAGAAAGACGTGCAAGTTAGAAGCGTCCGTAATAAAAACAATTCAAAAATTAAAATAAGCCGTGGCAGCTAAGAAATGACCAGTCCCAACTGACGGCGCCCGTTCACGAACATGACGCATGGATCAGCACCATTTAGCTCAACCATTATGAAGGGAACTTAATGATCCAACACACACGCTACCACCAGCGAGACATTTGAGTGAGCATGACATACTCTCAGCCGCCAGGGCACATTCAAGTCAACAAAAGACATATTACCCGGTAAATGGCAGCTCTATAGTACATAGTACTCACACCTGTGCTATGCAATTATATAATTCAAGGACATTGAGTTTATACAATGCAAAGATAGTCTTACAATCTTCAGCAGCTCCAATAATATTTTCAAATGCTAATGAATTAGTTTATGCGCCCTTATGGATTTTTACTAAACGCATGTGAAAGTATATACGGTCCTTATAACAAAAAACAATTTTTTTTTTAATTGTCGGTCTGCCTGTTTGTTCTGGCTAATCTCTGAAACGGCTTGACCGATTTCGACGGGACTATCACAGGCAGCTAGCTGATAGTATAAAGATTAACTTAGCCTACTTTTATTTTAGAAAAAGCCACGCGGGTGAAGCCGCGAGCAGCAATTACAATTAAATGATTTGATTGATTGATTGCATACTTTCTCTCACAGAACAATTATTTACACATAATTCCACTCCATTCTTCCTCAAAAACATCACATTCAGTGTAATGTTGTTTGCCTATCGGTCTTCTACAGACTGTACTTCGGAGAGTGTGCCCAGGAGCCCCACGACCAGATCCCACCATCGCTCTTTTACTACCGGACTACCAGACGTACTACCGGGGGTACCATCTGCACTTGGTTGATATCGCGTCCAGTCGTACTCAGCGCTTCTACTCCATAATTATTATGCGTACAGCCAAAGTGTGGAACTCTCTGCCAGCGTCTGAACTTCCCTTCCACTTATAACTAATCTCTTCAAAGCAAAAGTGAACAGGCATCTTCTATTATTACCCTTTCTCTCAACTGTGAGTATTTTATGTATATGTATTTATATATTTTAGCTTAATGTATTTATTTAACTATAATTATGTTATCCATACTAATATTATAACTGTGAAAGTAACTCTAAGCCGCTGAACCGATCGTTATGAAATTTGGCAGAAATATAGTCTAGGATATGGAGAAGGACATAGGCTACTTTTTTAAGCGGTAACCGACATCCACGCGGGCGCAGCCGCGTGCAAAAGCTAGTATTTAATATTTTAGTTTAAAACTTCGCATATTCATATTTTTCTCTTTTTGTCTTCATTTCTTTTTCATCTCTTCTTTCGCAGGTCTGCTGGAAGAAATTTCTTAAGAAATAAGCAGTACCTTTTTTCTCAAAATTATAACTATGTCGTATCTCTATGTATTTTACTGTGTGTACATAAATAATAAAATAAATAATTTATTAGAAGAACAAAGCTATCTTATTTTATTTTACAACATTTCGTTATTAGGCATTTCCATGGAAATGGTTAAGTCCAATTACTGTAATAGGTATATATTTTTGCGTACAAAAAAGTTAAGTAAATGAGTCAACTGTTCAATATCCGCTTCTACGCGGGAGTTCCTAATTGCTAAAGCTTATTTAATTTTGAATAATATGAATACATTTATTACCATTCTTTTGTATTTTACATTGTTGATTGCTATAATAAATATAGATATGCAATAATTTTCCTTATTTAACCAAACAGACGCGATACACGACGTGACACAAAGACACCGTATGCCGCGCGACAAGCGGTCTCTTTGTGTCGCGCCTGTTTGTAGAAGCCTTTATTCGCAACGCTGTATTTTTTAAACTTGTATATTTTTGTTATTGCACAAAAACATACAAGTTTAAAAAACCGACATAAAAACGGCTATGTAACAGATAAATTGGTTTACAACAGGTGAAAACGCTGTATTCTGACGCATAGTACTACGGACTAAGGGTATACATATATGTCCGTATTAGGGCATGCAATATCGGAAGGTTCTCAATTCCGGAATTGAGTTCCAATACTGGAGATCTGATTCCGGAATTCCGGAACTGGTTCCGGAACTGGTAACTTTTAAAGTTTGTTTCAAATCAAACAAGATTTATAATTATATCAGTCTTTTAATAATTTTTAGTAAAAAATTAAACATCTGTCTCCCTTATTATTATTATTATTACTTATTTCTCTCTTAAACAAACATTGGCCCTCTAGCGGCTGGTGGAAAGTTCCACAGACTAGTTTGGTTGCGTTTAGATAAAATAATAATCAAATTATAAAAAAAAATATGAATATCGGAACTCCGATATTACTCCTCTCAATTCCGGAATTGAAATATCAGAAAAATTGTTACAGAATTCCGGAATTCCGAAATGCATGCCCTAGTTCGTATATATTTCGTCATTTTGTGAAAAATTGGTGTAATTGTCTTTATATGACTATATAAATGACTTAGTTACGGCATAATAATGTGGGGAAATAGCACAGATGCACTGACACTGTTTACAGTTCAAAAGAAATTTGTCCGAATCTTAGTAAATATACAACAGATAGAAAGCTGCAAACCCCATTTTATTAACCTGAATATTTTAACTCTTCCTTGTATATATATTCTTGAAATATGCAAATTTGCTCATAAACACCAAGACTTTTACACAAACCGGGAAGACATACAAACAAGATACACACTCCGATACAAAACACGACTAAACTTACCAACATCCCGCTTAAAAATACATTGAATAAGCCCTGTGGTTATGTCTATAAAAATATATAATAAGTTACCCGAATCAGCAAAAAAATAAAAAAATAAAACTCCACCCAAAATAAATAAAAAAAAAAACTATTGATAAGTAAATGTTATTAAAGTGTTAGCGAATATTTAGAAGATAAATACCTTAAACTCATTTAAAATACACAAGAAAATGTTTTAATTTTATTATAATTTTTAGTCACCCTCATCTCTACTTACTATATCTCTTTTGCTGTGCCCGACGGGGCCCACGATTGTTTCCATTTAATGTTTAGCACCTAAGTATATACATTGTGGAATGCAATAAAGGATTGAGTATTGAGTCAATCAATCCGCCTAGCCTTTTCCCAACTATGTTGGGGTCGGCTTCCAGGCTACCCGGATGCTACTGAATACCAGTATTTAACATGGAGCGACTGCCTATCTGACCTCCACAACCCAGTAACTGGGTAACACGGTACCCCTTGGTAAGATTGGCTGTCAAACTTTTGGGCTTCTGACGACCCGTAATGACTGTCAAAGATCCACGAATGACAACCGGGACCAACGGCTTAACGTGCTTTCCGAGGCACGGAGGAGTATTAAGTATTAGAATTGAGTATTGAGTATTAAATATTAGTAACTTGAGACAGTAAAAAGTGCAGTTGACTCTTATTACTTTGCTGCCGTCGATATATTCGATCAACAATAACATCTTTCAAAATAAACACGAAGAGCCCAGTCCTATACACAACACAATGTTTTCTAACAAGAAAATTAAAAATTCACGATAAAGTAATAAGTCATAAAGACGGTAAGGCCAACGTATTTTCTTCCAGAATCTTCCTTTTATCATGGTTTTGTATAAAGAGAAGAATTTTGTACGCAATGTTACACGTGGTTTAGGTTGTTTTGTTTATGTGTAGGTGTTTTGATGAAGGAAAGGGCTTTCTTCAGGAATTAATATACATAACATAGGGATTTTAAGGATTAGGGTTTGTGGCTAAGTAGTCGCACGGGTCGATCGATCAGGTTACGCTACAATTGCCGCGGTTGATCCATGGATGGGTGACCATCCTTATATACCAAAACCCCTTCGTGCTTCGGTAAGCACGTTTAGCCGTTGATTCCGGCTGTCATTCGTGGATCTTTGACAGTCGTTATGGGTCGTCAGAAGCCCGAAAGTCTGACATCCAGTCTTACCAAGGGGTATCGTATATACTGGTATTCAGCTGCATCTGGTTAGACTGAAAGCTGACCCTTACATAATTGGGAAAAACTAGGCAGATGATAGGGATTTTCTGGTCAGTGCGTCGTCTTAAGGGCGGAGTTGTACGAGTTGCAGTATATGCTTAGGGACACTATGAGAAGAAAGAAAACAAAAACAAACATTTTTTGTTAAAAAAAAATTTGGGACTGTCAAACTCAAATCATTTATTTCAATTAAACCATTTACAGGCACTTTTGAATTGTCAAGGAGTCGGTCAGTAAGAAAAATGAAGCTACATGCCCATTCCAAAGCGTAGCAGGTATCATGGAGAAGAACGGGTAAGAAACTCCATGGAAAATCTTTTAAATTAAATTGTTACTAAAATATGAGTAACATTTATAATGATGAGTTTATAACTAAATGTGAGAACGATGTAAAAATAAAAAATAAAAACATACACTTTAAAAGTCAATCAATCAATTTTCATGTAATTTTTTTTTTTTTTCTGTAATCTGTATATTTTAAAATGGTATCTGTATATGGTAAAATGTGGTTGTGACTATACACATCTACCCAAACCCTCAAATATATTAGGCGTGATGATATGTTCTGTTATGTAGGTATGAAAAATATGGCTGTATACTCGAAGAGATATGCAGAGGTAAACCTCTGTCAAAGAAAACAGAACTAAAAGTGGGTGTTCTATGTACATATGTAGTACATCTCCAATTATGAAAGAAGCAGAGAAAGATTATTATTATTATTTGTTGGTATATATTTTTGTATCTCGGCACTGATCTGCCGGTTTTTAAGGTCTCTGCACACAGCCGGCGTGGCGTGGTGGGACGCGGCGTGGCGGGGCGGCGACGCTGCGCTGACGCGGCGGCATCGGTCACACTGCGGGCGCGATCACCGTCCGCCGCGCCCATTCACGCCTGCCGTGTCGCAACGCGATTCATTCATCAAAAAGATTTTGAGCGATTCAGACGTGGAAACGCTCTTGCTCATTTGCGCTAGCTAAGAAAGAACAACGTAAACGGAAATGGGTGCATGAAATACCGCTCCGCCGCTTCTGACTTGTATTCCCGCTCGGCGGCGGCGGCGGCGTCGCGCGATGGTTACCGTCGCGTCGAGCGGGTCGGCTCTGTGTGGCTCCGTCAGTAATATCTAGTACATTACAACTGCTCAGCGTCGCGTCGCCGTCCCGTCCCACCGCACCGCGCCCGCTGTGTGCAGAGACCTTTAGGGTAGCACGGGCCAAAGCCAAGAGAACCAACCCCTGAGAGTACTAATGATAATTGATGATAATATATGACGTGATAATATTATGTTTTAACTTTGTGTTGCAGTGGTGATTGATGTTGGGGCGTCATTATCGTTCTGGAGGAAATTCCGGACAAATCTGCAAGTGTTAAGGATATCAACTTTCCGTAGGGATTGGTACGTAGAGGGAGTTACGTCTAGTGTTTTTAAAGATCGATGAAGTTGATTAGTGTTATTATTACAGTCGAGTCTGTAGTCATCAACCAAATCCAGACTCAGGGCTGTTACAAAAAATGCCTACATATAAACTGGCCTGACTTGGGGATTGAACCTAGGACTCCATACTCAGCAGTACCGCTTGTAACCACTAGACTACTGCGACTTACACATAAATCATCATCATTTCAGCCGAAAGACGTCCACTGCTAGACAAAAGCCTCCCCAATTGGAGGGGTTTGCCATAATGCACACTGCGATCGCCAACCCGCCTGCCAAGCGTAGCGCTTGGCAAGCGGGTTGGCGATCGCAGTGTGGTGTTAAAAATGCATAGAGAGCGCTCAATCATCTCTTATCAATCAGCGCTCAATCATCTCTTCCCCTTGTATTTGTATATTAATTTGGGTATTTATATACTCGTATTATAGTAATAAGTATGTATGTCTATTATAAGTTTATAACATATTTATGTACTTATATATCTATTTTATTTGTTATATTTTTATATTTTTTTTGTATTATTATTATCTCCTCTAAAATAGAGCACCTGCCATCTTATCTCTTCACAGCCTTGGTTGACTGGTAGAGAATGCATAGGCATTCTCTACCAGTCAACCAAGAAGACACACAATAAGGTACAAAGACGGACTTAATGCCATAGGGCATTAAGTCCGCCTTTGTACCTTATTGTGTGTGAGAAGTTTAAATAAATAAATCATAAGGATTTTTTATATACAATAACATCTCTATAGTATTATTAAATAAACTTTCTCATTATGCTCTTCATAAGTAGTTTCAAGCATCGAAAACAGAAACTCATCAAACTTTGAAAAGTCCTTAAAGAAAATTTATCGAACATTCGCTCTGTTAGAGAAAGAAAAATAAAAGGAAACTAGTTTCACTAAAGAAACTTCTACCAAATTGTCAAACTATTTAATTAAGAGAATTGAAATGTAGGTACAGTCAGCCTCAAAAAGATCGGCAATAATTCATTTGATTGGGTGTCCCCTTATTTCGCAGACAGAAATTTCATAGAATTTCGTTTCCCAGAAAATGTTTCACATAATATTTGGTACTTGTATTTTTAGTTCGAATATTATTGTTTCAAAGACTATTTACTTGAATGATAAATATTTCACAGAAACACAATTCAATGAATTTTTAATCAAATTTTTTTGTTTAACAAACTTTTCACACGGTAGAATTCTTTTTTAACGAATATTGTTTGTTCGGTATAAGTAAGTGACAGAAACGAATCGCTGCAAAACCGACTCCACGTAGTCTTGTCTGCCCTACCCCTAGAGTGTAATTTAAATCCGCGTAGGCGCGGAGGGGCGAGGCGGCCCGCGAGCTGAGGAGAAGGTGGTTTTAACGCTCGCCGCCGCGGCTGAGGCTGCAAGCCGAAGCTGCGGTGGTGAGCGTGAATACCATCTGCGAAGATAAGCTCGCGTGGGACCGCCGGAGACCCGCAGCGCCGGAGCCGTGACAGAAACCATGCCTGCTGCATGCTGCATGCTCGCTTGCATGCTGCATGCTTTCTTGCATGCTGCATGCTTGCTTGCATGCTACATGCTTGCTTGCACGCTGCATGCTTGCTTGCTCGCTGCATGTTGCATGCTTGCTTGCATGCTGCAAAATGCAATAAAAAATGCTGTTGAAAAATTGAAAATGGGTAAAATGTTATTCTTGGTAATAAGTTTTATATTAAATAAACAATATATGGATAAACAATATGTGATTTGTTATTCTATGATATGACTATTCTAACATTAAAGTTTATGTGAAACAAAAATCAATGATTTAAATATCTTTAAAGTAAGTATTCTGCGTATTGATTATTCTATGAAACGAAAATATGTGAAAAAAATTATGTGAAACGAAATTCTATAAAACTATAAGCTATGAAACAACGTACAACCATTTAATTGTCTACAATTTTCGGTCCATCTAGATATCTTCGGAGTTTATCTTGGATATTACTGACATTGAGGAATCCTGGCCTTGTATTCAATATTAAAACGTCTGCGTGTCAGAACGCGAACAATGAAGGGTTCCGTAGTTGGGATGAATATATCCCAACACTAAACTTAACATTGTGGTTGGAAACCTTTTCCCCCAAACATTCCAACTGCAAATGTAAGATTGTACTCACAATATTGTGTGATTTATAATGTTATTTTAAGACCGTAGATTTCTTATAAGTTTTTCTTTAATCTATATCTATAGAACTGTTCTCCGTATTTTTTAGGTCTGTAATTATAGATTACAGAAAAACTTGTAAATTTTCATCTATTTTCTTCAATAACTTTATAAGTATTTATTTTTAAATTATAAAAAAAAATAAAATACTCATAATAAGTATTTGAAAATGATTGCTGCCAGAGTGGACTGTCCCTTTCAGCAACACTGGGTGGGGACAGTCATAGGTCTAATATAATAAACTAATGTGTGAAAACTAACATTACTAACTTAGTTACATAAGTAGGTACTATTGTTACTAACAACAAAATACTAACAAAATTATGGACAAAATTTCTGAATTAAAGTTTTATTATTATCATTATTATTGGATATGTCAGATGACACATGCAGTTTGCAATTTAAAAATATTTAATTTTCAATTTTATGCCCCAAAAGTGAACCCCATATTCAAAATTTATTTATTTACGTTACACGTTCGTGTTTGGGTCACAGAAATTCATATGGATACCAAATTTCAACTTAATCGGTCCAGTAGATTCGGAGCAAATCAGCTGTGACAGACGGACAGATACACGAGTGATCCTATAAGAGTTTTTTTTTTTGAGGTTCATTCCGACCTCGCCGCCGAGGCCCATCGCGAAATCCCCGAGTAAATAGTCCTCCCCGACTCTTGCTCGTAAGCGAAGCGCCAGCCCGCGCTATAGCTGAGCCTGTTGCTTTAAATTCCCCTGATAATAATCATAACCCTGATTTAATCCAACCACCGTCGGTCCCGTGCCATCCTCCCTCCGACTCTGCCCTAAGCAGAGGTTCGTACCCCACAGGGGGTGCCCTTAGCGCGCAGTCGTTTAGTTTATAAGTTTTTACGCCCTGGCTGGAGTCTTTAAGCTTTTAGGAGCTTAAGATAACCACAGAAAAGACCGGTTAAAGAGTTTCAATCTCTCAAGGTTAACACTGAGATGCCCTAGCAAAAAAAAAAAATCTTTTTGAGGTACGGAACCCTGAAATTAAATGAAATCGCCAATCCATCTTGAGAAAGGGTGGTGATCAATGCTCGTGCCTATTCTAAGTATATAAGAAGAGGCCTTTGCCCTGCCATGGGACAATAATAGGCTGGTATTATCCATCTTTTTGATGCTGACTGTACAACAGTCACAGTAGAAGCTAGTTAAAATGAAATATGAAACTTTTAATTAAAGTTTCCTGTCGTTCCTTCGGACAAGTGAAGTTTTGTACTAAATATAGTTACTGAAAGAATGATATAAATTTTGCCATATCTCGGAGGGGATAAATTCTTTATGGGAATATGAATCGACCAGATTTATAAAGTTTTAAAAGCTGGATGAAGCCTTAACTCTTAGTATTACAAAACGAGATCTCATTTTAACCCAAGCTGAAACCTTTGAGACAGTTTTTTGTATTTAGAACTGATCGACTATACTCCATTTATTATAAAATTAGTCAAATAACTGTTCTCACCCTTTCGTTATTTCGATGTAAACGTTTAATAAACTCCGTTATTTCACGATAAATACAAAGTACTGTAATTTATTTACCATGTACATTAAAAAAATAACTCTAAATTGCAGTCATTTCAACAATATTACACAATAACTGCCGTTATTTAGCCGTTATTTGTCTAATGCTATAATATTAAATGGAGTATACTCGTAGTTCTGATAAAGTTCTAACTTCAAAACTGACAACTTAGTCAACTCTTAAGCTGTCAATTTTGTTTAAAGTACTGTATTTCGATCAAAGTTAGGTTTTTATTACAAAAAACTAGTAACTGGTTTAGAACTAACTCAAATACTGGTTTAGAGAAAACCATGCAAACATTTTCATTTTCATAAAATAACATCAAACTAGCAATTAGTTTCATGTTATTTCATTAAAATGTCTGAACTGAAACGAAATGAATTTTAAGTAGAATAGAATATTTGGCTATTACTTATTTCTGACTGCCTGGTTAGTTAGTGGTCGCGAGCGCTGCTGCTGAGCATAAGGTCTGAGGCTCGATGGCTGGGTCGGGCAAAATGTAACTGGGTTTTTCCATCTGTAGGTACTTTCTCAGTCGCAGCCCGGAGTCTGGATTTGTGATCGGTTGATAGCAATAGTCTCGCCCCCTATTACATGAGAATTAAACATAACTAGCGAGGGTCCACCTCTGCCTAACCCTTCGAAGAATACAGGCGTGATGTTATTTATGAATGGATAATCACAAAAAAAAGTGTACTTAATCAAGTTGTATACAGTTTTGAATATTTTTGACGTGATAACCTCTTATAAATCGATGAACGCCGTCTGCACGCACGAAAAAGCATGACTCATTGTCACGTTCCGCCTGAGCCGAGTGTGCAAGCGAGAGCGTTGAGCAAGCGATAGAGAGGCACGATCGGCCTAAGCGTTCGGCTTGTGATGCAATGTTTTGTTATGACGTTAACACGTAAAATTATCGTCCGTAAACCGACTTTACAGACAATACATTTTTTTAATTATTAAAATGCATCCAAAACCTAAAATTTCACAGATTAAGTGGGAATTTATTATCTGTGAAGTTATAGGTTTTGCGCGCGAGGTTGCGAGGGATCGCAACTTTGTACGCAAATTAAATTCGCAAACAATGAATAACAATGTGAATTTGTTTCTATGTTAGGTACCTACAGTTGCAATTTCAACTATTGCCGTACTATCATCAGAAGTTACATTGTTGGTCTTGTATTTATTAGGTAGGTATATGTATTAGGTATACTTCATTAACAGGGGATTTGTGCCCACATTTACATCTGCTATGTACTATCGTGGACACGAAAATCTAACGACCTTGAAAACAAAATCCCGTACAGACTATGACCACATCTGTTTACCGCCCCTTTTTGTGACGACCAATAAAACAAAAACTTTTGTTTTTAATACATTTCTCAGACTCTGTTACAATGATCACAGATGTCTAACCGCTGCAGCTGAATGCAGCGGTTACATAGGACGCTGACCCCACATGATGATTACATACAAGTATAACTAGGGGGGAAGGAATCACAGGGCATCAAAAAGTTCGCTCATCCATGAATGAAGCTATTCTTTTCTCCACACCCAAACACATATTTCTTATCACGGTAACAGAATCCGATGTAAAAGAGCACCCCATTAGAGCATAACGTGTCGGGTTCCGCACTAACAAAGGGTTCAGTGATATCAGCTTACTTCAATTTGTTACATTTATTACTTGGCTTTCTAGAAACTGCTGGATTGTTGAGAATGGAGGTATTTCCGTTCACGTGATTGGTTGAGATGTTTTATCGGATTTATTTATTGTTTAACGTTAGGACTAGTCTTATAAAACTATTTTTGCTTCTAGATATCGTTGTGTGTACTGGCGACACAAGTAATATAATATTTATATAAACTTTTAGAACTAAGTATTTTATAGTATTGTATTGTTACTAACACATTGAGTCTTGTTGCTTGATTAAATGACGATTATTATTATTATTTTATTCGTCGCAGATTATAAAAGTTGAACGATAATAGTCTCTCAATTGATTTTTCAAAAAAAAAAAAATCTAACTAACACCGTTTATTTATAAAATCTAATTAATACAAAATTAACACCGTTTTATTTGAAAATATTGTAAAAGCCAATTATTTTAAAAGAGTAACCATGGAGTTTTTTGCCGGCTCTTCTCCATAGGAAACGACCAATTGGAACCGTGCACCTAGCTTTTGACGTTTCGTGAGTGCCCATGTAGGTTTATGTGAAATAAAATATTTCAATTTTGATTTTGAGCTTATAAATTTTTCGTCAGTTTGGTCTATTGTTCATTTTGATGCAAAGCAACGTGTTTATTATTATTATTGTTTATTTTCAAGGATTAACCCACAGCCATATTACAATGCATTGTTGTTAAATTATTACATCACAATAAATCCCCTATCGCAGGTATGCTGGAAGAGATTTCCTTAGAAATAAGCATTACCTTTGTAGGTATTTTTCCTGATAAATAAACTCAAACTCAAACTCAAAGCATTTATTTCAATTAAACCATTTACAGGCACTTTTGAATTGTCAAAGAGACGGTCAGTTAGTTAGGAAGTTGAAGCTAGATGCCCATTCCAATACGTAGATCACTATGGGGAAGAACGGACAAGAAACTCCAAGGACACTCTTTTAAATCAAGATATTACATAATCTTGGGTACATTATTCTTGTTGCTTCTATATGTGAGACAATGTAAAAACTAATAAAACAATTCAAAATATAAAATTACAAATTAAAAATAAGCCCTGGCAGTCAAGATATGACCAGTCCCAACTGACGGCGTCCGTTCACGAACATGACGCATGGATCAGCATCATCCAGGAATAAATAAATAAATTACATTACATTCTTAAAATTTAATTACATTACATTATGAAAATTTAATTACGTTACATTATTACAATTAAATTAAGTTACATTATTAAAAATAAATTACATTACATGATTATAATTCATCATCATCATTTCAACCGAGAGACGTCCACTGCTGGACATAGGCCTCCCCCAAGCACCGCTACCTCGACCGGTTCCGTGCTTCCTGCATCCAGCGGATTCCTGTGGCTTTCATAAGGTCATCAGTCTACCTTGTGGGAGGCCTTCCTACGCTACATTTTCCGGTACGGGTCCGGTTAAAATTAAATTACACTAAATTAAATTTAAATGCAGAGTACGAAATTACATAGTTTCAGCATATTAGCGTCTTAACAGGTACACACAATGAAATATTACACACACTATTTGATTAGTACATGCACATAATCGAGTCAGGATAGATGTGTAAAAATCAGTTACATACTCAGACAAACAAGAGCTACTAAATAAATAGAATCAATTGAACCAACGAAGGAAAACATCGTGAGAAATAAAATATTCTAGAACCAAAAACTCGAAGATATACGTGACATCTACCAACCCGCACTGGGGCAGCGTGGTAGATTATGGCCCAATCCCTCTCGAAGAGAGGAGTCCTGTGTCCCTGCGGCAGCACTATATCACCTATTACACTATCAACATTATCATGATCTTGGATATCGTGATATTATCATCAGTAAAATTGTCGATGTAGTAATCATAATTTCGATACCTCTCACTCAAAAAGTCGTAACATGTTTTTTTTTTTTAGTAAAATGAGATTTTATTGCTATAATGTAATATTATATAAATACTACACATTCTTCAAAACAATATTTTCATTTTTTTTTTTATATATTAAGAAGATTAGATTAATGTTGTGAATATTTTGCAATACCTGAGATTAACTTTGGTAAATATGAGTTACGAGTCAATTAATGCCAGTGCTTTGACACAGTTTCATCCTTCGGAAACTTATGTCATCCTTTTTTCTGAACAAAACGGGACTACACTGAGGCTTGCTCGATATTTTTACGGTACGGTTTTAAGGTATTAAATATGATTTAATACCTTAAAACCGAACCGTAAACTTTGGCAGGTACACGTCAGGACCTTACTAGACAGTGGCGCCAACTGGTGCGCACAAAAACGGCAGCTTTCATTGAACCAATCGCTACATTCCATTCACTACAACCATTCATAACACAGAACCAAGTACGGTTAGCAACAAAATTACACGTTTGACAAAGAGTACGGTCAGCAATTGTGGCATTTGGATTACACTATTGTTAGTAGTGACCAGTGTGGAAAGAGATGGTAGGGTGTTTATCTGTTTGGGGGTAGGAAAATTGGTAGCTAGTACAAAATGGAAGTCTAGTAAACGGAGGTCCCGGGTGAATGTTTGTTTATTACCGAGCTGGTAATGATTTGAACTATCGAACTAATGTGCACACTAATAGGGTTGAAAATGAAACCACAATTGTGTACTGATCTAAGCTGGTATATTTAATTAAAATTGCGAGACCCCAACCAAATCGCGGTAACGAAACCATAGCGAGATCTATTTCGTCGTCAACGCCATCTATCGAGCTTGACATCAAACTTTTAACATTTTACAATAATAACTATGGTTTTATGGTTTCTTCATGAACAATGTTAGTAAAATCATAGATAGTATAGTTTCTCATCGTTATTTTTCTTCTGACACTTTATTTTGTTTATATGTGTATCATCATCATCATCATCATTTTAGCCGGAAGACGTCCACTGCTGGACATAGGCCAGTTGAGGGGGGGTTTTCCATAATCGCCACGCTTGGCAGGCGGGTTGGCGATCACAGTATGGTGGTAAAACCGCATAGAGAACGCTGCTGCCCATTCTCTAGTAAGTCCCTTAGTCGCCTTTTACGACATCCACGGGAGAAAATAGGGTGGGGCTATTCTTTACGTCCGGCACCACACGCATATATATATATGTAATAATAATAATAATAATCTATATATATAAAAATCAATTGCTGTTCGTTAGTCTCGCTAAAACTCGAGAACGGCTGGGCCGATTTAGCTGATTTTGATTTTGAAATGTTTGTCGTAGTCCAGGGAAGGTTTAAACGGTGAGAAAACATGTAAAAAAAAAAAACAACAGCAATTTGTGAACGGCTGAACCGATTTCGCTAGGTAGGTAGGTAGGTAGGGTAGAGTAGTGTAGGGTAGGGTAGGTAGGTAGGTAGGGTAGGGTAGGGTAGAGTAGAGTAGGGTAGGGTAGGGTAGGGTAGGGTAGGTAGGTAGAGTAGGTAGGTAGGGTATGGTAGAGTAGTGTAGTGGAGTTTATATTATATGTCCTTTGAGCGTAGACAAACTGCCACAGTCAAATAACTTTTGACAGAACGAAGTCTGTCGGGTCAGCTATTATATAATAAAAATCTTTATTGATACAAAAACCTTTGACATTGCTTAAGACTAGGATACATAACTTAGTTACTACGGTCCACTAGCGACACTGCTATAAAAAAATATTATCTCGTGACTGAGAACGAATTATGAAAAACGGCTCAACAGCGACCTCGGTAAGTGTGTCTAGAATGTTCTAATACCTTTTATAAAGTTTCATATTGAGACACGAAGCAACAAAATACGATGCACAGGAATGTGGCCGTTTTTCTTTAGAATGAATATTGTTGCTTTGTATCCTAAAATATATTGTGTGTTGTAGGGTTGCTGGTTGTGGAATTAAAGCCCCGTTCAACTTGATGATAATTTATTGGCAACTTAACTTATATTAAGTTACACGTTACAGTCATCCACCTTGTGGGACAAGGTGGATGACCTTGTGAAGGCCGCAGGAATCCACTGGATGCAGGAAGCATAGAACTAGTCGAAATGGCGGTGCTTGGGGGAGGCCTTTGTCCAGCAGTGGACATCTTTCGGCTGAAATGATGATGATGATGATTGAGTAAATTTGTTGTGTAAAATAGTTTGAAATTGCCAACAAGCACTGAATGTATTGAGTGATGGTCATTCCATCCACCATGATATTATCAAAATTGATCATCATCATCATTATTTCAAGATTGATAATAATAATAAAACATGCCTGTGTGGTGAGTTTGCTCTTGACTCTAGTCTAGGTCTGGGTGACAGAGACAAAGTTGCCGATGGAGTGAGCTTACCCAGAAGAAGCCTGTTCACTCTCACTTTGAATAGATTAGGATTGTATGCGTTCGGAAACAGATGCAGGCAGAGAGTTTTACTCCTTTGCTTTGCGCATTATAAAAGACGTTTGAAAACGCTTAGTGGGAGTTGGTGGAATATCAACTAGGTGGGGTGGTAACTTGCAGTGCGTCTAGATGTCCGATGGTAGAAGGGAGCCGGTGGAATGAGGTCGTGGAGTTCATGGACACACTCGCCGAAGTACTAATATTTTAACTCACACACTGACTTATTACTTATATGTTGTTTTTTTTTTTTTTTTTTTTGGGAAATCATATACAATTATTGTAAATATGTGAGCACCATGTACCTATCGCATTTATTAATTTTTCTGTTATTACTTCACTTTTCATTCTTTTTACCAATTGTGGTAAGTAATTTTGATTATTTTTTTTATATTTTTATTTTTTTTTATTCTAGGTACATCGTCTTCACCTATAAATATTAATTAATGTATACAAACTATTGTTAACATTTTAAAAGAGTAAGTAAGTATGGAGTTTCTTGCCCATTCTTCTCCATACATAACTACATTTTGGAACTAGAATCAATTAACTATTCATGTAATATTTGACGTTCAAAAGTGCATCTTCGTGCCTATTAGAAATAAATTATTTGACTTTGACTTTGACTTTGTACAATCTGTAGAAGACCGACAAGCAGGCAACCTTGCGGCGATGAGCCAAGCTGTGAAGCTTGGCATCCACCCGTTTTACGTCGCCAATGAGCCTGTAGATGTGTAACTTAAGTTACATTTAATAGGGGTTGAGATTATTGCCATCAACCGGGCACAAATCTATACTCCGAGCTGCTACTGAGAAATTCCTGGAAATGCCCAACAGCACTTTACCCGAAGAACCATTAATAATAAAAGTTTTCATTTAATATAGAACACGGACATAAAATCGCAACCCACATATGGATAATAATGAATTATTGGAGCAAATAAACACGTTCATCTCACTCTGACGCGATACCATGTGCTGATTAATTGCAGCTATGCGCGTAGCTGCGCCGTAGCGGTCCAGTGGGCTGCTACGACCGCGTAGCCAGCGTATCAGAGCCGGGCTATGTTGTCGTAGGCTAGTAGTTTAGTGTCCTATTTCCTTCACGAAGTAGTCTCCGTGAAAGACTGACTTCACTATCAAAGTCACACTGTGACTGTCACTGTCTTTCACTGTCTACTAACATAGTCCTAAGTTTTTTATGTTACTAAAATCTTTGTACTCGTATTGTATTTGTGTGCTAGCATAATTTTTAAGGGGTCATGTGCTAACAAATTTATTCAGTTATGGAATTTTATTCTGAAATAAAGAGTTTATTATGACATTTATTTAATTTTTAATCCATATGAAATACATTTTTAAATATTTCTTAAAAAGGATATAAAAAACATTTAAAAATATAAAAAAATAGAGGTCCGCCGGTGTCGGGAGCAGGGTCCAAGCTACCGGTGGTTAGGGTTGCAGAGACAGGAACCTCCTCACAATGCGAGCCGTATCAAAGAGTACTGCCTTCTGAATCAGGCCCTTGATCCAACCGCCTAACGAAAGCCTCGATAGATGTTGATCGAGGCTTTCGGCCATGAGGCCATTGGCCGTCACGACAATCGGCACAATGATAGCTGAGCTCACATTCCACATGTCGACAACCTCGTGTGCTAAGTCGAGATACTTTATTTGTTTCTCTTTCTCAGCTTTCACGAGGTTCTCATCATGTGGAATGGTAACATCGACTATCATTGCGCGGCGCGCTAATCGGTCTATCACCACTATATCAGGTTTATTGGCGACAATAGTCCAGTCAGTAATGATAGACCGATCCCAGTACAACGTGACATGGTCATTTTCGAGAACTGGGTCGGGCACATACTTGTAATACGGTACCTCAGAATTCACAAGTTTATATTTCAAAGCAATTTTAATTATTATTATTATTAGCATTTTTTTTCCTTTATGAATAAGAATTAACGTTCTTAATAATATATTGCAATCTAGCCTAATAGACTAATAAGCAATTTAACTCTAACTTATTATTTTACGTGATAGATTACATAACTAAGAATAGTCTCAATTTATTATTATTTGCATACAGACTTGTCATCCAACATTTTACATTTTACATCCAACACGAAAGCTATTATACCAAAACTTCACAAACTCTAATCTTTCCTAACAATCACTCGTCTCCAAGCCCCTATATTTCTGACTACCCGCACATCTAAGAGGCAGGGCGTGAAGATAAGCCTTGTCCATGTTTCCCATTACTACGACGCGTCGGTCAGATCTCACGATATACTGAACTCACGTGTGGGCTGGGGAGTCTGTTACACCGTGATGTAACAATATATTTTTACGACACGTTTACCACGCCCTAGGGAAGCAAAACGCTTTTAAGGTTCAATTCAATGTTATATACCATTTTTGGTGTTGATGATAACATGAGATTTAATAATTTATTGATTTTTCAGCAGATAGCATCTTCCTTAAATTCATTATTAATAATTATTAAGTTAATCTTCAGTTGCAGGTAGCTACGAATTTGGTCCCATGGTTAGTTATCCCTTCACACAAATCGGTTAATAATCGTGTCTCTCGCGTTCAGTAAAATTCGGATCACCAATGTATGGTTTAAGGCAAACAGCAAGCAAAGACTCGAACCAAATGAGCGCTATTATACCCAAACTCTCAAATTCAGATAATTTATGTAAACAAAGGGGATAACATAGCAAAAAAATATCTTTGAAATGATAATTCACATAAAATGGCGAAAAAAGAGGTTTTATTATCTTTTAAGTACTGATTTTAAGAAATATTAATAAAAAAAAAATATCATAACGTAATTATTATTTTATTAAATCGGTTTTAAACAAAGTTATGAAAAAAAGGTGATTTTCGGGTATAAAATATTTTATGATACTGGTAACAATGCAGAAGATCCAAACATTTTCAATTTTTTTACATCTTCAACAACACTTATATTACAACTCTCAATCTTCATAATGTAAGTAGCATAACTAGCCACAATTTGGATGAAAACGGCAGTAAACTGTTTCGAGTGGAAATCGATTTTGGGAGGCCTACGTCTAGCACTGGACTTAAAAGGGCTGATTATGACGATCATATGCCGTGTCTCCGACATACTACACAAAACATTGTTTGGCAACGGTATTTAATTTTAGCGATGACAATTTTTTTTTAATAATCATCGCTAAAAATTTAATTGAATTAATTATAAGAACTATGCAAACAAAATACCGTTGGAAATGGAAATCGATTTTGGGTGGCCTACACCCAAAATCGATTTCCACTCGAAATACTTTACAGCCGTTTTCATACAAAATGTGGCTAGCTGTCCTGTCATTTTGACAGTGACATTTCTTGACATTTCTTTGTTTACATAAATTATATGAATTACGTAGAGACTTTGGGTATAGTATGATGAAAGTATCTGCTTTCTTAAGTACTCTTTATATGAGTTTAGCACACCAAAACACACATGCATTTTTGCAAGCACTAAATATGAAACATACTGTTCTATGTCTCGTAATGTTAATTACTTTGCATACCTGTTATTGTATAGAATCAAGTTTTTCTAACTGAACAAACAGCTGTGCTGCTGGGAAGTTTGTTGCGCCACTTCTTCCCAGCTAAAGCACTAGGAAGTAAAGTGACTAGGGAAGTGGCTAGTGAAGGGCGGATGTTTCGGGGACTGTTTTATTTAATTTTCACTTCTCATGCTCTAAAAGTTCGTTTATGTTGTGCGTAGGCGACATAAAGTCGCTTTTTATGCTCTAGAGCATAAAGTAAAATCATCGTCGAAGACCAAGGCAATCGGTCCAACAGCCACACGAACAACTTCAACTTCATAGAATAACCTCTTTATTTTAATTCGTTTCATTAGTATTCTAAGAACAAGGCAAGGATACCAACAGCCAAAGTACGCAATAAAACTTCATGAAATAAACTTATATTTTTTATTTCGTCCATTTGTTTTTTAATTCGTTTTTTATATTAGTTAATCAATATATTTAAACCATAACTAAGTTATCATAGATATAAAAACAAAATGTTTTTATAACTGAGCACGTTCCTACTGAAAAAAAATGAATAAAAAGTGAATTGGCGGGAACCATAATTATTTTTCAATTTTAATTAAATTTACAATATTTACATGTTGCATGAAAAGTAGAGTGTACAAACCGTCCATAAAACCCATTTTACACTCTATATCCATCCTGGCTCGCAAGCCCGCTCGGATGGCTAAACGTCTCGCGTAAAATTTTGCGTTTTATGCACTTGATGTACAATCTACTATTTGACGTTCGAACAGTGCTGATTCTCAGCCTTATTTGAATAAGTGACTTTTGATTTGAATACCCACTACGGTACGGTGTAACAGACGGCCTCAGACAAAAGCTCCCAGAGCGGCGGGCATGCAGTCGAAATGGAAATTTAAACTTAATACGTTTATAATAATTCTCTATTCTGTATCTAGTCTTTGTTAAACCTCTCGTGTGAAGCCTTTTGCGATAATTAAATTTACGTTAGGAGCTGCTAATTGCTTTTCATCCATGTGTGTGAAATACAAATATAAAGAAACTCTTCTATAGGTTGCTAGGAAAAGACATCATCATTTAAGCTTTCATGTAGGTAGGTACGAGTACCTTAGGCACCATCTCCACGGACGAGAGAATCGCGGCGATATTCACGCTGGGCCTTCAAATAATCGCCGCGATGATAACGCCATGTGGAGATTGATTCATAGAGTTTCTATTGAATTTGATGGTACGGCGAGACTATCGCCGCGATTTTCTCGCCCGTGGAGATGGCGCCTTATTTGTAAATTTGTCATGATCTGAAGATTAATAGATCCGTTTCTTAACCACTAAGTAGCGAGTTCTAAGACTGCATTATGACGTGTTTCATCACTGCTCCAGTGCAAGAGAAAACTGGCGCTATATGACGCATCAGAACAGTAATGATTTTAACATTTCATGACAGGTCCTGGTATGAGGAGCTCGTGGCTAAGTAATAACAGCCGCACGGGTCAATCCGTCAGGTTAAGCTACGCTTGCCGGGGTTGGTCCGTGGATGGGTGACCATCTTTACAAACCGAGACTCCTCCGTGCCTCGGAAAGCACGTTAAGCCGTTGGTCCCGGCTGTCATTCGTGGATCTTTGACAGTCGTTACGGGTCGTCAGAAGCCCAAAAGTCTGACAGCCAGTCTTACCAAGGGGTATCGTGTTACCCAGTTACTGGGTTGTGGAGGTCAGATAGGCAGTCGCTCCATGTAAAATACTGGTATTTAGCTGCATCCGGTTAGACTGGAAGCCGACCCCAACAAAGTTGGGAAAAGGCAGATTGATTGGTAGGTCCGGGTATGCACCAAGGAAACTATGTAATTGGTATGTGTTTGGCTACTTGAATGTGTACATTTTATAATTTTATTTTTATTAAGTGCGTTTTGTTGGTGCAGAATAAACAATTTTTTTTAATGTATTTTGTACTAAAAATAACCTCGGATAATAATAACTCGTAACTCAACTAACTAAAGTAACTCTTTTTAAGGATTTTCGTCAATATTTGTACACGTGCACTCTTTGGGTTCGACTCTGAGGGCATACAACGCCCTCAGAGTTCAGTAATAATAATACCTTCAGACACTTGCTGGGGCTTCCACACAGTGCATCAGGAATGTTCGCCGAAGCACATTTTATATTTTTCATTTTTATTTTACTATGGGTTTGCTCTTGACTCTAGTGTAGGTCTGGACCTACACTAGAGTCAAGAGCATCGTAGACTTTGTCTTTGTCACCCAGGTGACAAAGACAAAGTCTACGATGGAGTGAGCTTACCCAGAAGAAACCTGTTCACTCTCACTTTGAATAGATGAGGGTTGTATGCGTTCGGAAACACAGACGCAGGCAGAGAGTTCCACTCCTTTGCTGTGCGCATTATAAGAAAACGCTCAGTGCGAGTTGGTGGAATATCAACTAGGTAGGAGTGGTAACATGCAGTGCGTCTAGATATCCGATGATAGAAGGGGGCCGGTGGAATGAGGTCGTGGAGTTCATGGGCACATTTGCCGAAGTACAATCATACATACTGATAGTTTCAACACCATTCTGCGAAAAAGGATTGCGTCCATGATGCGCAAAGTGCGTGGGAGCGACAAGGGCATTCTGAAGGTCATCAGTGATAAGCCGTTACGCCATTATGGCGCATTGAGTACATGTACATGTGCATGTACCCGGTGCGTCGGGTGAGTGCGAAAGATACATGAATGTAATATTCTATTACATTTGTTACTAAAGTAGTTTTTAAGTACTGTGTATTACTACCATCTTATAGATCAAGTTCTGAACTAAGTTTTTTTGTATATTTTATTAAATGTTTGATTGGCACAGAAGGAAGCGTTCCACTTTTTTGGAATCGATGATATACCACATGAGTAAGTTTAGTATATAGAAAATATCACGAAGAAACCTAAGCCTTAATGATGAAAAAGCATGATGCTTAATTTTCTTTCATTTTACCTCTGCGACTTAATCTTAATATACAGGCGACTGAGAAAAGTATTGAATAGGCGGTTTTGTTATTTAGACCCGGGTGAATGTGACAATACTTTTATAGAGGTATGAGGAACATTGTGTAAAGTTCACAAATGCTTCATGGAAAAGGGGTTATATTTAATATTTTAGTTTAAGACTTCGCATATTCATATCATTCTCTTCATGTTCTCACACACTATTGTCTACATTTCTTTTTCATTTCTCCTTTCGCAGGTCTGCTGGAAGAAATTTCTTAAGAAATAAGCAGTACCTTTGTACTGAAATTATAATTATGTCGTATCTCTATGTATTTAACTGTGTGTACATAAATAATAAAATAAATAAATAAAAGGGAGGATCCTCCGACCAGACGGGTTATGTGTCTGGTGGGCCCGATGACTGTTTTTTTTATTTATTTTATTTAGGGCATCTCCAAAGCCTCAAAACCTCCAGCTAGGGCGTAAAACTTATAAACTAAATGACTGCGCGCTAAGGGCACCCCCTGTGGGGTACGAACCTCGGCTTAGGGCAGAGTCGGAGGGAGAATGGCAAGGGACCGACGGTGGCTGAGAAAATCAGGGTTATGATTATTATCTGGGGGATTTAAAGCTACAGGCTCAGCTATAGCGCGGGCTGGCGCTTCGCTTACGAGCAAGGGTCGGGGAAGACTATTTAGTCGGAGATTCCGCCCGTGGCCTCGGCGGCGAGGTCAAACTGACGGTCGTGTATTGTGTATTCTCTGTCAAACTGTACTCGTTTCCATACTGCTCTCCTGGAGGAGAGTCATGGGGTCGTCTGGGTCGTTCAGTGCGAGTAAGCGAGGGGCGTGTGAAGTTATACGATTGAGTTTTGAACATAACACTACAAAATTACCTACAAAATGTACGTGAACGAACATGTCGTTTACTGGCACCGGTATTAGGTCTTGCACTGGAGGCATCCCCATTTATCGGGCACAATTCCGATCCTGAAACGTTTCAATTAAACTTTAGCCTGACCTAGAAATCGAATCTAGGACTCTGAAGTTTGTATCCGTATACGGCTTAAAGCAATTAGATCGCTTTATGTGCGCTGAATCCTCACAAACAAAATCTGTTAAAGTCAGTTTGTTGGTGTCAGTGTGTGTCGTGTTTTAATTCCTCGACTGTTTAACCACGAATTTGATACATGGATAATTTGGCGCACAATAAGTTATGTAAATAAGTCATTATCGGTTTAATGTTAAACTAACTTCAATGTTGTTTGACCCGTTAAGACCAAAATGAGTCAACACAGAATATTTACAGGATTCGGTCGTTGTCCACCTGCTTAGTTCACCTGGGTGGACCACGGGCACTTTTTCTTGCCGGTGGATCACTTCAGTCCACCTAGGTGGACCACGGGCACTTTTTCTTGCCGGTAGTCCACCTCAGTCTACCTAGAATCTTGAATCCAGACCTTCCAATAAAAGGAAAACCAAATATATAACTTATGATGACTATAATTATAATAGAAATACAATTACAATTGTTAAACAAAGAAATTTCTGTAGGACTCGCTTTGAAAAAGTTACGTTGATTGTCTCAATGATAAATCATTATTTTATTAATTAAAGTTTTTTCCGTATTTATTTGTTTTTTCGATTTTCATTAAATTTGTTCTTTCGGCATTCATTTTTCAATTGTAGTAAAATGACAGGATGAGGATCAGGAAGAGGATTTTATTTCCGTAGAATTAATTTTTGGTGGACCATGGCCAATGGACATTTTTCCCATCATTTAGGTGATCCACCGGCAAGAAAATGTGCCCGTGGTCCAGCCAGGTGAACTAAGCAGGTGGACCACGACCGAATCCCGAATATTTGAGGTAGTTAGTAATTTAAATATTGTGTTGAAGTAAAATGTGGCAATAAAAACAGGGTCGCAAACCCGCCTGCCAAGCGTGGCAATTATGGCAAAACCCCCCAATTGGGGGAGGCTTATGTCCAGCAGTGGACGTCTTTCGGCTGAAATGATGATGATGAAATATGGCAATATGCTATTTTCCAAAAACAGTTGCAACATACATTTAAAACCGATGTTTTTAATAGATAATTAACATCATTGATTAATGTCAACAATAAATAATAATAATCAAAACATTAGGATTGTCTAGAAAATAATTAACTGTATTTAAGATCTTTGTATAAAAACATCGTGAGAAAACCTGGACTTATCTTTACAATCTATACAAATAAATAAAATTGTCGTGTCTGTTTGTTATATCAAAATAATAGGTGTTTTGTAAATGTATATGAAATTATACACGGTACAATTATTTTTTTTTGTCTCTGTTTGTCCACCTGTTTGTTCCGACTAAACTCCAAAACGGCTGAACAGATTTTTACGGGACTTTCACTGGCAGATAGCTGATGTTATGAGGAGTAGAAAAGGCTACGCAGTCGCAGCCGCAGGCAGCAGTTATAGTTAATATAACTTCTCCCGAAATAATTATAATGAAGTTTAAATTCCGGGATTTAAAAAACCTCGAATTATTTATTGGACTTTATTTATAGTTACAAATGATTGATTTGAAGAATAATAGATAATATTTTTAGGGTAATGCACAAAAAATTGCTAAAAAAGCTCTTTAATTTAATATTTTTAGTACGGAACCCTAAAAAAATGTTAGAAAGAAAGAAAGAAAATAAATTTATTTGACGCAGTTAAGTTTTAAGGCACACAATACTGACACAGAACACAAAAAACTTAAAATAGCTATGTGTGCCTCGCGGCTACGCCAAATAGGCCCAGTTCGGCATAAATGCCAGCCAACTAGTGCCTGACGCTGGTTTTCAACTGGACCTTGTAGTTTTTTTTTGTTTTTGATTTTTCAAATCTATAATTTGTAACTATAAATAAAGACCAATAAATAATTTGTGGTTTTTTTAATCCCGGGATTTAAACATCATTGTAATTATTCCGGGATTTTAGAGATGGTATTATCCACTTATGTAACTTCCTACCTCGAAATTTAGATAAATTAACTCAACCTATTTAGATCTCTGGTCTTTTTTTTTTTTTGAGTATGGGAAATCATCTAATGACTCCTCCCGCTCTGGTTGGAGCGGAAGGGAGTGTCAGACTCTTACTGACTAAAACCCACCTGTGTTCCTTCCTTGGCCCTTTATATTCCGGGGCAGTGATACCCCTTTTGGACAATTTTGATCTCTGGTCATAACAATTAAAATCAGTTCAATGTTAATTGCTGGGCCAACTTTTGAGGATAGCAACCAATCGTATTTTAGTTCTGAAAATAGTTAGGTACATTTTTCTAAAAAAATCAAAACAAAACAAAGTTTAAAAGAATAGCATCTCAACTTTAATTTACAGTATTTCACAAGAAAAAAAGAACTCATTACACTTAATAGAAGAAAACCGTTATGCTCCTTAATGCCTCGAATTCCTTTGCAAAGTGGTTTTGGCAATAAAAAGAGACTATTACCCTATTGCTATCTCCTTAAAGGAAGGGGGGAAGGGGGATGGGGGTCGGATCATTTATTCGTTGTATTAAGTTAATGGGTTTCCGTGATAACGTTACTTAGTTGTGGTTGTTTAATTTATGATAAGCTATTGTTTTAATCGAGTTGAGATGGACGATGTGTCGTCGTATCCTATGAATAGGGGCGTAACTGCATAATAGCTACTTTTCAGGAGACACTTTTTTGTGTTTAATTAAATTAAATATGAAAAAATATGTATTGGTGATTTCTTATAATGTTTGTTGGTATTTTAAGGTTCTGCTAGGATTATTTTTAATAAATTATCTTTATATTTTATACGCATTTTGTCCTTTAAATCCCGTTTTTAACGGTTTTGTTGATTTGGTTATATGTGGTATGATGAGCAGAATTGAATAAAGCAATAAAAAAAAGAAAGCCCCTATGTTTGTTCGGGCACTATTCGTAGGATACGACGGTGTGTGAAAGAGACAAAGTTCACTGAGACAAAGTTTGCTTTAGATTCAGTACAAATTGGTCATTAGTCATTTATTCATGAACAATAAATTGTATTTGAAATTACATGTTATAAAAAAGAAAATTAAATTACATAAGAAGAAAAAAAAAATTGGTTGTCTGTAAAGTTGGTTTACGGACGATAGTTTAACGTGACAACGTCATAACAAAACAATGATGCGGCGCAAGCGTACAATGAGCGTAACGGTACAATGAGCGTAAAGGGACAATGAGCGTAACGGAACAATTAGCGTAACGGGACAATGAGTCATCCTTTTTCGTGCATGCAGCCGGCGTTCATCGATTTATTAGACGTTGTCACGTCAAAAAAAACGTATTAAATATTACAACAATGCATACAATTTCGCTATAGATCTTCAACAGCATAAAGACACTTATTCAATAGGAAACTTTTAAGTTGATTTTTGAAAGAGCTTGAGTAGATGGCGCTTTTTATATCTGGAGCCAACTTATTAAACAATATAACAGATTGATATCTGGGACTGTGCTTCATGATATTCAAATTAGGTTGTACCTTGTAACTTGTAATATCTTGTCTACATGGTGATAGTCGACAGTGATGTTTATATAAAATGTTCAAACGAACATGGGCACATCCATACTAATATTATAAATGTGAAAGTAACTCTGTCTGTCTATCTGTCCGTATGTTACGTTTTCACGCCTAAACCGCTGTACCGATCGTCATGAAATTTGGCAGAGATATAGGATGGGATATGGAGAAGGACATAGGCTACTTTTTTACGCGATAACCGACATTCACGCGGGCGGAGCCGCGATCAAAAGCTAGTCCATTTATATACGTTTTAAATCATTTTTACTTTGGTTTTAGCTGTATGGTGTTCATTACCCATCTATCTATTTTATCTCGTACGTATTTCATAAACAACTAGCGCCTGTTGACGTTCAGAAGTGCCATATAAGTGCCTATTTGAAATAAATACTTTGACTTTGTGGAAGATGGAAGCCACTATATTACCCAATAAAATAAAGACTTTAATGATTATATTATATCTTTACTTTTTTTACGTTTTATATAGTTTTTTTTTTATCAAACCATAGTTTAAAAAAAATATATATTGACAAAACTAAAAAAGTACAAAATACGCTGATTAATTTGAAAGGACTAAACTAAAATTTATCTTCTGTCCTTTTCTTAATGAAATAGAAATAAAAAGATGCACCGAACTTAAAAGTTTAGTTTGTGAACAAGGGAATCGGCACCATTGAAGGACAATGTTCCGACTTTTTTTGTCGGTTTTATACGAAAACAAATTTTAAATATTTATTATTTATTTATTTAACAATATATAAACAGACAAGAAGAAATAAACAGAAAAATACGTACAAATGTGATGCTTATTTCTAATGAAATCTCTTCCAGCATACCTGCGATAGGAAAGTAGATATAGAGATTTAGACAACATGTGTAAGAGTAGAAGAGAAAAAAATATACATAAAATTAAAATAGCTATACACTAATATAAATACTTATAAACATACAATAAGAGAATATACTTACATACATACTTCTAAAATAAATATCACTTAAATATATACTTAGAACTACAATGTAGTGTAAAATAATAAATACATAATAATATGCAACTATGACGAAGTGGAAAGATAGTGATCTTTTACTCTTCTTTTAAAGGCTGCAACAGTTTGGCAGTCCCTAATGTCAGGTGGCAGAGAAATTCCACAACCGAGCGTGCACAGTGAAGGAGTCGGAATAGAAGTCGGATGAATGGGGAGGGAGTCTATGGAGATTTCTAAGATGCGACCTGCAAGGTGTATCCGAAGGACGAACGTAGGAAAAGCGTTGTCGCAGATAGGATGGCGTTTTAGGGTTGTGAAGGATGTTAAATAGCAGACACAATATTCGAGTATTCCTGCGAAGTCAAATAGGGAGCCATTTGAGTATCTTGCGGAAGATAGAAACGTGATTATACTTTTTAAGTTTTAAACAAAACGAATACATATATTTTGCAAACGCTCAAGTTTATTTAAAAGCTCCTCAGTGGCATTCAAACAACAGGTCAAAGTCAAAGTCAAATCATTTATTTCAAATAGGCACATAAAAGGCACTTTTGAACGTCAAAATTTACAAAAATAATTAATTAATTGATTCTAGTTGCCCCTTCCAAAAGGTAGTTACGTATGGAGAAGAATGGGCAAGAAACTCCGTACTTACTCTTTTAAAATGTTAACAATATTTGTATACAGTAATTATTAATTATATGTGAAGACAATGCACTTACCTAGAATAAAATTACTATACCACAATAGGTAAAAAGAATGAAAAGTGAAGCAATGATTGAAGACAAATTAATTAAAGTAGATGCATGGTGCTCACATATTTACAAACATTGTAAAAGTAGATGATTTCCCTAAAATTTTAACATTTAATAACCATTAACTTTATTTTCTGTGATTAATATACTCACACACTGACATAGTGTGTGAGTATATTAATCACAGAAAATAAAATTAATGTCATAAAAAATATAAAGGCATCAAGCATTAGCGTAGTCTATGTTGGGTTGTATGAGAGTAAGTTAACTTTAAGTACTCCCACGATTCCTGTACCGTTGCATACACCTATAAGCACAAAGTTTTGGGTGCATTACTTTGCATGTGTGCACTAACGTAAATAGCGAACTTTCGCACCAAAAATAAAAGTCGTTTCCAAGCAATTATTTTTGCACAAAGTTACTTAGTTTGATGCATAGAATGTGTAGATGACGGCTTTGAGATGGCACTTTTACGACTTACTAAGACATACATGAATAAAAATCGCATATAGTTTTAGGAATTGTGAATTCGTCACTTACAGAAGTGCTCAGCACTAGCACACATGCAAGATATCGTTCGTTGACTTACATCTAAGTAATAAAATAAAATGAAGATGAGCTATTTTCACAAATACGATCGGCTATACCAAAATATAAAAATAAAAAAACAACAAAAAAGGCTGACAAAGAAGGTAATGGAAGTAAATACAATTATTAATAGGCGGTTCGAGGCGTACAGACGACTCAAGACTCCAATTCTTAGGCCCGTATTACAGAACGTTCCTCAAGTCCAGTTTGATCTTCAATCAGTCGATCACTGTTTAAGTATAGAATCAGTACTTGAGCATCGTTCTTATTCCAGAACGGTAATCAATCTATATTCAGCTGAATCGAGACTCAAATCGAGCCTCAAGCAGAGATGTGTATTTTTTTTTTTTGTATTGTCTATGCATCAGCCTGTTTTCGTTTACGATTTATTTTATTTTACCAACTTTGTTCTGATCTTCACTGGGCTCGATTCACGAATTGAGTAACGATCTAAAATAAAGCCAAACTCAGCTGAACTATGATCAATGAATCTATGCTTGAGAAACATTCTAAAATTAAAACTAGCCTCAAAACTAGTTTTAAACAGAGATCAACGCTTGATCCTTCTGTAATACGGACCTTAGAACTCGCAAAATGGTTGAGCTGAATGGTGCTAATCCATGCGTCATGTTCGTGAACGGGTGCCGTCAGTTGGGACTGGTCATCTATTAGCTGCCACGGGTTTTTTTATTTTATTTTGTTTCTATTTGTTGTACCTACGCTTGACGCTTTTAACGTGTAAGTTTTTATTATTTTTATTTTTACATCGTTCTCACTTTTAGTTATAAATTCAACATTATAGATGTAACGAATACTTTTGTAACAATTTAATTTAAAAGAGTGTCCATGGAGTTTCTTGCCCGTTCTTCTCCATAGGTACCTACGCTTTGGAATGGGAATGTAGCTTAATTTTTCTTACTGACCGACTCCTTGACAATTCAAAAGTGCCTAAATAAATGATTTGAGTTTGAGTTTGGTTTTCAATTTTCTTGCAAATTCCAAGAAATACTTCATTATTCGAGGTGATAATAACAACGCAAAAGACAATAATGAACTAAATGCATGCAAAGTGAGTAAAGTTTACATAAAAATAAAGTGATTAATAATAATTAAGCATGTTAATGAACTGAATGCACTTTGCATTGTTAATTTATTAATGTAACGTTAATTTTAAATTACGCAACCAAACATGACTATTACATTAATATTAAATAGATTTACCTGCCGTTCTCCCAATTGCAATGGTAAGATTTTTAATGGATCAGAAAAAGTATGAATAATCGCCACGCATTATCATACTTAACATTTTAACAGGGCCATGTCACAGAAGAACGATGTGACTACTCAGGCCCGAATGAGCTGAGAGTGTACATTGACGGATCAAAGACCGACTCCAGGACCGGAGTCGGGGTTTTCTCACAAGAGCTTAACATAAACATATCCAGCCCGCTGGGAATGTTCAACACCGTCTACCAGGCAGAGTGTGTGGGCATCATACAAGCGGCGCACGCCATAGAAGCCAGGAGAGTCACGGACACTCATATTCGTATACTCTCCGACAGTGCTTCAGTTCTCCAATCCTTAGGGAAAAGATATATTACCTCGGAACTGATACTAGAATGTCACAACGCACTAGAACGTACAACGGTGCCCAATCGCAACACAGTGACACTGCAATGGATAAAAGGACACAGCGGATCCCTGGGTAACGACGCAGCTGACGAACTAGCAAAGAAAGGCATCCAGCACGTCAGTCTGTGGACCCGAGCCTATCATACCCATCCCCATCATCCAATTACGCAGGTGGTTACAGGACTTCACCCACACACAAGCGGAGAGCTGGTGGACCACGACACCAGGCTGCAGGCAGTCCAGAAAGCAATGCCATCCTTGGATAGTAGGCTGACCAGGCGCTTTTTACGCCTGGACAGGAACGGTCTGCGCCTGGTGACGGGGACCATCACGGGACACTGCTCGCTAAACAAACATTTCCACACAATAGGGATAACGGACAGCCCTCTGTGCAGGGCCTGCATGGAAACGGAAGAAACCGTTGCACATGTGCTCTTCGAATGCACAGGCGTCACCCAGATTAGAACAAATACCCTCGGGGCACTCAGATCCTTTACCGATGTTTTGAACAGACCAGGAGACGTGATTAGCTTCTGGAAGGAGGTGGGCTGGTTGGAATAATCACCGACGGTCGCCATGGCCCACGCACAATGGTCCATCTTAAGGACTAAGTGCGGAAACCAAACCCTCTAACATAGAACATAGAACAGGGCCATGTCTCTACAGAGTGGCAGGGACATCGACGCCCTGCCAGAGTTGCGGGTTTGTCCGAAATGGATATCGTGGCCCTGGCAAACAGGCAACTGAAGGAACACGAGTGGGTTTTAAAAGTTTTTTTAAAGTCAGTAAAAGTCTGACACCCGCTCCCGCTTCGCCCAGAGCGGGAGAAGTTATTTGATAATTTCCCAGCTAAAAAAAGGGACATCGACGCGAAGCGAAACCGGTTACCATGGATTCGGTCCATGATTCTAGATCCTTTGCGTTGAATTTTTTATAATAACCGAAATTTTCACTTCGCTTTACGCCCAATTTATCTTCATCAAAAACGCATAGTTATCTAAATACCGGTATCCGAAAAAACAACAATCAAAAACAGCCTATGAATCTTTAACTATATTGAATACACTAATGATTTTATTAAATCAATCATAACTGGAGATCGGATAATCGGATGCATATTTACCTAAAGTTAATTATGAGCTATGAAAGTATGGCAGCAGCTTCTTAAAATATATTTTTTGTAAGAAAATATCCCGTGATACCAGGAATTCCGGTAATGCATAACTAGTCGGGTATATAGTATGGAAGCGACTTCTAAAATATAACTTATTAAAAAAAAAAAAAACCCGGGATTCTTGGATTGCATAACTATTCAGATGCATATTTATTTAAAATTATTTTAACCCCCTATGCAAATATGTGTATGTAGGGTGTAAGATTAGGGGTGGTGTGTGTTAGTTAAAATTAAAATAAAACACCAGAATTGCGGGATTTATTCGATACAAAAGCACTTTCCGTAATAGCAAACATCTCAACTTTAGGTGAATATGCACCCGAATATCCGATTAATAAAATTAATAAAATTCGGAGGAGCTCGTGGCTAAGTAATAACAGCCACACGGGTCGATCCGCCAGGTTAAGCTACGCTTGCCGGGGTTGGTCGGTGGATGGGTGACCATCTTTACATACCGAGACTCCTCCGTGCCTCGGAAAGCACGTTAAGCCGTTGGTCCCGGCTGTCATTCGTGGATCTTTGACAGTCGTTACGGGTCGTCAGAAGCCCAAAAGTCTGACAGCCAGTCTTACCAAGGGGTATCGTGTTACCCAGTTACTGGGTTGTGGAGGTCAGATAGGCAGTCACTCCATGTAAAATACTGGTATTCAGCTGCATCCGGTTAGACTGGAAGCCGACCCCAAGATGATTGGGAAAAGGCTAGGCAGATTTACACCCGAATATCCGATCTCTAATCATAACAAATACAAAATATACTTCAATAAAACTTCGCCATTAACATTGAAAGCAATAAAAAACCCAATCAATCAAAACAATAAACTTACTTCTTAATCAAGAAACAATCAGAAATATTATTGAACAAAGATGCTTTCTTTATACACTTCATTTACATCGCATAAACAAAAAACTTAAGCGAAGTTGTTCATCAAAATATTTTGCTACGGATCTCGTAGCAGCGTAGTCGTCGCTACGCCGTAGCGGGATGCTACGAGATAAAGTTTGGTTTACACTTCCCGATTTATTGCGACGCTTAAGAAACCCTGTATTTATGTGTTTGTAGCAAGAACTTGCTGGTTCAGGTTTCTAGTCTGCAATTTGAGATTAAAAGAAATCGTAGTACCTAACTCTGTCTATTGGTGTTATAATATATGAGGTGCCATTTCTGTCTCTAATATCTATCCCGTAGTATAAAACAGGTAATTATGTATTCACACAATTATTTTGTCTGTGAATAAACTGTTTTGAATTTTTTTCTTTCTAATCTAAACTATACCTAGATATAAAAAATTTCTTCACGTTGTTGTAAGACTGGTTGATATTTTATGTGTAAATAATAAAATTCATATTTTTTTCTTTTTTTGGGTTCCATAGTCAACAAGGAACCCATAATGTTTCGCCATGTCCGTCAGTCCGTCCGTCTGTTCGTCCCCAGCTTAGCTCAGAGACTTAGTAATAGAAAGCTATAATTTGGCAAAGCTATACATATTAATCACGCCGACAAAGTGGTAAAATAAAATTATGAAAAAAAATGTTATTTAGGGTACCTCCTGTACATGTAAAGTGGGGATGTTTTTTTACCCTACCAACCTAACCTACCCTTTGTTGTTGGGTATTTTTGGGTGGGTCTTTCAAAAATATTGCGGGTTTGTGAAAACAATTTTTTGATTAAGGGATCCGTTTCTGAAATATTAGGCTTTAAAATGCCAATTTTTGTTAGAGTCAAGTGTCCTCCCTGTCAGCTAAATGGTTGTACTTGGATATGTAAAAAAATCACAGCAATAGTATATATACCGAAGCTAAAAGAAAAACTATCACAGCTAAGTAGGCTTTTTAAGTTTATGAGTAATAGTCGACCAACTTAAATTTGCAGTTGAAAAACCTGTTTCCCCATACAATCTGTATAGGAAAGCATGTTTCTCAACTACAATGTTAAGTTTGTTCTTGGGATAAATTCATCCCAACTACGGAACCCTTCATTGTGCGTGGTGCGACACGCACTTGGCCGGTTTTTTTGTGCTTTGAACACAAACACACCAAAATGTTGTAGTTACAAAATGTATCTACATTTGCGCTCAACCTTACATAGTAAGCTCTATATTCCACATAACGAAACTAATAATAAAAATTGGTTGTCTGTAAAGTTGGTTTACGGACAATTGTTTAATTTGACAACGTCATAACAAAACATTGGTGCGGCGCAAGCGTACAATGAGCGTAATGGGACAATGAGCGTAATGGTACAATGAGCGTAACGGGACAATGAGTCATCCTTTTTCGTGCATGCAGCCGGCGTTTATTTATTAGACGTTGTCACGTCAAAAGCACTATAGTAATATGGTTCTGTACAGGGCTGAGGAACAAGATCTTCAACGTCAAAAACCCCCGTAAAGTCAGCGCAGGCGACTTTGGAACTAGAACCATTACAACTCGTCTGGGCCAAATACAGGTCAGTAAAGTCAGTAGCTGTATACCACATTCATTTTATGTTACTTTCTATCATCATCATTTCAGCCGAAAGACGTCCACTGCTGGACATAAGCCTCCCCCAATTGGGGGGGTTTGCCATAATCGCCACGCTTGGCAGGCGGGTTGGCGATCGCAGTATGGTGTTAAAAATGCATAGAGAACGCTGCTGCCCATTCTCTATTAAGTCCCTTAGTCGCCTTTTACAACACCCACGGGAGGAAATGGAGTAGTGGTATTCTTTACGTCCGGCATCACATGGTACTTTACTTTCTATGTAGCACAGTATTATTCGTTTTCCTCCTTAGAAAAGTTAACCCAGAAAATTCAAGAAGATTCTTACAACATTATCGTTTTAGATCTAGGTAGATAGTGCTCCTTGCTTTTACATTAAACATTCACTATCTAATCTTGCTGAAAAGCGTGGGAGGAAACACCTAGTTAGCAATAACATATCTTAGCGAGAAAACTGGATGCTAAACCTATTTTGCTTACATTTTTCTAAAAGAGTTCGAGTTTTTACATAAACCTATAGTAGAATAGCCCGAAAGTCTGACAACCAGTCATATCAAAGAGTATCGTGTTTTTCAGTACTGGATTGTAGAGGTCAGATAGTTTTGCTAAATGTAAAATACTGGTATTCAGCTTCATCTGGTTAGATTGGAAGCCGATCCCAATAAACAAAGAATGGAGACCACTAGCCAAGAATCAAACCAGCGCCCTTAGCCAAGTTGACAATTTACAATCGATACCGCTAATGAAAAACTAATCAAATGTATAGGAATGACATCATCTCAACGTCAAGTCACGTGGTCAGAACAAACGAATAGAAAATTCATAGATCGTTCAAAATATTAGAATGAAATCTGATCCTTTCTACAACGTCGATCGCTACATCCCATATAAATGATCGGAATAAATGACCTCGCACTAAGTACACAACTGTAACTTTGAGGCGTCAACGACTGTAGAAAGTGATTCGATACGAAATTTTTGTAACTTGGCTAGGCCAGCTGTGCATATTTCAAGTTGACTGCAATGAGCTGATGATGATTGTATACCATTAATTATATTAAACTATTATCTGCAAGTAAACTGAATTAATAAGTAAGGAGTATTATTCAATGTAGCCATAATAATTTGAACTTTATTGTCGTATAAAATAGAGTTCAATTTTGTTTTTATCCTTTGTTTGCACCCTGCATCAGGATAATGGACAATACCAGGATTAGTTTTCCGTCCAACAGAAAACTTGTTTTCGCAAAACCTCCGAATAAACACACGAATAAAACACCCTTTTCACATCTCATGCTCTAAAAGTTCGTCTTTATATTGTGTGTAGGTGACATAATGTCGCTTTTTGTGGTCTAGTGTATAAAGTATTTTTTTTTTCTAAGACTAAGATAATCAGGCGCAACAGTACGTTGCAGATTAAAGTCGTTATTTTATTTCATTTACTTTAATTTATATGACTTCCGTGCTTTATATCGTTAATTTAATAAAACCAGACAAAATTGTTGCCGTTATTATTTAAAAACGCAAAAAAAAACGATTTTATGACTTGGCAGTATGAAGTACTCGAGTCGAATGACACATGTTGCGAATTAAAAAATACTGTAATATACTTTATGACTGTTTCATTGTCTCGCAATCGAAGTGAAAAACAGAGTGTATAACTCGGGCATAAACGAGCCATTTTATCCCTCGACTTGACTTGCACCGTCGCCTGCGGCTCGGGTAGATATATATGTCTCGGTTTAAAATGGTTTCTTTTATGCGCTAGCTGTACAATCTACTATTTCATTGTATTTACCTTACGGTCTTCGTTTGCAATGACGGTGAATTGCTTTCTTTACGAGTAATTTGATTTTTCGTGTTGTCTGTGGTTTTGGAAATAAATAAGGCACTTATGTTATTTCCATATTTAACAAGCTGGGTAATTTCGTAACACATTTACATTAGCAAGTTTATTTATTATTTATTTATTTATATAATCACTTACAACTATTATTACAGGTACAAAACCCAATGCAATAGCGAAGCAAACCTAATCTTATTTTCTAAAACTTATTACATAAAATGTTATCCTTGTGAATTCACTCAGTGTACAAGCAAAAATGTATATCTCCTCTGCTACAAGTTTAAGGGTGCGAAGCGCCCGCGTCAGGGGCGCCTCATTTACCAGATTAGTCCGGCCACGAGGTACAGCCAGCAGCTGAGGCCGCCGTCGCCGCCACACATATCTGTCGGGCACACTCAAACACACCAACCCTAACATGTTTGCGTTATGTATCTTGCCTCTAATTAATTTAAATAAATATGAAACAAGTGCGAACTTACGCCTAACCGGTTTGATTTTCACAGTTCAATAAAATTCATTGCGTTATTAACGTTTTCGAGCAGAAAAATTTGTCGAGCATATTAAGCAATGCTGTACCTCAGAGGTATACAACATTATGACATATGTGATGCAACGAAAATTTTACAGGAGAGGCAAAAATGCGCGGAGTGAAACTTCGAATGCTATGGTTTTTTTTTTTGCAAAACTAAGCATCCCTATGCATTTTGAACACCATACTGCGATTTCCAACCCGCCTGCCAATCGTGGCGATTATGGCAAACAAAATTTGAGGGAGGCCTATGTGCAGCAGTTGACGACTTTTGGCTGAAATGATGATGATGATGATGATGACACATACAATTAATCTTGCTAGCCTTTTCGCTTGGGGTCGGTTTCCAGTCTAATCGGATACAGACGAATACCAGTATTTTACATGGAGCGACTGCCTATCTGACTTCCACAACCCAGTAATAATTGAGTAATACGATACCCCTTGGTAAGACTGGTTGTCAAACTTTCGGGCTTCTGACGACCCGTAACTATTGTCAAAAATTTACGAATGACAGCCGGGACCAATGGCTTAATTAACGTGCTTTCCGAGGCACGGAGGAGTCTCGGTATGTAAAGATGGTCACCCATCCACGGATCAACCCTGGCAAGCGTAGCTTTACCTGATAGATCGACCCGCGCAGCTGTTATTACTTAGCCACGAGCTCCTCACTTACCATACATACATACAAACTTCTAAAATAAATTTGACTGCCTTAATGAAACAGTAAGCACACAAAACACTTATTTTCGACTCAGCTAACACACTTTGTTAACAACATTCTATTAAAACCTAATTATCGTTCATATAAAATTAATTTAATCGACACACAATATTCTACTAAACTTATAAAATGTGAGTTTGTGTGTTTGTTATTCCATCACGCTTTCACGGCTGAACTGATTAAATATCATGTGATCAAATGATATTTAGCATACTTATAGCCTATAAGACCTAACTGAAATATAGATCATCATCATCATCATTTCAGCCGAAAGACGTCCACTGTTGGACATAGGCCTCCCCCAAGCACCGCAACCTCGACCGGTTCCGTGCTTCCCGCATCCAGCGGATTCCTGCAGTTTTCACAAGGTCATCAAAAATATAGACACTTTTTTCTAACTCGTGGAAGTGTAAAATACTGGTCACTCCCTTACACATCCGAAACAAACCACACGCAACACACATGCCACAAACACCACAAGCACCCCTCGCATATCTCATTAACACTCACCTACACACTCATTCACTGTACAGTGTACACTCACCACATTAACTAAACGTCAAAATACATCCCAAATCAAATCATAATTATTATGTCCTGTACTGTTTATTTTTATCTTATTTTTTGTTTTTATTATTATTGAACTAAATCTAAATGAACTTAATTACGTATTTTTCGTGGAACGTCATTCCATTCTGTATCTGGAGAGGGGTGTTGATAGCTGCGCTACAGTTTATTTATTTATTATTTTATTTTATTTCACTATGGGTTTGCTCTTGACCTTGGTCTAGGTCCGGGTGACAGAGACAAAGTCTACGATGGAGTGAGCTTACCCAGAAGAAGCCTGTTCACTCTCACTTTGAATAGATTAGGGTTGTATGCGTTCGGAAACACAGACGCAGGCAGAGAGTTCCACTCTTTTGCTGCGCGCATTATAAAAGACGTTTGAAAACGCTTAGTGCGAGTTGGTGGAATATCAACTAGGTAGGGGTGGTAACTTGCAGTGCGTCTAGATGTCCGATGGTAGAAGGGGACCGGTAGAATGAGGTCGTACAGTTTATACTTTTGCGGCTATCATCGTTCTACTTGTTGTACTTAGTCTTGTGTTATTGTTCCGTAATAAACTTTTATTATTTTTTCTCAAACATACATGGAAATATTGTCGTTATTTTCGAAAAAAGAACACGCGAAGTATCGAATTTACGGACAAAGAAAATCAAATCCATTACAGGAGCGTTTTTTTAATTTGGAACATTACAACGTTCCAGCAATGTTGTGTGAAATGGCGTGCTGGGGTTAATAAATACTCTTTGATTGGGTCTCTTATCATTCTTGGCGTACCAAAGTACGTCTCTTTGCTTAGCACAAATTGCGTTCACGTGGCTGTATAGCCATAAATGCGTTTGCCTTTCGGCACAGATGACAAATAGAAAATTGGCGGCAAAGCTGAAAATTCGTCTTGATTTGTTATTAAAATACTTAATAAATATAAATTTAGTTAAAATGAATTCCCACAGTTCAGAGAGTGAAATGCAGATTGATTGTACTCCACCAGATTTAAGATCAGAAGCCAAATTGGCAATGGAAAAGCTGCTTCCAGTGAAGTCAAAAGAAAAATGCATGAAAGTATGCGTTATTCCCTGCTTTTTTTTTCGTATTAGTGAAGTCCTCGCCTACGACTCGGCCTTCATACTAACACTCGACCTGCAATTGCCTATTTCCCGGCCTTTGCAATAATGTACTATTATTATTTATTATTTTGTATCCAGTCGACTAACGCAAACCTTACTTAGATCCTTGTCATACTCGTATTACACGTCGCAAACGGTGAATTCAAAAATGCGAAGTATTATATCAATAGACAAGTAACGATTTTAATGTGGCAGTTTAGTAGAAATATATTTTTGCCTGTTAACCAAATAGCTGTAACAAAACATTCGAAAACATGTGAACCAACCCCGCAAGTTGGATAATGGTCCACTTTCTCCCAGAGGGGAGGCCAGTGTCCCAGCTATGGGAACATTATCGGCTATATTAAAAAGCTTGTTCGACGGTACCTGTAGTAATTTCTCTAGGACGCGATAAGTGAAGCCACGAGCTATAGCTAGTCCTTCAGGCTTAATTTTCAGTACACCAGTTTAAAATCCATTACGATTCTATACATAACTGAAACAAGGCCACATGACGGTAATTACTGTTTCGTAATTGAATTTTAGTCACATGCGTTCGCTGTCATATACAGGGTGCTTGTAATTAGCGGCAACTGTCGACCAATATATGTGATGTTTGATTGTTTTGTGCGCCTTTTGTCTCTGAGTGACAGCAGGGAGAGTGAGAGAGAGGTCTGTGAGAGGGTAATGTAAGGGAGAGGGCTATGCTTGGAGTTTCCCTATGTGATCGAATTAGAAATAAAGAGATGCGCAGGAGAACCAAGTTCACCGACTTAGCCCGAAGAATTGGCACACTTAAGTGGCAGTGGGCAGGGCACATTGCTCGCAGAACAGATGGCCGATGGGGCTGAAAGGTTCTGGAGTGGTGACCGCGTACCGGAAGACGTAGCGTTGGAAGGCCTTTATTTTTTTTGACGCTGAGAAATGCATTACGCATGCCCGCTCGTCGGGGGACGAGACGGGGTATGTGGGACACCCTGCCAGAATGGCAGTATACCCACTAAAACTCAGCGGAGTTCCCTCATCTCCTTGATGGGAGGGTCATGGGAAACCGGCTCAGCCTTTACATCCACAACCCTCCCGGTGCATGCCCGCGGGCCCCGCATGCCCCCCCGGCGAGGGGGGATACGTAAATGGCCGGGAACACCTGGCTATTCCCGTCCGACACGTGGAGGCCTGTGCAATACAGGCAAGGGTGCCCCCGCACCCGTTGCCAGCTGGCCTCTACCTGGGACCCCGCGCCAGACGACCCCGCGTCCAGGCGCCTCTGGTCCCCCGTGACCCGTCACGGGGGGACCAGAGGCGCCTGGACGCGGGGTGTTCAGTGGCCTCGCCGCCTACCACTTTTCGGCCGCAGAGGATAGGGAGAGCGGCCAACGCAATACCGACTCTCCTCTTCCTCTGCGGCCCCACCGCATCCGCCATCCAACGGTGGCGACCCCGTCAAGGCCGCGGAACGTAGGGAGAACGGCTCACCGCAATACCGGCACTCTTCTCCCGCCGCGGCCTCCCATACTCAGCCGCGATGCCGCCCTAATCGACATCGCGAAGCGAAGCGGCACCGCAACCTACGGCCGCTACGTCGTCGGCTTAGCCGCAAAAGCCCTGACGAGCGGCCCCCTCCTCGGGTTCCTCTTAGCTCCACCGTGGCCCTCCAAGCCATGGCTACTGAGCCCCCCCGCCTCGACAATGCGGGAACCCACTGGGGCGGAGCGTTGGAAGGCCTACCACAAGGTAGGCCGATGACCGCAGGAATCCGCTGGATGCGGAAAGCATTTTTTTTAACATGACATAGTCTGTTGTTTTATTGTTGAAAGGTTTCTTTTTTTGATGTGTAACATCTTTCCTCTCGCTTTCCTGCAATCTGTGGGAGTGATTTTGTGAAAAGGGATGAAACCCGTTCAGTCCATGATGCAAAGAAAAACAAATTTCAAGTTGATAACATTACTAGTTCTTGAGATATCCAGCTGTGACAGACAGACGGACAGACTGAGTCGCACCTTATGGGTTTCTTTTTACTATTTTGGTACGGAACCCTAAAATCAGCCTTAAATGAAGTGAAAGTGTATTCTAGTTGATAATTGGATTTTTTAAATAGTATGTAACACAGATCAACACAATTTTGTAAAGAAAAAGCCAGATATTTCATCGCATGAAGTTATTTTGTTACCTAAACATTGCACAGATAACACCAGGACCATAACATGAGTACACACTGCAACACTTGAGTAGTGCTAATGGTTCTCTTAACATAGACTCAAGATGTGTTCACAATAAGATTTATTTGTTTGAGCAACGCCTCTTAGATCGTTGATTTACTAACCCGCTTTGCAAAGAAACCTGGTGATATTGAAGTACAAAAATGTTTTTGGATATTGTTTGAACATCAGAATCTAGCAGTCAATTTATAGCTATCTAAGTACCTATCTATCTACACATCGGTATTTTGGTATTTATCAGAAAATCACAAGAAACGCTATTTTTAGGGTTCCGTAGTCAACAAGGAACCCTTATAGTTTCGCCATGTCCGTCTGTCTGACTGTCTGTCCGCGGTTTAGCTAAAAAACTATTGGAACTAGAAAGTTGTAATTTGGCATGAGTATACACGTTAATGACGCCAAAAAAGAAGTAAAATAAAATTTTGGGAAAAAAAAAAAACTGTTATTTCCACCCCTACCTACATGTAAAGTGGGGATGATAAATTTTTTTTTCGTCCTCCCCATAGTGTGGGATATCGTTGGATAGGTCATTCAAAAATATTAGGGGTTTGGGAAGACCGTTTTTTGATTAAGTAAACCGTTCGTGACTTATCAAGCTTTAAAGTACAAATTTTCGTTAGAGTCAAGTGTACCCCCCTCTACCAACTAAACGGTTGTAGTTAGAAATTCAAATGTCACGGCAGTAGTACCTATATATAACGAAGTTAAAAGGAAAACTATCGCAGCTAAGTAGGCTTTACAATTTTCCGAGTAATTGGCGACTTACATTTACAGTTGAAAAAAATGTTCTCCCATACATTCTGTATAGGAAAACATGTTTTTCAACTACATGATAAGTTTGTTCTTGGGATAAATTCATCTAAACTACGGAACCTTTCATTGTGCGTGGTCCGACACGCACTTGGCCGGTTTTTAGGGAAACTTTTTCACTTGCTTCTCTTTTTACGATTATAGATATTTCGGTGTTCCAAACTAAAATGAGTTGACTTGTTGAATTGTTTTCTCGACAACATCAAATCTTAGTTTTAAAATACAACATAATCATGAAAGTATTTTTCGTAATCCAGTTTCTATCACATGGTAAATTCACAAAAAATATTTGTCAAAAATATTTTTGTATAAACATCTCTACAATACCTGTTCAAACCTTCATCAAACCATCATCTGGGGTTGGCAAAGGTATCCCTATTCAGCCTAATAGTGACAGAGTTAACAAGCTGTTTCCAACGAAACCTCCTTACAATAAAGGTCCACCGTTAATGTTGCCATCATTTTGTTATACTTCAAAATATGGCCTTAGCAACCCCTTCTATGCACACCCCGTCATGTAACATTCAACCTTATCCTTCGTAAAATAAAGTTGAATTTACAACTATTATTTATTACAACATCAATTTGTTTCGAAAGCTGTGGTATTGTAATTTCAACTCTATGGCTTAAAAGTTAAGGTTGGATAAAGTTGCACGGGTAAGTTTGTTTGTTTGTACTACACCGAAATCGTAGCCATCATTATAGCTTTGCAACGTTGATCCATTTTTGCTGCATTTTCGTGTTTTATCTTCAAGACTAGGCAAAAAAGAAAGTCTTTGAGTCTGAAATAATGATCGTTTATTTGCATAACGGGCACAAAGAAAAAGGATTATTAAAAGTTCAGTGCAAATTTCTAGCAAAAATGATTATTGAACAAGGGAGAGGCGAAACAATGCAGTTTTCAAAGAGGACACCACTGATTCACACTGAAGGATATTATAATCGTCACGTATGGACACAGTCATCTCAGAAGTAGCTTCGTACGTCGGCGTCGGCTTCATTCTGGGGAGTGAGCCTTACGGCCAAGCTTAACTAACAAAAAAAATTTGTCATGAAGCTATTGTAGAGTAAGTCCATCCACACCATAGGCAAGGCACCACCCTTGCCTATGGCGTGATGTCATTTATCATCAAACCTATGCTCTCTGAATGAGAACACGCTTTTACAGTGAGACGAATGATGTAACCAGGATTTTGAAATAATTTGATTTAAAACAGTACTTTACAGAATGTTTTTTTATGGTTTATCGTGAAATTAAATAAACTCGTTTTAAATAGGATATCTGAATCACTTTTACACGTCATATAAAAAAAAATACGCTAGATGGAGTCGACATTTCCTATCTGACTACCCCTGAGAAAAAATGGCGAAAGAAACTCAGGGGTCAAAGTCTCTTTTAAAGACCAGACATAATCTTGGTCAGATCATGTGAGGACCATGTAGATCCGTGTCTGAAATGGTATTTTGAGGAAAGAACCACACAATTTTGAGTGGACCTGTCCAGTCAGTGCAAGCATTTGACAGTAATCGTGTAGCTCAACTCAGGATTTAACGAGCTTGACGACTCGACGAAAAATACCAAAGAAAGGACACTTGGGTAGGTATGCTAAATAATCCGCAAATACTGGAATCTTGGGGATAGCTCGTTCCAAATAGAAGGGGTGATGGTAGCGTGTGGTGTCGGACGTAAAGAATATCACCATCGTATTTCCTCCCATGGGTGTCGTAAAAGGCGACTAAGGGGCTTACCAGAGAGTGGGCAACAGAGTTCTTTATGCATTTTTAACACCATACTGCGATCGCCAACCCGCCTGCCAAGCGTGGCGATTATGGTAAACCCCCCTAATTGGGAGGCTTATGTCCAGCAGTGGACGTCTTTTGGCTGAAATGATGATGATGAGGATGAAATAGAAGGCTGCGGCAAGGTCCGAAAGAGAGGCTGTTTTAAGTCCCGGTGGCCCGTACAAACTTGTTAAAGTTTGCACCAGTAGGGCGGGCAATAAAGATACTCAACAGCGTTTCTCTGCGATTGGATATCTTTACTTGCTCTTTGGCGGAATTCCAGAGTGTAACACTTAACTTATTGTCTTCTGTATGAATTGTCCCGGTACTCGGAGTCGTTACTCGGGACTTGATAAATACGTGTAGTAGGATCCACGATAATCTAACTCTGTCAGTCAAAATAAGACGATTTAAGAACTTTCAATTTTTGGTGGTATCTAATTGGTTTTTGGGTGACGTCTCTGACTGTGAAAATTGTGACTGCATTATTGTATTGGGTTCCTACCCGTAAAAACAAATCTAAGTGGTAATCTATCTATATCTATACATATGTATAATAAAATCGTAGTGAAGTCAAAACTGTACATTGAATCATCATCATCATCATTTCAGCCGAAAGACGTCCACTGCTGGACATAGGCCTCCCACAAGCACCGCCACCTCGACCGGTTTTGTGCTTCCCGCATCCAGCGGATTCTTGCGGCTTTCATAAGGTCATTGGTCCACCTTGTGGGAGGCCTTCCAACGCTACGTTTTCCGGTACGCGGTCGCCACTCCAGAACCTACACACACATTGAATATTACAGTATGATGAATATTTTTGAAAAATAATAATTGCCACGAGGTCTGGGAACGGTTCTGATGCCGAAAATGTAGTTTTTACATTTTTTGTCTGTTTGTCTGAATAGTAGTAGTAGTAGTAGGTAGTTTTTGCCGGTAGTTTTTGCGTGATGCTGGACCATACAGCAAATTTTACATAGATATTCCCTATAGGTCTGGTCAAATTACTAGGTACTCGTATAAATTATCACGAGTGGTGTAGGAAACACCAACCTCATCTAGATAGGGTTCCGTAGTCAAAAAAGAACCCTTATAGTTTCGCCATGTCCGTCTGTCTGTTTATCCGCGACTTAGCTCAGAGACTCTTAGTACTAGAAAACTGTAACTTAGCATGCGTATACATATTAATCACGTCGAATAAAAGGTAAGATATAATCTTGAAATATATTTTTGTTTAGGGTACCTCGCCTAAGAGGAGGAGGAGCTCGTGGCTTAGTAATAACAGCCGCACGGGTCGATCCGTCAGGTTAAGCTGCGCTTGCCGGGGTTGGTCCGTGGATGGGTGACCATCTTTACATACCGAGACTCCTCCGTGCCTCGGAAAGCACGTTAAGCCGTTGGTCTCGGCTGTCATTCGTGGATCTTTGACAGTCGTTACGGGTCGTCAGAAGCCCAAAAGTCTGACAGCCAGTCTTACCAAGGGGTATCGTGTTACCCAGTTACTGGGTTGTGGAGGTCAGATAGGCAGTCGCTCCATGTAAAATACTGGTATTCAGCTGCATCCGGTAAGACTGGAAGCCGACCCCAACATAATTGGGAAAGGGCTAGGCAGATTGATATTGGTTTAATAAAATAATACAGGTATACGAAGATTTTCAATTTTATGTTTGGTAAAACTGGGGATGACATATTTTTTTCTCGTCTATTTCATGGTGTGGGGTATCGGTTATTAGGCTGTTTATAAATATTGCGGGTTTGTGAAAACCATTTTTCGATTCAGGGATCCGTTTGCGAAATATTAAGCTTTAAAGTGCTAATTTTTGTTATAGACAAGTGTCCCCCCATCCCCCTGTCAGCTAAATTGATGATTGTGGATATGTAAAAAAAATCACGGCAGTATAGTATATTATATAACGAGGTTAAAAGGAAAACTACCACAGAAAAGTAAGCTTTACAAGATAACATTAAATTTGAAGTTGGAGAATTGACCGTCACGTATAACGATGTATGGGAGACCAAGTATTTCAAATACAATTTAAAGTTTGTTATTGAGATAAATTCGTTCCAACTACGGAATCCTTCATTTTGCGTGGACTAACACGCACGTGGCCGGTTTTATTTAAGTGAAAACTTCTTTAGGCGTGTTGAGCACTTTTTGGGTGAACAAAAATCATGGAACTCGCGTCATCGTCACTGAACGCTTTCCATGAGCTATATGTATAATGTGTATATATGTGTTCTTTTTGGGTGAACAAAAATCATGGAACTCGCGTCATCGTCACCGAACGCTTTCCATGAGCTATATGTATACTGTGTATATATGTGTTCTTTTTGGGTGAACAAAAATCATGGAACTCGCGTCATCGTCACCGAACGCTTTCCATGAGCTATATGTATACTGTGTATATATGTGTTCTTTTTGGGTGAACAAAAATCATGGAACTCGCGTCATCGTCACCGAACGCTTTCCATGAGCTATATGTATACTGTGTATATATGTGTTCTTTTTGGGTGAACAAAAATCATGGAACTCGCGTCATCGTCACCGAACGCCTTCAAGCTACTTAGTTTTCACTTGTATTGGCAGTCCCCAAAAACTGCCCTGTTTAAAAAAAAAAATTGACATGTAAAAGTGTTTGTATTCATATCATTCTCTTCATGTTCTCACACACTATTGTCTACATTTCTTTTTCATTTCTCCTTTCGCAGGTCTGCTGGAAGAAATTTCTTAAGAAATAAGCAGTACCTTTGTACTGAAATTATAGTTATGTCGTATCTCTATTTATTTAACTGTGTGTACATAAATAATAAAATAAATAAATAAATACCCTCTTACCACAAAAAAATAATAAAACAACTTTTAGACACTTGTTTAGTTAGACAGTGTCTTAGGGATAAACACTGCTTAAACAGGTGTTTAAAATTTCTTACCACAAATACATGTTTAACATTTATTTAGCAAAACACTGCCTAAATTGACGTACCCTTGCTTTAATTTAGCAACCCTGAGAAAGGTTTCGTTTTACGCAGATTTCTTTGTTGAGCCGTTCTCTTTCCTATCTTTTTTTTGTTTGTTTTTATTGATATTACAGAATAACTAAGTTGGATTTTCAATCATATTAATAAGTCCTCCATTGGTAACCATACATAAATAACTTTTTTAATGTTTTTGTACATTAACAACGGAACGGAACGTACTTTTCAAATGACAATTCTTTCCTCTGATGGGTGGAGTGTTGTTTGTTAATTTGTTTGATTGAAGTTGAGTGAAAAACCGGTATCCGTTTTAAAACATTTTAACCGAGCTGATAGCAAGTATAAAAACAATTACGGCATATTGATGAACATGTGAGATTTCTTTGCTAAAGCTATAGTAACATTTTTGCAAGTCTTGCTTACAATTTGTTGTGAGATTCCATGTAAGTCACGGTATCGTCTTGTATCTGAAAAGTAAAATAGCAGTAAATAAGACAATGACAACCGGTACCTAATGACGATAAAAACTCAAGACAATAACGAAAGGGCGCTTACCTGATGGCGGGCCCAGTTCCGTAAGGCAACGGCAACTTGAATTTGAAGATTAGATCCTCAAATTCAAGTTGCCGTACACCTACCACGAGAATAATGTGGAATATCATCTTTTATTAGGTCAACAATTCTTTTTCCGAAATCTTTACTGAATCTGTACCGTTTTCTGAAGTTAAATTCATTGTATAGTTCGAAACGATTCACTCGCACTCGGTACACTTGATCACGATAGTTATCCATTATTTCTATGTCGTCCAAATCATTAAAATCAACATAATCCAACATTAACAAGTTGACTGGTAGTTAATTACCTACAATTGCTTATAATATTATATTCACACTATACATCGAATAAATTACCTGTCAGATTACTCTAGAAACAACAAGATTAGGCAATTAGACACGTGACATCAAACGTGACCATAATTTATATGACTGAGATTGAGTGCGAGCGTAAGATAACATATTAATAGCCATCTATCTGTTATATCGGTCGGTAACCGTTAATTTGTTGGATATAGGCTGTCTGCGTAGGTCTAAATGGTAATTGCTTGACCAGCAAATGACCAGATGTATGAACTTAAACGAAGCCAAAGGAATATGTAAGAAGCATAGCACGTGGCGTTCTATAGTTTCTGCCTACCGCCATGGTTTGAAGGCGTAAGTTTATATATATAAACTTTAGTTTAGTAACTTTAGTAACTTTTAGTTTATATATATAAACTTACGCCTTCAAACCATGGGGGTAGGCAGAAACTATAGAACGCCACGTGCTATGCTTCTTACATATTCCTTTGGCTTCGTTTAAGTTCATACATCTGGTCATACACGCACGCCGGTTGCGAGTGCTACGCACCTGACCTTTCTGAAGAACATCTCCAATTAGGTCACTGTATGTCCTCCTAGGGCGTCCCCTCCCAGCGTGTCCACTCACATCTGCCTTGTAAATACCTTTTGTTAGTCGCCTTTCATTCATCCTCTCAACATGACCAAACCATCTAAGCATACTCTTTTCAATTTTTGCCACTACATCTTTTAAACCACACCGTTGCTTTATCACATCATTTTCGGCCTATCTTTCATAGTCACGCCACACATGCTTCGCAAGGAACGTATTTCCACAGCATTTATTCTACTTTCATGCTTCTTTTTCCACACCCAATATTCACTTCCAGCCAGTGGAGCCTTTTTTGCATCGAATGATTGGTCACAATTGTATATACAACATTATTTTTAGTATATGCAAAACCTGAATATAGTTTGTTCAGAATAAGTAACTGAATCGATTTCAATAGTTTTTACACCATGTTATATTTTTTCCCAAAAATATTAAAAAAAAGGTTACAAGTTGGACACCGAGCGACACTAAGTACCTATCCGCACTTGACCAATACGAAAAAGTCCAAAGTCCTGCAAGTGTGATGGAAAATATTATCACCAGTTAATTACAATACAATCGTCGTACGGTTAGATACCTACTGCCAAATTAATATTATTATTAATGAACGCAAGGCGCGGGCGGCGCGGGTGCGCCGCGTGGTGAGCATGTTTTTGTACGGACAACCAGGTAACATAACCAGCTTATAACTTTGTTATTTTTCATGATACAGTTTTGAAATTTTGTAGGTACATAAATTCTTTACATAAAAATACTAGACACGTGTTTCGGGTTTCGCATACGAGAAAACTAATTTTTTATAGCACCGTTCACTTTGGGTATAGGTATGTGTGATTGTATATACGAAGTCTGTATTAAAAGCTAAGGTACTCGTAGAAGCAGTATGTTGGCGTCCAAATACATAACATAACATAACATAACATTATGCCATGTTTCCTCGAAGGGTTAGGCAGAGGTGTACCCATAGTACCTATACCCAAATTTCGCCATAGGAATGAGTCTTGCGTAAAAAAAAAAAAATTTAGGCCTTCAATCAGATAATAAAAAAATATTAAACACGTATATTTTGCTCTATCATATTATTAATAAAAAATGACTTAGATAAAACACACTAAACTTGGGGAGTGGGGGCCTATACGAGTATAACTATTTATTTCATGATTTTATTTTATCACTGTCGGCGTGATTAATAATATGTATTATATCCTTGCCAAATTATGGCTTTCTAGTTCTAAGAGTCTCTGAGCTAAGCTGCAGACGGACAGACGGACAGACAGTGTCGCGTTGGGTACACAAACTTGTAATGGCAGTTGTAAGAAAGAATTAAAAAAAAAACTAGCAATCTAATAAACATTTAAATAATCCACACAATATAGAATTGAATACAGTTGTCTTAACGGATTTCTGAAGTTTTTATGCCAACGAATCTGCAATATAAAAATCAGTTAGCACAAAAAATGTAAGCCGAAATGACTTTCATTGTCACAGTAATTTATAAACTTAAACAATACATTCCCATTAAAATCTGGCCGAAATTCTCATTCTCCGCTCGCAATTATTCGTAACATTACATTGTAATAAGAACCAAACCGTTTCATTTGAAGTCGGCACTAACTGTACCTACCCTCCCTATAGAACGAAATAACGCGCAATTATGACGTGCGCCAAAGACAGGACCAGTATTTTGTAGGGTAACGGAGCGTGTAGACTTGACTGGCAATACGGACCGCCTAGCGCCTGTCCAAAAATGTTCCACGGCGAGTGTTTGCGCAAAAATGACAAGCGATCATATATATTGTAACCCTGCATTTACACTCAGCAAGCTGTGAGACCGTACTGTGTACCGTATGGTGTCGAACGTAAAGAATAGCACCACCCCATTTCCTCCCGTGGGTGTCGTAAAAGGCGACTAAGGGACTTACTAGAGAATGGGCAGCAGCGTTCTCCATGCATTTTTAACACCATACCGCGATCGCCAACCCGTTCGTGCCAAGCACGATGATTATGGCAAATTCTCCACCTTTTGGGGGAGGCCTATGTCCAGCAGTGGACGTCTTTCGGCTGAAATGATGATGATGATGAAGCTGTGAGACTTGTTTTCTACAAATCTTGTTAAAGTCTTGTCAAAAACATGTCGTATAAAAAAGATATAGTAAGCAAAAAAAAGACAAAAACAACATGTATTAGCGTTGTTTCCCACATGTTTTGATAACTATTTTGTTTACGTTTTTGTCATTTTTGACAAGTTTTGTATAGTACTAGTCTTAGGTGTAAACTACGAGTATTAACGATAACAGTAAGAGCGGGGTTTCTTTTATTTTTTTTTCTGCAGTTTGGTAAGAACAACTTTGAGAGGGAGGCTAACAGAAGAATTCAGCTGGGCTGGGCAGCGTTTGGGAAACTTCGTCGAGTCTTCTCGTCGCGAATTCCACAGAGCCTAAAGACCAAGGTCTTCAATCAGTGCGTCCTGCCTGTTATGACTTACGGAGCCGAAACGTGGACACTCACGGTATGGCTGGTCCATAAATTCAAGGTCGCTCAGCGAGCTATGGAACGGGCTATGCATGGAGTTTCTCTGAGAGATCGAATCCAGAACGAGGTGATTCAGCAGAGAACCAAAGTTGTCGACATAGCTGACAGAATAAGCAAGCTGAAGTGGCAATGGGCCGGCCATATTAGCCGTAGAACCGATGACCGTTGGGGTAGACGTGTTCTTGAGTGGAGACCGCGAATTGGCAAACGTAAGGTAGGACGCCCTCAGGTTAGGTGTAGCGACGATCTTCGCAGGGTGGCTGGTAGCAGCTGGATGGGAGTTGCCGAGAATCGAGCTAAATGGCGTGCAATTGGAGAGGCCTATGTCCAGCAGTGGACTGCTATAGGCTGATGATGATGAACTTTTTATATCTCTAAGGGCCTCGTTCACCATCTCCAAGTAAAGCGTTCATTAGTTACTTTCCGATTAACGTTAATTGGCAAGTAAAAGTAACGAGTATCTTCTGTCAATTTCACAATCGAAAACTAAGCTTCGAGTAATAACTTACTGGTTATGTGAATGATGTGTCAAATCATAATACATTCGTTCAATGTTACGTCAATATCACTCTTCAAACGTTATTGCAGTTATCATTTGTTGTCATGTATATTTTTGTGTTTTTCTGAATTGTTTGGAATATAATCACATATGATTTTAAATAAAAAAAATAAAAAAAACATTTATTTCAGGCAAGTTTTTTACACATACCCCATAGTATTAGAAAAATTAATTGAATTAAAAATGAAATAGATATTAAATTAAATTATATTATATTGAATTAAATTAAACTAAATTATTATTATTGTATTATACATTAATTAATTAATTAGTTTTATTATAATGTCAGGTAGGTTTAAATTCAAACAGTCATAATAAGATAAAATACTTAGTAGTCACGTAAATGGTGCGAAATACAGTAGTCACAATGTCGTTTTTACACTTAATCAGTCTCAGGTGAAATGATGCTTTAAGCCTACGTAATACAGCATAAAAATCGTCGACCCTGCTTTCGGCAAATTACGCCCTGGCTGGAGGCATTAAGTTTCGATAGGAGCTTAAGGCAACCACAGGAAAGTCCGGTTAAAGAGTCGGAACCTTAGTGGTTACACTCTGAGATGCCCTAGATAAAAAAAAAAAAATCGGCAAACATACCAGACGCACTACACCGCCAGGGCAGATTAAGCATGGCCCGGAACGCGTTGTTGTACTGTACACGAAGAGTATTCTATGTACTCTTCGTGTACTTGCACCAAAGTTGGCCGGTGTAGAACGCCTAGCAGTATGCTTTAAACAGGGTTACTTAAGCCTGTTTTGAACAATATGCAAATCGTCTGGCGAGCATATTACTTTTACAAGCAATTTTAATTTGTCATTAAACTTAAATTGTGTTTCTGCACCAGTGTTAGAGAGAAAATTATTTTGTTGATTTATTTATTAGGATTTGATTTAATATACATGGGAAAATGTACCATTTTGGAATCTCTTGTATAAAAATACAAGCTGTACTAGAAAAGAAACAAAGCGATGCTTCAACGTGAAAAAAAAAAGAAATACATGAATCCTCGGTATTCGTTGTGTCGTACGTATGTAGTATGTTCGAATTCGTCCAACTGATGATCAATGAAATCAAATAAGTCCATTTTATTCATTTATTAACCAGCTTCACAAAAAGGAGGAGGTTCTCAATTCGGTTGTTTTTTTTTTTAATATTTGTTACGTCAGAACTCCGTCGTTTATGAACCGATTTGGATTTTTTTAATTTTGTTATTCTTCAGTTTTGATAATGGGATTCATGAGTAATTGAGTGAACTCCTCAAATTTTATAGACATTCATATAGTGAGTTTTGTATTTGCATCAACAAATCAAGCAGTTGCTTGAAAATTGCTTAAAATTATCGCTCCTTGATTGTATACAACTGTCATCGATGATTGTATACAACTTTCATCGATGATTGTATACAAGTTTCATCGATGATTGTATACAACTTTCATCGATGATTGTATACAACTTTCGTCGATGATTGTATACAACTTTAATCGATGATTGTATACAACTTTCATCGATTTGTCATAATAATTTAATATTGCAATCAGCAATTCTCTTGGAGTCATTATAATTTTGTGTCTGAGGAGATGCAGTTACAGCCTAATCGTATCGAATTCATCGAAATAATTTCACCAAAAAATGCACAAAGCTCCTGTCTTCCAAAAACCAGTAGTAGATGAAGATTTGACGGAAACAACTTACATTTAAAACATGTAAAACCTTCAACATTTAAAAAGCCATTTCAAACAAGAGTAAGAGAAAAGCGAGAAAGCATGTGTATTCTATTGAATTCAAACCGGCCGGTTTTAAAACCGTCTCGCACTCATCCAGTGTACAACCCCCCTACATTATATAGAGAAGGGTTCGCACAAACGACATGTTGTAATGACGGGAAGCCGTATGCCGTATGCTTCCGATGTAACAGATAGCGTAATGATACCTACAACGAATAGAAAGGAAACATATTTTTGTATGGAAAACGCTGCGTTGTAAATGTTTGTGTGTGAGTGATTTAATGGATGTTTTTTGTTGAGTAAAAGATTTAGGAATATGTGGAGCTTCTTTTGGTTTTGCAAAGCTTTTTTTATTTTTTACCATCTTCTGCCCGCGACTTCTGTCGCGTAAAATTCAGCTCCGTCGCATCGCATTGCCCGCACGCACAATTAATCCGATTTCGCTTAGCGTTCTTTCCGATTTTTTCGTTTGCTCGGCTCCTTAAGGTCGTAGCGTGATGTTAAATATTCTATAATCTTCCTAAATAACTGTGCTATCCAACACTGAAAGAATTTTTCAATTCGAACTAGAAGTTCCTGAGATTAGCGCGTTCAAACAAACAAACAAACAAACAAACTCGTCAGCTTTATAAATTTACAGATAGATTAGCCTGTTCTGTCCCATTGCTGAGGCCTCGCCCAAATCCTTGCAGGCATCCTTTTCTAGAGCCACCTCGGTCCAGCCCTTGCGGTCTCTTCCTGGGCTGTCCTCGGCGGCGCCATCCATACTCAAGCATCCACCGTGGAGTATGGTGTCTGTTGCCCAGCGGTCACTGTGGCTGATGAGACGTGCCCAATCCCATTTCAGCTTAGCAGCCAAAGCTTGCAATTTTTTTTTTTTAATGTTTACATACTGGCAACTACTCATAACTACAGAGGTAATAGAAAGTAGTAACCGTGAAATGAAATGAAATCGTTTATTCTGTAAATAGAATATCGTAATCACTTTTACGCGTCATATATCAAAATTAAAAATAAAATAAGCTAGATGGAGTCGAGTAACCTAGAGTGTCCATGTGCCGTAGCCTGACATGGCACATGGACACTCTAGGTTTTCAAATGCCTACTTTGGAAATTCTAACGTGTTTTAATTTCAATGGTAGGGTAACCATGACCTACAGACCGAACCGCATCATAGCTGCTAAAATAGGACCTAAGGCTATGAGCGCACTCAGTGGCCAGGCGGGAACCGATGGCCAATGTGGCGGCTAAGAATTTTCAGTTGATTTCACGGCTTGCTTTTAAATGGACGTCGAGGAGATAGCTGTGATTGTGTATTTAGTTATGCGGAAGAAGAACGTGAAAGGCAATCAAAAGGACTATACAGGGTGTTTGGCAGAACGTTGAACATACGAAAATGGTGGATAGGTGGGGTCATCTGCTACTTACTCAGCCCTAATTTATTTGGCCCTGGCCCCCTGAATATAAAAAAAAAAAATTGTTTGCTTTCTTTTAGTTTCACCACTTTCTTAACTTTAAAGTGTATTTTTTTATTAAAAATGGGTAAAACAGGCAATATTTTAGTTTATTTTTTTATCTTTAATATTGGCAGATTCTTATAAAATTATTGCTTTATTCAGATGTTAGCTAGAAAAAAAGTTATGACTCCTCAAACTTACAGAAAGATGTAATAAATAAAAATATTGCCTGTTTTACCCATTTTTAATACAAATTACACTTTCAAGTTAAGAAAGTGGTGAAACTAGAAGAAAGCAAAAATTTTTTTTTTTAAATATCCAGGGGGCCAGGGCCAAATAAATTAGGGCTGAGTAAGTAGCAGATGACCCCACCTATCCACCATTTTCGTATGTTCAACGTTCTGCCAAACACCCTGTATATTACACTTACTACTTAGATTGTCGCTTAAGATCTCTATTTGAATAGTCACTTAACGAAATATTCCATATTCCTGGTCTTATTACAATTTCTCTTATAAATCGTTCAGTATTGAAATGATCGTGAGGAGACATCGTCCGTGCGCCGTTTTGTGAAACGCACCGACCGCTACGGCTAATGCACTTGCACTGAACTTGTTTCAAACAAACTGAGTGATCTCGACGGCCACGGCTGGCCGCTGGCCGCGTGTGTCGCGCTCGATCTGGCCGCCACGCCGCAACCTGGCCGCCGAGTGCGCTCATAATCTATGATAGCACAGCCAACCGCAAGTTAGTAGTAACATTTGAACTACGAAAACTGCTCATACTGCTATGAAATAGAGATGCTCTTAAAGTCAAATTGTTACGTTGGAAATGCGATTAACTGTACAAATGAACACTTTCACAAGTAGCTTCTCTCATCAAATATAAAAAACAAATCTTATCTTATTACTCAAAAATCTTCCCGTAACGGTAATTTGGGAAAATCTAATTACTCAATAATCTTCGTTTAGTGGTATTTTGTGATGAAAAAGCGCAACAAACTCCCCAGAGAAAGCAGCAAGGTAAAGTGTGAATACGGTTGTAGACAAAATTTGGACTGTATTAATAGCTAGCAATAAAATTATGAATGGCTGACAGAACAGACTTTATTTTTTTTAAACATGTAAAGAAGTAAAAATCCATAAATATATATAAAAAGGTTGCAACAACAGTCATAACAACAACGTTTCCAAAAGATTAATTTTATCCATGTTATATACACAAAATTACAAGCTTAAACGACTTCACAAACTTGATTTATCTACAACCAATAAATAAATGGCTTGCACAAAATTACATCCTCAAAAAATTAACATAGTTACCAATTTTTGGCGCAACGGTCAACACACTTTCACATAGCAACAATACTTAATTATGCATCATAGAGCCAGCAGAAAAATATAATACAGAAGTCCGGTTCCATACAACGAGTGAAAATGCTCACACACATGACATGCTTCACGTACAGCCAGTGCAAGCGTACTCACGTCTGCAATTCGTTTAAAGCGCAGACCACACCGCCAGCTAGCGAGCGACTTGGCGGGCGGGCGAAGAGAGGCGAGGGAAACTATATAAACTAAGCTAAGATTTGGCGAGCTAAACTATGTGGGTTCACTCCGAAAACTACGGAAGGACGGGCAAGCAAGCGGGCGGGCGGGAAAGCGAGGGGAGCGTTCCGTCTCATTGTCACTCGCGCGCAGTTGCAGAACGCACTTTTTTGTTCCATCGCGTCATGCAAGAATTTATTGAGAGTGTTCGACGATTTCCTTATTTATATGTATATATAATCTTCTAAATATATAAAAGAAGAAACTGACTGAGTGACTGACTGACATATCAACGCACAGCCCAAACCGTTGGGTCTAGAGATTCCAAATTTGGCACGTAGGTTCCTTATGAGGTCTAAGGGTGCACTAAGAAAGGATTTTTGGAAATTGCACCCCTAAGAGGATGAAATTGGTCATTATTAGTTAGTCAAAACTACCCCTCAAAGGGGGATTGCGGGGTGTCAAAGTTTGTATGTACTCGTAAGAATTTTAACGCGCGGTTCCATTAACTTGAAACTTAGTAGAAATACTTGCGACCAAAAATAAAGAATAACATGTATAACCATTGGCTAGGGAAGTATTGACATCCACGCGGGCAAAGTCGCGGGCAGAAGCTAGTATAATATAAAGCGCAGGCCACACCGCCAGCTAGCGAGCGAGCGACCAAGACGGGCGGGCATCGTTTCACGAAACAATGCATGGGCGAAATATCCGACGATGCCAGCGATGCTATACGTTCACCTCGTAAGCGTAGCTTAGCTCTGTAGTTCGGGGTGTGAACCGATGTATGAAAAGAGATGAAAAATTGCTCGCCCGACTCGCTCGCTCGCACGCTAGCTGGCGGTGTGGCCTGCGCTTAAAGGGGATGCGCTTAGATAGCACGCGCAATTCAAATTTTATTACGTTTGTTTTACAATTTGCTGATTAGTGTCGGGTTGTATGTTGATAAATTATCATTCGCGATCGTAATGAATATGTATTTACAGAATTATAATCATTAGAATCATCAAACTCCTTTAGTCATTTATCCTTTTGTCATTTCATGAAACAGTTATTAAATAGGGTCATTTGAACTTACGTAGTTGTATTGATGATTTTAATCATGATCACCTTAAGACACGTGAATCTATGTGTGTGTGCGCCTGCTTTCGATTTTTGGAGGCAACCTTCTGTACTATCTATTCTACGGTAGGCAGTTTCCAAAATTTTAATTACTACGACGCTCAGCAGGAACCGAGCGTTAATTATTCAACAATGCGAGGCCCGCCGGCAATTGTTTTTTCGTGAATTGCTATTATATTGCATAATATCGGTTTATTTTTTCTTTATGACTGCGTCTGGCTATAATTTCGGTTTGTCAGTCTGACAAATGAGTTGGCCTTCAGGCAATGTTTGGAACTCATCAAGAAAGTTTCGGAGACAGGTTTGAAAGTTGAATGATTGTGACGTTTATTTATAACTGTTTTGAAGGGTTTTAGAAACAAGTATTGTATCAGTAGAGTTCGTTTTGAAATAGCTTGTCCTTTAAAGTTCTACCACAATTCTTTTTTCCGTCTATTCTGTCTGATTTGAAAGGTAGATTAGGTTACGGCAAGAGTTTTTCTGCTTAACTAAGGTTGTCGTAACGTTACATGGTGTTTCAAGTACGAAGATTTGCTCATTACCACAAAATATACTAATTTTAGGTATTAGCGCGATGAGCTATTATATCCCATGGGCGTAAAAAATTTGCAATTGAAGGTTGATAGCGATACTAACTACTCAGAACACGCTGGACGTAATTAAATATCATCATTGAGGATACTTTTGTATGGCACGCAAATCCTCAAAACTAGGACACACTATAAATCAAAAATAGCAGGCAAACTACTCTAAATCATAAATAAAGCTGCTGCTAAACTAAACTAAACTGCTCATCTGAAAAACGAAAGCTTAGCAAACATTATTGTGGTTTGGCGTCGGGTCGCAGACTGAAATCCATACTTTTGTCGTGACATTCACAACACAACTCATGAGAGTAGTATAAATCTGCCAATAGTAAAATCATAGACGTTTTTGCAACAGATAACGCCATAACAATGCACTACATTATGGCCTGTTTATATTAGATCGGTTAGGCCGTTTTCGGCTACAACCGTATTCGGTCAACGACTAGTGTAAACAGGTATTCGATTAGCCGTATTCGGTTGCAGCCCGTATTCGGGTGACGAGATGCCCGCTGCTTATTATAAACCTTATTGTAAACCTTTGCATGCCCATGTGACGGTAAAATATGGAGAACTTTATTATAAAAACACCTTTGTACTATACCCATGTTTGCAAAGAAATAAATGATTTGATTTGATTTGATTTATTAGTTTTGTCAGAATGCGGACGCCAAATTCGGTGAACCAACCTAAACCCAATTCGGTTAACCGATCCGGTTCAACCGAAAACGGTCGCCATATACGGTGGTCGACCTAATGTAAACGCGCCATCACGAAGATGTGAACCTAGCTTAAAACAAAATCAAAGCCAACTGGAATAAAACAAAAGAAACGTAATATGAAATTAGCATTCTCTAATCAATAAATCAAACTCACTTAACAAATCAAGTGTGACAAAAAGTATGTATGCCAATCCAAAACAGAATAACATCTATAATGCACTATCACAACGTAGATAGGTACAGAAGGTCGGTTCTATAAGACGAGCGGAAACAGACAAATCGACGGATCTCAAACAAATGCCAGTCGCGCGCGAATGCACACAGGGTACTCGCTGGACGTATAAACTGATCCAAAAGTATCTGATGAAAGACCAAACAAATCCTGTTCATCCTCGGAAACAGGCGTGCTGTTATGTTAATACATTATAAAATAAGCAGTTGTGAGTGCGGTTTTCTACCGACTGTACTTTGTCTGACAAATAGAATAAAACTGATGAATCAAGGAAACTGGTAAACACTGGAAACTGTCGAGTTGACGCAACTGTCTCATCTGCAGTACTGACCAATTAGCGAAACTGACTAAACATAACATAAACTGACGAGTGAGGGAAATAGAATAGTGATACGCGCACTCAAGAAATTAGTAATACATTCCTTTGAATTGAGAAGATTTCATTTTTATATCTTACCACTTTTTCCAACGATGAAATTATTTTATGAATAATATTACTGAACTTTAATTGAAAATCATCGACGAAAATTGAGGTTATAAAATTAATCTCAATTGTCAAATGAAAACCATACTCGTATTTTGTTTATACGAATAAACAAATCAAAGCACTCAATTTGTGAGCGGCACTAAAAATTGGCAACCGCATGTATGTTTTCTGATTCATTTGTTTACATTTACTTTTGGAACAGACCATAGAAGCGTGTTAATACGTGCGTTCGTTTTCGCTCGTTGTATGGAGCCGACTTTCTGTACCTATCTTTTTTGTGGCTCTATTTTGTACAGAATTTATGGGTACACAAAAGAGGCGGTCATTTAGAAATATATTTTCAGAATTCATTAGTGCTTTAGCAAGAGAGCTAGAGGATAATGGTTCTTTGTTTTAGGTAAAGCATTTCGTGTTTCTACACAAAAGATGTTTCATTATTTGTGATTGTATTTAGAGCCTTGTTGCTATTGGGACACATTTATTTATATAGTTTACTAGCTTTTGCCCGCGGCTCCGCCCGCGTGGATATCGGTTATCGCGTAAAAAAAATAGCCTATGTCCTTCTCCATATCCCAGGCTATATCTCTGCCAAATTTTATGACGATCGGTTCAGCGGTTTAGGCGTTTTGTTATTTCGATGTAAACGTTTAATAAACTCCGGTATTTCACGATAAATACAAAGCACTGTAATCTATTTACCATTTAATATTAGTATGGATTGCCGTCAAACGTCAGGGCAACTAGATTTGTGTATTAAGTATATTATGAAAAACTTGGAATTATTGCCAGTATTCGTACGATCCTGGCCGGAATCCAAGATCCTTGCTGCAGAAAGCACGATGCTTGGGGGAGGCCTATATCCAGCAGTCAGTGGACTCCTTTCGGCTGAAATTGTAATGGTGATGCGTGAACATTGCCCGAAAAAACACGATCATGTCACTTAGTCCACCAACAATTCCGAAAAACATACGAACAAGTATAATTGCCGAAAAACACATTATCATTGCCGAAAAACAAGCGATCATTGCCAAAAACACACAATCATTGCTAAAAACTCCACCGTAATTTAATTCATAAAATGGAACTGCAATTAGTTCAGCAGTTAAGTTGAAAACGTTAACAAGTACGAGGGAAAAATTAACCTACTCTTTCCTTATCGCAAGTGGAACTACGCTAGAATTTTAAAATGTACATACATTTATAATTTTACTCCGTGTAAGTTAGATAATTTGCAGTCTCAAGAGAACTATCCGAGCTTTTATGGACAGGATTGGCTAAAATTTTAATTTTCTGGCTGATATGAAAATTTTATTACGTATGTATATATGTGGAGTATGGTTGGTTATGATTATGCGTTGGAGTGATCGAAGAGATCGTGTTCGATAGTTTTCTCTAGAGGCTTATGTCTACAAATATTTTTGCAATGAATTACGTGCGTGGAAAAAAATATATCGTATCTGCCACTAGAGTTTATGACCTTTTTATTAAGAAATTGCCTGATAATTTATAAAGAACTATTTGGGCGTCTGGTCGACGCAACATGTGACCAAAATGCTGGCTTTTATCTTGACCAAAGGCTAAGTATTGCCATACAACATGGCAATGCTGCCAGCATTTTGGGAACTTTGCCTACTGGTAGCGGTCTATTAGTTTTAGTTTTATTGTAACATTTAGATTAGTTTATAGTAATTGTTCTTCCTTTTTGTGTATTTTTTTTATTATAGTCATTAAATTATATAATAAAGTACCCGCACCAATAAAAAAAGAAGATAAACTTATTATCTAAAAAAACTTCGACAATTTTCGACGACTTTTTTTTATCTAGGGCATCTCAGAGTTTACCTTGAAAGGTTGAGACTCTTTAACCGGTCTTTCCTGTGTTTTCCTTAAGCTCCTAAAAACTTAAAGCCTCCTGCCAGGGAGCAAAATCTTATAAACTAAACGACTGCACGTTAAGGGCACCCCCTGTGGGGTACGAACCTCGGCTTAGGGCAGCGTCGGAGGGAGGATGGCAAGGGACCGTCGGTGGCTGGATAAAATCAGAGTAATGATTATTATCAGGGGGATTTAAAGCTACAAGCTCAGCTATAGCGCGTGCTGGCGCTTCGCTTACAAGCAAGGGTTGGGGAGGACTATTTAGTCGCGGGTTTCGCGCGGGGCCTCGGCGGCGAGGTCGGAATGACGATCGTGTGATATGTTTGCGAACTGTACTAGTTTCCCTACGACTCTCCTGGATGAGAGTAGTGGGGTCGTCTGGGTCGGTCAGTGATTTATTCATGCCAGATTTCATTTATGTATATTTTTACATATTATTTATTAGTGTTATAAGCAATCTGAAGTAGTAGGAAGTTTAGTAGGAAGTTTCATTTGTCATAATGTACGAGATTACCAATTCTTTCAATGGAGTGTCAGTGGCTGAACATTGGAAAGTCATAATGAATCCATTATATTAGTAGATTACCAAACTTGTCAAAATCAACAATTATGAAATCAATCATAGACCATTCTGACACTATTGTAATTGTGAGTTGTTGAATTGAGGCCCTGGGCCACCACCACTCATGAATAGTCATTCAAACGACACCAAAAACATTACATACAAGAATGAACATTCATCTGCTCTTGTCATATCTGTTTTCCATCAGTGAAAAATGCCCAGTGCAAAATCAGACATCGTTGAATTATCAGCGCACCTTCGTTTGTATATTATCTCGAAAAACTTAAAATCATTACCAATAATCATACGAGAGGCCCAAATTTACGATAATTGCTGCAGCAAACACAATCTTTGGTAAAAAACACACGATCATTGCCACTTTGCGCACCAAATTTACCGAAAAACATAGGATCGTAATTGCCGAATAATACGATACACTACATAACATCACGCCTGAAATCCTCGAAGGGTTAAGCAGAGGGGTACCTAATAGTACACTCACATTAAACCAGTTATGTTAAAGTTCCATATTATAGGGGGCGAGTCTAACACAAAATAATTGAAAAACAAAATCCAATAGACCCAGCTGCAGCATTAATAACCGCCCACCTTCTGACCCACTTGTTGAACTTCCATAAAATATTTATAGAACACTGTATGGTGCACTAGTCCAGTATTCATTCCATTCATATTGGATCCCTCGCTTATTGCCCGTGCATATTTTAGAGGCTCGATCGGTGGGAGAGCTGCATTTTTCTTCTAAGGTCTTTTCTGTTACGGGTAGTTTTAATAGTTGATGTGGAATCTATGAGCTGGTTATGGAATTGGGTTATTAGTATGAGTTTAACACCCTTATTTGCACCCTTATCGCACACACACACTTTAAATCACCATCCAAAAATTGCATTTTTTTTTAATTGTCATTTAAAGTATTATACTTTTTGACGTGACAACGATAAATCCATGAACGCCGGCTGCATGCACGAAAAAGGATGACTCATTGTCCCGTTACGCTCATTGTCCCGTTACACTCATTGTCCCGTTACGCTCATTGTACGGTTGCGCCGCATCAATGTTTTGGTTATGACGTTGTCACGTAAAACTATCGTCCGTAAACCAACTTTACAGATAACTAATTTTTTTTTGTTTTGTTTCATTGTTTCATTATATATTTGAAAAATTCGCCTTTTGAACAATATTAATAACGCAATGAATATTTTGAACTATCGAAATGAAAGGCATCGCCATGGAAAGTGTACTTGGGGTCTTTAGTTTAGAGCATATAATCCCTTTTAATTCCTTTTTTGGGAAAATTCTTGGAGTACTAGAATTAAGTCAGCTTACTCGCACTAGAAATAAAAAAACCGGCCAAGTGCGTGTCGGACTACGCACAATGAAGGGATCCGTACTTGGAAAGAATTTATCCTAAGAACAAACTTAACATTGTAGTTGGTAAACATAATCTCCCATACATTATAACTGCAAATGTAAGTTTGTACGCACAATATCGAGAGATTTACCATGTAATTTTAAGACCATAGACTTCTTATAGATTTTCCTGTAATCTAAAATTTTAGGTTCAGTAGTTTCGGAAATAAGGGGGGAATGGTCAATTTTCGACTATTTTCACTTATAACATTAAAACAATTTATTTTAAAATTATAAAAAAAAAATATTTGAGACCCTCATAGTAAGCCCTGTTATTTGATATGTCCTACGGTACAGTTTGCAAAACTTTTCTTTTTTAATTTTCTTGTTTGCCCCCCAAAACTGACCCTAATATTCTAAATTCATTTATTTACGGTTCATATCCGTATTTGGGTCACTCAAATTGATAAGTATACCAAATTTCAACTTAATCGGTTCATTACATTCGGAGCAAATTAGCTGTGTTAGAGGGACAGACAGACAGACAGACAGACACACGAGTGATCCGTGGTTCCGTTTTTTCCTTTGAGGTACGGAACCCTAAAAACCAGAGTAGGTGGAATTTCTGGCCAAGAAAATAAAAACACATGTGTTTTATAAGATTACTAGCTATTGGCCGCAGCTTCGCCCGCGTGAATGTTGGAAAATATCCCACGGGAAGGTACAGCCAGTTACTGGAATTAGCTGACCTCCCTTTGCTCCGTATCAGAATACCAGCGCTGCGATACTTATTTTTAAATGTCGCAGCAATGATGCGAATAATTGTCGTTATTTAGCCGTTATTTGTCTACTGCTATAGTAAATGGAGTATAGATAACTTAATTTAAGATAATACTCATAATCCTACTAATATTATAAATGTGAAAGTTTGTATGTTTGGATGTTTTGATGTTTGTTACTCAATCACACAAAAACGGCTGAACGGATTTGGATGAAATTTAGCACACAGTTTATAAACTGGATTAACACATAGGATACTTTTAATATCGGTAGTACAGTCAGTTACTGCAATTAGCTGACGAAAAGTATTTGTTGGAACTCATACAGGAAGTTCAGATTTTAAACTAAACACACTCATAATAACACTAATTAAAAAAATCCAGTACGGGGCCAAAAGGCTATCTCAGCCAGATCACCAGTCAGATAGCGTCAGTCAGATAGCCTTTTGGCGGGTTTAAGTTTAATTAGTGTTATTATGAGTGTGTTTAGTTTAAAATCTGAACTTCCTGTATGAGTTCCAACAAATACTTTTCGTCAGCTAATTGCAGTAACTGACTGTACTACCGATATTAAAAGTATCCTATGTGTTAATCCAGTTTATAAACTGTGTGCTAAATTTCATCCAAATCCGTTCAGCAGTTTTTGTGTGATTGAGTAACAAACATCAAAACATCCAAACATACAAACTTTCACATTTATAATATTAGTAGGATTATGAGTATTATCTTAAATTAAGTTATCTATACTCCATTTACTATAGCATTAGACAAATAACGGCTAAATAACGACAATTATTGTGTAATATTGTTGAAATTACTGCACTTTAGAGTTATTTTTTTAATGTAAATGGTAAATAGATTACAGTGCTTTGTATTTATCGTGAAATAACGGAGTTTATTAAACGTTTACATCGAAATAACAAAAGGGTGAGAACAGTTATTTGTCTGAATAAATGGAGTATAGTTTTGGAAATAAAAGTATTTATTTATTTTATTTTTATTTTACGAGAGTAAAACACGTTTATAAAGTGCGTGCTTACGCGCACTTTCAGAATGCACACGCATTACAAACGAGCACACTCAACGGGCTTATGGTCGCTGAAAATATGCCTAGTCTGTAATGACCCTAAATGTTGAATGTTTCGGCATACCTACACTGTTTTTTAAACATGCATACAACGCGTGTTTTGCGAACGAAAAGTTTCAGAGAAAAGACTGTTCGCGTTCGTATCGATAAAAACTGTTGCTGCAAACTGGGATAAACAATTTGTAGGATATCTGCAGCGCTATTCTGTAGAAATCTCACCATGAAAACCTAGGTGAAGTGAGCTTGAATTAATGAGTTGTCAATAGTGTCAATCTGTTGTCTCAGATGGAATGACAGTTCACCTCGAGATCACTTCACCAAAGTTTTCACGGTGAGATTTTTACAGAATCGACCTGCTGAAATGTTTTAAATTAAATGAAATCGTTTATTCTGTAAATAGGATATCGGAATCACTTTTACACGTCATAAAAAAAAAATAAGCTAGCCGTAGTCGATATTTCTTATCCGAAATTTCTTATCTGACTACCCCTGAGATTTGATGAAAGGGCGAAAGAAACTCAGGGTTCAAAGTCTCTTTTTATGTCAGACATAATCTTGGTCAGATCATGTGGGACTAAGCAGATCCGTGTCAGAAATGGTTTTTATTCTTTTGAAGAACCACACAAATTTGAGTGGACATGTTCAGTTCTAGGGTCCAGGTTCCGTGTGGTGCCGGATGTAAAGAATAGCATCACCCCATTTCCTTCCGTGGGTGTCGTAAAAGGCGACTAAGGGACTTACTAGAGAATGGGCAGCAGCATTCTCTATGCATTCTTAACATCATACTGCGATCGCCAATCCGCCTGCCAAGCGTGGCGATTATGGCAAACCCAAGAAGGCCTATGGCGAGCAGTGGACGTCTTTCGGCTGATATGATGATGTCCAGTCAGTGCAAGCAATTGTCAGTAATTGTGTAACTTAACTGAAGACTTAAGGAGGTCAAACAATACCAAAGAAAAGGACATTTAGGTAGGCCATATAAGCAGGCTAGACCATCATTAAAACGAACTAAGGAAGAAACAATAAAAATTTAGTTTGTTCCTAGTGCCGAAATTCGAAATACTTCAACGCGTTCATTAAGAGGCTACCGAGCGCACAGTGGCGCCCTCATCGTTTTTTCGATGATTTCTTTTATTTTAGAACTAGCTTTTGCCCGCGGCTCCGCCCGCGTTGATGTCGGTTATCGCGTAAAAAAGTAGCCTATGTCCTTCTCCATATCCCAGGCTATATCTCTGCCAAATTTCATGACGATCGGTTCAGCGGTTTAGGCGTGAAAACGTAATATAAAGACAGACAGACAGACAGACAGAGTTACTTTCACATTTATAATATTAGTATGGATGAAAATGCAGAAAATAAGCTCGTCAAGTTGTGCTTCACAAGACTATACGTCATCATTACTACAAACAGTAGTTTTAAATTGTTATGTTTTATTGTAATCATTAAAACGGAAAATAGTGGCCACTAAGCTCCGTTTGAATGATTACAATAAAACATAACAATTTGAAACTACTGTTTGTAGTAATAATAACGTATAATCTTGTAAAGCACAACTTGACGAGCTTATTTTCTGCATTTTCATTCTAAAATAAAATAAATCACCGAAATAACGATGAGGGCGCCACTGTGCACTCGGCGCAGTCTTAAGTAGTTAGGTAGCTGCGGTAAATCAATATTTCCCATATACCAAAACGCACTTGATAAAAATCACACAACTGCTTATAAGATCATAAAAAACAACAAAAACTTTAATAAGGTTCCCATTCAATTTCAAGCTTCAAATAAAATACTCAAGTAACATGAGATTAACATTTTCTAGAAACTTTTTAGTCACTCCGAAACGATCCACGTATAGTATCCAAAACTTTTTGGACAGAATAGGAATGATGCCTGGGTAAAAAAAAAAAGAAAAACTGTTTAGTCTGTCAATCAGATAATAAAAAAATATTAGACACGTATTTTTTGCTTTATCATATTAATAATAAATGACTTAGATAAAACACATTAAACTTGGGGAGTGGGGGCTCGTTACATCACAGTTCAGTATAAAATCTAATGAGAAGTGACGTCATGCCACATTTGAACTCAATGTATCGCCGTAATGTTTTGATTACGTAAAAAAAGAAAAAAAAAGTGTCAAATATTTTTTAATAATCTACATGACGGCCAAAAAATTTTTTTTATTTGTCATCATCCCTATTATCAAAGCCTATTTGTAATACATCGAGCATTTTGGTCAAGTCAGGTTTGTTTTCATCTCCATATACCATTCATACATTTTTTTAAACGGCGAAAAAAATCATCTTAAGTAAAGCATGTCCTAGAACTAAAAATTCGAAGCTATGCAGTCATGCATGTGACATCTACCAACACGCACAGAGCCCGCGTGAGCTGAGGCCTATGCCCCAGCAAACATTATTACATTACACGTGTGTGAACATTATAGGCTGCTTATGCTATACCATTCATGGTCATCTAATTAATAATCATTGATAATTATGCAAATTTAAAGCATTAATGACGATAAAGTCTTGTAACCTACAAGACTTCATCATTATTAATTTTTTTGTTCGAAGCATTCTGTTCCCATTCAGAACAGATGGCCATTGGGGCCGAAAGGTTCTGTAGTGGCGACCGCGTACCGGAAGACGTAGCGTTGGAAGGCCTTCTACAAGGTGGACCATTGACCTTATGGAAGCCACAGGAATCCGCTGGATTCAGGAAGCACAGAACCGGTCGAAGTGGCGGCGCTTGGGGGGGCCTATGTCCAGCAATGGACGTCTTTCGGCTGAAATGATGATGATTTTGGTCCCACTAGAAACCCCCCTCATTTGAAACTACGTAGCCCTTAGGCCTTTATCACAGAACCACACTGAAAACTCAAGCATTAATTAAAGCCATTTTTATGGTTCAAATAATTTTTAAGTAATGCTTGGGACGTTTTGTAATACGTACCTTAGTATCTCGGTTACGCCCAATAGGATCTCACGCGGCGCCTCAATGTCTCCCCTATTACACTAAGTCAAAGTCAAAACATTTATTTCAAATAGGCACATAAAAGGCACTTTTGAACGTCATTAATAGAAAAATATAACTGATTCTAATTGCCCCTTCCAAAAGGATGTTTCGTATGGAGAAGAATGAGCAATAAACTCCATCGTTACTTAGTCTTTTAATTTATTTATGATATTTCGTATGCATTCATCATAATAATATACACCGTGGCATTTTAGTCGTCTTACAAAGACAGCCCATCCATATCCAGGTAAAAATATTTTTTTTTTAACATTTAAATTTTTTATTTTATTTTATTTTTATTAATTATGACGCATGACATAGTTAACACCCTGTTACGAGTGCAGTCCGAGCCTTGTGAAACAAGGGCGCCGCAGAATGGATTTAGATTAAGAGCCATTTTACGTTTTCGCGCGAATATCTAAGATTTTAGTCGCCTAATTTACCATCTTAGTTAATTCTCTGGTATTGGTGAATATATGTAAATAATAGATGATTCTTTCGTATTGACACTTCATGTAACACATTTACAAAAACTTATTTGTGTACTTTGTAGTTATTAATCTCCCAGAACTAGTTTACTGAAAAATCAGCGCAGAGGCAATTTCAGACTCCTATTTCTATAATTAATATTTATAAATTTGACTGAAAAAAATACACAAAGCATCAGACATATAGTTTTGTCGACAAATGAAGTACTAGAATTTCGATTATTAATAACATTAATAGGTAAAAAAAATAAAGACTTAGGACAATTTTTACGATTTATTCGCAATTATATTGCGATTTTTTTGTTTGAATAAAGCGTAATTACATTTTAAAAATCATCTCAAAATGAACTATGTTCTTTAACAAATCGAATTCTCAAGTTTGATTAAAATCCCTTCATTTAATTAGCCACAATATCCTTTTTTTAAACACTCTAAAAAAGAATAAATTGCGATGCACAAGTGGGCACCGTTTAGTACAGCGCGAGCGCCCATCGAGGAAGGACCTGTGCTACTTTTTCCCGCATCTCAATTGTCGAGTGCTCATATCGTAACCGTGATATTATACTACGACCACAACATTTTGATGCTTCCCAAATTGACTCGTTTTTACGAAGATTGCGTATTGCCGGAAATTATAGACCCTAGAAAAGCAAGATCAATGCCTTTACGACAAATATTTATTTAACGTAAGTGATAGTCATTATTACTTGACATTATTGTCAAATAATAATGACCAACACTTATATTTTGTACGATGTGATTGTTTTCCTGTTCATTTTTATTATATACTTTCAAAACATATATTTGTATTTTTTTATTAGTCTAGAAAGCTTTAGTAGACTGAATAAATAAAATAACTTTTTTAATAAATCTCTAAATACCGCATTATTATTATAATGGCTCAAGATTATTTAGTCCGTCTCGACACTCGCGTTACACTGCTTAAATTGTGTATGTGTGGATAGTTACGCTCACATACACAGCGCTGCCGTCTTTTACCTAAACTCGAGCGTTAAAATTTTGTGAAATGGCTCTTAAGTTTAAGTTGCAATAGTAAGAAACACATTTTTGCGTTAGGGTGAATGAACTCTGATACAGATGTCGCCGCTCCATTCCGGGGCGCCCTTGTAACACAAGGCTCGGACTGTACTCGTAACAGGGTGTTTTAAACTATGTCGTGCGCCATTTTTTTATTTTTTTTAATAAAAATATATTCAAATGTTTTTTGTTACATGAGTGATTAGTAGTCATTGGATACATTAAGTGGGCTGTCTTTGTAAGACGACTAAAATACCACGGTGTATTTACACGAATACATGAAGACGATGTACCCAGAATAAAATTAGTGCATATATACATACATTAGGTAAAATTCATTAAAAATAAAGCAATTTCAGATAAATTAATTATACACATGGTGCTCACATAATTACAAACATTGTTAAAGTAGACACGCACGTACATATACGTGTATAACGCGTTTTAAATAACTTTTATCTGCAAGTGCACATAGTGTGAATAGAAGAGCAAAACACATTCCCTTAAAGCTCTGACCAGACTGAAGCGAGCGAGAGACCGGGTTACAGGAACGCGTCTGCGCGCGTGTCTTGTTTTAATGACTAGGAAACGTCAAGCGACTATTCTTGCTTGTTTGAACACATACAAGTTGGTTGACACAATCGGTGCGAGCGAATTTCGTCCCGCATCCCGCTCGCTCACTCACTCGCGTCAATTTGGCCAGAGCTTTACGACTAGAAAAGAGATATATAACCGAAACTTTTATATCTTTTCCGTCGATTCCCAGAGTTTCGCGGAAATCCGAAAGTCTTGGAACAAAAAGGGAATGAATGTTCGGGTCTGTGAGCTTCGCCTGATAAAGGGTGAGTGACGGCCAATGGGTAGTGTGCTGTGGCCATGTTTTTGGGGGATAGTTTGAGGAATTATTTTATTTTTACTCGATTAGGACAAAGCCAAAGGATTATGTATATGTACTCGTGTATTTTATGTATATATGTATAAGGCCGACACATAATAATAACTATGAAGTGCTTCGTTTTACAGCTGAATGTATTGCTTTGAAATAAGGATTAAAATTGCATCAAAAGCCAACAATCGAAAACAGAACGGATTTTGTAGGCGCAACAACGATGTGCCTCTACCACTGGTACCATTAGGTACCAGTCTTGTTGTGTGCAGTTTAAAGGGAAGGTATATTAATACCTTCCCTTTAAACTGCACACAACAAGACTGCTTGACTTCAGATTTCAATACAATTTCCTCATATGAACTGGTTCACAAAAAAGTCTACGACTCATCATCATCATCATCATCATCATTTCAGTCGAATGACGTCCACTGCTGGACATAGGCCGACCCTAAGCACCGCCACTTCATCTGTCCACCTTGTGGGAGGCCTTCCGCAACGAACCGCGAACCGCGAACGCTACGTCTTCCGGTACGTGGTCGCCAATCCAGAACCTGTCGGCCCCATCGGCCATCAGTGATCTACGAGCAATGTGCCCTGCCCATTGCCACTTACGTTGAGCAATTCTTCGAGCTATATAGGTCTACAACTACCATAATTCAAACATATATTTTTCCAATACAACGGTATATCTTGAAAAACAAACATAATATTTTGTAGCCCCAGTCTCCTTCTACCAATAATTTTGGACCCGTACCCAGCCACGACACATTAAATGCACAGTATCTAGGGCAAGGCATAGCCATCGCCGGACACAATAATTGATTCACACTATTATCAATATTAACAGGGTTAGAGTACATTCTGTACTAGTCTGATAGGATTCTTGAAAGCAACATTACCACGTTCAGCTGGAGAAATACTTTGTTAGAACTAGCTAGGACTGAAGAGACGACTATTTCGTCAGTTCACTGCAGGAAATCATTAAGTGGCATAGTCAAAACTTTGAATATTTGATTGCCCTATAAATTATAATCTTCAATATGATGATGCTAATGAAAAATTAAACACAATGAGTTTTTGCATTATATAAAACTCGTCAAGACGAGTTCAAGGCAATATAAACTTTACTTGATCATTTTTCCCGTTAATGTTCTTGCAGTAAACCGACGATTTACTCGTATATTCCAGATTCATTATTACTCCTTCATAAAAACCACAATTCATAAGATGAAGTTAAAGGGATGCATTGAAAGTACCGTACCATGTGGTGCCGGACGTAAAGAATAGCACCACCCCATTTCTTCCCGTGGGTGTCGTAAAAGGCGACTAAGGGACTTACTAGAGAATGGGCAGCAGCGTTCTCTAAGCATTTTTTTCAACCCACCTGCCAAGCGTAACGATTATGGCAAGCCCTCCCAATTGGGGGTGGCTTATGTCCAGCAGTGGACGTCTTTCGGCTGAAATGATGATGATGATTTATTGGTGCTGATTAATGTGTGTCAAGTTCGTCAGAATTGGGCAGGGCTGGCAGACTTACGCTGGCTGATCTTTTCTTAAAGTGAGAATATAGCGCAAATTTTCTACATTTTCGCGTCGAGAATCAATAAGGCATTATTCTAATTCACCGTGGATTACACCACCGTTTGCTATTTAGTAAGATCATTAATGTAAACTGCTTGCTTAGTAAGAAAAGCCCTCTTTCTCTCTCCTACTTTACTTTTCTCGACAGGGTCCACAATGATCATATTATCTCTGTTCTGTAAACCGCACCACCTAAGTTCACATTGTGGACTGTAAATAAATATTGAAAAGGCTTCGACGAAGCCTCGATAATGTCTCCATCACGACTACCTACATAACTATACTTACGAAGAGTCGGTATTCAATAAACATTAGAGAGAACCCATAACCATTGAACACATTGAAAACCATTTCCAACTAGCAGTAACTATTTACACTACAATAAACAGAAAATAGTTCCCAGAATGTCCAACAAACAACGTACGAATGGCCACCCGTCTTGGTAGGCATTGCAAAATGTATGAGCCCTCTCCTATCGTGTAATGACGTAAATAGCTCCGGGCAAATCGCTTTGTAGCTAGCAATTCATGGTCACTTTACCATGTATCGTTTTCATGTTTTTTTGATACCGCCAAAACAATGTTTCGAGGTCTAAGTGAAAGAAAGAAGGGAAGGCTTTATCGACTGTTGTACGAAATAAATGGTCGGGGAGATAAGAGTGAGTGATTGTACAAGGAAGGAAGGGGGTGAAATTAGAAATTGTGGGTTTTTGTGGAATATTCGAGATGGGTAGAAAGGTACCTACTGAAGGGTATGGAAACAAAGAATGCTAAAGCAAAGAGATTTTATAAGTTATTCCAGCTTAGGTAACTGATTTCGTTAGATTCTTGTGAGAAATGCTAAAACGCCTATATTCCTTACAGAATCTATGTTTACAAAGTTGTGGCATTAGTAATATAAAACATAAGTGTAGTTATTTTAATATTTTTGTTAATTTAGTGTTAGTATGTTTTCTTTGATTTTAAAACAAGATTAAATAGTTTTGTTATTTTGCAAGAGCCCCTCTACAGGTAAAGGCCTCCTCCAAAGTGAGCCAGTCTTGTCTGGATTTTGCTGAAACCATCAAAGTCAAAGTCAAAGTCAAATCATTTATTTCAAATAGGCACGAAGATACACTTTTGAACGTCAAAAATTACATGAATAGTTAATTGATTCTAGTTGCGCCTTCCAAAAGGTAGTTATGTATGGAGAAGAATGGGCAAGAAACTCCATACTTACTCTTTTAAAATGTTAACAATAGTTTGTATACATTAATTAATAATTATAGGTGAGCATCCAATTTGGACCCGCTGTGCATTTAATTTCGTCCTCCCATCTATTTCGAAGACTTCTTTTAGTTCTTTTGCCGATTGGCCCTTTCCACGCTGTCACACTTTTTGTCCATCGCTGATCTTGGAGGCGAGCTACTTGCCCAGCCCACTTCCATTTTAATGCTTATGATTTAGTCTACGCTAAACTAATAATAATATTATAAAGAGGTAAAATTGTTTGTTTGTAAGAGGTAATCTCTGAAAGTACTGATTCGATTACAATTGCCTATTGGCATAGGATACGTTTCATGGTACAGTTGATTTCCACGTGGACCGAAGTCGCGGACAGAGGCTTATCATCAGCATTTCAGCCGAAAGACGTGCACTGCTGGACAGAGGCAAGCACCACCATTTCCACCGGTAATGTGCTTCTCGTATTCAGCGGATTCCTGCGGCCTTCACAAGGTCATCGGTCTACCTTATGGGAGGCCTTCCAACGCTACGTCTTCAGAACCTTTTGGCCCCATCGGCCATCTGTTCAGCGAACAAAGTGCCCTGTCCATTGTCACTTAAGTTTGGCAATTTTTCGTGCTATGTCGGTTACCTTGGTTCTCCTGCAGAAGTTAGTATGTAATATAATGGAAATGCCTTTATTTCACGCAGGGATACGCAAAAGTGTGTAGTATATTCATATTCCTCCAGCTATTTTATAAATCCCTTGTCTAGGTATCAGCTTATTGAGAATTTAAATTTGTTAAAACTTTATGCACAAGTAAAATAATCAGGGATGCATCCGATACCGATACCGATGCCGATATATCGGCGATACTCGAAGTTTGCCGATATATGCATTTGCGATGTTTTTATGGCCGATTCAACGATACTTTTCTCATCAATGTTAATTTTAAATACTAAATCTATTAACTAATCTCAACCTGTCTATAGTTTTAAACGGTGTTATTTAGTTTGTCCTGTTATTTGTTCTTTTTATATTAATTAAAAAACAAACTGACTTGTGTTTTATTTATTTTACCCTCATTTTTTTATTCAATAAGCGTATCGGTATCGGTATTGATATCGGTAGCGGTATCGGTATCGGTATCGCCGATATTTTTATATGAGCATCGGTATCGGTATCGTATCGGCAAAAAGGCGTATCGAGGCATCTCTAAAAATAAAACGTGGTAACGGCCACGACTTATGAGTTGTAGGTTCGAACCCAGACACGAGCTTTACTCTGTGTAAATTATTTCATCACCTGCTCTCAAAACGGTGAAGAAAAACATCGTGAGGAAACCAGCATGTCCTAGAACCAAAAATTTGAAGACATGTGAGATCTACCAACCCGCACTGGGCGCGCGTGGTAGATGACCCCTCCCTCTCGGAGAGAGGAAGCCTTTGTCCCGGCAGTAAAAATATTATAGGCTGATTATGCTAAATAATACTATACAATTAAGCCAGGCTTAATTTTCTCATCGAAAACTAACTAACACCGTCTGACCCTCGCAATCGTATTTTGGAAATATACGTTGTAGTACTTATGTGTTGTGTACGTACCAACCAAATTGGGTACACCCCCTAGAGAGTAGAGGCGTCAATGATACAGTTAACCAGAATTCTCAGTAACATGCGTAGGTACACAAGCTTGGTGATCGTGATCAAACACTCCTGACTACTAGTTTGGTAACTATGCGAGATAACTATTACAGTTCGGACACAGACCAATTATGACTGCTAGAAACGAACCTTGTAAAAAAAAATTGGCCATCATAAGGACTGCCGACAGAAGTGAAAACCCAAAACTTTGGAATAACTGTTCTTTTATACATGTAGCTCATGGAAAGCGTTCGGTGACGATGACACGAATTCTATGATTTTTGTTCACCCAAAAAGTACACACACATAACACAGAACCGACCGTACCGTGTGGTGCCGGACGTAAAGAATAGCACCACCCCATTTCCTCCCGTGGGTGTCGTAAAAGGCGACTAAGGGACTTGCTAGAGAACGGGTAGCAGCGTTCTCTATGCATTTTTAACACCATACTGCGATCGCCAACCCACCTGCCAAGCCTGGTGATTATGGCAAATTCCCCCCTTTTGGGGATGGCCTATGTCCAGCAGTGGACTTATATCGGCTGAAATGATGATGATGATGACATAACACAGTATACATACAGCTCATTTAAGCGTTCGGTGACGATGACGCGGGTTCCATAATTTTTGTTCACCCGAAAAGTACACATATATACACAGTATATATATAGCTCATGGAAAGCGTTCGGTGCCGATCGCGAACCCATAAGTTTTTCCCCTACCAAAAATCGCTCAACGCTTAAAGAAGTTTTCACCTCAAAAATCTTGGGAATTATCAATAAGAGCTGATCAAACTCAACCTTAAATTCAAAATCATTTATTTCAAGTAAACAAATCAATCAATAAAAATAAAAAAAATTATACGGGTACTTTTGAATTTTCAAGCAGTCGTAGTCGATCAGTCCAAAAGATGAAACTAGTTGTCCGTTTCAAAGCGTAGTAAGTTTCTGTAGAAAAGAACGGGCAAAAAACCCCATCGATACTCTTTTAAATCAAAATATTGTTGTGTTTATATGTTATTGAAGGAACGATGTATAAAAAGTGAAGTTAAAATTGTCAAATAAAACACTTTTGACGATCACAATTTTATTAAATAAATTATATCACATTTATAACACAAATTTCACACTTATAACTGAAATTACTTTCCAAGAAACTCAGAATTAAGCAAGCCAAAAACATCCTATATTTAAAACCACGAAAAATCTTAAAAAACTTAAAAAATTCCACCAAACTGCTAAGCATTTTCCGTGCAATTTGATATGCAAGTGTTGTCGCTTGATAAATATTTATGAGATCTGGCAACACCCGACACCCAGACGTCGCGGGCGGCTCAAGTACTTTGTAAACTGCTTTTCATTATCATACTTTAAGCTTTTGTTTAGTTTTAAAACTTGTTATAACATGGATTTTTATTATACCTAGTCGTTAGGGAAAATTTTGTTATGTACTTCTTATAATGTTGCTGGTTTAAAAAAAAGTCGATAGGGTAAGGTTACCGAACGTTTTTTTGGACTTGTCCGATTTTCGATTGACGATTGCAGACACGGAAAAACGACTAGAAATTTTAAAATAATGTTTCTATACCCAAAGTCTCAAATTCAGATCATTTATGTAAAGAAAGGGGATGACTTAGCAAAAAAATATATTTGTAATGGTAATTCACATAAAATGGCGAAAAAAAAGGATCCATTTTCTTTTAAGTACTGAATTTAAGAAATAATAATTAAAAAATAATCATACCGTAATAATTTTTATAAATTTTCGGTTTTAAACAAAGGTATAAAAAAAGGAGATTTTATGGTATAAAATATTTTATGATAGGTACTGATAACAATGCAGGAGACCCAAACATTTTCACATTTTTTACATCTTCAACAATACTAACATACCAACTCTCATTCATAGATTCATATTGTAGGTAGCATACAGCCACATTTTGGATGAAAACGGCTGTAAACTGTTTCAAGTGGAAATCGATTTTAGGAGGCCTACGTCTAGCAGTGGACTTAAAAGGGCTGATTATGACGATCATAGGCCGTGTCTCCAACACACTACATAAAACATTGTTTGGCAACGGTATTTCGTTTGCATAGTTCTTATAATTAATTCACTTTAATTTCAAAGATAATAATTTACAAAAAAAAAATATGATAAAATGTTTCGCACCACTGTCCTGTCATTTTGACAGTGACATTTCTTGACATTAATTTGTTTACATAAATTATCTGAATTAGAGACTTTGGGTATAGCTACCTACTCTAACATAAGTCTCTTCCTTTACCTAAATAATGGTGTCCACTTTATCTACTTTAATATTACTTGTTAATTTATTTAAACACAATATATCTTACATAATCTAGTGTTAAAGTAATAAACCTATTATTGTCTTCTTTTTAAATGTTTGATGTAAATTGATGGCCTGAAACACAGGTTTTTTGTAAACCTAGATCAGGCAGGTCTACATTACAGTTAGAATAGAATGTTGTTGGATGTTTTACTTTATACTTGAATAAATTATATTTTATTTTTTATTTGGGTATGATATTCTTACAGAAAATGTGGAGCTCGTGGCTAAGTAATAACAGCCGCACGGGTCGATCCGTCAGGATAAGCTACGCTTGCCGGGGTTGGTCAGTGGATGGGTGACCATCTTTACATACCGAGACTCCTCCGTGCCTCGGAAAGCATGTTAAGCCGTTGGTCCCGGCTGTCATTTGTGGATCTTTGACAGTCGTTAAGGGTCGTCAGAAGCCCAAAAAGTCTGACAACCAGTCTTACCAAGGGGTATCGTGTTACCCAGTTACTGGGTTGTGGAGGTCAGATAGGCAGTCGCTCCATGTAAAATACTGGTATTCAGCTGCATCCGGTTAGACTGGAAGCCGACCCCAACATAGTTGGGAAAAGGCTAGGCAGATTTGATTCTTACAGAAAATAAATAAATGTTTGGCATGCCTCCTGTGTTCGACAGAAGTGCGGAATATGTATCACGACTTTAGCCATACCGCTGATTTTATTTATTAAATCTTTAGCCACAATTAAAAAAAAATACCATACAAAGCGGACTTGAAACCTGGTCGCTCACAATGGGCCTTATTAGAAGGCTTAAAGTCACCCAAAGGGCAATGGAGAGGGCTATGCTTGGAGTTTCCCTACGTGATCGAATCAGAAATGAAGAGATCCGCAGGAGAACCAAGATAACTGACATAGCCTGAAGAATTGCCAAACTTAAGTGGCAGTGGGCAGGGCACATTGCGTGCAGAACAGATGGTCGTTGGGGCCGAAAGGTTCTGGAGTGGCGACCGCGTACCGGAAGACGTAGCGTTGGAAGGCCTCCCACAAGGTGGACTGATGACCTTATGAAAGCCGCAGGAATCCGCTGGATGCGGGAAGCACAAAACCGGTCGAGGTGGCGGTTCTTGGGGGAGGCCTATGTCCAGCAGTGGACGTCTTTAGGCTGAAATGATGATGATGATGAAAGGCGGACTTAATTCCTGTGGCATTTTCTACCAGTCAACCTTAGGGTAATGCAGAGAGGAAACATGGCAGTTAAAACATAATAATAATTTAATTTATTCCCAAAATCTTACTCTCTGCCTGCGTCTGTGTTCCCTTCGACATATAACCCGTCTGCCTTCAAAGCAAGAATGAACAGGCATCTTCTGGCCACGCTCGTTCCATCATAGATCTCATCCATCGCTTTCCATCAGGCGAGATCGAGGTCAAGAGTAGTCCCAATCCATAGTTCCATACTTAACACACACACACACTAATATTATAAAGGCGAAAGTTTGTGAGTGTGTGTGTATGTTTGTTTCTTCTTCACGCTCAAACGGCTAGAACAATTTTGATAAAATATTGTATGGAGGTAGCTGACACCCTGGATTATAGGCTACTTTTTATCCCGATATTCCCACGGGATCGACACTTATGCGGGTGAAACCGTGGGGCGCAGCTAATAATAATATTATAAATTTGGAAGAAATTCTTTCTGTGTGTCTGTCTGTTACGTTTTCACGCCTAAACCGCTGATATTATAAATATGGAAGAAAGTTTTTCTGTGTGTCTGTCTGTTACGTTTTCACGCCTAAACCGCTGACCCGATCTTCATGAAATTTGGCAGAGATATCGCCTGGGATATGGAGAAGGATATAGGTTACTTTTTTACGCGATAACCGATATATACGCGGGCGGAGCCGCGGGCAAAAGCTAGTAATATTATAAATATGAAAGAAAATCTTCCTGTGTGTCTGTCTGTTACGTTTTCACGCCTAAACCGCTGAATCGATCGTCATGAAATTTGGCAGTGATATAGCCTGGGATATAGAGAACGAAATAAGCTATTTTTTTACGCGATAACCGATATCCACGCAGGCGGTGCCGCGAGAAAAAGCTAGTTAGTATTTAAAAAAAAAACAATTTATTACCAAACCGAATCAAAACTGCATTACTACAATTTCATCGAACAACATAATTGATTAGTATCGACAATATTGTAACTAAAATACAGTGATGTCACTAACTCATTATAATTGAATAGTTTCTGTCGAGTCGTCATTACTGTGGCTCGAGCGGTAATATATTGTGATAGCCTATGATTAAGAGCAGCTGTGCACACAAATTATGTCTGAAATTTCGATATAGTGTATGGACAGTATGGAATAATCGGAATTGTTTGTTTGGAAGCAAAAATGTAATTGGACGTAGTTAAACGAAAATAATCCAATCCACACAAAGTCCTTTTGGAGATATTGATGTTTGAAGTTTAAATTATATATTATCTACACTAATATTATAAAGAGGAAAGATTTGTACCTATTTTTGTATGTTTGTATGTTTGTAATGAATAGGCTCAAAAAGTACTGGGCCGATTTAAAAAATTCTTTCACCAATAGAATGCTACATTCTTCCAATTTGACATAGGCTACATTTCATTTTGAAAAAAATTAGGGATCCTTGGTAAAATTTGAACAATGTAACCGAAGGTGTAGAAAAATGAGTCTTAAAATGTCTTTCGTATTGTCTACCCCGTGCGAAGCCGGGACGGGCTGCTAGTATTTTATATTTCCGTGCAAGTGGGCTGGTTCTGAGGTTGATCAAAATGATAAGCTTTTGTTTTTTGCTTGGATCTATTTTACTCGCCGATACTCGCAGTATCGATATTTAGACTCAATTTGGTACACTCAACTGATTTTTGACCAGGTTGTGGATCGGATCCTTTTCGTTTAAATACGTCCATGGTCCTTCGCTACGAAAATGCAATTTCAGTTTTTCATGGATCTCTTTAAGAGCGTTCATCCCGCGCGGGCTGGCAACTTCGCATTTCTAGAGGTATCTCGTGATTATTATTTTTTATTTAATTTAAATCAAAGTACAATTTTTTTTTTTCAACCTATCTCTAGATCCTTGTATTTTATATTTATTTTTAACATTTACTTTATAATAAATACAAATATTTAGTCGTAGTATTGTAAATAGAAAATAATTGACAATTTGTCAATTATTTTCGGATGAACACTCTTAAAAATAACATATTGACTAGAGTTACCTAATCATGTAGACCAAAATTTTATTTCCTAACATTTCAGTTGGTATTGAATCAGAAAGTAAAGTGTTAAGACATCAATCTACTATCTAAAATAGTTAAATAAAATCAAAATCAATCTAGTCAAAATCAATCAAATCAAAATCAATCAAATCAAAATCAATCAAATCAAAATCGATTAAATCAAAATCAATCAAATCAAAATCAATCAAATCAAAATCAATCAAATCAAAATCAATCAAATCAAAATCTATCAAATCAAATCAAAATATTTTATTTCACATAAACCTGTGCACGGTGCACGGTTCCAACTGGTTGTTTCCTATGAAGAAGAGCCGGCAAGAAACTCCACGGTTACTCTTATAAAAATAATTGTTTTTTACAAATAACAGTGTTAATAGGTATGGGAGTAAGGTGTAGGACTTTCAACAATTACCAAGTACTTAACAAAATAGAAAATGCTCAGCAAATCTACAGTCTACTAGGCCTTCAACGTTCTCACATTCACAAAAAAAGAATTATACAAAGATGATAAAATAAATTAAAATCTATATAAACCAAATGATATGGTTGCTACAACTACAATTACAAATCTGAATAAATATGTCCACAAAAGCAACCAATAAAGAGTTGAAATTAGAATTGTAGGTATATAAAGTCAAATAATGAGATGCCTATATTTGGTTATGTCACGGAAGACTGTAAAAATTCAAAAATAAAACATCATTATTTGGGAGCAGTTAGTAGACACTTACATAATTATGCTGTTAATTAGTTACCAGGGAAGCCACATGTGCAGAAGGAATTATCGCCAAACTTCCTTGTCCTCAACGTAGTCTTTAATCTTATAATATGCTTTTTTGATAAGGACACGTTTGATGTGGGTTTTGAACTTTCCATCGCCAAGTTCTGTAACTGACTTTGGCAACTTGTTAAAAAAGTGGATACTGTTTATAAGAGATGTATATAATAGTCGAATCACTATTTCAAATAAGCACTTTTTTTGTTAGCCAATACTGTCCACTGTTGGCTAAAGGCCTCCCAAAAACTCTCCCTTGCGGTACGCGTCCAGGTCATCTCGCCATCTTTTTCTGGGCCGTCCTCGGCGGCGCCGTCCATCTACAGGTACCCATTGTGTGGAGACTTTCGCCCAGCGGTCATCGTGCATGCGGCTGATGTGACCCGCTCAATCCCAATAATAATAATCATCATTTATTCAAGCAACAAGACTCAAAGTGTTAGTAACAACATACTTACAAACTATATTAGTAAAATTTAACAGACACAATTTGTGACATCACTGCTGGAAGGTAACAGGCCCAGCTGATACCCTGCAGCAGTGGTTCGCAAACGCACAATCCAGCCTACTTGCTACCATAGATAGGATGCTGTTGGTACCGCCTCGCACAATAAGGTAATAAATACTACCTACCAAGAAAAAAAAAAGAGAAAACAATTTCAAAACATTCCAAAATGAAATAAAAACAAAAACTTAAACCTCTGAGCCACAAAATATGCAAAGGCCACATCTTATTCAGCCTTGTCGTGTTATGATAATGTTACGCAACTGCGGCCCGCATTCCTTAACTCGCAGATGTTTACGGCTCAAAAAAGTTTTATTTATAAAACAAACGAAGATATATACAGCCTCCTTAGTTATTTTGTATACAGGCTGGAATTCAAAGAGGATTTAAAAGGGTTTTCTACTTGAAACTTTGTTTACTTAAGAACTAAAATTTGGGCCGCTTTTGGAATTAAAGAATAATATTGTAGATACTGTGTTTTTTTTTTTTTTTTTTTTTTTGAGTTTAAGAAGCCTCTTCTTGTTAGTACTGTTTTTTTCGTTGCTGGATTTTAGATTTTGTTTGCTGTATTAATTAGGAAATTTCTACATGAATACTGAGGTTTGTTTTGATGAAGATTCCTGTCTCTGCAGCCCTAACCACCGGTAGCTTGAACCCTGATGACCTGATGACCGATGAACACCGGCGGACCTATATTTTTTAAATTTCTATTTTTATTAAATAGTTTTTTAATAAAAATATTTAAAAATGGTAAGAATGAAAATGAATAAACGAATAATAATTTATAATAATAATATGATTTATTTTAACTTCAATACAAAGCCATCTGTGTAGCCCTGGCACTTGTACTATGAGTTCCTGTGTCATAAGAGCCAGGTGCGTTAATGCACTGAACTTTCCCACTACGACTCTGAACTAAAGCTAAATTAAAACACATGCTCTCTATTCTCCGGTGTTATGAAACACTGCTCTGAATATAACTAGTTACTGCTCTGTTTATTAGACCTAAAGAAACTGTACACTTCTATAATAATTCTGAAAACAAAAAGGTTTTATTTAATAGAAAACCAGTCTTAAATGAGTGCCAAAAGCACCCTTATCTCAATGTTTGCCACATCCAAAAATCCAAACTTTCTCACTCAATTAACGACACTAAAATAAAACGCATGTTCTCCATGTTCCACACATAAAAGAGTTCTGAATATGGTTAGGTACGGCTCTGTTCATTAGAGTGTGTAAATGTGCACTATAACTGTATTTTTGGAAAGTATATGGTCTTTTTTAAAAGAAAATCAATAATAAAATAGTGCTTTCATACTTAATTTACCTCTGACGCAAATAAGTTTAATAAAAAAAACGAAGGAACGACTACGACACTAAAATGAAGCTTCACCAAAACTAAATTAAAACACATCACGCTGTATCATCATTATCATTTCAGCCGAAACACTTTAGACTTATCTGCTGGACATAGGCCTCCTCCAAGCACCGCCACTTCATCCGCGTCTGTGCTTCCCGCATCCAGCGGATTCCTGCGACATTCACAAGGTCATCGGTCCACCTTGTGGAAGACCTTCCAACGCTATGTCTTTGGGTACGCGGTCGCCACTCCAGAACCTTTCGGCTCCATCGGCCATCTGTTCTGCGAGCTGCCCAGTGCCACTTAAATTTGGCAATTTTTCGGGCTCTGTCGGTTGCCTTGGTTCTCCTGCGGATCTCTTCATTACTGATATGGTCACACAGAGAAAATTCAAGCATAGCCCTCTCCATTGTCCTTTGTGTTACTTTTAGCCTTTTAGTAACACGAATAATCATCGAATCCGACTCGGCTGGGCAGCGTTCGGGAAGCTATGCAATATTTTCTCGTCTTACATTCCGCAGTGTCTCAAGACGAAAGTCTTTGACGAATGCGTATTGGCTAGTAATGACCTATGACACTGAAACGTGGTCGCTCACAATGGGCCTTATTAGAAGGCTAAAAGTCACGCTATATATTCCACTCATATATATATGTTGCGACTATATGTTGCGACGGGGTGGGTCGGGGGAACAAGAAATTTCACGCGGACGAAGTCGCGGGCAGAAGCTAGTTATATACTAGCTTCTGCCCGCGACTTCGTCTTGTTCCCCCGACCCACCCCGTCGCAACAGATTGCCTGCCCGTGCTTTTACTTCGTTTTCGCTTAAACTTTAATTTAAAAAAAAATGTGTCCTGGTTAATAGGAATGTAATTCTTCCTCAAGAATTGGGCTGTAAAATGCAAAAAGATTTTTTCAAATCCAACTCTCAGTTCCAGAGATTAGCGCGTTCAATAACAAAAAAACCTGCCAAGTGCGAGTCGGACTCGCGCACGAAGAGTTCCTTACCATCCATACTAATATTATAAATGTGAAAGTAACTCTGTCTGTCTGTCTGTATGTTACGTTTTCACGCCTAAACCGCTGAACCGATCGTCATAAAATTTGGCAGAGATATAGCCTGGGATATGGAGAAGGACATAGGCTACTTTTTACGCGATAACTGAAATACACGCGGGCGGAGCCGCGGGCAAAAGCTAGTTATCTATAAAAACGGTAAAAAGTCATGTCCGGTGCATGGGAGCCCCCCTTAAATATTTTTTTTTTTCGTTTTTTAGTATTTGTTGTTATAACGGCAACAGAAATACATCATCTGTGAAAATTTCAACTGTCTAACTATCACGGTTCATGAGATACAGCCTGGTGACAGACGGACAGACAGACAGACAGACAGACGGACGGACAGCGGAGTTTTAGTAATAGGGTCCCATTTTACCCTTTGGGTACGGAACCCTAAAAACTAACTCTTCAGCTTTAGAATAGACTACCTCGCAGAGTTGATCATTATTTTGCTGCGGAGTTATTATAAAACAGTTATACTCGTATCTCCTAAGATATTCATTGAAATGAAATGATGTAAGGGCAACTTTGTTCAAAATTAAATACTTGTGATGAATAACGTATTTATTTGGATAAGGATTAATACCATGTTTATGAAAACTCCTTCGCAAATAATGCATTAATTTCGAACAAACTTGATTACCATAAAAAATGGTTATAGTGAGTCAATCTTAAAAGATAGACATATGCTGTCGCGGACTTTTTTTTAGAAAATTTAAAGAGAAATAATTCCATCATACATGATAATTGCGTAACTTAAACCGTTTATGCAGCGCACGCAACAGAAGCTCTCAAAAAGGAATAATATTAATATTTTTTCCCGTTTTTGCAACATTTTTAATTTATGCTCCACTCCTTTTGGTCGTAGCGTAATGTTATATAGCCTGTAAGTTTACTCAATAAATGGACTATCCAACACAAAAAGAATTTTTCAATTTCAACCAGTAGTTCCTGAGAATAGCGCGTTCAAACAAACAAACAAACTCTTCAGCTTTATAATATTATAATTATAATATTAATAATATAGATAACACAGATATGTATGTCTGGATATAGCTGGTAACTGCTCCGTTCATTAGACTACTGTAGTAAAGCTGGAAAACAAAAGGTAACTATTTAAAGAAAACAAAATGAGTATTCAACAGCATAAAAATCAGTTTTCAACTCATGAACAATTCATGAACGTAAAACACCAGTTCTTCACACTCAATTTACGATACAAAACTGAAGCTAAACTACGACTAAACCTAAACTCATCACGCTCTATATTCCACACATAACAGAGTTCTGAATACAGCTAGTTACGGCTCCGTTCATTAGACTTATATTGTGCACCACGATATTGAGTTACCGGAGCTACGGGAAATACGACACGATTTCAGATATACTTTTCTTATGGTGGTTCAACTGGATTTATTATGAAGCGTTTTTGATGAGAAGAAATGAGTCGATTGCATTTTGGATCGAAGGTTTTAATTTTAATAAAACGATTCTCGGCATTTCTTTTTACAACAATTAGGTATTTTATGTCGAAAGAGAGAAGCTTCTCAGTTGTTGATATTAATCAGGACCCTTTCATCTTTTATTAATTGCTTATTCATTTATTTAGATAGCTTTAGGTTTTCCATCGTTTTGAAAGGCGTATTACCAGTCCACATAAATAATTTTTCCCCAAAAAGTAAAAATACATAGATAGGTAACGAATATTTTTACTTTTAATTTGATATACGGTACATTTTAGAAGCATGACTCAAATTACTTAGAATTTATTAAAAAGGTACCTAAGAAAAGCAAATAATTACTTGGTCCTTCAAGACGAAATTCGAAATACTATTATAATTCAACAAACTCGTGTATGGACCAGTAATTACCTACACGTACCAAAGCTACATAGAAGCCCAGCATCGTTACTGTACTCCTTGTACTCTTGTTACGTAACAGCTGATTTCAAGGAAAATGGCTTTCACATAGTATCGGAAATTGCATTATTGACTTGTATTATTACAAACTTGGTTACCATTCGATTGAAGGGATTCTACGGTTTAGCTTTGAGTATGCTATTAACTATTAAAGGCAATTCGGACTATGCTATGAATTGAGTCCCACAAATTGACAGATTTGAGCGATTATTATTTATTTAACCACGAAACTTTTGACCGACCAGCCATCACTTTGACGTAACCTATTTACATTTCTACGAGTATAAAAATCATCATCATCATTATTTCAGCCGAAAGACGTCCACTGCTGGATATAAGCCTCCCCCAGTTGCCATGTCACTACGCTTGGCAGGCGAATTGGCGATCGCAATATGGTGTTAAAAATGCATAGAGAACGCTGCTGCCCATTCTCTAGTAAGTCCCTTAGTCGCCTTTTGCGCCACCCACGAGAAGAAATAGGGTTGTGCTATTCTTTACGTATACCACACGGTACAAGTATAATAATAATAAATTATTTATTGGCATTATGCACAGGTTACGAAACGAACTGTGTTTCCGAACACATACAACCCTAATCTATTGAAAGTGAGGGTGAACAGGCTTCTTCTGGGTAAGCTCACTCCATCGTCGACTTTGTCTCTGTCACCTCTGACCTAGACTAGAGTCAAGAGCAAACCCATCGTGAAATAAAATAAAATAAATAGAATGGAAACCCTGACTCCAGAGCTAGGTAAGTACCTGTATTTCCAGAGCCAGTGACTTCTTCCAGATATATTAGAATTATGCATGTTTTAAGCAGCGAAGTTATACAATTATGTTACATAATAGCAAAAAAAAGTATCGTAAAGTCTTATATATAAAATTCTCGTGTCACAATGTTGGTTACCATACTCCTCCGAAACGGCTTGACCGATTTTTATGATATGCATATTCAGTAGGTCTGAGAATCGGCTATATTTATATATATATTTTTTTAATTTTAGGTAGGTAGGTAGGGTAGGGTAGGGTAGGTAGGGTAGGGTAGGGTAGGTAGGGTAGGGTAGGGTAGTGTAGGGTAAAGTTGGGCAGGGCTCCAAGTTACTGGGTAATACGATAACCCTTGGTAAGACTGGTTTTCAGATTTCTGGGCTTCTGACTACCGGTAAAGACTCTCGAAGATCTGCGAATGACAGCCGGGACCAATGGCCTAATGTGCTTTCTGAGACACGGAAGGGTTTCGATATGTAATGGAAGGTCACCCATCCACGAACCGACCTCGGCAAGCGTAGCTTAACTTTCTATCAACCCGTGCGGCTGTTATCATTTAGCCACAAGCCCCATTATTTACACTATACCAAATATTTTAATAAAGAAAGAAAGAAAGACAAATATTTTATTTGGGACACGCACAAGAAATACAAACATTAAAAAAAAATTGCATTTAAAAATAACAAAATTTACATTGTAAACAACAACAAAAAACAATAGAATAAGACTTGTGCGAGGCCAAAAAGGCCACTATCTCGGCATAATGCTGCGATATTTAAAAAATAATAAATACCGCAGCGCTGGTATTCTGATAGGGCCCGTAATAACACACTAGAAGTACAAATAATCTAATAAAGAATTTGGTCCTTCGGTACAGGATACCAAATATAGAATTCTACGTCTAGAATATCTAGCTAAAGTTTTCAATAGAGTTGTAATCGCCAGCATATACAACAGGAATACAGTTTCGACATCGTTAGCCCTCATTGTTCCATGAATTCAGGCTTCTGGGAAATGAACAGAAATCCACAAAGTAGTATTTATTATGTATATACTAGCGTGTGGTATATTTACTACGGATAGCACATTGTAATTACACATCCTATTACCTATTATGATTCAGTAGTTTTTCCAAAGTATTTATTGGAGAATACAACGAGAAACGAAGAACGAAGCAGAGTGATAGCAGATTCAGTTTGCTCTTCTAGGAGCTAACTGAATCTGCTAACTGGAGCTTTGAATTTTTTTGTAGCGGTTAATGTCAGACCTTGAATACATACTTGGGGGTTTATTTATAAACGCTGCTTAAAGTTAAGTAATGATTAGCGAATGTTTAACCATACATTTTTGACGTTTGAACGTCACTTAACTTTAAGCAACGTTTATGAATAAACCCCTTGATGTTTGAGCTCTGGTAATATTGAGGGCAATTTTTAAGTGCTTTTCTCTACGTTAACTATAATATTTTCTTTTCCTGTGACTTAATCTAGCCCAAGTGTTCAGTCCTGGTCGCTCACAATCTCGAACGTTCTGCCTAATTAAGCGTGGCTCTGGAGAGAATCAGCTGAAAAAAAAAGTGCAGCTGTTTGTGCTTAAAACTTTTTAATAAAAAAAAAATACAAATATAAAACATTAATCATTTAACAGTACTAATCTTGTACTAATCTTTAAGTAACTAACTAACAGTACTAATCAGTACTAATCTTGTAGCTCGGTAAATGTGTATTAGGATTAAGTTTAGGTTAAGTTTTCTATGGGTCTATGCCACCCGAATTAAAGTTTTATATATTATTATTATTAATACCGTAGGTACCGTACGGTTATAATCTGTTAATTTTAAACCTCTTCAACCAATATTCACGTGTCAAAACTTAATGTAATAAAGAGCAAAGCTGTTTATTATTTAAAATACACGGAAATCGACTAATCATGATTGACACAAAGCTTTTACGGCACACAGACTTCAAACTGTCATGAACTCAATTTTATTATAACCCTCGGCGGTGCCAGCTTGAATAATTAAAGATATTTGAAACTTACGTAGGTACTTATTTTGTGGCTGTATAATAAATATCGAATCAGAAATGAAGATATCCGTAGGAGAACCAAGGTAACTGACATAGCCTGAAGAATTGCCAAATTTAAGTGGCAATGGGCAGGGCAAATTGCTCGCAGAACAGATGGCTGATGGGGCCGAAAGGTTCTGGAGTGGCGACCGCGTACCGGAAGACGTAGCGTTAGAAAGTCTCCCACAGGATGGGCCGATAATCTTGTGATGGCTGCAGGAATTCGCTGGATGCGGGAAGCACAGAACCGGTCGAAGTGGCGGTGCTTGGGGAAGGCCTATGTCCAGCAGTGGACGTCTTTCGGCTGAAATGATGATGATGATGATGATGATAGTAAATATCTACATATTTTTAAATAAAATGCATCTTTATCATTATCGTTATCGGCTACAGGCACGCTTGCACCACAAATCACTAAATACATTAAGCGCTAACAAATTTAAATCAACATTCTGTCTCCTTCAACTTTGACAACGTTTGACAAGAAAGAGATTTTTTTTTTAAATTATGGCTTAATGTATTTAGTTATGTGTCTACTATGTTCTTCTCCAAACTCCAAATAAAAAGAATGTTATAATTGTAAAGACAAAAACATTATTAAGAGCGCTGTCTCGGGTCCACAAGCACCTTCGTCCTTTAAAAAAATATTATCTCGTGACCGAGACGGAATTATCAATCAGCTGCCTCGGTAAGTATGTCTAGAATTTTCTAATACCTATTATAAAGTTTCAAATTGAGACACGAAACAAAATACTATCTAGAGGAATGTAACCGTTTTCGGCCACATTCCTCTAGATCGTTGTCGTCTCAATATGAAACTTGATATTTTATATTATGTTTAAATGATTCCAAGAAGAAAGAAAGAAAAAACGTTTTTTTCGGTAAACATGACGCAAAAAAAGAACACAACACAAAAAAAAATATAAGTTTGGGGTAAATATGCGTCACATCCACGCAAAACGGCCATCGCTCAGCATAATGCTGCGACCCTATGCGAGACAGAGCCCCAGCGTTGGTTTTCAGCAACAGCCGGAAATCCATCCATGAATCCATTTTTCATGCTGCTTGATTTTATTTATTCAGGCAAATATTTTATTTAGTACTCGTACACAAGAGCAGCACGCGCTAACAGCGAAGGCAACTGTAGCCGTAAACGCATCGACGGTAAAGGCAACTGCAGCCGAGTGTCGACGGCTGCTGGCAGTTGCCGCTTAGACGAGCGGCGACTTGTCGACGTCTACATTCGTCGCTGGTAGACGTAAACGCGTATAGGGTGAAGCGATACTTTACGCCTGGACAGCTTTTAACCCTTTACAAAGCACAAGTCCGTTCCTGCATGGAGTATTGCAGCCACCTTTGGGATGGCTCAGCAAAGTACCAACTTGCTGCGCTTGACTCGGTGGAACGCAGAGCTAAGAGGCTCATTGGCGACGTAAAACTGGTGGATGCCAAGCTTCACAGCTTGGCTCATCGCCGCAAGGTTGCCTGCTTGTCGGTCTTCTACAGATTGTACTTCGGAGAGTGTGCCCATGAACTCCACGACCTCATTCCACCGGCCCCCTTCTACCATCGGACATCTAGACGCACTGCAAGTTACCACCCCTACCTAGTTGATATACCACCAACTCGCACTAAGCGTTTTCAAACGTCTTTTATAATGCGCGCAGCAAAGGATGGAACTCTCTGCCTGCGTCTGTGTTTCCGAACGCATACAACCCTAATCTATTCAAAGTGAGAGTGAACAGGCTTCTTCTGGGTAAGCTCACTCCATCGTAGACTTTGTCTCTGTCATCCAGACCTAAAGTCAAGAGCAAACTCATAGTAGAATTAAAAAAAAAAAAAGTTGCCTTTGCCGTCGACAAGTATCAACAGTTGCAGTTGCCTCTGCCATTAGCGGGTGCCGCTCGTGTATGAGCACTTAGAGGATCTGACTTATAAAATGTTTTTAAAATCTCTGTATACTTGACCAAAATAACCTATCTGCAATTTCAAACTTCTAAACTATCTTGGCAAACAAAGCATTTCTAAATGGTAGATACGCTTAACTATTTGGAGAAGAATAGGTATTAGCTGATAGCAACATAACCTACGAATTAATGGTGTTTCATTACCAAGCAAAAAAGAAACATAAAACACGCCATCAAAATCACAGATAAATCCTTAACCACGTTCAATTTGTGAAACGCGTCATAGATGGCGCCAGATTCGTTAGGCCCTTTGTTACCCAACCGTCGCTTGCCGCGTGGTTACGATAAATTGCAGTTCTATACACGTAACATAGACGTGTGGAGGGTTAAGCAATCATCATGATACCCGTATTAGTATTCGGTGGTGAATTTGCTTTTCTGCGGTTCATTTATTTGAGGAGTCACATATTATTGAGGTTTTGAATAGAGGTTCATCAATCTTGGACGTGACGTCATAACTGGTAATTAATGTGTGGCTTCATAATATCAATACGTTTCATTTAAGTAGCGCCCACCAAAAACATTTCATGTATGTAAAGTAGGTTGCTAAGACTTACATAATGCTTTCATTGTTAAAAAGTTATCAGGGCCTCAAGTCTGCTATTACAATAGTGTCAGAATGGTCTATCATTGATTTCATAATTGTTGATTTTGACAAGATTGGTAATCTACTATAAAACTCACTGAGACTACAGACTAAATTTAGACTTTCAGGATGCCTAGGTGAAGTACTGAAGGAAATCCAGGTAACAGGAAACACAACTTTATTCTTTCTTATAACCTTCTCGTCCCACAGCTCGAGTCAGAATGTTCAACCGACCCTTTCCTACTTCCCAGGTCTCTTCGTAATTTGCGCGGTAAAAACGAGCTCTGTGATTGGTTAACGATTTAATGTCATCAACCAATCACAGATGACAATGTGCTGGCGTCTGATCGGTTAGCCAATCAGAAGCATCCAGCAACAAACTGACAAACTAAAGTGTTGCCAGTAAAAATATTCGAATCAAATAGTTACAGACCCGGAAACTAGACTTTTTGCGTTTCAATTTAACTAAATAAAAATGTATATTTGCGAACCCTAACAATCGACCATCCTGATATCGTGTGCGTCCCTGCACACGGTACCGGGTGGAACCCTAACAATCGGAATTAGGTCAGTTGAACAAACTTCACATTCCATGTACACAATATTTCAAAATCAATTCAAATTAGATGCCAATATCATACATAATAATTAACAATCTAATTATAAATTTATTAACTCATTTATTGACTATTTACAGATTATTATAATATTAAATACAAATTTACTTAACCTCATTGACTATTTGGAAATTAATAAATTAATACAACTATTGTTGCAACTTCAAATTAATCATAGGCAAATCAATCAATATGTAGAAATCACAACGATCGATTAGTTGTGTTTAATCTATTTAATAAAAATAAAAAAATACATAAACTCAGGTCCCAATGATCGATTAATCGGGATACCCTGTGATCGACGATCGATTAGTCGATATACTTCAAAGATTACCTCGACGATCGATTAATCGGGATACCCTGTGATCGACGATCGATTAGTCGATATACTTCAAAGATTACCTCGACGATCGATTAATCGAGGGAGCCTTTGCTAACCATGCGCTCAAGCCGATCGATTAAGCTTGTGCAACAGGAGCAAGACGAACGAGTAGCTCTGGCATAGTTGATCAGACGCGAGTCAATCGATTCTCGCATCCAATCTGAAACAACACACCATTCTGTAGTTACATGCCTCACAAGGAACACCAAATCTTAAGTATATCTAATCATCATCTGTGTCGAAAGCAGATTCAGAGTTCTCGTTCACATCTAATGCAGCCACGTGGATCCAAGGCATCATGCGATCCGCGGCAACAGTCGTTGCATGCTTGCCTTGTGTATTACATAAACTAGGTACTGGAGCTACTATACAACACTAGTTCTAGCTTATGCGAAACCCGAAACACGTGTCTAGTATTTTTAGGTAAAGAATTTATGTACAAAATTTCAAAACTGTATCATGAAAAATAACAAAGTTATAAGCTTGTTATGTTACCTGGTTGTCCGTACAAAAACATGCTCACCACGCGGCGCACCCGCGCGCCGCCCGCGCGTTGCGTTCATTAATAATTATATTAATTTGGCAGTAGGTATCTAACCGTACGACGATTGTATTTTAATTAACTGGTGATAACATTTTCCATCACACTTGCAGGCTTTGGAATTTTTCGTAATGGTCAAGTACTTAGTGTCGCTCGGTGTCCAACTTGTAACCTTTTTTAAATATTTTTGGGAAAAAATATAACATGGTGTAAAAACTATTGGAATCGATTCAGTTACTTATTCTGAACAAACTATATTCAGGTTTTGCATACACCAAAAACAATATTGTATATCGGTCAGTACCCAATACCTTTGTAACCCGATAGGGACCGATTTACAACGGCAGGAGCTTCTTACTCTGGCCTTCATTATTAAAGCAAGTTTTAGTAATTTTAACAAGGTCACCTTCTTAAAACTACCAAAACTCTCTTACTGTTATCATAATACTGTTTTTGCTTGATCTGCTCATTGTCTATCCTACTTTTAACTTCCTGGCGTATAGTGGGTAAGTCAGTAGAATCGCGAGTTTTATCAGAAATCTCATTAAGGATGGGATTTGCCGAAACATTCATAGAGGTACGAAACATCACCTCAGCTGGTGTTCTGCCGGTCGTTTTTTTGGATAGTGTTGTTTAGTCCCCACTGAATCCTTCCTAAATGGCAATCCCATTCTCTTTCGCCATATTTCACGCTTAAAGCCTTCAATGAGCCGAGAATTTTGCGGTTATACCGCTCGACTTGACCGTTTGATCGGGGACTAGAGACATATGCGACGTGAAGCAGCTGCTGCGGTCACGCATGAAGCGATCAGGAGTTCTAAATATCCTGAATATGTCTTCTAGCACTCTTCCTACGTTCTGAGTGTGCGTGTTGCGAACCGGTTCGACAAAACAAAAATTTGTAAAAGCGTCAACTACTATTAATAGAAAAACCTCGCTTAGATTTCACGAAAGGTCCGAGATAGTTTATTTTATCGCGCAGAAAATCACATTTCGGTAAATTCTGAGCAATACGTCTTCACATATAATATAATTAATGTATACAAAATATTGCCAACATTTTAAAAGAGCAAGTATGGAGCCTCTCGCCCATTCCTCTCCATACGTAACTACCTTTGGAAGGGGCAACTAGAATCAATTAATTATTATTGTAAATTTTGACGTTCAAAAGTTCCTTTTATGTGCTTATTTGAAATAAATGATTTGACTTTGACTTTTACAACGATTCGCATTGGATATGTCCCCTCAAGAGTTACAGAATTCAACATGCAGTAGGTAATCTATACACATTCTAAGAGATCCATCTTTCTTGCGTACAAACAGAATAGGACTAGCATAGTCGGAAGATGATTCGCGCACTATACCTGAGTCTAACATCTCATCTACCATTGTACGCACCTGCGAGCGCTCATGATGTGATAGTCGATACGGACGGTATACAACAGGACGTTGACTGTTAAGCTCTATTTTCATTTGAGTAACGTTAGTACAACCAAGATCCTTTAAGGATGACACAAAACAATGCTTGTACTTTCTGAGCAAATCTAGTAACAGTTTCCTGACATCATCAGGTACCTTTTGACAAATGAGAACCTGGCTTTTATCTAATTTATTACCGGTAGAATCACTCATCAGTTCAGGTGACTCGACGACAACCCCGTTGACAAAATAGACCTCTTCAGCTCGGTTAAAGATATTGTCCTTTGGAATTAGACAGAAACTAGCATGGGGAATAACAACTATATTCACACAGCCATTTGTCGAATTATAAAGTCCTCCGCAAACTGAAAATTGCTGCTTGGGTTTTCCTGCAACACTATTATTCAGTAAAATACTGCCACTAATAGTAGGATCAACGCTGGTTCTGATCAAAACTGGTCCCCAAAATTTGACAGCTCCTAAAGTGCTAACCTTTAAAGAGTTTCCACTCTCAATGTCAACATCAGAAAAAGGGCAATTTATTGCCGTTGTCGAAGAATTTAAATTCAGAAACATTTTTATAAGCAACTATATGAGGAACTTCCGTGTAAGTCTGGCCAATTAGCAAAGGCTTGTCCAAAAAGTAGTTACTCACAACCTTACAAATAACCCTGGCGTTGACATCAACTATACTCAAATCAGGAGACAATTCTCCAAGCGATTGCACAACACTATTACCGAAACCTTTCATTTGAGAGTGTTATCATGAACCAAGCCTAGCTCCTTGGTTACCGACTCATTAATCAAAGTAACCTCGCTCACAAAATGTATGAACCCTGTAGGGGGGTAAGTAATATATGATATAATTACAAAATCTCAAACATCTACAAGAAACGATTGATATAATTTTAAAATAACTAATTTGTATAAGCATAACATACATTGAACATAAAATCGATTGATATACCACTCAAAAGACGCAAAACCTATTTAGTCTAATGATAAAAACTCATAGTTAAAACGGTCACTGTTCTAACCTAACCCAAATGATTCATTAACAATGGAGGGGATCAGGCGCTCGGCGGCCGCTCCCGCCTTAGCCTATTATCCTAACCTATCCGAGTCGGACTGCTCTGAATCGGGGTGTTAACCATGACGATGGTATCAATATATATATTTTAAACGATAGACCCAACGATTCTAGATTAAATAAACGTTATGTCCAATAACGTTATACGAAATAAGTTTTAGAGTACATAAATGTTATATGAAAAGAAATTATATCAACAGTTGGTATACCTCACGTTCATTATATATTGTGAATGTCATTGAAATTAAAATATACCAAATAACTTTATATCATACGAGACGCACCCCTCCATCGTATGACCGAGTTTGTTGCATCGTTGGCACTTCAAGAGAAGTTAAGGACAATGTAGAAAACTATGTCCCTTCTCCTTACAATTATAGCAACCATTAGGCTGACCCGATCTAGCTATAGATTTTGGTGCTTGGTTTTGGTTATTATTTTGATGTGTATTGTCTACAATTTTATTACGAAAATGGCCACGGTCTACTGTAGGCTGATGAGTATATTTATTACATAATAAGAACTGCAAAAGTTGGTCAGGGGGGTGATTGCAACGTAATGCCAAAGCACTCGATCGAACGTCCTCACTCAAGCCGGGCCCGTGAATAATGCAGTCCACGGCACGCTTTCTTACTATATCGCATTGATTCACGAGAGCAAGCTTTTCGTAATAATAAACTTGCTCTTTCTTTTCAGCATATCCTCCAAGGTCTGGCCGCAATTTTGTTCACAGTGAAATGCATTTATCAATTTATCTTGCCGTTCTTTCCAACTGAAAATAATGGAATTCAAGCTTTCGTACCACATAGTACCTAGCCAGGCCTTGGAGTTTCTGCATGGCAAAATGAGTGGTAGTTCTGTCGTCGCAACCATATACCGACGCACATTCGTTTACCTTTTTCAGCCATATATTAATACGTTGATTTTTAGTTGAAGGATCTAAATTAGACAATATATTTTGGTGGTCTATCTTTTGAGACGACTGTGCATTTTGGTGATGTGGCTGTGACGACAGATCCTCTTTCAACAGTTTTAAAAACACTATCAAGATCGTTCTTAGAAAAAGATGGACTACGTGACCTTATATATTCTCCGGCATTGTTACGTTTCTCGGCAGGTGGCTCTGCCCGAAGCTCAGCTTCCCGACGACCGGAGGGCTTGCGACGCTCGCTGGCACGTCGTGACGATGATCGACGATGGTCCTCCGTCGCACGAAGTCGTTCACGTTCTCGGCGTAATTCCTGCTCCAGCATGTGTACTCTCTGCCGCCCCAGCAGGAAGTCTTGATCATCTCGAGATCGATTCGGGCTGCGCATACGCAGGCCGCTTCGATTTCATGAGCGATCCTCTCGACTAGGTGTCTCCAGTCTACGCCGACTGGAGTCTCGATTTGAGCGTTCTCTGCGTCCTGGTGGCTCGTCCATGATCGTCACTCGCAGAAAAAGAAGGCATGTTAAAAACAATGACTAAAAATAAGGTGAATAACACTACACTATTCGGTTCAATTGAAGAATGAGAAATGCATCATATCTCGGAAATGGTGCGTCCTACGCCAAAAATAAGCAAATTTTCGTACCCCTTTTAGAAATTGCCATAGAAGAATTTTCTCGATCATTTCAGATACTAAGACACACACACACACAAATTTGGCAGAAAACATAAATTGTTATAAAGTACTTTAGGTCGCATTACAAAACAGTAGAACCACTCTTAAGTCTTAGACTATGTTTAGAACTGCCATTTATATAGGTTTAAACACTGTTGTATCTCTAAACACCTGTTCATTCTTTCCGCTATACGACCGTTATGCTTTAAACTATCTCTGATTTCACCATCACTAGTATTAAGCAAGTTTGAATTAAATATAAAATCATAATAAATATTATAATGCAAAGATAAAACACAAAAGAAATATAATTCAGAATATAAATAATAAAAGCCATGGGCGTGTACTTACGTTTAAGTTTGGTTAGCGTGTCACTTCTGATATATAAAACTCACTGAGACTACAGACTAAATTTAGACTTTCAGGATGCCTAGGTGAAGTACTGAAGGAAATCCAGGTAACAGGAAACACAACTTTATTCTTTCTTATAACCTTCTCGTCCCACAGCTCGAGTCAGAATGTTCAACCGACCCTTTCCTACTTCCCAGGTCTCTTCGTAATTTGCGCGGTAAAAACGAGCTCTGTGATTGGTTAACGATTTAATGTCATCAACCAATCACAGATGACAATGTGCTGGCGTCTGATCGGTTAGCCAATCAGAAGCATCCAGCAACAAACTGACAAACTAAAGTGTTGCCAGTAAAAATATTCGAATCAAATAGTTACAGACCCGGAAACTAGACTTTTTGCGTTTCAATTTAACTAAATAAAAATGTATATTTGCGAACCCTAACACTACTAATATAATGGCGTCATTATGACTTTCCAATGGTCAGCCACTGAAAGAATTGGTAATCTCGTATATAATGACAAATGAAACTTCCTACTAAACTTCCAACTTCCTACTACTTCAGACTGCTTATAACAACAATGAATAATATGTAAAAATATATATAAACGAAATCTGGCATGAATAAATGTTCAAAATGCCATTATAATACAATTCTATTACGAGACCATTGACCGACCAATGATCGACCATTATGAATTTAGCAGATTAGGAACTTTTAGCAAAATGACAATGGGATCGTGTTGGAGTGACGAATTTATAAAAATAGCAGACTTGGGCCCCTGATCTAATGAAAGGCCATGCATCTAACTTTACTACAATCCTTCCATTTTGGTCAAAATGTACGGCTTGGTCGTTTTGCGACCCTCGCACAGACACTCCTATGGGCTTATAGTAAGAAATTAAGTCACTGGTCTTTAATGTTGTATCATCCAATAGTTGAATGGATTGACCAAGCCATACATTTCAGTCAGTGTCGTAATCGACGTACTTTAGGTATTAAGGCGAGGTTCTTCGAGCGTGCATTTTAGTTCTAGAGGTGGCAGCTGTGCGCGAGTAAATTTTGCCGTGAATTTCGTTAATTTTAGTTTGAAAATTATATGTTTTACGATATTAACAATGTTAAACCTGACGGACATTACGTCATCATAGACGTTTATTTTGATGTGATTTTCAATACATATTGTGGTATAATATTGGAATAAAATTATTTTAATCTACAAAATAAGGGTATGTTTGAATTTTTTTTCTATCGAGCGAACTTTATCCAATTAAGTATCGAGTACCCGATGTATCTACAAAAAGATCTCAAAAGCAACATATAATTTTTTTACGTGTGTAATCATTACCGTTTCTAAATAAAATGACATTAAAATTACATTTCCTAGAGGTTAACTTGAAGAACCTCGCCTTAATAAAATCCAAAGTATAAAAGCTAAACACATTAAACTTAGTGTTTTAAAAGTCTGCTAATTACACCTTATCCTGAGAAATTGAGCTCTCTAGCATTCAGCGCTGGGGCTCTGTCTCGCATAGGGTCGCAGCATTATGCTGAGCGATGGCCGTTTTGCGTGACGCATATTTACCCCAAACTATTTTTTTTTGTGTTGTGTTCTTTTTTTGCGTCATGTTTACCGCAAATAAACGTTTTTTCTTTCTTTTCTTTCTTTCTTTCTTTCTTTGTCCAGGCCGAACCTGAGGGTTTCAAAATTACGAAACGCTTCGACAAAAAGTAGGTAGGTAGTGTTTTGTTTTTGGCTTGTCTTGGCAAGGGCGCTACCGCACCCCAGATTTATAAAAAAAATAACATATATTATCTAATAATAATCTACATAGCACAACCAATTTTTTTATTAAAAACCTATATTAAAGTAACAATGGGCTACTAAATGAAGTTTAAAATAATAAGCTGATACAAATGATAAAATCATTTTCAATTTTCGTTTCTCTGAAAAGCTAGTAAAAACATATCATCGGAATAAATATTCCAAAGTGTAAAAAGGCCATTATTATCAGTACACCTTCCTCCCATACCTATTAATACTAGTATTTGAAAATATTTTAAAAACCAATTATTTTTAAAAGAGATTCCGTGGAGTTTCTTGCAGGTTCATGTCCATAGGATACGACCAATTGGAATCGTGCACCTAGCTTCTAATGTTTCGTAAGTGCCCATGTAAATTTATGTGAAATTAAATATTTTGATTTTGAATACTAAAGGTACATAAAGACAAATTTCAACTGCCTCTTATAATAAGCGTCTTATCCAAATCTTGGACAAATCATCAAATTCCTTCCCACAAGAAACTGTTCCAATCCGTTTGCAGTGCGAACTCAGTCGGTTCCTCGTACTAATATATTCTGCGCCATCTTGGCCAACCGCGATAATTACCTAGTTACTAGAACACTTCATTAGACTGTTCGAGGAAGTTCTGTAACTTGTTACACTTTGATGTGGTTTTATATTGAACTAGCTTCTGCCCGCGACTTCGTCCGCGTTAAATTTCTTGTTCCCCCCGTCGCAACACATTGCCTGCCCGTGCTTTTACTTCGTTTTCGCATAAACTTTCATTTAAAAAAATGGTGTTCTTGTTAATAGGAATGTAATTCTTCCTCAAGAATTGGGCTGTACTCGTAAAATGCAAAAAGATTTTTTCAAATCCAACTCGCAGTTCCAGAGATTAGCGCGTTCAAAAAACCAAAAACCGGCCAAGTGCGAGTCGGACTCGCACTTTTTTACGCGATAACCGACATCCACGCGGGCGGAGCCGCGGGCAAAAGCTATCCATACTAATATTATAAATGTGAAAGTAGCTTTGTCTGTCTGTCAGTCTGTATGTTACGTTTTCACGCCTAAACCGCTGAACCGATCGACCTGGCATATAGAGAAGGACATAGGCTACTTTTTTACGCGATAACCGACATCCACGCGGAGCAAAAAAAAACAGCAAAAAAAATCATGTCCGTTGTATAGGAGCCCCCCTTAAATATAATTATTTGTATTTGTTGTTATAGCGGCAACAGAAATACATCATAGGTGAAAATTTCAACTGTGGTTCATAAGATACATCCTGGTGACTGACGAACAGACAGTCGGACAGCGGAGTTTTAGTAATAGCGTCCCATTTTACCCTTTGGGTACGGAACCCTAAAAACGAACTCTTCAGCTTTAGAATAGACCACCTCGCAGAGTTGATCATTATTTTGCTGCGGAGTTATTATATAACAGTTATATCACCTAAGATATTCATTGAAATTAAATAATGTAAGGGCAACTTTGTTCAAAATTAAATACTTGTGATGAATAACGTATTTATTTGGATAAGGATTAATACCATGTTTATGAAAACTCCTTTGCAAATAATGCATTCATTTCGAACAAATTTGATTACCATAAAAAAGGTTATAGTGAGTCAATCTTAAAAGATAGACATATGCTGTCGCGGACTTTTTTTTTAGAAAATTTAAAGAGGAACAATTCCATCATACATGATATTTGCGTAACTTAAACTGTTTACGCAGCGCACGTAACGGAAGCTCTCAAAAAGGAATAATTTTTCCCGTTTTTGCAACATTTTTGATTTATGCTCCGCTCCTTTTGGTTGTAGCGCGATATTATATAGCCTATAATATTTCTCAATAAATGGACTATCCAACACAAAAAAGAATTTTTCAATTCCAACCAGCAGTTCCTGAGATTAGCGCGTTCAAACAAACAAACAAACAAACAAACTAGTATATAGAGTATAGATTTGTCAAATACGAAACTGTTAAATTGATGTATGATTTAACAATCTGAGGACTAAACCAAAGGCTTTTGTTTTCGTGAGGATTCTGGAAAAGAATTAGAGATCTGGACATTGTATTGTTTCTTTAGGAAACGAGGTTTTAGGCTCAGGTTAGAACTTTCAGCATAAAGAAATAATAATAAATAATCGATACGTTGACGTTCTACAGAAAACAAATCGAAAATCGAGTAATCTGAAGGTAATCTTAAAACTTTAAGAGAACCAATATTTTGTAATATTCTGGCAACTACAAAGGCAATCATAGTCATAATTCATAATTTCAGCCGAAAGACGTCCACTGCTGGACATAGAGATCTCCTTCAAGCACCGCCACTTCAACCGGTTCTGTGCTTCCTGCATCCAGCTGATTCCTGCGGAATTCACAAGGTCATCGGTCCACCTTGTGGGAGGCTTGCCAACACTACGTCTTCCGGTACGCGATCGCCGCTCCAGAACCTTTCGGCCCCATCGGCCATCTGTTCTACGAGCCTGTCACTAAATTTTTCCAATTCTTCGAGATATGTCGGTTACCTTGGTTCTCCTGCGGATTTCTTTATTTTTGATTCGATCACGTAGGGAAGCTCCAAGCATAGCCTCTACACTGCCCCTTGGGTGACTTATAGCCTTTTATTAAGGCCCATTGTGAGCAACCACGTTTCAGTACCATAGGTCATCACTGGCAACACGCACTGTTCAAAGACTTTCGTCTTGAGACACTGCGGTATGTGGGACGAGAAGATATTGCGTAGATTCAAAGACAATGTAACAAGAGAACTCTTTAATACATTCTATTAGTGATATTAATAATAATTCAGTCATCTCAGACAAATCAAATAATTAGAACAAGTTGAAATTTTCCTTGCTACAAGTATCTTCTTACACAACAAAGTTATCGTAGTCGATTTACAGTCTGAACCAAAACACGAACATACATATTGATCAGCTGGCGTTTGTCGCACTAACTTAGTTCGTAACTTGTTACCCTTCGACGCGGTTTTATATTGAATTTGTCAAATTCAAGTTTGATGAGAGCATTGATTGCGTTTACTTTGATAAGATGCGAAAAGTTGCGGGTGGATTTTGAAAGCGTTGGTTCAACTTGTGGAGTATGACATAATTCAATCAAATAACAAATATAGTGGGGTTGGCGTATCCGTGTGGATAAAAACCCCTGTTTGTCAATAAAAATAAAAAATAAAAAAACAAATATAGAAGGTGCGGTGTCTCAATGTTGCACCAAATGTTAGTCCAGCTCAGCATGTTACGCTGATTCTTCTGCTGGATCCATGCAGTGATATACGGGCGTGCGTCGAGCAGACGAGATAAATTCGTGTTGTTACAAAATGTTATAAGCGGAGTGAAATTATGTATGTATATTTCTTTATTTACTAAAACTTCATCTACAAGTAAAAAATAAATCTACAAAGGCGGACTTAAGTGGGCCCTTCCCGGTCCATGTATCGTCAACGCAAGCATGATTGAAAAGCTTGTTGTTTCATCCAGCGCAATGTTAATGCTAACAGGCAAGTGAGAACGCAATGACATTGAACGAAAAATAGTGAGCGGAAATTTCATAAAACTTGTTCCAGGAAATACGTGTTTTTGAGAAAGCCTTACAATTTTGTGAAATAAATGTGTGTTATTTAGAGTCTCCATTACATGTGCAATGTGACTATGGAGATGTTTTCTTTATTTTTACAATTTATGAGTACATTATGAACGGCCAAAGTTCAGGTAAAATGTGTGCAAAAAATAGTTTTTTTGAGGTTTATACTGAATTTGTTTCCCCAAATTTTTTTTTTTTGCTTTCATAGAAACCTAGATACAGTACATATAATACCAATTAGTTCAAAATTTCCATTGAAAGATGTATTCCAACGCCATAATCACGTACGAGCGTTTGTATGAAAAGTATGACGGGTTGGCCGCTCCTAATGCCTGAGGTATTTTCTACCAGTCAACCTTAGGTTGATGCATAGACAAAACATGGCAGGTGCAACATAAGGGATAGATAACTCTAAAAGGAAAAACCCGCAACTTAAATTATGTATTTTGCAGTAAAGTTTTGCATTGGGAAACGTTCTTGTTCGTAACATGATATTATCATATGTAAAATAATATTCTCTTCCCCGGAGCGTTTTATAATTAATTTAGACTACCGTAACTTCTAATACAACTAGTATCCCACCACAAAGGACCAAAAAGTTTTGTTTAGTTATTATAATAAAAACTTTCAGCACGAGTAAGTATCATTATGAAGTAACATCATTATTTTCTGTTCATTTTACGGTGGTTTGCATGAAAGCTCAAACATAAAGTTTCGTTTTTTATTAACTGAAAAATCAATCTGCCTAGCCTTAGGTCAGCTGCTAGTCTTACCAGATGCAGGTGAATACCAGTATTTTACATGGAGCGACTGCCTATCTGACCTCCATAACCCAGTTACTAGCTTTTGAGCTACAAATTGCAAAATATGCGACCGTTTGTGTCGCATATTTTGCTATTTCACAAGGGTATCAAAACCTATGGGGTGCTTCCCGTTGACCCACAATCATGAAATTGGCAAGAAGCGATGCCTTACAGCACATGTATAGGAAAAATTCTGATAACCGTAAATATGTATTTTAATAACAAAAAAAAAGCGAATTTCCTATTAAAAACTTATTTTTTGACGAAGTTTGTACGGAACCCTTGTTGCATGAGTTCAACTCGCAAAAAAAAACTTGTATTCTAAATCAGATCAAATCAAATCAAATCTTTTTATTGTGGGCATAGGTTAAACAGACAGGTGTTAGGTAAATTACAGATCCATTATGTCCTGCCTAATAGGTATACAATAATAAATTATGTCAACATGCAACATATCAAAAATTTCATCGTTCACCACATTAAAGCAAATCTTAAAAAAAAAAAAAAAAATTGTGTTTATGCGTTTTGTATATAAGGTGCATGGTAACAGATTATAGTAGGTACTAATTATTAAGAAAATCTTGGATCGTGTAGTAAGCTTTGTCAATTAAAAAATTACCTATTATTATTATTATTATTTAATGCCTTGTTTAAGTAGTTGGTAAGTAAGTACTTACCTACTACCTAAACAAATCATTACAATACAAGTATTTTTTAAATGTAGGCGTGTTACAGTATGTTATTAGAACTCTTTAAATCAGACTAAAACCTACCACAGTCTTTTGTTTCAAACAAAACAATTTGAATATAGAAATCCCGATCCTAGTCTTGAAGAAAAATGTAAATACAGGTCGTTACAGCTTTATCTCTTTTACTTTCTTTGCTTGAACCAGATATACTCATGCATAATTTCCAAATAACTCGCCTCTGAATTTCAATATGACATCAGGCCTTACATTTCCAAGGAAAAACAATAAGCCATTTTAATAATGTACTATTGTAATGTACAGTGTGTTTTATTAAATTGGGGGAGCAGGGGGATATAATAAGAGCTTCGGGAATAAAATTACGTTGGATTTTTTACAATAATAAATAAATAATACCAGCCCATAACTGTCCCACTGCTCGGCAAAGGCCTCTTCTCATACAGAGTAGGCACGAGCATTGATCTGGTCCTTACTGGACGGCGAGCTGGACAAATATAAAAACAGCTATTTCCTACAAAAATGTTTAGAAGTATGAGGAACAGGGTGTAAAGTTCACTCATACTCCAAAAGCCGCGGGCAAGAGCTAGTTCAGAATTATAATGTACATTATGGAGAGCATCATGTTCCATATCGAGAACACGCTGCGGGCGAGACACGGTCATACTAGTGCTTTAATATCGTATCTTTAGTGAGTAGTGGGGTTATAGTTTGTTTTGCCTTTGGCCAGGATAAGGACGCACTCTTTGTTTCCTTGTAAAAGGAGGACGAGTCTTTGAAGTAGTCTCGTTGATTTTATAATGGCAGGAAGATGGGATTTAGCATTTCGCGGTAAAGAAGTTGTTCTGCAAAAGATGTTATTATACTAGATGTCTATTATGTTCCATATCAGGAACACGCTGCGAGCGAGATACGGTCTTTCATACTAGTGCCTTAATGTATAGTGGCAGTATAATCAGCTGTTCCCTACATTTATGTTCGCATAACTGGTCAAAATGTAGAGTACAGCAGGTTTTTTTTTGCGATTTCATTTTTGTTCCCATAGTAAAAGTTATTCATAATGATGAGTACAATGAGCCCTTATGAGGATGTAAACGAATTAAATTTGACTGTGTATAGTGATACTAAAATCTACTTAATTTACACTTAAATAAAGTTGATAGTCGTCTAAGTGGAAATAACGACTTCAGTACAATGATTTGATTTGAGTACAATGATCCCTTATGAGGATGTTAACGAATTAAATTTGACTGTGTATAGTGATACTAAAATCTACTTAATTTACACTTAAATAAAGTTGATAGTCGTCTAAGTGGAAATAACGACTTCAGTACAATGATTTGATTTGAGTACAATGATCCCTTATGAGGATGTAAACGAATTAAATTTGACTGTGTATAGAGATACTAAAATCTACTTAATTTACACTTCAATAAAGTTGATAGTCGTCTAAGTGGAAATAAAGACTTCAGTACAATGATTTGATTTGAGTACAATGATCCCTTATGAGAATTTAAGAGGCTACCGAGTGCACAGTGGCGCCCTCATCGTTATTTCGGTGATTTCTTTTATTTTAGAATGAAAATGCATGCAATTGTAATCATTAAAACGGAAAATAGTGGCCACTTAGCTCCGTTTTAATGATTACAATAAAACATAACAATTTAAAACTACTCTTTGTAATAATAATAACGTATAGTCTTGTGAAGCACAACTTGACGAGCTTATTTTCTGCATTTTCATTCTAAAATAAAAGAAATCACCGAAACAACGATGAGGGCGCCACTGTGCGCTCGATGCAGTCTTAAATGAATTAAATATGATCCTTTATAGTACTATTGAAAAAGTCATAAAAGTTGAAGTTCCAGTGAAAAGTGAGAGTGATTAAAGTTATTTATCCAAATTAAATACACATATTTACGTTTACGTTTTACGTTTTTGAAAATAACAATGCGAACGCAGAGTAATTCAGTAGCACACAAGATCAAGCGTCATAATTAGAACTCGTCACATCTCTGCAAATGCCTTATTTAGATTAATTTGAGTACAAAAACATAACCTAAACACTTGATAATTTATTAAAACCCATTTCCAATTTTAACTTTAAATATTTATTATATACTCTCGAAGTAAATGCTTTATGTTAGTCCTTGTGTAAGTGGTTACAGAACCTATACATACATACATCTATCAATATGTACACATAATGTGGTTTAACTCTGTACCGTATCTGCCCCAAACCACAATGTACTCGTAGGTACTACGATATCTGTTAGTAAATATTGATTCTAAGAACCAAATAGCAAACTCAATAACTCATTTCTATGAAAAATTCGAAATGAAATGCTTATCCAAATCAGAACTCATTTTCTTCTGTAACAATTGGCAAGTTTTCATTATCCAGTAAAGTAATTTCACATTCGATTCCAAGAAAATTGAAGCAAGAATTTTCCAATACAGACTTTATGAAAAGACACAATAAAAAAAAACGGTACTAATTAAAAACTGCACAGACAATATTAGCTGAACTAAATTAACTTCGATAGAAGGAATGACTGAATGGAAGAAACGAATGGAATTAATGAGTCTTGCAATCAATGTACGAGTTCAATTCTTATTTTAAATTCTAAAGTAATTTGTTCGAGAATTGACATTTCAATTCCTTTAAAGTCGTGGCCATAGAGGAAGTGGCGATGGAAATCACAGAATAGGTATAAATTCTCAATATTTATATTGCAGGAAATTTCTTCGCCTACTGAATTATTCTGCTGCAAGTCACAAAAATATTGTATTGGATATTATTCAGCAATATTACTAAAATACGTGTCAGAATGGTAACGAAACTTATCACGAATTTGTCTGTTATAGGGTAGAAAATCAGAGCCGAAAGAAAATCCCCAAACGGACGCCTAAAAACTTGAACTATTATTATTATCTACTTCTTCAGTTACTTTTATTATGGAAATACCGTAATAAAATAATAATATTGTATATTAGTTTTAATCAGATCTTTCACCGTACACCTAGCTTCTGATGTTTAATAGTGCCTATGTAGGTTTATGTGAATTCAAATATTTTGAATTTGAATTCTCAACCCAATCATTTACAAAACGTACAGCTATTTTCAATTCTGTTTTATGAGCTTACTGTATCCGCTGTTTTCATAGGCACATTTGGAATTGTTTGTATCCCTTCGAGTCGGGACTCAATTATCTTGTACGTATCACTTCACAACCAAATCAATTTGTTGCGTATTCAGGATAAGGTTAAGCTACTTGTTTTGACGTGTTTATTGTTAAAATTATATTGGTTTATGATAAATGATTTTATTTCTTGAAGAAGGTTTGTACAAAGCCTTTTACACGTCAATCATTAAAAAAATTATGTGAGATCGGCTTTACCTATCTGACTATTCTGGGAAGAAAGGCCAAAACAAACTCAGAGGTCACAGTCTCTTTTAAAGTCCAGACATAATCTTGGTTATATCATGTCAAAACCATGTAGATTGGTGTCTGAAATGGTATTTTGAGGAAAGAACCACAAAGATTGAGTGGACCTGTCCAGTGCACGCATTTGTTAGTAATCGTGCCGCTCAACTCAAAACTTTAGGAGCTCAACGATTCGACGAACAATACCAAAGAAAGGACATTTGGGGAGGCCGCATAAAGTAGGTACTCAAACTGCCAGATTATCATTAAATTTATTGTTTTGATTAAACTGGGTGTTTTGAAGAGATAAAGATTTTCTAGCTATTCACACAATATACTCATCCGAATTTTTTGCTAAATTGGTTTGCTGTTCTACTTTTCTCCTGTAGTACCTACATGTGATAATTCTTAATTATCATTATTTAGTCCAAGGACTAAAAATAACTAATAATTATAAAACATCCACCCACCAAACCACACAAACAGTATTTGAGCAACGATTTCTATCAACATAACTCCCAAAAGAAAATTGGTCCTAGATTTTTATCAAAGGACCAAATTAAAATATCAAATAACTAGTACATAACATATTTTATCAAAATAAAAGCGTTTCCTCTTAATTGGATGTCCATCCCAGACGATCAGTATAAGGACCGGAATTTCTCTACTAGTTTCAATTTCTTTCTGAATTTGCTGCTGAAATTAGGGTTGGCTACTTAGCAGGTAATAAGAAAAACCTTTTGTAATTTAATATGGAGTCTGCGAAATATTCGTTAAGTTTATGTATTAACTAGCTTTTGCCCGCAGCTTCGCCCGCCTGGAGTTCGGAAGTTATCCCACGGAAACATTTTACCGGGATAAACAGTTTGCTATGTTTTAATCTAGATTATAAACTATCTGTGTGCCTTTCAGCCTAATTCCATTAGAAGCATATACTAATGATTTAAATATTATCGTGAATTCATGCAAGCCTAGTAATTTTTATTAGTTTACTGCTCAGATATTGTGCACAGCGTGCTGTGATCAGGGGCCCAAGTCTGCGATTTTTATAAATTCACTCTAACACGATCCCATTGTCATTTTACTAAAAGTTCGTAATTGCTAAATTCATAATGGTCGGTCAATGGTCTCGTAATAGAATTGTATTACAATGGAATTGTCGTATTGCCATTATTATAAAACCCGTTAGTAGAAATGATTTCCGAAATACGACTACTAAATTTGAACATTTATTCATGCCAGAATTCATATAAATATACTTGTTATGAGCAATCTGAAGTAGTAGGAAGTTGGAAGTTTAATAGGAAGTTTCATTTATCATTATGTACGAGATTACCAATTCTTTCAATGGAGTGTCAGTGGCTGACCATTGGAAAGTCATAATGACGTCATTATACTAGTAGATTACCAAACTTTTCAAAGTCAACAATTATGAAATCAATGATAGACCATTCTGACACTATTTTAATAGCAGACTTGAGGCCCTGAATAGCGTCTTTTATGCATCATGCAACGTACTACCGAGATAAAAAGTCTATCATATGTGGTAAATCCAGGGCCTCAAGTCTGCTATTACAATAGTGTCAGAATGGTTTCGCCATTGTGATGATTTGACAGTGTTTGTATGGCAAATCTGTCAAAAACTCACAATGAAGAGACCATTCTGACACTATTCTAATAGCAGACTTGAGGCCCAGGTTATAAACTACCTGTGTGTCAAATTTCAACCAATTCCTATTAGTAGAATAATACAAATGATTGAAGTACTATCGTGAATTCATGCAAGCCTAGTACTTTTTGCTAGCTAACCGCTCAGAAATTGTAAGCGAGTACACGCTAAATGCACCCCCTGTGGGATACAGACCTCGGCTCAGGGCGTCGTTATGGGAGGACAACAAGGTTTATTTTATTTTTTATAATGCATATCAGAGTTAACCTTGAGAGGTTGAGACTCTATAACCGGACTTTCCTGTGGTTGCCTTAAGCTCCTAACGAAACTTAATGCCTCCAGCCAGGGCGTAAAAACTTAAAAACTAAACGAAGCGCGCTAAGGGCACCCCCTGTGGGGTACGAACCTCGGCTTAGGGCAGAGTCGGAGGAGGACAGTACGGGCAAAATTTAGGCTGGAAATATTTGGGCTGATATACTTTGAGTTATATTATTGCAATTTTCTTAAGGATCTCAAATTTTATTTTTTTTGTAAATAAATTATTTTATATAGCCTATGTTACTTTCTGATAATTTAGCTTTCTATTGGTGGGTGGTGGGAAATAATGGGTAAAACAAAAAAATATTTCCTCTTTATAATATTATTATAGATTAAATAACATAACAATAAAATAAGTGACGTGATGGCGCGATTAGCGCAGTGGTTAAGCGATTGACTGCTGCGCTGCGTATCGTGGTTAAAACCTACAAGTAGTTGTTCCGGGTCTGGCTCTTTGTGTATGTGAGTTTAAATGTTTGTAAACGCACCCACAATACGGGAGAAATTACAAGGTCAAAGGGGCTATGTTAAAAAATATATATATATATATATATAACGGCGCGTGATATCATTAAATAATGAAAATCAGTTAATTTTGAGAGATGTAATTTATTTTGTTATTTTTTAATCATTGGTTGTTATTTTTAACGATTAATCGATTTGAATTCGACTAAATGGTAATTTTAATTAAGAGCGGGTAACACCGAATGGAGTTGCGTCTGTCATGGCGGACGAACGTCGTGTCAATTATGGCATTCAATTGACAGCCGTTGCACGTAGTGGTCACTCGCAAACCCATTGGCTCTGAATCGCTAATTATTACTGCAATCCTTAATTGTTTAAGTAGTTTCAGTGTCTGTATAATTAAAATAGTGAACAGTCAACGCTACAGTGTATTTATTTCAACGTTTCCTGACGTTTAACGCCCACTATGGATTCCCGTGCTGATGAGGTCACGAATCAGCAATCAGATGCAACAGCCCGGTCCCCCGACGTCCCGTTATATATATAACTAAGGATACAAAATCTAAAGAGAAGTAATTGAACATTATCATTTCTCATTGCAATTCATTGTAAATAACAGAAAAAATGTCAGCATTAACTGAGTCTTAAGTTAATTATCCATCTTGGTGACGATCTGAAATAATATAATTTCACTCACAATAATTTAATACCTACATCAAAATAAAATATTTGTGATTTATTTTACCATTATTCGTCGGCAGAACCAATTAAATTGTATTAAATATATAATTTAATAATTGAATTCCAACATCAAATCGGTTTTTGTGTGAAATTGTGTCCAATTTGGTCTCGAAAAATACTTATCACCTTATAAATCACAGGTACTTGTGCATCAAAATACCAAAACCCTATAAAATATGTACGTTACAGCCCTACCCTTTTAGGGTCACCCAAATCCCAAACATAGCACAAATTCTTAACTCCCGTGCTATGTAACAAAAATTTCGTTCTCATTACAACATTTTTATGCGAACTGAATTTAAACAGTGAATGAAAGACCGAGTGAATGAGTGAACGAATGAATGGAAGTAACTGAGCGTGTCCGTGAGTCCGTGATTATTTCGCGGAGTTGTGTGTAGAAAAAATAAAACAATTGTCGGCTTTGTTTTGGTGTTCGGAAATTCTGTTTGTGTGCAGTTTAGTGACGTATGTCGGGGCAGCGACAATTGTTTTATAGTGACGGCGAATTGGTGACTGTTTATAGATGAATTTATCGTAAAGCCATGTAGCTGTTTTATTGACAGTGACGGGTATAATATTGTTTGTTGGGTGTTAAAGTGGTCATATTTGTAAAATAAAAGCATGGACTAACTACGTCATTATTTTGATAAATTTATCGAATTTCTATACAGATTTTTAGGTACTCAATTAAGATATCAGTCATTAATATCAAAGGTTTCGTACCAAAGGACAATACCCTTGGTAATGGTAAACATTGAACGACCTGAAAACGAATGAAACAGAAGTACATGGGCACATAATTCTATACGAGGTTAATATAAACAATAATGATCAAAGCTAAGTACTTACAAGAATTAATTAAAACTGCAGCAGTGAAGTAAATCCATACGATATACATATTTAGCGACCTGAAACAAAGAAAAAATGTTTTATTAAACCGGCCAAGTTCGTGTCGGACTACAAACAATGAAGGGTTCTTTAAAAAAAATATATAAATGGCATCTCGCAATTCAACCTAGGAGGTTGTGTCTGCTGCTTATCAGAACTTTCCGGTATAAATTAAGGCCTCCAGCCAGGGCATAAAACTTAAAAACTAAGCGACTACGCTAAGGGCAACCCCCTGCGTGGGTACGGACCTCGGCTTAGGGCGTCGCTGGGAGAGGACAGCAAGGGACGGGCTGGATCGGATTGTTTAGGGACGAATTTAAAGCTACAGGCTCAGCGGCACGGGTTGACTCGAGCAAGAGTCGGGGCGGAGATGGACAGGGACGTCGCGATGGGCCTCGTCGGCGAGGACGGTAGGACGGATGTCGGGAGATGGGCTCTCTAAATGTGCTAGTGGAGGGAATGATAGCGTCATCGGGAATGGTGAGAGTATGTCTCGGATGGCGAATCTTACTTATGCGAGAGGGAGTGTATCGGGCGGCGACAATGAAGGGTTCCGAAATTGGGATGAATAATTTATCCCAAGCATATACTTAATATTGTAGTTGATAAACAAGTTCTCCTATACATTTCTTCTGCATCCGATCGTTATGAAATTTGACAGATAGGTAGCCTGGGACCTGGAAAAGAACATAATACGCTACTTTTCACTCTGGATATTTGTAATAAAAACCAGCCAAGTGCGTGTCGGACCACGCACAATGAAGTGTTCCGCAGTTGGGAAGAATTTATCTTATAAAAAACCTTAATATTGTAGTTGAAAAACATATTCTCCCATAATATTCCAACTGAAAAATTATGTTACACAATATTGGGAGATTTACCATGTTATATTAATACCATAGACTTCTTCTTAATTTTCCTTTAATCTATAGAACTATTCGAATATTTTCTGTACTTTTTTTTTTCCAATATCTTACGCTCTGTAGTTTGGATGTGTTTGAGGAGTGAGGAGATAAGGGGAGAATGGGAAATTTTCATTTATTTTTTAAAATAACTTTAAAAGTATTTATTTTTAAATTATGAAAAATATACCTATCTGAAATCCTTATAAAAAGGGCTTATTTTTTTTGATACATGTCACACGGAAGAGTTTACCAAACTTAAAAAAAAAAACTAGTTTATCCCTCAAAAGTGATCCCCATATTCAAAATTTATTTATTTTGGTTGCACGTCCGAGTACTAAATTTCAACTTAATCGGTCCAGTAGATTCGGAAAAAATTGGCTGTGACAGACAGATAGACAGACAGACACACGAGTAATCTTGTATGGGTTCCGTTTTTTTTTTCCTTTCGAGGTACGGAACCCTAAAAACATAAATAAATTGCTGCAACATTTTAATTAAGTTGACATAAAATGATACAAGTCTAAGATAATGTAACTATGAGACTTTCCAAAGAGGTATTCTCAAACTCAAACTCAAATCATTTATTTCAATTAAACCATTTACAGGCACCTTTGAATTGTCAAGGAGTCGGTCAGTAAGAAAATTGAAGCTACATTCCGATTCCAAAGCGTAGGTACCTATGGAGAAGAACGGGTAAGAAACTCCATGGACACTCTTTTAAATTAAATTGTCACAAAAGTATTCGTTACATCTATAATGTTGAATTTATAACTAAATGTGAGAACGATGTAAGAATAAAAATAATAAAAACTCACACGTTAAAAGCGTCCAGAGTAGGTACAACAAATAGAAACAAAATAAAATAAAATAACCCGTGGTATTTATTTTCAGAATAGGTCCAGATAAGTTTAAGTCCCATGTGCGAGCCTATTATGATCAAACGGGCACAAATCCACACTCCGGGCTGCTACTGAAAAAATCCAGATGGAAAAACCCAATAACACCGGTAAAATATCTATCACAAGTATCAACTGCTAGTTTGATACATAAATGGGTGTGGAACAAATAAAACCCTTTAAAAACAAACGATTTATTCTCCCGAAAACCGGCTTAAACAGTGAAGCACACTTAGCTTATGTATATGTATTATATATACGTTGTATATGTTAGAACAGCTTCTGCAATAGCGTTGTTCCAAGGATTGAAAAGCATAGTTTATTTTGTACAATCCTCTGCACTGCAACGTAGCTTTTTTAGGATTTCGGGCTGTTCAAAATTACATAAATGGCTACACTGTTTTTCGTACTAGAATAAGTATTATTTTGCATAGTATCAAGGATATATTTAATTGTTTAATACTTATGGGCTTGAGGGGCTTGTGGCTAAGTATTAATACCCGCACGGTTCGATCGATCGGTCAGTTTAATAATAATAATAATGATCGCAGGGAGTTATGGCAGAGTAAGGAGCTTCACGGACGCTTTTACCGGGCCCTACATGGGCCCGATGTAGACCTCTTAGCGTCCGTATCCTAGCTGCGTTTCGGTGACCTCTTTGGGGAAACCGAAGGTTTTGTCTGTGCAATTATGGACGAAGTTATCATGACGAACAATTACCGGAGATTTAATGTAAACGAAGGCACGGTTGACATTTGTCGGGCATGCCATCGTCCAGGAGAATCATTCCGACACATTATCTCCGGTTGTTCTCGTCTAGCTAACGAAGAGTATTTGCACAGATACAACCTTGTAGCCAGGATTATCCATGAGCAACTTGCTCTGAAATACAGCCTAGTGGAATCTGAAGTGCAGTACTATAGGTACGTGCCCGACCCAGTTCTCAAGAATGGTCATTGTGGTGTACTGGGATCGATCTATCATCACTGACAGGACTATTGTAGCCAATAAGCCTGATATTGTGGTGATAGATCGACGAGAGCGCCGTGCAATGATTGTTGATATCGCTGTCCCCATGACGAGAATCTGGGACATGTGGGATGTGGACTCTGCAATCATTGTACCGATAATCGTTACGGTTAATGGCCTACTAGCGGAGAGCTTCGACCAACATCTCAGGAGGCTCTCATTGCGCTTCTGGATCAAGGGCTTGATTCAGAGAGCGTGCCGTGCCGTGCTATGCGTGCCATGTCTAGGAGTATCCTAGTCACGGCACGCATAGTGAGGAGGTTCCTCTCTCTAGAGCCCTGACCACCGGCAGCTTGGACCCTGTTCCTGATGCCCATGGGCCACTATTTTTTTATATTTTGAAATGTTTTTACATTTTTATATTCAAATATTTAAAAATGTAATTTATATGTATAATAATGAAGTAAAGGAAATAATAATGATAATAATTGCTTTATTTTCAGGCAACTAAGGCCCATAGACAAAATACACAAAAAAATCTTAAAAAAAAAAATGCATATTACTACGTTAAGTCCGCGAAGTATTGCGCTGAGTCATGGTTTCATGTAGCCTTCCGCGAAAACGCCGATACACGACACCCGTCGGCCGAAATTCCTCCTTCATGAAAGTGTTCAGTTGATGAGTCGGAACCCGCACCACATAAGATTTGAAGTTAATCTTATGGCGCGACTACAACTTCTCGACTCTCAAGGTGAACTTGGTCTGATGTACTCCACGACTTCCTCTACCTTCGTGGTGTGATGTAGACGTGACACATACAGCTTCGTCGTTGGAATATCTGGACGCAGCAACATGTCGGGACCAGTCAATTCTTCTTCTTCTTCTCCACGCGAATAAAGCCTTCTTCATCGGCCTATCCATGGCTTGTTACCAGTGGCAACGAGCTTCGAACTGCTTCAGAGGGCTTTTGGGAACCTCTCGTATTATTAGATTGCCGCTGATGATTTTCGGGAGTTTTAATACCGACGAGTAAGCACGTCCCGTTGTTGACGTGCAATTGGTCGGCGTCCCAACGATGGGGGACACGGTTTAAGCTATGCTTCTCACAGTTCATCCGTAGATGGGTGACCATCTTTACATACCAAGACCCATTCGTGCGTCGGAAGGACGAAAAGACGTCCACTGCTGGACATAGGCCTCCCTCAAGCACCGCCACCTCAACCGGTTCCGCGCTTCCCGCATCCAGCGAATTCCTGCGGCTTTCACAAGATCAATATCCGTAATAATAACGGGCGAAAAGTAAGGTGTACCTACTTACTACACACCTCTGCTTAATGATAATAATAATAATATATTTATTCAGACAACTATATGATCCATTACATTTATAACTAAGAGAGACTCAGTCCTCTGGGCGAGGCTCCACACCAGTGGGCAGTCTAATTTATTGCCTATTACATTCAGGATGCTGTTACTGCTCCCACGCAATCTGCTTAGCAATGAGGCTGTCTTTTTGCGCCAGGTAGCATCAAAACCGTCTGTGCGTGACTCAGAAAACATTGTTGATGCACTGCAGAAGCGCGGCAGACGTAACAGCGCCCTGTAGGCATTGTTGAACTGATTCCTTAAGGAGATAAGGAGAGGTATAGACGAGGTGAATCGACGTGATTGACTGCCTCGTTGGTCTAATGGTCCCAAGCGCTAATGCTGAACTTGAGGTCCTGGGTTAAATTCCTGGATCATGCAGTGATATTGGGTTTTTCCATCTGGAATTTCTAAGAAGCAGCCCGGAGTCTGACTTTGCGTCCGGTTGATCGCAAAAGGCTCGCGCCCTATTACAGGTTTTATAAAATAATAATATAATAAATTATAGTATAATATTCCGTGTGGTGCCGGACGTAAAAAATAGCACCACCCCATTTCCTCCCGTGGGTGTCGTAAAAGGCGACTAAGGGATTTACTAAAGAATGGGCAGCAGCGTTCTCTATACATTTTTAATACCATACTGCGATCGCCAACCCGCCTGCCAAGCGTGGCAATTATGGCAAATCCCCCTCCAATTGGGGGAGGCCTGTGTCCAGCAGTGGGCATCTTACGGCTAAAATGATGATGATGATATAGTACAAAAAGTAAGTAGTAAAATAAAAGCCCTCTTCCTCTCTCCTACTTTTGCTATACCCGACAGGGTCCACAATGATCATATTTTTGTAAAACCTACCACTTAAGTTGTAAGTATCATGTGGAAGCAATACGTTTATTGAATATTCACTACATGGGACTTGAACAGAACTGACGAAATGTAGGTATATGCAAAGTAACTCTGGCTGACCATTCAAGGAATAAACACGTGATGTTAGTAATAATTGACGTCCTTTCATTATAATGCACTGTTTACATTATTCCAGTCCAGCGATCGAATCCAGCGATGGATTGCTTACTGGAAAAATGTAAACCGGCTCTGGAATGCACTGAATCCAATTAGCATTCCAGTCCAGTAACTGGATTGGCGGTCTACTTTTGAATCCATTGCGACCAATCCAGTGCAACTGGAATAATGTAGACGGCCAATCCAGTGCCATTCCAAACGATTCGAAACTGATCTCTTCTTGAAATCATTGTCACTGTATCGTTCACACTTCAACGGCTTCTAAATAACTGGAATAATGTAGACGTTACAGATCCAGTCCAGCACTGGACTGAATTCTCGCTGGATCACTGGACTGGAATAATGTAAACCGGGCATTTATTACAACAAACTTATTTCATCACCACACACTGTGGTCAAACATTTGGCTAACTATAATTTAGTTAATTAATTTTACCCATGTTTATGCAACGTCATTTGTTTAGTTTCCAAAATGAATTTTGATGGCTCGTGATTTGATATCCCTTTTAAATCACGAGGCAATCAGGAGGTTTTTGTGCGGCATATAGTAGCCTGCGAACACAATATAACAACACGTTCCGGGTGTTGATGGAGGCTGCCGCGTTTTTGTAGCGCGTTCGGCATGTTTGCCGACGCAAGAGATACACATCTCTGCTACGCCGTGTTCGCGCCAGACCCAACTTCATTCTTAAAACGTTGGCTGATAGGTGGGACTCTCCGATCTTGGGGCGGTGGATACGTTTGCACGCAGTCAAGCAGACATTCCCCAGGATCGGCATGTCTAACGCAGCTTAGAATAAACGTTACTAACACTAGTTTTTAAGTTAATATTGTTTACTAGCAAATATGGAAGTGATTCTAAAATAAATGTAAAAGTAAAATAACAAAGTTAATAGTTTTTATTTTGCAACAACAACAAATTGACATAATTACAATAGACCGGTCATATCGGTGATAGCTACAAAAGTTAAAAACTGTGTCGCTGCTATCAACGCCCGTCTAAACATAAGAAACACATGTATATTATTATTATTATTAACCGAATATGGTGTTAGAAAGCTCTCGATTAATTCTGGATTAAAATTTATTCAATTCTTCTTCTTATCACGGCATAAGATCAGCATCTACCTAGCCTTTAATAATAATAATAAATCCATTTATTTTCAGGCGACGCAGGCCCATACATACATCCATACATACAAACCTTAACCTAAACATACATATTTTTATTATAAACTTACCCAACTACGTTGGGGTCAGCTTCCAGTCTACTCGGATGCCACTGAATTTCAGTAATTTACATGGAACGACTGCCTATTTGACCTCCCTTTATTTCCTTAGTAAGTATGTAGGTACATGAATAAAGGTGTTTACAATATTTTGTTATCCGTGTACAATCCACCTTAAATAAGGCATGCAAAAAAAGGAAATATAAAAAAAAAACACGTCAGTGAAATTAAAATTGACAATAAAAAAAAATTAAAAGCAAGCATAATAATAATAATAATAACGAAATGTCAAATATTAAATCTAAAGTATAGAATAGAATAGAATTTCTCTTTATTCGAGTATCCATGACTCAAAAGCTGTTAGTAAAACTTATGACTATGTTAGTAAGCACTGATAAAACAAAAATAAACAACAAATAACTGTGGATCACTGCTGCGACAACCCATGAGTAATTGCACTGCAGCGACCCACATAAACACAGTCCAGGCGACTGGCAAGCATGCCTAAGATACTGATAGTGCTGCCCCACACCCTGCGCACCAGGGACGCGCACCTTTTACGCATTGTTGCAAAGTCATTAAAAAAATGTATAAGTGAATTATCTCACATTTTTACATAGCCTGTATTTCATATAATTATAAATAGCTCCTTCTTCAAGCTTTGATTGAATAAAAAATAGATGAACATAGACGTTTGAACCTTTTAACTCCAATACTTTGAGTTTTCACTAAAAGGTGACATTAAAAATATTAATTAAATATCCCTGTTCAAAAGAGAAGCTAAATATAGCATCGAATATCCGTTCTGTTCACTGATCAAAGAGCTGCTCCAAATAGGTTGCCAACAATTAACTTACATTTTTAAAAGCATTTTGTTTACGATGTCGGTAATAATAGGGTGAAATTACTTGTGGAGGTAACTCTTGTGTGATAATAAAACATTGATAATTTTATTTTTATTTTATTCTTTTCGGAAAACTTAAAGCTAACTTATACAGTGTTCTTATAGTTATTTATGCAACTGTTGTATAATAAGGGGTATTAAAATACGAATGTGGATGTATCACACGAGGCGAAGCCGAGTGTGATAATAGTATCACATGAGTGTTTTAATACCTAATTATTACAGTTGCATACAAGACTTTATCTACACCCATGACATGAATCCTCTACGAGTATAAAAAGGTTCTGAAAAAGTTTTTGCAATACTAATATCGCGCGTTTCACTATACTCGTACTATGGTATAGTATAGTGAAACGCACGTGCGTGACAATGTTCTTTTTTTGAAATTCATAAAGATACCACGAATTGAGTAGTGAGAATGGTAGGGAGGATGATGATCCCTTCCTTACTCATCAAACAGATGAGTAAGGAAGGGATCATCATCCTCGTAAAAGCAAAGGAGTTGCATTATGAAATTCAGTACAACATTATAACTCTGATGCTATTATGGTTACTATGACACTGGGTGTTTTAATGTTGGCAATAAGCTATTTCAGAAACTTTTATAGAGGATTTATAGCATTGGCGTAGATAAATCAATATACAATTTAAGGCTTTATACAATATTCCACTAATAAACACCATAACAACAACAAAAAAGATCGGTACAAAAAATCCTATAACATAATTAGGAAATAAATATTACATGACCGACTAATACAAATTGAACATCATTTAGACGCAAACAATTACTTTCCCGTGAAGAAACGTTTCACGAACAAATGCTTAAGCCGAGAAACACTGGTATTGAATATATCCAAATCATGTTCACTAGGCGGTTTATTAAAACTTCTACTCGCACGGAATAGAAACGAATTCTGCCTGTACGCGGACTTGGAATGAGGGATATAATGTAGAACATATTCATCTTGTGTGTTTAGCTATTTTCGAGGTTGAAGATGAAAATTGGAAAATGGGAGAGGCAGGTGAAACAAAAGTAGGTACAGAAGATAAGTAAAACAAATTATAAGAATGACAATAACTGACTTATAGATAATCAATTTTCAGACATATTGTGCAATGGCAAGTTAACATTTTTCAAGAAAATAATAACTCTGAAATAGTTGAAAAACGTGATGACTTTAAACCCCATTTACAGCAATCCTTAACAATGTTACTCACGCTTAAATCACTTGACCGATCGCTATGAAATTTGACAGTTACGTAGCCTGGAACCTGGAAAAGGATATTTATGCTACTTTTTATCCTGGGACCCATTTGTATTAAAAAGGATGACATACAAAAACACACAGACAAAGTTGCAGACAACAGTTAGTAGGTAAGTTATAGCATCGTCAACGGTACTCTATATACGAAGTAAGAAATGCTAGTCATATGAAAAAAACACAAGAGAAAATTTAAGCTCTGAACATCCAATATGCCCAGAAGCCAATGAATTCAGTCGTGGCCAATATCAGCTAAACGGTATCATCATCTTCTTAAACGATTGCTAAGGATGAACATTACCGATTATAACTAACTTAAAACTAGTGAGAAAAGATGGTGAATTGGTGATATAAAAAGAACGCAAAGACAACATATGTATGTCGGAGAACAGTAGGTTTCTCTTGTTATCATCAGCCATACGTATTTTAACTACTGTGGGTAGTGTTGGTTATTGCGCCATAGAAAAACCGAATTAAATTCAAATGCCATTTACTCAACCTGACATTAAGCACCCTAAAGTTTACATAAGACAGTCCTCCAAAACGCCTATCCCTTCACCACTTCCACTAGGAGTGAGGAGTTTGTTCGGAACAAACTCCCCAGCAGCACATATGTCTGTTCGGTTAGAAGCACTTGATTCTATACAGTAATGGGTATGCAAAGTAATTAATGTTGGTACACGACACAACTATACCGAACGCGCAACAGTTCCTTGACGTCTTCACTGCTTGACCGCCACCGATGAACTTCACTTGACGACTGTGCCGCGATCACTTGCCACCGGTCGAACGTTATGTTGTTGACTCTGTCATGTGCCGCTAGGCAGCGCTAGCGTCGCTATTAGTCAAGAACCGATGCACGATGGCGCAAATCCACCAACTCCATCAAACGCCAACAGATGGCGGTGGCGTACCGGATTCGACTCGTCTCCGACATGTATAACATTGATGAAGCCAAGAAAGTGTACCAACATCTAATAAAAGACTTTTCATTATATCCATATTGTCTCTTTTATCGAAGCAAAAACGTAATCATTCCATCAATATCGTTATGATAACAGTACTATAGCTTCAACCAACAATTCAGCTCCAATGAGTTTGCACGGCTTTGTTGCGTCTCAACACAAAATAACAACGACTTTTTTATTCAGGAATCAATTTGAATCGGAACTCCGAACTTTGTAGAGTTTTCAATCAAAATGCTTTGGACGAAGAGATTTTTTTGAACGAACCGTATGTTTTGTTTGAACCCAAATGGTTCAAGGCAGTTTCCTAGATTATTTCAAAACTGCTTTATGAAAAATATTCGGGTGTTTTCGTGGAATTCTGGCGCGTTCGTTTCGTTTTTATGTTTGAATTCAACGTATGGTATGATTTCTTTGCAGCTGAAAGTTGTAGTCTTTTTGACTAATTTGAGGAATGTTCTTTTCAGAGATACCTTTGTCAATGCGTTTCTCTTTGAGTCAAAGGTATTTTACGAGCTTTTATTTAGTTTCACTTCGTAGTGCCTGCCTATGAGAAGACGTTAGATGTTATTTTTGCAAGCTAATTTACTACAACATCCTCTGATCGTATAAATTTGTGTCCTTGATACTCGATCTGCTAATATCTACAACTATTTGATAACTTAATGATCAATTCGGTAGTCGTCTAGGCACGAGGGCACTCGTTAACATTGACTCGTCTTATTTAGGTTAAACGATTGAATAGCAAAACCTTAGCAATATGACTTTCCAAAAAGGAGGAGGTTCTCAATTCGTCTGAACCTTTTTTTTTTTAATGTATGTTCCCCGATTATACGAAGATGGCTGGATCGATTTGGATTTTTTTTTTTTTGTTTGTTTGAAAGGGTATACTTCCCAGGTGGTCCCATGATCATCAAATCAGGGTCTGATGATGGAATCCTAGAGAAATAGAGAAAACTTTTCAAATTTTATAGGCAAACATAAAGCGATTTTTGTATGTTCATCAACAACTCAAGCATTTGCATTCAGAAAGTATCATTTAATGAAGTGGAACTGATGAATAAGACCACAAATGGCCACCGAAACTCCTCAATAATAAGTATATCACGGGTGGCGATAAGATAGTTAAGCGACAAGAAGCATATTTACATAAATAATTCTGATGAAAATGGTACCATCCAACTGATCTGACGATGAAGCCGGAAGGTATGCACCGGAACTTCGTTATAAAATAATGTATCCTAGCCGTGTTTGGGCTTATTGGAATTGTCATGAGATGCTCTCGGGCTATAAATAGTTAATAACCGATTTTTATTAACTTTGCTTGGGTAGTTTTTGAGTTAGCTTCGATAACACGTATTTAATCCACTTCGTATATCTTGTGTCACTGTTGTTTGTGCGGTGTAGCAAGTAGTGGTAATCGAATTGTTGTAGGGTAGGTACCATAACTAAAAAGTGAAAAATAAAATACTTTAAACGAAAAAACAACCAACAACAAAAAAAAAAAAAAAAAACTAAAAAGTGAAAAATATTTTTTTCTTTCATTTCGGAAGTCCGTGGAAAAAAAAGGAAATTCAAACCCAAGGACAGCGACTTCCGAAATTAAAGTTATTTTTCACTTTTTTAATGTTTTTTTTTTGGAAGTTAGTTGTTTTTTTTTTTTTTTTGTTAAAAAGTTTTAACAATAATGAATTATATTTAGACTGCCTGTGTGCAATGAAATTTGTGAAAGGCAAACACAACAAAGTTTAAATCCACGATGCGTCCATATAATCACGCATCATTCACAAATATTTGCGCAACTTTGTTAGGCTTTTGCGTTTCGTTGTCAACTTCATACATTATTTAACATACATTAAGGCACATATTTGCAAACTTTTGAAAAGGCAATTCGTATACAAATGATATTTCGGGTCATAACATTGCTACATTGATGGCAAACCTTTTATCGATTTTATTGCTTCGAAAAACATAAAATCGAGAAATTTATTTGTGGTACGATTTTGCGGCGTATGTCATTATCACTATGTTGAAGTTTGGGATGTGCTTCGTTTATTTTCACATTGTTTGAATTTATTTTGAAATCGTGTTTAGAATTACATTATGTATAAAGGTTTTATAGAGTTTCGTATCAAAATGTTTTTGAATAGAGTGTTGTCTTTGGATTTCTCAGTTGTTTCTATTGTGAACATGTACCTTGTTCTATAAAGCTGCTCTCTGTTAATCTCTCTCTCTCTCTCTCTGCCTCCTCTTACCGAGAGAAGGCCTCTGTCCCAGCAGGAGAAAATCATAGACATCATGGTTATGCTTCTTTTTTTTTTTTGAGGATTTGAAATCGTCAAATGACCCCTCTGGCTCTAGATGGAGCGGAAGGGAGTGTCAGACTCTTACTGATTAAAACCCACCCGTGATCCTTCCTTGGCCCGGTATGTTCCGGGGCAGCGGTACCCCTTTGGGACAATTTCTATGCTTGTGTTTATGCTTATGAAGCTGCATTGCTGGCATCGTTGATACAAGCTGAAGCCAAAATATTGTCTTTTCTTTTTATTTTTTTATTCTGGTTTTATATAACTTACCGCATTTGTGTACGAGTGCATAATCAAAAATAAATGTAACTACTTCCTAAGGGGTGGAGACCTGGTGTCCTGAAATACAGACTTTACGCCTAGCTTAGGCACCAGTCTCCCACAATATTATTTAAACTATTATGTATTGTCCTTGATCATATTTTGAAAATGTATTATATATATGTATATATTGTGGTGAGAAATAAATCCTTATTGTTCTTCTATACAGAAGAATTGAAAATAAATCTTAATTGCTATACAGCAATTTGGAGAAATAGGATCCTTAGAAGTGCTCTAGCCTCTGCAACTATGATTTATTGGTACAGCGTTAGTAGCAGGACCTTAGATTAATTATACAATAGACTAAATACCTAAAAGACTCTTTTTTGGCGTGATTAATATGTGTACCCATACCAAATTACAGCTTTCTAGTACTATGAGTCTCTGAGCTAAGCCGTGGACAGACGGACAGACAGACAGACGGTAATGGTGAAACTATAAGGGTTCTTTACTACGGAACCATAAAAATGGACTAAAGTACATAGTGAACAGTAAAAATTTTCCACTATCACAATGTTCTTCCATTTCTCATAGCATGAATTTCAATAAAAAATAATTCGAAAAAAGAATTGTCTATACCCAAAGTCTCAAATTCAAATAGTTTATGTAAACAAAGTAACGTCAACGTCACTGTCAAAATGACAGGACAGTGGTGAAAACATTTTATCATTTTTTTTTTCATCTATGAAATATAAAGTGAATTAATTATAAGAACTATGCAAACAAAATATATACCGTTGCCAAACAATGTTTTATTTAGTGTGTCGGAGACACGGCCTATGATCGTCATAATCAGCCCTTTTAAGTCCACTGCTAGACGTAGGCCTCCCAAAATCGATTTCCACTCAAAACAGTTTACAGCTGTTTTCATCCAAAATGTGGCTAGACATAATGTACGTACTACATACAATAAGAATCTATGAATGAGAGTTCTAATACGAGTATTAGTGTCGTTGAAGATGTAAAAAATGTGAAAATATTTGGATCTTGTGCATTGTTACCAGTATCATAAAATATTTTATACCAGAAAATCTCCTTTTTTTAATAACTTTGTTTAAAACCGAAAATTTTTAAAAAATATTACAGTATGATTATTTTTTAATTATATTTTTTTTAAATTCAGTTGGTACTTAAAGAAAATGGAACCTTTTTTTTCGCCATTTTATGTGAATTACCAATATGAAGATATTTTTTTATATGTTATCCCCTTTGTTCACTTCAAAAAAAAAATATATCTGAATTTAAGACTTTGGGTATAAATCACCACATTTAAAAGCTAAATCGTTTACGACAAGGTCACTATCATTTACCATAAAGACTTCAACTCATACCCACCCGAAAACGTCCACAAACGTTTAAGTACTACACAAAATCTACAATTACATTTCGGTTCGGGCCACCATTTTAGTGCCCACAGCAGCGTTGTCGGCGTGTAGCCGCAGTAAACACGGTAATAAAACCACAAGGGACCTATCTGGAACGCGATCAGCGACTCATGAATAAATTTATGCCACTTTTTTTAAGACATACTGTAGTTATAGGTTGGTGGAGGCGCCCGTTTTTTATGTCATTAGGTGGTGCGAGTTTTTAATGTCGAGATATGCGTGTTTATGGAACGGTAAAGGATAAATTGGTGGTGTTTATTTATTTATTTAAAATAATTACACCAACCGTGTGGCGCCAGATATAAAGAATAGCACCACCCCATTTCCTCCCGTGGGTGTCGTAAAAGGCGACTAAGGGACTTACTAGAGAATGGGCAGCAGCGTTCTCTATGCATTTTTAACACCATACTGCGATCACCAACCCGCCTGCCAAGCGTGGCGATTATGGCAAAAACCCCCCAATTTGGGAAGGCTTATGTCCAGCAGTGGACGTCTTTCGGCTGAAATGATGATGATGATGAAGTACGCCAACAGTATATTTAACATTTTACATTAATTTAATAAAAGTTACAGTTATAATTTCTGATTTAAAGACCAATTATAGGAATGCACGTCATTCACATACGTAACTATAGCAGCATCTTATAAACTAAAATATTTTTTTTAATATATAAATTACAAAACAAAACAGCTTTGAGGTAGGTAAGTATAATAGGTCTAAAACGAAGAATTAAAAAAACAACTGACATTTCATCATTTCAGCCGAAAAACGTCCACTGCTGAACATAGACCTCCCCCAATTGGGGGAGATTTGCCATAATCGCCACGCTTGGCAGGCGGGTTGGCGATCGCAGTACGGTGTTAAAATGCATAGAGAACGCTGCTGCCCATTCTCTAGTAAGTCCCTTAGTCGCCTTTTACGACACCCACGGGAGGAAATGGGGTGGTGCTATTCTTTACGTCCGGCATCACACGGTACAACTGTACGAGTACAACTGAAATATATACAAACTAAATTACGCATAATTTTGACTTTGACCATTAAATGTCTGTTTAAATGATTGCGCAATTGTTTTGAATTTTTCAGGGAACCATAAAACACATCCAAATCAGGAAGTTTTGAGTTGATTTCGTTGTAATGAATACACATCCTAGATATTGGTGAATGTGTCACAATGTTACGCTTACAGGTGGGCAGTTCAAGAAGTCTGGATATTGGCTGCCTGGGAAGATTAAATGGGACTGACAACATGACATGTTCAAGTAATTGTTCGCAACCAATTAGACCATTGGCAATTTTATAAATGAAAACTAAGTCAGTCCATGACTTAGTTTTCATCTAAGTCATGGACATTGAATGATCAAATCAATTACATATTTATTATTCAGACTGTGATTGATATTTTGTTACGCAATTATGCTGCTGAACACAAGCTGCTACTTCAAAGTTTCTGACTGCAAATCTCAACAACGCTTTGCCCATTCCCATTCTGGGATCGAACCCTAAAACCATCGCTCAGCAGTTACTCATGCAAGCTCTAGACCAACGAGGCATTCACAACATCCCAAAGCCCCAAAATAGCTCAATTTCCCCTTGAAAACGAAGCCAGCCTTCTCACCCCTTATTAGAACATAATATCCTACAAGACGCCATCATCGTATTCAAATGGACTATAACGAAGTTAATTTACGCTGTACGGCCACTGTATCTAATTATGTGAGTCGAGAATTCGATTTACTACCTTAAAGCATTAATTATTGCTATCCTAATTGCAGGGAGATGAATATAATTGAGATCATCGAACGTTCTGGGAGGAAGATAATAGGTAATACTGTTTGGGTTCAAAATAGACCTTTTCTGTTTAGCCATGTGCAAAAAAAAAAATTCCTACAATGTTTTAACTGAAAAATCTAGTTTTACAAGCAATATACGGTCCGGGAAATTAATTGTACAGCAAATTGAAATTCATTTTGTCGTAATAAAGCCATTACATACAACTGTAAAGAATGACAGTCAATCAATCAATCAATCAACTCAGCCTATCGCAGTCCACTGCTGGACATAGGCTGCTCCCAGGCTGCGCCACAATTCCCTGTCCTCCGCCTTACGCATCCAGTTTGGCCCGGATACCTTTTTTAGGTTGTCAGTCCATCTAGCTTGGGGGCGTCCCACACTACGCTTGTCGATACGTGGTCTCCACTCCTGGACTCGTCTGCTCCACTGGCCATCGGTCCTTCGACAAACATTGCCAGCCCACTGCCACTTCAGCTTGCTTGCCCTGCAAGCTATGTCGGTAACTACTAACTCCAGTTCTTTTCCAGATGACTTAGTTTCTGATTTTATCCTTCAAAGAAATTCTATGCATAGAGCGCTCCATAGCGCGCTCGAATTTGTGGATCATCCCGACTGTCAGTGTCCACGTTTCGGCACCGTATGCCATAACAAATGACAGTAGTGATTTGAATATGCCGCAGCCATCTGGTTAAATTAGCCAGCTAATTGGATGCCTAGGCCGTTTATTAAACACCGGAATCCAATTAAATAGCTGAAGGATAACTAGCGAAGTAAGCAGTATACAGGTGGGCCTTGAAATAAATTTGTCAAAAACAAAAATTATGACCAACAGCATACAGAAACCCATAAACGCTAACAACGTACCACTTGAATACGTAAAGGAGTATGTATACTTAGGGAAAGAAATTTCATTTGCTAAAAATAGCAATTTCCTGGAAGTTGAACGACGAATTAAAAAAACTTGGAACAATTATTGGAATCTAAAGGAAGTATTCAAAAGCGACCTCCCAGTAGAATTGAAGAAAAAGGTAATGGACTCAAACCTCCTACCATGTTTAACATATGCATGCCAAACTTGGAAATTTAACAACACGATCAAGAACAAAATCAATACATGCCAAAGGGGAATGGAGCGCAGTATGCTTAACATAAAAAAACACCATAGAGTTCGCCACTCGAAAATTCGATCTGTATCAAAAGCAATCGATGCCCTTACACACGCACTCAAACTTAAGTGGAAATGGGCAGGCCATGTTGCAAGACTGCACGACAACAGATGGGCCAAAAAGATGACCTCTTGGGTGGGACCGGTTGGCAAACGCAAACGTGGAAGACCTCACACTCGCTGGGAGGACGAAATCGTGCGTATAGCTGGATCACGCTGGATGGATTTAGCAAAAGACAGAGAAAGCTGGCACTCTCTGGAGGAGGCCTTCACCTCAGGGGTTCTCTAACAAAAATAATTAATTATTAAAATCGTTAGCACTGTAAAATCTTTAGAGAAATATAAGGCTTTTTTATTTATTTATTTATTATAACTAGCGGAGTCATTGAGCGCAACATTTAACCAGATGGCTGAACGACGTATAGTCATCTAGTTAATTGGATATTGCGGAATTTATGATGTTTGGTTAGGGTGAGATTTGTGGTTGAGATTTTACTGTAAGAGCGAGCGAAGCGACCTCGGGACTTGGGGCACCTCGAATCGGACAGGTTAGGTTCGAAGGAGACGGCGGGGTCTTTGTTCGCTCGCTTCGCTGGCTCACTGACTCGAACAATCATCCCCCGTTCCCGTCGTGGTTATTTTTTTTAAATCATCCTGATGTAGAATCACCGCAAAGCGAGGCTCCGTCGATAAGCCATATTATTGCTTGGAAACAAATTTAAGAACAGAGTTTCGATTCATTAGTTCGACGATCGAACTAATGAATCGAAGCACTGAATCACTTGGCTGAGTCTTGGTCAGTCATCTCAATCATCAAAGGGCTGACTTTCAATACGCCAAGTTGTTAAGCGGTGAATAATTCTAGTTCAATTAACTATCGGCTTAGAGACCCAATTGGATGCCGGTGTTTAATGAACGGCCTAGGCGTCCAATTAGCTCGCTAATTTAACCAGATGACTGCGACAAATATATACAGACAATTTCAGTTAGAGTCAACTTGCTAAACAAGCAATGTACCTGACTATATTATTGCAAATAAATAAATCTGAATCTGAATCTGAGTATGATTAGCATTTGCGCCGCTATAGAGCATTTATTGATTGGCAGTTCAATAGGTAAGCCGAGAATACATATGCCAGTAATTTCCATCTAACTATTGTGCAAGCTTCGGGGCTTGTGTGTTCCTGCCTTAGTTATTACCAGTATTCGGTAACTGATAGAAGGTAATAATAAACACTTCACGTACCAAAAAACAACCTGCAACCCCCCTCCCCCCCCACCAAAGTTAGCACATTACTTAGTACACATTGTGGAATGCAAATAAAGTATTAAGTATTGAGTAACTATATACAGAGTGGAAAAAAAAGATTTTTCACATTTCACCGGTTCTATTCCCGGCTCAAGCAGGTGATTTTTCAAAAATCTTTAAATACAGTTTTAATTATTTTTGAAAATAGAGGAATGTTTCCTTTCAGTAAAATTTCCCATCATCAATATTAAGGGTACTTTTCCTCCAACCACGGTCTTTTTTTTCCACCCTATATAATTATGGCCAAGGAAAAGGTGGGAAGACATATTTTGAGAAAAGGGAGAACCAGGATGGATGACTAAAGCTAGGGACAAGAATCATTGGAATAAAATGGGGGAGGTCTACGCCAAAGAGGCCACTGCTGCTAGAGGCGAGAAGCCACACTAATAGATAATAGTGCCGATTCCCTTGTTCACAAACTAAACTAGTGACAGGTGCCGATTAATTTGACAGAACTAAACAAAAAATTATCTTCTGTCCTTTTCTTAATGAAATAGAAAGGAAAAGATGCACTGAACTTAAATTTAGTTTAGTTTGTGAACAAGGGAATCGGCACCAGTATCATATTATGTAAACATTGTAAAAGTAGTAGAATAATGGCTTTTTTATTTATTTAACTATAATTATATTAGAAGCTAGTGAACTATAAGTCACTTGAAATCTAAAATAAAAATAAAAACTGTTATTTTTCTCGAAAATAAAATGTAGATACCGTTTTCACTGAATCCTCGTATCACTGGTCAGTTTCTCACAGTTCTCAGTTTATTTAATTCGCCAGATTCGTTGATTAGTCAGGTTCACTGCATAAATGACAAATTCTATAATACATAAATTCCTCCAGAGAACAGTCACTTACAACAGCTAAATGAATTCGAGACTCCACTGAAAGTTTGATACAAAAATAATGGCAAGAACTAGTGTATATTTCACTCTGGGGACTCTAAAAAATTCACTCCGAAAACGCAATATTCCTTCTCTATTCATAAAACAAGAAACAAGAAAGCTTCGCTACGGACTTATTCGTATAACAACTGACTTCACCCACATCAAAAATGATGACAACTGACGTTCTGCAAAATAATAGTCTGTCACAGTCCTTATTATTGTATATATTATTATATAATATATAACGAGACGTCCGGCGCCTGACAAAAAATCATATCAACATGTTTCTCTTAGAAATGTTTTTGCTATGTCTTTTATTTGAGGATTGGTGCTTCATCATTTTAATGATGTTAGGGGACGAAATAAGAATTTATTTTAACTTTATTTCAATAAAAATACATGCATTATGTAATAAAATTTACCCTCTATTCCATAAAGACTGCGCACACCATAGTGAAACAGTTAAAATATGTTGTTTTGCTAAAACATAACAGTTAAGTTATGAGTTTGCACGCCATTATTAATTTCATAGAGCATATTCTGTATTAAGGGAGCAGCGCTAAGGTAGCCCATGTATTTTTAAATTTTCTTACGATTTTGCAATTTGCAGCTCATTGTCTAGGTGTATGTTGATTGAAGTGTTATTCGCGACCGTGACAAATATGTATTACAGAATTATAACGATATGAATCCTTAATATAACCCCTTACTTAGTATAATCCTAAAATGTCATGATTTCATGATTTCATGCAAAAGTCATTCAATAGGATTATATGAACTATAGAGAGTTGTATTTTTATGATTATCCATACTAATATTATAAATGTGAAAGTAACTCTGTCTGTCTGTCTGTCTTAATAATTCCTACATACAAACTTTGACACCCCGCAATCCCCCTTTGAGGGGTAGTTTTGAAAAACTAATAATGAAAAATGTTATTACTTTCTTAGGCAAGTATTTGTGCCAAGTTTCAAATTAATCAACCAAATGAATATTAAGATTTTTCATACAAACTTTCATCCCCTATTTTATAGCTCTTAGGGATATAATTTCCAAAAATCCTTTCTTAGTGGATACTTGCTTCTCACAAATAACACACCCTCCAAGTTTCATGTCTCTAGGACCAGCGGTTTGGGCTGTGCGTTGATATATCAGTCAGTCAGTCAGGACTTTGAATCCATACTAATATTATAAATGTGAAAGTAACTCTGTCCGTCTGTCTGTCTGTCTGTCTGTATGTTACGTTTTCACGCCTAAACCGCTGAACCGATCGTCATGAAATTTGGCAGAGATATAGCCTGGGATATGGAGAAGCATATAGGCTACTTTTTTACGCGATAATCGACATCCACGCGGGCGGAGCCGCGGGCAAAAGCTAGTAATTCTATAAATAAACTAGCCTACCTACCCTACCTACCTACCCACCTACCTACCTAACTAGCTACCTACCTACCTACCTACCTACCTACCTTACCCTACCCTACCCTACCCTACCCTACCTATCTACCTACCTACCTACCTACCCTACCCTACCCTACCCTACCCTACCCTACCCTACCTACCTACCTACCTACTCCACCCTACCCTACCCTACCCTACCCTACCCTACCCCACCTACCTAAATAATGCTTAAAAAAAAAATAGATAGTAACCGATTCTCAGACCGGAGGAGTATGGTAACTAACATTGTGACACGAGAATTTTATATATTATTTGCTATGGCCGCGAATCATATTCTAATCAACATAAAACCCGACACTGATCAACAAATTGCAAAACCGTAAGAAAATTGGAATTTTGCAGGCTACCTTAAGTTAGCGCTTCCTCCTTAAGAACGTTCGAATTCTAATTTCAGTCTCAATCTGTCAAAAATCAAATGAGGTTTTTGACAATCGATTGTCTTTGAGATGAGATTGCGATTAGATTTTGAACGTTTTGAAATACAGGGATTCGCCTTCAGGTCTGCACACAACCTAGCCCTGACACAAATAAGCAAAACACACAAGCTAGGCGTCCGTCACTTCCTCCACACAACATTCCTGTGACAGACAGACTGACATGACGAAATGACAAGGGTACACTGTTACACAAACATAGGTACGTGCATAAAAACGTTAAATACGGATCTCTAAAAAGCTGGACGCGGCGTATTTAGAAATCTCGACAGCTGACAATCCAACAAAATAATTAGCTATCATAAATATTACTTGTTGTATTATTCTGAAAATGTCGACATATCTCCTGTTTCATAATTAGTCACAACAATATTTTTAATAACTTAATTATTATTAACATAAACGGGATATTTACCATGTTTAGGTACTATTTGATTTGCGCCGTTGTTTTGAAAGCACCATGATCACGGAACTCAAATCAAATAGTGAACATAGTAAATATCCCGTTTGTTTTAATAATAATGTTGGTGACCATGACAGTTTAATAGTACATTATTGCAAAGGCCGGGAAATAGGCAATTGCAGGTCGAGTATTAGGAGAGGACTTCACTAATACGAGACAGTCAATTGCCATTTCCGCCGAAGCATATATAGTGCTTTTCTCAAAAAAATGCAGGGAAATAAGACTTCACTAATAAGAAAAAAAAAGCAGGCAATAACGCATACTTTCATGTATTTTTCTTTTGACTTCACTGGAAGCAGGTTTTTCATTGACAATTTCGCTTCTGATCTTAAATCTGGTGGAGTACAATGAATCTCCATTTCCCTCTCTGAACTGTGGGAATTCATTCTAATTAAATTTATATTTATTAAGTATGTAAATAACAAATCAAGACGAATTTTCAGCTTTGCCGCCAATTTTCTATTTGTCATCTGTGCCGAAAGGCAAACGCATTTATGGCTATACAGCCACGTGTACGCAATTTGTGCTAATCAAAGAGATGTATTTTGGTATGCCAAGAATGATAAGAGATCCAATCAAAGAGTATTTATTAACCCCAGCACGCCATTTCATACAACATTGCTGGAGCGTTGTAATGTTCCAAATTCAAAATATTATATTAAATTAATAATTCCTACATACAAACTTTGACACCCCGCAATCCCCCTTTGAGGGGTAGTTTTGAAAAACTAATAATGAAAAATGTTATTAATTACTTAGGCAAGTATTTGTGCCAAGATTTTTCATACAAACTTTCATCCCCTATTTTATAGCTCTTTGGGGTGGAATTTCCAAAAATCCTTTCTTAGTGGATACTTGCTTCTCACAAATAACACACCCTCCGAGTTCCATGTCTCTAGGACCAGCGGTTTGGGCTGTGCGTTGATATATCAGTCAGTCAGGACTTTGAATTTTATATATAGAAAAAAAGATAGAAGATAGATGGAGAGTAGTGGTGGCCTAGTGGTATTATCCCTCTCATCAAGAGGGGGCCTGTGCCCCAGCAGTGTGATCATTATAGGCTGATTATGATATCTTCTGGCTTACATATTTTCATAATGTGCCGGCAAAATCGAAGCCAGTAATAATGACGAAAATCTGGATAATCTGTCTAATAAAGACAATAAGCTCCAAAGCTCTAAATAAAATAAAAAGTAAATCTAGATAATAGGCTCCAAAGCTCGTTTAGGAGCTCAGCTGTGGCCAATTTGAGATATAATACTGTGGCTAATGAGACACAGTTGAATTTATATTGATACTAGCTTTTGCCCGCGGCTTCGCCCGCGTGGATGTCAGTTATCGCATAAAAAAGTACCCTATGTCCTTCTCCATATCCCAGGCTATATCTCAAATTTCTAACTTAATATTAATTTGAATGTGATTCACTATGTGAAAAGAAACCGAAACAAATGATTTAATATAATAAAAGTACTTATGTTCTGAACGTCTAATGAGTCTTTACTAAAGATAACAAACACAAAATCAAAATACGAAATTTCACTCAAATTCTTAAAGCAATTAATTGTACCAAATTACAACACGAAATAAAAATGCGACACAAATAATAATTTTAAAATAATTCACGTAAGTACCAACAATGTGAAAACAAAACGAAGTCCTCCAAAATGTCGCATGATACACTGTTTGTGCTGAGAAAACGCTCGAAATGTCTAATGAACACCATTTGTGCATAACTTTTCTTAGGGTCACGTTCGCAATTGGACGAATTATTTGACATTTATTTTGTACTTGCAACACGATCTGGCTGTAGAACTCGATTAATCGATTAATACTTGACCGGTTGACATTTTAGCGGAACACCCCTAAACGAACGAAAAAAAAAAGAAAACAAAATACGTCTGTACTCTGTGGTCGTGTGGCGGTGTGGTACGATGCTTATTGTAAACATTCATCAAGGTTATACGTGCGTAAATTAATGGATTCAATGAATAATCTTATACAGAATTACTGAGAAATAAGTGTAGATTTCGTATTGAGTGTTAGTTTATCGAAAAGTGATAAATATATCAGTGAAAAACGAAAGTTTTGGAATGCACAAATTTTGATCATAAGGCCGCCGTGTTTAGTAATGTTTTTATGATAAATATTCTTTTAAACTGCTTGAAATACACATAAGTAGCTAGCTTATTTATCTACGAACATAATTTGGCTAATGGCTACTGATATTATAGCGTATTGTTATCGTAATCGTATTTCCAAGAGTAAAATTCGGCAAACAAATACCTACAAAAAGACAATAAAATGGATATAGTATGTTATCATGAAGATCTTTATAAGATACATAATTCCACCATACATTATTTTGTTATATCTCAAAGGGTTTAGGCAGCGTTTTCGTTGAAAGCTCCCAGACGGCTTATTTTTTTCCGACACCTCCAACAAACATCGTTAATTTATACAAAAATGCACACAAAAACTTAACAAATTATATACTAAAACCTTCCTCGAGAACCACGCTATCCATTGGTGAAAACAGCATGAAAATCGGTGCAGTAGTTTTTGAGTTTATCGTGAACAGACAGACAGACAGACAGACGCGGCGGAGGACTTTGTTTTATAATATGTTAGGGATAGTGAAGTACAAATCTTGACTTTCCAACAGTAATGAGAGGAATAGTGTTTGGCATGTCGGGTCACCCTCCAGTCTCCAAGGTTTTTGTCTTTTTATTGGGTTCATCGCATCTTTCACATTTACTCACAAACGCATCAAAGCATTGACACAACAATTGCTTAGTAGTTCATTGGCCATTTTGTTATTCCTTACATCATAATTTGTTTGGTGTATTTTGGGTGTACGTCAAATAGCACGCTTCGAAATGTTGCCACTTCTTATAGCGCATAGATAAAGTGTAAAATTCCTTTTTTTTTATATTTTTGTTTAAATTCTATCACATTTTAAATAAAATTATATACATTTTCTGTACTGGTACAGCGTCTTGATATTTGTTTGCTGCACCGGACGACGTCATTACGTCAACGCCGGCTGTCGCTGAAAACCAGGCTCTGTCTTGCATAGGGTCGCAGCATAATGCTGAGCGATAGCCGTTTTGCGTGGATGTGACGCATTTTTCCCCCATAGTTTTTTTTTTTTTTTGTGTTTATGTTCTTTTTTGCGTCATGTTTACCGCAAATAAACGGATTTTCTTTCTTCTTTCTTTCTTTTCTAGATCCCTGCTTTCCCATTAGTGAACTGACGTTCATATTCAGATTAAACCAGTAACACAAAGGATCAGACTAGATCAGTATTGGAAGCCAACCCTAGGGAAATTATTGGCTGCGTACTAAATATGGCACATGATTTATAGTATGTGCTAGCCTTAATTCTGTTTAAATTTCATTGATGCGAATATTTTGGGGAGCACATTATGGTTTGGTTACTGAAACCGTTATAAATGGGCCATCGAAGCTTCTGTTTTTACAACGATATTCAGGGATGTTACTATGAGAATTAAACACATAGACTTCTATATCTTTAAACATAGATAAATGATGGCTAGCATTCAAATGGAAATGGGGTTATTGTTTTTTTTTTTTTATATCATTATGCTACACTGGTTGACGTAAGCACGTATTTAGATATTTTGGTGGTACCATTTCGGAGACGCTTAAAAAACTGTTGATTGATTCTGTGCTAAGAACGTTAACATCCAACCGGTAACTAGGAAGATACAGCTTAGAATGAAGGCGAATTTCCTGCCTCTGTACTGCATGATAAAAGGTAGAAGGATGCTTGGTATATCAGCTATGCCGTGAACGGAACCTGGAAGAGACATAAATTTTATATAGTTTTGTTAAAGCCAAAGTCAAAGTCAAATCATTTATTTCAAATAAGCACGAAGATGCACTTTTGAACGATAATCACCTGTTACTCAGTCGTGGAGGGTGGATCGTGGATCGTGGAGGCGAGTCTATGCCGACGGAACGGAATGTTGCCATTTTTAAATATTAAATTTTTATAAACCTTTAGAACTTAGTATTGTTTTTTTTTTTTTTTTTTAAGTGAAAACTTCTTTAGGCGCCTTGAGCACTTTTTAGGTGAACAAAAATCATGGAACTCGCGTCATCGTCACCGAACGCTTTCCATGAACTATATGTATAAAAGAACAGTTATTCCAAAGTTTTGTGTTCTCACTTCTGTCGGCAGTCCATATGACTGCCAATTTTATTTTAATTTTCGCATTATGTTTTACATCATTACGCTGCACCGCTTGACGTCATCACGTGAACGCCAGCTATCGCTGATAACCAGCTTTGGGGCTCTGGGGCTCTGTCTCGCATAGGATCGCAGCACCTTACCTGATACCTTTCTTTTAGTCCATTTTTCCTTCTGGAGTACATCCCATAACCTGTTGGATTATAGGCATAAAGAAAAAAAATTGGTTGTCTGTAAAGTTGGTTTACGGACGATAGTTTAACGTGACAACCTCATAACAAAACATTGAGGCGGCGCAAGCGTACAATGAGCGTAACGGAACAATGAGCGTAAAGGGACAATGAGCGTAACGGGACAATGAGTCATCCTTTTTCGTGCATGCAGCCGGCGTTCATCGATTTATTAGACGTTGTCACGTCAAAACTAACTTGGACGATGGGCGTGGATTTATTGTAAAAAACAATCAGAGCACAGTACATAGTCGAAAAAAGTCCAGAGAGAAGAGACAGTGACACTTTCAATTTGACAGCTATTAACAAGTGTTTACAGAGCTAGTTATTTTATTGCGTTTACGAAGATTATTTCCAACATTATGCTGAGCGATGGCCGTTTTGCGTGGATGTGGCGCATATTTTCCCCCAACTTGTTATTTTCGAGTTTGTGTTCTTTATTTGTGTCATGTTTACCGCAAATAAATGTATTTTCTTTCTTTCTAGATGGGAAGATTATATTAAAAAGTTAGCTGGAATAAACTGGATCGAAAAAGCCCAGTCTAGAGAAGACTGGATTTCTTTGGAGGAAGCCTTCAGCCGTAGAAGGGTATATATCTATAGAATACTTAGAATATAAATATTAATCCATCCATACTAATATTATAAATGTGAAAGTAACTCTGTCTGTCTATCTATCTGTCTGTTTGTTACGTTTTTCACGCCTAAACCGCTGAACCGATCGTCATGAAATTGGGCATAGATATAGCCTGGGATATGGAGAAGGACATAGGCTACTTTTTTTTTTTTTACTCTAGCACAAATCTGCAACGTAAACTAGGACTACTTTTTAAATATATGATTTCGCATTTTGGCTAGATTTTTTACACCAAGCATAATCAGCACCTATCACCAGGGCTTGTTAACGTTACCAAAAAACAAAATAATAACCGTTATGTAACGTTAAATTTCAATGCTTTACCTACTAACGTTACAAAAATGTAACGTTACTTGATAACATTACCAGTAATATAACGTTAATTAACATTAACAAAAATAAGATAACTAACGTTAATTTAGCTACGTTGCCGTCCTGTGGGTAAGAATCAGGCAGATTTTGATCGGCACGGCATTAGAGGCGCGAGGGCACGCTCCCGCCGCGCCGCATGCCTCAGGCCCCACTTATTACATCTCACCCGTTTAAAATAACGATAAAATTAATAGTCGCATAAATAACGTTAAATCGATTACCGTTATTTTAATAATAACGTTAACTCTGTCAATACAAGGTAACGTTATGAAAATTTACCGGTATTTAAAGCCCTGCCTATCACACACACACACACACACATAGATTCTCCGAAAACCGTTCAATATTAATTGAAGTTTCAGTTACTTATTAGGCTTTTAACTCATTTAATAATTTACCATCCACTCGAGCCGTAGTAGCCCAGTGGTAACGGCTCCGGACTCACGAGTGGTAGTTGTAGGTCGTGGGTTCGCCAGGCGCTTTACTTTGTGTAAATAATTGCAACGTCACTCAAAAAAAAAAAACGATCTAGAGGAAGGTGGCCGTTTTTATTTAGATCGAATTTTGTTGCTTCGTGTCTCAATATGAAACTTTAAAAAAGGTATTAAAATCAAAATCTGTTTATTGCAAACATGTTGTACAGAGGTTGGAAGAAGATAATTATAAGTTTCAAACATGCACCCTGTAAGGGCACTGCAAAACAAAACAAAATTAATAAATTACATTACAATACAATACATAGGACATGTATTGTATTGTAATGTAATTTATTCATTTTAATTATGTGCCACTTACAAAAATAAAAATAAAAATACACAGTTCAAATCAATAGAACAGAATAATTAATATTTATTGTTACTGTATTAATCGATTTATATATTATAAGAATTAAAAAATAAAAATAAGTTAAAGCAAAACAAAATTAAATAATTCAAATAAATTATATATGTAGGTACTTATGTATACAAACAATGGTCAGCTGTTTATTCCATTATCTTTTATCTATTCATATCGTTTTCTTCAAAAAACTCTTTCAATGTTTAGTAGCACTTCTGGTTCAAACAAGTGAACAATTTTTTTTAAATATATTGTTTATTTTTATTTATTTTAAAGACTTTGGGACTTTATTGTAAATCTTGATACATATAACATACGGTCCTGAATGAAATGTATACCCAAAGTCTCTAATTCTGATAATTTATGTAAACAAAGTAATGTCAAGAAATGTCACTGTCAAAATGACAGGACAGTGGTGCAAAACATTTTATCATATTCTTTTTTGGTAAATAGTCATCACTAAAATTAAAGTGAATTAATTATAAGAACTATGCAAACAAAATACCGTTGCTAAGCAATGTATTGTGTGGTATGTCGGAGACACGGCATATGATCGTCATAATTAGTCCTTTTAAGTCCAGTGCTAGACGTAGGCCTCCCAAAATCAATTTCCACTCGAAACAGTTTACTGCCGTTTTCATCCAAAATGTGGCTAGATATGCTTTTTACAATATGAATCTACGAATGAGAGTTGTAATATTAGTGTTGTTGAAGATGTAAAACATTTGAAAATGTTTAGATCTCCTGCATTGTTACCAGTGTCATAAAATATTTTATACCAGAAAATCTCCTTTTTGAATAACTTTGTTTAAAACCGGAAATTTATAAAAATAATTACGGTATGATTATTCGTTAATTATTATTTCTTAAAATCAGTAATTAAAAGAAAATTAAACCTCTTTTTTCGTCATTTTATGTGAATTACCATTACGAAGATATTTATTTGATATGTTATCCCCTTTGTTTACATAAATTATCTGAATTTGAGACTTTGGGTATAGATAGTTTTGAAACCGGTAATGCTAAATCGTTTTGGTGTCGTAAGTTTCGTGGCTGGGTGTAATGATCTTTATTCAAGGGGAAATTTGATATATTTTTCCTAACAAACAAACATATTTCAAAGACATACAGAGATGTGAGTGTAAGGATATTGTGTTCTGTAAAAAATTGTAGACACACTTACCGATAAAGTTGATTGAGCCGTTTTTCATAATTCCTTCTCAGACACGAGATAATATGTTTTTAAAGGACCGGTGACAACGCTCTTAATATAGACTGAGTACCTACCTACCTAGTCTATCTTCTATGTTAATAACTAGACAAAAGTTTACTATTACAAGTTAATTCGTTCAATGAAAAGTGAGCTCCAATTTGGTAAAGATATCTGTTTACTGTCTGCCGTAAAATTATATCGCTCTTTCGGGAATTAGTTATTTCAAGGTTGGAATAATACCTACTGATTTGGTATTATAATTTGTCGGTAAAGGTAGGGATAGGAGCAATATAAGTTTGCCCGTGGGTGTTGAAATGGCTATATTACTTTTAGTTGTTTCCGTTCTGAGTTCAAAACTCAGAAGAGCGAGCTCACTCAATAATATCGTTTCCATGACAATCAAATCAAGTCACTACGTGATAATAAGCAGAGACGGTTTTCCCACCAGGCTGAGTAGGCTCGAGCGTAGGGTGGCAGGCAAATTTGGCTCAAAAAAATATTTTTTTTTTTTCGTGTTCCATAAATAAAACAAAAAGCATTATTAAAGACAAAAATGCAGGTCCATATTGATGAAGAAATTATTTATTTAGGAAATGTTCTGAAGAGAGTTGTTGACGTAGTGAAGCGACTGTGTTCAAGAGGCCTCGCTTTCAGAGGAAAAAATAAAAATTCGGTGATCCGCATAACGGAAATTATTGTATGATTTTGAAACTGTTAACGGAATTCGATCCTTTTTTAGCCTGCCATATTGAGTAGTACATGGTTAAGCTTTTCTTAGCTCAGAAATATACCCAAAAACTATTTCTTGTGTAATCTTCACTAAAGCATGGCTTATAGAAATAATCTAGGAACTGACACATCCATCGCCTATTTCACAACACAGTAATACTAATAACGGGAAAACGCAGATGTAATGAGGACGATAGTGCAGAAATCATAAAGTTGCAATTTCATTGACAATTTAAAAAAAAATAAAAATGATAGTGAATATTTGTGAACTAGGGTATCGAATTGTATAGGTCAGTTAGGGGCGACAAACTTTGAATAACGTACTGGCGGAAAATGTATAAATCCACCACTGACAATAAGGGCGAAGAGGGTAGCCCGCAAAATTTAAATTTTCTTACGATTTTCGCAATTTGCGGCTCATTGTCTAGGTGTATGTTGATTAACGTATGATTCGCGACCATAACAAACGTGTATTTACATAATTATAATAATTAGGATCAGTAATACAACTCCTTAGGTTCGTTTAATCTGATTGAATGACTATTTCATGAAAAATCATGACTTTTATGATTATACTAACATAAAAAGTTGTATTACTGCTTTTAGTGATTATAATTTTTTAATTTTTTATTTTACTATGGGTTTGCTCTTGACTTTGGTCTAGGTCTGGGTAACAGAGACAAAGTCTACGATGGATTGAGCTTACCCAGAAGAAGCCTGTTCACTCTCACTTTGAATAGATTAGGGTTGTATGCGTTCGGAAACACAGACACAGGCAGAGAGTTCCACTCCTTTGCTGTGCGCATTATAAAAGACGTTTGAAAACGCTTAGTGCGAGTTGGTGGAATATCAACTAGGTAGGGGGTAGAAGGGGGTCGGTGGAATGTGTGGCCACTATTTTCCATTTCATGGATTACAATAAAACCTAACAATGTAAAACTACTCTTTGTAATAATAATAATAACGTATAGTCTTATGGAGCACAACGTAATATGCTTATTTTCGGCATTTTCATTCTAAAATAAAAGAAATCACCAACCAAACGATGAGGGCGCCACTTCGCGCTCGGTACCCTCTTAATGAATAAAACACTAAAGGATCTTAGGTGTATCAAATGGAGTCGAATGTAGATTAATTTCAAGTAGGGGTCATTTTATACATCCATTTGTAGCTTATACTTTACATAAAATTTTTACAAGGAGCTTTTGACAATGGACAAAGCAAAAATGTCTAACCTTCAAAACTGACAAAGAAAAGAGGCAACTGTGTAAAAAAAAGTGTGTTTTTGACTTATACAGTGAAGGTCAATTCATTATTTATTTTACTACCACCCTATATAGGCTATGCCATTCTTAAATGGTAGGCTAACCAGGCGTTTATTACGCCTGAACAGGAACGGCCTGCGCCTAATGACGGGGATCATCACGGGACACTGCTCGCTAAATAAACGCATCCACACAATAGGCATAACGAACAACCCTCTGTGCAGGGCTCGCATAGAAGCGGAGGTAATTGTTGCGCATGTACTCTTTGAATGCACAGGCGTCATCCAGATTAGAACAGAAGCCCTCGGGGCAACCGTAACCGTTGAGTTTCTTGCCATTTCTTCTGCATAGGAAACGACCAATTGGAACCGTTCACCTAGCTTCTGACCATAAGTGCTCATGTAGTTTTATGTGAAATAAAATATTTTGATTTGATTTGATTTGACCCAGATCTTTCACTGATGTTCTGAACAGACCAGGGGACGTGATCAACTTCCGAAGGGAGGTGGGCTGGTTGGAATAACTACCGACGGCCACTATGGCCCACGCACAAAGGTCTACCTGAAGGAGTAGGTAAGTGGGAAATCAAACCTTCTAACATAGAACAAAGAACCACCCTAGTCTTGGTTGGTTGTCTTGGTCTTCTTCTTTTTGTGTGGTTATTGACTAACCTAGTGTCAGAGTTTTTATGCCGCTCATGGGCCTAGAGTCTACACATGCCATCAAGCCTTTTTTTTTTTGATGATGGGAAATCATCAAATGACCCCTCCCGCTCTGGGTGGAGCGGAAGGGAGTCTGAGACTCTTACTGACTAAAACCCACCACAATAGTCGTTGCTGACATCTCTTTGAGGCGCACGTGGAACACGTACGCGCCGTTCGGCATGGGCCTGGTTCTGATCGGGCGGTGAGCTACCCATTACTTACCGCCCGCAGGCCCACGCCTGCGGTGGCCGGGAGTCGTCACACGGCTCCCGACGCTCAGAGCGTCTACCGCGGCGGCTGGAACGGGAGGCTCTCTCCCTCTCCCATCCCGACACCTCCTTCGCTAGCATAACTGCTTCGCAGAAGGAGGTGAGTGCCTCCCATTTCCTCTCGCCCCGGACCATGGCTTGAACCAGAGCCGGGCGCGAGAGGTCGCCGCCGCTGCTGATCGCCTCTACGAGGACACGGCGGTGCTCTGCCCAAGCAGGGCAGATCCCCACCGTAAGTTCCGCCGTGTCCTCGGGGCAATCATCGCAGTGGTGACACCCGGGCGTTGAATGTCAATGGAAGGTTGAATGTCACTTGTACGTCTAAAACGACAAGATATACTCGTAAGATGAGTGACAGTTAAGATGTTAGTTTTAACCTTAGTGAAGTTCGCGTGCAGCACATCTAAACTGCGTTCAAGAGCTATCAATGTCATCATTCCACAGAAATTGATAACACCGACAGCTCTGAAACGTGGTTTATGCGCTGATCGCGTTTAGTTTCATTGGTAAAATTTGCCCTCTATTTCATGAGAATTGTTGACAAAAGTGATTAAGCAATTACGCGGCAACTACATCATCTTTTATCTTGTATTTTTCCGTTACATTAAACATCTTTTAAAATAATTACTCAAAAAATTTAAAACCACACAAACCCAAACTTCACCACCGCACAACTTGGCACAACCCTACAAATTCCGTGCCTAACCCTAAAAATGTAACCAAACGAAAAAAATCCAAATACTCTATGTGCCCCTTCGTATTTTATTCAGCACTTTTATAGACCGCGCCGGAAGGGTCGAAGTCCAGGGTCCGAATTCTATAATTACATCCTAAAGGTTCCAAGTCCATAGGCCCTCTTTTTACATATTCATAGGGGAAATTGACTTCCGTTTCGGGAAAAAAAGAACTCGGTCAACAAATCCAGTGAAAAGTTTTGTGACCTTTTGTGTTTTAAGAGTAGGTGCTTACGTATACTATTGATCTTTTTATTTGCACTTTTTATCTGCAAGTTTTTGCGAGATTGTGTAGAGTAGATTTATTAATACCTAATTGTTAATAATGTAGACACGAAGCAACAAAATTCAATCTAAAGTCCTTTAGATCATATTTTGTTGCTTCTTGTCTCAATATGAAACTTTATAAAAGGTAGCTATTCCAACGACGCAACTGTATGTTTCCCGTCTACATCACACCACGAAGGTAGAGGAATTCGGGGAGTACATCAGGATGAAGACCAAGTTCACCTTGAGAGTCGAGAAGTTGGAGTCGCGCCATAAGATTAACTTCAAATCTTTTGTGGTGCGGGTTCCGACTCATTACTTAGACAGTTTTGTGAAGGAGGAATTTTGGCCGACGGGTGTCGTGTATCGGCCTTTTCGCGGAAGGCTACATGACACCATGACTCAGCGCAATCGTCGCCGACCTGACGTATTAACTAGATTGTATAGAAATGTTTTATTATGTATTAGTTTATTATTTTTAAGATTATTTTGTGTATTTTATCTATGGGCCTTAGTTGCCTGAAAATAAAACAATTATTATTATTATTATTTTATATTCGTTTATATATCTCGGGACCCTGGGGTCTCGGACCTTTGGAAGGCGTACAAGGGGCCGAAGCCAACTCGCAGAGGCCCCTTAGACAATTTTAAATGGAATGAGGCACCAACCGACGATTATCCCTGTCCGCACTATGCAAGTGCACCCATGGAAAACCCCCGGTTGGTGTAGGACTATTGTAGGATATGGAAACAAAGATATTGATTGGATTGGGTTTGGGTGGTTAAAATGTACTGGTTACCTAAAACTATGGAAGGACTATGGCCCCTGCCTGATCAATGTTTATTGTACACGGATAAAATGGCAGGGGGTGACTTGCACATTCATTAATGAGCCCCCGGAAACGGTCGCTAGCACATAGTGACGTAGCGACAAGGGGGCAACATATCCTGAGGTGCTCGAGGAGTGGAGAGGTATTTCACGGCTCTCAGAACAACCCCAGAGCCCGGAAGATGGTCAAGATCCCTACAAGCACTTACTGGAATACTTCCTTCCTCCGAGCACGTTTGCTCTTGCGAATCTCCACTCAAGCCAGCCAATAAAGGCAAATATGAGGTGGGAGCTCAGTTCCTCGTCAGTGCTCACTCCAGCCGGCCAATAAAGGCAAGCCAGAGATGAGGAACATGACTTCTCCCGGGAGATAGGGTCCGTGGGGTCGCTACTGCCCATCAGCTCTCCGCATGCTGCCCTGCGGGTTTCTGTATCTCTCTTGGTGTGGCTCCTCACCGTAGACATGTTCCGGGAAAGTAAACTCTACCGGCACAGACCTAAAGTTCGGAGCGCGCAACCCCACCACGACGTCAACGTAGAGATACGGCGGTGGGGTTATTAGAAAATTCAAGACACACTTACCGAGGTTCCTTATTGAGCCGTTTTTCATAATTCCTCCTCAGTCACGAGATAATATTTTTATAAAGGAGTGGCACTAGTGGACCTTTGAGCTCCCTCTTAACGTCCTTCCCGAAACACGAAGGAGTCTCGATATATGTAATAGATGGTTACCAATCCACGAACCGACCGCGGCTAGCGTAGCTTAACCTTCGATTGACCCGTGCGACGTTATCATTTAGCCACGAGCCCCTAATACATACTTAAAACCATTCCTCGCAAAACCGTGATTTCAGTAGTATCAGTACGTCGAATAAGAAACAAGTGCCAAACGAGCATCACGATCAACACTGAAAAAAATGCACTCCAATCAAGTGACTTTTTAGCTTGATTGACGATATCTTGTTTAGATTAATCAAAATCTTAGTTATGTTGATCATCACAGCATGATTGCAGCAATACTAGTTCAAATGATTGAACGCTCAAACAAGTTTCTCGATTACCCTTAACATGACATCATTGTAGAAGAGTTAAAAAAATGTTAACTGTAACAAAGTAAGTTAGTTGTGTCAATCAAGCATTTTGATTACTTCAATAAAGATCATTGAAACTTTAATCTAATAATCTTGGTAGGAGCAACAATGTTTTGACTTGATTGCTGCAAATAGATTTTGTGATAACTCCAATTAAGATTCCGTTTTAAATCTCAATCAAATAAAAGTAGTAGCTGTGATCATTGTGCTTGATAGGCTCAGATGCAAGTTACTTAGGCAAATACTTATTTTTTTTTTTCAGTGTAATAAATCACTCATATCAAAATGAAGTTATTTGTATTCTGTACCTACATCTTAGAATCTTGCAACCCATCTGTCAAAACAAGTGACGCCGGTATAATCTCGAGAGAGGAACTTTACGACGTTGTCATATTGTAGGAAGAATTCCAAGGAGATTTGTAGATGTTACGCTGTGGTTAGATATGACTTTGTTGCTACTAATTAGTGACTTAGAATAGATGGAATGCAGGCTCTCTCTCTCTCTCTCTCTCTCTCGATAATATCGGATGTGTTATTGCGACAATGCGTCCCGATTCGTTGCCACACAGCTGCGTTTTTATTGTCCGACTAGCTTCTGCCCGCGACTTAAAAATACAAAATACGCGTAAAATTCAGCCCCGTCGCATCGCACTGCCCGTCCAAAATCAAAAATCAAAATATTTCACATAAACCTACATGGGCACTTATGAAACGTCAGAAACGCAATTACTCCGATGTGCCCGCGCAATTATTCCGATTTCGCTTAGCGTTCTTTCCGACTTTATGTCGTTTGCTCGGCTCCTTAGCGTACTCAATACTCAATATCTCGTATATCGTGATGTTAAATAGCCTATAACCTTCCTAAAGAATTGTGCTATCCAACACTGAAATATTTTTTCATTTCGAACCAGAAGTTCCTGAGATTAGCGCGTTCAACCAAACAAACAAACTCTTCAGCTTTATAATATTAGTATAATGGACTTTAAACGTATACGCGCGGTAAATTCCGTGATGTCGGTCGTTCCGTCATTACTGGGAGTAAAAAACTCTCCTGGGAGTCTTAGCTGCTCGCCGTATACCAGTTCGGCGGAAGACGCTTAGACATCCTTTTTGAATGCGCCCCTTATGCCAAGCATTACCCACGGAAAGGACTCTGTCCAATTGTTAGTGGCATGGCACATTATGGACGCCTTCATTTGGATGTCCAAGCGTCTTCCGCCGAACTGGTATACAGCGAGCAGCTAAGACTCCCAGGAGAGTTTTTTACTCCCAGTGATGACAGAACGACCGACATCACGGTAACGTGTGCGTGTAACCTACATTACAGGCTACATTCTTCGGGCATCTTCCATAGCTATTATTAGTGATAAAATTATTCGTCTTGTGATAAATCAATATTCATAGTATAGAAAATTTTCAAAACTCTCTACAGACATTTAACCACTAAGTACTAATTAGAATACCAGTCGGTAAAAGCAATTTATTGATGTACTAGTAGTAATAACGTTATTAACGCCGATGTGTGTAAGATCGTATGCGTCCTAATACAAAATGTACTGAAAACAAATGTCGCAATAAAGCATACGATATTATAGACCAATAATAACGCGCCTGTGGGAGAGAGCCTTTAAGCTGGCTCTAGTACTTCTCGAGTTATCTTTTCTATTCATCACAATGTCAAAATAACTAACTTTCAGTATACCTCGAACATCATATTATTATGTAGGTATCAGCGCCTTGCCCCTGCTTCGCCAGAGTGCAATCTCCTGATGTGAACACGTCAAGACGTCGAGATTTCTATGGTATTATGTAAGTTAAATATTTATGTACCTACTAGCTTCCACCCGCGGATTCGCCCGCGTGGTGTGTTTATAAAAAGAAACCAATATCCATCCCCAGGTTGCCTGGCCCGTCCCTCCAACCCCGCTCTGCACGCCGCCTCCGCCGCCGACTCATGACAGGTGAGGCTTTAATAGCGCTCCGCTCAGGTGATTCATCGGGGTATTCCTCGAAGCGCACCAACTTTGAAACGCACGAAATGAAGTGCATCAATGGTTTAAAAAGTTAAAAGTAAATTTGGTGCGTTTCAAAGTTGGTGTGTTTCGAGGAATACCCCGATTCATCGTGGTAACTTTAAAACTATTCGTCAAAATTACTTAGTTTAAAAAGACAAAGTTTATCTACATTAAAAATTAACTCAACACTAAAATGTACATTGCAAAATGTATTTATGGCTCATTTTGGCTATAATGGCTTCCAAAGAAAAGGTAGATGTATGCTGTCGCGGATTATTTAGAACTGTTTAAGACAAACAATCCTACAATGCATTATCTTCGTGTAAATCGAACGGTTGAGGGAGCGCACACCACGATAGCTCTCAGAAGGCAGGAATTTATCTGACTTACTTGATACGTTATATTATGGCCTAATCACAGAAAATCTTTATAAATTGTAGTCTATGTATTATTCTGATGTATAAGCTATATTATAGTAAAGTTTCATCAAGATCCATTCATCCATCTTTCCTCAAAAACTTTCGCGTTTATAAATATTAGTAGGATACGCATAAACCTTTCGGAATAAATGATCAACTGATGGTGAAAATGGCATCAAAATCCACTATGAAGTTTACAAAAATTATACATACGTAGGTTGCGTCTTTCCATTCTATACAAGGCCAGAACGCAAGGGTGTGAAACTAATCGCGTATATATTGGAAGTCACTTTTTTACTAATCTCTTCCAATTTATACAAGAGTAGTGCGCAAATACTCGCGTATACTTCGTAGTAACATAATCAATTACCTTACTCCATAATATATAGTGCCAGTACGCATACTAAAATGCAATAATTTCTAAGTAGTCGAGATGGTTAAAATAAACTCACACTCTGACCTGTAGGTTAGGTTAGGTTAGAACTGTGACCACACAACGCACGAGCCGAGCGATCGTAGCGAGCGTGCCGCGGCAGCGGCTGGCGAGTGCCAGAAACGGTAGGTACTCTCTTTCTTCTCCTTTAAAACTCTTGTCAGGCGTAAGTGATGTAGTATAGTTTGGAACCAGTCCATACGCGTCCACGTTTACAAACTATACACGAGCAGTACGCAAAATGCGTGTATACATTGTAATCGCAGATTTAAAAATAGCATTACAATGTATACGCGAGCATTGGCAAGACGCTACGTAGGTATAGTTTTAATTATCGTATGTATGTAGAAACTACAATAGCCCCAATCTGCTGTAAAATCTCTTGGAAACTGTTTTAATTAGTTGAAAAAATTAAATATAAAACAACAACCAATTACTAAAGCTGTTGACGTGAGATTTATCAACAGATTAAATTGAATTATTGTTCAGAAATATCGCTTATATTTTTATCTTGCAAAAATAAAACAATGTATGCTATAGTACAAAAATAAATCAATGTAAATACGGCTCAGTTCTGTATAAAACCTTGTTATTACATAATAATATTATACCTGATCTTTATTTTATTCATAATAATTACTTAAAATTAATATTTTTGTCGTTGACCTCCCATAAAAAAAAAATCAAATCTTTTATATTTGTTTATCATATTTAGATATCGATACTAATTGTGTCTGCGGAGTTTAGCTAGCCAATTTAAAATAACCCTGTATAAGGTGAAGGAAACCATTGTGAGGAAACATGCGCTTAGAATCCTTTGCCCTTGAATAAGGTTTACCGTAGTACTTTAAATCTTGAAGATAAAGTTAAAATGTCACATGTGCCGGTTATTTTATAACAACTATTAAATACAGCTGATGACTTTTTTTTTCTGGTGCATCCTTTTCTTAGAACTGATTGACATTGTATTACTTTATCAACTTTAAAAACCTATATCACTATTTCCTGTATCTTTTACGAGTACTTGAACCAATGGCAGTCACTGCGACAGCTTACAAATTGAATAAAACACTTTACCAACTTAGTTCAATAGCGAATTTTGATACATGAACGGCCGAAGTTCAGCTTTGATTCGATTTTAACAAGTGTCAAATAATAGTAGAATGGGACTAAACGCAGTTCGATCGTTCTTCATTAGTGCAATGATAAAAGTCACGCTAATGTTCGATTATGTAAGCAGAATAGATTTTAAGATTGTTTCGATTGATCGTTGGCGTCAACTGAAACTTAACCGCAGTTCGATTGTTGTTCATTAGTGCAATGAGAAAGTCACGCTCATGTTCGATTATGTTAGCAGAATCCATACTAATGTTATAAATTTGAAAGTAACTAACTCTGTCTGTCTGCCTGTCTGTATGTTACGTTTTCACGCCTAAACCGCTGAACCGATCGTCATGAAATTTGGCGGAGATATAGTTTGGGATATGGAGAAGGACATAGGCTACTTTTTTATGCGATAACCGACATTCACGTGGGTGGAGCCGCAGGCAAAAGCTAGTAGATTATAAGATTGTTTCGATCGATCGTTGGCGTCAACTGAAACTTAACCGCAGTTGGATCGTTATTCATTAGTAACATGAGAAAACGCTTAAAGGCTCCTACAAACAGGCGCGATACGCGACGTGACACAAAGGCACCGCTCTTCGCGCGACACGCAGTGCCTTTTTGTCGTGTCGCGTGTCACACCTGTTTGTAGGAGCCTTAAAAGCCGTGATTCAGATGCAATACCATTGCGATTTTTGAACAATTTTGTTAATAGAATCGGTCCCCAGGTTGTATCCATATCCATACTATCCATACTAATATTATAAATGTGAAAGTAACTGTCTGTCTGTCTGTCTATCTGTATGTTACGTTTTCACGCCTAAACCGCTGAATCGATCGTCATTAAATTTGGCAGAGATATAGCCTGGGATATGGAGAAGGACATATGGAGGCTACTTTTTTACGCGATAACCGACATCCACGCGGGCGGGGCCGCGGGCAAAAGCTAGTTATATATATAAAGATAGTCACATTTGTTACGGTCACGAATCATATTTTAATCAATATACAACCTGAAATTTAGTAATTGGGTTACCAGTACTAAGTCTGTAGGGACTTATTATAATATTTACTTAACTTTTCAGTCTATGTTTCGGGTTGCGTGACCAATTCCCACATGGCACATTATGGGCCTGTTCCACAATTTCCGGAAAAACACTAATTGGGTATCTCCCAGATAAATAACAGAATAGGTACAGAATCTCCCAGATAACGAACAGAATTCTCGTGAAATTATCTGCCAGATAAGTTAGCAGGAACTTATCAGGAGGTATAGAACACGCTTTAATATTTATAGAACCTACGACATTGTTGTTTGTGCGTGTAAAATTATTCGTGATAAAAATATCCTATCTATAAAAGGCTAAAAGTTTTCATAAGGAAATCTGGCTTAAAAATACACACATAAAATTACGCCTTATTCCCTAGGGGATAGACAGAAATAACGGAACGCGCGCGCGATTCTTAGGTTATGTACAGACGCCAGCAGGTCAAGCTACCCGAAACTGTCAAATTTTCGCAATCAACCTTGAACCTTATACTGTAGTGATTAAGTTGAAAATCTATTACGAGTAAAGAATTTTGACAGATTGTAGTAGCTTGATGTGCTGGCGTCTGTACCTAAGAATCGCGCGCACGTTCCGTTTTGCTTTGACAGAGTTTATACGTCTTGTCATTCACGCGTGCCGTTTGTGAGTAAGTATTAACATAGAACAAAACTGTTGTGTGTGCACCTATCTGTTTTCATCGGGGGTTAAAATTAAACGCACTCGCACATAGATATAACTAACTGGAACGTGATCGCTCACAATGAGCCTTTAAAAGTCACCCAAACGTAGATGACTATGCTTGGTAAAAAAAATACTTCCTCTCTCCTTAAACACAATCATTACATAACGTTCCATGCTCTTGTTTCATGTTTATTATTATTTATACAGGTTGTTAAAGACATGCCAGATGAAATTGCATGCCATAGCTTCAGGTTGAGTTCAGTACCGATAGAGGAACCCGTAAAAAAAAAACGAACCTAATGTAATACCTACTAAGTTCAATCTAAAATGTGAAAGTAACTCTGTCTGTCTGTTTGTCTGTTACGTTTTCATGCTTAAGCCGCTGGACCGATCTTCATGAATATAGCCTGGGTTATGGAGAAGGACATAGCTACTTTTTTACGCGATAATCACGCGGGTGAATAAATTACCTTCCTCATTTAACCAACTGTTGACAAGCCGTCGGTCAACCATTATTATAATTAATTAATATTCATTTGTTTCACAGATGACCTGTCTGATTTAATAAATGATACGATCTCCGATCACCAAGAAGCATTAATATGCAGCCACAAGCCGATGAATCAGTTTAAAATTATTACAGAAATTGGTAATATTAAAACGGTGTTGTGTGGTGGGGAATAACTTATTACTCGTTGGCTTTTGTATTGTAGCCTGTAGGTACAAATTATCCTCTTAACTCAGCTTCTTCTCGGCTTGGGATGAGGTAGTACAATAATAATAATTATTATGGTTTCCTGTTTAGAGACTTAATCAGGATGTTATTCAAGAAAAAAATTATAAGTATAAGTTTAACAATAGAAACAAATGCGTCATACTTAGTAAAAATCTCCGCATGTATGACGTAATACAGCTATTTAATTCTGCTTTTCAGACAAAACTGTGAATATCGTATTTATAACTACGTACGAAACAAAAAACTTCAAACTACGAAAATAGATTCTGATAAAATCTTTATTTAATTAGTCATTTACATACGTACGTAAATCTGATTTTCTAGAACTGGCAAGATATTGTTGAATTTGAATATGAGTACTTTAAATGGTGATTTAAAACGACTTATTGAGAGTCATTAATGTTGGTAGCACCGAGCACAGGAGTCACCGCGCGCGCACATCGGGAGACGGCAGTACCCTTTATGATCATGCTGACTAGATATCAAAACGTCTATGCTAAGTATTGCCTAAACCTTATATTGACTAGGATGCACAATGCCTACCTTGTAATATGTCTATACAGTATTTGAATTAAACCTTAGATATTCTGACTATGATCCAAAATGCCTACCTTGCAATATGTCTATTATTTTAGGAGGAGAAAGGGAGTACCGTTGTGTGGTTACAGTTCTAATCTAACCTTTTTTTTTTTTGACGCTGAGAAATGCATTACGCATGCCCGCTCGTCGGGGGCCGAGACGGGGTATGTGGGACTCCCTGCCAAAATGGCAGTATACCCACTAAAACTCAGCGGAGTTCCCTCATCGCCTTGATGGGAGGGTCATGGGAAACCGGCACGGCCTTTACGTCCACAACCCTCCCGGCGCATGCCCGCCTAGCTGGCGGGCCCCGCATGCCCCTCCGCCTGGGGGCGATATGGGAATGATCGGGAACACCTGGCCATTCCCGTCCGACACTGGTGGAGGCCTGTGCAATACAGGCAAGGGTGCCCTCGCACCCGTTGCCTGCTGGCCTCCACCTGGGACCCCGTGCCAGATATTTTGCTTGTTAAACATTTTGATCTCTATGCGATTTACAGCTTAGACAATTTGCTGTGTAGACATTAATTTTAGGCATTTTGCTTTGTAGACGAATTGAAAGTTAGACACTCTGATCATAAACCGGCAGTACTAATAAAATACTAGGTGCTAAAATTGCAAAAAAAATCTGATGACTGTAGAGGATAGGATCTCATCCCCGCTTTGGAGGTCCTTTATTAGATCAGTAATCTGATCCTAATTTCCATTTATTTTTTATTTTGTTTGTATTTTTTCTCTTTTGTCATAATGTTATGGATCATGTTATCCGAAATATATAACGTCACCAAACGTCATTTGTTTCGTAGAGCAAGTAAACAGTTTCACGCTTAGTTTGTACAGGCTATGGAAAGTATAGACAAAGCCCCCTTTAGCAGCGACTGCCGAGGAGACTCTGTGCTCTGTGGTAAATACTCGCTACATGGGGTATCCGAATGAATGCACATGCTCTGACTCACTAACACATCATCATTTTTAACTGACTTCAAAAAAGGAGGAGGTTCTATGTTCGTCTGTATGTGTTTTTTTATGTTTGTTCATGATATTTTTATGAATTGTGGACCAATTTCGATATTTCTTTCATTTGGTAGAGGAAGCTCGCGCGGTTATTCCATATGAATTTTATCAAGTTTGCTTAGTAGTGTTGGGAGTTAACTTCAATAATAAGTAATTTAATCTTTATGTATGTCGATGATGCTATATAACTTCCTGTCAGTGCTGTATACACACACTGACCGACCCAGACGACCACTCTCCTCCAGGAGAGTCGTAGGGAAACGAGTATAGTTCGAAAGAGAGTACACACTACAAGATCGTCATTTCGACCTCGCCGCCGAGGCCCCGCATGAAAACCTCGACTAAATAGTCCTCCCCGACCCTTGCTCGTAAGCGAAGCGCAAGCGCCAGCCCGCGTTATAGCTGAGCCAGTAGCTTTAAATCCCCCTGATAATAATCATAACCCTGTTTTATCCAGCCACCGTCGGTCCCTTGCCATCCGCCCTCCGACTCTGCCCTAAGCCGAGGTTCGTACCCCACAGGGGGTGCCCTTAGCGCGCAGTCGTTTAGTTTATAAGTTTTTACGCCCTGGCTGGTGGCACTAAGTTTCGTTAGGAGCTTAAGGCAACCACAGGAAAGACCGGTTAAAGAGTCTCAACCTCTCATGGTTAACTCTGAGAAGCCCTAGTAAAAAAAAAATATACAAGTAGACGTGGTATATGAATTTATTTGGGGTAGGTACGACAGCTAAAAGGGGAAAATAAAAATCTTTAAAAAAAAACAACCTCTTTCCAAAAAAAAAAAACACTGCAATGTGAAAAATAACTTTAATTTGGCAAAAAACGGAAATTCAAAACCGAAGACACCGACTTCCGTATCACGTTTGCGGAGTTTCGCTAGCTAATAGGTACTTAGAAAAATACGTTCTAATACAGGTGCAGTAACGCCCTACCTATTTTTTAACCGAATTTCAATTTTTTTATGTGTTTCCGCCGATTTCTCCGTCAATTGTGGACCGATATATATATTTTTTTTTTTTTTTGTTTGAAAGGGTATGCTCTCGAGGTAGTTAGTTCCATACACAGCTTATGAATTTAGCTTGGATAGTTTTTGAGTTAGCTTCGATAATACGTATTTAATCCACTTTGTGTATCTTGGTGATGTTATAATAGTTCCTGTCACTGTTATTTGCATATCAGGTAGTGGTTTTCACATTTGTGTGGGGTAGGTACCACAACTAAAACTCACAACGAAAAATAACTTTAAATTGGAAGTCGGTGGCAAAAAATTATAATTAAAAACCAAACACTCACTTTGTAGTTTTTTTGCTTTTGTAGTTTGGTTTTGTTGTTCAATTTTTTGCCGAAGTTAGTAAATTATAAACTACTAGCTTTTGCCCGCAGCTTCGCCCGGGTTGACGTAGGAAATAATCCCACAGTAACGTACTACCTCGATAAAAAGTATCTTATGTGTTAATCCATACTAATATTATAAATGTGAAAGTAACTCTGTCTGTCTGTCTATCTGTCTGTCTGTCTGTCTGTCTGTCTGTATGTTACGTTTTCACGCCTAAACCGCTTAACCGATCGTCATGAAATTTGGCAGAGATATAGCCTGGAATATGGAGAAGGACATAGGCTACTTTTTTACGCGACAACCGATAACCACGCGGACGGAGCCACGGGCAAAAGCTAGTCTAGGTTATAAACTATCTGTGTGCCAAATCCGTTCAGCTGTTTTGGCTTGACTGAGTAACAAACATCCAAATATCTAAACATATAGGGCCTTACAAATAAACACGGAATAGAGTTATGCTAGGTATAAACGTCAAAAAAATTATGGTTATATCGAAGTTATTGCTAGCATAACTATTCCGTGTTTATTTTTAAGGCCCATAAACTTTGGAATTCTAGAAAATAGTAGGATAGCAGAGGACATGATAGGTTATTATTGAGGAGCTCGTGGCTAAGTAATAACAGCCGCATGGGTCGATCCGTCAGGTTAAGCTACGCTTGCCGGGGTAGGTCCGTGGATGGGTGACCATCTTTACATACCGAGACTCCTCCGTGCCTCGGAAAGCACGTTAAGCCGTTGGTCCCGGCTGTCATTCGTGAATCTTTGACAGTCGTTACAGGTCGTCAGAAGCCCATAAGTCTAAAAGCCAGTCTTACCAAGGGGTATCGTGTTACCCAGTTACTGGGTTGTGGAGGTCAGATAGGCAGTCGCTCCATGTAAAATACTGGTATTCAGCTGCATCCGGTTAGACTGGAAGCCGACCCCAACGTAGTTGGGAAAAGGCTAGGCAAATATAGTAGGATAGCTTGATGTTGTACAGTAGGTAGCAACCTACCTATATATTATACAAAACCTATAGTTGCACAATTATAAATTAATCTCTAGGTAATCAGACAGGTAAGAAAATCACTTAATTATTTCAACAATTCAACCTTAAAAAAAAAATGATCTAGATTTAATTTGCTTATAATTTAACCTCCTAGGTTTAATCATAAGCTAATTGGATCTAGAGATTAAATCTAAATTGTTATCTATTATTTTCGTCCTTGCTAGATTTACAATGAGCGGGGAGCACGACAATTACGACTATTGAAAAACTGGCTAAGGGCGTATCAGACCACGCACAATGAAGGGTGCCGTGGTTGGGATTTATCTACTCGATCTTATCCTGAGAACACACAAGTCCCTGCCGTACGATCCCATAAACCCCAGTATGAGTAGCAGACGACAATACTTAGTCGCTTCAACTGTCCCAGTTAGATCTGTTTTTGCTAAGAGACAGTATGCAAGGCAATCTTCTCACTTATACAACCTATTGTATAAGGAACTACACATCTATCCTCTGAAACTCCGTGACTGTACACTAGTTGTGACTGATTGGCTTAAGACTAAAACCTACGATGATATTGAGGCTACAGTATCATCACTTCCATAATCTGTCTAGTAATTAATAGGACTGAGGTCCCGGAATCGTTAGTGGAGGAAGTTGTTCCTGGCTTCCTCCGACCCCAAGACACTGTCGCAGGGCTAACCTAAACCTAGACCTAAACCTAATCTGAAACCTAAATCTTATACCTATGCAGGTAAACGAAATTGATTCATACACAATGTACACCCACACTATTATAAACACTCACGCAGACACTCTCTCACACTATTACACACACTCACGCATACACACTCAAAACCCACTCACATACTTCGCACAAGTGCAACCCTTTTTGTATTTTCCTTTATTTTCAATTGCATACACTGTATAATCGTTAGGTGGAAGAGCGGAATCACCTAACACAAGCATCTTCTTGATTAAAAGGTGATCTCCAAATCACGCATGTTAACGTTTTATGTAATTGAAATAAACATTTTTGATTTGATTTGGGATAAATTTATCCCAAGAACAAATTTAACAACATAGTAATTGAAAATCAAGTTCTCTCATACATTCCAACTGCAAATATTAGTTTGTTCACACAGTATTAAGACCATTGTTATTTCAAGACCATAGACTTTTCCTGTAATCTGTAAAGAACTATTATTATTATTATTATCTATTATCTGTATTTATTTTTTCAAAACTTTAGGCATATTATTGTAATTTTTTTTTTTTTTTTGTAAATCTAGAATTGTCGATTTTTGTCTATTTTCTTAAAAAAAAAAACTTTAAAAGTATTTATTGTAAGATAATAAAAAAAAAAAATATATATATATATATATATTTGAAATGCTTACCGTAAGACCTTTCATTTTCACACGGAACAGTTTGCAATTTTTTTTTTTCTAATTTGGCCCCCGAACGTGGCACCCATTTAATTTGATTTAATTTTATAATAATTTTAATTGTGATGTTGATTATATTTCATTTGATTTTAATTTGATTTAATTTTGATAAATTTTTAATTTTAATTGTGATTTTGATTTTAATTGTGTTGATGATTTTATAATTTTTAATCCTTTTTAATTGTACCTATGATCCAAAGTTGATTGAAATAAATAAAATAATAATAATAATAAACAAAATTCATTATTTTATTTATTATGTAGTGTACGGCACAGAAATTCATGTGTATCGAATTTCAACTTAATCGGTTTAGTATATTCGGAGCAAATCAGCTGTGACAGACGAACAGACAGACACACGAGTGATCCTATAAGCACACCGTTTTTTTTTCCTTTTGGGGTACGGTACCCTAAAAGCCAGTATTGTGTAATTAATTAGGTCGCACAATACACTAGCTTCTCAATAGGTAGATAGGTACAGTCAGTATACACAATTAGTTGACCCCCCCCTTGCATACATGGTTGAGATTTTTTTACTAACAAATCGTACCAGTTCAATTTTTTTTCTAGTTTTGGGTAGATTTCGTATAGGTATTTAAATTAAATTAAGAATTATAAAATACTATCGATCCGTATTCAAAAAAATCTCAACCATTTATGCAAGGGGGGGGTCAGCTAATTGTGTATACTGACTGTACTTATCCACTGAGTTACGAATCAAGGTTACTACCAGGCGGATCAGGATCACGGAGCGTGTACGGACCAGGGAGAGCACTGGTGACCCAGTAATCAAGGCACCGACTAACGAGTAGGTCATGGGTGACCCAGACATGGGTTTTAATTTGTGTAAGTAATTTCATCACCACTGCTCTCGAAACGGTGAAGGAAAATATTGTAAGGAAATCGGCATGTCCTTTATAAGCTGATTATGCTTGCAAGGTTATAAATGCTTACAGTGATTCAAAGATCTTTCCCCGACCCTTGACTGTAAGTGAAGCGCCAGCACGCGTTTTACCTGAGCAGCATGTAATCCAAACTCCCCACGATAATAATCAAAACACTGATTTTATCCAGCCCCCGTCGGTCCCTTGCCACCCTCCATCCGACTCAGCTGCCCTAAGCCGAGGATCGTACCCCACAGGGGGTGCCCTTAGCGAGCAGCAGTCGTTTAGTTTATAAGTTTTTACACCCTGGCTGGAGGCATTAAGTTTCGTTAGGAGCTTAAGGCAGCCACAGGAATGTCCGGTTGAAGAGTCGGAACCTTAGTGGTTAAACTATGAGATGCCCTAGATAAAAAAAAAAATGATCTTTTGACACTTGAATGATATCGACAAAGGGGAGTTATTGGTAAACATTTGTGGAATTATATCGAAAAATACGCCTTTATAGTGTATGGTCCGACACGCACTATAAAGGCGTCCGTAGTTGGGATAAATTTTATTTATCCCAAAAACACACTTAAAAAAAACTGGCTGGCTGGATAAAATCAGGGTTTTGATAATTAAATCAAAACCCTAATTTTATCCAGCCACCGACGGTCCCTTGGCATCCTCCCCCCGACTCTGCCCTAAGCTGAGGTTCGTACCCCACAGGGGGTGCCCTTAGCGCGCAGTCGGATAGCTTATAAGTATGCCCTGGCTGGAGGCCTTAAATTTCTATTAGGAGCTTAAGGCACCACCGGATAGCCCGGTTAAAGAGTAGCAACCCCTCGTGGTTAAACTCTGAGATGCCATTTATAAAAAAAAATAAAAAAAAATAGTACGGAAATTCAGAGCGTGTAATCCATTAAAAACACTATAAATACACCAACTTCCGAAATTAAAGTTTTATTTTTTAATTTTTTTATTTGTAAGTCGTTTGTTTTTTTTTTTTTTTTTGTGAAAATCAATGACGACGTCGACTATTTAGATAAGATCGTAACGTATTGGAAAAAAAAACGAAACCATTAAACTAATACGTTTTATGACAAAAAACAACAGAATCCTTTTAAAAAAAAATTATAAAAAAAATATTCGTTTGTATTGAAATGTCTATTTATTTAGTTAGATTTGTTCTCACATTATTCTTGTTTGCAATAAATTATAGTGACATGTTAACGTACTGAAATTTAAATTGATAATTATTTCACATCGTAATACAATTGTTTACACATTGTTATTCCAATTTTCCTTTACATATTTTTTATTAAATTATATTTCCCAGACTTGTTTACCACCTAACATCGCAACTTTATCATGATCATTAGTCTCGTATAATTATTATGACAAGAAAATGGTAATGTAGGATGACGTCACGTGTGGAGAACGGGGTCCCTTCTTTAGATTGAACAATAATATTAGTCATATACCTATCTGTATATCTATCAAAAAGCCTTTGTTGAATAGTCCCTACTTTAAGTTCAACTATTGTTAGTGTTTGACGTAAGTTTACCCGTGTACCTACGTCGTTACATGTGTAACCAACTACTAGAGAATTAAGTATCATAGCGGGGCTGTTATGTTTATAATCATGTTCTATATTATAATGATCTCTAAAATCATCATAAGCCTATAATGTTCCCACACCTGGGACATAGGCTTCCTCTCTTCGAGAGGGTGTGGGCTTTAAGAAAAAGTGTATTCAAAATGCAGTGGTCTGACTCATGCAGGCCTATGTTCAAATCGCACAATCTATTGACTGTCCCATGCATTTATATTTACGAAATTGCCAGGTTTGTGAGGTCCAATCTTTAACTATTTGAACGGAAAGATAGATAACACAAATAAAAGGAAAGTTACACATTTAGATTTAGAAATGCCCGTTCCAAAGCTAGAACTTTTTCGACGGAGCTGTGTTTACATAGCTCCCCTAATTTACAATGCTTTGCCTAGATCAACTACTCAACTACCCTTCAATAAGTTTTGTGTTGCGTTGCGGAAGTGGTTGTTACAAGAATGTTTTTATTCGATAGAGGAGTACTTTCAAAAGTGTTCCTGTAAATTTTATACATTAAAGCACAGACATATATATCTAACTGATAAGTAGATGCATAAATTTGTAAAATGAGGTTACCTATAATCAATATATTTTAAGAAATACTTGTTCATGTTAAATATTGGTCAAATGTGTGTTACTAAATATTTTATGTACGAACTTAATGTACCTACCTACCATATTTGATGCAATAAATGAATATATAATAATAATTGGGTTTATTTAATCATAAATTATTTCAATAACCATCAACGAAATATATTTAGTACGTACCTAAGCTTATATTTATTTTAATCTATCATAATATTACATTATTTAAGAAAATAGATAATAATATGTACAAGTATATAAAAAAGGGAAGGAAAAGAATCAAAGGGCATCAAAAAATTTTTCTGCATCGCTGTCAACAGGAAAAGTGCCCAAAAGGCTGGCAGCATTGCCACGTTGTATGGCAATACTGATTCTTTGGGCAAGAAATAGACTAGCCCTCTGGTCACGTGAAGAGGAGAGGAGACGTCAAAACTGTACAATGAATATTTAAAAAAAAAATAAAAAAATATAGTTTTTAAAAATTTTGTCTGTTTGTTTGTCTGTTTGTCTGAATGTATGTTCCAGCATCACGCAAAAACTACCAACCAGATTTGGTTCAAATTTTACAGAAATGTTCCCTATAGGTCTGGTCAAATTACTAGCTATACATTATCACGCTATTTGCTATGGGGGATGAGCAGTATTGCATTATGTTTTGAGATGGGTCAATAAGGGCAGGTACCTTAACCGTGGTCGCTACCAGAAAATGGTTTTAAGAGACTATCCTTAAATTTTAGAAAAAAATTGATTTGCATTCACAGATATTGGAAAAAAATACAGTCAGCAAGAAAATGCAATTTTCACAAAAAACGTTTTTAGATGCCAATTGATCCCGTTTCTTACGATGATCAAAAAATCTATGGGACCAACTGAGGTTTGAGTATTAGAAAAGTCAGAAATCGCAATTAAATATAAATAAATAAAGCCAATAAAGCGCCTGTCTGGGTTCGAACCTACAATTCATAAGTCGCGGCCATTACCACTGGGCCACTGCTCTCTTAAGTACGTAATAATAATAATAAAATTATTTAAGTTTTTTTTTTTATTATTATTAGTTTTTTTTTTTTTCTCTGTTATACTTGTTATCCTACCTTTTAATGCATGCCATAACTATAACGTATCTCATTTTTGTCTATCGCGCTTCTATAACATATTCCCTGTAAATTGAGAGGATATAATCACGCTGTTCAAGGAGACCGACCCTGACGACGTGCAGACGTTTGTGGAGAAGGAGCTTCACAAGCTTCCTCCCGTCACTTTCGACCACGTCGATATAACAAACCTTCTGTAAAGGCCCGCCTCGCGGATGTGCTAATGAAATTAGATACATCTCAAAACACCGTCACTGATTTGCGCCAAGAAGTTAGCGAGTTGCGCAACAGTGTGGGGTAATAAGATCACCTGTCGATGCGTCAATCTTAATCACTTGTCGCGGAGCCGGCCTCGATATATCGTCGTCGAATTCCAAGTAAGCAGTTTCGTCGCCAGCGCATCCGTTGATTGCTGAGCTAACAGAGCGCCGCGCTGGGGTGCACCGCAGCCCCGTGCTCGTCACCGCGGCTCCTCCACGCAGCGCCGCCCAAACCCCTCGCCCCGTCCCGTTGCCAGTGTCTGCAGCCCTTTTTTTTTTTTTGTTCCGCTGGGAAAAATGCATTACGCATACCCTCCCGTCGGGGGACGGGAGGGGTATGTGGGACTCCCCGGTAGAACCGGTATACCCACTAAAAAACCCAGCGGTGTTCCCTCAACGCCGTTATGGGAGGGCTCCCGGCGCGTGCCCGCCTATCTGGCGGGCCCCCCATGCCCCCCAAGCTGGGGGGCTACGGGAATGGCCGGGAACACCTGGCCATTCCCATCCGACACTGGTGGAGGCCTGTGCAATACAGGCAAGGGTGCCCCCGCACCCGTTGCCTGCAGGCCTCCACCTGGGAGGAGTCGGAGATGACTGTCATACTGACGTCTTCTTCGACCCCTCCTCCGCCTTCGGAGCGGCGCCGCGAGAGGGTCGTCCTCCCGCACGCGCTCCGCCTCCTCCTTCCGCGACATTACTTCCTCGCAGAAGGAGGCGACCGCTGCCCAGGCCCCCTCGCTCTCCAGCATGGCGCTGACGACGCTGGGAAGCGAGAGGTCCTGCCCGCAACTCGGACCAGGCCGGGCACACCTCGAGGGTGTGCTGTGCCGTATCCCTCGCCGCGCCGCAGTCGTGGCACGACGGGGTCTCCTCCCTTTGGATCCGGTGCAGGTGCGATCCGAAGCACCCATGGCCGGACAACACCTGCACCAGACGGAAGGACAGGAAGCCGTGGGACCGCTCAAGCCAATCCTTCAGGACTGGCCCGAGCGCGTCCAACGTTAGGCGACCAAACGTGGCAGTGGTGAGGTCCTCCGTCCAATGATGGACGATCGCGTCCCTCGCCTCCTGCCGCACGGCCTCCCGCTCCTCCGGGGCTGGGCGTTCCCCTCTCGCCCTCCGCCCCGCCGTATATTCGTACACTCTGGTCAGCACCCATGTCTCGAGCTCCCAAGGAGGGGTGCCGGCCAGAGCGCACGCCGCCGAAAAGCCTACCGTGCGGTAGGCCCTCGCCACCCGCTGGGCTATGGCCCTTTGGGGTGCCCGCAAAACGGCAGCGTTCTCCCTCCTGCGGAGGGAGTCTTCCCAAATTGGGGCCCCATAAAAGGCCATGCTCCTCAAGATGCCGGCGTAGAGTTGCCGGAATCGTGCTTTTGGTCCCCCCAAGTTGGGGAGCAGCCACGAGAGGGCGCCCGCGGTTTTCAGCAGGCGCGTCGATAGCCCGCTAAAATGCGGGCCGAAACGCCACCTGCTGTCGAGTACAAGGCTCAGATATTTCATCTGGGCCTTCACCTCAATTCGGACGCCCTCTACGTACACGTGGGCGTCAGGTGGGGGGCGCTGCCGAGGCCCGTGGAAGAACACGGCCTCGGTCTTGTGCAGCGCCACCGCCAATCCTAGGCGGCGGATCCTCCCTGCGACCAAGGATCCGCCCGCCGAGGCCAAGATGGCCGCCTCCCTGAGTGTCTGCAGCCCTGGCAAAACTTCTCCAAGGGGATTTCGCTAGCGTCACCGCGAGTGCTCCTGGCGCTCTTAGTATCAAGCCCATGCCAAAAAAGGCGCTGAATTGAGCTGATAATGATGACGGTTTCGTGACGGTGCAAAGGAGGAAGCGCCGATCGCGTACGAACAAGAACCGCTGCGGCAAAGCTCCTCCGGAGCCTGAAGTGTGTCTGCGTATCGCAAAGCCGAACACACCGGTGTAAATCTCCCGCCTACACTACACCACTAAGGTGGAGGACATCGTGGTGTACGTGCGCCAAAGGACAACGTGCACGCTGAGGGTGCAGTTACTGGAATCGCACCGCAACGTCAACTTCAAGGCATTCGTCGTGCGTGTACCGAATCTGTATCTGCCCATCGTCATGGAACACTTAAATTTTATTTATTTGTTTGTATAGACTACAAATGTAATGTTCCTTTTGTCAAGTTCATTTTGGATAACGCGACCGCCACAATGATGAGAATAATATAATTACATGTTTTAAGCACAACCGGTCGAGATCATACCGTTATTAATTCGTACGCATGATACAGCCTTACAGCGAATTATTAATATTGACCGCAAAGGCTTTTTACATGTCAGTCAGTGTGAGTGTACGTACAGTCGACCTAAGAGGTTGGTATAATAAAAAAAAATAAAAATAAATATTGGACCTTCAAGTAAAAAATACGGCTTACAATAAATAGGCCTTGCGGTAAGTTAAGTTGCAAGCAGATAAATTGCAACAACTTATAAACAAATTGTAAGTAATTGTAAGTGTGCTGAGAAGTCAAATCTTTTAAATTACTCATAAAAGTGTGTCACCACTCGTAAAAAATTATAACGCAGACTATAAAAACTGTTTATAAAATAAGACAACCGACTTCATAAAAAGCGACTCAACATTCTCCTGCCCATATACCAATTTATTTGTTTTTCCGTTTGAGCACCTATTTTTTTAGCACCATTTTTTGTTATACCAAAGCTATTCCCATTTGAGAATACCTTTGGTGCTCCATTGAGCACCAAAGGTATTCTCAAATGGGAATAGCTAGTATTCCCGTTTGAGCACTTATTTTTTGAGCACTTATGCATTCATAAGTGCTCAAAAAATAAGTGCTCAAACGGGAATACTTCGTCATCTCGGTAGTCGGTAGTTCATAAAAAGCGACTAAAGAGTGAAACAAATTATTTACATGCAAAAAAAAAACTTGTCCTACATGTTTTTAAGTCGCTTAAAAATTATTATTGGTAGAGTAGTGGAAAGATAAATAAATCGCTGGTTTGCGAGAATATCGACGTAATTCAAAATTCTGTCAAATTGAACACTGTATGCCAAACGATCATAATTCTTTAATAATAGGTTGGGGAAAAAGTTTCTTCGCATTTTTTAAGAAAATTCAAAACATTTTTAATATAGTTTATTTACATTTAACTATAGTATGTAGGTACCATTTTGTTCGATAACTTTTTGCCATCTTGTAGGTAGGGACATGATCCCATTGCTATAGAAATTTTGGGACTTCTGATCAAAATACCGCGACAAGTGGTTTTGGCAGTCCTCTCGTGATTTTAACCTGACATTGCCTAAAGAATTCTGAAGAGACCAAAACAGGTGGAAATCTGAAGGTCAGGACTATACGGCGGATGCATTAACACCTCCCAGCCAAACTCTCTTAATTTTTGCTGAGTGGCTAAGGTGTGTGAGGTCTAGCGTTATCATGATGTAAAACCACACCCCTTCTGTTGATTAATTCAGGCCGCTTTCTCTCAACTTCTTGCTTTAATCTCATCAGTTGTTCGCAGTAGATTTCAGAATCAATGGTCCTGCCTGGTGGTAACAGCTCATAATGAATAATGCCCTTCCAATCCCACCACACACACAGCATCACCTTGTTGCGAGTTAACCCGGGTTTCGCCACAGTCTGTGAAACCTGACCGGCCTTTGACCACGACCTTTTTCGCACGTTCTTATCGTACGTGATCCACTTTTCATCACCAGTTATCAGCTTCTTCAAAAATGTTTCGGTTTCATTACGTCGTAATAAAGAATCACAAATGAGTACACGGTTCATTATGTGTCTTAAAGTGAGCTCGTGAGGTACCCAAATATCGAGCTTTTTTGTGTACCCAGTTTTTTTCAAATGTGCCAAAACTGTTTTGTGGTCAATTCCCAGTTCTTCAACTACGTCGTAACTACTGATATGCGATCTTGCTCCACTTTTTCAAAAATGGCATCCATTTTATCCGTAATAGGGCGACCACAGCGACGTGCATCTTTGACATCAAAATTTCCGGATTGAAAACGCTTAAACCAAATTTGTGCTACTCTCACAGACACTGCACTAGGTCCATAAACATCGCAAATTTTTTTCGCGGCTTCCGTTGCATTTTTACCTTTTATGTAGTAAAATTTTAAAATGTATCGAACTTCTTCATAAGATTCACTTGACAGTACGAAAAACAAACGAAAATCACACATTTTCCTAATTTGAATTTGGTTTTTTTTTTTTTAAATTTAAACTTTCAATGATACCAAAACCAGCCAGATACAAATAGTATAGCCAAAGAGATTTTATTACAAGTTCATAAATACTATAATGCGAAAAGACTTTTTCCCCAACCTAATATTTTATCGTGAACGGCAAATTTTCCTTGAATCAGTAAAGTCAAACCGTCAATAAATCATTTACCTACATTTCATTTTTTTTTATGCACATAAATATTTATATAGAAATTTAAAAATTACATTCTCTAAAATCAATCATTTTTAGTTACGTCATTATTCTTGCAAACCAGCGAAATATTTTTGCCAGTCATCATCATCATTTCAGCCGAAAGACGTCCACTGCTGGACATAGGCCTCCCCCTAGCACCGCCACCTCGACCGGCTCCGTGCTTTCCGCATCCAGCGGATTCCTGCGGCTTTCACAAGGCCAGAAATTATACCTAACTCTTTCTGCGACTGTACACTTAAAAATTAAAGTACGGCCATAATCAGCAAAATTATATAAGCTTGGTAACAGTTCGCTAACCGCAGTGCGAATATTAGACGCGATACAAATTGTCTTCCAACGTGGCAGTGTTAATTCAAAAATTTGTTAAATATGACAGCATAATTATGTCTTTTTGAAGATAATTAATTGTGATACAAATTGAAGAATTTTTATGTTTCCTGAATAAGTATTAGTGTATTTTTATTTTTATTGTTCTTATGTTTATATATATAAAAAGGTGTATTCTTTTCGCGATCATTCGTCGGTGAATTTTAGTACTTGAGGTAGGTAAGTGCTTTTTGTGTTTTTTTTTTATAATTAATTAATTTTAATATCCTCATGGATGTCCTCCGCCCTGGGTCGGGCGTCGGGGTCTATCAGACTCTTACTGACTACAAACCAACTTGATGTCCCCTTTGCACACCCATTATAAAAAAAACTGTGTTACATTGAATATTTCGTAAGTTGAACTTGTTTTTTCAAGTAACAAGACCATATTAAAAATATTATAAAAGTTTTCAACAGCTGTGTCAATATTGTTTGAAATCAATACAAAAATTAATACTACTTATTCTAGTTGGTAGTTGGTAGTGCTGCAATTTAACCAATTAATAACCCAGGAATAAAAATTAACATCCATTTGATTTGGATCGAATCTTTCGAAGTCTACTTTGATTTGAATTTGATTTGAATTTGATACATTATCACTAAGCTTCCATAGTGATCCATACAACACTGACGACCGTGCCTACACACGGCGAATAAACCGTAGTTTTTCGCGACACGAAAAACGTGTGTGTACAAAGGGCCTTAGTCTATTCAAGATTCAAATCAAATCAAATATTATATTATATTGATATTCCACCAACTCGCACTAAGCGTTTTCAAACGTCTTTTATAATGCGCACAGCAAAGGAGTGCCTGCGTTTGTGTTTCCGAACGCATACAACCCTAATCTATTCAAAGTGAGAGATGTACAGGCTTTTACTGGGTAAGCTCACTCCATCGTCGACTTTGTCTCTGTCACCTCTGACCAAGACTAGAGTCAAGAGCAAACCCATCGTAAAATAAAATAAAATAAAAAATAAACATTTATTTGCTTGAATAGATTGAAAGCTTGCCTGATAAAATCATATCGATTTAAAAAGCAAATTTTTAAAAATCTTCACACATACATACACCCTTACTAATACACCACGGAAAAAGTTACTTAAACCTTGACTACATTAATATTGGTGTAATTTTACTTACTACTGGTTCATTAATAAAGGAAACAGTACTTAATAATATTTGTTAACTAAACTTAATGTTTGTCCCGCAGCTATTTCCAGCGACACATCAAAATTGTCAAAAGAAGCCCCGAAACTTTCCGTAACCAAAAGACCGAACTTACTTAATTTAAATAACTTAAACACAAAACCAAGAACAATATCAAGTTCAAAGATTTAATTAATCGTCAATAGATCGAGCAACGTCCTTGTTCCAAACAACAAAGGATTCATCCGGACGCCTTTTGATTCAAAATTAGGGCAAGTCCGGGACGACCCGAAGGCTCTCTATTATGAAAACAATAACATGATAATTATTTACCTACAGGTATTCGCTATAATGAAGATGGCTACAGCATAGAAACAGAGGATTGTAAGCTAGACAACGTGAAGATAATGAAAAGGTTAACTTTTTTATAGTTGAAGAATTTGGCACTCATTATGATTCTGTCGCCATTAACGAGACAAGTAAGTTCTATTTTATTCAAATCTGACTACGGTAAACTTAACAGGAAGATTTGTATCTCAAAATCTATGTAATGTATGTTGGATAGTTTGGTACCTTTTATCGTACAGCTACAGTGTTATCTGAGTTATAAGAAGACATTTGAAATTCAAAATTCGATCTATCTCGATCGTCTCTTGGTAAATTTTTATCCTTATCTCATTTAGGACCTAATTTTGTACCTTCCATTTTGTCTAATAATTTACTTATTGCAACGCACACTACAACATCTTTGTACTTTTCCTCTCCAGATGTTCTTCTATTTTTTACTGTAAATGCCACTTTCATTAAATAACGTTCTTTTATTCAAATTTTAAAATGGTTCAGTCGCAGAATGTACCTTTCGCAAAATGCACCCCATACGCAAAACGTACTATTCTCAAAATGTACATTTCTCAATATGTACCTTTCTCATAATGCACCTTTCTCATAATGTACCTTTCTCATAATGCACCTTTCTTATAATGTACCTTTCTCATAATGCACCTTTCTTATAATGCACCTTTCACAAATGTACCTTTGCGCTTTTGAACCAGAAGAAAATGGTCGACATCACCCCGAGGTTCGGTTTGGTTAGGTTCCTTTAAACCCTGTAGACGGAAATAATAAGGCTTAGTCGACGGAGCCTCGCGAAGTAATCAATCAGGGCGAATAAAAAATTATGTAAAATAAAAAACATAATATAAATAAAAAGCCACCACCCCGGTGGCAAGGTCGAAAGAGGCAGATGTGAATAAAGGTAAAAAGGTACGTTTTTCGAAAGGTGCATTATGAGAAAGGTGCATTATGAGAAAGGTACATTATGAGAAAGTTGCATTATGAGAAAGGTACCTACATATTGAGAAAGGTACATTTTGGGAATGGCACGTTTTGCGACTGAACATTAAAAATTAGACAAAGGTCTATCCTATCTCATCATCAACATCATCATCATTTCAGCTGAAAGACGTCCACTGCTGGACATAAGCCTCCCCCAAGCACCGCCACCTCAACCGGTTTTGTGCTTCCCGCATCCCTCGGATTCCTGCAGCTTTTGTCCACCTTGTGGGAGGCCTTCCAACGCTACGTCTTCCGGTACGCGGTCGTCACTCCAGAACCTTTCAGCCCCAACGGCCATCTGTTCTGCGCAATGTGCCCTGCCCATTGCCACTTAAGTTTGGCAATTTTTCGAACTATGTCGGTTACCTTGGTTCTTCTGCGGATCTCTTTATTTCTGATTCGATCACGTAGGGAAACTCCAACCATCATCCTATCTATTACTCTCTAAATAGGGCAACTGTTTCTTATGGACGTCGTAATAGATTGTATCTTGAATCAGGAATCCTCCCACTTAGATTAACAACAATTCTATTGTAATCAAGATAACTGTACTTTACCGAGACCATTTCTTTTTATTGCATCCCTTCTCTTTGTAATTGTATTTCCACCTCTCTGTACTGTAAGCCTTTTCGATTTCAACTGTTTTCAAATCTCAAGCCAACCTTTATTTTATTTTCGCTACTTTGATCAACTTATTACCACAACTAACAAAATGATATTTCATGACTATTATTGTGAATTTGCTCCAAAGTCATGTAGTTGTTCTGATTAATTCTCAAAGTAAACTTAATCAAGTTTCTGATCAGTATCGGAGACTTGATACTGCTTATACGGAAGTTTTAAGTATCTAGGTCACCACAACCGTCAACCTTTCGAGGCTTTTGCTCAAAAGCAGTAAGCTCTTACCAGTAAACCTGAGACAATCTTAAAGACTAGACGTAGCAGGCAAAAATCTGCAAGATATGATCTGACTAAGACAATGGCCGAACTTTAAAAGGGACTGTGGCCTCTGAAATGTATAAAATGTATGTATGTACATATGTATAGGAAACATCGACCTCATCTTGTTTTAGAATTTTCTTTTAATTTTGGAAATGTGTTTATTAAAACCGATGTATAGACAAAAAAAACTTACATCTATATCTATCTATACAAATAAATAAAATTGATGTATCTGTTTGTAATGACAAAATAACAGCTAAATGCACATGAAAGTATATAAGGTACTTATAAAATATTTAAAATTGTTGTCTGTCAGTCTGTCTGTTTGTTCCGGCTTATTACCGAAACGGCTTGACGGCAGATATTATGAGGAATCACTTGGTCTATTTAGAAAAAGCCACTATTAAAAAAAATACCTGAAGCTTAGCTTCGAAACAAGATAGCCCCACTCTTTTACTGAGAGTCTAACTTCTTTGTCACGGTTTCTAGTTTCTGGTGGCCGGTTCAACACACTTAGCAGCACTATCAGCTGGTGGAGTGATAGCATATCCTAGCGTGTTGCTAGAACAGCTCAAGTCAAATGATACTATCATACAAATAGACTTACATAAAGGATCATGGATTGGTAAGTTACCAGTCTTACTAAGGGGTATCGTGTTACCCAGTAACAGAATTGTGGAGTTGTTCTTACTTTTATTTTAGAAAAAACCACGTGAATGAAGCCTCGGGCAGCAGCAAGTTTATTTCTAAAGGTGTGTCCAAACACGGTGTGCAAGATGCGCGGCAGCTACGCGCGGCATTCGCAAGACACAAATTTGCCGCACGACAAGTTTAGACCTTCTGCGCGGCAGTTCTGCGCGGCATGTCCAAAACTCGCCGCGCTCTTTATTTCGTACTTAAACCACAATGAAAGCGGCCGCGTGTGTAGTAGCTCCCTACTACTCCCTAGTATCCCATAATGAACTATGGGAGCCATATATTTCAATAAGACGAATTGCTGTTTCGTTATCCATTTTACTTGATAAAATATGTCCGTCCACACACAACCACTGGCGAACCAACACTACTCCGTTCGCGGCAGTTGTCCAATCATAGCGAGGCCAGCCGCGCGCGGCAGCCGCGCACGATTGCCGCTATAAGTTTGGTTACACCTTTAGACGAATTGCTGTTTCGTTATCCATTTTACTTGATAAAACACGTCCGTCCACACACAACCACTGGCGAACCAAGTGTTGGTTCGCCAGTGGTTGTGTGTGGACGGACATATTTTTTTACACCGTTCGCGGCGTTCGCCGTGCGCGGCAGGTAGCTCGCGGCTGCCGCGCGCGGCAGTCGTCCAATCATAGCGCGGCCAGCCGCGCGCGGCAGCCGCGCACTGCCGCTTTATGTTTGATCATACCTTTAGAAACGATTAATAGGTAAATACATTAAACGCCACTTGAGAAATAGCCAGGTAACAGTTACGAATATTTCTCAAGGGGAATTTAAATCGAGGTATTCCACTCAGAGCACTGATTTCAACGGCACTTGACCGAACCTTTAAAATCTGCTCAGATTACCGCTACTGAAAATAGGTTAACGACTTAAGCAAATTCATCATTGGCCTAGACTTCTAATAACCATTTTGGGGTCGAGTGCCAGTCTAAACGAATACAACTGATTACCAATATTTTACTTGGAGCGACTGCCAATCTAAAGAAATAAAAAAGAAAGAAAAAACGTTTGCGATAAACATGACGCAAAGAAAGAACACAAATACAAAAAGAACAAGTTGAGGGAAAATATGCGTCACATCAACGCAAAACGGCCATCGCTCAGCTTAATGCTGGATCCCTATGCGAGACGGCATCCAAGCGCTGGGTTTCAGCGACAGCCGGTATTGACGTAATGACGTCAACTGGTGCAGCATAATGATATTTAAAAAAAACGGGGCAGTCTTTAGGGGACTGCCGATAGAAGTGAAAACTAAATAACTAAAGCGTTCGGTGACGATGACGCGAGTTCCATGATTTTTGTTCACCCAAAAAGTATACACATAAGGACCAAAATCAAAATCAAACAATTTTATTTCACATAAACCTACATGGGCACTTATGAAACGTCAGAAGCTAGGTGCACGGTTCCAATTAGTCGTTTCCTATGGAGAAGAGCCGGCAAGAAACTCCATGGTTACTCTTTTAAAAATAACCGTATGCATATAAGCTCATGGAAAGCGTTCGGTGACGATCGCGAACCCATAAGTTTTTCCCCTACCAAAAAGTGCTCAACGCGCCTAAAGAAGTTATCATTTCAAAAAAGAAATAAAAATACAATACTAAGTTTATAAAAATATAATATTTATAAGTGGCAACATTCCGTTCCGTCGGCAACGACTCGCCTCCACGATCCATGATCCACGCTCCACGACTGAGTAACAGGTGATTAACAAAACTATATAAAATTTATGTCTCTTCCAGGTTCCGTTCACGGCATAGCTGGTATACCAAGCATCCTTCTACCTTTTATCATGCAGTACAGAGGCAGAAAATTCGCCTTCATTCTAAGCTGTATCTTCCTAATAACCGGCTGGATGTTAACGTTCTTAGCTCAGAATATTACGACATTAATTGTCGGGGAGTGCTTCCATGGTCTCGGCACCAACAGTCTCGTAACTGTCAGTTTCTTAAGCGTCTCCGAAATGGTACGACCAAAATATCGAAATACGTGCTTACTAATGTATGGGACAGTCCAAGCTTTAGGCATTTCTTCGGTAGGAATTATAGGCCGGTATCTGCATTGGAAGACTGTTGGATTAATTATGTGCAGTCCAGTTTTAATAGCACTACCTTTAGGCTTTTTTTGGCCTGAGTCACCTTCATGGCTGGCTTGTAAAGGGAGGTTTAGTGAATGTGAACAGAATTTTGTAAGACTGAGAGGCACTGATGAAGAATCGAAGAAAGAATTGAAAGCGCTTGTCAACTTACAGAAAGAGAATTTGAAGATAAAATCAGCAACAACGTTGCAAGATTTCAGGAACACGATAACAAATAGAGACTTCTATTTGCCAACATTGCATACTTTTGTCTTAATTAATGTTCTGTATTGGGGAGGAGGCATGCCTGTCATAATTTACTCTACCGATATGATCTTCAAAATATCTGGTAAATTTAACGAGCATGCAAAACTAGCCATGGACGTTTTACTTTTCACCGGCTACAACATAGCAACAGTCTTGGTCCAGTACTGTAGTAGCAAAAACATCATGTTATTCAGCATGTCCGGGTCAGCTGTTTTTATGATAGCTGCTACCATTACGACGTATTTACAAAGTGTAGGGATCGTTCCAAAAGACTTAGGAGTGTACTGTTTAGTAGGTTTCATGGCGTTCTTTAGTTTGGGTTCGAGTTGTATAGGCTTTTCTATATCAAGCGAGATAATGCCAGTGAAACACAGAGGCGTAGGCGGCTGTTTGTATGTTATTTATACGTGTGTGCTCCATTCTTCGTCATTGAAAGCGTACCCTTATCTAAGCGTGTGTATAAATGTGTGGGGTGTATTTTTACTTTACGCGCTCTATGCGACGTTGTCGATTTTATTCATTTGGAAGTATGTGCCGGAAACAAGGAACAGGACTTTGCAAGAAATTGAGGAATACTATAATTATGGTTATTTCAAAGATTTTGATAAAGATGAGGCTGTTGATGTACCTTTTATTAAGTCTGAAATTAGTTAAAATATAGATAAACTAACTTTTCTTAATTTTTTTTTTTGTATTTTTTTTAATTACTATATTTGTATAATTAGAGAGTTTTAATGTAGTATCTAGTGTAAATAATTATTTACGTCATATTTTTTATAAATACAGTAGCTTTTGCCCGCGGCTCCCCCTGCGTGGATGTCGGCTATCGCGTAAAAAAGTAGCCTATGTCCTTCTCCATATCCCAGGCTATATCTCTGCCAAGTTTCATGATGACCGGTTCCGCGGCTTAGGCATGAAAACGTAACATACAGATAGACAGACTGACAGAGTTACTTTCACATTTATAATATTTTTATAATATTAGTATGGATATAATTCTTCTGTACGTATGTTTGTCAACCTATCCCCTCCTAAACGGGTGGACTGATTTGAATGAAATTTTGTGTGTATATTTGAGTGGGTCCCTGGATAGTTTAAATTCACAATTGGACCCAGTAGGTGGCGCTGTTCGGGCAGAACAACGTCTCTCAGGTCCGCTAGTATTGTATATAATCATTTTAGTGTATTTGTAAACAATAAAATTATTGATAAACTTAGTAACAATAATGTTGTTTTCATTTGTCCTTTCAACACTGCCTATTATGATCATAATGTAATTCTATGGATATATGTATAACTAGCTTCTGCCCTCGGCATCGCCCGCGTGGAGGTCGGTTATATCGCGTAAAAAGTAGCCTATGTCCTTCTCCGTATCTCAGGCTATATCTCTGCCAAATTTCATGACGATCGGTTCAGCGGTTTAGGCGTGAAAACGTAACATACAGACAGACAGACTGACAGAGTTACTTTCACATTTATAATATTTTTATGTACGTATGTTTGTCAACCTATCCCCTCCTAAACGGCTGGACCGATTTGAATGAAATTTTGTGTGTATATTTGAGTGGGTCCCTGGATAGTTTAAATTCACAATTAGACCCAGTAGGTGACGCTGTTCGGGCAGAACAACGTCTCTCAGGTCCGCTAGTATTTATTGTATATAATCATTTTAGTGTATTTGTACTATGATCATAATGTAATTCTTTGGATATACCGGATGACATTTTTCACCGTCTCGTAAAAATTTGGGTATACTAGGTGAACGGAGTAGAAGCCTATGGCATAGTTTTTATTATTTTTTCTTTAACCTAGAAAGAAATTGATCTATGGATAAATACCACACATTTGAAGTAAACTTATCATACTATAACAATAAACACAGAAATTTAACAAAAAACATAATTCAATAAATAAATACGATAAATAATATTTAAATTTAAATCATACGCACCCAAATTTCAATATTTTTATCTTTTATTTTAGGTTTATTTCTGAAAAAAAAAAAAAAAATTGCTATGCCATAGGCTTCTACTCCGTTCACCTAGTATACCCAATTTTTTTCGAGACGGTAAAAAAAGTCATCCGGTATAATTATTAACCTGCATTTAATCTAATATTCCGGGAAACTATGCCTTTACTTGAAAATAATGAATTACTAGAAAAATAAAGCCAACTTTCAGTTGCTCGTTAAAAATTTTGCATGGAAATCCATTTCGAATACGCAATTTTTCTTAGAAATTTTAGGCGTTTTTGTAAAAAATATTTACTACAGGAAAGTATTTTAACATGCGCTGCTTGGTTTTGAACTTAAAGGGAAACAAGGAAGTAATATGCAATTAAATTAAGAAGTTAATAGAGCTGATTGATCGACAACTTTAAATAATTTGTATAAAGCATACGACTTCTGGTTCAGTTTACTGCATACTGTGTCAATGTGCGTTAGCCATGTCATATCATTATCTATCCACAGTCCTAAAAAAATTCCTTAAACTCTTCCCTTTCCCTTAAACTCTTCCCTTTTCCTTAAACTCTGCTGGTTAAATCAGTCTGTGCAGTCATATTTGCGCCAGACTCTTTCAGTCATAATCCGAAGGATTTTGAAGGAAATAACTCATTGCTTCGATTATTTTTGTAACAACATAAAATGCTGGGACACAAGTTTCTTCTCTCAGGAGTGAGCCGTAATCCACAACGCGGGCCCAGTATTGGGTTGGTAGATGGAACATGTCTTCGAATTTTTGGTTCCAGGACATGCTGGTTTCCTCATAATGTTTTCCTTCACTGTTTTGAGACCAGTAGTGATGAAAAAATTTACACAAAGTAAAGCGCCTGTCTGTCTGGGTTCCAACCTATGACCTAAACTTTAAGAAAAAACTTTAAACTTTTTTTACTTTATCTACGCCCATACTATAAATCCTCTATACAAGTTTCTGAAACAGTTAGCTTATTGCCAACATTAAAACACCTAGTGTCATAGTAACCATAATAGCATCCAAACGGGAGTTATAATGTTGTACTGAATTTCATTATGCAACTCCTTTGCTTTTACGAGGATAATGATCAAGGCATCATCATCCTCCCTTCCATTGTCACTACTCAATTCGTGGTATCTTTATTAATTAAAAAAAAAGAACATTGTCACGCACGCGCGTTTCACTATACTAACCATAGCGTCGTATCCCGCCATTTTTGTTCGATATTAGTATTGCAAACACTGTTTCAGAACCTTTTATAGAGGATTCATGTCATGGGTGTAGATAAAGTCTTGTATGCAACTGTAATAATTAGGTATTAAAACACTCATGTGATACTATTATCACACTCGGCTTCGCCTCGTGTGAAACCCACATTCGTATTTTAATATCCCTTATTATACAACAGTTGCATAAATAACTATTAACTTTTTTAAACTCGTAAGTCGCGGTTAAAGTTTAGAGTTAAAAAAAATAACAATATTAATATTTTTTGTTTCCAGGGCTTGTTAACGTTGCCAAATAACAAAAGAATAACCGTTACGTAACGATAAATTTCAATGTTATACCTACTAACGTTACAAAAAATTTAACGTTACTTGATAACATTACCAGTAATATAACGTTAATTAACATTAACAAAAATACGATAGCTAACGTTAATTTAACTACGTTGCCGTTCTGTGGGTAAGAATCAGGCAGATTCAGGCAACGTTTTGATCGGCACGGCATCAGAGAGATGCGAGGGCGGGCTTCCGTATAGATAACGTTAAATCGATTACCGTTATTTTCATAATAATGTTAACTCTGTCAATAAAAGGTAACGTTATGAAAATTTACCGGTATTTAAAGCCCTGTATGTTTCTACTCAGCTAAATCACTAGGAAATGGTGATGGGCGGTCGTTTTGGGGTCTATCAAATAAATGTAATGTAATGTCTATCAAATAAATGTAATTTCTATCAAATAAATGTAATGTAATGTCTATCAAATAAATGTAATGTAATGTCTATCAAATAAATGTAATGTAATGTAATTTTGACGTTCGAATAGTCCTGATTCTCAGCCTAATTTTAATAAATGTCTTTTGATTTTTGATTTTGATTTTATGTTAATTAATGTACCTAATTATTGTTGATCCATTTTAATTAACTATAAATAAATAAATCTGGTTCGGGCAAATAAGCAACTGTGCTCTATTTTAATCGTTAAGATATTTATTGTAAATGTGTATTATTATTATGATCAGACATAAGATTTTTATATTGAAATGAGTATATGAGGAGAGAGGAGGGATGTACAGGAAGTTTGAAAATGACACCGGTGACTGAAAAGTTGTGTAGAAATCGGTTGTCATGGTTTGGACATGTCATGTGGAGGAATGAGGGAAATGTCGTCAGGGAAGTCTTGAGTATGAATGTGGTTGGGTATACGGGTAGGGGAAGACCAAAGAAACGATAGATGGAATGTGTGAAAGATGATTTGGCTAGTGACTACCGAGATGACGACTTTAATAGAAAAGTAGGGAGGAAAAAGACATGTTGCGCCGGAAGGGCTGTAGAATGATAATATGCATTTTGATGGTATACATGTTTGCCTGCCAATCGGATATATTGGAAACTTAAGTTGATATGCTTCAAATACTCGTATTCACAAGATCCATACTCCATCCATTGTTTATGCATGACATTATAATAGCAGCTTCAACATGTAACATGTTTAGGTAGGTACGTTAACTTTTAACATGAGTATGTAGCTTATAGCAAACTACCAACTATATCATCGACAAGTTAACAACTCTTGGAAGACAGAATTCTAAGTAAGCCACTAAACAAAACTATTACTAGAACCACTTCCAGATAAGTTCGGGTTAATTTATCTAGCAGACAATTTCGTACAATTGCCGTTCCAAATTTTTTAAAGAATGTCAAAATTCAATAATTTTATTAAATTCTAAGTTAAGCAGGGCCTCAAGTCTGCTATTACAATAGTGTCAAAATGGTCTATCATTGATTTCATAACTGTTGATTTTGACAAGTTTGGTAATCTACTAATATAATGGCGTCATTATGACTTTCCAATGGTCAGCCACTGACACTCCATTGAAAGAATTGGTAATCTCGTACATAATGACAAATGAAACTTCCTACTAAACTTCCAACTTCCTACTACTTCAGATTGCATATAACATTAATAAATTATATGTAAAAATATATAAAAATGAAATCTGGCATGAATAAATGTTCAAAATTCCATTGTAATACAATTCTATTACGAGACCATTGACCGTCCAATGATCGACCATTATGAATGGGATCGTGTTGGAGTGACGAATTTTAAAAATAGCAGACTTGGGCCCCAGGTATAGTGCCAATCTTAACACTAAGTTGGATATCCCAAAAATAGACACTTAAGTTTAATAAGGATGAAACCACCTCACAATCAGCTCGCCGTAAAATTCAATACAGATTGTTATCGAGTAATTAATACGTCAGAAACAAAAGTTGACAACAAACACTAAGAACTCAGGAAGCCGCCACAGAAACTTAGATTGCTACTCAACAAACTTAAATTACCCCTTCAATACTTACCAAAAATGTTTTACACTCCTCCTGTCATCACCAACAATGAGGCCAAAACACAAAATGTCAGATATAGAAAAAAAAAATCACTCCTGAAATAAAATACTTTTTTCGGGCGTTCGAAAAAAGAAGTGTCACAATTTTCCCGCCAAGATAAGGGAAGGACGCGACCTCCCCCTTCCCTCGTTTCAGAGCTACTGGCTGTGCGGTTGGGCGCTGCAAATGATGTTCGGAGTTTGAAAAGTTAGGGTAGGTCTTCTGTGTTGAGGGGTGAGGGTGATTTAGCGAAATTGGGGACATATTTTTTGTCACTTATCGAGATCAAAGCATCGATCAAAGAGATCTTTATAACGCTGTTTAGTATTTAGGCTCTCTGTAAAAAGTCAGATATGAAACAAAAGATGACTTTGGAAAATGTTTCCCATATTTTGTTTATAATATTTGAATGGTTGTGTTTCTGTAAGTTTAATCAATTCAAATCTAGAGGGTATCTGTTATTAATTAGCCAGAATACCGCGTAATGAATGTCATAGAAGTTACCTACGTTTTGAAATAGGCTATTTTATTATGTGGTGTGCCTTTTTGTGAGTACCTACTAGAAGTTAGATACTTAGACACCTTCTAGCCTCCTTTATTAACCTTACTCCGTTACTAATCTTGTTTTTACTATCCGCAAAATCTGTTAGCTAAAAGCGATTCCTGTATTACCTACCTAGCTCGTGCCTACACAACAAAAAAAAAAACAATGCAATTATTTTTTCCAATCTACTTATTTTTAAAGTCTAACGCCCAAATACTCAAACGTTACTTAACTTTAAGACGTTCTTATAAGTGTTTCTGTCGCTACAAAACAGTTTAAAGTGACAGAGATAGCATTATACTTAACGGCGACTTAAAATTGAATTGCGTTTGAGTATTCAGCAGTAAGAAACTAACTGAACAGTAGGTAGGTACAGTAACACGTATAATAAAACGTACACAAAACTTGCAACTTATTAAACCTAGAACCAAACTACACGACCAAGAAAATGGTACCTAATCTAAAACATTTGAAAAACATTCGAAAATTTGAATAAAGGGTTCCACAATATTCCATCCCGCTCCGCTCCCTCCATAGTGTCACGACTCTTACTCCACGTGACCGCATTTTCGCGCGCGCCATCGCTCATTGAGTTACGAATTTTGGACACAATTTATTCTCAATCGCGTTCATTATTGCACATTTTAATACAAATAATAAAATTTGTGAATTCAAAAGCGTGTCCACCTGTAAACTGAGGTCATTGAAAACGTATTCAGAGGATTCAGTATATTCTATGTAGGTAGGTACAGTCGTTAAAATTACCCAAGCTATTTATAGGTTAACATTTATATATTATTAAAGAAAGCAATTCTAGCAAAAAAATAGATTAGGTTGAGGTAGTAGTCATTTCAAATATCAGATGCAACAAGAAATTCTAGTCTGAAACTTGTGGAATGTACCATGTTGCATTCCTTACTGAAGATGGACCTTTGGCCCTTGAATACACAACTCAACGTCCGCTCCGGTAACCTAATGCAAACTGAGATTGACGAAAAAATTAGTTCTCGAAATAGGAAATTGACTGTTCCGCGAAAATTTTGTTGTTCATAGTAGATTCTGGGGTCTCCGTGGATAACTGTTTTAATTAATCCATAAATGCATCAGTGAGGAAATGTTTTAGAACTGAAAATGTTCGAAGATTTGTGTCATCCTCCAACGCTCACTGAGCCCGCATTGTGGATTACGACCCACTCTCCCTCTCGCAGATAGCAGGCGTGTGTCCCACCAGTCGGAACATTGTAGGCTGTTTAATAATTAATTATTTAGGTACCTATTTTTAATTAATATACATCCCGATCTAGTTTCATCGAGTGCTCTCTAAACATTATGGATGAACAAGATACCAGCTGTCAAATCAGCTCCATTCAAGTTACAGAGAACCAGAATTCCCAGAATTGTATAACTAGACATCGTAATACAGTAAGTTTTGTTACCATTAGAATCAATGAAGTTGTACTAGGTGGCGCATAAGTTATCACCTCTTTGGAAGTTGGTCTCATTTTTGAAAATGGAACGTTTTATCATTGCGACTTTGACATTTGTGCAGTTCACAAATGTCAAATACACGTCGTAAAAACACGGTACGCTCTCTACAAGAATTTGAAATAACTGTCTCATTGTTTTTTAAATAATAATCGGTCCGTGGTTAACCCAACGTGAATTTCGTCGTCAATTCCCATCGTGGTCGTGCAACACCAACTGCGTAAACATTGCGGCGTTTGGGAACTCGTGTTATGGAGACTGACTCAACACGGGATAGTCTTAGGCATGGCCGCCCCCGGAGCAGTCGTTCTGCCGAGAATATTTATTTATTTATTTATTTAATACTTCAAGCACAGAAATGTACAGAGGTGGACTTAATGCCATAGGCGTTTTCTACCAGTCAACCCAATATCCCAACCCCAATATCAGTGCTGTGGATGCATGTGTCCAAGTCGTCCCAATAAAATCAACCAGATGACGAGCTACGCAATTGGGCATCGGTAAACGGTCTTTACAGCGTATATATATCTAAGATTTGAAGATGTTCCGTGAAAAAATTATAAGTCAAAATAAGATTTTTCTTATTTAAAAATAAAGTTATAAGAAATCATAGGAAATTAGGTGATTACTTATGTATGTTATGTTACTTGTGTAAGAAAATTGGAGCAGACAATAATAAAAACAAAAGCTGAGCTCCACGGTTACACCCGCCTAAGTCTCGATACCGTGAAAATATCCTGGATAAAACTATCTTATGTACTAACCCAGCTTATGGTCTATGTCATCCAAATCCGTTTAGCTGTTTTAGCGTGAAAGTGCAACAAACAAACACAAAAATAAACCTTTTCTCTTTGTAATATTAGTTTAGATATCAAATCAGAACACATTTATTATTTATTACAAGCCTAATGAATTCAAAGTGAGAGTGAAGAGACTTCTCTGGGTAAGCTCACTGCATCGTCGACTTTGTCTCTGTCACCTCTGACCTAGACTAGAGTCAAGATCAAACCCATCGTAAATTAAAAAAATATTCATAAGTTCAGCACGAATTTTCGAATCGCAAAAAATTCACCCGAAGGTGCCCGAACCATAATCATTTGCAAGGCAAGCCAAATAGGTAGTAGTTGCACTGCATATGGTTCAAAACCGTTTGACAATACACATGACACTTAAGTTTTTGTCAAAAATTGATTCCATAGTAACCCAACTACAGTACGATACAATTTTGATGTAGCATTGGCAAAATCTACGCATCAATGTCACCAATGTATTTGGTTAAATGACTTTAAAAGTTATCGCGTTTCCGTAAATATTATTTTCGTATAAAGCAGTAATAAAAATTGGTGATTTTGAAGGCGCACTCAGTTCGGATCTGATCGGTTTTACTAATTTTGCCGATGCTGCATCTAAATTTTGTCATACTGTACCTACTACTAAGGTAGATTTTCAAAGCCAAATAGCTAGCTCAGCTCATACAAAAAAAAATTGTCGTAAGAAGATCTTAAAGTCTCAGTAACACCTTTACTTACTGAGAATATAAACTAAACACGAACAGCACCAGTAACTTAGTTATCAAAGTAGTGATAATTCTATCAGTGGAGTTAGAAATTCAAGTTTCATGCGGGCAAACTTGAAGCAGGAGTTAGCAGCTGTATGTATGTAGGTAGATGTTGTTGCGTGCCGAGATTTTAATAAATACTGAAGGAATTTTTTAATAAGTGTGATAGTAATTACAAAATAAAATAGAATAAGGTGACGAATGATGTGAAAAGCCGAGCTTAAAATAAAGTAGAGTATCTCCAAAATACAATACGAAGATAAAGAAGCTATAATTAAATCTTAAATCATAAATTATCATAAGATGATCTTACTCTATTAGTATGTCTTTTCTTTCTTGCATATCCTACAGCCGGCATCACAGAATTAATCTCGTTTCAAACAATAAATTATCGTTTTCCACACAATTCATCATCGTTTATTTGTCTTCCTCCAAATATTATTACTAGCCACATGGTTTTATGAAATAACAAAGCTAGGATTATTGGATGTTCATATCAAAATTATTCCAGAGTTCCAAATTTAAAATTAAACATGGAGGAAAAACAGATGAAGAAATTAATAATACTATGTTTCTAATCCATTAAAGGAAAACAAAAGAAGAAATTATACTGTGTCTCCATTACGAGTTATAAATTATTATTTTTACAAAATACTTTGAACCTAATCGCAAAGAAAAACAAAAAATGAAATAATAGCGTGTCCTTAACTCACCAGGCGTTGCAAATTCAAAATTTTATAAAATAGGAAACCTATGAAAATAAAATAATACACTATCTCCAAACCCTAAACCTCTAAACGATGAACAGTTCAAACCTGAATATTATCAGGATCATTGAAACGCTGAAGACTTTTCGTCTTACGAAGCGGATCTCCTTGCGGCATTACCACAAGATGCATATGTATGAACTGACGCGCTACGAGCTCCGGGCTATACGTCGAGATAACATGGATGGTGCTATAATAACAATTCGGTATAATATTGGCGGGTTGGTAGTTTATTTTACAATATGTGCTTCATCTACTATGTGTTGTTTCTCATTGAATAATATTTCTGTGAAAACTATAACTTCCCTAGTTTGTTTTTCCTCTTGCGGAATGTTTACTGAACTAGGGCAGGTGCAAAATTCATAACTAAATACCAATTTTGTGTGTGTTTTGCACCACATAAATGTGATAAGTGATAGCAAAAATAACCTAACTCAACGACAATCTAGTTCCATGAAATATATAAAACCCCTCTCGGGGTCACTTCACAAGTTATAATATCTACTTCAATCAAAAAAGGATTGGTGTGGATAGAATTTCCTGTACATAGCTTGACATTATTAATTAATTATGAACATAAGTGCCACAGCGTAAGTAAGATGACCTTGGATTCCGCAGAACAATGTTGATAGGTATATCCATATCACCAAGAAGATTGATGAAGAAACGATGACAGAGCATTTTCAGAATACAGCTCCAATAGCGACACATTCCAAAATGTGTTAGAGAGAGATAGTATTTAGATTGAAACAATATCACTGAATATTATAATAAACCTCTTTTATACACTTTTCCGAAAAAACCCGATAGACTTTTAAGTACCTCTCAAAAGAAAAAAGATTCCTCTTTCCACGTTTTGGCCAATAAATCTTCTGACTTTAAAACAGACAAAAAATAACTTAAAAGACGTTTAACAAATTGTCATTGGGCCCAAACTTGGTAGATGTCAGATTACAAACAAAATTAAAGCTGCAGTTAATTAACCGTCAATTATAAATGAGATAGACTTTATTGATGACGACGTAGAACTCAAATTCGAGATTGCAAATAGCTGTCGAGCTGTAAATAGAAGTTTGTGTGAAACTACAAGGGAAGTCGATTTAAGTTTGGCGGGAAGTTCATAATGATTTCATGAATTACAAATCAAAGTTGAGGGCGCAACGTTTCGCTGACATGTCTCTGGTGCTAGCTTGAGATTTATAGCAAGTTTCTTTTGCTTGTAAACTTTGACATTACACTTTTTTGTGATGTTTCTGATCAATGTGTCGGCAGTTATATCGTAAAGGTAGCTATCATAATGGATGATTTTAGGTGAAAAAACAGGCCAAGTGCGTGTCGGACCACGCACAATGAAGGGTTCCGTACTTGGGAAGAATTTATCCTAAGAACAAACTTAACATTGTAGTTTGTAAACATAGTCTCCGATACATTCCAACTGCAAATGTAAGTTTGTACGCACAATATCGTGAGATTTACCATGTTATTTTAAGACCATAGACTTCTTATATATTTTCCTGTAATCTATAAGCATAGAACTAATTTCTGTATTTTTATCCAAATTTTAGGATCAGTAGTTTCGGAGATAAGGGGGGGAATGGTCAATTTTCGTCTATTTTCACTTATAACTTTAAAACAATTTATTTTAAAATTATAAAAAAATATATTTGAGAATCTCACAGTAAGCCCTTTCATTTGATATGTCACACGGTACAGTTAGCAAAACTTTTTTTTTTAATTTTCTTATTTGCCCCCAAAACTGACCCCAATATTCTAAATTAATTTATTTACGGTTCACGTCTGTGTTTGGGTCACTCAAATTTATATGTATACCGAATTTCAGCTTAATCGGTCCATTACATTCGGAGCAAATTGACTGTGACAGACGGACAGACAGACATACAGACAGATAGACAAACGAGTGATCCTACAAGGGTTCCGTTTTTTCCTTTTGAGGTACGGAACCCTAAAAAGTAGCAAACATCAGTCATAATACAAGTAATTGACAGCTTTATGATAAACGATAAAATTTCAAGGATACTATTTTACAAGTTAATATTCATCAATCTTTTTTTCTTAGAGCAGTCGTTTCAGTTGTTTCTAAGTATTGTAAAGATGTATTTAGTGAGGTAATTTTGCACAATTTTCTCATCATGGTGCCCTATTAAGAGCGTTGCCACCGGTCCACTATACAAGAGGCTTGGAGACGGCGACATATTAGATCTCTTTTTTAATTAGATCCTCCGACAATATTTAAAAATGTTTTCTTTTTCTGATTCGAACTGCCACAGTCAAGCGAATATATTAAACGAAAATAACTATATAAAAATATACACCGTAAAAACAACAAATCGTTTCATTTTGGACGAACAAACCTGATCCTGCACACTCCTTTAAAAACATATTATCGAAAGAAAAAGAAGAAGAAAGAACAGAGAGAAGGAAGAGAGGAGGAGAGTTTGAGAAGGAATTATAAAAAACGGCTCAAATTCAATTCAAATTCGATTTTTTATTCATGAACAATTCACATTGTGTTTGAATCATACAAATTATAACTAACACATTCATAATGCAATATAATAAATTACAGAAAATAACAAATAAAACATAGAAAATAACAATCCTTTTTTTTATAAATACAACACAAACAAAAAATAAAAATCCAATAACATTACAAGCTACTACATACTAATATTTCCCAGTCTCTCATTAATTAACGTCAAATTTTTATATCGTGGATATGTCATCGTCTATCGAATACAGACATTTCCCCAATAGGAACGCCTTGATTTAAATGAGCTTTTATAAATTATGGTTCTTAAGTCCACTGGCAACCTGTTAAAAATCCGCACTGCTTGATATTGAGGACTATGTTGGACAAAACCTATTCGCTGCCCAGCACCCAGCATATATATGTCAAAAAATAATTCGTTCGTGTGCCTACAACCCGTATTCAAGCAGTCGCTATAGATGACTTCTGTTCATGCCCAGGACCCGACTAGCGACACCAAATCTAAGTGTGTAAATTTGCCAAACAATTTATGGCTTACAAGAAAAAATATTTTTGAACTGGGCAGCAAATGCTTTAAGATATGGTATTATTTTGTTTCTAAAATCTTTCCTGTACTTTCCCTCAACTGTCTCTCCTCATCTGTTTCAAAGTTATGCAGGTATTTTTTTTTTAATTCGCCAACAATATACTCACCATAATATGCTCAATCAACTATATCGGTAAGTGTGTCTAGAATTTTCTAATACCTTTATAAAGTTTCATATTGAGACACGAAGCAACAAAATACGATCTAGAGGAATGTTGGCCACATTCCTCTAGATCGTATTTAGTATCGTAAGGACCATTCCTTACGATACTAAATACGATCTAGAGGACCATACCGGTAACAATCCTCCTAGGCTGTAACTTTTGTAGGCTTCACTAAGTATATCAGATTTATCCTATTAATAATTATAATATATAGTAATCCATACTAATATTATAAATGTGAAAGTAACTCTGTCTGTCTGTCTGTATGTTACGTTTTCACGCCTAAACCGCTGGACCGATCGTCATGAAATTTGATAGAGATATAGCCTGGGATGGGCTACATAGGCTACTTTTTCACGCGATAACCGACATCTACGCGGGCGGAGCCGCGGGCAAAAGCTAGTACCTTTATAAAGTTTCATATTGAGACACGAAGCAACAAAATACGATCTAGAGGAATGTTGGCCACATTCCTCTAGATCGTATTTAGTATCGTAAGGAATGGACCGGTAACAATCCTCTTAAGCTGTAACTTTTGTAGGCTTCACTAAGTATATCAGATTTATCCTATTAGTAATTATAATATATAGTAATTATATAAGCATTAGAATATCTATTTACAATATCTAATATCACTACACAATACACATAACTATTTAGTATAATAATTGCCCCAAGTCTGGTTTTGTGACGGGTTGGTGGATTACAGGCGGCGTTATAATATTTAATCTGTTTAACCTTTTCCCAACTATCTTGGGGTCGGCTTCCAGTCTAACCAAACGCAGCTGAATACCAGTATCTTACATAGAGCGACTGCCTACCTCACCTCCACAACCCAGTAACTGGGTAATACGACAACCCTTGGTAAAACTGGTTGTCAGACATTCGGGCTTCTTACGACCCGTATGGACTGTGAAAGATCCACGAATGACAGCCGGGACCAACGGCTTAACGTGCTTTCCGAGGCATGGAGGAGTCTCGGTATGTACTGATGGTCACCCATTCACGGACCAACCCCGGCAAGCGAAGCTTAACCTGATGGATAAACTTATTATTTAGCAACGAGCTTCTCTGCGTGATATCATGTTATTTTTACAATATTTACTCAATTATTTATTTACATACATTTATAATCTAATCACAACAGTTCATACAACATTATAAAATACACCGATAAATTATCATGAGTTTTCTCAGTCGACAATCGATAGTCAATATCTTGATTCATGAGTATTGATTGACATAACCCTCATCACTAGTAATTGTTATGGTATATATATAGCAGCTGACGCGCTCCGAGCGCGCCGACCGGTAGCGGCGCCTGATGGCCAAACCACACATTCATCTAACCGACCAGGGCCCTATACCACAAAACTTTACAATTACAAGTTACAATTTACAAATTACAAATTTGTACATTCTACAAGTACGTGTACCACAAAATTCTAAGCTGATTGGCTTTGGGTTTTGTATTACACGTACTTGTAATTGTAACGGAAAACCCTTACAAATATTTATATTATAGTGACAAATTTAATGCTACGCTTTTAAAAATCCGATAGAAATGTAGATTGTAAATTGTAATTCATACGTATTTGTAATTTCTGTATAACAACAACACAAAACAATCTTTTTACACAATTTAACAATTTTACAGAATTGCAGACTTGTTAAATTTCGTGGTATATGGCCCAGACCTACATTAGTGATTAGGCTTCTACACCTTCCTTGTAGAATATCTACCTTTGATTGGTCAGATAACGCATTGGTTGATTGCATTTCTACACTTTCTTTATTCGTTCTTTTCATGGTATCACTCCGGTTTTTCGTTTAAGTTGACCAACTGCCGTAGCCAAGATAGTAGCCGAATGAGGGAACTCTTTAGTCGGTTACTGTTACCTATTCGTCTTTAGTAATTATGTAATATTATTCTATATGTATATGTAAATGCAATGTAGCATCAAGCTTTTTCGGTCTTTCTTATCAGAGTAATCATATAGGGAACCCCAAACTCATCTAACTTTTAAAACAATATATTTTGGACGTGAAAATGTGTTTTTTAAACTAATTTACACACATATAAATCGTTTATCATTTACTCCTACCCAAAATCATTAATTAAATCGCTATCAACATTCAGCTCTTATTTACAAACTAAACGTCGTAATATTTAACCGAACTATGTCTGTATATCTGTTTGTATGTCTGTACGTTGAGATCCGTCTTAGCTTAATATTTGATTTGCGTCGAGATGAGATTTAACTCGCTCTCGAATTATTAGAGTCTGGTACACACCATGTGGGTGAAATAAAGAGGCTTACAGGTTTATATAAGAGAAATTAATACTTTTGTGATTTGTATATTGTATGAATGACATTCTAGGTTTTATACGCAGGGTGCGAGGCGGCCGCAACAGTATCCTGAAGGCTTTTGCTGAACGTTTCGACTGTCAGTACGTGAACCACTGTTGTGTGGTTCACGTCCTGACTAATGTTAAGATATTGTTTTAATTTGATTTAATTTTATAATAATTTTGATGTTGATTTTAATTTTGTTTTAATTTTATTTAATTTTGTTAAAAAAAAATTTAATTTTAATATTTAATTGTGATTTTAATTTTAATTGTGATGCTTATTTTAATTGTGTTAATGATTTTATAATTCTGTTTAATTGTACCTATGATCCAAAGTTGATTGAAGTAAATAAATAATAATAAATTCTCACGGAGGCGATCGGCGGCGGCGATCTCTCGCATCCGGCCCTGGTCCAGGCCATGATCCGGAGCGAGAGTGCATGGGAGGCAGTCACCTCCTTCCGCGAAGCAGTAATGCTCGTGACGCAGAAGGCGGAATGCGTGAGGGAGAGGCATTAAGTACGCCCTCACGCCCCTAGTCGCCGCAGGAGACGCCCTGGGCAGCGGGAATTGATAGCCGATTCCCGGCCACCGTAGGCGCGGGCTTGCGGACGACGAGCTATGGGCAGCTCGCCGTCCGCAAGCCCGCGCCTACGGTGCTACAGTGTAGTAAGGACCAGGCCCGGGTCTCAAAGAGATGTCAGCACGCACTGACAGGGTCTGCTAGGACCGACGCCTGCCAGGGTTGCGGGTTTATCCGAAAAGGATACCATGGCCCTGGCACACAAGCAACTAAAGGAACACGGGTGGGTTTAAGTCCGTAAAGGTCTGACATGTCCAAAAGCTCAGCCCAGAGCGGGATAAGTTATTTGATAATATCCAACCCAAAAAAAAAGGGTTTATAAATTGTTGTATGGTCACTAAAATATTTACCATTTCCCTATACCTACTCGTAATTCGTATAAGTCATCCTTCTGACATTTTCTCCACTTATTTGAGTCTGATTTTAGTGTAACCAGAGCAGAGACACTGTTGTCATTTTCTTCCAGAAGAAGACCAGCTCGGTATCAGTAAAACTTAAAATCTTTTTACTCTCCGTTAAAACTAGCAATGATAAAAGTCAAAAGTCAAATAATTTATTTCAAATAGGCACGAAGATGCACTTTTGAACGTCAAAAATTACATGAATAGTTAATTGATTCTAGTTGCGCCTTCCAAAATGTAGTTATGTATGGAGAAGAATGGGCAAGAAACTCCATACTTACTCTTTTAAAATGTTAACAATAGTTTGTATACATTAATTAATATTTATAGGTGAAGACGATGTACCTAGAATAAAAAAAATAAAAAAAATAATCAAAATTACTTACCACAATTGGTAAAAAGAATGAAAAGTGTAGTAATAACAGAAAAATTCGTAAATGCGATAGGTACATGGTGCTCACATATTTCAAACATTGTACAGGGTGTTTGGCAGAACGTTGAACATACGAAAATGGTGGATAGGTGGGGTGATCTGCTACTTACTCAGGCCTAATTTATTTGGCCCTGGCCCCCTGGATATTAAAAAAAAATTTTTTTTGCTTTCTTCTAGTTTCACCACTTTCTTAACTTTAAAGTGTAATTTGTATTAAAAATGGGTAAAACAGGCAATATTTTTATTTATTACATCTTTCTGTAAGTTTGAGGAGTCATAACTTTTTTCTAGCTAACATCTGAATAAAGCAATAATTTTATAAGAATCTGCCAATATTAAAGATAAAAAAATAAACTAAAATATTGCCTGTTTTACCCATTTTTAATAAAAAAATACACTTTAAAGTTAAGAAAGTGGTGAAACTAAAAGAAAGCAAAAATTTTTTTTTTTTAATATCCAGGGGGCCAGGGCCAAATAAATTAGGGCTGAGTAAGTAGCAGATGACCCCACCTATCCACCATTTTCGTATGTTCAACGTTCTGCCAAACACCCTGTATATGATTTCCCAAAAAATAAAAAAATAAACAACATATAATAAGTCAGGGTGTGAGTTGAAATATTAATCACAGAAAATAAAATTAATATCATAAAAATTATAAATTATACAGTTAAATTAGCAACCAGATATTGAAATATTGAGATATTGAATAAAAATACGGTTTCATTCAGCTTGCTCTTTGAGGCACGCTTCATCGAGAAACTGATGCTTTTAATAAAAATTTAAAGATTCATAGAGGCAGGCATCGAAATGACGTTCAGCAGAGCAAATCCTAATCCTAACCAATATTATAAATGCGAAAGTAAGTTTGTTTGTATGTTTGTTACCTTTTCACGCCTAAACCGCTGAACCAATAATCCTTAACATTGCATATACGTTGTCAGGTGTACAGAAACGGACATAGGGTACCTTTCATCCCGAAAAAAAGTAACAACAATCACGTTATTATGATAATAGATGGCGCCACGTGTCTTTCGAATCATGATTGAATCATATTAGAAGGCTACATTTTATCCTGGACCGCAGAGGAAGTCGCGGGCAACAGCTAGTACATAATATATTATAATTCGTCTTCTTTTTTTATTTTGTAAACGGTAAAGGCTCGTACAGATTCGTGCGATATCGCGTGCGCGACAGGCACCGATAAAGAAATTGTGCTACTAGTGTCGCGTCGCGCCCGCGATATCGCACTAGTCTGTACGAACCTTAAACTAGGATTTTCTTCTGTATTATGGGTGCTTTTACAAATATTTTAATTCACATACACAAACAGCCAGACCCGGAACAACTACTTGTAGGTCATACAAATATTTGTTCCGTGCGGGAATCGAACCAGCAACCCGCAGCACAAAAGCTCGATTAGCTTTTGTGCTGCGGGTTGCTGGTTCTTAACCACTGCGCCAACCGTGCCGTCAATAAAATTTCTACTTCCTTCCAAGAACTTTTTTTTTGTTAGCTTATGCTTTCCCACCCCTGGACAAATGCCTCCACTCCTTCCATAATTCGCGAGATAGCACTTCGTCAGTTTTTGTGGAATCTGTTCAGTTCATCCTACCATAGACTACGTGGCCGTTCATATATAACTTTATTAATTACGCCTCTTCATACCGATCTGCATTCTCCCTAACCTCTGAGTGTAGACGTAACATTATTACATTTCCAATTTTAGCAGATCGAGATGACAGATTTTAGTTTGATTTGCTTACGACTGGTTAATTTACTCGATACACGTTATTAAATACCTACATGTCTGCAATTTATAAACGGGATATTGCAATATTATGGAGGAGATTATTGTGGGGAAATCTTCCAAGGGTTATAATGGATATGTTATATCAGATGAATTCTGAAAATCTGAAACTTTAGGAATTATAAGCAACATATATAGCAGCACGACTGTATTCTGCGAAGGGGTAAAGGTTGAGGTGTACCTGATATTACACCTACTTTTTGCCCTTTGGGGGGACACACATTTTACCACTTTGGAAGTGTCTCTCGCGCAAACTATTCAGTTTAGAAAAAAAATATATTAGAAACCTCAATATAATTTTTGAAGACCTATCCATAGATATCCACACGTACGAGTTTGATGGAAAAATTGAGTTTCTGTTCTAAGTAGGGGGAACCCTCAAAATGTATTGTATTTATTTATCTATTTTTGTGTGCAAAGCTTGTGAAAATCTTAATACGGTTCACAGAATACATCTACTTACCAAGTTTCAACAGTATAGTTCTTATAGTTTCGGAAAAAGTGGCTGTGACATACGGACGGACAGACAGACAGACAGACATGATGAATCCATAAGGGTTCCGTCTTTTGCCATTTGGCTACGGAACCCTAAAAAGCTATGGGTGCAAAAAATGATTAATAGAAGAGATGAACTAGGAGCTACAAATTATACGAAGGCATGCATCCAGTAAACTCAACCATTTTAATAATGTAAACTGTCAGTTCCTGAGCCAAATTTTTTTGAATCCTGAGAGTAGGTCAACCTAAATAGTAGATTGTACAGCTAGTGCATAAAATAAGCCATTTTACCCCGAGACGTAGGCGAGGGTGGATAGTTAAGTCGAGGGGTAAAATGGCTCGTTTATGCCCCAGTTGTACACTCTGCTTTTCACTTCGATTGCGACAAAATGAAACAGGACAGTATATTTTATTTTTCAACATGTGCCATTCGACTTGGATACTTCACAAAGTCTTAAAAACGTTTCTTTGCGTTTTTAAATAATAAATACAACAATTTATCTGGTTTTATTAAATTAACGATAGAAAACACGGAAGTGAGACATAAATTAAAGAAAATGAAATAAAATAACGACTTGAATCTGCGACGTTTTATTGTGCGTGTGTCTGTTGGGCCTGATTATTAGTCTTAGAAAAAAAAAATACTTTATGCACTAGAGCATAAAAAGCGACTTTATGTCGCCTAAGCACAGCATAACGACGAACTTTTACAGCATGAGAAGCAAAAAAGAATTTTGTCACATTCGGTAGAATAGTAATACGAGCTTAATATACATATAACCTACATGCTATTGTATTTATTTATTTATTTAAACTTCATGTACAATAGTGGTACATAGGCGGACTTAATGCCACAAGGCATTCTCTACCAGTCAACCTTTGGGTTAAATATAAAAACAGTGATAGGGTACAAAAATAAATTGTAATAAAATAATTAATAAAAGTATGCACTAATCTGATGTTTTTAATTCTCAATTTAATTTCCTTCTTACCACATCCGTGTATGTTCATTGTATTTTCCAAATACATATATGTATGCAGATTGCTTCATTTGTTTGTTTTTATAATGTGGGCGCTCCAGTGAAACAACATTTTGCGGCAACTAATGAACTCTACTAATTTCAGCAGTGATGCATGGTGGATGGCGCTACTCGCCCGAAAAAATGTAACAAAGTGGTACGACTCAACTAAATCACTTACTAAACTACTCGATAATTTTTTTTTTATTCAGACATATTTAGTTAATCAATTACTTGCCATTTGACTGAATTACTAAAATAGTCCGAACCAGCCTTAATGTCTACATGTACGTATAGTTTCTTCCTATTATATCAATAATACAACAATACTTCTCCCAACATCAACAGTAGAATATATTTTAATTAAGAATTCCGAAGTTAAACTCTTAATTAGTTACAGCATAAATCCTTGCACAAGCACATCTTTTTCTTTCCATTCCACAGCTAAAAAAATAGGCGGACCCAGACTTATGGAAGCGGCACAAATGCAGAAGATTCCGTACCGGACATCTAGTAATAAGCTACGAGAAAACTCAATTTAACTTTGCCATGATCTTGTTATTAAAATTCATGAATTACAAATCAAAGTTTGTTTCGTAGGCGAGATAAAAAATAAGTGTCTCCTCGGGGTTGGGTCGCGGATTCCCGGAAATCCTAAGACTATAAGTCCTTTGACGTCCGATTCGGTTTGAGAAATTAATGTACTTTTTGGAGTAAACTGGGTTATTCAAAAACCACCCCGAATTCTTAGCACTACCTTTGTAGGTATTATGACCCTGAACAACATTAATTTGTTTAAAAAAATTAAGAGGTTTCCGAAAATTTTCAGTTACCCTGGAACTGTGTAAAGTTGCCATTGTGGATTGTCTATGTAACCTAGCTTGACACACTATACGAATTATTGCTAATCACTTGCTAATGCAAAATATGAGGTTTATGTATTTTTTTTATTGTCTCTGTTATCAAACAGATTTGGAAATAACTGTGCCCTATTAAGTGGAGAATCGTGTTGACCCTTTATTTAAGCTGATTAAATCACTACACTGGCTCATCACCACACCAAGCCTCTCGCACAGGCATGCTTCACTTTCAACAGTTTCCTGCCATTTGTGGTGAACTGACAGTTGACATTAGTGACAGCTATCACACTACTGATTTGCATGAGATCGTCTTTACCTAGGCCGCCTTCCGAATTGACTATAATTGCTCACAGCGCTCACATCGTCTCACATACGTTCCGATTTAGATATTACGATTATGACAGCCGATGGCTGTCAACAATTCGGAACGCTTGTGAACGCGCTCACGGTGCTCACTCAATTTCAAAACGATATTAGAGTATTTCTCTGTGTATACACCAAAAATTTCTTCTTCTTAGGTTAGGTAGCAACTGTAGCCAAAAGAACAATTTTGAAAATGCCACGTTAAGATAAGATGCAACTCAAAACAAAACAGCACAAATGTCCTTTTTGACAGCGCTCACGGTGATATTAGTAAAAGGCATAGCCGGCGTAATTCGGAACGGGCTTTAGCACGCGAATATCGATATTATCGCAATTCGGAATGCAGGGCTAGTATTTATCAAATTTATACACTATAGTGAGTAAGCACGATCCCTCTATGTGTGAAAAGAAGCAACAAGTACAAACCTATAATATAATTCAAAAATATTTCTTTGTTACTTAAAATATATTGAGCGGATTCTAAGTTCATTAATTCGATAAAAACCAAGAAATCAACCTTTAAATTAAAGAAAAAAATAAAAGAAGTCAAAGTCAAAGTCAAAGTCAAATAATTTATTTCAAATAGGCACGAAGATGCACTTATGAACGTCAAAAATTACATGAATAGTTAATTGATTCTAGTTGCGCCTTCCAAAATGTAGTTATGTATGGAGAAGAATGGGCAAGAAACTCCATACTTACTCTTTTAAAATGTTAACAATAGTTTGTATACATTAATTAATATTTATAGGTGAAGACTATGTACCTAGAATAAAAAAATAAAAAATATAAAAAAATTCATCAAAATTACTTACCACAATTGGTAAAAAGAATGAAAAGTGAAGTAATAACAGAAAAATTAATAAATGCGATAGGTACATGGTGCTCACATATTTACAAACATTGTATATGATTTCCCAAAAATAAATAAAAAATAAAAACAACATATAATAAGTCAGTGTGTGAGTTAAAATATTAATCACAGAAAATAAAATTAATATCATAAAAATTATAAATTATACAGTTAAATTAGCAACCAGTTTGATTTTGTCTAGACTCTAAATTGTCCTATGGAGCAGGACCAGCATGTTTCCAAGCATTCTTATCTTGGATATAATCCTCTAATTTGTAATATGCTTGTTTACAAAGTGTACTTTTAATATGAGTTTTAAATTTTCTTTCATTTAATTGCAATATATCAGAAGGTATTTTATTGTAACATTTAACACAGTACCCCATAAAAGATGTATGTACCTTAGATAATCTGAAAAATGGTTGATCTATTTTATCTTTATTTCTAGTATTAAAATTATGCCTATCACTGATTTTATTAAAAATATGTAGATTTTTTCTTACATACATAATATTTTCATAAATGAATTGGCAAGGTACCGTCATTATATTAATCGTTTTAAATAGTTCTCTAAGAGATTCGCGGCGATGTAGATTATAAATGGCTCTGACAGCCCTCTTTTGTAAAATAAAAATGGATTCAATGTCGGCAGCCCGACCCCACAGTAAAATGCCATACGACATAATGCTATGGAAGTAGCTAAAATAAACTAAACGCGCGGTTTCTATATCTGTTAACTGTCTTATCTTTCGAACAGCATACGCGGCCGAGCTTAGCCGCCCCGCAAGAGATGTTATATGAGGTCCCCATTGTAATTTCTCATCTAGCGTGATTCCTAGGAAAACCGTTTGATTAATAAATTCCAGTTTTTCTCCGTTCAATATGATGTCACATTCGCTACTTCTAACATTAGGTAACTTAAATCGAATGCATTTGGTTTTTTTATTATTTAGTACCGTAAAGTGTACAAAATATACGTAGGTTGTAGGTTACATGTATATTAAAATGGTTTCTACGAATGCTTTGCATTTCCTTATTCGCAATGTAGGAAATATTTTTATATTGGACATTTGTATCATGTAGGTAAGTAAAAAGTGCAAGCAAAGTCTTTGATAATATCGTAATTGAAACATCGCATAATAAAGAAAAGGAGAATTTCAATAATTTATTTCAGTTCAAGATTTATGTAGTTAAGTTAGTGAAAGAATCATCGAGCAATCTCGTATAATCTTTTAATTAAAGACAATCCAGGATAATGAACAACTTGAAAATATTTTTTATGATAAGATAACTTCTCAATTCCCATTTATTGTGGTAATCATTTTATTAATGACTACTGCCATAATTTTCTTTGTTAGAATTTTATGCAAATTGATGGCTTGATTTTGTTTCGAAAAATTCGTGTTTCTGATTTAAAAAAATTGATAGAATCGTCTAGAATAACCAGAATAAAATACAGTGAGATCTGCAGGATAATTGTTTAACATACATGAAATGGAAATCGATCGCAATGCTTTTAATTTAGCAGCCATTGCGTTACTTACGTAACAGAGCAGTTTTTTTTTTTTTGCTAGGGCATCTCAGAGCCTTGAGAGGTTGAGACTCTTTAACCGGACTTTCCTGTGGGTGCCTTAAGCTCCTAACGAAACTTAATGCCTCCAGCCAGGGCGTAAAAATTATAAACTAAACGACTGCGCGCTAAGGGCACCCCCTGTGGGGTACGAACCTCAGCTTAGGGCAGATTCGGAGGGAGGATGGCAAGGGACCGACGGTGGCTGGATAAAATCAGGGTTATGATTATTATCTGGGGGATTTAAAGCTACAGGCTCAGCTATAGCGCGGGCTGGCGCTTCGCTTACGAGCAAGGGTCGGGAAAATGACACCAGTATTATATTTGCCTTTATAATAAATTCCTTCACAATGTCATAATTATAGTTTGTGCTGGTACGAGAAAAGAAAATATTGTACTAGTTGTTATTGATATTGATATTGAGCATTCAAAGTTTATTGAAGACCACATTTGTCTCATCTCTATGTCTCAAAGAAACTCAAATTATATAGAGCTATTGGAATGTCAACCTCGGAAATTAATTGAGAATTCAAACTCAAAGCATTTATTTCAATTAAACCATTTACAGGCACTTTTGAACTGTCAAAGAGACGGTCAGTTAGTCAGAGTCGGCAAGTTGAAGCTAGATGCCCATTCCAATACGTAGATCACTATGGAGAAGAACGGACAAGAAACTCCAAGGACACTCTTTTAAATCAAGATATTACATAATCCTGGGTACATTATTCTTGTTGCTTCTATATGTGAGACAATGTAAAAACTAATAAAACTATAATAATTAATCTTATTTCAATGTTGGAAGCCACATTTGCAGCCAATGAAGCAATGAGATGGAATTTTAAGCCTTAATGATTCCTCTCTACGTGCGGTTGTGGTAAATAAATTATATAGGTATGCAATTTTACATTTTCGTTTTTGTTAAATTAAGATTATTTTGTTCTAATTCACGACCTGTTGTGTGATATTTGTTTATGAAATAAGTAGTATCTTTTTACATCAAATTATTACATTTAATGTTATGTGTGTTATGTTTCATCTGTGTAACCTTTGATTTTGTAACCGCTAGATTCATTAGAGTGGCTTTTTACCTTGCCTTTAAACCAGTAACTATCTTCACCTCTCTGAACAACCGTTCGATTCGATTATTTGACATTTCCTATGTATATGCAGATGACATAAATGAAATTAAATAAAACTTTGAATTCATACATAAAAAACTGACGCTTAGTAATATAATTTTTGATACCTGCAGGAATTTTACTTACCCAGTGATATAATCCTGAAACAAATAACATTTATTTAAGCTAACATTGTAAGCTGCCAAATAAATACGACATAATCATTATGTAAAGACCTATTCAAGAAACAGACATACATATCGATAATGCTAGAGCAGATTTGGGAGCAAATCTTAGAATAATTCCGATTTCTCAAACGTTATCAGAAGGTATTAAGTAAACGCTTTCAGATTATCTAACCAATCGGCCGTCGGATCCTTCTTAAACTAAGATGTTGGAAATAAAGGAAATGTGGCATCTTATAGTAACAAAGGAATTTTATGCTATTTCTTTTGTAATAACAAATTTTTTTAGGAAACCGTTTGGTCAGTTAGGATGTTGATAGAAGATGAATCGGGACTTGTGGCACAGCTTTGAAGACATGCAAGCATCTTCAAACAACTGACGAAACGCAAATTGATTAATTGCTTAGGAAGTAAAAAAATCTTATTTGCAAAAAATCGTAACTTGATTGAACCATGAAAACAAGGCAAAACGTTTATTTATAATTTTATGAATTTTCAAGAAAACTGTGATACAATGATGGATCACAGACCATCATACCACATATGTGACATGAGACTTACATATATGTAAGCAAATCATCTTTAGATACAGAACCTCGTTTCTATTTATCTCTAGCTGACTTGACATACGTTGTCCTGTCCAAATTACAATAGTTCATTCAATAATCCCATAGAAAAAAGGGTGTTTCGATATTCCCTAATTTGAAACGTTTTCGGCGATTTAAAAAGGAAATTCTTTCCATAAAACCCCTAACGGAATATTAGAAACTAAAATAACCAAATCGCTCCAGCCATCCTCAAGTGATGCGCTTACCGATGAACATGACTGTGTGATATAATGTCTTCAAGTTTTTTGGAAACAATATTAAAATTTACGTGTCAAACGAGCCACATGGAGTCGAATATAATGTGTCTTAATTGTGCTGATAATATTAACTAATACCTTCTCCTTCGAAATAATCCCAAACTACGATCAAAGATGAACGTAGCCTAGATAACGCTTTCAAAGTTCTACGTCGAAATATCAAGGCTTCTAATAATATCGGGGACCACAAAAGAGGATTTTTCCTTCGTACTTTGAATTTCTTGATACTATCGTAACTTTATCTACTACGTCTTAAATTTTCTATTAGGTTTTCTAAATTTTGTTCGTGTCCAACTGAGGTTTACATACATAATTATGTATATATATCTATTGCTACAATCTGGTACTTGGAACTGCAGGATGGACTATTCTAGTCTCGATTTTTTTTTTTTTAACTTACAAATGGAATAGAGTAGTTTACTACTCATACGGATGCTACTATCAAAATGGCACCCAGTAAGTAGATAATCACGAAAATTACACCAAAAAAACAGCCAACTTGTGGTACAGGTTTTTATTATCTGAAAACACCTTTCTGATATGAAACGGAAAACAGGAACATCATTTATTTATTGACTTTCATTATTTCGTAAGATTGAGTAAAGACATTGATTCGGAAGACATTTCGTATTTACTTATTCTATTCCCTTAATAATAGGCATATTAACTTCAGCGTCTTCCAAGTCTCTAATCCTAACAAAACTACCATAATTATAGTAATCCTCAATTTCTTGCAATGTTCTGTTTTTAGTTTCTGGTACATATATCCAAATTAATATTGTGCACGTTAAACAAGAAACAGCTAATAAAAAGAAAGTCCATGAAATGTTAATATATAGGATTATATATGGTAAGGATTTCACTGTGACAACATAGAATAAGCATGTTAAAATATTGAATAATGCACCACCAATACCTCTGTTCTTTACAGGCATCAAATCAATAGCTAATGCATATGTTATAGGATTAAAACCAGAATTGCAAAACACCATGTAACCTAAGAAGAAATAGAGAAACATAATCGAATCTTTCGCAACAAATCCAATACTTTGCAAGTATGAAACTAAAGAACAACATAACAAAGAAACAATACATCCTAAAGATGTAGACAATACAGTTTTAGTTTTAAAATATCTTATAAGAACTAAAGAAATTAAAGATCCAGTTAGTAAAGTACAAACGGTTACAACATAACCTATAACAGCTATTTTAGGATCTCCAATAGCTGTCTCTAATACATCTTTGCTATAAATAAACAGGGGTAAAGCTCCACTGATATAAAAATTCACTAGTATCAATAACATGTACAGGCTTGGTAAATAAAAGTCCTTCCTTTTCATTTTCTGCCACGTTTCTTGAATTTTTGTCTTCTTTGAAATGCTTCTTCTGGTTTCCTTTTGGGCTGCTATCAACGCCTTTAGTTCTTTTATCGCTTCATCATCATCTCTCCCTCTTAGCCATATAAAAGCTTCTTCACTGGCTTCAAATTTACCTTTATAAGCCAACCAGGACGGTGATTCAGGCCAAACTATTACCATTAATAAGGCGATGAGTACAGGGCCACACAGGACAATTGCTACAATTTGCCAATTTAGAACAGTGCCTAATGTAGTGACTAGTACTTGCCCTACAGTTTGATTTATAATTAGTAGTACCATTGATGCTGATCTGTATTTTGGAGCTAACATTTCACTGACTGTAACGAGGTTAATTATTGTTATGCAGTTGCTGGATAATCCGTGGAATATTGCTGATAGAAGGACTGTTAATACATTCTTTGCTGCAAATGCTAGGATCCATCCGATTAGGAGAAGAAGGGAACTGCCAATGAAGGTGTATTTTCTTCCTATTAATTGCATTATGACTGGCATAAGCGTTGCTCCTATCCCAGCGACACCATGCATTGATGCTAAAACAAAAGACATATTTTAAGTTAAAAAATGTTCCTCCAACACCCAATAACTGTGTTGATAGATAGACAGTCACTCCATGTTGGTATATAGTATATTGTAGTGTATATATAGTTATGTACATCCGATTAGAATGAAAGACGACTCCAACATAATTGGTAAAAAATTAGGCAGTAGGTAAATGATGATGAGACAGACTTTGAAGAAAAAATCAGGATGAAGGTTCAAATTTGGCCTGCAATATTTTAGGAATACCGTGGAAAAAATCTGACATATATAACGCACGGTTAACACTTTGCGGCACACTAAACGCCCCCAGACGTAATAACAATAAATCTTTTATTGTTTCTCGTTCAGTATCCTTCAACCGATTATAAGGCTTTATTGCTTACCGATCCAAGTGAGTGTATCCAAGTCTGTACGTATATTGGTGTCATTAGATTGGAACTGCTGTAGTAGAACGCAGGGATAACCTAAGGAACCACCCATCGATACTGCAGCCAATTGTGGTGCAGCAGCCACGAACATCTGCAAAAAATACATGACATTATTGCAATGATATTTATTATTACTTATTACTTTTCTCTCTTCTATTACATTATTAATTAACTTTGCGTTATTTATTTCATTAGCACGGCTGTCAAAACGGTGAAGGAAAATATCTTGGGAAACCGGCATGTCCTAGAACCAAACATTCAAAGACATGTGACATCCACCAACTGGGCCACCGTGGTGAATTACAGCCCGCTCTCTCTTACAGAGAGGCCTATGTCCCAGCAGTGTCTTATTATAAACCGATTATGCTTATGCTAAATTGTAATATACTACTATGATCATATTACCTCTGTTAATATGATCTATCCTTTCTTTTATTGCATCCAATATTCCATTGGGAACGATTGCAATACCTACTTATGTGCCATCTACGGATATTTTAACTTTTAGATGTAAATATCCTTGTGTAATATCTTAAATCGTCGAAAAAATCATTGCTTTTAGATGATTGTTCCATTCATGTTATAAAGTATCAGAATTATAGATAATTATGATATTTTTGAAGTGAAAACTTCTTTATGCGCATTGATAGATGTTTGGTAGGCGAAAAACTTATGGGTCTGCGATCATCATCGAATGCTTTCCATGAGTTTTATGTATACTGTGCATATATGTGTACTTTTTGGGTGAACATAAATCATGGAACTCGCGTCATCGTCACCGATCGCTTTCCATGAGCTATATGTATAAAATAACAGTTATATGTTTTCACTTCTGTCGGCAGTCCTTATGACTGCAATTTTTTTTTTTTAGACAAGATGGGCTGATGTAGACTTCTGCCTATCTTGTCTAAGACTAGATCTCTACAAGTCTGCAAATTCCCACTAAGCATTAACATCATCTCAAACACTTAAGTTGCGTACTCATCTACTATTAGTAATGGCTACAGTCAACCTTACATCAGTAGTACTTGGACTATCAAAATCACCCTTACTGATAAGACATAAGATGCTCTCAATGTCAATTTGCTACTACTAATGTACGGTTTACTGTACCTAACAATAATATTTGCACAGTACATTTGCTGGTAAATAATTATCTTGTAATCAAGTGTTCTGCTATAATTACTTCGGTATTGTGTAGATAACTGTTGACATTAAGAACAATGATCAGTTAATGAGAATATTTATTTGTATCTTCGAGCTTTCTCATTTAGGGAGTAGGTAGAAATGTTTGATTTAATGTTATAGGGTTTCCAAGAGGGTGAATTTTCGGACCAACGTTTTTATAAAATGTTTTTGATATGAAACACCAAGTGGCTATTGGGCGCGCCTTGGCAGTAAAACCGACTCGTGTGCCATGACGGCAAACGGCATGACAACGTCATGCCGTTATGCCCCCTCTACGCCACCGCTCTCGACTCCCTTATGTGTGCTCGCGCGTATATTTCTTTATTTTACTCCATATTTAGTTATAGATTTTTATTAATGATGAATTCTAATATTAACATAGATATTTCACATCTGCTGGGCGTCCCGTGATGGCAAACTTTATTTTATTTTATTGACACTTATCAACCGTGGACGGGTACATAGCTAAATCCATTTTTTCGCTTACAATTTGATTTCCGACCTCCAAAATGGAGATTTTTAATTTCAAACATTGGGTTGTTTATAATTATCTAAAGTTTAGTCGACCTCGTTATTGCTTTACCACACTAAAGTTGAATGTCACTTGTACGTCTTAAATCGACAATGTGTATATTCATCTATGTGTCAGTTTTCAACCTTAATGAAGTTTCAATTTAAGAACTGAAACATGGTCGCTCACAATGAGCCTTATTAGAAGGCTAAAAGTCACCCAATGAACAGCTATGCTTGGAGTTTCCTAAGCATTGCTTGAAGTGTGATCGAATCAAAAATGAAGAGATCAGCAGGAGAACAAAGGTAACCGACATAGCCCGAAGAATTGCCAAACTTGATGAAACAGTGGCAGTGGGCAAGGCACATTGCTCGCAGAACAGATGGCCAATGGGGCCGAAAGATTCTGGAGTAGCCACCGCGTACCGGAAGACGTAACGTTGGAAGGCCGGCAAGGTGGGTCGGTGACCTTGTGAAGGCCGCAGGAATCCGCTGGATGCGGGAAGCACAGAACCATTCAAAGTGGCGGTGCTTGGGCGATGAAGCAGTGGACGTCCTGCGGCTAAAATGATGATGATGAAGTTTCAATTTACTAGGAATTGTTGTCAAAAGTTGGTAAAGCAATTTTGAGGTCCACGACACTTACAATACTATACAAAAACTGTAAGATCTTGTATCATATTCGATGTACTTTTCGCCTTTCAAATGCTAAACAGTTCAAAATAACGTTGTTTAATCATGATCTCTAATGGCAGCCTAAGTTTACTTTGAAATGTATTCATGAACATCCGATAGTTCCGGTCAAAGGCATACAATATACACAGTCTCCGAGTCTACATTAAATGCTATGGATTATTAATCTGTGGGGAATCTTGTCAAATATCACTGGTTTTGGTTGTATTTTGTTTGATTTGGTATTTCACTATACGATTTTGATGTGCCTTTTGATCTAAAATTATCTATACATCAACAAAAATAAATAAAATTGAAGTGTCTGTTTGTAATGTCAAAATACTAAATGCATATGTAAGTAAATACGGTACTTATAACATTTTTATTTGTCTGTTTTTCTGTTTGTTCCGGCTATTCTCCTAAACGGCTGGACCGATTTTGACGAGACTTTCATTAGCAGATAGCTGATGTTATAAAAATAATTAAGACTACTTTTATTTTAGAACTAGAAGTTTTGGAGAAAAATGGCAACATGTATTTGCACAAACAATGTTTGTTGCAGCGCCCCCTGGCAAGTTGTCACCATAAAACCTATCTTAGGACATGTACCAATCAAACCCGAACCCATAACTGAAAACTGCATCAAAATCGGACTAGTGGTTTTGGAGAAAAATGGCAACATGGATTTGCACAAACATCCTCTCACCCCAAACGCATATACCGTCTCCGTTCCGTCGTGGGTAAAGGCAGCACTTAGTTTCCAATAAAATCAAATGAAAAAAAAATCAGCACTTACCTGTTTGAAAAAAGGTGAAAACTTCATGGTTGCAACTCCAAAAAATCCACCTGAATTTGTATCGCAGTTTCACAAAATTGTGACGAATAACTGTTTATTGTATTTATTTCATATATTTGTACAGTACATTTTCCTATTAACAACTTTTATTTTTCCATTTTGAAATTAAAAATACCCGTCATGGAATAAAACAAATATTGACGTAGGTATTTTTTTTTAAAGTGTACATTATATTATTAAAACACGTTCAGTAAAACAAAAAAACATCAAAGTTGTAGCAGAGAAAACTTATGAAACGAACGATACTAAATTCACCCAAAAAAAACCCTGATTTACGTATATTTATATTTTTCTCACAATGTATAATTTTGTACTCTCTTGAATGTCTATATTATTATGTCGATTTATGGGAACAAAGTCTTGAGGCTTTTAGGTGATAAGTGCTCCTTGTTTTAACAAACTAAGTAATGAATAATACAATTGAATGTTTACGCTTTATATCAAGTTTGTTGGTTCTTTTTGGGGATCCTTTTACCTTTGTTTAAAAACCTCCTTCCTTACATATTATAAAACACATGATCTCTCTGGTATAACTCGTTACCCACATAGAAAATTGGGATACCTATATCTAACCGATACTCTAAAAACTTAAACTAATTATTTCAAAAAAAGTTTACATCGTTAGAAGCGCAAAAAGGCTTCTAAATGCACTCATTTTTTTAAATAACTGAGCCTCTTTTTTTACTTTTGCCTTATGTTGGTCGCAGTCTAAGCGTTTTATACATAACAAAAAATAAATAAATTACTACACAAAAGAATGTATAAAACATTGAAAAAATCCATACGAATTAAATGTGAAAGTAACTCTGTCGGTCTGTCTTTCTGTCTGTTACGTTTTCACGCCTAAGCCGCTGAACCGATCGTAATGTAATTTTGCAGAGTTAAAGCCTGGGATATAGAAAAGGGCATAGGCTACTTTTTCACGCGATAACCGACATCCACGCGGGCGAAGCCGCGGGCAAAAGCTAGTATATATATTAAAATTAAACCTATTTAATCAAATGACATGATTGCCATTACAACTCCAGTAACAAATCTGAATAAATATCATGTTCACTAAAGCCACTAACAAGAGTCGAAGTTAGAATTGTAGGTATAAATAATGAAAATATTATTTCCAGGAAGTACGTAACAAAATATTTTTTTTTTTAATAAATAACGTTATTTGGGAGCAGTTAATAGACATAGTTAAAAGACATAATTTACATAGTTAGGCCGTTAATGAGGTACCAGGGAAGCCACATGTGCAGAAGGAATTACTGCCAAATTTCCTTGTCTTCAACGTAGTCTTTAATCATATAATATTTTTTTTTTTTTATAAGACTGTGATCACAGTCCTTAGTCATGACAGAATAATTTCCGTAAGAGGAGCTAGACTAGGCCCGTTATCTTGTTTGTTAGACACTAATTTAAAAGATCCTCATTATGATCTTTTCAAGATAAAGTTTTAAAAGAGACTCCAGTCGGATAGGAAAAACCGACCCCATCTACTTTGAAAATATTACTGTTTTGATGTGTAAAAGTGTTTGTTAAAACCAATTTACAGAAATAAAATTTATCACTGATCATTCAAAAGTTTTATTATAAGAACAAATACGGTCATCAAATCATAAGAAAAGTTTATTGATCAAAAGAATAGCTACAATACTATACAACGATAATCAAATTAGGTTAATCAGTGTTACTTCATTAAATCGCTAGTTAATATAAATTTTTCAAATAATCAACTTTTACAATTTACTTTTATTTTTATACAACCAAATAGTACTGCAATATTCACACAATCATTAAATATCTAGAAATAATGTTTTACCAACATTATTTCTGATTGATACCGAATACCAAAATGGAATATCACGGTGAAGTGTTGTTTCGACGAGTGTCCGTGGTAAAGTGAACGCACGCCTTCCACTAATCTTCTCAAATGGCTGCCCTCGTGCGCCCCTCCTAACCTCTGGTGACGTAACCAGACGTTACGATTTACGTTTGACACAATTGCCAGCGGAAAAAATAAGTGCGACAACATTATATACATGCTGAACCCAAATGATAATCCAACAACTTAAATTATGAGTACAAGTCAATGGCATTGAATGAGATATGAATCATACAAAAGGTTTGACGTATTTTTAATTACGTTTGCTTCGTTTTTTCCTTTAAAAATTGTCCATTATTTAAGCTTTTTTCACGCTCTATAAAACCCAGTGATCACAAAACGGGAGACGATGAATGCCCTGCAAGGAAAATAGCAAAGTACGGGTATATTAACTCCATCGATTATGAGGGCACCTAGTGCGACATACTCGAGGCCAGACTTCCGTTTTGCTTGTTGCTGACTCAACAATATACCTGACTACTGCGATGTCCTACTTACCATGGATTTGTTGCTATCTAAGCACATTAGCTGATCGCTTCAAAAATAAAATGTAGCATTTAAGGTGATTTATGCAATATTTGTTTTAACCTAGTTATTAATACTGCAGACGCAATCATAATCGTATAACTAAGTACTAACAACTTTTTTCCGTAAATAATATAGAAATTATCTACATGTTTAAGACCTTAATTATTAGTATTTAAGTATATATTAACATAATTAACTAACTATTGCACAATTCATAAAACTTATGTTAAATATTTGTTAATTAATCAGTTGTCCTAATATTAATTGTAAGAACTCATGCCGCCTGTGATACAGGTTATTCTAGTACAGGCATCATACTTTGTAATACGTACATCATTTCTAAGATTTATACTGTATTTTTCCAATTTTTATTTTTGAATAAATTTTATTATTATTATATTTTTATATATTTTACATATCTCGGGAACCTGTGGTCCCGGACCTTTGGAAGGCGTACGAGGTGCCGATGCCAACTCGCAGAGGCCCGTTAGACGCTGTTTAATTAAATGTGGCACCAACCTACGATTATCCCTGTACGCACTATGCAAGTGCATCCAAGGACAACCCCCGGTTGGTGTAGGACTACTGCAGGATATGGAAACAAAGATATTGGACTATGGGTTTGGGTGGCTAAAATGGAATGGTTACCTAAAACTATAGCAGGACTATGACCCCTGCCTGATCAATGTTTTATTATACACGGATAAAATGGCAGGGGGTGACCTGCACACTCAATAATGGGGCCCCGGAAACGGTCGCTGGCACTTAGTGCTGTAGCAACAAAGAGGCAACATATCCTGAGGTGCTTGAGGACTGGAGGGGTATTCCACGACTATAAGAACAATCCCAGAGCTCGGAAGATGCTCAAGATCCCTACCAGCACTTACTGGAATACTTCCTTCTTCCGAGCACGTTTGCTCTTGTGATTCTCCACTCAAGCTGGCTAATAAAGACAAAAATGAGGTGGGAGCTCAGTTCCTCGTCAGTGTCTATCCAAAACAAAAATAATTTTTCAATTCCAACCAGTAGTTCCCGAGTTCCATTATAAGCGGACACTTAAATTTTATTTATTTGTATAGATGTTTAGATCAATGATAACAAAATCGCCTCTCATGGAGTTTCTTTTAATAACCTCGACAACGGGCTGCAGGCAGTCCAGAGAGCCCATGCCATCCTTGGACGGTAGGCTGACCAGGCGACTTTTACGCCTGGACAGGTACGGCCTGCGCCTGGTGACGGGGACCATCACGGGACACTGCTCGCTAAACAAACATTTCCACACAATAGGGATAACGGACAGCCCTTTGTGCAGAGCCTGCATGAAGGCGGATGAGACCGTTGCGCATGTGCTCTTCGAATGCACAGGCGTCACCCAGATCAGAACAGAAACCCTCGGGGAGCCCAGATCCTTTGCCGATGTTATAAACAGACTAGGAGACGTGATTGGCTTCTGGAAGGAGGTGGGCTGGTTGGAATAACCACCGACGGCCGCCATGGCCCACGCACAATGGTCCATCTTAAGGACTAAGTGCGGAAACCAAACCCTCTAACATAGAATATAGATAGATGTTTAGATCAATGATAACAACATCGCCTCTCATGGAGTTTCTTTTAATGTCCCATAGCTAAAAATAGTAATGTTATTGTTTAAATATATAATAATTATTCATCAACTACCTAGTCTATTCACACACTTTTTGTGCGCACACCACTTGATCTCCTTCATACTTAAAAAATAATTATTATGATAATAATATAAAAAATAATGATGTAGATAATAATATCATGATCCATACATTTTAACAAAATTACTTTGTTGTATGTTTATTTAGAAAAAAACGAGCAAATAAATCACGTTTGTTGTATGGGTGTTGGGTTGTTGTTAATACGGCAACAGAAACACATCATCTGTGAAATTTTCAATTGTCTAACTGTCACGGTTCATGAGATACAACCTGGTGACAGACGGTCGGACAGCGGAGCCTTAGTAATAGGGTCCCATTTTACCCTTTGGGTACGGAACCCTAAAAAGAATGGAAATTAAAATCAGATGACTGATTATCTCTGACTGAATACCTATGACTATCAGCTTCAGCCTTCAGGATTTCGTTACGGCTGCCACGTATGCTACAGATCAGGGATACCGTACTTTTGCGAATGATGGCATGAAAGTCATCAGTGCGAAACAACGCGAAAATACCAGATGCACTAAAGTAACGAGGCAGCCCCAACATCATCCTGAAGATATTATTATACTCGATACGTAGGGTAGACAGACCCACAGACTTCCAGTGTAAAAGCTAGCTAATCTCCGTTGAGATTAGCTTTTAATTACAAAAAGTAAAATTATACATTTTTTATCGATGTTATGGTTTAAATGTGTTAATTTTTTCTTTTTTATTTATATTTTCTTAAGATAATGTAGTTACTATAACTTATTTCTTTATGAATATTTTTTATTTTTTATTTTACTATGGGTTTGCTCTTGACTCTAGTCTAGGTCTGGGTGACAAAGTCTACGATGAAGTGAGCTTACCCAGAAGAAGCCTGTTCACTCTCACTTTGAATAGATTAGGGTTGTATGCATTCGGAAACACAGACGCAGGCAGAGAGTTCCACTCCTTTGCTGTGCGCATTATAAAAGACGTTTGAAAACGCTTAGTGCAAGTTGGTGGAATATCGGTGGGGTGGTAACTTGCAGTGCGCCTATATGTCCGATGGAAGAAGAGGGCCGAATGTTTCGGAATTTTAATTTAAATTGTATTTATTTACTGTTAAGTGTTGGAGGTCAATTCCTACTTAGGCTACAAGCTTGTGTCTATGTCTATCTTAGGATGCAAGTCCTGCATCTTAAAAACCACTATCTCCCAAAATACAAGCTTGACTTAGTTTGGGAGTTATGGAGGCCATACACGTTAGGGTATGCATGATGGTTTTAGTCGTGCATGCATAACTGACAGGCAAACCCTAGCGTGTATGTGATAAAACTGTACAGTTTTATCACATACACGCTAGGGTTTGCCTGTCGGTTATGCATGCTAGGCTAAAACCATCATGCATACCCTAACGTGTATGGCCTCCATTAGTAGATGATCTATTTTAAGCTGCTGTACAATCATCAAACACCTTTATAAATTGTACTACATAGATTGAGATTTTGTTCTACTTTGAGAGCGAAATAAATTTAATATTAAATTATTATTGTTATAGATTGGCCGTCCTGGCCGGAATTCGGTCGGAAGGATATTATTAGTCTTTTCCCAACTTCATTCAGGGTTGACTTCCAGTCTGACCGGATATAGCTTAAGGCAACGATAACCGACTTTTAATAATTTTATAATTTTAATAATTTAAGATTACGTCTAAACGCGTAGGCTTAATGATTTGGAAAAAATATATGTTAAATTAGAGCATTTTTTTAATAACTTAATATAAATATTTTAGATACATATATTACATAGTGAAATTAATTTGTAAATTTATGTCTAACGTGGATAAAAAACTGAGAATCACGCAAAATCTATCAAGCATATTTTTCTGAAAACTTCACCTTTTTAAAAATAACTTAATTATTGATCTTTTAGTATACGTGTTTTATTAAAATACCTTTTATTTTATGTATAATAAATGAATTATTGCGTCTTATTTGGGACAGCGCTCCTGAATGGGCGAGTCCAGTCCTGGCTGGACGTGCGACGCAAAACAAAAACTCCCATTCGTTCTACCGTGGAACGGTTTAGTAGAACAAGTGGGAATAGAGGGAATAGAGAATCCCAATAGTTCTATTATTTTGTTATACCTAATATCGTAGTACTAGTGAGAAAAAAATTCACATTGGTTCTACCGTAGACCTGTTCAGTAGAACTAGTGGGAACAAACCGCGAGAACAATTTAGGAAATAATAAATATTTACTGCAGTAAATACTTATTTTCGTTTAAATACAACAATAAGTTAAAAATTCTATAAATTACATTAAAAGACATAATTATCTTTTTGCAAAATTTCTTTAGTTAGTACGAAATTCCGAACGTGTTTGTCTTTGAGGTCGAATTCAAAATCGGTACTTCGAAAGGGCTGGTCTTTGTTTCTTTCTAATGGCGGGAAAGAGATAGAGTGTGAATGTTTCGAATTGATTAACCCAAGGCTGAATAAGATATTCGTGGCTTTCTGGAAAAAAAAAGTTAACAAGTTACTTGGTCTTACTCAGTGAGCAAAATCGCATTTTGCTCACTGATTTCAGGCAGCAAAACCTACATGTTTGAGCTACTGAAGTGAAAAATATATTATTACTAGCTGACCCGACAGACTTCGTTCTGTCAAAAGCTATTTGACTGTGGCAGTTTGTCTACGCGCAAAGGAAACTACCTACCTACCCTACCCTACCTTACCCTATCCTACCCTACCCTACCCTACCTACCTATCTACCCTACCCTACCCTACCTACCTACCCTACCCTATTCTACCCTACCCTACCCTACCCTACCCTACCCACCTACCTACCCTACCCTACCCTACCAACCCTACCTACCCTACCCTACCTAACTAAAACCTTCAATTTTTTTTTTTTTTTTGATAAAATCTATTCTCAGACCTACCAAATGATGACTGACACGTTATGTCAAACGCCATAAAGTTACATTAGAAGATAGAGTTACCTACTTATTATTACAATAAAAATGTAAATATGGTCGTTATCTTACAATTTTTTTTTTTACTTTCTTAAATTTTTCTTACATAAGAACCTTCTCCTGGCAATAACAAACACAACAAAAAAATAATTAGCGAAATCGGTCCAGCCGTTCACGCGTGATGCCGTGACCAAGGGAAATAGGGATTCATTTTTATATATATAGATTATTATCATTTTCTGGGACAAGCCAGTAATTTCCTCACGATGTATTCCTTCACATAGTAAAGTGAGCCTAAGTTCAACACGAACGTAAAATGTTGAATGCCCCCACAATTACATAGACGACGATCCAAAAACCAAAATTAGGCCAGGGCACACCACAGAACACGATGATGGAATAAATCACCAATATTTCAATACCAAGCTAATATTCATCGCGATAAATTGTCGCGATTTACCGTCGAATTACTGGATGTTGTGCACTCGCCCATTTACCCGAAATTCCGATTCGCGGCGCAAATTATGACGATTACAGTTATTTCGATTGTCCTGGGAGATAAGGTAACTGGAAGTGACTTTCTTATCCTCAAAATCAATTGAATTAGTATAGTTTATGTGAATATTTATATATTTTTTACAAAAGTGCACTTTACTAATTGTAAGTAACTACTATAACATCCATAATGGACGGATGGATGACCTCTGTAACACAGGTTTTCCTAGCATAGGGGTCATTGATCAATATTTTGTGTCAGGCTATTCCCATGTTTAAATTAAGTGTCACTCTGTATGTGTACTTTTACGTCAAATAAAAATATTATTATTATTACAATGTTCTCACATTCACAAAATAGTAAATAATCTACAGAATGATCCTGGAGCCTTCTAATACAAGCATTGTTTGCCTAAAAGGAGGCTCCAAACACGTTTAAATGTAAAATGTAATTTTCTATTTGTCACAATAAACTATTTTGTATTTTTGTATGATAAATACAAACCTATTTAAGCCAAATGACATGCTTGCCATTACAACTACCCAAGAACATTAAATAAAATTTAAATAAGAGAAAATTCACACAATGTGTATGTGAATGTGTTCAGTTATTTTTTATAATATTTGTATTATAAATTCATTCTATGTTATAAATGGGCAATTTAAGTGTTTATAATTATTTTACGACCAATTAGTAGTAATTAAGATCCTGGTATTACGCACGAAGACTTGTATTTTTTTTTTCCAGCGGGTATTTTCCTATTGAATATCTGATACAAAAAATAACTGCTTTTGTATTAAAAATCAGCCAAGTGCGTGTCGCACCACACACAATAAAGGGTTCCGTAGTTGGGATGAATTTATCCCAAGAACAAACTTAACATTGTAGATGAAAAACAAGTTCTCCCATACATTCCATCTGCAAAAATATAACTTACATTGAGAGATTTACTATGTTATAATTATTGACCATAGACTTGCTTATAGTTTTCCTGTAATCTATAAGTAAAGAACTATTTTCTGTAATTATTTTAAAATTTTAGGATCAATAGTTTCGGAAATAAGGGAATGGTAAATTTTTATCTATTTTCTTAAATAACATTAAAAGTATTTATTTTAAAATTATAAAAAAAATATGTATCCGAAAACCTTACAATAAGCCCTTTCATTTGATAAATCTACTTTTTTTTAAACGAGTGAGTGATAAGGGTTCCGTTTTTTCCTTTTGAGGTACGGAACCTTAACAAATCATTTTCCATTTCAACATAATAATGGTAATTTTAATTTCGCCAAACATTTTCACTTCAGTCTCTGTTAAACTATTCAAAATCAAAAACAAAACAACTACTCTCAAAAATTTTCTCCTCATTCATTATTTTTCGTTAACCTCCACCATCATTAAACCTTACACCACTAACTTAAGATTCCAATTTCCCTGTCTCACAGACTAACTAAAAATTCAGCTCATACAAGTCGTTTATCACTGGTACACCTAGTAGCTTGTGGTTTAGCTCTAAGTTTACCTTGGTTGCAGCAAGTTAGAGAGAAAACTGAATCATGGGGAGCATAACAATTAGCTTGACGTACAAAATATAAATTGCGTGGCTACAGCGCCTTGGTGCAAACTTATATTTTAGAATAGAAACAGTATTTTGCTCGTTTATTGTGGTGTAAGTTGAAACATTTTATGATTTCATATCTCAAGAAAACAAAAATAATTCCTGGCGTCTGGAAACATGATAAAGTCTCGATCTGAAAATTGGCTGTCCAATCTCAAGTCAGTCTCGGCCAGTGTCAGTGATAAATTAAACATTACTAATCATGATTATTATGAACTCTACTAAGGTTGAAATAAGGATCTTTACAACCCTAGTAGCATTTTTTGTTGGCATTTAGTTGGGCCACTTACCTTTGTAAGTGGCCCAACTAAATGCCAACAAAAAATGCTACTAGGGAAGTTCTTTCCCTTCCAGAAAATTGTACCTATGAGCATTTTAAATCAAAACAAAGCCAGCATAGCACAGCGATTCTTAACCAATTAACGCGGAAAGTACAATGCAACAATAGACAATCCCAACAAATGAGAGCTGCAGAATTTCGGAATGTGTCACTTCCGATGATAATACATCCGTGCTCCAGAGAAGTGCAAATTGAAAATTAATGGTTCGCCATTTTGTAGGTTCTGCTGCAACAATTCCAATTGTTCCATGTTCAAATATTATTTGTTTGAATAAAACAGAATTTAATGTTTTGGCAATAATTGGGCTGTGTGATAATTTGATGTAAATATTACCACTAACATCATTATCTGCCTAGCCCTTTCCCAAATATGTTGGGGTCAGCATGCAGTCTAACCGGATCCAGCTGAATACCTCCATTTTACATGGATAGGAGCAGACTGGACTGAACTGAACTGGACTGAATCAGGCAGGAAACCAAACACAAAAAAATTGATGGATGGACTTGGTCACGAATTACCTCATAGGATTTGAAGCCAAAACTACCAGTCTCTTAGTGAATGAATTACAGATTGTATTAAGTAGATTTGTAAACTTAAGTGGCAATGAGCAGGGCACATTGCTAGCAGAACAGACGGCCGTTGGGGCCGAAAGGTTCTGGAGTGGCGACCGCGTACCGGAAGATGTAGCGTTGGAAGGCCTCCCACAAGGTGGACCGATGACCTTGTGAAGGCCGCAGGAATCCGCTGGATGCAGGAAGCACAGAACCGGTCGAAGTGGCGGTGCTTGGTGGAGGCCTATGTCCAGCAATGGACGTCTTTTAGCTGAAATGATGATGATGATTAAGTAGATGGTAATGACACAATAAAATGTAATTAAAATTTAGGTAAGTTTATTTTTTATCAACAACGGGGAAGCTCTTGGCCTTCATCTCACCTGGTGGTAAGTGATGATAAGACCGAAGATGGGAGCGAGCTTCACCCGGAATCCTCAACCACAGAGGAACTGACTATCTTACTTGTAACTGCCGAAATACAACAAAATGCTGTTAGCATTGCTCTTATGGTGACAGACTTAGATAAGATGGTGGTAGCTAGCCAGGCGGACTTAGGACAAGCCCTACCACCAACTAAACTGAGCATAATATTCTGCCCCAGCTGGGAATCGAACCCGGGACCTCTGGGTCTAAGACAGGTGGTCTTACCAAAGAGGCGGAAGGCAGGAATGCTCAGGATACTTTACGATGCAATCTACAGTATCGTCATGCATGGTTTCTTTTTTATTGGTACCCCAAACGGTAATATTAACATGGACATTTGAATATTGATTGAGTATTCAATGGGCTATTCCGAACTCAGTATTACAGTAGATCCTACAGAATAGAAACATAAAGCCTAGCTGTGAAGCCTGTCGCCCGACTTATCTACACGTTTTCAACTGTCTAAAGTTGCTCGATGTTCACCACCATTGATATTATTGGAAAATGTTCACCGACTAGTTTTGTTTGTACGAGTTTATTTGAGTTGGTATTTTGTCCATTATCATTTATTATCAATGCTTTATCAAAGAGTTCGATACACATTAGAAAGAAAGAATAGATAGTCCAGTGTAAATGGTTTTTTAAATTAAATTATCTATTAATATAAAATAATAATAATATTTTTTTTTATTTACTTCAATTGTACAAAAAACACGTAATAAAACAAAATGCAGGGTTACAACTAAGGCAAAGAGTGTTTTAGATGAACTCTGGCACCTAGAGTAAGATTTAACTTGTGTTTAGGGTGCCAGCGTCCTCGCCTATAATTTGAACATTTAACAGTACGTAACTGTAAGACGAGCACAGTATATTATTAATAAGATAACTAATTGCTAGCAAATGAAGTATATGAGATATATGAAGTTGCCTATTAAAGTACCAATGTATATGTGTATGTAATTATAGTATTAATGTAATAATGTAATAATAGTATTAATAATAATACATTTTATTTATTTATTCTCCCACAAATAACAATGTACACAGTATATATTTCAAGAAGTTTTATCATATATACTATGTACATTGTTATTTGTCTACATACAAATAAATAATATTAAAGTGTCTGTTTGTATTGCCAAAAATAACAGCTTTTTACTAAATGCATCTGAAAGTATATACGGTACTTATAACAAAACAGGTTTTTTTTTTTGTCGGTCTGTTTGTCTCCGAAACGGGTGGACCGATTTTGACGGGACTTTCACTGGCACTTTGACTGGTACTTTTATTTTAGAGCAAGCCACGCGGTCGAAGCAGCAGCTAGTGACATAATATGTCCTTTACAAGGTTGCCTGGAAGATATTACAAAAAGCGATAAGGGCGCTCATTATATTATGTTTTGTAGTATTAAATTTATTTTTCCTGTGTATTTTCGGGATTACAGTATAATATAAATAAATATCATGATTTTCAAGTTCAAATATGCGAACTAAATACCTATGGCATTTTTGAAAACTGTGTGCGAAAAGTTGAACTTGATAAATTTTGGATTATTTGAAAATGTATCCTCTACTCGTATTTATGGATATACTAGCTTTTGCCCGCGGCTCCGCCCGCGTGGATGTCGGTTATCGCGTAAATAAGTAGCCTATGTCCTTCTCCATATCCCAGGCTATATCTCCGCCAAATTTCATGATGATCGGTTCAGCGGTTTAGGCGTGAAAACGTAACATACAGACAGACAGACAGACAGACAGAGTTACTTTCACATTTATAATATTAGTAGGGATTTTTTTAATTTTATTATATAAGTGTTTTTTTTTTATTACCAACGTATGATAATACTGATTCATGTTTTTCCACAAAATCCAACTAAAACCTCCTTAATGCCACTTAAACGATAAATTCTAATTAGAGTAGGTACATTCCTACCAAGGCCAACCAAGGCGCCATAAACCAACAATTTAAAGGGAGAGCCCGAAGACAAAAGCGTAGATCCTGTTTACCTAAATTGCGTGCGATTTGCACTAAGTAGGACGGACTGGACGCATTCACAGGCCGAGTGTAAACGTTTATGATGGTATAACGACACTCCAAGAGAAATTCAACACTGTTTTTGAAGAGATAGGGTTGAAAATTGAATGGGTTAGGAGACAAGATACTGTGGTTTCTACATCATGATGGTGTGACAACACTAAAAGGGAATTTCAACCATCTCTTTGAAGACATAGAGTTGAAATTTCAACAAGTTGGTGGACAAGATAGTGTGGTTTCCTCAGTTATGATGGCATAACGGTTCTTTATTGGAATGTGAACTCTGTGTAAAATGAAATAGTGGGTGTTGTTGAATGGGCTCCGATACAAGATGGCGTGGCTTCCCGTAGTCTAACTGAGTCTTTGCGTTTAAGAGGAATATCATGTCGTTTGAGTCGGAATAGAATGTTTCCTAATGTTTTAGGCGTTTGTAGATATGTTAGTATATCTTTGTTAGGTTATAAAAGATTATAGAAGTGATTCTATTGTTTGTTATTGTTACCCAAACTATTTATAAAAGCGGTTAGTTCTTTTTGGTATGACAATTGTCTAAACACGGTGAAATAATTTTTTAACAGGTCTACGTTGTTACGTTTAATTGTAGCTTTTCTTGCTTCAGCTTCGTTTTAATTTTATTTCACAGTATTAATTAGTATATTTTGTGAGTTAAAGATATATTTACCGGTGCTTAAAAGATTATTCTTTTATCAATCGAGAAATCTTTATATTGCACCATATTTATATTCTTACCAGCTGACTCGACAGACTTCGTTTTGTCAAAAGCTTATAGTATAAACTCCACTACTCTACCCTACCCCACCCTACCTACCTACCTACCCTACCCTACCACCCTACCCTACCCTACACTACCCTACCCTACCTACCTACCTACCCTACCCTACACTACCCTATCTACCTACCTACCTACCCTACCCTACACTACACTACACTACCCTACCTACCTACCTACCTACCCTACCCTACTCTACCCTACCCTAATTTTTCTCGCCGTAAAAACCATCCTTGGACTTCAACGAATATAAAAAAAAAGAATTGGTGAAATTGGTCCAGGCGTTGTTGAGTTATGCGCTTACATTTTGCGATTCATTTTTATATTATAGATTAGAAGACTAAAAGTCACGCAAAGAGCAATGGAGAGGGCTATGCTTGGAGTTTCCATACTTTATCGAATCAGGAATGAAGAGTTTCGCAGGACAACCGGGGTAACCAACATAGCAACAACATATTCAACGGATATCTGTATCTGTACAGATATCGGTTGGGGCCGAAAGGTTCTGGAGTGGCGACCGCGTACCGGACATAGACATAGCTTTGGAAAGCCTTCCACAAGGTGGACCGATGACCATGTGAAGACCGCAGGAATCGTTTGGATGCGGGAAGCACAGAACCGGTCGAAGTGGCGGTGCTTGGGGAGGCCTATGTCCAGCAGTGGACGTCTTTCGGCTGAATGAATGATGATATTTATATTCACCTACAAAATCGATATATATAAAATGGTAAACTAACTGACTGACTGACTGATATATCAACGCACAGCCCAAACCGCTGATCCTAGAGACATGAAACTTGGAAGGTTTGTTCTATGTGAGGAGTAAGTATCCACTAAGAAAGGATTTTTGGGAATTCAACCCCTGAAGGGGTAAAATAGGGGATGGAACTTTATATGAAAGTCCGTCAGTTTTGAAGTTAGGATCCTCAAATTTTGTGTTTAGACTGACGATTGAAAATAAATTTATACGTGTCTCAGCGTTTTTGATAATTCCACTCCCTAAGGGTTAAAAAGGGGGATGAAGTTGAAAAGTCCTTAATTTTCGATGAAAAATCACTAAATTTAATTGGCTTATATTTGGAAGCTAACGCAACGATTTTGTTATAATTTCAACCCTTAAGGGGGTGAAAAGGGGGATGAAATGTTGTTTTTAATAAAGTTCTTTATTTTTTAAGTTAAAATCACTAATATTTTACGCGATAACCGACATCCACGCGGGCGGAGCCGCGGGCAAAAGCTAGTTATAATATAAGCTACTTTTCTTTCATAAAACACTTAAATTTCCACCATTCATCACTAACTTTTGAACCACAAAAACAAAAGAATAACCTCAAACGGTGCATTTCTTTTTAATCCTAGAATATAAAACCATTTTTTTAAACGCGGTCATTTTCAAACTATTTTCCTTAGCACTCTGCTATTAGCCGTACAAGGGGGTTGAAAAACAATAGTTATTTGTTTGCGGAACCCAAGTTTCATCCCTTACACAATATAGCTCTTACTGCGTTCGTTCGTTCGTTCACTCATTCATTCAACCCCCTTAGCGGTAAGCTTTATTGTTCGTTCGCGAAATGAGAGTGAATTGTTTTTCATTTTTTGTTTCTCATTTATAATTATGTTGTTGCCCGGTGTAAGCTTTTCATAATTAAAATTTATGTTAAGTTCGTCATTTATACTTTATCCCCGTTTATGTGATGCCAACTTTTGAAAAAGAAGGAGTATCGGAACAGCTCCAAGTTTTCCTTCTTGCTTGTTACTGCTACAAGCAAGAAGGAAAACTAACATAACCTAACATAACCTAACTTCACGCCTGTAATCCCCAAAGTGTTAGGCTGAGGTGTACCTTCAGTACACCCACATTTCGCCAGTTATGTTTAAGTCCCATTTAATAGTTGCGAGCCTATTGCCATCTGCTTTGTAAACACCCTTTGTTAGTCGCCTTTAGTTCATCTACTCAACATGAACAAACCAGATGGTTTGGTCATATCCAAACCATCTAAGCATACTCTTTTCAATGTTGTCAATACATCTTTTAAATCGCACCGTTCCTTTATCAAATCAAAAATTCAAAAATTATACACGGTAATATTAATAATACCGTGTATAATTTGTTTTAATTTTTAATTTGTTTTAATTTATTAGCCTTATGACTTATGGAGTGTACTAAGACAAAAAAGGGAAAGAGAAACACTGTTGAGTACATTAAAACTTAATGAACACAAAACACAATGTACTTGATTCCTAGACACTTTTGATGTGTGTACTTACTGATGCGTTTAGAGATTAATAAATTATATCATAATTGTAGATTTAGTTTATAATAGTTTAAGTTATGATGGGGCTGACATGCTACTGTAACAACTGATTAAACACAGGGTATTAATAAATGAAATTCAAACAAACTTAGTAAATTATTTTAATCAGATATTTATAGAAAACACAGCAGCTTATTTGAACCTAAATCAATTACAATTTAGTCATACGGAAAGCAAATTAACAATCACTGATTACAATACAAAAACAATAAACTATCATCATTTTATTACATACAATTTATATCAAAAGATTAGGTATACTTAACGGGTTTAATTCTTGTGGATACACAGACAGCAATGCAAAATAAAATGGTGAGTTGGCAGAGGTTCGACCTGGTTAGTTGTCCTGGTGAAAAGAGAGCGAGAATGACATGTGCAGGCTTATTTAAGCACCATCTCCCGTCATGGCGTCTTGGAGTGCGTGGAGGGGCTTGACAGTGGCGAGGGCACGCCGACAGTGTTGCCAGCATCTTGGCGGGCCAGTATAGATGTAACACTACTATGGATAAAAGACTCTTATAAGATTTAAGAAGAAAAGAAAAACAGTTTTTGAAGGACTCCGATCTGTGATGACTACTTTATACCAAGCATCGTTCCTTGTACAGATGTGGTAGTTAGTAGAAGCAATATCTAGCAGGATAAGGTTACCTGCTTGTGGCAATGGCAATTGTCTGTTGCCGCAGCAACTATCGGCACAGTCATTGCCGAAATGGTATCCTACCCGACATTTTCGACAGCTAATTCGTATTCGTTTCGACACCTATTCGTAAACTTCGTTTCTTATCTCTTATGAGATTTTTGTCGTTACGGACAATATATTATGTGCTATGTTCTATGTTAGAGGGCTTGGTTTCCGTACTTAGTCCTTAAGATGGACCATTATGCGTGGGCCATGGCGGCCGTCGGTGGTTATTCCAACCAGCCCACCTCCTTCCAGAAGCTAATCACATCTCCTGGTCTGTTCAGAACATCGGTAAAGGATTTGGGTGCTCAGAGGGTTTCTGTTCTAATCTGGGTGACGCCTGTGCGAAGACAGAAAGAATCAAATCAAAGAGCACATGCGCAACGGTTTCTTCCGCCTCCATGCAGGCCCTGCAAAGAGGGCTGTCCGTTATCCCTATTGTGTGGAAATGTTTGCTTAGCGAGCAGTGTCCCGTGATGGTTCCCGTCACCAGGCGCAGACCGTTTCTGTCCAGGCGTAAAAAGCGCCTGGTCAGCCTACCATCCAAGGATAGCATTGCCTCTCTGGACTGCCTGTAGCCCGGTGTCGAGGTCCACCAGCTCTCCGCTTATGTGTGGATGAAGTCCTGTAACCACCTGCGTAATTAGTTGAAGGGGATGGGTATGATAGGCTCGGATTCACAGACTGACGTGGATGACCTTCTTGCTAGTTCGTCAGCTGCGTCGTTACCCAGGGATCCGCTGTGTCCTTTTATCCATTGCAGTGTCACTGTGTTGCGGTTGGGCACCGTTGCTCGTTATTACGGACAATATTTATTTAATTTAACACTGCTCTCAAAACGGTTAAGAATAACATCGTGAGGAAATCGGTATGTTCTAGAACCAAAACCCCGAAAATTACACGGTATTGGGAATATTACATCTACCAACCGTCACTGGGCCTGCAGGTTTTGCTGTCAGGTTCATTTATTCGAAACAAAAATATTGCATCATGTACAGTCGTGTGAGATATCAATGTAGATGCATTAAGAGGTATCAGAGATGAGACAATGGCTTTTGTTGTTGCTGCGGTTACCTTATATTGGATCACTCGCTTTGACGGGGTAGGCAGAACAGATGGTGGTCGGAAACGATTTGGAGTGATTACATTTCGAAATCAAGACCTTACTTTTTCTAGTTTTTAATACCACCTCTGTTTTTTCTTTCACCACCTCTGGTTATATTCCATGTTACTATCTGATTGATCATCATCATCTGTAATTTCTGCCATGAGAAGAAAGCGTGAATTTATGTACTCGTATGTATGTATGATCATCCTTTTACACATTGTACGGTTCACGTACAGGCAAACTGCTAACGCCGCAACCTACTTTTCGCTACTCGTTTTTATTTACTTTTATTATTATATTATTTAGTTGACCAATAGCTGCCGTAGCGCTATAACCGCGGATTAGCATCCAACGAAACTTTGTTGTAACTTTTACGAATAAACTGAATTATCGTGAAGTCTGTGGTTTTCGTCAACTCACATCCAACAACTCAACTACAAGTAACTGACCACCCTGAACCATACATAAAAGTGGTCCTTCGAGCCGGATGTAACAGGTGCGTAGTGTCTCTGTTAACGTTAGTGAATCGGTCTAGCTGGTATCCCAGAAGAGCGGATCGCGTTAGTGGGGTGCCAACGCACTTAATATCCAAAACTTGCGGAAACTTCGCAACTTTGGTGAACTAGTACCTGCGGTGATACAACTCTACTCTACCAACGGTCAAACCAATAACTAATAACAATGGTTCAGAGTGTAACGGAACTGATAAGCTGTCAAGAAACGATCTTCAGAGATTTGAAGCTTATTTGTACCAACTACAAGAAGGACAGTCCCGCCAGGAAGAACTTGGCGTACCTGGAGGAGCGTCTTTCTCGGTTGAACAATAACTGGGAGAAGTTTGTTCACAACCATCAACTACTGGAAGAGTCTGGAGCAACAGACCTTCAATACTTCAATGACGGCATTTTCAACAGTACGAAGAAAATGTATGAAGAAGTGCTGCAAGACATGTTGAAACGTAAATCGGAATTGCCGTCTACATCTACTAGTAAGACGGAACAACCACCTGCGGCGCCTAAGCAAGGTAAGGGACAACCGGAATTTACTTTCGATGACATCAATTTCCACATACCTCCTCGGGAAACAAGCGAGTCGACGGAAAAGCAACAAGATCTTTTGCGTCAACAATACTGCAACTTTAGAGCGTTCGAACGCACTTTGGAGAAGATAAACTTAACATTGGCGGTACCGATGGAAAAATGGGAATTAGAAGACAACTTAAGCACCCTAAAAACTAAATGGGAGCATGTCGAAAAGGCAAATTGGGAACTAGACTACATACTACAAGATGAGGACTCAATTTACCAACAGAAATACAATACAGAAGAAAATCTGTATGATGACCTGAAAAGGAAACTACAACTTAACATCTGGAACAATGCACATTATGAGAAATCAACACCAAAAATTCAAATTCCGGATTTTCATGGCAACTATAACCAGTGGTTGACTTTTAGAGACCTTTACCTTGAAAGTGTACACAACAATCCGACACTTTCAAAGGCTCAAAAAATGCAACACTTGAAAACAAAGCTGAAGGGTGAGGCGGAGAAGCTGGTACAGCATCTTGGCATCAGTGCTGAGAACTACGCATCTTGCTGGGAGATGCTGACCCACCGCTACGATAACAAACGGCTGTTATTTACATCATACATGAACACGCTCCTGAATCAACCTAGTATTCAGCAACCAACCGCTGAAAGCATACGGAAGCTTCACGACGTGATGATGGAGTGCTTGAACGGGCTAAAAAACATCGGGGTAGACACCACCAACTGGGATCCGATCGTGGTTCATCTATTGATCCAAAAGCTAGATAGCGTTACTCATAACGAATATATAAAGGAGGTCAAACATCCCAGGGAATTTCCCGACCTGGAAGAGTTCGCCGAGTTTTTAGAATCAAAATTCATGTCACTGGAAGCTCTGCAGGGAAGTAGCCAAAGACTATCGTCATCTAACAAACAATGGAAATCGGAAAAGCAGCCTCATAAGGGATCAGAAAACCGAAACAACAACTACAATAATAAAATGCAGGGGTCATCGTACGTTAACAAGTCACAAAACTTACCAAAAGCCTTCTTCACGACAGCAAAAACATGCCCAATATGCAAAACTAATCACGTTTTGATGAATTGCGAACAATTCTTGGCTATGAACATAAACAAACGGAATGACGCAGTTCGCAACTTGCATATTTGTAAAAACTGCCTATTCAGCCACGGAGAAAAACAATGCAAATCACGAAAGACGTGTAAATTGTGTCATAAGGCACACCACACACTTATGCATGAAGATGAAACTGATCTATCTAGCAACAAACAAGCAACAAGGGAGGAAAACCCATCGTCGACCCTTTCAACTTCCTATGGGGTCAACAATATAACGAACGAGGAAAAGGAAGTGTTGTTGACAACAGTACTTCTGAAAGTCAAAACAATTGATGGAAACTTCATCAACTTGAGAGGTTTACTCGATCAAGGCTCCCAAGTGAGCCTAATAACGGAAAACGCGGCACAGCGCCTCCGATTACAGCGACGTAAAGTGAGCGCTGTTGTATCGGGTGTGGGAACCCTTAGCGGCAACTGCAAAGGGGCAATGAACTTAGAATGCCAGTCCATACATTCAGACTATAAATTCAACTTTGAAGCATTAATTATGAAAAAACTCATAGGCAACTTACCTACCGCATCGTTTTCAATCAGCAACTGGGACTATTTGGAAAACTTAAAACTAGCGGATCCACAGTTTAACTTATCAGGACCGATCGATCTGCTCCTGGGCGCGGACATCTACTCAGAACTTATCTTAAACGGCGTCCACAGGAGTGATAAGGGATACCCAGTAGCTCAACAAACCAAAGTGGGCTGGATTCTATGCGGAAAGGTAAAGACATTCAACTGCTTGGTGACACTTAACGATTTCGAAAACATGGCAAGATTTTGGGAAACCGAGGAAATTCCAGACAAGTCATCATCAACTAGAGGAAGAGACAACTTTGGAGGGGACATCGAGCTACAAGAAATACATTCGACAGCTGCGGAACCCGTTTACAGCGAAGCAAGACAGCCGAAGAAAGCATTTCACTTTGACGAATTAAATTGAGTGTTATACCTACACTTTTACATTTATATTTTACACATTTACTATTGTTTACTTTTTAACTTTAATTATTTACTTAACACGTTTCTTATATTATTATTTGCTTTGTAATGGATGCTCATCCCACTTTTCCCTCGGGAGCATGTACGGTTCACGTACAGGCAAACTGCTAACGCCGCAACCTACTTTTCGCTACTCGTTTTTATTTACTTTTATTATTATATTATTTAGTTGACCAATAGCTGCCGTAGCGCTATAACCGCGGATTAGCATCCAACGAAACTTTGTTGTAACTTTTACGAATAAACTGAATTATCGTGAAGTCTGTGGTTTTCGTCAACTCACATCCAACAACTCAACTACAAGTAACTGACCACCCTGAACCATACATAAAAGTCTGGGATACCAGCTAATCGAGTTACTGAAAAAAGGAGGATTCAACTTGAGAAAATGGAAAACTAACGAACCGATTATCTTGGAAGACTTGCGAGATGATCAAAAGTGCCGCAATGCGAACATCGACTTCAGCCCAGAACAAACAACAAACTCAAAAATGTTGGGCATGAGGTGGAATCAAGACAACGATAGCTTCACATACCAATGGGATCTGCCAATCAAGAAAAAACTGACAAAACGCGTACTACTGAGCGAAATAAGCAAGCTATATGACCCACTTGGATTACTATCGCCACTTACAATAAAAACTAAACTTCTGTTCCAAAAAATCTGGATAAGCAAAATCAACTGGGATGAACTCTTACCAGACGAGCTCGCTAAGGAATGGGAAACTATGAGAAAAGATATCCCGTTGTTAAACAAACTTTCCATACCACGATGGTTACAATCTCAAGAAAACAACCTAGAGATACACGGGTTTTGTGACGCAAGCGAAAAAGCTTACGCGTGCGTTATTTATAGCCGAGTGAAGAATCAAGCCGGCAAATACAAGACTACACTAATTACGGCAAAAACAAAGGTTGCACCAATGAGCAATAGGATAACTGTACCAAGAATGGAACTTTGCGGGGCCGTTTTACTAGCCAAACTGCTAGAAAAGGTTCAGAAGACTCTCTGCAATAAAAACCTACATATAAGGTGTTGGAGCGACTCCAAGGTCGTTCTATCGTGGTTGCAGGGCGATATAAATCGATGGGAGAAATATGTGGCTAACAGAGTGAAACAAATAAACAGCATTATCTCGGCCAACTGCTGGAAATATGTGAAGTCAGAGGAAAATCCTGCTGACTGTGCAACTCGAGGGCTCACACCATTTCAACTCTTACATTTTAAACTTTGGTGGAATGGACCAGATTGGTTAAAAACAAACACGCCGGAAATCCATCAAAACAATCGCCTGAACTACACAACAAACACTGAGTTGCAAGAAATAAACTGCTGTGCAGTCACATTCAAGAAATGTGAAATAATTGATACATTACTGAATAAACACAGTAATTATAAACGCGTAATACGAGTGCTTGGATGGATTTTACGACTGAGCAACATTCGTAAGCAAAAACGCACACTAAGCTCAACCAATAACTTAGCCGACTGCGGTAACAAAAAGGTGGTTATGAGTTTGTCACCACAAGATATTATGGGAGCAACAGAATTGGTCATCAAGAACGTTCAAAATGAAAACTATGGAGACGAGATGGAATGTTTAAAGAAAAATCGACCAATTTCAACAAAGAGCAACTTGCTGAAGTTAACACCATTTCTTGACGACAGTGGAATACTGCGTGTGAGGGGACGATTAGGCTACTCAACTTTATCTCCCGAAGCAAAACATCCTATTATTCTTCCGGCAACAGGAAGATTAACGGAGATTATTATTCAAGAGGCTCATCGCGACACTCTCCACGGAGGCGCCAGGCTAACTTTGGCTCATTTACGTCAAAAAATTTGGGTCATTGGAGGTAGCAGAACAGTCAAGAAGGAGCTTCGACAGTGCGTCCGATGTCATCGTTTCAAACCAAACCGAAACGTCCAACTGATGGCAGACTTGCCAAAGGAGCGTGTAACTCCATCAAGACCGTTCTCAAACACGGGCGTCGACTATACCGGACATGTTGATGTGAAAATCAACAAAGGAAGAGGAGTTAAAACTTGCAAGGCTTACATAGCTATTTTCATATGCATGGTGACCAAGGCTGTACATTTGGAATTGGTATCGGACCTGACTACCCAAACGTTCCTCGCTGCATTCAAAAGGATGTGTGCCCGCAGGGGTACACCTCGACACGTATTCTCCGACAACGGAACGAATTTTGTGGGCGCAGCGAGACTACTTCAACAGGAATTTAAACAACACAATACGTTTAAGACTTCTGAATTCTTCGATGAGATGAGCCACTTACAAATTGAGTGGCATTTCAATGCACCACTTTGGCCAACAGCTGGAGGCCTGTGGGAGGCTGCCGTCAAAGCCATGAAATATCACCTACATCGAGTACTGGGGGAACAGAAGCTTACTTTCGAACAATTCACTACTTTACTAAATCAAATTGAAGCATGTCTTAACTCTCGACCGCTGTGCCCCTTAACAGAGGATGTCGAAGACCTGGAATATCTAACTCCTGGTCACTTCCTCATTGGCGGCCCCCTATTGTCACTACCGCAAGAAGAGCAAGATTTTGCTGAGCACGACTTAAGAAACAGATGGAGGCTTGTTGAACAAATGAACGTGCACATCTGGAAGCGCTGGTCGAACGAATATCTACATCAACTGCAAATCCGAAGCAAATGGCAGAACCCAAAAGAAAACCTGAAACAAGGAAGCCTAGTATTAGTAAAAGATGAACACTTACCTCCTGGCCGCTGGGCTATAGGAAGAGTTCAGGAACTACATCCAGGCGCAGATGGTCGAGTACGGGTCGTTACCTTGAAAACTAATAAAGGGTCACTTAAACGACCAATAACGAAGCTTTCACCATTACTGCTGGAACTCGAAGAATTAAAAGTATGAAAGAGACATACAGAATCTCCAATCAAATAACGAAACATGCAAAAAAACCTGGACAAAGCTTCACAAAACAAACATGTGGCTATTTACATTGTGCGGCAAACAGCTGATGCGCGTCATATGTAACGATCAAGTTACGCCAGCGGTCATTGACGGGACTGGACTGATTTCCTTGAAATCAAAGTGCTTACTGCAGAAAAAGGACGCCACAATATTTACACACAATCAGCTGGGAAGTAGTTTAAACATGAAACCAGAGATAGAAATACCAACCATAAATTCAACAATTAACAACATCTTTGACCTCGGCTGGAAGAATGCAAAATTAAATATAACTGATCAAGAAACGCCAACTGCAGTAGAAATAAGAAAAATAGACCAGCAGTTGGAATTCCAGAAAAGCAGAGAAATATTACCGAACGCGTCTGACATGTCAAGTCACGACATCTATCTCTACTCGGTTACTTCGTTGCTGTTGGGAGGAATCGCTATGCTTGCCCGCTTTATAATCATTAAACGATGGTGCAAAACACTCTCTGCCAAAACAGAAGTGACACCTAGAGGAAGAGACAACTTTGGAGGGGACATCGAGCTACAAGAAATACATTCGACAGCTGCGGAACCCGTTTACAGCGAAGCAAGACAGCCGAAGAAAGCATTTCACTTTGACGAATTAAATTGAGTGTTATACCTACACTTTTACATTTATATTTTACACATTTACTATTGTTTACTTTTTAACTTTAATTATTTACTTAACACGTTTCTTATATTATTATTTGCTTTGTAATGGATGCTCATCCCACTTTTCCCTCGGGAGCATGTACGGTTCACGTACAGGCAAACTGCTAACGCCGCAACCTACTTTTCGCTACTCGTTTTTATTTACTTTTATTATTATATTATTTAGTTGACCAATAGCTGCCGTAGCGCTATAACCGCGGATTAGCATCCAACGAAACTTTGTTGTAACTTTTACGAATAAACTGAATTATCGTGAAGTCTGTGGTTTTCGTCAACTCACATCCAACAACTCAACTACAAGTAACTGACCACCCTGAACCATACACACATATTCTGTTGTTATCCATTATAGAATGTATTTTGTTAGATAGTTGGAAACTGGAACACAGCTAGATTTCTAACAAATTTTGTTCATTGGCTTAACTTTGCTTAAATTGACACTTACAAAGTTGGGCTCATCCCAAACTTATGTTGTACCAACTTTCGGTACCACAAGTTGTGCAAATGATGTTGACGTTTATGCCGCGCCTTAATTCGGCTTTTCTTAATTAAGATTTAGGTACTTATAATAACGCAAGTGAGCTTGAATTTAATAGGTTTAATTATGTTTCTTCCAGGGTAGTAATTTTCCTGCCAGGGTTGCGGGTTTGTCCGAAAAGGATACCGTGGCCCTGGCACAGGGTGGGTTTTAGTCACAAGTCTCCAAATATTTGATAATTTCTCAAACGAAAAAAAAAGGGTAGTAATTCTACCCCTAAATAACATTTGCAGAATTCAAGTTAACGTTTGAAAACGCACTGATAAGCCAAAAACCAAACGGCTTTTATCTACTTTCCATTGAGTATACCGTTGTTGCAAACTTTGTAAACAATTAAATAGATAAAAATCCTGGGCATTTCTCACGAATATTTTACTAACTGTTAACGAAAGGAAAAATCAACACGACCCTTCCAAAGTACCTTTAGAAAAACTAGTTGTGAATCAGTAGATTTAAGGAAAAAGTCACGTGGAACAAACGAAACGTGAGGTGAGAAAGAAATATAGAAGATACGTAGGTGAAAAAGAGATAAAAGATGACGCAGTCACCATACAAATGCTGCCATTGAAAGCTAAAGTTTGGGAGATGAAAGAAATTTATTTGTGTGTACAGTTTTTTCCTTTGAGATATTTCTATGCGATTGAGATTTTTATGAAGGGAAAGATAGTATCTACTCCTTTTTCTGAAAGCCTGGTATCATGAAAGCATTTTAACCTCAGGCTTAAAATAATATTATGTCCTGTTCCACGCAATGGTTTTATCGAAACCATTAGGAAAAGTTTTGTTTGGTTTTCAAAAATAAATAAAATATCACACAAAAAAAAACATGGGCAGTTACGTTTTCCATTGTCCTTATAACCTACTGTGATCACAAATCCCTGTTACAATCCAGTGACACTGGCAATTTTCCCTTTCCCCGATTCAAAATCTGAAAATAAGAAATGAGAACCAAGCAACAAGACTTAAGTTGTAATTAGTGATGGTAAATAGATCCGAATATTATCCATACTAATATTATAAATTCAAAAGTAACTCTGTCTGTCTGTCTGTATGTTACGTTTTCACGCCTAAACCGCTAAACCGATCGTCATGAAATTTGGCAGAGATATAGCCTGGGATATGGAGAAGGACATAGGCTACTTTTTTACGCGATAACCGATATCCACGCGGGCGGAGCCGCGGGCAAAAGCTAGTAATAAATATACTTAAAATATTTTCGTTGCTGAATATTATATACAAAATGACTTGAATATGTACTTTGAAAAGTATAATTACTTTAATTACCTATTGTGAATGTGAGCACCACGTGAGTATTTTTTTTCTTTCTCATTTTTAATGATGTTCTGGCATTTTCAGTACTTTATTTGGTCTACCCATATGTCCTTTCTTTGGTATTGTTCGTCAAGTCGATGAGCTCCGTAAGTTCACACACAGTAGCTACACGATTACTGTCAAATGCTTGCACTGACTGGACAGGTCCACTCAAATTTGTGTGGTTCTTTCATCTAAAAGACCATTTCAGACACAGATCTACATGGTCCTCATATGACTGACCATGATTATGTCTGGACTTTAAAAGATACTTTGGCCCCTGAGTTTTTTTCGTCATTTCTTCTCAGGGGTAGTCAGATAGGAAATGTCGAATCCATCTAGCTTAACATGACGTGTAAAAGTGGTTCCAATATAATTATATTTACAGAATAAACTTCATTTAATTTTAGTAAATATGATTCGGTTAAATAGGATTCGAGTAGACAAAATTAGAATGGATAGTCTGTGTTTCATCTTATTTGTATGTTGAAAACTCGAGCACATAGAATGTCAGATGTCCATTAGAGTTAAAACCATTAGAAGCAAGCACGACACTCAAGGGACAGAAGTTGAAGAGCTTATGGGAACACATCATAATGCCATAAAAGAGTTTGTTGTTAGAACTATGTAGAAAGCCATGAGTTGAATCTCTATGGTGTGTGCTTTGACACAAATAAAGGATAATGGAAATAAACGTCGAAATAAGATAGTTATAGCTAATAGAATGTCACTTTGTCTAAGCCCTCTGGACTTGCGAACTTAGAAATGATTGTAGCGAAGTAGACTTCGTTTCCTTAGGGACCAAAATCTGAATACCTATAAAAAGTTATTGGATATCCCCTAGAGCCGTTATGTATTGTGTAAATTTTCAGATGAAGAGAATGAACTGATTCAGATAGATTTCTATATAAATAGAGCGGTTTATTTCCTAGTCTAAAATCTTCCATTGCTGGGCAAAGCCCTCCAACCTCCCCGTATTTTTCTAGGTGTTCTTTTCTTGCACCACCAATAAGCTTTTGCAGTGCGCGTCTAGCTCATCTCGTCACCGCTTCCACTGACTTCGGCTGCACCTTATCTACAGAAGCGGTTATCATCCGATAAAAAAACAGTCCAGTGATGACACTAATTACTCTCTCCATGTTGCTAAACAATTCTCTCCACCCATCATTGAATACACTAGTGACTAGATAATTTACTACCAACAAAGTGAAACGCCGCTTAAAGTTCTCCTCGCAACTTTAAACAGTTACGGAACTAAATCGAACACGTTAACCTGCTTTGGTAACTTTCATGGGATTCTCTGTTTACTTTTATTTATTTTGCATTAACAACTAGTTGATTTTGCATTGAGCTGAATTCTGGGTTTGAGTGGAAACAATGCAGACCAAAGGAATTTAGACTAGGTAGGTGCTGTACTGAAATTGTTCTCTAACGCATGGAGGATGTGTTTAAGACGCTGACCTGGGAAGGATGCGGCATTAACATCAACGGAAAGTTCATCTCACACATGAGATGACATCGTCATACTGGCTGATTTGCTTCAGGACTTTTTTGAGAGGGAGGTTATCAGAAGAATTCAACTAGGCTGGCAGCATTTGGGAAGCTTCCTAGAGTCTTTTCGTCACATATTCCACAGAGCCTACAGAAACCTAAAAAAGATTGATGCGGCGCAAGCGTACAATGAGCGTAACGGGACAATGAGCGTAACGGGACAATGAGTCATCATTTTTCGTGCATGCAGCCGGCGTTCATCGCTTTCACGTATTACGTACGTGTATTTGTCGTTTCGTTTTACGTATTTTTTTTTTTAGTTTTATTAGACGTTGTCACGTCAAAAAGCATCCATGGCCTCAAAATGAACAGCCAAAATCTTTAACTGGATACTTTTAAAATAAAATTAGCAACCCAAGAAACGATACCCAACACACTTAATCCATTCAAACTCATATGCATAAAACTAAACTTGCTCCTTATCAACCACGAACCTAAGCAGTAAAAGCTAGATACTGGATAGTTCGCTTTTAAATTGGAATTGAATTCGCATTGGAGCCTCTCTCTGTATTCGGGTGAGGCGTCTGCCGCTTATTCGATTTGTTGCTAGTACGAGATTTGAGTTTGTAAGATTTTGTGGATTATAATGTGGAAAGGATGGATGTGGCAGCATTCTTATATGATACTAGTTTTTTTTTTTTTTGACGTTACGACGTCTATTAAATCGATGAACACCGGCTGCATGCACGAAAATGTCCCGTTACGCTCATTGTCCCGTTACGCTCATTGTCCCGTTACGCTCACTGTACGCTTGCGCCGCATCAATGTTTTGTTATGACGTTGTCACGTTAAACTATCGTCATATATTGATATTTTATTGATTTTTATATTTTCCTGGACCACTACTAACGTAGCTCGCGTCACATGAAGCATGTGGACGACATTTAATCGTGTAACAGTCTGTCGTGTACTGAGTCATATGTAGCAACTGAGTGGCACTGTTCACAGATTCTTTCATTGTGCTTTGGTGGAGTGGATTGTGCCAATTTTATCTTGATCTTCGCGAAATGGGTTATTAAACCGTCTACCCCCTCTGGCCATCTGTTTTCATATTATGCTCACATTTACCTACCACACGATCAAATCGGGTTGTGAAATGCCACTTCAGAATCGGCTAGTCTATGCTGTAAAACTCACCGTGAAAACTTAGGTGAGGTGAGTAATAGTGTCAATCAATACTAACATAGTTTTTAAGTCATTGTTATTTAATACATTATGGATTGTATGAACCTAATTTGATGTGTTACCCGCAATATATTAAATATCTATACTAATATTATAAATCTGAAGGATTTGTTTGTTTGAACGCGCTAATCTCAGGAACTACTGGTTGGAATTGAAAAATTATTTTTGTGTTGGATAGTTCATTCATCGAGAAATATTATAGGCTATATAACATTACGCTACGGCCTATAGGAGCGGAGCATAAATGAAAAGTGTTGCAAAAAATTTCCTTTTTGAGAGCTTCCCTTGCGTGCGCTGCGTAAACGGTTTAAATTACGCAAATATCATGTATGATGGAATTGTTCCTCTTTCAAGTTCCAAAAAAAAAGTCCGCAACAGTATATGTCTATCTTTTAAGATTGACTCACTATAACCTTTTTTTTGGTAATCAAATCGCTGCTTTGCATGAATACCCGCACAAATTTGTTCGAAATTAATGCATTGCGGACGAAGTCGCAGGCAGAAGCTAGTATACATATAATACTGTTCATGCCTAGCATCAGGTGGAATGACAGCTGACTTCAAGCTCACTTCACGTATGTTTTCACGGTAAGATATTTACAGAATAGATCAGCAGGTAGAATAATTTAAACCTAAACTACCTAACAAGGTTTTTTATGTCTTAATTTATTATTATTATACTCATTTATTGCGGGTCACACACAAAAATACACACAATCCATATAGTACCTATTATTAACCAAAAACTTAAAAAACTATGTTAGTAAAACATACAAACTAATAGCATCGTGGCTCAACACATGTTGGCACGTGCCTCCGCACCCAGTGCCTAATAAAGGGGCTATCCACCTTGTCGTATAATGTTCTTAGGATACCGTTGGAGCCTCCGCGCAACCTACCCATAATTGACGCTGGCCTCTTTCTCATTATGGCATGAAAATCGTCGATATCCGCGAACATCTGCAAAGCGCTGCAGAAGCGCGGAAGCCCCATCAACATCCTAAAACCATTATTATACTGAACGCGCAGGACGTTGTAGGCCCTCTGCGTATACTTCACCCACAGGCTGCACGTGCAAAAGGTTTGGCAGTAGGCCTTAAAAAGATACAGCTTCACACCCTTTATTTTTTCTTTTTTTTTTAACTAAGGCATCTCAGAGTGTAACCATGAGGGGTTCGGACTCTTTAACCGGGCTATCCTGTGGTGCCTTACGCTCCTAAAAGAAATTTAAGGCATAGCAGGGCATACTTATAAGCTAGCCGACTGCACGCTAAGGGCACCCCCTGTGGGGTATGAACCTCGGCTTAGGGAAGAGTCGGTGGGGGTAGGATGGCAAGGGGCCGTCGGTGGCTGCTTCATATCCTTACTACAGCGCGCATTTATGCTTTTTAAGTTACTTTTGGCAAAACATAATACGATTTGTAAAGAAAACAATCGATAAAAATAAATAAAATTGAAGTGTCTGTTTGTAATGTCAAATAACAGCTTTTTACTTAATGCTTAAGAAAGTATATACGGTACTTACTTACAACACAAAAACAATTTTTAACATTTTTGTATGTCTGTTTGTTTCAGCTACTCTCCGAAACGGCTGGACCAATTTTCACTAGCAGATAGCTGATATTATAAGTATCTCTAGCTACTTTTATTTTAGAAAACGGGCAACAACTAGTAAAAAATTAAGAGAGTGTTCAAACCCATTTGTTTATCAATGTTAAATGATTACCTGTATTAGAAACATTGACCATTCAGAGGGCTAATTACAGGCTGAACGCTTTTATAAGTCATTCAGATAAACAAGATATCTGGTCAAAGTACGAGAACCAATCTATAATCTTCGTAGCTGAAGGGTCTTGAACAAAATTCACTCCCGGGAGAACTATTGAATAGAAGCGACTTTCAACTAGCTATACGAACGAAAGTGAACTTGGAAACAACTGTTTTAATTAATAATTTACGTAGCAATGCACCTGATTGGGATTCTGTAGGTGCAAGAGATGATTTTGATAAAGAAAGTTGAATGAAAGTGGGAAAAACGTATCGAGTTAAAATGGTTATAGACGTTACACAAATAGAATTGGGCCTGTGGTGGTGATGTGGTCACAATAAGTCATAGTTCCTGTCATATAGAAAATAACATTATTTTGAATGATTTTTCAGGCTACTTTAAGGCTGATTTAAAAAAGCGGCCAAGTGCGTGTCGGATCACGCACAATGAAGGGTTCCGTACTTGGAAAGAATTTATCCCAAAAACAAACTTAGCATTATAGTTGGTAAACATAATCTCCTATACATTCCAGCTGCAAATGTAAGTTTGTACGCACAATATCGAGAGATTTACTATGTTATTTTAAGACGATAGACTTCTTATAGGTTTTCCTGTAATCTACAAGTATAGAACTATTTTCTGTATTTAAAAAAAAAATAGGTTCAGTAGTTTCGGAGATAAGGGGGGAATGGTAAATTTTCGTCTATTTTCACATATAACTTTAAAACATTTTATTTTAAAATTTAAAAAATATATATATTTGAGACTCTCATAGTAAGCCCTTTCATTTGATATGTCAGACGGTACAGTTTGCAATTGTTTTTATTTTTTTATTTTCTTATTTGCCCCCCAAAACTGAACCCAATATTCAAAATTCATTTATTTACGGTTTACGTCCGTGTTTGGATCACTCAAATTGATATGTATACCAAATTTCAACTTAATCGCTCCATTACATTCGGAGAAAATTGGCTGTGACAGAGGGACAGACAGACAGACAGACACACGAGTGATCCTATAAGGGTTCCGTTTTTTTCCTTTTGAAGTACAGAATCCTAAAAATGTCTGCAATGACCATTCATGCTGCATAAACAAATGGTCTTTATTTAATCTACTTAATTGTCTTTGATTGTACTCGTAACTGTCATTTAGAGGATTAATGTTATTCATTAGTAAAACTTGGAATCTTTATTTAATGACAAAAGCTGTTTGCTCTGCTACAAAAAACACAGTTTATTTTTGAAAGCATAATCAAAAGAAAACTCCTCTAATATCATACCGCATGTGATGGGGAAATGTATAGACATGCAATGACGCATCCTTTAACAATACCTCTGTCTCCCTCTAACGTACGGACGGACGTGTGAGTGAAAGAGACGGAGCACGTTCATAATCTGTCAACAAGTACACGCTAATTGCACACTCGGGTTGGTTTGCATGGTGAAAATGAATTCTGAATAAATCCGGACAGTTTTTGTTTTCTTTTTGTGTGGTCAATAGTGGACATGGTATGACCTTAATTATGATGAGAAATGAGGAACATCCCATGAAGAAAGTTTTGGGTATGAATCTGGGGTGTGGTTGTGGCGGTATCAACAACGCCACTTGCGAACTACGCATCAAAGACCTGACGTCACAAATCCTGCATCGCACTATCAGAGTTTACCGCGCGACTAGCATACATACAACATCCCGACATCAACCGTCGGGCAGTTGCCCACCAGACACAATACCCGTCTGGTCGGAGGATCCTCCCTATACTATTGAGTATGAGTGAACTTTACACCCTGTTCCTCATACCTCTAAATTGGCGTCTCGTAATTGGCGTATAAAATTATAAGATTAGGGGAAGACCTAAATAACAATGGATGAACTGAATGAAAGATTTGAAGAAAATGGCTGGCTGAAAAAGACATATTAAGCCGTCCCCAAATAAATAAGTGAATTGTTAGTTTTTTTTTTTTATGTATTTTATTTCCTCTTCTACTCTTACACACGGTGTCTACATCTCTTTTTATCCTCTATTTTATCGCAGGTATGCTGGAAGAGATTCCTTTAGAAATAAGAATCACCCTTGTACGTATTTTTCTGTTCCTTTCTTCGACTGTTTTTTTTTTTTTTTTGTTAGAATTATAATGACTTTATGTTTTCTCATCATTCATCATCATTTCAGCCGAAAGACGTCCACTGCTGAACATAGGCCTCCTCCAATTGGGGGGGGGGGGTTGACATAATGGCCAGGCTTGGCAGGCGGGTTGGCGATCGCAGTATGGTGTTAAAATGCATAGAGAACGCTGCTGCCCATTCTCTAGTTCCCTTAGTTACCTTTTACGACACCCACGGGAGGAAATGGGGTGGTGCTATTCTTTACGTCCGGCATCATCGGTACCATGTGTTTCCTCACTAAGAATTAAAGAAAACACAGCATTTCACTTCTTTTACATACTATTAAATTGGCAGGCACTTTAGAACAAGAGTTTGCCAAAGAGTAATAAAAGTTAGTAGTTTGCCTGTCTATGAAGAACTCGTTGTAAGTTTGCTTAAAGTCAGGTTGGATAACAAAACAAGTTGCGTTGAGGAAGAACAAACTGTTTTTAATTGAGTAAAAATAAATCTGGGATGTTTTAGTAGTACATTCTGAAACAACACTAATGTTTTTAAATAATACTGGAGTTAACAAGTTAGTCGATTGTAATATTTTTTTTTAACAACAGTAAGAAAAGAGAAGGAAGAAAAGGAAGAGGAGGGAAGAGAGTTTTCGTAACAGTAAGGAGGAGGCCAGTTTTTGCAAGTTTGTATGTTGTTGCAGTATGTATTTTATTGCCAATAAACGAACACCATTTGTGTTTAAATAGCTACAAAATTCATCATCATCATCAGCCTATAACAGTCCACTGCTGGACATAGACCTCTCCAATTGCACGCCATTCAGCTCGATTCTCGGCAACTCTCATCCAGCTGCTACCAGCCACCCTGCGGAGATCGTCGCTACACCTAGCCTGAGGACGTCCTACCTTACGTTTGCCGATTCGCGGTCTCCACTCAAGAACACGTCTACCCCAGCGGTCATCGGTTCTACGGCTAATATGGCCGGCCCATTGCCACTTCAGCTTGCTTATTCTGTGAGCTATGTCGACAACTTTGGTTCTCTGCCGGATCACCTCTTTCCGACTAATTCATGCCTACTCAATTCACCGCAATTTGCTAGTTGTGTTATAATAAAAGTTTAATGAAACCGAAAACAAACGCGCCGATTCCCATTTAACATGTACAAAACAAGCTATATAAGGTCTATATGCTATATAATGTCTGTATGAGGAACAGCGTGTAAAGTTCACTCTTACTCTATAGAAAAGTGAGGATCTTTCGACCAGTCGGGTGTTTTGTCTGGTGGGCAATTGCCCGACGGTTTTTTTTTTTTAACTATGGCATATCGGAGTTGATCTTGAGAGGTCGTGACTCCTTAACCGGACTTTCCTGTGGCTGGCTTAAGCTTAAACTTAAAGCCTCCAGCCAGGGCATAGAACTTATAAACTAAACGTCTGCACGCTAAGGGCGCCCCCCGTGGGGTACGGACCTCGGCTTAGGGCAACGTCGGGGGGAGGACAACAAGGGACAGGCTAGATCAAATCAGGGTTATTATAAATATGCGGGGAATTTAAAGCTACAGGCTAAGCTGCGGCGCGGGCTGGCGCTTCGTCGAGCAAGGGTCGGGCCCGACGGTTGATGTTGGGATGTCGTATGTATGCTAGTCGCGCGGCAAACTCTTTTTGCGCGATGCAGGTTTTATGTGTCGTCAAGTCATTGTACGTAGATCGCATGTGGCGTTGTAGATCAATTCCACAGTAGTATCAATTCATAAACTAAATATTTTAACAGAAACTACTCGTATAAGGGTAAAGAAGCCATTTTTTTAATGTATTTTTTTTTTTTTACCTGATTATTAAATTTTTCAAATTACTTGCGACATTTTGAATAAAAAAAATCTTTACCTTCTTATTCTAAGAATGATCCGTTCCGACGCGGTGACCGCAGCGGCGCGGGTGCGGTGCCTTTTGATAATTAATAATCATATTATTATATCTGTCAAGTAATTTTAAATTATTAAATTTTTTATATACTAACTTACATACTAATATTATAAATGTGAAAGTAAATCTGTCTGTCTATCTGTCTGTATGTTACGTTTTCACGCCTAAACCGCTGAACCAATTGTCATGAAATTTGGCAGAGATATAGTCTGGGATATGGAGATGGACATAGGCTACTTTTTTTTACGCGATAACTGACATCTACGCGGGCGGAGCCGCGGGAAAAAGCTAGTAAATATGTATATATTATTTTTAATCTTCTCTATGGCTTCGTTACCACTTATGGGTTGATCTCTTAAAATATTTCGTGTATAAATAAATAAACCTTATACAAGGTTATTGGTAAAACACTAAAAACCTTGCAGGACTTATACTATCATCATAAACGACAACTTTTGTTCTACGATTTTTTACAAAACATAACGTAAGACACGGCAGTTTATTTTGCTACGCGTAGAGTTCATAACATTTAGAGTGTGAATTTAAATATTTTTATCTACACCCATGCTATAAATCCTCTATAAAAGTTTCTGAAACAGTTAACTTATTGCCAATATTAAAACAACCGGTGTCATAGTAACCATAATATCATCCAAACGAGTGTTATAATGTTGTACTAAATTTCATTATGCAACTCCTTTGCGTTTTCGATCCCTTCCTTACTCATCAAACAGCCACATTTATGAATAAAAACTACCAATAAAAAAAACGTTATAGGTTATTCGAGTTCACGTCGCATCCCGCCATTTTTGTTCGATATTAGTATTGCAAAAGTTTATAAGTTTGTTATTTACAAAAATGAGTGATAATTATTACCAGAAAAGTCAAAAAAACAATATGAAAAGGCGTACCAAGATTTTATGTATTGGAAAATATCAAAGAGTAGATAACATGGGTGTAGATAAAGTCTTGTATGCAACTGTACATAATTAGGTAATTTAGAGGACAATTTAGAGTCTAGACAAAATCAGACTGGTTGCTAATTTAACTGTATAATTTATAATTTTTATGATATTAATTTTTATTTTCTCTGATTAATATAAATTTAACTCACACACTTATTATATGTAATTTTTTTTTTTTTTTGGAAAATCATTTCCACTTTTTGTTAATATGTGAGCACCATGTACCTATCGCATTTATTAATTTTTCTGTCATTACTTCACTTTTCATTCTTTTTACCAATTGTGGTAAGTAATTTTTATTTTTATTCTAGGTATATCGTCTTCACCTATAATAATTATTAATTAATGTATACAAACTATTGTTAACATTTTAAAAGAGTAAGTATGGAGTTTCTTGCCCATTCTTCTCCATACATAACTACCTTTTGGAAGGCGCAACTAGAATCAATTAACTATTCATGTAATTTTTGACGTTCAAAAGTGCATCTTCGTGTCTATTTGTAATTAATGATTTGACTTTGACTTTGAGGTATTAAAACACTCATGTGATACTATTATCACACTCGGAGATAAACCCACATTCGTGTTTTAATACCCCTTATTATACAACAGTTGCATAAATAACTATTATTTTTGTATGAAAATCTGATAAATTAAAATCTGTTGAATTATCAAAAATATAGTCCTCAGAGGTATTTACCAATGACTCTGTACAAGTCAGACGAGATTATTTCAATTTATACCGAGATTTTTCGCAAGAATTATCCCATTTTTTCCCCGCAACACAGCCATCCTATCCCGGCAGTATGAATGCACCTCGTTAATTAGACGGTTTATTAGAGATTCAAGTGTTGTACGCTACAAATATACAAGGAGAAGTTTCATACCTATCTCTTTATGTACCCTTTTAACCATTCATTATTTTTCTTTGAGCCTTTTCTGTATTTTTTTTTTCTGTTATTATTTAATATTCTTTCTGCATGTGTGGCGTGTTGTTGGTTGTTATTTTGTTTCTTATGAGAGGTTTTGTTTTGAAAATGTGTGTTAAGTTTTTTTTGATGACTAGACATTGCCAACTTATTTTATACTCCGTCTATGAAAGGAAATGGTGCGTGGTTTTATCAAAATAAAAGAGGTCATTTTGAAAGTAATAGCTCACTTTTTTTTTATCCACAACAGCGCACTGAGCTCTTGGCTTTTATCTCACCTGATGGTAAGTGATGATAAGGCCAAAGGTGGAAGCGAGCTTCACCCGGAATCCTCAACCACAGAGGAACTGGATATCTTACCTCTAACTACCGAAACACAAAAATGCTGTTAACATTGTTGTTATGGCGACAGATATAGATAAAATGGAGGCAGCTAGCCAGGCGGACTCGGAACAAGCCTTACCACCAACCAAACCGAGCAGAAAATTTTGCCCCCGCTAGGAATCAAACCTGGGACCTCTGGGTCTGAGACAGGTGGTCTCACTCCTAGACCACAGAGGCGGTTAAAATATGCCTGTGACCTTTTCGGTCACACCCGGGACTTAGCCGGTGGTCTGTTTTAAGACCTTTAAGATCATGCTGACTAGAAATAAAAACGTCTATGCCAAGTATTGCCTAAACCTTATATTGAATAGGAAGCACAATGCCTACCTTGCAATATGTCTATATTTTAGGAAAAGAAAGGGAGTACCGTTTCTGGCCAGTCTGGTGGTCACAGTCTAACCTAACCTAACCTACAGTTCAGAGGCGTGGGGTGTTAGTTTATTTTAACCATCTCGACTACTTAAAAATGATTGCATTTTAGGCATTTTGCTTGTTAAACATTTTGATCTATAGGCGATTTACAGCTTAGGCAATTTGCTGTGTAGACATTAATTTTAGGCATTTTGCTTCGTAGACGAATTGAAAGCTAGACACTCTGATCATAAACCTTTCAAAAGTATCTGATGAAAGTGTTAAAAAACCTTGTTCAGGAGACTAATTGCATAACACACTATCAGTAGGAATCGGTTTCATTTTGACAGTTCAACAACATTCATTGCGTTATTTACTTACTACGTTATTTACTTCGTTGAGCGGATAAATTTTTCGAACATATGAAGTAATGGATTAGTAATCTGCTTTAAAATCATTCAGATTGAGATTGATTGTGTGTTACGCAAGGGTACCGTGTCAAATTCTTACGCAATGACTCAGTAGAGGGAATATGCAACACATTCAGCTGTATTTAGAAGGTTTCAAATTTATATTCCACTACTTTTTCCATATATTTTTTTTTAATACCATTATTTTTAGGTATTCAAAAAATATTTATCGGAAAACTTGAGACTAGAGATGCCAATGCATTCCACTCGCTTTTATGACAAGTTTTTTACGGTTTAAGCAGTACGGTTATGGACTGCCTTGCCCGTTTCGTCGGCGTAGGTGGAGAACCGAATAATCAAAAAAATCTAGTTTGGAGAAAATTGCGATTTATAGTTATTTGACATCGATTTAGAAAACCCTAGATACACCGTCAACGCTTGAAATGTGTCTCGATACAACTGTGCTTAAATTACTTCTAAGCACAGTTGCGCTCTCAGTAACGCGCGCTTCGTTATCGGGTGAACATGCCAAAGTGCTCCGTAAAAAAGTGCAAAAATAATACTATAACCACGTTGAAAAGGGATGGCATATCGTATTTTCGGTAAGTACTAAATCATAGTTTTATAATGTAGTGAATTTGTGGCAAAATACGCCTTCAAACTCATTAAAAACATTTTTATTTTTTTAATTAATTTCATTACGTCTCTTCATTTGACGCTACGCAGTTGGCTTTTTCCCTCGCGCACCACTTGTATTAAGTGGAAAGGGGATGGAAGATGTATGAAGTGGAACATAGTCAATATTAAATAAATAGAGTCGCTTACTGTTTTTTTTTTCTGCGGTATGTCAATAATATGGAATTAATTTTGAATAACTATAGCCGGTCCGGAGATGGGCAAAATTTATTTGAATGGTGATTGGTGTTTTTTATATTATAGTTGAATAATATTATGTTTTAATTTATTATTCCAGATTTCCTAAAAATGAAATTGAAAGAGAAAAATGGCGAAAAATTATAGCTAATGAGAGGAGTGAAGATTTTTTTAAGCCAAATGATTCTAGTGTGGTTTGCTCTTGTCACTTCTCAGAAAATGACATGTATTATACGAAGAAAGGCTTTCGGAAAGTAAAGAAAGGGGTTATTCCATGTATTGCAGTAAGTTTTTACATAAAATATTGTGACTACTGAGTACACAACATACGTACACATGTTAAATACCTATCAATCTTTTTAAATTGTCTTAATAAATAAAATAAAAATAAGTTAATTTTAACCACCTCAACCTGCTTTATTTTAAGCATCTATACCCAGTCTCTAATTCAGATAATTTATGTAAACAAAGTAATGTCAAGAAATATCACTGTCAAAATAACAGGACAGTGGTACAAAACATTTTATCATTATTTTTTTTTGTAAATAATCATCTATGAAATTAGAGTTATGATCGTCATAATCAGCCCTTTTAAGTCCACTGCTAGACGTTACGTAGGCCTCCCAAAATCAATTTCTACTCGAAACAGTTTACAGCAGCTTTCATCCAAAATGTGGCTAGATATGCTACATACAATATGAATCTATGAATGAGAGTTGTAATATTAGTGTTGTTGAAGATGTAAAAAATGTGTAAAGGTTTGGATCTCCTGCATTGTTACCAGTATCATAAAATATTTTATACCAGAAAATCTTCTTATTTTAATAACTTTGATTAAAGCCGAAAATTTATAAAAATAATTACGGTATGATTATTTTTTTTAATTATTACCTATTTCTTAAATTCAGTACTTAAAAGAAAATGGCACCTTTTTTTTTTCGCCTTTTTTTTTGATATCCGCTTTGTTTACTTAAATTATCTGAATTTGAGACTTTGGGTATAGTTAGTACTGAGTAAAATTTCAAGACCACTCCATTATCCTTCTGTTCCAAAGCAAACATTTTTTACGATTGTCACGCGGCGTAAACTGAATTTGACTTAATAAGCATTTGCTTAAGAAATAGTATCGTTTAAAATTATCTTCCCTACAGCTGAGAGCAATAAAATTTTACGACTTGCGCGATGCTCTAATTTTGTAATGTCATAACCGCCCATCGCGCGCACTGGAACCACACCTTAATTCCATTTACATAAGGTTGTATGTAAGGAAAATTGAAATGTTCTTAAGTACATTATGTGTTTTAGATTTGCCTTAGTAGACGCACACACTTGTACCTTAGCAATGGGACACTTTTGCGACATAGATTTGTAGGTGATAGTGTATCTAGGGTATTCTAAATCGATGTTATTTGATTATAATGTTTAGAGTTGAAGAAAACTTAAACGACTTATTTTATGTAACTCTTCCAATAAAGAGTTACATAAAATAAGTCGTTTCGTTCGAAAAAAATTATATGTCCAAAACTATCACTAAATCGTAGAAGAAAAAGTAAATAACTCAATAAATAAATCCATAACTGCTTTATGATAAGTTGAGTATTGACTCAACTTATGTTGAGTCCTAACAATGTTGAGATGATGTCATTCCTATACATTTGATTAGTTTTCTATTAGCGTTATCGATTGTACATTGTCAATTTGGCTAAGCCTACAGTTATTGTTTATGTATAATTAATTATATTGTCTTATGCAACCAAGTTCAGATTAACACCAAATCTACCCAGATCAGCTTGAAAACTTAACTGGATGCAGCAGTACCCTTCCGAGCACAAATATCGATATTACAGTTCACCAAGTGGAATAGTTAGCAGCAAAACTTGTGTTGAACACTGCTCCGTGTTCGTTCCTTGAGATTCAGTGGAGCCAATTAGTTGACTTGAAAACGTAGAAGTTCTAATTATTTTGAAGGGTAGTTGGAAAGGATTTTGTGCTTTGTCCTGGATATTTTATTAACAAGAGATTTTAGTTCGTATGATAAAAGGTGTTTCCTGAGAAGTAAAACTTTTTGTAAATTTGAGCTGAGTTTTACCTGCAAAAATTTGGTCTGACTTACTAGATATTTTATTTATTCAAAGGTTATATAAGTTATTCAATCTGTTATTAGAGACTCATAGTTTTTAGGGTTCCGTACCTCAAAAGGAAAAAACGGAACCCTTATAGAATCGTCATGTCTGTCTGTATGTCTGTCCGTCCGTATGACACAGCCACTTTTTTCAGAAACTATTAGAATTATACTGTTGAAACTTGGTAAGTAGATGTATTTTGTGAACCGCATTAAGATTTTCACACAAAAATAGAAAAAAAAAACAATATATTTTGGGGGTTCCCCATACATAGAACTGAAACTCAAAAAAAGAAAATCATCCAACCCATACGTGTAGGATATGTATGGATAGGTCTTCAAAAATGATATTGAGGTTTCTAATATAATTTTTTTTCTAAACTGAATAGTTTGCGCGAGAGACACTTCCAAAGTGGTAAAATGTATGGGGCCCCCTGTAACTTCTAAAATAAGAGAATGATAAAACTAAAAAAAAATATATGATGTACATTACCATGTAAACTTCCACCGAAAATTGGTTTGAACGAGATCTAGTAAGTAGTTTTTATTTTAATACGTCATAAATCGTAAACCGCAATTTACCTTTCATTCAATCAACTCAAATATAAAAAAAAAAACATTTAATTTCATAAACATAAACCTTATGCATAAACCATGAACCAGATTTAAAAAAAAAATACACTGTTATTAAAACATCGATCAAAGTTACAACGAACTACAAGAACTTTTATATTATGTTACTTGCTGCTACGGAACCCTTCATGGGCGAGTCCGACTCGCACTTGGCCGCTTTTTTTGACTGTTGGTATTTCCTGTGCGTTTCCCATATAAAATATTAGTTCATTCTTTTCTTCTTTACATAAATATCACTTCTCAAAAACCCTGAAATAATATTGTACCAAAAACACAAACAAATCAATCTAAGCATAGGATTGGAACGGGGACAGTAAAAAGAGTTATCAAATAAAGAGTCGGCTATTCAATCCAGATAAAAGGTTTCCGATCCAGATGTCTGCATCCATTCTCAATACTACGTATGAATGTCTGGAGCTTTTCAACGTAAATGTTGATAGAAGATAGAATTTAACGACGGAAAGTTTTTTAAGATAATGCCTTAATACCTTGAGATTTTGTACTTCGTGGAGTGTTTTCTATTTCGCATGAATTTTTTTGACTAAACGAATTAAAGGAACATTTCTCGTTCTTCAGAGTTAATATATATCTTCTAAACAAATAAATAAAATTAAAGTGTCTGTTAGTAAATTCAATATAACGGCTTTTTACCTAATGCATTTGAAAAGAAAGAAAGAAAAACGTTTATTTGTGGTAAACATGACGCAATAAAGAACATAAACACAAAAAAAAAATATTGAAAACTATGGGGGAAAATGCGTCACATCCACGCAAAACGGCTATCGCTCAGCATTATGCTGCGACCCTATGCAAGACAGAGCCCCAGCGCTGGTTTTCAGTGACAGCCGGCGTTGACGTAATGACGTCGTCCGGTGCCGCAAACAATATTATTAAGACGCTTTACTCGTACCAGTACAGCATACTTAAAGAAAATTAATGTAATTTAATTTAATTTAAAATGTGATAGAATATATAAAGAATATAAGAAGAAAGAAAGTATATAAGGTACTTATGTATTACAACTTTTTTTTTGTCTCTCTCTTTCTGTTTGTTCCGCCTAATCTCCGACTCGGCTGGAACGATTTTGACGGGACTTTCACTGGCTGCTGACGTTCTAAGGAGTAACTGAGACTTTTATTTTAGAAAAGGCCACGCGGGCACACGGGCGTGCAGCAGCTAGTACAAAATATTATATATAGAATCGTTTATGTTCTGGTGAAAAGATAACGTGCCAGCAAGGTTGATTGCGGATTACGGAGGCAATCGGCAGCGGCGATTTCTCGCGTCTGGCCCTGGTCCAGGCCATGGTCCGGAGCGAGAGTGCATGGGAGACAGTCACCTCTTTCTGCGACGCAGTAATACTCGCGATGGAGGAGGGGGAACGCGTGAACGGAATCGGTAGCCGATTCCCGGCCACCTTAGTGCGAGCTATGGGCAACTCACCGTCCGGTAAGGGCCAGGCCCGGGTCGGCGGTGCGTTGTGTTCCACGCGCGCCTCAAACAGATGTCAGCACGCACTGACGAGGTCCGCCAGGACCGGTGCCTGCCAGGGTTACGGGTTTTTCTGAAAGGGATACCGCGGCCCTGGCACACAGGCAACTGAAGGAACACGGGTGGGTTTTAGTCAGTAAAGTCTGACACTCCCGCTCCGTCCACAGCGGGAGAAGTTTTTTTGATAAATTACCACCCAAAAAAAAAAAGGTTGATTGCGGAGCTAACCGCTTTGGGCACATTTGATACAGTCGACCGTTTACTGCTACGTAGAATGTGCATGGAGAGGCTTGGGGCCTAGTCTTCTAGTGCACAATGTAAGAATCGTGTGCAGCGAGTCCACGCGCCGGCCGTCTTTTTAGGTATTTTGAGATTATTTTTATTTTTTGAGTAAGGTTATTTATGTGTAATTTTCTTTATATTTGCTTTATTGAACTCTTGGCATTGAAGGAATCTTATTATTACATTTATTTTAATTTTTTTTTTGAGTATGGGAAATTATAAAATGACCCTGCTCTGGGTGGAGCGAAAGGGAGTGTCAGACTCTTACTGACTAAAACCCACCCGTGTTCCTTGCTTGGCCCTTTATGTTCCGGGGCAGCGGTACCCCTTTCGGACAATCCCGCTGAATTATACATACGATGCATTCATAAAAAACAAACCGTTTATTAAGGTATAAAAACAAAGAATTTTGATATATTTTCATTTGGCTTTTTGACAAATATAAGCTGACGTTGCATTTTTTTTTACTTTAAACCATATACGAGTATGTATGTATATTTACGATAACTATTTCACACTAATGTTTTATAGACGCAATTAATAGATCTTGACGAGAGTTAACGATTGAAACTCAAACGAACGTAATAGTTTCCCCGAGACAAAATTTGTACTAAACGGAAATTATGTGACGCAGCGAAACGACCTCAAAATGGTGGCGCTACCCCATCTACTTCACAAAATACCTCACAGTCCTCACTCAATGTAACGAATTCTTTGATCTTTTAGCTATCGAGTGATGTAATTAAATTTTGGATGTTGATGATATATGTAGTTGCAACACGAAACTGTATCCCCGGACTTTATTATCATCAGTTTTCTGAATTACCACCCACCATGCAAGCAAATTTAAAGACGTATTCACGTCAAAAAGAATAATTATACCCCGGGCCGCGACCACCTCTAACTGCATCCAGAGTGACATCACCCTATGATTGCCTTAACCATTCTCACGGGCAAAAGATAACAATTATTTACCTACAACTGCCCCTTTTACTGTAGTCACGAAAATCACGATCGATCCATGTATATCCAAAACTTTCGACTAGTTTCAACTAAATAATATATGCAATCCGTGTCTACCTGAAGCTAAATTAGTTCACCTCAGGAGTGTGAACCGTCCTTGATTAGTGAAACTCACTTGTATGTCAACATTAGACTTGGGGGGTTGTTTTAAGGCTTGACTGTTAATTGTCACGCTTTTTAGTTTAGGGTAGTATCACAGAGGTACAAATTTGCAGTGACATTTTTGCAAATAAGTATGTAAGGTAAAAGTCTAAATATTTTATTATTATTAACCTCAACCTTCCTCATGAATCACTCCGTCCATTGGTGGAAACCGTATAAAAATCCGTTCGGTAGTTTTTGAGTTTATCGTGTTCAGACAGACAGACCGACAGACGCGGCAGAGGAACTTTTTGTTTTATAATAATGCAATGATATAGTGGCTAGCGACACATCCCTTCGCAAAAGTAAAATAACGACATTTTAAAACATTGATATTTTTTGTGCTTTATCCAAGTTTAATATTTATCTATATCTGTATATGTATCTGTGTCTATTTTGAAGGCACGGTTGGCGCAGTGGTTAAGCGATTGACAGCTACGCTGCGTGTCGCTCTGGTTCGATTCCCATACGGAACAAATATTTGTATGACCTACAAGTAGTTGTTCCGGGTCCGGCTGTTTGTGTATGTGAGTTTAAATGTTTGTAAACGCACCCACAATACAGGAGAAATTCTGTACTGAAAAAAATGTACTGCTCCGTTTTGTTGATGGTAGGGCTTGTTCTGAGTCCGCCTGAATAGTAGCTAGCCAGGCCACCATCTTATCTAAGTCTGTCGCCATAACAACAATGTTAAGAGCATTGTTGTGTTTCAACAGTTAGAGGTAAGAAGAGCCAGTTCCTCTGTGGTTGAGGACTGCGGGCAAAGCTCGCTTCTTTCTATCTTCGGCCTTATCATCACTTACCATCAGGTGAGATCCAGGGCAAGAGCCGGCCAAGGAAGTAGTGGAGAAAAAATGATAAGACTGCATTTTTTTTTATTTTTTTTTATCTAGGTCATCTCAGAGTGTAACCACTAAGGTTCCGACTCTTTAACCGAACTTTCCTGTGGCTGCCTTAAGCTCCTAATGAAACTTAATGCCTCCAGCCAGGGCGTAAAAACTATAAACTAAACGACTGCTGCTCGCTAAGGGCACCCCCTGTGGGGTACGAACCTCGGCTTAGGGCAGCTGAGTCGGAGGGAAGGTGGCAAGGGACCGACGGTGGCTGAATAAAATCAGTGTTTTGAATATTATCGCGGGGAGTTTGGATTACATGCTGCTTAGCTAAAACGCGTGCTGGCGCTTCACTTACAGTCCAGGGTCGGGGAGGAGAGACTGCAAAATTTAGTACTACTAAGTTATAGAACGCACTGTACGTATAGGTTCAACGTACTCGTATACTTAAAATCGCATAAGTATGATTTAACAATGTTTGCGCTGCAACATCACCGTTGCATTTCCACGCTATAAATACCGAAACGTACACAGCATTTTTCCTGAATAATTTAAAACTGATCCCGGCATTGTAAGTCAGTTCTGCTCACAGTATGTACACTTGTAATATCCCGTTTATCAATCAATTTACATATTGAAGCATCAGCATTAATATTGAACGACATCGAATATGTAATGCGACGGTGTCATGGCTGGAGATGAGTTCTCGTTCAGGTGGGGAAGTTTGATGCTTGAATTTAAATTGTAGGAAAAGTTATTGGTATTTTCTTGACGTTTTTCTGATGAGTTTGTTCTAGCTGATTTTTGGAGTGTATTACATTACATGAGGTATAATAAATTATATAGGGTTTGTTAAGAGGTTTGACTTGCCTATACGCGACTCGACGCAAAACTAAGGGTCCTTAAGGTCATCATCATCATTTCAGCCAAAAGACGTCCTCTGCTGGACATATGTCTCTCCCAAGCACCGCCACTTCGACTGGTTCTGTACTTCCCGCATCCAGCGGATTTCTACGGCCTTTACAAGGTCGTCAGTATACCTTGTTGGAGGCCTTCCAACGCTACGTCTTCCGGTACGCGGTCGCCACTCCAGAACCTTTCGGCCCCAACGGCCATCTGTTCTGCGCGCAATGTGTCCTGCCCACTGCCACTTTAAATTCGCAATTCTTTGGGCTTTGGTTACCTTGGTACTCCTGCGAATCTCTTCATATCTGACTTTTGGTCCTTAAAGTAGGTAGGTCTCACTAAATAAACTACTTTAGTAGAAGGATCCGTAATGAAGTGGGCAATGAGTAGTATTTTGATGACGTGTTTTGTTTCCCAAAGCATTAACATGGAGCAAGAGGACTTGGAGTAAAATTTTAACATAGTTGCTGCATGTCGCCTTTTCTTTTGCTCTTCATTTAATATTCTCAGCACTCAACCATGGCGTAGAGCTCCTTATGTTCCGATTTGAGCTGCACGATTACTGACAACTGCGTGCTCGTACTGTACAGGTCCAATCTATGTGGTTATTTCCTCAATAGACCGTTTCAGACACCTAATACATGGTAACCGTGTGATGCCGGACGTAAAGAATAGCACCACCCCATTTCCTCCCGTGGGTGTCGTAAAAGGCGACTAAGGGACTTACTAGAGAATGGGCAGCAGCGTTCTCTATGCATCTTAACACCATACTGCGATCGCCAACCCGCCTGCCAAGCGTGGTGATTATGGCAAACCCCCCAATTGGGGGAGGCCTATGTTCAGCAGTGGACGTCTTTCGGAAATGATGAATGAATAGGTACATGGTTACGACTACAGATTAGGTTTGGATTTTAAAAGAGACTTTGACATCTGAGTTTGTTTCGGGTTTTCTTCTCAGAGTAGTCATATAGGAAACGCCAACCTCATCTAGTTTTTAAAATATGATTGACGTGGAAAAGTGTTTGTACAAACCGACTAACAGGAATAAAATCATTCATCATTTAACCTCATTCATATGCATTCATTCGTTTGAAAGGATTCGTGAAATGCTGCTGGGACGCTGGGACCAAAGCTTTTCAGAATGGGCAGATGTCAAGTTACTGAAAATCATACAGCATTTTGTTTTACAATGTTGCAGTCTTTGTTTCGTCCCTTTCAAAACTATCTACAAGCATCTAACACATCATCCCTTCCGTAACTACAGCCCGACTATATCTTGGTGAATTACGATGGCTCGTCATTAAGCGATGCGAATTATACGGATTATTCATGAGGCTGCCTCGAGCGAGACTTAAGTGTTGTTTTGACTACACCTACATTAATATCCAGTAAACTAAAACAGTTTAATTTCATGTTTACCTGAACTAGCGGATGAAATTGGTGAACGTGGATAAATACATACATAATAATTATGTACAGCCATGAGTAGTCTTGCGAAAATCTAAAGGTATATTTTTCGTACTTAAAAAATAATTTTCAAACTCTAGTTTGAGTCAAAAGTCAAATCATTTATTTCAAATAGGCACGTAAAATGCACTTTGGAACGGCAAAAATTACAAAAATAGTTAATTGATTCTAGTTACCTCTTCCAAAAGGTAGTTATGTATGGAAAGTAATGGGCAAGAAACTCCATACTTACTCTTTTAAAATGTTAACAGTAGTTTATAAACATTAATTAATAATTATAGGTGAAGACGATGTACCTAGAATAAAAATTACTTACCACATTTAGTAAAAAGAATGAAAAGTGAAGTAATGACAGAAAAATTAATAAATGCGATAGATACCATGTTGCTCACTTATTTACAAACATTGTATATGATTTGCCTAAAAAATTAACATATAATAAGTCAGTGTGTGAGTTAAATTATATTAATCACAGAAAATAAAATTAATATCATAAAAATTATAAATTATACAGTTAAATTAGCAACCAGATTGATTTTGTCTAGACTAAATTGTCCTATGGAGCAGGACCAGCATGTTTCCAAGCATTTTTATCTTGGATATAATCCTCTAATTTGTAATATGCTTGTTTACAAAGTCTAATCTAAGGTAAGATCACGACTGTATGATTGTAAGAAGAGGTGCTTCGTACACTCACACTTCGCCAGATCCTATGATCACGAAATGGCCATAACAAATAAAACAAACTATTCATATATAAAACAAACACGAAGAAGTCAATTCTACACTATACCCAAAGTCTCAAATTCAAATAATTTATGTATAGAAAACATACAACAAAAAAAAACAACAAAACATACAACAAACAAACATACACAACTACACACACATACAACAAAAAAACACAAAAACACATACACGTATATACGTTATGTTTGACATAGAACAAAAAAATATCTTCGTAATAAAAACGCACATAAAATGACGAAAAAAGAGGTTCCATTTTCTTTAAGTACTGATATTAAAACATAATAAATAAAAAATAATCATACCGTAATTATTTTAATAAATTTTCGGTTTTAAACAAAGTTATTAAAAAAAGGAGATTTTCTGGTATAAAATATTTTATGATACTGGTAACAATGCAGGAGATCCAAACATTTTCAAATTTTTTACATCTTCAACAACACTAATATTACAACTCTCATTCATAGATTCATATTATAAGTAGCATATCTAGCCACATTTTAGATGAAAACGGCTGTAAACTGTTTCGAGTGGAAATCGATTTTGGGAGGTCTACGTCTAGCACTGGACTTAAAAGGGCTGATTATGACGATCATATGCCGTGTCTCCGATATACTATACAAAACATTGTTTGGCAACGGTATTTTGTTTGCATAGTTCTTATAATTATTTCACTTTAATTTTAGCGATGATTATTTACAAAAAAAAAATGATAAAATGTTTTGTACCACTGACCTGTCATTTTGACAGTGACATTTCTTGACATTACTTTGTTTACATAAATTATCTGAATTAGAGACTTTGGGTATATAGGCAATATTTTAACAACAATTAGTATAAACATCATGTTTTGTGACCCACAGAATATTCCATTCATTTCTCTCACCTCATAATTACACATTAATTCTTAATCCTCAAATACTTAACCCGCTTGAAGCACCCAAAATTCTCACCACAACAGAGGGGACAACAACAAAAGCCCCCAATCACCCAACTTGTATATAAATAGAATCCGCGCTCCTATTAAAGCGACGCATAATCCCCAATCCCCCAAAAAGTGGGGGACTGTTAAAGAATTTTAATTTTCCCGAATTAATTCTTATTCATTTTTCAACGAAGGCTCGGGAGAAGGAAGACTTGCCGCGGAACATGACAGAACAGGATAAGGCGAGACAGTTTGAAAAGTTTTATGTTGATTAGAAAGGGGCTGGATATGCTGTTGTTTAGTTGTGCTATTCTGTAATATCTCACCGTGAAAACTTAGGCAAAGTGAGCTTGAGAGACGTCATTTCACCTGTAGTGCTATTCTGTCAAAATCTCACGGTGAAAACTTAGGTGAAGTGAGTTTGAAGTGACCTGTAATTTCACCTGATTCTAGGGATAGAGGATTTTAGTTACCACTGCAGTAAGTAGCTCTTTCCTTAGTCTACTTCTTATCCTGTACACCACAATCCACGTTAAATTATAACCGCTACAGAACTCCGCGCGGACGGATTACAGTACCATTTTTATACAGACTAGGTTTGTTTTAAATTTATGTAGCTCCCAGCGTTTCTGTAACCGAACCCCGAGTTTTATGTACCTTGAATTATATTCCATTGATTGCTGTGTACTTTCTTTCTACTTTATTCAAGAAAGTGTCGAAGAAGATATTTGAATTTTAAATTGAGCATTTTTATTCATCTCTCTTTTATATTAGAGCTGCTTTACTTAATTTAAAGTTTTTTTAATATATACATACATAAACACACACCATCTTCCCATGGGAGTAGACAGAAACTATAGAGCGCCACCTGTTACGCTTTCGTTTACGTTCACACATCTGGTCATACACCACGCCGGTTTCTAGTACGCACCTGACCTTTCTGAAGAATATAACCAATTACGTCACTAAATGTCCTCCTAGGGCGTCCCCGGATTACATCTGCCTTGTAAATACCTTTTGTTAGTAGCTTTTCCTTCATCCTTTCAACATAACCAAACTATCTAAGCATACTCTTTTAAATTTTTGTCACTACATCTTTTCTTTTTAATATATTTATTTATTTAATACTTAAGCACAAAAATGTACAGAGGCGGACTTAATGCCATAGGCATTTTCTACCAGTCAACCCTTGGGTCATGCAGAGACAAACAGTAGTAGGTGCAATAGCGAAAATTGCGGAATAAATATTCATTTAAATATAAAGATATACATAAACCTATTACAAACTATAAATTCAATATATAAATCTTATTATATATTATATATAAATCTTATTATATATTATATATAAATATAAGCACAAATAAATACACATAAATATGTATACTAAAACAAATAAGACAAACAATGGGAATCTTGATACTTACATATTTTTGGTAAGTAAGATAACATGTGTCAGGTATGTTATCGTATAGGCTCATAGGTCAGGCAGAGGTGGCAAGAACTACGAGCCATGTCTCAGCAAAATCGCAAGTAATTTTATAAATTCTTTAGATTGTTTTTATCGATGCATCCTCGCCAACAAGGTATCGCATTTTCGCAAACAATTATTAATGGCCCATAGTGGCCACAGTTAATATCTATACCTACTATTATTAATATTAAAATTATTACTTACTTATACAGTGTGAGTCTTTATAATGTGCACATATCGAAATGAGGGAATTTATACGGCAAAAATATAAAAAAAAACCTATATATTTAATTTTATTTTTTATGGGTTTTTTTTTTTAATTGTTCCCAGTGTAAACAAAACGGTGTAACTTTTATACTAAATGATCTATCACGATGAAACAAACTCCATAATGATTGGAAGTAATTAGGCGTCCACATAAAATAAAAAAATTGGGGAAAAAACTACCCTCAATTGAAAAGAAACATGTTTTTTTAGCAAAAATCTGTTTTTTTTAATCCATAATTTTTTTACAATAATTGTAAAATTTCTCAACAAGGGGGCGTCTTATTGAGAAATTTTGAAATAAAAATTTAAAAATAAAAATTCCATAAAAAATAAAAATAAAAATTTAGATTTTTTTTGTACTTTTTCCGTAGATAAAATTAAGCACAGATTCCCTCATTTCGATATGTGCACATTATAAAGAGTCACACTGTATATTACAACTTACATATTATTATTTCTCACTGACCGTGTTATTCCATAAAAAGGAAAAAAATAAATTTAGTTATTTCTTTGCTCTAATGTTTTAATTTTCAGTTTGGTTTTCTCGTAGTTTAGCTTCTTTTAGGCTAATACTATAAAATTTGAAATATGTAGCAGTAACAAATTCACTCTAGACTTTAAGTTTAATACAATACCCCAAAAAATTTATTAATGAATAAGTCGTTGGAGTGCCATAATTAAATAAATAAATAAACAACAACTTTTGTTCTATGACTTTCTACAAAACATAATACATTTACCAAAAACAAACCATCAAGATTTCGCTGTTCTATATAACACATTTCAATTCTGTATTTTGTTGTAGGTATCCACCTACGCCTCTTTCACGCGGACGAAGTCACGCGCAGAAACTAGTTTATTATAGTGGTTCAAGCACTTTTAGCCAAGAAACTTACAATAGATGGTCTTTTAAACATCTCAGCAATGCTTGTAAAAATACATCAGGCAGAAACTAATCAAAGCATTTCTAGAGAATGAAAGAAAAATGCTATTTCGTGAACTGACCTGGACCAGGATCGAATTCAAGGAAACTCATAAAAATTCAAGCAAAAAAAAAAGAAGAAAATCTACAAGCGATCAATCGGGAAAAACTTCTTGTTATTTCAAAAAGAAGAACTGTACCAAGTCTTGTCCCGGAGTATTTGTTAAACAAATGAGGCATGCTTAGGGCTGGCACGACTTAGAATTCTAATGGAAAGCTCAAATTATAAAAGGACAAAAAATATTGTAAGATGGCTGTCGTTATAGCGTCGTAATGATCTGGAAAAGGTCTTGAGAGGGAGTTTGGAAGCATTTACTTAGAATTGAATAGAATACTCCTTATTATGTATGTATTATTTATACGTAGTGTTGTGTCTCTTTATTGAGCATTTGTTAAAAAAAAAACGTGATTGTTTTGATGCATAAATTTGTCAACCAAGTCATTGTGAAACGTGGTCGCTCACAATGGGCCTTATTAGAAGGCTAAAAGTCATCCAAAGGGCAATGGAGAGGGCTATGCTTGGAGTTTCAGAAATGAAGATATCCGCAGGAGAACCAAGGTAACCGACATAGCTCGAAGAATTGCCAAACTTAAGTGGTAAGGTTTCTGCGGCACATTGATCGCAGAACAGATGGCCGTTGCGGCTGAAAGGTTCTGGAGTGGCAACTGCGTACCGGAAGACGTAGCGTAGGAAGGCCTCCCACAAGGTGGACTGATGACATTGTGAAAGCCGCAGGAATCCGCTGGATGCGGGAGGCGCGGAACCGGTCAAGGTGGTGGTGCTTGGGGGAGGCCTATGTCCAGCAGTGGACGTCTTTCGGCTGAAATGATGACGATGATGAAAAATTTGTCTATGATATTCCCACTGTTGAGACATAGACCTGCTCTCGATGAGAGGGAGTGGGCCATAATCCACCATCCGGGCCCAGTGCGTGTTGGTAGTTGTCACATATCTTCGAATTTTTGGTTCTAGGACATGCCGGATTCCTAACGATAATTTCCTACGCCGTTTTGATATCAGTGGTGATGAAATTAAATACACAAAGTAAATTGTTTGCATGGGTTCGAAATCAGGACCTACAAATCGAAAATCGGGGCCGATACCACTGGGCCACCAGTCCTGCTCCTGTGTTTTGATGAAAGTTAAATAATTTTGGATGATAAATATAACCCAACCATATTTTCTTACTTACTTTACGTATGTATTCTTGCCAGATTCTGTATGCTCGCCACGACAGTTAAATCTTCGATTCATTTGCATAACCGTCGCTACTGACTATGTACCTTACTCCCACACCTCTTAAATCAATAATATTGATCACGATGTAACAGTCATTATAACCTTATAACTCCGCCCTATTCATAGTACAGCCACACATTCATTAACTTTGTGCCAAGCACGTGTTGCTTAGATAATAATGTACCTACTAACTATCACTGTAACCAACATTTTATGGTGTAAACCGAGAAAAAGACCTTACTTACTTGTACTTAAATGTAAAGATATTCACTGATTTTCTTCTCAACCTTCTCTATAAAAACGCCATTTTGGAACCGCCAAGAATTTCAATACGCCATTTTTATTTTTTTATAGTTTACGATGGGTTTGCTCTTGACTCAAGTCTAGGTTAGAGGTGATAGAGACAAAGTCGACGATGGAGTGAGCTGACCCAGAAGAAGCCTGTCCACTCTCACTTTGAATAGATTAGGGTTGTATGCATTAGGAAACACAGATGCAGGCAGAGAGTACCACTCCTTTGCCGTGCGCATTACTCGTATAAAAGACGTTTGAAAACGCTTAGTGCGAGTTGGTGGAATATTAACCAGGTAGGGGTGGTAACTTGCAGTGCGTCTAGATGTCCGATGGTAGAAGGGGGCCGGTGGAATGAGGTCGTGGACTTCATAGGCATACTCGCCGAAGTACAATCTGTAGAAGACCAACAAGCAGGCAACCTTGCGGCGATGAGCCAAGCTGTGAAGCTATGTCGCCAATGTGCCTCTTAGCTTTGCGTTCCACCGAGTCAAGCGCAGCAAGTTGGTACTTAGCTGAGCCATCCCTAAGGGGTCTGCAATACTCCATGCAGGATCGGACTTGTGCTTTGTAAAGGGTTAAAAGCTGTCCAGGCGTAAAGTATCGCTTCACCTTATTTAGGACGCCCAGTTTTTTGACCGCAGTTTGAGCTTTGTACTCGATGGTGGAGCCGAAGTTGAGACCAGATGTCAACGCCATGCCTAGGAGCTCGAGCCGATCAGTTACAGGAACAGATGTATCCTGAAAAGTATGTACCATTAAAAATGTTGTGAATCTTCTGCCTACTACTGATCAAGTCGTTGATCAGTAGTAGGCAGAAGATTCACAACATTACAAAGTCCGACAAAGACAAAGTACCGATTATTGAAATAAGTATAGTGGGTCGACACCCACTATACTTATTTCAATAATCGGTACTTTTGGCTTCTAAATCAGCCATATTAATCACGATGTAACGTCATTTACAACCTCAAAACTCCGCACTATTCACAGTACACACACATTAATTCCCTTTGTGCCAACCCTGCATGTATTGTTTCGCATCCGCAGAGGGGTGCGGGGAGAGGGCTACTTTTGAATTGTAAATGTGTTTCTGCATAGTCCACGGTGTAATCATTGTTTGTGATGATTCGAGATTGATGTTTGTTGGTTTAGGTGTTGAGTGCAGTAGCGGCTTGTTTTTGTTGCAAGTTTTGGTGAATAATATCGGTTCTAGTTCCGAGACAAGTAGTTTGAGATGCCGCAACTAGATATTGATGATGACACATTTTATCTTCTACTAGCTTATGCCCGCGACTTCGTCCGCGTAAAATTCAGCCCCGTCGCATCGCATTGCCCGCCCGCGCAATTACTCCGATTTCGCTTAGCGTTTTTAAATAGCGTGATGGTAAATAGCCTATAACCTTCCAAAATAATTGTGCTATCCAATACTGAAAGAATTTTTCAATTCAAACCAGTAGTTCCTGAGATTAGCGCGTTCAACCAAACAACCTCTTTTGCTTTTTAAAATTATGATATCTCCTAAGATGTTGATTGAAATCCAGTGATGTCAAGGACAATTTTGTTTACATTTAAATACTTGTGATTAATAACATATTTATTTGGTTAGGGATTAATATTATGTTGATAAAACTCCTTCGCAAATAATGCATTAATTTTGAACAAAGATTACCATAAAAAAATGTTATAGTGAGTCAATCTTAAAAGATAGACACATACTGTCGCGGACTTTTTTTAGAACTTTTAAAGAAGAACAATTCCATCGTACATAATATTTGCGTAACTTAAACAGTTTACGCAGCGCACGCAACGGAAGCTCTCAAAAAGGAATAATTTTTCCCGTTTTTGTAACATTTTTCATTTATGCTCCACTCCTATTAATTGTAGCGTAATGTTATATAGCCTTTAATATTTCTCGATAAATGGACTATCCAACACATAAATATTTTTTAATTCCAACCAGTAGTTCCTGACATTAGCGCGTTCAAACAAACAAACTCTTCAGCTTTATAATATTAGTATAGATTCTTAGAAGCATAGGATATACAGCCTATGTTCGAGAGGGAGTGTGCTCTAATCTACTATAGAAATATGAGGAGCAGCGTGTAAGCTTAAAAAGAAGAAAGAAATGTCTATTGAAAAGGAAGAATCCTCCGACCAGACGGGTTTTGTGTCTGGTGGACAACTGCCTAATAAATAAATTTGATGATATTTTATATGATGATTTAAATAATGTTGATATTTTTAGGCATGTATTTAGTCTTCCAAAACAAGTTTCAAGTCATAAAAGTGGACATTTGGGAAAAAAGTGTTATATGTCTATGAGAGTCGATTTTCAGCCCACTGTGCAGCGGCTGTGATGTCGGGATGTTGTATACATGCCAGTCGCGCGGTAAACTGTGATTTCGCGATGCAAGATTTGTGACGTCAGATCTTTTGATGCATAGTACGCATGTGGCGTTGTAGACCACAACTACCAAGCGGGTCCAGTTCAGATTGGTAGATGTCACATATCTTCGAATTTTTGGTTCTAGGACATGCCGGTTTCCCCACAATGCTGTCCTTCACCATTTTGAGAGCAGTAGTAATGAAATTTACACAAAGTAAAGCACCTGCCTGGGTTCGAACCCACGATCGATTCGTAAGTCGGGGCCCTTATCACTGGGCCACCACTACTCTCAAGCTTTGTTAGACACAAAGTTGCAATGTGAAATAAAATAACAATGAATAACTTACTCATAACTTTTTATTTTTAGTTGTATGTATGTATGTATTTATGTATTTATTCTTATATCTTAGCTATAAATATCTTCTAAATAGTTTTTCTGTTATTGCACCTACTGTGTATTATCTCTGTATCACCCTAAGGTAGACTGGTAGATAATGCCCAAGGTATTAAGTCCGCCTTTGTACAGTTTTTACTTGTGCATAAAGTTTTAATAAATAAATAAATAGATGCTATATCAAATTTAAAATCATAACCAATCGACAAGATTAAGAAGTATTCTTGTTAAATGCTACAATGAAGGGTGGCAATTTTCCATTTTCTTTTCTTTCTTTTTTTGTGACGAATTCCAGAAGACAGAAGGAATAATGTGATCTCCAAATTATTTTATTGCACTATATTAAAATTCTTATAACGGTTCAACTGTTGAATAATGACTACTAAATAACTCACGCTAACGACATCATGATAAAGAACGCACGAGTAATTAAAATCACCAAGGTATATAATATAATAGTAATAGGTATGCTTTAGTGAAATAAAGACGAAATTGCGTTTTCTGAAATAACAAAATTAGTTTTATTCGCAACATACAACATATAACCAATGTTAAGATATTGTTTTAATTTGATTTAATTTTATAATAATTTTAATTTTGATGTTGATTTTAATTTAGTTTTTTTTTTTTTTAAATTTTAATATTTAATTGTGATTTTAATTTTAATTGTGATGCTTATTTTAATTGTGTTAATGATTTTATCATTCTGTTTAATTGTACCTATGATCCAAAGTTGATTGAAGTAAATAAATAATAATAATAATAACAAAAGTTTTAACACGATTTGCACATTCTAAACAGAGTAACTTACCTGAAATAACAAAAAACAACATTTAATATTTTTATTAAATTTATATTATTATTATATATATATATATATATATATATATATTCCCTCTTCCCCTAGTTATCTAGCTCCCCATTTTCAGTACATTTGCGCCAACCACAATAGAAATCTACGTTCATCACACAATCGTCTTCTTCAATGTCCTACACACCGCACTGACTTCATTCACTCTTCTTTCTTCATTCAATCTATCTCTCTGTGGAATGCGCTCCCCCAGGAAATCAGGATGGTAACCAACCGATTATCCTTTAAGGTTAAAGTTCGCGAGCACATTCGTAAGAAGCTGGCAGTATCATAACAACGGAAATGTTATCCCATTGTTTGTTTAATTAGTTTTAGTATATTTGTGTATTTATATGTATTTATTTGTTCTTATATTTATATATAATTAGGTATATTTATCTTATTTATAGTTATGGTATAGGTATATCTAAGGATATTCCTATATGTATACAATTATTCCTCCATTTTCATAATTGCACCTACCTCTGTTTGTCTCTGCTCCACCCAAAGGTTGACTGGTAGAAAATGCCTATGGCATTAAGTCCGCCTCTGTACATGTTTTTTTGTGCTAAAGTATTAAATAAATAAATAAATAATAAATATATATATTTTCTAGTTTTAACTTTAACTTCTTAAAAATTACCTCAATACTGACAGTTGATGTCATTGACATGACACTTACATCTATTAGAGATCTGTAGAAAAGTTTTAAAACGAAATAAATATTGTCATCGAAATCAGTCGAATTTACGTTACGTTCAAAGTCAAAGTCAAAGTCAAATAATTTATTTCAAATAGGCACGAAGATGCACTTTTGAACGTCAAAAATTACATGAATAGTTAATTGATTCTAGTTGCGCCTTCCAAAATGTAGTTATGTATGGAGAAGAATGGGCAAGAAACTCCATACTTACTCTTTTAAAATGTTAACAATAGTTTGTATACATTAATTAATATTTATAGGTGAAGACTATGTACCTAGTATAAAAAATATATATATATATATATTCACTCAATGCGTTCACAATACGCCCCGAGTACAATTCCAGAACAACGCAAGTAAGAACAAGAAATGTAGTAACAACTTTAAAAAAAATATTCTAAGGAATCCAAGAGTTTCGTAAAAAAAGAAATTATCCGTCTGAAACCGCACCGAAGCAGTCAGAGCGGTGGAATCAAGTTTAACGGACGAGTTTGTGCGGTTTTAACTTTTTCAGTAGTTACATGCAACTGCAAGTACATGGTAACAATTTGACATACTCGTAGATAGCGACTTTAGGGACTTTATGGTGGTTTTTGTAGTTTAAGCGTTATTTCGTTTGGTTGAGTGTACTTGTAACTTTATTAACTTTATCCGCACGGTGTCGTGGTTGAATATATAGTGTGTGTGATATTTTCTTGTATATCGCCGTACGTACGTAAAATGTACGTGAAAAGTTTTTTGCAATTTATGGCTTTTTGAGTACTCCAATGATGGTTGGTTCCATAGAAGTTATTGATCAGTATTAAAAACAGGATCGATTGGCATCAAAAAATGTTTTTGTGTAAAATGGCTATTTTCTTGCTAACTGTACATTTTTCTGAAAATCTGTGAATGGGGTTCAAAATTCCATAAAAAATTATGGATTGTCTCCTAAGACCATTTTCGTGTAGCTGCAACGGATAAGGTACTTCCACTTACTGCCCCGCTGAAAGTTTCCATCCTGTATATCTGTAATAAAGGTATTTTTTTTTTTTTTATTATAAAAAGCAGTAGCTCTTTTGAACTCTAGATCAACCAGACCGTTGATCTACACTTCGAAAGAGCTACTGCTGAGTGTGGGGTTTTGGACTTCATCTCAAATCAATTCCCTTATGGCTGCTTCACACAATCGGCGATGATGGGCGATTACACGCGAGCACGATCGTGTAGAAGGGCTACTCGCCTGTAGTTGCCCATCATCGTCCTTAATCGTCGTCGTGATCGCGGCGATCGGCGCATTGTCGGTTTTTCGGGCACGCATCAAAGGGAATCGCTTGTAGTTGCGTGCACGTGTCCACACGATCGCCGATCATTCATTTCACCGGAGGACAGCGAGCCGTGCGCACGTCGCGTGTCGCGTCGTTTTATTGTTTTTAAACTATTATAAGTGCGAAATAATGGCTACTGGGTAGTCAAACCACCATCTTCTCTTCTTCCATTTTTTTTTTTTCGGAACTTTTCGTGCAATTAAATTGATAAAATGATTATAAACTGAAATTAAATTAATGGTAGCTGCAGTTATAACCTCCACATCCATCTTGAATGCTTACCACTCAATAAATGATCACGCACGATCGTGTGGATGCTTGCACGATGATCGTGACGATTACCTTGCCGATCTTATACGATCAACGAGTGTCGATCATGGCCGATTGTGTGGAGCAGCCCTTAGAACTTTATCCCAATCGTTTTGGGCGAAATATCATTGGTTTTTTCTAATAGTAAATATCAGTAGCAGTTTTGACTCAAGATTTGTACTTGAGTAATGGCAATAGACACAGCACCTTCTGCTTTAACGTAACTCAGGAATCGTGGGTGTACCACGCACTGTCCACTGTCAATATTTCTTCGGGAAAGTGTCTCATCGTGGAAGATGTGAATGATAGTTAATAAGTTTTTTTTAATTATTATCTCGCCTAAAGCTATAGATGAGTCCTATGTTGGAACGAGACTGCCCAGAAGATACCTGTTCACTCTTGTTTTGAAGGCAGACTGGTTATATGCGGAAGGCAACAGGAGACGCTAGTAGAGAGTTTCACACTTTGGCTGTGCGCATAATAAATTTGCAAAGTTAATTTTATAATATTGCTTCATTGTCAGATCAACTTTCATAAATCGTCAATTTCCAAACACAAACTCAACTATCTACAACAGGATCAAGAGCTTTACATCAAAACACAAACAAAAACGCGTCTCGGAATATAACCTCATTACACTTCAATCATCGAATTCGGTACAACGCAAAACAAAATAATAAACGACTTCAACTCGATGCTCGCTGTAATCGTTTTCAATCGAGTCAGCGTCGCTAAATCGAATTATTCGCGTCCCGCCGTCCGTCCGCAACTTCGACTGCGCCTGTTACTTTTTTTTTTTTTTTTTTTTTTCAGAAAACTTTTTTACTCTGTGCTCCTTTTAGAAAACATGGTGTAGCGAGCGCGCGAATTTTAAATTTAGATTGTCTTATTGGCTGGCTGGTTTGTTTTTTAGCGCGGAATGCAATTTAATTTTTCTTCGTCAATTCTTGTCAGAACTGCAATTTTCATTCGTCTTTTTTTATTATGAATTCCTGCATTTTCCCTTTTGGTTTGAAAGAAGATTTTTTGTACGCCTCTTGTGGCTTGTGTCGATGACAGACATTTTGTTTTAGATTTTTTTTTATGGATTAGATTTTCATGTTAAGAAAATCAAACACTGTTTTCTGTCAAACGTTTCACCACAGCGGTGTTATTTCGGGTAAGTATTGTCTATGTTTACAATCACATACTCACTTGAAGAGACAAAACACCTAAAACAACGAAGTCTAGCTTCTACAAATATCTGATTCAGGCGCGGGAATCGAACACGCAGTGCCCAATCGCTCAGTATTTACGTCGACCCTTAGGGCAAGATGAACAGATGGCACTTTTGACTTTACTTTGCTAAGTAAGAACCTTATTTTCAAGTGTTTAATTTTTATATTCGTATAAAAAAATGTGAGCTAGCATTTCAAATGAATATGAACATTAATTTAATACGTATAAAGCTCTCATTCGTATGTTACGCCTACTGTACTTGGCAAAGTCAAAGTCCGGTCTGTCAATCTTGCCCTAAGCTTCAACCTTGTCGTCTTGCCACCTAACACAATTAAGTTTTTCTTAATCTAAAGACATCATTAAAATAAAATCCTTAAACGAAACATTTTTCTCGCCATCAAAAACTTTAACACAGAAAAGAAACGGCATCAAAGAAAAAAGCATTTCTACAAACATTATTTTATTCCCGGAATGCCAAAAATGCCTTCGCTGCTTTAAAAACTGTTGTACTAAATTCTTTTGGCCTCTCAAAAGCAGCAAAATGGCCGCCTACGTCATAATTTGAGGTGCCCAGTAAGTTGGGGTACTTCCAACGGAGAATGAAGTCGGGACTGTGAGCTAAATCGTGCTTGAACCGGAGACCCCACGTCGGTACTGATGTTGGTATTCTGGAATAAAAAATTGGGATGTATCTAGGTTTTAGATTCAAGGATATTTGAAAAAGCAGTTTTTACAAAATCACTTCAGTCGTGCATAAAATAAGAAATAATAAAAATTATACACTTAGTTTGGACATAGGTACTATCACGGACAATCGAATCCGCACACTTTCAAAACAAAATCCTGTGCTCACGGTGTCCAAATCTGTTTATTTTGTTTCATTTTTGCGTTGACCAATAAAACTAAAATACATAGGAATGTTTCGTTTATCTGAATACAGCTCTGAATGAAGCTCTGTTACAATGACCACAGATGTCTGACCATCTTTTTTAGGGTTCCGTACCCAAAGGGTAAAACGGGACCCTATTACTATCTGTCTGTCTGTCTGTCTGTCCGTCTGTCACCAGGCTATATCTCATGAACCGTGATAGTTAGATAGTTGAAATCACAGATGATGCATTTCTGTTGCCGCTATAACAACAAATACTAAAAAACAGAATAAAATAAATATTTAAGGGAGCTCCCATACAACAAACGGAGTTTTTTGCTCGCTTTTGCTCGATATTGATAACGGCAACAGGTACACGCTTGAAATATTTAGAGAATATTTAGTTAACTATTTACTTTAAAAGTAAATAATTAAATTAAAATAAAACAAATATTTAAGGGGGGCTCCCATACAACAAACATGATTTTTTATCGTTTTTATAGATAATGATACGGAACCCTTCGTGCGCGAGTCCGACTCACACTTGGCTGGTTATTTTTTTTTTTTCAGAATAGAACAATAGAAGACCCCGAAGTTGATGAGCTTATATAAGCGTTACTCTTCCAGCCGAGAGCTGCATGCAGGAATAGTCCTAACAGTGGTCCGATTCGGATAGCCCTGGTAGTATATAACATAACCGACGGCATGGAATGTTGCCATTTTAAATATTATATTTATTTAAACTTTTAGAAGTATTGTATTTATATAATATTATTTCTTATTTTGTTATTTTTGTCTCATTATTTATGCTGCACTGGGTGACGTCATCACGTCAACGCCGGCTGTCGCTGAAAACCAGCGCTGGGGCTCTGTCTCGCATAGGGTCGCAGCATTATGCTGAGCGATGGCCGTTTTGCTTGGATGTGACGCATATTTTCCTCCAACTTGTTATTTTCGTGTTTGTGTTCTTTCTCTGCGTAATATTTGCCGCAAATAAACGTATTTCGTTCTTTCTGTTCTTCTATCAATTGGGTAAAAATATAGTCTCCGGGCTGCTACTGAGAAATTTCTGATAAAAACACCGAATAAAAATTTTCACGACCTGGGAATCGAACCTAGGACCTCATGGCCAGCAGAAGCACTTCAGCAGTTGCAACCACTAGGCCAACGAGGCAGTTTAGAGCTACAGAATAACATTGAAAGATTGCATATTTTAATAGTACATTATTGCAAAGGCCGGGAAATAGGCAATTGCAGGTCGAGTATTAGTATGAAGGCCGAGCCAAAGGCGAGGACTTCACTTTAGTGAAGTCCTCGCCTTTGGCTCGGCCTTGCCATTAACGAGACAGCCAATTGCCATTTCCGCCAAGGCATATATAGTGCTTTTCTCAAAAAAATGCAGGGAAATAAGCAGAAATATATATGTCAATGGAAATAAGACATACTTTCATGTATTTTTCTTTCGACTTCGCGGGAAGCAGGTTTTCCATTGCCGATTTGGCTTCTGATCTTAAATATGGTGGAGTACAATTAATCTCCATTTCACTCTCTGAACCGTGGGAATGCATTTTAATTAAATTTATATTTATTAAGTATGTAAATAACAAATCAAGACGAATTTTCAGCTTTGCCGCCAATTTTCTATTTTTCATCTGTGCCGAAAGGCAAACGCATTTATGGCTATACAGCCACGTGAACGCAATTTGTGCTAAGCAAAGAGACGTACTTTGGTATGCCAAGAATGATAAGAGGTCCAATCAAAGAGTATTTATTAACCCCAGCACGCCATTTCATACAACATTACTGGAGCATTGTAATGTTCCAAATTCAAAAAACGCTCCTGCAATGGATTTGATTTTCTTTGTCCGTAAATTCGATACTTCGCGTGTTCTTTTTTCGAAAATAATGACAATATTTCCATGCATGTTTGAGAAAAGAACTAATAAGTGTCGTTTTATCTATGAAGTGTCACAGGGTTATTGGTAAAACACTAAACACCTTGCATGACTATATTATTAACATCATAAACAACAACGTTTGTTCTATTTGGTTGTGTAATTGGGATGAATTTAACTCAAGTACAAACATTGTAGTTGAAAAACATGTTCTCCCATACATTTCAACTGCAAATATAATTTAACTGACAGGGACTTGACTCCAACAAAAATTAGCACTTTAAAGCCTATTATTACGCAAACGGATCCCTGAATCGAAAAATGGTTTTTACAAACCCGCAATATTTTTGAACGGCCTATCCAATGATTTCCCACACTATGGGATAGACGAGAAATAAAAATATCATCCGCTTTATGTGCAGGGGAAAACCCAAAAAAAACCAGTCAAGTGCGAGTGGGACTCACGCACCGAGGGTTCCGTACAAATTTGTAGGTATGTAAACAGTTTATCACGTGTTTTTTTTTTCTACAAATTTACGGTTTTCGAATTTTTTATGTTTATGAAATTAAATGTTTATTTTTTATTTTTTATTAGGGTTCCGTAGCCAAATGGCGAAAACGGAACCCTTATGGATCCATCATGTCTGTCTGTCTGTCTGTCCGTCCGTCCGTATGTCACAGCCACTTTTTTCCGAAACTATAAGAACTATACTGTTGAAACTTGGTAAATAGATGTATTCTGTGAACCGCATTAAGATTTTCACACAAAAATAGAAAAAAAAACCAATAAATTTTGGGGGTTCCCCATACTTAGAACTAAAACTCAAAAAAAACGGACATACGGGCAGATACACAGACAGACATGACGAATCCATAAGGGTTCCGTTTTTTGCCATTTGGCTACGGAACCTTAAAAATGACAGACGGACATGACGAAACTATAAGGGTTCCTTGTTGGCTACGGAACACAAAAAATTAGAGCATCTTCCAGAGAAGTGATAACATATGCGCCACCTACGCATAACGCATAAGTGCGAAAACGCACTTCTTTTTTCTTCTTTTTATGGGTAATTATCAAATAACTTCTCCCGCTCTGGCCGGAGCGGGAGGGCGTGTCAGACTTTTACTGACTAAAACCCACCCGTGTTCCTTTAGTTGCCTGTGTGCCAGGGCCACGGTATCCCTTTCGGACAAACCCGCAAACCAATGTCATTCGGGCCCCATAAAACCTTTGTAGCACTGAACCTCAAAACATCTCGCTCAACAGTCGGACGTCCTTAGGGGACATTCAACCTTTGAGGTTGTATACACCTTTGGACGCCTTCAGAAACGGAACTAATTGCTAGTATTACAAACTAATCTTTGAACGTCGGCATTGAGAACTCACTTCAGAGTTAGGAGAGACACTAGTTTGATCTCGTGTAACAATATGACATAACACAACAGCTGTCATGTCTAAACCCACATCACTGTCGTTTATGGATTCAGGTTATGAGGCAAGCGTTACTGCGAATAATATACAGCGGCCAGCGCATTTAGCTACATTATACTGTCAAATTTCACCAAACGATTTTAAACTTTAAAATATTGAACGGTCACTCAGACATACAAATTAATCTTCTTATTCAGTCGTATCGGCACGAACGATATTTTTTTACACAGATCTTTATTGGTTTGTACCGATATTTTATTATAAATTAATATGCATAGCTGCACGGCAGTTTTTAATTATCAGATCGTTTGCATTAAAAAAGACAGTATTATCTATACAAATAAATTTAATTAGTATAAATAAACTACCACTTTTCCCGCAACTTCGTCCGCGTGGATTTAGTAGTTTTTTTTTTTTTTTTTCGAAAAACCCTAATACGCATTATTTTTTATTTTTTGTTTTAAGTATATCTAAATACCAAGTTTCGTCTTAATCGGACCTTGCGTTAAAATTCTTGCCGCTTCTTTCCTTAAGAAACGAACATTGGAATCATGCGCCTACCTGCTGGTGTTTCATAAGTGCCTGCTGGTGTTTATGTGGACTAAAATAGTTAAATTTGAAGGTACTTACAGACCAAAATTTCTCTCCACATCACCATCCTCAAAAGACTCTTTATAAATCCTCATTGAACTAGTAATACTTCCACTGATCCAGTATAGCATTATGTTATCTAGCAGTTTGTCATAAGAGTAGTATTTGTCCAGACCACCTTCAGGGTCCAGTTTGTTTGCAGGATCGGTGAAAATCATGAATCTATCCAGAATGTAGCTGGCGAGGCCTACTGGAGAATCTTGGAGAGCAATTCCTGAAATCAAGGTATGAATGGGAAATAAGGAGCAGAGAAAATGCAAAAAGGTTGCTGAATTGCTATGACAATTTTTTTTTGAGGCCTGTTTCGTGATGTCTGGATACATTTTGGTTATTTTAACTGGCAGATATGTAATTTCATAGGAATTCGATTCGAAATATTATCTTGGATAAGATAACCAATGGACCGGGCAATTTAAAACATCCCCCGAGGTCTGCTTCCACCACATATTAATTAATACGTTTAGCACTTAACTTTTTTTTGACACTTAATTTGATATTGAGTAAGTCTTTGTTTCTAAAAAAGTCATATTTTTTTATTAGTACTTTCAAATTTCACTTCTCATACCCTATTCAACCCAGGTTTTCAATGGCATCACAAAGCAATAATCTATGATGCCATAAAGTTCATAATACCAGCACAATATTGTCCCAAAACCCACTGCCGATGAATTTATAGCACCCACTTAGAAAACTGAGGACAATAGTCAATTTAATTCTGTTTCATTTGTCATTTTTTGCCTTTTCATTCTTTTCATTTTCTACCCTCAAAGTTTAGTATTCTTTGTTCTGGCTATTTTAGTATGTATAGCTGTGGGTTTTCAGCTTTGAAGACTTTTTAAATTAGGCGTGAAATATTGCGTCCATATTCTTCTTTCTTGGTCCGACTGAACCAATTTCGACTATAAACATTCATCATTGGATGATTACCAAGCAGAAATACACAGAAGTACGTATACTAAGCCCCGTATTACAAAGCGATGCTCAAGACTTAAGAATTATTAAAACTAGTTTTAAGTAGTGTTGGGCCGAATACGTGTTTTACGAATAATCAGCCGAACGTTCGGTTAAAAGTTTACCGAACCGAATATTCGGTAGGATGTGGCGCGCTTTATCGTGTTTCTCAAACCTACAACTTTTATTTCTTCTATTAGATCATAACTGCTTAAAATCGAAGCAATGTAAGATTATTATTATGTATCTCTTTATATAGACAAAATAATGATAAAACACACGTGATATGGATAACATTATATGATTGTGTTACTTCATATATGCTTACTTATAGACTTATAGAGGCAACTTTTTTATACAATATTATTCGGTAGAATTTTCGGCATTTTTGCCAAGTAATTGGCCGAATACGAATGTTCGATAAACCTGCCGAATATGCCGAATACCGAACATGTAAAGAATATTCGGCCTATCCCTAGTTTTAAACCATTTGATTGGTTAAAACTAGTTTTAAGTAATAATTGAATTTTTATTGAGGTTCTGTAATACGGGCCTAAGAACAGTTTTCGTGGTTTTAAAGGACCCATAGAGCCTGTTTGTCAGTTTCTGTGTAGACACTATCCAGCAGATAAAAATCTGCCTGACTAGTTAACTGGAACTTATCTTGAGGTGGCGAAACCGGCCAGAAGTTGCCTTTTATGGGACCCCTAATAATGCACATGCAGAGCTAAATGGTGCGATAGTAAATACTTTTCACAACATGAAAAAAAAAAGATATATATGTATATCTTATATTTTTTTTTTTAATTAAAAACATCTTACCAATAGAATCCGGCTTACTCCCCTGCAGATGCATATACCCGAACTCCTCCAAATAAAACTTAATCTTATCAATCAACGGATACATCCGATCTTCGTAACCATTGGCCACAAACGTTGGCCAAACCGATCCCAACAGCCAAGTCAATTGCGAATACTTGGACAAGTTAACAGGGAAGTTGGTATGGAAGCCCACAACTTCATCAGGGAATAAAGTGGCCATATGAGAGCCAATGATATGGCCAAAGTTGCCACCTTGGACGTAGTAGTGTTTGTGACCAAGCTTTTGCATTAAATTTCTCATTATTATTGCTATTTGATGCGGAGATAATCCTGGACGAACTGGTGCCTGAAAATAAAGGTTCTTGTGAGATCTTTGACCCGAAAACGGTGGACTGTTTCATATTACAAAGTTACAATAAGAGACTTGGAAATCTTGAAAGGGTGAATGTAAATTGTAAAATGTTTTATTTTCTGCTCAGTTTGGTTGGTGGTAGGGTAGTCCGCCTGGCTAGCTACCACCATCTTATCTAAGTCTGTCGCCAAAACAACAATGTTAATAGCATTTGTTGTGTTTCGGCAGTTAGAGGTAAGATAGCCAGTTCCTCTGTGGTTGAGGATTCCGGGTGAAGCTCGCTTCCATCTTCAGCCTTTTTATCACTTACCATCAGGTGAGATGAAGGCCAAGACTACCCCGTTGTGGATAAAAAAAAAAAGTTTTGTACAATTTAGAAGCAGTTTTTCAATTTTGTAAATGTGAGTACCATGGAGCCGTTGATGTTGTGGACTTTTAAGAACATAGCATTTGAGAGTATGTCATGCTCACTTAAATGTCTCACTGATAGGCATAGTAGTTTTGAGATAGGGGAGGAATGGTAAATTTTCATATATTTTCTTAAATAAATTTAAAAGTATATATTTTAAAATTTTAAAAAGATATGTCTGAAATCCTCACAATATCGCAATAATAATAATATAATCGCCCTTTCATTTGATATGTCACGTTAGATACAGTTTGCAAAAAAAAAAATACTAATTTGTCCGACAGAGTGACAAAAAAATTATTTACATATTCGAAATTTATTTATTTATGTGACTACCAAATTTCTACTTAATCGGCCCAGTTGATTCGGAGCAAATTGGCTGTGACAGACGGACATACAAACAGAGAGTGATCCTATATTGGTTCTGTTTTTTCCTTTTAAGGTACGGAACCCTAAAAAGTGTCAGTTTTTCATTGTAAAGTATCACGATGCAAAATGTAAATCAGCCTTTTGGACTTCAGTTCTAATTGCAAAATTAAATTTAGGTCCAGCCAAAATACAGTTAGACAGTAATACTTACGTCAGAAAACCCAAATCCAGGTAAACTTGGTACAATAACTTCGAACACAAAGTTGTATCCCGGTCTCTCTGTAGTCAATAAAGGTATAGCTTCATAAAACTCTCTAACGGACCCCGGCCAGCCATGCAGAAGTATTAGAGGAAGTACCTGCGAAGAAAAGAAAAACAATTGAAAATCTCATTGTTTATTCAATCAAACTACAAACATGGAATTATTGATTAAGAGCAGTGGTGTATTCAAATATAAATGTACACATACAAGTATAATAAAAATGGATGCAGGATAACAAAAAAAAAAGTTTCCGACATGTTTGCCACATACTATGACGTGCAAATATTATCATTAATATTATCATTTCAGCCGAAAGACGTCCACTGCTGGACATAGGCCTCCCCCAATTAGAAGGATTTGCCATAATCGCCACGCTTGGCAGGCGGGTTGGCGATCGCAGTATTGTGTTAAAATTGCATAGAGAACGTTGCTGCCAATTCTCTAGTAAGTCCCTAAGTCGCCTTTTAAGACACCCACTGGAGGAAATGGAGTAGTGCTATTCTTTACGTCCGGCTCCACACGGTACGGTAAATATTATGAATGGTAATAATTAATTTCAATACAATATAATTAATTTAACGTCAATTCAAAAAACAATAATCTATACTTAATATTATAAATGTAAAAGTAACTCTGTCTGTCTGTTACGTTTCACACCTAAACTGCTGACCCGATCATGAAATTTAGCAAAGATATAGACTGGGATATGGAGTAGGACAAAGGCTACTTTTTTACGCGATAACCGACATGCACGTGGGCGGTGCCGCGGGCAAAAGCTAGTAAATGCTTGCCACAACTAGATCCATTCAAGTTACTAGGATTTTTTGTCAATAGTGGTAATCTACACTTCTACATCTACACTAATATTATAAAGAGGAAAGATTTGTACCTATTTTTGTATGTTTGTATGTTTGTAATGAATAGGCTCAAAAAGTACTGGGCCGATTTAAAAAATTCTTTCACCAATAGAATGCTACATTCTTCCAATTTGACACGGGCTACATTTCATTTTGAAAAAAATTAGGGATCCTTAGTAAAATTTGAACAATGTAACCGAAGGTGTAGAAAAATGAGTCTTAAAATGTCTTTCGTCGAATGCGCTGCCGAAACTATTAGCGATAGAACAAAATAATGTACAACAATATTGAAGAACATCATAATGTCTACAAAAACTACTACTACTACTACAAAAAACTCTACCCCGTGCGAAGCCGGGACGGGCTGCTAGTTTCATATAAAATTAATTAATTACGATGTCGAACTGTTGTAATCTTACTAGAGAAAAATTATTATTACTAGAGAATTAAGATACTAATTTATTAATTCTTACTAGAGAATGGGCAGCAGCGTTCTCTATGCATTTTTAACATCATACTGCGATCGCCAACCCGCCTGCCAAGCGTGGCGATTATGGCAAACCAGGGGGGTTTGCCAAGCGAGCATGCAACATGCAGCAGGCATGGTTTCTGTCACGGCTCCGGCGGTCCCACGCGAGCTTATCATCGCAGATGGTATTCACGCTCACCACCGCAGTTTCGGCTTGCTTTCAGCCGCGGCGGCGAGCGTTAAAACCACCTGCTCCTCAGCTCGCGGTCCGCCTCGCCCCTCCGCGCCTACGCGGATTTAAATTACACTCCCTAGAGTGTAGGGCAGACAAGACTACGTGGAGTCGGTTTTGCAGCGATTCGTTTCTGTCACTAACTTATACCGAACAAACAATATTCGTTAAAAAATAATTCTACCGTTTGAAAAGTTTGTTAAACAAAAGAATTTGATTAAAAATTCATTGAATTGGGTTTCTGTGAAATATTTTTCATTCAAGTAAATAGTCTTTGAAACAATAATATTCGAACTAAAATAAAAGATATAAGTTTTTAAACTGTCATGGTCACTAATATTATTATTAACACGAACGGGATATTTACCATGTTCATTATTTGTTGAGTTCCCGATATTTCGGCGCTGTTGCAAGCACCATGATCACGGATAGCTAAAGTCATTGCGGGTGGGTGTTTATGAGCAGACAAAACGGTCTACCCTCTTTCTTGTTCGTTTTTTGTTTTTTTTTTTTCCAAATATTATGTGAAACATTTTCTGGGAAACGAAATTCTATGAAATTTCTGTCTGCGAAATAAAGGTACACCGTTCTTGAGTGTTTTCGTATTTTTTGTTTGTGTTAGGGTATGTTTGTGTATTTGCATGTTTGTTTGTAGTTATGGATGTGAATATGTTTGTGCATTGGTGTTTGTGTTTGTTTGTGTATGGGTGTTTGTGTGAGGGTGTGTTTGTGCATGGGTGTTTGTGTGTGTTTGTGCATGGGTGATTGTGTATTTATGCATGGATGTTTCAGTGTTTGCGCATGGGTTTATGTGTGGTTGTGCATGGGTGTTTGTGTGTGTTTGTGCATGAATGTTTGTATGTTTGTGCATGGGTGTTTGTGAGTTTGTGCATGGGTGGTTGTTTGTGCATTGGTGTTTGTTTGTGTTTGAGCATTGGTGTTTATGTTTGTGGATGGGTGTTTGTGTATTTGTGCATGGGTGACTGTGTGTGTGTATGTTTGTGCATAGGTGTTTGTTTGTTTGTGTAAGGGTTTGTGTATGGTTATGTGTGTGTGTGGTTGTGCATGGGTGTTTGTGTATTTGTGCATGGGTTTTTGTGTTTGTGCATGGGTATTTGTTTGTTTGTGTAAAGGTGTGTTTTTATATGGTTTTGTCTGGTGTTGTGCATGTTTTTTGTGTATGTGCATAGGTTTTTGTGCGTGTTTGTGCATGAGTGTTTTTGTACCTTGGTGTTTGTGTATTTGTGCATGGGTGTTTGAGTGTGTTTGCGCATGGGTGTATATGAGGTTGTGCATGGGTGTTTGTGTGTGTTTGTGCATGAACGTTTGTATGTTTGTGCATGGGTGGTTGTTTGTGCATTGGTGTTTGTATGTGTTTGAGCATTGGTGTTTATGTTTGTGGATGGGTGTTTGTGTATTTGTGCATGGGAGGGTGTGTGTGTGTGTATGTTTGTGCATAGGTGTTTGTTTGTGTAAGGCTTTGTGTATGGATATGTGTGTGTGTGGTTGTGCATGGGTGTTTGTGTATTTGTGCATGGGTTTTGTGTTTGTGCATGGGTATTTGTTTATTTGTGTAAAGGTGTGTTTTTATATGGTTTAGTCTGGTGTTGTGCATGTTTTTTGTGTATGTGCATAGGTTTTTGTGCGTGTTTGTGCATGAGTGTTTTTGTACCTGGGTGTTTGTGTATTTGTGCATGGGTGTTTGAGTGTGTTTGCGCATGGGTGTATGTGAGGTTGTGAATGGGTGTTTGTGTGTGTTTGTGCATGAATGTTTGTATGTTTGTGCATGGGTGGTTGTTTGTGCATTGGTGTTTGTATGTGTTTGAGCATTGGTGTTTATGTTTGTGGATGGGTGTTTGTGTATTTGGGCATGGGTTACTGTATGTGTATGTGTATGTTTGTGCATAGATGTTTGTTTGTTTGTGTAAGGGTTTGTGTATGGATATGTGTATGTGTGGTTGTGCATGGTTGTTTGTGTGTATTTGTGCATGAGTGTTTGTGTTTGTGCATGGGTATTTGTTTGTTTGTGTAAAGGTGTGTTTGTATATGGTTTTGTCTGTTCTTGTGCATGTTTTGTGTGTATGCGCATAGATGTTTGTGCGTGTTTGTGCATGAGTGTGTTTGTGCCTGGGTGTTTGTGTATTTATGCATGGGTGTTTGTGTGTGTTTGTGCATGAATGTTTGTATGTTTGTGCATGGATGATTGTTTGTGCATTGGTGTTTGTATGTGTTTGAGCATTGGTGTTTATGTTTGTGGATGGGTGTTTATGTATTTGGGCATGGGTGACTGTTTGTGTGTGTGTATGTTTGTGCATAGATGTTTGTTTGTTTGTGTAAGGGTTTGTGTATGGATATGTGTGTGTGTATTTGTGCATGGGTGTTTGTGTTTTGCATGAGTATTTGTTTGTTTGTGTAAAGGTGTATTTGTATATGGTTTTGTCTGTTCTTGTGCATGTTTTGTGTGTATGCGCATAGGTGTTTGTTCGTGTTTTTGCATGAGTGTGTGTTTGTGCCTGGGTGTTTGTGTGTGTTTGTGCATAAGTGAGTGTTTGTGCATGGGTGTTTGTGCAAGTGTGTTTGGTGTATCAGTGTTTTTATAAGGATGTGTGTTCTTGCTTGCATGCTTGTGTGTGTTTCTGCATTGGTGTTTGTGTTTGTGCGTGGGTTTTAGTGTGTGTTTGTGCATGGGTGACTGTGTGTGTGTGTTTGTACATGGATATTTGTGCATGGGTATTTGTGCATTGGTGTTTGTGCATTTGTGTAATTGTAGGAGTGTTTGTACATGGATGTGTGTAGTTGTGCATGGATGTTTGTGTGTGTTTGTGCATAGATTTTGTGTGTGTTTTGCATTGTTGTTTGTGTTTGTGCATGGGTATTTGTTTATTTGTGAAAAGGTGTGTTTGTATATGGATGTGTCTGTTTTTGTGCATGATGTTTTGTGTGTGCATAGGTGTTTGTGTGTGTTTGTGCATAAATGGGTGTCTGTCCATGGGTGTTTGTGATTGTTTGTACATGGGTGTTTTGTGTATAGGTGTGTTTGTATAAGGGTGTGTTTGTGTATGGTTGTTTGTGTGTTCGTGCATAGGTGTGTGTTTGTGCATGGGTGTTTCTTTGTTAATGGGTGTTTTTGTATGCGTAAGTGTTTGTGCATTGGTGTTTTTGTTTGTGCATGAGTGTTTGTTTGTGTTTGTGCATTGGTGATTGTGGGTTTGTGCATGGGTATTGTATGTGTTTGTTCATAGGTGTTTGTGTCTGTTTGTGCATAGGTGTCTGTGTGTGTTTGTGCATAGATTTTTTTTTTGCATTGGTGTTTGTGTTTGTGCATGGGTAATTGTTTGTTTGTGTAAAGGTGTGTTTAAATATGGATGTGTCTTTTTTCTGCATGATGTTTTGTGTGTATGTGCATAGGTGTTTGTGTGTATTTGTGCATGGGTGTTTGTTTGTGATTATGCATGGGTGTTTGTATGTGTTTGTGCATTGGTGTTTGTGTTTGTGTATTTGTGCATGGGTGTTTGCGTGTGTTTGTGCATGGGTGTTTGTGTGTGTTTGTGCATGGGTGTCTGTGTGTGTTTGTGCATAGATTTTTGTGTGTGATTTGCATTGGTGTTTGTGTATGTGCATGGGTTTTAGTGTGTGTTTGCATGGGTGACTGTATGTATGTGTTTGTACATGGATGTTTGTGTATGGGTGTTTGTGTATTTGTGCATGGGTATTTGCGCATAGGTATTTGTGCATTGGTGTATGTGTTTATGCATGGGTATTTGTGTAAATGTAGGATTGTTTGTGTATGGATGTGTGTGTGGTTGTGCATGGGTGTTTGTGCAAGGGCGTTTGTGTGTTTATGCCCGAGTGTTTGTGTGTGTTTGTGCATGGGTGTTTGTTTATTTGTTTTTTAGTTTTTTTGTATAAGGGTCTGTTTGTGCATGGGTGTTGGTGTGTGTTTGTGCATGGGAGTCTGTGTGTGTTTGTGCATAGATTCGTGTGTGTGTTTTGCATTGGTGGTTGTGTTTGTGCATGGGTATTTGTTTGTTTGTGTAAAGGTGTGTTTGGATATGGATGTATCTGTTTTTGTGCATGATGTTTTGTGTGTATGTGCATAGGTGTTTGTGTGTCTTTGTGCATGAGTGTGTGTGTTTGTGCACTGGCGTTTGTGTGTGTTTATGCATGGGAGTTTGTGTGTATTTGGATATAGGTGTTTATATTTGTGTAATGGGCGGTGTGTTTGTGCATGGGTGTTTTTATATTTGTTTGTGTAATGTTGTGTTTGTATATGGGTATTTATGTAAGGGTATGTAAGTGTGTGTATGTGTTTGTGAATACCAATGATTTGTGTTTTTAAATTATTTAGGCTGATTGCAGTAAAAATTCTGTCAAAGTCCTGTGTCAGTAGCTTGATTTTTACCTTCTCTTTTATGTCACTAGGCGTAAGACATAAGTGACAGAGATGACCAGACCAATGCAGGTTTTCAATTACCGTTCATCATTCAGTCACGACTGAAGAAAATATAGGTGCTTTGACACTTTTGTCAAGTGCCCGAGTTTGTCGTCTCAGTGCTGCCACCTAGTAAACTTCATTTCAGAAAACCCTGATTTCCGTGTTTTTAAGAAAGATCGCATTCTAATCTCAGTCTCAATCTGTCAAAAGTAACTGTAATTTAGCCACAATTTGCCAAGTTTTTGACATTGATTGTCGCTGAGTTGAAATTGCAACCAGGTTTTGAACGTTTTTAAATATAGTAGGGGAGCCCACGATGCTAAATCGGGATTTACTCGAGCGTCATAGAGACCTATTGGGTTGTGAAGCCTAGATGATAAAAAGAAAAAAATGTCCTATTACATATACCTTTTTATCGGTGGGGGGAGCGGCTATAGATTTTCAAAAAATGCATCCATGTCCTACGTATTTAAAAAATTGTACGTATGTTAATCTGATTGTTTCCATGATGGGGGTGGTATATATTATATTTAAGAGGTCTTAAATATAATATATAAATAGTTTCACATATTTTGCTTACATATTCATGTAAAAAATACATTAATAAAAATTACAAACAACACTTCAATTATTAGTACTGAAATCATGACGATCTAAAAATACTTAATTTGAATAATTATGAATTGACCTGTTAGTAGGCGCTTTAGAATGTTAACTTTTGTGATTTACAACAGAACTTCTGCTAAATGCAATGCTCTTCAGGTGAAATATACAGTTTTAATCCATTTAAAATAAGATTAGAAACTCAAACTCAAACTCAAACTCAAAGCATTTATTTCAAATAAACCAATTACAGGTACTTTTGAATTGTTAAGCAAGGGGTCGGTCAGTCAGAAAGATGAAGCTAGTTGCCCATTCCAAAGCGTAGTAGGTTCCTATGGAGAAGAACGGACAAGAAACTCCATGGACACTCTTTTAAAATATTGTTACAAAATATGGGTTACATCATTCATGTTGAAGTTATACATGTGAGAACAATGTAGAAAGACGTGCACGTTAGAAGCGTCCGTAATAGAAACAATTCACAATTAAATAAACTTTTTTCACAGTACGTTCAATCGATTTTGACTTATATTCCGTCGGCATAAGGATGGCATTAAAAGCAAAAAATGGTTACAATATCAAATGTTTACTGCAGCTGCCATTTGTCATGCCACCAACGCAATAGAAGTCAAAATCGGTTGAACCGACTGTAAAAAGGTTTACTTAAATGTTTAATGTTATTTCAAATGGAGTATAGATGGTATAGACTTTTTGAAATGCAAATGATACTGTCCATATTCTGAACTACATTTAGCAAGAATGCGCTGAACTGTGGATGCAGATAAAACGGTCGTCAGAACGCAAAATTGATACATATTTCTATTAAAGGACTTGCTATTAAGGGGTATTCAATAAAGTACTCAAGTAAAATGTATTTTCTTTCTTTCTTTATACACGACCGTGTTAATGATTATAATCAATATTGTCTAATTAACAGAGAAATTACGTAAATAAGGTTGGAATTAAAACATATTATTTCAACACAACCGTCGAAACGTCGAAAGAATCTGCTGAATGCGGGAAGATCTGCTAGCATTATTTGTGCCTATGCTTCATGTATGCTAGCTATATCCAATGTCCGGCCAGTGAAAGTCTTTTGGCTGCGAAATGTAGATAATTTTAACGAATTTGATTGAAACAAAAATACGCGGATTCTGAATTGAAAATTTTAAGTTGTCAAACTGTAGTTTGGCATTACTTAAGGTAACGCCCGCGAAATTTGAAATTTATTTGCAGAAATGCAATCGATTTTGAATTTCGAGGGCTACTTTGAAGGAATCACCTTAAGTAATGTTAAATAAGAGTTTGAAAAGAAATCCTCAACGTCAAATTTTCAATTCATTACCAAGAAAAAAAAAATGCCTTCACTTTCCAAGTCACTTAACTATTTTACAACAAACAATTTTAACTCTTATTGAAAAATATAGATAGATCTGTATATCCCAATATTTTTCAGTAACTGAGCGACACATGTAATCAGTTTTACCTGGTTCCAATCCAACTGGATCCCGTATAGAGTGTGCGATTGAACCGACTAAAATCGTTAGCCATCTACTAGCTCTCATTGAACGAAGGAATGTGGAAACGGGAAACTATCTTTAAAAATTCTGAACGAGTAACCGTATCAAAACGTTATCCTAGATTTGAAATTGAATTGAAAGTTTCTAAAGGCAAATACGTACATGACGTGATAATATTTTTCTTATTACTTTATTAATGTCAAATCCCATTTGTCGCAGGTCATTTAAACTATTTACAAGGCATTTATAAACATCAAAATTAACAAGAATTAATTAATTTCTCAGTAGTAGCCCGGAATCTGGATTTGTGCTCATCATCATCATCATTTCAGCCGAAAGATGTACACTGCTGGAGATAGGCCTCCCCCAAGCACCGCCACTTCAACCGGTTCTGTGCTTCCCGCATCCAGCGGATTTCTACGGCTTTCATAAAGTCATCGGTCCACCTTGTGGGAGGCCTTCCAACGCTACGTCTTCCGGTACGCAGTCGCCACTCCAGAACCTTTCGGCCCCAACGGCCATCTTTTCTGCGTGCAATGTGCCCTGCCCATTGCCACTTAAGTTTGGCAATTCTTCCAGCTATGTCGGTTACCTTGGTTCTCCTGTGGATCTCTTCATTTCTGATTCGATCACGTAGTGAAACTCCAAGCATAGCCCTCTCCATTGCCCTTTGGGTGACTTTTAGTCTTCTAATAAGGCCCATTGTGAGCGACCATGTTTCAGTGCGTTAAGTCATCACTGGCAACACGCACTGGTCAAAGACTTTCGTCTTGAGACACTGCGGTATGTGGGACGAGAAGATATTGCGTAGCTTCCCGAACGCTGCCCAGCCGAGTCGGATTCGACGATTGACCTCTTTCTCGAAGTTGGACCTACCTAACTGGACAGTCTGTTCTAGGTAAACATACTCGTCCACAACTTCTCGATTTGTGCTCGGTTGATAGCAATAGACTAGCCCCCTATTACATGGGGCTTAAAATAACTGGCGAAATGTGGGTACTATAGATAAACCTGTTAAAATTATCAGAATTTTTGATTCCCTTTCCACTCACAGAAGGAGACCTATGTCCCTACAGTAGGAATGTTGGCATCAGGAATCGAACCCACGATACGCAGCGCAGCAGTCAATCGCTTAACCACTGCGCCAACCATATCGTCAAATGGGCCACGACCCATGGGCCTCTGACTTGGCTACACAATATGCCGTCGAGAAATATCTTTCCTCACGCATCCTCATTTCAGGTTTCCTCAAGATGTTTTCTTAAAGGTAGTTTCTTAAAAGTATGGAGAATAATGGGCAAGAAATTCCATAGAACTTACTCTTTTAAAATGTTTTAAAATATTTGTAATGGTTTACAGTGGTTGTTAAAGTTGAATAACAAAAACACTACTATACAATAACAAAACTATTTGCTTCGTTATAATAAAATAATTGTACATGTAAACGTATTTTGACGAATAAAACCCAGCGTAATTTGCATCGCCCATTTGTCGAGGAAAATTATTCTTGAATTGTGTCGAATCATTTTACGTCAAGTGTGCAGCAAATTGTAGTACTCGTACCTATTGTATGAAATTGAATGCATCGTAAATTTGGCTACGCTCGTCTGATCCCACCCTAATTCTTTCTAATGTTATAAATGCTTATGGGCTCTTTCAGAAGTATCTCATGAAAGTGTAAACAAAGTCTGTTTACGTTAATTTCTTACGTAATTACTCATTAAAGGAAATTAGTAACACATTCATCTGTATTTAGAAGGTTTAACTTTATATCTCAAACTCACACACACACCTTGAGACGTGCGTCTCAAGGTGTGTGTGTGAGTTTGAGATATAAAGATAGTTTTGTTATTGTATAGTAGTGTTTTTGTTATTCAACTTTAACAACCACTGTAAACCATTACAAATATTTTAAAACATTTATATATATAGGATATATATAGGTGATATATATAGATATATATAGGTGTCTGTGTGTGAGTGCTCACACACAGACACCCTCACGCACACAACTACTCGGATAATACAGAACAGCATCATAAACGGTATTTATACCAAATTTTTATACATTTTTAATACAAGAATTGATTTTAGTTTTCCCTTAATTAATTAATTAATTGGTTTTTATATTTATGTTTTGTGATCTCGATGAGGCTAACTACCTTAAATGTAGCCATTTTTTTTTTATTACCAATATGCTGTATCTATTTAATGGTGTCTAAGATACAGGCTGTGCCTAGTTTGGGACCAAGGATACCTCCATATTGTAATTTTGAATGTTCAAATAAACGTGACTTTAATTATTATAATTCACCGTGAAAAAATGGGATCCCATAGGTTAAGATGAACCACCGAAGGACTTGCACTGCTGGCCACCCCCAAGCATTGCTATAACGAGTCCTGGACTGACTTGACTGGGCTGATTCCCACGACCTTCCCTAGTTCATCGGTCTACCTTGTAGGGGACCAAACCACGCTGCATATTCCAGTACGTGGTCACCGCTAAAGAAGATTTACAATAAAATCAAATCGGTCGACCTATTCTGAAAAATCTCATCGTGAACATTCAACAGTGTCTCTCCCTAACATCACAGCTCCCTTCAAGCTTACCTACTTCAGCTAAGTTTTTAAAAGTGAGATTTTTCAGAATAGCCGGCTGATTTCAAAATATTCAATTATGACTTACCATCACATTTGCGTCTACTTTCGGTTTCACATGAATAAAATGAATGTCCAATCCTTGAATATTAGTTCTATATTGTTCAAACTGATTAAAGAACCTCTCTCTTTCAGAAAAGCTGTACTTGAAGATCCAGTAGTTGAAGATTTTGGAGAAGCCATCTGAATGTACGCCGTAAGTCCAGGCTGTGTCTTCGAAACTTTTCTTCTTGTTGGAAGCCCGTCTGTACATCTCGAAGAGCCATCTGATTTCTGAGTCCATCTAGAAAATAATGACGATGGAATCGGTTATAGTCTAACAGAAATATTCATATGAATGTATAATAATATTGTGGAAGTCCATCGTGACAAAAATTTGTAACATGGATTCAGTACATGATTCTAGATTACCCTGAGTCGAAATATTTCGGCAGTTCTTAAAAAAATCTGCCGTTTCATACAAAACTAAAACCTACACGGTCAAAATGAATTCATAATGGTATACAAAATAAAGAGTATTCTATTCTATGGACAGCAGTTTTTTTTTATAACCCCTCTGACTGATTCCCTAATTTCACATTAAAATGGAGAATTTATTAGAAAAACAACTGGAATAATCCATTTTTATTTTTTTAGACAATTTCATAACGATTCTAACGACATTTGCTTCTTATGTAGCCCCCATACAAAAATACAGAGATATTTCTTATACGCGGCGTATTCCGTTTGACCTCCTGACACATATGGGGTCAAATTACGCAAAATGGCCGCCACAGACGATTGGATAACAGAAAAATTGAAACGCTGGTGGGTCTACAATCGTTTACTGAATCCTTGGTAAAAGTTTTCGACACTATGTCTCTTCCACCGTTATAATAAATCTGCACATACTATTCTTGTTAAAATATTATTATCACTTTTTATTTTGTTATTTTTCTTTTGTGTTTCACGACCTGTGACCGTTAAATGTTATTCTTTCTTTATTTATTTCCTTCTTTCTAAATAAATATATTAAAAAATACGTAAATGCTGTTTACACGATTATTTTAAATGCCAGAACGCTTTGTTGGTCTAGCGTTAGCAAGTGCAACTGCCGAGAGTTTGGGGTCTTGGATTTATTCTCCGGTCAGGCAGTGTTTTTATTTTCTTCCATCAGGAATTTCTCAGTAGCAGTTCGGAATAGATTTTTGCCTGGTAAATGAAAATTTAACCGCCTCTACCTAGTTGATATTCCACCAACTCGCACTAAGCGTTTTGAAACGTCTTTTATAATGCGCACAGCAAAGGAGTGGAACTCTCTGCCTGCATCTATGTTTCCAAACGCATACAACCCTAATCTATTCGAAATTAGAGTGGGTAAGCTCACTCCATCGTCGACTTTGTCTCTGTCAGTCTAGGTCAGAACCTAGACTAGAGTCAAGAGCCAACCCATCGTGACAAAAAAAATATAAAAAATTCAACAATTTCGAAGACTTACGAAGGTTTTCGATAATTATGGGAAAACGAGTTATGGAACTCAAATGGAGTTGGCCTGGACAGCTAGCAAGGTGCAGTAATGACAAGTGGAGTAAGACAGTGTTCGATTGGCGTCGACTGGAAGACAGAATGACGGCCATCCGGCGGCGAAATGGGCGGACGATATTGTTGCCATCGCGGGTAGAACCTGGATGAGGCTGGCACAGGAGCGTGGGGATTGGCACAAGAAAAGAGAAGACTATGCTCAGCAGTGAATGAAGTCGGGCTGTGGATGATGATGATGATGAAATGACAATAAATGCTCGCTTCTCATTTCATAAGACTTAAAAAATAACCGATAATATTTCACTTTTCAGTTCGGTTTATACAGATACAGTGGTGTACTTGTATCTGTATAAACCGACCGCCGCCAGTGGCTACAAAATGCTTTCACACAGTTTGTCGAATCTAGATACCCAGAGTTCAAAGGCATAAATGAACTTCCGATTAGATGGCAGCAATGTATAGATAATAAGTGTAAATATTTTGATTAAGTAAATATGTTACATCTTGGAAAAAAACAAGTTTTAATTTTGCAGTATATAAATCGGCAATTTCATACTTTAACCCCTAATATATTATCAAGGGGTACTCACGGATTCAGAAAACACAATCCGATACGGTCTAATAGATGTATCTTGAGGCTCAGTAGTATTCGGACCCCACCATTTATTCAAATCTACTTCAGGCAGTTCTGGTACAGTCATGAAATCTTGGTACACATTGTAAACAAATATGGAAATGCTTGTTAATGCTAGAATTGAAATCAGCGATGCTACCTGAAAAAGAAAAAACGAGGTTAAATGTAGATTATAAGATTTTTAAATTAACGGGGAATGTGCAATTGATATCTCAGTAGATATGACTGAGTTTTAATATTGAATGGTAATAGGAAAGATTTTAGCAGGCCATTAAAGGAGAGAGAGAGAAGAAAAAAAGAGAAATGGGTTAATTGGCATAAGAAAAAACCTTAAAACTATGAAAACAGAAATAAACAATACTTATAATGCCAAAATTCATTAACATAGACTTTGGGCACAGGTATAATAGACTCACAGAAAAAATATAACGGTACACGTTTTATTTTAAAATTGTTAACGTTTTGAATCTAATATATTTAATCGATTTTCAAATTGATTACAGTAACTTGATGAACAAAAAATCAGCATTGATTCATTATCATAATTTGATTGATATCCAATGCATCAAAGAACTTGTTTCGTTTCACACACATAATATATATTTTTTTATTTTTTTTGCACTTCGTCCATGTTCTGAACATCTAAGAATGTTACACCGAACATTTTACAAAACAACATTAAAAAACAGAGAAATTAAATGAAGCATACAACTGTTGAATTTAAAGAAGAGTCTTTGAATTCAACAGTTGTATACTTCATTTAATTTGAATTGACATATTGTTTATCATTTATCAATATATTTTCAATCAAATCTTACGCTGATTAATTTAACAATGAACTTACATTCAAATTGCTACTTTCCTTTACTTCCTTCTTTCTACCACCCATCTTCTTCGACACTATCTTTTCCGACTCTTTCTTTTTGACATTTTTACCCATTTTGTGTCTATATCTACCAACTACTTAAACGATAATAAACAAAATAGCTATAATTATTATCTTATCTTATACTGTTATCAAAAAAATGATGATGTGTTTATTGGTAATCTGTTTACATAACTTTTAATCTATTGATAATGAATATGTAGAACATTGATTAGTTTTTAATTTTTGAACTGTATTATTCTTTGTATTAAATTTTTTATATAAATATAATTAAATAATAAGATTAATATGATGACGCAAGATATCTGGGGCCTAAGTCTACTAATTTACAAATTTTGCAATGGTCTCGCCATTGTGAGTATGTGACAGTGTTTGTATGGCAAATCTGTCAAAAACTCACAATGAAGAGACCATTGCAACGTTTGTACATTAGTAGACTTGGCCCCCGTGGGGTCGCTTGGTAACAAAATGTCGTTATTAGGTTACTCTTTCTGAATGCACTGAATACCTTGAACCAGGCCATAATTAAAACCTACATATTAATTGATAGCCCAACAAAACGCTCACATACATACATAAACTTACACCTTATTTCCATGGAGGTAGGCAGAAACTATATAACGCTACCTGCTACGCTGCTTACATACATTTGCTTCGTTCAAGTTCATACATCTGGTCATACACGCACGCCAGTTGCGAGTGCACCTGACCTTTCTGAAGAACAACACCAATTAGGTCATTATAATAATGTCCTCTTATCATACTTACCCATCCCGGCTTCCACGCACATCTGCCTTATAAATACTTTTTGTTAGTCGCCTTTGACTCATCCTCTCAACATGACCAAACCATCTAAGCATACCCTTACAATTATTGTCACAGAACGCTCACTCTTCACCAATTTTCCAGTATTTGAGTTACATCTGGAAAGTTTCTCCATTCCACTCGTATTTTACAGCTTTTACAAAAAGAAACAACTTCCAACTTCAAAAGTATCAAAATAAACCTAAATGCTATCAAAAATTCTTCCCAAAAATAAAATTCTCGTACACTTACAAAATTGATAACATTCCGTGGCGGTCCAGTCAACATTAGTTTAAAAGTAAGATATATTCCCGACACATACGTGGTTTTATATCGAGAGTGCAGTTTCTGGGTCATTCGCTTCATGTGGCGAAGTGCACTGCCTTCAAAGGTGTAAGGACACCATGTTGAGCTGTTTAGAAGGATATTTAGACACTTTCTGAATTACGCTTTCTGGTTGTTTAAAGCAATCTCATTTACGAGCTTTTACTATTAGGGTTATAACGGGTTTTTCAACAAGAACTTTGTTTTTCAATTGGGGCAACACCAACAACATGACAGTTTTGATATTTAGTTTTTTGACGTATTTGTAGTAAGTAGATGCTTTGGCAATTGTTACAATGAATTCAATTTCGCTCGAAAATCGAATTAAAATAATTAAAATTCACTATGAAAGTGGTTCTGTTAAAGTTACATTTCGTAAAATCGTGATATTTTCGGACAACATAAGCTGTTAAGTGGCCAGCCAGATCGTGTGATTTAACACCACTGGATTATTTTTTGTGGGGTTATGTCTATACGGAGCCAATCGAATCGATTGCAGCCTTAAAACTCAAAATCCGTGATGTGATTAACGAAATAGACCCGCCATTTTGCCAAAAAGTGATTAAAAACTTTGATGAAAGAATTTACATCTGTCAGCGTGGTCATGGTGGACATTTGCCAGATATAATTTTTCATTCATAATTGCCAAACTTTTCTCTTCGTAATACAATAAAAATTTGAATCATCTTCATCTAAATTCTTTCTTTCATTTTGTTTTAGAAAACAAAGTTCTTGTTGAAAAACCCAAAAGTTTTACCTTTTTTTGATGGCACATTAACTCCACCTTGTTAGATATGTAGAGTACCGCCATACAAACACATACAACAACATATTGTTTATAGTATAGTTGTATATATTGTAAGGAACTAGATGGCGCTCGAGAACCACCATGAAGTTGACAAGTGCGAAGATAGCAACGCGCGAGCGGCGCGCCTAGCTGGCATCTGGAACCGAGGCTGACGTTCTCTTTTTCTGGCGGACACCGACGGCTCAACATCGACCTAACATTTTGCTGTACTACATATGTGTATTTTTAAATAAATATTTATTTAAACTTTTACCTTGTTTTTCTGAGCTCTTATAACATATACCTAGTCGTAACTTTGCTATAGAGAAGTGTGACCTGATGTCACACTATGCCACTTACGCCAACGTGACGTAACTTGAGTCCAGATAGTGTGTAAACTATAAAATAGACAAGATATTGGGCGTAAAAGGCACAAATATTTTCAGTTTCGTTAATCTCATGACATTGCTTATACATTGCAAAATAAAATAGACAAGATATTGGGCGTAAAAGGCACAAATATTTTCAGTTTCGGTAATCTCATGACATTGCACACTATGCCACTTACGCCAATATGATGCAACTTGAGTCCAATAGAGTTTGTACAACGAAATAAATGGTGTACGACCATTAAAAGTATCTCATATTTACAGTTTTCCTAATACGCAATATAGATTAGGGCGCATAACTCGAGACTGATGTACTTTAGAGCTGAGCTGCCATAGTACCTAACGATTGTTTTTATGGAAGTACTCTATACATCTAATAAGGTGGCTTTAGTGTGCAATAAAAAGCGGCCAAGTGCAAGTCGGACTCGCCCATGAAGGGTTCCGTAGCAGCAAGCGCGGTTTACGATTTATGACGTATTAAAAAAATTATACTTACTAGATCTCGTTCAAACCAATTTTCGGTGGAAGTTTACATGGTAATGTACAATATATTTTTTTTTTAGTTTTATCATTCTCTTATTTTAGAAGTTACGGGGGGGGACACATTTTACCACTTTGGAAGTGTCTCTCGCGTAAACTATTTAAAAACCTCAATATCATTTTTAAGACCTATCCATAGATACCCCCACACGTATGGGTTTGTTTTGAAAAAACTCCCAACATTTTTTTTTTCTATTTATGTGTGAAAATTTAATGCGGTTCACAGAACACATCTACTTACCAAGTTTCAACAGTATAGTTCTTATAGTTTCGAAAAAAAGTGGCTGTGACATAAGGACGGACAGACAAACAGACATGACGAATCCATAAGGATTCCATTTTTTGCCATTTGGCTACTGAACCCTAAAAAAGGCACCAGTTGCCCATATATTTCAGGCGAAGGCCTTTTTTTTGGGATATTTGTTTGATAACAAAAATAATCGACATCGACGGCGTCCTAGCTCGTTTAGGTTTTGACAGCCTTTTTTTTTTAATTCTGGTCCAGTTGTCTTATTTTACTCTTAAGCCGTGTTGAAACGAGCTATTGATTTGTTGAAATATTAACTAAGGTAGGTAGTTGGTAGTAATACCAACTCGTGTTATTTAATTTTATATGTGGAAGGGAGACTATTCTTTTATTTGGGTTTTCTTCAGTTCATCTTGTTTGCTGTAAACTAGGTAGGTACGGACTTGATGCAAAATTTTGTGGCCAGTAAGATCCACAAACAACTTTTAAACCAATCTTCTGAAGACAGATGGCTATTCGAGATAGTTTATTAAATTCAACTCAAATATTTGAATTGCATAGCTTGTTGTTGATAGAAAATCATGTTTCATAAGATTTTTTATTTTAATCTTTTCTAAAGATTATTTTCTATTTTGTGAATGTGAGAACGTTGTAGGCCTAGTGGAGTGTAGATTTGTTGGCACTTTTCTATTTTAGTACCTGGTAATTGTTGGAAGGCCTACCTGTCCTCCCATACCAATTAACAATGTTATTTGATAATATAGCAAAGCCAATTATTTTTAAAAGAGTAACCGTGGAGTTTCTTGCCGGCTCTTCTCCATAGGAAACGACTAATTGGAACCGTGCACCTAGCTTCTGACGTTTCATAAGTGCCCATGTAGGTTTATGTCAAATAAAATATTTTGATTTAGATTTTTTTTTGTTCTTTAAAAATAACATGTCTAGACACAGACTATTTGATGGTCAATAAATTGTTATTGTATCCAAATGTATTAAATCCCTCGTTGGTCTACTACTGCTCATCGCGCTACTGCTGAGCATGAGGTCCTGGGTTCAATTCCCGGGTCGGGCAAAAGTGTTATTGGATTTTTCCATCTGGAATTTCTCAGTAGCAGCCTGGAGTCTGGATTTGACCGCGGTTGATGGCACTAAGCTCGCCCCGTATACAAGGAAATTAAAAAAAAGTTTTTGCGAACTGTACCATGTGACATATCAAATGAATGGGCGTATTGTAAAGATTTTTTTTTAAATGATTTTAATTGAAATACTTTTAACGTTATTTAAGAAAATAGATGAAAATTTACAACGCTATCTCCGAAAGTACGGATCCATTTTGGAAAAAAAAAATGCAGAAAAAGTTCTTTACTTAAAGATTACAGGATAACCTATAAGGAGTCTATGGTCTTAATATAACATGGTAAATCTCTCAATATTATGCGTACAAACTTACATTTTCAATGTATGGGAAAACATGTTTTTAACTATAATGTTAAGTTTGTTCTTGGGATAAATTCATCCTAACTACGGAACCCTTCATTATGCGTGGTCCAACACGCACTTGACCCGTTTTTTTTTTTTTTTTTTTTCAAGAATCGCTTTTGAGTTTTATAGCGAATGTTATTTAGAATGACAGTTAGAATCGGCTTATTTCCAGCAGCTCCAAATCTTTTGGTCTCCAAACAATTTTTCTGTCCATACATTTATTCCCAAGAGCTTCATAATTTAATAAAATTATTAGTTAAATAATACAATACTAAATTATTATTATATTGCTTTTTAATTTGGAGCCGCCGGGAATAAAATTATGCAGCGCCTGGTAATAAGCCTTAGAATCATCCCCTTGATGGCGACTAAACGGCCACCCTGTATTTGTAATACCATGAACCCCTCAAAGTTTGGTCACCCTACCCGCGTTACGTGTTCACTTACAAGTAATAACGGAATGCTTTCACTTTATTGCTGTTTATGCTCGCATTCTGTCAGCTGTCGTATAACCTTGAGGGAGATATGCAAATTGTTGCTTCTGATGTGCCATCACACAAAGAGATAACTTTGTGATGTGTTGTTAATGTAATGTGTAGCATATTACGAAGGAGTTACTTATAAAGTTACATCAAATTTTTAGAAGAAACTATTCATATTCATATTCTTTATTGTGGATCATAGCTAGGTAAAATACATACAGTGCTCTCATTAGTAAAATTAGGATCAGCTATGTCCCGCCGCTTAGGCATACAATAACAATCACATAAATCAAATTAAAAAGTATTTAAATAAGTCAAACCAAAATACACCAATTTCAATAAATGTCAGAAGTAACTATATCGCACACCTAGATAAAGAGTAGCACAACTCAAAATACCTCTTTTTTCAGGAACAGCAAAAAACGTTCTACTCGTTTTCTATTTGACCGATTTAAATTATTGTTGTATGATGTTGTATATTATTTTACTAAGATATTAATTTGCTATTAATATATATATTTTTTATATTAATTTAGTAAAACAACAATTACTTTCATTTGTCAACAATACTGGGGTAAGTGGAAATAATTTGAAGAACACACAAGAAACAAGACCGATTCAATCACGAATACGAAATCAACTCAAAATAATTCACGCTTGATTACTGCGATTAGCCACGAATACAAAACTAAGTCGAAATAATTTACTCTTTGAGCGTATTGACAGCATCTTTCCCTGCAGCTGACATGTCGTAACTGGTGATGCGTTACTGTTGTTGATGGGGGGTGACCGTGGAGCTACTCAAAAAGACTGACTTACAGCGCAATCTAGTCTTTTATGAATGGAGTTTGTACACCGGTGTCTTTGGAGTTAATGTAGTTTTCAACACTGATTCCGATAATCGCAATAACTCGATTTTGGATTATTTTGAGTTGTGCCACCCTTCATCTAGGTGTGCGATATATTAGATTATTATTATTAACCACAGATTATTATTACATATTATTATTATATTATTATTAACCACACATAATAATTAAATGAATGCCAAAAAAAAAAGATACTACTAGATATTCAAAAAGTAGGTATCCTTAAAGTTTCTGTACGCATCATGGCTGAGTTAACCTATATTGTGCAAGTGATTTGCGTGAAACTGTCTGCGTGGAAGTCAGAAAAGAACATTGAATAGCTATAAAGAACTGAAGACTCAGTTATTTGTAGCCTTCCACGAGGCCTGACCCCAAGTCCCAAGTCAACTCCAGTCGGCCGTAGCAAAAAGAATGTCCACAGATGGGAGTTTATGGACGACACGGACCTCAAGGTTATATGCGGCGTCTCCCGCCCTGTCACCTATGAACTGGAGGATCTTATGACTGCGTCAGCGCGTAGCTGATTTTTAGGGAAAATTTAAAAACTTTCCTATTCATCGATACGCTAAGTTGTTCATTATAACATATTATTCATTGTTATTTTTATTCTGTTAAAATCTCATCGTGAAAACTTATTTAAAGTGAGTTGTCATTCTACCGGATTGACACTATTGACCGCTCGCTTCAAGCTGACTTCACTTCACTTCTCGGCTTTTTCGAAGAATTCCTCTGCGTAGAATTTTCATTAATCACTAGTAATGGTCATACACACACACAGTATAATATATTTTTTTTTTTTTTTGGGAAAATCTATTCACATTGAGAATAATAACCCCACCGCCGTATCTCTGCGTTGATGTCGTGGTGGGGCTAGCGCGCTCTGAACTCTTGGTCTGTGCCGGTAGAGTTTACTTTGCCGGAACATGTCTAGGGTGAGGAGCCAGACCAAGAGAGATACAGAAACCCGCAGGGCAGCATGTGGTGAGCTGTTGGGTAGTGGCGACCCCACGGACCCTATCTCCCGGGAGAAGTCATGTTCCTCATCTCTGGCTTGCCTTTATTGGCCGGCTTGAGTGGAGAATCGCAAGAGCAAACGTGCTCGGAGGAAGGAAATAATCCAGTAAGTGCTGGTAGGGATCTTGACCATCTTCCGGACTCTGGGATTGTTTTCATAGTCGTGGAATACCTGTCCAGTCCTCAAGCACCTCAGGATATGTTGCCCCCTTATTGCTACAGCACTAAGTGCTAGCGACCGTTTCCGGGGGCCCATTATTGATTGTGCAAGTCACCCCCTGCCATTTTATCCGTGCACAATAAAACATTGATCAGACAGGGGCCCTATTCCTTCCATAGTTTTAGGTAACCAGTCCATTTTAATCACCCAAAACCATAGCCCAATATCTTTGTTTCCATATCCCGCAATAGTCCTACACCAACCGGGGGTTGTCCTTGGGTGCACTTGCATAGTGCGTACAGGGATAATCGTCGGTTGGTGCCTCATTTAATTAATAAGCGTCTAACGGGCCTCTGCGAGTTGGCTTCGGCCCCTCGTACGCCTTTCAAAGGTCCGGGAACCCAGGGTTCCGAGATATGTAAACATATAAAAATAAAAATAATAATACATTTTAAATTTATTATTAAATTATTCCATAAACCATTAATTTATCCTATTTCTTGGCCAAAGAATCAGCATTACCATACGTGACAATGCTGGCAGCCTTTTGGGCCCTTTTCCCCCTGACAGCAATGCGGTCGATGTTTTTGTTGCCCTATGATTCTTTCCCCTCCTTTTGTTTTATATGTGTACTTCTAAATATTATTTTAAGACTATAAACAAATAACATCACCGTTATTCCACAAATTGCAATCAAAACTAAATTCGTCAAAATACATGAACACATAACCACAAATAAACACAGCTTTCGCACTAGTAATTAACCGAAATAATAACTAAACTGTTAATGACGTACCTAAATATAGAAATAGTATAAAACAAGTCACTTTTCGTGTCTGTCTGTGTGACCGCTTAGTTCGTCATAACTGCGCAATGGATTTCAATGTGGTTTTCACCATCATTCAGAGAGTTTATTCCGGAAGGTTTATATGTATAGCATATACCTAATTTTTATATAACTTAGATATACAGGGTATAAGGGACAGCTCTCCGCAAACTAAAAGAGTTCATTCAGCTCCTTATTGTAAATCATATTCCACCGGAAATGAAGTGAAAACTTCTTTAGGCGCGCTGAGCACTTTTTGGGTGAACAAAAATCATGGAACTCGCGTCATCGTAACCGAACGCTTTCCATGAGCTATATGTATGTGTTTATCTGTCTATATGTATGTGTCTATCTGGCATTAATGCTGAAATGAACCTTTTTGGCGCAGCCGTGAGGCACACAGCTATTTGTTTATATATTATTTTTTTTTCACTTTTTATTTTGTTTGTAATTTGTGTTTCGCGAACTGTTACCAAATAAACGTTATTCATTCATTCTTTCTTTCTTTCTTTATTTATTTATATAAATGCGTGCTTTATGGGTGAGCAAAAATCATGGAACTCGCGTCATCACACGATCCTGCGATATATTACACACTGGTGTGGACGGACCGACCTTTCGAGCAACAGATGTCGCTACTAATCGTTTGATATATCGTGGGTGTCGAAAGTCGATAGATGGCGCTGCTTGACGCAACACAGTTATTCCAAAGTTTTGTGTTTTCACTTCTGTCGGCAGTCCTTACGAATGCATTTTTTTTTTTTCAGTTATAATTCCTTTATTTCAATATAAAATTACAATCTGTACGTAGCCCTCCATTTATGTCAATAAAACAGCTAAAATAAAAAATTAATCTACAATAGATTTTGAAATACTCTAACAAATGACGCTCGAAATCAGCTGTTCACTTTCTGTCTAGCTACAGTGTTCATCGATCTCAAAGCACCCTGTAGCGGAGTCGAAGGCTCGCTGCGCTGCCATTCGCTATGTGCGTTTTGCCACGGCAACGATACATTGCGTGTGAGGTAATAAAACAAATCAGGTTTATTGGATTCCCATTACGTTCCTGAAATAATTTCATGTACCGGTCATCTTAGTATGATATACTGTATTCACCCCATCAGTCTACGGAGGGCTGCCCCTTACATCCTGTACATCAAAAATCTCTATGTTTTGACATGTCACCAGATCAGTAGTCATCATCTTCCTGCCCTGGTTCCATGTTACTTTGGGTAGGCACAACACGTTTTCTCTTTCCATTATCCCCTGTCAACCGTCACACTATCATTCACTCCCTTCTCTTTCATATCATTCCTCATACAATCCATCCATTTTTCTTTGACCTTCCTCTCCAACCATCCACCAACATTTATATTCATCACTGTTTTAGTCACATGCGTTTCCTCCCTCCTCATCATGTGATGAGGAGGGAGGAAACACATGTAACTGTACTGTAACGAAATCGTTACAGTACAGTTACATGTGCCAAGTCTGCTATTTTTATAAATTCGTCACTCCAACACGATCCCATTGTCATTTTGCTAAAAGTTCGTAATCTGCTAAATTCATAATGGTCGATCATTGGTCGGTCAATGGTCTCGTAATAGAATTGTATTACAATGGCATTTTGAACATTTATTCATGCCAGATTTCATTTATTTATATTTTTACATATTAATTATTAGTGTTTTATGCAATCTGAAGTAGTAGGAAGTTGGAAGTTTAGTAGGAAGTTTCATTTGTCATTATGTACGAGATTACCAATTCTTTCAATGGAGTGTCAGTGGCTAACCATTGGAAAGTCATAATGACGCCATTAAATTAGTAGATTACCAAACTTGTCAAAATCAACAATTATGAAATCTCTGATAGACCATTCTGACACTATTGTAATAGCAGACTTGAGGCCCTGGTAATAAGGCTGGTAGTGTCCTTGCCAAAACATGCATTGCACCCGTGCGACGCAGGGGCGGGTCGCTAGTGTAGAAATAAATTAAACTAGAGCAATCAAAATGAAAATCAGTTAACACGAATTTCGATTTCGTATTCACTAGAAGTGAAATTGGGAGCGTACTGCAATCACTTGTCAGTCTGGCTCAGGCAGTTTATTCTTAAACAGATTGACGTTCAAACTCGAGGAATTTCGGTACCTGCAATCTAATAAATTACGTCTGTATTCCTAGTAGGCAGGTTTGTATATTGCATGGATGTTTCGAAACTTATGTCATACGAATCGGGCGTGCCTAACGCAATTTACTCGGAACCAATCTAGATTCCTGGCTATACGATAATTTTATGGTTATAATTCCGAAAAAACATATTTGTAACGATCGTGAATCGCAAAAAGCCAGTCAAACAAACTTAACATTGTAATTGAAAAACATGTTCTCCCATACATTCCAACTACAAATTTAAGTTTGTACGCACAATATTGAGAGATTTACTATGTTATTTTAAGACCATATACTTCTTATAGGTTTTCTTGTAAGCTATAGTATATAATTACTTTCTGTATTGATTGAAAAAAAAATTGTCTCAGTAGTTTCAAGGGGGGAAATGATCAATTTTAATCTATTTTCTTAAATAACTTTTAAATATTTGTTTTTTAAATTGAGACTCTCACAGTAAGTCCTTTCATATGATAAGTCACACGGTACAGTTTGCAATTTTTTTTATTTATTTGCCTCCCAAAAATGACCCCATAATCAAAATTCATCATTTACGTTACATGTCCGTGTTTGGGTCACAGAAATTTATATGTGTACCAAATTCAACTAAATCGGTCTATTAGATTCGCAGCAAATTGGCTGTGACAGACTGTTGACGTACAGACCGACAGACACACGAGTGTTCCTATAAGCGTTCTGTTTTTTCATTCGGAGGTATAGATCCCTAAAAATGTAAGAATATTTTAAATTTTGGTGGCTACCTTAGCATCCCCCTACCCAACGAGGCAGACAATACAATAGGAACACAAATAACTCTATTTCTATTTACGCCTCAGTGTCCTTTTATTTCTGTATTTTAGTTAATTAGTTATTTATATAATTTAGTGAGGAGCTCGTGGCTAAGTAATAACAGCCACACGGGTCGATCCGTTAGGTTAAGCTACGCTTGCCGGGGTTGGTCAGTGGATGGGTGACCATCTTTACATACCGAGACTCCTCCGTGCCTCGGAAAGCACGTTAAGCTGTTGGTCCTGGCTGTCATTCGTGGATCTTTGACAGTCGTTAAGGGTCGTCAGAAGCCCAAAAAGTCTGACAACCAGTCTTACCAAGGGGTATCGTGTTACCCAGTTACTGGGTTGTGGAGGTCAGATAGGCAGTCGCTCCATGTAAAATACTGGTATTCAGCTGCATCCGGTTAGACTGGAAGCCGACCCCAACATAGTTGGGAAAAGGCTAGGCAGATTGAGTTAATTAATTTAGTACCTAGTGTAAAAATAATTGGACGTAGTTAAGCAGAAAGGACTCAACCCACATTGTGGTCAGAGATGAGTTGCACATACTAAAGAGGTCCTAACAATTCGTTCTTTCACTCGGCAAAAAAGATCCGTGACTCTACAAAGAGAAGGTTATTTTTAATGTTAGGAACCAACCCACATGTAGCTGGGTATCTTCCGTTAACCATTAGGACCTCTCTTTGGTATATACAACTCATCCCTGACCACAATGTGGGTTGAGTCCTTTCTGCTTAACAACGTCCAATTGATCATATACATATATCTTATTTTTTATAACAAAAAAAAAATTAACATTTCTATTCTAATTCCGGTTTCAAGGGAATAACAGACTTTACATACCAAAGATACACTTTTTTCTGGAAAGTTCTATTTTTACTTGGAAAATTGTATTTATAAACTTTTTTTTATTTTTTAATGAAATATGTCACCTTTGTTCGTAGATGGCTACACGTACTAGATTTATATATTCTGATAATTGGGCCCAGTCGGTGAATGACACACGTTTTCATTTTTTTTTTTTTATCAACCGTGGCTATGAAATAATTTACATAAGATAAAGAGCCTGCCTGAATTCGAACCTACGACCAACAAATCCTAAGTCACGGCCGTTTCCACTGAGTCAACACTGCTTACAGATCAAACAAAACACATTTTTTTTTTTGCATTAAAAATAACCTGAAATTACCAGTCATGTTTTCAACTCTATTTCCAAAACCCAAAGAACCTAATTCAACAGTAAACAAAGGGCGATCGCACAGAATACAGGTTCAAATCAAGGAGTTCATATAGGTACCAGCTGAAATATTACGACAAAAACTCAAGCTCATCGATATTCGTGTCCTACTTCTGCGATCGCAACATTCTGAATACTAAAATGGTTGCTTCGACATCGGATTTTAAATTCTTATTAAATTTACACGCTGGGTTGAGAATATTAAGGAATTCCATACAGCTTTTGCCCCTTTGTGTAAATGTCGTGCTCCGATCGTAGAAATGGCCATATCGTGATCTGCCTGGCCATTTCACGATACGCCGCCATTTCATGATTTGACCGTCTAACGTCCGCCATATCGTTCAAGGCTCAGCATTTGACGATTTTCCTAGCGGCGCTTGGACATATCGACCCAGATATGCATTGAAAACATAACCCTGTCATTCCTTTTCTATTTATTCCAAATCGAATAATTCCTATTTTAAGGTGCTTCCACACTTGGAGCACCTTCAATGTAATGCCGTAATGTAACGTTACAGAGTCGAGCATTACATCAGTGAGGGAGGAGAACCGAGCATTACAGTGCGCAATATGTAAATGTTACAGATTCGAGCATTAATTCAGTTCAATTCATTAATTCAATAACAATTTTTACTTCGTGTCTGAATTTCTATAACTAAATGTATAAAAAATATCATGCATGCAATCTGTAATTAAATCATTACAATAATCCAAATTACATTTCTTTTTACAACACGTCTACCCCAACGGTCATCGGTTCTACGGCTAATATGGCTGGCCCATTGCCACTTCAGCTTACTTGTTCTGTGAGCTATGTCGACAACTTTGGTTCTCTGCCGGAACCAATGTCTCTGCTTCAGCAGAAACACCGAACTGAAGTATTTAGCAAACGCATTTGCAGCGTCTACCCCAACCACCATCCGTCCATCATTATTCAAAACCAGTGCACGTTTGTCTCAGAGACTGCTGACCTTTTACAAATTTCCAAACACTTTTAGGATCCCTCTTTATATCTGCCTCTGTTCGTCAGATATATTCATTGTATGTCTGATCGATCAGATCTTTAGCTCGCTGCCTGTATTTTTTTTATATCCCTGATCAATTTAAACTGCATAATTTCTTTTATAATGAAAAGACTTTAATAGTTATTTATGCAACTGTTTTATAATGAGGGGTATTGAAACACGAATGTGGGTTTATCACACGAGGCGAAGCCGAGTGTGATAATAGCACATGAGTGTTTTAATACCTAATTATTACAGTTGCATACAAGACTTTATCTACACCCATGATATGAATCCTCTATAAAAGGTTCTAAAACAGTTTTTGCAATACTAATATTGAACAAAAATGGCGGGATACGACGCTATGGTATAGTATAGTGAAACGCGCGTGCGTGACAATGTTCTTTTTTTGAAATTCATAAAGATACCACGAATTGAGTCATGAGAATGGAAGGTAGGATGATGATCCTAGTAGGAAGGGATCATCATCCTCGTAAAAGCAAAGGAGTTGCATTATGAAATTCAGTACAACATTATAACTCCCCGTTTGGAGGCAATATGGTTACTATGACACTGGGTTTTTTTAATTTTGGCAATAAGCTAACTGTTTCAGAAACTTTTATATAGGATTTATAGCATGGGCGTAGATAAAAGTTTTAATAATGACGGGTGTAAACCACGCCGGTTACTGGTACTTTGATTTTTTTCGTGGTACTTGTTTAACCGCTTTGGTGTACCGCGTGGCGCCGGACGTAAAGAATAGCACCACCCCATTTCCTCCCGTGGGTGTCGTAAAAGGCGACTAAGGGACCGACTAGAGAATGGGCAGCAGCGTTCTCTATGCATTTTTAACATCATACTGCGATCGCCAACCCGCCTGCCAAGCGTGGCGATTATGGCAAACCCCCCCAATTGGGAGAGGCCTATGTTCAGCAATCTTTCGGCTGAAATGATGACTTGTTTAACAAAAATTTCATGTAACATGCTGTAAAGTAATATGACAGCTTCGTCAACGTCTGTTAGTGAACATATATCGTCCCATTTTGATAAACACAACTCACCATAAAAAGATTGGAAATCGACTTTACGGAAATTCCATTCTGTCGGCTTAGTATTGTCGTCACAAACCGCATAGCGAGGCGTGCACGCCATGCGACCCCGCGGCTCGTGTTTAGGCGATTTTCATTTTAATTCTTGTAGCGAAAATGTTATTATGCATTATAATTACGTGTTATCTTTTTTGTAAATGAAAGCAATAAATTCGGTAAGTTTTTAGATTTGGTACTGAGCAGTTTGGACGTTGAGACGGCGGTTGATATAAATGGTGACTTAGAAGTCCACGGTAGAAGCAGTGGTCCCGGCTGATACCTAGCACTCGCCACTATCAGTGAGTGTGCGAAGGAAGTGTGCTGTCGTAAAATATAAATAAATTATTACAATAAATAAATAATAAATTAAATTAAATTCTCTGAAATTAAAAGATAGTGAAAACCGTATCAAAATCTATTTTGTAGTTTAGAAGCACTAAGCGTCAAGACATGAAATGCGTCTTTGTTTTATACTATTTTTAGATATAAATACCAATGCCAGCTACAAACCAGCATCTTCCGAAACATCCACGTCTAAACAAAACATCAATACCCACCACAATATAATCAATACACAATTGGATAAAACATCAATGTCTCACAAAGATGAAGCAACGAATGATTGCAAATAAATTGGTACAGGGAAAGCCGCGCTTGTCAACAAATCAAATCAATTGATAATTGAACAAAAATCTTTTACAATTTAACTGAAGATGTTCGAATCTTCATCCATTATGAGGATTAGGGATGTCTGTGTGGATTTGGATGTGGATGTATTGATGGGAGGAAGCGGGTTAAAGTATTATGGGATTTCGGGGGTGTGAAAACGGAATTGTGAATACGGAATATTGGAAAGAGGGTAGTCGTGTGGTGTATAAAACGATGACGCTGGAAAAGTAAGCGTATAGCTGGTTTATATAAGAAATTGTATCTATGGAGTGTTGGGCAAGTAATTATGTAGGAAATGCTTTTTGTCAAACTGATTTGACATCTACTGATCTTGAGTTTATCAGCTTTCATGATGTTGACTCTTATCTTTCGTTAACACATGACCACATTAGACAACTGGTTTCTAATCAGCCTTCGTATATGCTTCTTTCAAACTCTCTGTTTGAATTAAAATATACTTACCTAATTCTTTATAACTTGACATAATCACTGTGGAAATATTCCGAGAACCTATATCAAAATGGTATATTCAGAAGATTAAATTTTCATCATGTGTAAACTAATATTCATATCATCAGATAAAATTGGATTGCTATTAAAAACTTCCAAACCAATATACCAGTACCGTGTGGTGCCGGACGTAGAGAATAGCACCACGCCATTTCCTCCCGTGGGTGTCGTAAAAGTCGACTAAGGAACTTACTAGAGAATGGGCTGCAGCGTTCTCTATGCATTTTGACACCATAATGCGTTCGCCAACCCGCCTGCCAAGCGTAGCGATTATGGCAAATTCCCCCCTTTTGGGGGAGGCCTATGTCCAGCAGTAGACGTCTTTCGGCTGAAATGATGGTGACCATCGAACTGTTTTTTCTTCAGTTCCGAATCATCATAACTATTATAAACTTTTTGCTGCTAGGCAGAGTATTTTTGAATTGCGAGCCACTGAGGTTAATTTTCAGTCCCATTTTGCCTTTTATTTTCGGGCATTTAAATCAGCTTTATTTATTTTATCATTCTTCTCCGCTCCGCTCACCACACTATAATAGCCACTAACCATCTCCAACGTCGGCATTATGTAGATTAGACGTCTGCTTGTCTTGTCGGATCGAACGAACGAATGAACGATTCCCGTCCCAGTTGGTGAACGATTCGTTTTGATACGCCACGAACTATATTTGTGGAGTCTATTTGAATATTATGCGATAACAAGTGAGGGTATTTTTAGGGTTAAAAAGGGTAAAATTTAGTTTATCAGGCTGGGTTCAATACTAGAATGTACAAAAATTGACCTTTTTCTCAAATTATTGGCGTTTCGTTACTTTGAAATCTAATAAAATTAGGTAAAGAGCAGTAGAATGATGAAACAAACAAAAAATACTCAAAGTAAACAATAAATACTTTTTCCTTCTTTCTTTCTTTCTTTCTTTCTTTATGTTATACTAGCTGTTACCCGCGTGGATGTCGGTTATCGCGTAAAAAAGTAGCAGTGTAGTAGTAGTGGAACGCGCTACCATTTGGCATTAAAAAAGCTGAAAACAAACTTACTTTTAAAAGAAAAGTTCGTAACCACTACTTAAGTCAGACTAAATAACTCTCAAATGATAGTCTAGTCATAGTAATTATTATTAGGTGGTATTTGTTAAAATATCTATTAGTTTATTTTATTTGTATATGTGTATTAGTATCAATAAAACTATATAAATTCTCTTAATCAAGAAGTTAGTATTTTTGTCATTATTTTTGTACCCTACCACTGTTTTTATATTTAACCCAAAGGTTGACTGGTAGAGAATGCCTTGTGGCATTAAGTCCGCCTATGTACCACTATTGTACATGAAGTTTAAATAAATAAATAAATAAATAATTCCTCCATATCCCAGGCTATATTATCTTTGCCAAATGTCATGATGATCATTCAGCGGTTTAGGCGTGAAAACGTAATAGACAGACAGATTTACTTTCACATTTATATATTAGTATGAATTAATCGAAGTACCTACAATATCCTTCTTTCAGTTTACCTATACCTAAACCAGCCATAATCGTCAAACAAACAACTAGGTACTAGCCAGTTTAGCTCAAGTTATTCAGTGAAATGTCACAGGAAAATAGTGTTCCTCTCTTATCTGGCGTCCGAAGCGCCGGTATGACGTATTGTGTTTTATAACTGACTACAAAATGGTTGCTGCGGGAAAATGGCTGCTGCGATGGCGTAGTTTTTGAAAATATTGTGTTACTCGTAGTGAGAATAAAATTGTTATTTTAGACTCAGTTGTTTCTAGTATTTCGTACTTAGATACAAGTATCTAAGTACGAAATACTAGAAACAACTGAGTCTAAAATAACAATTTTATTCTAATCGATTTTGTTCTTCTAATCGATATTCAGCTGTTTTTAATACAAGAATATTTTGCAAAAGAGTATTAATTCTCTTTGTAGTTTATATAGTACTAGCTTTTGCCCGCGGCTCCGCCCGCGTAGATGTCGGTTATCGCATAAAAAAATATCCTATGTCCTTCTCCATATCCCAGGCTATATCTCTGCCAAATTTCATGACGATCGGTTCAGCGGTTTAGGCGTGAAAGCGTAACACACAGACAGACAGACAGACAGACGGACAGACAGACAGACAGAGTTACTTTCACATTTATAATATTAGTATGGATTGGTGGGACCCGTGTATTGTTGGATACCTATTATCTAAACGTTTATTTCAGCGCTCGTTAAATCAATCAATTTAAGCTAGTTCTCTGTGAATTTTGAACATCTTTATTAAAAAAAATCTGTAATACAATAATAATATACAATCTAACTAAAATATTTGTATTGGTATATTGGTGGTATGAAAAAAAAATGAGAACAGCTCATTGGGCATCAAAAATTTTGTCCGCTTTGCTATCAGTGCGAAAAGTACCCAAAAGGCTGGCAGCGCCATGTTGGGTGACAATATCTGATTCTTTGGCCTTATAATAAGCCAGTCCTCCGGTCACGTGAAGAGTCGACAACCTCGAAATACTCGATGAGCACTTGGACTCCCAGTATTTCAACCCCAGACGGCTCAAACGTATAGCTCCCAATAAGGTTGTTATATTTGCGCTGCTTGAGGTTTTCTGCAGTAGGCACCCCAGCACAGCCCGCCGTGCTTGGAAAACAGGATGGTGCGAGGGTATCGACACAGGTTGCATCCCATACCAAAGGCCTACCCAACTTAAATAGAAAATAGACATTTCCACGTTGCACCTTTCCACGTTAAATCTTATTCAACTAATCAGGCCTTTGTTATAATTGCGTAGGCGACTTAATAATTTTAAGCAGCTAGAAACTATGAATGAATCTTTGAGCTTATGAAACCTTTAGCTAAGCTTCGATATTGTTAATACTAGGAAAGCACTAGATCAAACTAATGTCGGTCAGGTATTCAAAATCTATCAAAGTAGAATTTCAATCCTTACTGATGCTTATTATATTCGAAATAAAAAACTGACTTCAAAATGGCGGCCGAAGCGTCCAGTCACAGCAAATAGTGGTCAGTCCTTATCTAATATCGGGACATGCAGTTTGACGCATTGAGTTTTATAGTCGGCTCCTTGAAAACGGTTCGTGGCGAGAAATTACCATGTTTCGGACTTTCGGTACGAAAATATAGGAATGTAATGCAATTGGTAATAACTTGGGTTTCCATTTTTACCTGTACTTTTGGGAAAAATGGATTTACAAATCCACTAACGTTTTTAAAATTCCGAATTAAATACGGATTCTAAACCTAGCAGGTGCCACGGTGACTTTTTAATTTCAAATAATGTTTCTTTATACTAAAGAGCATACATAGGTAATGAAAAAACGTGCAGAATAATTGTGCACTTGCAATTCCAAATAAATTTTGACAGTTCATCAATATCCATTGCGTTATTTACGTTGTGGAGTAGCAATTTTTCAAATCGTTGATGAAATGGATTAGGAATTCCCTTCAAAATACTTGACTAAAGATTATGTTTGTAAGTGTGTTACGCAATTGGGGTTCTAGACTTTGATGGTCATCATGCAGTGAGCAATCGAGTGATCATTGTTCATAATTATATTAATATTCAACGCTCTAAATGTTACGAACTCTATGCGTAGCAGAACAAATTGCCGTGTCTAGCAAAAGGCAGGGGCGACAGTGCACGGGAGGCGTAGGTAGGTACAAAAACATACAGATTTGAAATGTGTTAGATACAACCACCTTAGATACACCCACTCTCATGAATATCGGAGACACTACACTCGCAGTTATGGACGAGTATGTGATCGAATCAGAAATGAAGAGATCCGCAGGAGAACCAAGGTAACCGACATAGCTCGAAGAATTGTCAAACTTAAGTGGCAATGGGCAGGGCACATTGCGCGCAGAACAGATGGCTGTTGGGGCCGAAAGGTTCTGGAGTGGCGACCGCGTACCGGAAGACGTAGCGTTGGAAGGCGGACCGGGTGGACTGATGACCTTATGAAAGCCGCAGGAATCCGCTAGATGCGAGAAGCACAGAGCCGGTCGAGGTGGCGGTGCTTGGGGGAGGCCTATGTCCAGCAGTGGACGTCTTTTGGCTGAAATAATGATGATGAGATACAACAACGAAATCTTGAAGGTTATGATTTTAGTAATACAGTCATGCAAAGTTTTTAGTATTTTACCCATAACTCTGTATAAATACTAGATGCCAATTTAGATTAGCACCTAGTATTTATACAGAGTATATGTATCGTATGCAATACTTTGTACAGTTAGTTGTACAAAGTATTGCATACGATACATAAATTAACTATTATTTAACCGCTCATTCCTTCACGAAAAAAAAAATACAATTCTCTGGGTTGTATTCTTCATTACTGCTGCAGGCTGGCATAACCACAAAGGCATGAGCTATCCTTGCAAATCTCATGTTGATACTAGAATCCACTTTCTTAACCAGAAAATCATCTCCTACCAAATAACTTTACAACAGGCATCGTACGGATGAAAATTGTGCTGAAAATTAGTTCGGCATGCGTCCTCGCCTGTAATCTCGAAACTGAATAGGGGACAATTTGTGATGTCACATGCAGACATTTTCGTTACATGGAGCCATGGTGTGTGGAAGCGGCATTAGCGAATTTGGTATTTAAGATGAGTTACCATTGGTAACTTTTAGAGAGTGGGAGTTGAAAAATTTTGGAGCCAATGGAGTAGTACGATCCTGAATAAATAATTTTTACGTCACACCTGGCCATAATATGAGTTTTACGCACGCTACGCGTACGGTATAACTCGCATTATGGCCAGCTGAAGACGTAAAATTGTGTACTCACCACGGGAAGTAAAAAAGAAAGCCCTCTATCGCATATTTACAACACTCGCCTGCGGCACGTGTCACAAATACCTACGATTTCGGCCTTTCTTTCTTTTACAGCCCTTGGTAAGTAATGTACTATAATAATTTTGCGTAGAGGTACACCTGGTAGAAATTACGTGACGGAAATTCGGCGGGTCTATAAAATTAAATCGGGCTTTTAAAATTACCTAAAAAACATCAGACCCAAATTACGTCGCCTAATTTGCATTGTAAATAAACACGAAGAACTAATTAGGGAATATTGAGCAGTGGTAGCCTAGTGATAGCCCCGACTTATGAGTTGTAGGTCGTGAGTTCGAACCCAGGAAAGCGTTTTACTTTGTGTAAATTATTACATCACCACTGCTCTCGTAGATTGGGTTTTACCCACTCCCTCTCACCGAGAGGAGGCCTGTGTCCCAGCAGTGGGAATATTATAGCCTCATTATGTGATATTATTACGAGCTTGGGGTTCGTGACCATAAAAACTGCCGATTTAGGCCAAAAAGATGACACTTTAATTAAACAACACTGATAACTACTCAAACACACTAATTATAAATCACAACTGCACTACTGATCACTGCACTTAAAGATCGCTTGTATCGTTTGAAGTTTACTTGTAGCTTGAACACTTGTTTTTCGACTGACTCGGGTCGGAGTCCATACCGGCCTTATATAGTCCTCACATAGTTCCAGAACCTTCTACTGTAGAAACATCTAAAATGTTCGAGTACATACCGGCCCCGACTGACTCTAGTCAGTCGGGGCCGGTATGTACTCGAACATTTTAGATGAACAACATTTTAGTAAGTTCGATGGCAGAATTTTCTAGAACTATCGACATCTATGTCGATAGTTCTAGAAAATTCTGCCATCGAACTTACTAGAAGCATCTTGAATCTACTAGTTCTGATACTTGATACTAGATGGCGGTAGTGGTCTACTAGTACTGCTACTCGATACTAGATGGCGCTAGTGGTACTTAATGTCACGATGTACCAGGCATTAATTGTGGCGCGCAACAATATTATGTATCATTAGTGCATAATGAGGCCGGTCAGTACCCATCTAAGACTGATAACGGAGCTGACTGACCACGTCAATAGATTCATGCATGGTGCAATGCAAATACACTCGAGAGCAATGAATTAGGGTCACATAATAGGTGACCTACCACCATCCACCTGATAGGTGGAGCGACGATCTTCGCAGGGTGGCTGGCAGCAGCTGAATGAGAGTTGCCGAGAATCGAGCTGAATGGCGTGCAATTGGAGAGGCCTATGACCAGCAGTGGACTGCTATAGACTGATGATGATGACTAGTCAGCGTTTATAGAAATGTCGCCCGAGGTTGTGGCGATTATGGCTCTGTATAAACCTATTTCTAGCAGTTTGGCTAAACGTGATCGAAAAAGGAGGAGATGGATGTGGAATTACTTACTACAACGAGAAAAAAGAATTAATATTTTAAGCGACTCGGCGAGAAATAGCGCGGCACTGACGCGCAACACGTGCTCTCGCTCCCGGAACGGGAGCTAGCAACATGTTTCACGACACGTAAATGCATCTCAAAATGTTGCGCGTCATGTTGCGAGACACAAAGCAAGGTAACGTTGCAGCGTTACGTAGATCGAGCGCTGTGCATCATGTTGGGAATATTTTGTTTACTAGTGTATTCGGGGCTTTTGACCGCCACAGTCATGTATAGATGCCAAACCACAATGTGCCCAGCACGCCCCCGGTCACGACTACATAACAGACTTTTATACGTAAACGTAAATCTGTAAATAAAGCTCATAAAACAAGATGGTTTTTTTTTTCCTTTGATAATTATGTTCCTTGACTCATCCTAATTTATATTAGTAGAACTTCTTTCTTTTATTTCATCTATATTAACATTTCCCTAAGGTAACCGACATAGATCGAAGAATTGCCAAACTTAAGTGGCAATGGGCAGAGCACATTGCGCGCAGAACAGATGGCCGTTGGGGCCGAAAGGTTCTGGAGTGGCAACCGCATACCGGAAGACGTAGCGTTGGAAGGCCTCCCACAAGGTGGACCGATGACCTTATGAAAGCCGCAGGAATCCGCTGGATGCGGGAAGCACAGAATCGGTCGAGGTGGCGGTGCTTGGGATATGTCCAGCAGTGGACGTCTTTCGGCTGAAATGACGATGATGCTATTAACATAAGATGACAAAAACTCGAAAGGATGAATTCTTATCTTAGCGCCGAAGGCACGCTTTCGCTTTTCTGACGTGGCGGTCAAAAGGTAATAGATTAGTAATAAATAGTTGAAATGCCCAAAAATCGGAGTGGATGGCGAAAAATCGGCGAATCATATCAGCCTCTGGACAAGAAACTACATGAAATCTAATTCCTATCGATCTTATAGACTAAACGCCACATACAGGTGTGTGAAAATAGAAGTAGAACTAATGAACTTCCTGTAGTTTTAAATAAGTACTAGTTATTATTTATTATTAACAAAATATACAAAAACACACATAACATCATTGCATAACATTGTCAAACTATGAATGTCACACCAGAGAGAGGAACGCCTTGACGTTTATTGACGCCTGAAATATGTATCAGCCAAAAACTTATAATATAATAATAATACCAGCCTATAACTGTCCCACTGCTGGGCAAAGGCCTCTTCTCATACAGAGAAGGCACGAGCATTGATCACCACGCTTGCTCAAGACGGGTTGGCGATTTCAGACTTATATTAACTATAAGTCCAGGTTTCCTCACGATTTTTCCTTCACCGATGTCAGTAATGTCCAAGATAAACTCAGAAAGTACATATGAATTGAAAAAGTCACATTGGTACTTGCCCAGATTTGAACCCACAACCTCATGCATGAGAGGCGAGGCCTTAACCAACGGGCCATCATGACACAGACAAACACTTGCTATGATCATTTTACAAGGCTGTTTGTGTTGTCAACAATTTTCCAACCAAGGAAAATTTAAAAATTTAAAAACCAAACACACACAAAAAGTACAAAAATAATATATAATGGCCCCTTTAAGTTTAATATAAGTTGTCGTAATATTTTGGTCAAAGCGTCGTCGTTTCGAGGGATAGCTAATGAAAACGCCAAATTGACAAGGCCTTATACCTAGCAATAATGAATGTACGCTATTGTGAAATGAAATGAAATGAAATGAAATCGTTTATTCTGTAAATAGGATATCGGAATCACTTTTACACGTCATATAAGAAATATAAAAACAAGCTTGAGGAAGTCGACATTTCCTATCTGACTATCCCTGAGAAGAAATGGCGAAACAAACTCAGGGGTCAAAGTCTCTTTTAAAGTCCAGACATAATCTTGGTCAGATCATGTGAGGACCATGTAGATCCGTGTCTGAAATGGTCTTTTGAGGAAAGAACCACACAATTTTGAGTGGACCTGTCCAGTCAGTGCAAGCATTTGTCAGTAAACGTGTAGCTCAACTCAGGATTTAAGGAGCTCAACGACTCGACGAACAATACCAAAGAAAGGACATTTGGGTAGGCCGCATAAAGTACTCAAAAAACCAGACCATCATTAAAACTACTTGAGAAAGAGGAAAAAAGAGATAATCTTAAAGAAAACAAATGACCCACATAGTGCTCACATTCACAATAATTAAAGTAATATATGTAATACTTTTCAAAGTAAATATTCATGTCATTTTGTATATAATATTTAATAATGTCAATAATTAGGTATGTATATAAAACGTTGTATAATTGTGGAAAAGTGGAAAGGATAGCTGGTGTTAATTACTTAAATTGATCAACCACCCCCCGAAGAGACGACGCTTGGATCAAAATATTACCTAGAACATAGATTAAACTTAAAAGGCCAGAAAATATATTTTTAATTTTTTGAAGATTTTACTTGTGTCGAGGGTTTTTAATTTTTCCTCTTATTTCCTGATTTTTACTGAGGAGCTCGTGGCTAAGTAATAACAGCCGCACGGGTCGATCCGACAGGTTAAGCTACGCTTGCCGGGGTTGGTCAGTGGATGGGTGACCATCTTTACATACCGAGACTCCTCCGTGCCTCGGAAAGCACGGCTCGGCCGTTGGTCCCGGCTGTCATTCGTGGATATTTGACAGTCGTTAAGGGTCGTCAAAAGCCCAAAAAGTCTGACAACCAGTCTTACCAAGGGGTATCGTGTTACCCAGTTACTGGGTTGTGGAGGTCAGATAGGTAGTCGCTCCATGTAAAATACTGGTATTCAGCTGCATCCGGTTAGACTGGAAGCCGACCCCAACATAGTTGGGAAAAGGCTAGGCAGATTGATTTTTCCTGATTTTTACTCTTTATATACTAGTTGACACGCTACGATCGACACGTGCCTCGCCGAAATCTGCGCAATTGTACGTATTTTTCCCACAGTGAAGCTAGTCACTAATTTATCCTCATTGCTATTTGCTCCTCCATCATCAGACCCGGATCACCATGTTTCTATAACCTATTCATTGAAACCATTCCAATGAGCCCAAACACGACACCTCTGCTGTAAGTTGGTGAGTTTTTTGGGTATCCTGCAAATTCCAGATGATGCTGCAGCATCAATTATTCAAGGTTACCATGTTCTAATATCATTGAAGTATCAGAATACCAAATTTCGACTCGATCAGACCTGTGGAAGATGCACACATCCATTCATCAACTAGAAAAAAGCTGATTATCTTCAAACGGCTGCACCGATTTTCTTCAATCATAGTTAGAAACACTTCCTATCAAGTCAGCTTTCATCAGTAAAAAAATATCAATATCTTTTCCGCCGTTTGGGAGCTACGATGGCGCAAACAGACACACAGATACACATATACAAACGTTAAACTTATAACACCCCTCTGTCTCCGTCGCGGGTCAAAAATTATATTAGCCCAAGCTACCAAACTGCCGCGTCCATACACATAATACATATTGTGTCTGGTTGAATTCCACACATAATTATTTCTGGCCACAGCGCGATACATCCGGGCTGTAGATGACAATTAATGCCACGAAATAGGTCAGGAAGATCCCTGTGCAAGTGACAATGTGTCTATACTTTGTATGGAAATTGTATGTACAATCCTCTTTTGTGTTGGTTTCTAAAACATTGTACAGTCCGGGAAATTAATTGTTTATCAAATTGACATACAACATCAATTCGCCGTGCTATATTCCCAACACAAAAGGTATATTATTCCATTAAGGGAGGAGGGCTGAGGTAGCTCGCGAAATTCAAATTTTCTTACGATTTTTGTGATTTGCAGCTCATTGTCTGGGTGTATGATGATTAAGAGCGCTGTCTCGGGGCCACTGGCGCCAATCCCATAAAAACATAATATCTCGTGACTGAGAAAAAATTATGAAAAACGGCTCAATCAACTATATCGGTAAGTGTGTCTACAATTTTCTAATACCTTTTTAAAGTTTCATATTGAGACACGAAGCAACAAAATTTGATCTCAATAAAAACGGCCACATTCCTCTAGATCGATTTTTCTAAACAATTTGAAAACTTCCTGTCAATCCATCTAAAGTCATCCAACTTGGTAGACACAACTTCGAGACGCCGCTTTCTCAAAGTTGTGTCTACCGAGCTGGATTACTTGCCCTAGGTATCTATACTCCTACACAACTTCGAAAAGCGACCCTTCGATGTGAATCAGACTCGGCAAGACATGAGAATTGTACATGACTTTCATCTTGTCTAAATTCATGCCGAGGCCAACGAGGATCCGGTTAGACTGGTGAGCGTTTGGGAAACTCCGTCAAGTCTTTTCGTGGTCTATCCCGCAATGTTTGAAGACTAAGATCTTCAACCAGTAAGTACTTCTTGCCCATTATGACATACGGTGCCGAAACGTGAACATGACAGTCGGGCTGGTCAACTAATTAAAGGTCGCTCAGAGCGCTATGGAGCGGGCTATGTTCGGAATTTCTTTCAAGGATAAAATCAGGATTGAAATTATCCTCAAACGAACCGGAGTTACCGATATGGCTTGCAGGATAAGCAAGCTGAAGTGGCAGTGGGCTGGCCATGTTTGTCGAAGGACCGATGGCCGGTGAAGCAAACGAGTTGTGGAGTGGAGACCGCGTATCGGTAAGTGTAGTGTGGGACGCCCCTCAGCTAGATAGACCGACGACCTTAAAAAGGTGTCTGGGACAGACTGGATGTGGAAGGCGGAGAACAGAGTGTTGTGGCGCAGCCTGGGAGAAGCCTATGTCCAGCAGTGGACAATCTGAGGATAAGCTGAGTTTATTAATTGATCTGTGGCGGAATCTACAACGCCACATCTGAACTAAGCATCAAAGACCGGACGTCTTACAAATCCTGCATCGCGCAATTAGAGTTTACTGCGCGACTAGCATCTATACAATATCTCGACATCAACCGTCGGGCAGTTGCCCACCGAACACAACACCCGTCTGATCGGAGGATCCTCCCTTTTCCATAAACTATGAGTGAACTTTACACCCTGCCTCTATAGATCAAAACGTATAACTTAATAATTTTCTATACTCTAGGCAAAATACTGCCACCAGAGTTACAATAGGTCCTCTAAAACCAGGTTATACATGAATGGATTTGTGTTACCTTCCATTCCGTGACTCTATTGAGGTAAACCGTCGCGGGGCGTCGACTAGTGTAAACAAATTCAGCGTGGTTGAAAGTGTGAACACGTCAAACGCGGGCCGGTCGTAATTAAACCCGCTTTTGTAATGGTCAGCCTCGTACATAGGTGGCTGGTAAACGTAAACTATTTGAGGCTTGTATTCAATAAAGTGATTTCAATATGGCCTCTTGGTTAAGAGCCTGAAGTTGTTGTTGTGATGTTGTAAGTTGTTTTGAACAAGTAGTGTGTTGTCATTCTCATAATGTAAAAGTAATTTAATTATTTCTCATACTTGGAAAGTTCGCTTGAAGTTACCTGATCAGAGGAATGAAAATAGTACTTTTCGTCCCTGGGAAACGAATTACCCTGCTGTCAAAAAATTTAAAAACTATGCAAGCCATGTCCCAACTTTTTATACAGGCACTCTGTTAAATCGCGGCGTAAAACTGTAATAAAGAAATAAAAAACTTTTTAACTTTTCACTTTTTTGTTGTGTTATACTTATTATTAAATCTAACTCAAAATAAGTTATGCCCGAACATAATATAATATTTAAATACTCGAATTGAGAACCTCCTCCTTTTTTGAAGTCGGTTAAAAATCATTTACCTATAGCCATAGTGCATCTCATGACAATTCGAAAAGCCCAAACCCGGCTAGGATACATTTTTTTATTACGGAGTTCCGTTACCTACCTTCCCATCATCAGATCAGTTTGATAGTACCATTTGATTTTGATCAGAACCATTTATTTATATTAGCTTCGTCATAGTCGCTTAACTATCTTAATCGTGATATCTTATCGCCACCCGTGAAGTCTGTATCATTGACGAGTTCCGGTGGCCATCTGTGGTCTTCTTCATCAGTTTCACTTCACCAAATGATACAAATGAAAATACAAAAATCGCTGTATGTCGCCTATAAAACTTGAGGACTTCCCTCAATTCCTCATGGATTCCATCACCAGAACTGGATTAAAAAAAAAATGGGACCAATCCTTTCAAATAAAAAAAGAGTTTTCCAAATCGGTTCATAAACGACGGAGTTCTGAGATAACAAATATTTAAAAAAAATACTTCCGAATTGAGAACCTCCTCCTTTTTGTGAAGTCGGTTAAAATCAGTCTAATCGGAGAAAATTTATAGAGGCGGTTCATTAATTCCATAATTTGATATAAAACTTTTCCTTACCTAATCGTCACTCCAATTATTTCAAGATTAATCTTCATTTCTTTAATTATTTTCTTAATGATCACTTCAATTATTTCAAAATCAATCATTATCAATTCCAAGTCATAGTCTCAAAACATCAGACAACTAAGCAGGCATATTGAACAGACTTTGATGGAAAAATCTGTCAAGTGAGTGAAGGCCTACGCAAAGTTAGGTTCCGTTTCCGTTAAGATTTTGATTTAGAATTTATTTAAGAGTATTTTTATTTTGCTAATTTTTTTCAAGTTTAACTAAATACAACATACAAACTAAAAATAAAATATTTCAAATATATACCTACAGAAAAAAAAAAAAAAAAGGGGAAGTGAACATTGGGCATCAAAAAAAAATTCCGCATCGCCGTCAGTGGGAAAAGTGCCCAAAAGGCTGGCAGCGTTGCCACGTTGGATGGCAACGCTGATTCTTTGGCCTAAAAATAGGCCAGCCCTCTGGTCATGTGAAGAGTCGACCAACCGCTTGGCGATGTCCCGATATACACGATGAGCACTCGGATCCCATGGACCTAATGTTTCAACCCCAAACGGCTCAAAAATATAACTCCCTATAAGGTTGTTATATTTGTGCCGTTTGAGGTTTTCTGCAACTGTAGCAGCCGCCCCAGCACAACTCGCTGTGCTAGGAAGATGGGATGGCGCGAGGGTGTCGACACAGGTTGCATCCCACACCAAAGGCCTACCCAACTTCCAAGGCAAGAAAAAGAGTTAAAACACTGTCACATGTCACCAAAAAAATAGACAAAGTAAAAAAATAAATAATTCGACGGCACGGTTGGCGCAGTGGTTAAGCGATTGCGACTGCTGTGCTGCGTGTCGTGGTATGTCAGTTTAAATTTTTGTAAACGCACCCACAATACATGAGAAATTCCAAGGGTGATGCAAGGTTTAAAAAAAAAATATTAGGGTTTCCCCCAACTTCGATCAGTTTTATGCTAATCCAGCGAATTTCTGCGGCCTTCACCAGGTCATCCGTCCACCTTCTGGGAGGCCTTCCAACGCTACGTCTTCCAGTAAGCGGTCGCCACTCCAGAACCTTTCGATCCCATCAGCCATTTGTTCTGCGAGCAATGTGCCCCGCCCACTGCCACTTAAGTTTGGCAATTCCTCGGGATTATTGAAGGTTTAAAACTCAAAACTCATAGCATTTATTTCAATTAAACCATGTTCAACTATTATTATTAACATAAACGGGATATTTACCATGTTTATTAATTGTTCTGAGTTCCCGATATTTCGGCGCTGTTGCAAGCACCATGATCACGGATAAACTGAAGTCACTGCGGGTGGGTGTTTTAACTCAGAACAATTAATAAACATGGTAAATATCCCGTTTATGTTAATAATAATATTAGTGACCATGACAGTTTAAAAACTTATATCATGTTCAACTACTTTTGAATTGTCATAGGAGTCGGTCATTAAAGATGAAGCTATACAGAAAAGTTTTTAACCAGTGCGCAAGTTTTGACACTCGTCGCGCAACGCACCTGTCAGCTGGTGCGCTCGCCCATTGATATTATTACGAATAGATTGTATCCATATTTTGCTGATTTCAAGTGGACCAAAAAAAAAAGAGTATTGAAAAAATTATGGAAATGTGTTCTATTACTGATACAGAACCACCAAAAAAAAATTCCGCACTGGTTAAAAACTTATCCTGTTTAGTTCATGTTTTTACTTGTAATTTAGTAACTCAAATAACTGTAATCAAGCTATTTCAATCTGCGTGAAATTTTTTGTTCCCCCGACCCACCCCATTCACCACCGCATTGCATCGCCTGCCCGCGCTATACTTCATTTTCGCTTGGCGTTCTTTCTGACTTTTTATTTTTATTTTTGCTCGGCTTTTTAGTGTCCTAGCGTGACGTAAAGTATCCTATAGCCGTCCTCAAGAATTGGGCTATCAAATGCAAAAAATCCAAATCCGAAAATATATTTTTTTCAAATCCGACTGGTAGTTCCAGAGATTAGCGCGTTCAAACAAACAAACAAAATAACAAACTTCAGCTTTATTATTAGTAAAGATATATACATAGAAAAAAAGATTATTTAAATAAACTCAAATAAATCATCTGGAAAAAAAAAACAATCATACCAAAGCACAAAACAAAAAAATAATTGAAAATTCGCATTTTGAATCTTACTATGACTCTGACATTCCTGTTAGTACTAAAAAATCTCTTTTCACAACAGAACCCTAAAACCCTTCCCATTGATGACAGACAGGTTAATTGGAGAGCTGTATTGGTGTCGCTAATGACGTCTACCCCTACAACCCTTTGCTTCAACCCTTTCAGATAGTATCGAGTTTTTTGTAAAGAAGACATGATGACACCAGCTTTCTAAGGGGTTAAATCTACAGTGGTTTTGTTAAGATGGATAATGAAGAGTATCTTGTTTTAATCAATCATTATGATTTTTCATATTTTTATAGGTAATTAAAAATCATCATTGCATCGTTCATTCGTAGGACGTCAATTTCTGGAGGTAGACCTTACGCGATGATTGCCACAACAACCAATCCTGCTTCCGGAATCCAGCAGGTTCCTGCGACCTTAGAATTAGAATTAGAATTTGATTTATTTGTAAGAATGTAGTTTTACATAGTATTGTGTTAATATTTTGTCAAGTTCTATACATTTTACCACAACATATGGTGTACAAATAATCAATTAATTTTTAAATTTGTGTTTTACAACAAGTCCATTAAGAATTAATAATATTACAATTAGGTACTCGTTACTTTTCGTGTGCCCTGGTTTATGAATAGTATTTTAAGTAGAAAATTGGTTGTTACAGCACATTGACTCAGATCTGAACACATTCCATGTAATAAGTTTGCGTTCATGATGAGAAAAAATAACCCACCTAATTGTGTGGAAGACCTACATCACTTATTAATTGACTGTGTTCGATATGAGTCTGCTAGAAATGATGTGTTTGGGGATTAAGTACATTTCATTGAATTCTTTCCCAACCAAATTGTGATGATGCGAAGAGTTTGTTCGGGTTCAAATAAATAATATGTAATGCAACAGTAACATACATGTTATTATCATATATTTAGGGTATGATGGGACTGTCATACGCATTGCGGTTATAAGAGTCCCTAATTAAAACAGAATAAAAAAAGAAAATAAACTTATCAGCTTTTTCTTGGACATGGGGATGGGAAGTTCCTTAAATGAGTTAGGGTAACTTTTTTTTTCTTTTCTAGCTGCCTGAGACTGACTAGCAATGGCAATGCCGTTTATTTTAGCAATTCAACCTCATTCTTGCATTTAGGAATTTATTTAAAAATTCTTCGAATTGTGGTAAAAACTGTCTGAATTTTTATCCTTTTTTTTTTTTCAGTTTCCAATGGGGGTTCAGGCTATCGGTCCTCCTACATTACCCACACTACACCTTCCGGTACGCAGTCAAAACTCCAGAACTTTTTGGCCCTACCGACTATCTGTTCTGAGAGCAATATACTATACCCATTGCCAATTAAGTTTGGTAATACTTCGGCATACATCGGTCGCCCTGGTCCCCTACGGATGTGGTAGTTAATACTCCTGTGGCGGCATCTAGAACGCCACATGCAAACTACGCATCAAAGACCTGATGTCACACAAATCCTGCATCGCGCAATCAGAGTTTACCGTGCGACTGGCATATATACAACATCCCGACATCAACCATTGGGCAATTGCCCACCAGACAATACCAATCTGGTCAGAGGATCCTTTTGAATGAACTTTACACCCTGTTTCTCATGCGTCTTTCCAATCTATACAAGGCCAGAACGCAGCCATAGGAAACTGCTCGCGTATACATTGTAATGCTATTTTTAAATCTGTGATTACAATGTATACACGTATTTTGCGTACGGACTGGTTCCAAACTATACTACATCACTTACGCCTGACAAGAGTTTTAAAGGAAAAGAAAGAGAGTACCGTTTCTGCCACAGTTTCTGGTCAAAGTTCTAACCTAACCTAACCTACAGGTCAGAGGCTAGTGTGAGTTTATTTTAACCATCTCGACTACTTAGAAATTATTGCATTTTAGTATGCGTACTGGCACTGTATATTATGGAATAAGGTAATTGATTATTTTACTACGAAGTATACGCGAGTATTTGCGCACTACTCTTGGATAGATTGGAAGAGATTAGTAAAAAAGTGACTTCCAATATATACGCGATTAGTTTCACACCCTTGCGTTCTGGCCTTGTATAGAATGGAAAGACGCGTTCCTCATACCTCTATACTCCCATGTAAACGAAGGTCTGGATTTCTGCTCGGTTGATGACAATAGCCAATTGCCATCAACCGAGCACAAATCTAGGCTCCAGACTAATAACGTCACCGCGTACCAACTTAAACATTTATTGGAAAACTTACCTCGTTGATTCTTCAAGTTTTCTAGTAAGCGTTAATAGAATTCCTAGAGCTAGGTTCGTCATCACTTTAAAATAGAAATTAGTTGTAGTTACAACATTCTCAACACGAAACTCCTAAGAGATACATATCTTGTTGCTACCTAGTATGCTGTTGGAGCTCAGAATGCGATAATAATGAGAAAATATGTACTCCAGAGATGCGATTTATTGCATCCACTGTATACGACTGCATCAGCTTGCAAAGTGTTGTAGTGAGTGAGTTGTTTTGATATTTTTTGTTATTTTACTAGTTAGGTTTTTTTTTTTTCAATTTTAATTAAAGTAATATTTTTTTTTATAACATAAAGTTTCATTAAAAAAAATCTGATAATAATATATTTAAGAATATATTTAAATGCTTTATATTTTTTTTGTAAATTAAAATATTTTCCTTCCACTTCCTGATACTTTAGCTTTCTATTGTTGAAAAAATACTTAGAATCGGTCGAGTAGTAAAAAATTATTCTTCTTTATAATATTTTAAGTGTAAATAGCACCATATAGCTTCGCATTTGTTACTCCCATAGCGAAAAGGGTACACCAACGCAACATCTCAAGCTTATTAGTATGTATTAAGTTAATGTCAAGTGTTGGAGTTTCGCGGTTAAGTTAGAACTTGTCAACTGTTCACTCAGTCCGTTTACAGTTACATAAATGAAATATGTCTGTTTCTACGTAATGTTTTGGATTTGAATTGGTCTTATGGTATCTACAATTTGAGACATTACTTAAACATTTTAAAAAGCGAGATGAAAAATGGAAAAAATCTTGTGTTTTTTTTTTTTTTTACTTGGGCATCTCAGTGTTAACCTATAGAGAGGTCGTGACTCTTTAACCGGACTTTCCTGTGATTGCCTTAAGCTCCTAAAAACTTAAAGCCTCCAGCCAGGGAGCAAAAACTTATAAACTAAATGACTAAGGGCACCCCCTGTGGGGTACGAACCTCGGCTTAGGGCAGAGTCGGAGGGAGGATGGCAAGGGACTGACGGTGGCTGAATTAAATCAGGGTTATGATTATTACCTGGGGGATTTAAAGCTGCAGGCTCAGCTATGGCACGGGCTGACGCTTCGCTTACGAGCAAGGGTCGGGGAGGATGTGAAAATATTAAAAGCAGAAATACTTTATACAAATGACCAAAAAATTGAGTGTTTTGTTTTTAGTGCATCTACCTAGCCTTTTCCAAACCAAACCAATACCAGTACTTTACATGGAGCGACTGCCTATCTGACCTCCGCGACCCAGTTACTGGGTAATGCAATACCCGTAGGTAAGACTGGTTGTCAGACTTTCGGGCTTCGCACGACCCGTAGCGACTGACAAAGATCCACGGATAACAACCAGGACCAATGGCTTAACGTGCTTTTCGAGGCACGAGGAGTCTTGGTATGTAAAGGTGGTCACCCATCCACGGAGCAACCGTGGCAAGCGTAGCTCAACCTGATCGATTAACCCATGTGGCTGTTATTACTTAACCACAAGTCCCTCAAGTATTTAGCGTTTTAGCAATACCTTTAAAAGTGTGATCCATTTTTTTCCTGATTCAAAGACCCATCTTACTCCTTATAATGTCAGCTATCTGCCAGTGAAAGTCCCATCTAAATCCGTCCAGCCGTTTCGGAGATTATCCGGAACAAACAGACAGACAGACCGAAAGACAAAAAAAATAATTGTTTTTTTGTTGTTGGTAGTACCGTATATGCTTTCATATTTATTTATAGGAGAACCAACAGCTGTAACAGATGGATAACAATTGAATATGAAACATAGAGCCAATCACAGGTTCTCACGGCTAAAAACAGAAAAAGCAGTAGAAATCTTAAGATCTTAGGATTACTAACAAGTATGATAGAAAAGATTATCAATATATTTAAGGTACAAATAATAATAATAAATAAATAATAAATTCTTTTTTTCACCAAAAAGCCATCACATTACAATAACCAAAGACTAAGACTAAATATAAGGCTTATAACTAGGTCACAATAACTTTAATACTCTGACTCCTAAACTAGGTGTACATATGTGCCTGTGTCTTAGGAGTCAGTGATTCTCCGTAATATACAATAATGTACAATAAGCACTATGCACTTATAAAGAAGTCGGCGTTCAGATGAGTGCACGCAGAATAGGTTTTGATGGTAAATGGGTCAAATGAGAATTCTTTACAAAGAATATTAAAGTCCTTACTCAACTACATGCATTTAGTAAAACGCTGTTTGTTCACATTACAAACAGAGACTTCAATTTTATTAATTTGTATTTATAAAGATAATAGTAGCTAGATACAGAAAATTCTAGAACAAAACATTCCAAAGAACTAAAATAAGAAGTGGTTTTCTATGTGAAACAATAGCTTTATTTCTATTATCCGAATTCAAACTCATCCCGAAAAACTTTTAAGATATCTTCGCACTAGAGATGTGATGAAGACTCGAGGCTAATACCGAAAACTCCGAATTTCGGCTTTTAGGAGCTTCGACTATTTTCTTGTATTTTCTAAAAGATTATTTTCCGATAATAATGTTCAAAGTTTCGTTCACATTCAAGTTCGAGCTTTCTAAAACGTATTCAGGATTTATGTTTACCTTAGAATGGACAAATTATATGTACCTTTAACCACTTTTGACGTGACAGCGTCGAATAAATCGATGAACGCCGGCTGCATGCAGGAAAATGTCCCATTACGCTCATTGTCCCGTTACGCTCATTGTCCCGTTACGCTCGTTGTCCCGTTACGCTCATTGTACGCTTGCGCCGCATCAATGTTTTGCTATGACATTGTCACGTTAAACTATCGTCCGTAAACCAACTTTCTTCCTTTCTTCTTTCTTTCTTTCTGCTTTTGACCTCGATCTCGCCTGATGGAAATTGATGGATAAGGTCTATGATGGAACGAGCGTACCCAGAAGATGCCTGTTCACTCTTGCTTTGAAGGCAGACGGGTTATATGTGGGAGGAAACACAGACGCTTGCAGAAAATTCCACACTTCGGCTGTGCGCATAATAAATGTGGAGGAGAAGTGATGAGTACAACTGGACGGGATATCAACCAAGTTCGCATGGTACCCTGTAGTCTGGTAGTCGGGTAATAAAAAGGCGATGGTGGGATCAGGTCATGGAGCTCCTGCGTATACTCTCCGAAGTACAGTCTGTAGAAAACCGACAGGCAAGCAACATTACTCCGATGAGCAAGGCTGTGAAGCCTAGCCTAGTCTTTTCGCTCTGTGTTCTACCGAGTTATCTTTAACCTGCATTGATTTAACTTGCAACCTCCTCGAGTTATAATTTGATGGCATAATTACGAGACCATAGTTTTTTTTTTTTTTTTGTGTTTATGTTCTTTATTGCGTCATGTTTACCGCAAATAAACGTTTTTTCTTTCTTTCTTTCTTTCAGACAAAATAAATAGATTGACTTGGCAATCGCACTAAACAATCTAATTTAATATAATATTCCTTGTGACATACATTGAAAAAAAAAAGATAAATTGTGTTTAGTGCGATTGCCAAGTCAATCTATTTATTTGATTTTTAATATTGATATGGTCACTATAAGATGTTGTTGCCAATTACGTAATAACTTAAGACAGAAGGACCCCTAAGTAGGGACTGAATAAATTGACCGACTTGGTATCACATGGATCTGAGTTGCGAGACTTGTTTTTTTATAGGTTATGCTTTTGATGGCATTAATTTGTATTTAGAATAGAAGAAAAACGAGTAAGAGTTGGCTGAAGAGCTGACAGAGATGTAATGATGTAAAAAAAGTATATTATTATTTTACCTGAAAGATATGTTTTATTGAAGTACCTCTCCCACAGTACCTACTAAAACTGGAGGGGATTTCTTAAAAATCAAAGTTGTTGACTCCAAACCCTAGCAATGCACTTGACCATAACGGGTGGATGCATAGAAAGGCTCAAGGTTCCACGAAAATGGTACCTGACCTATTATACTCCATTTGAAATATGATTAGATACTTACAGTCCGTTCAACCGATTTTGAATTCTATTGCGTTGGTGGCATGACAAACGGCAGCTGCAGTAAACAGTTGGCATTGTAGCAACTTTTGTGCTTGTCATGCCATCCTTATGCAGGGCTTTAAATACCGGTAATTTTTTATAATGTTAACTTGTATTGACAGAGTTAACGTTATTATTAAAATAACGGTAATCGATTTAACGTTATTTATGCGACTATTAATTTTATCGTTATATTAAACGGGTGAGATTTAAGTAGTGGGGCTTGAGGCGTGCGGCGCGGCGGGAGCCCGCCCTCGTGCGTCTCTGATGCCGTGTCGATCAAGTCGTTGCCTGAATCTGCCTGATTCTTACCCACAGAACGGCCACGTAGCATCATACTTTGTAATACCTACATTATTTCTAAGATTTATTCTGTATTTTTCCAATTTTTATTTTTGAATAAATTTTATTTTATTATTATTATTTTATTGTAGTTAAATTAACGTTAGTTATCGTATTTTTGTGAATGTTCAATGTCAGTTGGGACTGGTCATCTCTTAGCTGCCACGGCTTATTTTAATTTTTGAATTGTTTTTATTACGGACGCTTCTAACGAGCACGTCTTTCTACATTGTAACCCATAATTTGTAACAATATTTTGTTTTAAAAGAGTGTCCGTGGAGTTTCTTGTCCGTTCTTCTCCATAGGAACCTACTACGCTTTGGAATGGGCAACTAGCTTCATCTTTCTGACTGACCGACCCCTTGACAATTCAAAAGTACCTGTATTTGGTTTATTTGAAATAAATGCTTTGAGTTTGAGTTGAGTTTAAGTTTGTTAATTAACGGTATATTACTGGTAATTTTATCAAGTAACGTTAAATTTTTGTAACGTTAGTAGGTATAACATTGAAATTTAACGTTACGTAACGGTTATTATTTTGTTATTTGGTAACGTTAACAAGCCCTGTCCTTATGCCTACGAAATAGAAGTCAAAATCGGTTGAACGGGCTGTAAAAAAGGATTTTTTTTAAATGTCTGATATTATTTCAAATGGAGGCAACGCGAAATTCACTCCTCACCTTTTTAAGCCGAAGCGCTCCATTTAAACAGACGAGACTGGGATTAAGTTAAACAAATACCAATATTAGCTTAGCTACATCCCTTACAACCACTCCTCTTAGTAATAAGAAGCTACAAATTGTATCCCAACAAGAGAGAACAAGCTTATTCCAGGATATTATTAAGTTTCCACTGTTTCCCAATAAATTACCAACTTGGGGAGGAGCGGGCAGACTTTTTGAATATCATTAATTTTAACGACGCCTCAGACTCAGTATTAATCAACGTTATAATGATTCTGTTTGTTCTACGACGGGATTTTGTGGAGCAGTTTTTATTTCGTGTTTTAGCTATCTACTAGCTTCTGCCCGTGGCCTCGCCCGCGTGGCTTTTAGGGTTTCTATACCTCAAAAGGAAAAAACGGAACCCTTATAGGATCACTCGTGTGTCTGTCTGTCTGTCCGTCTGTCACAGCCAATTTGCTCCGAATATAATGGACCGATTAAGTTGAAATTTGGTATACATATCAATTTGAGTGACCCAAACATGGACGTGAACCGTATATAAATGAATTTAGAATACTGGGGTCAGTTTTGAGGGGCAAAAAGAAAAAAAAAATTTGCAAACCGTGGGGCATATCAAATGAAAGGGTTTATAATAATTAATTATTTTTTTATAATTAAAAAAAATTGTTTTAAAGTTATAAGTGAAAATAGACGAAAATTGACCTTTCGCCCCTTATATCTGAAACTACTGAGCCTAAAATTTAAAAAAAATACAGAAAATAGTTCTATACTTATAGATTACAGGAAAATCTATAAGAAGTCTACGGTCTTAAAATAACCTGGTAAATCTCTCGATATTGTGCGTACAAACTTACATTTGCAGTAGGAATGTATGGGGGAACATGTTTATGAACTACAATGTTAAGTTTGTTCTTGGGATAAATTCATCTCAACAACGGAACCCTTCTTTTGCGTGGTCCGACACGCACTTGGCTGGTTTATTTCTAAAATAAAAGCATTTTAATGCATAATAAGTTAATAATGCGTCTTATTTGGGACAACGCTCCTAGATGGGCTAGTCCTATTACTGGCTGGACGTACCTACGATGCGTTGCGTGAGCTCAGTACAGAACACGCAAGCTAACCATTCAAGGTCACTGGCATATATGTATATTTAGTTAGTGACTAGAGTACGTTTTCGGTCTACGTAAGTACATAGCATCACGTCTGTGTTCCCCAAAGGGATAGGAAATGGTGTATCAAAATACTATACCCACATTTCGCGAGTTTTGTTTAATTAAGTCTCATGTTGGTACACACGGTTACTTATCAAACTATATTTTTCTAGTATAACCTGATCTCGCATTGTATAGGATTTTCGTACAATGAGAGGTCAGCTTATACTGGAAATATTATAGCTATAACGTTTTGCCACTAACCGGACCATTACCTAACCATTTTTATTGAAAAAACCCTGTAATTAATGTTCCTCCCGATCCGGTGGGGATCGAACCCAAATCTTACTCTCAGCAGTCGCTTGCGACCACTAAACCATCGAAACAGTTAAATATCTTTCAAACAAATCTTTTTATTGTCTCGTAAGGCACTCATATCCTGTAAATCTAGGCAGTAATAGGTATGCTAAAATAGTAGGAGCGATAGATAAACTTCTTATACTACATTCATCATCATCATCTCATCATCTCATTTAAAGTGAAAGTTCGCGAGCACATTCGCAAGAAGCTGGCAGTATCATCACAACGTTAATGTTTTCCCATTGTTTGTCTTATTTGTTTTAGTATATTCGTGTATTTATGTATGTTTATTTGTGCTTGTATATATGTATATAGAAATTGGAAATTTGGTATATATATATTATATTTATAGTTTGTAAGTATCTATAAAGATCACATGATATTCTTCATGATATTGATCATAAGATTTTTCGTAATTGCACCTACCACTGTTTGTCTCTGCATCACCCAAAGGTTGACTGGTAGAAAATGCCTATGGCATTAAGTCCGCCTCTGTACATTTATGTGCTTGAAGTATTAAATAAATAAATAAATAAACTGACTAAAAAACTATAATAATCAAAACATAATAACTAAAACTATTAACAAACTAAAACATGGCGCCCTAGTAGCATTTTCCGTTGGCATTCAGTTGGGCCAACTCCAGAGGCATGTGGCCCAACCAAACGCCAACAAAAATGCTACTAGGGCATCGACAAATTCCTCCGTATCCTTCTCTGACTGGTAACGTACCCAAGAGACTGGCGGCATTGCCACGTTGCATGGCAATACTTAGCCTCTGGCCAAGGTAAAAACCAGCCCTTGGGTTACGGAAAGTCTCAACCTCCCCAAGCCCTCGGTATGCTAGAACAACTTCCACATACAAACTCTTTCTAAGCAACTACAACAACGAAAGCACTTCAACATTCATCAAAACAACTAGGTTGTAAATTGTATAACCAGGGATGGCAAACCTGTGGTATGACTGAAAATTTTAAGCACGACCACAAATTACATTACCTTTATATTATTACTAGCCTTTGCCCGCGGCTTCGCCCGCGTGAATGTCGGAAATCCTCCCACGGAAATATACTACCGGGTAAAAAGAATAAGTAGGTATGTTCCGACTACCTAAAGAAAACAAATACCTACAAAAAGGCAATAAAATGGATATAGTATGTTATCCTTAAGAGATAGATATGCCATCGCGGACTTTTCTGAAGACAATATAAGATACACAATTCCACCATACATTATTTTGTTATCAAAGGGTTTAGACAGCGTTTCAAGCTCCCAGAAGGCTTATTTTTTTCCGACACCTCCAACAAATATCGTTAATGTATATAAAAATGTATAAAAAACTTAACAAATAATATACTAAAACCTTCCTCGAGAACCATGCTATCTATTGGTGAAAACAGCATGAAAATCGGTGCAGTAGTTTTTGAGTTTATCGCGAACAGACAGACAGACAGACGTGGCGGAGGACTTTGTTTTATAATATGTAGTGATAGTGATATTTACCCGACTGTCCCAGTAGGGAGGATCAAATTTTTTTAAACATAAAATAAACATAACCCTTTTTTTCGTTTTTTTTTTTTTACTATTTCATTAAGAGCGCTGTCTGCACCGGTCCACTAGTGCCATTCCTTTAAAAACATATTATCTCGTGACTGAGAAGGAATTATGAAAAACGGCTCAATCAGCTAACTTGGTGTGTCTAGAATTTTCTAATACCTTTTATAAAGTTTAATATTGAGACACGAAGCAACAAAATTCGATCCAAATAAAAACGGCCACATTCCTCTAGATCGTATTTTGTCACGCCGCGCCGGTTGCGAGTGCTACGCACCTGACCTTTTTGAAGAACATCACCAATTATGTCACTACATATAACTGCCGCACTAACCAAAAATGCAATAACTCGATTTTGCCGCTTCCAAGAATTGTATTTTTGATTATTGAATTTTTTTTATGAAGTTTTATTATTGCATTCTTGCTTACTGAAAAAAGCGGCCAAGTGCGACTCGCCCGTGAAGGGTTCCGTAGCAGCAGTCGCGGTTTATGATTTATGTCGTATTAACGAATGAACGTTCAAACCAATTTTCGGTAGAAGTTTACATGGTAATGTACATCATAATATTTTTTTTTTGTTTTACCATTCTCTTATTTTAGAAGTTACAGGGGGGGACACATTTTACCACTTTGGAAGTGTCTCTCGCGCAAACTATTCAGTTTATTCATTTGACTACGGAACCCTAAAAACCGAGTTCCTGGAAGATCAATAAAAAGTAGCTTTGAGAGAGTTAACAGATTTCGATTCGCTGACTCCAAATATATAACTCAACGAATATATGACTCATAATCGTCCAAATCGAGTTATTGCATTCTTCGTTAGCGCGGCAGATATGTTCTCCTAAGGCCTTACATCCTTATTCAATAATATTGAGGCCTCACAGTGCACTCGAAAGCACAGGGTGCAGAAATCCTAGATACATAAACCATTTTAATGAACGCACAGAATGTTAAGTAGCTAGCTAGCAATTTTACGCTTCGTTTAGTTCAACATATATATATGAGCTATGGCATCATAGTAGTTATTATATAAACAATATTGACGTTTGTTTATCTGACAACTGTCAGTTAAGCAAGCCGAGTGAAGTCACATCACAATGCGAACCAATCACAGCGACCAATTACTCTCCATAGGAAACGACCAATTGGTACCGTGCACCTAGCTTCTGACGTTTCATATGTGCCTATGCCATAAATATTTTGATTTTTGTTTTCTTTTTCAGTGGCACATCAAGACCAAATATATTGTTGACCTAGTTCCACTCTTATCTTAAAAGGTTTGCCATCCCTGTTGTATACTATTATACACGAAAGTTTAAACAATAGCCCGCATGTACCGCCCCGTGTTCAAGCACATTACCGAACTTGATTCATAATTCAGAAGTTAAACGATTTAGCCTCAAACACGGAGAATTAAACTTACTCTGTGTTTAGTCATATTCTTTGTTTACATACCATTAAGGATTTCTGTGAAGATGGTAGGAGCTGTCAGGGCCTCAAGTCTGTTATTACAATAGTGTCAGAATGGTCTATCATTGATTTCATAATTGTTGATTTTGACAAGTTTGGTAATCTACTAATATAATGGCGTCATTATGACTTTCCAACTGTCAGCCACTGACACTCCATTGAAAGAATTGGTAATCTCGTACATAATGGCGAATTAAATTTCCAAATTCCTACTACTTCAGATTGCTTATAACACTAATAAATAATATGTAAAAATATATTATATATAAATGAAATCTGGCATGAATAAATGTTCAAAATGCCATTGTAATACAATTCTATTACGAGACCATTGACCGACCAATGATCGACCATTATGAATTTAGCAGATTACGAACTTTTAGTAAAATGACAATGGGATCATGTTGGAGAGACGAATTTATAAAAATAGCAGACTTGGGCCCCGGGTGTATACCAAAAAAGTGCCACCAATCTCTCAAAGAACAACAATCGTATTTTTTTTTTCTCCAGAATCTTACCAACACTCAACAAGCAAGCAGAGATCAATGCTTGTTTTTTAGGGTTCCATACCTAAAAAAGGAAAAAACGGAACCCTGATAGGATAACTCGTGACTGTCTGTCACAGGCAATTTGCTCCGAATTTGCTGGTCCGATTAAGTTGAAATTTGTACACATGAATTTCTGTGACCTAAACACGGACGTGTAACGTAAATAAATGAATTTTGAATACGGGGTCACTTTTCGGGGGCAAACTAGAAAATTTAAATATTAAATGAGTTTTTGCGAAATGAAGCCGAATGAACGATGATGAACGATGTCTATTGTAAAGATTTCAGTATTTTTTTTTTTCATTTTTTTTTTCATCATTTTATTTTAAATACTTTTAAAGTTATTTAAGAAAATACATGAAAATTAATCATTCCCCCCTTATCTCCGAAACTACTGATCCAAAAATAAAAAATAAAAATACAGAAAATAGTTCTTTACATATAAATTACAGGAAAACTTAAAGAAATCTGCAGTCTCAATATTGTGCGTACTTTTGCAATGTATGGGAGAACATGTTTTTCAAGTACAATATTAAGGTTCCTGGGATAGATTCATCCCAACTACGGAACCCTTCATTTTGTGTGGTCTGACATGCACTTGGCCGGTTTTTTCTATGTATGAATTCTATGGCTTTTCCCTTGCATGCCATGTAACCAAATGCTATTGAGGCTTTCATTCTTAAAGTGTAAAATTTTTCATACCTTAGATCTTTTGGAAATCTCCACATTTCGGTCTTTTTTCGATTTTTCTGTTCAAAACCCTAAACAATAACAAATAAATCATCTTCTACCATTTATTTCCACGTCACATACGCCTCATAGTACGTCACAGCGTCACAATAATCGTGAGGCGTCAATAATATTCAGATCACGTACACCGCACGGGAATCGAACGGGCGACTCCGGGTTTATTTACCATTTCGGGTGTGTGGGGTTGTGCTATAAATCTAATTTGTTATGGATTGTGCTTTTTAGTTATACGCAGACATATAGATGAGGAAGAAATAATAATAAAGGGAGTTTCGCACTCTTGAAGAATATCTTATTTAACTTCTTATACACTGTTTGTAAGGCTATGTTGATGAAGTGCAACAGAAAACGAAAAGAAAACCAGCCAAGTAGAAGACCAGACCAGAAGGATTCCGTACCACCGTTCAATATTTAGCAAAAAAACACAGAAAAAAATGGGCACCGCACCATGGGACTGGGCTGAGCTCGTCTGCCGGTATGCCCAATGAGCTGTGGGCCAAAATCACTGTGTGGAGCCCCGACACAGCCGGAAGGCATCGCGGCAGACGCCGTAGGAGATGGCGGGGCAAGTTGAAGAAATCAAACGACCCTTGGTCCACATTAGCCCTAGATCGAACGAGCTGGAAGTTATGGGGAGAGGCCTTTGCCCTGTTGTGGGATGATGCAGGCTTACAGTTACAGTAACCGATAAAAAAAAAGACGTGTGGCACTCGGGGACTGCCGCGGTAAAGCTATTGCATAGCATTTTGTATCAACTTATGCAATTATAATTATTTATTTATTTTATTTATGCAGTATTTCTTTTTCTTTGATATTAATTTTTTTTTTTTTTTTCGTTACGGAATTTCTGGATTCGGTCCCCGCGCTCAAGGCCCGCGATAGAAGCTATGCAATAGCTTAAAAACAAAATAAATAAGTGCTGAACGTCGTAAAAGTGTATAACTACGTAAACAAAGTCAAATACTATTCAAATTTAAGCATAATAACAACTTTAAAATAGACGAAAGTGTTGAACCTAAAGTAATTTTAAATAAAAAAAGAGTGACAAACTGTTTTGACAGCGAAAAAATTCCATGTACATGAGTCATTTCCAACCGTCTAGTCAAGTTTAAAAATTGTTCAACTGGAATGGTATCAACTATTTGGCAAGCTTTAATTAAGTCATTGTAGCCTTGCGGTGCAACAGGGGAACTGAATGTACTCGTAATCGACTGCTCGTGAGTTCAAACCCCACTATCAACAATCACTTTTTGTGAAGATCATAATTTAATAAACTAATATTTGTAAGAATAAAATACGCAGTACACAGAAAAAAGGAACTGCCAGAAATTATTAGATCACTAGAGGGTACTGGTGTAGGAAAAACAGCGCTTTGTTGACAAAGTTCTTGACAACAAACAAGACAAGAATATGGCGGCCGGTAGCTATGGCGGCTGAGTAGCGTAGTGCGATAGAGTCGAATAGATGTTAAAGCGAGACAGCGATAGCGTGAGGTTTTTCGTTACGGAATTTCTGGATTAGGTCCCCGCGCTCAAGGCCCGCGATAGAAGCTATGCAATAGCTTAAAACATGTTTCTTGTATGGGGCCCCCTTTAATTTTTATTATTATAGCGGCAATAGAAACACATAATCTGTGAAAATTTCAACTGGCTGTATCTCATAAGCCGTAATAGGTAGACTATTACGGCTTATGAGATACAGCCAGCTCAAACTCAAACTCAACTCAAACTAAAAGCATTTATTTCAAACTAGCTTTTGCCTGCGGCTCCGCCCGCGTGAATGTCAGTTATCGCGACCAAAAGTAATCATGAAATTTTGATCCCGTTCCCGCAACCCATGGGAACCTATTCCAGGGATAAAAAGTAGCCTATGTCTTATTACAAGCTATAATCTATCCCTGTACCAAATTTCAGCCAGATCGAGAAAGAAGGGTTAGGCAGAGATTTACTTATAGTACACCCACATTTTGCCAGTTATGTCCAATGTAATAGGGTGCGTGTCGAACCACGCACAATGAAGGCTTCCGTAGTTCGGCTGAATTTATCCCAAGAACAAACTTAACATTGTAGTTGAAAAACACGTTTTTCCATACGGAATGTATGGGAGATCATGTTTATCAACTGCAAATGTAAGTTGGTTGGCTATTACTCGGTAACTTGTAAAGCCTACTTAGCTGTGATAGTTTTCCTTTTAACTTCGTCATAACATAATTATAGCATTTAGCTGGCAGGGGGGGGACACGACTCTAACAGAAATTAGCACTTCAAAGCTTAACATGTACGCAAACGGATCCTTGAATCAAAAAATGGTTTTCACAAACCCACAATAATTTTGAACGGCCTATCCAACAATACCCCACACCATAGGGTAGACGAGAAAAAAAAATCATCCCCACTTTACGTGTAGGGGATGTGTATTTTAGCTTTCTAGTACTTACTAGAAAGCTATAATTTGGCATGAGAATACATATAAATTACGCCGACAAAGTTTTTGCTGTTTTTTTGTTTTTTCGCCCGCGACTTAGCTGAGAGACTCTAAGTAGAGTCTCTCAGCTAAGTCGCGGGCGAAACTATAAGGGTTCATTGTTGACTAGGCAACCCTAAAAACCCAATAACACAGCCAGACCTGGGAATCAAAGTCAAAGTCAAAAGTCAAATCATTTATTTCAAATAGGCACATAAAAGGAACATTTGAACGTCAAAAACAAAACGAACCTAGGACCTCGTGCTCAGTACTTGCGACAAAAAACTATAAATACTTTTGCCAAACTGACGTCATTATGTACACACATAGTTTTCAAGACTTTTTCATCAAAATTCCATCTCATGTCTATTTTCTTCACATTTGGCTTCAACTTAATGCCTATCCAACGAAGAACTTTCTCAACTCCCCACAGGCCTCGTAAAAACTAAAAACGAATCAGACTAACTCCTTACTACTACTCACACAATCATATAGGGTGGGTTTCTGAACGAACAAAATGTAAATTATTATAAAATTGAATTAAAAACTCGGAGCACAGAATCGCCGCGTGCGCAACTTTTATTTAGAGACGGTTCTTATAAAACTCGTGTAGCCGAAAGTACGTTAAGGCGAAAGCATCAGAGTAACCCATGAAATTCTTATTTCTTTCTATGACGTACCTATAGAAACTGACGGCGATCCGTGACAGAAGTCGTGTTCTTAAGACTGAGCCGAGCGCACAGTGGCGCCCTCATCGCTGAACAAACGATGAGGGCGCACTGTGCGCTCGGCTCGGATTTCTTTTATTACAGAATGTAAATGCAGAAATTAACCACGTTAAGTTGTGCTCCACAACACTATACGTTATTATTACTACAAACAGTAGTTTTAAATTGTTATGTTTTATTGTAATCATTAAAACGGAGCTTAGTGGCCACTATTTTCCGTTTTAATGATTACAATAAAACATAACAATTTAAAACTACTGTTTGAAGTAATAATAACGTATGTATAGTCTTGTGAAGCACAACTTAACGTGCTTATTTTCTGAATTTTAATTCTAATAAATCGATTTCTATAATCAAAATCGTAGAATTTGAACAGCACCATCTTGTTTAACTCTTATACAGATGAGGATCAAAGCTTGTAATGGAAAGTTATGTAGGAAATCAAAGGAAACAACTGAAAAAAAACCGGCCAAGTGCGTATCGGACCACGTACAATGAAGGGTTCCGTAGTTGGGATGAATTTATCCCTAGAACAAACTTATCATGTAGTTGAAAAACATGTTTTCCTATACAGAATGTATGGGAGAACATTTTTTTCAACTGTAAATGTAAGTTGGTCGCCAATTACTCGATAAATTGTAAAGCCTACTTAGCTGTGATAGTTTTTCTTTTAACTTCGTTATATATTAGTATTACTGCCGTGACATTTTAATTTCTTACTACAACCGTTTAGTTGGTAGAGGGGGGGACACTTGACTCTAACGAAAATTGGTACTTTAAAGCTTGATAAGTCACGAACGGTTTACTTAATCAAAAAACAGTCTTCACAAACCCCTAATATTTTTGAAAGACCTATCCAGTGTCCCACACTAAGGGAAGGACGATCATCCCCACTTTACATGTAAGAGAGCTATCCTAAATAATTGTTTATTTTTTTTCGAAATTTTATTTCATCATTATTTTTTTGGCGTCATTAACGTGTATACTCATGCCAAATTACAACTTTCTAGTACCAATAGTTTTTGAGCTAAACCGCGGACAGACAGACAGACGGACATGGTGAAACTATAAGGGTTCCTTGTTGACTACGGAACCCTAAAAACAACTCGACAGTTACTATGTAACACGATACGTACCCCTTGGTAAGAACCGTTGTCAGACTTTCGGGATTCTGATGACCCGTAACAACTGTTAAAGGTCTATAAATGACAGCCGGGACCAACAGCTCAACATTCTTTCCGAAGCACGGAGAGGTCTTGGTATGTAAAGATGGTCACCCATCCACGGACCAACCGCGGCAAGGGTAGCTTAACCTGTTCGATCGACCCGCACTGCTGTTTTTACTTAGCCACGAGCCCCTCAGATACAACTAAAAAAGAAAGAAAAAACGTTTATTTGCGGTAAACATGACGCAAAAAAAAGAACACAACACAAAAAAAAATAAGTTTGGGGTAAATATGCGTCACATCCACGCAAAACGGCCATCGCTCAGCATAATGCTGCGACCCTATGCGAGACAGAGCCCCAGCGCTGGTGTTCAGCGACAGCCGGCGTTGACGTGATTACGTCGACCAGTGCCCGGTGCAGCATACAATGAGATAAAAAATAACATAAATACACAATACATAATTATTACTAATAGTTTTTATAAAAAACTACTTCACAAAGCTACATAATAAGCCTACGTTCCCACTGCTGGGACTCAAGCGAGTGCCCTTAGTCAACCTCGCAGGCCCAGTGCGGGTTTGATATGCCAGTTTCATCACGATGTGTTCTTCACCGTATTATAAAGCGCAATAGCTCAAAGCTTCATGAGTAGGTAGTAGTTAATCGCCTCTGTGGTCTAGTGGTAACCCCACCTGTCTTAGACCCAGAGGTCCCAGGTTCGATTCCCAGCGGTGGCAAAAAAATATTCTGCTCGGTTTGATTGATGGAAGGGCTTGTTCTAAGTCCACCGGGTTAGCTACCACTATCTTATCTAAGTCTGTCACCATAACAACAATGTTAACAGCATTTGTTGTGTTTCGGCAGTTGGAGGTAAGATAGCCGGTTCTTTTGTGGTTGAGGATTCCGGGTGAAGCTCGCTTCCACCTTCGGCCTTATCATCACTTACTATCAGGTGAAATGAAAGCCAAAAGCTTCCACATTGACGATAAAAAAATAAAATAAAATAAAGTGGTCTAAGTGGTCCATTTTCATCCAAGCAGCTCCTCTGCAAAACCTCACTCTGTATATTGTGTACGTAGATAAATGTACCTATACATATATACTACATTACACACGTCGAGTAGGTCGCATATAATTTCTCGAGGGAGATCCGTCCGTTGGCTTCACTGTATGGCAGAGATTACCTGAAAACGGGTCAGTAGTACAATGCTATCTTGTTCTACTTGATGAACATACATATGAAGACTGTGGTAAATTAATCTAGTCAGTACTAGCTTGGTAACGCATTGCATTATCCACTGAAGATTAAAACAAAAAAGTTTTTCTTTACGTTCCTTAGACCGAGCACAGGTGCACTAATTCTTAAAAAGTGCCCTACTAACAGGGTTAGAACTTTAAATGCAAAATATTGAAGCCTAAAGTAAAGCATAAGGTAAGTAAAGATATTCAAGTGGCTCCCTATTCGACTTCGCAGGAACACTCGAATATTGTGTCTGCTATTTAACATCCTTCACAACCCTAAAACGCCATCCTATCTGCGACAACGCTTTTCCTAAGATCGTCCTTCGGATGCACCTTGCAGGTCGCATCTTTGAAATCTGAAAGAAAGAAGAAAGAAGAAGACTTAGACTCCCTCCCCACTCATCTGACTTCTACTCCTACTCCTTCACTGTGCACGCGGCTCGATTGTGAAATTCACTGCCACCTGACATTAGGTACTGCCAAACTGTTGCAGCCTTTAAAAGAAGATTAAAAGATCACTATCTTTTCACTTCGTCATAGTTGCATATTATTATGTATTTATTATTTTCCACTACATTGTAGTTCTAAGTATATATTTGAGTGATATTTATTTTAGAATTATGTATGTAAGTATATACTCTTATTGTATGTTTATAAGTATTTATATTAGTGTATAGCTATTTTGATTTTATGTATATTTTTTTCTCTTCTACTCTTACACATGTTGTCTACATCTCTATATCTACTTTCCTATCGCAGTTATGCTGGAAGAGATTTCATTAGAAATAAGCATCACCTTTGTACGTATTTTTCTGTTCCTTTCTTCTTGTCTGTTTATATGTGTGTACATAAATTGTTAAATAAATAAAGTCATGGAAATTAATTGCTAATCAAATTGACTATCAACTAAAATTGTCCGTTTAGATATTCGAAACACAATTGTCATTCTTTGGCAGTTGTATAAAATGGCTTTTTTAACGCGATAAAATGACGTAGTTTGTCAATTTGATAAACAATTAAGTGATAGCCCAAAGCCTAAGGACCCGCTTCACAGGTAAAAAGTTGCATGTTCGAAGTGTGATAAGTACCATAGTGGCTTTTTAAATTTCTTGTAATCAAAGCGTACAGCGGCTCGGTGCAAATTTGATTAAATAGGGCCCCGATTTTCTTACTCAACATCGTGAGAAAATCGAGGCCCTATTTAATAAAACTAACAGTGCAACCTTTTTCTCAAACATGACAAGCTTGTCACATTTCCACGACAAATGTTTACTAAAGTAGAAAACTATGAACGAAGCTTGTAGAATTGTCGGATTGTCGCTTATCGGTTTTATTAAATAGGCCCCTTGACTTGATACCAACACGCAGTAAGCAAACGTGGTGATTAATAACCGTAGCATGTTTGAATGAGAGAGCCTGAGCCTTGAATTATCCTACACATATTATCCTGTACAAAGTTGCATGTTCGAAACGTGATAAGTACCAAAGTGGCTTTTCCAATTTCTTGTAACTAGAGTGCAGCGGCTCGATGCATGGAAACATCTTGAGAAAACCGGGGCCCTATTTAATAAAACTAACAGTGCGATCTATTTGTCAAACATGACAAGCTTTTCAGATTTCCACGACAAGTATTGTTTATTAAGCTTATAGATTGTCGGATTGTCGCTTGTCGGTTTTATTAAATAGCCCCTTGACTTGATGCCAACAAGCAGTCATCGTTTCAGCCGAAAGACGTCCACTGCTGGACAAAAGCCTCCCCAAAGCACCGCCACTTCAACCGATTCTGTACTTCCCGCATCTAGCGGATTCCAGCGGCCTTCACAAGGTCATCGGTCTACCTTGTGGGAGACCTTCCAACGCTATGTCTTCCGGTACGCGGTCGCCACTCCAGAACCTTTCGCCACCAACGGCCATCTATTCTGCGAGCAATGTGCCCTGGTCACTGCCACTTAAGTTTGGCAATTCTTAGGGCAACGTCGGTTATCTTGGTTCTCCTGCGGATCTCTTCATTTCTAATTCGATCACGTAGGCCAACTCCAAGCATAGCCGTAACACGCAGTATCATCTTTGAATATGATCTGCATTTTCCTATACATATCTTACTATAACTCTCTTAAAAGCATCCAGAATTTTGTTCAAAACCCAGCCAAGGACACGCTAGTTCATTAACTTTGTTTATATTCAGAAGCACGGGCGTATCACCTAATCTTTTTAATACCCAATTTGCGAATAATTTAATCAAGCAACAAGCAATGTTTTACACTGAACTGTTTTTAGGAGTGTTATGAGGCGGAAGCAAAATAGGTAAGCTTTATAAGGTTTCCACGAAACGCGATACTTAAATTTAGGTTCCGTGTCCTAGTTTGTCAGGCCCTCGGCCATAATGACTTAGGTTTATATGAGAAAAAAAGTATTACAATACTAGCTTCTGCCCGCGACTTCTTCTGCGTAAAATTTCAGCCCACAACCCATCCCGTCGCATCACATCGCCTGCCCGCGCAATTACTTCGTTTTCGCTTAGCGTTCTTTCCGACTTTTTGTTGTTTTGCTCGGCTCTTAAAGGTCGTAGCGTGATGTTAAATAGCTTCTCGCAGTTCAACCTAGGAGGTTGTCTACTGCTTAATCGGACTTTCCTGTGGGTGCCCCAATAAATTTAGGCCTCCAGCCAGGGCATAAAACTTAAAACTACGGACATCGGCTTAGGGCGTCGCTGGGGGAGGACAGCAAGGGACGCGCTGGATCGGATTTTATCTTATGTCCTTCTCCATATCCCGGGCTATATTATATCTCTGCCAAATTTCATGACGATCGGTTCAACGGTTTAGGCGTGAAAACGTAACAGACAGACAGAGTTACTTTCACATTTATAATATTTAAGTATGGATAATAATAATATTGTGCAGGTTATATTAGGCAAATATTTGATATGTAATGGTAAAATGTAACGGGGCCATTATAGTTTTAAGACCATACATTGTATACCTACATTCTGGTAAATAAACGGATTTGATTTGATTTGAACCTTTAGGTAAGCAAATATTAGCTTATCCGTAACAACGTTGCCAGCTCCAATATGTCTAAAGAAAAACAGTTTAAAAGACGTTGGATAAAAGAAAGCAGAGACGGAAGCTCATTAAGTTCTTCTATATTCCGAGGCACGGGCACATGATCGAATCTCAAAGTGTGGCGTAAGTCCCAATATCTTTACTTTAAAACCACACAAGCGGTTATGTCGACTCGTTGCGCAGAACAACCAATTTTCAGTCTCTGTAGGGTTTATGTGAAGTTATTTTAAAGTGGGACATTTCTTATCTTAACGCAAAGGGTTTTTTCTTTAGAAATGACGATGTTCATTTATATCTTTATTATAATATCCTGTCATTTGCATAATTATCTTCGGCAGTTGTTACCGGTCGTCAGAAGCCCAATTTATATTTTGTAATAGCCTTTTTTTTCAAACTAGATTTAAGATAACAGTTTAGGGTAGGGTAGGGTTTAGGGTATAAAGTTCACTCATCTTCCATAGAAAAGGGAGGATCCTCTGACCAGACGGGTGTCGTATCTGGTAGGCAACTGCCCGATTTTTTGCTAGCGCATCTCAGAGTTAACCTTGAGAGGTAGAGACTCTTTAACCGGTCTTTCCAGTGGTTGCCTTAAGCTCCTAAAAACTTAAAGCCTCCAGCCAGGGCGTAATAACATATAAACTAAACGACTGCGCGTTAAGGGCACCCCCTGTGGGGTACGAACCTCGGCTTAGGGCAGCTGAGTCGGAGGGAGGGTGGCAAGGGACTGACGGTGGCTGGATAAAATCAGGGTTATGATTATTATCGGGGGAATCTAACTCAGCTATAGCGCGTGCTGGCGCTTCGCTTACGGGCAAAGGTCGGGGAGGACTATTTAGTCGGGGATTTCGCGCAAAGCCTCGGCGGCGAGGTCGGAATGAAAGAAAGATTACAGTTTATTTCGTTTATTCGGTTAATATGATCAGATGAGTGGTTGGAATAAACCTAATAATAAGGTAGGGTGGTTACCCTACCTCAAAAATAAGGAAAAAAAAACTTCTCTTCTTTAAATAAACTTCTCTTTAAAAAGAAGCCAGAACCATTTTAAAGAGAAGTTTAATTGACAGTACTTGTGAATAAAACCCGGCAAATGGTCATAGGCTCGCCCATTATTACATGGGAATTGAACATAACTAGTGTAATGTGGTTGTATGAACTATTTAGGTACACCTCTACCTAACCCTTACGGAAAACAGTCGTGATATTATGCTATAATCGAACCTCTGATCAGTACTTATACAGGATAAGTTTAAAAGGAGTGCGTATATTTTTGTTGGTAATCAGGTGCATAAAACTGAACAACATTCCCCAAGGAACATAGGTCGAAATCTAAAAAAATAAAATTCAACTTATACAAACATAAGTCACATGACCAGTCACTTTGTAAACTTTAAATTTTAAGATTTCAACCTATGTTCCTTGGGGAAGGTTGTCCAGTTTTAAGTACCTGATTATCTTCTAAAATATACGCACTCCTTTTAAACTTATCTACTATATAAAAATAAGTCGGGTTTTCCTTCCTGACGCTATAACTCCAGAACGCACGAACCGATTTAACCAATTCTTTTTTTTTAATGTTCGTTGAAGTCCAAGATAGGTAGGTAGATAGGGTAGGGTAGGGTAGGGTAGGGTAGGGTAGGGTAGGGTAGGTAGGTAGGTAGGTAGGTAGGGTAGGTAGGGTAGGGTAGGGTAGGGTAGGGTAGGGTAGGGTAGGTAGGTAGGGTAGGGTAGGGTAGGTAGGTAGGTAGGGTAGAGTAGCGTAGGGTAGGTAGGTAGGTAGGTAGGTAGGGTAGGGTAGGGTAGGTAGTTAGGTAGGTAGGTAGGTAGGTAGGTAGGTAGGTAGGTAGGTAGGTAGGGTAGGTAGGTAGGTAGGTAGGTAGGGTAGGTAGGGTAGGGTAGAGTAGTGGAGTTTATACTATAGCTTTTGACAGAACGAAGTCTGTCGGGTCAGCTAGTCCTGTATAATTATCTCCCGTGTTCACCCGGGCACCAGACTGAGGTAATTGATGTGACACTATCATAATGTTAGCCATTTGCTTACTAACTACCTTATACGTAATAGGCTACAAGATGTGGTTGAGGATCTTAAACACAGATGAGTACAGGTACTAAAAAAATATATGTACCTGTAAATGGGAAGGCCACGACAGCACAAAATGTTAGAATAGTGCGAAGGTCTCTTTTGGGTACCAATACAAAATTTATCAACTTTTCCAATCAGAAATGTGTGGAGGTGACCAACAAATATTGGAGAAAATTTTATTAATATTTCATTCCCGATAAATCTGTCAATATTGTTATTCCAATACTCTGCTCGCGACTTCGTCCACATGAAATTTCTTGTTTTTAGCACTGCTTTAACCTATAAACTCAGATCCTCATAAGTCCTTCTTAATTCAACCTCATGGCTCCCCTAAATATCTCGAACGTGACTGCGGGACTCGATATTCAATTTCCTAGTTTGCGATACAACGATAGTATTTTTAAAGTGTTTGTGTTTCGGGAACGTGATGCCAACGTGACGGGCAGATGGCGTGTTTAACTTTAGTCCTGTTTTGCGAAAAGTTTTTTGATTTCTGTATCGGTTTTAATGGTGGATCTATTTTGGTCGACACGAGCTACTTTTCGAATAATTTTTGACGCGTTGTTCTTTTCTGCCTGCTGCACTAATTATTAGAAACTATATTGCTTCTAGTGTGTATAGTAAACTGGAATCTTCACTGGCGACTAAAACAAAACAATCAATGCGAACATAAGCAGGCACTGAAACACTGGAGCTTCTTTTCCTTTTTGTTGCCTGCGTGCCAAGGGTGCAACAAACGTGCCTACTAAGTAAGTAAGTATCGTCACTCGTGTCGAGACACCCAGTTGGGTATATAGGGTGTTTGGCAGAACGTTGAACATACGAAAATGGTGGATAGGTGGGGTCATCTGCTACTTACTCAGCCCTAATTTATTTGGCCCTGGCCCCCTGGAGTTTTTTTTTTTTTTAAGTATTTAGTTGTTTCATTAACGCACCTAACTGGTACAGCTATTATCTTTGAACTTAATTCAAGAACTTACATAATTTCAATCGATCATTTAATTTTTACCAACCTTGCAGTTTTAAATTTCGCAAAACATTTCACTTTCCGTAAAGTTTCGTCGAAAATTTCCTACTTGATAAAATTATGAAATAACTCTTAAAGGTTTTTTTTATAAGCAAATTACATACCATTAGAAAGGTCACACACTGATGTTTTGCTAGAATTGGAACTCCTCAATCAATTTGTTTTTTTTTATTTTTTTTTATGCAAGTTGAAATTAAGATTTAAGTATTTTTTACCTCTTTCTGTAATTCTGAGGACTCATAACTTTTTTTCTAGCGAACATCTGAATAAAGCAATAATTTTATAAGAATCTGACAACATTAAAGATTAAAAAAAACACAAAAATATTGCCTGTTTTACCCATTTTTAATAAAAAATACACTTTAGAGTTAAGAAAGTGGTAAAACTAGAAGAAAGCAAAAACATTTTTTTCTTTAAATATCCAGGGGCTATTAAATGTCCCTGGCGGCCAAATAAATTAGGGCTGAGTAAGTAGCAGATTACCCCACCTATCCACCATTTTCGTATGTTCAACGTTCTGCCAAACACCCTGTATTTGTTTATTTGAGTTGGCCCAGTTGGGCGCCAAAAAATATACGTCTGTTTATTATCACAATCAGTTGGATAGTTTTCTATTATAGTGTTGTAATTAAATACTTTTTCCATCTCTGTTTCAAATTAAATCGTCTCATACAATGTTTTTCTTCTTGGCGCCTAACTGGGCTTTAATGTATCAAACTGTCTGTAAAGTGTTACAACTTCAATAGTTGTATCTATCTCGTTACTGCTAAGCTTTGTTTCGCAAGATATTATTACTGAACTCTGAACGAAGCTAACTAAAGGGTACAAGTGATCATTTCCCAGCGGTCTTGTTGTTACAACTGTATTGTAAGTCGTAACTCTACTAGTTCTCACGAGTTTGAGATATATAGGTGATAGACAATCTTATTTTCGGTTTCTTTTTTATTCACACAAGTTTTCTAAATATGGTACATAAGTTTGTGTTGTTTGTTTGTAGTTTGTGTTGTTTGTGTTTGTTTGTTTGTTTGTGTTTTGTGTTTGTTTGTGGTTTGGTTGTTAGTTTTTTCTTCTTCCTTTTACTTAACAAAAGGTCTTTTTTGGCGCCCAACATAGTTCATTATAATAAAATTATTGTATTCTTATTGGCCCAGTTGGGCGCCAAAACTACCTATCTACCTAACATCATAACCAGTTGTTTAGTGTTCTGTAAAGGATTTCATTAACTTTGCACCACATCTTCGTCGCTGAATACTAATGGGAAGTTGGCTTAAATGCGCTGTTCTACAGCAGCCCACAGCTCAGCTACACAAGTGTAAGTAGCTTCGCTTTTTATGGAAATATAGACAAGATCTTCCACTGTGACCCACAGCCACCGCTATCCACGAATGCGTGGCTGGCAAACAAATAAAAAGCGTAACTAGGCAAACCTCTTCGTGCACATCCAACATAGCACTAGTCGGTCGACTTTACCCTTAGTTTAACTACATAGGTCTACACAAATAGTTAGTATCCCCCGGGTCCTATAATGTAACTAGTAACGAGCCGTCTGCTGCTGGCATGTAATTCTCACAAGATTGACGTTTTCGGGTCGAATGATTGGGCCCACTAATTGTGACCCTGATTGTTTCGTTGTTAAACGACCCAGGATTTCGGTTTTATGTTTCGCAATCATTGCTACAATTATTTGGTTTGGTAAGTTCACTTTGTGTGGTTTAGTTGGTGGTGGTAACGTAATTTTGATAGATATTCAGGTCACTAAATAGTAACGTAAATCAAGCTAAAAATCGATATTGAGATTAATTTTTGAGGAAAGTTTCTTTCTATGTGATTTCACACTCCAAAATATCCTGCCGGAAAGTGAAAAGTGGCTATACCCAAAAAAATACCGATGTGCTGCCTCTCAAAATATTCCTATTAGAAATTTAACCGACACCAAAAACACATTCTAACGGAAAAAGATATTCTAAGCGTAAAACTCCCAATCCAACCCTTTCACATAGAACTTTTACAACTGCAAAAAAACAAACTCAAATTCAATACTTTGCAAAAGAATAAAAATAAAAATTAACTTCGTTTAAAATCATATTCAAATGAGTTTTAAAAGGGACACCGAAAGGCTGTGAGACTACGCTAGAGTGTGGATGAATGCTCTAATAAGCAAGCATACGCCTCGCTTACTCCCTAAGCGGTGTTGCTCTGTGAAAAAACATAGCAACTTTATACGGAGGTTTGGAATTTTTTACCAAGCAACACTAAAAGTTGCGTTGGCATATATAAGTTTATCCGCTTTTGAAAAGTTGTTACTTTGTTTTAAAAAAAAAACCTGTATCATTTTATGTATGTGAGGATTTACTGTAATTTGATTTGAATAATTATTTTTTAGTAAGATTACTGTGCGAAATAGAATAAGTATACTTACAGAAATAATTGTATTTTTGTAAATAAGGCATTTTTTTTTTGAGCGTGTTTTGTTTTTCGAGAAATAATAAACTTTTAAAATATTCCTTATGTTGTTTTCTAGATAACCAGTTAGATAAAGAGACTTACTTTCGCATATTCTGTGGATCAAAGTTGACAGCATTATCTCAGGATTATGCCTGCAAAAGTAAAGCAAAAGTGTCACAACATGTTCTTAAAGCGAATAGCGTTATAATCAGCGCGGAGCGTTTTATGCGACATATATCACGCTGGATACACAGTCGTACAATGTATACGTACGCAGAGTAGACGCGGACAGAGATGCTGAAATATTCATAAAATAAAATGAATGGCGTCTATTTGTTCGATTTGTTCTATTTGAAGATGGATCGCAGTATTCTAGGCGTCAAATTGAGAGGCCATACATTCGCAACACCACACTGCGCTTCAAGGCACAGATTACCGACGTTGCTCAAAAAGCTGAAGTGGGACTGGGCTGGCCACGTCTGCCGTATGTCCAATGAGCTGTGGGTGAAATAACCACTATGTGAGGCCTGACACAGTCAGATGGCGTCGCGGCAGATGCCGTAGCAGATGGTGGGACGAATTGGAGAAAACAAACGACCAGGGGCCCAAGTCTGCTATTTTTATAAATTCGTCACTCCAACACGATCCCATTGTCATTTTGCTAAAAGTTCGTAATCTGCTAAATTCATAATGGTCGATCATTGGTCGGTCAATGGTCTCGTAATAGAATTGTATTACAATGACATTATCGTATTGCCATTATTATAAAACCCGTTAGTAGAAATGATTTCCGAAAAACGACTACTAAATTTGAACATTTATTCATGCCAGATTTCATTTATATATATTTTTACATATTATTTATTAGTGTTATAAGCAATCTGAAGTAGTAGAAAGTTGGAAGTTTAGTAGGAAGTTTCAGTTGTCATTATGTACGAGATTACCAATTCTTTCAATGGAGTGCCAGTGGCTGACCATTGGAAAGTCATAATGACACCATTATATTAGTAGAATACCTAACTTGTCAAAATCAACAATTATGAAATCAATGATAGACCATTCTGACACTATTGTAATAGCAGACTTGAGGCCCAGTGATCCACATTAGCCTTGGATCGAAAGAGCTGGAAGTTATGGGGAGAGGCCTTTGCCTACTGCTGGGCAATGTGCTCAACTTTTGTTGCATTGCGGCTGCAGAGACAAGACTTTACAGGGCCTTCACTTGCTTATTTTCGCTACCTGCGACAATTTTTCAAAACTTTTTAATTCCTTTATATAAACCTACCCTGTATCGCAACCCTTCATTCTAAAACTTAAGGTTAAAAACAAAATGAATACAGATATTTTACAAACGCTCAAGTTTATTTAAAAGCTCAACGGTGGCATCTAAATAACAGGCATCAACGTAGTCTATGAAGGGGTGTATGAGAGTTTGACCAAGGGAGATTTTGGTATTCATTTTAACGAATGGAACGGGTAGTGTACTTTGCGACTGACTTGAGCAACAAGGGCAGTCCACGATAGGTAAGTATCCATGCTCATCCACAGGTTTTTAACCGTATTTTCGTATTCAATCTTAACTCCATTCAGACCAAATCCACGCCTTACTGACCCACATTTAAATTTCAATTATTAAAAATTAATTGTAAAAGTTCACGTTCACAACGCACGCACCCAAACACCCCCCTCACTAACACATACTCACATTTACACCCTTCACTTATTTTTTATTGATTGCATAATAATTGATTATTTTTGTTAATTTATATTTTGTTTTGCTTTGTCTAATCTAACGCTGATGCCAATGTTTATTTTAAATGTTCTATTTTGATTGATTTTAGTTTAGTTTATGTCTATTATGCAATAATCATCACGTTGTAATTCCGACCCCAAGATACAGGCAAATGCCTAATTTGGTGGTCACCTTCCAATCTGCTCTTGTATAAGATTAATAATAACAAATAAATAAATTTGAAATTGAAATTAAAACTGTGGGTCAAGATGGAAAGTAATGTGGGGTGGGTAAGACAAATCATTGTTAAGCAAAGATTGTCATTACCAACTGCAGAGAAGGAGATAGCACAAATAGCTGATATTTCAAACAGCAACAATTTTCCCTCAGTCATAATTAAAAATATGTATTCTCTGTACCTTCAACAGCGATGGCACCCACAGGAAGAAGCGCGTTTATCTGTACCAGTGACAAATTCACCACCAACACAACCTTTAACTGCAACCAGATTTTAAAGTTTTTGGAATTAAACACCACTCTGCCGTAGAACACATTTATAAGATTAACCACCGACAGAACCTTCCCATTTTGGTAGCCTTCCCAGCAAAATACTTCTCCTCACGTTACAAATACGTATGTACATATTTTATTGTAGCCTCTGTTTGGGGACACTACTCTGTATTCCCGCCGGCAGCGATGGCACACACAGGAAGAGGCACGCTTATCTGTACCAGCAACAAATTCGCCGCGTATTTTACATGACGAAATATTAAGAGCAACGGTTACAATGTGCAGCTTCCAAACGGGACACTATTTATGTTAGTTGTTGACTCACATACATAACACATTGTTTAACGAGTGAAAAAAATTCGTCCGTATCGCTGTCAACAGGCAAAGTGCCCAAAAGGCTGGCAGCATTGCCACTTTGTTATGGCAATGCTGATTCTTTGTATGAGTGTTCTAACAAATGTATTTTGTGACGTTTGACATGTATTAACCAAAAATCTTTTGTCCTTTTTTAACATGGGGATCCATAGATGCCACTGCTACAAACACTGATCAATAGTTGCGTAACAGTTTGCGATCATTCCTTTGATTTCTTTCTCATACCTTGACATTGGGAAAATCATCGAACGTATCCGATGGAGTCAGAACCATAAAAAAAATAGAATAGAATAGACCAGTTAGTACTTGTTATGAATTTTGCCAGTGTAGCTTGTCCTTCTAGACCGAAAATTACGATTTTTTACTTAGCAGGCTGTTTCAAAACTATAGCCTTGAGTATCCTAATACTCAAGTTTATAATTTTGAAACAGCATTAATTTGATCCCTGTACTGGCTAATTCAGCCATGATTTCAGATTCAGTCCTTGGGGCCAAGTCTACTAAAGTACAAACGTTGCAATATTGTCACCATTGTGAGTTTTTGTCAGATTTTGTATGCCAAATCTGTCAAAAACTCACAATAGCGAGACCATTGTAACTTTTTTAAATAAGTAGCCTTAGGCCCCAGGGTTTTATGTTGCCCTTCAGTGTTAGTCAGTGGTGTCTTTGATTTACGAAGAGAAAAGGACCGGCCAAGTGCGTGTCGGACCACGCACAATGAAGAGTTCTGTAGTTAGTATGAATTTATCCCAAGAACAAACTTAACATTGCTACTACGAAAGCTCTGGAACGCGCTACCTTTTGGCATTAAAAAATCTGAAAACAAACTTACTTTTAAAAGAAAAGTTCGTAACCACTAAATAAGTCTAGACTAAATAACTCTCTACGACTAAATAGTCTTAAATAATAGTCTAGTCATACTAATTATTATTAGGTGGTATTTGTTAAAATATCTATTAGTTTATTTTATTTGTTTATGTGTATTAGTATCATAAAACTATATAAATTCTCGTAATCTAGAAGTTAGTATTTTAGACATTATTTTTGTACCCTATCACTATGTTTTTATATTTAACCCAAAGGTTTACTGGTAGAGAATGCCTTGTGGCATTAAGTCCGCCTATGTATCACTATTGTACATGAAGTTTAAATAAATAAATAAATAACATTGTCGTTGAAAAACATGTTCTTCCATAAGGAATGTATGGGAGAACATGTTTTTCAACTGTAAATGTAAGTTGGTCGACTATTACTCGGTAACTTGTGAAGCCTACTTAGCTGTGATAGTTTTCCCTTTAATTTCGTTATATATACTACTGTTGTGAATTTTTTCACACATCCAAATACTACCGTTTGGCTGGCAGGGGAGGGGGGAAAAAAAGAAATTAGCACCTTAAAGCTTAATATTACGCAAACGGATTCCTGAATCGAAAAATGGTTTTCACAAACCCACAATATTTTTGAAAGGCCTATCCAACGATACCCCACACCAGGGCCTCAAGTCTGCTATTACAATAGTGTCAGAATGGTCTATCATTGATTTCATAATTGTTGATTTTGACAAGTTTGGTAATCTACTAATATAATGGCGTCATTATGACTTTCCAATTGTCAGCCACTGACACTCCATTGAAAGAGTTGGTAATCTCGTACATAATGACAAATGAAACTTCCTACTAAACTTCCAACTTCCTACTACTTCAGATTGCTTATAACACTAACAAATAATATGTAAAAATATATATAAATGAAATCTGGCATGAATAAATGTTCAAAATGCCATTGTAATACAATTCTATTACGAGAATATTGACCGACTAATAATCAACCATTATGAATTTAGCAGATTTCGAACTTTTAGCAAAATGACAATGGGATCGTATTGGAGTGACGAATTTATAAAAATAGCAAACTTGGGCCCCAGTACGGCACCCACTAACTAGATTTAGAAACTTTATGCTTGTGGTTTTATATATTACCTTATCTTGCCAATAACGTTAAAGGAAGTTAATTAGAACCATCAGAAATCTTACTTAAAGTAATTTTTAAACACAAGTTTCTTTCAGTTCAAAACCTTTTTCCAGTATTTTAATTTAAACTTAGCGAAGTTATACTTCAGAAATACGAGAATTTATTTTAAAAGACTTGGCTTTCATTGGTGCACGTACATTTTTTTTATTTTTCGCTTAAAACTTATAATTAAATTCTGTGGTGTTATGCGAAAATTAAATGCTTGTTTAGTATTAAATACCGTCAATATTTTGGTATGTCAATAATAATAAACTATACTTTTAACGGCTTCAAAAAACTGTAGTTTTCTACGTTGAAATTCGCATAAGTTTTAATCTGAAAAAGTAACAAAATCTACACAAAATTATTCAATCATTTTCGACGACGCATTTGGGCACAACTTGCAAATAGAACATTCAAGTGCTCTCAAAAGCAGTTAAAATCTTCAAGTACCTATAAACTATTTTATTATAAATTCAAACACATTACCCAGTCGATGGTACCGGTTGGATGAGTTTGCGGACAAAAGGCGGTAACTAGAGATGTACCTCAATCTAGGCATTTCGTAGTATCTGAGTCGAATTAAAGCTTAGGCCGAATTACTCCAAAACTGAATATTTTGCTGTCTGTTTCACCATCTCTCAAGACAATTTTCGGTTATCTGATAAAACATGATTGTATACTTTTAAAAACCTGACATGCTTTTAAAACAAAAACCAGCCAAGAGCGAGTCGTACTCGCGCACCGAGGATTCCGAATCATCAAAAATCATCAAAAAAATTACATTACTAGTTTTAGGTCAGCGCCATATCTTGATCGAGAGTGGACTCGATCAAGATATGGCGCTGACCTAAAACTGCAATATTCGAAAAAGTGTGCTATTTAGAGACATCGTTTTATTTTTCCGGTAATCTGTACACAAACTTCTATCACATAAAATAATTTCAGCAAACTTCGGAGATAAGAGGGGAAAGGTTTTTTTTTTTTAAACAATATGGCTTAAAAAAATAAAAATGTTTGAGAATGTGCAAATAGCGCTCTTTCATATAATCCCCACATGCCCTAATATGTGAATACGAATTTTTAAGAACCACGTTCAGTCCGTTACAAAAAAAAGGCTTTCTTATTTGCGAAATAGTTGGGCAAACGTCATCTAAAACTATTCAAAATTTCAAGTTGATAGCATTAGTAGTTTTTTTACCATTTTGGTACGGAACCCTAATTAGCTTCGTATCCTTAAATAAAATAATGTTAAAATAAGCAAATAAGTAGATATACATATATTTGTAACATTAAGGCAACATTTTCGTATTTTTCGAGCCGTTTTTGAGGCGGAAACCTTGAATCTATACCTACCCAAAGTCTCTAATTCAGATAATTTATGTAAAAAAAGTAATGTCAAGAAATGTCATTGTCAAAATGACAGGACAGTGTTCCAAAACATTTTATCATTATTTTTTTTGTAAATAATAATCTATAAAATTAAAGTGAATTAATTATAAGAACTATGCAAACAAAATACCGTCGCCAAACAATGTTTTGTATAGTGTGTCGGAGACACGGCCTATGATCGTCATAATCAGCCCTTTTAAGTCCACTGCTAGACGTAGACCTCCCAAAATCGATTTCCACTCAAAAAGGTTTACAGCCGTTTTCATCCAAAATGTGGCTAGATATGCTACTTACAAAATGAATCTATGAATGAGAGTTGTAATATTAATGTTATTGAAGATGAAAAAAAAATTGAAAATGTTTGGATCTCCTGCATTGTTACCAGTATCATAAAATATTTTATACAAGAAAATCTCCTTTTTTTAATAACTTTGTTTAATACCGAAAATGTATAAAAATAATTACGGTATGATTATTTTTTATTATTATTTCTTGAAATCAGTACTTAAAAGAAAACGGAACCTTTGTTTTCGCCATTTTATGTGAATTACCATAACGAAGATATTTTTTTGATATGTTATCCCCTTTGTTTACATAAATTATCTGAATTTGAGACTTTGGGTATAGTGTATTCTTGATCATTGATAAAATCCCGAATGCTCGGGTCAGCTAGTTGTGCTATAAAACAACAACAAAAAACTTAACGTTCTCCAAATAATTTTCCAGTTTCGGCTTAACAAGCCTCATCTCTAGTAACATCCAAGTTGTATGCACCTCTGATATATTGCAACAACACTAATGTAGCGAATAAAATTCACTGTATCGCATCTATGGCCACCTTTGTGCTTTAGTGCTTAGGTTGTTTTTTTAAAGGCTTTCATGGGCTGGATTGCTAATAGTTACCATTGCTAGAATATTTCGGACACCAATCTACACAATCATAACGATCAATGTAAATAAACCCGAGTAGGGAAAAAGCAAACATGACGTCATAATAAAAAGAAATACAACTGCAAAAAAGACAATATAAAAATAATACACTAAAAAGACCAAAACAAGATTGAGATAAACTATAAACAAAGTAAACTCTACTTCAGTTTAACAGACTATATTATGAGCTGAAAGCCTAAGTTAAATACCCGCATTAAGTTTAGTTGCAAGCGGAACCCATTAATTTTCGTTTTATAATTTGCAATTGGGCTCGCCTGCTACTAAATTAATAAAAATAATAATATATGTAAAATAAATTAATATAAATTAATAATATAGTCTTTTAAACCGAAGTCGAGTTTACTTTGTTTATAGTTTATCTCAATCTTGTTTCGGTCCTTTTAGAGTATTACCTACTTTTAAATTGTCTTTTTTGCAGTCGGGTTTTTGATTTTTTAAATTATTTATTTTATTTTAGATTTTTTTGTGTCCCGGCACCGGCTCTCGATACTCTTATGAACAAAAACTGTGTTACTTAAATACATAAATCAGGCAAAATGTAGAGATAGTTGATTGCATGCCAAACAAAACAAACATGAACATTATAGATTCATAGATAGAATACTCTTTATTATGTACACCATAAAAATTACAGATATAAATGTAGAACTGTTAATAATTATAATTAAAATAAATAATAATAAATAATATTAATAATTGTGTATAATTTAAATTTAAATTGAAATACATAACATATATATCTGTTTGTAATCCCCTTTTAATTCCCTTATGCTGATACCCGACTCGTTAGGTTTGGTTGTTTTTTATTTTATAAACGTATATCAATTTCGCGCAAACACCTATCTAATGATACTTGGGTTTTTAAAACGAATATAACGATACCTTAACTGTCGAAATCAATCTAGCCGTTTGGAAGATACCAGGTAATAAAGAAATTTACAAACAAACATACATACAAATCATAACCCTTCCTTTGCATTCGGGTAAAAATTACTTTCAAATTCTGTATCATCTGAAAAGAGAAATCTTTTCTCGGATTATTGGAAATAGCCTAAATGTAATCTCAAAATTAAAACGAAATTCATATCTTTACGCCATCCGTTCTCAGCGATTAACTTCGATCCGAAATCCATACAATACCATCTTTCAAGCCTGTTTGTACAGTCAACAACAAATTATATTTTTATTTCTGGATAATTTATACATATTTTTTATAAATTATATTTTCTTATTTCTCTCCCAAAAGTCCCCATATTCTAAATTAATTTATTTACGTAACACGTAGATCGGAATTAGATTATACAGGGTGTTTGGCAGAACGTTGAACATACGAAAATGGTGGATAGGTGGGGTCATCTGCTACTTACTCAGGCCTAATTTATTTGGCCCTGGCCCCCTGGATATTAAAAAAAAAATTTTTTTGCTTTCTTCTAGTTTCACCACTTTCTTAACTTTAAAGTGTAATTTGTATTAAAAATGGGTAAAACAGGCAATATTTTTATTTATTACATCTTTCTGTAAGTTTGAGGAGTCATAACTTTTTTTCTAGCTAACATCTGAATAAAGCAATAATTTTATAAGAATCTGCCAATATTAAAGATAAAAAAATAAACTAAAATATTGCCTGTTTTACCCATTTTTAATAAAAAAATACACTTTAAAGTTAAGAAAGTGGTGAAACTAAAAGAAAGCAAACAATTTTTTTTTTTTTATATTCAGGGGGCCAGGGCCAAATAAATTAGGGCTGAGTAAGTAGCAGATGACCCCACCTATCCACCATTTTCGTATGTTCAACGTTCTGCCAAACACCCTGTATATATAGATTTTATAGATTTTCATAAGATTTTTAATATAGATTAAATTAATATAGATTAGATTTTAATATAGATTAGATTTTTAATATAGATTAGATTAATATAGATTATATTATTTAAGATTTTTGTTAGATTATATAGATTCGTCCATTAGATTCGGAGTTAAATGAGTGTAGCAGATGGACAGACAGACAAGAGTGATCCTACAGGGGCCCCTTTTTTATCTTTTGAGGCACAGAACCCTAAAAAGGGAGGACGGAAGGTAGGAAAGAAGAAGAAAGGACGGAAGGAAGGGGGAAGGTTTCTTTGCTTTAAATTACCTATACCCAAAGTCTCTAATTCAGATCATTTATGTAAACAAAGTAATGTCAAGAAATGTCACTGTCAAAATGACAGGACAGTTGTGCAAAACATTTTATCATATTCTTTTTTTGTAAATAGTCATCGCTAAAATTAAAGTGAATTTATTATAAGAACTATGCAAACAAAATACCGTTGCCAAACAATGTGTTGTGTAGTATGTCGGAGACATGGCATACGAGTATGATCGTCATAATCAGCCCTTTTAAGTCCAGTGCTAGACGTAGGCTTCCCAAAATCGATTTCCACTCGAAATAGTTTACTGCCGTTTTCAACCAAAATGTGGCTAGATATGCTACTTACAATATGAATCTATAAATGAGAGTTGTAATATTAGTGTTGTTGAAGATGTAAAACATTTGAAAATGTTTGAGTCTCCTGCATTGTTACCAGTATCATAAAATATTTTATACCCGAAAATCTCATTTTTTTAATAACTTTGTTTAAAACCGGAAATTTATAAAAATAATTACGGTATAATTATTTGTTTTTTTTTTTTTTAATCAGTACTTAAAAGAAAATGTAGCCTCTTTTTTCGCCATTTTATGGGAATTACCATTACGAAGATATTTTTTTGTTATGTTATCCCCTTTGTTTACATAAATTATCTGAATTTGAGACTTTGGGTACAACAGTTAAACCAACTTATATAATTATTTTATTTATTGACGTGACAACGTCTAATAAATCGATGAACGCCGGCTGCATGCACGAAAAAGTATGACTCATTGTCCCGTTACGCTCATTGTACGGATGAACGCCGGCTGCATGCACGAAAAAGGATGACTCGTTGTCCCGTTACGCTCATTGTCATGTTACGCTCACTGTCCCGTTACGCTCATTGTACGCTTGCGCCGCATCAATGTTTTGTTATGACGTAGTCACGTTAAACTATCGTCCGTAAACCAACTTTACAGATAACTAATTTTTTATTTATTGGATCTCCAACATAGGCTACACAATTACATGCGCATACATACAAGTGTGCGCTTCCAATTTATAGGAGACCACATCATTTACTTACATAACTTAGGTACAGTAAGTTTGAAAAGGTAAAGATATTAAAATAAATCAAAATACATAAAACGAAAATCATACAAAGGAAACTAAATGAATTATACAAAAAATGAATAATAATAAATACAAATGAATAAGAAAGAAAAAAACATATAAAGTGTAGGTATCTATTCAAACACGAAATATTTTAAGAGGTGATTTTTTTGCTTCTTTACTTTTATGTGGTAAAGAAGCCATGGAAACGATTATTTTTATTTTAAATCAGAATATATTATCAAAAAAAAAAAAAAATTACTTTTTTTATTTTTTTTTATTTATTTAAAGAAATTATAATACAGAGGTGTTACTTAATTCTAAACTCGCCAAACTTTTACGTTTGATGGCGAGAGGCGCTCTTTTTCATAACAATGAACCACCTTACGTGCATAGCCACTACTAATATATTATACTGTTATGGTTTAATCTTAAAAAATGTATTTAGTTCTGTTTGCTATCCTGTAAAAAGTTTTTAAGTTTTGTTTTAAGTGATCCGATACCAATTTTTTCTTTTTCTGTTAACAAATCTATTTTGTTAAACACTTTAGGTACCAAATACTTCGATGTTCTCTTACCATAATAACTTGATACGACGATTAATTACCAAAAGGCACCGCGCTCATGTCGTCACCGTCACCACGTCCGGGTGGTCATTCATAGAATAAGTATAGGTTTTTTTTGAAAAATGTGTCAAGTAATTTTATTTATTTAGTTATTTTATTATTTATGTACACACAGTTAAATACACAGAGATACGACATCATAATAATTTCAGTACAAAGGTATTGCCTATTTCGAAATTTCTACTAGCAGACCTGCGAAAGGAGAAATGAAAAAGAAATTTAGACAATAGTGTGTGACAACTAGAAGAGAATAATAAGAATATGCAGTCTTAGACTAAAATATTAAATATAACATATATTATACTTAAATGAAGCTAAAAAAAATTGCTTCATTTAAGCTAGCAATTTTATCACAATAATAATTATGTCAAAATAAAAACACTTAAATAAATCTTTTTTTTTTCCGCTGCTATGGCTTTTTACCACCTATAGTTCCTCTTAAAATATTTCGTGTATGAATAAATACACCTTGACAAAAATAACAAAATATTACGACTAGCGAATCAAATACATAATTCTTGCTCTCTTTAAGAAAAAGCCATCGCCGACTGTACACCGTAGGTAGGTACATATTGATCTACGGAACCAATGTAGTGAACACAAATCGTATCCTGGACCTCCATGCTTCGGTTAACTTTGAACGCGTAAGTATCTTCACACGATTTCCCTTGGATGGGCTGGGCGTCTAAGCTGGAAGTAGGTTTGGTTAACAACTGGAGAAATAGAGCATAATAATCGGTCATAGCAATGTAGTTTGTCAATGTACAAGCCGATTATTTATTTATACATGTCCCGGAATTAATGTACGCACGGCTACATATCAAACTATGTATTTCCAGTATAAGGTGATCTCGCATTTTATAGGATTTCCATACAATGAGAGTTCAGGTTATACTGGAAATTATAGCTTGATGTCATGCTCACTTAAATGTCTCACTGATGGTGGTGCGTGTATTTTATCATTCGGTTCCCTACAAAATGGTTGAGCTGGATGGTGCTGATACATGCGTCATGTTCGTGAACGGGCGCCGTCAGTTGGGACTGATCATCTCTTGACTGCCAGATATTATTTTTAATTGTTTTATTAGTTTTTACATTGTCTCACATATAGAAGAAACAAAAATAATGTACCCAGGATTTTGTAATATCTTGATTTAAAAGAGTGTCCTTGGAGTTTCTTGCCCGTTCTTCTCCATAGTGATCTACGTATTGGAATGGGCATCTAGCTTCAACTTTCTGACTAACTGACCGTCTCTTTGACAATTCAAAAGTGCCTGTAAATGGTTTAATTGAATTATGTAAATGCTTTGAGTTTGAGTTTTATATGTGGCCGTGTTTACACCTTCAAACACCATATACCTAGCCTTTTCCCAACTATGTTGGGGTCGGCTTCCAGTCTAACCGCATGCAGCTGAATACCAGTATTTTACATGGAGCGACTGCCTATCTGACCTCCATAGCTCAGCTACTGGGTAACACAATACCCTTTGGTAAGACTGGTTGTCAGAGTTTCGGGCTTCAAACGTCACGTAACGACTGTCAAAGATCTATAAATGACAGCTGGGACCAACATCTCAACGTGCTTTCCGAGGCACGGAAGGGTCGCTGTATGTAAAGATGGTCACCCATCCATGAACCAACCGCGGCAAGTGTAGCTTAACCTGATCGTTTGACCCGTGCGGCTGTTATCAGCCATAAGCCCCCAAACACCCCATTTATAATATTACGTTATAACGGCAATTTCATACTTTAACCCCTATTACCTATATAAATGTGAACGTAACTCTGTCTGTCTGTCTGTCTGTCTGATACGTTTTCACGCCTAAACCGCTGAACCGATCGTCATGATACAGCCTTTTTTTTGGGTGGGAAATTATCAAATAACTTCTCCCGCTCTGGGCGGAGCGACAGGCCGTGTCAGACTTTTACTGACTAAAACCCACCCGTGTTCCTTCAGTTGCCTGTGTGTCAGGGCCACGGTATCCCTTTCGGACAAACCCGCAACCCTGGCAGGCACCGGTCCTAGCGGACCCTATGTCCTAGCGGACAGTGCGTGCTGACATCTCTTTCAGGCGCGCGTGGAACACAACGCGGCGTCGACCCGGGCCTGGTCCTTACCGGACGGCGAGCTATGGCAAGCCCGCGCCTACGGTGGCCGGGAATCGGCTATCGATTCCCGCCGCCCAGGCCTTACGCCTAGCTCAGGCAACAGTTTCCCACAACATAATTAAAACTATTATGTATTGTCCTTTATGATTTGAAAATGTACTTATACATACACTAGCTTATGCCCGCGGCTCCGCCCACGTGGGTGTCGGTTATCGCGTAAAAAAGTAGCCTATGTACTTCTCTATATCCCAGGCTATATCTCTGCCAAATGTCATGACGATCGGTTCAGTGGTTTAGGTGTGAAAACGTAACATAGTGTAACGCGCGATTTCGAAATTTCCCGCCAAGCGGCGGATGAGAACCCCGCGGCATCGAGTGGCGAGACCGTGCGGCGGAACGCACGCCGGGATAGACAACTGCCAGCTCGTCTGAGGTTGGTCTGAGGAACTCTTTTTGTTGTAAAACCTTTTTATTTGATCTGAGTGTAAAACTACAAAAAAAAAAACAATAAATAATTTTCAAAAAGGTTAAACTGGACAGACAGACAGACAGAGTTACTTTCACATTTATAATATTAATATGGATTAGTATGGATATAGTGTAACGTTGAAAAAAAATTGTGGTGAGAAATTAATCTTTATCTTATCTAGTTTCAATCCGGGGCACAATTTACAACTCCGACAAAATATTTTTAGAAATATTATATCGTAAACATTGTTTTTAACTTCAGTCTAATATGAAGCAAAAGGGATGAAAAGATAAAGTAAAAAGATTCAGATGGTTTCCTTCCCACGGGCTACGGTTTGGCGGCAGTCTGAACAGAGTTGAAAATGGTTGCGATAAACATGTTGGTGGACCTCGTGTCTTTCTTTGAGTATTTCAAGACTTTTATAAGGTCACACTTGCTCAAACTGGAATTCGCATAATGGCTAAAAAAAAAAAAGACGTGTGGCACTCGGGGACTGCCGCGGTAAAGCTATTGCATAGCATTTTGTATCAACTTATGCAATTATAATTATTTATTTATTTTATTTATGCAGTATTTCTTTTTCTTTGATATTAATTCAAGTTACACTTTTTGAGCGTGGTGACCGATAAGAAAGTAAAGTCAATCCATAATCGGCCCAGAACTTTGGAGAACCGTTTAAAAGTGGTTTTTATAAGCTATGAAGAACGTTAATGTTTAATGTTAATTCTAGCTAGGAGAATCATAAACACGAGTAAAATTATTGATTTATAAATACATTGCTCACATACCTCAACAACCTTTCAAAAACTTTTGAATTACGATGCCTGCCATCTAGTGGATAAAACCGACAACAAAACACAACTGAGACCACCAACAGAGCAACGCTTGTCTCGATTACGAATCACAAGCCACGCCAATGTCACCTCTATTTAGTTAGTTCTACCTGCGATTACTAGATGGCGTTGCGTTGCGCGGTAAATCCACCACAGAGTTTCGTAGAGTCGTACAATACGTCTAATCGCACGCACACAACGCCGTGTCGAAGACTGCCAAACTGAAACGACGTTAGACGATGCACGGCCTTCAAGCCACACCTCCGTGCCCGTCGGAGTGGGGAGCGTGAGGTTTTTTCGTTACGGAATTTCTGGATTCGGTCCCCGCGCTCAAGGCCCGCGATAGAAGCTATGCAATAGCTTAAAAAACCGGCAACGTGCGTGTCGAACCACATACAATGAAGGGTAGTGTAGTTCAGATAAATATATCCCAAGAACAAACTTAACGACGTAACCCACCGGATCAATTCGGGATGGATGAAATGGCGACAGGTCACAGCGACAACTTGCGACCCACGGATGCTCCTTAAGTTAAAAGGGAAAATCTACAAGTCTGTGATAAGGCCTATCGTATTGTATGGATCGGAATGCTGGGCCGTGAAGAAGACGGATGAAAAAAGATTGCATGTAGCGGAGATGAGAATGTTGAGATGGATGTGTGGAGTGACGAGAATGGATAAAGTCAGAAATGAGTATATAAGGGGAAGTTTAAAAGTGGCGCCGGTGACAGAAAAGTTGAAAGGACGTCGTTTGGCATGGTATGGGCATGTGATGAGGAGGGAGGAAACGCATGTGACGAGGAGAGTGATGAAGATAAATGTGGATGGATGGAGAGGGAGAGAAAGGCCCAAAAAAATATGGATGGATTGTGTGTAGAATGATATGAAAGAGAAGGGAGTGAATGATAGAGTGATGGTTGACAGGGCGGAAAAATAAAACGTGTTGCGCCGACCCCAAGTAACATGGGATAAGGGCAGGAAGATGATATCCCAAGAACAAAAAAAAAATCTACTTACAAAAAACACACTACTAAGTGAAAAATACAAGTTTTTTTTTTTTGGAAGCTGGTTCGTTTTTTTTTTTTTTTTTTTTTAATTTTTACTATAAAATATTTTTAGTATTGGTACCTCTCCCACACAAATTCGAATATCACTACTTACTTGCTATGTAATAGTGGCAGGAAGTTATTATAACATCCACATAATGGGAAAAACACCTATTAATGAAACTAACTCAACAACTACCCAAGCAAAGTTAATAAAATTTATATGGGACCACCGCGCAAGAAAAAGAAAATCGGTCCATAACTGACGAAAATAACAAAGAATATGCATTCTACCTATTTGGCATCGCACAGGTCTTTATTTTTATTGTTTTGTTTAAGACTGCGCCGAGTGCACAGTGGCGCCCTCATCGTTATTTCGGTGATTTATTTTATTTTAGAATGAAAATGCAGAAAATAAGCTCGTCAAGTTGTGCTTCACAAGACTATACGTTATTATTACTACAAACAGTAGTTTTAAATGCTTATGTTTTACGAAATAACGATGAGGGCGCCACTGTGCGCTCGGCGCAGTCTTAATCCAAAAAATAATGTCAATTTTGTTAGTTTTAAATGCTCCTTTTTTTAACTTTTTGTATTTCCTGTGCTTGTCCCGAATAAAATATTTTTCTATATTAAAAAAAAAAACATACAGACGTACAGTACAACTATTTTCTTAATGTCCCTCGGCAAACTTCGTGTTTCGTTGCTTTAACAGCTTTCCTCCCATTTTTAAATCAATCAATCATTTATTTTGTTAAACGTAGGTATGGTTACAGATAATATATTGTCTAAAATATGTGCACTATGTTTTGCCAATATATGGCGTACAAAATTAACATAAACAAGCAATTACAATTAAGGTGACATGTCAATAGATTACAAAAACAAAAAAAACATCCAAATAAAAATATGTCAGATATGTAAGAGGTAATAAATAAAATTATAAGTGTACAATTAGCAAGTCGGAATCGTCATACCTCTGTTTATCAGTAGTAAACTCAGTGATGGAGTAGTAACATCTATCTAAAAGGAATTTATATTTATTTAGATATTTATTTAAACTTCATCTACAATAGTGATACATAGGTGGACTTAATGCCACAAGGCATTCTCTACCAGTCAACCTTTGGGTTAAATATAAAAACATAGTGATAGGTGGTGGTGGTGGTGTGTAATTTAAACGAAGACCTCTTAAAGGTTCCCAGACACACACTGATAGAAATCCGACGACTGACCAAACACGAAGTTTACCGAGGTACATTAAGAAAAAACGTCCAAAGAACGTCCTCCTTTTTGAACTTGGTTAAAAAGGTGAAAAACAACAATTAATTTAGGTATTTATTGTAACAAAAGTGAAAATAAAGAACCTAAAACAATATCACGTGATATAAACAAATTTATTATAACTCCTTTAATACTTTCAGACATTAACAGAGTAGGAGGCATTAGAAGATTCGCCGTTCCGTTTTCAGAATTGCGCTTATCATTATATAGGAAGCAACTCGCTTTAATATCCCGCGACCTCCTATACCATTGGTAACTAAGAAACGTGTCGTGAGTTTAAATTTTTTATATTAATATTATTTATTTATTTATTTAAACTTCTCACACACAATAAGGTACAAAGGCGGACTTAATGCCATAGGCATTCTCTACCAGTCAACCAAGTGAAGAGATAAGATGGCAGGTGCTCTATTTAAATGAGGAGATAATAATAATAATAAAAATATTAAAAAGATAACAAATAAAATAGATACACAAGTACATAAATATGTTATAAACTTATAATAGACATACATATAAATTACTTTAATATATAAATACCTACCTATTATATATATTATTAGAATTCATAATAAATAAAAACCTACATATAACGAAATATTGAGTAAAATAAAGAAAATTATTATAACCGATTCGAAATCGTTAAGCACTTGCAATAGTGTTTACCTACTATACGCGCACAAAGATAGCGCTTATGTTTGCACAAGCGCTGTTGTTGGTATACTAGGTATACACTTTGTTGCTTCTGTGTGTGAACTGCGTAATGTTACCATCACAATACATAAGTAATATGTAAGCATTCGGATACAGGTCATCGAATATGACTGTTATCACACTCGTGAGGCTTGCACTACAAAGATAAGGTTGATTTTCAATCATGGGAAATAACCCACATGAAGGTGGGTACCTTCCGTTAACCGTTAGGACCTCTTTGGTATGTACAACTAATTTTTGACCATAATGTGGGTCCTTTTTGCTAAACTACGTCCTTGTCAATCAAACAACTACTAGCCAATTTAGCTCATCTCATGGGCATCATCTGTCATGGGCATCATCTCTCAGGAGCATCATTAGTTTTTTCCTGTACACATACATGTACAGGAATAAACGAATGATGCCCATCTCGTTGATTTAGAAAACAAATCAGAAATCATACTTACCTTTCTGATATACCTAAACCGATTTTTAGAAAATATTTTTGAGGAAAATCCTTCAGCAAATACTTGTTTAGGAATTGGTACAGTTAGCGACATAAGTCGATGAACATTTCGTGATGTTTATTATGGAATATTGTAGAACCTAATTATTATTTTGATATTTTATAGTGCCAGTCTTATAAGTATTCTCTACTTTAAAAATATATCTTACAAATACGTAATAATTTGCCAATTTTCATTCAAGATCTCTGTTTCTCAACGACTCATGACGCTAACCGTACCTCCAGCCTACAGCCGGCTGTTCCTGGCTGGTAAGCTATTAAATGAAGCTTTATTCTATTACATTTAAACAAAACCTATCTGTTGAATAATTATCATACTCGCATCCACTGACTAACCAGAAAAATTGTTTCTCTTACAAACAATACGACACGACACTACACTGAAAACAAATGAATAAGATTCTCTTACCCTTTCTCTCTCATAAAATCACCCAGATTTCATCCACGACTCACTCACATTAATTTCGTCCACATCTCACTCACATTTCATCCTCAACTCACACACATACCAATAGTAAGACTGTTCTTTATCACCCGTGCGAACCTTTCAGGTGTGGTACGAATTAAACCTCCTGCGAAAACGGTGTTACCTATTATATTTTGTAAAGAAAAGCATTTGAACTTTACTTTCAATGTACCTGTTGTTATTAATTTGTTGACGTGTGTTATGTGAGTGAGTTTTTACCCGACTGAAGATAGAGGATAGAATTTTGATATCGCAGGTGAGGACAAACCAATAACCTGAAATATGGTGTAACTTTTTTTGTACCCGTCTACGATATCAAAATTCTATAGAATATAATGCTTGTTTTTCGCTTTTCAGTTATGTGTTTTTGCAGTCGGGTTTTTTGTTTTATTAAATAATTTGTTGACGTTTCTTGATGGATCTTTGGTTCGTACACGACGCGACTTCGTAATGCGTTATTAACTACTTTGTGATTGGTTGTGTCGAGTATGAACTGCCATTGAGATACTAGTATCTCAATGGCAGTGGCAAAATTGTAACAAAAACCGTCACATCTCTAGAGATGTGACGGTTTTTGTTACAATTTTCTAACGATTTATCAAGTCTATCTTTGTTGAGATGGATGTGTGGAGTGACGAGAATGGATAAAGTCAGAAATCCATACTAATATTATAAATGTGAAAGTAACTCTGTCTGTCTGTCTGTCTGTATGATACGTTTTCACGCCTAAATCGCTGAACCGATCGTCATGAAATTTGGCAGAGATATAGCCTGGGATATGGAGAAGGACATAGGCTACTTTTTTACGCGATAACCGACTTCCACGCGGGCGGAGCTGCGGGCAAAAGCTAGTGAGTATATAAGGGGAAGTTTGAAAGTGGCGCCGGTGACAGAAAAGTTGAAAGGATGTCGTTTGGCATGGTATGGGCATGTGATGAGGAGGGAGGAAACGCATGTGACGAGGCGAGTGATGAAGATAAATGTGGATGGAGGGAGAGGATGGATCAAAAAAATATGGATGGATTGTGTGAAGAATGATATGAAACAGAAGGGAGTGAATGATAGAGTAACGGTTGACAAGGGGGAATAGAAAAAGAAAACGTGTTGCGCCGACCCCAAGTAACATGGGACAAGGGCAGGAAGATGATGATGATCTTAACTTTAATGTCGATACGTGTTTCATTCAGATACACAAGGAATTTATGTTACAAATTCCATACAAAGATTTTACAGACTGCCACCACGTGACAATATAGCTTATAAATCATCATACTATTCATCTGCTAGGCGAACGCTATATCAAACGACAGCCTATCTGACCTCCACAACCCAGTTACTGGATGATACTATAGGTATACCCCTTAGTAAATTGGTTGTCAGGCTTTCAGGCTTCTGAAGACGCGTAACGACTGTCAAAGATCAATGACAGCCGGACCAACAACTTAACGTGCTTTCCGAGGCACGGAGAGGTCTCGGTATGTAAAAGTAGACATAAATGAAAACAAAATACAGCAAAAATAAAAACATATTTCAAAAATAAATACCACAACGCTGGTATTCTGATAGGGCCTGCAGTAATAATCTAGAAAAATTAGGAATGAGAGATAGTTAGCTATAAACTTGTATAAACCTTTATTTTGGCACCATAAAACTTGTCTCAAAACCTACTTATCGTAAGGTGTCCGCGACTACAGATATTCCAAGATCAAAGGTCAAAAAATCGATTTTTTACACATTTACACATATCTCGTTTCCTTTAGGTTTTATGCTATTTGGATTGTAATCAGAGCATACTTAGTGACATATGTACATAGTGTCAGCATTTACAGTCGTGGGCACAGAATTGGGATACGGGTAAACGACAGAAATAGCTCTTTTAACTTCTACCCAGTTTATTGTTACAGAGTCAATTATTAACACTACTGTACTAAGTAATGCGTAGGTTTTGAGACAAGTTTTAGGGTGCCAAAATAACGGTATACACAAGTTTATAGCTGACTATCTCTCATTCCGAGATTCTTGCCCTTATTTGACTAATATTTCTGTACTATAATGCCATATACGACAAGTAATTCGGGGCCGGTACCACTGGGGTCATGAGGCAGTCACAAAATTTTACATAAATTCAAATAAAATAGATTGTTACAACATTTTCATAACAAACCAATCAATCTGCCTAGCCTTTTCCCAACTATGTTGGGGTCGGCTTCCAGTCTAACCGGATGAAGCTGAATACCAGTATTTTAGATGGAGCGACTGCCTATCTGACCTCCACAACCCAGTAACTGGGTAACACGATACCCCTTGGTAAGACTGGCTGTCAGACTTTTGGGCTTCTGACGACCCGTAACGACTGTCAAAGATCCACGAATGACAGCCGGGACCAACGGCTTAACGTGCTTTCCGAGGCACGGAGGAGTCTCGGTATGTAAAGATGGTCACCCATCCACAGACCAACCCCGGCAAGCGTTAACCTGACGGATCGACCCGTGCGGCTGTTATTACTTAGCCACGAGCTCCTCATTTTCATAACAAACCATCACTCATAAAATAAATAATTGCTTACAATTTTAAAGTGTCAGTGTTACGGGGTTTGCGTATCAGTTTTAATGAGCCGCGAGTTATTACAGCGTCGGCGTAATTAATTGTACGGGACTGAAACGTTTACGTAACATCGCATCTATTTTGTAGTAGAGACTTGGCAGCTCTGAAGTTGTTAAGCTAGATTGTATAAGATAAGTACTTTATATAAAAGTTGAAGCATGAGAACCTGGGTCCTCACTGACAGACCCAGACGACCCCACGACTCTCCTCCAGGAGGGCAGTAGGGAAACAAGTACAGTAGCTCGTAAACATAATACACGACCGTCATTCCGACCTCGCCGCCGAGGCCCATCGCGAAATCCCCGACCCTTGCTCGTAAGCGAAGCGCCAGCCCGCACTATAGCTGAGCCTGTAGCTTTAAGTTCCCCAGATAATAATCATACCCCTGATTTTATCCAGCTACCGTCGGTCCCTTGCTATCCCTCCGACTCTGCCCTAAGCCGAGGTTCGTACCCCACAGGGGGTGCCCTTAGCACGCAGTCGTCTATTTTATAAGTTTTTACGCCCTGGCTGGAAGCTTTAAGTTTCTTTAGGAGCTTAAGGCAACCACAGGAAAGACCGGTTAAAGAGTGTCAACCTCTCAAGGTTATCTCTGAGATGCACTTACAAAAAAAAAACCTGGGTCCTATTGCAAGGCCGGGCAGTCTTATTGGGTTGTTCCATCTGGAATTTTTCAGTAGCAACTCGGAGTATGTATTTGTGCCCCATTGATGGCAATAGGCTGGCCCCCCTTACATGGAACTTAAACATAATTGGCGAAATGTTGATTGATTGCTATAGGTACTCAGTCAACTCAGCCTATCGCAGTCCACTACTGGACATAGGCTTCTCGCAAGCTGCGCCACAACACTCTGTCCTCCACCTTCTGCATCCAGTCTGTCCCAGTCACCTTTTTGAGGTCGTCGGTCCATCTAGCTGGGGGGTGTCCCACACTACGCTTGCCGATACGCGGTCTCCATTCCAGGACTCGTCTGATCCACTTCGACAAACATCGCCAGCCCACTGCCACTTCAGCTTGCTTACTCTGCAAGCTATGTGTTACTCCGGTTCTCCTCCAGATAATTTCATTCCTTTATTCCTTCAAAGAATCCGACTATAGGTATACCTTCGCCTAACCCTTCAGGAAGTAATCCCCACCATAATGTAGTTTTTCTAAATAATAAATAGTAAGGAACAGAGTCATTAGAGACATAAAAGTAAGGAAGTTGTCTTATTAGCGCAATATTGACGCAGCGTCCATATTGTAAGTGCTTGCAAACGTTGTTATGGTTTAATTAACGACTATATGCGGTCTACGGGCGGTCGATATATATATATTATGTATAATATTATTATGTTGGAAATATACGGGGTTGTATTCAACCCAACGTTGTCGAAAATGCAGTCACATGATTTTGCCTTGAAAGTACCTACTTTCTATACAGGATTTTTTTTTATCAGTGCACAAATTTTGACACATTAAACTTAAACGTGTTTTATTATACACCTACATATTTCTTATTTTGATATGTCTTAGTACAAAAAAATTTAGTTATCGTTAACGAAAGATGTTTATTTTGAAACTGGTATAATGGATACTCGTCGCGCGACGCGCCGGGCGCGGCGGCGAGGATAGTAAAGCGGAACGCACTAGTAGGTACCCATCCGCTGTGCGCTCGCCCATTGATATTATTACGAATAGACTGTATCCATATTTTGCTGATTTCAAGTGGACCAAAAAAAAAAGTATTAAACAAATAATGGAAATAATTATGTTCTATTATTGATACTGAAGCACCAAAAAAAATTTGCACTCTGGTTAAAAACTTATCCTGTATATAGACTTATTATTTTAATAAATACACAGATATTGGGTATTTATTTTAGTTTTCCATTAATCACAGCACAACACACACACACACACACACACACATGTATGTCATAATGTTTATTTGATTTCGTATAACCTTTTTTACCTTTTTCTTAATTTATTCAAAAGGACACACTTACCGCAAATAAACGTTTTTCTTTCCTTTCTTTTTTTTTTCTATGTGTTTATTATTCTAGCGTATGGCACTTGTAAGTTGCAGCTGAAAATCAGCGTTAGGTGGTGCACTTTGTGTTGTCGAGACTGAGCTGAAGGTGAAGGGAAGGTGAAGGGGGGGTGGGTGAGGTGAAGGTATTATAATCATTGTTTTTAATTTTTTATCGTTTTAAGGTGTATTTTTTGCTGTAATGCCTATAAACGCATTTTTTCTTTCGTCTTCTTTCTTTCTATTCACAATGAATGTGAGGACTATGTAGGTCATAGCTATTTGTTTTATTTTCTTATTTTTATCTGTTAGTTTTAATCATGATCTGGCAGTTTGACTCATTCATGCGGCCTACCCAAATGTCCTTTCTATGGTATTGTTGAACTCCTTAAGTTCTGAATTGAGTTGCACGATTACTGACAAATGCGTGCACTGACTGGATAGATCTACTCAATCTGTATGATTCTTTTCTCAAAAGACCATTTCAGACACCAATCTACATGGTCTTCACAGGATCTGACCAAGAGTATGAGCTCACAGTTTCTTTTAAAGACCAGACATAATCTTGATGATTGGTGTCTAAAATGGTCTTTTGAGAAAAGAATTGAGTGGGTCTGTCCAGTCAGTGCACGCATTTGTCAGTAATCGTGCAGCTCAAAGCGGAACTTAAGGAGCTCAACGATTATATGAACAATACCAAAGTAAGGAGGACATCTTCTCCGGTGTATCGTTCCAATTTTAGTATATGTTTGGGTAGGCCGCATAAATTACTCAAACTGCCAGACCATGATTTAAAAAAAAAATACCCAGATAGTCTTCACATTCACAGTTATTAAAATCATTAATATAAAAATGAATCACAAAATGTGTTGGTAAGCGCATAACTCAACAACGCCTGGACCAGTTTTACCAATTCTTTTTTTTTTTTTATGTTCGTTGAAGTCCAAGGATGGTTTTTACGGCGAGAAAAATTTGGGTAGGGTAGAGTAGGGTAGGTATGTAGGTAGGGTAGTGTAGGGTAGGGTAGGGTAGGTAGGTAGGGTAGGTAGGTAGGTAGGTAGGTAGGGTAGGTAGGGTAGGTAGGGTAGGGTAGAGTAGTGGAGTTTATACTATAGCTTTTGACAGAACGAAGTCTGTCGGGTCAGCTAGTAAACAATCATTATAATACTTCGATGAAAGTTAAAATCCAACAGCGCGCTTTTATTCAGACCCCAGGCAGAGATGAATATGGTAATAAGCTACTCTTTCACAAGTCGAGAATTCGAGATCAAAAGAAGATACAATATAGAAAATTAATTACTGAAAGTTTGCTAACAAGCTCTCTCAAACATCCCTCTGTACGTATCCCCACGTAAATAGCTGTCGTAACCATGTAGTAGGTTTAATTAACCGCCACTGTTATTGTATGAAGCATTGATAACAAGAAACGTGTGTGCCCGTGCATAATTTGATGCGAGGCCCTGATTTTGTATTAGAGCATAAAACTGTTTAGTAATAAGGATAAAATTATGGAAGACACTGAAAAAGGAGCCGTGAGAATGAGTTGATATAAAACTTCGTTTAAAATACAGTTTATTAAAAAAAAAACCGGCCAAAAGCGTGTCCGAACACACACAATGAAAGGTTCCGTTGGGATGAATTTATCCCAAGAACAAACTTAACATTGTAGTTAAAAAACATGTATCTAAATGTAAGTTGTCGACTATTACTCGGTAACTTGCAAAGCTTATTTAACTTCTTTTTTTTTGGGTGAAAAATTATCAAATAACTTCTCCCGCTCTGAGCAGGGCGGAGGGGCGTGTCAGACTTTTACTGACTAAAACCCACCCGTGTTCCTTGAGTTGCCTGTGTGCCAGCGCCACGTTATCCCTTTCGGACAAACCCGCAACCCTGGCAGGAAAGCTTACTTAGCTGTGATAGTTTTCCTTTAACCTGGAATATTTTTGAACGGCCTATTCAACGATACCCCATAATATGGGATAGACGAGAAAAAAAATATCATCTCCACTTTACGTGACGTGAAGTACCCTAAATAATATTTTTTCTAGATTTAATTTAACCACAAGGATAACATATCAAAAAAATATCTTCGTAATGGCGACAAAAAAGGTTCCATTTTCTTTTAAGTACTGATTTTAAGAAATAATAATTAAAAAATAATCATACCGTAATTATTTTTATTCATTTTCGGTTTTAAACAAAGTTATTAAAAAAAGGAGATTTTCTGGTATAAAATATTTTATGATACTGGTAACAATGCAGGAGATCCAAACATTTTTTTTTATTTTTTTTTTATGTTTAAGAACACTAATGTTACAACTCTCATTCATAGATTCTTATTGTAAGTAGCATATCTAGCCACATTTTGGATGAAAACGGCTGTACTGTTTCGAGAGGAAATTGATTTTGGGAGGTTTACGTCTAGCAGTGGACTTAAAAGGGCTGATTATGACAATCATAGGCCATGTCTCCGACACACTACATAAAACATTATTTGGCACCGGTATTATGTTTGCATAGTTCTTACAATTAATTCACTTTAATTTTATAGATGATTAATTACAAGAAAAAAAATATTTTGAACCACTGTCCTATCGTTTTGACAGTGACATTTCTTGACATTACTTTGTTTACATAAATTATCTGAATTAGAGACTTTGGGTATAGGTATACCCATACCAAATTACAGTTTTCTAGTACTAAGATTATCTGAGCTAAGCCGCGGACAGACAGCCAGACAGATAGACAGACGGACATGGCGAAACTATAAGGGTACCTTGTTGAATATATATATGGAAACCTAATTAGCAATTCAAAAATTTAAATAAGCCGAGGCAGCTAAGAGTTGACCAGTCCTTTCTGACGGCGCCCATTCACGAACATACTCATGGATAAGCAGTTACCTACTAAGCCAGTACCTGGGCGGATCTAGGATAAACGATGCTTATGCTTACAGAGATATTTATTTATTTTCAAATGTCGCTTACCATACAAAATTAATCTGTAAAAATGTAATCTATACTCGTAGTTACTTACTAGTTAGTTAGCGGGATTGTCCGAAAGGGATAACACTGCCCCGGAATATAAAGGGCCAAGGAAGGAACACGGGTGGGTTTTAGTCAGTAAGAGTCTGACACTCCCTTCCGCTCCACCCAGAGCGGGAGGGGTCATTTGATGTCCCATCCTGAAAAAATAAACAAAGGTATGGTTGCGTACTTGTTATGTGCACCAACGACATTTTATAACCAAGCAAATCACTGTCCATTCCAAGGTTGCCTGGAAGAGATCGCATAAAAGCTCCTACAAATAGGCGCGACACGCGACACGACACAAAGACACCGCGTGCCGCGCGACGAGTGGACTCTTTATGCCGCGTCGCGTGTCGCCTGGAGCCTTAAAGCGAGCCGCCCATTGTACATTTTGTATTTTTTTATTTATTTCTTTGTTATGTATTTTTGTGGTGCACAATAAAGTATAATTATACTTATATAAATAAATAAATATTATGGGGAGTCGTTAAGACCTTACACAAATTAACACCAGCGCCATCTATCCTCCATTGATGGTACTATCGAAACAACTGCCTTTCAACTCCCTTTGCAATATCTTATTCAATGCATAGATAGCGCTTATTTTTCAAAACGTGCTGATCAGCGTCACAGTCAGCGTGATGGAAACTAAATACCACGGTGCCAATTAACTTCTTCTTCAACCCGTATCCACTTTTGCTCTTAAATGGACCTTACAAAATAAGACTGAATATTCTTAATCAAAACCGAAAACTTCTTCATTTTAGAAACGTTTATTCGTATAGACATTTCCATTTCAATAATTTGAATAAACTCGTGCCTATACCTATAAATATCGGAGAACTTCCAGGAACTTCATGGAATCCGGTCCCTCACCGACCCCGATGACCCCATAATCCTCCTCCAGAAAAGCAGTACAGCAAAACACAAAAAAAACCTCACCGCCGAGGTCCCTCCCGACGACCCCGACTTAATACCCCCCCTCCCCCCGACCCTTGCTCGACAAAGTGCCAGCCTACACCGCAGCTGAGCCTGTATTATAGCTTTAGGTACTATACTTAGGCTTTTGGTTCTAGGTACTCATGCAGTTAATATAATCCATCCAGATCTGATCCAGTCTATCCCACCTTGCTGCCCTCCCCCCAGCGACGCACTAAGCTGTGGTCCGTACCCCAGAGGCGGTGCCTTTAGCATGCAGTTGCTTAGTTTAAATCTAAGTAATTGTATGCCATTGAGGCTTTAAGTTCACTTAACGCAGCCCACAGAAAAGCCCGGTTAAGTAGTTACGACCTCTCGGCTGGAATAATGATGATGAAGATGATTTTACCCGCCCTCTCATAGAGAGGAGGCCTGTGTTCTAGCAATAGGAACATTATATGCTGACATCCATACTAATATTATAAATGTGAAAGTAACTGTCTGTCTGTCTATCTGTCTGTCTGTCTGCTCTGTCTGTATGTTACGTTTTCACGCCTAAACCGCTGAACCGATCGTCATGAAATTTGGCAGAGATATAGCCTGGGATATGGAGAAGGACATAAGCTACTTTTTTACGCGATAGCCGACATCCACTATTATATATATATTTTACCGGCAAACGACACCGCGGCAGACCCAGGTGGAGATGGGGGATGAGCTGGCTTTACTAAAGAATTGTCCTTGTCCTTTGCCCAGCAGTGGGACAATAACAGTAGAAAATAATTTAAAAATAAATACCGATGTTCGGTTGTCATCTGAACCTTTTAAATCATGACGTTAGAATTGTCTTATTGATACGTATGTAGGTACTTCATTGAATCACTAACATTTTACGTATTACCAAATCACTAAAGAATGCACCATACAATTTATTCTCTGACATAATATTTAAAAATAAAACAATAATTTTAAAATATAAATGAATGTAAATTCATTGCATTTTAAAACTTCGCCCCTATAAAACAGATAGGTATTTATACGTAAGTACTTCATTGAATCACTAACATTTTTACGTACGAGTATTACCAAATCACTAAAGAATGCATCATTCAATTTATTCTCTCTCTGACATAATGTTTAAAAATAATACAATCATTTTAAAATTAAGATAACCATGCAAATCATTGCATTTTAAACCTTCGCCCGTATAAAACAGATAAGTATTTATGTTAATTATTTTGTAAATATATTTTCGTGTCACTATGGTAATATTAGATTGTAAAGAATTTAGGACTTGCGTGTTGGGATTTGTTTAGGTTGGTTTCAAACGGAGCTACTCGTACAAGCCTACATTTTATACCACGTATTCAGTGTTCCGTTTGAAATAAATATTAATGGTTTTTAACAAAAGTTAAAGCCAGGCTTTCAAGTTGTAGGTCGTGGGTTCGAGCATTGGTTTGGGCACGTTTGAGTCATCACATCTGCTAGACGGTGAAGAAAAACATTTTGAGTAAACCAGTATATCAAGAACCACGCGTGGTGGCTCATTTCTTCTCTTTGGGAGGAAGCCTGAGCTCCAGCATTGGGAACATTATAGAACGATTGTTTAGCGATTTCGCATCATTGTTCATTGTTGTTGTTGTTTACAATATGTTTTCCGCAACGTTAAAACATGTTGGGCAACTTGTTGTTTACAAATGCGACAGATACAAATTACTGCTGTTTTGTCACTTAAGCAATAAAGCTAAAGGTTAAGTATTAGCAAATAAGGTGGTGAACGATATACTAAAGGGCACAGAGCGGCCGTAGCATTGCAACACTTTCCACACAAACCTATGGTCCATTGAATTGTATAGCGAGCGATATTGTATCTTAAGATAAAATATTATAGTATCTTAGCCGTGTGTAGCGCCCTTTATGATTATAACATAATATTCTGAGGGGTTAAATATAATGACCACCATAAAATGTATTCGAACACCAAATGTAGTAAATGATCACCAAATCTTAGCGACCAAATTAATGTGCTATTTCTGCCTAAATAAACCACTGTGATTGCCATAAAATGTAGGCTTATTACCAAATAAAGTATTATCATGCCATATTAGGTTAGGTTAGGTTAAAACTGTGACCACCTATGCACGAGCCGAGCGAACGAAGCGAGCGGTGCCGCGGCAGCGGCCGGCGAGTGCCAGAAACGACTAGATTATTATAGAAAAAAAAATACGGAAATAAAACAGGCTACCCGAAACTGAGCTAGTTAGACGATATTAATTTAAGAAAATGCAAGTAACTAAAAAAAAAAAACTGTTTAGAAATTACGTTTTGGCACATTTTTTTTTTGCGTAATTGCTTAAATAGGATTGCGAGATGTTAAAACTTCGGTTATAATTTTATATTGAAATGTGGGTTTAATTTTGATGATCATGTACTATTTTTGTCTCTATATTACTATATTTGGTGGTTTGATTTTGGTGATCATTTACTATTTTTGTCTCTATGTTACTATATTTGGTGTTTTAATTTTGGTGATCATTTACTATTTTTATCTCTATGTTACTATATTTGGTGGTTTAATTTTGGTGATCATTTACTATTTTTATCTCTATGTTACTATATTTGGTGGTTTAATTATGGTGATCATTTACTATTTTTCGGGTGTTTGGTGGTGTGCGTTAATTCTGGGACTTGTTGTATAAACTGACGGCTTTAAATGGCGTCCGTGACAAAGTTGTGCGCTGAAGTGACTTTCGGCGTCACGAATTAAGGCTCGTACAGACTCGCGCGACAGGCAGCGACAAAGAAATTGTGCTCCTAGTGTCGCGTTGCGCCCGCGATATCGCACTAGTCTGAACGAGCCTTTAGTATTGCCGTCTCTAGACGCTACCAGTGCAGCGATTCCATATACCACACGTATCCTAACTCTGTGCTGAGAGGCACATTGCTAAATGTTGTACACTGATTTATGAGTCTTCATTAAGCAATATTAATTTGGTCAAGTATTGAATAGATGCCTGCTTGAGTGGTTATTTACACATCGAGATGACTTCGGATATAAGTTAATTTTCGTGCTTCGAAGACGCATTATTCTTGTATTAAGGATAGGATTAATATTCTAATAGGTAGGTAGGTGGTGTAGGTTCGAGTTCACGTAATTTCAATTGCCAAACAAACTCTTGGGAAACTAAGTAGATATAGAGAAAACAACATGATGTGCCACTGAAAAAAAAAAAGTAGTTGCCACAATCAAGATTTTGTTTAGATTGACTAAGTAACTTGTTTGCATCTGAGCCTATCAAGCACAATGATCACAGCTACTACTTTTATTTGATTGAGATTTAAAACAGAATCTTGATTGGAGTTATCACAAAACCTATTTGCAGCAATCAAGTCAAAACATAGTTACTCCAACCAAGATTATTAGATTAAAGTTTCAATGATCTTTATTGAAGTAATCAAAATGCTTGATTGACACAACTTTTTTACACTTAACATTTTTTTTACTTGTCTCTTTTTTAACTCTTCTACAATGATGTCATGTTAAGGGTAATCGAAAAACTTGTTTGAGCGTTCAATCATTTGAACTAGTATTGCTGCAATCATGTCGTGATGATCAACTTAACAAAGATTTTGATTAATCTAAACAAGATATCGTCAATCAAGCTAAAAAGTCACTTGATTGGAGTGCATTTTTTCCAGTGTGTTCTTGAAAATACAAGAGTAAAGGTTCATCATCTTCCTAGACTTTTTTCCAACTATGTTGGGGTCAGCTTCCAGTCTAACCTGATGCAGCTGAATACCAGTATTTTACATGGAACGACTGCCTATCTGACCTCTACAATCCAGTTACTCAGTAACACGATAGATAGATAGATAGATAGAATACTCTTTATTATGTACACCATAAAAATTACAGATAAAAATGTAGAATTGTTACATAGTGTGTCACAATGGGCGGTCTTATCGCTAAAAGCGATCTTTTACAGACAACCTTTGGATGGATCAAAAAGTAGAAGGAGAGACAATACTGCAGGTAGTCAGTGGTGTACCACTTACATATATACAATAAATACATACATACATAAAGCATACAGATACTTATCCATATAAATATATACATATATACATACAATAATAAACATGATACAAGAGCAAGGAACTTTAAGTAATGATGATGGTTAAGGAGAGAGGAAGTGATACCCCTTGGTAAGATTGGTTGTCAGACTTTCGGGCTTCAAACGACGCATAACACAAAAATCTTCATATGACAGCCGGGACCAACGGCTTAACGTGCTTTTTGAGGCACGGAGGGATCTTAGTATGTAAAAATGGTCAGCCATCCACAGACCAACCACGGCAAGTGTAGCTTAACCTGATCGATCGATACCACAAGTCCCACAGAGTAAAAGGTTACAAGATAATTACATTACATAATATAAATGATTTAAGAGGGTTGTCACCGGTCCACTAACGCCACTCCTTTAAAAACATACATATTATCTCGTGACTGAGAAGGAATTATGAAAAACGGCTCAATCAACTATATCGGTGAGTGTGTCTAGAATTTTCTAATACCTTTTTTAAAGCTTCATATTGAGACACGAAAGCAACAAAATTCGATCTAAATAAAAACGGCCACATTCCTCTAGATCGTATTTTGTTGCTTCGTGTCTCACTAAGAAACTTTATAAAAGGTATTAGAAAATTCTAGACACACTTACCGAGGTTCCTTATTGAGGCGTTTTTCCTAATTCCTTCTCAGTCACGAGATAATATGTTATTAAGGGATTGGCGCTACTGGGCCGGTGACAACGCTCTTAAGCATCCTTTACGACATTTAAAATCAAAATAAAAATATTTTATTTCACATAAACCTACATGGGCACTTATGAAACATCAGAAGGTTCCCATTGGACGTTTCCTATGGAGAAGAACCCGCAAGCAACTCAACGGTTACTCTATCAAAAATAATTGTTTTACAATAATTTTTAAATGACAGTGTTAATAGGGAGGAAGGTGTAGGCCTTTCAACAATTATGAGGTACTTAACAAAATAGAAAATAGTCAACAAATCTACAGTCTATTATGTCTTCAACGTTCTCACATTCACAAAATAGGAAATATTTTAAATATAGAAAAAAAAACTAAACCAAAATTACATAGTTGCCACAACTACAGTAACAACTCCGAATCAGGGGCCTTACTCCCGAAAACGATTCGAGTTTGATTTTGATTCCGATTCGATTTCGTTTCTGATCCGAACTCGATTGCAAACTTAAAACTGACCGAAGTTAGTTTCGCTTCGAACTACCGCACGATCGTGCGCTAGTGTCGGATTCAAGAGTATGGATCGGCATTTAATTCGAACCCAATTCGATTGTTTCAGAACTCGATGCTGTTAGGAGTAAGGCCCCAGAAACGAGTTCGAATTGCAATCAAAATCGACCCTTTTTTTTCGCCATTTTATGTGAATTACCATTACGAAGATGTTTTTTTGATATGTTATCCCCTTTGTTTACATAAATGATCTGAATTTGAGACTTTGGTATAGATATTATATTAAGTTGCTTCTTTTATAACCAGCCTTATTCTATTGTCTAACACCGATATTTAAATTCATGAATGATATTGCTAATGTGTGCAAGTCTAGAAATATTACAATCTGAGTCATTTTACAATGTGTATGCATGGTTAAAATATGTGTCAAGGATTAAATATGAGATAACCGTTTTTTAACAACTTGCTCTTTATGTGACTAATGAGCTTTGAAGTCCTTCGATATGGGAAAAAGTTACAAATAAAAAAAAATAACTTTATTTTTTTAATGTTTAAGGAACAAAAGCTGCACCTCTACCAGTACTCTCACGGAACCCTAGAAATTAGAATTTTAGGGTTCCATACCTCAAAAGGAAAAACGGAACCCTTATAGGATCTGTCTGTCCGTCTATCACAGCCAATTTAATCTGAATCTACTGGACCAATTAAGTTGAAATTTGGCACACATATATGAACTTCTGTGATCCTAATACGAACGTGTAACGTAAATAAATGAATTTTGAATATGAGGATCACTTTTGGGGACAAACTAAAAAAAAAAGTTTTTTTGTAAGTGTAGGTACCGTGTCATATATCAAACGAATTGGCTTATTGTAAAGATTTTAGATATTTTTTTTTACAATTTTAAAATAAATAATTGTACGGTTATATAAGAAAATAGATGAAAATTGACCATTACCTACGAAACTACTGAGCCAAACATTTTGAAAAAAATACAGAAAATAGTCCTTTCCTTATAGATTACAAGAAAACCTATAAGAAGTATATGGTCTTAAAATAACACGATAAATCTCTCAATATTGTGCGTACACACTTATATTTGCAATTGGAATGTATGGGAGAACTTGTTTTACAACTACAATATTAAGTTTGTTCTTGGAATAAATTCATCCCAACTACGGAACCCTTCATTGTTTGTGGTCCAACACGCACTGGGCCGGTGTTTTTATAATCTTTATTTTCACACAAACATTGCGACACTTATTGCCACGTCAACTCACATTATTATAATTATGATACATAGCATCACTGAAAGAAATAATTAGCCGAACTAATTAAGTTAGGTACTTAAATAATAACTAAAAATAACTCAACTTTAGTTAAAAGGAAATAAACTTTGCTTAAATTAAACAAAACGATTTTGTAGTGTGCAAAACAGGGTTTTGTAACAGATAACATCTAGTTCGCAAGTCACAATTTTTGTGTAAACAGTAACCAAGTTTTTGTTACAGCTAAGCAAACATTTCTTTCAGTGATGACATAAATACATCACACAATTTACGTCATAATAACTGAAAATGATCATACAATAAAATAAATCAATTCACAGACGCAAACTTTTACAATGCTATCAATAAAACCTACCTACTTGCCAGACATAATTACATTACATAATTTTACATCATCATATCTGAAAATGGTCATACAATAAAATAAAATAAATTAATTTTAAGCAAATCTTTCTATAACACGTCCTGACATAATCTAGGTATAACCTGTAACATAAAAGGCACTATTGTAACACCCACACTTTTCTCACATCTATTAAATAACACTATAACAGGAGCCGATTGAGTTTTTTTGATATTTTTTTTTTTTTTTTAAAGTATAAATTAACTAGTTTTTGCCCGCGGCTCCGCCCGCGTAGATGTCGGTTATCGCGTAAAAAAGTGCCTATGTCCGTCTCCATAACCCAGGCTATATCTCTGCCAAATTTCATGACGATCGGTAACCGCAATTTGCCTTTCATTCAATCAACTCAAATATAAAAATAAAATAAAAACCGGCCAAGTGTGTGTCAGATCACGCACAATGAAGGGTTCCGTAGTTGCGATGAATTTATCCGAAGACTAAACTTAACTAAAAGTTTCTGATACGGAACCCTTCGTGCGCGAGTCCGACTCGCCTGTCAAAAGCCTGAAAAGGTAACATACAGACAGACAGACAGAGTTACTTTCACATTTATAATATTAGTATGGATGGAACATGTAATCGCAACCAAAATGGTAGAATGTTTCAATGAATTTACAACCCACACAATACCACAGATTAATAAGGTGGAATACTCCGCAAAATCATTTAAATAAAACCGGCCAAGTGCGAGTCGGACTCGCGCACGAAGGGTTCCGTATCAGAAACCTTAGTTAGTTAAGTTTATTCTTGGGATAAATTCATCGCAACTACGGAACCCTTCATTGTGCGTGGTCTGACACACACTTGGACGGTTTTTATTTTATTTTTATATTTGAGTTGATTGAATGAAAGGTAAATTGCGGTTTACGATTTATGACGTATTAAAAAAAAAACTACTTACTAGATCTCGTTCAAAACAATTTTCCGTGGAAGTTTACATGGTAATGTACATCATATATTTTTTTTAGTTTTATTTATCATTATCTTATTTTAGAAGTTACAGGAGGACACACACATTTTATCAGTTTGGAAGTGTCTCTCGCGCAAACTGTTCAGTTTAGAAAAAAATTATATTAGAAACCTCAAAATATCATTTTTAAAGACTTATCCATAGATACCCCACACGTATGGATTTGCTGAAAAAAAGTATGGGGGGTAACCCCCAATTTTTTTTGTTTTTTTTTCTATTTTTGTGTGAAAATCTTAATGCGGTTCACAGAATACATCTACTTACCAAGTTTCAACAGTATAGTTCTTAGAGTTTCGGAAAAAAGTGGCTGTGACATACGGACGGACAGACAGACAGACAGACATGACGAATCCATAAGGATTCCGTTTTTTGCCATTTGGCTACGGAACCCTAAAAAGGACAAAAGATTTTTGGTTAATACATGTAAAACGTCACAAAATACATTTGTTAGAATATTCATACAAAGAATCAGCATTGCCATAACAACGGGCAAAAGCTAGTTATACATAAATGTGAAAGTAACTCTGTCTGTCTGTCTGTATGTTACGTTTTCACGCCTAAACCAATGAACCGATCGTCATGAAATTTGACAGAGATATAGCCTGGGATATGGAGACGGATATAAGCTACTTTTTTACGCGATAACCGACATCCACGCGGCCGGAGCCCCGCGGCTCCGGCCGCAAAAAGCCAGTATTATATACAGGACTTTACCACTTAATTTGTACCTCTACTAAAGACTGTTGTCTAACATCGAAGCAAGTTGTCACAAGCTTGATTACTAGCCAACAAGAAGCATCAACACATCAAAATTCATGTTTTTTTTTAGTTTGCCTCCCAGAACAGCAGAAATATGGTATTTTCATGAATCACCGAAAAGAATGCCTACAAATATCACACTTTACTTTTAACCTCACTTTATTTACTTCTACGACACACCTATGTAAACATTTTGAAAGAGAGTGACGTCATTTTCTCTCGAATACAATGCTGCTGTATGACTTACGTGCTGTGGTTTGGCACTTACCGTTGCGACATAGGCGCCAATAGGCATGTTTTGACCTGCCGATCGTCATACTGGTCAAGGTCATTTATTGGTAAGGGATTCTTAAAAGTCATCGCAATAAACATTAAATTATATTTAAAAAAAAAACGAAATCCTTATAACAAGCATTTGCATTTGATATGTCACATGGTACAGTTAGCAAAATTTTTTCTTTTTTTTCCCTGAAAAGTGAACCCTATATTCAAAATTCACACTTTCGTGTTTGAGTTACAGAAATTCATAATTATGTTCACCAAATTTCAACTTAATCAGGCCGGTATAATCGGAGTAAATTGGCTGATACAGACAAACACACGAATGATCCTATACGGGTTCCTTTTTTTCCTTTTTAGGTACGGAACCCTAAAAAAAACCAAAAGAATTAAAAAGACATATAATAACTGTCAATTAATTTAAAAAAATACAAATCAAGGTCCAACAGTGGACATCAGCAGTGCTATTCTGTAACCATCTCACCGTGAAGGTAAGGCTAAGGTGAAGTGAGCTATCAATAATGTCAATCTTAAGCATCAGGTGAAATTACAGCAGTGCTATTCTGTAGAAGTCTCACCGTGAAAACCTTGGTGAAGTGAGCTTGAATTAATGAGAAGACATCTGTCAATAGTGTCAATCCCTAGTCTCAGAAGGAATGACAGTTCACTTCGAGATCACTTCACCTAAGTTTTCACGCTAAGATTTTTACAGAATCGACCGACTGTTTCGAAGTTCCAACATTTTAGTTAATATTTACACATTGGAACATAGTACTACCGTCATTTTGGTCAGTTGTTTGGTCACTCAATAGAGAGTGAGAAAAAAGAAGTCTTCGGATTCGTATTCAAGGTGACATGTGAGTGTTATTTATTGTTCTTCCTATCCCTCATCTCCTGGCAATCAAACCAACATACAGTTCACTAAAAGAAAGGGAGTCATGCTGGATTGCTGAGTAGTGCCACACATCAACATATAATACCTACGGCCGATACCTCGAACAACGTCTTTCGACTGAAATGATGTTGTTGATGACATAAAAATAAACTAAATTCATGCTAATTTTAAGTACCTACTTGGTCATCAAATCAATTGCTTTAAGGCTTTTCTACCCCACGATATAACCTCGCGGAATGGCAGGATATCAGATGGTCCAAAAACCTTAAAAAGGTTACTGGACCAAACTCAAATTCAAAGTATTTATTTCAATGAAACCAATAACAGGCACTTTTGAACTGTCAAAGAGTCGGTCAGTCGGAAAGATGAAGCTAGTTCCCATTACAAAGCGTAATAAGTTCCTATGGAGACGAACGAGCAAGAAATTCTATGGACACTCTTTTAAATCAAAATATTGTCCATATTGACAGAAATTTGTACAATTCATTGGGACAAGCCTTAAAAACCGTTTAGAAACATTTAATGAATTACATCGTACTATTTTGTCAATTGAATAAGTAAATAAAAAGTCAATTTGTAATACCAATTTTGACAATTTTCGTAAAAATATTGGCATTACTCTAAATACCGTCCTTAAAAAATTGCATATTTCCAAAATAGAAGTCTGGGACCGGAACCCAGGACCAAACCAGTAATGAAAAAACACTTTAAAAAAATTCTGATTCCTTTTCATCTCGTCGTCACAATTTCTTCTTCGTATCGATACCAATATAATTGGTTAAGCCCAGAATTTAGCTTCAAGTTTGGCGCCTTCGGTAGCGTCCATCAGCAGGAACTGTTTGTCCTGTAGTCTGACCGGTACAGGAGTAAAATACAGACAACAGGACGCACAGGGCACGCAGGACATGATAAATATTATATTATATGAGCAGCACCACATTTGCACTCCAGGGTGGAGTCATCTATGAATATACCTGAGCAGGTGTTCCGTGTGGCGCCGGACGTAAAGTTCCGTGTGGCGCCGGACGTAAAGAATAGCACCATCCCATTTCCTCCCGTGGGTGTCGTAAAAGGCGACTAAGGGACTTACTAGAGAATGGGCAGCAGAGTTCTCTTGCATTTTTAACACTATACTGCGATCGCCAACCCGCCTGCCAAGCGTGGCGATTATGGCAAACCCCCCCAATTGGGGGAGGCCTATAGCCAGCAGTGGACGTCTTTCGGCTGAAGTGATGAAGATGAGGTTTTCCTTGCTTCGACCAACCTAGATCCGGAATCTGTATAAAGACTTCAAGGCAACTCATTATTAGAATTGATTCGAATGTTATAACGAAGATATGGTTAGGCTTTTACTTCTTCGTGTAAATGTGATAAACCTGATGTCAGAGTTTTTATAGACTTGGCTTCACATGCCCTCGAAATATATCTCTCAGTTCATGATGTTTTCCTTAACCGTTTTTTAAAACAAGTGGTATTTATACTACAATACGCAAATGAATCCGAAAAGTCAGAGGACTTTTACTGAATAACGAGCATTCCTACATTACGATTACCTATGAGTACCTAATCGGTGTAAGGAAATCCCGTGCAGTCTATTCTTAGCGTGATCTAAGAATAAACTGCACCGAGTTAACACCTCCATAACCTACGTAAATCCCTAATAGGATAACTAAAGATGTTGTGCTACATTTTTATACATTTTGAACCTTCAGAAACGGATGTCCTACCAGCGACCCTGATTTCAGAAAGTGGGCTTTTCACGCTGCGTCATTTGATTTGTCTAAATACCGCTTATGAAATTCCGAAAAAATCATTGTTATTGATCTGGAGTCAAGAGTGTAACAATATTATAATCATGAAGGTTGGTAAACGAATTAGTGACTGGAGAGTAATATTATTACGTGCTTCATTACAGGATAGATACTGTGAGGGCAGGATTCACATATAAAGATAAAAATAAAGATAAATTTATTTTTCAAACATGTGTAACATGATACATGAATATGCACATATAGATGGAAAATATTAAGTAAGACCAACATGTTTTGCCTCACTTGGCGTACAAAATGTTTATATGATATTAATTAAATTGGCAACTATAAATTAATTATTAATGTCAGTTTCACACATAAAATTAGAGTTGGTGAAAAATATGGTCTATAATTCAATATACAATCAGAGTTAGTACAAAAAGTAGTCAATATTAATTACAGACAAAATATGTCAATATAATAATCAAAATAAATCAACAATAACATTCAAAATTTATCATTAAAAAAGTCAACAATGTTATAGTAACACTTATCAGTAAGCAGCTTTTTAAGTGTTTTCTTAAATAAATTAAAATTCAATTGCTTAATGTCATTCGGAATTTTATTGTATATTAATATAACACTTTGACTTTACTTTTATAATTAAAATAAACGTCGCATACAAATATGAACATTATTAGTACAACCTAAATATGAACTTTATCCGGATATGAATAATTTCATATTCTTATGGAACGTTAGTTAGCAAAGTAGAAGCAAAGTGCGTTCTATGAATCTTGGACTTAAAGGGAGATTGTCTTATCTCTGATAAGACTGTCGTTTATACCGTTCTAATGTATGTTGTATCCAGATGTTCTTCCTTTCAGTGTAAGTGTCTTTCTCTGCCTGCGTCTGTGTTTCCGAACGCATACAACCCTAATCTATTCAAAGTGAGAGTGAACAGGCTTCTTCTGGGTAAGCTCACTCCATCGTAGACTTTGTCTCTGTCATCCAGACCTAGACTAAAGTCAAGAGCAAACACATAGGAGAATAAAAAATAAAAATAATAATAATAAAGAATATCAGTTTGATGGACACAGAACGGAAGCGAAAAAGAAATAATATAATAGAATAGGTCGTGATTGTTCCATTACTCATATGTATGATTGTTACGTCAACAATGTAATCGATTCTCGAACAAAAACACGGTATGTTAGCATAGTGTGATAATGACACTTGAAGGAAAAATAACTTTAAATCATTAGGTACCCTTCAACGATGATCTCACAGTAATTACAAGTAAGTACTATACTGCCGTCATAAGGAAAGAGGGCACATCTAACATTTTATAAATATGGAGAAAACCGAGTTTAAATTTTTTATTGGTTTTTGGTGAAAAATATCGACTATAATATTATTTTTCGGAAATAAATGAATTAAAATAAATTCATTTTTACGATTCCGATACGAAAATTGAAATATAAGTTTTTATTTTATTGGTATTTACTAAATAATCAACATTTTCTAATTGGTAAACTTTAAATCAAAGAGCACGTCTGTGGTAGTTATGCCTTGAATATTTAACGCAGGTCAATTATGCCTTTTCAACTAAATAAATAATACTAATACTAATTTTTATCGTGGTTTTAATAAAAGCCGCATTTATGCATTATGTGACCTTTTGACGTACTATAAGTCAGATGTGCTCTTTTTACGTACAATAACTTAAAAATTGGCTCAGTTGTGCCTTTTGAGCTTCCGGTATTTTTGTTTATCTTGTTCCTAAAATTGTACAAAAAATATTGGCAGATGGGTCTTTTTTTTCTGATTCCGAATATGTATATAACTCAATTTCAGAAAAAATGTTAGTTGTGCCCTTTTTCCTTATGACGGCAGTATAGTTACTTTGAACCTTCCGGCCGGAAATCATTGTCAATGATAATGACGGATACTCGTAATAAATGTTTATAATTAAATAGACGTCTATTTTAATTAAATAAATACCTTTTCAATTAAATAAAACAGTTAACAAGTCACACGGGTGACACTATAGACATTTCTGTAATTTGTCTCGGGATAAAAATGATAAGTAATATTTATTTCTGAAAATTGGTTAAAAGGCGAGGTTTTTCGAGCGTGTATTTTTGTTCTAGAGATGGCAGCTGGGCGCGAATAAATTGTGCCGTTAAATTTCGTTAATTTTGGTTTGAAAATTATAAATGTTTTATGATATTAACAATGTTAAATCCGACGGATATTACATCATCATAGACGTTTATTTTGATGTGATTTTCAATACATAATGTGGTATAATATTGAAATACAATGATTTTAATCTACAAAATAAGGGTGTTTGGATTTTTTCTATCGAGCGAACTTTATCTAATTATGTAACCAGTACCCGACGTACCTACAGAAAGGTCTCAAAAGCAACATATAATTTTTTCACGTGTTTAATCATTACCGTTTCTAAATACAATGACATTAAAATTACATTTCCTAGAGGTTAACTTGAAGAACCTCGCCTTAAAAAACAGTTCTACACGTCTAAAGCAAATTATGTTTTAAAACTAGATGGAATCTAACTTCGATAAAATAATGAATGAATAATGTCCAAACGTATCTAGCTCGTATATATAACAAGGGGGGAAAAAGAATAGCAGAATTCCTATAGATATTTTACTATTTACTTGCAAACTTTATGTCTTCCATTATCAACAGTACGCGTAGCATGACCAATTCTGTCTCTAATCTACGAAGACTATCATTATATGTTTACACTAGCAGCCCGTCCCGGCTTCGCACGGGGTAGAGTTTTTTGTAGTAGTAGTAGTAGTTTTTTGTAGACATTATGATGTTCTTCAATATTGTTGTACATTATTTTGTTCTATCGCTAATAGTTTCGGCAGCGCATTCGACGAAAGACATTTTAAGACTCATTTTTCTACACCTTCGGTTACATTGTTCAAATTTTACCAAGGATCCCTAATTTTTTTCAAAATGAAATGTAGCCTATGTCAAATTGGAAGAATGTAGCATTCTATTGGTGAAAGAATTTTTTAAATCCGTCCAGTACTTTTTGAGCCTATTCATTACAAACATACAAACATACAAAAATAGGTACAAATCTTTCCTCTTTATAATATTAGTGTAGAAGTGTAGATAAACACATCTCTTTCTATATTGTGTCATGTCATTTCTTCATTTTTGACATCACCCGTAGAAATCCTTCAACAATCTGTAATTATGTCTTTCGTTTCTTTCATTTTCACGGTCGTGATAATTTACTGTCGACATAATAAAGAACTATCCGATAAGATCAAATGGCTTTAAACACCAACTAACACCCAGTGTCTAGTCTTATAATAATATGATGAATCACTCAGTCAGCTTCCACTTAACGACATGTTTTGAATAATTCAACTTACCAGACAGGAAAATGATGAGAGAAAAATTATGAGTGCAGGAAGGGACCTTGCTCGCGGCATTGACAGGATAAATAATAATATGGCAATGTGCCACGAAAACTGGCAATTTTCAGAAGAGAGACAAAGCATATTCAGCCTATAATGTTTCCAACGCTAGGACACAGGCCTCCTCTCTGAAAAAGGAAGTGATTCATAATCTATGTCTCGCTGATGGTGGCGTGTGTGTTGGAACATTAAGTTCCCTTCAAAATAGTTGAGCTAAATGGTGCTAATCCATGCGTCATGTTCGTGAACGGGCGCCGTCAGTTGGGACTGGTCATCTCTTAGCTGCCACGGCTTATTTTAATTTAAATTTTTGAATTGTCTTTATTACGGACGCTTCTAACGTGCACGTCTTCCTACATTGTTCTCACATGTATACCTTCAACGTGAATGATGTAACCCATTTTTTGTAAAAAATATTTTGTTTTAAAAGAGTTTCTATGGAGTTTCTTGTCCGTTCTTCTCCATATGAACCTACTACGCTTTGGAATGGGCAACTAGCTTCATCTTTCTGACCGACCGAGCCCTTGACAATTCAAAAGTGCCTGTAATTGGTTTAATTGAAATAAATGCTTTGAGTTTGAGTTTGAGTTTGAATCCACCACCCAGGTCCAGTGCCGCTTGGTGGATGTCACATGTCTTCGAATGTTTCCTCAAGATTTTTTCCAGAAGAGGGGCAAAGATGCTTTTATAATACGAAATCTAGATGGAAATCAAGATCATTAGCATATTGTTTTTCCCAGATGATTTTTTCATCAGTCATTTTTCAGTCGGGCCATCAAGCTACAAGGCTTGCTATTTCATTGCTGTTTTAAAGGTCTTAACGGCTTCTCTCCTCTAATGACAATCAAACTATTTGACGTATTGATGCTAAATATCATAAAATATTAGGTAAAAAAAATCGTTCACAATGACAGAGCGGAAGAGCTCATTAGCAATAACTTTTAAGGAGCGACGATCTTAGCAGGGTGGCTGGTAGCAGCTGGAGTAGCCAAGAATTGAGTTAAATGGCGTGCGTTTAAAGAAGTCTATGTCTAGCAATGAAGTAGGAGTGAAGATGATAATGATGATGATTTCCAGCAGTGGACTGCAATAGGCTGAGAATGGGGATGATGATGAAGATAAGAATGTAGCTATGACAATGGTAACATTTAGCAATTACACCAAAAAAAAAGGTTATCAATTCATCAGCGCAGAGAGGGCTCTGCCTATATTTTTGCTCTTCGTTCTCGAGAAACCTTCTTACCTGAATTCCCATATTCAATAATTATGCAATGCCCATAGTAAAAATCTTCGTTCCGCCAACAATCGTCTATTTTCGATGTCCTTCTCACCGATCAGGTTTAATTTTCTCCACTTTCTTTGTCCAGGCGGTCTTTCTTTGGAATGTGCTCCTTCTGAACATTAGGAAGGCAACCAGTCGGTTATTTTAAAGTGAATACATGTGAATATATACGTAAAAAGTTGACAGGAACATCCCAGCGCTGATGTGCTGGATTCGTTTTCTCCTCTACTGATCGTTATTTCTTCTCTGCCGTTCGTTACTTCTCGTAAGTTTATTCTGTTTATATGTAACGTATATATCTTTGTATTTATTATTGAATTTGATAGTTATTCCCATAAGTTGCACTTGCCATGTTTCCTCTCTGCATCACCCTAAGGTTGCCTGGTAGAAAATGCCTCAGGCCTTAAGTCCGCTTTTGTACTGTATTTTTTTTTACTTGTGCATAAAGTTTTAATAAACAAAAGCTTTTCATGACAAGCCCTGAAAGAGAGATGTTGACAAACTTCCGAATTCAATACAAAAATAATATTTTGTGTGAATAAAAATGGCATGATTGATTGATTACATTGAATTCAACATTGATGTTGCGAATGCTGCACATAGCTAATGATTAGTCAATTTTATTTATAATCTCCAATAAGGTTTTTAATGAGGTTTTTCTGCATTAGCTTTTTTATCAGAAGAAGCTTACCAAAAAAAAAAGTGAGTACTATATTTTTTTATTTTATTAATATTAGATACTATTGAAGCAAATATTTCAAAAAAAATATTTTGCATTAGAAAATGACGTCACTTTTCTTAACAATACAGGATATCTATTTATTTTAAAGACGGTTTTTTCTATGATTTTTGTAAATGGCAAATATTCAGTCAAATCTCTTCCTGAATCCAAATAAACCTTATCAACATGATTTTGATTTGATCGGTCATGAATACAGGCACATTTATTATCAAAAAGTGTAAAGGGTTTTTTCAACCAACTTATAACAAAAATAAATATCATTCATCTATAAAATAATACCAATTCTAAAATGGAATAGTATAATCCAAAAGATTTAAGGTTATATTTAATATTTTAGTTTAAGACTTCGCATACTTAGATAAATGATTGGTCTCGCCGCGACACCAATCATTTATCTAAGTATTCATAATAATCTCTTGATGTTCTCACACACTATTGTCTACATTTCTTTTTCATTTCTCCTTTCGCAGGTCTTTTGAAAGAAATTTCTTAAGATATAAGCAGTACGTACTGAAATTATAATTATGTCGTATCTGTATGTATTTAACTGTGTGTACATAAATAATAAAATAAATAAATAAGACTTTTATAGAAAAATACGTATGTAGATCTAAAAATAGCGGTGTAGCAGCATCGCGTACAATGAATGCATGTGATTCGATCAAGGTTGCGCGTAGAAAGGGAACGATAATGTCATCAAATACTGAGTTTGTATGTCACGGACTACCTTATTCAGGTAAACGGAACTTCCGTACTATGTATGAAGCTATTTTTTATTTCGGATGTAGATTCTTAGTTCATTGGTGAGCACCTTCAGTCAGAAGTGTTTTTGATCCAAATAGTTCGTTTTGTTTGTTTCTATCGTTAGTTTAAAAATCGAATTTCTGCTGGGGAGTTTGTTGTACCACTTCTTCTTCCCAACTAAAGCACTAGGAAGTGGTGAGGGGCGGGCGTTTTGGGGGGCTGTCTTATGTAATTTTGACGTTTGAAAAGTGCTGATTCTCAGCCTATAAGTTTGAATAAATTACTTTAAATTTAGAATTTTGGATTTATTAATGAGCGTAACTACAAAGACGAGTTTTTCGCACACAAAACGATACACACCTTTTCTGTTATGAAAATATAAAAAAATACACATGTTTATAGTGTGACTAAACGCATTTAGTGCTGATTCACTGAATTAGCATCTTTTTGCAAAAACATTCTGTTCAGTTCCGTAATTATTTGGGTACCGTGGAACATAAAAAGAAACCAAAGAACACAGGCCAAATTGCGTAACACTATCAGTAGGAATCGGTTTCATATTGACAGTTCAACAATATTCATTGCGTTATTTACGTTGTTGAGCAGACAAATTTTTCGAAGATATGAAGCAATTGATTAGCAATCTACTTCAAAATCATTCAGATTGCGATTGATAGTGTGTTACGCAACTAGGGTACTGGTCAAAGTAAAGTTGGTCATTATATTACATTATGTAACTTGGCCCATTGTCCCCACCCCATTACCATTCCCCCCATTCACTCCATTCACCCCATTTCCACCCGTGGGTGTCGTAAAAGGCGACTAAGGGACTTACTAGAGAATGGGCAGCAGCGTTCTCTATGCACTTTTAACACCACACTGCCATCGCCAACCCGCTTGCCAAGCGTGGTGATTTTGGCAACCCCCCAATTAGGGTAGGCTAATGTTCAGCAGTGGACGTCTTACGGCTGAAATGATGTGACTTGGGTTTTATAAACTTTTCATCAAAATCCGATACGAACCCGAACTTTAATTTGCAATGTCTACCTACAGTGATAAAAGATTCGATTTCTTATTTTACGCTACTAGAGATAAACCGAAAATCGACTTTATTTTATTGTTAGTTATATATATAGTTTACTCGCTAGTTAGTAGTTGTAGGTACGAAACCCATTCAGGCGTTTTACTTTATGTAAATAATTTAATCACCACTGCTCTCAAAACGGTGAAGGAAAACATAGTGAGGAAACCAGCATGCCTAAAACCAAAAATCACAAGACATGTGACATCTACCAACCCGGACTGGGCCCGCGTGGTAAATTAAAGCCCACTCCCTCTCTTCGAGAGGATGCCTGTGTGTGTCCCAGCAGTGGGAATATTTTAGGCTGAACATGTACTCACCCTGTGTTACATGGGACTTGAACATAACTGGGTGTACATACTAAAGGTAGCCTTTCCCAACCACCAAAAAAGTGTGGTGCTATGTGAACGCGCCTAAATGCGCTATACATGAACGCGCCCGGAGCGAGAGGGGTGCGGGGGCGACGCACGCGCCGGCGGCGCGTCACGCGCCCATCATTCATTCGGCCAGAAACACCATTATGACGTACATGTTGATTTAATGTCGCGACCGCGTGTCCGGTCAACCAAATGTAAAGGTGCCGTTTTCACCATTAAAATCTATTATTCAAGAAGTTGAGAAAATTTAATTTTAACCCTCAACACTATGTTATTTAAATCGACGTCATATATACAGATTATGCCAAATGTTTCGACAGAATTGATCACGTCGTTCTCATGCGTAAACTTCTATCGATGAGCATTAGGGGTAATCTATTCCGTTGGTTTAAGTCGTATGTGGAGGACAGGTGTCAGACAGTTGTGCTGAATGGGTATTCATCAAGATCAATGCGTATCCCATCTGGAGTTCCCTAAGGATCTTTATTAGGGCCGCTCTTATTCAATTTATATGTCAACGATATCGCTTCCTGCTTCCTTCACTCTAAAATACTTCTACATGCAGATGACATGAAAATTATGTCAAAGATATCCTCCTTATCAGATGCTCTATCACTGCAGGAGGATTTAGATAGGTTCCAGTACTACTGCAGTACTAATAAACGTGTGCTCCTTCACTAGGAAGCCCTTACCTATCATATTCGACTACAAAATTGTAGACAAATCCCTATCTAGGGTTAACTCATTCAAGGACTTGGGAGTTGTATTTGATTCAAAATTACTATTTAATCAACACATAGACAAAGTCATTAATAAAGCATCAAAATCACTAGGGTTCATTTTGAGGGTTTCGTCTGAGTTCAGGAGCATCAAAACCATTAAAATTCTTTACTGTACTTTTGTTTGCAGTCATCTCGAGTATGCCTCTCAAGTTTGGAATCCCAATTACAATATATATATCAATCGATTGGAAGGCATACAAAGAAATTTTTTGATGTATATTCAATTCCGATCTAAAACTTATTCTACCACTTATCTCCCACGCTGTAAAAAAATCCATCTACTTCCTCTTTCTGAACGTAGAAGAATTGCAGACTTGGCGTTTTTATTTAGAATCGCTAAGGGTTCAACCGAGCTTCCCGAATTGCTAAACAAAATTGGTCTGCTTTTCTGCGCAATCCTTATCTGTTGCATACTCCTAGAGTAAGAACGAGTTACAGACGAAATTCATAATCAGTGCGAGTCATACGTATAATGCAGTCTGCCGGGGCGTCGACATCGATGTTTTCAATACCAGCATTACAAAATTAAATAGGACTCTTTGTGACTAATTTTTTGATCACGTCATTTAATAGATATCAATTTACGCTGTTAGAAACCTATTTTTACTTATGATAGTGTTCTTTTTATTTACTCAAAATACTGTCTACTTTCTCAAATGTTTTTTTTTGTTTATTAACCTCTTCTATCTGTGAAAACTTGTAATTTGCCTTTATTTTTGTAACTCTCAATCGTACAAAAGTGTTTAGTGTAAGTTTTCCAAAAATTGTGAAAAAAATTAATAAGTTGATACCTACCACTTGTCTAATCATTTCTTTTAAGTTTTAAATAACAACATACGGAACACACAAATATAGAGATATATGGACACGTCACAACTTTTTTCTAACTCGGTTTATAGGCGCACGATTCACCCATATATTTGATTTAAGAATATAATTTGCCTCACAAAAACCGATCATCGATACTTTTTGTTTATTTTAATCGTTAGTAATTTTGGAACAAAAACTTAAATTAGACAATCGTTACTAATAGGATCCGCTTTGACGCTATTATGGGTAATAAAGTGATTTTTGTTTGTTTGATTTTGTAGTATTAATGATGAAAAAAATATAGGTAGGTAAAGAATTTGGTTCGTTGCTAGGTTCCGTGGTTTAGTGTCATAAGCCAATGACATTTAAAATATATTTTTCCTTAAACGAGCTGTTCGAACAATTTACCAGGGCCTCAAGTCTGCTATTACAATAGTGTCAGAATGGTCTCTTCAATGTGAGTTTTTGACAGATTTGCCATACAAACACTGTCAAATACTCACAATGGCGAGACCATTCTGACACTATTGTAATAGCAGACTTGAGGCCCAGAGAGATGCCCTGAGAGATTTTTTAAAACATCTTTTTTTTTGTATTCTCACGGTAGCATCACAATAAAATTCATCTTCGACAGCATCTTACATATTAATCAAAATTAGGGCAGGCCTTTTGAGGGACTGTCTTATGTAATTTTGACGTTCGAAAAGGAATCATAATCATGTTCATCTGATTCTCAGCCTAATTTGAATAAATGACTTTTATTTTGTCCATAATTAAAATACATTTAAGTTGATGTGAAATTACCAATATTTCCTAAGTCATTTTATATCACACTAGCTTCTGCCCGCGACTTCGTCCGCGTTAAATTTCTTGTTCCCCCGACCCACCCCGTCGCAACACATTGCCTGCCCGTGCTTTTACTTCGATTTGGAATAAACTTTCATTAAAAAAAAAAAATGGTGTCCTAGTTAATAGGCATGTAATTCTTCCTCAAGAATTGGGCTGTAAAATGCAAAAAGATTTTTACAAATCCAACTCGCAGTTCCAGAGATTAGCGCGTTCAAAAAACAAAAAACCGGCCAAGTGCGAGTCGGACTCGCGCACGAAGAGTTCCGTACCATCCATACAAATCCTTATCCTTACTAATATTATAAATGTGAAAGTAACTCTGTCTGTCTGTCTATCTGTCTGTCTTTATGAACCGATCGGCATGAAATTTGGCAGAGATATAGCCTGGGATATGGAGAAGGACATAGGCTACTTTTTTACGCGATAACTGACATCCACGTGGGCGGAGCAAAAAAAACGGCAAAAAAATCATGTCCGTTGTATGGGAGCCCCCCTTAAATATTTTTTTTTCTGTTTTTTTGTATTTGTTGTTATAGCGGCAACATAAACACATCATCTGTGAAAATTAAAACTGTCTAACTATCACGGTTCATGAGATACAGCCTGGTGACAGACGGACAGACAGACAGACAGACGGACAGCGGAGTTTTAGTAACAGTGTCCCATTTTACCCTTTGGGTACGGAACCCTTAAAACTAACTCTTCAGCTTTAGAATAGACTACCTCGCAGAGTTGATCATTATTTTGCTGCGGAGTTATTATAAAACAGTTATATCTCCTAAGATATTCATTGAAATTAAATGATGTAAAGGCAACTTTGTTCAAAAATAAATACTTGTGATGAATAACGTATTTATTTGGATAAGGATTAATACCATGTTTATGAAAACTCCTTCGCAAATAATGCATTAATTTCGAACAAATTTGATTACCATAAAAAAGGTTATAGTGAGTCAATCTTAAAAGATAGACATATGCTGTCGCGGACTTTTTTTTTGAACATTTAAAGAGGAACAGTTCCATGATACATGATATTTGCGTAACTTAAACCGTTTACGCAGCGCACGCAACGGAAGCTCTCAAAAAGGAATAAGTTTTCCCGTTTTTGGAACATTTTTCATTTATGCTCCGCTCCTTTTGGTTGTAGCGTGATGTTATATAGCCTATAATATTCCTCAATAAATGGACTATCCAACACAAAAAGAATTTTATAATTCCAACCAGTAGTTCCTGAGATTAGCGCGTTCAAACAAACAAACAAACTCTTCACTCTTATATATTAGTATATATATATATAGATTTGAATTAATGTAAATGGCACAGCCTATGTTTTTCATCACCTCGTATTTCTTATGATATGATAGAATGTGTCACCTTCCATCCTCTGCGCTGCAATTTATATGATCTAGGAGCATATTTTGGTCCTAACACCTTCATTAGAGACGCATTTGGAATCGTTAAACAAATAAATCTGTCATAATATTTGCCATCATAATTATCAATGAAATGCGAGGACATACTAGCCTTATCAAGTTATCATACACAACCTAGTTTGTTTAGCAAAAAAAAGTCAACATATTTGACCTGGTTTATCACTTAAATCACTTATTATTATTTGCACGCTATTTGAAAATAAATCAACAACTTACTGACCAGAATAACTTGGTACTGTTGGTGTGCCTAAAGTAATTATCTACACCTACATTTCGCCAGATACGTTAAAGTCTCATTGCCATTGCGAGCCCATTGATAGACGGGCACACATGCATGCAGACTCAGAGTTTCTATTGAGAAATTGCCACTGGAAAAATTGAAATTGACAGGTTAGCTCTAGCGGCATCCTGAGGGCATTCGCGCAGTTTCGATTGTCAGTACCTGAACCATTGCTGTATGGTTTACTTACTGAGCAATCAAAGTCAGTAATATGTTTATGTGGTCTTTTTAATTGTGTTTTTTTTTTTTTGTAATTGCTGTTCCAATGTTCCTTTGTTGGTCGAAATAAACGTTTTAATTTTTGGTGGAATTGAACCGAAAACGTGGCAGTCATACTGGTATTTTCAACTAAACAAAATCTGTACATTGATTATATTTAATCACAGATCAAGACATAATTGTCAACGTTTTCATTCATATTATCACGTATCAGGATTCCCTGCATAAACAAATCATTAGCACACTCATCTAGATGTAAAAATAAGTCAGAAGGATTCGCAAATATTTGACCTGAAGCTTTAATTAAATCGATATCAAATCTTAATGCAACCAAAATCAACAAGCAAATATTGACCTATTCCATCATAATCAATATGATTTGTAAATGGTCCTACTATTAGTAAATCGACTATTGTTGTAATTTGACGAAATATCCCAAAAACATCTCATGCAAAAAAAAAACAGGATTTAATTGCAAATCCCGTTGAATATAATTCTCTAGATATTAAGGAAGACCTTGTCGAGCGGACGTATAATACTCGTATTATGTCGAAGGGAAAATTACTGTCATATAATTTTTGATGGAAATGACCTGAACTGGAATGAAATGACCTAAAAGGTGAAGTAAACAGTTTTATTGGACGTAAATACAAGGAAAACACTTAAATTCACATTCAAAAATAGATTAGTTTCCACACTAAAGGTTATAAATAATTCACACGTAATAGAAATAAATGAGGACCAATAAACTAAAAACTACACCATTTTACGTCGTTCGTTGACCATAAATCTTTTCAAGGTCTCTCCAGCAATTCACCACGGAACACCGCATGTGACGCTAGTCTACGGCTAAACCATCCCTCTACCGAACGTCTCATGTTATACTATACATAAAGGTACAAACAAACGTTACCTAACCAGTTAAATTATATTCATTGTGCAGTCCGCACGTGAGAACGGAGAACGATCAGTGTTCGCTAAAGATCGCGGAACGATGATCGTAACGTGGACGCTCCTAGCCTTCATAGGCGCCGCAGCCGCGCGGTCCGCGTCGCCTATAGATTTCACACCTGTGAATGAATTTACCTTACAATTACTAGAAAATACTTACGCGTTTCAAGAAAATTTTGGAATAAAGAACATTGCGTTATCTCCACTCTCTGTCTGGAGTATATTCTCCTTGCTAGCTGAAGGATCTTCCGGAGAAACGTTTTCTGAATTAGTGAGTGCGTTGAGATTACCAAAGGATTTGAGGAAAACTCAGTGTTTGCATTCAGCAGCCAATGATGTATTGAAGTCGCAGTACCAGGATGTCATAGTGAAAGGACACTCGGCAATGTTTACAGAATGTGCGACTAAAGTACACGATGAATTCTGTGAGTCGGCTTTACGGTACGATATGTCGATATATTCATCTGAAACTCAGAACACGACCGAATTAGCTCATGATATTAATTTATTCATCTGCTATGCTACTGATGGAAGAATCCTGAACGCAGTGAAGCCACAAGATTTGGAAAACTTACGCATGGTGTTGATCGACGCTTTATTTTTCAAAGCAAACTGGACGCATCCTTTTGACCCAACACAAACGAAGGTCGAAGCCTTCTACAACTCGCAAGGGAAGACAATTGGATCAGTGAACATGATGTACCACAAAGCTCCTCACTTCGTTGGAGACTCCAACGAAATCAATGCCCAAGTTCTCGAAATGACATACGGCAAAAACGAGGATTTCTCAATGATGATTCTCCTGCCATACGATGGCATATCAGTCAAGACTGTGCTTAAAAACCTAGCAACTAAGTCACAGAATTGGATGACAGAGTTTAGAATAGAAGGCAGTTCACCAGCCATTGACACTTACATACCTAGATTCAGACTATCATCAAGATTGGATTTGATCCCACCGCTGATGTATTCCGGTATACACTCAATATTTGACAAGGCAAAGGCGAAGTTGCCTGGAATTGCTGATAATCCCTTATACGTTACTTCATCGATCCAAAACGTAGATATTGAAGTGACAGAAGAAGGTACCGTAGCAGCAGCTGCAACAGTCGTTGGCTTGGAAGACAGGATACTAGGTCAAAGGTTTGAAGCCAATAAGGAGTTTATATTTTTAATCACACAGAGAAGTTGCAACGTAATTTTGTTTGCTGGAGTGTATGGGGAGCCTTCGGTAGTGTGATTTTTTTAAGTGGTTACAAATTGTGATACGTATTAACAGTTAAAAGAGCGTGGTGTTTGAAATATGGTAATTTCTATAGTAGTGAAGAAAACAATTTTAAGACAATAATTATAAATTATTCAGTATTGAAAATTGAAAAGGCGGAATTTGTAAAACAATACAGTGATAATCGTATGTAAAATATATACAATGGGCGAAAAGTGACCTTCACGAAAGACAGCACCGAGACAGAACGACTGATACCTAAATTGTTTTGTATACCTATCTACCAACCAGTCACATTACTATTATTACTAGTATATTAATACCTAACCATAATCAAATTATTTGCTAAACAATGTAATTTTCTAGGTCGTTAATTTTAGTTAGCAATAGTCTACGTCAAATACCTAAGCCATACCAACAAATTTATTTATATATTCAAAATTACGTACATAACACCTTAACAGCTATAACGCCAATGCAGTATTACTACCAACAAATATACATTACTCATATCAATATAGCTGTCATTTCAAAAACTATTAGTCTTTCGAGACGAGAGGTTTATTTTTCTGGTGTATCTATTTCCTCATTATTTAAAACCCAAAATTGTTTTTATCATTGCATTACCCAACAAGTGTATTTTCAAACAATCTAATAAACACAATATTTTCCTTATTATTGTGATCGATATAAATTAAAGAAACCATTGTGAAATAATTTGAACCGAAATCGTACATTCGAACTGCATATCCTTTTTCTCACCATATATCACCTGTATTTTACATGGAGCGACTGCCTAGCTGACCTTCACAACTCAGTTAGGCTGGGTAACACGATACCCCTACGTAAGACTGGTTGTCAGACTTTTGGGCTTCTGACTAAAATATTATTTCATAATATTATGATATTAATAAACATCTAAATAATTACAATAGTTGACGTGTTTGACAACAGTTTTGTAATGTTTGCGGTTCAATAATTTCGCAAAATCAATTCTTAAAGAAGTTGCTAATGTCAAAGTCACTTTGAAACATAATTATAATTTCAATGTTGATGAAAATATGATGCGCATAATGAGGTGGATCGCGAAATTTGAAAAGATAAAAATCGTTTGCGCAATGCTATGTAAATTATAGCCATGACTTATAATTATAAAGTTTAAATTATAACACCATATAAATTAAGTCGCCATGTTGCACAGTGTTTGCGATAGGTATAATTACTGTGAATAAATTTAGATAATTATAATTGTATTTCATTAAGTTATTAAATGTTTTATTATTTAAACTTGTGTTTTTAATGGTTCCATACTTTTTTAGAATCTAATTGGTCCTTTGAGTCGGACTTTAGTAAATTGTAGGTAATAATGATGATTATCTTTTTCTGGCGGTGAAAATATTAAATGCTTCAAGTTTTTTTTTTTTTAAACCAAGATGTACAGGGTGGCCAATTTGGAAGTATACAACTTTAAATTAAGATTATTTTTATTAAAAACGAAAATTACAGGATTATTTTCTATAATTATTTTATTAATTCTTGGCAATTTTATACGGTAATTAAGATCGGCCTAATCTCCTCCTTTTATGTATATACTTAAAAATGCGATCGCTTTTCATCGTGTGCTTTCATAAAATTTTCGCATACCTACTTTATTAGTTATCCCTCTAACAAAGTCACAAATATTCTGCTTTTCGTATTCAAAATTGACCACGACACATCCCATTATATAACCCCACAGAAAAAAATTCAAGACGTGTCGCGAATTCCTCAATGATCAAAATGGTATTCGTTACTCTTAATGATTTGTTAGAAAATTTGGGTCATTTTAAAATTCGTTTAAGTACTTCAGGATCAGCGACTGCCTATCTGACCTCTACAACCCAGTTACTGGGTAATACGATACCCCTTGGTAAAACTGGTTGGCAAAGTTTCGGGCTTATGTAAAGATGGTCACCCATCCACGGACCAACCGCGGCAAGAGTAGCTTAACCAGATCGATCGACCCGTGTGGCTGTTATAACTTAACCGCAAGCCTCTCGAGGCAGTAGATATGTATTTGCCGAACGATATTATAGAATATCTCGTCATTAAGTGTTAAAGATGTTAGTATAGCGAATAGTTTTACAAGTAGGTATGTTACACTCGACCTCAAAAACATTTTATTACTACGAGGTGACATTTGCAAATAATTACAACATCCTTTTAACACTTTTATTTCGATTTTTTCTTCACGACATTGAATAAAACAACAATGCGAGTTGCATAATATTTTGACCTCTGCAAGGGCAGTTAAAAAGTCATTAGTAAACTTTAGACTTTATCTCATAGTTATTAGTCGTAAAAACTTTTAATAGGTATCTTGCTAACAAAGATATTCAAACTCAACCATTTTGTAGGGAACCGAATGATCTAACACACCAATCAAATGACCAAATTACCCAAAAAACTGTTCCAGGTGTAAAACGCATACATTTCGCCAGTTATGTTCAAATTACATATGTAGGCTTCAAACCTTCCTTTACATTAATTTACTCTTTTAGCGTACCAAAAGACCTCAAAGCAACCAAAACAGTAAGTAAGCCTGATAAGGCTACATATTTAATTAAAGAATTGATTTATGTCGAAGCACTTCAATTTGTATCGATTCGTCCTAGAATCATTTATTTATGGCCTAACATTTGAAATTAATTCCTATATTTAAAAAAATTAATCCTACTTATATCAATATCTCAATATATATGCATGGTTGTTCATCATCATCATCATTTCAGTCGAAAGACGTCCACTGCTGGACATAAGCCTCCCCCAATTGGGGGGGTTAGCCATAATCGCCACGCTTGGCGGGTTGGCGATCGCAGTATGCTGCTGCCCATTCTCTAGTAAGTCCCTTAGTCGCCTTTTACGAAAACCCACGGGAAGAAATACGGTGATGCTTTACGTCCGGTACCACACGGCATATGGTTGTTGTGATCCGATAATTATGCATTAATGTGTGTCATAAAATCCTGCTTAGTGTAGCATAATCGGCATATAATGTTCCCACTACTAGGACGCAGCCTCCTCTCGGTGAGATGTAGTGGACCGTGATCCACAATTCGGGGCCAGTGCGGGTTGGTAGATGTCCATATCTTTGAATTTTTGGTTCTAGGACATGCCGGTTTCCTCACAATGTTTTCATTCACCGTTTTGAGAGCAGTGGTGATGAAATTATTTACACAAAGTAATGCGCCTCTTTGGGTACAACCTATGAACTAGAACTCGTAAGTTGCGACCATTTCCACTGGGCCACCACAGCACACTGGACCACCAGCAAATCCTGCTTACACTGAGAAAGTAGTTGCCACAATCAAGATTTTGTTTAGATTGACTAAGTAACTTGTTTGCATCTGAGCCTATCAAGCACAATGATCACAGCTACTACTCTTATTTGATTGAGATTTGAAACGGGATCTTGATTGGAGTTATCACAAAACCTATTTGCAGCAATCAAGTCAAAACATAGTTGCTCCAACCAAGATTATTAGATTAAAGTTTCAATGATCTTTATTGAAGTAATCAAAATGCTTGATTGACACAACTAATTTACTTTATTACAGTTACTTTTTTTTAACTTGTCTCTTTTTTAGCTCTTCTACATGATGTCATGTTAAGGGTAATCGAGAAACTTGTTTGAGCGTTCAATCATTTGAACTAGTATTGCTGCAATCATGTCGTGATGATCAACTTAACTAAGATTTTGATTAATCTAAACAAGATATCGTCAATCAAGCTAAAAAGTCACTTGATTGTTTAATTTAAAAGAGTGTCCATGGAGTTTCTTGCCCGTTCTTCTCCATAGGTACCTACGCTTTGGAATGGGCATGTAGCTTCATTTTTCTTACTGACCGACTCCTTGACAATTCAAAAGTGCCTGTAAATGGTTTAATTGAAATTTGAGTTTGAATTAGAGTGCATTTTTTTCAGTGTATTTTGCAATATTTGAGGTGAACCTCAAATATAAGACAATGCTTCTGGAACACAAAGAATACTAGACTAAGTTACACGTTACAACATATTTCGTCTGATCAAAGATGGCGGGACAAGCCTGACACCAATACAGGATTGGTTGATATTAGCTCTGCCAGACAGTTGCAATGGAGGAAGACCCCACAAGCTATAAATATGAAAAACCATCTACATTAAATTAATCTATCAAATTAACAACTGAACTTTACATTCAAAGATTCAATGGCAAAACTATTATATCTTTACAATCCTGTCTCATTATTGCATCGCCTTCGTGACTTAAACGACAGACAGACAGATGACAGATTAAATCGTGAGTATTTACAAGTGTTCAAAGGTAAACGAGAAACGACTGCATAGTTTTATTATCACGACGACCTTTTTGCGAGCAAATTTCAAAACTGCATCGTTACAAAAAGTCTCACTCGTACGTCGGCGTCGTACTGATGGACCAAAAACTCTCAGTATACCTACCTACTGTGAGTTTTTTGGTCCTTCGATAATGTCAGTCTGGCGGTTCAGTCATTTAAAAATACCATATCAAATAACTTCATGGATTATTATTATTTTGTCTTTGACATCGTCTATAATTTGAGCGTGGTGCAAAGTAGGATTCCCAGATAAAGTCGGCCTCAAAAAGAATTATGCATCGACAAGAATTCCTTTAATTGTTTACGATCTTTGTTCCATATTGTATCAATATATCCACAGAACATATTACAACTGTGAAATTTCTTGTTTTAAAATAAAACTCATGCTATGACACTCGGCATCTCGGCAACAATTGATTCCCATTACAGAAATAATTTTCGGAATCGAATAAGCAGCTCTAAAAATTACCCGCTCCATAAAAACTCACATACCATAATAATAGATTCGGTATTTAATTGTAGCTACACGCAATATTATGGAACACAGATACGACCAGTACAATCAAATGCATTTTTTTCTCGATTATATCTCTCATTTTTTTCAACAAGACATCGTGAAGAAACCGGTTACGTTTTGAAAACCGGTATGTCCTAGAACCAAAAATTCGAAGATGTGACATCCACCAACCCGCACAGGGCCCACGTGGTGGATTGTGGCCAACACCCTCTCACAAAGAGGTCTGTGTCCCAGCAGTGGGAATATTATAGGCCGATTATGTGTATACATTTTTTTGAGGCTGACTGACAAGTTATCTCTTAGCTGCCACGGCTTATTTTAATTTTTGAATTATTTTTATTACGGACACTTCTAACGTGCACGTCTTTCTACATTGTTCTCACACATATAACTTGAACATGAATGATGTAACCCATTTTTTGTAACAATATTTTGTTTTAAAAGAGTGTCCGTGGAGTTTCTTATTTTATTTATCTATATATATAAAATGGTAAACTGACTGACTGACTGGGTGATATATCAACACACAGCCTAAACCGCTGGTCCTAGAGACATGAAACTTGGAGGGTGTGTTCTTTGTGAAGAGTTAGTATTCACTAAGAAAGTATTTTTGAAAGTTCCACCCCTAAAGGGGTAAAATAGGGGATGAAAGTTTGTATGAAAGTCCGTCAGTTTTGAAGTTAGGATCTTCAAATTTTGTGTTAAGGCTGACAATTGAAAATTAATTTATACGTGTCTCAGCGTTTTTGATAATTCTACCCCCGAAGGGTATAAAAAGGGGGATGAAGTTGAAAAGTTCTTAATTTTCGAAGCAAATAGGCTTATGATTGGAAGCTAACACAATGGTGTTGTTAGAATTTCAACCCTTAAAGAGGTAAAACGGGGGATGAAATTAACCTGGATTAATCTATAGGTTATTTTTTAACCCCGGTAGTACGTTCCCGTCGGATATTTTTCGAAATCCACGCGGGCGAAGCCGCGGGCAAAAGCTAGTCATTTATACAAAGAATACAGGATTACATATTAAATAACAACCAAAAACCACTAAGGTTTAAACTTGTGCTATCATGAGTCTATCTCAATATCAATAAACTATACAAAGCTGCATTTTTTATGTAAGCGTTATTGCCGATACATAACATCATTAGTTCTTTAATAGTTACAATCATTCCTACATAATACTTAAAATTGCCGATTTATTATTATTATTTATTATTTTTTAAATTTATTCATTCTCTTGCGCGTTCTTCTCCATAGGAACCTATTACGCTTTGGAATGGGCAACTAGCTTCATCTTTCTGACTGACCGACCCCTTGACGATTCAAAAGTGCCTGTAATTGGTTTATTTGAAATAAACGCTTTGAGTTTTTTATTTTTTTATTTAAGCCAAGTTTACTGGGTGTGGTTTAACACGATGGTAGCTTTGTCAAGTGGTTAGCATTCAACTAAATGTCGAATGTACTCCACTAACAAGTTAATAAAAAATAAACAGTTTTGAAAAATATCAAGAACACTGCTTATGTACTGCGATACTGCGATTGTGAAGGTAACGTGTAGTATAGTTTAAATTTAATGTATGTACCTACTTCTTGGTTTTTTCTTGGTTTCTTGGGTTCGTAAGTAAATTATGACAATGATCCGGATTCCCTTGTTCACAAACTGAACTAAATTTAAGTTCAGTGCATCTTTTTCTTTCTATTTCATTAAGAAAAGGACAGAAGATAAATTTTAGTTTAGTCCTGTCAAATTAATCAGCGCCTGTCACTACTCCATAAAAGTTTAGACGTGATTAAAAACTTGCCGACTAAAATTACGTCAATTTACGTCAAGCGCTGATTAATTTGACAGGACTAAACTAAAATTTATCTTCTGTCCTTTTCTTTATGAAATAGAAAGAAAAGATGCACTGAACTTAAATTTAGTTTAGTTTGTGAACAAGGGAATCGGCACCAATATTAATTGTTGAGAAAATTAAGATATCTCAAAAATATCTTTAAACTCAAAGTCAAGTCTGTCTCACAGAATTGATACCATTTAAGGCGCTATCATAGCGCCTTCAATGGTATCAATGGCGCGCTTGAGCCGACTGAAGTAGGCTCGCGAAGTCGCGAGTTGTTTCCTCGCGCATTTAGTAGGTATTTAAATAGCAATTATTTTAATAATTTTATCAAAAGACAAACTCAGCGAACCGTGCTAAACAAATTTAATACCTTTTCATTTATATAAAAAAATAAGAAAGAAAGAAAGAAAAAGTATTTATTGGGACTCACACAGGAGTTCACATATTAAACTAAACACACTCATAGTAACACAACATTTAAAAATAAGTATCGAAGCGCTGGTATTCTGATAGGGCCCGAATAAGAGAAAAACGTCCGAAAAGAGGTAACTTTGGGATTTTTTTATCCAACAAAGTTAATCTAATCGTGCGATTGCATGTCCGCCAGATCCTTAAATAAGTTTTTTTTTTTTTTTTATTTGATTTCACTGTTTCTTATGTTTGCCATGGATTCAAAAAACTATTAAGCACGGTCTCTGTCGTATCATACCGCTTTAAGGCTCCTAAAAACAGGCGCGATACGCGACGCCATACAAAGACATCGCTCGTCGCGCGACAGGTGGTACTTTAGAATCATGTCGCGTGTCGCGCCTGTTTGTAGGAGCCTTTAAATGAAAGAAAAACTTTTTTTTTTTTACTTTTTTTTAACTTTTTTCGTCGGTATCATGCTTGTCTCATTATATCCATACCTACTCTGTTTTTCATTTTCCGTTCATCATTTTCTGGGTGTATGTGGTTTTAACCGGGGAGAATATTTTTCACTACTTCCCTACGCCGAAAACCGACATCAAGAAAAGATGGATGAATTATGTGAGGAACGATATGAAAGAAAAGGGAGTGAATGATAGCGTGAAAGTAGAGAGGGCTGAATGGAAGAAGTTGACCCCAAGTAAAGTGGGACAAGGGAAGAAAGATGCATGATAATGATAATTTAATTTAATTGTATAATTTATTATTTTTATGACATTAATTTTACATTCTGTGATAAGTTTAACTCGCACACTGACTTAGTATTTCTTAAAATTTTTGTAAATTCGTCTAATTAACAATATTTGTAAGTAAATATATGAGCACCAGTATCTAACACATAATTAATTTGTCCGTCATTACTTCATTTTTAATTGTTTTTACCCGTTGTGGTATAGTAATTTTATTCTAGCGTCTTCACATATTATGATATAATTGATGTTTTACAAAGTATTGTCAACAGTTTACAAGAGTAACGAAGGAGTTTCTTGCCCATTCTTCTCCATGCGAAATTATCTTTTGTAAGGGGCAACTAGAATCAATTTTATTTCCTTGTACTCGTAACTGTTGACGTTCATAAGTGCCATTTATGTGCCTATTTGAAATAAATGTTTTGACTTTGATTTTGATGATGGTTACCTACGCAGAGAACCGGCGGAACGCAACGCATGATCTGATTCTGATTCTGGTCCTATTGCTAAGTTCCGCATTTTATCACAAAGTAGCATTCCATTCAGACAGAGATGATAATGTTTTCAAGCGAAACACAGTGGTGCCGATTCCCTTATTCACAAACTAAACTAAATTAAAATTCAGTGCATCTTTTTCTTTCTATTTCATTAGGCAAAGGACAGAAGATAAATTTTAGTTTAGTCCTGTCAAATTAATCAGCGCTTGACGTAAATTGACTTAATTTTAGTAGGCAAGTTTTTAATCACGTCTAAACTTATAAGGAGTAGTGACAGGTGCTGATTAATTTGACAGGACTAAACTAAAATTTATCTTCCGGCCTTTTCTTAATGAAATAGAAAGAAAAAGATGCACTGAACTTAAATTTAGTTTAGTTTGTGAACAAGGGAATCGGCACCACTATTTTGTAAATTCTTTAATTCCATAACCTATGGACATAAACCCAACGTCCGGAAAGCTTGAACAAAAATCTGATATAAAATGCTATTAAATACTTTAGCCACACAGATATGTGATTGTCTTGTTTTTTACTTCGCACGCCAATTATATTATGACATCATTACATAAAAACGAATCCGCGTTTTTTAAGTTTTAAACGATTTTCAGCGTACCTTGAATGCCGGATTTTAGATGTTATATAAGCGCAAGAATTTTTGCGATGTGACCTTTGACAGTGATCCTCGGTACGGCTCTAAGGTCTATGTTTAAAATGGCGATAACAAAGCTAAACAGTACCTACGCTGCGAAGACCATCTAAGACTTTAACCTGCATGGTCCTCATATGGCCTGACCCAAATTATGTCTAGACTTTGAAAAAGACTGACCTCTGAATTTGTCTTGGTCTTTCTTCTCCGAGTATTTAGTTAGGAAACACCGAACTCATCTAATTTTAAAAACATAATTGAATTTTGACATGTAAGAGTGTTTTTTTTTTTACCAATTTACCGGATTCTTCACCTTTTTGTGTGCTTAGTGCCCAACTTGGTGTCAGAGTTTTTATGTCGCCCATGGGCCTCTGACTTGGCTACACATGCCGTTGAGAAATATCTCTCAGCAATGCCGGTTTCCTCTCGATGTTTTCTTCACCGTTTTTTAAGCAAGTGATAATTATACAATACGCACATGAATCCAAAAAGTCAGTGGTCAGAGGTCCTTGGTTTTGAACTCAAGACCTAAGACTTGGTAGTCCGATGGTCACACCACTAGATTATCACTGATGAAATAAATATAATTTATCATTTCATGCTTTATTAAAAGAGCTGTGGGCCGCATAATTGTATAATTGTACGTAAAATTATATTAGGAAGGCTAGAAACTACTTTTTCCACTTCATAGCACACTTGTCTTCTGCTGTCGCTTCGTGTAGCTCGGAGGACAGAAAACCGCTTACTAAGAACGGTATTAAATGCTTAAATTACGACATTTATTACACACTAGCTTCTTCGACCGCGACTTCGTCCAAGTAAAATTCTTGTATTAACATATTATAAAATATATCCTATGACACTCGGCAATACTATAGCTTCCCATTAGTGAAAAGGCTTTTGGAATAGGATTAGCAGTTCCGAAGATTACCCCTTGCATACAAACTTACAAATTTTACCTCTTTATAATATTAGTACAGACTTGTAGTTTCAAGAGCATAAGTAGAACTCATTGTTAAAGATTGGTCCGGGAAACTGCCTTGAAATAGCACCAAACCTTTGTCTGTTGCGAGTATAACATGCTTTGTTCCATTTCAACTTTGAAAGAACATACATTCATTTGCAGTAAACATGACACAAAGAAAAAACATAAACGAGAAAATATGGCCAGCCCACTGCCACTTCAGCTTGCTTACTCTGCAAGCTATGTCGGAAACTCCGGTTCTCTTCCGGATAATTTCATTCCTGATTTTATCCTTCAAAGAAACTCCGAGCATAGCCCGCTCCATAGCGCGCTGAGCGACTTTAAATTTGTGGACCAGCCCGACTGTCAGTGTCCACGTTTCGGCACCGTATGTCATAACGGGCAGGACGCACTGGTTAAAGACCTTACTCTTCAAACATTGCGGTATAGGCGACGAAAAGACTTGACAGAGTTAGTCCCTTAGGGTGGTGCTATTCTTAAGTCCGGTACCATACGGTACAGTCCGGTACAACACGACAATATAGGTAAGAAAAACAAAACATACACGTGAATACATAAAAACTGATTTCTGCGCAAGTCACCGTATTACAATTTTGTTTATACGATATATTGACGTAATATATCATCATTGTAACAGTATGATGACGAGTCATCGTTGATTATAGCATACATCACGTCACACACTTCCTGTATATGATAAACATGTTGTTTCCGATAGATTTGCTTGTTTTGTTTTAAGACTTTGATGTGATAATTGACGCTCAGGTATGGGCAACCTTTAACATATTGAGGGCCAAACTTTAGCGTGCAAATACGTTCGCTATAAGTATAGAACTATTTTCTGTATTTAAAAAAAAAGTTGGTTCAGTAGTTTCGGAGATAAGGGGGGGCGGATGATCAATTTTCGCTTATTTTCACTTATAACTTTAAAACAATTTATTTTAAAATTTTAAAAAATTAAAAATTGAGACCCTCATAGTAAGCCCTTTCATTTGATATGTCACACGGTACAGTTTGCAAAACTGATTTTTTTAATTTCTTGTTTGCCCCCCAAAACTTACCTCAATATTCTTAATTAATTTATTTACGATTCACGTCCGTATTTGGGTCACTCAAATTGATATGTATACCAAATTTCAACTTAATCGGTCCATTAAATTCGTAGCAAATTGGCTGCGATAGAGGGACAGACAAACAGACATACGAGTGATCCTATAAGGGTTCCGTTTTTTCCTTTGAAGTACGGAACCCTAAAAAACTTGGTTTGTTACCGCTACCTTGTCTATACATCCACGAAATATGCATGTTTGTGTGGAAACATAAAATGTTATTTAAAACAGCGAACGATATATATACATAATATATGTCCTCGAAACAAACGAGGCCCATACAGGCTCGTAGTAAGCAATGCTCCTAGGCTTACAAAATATAACAAAAGTTGCTTAGCTATGTGTGTACGGATTTATAATAAATTACCTGGTGACTTTAAATTGTTAAATACGAGATACTGTTTTAAGCGGAAATTGAGTGCATGGCTAAGCCAAAAAAACTTTTATAGTCTGAAACAGTTTTTTGACACAAAATGTTAGTTAAGTACTTATTTTTTTTTCTCTCGAATTTGCATGCTAAGTCTAAACCCGGCAAAACATGTTTGTACTATTTTAAACTGTAAGACCTGTTATACCATGTTTTGAGCAAATAAAATTATTATTAGCTGTAAGTTTTCCGAAGAAATAAAATGAAATATAATCTTTCACACACACATCGCTTCTATGGTCTTCCTCTATTCTTAAAACCACAAATTAGCAGCAGACACTTAGGTTCTCTGCTTTTCCCGCTGCTGGCACCGAGGCCTCCTCTTTGTAAGAGGGAGTCGGTGGATGGCACATATCTTCGAATTTTGGTTCTACGACTTCAGCCGTGCTTAGAGCAGTGGTGACGATCTAATTGCACCATAAAAGGTAGGGTAGACTGGGTACAGTTGTGACAATTTTCATTTGACGGCCAATAATTTTGTTAGTGTGGCAGTTAGTTGCAAAAAAGAGTTTTTTTTTTATTGTGAAGAGTACATTTGCCTACGTATAAATACTAAAATTGTATTTCTAAGTACTATGGTTAACTCACAGGAGCAAGTTAAAAAAAGAGAGAAAATGTCACAACCGACCACACCCCAGGGGCGGTTGTGACAGCACTTGGTGTCGATAGTGACAGGTTAAAAAAATACACCAAAGTGGTCATCAATCACTTTTATTGCACGAAATATCCATTCTAATCGGAAAAGAATAACGTTTACGTAACACAATAACATTTAATGTTTATAATTTATAAGTAATAAGGCACTGTAGCATCTATATCTATTATTGTTAATATAATAAATCTTCTTATAGTAGTTTGATTGCTTATAACTGCTACTTTAATCAGTCCAAAAAGCTAACTAAAGAATTCTAATTATACAATACGGTAACAATGTCAAAATACAAACTAAATCACAAATTAATGCCATTTTATCAAAACGGTACCTAAATATTTGTCACAACCGTACCCAAAAATGTTGTCACAACCGGACCCTTAAGCACTTCTTCGCAAAAAAACAATCACTATGGCAATATAAAATAATGTACGTATTTGTACGTACATTATTTTATGTGATTGTATTTATTGAATTTATTTATTTGTATTTTTTATTGTATTTATTTTATACATTGGCGGTTAAATAGCAGTGCTTACTTCGGTAAGCACTGCTATTTAACCACTAATGAACACTCGTTACTATAACTGTACACATATAAAAATAATCATTGAAAGAAATCGAATAAAAATACTTACTTTTGACTGTTAAAAAGTAATGAGGGTCTCTGCTAATGTCAACGTCGCGCGTTGGTTGACACAATACTGTAAAATACGTTATTCCTTATAGTTTCTCTAATATTACGATTGTCACAACCGTAACCTGTCACAACCGTACCCAGTCTACCCTACTAAGGCGGCCTTAATTCACTTTCAATGGTATTAGACATTCATACATACTCATGTTATTTCAATGGCTTGGATTGGGTAAAACCAGCTGATCAACATTAGGTTTCCATCATCCTCCTGTCCTTATCGGACCTCCTGTCCTGACGTAGTCCTTACTCCCATGTTCTGAGGCATTTTGTGGAGAGTATGGTCAACTAAGTAACTCTTGCTTGATCGTTCTCTGAGCAGCCTGCCTCGGACATTTAATTATTTATGTGTTCCCGGTGTTGTGTTGTTGATTGTGTGTTTTGTATTACTAACATTAGTTATAAGGTATTTTTCACTAACAACATGATGGACTATGTTTTTGTCCGAAACTGAATAAATAAAAAAAATCTCATTTAACTTTGAGTCGACGCAACATATCTTCTTCCATACCTACATCTCTATTAGACGGCATCTCAGCTGTCACTCCCTTTCCAGCCATATGGCTAGCGATGGATGAATTGTGCCAAAGATGATATCATCTTCATCTTTCACACAATTCATGAATTGTTTCTTTGAACTTTCTTCAGCTACTCTTATACCCATGACATATTGTATCGATACCGACATCAAATATGTATGGCCTACAGGTAAAGTTGTTCCGGGTTTCAGTGTTGGTACATAATAGTGTTATCTGGTAAACGCATACACTATGCAGAAAATACTAATTTGTGAAAAACACTTAAAATATTTTGTCAGTATCACCAAGCTTGGCCCCATTATAAGCAAACAGTTGGATGTTGCTACCAAAAATCTTGACTTATTATTTTTTTTGCATTTCACAGCCAAAGTTGAGAGCAGAGTTACTATTCATGTGGCGTATAACAGTTCCCTGGAGACCGATGGGTTCCACTGGAGATCCTATAACCCCACTACAAGTACCAAGAATGGCCACATTGTGGTTATAGCTGGTATAATGGTTCAGCTTAACACTCCACCTTCCATACTAGAAGGTTTTCACAAGATTTTTCCCGGAAAACAGTTTTTCTCCTACCTCAAACAACCTTCATTGTTATTCATACAAGATTTGGCAGCATCAACGTTGTTTTACCTTGCAAAGCTGATTCAACATCTTATAATCTGCACCATTTTAGCCATGGAACAATAAAACGGACACCACTAATAAATCAAGCCACCAATTTTATCAATGTCTTAATAAACTACTCTCCAATCGAGCCCACTTATCAAGTACATGCAAAACAAAGCTATCTATACAAACGTATATCTTTTAAACAAAAGGCATGGGATTTTACGAGGGCATTATCTTACGATTGTTAGCCGTTATGGTTGAGGAGCTTGCGTCCAAAAACGAATAAGTTTCGTTAGGTATTTTGCTCGTAAAAAAGGCAAAAAAAGGATGTAAAAGATGGCATTACGTAAGTACTTAAGTAGGTACGCAAAAGTAATAAAAATAATGTTAATTTTATGCAGAATATTAAAAATATGATTATTATTATGAAGGCATTATGAAAATATTTCGGCACTATCTATAATATTTCATTTTCACTTTAATATCCTTTTCTCTTAATTATTAACGGTGCTATATACATTTTTTTATTTTTTATTCTACTATGAGTTTGCTCTTGACTTTAGTCTAGGTCTGGATGACATAGACAAAGTCGACGATGGAGTGAGCTGACCCAGAAGAAGCCTGTTCACTCTCACTTTGACTAGATTAGGGTTGTATGCGTTCGGAAACATAGACGCAGGCAGAGAGTTCCACTCCTTTGCTGTGCGCATTATAAAAGACGTTTGAAAACGCTTAGTGCGAGTTGGTGGAATATCAACTAGGTAGGGGTGGTAACTTGCAGTGCGTCTAGATGTCCGATGGTAGAAGGGGGCCGGTGGAATGAGGTCGTGGAGTTCATGGGCACACTCTCCGAAGTACAATCTGTAGAAGACCGACAAGCAGGCAACCTTGCGGCGATGAGCCAAGCTGTGAAGCTTGGCATCCACTAGTTTTACGTCGCCAATGATTAAAACAAAATGCCCGAATTATTATATTAAAAACACCTTAATTAAAAAAATTCTAAGGACTTAAAAGCCTATCTTAAAGATAAATAACATTTATTTAGAAAATGTTTCTTTTTTTTTTTTACTTTTTCACAATATATTTATTTTAAAACAAGATGAGGTCTTTGTTTCTTTTTAGAGTGTCTTTAAAAGTCCAGAAATTATCATGGTCATATGATGACCATGTAGGTTCTAAATCATTACACCTTAAACAGATCACGTATTTATTTGCAAGTCTAGCTCCCAAACAACTACCTACCACTTACCACTAAGGCCATTGAAAAGGGAACGGCTCCAATTTGTTAAATCACGATAAATGCGTGTACTTACACTGTAGGCGTTTGTGAAATATGTTCCTTTCATACACTACCACTGGACGAAAAAGGTAACATATTTGTAAAAGTTTCGTAAGACATGTGTGGGATGCATAATTAGGCCTTCTTCTTGTGGTTGTCTTGAAGTGGTTAATAATTTATCGAATTGATGAGTAGTGGTGTCACCTTGCTAATTTATTAGTATAGGCACTATTTGCCAATGGGCCCGTAGCTCGTGGCTCAGGAACAGCTGCGCTGATTGGTCGGTTAACACCTTCGGTGCCAAGCATGATTTCCAAAATCACACTTTTTTTGTATATTTTTGTTTTGTTTATATGGTTTTATTTATTGTATTGATGTGTTTTAAGCTTTCATCTTCCTTTTCCCATCTTTTTTCAGGTTTTCAGAGTGTATATCATAAATGATACACTGACCTACCAAATAGTTTTGTGTGTTCTCATAACTCCAGGGCCATGTGTATCATTTTGATACACATTGTATTAACAAGTGTGTGTAAAAATGATACACTGGCGCCGGAGGTGTTAAGATAAATCTACGCTTTCCACAGTTGGTTTGTGGCTCCGTGACTCCTCCCCTAACTGGCTGGCTGTCATTCGTAGATCTATTACAGTCGTTACGGCTAGTCAGAAGCCTGACAGTCTGAAAACCAGTCTTACCAAAGGGTATTAGGTTACCCAGTAACTTGGTTGTGGAGGTCAGATAGGCAGTGGCTTCAAGTAAATACGATATCGAGCTGCCTCCGGTTAGACTCGAAGCCGACCCCAACATAGTTGAGACAAGGCTAGGCAGATGAGACAAAATAAAATAATGGTATGTCTTTATAATTGGAACGAAGTTCCTTAATGCGGCTTGCGGGGAACTTTGTTCCAACCACTACCACTTGCCACTGTGACGTTGTAAGTTTTGTGGTAAAAAATATAGAGACAGATACCACTTATAAATCACGTTTATTAGAAGACAAGGTTGGTTCACAGATTCAGGGCGTACGTTCTTAGCTTAAGAGTTCTATCACTGGCAAAGATTAGAAGGAGAAAGTACTGTCCTGGGCTGGACCGTCCGGCTGGCACCGCAGAGGCAGTGTAGGCAGGGTGCAGACGGTGCTCGCCGCCTTCGGTGCAGGTAGTGGAGCGGTAGGTGGTAGCTGTAATGGCCACGTGGCACTTCGCTCAAAGCCCTCGGTGCAGGTAGAGCGGTGGCAGTGGCTATAGCGGCTACGTGGGAGCCAGCAGCGGCCCACAAGGCCCAGGCGATGAAGGGTACCGGCTGTTCTCAGCTGACGCTGTAGCGGCGTCGAGCCGTAGAATAGCCGACAGCATCAGGTAAAAGGAAGGTAGTGAACCCCTATCTCAAGGGGTTCGTTGTGAAAAAGGAATGATTTCCAAGCTCCGAGGACTGCTCCGAGGAGCTCGTCTCAGAAACATTCCAGAACACTTCGTAGAGAAGTGACAGTTCCTGTGTTATAGAATAAATACTGCCACAGATAATTAGTTATTTTTAAGTAATCGACTAATAATGCAACAGCACCCCGCTTGCAAAGAAAGGATTTAAAAGGGAAATCCGCTAGAAGGCCTAGACCACCTATACTAACTGCCTATACGTTCATACATCTCATTCACATACTTCCATCCTATCATCAAACATCCATCAATCAAAGTCAGTCACCGACTTGGATTTAGACCTAAGTCAGTGACTAGTCAGTTTAATCCCTAAATTGACTGGTAGATATCGTCACGTAAGGAAAAAACGCTATGCCCGCTCCATGAGAGTACTTTCTCACTCTCTTTCTTTCTATTATATACAAGTGTGTGTGTGCGTGTGAGTATCACGTAAGGTCGACAGGAAACAAGTTGTTTCCTGTCGGGGCTCCCCACGAACGCACACATTTTTTATTTTTTTTTCTTTCTCGGTCATTTTGAATCTCAACTTTTCAACTCACTTGACGGGTTAATAATTTATGGAGACTGAAAGAGCTAGTCAAATCGAGTATGTTTTTCATTATTGTTAGTGCTGAATCTTCTACATAGCTCTATCTAGATTCTTTCTTTATTGATAGTACAAGAAGTCAAAGTCAAAGCATTTGTTTAAAATACAGTTAGTTGCAGTTTGTGGTACTTTTGAATGTATTTGTGACGAGGTACCTGCCCTTATTGACCCATCTCAAAAAATAATGCAATACTGGTCATCCCACATAACAAATAGCGTGATAATTTATACTAGTGAAATAAATGAGTATGGTTAGACCATACTCATTTCAACGCCATCTGTTTAGCATTAAACAAACCATTTTCGGACCTACGCTGCTGCTGCTCAGAAAATTTTAACGAAAACCATGTCTAATAATTGTTTACCTTCGCACAATGTAGATGGCGTTGTTCTGGTTTCAAGATGAAAATAGGAAATCACTTGAAAATCCAGTAAATATTTTTAACATGGAATGAGCAACCTCTCTAACTGAGAGGAGGTTTTTCTCCCAGCAGTAGGAACATTAAAGGCCGATTATCTTTTCTCTATATAAGTAAGTATATACGTAATTGTTCTGTGTGTGTGTGTGTGTGTGTGTGCGACTGAACCCCTTCTAAACGGTAGGAACGATTTTGATATTTTTTTTTTTTTTTTGTGTGTTTGAGTGGTTCTCTAGATGGTTTAAATTCAAAATTGGACCCGGTAGGTGGCACTGCAATCGAGTTCTAGGAAACAGGACAGCGTCTATCCGGGCAGCCAGTCTAGTCTCTTAAAATATAAAATTCTCGTATCACAATGTTAGTTACCATACTCCTCCGAAACGGCTTGACCAATTTTTATGAAATTTTATAATGCATATTCAGTAGGTCTGAGAATCGGCTACTATCTATTTTTTTTAAGTTTTAGTTAGGTAGGTAGGGTAGTGTAGGGTAGAGTAGGGTAGGGTAGGTAGGTAGGTAGGGTAGTGTAGAGTAGGGTAGGGTAGGGTAGGGTAGGTAAGTAGGTAGGTAGGTAGGGTAGGTAGAGTAGTGGAGTTTATACTAGCTTTTGACAGAACGAAGTCTGTCGGGTCAGCTAGTCTTTATATAATAATTCATCTGTACGTGTGTTTTTCACCTAACGCCTAAATGGCTGGACCGATTTGGATGAAATTTTGAATGTATATTTGAGTGGGTCTCTGGTTAGTTTTAAAATACAATTAGACCTGGTAGTCTGTCAACTCCGCTAGTATTATATAATAATATACAGTTAGTAGTATAGCTAGTATTATATATAGGAATACATTTGCGTATCCAACCAAATGGAGCTCATTTCGAGTAACTAATTTGTTAGTTTACCCTTTTTTCGTTCAATTATAGTACATTGTGATACAAGGGTGGGAAGTAGGTTATTGCAAACGAGCTGTCCTTAACAAGCCCGAGCCGAAGCCGAGGGTTTTTAATGACACGAGTTTGCAATATTCTACACACCCGTGTATCACACGACGTTTTTCAATACAGTTGTGGGAATAGTAAAAAACAAATCAAAGAATTAGGTAAATATGTCAAATTAAAATTTTCAGAAAATGGCGCGTTTTTGCAACTGGTTTTTTTTTACAACGACAACAGCCTATACAGCCTATTCGATTTTTGACAAATGTTTATGTGAAAATAATGAAATTAAAACTGATAATTAAATATATTAAACAACCATTTAAAAGAATTTTAAGAATTCAATGCTAATACGGACTCATTACTATTTTCCTCGTATAAAATCTATCCCATTTTATTCTATGTATGAAATCTCCTTGCTACTAAACGTTTTAAATTGTCTTATTTTAAAACTTAACTGCAAAACAAAATGATCGAGCTCCTAAACAAAAGCCACGACCGCGTAACAGAAAGATGCCTATGTAATAGATTTAATTTTCGAATCATAGCCTCTGAAAGTACGCCATGTTTAACAACTGAATTGAAAAAATAAGTTAAAATTTATGGTTTTCCTTTCATTTAATTTATCATGTTTCTTAGGAGATTTGATCCTGATGATGGAATCTATCGATTGACGCCATAAAAATACTAGGTGTTATTTTTTCGGATCTTAGCCGGTTCGATTTTCGAGTGTGGCAAGTGAATTTTCGAAATTCATTGAATACAAATTTGTTTCTTTAAAAAAATCTTCCTTTGAGTAAAATTTGTTATCTCCAGTATTTAGAGTACTTTCCCACCAGGTGAGGTTAAAAAATTCCACCCTGTATATATCTGTAGTCTTGAACTTTTTTTTTGTTTAAAAAAAAAACTATATTTATACATATTTTAAATTAAGGGTCGCTTTTCGAGTCTGTGTACGACCGCGTTGTTCTTTTAAACCACGCAACGGATTTTGATGCAGATCACCATCACATAAAGAACTTATTCCGGAAGATTTATGTGTATAATACATTAATATTAAACTTACATACTTACAATATAGAAATCTCGATGTTTTTTTAAGCCGTAAGAAACCGTGCAAAACAAGGGTGGATCGCAAGTGGTACCCCGGGCCATCACATGAATTCAGCACATTATTCTAGACCACTAGCGTAAAAATTTAACGTCGGTTGTCATAAAATAAATCAGCTGCTTCATAGAAAAGTGCAATACCTACGCGGTCAAAATGTATGGAACAGCATTTTTTTTTTTTTAATAACTTTCTAAAAATATCAACGCAGGAGGGGGTCCGGGTCGATGGCGCGTTGTGTTCCACACGCGCCTCAAAGAGATGTCAGCACGCACTGACGGGGTCCGCTAGGACCGGTGCCTGCCAGGGTTGCGGGTTTGTCCGAAAGAGATGCCATGGCCCTGGCACACAGGCAACTGAAGGATCACGGGTGGATTTATTTATTTAGTTTAGTTTATTTTATTTTATTTAGTCAGTAAAAGTCTGACACGCCCTCCCGTTCCATCCAGAGCGGGAGAAGTTTTTTGATAATTTCCCACCCAAAAAAAGGGTTCAGAATTATGTACCGAATTCATGGTAAGAGGTTGCCTGCCAGGGTTGCAGGTTTGTCCGAAAGCGATACCGTGGCCCTGACACACAGGCAACTGAAGGAACACGGGTGGGTTTTAGTCAGTAAAAGTCTGACACGGCCTGTCGCTCCGCCCAGAGCGGGAGAAGTTATATGATAATTTCCACCAAAAAAAAAAAATGGTAACAGGTTGCGCGTCGACGTTCCTGCCAACCTGAATAAAAGCTAGTTATTCTAAAGGCTCCTACAAACAGACGCGACACAAATACACCGCTCGTCGCGCTAAACGCGGTGCCTTTGTGTCGCCACCTTTACATAGTTCGTGCCGAAACGAAAGACAAAAAACATGAATTTTCTAAAACGGGTGGGTTCGATGACTGGCGTCACAACTTTACAAGTAATTTTTAGGGTTCCGTAGTCAACAAGGAACCTTTATAGTTTCGCCATGTCCGTCTGTCTGTCTGTCTGTCAGCGGCTTAGCTCAAAAACTATTGGTACTAGAAAGTTGTAATTTGGCACGAGTATACACGTTACTGACGCCAAAAAAAAAGGTAAATTAAAATTTTGGAAAAAAAAAACAATTATTTAGGGTAGCTCCCCTACATGTAAAGTGTAGGATGATAATTTTTTTTTCGTCCTACCAATATTGTGGGATATCGTTGGATAGGTCTTTCAAAAATATAAGGGGTTTGGGAGACCGTTTTTTTATTAAGTAAACCGTTCGTGACTTATCAAGCTTTAAAGTACCAATTTCCGTAAGAGTCAAGTGTGTCCCGCCCTCTACCAACTAAACGGTTGTAGTTAGAAATTCAAATGTCACGGCAGTAGTACCTATATATAACGAAGTTAAAAGGAAAACTACCACAGCTAAGTAGGCTTTACAATTTACCGAGTAATTGGCGACCAACTTACATTTACAGTAAAAAAAAAATCTCCCATACATTCTGTATAGGAAAACATGTTTTTCAACTACATGATAAGTTTGTTCTTGGGATAAATTCATCCCAACTACGGAACCCTTCATTGTGCGTGGTCCGTCATGCACTTGGCCGGCTTTTTTAGCATTCTTTGGGTATTTTTGAGTAGGTACCTAAAGCTTACATAATATCCAAGTAAGTATGGAAGCCTTAATAAACAAATACCGGTGAGCCACGGGTTTTCCCAACGTAATCAATAAGGAAAAAACAATCCAAATTAAAATATTAGCGTTTTGAACATAGCAATTAATATCGTTATGCTTGTAACATTAGGGCATATGTCTATATGATATATTGTATATATATTAGGATAGCCATAAGATAAAATAGCAGAATAAAGATATAAGTTAAATATTATGTCATAGGCTTTAGCAAAAGTAGACTTAAAAAACATGAAATAAAATAAAAAACAAAAATACAAAAATAATATATAGTGAAATAATGTAATAAGTTATTAGATATTAAGAAGATAGCTGTTAAAAATCTATAGTATACTATATTAGATAATTAATAGAATCAATAAAAAATATGAAAAAATGAGGCAACTGCTTTCAGGAACCCTCCACTCCCTAGACAGGACCGACAAAAACTAAAAATAAATTAGAAGAACTACAATCAGAACAATGTAAAACAAGGTCTCTGATCATGTCAGAGGGACACTGAGCAAAGGCAGGAGTGGGTTTTAGCCGGTAAGAGTCCGGCACTGCCCAGACTGGCTCACCAGTGAGGCAGTCTGGGCGTCCATGAGGATTTCCCACTCCTGGCAATACAAAAAAAAAAAAAAAAAAAAAACGTTAGGGCATATTACCAACATAACATATCGATGGTCATACGTTGACAACTCGTACCCCCATTTTGTATGCATTACGAGTTATCAATGGGAAGACTTGGCGATAAATTAAAAAAAAAAAAATATGTACTTATCCCATTTTGCGAAAAAATGTGGGTTACGAGTTGTCAACGTATGACCATCGATATTATGTATGATGGACTACTCGTTACAGCTACTATTTGGTTCTTAATTATACTTAATTCGTGAATGCAAACGTACACAGACTACATTAAGACTGCGCCGAGCGCACAGTGGCCCCCTCATCGTTATTTCGGTGATTTCTTTTATTTTAGAATGAAAATGCAGAAAATAAGCTCGTCAAATTGTGCTTCACAAGACTATACGTCATAATAACTACAAACAGTAGTTTTAAATTGTTATGTTTTATTGTAATCATTAAAACGGAAAATTTTAGCAATGTATTTATTCATTGCTAGGGGGTGAGATTTCTCTGCAGCTGACTGTACAAGGATTCACGGAATATGTTTATCTTACAACTATTTAAATGATAGGTAGTCAGAATCTCTAGTAGAATATATCTTCTGCTACACTGTCAGCATGTCCTTTGGGAAGTTTGGAAACAATGACCGCAATCCTCTTGTCGTACCGAACTATGCGCACTAAGCGGGTACGATTATGACTGGCTGCGATTTTGACTGTAAACTAGTCGCACGGCCAGTGGCAGCCAAATTCTGTTGTGTTCTGCGGCCAAGATCGTGGCCACGACCACGGAATGCGCGAGGTCCCATTAGTTAGTTCGCCAAAATAACAATGTTAACAGCATTTGTTGTGTTTCGGCAGTTAGAGGTAAGATAGCCAGTTCCTCTGTGGTTGAGGATTCCGGGTGAAGCTCGCTTCCATCTTCGGCCTTATCATCACTTACCATCAGGTGAAAAAAAAAAAAAAAAAAAAATGAAGGCTAATTGCTTCCCCGTTGTATGTAAAAAAAATATATATATATAAAAAGAATCAAAACAGAACGACATAATACCATCATTTCGACAAGGAAAGACACTGGCACAGTCTTAGGTAGATATTAAAAAAAAACCGCAAAAGATAAATAAAGATGGACAATTAAAAATAACGTGTTTCTCACGTTTTGTTTATTTGGGTCGGTCAATCTGGTGCATTGCACTTTAATGCAACTTTCACAATGAACGGTTACCCTCAAAGCGAAGCGAAGGAGAAACGTACCTAGTATTGGATACAGTATTATTATCTGACGAAGCGACCTGCGTTTTACTTGTGGTAACCAAGTGCACAAACACGCTGTGAATATGTGCATAAGCACAGGGACCTCTCTGTACCGTCCGAGATGATGGTAATGTCGGACGTGTATGTGTGAGGCGTGTGTGTCATGTCCTGACGCTACTCGTCTTCACTCACACATTTACAGCGCATCTTTGCACTTGGTTACCACGAGTCAAGTGCGCGTCGCTTCGTGAGTTAAAAATATTACAAGCGTTTATTAATTTAGGAAAAAGTTGTTACAAATTTCTATTGCCTGTGCAGTTGTGCTTGCTTTGAAGAACCTTCAACCCTACACCCAGCACCTATTGAAAAACGAATCCTTTAGCCTAATCATCCACCTCAGAAAAAGCTTACCTACTAATACATAACATCACGCCACGGTTAGGCAGAGTTGCATCTTTACCCACATTTTTCCAGTCATGTATAAGTCCCATGTTATAGGGGGCGATCGTACTGCCATCAATCGGGCACAAATCCAGACGAGAGTATCTAAAAACAGGCATAGGAACTAGCATTACCTACTTTTTGCAGGTATTCTACAGAGGACATGCGGCAGATAATTGCTCTAACTATGCCGCAGATGTATAATCGATGCCGCTATTTTACTGTTAAGTTACTGCGACCGATTCGACATTAGAAGTCACACCAAACGCTTATTGAGACTGCAGATAAGCCATACTGCATTACGTCTATAACGTAGGTAGCAGTTGTATTAAACGTAACGCAAAGACAATCCCGCTGAACGAAAGTTCAGCTGTTTTACATGACGGAGCTGGTTTGTAAAACAGCTAGCGGTTATGTTATACAGCTAGCGGTTATGTAATACAGCTAGCGGTTATGTAAAACAGCTAATTAAGCGATCCATCTGCAATAGCTACATCATAAATCATCATAAATCTATAAAGAATAAATAATTATAAAATCTATATCAAGTCTGCCTGCTAATTCTTTACAACGGAATATGTACATTTTTTATTTTGTTTGCAGAATATATTGTGTGCCTTTTAGTTTGGGGTCTAAATAAATTCAGTATTTTCTGTCTTTTCTTTTTTCTTTTATCCCACTCTGAAATACTAAGTCCTCTTCTGCATCCAAGCCAGGAACAATACAAGTACAACCCGCAGACCAAAATGAAAACATAAAAAACTGCCCAAGCACGTATCGGACCACGCACAATGAAGGGTTCCGTAGTTGGGATGAATACATCCCAAGAACAAATTTAACACTGTAGTCATTGATAGGGTTTTTTATATATCAATGACTGTAGTTGAAAAACATGTTTCCCCATACGTTCCAACTCGGATCACAGTAATTCATAAGTGAGTCCAGTAGATTCGGAGCAAATCGGCTGTGACAGACGGTCAGACAGACAGACTAAAGAATGATCCTATAAGGATTCCGTTTTTTTTTTCTTTTTGTGGTATGGACCCTTTTTCTTTGACGTGACAAAGTCTAATAAATCGATGAACGCCGGCTGCATGCCCGAAAATGTCCCGTTACGCTCATTGTCCCGTTACGCTCATTGTACGCTTGCGCCGCATCAATGTTTTGTTATAACGTTGTCACGTTAAACTATCGTCCGTAAACCAACTTTACAGATAACCAATTTTTGTCTGGGAAATAAGTTCTCCCGCTCTGGGCGGAGCGGGAGGGCGTTTCAAAATGTTACTAACTAAAACCCACCCGTGTTCCTTCAGTTGCTTGTGTGCCAGGGCCACGGTATCCCTTTCGGACAAACCCGCAACCCTGGCAGGCACCGGTCCTAGCGGAACCCGTCAGTTCGTGCTGACATCTATTTATCTCTTTGAGGCGCACGTGGAACACAACGCGCCGTCGAACCAGGCCTGGACCATACCGGACGGCGACCTGCCCATAGCTCACCGTATGCTCCACCGTTTCCTCCGGGCGATCCACACAGTGGTAACACTCGGGCGTTTCCTCCCGCCTAATCCGAAACAGGAACCTCCCGAAACAACCGTGTCCGGTGAGGAACTGTGTCAGGTGGAAGGTGAGGACGCTGTGGCGCCTCTCTAGCCACTCCTCAAATAGGGAACTTATCGCCACAATTATGGCGTGTCCGAGGTATGGACCCTAATAAATTAATTACTAATAGGAAAATTGTAAATGACAAATAGCATAGCACATCATTCAGTAAGCCCAGCCTTAATGGTAAAACCCGAAGTGACAACACGTTAAAACCAGCCCCTATGGTCTCAATACTTGATTGAGAATAGCGAGGTTTGGAATGAGGTTGAATTTACATCGAAAAACAATGGTGCCGATTCCCTTGTTCACAAACTAAACTAAATTTAAGTTCAGTGCATCTTTTTCTTTCTATTTCATTAAGAAAAGGACAGAAGATAAATTTTAGTTTAGTCCTGTCAAATTAATCAGCGCTTGACGTAAATTGACATAATTTTAGTCGGCAAGTTTTTAATTACGTCTACACTTGTATGGAGTAGTGACAGGTGCTGATTAATTTGACAGGACTGAACTAAAATTTATCTTCTGTCCTTTTTTTAATGAAATAGAAAGAAAAAGATGCACTGAACTTAAATTTAGTTTAGTTTGTGAACAAGGGAATCGGCACCATTGACAGTGTATTTAATTGTAAAGGCCCGCGCAGATTTGCACGATATCGCGGGGACAGGCAGCGCGACCCTTGTCGTGCCCGCGATATTGCGCCAGTTTGCGCGAGCCTTTATTTATTATGCAAGGCTCCAAAGTTGTGTTTTGGCGCGAGTACTCGTACTGAAACCTGAGCGTAGCGAGGGTTTCACGGGTACGAAACGCAGAATAACTTTTCTGCCGAGCGAAATACACAACTTGTCACCGCACTACAGCGAGGAAATGCTAGGTGCAAGAAAAAAAATGTACCGCTTGCACTAACTCTGCAAGTGTTTTTATATCTTCGTAGCTGCTGGACTCGCCCATATTTTATCACTAGCTTCTGCCCGCGACTTCGTCCACGTAAAATTTCGGCCCACAACCCACCCAGTCACATCGCATCGCCCGTCCGCGCAATTACTTCGTTTTCGCTTAGCGTTTTTTCAGACTTTTTGTCGGTTTGCTCGGCTCCTTAGGGGCGTAGCGTGATGTTAAATAGCCTATACACTTATTTTATTGCGAAGTTATTTAAAAATTATGATATCTCCTAAGATGTTGATTGAAGTCATGTGATCTCAAGGAAAATTTTGTTTACATTTAAATAATTGTGATTAATAACATATTTATTTGGATAAGGATTAATATTATGTTGACAAAACTTCTTCGCAAATAATGCATTAATTTCGAACAAATTTGATTCTCATAAAAAAGGTTATAGTGAGTCAATCTTATAAGATAGACATATGCTGTCGCGGACTTTTTTTTAGAAATTTTAAAGAGATACAATTCCGTCATACATGATATTTGCGTAACTTAAACCGTTTACGCAGCGCACGCAAAGGAAGCTCTCAAAAAAGAATATTTTTCCCGTTTTTACAACATTTTTCATTTATGCTCTGCTCCTATTAGTCATATCGTGATGTTATATAGTCTATAATATTCCCCGGACTATACAACACAAAAATACTTTTCCAATTCCAACCGGTAGTTCCTGAGATTTGCGCGTTCAAACAAACAAACAAACAAACAAACTCTTCAGCTTTATAATTTTAGTATAGATTTTAATAACAAACCAAAATGATCAATTCACTTTCCATCATTTTAGTTTGTTTTTTGATGATAAAAAGAGAAGAACATTTAAAAAAGTTCAGTCGTCATTCGTAGATCTTTGACAGTCGTTACGGGTAGTCAAAAGCCCAAAAGTCTGAAAATATATATCTCCTCCATACAACATCGTTATGATTGTTGCGACAAAAATACTGATGCATCAGCTACATCTTTGTTACTTTTATAGTCTCTGCAGTTATCACGTTCTTCGCACATTCTTCGTAAGCAACGTGACGACAAGCATGTCTGATTGTAACATTATCATATGTCATGTCTAAGTAATTTAGATGTTGATTATATTATGTTTAAGTTTTCTACGATATTTTCCTTCTGAGGATCTACTTCTATGACATTTTGATAAGAAGTCACGTACATTGGTGGTACATACAATGTGGGACATTATCAAAGTACGGTCCAACCGTACAAATTCATATTATTTTATGTAAAACTAGCTTTTGCCCGCGGCTCCGCCTGCGTGGATGTCGGTTATCGCGTAAAAAAGTAGTCTATGTCCTTCTGCATATCGCAGGCTATATCTCTGCCAAATATCATGACGATCGGTTCAGCGGTTTAGGCGTGAAAACGTAACATAAAGACAGACAGACAGACAGAGTTACTTTCACATTTATAATATTAGTAAGTATGGAAGTATGGATAAGCAGTTTTGTACCGCGTGCCCAATTGACTTCAGTTTGCGTTCGGTCTTCGCCGCGTGTATCATAATATCGTAGTAGTTCGATATCCTAATTTTATCCTATCATGTATCAATAGCTATAACATTATATCAATAAAATTATAATTATATACTCTATTACCTTTTATTATTTATTGTTGTCCCGTACAACATTTTTGTCCTTCGAGCCGGATATGAACCAGCGATCATTCATACAATTATAATTATTATGTTTAAGTTTTCTACGATATTTTCCGTCTGAGGATATACTACTATGACATTTTGATAATTAGAAGAAGTCACGTACACGAGTTAAGGTGGGACATTATCAAAGTCACGGCAATAATTCTAATTTATACTTTAAAGTAAGTTTCATTGCAAAGACTTACTAATGGTTTTACGTTATTCGAAGATCATGAATGCGCTGCTTCATTCGCTTACAAAACTTCATAATTTTATACTTTTCATCAGGGCTTGTTAACGTTACCAAATAACAAAATAATAACCGTTACGTAACGTTAAATTTCAATGTTATACCTACTAACGTTAAAAAAAAATTAACGTTACTTGATAACATTACCAGTAACATAACGTTAATTAACATTAACAAAAATACGATAACTAACGTTAATTTAGCTACGTTGCCGTTCTGTGGGTAAGAATCAGGCAGATTCAGGCAGCGTTTTGATCGGCACGGCATCAGAGAGGCGCGAGGGCGGGCTTCCGCCGCGCCGCACGCCTCAGGCCCCACTACTTACATCTCATCCGTTTAAAATAACGATAAAATGAATAGTCGCATAAATAACGTTAAATCGATTACCGTTATTTTAATAATAACGTTAACTCTGTCAATACAAGGTAACGTTATGAATATTTACCGGTATTTAAAGCCCTGCTTTTCATTAACAATTAATTTTCGAAAGTACCGTCCTCGTAACCTGGTAAGCCTTTCCAAAGAATTAGAAAACAGTAGAAACATTTTTAGCACCGCTACTTAAGAGCGCATATTATAGTCCAATAACGCCACTCCTTAAAAAAATATTATCTCTTTACTGAGAAGGAATTATGAAAAACGGCTATATAAGATACCTCGGTAGGTATGTCTAGAATTTTCTAATACCTTTTATAAAGTTTCATATTGAGACATAAAGCAACAAAATCCGATACAGAGGAATGTGGCCGCTTTCTTTAGATCGAATTTTGTTGCTTCGTGTCTCAATATGAAACGTTAAGCCCAGTGCTGTTACCACTTGGCCACCACTGCTCTTAACGACAATATTAATTGCATAATATAGCTGTAGATAATAAATTCACTGTAAAGTGTTAACCATAAGAATGCAAGTCATCCAAGTACCTGTGTAACCAGTGTAACCATATGTGTGAGTGGACCATGCGGCATGCGCCATGCGACATGAGGGAAAGGGAGGGGGCTATGCTTGGAGTTTCACTACATGATCTAATCAGATATGAAGAGATCCGCAGGAAAATCAAGGTAACCGACATAGCTCGAAGAATTGCCAAACTTAAGTGGCAGTGGGCAGGGCACATTGCTCGCAGAACAGATGGCCGATGGGGCCGAAAGGTTCTGGAGTAGCCACCGCTTACCGGAAGACGTAGCGTTGGAAGGCCTCCCACAAGGTGAACCAATGACCTTGTGAAGGCCGCAAGATTCCGCTGGATGCGGGAAGCCCAAAACCGGTCGAAGTGACGGTGCTTGGGGGAGGTCCATGTCCAGCAAATTAATCAGCGCTTGACGTAAATTGACGTAATTTTAGTCGGCAAATTTTTAATCACGTCTAAACTTGTATGGAGTAGTGACAGGCGCTGATTATTTTGATAGGACTAAACTAAAATTTATCTTCTGTCCTTTCCTTAATGAAATAGAAAGAAAAAGATGCACTGAACTTAAATTTAGTTTAGTTTGTGAACAAGGGAACTGGCACCACTGACATCGAAGAGCCAGACACCGCGGAACCCAGGTAAACCATGACAAAGTTTTCCTCGCAGTACAAAGAATTTTCTAAGGAAAATAAACTCAAAATCATTCAAAATAGTAATTTCAAACTTAAAATTAATGTCTGTAAATAAAATAAGCAAAAAGTGAGAATAACCTAATCTAGTTGCCAAAACTTGTTTAGATTTTGAATGTCAAACGTGTCAGAAATCAAAGATCAATGTGAATAAATCCAATATCAAATATATGTAATTAGCAGGATCACAAAAACCTTAATTTTATCTCAATTATTCGAACAACAATTCCAAAATGTCTGCTTCAATGGCAAAAAGTTGAAGCTCAAAATGGTGAGCAATGGTGTCAAACTAATATAGAATATTAAATAGCTTTACGAGGTTGTGGATTCCAATCCGGGCAAGAACCAATGTGTCTTTTTAATTCATATGTACTTTCTGAGTTTATCTTGGACTTTACTGACATCGGTGAAAGCAAAACGTCGTGAGAAAACCTGAACTTTAATAATAAATAATAATAATAACCCCACCGCCGCATCTATCGTTGGTGGGGCATGCGCGCTCCGAACTCTGGGTCTGTGCCGGTAGAGTTTACTTCGCCAGAAAAGGTTTAGGGTGAGGAGCCAGACCAAGAGAGATACAGAAACTCGCAGGGCAGCATGTGGCGAGCTGTTGGGCGGTAGCGACCCCACAGACCCTATCTCCCGGGAGACGTCATGTTTTTCATCTATGGCTGGCCTTTATTGGCTGGCTGGAGAGAACACTGACGGGGAACATCCCGGACGAGGAGCTCCCACCTCATTCTTGCCTTTATTGGCCGTTGAGTGGAGATTCGCAAGAGCAAACGTGCTCAGAGGAAGGAAGTATTCCAGTAAGTTCTGGTAAGGATCTTAACTATCTTCCGAGCTCTGGGATTGTTGATCGTGGAATACCTCTCTAGTCCTCAAGCTCCTCAGGATATATTGCCCCCTTGTTGCGATGGCACTAAGTGCCGTACGGCCGTTTCCAGGGGCCCATTATTGAGTGTGCAACTCACCCCCTGTCATTTTATCCGTGTACAATAAAACATTCATCAGGCAGGGGCCATATAGTCCTTCCATAGTTTTAGGTAACCAGTCTATTTTAACCACCCAAACCCATAGTCTAATATCTTTGTTTCCCTATCCTGCAAATAGTCCTACACCAACCGGAGGTTGTCCTTGGGTGCACTTGCACAGTGCATACAGGGATAATCGTCGGTTGGTGCCTCATCTCATTATAAACGTCGAACGAGCCTCTGTGAGTTGGCTTTGGCCCCTCGTGCTCGGCTTCGGCCCGAGAAATGGCAAAGACGTAAATAGTAATAACAATTCAAACAAAAAATTTAATTGGAAAAATAAAGTATTAATCTTAGAAATAATGTAGTAATAGTGTGTAATGTAATTTCATTAGGGTTCCGTAACAAAATAGTAAACAGGAACCTTTATGGTGCGACTCAGTCTGTCTGTCACAGCCACAGCTGGATATCTCAAGAACTACTAATGCTATCAACTTGAAATTTTGAATAGTTTCAGATGACGTTTGCCCAACTATTTTGCAAATAATATAATTTTATTTTTTTCAACAGGGACTGAACGGGGTTCTTAAAAATTCGAAATGGAAAAAAAACTTTAAAATGCTCTACTAGAGTAAAACAACTCTGCTCTGTGTTGGCAACTTTATACTAGAACATTTTATATACCTACTTATATATATATATTTTATACTTTAAAATGCTCCAGTGTAAAGTTGCCAACATATCGTTTGGTAAAACGCGGCGGCTTCGCTCGCGTTAATTTAGAATTTGACAATCAATTCGGAATGTACTCTGCTTGCTCTGTAAAAAGACTCTTAACACACTACTAAAGTTTACAATATTATAATAACATAATTCAATCATGATTCGAAAGACATGTGGCGCCATCTATTATCATAAAAACGTTATTATTGTTTTCCTCGGGAACAGTACTTTTTTTCGGGATGAAAGGTACCCTATGTTCGTTTTTGTACATCTGAAAACGTATATGCAAAATTTCAGGATGATCGGTTCAGTGGCTTATTTTCGCATTTATAATATTAGTTAGAATTAGGATAGTCAAAAATGTAATTAAAAGTCCGTAGTCCAACCTTCCAAAGTCACTTTTCAAATAAATATTAAAACTGGTAATAATATAATACCGAAACCCGTCTAAGGAAATAATATACTTAGATTATTACACGTCAGAGAATGAATTGATCAAAATGTATTTTAAGAGTTGAAAACGTAATCTGACTCATAGGTACAGACTACATATTTTAAAGAACTAAGGACCTTTTCACACTAGAGGGGCAATTCCCGTATTTTACTAACTTCGCATTCTCAGAGGCAGTATCAATCTGTCAAAAATTACTCTAGACACACTATTCCGTCCACAGAGAGAATGCTTTTTTGACACCTCGGTGGAACGCAGAGCAAAGAGGCTCATTGGCGACGTAAAACTGGTGGATGCCAAGCTTCACAGCTTGGCTCATCGCCGCAAGGTTGCCTGCTTGTCGGTCTTCTACAGATTGTACTTCGGCGTCCACGATCTCATTCCACCGGCCCCCTTCTACCATCGGACATCTAGACGCACTGCAAGTTACCACCCCTACCTAGTTAATATTCCACCAACTCGCACTAAGCGTTTTCAATCGTCTTTTATAATGCGCACGGCAAAGGAGTGGTACTCTCTGCCTGCGTCTGTGTTTCCGAACGCATACAACCCTAATCTATTCAAAGTGAGAGTGAACAGGCTTCTTCTGGGTAAGCTCACTCCAGCGTAGACTTTGTCTCTGTCATCCAGACCTAAAGTCAAGAGCAAACTCATAGTAGAATAAAAATTTAAAAAACCTATCAGTTTTACAAGATTTGGAACTAAATTATGTTTAAATTTGTAAAACACTCGTTTGTATGAAACTGACAGGTGTCAAAAAAGCATTCTCTCAGTGGACGGAATATAAACATTGACTATCGCTGACGCTGAGATAAGATTGAGGCTAAATTTTGAAAGTTTTTACGAGAGTAATCTCCAGATAGCCGGCGCTGTGCTGGCAATAAATGTAGGAAAGGAAAACAAAATGAAAAATATACGTAAAAATCTTACTTTAAAGAGCGCCATAATGTACAAGCATTCTTCTAGGTACCTTTCTGCCACGGTAACCCAGGGGCCTAAGTCTACTAATTTACAAACGTTGCAATGGTCTCGCCATTGTGAGTATTTGACAGTGTTTGTATGGCAAATCTGTCAAAAACTCACAATGAAGAGACCATTGCAACGTTTGTACATTAGTAGACTTGGCCCCCTGGTGCATTGCACTGCGCTATCCTGGCATGAAAGATAAAAGGAACCGGTAATAAACCAGGGCCTTAAGTCTGCTGTTACAATAGTGTCAGAATGGTCTATTATTGATTTCATAATTGTTGATTTTGACAAGTTTGGTAATCTACTAATATAATGGCGTCATTATGACTTTCCAATGGTCAGCCACTGACACTCCATTGAAAGAATTGGTAATCTCGTACATAATGACAAATGAAACTTCCTACTAAACTTCCAACTTCCTACTACTTCAGATTGCTTATAACACTAATAAATAATATGTAAAAATATATATAAATGCAATCTGGCATGAATAAATGTTCAAAATGCCATTGTAATACAATTCTATTACGAGACCATTGACCGACCAATAATCGACCATTATGAGTTTAGCAGATTACGAACTTTTAGCAAAATGACAATGGGATCGTGTTGGAGTGACGAATTTATAAAAATAGCAGACTTGGGCCCCTGGAACACATTAAGTACCCCCATTTCCTCCCGTGGGTGTCGTAAAAGGCGACTAAAGGACTTACTAGAGAATGGACAGCAGCGTTCTTTATGTATTTTTAATACCATTCTGCGATCGCTAACCCATTATGGCACCCCCCCCCCCCTCCCAAATGACAAACCTAAATAAAAAATGGCCCCGGGTGTCCGGCGGCCCCCCTTCCCTTAGCTGCAAGCAGTACAGAACCGGTCGAAGTGGCGGTGCTTGGGGTAGGCCTAGGTCCAGCAGTGGACGTCTTTCGGCTGAAATAATGATATTATGTACTTCAACTTACCTTGTGGTCTTGTGACCGCAAGCGCGACTGCTGAGCGTCGCCTGGGTTCGATTTCCAAATCTTATTGGGTTTTTCATTAGGAATTTCACAGCCCAGAGTTTGAATGTGATTTCCTCCTACCTCGGAAAGCAAGTTAAACCGTTGGTCCCGCGCCTGATCTCTCTTCGGTCGTAGGATTGCTGTCCCATCGGACTATGAGAGTCAGGGAAGAGAGAGTGCACCTGTTGTGTGCACACACTTGTGTAGGTACATCTGCTGCGTCAAATAGTCTCCGCTGAGAGTGGCCGCCATGACTGAAATTCATTCAGGAGGACTGGTAGGTACTCAAACTTTGTCTACTCCATATCGGCAATCTGCTGAGTGTTGCAGGTGACCAAAGGTCGTGGTATCTTTTCGCTATCGCCGTCGGCTTTTTACCAATCGTTAGCTAAAATCATACCCAATATAGTTATTAGTGGTTGTACACACGGCATATCAAGCTTTAATTTCTAGTATACGCTGATCTCGAATTGTATAAGATTTCCGTAGAATAAGAGGTCAGCTTATACTGGAAATGTATAGATTGATATGTAACCGTGTGTAAACGTCATCATTTCAGCCGAAAGACGTCCACTGCTGGACATAAGCCTCCCCCAAGCACCGCCACTTCGGCCGGTTCTGTGCTTCCTGCATCCAGCAGATTCCTGCAACTTTCACAAGGTCATCGGTCCACCTTGAAGGCCTTCCCACGCTACGTCTTCCAGTACACGGTCGCCACTCCAGAACCTTTCTGCCCCAACGGAAATCTGTTCTGCGAGCAATGTGCCCTGCCTATTGCCACTTAAGTTTGGCAATTCTTCGAGCTATGTCGGTTATCCATGGTTGTACACGTAATGATTATCAACCTGAGTTACTAAAAAATTAAAGGCAGCGTTAAAAACTGACAAACTTTTGAAAGACTGTCAGTAAAAAAGTAACCGGAACGTTGCGGTCGCTCTATCGATTAAAAAACCTGCTCCCATCACACATAAAGGCAATGCTTGTACAGTCCCTAATCTTTCCCATACTTGACTATGGTGATGTGTGTTACAATGACCTGAATGCAGATATCCTCAATAAACTCGACCGCCTTCTAAATAACTGCTTTCGATTCGTTTTCAATCTTCGTAAGTATGATCATGTGTCCGCGCACCTATTGGTTTTAAAATGGTTGCCCATTCGTCAGCGCAGAGAGTTGAGGGCTTTGTTTATGTTGTTTTCCATACTCGACAACCGAAGTGGGTTGTCCTTCTTACCTGACTTCCCATGTCCAATACTTATGCTCTGCTCATAGTAAAAATCTTCGTTCCACCAATCAATCAAACAATCGTCTTCTACGATGTCCGTCGCACCGCTCTGGTTTCATTCACTCTTCTTTCTTTGTCCAAGTGGTCTTTCTTTGGAATGTGCTCCCTCTGAATATCAGGATGGCAACCAGTCGGTTATCATTTAAAGTGAAGGCACGTGAACATATTCGTAAGAAATTGGCTGAATCATCCCAGCGCTGATTCGTTTTCTCCCCTACCAGTCGTTATTTCTCCTGACACTGTTTATATTGCTTATATTTATGTATGTATGTATCTATGTATTAGTTTATATTGTTTTTTTCCTATTTCAAGTTATTTAACTCTTATGTTGCACCCAGGGTGATGCTGAGACAAAACATGGCGTTTTGTCTCAGCATCACCCTAAGGTTGACTGGTAGAAAATGCCTCAGGCATTAAGTCCGCCTTGTACAGTATTTTTTTACTTGTGCGTAAAGTTTTAATAAATAAATAATTAAATAAAAACAGTAATGGAAACTGTCTTTACGCGTATTACGAGTATCTCAAAATAAATCAAATTAAAGTGTGGGTTTTTTGAAGTTGGAAGGTGTGTACATATCCGGCTTAATTATTTTTTGTGGCATTGGGTCCTTGTTTTAATGGGTAATACCAGAATCTGTTGATAAGAATAATAATTATTATGACAAGATGAAGGTTCCATTTGTCGGATTGGCCTGATATCATCTGCTGTTATACTTGCGAAACTTCCATGGCTACCACCTCATTATGGCAGAGGAATCGCTGTTGCCTACCGTTTTTCCGTTTCTGAACTCTTTGTCCGTTCCAGTAATTCGGTGGATGTGTTGTGTAACACTAGCAGCAGATTCCTCATTACTGTAGACACATCACGAATCCATTTGCCAGGCGTGGCAAACAAAACAATGTAATCGATAAAATCGATTGCTTGGGACTACCAATTGTTTACATTAATGCTTAGCTTTATAGTATATACTAATTCCATGGCTATGAACGAGTCTAGGGTGTTAATAGGTCAAAATGTACCGTTTTTAATTTATAGAGGACATAACAAACGTGTCAGAATAATATATTATTATTAGTTGTTCTACATAATTATAGAGGCTATTGAACTACAGTCCCAATTATAGTTAGATTTAGATTTATTTACTAGTAGCATTAAGAGTCTATAAAACCTCAGCACCACCTCACTTTCTATCTCGCTCGCACACTATTGCTACCAGTCACGCGAGCAAGCGAGATAGGGCGGCAGGGAAAAGGCTCCAAGGCGCCGATAGTTTAGGTAATTTCGTTTTACGGTGAAAATAATGGTCATTTAAAAAAAGTAAATAACATAAGACCTGCTTTATAGTTAGTTTAGTTAATATGCAAAGTTTCATTATCTAACTTGAAGTATTTTTTGAATACCAGCGGTTTATTGTTCGGTTTGGAGGTAACTTTGGATTTTTTTTTCTATCGAGAAAATTTTATGGAATCGTGTTTTCGGCTAACATAGTACTTAAAATTAATCCTCAACTTTACCATATATTTATTTCAAAATTATTGCTGCAGTATTTTTGACATAATGGAGGATCATGCTAAGCCATCTGAGGTAGTATAGGCCCTTAAGGAAGTAAAGAAAAGTTTTAACAATTTATTTTTTGATGTATAAACATTTATTTTTGTCTTTTCTTTATTATTGTACTAGCGTTTGCCCGTGGCTTCGCCCGCGTGAATGTCGGAAATTCTCCCACGGAAATATAATACCGGGATAAAAAGGATAAGTATGTCCCGACTACCTAAAGACAACAAATACCTATAAAAAGACAATAAAATGGATATTGTATGTTATCCTTAAGAGATAGACATATGCTATCGTGGACTTTTCTATAGACCTATGTATATAAGATACCCAATTCCACCATACATTATTTTGTTATATCTCAAAGGGCTTAGACAGCGTTTTCGTTGAAAGCTCCCAGATGGCTTATTTTTTTCCGACACCTCCAACAAATATCGTTAATGTATACAGAAATGTATACAAAAACTTAACAAATTATATGCTAAAACCTTCCTCGAGAACCACGCTATGCATTGGTGAAAACAGCATAAAAATCGGTCCAGTAGTTTTTGAGTTTATCGCGAACAGACAGACAGACAGACAGACGCGGCAGAGGACTTTGTTTTATAATATGTTATGATTATGATGATTATGATTTTTTGAGCGTGAGATAATGCATATGTGTATCTCTTATACTTCGCTGTTTGAGCGTATTTGTTAATGTTACTCACATTAATTGTTAGTGGAAGCATGTAATTGGCCATCTTTAAACATTAAACTAGTTATAAAATGTATTCATCATCATCATCATCATCAGCCTATAGCAGTCCACTGCTGGACATAGGCCTCTCCAATTGCACGCCATTCAGCTCGATTCTCGGCAACTCTCATCCAGCTGCTACCAGCCACCCTGCGGAGATCGTCGCTCCACCTAGCCTGAGGACGTCCTACCTTACGTTTGCCGATTCGCGGTCTCCACTCAAGAACACGCCTACCCCAGCGGTCATCGGTTCTACGGCTAATATGGCCGGCCCATTGCCACTTCAGCTTGCTTATTCTTTGAGCTATGTCGACAACTGTAAATGTATTAGCTGTAAGTTTTCCTAAAATTAATAAAATAAAAAAATAAAATAAAATAGAGGTAAAACCCGAAAAAATCTAACAAATGCATTCTCAGTTATAAAAGTATAACTATTCCCAGTAACAGAGGTATTTCAATGCAAAACTGTCAAGACCTCATTATAATTATCAGTAGTACCTAGAGGTTTCCAGTGAGAAACCTCTAGGTACTACTGATAATACCAGAGCGGTAAGTGCGTAAACATAATCAGTAGGAATGGGTTTCATTTCGATAGTTCAACAAAATGTTGTTGAAGTATCGAAATGAAACCCATTGCGTTATTTAGGTACGTCGTTTAGCAGACAAATTTTCCGAACATATGAAGTGAAGCTCTTTTCAGACTACGCTATACTATTGTGATTTATATAGTATAGAAAATAAGGACCTAATGCTATACTATATAGCATGGTGTTCACATTACGCGATATTTATAAGTATAGTATAAGGCAAGCTCAGTTGACCGCCATCTTTGAAGAGTGTGCACACGATCGACACAATAGAGTTATACAGGATACCTAGTCTTGAAAGCTCATCGAGCGATGATCACAATGCGGAATTTGACACTATCTTGTCATTAATGCTATTATTATTATTATTATGCTATGCTATGCGCAAATCCGTCACAGGCACAGGATCGTGTCCAGACGTGTTCTGACTCGTTTCGCTTGCAGGACGGCCGGGGGTGAGGGAGGAGAAGAGGGCGGCGTACGATATAGCACAGCATGAACTCAGCGCACGCTCAATTTTATAGCGTATAGTGAAGCTGCTTTCAGACTACGCTATAATATAATAGCATATAATATATAGCTCATAGCACAACAATATCGCGCACCATACATTCTTATGGACACGTTCACACTGTGCTGTACTATATATTATTGGAATGTATGGTGTGCGATATTGTTGTGCTATGAACTATATGCTATTATATTATAGCTAATCTGAAAAGAGCTTTATGTTTCAGCAATATGCTTCAAAATCATTCAGATTGTGATAGGTTGTGTTTTACGCAATTATTATGCAGGTTACACTGTATATATGGAATCAACGACCTTAATGACGTGAACCAATTATAAAACCGACGGTTTAACATTACAGCAGCTGTATTTATTACTAAACAATGGTAATAATTTTGTAAAAATGTAAATGATCAACTAAGTGTGAGAGAAAAAAGAATGCATTGTGTTCTGACGACTTGTTTCGACCGTGGCTTTGCTCCTCTTATTTTCTTTGCATAACTCGGCCTTCCTTGTTCCACAACCTTCCATGTTTGAAGTCCAGATATATGCCATTAACTTTGAGTGGTTAGCTTGCGTGTTCTGCACTGAGCTCACGCAACGCGTCGTACGTCCAGCCAGTAATAGGACTCGCCCATCCAGGAGCGCTTTCCCTAATACGACGCATTATTAATCTATTATAAATAAAATAAAAGGTATTTTAATTAAATACGTATACTTAGAGATCAGTAAATAAATTATCTTTAAAAAGGTGAAGGCTTTAGAAAAATACGCTTGATAGATTTTGCGTGATTCTCAGTTTTTTATCCGCGTTAGACATAACTTTACAAATTAATTTCACTATGTAATATAAACATAATCTAAAATATTCATATATTAAGTTATTAAGAAAATGCTCTAATTTAACATATCATCATTTCAGCTAAAGACGTCCACTGCTGGACATAGGCCTCCCCCAAGCACCGCCACTTCGACCGGTTTTGTGCTTCCCGCATCCAGCGGATTCCTGCGGCCGTTGGTGCTTGTCATTTAGGTTTCCATAATCGCCACACTTGGCAGGTGGGTTGGCGATCCCCCCCAGTGGGTTCCCGCATTGTCGAGGCGGGGGGGCTCAGTAGCCGTGGCTTGGAGGGCCACGGTCAAGCTAAGAGGAACCCGAGGAGGGAGCCGCTCGTCAGGGCTATTGCGGCTAAGCCAACGACGTAGCGGCCGTAGGTTGCGGTGCCGCTTCGGCGACATCGCAACTGAGGCGGGCCGCGATGTCAAATGGGCGGCATCGCGGCTGAGTGTGGGAGGACCACCGTGTCGCCACCGTTGAATGGCGGACGCGGTGAGGCCGCAGAGGAAGAGGAGTGTCAGTATTGCGTGGACCGCTCTCCCTATCCTCTGCGGCCGAAAAGTGGTAGGTGGCGGGTCCACTGACCTGACCCGTCGCGGGGGGACCAGGGGCCCAGGCGCCTGGACGCAGGGTCATCTGGCGCGGAGTCCCAGGTGGAGGCCAGCAAGCAACGGGTGCGGGGGCACCCATATCCCCCCCAGGCGGGGGGTATGCGGGGCTCGCCAGCTAGGCGGGCATGCGCCGGGAGGGTTGTGGACGTAAAGGTTGTGCCGGTTTCCCATGGCCCTCCCATCAAGGCGATGAGGGAACTCCGCTGAGTTTTAGTGGGTATACTGCCATTTTGGCAGGGAGTCCCACATACCCCGTCTCGTCCCCCGAAGAGCGGGCATGCGTAATGTATTTCTCAGCGTCAAAAAAAAAAAGGTGGGTTGGCGATCGCAGTATGGTGTAAAGAATGCATAGAGAACGCTGCTGCCCATTCTCTAGTAAGTCCATTAATTGAACAAATATTTTTTTCCAAATCATTAACACAACTCGTTTAGACGTGACCTTCAGTATAAAATCATTAAAAGTCATTAAAATTAAGCTAGCAGGTAGGTACCTGGCTTTGATTATTTCAGTTGTTAAGTCATTCTGATGCATTTCAATACCAGTAGGTATTGAAATGCATCAGAACTCACTACACACTTTTCCTTAATTTTTCAGTTTATTATTATAGCACCATTTCTTTGGTTACCTATGCAGTCGAACTAGAGAATTGATAAACAACAGATTTTTTACGGGTAGGTACCTAATCTGTGTCTGACAGCCCCTTTTTTGCATTTTGTATTTATAAGCACATTCCTCCCACAAGGTGGACCGATGACCTTGTGAAGACCACAAGAATCCGCTGGATGGGACTAGCACAGAACCGGCGAAATAGCGATGCTTGGGAGGGGCCTATGTCCAGCAGTGGACGTCTTTCCACTGAAATGATGAAACACATTAGCTTCAACCAAAAACAACTGTTTCCATTTTAACAAGCGTCCTTCTATAAGCACAAATCTCATCTAGAAACCCTATAAGTGTATTCGGTGAGTTTTCTGCCAAAAAGTCACAAGCAAACACACATACCTCCACACTCGCAAGTTTAACAATAGTTTATTTATATTACCTAGGATACTACATTGTTTGAAGCAATCATCTTTGACCTTGAGATATTTGCATAATGCGTTGCTTGAAGGTCAAGGGCACATTTCGGAGTCGGAAAAATTCAATAATTGCTCTTGATTTGATCTAAATGGCGTAGTGGTTTGTGTTATTTTTAAACATCGGTATTCATATTATGTTTTTAGAACTGGCCGAAATTTTTCGAGTTTTATGCATGGCGCCTGCGATAATAATTTAGTTAAAAAGAAATGTATTAAATATTAGTTGATTATTATAGAACTCCAACCCAGACTTGGCCTGCGTAGAAGATTACGGCACACTACCTGTCGCAAAGAAGAGCCCTGTGTCTCAGCAGTGGGAACTTTCTTTATTTTATTTTATTCCGTTCGGGAAACTTACAACTAAACATAAACATATAGTGTTCATAAACAATAAAAAATTAAAGGCCATTTACAAATTCCCACTGATAAACACTAACAAAAAACGAAAAAAAAAGATCGTTACAAAAAATACCTGTAAGTAATATATATTATACTAGCTTTTCCCGCGGCTTCGCCCGCGTGGATGTCGGTTATATCGCGTAAAAAAATAGCCTATGTCCTTCTCCGTATCCCAGGCTATATCTCTGCCAAATTTCATGACGATCGGTTTAGCGGTTTAGGCGTGAAAACTTAACATACAGACAGACAGAGAGACAGACCGACCAGAGTTACTTTCACATTTATAACATTAGTATGGATTTTATGTTTAAGTACGATTATTCGACCCAGGATAGATCTTAGTCTATCACATATATAATTAATGTGACCCAATTAAATTTGTAGTCGATTATAACTATAAGACCAATGTATTTGTGTTCCTTGACAAACTCTAATGTTTCTTCTTAACAACAATAATAAGTTTGTTCTTTCCTTCATTGTGCGTGGTCTGAGACGCACTTGGCCGGTTTTTTTAGATAGATAGATAGATAGATAGAATACTCTTTATTATGTACACCATAAAAATTACAGATATAAATGTAGAACTGTTACATAGGGTTTTAGATTTAGTTTTTCCTGAACAAACTTCACTCGTCCATTTCACCCCTATTTTAAATTCGTAATTAACCAATATCGGTGTAGCGGTTCAGCCGTGAAAGCTTACCTAACATAATAGACAAACAAATACATGTTCGTATTTATGCGAATTATAACATGCAAATTATAGCATGCGAATAATAATATTTATTAGTACAACAGCAGGAAATTTTGGTGCGTGGCCACAATCCGAAGTACCTAACGCCGCCATCTTGTTTATTCAATACAATTTCTGTGACAATTTCACAAAACTTAACCAAAAACGCCCCCCTGTCAATCTCATTCAGGCGCCAAAAGATCCTTGATCACTGTATGGATAATATTACACGTACCTACCCTCCTCATCATCATCTCAGCCGAAAGACGTCGACTGCTGGACATAGGCCTCCACCAAACACCGCCACTTCGACCGCATCTGTGCTTACCGCATCAGCGAAAGAGGTCAATCGTCGAAACCGACTCGGCTGGGCAGCGTTCGGGAAGCTACTCAATATCTTCTCGTCCAACATACCGCAGTGTCTCAAGATGAAACTCCTTGACCAGTACGTGTTGCCAGTGATTACCTATGGCACTGAAACGTGGTCCTCACAATGGGCCTTATTACACGTATCATCGACAAGGAAATTTAACTTCAGTACAGCACTGACACAGCTGAATTTCATTTGTGCATACTTACTATTTAAACAGGGCAAACTTTGTCTAAGGCCTAGGCCTAGGGCGGCCAACCTTTCCCCGCGACTGGCAATGTCTCAGCTCAGTAAATAATGGAGCTGTGACGGCTATGTTGAATCAAATGCATGCAATGTTTTTGACTTCACAATTTTACCCCACGTTAAAACCAAGGTATAACCTATTCTACTGAAATAAAAAAAAACTCGTATAATTTTTCGATAAATTCACTTTTTCAAAAGCTATTTGAAATTTAAGTTAGACACACCCTAAGTTGTCAGTAATTCTTTCATCTTCGGGAAAATTATAATTGTTTGAGGAGGTGGGGGGGTTTGGATAAGCGGGGCCCCCCTTTTGCGCGGGGCCCGTAGCAATTGCTACTCTTGCTACGTGGTTAATCCGGCACTGGTTTTTTTTTTTTTTTTTTGATAAAAACTTTACTTGGAATATGCTAATATTGTCTGGGACCCTTATTTCAAAAAAGACATCACTCTACTTGATAATGTGCAAAGAAGGGCAACGAAGATGGTTTGCACCATGCGTAATCTACCTTAGGAACGGCACCTCAAATACCTTGGCCTTATCACAGTGGAGCAGCGTAGACAAAGGGGTAGGCTCATTGAGACGTACAAGATACTTACAAAATACTACGAAGTGCCCAGCCTTCAAGACCTTTACACACTGAATGCCAACAAACAATTGCGTGGACATTCCCTAAAACTGTGGGAAAGTTCGTCAAGGAAAAAACCTTTGAAGAAATTCTTGCCTAACCGAGTTGTAACAGCATGGAATAAGCTCCTGGAAAATGTTGTGACGGCTCCCACACTAAACTGCTTCAAGAACCGATTGGACAGATTAAATATCTGTCCAATCGGTTCTTGAAGCAGTTTAGTGTACATCAGCTAATTAGCTGCTAGCGTGTCTTATAAATAATAATAATAATATATAGAACGAGCTTCAAACATTATAAAATAATGTTGCCTGACTCACTGATTAAAATAACAAAAACAAAAGACTACAGTGTCGTGACCATGTTATAAATTAGTCATCATTTAGTCACGGATACTCATTTGACGTAAGTTAGACCGTATCTCTTTGGCATGACTTGCTTTTAAGTTATAATCCTAGCTTATACTTTGATGCATTATGGCACAATTCTTCTTTTATTTTTATTTTTTTATTTTTTAAAAACGTTGCCCCCACTAGGAATTTCTCCTATATTTTGGGTGCGTTTACAAACATTTAAACTCACATATACACATAGCCAGACCCGGAACAACTACTTGTAGGTCATACAAATATTTGTTCCGTGCGGGAAGCGAACACGCGACATACGCGCAGCAGCCAATTGCTTAACCACTGCGCCAACCGTGCCGTCATTATCATTACACTCCCGAATTTGATTGCCTATGGAATTCGGGAAAACGATCAAGTGTATGGAAAGGGATCAAGTACAATTCTTCGGACAATCTAGCCCAGCTTCATCGTTTCGGTTACTCGCTGGATCCCGATGATTTTTCAATGGATGTCTAAAAGGAGGATGAGTAGCAACCACAGATATAGATAGACCTAGATAACGCAAGTATCACGATCTGTATGAAAACCAAGCGTGCCATTTTTTTGACTACCTACTATGACGTCACAAGCACTATTTAGTGATGGGAAAGTTCGTATACTGTACGAATACTATTTATTGAGTAATTGTGTACATTAAAGAATTATTAAGAATCGTTTTAAGGTGTCTGCACACAGCGGGCGCGGCGCGGCGGGACCGGGCGTGGCGGGGCGCCGACGCGACGCTGAGCAGTTGTAATGTACTAGATATTACGGAGGACGCCACACAGAGCCGTCCGGCTCGACGCGACGTGACGCGACGCTCTGTGTGGCGTCCTCCGTAATAACTAGTACATTACAACTGCTCAGCGTCGCGTCGGCGCCCCGCCACGCCCGGTCCCGCCGCGCCGCGCCCGCTGTGTGCAGACACCTTTAAATAGATTAATTAATCGATTTTGTGACGGAGTAACAAGACAGAGTAGTAGTAACTTACGATGTTTGTACGTAAACTGGGCACGCGAAGTAGTTGCTCTTGCGTTATCTAGGTCTGTTTTTATCTGTGGTAGCAACGTTCTTCCCATCTTCCTGCTTAAAATCAACTCAAACTTAGTCATCGTTTTTTTGGTCTTCTACTTCTCTTATAGCCATCCAAATTCGTACTATTAACTTTCCTTAGGACATGTTTTAGGTACCGTGTGATACCGGACGTAAAGAATAACATCACCCCATTTCCTCCCGAGGCGCGTGGGTGTCGTAAAAGGCGACTACGGGCCTTACTAGAGAATGGGCAGCAGCGTTCTCTATGCATTTTTAACACCATACTGCGATTGCCAAGCGTGGCGATTATGGCAAACCCTCCCAATTGGGGGAGGCTTATCTCCAGCAGTGGACGTCTTTCAGCTGAAATGATGAGGACATGTTTGTTATTCTACCGCATCACAAGACATTATTACCCAAATGATAATAACAACGGATTTCCACTGAACGACCTTCTATCCGCTGTAACAAAAAAGTACGATTACCAATCCGTATATGTTGGATAAAAAAGCTTTTTCATAAAAAAATTACCGTCTTCCAAAAAAAAGTGAAAAATTACTTTAATTTCGGAAGTCGGTGTCTTTACTTCAAAATTTTCGTTTTTTGACACCGAAATCTACGACGCTACGAACATAGAAGATCCTCTTTTTAAAAACTACTTTTGCCGCGGTTGGTCCGTGGATAGGTGACCATCTTTACATACCAAGACCCTTCTGAGCCTCGGAAAGCACGTTAAGCCGTTGGTCCCGGCCGTCATTCATGGATCTTTGACAGTCGTTACGGGTCGTCAGAAGCCCGAAAGTCTAACAACCATTCTTACCAAGGGGTATCGGTACCTACTTACCCAGTTACTGGGTTATGAAGGTCAGTCTGAATGCTGGTCCTGCTCCACAACCACAGCTAGTTGATTAACATTTGACAATAATGTTTGAGCTGCTGAAGTGTGTAAGACTATATTTGCATTGTATAAACTCAATCTCCTTTGTGTTATATAAATGCATAGCACAGGTGTGAGTCCTATGTACTATAGAGCTACCATTGACCGGGTAATGTCTTTCATTGACTTGAATGTGCCCTGGCGGCTGAGAGTATGTCATGCTCACTTAGATGTCTCGCTGATGGTGGCGTGTGTGTTGGATCATTTAGCTCCCTTCAAAATGGTTGAGCTGAATGGTGCTAATCCATGCGTCATGTTCGTGAACGGGCGCCGTCAGTTGGGACTGGTCATCTCTTAGCTGCCACGGGCTATTTTATTTTATTTTATTTTGTTTCTATTTGTTGTACCTACTCTGGACGCTTTTAACGTGTAAGTCTTTTATTATTTTAATTTTTACATCGTTCTCACATTTAGTTATAAATTCAACATTTTTCAATTTAATTTAAAAGAGTGTCCATAGAGTTTCTTACCCGTTCTTCTCCATAGGTACCTACGCTTTAGAATGGGAATATAGCTTCATTTTTCTTATTGACCGACTCCTTGACAGTTCAAAAGTGCCTGTAAATGATTTAATTGAAATAAATTATTTGAGTTTGAGTTTAAGTCAGATAGGCAGTCGCTCCACGTAAAATACTGGTATTCAACTGCATCGGGTTAGACTAGAAGCCGACCCCAAAGTGTGGAGTGACGAAAATGGATAAAGTAAGAAATGGGTACAATGGCCGTGTCGGATCTTTCATGAGTATGCACTTAAAATGAGATACAAGCGCTTTGGTTAAGCGTTTTGCGGACTTTAGGATTGAGTATGGTGTACGATGCGGACCATGGAGCGACAGTGATCGTTTAGTCGTGGTCGGGAGGGAAGTTTGAAAGTGGCGCAAGTGACAGAATAGTTGAAAAGAAATCCTTTGGCCCAGTATGGGGGCATGTGATGAGGAGAGAAATTCCGTCCGCGTGAAATTTCGGCCCACACACCGCGTCGCATCCCATCGCTTAGCATTCTTTCTGACTTTTGTTCTTTTCGCTTGGCTCCTAAGGATCGTAGCGTGATGTTATATAGCTTATAGCCTTCCTCGATAAATGGGCTATCCAACACTAAAATATTTTTTCTATTCGAACCAGTAATTCCTGAGATTAGCGCGTTCAACCAAACAAACAAACTCTTCAGCTTTATAATATAGCTGACCCGCGCAACTTCGTCTGCGTCACCTAAGAGAGAGAGTGGTTTAAGTAATGAATTTTCTACTTATTTTGTTACGGAGTTATTTTAAAATTATGATATACATTAATTTATTTCAGATCATTACAATCCATAAAATACATTAAATTAAAATCACACATTACATCAAATTAAATTACAATCAATTCCAATTTTTACAATATCTCATTAAATAAAATTTAATCATTCACAATTAAATCAAAATTACATCAAAATTAAATCGAAATTGTGTTAGTATTGTGGCGGAATTTACAACGCCACATGCGAACTACGCATCAAAGACCTGACGTCACAAATCCTGCATCGCGCAATCAGAGTTTACGGCGCGACTAGCATTACAACATCCCGACAGCAACCGTTGGGTAGTTGCCCACCACCCGACATCATCCGTCGGGTAGTTGCCCACCAGACACAACACCCATCTGGTCGGAGGATCCTCCCTTTTCAATAGAGGATGAGTGAACTTCTCATCTTGTTCCTCATACCCCTATAGTATTGGACATAAACAATGTGTTATTGAGCGCCCCAAACAATGCGCATCCATTTATTTTGGCTAAGGCAATTTGTGCGGGATACTATCATCAGTAGGATGCCGTTGCTACTGCGTCGCACACGTTGTGACAAGGAAGCTACCCTTTTGCGCACAATCGCATGGAAGCCGTCCGTTCACGCCTCCGCAAACATACCAAACGCACTACAATAGCGAGACAGCCACATATCTGCATCCTGAAAATGTTCTTATATATTTGGACACGCAGAGCATTAGCAGCCCGCTGAGTGTAATTTACCCACAAACTGCTCGAGTAAAAATACTGGCAATACGCCTTAAAAAAAGTTATTTAACTTCACTCGAGCATCAGCGAACAAACCTACGCGTAACCATGTTCTCCCTGATTGCTAATGCTCTGCGCTCCCTCTCAATGTCAGCGAATAAAATAAATAATAGTTTAAAAAAACACGCTTTTATAGAAAACTCAACAAAAAAAAATAGAAAATAAATTTTAATAAATTTGAATTAAGACTAGTGTAATTTTTGTTAGTAAAAATAAATTAAGAAACGAGAACGAGACTGTATTGAATTTCAACGTGATTTTGATCGTTTCTCGGACTATTGCTCTTATAATAAACTGTACCTTAGCTTTCCTAAGTGTCATAGTATAACGTTCACTAAAAAGAAAAATATCATACATCAACTATCAACTATCGACTTGTTAATAGGGTTATTAACAAAGTTAGTCGTGATCTTTTGTTATTCAGCTGGACTCGAAACTTCATTTTGATATTCATGTAGAAAACATTGTCAATAAGGCATATCAGATGTTTATTTTTTATTTATTTTTATTTGGGTAAACAAACAGTTACACATTACAATATTATGGTATAGAACTTAAAACTAAAATGGGTGTATAAATGTATAACCAACAACACTTTGCTTTGCTTTGTTTCACAGCATTGTAATGAGAGCATCTACAGATTTCCATCGTCCCTCCACCTTCTTGCACCTGTATAAGTCCATAATTAGGCCTCAGTTAGAATACGCAGTTCCGATCTGGAATCCTTACTATGCAAAATATATCGAAATTATAGAATTAGTCCAACGCAAGTACCTTCGTGCAATGCAATTCAGATGTTTTCGAAAGAAAACATCATACCAATCGCTTCTTAAAGAATACGACCTGCTTACATTACAGTCTCAAATCAAATCAAATCATTTATTATGCTTGTAAATAAGAAAAAAAAAATTGTAAAAAAAGCGTGGGGTGCATGGTGTCAATCTTTTATTGACAGATATTAGTAGAAGGATTATAATTTAGATAATATCTTAGAAAGCAACCACGATTTTTTTACTTTTTATTTTTTTTCTTATTTATAATATTTTTCATTTATATTGTTTTTTTTTTACACTACTCTTAATTCAAAATTTATTTTAAAAAAAACTATTTTTTGTTGGATTTTCTATAAGTTTTTTTTTTTTTGTTTTTGAAACCTTTTTTTTTATATTGAATTGTCATTGGTTCTTGATAAGTATGCCAAATTTCGAGTTAATCCGACGTTCTGAAGGGGGTCAAAATCATGTTCAAAGTTTCCGTTACATGGGCACATACGTATGAAGCTAATAAAAGCGTGTTAAAAAAAAATTGGAATGATATGAAAGAGAAGGGAGTGAGTAATAGCGTGATGATTGACAGGGGAGAATGGAAGAAAGAAACGTTTTGCGCCGTCCCCAAGTAACATGGGACAAGAGCAGGAAGACGACGAAGACGCTGCTGTCAATACTCATATCGTCATATCGTAGCCTGTCACCTATTTCGATAACCACAAGCGTCTATCCTAAACCACAATTAACTTTGAAATTATTACGTATTTTTAAATAATAATATTCCTTGGAGTAACTCGGGAACTAATGTATGAGATTCTTAACTTTTTAGAACAAAATAATGGAGTAGTTTGGGAATAACCCGACAAATTTAGGTTATGTACCTATTATTCATCCTTCTTGTTTTTGTTTATACTTTTCAATACTAAGTACTCCAAACGTATCAAGCGTGAAAACCGCAGCTAATATTAGCATTTTATTAATTCACTATATTAGGGTTTCCAGTTCATTAGAATTATCCTGCAGTCATATGATGTGTTTATTGAGTAAGATCACGACTTTAATACCTTCTGGGCAAACCCAATGCTAAAAGTGTATTGTTGTAGTAGTATTGCTATTAGACAGGGTTGCACATAACTGGGCTTGCAGTCGAATAATTGGTCCACTTTTACTTTTGTACTTTTGTCCAATGTCTTGGAGATAAGTTTAGAAAGAAAAAGAAAGAAAGAAAAAACTTTTATTTGCGGTAAACATGACGCAAAAAAAAAAAACCGGCCAAATGCGTGTCGGACCACGCACAATGAAGGGTTCTGTATTTGGAAAGAATTTATCCTAAGAACAAACTTAACATTGAAGTTGGTAAACAAAATCTCCCATACATTCCAACTGCAAATGTAAGTTCGTACGCACAATATCGAGAGATTTACCATGTTATTTTAAGACCATAGACTTCTTATAGATTTTCCTGTAATCTATAAGTATAGAACTATTTTCTGTATTTTTTTCAAATTTTAAGGTTCAGTAGTTTTGGAGATAAGGGGGGAATGGTCAATTTTCATATATTTTCACTTATAACTTTTATGTTTTATGATAAATATTCTTGTATACTGTTTGAAATACACATAAGTAGCTAGCTTATTAATCTACGAACAGTATTTGACTAATAGCTACTGATATTATAGCGTATTGTTATCGTAATCGTATTTCCAAGAGTAAAATTCGGCAAACAAATACCTACAAAAGACAATAAAATGGATTTAGTATGTTATCCTTAAGAGATAGACATATGCCATCGCGGACTTTTTTGAAGACCTTTTTATGATACATAATTCCACCATACATTATTTTGTTATATCTCAAAGAGTTTAGACAGCGTTTTCGTTGAAAGCTCCCAGACGGCTTATTTTTTTCCGACACCTCCAACAAATATCGTTAACTAGCTTCTGCCCGCGACTTCGTCCGCGTGAAATTTCGGCCCACCCATTGCATCGCATCCCGTCGCTCGCCCGCGCTATAACGTCGTTATCGCTTAGCGTTCTTTCTGACTTTTGTTCTTTTCGCTTGGCTCCTAAGGATCATAGCGTGATGTTATATAGCCTTCCTCGATAAATGGGCTATCCAATACAATTTTTTTTTTCTTGTTTTTTCTAATTTAGAAAAGATTTGATTACCATAAAAAAAGGTTATAGTGAGTCAATCTTCAAAGATAGACATATGCTGTCGTGGACTTTTTTTTAGAACTTTTAAAGAGGAAGAATTCCATCATACATGATATTTGCGTAACCGTTAAACCGTTTACGCAGCGCACGTAACGGAAGCTCTCAAAAAGGAATAATTTTTCCAGTTTTTGTAACATTTTTCATTTATGCTCCGCTCCTATTGGTCGTAGAGTAATGTTATATAGCCTATAATATTCCACAATAAATGGACTATCCAACACAAAAAGAATTTTTCAATTCCAACCAGTAGTTCCTGAGATTAGCGCGTTCAAACAAACAAACTCTTCAGCTTTATATATTAAGTATTAGAGTATTAGATGAGATTTATACAAAAATGCATACAAAAACTTAACAAATTATATACTTAAACTTTCCTCGAGAACCACGCTATCCATTGGTGAAAACAACATGAGAATCGGTGCAGTCGTTTTTGAGTTTATCGCGAACAGACAGACAGACAGACAGACGCGGCGGAGGACTTTGTTTTATAATATGTAGTGATATTACAAAGAGGTAAAATTTGTTTCTAAGTTTGTATGTCCCGCCTACATACAAACTAAGAAACAAATTTCACTTTGTAATCTTATTTTGTTTTAATTTGTATTTTCATTTTGTAATCTTTGAAACTACTGAACAGATACTGAAAATTCTTTTTGTATTTGATAGCCCAATTCCTGGAGAAGGTTGAAGGCTATTTAACATCACGCTGCGACCCTAAGGAGTCGGGAAAAAAGAAAAAAGTCAGAAAGAATGCTTTATGATAACGAAGGAATAGCGCGGGTGGGTATGTGAATGAGACATGGAGCATCGGGGGCCGAAATTTTTGTCTGTTGTCTGTCCGTCTTTCTGTTAGTTCCGGCTAATCTCCGAAACGGCTGGACCGATTTTGACAGGACTTTCCGTTGCAGATAGCTGATGTTATAAACTACTTTTATTTTATAAAAAGCTACGCAAGCGAAGCCGCGGTCAGCAGCTAGTGGGCCATAAGAAACGTCAGAAGCTAAGTGCACGGTTCCAATTGGTTGTTTCCTATAGAGATGAAACGGCTATAAAGTTCACGGTTACTCAACACGGTGTCAAAAAACGAAAATACAGAACCAAAGTCACCGACTTCCGAAATTTAAGTAGGTATTTTTTTTTTTAAGTCGGTTTTTTTTTTTTTTTTGTAAAAACATTTTATTATACCGATTCATTATCAATGATCATAAAGTTGTGGTCAATTATCATCCAATGAGTCGTTATTTATGATATCATACATACATACATTATAATCGATGTGCATTCTAAGTATTATACATTTTAATGCGTTTTCCAGTGAAGATGAATTACTACAAGAATAAGTTTTATCAGGAAATGAGTTAGCATCTTTGATTATACGTCAGCTGCTTAGAATTATCCGAATTATGCACCTACGTTGGTGCCGGTTTCTCGTATTCTTAGTTACATTTGAATATTACATAAAAGAACGGGCAAGAAACTCCATGGACACTCTTTTAAATTAAATTGTAACAAAAATATTAGTTACATCTTTAATGATGAATTTATTTAAAAAAAACGTATACCTACGTTAAAAGCGAAATAGAAACAAAAAAATTTTGGTACGGAACCCTAAAAATGAGAGCAGTGGTTTATAGTTTCGTGAACGGGTGCCATCAGTTGGGACTGGTCATCTCTTAGCTGCCACAGCTTATTTTAATTATTATTATTTTTTAATTGTTTTAGGGTTCCGTACTAATATGGTAAAAAGGAACCCTTATGGTGCGACTCAGTCTGTCTGTCCGTCAGTCACAGCTGGATATCTCAAGAACTACTAATGCTATCAACTTGTTTGGGATAGTTTAAGATGACGTTTGCCCACCTATTTTGCACCTAAGTACAGACGCCAGCACATCAAGCTACTACAATCTGTCAAATTTCTTTAATAGATTTTCAACTTTATCACTACAGTATAAGGTTCAAGGTTGATTGCGAAAATTTGACAGTTTCGGGTAGCTGGACCTGCTGGCGTCTGTACCTAATAATAATAATTGATTTCAACAACACACATCCAACCTGGGGCCTAAGTCTACTAATTTACAAACGTTGCAACGGTATCGCCATTGTGAGTATTTGACAGTGTTTGTATGGCAAATCTGTTAAAAACTCACAATGAAGAGACCATTGCAACGTTTGTACATTAGTAGACTTGGCCCCCTGATATTTCAACAAGAACAGTATGAAAACCTAAGTACATACACCATCAGCTAATCTACCTATTGTACTCCTAATATGCATACAATACTTATTGTGACATTTAAGTCCATCGATATTACCCATGTATGTAGCTTTAACCAGTAGAGAAAAAAAAACGGACAAGAGCGAGTCGGACTCGCGCACCGAGGGTTCCGTACCGTCAAAAATCATCAAAAAACCATGGCATGGGGGGTTTTTGATGATTTTTCACGCCTTTAGACGATTTTAGCCCACTTCGAATTTTTAAGACCTCCGTTCAGTCCCTGTTGCTATTTTTTTATTTCTTTCTTATTTCCAAAATAGTTGGGCAAACGTCATCTAAAACTATTCCAAATTTCAAGTTGATAGCATTAGTATTAGTTCTTGAGATATCTAGCATCTAGCTGTGACAGACGGACAGACAGACTGAGTCGCACCATAAGTGTTCCTTTTTACTATTTTGGTACGAATCCCTAAAAATGGCAGGCGAGATTAACTCCGTGTGCCATTTACAATGGGTTTTTGTTAGTCGTGAGCTGTTTGAGTAGTGAATACCTAATTGGTAAATACAGTATTTTGTGATGCCAGGCCATATAACATTGTTATGTTTTTTTTATCCTTTCGAGAATTCACTCTGTCTCTCTCTCACACCGCACCTTTTCGAGGTTCAGGGGTCTGATTCCCTCAGAGCCATCCTTAGAATAATGATTATCGTGTATGAAGGAAATTGTGTTCCGACGGAATAATGACCAAAATACGTAATGACGTAAGAATTTTCGGCCCGCTTGCACGACAAATCACAATGCATTTAACGCTAAACGTGTTCAAATTTCTTAACTCTAAACATATTTATACACCGTGGCATTTTAGTCGTCTTACAAAGACAGCCCACTTCATGTATCCAATGACTACTAATCATTCATGTAAAAAAAAAAAACTTTGTTTTGAACATTAGATTTTTTTTTTAAATTAATTATGACGGATGACATAGTTTAAAGCACCCTGTTACGAGTGCAGTCCGAGCCTTGTGATACAAGAGCGCCGCAAAATGGATTTAGATTTTTAAGTTGCAATAGTAAGAAACACATTTTTGCGTTAGGGTGAATGAACTCTGATAAAGATGTCGCCGCTCCATTCCGCAGCGCCCTTATAACACAAGGCTCGGACTGCACTTGTAACAGGGTGTTTTAAACTATGTCATGCGTCATAATTAATTTAAAAAAAATCAAATGTAAAAAAAAAAAAACATGAATGATTAATAGTCATTGGATACATGAAGTGGGCTGTCTTTGTAAGACGACTAAAATGTCACGGTGTATAACCACTAGCTGTTGCCCGCGACTTCGTCTGCGATCCAGCATGAAATGTAGCCTATGTCCTTCTAATATAATTCAATCATGATTCGAAAGACACGTGGCGCCATCTATACGAACATTATTGTGGTTTTCCTCGGGAACAGTACTTTGTTTCGGGATGAAAGGTACTATGTCTGTTTCTGTACACCTGACAACGGATATGCAAAATTTCAGGATGATCGGTTTAGTGGTTTAGGCGTGAAAAGGTAACAAACAAACTTACTTTCGCATTTATAATTTTAGTTAAGATTCTATCTCTCTCGTCTTCAAACGATTGACATAAACAGAACGAAGGTATTGTTGCCTTGCCTTGTGTTGCCTGCTCTGTTTAACCTGTACATGAATGACCTAGGGCCCAAGTCTGCTATTTTTATAAATTCGTCACTCCAACACGATCCCGTTGTCATTTTGCTAAAAGTTCGTAATCTGCTAAATTCATAATGGTCGATCATTGGTCGGTCAATGGTCTCGTAATAGAATTGTATTATAATGGCATTTTGAACATTTATTCATGCCAGATTTCATTTATATATATTTTTACATATTATTTATTAGTGTTATAAGCAATATGAAGTAGTAGGAAGTTCGAAGTTTAGTAGGAAGTTTCATTTGTCATTATGTACGAGATTACCAATTCTTTCAATGGAGTGTCAGTGGCTGACCATTGGAAAGTCATAATGACGCCATTATATTAGTAGATTGGCTCCACCATCGAGTGCAAAGCTCAAACTGCGGCCAAGAAACTGGGCGTCCTAAATAGGGTGAAGCGATACTTTACGCCTGGACAGCTTTTAACCCTTTACAAAGCACAAGTCCGTTCCTGCATGGAGTATTGCAGCCACCTTTGGGATGGCTCAGCAAAGTACCAACTTGCTGCGCTTGACTCGGTGGAACGCAGAGCTAAGAGGCTCATTGGCGACGTAAAACTGGTGGATGCCAAGCTTCACAGCTTGGCTCATCGCCGCAAGGTTGCCTGCTTGTCGGTCTTCTACAGATTGTACTTCGGAGAGTGTGCCCATGAACTCCACGACCTCATTCCACCGGCCCCCTTCTACCATCGGACATCTAGACGCACCGCAAGTTACCACCCCTACCTAGTTGATATTCCACCAACTCGCACTAAGCGTTTTCAAACGTCTTTTATAATGCGCGCAGCAAAGGAGTGGAACTCTCTGCCTGCGTCTGTGTTTCCGAACGCATACAATCTTAATCTATTCAAAGTGAGAGTGAACAGGCTTCTTCTGGGTAAGCTCATTCCATCGTAGACTTTGTCTCTGTCATCCAGACCTAGACTAAAGTCAAGAGCAAAATCATAGTAGAATAAAAAAAAGACGTGTGGCACTCGGGGACTGCCGCGGTAAAGCTATTGCATAGCATTTTGTATCAACTTATGCAATTATAATTATTTATTTATTTTATTTATGCAGTATTTATTTTTCTTTGATATTAATTCAAGTTACACTTTTTGAGCGTGGTGACCGATAAGAAAACAAATTTTTCTTTTATTAAATAAACAAAGAGTATATAATATTAAGAGACGGGAGTCCCATAGATAAAAATGAAAAACGTCGCTTGTATGAAACGTGAGCTAATAATGAATACCAACATAACAGAAATGACACGGACTGCAGACATGACATAAAGCTGCCAACATAATAACAAGATAGGGATGTACTACTACTCACTCGTAATTTTTATCGATATGTTGCTGTAAAAAATTTCGGGTTTTAGGATCCTGACATTTTTACGGTTTCATTCTTAATAAATTTAAGGCAAAGGTCACTTAGGCCAACGGTAACTTTCGTACGTATTTATCGTAAATTCCTATTATTTTTAATGCAACTGGTAACGTTACTGGGAAAATAATCGACTGGAGTATATGACTGGTAAAGGAACATCACTATCTGCGAAGCGCGGAAGCCCCATCAACATTCTAAAACCATTATTATACTAAACACGCAGGACGTTTTTGGAGGAATTTTTGGTGATGGAATGACACTTCGGAAGGCAAAACTCCAAGAAATCCTAATCGACATCCTTCGTTCGGTGGAAAGAGAGGGTTATGTCAGACTTTTAACAACTATTTTAACTACACTGACATGATAAATACCCACAATAAAATGTGTCAGATCAGACTGAATGATTAAAACCACTACACATACACCCATATTTAGTTTAAGTTAAGGTTTAGTTATATGTCTGAAATAATTTTCACTGGTTTCGGAAATACCCCTTAAGTAGGTAGTACCTATTGTGCAAAAAAAACGTTGCTCTACTCATTTTCATTATATCCAGAAATAACATCAGTATTACCTTACGCATTAGTCAGGTCGATGACTGAATAAGATGGTCTAGGAAAACCCAAGAGTTATAAACCGGATACCTATCAAAGGAGCTTGCACACTTATTTAAAAGGGTTTTAGAAATACCTGAGGAAGCCAAGTAAAGAGTTCTTGGGTATAGGGCTAATTGTAGGTGGCGGTAAGCTTTTTATTTTTATTTTGATTTTGATTGTTACTTTTAGTGTGTTATTATTATTGTTATTATTTACATTTACCCCGCATATGGAGCTACTGGACAGAGAAATCTGTTATTAATCACCCCGGCAATCCAAGCGCTAATACGAAAATAACTCATGCCATAAACAAAAGATTATCTTTAAAGCTTGCGTAGCTGACCATCCAGGGTGCGCCGGGCGACGTGGAGACTGTTACACGTGCTTATATGTAGGGGAAAGTATGGAATATTGGACCGGAAACTAAATGGACCACATTAACAAAAATTAAAAAAAGAAAACATACATTCCATGTTAAAACAATATGGCCGATATGCAATGAAGTTGGGACGCATATCGCTTGGTGTTGCCACTATTGAAATTGAAAAACTACTCTTGAAGATATAAGGGATTAAAGGTGGTCCAATATATTGTTACATCTATACTGGCCAGCCAAGACGCTGGCAACACTGTCGGCGTATCCTCGCCACTGTCAAGCCCCTCCACGCACTCCAAGACGCCATGACAGGAGATGGTGCATAAATAAGCCTGCACATCTCATTCTCGCCCTTTTTTCACAAGGACAACTGACCAGGGGCCTAAGTCTACTAATTTACAAACGTTGCAATGGTCTCGCGATTGTGAGTATTTGACAGTGTTTGTATGGCAAATCTGTCAAAAACTCACAATGAAGAGACCATTGCAACGTTTGTACATTAGTAGACTTGGACCGACGATCCCTTCATTGTGAGTTTTGCTGAAATTAACCATTTTAGCGCAGCTATGAGGCACACACTATTCTAGTTAAAACATAATTTTCACTTTTTATCTTGTTATTTGTATTTTGGACAGATTGACTGAACAACGAAATCTGAGGTCAATTTCATTCCATAAAAACTTATTTATTTATTTATTTATCCCAGTAATCATGGGTTTCGGTGATTACCCTAAAGAATACAACCCCTCGATCCACGGGCCATATGACCCAGCCCGCTTTTATGGCAAGCCTGATATTCGTTTCGGACAGGTAAAAATCAATGAGCTCGGTTCATGGTTCGCACGCAGGAATAAGTCGCCCCAGGTCGTCGCTGATGCATTCAGCCGAGCCTGGTGGAGGTGGCAGCACAAGTACATGCAACTTAAGAAGGTGGGCATTGCCCCGTTCTTCCAGCTGCTGGTAGGCAGCATGACTTTCTTCTATGTCATCAATTACGGAAAGGTGAAGCACCACAGGAACTACAAGCACCCCTAATCGGACCCTTGTGTGTTATTATTATGAATGTTATTTATGTAGGTATTCAAACAATTATGTGAATCTGTATGTACTAGATCAAGCATACCTGCGATAAAGTTGTATTTTGTGTTTCTCGAACTGTGACCAATAAACGTTATTATTTCTTCCTTTTTAAACTGTTTGTAACTCAACCACTTATGTACTGGGGTTATTTTCCATGCTTTCTGCTCTCTTGTTTTCTGGTTCTACAATTAACATAATTCTGATAGTATCACAGCACGTCCGGTTACTAATTTGTTCTAACGATAACTCAATCTTCTGCTACTCAACTTAATTGATTGGTTAATTAACCAATTAGCCTTATTTTCATAACTTGTATTGTAATATGGTATGGTAGTATTACTAGCTGTCATAAGATGTATTGTATAAGCACACTACAGATCAATTGTTTTAGTATGTCTAAAAATATACAACCTAAATAGATCAGAGAGCTGCCATTAAACTACTTTAAAAATTAACTCTAATGGCTCTTTAATAATGTGTTCCACACAATAGGTGAATTCTTAATTCATAAGGAAAGATCCAAATAGAATCTCACTAGCAATATAATTTTAGTATATAGGTAAGTAATTTTAAAGTTTTTTTTTTTTACCACATTATCTCAATAAAAACAATTGAAGTGTTGTTTATATCATTTTATTTTAAGGTACCTCCCCAGCACAGAATGGTCTGGTGCTTTTTTTTTAATTTAGGCTCTTTTTAGAATATCGTCCAATTAGCTAAATGCCCACCCAAACTGTATTCTTCTATATACCTACTACCTACTTCGCAACTGAACAATAATTTTGTGAGTAGTGTCAGGTCAAATTATACACAGACTTCTATTTCGTGAAATGCTTTAATCACTTTTCTTACAATACCTAATAATGTTTCCAAGCGTTAGGCCTAACGTTCCAATCACACAGAGTACTTTTTTATATATTCCAATTGCTAAATCGTCGCCGGCGCTTCTTGCTTCTGACAATCTGTCAAAATCAACAACCTTCAATTTCTTATTCTTTTTTTAAAAATCTTTAGTGTTGCTAACAATTTGATTGTGAAGATAAACAAATTGTAACGACTTGACAACGTTACAAAGTAACAAATTACTTTAGAGTTCAAAGACCTCAAATTGTATAGAAGTTGACATTCCTTTGTTTAGAAGGTCCATTTGTCATCACTACTCATCACTAAGAACCTCCTTTTGTGTGAGGGTAACCCCGCACAACCGAAAGCTGTTCCAGAATTGAGCAATATTTGAAAGTTCCCACTAAATATATACGGGTATAAAAATACCCGAAGCCGAGAGACTCTTGTTCTTCCCCATATTATTTTTTTTTTTTTACGTACTGGACCATATCTGGGAACATTCTGGTCACGCAGATATTTAAGGTCAAAGTTCCAAGTATTTTTTTTTTTTTTTACGAGGACAGGTTTTCAATGTTAAGTTTGTTTAATTTAGCTTTAAATACTCTTACGATCCCTGTACCGTTAAATATACGCCCCCATAAGCACAATGTTTTGTTCGCGTTACATTGTGCACTACTTACTGTAAACAGCAAATTTTCACAGCAAAAATAAAAATCCGTTTCCCAGTAATTATCTTTGCAAAAGTTACTTAGTTTCATGTAGATACAGAATGTCTAGATGACGGATTCGTGAAGAATCTCATTACACTCTGTATGTGTTTTTATGATTGGGCGACTTCCGCTTCTCTTAATTTCCACTGACCCCAAAACAATTCATCATCAGACCACTGCTGGATATAGGCCTCTCCAAACGCATGCGATTCATCTCGATCCTCTGGCTATTTGATTCCTCCAGCATTCGCCATCCTGCGAAGATTGCCGTCGCTGCCTAGCCTGGGGCCGTTCTACCTTAAGTCTGACGATTCGCGATATACACACGGTTTCCACTCAAGAAAACGTCATCCCAACCGTCATCGTTACTACGACTAATAAGGCCTGTCCATTGTCACTTCAGCTTGCTTAATTTGTGGGCTACTTCGTTTCTTTGCCCAAAACACTAGGTAACAAAGAAAGTACAATCGTACCGTCATAAATTACTATGGCTAACGACAGTTACTTGTGCCTTTTAGTCTTGATAAAAGCCTTCTGCCATGTTTGTATAATTTGGTAAACAGCGGTTAACTATTTCGATACGGAGGATGCTTGAAACACGTATTAGCTATTTATATAAACATATAGTAATTTCAAAAGATTATCAATCCAAAATCAAAACGTGTTTCACGGCTTGACAAAAATAATGCCAAAAAAACGGGGTAGTTTTTAGGGACTGATGAACACCGATAGAAGTGAAAACTAAGTAACTAACGCGATCGGTGACGATGACGCGAGTTCCATGATTTTTGTTCACCCAAAAAGTGCTCAACGCGCCTAAAGAAGTTTTTATTTCAAAAACTTCACTCCCAACTCTCCAAGTAGCTTCACTCGGTGTTGCCAACACAGCGACATTTAAAAAACCATCCAAGTCATAATAATGTGGGAAGACTCTCTAACCAGGCGCTAAAATACAAGCCAAACCAGCTAACGCCAAACGAGAGAGGGTTGATACTACAACCAACCAACTGGGAAAAACCAATAGGACCATGCTGATAAGCATGATAAATGTTAATACATACGTATGTATGTATGTATGTATGTATTAAAGGATGTTATTTTGCTTCGTTCACGTTCATACACAAAGAATAATCCCATGCACAATTTGAATTCATTCCTAAATCTCCAAAATATTAAACCAAGTTTTTTTTCCAGATATATTAATAGGAGTTTCAACAAAGGTTAGAGAACTAGCGACAACAATCTTCTAAAGCAAATACAAATAGACAACACAATAGCTAGCCATTGTGTTGGCTTAGGTCATGCTCTGCCCAAATACGTAAAAAAAAGTTAACGAAATACACCAATAGAGAGGTTCTAGGATTCATAACAGAATTTATGGTGCCTAGATTAGTGTTGTACAAAACTGGCTTTAGAAAAACCAGTAAATTGACCTCGCAGATACAGAAAAACGTGTTATTCATTTATAAACACCTCTCAAAATAAATAAACTAATGAAATTAATTCATTTAACGACCAACAAAGCAGTTTTTATGTTTCGGCTCATATGTAAGGACTACAATATATATATATTAACTTTATAGGTATACAAAACATTTTACAAAATGGACAAGAATACCGGTTTCAAGCTTCTTCACATAACTACTCAAATCGTTAGTATTACACGTACAATAAACAAGGAAATTGGACTTTAGAACAGCACCGATACAGTTGGATTTCATTTGTGCATGCATACTATATAAATGTCTATAAATTAGTCACATTCCCGTTTCGCATTATAATTGTTCAGTGTACTGCGAGACTCTGTCGAGATCACAATGAAATCCGTCGCGTTAGTGTTATTATTTACCGGAGTGTGTTATTGTCAGGTCGATTTCAATGAACGACCCCGGAATTTTAGTATAGAGCTATTGTATTACACACAGGCGGAAACTGACGGACATGTAGTGATATCACCGTTCGGAATATGGACTTTGATGACCGGTATTGCCCTTGGAGCCACGGGTAACAGTTACAAACAACTGGCGAGGGCATTCATCCTACCGCAGAAACAGAGTACCTTGGTAAGAGGATACAAGGATCTAACAAACGCTGTACTAGCCCAAGGGGACAATGGTGTCACCCTCGCGAGCAGAAATTTCGTGTTTTTGGACAACGATTTCACAGTGTACCCAGACTTCAGATCATCTTTGCAAAACGATTTTGGAGCCTCACTGAAGGTTCTCGATTTCACCGACCCCAATTCAGCCCGCATTGCTAACACATACATCGAAAAGTCAGGCGGACGAGTCTCCAATGTATTACGTTCAGATGACTTCCGTGAATCGCGAATGATTTTAACAAACGTGATTTCATTCAAAGGATTGTGGGCATCACCTTTCAACAAATCTGACACAGTCTTGGAACCGTTCTACGATGAAGATAAGAAAGTGGCTGGTACTGTGAATATGATGTTCCAAAAAGGACAGTTTGCCTTCTCTAATATGCAGGCTTTGAAATCATTTGTTGTTGAACTGCCATACGGAACAAATGGCAAATACTCCATGATAGTCATCCTGCCCTATCCTTCAGTGAGAATCGCTGAAATGTACAAAAACTTCGCTCGAGTCAGTTTGAAGGATATCTTCAAGAGATTGCAAGATGATGTCGACGCATTCGGAATGGAAGATGTGGACGTGAAATTGCCGAGGTTCCATATAAGCACGAATCTTGTTTTGAACAAGCCATTGAATGACATGGGTGTTTACGACATTTTCCAACCAGACCTGGCAAGTTTCCAGAGAGTTTCAAAGGATAATATTTTTGTTTCTGCTATCGTACATAAAGCTGATATAGAAGTTACCGAATCAGGAACTGTGGCATCCGCTGTTACGACAGCTACTTTCTCTGACAGAATATCAGCACCATATTTCCATGCAAATCGGCCATTTATTTACTTTATTATGGAGAAAACTACGACGACTGTGATATTTAGTGGAATTTATTCTAAACCTACAGTTTATTAATCCTCAAGACTTTTTGCACGTAGTCTGTAACGATGCTTGCTCGTTAATCTCGATTAAAAACTTGATTATTCAAATCGTTACTCGTGTTCGTACATCGTTCTACTCGTACAATACTGGCCGTACTGCAATACTGGTGTTAATTATAAGAAAGCAGTTCCGCTTATCGTGTATTTTTTTTAAATAGAAGAGCATTTATTATGATTTAAAGGTTTACGAAGTGGTGAATAATGATCCGATTTTATGTGCATTGACTGTTTAGTTACGGATTTGACAAATGTTTCAAAAGAAAAAGAGCAAGGGACTTAGAAATGTACTTAATATAAATCATTGTGTTTAAGCCTTAACATTTCTATGTGAGTCGTTTAAAAATTATAAGTGTTATTAATTGTCAATTGTTTGAAGTGATATTTCCTTCCTCCTATTACAAATACTGAGTTCTGCAAAAAAAAAAAAAAAACATTTTAAAAGAAAACAGGGCCTCAAGTTTGCTATTACAATAGTGTCAGAATGGTCTCTTCATTGTGAGTTTTTGACAGATTTGCCATACAAAAACTGTCAAATACTCACAATGGCGAGACCATTCTGACACTATTGTAATAGCAGACTTGAGGCCCTGGTAGGTAGACCTACAGTCAGCATTGTGCGTCAGTGAATGATTACAAAATAATTGCTTACCAATTTAGAACAATTAAAAGTCATTTGCAACAAAATATTAATAGGTACAGGTCACCAGCATAACAAGTTACCACGAACTGTCAGATTTTCTCATTCGATTTTGAACTTAACTTTCAACATTTTAAAGTTTAAAATCGTTTGGAGAAATTTGACAGCTTCGTGTAGCCTGATCTGCTGGCGACTGTACCTGCCTAGCAAGTATTTGTCTAAATATTCTGTTCGTAACACCAATTCAAAACTAAATAACCACTTATTACACTAAATGGCCGGTTTTTTTTGAAAATAATCTAAAGTGATTACTTTAGATTATTTTCAAAAAAAACCGGCCAAGTGCGTGTCGGACCACGCACAATGAAGGGTTCCGTCCTTGGAAAGAATTTATCCTAAGAACAAACTTAACATTGTAGTTGGTAAACATAATCTCACATACATAGCAACTGCAAATGTAAGTTTGTACGCACAATATCGAGAGATTTACCATGTTATTTTAAGACCATAGACTTCTTATAGATTTTCCTGTAATCTATAAGTATAGAACAATTTTCTGTTTTTTTTTTTTTTAATTTTAAGTTCAGTAGTTTCGGAGGAATGGTAAATTTTCGTCTATTTTCAATTATAACTTTAAAACAATTTATTTTAAAATATAAAAAAAAATTTGAGACCCTTACAGTAAGCCCTTTCATTTGATATGTCACACGTTACAGTTAGCAAAACTTTTTTTTTTTTTTTTCTTGTTCGCCCCAAAACTGGCCCCAATATTCTAAATTCATTTATTTACGGTTCACGTCCGTGTTTGGATCACTAAAATTGATATGTGTACCAAATTTGAACTTAATCGGTCCATTACATTCGGAGCAAATTGGCTGTGACAGACGGACAGAGAGACAGACAGACAGACCCACGAGTGATCCTATAAGGGTTCCGTTTTTTCCTTTTTAGGTACGGAACCCTAAAAACAGAATACATAGGTCAAAGATCAAATTGATTAACATATTAACACTACACTCTTGTAGAAGCAAAACTTCTCAATTATAATTACGTACCTACCTACCTACTTGATTAGATCACTCGAATCTCATACATTCTATAAATACATAATAACATAATAATAAACAACCTTCATGAGAACGATGATAAAATTATTAGCTGTTTTTATAGGCTTCTTCCTATTTTGTACCTAAAGCATCGATAGATAGAATACTCTTTAGTGCACAAATTCAATCAAAATTACAAATTTAAGACTCCTACAAACAGACGCCATACAAAAATACCGCTCGTCGCGCGACACGCGGTGCCTTTGTGTCGCGTCGCAAGTCGCGCCTGTTTGTTGGAGCCTTTATATGTAGAAAATTTTACAAGGGGTGACACAATGGGCGGTCTTATCGCTAAAAGCTATCTTTTAAAGACAACCTTTGGATGGATTAAAGGGGAAGGAGAAACATTACTGCAGCAGGTAGTTTGTGGTGTACCATTTACTTATATACAATAAATAACATAAAACATGTTATATTTATCTATATAAATATATACAATAATAAACATATGTACATACAACATGGTTCTCTGCCTTTTCGCCGAAAATTGTTTGCCAGATTTTCACTTGCCAACTAACGTTTCGCAGAATTTTATTTCGCCGAATAATCATTTGCCAACTTATCATATAATTTTGTTTTATTTCCCAATCTCACAGTTACCAACTGTACATTTGGTCTGCTTTTCATAATGACACTTTTTAAAATGCCAACTTTCAAGTAGCAGAATGTTTTAGTTTGTTCCTTTTACAAAAGCGACTCGCTTCTGGCACATCGCCGGCCGCTGCCGCGGCACGCTCGCTTCGCTCGCTCGGCCCGTGCGTTGTTTGTCATACTCTAACCTTAGGCCGCGTACAGACTGGTGAAACGTATCATGAAATGTAACATGCAATGAAAGAATTTGCCGTCCACATTGTCGCAATGTATCATGCAATGTAACTGAATTCCCATAGTGTGGACGGCTTGCGCGCACGAACCGTGCTCAATACGCGCGCGAATAGAGCATTTCAACTCGCCATTTGTCGGTTTTTTCGCCGAACACAAAGGGGCGCGCAGTGTGCACGGAGCGTCAGTGTGGACGGGTTGTGTGTGTCTGTACTACGGAACGCGCGCGAACCATGGAAGAAAACACAGCAAATCCATTCTCTTCACGTGTTCTCGACAGACTGAGCTATGTTCGCCGCGCGCATGCCGGAAACAGATGTGAGTACGTCCATGCTCGGTTCGTGCGCGCCCTGCGTTCACACTTATGAAATGCTCCTTTCATGTTACATTGCATGCTACGTTTCGCAAATCTGTACGCGGCTTTACCTTTTTTTTTTTGTTCCGGGGTGGAAAATCCTCATGGATGTCCTCCGCCCTGGGGCGGGCGGAGGGGTCTGTCAGGCTCTTACTGACTAAAAACCACCCCGGTGTTCCGTCTCACACCTATTCCGGGGGTCACGGTAACGAACATACTTCCGCAACCCCCGACTGGTACCGGCCCGCCACTGCAGGCCTCTCCTCCGGTCGAGGGGGGGAGTGAGGTGTTTGACTCCCCCCGCGACGTCTCAGAGGGGCGCGCGTGGAACACTATGCGCCGCCACCTTGGGTCCGATATATGGGGGGCGACGGACGTCCCCTAGTCCGTCGTCCCTGGACCCATTTAGGGGGTTGGAAGAGGGCGTTGTCCGCCCTCCGCCGACGCCCGGTGCGCCTACTGCGGGCCGGGTGAAAGGACGAGATATCCCTCTCCGTTTCCGCAGCCTCCTTCTGCAAAATAACTGTCTCGCAGAAGGAAACCACCGCGTCCCAGGACTCCTCGCTGCCGACCATCGAACGAGCGACGGCCAGCAGCGACAGGTCACTGCCTACTCCAGAGATGAGGGCACGGCGCGGCTCCTCCCAAGCGACAAACTCTGCCAGCGTATGCCGCGGCGTGTCCTCCCGACAGTCGACGCAGTGGTGACACCGGGCGTCCGGCTCCCTGTTTATGCGACACAGGTACTTCCCGAAGCAACCATGCCCCGAGAGTACCTGCGTCACGCGAAACGACAGGGGACAGGGAGCCGTGACTCCTCCCGAGCCAGAGGTCGAGCACCGGCCGGACCGCCTCGATGGTGCCGAGGCCGGCGGAAGGGCATGACCCGAGAGTACCTGCGTCACCCGAAACGACAGGGGACAGGGAGCCGTGACTCCTCCCGAGCCAGAGGTCGAGCACCGGCCGGACCGCCTCGATGGTGCCGAGGCCGGCGGAAGGGCATGAGAGCCTCTCCCGCCATTCCGCCACCAGGACCTCGCGAAGCTGTGACAAACGCAGCTCCACATGTCGCTCCATCAGCCACTCGCTCCGCGCCCTCGCTTCCTCGCGCCACCGATACAATAACGCGAGTACTTTCGCCTCCAGGTCCCAGGGCGGGGATCCGGCCAGTGCGCAAGCCGCCTCGTAGGAGATCGTGCGATACCCCCTGATGATTCTGACGGCCATTGCTCTCTGCGGTCTCCGCAGAACAGCGATGCTGCCGGCCGTCAGGTTAGCCGCCCAGATTGGGGCCCCGTACAGGGCCATGGATCACACGATCCCCATGTATAGTCGCCTACAGGCGACGCTCGGGCCCCCCAGATTGGGAAGCTGCGTTGACAGCGCCCCAGCCGCGCCCATCAACTTGGGCGCCAGCCGCCGGAAGTGGGGTCCAAAGTCCACTCTAACCTAACCTAACCTATCGTAATATGGCTCTGCATTGCTGCCAATTTAAAGGTTTCATGTTATTTTTGAGATTCTTAATTAAAAAATGTATGTAAAAATTACACTGACAAAACGTCATTCGTCTAATAGTTGTGCTTAATGAAATGTTTGACAAATGATAAATGTCCCAAACGTTTTCTGTGTTTATAATAATCAGCTTAACAATAATTCTACCAAATGAAACGTTGTCATACAAAAATTTGCTAATCGTTAGTTGTCAAAGTGAAACATCGGCGAAACGTTGGTTGGCAAGTGATAATCTGCCAAACAATTTTCGGTAAAAAGGTAGGATACCCACACAACATACATATACATGAAGCAAGTGAAAAGAACAAAACAAAAAACATCGGTCAAGTGCGTGTCGGACCACGCACAATGAAGGGTTCCGTAGTTGGTATGAATTTATCCCAAGAACAAACTTAACATCGAAGTTGAAAAACATGTTCTTCCATACGGAATATATGAGAGAACATGTTTTTCAACTGTAAATGTAAGTTGGTTGACTATTACTCGGTAACTTGTGACGCCTTCTTGACTGTTATAGTTTTCCTTTTAACTTTGTTTTATATACTACTGCTGTGATGTTTTTTTTTACATATCCAAGTACAACCATTAAGCTGGCAGGGGGGGACACTTAACTCTAACAAAAATTAGCACTTTAAAGCCTAATATTTCAGAAACGAAGCCCTTAATCGAAAAATTGTTTTCACAAACCCGCAATATTTTTAAAAGACCCGTCCAACACCACAGGGTAGGCGAAAAAAAAAACATCACCACTTTACATGTAGGTACAGGATACCTCCTGTACATGTAAAGTGTGATGTTTTTTTTTTTTTAAATAAAAACCCCCTAAATAACTATTTTTTTCATGATTTTATTTTACCACTTTGTCGGCGTGATTAATATGTATATCCATGCCAAATTATAGCTTTATAGTAATAAGAGTCTCTGAGCTAAGCTGGGGACGGACAGACGAGCGGACATGGCGAAACTATAAGGGTTCCTTTATTACGTAACGATAAAAAAAAAACAAAAAAAAAATGAGATACCTCATTCAATTTAACTAGCATTTTCTCAAATACTTTGGAGTCGGCTTCCAGTATAACCAGATCCTGATGAATACTAGCATTAGCTGGGTTAGGGGTCGTTCGTCCCACTATGGTCAGATGGCGTGCGGAGTACGAACTTTTCGATCCTAACGAATCTTTCGATCGAAGTTAGTTTCGCTTCGAACCACCGCACGATCGTGCGCTAGTGTCGGATTCAAGAGTATGGATCGGCATGTAATTCGAATCCAATTCGATTAATTCAGAACTCGATGCTGTCGGGAGTAAGGCCCCTGACCCTGAATACCATTAAGTGTAATAAGCACTTGTCAATACATAGGTAACCAATGAGTCCAAACACGATGGTGACATCTTGTTTGGTTGAGGAGTTCCTATGGCCTGCACCTTTGGATTCCATCATCAGACCTCTATGGTAGGTATCATATTTTTTAAAGGATAATATTTTTGTGTTCACCAAAAATCTTAAGGAACATCTATGTATGCATTTCTAAAATTTTATTCTTCCCCGAAAAATACTGATCGTGCACCAAATATTAAAGGTTAGGTTAGGTTAGGTTATATTTTGGTGCACATTCAGTATATTTGGTGGAACACAGGCAAAATTAGGTAAATGAAATGGGAGTACTTTTAAATAAAATTGAAGTACTTTTAAATACCATCCTTTTTTAAATGTCACCGAAGTTATATAATATGTATGCCAAGTTTCAGCTCAATCGGATGCCAGGAAGTGCTTGAAAAATGTACGACAAAAAGACTTAACTGGAAACATAAGAAAGCAAGTTAATTTAAAGCTTGTAAAAAAATTACCTAACCATGACGTACCGAGTCATGTTACATACCAAATCATGCTAAGTAACGGAAAGTACCGTCTTACTAAATACGTCCGCAAAAAATAAGAACAGATGAAACTAATATACCTATTGTTTTTTTCTCCTTGATTTGTGTGGTTTTGATTTTTTTTATCAACTAGAAACTATATACTTTTAATCGGTTGAAGGAGACTAAACGAGATACTAGAATTGTATTGTTATTACGCCCATGGGCATTTAGGGACTAACCATACTTATTCAGCTCTGTTCAGATTTTGTCCATAGAAAATAACGATTTTGTATGGAGATGCGTATGCATCCGTTCAGCTTTCCGCGTCTATTCAGTTTTCGCGGCAAACAGGTATAAAATGTGTTTATATCACGCGAATGCTATAGATAGAGTTCAGCGCTGTGCCGCCGCGTTCATCGCTGTCCCATCGCGTTCAGCGTTATCCCGCCGCGTTCAGTGCTGTTTCGCCACGTTCAGGTCTGTACGCGGACGCAACTTGTCAACGAGGGGTCGGGCACAGTCCATGTTCAGCGCCAAACGTGGCGGAACATACCTAATAAATTTAATATTACTTCTTTTAATTGGGGTACCACTGGTGCCGATTCTCTCGTACACCGAACTAAACTAACTAAACTATCACTAAAACTCCTTACTTTTGTCTAAGAGAATCTTAAAGCTATTCTACAAACAAAATTCTCTAAAATTAAAAATAACTTTGACACAACTAAATCGAATTTGACAATCGCGACTCCACGTGGTATTTTTTTTTTTCTTTTGGCTTCGCGACGTTGTACTTGTTTGCCCTAACCCATGATTTTTTTTAAAGCAGGAGGCGCGCAATAGTGGGGCAGCCTCAACGTGTTATATTAACCGACTTTCCAAAAAGGGGTTCTCAATTCGGTTGTACTTAAAAATAAAAATAAATGTTTGTTACCATACTCCGTCGTTTATGAACCTATTTGGGAAATTCTTTTTTTATTTGAAAGGAGATTGGTCCCATTTTTATCAAAATCCAGTTCTGAAAATGGTTTTAGGCCCGACTTTAGGTTTAGAATAATAAATTATTCTAAGGGCCCGAACTACGAATTAAAAAAAATCGGATCTGGCATCACTTAGGCTATATTCCGAGTTAGACTGTAATTGCTAATAGCACTCACATCAATAATAGTAATTTGCGTTCCGATTTAGAATTTCACAATTATGACAGCTGAGAGCTGTTTGACAGCGCTCACGGTGAATAAAGGATATGGTCGGCGTTATCGCAAGATAGTGCATGTCATGACGTCATCTATATGACGATTCACGGGACATCAGTATCTTATCACGCTCACGGCAATTCGGTACGCGTATAAGCAAGCTCTAATCAATTACAGTGCAATTCGGAACGCGGCCTTACTGACTGACAGTGACATTGACGTTTTAGTAACCACGAAAGTTTGTGATTGGGAATTTACCGCAAAACGTTTTCGAGTGTATAAATAACATTTTATGTAAAGCTGACATACATCGTCGTTAAAGTTTCAACATTACATAACGTTTTAGCTGTAAGTTGGGAAACTACCATGTGCAAAGTTATTGCTGAAATAAAGTTCAAAACATAACCTCAAAGGAGCCTTTGTTTACATTTCTTTTTCAAAATGTTTTTGTGTAAAAAGTTCTTTGCGAGAACAAATGTTTGGAGAAGATTATTAGCAAATAATGCTGCTTCAAGTATATTTTCTTCAAACACCAATTATAGCGGTAAGTCATGGAATATAAACAATTTTCTCGTGGATCAATGTGTCTTGTGTAGATTGTGAACGAATTATGTCGTTAGAGCGCTCCCACAGACGGACTACGCGAACTAGTTTCTAGATCTAAATTAAATAAATCTAGCCCCCTTCTACCATCGGACATCTAGACGCACTGCAAGTTACCACCCCTACCTGGTTGATATTCCACCAACTCGCACTAAGCGTTTACAAACGTCTTTTATAATGCGCGCAGCAAAGGAGTGGAACTCTCTGCCTGCGTCTGTGTTTCCGAACGCATACAACCCTAATCTAGTCAAAGTGAGAGTGAACAGGCTTCTTCTGGGTAAGCTCACTCCATCGTAGACTTTGTCATCCAGACCTAGACTAAAGTCAAGAGCAAACTCATAATAGAATAAAAAAAAAAAAAAAAAAAGATCTCTCGCTTTATAGTTCATTAGTACGAATAAACACATTTAGAATAGTTTTTAATAGAAATGTCTATATTGAACTATCCATACTAATCCATACTATCCATACTTCCATACTAATATTATAAATGTGAAAGTAATTCTGTCTGTCTATATGTTACGTTTTCACGCCTAAACCGCTGAACCGATCGTCATGAAATTTGTCAGAGATATAGACTGGGATATGGAGAAGGACATTGGCTACTTTTTTACGCGATAACCGACATCCACGCGGGCGGAGCCGCGGCTAAAAGCTAGTGGAATAATAAATTCAAAAACTAAAATACTACGAGTACAATGTATAGTAAAAATTAATAGTAAAATAGCTACTTTAATAAACAAAAAACTAATGCAGGAGCAGTAGCAAAGCGGCCGAACAATCTGCCTTTCTCTGGTTCGAGACGGAAGCTGACGAATTAAAAGAACTACCAAGTTCGCTAAGGAGCTGTGAACTAAACTGAGCGCTCCAGGTCGCAAGCTATTATGTGCAAGACTAGCAAGAGACTCATAGTCTTTGCTGATTTGCACGCTGAATGGGCACTGGGCACTTTTCATGTTGACATTGATGCAAAAGAATTTTTGAAAAATATTTAACAAAATATTGTATTCTTTCCAGGATTAGCCGCCTGTATACAAAACAAGTATCTGTTCAATCATGGATGCATCAAACAGAGATACAATATCACAAATCTATTACCTTTACATAGAAAATGGTGTTCCAAAGGCTTATTAGATGGTGATGATGGTAATTTGACTGTTCAGCATGAAAAAGGTAAGTAAATAATAATAAAACCATGTTTAGTGTATGCAACTAATAAATTGAGCTGCATGATTACTGACAAACGTGTGCGCTGACTGCACAGGTCTACTCAATATGTGTGGTTCATTCCTCAAAAGTCCATTTCAGACACCAATCTACATGATCTGACCAAGATTATGTCTGGACTTTAAAATAGCCTGTGACCTCTGAGTTTGTTTCGACCTTTCTTCTCAGACTAGTCAGATAGGAGGAAACGCCGACCTCATCTAGCACCCTAAGACCGAATTTCACCAATGAAACTGAAAACGATCCACACATCTAAACCGAGATCAAGAGCTGTCAGTGTCATTATTGTTATAGAATATTGACACTGACAGATCTAGGACTCAAATGTGCTGATTGCGTTCAGTTTTATTGGTGAAACCAGCCCTAATATGTATGTGACATTTTTTAACATGTATAATCAACTTTTGTTGTTGTTTACTATGTAAATTTTGTTAGTTTTAAATAAAATATTTTTATTTCTTTCTTTCTTTTCTTTCAACTTCTTGACTGCTTTACCACCCTAAGGTTGAAAGTCAGTTGCATGTTATAAAACATGTTTTTTTTTTGCTTTAAGATCAATGTGGAAGTTTGATACATTCAACCAGTGAAGTTTCAATGTATTGAGAGTTTTAGTCAAAAGTGGAAAAGCAATTGGACATAGTTAAGCAGAAAGGACTCAACCCACATTGTGGTCAGGGATGAGTTGTATATACCAAAGAGGTCCTAACGGTTGGTTCTTTCACTCAGCAAAAAAGATCTGTACAAAGAGAACGTAGATTTTTTAATATTGGGAACTAACCTAGCTGGGTACCTTCCGTTAACCGTTAGGACCTCTTTGGTATAAACAACTCATCCCTGACCACAATGTGGGTTGAGTTCTTTCTGCTTAACTTCGTCCAATTATGAAATTGACCATACATCCAGCACATTCTGTGCCAGCAGAATGTATAATCGAGTTTTAGAATGTATAGTCGAGTCAAAAAACTCTGTACCTACACATGGCTACATATCAAGCTATAAATTACCAGTATTAGCTGACCTTTCATTTTACGGTAATCCTATGTGAGATCAACTTATACTGGAATTATAGCTTGGTATGTAGCCGTGTGTACATTGAAACTTCACAAAGTTGTAGGTATGTATCAAACTTATCACTTTCCTTACTGTTTAGCAATTATACCATTGTATTAGAGATTATTATTTAGTACTAGCTGACCCGACAGACTTCGTTCTGTCAAAAGCTATAGTATAAACTCCACTACTGTACCCTACCCTACCCTACCTATTCTACCTATCCTACCTACCTACCTACCTACCTACCTACCCTACCTACCCTACCCACCTACCTACCTACCCTACGCTACCCTATCCACCTACCTACCTACCCTACGCTACCCTACCTACCTGCCCTACCCTACTCTACCCTACCCTACCCTGCGCTACCTACCCACCCTACCTACCCTACCCTGCGCTACCTACCTACCCTACGCTACCTACCTACCCTACCCTACGCTACCTACCTACCTACCTACCTACCTACCCTACCCTACCCTACCCTACCCTACCTACCCTACCTATCTACCTACCCTACCTACCTACCCTACCCTACGCTACCCTACCTACCCTACTGTACCCTACCCTACCCTACCTACCCCACCTACCTACCTACCCTACCCTATTCTACCCTACCCTACCCTACCCTACCTACCTAAAACATTAAAAAATAAATTGATAAAAACCTATTCTCAGACCTACCAAATGTACATATACAATTTTATCAAAATCGGTTAAGCCGTTTCGGAGGAGTATGGCAACTAACACTTGACACAATTTTTTTTTTTTTTTTTAGATTAGATTATTTATTTGTGGAAACATGAGTACACATACAGAGCATCCAAGTTATTAAATTACATTATGGATCAGTCATGTTTGGCCTTAGTGGCGTACAAATATTTACATTTCAGTTATTGATGTAGGTATATCTTGCGATTTTGCTTTATTTTGCGATAATAAAGTGCAAATTGACTCTTTGACGTTAGGAACACACCTACATTGCTTAGAAAACAGTGAGTACTCTACATTTAAGTTAGAAAACGTTTGTATGGGAAAAAGAAAAGGGCTGTTTTTAGGGTTTTCCCGGAAATTATTCGAATTCTTCTATCCATCCTTGGACTTCAACGAACATTAAAAAAAAAGTGCGCGAATTTTGCGATTCATTTTTATATTATATTATAGACCTACCAACCCTACCTACCGTACCCTACCTAACTAAAACCTTCCATTTTTTTTTTTTTTTTTTTTTTGATAAAATCTATTCTCAGACCTACCAAATGATGACTGACACGTTATGTCAAACGCCATAAAGTTACATTAGAAGATAGAGTTACCTACTTATTATTACAATAAAAATGTAAATATGGTCGTTTTCTTACATTTTTTTTTTTTTAACTTTCTTAAATTTTTCTTACATATGAACCTTCTCCTGACAATAACAAACACAACAAAAAAATAATTAGCGAAATCGGTCCAGCCGTTCACGCGTGATGCCGTGACCAAGGGAAATAGGGATTCATTTTTATATATATAGATTTATGATATGTACCTATAGATTTGCAAGAGAAATAGCTGTTGTAAAAGCAGCATTATAAATTTATAACATAAGCAGTTTTAATAGTAGATGAACATTTAATTTCTTTAAATGTCAAAAAGTGCTACATTTTTCGCAAGGCTGGCAGGCCATCATTAAAAAAGTAGAATAGAAGTCCCTAGTCTGTCCCCCCCCCCCCCCAATTGGGGGAGACCTATGTCCAGCAGTGGACGTCTTCCGGCTGAAATGATGATGACTGAATTTACAATATATTATGTTACTAGCTTTTGCCCGCGTCTGCGCCCGCGTGGATGTCGGTTATCGCGTAAAAAAGTAGCCTAGTGTCCTTCTCCATATCCCAGGCTATATCTCTGCCAAATTTCATGACGATCGATTCAGCCGTTTAGGCGTGAAAACTTAACATACAGACAGACAGACAGAGTTACTTTCACATTTATAATATTTATTTATTTATTTTAATATTTATGTACACACAGTTAAATACATAGAGATACGATATCAATAGAATTTCAGTACAAAGGTACTGCTTATTATAATATTAGTATTAGTATGGATTTATTTATTTCTTGTTTTGTTGTTTGAAATTTATGTTAGCAGTTTTTGTACCCACCAGTGCTGCGGTATTTATTTTTTAAATATCGCAGCATTATGCTGAGACAGGATAGGAGCCATTTTGACCTCGCCTTTCGGTCCTCCTCGGTCTTTCTCTATTATGTTTTTATTTTTTGTTGTTTATAATGTAAATTTTGTTAGTTTTAAATTTCCTGTGTGTGCCCCCAATAAAATATTGTTCTCCCTTTTTATTATATTTTTTTACAATTTCAACTTTCTGTTTTCCAGCACAAAAAAACATAACAGACCTCTTCCCTCTACCAAGAGTAACGTTGAACGAGCTGAATAGTAAAACACCAAGCAAGATATTTGAGATACACTACAAACCAAACAGCGTTGCTCCTAAAGGAAGAAAGAAGAGCACACAGAATAATGACTGGACTTGTACTTATGCATTTGTTTGGCCAGAGAAAGCGAAATTTGAGAGGTAAATGTGGTTTTATAAGTAAACTAAACACATTAACATTATCATTATTTTGCGGCTGTTGTTAAAAACCAGAGCTGGGGCTCTGCCTCGCATAGGGTCCAGCATTATGCTGAGTGACGGCCGTTTTGCGTAGATGTGACGCATATTTTCCCCCAACTTGTTTTTTTTTTGTGCTTGTGTTTGTTTTTTTTGCGTCATATTTACCGGAAATAAACGTATTTTCTTTCTTTTTTTTAAATGAAAATATATTTTTTTATTATTTTTTATTATTATAAAACATTTTTTTTTTTAAATTAAAATAAAGCATTTTTTATTTAAAATAAAACATTTAATGAATTAAATGTTTTACTTTAAATAAAAAATAAACCCAATCTATACAAATAAAAAAAGCCACGCGGGCGAAGCCGCGGTCAGCCAGTGAAAGTACATATATGATACTCATAACAAAAAACATTTTTTTTTGTCTCTGTGTCATACAGTGCGACATAAAATAGTAGAAATAAAATAAAATGGAACTAAAAAATGTCCATACTAAACTGTTGCCATGTTTAAGCATTTTAAGTCAAAAATGTGATAGTTACGTAGAAAGTGGCGCCCTCATTTAATTTCTACAATTTTATTTCGCATTGTAAATAGGTATTAAAATAAATAAATAACAATTTCATACAAAAACAATACAATACAAACAATCAGGGGCCCAAGTCTGCTATTTTTATAAATTCGGCAGTCCAACACGATCCCATTGTCATTTTGCTAAAAGTTCGTAATCTGCTAAATTCATAATGGTCGATCATTGTTCGGTCAATGGTCTCGTAATAGAATTGTATTACAATGGCATTTTGAAATTTATTCATGCCAGATTTCATTTATATATATTTTTACATATTATTTATTAGTGTTATAAGCAATCTGAAGTAGTAGGAAGTTGGAAGTTTAGTAGGAAGTTTAATTTGTCATTATTTACGAGATTACCAATTCTTTCAATAGAGTGTCAGTGGTTGACCATTGGAAAGTCATAATGACGCCATTATATTAGTAGATTACCAAACTCGTCAAAATCAACAATTATGAAATCAATGATAGACCATTCTAACACTATTGCAATAGCAGACTTGAGGCCCAGATAAAGAGTCCTGGCTATACATGTCTGTTACAGCATTGTCGTATGTAACATCCCGCCAGTATTTCCCGAAGGATTGGGCAGGGATATAATAAGGTGTATCTATTTATACATATACGAATTTTTTTTAGAGAAACATCTATAAGTGATCTTACAAGATTTATTTAATTAGGAATTTTTGAAAGTGTGTGTTAACTTTCACTTATAATTTTTTATTTGAATTCACAGCACAGCAATATCAAAACGAACGGCCGCAGAAAAAGCGGCGACTCAAGCTATCCATTGGCTATTTATAAACAACAAAATAGATAGTAAAGGACACCCTGTATATGAAAAAACAGTTCTGCAGGATATAAAGAAATCATTAAATGAAACTATAAATGCCTCTATTAGCGAGAAGTCTGCGGAACGCGTTCAGAAGATTTGGAATGATTATGAAAATGGGATAAGTAGGTTTGTCTTGATATTATCTTAGTTGCTAGCTGTAAAATTGTCGTTTTTAGGGTTCCGTAAACCGGCCTCACAATCCATTCTTTGGATGCCATTAATAATATGTACCATATTAACTGGGGGTTGACACTAGCTCCTGTAATACAGTGTACACTAGCGCAGGAGCTAGGGAATACATAAAAATGTTTGCATAACTATGTCAATAAAGATTATTATTATTACTGTTGACAGCGCTCTGTCTTATTAGGGTTCCGTACCCAAAGGGTAAAACGGGACCCTATTACTAAGACTCTGCTGTCCGTCTGTCCATCTGTCTGTCGGTCTGTCTGTCTGTCCATCTGTCTGTCTGTCTGTCTGTCTGTCCGTCTGTCACCAGGCTGTATCTCATGAACCGTGATAGTTAACAACAACATTTGAACAGATACTAAAAGACAGAATAAAATAAATATTTAAGGGGCTCCCATACAACAAACATGTTTTTTTCCCGTTTTTATAGATAATCGTACGGAACCCTTCGTGCGCGAGTCCGACTCGCACTTGGCCAGTTTTTATCATTTTTAACATTATTATAAATTTTAATAATTTTATTTGTCAATTATTTTTGTTTTATACTCAAAATGTCAATGAAAACCGCATCAAACTCCGTTTCGTAGTTCAGAAGAACAACACAGTCACATGGTTTGCCTTGAGTAGTTTCTATTTATAGATTTATTATTTTAATGTATGTAATAGGTACACAGATATTAATAGATAGTGCAATATGTGAGTCATATGCTGTCAATACCTCCTTTGCGCAAAGATTTTTCCCTTTCCGAGGAGGTGAATTATTCAACAAAGTAAATAAAAACATTAATATAACGAACTGTCATAAACTTGAGTGTAAAAACAAAATAACCAAATGGTTACTAAAGCAAAGCTACGCTGATACGGAAAAAGTCCTTGAGATAGTAAAGTAACAAGGTATATTAAAATTTATTATAATTATTTATTTTATTTATTATATCATGGGGCTTGTTTCGCCGTATCTGGGTGGCTGCTACCAACGTGGATAGCTTCCCGTATGTGGAAGCCACTCGGAGGTGGTGGGCAAGTGCTTGTTAGTTTTCTACGTATTAATATTAATATTTAATTTCCTATGCACATGTACTTATTTAATAATATTATATATTTATGAAATATTGTATGTACAATAATTGTAGGCATACACACACACACGCACCCTCTCACACACATTATATTAGTACGCCATCAGTCACTTGTAATTTTACCAGGTTGACAACATCTACTATGTGATATAATGGGGGTACTGGAGTTCTAAAATACAGGCCTAGACCTAGTTTAGACTCCAGATCTCCCACAAATGACAAAATATTGTCTAAATACCTGTCAACTTAAATGTATAACTAGTATAAGAATGTGTTTTGTGGAGATAAATAAATAATTAAATTGACTTTAAATTGACAGATATTGGGTATTTATTTTAGTAATTTTCCATTAATCACAGCACAACACACATACAAACATGTATGTCGTAACATTTATTTGATTTCGTATGAGCTTTTTATATCACCTTAAATTTATCTTAATTTAAGTATTAAAACGGACACATTTATCTATGTTTTTATTATTCTAGCGTATGCCACTCGTGGGTTGCAGCTGAAAATCAGCGTCAGGTGGTACACCTTGTGTGTCATCTGACATTATGCTGAGCTGAGGCCCTTTTGGCATTATAATCATTGTTTTTTGTTTTTTATAGTTTTAAGGTGTATTTTTTGCTGTAATGCCAATAAACGCATTTTTATTTCTGTCTTTCTAAAAATCTTCAGCAGGCAGTCTGAAGGCCGAAAGTATGAAAACCTAAAAGTTTACTATGTTTTTCCCGCGGCTTCCCTCGCGTTAATTTAATTTAAATTTGACAATCAATTCGGGTTGTACTCTGCTTGTTGTTTGGCCATTGCAATCTATAATTATTATTATAATTAAGAGGATGAAAAACCGGTCTATGGACACTAAAGACTCAGAATATGTATAAGGTGTGTAAATAAAATAAAACTCTTAACACACTAACATCAGCTATCTGCCAGTGAAAGTCCCTTCAAAATCGGTCCAGCCGTTCCGGAAATTTGCCAGATCAAACAGACAGACATTTTTTTTTTTTTAAATGTTAAGTTCCCTATATAGTTTTACTAGCTTTTGCCCGCGGCTCCGCCCGCGTGGATGTCGGTTATAGCGTAAAAAGGAGCCTATGTCCTTCTCCATATCCCAGGAAATACCTCTGCCAAATTTCATGATGATCAGTTCTGCGGTTTAGGCGTAAAAACGTAACATACAGACAGATAGACAGACAAACAGAGTTACTTTTGTGGCGGTATCAACAACGCCAAATGCGAACTACGCATCAAAGACCTGCCGTCACAAATCCTGCATCGTGCTGTCAGAGTTTACCGCGCGACTAGCATATAAACAACATCCTGACATCAACCGTTGGGTAGTTGCCCACAAGACACAATACCCGTCTGGTCGGAAGATCCTCCCTTTACTATAGAGTATGAGTGAACTTTACACCCTGTTCCTCATACCTCTAAATTGGTGACCCCGAACATGGACATTAGCGCAGCCTTCGTGCAACTACCTCAGCGTGACGTCATCCATCACTTCCTCAAGCTTTCGAGCGGCGAGTCACACAGCCAGCCAGCACCCACGGCTTCAACGGGTATCCTGACCACCAGCATGCAGCGAACGCGCATACTTGGTCATCACCCTCAGTCTCATCAGCAACCTTGACACAGCGCACTGCAGTTTCGGCCGGTCCACAAAAGAAAGAAAGAAAATAAATTACTAATCACAAGCAGAGCCCTTCAACGCTCTCCTGGTCGACGCCAGCAGGCAGCCTCAACCCGACACTGTACGACGTCTGACTCACTGGATCAAAAACGCAGCGCCACCCCGACTCACTGGGGAGTCACTGCAGACAGTTCTGACTTACCGTGAACTATGCGGCACCCGGTTCCGACTCACTTGAACCACAACTGGCCCTGGCAAGCATCTTAAGCACTGACTCAGCCCACTATCGACCTCCGGTCTCCGGAGGGGAGTAATGTGGTGGTATCAACAACGCCACATGCGAACTATTCATCAAAGACCTGACGTCACAAATCCTGCATCGCGCTATCAGAGTTTACCGCGCGTCTAGTATATAAACAACATCCCGACATCAACCGTCGGGCAGTTGCCCACCAGACACAACACCCGGCTGGTCGGAGGATCCTCCCTTTACTATAGAGTATGAGTAAACTTTACACCTTGTTCCTCATACCTCAAAACTTTCACATTTATAATATTAGTATGGATGTGACCAGAAAACTAATTGATTCCATTTGTTTCAGAGGATATCTATGAAGCCACATTCAAAGAAGCTCAATATAAAACATTACAGACACCTGCCGTTTTGATCAAAGATTCTACTATTGATGAAGGTGAGCAATCCAATTACATTTCACTGCTTTTGCGATTACGTTTCCATACTTGTAAACAAAAATGTGTTTTAAAAACAACTTTAAAACGTAAACTTAACTTTATGTATACTTACATAAAGTGACTTTTCAATAGTATTAGTCATTCTGAATTTAACTTAATTTACCCTGACATAAAGATGATATTGGTTTAACTGGGAATAACATCAATTGGAAACAAAGATTTGAATAAACTACATAAAATCACGCTTGTATTACTAAGAGGTCCTGAAATCCAGACTCCGTACTACTACTTTGATTTTTTTGAATTTTGCCGCTCATGGTCCTCTGACTTAACTTCATAACTCTCAGTCATGCCGGATTCCTCACGATGTTTTCCTTCACCGTCTTTTAAGCAAGTGATAATTATACAATAAGCACATGAATCCGAAAAGTCAGAGGTGCGTGCCTTTTTTTTTTTTTGGTCGGAAATTATTGTATAACTTCTCCCGCTCTGGGCGGAGCGGGAGAGCGTGTCAGACTTTTGCTGACTAAAACCCATCCGTGTTCCTTCAGTTGCCTGTGTGCCAGGGCCACGGTATCCCTTTCTGACAAACCCGCAACCCTGGCAGGCACCGGTACTAGCAGACCCTGTCAGTGCGTGCTGACATCTCTTTGAGGCGCGCGTGGAACACAACGCCTGGTCCTTACCAGACGGCGAACTGCCCATAGCTCGCCGTCCGAAAGCCCGCGCCTACGGTTGCCGGGAATCGACTATCAATTCCCGCCGCCCAAGGCGTCTCCTGCGGCGACTAGGGGCGTGAGGGCGCACAGACTGCCGCTCCATCACGCGTTCCGCCTCCTCCTTCGCGAGCATTACTACTTCGCAGAAGGAGGTGACTGCCCCATGCACTCTCGCTCGGGACCATGGAGAGGTGCGTGCCTGAGGTTTGAACTCGAGACCTATGACTCGGCAGTCCGACGGTCAAACCACTAGACTATCACTGCTTTTCTTTGGATTAAAGAAGTTACATGCGTGCACTTCATTTAAAATATTATTGTTGCAGATGATTTTTCTGAAGACGATGATGAGTTAACTAGTCTGGGCGAAACTTCGGGTAAGTATAAACATATGCCAACGACAGCGACCAACGTCAAACCCATTTTATATCGACAGGTATAAAGAAACCTGTCAGTCAAAATAGGACAGTTAAAAACATTTAATTGTTGTTGGTGGTGGTATCTGTTAATGGGTTTTTGTGTTACGTCCCCGAGTGTGGAAATTGTGACTACATTGTTGTATTGGGTTCCCACCTGTAAAAACAAATTGAAGTGCTAATAGTAAATAAATTTTATGTCCAGGCAAATCACTGTCATGGTTGCCTGGAAGAGATCGCAGAAAGCAATAAGGCCGCCTATTTGTATATTTTGAATTTAAAAAAATTGGTTTGTGTTTTTGTGGTGTCTTCTTCTTTGCTTCGCTCTTAACAGAGCGCTCGTGGTCATCATGAGTTTTGTCCAATCGCAGGTGTTGTCCATCTGGTTCTGTTAGATGACAGTCTGGCGCATTCATGGTTTTGTGGTGTACAATCTATATATATAAAATGGTAAACTGACTGACTGGGTGATATATCAACACACAGCCCAAACCGCTGGTCCTAGAGCCATGAAACTTGGAGGGTGTGTTCTTTGTGAAGAGTAAGTATCCACTAAGAAAGGATTTTTGGGAATTCCACCCCTAAAGGGGTAAAATAGGGGATGGAAGTTTATATGAAAATCCGTCAGTTTTGAAGTTAGGATCTTCAAATTTTGTGTTTATGCTGACGATTAAAAATTAATTTACACGTGTCTCAGCGTTTTTGATAATTCCACCCCCGAAGGGTAAAAACGGGATGAAGTTGAAAAGTCCTTAATTTTCGAAAAAAAAATCACAAAATTTACTATCTAGGCCTAACGAAACGGTGTTGTTAGAATTTCACCCTTAAGGGGGTGAAAATGGGGATGAAATTAACCTGGATTAACCTCTAGGTTATTTTTTAATCCCGGTAGTACGTTTCCGTCGGATATTTTTCGACATCCACGCGGGCGAAGCCGCGGGCAGAAGCTAGTACAGTATATATTATAAATAAATAAATAAATACATATGTTATCATCAGCATCTGCCTAGCCTTTTGGGGTTGGATTCAGTTTAACCTGATGCAGCTGTCACTGGGTTGTGGAGGTCAGATAGGCAGTGGCTCCATTGGCTCCATGCTTAAAAGTCGATCTCCCACTCATGTGTGTAAAGAGACTTTATGTATTTTTAAATGCTAAGCTAAAATTCTTTAATATACAGAATTGAAGCAACAAGTCCACCCCGTATATGGTTGGAAAGTATCGACACCAACAGCCAGTTCCCTCGAGAAAAGAAATCGTGCTTTAAAACAGAAGTTTCAACAGTACGATGAAGAGATAACATCGCTACCCATTGATGAATATCGGTATTTATTTTATTTATATTTAGCGGTACAGCAGAAATATCTACCAAAATAGTAGAATCAGGACTCAGCAACGATTTAAACCGATAGATTTGCCCTCACCGTACTAAGCCGCGCGAAAAAGTGTCTGCTGAAAAGAGTGAGCTCAAACACAATAATAATGACGTTTCCATGTCAATCAAGTCAATGTCAGAACGAAACAGATACGCGACCACATTTTGACGAAGTAGGGCAAATCTACGATTTCAATCTTTGGGGCTCAGAACCAAAAAATCTTAGTGGAAAAAACTTTTTAACAAAAAAACAACCAACTTTCAAAAAAAAAAAAAAACACTAAAAAGTGAAAAATAACTTTAATTTCGTAAGTCGGTGTCATTGGTTCTGTATTTTCGTTTTATGCCACCGACTTCGGAAATTAACGTTATTTTTCACTTTTTAGTGTTTTTTGTTTAAAGTTGGTTGCTTTTTCACTTTTTAGTTATGATACCTATCCCACAACAATTCGATTACCACTACTGGCTATACCGCACAAACAACAGTGACACAAGATACCTTTACGAAGTGGATTAAAAACTACCCAAGCAAAGTTAATAAAAATCGATTAATAACCATTTATAGCCCAAATGCATCTCATGACAATTCCAATAAGCCCAAACACGGCTAGGATACATTGTTTTATCACGGAGTTCTGGTGCACACCTTCCGGCTTCATCTTCAGATCAGTTCGATGGTACCATTTTCATCAGAATTATTTATTTAAATTTGCTTTATAGTCGCTTAACTATCTTAATCGAAATATCTTATCGCCACCCGTGAAATACATATCATTGAGGAGTTCCGTTGGCCCTTTGTGGTCTTCTTCATCAGTTCCACTTCATCAAATGATACTAACTGAATGCAAATGCTTAAGTTGTTGATGAAAATACAAAAATCGCTATATGTTTGCCTGTAAAATTTGAGGAGTTCCCTCAATTCCTCATGGATCCCATCATCAAAACTGGATTTTGAAATGGGACCAATCTAGAAACCTAACCATAACCCATAACCATAACCATAACCCTATGGCTATGGTTATGGCCCATAGCCATAACCTGTCAAATAAAAAATAAAAAAATCCAAATCGGTTCATAAACGACGGAGTTCTGAGGTACCTAACAAACATAAAAAAAAAAAAATACAACCGAATTGAAAACCTCCTCCTTTTTGGAAAGTCGGTTAATAAAGTCGCAAACTATGGTTACTCATAATAGTGACATCTCTCGCCGCGTCTGAATATTATTGTAAAGTATGACCTAGTTTATTTTATTACTAATAGATGGCGTTGTTAACTAGAACAAAATAGCAGGACGACATAATTTTTGTTCTTTAAGATTCAAATATGACTTGTTTTTCGTGGGGATTAAGATCAAATTCTTTCTCCTAGTAGTCTGTGCTAATTTTCTTAGAACCACTGTATAACTTTGCCCTCATACATTTTCGTCCAAAATATACAAAGATTTTCAACGACCTCAACTCGCCACGACGACCACGTTTATATCTTTCCTTCCTAGAAATATTAATCATACTCAAAATTATAATTAGCAGCTACGCGACAAGCAACAATTATTAACATGGTCTGAGGAATTTAAAACATGACCAAATAACACGTTATATGGTATTTGGTTTCAACTGTTTTGTGGTCTTCGCAGTCATAATGGTAATTCTATCCAGTAGGTCTTTCTTTTTACTTGTTAAAATAACGTTTGTTTTTTTACTTAGGTACCCTAATAAGCAAAACCAGATAACTAAACAAGAAAACCGCCAATCTGAGTGTCCCACTAAAAAACACAAATATGTACCTTCACAAGAAAAACCGGATACCTACATTCTTAAGCAAACAAGAAAAAACCCAAGCATAAAATATTTCAACAAGTAAAGATACTTCCTACTTCCAAAAAATACAATTTTATCCTTATCCAACCTGCGTACTATATTATGACGTCACACTCACCCACACATTGACACTTCGAGTATCCCCAAAGCGTCCCGATTTCAAAAACCTTGTACCACTTCGCTGTCGAAATAACCTCGTTGTCCCGTAACCTACAATACATGACCTTGAGACCTCGATTCGCGGCCACGACCTCAAAACGTGACCTCGAAACCCGGGAAGTGACCTTGACATCTTGTGAGCTGACCTTTTTAGACGGATTTTGGTACAGATTAGTTTTATTTAGGTGAGAGTTGAAAATAGGTCAGTTGAAGAGGGAAGTAAAAGCCTAAAATTATTACAAACAAAATAATATTGTTAGTTATAATTTTAGGCATTTTTCTTGGAGATATTTGAAAAATAAAATGCGTCATGATGACGTAGGTTTCAGTAATACATATAGCTCTGATTTTTATTGGAAATTGGAATACGGAAAAGATTTAAATTTTTCTACTAACACAAAAATACTGAGAGCAAAAATCGAACATTTGAGGAAGTAGATGACATTAAGGATGTAGTCCCAAAATAAAGACATATTCGTCAAAAAAACAAAACTAGGTCAAATTTATTACAGACGTACTATGAAACTCAGTATGAAAAAGTTGGCATACTTTAAAATCTTAACAGTTCTGTGTATTATTCTGTTTTACTTAACGAAATGAAGATTTTTCGTTGTGTGTCCGATTTACAGTTGTTTTTGGAGTTTCATCTCCGTCCTTAATAGTTTCGACCCAGAATTAGATATGTTTTATCTCACTGTTTGACTCATTAAGGCGAAACTAGATATCTGAAATGGATAGTTATGATCATATGTTCTATGTTAGAGGGTTTGGTTTCCGCGCTTAGTCCTTAAGATGGACCATTGTACGTGGGCCATGGCGGCCGTTGGTGGTTATTCCAACCAGCCCACCTCCTTCCAGAAGCTAATCACGTCTCCTGGTCTGTTCAGAACGTCAGTATAGGATCTGGGTGCCCCGAGGGTTTCTGTTCTAATCTGGGTGACGCCTATGCATTCGAATAGCACATGCGCAACGGTTTCTTCCGCCTCCATGCAGGCCCTGCATAGAGGGCTGTCCGTTATCCCTATTGTGTGGAAATGTTTGTTTAGCGAGCTGTCTCCATGACATGATGTATGGTCCCCGTCACCAGGCGCAGACCGTATCTATCCAGACGTAAAAGACGCCTGATCAGCCTACCGTCCAAGGATGGCATAGCCTCTCTGGACTGCCTGCAGCCCGGTGTCGTGGTCCACCAGTTCTCCGCTTGTGTGTAGTTATGACCCTATGCGGTTAAAGCACGACTTTCATCTAACTAATAACTGTTATCCGTGATTTAGAAATATTATATTCCCATGTTTCTATCTTCTTGACCTGTGCATTATCTGTCAATAAAAATATTACATTATCAGCCTATATTGTTCTCAATGCAGGCCTCCTCTGTTTTTGAGGGAGTGGGCCCTTTTTACACCACGCGAGCCCAGTGCGGGTTGGTAGATGTCACATGTCTTCGAATTTTTGGTTCTAGGACATGCATGTTTCCCCTCGATGTTTTCCTTCACCGTTTTGAGAGCAAAAATATGAATATACAGTAATTATTAAATAAAGACATGCGACATCCACCAATCCGCTCTGGGTCCGCGTGGATCTCGGCCTCTCACAGAAAGGGGGAATATAATCTTAGCAGTAGAAACATTATAGGCTAACTATTTTTATGCTAAACAGTAATATTTTTGTGCTAAACTGCCAAATTATCAAAAGATTATAGAACTATTCCTCCTGCCTTTTATCCTTATATAATTAGGATAGCCGCTGTTTATCTTTTTCTCCCATACATCAGCCGTCATCTCAGTGTGCAATCCAATTTTTATTTTTTCTGCCTCTTTAAAAGCTGTAAAACATAAAAACTTATTAACAAATTATTATTAGTAAAACACTTCAGCACGAAAAAAATTTGTCGACGCAGTATCTCGCATAAAAACGGGACGTCCTGTATACGCCACGGGTCGTTCTAGTGGCGATCCAACGACAAAATTTTATCGCGCATGTAAACCCCCGCAGGAAAGCAACTACTAACTTTCCCCTTCTCAACATCTCCAAGGCTATTGAAAGCCGAAGTGAGCGGCGATATAACCTCAATACAAGTTTAGGAAGACATCTCGACCTCCTTTTAAAAGAAACTGGACCGACCAAAGAGTTTCTATGTCACTTTCGAACTTAGAACGTATGCATTTTCGCGAATTGAAGACCGAAAGTGAGGCAGTGCATTCTTTTCTGGGTCTTTGTAAATGCATCGCTGATTTTTGAGAGCATGTTGGACATTATTGGTGTCTCACTAGTTTTCTAGTTCGTTTTGGACTATGACGTAATTAAATTTGGAAGTCGTTTAGGAAAAGGGCATTCGTTATAACTGTCGTGACGGACTTTCTTGTTTGGTTAACTTTAAAATGAAGATAGAGTTTACGTGAAGTTTCTTAATTAAATACCTTTTCTGTCTCTTTCTCCTCATTCTATCGGTACTGAGGATATTGACCCACTTGCTTGTATAGCCCAGAGTTTCGACCTGCATTTGGTACCTTCCCTAGAATGTGCATTGCATAAAAATTACCTACTTAATTATTTCCTCTTTTACCTCCACCAATGCCCATAAAAAGTCATATTAAAGCCTCATTCTCGACTCACAAAGTAGAACATTAAAGTAAACTACGGAAAAGTACGTCACACCTTCAACCAATGCAACAATGATTCTGACGTCATTTGCGTCGCGCAAACGAAATCAAAAGCAAAATGAAATCGAAAGTTTCACTCTCGATTGTCAGCTGTTACTACGTCATTCAGACGTATGCTATGTCTGCACGACGTAGAACGCGTCATACGCTTTCAACGGCGTAGATCACGTCACGGACTTTCGCGATCACTCTCGGTTTCGTTGGCTGTGCCAAACTTTCGCGGCATACGTCAGCGTGACGTATGGGAGTAGTAAAAGTGTTCTAGAGATTTTGGCTATCGAAAGTGGGTTTTCACTTTTGCTTTTTAAATACTTGCACTTTCATTATGTGGGACAGTTGTATTGGTCTAGGACTGTGACCTAGACTAGGTTCATCATTCATCATTTCAGCCGAAAGACGTCCACTGCAGGACATAGGCCTCCTCCAATTAATTGGGGGGGGGGGGGGGGGTTGCCGTAATCGCCACGCTTGGCAGGCGGGTTGGCGATCGCAGTATGGTGTTGAAAATGCATAGAGAACGCTGCTGCCCATTCTCTAGTAAGTCCCTTAGTCGCCTTTTACGACACCCACGGGAGGAGATGGGGTAGTGCTACTTATTACGTCCGGCACCACACGGCACAGACTAGGTTAATTTTGTAATTTTAATAAAACGCGTTAATATTTAGGTCATTATATCAATCAAAATCAAAACATTTTATTTCACATCTACATGGGCATTTATGAAATGTCAGAACCAAACCGTGGACCTAGCCACGGTTCTAATTGGTTGTTTTGTATGGAGAAGAGCCGGCAAGAAACTCCACGGTTACTCTTTTAAAAATAATTGGCTTTGACAATATGTATAACAGGGGAGGATAGTATAGACCAGAGGTCACCAAATAGCGGACCGCGGTCCAGACCCGGACCGCCGACCTATTTTGTGCAGACCTTAAGTAACCAAAACTTAATTTTAAAAACACAAAAAGTTTTGATTTGCACCAACTTTACTCCCGACTTCAGACAGATAAGTTCAAAGTAAAAACAATATATTTTTCATATTAATATTGATTACTTAGGTACTTTGTTATTTTTGTCCTTACATAGTATTTGTTCATTACTTTCAAGTTTTTTTTTTAAATTGTTTTATAGTTTTCGTTTCCCGAACCGCGACAGTCATGTAATTTTTTTTAACGGACCCCCAGAGAAACTAATTGGTGATCCCTTTTAACAAGTACCAGGTAGGTACTTAACAAAATAGAAAATGGTCAACAAGTTCACAGTCTACTAGGCCTACACGTTCTCACATTCACAAAATAGAAAAGAATATAAATGAAAAAGAGTTAAAAAATATATAAATAATAAAAATGGAAACCTATTGCATACAAATGACATGATTGCCATTAAAACGGCTTATTCCACAAATCCCCCCTGAAAATCCCCCTTAGGAGGAAAAGTGGAATCTGAAAACAGTCTAGAATTCACCCCTGATAATCCCGCTAAGGGGGGGAAAACTAGAATTGAAAAAACAAAAAATAACTTATTCAAAGATCCCTGAAAGTGACTTTTTTACATTAGGGCTCAGTTTTTTCCACTGAGGGGGGATTCTCTCAGGGGGATTAGTGGAATAAGCCCATTAAAACTACAGTAACAAATGTGAATAAATATCATGTCCACAAAAGCCACTAATATAGAGTTCAAATTAGAATTGTAGATTTATAATGTCATATCGTCGTAGGTCTAGACTTGGTGGATATAGTCTAGTCTCATATAGCTTCGCTTATTTTTTTTTTTTTTGCATTTATTTCCTTTTACAATTATCAGCAAAAAACATTAGAGTCGTGACAATTGAAAATCAACTATAGTTTCATTAACATAAGACTAAAATTCTGATAACAAAGTAAATTCACTCTAATATAGATGAAAATTGACCATTCAAAAACTCCTCTTAACCGTAACTACTGAGCCAAAAAAACGGAACCATTAGGCGAAGGCCACACTACAAGGAGCCTCACCTGTTGAGCCAAGCTACTCGCTCAGTGGTGTACTGAAAGTTTGGACCTACTTTCAAACCAGTTCAACTACTTATTTAAATACAATCAAACTGACATAATTATGTTGTTAACGAGAGAGTGTTTTCCTTGTTCTGCATTATTACAAAAATCACAAACAAATTTTTTTTTTATTGATACATCTGACCCAAAATTAACTCTATTCTATTTATATTCTTAGAGGTCTCAAAGTCTTGAGACTTTGATCGTGGGTTGCCTCGTGTCCTGAAACTTTGAGACTGTCGAGACTTCCCAAACCCTCATAGATAGACGCCTGTAAAAGTTTTACACCAAAATAGTCGTCAGCCCTAACTTTTCTAAAAATATTTCTGTCTACTCTTCATTCCAGAGACCAAATAATATCAACCATACAACAGAACCGAGTGACGGTTATAGTTGGCGCGGCTGGTTGCGGAAAATCAACGCGCGGGCCGGCCGCCATACTACGTCACTGCGGCGCTAAGACCTTGGCAATAGTGTCGGAACCTAGGCGAGTTGCCGCTATGGGGTTGGCTGAAAGAGTCTCCAGTGAATTGGGGGAAGAGGTGGGTTGATTTTCTGTAGCCTTTTTGGCCTCGCACGTCCGTAACAAAATAGAAAATGCTCAGCAAATCTACAGTCTACTAGGCCTTCAACGTTCTCACATTAACAAAATAGGATATAATACCAAGCGAAGGCCTTTCTACCTAAACAGATTCTTGATTATATCATAAAATGTGATGATACATTTCGTTTTCAGGTAGGAGAATCAATAGGCTATCAAGTAAGGCTACACTCTAAACCTCCGAAGCCGCCTGGAGGGTCCGTACTTTACTGTACGTCAGGAGTCTTATTGAGAAGGTTACAGACAAATCCAGGTATGTTAAGAAAAACAAAAAGCAGAAAAAAAAATCCTTGAATAAATCCAGTCAAATATGGATGGATGGATTAACTAACTGGATTTTTTAAAGAAATTTCTCGAAACCTAAAAATAAGTAAATCAAAGTTTAACAAGACGTTTAGGAAACGCCTAAGTAATTTCGCGCCATTCAGTGAAACGTAACGTCAAAAGCATGTCAACTTTTCCATTTTTCCACCGATTTAATTTATATTCTCAACAAACAGTCAGACAGACGACAATTTTTTTTAAATTGTAGCCAGACTCGAAAAAACTACTTGTATGTAGGTCATACAAATATTTGTAACGTGCGGGAATCGAACCTGCGACACGCAACGCAGCAGCCAATAGCTTAACCACTGCGCCAAAAGTGCCGTAAAAAAAATAAAAACAAAACGCGGGAATCTTCATTCCGCTACATACAAGTCAGTTTCCATTGCAACTCAAATAGCCTTTTCAACAGAATTTGTCATTCTAAAATCAACCTAATCTGCATATCCGTGAAGTTAAAAATTGCACCCATATCTCTTTTACTCAGTTTTCAATGCAACCAAAACGGAACCTTTAGTATAGCCTGACGTGTCATACTAAAATCAACTTTGTATCCATGAACATAAAGTTGGAAATTAACTTTTTATTTCAGGTCTTGAAGGCTGTACCCACGTTATAATAGACGAGGCTCATGAACGCGATGTTAATACTGACCTTACTTTGTTATTACTAAAGAAGGCCCTAGATATCAATCCTGAACTCAAAGTAGTTGTTATGAGCGCTACTTTGGATACTGGAGTATTTACAAGGTAAGTTTATCACTAAATAAACGAAGTACCTGCTCGCAGAACAGATGACCGATGTGGCCGAAATGTTCTAGAGTGGCGACCGCGTACCGGAAGACATAGCTTTGGAAAGCCTCCCACAAGGTGGACCGATGACCTTGAGAAGGCCGCAGGAATCCTCTGGATGCGGGAAGCACAGAACCAGTCAAAGTGGTGGAGCTTGGGGGAGGCCTATGTCCAGCAGTAGACGTCTTTCGGCTGCAATAATGATGATGATAAAACGGTGTTGGAAATTGCAGCTTCGATGTGTTTGTAGTATTAGTGAGCTTTTCACTATAACAACAAGATGTAATTTTTTTATAATCAGTGTTGTTTCTCTCTTCCACAGCTATTTCGATCTATGTCCAGTCATAGAAGTTCCAGGCAGAACGTTTCCAGTAGAGATCTCATACTTAGACGACATCCAGAAGAAATTCAGACTAAACATGTCTTACACTGCAGAAGCTTGTAACAAAATAGATGGACGACCTCAAGTCAAATGTCAAGAGGTAAGCTTTATGAAGAAATTAAATTTAATGTATAGTCTACCCATTGTGATGAAATTAAACTTAATGTATAGTCTACCCATTGTGAAGAAATTAAACTTAATGTATATTTTACCCATTGTGAAGAAATTAAACTTAATCTATAGTCTACCCATTATGAAGAAATTAAACTTAATGTATAGTTTACCCATTGTGAAGAAATTAAACTTCATGTAAAGTCTACCCATTGTGAAGAAATTAAACTTAATGTATATTTTACCATTGTGAAGAAATTAAATTTAATGTATAGTGTACCTGTGTACCCATTTTAAAGAAATTAAACTTAATGTATAGTCTACCCATTTTGAAGAAATTAAACTTAATGTATAGTCTACCTCGTAATTCTTTTACCAACTTGCTGTTGAATGTCCCTTGCACTTCATAAAACATCTATAACCTATTTTGGTTTCAAGACCAATATATATTTTCCACGGCTAGAGACGGGTCAACGATGATTTAGGTTGCGAAAAGACCGACTAGTCGACCAAGCCGATCATTGCTTTCGGTGGATCTCGGGTTCGAGTTCGATTCGAAACCGATGCCGGGAATCTAAAATAAATAATAAGTGGTAGTTACGTAGGTACTTTCTTTATTCAGAGTTGGAGAAGCTCTCCTTTAGTTTATTTTTATTGTTAAGAATTTGTTTGAAACCCCACATGGGTATTTACAAGGCAGATGTGAGTGGAAACGCCGGGACGTCCTAGGAGAACATAAATAGTGACTTAAATGGTGATGTTCTTCGGAAAGATCAGGTGCGTAGCACTCGCAACCGGCGTGCGTGTGTAACTAGATGTATGAATATAAACGAAGCAAAAGGAGTATGTAAGGAGCGTAGCAGGTGGCGCTCTGTATTCTATTTCTGCCTACCCCCATGGGAAAAAGGCGTGAGTTTATGTATGTACTAGCTTCTGCCCGCGGCTTCGCCCGCGTAGATGTCGGTTATATCGCGTAAAAAAAGTAGCCTATGTCCTTCTTCGTATCCCAGGCTATATCTCTGCCAAATTTCATGACGATCGGTTCAGCGGTTTAGGCATGAAAACGTAACATACAGACAGAGTTACTTTCACATTTATAATATTAGTATGGATAGTAGCATAATTAGTCGATTACTGAAAAATTAACTAATCATCTATGACAGTTTTTAGTCTATGACACAAAAGCTGACACTTCTCTTAAAAATGTTCTGGAATGTTCTCCGAGACTACAAAAAGTCCTCGGAACTTGGAAATGATTCCTTTCCACATCTAATCTTTCCATATCATATACAACGAACCCCTTGAGATAGGAGTTTCTCTATGTATCTTCTACACTTCTTCTACCTGACGCTGTATGGTCTTGACGTTTGAAATCCGCGATTTTGATTTTATACAAACAAACCGTAACCATGGCGCGATCTTAGGATGTTTTGAGGGTATAAAGGATCCCAAATACAAAGATAAATAGATACGCGTACAAAACAACCCTGTCTCTGCTGTCGCACAGAAAAAGAAGTAGGTATGTCAAAGTCAAATCATTTATTTCAAATAGCAAAAGGCACTTTTGAACGTCAAAAATTACAAAAATAATTAATTGATTCTAGGTGCCTCTTCCAGAAGGTAGTTACGTATGGAAAAGAATGGGGAAGAAACTCCACAATCACTCTTTTAAAATGTTAAAAATATTTTGTATACATTAATTAATAAAACGATGTACCTACCTAGAATAAAAATTACTTATCACAATTGGTAAAAAGAATGAAAAGTGAAGTAATGACAGAAAAAATAATAAATGCGATGGATACATGGTGCTCACATATTTACAAACATTGAATATGATTTTCCTAAAAATTTAACATTGTAGGAAGATAGGCATTTTACTAAGAATACGCGCATACACGCGCCCGCGCCTCCCGCACCCCGCGTTGCGCGGGCGTCCGCACCCCGCTCTGCGCCCGGCAGTCCGGCTCGCACCACGCTCGCTAATGTAATGAATTGCGCTATCTCGTTGTCTTGTCATACTGTAATTCCTCAACTTTTAAGTATTTTATGTGTTTTGTATTGGTCTGAGTGATTATAATTTATTGTAAAGTTTAAATCCAATTTCATTCACCCCTACAACATATAATAAGTCAGTGTGTGAGTTAAATTATATTAATCACAAAAAATAAAATTAATATCATAAAAATTATACAATTAAATTAGCAACCAGTTGGATTTTGTTTAGACTCTAAATTGTCCTATGGAGCAGGACAAGCATGTTTCCTAGCATTCATATCTTGGATATAATCCTCTAATTTGTAATATGCTAGTTTACAAAGTGTGCTTTTAATATGAGTTTTAAATGTTCTTTCATTTAATTGTTATATACCGGATGACATTTTTTACCATCTCGTAAAAATTTAGGTACACTAGGTGAACGGAGTAGAAGCCTATGGCATAGTTTTTATTATTTTTTCTTTAACCTAGAAAGAAATTGATCTATGGATAAATACCACACATTTGAAGTAAACTTATCATACTATAACAATAAACACAGAAATTTAACAAAAAACATAATTCAATAAATAAATACGATAAATAATATTTAAATTTAAATCATACGCACCCAAATTTCAATATTTTTATCTTTTATTTTAGTTTTATTTCTGAAAAAAAAAAAAAAAAAAAAAAAGACGTGTGGCACTCGGGGACTGCCGCGGTAAAGCTATTGCATAGCATTTTGTATCAACTTATGCAATTATAATTATTTATTTATTTTATTTATGCAGTGTTTCTTTTTCTTTGATATTATTTTTTTTTTTTTTCGTTACGGAATTTCTGGATTCGGTCCCCGCGCTCAAGGCCCGCGATAGAAGCTATGCAATAGCTTAAAAACAAAATAAATAAGTGCTGAACGTCGTAAAAGTGTATAACTACGTAAACAAAGTCAAATACTATTCAAATATAAGCATAATAACAACTTTAAAATAGACGAAAGTGTTGAACCTAAAGTAATTTTAAATAAAAAAAGAGTGACAAACTGTTTTGACAGCGAAAAAATTCCATGTACATGAGTCATTTCCAACCGTCTAGTCAAGTTTAAAAATTGTTCAACTGGAATTGTATCAACTATTTGGCTATTCAATTAAGTCGTTGTAGCCTTGCGGTGCAACAGGGGAACTGAATGTACTCGTAATCGACTGGTCGAGAGTTCAAACCCCACTATCAACAATCACTATTTGTGAAGATCATAATTTTATAAACTAATATTTATAAGAATAAAATTCGCAGTACACAGAAAAAAGAACTGCCAGAAATTATTAGATCACTAGAGGGTACTGGTGTAGTAAAACCGTCGGAGTGGGGAGCGATAGGTTTTTTCGTTACGGAATTTCTGGATTCGGTCCCCGCGCTCAAGGCCCGCGATAGAAGCTATGCAATAGCTTAAAAATTGCTATGCCATAGGCTTCTACTCCGTTCACCTAGTATACCCAATTTTTTTCGAGACGGTAAAAAAAGTCATCCGGTATAAGAAGGTATTTTATTGTAACATTTAACACAGTACCCCATAAAAGATGTATGTACTTTAGATAATCTGAAAAATGGTTTGCAACTTTCGTGTCTTTAAACATGTCCATGTTTCAGGTAGCCGAAGTAATAAAAGCTATTGACAAAACGGAGAAAGAAGGTGCCATACTAGTTTTCCTCCCGGGATGGTCCGACATCAAACTGACGAAACAACTACTAGATGAACATTATGGGCAATCCGCTATGCATATGATATTGCCTGTACATTCTAGGTAGGTTATGAAAGACTTTTGTATTTCTACTGCTGAATATAATTTGTAATGGAATTAACTGAAAACCTGAAAAGGGGTCATTGTATTCATCATTATGAACAACTTTTACGATGGGATGACCTCGCGACAAAAAGCAGCTGCTACATAGTTTGGCAAGGACATTGACGCAAAACTTGTTACTATATAGTTAGATAACTCGCAGTACATGATTCTGGAAGGGCGAAAAATTTATGTGTGGGGTATTGGTGGATAGATCTCCAATGATTCCCACACCAAGGGATAGACGAAAAAAACACATCCCCACTTTACGTGCAAGGGAGGTACACAAAAAAAAAGTATATTTCAAGATTTTATTTTATGACTTAGTCGGCGTGCTTAATATAATAGTCTCTGACCTAGGCCGCTAACAGACAGACAGGCGAAACTATAGGGGTTCCTTGTGAACTACAGAACCCTAAAAGTACCGTCGACTCGAAAAGTGGAAGATTTTATAAAATAACATGGAAATTCTCACATTCATTCAAATTAATATTACCAGTAACCTATTCATTTTAGATTATCAACATCAGACCAAGCCAAAATGTTCTCGACCCCATCCCGAGGCATTCGCAAAATAGTATTGGCTACAAACGTAGCAGAAACATCTATTACTATACCCGATGTTGTCTACGTAATAGATAGTGGAGCACATAAGGAGAACCGAATCAAAGATGGCACCGGTATGTATACGATAGTGATAGTTATCTACCATTGTGATAGTTGTTACTGTCATAGTGATAGTAGTCTACCAACATGATAGTATAAGAAACAAATGTAGCAAAAACATTTATTACTATACCCGATGTCTTCTACGTAATAGATAGTGGAGCATATAAGGAGAACCGAAACAAAGATGGCACCGGTATGTTTACGATAGTTATAGTTATCTACCACCATGATAGTTGTTACTATCATAGTGATAGTAGTCTACCAACAGGATAGTATTAGCTACAAATGTAGCAGAAACATCTATTACTATACCCGATGTCGTCTACGTAATAAATAGTGGAGCACATAAGGAGGACCGAAACAAAGATGGCACCGGTATGTTTACTATAGTTATAGTTATCTACCACCATGATAGTTGTTACTGTCATAGTGATAGTAGTCTACCAACATGATAGTATTAGCTACACATGTAGCAGAAACATGTATTACTACGCCCGATGCTGTCTACGTAATAGATAGTTCCCACTGCTGGGACACAGGCCTCTCTATGAAAGGGAGTGGGCTGTAATCCATCACGCGCGCCCAGTGCGGGTTGGTCGTAGATGACTATGAGAGTAAGGGAAGAGAGAGTGCACCTGTGTCTGCGCACACACTTGTGCACTACAATATCTCCCTCGTTGAAGACTGGTCTCCGCTAAGATTGGTCGCAATGGCCGAGACTCGCACTGGAGGACTATTATTGTCGCTATGCTCTATTACCAATTAGTTTCACTGGGGGTCCATTTAAAAGAATAATATGACTCACGGTCCGTTTCATAATTTCAGTCAAAAGACGTCCACTGCTAGACATAGGCCTCCCCAGGAAGGGGGAGATTTGCCATAATCGCCACGCTTGGCAGGCGGGTTGGCGATCGCAGTATGGTGTTAAAAATGCATAGAGAACGCTGCTGCCAATTCTTTAGTAAGTCCCTTAGTCGCCTTTTACGACACCCACGGGAGAAAATGGGCTGGTGCTATTCTTTACGTCCGGCACCACACGGTCCGTTTGGTAGACCAAAACTAGAAATCTAGATTAGAAAAACGAAAAGAAACCTGAAATTAATCAACAAATGTAATGGACAAAAATAACAACAGTAATTAATATTAATGTGATCAATGTAATTTTTTACTTTGAACTTATCTGTCTGAAGTCTGTGTAAAGTTGGCGCCACTTTAAACCCAAAACTTTATTTTCATTGTTTTAGATTAAGTTTTAGTTATAGGTCCCGATCCCAACCGCGGTCCGCCATTTGGTGACCCCTTCTATATTCTTTAACGTTGTTATGTTTCCATAATTCCAGGCACAGCAAGTTTGGAAACAGTCTGGGTATCCCAAGCCAGTGCTAAGCAGAGAACGGGCCGAGCAGGGCGAGTACAACCAGGTATACCAATGTTTTTATCTAAAATGCCTTAGACATATCTCGCGACCCTAGGGTCTCGTACGAGGGACCGAAACCTGCTCGCAGAAGCTCGTTAGACGTTTTTAATTAAATGAGACACCAACCGATGATGATCCCTGTTCGCATTATGCAAGTGCACCCTAAGACTACCCCCGGTTGGTGGAGGACTATTGCAGGATATGGAAACAAAGATATTGGACTATATTTGTATGTATGCGATATTGGCCCCTGCCTGATCGTGATCCCTACCTGAGGCGCGCGTAGAAGACAATGCGCCGTCGACCCGGGCTTGGTCCTTTCCCGACGGCGAGCTGCCCATAGCTCGCCGTCCGCAAGCCCGCGCCTACAGTGGCCGGGAATCGGCTACCGATTCCCGCCGCCCAGGGCGTCTCCTACGGCGACTAGGGGCGTGTGGGCGCACAGACTGCTGCTCCCTCAAGCGTTCCGCCTCCTTCTTCGCAGAAGGAGGTGACGGCCTCCCATGCACTCTCGCTCCGGACCATGGCCTGGACCAAAGCCTGACGCGAGAGATCGTCGCCACCGATCGCCTCCGTGAGGATCCGGTGGTGCTCCACCCTATCCGGGCAGACCTCCACCGTGACCAATTGGACCCCACTGCGTGGGAAAATTTTCGTCGATTTAAAAAAAAAAAACTATTTCCTACAAAAGTGCAATACCTACGCAGTCAACATTAAATTACCTACGAAAAATTTCCATCATCAGATCCATGTTAACAGGCTTCGCGTCGCTGCCCCTGCCATCCTGTAGATTATTAAAACAACGTTATAAATGTGTGTTAAAGTTTTTTGTAATTATCGACAATAGTTACTATTATTACTATAAAAAGTTTTATCTACGCCCATGCTCTAAATCCTCTATAAAAGTTTCTGAAACAGTTGGCTTATTGCCAACATTAAAACACCCAGTGTCATAGTAACCATAATAGCATCCAAACGGGAGTTATAATGTTGTACTGAATTTCATAATGCAACTCCTTTGCTTTTATGAGGATGATGATCCCTTCCTTACTCATCTGTTTGATGAGTAAGGAAGGGATAATCATCCTCCCTTCCATTCTCACTACTCAATTCGTGGTATCTTTATGAATTTCAAAAAAAGAACATTGTCACGCACGTGCGTTTCACTATACTATACCATAGCGTCGTATCCCGCCATTTTTGTTCGATATTAGTATTGCAAAAACTGTTTCAGAACCTTTTATAGAGGATATGGGTGTAGATAAAGTCTTGTATGCAACTGTAATAATTAGGCATTAAAACACGAATGTGGATTTATCACACGAGGCGAAGCAGAGTGTGATAATAGTATCACATGAGTGTTTTAATACCCCTTATTATAAAACAGTTGCATAAATAACTATAAAAACTCATTGAAATAATGCTATAAATGTTTTGTTGATCGTTTTCAGGCCACTGCTATAGAATGTATACTAGAGAGAAAGAAGCTGAATTCGTTCCGCATACAACGCCTGAAATATTGAGGTAAATACAAGACATTGAAATTTTGAAATAATTTGGGGTCAAGCAAAAGTAATTGCACAGAGCTTGGAATCGCTGCACCAGCAGAGACTAGAAACAGACACCATTACAAATAATGTTTGTGCTTGCTCAATTGTCGCTGAGCGCAAATTTTGGCTGTCACAGGCATTGTTGTTTGACTCCCTGAGCAAATAAGAGGCCGTCACAATAGTATCCAGAATTTGTGAGAAGACTTATAAGTACCCTGGTTTTAAACTAGGGTATAAGTGAGAATTTGTGAGAAGACATATAAGCACCCTAGTTTCAAACTAGGGTATAAGTGAGAATTTGTGAGAAGACATATAAGTACCCTAGTTTCAAACTAGGGTATAAATGAGAATATACGTCTTTTCACAAATTGTCTTATTATGCCCGAGAAAGTGTCTGCCGCCACAGCCTTTGGAAGTTAACAGGAGCGTTTTTTTTTTTTGTTGAGTTAACTTAAAAGTTAAGCCGTTAATCGTTTTGTTAACTTCGTTAATTAACGAGTTAATGCACCTATGCTAGTTTCCACTTTAATGCTACCTATGCTAGTTTTCACTTCTCGTGGTGTCTGATGGGTGGTCTTCTCATTAGTTTGTCTTTAGTTTAAGTTACTAACAATAGTGTTTTAAATGCAACCCTTTTACTAACAATTTTTTTTTTTTTTTTGTCTTAAAAATATCGCTCTTAGCGATAAGACCGCCCATTGTGTCACCCCTTGTAAAATTTCTGCATATAAATCTATATTTTTTATGGTGTGCAATAAAGAGTATTCAATCTATATATCTATTATTACAGCAATATTGTATTTTTACAGGATACCCCTCGTGCAAACAGTATTAGAATGCAAGTCGTACGCTCCTGATGAGAAAATAGCGAGCTTCCTATCACAACTACCTGAGCCGCCTAGTGAAAAATCTATCAAATTTGCTGTCAATGACCTTATAGAGTTAGGTAAGTCTAAGATTTATAAGTTACTAGCTGCTACCCCCGACAAAATCGGTCCAGCCGTTTCGGAGATTAGCCGGAACAAACAGATTTTATTTTTTAAATCTATCATATGCATGAAGTAAAAAGCTGTTATTTTGACATTACAGACACTTTACACTTTATTTATTTGTATAGATAATAGGGATAACAAAAATATATAAAAAAAATAAAAAATAAATAAATCATAATAAATATATAATATAGCTTTTTCCTGCGACTTCGTCCGCGTATAAGAAATATATCCTATGATGTCACTCGGCAAATAGTGTAGCTTTTTATCATTGAAAGAATTTTTGTAATCATATCAGTACTTTCAGAGGTTACATCTTACTAACAAATAAGGGCAATAAAGGCGTTTCGTGAGATAAAAATACTATATTTTGTATATTTTTTGAAGTGAAAACTTCTTTAGGCGCGTTGAGCACTTTTTGGGTGAACAAAAATCATGGAAATCGCGTCATCTTCACCGAACGCTTTCCATGAGCTATATGTATAAAAGAACAGTTATTCCAAAGTTTTGTGTTTTCACTTCTGTCGGCAGTCCTTATGACTGCGATTTTTTTATTTTGGCAAACTTAATTTCTTAACCACCATCAGCAACAATAAATAATTTACTTTACGTCACACCTGGCCATAATGTGAGTTTTACCGCACGCTACGCTTACAGTAAAACTCGCATTGTGGCCAGGTGAAGACGTAAAATTGTGTACTCACCACGGGCAGTAAAAAAGAAAGCCCTCTATCGCATATTTACAACCCTCGACTGCGGCTCGGGTCACAAATACCTGCGATTTCGGGCTTTCTTTTACAGCCCTTGGTAAGTAATGTACTATTACATATCTCTATTTCTTTCCACAGGCGCCCTTACTCCACAGGAACAGTTAACCCGTCTCGGCACGCTCCTCTCATCGTTAACCCTCCACCCGCGCCTCGGTCGCAGTGTGCTACAGTCGGCGGTAGTCGGGAACGTAGTCGCAGTCACTAATATGGCGGCGCATTGTGCTTCTAATACTGAGCTGTTTGTTAATGCCGCTGAGCGACGAGATGGTAGGTGGAGCTTTTTTCCTACTAGTTAATAATCACATCGTTCCAATTCATCTATATATACTCGTTACAGTTATGCAAATAAGAAAAAAAATATTATTTATCTCCACAAATTACATTCTTATACTAGTTGTACATAATATTAAGTTGACCGAGATTTTAAATTGTTTTTTTAAATCCAAAATTCAAAAAAGGAAGAGTTTATACAGAGTGTAACTTGTTTTATTTTTTATGTGTGTTCGTCGGTATTTTCGTCAATTGTGGACCGATTTTGATTTCTTTTTTCATTCGGTAGAGGAAGCTTGCGCGGTGGTCCCATTTAATTGTATTAACTTTGCTTGGGAAGTTTTTGAGATATCTTCGCTAATAAATATTTAATCCACTTTGTGTATCTTGATGATGTTTTAATACTGTCACTGTTGTTTATATAGCAAGTAGTGGTATACGAATTGGTGTGGGGTACCTACCATAACTAAAAAGAGAAAATTAAAAAACTTTTTCACAAAAAAAAAATACCACCGACTTCCAAAAAAAAAACACTACTAAGTGAAAAATTACTTTAATTTGGAAGTCGGTGGCAAAAAACTAAAATTCACCTCCAAAGATACCGACTTCCAAAATTGAAAGCATTTTTCACTATACAGGAAAAGTTTTTAATCAGTGCGCAAATTTTGACAAATTAAACTTAAACGTTATAAGTTTTTAAACTGTCATGGTCACTAATATTATTATTAACATAAACGGGATATTTACCATGTTTATTAATTGTTCTGAGTTCCCGATATTTCGGCGCTGTTGCAAGCACCATGATCACGGATAAACTGAAGTCACTGCGGGTGGGTGTTTATGAGCAGACAACACAGTGAGTTTCGTGTGTCGGGAACAGAATCGAGTTGCGAGTGACAGTGGTAGCGGTACTGAGTGAAAAAAACGAACAAGAAAGAGGGTAGACCGTTTTGTCTGCTCATAAACACCCACCCGCAGTGACGTCAGTTTATCCGTGATCATGGTGCTTGCAACAGCGCCGAAAGACGAGTATCGGGAACTCAGAACAATTAATAAACATGGTAAATATCCCGTTTATGTTAATAATAAACTTAAACGTGTTTTATTATACAGTTATACCTATCCATATTTTGCTGATTTCAAATAGGAGCAAAAAAAAAAGTATTGAATAAATAATGGAAATGTGTTCTATTACTAATACTGATCCACCAAAAAAAAAATGCGAACTGGTTAAAAACTTATCCTGTATAGTTTTTTTTTTTTTTTTTTTAATGATATCAAAGTAGTTTTTTTTTATCTATCAAATCTAGCCAATAATATTATAATTTTTACAGAAATCCGTGAAATAAAACGCAAGTACAGTCCCACATCGGATTACGCCGCGCTCTATTGGATACAGGCTGAGTTCGACAGAGTGTCACAGGAAGGCGGCCGGGTTGCTTCCGATAGATACTGCGACAAATATGGCTTGAGGGGGGACCGACTTGGATTGATTAGATGTTAGTATCAACCTGTTCAATAATAAAATGTTTGACAGTCATCCCCTTGCGATAGTGAAGGCACATCAATTTTATTGTATTTTTTTTTTTTGTTTTTATACTCCCTAAACTCTACCTTCATACTCTATTTAAATTAACCTCGTTTTACTATAGTATTTTGAAAACTGGATTTTCTAGTATTATTTTACACCTAACTAGATGACCGCAGTGCTATTCTGTAACTATCTCACCGTGAAAACATAAGTGAAATGAGCGTGAAGTGAGCTGTAATTCCACCTGCCGATCTATTCTGTAAAAATCTCACCGTGAAAACTCAGGTAAATGAGCATCAATACACAGTGACAATCCAATCATCAATGGAATGACAGCTCACTTCACCTGTGTTTTCACTGTGAGTTTTTTACAGAATAGCAATGCTGATGCTTGGAATTGACACTATTGACAGCTGGCTTATTCCACTAATCCCCTCTGAGAGATTCCCTCTCAGTGGAAAAAACTGAAACTAATGTAAACAAATCACTTTCAGGGGATCTTGGAATAAGTTATTTTTTGTTTTTTCAATTCTAGTTTTCCCCCCTTAGCGGGATTATCAGGGGTGAATTCTAGACTGTTTTCAGATTCCACTTTTCCTCCTAAGGGGGATTTGTGGAATAAGCCTTGACAGCTCACTTCACTTATGTTTTTACGGTGAGATAGTTACAGAATAGCACTGCTGTAGTGCTATTCTGTAAAAATATAAAAATATCACCGTGATAATTTAGGTGAAGTGAGCGTGGAGTTAGCTGTCAATAGTGTCAATCTCTAGCATCAGGTGGAAAGACAGCTCACTTTAACTAAGTTTTCACGGTGAGATTTTGACAGAATAGCACTACTGGTGAACTTCGTACCGCGTGAGACAAAATTTAGATTTTTTCGAGTTTTCGGCTGTTCCTTTGGGATTTCCCTAATTTGAATTTTTCCTTAACCACCCCAGGATTAAGGCAAACTGAAAAAAAATCAAGTCGGTCGAGCCATTTTCAAGTTTTTGCGAGACTAACGCACGGCAATTGATTTTTATATACAGGGTCATTGTTAAAACCCACTGAGTTAAATAACTAGAGAAGCAAACCTCATTAAAATGTGTTAAAAAAGTGTAACCTACTATTTAAACGCGACGACGTAGCTTTAAAACCACTAAACATTTAAAAGTAATAATATACTGATTCTTCTTAAAAAGTTATTATTATTAATATATTTAAGTTCACTTTGGTTGGCGTCACACAGAGCACTAAACTGAAGATGACGTTAGCTACGCATATGGCTGTGGCCATATGTCCAGTGGCAACGCCTTAGCGTGGTAATTACTAATCTAGTGTAACATTTATATATCAATGTAAAAACCTCTCAGGACTATATTACTAACTTCATAAATAACAACTTTTATTTTATGACTTTTAATAATTCATCAGATTAAAAAAAAAATTACATACAAAAATTAAACAACGCTCTAAATATTCTGAACTCTATGCGTAGCAAAACAAACTGCCGTGTCCAGTACAAAAGGCAGAGGCGACAGTGCACCGGAGGCGTAAGGTAGGTACACACGGCCACAAATCAAGCTATACTTTCCAGTATATGCTGACCTCTCATTGTACGGAAATCCTATACAATGCGAGATCAGCCTAAAATGGAAATGTATAGCTTGATTTGTGGTCGTGTGTACAACAAAATACAGAATTGAAATGTGTTAGATAGAACAACGAAATCTTGAAGGTTTATTTTTGGTACTTAAATGTATGTTTTGTAAAAACTCATAGAACAAAATTTATTATTTATGATGTTAGTAATACAGTCCTGCAAAGTTGTTAGTGTTTTATCAATAACCCTGTATACCGAAGATAAAGTTTTTTTTTTTTACGTGACCAAGTCTACCGTATCGATGAACGCCGGCTGCATGCACGAAAAAGGATAACTCACTGTCCCGTTGCGCTCATTGTCCCGTTACGCTCATTGTCCCTTTACGCTCATTGTCCCATTACGCTCATTGTTCCGTTACGCTCATTGTCCCTTTACGCTCATTGTACCGTTACGCTCATTGTACGCTTGCGCCGCATCAATGTTTTGTTATGAGGTTGTCACGTTAAACTATCGTCCGTCCGTAAACCAACTTTACAGACAACCAATTTTTTACTTGAATTTCAGCCTGACAGCACACTATAGCTTACTTTTCCTCCACCAGCTCTCTCTCACCTCCACTTGGAACAGCTCCTTAAGTCCAGCATGATAGCGCGCACAACTGAGGCGGAGGACCTGAGCCGGTTCTCTGACATTGACGAGCTGACGTGTGGAGTATTGATGTCTGGCGCTGATGCCTTACTAACTACTAGAAAGGTGATCAAGACTAAGGGAAAGCTGAAGACTGTGGTTGATATTGTGACCAGGTAAGGTTTAGAACAATAAGGCTACCCTTCCCCGCCCCTTATCTCCGAAGTTTGCATAGAGAAAAATCTGAAATTATTCTATGTGATAGAAGCTTATGTAAAGATTACAGGAAAAATAAAACTATGTCTCTAAATAGCACACTTTTTCAGAAATCAACAAAAATTACATTAGTTCCTTTATCTGTCAAGAGATGGCGATGACCTAAAACTGCAATATTCCAAACCGCAGTATTAAAATTCTCTCTCTCTCTCTTTTTCTCTTTCATTTTTTTTTTCTTCTTTTCCTCGCTGATGAAAATTTAAAAACATTTCACGTTTCACAACCAAAATCTCCTCCTTCCTACATATTAGCAGGTAGCAGGTTGCTTTGGGCATGGGGTCTCAACTCGAACAAAGTATAGTTAGTCATGAAAAAACTTCACAGATGGCAGCATAGGTAACAATTATGAAATTAACAATCAATAAAAAGCGTTATAGGGCCGATTTTGGCTGAAGTAACATTAATAAAAATCAAAAATTCCTTGTTTAATGTTGATTTATCTATTTACACTCATAAATCACGAGAATGACACCTAGTATCTAGGCCGACTCCTAGATGGCGTTATAAAACTAGTCTGGCAAATAGTGAGTCGCTGATGCTGCCATGTGTTAAAAAATCGAGGGAAAGAAGTAGCCAGCTCAATAGCCAGCCTTAGAGAGGTATTTCTTTGTATGAGATTGGGTATCAGTACGTAGTATTATATAATGTGTGCTTTGGGTGAAGCACAGTTGTAGTTTTTCTGGGCTAGTACGGAACCCTCGGTGCGCGAGTTCGACTTGCTCCTTGACCGTTTTTTTTATGACAATTAATTTTGAACTTTATCATATTATATTATTACTAGCTTATGCCCGCGGCTCCGCCCGCGTAGATGTCGGTTATCGCGTAAAAGTAGCCTGTCTTTCTCCATATCCCAGGCTATATCTCTGCCAAATTTCATAACGATCGGTTCAGCGGCTTAGGCGTGAAAACGTAACATACAGACAGACAGATAGACAGACAGAGTTACTTTCACATTTATAATATTAGTATGGATAGGTATATATATATGGGAAAACAAACTCAAAAAAATAATATATCTATACTAATATTATAAAGCTGAAGAGTTTGTTTGTTTGTTTGAACGCGCTAATCTCAGGAACTACAGGTTTGAATTGAAAAATGCTACAACCAATAGGAGCGGAGCATAAATGAAAAATGTTGCAAAAACGGGAAAAATTATTCCTTTTTGAGAGCTTCCGTTGCGTGCGCTGCGTAAACGGTTTAAGTTACGCAAATATCATGTATGATGGAATTGTTCCTCTTTAAAAGTTCTAAAAAAAAGACCGCGAGAGCATGTCTATCTTTTAACATTGACTCACTATAACATTTTTTATGGTTATCAAATTTGTTCGAAATATAATGCATTATTTGCGAAGGAGTTTTATCAGTATAATATTAATCCTTATCCAAATAAATATGTTATTAATCACAAGTATTTAAATGTTAACAAAATTGTCCTTGACATCACTTGATTTCAATCAACATCTGAGATATCATAATTTTAAAATAACTCCGTAACAAAATAAGTAGGAAATTCATTACATATACCACTCTCTCTCTTAGGTGACGCAGACGTAGTTGCGCGGGTCAGCTGTATTATAAAGCTGAAGAGTTTGTTTGTTTGAACGCGCTAATCTCAGGAACTAGATACTGGTTCGAATAGAAAAAATATTTTAGTGTTGGACAGCCCATTTATCGAGGAAGGCTATAGGCTATATATAACATCACGCTATGATCTTTAGGAGCCAAGCGAAAATAACAAAAGTCCGAAAGAACGCTAAGCGATAACGAAGTTATAGCGCCGGCGAGCGACGGGATGCGGTGTAAAAATAAAAATTCCATAAAAAAAAAATGTATTTTTTCCGTAGATAAAATTAAACATAGATTCCCTCATTTCGATATGTGCACATTATAAAGACTCACACTGTATATATATATAATTTTTTGAGTTCTTTTCCCATTTTTTTTTTGTATTCTGGCTGTTTGTGTATGTGAGTTTAAATGTTTGTAAACGCACCCACGATACAGGAGAAATTCCTATTGTGGGGCAACGTTTTAAAAAAAAAAAATACTTTATCGTTATCCGAGATTCTAAATTCAAATATTTTTGTCTACAGCACCGGTGACCGAGCCCACATAGGCACAGAAAGTGTCAACAAGGACGTACTGAAGCGTTACACCAAGCCATCGTTGCTATGTTACTTCGGCGGGCAGCACTCCACTGAGCGCCGCGCACTGGTTGTGTACAAGACTTGTGAAGTACCGCCGCATACACCTCTGCTGTTCTGTATAGAAGACGTTACCAAGGTAATGATAACTTACTTCCAAAATTCCGTATTAGACAGGTTACATCAAGAAAGTACTAACCCAAAGCAAAAACCGGCCAAGTACCGACACGTCAGACACGACCACGCACAATGAAGGGTTCCGTAGTTGGGACGTATTTATCCCAAGACAAACATAACACGTTGACTGTCCGTGCATTAAGGCCTATTCAAACTTAAGCGGTATTCGCTGCCGCTCTGGGTAGAGGTACATACCTCGCGGATGTGCTCTACCGCAGACGGTAGCGAATACCGCTTAGGTTTGAATAGGCCTTTATATGTAATCAATGTTTGTAAATGTCATCATGTATCTAACGAATAATTAATTTGTCTGTCATTGCTTCACTTTTCATTATTTTTACCTATTGTGGTATAGTAACTTTATTCTAGGTAAGTGCATTGTCTTCACATATAATTAATAATGAATGTACCTATACAAATATTGTTAACATTTTAAAAGAGTAAGTATGGAGTTTCTTGCCCATTCTTCTCCATATTTTTGTAAATTTTGACGTTCAAAATTGCCTTTTATGTGCCTATTTGAAATAAATGATTTGACTTTGACTTTGCATTTCCGACTCAGCCATGACGTTCGTGCATTACATGTAATGCATTAGGTAATACAAATTACATTGGCTTTTGTGAGTTGGACGTTTGAAGTAGGAAAAAATATTTTGGCAGACGTATAGGCAAGGATACAAGGAAATTAAAAAACAAAAATCCGGAGGTCTCGTGGTACGTAGTAAATTTTGCTTGGACAGTCAACGTGTTAACATTGTAGTTTGTAATACACGTTCTTTTCCAACTGAATATAATGTTATATTTAGACCATAGACTTCTTATGAATTTTCCTGTAATCTATAAGTATACAAACTAACTAAAGTAAACTATTTTATGTCTTTTTTTATTTTATTTTAGGTTAGGAGATAAGGAATGGTAAATTTTCATAAATTTTCTTAAATAACTTTAAAAGTATTGAGTGACGTTCTGTAATACAATAATAATAATATCCCCACCGCCATATCTCTACGTTGACGTCGTGGTGAGGCTGGCGCGCTCCGAACTCTAGGTCTGTGCCGGTAGAGTTTACTTTATCGGAACATGTCTAGGGTGAGAAGCCAGACCAAGAGAGATACAGAAACCCGCAGGGCAGCATGTGGCGAGCTGTTGGGCAGTTGCGACCCCACGGACCCTATCTCCCGGGAGAAGTCATGTTCCTCATCTCTGGCTTGCCTTTATTGGCCGGCTGGAGTGAGCACTGACGAGGAACTGAGCTCCCACCTCATTTTTGCCTTTATTGGCTGACTTGAGTGGAGATTCGCAAGAACAAACGTGCTCGGAGGAAGGAAGTATTCCAGTAAGTGCTTGTAGGGATCTTGACCATCTTCCGGTCTCTGGGATTGTTCTGAGAGCCGTGGAATACCTCTCCACTCCTCGAGCACCTCAGGATATGTTGTCCTCTTGTCGCTACGTCACTATGTGCTAGCGACCGTTTCCGTTTCCGGTTTTTTAATGAGTGTGCAAGTCACCCCCTGCCATTTTATCCGTGTATAATAAAACATTGATCAGGCAGGGGCCATAGTCCTCCCATAGTTTTAGGTAACCAGTCCATTTTAACCCAGTCCCTTTTAACTCTTGAATCACTCGCTACGCTCGTGATTCAGTGGTCATGAATCACTCCCTACGGTCGTGATTCAGTCGTTAGCATCGTTCACTTGCTCGTGATTCATCTATGGCCCTCGCTTTAAATCAGTCCTTTGTTCACTAATTGCATAATATACTATGTTTCCATATCGTACAATAGTCCTACACCACCCGGGGGTTGTCCTTGGGAGCACTTGCATAGTGCGTACAGGGATAATCGTTGGTTGGTGCCTCATTCCATTTAACATTGTCTAAGGGGCCTCTGCGAGTTGGCTTCGGCTACTCGTACGCTTTCCAAAGGTCCGGGACCGCAGGGTCCCGAGATACATAAACGTATATAAAATAATAATATAATTTCTCTAAATGTATAAAAAGACGAAATCTTGGAGGTTTGTTTTTGGTAAATGTATTATGATTTGTAAAAAGTCATAGAAGAAAAGTTCTTGTTTACGATGTTATTAATACAGCCCTGCAAGGTTGTTAGTGGTTTACCAATAACCCTGTATATCACAATTTGAATATCTGTTCTTTATGCAAACATAGTTTATTAATTACTAGCCTTTGCCCGCGTGAATGTCAGAAATTCTCCCACGGAAATATACTACCGGGATAAAAAGGATAAGTATTTTCCGACTACCTCAATCTGTTACTATATTATTGATTTACTATGTTATTTTAAGACCATAGCCTTCTTATATTTTCCTGTAATCTAAAGGTATAGAACTATTTTCTGTTTTTTTTTTTTTTTTTCAAAATTTTAGGTTCAGTCGTTTCGGAGATAAGGGAATAGTCAGTTTTCGTCTATTTTCACTTATAACTTCAAAACAATTTATTTTAAAAAAAATAAAAAAAAAACAACTTAATCTGTCCATTACATTCGGAGCAAATTGGCTGTGACAGACAGACACACGAGTGATACTATAAGGCTTCCGTTTTTTTCATTTTGAGGTACGAAACCCTAAAAATAACAAAAATCAATCTGCCTAGCCTTTTCCCAACTATGTTGGGTCCGGCTTCCAGCCTAACCGGATGCAGCTGAATACCAGTATTTTACATGGAGCGATTGCCTATCTGACCTCCACAACCTAGTCACTGGGTAACACGATACCCCTTGGTAAGACTGGCTGTCAGACTTTTGGGCTTCCGACGACCCGTAACGAATGTCAAAGATCCACGAATGACAGCCGAGACCAACGGCTTAACGTGCTTTCCGAGGCACGGAGGAGTCTCGGTATGTAAAGATGGTCACCCATCCACGGACCAACCCCGGCAAGCGTAGCTTAGCCTGACGGATCGATCCGTGCGGCTGTTATTATTTAGCCACGAGCTCCTCCGACTACCTAAAGACAACAAATCCCTACAAAAAGACAATAAAATGGATATAGTATGTTATCCTAAAGAGATAGACATATGTCATTGCTGACTTTTCTCTAGACCTATTTAAGATACACAATTCCACCATACATTATTTTGTTATATCTCAAAGGGTTTAGACAGCGTTTTCGTTGAAAGCTCCCAGAAGCCTTATTTTTTTCCGACACCTCCAACAAATATCGTTAATGTATACAAAAATGTTTACAAAAACTTAACAAATTATATACTAAAACCTTCCTACTTGTAACAAAAAACACTTTTAACTATCACTGTATCTATAATATAAAAATGAATCGCAAAATGTGTTGGTAAGCGCATAACTTAACAGCGCCTGGACCAATTTTACCAATTCATTTTTTTAAATGTTCGTTGAAGTCCAAGGATGGTTTTTACGGCGAGAAAAATTAGGGTAGGGTAGGATAGATAGGTAGGTAGATAGGGTAGGATAGGATAGGATAGGTAGGTAGGTAGGTAGGTAGGTAGGTAGGTAGGGTAGGGTAGGGTGGGGTAGGGTAGGGTAGGTAGGTAGATAGGTAGGTAGATAGATAGGGTAGGGTAGGGTAGGTAGGTAGGTAGGTAGGTAGGTAGGTAGGTAGGTAGGTAGGTAGGTAGGTAGGTAGGTGGGTAGGGTAGGTAGGGTAGGTGGGTAGGGTAGGTAGGGTAGGGTAGGGTAGGTAGATAGGGTAGGGTAGGTAGGTAGATAGGGTAGGGTAGGTAGGTAGATAGGTAGGGTAGGGTTGGGTAGAGTAGTGGAGTTTATACTATAGCTTTTGACACAACGAAGTCGGTCGGGTCAGCTAGTAAACAATAAGAATGATGAAATTATTTAATATATTATATCAAGAATAGGATTTTCCCCCCTTTATCTGCTTTCCGTAGAGACATACAGTAAACATACATTTATAGGTATACTGCGTTCGCGATTCAGTTTCCAAACATGTAAACAAATATTTCTGTATACCGGAGGTATATTATCCTAAGTCCAAATATAAAAGTATCGTAAAAGTTCTAATATCATTTTGTAAATTAAAAAAAAAAATACTTAGAATTTCACACAATTGTGTAATCAAGTGACATACGTGAATAATGTTCAAATTGAGACTTAAAACATGTGCACTGAATGCACTGAATAATTAGCTTAATGTGACTTATGATTGTTTGCTTCCCAGATACTGTATTTGTTTTTGGGAAAATAACGTTTTCTAACATGTAAACAAATATGTATTGTTGGAAATAATAGTTTAAAACCTACACATAAAGTTCAGTTTGGGCTACAACATCAAACATTTATTATAACCATTTTCAAAAGTACTGGTCATTCTAAAATCAACTTAATTCACATTAGCTTACAGTTGTTATTTGTTATAGTGGAAATAACATCAATTGGAAACAAGGATTTTAATAGAGTATAGGTAGGTATGGTGTTGTGGTTTTAAATGTTACGTAGTTTACTGAGGTTTATAAAAAAATTGTTTTACTGAATATTATGTTCATAACAAGCCTTGCGGTTAGAAATCCGTTCGAATTTATTGTATGACGGGTTATTTAGATCTTCCTTTTAGAATAATATGTTTTAGATTGTTTTGTGGCTAATTAATAACAGTCGCTCGGGTCGATCTTCATGGTTAAGCAACGCTTACCGAGGTTGGTGTATGGACCATCCATTAAGGCGCTATGTTCCGGCGCTTAGGCTCGCAAAGTCACGAGTGGTTTACTCACGCATTTGGTATTTAAACATAGTAATTATTTTTGTCGGAGAACGGTATGTTTCTCTCGTTATCATCAGCCATATTTTAAACTACTGTGGGCGTACTGTGGGTAGTGTTGGTTATTGCGCAATAGAAAAACGGAATTAAACTCAAAAGTAATTTACTCAATCTAAGAATCAGCACTTTAAAATTACATAAGACAGTCCCCCAAAACGTCCGCCCTTCACCACTTCCTAGTGCATAAGCTGAGAAGAAGAAGTAGCAGAACAAACTCCCCAGCAGCACATCTGTCTGTCCAATTAGAACTTGATTCTATACAGTAATGGATATGCAAAGTAATTAATGTTGGTACACGACACAACTATACCGAACGTGCGATAGTTTCTAGACGTATTCACTGCTTGACCGCCACCGACCAACTTCACTTGTCAAATATGCGGCGATCACTTGCCACCGGTCGAAGGTTATGTTGTAGACTCTAACATGCGCCGCTAAACAGCACTGGCGTCCCGATTAGTCTAGACTAGATGGCGCGAACTCCACCAACTCCATCGTACTCCACTAGATGGCGCTGGCGTACCGGATACAATCCATATCCGACATTTTAATCATTTTATCAAGACAAACTCAGCGAATTGTGCTAAACAATCTCACTACCTTTTCATTTATACAGGGATATTCGTAAACACTAACAACCTTGCAAGACTGTATAAAAAAAAAACATCATAAACTACGTTTGTACTATGACTTTTTTTTTTTACAAAATATGATACATTTACCAAAAACGAACCTTCAAGATTTCGTCTTTCTATACATTTAGAGCGTTAAATTGAAATATTTTTATTTTTGTATGAGTCTACCATACAAAAGTATCAACAAAAGTTGATGTTTATGATGTCAGTAATATAGAGAGTTTGTAAGTGTTTTAATCATTTGAATAACCCTGTACAGAAAATAAGAAAAAAAAAAGTCCGTTTAATAGTCTGGTAACTTTGTTTTTTTATATTTTTTTATCCGTCAATGTTAATCTAATCATGTTATTAAAAGCGATTATATGTCCGCCAAATCCTAAAATAAGATATGTATTTTTTTCTGAATTTCATAACATTGATTTGTATGTTTTCCATGGATTCAAAAAACTAGTAAGCGCGGTCTCTGTTTTTTTTTAATTTTTTTTTTAAATATATAAATGGCTTCTCGCAGTTCAACCTATAAAGGTTGTCTACTGCTTAATCGGACTTTCCTGTGGGTGCCTCAATACATTAACGCCTCCAGCCAGGGTCGCAGTCTCAGTCGGATCATACCGCCTTAAATACCGAGAGCCCTCCGTGCCTCAGAAAGCACATCTTTGGTCCCGGATGTCATACGTAGATCTGTTGACAGTCGTTACGGGTAGTCAGAAACTCGAAAGTCTGATAACCAGTCTAGCCAAGATGATGATAATTATTATGATAAAATAATTGCGACTATACAAATTAACTTTTCTGGGCAAGAAAAGTTTAGACAGTAAAAAATTTTGGATAAAAAAAACAATTTTTTTTTTTTTTTTGAGATCACCATCTGCCTAGCCTTTTCCCAACTATGTTGGGGTCGGCTTCCAGTATAATCATGAATAATAAATATTATTAAATAAGGGTAGTATTTAAACTTACACAGCAAAATACTCAACTCAAAATATATTATATAGAGCAAAAAAAAATGAAATATATTTTTTATATTTAGCTATAGCTAAATAAGCAATAATTTATATTCGTGGCGAACCGCTATTTATCTTAAAGCTTTTTAATTGTCTACAAAAGTGACATCGAAGCGGGTCTAAATTTGTTCCCAAGCAATAATAATGAGTAGTCAAGCTTTGCGGGGACCCTATTTCTGGGTGGTTAAAAAAAATATAACCAACGAACCTAACCTGTCCGAGTCAGGGGTGCCCCAAATCCCGATTAGTTTATTTGTAGTGAAATAATTTATTTGATGTAAAAAAGTATATAAATTATAGAAATAAACTGATAGGTGATATTTTATTTTTTAATGTGCAATTAATAATATCCTATTAAATAACATAAAAATTAATCCGTAGGCATGGAGTGGCTAGAGAGGCGCCACGGCGTCCTCACCTTTCGCCTGACACAGGTCCTTACCGGACACGGTTGTTTCGGGAGGTTCCTTTTTCGAATTAGGCGGGAGGAAACGCCCGGGTGTTACAACTGTGTGGATCGCCCGGAGGCACGGTGGAGCATACGGTGGAGGTCTGCCCGGCTTGGGCAGAGCACCGCCGTGTCCTCACGGAGGCGATTGGTGGCGGTGATCTCTCGCGTCCGGCCCTGGTCCAGGCCATGGTCCGGAGCGAGAGTGCATGGGAGGCAGTCACCTTCTGCGAAGTAGTAATGCTCGCGAAGGAGGAGGCGGAACGCGTGAGGGAGCGGCAGTCTGTGCGCCCTCACGCCCCTAGTCGCCGCAGGAGACGCCCTGGGCGGCCGTTTCCCGGCCGCCGTAGGCACGGGCTTGCGGACGGCGGGCTATGGGCAGTTCGCCGTCCGGTAAGAACCAGGCCCGGGTCGTCGCCGCGTTGTGTTCCACACGCGCCTCAAAGAGACGTCAGCACGCATTGATGGGGTCCGTCAGGACCGGTGCGTGCCAGGGTTGCGGGTTTGTCCGAAAGGGATACCGTGGCTTTGGCACACAGGCAACTGATGGAACACGGGTGGGTTTTAGTCAGTAAAAGTCTGACATGCCCTCCGCCAGAGCGGGAGAAGTTATTTGATAATTTCACACTAAATAAAGTAGGTCTCCACCCAAAACATACTGATTGAAACTGAGATTAGAATACATTCATACATAAACTCACGCCTTCTTCCCATGGGGAAAAACTTTTAGTAAGGGACCAAAGCGGCAATCGGAAAAAAAAAAAAAAGAAACCTGCTCTGCCGCGCTAACGAAGAATTCAATAACTCCATTTTAGACTATTTTGAGTTATATATTCATTGAGTTATATATTTGGAATCAGCGAATGAAACGACTGAAAAAACGAATGAAAAATGAAAATCAACGAATGAAAAAACTTTTTATTGATCCTTCAGGAACTCTGTTTTCAGTAAGCAAGAATGCAATAACTAAAATTTCATAACAAACTAGCTGACCCGACAGACTTCGTTCTGTCAAAACCTATTTGACTGTGGCAGTTTGTCTACGCGCAAAGGAAATATTGTATAAACTTCACTACTCTACCCTACCCTACCCTACCTACCTACCCTACCCTACCGTACCCTACCCTACCCTACCTACCATACTCTAGCCTAGCCTACCCTACCCTACCCTACCTACCCTACCTACCCTACCCTACCCTACCCTACCTACCCTACCTACCCTACCCTACCCTACCTACCCTACCCTAACCTACCCTGCCTACCTACCCACCTACCCTACCCTACCCTACCCTACATAACAAACACAACAAAAAAATAATTAGCGAAATCGGTCCAGCCGTTCACTAATAGGTATTTTTTTTTTTTTTTTCATATTTCTCACCGTTTAAACCTTCCCTGGACTACGAAAAACATTTCAAAACCAAAATCAGCTAAATCGGCCCAGCCGTTCTCGAGTTTTAGCGAGACTAACGAACAGCAATTGATTTTTATATATATAGATTCAATAATCAAAAATACAATTCTCGGAAGCGGCAAAACGGAGTTATTGCATTTTTCGTTTGTGCGGCAGAACTGCTGTTCCCTATATTTTGACGAATTATGCAACCATAAATGTAGGAAAAAGCAGTTTTTTTTTTTTTGCGATTGCAGCTTTGGTCCCTTAGTGAAAGTTGTTCATAATGATGAGTACAATCTCCCATTTCGGTTTGTCACATGTTTTCAATTTCAACCTGTATAGAATTCATGTATATTACCCAGTAACTGAATTGAAGAGGTCAGATAGGCCTAGTCGCCATGTAAAATACTGGTATTCACTTGCATCATGGGAAAAAGCCAGCCAGATGATGATTATGCCTTCTTTGAAATGCCTTGTACCTTGTATCCCAAGTCATCGCTCTTATATTCATTATTTTTATTTGTTCTAGGAAGAAAATGGCGACAGCACAATACTCACCTTACCAAAACATCGGTTACAAATCAACGTACCTACCAGGTAACTACATTTTATTATTATAATTTATACAATTTATTGATGCCTTGGCCTTTACGTAGCAGTGACTCAAAAAATATATATATATGGCACAATCAGCGCATTGGCATGTATGAGCGATGCGCAACAGGTCTAGCGGTGCTTGCGCGTCTGCATTGACGTAGTGTTGTGCATCTAACATTACGAAGAAATTTGTATTAAAAAGATGTTGTCGCTGTTTAGAAATTTCGTTCGCTAACAAAGGCACTAATTTCTCATAACACAACACTACGCCGGTCTGCATTGTCGCGCCGCCGCCACCCCCGCCCCGTAAAAACTGACTGCTAGAGTCAAGGTAAACTCCGAGATGCCATAGTAAAAAAAAAAAACCTAATCCGAACTGTGTCCGACCGAATTTAGAACATTCCTAATTCGGATTGAAATCGGATCTTGAATTCGGATTTGGATCGGATGCAGTGCTGAACCGCTCCTAGGGGTTTGGTTTCTCTGTCTGCCTGTCTGTCTGTATGTTACGTTTTCACACCTAAACCGCTGAACCGATCGTCATGAAATTTGGCAGAGATATAGCCTGGGATATGGAGAAGGACATAGGCTACTTTTTTACGCGATAACCGACATCCATGCGGGTGGAGCTGCGGGCAAAAGCTAGTCACCCATAATTTGTTAGTATTACATAAACTATTTTAGTATAACTAATTAAGACACTCACATAAACCAATCATTTTTTAGGGGTTTTGGTATGTAAAGATCGTCACCCATCCAAGGACCAACCCCGGCAAGCGTAGTTTACCCTGATCGATCGATCCGTGACTCTGACACATAAACAAATAAGAAACAATAATAACCATACAACACAACCTATGGAACACAATATCTAATATATTATGTCATCAAAAGACACCTGACAAAAATACATGCCCTGCGCACAGGTGCCCCATCTGGTGGCCTTCAGTCTTGCTGGCAACAGTGCTCAGGAGACTTGTCGCTGTCTCGCATCCGACACATTAGTGATGCAGATCAATACACATGAACGCCAAGAAGTCATCTGGACGCATTGCTGCGAATATCCCTGACGCACTACAGAAAAGTGTCTCAGACAGCAGTATCCTAAAAGTATTGTTGTATTGCACACGCAGGGTATATACGTTTTGCGTGTATCTAAACAGTGTTATCTTGACATTATTGTCGCACTTTGCAAATCTGCGGGCTAGCATGTTGCATCGAACGGCCAATGCCCTGCGCTCAAAATCAAAATATTTTATTTCACATAAACCTACATGGGCACTTATGAAACGTCAGAAGCTAGGTGCACGGTTCCAATTTGTCGTTTCCTATGGAGAAGAGCCGGCAAGAAACTCCACGGTTACTCTTTTGAAAATAATTGGCTTTACAATATTATCAAATAACAGTGTTAATAGGTATGGGAGGACAGTGTAGGCCTTTCAACAATAACCAGGTACTTAACAAAATAGAAAAGTGCCAACAAATCTACACTCTACTAGGCCTACAACGTTCTCACATTCACAAAATAGAAAATAATCTATATAAAAGATTAAAAAACGCTCTCTCTCCATATCCAAATTATCAGTGCCATCCTCTGGAACTTAGTGACCAAGGTATTTAAACTGCTATACTCTGTTTAGAGTTGCACCACATAGCAAGACTGGTGGTACCACTAAAGAAAAGAAAATATTTTATTTGGGCCACGCACAAGAAATACAAACAGTACCTATATAAGGCATCCTACTACTTATTGTTTACTGCGGAACCCTATAAAGGAGCATTTCTACCTAACAAAATTTACATTGGTGCCAATTCCCTTGTTAAAGTAAACTGAATTTAAGTTCAGTGCATCTTTTTCTTTCTATTTCATTTAGAATAAGACAGAAGATAATTTTTAGTTTAGTCCTGTCAAATTAGCCAACCTGTCACCACACTCCCTTTATCTTTAGACGTGATTAAAAACTTGCCGACTAAAATTACGTCAAAATACGTCAAGCGCTGACAATTCTGCGTTGTGCTTTCAATTTGACAGGACTACATTAAAATGTATCTTCTGTCCTTTTCTTAATGAAATAGAAAGAAAAAGATGCACTGAACTTAAATTTAGTTTAGTTTGTGAACAAGAGAATCGGCACCATTATAAACAATAACAAAAAAATTATAGAAAATGATCTGTGCGAGGCCAAAAAGGCTTCTATCTCAGCATAAAGCTACGATATTTAAAAAAAATATATTGCAGCGGTATTCTGATAGGGCCCACTTCATAACCCTAGTAGCATTTTTGTTGGCGTTTGGTTGGGCCACATACCTCTGAAGTTGGCCCAACTAAATGCCAACGGAAAATGCTACTAGGGAAGTCTTGTTTTCCATTTATAAAGCTTATAGATTAAATTAGGTAAGGCCCTCCCAAAGTCCCAATTTGCGTCAGTCTCCAATTTCTTAGCACTCCCATTCCGTCATAACCATAAGAAAAAACCTACAGGAAAATATAAAAAAAGGAAAATAGAATCTCCCGATACCCCATGGTTTTTCTAAAATTCCCAATAGCTACGCGTCACTAGCTCTCAATGATTTTTATAAATACTCGTAGAAAAAAATGTTTAGTGACGTCAAGCATTTTCCCGATACTCGATTATTAGTTGAAACGGTTTTATTTGAGTAGGTAGGTACTAAGGGGTTTCATGATACCCATTAACTGCGTTGTAGAGGTGAGGCAGTCGCTCCAAGTAAAATACTGGTATTCAGCTGGTAGCATTCTGGTTAGACTGGAAGCTGACTCTAACATTGTTGGGAAAAGATGATGATTATGAGGTACGTAAAGGCTTGTGTTAGTTTCTTACGCGTATCTGACGGATTTTATTATTATTTATCATACTTTATTAGAGACTAGCTGCAACCTGCTGTGGCTTCGCCAGCGTGATTTTTTTCTAAAAATAAACGTAGCCTTAGTTATTTCCTATAACATCAGCTATCTGCCAGTGAAAGTCCCGTCAAAATCGGGCCAGCCGTTTCGGAGAATAGCCGGAACAAACAGACAGACAGACAACATTTTGGAAATTGTTATAAGGGCCGTATATACTTTCATATGCATTTAGTAGAAAGCTGGTAATACGAGTATGACATTACAAACAGACACTTCGTATAAATGTATAAATCAAGGCATGAGCATTACCTACCTACTCTAAAATATGGATATTGTTGAATTGTCAATTCGGGCGCCATCATTTGGACCTTGAGATTTCAGTTACAAATGATGACGTTCGAATTAAATTTTATTAGAGGCAAATTTTTTAAGTGAAAACTTCTTTAGGCGCGTTGAGCACTTTTTGAGTGAACAAAAACCATGGAACTCGCGTCATGGTCACCGAACGCTTTCCATGAGCTATATGTATACTGTGTACTTTTTGGGTGAACAAAAATCATGGAACTCGCATCTTCGTCACCGAACGCTTTCAAGTTACTTAGTTTTCACTTCTATCGGGCAGTCCCCAAAGACTGCCCCGTTTTTAGGGTTCCGTACCTCAAAATGAAAAAAACGGAACCCTTATAGGATCACTCGTGTGTCTGTCTGTCTGTTTGTCCGTCTGTCTGTCTGTCTGTCCGTCTGTCTGTCACAGCCAATTTGCTCCGAATGTAATGGACCGATTAAGTTGAAATTTGGTATACATATCAATTTGAGTTACCCAAACACGGACGTGAACCGTAAATAAATGAATTTAGAATATTGGGGTCAGTTTTGGGGGGTAACCAAGAAAATAAAAATAAAAAAGTTTTGTAAACTGTACCATGTGACATATCAAATGAAAGGGCTTACTGTGAGAATTTCAAATATATTTTTTTAATAATTTTAAAATAAATCGTTTTAAAGTTATAAGTGAATAAAGACGAAAATTGACCATTCCCTCCCCCTTATTTCCGACCCTTATTTCCGAAACTACTGAACCTAAAAATTTGAAAAAAAAAATACAGAAAATAGTTCTATACTTATAGATACCAGGAAACTCTATAAGAAGTCTATGGTATTAAAATAACATGGTAATTCTCTCGATATTGTGCGTACAAACTTACATTTGCAGTTGGAATGTATGGGAGATTATGTTTACCAACTACAATGTTAAGTTTGTTCTTAGGATAAATTCTTTCCAAGTACGGAACCCTTCATTGTGCGTGGTCCGACACGCACTTGGCCGGTTTTTTTTTTTCTCCGGACTCTTTTCTCTTCGTAACTACTTACCTACCTCCTCATATTATGTACTTAACTACTTATAGATCCAAAATTAATGATATTACCAGAGCATTGTAACATTATCTTGATTTAAAAGAGTGTCCATGGATTTCATTTCTTTGCCCGTTCTTCTCCATAGGAACTTTCTATTTAGAATGGACAACTATACTTCATCTGTCCGACTGACCGATTCCCTGGCAAATCAAAATCAAACTCAAATCATTTATTTTAATTAAACAATTTACAGGCACTTTTGAATTGTCAAGGAATCGGTCAGTAAGAAAAATGAAGCTACATGCCCATTCCAAAGCGTAGGTACCTATGGAGAAGAACGGGCAAGAAACTCCATGGACACTCTTTTAAATTAGATTGTTACATAAGTATTCGTTACATCTTTAATGTTGAATTTATAACTAAATGTGAGAACGATGTAAAAATAAAAATAACAAAAACTTACACGTTAAAAGCGTCCAGAGTAGGTAAAACAAATATAAACAAAAAAATAATAATAATAACCCGTGGCAGCTAAGAGATGACCAGTCCCAACTGACGGCGCCCGTTCACGAAAATGACGCATGGATTAGCACCATTCAGCTCAACCATTTTGAAGGGAGCTAAATGATCCAACACAGACGCCACCATCAGCGAGACATCTAGGTGAGCATGATATACTCTCAGCCGCCAGGGCACATTCAAGTCAATGAAAGACATATTACCCGGTCAATGGTAGCTCTATAGTACATAGGACTCACACCTGTGCTATGCAATTATATAATTTATAATGTTAAAGTGTCTGTAAATGGTTTATCCTAACTAATATTATAAATGCGAAAGTAAGTTTGTCAGTTTGTTTGTTACCTTTTCACGCCTATACCACTGAACCGATCACCCTGTAATTTTGCATATACGTTTTCAGGTGTACAGAAACGGACATAGGGCACCTTTCATCCTGAAAAAAGTACTGTTCCCAAGGAAAACAACAATAACATTCTTATGATAATAGATGGCGCTACGTGTCTTTCGAATCATGCTTGAATTATATTAGAAGGACATAGGCTACATTTCATCCTGGATCGCAGACGAAGTCGCGGGCAATAGCTACACTGAAAAAAAAATGTTTACTTATACATAACCAAACTTTCGTCAACATGTAACACTTAAAAGTGACCACATAACTTTATGCAACATGTAACCTAAACCTGTGCTGTGTTGTGTATCACTTTTATTAAATCAAGTTAACTTTTATAAAGTTTTGATTATTCCTGAAATAGCCGAAGTAGTTAGGCTAAATATTTTTTTCAATGTAGTTTGAAATAAATGCTTTGAGTTTGATTTTGGCATTGCTAAGCAGATTATCGAGAGAGCCCAATTTTGGGACTAGGTAGGCAAAATCAGCCTATAATATTCCCATTGCTGGGACGCAGGCCTCCTCTCTGTGAGAGGGAGTGGGCCACGCTGGCCCAGTGGCCAACAGCTTGGCTCATCGCCGCAAGGTTACCTGCTTGTCGGTCTTCTCCAGATTGTACTTCGGCGAGTGTGCCCATGAACTCCACGACCTCATTCCACCGGCCCCCTTCTACCATCGGACATCTAGACGCACTGCAAGTTACCACCCCTACCTAGTTGATATTCCACCAACTCGCACTAAGCGTTTTCAAACGTCTTTTATAATGCGCACAGCAAAGGAGTGGAACTCTGAAGTCTCTGCCTGCGTCTGTGTTTCCGAACGCATACAACCCTAATCTATTCAAAGTTAGAGTGAACAGGCTTCTTCTGGGTAAGCTCACTCCATCGTCGATTTTGTCTCTGTCACCTCTGACCTAGACTAGAGTCAAGAGCAAACCCATCGTAAAATAAAAATTGGTTGTCTGTACAGTTGGTTTACGGACGATAGTTTAACGTGATAACGTCAGAACAAAACTTTGATGCGGCGCAAGCGTACAATGAGCGTAACGGGAAAATGAGCGTAACGGGACATTTTCGTGCATGCAGCTGGCGTTCATCGATTTATTAGACTAATCACGTCAAAAAAAGTGCGGGGTGGCAGATGTCACATGTCTTCGAATTTTTGGTTCTAGGACATTCCGGTTTCCTCACACTGTTTTTCCTTCACCTTTTTTGAGATCAATGTTGGTGAAATTAAATACACAAAGTAAAGTGCCTGTGAGTTCGAACTCACGACTTACAACTCGTTATTCGGGGCCAATACCACCGGGTAGGTAGGCGTTACCCATGAATTATCCAGTTTATCCTTATTACAAAACTGATTTTAGGTAAATATGTTTTCGATAGGAGACACCCTTTTATGGAATTCCTGACCACATTTTTATGTCTAATTTTACCAATGAATTTTCCTTATACCGAAATATCCTGACCGTGTGGTGCCGGACGTAAAGAATAGCACCACCCCATTTCCTCCCGTGGGTGTCGTAAAAGGCGACTAAGGGACTTACTAGAGAATGGGCAGCAACGTTCTCTATGCATTTTTAAAACCATTCTGCGATCGCCAACCCGCCTGCTAAGCATGGCGATTATGGAAAATTCCCCCCTTTTGGGGGAGGCCTATGTCCAGCAGTGGACGTCTTTCGGCTGAAATTATGATAATTATCCTTATTTCCAAACCTAAAGTCCCCTAAACTAGTCTACGCACTAGATATAATGTAAATTATCAAATGTTCCATTCCAAGTACACACGGGTCTCCCCGGAACCAAAACTAAATACCTATTTACCTAATACGTACGTAATTTTAATGTAAACATTAAACATTTACACATGTGCTATGTGACTGTTCGCACGTATGTTTGTACGAATTCGGTTAAAATTTAAATTGTGACACATAATACCTACAGACAGGTGGGCTGCGTAGGAGCAACAACAGGCGCCAAACATGTAAACAAAATGTGTTTTTGGAAGAATAACTCGAAAACAAACAATTTCAAACATTTTTATGACTTTAGCTGATATTTGTTTAAGTGGAATAAACATGGAATTGGAAATAAGGATTTAAATATGCAATAGATAGATAATTCATTTCTTTCTTTCTTACTACTGCGGTTTCACTCCATCTCGGCCGAATGCCAGTCGCGAGTGCATAATCCGATCCAGCCTGTCCCTAGCTGTCCTCCCCCAGCGACGCCCTTAGCCGAGGTCTGTAGCCCACAGGGGGCACTCTTAGCGTGTAGTCACTTAGTTTATAAGTTTTTTGCCCTGGTTGGAGGCCTTAATTTATTGAGCGCCCACAAGAAAGTCCGGTTAAGCAGACGACAACCTCCTAGGCTGATCTGCGAGAGGCCACTTAGAATAAAAAAGAAAAAAAAGTCACCACTGCGCTTACAGTCGCTGTACGTGAAGCGTGTAAGTATGCACGCGTTTTCGCTCGTTGTATGGAGCCGACATTCTGTACCTACCTATCTATCTGTTTTGTGATTGTGACCCGTACGTACAAAGTATTCGGATATCCCCGATGTTTTCCTCATACATAGGTTATCGATAGACGTTTTTAAATTTTGTGGTTATTTTGAACTTTGACCGTTAAAATGCTTGATTAGTTGATGAAAAATACAAAAATCACTATGTGAATGCCTATAAAATTTAAGGAGTTCCCTCAATTTCTCATGGATCCCTTCATCAGAACTGAATTTTGACCGATCTGGAAGTATATCCTTTTTAACAATAAAATAATCATCAAAATCGGTTCATAAACGACGAAGTTATCCGCGACCACACATTAAAAAAAATATATATATACAGTGTGAATCTTTATAATGTGCACATATTGAAATGAGGGAATCTATGCTTAATTTTATCTACGAAAAATTCCAAAAAAAACCTAATTAATTTTTTAATTTTTATTTCAATAAGACGTAAAAAATGATGAATAAAAAGCAGATTTTTGCTAAAAAAACATGTTTTTTTTTTCAATTGAGGGTAGTTTTTTCCCCAATTTTTATTTTATGAGGACGCCTAACTACTTCCAATCATTATGGAGTTTGTTTCATCGTGATAGATCATTTAGTTTAAAAGTTACACCGTTTTGTTTACACTGGGATTTTTTTTTTAATTCCATAAAAAATAAAATAAAATATTTAGATTTTTTTTTATATTTTTGCCGTAGATAAAATTAAGCATAGATTCCCTCATTTCGATATGTGCACATTATAAAGACTCACACTGTATACACCGAGAAATTTTAGTGGTTGTTTTCCCGCAGCAGAACAACTTGCCATAAGGAGTACTTTTTTAAAATAATTTAAAAAATATGCATCAACTCGAAAACGTGAGAATCAATAGTAACACTAGAGGTAACTTGTAGGTACTACTCGAATCGCACGCGCCGCCAACAAAGGGAACAGCGATTCATAAATGTTCAAAGCAAAATAAACTCTCGCACGTGGTGATTTTTCACAATGGTTAATCTGCCATTTTTTGTTTCTTATATGTAATTTGTTTATAAAACGATTGTATTACCAAGACAAAACCATTTCGCTGCGGGAAAACAACCATTTAAATTTCACGGTGTATATGGTCGAATTGAGAAACCTCCTCCTTTTTTGAAGTCGGTTAAATAGTTTCATGTAAACGGTTCCATTGTTTGGAAGAATTTATCCCAAAAGCAAACTTAACATTGTAGTTGAAATACTTGTTCTCGCATACATTCCAACTGAAAATGTAAGTTTTTATGCACACACAATATTTATTTATTTAAACTTCTCACACACAATAAGGTACAAAGGCGGACTTAATGCCATAGGCATTCTCTACCAGTCAAATCAATATCAATCAATATTGAGAGATTTACCATATTATATTAAGACTTCTTATTAATTTTTCTGTAATCAATAAGTATAGAACTATTTTCAAAATTTTAGGCTCAGTAGTTTCGGAGATAAGGGTGGTAAAGGTCAATTTTCTTCAATAACTTTAAAAGTTTTTTTTTTTTTTTTTTAATATAGCTAAAATCCTTACTTTAGGCCCTTTCATTTGATATGCCACACGGCACAGTTTATAAACTTTTTTTTTTTACCCTCCAAAAGTGACCCCCATATTAAAAATTCATTTATTTTCGTTACACGTCTGTGTTTTACTATAAGCCCTTTCATTTGTTATACCACACGGCACAATTTGTAAACTTTATTTTATTTTATTTTACCCTCCAAAAGTGACCTCCATATTCAAAATTCATTTATTTTCGTTACACGTCCGTAACGAAAATAAATGAATTAAAATTCATTGTGTACTAAATTTAAATTAAATCGGTCCAGTATATTCAGAGCAAATTGGCTGTGACAGACGGACAGACTGACAGACACACGAGTGTTCCTATTATAAGGGTTCCGTTTTTTTTTTCTTTCAAAATCAAAATCAAAATATTTTATTTCACATAAACCTATGTACATGGGCACTTATGAAACGTCAGAAGCTAGGTGCACGGTTCTAATTAGTCGTTTCCTATGGAGAAGAGCCGGCAAGAAACTCCACGGTTACTCTGTTAAAAATTATTGGCTTTACAATATGATTAAATAACAGTGATAATAGGTATGGGAGGACAGTGTAGGCCTTTCAACAATTACCAGGTACTTAACAAAATAGAAAAGTGCCAACAAATCTACACTACTAGGCCTACAACGTTCTCACATTCACAAAATATAAAATAATCTAAGTACATAATATAAAATATTAATGATTGCAATTACAACTACAGTAACATATCTGAATAAATATCATGTCCACAAAAGCCACTAATAAAGAATTGGAATTCGATTTGTACGTAAATAATGTCAAATAATGAAAAGATTATGTCAAGGAAAAAAATTATTAAAAATTCTAAATAAACATCGTTATTTGGGAGCAGTTAATAGACATTGACATAGTTATGTTGTTTATGAGGTTCCAGGGAAGCCACATGTGCAGAAGGAATTATTGCCAAACTTCCTTGTCTTCAACGTAGTCTTTTATCTTATAATATGCTTTTTTGATAAGGACACGTTTGATGTGGGTTTTGAACTTTCCGTCGCTAAGTTCTGTAACCGACTTTGGCAACTTGTTATAAAAGCGGATACTGTTTATAAGAAATGACTTGCTAGTTTTAGTTAATCTGAATTTGGGTATCACAATTTCATGTTTACTACGTGTATTTATATTGTGGAAATCGCTTCTTATTTTGAAAAGTCCTAAGTTTTTGCGAACATACAAAATACTTTCCAAGATATAAAGAGAAGGCAAAGTTAGTATATCAATTACTCGTACTTTGAATTTATTTCTAAGGGACTTACGAGGACCCATTTTATAGATCGCGCGATTGCTCTCTTTTGTAGAATGAAAATGGAATCTACGTCAGCTGCCGATCCCCACAGCAGAACGCTATAAGACATAATACTGTGGAAATAAGCAAAGTATACTAACCTAGCTGTGGCTATATCAGTTAACTGCCTTATTTTTCTTACTGCATATGAAGCTACATATGATGCTTTTGAGGAACGGAACCCTAATAATATGCTACGTAATAAATTGTTTATTTATTATTTATCGTCATACGTATACCTACTTACATAATATTTCTCGGTAGGTACTTATAGTGTTTGGGTACCTACGTCCGTTTTTGATCGCGCACGTTGGATATCCCCGGATTTTATTTTGCCTCATTTCCTTTTGGAAATTATACATTGGGTTTACAAATGAATACTTGCTTCAAATCACATGTGGTTCCTGCCACTGATATGGTCTTGTTTTTCTGGTTAAAAAAATGACGCAATTCGCGTCATAAATGGTGCGATTTAAAAATATTACTTGCCATGTTTGTTGCGCCTGAATACCTACTATGTTTTAAAAGATCCTTGAGCCCAAGGATCAAGGATCAACATGGCAGGCATTGACATATATAAGGTAAGTATATGTCAATCTGTGCCATTTTGATATATTGCTGCGAAACCATTGTGATTTCACATAACCCCACAAAAAATTATCAAGAGGTGTTGAATCACATGATCTTGGAGGCAATGTTTTGTCCCCGAAACTTGAGATCAGGAACCCGTTTAATTTCTCGCGAAACGTTTACTTTGATGTATTGAACTATCGCTTTAATCATTTCAACGCTCTTCAACTGTATAGCGACTGATCTTGAAAAATGCCAAACATTTAATGACTCATCTGTCAAAAATTCGCGCCAATAGACAATCTAATATGGCCGCCATCAGCTGTCAAAGATACCTTGTCCCTATTGAAAAACCCTGTTTAGTGGAGTCTGCTTCCAGTTTTCTACCTATTTTCCAAAATCAGTTGACAGTCCATTAAATAATCGGCCTATAATGTTTCTGCTGCTGTGAATAGGAGTGGGCCGTCCCTCATGGGCCAAGTGTAGGTTGGTGAATTTTGATAGTGGTCATATCATAATCATAAAGTTTATTTGTGAAACATAATAGGTTGGGGAAAAAGTTTCTTCGCATTTTTTAAGAAAATTCAAAACATTTTTTAATATAGTTTATTTACATTTAATATAGTATGTAGGTACTATTTCGTTCGATAACTTTTTGCCATCTTGTAGGTTGGGACATGACCATTGCTATAGAAATTTTGGGATTTCTGATCAAAATACCGCGACAAGTGGTTTTGACAGTCCTCTCGTGATGTTAACCTGACACAGCCTAAAGAATTCTGAAGAGACCGAAACAGGTGGAAATCTGAAGGTGCAAGGTCAGGACTATACGGCGAATGCATTAACACCTCCCAGCCAAACTCTCTTAATTTTTGCTGAGTGGCTAAAGATGTGTGAGGTCTAGCGTTATCATGATGAAAAACCACATCCCTTCTGTTGATTAATTCCGGCCGCTTTCTCTCAACTTCTTGTTTTAATCTCATCAGTTGTTAGAGTTCAGAATCGATGGTCCTGCCTGGTGGTAACAGCTCATAATGAATAATGCCCTTCCAATCCCACCACACACACAGCATCACCTTGTTGCGAGCTAACCCGGGTTTCGCCACAGTCTGTGAAGCCTGACCGGCCTTTGACCACGACCTTTTTCGCACGTTCTTGTCGTACGTGATCCACTTTTCATCACCAGTTATCAGCTTCTTCAAAAATGGTTCGGTTACATTACGTCGTAATTAAGAATCACAAATGAGTACACGGTTCATTAGGTTTCTTTCAGTGAGGTACCCAAATATCGAGCTTTTTTGTGTACCGAACAATAAACCCAGCGGGTATTCAAAAAATACTTCAAATTAGATAATGAAACTTTGCATATTAACTGAACTAACTATAAAGCAGGTCTTATGTTATTTACTTTTTTTAAATGACCATTATTTTCACCGTAAAAAGAAATTACCTAAACTATCGGCGACTTGGAGCCTTTTCCCTGCCGCCCTGTCTCGCTTGCTCGCGTGACCGGTAGCAATAGTGTGCGAGCAAGAAACAGAGTAAGGTGGCGCTGAGGTAGTATAGACTCTTAACTGCTCCCAAATAACGATGTTTTTTTTACATACTTCCTTAACATAATCTTTTCATTATTTGACATTATTTACCTACAAATCTGATTCCAATTCTTTATTAATGGCTTTTGTGGACATGATATTTATTGAGATTTGTTACTGTATTTGTAATGGCAATCATGTCATTTGGTTTAGATAGGTTTTCATTTTAATATATATACCTACCTATATCTTTTTTATTTTTTTATCTTTTATTTTCTACTTTGTGAATGTGAGAACGTTGTAGGCCTAGTAGAGTGTAGATGTTTTGGCACTTTTCTATTTTGATAGGTACCTGGTAATTGTTGAAAGGCCTACACTGTCTTCCCATACCTATTAACACTGTTATTTGATAATATTGTAAAGCCAATTATTTTTATAAGACTAACCGTGGAGTTTCTTACCGGATCTTCTCCATAGGAAACGACTAATTGGAACCGTGCACCTAGCTTCTGACGTTTCATAAGTGCATATGTCGGTTTATGTGAAATAAAATATTTTGTTTTTTTTTACCTCCTCTCGGAGGGAAGGAGTGGACCGCAAGGTAAATGTAATGAACTAATGATGCAACGTAATTGAAATCAAAATTACGTCATACTATAAAATACACGTCATTGCATAGTAAAATACACAAATGCACATTCACTGCGCTGTATCGCTTTTAGCGATAAGACCGCACATTTTGTCACCCTATGTAGCATTTCTACATTTATATCTGTAATTTTTATGATCACGGCCACAAATCAAGCTTTACATCGCAATCTCATCTCAGCGACAATGAATGTCAAAAACTTGTTTACAGTATAAGCGGATCTCGCATTGTATAGGATTTCCGTACAATGCGAGATCAGCCTAAACTGGAAATGTATGGCTTGATTTGTGGCCGTGTGTACATAATAAAGGCGCGACACGCGACGCGACGTAAAGACACCGCTCCTCACGCGGCACGCGGTGTCTTTGTGTCGCGTGTCGCGCCTGTTTGCAGAAGCCTTTAAGAGTATTCTATCTATCTAATCAATTCGATTCGTTATCGAAAGTTTATGACTCACAGCTGACCTGAGAAAACCTACAAAGTACTGGGAAATACCAGTATCGGTATCCCTAATTAATTACGGCCGGTTTTTACAAGCGACTTTTAAGGAAAAGATGATCAAAAGCTTTTTAGATTCAGCTTAAAATCTTTTATTTTGTATTACGTTACAAAGTGACGTCCATGCTCATGCGCTGGAATCGATTTACAATCGCTGACGGGACTGTAGTTGCCAATGACCCTGATAATCATGTAAATGTTAAGTCAAAGAAATTAATTGCCAAGCAAATTCACTATCAACTAGAGGTGTAAGCCGATCGGCGTGATGCACGCTGCCGGTAATTTCAGCCGCACCGCCGACGCCGATTTTTTTTTCTATCGCCTTCGGCGCTAGAGTCAAAATATATAATACTAGCTTTTGCGTGCTGCTCCGCCCGCGTGGATGTCGGTTATCGCGTAAAAAAGTAGCCTATGTCCTTCTTCATATCCCAGGCTATATCTCTGCCAAATTTCATGACGATTGGTTCAGCGGTTTAGGCGTGAAAACGTAACATACAGAGTTACTTTCACATTTATAATAGTAGCTTTTGCCCGCGGCTCCGCCCGCGTATATGTCGGTTATCGCGTAAAAAAGTAGCCTATATTCGTCTCCATATCCCAGGCTATATCTCTGCCAAATTTCGTGACGATCGGTTCAGCGGTTTAGGCGTGAAAAGGTAATTTACAGACAGACAGACAGACAGAGTTACTTTCACATTTATAATATTAGTATGGATTAGTATGGATAGCTGTGCCCCGCGGTTTCACCCGCATAAGTCTCAATTCCGTTGGAATATCGGGTAAAGTATCCTCTATCTATGTGCCAAATTTCATGCAAATCAGTTTAGCCGTTTTTGCGTTATTGTAGGATGACAGAAATCGATTCAGAAAACGATTCTGAACATACTACTTCAGTACAATGTGCATTAATTCAGTTACATATTGTAAAGGTATTAGTAATAGCTCGATTAGAAATTCGCTTTTTCCATACAATTTTAAAAATGTCAGTCTACATGTTTGTTACATTTTCACACAATTAAACCTAGGAACATATTCGACGAAATTGTAATAAAATTGCTTTCGATCTGAAAGTTACCTACCTGCTGATTATAATTCAATTAGAAAAACCGGCCAAGTGCATGTCGGACAACGCACAATGAAGTGTTCTCTAGTTGGGATGAATTTATCTCAAGAACAAAGTTATCATAGTAGTTAAAAGACATGTTCTTGCATACATTCCAAATGCAAATGTTAGTTTGTACGAACAATACGTTGAGATTTACCATGTTATTTTAAGACCGTAGACTTCTTATAGGTTTTCCTGTAATCTATAAGTAAAGAACTATTTTCTGTAGAAGAGATTAATTTCGGAGATAAGGCCCCCCCGAATGCGTGCCCCACCTCAGGCGAATTTATTAGCGAACAGGGCCTCAAGTCTGCTATTACAATAATGTCAGAATGGTCCATCATTGATTTCATAAATGTTGATTTTGACAAGTTTGGTAATCTACTAATATAATGGCGTCATTATGACTTTCCAATGGTCAGCCACTGACACTCCATTGAAAGAATTGGTAATCTCGTACATAATGACAAATGAAACTTCCTACTAAACTTACAACTTCCTGCTACTTCAGATTGCTTATAACACTAATAAATAATATGTAAAAATATATATAAATGAAATCTGGCATGAATAAATGTTCAATATGCCATTGTAATACAATTCTATTACAAGACCATTGACCGACCAATGATCGACCATTATGAATTTAGCAGATTACGAACTTTTAGCAAAATGATAATGGGATCGTGTTGGAGTGACGAATTTATAAAAATAGTAGACTGGGTTGGCTTACACGAGCTTATTTATGCTTAATTTGTGTTGATATTTGGTATAGGCACACGTTGAACATGGATACTTATACGTAACGATATGATGACAAAATGCGGCATTTTAATAAAAATCTTCTTTACTGAACGATGATAATGATTTTATAACTGCTTCTTTTGTTTTGTTTCAGCCAAGCTAACAGCCTATTAAAAGCAAGGGAAATGCTTTGGAAGACTTTTAAATATTACATCGAAAGGGATGTGAAAACCATAGACTATGATGATAATGAAAGAGTGTCTAGATTCAAAGTGAGGTTAGTCAAAGCTGTTGGAAGAATACTAGTGGAAGGACACAGAGAATACGTAGAAGGAAAACCTAGGATCAATGATGTTGAAGAGTTTGGATGATTAAAAGAGTAAGAAAATATTTCATTGTTTTATTTACACCCTATTATTTTGGTCACAGAGCACGGAGACGCCTTGGTGGCCGCTGCTAGGGAAGACTTTGTCAACACTTTCCATACAAACCCAGCGTGTTACTGTTTACATTTAGAATGAAGTATTGTGTATTTATTTTTTATTTATTACTAGCTGCACCGACCTTTTTTTTGGGCAAGGTACCCTCTGCCTAATCCTTCTGGGAATACAGACGTGATGTTATGTTTATGTTTTTTGACGTACAGAAACTGACGGCTTTGAACGCAGTCCGTGACAGAAGTAAACGCAAAAGCGCCGTCTCTAGAAGCTACCGGCACGCGGCGATTCTGTAGTCTGTGATTTGGAATCCATTCGCTGCCCACAAATTTTATTTGTGATCCATAAATTGTTTGGCAAATTTACATACTTAGATTTGGTATCGCTAGTCGGGTCTTGGGCATGAACAGGAGCCTTTTATTTATTTTTTGCTAGGACATCTCAGGCATCTCAACCTCTCAAGGTTAACCTTGAGAGGTTGAGACCCTTTAACCGGACTTTCCTGTGGTTGCCTTAAGCTCCTAAAGAAACTTAATGCCTCCAGCCAGGGCGTAAAAACGTATAAACTAAACGACTGCGCGCTAAAAGAGCACCCCCTGTGGGGTACGAACCTTGGCTTAGGCCAGAGTCGGAGGGAGGATGGCAAGGGACCGACGGCGGCTGGATAAAATCATGGTTATGATTATTATCTGGGGGATTTAAAGCTACTGGCTCGGCTATAGCGCGGGCTGGCGCTTCGCTTACGAGTAAGGGTCGGGGAGGACTATTTAGTCGGGAATTTCGCGCGAGGCCTCGGCGGCGAGGTCGGAATGACGGTCGTGTATTGTGTATTCTCTTTCGAATTGTACTCGTTTCCCTACTGCTGTCCTGAAGGAGAGTCGTGGGGTCGTCTGGGTCGGTCAGTGCATGCCTTGGACGGCGGGTCTTACTGATGTGAGAGAGGGTATAATTGGCGGCCTTCACAACTAGAGTGTTGCGATAAGTGGCTGCAGAATTGAAGAAACCCTTTGAAATGCGCTTCATGAATTTGGCTACCGTAGGGATTTTAAGTTCTAAATGAAGGTTTTGGTTCCGAACGAACCAGGGGGCTCCCGTGATTTTACGGAGGAAACGGTTTTGGAGGGTCTGCATCTTATGGATGAGATAGGGTTTTGCGTGTGCAAAGACTGGACTCGCATAGGTCATGAACGGGCGGATGAACAGTACCCCTACCATGAGTTGTTATCGAAAACTTACTCGCTATCGTTAAACTCGCTAGCGTATAAACGTGGATCGAATAGATTTCGATAATGCTTGCACCATGAGTTTTACGGGAGTCTTACGCGGGCGCTAACGTAAGCTCGATAGATCGTGGCGGCTAGCTAACTTCACTCCTATGTTTTTGTTTGTTTCTTTCTCAGTAATAAGAAGCGAGAACGGCTAAAAATGTAATAACAGTCAATACTACGAAATAATCCGACTAAACAGAAAGGTTGGCGGTTCGTAGACTACGTAAGTTATTTAGTTGTTATTGAATTTTTATTCCTTATAATATGTCATTACGAGTACCGTCTATTCAATTTGTAGTTTTGCTGACGATGTGTAGGGTCGAGTTGTTGAATTACTCGGTTCGCGGCGTTTTTTATTTTTTAAAGTGATATAATTTAGAAAAAATTGAATATTACAATGAGGACAATTTTAATTGTTGGTGGAGTTCATGGAAAGGTGTGTTTTTACTTTATGTTAATTTCTTTTAAAACGTAAAGTTACGAAATTACCAAATAGTTGCCCCTCAACCCATATTCCATGCTAAAAAAGCTCTTCCAGACATTATTTAGTCTCTAATGGACTAAAAACGTACATAATTTTAATGAATTTTTTTTTTTTTTTTTAACCTACGTTTCACACCTCAAAAAGCTAGTGAGTTACGTAACTACTATCGTAAGCGTATTTTTCGATAGCGTCTGTGAAATTAGTGACTCATGGTGCCGTTTTGTATGGCGACAGCTGAAAAACGTTAGTGACTATCGAATAGATTACGTTAGGTTTCTTACCTATCGAAATCTATAGTGCTCATGGTACGCATTTTAATTCTTTCAGTGACCGCTAGGGGCGCTGTACAGTATTTCATACATATTATTTACGAAGACGCTAGCGAGTATTGGCTGTGCAAACTCATGGTAGAGCTACAGAAGCATCTATAGCTACATACATATAGCGACGACTCAGATGCGAGTTGTGAATACACGAATGAATTATTGGTCGACCCAAATGTTGGGTGCTTGGCATCAAAAGGGACTTGGGTTTGACTCTGAAAGGAGAGTAGGTAACGTAGCGCACATAGGGACACATTGCTACATATCAAGTTATACATTTCCAGTATAAGCGGATCTCGAATTGTATAGAATTTCCAAATAATGAGACGGCAGCTTAAACTGGAAATGAATAGCTTGATATGTAGCCGTGTGTACACAGAATAAACGTAGCCGGTACTTTTTTTTTTTAATAATTTCTTTATCTCAAGTTTTTAATGAGATCTCGAGCAAAACAATATCAATGTTTTTTTTTTATTTAAAAAAACCTGTCACACTGGATATTGACAAGAAAAACCCAAAACGTAACACCTCATTTAAACATGAACGCCGTATTTTTTTATCAAAACGAATCAAGTTTTTGTAAGTCCCTCGAAGTTATTATCTCGACCGAACCGAGCTGTCTACTATTAGTGTAATCAAACCTTTATTATTATTAGCAATCTGGTTATTATTACTACCAAACCGGTGTTCGTTTGTCGCGCTCAATGCTTATTATCTCAGCCGAAAGTCGTCTACTGCTGGACATAGACACATTTAACCAGAAACACTTTTTGAATCAGACGCTACACTCGAAGTTGTGGACGAGTATGTTTACCTAGGACAAACTGTCTAGTTAGGTAGGTCCAACTTCGAGAAAGAGGTCAATCGTGGAATTCGACTCGGCTGGGCAGCGTTCGGGAAGCTACTCAATATCTTCTCGTCCAACATACCACAGTGTCTCAAGACGAAAGTCTTTGACAAGTGCGTGTTGCCAGTGATGACCTATGGCACTGAAATATGGTCGCTCACAATGGGCATTATTAGAAGGCTAAAAGTCACCCAAAGGGCAATGGAGAGAGCTATTCCCTACGTGATCAAATGAAAAGATCCTCAGGAGAACCAAGGTAACTGACATAGCCCGAAGAATTAGCAGGGCACATTGCTCGCAGAACAGATGGCCGATGGGGCCGAAAGGTTCTGGAGTGGAGATCACGTACCGGAAGTCGTAGCGTTGGAAGGCCTCCCACAAGGTGGACCTATGACCTTGTGAAGGCTGTAGGAATCCGCTGGATGCGGGAAGCACAGAACTGGTCGAGGTGTTGGTGCTTGGGGGAGGCCTATGTCTAGCAGTGGACGTCTGCCGGCTGAAATGATGATTTAGAAACGGTATAGGAAAACATCGTGCGGAAACCGTCTTTTCATATTCATTTATTCACCCTTTTTGAACAGTGAACGAAACTGAACCGCACTCAGGTCGGTGACGCTAAATCGGGTTTACTCGGCGCTGAATCGGGTATACTCGGATCCAGTCGTGAGATTTCAGTTCTGTCATGTGGTCATAATTTTTTGTTGTCTGGATTTCCTCCGTGTGGGGAGAACGGGCATATATCGTTTGTCGTTACTTTGAAGGGGCACCTAAAAGATCATGCCATACAATTAAGTATCGTGGAGGTTATTTTATTTTATACTAGACTAGCTTTTGCCCGCGGCTTCGCCCGCGTGGATGTCGGAACAAATCTAGCGGGAACGTACTACCGGGATTGAAAGTACTCTATGTACTATAGGCAGAGGTTATATGAATTGTATCATGAAAAAACATATAACCATGATGAAACTTTTAAAGAATTTGTTAAAAATTATTCTAAAACTTTTAAAAGAGCCTGTTCCTCAGCAAAAGCCATACATATTAAAAATAAAATAAAATCTTCTGGTAATAAAATTAAAACAACTTGGAATATTATTAATTCAGAAACGGGAAGAACGACAGTGCGGAATCGTGACTTCCATCTAAAAATCAAAGATGTAGATATTAAAGCAGACGTGGAGGTGGCAGCTGAGTTTGAAAATTTCTTTACTAATATTCCCATTTTAACAACCAAAACTCTGTCATCGTCGTCCTCTACTTCTGCTTACTCAATACTAAAAGAATGTGTACCAGAATGTGATCAGCACTTTAAATTCACAATTGTTACCGCTAAAGACATAATAGAAACTTTTAAAGATCTTGATGTAAAAAAAACTGCTGACCTTTGGGGATTATCAGTACATAACATGTCTTCAATAATTGATGTTATTTCACCGTTTTTAACAATTGTCTTTAATTCTTGTATTTCGTCTGGTGTATTTCCTGATCTGATGAAACTTAGCAAAGTGATTCCACTGTTCAAATCTGGCAGCACAACTGATCCCACGAATTTTCGGCCTATTTCGATATTACCTACATTAAGCAAAATCTTTGAAAAATTAATTTTAAAACAAATGTTAGGACATTTCAATTTACATAATTTACTTCATTTGAAACAGTTTGGTTTTACAAAGGGTCGTTCAACTACAGACGCAGGCGTGGAATTACTTAAGAGCATATTCGAGGCCTGGGAGGAGTCGCAGGATGCTCTTGGCATTTTCTGCGACTTGTCTAGGGCCTTCGATTGCGTACATCATGATACACTCATCAGGAAACTGCATCACTATGGTATGAGGGACAGGGCTCTCGACCTTCTGACTTCTTATCTGAACAACAGAATTCAGAAGGTTGATGTTAATGGCAAAAGATCTGCAGGATCTGCGGTCACTATGGGCGTTCCGCAGGGTTCAATTCTAGGTCCTTTCTTGTTTTTGATTTACATAAATGACTTACCTTATCACATAAGGGACAATCACAAGATTGTGTTATTCGCAGATGACACTTCCCTCATTTTTAAAATCAAACGTCAGTTAGTCAACTTTGAACAAGTTAACGATGCACTCTCTAAAGTTGTTCATTGGTTTAATGTAAATAATCTTCTCCTGAACGAAAAAAATACTAAATTCATTAAATTTTCAACGCCAAATGTCAGGCAGCTAACTACTAATGTTCAACTTAATGGAATAGATTTGGACCCTGTTGAGTCGACGGTTTTTCTTGGAATAACGATTGATGGTAAATTACAATGGGGCCCACACATAGAAAAATTGTCAGGAAGGCTAAGTTCGGCCGCCTATGCTGTTAAAAAAATTCGACAGATAACTGATTTAGATACTGCCAGAATTGTTTATTTTAGTTATTTTCATAGTCTTATGTCATATGGGATTCTTCTCTGGGGAACCTGTGCGGATATTAATACAATCTTTGTTTTACAGAAAAGGGCTGTTCGAGCCATTTATAACCTTGGTGCAAGAGATTCCCTTCGGGAAAAAATTAAAGAAATAGATATTCTGACTGTAGCCTCTCAATATATATTTGAAAATCTATTGTATGTACACAAAAATATATCAAATTTTAAGAAAATGTCCGATATTCATAGTCTAAATACCAGAAATAAACACAATCTTGCTGTACATCGCACTCGCCTCCACAGAGTAGGCAACTCATTCATGGGTCAATGTATACGCTTTTATAACAAACTTCCCATTGAAATTCGAAACTTACCCATTAAACGATTTAAAAGCTGTATTAAAACCAAACTTTGCAAAAAAGGGTACTATAACATTTCTGATTATTTAGAAGACAAAAAAGCTTGGGATTGAACTGTTCGCTCTGCTTAAAGCCGTTTGATTAAACCGTAAAACTTGACATTTTAATAATTATGCAACGTTTTATATACATACCTAATTATTGACATTATTAAATATTATATACAAAATGACATGAATATTTACTTTGAAAAGTATTACATATATTACTTTAATTATTGTGAATGTGAGCACTATGTGGGTCATTTGTTTTCTTTAAGATTATCTCTTTTTCCTCTTTCTCAAGTATTTTTAATGATGGTCTGGTTTTTTGAGTACTTTATGCGGCCTACCCAAATGTCCTTTCTTTGGTATTGTTCGTCGAGTCGTTGAGCTCCTTAAATCCTGAGTTGAGCTACACGTTTACTGACAAATGCTTGCACTGACTGGACAGGTCTACTCAAAATTGTGTGGTTCTTTCCTCAAAAGACCATTTCAGACACGGATCTACATGGTCCTCACATGATCTGACCAAGATTATGTCTGGACTTTAAAAGAGACTTTGACCCCTGAGTTTGTTTCGCCATTTCTTCTCAGGGATAGTCAGATAGGAAATGTCGACTTCCTCAAGCTTGTTTTTATATTTTTTATATGACGTGTAAAAGTGATTCCGATATCCTATTTACAGAATAAACGATTTCATTTCATTTCATTTCACCGGAATTAAAAATACTTTTGAGTAATTCAAAACCTTAAAAATAAAAACTTTTGAGTTATTCAAGGCACACAGTAAATTCTCCCGTAAAAACTTAATTACCCCTCATGACTGTTTGGGATCAATTCTCAAAAACCCCATGTACTCGTAATCCTTTTTTTTCTGTCAAAAGAATGAGCGCCTTTTGAGGGGATGTTTTGAAAAACGAATTATGAAAAACTTTGTGTCTTATTTAAGAACGTATTTGTGCTTAGTTTCAAGTTTATGAACTAAATAAAAATATTTTTCATACAATCTAAATCCCCCCCATTTTCACCCCTTAAAAGCCCTTTTTAGAGTTCGAAAGCCTTTCGGAAAACCCTGAGCCTATTTTGAAATAGATCAGTCCGTTACGGTTTCTTTCCATACAATCTTTGACATCCCCCAATCCCCCCTTGTGCTAAGTTAATTTTTTATTTATAACTCAAGGAATAAGATTTTTCAAATCAAATCACCCCTTTTTACCACTTTACGGGTTGAATTTTCAAAAATCCGTTTTTAGCGGATGCCTACGTCACAATAACTATCTGTGTGCTAATTTTCAGCCAAAGCTGGTCAGTGGTATGAGCTATGTGTTGATAGCCATCAGTTTTTCCATACAAACTTTGACACCCCCAAACCGCCTTTATGGGATAGTTAAAAAAAAACTGAAACATACAAACTTTATTATTTAATCAGAAAAGCATTTGTGCCAAGTTTCAAGTTTATAAACTCAAGGAATAAGATTTTTCAAACAAACGAAATCCCCCATTTTTACCCCATTAAAGGTTGAATTTTCAAAAATCCTTTATTTTCTGACGTCTTCTACTCTATATCCTTATCTAATCTAACTATCCTAATCTATATCTATATCGATTCTCCCGGAGAAGAGGATGGAAGGTTCTTCGGGGGAGGGGCCCGTGGCTAAATAATAACAGCCGTACAGATCGATCGATCAGGTTAACCTACACTTGCCGCGGTTGGTCTGTGGATGGGTAACCATCTTTACCCGTCCGTGCCTTGGAAAGCACGTTAAGCTGTTGGTCCCGGCTGTCATTCGTGGATCTATGACAGTCGTTACGGGAGTCAGAAGCCCGAAAGAATGGTTGTTAGACAACCATTCTTACCAAGGGGTATCGTATTACCCAGTAACTGCGTTGTGGAGGTCAGATAGACAGTCGCTCCATGTAAAATACTGTAAAGTTAGAAACAGTACACGTGTACTTTTATTATTTTCACTTGAATACAAAATTTAGCTAATGAACAACTTCAATACAATACTTCATCTTTTCCCGCTTTTCAGAAACTTGTGGATTGAAAAAAAAAAAAAAAAACAACGATTTACGTTGTGTTAGTTTCGAACCATAAGCCGAAATATTAGTGATTTTAACTTAAAAAAGGAACTTTATTAAAATAAAAATTATCCCTCTTTTCACCCCCTAGGGTTGAATTTCTAACAACACCGTTAGCTTCCAACCATAAGCCTAGATAGTAAGTGATTTTTCTTCGAAAATTAAGGACTTTTCAACTACATCCCCCTTTTTAACCCTTTGGGGGTGAAATTATCAAACACAACAGAGACACCTATAAATTAATTTTCAATCGTCAGCCTAAACACAAAATTTTAAGATCCTAACTTCAAAACTGACGGACTTTCGTATAAACTTCCGTCCCCTATTTTACCCCTTTAGGGGTTGAATTTCGAAAAATTCTTCCTTATTCCGTGTCTACATTATAAAGAGAACCTCTGTGCAAAATTTCAGCTTTCTAGGTCCAAGGGTTTGGGCTGGGCGTTGATGAGTCGGCCAGTCAGTCAGGATTTCTCTTTTTATTTATATAGACTAGCTTCTGCCCGCGACTTTGGTGGAAGTCGTAAGACACCACAATACACTAAAATACCAGCTCAATTTTAATAAAAATAATGTCATGATTGACTGCTTAGATCCATATACATAGGTGTGAGAGATTTAATCATTTTAAGATTAAATTTGTAACTATCTGCTATATTCGTTTAGGTACTATTCAACCCAGCGAAGAAATGGAATAGTTCGACTGTTGTTATACACTGGTATTTATTGTGTTCGCTCTCATCTCAGTATCATTCCTACGAACTGTATGGGAAAAGTTTTTTTGCGATTTCTGACTTTTCTAGTACCTCAAACCTCTGTTGATTTGATCCCATAGAGTTTTTTGATCCACGTAAGAAACAGGATCGATTGGCATCAAAAAACTTTTTTGTGAAAATTGCCCATTTTCTTGCTGACTGTACTTTTGTTACAAATCCCAATATCGAAAAAAGAATCGGTATATCGGTGAAATTTTCTAAAAAATTGTTGTACTTTATAATTTTTTTTGGCACTTCTTGCATCCCTATTGTTGCGATAAGGCGAACTAAACTTCGCACGCTCTCTCCCTCGCATGAGTATCGCTAAAAAATATCGATTTATCGAACAAAAAATATTATATGTATACATCGATATTTTTCCTGCAAGCCTACGCAACAATTCGTCACCAATTCGTCAGTCACCAATCGCTTCATTCAGCTGCGTCTGGTTAGACTGGCAGCCGACCCCCATAGGAAAAGCCTAGGCAAAATTAATCTTGTAGATACCCACAGAATGCTGAGGTACCTCAGCATTCTGTGGGTATCAAGATAATTTTTTTATCAAAACTATTTCCTAACACTTCGGATTTTCCTAAAATTCCGGTAAAAATAATAATTCCCTACAGTTACGCATCGGAAAAACACATGCAAGACATCATTTTCCGATACGTTGTACGACTTTCTTTGGGAAAACCTAATCGATAAAATCTATAATAATATTATAAATGTCTGTCTGTCTGTTACGTTTTTTAGCTGAGATATAGCCTGGGATATGGAGTAGGCCATAGGCTACTTTTTTACGCGATAACCGACATCCACGCGGGCGGAGCCGCGGGCAAAAGTTAGTTGGAAATAAGTACGCGTAACCTTCGATTTCAAGTTACCGTTTTTATGATAGGTACCGATTATGAGTTATTCTTATGACATATTTTATAGCGTTACTGGGTTGGATGATTGTCGCAATGTAAACTTAGCCACTTGGCTATAAATAAATAAATAATAATAAATTTCTTTATTCACTTCAAGACACAACCTAAACCACTCGCTAAAAGCAAATTAACAAAATAAATATAGTTAAAACTAAGTACTGGGACGAGGAAGTTCCACAGCGGAAGGATTTTAGTTTTTGTTCTTGACAAGCTTAATTAGATAATTTTCATATTTTTTACTAATTTATCAATAAGAATTTGAGGTTGTGGATAACATTTTCTGTAGCCCGGGGGGCCCCGTATCATTGATACGGCTGTTACGGTGGTAGATACGCCCCTGAGTACCATGCTGAATGTTTACAGTTGCAAATCTATTAGTTACGAGGTAATCGATTCATTTTTTATCGATATGTTCTAAATCGACGACCCACGATAAAGTGCGTATTTCTTACTAAACAATACGGAGCGATGAACTCCGCAGAAAAATGAAGTAGGTAAAGTGGCCAGCACATCAAGCTACATGAAACTGTAAAATTTCTCCAAACGATTTTAAATTTTAAAATGTTGACGATTAAGTTCAAAATCGGACGAGAAAATTTGAAAATTTATGGTAACTTGATGGGCTGGCCACCGTACATGAATGACCAGAACCAAAGTGTGACCAATTGACCAAAATGACCAAGACTTCCGTTTTATCCTTTGCTCTAAAAATAAATGAATTCAATGAGGTTATAGTTACACACATTTTTTAAAGTTGCCACCTACTTCCACAACGTCATGTCATCTTGATTCTTAATTCTAAATTCCCCGTCTGACTGCAACGTCACACAAAGATAACGTTTGGCCCTTTGAACCATAACAGTTTCGGAACCCATTGACAGGATAACTAACACAGTTTAGTTAATCTGACTGTAAACAGTTAGCAGTATTACTGGTAATTGTTTCACGAGTTAATTGTTCTCGGAACGGTAAAACGAAACGTGTTTCCAGTATTGCTATACTTAGAGTTTTCATGTCCCTTGTTGATGGGAAAAATATTTTAATTAAGATGATTAGGCATAGGTAGGTACCGCGATACCCTAATAGGCACCTTTCGTGGACTTCCATTATTTCGACCACCATATCCATAATATTTTTATAGTAAACACTGAGTTGGTTGAAATGGCAGTAGATATGAAATATGACATACTAAATGCCAATAGTTTTTGAAATCTCATGTTCCCTTGCAACATGTCATGCCACGGATGGTTGCAGAAATCCATTTAAATGACGTTTATGACTGACATTCATTTTTACAATACAAGTCGCTGTAGTCATAGGTAATTTATTTAGATTTTTCCCTGTGACGAATCCAATAGGAAAACAGTAAATGCATAAATAACCTAGATAAGAATGATTAAATATAGGTAATATCGCACCAAGTATGGTAAACTAGTTCTGATCACTTATTTTAGATCACACGTCATTTTGACGCACGCAGGGAGATGAAGGAAAAGATAAAGCTAAAGGCGTGCAAAAGTGACGTACTTAATAAAAAAAAGATTTTTATTATTATAATATTCTTCAACGTTCCTAATTCTAAGTAATTTGGGCAGCACCCTAATTGCGTAACACACTTGCAATCACAATAAGAATGTTTTTAAAGGATATTGCTAATCCTTTGCTTCATAAGTTCGAAAAATTTGGCTACTCAACAACTTAGATAACGCAATTAAAGGCTCCTACAAACAGGCGCGACACGGGACGCGACACAGAGACCGCTCGTCGCGCGGCACGCGATGTCTTTGTGTCGCGCCTGTTTTGTAGGAGCCTTAACACGTTGACGGACAGCACGCCTCTCAATGTTGTCTCTGCAAAAAAATAATACAACAATACGACTGTCAACGTCAAAGTTTTGACTTGTATAAAATCAGTACGCCTTGAGGCATTTTTTTTCCTATACAAAAAAAAATGCCAAAGAACACAACACGATACAAAGAAGGGCATTCAGAGGCCCTAGTGTGAGTTTATTTTCACCATCTCGATTTTAGGCATCGAGCTCGTTCAGCACTCCGATTGGTGAAAGGCCAATCGCAGGCCGATCGAATCGGAGTGCCGAACGCGCTCGATGCGTAAAGTCGAGATAAAGAAACTCAAACTGGGGCCTCTGTAGTGTCTCGACCATAGAGTATGATAAGTATATGTCTCGAATGCAGGTGCAAAAAAAAAATCAAGGTTTTTTTTTTTTTTGAAGTGAAGAAAACTTCTTTAGGCGCGTTGAGCACTTTTTGGGTGAACAAAAATAATGGAACTCGCGTCATTGTCAACGAACGCTTTCCATGAGTTATATGTATATTGTGTATATAAGGTGTATCTATTCATACACGAAATATTTTAAGGGAAACATCTACTTAAAGGTGGTAAAAAAGCCATAGCAACGAAAAATATTTAAAAAATTTGGTATTAAAAAAATTTATCTTTACTAACGAAATATTGTATTGCTGCAAATTGCGAAGTTATAATCTGGGGGCATGGTAGTGCCCCCACTACGATGAGCCAAAAAAGCAGGGGCACTACCTACCTTTTCTCCAAGCATTTCGTCATATTTTCAAACCCTCATAGTTTCTACCTAGATAATGTTAAAGCTCAAATTTCAGGGAAAGATGTAGTTAGCAGACCTATAAAACACACTCAAGTTTCATTTTCAGTTAGCTTTTATACTAAAATAAGTCGATTTCGTCACTGACTCATTTATTGACTCACTCATCAAAACCTCTAGGGCACTTCCCGAAGTTCTAAAATTTGGTATGACAGGCCAAGATTTGCACACAAATAACAACAAAAAAAATCTGTAACTTTGACTCTCCAACTCCCGTAATGGGTGGTGCAAGTCTGTATATAAAATAAATCCTCTAGGGTACTTCCCGAAGTCCTAGAAAGCTCAAATTTGCTATGCAGACTAGGATTTGCACACAAGCAACAAAAAATTGAGCTTATACCCTCCAGCTGACTTAGGGCGACGATAACCGACTTTTAATCCCAAATCTCAAATCGTTTATTGCAATATTTGCAATCCATAATGTACAATTACAGGTGGTAAATAAAAGAAATAATAACAGAAACAATTATGGACCCTGTCGAGCACAGTAAATTTTTAAATAAGTACTCTCTACTTGTTTACAAAAATTCTTGAAGAGCGCTTAATACTTTTAATGATTTTATACTGAAGATGATGTCTAAACGAGTATTGTTATTGATTTGGAAAAAATATAATAATATGTTAAATATTGTAATCATTATAACGGAAAATAGTGGCCACTAAGCTCCGTTTTAATGATTACAATAAAACATAACAATTTAAAACTACTGTTTGTAGTAATAATAACGTATAGTCTTGTGAAGCACAACTTGACGAGCTTATTCTCTGCATTTTCATTCTAAAATAAAAGAAATCACCGAAATAACGATGAGGGCGCCACTGTGCACTCGGCGCAGTCTTAATAACTTCTTATATGAATATTTTAGATTATGTTTGTATTACATAGTGAAATTAATGTGTAAAGTAATGTCTAACGCGGATATAAAACTGAGAATCACGCAAAATCTACCTAGTCTATATTTTTCTAAAAGCTTTACCTTTTTAAAGATAATTTAACTATTGATCTTTTAGTCTAAATGTTTTATTAAAATACCTTTTGTTTTATGTATGTATAATGACTCTCTGTATATTTTGACTGCTGTGACCAAAATTACAAACGTAGTGTTCAGGGAAGTTTTATTAAAATGTGGCTGGTATTTTAGTATATTATGGTGTTTTACGACTTCCACGCGAACGAAGTCGCGGGCAGAAGCTAGTGTATAATAAATTAATAATGCATCTTATTTGGGATAAGGCTCCTGAATCGGCAAGTCCTAAAACTGGCTGGAAATATGACGCGTTGCGTGAGCTCAGTACAGAACACGCAAGCTAACCACTCAAGGTCACTGGCATATATCTGCGTCTTAATAAGGTAGGTGCAAGTCTGTATGTCTTACGGATAATAGGTACCTGCAAGGAGAAGTGAAATTCCACTTATTTATAGCCAAGCCCCTAACTCTACAAAACCTTATATCTTGGTCAAAATGTACGACGGCCGCGATTTCTTATCATAAGGTAAGAAATTAAGTCACTGGTCTGTAATGTTGTGTTATGCAATAGTTCAGTGGAACGACCAAGCCATACATAAGTACATTTTTACCAAGATGTAAAGTTTATAGAGATCTACTTGTATAGTTAGGAGCTTGGCTGTACATTAGATCTGATAACTTTTTAACAGTGAAAGCGATTTAGTAAGTCTTGGCAACCTACTTTACATGAAATGTAAAGAGATTGGGTGAGATTAAGGCCAAGAGTTCCCACGTTGTGGATAAAAAAAAAAAAAACAGTTTTTTCGGTGTATTATCAGTTTACGTAAGGCGATTTTAGCGATGGCACTTCAGGGTCTTAATGCGAAACTAGGGGTAGTAGAGCACCGCCATGGGATCTGGAGGCAAAAATCCTAGCGCACTTATGGGAGTGGCACGAGGAGGTGAAACCCCGGAGCGTAACTCCGCTGCCGCGAGAAATCACGGCACAGCGGACAGAGCTCCGGCGCGCGGCGGCGGGATCTCATGGAGGGTACGATTGTCGCAACACAGCGTTGGGCACGTCACATCGTGGCGATAAGTCCCCTCTTTGAGGAGTGGCTAGAGAAGTGCCACGGCGTCCTCACCTCCGCCTGACACAGGTTCTCACCGGACACGGTTGTTTCGGAAGTTTCGGATTAGGCGGGAGGAAACGCTGCGGTGTTACCACTGTGTGGATCGCCCGGAGAACACGGTGGAGGTCTGCCCGGCTTGGGCAGAGCACTGCCGTGTCCTCACGGAGGCAATCGGCGGCGGCGATCTTCCGCTTCCAGCCCTGGTCCAGGCCATGGTCCGGAGCGGGAGTACATGGGAGGCAGTCACCTTCTTCTGCGAAGCAGTAATTCTCGCGAAGGAGGAAGCGGAACGCGTGAGGGAGCGTCAGTCTGTGCGCCCTCACGCCCCTAGTCGCCGCAGGAGACGTCCTGGGCGGCGGAAATTGGTAGCCGATTTCCGGCCACCGTAGGCGAGGGTTTGCGGACGGCGAGCTATAGGCAGCTCGCCGTCCGGTAAGGACCAGGTCCGGGTCGACGGTGCGTTGTGTTCTACACGCGCCTCAGAGTGATGTCAGCACGCACTGACGGGGTCTGCTAGGACCGGTGCCTGCCAGAATTGCGGGTTTGAACGAAAGGGATACCGTAGCCCTGACACAGAGGCAACTGAAGGAACACGGGTGGGTTTTGGTCAGTAAAAGTCTGACACGCCCTCCCGCTCCTCCCAGAGCGGGAGAAGTTATTTGACAATTTCCCACCCAAAAAAAAAAAAGAGGTAGTAGAGCAAAGTAGTCGAAGGAACTACGACCTTACTTTTAGGGGAAAATTAAGCTGCAATTTTAGTTTTTCGATTGAGCTAGTCATTATATTTTACCGGGCTATTTATATTTTATAGAAAACCCCCAACAAAAGATTTTGAAGTACGGTGGCCAGCACATGAAGTTACCACAAACTGTCAAATTTTCTCATTCGATCTTGAAGTCGTCAACATTTTAAAGTTTAAAATAGTTTGGAGAAAGACAGTTTGTGGTAACGGGAGTGCTGGACACTTACACAAAAGATACTATTTACAAAAATATTAAATCTTTTGGCTTGGTATGCTTGTGATGAGGAGGAATGAAAGGCATAAGTGACTAAAATAATGACGAATATAAATCTTGATGGATGGAGAGGGATTGGGAGACGAAAGTGACGGTTGGCAAAGGAGAACAAGAAAATGTGTTGCGCCGACCCCAGGTAACATGGGACAAGGACAGTAAGATGATGTTTGTAAGTATTTGCTGTCTTTATTTGTTGTTAAGGAAGTTGGAGTTTCCTTAGGATAATAGTAAAACCCAGTGCTGGGTTAATTTAAAATAATAATGCTTGCAACCCTAAAACCCTTCCCAGACTTCCAACTTCCTTAAAAAAAACGACGTCAAATAAATGACAAAAATTATTGACAATGACAGTAATTTCGACAATTAAAAAAAACAACTCTAATTATTCAAAACAAAAGAATTTTTGAAAATCAAACAAAAGGAACAAAACTTAAGAGCCAAGTCGCTTCTCACTCTCAGTCCACGTCTTGTTTATAACTACATAGTATTGTAAACATTCGATGTAGCTAAGATAAATAAACCGGCTCTAGAAGGCCGCTATATATAAGTCGCAGTAGTAACGTATTTACCGGTCAGTCAGTAGTTTTCCTTGTTTCGACTAACATAAGCAGTGCGCGGCTCTATGCATAATAATAAAAATGCTAAACGCGTGACAAATGTTCTATAAATTCAAGCGAAACAGTTTTTTTTGTTAATTCATCATTAAAAACATTGACAAAAGTGTGTAGATAAACATTAATATGCAAAGAATAGTGACATTAGTGTTTTGTGTGGCGTTGTGTTACGGACAAAATGTTAAAGTACCGGTGCAGGAACCCATAGCAAATATAACGGAACTCCACAATGGACTGTCTGAGAAGATAGGCAACTTTTCAATAGAAATTCTATACCATACGTCGAAAACATTGCAAGATGGAGAGAATTTTATCATGTCGCCCATCACGGTATGGAGTGTGTTAGCTGTAATCGCTGACGGTGCAGCGGGCAATACGAGAAACGAGATAAATAACCTGCTCCGACTATCAGTCCGAAACCTCAATGACACTCGAAGCGGTTTCAGAAATATCACTAATTGGTTACAAGTCAACACTAATACGGTCGAGCTAGCAAAAATCAACGCTATTTTCATCGACACCCACCATCTCCTGGAACAACGTTTCCAGGAAATCTCTAAAGATTACTACCAGACAGAAACGATAACTTTAGACTTTAAAGACAGTGTGAGATCAGCAAATCTTCTTAATGCACATGTGTCAAATTTCACGCATGGGAAAATTCCTAGCTTAGTTGATCCTAGCTACTTCCAGGGCACGCAAATGGTGTTGACTAGTGCTCTATACTTCAAGGGACAGTGGTCAGTACCGTTTAACGCATCATCAACTATGAAAGCGCCTTTCTATGATGCAAATGGAAAAAAGATTGGAGATGTCAACATGATGTACAACAGATTCACTTATCCATTCTCCAACATTCGTGAACTACAAGCAAGAGCAATTGAACTGCCATACGGTAACGAAAAAAGGCTGTCAATGGTCATCATGTTACCAAACCCAGGAGTATCTCTAGAAGACATGTTTTCAAACTTTCTGAAAGTAAACTTAGATTCGTTCTTTGAAGAATTAAGAGTATCCAAAGAAGAATATTCAGATGATGAAGTAGATTGCTTCATTCCTCGGTTCAAAATTCAATCGGATATTGATCTCACAAATGTATTGCGGGACCGTATGGGTATTGAGGATCTGTTTGACCATTTAAAGGCTTCATTACCACATATGGCAAGAACGCCAATGTATGTGTCAAAAGTTGTACATAAAGCAGAGATTGAAGTTACTGAAGCGGGTACAGAAGCAGCTGGAGTGACTGCTGCAGAGTTTAGCAACCGAATAGGAGTTGTTCAGTTCCAAGCGAACAGACCGTTCACATACTTAATTATTGAAAAGGTCACAAATTCAATTGTTTTTGGAGGTTTTTATAAAACACCATCTTTATATTGAACATGAAAATTATAAAGAAATATGAATAAGAATCTACAAATCTGCATTTTAACGCACAAACTCATTGGTTGCTTATTCTTTTAAAAAAAGAATTGTAAAAACATAAATAAAAAAATAAAAACTTACTTTTTAATAACCAGAACAAGTAAATAATTATTGTGAGTTGTCATGGTTAATTCCATTGCTCATTAAGGAAACTTGCGTACTGTGTTCAACAAATGAATACAAAATATAAATTATCAACATTATAGTGTATGTAATTAAACACTCGAGATAGGAAGAATTCTTGAAATCTTGAATGTCACAAGTCAAATCACTGTGACCTTATGAATATAAAGATATTAGTTTTGTTTATGATTGTGCCAATAAGTACATATACTGACGAAAATATAAATAATTCTATTTAGCCTTAGTAATTATTATTATCCTACTATTTTGAGTTAAATGTTACATGTGAAATCATTTAGTTACACTTAATTGCATCTAAAATCCAAGTATAAAATGTAAATATTTTTGTTCATAATAACTTACGTCCAGACAATTTTGCCGTTGAAAAAATTACTCAATATGTATTGTAATAAGGTTGTTCGTTGTATATCAGAATGCTCTCTAATTAACAATGTAAATAAGTTGTTTTGTCATTTGAAAATGGCATGTAATGAAACATTTTAGGGAAAAATGTGTATTTTTCCTCAATGATTAGTAGACAAACAACAATTTATTGGAAGAATTAATTTGTTTGCATTATAACTAAAAGCATTGGACTGCCCTCATGTGGGATTTTGCAACTTGTGTCCTTATTAAAAGCCTCGGGGTGTTCCGATTTGTAAAACAATAATCGGTAAACCTCGTTTCAATATTGTAGTTGTAATTTTTGTAAATATTTATTTTTCTTGTTATTATTTTGTGGTTATAACTATTAAAAAAAAAGTAGATGTATGTTACCTACCGATTTTATTTTATAGATAGCTAATAATCATATTAATGTCCTTTGTATATAGTCTTACTAATTTTAAAAATGATACATCCATTTTGAAAGGATTCTTGCCTTAGTAAAACTGGTTTTCGAACAAGTTTCTTTTCATAAATTATACCAAAAGTTGTTTTTTACTTTAAGGGAAATAATAACAGAAATCTTATTATTTATAAAAATTGCTAACACAAAAATCCTTTCAAAAGAATACACATTTAATAATCTACTGCACTCTAACAGCCAGTTTTTTTGTCAATTTCGTTTAGGCTGCAATAGGCTTGCTTTAGTCAACGAAACTGTTGCATTCAAAAATTGGCTGCTGTAGAATGCCTACAACAGCCATAATAAATGTGGTATCATCCCAGCACATTAAGGCCTGTGTTCACCAACGTTCAAACCACCGCTTAGGTATTTAAACAGTTGGTTTATGTCAAATTTCCTATGAAATTTTGAGTAAACAACTGATTAAATATCTAAACAGTTGATTTAAATGTTGGTGAACACGGCCTTAATGTATGGGACTATCAGTAACAGAAATAAATCTTTAAGCAAAAAGATTTAAAGTTTTCTTGTTCTATTGATTAGATTATTTTTAAGTGAATGATCTCCATGAAGGCAGTCTAAAACTCTTAAGACTTCACAAAATATTGTGATTGTGATAAATCTGAAATTATGTATAATATAAGAAAAAATCTTTGATTAAAAACTTTTTTCGTACAAATATGTTTTTTAATATTGTTTTATCTGTGATATTTAAGAAGACTGGTCAACGCCCTTAGAAAATGTATCCAGAGCCGGCGCAAAATTGCGACCTATACCAGCCGGTTTATTTAAAAATCTCACCGTGAAAACATAAGGTCCAAAGTGAGCTGTCATTCCATCTCATGTTAGGGATTGGTGAGATTTTTACAGGCTACATCGGCAACACATAAGACACGACTGACAGAGTTTATCGCACAATCTGCATATTGCTTTATACACGATAACAACCATCGGGCAATAGCCTTCCAGACTCCAACCGTCTGGTTGGAAGATGCCCTCCTTTTCAATAAAGAATGAGGAACTTTTATCCTGTTCCTCATACCTACCTCTTAAAAATACCTACCCTCTTCCCCATGCCTAGCCACTGTACGTACCACTCTAGCTTATTAGTGGAAACGTCCATTAAATCTGCCGATTATAAGAAACTGTATTCAATAAGTAGTAAAAATTTGAGTTTTTTTTTTAAATAAAATAATTTTTATATTTACCGATTTATTAATAATTGTGTAATTGTTAAGACCGATTAAAAACCTTCAATACTTAGTTCCTAAATATTTTCAGTGTTTCAATGTTCCCCACATACGTACTGTAGGTCAAGAAATCAAGAATGGATAGACCTACCATTCTTAGGGCGCTGGCAAAAAAACCACTTTGCCCGGTCTTTTTTAATTAGGTGATTATAGGTTAATTACTCGAGATAGAGAAATAGAAGTATGTTTATTTGAGGAAACACAAAAAAAAAAAACTATTGCTAGGGTTTAAGTATAAATTTTAATGTTTCAATTGTCCCTCCCGGTCTACTCTAATGGACAAAACGTCTAAACACTTAAACTAACTTCGAAAATGACAATGGTGCCGATTCCCTTGTTCACAAACTAAATTAAATTTAAGTTCAGTGCATCTTTTCCTTTCTATTTCATTAAGAAAAGGACAGAAGATAAATTTTAGTTTAGTCCTGTCAAATTAATCAGCGCTTGTCGTAATTTGACGTAATTTTAGTCGGCAAGTTTTTAATCACGTCTAAACTTCTAAGGAGTAGTGACAGGCGCTGATTAATTTGACAGGACTAAACTAAAATTTATCTTCTCTCCTTTTCATAATGAAATAGAAAAAAAAGATGCACTGAACTTCAATTTAGTTTAGTTTGTGAACAAGGGAATCGCCACCAATGACAATATTTGTTTATGTTTCTCCAGCAACATAGTTTATTGTTTTCTTTTGACGTCAAAGCATGATGCTGGATTCATAATTGCAACATATAGGTAGTTAATTCATGAGCGACTATATAAACTTAAACTGGTTTCTATATTTTTTTTTTCTTTCAATAATGTTTCTGATATTGTCAGGAAAACCCCTTGATGCTAGGGTTGTCCGAGCAAAAAATAGAATAAAATAATGAATTAGTTTAATATTTTCGGTTTACCTAATTGAAGTACCTCCTTTACTTAGTCTGTACCTCCTTTACTTAGTTGAAGTAACCTCCTAAGATTGCGCAAACTCGGATTACACGAATTTAGGGCCAAACGAAGGTACTAAAACGATTTCCAGCTTACTGGAAATTAATTCCTCAAAACGCTTTTTATGGAGGGATTTAATTTGATTGGCCTCTATCCAAACTTTATCGAAATCCGTTTCAGCGTGAAAAGGTAACAGACAGACATACCTACTTACTAGAATTTCTTTTGTATTTATAATATTAATATCCTACCTAGATTTAGCGATTAGACTTTCAATTTTACTATGGAGTTAAGAAAGACTACGCCACATTGTAAAAAGGAGATTGAATGAACTGTATTACATAATATTAATGATTACTAGGCGTCATATACGATCTCTCATTGAATTACTATGGTTAGTTCAGCTGGACTGGACGCCTAGCTAAGTCCAATGCTCGTCTATTTGGACGCCCCCCAGAAGAAGGTGGCTGGGACAGACTGGACCAGGCACAGAAGTAGACTGTGGTAGGCTGAGTTGATTGATTGACCTTAATCACTAATCAACCTCAATCATCTGTAGAAAGTACCTTATCCACTTGTACGTGATGTCTTTTTAGTTTAATTATAAGTAATTATTTGGCACAAGATGAAGATGACGGTTCACAAAATATTTATTAAATAGAGCTGCTGCCCAAGGCTTCACCCGCGTGGCATTTTCTGAGATAAAAAAAATAGCACCTATGTAGTTACTTTTTTATAACATCAGTTATCTGTGAAAATCTCTTCAAAATCGATCTAGCCATTTCAGAGATTATAGCCGGAACAAACAGACAAAAAAAAAATGTTACGTAGGTACACATAACATTTTTTTTTTGCATTTACCTAGTAAAAAGCTGTTATTTTGAAATTACAAACATAAGTAAGTACTTCAATTTTATTTATTTGTATAAATTCGTTTGATTAGGTAGGTAGATAAGTAGGTATCTACTCCTACGCATTGCACTGGAAGAGTTTTAAACGCCCAAAAATCGACGTATATTATTGAAATACTGGGAGCACATGGAACTAATAATACCTATGTATTATTAGAAAAATAATTGAAGGCGAAAGTGTCAGCAGGGTAGCCTGCGAAATTCAAATTTTGAAAGCTTCAAGATTTGAAGATTGCGATTGATATGTCTCAGATTCATCAATACAACTACAAGATGACATCCGGGACCTTTCCGAGGCATGGAGGAGTCATTTGATATGTCACACGGTACCTGCAGTTTGCAAAACTTTTCATTTTTATTTTCTTGTTTGCCCCATCGATTTAATCGATGGTTTGCCCCCAAAACTGACCCCAATATTCTAAATTCATTTATTTACGGTTGACGTCCGTGTTTGGGTCACTCAAATTGATATGTAGGTATACTTACCAAATTTCAACTTAATCGGTCCATTACATTCAGAGCAAATTGGCTGTGACAGACGGACAGACAGACACACGAGTGATCCTTTATGGATTCCGTTTCTTCCTTTTGAGGTACGGAACCCTAATAAAAAGGCGTCAAAACGCTGTTTAGCTTCTTAAGTTATCTTCAATTCGCTATCTACGAGTACACTCAGTTACCACAATATGACCCCCCCTTGCATAAATGGTTGAGATTTTTTAGAATACGGATCGATAGAATTTTATAATACTTAATTTAATTTAAATACCTATACGAAATCTACCCAAAACTAGAAAAAAAATTGCAATCGTACGATTTGTTAGTAAAAAAAACCTCAACCATTTGATCAGCAAAGGGGGGTCAGCTAATTGTGGTAACTGACTGTACCTACCGCGCTAATGCACATAGGATATGTATTATATGTATTTATAGGATATGGATTTGTACCACTCCCAAATACTGGGAGTATGACTAACCAAAACGTAATAGGTAAGTACACAATAGGCACGTACAAGACAAGACAAAGGTAAGTACCTACTTAGCTCCTTGCTAGAACTCCGAAGGTCATTCGTCAATCCAAACTCGGGAAAACTAAAATCGTCTCTCAATACTTACATGCCTAGGGTTTCGATTTGTGCAAGATCCTGACATAATATGCAAGTTATCGATTATTTCTTCATAGTTAACGTGAATCGAATTTGGTTTACGATAACAATAAATCACGGTAAAATTATTCTAATTTCTAGTTAACTGTGAAACAAACGGGAAATGAAGCAGTCGTTCGCAGCAACAAATTGCTTAAAGACTTGTGAGAAAAGATGATTTTTATTGGAACCTGGGAGTTAAAGTAGCTCACGAAAATCGATTTTTCTTACGTTTTTTTGCAATTTCCGAGTCAGTGTCGACCGAGGCCTAAATTGCGTTAAAGCTTAACTCACTATCAGTAGGAATAGGTTTCATTTTGACAGGTCAACAACATTCATTGCGTAATTTACCTTGTGGAGTAGAGAAATTTTTCGAACATACGAAGCAATGGATAAACAATCTGCTTCAAAATCATAGGCGTACCCAGCATTTTTTTAGGGTGAGGCAGAAGTAAATAAACTCGATAACGATAAGTAGTAGGAATTTAAAAATGCTCTTTACTAACCATAATTCAATATTAACCTGCGAGGGTTCTGACTAAATCTAGCAAAAATTTCGTTTTAAATTTTTTTGCTATATAATTATTGATGGCAGAGGACATAAATTTTGCATCCATAGCAGTCAATTCCACAAAACCTAGAAACTCTTCACTAACCACCATTTTTCTTCATAAAAAAATCTAATACCAATGGGGAGTTGCTCTTTTCCTGATATGTCACAGCTGTCGTCTGCCAGGATACTGAAGCCACGAAGGCAGGCATTCTTTACATCAGCTGTGATATTATGACATCCCCAAATAGATCGATTATATGAATAATGTTGTTACTTAATAAACCTATTTTTTTTGCTTCGAGTCAGGGACCATGGTGGGGCAGGTGCCCCACCTTGCCCCACCGTGGGTACGCCCATGTTCAAAATCATTCAGATTGCAATTGATATTTTGTTCAAAATATGATTCACGACCGTATCAAACATGTATTTAGGTAGGTAGGTATAGAATAACCTGTAATCCTTAGAATCATTAATACAACTGCAAGATGACATCCTTTCCTAGGCATGGAGGAGACCCGGTAGATAGACTAAGTAGCTATGTTATTTGTTCCGGATGCTGATGGGGCTGCCGCGCCACTGCAGCGCCTCCGCGATGTTCGCGGCGGCTGATACAGACGGCTTTGCGGACATCATGCGCAAACGGTGCGCTTCTATCATGCGCCGCACGCGCAACAGCCCCAGTACCATCCTGCGCACACTGGCGGACCGGTGGGACTCTCCGATGCTGGCTCGCTGGATACGGCTGCACGCAGTCGTATAGTGGTTTGTCACCATAATCGGGGAGTCCACCCGTACTTAACACTTATTATTACTAACACTAGTTTGTAAGCTCGCATTAACAAATATGGATGTAATCGTGGGATGAATCCGAAATAAATGCTTTATTATTATTATATTATTATTATTATGCCCCTCCTTTTATACTGTTATAAGTCTATGCAAATAAATCAATCCAGTAATTTGAAATGACACCCATGCAGCCATGTAACTACTGCCAATTATAATGATTAGAAGTGAGTGTTCCACTTCGCGACTAAATTCGATTTTTAATTAAATTTTAATAACCAAAGCCTAATGGAATTGTACGTCATAACCGCGTGACTGATAATGACCCCTCCCTCTTAAAAAGAGGAGGGCTGTCTGTGACCCTGCACTGGGAACGTTATAATATATGCTCATTATGCTATCACTGACTACCCCGTTGGTCTAGTAGTCGCAAGTGCGACTGCTGGGTTCGATTCCCAGTTCGGGGAAAGTGTTATTGGGTTTAAAAAAAAATACCTCGTGGAGTCGCGATTGTCAAATTCGATTTTAGTTTTGTCAAAGTATTTTTAAATTTAGAGAATTTTGTTTACAGAATAGCTTAAGATTTTTTTTTTTTGATAATTTATTCAGTTTAGTTCGGTGTACAAGAGAATCGGCACCAATGCACCAACAACTCTAGCGTCTTGAGTTACTTGCGCGTTTGTAAGTTCATCCCATTTATGGAGTGTGTAAAGATTGTCATAATATAAGTGAACAAACATGAATGTATGTAGACCTACTCACATATATGGAAAGGACAAATACTTACCTAGTCATAATTTACTATAAGCCTAAGTAGCTTCCACAGGCTTTGGAATCCATTACAAAGAAGGATATTCTAGAAAATCACTACATTCATACAATATTATTTAACAAACAATTACGTCATGTAAAACAAGTTTATTGACAACCCTAGGTCATTAAACGTGGACGTAACTCGAAGATGGCGAACCGGGAAAACCCAATGCTTGACCAACACGATTACCTGCGCAAGAATAAACCTTATTGCATTATTCTATGATTCATTTTCCTATGTTATTGTATTTGTAATGGTCGGTCAGTCAACAACATCGATAATTTTATTTGTATTATAAATTATTTATTATAGGTATAGGTACCTATATTTGCTTTATACGACGTATTGGCGTTATCAGAATTTGTTGGCGGGCAAATTAGTCCGCATACTGTTTAAAGCATTTATTGTGACGTGGGTACATATATTATTGAAATATTATTAACTTAATTTATTTCCATGAGCATTGAATAACAATAGGTATGTTATTTTTTAAAAAAGGTAAGGTGTAGGTATCTATTCAAACACGAAATATTTTAAGAGATACACCTCTAGGTGGTAAAGAAGTCATGGAAACGATTTTTTTTTTTTTATCTGAGTATATTACTTAAAAAATTAAATAATCTAAAATTACTTGATATATTGATGATTTAACAAAAGGCACCGCGCACGTGCCGCCACCGCCAATTTTAAAATTATAATAATTATGTAAAAATAAAGACACTTAGTTAAAAAAAAAAAAAATCGCTGATATGGTTTTTTTACCACATATTGATGTTTATCTTAAAATATTTCGTGTATGAATAGATACAACTTAAATATCGGCGTGTAGCGTCATCTGGTGGAAGAATATAAAAGTTGATGCGTTGATAAAGTTGGTGGATTAGTGCGTACAGTTGCAACTTTAATGGTTTCCAGTTTTACTCATAGGAGGCGCTTGTTGGTTGTATAGTCATAAGTCCACATGGTGTAATATTATCTGTGGTCCAGATCATCAAAATGGACAAGCTCGTGATGTTTCTTATAAAAGCTAAAATAGGTACTCTGTTTTTTAAATCCCCGACTAAATAGTCCTCCCCGACCCTTGCTCGACGAAGCGCCAGACCTCGCCGTAGTTGAGCCTGTAGCTTTAAATTCCCCTGATGATAATCATAACCCTGATTTTATCGAGCCACCGTCGGTCCCTTGCCATCCTCCTTCCGACTCTGCCCTAAGCGAGGTTCGTACCCCATAGGGGGTGCCCTTAGCGCGCAGTCATTTAGTTTATAAGTTTTACGCCCTGGCTGGAGGCTTTAAGTTTTTAGGAGCTTAAGGCAACCACAGGAAAGTCCGGTTAAAGAGTCACGATCTCTAAAGGTCAACTCTGAGATGATCTAGATTTAAAAAAAAAACTGTTTTTTGAGAGATTCCATCCTTGAGGTTGAATCCCTTTGGAATGCTCTTTTTTCGCACTTTTGTTGGTTCGATTCCCGGTTCAGGCAAGCGACTTTAAAAAATTTTTGGTAAGAAAAGAGAAACTTTCATTTTGAAACACGAAGCAACAAAATTTGATCTAAAGAAAAGCGGCCACATTCCTCTAGATCGTATTTTGTTGCTACGTGTCTCAATATGAAACTTTATGAAAGGTATTAGAAAATTCTAGACACACTTACAGAGGCAGCTGATTGAATTGATTAATTAATTTGGCATGGATATATTCATAATTCCTTCTCAGTCAAGAGATAATATTTTTTTAAAGGAGTGGCACTAGTGGACCGGTGAACGCCCTCTTAACCTTCCTCCATGCAATTTTCCTGATTTAAAACGAAGTGTAAATAAAACCGAGTCGATTATTTTGGACATCACATTTATTGTTACCTATTTATAATTACATTTTTGGCTACACAGGTTACAATTTGGCAATTTGGTTTTTTATAATAATAACACTAATAACAAATATTACACTAGTTATCTACAAGCGTTTTTATTTACAATTAAATCCTATGTAGGTATTTTGCAAGACCATTATTAAACTGAAAACGTATTTAGGTACATTTTTTTTTTCAGGCAGGCGTTTTCATCATTCATCATCATTTCAGCCGAAAGACGTCCACTGCTTGACATAGGCTTCCCCCAATTGGGGGGGTTTGCCATAATCGCCACGCTTGGCAGGCGGGTTGGCGATCGCAGTATGGTATTAAAAATGCATAGAGAACGCTGCTGCCCATTCTCTAGTAACTCTCTTAGTCGCCTTTTACGACACCCACGGGAGGAAATGGGTTGGTGCTATTCTTTACGTCCGGCACCACACGCAGGCGTTTTACTTTGTGTAAATTATTTCGGCTTATTCCACTAATCCCCCCTGAGAGAATCCCCCTCAGTGGCAAAAACTGAAACCTAATGTAAAAAAAATCCCTTTAACGGGGATCTATGGAATAAGTATTTATTTTTTTAATTCTAGTTTTCCCCCTAAGGGGGATTATCAGAGAGGAATTCTAGTTTTTTTATAGATTCCACTTTTCCTCCTAAGGGGTTTCAGGGGGGATTTGTGGAATAAGCCGATTATTTCATCACCACTGCTCTGAAAACATCGTGAAGAAACCTGCATGTCTTTCTTAAAACTAAAAAAATCGAAAACATGCGACTTTCACCAACCCGCACTGTTCCCGCGTGGTGGGTTACGGCCCACTCCCTTTCACCGAGAGGTTTGTGTCCCAGCAGTGGGAACATTATAGACTGATTATGCATATGCAGTCAAATAAACAGTCGGTTTAAAAAAAAAAACAAAATATATAAATTAAATGTGCTTTCTAGTTATTCAAATGGACTCACTACTCGGATTCAACCTTCTCACATACGACATTAAATTAATATTCATAATTATTATAACGAATTAATGATGACATCAAAAGGGGATCACCTTTTGATGTCATCAATAGTTCGTTGTTTAAAACCAAAATACATATTCATAATTATTATAACGAATTAATGATGACATTAAAAGGTGATCACCTTTTGATGTCATCAATAGTTCGTTGTTTAAAAAACAAAATACATACGTTGAATGTGCATTCTACTCATTCAAATGGACTCACTACTCGGATTCAACCTTCTCACATATGACATTAAGTTATTATTCATAATTATTATAACGAATTAATGATGACATCAAAAGGTGATCACCAGTGACTTAGCGAATTAATGACGAAATAATGATGACGAAACCGGCAATTATTAGGAAAAACAATTTGTAATATTCCTTAAAGCTAGTAAGAATAATGACATGATTTTAAATACCTATAATAAGTAATACATTGTTTACGTACTTATGGGATTACGTCATTGTTGCGTTCATTAGTCATTAATTTTATATTTGTTACACAATATTAATTGATTTTGTATATTTTATGACGTAGATATTGGTGATATTTCGATTTCTTTTATCGCGTTGTTATGGTGATGCTATAATACTATTTATTACTTGCCACTGTTGTGCAGGAAATAATATTTTATTTGTCAATTAACCAATGACGTGTACCTACTAACATAACTTTGTTGGGAAGGTCAATAGATACCTACAATATTTCGATCACGTCACATTATTTGAGTCTGTTGTTTTATATCTTTATACCAAAATATTCCCAGATAAAGTCATCATCATCATTTCAGCCGAAAGACGTCCACTGCTGGACATAAGCCTCCCCCAATTGGGGGGGTTCGCCATAATCGCCACGCTTGGCAGGTGGGTTGGCGATCGCAGTATGGTGTTAAAAATGCATAGAGAACGCTGCTGCCCATTCTCTAGTAAGTCCCTTAGTCGCCTTTTACGACACCCACGGGAGGAAATGGGGATAAAGTAACTAACTAAATTATACATTATGTACTTATATTATACAATCAATATAGTTTATTTTATAACTATTACTACATTCGAGATTTACATAAACGCTATAACAATTACTTAAATCTCCTTATTTATCTCAGATTCTTTTAAACCGAGGCCTTTGCTATTCGTTAATATAAAATTATAATAGACTATTATTTACATTTTTATAGACTTAGGTACGATTAATATTAAGTCGTAAGCGCCAGGGTAGCCAGCGAAATTAAAATTTTCTTAAGTTTTTTGCAATTTACGCGCCAGTATTAGGTTGTAGGCCATTAGAGCCAGAGTGGCCTAAAAAACATCTCTAAACTTACCTCGGAAGCAGTTTTTCAAAATAAAATCAGTATTGAAAAAAATACAGTTTGGCCACTCTGAAACCATGAGAGCCAGAGTGGCCTAAAAAACATCTCTAAACTTACCTCGAAAGCAGTTTTTGAAGAAGAAAAAACAGAATTGAAAAATGACAGTTAGGTCACTCTAGCTCTCATGGCCTCGTATATTGATCTAAATATGATTAGCGGTCGTATCAAATATTTATTTATAGAATTACTAGAACTTTGTCCGCGACTTTGTCTGTGTGGATTTTCTCCTACAAAATGTAACACACCTCCACCCCTTTTAACTATTAGTTTTGGAACATTAATGATTAAGATTCTTTTACTTATTAATAATTTATTCTTTGTTTAAGGATCAAAGAAACAATAAAAATTTCATATAAACTGATCCTCCCTATTCACCCCGAAAGGGGCAGATTAAAAAAAAAATTCAAGCATTTGTTTCGTCATTTAATGTTTAGATTACTTTTGTCTTAATCCAGACACGCAGTGGAACTGTCCTCCAAAAACGTAATTATCCCCTTTTGGTCGATTTTCGAATAACCCTTAAAGTTAATGTCTATATTTCTTGTCAAAAGTATTAATGCCGTTATTCGAGGTAACCGGACAGCGTGTTGAAATTCTTCCATAAAAACTTTAGCACCCCCTAAAATTCCCTTTGAGGGGTAGTTTTGATAAACGAAACAATGACAAAGTTTATTATAAATTTAAGAATGTATTCGTGCTAAGTTTAAAGTTTTTTAACTTAAGAAATAAGATTTTCCATACGATAGAAATCCCCCCCTTTTCATCGCCTCCAAAAACCCTTTGTTAGAGCTCGCCTACATTATAAAAATCCGTATGCAAAATCCCTTGAGCAAAATTTTTTTGACGGGGCTTTCACTGGCAGATAGCTGATGTTAAAAGAAGTAACTTAGGCTTTTATTTTCGACTAGCTGCAGCCCGCGGATAAGCCCGCGTGGAAAAAAAAAAAACATTACAAACAGACACTTCAATTTTATTTATTTGTATAGAAAAAGCCACGCGGGCGAAGCCGCGGCCAGCATCTAGTAATAAATAAGGTAAGTAGGTACCTACTACTTAAAAAAAATAACAATCTTTTCTCGAAGGAATTCTAACATCTATCTTAATTCTTTGGAGTTTACCTTTATAAGTAAAAGTGCAGAGTTTATTTTGAATTGCTGAGTTGATACGTAAGTAGATTTGCAGACAATATTCTTAATATTTACAGTTTAGAACCGACTTAATTAATAGTCTAGGAATGTAGAAATAATTTGTTTCTAACTTAAGTATAATAATGGAATGTTATTACATAGTCTTAAATTAAATCTAAAAGCGACACAGCATCTGCAATTACATTATTACTTATTCTTAGACATCTTAAAACATATTTTCTCCATCTCTGTCTATGCTACCTGACTTATATTAAAAGCAACATTGCTAATATTTACATTGCATTACAAAGCCATTAAGTTTAATCACATGAAAGCTTATTTACACATTATATAAAAGACAAGTACCTACATTGAAATGAAGAAAAAAGTTTTGAATACCTACCGCCGCGCCGGTACGATCATGACAGCCTCGGGTTGAACTATAGGTAGGTACAACTTGTATCCCCATATAAAACTACTATATTGCATCTATAACAAATCAAATTACAAACTCAAACCAAATACATTAAATGTTTATGGTGACATTGCAAACTCAATTCAGCACATAATTCAACCTGCAGACTTTTTAAATCTCAAACAATTCCATAATTTAAACTGCAAAGTTCTTCAATTCTTATACATATCAGCTAAGACTTTCTCCATGGGCGTTTGTCCGATGGTCTTTGCGAAAAATTCACGCTCTAACTGTTGTGGTGTGACTAGACGTAACAGTGGTAGTAACAGAAGTAGTCTGCCAAACCTTGCAGGGGCGGTTCCATGGGCTGTTCGAGCGTGGGTCATTAGCATTACTTGAGCTTGGTCTTGAAGGTTTTCAATTTGAAGAGGGTCTTTTAAGCCTCGGGTTTCTGTAAGGGATGTTGATGTTAGAAAGGTAAATGTCATATTATAAACTAAGTGTGAAATGAAAATAATAATATGTAAAAAGGGAAAAGAATATATAGTTGCATTATCTATAAGTGTGCGTCAGAATCATAACAGGTAGTTATACAAGACTGCCGTGGCTTGGCTAGGACCAATTCAAGAATGGATTTGTAGGTATTCTACACATAAACCTTACTTTAGAAATTCTGTAAACAGGGACAGAAACCGACTCAAAATTCATCATCATTAACAAATATTTAGCGAAGACACAAAATTTTGCGTCTTTGTTTTATGCTATTTCTATTAGAAGTTCATACTATCCATTCTTGTGTAAAAACGAGCCACGCTTCACAAATCGCTGGAGTATCCCTTGGGGTGGCAAATTCTTTCCTTCAAGTGAACCTTAGTTTGAACTATAATTTCTTACCAGATTTAAACAGCACGATAGCTTTCATGCAAGCAAACTCAGCAGGATCCACGAGAACAGTCCTGTATCTTGCAAGCACTTCACGCAGACGACGCAGAGTTGCCGAATCTACGCCGTTCTCTGCAAAACCATTTATAGTGATGCAATGTAGACGTAGAAGAATTCTTTCTGTGTACAAAATTAAAAGTAACAAAATTAAATGGGACTGCAGAGTTTATTTAAAACTGCAGAATTGGTTTTGATCTGTGGTGACTCTTTTAGGCACAGATAAGTTGGCAGGTTATTTTGTCATTTCGTACAGGTTTTTTTTTAAATTTCCATTGTAAAGCAATGGAAATTTAAATTTAATTACAATATATAATATAACAAGTGAGTAGTCAAATAAAAGCCCTCTTCCTGTTTCCTACTTTTGCTGTACCCGATAGGGTCCACAATGATCATATTTTTGTAAAACCTACCACCTAAGTTCACATGATTGTGGAAGTAATATAGTAGACTAGCTTTTGCCCGCGTGGATATCGGTTATCGCGTAAAAAAGTAGCTTATGTCCGTCTCCATATCCCAGGCTATATCTCTGCCAAATTTCATGACGATCGGTTTAGCGGTTTAGGCGTGAAAACGTAACATACAGACGGACAGACAGACAGATAGACAGACAGACAGACAGACAGACAGACAGACAGAGTTACTTTCACATTTATAATATTAGTATGGATTGTACTTCAAGTGCATAAAACGCACCATTTTACGCGAGACGTTTATCCATCCGAGCGAGCTAGCGAGGATGGATATAAAGTAGAGTGTAAAATGAGTTTTATGGACGAGTTGTATACTCTACTTTTCACTTCGATTGCAAGGAAATGAAACGGCAACATGTAGAATAATAAATGGACGAAATGAAAAATATAAGTTTATTTTATGAAGTTTTACTGTGTACTTTGCTTGTTGGTGTCCTTGCCTTGTTCTTAGAATACTAACGAAACGAATTAAAATAAAGAGATTATTCTATGAAGTTGAAGTTGTTCGTGTGGCTGTTGGACCGATTGCCTTGGTGTTCGACGAAGTTTTTACTTTATGCTCTAGAGCATAAAAATCGACTTTATGTCGCCTACGCTCGACATAAAGACGAACTTTTAGAGTATGAGAAGTGAAAAATATATTATTGAGTATTAAGTAAATATTTTTTTTTAAGAAAGTGACAAAAATAGACCTATAAACAATAATAGAATGTCTATACATGTGTAACTTCCTCTCACAGAGAGGTGGCCCTTGTCCCAATAGTGGGAACATTATAGGTTGTTTTTTTTATGTCTCTGCCTAACCCTTCGAGGAAACAAGGCGTGATGTTATGTTAGTGTAAATGTATGTGTAGAATTTACCTTGATCAATCTGATCGCTGCCAAACAGCGCGGCGCAAGCGGCGTCAAGTGGCAAGCACCATTGTATAGCGTTGAGTAGGAACAGTTCCGACCATGCTTCCTCTAGCAGAATAACCTGGAAATTGTTTAAGAACCAATTTAGTTTATTCTCTTCAATGTTTACGGTTTCTCTCTCAAAAGGAAATAAAACGGAACCCATAAAGGATCACATAGTTGTCCCCAAAACCCTTTCTCTCAGGAACGCGTGGAAGTAACAAGTTGAAATTAATATCAAATAGGTACGTAAGTCTACGGTTCCTTGGAGCTCTAAAAAATTAAAGCTTCTAATTCAACGCGATAAAAAATACGGCCATTTATGCGACATATTTTGATCCTCGCAAATAAATCAAAACCTATAGGGTACTTGACTTTCAGACTCGGCTGCTGCGGAACGCCGCCTTCATTCACGCGTATAAAGACGATAGAAGCATAGAATTGAGAGAGAGAATTGATAGCATAAAATAATATATAGGAAAAGTTTTTAACCAGTGGCCTAAAACCACTGGGTTCATGGGCTTAGAATCATCAAAATGCAGAAAGTGAAGTATTGTATAAATTAAATTAAGGCACTAAAAACAGTTATAACAGTTACAATTATTCGGGATCCTAAACTGTCTGTGATCATTTGATCAAGCAGCCTTTGAATAGCTACTAAAATGGTCGGCCAATGGGCGCGGTACCACCCTGCCATTCGGTGGGGGTTACACCAGCCGCGGACACCGGGTGGCGCGCGCGCCCATTGATATTATTACGAATGGATTGTGTCCATATTTTGCTGATTTCAAGACGGACAAAAAAAAAATAGAACAAATAATGGAAAATGTGTTCTATTGATACTGAACCACCAAAATGCGCATTGGTTAAAAACTTTTCCTGTATAATTATGTTATTGACATAACAGTCTCGCATTTCCCGCTAACTAGACTTGGCACACGAGGTTATCGACATGTGGGATGTGGACTCAGCAATCATTGTGCCGATAGTCGTACCTATCAGCAAATGGCTTAATTGCAAAGAGGCTCTCGTTGGGCAGCTGGATCAAGGGATTGATTCAGAAAGCGATAGGTACTTCTGGACATGGCGAGTTAGGAGCTTCCTCTCTCTGGAGCCCTGAACGCGTACAAGTTAAAGGAAATAATAATATGTAATTGTAATATTACGTAAATGTACGATATGTCAATACAGAGAATAGAATCAAATGCGACGAAATATTAGAGGGTTCTATGCTTAATAATTACTACTAGAATAATAATAATTTAGTTACCTGGTCTCTAAAAGCGAGGCTAGCAAAGGAGGGAAGGTTCTTCGCCCATTTGACAGCCATGAAGAGAAGTCGCGCGGCGGATTCCGCTGCACTTTCTACACCCAATGGTCTAGAAAACAATCCATACTAATATTATAAACGTCAAAGTAACTGTCCGTCTGTCTGTTACGTTTTCACGCTTAACCCGCTGATCGGATCGTCATGTTTGTGCAGAGATAGCCTGGGATATGGAGAAGGACAAGCTACTTTTTTATGCGATAACCGACATCCATGCGGGCTGAGCCGCGGGCAAAAGCTAGTTAAATTAATTAATTAATCAGTACTTCCAGAGATCACCTCCTACAAACATATAATTTTATCTTTTTTTAATATTTGTTTAGAAGTTTTGATAGATTTGAAAACCCTCTTTAGGAGGTTTTTACTCATATGCTGCGTCGCAAGCGTTTACGCGCATGCTCGAGTATGCTCGAACGTGCTCGGAACCGGAACATGTGCTAGGAACATTCGCCAACACGCTCCTGTATTAAGTCGCCCGTCTACTCCTTTCTTGAATGTGTTCAACCGCCTCTGTGGTCTAGTGGTAAGACCACTTGTCTCAGACCCAAAGGTCGGTTCGATTCTCAGCGGGGGCAAAATTTTCTGCTCGGTTTGGTTGGTGGTAAGGCTTGTTCTAAGTCCGCCTGGCTAGCTACCACCATTTATCTAAGTCTGTAATGTTAACAGCATTTGTTGTGTTTCGGCAGTTAGTTGCACCACTTCTTCCCAGCTCGAGACTAGGAAGTGGTGTGTTTTTTTTTTTTTTTTTTGTTAGCCGTGGCCTGTGTGGACCTGTGTTTTTGCTTTTATTGCTATGAATTCGAGCTATGGCTACGAACGTCTACGGCGGGCTATGAATGGTATAAGAATTGTTTCAAAAAAGATTCTTACCTATAAGAAGCGCAGTTCTGTTGGTAATTCATTGCCGCTGGTGGCGAGTATGAAGTCGAGTCCTCTTCGTTAGTAACATCAATACTGTCATCTGGAATAATATTGAAGTATTTATTTAGTATTTACTAGCACTCTGTCAGCTACTGCTTTCGTCCGCCCTATGTCGCTTGTCCAGTGGAAAGGACATCGTCGGAAATGGCCCCAGGACCAACAAACATCTGACCTACATATTAATTATAAATATATTTGATTAGACTAATTGCGAATGTCTGTATGAAACGGACATTCTGCGTTCCATAATGAACAATTAAAAAAAGAGCGACTATTGACATCACATAAGATATGCCGCCATCTTTGATAATTAGATTAGACTTGGCAATTAGTGATGTCCAATCTTTCAATAACATGACTAACATACATGAGGTAATATGACTTCCTACCTAAGTATAAGTAAATAAAATCAAAACAACATTACGATAAAGTCGTTTGCATTGAAGTTAAATAAATAAGTACATAATTACCTACCTACCTATTTTAATACAAAAACTAGAAGATTTAACAAATACCTAATAGGCACTTAGGTAAGTACTTAAATGTTTTTCTGATTCTCTTAGCTAAACTAACCACATACAGGCAATAGAAATAACAGTGACATGCATTTATTAGCATACGACGTATTTCGAAGTATTGAAAGGATTGTTTCTTACTAAATATAACCCCAAAATCTTTGTTTTCTTTTGAAATAAATCCTTTCTGCAAGTTGTCCGTCATTAAACTTTGTTTTCATGGGCATATACTTGTAATTTAGAACACGCAAAGTAATTTTCCTTTGCAGTTGGTTCTGGGGCGAACGATATATGGACTAGTACCTAGTAGCATTTTTGTTGGCGTTTGGTTGGGCCACATACCTCTGAAGTTGGCCCAACTAAATGCCAACGGAAAATGCTACTAGGGGGATGCAGAACAATCTCCTTTAAAAAAATCTGGCTTATATTCCTTGTCTACATCATAAAGGGAACCTTTGTGCAAAATTCAGCTTTCTAGATTCAAGGCTTCAGGGTGGGCGTCGACGAGTCAGTCAGTCAATGAGTGAGTAAGACAGACTACTTTTTAGGTTCCAAACGTGCGAATGAAAAGACGGGACCCTTATAGTATCACTCGTGTGTCTGTCTGTCCGTCTTGCCACAGCCAATATGCTCCGAATGGATAGAATAAGTTGAAATTTTGTACATACCTATAATTATGAATTTCTGTGACTCAAACACGGACGTGTAAATAAATAAATTAATTTTGAATATGGGGTTCACTTTTGGCGGGCAAATTAGATAATTAAAAATAAAGTTTTGCAAAATGTACCTACCGTGTGTATATCAAATGAAAGGGCTTTTCAGGATTTCAGATATATATAAAATAAAAAATAATATTAGTTATTTAAGAAAATAAATGAAAATTTACCACACCTATCCGCCTTATCTTCGAAACTACTGAGCCTAAAAATTTGAAAAAAAAAATATACAGAAAATTGTTCTATACTCATAGATTACAGAAAACCCTATAAGATGTCTATGGTCTTAAAATAACATGGTAAATCTCTCAATATTGTGTGTGACTTTGACAAACTTACATTTGCAGTTGGAATGTATGGGAAAACATGTTTTTCAACTAAAATGTTAAGTTAGTTCTTGGGATAAATTCATCCTAACTACAGAATCCTTCATTGTGTGTGATCCGACAGGCACTTGGCTGGTTTTTTATATGTATTGATTTGAACAAGTACAAGGTAATAGACACAATTTACCTATCGGTGGAAATTGACAAATTCACATCAAACCAAAGACTCCCTTACCATCGCTGTCAGTATGCACGTGTCCCTCCTCATTGTGGTCATGTGAGGAGTCTGGTTGAGCTTGCTGCGTCGGTTGCGGGGGCGGGAGCGGCGCGTAGTGCGGGGAGAGCAATGGATAGCGCGCTGGCGATAATGCCATGGCTAGCGAGACCGGCGGCCTGTAGACAATAACCTAATGTTAGACAATACACTTAAAGAGATAAGCCGTGGCCAGATAAGATTTCCCGTCGGCAACTAAGTGAGGAACTTCCATATAAATTTTCATCCTCCATCCTTCCTTAGTCTCTAAATTATGTATGGAAGTGTGGCGGTATCAATAACGCCACATGCGAACTACGCATCAAAGACCTGACGTCACAAATCCTGCATCGCGCTATCAGAGTTTACCGCGCGACTAGCATATATACAACATCCCGATATCAACCGTTGGGCAGGTGCCCACCAGACACAATACCCGTCTGGTCGGAGGATCCTCCCTTTACTATAGAGTAAGAGTGAACTTTACACCCTGTTCCTCTTACCTCAAAAGAAGAAACGCTTGTGCAAAATTTTATGCTTCTAGACTGCGGCTTATTAGGCGGTATGTGAAAAACTTGTGGGTTCGCGTCACCGAAATGCGCGACATGCTCGTGACGTATTGGGCCAGACTATCAGTTATTCCAAAGTTTTGAGTTTTGACTCCTGTCTGCGTCTTTTGACTCCAATTCGACTGACGTAATGACGTCGTCCGGTGCAGCAAACAATTATTAAGACATCCATTACCGAGAATTTCAGCGAGTTAGAGTCCTTCGGTCTGAAAACCATGAAAAGCCGTCCAATAACCTTTGACAACGCCTACGGAATGGGGTCTATTTTAGAAATTTACGTCTTTGCTTCTAGCCTTTCTATATTTATACAAGGTGTTTTTTTGACTCTAGGGTATGAATGAGACCATATCAAAGAATCAACTGGTATATGAATTGGTGATGTGCGAGTCGAGTTATTTGACTACTCGAGTTCGACTCGAGTCAAACCGTAAACGAGTCAACTTGAGTTCAGTTTTTAACGACTCGAATCAACTCGGTCTATCGAACGCACACCGCACGACGTGCGTTGGGGGCTTTCGAGTTGACGAGTCACACCCCCGTTCGGTGTTGCATCATGTATTGCATTTCACTCACTCAACTCGATGCGAGTCGAGTGAAATAGAACTCGGGCTGAGTCGGGCCGTCGATATATCTCTAAGTGTACTTACTATAATAATTAGATAAATATTTTTAATTGCAATTACCTGATAAACTTCTTTCGTAACATATTAAAACCTGATCAGTGATCCAAAGCAACATTGTTGTATTGTAGGCTTGTATCACCTTTTATTTAGCGTAGCGGCTCCGGCTACTAAAACAGAAACCTTCTTTGTTTGTAGTCGATTCGCAATTCGAAGTTTCGATTTGCGAATGGACTCGAGTAGCCATATCACACCAACAATTCAACATCATTATTATTACCTGTCAGCCTCGAGTCGAGCAGATTCGAGCTCCCCGAGTCCGAATCCCGAGTTGTTTTTCAATTATAATTTTTATTATTTTAATTTTTCATACAAAATAATTCGACAAAGTCACGATTATTAATGTAACACACCGTGAAATATGACAGAGTCGCATTTTCTTAGCTTTAAATATTAATGATTGGTTTGAATGAAAATTAATTACTCGTATTTATCAATGAAACATAGATACCTACACACATCGAGGGTCACAGTTTCATCAGTTTGGTAACGTTGCAAAAATAACAATTCGTCATACGGCTGACAATTTTTGACCTAAATTAATCATAATTATCTTCGAAACTATGCATTTTTGGATCATATAATCAAGAACTTTTTGTATTATTTTTACGTATAGAATATAACCCTAGAGTTATGGGATATAAAAAAAATAACACTTTTTATAATTGGAACAACTATTCATAACTTGTGTGACAGATTGACGTCAAGTCTATTATAAGTGACAATGGTATTATTAATAGTACCTACCTAATTTAAGTAGGCAAAAAAAATAATGACAACATTTTTTTTTTTTTTAATTTTTTGCTTTCTTTCGAATATCATAATAGTGTGAAACATTGAGTAATGGAACAGTTTTTTTTTTAATTTCTACGGTATTCGGAATTAAGGAAAATCATCTTGGGTAAATTGAGTTGCTGTTTATTGCGCCATTTAGGTATTATTCCAAGATGGCGGACGCAAATACTTTGAGGTAAATTTTCCCAAAGTTGGGAGTCCCCGGTCGATGTAGCGATGTTTAGGGGAAGCCTATGTTCAGCAGTGGACGTCTTTCAGCTGAAATGATGATGATGATGGGAGATCCCTGAAACTCATTGTGATAAGACTCCTAATATCAGAGATCAGGGGCGCAGCTTCCATACAACCCGATTCCTATCGGCTTCCCTTCGGACAACCACTCTTCTTACCTTCTTACCTGTGCGTGTATCACATCATATTACAGATATTTAATACCAGTTTAAAACATCATAAGATTTGAAACATTATAAAAATGCCTAAATTTTTTCATTAAACAAAGAGTGCCGACCCTAGCTGGCGTTACATTTAGAAAGAAAAGAAAGAAAGAAAGAAAGAAAGATAATACATTTATTTGACGCAGTTTAAGGCGCACAATACTGACACAGAACACAAAAAGACAGAAAAAACTTAAAATAGCAATGTGTGCCTCGCGGCTACGCTAAATAGGCCCAGTTCAGCATAAATGCCAGCCAACTAGTGCCTGACGCTGGTTTAGAAAAGTAAAGGCATGACTAATTTTTTTAGTTAATTCATTTTGATACTGTCTAGAGTTTATGAACTGAACAATTTTTTCTTCGGCATCCCTTTAATAAAAATTATAGCTGTAAGAGATTTAACAGACCCAAATCATTTCACAACTTTATTGTTAACTTACTTGTATCATAATCTGCCCAGCATTTTCCCAACTATGTTCGTCGGAGTCGGCTTCCAGTCTAAACGGACGCAGCTGAATCCTACCAGTATTTTACATAGAACGACTGCTTAACTGACCTCCACACACTAGTTACTGGGCAACACTATACTTCTTGGTAAACGCAAACTCTAATCATTTATTTCAAACTAGCTTTTGCCCGCGGCTCCGCCCGCGTGGATGTCGGTTATCGCGTAAAAAAATAGCCTATGTCCTTCTCCGTATCCCAGGCTATAATCTCTGCCAAATTTCATGACGATCGGTTCAGCGGTTTAGGCGTGAAAACGTAACATACAGACAGACAGACAGACAGACAGATAGACAGACAGACAGACAGAGTTACTTTCACATTTATAATATTAGTATGGATAAACCAATTTCACTTTTGAATTGTCAAATGGTCGGTCAGTCAGAAAGATGAAGCTAGTTGCACTATCCAAAGCGTAGTAACCTATGGAGAAGAATGGGCAAGAAACTCCATGGAAACTCTTTTAAATCAATTAAGGTAAGACTGGTTGTCAGACTTTTAGCCTTCTGACTAGCCGTAACGACTGTCAAAGATCTACGAATGACAGCCGTACGTACCTATGGATACTCGCACAATCCGACTCAGACTTGACAGGTTTTTTTGGTAAATTTTTAATGATCTGACATCATCGACTATAATAAACAGCAATATTATTCTTCAAACTTTGGACTTTCAGCACAACTCTGTTCATCTCAAAACCCTGATGGGTTTGTAGATACAGAATTTGAATCTGTGATGAATGTGATGATTGACAGATTCTAATGCTATACAAAATGACATTTCTTTTCTTCATTTTTGACATCACGCCGGAGAAATCTTTCTATTACCTACACCTTAAGTCTCTTATTCAGATAATATTTATGTAAACAAATAATTACGAAACATATTTTTATTTTTTTATTTTTATCCCCTTTGTTTACATCATAATGATGATGATGATGAAAAGCGGATAAAACATTTAAAAAAATCGTAATGGTAATTCAACAAAATGGCGAAAAAGAGGTTCCATTTTCATTTATTTACTGATTTTAGAAATAATAATAAAAAAATAAGATACCGTAATTATTTTTATAAATTTTCGGTTTTAAACAAAGTTATTAAAAAATGTAGATTTTCTGGTATAAAATATTTTATGAAACTTGTAAAAATGCAGACTAAAGTCGATTATTTAATTCACTGGATTAATCTGACATGTGCTAGCTGTCACTTTGTGTAATAAAATGGTCATATTTATTGTTATGGTGATCGTTTAGTTTAATTGATTTATAAAGTGTAAAATAAATGTATAATATATGTATTGTATAAGTGTAAAAGTCTAGAATACAATACATATTTCCTTAATATTTGAAAATGTGACAGCTAGCACCGGTCAGTTTCCTCCAGTGAATCAATAATTCGTCTTTAGGTATGTAATTTTGTCTTTCTATCTTTTGTTTCTATATTGTGCCGGATCAAGCACCTAACCTATAAATATCTGTGACGTCAAACCGTCGAGCCGTGTCGATCAAGCCTCATCTATGATCAAAGGTTTAACCTCACTGGTCAGTGGTTACCGCTTGATGTTCGTGTTCGTGAGATGAATGGGCCGCCGCCATTTTGTTAACCGTTTCAGGTCGGCTGATTGGTGATGTAATGTGTCTTGTTCTTTGTAGTTGGAGGATTTTTATTTGATACGTAATCTGTTTCCAGATAGAAAATAATTTCTGATGTAATTTAATGTCATAGATAAACCCAAGGCCTTACATGCATAACGGGCTTGGGGCAGATAAAAATTAAAATAATTGTCATACATTTTTAATTAAATATTTTTGAAATATTATTATTTTTGTTTACAATATAAACAGTTTAAAAAAAAATTACCTTTTATTTTACAATTCTGACATTTTTACAATTTTAATTATTATTTTTAATGAACAGAGAATTGAAATTTTATTAATCATAGTTTTATTTAGGGTTTTAATTTGTTTTAAAATAGTATAATTACTATTTTAAAATTATAGATAGTAATTATACTATTTTTTTTAATGTATGTGTGTGTCTATGGACTGTGAATGTCTGATTTAAAAAAAAAATATTATTATTATTATAACATCACGACTGTATTCCCCGAAGGGTTAGACAGAGGTGTACCTATATACCCACATTTCGCTAGTTATGTTTATGTCCCCATGTTATAATAAGGGGGGCGACCGTATTGCCATCAACCGGGCACAAATCCAATTCATGTCATATCATGTTAACGATTTCCCTCCATCCTATAACTGTACGGTCAAGGAGCGATAATGTTAAGCACATAACAGTCGCATGTCACCTTTTCGAAGTCATTTTCATTTAAAATGTTGGTAATGAAGTAGTCAGAAAAATAATACGGAGCAAGTTAAAATTTTCCTTTAGGTGCTTAAAATTTTTATTCCCTGATTAAAAAGTGGAGGGCGGCCCAAGCTCAGATGGTTGGATGGCGTAGACCAAGATTTAAGAACTGTTGGAGTGAGAAATTGGAGAGAAAAAGTTAAAAATAGCTCACATTGGGTATTTGACCAGGCAAAGGACCACCCGCGGCTGAAAGCCTCAGATGATGATGATTCAAGCTGTCGCTTTTGAAACGATATTACTTTACGAAGTGAGAGTCACAGCTAGAAACTGCCAGTTTTCTTCAATAAGCACTTTCATTCACGTCCCACAAACCACTACAAATAACTTATCGTCATCATAATTTCAGCTGAAAGACTTCCACTGCTGAACGTAGGCCTCCCCCAAGCACCGCCACTTCGACCGGTTCTATAGTCATCGGTCCACCTTGTGAGAGGCCTTCCAACGCTACGTCTTCCGTTACGCGGTCGCAAGTCCAGAACCTTTCAGCCCCATCGGCCATCTGTTCTGCGAGCAATGTGCCCTGCCCACTGCCACTAAAATTTTTCTATTCTTCTTGCTATGTCGGTTACCTTAGTTCTCCTGCGAATCTCTTCATTTCTGATTCGATCACGTAGGGAAACTCCAAGCATAGCCCTCTCCATTGAATTTTGGGTGTCTTTTAGCCTTCTAATAAGGCCCATTGTGAGCGATAACGTTTCAGTGCCAAAGGTACTGGCAACACGCACTGGTCAAAGACTTTCGTCTTGAGACACTGCGGTATGTGGGACGAGAAGATATTGCGTCACTTCCCGAACGCTGCCCAGCCGAGTCGGATTTGACGATTGAACTCTTTCTCGAAGTTGGACCTACCGAACTGGATAGTTTGTCCTAAGTAAACATACTCGTCCACAGCTTCGAGTGTAGCGTCTCCGATCTTCATGAGTGGGTGTTACAAATAAGTAGGTAAGTTAAACCAATTGCCAATTTGGAAGTTTACAACTAATTTTTTTTTTTTTTTAAATTACAAACGAAAATTACAGGATATTTTTTTATAATTATTTTACTCAGGCTTGGCAATTTTATACGAAAATTAAGATCAGCGTAATCTCTTCCTTTTTTATACACAAAAATACAATCGCTTTTCATTGTGTTTTTCATAAAATTTTCGCATACTTTGTTAGCTAAACCACTAACAAAGTCACAAATATTCTGCTTTTTGCAATCAAGATTGACCACGACACGTCCCTTTAGATAACCCCATACAAAAAAAGTCAGGACATGTCGCGAAATCCTCAATTATCAAAATGGTATTCGTTACTCTTAATGATTTGTTAGAAAAATTGGTTTGTTTTTAAATTCGTTTAAGAACTTCAGGATAAAATTACTGGAAGTATTGCGGTGGACATGGTTTCTTACAGACTGTGCATAACGAATTTTACCTAAATAATAAACACCAAACAAATGCAAAATTTGGCTTTAAATCAGAACGGGAGCAAAAAAAAAATTGTATACATCTTAATTGGCTACCCTGTATATATGTTTATACCTAAGCACTTCAAAACACAGGACTTTCTTTCCACAGGACAAAGTACCCATAAATAAATATTCATAACACCATCAAAAAACGAATCCTATCATAATAACAAAACTGTACCTTTACTATGCAGCCAATAAAAACAGAATCTGACATTCAAATAGCCAATCACGATAGTGCGTTATCATGTTTGCCAAACAAGTGAATGGTAAGTATTACTTACTCTTATAGTTATGTTAAATTCATGGGGTTTTTATGGCGTGGGGACAAACGAAGGTGAGAGTTTCAAAATATGTGTTTATATTATGGAGAAAGTGTTTAGCAAAATTGGTGAAATTAAGTTTAAGTGGTGTATTTTTTTCGGTTTGGCAATAAAATAAGTTATTAGAAGATATCGTGGTATATCATTTGCGTTAAGCATAGCAATAATGGTCATCGCTCTTTCCCTAATATCTCTTAGTACGTAGGAACCCACATTGTTACCCAGTGAGTGACTGGGAAGAGGTGGTCAGATAGGCAGTCACTCCATGTAAAATACTGGTATTCAGCTGCTTCCAGCCAGACTGGAAGCCGACCCGGAAGTAGTTGAAAACGTGGGGCAGATATAGAATAGAATAGAATTTCTCTTTATTCGAGTATCCATGACTCAAAAGCTATTAGTAAAACTTATGACTATGTTAGTAACGGTGGACCCACATAAACACAGTCCAGGCGACTGGCACACATGCCTAAGATACTGTTGGTGCTGCCCCACACCCTTTGCGCACCAGGGAAGCGCACCTTTTACGTATTGTTGCGCAAAAGCAATCCACATGCGCATCTGCGAACATCCCCGATGCACTATGATATATGTTGCGATATGAAGAAACGAGGTAGGTATGGTTTTTCATTTGTAAAATATTGGGGAGCAGACGTGAGTTAAAATTCGTGTGTAGTGTGTACCGCAGTGAAAACGTGGTCAAACAAATGAATCCACGCAGCTAAAATGCGCAGCGTGCTCGTGCACAGCATACGCCGCGGTGGATCTGCGCCTTAACAGTGTTTAGACGACAGGCAAGTAACTTGCATTTGTAAATGAGGCTTTAGCATGGCAGTACAGGTCATTGACCCAACAATTTTTTTTTTTTTTTTTTACTATGGGTTTGCTCTTGACTTTAGTCTAGGTCTGGGTGACAGAGACAAAGTCTACGATGGAGTGAGTTTACCCAGAAGAAGCCTGTTCACTCTCACAGTCAGTCTGACAACAGTCTTCATGATTTCAGCCGAAAGACGTCCACTGCTGAGCATAGGCCTCCCCCAAGCGTCACTTCGATCGGTTCTCCGCTTCCCGCATCCAGCGGATTCCTGCTACTTTCACAAGATCATCGGTCCACCTTGTGGGAGGAATTCCCACGCTACGTCTACCGATACACAACCAGTCTTACCTAAATTTATTTAAAAGAGGGTCCATGGAGTTTTTTGCCCGTTCTTCTCCATAGGTTCTCCATGGTATAGCATAGAATAGATAATAAACATCAAGACCGAAGCTCTCCCGTCTTCGCATATCTATTCTTCTTTTCAACTCAATGGCTTTCGTCTTTTAAATAATTCTCGACTTGAAAGTGGCACACTGTTCCTTTGCTCGAGCAAAGTGCGAGCTACTGAATTCAAAACGAAAACAAACGAAGGTATCTTTTCAAACACACTGAAGTCTTTGACTCGTCTCTTGGAAACTGTGAGCGTTGAGCCACGAATGGCCACGATGTGCTTTTGTTTTCTATTAGAACATTTTTTCATTAAAGCTGTGATGTGCGTTTGTGAAGATATACTTTTGGTTATATGGTTCTGTATTATGGTATTCTGTATAGTAGTTAAATGGTTTTACTTGAACGGTAGCCTGGTTCATACGGGTGCTATCTACTGATGTAGCGACACGTCGAAACATCAAAATTAAGTGCTTTAACCAAGTCATTATTACACTTTAGTGCACCTTACCTATATCTTTTATTAATCGACTTTCCAAAAAGGAGGAGGTTCTCAAATCGGTTGTATTTTTTTTTTTAATGTTTTTTACCTCAGAACTCCGTCGAGTAGTGGTAATCGAATCATTGTGGGGTATAACATAACTAAAAAGTAAAAAATTAGAAAAAAAAAATAACATAAAAACAACCGACTTCCAAAAAAAAAACACTAAAAAGTGAAAAATTACTTTAATTTCGGAAGTCGGTGGCAAAAAACGAAAATACAGAAACAGGGACACCGACTTCCGAAATTAAAGTTATTTTTCACTTTTCAATGTTTTTTGTTTGAAAGTCGGTTGTTTTTTTGTTAAAAAGTTTTAAGAAAATTTGATCCCCATTGGCAGATTTTGAAAAAACGGTACAGTCAGCAAGAAAATGGACCATTTTCACAAAAACTCTTTTTGATGCTAATCGATCCTGTTTCTTATAAGGAACAAAAAACTCTATTGGACCAACTGAGGTTTGAGTATTAGAAAAGTCAGAAATCGCAAAAAAAAAACTTCTCCCATACATTTTGTAAGAAATGAGAAAGCCAACTTACGAGTACTTTTTTTTTGGACAGACTTATTCCGGAAAATTTACCTATTCCTACAGTTTATTATAATGAAGGAAGCCTCACCCAAACACTCCGACAGCGACTGCTGCTTCCCTCAGGGCTCGTTCCTGATCCATGTCCCTCAAAGCTTCAGGACGGATAGTGGCGGTGTTTCGTGGCTGGCGCTCATTTTGTACGGCTGTGGAAGGATAATAGCTTTAGTATAATGTAGAAGAGGGAAAATCAAACTATATTGGGGATCGAACTTCACTGGCTACCCGTCGCCATTTTATTTAATTTTATGTTGTTTAGTGGTGGGTCGTTGTCGAAGTTTTGATGGACGAAACGCAATCATTTTCCTGACGACGTAAAACGGTCGTCTTTGCATCTGGTTTAACCTTTTCACCGCCACAGTCATGTATAGATGACAAACTAAAATGTGCCGAGCACACCACGGTCACGACTACATGACATACTTTTATACGTAAATCTGTAAATGAAGCTCATAAAACAACATTGTTTTTAATTTTTTTTTGCTTATTATGTTCCTTGACTCGTCCTAATTTCTATTAGTAGAATTTCTTTCTTTATATTCCATCGCATTCGCATTCAATAATAGAAACAAATATAATAAAAATAATTTGTTCCAAAAAAAAAAAAGCATTGTCAACGATAAACTTTTGATGTCGACTGTACTAGCTAAGAACAAAAGATCAAAAATTACGGTCAAGTAATGTAATTACTATGTTAGTTTTAACTATTTGAACTACTCCAAGAAGCAATAAATATTAAACAATAATATTGAGTAGACTGAAACAAGATTGTATAATTAAATTATTAGAAAAAAAAATAATGATCAAAGTCCAATGTGTACGTCCTTAGTAAAAGAAACTAAATAAAAAGTTTTGTTCTGTAATAATAATTCAATAAACAAAATGTTGTGGTTGACTGTACCCAGAACACAAGAAAAAAGTTAAAGTTAAGTAATGAGTGATGACTAATTACGTTTGAATGAAATAACTAGTTTGTCAAATAAAACAAGAACCTCATTACTAATGAGTAGTATAGAACGAGATTTTTATTTGAACAAACACTAGAGAATTTACCGTTACGTGTATATTAAAACCTAAGCTTAAAAAAAAAAACTTATGATGATAAAGACTCTAAAGGATGCATTCGTGTCTTGGCGCCGAGGCTTATTGCATTTTCGTCGAGAGAAATAATTGCAGTTTCTTACGACTATCAACGGGTTTGATCGTCGCATCACGAACGACAGCATAGACAACTGGTAGGTAATACATTATCGACTGTATTTCATTGACAAAAAGTTCACTTTCTATCGTAAGGACTGTTTTGTAAACGAACGCGGAACGACGACGCGACGGACGAGATAGTTGACTCATTGCGTTCTCGACTGTATTTTCATAGACGTAAAATAAAAAATCGCACTAAATAATTCGAAGACTGGTTTGTGCAACGAAGACTGTTTGAACCCAGGACGTAAAACGGTTTCATCGTCGCAGAACACAAAACGGTCTTTGAAAACGGTTCTTCGTCGCAACGCCCACTCTTAATGTTGTTACGTCTACATCGTGACGTTCCCAATCTACAAACAAAAATTTAATCAAATACATAATAACCAATAATTCACTATAGCTAGTCAGCTGTTTGGCAAAACCCCATTACTACAAAATACGTAGTTAAAATTACGTAGGTAAAAAAATTGAAGATGTTGTAATTAAAGTATTTGATGGTTTATTTATATTATAGATTTTATTACAATATTAAATAAAAAATCAACACAATTAAATTAAATTAAAATTACATTTCTATTAAATACCTAGAATTCATTTCATTTTTTTTTTCTTTTGTTAGTATCAAAATACTCCTAACCAGGAGGCTAGGAGTATTTTGAAACTATCAAATATAGGTAGGTAAAGGGCAATTAAAAAAATACAAACAAAAAATCAGGAATTTGGTACTACCCGAAAGTGTCACGTTGCCGAGATATTTGGAGGTAAAGATCGCTATACTCGTATGAGAAAAATGCCTAAACATATTTGTCAACAACATATTTTGTAAGGTTTTAAATATTTGAATTTGAATTTTATTTTGAATATGAATATTTCAGTTATCGAGTGCAATTTATGTCCGCATAAAGTCTTTGCAACTACACCCTCACACATACGCATCAAGCAGGAATTGTATAATTTAAAATTATTTAAATTTTATTGCATAATATCTGTGTAAAACTACTGGGAGAAGACACTGATTCCTGTAACACAGGTTACACCTAGCGCAGGAGTCAGGGTTTCCATATAAATGTCAATAAAAAATATTATTATTATTTCCTTTATTTCATTTTTATACATATAATTTACATTTTTAAATATTTCTATTAAAACATACAAAAATAAAAACATTTAAAAATATAAAAAATTGTAGCCCACCGGTAACGGGAACAGGGTCCAAGCTACCGGCGCGGCGGTCAGGGCTCCTGAGAGAGGAATCTCCTTACGATACGCGCCGTGTCCAGAAGTACCGCTTTCTGTATCAAGCCCTTGATCCAGCCACCTAACGAGAGCCTCTTCAGATGATGGTCAAGGCTCTTGGCTATTATGCTATTGGCCGTCAGGACTATCGGCACAATGATTGCTGTATTCACATCCCACATGTCGACAACCTCGTGAGCCAGATCAAGATACTTAATGTGCTTATATTATTATTATTATTTTTATGTTTTTGACATATCTCGGGACCATGTGGTCCCGGGCCTTTGGAAGGCGTACGAGGGGCCGAAGCCAACTCGCAGAGGCCCGTTAGACGCTTTTTAATTAAATGAGGCACCAACCGACGATTATCCCTGTACGCACTATGCAAGTGCACCCAAGGACAACCCCCGGTTGGTGTAGGACTATTGCAGGATATGGAAAACAAAGATATTGGACTATGGGTTTGGGTGGTTAAAATGGACTGGTTACCTAAAACTATGGAAGGACTATGGCCCCTGCCTGATCAATGTTTTATTATACACGGATAAAATGGCAGGGGGTGACTTGCACACTCAATAATGGGCCCCCGAAAACGGTCGCTAGCACATAGTGACGTAGCGACAAGGGAGCAACATGTCCTGAGGTGCTCGAGGAGTGGAGAGGTATTCCAAGGCTCTCAGAACAATCCCAGAGCCCGGAAGATGGTCAAGATCCCTACAAGCACTTACTGGAATACTTCCTTCCTCCGAGCACGTTTGCTCTTGCGAATCTCCACTCAAGCCGGCCAATAAAGGCAAGAATGAGGTGGGAGCTCAGTTCCTCGTCAGTGTTCACTCCAGCCGGCCAATAAAGGCAAGCCAGAGATGAGGAACATGACTTCTCCCGGGAGATAGGGTCCGTGGGGTCGCAACTGCCCAACAGCTCGCCACATGCTGCCCTGCGGGTTTCTGTATCTCTCTTGGTCTGGCTCCTCACCCTAGACATGTTCCGGCAAAGTAAACTCTACCGGCACAGACCTAGAGTTCGGAGCGCGCAAGCCCCACCACGACGTCAACGTAGAGATACGACGGTGGGGTTATTATTATTATTATTATTAACTACGCTACGCGCTGAAGCTGCATGTAAAAAAACTTTTGCTACGCGCATTGCTACGCTCGTAGCGACGTGCCTACGCCGTAGCTCGTACGCGTAATGGGCATAATGTGGAAGCATTATTTAGCGCAAAAAAAGGGAAATTAGCTTAAAATAATATCGCTTAAGTATATATACTTTCAAGTGCTGATCGACCAATATGAGGGACTTTTGTTTGACATACATTTAATAAGAGACCAACTCTTAAGAGGGTTGTCACCGTTCCAGTAGCGCTCCTTTAAAAACATATTTTCTCGTGACTGAGAAGGAATTATGAAAAATGGCTCAATCAACTATATCGGTAAGTGGGTCTAGAATTTTCTAATACCTTTTGTAAAGTTTCATATTGAGACACGAAGCATCAAAATTCGATCTAAATAAAAACGGCCACATTCCTCTAGATTGCATTTTGTTGCTTCGTGTCTCAATATGAAACTTTACAAAAGGTATTAGAAAATTCTAGACACACTTACCGATATAGTTGATTGAGCCGTTTTTCATCATTCCTTCTCAGTCACGAGATAATATGTTTTTAAAGGAGTGGCAAAAGTCAAAGTCAAATCATTTATTTCAAATAGGCACGTAAGATTCACTTTTGAACGTCAAAAATTACATATTGTTAATTGATTCTTGTTGCCCCTTCCAAAACGTAGTTATGTATGGAGAAGAATGGGCAAGTAACTCCATACTTACTCTTTTAAAATGTTAACAATAGTTTTTATACATTAATTAATAATTATAGGTGAAGACGATGTTCCTAGAATAAAAATAAAAATTAAAAATTACTTACCACAATTGGTAAAAAGAATGAAAAGTGAAGTAATGACAGAAAAATTAATAAATGTGATGGATACATGGTGTTCACATATTTACAAACATTTTATATGATATTCCAAAAAAAAATAACATATAATAAGTCAGTGTGTGAGTTAAATTATATTAATCACAGAAAATAAAATTAATATCATAAAAATTATAAGCGAGGAGCGCTAGGGGACCCGGTGACAACGCTCTTAAATAACTTATCCATTTCAGCGCTTACATAATTCTATCGGTAATCCTGTATTTACGATAAACAGCTGCCACTATATTGTATATCTACCTATTATTTCCCTACTCCATCAAACCTACTCGTATATACAAGTTATGATGGATAGCGGGATATGTAGAAGCTAGAGTAGAGACACACACGTACGGTCTGCAAAATAAAAGTCTTTGGCGACACTCGCGTAGCGTAGGGTTGTCAAACTACACACGTAGAACCAGGAAGATAAAAATGGTGCCATGGTGTTAGCTGAGGTTTAGATATAAAAAAATAAACGATATATTTTATTGTGTTTTTATCTATACTAATATTATAAAGAGGAAAACATTTTTTGTTTGTTTGTATCGAATTTGCTCCGAAACTATAGGACCGATTTAAAAAAAAAAATCACCAATAGAAAGCTAAATTATCGGGAAGTAACATAGGCTTATAACTTGTTCTCAAAAATAGAGATCCCTAAGAAAATTGCAATAATGTAACCCCAAAGTAGCAAAATGTTGTCTATAAACTACGGAATTGAAACTTACGCGGGTGAAAACGCAGCGAGCAACTAGTTTTATAAAAGACGAAGACATGTTTAGGATATAAAATAACTAGCTGATGACCGCAGCTTCGCCCGCTTGGATGTAGGTTATCGCGACCAAAAGAAATCATAAAATTTTGATCCCGTTCCCACAACCCATAGGAAGTTATTCCAGGGATAAAAAGTAGCCTATGTCTTATTCCAGACTATATAAATCTATCCCTGTACTAAATTTCAGCCAGATCTGATCCAGACGGCTTATTTTTTTCCGACACCTCCACCAAATATCATTATATTTTAGCCAATATGTACAAAAACTTGACAAATTATATACTAAAACCTTCTTCGAGAACCACTTTATCCAGTGGTCAAAACAGCATGAAAATCGGTGCAGCAGTTTTTGAGTTTATCGCGACCGACAGACGTGACGGATGACTTTGTTTTATAATATTTAGTGATATATACGACTACACTAGAGTCATACGCTTGTGGCGCCATCTTCATCGCCACATGCGAACTACGACGTTACGCAAAATCCTGCATCGCGCAAGCAGAGTTTACCGTGCGACTAGCGTATTTACATCATCCCGACAGCCATCGTCGGACAGCAGCCCACCAGAGACAAGTCTGGTCGGAGGATCCTCCCTTTTCTATAGAGGGACTGGACAGGTCCACTCAATCTGTATGGTTCTTTCCTCAAAAGATCTTTTCCGACACAAACCTACATGGCCTTCACATGATTGATGACTAAGTTTATGTCTGAATTTTAAAAGAGAATTAAAATTCAGACTCAGAGGTCACCTTCTGAGTTCGTTTCGGCCTTTCTTCTCAGAGTAGTCAGATAGAAAACGCCGAACCCATCGACGTGTGAAAGTGTTTGTACAAACCTACTTACAGAAATAAAATAATTTATCATCATAATGGTGGTATACACAGATCTATGGTCTCTTCAGGTCCTTAAGAGCGCCCTTCCCGGTCCGTCTGTCGTCAACGCGAGCATGATTGAATTGACAAGAAAATATTTTTCTTAGCTTTGACAACCCTGTTCAAGTCCGTCCCACGTTAGTGCTGTGAGTGAGAACACAGCACCTAACTTGTGTAATTGGATTATTTGTTGCGACAATTATTAATACCAATAATTTTGTCACAAGTTTGGTAATAGTTTTTGATCAGAAGTAGCTTTTGCTCGGAGTTCTGTTCAATGTCTACGTGACTATTGTCAAGATTAGAAACACACTTATTACTATATATTGCATTGCATATTATGATAAGTGTGCTGTTCTAATGCGTAGCTTTTAGTATAAAATCGAGAATATTGATGCCAATGTCCGTAGCATACGTTGCGTACGTGAGTCGTGGGAGCAGTTTGTCTCTACCTTAATTGGGTCATAGACTCATGATCTGTCAAGATACCTGCTACAATTTGGACGTATACTAAAGTAGTCATTATTGAAAGCCAAATACATATTCATAACTCAAAAAAAAATATCTAATATAAACTGTCCCTGCATTGCCATAAAAAAAACATTATCATTAGGTATATCAAAACTAATTCCTATAAAGTGACTGTATATAAAATGCTCATCCTTTCCATTGCGTCCGTATAACATCCAAAACAGTTAATTTCAAATCCATCATAATTCATAAGTACCATTAGTACGAGTAGAACAAAGTGAGCTTTAAAAAAATAATTTGTTTAATTCCTAGTATTTCATTTATGATTATTTTGGTTATTTGAAAATATGTTTAAAAATTTAATATTTATACTTAATAAATAATGAGAAATATTATTATGTTTCTAACAACTTCGAAAAAAAAATTGTTTGCAATATTGATAACTTTGTATTAGGATATAATTATAATTAATTATATAATTAATTTTAACAAAAATTCTGCTAAATTGTTATTTCGTATTATATATTTGTACACCGTTAACGGGAAAACATAGAGATCTCTGCATACTTATTTTATTTATAACACCTATTTTTACAGTTGTTTAACAAATAAAAACTTTGAGATTGAAAGTATCTAGACTCCAATAAAAATGCCACATACCGTCTTCTACTAGGTACTAAAGTGGCCCCGTTTGATTTTATTGCCCCCGTAGCTTTACTTACTACATATACCTATAGACTAGCGGTTGAGTGAGGGTTTGCTTGCGTTTCGCGTGATTTGTAGTAAGTAAAGGGTTGTTTAATTTCATGGAAAAGTAAGTTTAATTATTTATTTATTTGGGATCTCCAACAAAGGATACAATATTTAAAATCACATTAATAAAAAAAGGCTCTTTTAATAATAATATTAAATTGTTTTATTCGGGACAACATGGGAACCAATTTTGTTAGTACACACCTTAGATACTACAACTTATACACTAGGATTAGTAACAAATATAAGAAAAGTTAGTGAGTCATGTACTTGCGAGGCATTTCATGCGAACAATGATTCCGCATGAGATGCCTCAGTACAGGAGCTCTCGGGTCCTCAGCCACGACTCTCAGGATGCTATTGCTACCCCCCCGAATCCTACTTACAAGCGATGCCACCTTTTTCCTGACGACAGCATGGAAACTATCTGTACATGATTGGGCAAACATCTCCGAGGCTCCTTCAATTAGGTAAGTACAGACCACAGCATGGTCATATAACTATACTACGTTTGAAATAATATTAGACATTTAAATAAACCTGTTTTACAGTCAGTTCAACAGATTTTGACTTCTATTGCGTTGGTGACATGACAAATGGCAGCTGCAGTAAACAATTGGTATTGTAACCACATTTTTGCTTTTAATGCCATCCTTATGCCCACGGAATAGAAGTCAAAATCAGGTGAACGGACTGTAAAAGAGGTTTTTAATGTCTAATCTTATTTCAAATGGAGTATAGTAAGATCATAATGACAGGTTCCGTGCAGTAAACAGTTGGTATTGTTACCACTTTTTAGGGGCAAAAATCGGAACCCTTATGGATTCGTCATGTCTGTCTGTCCGTCCGTATGTCACAGCCACTTTTTTCCGAAACTATAAGAACTATAGTGTTGTAACTTGGTAAGTAGATGTATTCTGTGAACCGCATTAAGATTTACACACAAAAATAGAAAAAAACAATAAATTTTGGGGGTTCCCCATACTTAGAACTGAAACTCAAAAATGTTTTTTTCATCAAACCCATACGTGTGGGGTATCTATGGATAGGTCTTCAAAAATTATATTAAGGTTTCTAATATTTTTTTTTCTAAACTGAATAGTTTGCACGAGAGACACTTTCAAAGTGGTAAAATGTGTGTGTCCCCCCTGTAACTTCTAAAACAAGAGAATGATAAAACTAAAAAAAAAATATGATATATGATTGCCATGTAAACTTCCACCGAAAATTGGTTTGAACGAGATCTAGTAAGTAGTTTTTTTTTAATACGTCATAAATCGTAAACCGCGCTTGCTGCTACGGAACCCTTCATGGGCGAGTCCGACTCGCACTTGGCCGCTTTTTTACTTTTAATGCCATCCTTATGCCTAGGGAATAGAAGTCAAAACCGGTTGTATGGACTGTAAAAAAGATTTATTTATATGTCTGATCTTATTTCAAATGGAGTATTTAGGTGTAAAAAAAAAAAAAATATTTGAGGAAAAAATGATGGTTTTAAAAAAAAAAAAATACATTTCAAGATTAAGCATTCATTACAATTGTGGAGGTGAGGATCAAAAGCATAAATATCCACTTTTGGCAATTATTTTTTTTGGCCATACTCGTATCTTCATATCCTACGAATAAAGTATGTAAATCAATAGTCCCGTAGCAATCTACATATTAGTTTATTTTATTTGTATATGTGTACGAGTATTAGTATCAATAAAAGAATATAAATTCTCGTAACCAAGAAGTTAGTATTTTAGACATTATTTTTGTGCCCTATCACTATGTTTTTATATTTAACCCAAAGGTTGACTGGTAGAGAATGCCTTGTGGCATTAAGTCCGCCTAATATGTACCACTACGAGTATTGTACATGAAGTTTAAATAAATAAATATATTACATAAAAACGACCTATCCTCTCCTATCCTATGATCTGCATACATACAACCAAACCTACGCAACTACCAGACTGAAACTTGAACACGAATTAATGTTCACACACACACACACACACACAACGCACTAACGCACACTACACCCCCACTACACACTACACTATAAATCAAATCGCCCCTCCCACATCCGGCCGCAGCCATCTTTGAGATCTCACTTCCGGTGTCACGAGTAAACGAGACAGGAATATCATAGTTTTACATTAGAGTGAAAGAGATGGATAGATGTTTGTGATTTTTGATTTATTTTCCAATTTGTATGGAGCTTTGTGAAGCTTTCGCGAATGAGATCATTGAGCAGAACTCATTTTGTCGGTTCGATGCAGATTGGGTACTTTGTGGCAATTGTTTTATGAATCTGGCTGGAACGAGAATTGCGTCTTGCCAAGAAGGTATAATGCCTTGTTCACACATACCGAGATGATGGGCGAGACAGCAAAATTTTACTAGGCCAAGAGAGTTGAATGGACGAGTAGGTGTTTATACCTACGAATTTTTGGGTTCCGTACCTCAAAAGGAAAAAACGGAACTCTTATGGGATCACTCGTGTGTCTGTCTATTTGTCCGATTTGCTCCGAATCTACTGGACTGCATGAGTTGAAATTTGTTACACATAATATGAATTTCTGAGACCCAAACACGGACGTGTAACGCAAATAAATGAATTTTGAATATGGGAGTCACTTTTGGGGGCAAATGAGAAAATGTACAAATAAAATAGATTACAGGAAAACCTATAAAAGTCTATGGTTTTAAAATAACATGGTATTTCAATCAATATTGTGTGTACAAACTTACATTTGCAGTTGGAATGTATGGGAGAACATGTTTTTCAACTACGATGTTAAGTTTGTTCTTGGGATAAATTCATCCCAACTACGGAATCTTTCGTTTTGCGTCCAACACGCATATGTATATGCCTGGTTTTTTAATTTGGCACCGAGTCAGTCAGTCTGTTCACAAAAACCGCGAAAAACCGAGAAAAACAGTAGTTTGCTGCGAGCGATGTGACTTGTGCCGAGTGGCGAGTACGAACCGAGTACATGTTTATACCTGCCGAGTGGGCAAGTGACCACCATCGAGTGCAAAGCTCAAACTGCGGCCAAGAAACTGGGCGTCCTAAATAGGGTGAAGCGATACTTTACGCCTGGACAGCTTTTAACCCTTTACAAAGCAACGACGACTGGCGACGATTGGCGACGTAAAACTGGTGGATGCCAAGCTTCACAGCTTGGCTCATCGCCGCAAGGTTGCCTGCTTCTCGGTCTTCTACAGATTGTACTTCGGAGAGTGTGCCCATGAACTCCACGACCTCATTCCACCGGCCCCCTGCTACCATCGGACATCTAGACGCACTGCAAGTTACCACCCCTACCTAGTTGATATTCCACCAACTCGCACTAAGCGTTTTCAAACGTCTTTTATAATGCGCGCAGCAAAGGAGTGGAACTCTCTGCCTGCGTCTGTGTTTCCGAACGCATACAACCCTAATCTATTCAAAGTGAGAGTGAACAGGCTTCTTCTGGGTAAGCTCACTCCATCGTAGACTTTGTCTCTGTCATCCAGTCCTAGACTAAAGTCAAGAGCAAACTCATAGTGGAATAAAAAAAAATAAAAAAAAAGTGAGTCAGTGCCGGGAAGCGCTGGGATGGACACTCGGGTCTAGTAAATAGAACAGGGTCCGAGCGACTGTTTCTCTGATGTGTTTACACGTACCGAGCACTCGGCTGAGAGCACTCTCTCGCCCACCTACTCAGTACGTATGATCAAGACATTACACGTATTTTTTAACTTGGCATCGAGTCAGTAAATCAGTTCACAAATATCGCGGGAAATGGGAGCGTGCTACGAGCGACAATTGAGTGCTAAATGGCGAGTACGCACCGAGTGCATGTCTATACCTGCCGTCTGCCGAGTAGGCAAGCGAGTCACTCGGTCTAGTACCTAAATAAAACAGGGTCCGAGTGGCTGTCTCATCCTTTAACTCGGCCGAGCACTCGGTGATGTGTTTACACGTACCGAGCACTCCGCCGAGAGCACTATCTCGCCCATCTACTCGGTACGTGTGATCAAGGTATAAGTAGAGTAAGCTATACTCACAGCGACGTGTGATAATAATTATTTATCAGTACATATTGCAAAACAAAGCCATATAAATTAATACAATATTTAATTTGATCGTTTCGGTTATCAGCAGAGATCGGAATAGGTAGAGCTAATTTATCTAAACTTCGAGGAAGGATATTATAACATAGAGTGTATTAACATAGAGTGTATTCCTCTTTTAAAATGCCGGTATCATTATAATGACGTTTAAATCCCGGGATTTAAAAACCACGAATTATTTATTGGACTTTATTTATAGTTACAAATTATTTGATTTGAAAAATCATATAATATTTTTTAAGGTTCCGTACTATAACTATTAAATTAAAGAGATTTTTTAGCAATTTTAGTTCGTAACCCTAAAAAATGTTATATGAAATTTCAAATAAATAATTTGTATCTCTGCCAAATTTCATGACGATCGGTTCAGCGGTTTAGGCGTGAAAACGTAACATACAGACAGACAGACAGAGTTACATTCACATTTATAATATTAGTATGGATATGCTATTATATTATAGCGTAGTCTGAAAGCAGCTTGAGTCATGAGTTTCTTTACTATACAAGGAACCCTAAGACATTATTCATATGCAAATATGCAATAAAAACAAATAAAGCAATAATCCACTACACATTTGCACAGAACAATCATAATTTAAAAATAAAATCATAAGGATCAGGTGCGCGCTCCAACCCTCAAGTGAAACGAACTAATAAAAATATCTCTTTCTCCCTCCCACTTAAACGAAGTCATATATTACCGTTTCACTTATAAACGACTTCTGTCAAACTGGCGACTTAATGGTTATTGATTTCGATTTAATGGCGAGGGGATTTGAACTGTATTTTTATGAAGGGTAGGATCAATTTCGTTTGAATGTTTTTTATGTAGCCAATGGAACATGGACTCGTAAGGCTGTGGCCTGAAATATAGCGATAATGTGTAGGACGTGATGGCTTTAAAGTTTTGAAAAAAATTGGTTGTCTATTAAGTCGGTTTATGGACGATAATTTTACGTGTTGTGCTTGTGACGCAATGGTTTCTTATGACGATAGTCATAAGAAACCATTGCGTCACAAGCCAAACGCTTTGACCAATCGTGCCTCTCTATCGCTTGTTCCGCGCTCTCGCTTGCACACTCGGCTCAGGCGGAACGTGACAATGAGTCATGCTTGTTCGTGCGTGCAGCCCGGCGTTCATCGATTTATAAGATGTCAAAACGATGGTTTAAATTATTCGTTTCTGGAGTCACACAATCGCACAATCTTTTTGTTCCCAGGATAATATTATGACAAAAAACATAGAAGGTTACAAAATTCCACAAAGGCATTGGCGTAAAACGTAGGCAAAGTTTGCAAATAATGTAGCATGGACTAAAAAGTTTTTATGCCATGCTTAGACTTTGCCTAGATACGAAACGTTGTAGCTTATGATAAAAGTTTGAAGAATAAGGCCCCTCGTCCACGGCGACTTTTTGTAGCGATGCTGTCACGCGCTTCGTAAACGCGCAACAGCATAACTACTAACACATGTTAGTCGTATTTACAACGCGCTACAGAAGCGATGCCAACGCGCTACTAACGCGCTACATCATCGCGACTGTATCGATGCAAACGAGCGACCGTGTCGGACCACATCGGGGAGAGAACGGAGGGAGGGTGGCGCGTGGGTGGAGAACCGAGCATCAGTGCAACTGTGGCATTTTTGTGCCGTTACTGAATCGCGTTTGCATCGCGACAGAAGCGCGACAGCATCGGGTTTTTATCGCGACTGATACTGGGCCCGTGGGCGAGGGCACACAGCTAGCGACCGCTTCGCCACTGTATCAACGCGGATGCGTGACAGCATCGCTACAAAAAGTCGCCGTGGGCGAGGGACCTAAGAGACAGCATCAAACTTGACTAGCTTTGATAAGTGAATAATTTGATGAAGAAAAAAATTTAATACGCAAGCACGAGTCAAATACTGGACGAGCTCGTGGCTAAGTAATAAAGGCCGCAAGGGTCGATCCAGGCTTGTGTGGGTTGGTTCGTAGATGGGTAACCATCTTTACATACTGGGACACCTCCGTGCCTCGGAAAGCACACTAAGCCATTGGTTCCGGCTGTCATTCGACGCCACGTCATCTTTGACAGTCGTAATGGAGGCCATACACGTTAGGGTATGCATGATGGTTTTAGTCGTGCATGCATAACTGACAGGCAAACCCTAGCGTGTATGTGATAAAACTGTACAGTTTTATCACATACACGCTAGGGTTTGCCTGTCGGTTATGCATGCTAGGCTAAAACCATCATGCATACCCTAACGTGTATGGCCTCCATTACGGGTCGTCAGAAGCCCGAAAGTCTGACAACCTTAGCAAGGGGTATAGTTTTACTCAGTTACTAGGTTGTGGAGGTCAGATAGGCAGTCGTTCTATGTAAAATACTGGTATTCAGCTGCGTCTGGTTAGATTGGAACCTGACCCCAACATAATTGAAAAAATTGGTTATACTGGTTGTCATTCTTTCAGGCTTCTGACGACCCGTAACGAATGTCAAAGATTTAAAGAATTTAAAGATTTAAAGAAATTACAGCCGGGACCAACGGCTTAGCGTGCTTTCCGAGGCACGGAGGTGTCCCGGTATGTAAAGATGGTTGATGACCCACCCACGAACCAACCCACGCAAGTCTGGATCAACACTTGCGGCCTTTATTTCTCACTAGCTTACAGCCGGGACCAACGGCTTTACGTGTTTTCCGAGGCCAGCCAGCGAGGTAGGCTATAATTGACAAAAGAACAGAAGATAAATTTTAGTTTAGTCCTGTCAAATTAATCAGCGCTTGACGTAAATTGACGTAATTTTAGTAGGCAAGTTTTTAATCACGTCTAAACTTTGTACGGAGTAGTGACAGGCGCTGATTAACTTGACAGGACTAAACTAAAATTTATCTTCTGTCCTTTTCTTAATGAAATAGAAAGAAAAAGATGCACTGAACTTAAATTTAGTTTCGTTTGTGAACAAGTGAATCGGCACCAATGTTTCTCAAAATACAGGTTATAACCTAAACCCAAACTCAAAGCATTTATTTCAAATAAACCAATAACAGGCACTTTTAAATTATCAAGGGGTCTGTCAGTCAGAAAGATGAAGCCTATTCTAAAGCGTAGTAGGTTCCTATGGAGAAGAACGGGCAAGAAACTCCACGGACACTTGGGACCCGTTGTTTAATCTAAGTCTTCTGTTAGTGAGAATGTCATACCATGCTATTTGTATATTTAAGAACTTTGTGTAAGCTAAATAAATGAATAAATAAATGAATAAATAAAATAAATAAACACTCTTTTAAAACAAAATATTGTTACAAAGTTTGAGAGACAGGGTTTTAAATATTTTAGAACATATCTTACAACTAATCTATAATTAACTATATAACTCCCTACGCACTGATTGTTGCTGTAACTATCTGTAATTTGTTATGAATAAACATATAATATTATTATTATTATGCACCCAGCAAAAGGTAAGGTCTCGCTTAAAATTAACGCTGTTCTCCTGGCCACACCCGGGCCTTTTGAATTTGGACTCCCACTTTAAAAGTTAGAAATTCGAGCCAAACATTCGTTTTTCCCCACCCATTACATTTAAGACTCTACCCTTTACCAGCTAAAGTTGAAATCCGTTTGCAAAATTGAAAGGACTTGTGACCTTCTGAGTTCGGTTGAATATTAATACAGGGTTGGATTTAGGGTTTTATGGGCGGATTAAAATCGCATTAATCAGTGTCTGTTACTGCAGATTTAACTCTCGGTATAAACAGTTAAGTGTTAGGGTACGACGGATTCTGTGGACTGGTGTGTGCAGCAATGTTTTATTAGTGGAATATATCATAAGTTGATAGGTCATAAATCTATGGAAGTTATTACGCCTATAGTTTTATGTCATTTTTTCCGCTAGAAATCCATTTTTCTCAAAATACAAAGGACTATTAGAAGAAAACAAAAACATAATTTAAGAACTACAATAATTACCTACATATGTATATACATTCGATTTCTGTCTAATAAAAAAAGGGCCAAATGCGTGTTGGATCACACACAATGAAGAGTTCCGTAGTTGGGATGAATTTATCCCAAGAACAAACTTAACATTGTACATAGTTGAAAAACAAGTTCTCCCATACATTCCAACTGCAAAATATGTAAGTTTGTATGCACAATATTGAGATTTACCATATTATATTAAGTCCACAGACTTCTTATAGATTTTCCTGTAATCTATAAGCAAAGAACTATTTTCTGTAATTTTTTCTAAAGTTTCGGAGGTAAGGGGGAGAATAGTAAATAACTTTAAAAGTATTCGTTTATAAAATAGAAAAAAAAAAAACTGAAATTCTTACAATAAGCTCTTTCATCTGATAAGTCACACGGTACCGTTCGCAAAACTTTTTTTTTTTTTTTTCTAATTTGCCCCCAAAAAGTGACCCCTATATTTAAAATTCATTTATTTACGTTACATGTCCGTGTTTGGGTACCAAATTTCAACTTAATCGGTCCAGTAGATTCGGAGCGGCTGTGACAGAGGTACGGACAGATAGACAGACACACGAGTGATCCTATAAGGGTTCCGTTATTTCATTTTGAGGAACCCTAAAAATTCGCGTACGTATATATATCATAGCTGTGAGTACAGTCCTTCTTTTATTTATTGTTAACTAGCTTTTTCCCGCGGCTCCGCCCGCGTGGATGTCGGTTATCGCGTAAAAAAGTAGCCTATGTCCTTCTCCATATCCCAGGCTATATCTCTGCCAAATTTTATGACGATCGGTTCAGCGGTTTAGGCGTGAAAACGTAACATACAGACAGACAGACGGACAGACAGACAAAGTTACTTTCACATTTATAATATTAAGTATGGATTAATATGGATTAGTATGGATTAGTATGGATGGAAAGATATGAGCATAAGTTAAACAATTTAGGTTTAGGTACCTACCTAAAATAAGATACGAAAACAATATAAAAAAAAGGAATAATATATATGGATAATAATAATGATACGCAAACATAAATGAACTAAACTTCTTGGGACTTTTTTTCATCGTTTCAACATAAGACAACAACTTTCTCTTTGGTACATTATCAGTCGGCAGCGATGCGGAGGAATTTTTCGACGCCATATTTCAGTTTGTTAATAGTTTTAGTTAGGTTAGGATATATATTTTAATTTTAATAACCTGTTGTTATGAATAAAAAATAAATAAGTATTGATTGATGTTAAATTTCTAACACAAAACATTTTCTAACACGGTTAAAACTATAAACGTCCCAACAGACAATTCTATATCTGAGAAGACAATACATATAAGGACAACCATATTTTCTAAAACAACGAAGCGCCAAAACACTTTTGACGGCGACATCACACCGTAATACCGAGCTTACAATCGCGTGGAGTAGGTACAGTCGGGGATTAAAGCGCAAAATCACTGCCATTAGCATTTAATTTTACAAATGAATCTTTAATTCTCTGCCTTCTACTCTCTTCTGTTTTGTTTAAGTCAGAATGTCGAAGATGTGCTTCGTTTTGTACTTTGTTTACATTTTCATTAGCCTTTTATTCATAACTGGTCACCCGCCCCGGCTTATTACGGTTTTAAGTAGTGATGCAATGAATACGAATACGAATATTCGTATTCGCCGAATAGTAGACATTTACCGAATATTCGTATTCGGCGAATACTAATACGAATATTTAAAAATTAATATGTTTGTACGCAAATCTAATTATTGGCAGACTTGGAAAACGTGCGTCGTCGGCACGTAAAAATACGTGTGCAAGCACCTTAACCGCAACGACGACGCCGACTGCTGATCCACTGGCCTTTTGGCGAGAAGATGTCCATTTTCGAAGTCTGAAAAACTCGCCCAAAAATATTTTTCACTGAAGCTATGTACAGTCGCCTCGGAAAGACTTTTTTCAACGGCTGGGAACATCCAGACTGAAAAAAGAAATCGCCTAAAACCAGAAAATATAAAAATTTGCCTATTGTAAATTTTAATTATTAGAAGAATAGAAATTCATCAAATAAATCAGTCTTTTATTACCATGGCGAGATATTCGTATTCATATTCGCCGAATAGTAGGTTTGATATTCGTATTCGTATTCGTAAAAGTAGTATTCTTTGCATCACTAGTTTTAAGTATTGACGAAATATCAAAATTTCTTCATTATATTATATTGATTTAATGTATGATACTGACGTGCCAATTGCAATAAACGTAAGATAATTTGAATTTCGTGGGCTACCCTGTCGCTTTCGCCTTGAGCCAACGTTAATAAATAAAGAGGTCGGTGTTTAGCGTCATGCTTGCGACGATTAATTCAACGAGCCCCGTAGATACCCACGATGTTAATAAACCTACCCCATGCATGGGGATCTTATGGAAAGCGAAAGGAATAAGATAAGGATGAACGTATGACTAGAAAACTTGGTAAATATTTTCAATGGCCGATCGATGGCCCTTGAAAATATCGTTGATAAATGCAATTGTTTCGGATCTAAAATGGATATTGTTTTTCTTTGCTTTAAAAGTAAATAATAAGCATAAGAGCAAAATCGGTAAGTGTCATGTGATATTTCTATTATTGTGTAACCGCATGTAGGTATTTAATGTACCTACCTAGCTTTCTATACGCCGTAAATATAGCAAAATAATAAATGTTCTACATACAAAGTTCAGTCAACCCAAAAATGAAAATTACAAAAAAAGTTAAAACCAAATTAACAAAACAAAACCAATCGCAACTCCTAAACATAAACTTAATAAAACCCAGAAACATCCATTACAAAATTACCATAACGCATGAACAACGAACAATGAAAATGTGATCCAATTTGTGCGAGGAAAGAAAGTGTCAAAAAGATAAAGGTAGTAACGAGGGGCCCAGCGTTGTGCCCTGCGGCACGCCAGACGGGGACGCCTTTACCACTTTAAGCTTTGTATTATTTTGGTCTTTGGGACCCCCGGTATGAAAAGGAAAGTGTAATTTCGTTACGCTTTGAGATGTCGACGCGACAATCTAATTATTTTCGGATGGTGTGGTAGGTTCACCTTGTCAAAAGCCTCTCAGTGTTCTACGGCATGATTTAATTAATGAGTGTTGGTTTAATTTTCAAGTTTTATTGAGAGAGCAGTGTTTAAAGTTGATTTGTATAGAAAATAAATTTATTGTAACTGAATGCCTATGTTTCTGTCTAGTTATTTAAAATATATTAATGTATTTTATACGAACTGTATCTTGAGTAGATTCCATGCAGATCTGGGAACGAAAGAAAAAAATAGAATGTATCAGTTGCTCATTATCAGCTCAAGTTGTAAGAGTTAATCAAAGAAAATTGATTGTTTTGAACTTTTAAGTCTTAGGAATAGGGCACATATTTACCCCTACTTATTCGCATTATGCAGAATGCAATTCATACGTAGTTACCAGTAAATTAATTAGTGAATTGAGGTTTAAAAAACATTACATGGAAATCTTTACACGTTTACGTTTCGTCATCCCTTATTACTAAAATGGCTACTTCTCAGACAAAACTAAGACTGGTATTCGTAAAAAATACACTATAACGATTGCATCGCCTGTCCAAATTATTATTAAATCTAGTTGTATTTCACGCGGTTAAACATCTCACTTTATAACAAAGGGTGCTCATTTGAATGTGAGCGCGGACGCCTGGGGGCCATCGCTTTGTAGTTTTTCCTTAATTATCTGTTTGCGGATTCCCACTCATTAAAATGTGGGTGTGTTACTGTGTACTGAGTTTCGCCTTATTAGATTCAGCTTTAGGGCATTACGTGATTTGTGAACGTTTTTGATTCTGTGCTTTAGTTTTGCGGTCGTTATTGTTATTGTGTGATGTTTTAGATGTATTATATAAGTTGCATTGTTCGAATTGTTTATTTAAATTCACGACATGATAGAAAGTACAAGAGTGTCCCTGCTCATTAAAAGTACCAATTGTTTAGAAAGCACATAATTATATAGAATGACTAATATAACAAACAAAAAAAAAGGTTTGTATTATTTAAAAATAAAAATAAATTTGTGGCGTTGAAAGATGAATGAAATAGGTAGGAAAGAGTATCGCTTGCTTTAAATCTATGCAATAGAGTCTAAAGCATAGATCTAAAGCAATCTTCGGTTAGACTTACTTAGACCTTAAACGCTTTCGTACACGTCTCGTATGTAAATACATTGGCAGGTTAACGTGTATGACGTGTGTAGTATTAATACTTAGACCAACTAATTGTTGGCTTCAATATTGAAAAAGATCTTAAGCCTGTTCGAAGCTTATTTTTCCATTCTCAATAAATAATTTCTACTATGTGAATCCTAAATATTTCCTTTCAGTTTCAGATAAGAATAAATCAGAATCACAATAAACTTTGCATGTTAAAGTAATTCTACTCTATAAACATTCCATATGACAGCTCAGGTCATTTTCTGAGATAAAATTCTCTTAAACCTTCAAATTGTTTGAGATAATACATTAAATATCACTTTCTCTGATAACACCAAACAAAATTCATTTATGACAGATTCTATTGTGCAGTAATAAGTAGCAGACGTATTGATATATTGTATGTTACGACTGCGCGTCAATCATTGCAGTTTAAACCTTATGTCAATGTTATAAAAGTCATATGACATGCGCTTGTGATTTGGGGTTACTATAACAATAGAATAAGTTTTCTAGACGGTTGTGATGATGTGTGAACTAATTTGAGAAGAGAATTGGGAGGTTAAGGTATATGAGTAATTTTTCTTTCATTAATTACATGGGACTTCGATATAACTTGTCGTTTGAGAAATCTTTTCGTGTTTTTTAATGCGCGCAGCAAAGGAGTGGAACTCTCTGCCTGCGTCTGTGTTTCCGAACGCATACAACCCTAATCTATTCAAAGTGAGAGTGAACAGGCTTCTTCTAGGTAAACTCACTCCATCGTAGACTTTGTCTCTGTCACCCAGACCTAGACTAGAGTCAAGAGCAAACCCATAGATAAAAAAAAAATCTTCTTCATGCTCCTTAGCAATTCTTATATGATTCGCTCAGTCAAAGTGTTTAGCCAAATTGTTAAGAATAAACACCCCTCAATCGATTTGTTTGCAAGCAGTTATTACTGCTGTTTTATCTAAACACTATAATATTGTTTCCGATGCATTCTAATAGCGGTTGCGCATGCATCTTTTCCTATGCAGCTACTTAACTGAATTTAAGTGTTTACGAAATTTTAATTAATTTGAAAATTTGTACCACAATAGTCTATTGCTAACTATGGAGGCTTGTAAATGGATTGTCGTAGATTACCTCACTGTTTCTTTTGTCTTGATAGCTATAAACCACCCAAACACAATACAAATAAAAAAACTTGCGAAACATGAGTGTGCTGTAGGTACTCCTTTGCCCAAATCAGGCTTGATGTTATGTAATTTTTGTTCCCTTCATAAATAATTGCTTGTTTAAAGAAATATTGTTGAGGTATTTTTAGGAGGAACTCGTAGCTAAGTAATAACAGCCACACGGGTCGATTCATCAGGTTAAGCTACGCTTGCCGTGGTTGGTCCGTGGATGGGTGACCATCTTAACATACCGAGATTCCTCCGTGCCTCGGAAAGCACGTTAAACCGTAGGTCCCGGCTGTCATTCGAGGATCTATGACAATGGTTACGGGTTGTCAGAAGACCGTAAGTCTGACAACCAGTTTTATCAAGGGGTATCATGTTACCCAGTAACTGGGTTGTGGAGGTCAGATAGGTAGTCGCTCCATGTAAAATACTGGTATTCAGCTGCCTCCGGTTAGATTGGAAGCCAACTCCAACATAGTTGGGAAAAGGCTAGGCAGATTGATTGACCGTATTCAGAGAGGGATATTTAGTAGCCGATATACTGAAGACGATGAATAACATCTAGCCGTTATGTATTTACCTACTATGAGCACAGCAGTCAGACTTCTATTAACTCCATCAACTAACCTAAAACCATTTGCAAAATATGCTTGAGCAAGAACTTCGTTTAGTACAGTATTTTTATCTCAAGAAAGGCGAACTTTACTTGTGGTAACCAAGTGTGCAAACACGCTGTGAATGTGTGCGTGAAAACGAGGACCGTCAGCACGTAACACACATACGCAGATACACTTCCGACTTCGCCATTATCTTGGACGGTACCGAGAGCTCCTGCGCTTATACACACATTCACAGCGTGTTTCTACACTTGGTAACCACAAGTAAAACGCGCGTCGCTTCGTGAGATAAAACTACTATAGTATTATATAGTTAGTTGAACTAGTGTCTTGAAGAATATACTATACATGTCTCTTTCTATACAAAGTGACATTTCATTTCTTCGTTTATAACATGGCGCCTAGGGTATGCAATATCGGAATGTCAATTCCGGAACTGAGTTCCAATACTGGAGATCTGATTCCGGAATTCCGGAACTGGTAACTTTTAAAGTTTGTTTCAAATCAAACAAGATTATAATTATATCAGACTTTGAATCGTTTTTAGTAACAAATTAAACATATTTCTCCCTTATTACTCTAATTAAACATTTTAAACCGTAAAATCAACAAGGCTTATTTATCACACAATAGAAGTCTTTTTATTGTGTGATAAATAAATAAGCCTAGTTATTTTTCCTTTCTTTGTTCCTTTCTCCCTTATTACTAATTGGCCGTGCAGCGGCTTGTGGAAAGTTCCACAGACTAGTTTGGTCGCGTTTAGATAAAATAATAATCAAAATATCAAAAAATTATGAATTCCGATATTACTCCTCTCAATTCCGGAATTGAAATATCAGAAAAATGTTACGGGATTCCGGAATTACGAAATTCCGGAATTCCGGAATGCATGTCCTAATCGCGCCGTAGAAATTTTTCTACAATCTGTCATTTTGTCTTTTGTTTGTTCCGTTTCTCCGGTGTCCATGCTACAAGTCGTGAGACTGGATATTGCTTTTCCAATTTACTTAAGACATTGACAGTGAGAGTGTTGGTGACTGGCTGGGATGCCACCTTTTTTTAGAACTACATTTTTTTTTATAGTGACGCATATACTTTTAGACTAAAAGAAATATTTTGTTTTAATGTAGTTGTCAAGTGTCAGTTTGCCTTGTACATAGTTTTATCCAGTTATTATTGTTAATAAATAGCAATTACTCATATTCTAAGTGTTTCCATCATCCTCCAATCATACAAAATACCTACAGTCCATTTGCTCACCAACAGACAGTATACAAGACAGATGTCAAACATGAAATGTCACTTCGTATAGATAATGTCCATTCTTCATAGAGATAAAAGAGGTCATACTACGCGTACTAGAAGAACCAACATTACTAATCCCTCCAAATCATCTTACGGATGTCAAATCCTTCACCAACCCATTAGATACTCCTAAAAAGCATTTAAATTTTTACACCACATCCATTCTCCCGAACTAAACTAACAAACGTATGCACGACTTAGTTTGTAGAATAAAAACTATACTTTTAACTGCTAAGCCATAATTTGTATACGGGGCGGCACCGACACGTGGCGGGCACGCGGTCTATATTGTCTCTATTATGCACAACCCTTCCTACTTTGGTGTTTAAGGTTCATCAAGGTTATTATTTTTCTGGTTTCTGTGTTAGTCATGTAGAAGAGTTTAATTCTTTGTTTCATCATCATCATTAGCCAAAGAACGTCCACTGCTGGACATAGGCTTCTCCCAAGCACCGCTACTTCGACCGGTTCTATGCTTCCCGCATCCAGCGGATTCCTGTGACCTTTACAAGGTCCTTGTTGTGAGAGGCCTTCCAACGCTACGTCTTCCGGTATGCGGTCGCCACTCCAGAACCTTTCTGCCCCATTGGCCATCTGTTCTGTGAGCAATGTGCTCTGGCCACTGCCACTTAAGTTTGGCAATTTTTCGGGTTATCACGGTTACCTTGGTTCTCCTGTGGATCTCTTCATTTCATAGCCCTCTCCATTGACCTTTGGGTGACTTTTAGCCTTCTAATAAGGCCCATTGTGAGCGACCACCATTCTTTGTTTGGTTTCTTGCAAATTCTTCACTCCTCAGTAGTACGTATCTTTTAAATTAAAACAAACTTACAGAAAATTCATAATTGTTCTAAAAAAATGGCTCATCTCACATAGTTTTTATTCTATAGCTGAATTCCTCAAAAAACTTCTTGTCAGTCTTATCATTACAGAAATGCTTTGTAGGTAATCTTGTTGTTAAGTGTTTCTGTACGTACCGCATGTTACGACATTTTATGAAGTACCTAATGAGTACTCAAACATATCCAAAACATACAAAATAAAAGTACTGACAGGACCTTATTCGCCAGTGGCGCCAACTGGTGAGCACAATAACGATTGGGGTGCTTTAGGCTATAACACCACAGAACCAGTAGAACTATCACAAAAATAATTGCTCAAGCACTTTACCCAAAATTAACCATAGCTACCTAAAATATAACCTCATCAAATAATTCGCAAGACCAACATCCAGTCAAAATCGAACCCTAATTTGTTAGAAATATCGTCCAATCTTCACTAACAATGAAATACGAGGGTGGGCTGTCTATATGAATATCTTCACGCCTAATTGACTTGTGTGCGTGCGACAGGGCGCGTACAACAGATCTGTTAGCTTTTTATAGCAATATGAAATGTTATGACATGTTTGGACTCGTTGGGACGTGGGAACTGGTATTTACTTAGTGTAATCATCTTTGGCAAATATTGGTTTGGATTCGCGAGGTCTGTGGGAAGCTGTACTTAAATCTATTGTTTTAGGAGTTGATATGAATATTGAAGAGTGCATTTGACTAGAACTAGAAGTTTAAAAGACTATGGAAGAAGATGAAGATGGGATTTAAAACAATGAGCATAGCGATGACCAACAGTCGATGTTAAGTAAGTTAAGGTATTGGCATTATTTCAGTACTGAATTTTAAAACATTTATTGGAGACGATTCAAGGAGCATCATCATCTGCGTAATCTTTTCCCAACTATGTTATATATCAGTATTTTACATAGAGCGACTGCCTATTTGACCTCCACTACCAGTTATTGGATAACACGTTACCCCATGTTAAGACTGATTCAGCTCAATTCAAGGATAAGGGGACAATCCATACTAATATTATAAATGTGTAAGTAACTCTGTCTGTCTGTCTGTCTGTGTCTGTATGTAAACCGCTGAACCGATCGTCATGAAATTTGGCAGAGATATAGCTTGGGATACGGAGAAGGACATAGGCTACTTTTTACGCGATATAACCGTCATCCACGCGGGCGAAGCCGCGGGCAGAAGCTAGTATTAAATAAATAAATAAAATAAATACCAGAACCCTCCATTTTCGTTGAAACTCAAACTCAAAGCCATTATACGATTTACAGGCACTTTTGAATTGTGAAAAGAGTCAGAAAGACGAAGCTAGTTGTCCCTTCCAAAGCGTAGTCGGTTCCTACGGAGAAGAAAGGGGAAGACACTCCATGGACACTCTTTAATTATTTTTTCCACAAAATATTTGAAATCAAAGGCCTGCGAAAAGAAAACAGACAAAAGTGCGAACACGAAGTAAAAGATATAATTAGATCGCGTTTATTCTCGCGCTATTCACGCAAATCTTCTAAGGAATCAATGTTCAGTAAGGTGTGGTAATCACTTTACGAGAGCGACAAATTAGCGATTGCAAGTTAATCAGGTGGCGTTGCTATGGAGTTAATATTCGCGTGTTTATATTTACGTACGCAAGCGGCGCGTCTGTGTGGGATCGCGCGAAGTAATCATTTTTTTATTCGAAAATACAAATTTTCTGTAGCATGTTAGTTTTATGCGAGAAGCACACTTAGTATCACCCATAGATATGAATAATGTCTTAAAACTTAGTTAATTTTATGTGCAAAACGAATATTTTCATTGTTAAAAATCGTTGGTATTAAGAGTTATTATCATTTTATTCGTTACGGTTTTTGAACGTGGATGAAGCTAAAAAAAATATGTAAGAATCGTAGTAGGTATCTAGATGACGTTATTAATTTTAAGATGATTCCATTATTATGGATTTAAGGATGAATTTAGCATTTAGGATAATTATCGTACCTTTATTATGAAGTTTTTGAGTATAAAGAATATACTAAAAATTTATTTAATCAACTCTTACAATATGGGTGGGATAAAAAGCAACTGCTACAAACTTAGTTTCTTTTCTATATATTTTGTCTACTTCTTCAGAGGGCATCATACTACTGTCCACTAGAGCCACTCCTTAAAAAAAATATTATCTCGTGACTGAGAAGGAATTATAAAAAACGGTTCAATCAGCGACCTCGGTAAGTGTGTCTAGAATTTTCTAATACCTTTTATAAAGTTTCATATTGAGACACGATGCAACAAAATATGATCTAGAGGAATGTGGCCGCTTTTCTTTAGATCGAATTTTGTTGTTTCATGCAGTGAAATTAAATACACTAAGTAAAGTGCCTGCCTGGGTTTTAACTCACTACATACAACGCGTAGTACTAGTACGCGTACGTCGGGGCCGATAACACTGGGCTGTTCACCTGGGTACTTGGTTAATTTGTAAATATTAATAAAATTATATATTTTAGTGCACTACGGAGCAATATTTCATAACTTAATTTACAAAATCTACAAAATTGACATATTAATCAAAACAGCGAAATATTTTACAGCGCTAGGCGACGTTTCCAACTTTTTTGACACCTGTCAGTTTCATACAAACGTATAGGGTGTTTTACGAATTTAAACTTTATTAGTTCCAAATCTTGTACAGCTGACAGGTGTCAAAAAAGCATTCTCTCGGTGGACGGAATATAATAAGATTGCAAATCAAAATAAACTCACCGTCTTTGTTCATTCCCATTGCGAGGCATTTCTTGAGTCTGCATGCTTGACATTGGTTTCTGTGAGCCTTGTCGACCACACAACGGCCGGTACCCGCTTGACATCTGCCAACAAAATATCACAGGATGAGTAATTTGCAGAGCCAGAACCTTGAAGGCGCTGCTCCACAACAGCCCACGGATATGCTAGGCCCGTGAACTAAGCTTCGCTTTGTATGAAAATGAAGGCGTGATAGTCCACTGCGGCTCATGGCCACACACGGATGCCTAACTGGCAAACAAAATAACTATGCAGCTTACGAGAATAACTTCTGTGTGCACATCGTACACGTAGCAGTAGACGGGAACCATATTGCTAAACCTTATTGTTGTTTAAATGACAAATGTAATTTTCTTCTGACACCGTAACTCCGTAATTATCTAATTTATAGAGATCAAAGATAACCATTAAAATAAGACGTGTCAAAACAATACTATTACTTTTCTCATGTGTGAATATCAAAGCAATCAAAGTAGGTATTACAGAAATAAGAAACTGCTCAATCAAACCAGTAAACGAATGCTTGTTGTGATAATAACAACTAATGTGAATATTTTAGCACCAACGCAAGCAAGATACGCCGCTCACAAATTGAATACGCCTGTTCATTTAGAAAATATTTTTTGTGTATATAATTGCTGTTGCTATATAAAAACAAAAGGAACTTATTACAAAGCTCACTTTTTCCTAAAGTATAATTTGACTGCAGTTCAGTCTAGCTAGTTACTGGATACCGTCGCATAGATATTCTGTCTGTATATTCTAGTCTATTAAATCCTACTGCTGAGCAAATACCTACTTCTTTTCTTTAGTTCCAAGTGCAGTCTTTATTAGTCATTTCGTAATTATATAAAATGCTCATAGATAACCCAGCCCAGCCAGTCAACCCAGACCATTTGTAATAACAAATCCCAAACACAACAAAAATCTTTGATCATCATCGACGCTGTTCCCAAAAACATTCCAATTCGCTCCTTCTTCGCCTCTATTACAACTAAACCTTTATACCCCACAAAAATCTGCTACCACAGAAACTAATACAGATTAAAGATATTTCATTACCGATAATCCCATCTGTAATAGGCTTACGGCTACGTTGACATTTGTTGCAATTCTATATAAAAGGGACAGGGCCGAGGATGGCTCCCTGTTTCACGCCACTTTAGCTTTTGAATTGTAATAGCGGTTTGAACATTAGGTGCCAGGTTTTTTGATGTTCTGTTGTAAGAAAAGTGAATTCTGGTTTAAATATTGCATGTTTTTGTAGCGGAGAAGTGTATTTGAGTACAGCAGTGCTATTCTGTAACCATCTCATCGTGAAAACTTAGCTGAAGTGAGAATGAAGTGAGCTGTCAACATTGTCAATCTCAAGCTTCAGAGGTGGAATTACACATCATTTCAAGCTCACTTCACCTAAGTTTTCACCGTGAGATTTTTACAGAATTGCTCTACAGAAACTTGTGTGTAGTTTATCGAATGCTTTGGTGAGAATTTTATTTGTTTCAATGAAATGCAGCCGCGCTTGCTTATAATAAATTATGTTAAAAACAATGTTCATGAACAGCATTTTACTTTAGCGAATGCGTGATGATTACATTGGAAGCTTATAAAAATCCTTTGTAAACAACTAATTCTGACCTAACGACTAAAGATGGTAGCCAAAAGAGATAGTCTGAGGTGAAAACAGTCAGTGTTCATGAACAGCGTTTACTTTAGCGAATGCGTGATTACATTGGAAGCTTAAAAAATCCTTCCTAAACAACTACTTCTGCGATGTAGCCAATAGGGATGGGTTGAAGTGTATTGCACACACACTCTTCGCCAGTTATTTAGGTATGTTCCCATGTAATAGGGCACATTATGATGATGATGATTTGTATTTGTATTTCTAAATGTTGACTCCGGACTGTTAATGAGAAATAGTTTAAGACTCGATAGTATACAGTCGACTGCAAGGCGGTGGTAACTTTGGCCTCAACTGGCTTAGCTGGGCTCTTATTCTATTGAAACTCCGTACGGAGTTTCTATAGAATAAGAGCCCAGCTTATAATGGTTTTTTGTTACCACGGATGGGCTACTGTATGTACCGAATGTAGTTAATAATGTGCTGCCAATTCTTTGGCTGGTAATTATAACTAACTCGTCCTCTGCCTTCTGCCCACAACTTAATCCACGTGAAATTTCTTGTTCCCCCGTTCCCCAATCCGTTCTCGAGATATCATCAAAAAAGCCGTTCCATACAAAATGTACGAGAAAATTAATTTCCTACATAATTTTTGAAGTGAAAACTTCTTTAGGCGCGTTGAGCACTTTTTGATAGAACAAAAATCATGGAACTCGCGTCATCGTCACCGAACGCTTATAGAATAAGAGCCCAGCTTATAATGGTTTTTTGTTACCACGGATGGGCTACTGTATGTACCGAATGTAGTTAATAATGTGCTGCCAATTCTTTGGCTGGTAATTATAACTAACTCGTCCTCTGCCTTCTGCCCACAACTTAATCCACGTGAAATTTCTTGTTCCCCCGTTCCCCAATCCGTTCTCGAGATATCATCAAAAAAGCCGTTCCATACAAAATGTATGAGAAAATTAATTTCCTACATAATTTTTGAAGTGAAAACTTCTTTAGGCGCGTTGAGCACTTTTTGATAGAACAAAAATCATGGAACTCGCGTCATCGTCACCGAACGCTTTCCATGAGCTATATGTATACTGTGTATTGTATATGTGTACTTTTTGGGTGAATAAAAATCATGGAACTCGCGTCATCGTCACCGAATGCTTTCAAATTACTTACTTAGTTTTCACTTCTATCGGCAGTCCCAAAGACTGCCCCGTTTTTGTTTTCGTGAATTTTTCGCATTTTTTTATATATTCTGCTCATCGGGGTCGAGACAAATGCAACAAATCAAAGTTCATAAAAATCGGACCAGTCGTTCTTGAGTTATAGACGGTGTAACTAACCCGACTTTGTTTTATATATTTAGAAGATTTTACTGATCATAAAACTGTTCCTCCTAAAAATCAATAGAGCATAAACCCCACAAAAAATCGTTCATCTACACAAAGAAACTCCAGAAAATCAATTTGTGAATTATAAAGCCGGTACACATGTCACACTTGACCATCTATCATTCTATCATAAGGGTGGCACACAATATTAATAACATTAGGACGGGTAGCGAATTAATTGAATCGCCACTTAAGTAGGGGAGCGGGCCAAATGTTAAACAGTTTTTAATGTTATCTGTGAGATCTGCCATAATTTTTTTGTAGCGTTAGAAACTTGATTTATTTGAACAGGTTTTTTTGTTTCCTGTTGAAATATTGCAAACAACTGAAGTTCTTTGAATTTATAAATAAAAAAATGCATTTTTTTAGGTCAGGTCAAAAAGTTATCCAGGTCTTTTCATAGTTATTTTGCGTCTGATTCTGCATTACGTACATACATAAACTCACACCTTCTTCGTACGCTCCTTACACACTCCTTTTGCATTACACTGGTCTTTATTATAGTTGTTATAAAGTTGCTATTGGATTGCTGTCAAAGGTACATAACTGTGAAAGGACTGATTGTAGGTATCAGCATTAACTCATTTGTATATGTGTATATGTTCTTCTTGGCAGAAGGTTAAAACGTTTTTATAACGTTCCGTTCCAACGTTACCGAAACAAATCGTTTCTTAGAATTTTAAGACGAAATCGTTTCTACAAATATACCGTTATCCAAGCCCTGCTTAAAGCCACCCTATAATAATTTTGGTAACCCTTGTTTTCCAAATATTATATTTTAACACTTTTTTATCTGACTGTAACAGCTTCAATAAATTTGATGGTGTCCAAATTGTCAGTGAAAAAAATATTGTGATTAAAATGTGTCAATTCGGACACTGTCCAAATATATTGTGTCCGAGTCGTCAGCAAGTCGACAAAACCGTCTTTAAGAAAAAGTATTTATAAATCAAAGCAGCAATACAACATAATGGAAACAAAATTCAGTGGTAATAAAAACTCAGAATTAATTTACATCATAATTTAAATACCCCTCGATTGGCGATGTAAGGGTGTGGACACAGTGCAAGTGCGGTAGCCATTTAGTAGAATATTTAATTTTGATGTCTTATTCATACATAAATTTATCAAAAACTGTATTTAAAAAACATTTAGTCTAAAGTGGAGGAATGTGGCCAAGGATTAAGTATTTTTTTCTTGCAATTACGAGTAAGAGACTAACAGACTTACTGATGATAATGAATTTAGTCAAAAGCATTACTAGGTATGCACAATACAAGGGAAAAAAAACATTTGAACAACAGCAAAATAAGATTATTGAGGGGTTAAAAAAACAAAGACATAAATGGACGTAACGTAATGATGTAGGGTAAAATCCAAACTTCTTTTTTATGAATATTTATGTCATTAGACGTAATTTTTTTTTAATTATTATTTCCTTTATTCGACATACTCGTATAAATTATATTTTTAAATATTGGAATATAAAAAATATAAAAACATTTAAAAATATAAAAAATATATTATTATTATTATTATTTATTTATTTATGTACACACAAAATATTTGACAGGACAATATATTAACATAGAAGAGCACAAAGGCCTACTGCTTATTTCAAAAGAAATAACTTTGTTTGGTTGTTTCTTTTTTAAACGTGAAAAACTCCAAGATCTTTAACATCAAATCGCTCCTTCTCTTACACTGTCCACACTCTAACGCGGGTCACAGATGTACCAAAAATTACAGAAGCATTCTCTTCTGCTAAGGATTAAGTGGGTTCAAGTGCTCAAGCATCCCCATTCTTTCTATTGTCATTTTTGGTATGGCATCGCAGATGAGCCACTGTATGTTTGTCGTGTTGCAATTTTTGGTAGAGATTTTCGGATTATGTATGTTTGTTTTGATTTCTAAGTGATGTTGGGTCATGCATTTTAGAATTGGTTTTATTTAAAATTGTTTGTCTGTTTGTAATCTCTTCTTCTTCTAATCTTCACGAGTCTTTTAAACACAAGCAACGATCGCGCGTATTTTATTGACATTATTTATTTATTTAACAATTTATGTACACACATATAAACAGACAAGAAGAAAGGAACAGAAAAATACGGACAAAGGTGATGCTTATTTCTAATGAAATCTCATCCAGCATACCTGCGATAGGAAAGTAGATATAGAGATGTGTAAGAGTAGAAGAGCAAAAAATATACATAAAATTAAAATAGCTTTACACTAATATAAATACTTATAAACATACAATAAGAGAATATACTTACATACATACTTCTAAAATAAATATCACTCAAATATATACTTAGAACTACAATGTAGTGGAAAATAATAAATACATAATAATATGCAACTATGACGTAGTGGAGAGATAGTGATATTTTACTCTTCTTTTAAAGGCTGCAACAGTTTGACAGTCCCTAATGTCAGGTGGCAGTGAATTCCACAAACGAGCCGCGTGCACAGTGAAGGAGTAGGAGTAGAAGTCGGATGAGTGGAGAGGGTGTCTAAGGAGATTTCTAAGATGCGACCTGCAATGTCGAAACGAAGGAAGATCATAGGAAAAGCGTTGTCGCAGATAGGATGGATGGAATTTAATTAAAAAATAAAACGCACTTCAATTTCTATTACATTATCATCATCAACAATTTCTACTTCATTCCATGCCATACGTTCAATTTTCTTTTGTTTTAAACGTTCCAAATTACAAGTTTCAGGTCAGTTAACAAATACTGACTCATTTACTCATTTGTTATCTGTAATACTGTGTCACTATATATTATACTTTTTGGTTGTCGCACTATTGATTTAGCTGGTGAACATCCGTGGTTGAACTGTGCCACAGATGGTGACCCCATGGCTGGTGGAAACTTTCTCTTTTCGTTTGCAATGTTTTGTTTTTCGGTGATGTGTTGAATTTTCCATCTAAAAGATGGTCATCATAGTTTTATCTGTTTAATATGTGTTTAAGTCTTCTGTTAATAAGAATTTCATACCATGCTAATTGTATATTTGAGAATTTTGTGTAAACTAAATAAATTACTTTGAAATTTGAAGTTTTCAGCGGCAGCGATAATGAACCGAATCTCCGAATCGGCTGAGCCGATTTTAACGGGACTTTCACTGGCAGATAGCTGATGTTATAAGAAGAGACTTTTATTTTCGACTAGCTGCTGGCCGCTGGTTCACTCACGTGGACATAAAAAAAAAGAAAAAAAAACAATACAAAGATACACTTCAATTTTACTTATTTGTATAGAAAAAGCCACGCGGAGAGAAGCTAGTAGTTAATATAATAGAAATTTGTATTTTTTTCCCCCGAGTCGGTTATGAGTTTCATAGCGAAAGGTGTTTATTTTTTTTTAATGTTTATTTTATGACGGGTAGAATCACCCCCTTGACGAATGCAGGTGACTAAATCGCCACCCTGTATATACAGAAAAGTCAATACAAAAATTCTGCTAAAAATAATGATAAAGAGACACATCATAAAACAGTTATTGCTCATACACAACACAGTTGAGTAACCAACGTATTCCAAAAACCAGTTCACACAATTCCATATAAAATATGAAATACAACACAAATAGGATGACGAAATGGTAGTTTCACTTGTTATTCTAGCTAGTGCAATTGGTACATCTTATACAATTGTTCAAATAATACTAGTAATATTTGAGTGATCTAATTTTGGACAGTCTTAAATTTTCACTCGTCGGTTTATGTTTTTCTTTGAGTAAGTTATACATTTATTTAATACTTCAAGCACAGAAATGTACAAAGGAGGACTTAATGCCAGAGGCATTTTCTACCAGTCAACCTTTGGGTGATGCAGAGACAAACAGTGGTAGATGCAATTACGCAAAATCTACGAATAAATATTTATTTAAATTTATAGATACACATTTATCTATTACAAACTATAAATGTAATATATATATACCTAATTATATATTAATATAAGCACAAATAAACATACATAAATACACGAATATACTAAAACAAATAAGACAAACAATGGGAAAACATTGACGTTGTGATGATAAAGCCAGCTTCCTACGAATGTGCTCGTGAACTTTTACTTTAAATGATAATTGATTGGTTGCCATCCTGATTTCCATGGGGAGCGCATTCCATAGAGAGACAGACTGAACGAAGAAGGAAGAGTGAATAAAGTCTGTGCGGTGAATGGGACATTGATGAAGACGATTATTTGATGACCGTAGATTTTTATTGTGGTTGGCACAAAAGTACTGAAAGTCATTTAATTTCATATTTCTTGTAACAACTGTAGTAAGCCCCGAGGGCTTGAACTGTAAAAGACTTGTCATAAAAGCTAGTGGAATGCATTGGAATGCATTGAAAGATATAGTTTGCCCTCAAAAAAGTACAAAACATGCTTTCACAGCCAAATTTTATATGTACCTCGGACCGCTACTCTATAACAGGCTAAATGAAAAGGGAAACATCTACTCCTTAAATCATAGTAATTGCAAGAAAATCCTTAAGGAAACTCTTCAAACTATGTCCTATGAAGATACAGAGAAATTATTACTAGTGCTAAAGTAAATATTGTTTGTATTATTGTTATTTTGTTTTTTAATTAGTTAGCTAAGTTAAGATTCTATAATTTTATACACCTTTTTACATATGTACCAATGATATTAATATGATGTGATTATTTAATCAATTAATGTTACCTCCAATCGCCTGAAACACAGGATTACCTAGTTCAGGCACAAATAATGAGTGAACTTGAGATAGATATAAGAAAAACTGTATTTAACTTTATACCTTATATTTTTGAATAAATTTTATTATTATTATTATTATTATTGGCATCTCTAGTCTCAAGTTTTCCGAAGACCTCAGATATCATGTGTGTCTTGAAACGGTCTTTAAGATAAGAGGGGTTGTTAGGATTGAACAGAATACTGTAGAGCTGAAATAAGGTATGAGAAAGATGTATCAAGGTCGACTTCAATAAACAGTGTTTATACAGTGTTAGTGGGTCACTGTTGTGCCGTCTCTCATGGGATGTCGCAATGTTGACCAACCGTATTTTTTTTGTATTGTTTTCCTTGTGTTTGTTTAGTGTCTGTACTTACTAACATAGTCGTAAGTTTACTAATAATCTTGTTGAGTCTTGGTTACTCGAATAAAGAAAAATTCTAGTATATTATATTCTATAGGAGATATAGTAGATATCGGAGAAAACATACGCAATAGAATGTATACCAAGTATAAGTATCGTTACTTCCACTACAGATACGATACCTACTACCCATCCAGCGGTTGCGAAGATGAGACTGATGGCAATCGTTTCATTTACACAACTATACAGTCTCACCTGGTTACGCTAAAACCTGATTAGACCGTTACTCGGTCTATAGAGGTATGAGGAACAGCGAGTAAAATTCACTCAAACTCTATGGAAAAAGGAGGATCCTCCGTTTTTTTTTAGACTATGGCATCTCGGAGTTGACCTTGAGAGGTCGTGACTCCTTAACCGGACTTTCCTGTGGTTACCTTAAGCGAAAACTTAAAGCCTACAGCCAGGGCATAAAACTTATAAACTAAACGACTGCACTCTAAGGGCACCCCCAACGGGGTACGAACGTCGGCTTAGGGCAGCGTCGGGGGGAGGACGGCAAGGGACAGGCCGGATCAAATTAGGGTTATTATTATTATGCGGGGAATTTAAAACCACAGGCTCAGCTGTGGTGCGGGCTGGCGCTTCGTCGAGCAAGGGTCGGGGGTGTCCGACGGTTGCTGTCGGGATATTTTTAAATGCCAGTCGCGCGGTAAACTCTGATTGCGCGATGCAGGATTTGTGTGACGTCAGGTCTTTGATGCGTAGTTTGCATATGGCGTTGTAGATTCCGCCACAGGTAAAAATCTCACCGTGAAAATTTAGGTGAAGTACATAGTGTCAATCCCTAGCATCAGGTGAAAGACCATCCGATACTGACATAAGAGAAAATGCTAAAGATGACTAGGTTCTATAAACAACTAGTAACTAACCTGTATATAAGTTTCCTTCTAACAGATCTTTTGAAGAATCCGCTGCAGCCGTTGCAAGCAAGGATGCCATAGTGTTTACCAGAGCTGGTGTCCCCGCAGACCACGCAGATCAATCCTAGAAGAAAGAATGCTATTAAAATTGGGTTTATTTCGTAAAAAAGTAAGTAGGTACGTATTTTTCCCGACTGTCTGTAATATTTTTCCCTTGAACTTTTTAAACTTTGGGATTGTTGCATTAGAATACCTACGTTCTCCTTCTTTTGTAACAAGAAGAGAGAGATACTCGATATCTTATTATTCGTGTTGTTTCTACACAGGACCAGATGTTTTTATTTTAAAGAGAATCCGATTTTTCAGGTTCAATCTAATGGAATCACAACCCTTCGAAAACAATTTTTGAAAATATGTTTCCTTGTAAATATCACAGTATAATAATGGCTACTTGGTTAAATTTGGTCTTCTAAATGGCTAAGTTACTGAATACAGATACGTGTAATTCAGAAAGTTTGCCTCCTTAAAATTAACCAAATTGGAAAGCAGAAAGGTCGCTATACGGCTGTCTCTGTTGCATTTTGATCTGGAGACTGATTCAGTAATTAATTCAGTGTAGTGTGATCAGAAGTTTTTTTAAATAACCTCCTCTCTTCCACAAAAACATACTAAATTTAACAAAGTGGAATAAGTCCTTTAATATTACAATTTGGAGGCCAAATTCCCTTTGTAGTTCCTACATGCGACCAGGGGCCCAATTCTGCTATTTTTATAAATTCGTCACTCCAACACGATCCCATTGTCATTTTGCTAAAAGTTCGTAATCTGCTAAATTCATAATGGTCAACCATTGGTCGGTCAATGGTCTCGTAATAGAATAGTATTACAATGGAATTTTGAACATTTATTCATGCCAGATTTCATTTATATATATTTTTACATATTATTTATTATTGTTATAAGCAATCTGAAGTAGTTGGAAGTTTAGTAGGAAGTTTCATTTGTCATTATGTACGAGATTACCAATTATTTCAATGGAGTGTCAGTGGCTGACCATTGGAAAGTCATAATGACGCCATTATATTAGTAGACTATCAAACTTGTAAAAATCAACAATTATGAAATCAATGATAGACCATTCTGACACTATTGTAATAGCAGACTTGAGGCCCAGTGTGCGTAACATGACAACTCCTATCTCCACTCTCCGAAGACAAAGTGACATTCCTAGTCTTCATTCTACAATCTGTCATTTTGTCTTTCGTTTCTTCCGTTTCTACGGTGGTCATGTTACGTAAGCTGAAGTTCTTATTTGAAAGAGAATCTTCCAAGACGTCCCATCTTTCATCGGAATGAGAAGCCTTCGATTTTTTTTTTAATAATTTGTATTTTTTTCGGGAATATGTTGTTTTCATTATATTATAATTTGGAGACCTATTTACATTTCTTTTTTGTTACATACAATAAAATGTAAGCAGTTATTAATAACTTGTATTAATTTAAACACTGTATAGACGGTGCAACTTCTATTATTATTTAAACTTATAACACGCAACTATACTACATTTGAAATAAGTTTAGACATTTAAATAAACCTTACAGTCCGTTCAAACGATTTTGACTTCTATTGCGTTGGTGGCATGACAAATAGCAGCTGCAATAAACAATTGGTATTGTAAACACTTTTTGCTTTTAATTCCATCCTTATACCTACAGAATAGAAGTCAAAATCGATTGCACGGACTGTAAAAAAAGATTTTTTAAATGTCTATGTTTATTTTAAATGGATTATAGAAATAAAAACGTTGCTTAAAGATAAATGATGGTTAAACAACATCAAAGACGAACGGTTAAATGATCGCTAATCACTTTAAGAAAAGTATAAAAATAAACCACATAAAATTGCACCGTGTAAATCAGTCTTAATTCTTACATCTAAAATCTCATTGAAGGATGACTGATGCAAACCTGTCTTACCCAAATGATTGGTCTTCTTGGTGGGCGGGTCTGGTAGCCAGGGTCTAAGAGCTGGCGGTGCGAGGGCGGCGGCTACCAAGGCAGCAGATGATGGCGGAGACCAACGCAAGGGAGATGTATTGCCGTCGCCTGGTGAAGAGGAATTTGTTAGAAAGGACTAAGTGCTTCGAAGTAATATAGGGTGTAAGAGGCATTGACTTGCAAATTGTTGACATGACTGTAAACAACTTTTTCCTTACTTATTTAAAAAAAATCTTCAGTTTCATACAAAAATGAAACAACACGGTTAACCGTCTGAAAAAATCTGCTGTTCATAGATTTTTTTTAACATAACCAACGAAAAATTCAACCGAGTTTAGAATTATGTATGAATTCATGACAATCTTTGATAGTTTTTTTTTTTTTTTATAGTTTGCACGTCAATGGTGCCGATTCCCTTGTTCATGAACTAAACTAAATTTAAGTTCAGTGCATCTTGTTCTTTCTATTTCAATAAGAAAAGGACAGAAGATAATTTTTAGTTTAGTCCTGTCAAATTAATCAGCGCTTCACGTATTTTGACGTAATTTTAGTCGGCAAGTTTTTAATCACGTCTAAACCTATAAGGAGTAGAGACAGGCGCTGATTAATTTGACAGGATTAAACTTAAATTAGTCTTCTGTCCTTTTCTTAATTAAATAGAAAGAAAAAGATGCACTGAACTTATGTCTTCTAATCCTGTATTAACGTTGTTAACATCTTGTTTGTGTGTGCTGTATCTATAATACTTAGAGAAAGTATCGCGATGTCGTACTCATGACAATGATCATCTTTTACTAAGGAACCAACTCTTCCATAAATTAATGTGTTAGATGATTGCATTTTTGTATAGAACAGCTGATCATTTTCATGATACACTTCCTTAAAAGTGTATCCCTTCTGTGACCCGCCACACTGTATAGTGTCTGTTCAAAATATTTTAAGAAGAACATACGTATGTTAAGCTTTATTCATATTTCTGACATAGTTAAATATGTCTTTGATGACTTTCAGATGCTTAATCAAACAAGACTAATTTGATAAAAATTAATGAAAATTCATGCGGCACAACCGTTATTGCAAAAAACCGGCCGACTGCGTGTCAGACCACATACAATGAAGGGGAAGTTCCACAGCGCTCCAGGAATGCATTCCAGTGCGCTCCAAGTCTTTATTACAAAATCGCGCGCAATCGTTGCCTGTGTTTAAAAGACTCGTGAAGGAACATTACTTATTGTTGTGATTGTGTTCTCGTTGTTAGCTGTAATAATCTAGTCTTCATTTATTTTATTTGCTTATTTACATAGATAATATGTATGTATCTATTATATAGCATATATCTGTGTATCTATTATAGGATATTGTATTGTTATACTTTTTATTTTTGCACCAATGACAACCCCATTTTATGTCCAGAAATTCACTGTCCATGGTTGCCTGGAAGAGATCGCAGCATGCGATAAGGCCGCCCATTGTATATTTTATAATGTATAAGTTTTTCTTTTCTTTCGTAATGAGTAATCTGATGTACAATAAAGTATATATAAATAAATAAATAATTATTTCAAAAATTATAAGTAACAAAATGGGTAAAAAATATTTTATTTAAGAGAGCTGTGCGATTTTTAGCGATTTTTTATGATATTTAATATAATGTTTCATGCTAATTTTATTTTATTGCTAAAAATTCTTGGAGCGCAGTGGAATCAATGTATGAACATTAAAATTATGAGAACAATGAGTTTTGGAGCGCAGTGGAACTACCCGAATCTCGACGAAATAGATTCATCTGTCCGTACCAACCCTGTATAACAATAGCTACGTGAACATACAATAGTTGAATAGCATCACACTACCCTCAAAATATTTAATCTCGATAAAGCTAATAAAATAACCATTGCAAATCACACCCTTTCCTTTTAATAGATTTCCACTTTTCATACGAGGGGTTACACCCCTTAAACTTATGCTAAAATTGAACGAATTTGAACCTTAAAACTGGGGACGTAGGGGTGATGATTTGAAAGTAAAACGCATAGATTAAGACCAAATGTGTCGAATCAATTAAGTGATTGGAGAGCAGACAAATTGATTGTAGGGTGAGAACTTAAAGGAATTTTAGTATCGATTCTACTTCGAACTAAATAAATATTAATATATTTTTTATGTCAACGAGTTAACACTAACTTGTGAAGTGCCCAAAAACAATAGGGATGAAGACTAAAAAATTGGTTGTCTGTGAAGTTGGTTTACGGACGATAGTTTAACGTGACAACGTCATAACAAAACATTGATGCGGCGCAAGCGTACAATGAGCGTAACGGGACAATTGGCGTAACGGGACAATTAGCGTAACGTGACAATGAACGTAGCGGGACAATGAGTCATCCCTTTTCGTGCATACAGTCGGCGTTCATCCGTACAATGAGCGTAACGGGACAATGAGCGTAACGGGACAACGAGCGCAACGGGACAATGAGTCATCCTTTATCGTGCATGCAGCCGGCGTTCATCGATTTATTAGACGTTGTCACGTCAAAAAATATTTTTTGTCCGTCAATCAGATAATAAAAAATGTGTCGCATGTTTTTTAATTTCAACCTGTATAACGTTGTATCGAGTATTATTTTGTCCGCTGCCTCGGGCCTTGATACAAATAAAGTCAAGGAAATGAATTATTAGGCAAAACTACTACCAACTTACATAAGTTGTCCGTATAGTCAAATTCAGCTGTATGAAATTTCTCTAACAAGGTTAATTAGGGGAGTCAATTTAATTAACAATCAACTTCCGTGACTACCACGATATTCAAAAGTGAGTCCAAGTGCGATGTTGATTTCGGACCCACTTATGTGGCAAATGATATATTTTTCATAATTCTTAAGTATTATGCACAAAAATATATTTTTATGCTTTCATATAATAATCGTTAATCTTGAAAGAAAATCAAGTCAAAGACTGCATTATTCCAAAAGAAACGTCAAACCCTACCAAATCACCAAAGGTCAGATTCCACTCCCCTACACAACCTTCAACAATTGAATTACCAATCAGTGACAATGACAATACTAGTGCAGTTACAATTAATTGATGGAATGCAATTGAAGTGCACTGTGTCTATTTATTTACCTATATTAAGTGTCCGGGGCAGTTGACACGTAGGCTCCATAGAGTTACAGGTGGAATAGAGGAGGTAGTGTTTTTTTTTTTTACAGAATCTCTATACAAATAAATAATATTGAAGTGTCTGTTCGTAATGTCAAAATAACAGCTTTTTACCAAAAGAAACATTAAAATAATGCGGTACTTATAACAAAAAAAAAAACATTTTTTTAAACTTTTTCCGTTTTTCTGTCTGTCTGTCTGTTCCAGCTAATCTCCAAAACAGCTGGACCGATTTCAACGGGACTTGCAGATAGCTGATACTATAAGGAGTAACTAAGGTACTTTTACTTTAGAAAAAGCAACGCGGGCGATGCCGCAGGCAACAACTAGTTAGGTATAAAAATAGTGCGATGAATTTGATTATTTTATGTCTATTTCAGTAGATCTACAAGGTTAAACTAAATAAAAACCTCTTAAGGAGTCATTAATGTCATCATTATGAACAATTTACTTTGGAAACAAACGCAAAAAATCTGTTGTTCCCTACATTTTGTCACTATGCGAAAATTGATGTATGGATTGGCTGATTTTTGAAGCGATAGAACATGAGTCCCGTAAATCATACCAAAATATTTTTTTTTCACATAAACCTACATGGGCACTTTTGAAACGTCACAATAATAGGTAATGTCTTTCATTGCCACCTAGTTTGTATTTTCACTGATTAGAAAACATAATTCATTGATTCCCTTTCGTGAGTCTCTGCCAATCGGTCTGAAATACGTCTGTTTTAGTTCAAAGAGCCTGTCTTAAGTTTGTCTTACCTAATATTCACTATGGGATAGTTAAATACGTTTAGAAATTAGAAAAAATATTCAAAGTTATCAATCTCATCTTGATCAGTGACAGGAAAGCCTGGAATACACATTGTAGTAGTACAAAAGCATGTTAATTTCGAGCAGATACTAACTAGAAGCACACAAAAAGTATGTGTATACGAAAAGAGTATAACAATTTTTCACACACGGAAAGCATGATTTTTAATCATCATCATCATTTTAGTCGAAAGGCGTCCACTGCTGGACATAAGCCTCCCCCAATTGGGGGAGTTAGGCAGGTTGGCGATCGCAGTATGGTGTTAAAAATGCATAGAGAACGCTGCTGCCCATTCTCTAGTATTCCCACGGGAATAAATGGGTGATTTTTATGGGTGATGGTGATTTTAATAGCCTATATATTTCAGCCTTTAATTCACCAGTCATCAGTCTTAAATTATCAAACATTTAAGTCCGTCCATTCTAATTCGTTATCCATCAACTACGCAACTCCCATACCAAAAATTCTATTGTCATCTTCTTCCATGACATTTAAGTTACCCCGGCCACCTCTATCCATTCAAAACTCTGTGTTAATTCGTTAGGGAGATGTCACACACACACACTCTAACTAAATTTTTACCACTACCCCGGTAGTGGTACAAATTTAAGCAAAATTCTACTAAGTATGCTCTTATAATCATCAATTCTTTTATTTAATCTTTTGTTGAGCGATTTACGTTACTGATAACGCAACTTCTATACCAAAAATTCTATAGTCATCTTCCAACACACTCAAGTTACCCGGGCCACCTCTATCTACTCAAAACTCTGTGTAAAACAAGATAATTCGTTGGAGAGATGTCACACACACAATCTAACTTTTGTACTACTACCGGGGGCTAAACAAAATTCTACTAAGTAGGTATGCTCTTGTAATCATCAATGCTTTTATTTCATGTTTTGTTTAGTGATTTACGTTACTTTTAACGCAACTTCCATACCAAAAATTCTATAGTCATTATCTTCTACCACACTAAAGTTACCCGGGCCACCTCTATCCACTCAAAACTCTGTGTCAAACAAGATAATTAGTTGGGGATATGTCACACACACACTCTAACTACATTTTGTACTACTAGCGGGTGCTAAACACAATAACTACTGCTATGTTCTTTTATTTAATCATCAATTCTTTATTTTATTTTTTGTTTAGCGATTTACGTTACTGTTAACGCAACAACTATACCAAAAATTCTCTAGACATCATCTTCCACCGCCCTAAAGTTACCCCGGCCGCCTCTATCCACTGAAAACTCTGTGTCAAACAAGATAATTCGTTGGGGAGATGTCACACACACACTCTAACTACATTTGTACTACTAGCGGGTGCTAACACAATTGGACCGCCTCTCGTTAGCCCCCTACGCTCTTTTAATCATCAATTCTAAGTTATTTTAGATATTTTTTGTGGAGTGATTTACGTTACTGTGAAAGTTGAGTTTGGCTGAATGTGGGTTAAAAAATATATTTTGATAGCTATGAAAATTTAAGTGATAAAACATAGGACTTTAATCGAAATTTAAAACGTGTTTTGTTTAAGGAATAAACAGGTTTAAGCTTTGGTTGGTCAACAACTCAAACTAGAGAAAGCACAAAAACTTTCTTCAAACTACCTGCAACGGATCGTGAGGTACTTCTGCCACATTGCCCGCAGTGGTACCAATAACATGGAACGTCTGAAGGTAACAGGGAAGATAGAGGGCAAAGGACCTAGAGGCCAAAGCCCAAAACAGTGGTCGGATCAAATATCTGAGCAACTGCAGGTACCTATCAGCGCCGCACTCCACCAGGCCACTGATCGTAACAGATGGAGAAAGACCGTTAACAATTTGAAACTGAGTCGCGATTATCAGCAGTGCGAGAGAGAGTGAGAGAGCGATTGAGAAGAAGAAGCTTTGGTTTCCTAAGAAAACGGTGAACGGTCATACAATAACGGCTGTCCAAATACAGAGCGTTTTTTTTGATACCTTAATGTCAAATACTGTTGAAAATGACAGATTAACATGACGGCGCTGACGGCGACGATGCTGTTATGATAGCGTTCCTCTAGAAAACCATAGCTTTATGACTTGATAATAATTTCATATATCATTACTTCTGTCGTTCGATGTGCATTGATTGATTGTATGACATGAATATTTACTTTGAAAAGTATTGCTTTTATATTACTTTATTTATTGTGAATGTGAGCACTATGTGGGTCATTTGTTTCTTTTCAGATTTTAATTTTTTTCATTCTCACTTAGTGTTAATGATGGTCTGGCATTTTGAGTACTTTATGCGGCCTACCAAAATGTCGTTACTTTGGTATTGTTTGTCGAGTCGTTGAGCTCCTTAAATCCTGAGTTGAGCTACAAGATTACTGACAAATGTTTGCACTGACTAGACAGGTCCACTCTTTGTGTGGTTCTTTCCTCAAAAGACCATTTCAGACACGGGTCTACATGGTCCTCACTTGATCTGATCAAGATTATGTCTGAAATTTAAAAGAGACTTTGACCACTTAGTTTGTCTGAATTTTTTTACACAGCAATTCCGAATTCAACTTTACCTTATTTCGTAAGATATAATTAACTACCTAAGATTTTATGACATAGCAGCACACTCGACCTAAGATTATTTAAACCAAGGCCCTATTTAATAAACCCGATAATCAGACAATTTTACGGGATTCTTTCATAGTTTTCTCCTTTATTAAACATCACCAATCCTAAAACTGAATCCATCTTGTATTTTTTTGTCAAATATGTGGCATTGTCAGTTATATTAAATAGGACCTAGGAAGTCCCAAGTTCTAAAACCAAAAACAATACAAAATCCTTTTGCAGTACCTACATTCAAGCACAGACGACTACGAATCACACCGCGCGATCCCCACAATATGTGAGCAATATAAAATCAATATGGGACCAGATTGCTCCCCGGAGGATCGTCGCACATGGGACCAGATATTAGGCGGGGTTCAAACGGTATATTGATATTATGATTTGGGTTAAACCGAGATTTTTGGGTTGAGAGAGCTGTGAAAGAGTATGATGTAGAAATCGGGATATTTGTGTTCTGCTTTGAGGGTATTTAGATGATGTTGTTATATGCATAGTGCCTTTACTCTTGTGTTCCCGTCGGTGCTGTTAAAGGCTTATATTTATTTGAATAGGTCACTGATTTTAACTTCGCAGAACAGCCCTAAATGTAGGTGTTGTTGGATTTAGTTTTTAAAGAGGTATAAGACCGTTTTGAAGCCGTTGATCATAGCTCTTTTAATTAATTTGTATTGAACTAGCGATCCGCCTTTTCTTCACACGGCTTTTACCACTTCACTAAGCATCGAGACTTTTTATTATATCGCACCCCCGGTGCAACACTGCCACTTATGCAAACTATAAAATACTTATGCTTCAGGAAAAGTGTATTCATTTTAATTACTTGGTTTCATTTATTTTGTTATAAACATAAAAGAACACGTCAGGATATAACCTATCCCTCTTCCCTAAATCAGGAAGTCTCATCAACTATTTATAGGATAGGATACTAAAGTTTAAAATATTTTTCCTGAAAAAGTTACTTTTTGCATAAGTGACAGTGTTGCACCGGGGGTGCGATACGTAATTATTATACAATGTATTATGCATAAATATCTTCCGGAATATGATGGTGAAAACCACATAATAATTCGTTGCGTAGATATGAAGAACATAGCGTTTACACAGACAGACATCAAAAGCAACAAATTTTTTTTAATTCGTGTAAGTAGGTTGAATGGGTCACAAATTTTTGATGTTAGATGTATATATAAGGTGTATCTATTCATACACGAAATATTTTAAGAGGACCATCTATAGGTGGTAAGAAAGCCATTGCAGCGAATTTTTTTTTATCTAATTGTTTTATATTTTTACATGATTATTATAATTTAAAAATTGCTTGTGACATTTTGAAAAGGAGTTGCATTTTCCAAAATTTTACTTATTCTATGAATGACCCGCCCACGCCCGGACGCGGCGACGGTGACGGCACGAGCGCGGTGAATTATTATTATTATTATTTATTATTTTATTTTTTCTGTCTCGCATAGGGTCGCAGCATTATGCTAAGCGATGGCCGTTTTGCGTGGATGTGACGCATATTTACCCCAAACTAATTTTTTTTTTGTGTTGTGTTCTTTTTTTGCGTCATGTTTACCGCAAATAAACGTTTTTTCTTTCTTTTTTTCTTCTTTATATAAAAAATATATATATATATATATATATATATATATATATATTTTATATAAATATATATATATTTTTTTAAATTATATACTCAGATTAAAAAAAAATAACATTTCCATGGCTTCTTTACCACCGATAGGTGTATCTCTTAAAATATTTCGTGTTTGAATAGATACACCCTATATAATGTAATAAGCTAAACTGGTTACACTGATAACAATTTTTTTATCAATTTTGTATTGAATATAAAACAACTGCCCGTGACTTTGTTGTTAAGTTCTCTTTTATTTGTTTTATTTGAATTAAAAGTCACTGCTGATGTTTCAAATTCGATCGTCTATCAATGCAAAACCAAAATCATACGCAACAATTCAGCACGGTTCTATATCGAAAGGTCTTTCGTAAACTGCCCTTATTCCACTAACAAAAGCAAGCCTATTCATTAGTCATTACCATTCAGTGATTTCCAATTCCTTGGGAAAATGAGCAATACTTATTATACCCAAGATTTCTTGCCCGAAAAACTCATAGCTCAAAACAGCCTCCACAAATATCCCGATTTATGTCACAATACATTTAGCAACACGAAAGCGGAGGGCCATAAAAGAAAATTTTATAAGACACATAAAAAGTTCTGGGCCCGAAATTGGAAGTCAGCGGGAAAGAGGAAGCGACGGCTAAATCCGGGGTATCAGGATAAATCAATGTTTGTTTGTGTTAGAATGCCACTTACTGGGGGCAGAGGAAAATGTTGAGTCGGTTTGTTGAGGTTGAGATTTTTTATGTGCTGTATTTTGATGGGCCATCGTGGTCGATTATGACCCAGTCTCTTTCACAAAGAGGGGACTTGCGGCCCAGCATTGGGAATGTTATAGACCGTTATGCTATGTGTATTTTGATAAAAAGTAAAGTAAAATATAAAATTAAAATGTAATAGTACGCAAAATATGTGAAACTTTTTATATTTAAGGCCTTTTGTGTACCATATTTTATGCAAAATAAAGATTTAAAAAAAAAAGGCTGCATTCTACGAATTAACTTCTATGAAATGATTGTCGGGTAGCAACTTGTAATTATAAGCTGCTTATAGCAAGTGTACCTTAGTACTGTGCAAGTTTAAGTCAAGCAGTAGTCGAGCGCGTAGACTAGATTGATATTCTAGCATGATAAATCTCAATTTAGAACCAGATTTTAGTGGGTGGCTATAATCCATTTATTATAGCATTAGAAAAATAACGGCAAAATAACGATAGTTATTGTGTAATATTGTTGAAATTACTGTACTTTAGAGTAATTTTGTTAGTGTAAATGGTAAATAGATAAGATTGCTTTGTATTTATTGTGAAATAACGGGGTGTATTACATATATCGAAAGGTTGATAACAGTTATTTTTCTAATCTATACTTAAAAATAAATAAAATTGAAGTGTCCGTTTCTAATGTAAAAAAAAAACACCTTTTTGCTAAATGCATATGAAAGTATTAACGGTACACACGGCTACAAATCAAGCTATACATTTCCAGTATAAGCTGATCTCGCATTGTATAGGATTTTCGTACGGTAAGAAGTCAGCTTATACTGGATTTGTATAGCTTGATTTGTAGCCGTGCGTACTTATAACAAAACATGTTTTTTTTTGCCTGTCTGTAACGTACTAATCTCTGAAACGGCTGGATTGATTTTGACGGGACTTTCACTGGCAGATAGCTGATGTTATAAAGAGTTACTAAGGCTGCTTTTATTTTAGACTTGTGTCTGCCCGAGGGTTCCACGCGTGGACACAAAAAAAAAAATTACATTACAAACCATTACAAACAGACACTTCAATTTTATTTATTTGTGTAGAAAATGCCACGCGGGCGAAGCCGCGAGCAGCAGCTAGTTTTATATAAATTAAAATAGATGAAATTATAGAAGATGCGCTCAGTGTTCACCAATCGATAGAGATTTTAACCAAAAGTAGAATCATGTATGATCAATTTAAAAAATACCCGCAGGTCAATCGAATCAAATTTTAAAAGACACTTTCAAAAGCCGTAATTTGGAATGTGTCAGATATACAAACAAAAGAAATGCACTTATCAACTCAATGAAATTGTCGGTAATGGATGTTGGAATGTTCCATGGTATTTTAGCCAAGCCCACTTCTGAAGCAGCAAAAATATTATATACTTTTTTTTAAATATTAAATTAGATTAAGTTGTGTGTGACTTAGGCCCGTATTACAGAACCGTATTCAAGACTCAAGCATTATCTACTTAAGCAATCAAATGGCTCAAATCTAGTTTCAAGTAATGCTTGAGTATTGAGTGACGTTCTGTAAATACGGGCCTAGATTTGTTAATTGAGTTTAGGAGTAAGTTGTTATTGTAATATCACGATGGGATTGACATCGTCACATGTGTACAAAAATTCCTTAAATAAATAAATATAAAAAAAGCCGTAATTGTATACTGTTGCCAGCACATCAAGTTACCACAAACTGTTTTGTTTGTGGTAACTTGATGTTGACGATTTTGAACTTAATCATCAACTAATCTGGGAACCTTTAAGAGTTCTTTATTTAAATTCCTTTTAGATAGATGTTACTACTCCATCACTGAGTTTACAGACAGAAGTATGACGATTCCGACTTGCTAATTAAACACTAACCTCCTTACTAATAAACGTTGTACAGCGTCTGTATAGTTACACACCGATTTCTCTCTTTCACTCGTCAGTAATTTGACTTTCGAAAGAAGAAGACAAAGCGTTGTGTAACTATACAGACGATACAACGTTTATTAGTAAGGAGGTTATGATTTTATTTATTACCTGTTTACATAACTGACGTAAATATTTTTAATTGATGTTTTTTTTTTGTTTTTTTAATGTAATCTATTGACATGTCACTTTAATTGTAATTGCTTGTTAATTTTGTACGCCATATATTGGACACTTATTTTAGACAATATATATTGATTGTTGATTTTTAAAGTTTAAAATCGTTTGGAGAATTTTGACAGTTTCGTGACTAGCTTGATGTGTTGGAATCTTGATCAAGAATCAGAATCGAGTTCCTCCTAAAGTATTGTTTCCTATTATAAAATAGATCTTTTCTCGAAGTTACAATCGTTAATTCAGGAGAGTCTTCTTCTACCTAGCCTTTTCCCAACTAAGTTGGGGTCAGCTTCCAGTCTAATCAGCTGAATACCAGTATTTTACATGGAGCGACTGCCTATCTGTCCTCCACAACCCAGTAACTGGGTAATAGATACCTCTTGGTAAGACTGGTTGTCAGACTTTCGGGCTTGACTTTGACTTTTTCTTACTGACCGACTCCTTGACAGTTCAAAAGTGCCTGTAAATGGTTTAATTAATTGACATAAATGATTTCAGTAAAATATTTTTTTAACCTTTTGATCGCCACGTCAAAAAAGAAAGAAAGAAAGAAAAGAAAGAAAAAGTATTTATTGGGACTCATACAGGAAGTTCACATTTTAAACTAAACACACTCATACGAGCAGTAACACTAATAAAAAATAAAAATAAAACAAAAGTTAAATGAAAACAAAATCCTGTACGGGGCCAAAAGGCTCCTATCTCAGCATGAGAGAAAGAAAAAACAGAAAAAAATAAAAAACGTGCCCTCGGCGCCAAGATACGAATTCATCCTTTCGTGTTTTTGTCATAAATGTTAAGTAATATAGATGAAATAGAAAGAACATAATTAGCAAAATAAATAAAAAATACAATATTGTTTTATGAGCTTCATTTACAGATTTACGTATAAAAGTCAGTCATGTAGTTGTGACCGTGGCGTGCTAGGCACATTTTGGTTTGACTGTGGCGGTTAAAAGGTTAAATCAAACGAAGGCACATTTATATCAAAGTCGTCTCCATTCCTTCCTTATCTCCTAGCAGTAGAAACTTTGTCGCTTGCCGTTTTATTTGGTTTTCTTTTGACGCGGTAGCCCTTGAGCCCGTCTGATTAATTTCACCCCCACCCTGTAGGGTAGAAGTACTCGCGCCGGCGGAATAACGGATTTTGTTCCTGGCCTTTTTTTGATTTAGAAGTGAAATGGTTGGCTGTTGGTAGGACTGTAGGCTAGTCTTTATTTAGTAGTTGTAATTCTGATTTAGAATGTTACTTATTTTTTAGGGTTCCGTTGAGGGTCTATACTACCTCAAATGGCTTAGCATGATCCTCCGTTATGTCGAAAATACTGCAGCATTAAATTTGATATAAATATATGGTAAAGTTGAGGATTAATGTTAAGTACTATGTTAGCCGAAAACACGATTCCATAAAATTTTCCCGATAGAAAAAAATTCCAAAGTTACCTCCAAACCGAACAATAAACCGCTGGTATTCAAAAAATACTTCAAATTATATAATGAAACTTTGCATATTAACCGAACTAACTATAAAGCAGGTCTTATGTTATTTACTTTTTTTAAATGACCATTATTTTCACCGTAAAATGAAATTACCTAAACTATCGGCGCCTTGGAGCCTTTTCCCTGCCGCTCTGTCTCGCTTGCTCGCGTGACCGGTAGCAATACTGTGCGAACGAGATACAGAGTAAGGTGGCGCTGAGGTTCTATACTCTTAACAATCGCCATATCCGTCTGTCTGTCCGCAGCTTAGCTCAGAGACTGTTAGTACTAGAAAGCTGTAATTTAGCATGAGTATACATATTACTCACGCCGACAAAGTGGTAAAATGAAATGGTAAAAAAAAAAGGTTTTGGGTACCTCTTTTGCACGTAAATTGGGGATGATATTTTTTTTACTCGTCTTTCCCGCCGTGTGGGGTATCGTTAGATAGGCCTTTCAAAAATATCGCGGGTGTGTGATAGATAACCATTTTCTGATTCCCCCCTTGCCAGCTAAATTATTGTTTTTGGATATGTGAATAAAATCATGGCAGTAGTAAGTATAACGATTAAATAATATCGAGGCGGTATTATTCGCGCGAGTCGCAAACGATATGAGAGCCGAGTGTGTAATGATCAATGCACACGCGTTACATACGACGTTTTTCAACACACTTGCGAGGAAAAAAACAGACTTGTTGTAAAAACTTATGCTAAATAACGTAATTATAGAGATGATACATTTAGATTTATAAAGTTGAACTGACCTTTGTTGCCAGGTACTGACTATCCGACGTTTTTTTTTTAAACTGTTCAACGTCGGTTGGTGACAATACTTTAGATTTCGTATTTTTGATAGTAACTAACAACACAACGAAAACGTTAACAAATAAATAATTATGGAAAATGGCGCGCCGGTTTTGTATTTTTTTTTCCGCGCGCCCCGCTTGCGATACGCGCACAGGTGTAAATAAAGGCACTGGCAAAACTGCTAAACAGCCTTTATAAAAAAAGGGGTTTATTTATAAACGCTGCTTAAAGTTAAGTAATGATTAGCGACTGTTTATTACTATACATTTTTGACGTTTGAACGTCACTTAACTTTAAGCAACGTTTATGAATAAACCCCAAAATGTTTAGACTGATCGTAGTTTAGTTAGTATGAAATTAGAAGGTACTATTGGCATAGAGAAATACACATTAGTTCAGTGACCAAAGACAATTCAGACTATTTAAAAAAAAGTGAACGCGCGGATTCCTTTTGGCATGGAGTTTAGTATCACAAAGAATCGATTTTTTTGAGAGAATAGGTAGGTAGACAATTGATTAACCAGGTCCTACTGCTAAAGCCGTAGTTTCGGTTTGGCGTCGTTTTTAATTTCAGGACCCAGGGGAAGCTTTAAAAAAAAATATGTGTCGGAGAAAATGATTATTGGATTCAATCAATAGAGAATAGCAGATGGCGTTTAAAAAAACGGTGTAACTTAAATAGATAATATCTATAAACCTATATAAAATTATTGTTACACTGATGTTTAAGGGAATTTAGCAAAGGCACAGAAATAATTTAAAGCACACAGAACAATTCGATAACGATGTGTATGTGTCAGGACAGGTTCACAGACATTATTAAACTTTCTAACAAGGTAGGTACCTACTTAGATACCTATCTACCTAAATTCATAACCCAACCTGGCGCAGATACCTATTTCTATTCAACTTATACCTAGGACCTTTCCAAAAGTAACGAACTTCAACCTAATCTATCAACGCTAAAATGCTCAAACAAAATTGCTAAGTCCATTACATTCCTCGCTCACAAAATTATCCTATACACACACAGTGTTAATAAAATACCCAATATTCAAAACGCGACGCCATTATGCGAAAATGAAATTTCAAATCCCCCTTCGCAGTATTGGTTATTTCGTATTCAGCGTGCAATCTGACCGGGTAAAGTGGCAAATCATGGAGAGGCTGAAAATCAGTCAAATAGACCCCCGAGTTACTGGCTGTATGGGCCTGAATACTAATGTTGCCTTTGCCTGTTGAAAAAATATAACTAGAAGTATGGCCGCCGCGCTGGAAATGGCGGTAAAATATTATCTGTTGGGTTATGTTGTCTGTGGAGTGAACAAATGTGACAGAATTTGGTGTTTTTGTATTCCGATGATTTGTATTAAAATATTACTTAGTCTGGATTTGTGCCAGGTTAATCGCAAAAGGCTCTCTCTTACATGGGACACTGGGGCTTAAACATAAATACCGAAAAGCCTCTCACACCACTGTCTAACCTTTCTTGGAAACAGACGTGAGTTTATGTCATAGACATTACTAGCAAAACATTTTTTGAAGTGAAAACTTCTTTAGGCGCGTTGAGCACTTATGGGTGAACAAAAATCATGGAACTCGCGTCATCGTCACCGAACGCTTTCCATGAGCTATATGTATACCGTGCATGTATGTGTACTTTTTGGGTGAACAAAAATCATGGAACTCGCGTCATCGTCACCGAACGCTTTCCATGAGCTATACCTATGTATACTGTGTCCCCAAAGACTGCCCCGATTTATTTCTTTTTTCAAGGTTTTTCATTCGGGGTCTCAAGATTTTGTTGCGGACTCTTTTCTTGCTACAAATTTTGTTTGTCTCTAGAGCCCTATTGATCTTCGATAGCATCAAAATTAGGGTGTGTAGGTCAGTCGGTTGGCAATGTGGTAATGATAGCATAGGAAGCCTTAGTCCAAGTAGGTGTGCGACGCTCCGACCCACTATTTTATCTTAAAGCAGGACCTAGACATGGGTAGACAGAGCGCCGACGCCGTGCCGACGGCCTGGGCCTCAAGTCTGCTATTACAATAGTGTCAGAATGGTCTCGCCATTGTGAGTATTTGACAGTTTTTGTATGGCAAATCTGTCAAAAACTCACAATGAAGAGATCATTCTGACACTATTGTAATAAGCAGACTTGAGGCCCTGGAAAAAGATACTTCGAGCCCTGACCGCCGACTTATCGTAAGCGACATATTTAAGAAAATGTGTTGTTTTTTAGGGTTCCGTACCTCAAAAGGAAAAAACGGAATCCTTATAGGATCACTCGTGTGTCTGTCTGTCCGTCTGTCACAGCCAATTTGCTCCGAATGTAATGGACCGATTAAGTTGAAATTTGGTATACATATCAATTTGAGTGACCCAAACACGGAAGTGAACCGTAAATAAATGAATTTAGAATATTGGCGTCAGTTTTTGGGGGAAAACAAGAAAATTAAAAAAAAAGTTTTGTAAACTGTACCATGTGACATATCAAATGAAAGGGCTTACTGTGAGAATTTCAAATATATTTTTTTAATAATTTTAAAATAAATCGTTTTAAAGTTATAAGTGAATATAGACGAAAATTGACCATTCCCCCCCTTATCTCCGAAATTACTGATCCTAATTTTTTTTTAAATACAGAAAATAGTTCTATACTTATAGATTACAGGAAAATCTATAAGAAGTCTATGGTCTTAAAATAACATGGTAAATCTCTCGATATTCTGCGTACAAACTTACATTTGCAGTTTGAATGTATGGGAGATTATGTTTACCAACTACAATGTTAAGTTTGTTTTTAGGATAAATTCTTTCCAAGTACGGAACCCTCCTTTGTGCCTGGTCCGACACGCACTTGGCCGGTTATTTTTTTAATATCATTTACGATAAAAATTGGACTTTTCGTAAAAATTTCGCTTGAAAAAGGATTCTCCTCACATATAGGCACTAGATGTGCACAGCTAATTGATACTGCTTCTGTGTTTCTCGCAATCAACGAATTCCTGCCGTTTTCACAAGATCCACCTTGTGGGAGGCCTTCCAAGTCTACGTCTACCGGTACACAGTTGCCACTCCAGAACCTTTTGGCCCCATCGGTCATCTGATCTGCGAGCTATGTGCCCTGCCACTTCAGTTTGGCAATTCTTCGGGCTATGTCGGTAACCTTGGTTCTCTAAAGGATCTCATCATTTCTGATTAGATCACTTAGTAAAACTCCAAGCATAGCCCTCTCCATTGCCCTTGGGGTTGACTTTCAGCTTTCTTATAGAGCCCATAGTGAGCGACCACGTTTCAGTGCCATAAGTCATCACTGACAACACGCTCTGGTCAAAGACTTTCGTCTTGAGAAACTGTGGTATGTGAGACCAGAAGATATTTCTTTTCGTCGTTTGATTTTGCCTCATTATTATTAATTATGATGATATGCAGTTATAATTATGTCATCTGTTCATAACTCTTTTATTCTATTTAATTTATATTCTTCTTTATTTCTGTTAAGTGATTTCTTCGTTTCAGTTATGTATTGGTCTTCTTCTTCATCGAGATTCTACCAAAGAGCGTCCATAAGTGATCACCAGTCGCATAGGTAGGCCACTGGTGGTTATCCCACACGATAAAATTCATTCCACCTTTTATAAGTGCGTCAAATTTGCCCTTAACAAAATTTCAAAGCGTTTATTTCAAATAAACCAAATTATACAGGCATTTTTGAACTGTCAAGGATGTGTCAACCTGTGGCGAAGAAAGGGCAAAATCTCCATAGACAATCTTTTAAATATTTTCTTATTCTTTATAGCGAATAAAATATGCCTAAGTACCAGTCGAGAAAAACGCCTGTTGTTTAAATAAATAAACGGACGGAAAAGTGATATAATAAAATGGTTCTAACCTTCTTCTTCTTTACATGTCGACGGTACATTGGTTGATTATTATAATATTGTTTGAGCCCAGTAAGTGCCCACGTTGATTGCGGCATCAGTGGCATTCTTTAGGTCTTCAAAGGTGCAAATGAACGGGCACTTAGGACACTCCAGCAAGTAGGACATGGTCTGATCAGAAGCTCCGCACTCGCACTGGGTGTTGGATGGGTTAGCAATTCTCCACTTCGTCAAAATGGTTCTAGTGTCCTTCATTATCTAGAATAAATAGCAATAACTAATATTCTTACCTGTCATTCGTCCATCTGAATGATCTTGGGTCAGCTGCAGAGGTGTTTGAGCCACTTCCATTTTAAAGTCTATTTTATACTTAAAATTCACTTTTATATCACTGACTGTTATTGCGTCTTAAACGACGAGATGTTTCATAATTTTCTTCTTATTTACACAGATTTTACAGCTGAAGTTACATAAAGGTTATAGCAATTGCCAAAGGACATACCTATGTACCGGATTGATCGAGGTTATTCTAGTTGATAGGACATCATCTGATGCAATAATAAAATTAAGGCATTTAGGCATTTATTCACCTACAAGAATAGCTTTCTTGTAGGTAAATATTGTTATACCTACTGCAGGGAAAAGTCAACTTCTCCTATATAGAAGGAACGAGCATTGGCGACTCGCTGATGGTGGCGTGTGTGTTGGATCATTTAGTTCCCTTCAAAATGCAGAGCTGGTTGATGGTTGAGCTGAATGGTGCTAATCCATGCATCATGTTCGTGAACGGGCGCCGTCAGTTGGGACTGATCATCTCTTAGCTGCCACGGGTTATTTTAATTATATTATTTTGTTTCTATTTGTTGTACCTACTCTGGACGCTTTTAACGTGTAAGTTTTTATTATTTTTATTTTTACATCGTTCTCACATTTAGTTATAAATTCAACATTATAGATGTAACGAATATGTTTGTAACAATTTAATTTAAAAGAGTGTCCATGGAGTTTCTTGCCCGTTCTCTTCCATAGGTACCTACGCTTTGGAATGGGCATGTAGCTTTATTTTTCTTACTGACCGACTCCTTGACAATTCAAAAGTGCCTGTTAATGGTTTAATTGAAATAAATGATTTGAGTTTGAGTTTGACGCACGCTCACTGCCCTTTATGATCATGCTGACTAGAAATCAAAACGTAAATAATTTTGGTAAAATCGAGGTTTTTTTGCTTTGGTAAATGGGTAGCTCTGTAGTTGCTATATTTTTGTTTTGTTCGTATAGAATTTGCAGTCAAGCCTTTGGCAGTCTACTGGGTTATATTACATTATAAATTCTACCTATGTAATTCGGTATGCGAGTAAATTATTAAAAACTTTATGCGTATTGGTATTATAGATCAATAATAAATCTATTAAGTAAATATTTCAATATTTGTTCAGATGTTCATGAAATACCATGAGAAATCAAATGTTACAGGTTATGAGTGTCTATTGTAAGTGATGATAAATGTATAATTTTATAAACACTTGGGCACTCATAACCTAGAAACCAAAAATTGTGTACTACCTATGTACAATAAATAATAAACAGAGTAGGACAACCAGATATGAGTGAAAAACTTGTGGTCATAATATACTTTTTTTAGGTCCAATTCAAATATGGACAATAATCTCAAACCGTGATGGCCGTCTAAGCAACGAGCTAGAAGTTCAAAGCCAGACAAGGACCTAAGTATTACTTAAATTACTTTTGCTATGCGCTCAAACAATTGCCAATTGGGTCCTATTCAACGCCAGGTGACATTAGGCCACGGGGCAGTCCAAAGCGAAGATGGAAGGTCAAGCTTGATTCATAGGTATCAAGAGAACTGGCCAACAATAGCAGAGGACAGATGTGTGTAAAAAAGGGAGAGGGAGGTCTTGCAGTGATTCAATATAGGTTAGATAGAAAAATAGATAGGCTATGTATGTCTGGTTTAAAAGTATCAGAATTTTTTTAAGCCTCAACTTGCTTAAGGCGAAAGCATCAGGGTATAGTTTGTTGATCTAAATATGATTGATTCGCGGACGTATCAAATATTTATTTATAGAATTATAATCATAAAAATCGTCAATAATACAACTCTCTTAGTTCATAACATATTGAATGACTATTTGTGGATGACTAGGTGTGAGTACTATGTGATATAGAGCTACCATTTACCGGGTTATATGTCTTTCATTGACTTGAATGTGCCCTGGTGGCTGAGAGTATGTCACGCTCACTCAGATGTCTCGCTGACGGTAGCGCGTGTGTTGGATCATTTACCTCTTCAAAATGGTTGAGCTCATGTTCGTGGGCGCCGTCAGTTGGGACTGGTTATCTCTTAGCTGCCACATCTTATTTTAATTATTTTACGTCACACCTGGCCATAATGTGAGTTTTACCGCACGCTACGCGTACAGTAAAACTCGCATTGTGGCCAGGTGAAGACGTAAAATTGTGTACTCACCACGGGCAGTAAAAAAGAAAGCCCTCTATCGCATATTTACAACCCTCGCCTGCGGCGCGGGTCACAAATACCTACGATTTCGGGCTTTCTTTCTTTTACAGCCCTTGGCAAGTAATGTACTATTATTTTTGAATTGTTTTTTTCTATTTGTTGTACCTGCTCTGGACGCTTTTAACGTGGAGGTTTTTTTTTTCATCGTTGTCACATTTAGTTATAATTTCAACATTATAGATGTACCTAACTAATATTTTTGTAACAAATTAATTTAAAAGAGTGTCCATGGAGATTCTTACCCGTTCTTTTCCATAGGTACCTACTACGCTTTGGAATGGGCATCTAGCTTTATTTTATTACTGACCGACTCCTTGACAGTTCAAAAGTGCCTGTAAATGGTTTAATTGAAATAAATGATTTGAGTTTGAGTTTGAATCCATGAAATTATGACATTTGAAGATTATACTAACTTATGGAGTTGTATTGCTGATTCTAATGATTATAATTCTGTAAAACCATATTTGTTACGGTCGCGAATGTTATTTTAATCAACATACAACCTGACACTAACCAGCAAATTGCAAAAAAACGTAAGGAAAATTGGATTTTGCGGGCTACCTTAGCGCATCGACCTTAAGACAATAGGAAATCCCAATGGGTGGCTACTTAAAGATAAGTAGAATTTGTTAATAATTTATCTATCTATGTATTTAGTTATTTTTTTATGTGGTTGTTAGCAAGCAGGTATGTTATCGACACCCGTTTCTTAAATGGTGAGGGCTTTAAACCTGATATCGAGAAAACAAAGAGCGCCAATGAAAACTAAGCAGAAGAAAAGCACGTATTGAAGGAAGAAAAGCTAGGACAATAACATAAACCTAAGTAGGCATCACCATTAGGGGAAATGTATTTTTTTTGAATTTTTTTCGTTTATTCGTTTTACAAAGACAATGAAGCTTTCTATTAAGTTACACACTTTATAGAAAGCTTCATTGTCTTTTTTTAATAAGATTAATAAAGGTGCATGTAGAGATATTTATTTTTTAATCAGCTGATTGTTTACTCTGCATTTAACACTGTAAGATTGTTAGATTTAAGATGCTTAAGAGAAGTAAAGAACAGACTAATAGCTATAGGTAGGTCCTTTCGCATTTACATTTTGTAACAAACAATAATTAAAAACTACAATAAATATCCCAAATAATACTGATAAAAATTCAAACCGTTCACACTAGAAAAAACCCAAAGAATTCCCTCCAAAATTTGACAGCTTAACACGTGACGTTTCACTTTTGACGTTTATATTTTTTTTAAGCACGGACGGGCAAGAGCCGCGCGCGTTATGCCACGGCCGGGGAACTTTTGACGCGATATTGCCTGTGAGCTTGAAGGCGTGGCGTGGCTCCGCCCCGTTGCTTTTCGCGTCTGACTCTGTCCCCCAGACGGGGGGACACTTCGATTTTGGGTCAGCTGTTAACCGGCCGTTTTAAGCTTTAATTTGTGGCATTACGCCGCTGTTGCGTCGGCCCTGTCGTTTAGAATAATGCCGTCGTACATTTTAGCGCGGATTGAACGTTCCGTTTTCCAATTACAACGTGGAATGGTTGTTCGAATTTATATAGAAACAATTAGGTGTGGGTTCATTTTTATGCGTCTTTGGTCTGTATTTTAGTCACAGTATTTTACTGAGAAAATAAAAGCTTTCTCTCTAGCTGAATAGGATTAAACCACCGCGGGTTTCTTATAGGATCGACCGTGTCTTTACCGAAGAATATAATTTCCCCTTTTTGATACCTTTCGCACACTTGGGCAGTTCATATTAATGAGCAAAAAAATATGTTGTCCATATTTTTTCATTCTTTTGATCCACATTCGATCAATCTAACCAGCCGATCCATCTTCAGTGTCTTAATAGAATATTCTTCGTCTAGTTTACTTATAGTTACTTACTCGTTTGATGAAGTGTGATCAGATTGTATACTTAGGTAGAGTATAAATTGCTACTGATACATAGAAATACCTATTTACCTATAATGATAGCTATAGCAAAGCCTGCTGCAGCCAAACTGTAATTACAACGCTAATCCCGCTAAGCAATGTTCACATTAGGTAGGTATGTACTAATTTGATAATATCGCCAAGACCGCTTGACAGGTCCTGTGCCAAATGTGTACCTATAAAACGATATCTACACGACATGGCATGGTACACACATGCCTATTAAATATCTACTTACCAACTTTTCCTGGAAAACGTTAAACAATTTTTAAGAAAGAACTTATAGGAGGTATAAATCCTATTAGCTATATACAGTTGAGTATCTTAATAAATTCCCAAGTTACACAATTTTCCTATATCTCCGCTTTACATATATACGCCGAATGACATTTGATATCACCCAATAAGAATTCGCACATTTGGCAGGGCGTGGCATGATGCCTTTGCCCGCAGAAAACAACCGTCATAGACGAAAAGTCAACAGTTCCCGCGTTTTCATTGGGCGCGCCGTGATTTGGCGCGAAAGGTAAATGTCAAGATTGGGTGCTTTTTGATGTCGTTTTGTGAAGGTAGATAGGTATGCCTACTCGGTTACCTAAACCGTGTTTGTCTCAAGGTGATACCTAAACTGAAAAGTTGAAAATATACAGCTTATTGCGTGGTTATTACCTAAATAATAATTATATGTAAAGAACATACCTACAGGTACTTACAAAAGGACTTAACAGGATTTATTGTAAATTATAGATAAACATTCATGGACTTACCTAAAATTGATCGTATGGCTACGAATGTCTTGACTTCATTTTCATCAGCGTAGAAACTTTCTGCGTGCATTTTCCTCTTTTTACGATGGCCAGCACATCAAGTTACCACAAACTGTCAAATTTTCTTTCGATTTTGAACTTGATCTTTAACATTTTAAAGTTTGAAATCGTTTGGAGAAATTCGACAGTTTCGTGAAGCTTGATGTCCTAGCCACTGTACCTTTAACGTAGGATGGAATAAGGTACTCGTAATTGAAAAAAATACGTAGTAGTAGGTTCGGAAAGTTTAGCTAATTTTCAATGTTATCAAAAAGAAAATAGAAAATGAACCATACCATTACCATTTTATTTTCTTTCTTCTCTCTTCTCAGAAACAAAGATGTAAAGAAAACCCTGCCAAAAATGAATGCGAATCCAACATCATATCGCAGCCAGAATAAAATTTCAACATACAATTCGCTCGAAACCCGTGCCAAAGGAACCCCGAAAACTACCCACAAGTCAATCGCCAAACTGCGAGTTTTCCCCCGCCACCCTATCCCCCATCCACCCCTCGTTTGCCCCCGAATTACCGGTCGCCCCCTAAACCGCGGTCTTCGGTGACAGTTCAATAAGGCACAGCGACCAATCGCGGCAAACGTCGCCCGGTATAAGCCAATAGGATTAACGCTATGCATGTCTTTTTCTGGCGTACTGCATATTGTATCTATCCGTCTCACTTCAACGCACGGTAGACGGATTCTTGATTCGATTTCGATTGAATTCTTTATACGAATTTTCTTTTGTTTTTCACTCCGTTGAAAGGCATGTCTCTGATAATATTAACTGCTTGTTTTTTTTCTCCATTGAATTAAATGTAAAAGGCTTTGGGTATTGGTGCTTGGATTTTTCAGAGGGATAAATAAGTAATACAGAAATAATTCTAAGCTTATGTATTTTTGTAGTAGGTAAGTATATATTAGTTACTGTGGTATAATATTTTTAAAACAATAGGTAGGATCCATGGATCATTCATTTTACATTCTTTTTCTTTGTTCTTTTTACTCAGTCTTCTTTCATAATTTTGTTCATGACGTTGGCGTTGATATCCCCTTGCAATTTTCATATTTTCGTGGACGGAGAGTTCCTATTAATTTATCACGATATTGATTGAAATGAAGTAGATGTGCAGAGAGTATGATTACCTATTTTAACGTGAAATAATCGCACCAATACCTAAATGTGAATATTTTCAAAAACTACATAGGTACCTAAGTAGGTTTAGTTGTGGTAGGTTACAGTTATGTGATTTGTAACTTTTCTAGTCTACTTACTCTATCCTCGATTGGTCCAGAGGAGTCTTTTAATCCTTATACGAAACTGCATCATAAAAATGGTTCTCTGCCTTTTCGCCGAAAATTGTTTGCCAGAATTTCACTTGCCAACTAACGTTTCGCAGAATTTTATTTCGCCGAATAATCATTTGCCAAATTATCATATAATTTTGTTTTATTTCCCAACCTCACAGTTACCAATTGTACGTTTGGTCTGCTTTTCATGACACTTTTTTAAATGCCAAATTTCAAGTAGCAGAATGTTTTAGTTTGTTCCTTTTACAAAAGCGATTCGCGTCTGGCACATCGCCGGCCGCTGCCGCGGCACGCTCGCTTCACTCGCTCGGCTCGTGCGTTGTTTGTCATACTCTAACCTAATCTAACCTATCGTAATATGGCTCTGCATTGCTGCCAATTTAAAGGTTTAATGCTATTTTTGAGATTCTTAAATAAAAATGTATGTAAAAATTACACTGACAAAACGTCATTCGTATAATAGTTGTGTGGCCTAGTGAAATGTTTGACAAATGATAAATGTCCCAAACGTTTTGTGTTATTATAATAATCAGCTTAACAATAATTCTACCAAATGAAACGTTGTCATACAAAAATTTGCTAGTCGTTAGTTGTCAAAGTGAAACATCGGCGAAACGTTGGTTGGCAACGCCAAACAATTTTCGACGAAAAGGCAGGATACCCATAAAAATAAACCAAAACTGATAGCGTTTTTCTAGCTGACTGTATTTTTTTTACAAAATCTGTGAATGCTGTTTGCTGTTCTTGGAACGTTTTTCTAAGTACGCCACGGTTAAGGTACCTAAATGCCCGTAATGCCTCGTCACAAAAATTCAACCTGTATAGGTACACATAACTGCATAATTATCTAATATCTGTAATAATAATATTTTTATTAAAATAATTACAAGGCATAAAAATTTGTACCTACCTATAGTTTTGCTTAAATGTAAATTATATTCCTAAGACTTACGTGCCTGGGGCCTAAGTCTACTAATTTACAAACGTTGCAATGGTCTCGCCATTGTAAGTATTTGACAGTGTTTGTATGGCAAATCTGTCAAAAACTCACAATGAAGAGATCATTGCAACGTTTGTACATTAGTAGACTTGGCCCCCTGAACTAGGTAATCCTGTGTTTCAGGCGAAAAGTGCTAAAATAGTCTTACAAAATTAATAAATAATCTAAAAGTTAAAGACAATAGACAAATAAATTATAATTATGCTGTATAAGTATTCAGTTAAGCACCTACCTCGACCCCTGTTCCTGCCAATGATTAATTATTAAAGGGTAGAAACCCTGTAGTGGAGAAACCAAGAACTCACTTCGCCTACCTTGCAGTCCGCCGAATGAAAATAATTAACAGTTCAGAAACGTCTCCTAGGATTCGAGGGTTAGAACAGGCCGTTCAACTACCCGTGGGTGTCGTAAAAGATGACTAAAAGATTACAAAGTGGAGAGAAGGGGTTGAAATTCTAGTCTCAAAATTGCAGAGAGCAGACTGGTTACTCTGTCGGTACATAACTGAGTACTTAAGTTAGTAAGGATTCTGTATTTTCGTTTTGACCACCGAATTCCGAAATTACAGTTATTTTTCATTTTGTAGTTTTTTTTGTCTTTTTAGTTACGGTGCCTTCCCCACATAAATGCGAAGGTTACTTAAAGTAACCTTCGCATTTATAATAATACTTAGTACGAGTATGAATTCCCTGTTTTCTTCTTCTTTGGGTGTCAATGGTATCGATTCCCTTGTTTACAAACTAAACTAAATTTAAGTTCAGTTCATCTTTTTCTTTCTATTTCATTAAGAAAAGGACAGAAGATAAATTTTAGTTCAGTCCTGTCAAATTAATCAGCGCCTGTCACCACTCCATACAAGTTTAGACGTGATTAAAAACTTACCTATACTAAAATTACGTCAATTTACGTCAAGCGCTGATTAATATGACAGGATTAAACTAAAATGTATTTTCTGTCCTTTTCTTAATGAAATAGAAAGGAAAACATGCACTGAACTTAAAGGAGAATGCCAAATATCGGCTCGAATCATATAATATGTAGCGTCCCACAGAATTTCTGTAATAATGATAATTCATAATAGAAAACAGTAAGAATTATACAATATAAATAAAATCTGTAGAAGCACACCATTGAAAAGTAATTTTAAATAGTTATTCAATTTATCAACACATTTCATAGCTCACACAACTGACAACGCACAATTTCAATTATAAATGTTGCTAATACCAAAAAAAATAAAAAACGATATGAAATTTCACTTGCAAATCGATTACAATAGTATCCGTATGAAGCTACGTAAGTGAATTATTTTACTAGTTACTAATAATTATGAATACTTAATTAATAACTTACTTATGTCGTAACTCGTAATTCATTTAATAATAAATTAAATTGCGTTTGGTTACATATTTTAATATATATTTCATAGTTATGTAATAATTAAACATAATTTAATTCGATTAACGATACCGTTCAGAATAGTTTATTTCTAATAATGTTATGATAGTACTGGCAACACTTGATGTAAAACTTCTTGTATTTGTCATTGTCATTGCCATAAAGCTTCTCCTGCGTGTTATTTAACACGAGCGACGAAGCGTTTCGAAGTGTGTTTTTTTTTTAGTTTTGTGTTGTTTATTCCTGTTTTTACTTATTAAAATATTCATATGCGAGGATAATGTGCTAAAAGTAATTAATTTAATTAATAATTTAATAGTTTATTTCATGTTATCGTTAAAATCAGAAGTATTAACTGGTCAACTTTAAAGAACTATAACTTGTTTTAGTGTACTTCTCATAGAAAACTAGGTATACTATCAAATCCTATATTAATTTTCCTTTTTTACGAAATATAGTTCATCTTTGTCGGTTCTGGCCGAGTCTTGTAGGAAGCCTTGGCATTGTCCTTTAGTTTAGTTTCTGAACAAAGGAATCGGCACCAATAACTCCTCAGATAGGTAGTTCTATTTCCCAGTAGACCCACAGGTTCCCACCTAATGGTTGAATATACATTTATGGTTATGCACTCATGCAGCATAGGTACCTACTGACCTATAGCAGTGGCAAAAATGAGAAGTTTTACCCTCCTCCCTCCTCAGGCAGATAGTTAGACGTAAGGTGTTTTCTTTTAGGACTCTCGGACATTTTGCGTAAATAATATAACATAACATAACATCACGCTTTGTTTTCCCGAAGGGTTGGGCAGAGGCGTACCTATGTACCTATAGTACTTACACCTACATTTCGCTAGTTATGTTTAAATCCCATGTAACAGGCCAGCCTATGGCCATCAACCGGGCACAAATCCAAACTCCGGGCTACTACTTAGAAATTCCAGATCAAAAAACCCAATAACACTTTGCCCAACCCGGGAATCGAACCCAGAATCTCATGCTCAGAGGCCCTAGTGTGAGTTTATTTTAAGGCCCTTCCCCTAGCGTGAGCGTTTGGTCCTTCTCTATCCCGTCACAGCGGGGACGCTCTGTCCAGCTCCGTGCGTACGCCGAATTCACACAATTTTTGGAATTATTTTAATAAAACAAGAAGAGTGATCTTTTGAAATTAAATAAAACGTGAGTTATTAAGATTTTTTAATTATCTATCCATTAGTGTAACTTTCAAATTAATGGAACGTCAACTTTAGCAAAAGATGCATGCAATCGATAATTTTAGCACTTTTTTTACACGGAGATTTCAAATGTACTTATAACATATAAAAATAAATAAGAACGTGCAATGTGATGATAGGATGACGTACATTAATAATGTGTTTTTAGATGTATTTTAATTATCTTAATTAATGAGTTAATAGCCTCTGAAAAACGCGTTTTGCTCGGGGTATCGCTTTAACCATTTCGACTTTACGTATCGACCACGTTCGGCACTCCGATTGTTGACGGGGCAATCGAAGGCCAATCGTAGCGCCGAACGCGGTCCATGCGTAAAGTCGAGATGGTTAAAAGAAACTCACTAGGGCCTCTGTAGTAGCGCTTGCGATCACTAGACAATCGAGGCGTAAATATAAATAAATTTATAACTACCTACTTATGAGGGCGCTTACAGATCCACTAGCGTTTAGCATAGCATTTAGCATTTTTTAAAATATTGTCGCGTAACTGAGAAATACAAAAAAAAAAAAAGTTTATTTCTTGACCATAGTTGTTAACATTTTGTTGGTGAATGGCGCCTCCTTTTAAGCAGATAATGGTGCCGACTCCCTTGTTCACAAACTAAACGAAATTTAAGTTCAGTGCATCTTTTACTTTCTATTTCATTCAGAAAAGGACAGAAGATAAATTTTAGTTTAGTCCTGTCAAATTAATCAGCGCTTGACGTATTTTGACGTAATTTTAGTCGGCAAGTTTTTAATCACATCTAAACTTGTATGGAGGAGTGACAGGCGCTGATTAATTTGACAGGACTAAACAAAAATTTATCTTCTGTCCTTTTCTTAATGAAATAGAAATAAAAAGATGCACTGAACTTAAATTTAGTTTGGTTTGTGAACAAGGGAATCGGCACCATTGCCTGTGTTAGAAGACGCCGCTCTTTCTTACGTAGGATACATGATTTTACAAAAGATAGTATGTGTGTTGGCTGGTGAAGTAGGAATTATGAAGTGTCTAGAATTTTCTAATACGTTTTATAAAGTTTAATATTGAGTCACGAAGCAACAAAATACGATCTAGAGGAATGTGGACGTTTTTCTTAGGATCGATTTGTGTTGCTTCGTGTCTCAATATGAAACTTTATAAAAGGTATTAGAAAATTCTAGACACACTTACCGAGGTTGCTGATTGAGCCGTTTTTCATAATTCCTTCTCAGTCACGTGATAATATTTTTTTTAAGGCGCTAGTGGACCGGTGACGGTGCCCCCTTAACGTTCTTTTCGCTAACTAGGTTTGTTAAGATAAGACTATTTAGTGATTCAATTCAGGAAGCTTGAAGTATCTAGGCCGGAAAATTAATAAAAATAACCTAAAATAAAACAACCCCTAATCAAATCAAACTACCTAACAAATCCAACTCAACAAGCTGAACAATGAACAATACAAAAGCATACCTTTTATTAGAGGAACGTCAGTAACAGTGTTTATTTTAATCATCGCGTTTTGAGCACAGATAAATTGGATAATAAGCGCGGTAGGGTGCCTCTACGGGCGGCCGGCCGATGTCAGGGCCAGGCATTACTCGCCCATAGAGATGTCTGACTGCCAGTGTTTTGATGCAGCTTTATCGAGATTCGTTATTTGAAAATTGTTGTGTTTATTCCATAGACTTTTTTGTACTTTTAATAAACAGTGTGAGGAGATATCACTTTATTATTCCTAGATGTCCCTCTGAATAGAACTAGGTGGATTCCCACTTATAACCTACTTTAGTGAGGTAACTACCTCGGCTTCTACAAAGTAATTAGGTAGGTATTTAATTACAATCATTATAGTCATAGTGTGGTGTTGCAGTTTTCACATAGTATCCAGCAGCTTTGGCTTTGGTCCTAAAAGCTAAAAGGGAGCAGCGTCTTTTTTAGACTGCTAATAAAACCCTTGACTGTTTAATGTAGCAACTATACAGTGCGAAGTCTACCGTATGGCAGGTTTCACACATACAAGATGACCCGATACTTACCAGCATCAGGTTCAGTCATATCTAGGTACCAATATGTAGGTAATCAGGTATTGCCTATAAAAGGGTCCCCGAAACAATCAATTGCAATTGTAAATATTTACGTGATTGATAGACATTCATGCGTAAATTGATCGTCTACCAAATGCAATTGAAGCGATTGACAATATTGCTAAAATTACAATTGATTGCAATTGATAATTTCGGGGATATGTTAAGATATGTCGCAGGCAATTTGTATGATTCTGCTTTTTACAAACGGCGTCGTCCGTTTAAAAACGCTCGCAGTTATAAAATAAATAGGTAGGTATGTCGAAGGCAAAAATGTAAATGTATTTCCGCTGCCGGCCGCTACCGTGACACCACTCGCTTCGCTTGCTCGGCTCGAGCGCGGTCGGTTACAATTCTAACCTAACCTAACCCTACCCATTTGGTCAAAGTGCCTGGATGTCGAAATTATAAAATTGAACGAGTTGCCAATTTGCCTTCGGCATTTTGCATAACCGCAAGCATTTGTAAACGGACGGCGCCGTTTGTAAAATGACGAATAGATAATATAATTTGCCTGCGACAGTATACCAAAATGAAACGCAAAAAAAACACCTTGATAAGCCAAGTGAGGAAGATGATCAAAATTAGGAGTGCGACATAAAATAGTAGAAATTAAATAATGGAACTAAAAAATTTCCATACTAAATTGTTGCCATGTTTAAGCATTTTACGTCAAAAATGTAAGAGTTACGTAAAAAGTGGCGCCCTCATTTAATTTCTACTATTTTATGTCGCACTGTACAAGAATACATTATCATAACAAGCAAAGTAATATTAGGTACCCAAGTGAAGCTACATCCAAGTTTGCTACTAAATTAAAATCTACAACACATCCCTGCAAATTAATTACCAAAATAATCACCCAATGTGTGCCCAGCCTAACTCCAACAAAGTGCATTACATAGCGTTAACCAATGTCCAAATGTCCATAGACACACAAATGGACTGATGCAATTGCACCCCGTACTGATCACAAAGGGAATTGTCACAGTCAAATACAGCTCGGATGTAATTCACGTGCCCACGTGATTAGGTACCTACCTGTTCCGAATCCGATTCGATTAATTCGTTGTCGCTAGATGTAATTTTTTAGAGGGATTAATTTATTAATCTACTGAAAACATAATCTATAATGTTCTCACTGCTGGGAACACAGGCCTCTCGGTGAGAAGGAGATTTCTTCTGCACATGTGGCTTCCCTGGTAACTCATAAACGACATAACTATATGTAACTGTCTATATTAACTGCTCCCAAATAACGGTGTTTATTTAGATTTTTACATATGTACTTCCTTGACATAATCTTTTCATTATTTGACATTATTTACCTACAAATCGTTTTCCAATTCTTTATTGGTGGCTTTTGTGGACATAATATAATTGCAATCACGTCATTTGGTTTAAATAGGTTTTCATTTTAATATTTATATCTCTTTATTTTTTTTCTTTTATATAGATTATTTTCTATTTTGTAAATGTGAGAACGTTGTAGGCCTACTAGAGTGTAGATTTGTTGGCACTTTTCTATTTTGTTAAATACCTGGTAATTGTTGAAAGGCCTACACTCCCATACCTATTAACAATGTTATTTGATAATATTGTAAACCCAATTATTTTTAAAAGAGTAACCGTGGAGTTTCTTGCCGGCTCTTCTCCATAGGAAACGACTAATTCGAACCGCGCGTGTCGGGCTTCCAACTTATGACCTATACTCGTGAGTCGCGGTCGTTACCACCGTTACTAGGCTAAGTTTATTGTTACTAACGCCTATGGATATAATTTTTAAATCCGAAATATTGTGTCTGCTATTTAACATCCTTCACAACCCTAAAACGCCATCCTATCTGCGACAACGCTTTTCCTACGATCGTCCTTCGTCGCATCTTGGAAATCTCCTTAGACTCCCTCTCCACTCATCCGACTTTTTTTCCTACTACTTCACTGTGCACGCGGGTCGGTTGTGGAATTCACTGCCACCTGAAGAAGAGTAAAGGATCACTATCTTTCCAATTCGTCATAGTTGCATATTATAATGTATTTATTATTTTCCACTACATAGTAGTTCTAAGTATATATTTGAGTGATATTTATTTTAGAAGTACATTTATTTAGGTAAGTATATTCTCATATTGTATGTTTATATGTATTATATTAGTGTATAGCTATTATACTTTGATTTTATGTATATTTTTTCTCTTCTACTCTTACACATGTTGTCTACATCTCTATATCTACTTTCCTATCGCAGGTATGCTGGAAGAGATTTCATTAGAAATAAGCATCACCTTTGTACGTATTTTTCTGTTCCTTTCTTCTTGTCTGTTTATATGTGTGTACATATATTGTTAAATAAATAAATAAAAATATTTGATTTGATTTGATTTGTTACCACTGGGCCACCACTGCTCTCTACTACATATACTGATACTCGTACATCATCTGCCCAACTATGTTGGGTTCGGCTTCCAGTCTAACCTGATGCAGCTGAATACCAGTATTTTATGTGGAGCGATTGCCTATCTGACCTCCACAACCCAGCTACTGGGTAACACGATACCCCTTGGTAAGACTGGTTGTGAGAATTTCGGGCTTATGACGACCCGTAACGACTGTCAAACATCCGCGAATGATAGCCGCGACCAACGGCTTAACGTGCTTTCCGAGGCACGTATGGGTCTTGGTATGTAAAGATGGTCACCCATCCACGGATCAACCGCGCCAAGTGTAGCTTAACCTGATCAATGGACCCATGCGGCTGTTATTACTTAGCCACAAGCATGAATTTAAGATTTTTATTTCAACAACATACAACATTTCAGCCGAAAGACGTCCACTGCTGGACATAGGCCTTCCAAAAAAGGGGGGAATTTGCCATAATCGCCGATACGACGAACTGTCCCATCTTTTTGCTCCAATAAACTTTAGCCGTAACAGGAGGCACAGATTGTTCGCCGTGCCTTGGTGTCGAACCGTCGCGACGGTTCGACACCACGGCACTCGCGCGTCGCTCGAGCCCAGTCTCCTGTCCCTCGCACACTGTCGGCGCTCAACGCTCTCTTGGACGCTAATACTGTGATATGTTCGCGGATGAATAGAAGGAGATCTTGTCAGTATGTCTGGGGCCCAAGTCTGCTATTTTTATAAATTCGTCACTCCAACACGATCCCATGCATTGTCATTTTGCTAAAAGTTCGTAATATGCTAAATTCATAATGGTCGATCATTGGTCGGTCAATGGTCTCGTAATAGAATTGTATTACAATGGAATTTTGAACATTTATTCATGCCAGATTTCATTAATATATATTTTTACATATTATTTATTAGTGTTATAAGCAATCTGAAGTAGTAGGAAGTTGGAAGTTTAGTAGGAAGTTTCATTTGTCATTATGTACGAGATTACCAATTCTTTCAATGGAATGTCAGTGGCTGACCATTGGAAAGACATAATGACGCCATTGTAATAGTAGATTACCAAACTTGTCAAAATCAACAATTATGAAATCAATGATAGACCATTCTGACACTATTGTAATAGCAGACTTGGCCCCCAGGGGCCCCCAGGCCATAATGACGCCATTGTAATAGTAGATTACCAAACTTGTCAAAATCAACAATTATGAAATCAATGATAGACCATTCTGACACTATTGTAATAGCAGACTTGGCCCCCAGGGGCCCCCAGGCCCCCAGGGGCCTAAGTCTACTAATTTACAAACGTTGCAATGGTCTCTTCATTGTGAGTTTTTGACAGATTTGCCATACAAACACTGTCAAATATTCACAATGGCGAGACCATTGCAACGTTTGTAAATTAGTAGACTTAGGCCCCTGGGGGCCAAGTCTACTAATGTACAAACGTTGCAATGGTCTCTTCATTGTGAGTTTTTGACAGATTTGCTATACAAACACTGTCAAATACTCACAATCGCGAGACCATTGCAACGTTTGTAAATTAGTAGACTTAGGCCCCTGGAGTATTGTGAGATGAGCATATGACTATCCGGGAGACGTAATTACCTTCTAGAGGGAGGTGGGCTGATTGGAATAACCACTGATGGCCGCCATAGCCCATGTACGATGGTCGACCTGAAGGACTAAGTGCGGAAACCAAACCCTTTACCATAGAACATGGAACTGTACGTTGCTTGCTCTCGCGTCACCAGTACTGACTCTCTGTATATTTTGACTGCTGTGACCAAAACTACAAACGTAGTATTCAAGGAAGTTTTATTAAAATGTGGCTGGTATTTTAGTATATTGTGTCGTGTTACGACTTCCACGCGAACGAAGTCGTGGGCAGAAGCTAGTAAATAAATAAATAGAGAACGCTGCTGCCCATTCTCTAGTAACTCCCTTAGTCGACTTTTACGACACCCACGGGAGGAAATGGGGGATTTTTATTTAAAAAAATTAAATTCATTAGATCACAGACAGACCAGCAGCCTGCAGTGCTATTCTGTAACCATCTGGTGAAAACTTAAGTGGAGTGAGCGTGGAATGAGCTGTCAATAGTGTCAATCCCAAGCATCAGGTGGAATCACAGGTCACTTCAAGCTCACTTCACATAAGTTTACACCGTGAGATATTGACAGAATAGCACTAAATGACACCGCACTGCCTAAAACGCTGGGTTTAAAGGTGAGCACTAAGGAAGGATTTTGAATATTCATCCCCTAAAGGGGTTAAATAGGGGATGAAAGTTTGTATTGAAGTTCGTAATTTTTGCCGATGCTTAACCCCATCGGGTACACGGCTACATATGAAGCTATACATTTCCAGTATAAGCTGATCTCTCATTGTAAGGAAATCCTATACAATGCGAGACCAGCGTAAAAGGATTTGTATAGCTAGTTATAAGTAGCCGTGTGTACAGTGGCCAGCACATCAAGCTACATGAAACTGTCAAATTTCTCCAAACGATTTTAAACTTTAAAATGTTGGTGATTAAGTTTCAAATCGAACGAGAAAATCTGACAGTTTGTGGTAACTTGATGTGCTGGCCACCGTACTATGGGGGACATCCGAAATGGACCATCATAAGGACATTCTTGCTGGCAGCGCTCGACCGCTATAGTTACGCTTACCTCCGCTCATTAACCAATAGTATCGCAGATTCGCAGCATCAGATTTTTGCCGAGCCCCTTGTTTTTGATAATGAAAAAAAAAAAAAAAAAAGACCGTAGGAAACCAGCCGAGGTGGCCAGACATCTATGATCCCTGACAAATTTATTTAAACAAAAGTTTTTTGAAGTGAAACGCGTTCTTTAGCCGCGGCGTTGAGCGATATTTGGTAGGAGAAAAACTTATGGGTTCGCAATGGTCACCGAACGCTTTCCATGAGCTATATGAATACTGTGTGTATATGTGTACTTTTTGGGTGAACAAAAATCATGGAACTCGCGTCATCGTCACCGAACGCTTTCCATGAGCTATTTGTATATTGTATACTGTGTATGTATTTGTACTTTTTGGGTGAACAAAAATCATGGAACTCGCGTCATCGTCACCGAACGCTTTTCATGAGATATATATTATGTATAAAATAATAGTTATTTCAAAGTTTTGTGTTTTCACTTCTGTCTGTAGTCCATGACTGCCAATTTTTTTTTATTGCGTCAGATGTGGACATCCATGAGCACGGGATTTTGTTTTGAAAGTGTGCCGATTCGAATGACCCCCATAGTACCTATAGGTACCTAGCTAAATAGTATGTGTACCTACACTAACTACTTGTTTTGCTTTAGCTTCTTTGCTCAGAAATATTTAATTAAAATACCTTTATTTGATAGTTATGTTTTATTTCTTTTAAGAGAGAGGGGGCTAATCATTGGCACTAACCGAAAAATTCTCACCATAGAAAATATCTGTGGTAGGTACTCACAAATCCTGACTCCATAACTATTTAATTGAGAAATTGCTAATGAATAACTCAATAAGACTTTTCCAGACTTAGGAATCGAACCCAGGAACCCTCGCTCAGCAGTAGCGTACGCGACCTAGACCAAAGTTTTACGAAACATTGAAAGGCAGAATTCTCTTTTGTAGCGCCATCTGTAGGTGAGAGTAGTAATGAGTTTGTATGCCTCAAACACTAAATAACGCCATCTAGCTTTTGTAATGTATACCTGTCGCGCTATATTAGTATTACCTAACTTAACCAGATATAGATGGCGCAGTCTAAGATTAAAGGATAAAAATTATTAATAATAATCGAATATTTAAAATCATCTAATCACCAAGAAATTCATTTGAGATTTTGTAATAAGAATGCAATGACTGAGGTTTTATACGGTGGCCAGCACATCAAGCTACACGAAACTGTCAAATTTCTCTACACGATTTTGAACTTTAAAATAAACATCGTTAAGTTCCAAATCGAGTGAGAAAATCTGACAGTTTGTGGACATCAACAGTGCTGCCATTCTTAAGTTCAAAATGATACACTAGAGACTTACTGAATAATTAATATCATACAAATATTTAATAAGTTAGTACATACTGAGAAATTATTATCTCAGTAGCTGAGATAATAAACTTCTGAATAACAACCATATTTTATGTTGTAAATCCATAGAAAATGTGCATTTTTAGGCGAATTCTAAAGGATCGAAAATGAAGTCTGGTTGGTATTAAAAAAAAAAAGTCTTCAAAATTATTTGAAAAGGCGGGAAATATATAAAATAAAAATATTCAGTCAAGTAAAAAAAAATATTTTTACTGAAAACTGACGATTTACCATGTAAGTCTTACTACAAAAGTCTTTTTAACTTAGTTTTTTGACGAATTAATGTTATTTTCCGACTAAATTGTCGCTTCGTGACAGCAACACCGTTGCGAGTAAGCACGTATAATTTTATACACATGTAGGTCAATGGAAAAAATGGCTTAGCACCGAAGTAAGCTCATATGTATCGTGGCAAGAAATAATTTTATAATTTAAATGGCCTTCAGTGATTTATGTCACCTAGGTAATGCGTACAAAACCGTCGAAAATGAAACAGATCAGGTAAGTGAGTGTTTTTGTATCGTGCCATTTTTCAATGGGTGTTGTAAATGTCTTGGACTGTCAATCTGACCTGAAATCTGGGTGATATTACACGAAATATTTGTTACAAGTGCATTATTTTACTTATGTGGACTATTATGAGTGCGAAATATGGTTTTAGTGAACATTTGTTGTGATATTTTTTGTGTCGTGTTCCGATATTTTTTTCGACGAAGTGTAGGTTTTGACATCGGGGAATGCACATAATATTTTTAGAATTATGTAGTTTGTACGTTAGAGGACAAAATAACAAGGTAACATAATTATAAATATACTACTTTAATGTGTATGACGACATTTAAATGTTATGAAAGATGTTCAGAATGCGGTGTTGCTTTTAGGGACAATATGCTAACACCTACCCACTTTCTATAATTATGAGCTTCAATACAAACACAGTACAATTCCTGCCCATAGCTGAATCATTCAACTGAAGTAGTAAGTATCTTCAAAGTGTAATAACTGTAATTATAGAAATCAAATATTAGTGTCAGATTCCACTAAGAAAACAATTAGAATGTCCTTGATAGAACAATTCCTTTAAAACAACGCAAAAATAGTAGTATCTGTCTTCATAAAATTGTTGTTTAATATTGATAAGATCTTTTGACCTATATTGTCATGTCACAGATGTTATATTAAATTGTGAAAACAAGAACTTTGTATATTAAGTGTAATGCATGCATGACATTCTCAAAACTGATTACTTAGAAAATGTTGAATTATTCATAATGCTTTAAAACTGAGTTACATATTGACATCACCATCAACCTTGCCATCTAAAGTCAGACATAAGGTTCCAATTGGAACTCAAATTAGAACCTCAATCACTCAATTCAGCGTATTGCGGATCACCAATAACATAGGTTTCTCCCAATCGGTCAGTCCACATCTTGTTAATGTATTGGGAAAATGGGGTTCCTACTTGTGTATGTGGCAAGTGCAAGTATGGAGCAAGAAGATTTAAAAAAAAAAACTAATTTATCATTGTTAAGTTTGACATAAAAGCACATTACTAGTAACCTTTGACCCATTTTAGACCATATAATATCATGATCAGTGATAGGATATTCAGATTCATATTTACCTAATGGTAATTCTTGGCTAATAAATTATGGAAATGGCTTCTTAAATATTAACTAATATATATTGGTCAGTGGGTCATCTATTAATCCTGGGATTCCAGAAAATCCAGGAATGTAATTGAACTAATCAGGTATGTGGTATGGAAATGATTTCTTAAATTGTGGTATTATTTAACTTAACACCATTAGCTTGCATTCGATTCTATAGTCAAAAAGTACAAAATTTGTCGATCTCAATTCCCAAGATTTTTTTTACACAAAAACACATTCCATAATAGCCAACACCTCCACTTTAGATAAATATCCATCCAAATATAATAAAAGTAGCCTATGTCTGTCTCCATATCCCAGAATACATCTCTGCCAAATTTCATGACGATTGGTTCAGTGGTTTAAGGGTGAAAACGTAACATACAGACAGAGTTACTTTCACATTTATAATATAAGTATGGATATCAAATTTTATATGAGTTATACCATTAGTCTGGTACTAACTTGTCATTTTATGTATATAATAAAAGAACTTTACCTAAGTTGGAATTAAGTTTGTAATACAAAAATGAACTTGTTGAAGGTTTAAGCTTAGGCTAAGTAGGTTTTTTTTTTTTTTTGTAAAAAGAGGTTTGTACCTTAAGTTGTTTATGTTTATTCATTTTTAAATAACTGATGCAATGCATGATTTGGTTGAGAAGTACGTAAAGGTGCAAGTATGCACTGGCTCCTGTAATACATTTTATACTTTGAAACAGAGCCAGGGAATCATTGACATTTTCAACACAACATACCTACATAATATGAAATTATGACAAACTGACCATTTCAATAATTTGTTGTCAAAACATCTATAGGGTTTCATTATAAATAAATACAGTGCTAGTGAAGAGCCAGGGAAAACATTGAAATTATGATCAACATTGTACATTATATGAAATTATGATATACATGTAACTTACATAAAATCATACCTTCCAATGTGTTGCTCAAAATATTGATTTACAGATTAAGTATTATTAGCTTTTAGATAAACTGTGCAATGAACCTAGCCAATTTTGCAATTATAAGGCTTCTACCTTATAATTGCAAAATTACAAGACATTGAATTTTGTAGAGACCCAAATACAGCTGTGCCAATATTTATCTATGAATATTTTTGTTATTGAAGAACCTGTGTTGCAATCTGTGGAATGTTAAATACCTACATTTATTTTTAATCTAAATTACATATTCGTTATCAATCTGATAAGGTAATTCATTCAACAAACAAATTACTTCTGTTTATAATACTGCTGATGCAACAATTGTTTATTTACTTTGGTGCCAGTTCAGATAAACAGGTAAAACAGTTTTATATTTTAAGTACCTATGCAAATTATTATTTAAAATTATTAGAGTACTCAGTAGAATTCTAATAATTTTAAATAATAATTTATTTTATTTCATAAAAAGTGTGGTACGGTCGCCAGCACATCAGGTTTTACGATACTGTCAAATTTCTCCAAACGATTTTAAACCTTAAAATGTTGATGGTAAGTTCAAAATCGAATGAGAAAATTTGACTGTTTGTAGTAATTTGATGTGCTGGCGACTGTACATACAGTCTGTTACAATAAATATTTTTTTTTTTAAATTGTAAAGAGAGTAAAAACAAAATTGAATCTAGCATCCTATACTCCATTTATTATAACATGAACAAATAACCGTTCTCACCCGGTCGTTATTTCGATGTAAACGTTTAATAAACTCGGTTATTTCACGATAAATAAAAAGCACTGTAATCTATTTACCAATCAATCAATCAATCTGCCTAGCCTTTTCCCAACTATGTTGGGGTCGGCTTCCAGTCTAACCGGATGCGCTGAATACCAGTATTTTACATGGAGGGACTGCCTATCTGACCTCCACAACCCAGTAACTGGGTAACACGATACCTCTTGGTAAGACTGGCTGTCAGACTTTTGGGCTTCTGACGACCCATAACGACTGTCAAAAATCCACGAATGACAGCCGGGACCAACGGCTTAACGTGCTTTCCGAGGAACGAAGGAGTCTCGGTATGTAAAGATGGTCACCCATCCAAGGACCTACCCCGGCAAGCGTAGCTTAACCTGACGGATCGACCCGTGCGGTTGCTATTACTTAGCCACGAGCTCCTCAACTGTAATCTATTTACCATTTACATTAATTAAAATTATTATAGTAGATTTTTAAGTCTGTATTTATTGCCTGGTTGATGGCAATAGGCTTGTCCCTCGTTACATGTGACTTAAACATGACTGGAAATGTGGGTGTACTATAGGTACACCTCTGCCTAACCCTTCGAGGAATACAGGCGTGATGTTATGTTCATCATTCATCATTTCAGCCGAAAGACGTCCACTGCTGGACATAAGCCTCCCCCAATTGGGGGGGTTTGCCATTATCACCACGCTTGGCAGGCGGGTTGACGATCGCAGTATGGTATTAAAAATGTATAGAGAACACTGCTGCCCATTCTCTAGTATAAGTCACCTTTTACGACATCCACCGTAAGAAATGGGGTGGTGCTTTTCTTAACGTCCGAAACCACACATCCGATGTTATTTTAATAAAATTTAGTTCTAAATTAACTCTAAATACCAATGAGCATACCAATAGTAAAGAGAAATAGTAAAGTAGGACTATTTTATGCATTATATTAATTACAGTAAAAAAAAAATGTTTGAAATAAATTGAGAACCGCCATAAGCTTGAGGCAACTAATCGAAACTATTTACACAGAGCAATTAAATTGCCCTTTTACACTACAACACAGTTTAGATGGTACAACTTCGATTATTGCTTCAGTTGCATTCAACAGGCATTTTAAGTGTTTAAGACCTTGATTGTGCCAATAAAATATTTATTTTTTTGCATCTGATCATGGCAATCTTTGGTTTATTTATGGTCACACTGTTATATAAACCAAATAGGTGTAAACGTATCACTACTGTTAAAAATCTAGTATTTTCTCGCATTGTATAGGATTCCCGTACAATGAGAGGTCATCTTATTATGGAAATGTATAGCTTGATTTGCAGCCAGTACGGTGGCCAGCACATCAAATTACCACAAACTGTTAGATTTTCTCGTTCGATTTTGAACTTAATCATCAACATTTTAAAGCTTAAAATCGTTTGGCAAAATCGGATAGTTTAGTGTTGCTTGATGTGCTGGACACTGTAGGTACATAGATTTTTTAAAGTTCAGATTTTTTTGTGTTTTTTTACTAATGTTACCTAAGTATTTACATAGGTTAGGCATTTTTTATTGTAATACACATTCCACTTACCTAAGTTATTTTTTTAAAACCTATCTTATTATTTAAAAAATGCCTGATAAATGATCAAGAATTAATTCAAATTCAAAATTCTATATTATTTTTTTGGGACAAGTTTATCTAAAGGTAGTACCTATACAAAAATTCAGAAACTATTATTAGTTCTTAAATACAATTATAAAGGACAACACTATCATCTAATTCTATATTATACAAATACTGTTGCGTTGTTGGCATTTAGTTGGGCCACTTACCTCTGTAAGTGGCCCAACCCAATGCCAACAAAAAATACTACTAGGGAATGCCCCTGTGCTGGGACACTCCGCCCCGTCACGACAACCTAACCAATAGGCAAGGTCCTCCCTAGATCATGAGACGAACGAAATGCCTCATTAGGTAACTAACTGGTTTTTTAATTACAAACAAATTAATATTTTATGATATTATTTAATTAATTTTTAATGTAATTTTTGGGAAATTAAAGGCTTAGTTAATAATAACACTTCCCACGTAAAACAGCCTTTTTTAATTAACCTCCTAGTAACTTAACATTCACACCTGTTTCCCCCGAAGGGGAAGGCAGAGGTATGCATAGTACACCCACATTTTCCGGTCTTAAATCCCTTAGTATTAAAAAAACTGACTACCACCAACTCCCACACCTTTTCTAAAACAGACTATTATAGGTAGTTGTGAGTTAATGGATTGATCTTGTAACAAACAAAAGTCACTTACTTTCGGACTATATAAAAGACAACTAGGGGTTTATTCATAAACGTTGCTTAAAGTTAAGTGACGTTCAAACGTCAAAAATGTATAGTTAAACAGTCGACATTACTTAACTTTAAGCAGCGTTTATAAATAAACCCCCTAGAGGTTATTCTAAAATTTTATGACAACACTAAAACTTATTTATTTGTCCACTGTAATAATGCTACAATGTGTGTCATCTATGTCATGTATGTGTTTGTTCATACGTGGCGGTATAAGTTTACGTGTGGCTAAACTGCATTAGCAATTTAGTTTCTGAAAATGTAAACAAATATGTGTAGGTATTTCGAAAAATCCATACTAATATTATAAATGTAAAAGTAACTCTGTCTGTCACGTTTTCACGCCTAAACCGCTGAACCGTTCGTCCCGAAATTTGGCAAATATATAGCCTGGGATATGGAGAACAACATAGGCTACTTTTTCACGCGGGTGGAGGCGTGGGTTGCTCTATACTTAAAACCTACAAGCAGACAAATTTTTCGAACATATTGTGGCGGCATCTACAACGCCACATATGAACTACGCATTAAATACCTGACGTCACACAAATCCTGCATCACGCAATCAGAGTTTACCGCGCGACTAGCATATTTATACAACATCGCGACATCATCCCGCCGCTGCTGGCCGTACCGGTTGCCAGGACCAACCTTCTCGCCAAAACACCATTGACCCGCGCAATTCGGGTTATTAACGATCTACACGAGAAGATCGATGTATTTACATGCCATTTGAGTGAATTCGCAAAAATTCTGTTTTTTATTTTATGTTATAGTGTAGATTAGAATATGTAGTTGTATTTTAAGTGCAGTAAGTACTAGTTTTTTACGTTTTTCATAGTTTTAAATTGTTAGGTAGTTAATTTTAAGACCGCGCTATCGCATTAGGTATACACCTGTAATGATAGTTGTAAGGAAGATTAGATAAATAAATAAACAGTCGGGCATTTGCCCACCAGATACGCCACCCGTCAGTCGGAGGATCCTCCCTTTTTCATGGAGTATGAGTGAACTTCACACCCTGTTCCTCATACATCTATACTGGTGACACCGAACATGGACATTAGCGAAGCCTTCGAGCAGCTAGTTTAGAGTGACGTCATTATCATTTCCTCAAGCTTTCGAGCGGCGAGTCACACAGCCGGCCAGTACCCACAGCTTCAACGGGTATCCTGACCACCAGCATGCAGCGACCGGATCTTACCTGGTCATCACCCTCGCCTCATCAGCAGCACAACCTTGGCACAGCACACTGCACTTTCGGCCGATCTACAAGCAGAGCCATTCAACCCTCTTCTCTCCTCTATAATATGAAGCCAATGGGTTAGCAAAATATGCTTCTGTCTGCTTCAGTCTTAAATGCTTTTGAGAAATCATGAATAGTATGCATTAGGCATGCTATTTGAGCTACACGATTACTGAAAAATGCTAGCACTGACTGGACTGGTCCACTCAAAATTGTGTGATTCCTCAAAAGACCATTACAGATACGGATCTACATGGTCCTCACATGATCTGACCAAGATTATGTCGGGACTTTAAAAGAGACTGACCCATGACTGACGCCATTTCTTCTCAGGAGTAGTCAGTCAGATAGGACATGTCGACTCCAACTAGCACATTATATTTTTTTTTTATATATATGGCGTGTAAAAGTGAATCCGATATCCTATTTACAGAATAAACGATTTCATTTCACCATTTCATTTCATTTGTGATTTCATGCATCTTTGGAGTTCCATGATTCAAATTGAAATGCTTTCGTTCAAGGCTTCGAGACTTATGAACGGAAATAAGTTCAGCCAATACTTCGATATTGACCATATCTCACAAGTACTTACGTTCAAACATGACGCAGAACGTCGAAGTTTGTCATAAAGTAAAAGTAGGTCAAACGTGAATTTTTTTGATCCTGATGCTACTCTTGAGCTAACATGCCTAGAATGTGTCTTTGTCTTACCTACTCAATTTTAATTCGATTCCTATATCTTACTCCTAACTAGTTGTTGGTTGACAGTATATCGAACAGTCTCGTATCTTGGCTTATGTCGAATTTTGGACACCAAAGCTTGCATTAATGGCAAAGTTGCTCCCCAAGTCAATTCAAAGTATCGGTTAATACAGGTGGTCCAAAAAGGGAAGGCATATTAAAAAAAAAACTTTCTTCATGCACTGTGATATCCGAAAATACCCCATGTATGTACATATGCTCCGCGATTCTATAGTTTTCGAGTTCGATTATCGCGGAGCATACCTGGAGGAATGTTTATTTTTTATTTTTATGACGTCCCTATTTGGACCACCTGTATATATTATGTTTCATTTAACAACTAGATCCATTGGTATACAAAACGATCCGTTTTATGAAATAGGTTTTAGGTTATTCGTAAAAACGGATCGTGTCTTGTTTCCAGTTGGTTTTAGGTAGGTATCTTTATTAATTCATATTATCTGTCGAAAGAGACTGGACCTAGTGTGGGATCCAGTGTCATACCTAAATATTGTAACACTAGTTTAGAAATGTTTTTTTTTTTTTTTAACTTATATAATTATGAAACATTGATGGCATTTTTCAAAAGTAAAATAAAACATCAATTGGTAGTTAAGTAAAGATCGCTAAAATTAACGCTAAAATAACTTTGTTTAAGCGTTAATTTTAGTTTGTAGGAGTTACCTTGACCCGCCTGCATCCTTTAGAGCAGGCGGGAATTTAGGGTCACGGTCGCTCAGAGTGGGGACTCTGGCCGCCCACTGAGTAGCGTCAGGGCAGACGGCGCACAGTGGTCACGTGCTGCCTTGCACACTTGCACAGTCAGGTTTCGGGGAGACTCTTTACAGTCTCCCCAGAGATGTGCCTTAACAGGTGTTGCACAGAGGGGGTTTCGAATCGATCTATTGAGAGCTTACGGTGCTCCTTCCATGTGCCGATGGTGACTACCGGGATGGTTTTAATGAGACAAAAATCCCACACTCACCGTTCTTATCCCCAAAGCCCGGAAGGTTTCCCCACGAAAACAGAACTCTAAGAACAAAAAAGTTCAAAGCCCAAGTTCTTTGTACAAATCTGTGTCAGGACCTTCTGGGCTCAGGGACGTTCGGGTTTAGTGTTCCGTAGCATTCTCTGTAGTATACGTATAACAATAGTAGGTTGACACTATTGTTGTACGGGATTGTTAAACAATAGTAGGTTTACATATTTTCCTCCAGAATTTAAGTTTAATTATTATGTACTAGCGCTCCGCCCTGCTTCGTACGGTTTTTACCACTTAACAAATATCTAGATTTCCTTAGGAATGTAAGTCTGTTCTAATATAAAGAGGAAATATTATTTTGTTTCTTTGTCTGTATCGAATAAACTCCGAAACTACTGGACTGATTAAAAAAAAAGAATAAGCTAAAATTTTATAAAAAAATTAAAGATCCAAAAATTGCAATAATGTAACCCAAACTAGCAAATTTTTGCCTATAAACCACGGAAACATACGCGGGTGAAACTTCGGGGAGCAGCTAGTTCAATATAAATTATAATAATACACATAAACGTTCCGGAATAAATTATTTAAATTATGGTGAAAACCGCATCGAAATCCATTGAGCAGTTTAGAAGAGCAATCGTGGTACAGAGACACACGAAAAGCGACTTTCATTTATAATAATAATAATCAAGATAAAGTGATTATGTTGTTCCTGTAGTTCTCTCCACGACAGGTGTTATTCCCAACCATCTCCTCCGTAGCCTGAAATTAATAGATCTAGAAGAATCCCTTTACATCAATATGCAGAAAGAAGCCATCCTAAACACAATGTAGAATCGTCAGAAAATGCAGTTAGAGGAAGAAAACACACTCGCACCATAAAATTAAACACGCTACTAATGTAGCTAAAAACCAGCATGCTGAGAAAAAAAAAAAAAAAAAACGATAATAATATTTATTTGACGTAAAAAGTACAAGTACAGGGTGACTCTTAATTAAACATGGAAATAGCCTGGTACAAAATATTGATCAATATCCCTATGCTAGGAAAAACCTGTGTTACAGGGGTAATACATATGTATATGTATAGGGTGTATCTATTCAAATACGAAATATTTTAAGAGATACACCTATAGGTGGTAAAGAAGCCATGGAAACAATTTTATTTTTAATCTGAGTATATTATAAACATAAAAAAAAAAATTGATATGATGATTAATTATCAAAATTCACCGCGCTCGTGCCGCCATAGTCGCCGCGTCCGGGCGGGTTATTCATAGAATAAGTAAAATTTTGGAAAATGTAACTCCTTTGCAAAATGTCTCAAGTAATTTTAAAATTGTAATAATTATGTAAAAATATAAAACACTTAGATAAAAAAAAAAATTCGCTGCTATGGCTTTTTTACCACCTATAGATGGTCCTCTTAAAATATGTTATTATGTATACGTGTCTTACCAAGGCGTATTGTGTGACCCAGTAGCTGAGTTGTGCAGGTCAGATAGGCCCTCGCTTCATGTAAAATACTGGTATTCAGCTGTATCCGGTAAGACTGGTAGCCGACCCCAACATAGTTTGGGAAAAGGCTGGGCAGATGAGTATGATAATAGTAGTAAGTATTTGTAACTATTTTCTTTTTGTTCGCAGTCGGAACGCATTATGGAAGAAAATACGATCGTCCGTGATCTCATCACAAAAATTCTCGATGAGACCGGACCTTCAGATGGGTGCAGGTGAGTCGATTCATACAATTTTGACGCTACTGAAATAATGGCTAAAATTCTTTAAAAATAAGTATATCTTTGCCAAATTTCATGACGATCGGTTCAGCGGTTTAGGCGTGACAGACAGACAGAGTTACTTTCACATTTATAATATAAGTATTAATAGGTAGTGTTCTTGAAGTTTGCTTAATATTTTTGCTATTGAGTGAATCTCTAATATCCACAGGCATTTAAGTCATTAAATTGGTTATTGTAAAAGACGCGATATCCTGAACTAAAATCAAACATAGCGTCATCTAAACCTACTAGGAAGTTAGCATATTACTTGTTTTCAATTACCTAGTTTTAATAGTTCGGTGCTGTAAAGAATATGGGCCATTGTATAGCGATTATAAGGATCTAGTTCTGCATCTACGTCAGTGCAACTGAATCTGTGTCGCACAGGAAACGTCATATTATCGTGCTATAAAGAATTGATCTTGCGTGTGCAAGTGCATAATAAACTGTTTTTTGCACATTCAACCTCACAAAATGCCAAGAAGTAAAATTGTATATTAATTACGTTACACACTATCAGAAGCAATGGGTTTTATTTGGACAATTCAACAACATTCATTGCGTTATTTAAGTTTTTGCTTAGCCAAAAATAACTTTATGTAAATATACATCCGAATATTCGATCTCTACTTATCAGCCTATAACATTATCTCTGCTGGGACACAGGCCCTCCCTTTGTGAGAGGGCACGGTCCAGTGCGAGTTGGTAGCTTTGCTTATCGGTAACAATACACTAAAAACCATAGAAATAAACATCTGCCGAGACAGCCAACCAGAGGTAAAAATTCAGGTTTCAACAGCCAATAACCACGTGTTTTAAAATCTATAAGAATACCTACTCAGCAATCGCTTTACAAGCACAATGCCAAATTATTGACGTAATATACTCTTTTTTAAGAACGACATTTTAAGGGCGCCACGACCTCTAGTTATCTTTTCTTTATCAAATATCAAATTGGGCATAAAAATAAGACGTTTAAAATGTTGCATCGCAATTTGTTATTAATTATTATTTATATTAGCGCCGAGCATTACACATGAATATGCATGTGACGTATAAATAAATAATGAATTTATAGTAATAATTACTGTAGTTTTTATGTATAAAATTATAATATTTTAATTTGGCCTAGTGACCTGACCCCTTATGATTGTTTACGTTTCATATCTTTGGTTAAAAATAGTGATGGGCCGAATTCAGGTTTTACCTAATACGAATAATCGGCCGGATGTCTGGTTAAAAGTTTACCGAACTGAATATTCGACAGGATTTGGCGCATCCGAAACCTACCACTTTTATTTCTTCTATTAGACCATAACTGCTTCTAATCGCAGCAATGTGTAAGTATTACTATGTATCTCTAGAAATAGACAGAGATACGATATACTTGGTACTTGGCTTATATGGATACTGGTTAATTATGTATTTTTGGTGTACATATAAACTTTTAGCCTTAAAGAGTCAACTTTATAATACAATATTATTCGGTAGAATGTTGGGCAATTTTGCCGAATAATCGGCCGAATACGAATGTTCGGTAAAGCTGCCGAATATGCCGAATACCGAACATAAAACGAATATTTGGTCCATCCCTAGTTAAAAATCCACGAACAAAAAGTTGATGAGTTGCTCCGACATAATACTTTCGGCAACAGAATTGGAGTTCATTATGAGTGTCTTGCACTTGACGTGTATCCTGTGTTGGCGTTAAAGCCGCATAGATACCTCGCGAACTCTTCATTATTTTACACCAATGATAAACCGTGATGTCATCAACGCCCAATACGAGGCACCTGTATACTTTGTTTTTTTTTTTTAATTTTGTTTTATACAGCTACCTTAGTTGTCTATCGCGCCTTGTACGTGATTAAAAAAAAAAAATATGAAAATAATAAATGAAACCAGTGTAAAAAAGCTATAAGTATTCAAAGAATAAAAGACAATCGCACAGTATCATTGTAAAGAAAGTCTTAATAACGAATGTTGAAACCTGAAAACTATTATACTTGTGTAAGCTGATTGATCGATAAGATTAAAAGTCGTGTTCCTTTAACACGACATGACAGTTTGACTTGTTGCATAGGTTCTTTGTAGAAATAAATGTCGTGGGTTTTTTGAATATATATTTTTCATGCCATCGCAAAAAAATATGATTTAAATCTATTTGGTCTCGATTTATTGATCATATTTGGCCTGCATTTGGACAACATAGGCTAAATATCCTACTTCCTACTAATATTATAAATGTAACAGTTTGTGAGGATAGAAGGATATTTGTTACTCAATCACGCAAAAACGACTGAACAGATTTGGATGAAATTTGGCACACAGATAGTTTATAACCTTGGGTGCTTTTATCCCGTTATTCCCACGGAATCGACACTTATGCGGGTGAAACCGCGGGGCGCAGCTAGTAAAATAATAAAAACCTGTCAAAAGATCTAACAACTGTAAAATACAACTCTACAAGGTTCTTTCGGCGCGTGGCCAAAATCAGAACTAACGCCACAGATTAATACAGATGGGTCACTCCGCGAAATCATTTAAATAAAAAGCGACTTTTGCTACGACACAAAGTGCAATTTAGGTCGCACAACGCTTATTACCTACAGTTATATTCACCTACAAGTTGCCTCTCTTTCTATCGCGTAACTCTTACACCGGGCGGCGCGCATCACTCCTACTGAATTGTTCCAGTGAGATGAGCCCGCCGCGTACTTGTAGCTTCATACCTAAGGGCTTTTTTAAGGGAGATGTGACACTCCGCAGTTTAGGGTTTTATCACACTAGCGAGTTGCGAGCGAGTTGAAAGCGGGGCGAGTGCGCAGCGAGCTCGCCGCGGGTGGGCAGCAAATTCGCGGTGTACGATCCGCGTTTTGTACATTCATTGCCAGAATGGACTGAAAACTAAATGAACGCGAATGTATAAAATGGAAAATGGACAGCGACGTTCGCCGCGAGCTCGCTGCGCACCCGCGGCGTCTTCGCGGTGTGTTCGCCGCGCACACGTTGCGAACTCGCGGCGAGCTCGCTGCGTACTCGCCCCGCTTTCCACTCGCTCGCAACTCGCTAGTGTGATAAAACCCTAAACTGCGGAGTGTCCCATCTGTATTAATCTGTGCTAACGCTGCTATTTTGTTTTGTCAATACAATTTCTTTGACAATTTGACAAATTACGAACATCGCGCTCCTGTCAATGTCATTCAGACGCCAAAAATATAAATCCTTTTATTTTTCTTTTTCAGCTCTTTACAACCGGAAAAGCCTCTAAACAGCATACAGGCGAATAGCCAGTATCCAAAAAACGAAGGGAACTCATTCTTACCACCGCCTTTCAACTCGTACCAGAACAACCAACTGTTCAACTACAACCAATCGGACCAAAACGGATTCAATTTCAACTTACAAAACGGTTTCGGAAACACAAACGGTTTTGTCAATTATGAAAACGACGTAAACGCGTTACTTGGCATCGATACGGTACCAGATACTACCGCCGATACCGTGACTCAAGAACAGCTGAACTTATTAAGACTTGCTGCTCAAGAAATCGGCGGCGCGCAGTTCACAACACCACCTACAAACAAATACGACGAAAAATTCAACAATTACAATTTCTTCGAACCTAACCAAAGAAATTCGTTGCCTGAAGCTAACATGTTCCCAGTGAACAACTTCAGCAGACCAAACAGTCTAAACCTTGATATGAACTTCAATACGAATTTTGAGACACCATTCAATAATACACAGAGGTTTCCTAACAAATACGAGAATTTCTTGAAAGATCAGAATCAGGAAGCGGAAATATTGTCTTATTTGAATCAATTGAACATGTCTTCCGACAGATCTCGTGACGAAAACGGAATTAATAACGTAGATTTAAGGATGCCAATGGATTTAAATGGCCATTTTTCGAATGAGGATTTCAGACAAGAGGAAAGGAACAAAATGTTCGTAAACAGAAACTTCCAACAAATGCCGCCTAACAGAAACTATGGGGAGGGTAACTTCTACGATATGATGGCCCAAATGAATGAAAGGAGTCCAATGGGTCAAAACTTCGATTACTCGAATCAATCGACACCCGTTTCGGCCGCAAATTCGATGAACTACAATCGATCGAACGGGTATAACCAGAACGATTTGATGCAACGTCGTGATATGAATCCTATGATGCCTCGTGAAAATTTCCAAGGGAATGGGAATATTAATGAAAGGACGAATTTTGAGAATCTCGGTCGGGAGAATATGCAGCAAGCAGCTATGATGAGACAGAATCAGGAATTGGCTCGACAGATGAGTTTGTTAATGCGGAATAGACCACCGCCGAGCCAGTTGAATGTTGATGTGTCGTTTTTGCATGAGAATAACCCTTTTAACCTCGGTAAGTTTATTTTTGATACTTTTTACCCGACTGCGCGACAACAAAGACAAGGTTATTATTACATTGACTCGACTGCCTCGTTAGTCTCGTGGTCGCAAGCGCTAAGCACTATTGCTTGTCGTATGAGGGTTCGATTCCCAGGTCAGGCAGTGTTATTGGGCGTTTTTTTTTTTTTTATCAGGAATTTTTCTATAGCAGCCCGAAGTCTGGATTTGTGGCCGGTTGGTGACAAAAAGCTCTCCTACTACATGGGACTTAAACATAACTAAATTAAAAAAAAAAAAAAGTTAATTTGGCACAAAAATACATTAAAATAGGACAGACACTAAAAGTCACAATCTTACAATTTATGTTTTACAAAAGATCTGATCCTAACTCCCAAACTAGGCCTAGGCCTGTATTTTGGGAGTCTGAAATAACTGGCGCAGTGTGGATCATGTACTATAGGTACAGTTCTGCTTAACCTTTCTGGAAATACAGACGTGGTGTTATTTATTAGTTACATTATAAAAATATTAGCAAGTAAGGTCTTAAGAGGGTGTTCACCGGTCCACTAGCGCCACTCCTTTAAAAACATATTATCTCGCGACTGAGAAGGAATTATGAAAAACGGCTCGATCAACTATATCGGTGTGTCCAGAATTTTCTAATACCTTTTATAAAGTTTCATATTGAGACACGAAGCAACAAAATACGATCTAGAGGAATATGGCCGTTTTTATTAAGATCGAATTTTGTTGCTTCGTGTCTCAATATGAAATTTTAAAAAGGGTATTAGAAAATTCTAGACACACCGATATAGTTGATCGAGCCGTTTTTCATAATTCCTTTTCAGTCACGAGATAATGTAAGTGTGATAAGGTAAGTGGACCGGTGACAACCCTCTTAATGGGTACACGAGTAAAAAGTATCGTCACTCTTGCTATTCAATAATGCATAAAACAAGTTACATTGAATATTTGCTGAAAATCATTGCTTATTCAATAAATGGCCGTGATAAATACTTTTGTTATTCAATGAACCTGCAGCGCGCGATCAAATGAACGTTGTAGAGTCCAAGGTGAAAAATATGCAATGAATAAACAGTATTTTTTAAGATAAATGAGCAACAGTTACGAATATGATAATTAAGTGCTCAAGTAATAACCATTTAAGGCGGTATGATCCGACAGACCGCGCTTACTAGTTTTTTAAATCCGTGGGGATTATAAAAAAGTATAATACTATAGAAGTACTGTAAAAGTGTAATAGTGTACTGAAAAAAAAAAAACTTATTTATGAGGGTAGCGAGCGCACAGTGGCGCCCTCATAGTTTGTTGGTGATTACTTTTATAGAATGAAAACGCAGAAAATAATCATGTTTCGTTGTGCTTCACATGACTATACGTTATTATTATTACAAACAGTCGTTTTATATTGTTATGTTTTAATGTAATTTTTAAAACTGAGCTTAGTGGCCACTATTTTCCATTTTACGGATTACAATAAAACTTAATAATGTAAAACTACTGTATGTAATAATAATAATGTAAAGTCTTGTGAAGCACAACTTGACGAGCTTATTTTCTGCATTTTCATTCTTAAATAAAATAAATCCTCAAACCAACGATGAGGGCGCCACTGCGCGCTCGGTACCCTCTTAAGGATCTGGCGGACATGCAATTGGTTTTAATAACACGATTAGATTAATTTTGCTGGATAGAAAAAAAAACCCAAAGGTTGCCCCTTTTCGTAATGTTTAATCATAGCTACAAAACATACTTTTTTATATAAATGAAAAGTTAGTAAGATTGTTTAGCACAATTCGCTGAGTTTGTCTTGATAAAATGATTAAAATAATTAAATACCTACCAAATGCGTGAGGCGACCACTCGTGACTTCGCGAGCCTGCTTCAGTCGGCTCGATCATAGCGCTTTAAAAATCTATGATAATTTATGCAGTTTCATTTATGAAAAAAAAAAAAAAAATATTTATGCATGTATAGTTTTCTGTTTATACTATTCTATCTTAGAATATTCTTATTCAGTAACCAACAGCAGCAACAAAAAAAAAACACTATTCTTGTAAAAATATCTCGCAAATAAACATTTTTATCATAATCTCAATATCCATAGCCTTCTAATAAAGTGTTGTCAGTATTAAATTTTTCTCCTGTATTTCCAGGTCTGGGCGCGCTATTAGGCCCAAGTCCACCGGTCCCACCGCCAGTGTTACCATCACCAATGCTTGATATGCCTCTTTTAGCACCATTTTACGCAATGAGGAATATGAGGTAATTATTTTACTGATGTATTTTTGCCTTCATAGTGTAGATTGCCTATGTTTAAGCAGTAACAGACAAGTTCGTCTGGGTTTACTGCCCGCAGCTTCGCCCACATTTATTTTTATAAAATAAAAGTAGCCTAAGTTACTCCGCTAGTGAAAAACCCTTCAAAATCGGTCCAGCCGTTTCGAAACAGACAGACGGACGGATAGACAGACAGACAGACCAACATTGTAAAAATAGTTTTTTTTTTTTTGTTACTTACTAGCTTTTGTAAAAATCATAATGTTTTTTAGGGTTATGTACAGTCAGTATACACAATTAGCTGACCCCCCCTTTGCATAAATGGTTGAGATTTTTTTGAATACGGATCGATAGAATTTTATAATTCTTAATTTAATTTAAATACCTATACGAAATCTACCCAAAACTAGAAAAAAATAATTAAAATCGTACGATTTGTTAGTAAAAAAATCTCAACCATTTATGCAAGGGGGGGTCAGCTAATTGTGTATACTGACTGTACTAAATTTGCTAAAAAAATCTCTTTAATTTAATAGTTTTAGTACGGAACCCTAAACAATTTTATATGATTTTTCAAATCAATAATTTGTAACTATAAATAACGTCCAATAAATAATTTGTGGTTTTTAAATCCCGTGATTTAAACGTCATTATAATTATTCCGGGGTTTTAAAGGAGGTATTATCCTCTCTATGTCACATCCTTTCTCGAAGTTAAAGTAAATTAGATATATGTACCTATTCCGATCTCTGATAAAAACACAACAAGAAAATTTTACATGTTTACATCATCCTTCATATTTGTCTTTTACACTTTTTGCGACCCTTCGGGCAGTCTTTGGGTACTGCCGATAGATGTGAAAACTAAGTAACTAAAGCGTTCGATGACGATAACTCGAGTTCTATGATTTTTGTTCACCCAAAAAGTACACATAAATAAGGTGTATCTGAATAGATACACCTTATTTATTTATTTATTTAACAATTTATGTACACACATATAAACAGACAAGAAGAAAGGAACAGAAAAATACGTACAAAGGTGATGCTTATTTATGTGTACTTTTTGGGTATTAAAATATTTCGTGTATGAATATACACGAAATATTTTAAGATAAACATATATTGTTGGTAAAAAAGCCACAGCAGCAAAAAAAAAAAAAAAATATTTAAGTGTATATTTTTACATAATTATTATAATTTTAAAATTGCTTGAGAGATTTTGCAAAGGAGTTGCATTTTCCAAAATTTTACTTATTCTATGAATGACCCGCCCGGACGCGGCGACGGTGGCGGCACGAGCGCGGTAAATTTTGATAATTAATCATCATCTCAAGTAATTTTAAATTATTTAATTTTTTAAATAATATACTCAGATTTAAAAAAAAAAAATCGTTTCCATGGCTTCTTTACCACCTGTAGGTGTATCTCTTAAAATATTTCGTGTTTGAATAGATACACCCTATGTACACAGTATACATAATTATAGCACATGGAAAGCGTTCGATGACGATGATGCGAGTTCCATGATTTTTTTTCACCCAAAAAGTACACATATATATGTTACCGGCCAAACCCGATTTCAGGCCAAACTAGTTTGTCCTAGGCCAAACCGGTTTATCCTAACTATTTTGGTTAACACCCCGACTCAGAGTACCCTGACTCGGATAGGTTAGGTTAGAAGGCTAAGGCGGGAGCTCCGCTCCGCTTCGCTCCCGCCTTAGTCTTCGTGGTTATTTTTTTTAAACCACCCAGAAATAGGAGCCCCGCCAAGCGAGGCTCCGTCGACTTAGCGCAGGTGGAGTTTGGCCTAGGCTATACTGGTTTGTCCTATCGCGTGTAGGAAGGGTTTGGCCTAGGACAAACTAGTTTGGCCTGAAATCGGGTTTGGCCGGTAACATATACACAGTATACATATAGCTCATGGAAAGCGTTCGGTGACGATCGCGAACTCATAAGTTTTTCCCCTACCAAAAATCGCTCAACGCGCCTAAAGAAGTTTCACTTCAAAAAATACTCTTTGTATATATTAATGTATACTAATAACGCACGAAGGTATATCTATGTACATATATACACAGTATACATATAGCTCATGGGAAGCATGCGGTGACGATGACGCGAGTTTTTCGCTTTTTGCTCACCCAAAAAGTACACATACGTATAAACACAGTAAACATATAGCTCATGGAAAGCGTTCGGTGACGATCGCGAACCCATAAGTTTTTCCCCTACCAAAAAGTGCTCAATGCTCCTAAAGAAATTTCACTTCAAAAACTTTCAAAATATGTCAACAGAAGCGCAGCCACCTCATCCGGCATTCTACATGCCCGTCTCGACGCGTGCTACGAACAATGGCGTCAGTTAGAACGTGAACGTAAACGCACGGAGGCGCGGTTAGCGTTAGCGTATCCCGGGCGGGCTGTGTCTTCGTCTAACTCAATACCTGTGCCGAGACTGCCGCCTTGTCCCACCAGGGTGGATCGACTCACTGTTGATATGCTCAGGGAGCATACTAAGGTGGGATTTGTTTACCTGTACTGTTTCGTTGCTGGGCAAATGAGAATAAACTGTGGGAAATGGGGAGACCGATTCTCCATAAGACTACACTGAAAAACCGAATAGGTGATTTTTGGATTGTTGATTTCCTTTTGGTTGAGTTGACATTAAATTGTGTTAAAAAAAACTGTTCCATGACTTTGGTTTTGACAAAAATAAAATTGTTGAAATGTAATGGGTTGTTTTAACCAGAAAAATAGGTTAAAACAATACAATATTTTTTGTATGTTCAGGTAAAAGTAAATCTAACTATTGATTTAGTTAAGTCAACACGTTTACGAAGTAAAATAAAAAAAACGATTAAGTTAAATTAACTAAACAAAATTAAAAAGTATAACAATTTTAATTTTGTTGATTTAACAAAATCATGTCGGTAGGTGCTATATTAACCCAAAATATCGGTTAAAAAGGGTTAAATCAACTTAAAAAGTTTTTCAGTATATCGAAGTAATATTTTATTGGTAATTCGTTTAAGCCATGTGGAACGGGGGTAGCGATGTAGTAGCCAAGAACTTCCACTGTGAGTCCTTATAGAGGTATGAGGAACAGGGTGTAAAGATCAGTCATCCTCCCTTTCCTATGGAGGATGAGTGAACATTACACCCTGTGACATTACATACCTCTATACTGGTGACTCCGACGTGATCTGAACACGCAACCTTGTGATCCGGAGTCAGATACCGCCACATCCTCATCATCATCATCATTTCAGCCGAAAGACGTCCACTGCTGGACATAGGCCTCCCCCAAAAGGGGGGACTTTGCCATAATCGCCACGCTTGGCAGGCGGGTTGGCGATCGCAGTATGGTGTTAAAAATGCATAGAGAACGCTGCTGCCCATTCTCTAGTAAGTCCGGACGTAAAGAATAGCACCACCCCTTTTCCTCTCGTGGGTGTCGTAAAAGGCGACTAAGGTTCTGTACTAGTGAATGGGCAGCAGCGTTCTCTTTGCATTTTGAACACCATACTGCGATCGGCAACCCGCCTGCCAAGCGTGGCGATTATAGCAAACCCTCCCAATTGGGGGAGGCCTATGTCCAGCAGTGGACGTCTTTCGGCTGAAATTCAAATTAATTTATTGTTTGTCACAGGTGAAATATCAGTTCTTATGATTACTATAAAGGATCGCTGTAACATACCTATAAGGTGTACAATATTTAATGTTGGTTCCATATTCATTTAACCTTAACCTTAAAATCATTATTCGTCCTAAGTCAACATCCATCATTCATCATGCATTAATGTAGTTGTTCATTCACAAAAAACAGATTTAAAAATTAAGTAATAGATACATTGATTTGAAATGAATGAATGATGCTCGTTACAGTCAGTAACGAGCATTAAACCAATATTGTTTAAGAGATTTTCTCCCACAGTATAAACAGTAGTATAGTTATGTTGAAGCATTCATTAAATGTCAACCTTCTTCACCAGGTACTAACACTAATGGGCAAAATGGAAACCCTACGCGCAAGCGTCTGTGTAGCACAAAACAAAAAACCGAATAAACCTGAAGATACCAAGATCACAGTACTGAAGCGCGGTCAGGATGTGTGTGACAAGGACAGCGGAGTGGACCCAGCGACCTTCGAGCCTGCCTCATGGAAGGACGATGTGAACAACTTGTCCGAGATGTAAGTACAACCTGAAAAGTACTATTGGATCCAAACATTGCTGAAGTTGGAGCCAGGACTAAAAGCTGTCGAAATTAGCTCGAACAGCATCTATAGAACCTTTAAATATAATAAGTCTGTTCCATTTGACAATGGACGTTAATTTTATAACTTATATTTTCGTCGATTATTTTCCAAATATTATATATAAAATATATATGAAATCGGTATCTTGTAAAAAAAAACTGGGTTTTGGAGGTCAGGTAGGCAGTTGCTCCATGTAAAATACTAGCCTAGTATTTTACATGGAGCAACTGCCTACCTGACCTCCAAAACCCAGTTTTTTTTTTTTGCATCTGGTTAGACTGAAAGCCAATGCCAACATACTTGTTGTAAAGGCCAGGTAGATTTGTCTTATTTATTCTTTTCAGTGTGTGATTGCGTAAGAATGTAATCTGTTGAATGAACGCAAGGGTTTGTTGACATTTTCATCAGATACTTTTGGAACAGACCATAAGACCTCGACTATTCCCACCATATTTTTGTCACTTTTATTCTTCGCCCGCGTGGATGTCGTAAAATATGGGGATTTAAGGTACCCTCACTTAGGTTACCTTTATTCCCGATATTTAATCTAGCTAAACATCTATCATATAACTATTGGTTTACGCGGCGCACTCACGCCAGTAAAGTTCCCAGTAGGCATGATTTTTTCCGACATCTTCAACAAGCATCGCCCTATTCCAGCCAATTTACACAAAACCTAATGAATTATACACCTAGAACTTCCTCATGAATCACGCCGTCCATTGTTGAAAACCGTATGAAAATCCGATCGGTAGTTTTTGAGTTTTCGCGTTCAGACAGACAGACGCGGCGGGGTGACTGTTTTATAATATGTAGTGAAATAACCATAAATTTCCTCCACAGCGCCCCACACAGTGAGGTAGAGAACGCGATGCTCGCGTGGCGTAGCGCGGTGGGAGCCGTGCAGGCGGCGCGGCGCCGGGAGCTCGCGCCGCACCAGGCGCACCGCCCGCCCAGACCTGACCGTATGTATAGTGTGTAGTGTACTGTACAGTGAGGTACAGAACGCGATGCTCGCGTGGCGCAGCGCGGTGGGAGCCGTGCATATGACTATAATTATATAGAACGGAACAATTTCTTCTTCGGCTTCCCTCCTACAAAATGTCAAGCTTTGCCCAGTGGTCCTAGAGAAGTACATAGGCTACTTTTCATCCTGTATATTTGTATTAAAACAGCTGGTGCCCGCGGCTTTGTCCGTGTGGTATTTTCAAAAATAAATTTACTCTTTATAACATTAGCTATCTACCAGTGAAATCCCCGTCAAAAACGGTCCAGCAGTTTCGGAGATTAATCGGAACAAACAGACAGATAGAAAAAATAAATGTTTTGTGCTTTGTTATTTTGACATTACAAACAGACACTTCGATTTTATTTATTTGTATAGATGACACAGACGAAGAAGCGAGCGCACACACATATAATAATAATCTTTTCTCAAACATGCATGGAAATATTGTCATTATTTTCGAAAAAAGAACACGCGAAGTCTCGAATTTATGGACAAAGAAAATCAAATCCATTGCAGGAGCGTTTTTTGAATTAAGAACTATACAACGCTCCAGCAATGTTGTATGAAATGGCGTGCTGGAGTTAATGAATACTCTTTGATTGGATCTCTTATCATTCTTGGCATACCGAAAGTACGTCTCTTTGCACAAAGCACAGCACAAATTGCGTTCACGTGGCTGTATAGCCATAAATGCGTTTACCTTTCGGCACAGATGACAAATAGAAAATTGGCGGCAAAGCTGAAAATTCGTCTTGATTTGTTATTTACATACTTAATAAATATAAATTTAATAATTGAAATGAATTCCATCGGTTCAGAGAGTGAAATGGAGATTGATTGTACTCCACCAGATTTAAGATCAGAAGCCAAATTGGCAATGGAAAACCTGCTTCCAGCGAAGTCAAAAGAAAAATGTTACCCTGCATTTTTTTGAGAAAAGCACTATATATGCCTCGGCGGAAATGGCAATTGCAGGTCAAGTATTTATGTACTGTTTTTTTATAATGTCGCAGCCATCCTACAACTAGCAGAGGCAGTAAAGCAGCTAAGCATTTCGGCTCGTCGTGCGCGCTGCGCCATGTGGTGCGACCTCACGCTCACAGTCGCGCTGGCACCGCACAATGCGCCTCACGCGGCTCAACATGTGCTGAGGGTATGTCTTTCATCGACTTGAATGTGCCCTGGTGGCTGAGAGTATTTTTTTTTTTAAACATTGCTCCTTTGGAATTTCTCCTGTAATAAGTGTGGTTGGGTCGGATTGGCCGTGTGGTGCCGGACGTAAAGAATAGCATCACCCTATTTCTTCCCGTGGGTGTTCGTAAAAGGCGACTAAGGGACTTACTAGAGAATGGGCAGCAGCGTTCTCTATGCATTTTTAACACCATACTGCGATTGCCAACCCGCCTGCCAAGCGTGGCGATTATGGCAAACCCCCCCAATTGGGGGAGGCTTATGTCCAGCAGTGGACGTTTTTCGGCTGAAATGATGGGTCGGGTAAATAAATAAATTCACTAAATTTGTAAATGTAATGTTTATAAGAGAATCGATTTTTCAGAACAACGATTTAATCGGTCAAAAAAAAAAAACCGCTTACAACGGTCACAATATTACCGCAACGAACCCAAAGAAGTCATGTCGGAATATTAATCAACAATTAATTCGTGATTTTTGTGCATTTTTCCAATATAAAATGAAACTTGGTGCTTACGAATTATACTCATTGCTGCAGTGTATGGATAACATAGTAATTAATTAGGTTTATGAATTTGATTCTTCGATTTCTTATGTAGACGTTCATACAAAGTTATCGCGGCATGTATAACGAGAAACGTCAAATCCGACTTCTTAGATTGTCAAGATTTTAGAATACTTACTAAAGTGCGACTATTACAATTTCAGGTGGATACAGCCTCCCCAATCTCCCCAGTAACGCCAGCGGCTAAATCTCCCGTCACACAAGACAACGCGACTGCAGCTGCGACCAACGCAACGGCTGTGGCAACTGCTGCTACTGATAGCACTGAGGTATGAACATATTAATTACTAGCTGCAGGCCGTGGCTTCGCCCGAGCCGCTTTTTAATTGCAGCCTATTTAAATAATTACAGGAAAAATAAATGATAGGAATGTATTTTTTTTTGTCTCCCCCGAAATCACAAGCAGCAAACTACTTAAATTCTCTTCTCAAAGTAAATACAAATAGAACGCGTTTTCGTTCGAAATTCAAAGTTTATTTTGTTTTTGATCATTTTTGGCCAGTTTTTACTGTAGCGGCCAGTCTATCCATAGTTAAAAAGTAACTTGGGAGTCTCATTTCCTACGAAATGTATGCGAAAAGTTTATTTGCGATTTTTTACTTTTCTAGTACTCAAACCTCACTTGGTCCGATAGTTTTGTGATCCTTATAAGGAACAGGATCGACTGGCACGAAAAAAAGTTTTTATGAAAATGGCTCATTTTCTTGCTGACTGTACATTTGTTTTTCAAAATCTCTGACCGTGGACCAAAAAAAAAAGGCCTGTACCAACACCGTTTCCATGTAGCTACAATGTTTAATATACCTGCTCTTACTGCCCCATCACAAAAATCCACCCTGTAATTTCTTCTTGATTTGCTGTTCAAACTTTTCTCATAATGTGTTTAATTTTCATCGATTACTTATCCTTCTGTCATCCATATTATTTCCATCTAATCTGCCTTTAAATAAAACTAAATCGTTTCACAGGAAAAACCACCTGCCCAACAAACACCGCCCACAAAACCTGAAACCAAAAACGAAGCTGCAAAACCTCAAAAACAGACTGAGAAAACTGATAAGAATCAACAGAGACGCACACAGAACTACAGAAAGGTGAATCAACGCAGCGACTTCTATCAAAAGAATCAGAGGTACGACACACGATTCATGCATAACAGGCATCCTTATCACTATCTGGCTACTGGACCTATTAATTAAGACCTCTTTTTGTGATATATTGAACCTTATTTGTTCGAAAAAAAGTTTGACAGCCAATATTAATTGTGGTTTAAAAAAGGAATGCATCGAATTTGAAACATTCTTTTTTTCTGTAAAATGTACCATCGTGGACATGAAAATCTAACCACCTTGAAAACAAAATCCCGAGCACACGATGATCTGTTTATCGCACCGTTTTGCGAAGACTAATAAAAAAAACTTCTGTTTAAATAAATTTCTCAGGGTTGGTATGATAAGTAACAGATGTCTGACCACTTGGGTTGGTTTTTGTAGTCTTTTTTTTTTTTTTTTTTTCATTTGCAAAAACAAGGGGCTCAGCAAAAATCTGATGCTGCGGTGCTATTGGTTGATGAGCACTGCAAGCAGGACTAGTCCTTACGGTAGTCCGATGACCGCGATGGTACACTGCTACAAGGATCTTTTGGCGGTAAACAGACCAATTGTTTCGTGAAATGTATTGAAGAAACAAGATGGCGGCATTAGTTCCGATTTAGGCCACCCGCCAAAAGATCCTTGTACAGCTATATAAATCAGCATGGTATTAAAATGAATTGGTTGAAATATTAATGTATTAAAGTGATTGATTATTCGGTGATAAAGGATTGTTGTGTCCATGAGGACGAAATGTCTTATGATTATATTCGATTAGGATTGGAAATTTGTGTAAGGAAATTGTGTCATTGCTGAGTGTTTTCAATTGTCTAGGAACACCTGGATTTGGGTTTCGTATAGGCACAATAGAAGTCTGAAATTTCCTTCGTCACAGACTATTCTTTAGTATTGGGTAAGTTTCCAGTCTGAATAGTTGTTATTGAATGTCGATATGTGTGCTAAAAAGGTGAAACTTCCTAACTTTCTGTGTTTCTGAATGTTTTCTTGACAATGACAAATAAGGTTCAATATTGCGCGCTGAATTTACGTCCTAGACGTGGTAGAGACCTTAATAATTTGATGTAAACAAGTCTGTTTACGCCTTAAAATCGTAAACGACTGTAGATGTGTTTATATTACCTACTTTATAGGATTGATGTAAAACTGGAATTGCAAATATACTTACAACAAGGTTTTAATTAGGTAATATAAGTGTATCCCAAAAGGATTTGACCTCAACTCAATACTGCCATGATAGAAATTATGCTTTAAATGTTTGAAGAAAAAGTTGAGTATGACATCAAATGTTGAGCATCACATTGTTGGTATAAAATACATCAATAGTTGCTTACAAACGGTTTTAGAACGTAAAAGCGATAGTTGAGCAAAACATGACTTCCAGACAGCCGAGCATCTGACTCACTCATGCTTCGCTCAATTTTTATTCATAATTAAAATATAACAGTTTGACTAAGTAATAGAGTCTATTTTAACACTTTTTTAATATTTTCTACTAAAGCGAAACAAGTATAAAATATCTTCACAATGTTATGCTCAGTTTTTTTTATATACCGCTCAGTTTTCCAATGTTTTACTCAACTATCGTACAGACATGTACAATAAGCGAAAATGTCTTCTATCTCGTTTGTAATAAGGTTTAAATCACCATTTAAACGCATTGCTCTGTAGCCTAATAGCAACGCAAAAGCATTTTATCATGATTGATATTGACTAATGGAAACACGCCTAGAGTAATTTAAAGTATGAAATGTAGTTCAAAAAGATATTTAAACATAAAATAATTCAGCTATAGTCATAATTGAATGTTGAGTAATAGATGAAGTTTTTTAAATATATCGGTGTTTTAGATTAATAATTATCAGTGTGCTTGGTACCTTTTCTGCGTAGTTTTTGGATCAGCAGTATCGAATTATGAGCTTATATATGTACTCTACTTGTACCTTTAGACCAATTTTCTCTAATGCCATATACACAGTTTTAACCGAACTATATTTCATACTTTATTTACCAATACTTTGGTGAAATTGCAAGGGAAAGTTGCAATCATAATGATATCATATCAACATACAAATATTGTAGGGATTAGAGTTTCACTTTTTATGATTGAACTTACTATGCATTTATGTGCGCCTAATACACTATCGCGGTATATTTTAGATAGATTCATCTAAAATGCTAACTTTGGCATAAAAAATGTCTACACAAGCTTTTTGTACTTTCATAGATTTCGATAATTTCTAGTTCTGTCTAGGAATAAACTTTTTATTTAATTTTTTACTCTCCCATTGCGAAAATTTCACACACAGTAAAGTCAAGAAAATAAAAGAAATTTTGAAAACGGAAATCTTCAAAAATATACCGCTTATGTGAGCAAGGCGTACACAATTCTAAAAAGTGTACTCAAACAAAGACTAAAACAGGTATAATAGAGACCAGGATTATTATATGAGAATAATAATAAAAACTACATAATTATTACTCAGTGTGTAGGTTAAATAATTGCCAGTATCAGAATTGCGTTATTTATTCATCGTGCTTAGCTGGGTTAATGTTTAAAGTATTATTAAGGGGCGTGTCGTGGTGATACTTGCCAAAATAATCGGTGTGAGCGAAGGGTGCAAGACCCAAAACATGGATTTGAAAAGTGAGGTCGGTTTTGAGGTTAGGAAACGGTAGGACGCTTTTTGAATTAAATGTTTTAGATGCATTAGAATAGATGTAGCTCGCGTGTGAGGAAGTCGAGGGATCGAATATTTTATTTATTGGAAATCTTTATGCAATACAAAAAAGCAATGAATTTTTACGCGAAACCCGAAGATTTCGTTATATTTCCAATCTTTACAATACACTTAAAGCAGTTTCTAGTCACACATTAAACAAAGTATTTTTATGAATGAATTGTTAGAAATGTTCGTAGTTGTTCGCTCACACCGACTTCAGATAAAACCCTTTGAAAATGTGATGTTTCTACGTTATTACTAGTTGACACTATTTTAATATATCACGTTCGTGCGAATAACAAAAAGTATATGAAATGAAGTTATGAACTATTAGCGTATAAGTGTACCACTTTTTATTTATTTAATTGAGAAAAAAGAAAATAAAAAACAATGAATTTAAATTCGAATGAATTTGTATAGTTGATAGTTAGTGCTTATTCGGATGATGGGACGTACTGAATCGATTTTTGGGGTGGTAAAACGATATCGAATTGAAAAAAAATATAATTTATGCCCATTACAGCTTGGTATTTAAATAATTGCTTAACAATGTAATGGGTTTACATTCTATTTTTTATACAGTCGATGATTGGTGTTTCTACCCTACTTGAATAAGGTTGAATTGCTTCATTAGAGGGTTGGCTAGTTTTCGTCAATTCTTTATAAATTTTAATTTGTAATGTAGCATTTTAACCCTAACTCACTGCTACGTTGCAAAAAACGTTATTATTAGTAAAATATTATGCACCTGTGTTCTTATAGTAAATTATACGGCCAAAATGGATTGACTTGCTGAGATAGTCAGTTCAAAATAATGTTAGGTTAAATATTTTTCTGTAGTCATTTTTTGCATGGACGCTCAGAATCAGGAAAGGTTAACGTATAAATCCGGTTTTCATAACGGATCCCGTTATAATCCGATTTTCGATACGGATTTCGTATATTTCCGGCTTTCGTTACGGATTTCGTATACATCTGATTTTCGATAGACCCCCGGTTGTCGAAACGGATTTCGGAATAATCTGGTTTTCGTAACGGATTTCGAGAAAAATACAATATATTACATACAGTGCACAAACTGCTCAGGCAGGACGTAACCAAAATGATAGGGTAAAATGAAATCTTCCATCTTAAGTTTGTTAGTACGTAAGAACAAATATTAGTTATTTAAATATTATTATTTTTCACATTATTAATTGTTTAAACTATAGTAATGCTGGTTCCTGCGTGAAATGCTTAATATATACTCATTTAAATGAGATGATAAAATCATAAATAGATTGGTTGTCCACCAAAATATATCTTCGCTTATATCAGGAACCGGTAGTTATTTTAAAGATTTATTTAATCAATTGCGAAATGGCTATAGATTTTTTATTAGTATTCGTTGATTGTAGTGCCTTTCTATATAAATGTGCATGCATTTTAAGCCCTATGCAGTGTTGTACAAGCATTCGATAAGTTGTTTGAAAAACCGTTGATTTTTTTCATAGTTTTTTTTTTAGTTAAACCTTGTGATGCATTTCCGTGTGCAATAAGCTTTATTTTTTTTTTAAACGCACTGATTGTGCTGATTGTCATGTTGTGGGGTTGGTTTGAATAAAACGAAAAATTGAAAAAAAAAATAGAAGTGATTTTGATCGATAAAAAAATATATTTAAAAGTGAGTTTAATTTTTTGGCTTCTTGTATCTGACCCGACGTTGTGATTTTAAACTCTTTTATCGCCTAAAATTCGTCTCAAAGTTAATTATTTTTTAAACCATGCCAAGTGGCTATTTTTAGGAAACCTAACCGACCCCATGCGAAATGCTTCCAATAATTGATATATTTAAACGGATATTAGTACAATCAATTCGCACTTAGCGTTTATATAATGTAGTCAAAGATATTCTTCTTAAAGAAAAAATATTTAGCACAATATTATTAAAAAATAAAATTGTTTAGTTTTTTAGTGGATTAGTAGATAGTTAATTATTTCACGTCCAATCGAAAGCTATCTATATTTATTACTGAGAAAAAAAGATGTTTACTTCACTGTTTTCCGATGTTGCCATATAGTAACTATTTACCTCAAATCACTGTCTTGCAAAGTTGAAAATTTTCTATATTTTTTTCGTTTTTCGTGCGCAAAGTGAAGGTACTAAGTGTAATTGCTGTTTAAAAAGTTTATTATTTGTTATATGAATTCGTCAAGTCTTGGCTACACTGAAATGCGATGCTATCTTATGCGGCGCTATAAAGCTGCTTTCAGACTACGCTATAATATAATAGCATATAGTATATAGCTCATAGCACAACAATATCGCGCACCATACATTCCAATAATATATAGTAGAGTACAGTGTAAACGGTCCATAACAATGTATGGTGCGCGATATTGTTGTGCTATGAGCTATATACTATTATATTATAGCGTAGTCTGAAAGCAGCTTTAAATTATATGAATTAAATTATAACTAAATGAAATGGGCTTCGGTATTTAAGGAATTAATTATTTATTTATGTCTTGATTATATTAAAGGCAGCTTAATGAATTGAACTAAAAAACTCGCTGCTAATAATTGACTGAGCGAAATTCGCGTTTCGTATGTGCGAAAAATAAAATTTATTTACATTAGTGCAATATCGCCTTACGATAAAAAAATCGCATTATATCGCTTTGCCCCGCATGTTCAGTGTATCCGACACTTTATTTATTTAAGTTTCCATTGGATATAAATGAATTTATTTACATTATTTTTGTAGTCAATCAGAAAGGCTATGAGTTGCATATATACCTTCTAGACTATTCTTAAGAATGGGAAACCTTCAAAGTGCCACCACATCTAGCTTCTTTTAACATAATATGTCGTTGTTCGGGGCGTTGTTTCAATTCAATTGAAATAAAACAAAATATTGATTTGTATACGTAACTTAAACTAAAGGTTGTTTGGAATAATTGAATTTGTTGTTCGTTTTAAATAAAGTAAAGTGACTACTACCAGTTATAAGTAGAGATCGGATATTCGGATACATATTTACCTAAAGTTAATTTTTAGCTATGAAAGTATGGAAGCGGCTTCTTAAAACATTTTTATAGTAAAAAAAACCGTGTTGCCAGGAACAACGAGAATGCATAACTAATCGAGTGTGTAATACTTAGTGACTTCTAAAAAAATGTTTGTTAAAAATAAAACCCGGGGTTCTTGGATTGCATAACTATTCTGATGCATATTTATTTAGAATTGGGATTTTTACCAACATTTGAAAGTAAGTAAATATGCCAGAAACATATATCAGAAACCTAAACTTGTAGATCCCAGAACCGCGGGATTTTTTCGATACAAAAGCGCATTCCATATTAGCCAACATCTCAACTTTAGGTGAATATGCATCCGAATATCCGATCTCTAGTTATAAGTCTGTTTCTATCTAATTGTGAAGAAATTCATTCGGAAGAGAATTGATAATTGATTTTACAAAGTTTTTAATTTGAAATAGGTTCTCGTATGTGTTGCTAACCTTTTAATTGCAAAGTTGAAAAGTGACACACACCGATTAAAGGTTTTTTATTAAAGATATACAAATGCAATGGCTTCAAGTTAACCAATATGTATTTTCACTTGAAAATTACCGCAATTTTTTTTTTTCCTAGAACATTTTATCATAAAATGGCCTATATTAAAAAGAAATATCAATATCAGGTTTAAATATTGAATGGCTGTGAAACACGACGCCCCTACGACCGGCTCACCATCGAAGCCCAATTTATTTTAGCTCAATAAAAGTTTCCTTCCGTCCATATAATATTGGAATTTTTCATAGCATAAGCTTCCCTTAACTGCATTTTCTAAACCAATCTCGAAACATGCTTTTTCATTTTCTTTATATTTTCTCTTCTTTTTAAGTCCATCCTAAAGGCTAAATGTTGTACGCTAATTATTATTAAAAAAAAATATAACATATAAAATATGATTTCTGAATTTCAATGACCAACGCTTATAACAGCATATCTTTAAGAATATTGTGTGATATAACCTAATTATATTTAAAAAATAAAAATGTCCTTACTTAGTCCTTAATCGAGAAAAAAATTGAAAAAAAAAAATATACCAAAACTATTCAGTACTTAATTTAAAGCCAATAATGAACGCTTATGGTAAGTAAGAATGATTGTAAAGAGAAGAAAAATCCTAAATTTTATCAGTAATTCGTCCTACAGCTCCTTCTAAAGCCATCCGCTATTTATATTCTCTCAAAGGTTCGGGACAAATCTGAGCGGATATACGTGGCCGAATTCCATTCCTCATGACAACGTGATTCCGCACGCGTAATACCGCCGTTCTCTTAAGGGTGTGTAGCTAAAGAACGTAATGCAACAAACGCCGACCACGATAGCAGGTCTCAAGTTTTTAGAATCATCATCATCATCATTTCAGCCAAAAGACGTCCACTGCTGGACATAGGCCTCCCCCAAGCACCGCCACTTCGACCGATTCTGTGCTTCCCGCATCCAGCGGATTCCTGCAGCTTTCATAAGGTCATTGGTCCACCTTGTGAGAGGCCTTCCAACGCTACGTCTTCCGGTACGCGGTCGCCACTCCAGAACCTTTCGGCTCCGAAGGCCATCTATTCTGCGCGCAATGTGCCCTGCCCATTGCCACTTAAGTTTGCCAATTCTTCGGGCTATGTCGGTTACCTTGGTTCTCCTGCGGATCTCTTCATTTCTGATTCGATCACGTAGGAGGTTTTTAGAATAAATTCAAGAAATTCCGATGACATGCTGTAGTCATGATCGGTGCACGGAGCAAAACTGAGCATCACAGCCCAGGGTCGTTATATTCAGTGGTAACTTTACGATGAAGCGGAATTACCCTCGCGTTTTTCCCGCTTAGATTCGTTCCTAGCCAAAGAGTATACAAAACGGTGCTAGATTGCTCGATGAAATAAATGACTGACTGAATATATGTAGCGGGTTGCTGCATATAGTAACATACTCAACAGTTGCTTCAAATAATTTTAACTATCAAGAAGTTTGAGTATTTTACTATAAAGTCTGGATTGAGGGTCGTTTTTAGAGGTATTTGGCCATTATATAACATCACGTCTGTGTTTACCTAGGCGGCTAGGCCTCAGTTATGTTCAAGCATGGCCGCTAGCCTGTTTAGCTTTATGTATGTGGAATTAAGTCCAAACTTAGTTTATTTGGCATTGCTTTTAAAATGTTCAAGGCTAGAAATGAGCGAAATATCAAAATTAGCTAAAGCGCGGCGATATTTACTTATTTAACATCCTAGATTGAATTCTGTAGGATTTTCAGGACAATTTTCTCTAAAAACGTTCCTCAAATCTAAGGCCAGCCAATACGCATTAAACCTAAGATACCTTACAAACGCTAGAATGTGTAGGTAGTAAAAAATGCATGAATAATCATTATAACGTTATTAATTATTATTTTTGTTTTGTTTATTAATTAGTCATTGTTTAGATCAATTTGAGATTTTAGTCGATATACACGTTCGCAGATATTTTCGTAAGTACGTAAATCGATGTTTTTAATATCGGTGCACGTTGTGTAGTGTCCTTTATGTAGTTATTAGCTTTTTGCAATGAGTTGGTGTAATTTTAATGGCATAATATTGATACATTTTTGGCTTAAAGGACGTAAGAGAAGTATTTGTATCGTTGAAACAGTGCAATAATAAACCATGGCAACGGCTAATGATACGACATAATGACTGACATTTGTCAATCACACACTGACACGATATTTTTATCGTGTTTATTTCAACACGATAAAAAAAATCGTGTCAGTGTCCGACATTTGTGTCGTACCGATATCTTAAGTAGCTTACGCCCTTTTATTTTAGGTGTATATCTAAATTAATTGGCGTATAAAATTCGTATGTAAGAAAAAAAGTTTCAGAAAGGCAGTACTTATGCTACGTAAAGGACATTACACACTTAGAAACACTTGAGTTGCCAGTAGCTCGGTTTTTTAGATATTGCTCAACTCCTTTTAAATAATTTTAGGGTTATCGCTTTTATTAAATTAGCATTTTCTGCATTTTTATATGGCCTAAACATATCCGCGATCCCTTTATTCATAAGTTTTTAACTTAAAATTTGAAGACCTTTCTACATACTAGTAAGTAATATATTGTTTATTATAATTTTAATTGATTTTTTAATGCGCAATGTAATGTCACTATACTCTGTTAATTTCATTATGATTTGTATGAGACATGCCAAATGCTTATTTTAGAGCTGTGGCTATAAAAGTTAGTAATTTATATGTAATTGTCGATCACGCTTAAAAAAGCTATAAGGTTATTTTTACATCTGTCATAAAATTTACAGAGTATAACTGCCAATTTATTATACCTACTGTCATACGGTTTAAAAAAAAATCGAAACAAATGTATGACCAAAATCAAGCTTTACCCAAGCGACAGTTGCCCCAGTGTTTCTAAAAAGGTACTCAAAGATTTTCCCTCTCACACAAAAAGGTTTTGCTCCTAAAATCCTGTATGTACAAATCGTGTCTCGCCACGTTAGAGAATTCAGCTAGATATGTTTTATTTTTTTAGGAAAGTGTAGTCACACCTAGCAAGACTGGATAACGGTTCTCTTTATTATTTAATTCTTTATATAGCTTTGCGGTCAAGTCTCGACTCTGTCGTTAGGGTGATGTTACACCCACGGGATCGATCGATCGATGGATAGATGTAATATCGACCATAGATTTTTAAAGACATCGGATATTTATTCGCGCTTAATATTGCCAGTTGTTTGATGAACATTTTCTGTTTTGTTGATAGATCGACATACTAGCACAAACTGTTATCATCGACGTAGTTAATGTGGTCGATCGAAGTCGGAATGTAGGTGTAATAACGCCCTTAATATAATTCCCGAGTTTTATATTTAAGTTTTAATTAAAAATAATGTTCCTCGAATTTAAACGCCGCGTCACACTGAGCGACGGTTTGCTATATGTCGCATTTATTAAAATTATGACAAGTTGTCATACATAATATTTATTGGGTTAGAATTTTTTCGGTTGTGGTCAGACTTGGACGCTCATAATGCTTCAGTGTTTCTCGGAATCTCCGAGTAATTTTATGTGAATGTGGATCAATCTTAGAGCTTTATCAAATTTGATAATAATTTACGGATGAATATTTATTAAAAAAAAACCGAACTAGAAAAAAAAAACCCCGGTAGGAGATACATAAACTCACTGTTTAGATAGATATTCCTGCAAAATTGTGTAATGTAGTTGGTTTTTATCTATTTTAAATGATGCTAGTTGTGTAGTGATCGGTCGGTGAGCCATCGCCTTTAGGTGAGGATAGATATAGGTTGATACGGTCCTAAAGCTTATAGTACGAATCTGATAGTTACATGTTTTAAATATAACCGTATAAAGAATCCTCGTTTAGAAAAAAATATAACTATTTAGTATAATAATCGGTGTGTTGGTCCTTTCTTAGGTGACGGATAGTTTGTAACCGCCACTTGCGCCCGTGAGCACAAAATACTCTTAAATAAAACAAAATAATTCTTATTAAAGGAGTTTTAATCACTTTTTGATACTGTGTATTCGTTAGTTCCGTTGGGTGTGAAGCTATAATGGGATGTTCTTTTTTTAATATTAGTTGCAAATGATAGTATTTTACAGTTGAATGAGTGTGGACAATAACGGTGGTTAGTCCTATTAGGTAGTTTATTGTGATATGTTTGAGCCAGCCGTCAGTCGACGCGAACGGTCAACCACCATTTTAATCTTACTCTACTAGATTCTTAAGTTTAACATTGCTTCTACGAGGTTTTGCGTAACACGTAGGCAGATTGTTTTTTTTTTCTATTGGGTATTTAGTGGATTTGATATTTTGAGCCATTGTTTAGTGTGCATAGTCTACTAATATTTTTGCTACTCGTCAATACGCATACAGTGAATAGTTCTGTCCAATTTATAGGAATGGCATCATGAATTTCATACTTGAGGACCAAATCTGTTTTTTTTGTATTCAATTGTGGGTTGAATAAAAAAAAAGATTTGATTAAAGATTTTTTTAATTAAAAACGGAAAAAATACAGGATTTATTTTGCCAGTTCCTCTTAAATGTAAGTGAGAATTTCTAAAATATTTTTCTAGTTGATAAGTGTTGGTGAATTAATTTTTTACATATTTTAGGTAATTGGTGTGCGTACACAAGTATTAAAAGCAGGTTTTTGAGCACGGGAGAAAAATTGTTATTATTTTTTTCTCTTTCCGTTTTTCTCTGAGGAATTGAAAGCGCCACTTGGATTTGTTAGGGCATACGTAATTGTATAGTTTAACGTGGTGCTAATCACTACTTGTCGACACCAATAAGTATATTTTATTATAATTTAAGTTGTAAGTGACAGTGTTTTATTCAGTTAAACAAGACAAATGTAATGGGATATTGTGTATTAAGTCATTATTTGTTCAGTTTTTGAAATCTCACTACATTTAGTCCGATTACAGTGAATGTCGGTTTTCAAATAATTTGCCATAAGAATGTATTAGTAATACCAAAAGATTGAGCTTTTAAATACCCGCTCTCGCATTCGACTCTACGAGAGAACGCTTCAAATATTCAATGCAACTATTTTTTATTTAGCATTTCTCAAACACTGCCACTGTTGAAAATGCCCATATTAACTGCATTCTGTTTTTATTATCATTGTTTCTTGTTATATTTTTGTTGTTTTAAGCAAAGCTTTGTAGGCGCGAACACTATTATAATAATATTTAAAAAAACATAGAATGATGATCGCTAGTCCTTATCTCATGTATAACTAACTTTGGATCTGTCCGTATAAATGAAAAAAATAATAGGTGTTTTTTAAGATACTTAATGAATATATATTAATGGATACAAAATATTACTGTCTGTGGTGAATATCGAATTTTATGAGCTTATTAAAACTTAATTCCGTGGTATTGGTATCGCGATGGAAATCGTATAGTGGTGTGCTAAAAATGTATACTTTGATAATGCACGTCTCCTTGTAAGCCACCTGGGCCTCAAGTCTGCTATTACAATAGTGTCAGAATGGTATCTTCATTGTGAGTTTTTGACAGATTTGCCATACAAACACTGTCAAATACTCACAATGGCGAGACCATTCTGACACTATTGTAATAGCAGACTTGAGGCCCTGATTATTCCACAATTATCATAGGAAACAGTTTAAAAGTAATAATAAAAAAACGTCATACATATGAGACAGTCCAATTTTAAAAATAATTATTTTATAAAAGCTGTTTCCTTTGGCAGTGTTGGAAATACATTTTGAATGTAACTCAAATAGCTTTAAGTATACGAGAATCAAATGTATGTTTATCCAAATGTTAGCTTTGTCTTATAGAGAATGCACAATGTGTTGAGAGTTTTGTAAAAAAATATATCATAGGAAAGTTGACTAAAAAAGTTTTTAACATAAATGAATGGAGTATAACTCGCAGCGATTTCTTTCCTATGGTAAATTTTAGTATCAAGTTACCACGTAAAATTAAATACGTATATTAAATGTCCAACCTTTATTACTATAATAAAAAAAAATGTCCTCAAAAATATAAACTATTTTATAATTGGCTCATTTTTGTACTCGCTTCTAAAAACCATTCGGCATTTTACCTCAAAAAGAAATAAGTCGAATATTTATAAATAATTTTATTTTTATAAAAACGGCCGCTTCTTATAACTAGAGTAGTTGAGACGCGCATTATCGAAAAGCGGGTAAAACACAAATTTTTCAAGAAAAAAAAAAAAGTTTGTAATGATGCTATTGTATTACATAAGATGCCAAGTTATGCTCGCATTGGACCAAGGATATAATAAGATTAGCTCACATCACATGCTAACGGTACCTATAGCATTTTACATAGATGGTTTAAAATAATAAAATATTTTGAAGATGTCTTCTGTCTTTCTTCATGTTAGAACGTGTATACATACAGTAATTTTGTGATTAAATAAATGTTAGAATAACGCGGCATGATGATCAAGCGACAGACTGATTTTAGGGCAGGTTTATGGCGCGGCGGTTGTCGCAAGATCTGCTCTTTCGCAGTATTATAATGTGGGTAGTTATGTGCAGTTTTAACTTTGTTGGAGGATTGTTTTGTATGAATTTGAGGGTATGAAAACGTCGGGTATGTAGAAGCGAGTCTTTGTAATATTGGCCAAAGCATAATTATCTTACATGAAGCCCAGGATTTGAATGACGAATGAATTGGGAAGTGATTTGATTGGTTAAATCTGTAATGTTATGATTTATAATAAGAATCTGAACCGAGAATGAAATATAAAACACAGGATGATTATCTTGTGGTGGTTCTCAATAGTATGACAGATCGAGACTTAATTGGGAAGAGATTTGATTGGTTAAATCTGTATTACTATAAATAATAAATAAATAAAATTCATTTATTTCAGGCCCTTGACCCATTATGATTTATAATAAGAATCTAAACCGAGAATGAAATTTAAAAACAGGTTGATTATTTTGTGGGTGGTCCTCAATATTATGACAGATCGAAACCTATATGGCAGCTTAGCGCTAAAAAGAAAACAAGCATTAGTAATTGTCAGAGTACCGTCGCTAAATAATTTTCCTTTTCTGTAACAATTTTCAGAAAAGCAAAAGACTAAACAATATTGTATTTCATGTTGACTCATTCTTACAAAGGATTTAATTGAAAAGAGGGTAGATGGTTGTTTGTTTGCTTTTCTGAATAAGTAATCGGTAAAAAGTTGACGATTTTGAAAAGAAAATTAAAAATGAACTTCACTTATGACCTGATTAATCGAAATTTATTTAATGAATTGTTTGACACGACACTTTATGACATACTATAGCAAAACGCTTAAAAAATAGTGATAAAACAAATTGCACATGACTACCCTCCTAATAATAATGTAGAGAAAATAAATATCCATTAGGCGTATCGGTGTTATGAATCTAGTTCACAATTTATATATTATTAAAAAATAAATAATAGTTTAATATGCCAACTGTCTTGTTCAAATGTTGTGAAAAATATAAGTGTTAAATGTTGTCCTCCTATCGACATAGGATATTGTTTATATCTGGGTATTGAGTAGTTAATGCTAGATGCATTCTTGATTTTTTCGTACTAATGTTTTGTTACTTTTTTGGCACTGTATTAATTACCTTCTGACAAAAAATATATAATGAATAAAATGTTTTGTGCAGTTTTATTTCTTTGGACCCTTGCTGTAGTTGACCTACATCATTCAGTAAATGCATCTAATTTGATGATGTTATAGAGGTATGAGAAACAGGGTGTAAAGTTCACTCATCCTCCATAGAAAAGGGAGGATCCTCCGACCAGACGGGTGTTAAATTGTGTCTGGTGGGCAACTCCCCGACGGTTGATGTCGGGATGTTGTATACAAGATGTGAGGGACAGCACTCCGCGAATTAACAGGGTGCATTCAGCTCATTTGCTCAGGAAATAATTCATTTTTTTTGACATTTTTTAGTTACTATTCAAATTACTATTAAATGTAAAATTACATTCTCTGTATGCAGCACTCCATATACGCAAATAAAACAGCAATGGATGTTGAAATACTCTAACGAACGACGCGTGAAATCAGCTGTTCACTTTCTGCCTAGCTACAGAGTTCATCAAACTCGCCGCGCCTCGTGGCGGGGAGCGCGGCTAAAGGCTCACTGTGCTGCCGTTCGCTATGTGCGTTTTGCCACGGTAGCGATACATTGCGTGTTTATTGGATTCCTATAACGTTCCTGAAATAGTTTCATGCGCCGGTCTTCTTAGTAGGATATACTGAATTCACCCCATCAGTCTGCGGAGGGCTGTCCCTTACACCCTGTATATGCTAGTCGCGCTGTAAAGTCGGCGCGATGCAGGATTTGTGACGTCAGGTCTTTGATGCGTAGTTCGCATGTGGCGTTGTAGAAGTCGCCACAATGTAGTTTAAAATTAGATTTGTTTCGATTTCAACTACATTAATATTAAATTAAACAAACAGAGTACCTATGCGAAAGTATCCGTGTATAAGTACCTATATTTTGACGCTGTTGGTCCCCCATATCACAGCAACTTGCAGCACACAAATATACAGAGGCGGACTTAATGGCATACCGTAGAACGGGGCTATTTGGATTTTCGGGGGTTATTTGGAATAAAGTAGGTAATTGTAAGATTTGAGTTGACGTAAATTCTACCAAAACACCATAGACAGCTTTTATTTTATTTCTGTTCTTGTTTACTTTTACAGTTTTTCGTACGAAGATCACAATTCGAATTTATGTCAACTCATTGCTTGGTTCCAAATAAAACCCCCCGAAAATCCAAATAGCCCCGTTCTACGGTAGGCATTTTCTAGCAGTCAACCATTGGGTGATGCAGAGACAAACAGTGGTAGGTGCAATAACGAAAATTGAAGAATAAATATTTATTCAAATATAAAGATACATAATATACAGGCTGTCTCAAACGTAGTGGTCCAAAGGCAAATTGAGTAAAGCGGAGGAGGCCACCTATCTATATACTAGAACAAAATAAGACAACCAATAGGCTTGACCTGATTGATGAGCTCAGCAGAACAAGTGTCGGCTGTTCAATAGATAGTGTCATGGTTAACAATCTGAGCTATGCAGACGATATGGTGCTGCTGAGCCCATCAATCAGTGCACTCCGGAAATTACTTGTTGTGTGTGAGTCCTATGCGGCAACGCATGGACTTACATACAACATCAAAAAATCACAAATGTTGGTTTTCAAAAGCAAACGTATCGTTAGGTAATATTCCTCCTGTGACTATAAGTGAAACACCATTGCAGCATGTTGCTCAGGTTAAGAACCTAGGACATGTGGTCACGGAGAACTTATCTGATGATGCAGATTTGGACAGAGAGCGCAGGGTGTTGGCGGTTCGGTGCAATATGTTAGCCCGCAGGTTTGCGCGCTGTAGTAAGGATGTGAAGCTGTATCTTTTTAAGGCCTACTGCCAAACCTTTTACACGTGCAGCCTGTGGGTGAAGTATACGCAGAGGGCCTACAACGTCCTGCGCGATCAGTATAATTATGGTTTTAGGATGTTGATGGGGCTTCCGCGCTTCTGCAGCGCTTCGCAATGTTCGCGGAAGCCCATGTCGACGATTTTCATGCCATAATGAGAAAGAGGGCAGCGTCAACTATGGGTAGGTTGCGCGGAAGCTCCAACAGTAGGTATCCTAAGAACATTATACGACAAGGTGATAGCCCCTTTATTAGGCACTGGGTGCAGAGGCACGTGCCAACATGTGTTGAGCCACGATGCTATTAGTTTGTAAGTTTTACTAACATAGTTTCATAAGTTGTTGTTACTAATACTACGTATATGGATTGTGTGTATTTTTATGTGTGATCCGCAATAAATGAGAATAATAATATTAGGTAAACATTAACGTTGTGATGATAATGCCAGCTTCCTGCGAATGTGCTCGCGAATTTTAAAGGTTGGTTGCCATCCCGATTTCCTGGGGAAGCGCATCCCATAGAGAAAAAGAATGAACGTAGAACGAAGAGTGAATGAAGTCGGTGCGGTGAGTGGGACGTTGAATCTAACTTTAAACTATAATCGGTTGATTGCCATCCTGATGGGGAAGCGCATTCCAGAGAGAGATAGACTGAACGTAGAAGGAATAGTGAATGAAGTCAGTGTGGTGAGTGGGACGTTGAAGAAGACGATTATGTGATGAACGAAGATTTCTTTTGTGGTTGGCGCAAATGTACTGAAAGTGGCGGGCCAGATAACTAGGGGAAGAGGGAGAATCAAGAAATGAAACCAAGGTGGTCAACGCCCCTTACTCTGCGCTGGCGTATGGGCAACCACTTTTGAAGCAACCGATGCGTAGAGGTATAGTCATATTTACGCAGATTAAAAACGAACTGAATGCAGTTATTGAGAAGACAGTCAAGTTTGTCGAGGAGATTTGCATTCAAGTCATACTCGTAGTAGCACACACAATATCACCATAATCGACAATAGGGAAAATTAACTGCACAAGCATTGTCTTCGTACTAGATGGTAATACATTTTTCAATCGGTACAGAGCTCGCAGCGTTGCAGTAACCTTCTGGCTTACCTTAGCGACTTGAGCACGCCAATCCAGGGTAGGTACTATCAATGTGCAAGAATTGTCCTTCACGTCAATGCTAAAGGGAACGATCGTATCGTTGAACAAAATTGGTGGCAAGGTTGTACCATCCACCTTGCTAATACCATGAGGATTCTCAATGATGATCGCCTGAAGGGTTTACAGCTACACCAAATCTATCATACTGCAGCTCGGAAGTTACAAGATTAATAAAAACCGGCCAAGTGCGTGTCGGACCACGCACAATGAAGGGTTCCGTACTTGGAAAGAATCTATCCTTAGAACAAACTTAACATTTTAGTTGGTAAACATAATCTCCCATAGGTACATTCCAATTTCAAATGTAAGTTTGTACGCACAATATCGAGAGATTTACCATGTTATTTTAAGACCATAGACTTCTTATAGATTTTACTGTAATCTATAAGTATAGAACTATTTTCTGTATTTTTTTCAAAATATTAGTTTCAGTCGTTTTGGAGATAAGGGGAATGGCCAATTTTCGTCTATTTTCACTTATAACTTTAAAACTATAAGGGTTCCGTTTTTTCCTTTTGAGGTACGGAACCCTAAAAATGGGAAACAGAAGAGAAGAAAGTATTCCGACCTGAGGAACGCCAGTTTCCAAATCACACCAGCATGAAGAATCCTCAACATGAACGGACTGCTGACGTTCCTGAAGGCAAGAGGAGAACCACTCCAGCGCTTTGGTAGAGACCATAATATACTCTTACATAAGACAGAATGGCTAACAGGATGTCGTGACTGACGGTATTAAAAGCATTGATTCTAGTTGTCCCATCTAAAAGAAAGTTTCGTATGGGCATGAATGGGCAAGAAACTATAGTTACGAGTACTCTTATTTTAATTTTTTTGTTTACACTCGCTCTTGGAGTTAGCTCCTTTTGCTCGTCGGCCGTAAAACCGACGCTATGTAGCTTTTAAAAACAAAGTTTTCATCCCTGTTAGTCCCAACTATGTTCCAAATAAACACGTTTCCTTTCTATAAATAATTTATTAACAATATCTACAAACAACTACATACAGTACACTCATTCTTCCAACTTCAAGACAACCTTTCCTAGTTTCCCTTTAGGCACATTTATCGACGTCAAAGTATCAGTGATTATTCCTGTTGCTACAGTCACATTGTTCTCTCTGACGGTGAAAGGCTGGCCTACAGTCATAACCATGTCTTGGAGAAGAGTTAGGTACACTTCTCCGTGGTCACCCGGCATCATCATGTGTAGTTCCGGATCTGAAAAAAAAAAAAAACATTTTTTTCATATTTAATTTATTTATTTTTACATTTTCTAGGTTGTGCAACATACGAACTGAAAGGCTTAAATTTATAATACTACAGCGACACCCCTGTATCTTCGGGTCGGAAGGAAAATGTGCGTGTACCTGATATTTGTTCATCAGGTACACGCAGATTTTGCCAGTTATCATTTCTTTCCATGTAACCTACAAATTTTAATCTACAAATTACGCCTTCCCACCCCGTTCTTGTCACAGGTGGTCATATTTGTGTGGCCCCCGGTGTGACGTCAATTAGCAATTAAATTATAAAATTAATTAATTATTTTTTTATATTTTAATGTTTTTCGTTAGAGTTGAAGCTTAGAATGTGAAAACTTTAGATTTATAAATGTGAGGTCACGAAGCTTATAACTCGTCCCCCTCGTCACACGATGTCACACTTCGTTGACCCCCTCCTCCTTACCGTGTGACATAATTTATGGATGGCTCCTATTGGAGTCGAGCTTTTTGCCCGTCTGCTTACTGCGAGATTTTTTTATGAATAAATGAATGAAATACACCGATCCCAGCGTTGTTTGACCAGACTCGATAACTTTTACTGCGAGAATTTTCTAATAAACACATTCAATAATACTGCCCGAACTGGGGATTCTAGGACTTCACAATCAGCAGTTTCGATGGCGACCATTACACCAGTGAGTTCCAATTGTTTTTTTTTTTTTTTGTCACTTAAAGTATCTAATATCAACTTTATACAGTGTGAAGTTAAATTCAGAAGAACTAATAGTAAAGTAGAAATAGTAAGTTGTAACGCAAACTGAACTTAATGCGTAGGTATAAAAGTCATTTTTCCAAAAACACAATTTGTTTACATGTTTGGATACTAAATTGCGAAAGCAGGATAGGTATTTATAGTCAACACTTACCCAAGTCAATCCTGACCGCAATATTCCAAGTACCGCTAAACATTTGCTGGGAATATTTAGAAAATATCGGCTTCCTACGCCCACCCTCGTTTCTCGTCAAGAAATATATTTTCGCTTTGTAATGGTTGCTTAGAAAACAACTCTTTGAGGCTGTGAGGAGCATTCCTGTTTCTACTGACTTCATTTTCATGCCACGCAGTAGGACACCTACGTTGTCGCCAGCTAGTGCCTGAAAAATAACGTTAATGTACTATATAATAATAATAAAATAATAAAAAGCCTTTTATTTCTTGCCAACTTTTCGCATTTCTAGAGGTTTTTCGTGATTATTTTATTAAATTTAATCGAAGTACTAATTTTCGTCAGTCAAGCCCTGTTATGCTATGCTCGCACTTATATACTTAGCGTATTTTTCAAAATATTCCCGTTAAGGTATACGTAATCCCAGCAATATACCAACTGTACAAAAACCCCGACTGTACTCAATATCGGTTATTAAGCTGCTAATTTGGGTAGGACACCCGCAAGTATGAAATCGTCGAACAAATTGCAACTAACTATGAAATAATTATCTGTAATATTCAATTTTCTCTAAGGCGCAATATTTTGCTGGGGTTACGCCTATCCCGTTAAGTGGGTAATACAAAATATACCTCAAAGTTCTTTAAATAAAGTTTATTTTGTATTAACAAAATTACACAAATATTTGCGCAAATACGCCAAGTTTAGTGCTAGCATAGCATAACGTCAAGGTAAGCAGAGGTAGTTCTTAGTAAACCAACATTTTGCCAGTTACGTTTAAGCGCCAATAGGGGGCGATCTTATTGCTTTTCGCCAGCATTAAGACATTTTAGAGGATAGCTGTTCTGTGATCGTAACGTAAGATAACCTTTCTTTTAAGCCGGAACGTGGATCCACGCGAGAAACAATGGTTTTTTAATTGTGTCTGTAATTACGGCATACGAGAGTTTAAGTATGTAAATCGAACAATAAACAAACCTCAGGTACACTGTTCTTAAATATCTGAACATCTGAAATCGTAGTCTTAATGTTATTCCCAAAGCCCAACAAATCGGCTTCAGCATTTTTCTTCATAATACCTCTTTTTATGGTACCAACGACAACGGTGCCTCTTCCTGGAACTGTGAATGCGTTGTCTATGGGCATTAGAAAGGGGGAGGTTAAGTCCCTTACTATAGGGGGTACGTATTCGTCCATTGTTGAAAGGAGTTTGCGTATTGATGGTGCACCTGGAAAGTAAGAAGGATCAAAAACATCATCTAACCTAGCCTTTTCCCAACTCTGTTGGAGTCAGCTTCCAGTCTAACCAGATGTAGCTGAATACCAGTATTTTACATGAAGTGACTGCCTATCTGACCTCCACAACCCAGTAACTGGGTAATACGATACCCTTTGTTATGACTGATTGTCTGACTTTCGGGCTTCTGACAACCCGTAACGACTGTCAAAGAATGACAGCCGGGACCAACGTCTTTACGTGCTTTCCGAGGCACGGAGGGATCTTGGTGTGTAAAAATGGTCAACCATGCACGGATAAATCGATCATAAGGAGGATCAAAATTTTTAATATTAATTTGGGAATTAAAACATCACTCCCTCAGGTGTCCCAAAAACTGACCCTAGTTTTTGGGACATCTCTTTTTTTTTGGGTTGGAAATTATCAAATAACTTCTCCCGCTCTGGACGGAGAGGGAGAGCGTGTCAGACTTTTACTGACTAAAACCCACCCGTGTTCCTTCAGTTGGCTGTGTGCGAGGGAATGATGTCGTGAGTGTCTGTCAGTCGAGGATATCAAGTCACGAGTTTCACACATTTCGGGGTATCATATTGGGAGTGGGAGTGTCTTGACATTTGAGAGGGAATGACATTGTGAGTTTGACACTATAATACAGGGTATGATGTCGCCATTGTAGTGTGTAATACTTGAGGGTTGAAAGAAGCGAGTGCATGAAAGACGCGGATATCATGTCGCAAGTTTCAGCCATTTCAGGGAATTATGTCGCGAGTGGATGACATCTGCATGTAAGTCGTGCGTGTCGAATACGAATATTCGGATATTCGAGGTGTACCTAGATATTCAAGTTTAGAAAACTTACCAAATTCAGATTCATCACCATTCAATGCCTTTAAAGCTGATCCACAAATCATGGGCACTGTGTTTCCATCGTATCCAAAGTCTGACAGTAGCTCCCTCATTTCGATTTCTACTAGTTCTAGTAACTGAAACATATTATTTAATGTTTTAACTAGTTTGTGTCACTGTCAAGGAATATGAACTTGGCGGTGAGTACGATAAATTACTACTGTGTTAGTAGTACGAAGACTGTTTTTGTGCGATTTCTTATAATACAAAATATAAAAACTATTAGTTTATTATTAGTATTATTAGTGAACCGCGTAAAGGCTCCTACAAACAGGCGCGACACGCGACGCGACACAAAGACACCGCGTGCCGCGCGACGAGCGGTCTCTTTGTGTCGCGTTGCGTGTCGCGCCTGTTTGTAGGAGCCTTAAGGGTTCACTAAGATATCGCATCACATCTATCTGGGGGAGCCATTCAAAATGCAGTGCATAGTCGAAAATCTATTTGAATCCTTGTTCTTAAAGCTGTTATTTCCACTTAACCGAATATCAACTTAAGTTGATTTCAGCCTGAATATTGAAAAAGTCATAAAAATGTTTGAAGTTGTTACGCAAACTGAACTTTGTGTGAGTCATAACTAGAGATCGGATATTCGGATGCATATTTACCTAAAGTTAATTTTTAGCTGTGAAAGTATGGAAGCGGCTTCTTAAAATAAAATTTTTGCAAAAAAAATCCCGGGATGGCAGGAACACCGGGAATGCATAACTAGTCGGGTGTATAGTATGGAAGCGACTTCAAAAAAAATATTTATTAAAAAAAACCCCGAGATTCTTAGATTGCATAACTATTTGTATCCACTGTCCTTTAGTTAACCAGTTAAAAAGGTTTTTGTAGCAATAAAGATTTTTTTTATTCAGATTTTTATTTATTAATTTTTAACCCCCGATGCAAATATGTGTTTGTAGGGTGCAAGAGAAATGGTATGTTAGTTAAAAAAAAAAAAACAAAAAACATTTTTTTTTAATTACATTAAGTACTTTAACCTGATTGGGCGTAAATATTACCTCGGCTACTCAGATAGGTAGATATGCATCCGATTCTATAGTCAGAAAAAAGACTATATAAGTTGGTCAATTCCAAAATCGCGGGATTTTTACGATCGATACAAAAGTGCATTCCATATAAGCCAACTTTGAAAGTAAGTAAATAGGTATACATCCGATTCTATAATTACAAACCTAAATTTGTCGATCCCGAAACCGCGAGATTTTTTCCGATAGAAAAGCGCATTCCATATTAGCCAACAACTCAACTTTAGGTGAATATGCATCCGAATATCCGATCTCTAATCATAGCTGTCATAAGTTATTTTCCCAAAAACATATATTTGTTTACATGTTCAGAAACTAAATCGCGAACGTAGTGAAGGGTACATGTCAAGCTATAATTTCCAGTACAAGCTGATGTCGCATTGTATAGGATTTCCGATCTTAGCTTATACTGGAAATGTATAGCTTGATATGTAGCCGTGTGTACACTAACGTTCCCGATTTAGTTTAATGTACATTGGATTTGTAAAAAGAGAATAATCCAAGATCTTTGATCAATTTCCTGTAATATTCTTCTTCGGGTGTTCTATTAAATAATATTTAAAAGACTCACCTCATTATCAACTAAATCAGCCTTATTAATAAACACCAATAAATACTGTATCCCGACTTGCTTGGCCAACAGTAGATGCTCTCTTGTTTGTGGCATTGGTCCATCATTAGCGGCAACTACAAGTATGGCGGCATCCATCTGTGACGCTCCTGATATCATGTTCCTTATGAAGTCTGCGTGACCGGGACAGTCTGTGTGTGCATATGAACGTAGTTTTGTGCTGTAGCCGATATGTGCTGCATTTATTGTAATGCCTGTAAATGTGTACAAAACTTAAGGGGAATCCATCGAAAGTAGTCTGTGAAATTCTAAATTTCTTAATTTTTTGTGCTGTTGTATGTTGATCAAAATTCAATGCATGGTACCTAATTATGATAAATCAATGACTTGATTGTAATCATTTAAAATGTTAATATAGCTCTCAAAATGATATTTGAAGGAAATAAAGCTATTTCATGCAAATATTATGATGATTGCAAATTGCAAAAAAGCGACAGGTACCATGTGGTACCGGACGTAAAGAATAGCTTCACCCTAGTTCTTCCCATGGGTGTCTTAAAAGGCGACTAAGGGACTTATTAGAGAATGGGCAGCAGCATTCTCTATGCATTTTTAACAACATACTGCATTCGCCAACCCGCCTGCCAAGCATGGCGATTATGACAAACTCCCCCCCAATTGAGGGAGGCCTATTACCAGCAGTGGATGGCTTTCGGCTGAGTTGATGATGATAACAGGAAGCGACTAACTATCAACGATTTTCTTGCTCAAAAGATTTTAGGTCCCATGTAAGAAAAAGAGATAGGTAATAGGTAATACGGGCTGGTGTCTGCAACTCCACGACAATGCGGCTTTTTGCGTATGGAAAAAGAGATACATAATATTAATAGTTGATCGCTGGCTGTTCACACAACCGCCGAGTACTCGTTTATCGCAGTGACAAGAGCTATTAAAGAGAGTAATTGCTCAGCGACGCTAGTATGACCCCAAGTCAAGAGTTTACTAGTAACCTACATGAAGGTGGGTACTTTCCGTTAACTGTTAGGACCTCTTTGGTATGTACAACTCATTTTTGACCATAATGTGGGTTGAGTCTGCTAAACGTCCAATTCAATGATAAAACCCTCTTACCTCTAGCTTTTTCCTCCGGCGCTCTATCAATTTCATCATAAGATACATACTGTGCTAACCCATCGTTAGCCAACACCTTCGTTATAGCAGCAGTCAAGGTAGTCTTTCCATGATCTACATGACCGATAGTTCCTATATTACAGTGTTTCTTCTCCTCAATTACAGCTTCTGGTTTGGTACAGTAACCATTGCAGGAAACTCGAAATATACCGACGTATAACCTATTTTTGGGAAGAAAATTGTGTTTTAAAGGTGCTTTTGTTTTAAAACTACAATATAAAGACCGTATTATGAGTCTTCCACTCATTTTTCTGTAAATATTTTTAGTTTTTCATTGAGGAAAATAAGTTTTTAGGTTATCTTTTATTTGACAAATGACAGTGACAGCAAATGTGAAGGTAAATAATTCGTTCAGAAATTGAATAATCATCTCAGGCCGCGGACAATGGCCGGATGGGACTAGAACAATCTTTCGTTAGGAAATGCAGTAATCGTGTAAATTCATCTATTATTACGACATCCAACATCGCTAGTATAGTTGTGAGCTAGAAGTTCGGGGTATTTCCCGACATGAATCTTATGTCGCAATCCTTTATCTGTTATTTTAACTACGATTTTGTTTGCATCTTTACTCTCGTTTATTTATGGTTGCTGTCAAGAGTAAAATAAAAGTGAAAGGACTGTACCTTTAGCAGCGTTGTTATTGATACGGCAATTGCCGTATTATACGGCAATTGCCGTATTATACGGCAATCTACGATTTTTTTTTTAGAATATACGGTATACGGCAGGCCTCTCATTGCCGTATCAGAAAATACGGCAATTGGCTATGGGTGTAACGAAACGTTTTTCACTAATAATATTCTAAATAAGGCAACACTAAAAGAAACCTGTAACACGAAATCAATGCTCGCTACGGGGACTTCCCAAAATTTCTCGCACCACGACCAATACGGCTGGCAATTTTGGGAAAACATCCATAATACAACCAACTGCAAAACTCTGACAAAGTTTGCTCTAGAAGTTTTATGTCTTCCACACAGTAACGCTGACTGTGAAAGGATATTCAGTCAAGTTAACAACATGAAGACCAAGATGTGGAATAAGTTAGTAACATCGACTGTAAATATGACTTTATTAGCAAGCCAATTTTAAGGTGTCGCGCGACATGTGTGACAAAATGGGAAGCAAGGACAAGTACGCACAGATAAACATGAATCTGAAATAATAGAAACGATAAGAAACTTTTATGTAGAAGAAAAAAATGAGTTTTTTTTTTTACAAATAATGTTATACGGCAATTTTGGTAGAAAGCATCTAGCTCTTCCGGCAGTAGGAACATTGTAGGCTTTTTTATTTTTATTTTTTATTATTAATGTTCAAAAAGTAGATCGCAGAGTTTAAAATAACAGAAGCCTTTGATGGCTTTTACATGGCTAGTGAGTTCGAAACAAAAATATATTTAATATAGGTAGGTACTTACTACAAAAAAACTCAGACGGTAAGTTTGTAAGTTTTACATTCAAAGAATATTGCAAGTCTTTACTCTTTATATAATATGTTAATAGCACAAATAAAGATGTAGCAAGTAAAAAAAAAAAAAATATGATAAAAAAAAATAAAAAAAATATGTAGTTAGAAATAAGTAAAAACATACGATTTTAAATTAACAACTTTATTTCAAATAGTATAATTACAAGCATGTCACAATTTACAGTAGGTAGACATCTCTAGAGCATCTACAAATATTATCTTTCGCGTCATCCACTTCAGTTAAGTATAATTGTGACTTAAAACTATTTGACAAGAACATTATTTTAGTTGCTAGAACCCTTTTGAACAATGGTCGTGGGTTTTTCACTAGTATAGCTGCTAAAAGATTACAGTAGGTATAACTGGAGCGCCTCTATCGGTCGACCGTGGAACTATTACAGACAATGTTCATGGTAATACCGACATAGATTTGTAATGTAATTTGTTCTTCGAGATATATTCTGCCGAGAGTTCGAGCCCTATTATGATGTCTTCGGACTTGGATAGATTTTTCAGGAGTTGGATACTTTTCATAAGTAGAATAAACATGACGGATTGACATAATTTTTTGGTAGACAAAAGCAGTCAAACCAATATATTTAGTCCTCAGATAAAAAGTAATCTGACTATTGAAAAATCCGTCCTTGGGGGAGAAGCGCAAAGCTAGCCCGCGAAATTCAAATTTCCTAACGATTTTAGCAATTTGCAGCACATTGTCTGGGTTAAAGTATGATTCGCGACACTAACAAATATGTATTTACATAATTATAATCATTAGAATCAGTAATACAACTCCTTAAGTTAGTATAATCCTCAAAAGAGACTTGTATTGATGATTTTAATAATTATCCTTACTAATATTATAAATGTGAAAGTAACTCTGTCTGTCTGTCTGTCTGTATGTTACGTTTTCACGCCTAAACCGCTGAACCGATCGTCATGAAATTTGGTAGAAATATAGCTTGGGATATGGAGAAGGACATAGTCTACTTTTTTACGCGATAACCGACATCCACGCGGGCGGAGCAGATTTGTTACGGTCGCAAATCATATTCAGATCAACATACAACCAGATACGGACCTCCAATTGGAAAAAAAAGGGTAAGAAAATTTTAATGCGCGGGATACCCTGGCGGTTTCGCCTTAATGCCGTCATATACAGAAGGAATATAACTATCCCTTTATTGTAACAAAACAATGATTTATTGAACATTGGTACTTCCCAGATCGACCGATATAATCACTACATTTACTTTTCACATTCATTCACTGGCAATAGTCTGCATCAAAATTAAATTAAGATACGAGGATGTCACATTTCAAAATTGGGACCGATATTTTCATTTTTTGAATAGTAATAACAAATACAAATTAGGTACAATAACACAAATCAAATTTAGAATTAGAGACAATAATAAAATCATAAATAAATAACTCTATACACAAACGCACGATTTCCATGTGATTCGTGAAAATAGGACTCATTTTGTCGCCATTTTAATACTTTTTAATGTGTGTGTGAAACCGTGAAAACGTAGGTGATGTGGCATGTACATGGGCTGCATTCCGAATTGCACTGTAATCGATTTGAGCGTGCTTAAACGCGTACCGAATTGGCGTGAGCGCGATAACGATGTTCTGTGAATCGTCATAGATAACATCATAACATGCGCCATCTTGCGATAACGCCGACCTTATCCTCTATTATGATCACCGTGAGCGCTGTCAAACAGCTCTCAGCTGTCATAATCGTGATACATAGGCTACATTCCGAATTAAGCCATAATCGCTCATAGCGCACACATCAATAATTTGCGTTCTGATAAAGATATCACGATTATGACAGCTGCGAGCTTGTGACAATTCGGAACGCTCGTGAACGCACTCACAGTACTCGCTCAACACCCCGAAGAAAAATACCACGAATCACAAATTACATAGACATAACAATAATAAAATATAATGCATATGAGTTTAACACTCATTTCAGATATGCAAGATATGATGGGACTCAAAACAAAACAGCGCAATTGTCATTTTTGACAGCGCTCACGGTAATATTAATTTAGGGCATGGTTGGCGTTATCGCTAGATGGCGTAGGTATGTCATGGCGTCATCTTTTATATATCCATGATACAGTTTCTACTAGTACGGAATTCAGTGTGAATTACTCTTTAACAACCCATATTTCTATGCACGACTTAAAATCTAATATATTTAATTTTTATTTTTATTATTTGTATTTTTTTCTTCTTCATTTCTTTAAACGTATAAATTGTTATCATTAAGGTTGTTATTGCAATGCTGGTTTTTTTTTTTTATAAAAAAAAATATATCTATGACGATTCACGGGACATCGTTATCGCACTCACGCTAATTCGGAACGGGTGTGAGCACGCTCAAATCTATTACAGCGCAATTCGGAATGCAGCCATATTCTAAATCAGAACGCAAATTATTGATGTGAGTGCTATAAGCGATTACGGCTTAAATCGGAATGTGGCCATGATGGGAATTTACACTAGTGAGTGACAGCTCACTTCACCCAAAGTTGTCACGGAGACTTTTACAGAATAGCCGGCTGGCCAAATCGGCGTTTGTGTAAAGGGCACTTATTATACATAAGTATGATTTAAACAGGGTTATTGGTAAAATACTACCAACCTCTCAGGATTAAATAACTGAAATCATAAACAATAATTTTTGTTCTACGACTTTTTACAAAACATAATACATTTCCCAAAAACAAATCTTCAAGATTTCGTTGTTCTATACATTGATATATATGTTACACTAGATTAGTAATTACCGCGCTGGACATATGGCCACAGCCATATGCGTAGCTAACGTCAGTTCAGTGCTCTGCGTTACGCCAACCGAAGTGAACCTAAATATATTAATAATAATAACTTTTTAATAAGAATCAGTATCTTATTACTTTTAAATGTTTAGTAGTTTCAAAGCTACTTCGTCGCGTTTAAATAGTGGTTACACTTTTTTGACACATTTTAATGAGGTTTGCTTCTCTAGTTATTTAACTCAATGGTTCTATCTATCACATTTCAATTTCGTATTTTGTTGTACAGGCGCCAGCAGGTCAAGCTACCCGAAACTGTCACATTTTCACAATCAACCTTGAACCTTATACTGTAGTGATAAAGTTGAAAATCTATTAAAGAAATTTGACAGATTGTAGTAGCTTGATGTGCTGGCGTCTGTACCTTCCTATGCCTCCCGTGCACTAGACACGGCAGTTTGATTTATTACGCGTAGAGTTCGTGCCATTTAGAGCGTTTAATATAAATACTTTTATTTTTGTATGAAAATATCGTCATAGTCGTAGAACAGTGACGGATCTGAAATTTATGTTGAACTCTGCCGCGCGTGCAATAACAGCAGTAAGTATAAGTAAGTATAATTTTTGTCCAAATTTAGTTGAGCATTGATTCGGAATCAGCTCATTGCGCTGATTCCGAATCTATGTTTGACTCAATTTAGTTGAGCATTGATTCGGAATCAGCTCATTGCGCTGATTCCGAATCTATGTTTGACTCAATTTGGACAAAAATTATACTTACTGCTGTTATTGCACGCGCGGCAGAGATCAACATAAATTTCAGATCCGTCACTGTTCTTCGATTATGGCGATATGATAACCTAAAACCTAATGAATTATTAATTAAAAGTCATAGTACAAAAGTTGTTGTTTATGATGTTATTAATATAGTCCTGAGAGTTTATTAGTTATCAATAACCCTGTATATAACACATTTTGAATACACAGGGGGGCTGTTTTAAGGCACCTTTAAAATAATTGATATAATTTTGACATGGCAGTTATTTTGTTCATGTGTTTATAATGCATACTTTCGTTTCGGAAATTTAAATAATTCCACTTCAATTTGATACCTGCATTTATTTTTATTAATCATTTACTATCTAATATAATACAGGGTGTAAGGGATAGCCCTCCGCAAACTAACAGGGTGCATTCAGCTCCTGATTTTGAATCATATTCCACCGAAATTTGCTCAGGAAAATTTTCGTTTCTTAAATCTTTTTTCGGTTACTATTCCTTTATTTCAATGTAAAATAACAGTATGTGTGTGCAGCACTTCATTTATGTAAATAAAACAGCTGAAATAAAAAAAAAACCAGCAATGGATGTTGAAATACTCTAACGAACGACGCGCGAAGTCAGCTGTTCACTTTCTGCCTAGCTACAGAGTTCATCGAACTCACTCGCTGCGCTGTCGTTCGCTACATGCGTTTTGCCACGGTAACGATACATTGCGTGTGAAGTAATAAAACAAATCAGGTTTATTGGATTCCCATAACGTTCCTGAAATAATTTCATGTACCGGACATCTTAGTATGATATACTGAATTCACCCTATCAGTCTGCGGAGGGCTTTCCCTTGCACCCTGTATACGTAGATAATTATAATCTAGAGGGGTCATCATATTCGGGATTAATTATCAAAATATCTTTTGTTACAATAAATCTCGGTAAGAGTACTAGAAATATAATACCAGCGTCGAAAAGACAAACAGTTTTCTATTCTATCTATGGACTTATGAACACTGTACGTATTTATTTATAATCTGTGGTAATAACAATGTATGATATTTAGCTACCCTAATACATTAGTTCGCGTATTTTATTTCTATTTTTAGGTGTGACACCTTTTATTCTTGCATTAACTATAAGGGTGCGTATTCATCTCTAAACATGATCCGAAAAAACACTAGTCGCAAAAAAAATATTAGTCGAGGCACATTCGTCGATGTTAACACACCCTAATACGGCATTTCCTAGTATATTTTATTGTAATTAATTAACAGTCGTTTTCGATTATATTTAAGCTTTAAAACGAGTTATTTAGCAAATCGCTTTAAAACGTTTAAAGCTTGTTTTTAAGTATTATCATATATCTTATTTAAAGCCAACTTACTACGGATCAGTTGATAACAAAAAATGGCGTTTCCCACCCAATTTGACAGATATGAATGTCGAGTTGTCATTGGTTACAATTTCATCGGGTGGAGTTTGTACCAATGAGAACGCGTTATTATCACTTGTCATTAGTATAGTATACAGGGTGATTGGAAGATGGGTGCAAAGCTTTAAGGCGAAGATAACACAGACAATTTAGAACCATTTAAGCCATGGTTGTCTTAGACGAAGTCTTACCAATTTTTTTTTTTAATAAGGTCTACAAAACTTATTGATAACTTTTTTTTCTGTACTTTGTCTGTAAAAAAATGTCTCATGACACAGAAGCCTAAAACATGTTTTGCTGGATTGCTTACACATTAAGTTTATTAAATAAAAAAATTAAAATAAATCATTTTATTTGACCATAATTATGCAGTTTACATAAAATTTTGAGAATTTCCGAAAAAAAAAATAAAAAAAAAAAAAAAAATTTGCTTATTTTTTTTTATTAAGACTTCGTCTAAGATAACCATGGCTTAAATGGTTCTAAATTGTCTGTACTATCTTCGCCTCAAAGTTTTGCACCCATCTTCCAATCAACCTGTATACAGTATAGTAAACGTCATTTTTTGTCCTCATATATTGGGTTTGGCAATATAATAATAATATGGTTTTTTTTTTAATTCCTAGAAGCTATTTCAAATAGGTAAATCTAATGTCATATCTCATGCCAACTTTTATGCTTGGATGTAATAGAGCACGGATTCGATAGGGACTCGGCGCGGCTCCAGTACTAATGAATTCGTGGCGCCAAAAATGCGTTGAGCGCTTTCTGTCATCTTCGCCATTCAAAGCCCTCAGTTTACAGCACAACAGTTAGCACTAGATTTGACATCATTTTATTTTTTTTTGAGGAGGAGAAGCGCTGTGTACGACTGGACGGGCTATCAACCAAGTGCGGAAGGTACCCTGCAGTACGTCTAGTAGTCCGCTAATAAAAGGGATTTTGACGAATGAGAGCCTTAATTAGGCTTTCAGAAACCAAGAGTGTGAGAGGAAATATACATTGGATGATTACATTATAGTATCCTTCGATCAACATTAGTACTAGATTTCCGATGGGCGCATCAAAAAACGGCCGGAAAAATAAGCCCAAAATAATATTGTGGTCTTATTTTGTAACATAGTTTTTTGAACCTTATTTCTTAGAAATCATGTTTTATTTTTCCATAAATATTTTTAAATTATATTACTATTGTTTACTTTTCAATGGAAGCAGTAAATATATTGCAAACGATAATAATTTTTGTTTGATTGTTAAGGTTTATAATTTAAAATAAATATATGCAATCGCGGCCACTTGAGCGATGTGTTTTTGTTCGAAATCCTAAATCTAGTGCTATTGTTGATCGAATATAATATCTACGTTATTACCAATAATTATAATATCTGTTAATATTGATATAACTTTTCGAACAACTATAGGTATTCCATTGTTTAAAGAATTTAGCCATTTTACTGATAATGTTCTTGCGACTTCAAACAAAACTATTGTTCAATTACAGACTAGGGAATTCAAATATTTTAATTCAGAAGTGAATTTGGCAGATATTTATTCTTGTCAACATGCAACGAAAAAATAAAAAAATTAAATTGAATAATAATAATTAATCAATTAAATGATTAATTATTTAAATTATACATTGAAATAATTGTAATAATAATAACACATTTTCAAGTTCAAATTAAATGTTTTAAACTGTAGCTACTTCTAAAAAACTACTTTTAAAGTCAAATAACTGATCATCACTGAATTGGTCTGTTTATCAATTAAATTGAATTGGTATGTTTGCAACAATACATTGAAAAGCTTCAGGTAAAATACTGGTATTCAGCTACGTCTGGTTAGACTGGAAGCCAATCCCAACATTGTTTGGGAACGGCTGGGCAGATTATGATGACATTGTAAAGTTTGTTTAGGAATGGTGGTTTCTTATGGCGAGTCTACACTATACAAAATGCTTGAACACTTGTTTATTTTGTCACATAAAATACGCGCCAAAAGCCAATGACTAAAACTTGTGGCAATGCTTATGTCAATGTTATTTTCGGTGGTCATTAACGAAACTTATACATTTAGTAGACACTAACATAACAGACGAAATATTATATAGTGGTAATGCTTAAAAATCAGTCCGAGACGAGTTAAATCAATTTAATCGTGGGTTAACTGCAAGAACTCATTAATGGCAAAAAATCATCAAGTAAAGTTTGTTAAACGATGTCAATCGATGCCATCGATCGACGGTAGAATGGATTATTCACCAATTAACGGAGTAGACACCAATCGATCTACGTCGACCATATCGATCGATGGCATCGATCGACGATCGATCGATTGGTGTGGTAACACCCTTATAGCGCCTTGAACTCGTCTTGCCAAGTTTTATATAATGCAAATACTCATTGTGTTAAATTTTTCATTACCATAATCATAATGAAGATTGTATAGGGCAATCAATACAACTGAAACTAATTAATTGCTTATTTCAAAGTTTTGACTATGTCTCTTAATGAATTCTTGCAGTAAACCGACATTATACAGAGTGATTTTTGAGATGGGACTTCAGAGCATTATCAGAAACTATAGGTAGTAGAACAAAGTAGTCAAACGACTCGTGACCTTGATTTTGGAGGAAGTAAAACTGCATTTTTTGTTTTTTGAAAAGCTTCTGCCTGAGGCAGCAATCGAACCTGAAACTTTTTGTAAAAAAAAAAGCTACTTGTGTTTTTATACTCAGCGATAGTGTTGCCGATAAGGATCAAAATCTAGGTTGAGGTTTCTTTGACCACTTTGCTCTAATACTCATAGTTTCGGATTTAGCCCTGATGTCATCATCATCATTATCATCAGCCTATAGCAGTCCACTGCTGGACATAGGCCTCTCCAATTGCACGCCATTCAGCTCGATTCTCGGCAACTCTCATCCAGCTGCTACCAGCCACTCTGCGAAGATCGTCGCTCCACCTAGCCTGAGGGCGTCCTACCTTACGTTTGCCAATTCACGGTCTCCACTCAAGAACACGTCTACCCCAACGGTCATCGGTTTTACAGCTAATATGGCCGGCCTATTGCCACTTTAACTTACTTATTCTGTGAGCTATGTCGACAACTTTGGTTCTCTGCCGGATCACCTCGTTCCGTTCCTGATGTGCCATCGCAAAACTCACTCTGTATAAACTAAAATAACTCTGTTCCGACTGACTTTTATGATTTACCATTACACATTATTTTTTTAAGTCCCTGATGTAATAATGTACCGTAAGTTTCATTAATGGCTGCCAAGAAAAAAACAAAGCACCACTGCTCTATACATTTTGGTCAATGTCTTTTATTGCCTTTATCCGAAAATAAGTCACCACTCCCCCTTACCAATAAACGCAGAGTCAAATTACACAAAGATTACCTTCGCAGTTTTCCACAATGTTTTAATAAGTTGGTTTGGGTAAAAATGACTTATTTTGACCAGCATTTTCTTTTATATCTAACAATGGCCCACTGAACTCTCTTTTAACCTGCACTCACAAAAAACCACCACTTTTAAAAACCACAAAACCAATCACTTATCACTCTACGTCACAGTCTATACATACAATGGAAGGTGCAATACTTCCTGAACTGGGTTCCTGAGAGGTACGGTGCGTTTCATTGTTTTAATACTCTGTAGTGTAGTGTGAACTCCACATTGGATTTCCATATGAAGTGACGGACTGTCCGTAAGTCCATGTTGGGGTCCAATACCTGAAATAATAAATTGTTTGGTCACTATTTAGCTAAATAATCAACACGTAATAGTCGATTGTACAGCTAGTGCATAAAAGAAGCCATTTTACCCCAAGCCTGGATAGTTGAGGGGAAAAATGGCTCGTTTATGCCCGAGTTTATACACTCTGCTTTTCACTTCGATTGCGAGAAAATGAAACAGGCATAAAATATATAACAGTACTAGCTTTTGCCCGCGGCTTCGCCCGCGTGGATGTCGGTTATCGCGCAAAAAAAGTAGCTCATGTCCTTCTCCATATCCTAGGCTATATCTCTGCCAAATTTCATGAGGATTGGTTCAGCGGTTTAGGCGTGAAAACGTAACATACAGACAGACAGAGTTACTTTCACGTTTATAATATTAAGTATGGATTTTTTAATTTTCAACTTGTCATTCGACTTGAGTACTTCACACTGCAAGTCATAAAAACGCGTGCGTTTTTAAAGAATAAAGACAAATATTTTATCTCGTTTTATTAAATTAACGATGGAAAAAAGTGATATAAATTAAAGCAAATAAAATAAAATAACAACTATAATCTGCGACGTTTTATTGTGCGTGCTGGGCCTGATTATCTTAGTCTTAGAAAAAAAAATACTTTATGCACTAGAGCAGCGGTTCCTAAAGTCGACTGGAGCGCGACCCACATAACAAAAAATTCGGGACTCACCTCTCGGCTGTCATGGAGGAAAAAATGGGCGTAACTATATGAATGAAGGATTGTTCAAATAAGAAAAAAAAAAAAAAACTTAAGTTACAATTGAAAACTTCGATATTCGTTAAATACAATGAGTGCAATCAATGAAAAGGATGTTTTCGTTTCAAATTTTTTGTCATTACAGCAACAGCAACAACAACAACTGCTGCTGCAGCAACTGCTGTTATTGCACGCGCGGCAGGGTTCAATATAAATTTCAGATCCGTCACTGTTCTACGATTATGACGAAATATTTCAAGGCCCACCCAGTATTCGCTCGCGACCCACCAGTGGGTCGCGACCCATAGTTTGGGAAACGCTGCACTAGAGCATAAAAAGCGACTTTATGTCGCCTACGCATAACATAAAGACGAACTTTTAGAGCATGATAAGTGAAAAATTATATTTCATAATACAGAGAGTGGAGGGTGGTGGTCAGAGCAGTGGTGGCCCAGTGGTAACGGTCCCTATTCTACGGGTTGTAGGTCGTGGGTTCGAACCCAGGCCGGCGCTTAACTTTGAGTACATAATTTCATCACCAGTGCTCTCAAAACGGTGAAGGAAAAAGTCGTGAGGAAACCGTCATGTCCTAGAACCAAAAATTGACAAGACATGTGACATCTACCAACCCGCACTGGGCTCCCTCTCAGAGAGAGGAGGCCTGTGTCCCAGCAGTGAATAATGTCAGTGAGTCAATCAGTGAGAGATTATGCTACAGTGGGAGGTAAATCAGCAGACAGGTCACCTGATGGTATGTGGTCACTATAAGCTATGGAAATCTGCAAAACCAGAGACATTCAGGTGCATTGCTATTCCAGAGACAAGGATGAAACGTCTCCCAAGCCTATAATTACACCGGCGCGCCTTGGCGGCAAAAATAGGTAAATAATGATTTTATTTCTTTAAGTAGGAAACGCTGACCTCATCTAGTTTTTAAAATATGATTGACGTGTCCGCCTCTGTACATTTTGTGTACTTAGAGTATTAAATAAAATAAAAGTGTTTGTACACACGACTACAAATCAAGCTATAAGAGATCAGCTTATTCTGGTAAATATAGCTTGATTTGGATCCGTGTGTACAAACACTTTTACACATCAATCATATTTTAAAAACTAGATGAGGTCAGCGTTTTTATCTGAATACTCTGAGAAGAAAGGCCGAAACAAACTCAAGGTCACAGTCTCTTTTAAAATCTAGACATAATCTTGGTCCGACCATGTGAACACCATGTAGATTGGTGTATGAAAAAAACGTCAGGCTGTTTGTGTATGTGAGATTAAATGTTTGTAAACGCACCCACACTACAGGCCCCTACCTACCTCCTAGATTACCTAGTGTGGGGCAACGTTAAAAAAAGTAAACCGGCCAAGTGCGAGTCGGACTCGCGCACGAAGGGTTCCGTACCGTCTATATCCATACTAATCCATACTAATATTATAAATGTGAAAGTAACTCTGTCTGTCTATCTGTCTGTCTGTCTGTCTGTATGTTACGTTTTCGCGCCTAAACCGCTGAACCGATCGTCATGAAATTTGGCAGAGATATAGCCTGGGATATGGAGAAGGACATAGGCTACTTTTTTACGCGATAACCGACATCCACGCGGGCGGAGCCGCGGGCAAAAGCTAGTTATCTATAAAAACGGCAAAAAATCATGTGTGTTGTATGGGAGCCCCACTTAAATATTTATTTTATTTTAATTTAACTATTTATTTTTAAAGTGAATATATAACTAAATATTCTGTGAATATTTCAAGCGTCTACCTGTTGCCGTTATCAATATCAAGCTAAAACGAGCAAAAAAAAATCACGTTTGTTGTATGGAAGCCCCCTTAAATATTTATTTAATTGTTTTATGGGATTTTTTGTTTTAGCGGCAACAGAAATACATTTACATCATCTGTGAAAATTTCAACTGTCTAACTATCACGGTTCATGAGATACAGCCTGGTGATAGACGGAAAAACGGACAGCAAAGTCTTAGTAATAGTTATAGTTAAACGTTTTACCCTTTGTTTTCAGTCTCCACTCAAGAACACTGTTTACCCTAAGGTTCTTCAACCAATACATTCAGAATCATTGCCACTTCAGTTCTCCTACAATCAGGGCTTTAAATACCGGTATATTTTGATAACGTTACCTTTTATTGACAGAGTTAACGTTATTATTAAAATAACGGTATTCGATTTAACGTTATTTATGCTACATTTTATCTTAACGTTATTTTAAACGGGTGAGATGTGGAGAAGTAGTGGGCCAAAGGCGCGCGGCGCGGCGGCAGCCCGCCCTCGCGCCTCGCTGATGCCGTGCCGATCAAAACGTTGCCTGAATCTGCCTGATTCTTACCTACAGAACGGCAACGTAGCTAAATTAACGTTAATTGTCGTATTTTTGTTACTGTTAATTAACGTTATATTACTGGTAATGTTATCAAGTAACGTTAAATTTTTGTAACGTTAGTAGGTATAACATTGAAATTTAACGTTACGTAACGGTTATTATTTTGTTATTTGGTAACGTTAACAAGCCCTGCCTACAATCTCCTAAAGTCATAACATATTCTCACCTGATCACAGCACAGCAACTCAACTCGTTCTTCGGGCGCATCGGTCGCACTGTTCTCATCGGCACTGCCTCGTCCGCTGCCTGCGCTCGCTCCGTTCACATCTCCTCCTCCCACTATCTTCTCTACCACGTGTTCTGCCACTTTACGGCATTGGATGAAGTCGTTTGCTACAAGACGATCCTGAAAATTAGAAGGGAAAACTGGTGAGAAAGGGAAATCGTCGTTTAGGCCTCTGCCTCGAATCTTGCGGGCAGTGGAGCGGCGGCGGCGGCGCGGGAGCGGCAGGATCTAATGCGTAAATTCAAATGGACCGGCCCTCGAAAACAGCGGCGCGGGGGCGGGCAACGAGCGGTGCACTCCAGTCAAGCGGTGACCGCCCGCGCAGTGATTGCAGTGTTGTGCAATTAATTTTTGTGACGATAGGAATAAATTTGAATCAAAAAGATGTTGTCGCCGTTGTTCAGACATTTCGTTTGCAAATAAAAACAAATATCTCGACGACCACAACACTACGCCGCTATAGTGCCGCGCGATCTGGGGCCTAAGTCTACTAATTTACAAATGTTGCAATAGTCTCGCCATTGTAAGTATTTGACAGTGTCTGTATGGCAAATCTGTCAAAAATTCACAATGAACAGACCATTGCAACGTTTGTACATTAGTAGACTTGGCCCCCTGCCCGCTGGTTTCGAGAACGGGTGTGCGTTGCCCGCCCCACTCCCGCGCCGCCGCCGCCACCGACCCGCAACATTCGAGACAGAAGCCTTAACCGGTTGAATACCGTAATTACAGAAACATTGAAAAAGGCATTGTCTAAGGGCATACCCATCGTGTCTGCGGAGTTTAGCTAGCCAATTTAAATTAACCATGTATGCTTTAGTTACGCTTTCTTTAATACTTAAAGACCACATTTTGTTGTTGTTAGGATTCCGTATCTCAAAAGGAAAAAAAAAACGGAACCCTTATAGGATCCCTCTTGTGTGTGTCTGTCTGTCTGCCTGTCCATGTTTCTGTCTGTCTGTCCATGTTTCTGTCCGTCTGTGTTTTTACTAAGTCAATCGCGGAGCGAACTACACCGAGCGAGGCGACTAGAGTGGGGTGGAGATGAAGAGTGGCAGGGCGGCGGGGGCGTGGGGAGGACAGAGCTAGTCCGCACGCTTGCGCTAGCGACACAAGATGAGGCAGGCGAAGCGGAAACCAACACATGACAAATATAAAAAAAAAATTGTCAAATTGAAAAAGCATAACAAAACATCGGACAGGCCGGACACCGTCTAATTTGGCCGCACACGCAACCAAAAAGGCTGACTGTGTCCGGCTTTTTATTTAGTGCTTACTGCACGTCTTTTTACTCTTGCAGTCTGTCGGCTCATTATACTCAGAAATCATACAGCGCCCTTCGCGTTCAGTACAATAACGCATTCAGGCGTCCTGTTGGGGTTGCCCCGATACTGCAGCGCATCTGGGATGTTTCCGGAAGCTCGCGTTGACTGCTTCTACACTGTGATGCGGAAGCGGTGCGCATCCCTGGTTAGTAGGGTGCGGGGCAGTACCAACAGAATCCTGTCTATGGTAGCAAGTAGGCTGGATTGTGCGTTTGTGAACCACTGCTGCAGGGTATCAGCTGGGCTTGTTACCTTGCAGCAGTGATGTCACAAATTGTGTCTGTGTTAAAGTTCTACTAACATAGTATGTAAGTATATTGTTACTAACACTTTCAGTCTTGTTGCTTGATTAAATGATGATGATTATTATTATTATTATTTATCCGGACGCCTTGCAACGCTACTCGTATACGCTAGTCATAGGAGTAACACAAATTAGTAATTTTGATTTGGTTTGCATTCATTTGTCATTTGCTGTTGTCAGCACACTTTCCCGTTAGTCATACAGATGGAAAAAGGGGAGGAACGCAAATTACTTAGCAACTATCATCATCATCATCATTTCAGCCTAAAGACCTCCACTGCTGGACATAGCTCCCCCAAGCACCGCCACTTCGACCGGTTCTGTGCTTCCCGTATCAAGCGGATTTCTGCGGCCTTCACAAGGTTCTAACGCTACGTCTTCCGGTACGGTAACCTTTTGGCACCATCGGCCATCTGTTCTGCGAGCAATGTGCCGTGCTTATAGCAACTATGGAGGCTTGTAAATGATTTGCCGTAATTTACTTTGTTGTTACATGTTATATTGTCAGCTGTAAGTAGGGAATGCAATCTCGATCTTGTGAGACCTCGAGCCGTTTTCGTGATGCAATCTCGTGGGAAGACAATCTTGTTCGAGATTTCGACCAATGTGGTCGAGATCTCGGACGAGATTTCGAGAATTAGTGTGGGCGTCGATTCTACTTCATAAAGTGGGAGAAATCTCGATCTCGTAAAACTCAAAATTTCGAAAACAAGATCTCGAATGGCCAATCTCGACGTCAAACTTAGCACGCGAGAAGTCGAGTTGCATATTTAAAAAAATCAGTAACATGCAACATGAATATAATACCTTCTTCTGTCGATCCTGCTTACTCTGACAGCTTGAATGTGGCAGCAGATAGAATGGCAATTTGTTTAGCTTGGGGGCTGCCATCTCTATGGCCACGTCGACCACCCAGGATGGTACTGTCTCTACAAGGAGGTTGCCTTCTGTTTCTCCGCCGGCGTCACCAACCTGAAAATAGGGAATATTAATGATGTAGGTGGTAGTAGTAGTATTAAGAAATCGAAGTAATTAGAGTAAAAGAAAAACCGGCCAAGTGCGTGTCGGCCCACGCCCAAGAAGGGTTCCGTTGTTAGGATGAATTTATCCCAAGAACAAACTTAACATTGTAGTTGATAAACATGTACCCCCATAAATTCCTACTGCAAATGTAAGTTTGTAGGCACAATATCGAGAGATTTACCATGTTATTTTAAGATAATAGACTTCTTAAAGATTTTCCTGTAATCTATAAGTATAGAACTATTTTCTGTATATTTTTTCAAAATTTTAGGTTCAGCAGTTTCGGACATAAGGGGGGTGAATGGTAAATTTTCGTCTATTTTCACTTATAACTTTAAAACAATTTATTTTAAAATTATAAAAAATATATTTGAGAATTATTCTAAATTCATTTATTTACTGTCCACGTCCGTGTTTGGGTCTCTAAAATTGATATGTATACCAAATTTTAACTTAATTGGTCCATTACATTCGGAGCAAATTGGCTGTGACAGACGGACAGACAGACACAAGAGTAATCCTATAACAGTTCCGTTTTTCCTTTTCAGGTACAGAACCCTAAAAAGGTATGGAAAACAAGAAACTGTTATGAAAATATTATTACAGAAAAAATCTATTCAATGTTGATTTACATTGACAATAAAGTATCTTTAACATTATGGTGTTGGTAGGTGCTTAATGTAATAGCCAGCATACTAATAGGCACATAAAAGGCATTTTTGATCATCAAAATTTACAAAAAAATTAATTGATTCCAGTTGCCCCTTACAAAAGGTAGTTACGTATGGAGAAGAATGGGCAAGACACTCCAGAGTCCATACGTAGTGCATTATAAATGTTGCTTAAACTAAAAAAGGTAACAATCAGGTTTTAAATGACTGTAATTGTTTTGACATACATTAGAGAGGAGCTTCTCATTGCAAACAATGAAATAGCATCATGTTGAATATCAACACCTCCATGCAATAACATCATAATTTTCAAAATTGCATTAAAATGACATCACTACCTATGTAAAAAAACCTGTACAATCATTGTAACTCTGCTCCCATTCATTTTTCAAATATGCAAAAGTCTAAAGTATATTAGATATTCGAAAAAAGTTCATTTTTTTTTCAAAAAAATCATTGCAATGCATTACGATTTTATTACATGGAGGTGTCGATATCATTAATACCAAGTTTTACTAACCTGCAATCTATACAGTGTCCGACCACCAACTTCACTAAAAATAAGTGGAGTATGTTGTGGCACACTAAAGTAACTGTTACCGATCACCCTCTGTCCAGCTTCATTTACTCTGTTTGGATGATTCCAATGATCCAACAGAGCTTGCAGTAACAACGCACCAAAGTTCACCTTTTGATCATTCTCAGTAGTCAAACCAGCTTCTTTGGCACTAACCCATGCACTCAAACAGTCCGTCTCATCCTGCCCCAGATGTATTGTCAACATACCAGTCTTCAAATCTACGTTAAACCAATTTGGTACGTAAACCATCTTGAATCTTTTCTTCACTTCTTCCTCATAATCTACTTCTCCTAAATCTTCTAGTTTACAAGCTTTTAACACGTCATAAAGGGCTACGTTGTTTGCGGTATCTTTTGTTACTACATGTCTTTTATCATTTAATACTGTGTAGTGCTTGATAGCGGGACCGCCGGGAATGTGATGTATAGGCTGTGTTTGGTACACATTATTTGTATTATAATTGTTTTGGTTATACATGTCTAGGGAATTTAAAGGAGGCAGTTTCCAGCAGCGGACATCAGATTCGGATGTTGACACCCAAACGCCAGTATTGTCTGCTGTAAAGCACAGTTTAAGTATAGGGGCAGTTTCTTCACATACTATCATAAAGTTATCAGGGTTTCGTAGCTCTGTTATAATGACTAGTCTATCTCTTCCACCCGAAATGATGTGTGTAAAGGTTTCAGTAGCTAATAATGCCCATACTGCTTCAGAATGTACTCTTATAGTAGAAACACATCGCTGCTGTGATAAAGACCACAATTTAATTGTACCGTCTGAGCTGCCTGATACGCACTGTGTTCCATCTCTGCTTACAACTAAGGCTTTAACATTGTCTGCATGTCCTTTTAACTTCATAAGTCTTGAACAGTTTCTTGGATCCCAAACACGGAGGACTTTTTCTGTAGAACCGCTTACTAGGATAGTTCCAGGAGGATTCATAGCTAGACTGTATATAGACTCCTTGTTACCAACGAGACTAGATGTGGTTACTGTATTGTTACTGGCAGTCAAAGCAGTCAATGTGTTGACATCCCAAAGAAAGATTGCTCTATCAAGGCCCGCGCTGGCGACCTGTTCCTTGTCTTTAGCGTAAGCTAAAGTACGTACATAGTCCTTATGAGTCCGTAACGTAGACATACAGAATCCCTTTGGAGCATTCCAGACCTTTACTGTCGTATCTGATGAAGCGCTTATTAAGTTTTTACCGCCGCAACATAACACAATATCGTTCACCCAGTCAGTGTGGTGCTCCATACTCTGTACGTACCGGTCCTGGACACCAGTCGCAGTACTCCATACACGAATAATTCCATCCCGACCGGCCGAATACAAACGGCCCTGTATTGGATCGAGTTGCAGTGAACTAACACCATTTTTATGCCGCCGTTCCTCCTCATCTCTTATCACGAACGACACTTGAGTTTTCTTACGCATCGTGCCCATTTTCCGACATTTTAAAATGGAATTTGACTAATATTTCTTACACTTTTGTTACAGTAATCGCAAAATTCTTGGGATTTGTTTCAGTTGTTTGACATTTCCGTTTGACAGACAGACAGGTGCAGGAAAATGGCTGGTCAGATGTGATTGGTTGACGTCTACTTGCGTAATTAATAGACCAATAGGGTTGCCAATAAAAAACTGCGTTCGAGAGATTTATAATAAATTTTTGGTTTAGGATACGTTCGTATTCAATACAATGTAAAAAAGTTTTTTTATAAATCCGAACCGAAGTTTTGAGCACAAGTTTTTCATATAGAATTTAATAACTATCACAACAACTCGCTATTTGTATAAAATCTAAACAAACATTGTTGTAACTACACGAAATAAATATTGATAAAGAACTGCAGCACTGGGTCATTTCAGATAAAATATATCAAGAACGATAGTGATACTATTTCGTAAATATGTTCTGTAATATTGCATAAAACAGGTATGCAGTAGGTATTCCGTCATCAATCAATCAGTCCGTACATCAAATTTAGATCTATGTGGCCGGTTTCATAATCCTGGCTGTCTCAACCTGCAATTGGGCCACTTATTGATAAATTTCAATAGTATAACTGAGTCCAGCACTTCTTTCACTTTCCAATATAATATAGACGTAATTACAATACAGTCCTCCAGCTAGTATAGTCACAGTCCCTCGTTTTTCTGGGTCAAGGTCAATAATTGCAATTCCTGTGATCAATGTTCTTATAGGATATTCGAGATCCACTATTTCTTTTCGCTTGAAAAACAGCAGACCATGCTTTTTCACTTGCCTGTATGTCATGCGCGCACCAAAGTGTTCTCCTTCATACAAATCGAAGCACGAAATCACGAAAATTATAGTGTTAAAAAATGCACATAAGCAAAGTAATCTCATGATTCCGATGAAATAAAGTAAACACGTGTAATTGTGTCAATGTCGTTGATAAGACTGTTTGTTGAGATGTAAAAGTGCGCTCACTATTTATTGTGATGGTTTATTATTAGTCATTATTTAAGGGCAAGCTGTACCAAAGTAGGGGAAGGCGGGGTAATTACGAACCTTTGCTCGCTGTATACCTATAACGCCAATGCGTTATAGGTATACCTACGTAGGTAAGTCTAAGTGTGCCTAAGTCGCGTTATGCCTAAACATCGTTTCAAATAAGCGTTTGGTCTTTATCATGCATTGCCCATTTCGCGATACGACACCTAAGGGAGTTTTGAAATAAATAAAAAAATTGTATTTGTAGGTTAACTTTAATAGCAAAATTTTCTTCTGAAACGTAAAATTATCGTAATTTAAACGACTACAATCAGCAATATTAATTTCTCTTTAGATAGTCAACTTTTATAACAAAAATAAAACCTCTAGTGTTTGAGTTTACCCGACACTGGTCGGGCAATCACGAAAACCTAATGGGGCAATTACGATCGTTCGCAATTGACCCAGACTGGCCTAAAAATGAGATCATGTAGTCAAAGTTAAGACTACTACAGGATATACCTAATTCGCCACCATATTTAAGGGTTCTTTTAGAGAATACAAAAGAAAGAACCCCCCGCATGCCAGTGTAAATATGTATGGTAATGTTTTAAACAGAACGAATATTTTCAGAATAGTGTCAGAATTAGGAATTCAGAATTTGAAACGATTTTACATTTCTTAGAATTGATTACGAAATAGATAACGAAACTCGTCTTCGATAACTGCCACTACGCTTAAATCTTTTCCATTCGTTTAAATCCATTTCTATTTTCTCTTGTTTTCTCTAACAAATCACAAAATGAAAGCAAAATGGATGATTACTCTAGTAATAGCAAATGTAGGACACATTTAAGTAGAATCTTACCTATAAAAATCGGAGGGCATGCTAATTTGGTGCTAACAATCCATTATAAGTCACGACTAAGACAAATTGATCCTATAATATCCTTGACCTATAGCAGCTATATCTAAGACGTCTATAGAAGTGCATGTCTTATAGAAGAATGAAACAAGACGTTAACAAGAGCAAACAATCATATTAAATGCGTTTATAGGACCAAAAGCGACAATTTCTTAATTAGTTTTATAACATGCGCTTATAAGACTGCAAGTTCTAGTAAGAATCTTATAAAGTAATCCTGTAAACGTTTATAAAATTAGTTATACAAGGTTCGTATGTATTTGTGATGACCTTATGAAAGACGCAGGAATCCGCTGGATGCGGGAAGCACAAAACCGGTCGAGGTGGTGGTGCTTGGGGGAGGCCTATGTCCAGCAGTGGACGTCTTTCGGCTGAAATGATGATGATGATGATGTACTTGTAGCGCAAATCCTCTTTTAAATGCTGTTGTAAGATCACTGCCTTAGTCAAAACGTCTATTAGATTCCTATATGATGTTTATCCTTATAAGTCGATTACTATAGGAAAATTTTGCTACTTGGGTGAAGTGGCAGTGGGCTGGCCATGTTTGTTGAAGGACCGGTGGCCGGTGGAGCAGACGAGTCCTGGAGTGGAGACCGCAGTAGTGTGCGACGCCCCCCAGCTAGATGGACCGACGACCTTAAAAAGGTTGCTGGTACAGACTGGATGCGGAGGGTGAAGGACAGAGTGTTGTGGCGCAAGTGGACTTCTCAGAGTAATGTTTTTAAAATATGTAGTAGGTACTTAGGTGTCTGCCCCTTAAACAATAGATAAACCGAATAAATCATAATAATGTGCCGTTCAAATCAAAATAATACGAAATAGCTATTTATAACCTACTACAAACATAATGTCTTTTTATTATTCCACACCAAAAATCTGCATTGGAAAAACAATAATCGGCTGAACAAATAATCGAATAAAATCCAGCTCCAACTCGAAATAATTGCTCAATCGATTAAAACTCGACTGCTGACTTTAATCGAGAAAGGATTGGCTACAAATCATGAAGATAAACAGTTACTGTAGCCGGAATGGCTTAATAAATTGTGTTGAACTTTTGTATTGATGAGAATGAAGTTAAAAGTGAAATGTTAAATAAGAGTCCGAGAGGATTGTCAGTGTTTTGTTTTGCAACAATCGTCTTCTTCGATGTCCTTTCCACCGCTCTGGTTTCATTCACTCTTCTTTCTTTGTCCAGGCGGTCTTTCTTCGGAATATGTTCCCTCTGAATATCAGGAGGGCAACTAGTCGGTTGTCTTTTAAAGTGAAGGCACGTGAACATAAATACGTACCAAATTATTTTACAATTCAATTATCTAAATTTTAAGATTTATTTCATTTCTATACATAGTAAGGTGAAAAATGGACATTCTTCTAGTGAAATATTTTTAAATAAAAATAAAAAAACGGGCAAGTGCGTGTCGGACCAAGCACAATGAAGGGTTCCGTACTTGGGAAGAATTTATCCTAAGAACAAACTTAACATTGTAGTTGGTAAACGTAGTCTCCCATACATTCCAAGTGCAAATGTAAGTTTTTACGCACAATATTGACAGATTTACAATGTTATTTTAAGACCATAGACTTCTTATAGATTTTCCTGTAATCTATAAGTATAGAACTATTTTCTGTATTTTTTTCAAAATTTTAAGTTCATTAGTTTCGGAGATAAGCGGGGAATGGTCAATTGTCGTCTATTTTCACTTATAACTTTAAAATTATTTATTTTAAAATTATATTTGAGACCCTCACAGTAAGCCCTTTTATTTGATATGTCACACGGTACAGTTTGAAAAACTTTTTTTTTAAATTTCTTGTTTGCCCCCCAAAACTGACCCCAATATTCTAAATTTATTTATTTACGGTTCACGTCCGTGTTTGGGTCACTCAAATTGATATGTATACCAAATTTCAACTTAATCGGTCCATTAAATTGGCTGTGACAGAGGACAGGCAGACACGAGTGATCCTATAAGGGTTCCGTATTTTCCTTTTGAGGTACGGAACTCTAAAAAGCCACGCGGGCGAAGCCGCGGGGAGCAGCTAACGTAATAAAATTCGTGGCGCAGAAAGCTCGTTGATTGCACAACTTCTGTCATGGACCGCCTTCAAAGCCATCAGTTTCTATACCTACGTCATTAGTTTCGTAGTGCGAGTAAACAGTAACACGCTTAGTTTGTATGGAAAGTTTTGACAATGGTGCCGATTCCCTTGTTCACAAACTAAACTAAATTTAAGTTCAGTGCATCTGTTTCTTTCTATTTCATTAATAAAAGGACAGAAGATAAATTTAAGTTAAGTCCTGTCAAATTAATCAACCCGCCATGTTGAATGTATTTTTCAAAATAGTTGGCTATGTTCTGTTTATTGTGAGGTTAAAGGCTCCTCCGCGTGTCGCGCAACGAGCGGTGCCTTTGTGTCGCGTCGCGTGTCGCGTCTGTTTCTAGGTGCCTTAATATTACATATCTAAAGATTTAACAATGTCTTGACATATTTAGGTTCTTGAAAGTCCATTAAACAAAAAAAAAAAAAAAAAAAAATGGCTGTAAAACCCAGGTCCTGTACTTTGATTGGCTGCATTTTTATTAAACAGCCAGGCCTTCGCAACAAGTACACAGAGGGCTATCTCAAAGTATTCAATCGAACCTCTAATAATACCCATTTTGGGGTCCTAAAATATTATTGAACACTAAAATAATTATTAACCAATTATTATTTTAATCGAACCTCTAATAATACCCATTTTGGGGCCCTAAAAATATTATTGAAAACAAAAATAATTATTAACCAGTTATTATTATTATAATTTTTTTCTTTTTTTGAACCTCAAATAATTTCTATTTTGTGGTCCTAATAATACTAAATAGCCAAGTAACTGCGACCAACTTGGATGTAGCGCTTGCCGGGCGCTGCCGCGGCACCGCTCGCATCGCTCGCTTGGCTCGCGCGCCGTTGTACACAGTTCTAACCTAACCTCACCTTAGAGGTTATAAAAGAGAAAGGTTGACTGGTAGAGAATGCCTTGTGGCATTAAGTCCGCCTATGTACGACTATTGTACATGAAGTTTAAATAAATAAATATAACAACCCTAACCCATTTCTTCAGTGTGCTCGAGCTTAGTTTCGACGACCAAGTGTGAGAAAAGCTTGAGAAAAGGCCAGAAAGTTTAAAAAAAGGCTCAATTGTTTAAAATAAAAAAAACCATTAGATGCGCAAAAAATTTGGTTCATTTACTTATTTAAAAAAGTGTAATATAGGTATAAGGTCAATAAGTTTTTAGAGAATTAGTTGAATATTTCACTTTAATTGAATATACATATTACAGCCGTTCTAGAGACTATTTTAATGCACGCCATAATTTTATTGGGATTCATAGTAATGTTCACTCTAGAATGCATTGTTCCGCCTCTATCCGTTTCTCATAACCGAAATATCCCCCACTGCCCGAGAGACCACAAATGTCATTCACTCTCGCCAAAACATGCACTATCATCATTGAAACCATTCACACTTAAGTTCACTAATTGAATGAAGCTCACCATGCGAGTTTATGATCTGAAATAATTTACGGCGTCCACGATCAACAGTTCCATGACATAAATGCTGTTAAAACGAGCCATTCGAGAATAGTGATGGGGAAATCAACTAATGCGAGTTAATCGACTAAATTGATTTAACGATTAATCGAATACGTAGTAGGTTGATTGGATGTAAAGTCATTCTTCAAATTCTAATTCTAATTCAAAATATCTTTATTGTGGGCAATGTTTGTTACAGGTGTTAACAAAAATTTTTAGTTCCAATATGTCCTGCCTAATAGGCACACAATAGTTATGTGTTGGCATTAAATTTAAAATAATTTTACATGTTAATAGTTATTATAAAAATGTCAAAAAATCAAAATACAGTGAAATTAATACATGGTCAAAAAATCTATCAATAATTCAAGAAATCTTGGATCGTGTAGTATGCTATACCAATTAAAAAGTTTCGTAATTTATTTTTAAATACTGGAAGTTCCTTAGTGCTCAGAATGTCAGTAGGTATTTTGTTGTATATTTTTGATGCAATGCCAAAGAAGCTTTTGTTAAATAGAGCCGTTTTATGTGGTACCATAAACAATTCTTATCAATAGCATTTGATAAAACCCGAAAGGAATCTAATTATCTCACAAAACTCCATGTTAAATCTATGGCAGTTCGAATTCAGATCGAATATGAGGTTTTCTCGCGGAGTTACAATTTGAACAGCTTCTTGGCTTTGGCTGGCTTACATTGGACAACACCCCGGCGACTACCTTGTCGTGAACATAACACAAAATCATGCCTGAACTCCAGGAAGGTTTAAGCGCCACTATACCTATAATTTATCCACGTTTTGCCAGTTATACCATCAAACGGACATAAAATCCAGACAGAAATACCTAATAGAAAAACCCAATATCACTTTACCCGAACTGGGAATCGAACCCAGAACCACATAGTGCTTGCGACCACTGGACCAACGAGGCAGTTGTATTATTTCGTAAAACAAATAGAGTTGCAACTATTTGTCGCTCGCACTTATCAATAGTATCGAATCAAGCATTTAGTCGAGTCGTTAGTTAATCGATTAGTCGAATTGTCAAACGCTTGGTAGTTTGTAGGAGACTAGTAACTCGCAATAGAGAATTTGTGTAGACCAATATCAACTGTGTTTAGCCGCTTGGCGGCAATATTCGATATTATCTGAACAGACAGTATCAAATTGTTTAGCTACGATTATTGTATGTAGCGAGCCAGCTTTAAAAGGATAATCGGTTGTTTTATGACAAGTCTTTTATAGAAGAACAGCAGTACGGTTATGGATTGCCTTGCCCATGTCGATAAGGCGTGCTCAATCTTAGTCCACTTGTTAAATTCTGGTAAAAAACCACTTCCTCTCTCCTTAAACATCATCATTACTTAAAGTTCCTTGCTCTTGTTTCATGTTTATTATTGTGTATATATATTTATACTAGCTTTTGCCCGCGGCTCCGCCCGCGTGGATGTCAGTTATCGCGTAAAAAAGTAGCCTATGTCCTTCTCCATATCCCAGGCTATATCTCTGCCAAATTTCATGACGATCGGTTCAGCGGTTTAAGCGTGAAAACGTAACATACAGACAGGGCCTCAAGTCTGCTATTACAATAGTGTCTGAATGGTCTCGCCATTGTGAGTATTTGACAGTGTTTGTATGGCTAATCTGTCAAAAACTCACAATGAAGAGACCATTCTGACACTATTGTAATAGCAGACTTGAGGCCCAGACAGACAGACAGATAGACAGACAGACAGAGTTACTTTCACATTTATAATATTAGTATTGATTGATATATATATGTCGCAGGGAAATGAGGATATCAGGGATTTCACGATATCCCTAGGGATATCACGAAATCCCGGTAGATATCGAATATTCTTGTTTATTACGTTTTTTTAATAAAAATATCTAGTGGTATGACAAAATATTAATATAAAGTCAGAGATATGTCATTTCACTAAACTAAATGTCAAACTCAAACTCAAACTCAAAGCATTTATTTCAAATAAACCAAATACAGGTACTTTTGAATTGTCAAGGGGTCGGTCAGTCAGAAAGATGAAGCTAGTTGCCCATTCCAAAGCGTAGGAGGTTCCTATGGAGAAGAACGGACAAGAAACTCCATGGCCACTCTTTTAAAACCAAATATTGTTACAAAATATGGGTTACATCATTCATGTTGAAGTTATACATGTGAGAACAATGTAGAAAGACGTGCACGTTAGAAGCGTCCGTAATTAAAACAATTCAAAAATTAAAATAAGCCGTGGCAGCTAAGAGATGACCAGTCCCAACTGACGGCGCCCGTTCACGAACATGACGCATGGATGCGGAATGTAGTGAAATAAAGAATACTGTTGATGAATAAAGTAATAAAACAAAGTACCCCCACTAGTGCCCGCGTGGGTAGAGCCAGGGAGAGAAATGCATGGCTCGAGCGACGCATTTGTTTCACTCCTACTAGTGCCCGTGTGGGTACTAGAGCGAGCGAGAGAAATGCATGGCTCGAATTTTATTCGACATATCCGCTTTTCTATCATTTTACTAGATTTAGTTAAGTGAAACGACATATCACTGACGATAAATTGGTATTTTGTCATATCACTAGATACTTTTAGTAAGAAGACGTAATAAACAAGAATATTCGACATCTACCGGGATTTCGTTAAATCCTTGATATCCTCATTTCCCTGCGACATATATATATATATATATATATATATGTCGCAGACCGGAGCTATTTGGATTTTCGGGGGTTGTTTGGAACAAAGCAATGAGTTGTCATAAATTCGAATTGTGATCTTCGTATGAAAAATTGTAAAAGTAAACAAGACCAGAGATAAAATAAAAGCTGTCTATGGTGTTTTGGTAGAATTTATGTCAACTCAAATCTTACAATTACTTTATTACAAATAACCCCCGAAAATCCAAATAGCCCCATTCTACGGTATATATATATATATATATATATAAGTATCTATATGCTATATCGTCATAATCGTAGAACAGTGACGGATCTGACATTTATGTTAAACTCTGTCGCGCATGCAATAACAGCAGTAAGTATAACTTTTGTCCAAATTTAGTTGAGTATTGATTAGGAATCAGCTCATTGCGCTGATTCCGAATTTATGTTTGACTCTATTTGGACAAAAAATATACTTACTGCTGTTATTGCACGCGCGGCAGAGTTCAACATAAATGTCAGATCCGGCACTGTTCTACGAATATGACGATATGTATGTATGTATTTATAATAAATAGCTAACGTAATTATCGTAATGAAAGTTATTGAACTGTGAAAATGAAAACCATTGCTGTGTTACGCAATTACAGGTTTGTTTACTTTTTCAAGGTCTTAAATTGAAAAACGGTATAATTAATGGGGTTTATTTATAAACGTTGCTTAAATTTAAGTGACGTTCAAACGTCAAAAATGTACGTTTAAACAGTCGCTAATCATTACTTAACTTTAAGCAGCGTTTATGAATAAACCCCAATGTCTTAAATACGAAACTGTTGTCATGATTTTGAAAATTAAGGAGATTTGGCCTTCTGGTTGCCAAAAAGAGGATCCTTAGAAATACCGTCACACTTAAATCAAAATCCTAATCAAACCTGCTTTGTAGGCACAAAGCCTCGTTGAATCGGAAGAAAATGCTGTAATCCATCCATAATCTGAGTCGCTAGCACGAACGCGCGTTGTAGACGTTACATTTTTTTTGAGTTAATTTAAGTTAGTTACAACAATTTTTTCTTTTTGACATGTTTTTCTTATTTTTGAGATAAACAATTAATATCGTTTGATTATTGTAATTATGTCATATTTTTTTTAGTATCAATGACATTCATGAATGTTTGTAAGTACACCTTCTGGTATAACATAGCGGGCTTGTAATTTTTTTATAACAATATATATAGTTGGGGTACTTTACACAAAATAAACTCCAAACATGTAAACTGTTTATTGCTTTAAAACTAAATGGTAATACCTGAAATTAGTGTGATACATGTATTATTTAACGTTTATATAAAATGGACGGCTCGCGAAGCGCAAGAGTACGTTCGCCGAGCGCGTGCGCTGATACTGGGCCTCAAGTCTGCTATTACAATAGTGTCAGAATGGTCTCGCCATTGTGAGTATTTGACAGTGTTTGTATGGCAAATCTGTCAAAAACTCACAATGAAGAGACCATTCTGACACTATTGTAATAGCAGACTTGAGGCCCTGGTTGTTTGCGACTAACTCACAAATGGCGGTACGGGGTGAGACATGCGTAGTGTTGTACCGAACCGTAATGCGATATCGCGGGCGCGACGCGACACTAGTAGCACAATTTCTTTGTCGCTGCCTGTCGCGCTCGCGATATCGCGCGAGTCTGTAGGTACGAGCCTTAATAGGGGTCGAGTTAAATTAAATTTTTTCTTTATACCCAAACTTTCGTCAACATGTAACACAAAAAAGTGACCACATAACTTTATGTATCGTGTAACCAAAACCAAAAGGCTGTTTTGTATTTTATAGACAAATCACTTTTATTAAATCAAGTTAACTTTTATAAAGTCTTGTCAAACTTTGATTATTCCTGAAATAGCCGAAGTAGTTAGGTTAAATATTTATTTCAATGTATAACAACTATTTTATTGTACACACGGCCACAAATCAAGCTATATACATTTCTAGTTTAGGCTGATCTCGCTTTGCATAGGATTTCCGTAAAATGAGAGGTCAGCTTATACTGGAAATGTATAGCTTGATTTGTGGTCGTGTGTACGTATGTTAACAAATGATTAAATGATTATGATTATGATTGGCAATTAACTATCCCATAGCATTTTGGTATTTTGCGACAAGCACAGTTGTATTCTGGGGCACAAGCCTCCTCTATGGGAGAGGGGCCGGGCTGTATCCACGACGCGGGCCCAGAGCGGGTTGGTGGATGTCACAAGTCTTCGAATTTTTCGGTTCTAGGACATGCCGGTTTCCTCCACCGTATGTCCCCATAGATAAGAATGAAGTCTTAGGCTCCGTGCAAACGTGCCACCGACCACAGCCACCAGTGCCTGGCTACAAGCTGTGTACATGATTTTTAGCACGTTTTGTAAGGGATCGCCGCACACGTATAGCGAGAGGCGTCCACTCGCGACTCAGTGCCCGCGACATGTCACCGGTGGCATCCAGTCGCTACTTAAAAACGCCGACACTCGCACATGCGCGTCTTATGGAATCCATCGTGAGGCCCGGATTCCACCAAAGCGAAGACGAGACGAGAGGAGAGGAGATGTGTTTTATACAACCAATAGAATTTCGTTATTCACACATCTTATCTCCACTCAGCTTCAGTGGATACTACTGAGCGGAGATGTGTCATATTTGTATGGCGCGATTGAAGCGGAGATGTGAGTTGTGCCTCGCCGAGATTGAGTTGGGCGGCGGTACAAAGCGGAGATGTAAGCTGGTGACTGCGAGCAGCGGAGACTGTAGTGAGCGGGGCGGTCAGATCGCGCTAAACTGTGCGTTCATCTCAATATCCAACGCTCGCCGAACTCAGATCAGTTCTGAGCTCACATCTCAGCTCCAGTCTAGCCAGTACGCATCCCCGCACAGCTTTGGTGGATACAACCTTGCTGAAAAACATCTCTTCTTGTCTCCGCTTCGGACATCTCCGCACATTTCCGCTTTGGTGGAGTCCAGGCCTGAAACTTTACAGCAGGAGTGTTACTAATTGTAGCGGCCACCGACTACTAGTGGCGGCCCCGAACCTTCCGTGGCAGTCGCCGACCACCTTCGTTTGCGCGATACCAAAGGGCGTGGCACGTGACAGCCACCGGTGGCTGTGGTCGGTGGTCCGTTCCGTCAACTCGGAAACGGATCGTAAGCGTATCAACTCAAGCCGTTTAGTATTCTTTGCATGAAACTCCCTACTGAAAAGCACACTAATCGGGACAAGCTCACGAACCGCGGTGTGGCGCGTGGTCAACCAGCGGTCCCCGTACTTACGGCTCGTTGTCCCCGCGCTTACGCCTCTCCGTCGCCGCGCTTGCGTCTCTTCGTCCAACCTTGTCCCTCTCACCCCTCCCGCGTTCGGATTCAAACTGATCTGGTGCCAGCCACGTCAACCAGCAGCGGTCAGCGAGCCGTAAGCGCGGCGTCGCCTAGCTGTAGCCGAGTCGACGTATCGGAGCTGCTGGTCCGCTTTGATTACGTGTTTACGTTAGGTTGACGCCTGTTTGACGGCGAGGCGAAAGGCGATACGGTGACGATTCCTTTCCGAGTTGATATGTGTGCAGGTGTGCTACGACCTTTAAAGCTAAGTAAATATTAAGTGCATAATAAGTATTTTCAATTTTAAATTCGTTCGAATTTACAACGTTAACTCCGCGCGTTCGTGCTAGGCCCACTGAGTAGTTCGGAACAAAATTACTGATGATCAACGTTGCTCGGGTAAATTGGAGTGTTTGGCACGAGTTGATTTGAATTCCAATCTGTAAAGGCTGAAGATTTAGTTTTAGCTAAAGTTTAATATGATCGCGTTTCTTGGAAGCTCGTTCCGTTGTCTTGTCTTCGATAGTAGATTTGATTGAGTTGATGCACAGTACTGCCTTCCTGTCACTGTCTTTTGGACTAAATAATAATAATATTAAAAAGTTTATTTCTTAAAAAAATACGGATTTAACATGTTTCATATAGGGTAGAACCCGGATAGTCGCCCCGGGGGTATAGTTGTCTTTTTTGCAATTACTCTAGTTTCGCGAATGAAACACATGTTATTTTATTTCTCTATAGAGAGACTCTGCAACTACAACTAAGTTGACCGTGTTGCATGTCCCTGTGCGTTTGCATGGGACGGCTAGGTGCGATCAAAGTTTTTGCGGGATAAATGTCTTCTTTTGCGACGGCGCATCTATCCTAAACGTAATTTACATGGATTAGGCAACTATCCCCTATATGGGATAGTTGTCCCAAAATTTAGAGGTCCGCAAAAATCGCCAATACTCTGGAAATATCAAAGATAATATTTATTCCTTTCATAAATTTGAAGATAATAAACCAAAGTACTACCTAAGTTTTACAAATAAAGAATCTTGCTTTTTGTACAAAGAGATATAAAGTAATTTCAAAAAGTGGGGCATCTATCCTGGTTTTACCCTATAGACAATTCAAGTGAGCTTTGGTAGTAACACAACGCAATACAAATCTAAGAACTGTAATCTGTACAAAAAATGGGAAACCCTGCCTCTCAAACTAGGTAACCTGTATCTTGAGAGACAGTGATTCAGCATAAAATATGGTGCTTTATGTATAACTAGCTGTTGCCCGCGGCTCCGCCCGCGTGAATGTCGGATAGCGCGTAAAAAAGTAGCCTATGTCCTTCTCCATATCCCAGGCTATATCTCTGCCAAATTTCATGACGATCGGTTCAGCAGTTTAGGCGTGAAAACGTAACATACAGACAGACATACAGATAGACAGACAGAGTTACTTTCACATTTATAATATTAGTATGGAGTATGGATAGTAGACTGTGTCGATCTACCTGAGTGATTGAAAGATAATAAAGCTTATTTAAGTGATGTGTGTTTGTGTTTGCGCGTGTGTGTATGTATGTGTGAGGGTGTGTGTGTGAGTGTGGGCACGTGTGAGTGTGTGTTTGTTTTAAGTACCATCCGAGGACGTCCATATGAATACACAAGGCACGACCGAGGACCTTTTCAAAGCGAGGACCTTTTTGAGGGTCCTCGGTTTGACTTGACCAAAGATTCGTATTCTGCAAGCGATTTTGAGTCTTTCTGTATCTACATATATATATAAAAATGAATCCCTATTTCCCTTGGTCACGGCATCACGCGTGAACGGCTGGACCGATTTCGCTAATTATTTTTTTGTTGTGTTTGTTATTGTCAGGAGAAGGTTCTTATGTAATAAAAATTTAAGAAAGTTAAAAAAAAAATTGTAAGAAAACGACCATATTTACATTTTTATTGTAATAATAAGTAGGTAACTCTATCTTCTAATGTAACTTTATAGCGTTTGACATAACGTGTCAGTCATCATTTGGTAGGTCTGAGAATAGATTTTATCAAAAAAAAAAAAAAAAAAAATAAGGTTTTAGTTAGGTAGGGTAGGGTAGGTAGGGTTGGTAGGGTAGGGTAGGGTAGGGTAGGTAGGTGGGTAGGGTAGGGTAGGGTAGAATAGGGTAGGGTAGGTAGGTAGGGTAGGGTAGGGTAGATAGGTAGGTAGGGTAGGGTAGGATAGGGTAAGGTAGGGAAGTGTGGTAGGTAGGTAGTTTCCTTTGCGCGTAGACAAACTGCCACAGTCAAATAGCTTTTGACAGAACGAAGTCTGTCGGGTCAGCTAGTACTTAATAAGAAAAAGTTGTCTGAACCTCGGTTTGATCAAAATTATTCATAATCTTACACAAACATTGTGTATCCACCAGGTGGCGTCACTGTCGCCTCATACACAGCCTCTTTACACTCATTTCACGTTCGTTGTATTATCCGAGGATCTATGTGTTAACTTTAACACAAAAGACCTCAGTTAGCTAGCTTTTCCAAACAATGTGTATTTAAGACCTCGGTTTGCTAGATTTTCCAAACAGTGTGTATTCTAGTCCTCGTTTCGACAGTTTTCCTTACGTGTAGAAGACGAGTTATGTGCTATCGTTTAAATAAAATTATGGAGGAGAAAATCGAAGGTAGACTGAATCCTTATCCAAAACCTTTGTAGCTACTAGGTGTAAGAGGATTAAGTAGGCTTTTTCTGCAGTATGTGCTAAGTAGCCTGCTTAGATAGAGAGACACAACATTATGATATGCACCATAAAATATTGTATTGTCATAGAATCTGAATACGTATGCTATTCATGAAGAATCTAAAGTAGAAATGCCTTCCTTGGTGAAAATATGGGCAGCAGGATTTGAAATAAAAATAAGTAAAAAGAAATAAAGAACGTGAACGTACATAACACCGTTGTAAAGAAAACAACATAAACTTTGCTGAAATAGAAGTAGGTTTATTTTAAAATAAAACGAATTATTTAACTTACTTTTACCAACGATCAAAAAATTTAATTTTTATTAATTGAATTGAATTAAATTTAAAATTTTCTAACTTTTACCATTGAAATAATAGCCAAGTTGCAGCAACATCTTTGAGAAGCATGATAAGACAACTTGAACAAAACGACTTATAGAAATTATAATTAAAAGAGATCGACATAATTTGGTCGAAAAATTTGACATTACATTACTTAACACAATGGTTAGTTAGAACGCAGAAGAAGTATGCAAAAAATTAAGTACAGCAGCTTTTGTGCATTTTAATCTATACAGGGAAGTTAAAATGCCCACCAAATTAGTTGCTTACCATGGTTTGGAGGCGTCATTAAAATTTTAGTCTGAGAGAACAGGTATTCAAGACTCAAAAACGATGCATAAGGGCAATGTGTAACATGAAAGTAACATATAGTTGCGTAACTGTATTCAAGTCTCTAAATTTGCTAACATTCCCATCACTTTACATTTTCGAAATAGCTGTCTTTGTAAAATCAAATATGCATCTTTTTAATAACTCATCTGACAATGTAACACGACACGGTAAGAAGGCAGTATACAAACATGCTATGTGCTAATTTATAAATGTTATTACTCCATTTTTTTATTTCTAAATGTTAAACCTTTATAAGTAGTTACCTAATTCATCCTGATCTATTTTTTTATTATTTTAAACCACAATTCTAGTTTTATTTTTCTTAACTTATTTAATTTTGTGTTTCAAGGTAAACGATCTTTATCACAAAAACGGAAACATTGTACAACTGTCAATCAGTAAATAGCATCAGCACAAACTGGTTATTATCTTAATTTTAATATATAAAGCTAACGCGAATGCCAAATTTGAAGACGATGCTATCAACTGTTGAGTAGTTCCCTCACAAAGATACGACCCTGGCTGCAGCATCAGAACAAACTGGTATTATTTTAATTTTCCTATATAAACCTAACGCGTATGCAAAATCGGAAGACGATGCTATCAACTGTTGAGGAGTTCCCTCGTGAAGAAACGACCCTGGCTGCAGCATCAGCACAAACTGGTTATTATCTTAATTTTACTATACCTATAAACTTAACGGGTATGCCAAATTTGAAGACAATGCTATTAAATGTTGAGGAGTTCCCTCATGAAGAAACAACCCTGGCTGCAGCATCAGAAGAAACTGGTTATTATCTAAATTTTACTATATAAACCTAACGCGTATACCAAATTTGAAGTCGATGCTAACAACTGTTGAATAGTTCCCTCATGAAGATACGACCCTGGCTGCAGCATCAGAACAATCTGGTATTATCTTAATTTTGCTATATAAACCTAACGCGTATGCAAAATTGGAAGACGATGCTATCAACTGTTGAGGAGTTCCCTCACGAAGATACGACCCTGGCTGCAGCATCATCACAAACTAGTATTATCTAATTTTGCTATATAAACCTTATGCGTATGCCAAATTTGAAGACGATGCTATTAGCTGTTGAGGAGTTCCCTCATGAAGAAACGACCCTGACCGCAGTAGCAGCAAAAACTGGTTATTATCTTCATTTTACTATATAAACCTAACGCGTATGCAAAATTGGAAGATAATGCTATCAACTGTTGAGGAGTTCCCTCGTGAAGAAACGACCCTGGCAGCAGCATTAGAATAAACTGGTATTATCTTAGTTTTGCTATATAAATCTAACGCGTATGCAAAATTGGAAGACAATGCTATCAACTGTTGAAGAGTTCCCTCATGAAGAAACGACCCTGCCGGCAGCATCAGTAGAAACTGGTTATTATCTTAATTTTACTATATAAACCTAACGCGTATGCAAAATCGGAAGACAATGCTATCAACTGTTGAGGAGTTCCCTCGTGAAGAAACGACCCTGGCTGCAGCATCAGCACAAACTGGTTATTATCTTAATTTTAATATATAAAACTAATACGTAAGCCAAATTTGAAGACAATGCTATTAACTGTTGAGGAGTTCCCTCATGAAGAAACGACCCTGCCGGCAGCATCAGTAGAAACTGGTTATTATCTTAATTTTACTATATGAACTAACGCGTATGCTAAATTTGAAGATGATGCTATCAATTATTGAGGAGTTCCCTCATGAAAAACGACCCTGGCTGCAGCATAAGCACAAATTGTTTATTATCTTAATTTTTATATATAAACCTAACGGGAATGCCAAATTTGAAGACGATGCTATCAACTGTTGAGTAGTTCCCTCACAAAGATACGACCCTGGCTGCAGCATCAGAACAAACTGGTATTATTTTAGTTTTGCTATATAAACCTAACGCGTATGCAAAATCGGAAGACGATGCTATCAACTGTCAAGGAGTTCCCTCGTGAAGAAACGACCCTGGCCGCAGCATCAGCACAAACTAGTTATTATCTTAATTTTAATATATAAAACTAACACGTAAGCTAAATTTGAAGACAATGCTATTAACTGTTGAGGAGTTCCCTCATGAAGAAACGACCCTGCCGGTAGCATCTGTAGAAACTGGTTATTATCTTAATTTTACTATATAAACCTAACTCGTATGCCAAATTTGAAGACGATGCTATCAACTGTTGAGTAGTTCCCTCACGAAGATACGACCCTGGCTGCAGCATCATCCCAAACTGGTATTACCTAATTTTGCTATATAAACCTTATGCGTATGCCAAATTTGAAGACGATGCTATTAAATGTTGAGGAGTTCCCTCATGAAAAACGACCCTGACTGCAGCAGCAGCACAAACTGGTTATTATCTTAATTTTACTATATAAACCTAACGATTATGCAAAATTGGAAGATAATGCTATCAACTGTTGAGGAGTTCCCTCGTGAAGAAACGACCCTGGCTGCAGCATTAGAATAAACTGGTATTACCTTAATTTTGCTATATAAACCTAACGCGTATGCAAAATTGGAAGACAATAATATCAACTGTTGAGGAGTTCCCTCATGAAGAAACGACCCTGCCGGCAGCATCAGTAGAAACTGGTTATTATCTTAATTTTACTATATAAACCTAACGCGTATGCAAAATTGGAAGACAATGATATCAACTGTTGAGGAGTTCCCTCGTGAAGAAACGACCCTGGCTGCAGCATCAGCACAAACTGGTTATTATCTTAATTTTACTATACCTATAAACTTAATGCGTATGCCAAATTTGAAGACAATGCTATTAACTGTTGAGTAGTTCCCTCATGAAGATACGACCCTGGCTGCAGCTTCAGAACAAACTGGTATTATCTTAATTTTGCTATATAAACCTAACGCGTATGTCAAATTTGAAGACGATGCTATTAACTGTTGAGGAGTTCCCTCGTGAAGAAACGACCTTGGGTGCAGCATCAGCACAAACTGGTATTGACTTAATTTTGCTATATAAACCTAACGCGTATGCCAAATTTGAAGTCGATGCTATGAACTGTTGAGGAGTTCCCTCATGAAGAAACGACCCTAGCTGCAGCATCAGCACAAGCTTACTTCTCCTTCACAGTGATTACACCTTTCTTATTCGCGGTCCGGACGTTGCTAGGTATCACAATATCATGGAAATAATAACGTGTGCTCTGAATGAGTCTTATAAGAACTAAATAACCACTACAACGCTTCACTTTTATTGTTTTGTGAGTAATACGGCTATACATCTACATATATTGGATAATATCTTTTCTCCCACTGTTTTCGTTAAAAGCAACAGAGAGATCCTCGCTTGGTACTTCATATTAGAAAATGTGTGTAAGAAATAAATCGGAAATAAAGAAATAAAATGAATTCGGTATATTTTCCATGTCCTCGCTTTGTACAAGTTCTACGCGAAAAACTGTCCTCGGTTTGGTAATATAAAGTCTAACACAGCGTCCGCACTTTGTTCAAGACATAAGAAATATTGTGTAAAAATACGTCCTCGGAAGGGCGTCGCAGGGCTTATATAAGGGGTCCTCGGTTGGCCTACACAAAGTCCTCGTATGTGCATCGCTAGTCACATTTAGCTGTGTATTTCAGGTCCTCAGTATGTGAGCCGCAATTCATACGAAAAAATGGTGAGATAGCATTATCCCAATAAGCTCATCACTATAGATTTACTCACCTGTCTCTTTCTATCTTATGTAAAAAGGCCACCGATGTATATAAACCAGTTTTTTGGAGGGTCCTCGGTTCGTTCAAGAACTAACAAGGTCCTCATAAGGGTGTCTGTACGAACAAGGGTGTGTGAGTGTGTTAAATAGGAGTCTTTTGGCACTAAAATGACAGTGACAGGGGGCGTTGTTGGTAAACATTTTTTAAATTGTCTCGTGAAATTTACAAGGAACTAGCTGACCCGACAGACTTCGTTCTGTCAAAAGCTATAGTATAAACTCCACTACTCTACCCTACCTACCCTACCTACCTATCCACCTACCTACCTACCTACCTACCTACCTACCTACCTACCTACCTACCTACCTAACTACCTACCCTACCCTACCCTACCCTACCCTACCTACCTACCTACCTACCTACCTACCTACCCTACCCTACGCTACCCTACCCTACCTACCTACCCTACCCTACCCTACCCTACCTACCTACCCTACCCTACCCTACCCTACCTACCTACCCTACCCTACCCTACCCTACCTACCTACCTACCTACCTACTCTACCCTACTCTACCCTACCCTACCCTACCCTACCCTACTCTACCCTAACCTAATTTTTCGTAAAAACCATTAAAAAAAAAAAAAAAGTTGTTATAAACCTCACGGAGCCCGAGACCTTTCCAACGAATACAAAACCGTGAAAATCGTCAGGAAGGAAAACCCGACTTATTTTTATATAGTAGATTAGTAAGTATCTACTGTCAATGTTACATGCAAAAGGCGACCTTATGTCGCACTGACTATTAGGGAAATAACTATGGTTACATTCGATAATTCTAGCGAATTTGGAATTATATTTAAATGAAAAGTGTTAGGTTATTGCTTTGGAAAAAAACGACAGAGAAAAAAATTGATGCGTAATGCTTTCCTCTGATAAACATATAAAAATTTATAAAACCGCCGTTACCTCTAAAAAACCGGGTAAGTGCGAGTCTGACTCATGCACCGAGGGTTCCGTACAAACTCGTATGTAGCTGATTGGATCATTACGCGAATCGAGTCTCGTGTTATATTTTCTTTTTCCAAATTTCATTGCTGCAAATATATGTTTGTAAACGCAAAAACGTTTTTTTTGTGTGATAAAACTACACAACAAAATTAACAATAAATAATTAATTAATGAATTAACAATTTTCGGACTTTTTCCTTTACTTGTGCTGTAAGACCTTGCTTCTTGCTAAATTTCATGATTCTAGGTCAACGAGAAGTACCCTATTGGTTTTGATTTACTTCCGAATATCGCATAAATGTCGCATAAATGGCTGTATCTTTTTATTGCGTTGACTTAGAAGCTTGATTTTTTCAGAGCTCCAAGAGAGCATAAACTTTCGTATTTGATATTAATTTCAACTTGATATCTCCACGCGTTCCTGAGAAAAAGGGTCTTGACAGACTGATAGACAGACAGACGGACAACGAAGTGATCCTATAAGGGTTCCGTTTTTTCCTTTTTAGGTACGGAACCCTAAAAGTAGGTAAATAAATAATATGTCGGTACTATTTTGGTCCAAGCGTCAGCGGCGTTGGAGTCACAGAAATACGTGCATGTTATAACGTTATCGTGGACGGAAATTTAAAAGCGTCTTCATATATTTCCATATAAATTATGTTACTTCTCTCCCTTGCCATCCTCCCTCCGACTCTGCTCTAAGCCGAGGTTCGTACCCCACAGGGGACGCCCTTTAGCGCGCAGTCGTTTAGTTTATAAGTTTTACGCCCTGGCTGGAGGCATTAAGTTTCGGTGGGAGCTTAAGGCAACCACAGGAACGTCCGGTTAAAGAGTCTCAACCTCTCAAGGTTAACTCTGAGAAGCCCTAGATAATTAAAAAAAAAAAATGTTACTTCTCTATGGGCGATGTCGTGACGTGGACGTCCACGATACCGTCACGTTAGAAATTACAAAAAGCGCACAGTAAGTAGCGTCTTTAATGGTAAAGTCTTGTCCGTACTAGTGTGTATGTTTCGATAATATATGTTTGTTACAATAATTTATAATTTGGTTAAATGTGTCTTTATACAGCCAGTCTTCACTTTATTCCAGTTGGTCTAAGCAATTTATTGGCTCTTATCGCAGAGGGCGAATCTCAGATTAGAGGATTATATCCAAGATAAGAATGCTTGGAAACATGTTGGTCCTGCTCCATAGGACAATTTACAGTCTAGACAAAATCAAACTGGTTGCTAATTTCACTGTATGATTTATAATTTTTATGATATTAATTTTATTTTCTGTGATTAATTTAATTTAGCTCACACACTGACTATGTTAATTTTTTTTTTGGGAAATCATATACAATGTTTGTAAATATGTGAGCATGATGTACCTATCGCATTTATAAATTTTTCTGTCATTACTTCACTTTTCATTCTTTTTACCAATTGTGGTAAGTAATTTTTATTCTACGTACATCGTCTTCACCTATAATTATTAATTAATGTATACAAACTATTGTTAACATTTCCCACCAAACCATCAAATGTAAAAGTTTGGCGAGTTTAGAATTATGTAACACCTCTGTATTATAATTTCTTAAAAACAAATTAAATAAAAAAAAGAGTAAGTATGGAGTATCTTGCCCATTCTTCTACATACATAACTATCTTTTGGAACGGGCAACTAGAATCAATCAACTATTTATGTAATTTTTGACGTTCAAAAGTGCATTTTACGTGACTATTTGAAATAGACTTTGACTTAGAGGTTATTGAGAGGCTCAGGTTTCATTGTGGACTTTGAGCTAAAATGGATAATGGCATTTACGTATTTTCCTAAGTCACAACTGATCAAAGGAATGGGTCCATATTTAATTCAAAAGCAGCATCATTTTATTTAAGGAAGAAAGAAAGAAAGAAAAGAAAGAAAAAGTATTTATTGTGACTCGCACAGGAAGATCACTATAACTAATAAACACACAATCACAAAAGTATAAAAAATAAATAAAAACAGAGTCCTGTACGAGGCCAAAAGGCAGCATCACCAGCATCTCAGCATGATGCTGCGACATTTAAAATAAGTGCCGCAGCGCTGGTATTCTGATAGGGCACACTGTGATGTCATTTACCACAAGTTAGCATGTGAAAAGCTAACATTTTATTCAATTTTTTTTTTTCTTTGGTGGATTCCGGTTATCGTTTCGTTCAGCTTTGTTAACAACTGCTGAAGAGCGGAGAATATTCAATTATACTCGTTCTTTTGTTCACTAGGCCATGGGTCATTGTCATTGGTAATTTACTAATTAACATGCAGATCGTTCTCTGCAAAAGATGTCTAGTAAATCCTTAAGGCCGCTTGTACACGCTAAGAAAAGTCACCGGGCCTATGCAAGAATTATGGTTTAAGAACTTTATTATTTCTCATTAAGAATTAACAATAATTCACTTACTGAGAAACTAGATTTAGATAACATGTTTCTGAGCGTACAAAAACAACGTTAAAAAGTAAATTTATAATAATAAATAGGAAGGTAGTGATAAAAAAAAGTAAACATCAACTCATCACTAACCGCTCAAACACGGATCCAAAGTAAAAGTGGATGTCTTACTAGATACATGGCAGCGTACTAATAAAATAATTTATTTTTATTTTCCTTGTTTGCATGAACCCTTGCTAAAGCTGGTATTTTTCATATTTTTTTTTTATTTTTTTATTTTACTATGAGTTTGCTCTTGACTTTAGTCTAGGTCTGGATGACAGAGACAAAGTCTACGATGGAGTGAGCTTACCCAGAAGAAGCCTGTTCACTCTCACTTTGAATAGATTAGGGTTGTATGCGTTCGGAAACACAGACGCAGGCAGAGAGTTCCACTCCTTAGCTGCGCGCATTATAAAAGACGTTTGAAAACGCTTAGTGCGAGTTGGTGGAATATCAACTAGGTAGGTAACTAGGTAACTTGCAGTGCGTCTAGATGTCCGATGGTAGAAGGGGGCCGGTGGAATGAGGTCGGCCGGTTATTATTATTGACACATTATATAAGATTTAAGTTGTTTTTTAAAACAAGACATACTTTTCGCTTCTTTTATTTTCATGGGTATTGTACATGTTAACACCTTCAAATTCAATATTTCTTTTCCCGTAATTAACTGTTCTGGGAGGTCGAGTTACTAAATAGTTGGAGTTTCGTAGTTAAATTTTTTGTACTTGATGTTTTTTTGTGAAATTTAGTGTTGTATGAATATCTTTATGTAATATTTTCCGTATTAGTATACACGTATAGTAAGTACATATACGTTTGCGAAATGTTCATTATTTTTGTATTTTCATATATTTTCTGAGTTGACGTTCGAAATTTGAAATTAAATATTATTTTGATTAATTCTGTGCGTCCTGTGAAAAGTGATATAAGTCAACTTATATCGAATGTGATATTATTGTTGCACCTTCATCAGAAAAAAATGCTCTATTATTCTGTCTAATTAACATTTTGATACGTCTATTAGTTTTCAAGATCGTATGGTACATCTAAGACGAAATGGCGTGTTTTGATAAATATTTTTGTGTAAATAAATACATATTGACATGTATCGTTCACAATATTCAAGTTATGAAATAAATAATTGTGTTTTAAGATGTATCTCAAGTCATATCATTATTCACATATATTTATTACGTTACACGTTTTTTTTTAAACAAAACTTTATAATGAAAAAATATAATGAAGACAACATTAAGTTCGTTTGGGCCGATGTAAAACTTCTACGGTTTGACAAGACGTTGTTTCCGTGCCTTAAATATAAAACGGATTTGCGAGGTGATGACTTAAATATGATCTCGTTTGCAAAAATATCACCTTTCACCAAAGCTTCACACAGTGTAAAGGGATACAACTCATTTAGAATCATTATACACGATCATTCATTTGGTGTGTTTTGATACAACATATAGCTTTTTTTAAATATCTCTTACTGCAGTAACGCTTTTGAGCTGGAACATAATAGGTTGTAAACAATACGACACTAAATACAAATTATGTCACTATTTTTGTAAAATTATTATCCTAACAAAATTTTATAATTTTTTACACACAAAAACTACTATATTGTAAAGTTGACATTTTCGAGATGTATCAGTTTTCACAGGACGCACAGAATTTATTTTGTGCTGTTTGTAATATTTCTAGATTAGATTTGGCTGCGCTCCCCCAGATTTCTATTAGGTAGTCTATATGTGGTTTAACTAAAGAGTAGTAAATTATCGAACTTTCCGAGGAAGGCATTTATTTATGTTGTGAAGAGCTCCTGTAAGTGATAAGAGTGTACATCTGATTTTCTCTATATGAGGCTTCCAGCTCAGGTAGTTATCTAATATTAAACCTAAATTTTTATCTTTCGTTTTCCTTTGGATTAATTGATCATTTATTTTAAGTTGTATATTATCGCTTATTTTTTTATTTTTAGGGGCAATCACAACAAAGTTCGTTTTTGTAGTATTAATGGTGAGGAGGTTAGATTGGAATTCGTGTGGTTTCTACACATGATCTGTGTACACTGCCACGGTGCTGAACAAGAAAACATCTTGCCTGCGCTAGATACGACGCGCTCTTTGTTACTGCGGTATAGGGAGGGATGGGGTAGGTGAGGTGGTTCAGGTTGTTAGTGTCCGTTTAACGCGTGGACATGATCTTCACTCACAAATAATCGCAAATTAATAACAGTACTTGACTAGAACTGCCAACCATACCCTACACACGACTGCCCGAAAACAATCTTATCGTGTACACGTCCATAGTTTTCGTACCTAGGTCCGACAAATTTCTTGTCTTGTACATGATGAATTGGTCCTGTCTGCAGCAGACACGGTGAATTTTCGTGTACAAGCGGCCTTAGAATAGACGCTACCCTATATCATAGGCTATACACTGTCAGAGTATCAAAGCATTAGTATAAGAATAATTTATTTGCAGAAAATATCGGTGGTACCAGTTGTAAAAGTTGGTGGTTTAATATACTGTGGCCAGTACATCAAGCTACAGGAAACTGTCAAATATCTCCAAAAAATTGTAAACTTTAAAATATTGCTGAGTAAGATAAAAAACCGGCCAAGTGCGTGTCGGACCACTCACAATGAAGGGTTCCGTAGTTGGGATGAATTTATCCCAAGAAAAAACTTATCATGTAGTTGAAAAACATGTTTTCCTATACAGAATGTATGGGAGAACATTTTTTTCAACTGTAAATGTAAGTTGGTCGCCAATTACTCGGTAAATTGTAAAGCCTACTTAGCTGTAATAGTTTTCCTTTTAACTTCGTTATATATAGGTACTAATGCCGTGACATTTGAATTTCTAACTACAACCGTTTAGTTGGTAGAGGGGGGGACACTTGACTCTAACGTAAATTGGTACTTTAAAGTTTGATAAGTCCCGAACGGTTTACTTAATCAAAAAACGGTCTTACCAAACCCCTAACATTTTTGAAAGACCTATCTAACGATATCCCATACCATAGGAAGGACGAAAAAGAAAATTATTATCCCCACTTTATATGTAAGGGCGCCTTTTTGGCGTCATTAACATGTATACTCATGCCAAATTACAATTTTCTAGTACCAATAGTTTTTGAGCTAAACCGCGGACAGACAGACAGACGGACATGGCGAAACTATAAGGGTTCCTTGTTGACTACGGAACCCTAAAAAGGCAAAGGTTTGGTAGTGTTAGTGAACATTTGGGCAAAAGCAAATTGTAAATCAATCCCAGTGAACGTAAATAAGCATTCACAGATCAATCCACATTATCCAATAGCGTAGCGTCGCTCGAGCCCAGTCTCCTGTCCCTCGCTCTGTCTGCGCTCAACACTCTCTTGGACGCTAATACTGTGATGTGTTCGCGGATGAATGGAAGAAGAGCTTGTCAGTATGTCTGGGGCTCAAGTCTGCTATTTTTATAAATTCGTCACTCCAACACGATCCCATTGTCATTTTGCTAAAAGTTCGTAATCTGCTAAATTCATAATGGTCGATCATTGGTCGGTCAATGGTCTCGTAATAGAATTGTATTACAATGGCATTTTGAACATTTATTCATGCCAGATTTCATTTATATATATTTTTACATATTATTTATTAGTGTTATAAGCAATCTGAAGTAGTAGGAAGTTGGAAGTTTAGTAGGAAGTTTAATTTGTCATTATGTACGAGATTATCAATTCTTTCAATGGAGTGTCAGGAGCTGACCATTGGAAAGTCATAATGACGCCATTATATTAGTAGATTACCAAAATTAAATCAACAATTATGAAATCAATGATAGACCATTCTGACACTATTGTAAAAGCAGACTTGAAGCCCTGGTTCCTATCGATGTCCCTGTCACCCTGTATAGAGTCCCGGCTGACAAACGTGCTTTGTTCACCTGCATATCAGAAACTAAAAAATTAAGGGCAATTTATATTCAAATAATTCAATCTTTTGTTGACTAGTCGTGGTTCATTGTTGTGGGTAATTTCCTATTTACCATGCAGATCGCTCTCTCAGAGGGCTTGTTAGAATAGATTTATTATAGAGATCTATCACTTAAACCAATCTGGATGTGAAAGACAACTGCTTAATAAGAGCTCCATATATTGCTTACTAGCTTTTGCACGCGGCTTCGCTCACGTAGACGTCGGAAATTATCCCATGGAAACGTATATTTTTTTTATAAACCTTGCCCCACACTAGGAATTTCTCGTGTATTGTGGGTGCGTTTACAAACATTTAAATTAACATGACACAAACAGCCAGACCCGGAACAACTACTTGCAGGTCACATTTTTTATTTAATTTAAATTTTTTATGTACATTATTTATTGTTTATAGTGTTATTCGCCAAACTTTCCAGTTTGATGGCGAGAAGCGTTTGTTAACAGGTATAGGTACACAAAATCTATTAAAATCAACCTTAAAACTATCAACTATGCACTATTCAGTCAAGGATCAATCACACCGGAACGTGAAAATCGCGGACGATTTGTTTCGTGCGGAAATCAAAACCGCGCATCATCGAAGCAGCCAATCGCTTAACTACTGCGCCAACCGTGCCGTCAAACTAGTACTACTACTACCGGTATATAAAGTATCATATCTAAACAAATAAATAAAATTGAAGTATCTGTTTATAATGTCCAAATTACAACTTTTTACTAAATACATATACTAAAAAAAAAAAAAAAAAATGTCCGTCATGTAGATTATTAAAAAAAAATAACACTTTTTTTTTTGTTAACATTGTTATTTGATTAAATCAATTATTATTATTCCTCTTATTTTTTCTTACTTTACGTAATCAAAAAATTACAGCAATAAATTGAGTTCAAATGTAGCATGACGTCACTGTTCGCTAACGTTGCCCCACACTAGGAATTTCTCCTGTATCGTGGGTGCGTTTACAAACATTAAATTCACATACACAAACAGCCAGACCCGGAACAACTACTTGTAGGTCATACAAATATTTGTTCCGAGCGGGAATCGAACCCACGACACGCAGCGCAGCAGTCAATCGCATAATCACTGCGCCAACAGTGTCGTCGAGCGGTTTTCGAGCGTTTGTCGAGCGATTTTATACGTAGTTTGTTGGAATTGTAACGTAATAAGCCCCCACTCCCCAACTTTAATGTGTTTTATCTAAGTTATTTTTTATTAATATGATAAAGCAAAAAATACGTGTCTAATATTTTTTTATTAAAGAAAACATCCCTATAGCACTTACAACAAAAAAAAAAAAAAAAAAAAATTTTGTCTGTTTGTCGAAACGGCTGGACCGATTTTGACGAGACTTTCACTGGCAGATAGCTAATGTTATAAAGAGTAACCGCTAGCTGCAGCTAGTAGTTAATATAAGTCTGAAATCGCTAATCGCAAAGGTTTGTTATACACTACATAAATTCTTCTTCGTTCGTGTCGCTAGCACGACAGTATTTCAAATCTTGTTGGCCCTAAATTTCGCCAAAACAAAATAAAAATAAACTAAAAGTTATAAAAAAAATTAGGTTAATACAGCATTTTCTTATTATAACCTAGGTACACTATGTAAAATCTTAAAGAAAAGCAGTAAAAAAATATTGGAATACCTAAAACAAACAAAAAAGAGACGGTTGTCTCATATCATAATTATAGCTAGTTAACAAAAACTAGATAAAAAGAATAAGCTCACCAAAATTATTATAATAAGCGAGACAAAATCTAATAACCCTGCAGCTATAGACTTCTCCTAAAAAAACATTTCACCACAACCAAAGAGTCGTTGGATAAAAACGAGGCAAGTCAAAAATCGAAACCGACACGGGTATCGGTACACAAAAGATTTGGAACATTCTCCAGAGATTTTCTCTCGAATACGGCGGACGATTTTCGATTTTAAATCGAGAAAGCTCAATCATAATCATGCAGCGATGACATGGCAGCAATCGCTTAAATTGAAAAAGCGATGTAGCGCTGTATGTTCACGAGTGTGGAATACCTTTGAATTTGACGTGAAACAGATTTTATTAACAGAGTTGGGAGTTGGAAATAATGATGTTGTCATGTTTGATCATTATGTTTGCATTTTATTGATCTGGGTTTTTATGTTTATCGCTGGATTATAATCAGACATTTGGTTATCTTCTGCATAATAACTAACTATCGGTTTCTGAAAGTGTCGTGACTTGTGATTGGTTAACCGTAAACTACAAATAAAGAATCAGTGTTTAACGTTTTGACCGCCACATCAAAAAAGTAAAAACGTGCCCTCGGCGCCAAACTAAGAATTATCCTTTCGAGTTTTTGTCATCTTATGTTAATATCATCATCATCATCATTTCAGCCGAAAGACGTCCACTGCTGGACATAGGCCTCCCCCAATCACCGCCACCTCGACCGATTCTGTGCTTCCCGCATCCAGCGGATTCCTGCGGCTTTCATAAGGTCATCGGTCCGCCTTGTGGGAGGCCTTCCAACGCTACGTCTTCCGGTACGCGATCGCCACTCCAGAACCTTTCGGCCCCAACGGCCATCTGTTCTGCGCGCAATGTGCCCTGCCCATTGCCACTTAAGTTTGGCAATTCTTCGGGCTATGTCGGTTACCTTGGTTCTCCTGCGGATCTCTTCATTTCTGATTCGATCACGTAGGGAAATGTTAATATAGATGAAATAAAAGAAAGAAGTTCTACTAATATAAATTAGGATGAGTCAAGGAACATAATTAGCAAAGGAAAAAAAAAACCATCTTGTTTTATGAGCTTTATTTACGATTTACGTTTACGTATAAAAGTCTGTTATGTAGTCGTGACCGGGGGCGTGCTGGGCACATTGTGGTTTGTCATCTATACATGACTGTGGCGGTCAAAAGGTTAAAACACAAAAAAGATGCGTTCGCGCAATAGCTGGTATCTTTGTTCCTGAATCACGCGAACCATATTTTTAAAAGTTAAAAATTTTGACCTTTCTATCAGCTTATATTTACGAATGTAATTTTGAATTGAAATAAAGGAATAGTAACTGAAAAAGCTATTTAAAAAATGAAAAATAGCCTGATAAAATTTCCGGTTGAATATGATTCAAAGCTGTCCTTTGTCACGTCTACTTACATATTCCTAACAAATAAAAAAAAGGTTATTAGACTGAACAATTTAATGAACTTAAAGGTAAAAAATACAGTAACTAGAATTAAAATTATAAAGACCTACCTAACACTGACTCTCAAGGCAAGAAGGAGGAAGATGTGTTTCATATTACTTGAAACGTAACTCCCAGCTCCGCGTCAGGAAAGCTCCGCAATCTAGTGGATAGGGCAGCTCCGAGGAACAGGAGTCAAGGCAGCTCCGAAGAAAGGATGTCAGCGCAGTCTCCGCAGTATCGAGAAGTATATTCAGAGAAGAAATGTAGGGACGCGTCAGAGCTTCGGCGACCCCAACACTGTTAATTTTAACAGTTCCAACTTGATAGTTCTCAAGGAATCAGGCAGTAGACCTTCTGCAGTGGAGATGGTTCACTCAGAACCCAGACGTAAACTGATCAAATTGCCTCACCAGGCTCCTTTTATAGGGAAATCTGGACGTTCTTGAATATTCTGTTCTCTTCGAAAAATCCATTTTTGATTTCAAGTTTTTGCTGTCCTCTGTCCTGCCAGTTATCTGACCAGCCAGGTGTAGTCGGCCAAGATGTATAAAACCTCCTGAACAAATTCTGAGAGTGCGTTTAAGAAACTTATAATTATAATAATTTAGAATTTAGTTATTTAGTAGACGACGTATTTAAGTATAAAAGAGATTTAGAATATCCAAAATTATGTAAGTAAATGATTTTTAGAAAATACAAACCTATGCAACCTTCACTGAATAGGCTGGTAAGAAAATCTATGAAATAAGTAGACTTGAGTTTGACACTTTTGACGTAAATATCTTTTCAAGAATAAAATTATGCAAAATGATGAAAATCTAATAAAAAGTATGATAAATGGAAAGAAAAACGTAAGTAGAGTGATATATTAACCATATTTGTAATAAACAGCAACTATACCCTTACAACCTGTATATATGTAACCAAATGTGTTACCATATGACTAACACACTCATAGCTCAGATCTGAGGACTCATAGTCACACAAGCATAGCATTGTTTGTGTGTAGTAGTGCAAATGATTGCCAACAAACTCTCTTCATATATTTTCAGCGACGCTAGTTTGTCCCGTTTATTGTTTGATAAGGAAACATGTGCAACGGCTTCCAGACATTTTGGCTGGAAAATGGTGTTTTAAAGAGTTTGCCAATTTGTCATTTTGTTCTTAAAAGATTTGTGGTAATATATCAAGCTAATTGATAAGTTAATGGGTGTGCTTGTATATCTGTATTATTTTTATTAATGTGAAGACTATTAGGTTATACTGAAATTTTTTCTCAAAAAAATTTAATAAACGTTTCTTTCAGTATATCATACTAAGACGACCGGTACATTAAATTATTTAGAATCCAATAAACCTGATTTGTTTTATTACCTCACATGAAATGTATCGTTACCGTGGAAAGCGCACGTAGCGAACGGCAGCGAAACTTTCATAATTATGCACTTAGTAAAAAGCTGTTATTTTGACATTACAAACAGATACTTAAATTTTATTTATTTGTGTATAGTCATACATGAATTACGTGTTTAATGGTTTCAGTTTACTTTGAACCAATCATATTTTGAGAGAGAGACAGGTAGATAGAGTGACAGAGAAATACACACTTTGCAAAAATATATTCTCGTATCACTAATTAACTTTATTCATTAATTTAAAATGAGCTAATTTTCTATTTAAATTGTAAATAAATGTAAACATGGAAGCACCCAATTATGCGCATAATTAAAACCTTTGATGTTTAATATTATTTTAATAGGAAACTCAACAAAGTTTTACTTGTAAATAAATAAACAAAGGGTTTATAAATATTTAAAGGTTTTACATTACGGGTTGGACTCATGAAAGGCCTAGTTGACTCGAGTAGCAATATCAAAATAGCTCAACAATCAACTCAGTCTATCGCAGTCTACTGTATTATGGAAATCGCTCCTTATTTTGAAAAGTCCTAAGGTTTTGCGAACATACAAAATGCTTTCTAATGGGCTTGCACACACTCGACGAGTGCCATGGGAAGTAGCGAGGAAAGGACGCAGAGACGTAGTGTGGCAACATTACTCGGCATGCCACACGTCATGCTCCTCGTCGTGCCCACCGCTCCCTATTTTGTCGGTTTTTTGTGCGCGAGTCAAAGGACCGGCAATACGAGCGCAAGTGGCTAGCCACATAATCGCGCGGTCGCAGTCGCAGTCCGCATCGAGCGCTCACACAAAACGCACGCGTACACAGTTTTGGTATTTTCTACGACAAACCTGAAACTGAATAGGTATAGTTTCTAAGAAAAAGAAAATTAATGATAACAGATGATTTTAAGGCCACTTTTCTATCTAATAATATGAATACTTGTACTTACATCTTTCTATTGCGATGTATAGATGTGATCCACCGTCTCCGTTGGCGAAGACGACGACGACGATGTATATTTCTTTTTACGACATTGATATAATTAGCTATACTAAAAATGCATAGCGCGCACGCTGCCACAGTTTCATCGTCCATTGTCCAACAAAGGCAAATGACAAGTGAGGAGCGTCGCGATTAATTACGCGAGTAGAGCAGTGTGTGGGCAGAGAGGGCAACATCGCGGCAAATCACGGCAGCGCGAGGAGCATAGCGATGAGCAGCGTAAGGAGCATAGTATGGCGGCCACATAAGATATAAAGAGACGACGTTCAGTATGACGACTGAAACTGAGATACCCCCACACCTAATCTAATTTCTTTGTACCTGCAGGAGGTATATTTTGGTTTCAAAATTTCAGTAGGACCAACAGCAATAACATACCCTCGTGGTCCTACTGGTAGGACAAAATAGTAGGACCACGAGAAAATACACCTGGATATACAGGGTTATTGGTAAACCACTAAAAACCTCTCAGGACTAAAAAAATAACTTTAGTTCTATGACTTTTAATACTCGTAATAGGGCTGATGCCTGGGTAAAAAAAAAAGAAAAACTGTTTAGTCCGTCAATCAGATAATAAAAAAATATTAGACACGTATTTTTTGCTTTATCATATTAATAAAAAATGACTTAGATAAAACACATTAAACTTGGGGAGTGGGGGCTCGTTACGTCACAGCTCAGTATAAAATCTAATGAGAAGTGACGTCATGCCACATTTGAACTCAATGTATCGCCGTAATGTTTTGATTAAGTAAAAAAGAAAAAATACTTGTCCAATATTTTTTAATAATCTACATGACGGACAAAAAATCTTTTTTTAGTGATCATCCCTATTCATCAAGCTTTCATACAAAAATAAAAATAATTAAATTCAACGCTCTAAATGTATAGAATAACGAAATCTTGAAGGTTTGTTTTTTGATTAATGTATTAGTCAGTTATGTCAGTCAGTTAGTTATGTTATTTGTCAGCATCCTGGGAGCTATTCCTGACAGGCTCGACTGCTGCGTCATTAGTCGTTGCTCCAGTGTGTTTGTGTAATTGTTGTTTTAATTTATTGTTAATAACACTGTATAAGTCTCAGGTTACTCGAATAAAGATTTTATAATAATATTATTACTACTAAAATGGTGGTGTGCGTTATTTCTGGGACATGTTGTTTAGGCTTTTCCACAACACCTTAGCCCCTCGTATGTCGTAATTAGAGACACAATTAAAAACCCATTGTGTCTCGCGTAGATCTACGTTCCGATATGTTTGATATGCAGGGTTAAAAATCACAATTAGAAGGATTTTAAGGGAAATCAAAATTCATATTAAACATTGGTGAAATATTAAAATGTAAGTAATTTTCATTGTGTGTTACGCAAATAGGCTGCGGATCTCTATTCTCCCAGGGCTTTTATTGTTCAACAAACAGAAATAACGTGTTTATTGGTTTCAGCTTAATTTGAACCAATCATATTTTGATAGTAGAGAAGTATATACAACAAAATACCTAACGACATTAAAAATGATACAACTCATTTTTTCAAAATAACGAAACTACTAGTTGAAAAATGTTATTACGCCGTCAGTGAGTTTTTAAATGATAGCACCCTATGACATTGCCCAAAAATATTTCAATTTATTAAATTTGCTTTATTCTTATTTTGTATTCATGCATGACTATTTTATTTTTCCGGTGTGAACTTGACTTATAAAAATATGACATTAAAAACTTATTACCTGACATTTATTGATTATGATAGATTTGTATACTATTATAGTGCTTAATGTTGCATGCCTTACGGTAGAATGTACTGGATCCAATTGTTTTTCCTTTTATACGCCATCAAACTTATGTTTTGTTACCTACATTCTTTGCAAATAAATGATTTCTGATAATGTAATTATAAAGTAGTGGACATTAGCTAAAATGTCCACTGCTTTCTATGGACTATTGGCTAAAATGACGATAGGTACATCCTAAAAACTATTGAACATTGAAAAATATACCCCGTGATACGAATGAACATATACGACACATTTTGGCATACGAGTATTCTGACGCAATATATACAGCCACATCGAAGCTATTTGACTGCTCCTACATTTCTCATAGTTATGGCTCATATTTTTCTTCAACTATTGTTATGAAAACATAGTAGGGAAACTTGTGATTTGGTCTAAATGTCCGTATGAAGTTTTCTATTGAATGTCTGTGGTTTGATTCGATAACATGGTCCTTAGGTATGTACGAATTGGTCCTTTTGATCAGAGAGTGTTGTAGGTAAGAAAAGACTCATTCATTCTTTTTCAAATTTTTTGGAAAACTTTTACAATTATAGAGCGCTGTCACCGGTCCACTAGCGCCACTCCTTTAAAAACATATTATCTCGTGACTGAGAAGGAATTATGAAAAACGGCTCAATCAGCTACTTGGTAAGTTTGTCTAGAATTTTCTAATACCTTTTATAAAGTTTCATATTGAGACACAAAGTAACAAAATACGATCTAGAGGAATGTGGCCGTTTTTATTTAGATCGAATTTTGTTGCTTCGTTTCTCAATATGAAACTTTATCGGTGGTGTGTCGATGGTTGGTCCGTGAATGTGTGATCATCTTTACATACCGAGATTCCTCCGTGCCTCGGAAAGCACGGTCAGTCGTGGAGAGACACAAGATCATACTGATCACAGATGTGTGAGTTTTGGTGCATGTAGTCGTGCGCCGAGCCCAGGTTTACTGATAGCGATGTTAGCGCGTAACATATCTTCCTCCTTTTAATATATCACTGGATGACAGGCTCTTCCTCACTCAAAAAATTTTCTGACCTCCAGGGACCTGCCCCAGCTTCGGACGGTTTTTACTATTTGGTAAAAGATCGCGATTTCTTTATTAAAATTATGTTGGAGATTCGTTAGTCAGCGATTTGACTAATCGGGACGCCAGCGCCACCTAGCGGCGCTTGACAGAGTCTACAACATAAAGCTCGACCGGGGCTAAATTCAATTTGTCGGTGGCAGTCGAGCAGTGCGAACGTTTAGAAACGGTCGCGCATTCCATATAGTTTATTTATTTATTTATTTACTATATTACCACTTACATTTGTTTTTACAGGTGGAAACCCAATACAACAATGTAGTCACAATTTCCACACTCGGGGACATCACACAAAAACGAATTAACAAATACCACCACCAATAAAAATTAAATATTTTTAAACTGTCCTATTTTGAATAACAGGTTTCAAATTTATACCTGCCGATTAACGCGTACACCAATTAACAAGTCCCAAGTACTGGCACCATTCATACAGAGGACAATAAGTTAAGTGTCACCCTCTGGAATTCCGCCAAAGAGCAAGTAAAGATATCCAATCGCAGCGACACGCTGTTGAGTATCTTTATTGCACGCCCCACCGGTGCAAACTTTAACAAATTTGTACGAGTCACCGGGACTTTAAACAGCCTCTCTCTCGGCCCTTGTCGCAGCCTACTGTTTGGAACGAGCAATTCCAAAGATTCCAGTATTTGCGGATTATTCAGCAAACCACGAAAAACCATAAACACATATTTAACTAGTGCAAAATTGCGCCTTACCTCCAACTTATAGTAACCAACCATCCCTATTACAAAGAGGGTTGGATACATATGTGGATAGAATGGGTAGACGCCAAATTGCTTCATATACCTACAGTGTGTGAATTACTAGAGTTATTAATTTGATTGTAAATTATAATTTGATTTGAACTGCAAACGGTATTTCTATTGCGCAATAACCAACACTTCCCGTAGTATGCCCACAGTAGTTAAAATATGGCTGATGATAATGAGAGAGACGTAACGTACCTTCTCCGTCATACACATAAACCTTCCGGAATAAGTTCTCTAAATGATGGTGAAAACCGCATCAAAATCCGTTGCGAAGTTTATTTTTACGTTTATTGTTTGTTTGTTGCTATGTTTTTATATTTATTCTTTGTTTTTAATGTCAATTTTGTTAGTGTCAAATGCTCTTTTTTTAACTGTTTGTATTTCCTGTGCGTGTTCCAAATAAAATATGTTTGCTTCTTTCTTTCTTTTTCTTTTTAATTTATATTATTTGTACAGATTATATCCCAATAACTTAATACTGAATACATTTTTCACCAAACTGTGTTCAACAGTATAATACCTCGTTATAATCCTTCAGGGATACATCTCGATACAATTCGATTACATCCACAATAGCCCATAATAAATGATGTTCTTTACCTTTTCCCCCTTTTAAAAAGTATTGTGTTCCAAAGTATTCGCTACACAAGATTATTCGATTATGTCTTATCGAGAAAGGAATCGATTAAAATCTAATCGAATCGACGCTTGTGTTGTTTACTTGGAATAAGATGTGAAAGTAGGTTACCGGGGCTTATCGATTGGTTTTATGGTACTAAGCTGAACTCGAAGAAGTCCATAGTTGGAATCTCAGGATGTGTAAGCAAAGGAAACCTGTTCAGTGTTCCTATGGGGGTTTATACAGGTTGTAAGGTTAAACGAGGGTCATACATTAGGGGAGCAAAGTACTCATAAAAATAACCAACTTTTAATAATAATAATTCATTTATTTTGAGACAAAGTCCATTACATTACATTAAATAAAATAATAATAAAATAAATAAAAGAAAATATATATAATAAAAAAAATATAATATATATATATATATATATATATATATATTTATATATTTTTTGATCACCTCTGAAATTAAACAAGTTATGCGAACATAAATGATTTTTTTTGTGTTATTGCACAGTTAAATTTCAATAAAAACAGATATATTTACAATAAGGAAGAAATAAAAATAAGAAATAATACACAAAAATAAATAACAAAATCAAGTAAAACTAACAAAAAATCAAAACTCGTCTTTCGTTCATCATCTCACAGAATCTCAAACATGCACGACATAAATAATATATCTATTCATCTCGCGGCAAACAAATCACACTTCTGTGTCGATGCCAGTAGAGCATTCAACATTGCGAGCGCGCGAACCAAGGGCGAGTTAGAATGCGAAACTGTGCGCGCTGACGGAACGGCTAACAATCCGTGTCGTCGCGGTCGTGCTTTTCGTGAATCGTGAATAGCCAAGTTTTCAGCTACGTGGGCATCGACTAATGACATTTTTTTTTAAAAAAAAAAGGTCATTTTTGCATTTAGGAAAACATACATACGAGTAAGTACACAAGGAATAAAGAAATGTTGTATTAATAGTCACATTAAAGGGCGAACTGATGCCTCCTAAACTAGGTCAAAAGCCTGTGTTTTAGGAGCTAATGTTCCTTTGCCCCATGTTAATGGGAAGTGAATAGTGAATAGTGGGAATTAAAAATAATTCTAAGATCCTTTTTTTTTTACTCTGGCTACGCTCTTGACTCTAGTCTAGGTCTGGGTGGCAAAGAAAAAGTCTACGATGGACTGAGCTTACCCAGAAGAAGCCTGTTCACTCTCACTTTGAATAGATTAGGGTTGTATGCGTTCGGAAACACAGACGCAGGCAGAGAGTTCCACTCCTTTGCTGTGCGCATTATAAAAGACGTTTGAAAACGCTTAGTGCTTCTTGCTTAATTATTTTTATTTCATACTTTATTCCGGTAAGTTCAATTTACGCACGATACGCTGGTGCTACCTTAAGTCGTCACGAAAGCGGGTAAGGGAAACTATTTTTAAACCCTTTGCTTGTACTTAGTTATTCCGAAGTTATTACTGTATTCAGTCTACCGTTAGTAATGCCTTCGAAACCTTTTTCTGTCTTGTGGAGTGTAAGACCTTGGGACCAATGGGCCAAATCTAACTTTCCTAAGGTTAAATTTGGTTCTTACATTGATGTTTACGATCGCAGGTTTGAATTTTAGGGACACTATTGTATGTATGTTTGTAACTCAATAACTTTGTCTTGATCAAATTTTGTAGGTTTATTTAGAGGTAGGGTATATCCTGACTAAAACTTAATAGAAAGAAAATTCGCATGAAAATAAACTACATTTTAATCAAAGTCAAAGTCAAAGTCAAATAATTTATTTCAAATAGGCACGAAGATGCACTTTTGAACGTCAAAAATTACATGAATAGTTAATTGATTCTAGTTGCGCTTTCCAAAATGTAGTTATGTATGGAGAAGAATGGGCAAGAAACTCCATACTTACTCTTTTAAAATGTTAACAATAGTTTGTATACATTAATTAAAATTTATAGATGAAGACTATGTACCTAGAATAAAAAAATTAAAAATATAAAAAAATTCATCAAAATTACTTACCATAATTGGTAAAAAGAATGAAAAGTGAAGTAATAACAGAAAAATTAATAAATGCGATAGGTACATGGTGCTCACATATTTACAAACATTGTATATGATTTCCCAAAAACAAATAAAAAATAAAAACAACATATAATAAGTCAGTGTGTGAGTTAAAATATTAATCACAGAAAATAAAATTAATATCATAAAAATTATAATGTTATCTCTTCGACGTTCTACATTCTCAATCGAATGTAAAAGCATTTGTGGTATTCTATTTTTATGAAAAAAGAAAAAGAGACGTATATAATAGCACTTTGAAGCAGCTATAAAATTGTATGATCAGCACTTTAAAATAAAAATACATCTATAATTTAATATTATCACTTTAATAAACAATAACCAAATTTACAAAATAAATATACACTTTATAGTAATAATTTCATAAACAACATAATTAAAATACCTACAAAATAATGGTTAGCACTATAACTGTCTCGGAAATCAACTCCGAAACCTGTTAGTTTCTGAACGCCCATTATAATGTCGGATTAACATTTTTCAAAAAGGCGTAGTCGGCGCCCAGCTTTGCGGGGCGCAAACAGAATAAGCCCGTGTTAAAATCTTTTTATTTTTCATCTAATTAATGGTTTTTGACGAGAGCGGTTGACAACTCCGAAAATAAGCCTACTGTTATTTATTTATCAGGTCGAGTAGTGATCATTGAATGTGAATTCTACCTGACCTTACTATGTAAGATATCGGTGTGATTGAATGAAATATGTAAGCTATGGGAATGTTGATAAACTTTAACCTTAGCAAAAATTTTGTTCTAGACCAAAATGTTTCTCGGAGTCAATGGGGAATTATAGTATCTGTTTATTACAGTTTTTGATAGTTTCATTATAACAGATGCGTGCACAGATTACATTATGCCAGCATCGTACGTCTCACGAGTCGTTGCAAACGGAGCGGACGGTTGCCATTTTTAAATATTATATTTATATATACTTTTAGAATTTAGTATTGCATTTTATTTTTTAATTTCTTATTTTGTTTTATTATTATCACTATCCTGCACCGGTTGACGTGATCACGTCAACGTCGACTGGCGCTGAAAACCAGCGCTGGGGCTCTGTCTCGCATAGGGTCGCAGCATTATGCTGAGCGATGGCCGTTTTGCGTGGATGTGACGCATATTTTCCCCCAACTTGTTCGTTTCGTGTTTGTATTCTTTCTTTGCGTCATGTTTACTGTAAATAAACGTATTTTCTTTCTTCAATTATTGCTTGGAAAACTATAATTTCAGTTTCTTTGCCACTCTTCAATCAACTGGCGAAATGGGGATGTACTATACTACTGTACTGTACTTTCGGGGAAAATAGGCGTGATATTATATTTTTCTAACCTCACGTTTAAAATCATCTCCTCTCTGTGCATCTTGTCACGAACTTCCAAGCAACCCTTTGTATATCGATACTGAATACAAATACCTGTATCTCGGGTAAACAAGCAGGGTCTAGACTATGTACAGTCAGCCTTAAAAAGGTGTTTTCATTTCTCATACTCGGAAAGTAGTGTTTGTTTGATCCGAGTAGCGGGTGGAAGAAGCTACTTCCCACCTTTGGTCGGGAAAGACGCATATCTCTAGAGCGTGAATAAATTTAAAAAATAGAACTAAATTGGGTCAGGTTCAGGTCAGTTTGCTATGAAAATGTTAACATAATTAAGAAGAATATTGACTTTAAAAAAATGCGGCGGTCTTGTGAGTGTATAAACAGAGCAGTGTGATCCGCCGTTGCAATCGGAAATTATTATTTTACGCCAAACGCGACAAGTGCCGCTGTCACATTTTGCAAAATAACTTTTACTTACTCGTACTTATTCTATATTATGAATGACACGCTCGGACGCGGCTTCGGTGACGGCATGAGCGCAGCTAATTTTGATAATTAATGAGTATTAATCATCATATCAAGTAATTTTAAATTATTTAATTTTTTAAATAATATACCTACTCAGATTTAAAAAAAAATCATTTCCATGGCTTCTTTACACCTATAGATGTATCTCTTAAAATATTTCGTGTTTGAATAATATAGATACACCCCATACATGTATATTATTATTAATTATAATAAATATATAATAAATTATATTTTGGCTTTTAAATTATGTAAATATAATATTGTCTTGACGATGTGTACGTACACCTTTTTGAGGTTGACTGTACACAGGCACAGTGTTGAATAATTTATGAATACTACACCAACCTTAGTCCTGTTCTGTTAAGATTTGCCTTTGAATAGAGACGGTGTTTACTTGTGGAAGTTATATGAATATTTCATAAATAGTTTCAACTTCCAAGATTATTTTGAATGAAGTAATTAACAATATAATTGCCTGAAATAAATGTTTTTTTTTTTTAATAACCTAACATAACAAGTCCTGCCTGTGTTTTGTGGGTAAGCTATGTTTAGTATCCTATGACAGCGGTAAATTGTCACACAATAATGGCTGTCCAAAAAATAAAATAAAAAAATATAATAATAATGGCTGTGGTGTTTTTTGAGATCTTAAGGCGGTAAGTCTCGGCAGAGACCGCGCTTACTAGTTTTTTGAATCCATGGGAAACATGAAAAACAGAGTTATAAAATTCTGAAAAAAAAAAAATAAACTATCATATTTAAGGATCTGACGGACACTTCATCGCTTTTAATAATACGATTAGATGCACTTTGCTGGATAGAAAATAATCCCAAAGTTACATCTTTTCTTAATGTTTAATCAATTTCATAGCTACAAAAATTCATTCTAAAGAAAAACGGCCACATTCCTCAAGATCGTATTTTGTTACTTCGTGTCTCAATATGAAACTTTATAAAAGGTATTAGAACATTCTAGACACACTTACCGAAGTCGCTGTTGAGCCGTTTTGCATAATTCCTTCTCAGTCACGAGATACCACTGCTCTCCTGTCTCGCACATATAATTAAATACAATACAAATCAGAGTTACAGACGGACACATTACTCATTACCACTCAACAACACAAGTGTCGGTTTTGGTCACACTCGATTACGTAGGACGGTTTACTAATTAATTTGAAGGATCTCTGTGATTGGAGGGTTGGACGGCGTTGTGTGTCGCACTATTATACAGTGAAAACATACGTAGCATTGTCTATTAAAGCATGTATAGAATAGTTGACTGACCGACAGGTGACAGACAACGAACAACCGATACTCCATTTGAAATAAGATTTTTACAGTCGAAACCTTTTTAGAGTCCGTTAAACCGATTTTCACTACTATTCCGTAGGCATAAGGATGACATTAAAAGCAAAACAGTGGTTACAATACCAATTGTTTACATCAGCTGTCATTTGTTATGCCACCAACGCAATAGCAGTCAAAATCATTTGAACGGACTGTGAAAATAGTACATTGTGATATAAGTGTGGAAAGTATCTACTCGTGTCATTAAAAACCCTCGCCTTCGGCTCGGGCTTGTTAATGACGGCTCGTTTACAGTAACCTACACATCCGTGTGTCACACGAAGTTTTTCAATACAGTTGTGGGAAATAGTGAAAAACAAATCAAAGAATTAAATAAAATTATCGAAAGTCGCCATATATCTTTCTCGAGATTTTGAGGGCAAAATTTCATCTTGCGCAGTTTTCACCTCAGATAAAATATCGGATTGAGTTAATTTCATTTCAGCGCTTGTACTCACAAGCGCTGAAATGAAATTAAATCCACAATGGTAATGATATAACTTGTTAATGATACTAACAGAAAAAAAAAAAAAAACTATCGCACAAAAAAAAAAAAAAACAGAAAATGGCGCGTTTTTGCAAATGGACATATTAAAAAAAAAAACCGGCCAAGTGCGTGTCGGACCACGCACAATGAAAGGTTTTGTAGTCGGAATGAATTTATCCCAAGAACAAAATTAATAAGTATACCCATGCCAAATTACAGCTTTCTAGTATTAAGATGTCTCAGACATGGCGAAACTATAAAGGTTCCTTGTTGACGACGGAACCCTAAAAATCATCGACGAAAATTAAGGTTATAAAAGTAACCTCATTTGTCAAATGAAAAATATCTATTTACATATTGGAATTTCGAGTTTTATGTATTCAAATGATAAAATTAAAGCACTCATTTTTTAAGTGGCATTACAAATTGGCATCCACAGGTACGTTTTCTAAAACACACTTAGGTTAAATTTTCATAAAATACTCGCAAGAAACAGCTAGTTAGCCATTGATATATTAAAAGGAGGAAGATATGTTACGCGCTAACATCGCAATCAGTAAACTTGGGCTCGGCGCACGATGACATGAACCAAAACTCACGCATCTGTGATCAGTGTGATCACAGTCGCAAACCTACAGTTACCGATAGACAAGAACAGAGTTATGAGACGTCGCTGTCGTGCGAGCGAAATCGCGTTAGCTGCCGAATGTTGGCCGAATGTTTACGATTATAAATGACATTGCATGTGGCAGAACAAACATGGCGAAGCAAACGAATATTATTGTAACTTTCAACAAATTAGCATTTTTGGCTGTATTTACGAGTGGTAAGTAATCCCGTGTGTCTTATTTTTCTTTCTTGTATTATTAAAACACTGTTTAGCTGCACAAGAAGTCATTTTGGTGCGTATTTATCACAAAAAAAACTGTAATTATGGAGCTGTTTGATCAACGATATCCCGTGCGCGACTGAGTGCCAACTAGGGGCAATCTCTCACTTTGATAGGACCAGGCGCTGTTACTAAGTCCCGTATCTACGCTTTTAATACATCAATGTAGTTAGCATTATTATAGGAAAGAAGACTAACAAGTAGACGTAATTAAGATCATCATCATTTCAGCCGAAAGACGTTCACTGCTGGACATAGGCCTCCCCTAAGCACCGCCACTGGGGCCATTTTTTATTTATGCTTGTCATTTGTCAATAATATTAATCTAATGATAGATAATAATCTGATGTTAATAATATATGCTAATCATCATTCATCATTTCAGCCAAAAGACGTCCACTGCTGGATATAGGCCTCCCCAAAAGGGGGGAATGTGCCATAATCGCCACGCTCGGCAGGCGGGTTGGCAATCGCAGTATGGTGTTAAAAATGCATAGAGAACGCTGCTGCCCATTGTCTAGTAAGTCCCTTAGTCGCCTTTTACGACACCCACGGGAGGAAATGGGGTGGTACTATTCTTTATGGCTGGCAACCACATGGGCCACACGGTAATTAAGGCAATTGATTTTAAATGGAATGCAATTATGTTCATAACAAAAAAAAAAAGCAAAAAAGCATATTTTTATATATTTCTAAGTGAATAAATTAGGCAAAATAGATGAATACATCGTTTCAGTTACGAATTTGCTTAGAAACCATTAGCTTATTTGTGATTGTTGAAAGAATTAAGAAATGCACTTAGAATCCTGGAATTCCTATCTATTCCTTAATAGCTTCTGCCCGCGAATTCGTTCGCGTGTAAGTCGTAAGACTTTAGTATTGTATATTGACATTAGCATTCTTTATTGACATTAGTATTGCATATTGACATTAGCATTGTTTATTGACATTAGTATTGCATATTGACATTAGCATTGTACATTGGCATAGTCTTATTATTTTTATTATTATTTGTTTTCAGTCTGTGTGTTGATATGAACTGTATTGATATTTTCATATTATTTTTTCTCTTTTTATTGACATTGATATCTATTGCTATAAATTTTATTAATGAATTCCTATTATGAATTGTGTGATTATATTTGTGTTAATCTGTGTTCTTACGAGTGTGATTATTGATTACAATCATTTGTACGCTCTCTGGCATAGCATAGCGCACTCTTTATTGTCTTTTTGTACCATTATTATTGTACATACCTATGTTAAACAAATGAATAAATGACTTATGACTTATGACACCACAATATCCGTTCCATACAAAATGTATGAGAAAATTAATGTTCTTCATATTTTTTTTTTCGTTAATATTTTGTATTTTTTATTAGTTATTCTGCTATTCGGGGCGGAGACAAATCCAACAATTCAATTATCATAAAAATCGGTCAAGCCGTTCTTAAGTTATAAATGGTGTAGCTAACCCGACTTTGTTTTATATATTTAGATTAGCTGACCCGACAGACTTCGTTCTGACAAAAGCTATAGTATAAACTCCACTACTCTACCCTACCTACCTAACTACCTACCAGTTTTTAATCTGTCATGGTCACTAAAACACCCACCCGCAGTGACTTCAGTTTATGGTGCTTGCAACAGCGCCGAAATATCGGGAACTCAGAACAATGAATAAACATGGTAAATATCCTTCTTATGTTAATAATAATACCTACCTACCTACCCTACCTATCTACCTACCCTACCCTACCCTACCCTACCCTGCCTTACCCTACCCTACCTACCTACCTACCTACCTTACCTACCCTACCCTACCCTACTCTGCCCTACACTACCCTACCAACCTACCCTACCCTGCCTTACCCTACCCTACCTACCTACCTTACCTACCCTACCCTACCCTACTCTGCCCTACACTACCCTACCAACCTACCTACCTACCCTACCCTACCCTACCCTACCCTACCCTTCCTACCTACCTAAAACTTAAAAAAAATAGATAGTAGCCGATTCTCATTTTTCAATTTTATATGCATATTCAGTAGAATATGCATATAAAATTTCATAAAAATCGGTCGACCCATTTCGGAGGAGTATGGTAACTAACATTGTGACTCGAGAATTTTATACGAGTATATAAGATGTAAAAATACTCGATACATCTAGTTTGCGTTCTATTTTGTTCATCCGGTAAATTCTCGGAACGTATATTTGTACCAAACTAGACGTGACACACGATATAAAGGCGTGAAACCCCGCCCCCCTTATTCGATGATCCCCAAACACTATTTGGTTTCCCTCGATTTTCCCAAAGGGTTGATGTATCTATAAAGTAAAAAAAAACTTAAAAAAAAAAGAACTTGTCCGAATAAATCGGACGGAGATAAGTTCCGAATATTTCCGATAGAGGGCGTAGCGACATCTACGCACAGTCGTAGACACGCGACCGTAGCGGCACGACGTAGCGCGGCCCGTAGCATCGGCGTAGCAAGGACTACGCTACAGTGTTCTTAATTCGAAGAGTGACGTGTTGTGTGACAGAAGTGTTTTTTTTTTTAAAGTGATGCAAAGTTAGGTGACGGTAATTCCAAGTGAAAAAGTTTTGACAACTTCTTCGTGTTTTGAGTGCTTTGTGGATAAAAAAAGTTTGGTTTAGATTTTTTTTTTTTGAATATTCAAGGCATTCCTGTATCGGATAATGTGTTGAGTGGTAAGTTGGAATCTTTAATTGTTTTAAGAAGCTCCTTCTATATTAAATAGTTCGTTGGAGATTGTATTTCAAAACTTTTTGGAAACGCGAGTACTTTTCTGAGCTTTCTTTAAGATTACAAGGGCTTACCTAAGGTGTGAATATTTGAAACCGTTTTTAAAGTTTTTTAGCTCGGATAATCCGATGAATTACATAACATAACATAACATAACATACATAGCGAACATTTAAATAGTGTTAAGTTTAATAATGACTGTTTTCGGTAAATGAAAACCGGGAAATGAATTACGTATTAAATATCGAATTATTGTCTAAATACGTGACATATTTTTTTAGGATTATTCAAATGTTTCCGTCTATGTGAGGGGGTCATGTAATATAATGCATTACAGACGAGATTTTTTTTTATTGTTGCTAACTGTCATACTTAACGCTATAAGGACGCTAACGATTAAAAAAAATATATGTCGTAATTACGGTGTATTCCCGCTGTTCCCATCCCCCCATTAATGGTAAGCATATCGCACACCGGCAACGAGAGTGTCATAACACAATAAATGTAGTTTTTGGGAAACCACTTTTTAATATTTTTTTATTACCTAAATGTCCATTCAAATTTTTATGAGAGTGCATATCGGAGAATAATATATTTACAAAGACTTTTTAATGCTCTATTATATTTTTTATGGAAATTAAAATCTAAAGATATTTTTGATCTGTAAACTTCGTATTTTTATGTGTTGTGACTCTCTTGTTGCCGATGTGCGATATTATATTTCATATAAAATGACGAAAAAAAAGGTTCTAATTTCTTTTAAGTACTAATTTTATTATTATTCAAAAAATCAGTACTTAAAAGAAAATCGAACCTTTAGTTTCGCCATTTTATGTGAAATATAATATGTATACGGGGACATCGAGAATACACTAAAATCAATTTTGTATAGACACGAATATTTTTTAAATATTATTCAATAAAGATTCCTAATTTTATCCTCCAACGATACACTTAAAATATCTTACGTGTTATCATTATTTTTAATTCCAACTATCCACGGAACAGAACACAATTATATTTTTCCACTCATATTTTTTTCATCCCCTATTAATAGAAAATAATAATTTCCCGATAACTCCGATTTCTCTGGGGACTTATCCGTACTATTGTCTAAGATGAATCAACCAATGGCCGGACCGGGATTGACTGAGCCATTATTAAAAGAAAAATAATTATGCAGATGTGACATTTTAGCAACGAACACTTTATTTTATTTTTAACCGACTTCACAAAAAGGAGGAGGTTCTCAATTCGGTTGTATTTTTTTTAATGTTTGTTACCTCTGAATTCTGTTATTTATGACCCGATTTGGGAAAAAAATATATTTGAAAGGATATACTTCCAGATAGGTCCCATTTTTTATTTTTTTAAATCCCGTTCTCATGGTGGGACCCATGAGGACTTGAGGGAACTCCTCAAATTTTATAGGCAACCATATAGCGATTTTTATATTTTCATCAACAAATCAAGCATTTGCATTCAGAAAGTATCATTTGGTGAAATAGACAAACTTTTTTATTTACTTAAGGTTGCATTTTCAAAAATCCTATCTTAGCTGACGTCTGCTACTTATAATCTACCTCCGTGCCAAATTTCATGTTCGTAGATTCAGTAGTTTTTGAGATTTCGTGATTAATCAGTGAGTGCGTGTGTTGGTTCATTTAACTCCCTTCAAAATGGTTGAGCTGAATGGTGCTAATCCATGCGTCATGTTCGTGAACGGGCGCCGTCAGTTGGGACTGGTCATCTCTTAGCCGCCACGGCTTGTTTTAATTATATATATATATATATTTTTTTTTCTATACTATATAAAAACAAGTTTTAAAGCCTGTATGGACCTACGGTATTCAGCTGTGGGGCTGCATCAGTCAAAGTAATCGTCAAACCATACAAAGATTTCAAAACAAAGTACTAAGGGATACCTATAGTCAACTCGCCCTGGTACATTAGAAACAGCGACCTCCACCGGGACCTCAAGATGGATGTCGTGAGCACAGTAATACAAAAATATGCAGAAGCTCATGATCACAGACTTCATCATCACGTGAATGTCGAGGCGATCCAACTCCTTGACAACACTGATCTAGTGCGAAGACTACAACGGATAAAACCTTTTGAGTTAGTTTAGTGCAGTGTGAGTGTAAACGCCGTCAATAGTCTAAATATATATTTAATAAAAAATATAGACTTTGAAACGGGTTTTATTTTATAGTTCTAACGGTTGTCAATGATATAAAAATCAGGCATTTGTTTATTAAAAAGATTATGTGATGTGTCATCACAGCAGTGCTGGCCACCTTTGTACGGAGGTTTGTTGTTTCTTAACATAATTCCCCCCTCCTTGGAATCCGTGGTTCCAAGAGTATCTGCATCTTCTGTTGGCAGGACACACACTCTTGTAACAGTGAGTGAATATAAACTGCAGTGCAAGTGATGACTAATATAAAGAACACATGAATCAAGTGTCTTCCCCTTAACACAGTGAATAAGAAAGACGTTATTGGACCATTTCTTAATTTAATAATTTCTTAGCAGTTTAAGTTATATTTAAATTACTTATTAGATAATAGGCTAGATTGTAATGTAAATAAAGTATCACTGTCTGTGATACTTTATATATTTAAAAAAAAAAACTATTTGTTGTACCTACTCTGGACGCTTTTAACGTGTACCGTGTACGTTATAATTTTTTTATTTTTACATCGTTCTCACATTTAGTTATAAACTAATATTTTTGTAACAATTTAATTTAAAAGAGTGTCCATGGAATTTCTTGCCCGTTCTTCTCCATAGGTACCTACGCTTTGGAATCGGAATGTAGCTTAATTTTTCTTACTGACCGACTCCTTGACAATTCAAAAGTGCCTGTAAATGGTTTGATTGAAATAAATGATTTGAGTTTGAGTGAATGAATGTAGGTATGAATGAGTGACCTTTCGTTTTTATATAAATAGATTTAGATTCATAAATTTTCATTTTTATTTTTGACATTGATTGTCGCTAAGATAAGCTTGCGACTAGATTTCGAACATTTTTAAATTCAAGATTTATTGACCCTACGGTAACTTTATATAGGTATATAACATCACGCATAACCCTTCGGGGATCCGAAGGGTTAGGTGAAGGTATACATTTCACCATTAATGTTTAGTCCCATGTAATAGGGAGCGATCCTATTGCCATCAACCGAGCACATATCCAGACTCCCGGTTGCTGATGATGCCTTTCGGTATAATGATAAATAGGTCATACCGTGCTAAAGAGATTAGTTAGCAATTTGGGAGCGGGTCTGACTATTCAGTTTTGTATAACCAATTTTGTTAGCCTGAAATCTTCTCACTGCTGGGCCTCCTCTTGGTGAGTCAAAGTCAGAGTCAAATAATTTATTGAAATAGCACATAAAAGGCACATTTGAACGTCAAAAATTACAAAAATAATTAATTGATTCTAGTTGCCCCTTCTAAAAGGTTTGGAGAATAAGTGAATTATTGCGGGCGTTAATGCACTTCAAAAGCTTACAATACAGGCGATATTAACTGCCGCTTTGCTTACTGAAAATAACTAAGAAATATTCTGCCGGTGGACCTAGCGCGAACACGCGGAGTAATAAAGGTAACGCAAATTCGAACGATTTTAAAATTGAAAGTACTCGTAACACACAAAGTCAAAGTCAAAGTATTTATTAGTGCGATTTTTGGTGATATAACAGCTCTTACAGATACTCAACAATCTACCCTTTAAGGCATACACACATCAAACAAAGTTTGTGATCACTAGCATAAGCTGATATAATTTTATAAATTGAACTTTATCAAGAAAAATTCTTTGTTGTGTGTTTTCTTTAAATAGAAATACCCTATTTCAAATTAAAAAAATAAAACTACTTTTAATTTTTTATAAAAATAATTGAGTAATTAATCATAATGTTATTGTAACAGAAATTCTATAGAAAGAAAAAGACTGTTTAACCAAACTTAAACAACAATTTATTAGTAAAAGGTTTATATTCAATATAATATAACTCCTCCCCTGGCTCAAACACATGCATGCTGAGAATCTAGTTATCTAGCATTTCTTGGGGTAACCTGTCCCATTCTTGAATAGCGGCTTCCCTGAGCTCTGGCACTGTCTGGGGACGTGGCTGACGGTTCAAAACAGCTCGCTTAAGAGCATCCTACGCGTGCTCTATTGGGTTTAAGTCAGGCGAGACGGCAGGCCAGTCTAACCTTGTGACGTCGTATTCTCTATTTCGATTTTTCAATGTGATCGCAATTTTTTTTTGATGTGTGTACACTATTAATTGAACAATATTAGAAATTACATATGACATAAACGATACAATTCTAGTAAATTTAATACAATTCTAATAAATCTATAGGAATATTAGATTATAAATCATAAATACAGGATTAGTCACAAGAAATGTTGTCAACAAGAAATTCATCAATGGTAGATATAGTAGTTTTTGTCTCTTAAAAAAAAAAAATTTGTTTGCGTTTAAATTGAGTCAAGTTTAAATCTTTTATGTCATTTGGTAGCGTATTAAAAATTTTCGGAGCCACGCAAAGTATGCTCTTGTATATAAGGGCGGTTTTTGATCTTCTTAGGCATAATTCATGTCGGTATGTTGGTCTTATAGATCGATAACTTTGCTCTGAAGCTTTTTTAAATAAGTCACCGTTTTTTTTACGTACAATGCGGTCTCGTAAATGTAAAGACAAGGCAGCGTGAGTATTTTGAGGGAAGTAAAATGTGGTTTGCACACGTAATATTTACTTAATTTTAAGACTTTATACATATCTATGGGTGATACTGATTGTGCTTATGGCAAAAAATTTAATCAAAATGCTATAGGATAGTTGTATTTGTGATTCAAAAATTCATCGAATTTACGTTTCGATTACGTCGCGCGATCGTGCCTTTGAGCTTTCGCAGCGGCAGCGAATTTCGTATGTAATTTTGTAAGGCCTTAAAAAACTAAAAGATCAGTGACAAGAAATCTGCTAGGCTTCGACCTACTTTCCAATCTTTTGCCCGTGTCCTATAAAAACTATCCTTCTTGGAAAAAAACGGAGGAATCTCATGTGCAGCCATTTCATTATATTGGTCATATGTTATAATAAAATAGTAGTACATAATTTATTTGAAAGTTATATAATTGATGTGTTGGATAGTACATTATCTGATGAGTTGTGAATCTGGTTAATTGAGAATCTGGTGAGTTGAGAATCTGGTTAATTGAGAATAATAATAAATAATAATAATAAATTCTTTTATTTCTCCTCACAATGTTGTCATTGGGAGGAGGTTTTTATTCTAGATTTTACATAATATATTATTGTCTACTTAGCAATGTGAGGAGCTGGTGTCTGAGTTAGGCATAAAATGCCTGTATTACAAAACACCCACGGAAGAATAGATAGTTTTAACAAAAAAAAAAAACCGGCCAAGTGCGTGTCGGACCACGCACAATGAAGGGTTCCGTAGTTGGGAAGAATTTATCCTAAGAACAAACTTAACATTGTAGTTGGTAAACATAGTCTCCGATACATTCCAACTGCAAATGTAAGTTTGTACGCACAATATCGTGAGATTTACCATGTTATTTTATATTTTCCTGTAATCTATAAGTATAGAACTATTTACTGTATTTTTTTCAAAATTTTAGGCTCCGTAGTTTCGGAGATAAGGGGGGGAATGGTCAATTTTCGTCTGTTTTCACTCATAACTTGAAAACAATTTATTTTAAAAGTATAAAAAATATATATTTGAGACCCTCACAGTAAGATCTTTCATATAATATGTCACACGGTACAGTTAGCAAAACTTTTTTTAAAATTTTCTTATTTGCCCCCCAAAAAATGACCCCAATATTCTAAATTCATTTATTTAGAGTTCATGTCCGTGTTTGGGTCACTCAAATTTATATGTATACCGAATTTCAACTTAATCGGTCCATTACATTCAGAGTAAATAGACTGTGACAGACGGACAGACAGACAAACAGACAGACAGACAGACAGACACACGAGTGATCCTATAAGGGTTCCGTTTTTTCCTTTTGAGGTACGGAACCCTAATTATGGTATTACAATCTGAAGTTATAAGGAGATTCAAGACTAAAAACTTAAGTATTTATAGCTTTAGAATCTGGTGAGTTGAGAATCTGGTGACTTGCTAACGAGGGTTAGTGGGATCTAATTGGTCATAGATTATGTTAGTAATAAATGATAAATTATTTTAATTCTAATAGGTTTGTACAAACATTTACATGTCAATCATATTTTAAAAACGAGACGAGGTAGGAGCGTATTCTCTATTCTTAGAAGAAAATCCGAAACGAACTCAGAGGTCAACTTTAGACCATGTGAAGGACATGTAGATTAATTAGTATCTGAAATGGTCTTTTGATGAAAGAACCAGATTGAGTGTCCAGTCAGTACACGCATTTTTCAGTAATTGTGCAGCTCAACTTAAGGAGCTCAACGATTACCAAAGAAAGGACATTTGGTTAGGCCAGGAAAAAAAATAACTCAAAAAAAAAAAATACCCGCAGTCTTCACATTCACAATAATTAAAATAATATAATGCTTTACAAAGTAAATTAGAATGCATTAGAACAGATAGTTTAGGGTCCTCAAGTGATTCCGTTATAGTAGCTAAGGATAAATGACGGTAACGAGGCAGACCTAGGAATGCTAGCGCGACTTTTGCAGGCAGGACTTTTTCGGATGCCACCACGACTTTTTGATCAACAACGGCAAAGGATGTCTAGTTAGAGGGTTGTTTATTTTGGGCATACAAACTCGTAATAATTTAAGGTAGGTACCAAACTTTTTACCCTTTTCTGCCCCAGTAACCTTTACATTTTTCAACTTATATTTTTAAATACTACAATTAAACAGTCCGTTCCACAGTTTTTCATATCAACACCGCTCATTAAAATGTCCTCATAATGTTGCCATTATAAAATCCCATATGGGAGGTTTTAAAAAACCCTTTTGTTGTACGTTTTTACGACTGTGTCGGTGGTTTCTTTGTTAGAACACAGCTGACGGGCATTTTGCATACTTTTTTTGTGCTTTTTGACATGGTATTTTTACGAGCTAGGTTTTTGGAAAGGATCACTTTTTTGTGTTCATATGGTGGGCTGACAGCCCTTCTAGTCGATAACTAACTAAGAAGATAAGTAGTGATATCATTTAATCATATTTTTACTAAGTACCAAGGTAATGTCATTTGGTTTGAATAGGTTTTTTTAAAAATCTTTTATTCTAGATTACTTTCTATTTCGTGAATGTGAGAACGTACAACGTTCTCACATTCCTAGTAAATTATAGATTTGTTGACTCTTTTTTATTTTGTTAACTGTCCTCCCATACCTATTAACACTGTTATTTGAAAATTATTTAATAATATAGATTATTTAATATTAAATGATAATAAATATTCAATCATTTTTAAAAGAGTAGCTGTGGAGATTCTTACAAGCTCTTCTCCGTGCCCGTGCACTTAGCGTCTGAGGTTTCATAGGTTTATGTGAAATATAGTAGATTGTTATACAAGGGGCTACAATTACCCATTTATACGAGAGAGTTATAATGTGTTTTTAGCGCCGTGTGTTACACTCTACTTTTCACTAAGATTGCGAGAAAATAAAATAATCCAATACAATATTATATATAAATTACGGCCACTAATTCGATTTGCAAAAATTTGCAAATTAGAGAAAAATTCTATAGAATTCGCGCCAACGTCTTTTTTTTATTTCTTCTGTAGCCGCAACAACGGAATGCACGCCTTCTACCGAAGAGACCGCCGCTTCTAGTTCCATTTAAAAAAAAACAGAATAAAAAAAAAAACACTTTTCCCACTAGAGTTGAATATGACCTTTTTGAGCATATGGAGTGAAAAAATATTTAAAAGTGTGAAATAATTATTTAAAAAGTACATTCTATGTATTTTTCTGGAAGAGCCTTTTCATAAGAAGCTATGGCTTCTCAAACACTTTCCAAGTCAATAAAGAAAGTATTTTCATACGATAATAATATACAACATGTCCTGGAATTGACGCACACCACCAAAGACCCCAATTAGGACATTATGTTATAATCATAATACATACACTGAATTTTTATTATTATGTTTAAAACATAATAATTATAATTAAATTAGTTATACTGATTGTGGGAGAAAATTGAGGTCACACAGTCGCACATGTATCCTAGCGTAGTAGGTACTTCGTCCATTTTTTTTGAATGCATAGCGTAAGTGTGACTGTAATTTACGTAGTTTTAATAATTTTTGGGATACAAAATTACCTATATAAAAATAACAGGTATCAATTCTGAACAAACTACTTTCATAATCTTCAATTCAGTTACACATGATATAAAGTAATGTGTAAATAAGCTTGTAACAGACTAAACTCCACGAGTTGGCCCGAAATTGATAGGTACAGAAGGTCGGCTCTATGCAACACACATATCGAAGCGTACTACGGCGATCTCAAACAAATGCCAGTCGCGAGTGCGCTTGCACTCGGTGTACTGTCACGAGCATAATATACCTTACACTTACGCAAGATTCAAAGGAGCTCGTAGCTAAGTAATAACAGCCACACGGGTCGATCGTTCAGGTTAAGCTACGCTTGCCAGGGTTGGTCCGTGAATGGGTGACCATCTTTACAAACCGAGACTCGGAATGCACGTTAACCCGTTGATGGTATTCTCGAAAACATACTACATATCGACGGTCAAAATGAGTCATGAATGCCATCCTACTTAAAGTAGGATGGCATTCATGGCTCATGTTCGAAAAAAAAAAAAATCGCTTATGACCTTTTAACCGTCGATATTATGAAACAAGTCTTTTTTCAAAGTTGCTATCGTTATTTCACGAGAATATCGCTTTTCAATTTTGCGTATATGTAAACTCAAACTCAAACTCAAATCATTTATTTCAATTAAACCATTTACAGGCACTTTTGAATTGTCAAGCAGTCGGTCAGTAAGAAAAATTAAGCTACATTCCCATTCCAAAGCGTAGGTACCTATGGAGAAGAACGGGCAAGAAACTCCATGGACACTCTTTTAAATTAAATTGTTACAAAAGTATTCGTTATATCTATAATGTTGCATTTATAACTAAAAGTGAGAACGATGTAAAAATAAAAATAATAAAAACTTACACGTTAAAAGCGTCAAGCGTAGGTAAAACAAATAGAAACAAAATAAAATAAAATAAAATAACCCGTGGCAGCTAAGAGATGACCAGGTAAGTATACCAGTCGATCTATTCTGTAAAAATCTCACCGTGAAAACTCAGGTGAAGTGAGCATCAATACAGTGTCAATCCCTAGCATCAATGGAATGACAGCTCACTTCACCTGTGTTTTCACGGTGAGATTTTTTACAGAATAGCACTACAGGTGTAAGGTATTTATTCTCGTGAACAACATGAAGCGTATTTTATATATGCGTGCGTTGTATGGAGCCGAACTTCTGTACTTTGTAATGCAGGCGAGCAATCCACACTTTATACACGCTAACAAGTTTCCCAATAAGTGACCTTAATACCGAAACGTGTAATTAACTGCAAATTATTTGTCTATTATCGTTTGTTTATCGATATTTTACGGTAAACGGTATCGGTTTTCACGCTAATTTACGGTAGTTTACAAATAATAATTTTGAAATTCTGGAAAGTTTATTAAACGGTTAAAATTTAAGCCGCGTGTGTTTATCGGTGCTAAGCGAAGTTTTCTCGTCTAGGTCAATACATCTTCGTCGCTTCACTCGTGACAGAATGGTTGTGGTCACAATGAGCTTTGTCCAATCGCAGGTGTTGTCGCAACTCGCCTCACGATCTCCCTCCATCTGGTTCTGTTAGATGACAGTCTGGTGTATTCACTAACAGGGCCTCCAACTGCGGATTTAATTTGATCGGTCCACCTAATCGGTGACCTCCCGCGTGGCCTATTATTTTCTACTCTGCCCTGCACCACTAGACGCTCTATGGAGTCATTATTCCGTCTCGAAACATCCCCAAAGAACTTCAGTATTCGAGACTGATTATCTAATGTAGTCAGATTATCTAAAGAACGTACATCTTTTATGGGGTACTGTGTTAAATGTTACAATAAAATTGGAAACACGCTGGTCCTGCTCCATAGGACAATTTATTTAGAGTCTAGACAAAATCAAATTGGTTGCTAATTTAATTGTATAATTTATAATTTTTATGACATTCATTTTTTTTGTGATTAATATACTTTAACTCACACACTGACATAGGTTATTAAATGTTAAAGTTTTAGGGAAATCATCTACTTTTACAATGTTTGTAAATATGTGAGCACCAAACTTCTAACGCATAATTATTTTGTCTGTCACTGCTTCACTTTTCATTCTTTTTACCTATTGTGGTATAGTAATTTTATTCTAGGTAAGTGCATTGTCTTCACATATAATTAATAATTACTGTATACAAATATTGTTAACATTTTAAAAGAGTAAGTATGGAGTTTCTTGCCCATTCTTCTCCATACGTAACTACCTTTTGGAAGGGGCAACTAGAATCAATTAATTATAGTTGTAAATTTTGACGTTCAAAAGTGCCTTTTATGTGCCTATTTGAAATAAATAATTTGACTTTGACTGTACTAGTGCTGATAGACGCTGTGTGTAGGTCAATACATGGATGATTTTTTTTTAATCAAATTCAGTCAGTTCAGTACTTACTTCAGACCCGAAATGCTATGGGCCTAATTGATTCGTATGGCCTAAAGATCAATCGTTCCGATTTTCATGCTTTTAACACCATTTGCAGCTATTTTTGGCGTACCGCTAGCACTAACTATACTAATATGACTTTCGGTGTTCATAAAAGCAATGTAGTCAAGATTATTATAGGCTAACTTCTGCCTGCAACTTCGTCAGCGTGAATTTTTGTTCCCCCGAACCACCCGTGTTGCATCGCATCATTTTCTGTTAGCGTCCTTACTGACTTTTTTCTTTTTGCTCGGCTCTTTAGGGTTCTAGGGTAGTGTTAAATATCTTATAGCCTTCTTCAAGAATTGGGCTACCAAGTGCAAAAGATTTTTTTTATGCGACTGATATTCCAGAGATTAGCGCGATCAAACAATCAAACAAAAAAAAAATACTTTTCAGCTTTATTGAAAGAAAAAAAAAAAGAAAAGTATTTATTGTGATTCGCACACGAAGATCACAAACTAAATCAAACACAATGATAAAAAAATAAAAAAAATAAAAAACTGAAGGTCTTGTCAAAAGGTTCCTATCTCAGCATGATATATCCATACTGATATTATAAATGGGAAAGTAACTCTGTCTGTCTGTCTGTCTTTAAGTTACGTTTTCACTCCTAAACCGACCCGAACGTTCTGACCCGAACGTTATGAAATTTGGCAGAGATGTAGCCTGGGACATGGAGAAGGACATAGCCTACTTTTTTACGCGATAACTGACATCCACGCGAGCGGAGCCGCGGGCAAAAGCTAGTTTCATATATATTGTAAGTAAAATAAAATCCGTTTATGAAAACCTCAGGAATTGGGCAAAATTCAGTTTTTCTCATTATGTTTTCCTACACTATAAGTCTGTATATAGACAACTGAAAATACGGACGTTGAAAAGTCACGAACGTTCATGCAAAACAAGCCAGTGCTTGAAACTGAGCTATATATATAAAAATGAATACCTATTTCCCTTGGTCACGGCATCACGCGTGAACGGCTGGACCGATTTCGCTAATTATTTTTTTGTTGTGTTTGTTATTGTCAGGAGAAGGTTCTTATGTAAAAAAAAATTAAGAAAGTTAAAAAAAAAAATTGTAAGAAAACGACCATATTTACATTTTTATTGTAATAATAAGTAGGTAACTCTATCTTCTAATGTAACTTTATGGCGTTTGACATAACGTGTCAGTCATAATTTGGTAGGTCTGAGAATATATTTTATATAAAAAAAAAAAAATTGAAGGTTTTAGTTAGGTAGGGTAGGGTAGGTAGGGTTGGTAGGGTAGGGTAGGGTAGGGTAGGTAGGGTTGGTAGGGTAGGGTAGGGTAGGGTAGGTAGGTGAGTAGGGTAGGGTAGGGTAGAATAGGGTAGGGTAGGTAGGTAGGGTAATAGGGTAGGGTAGATAGGTAGGTAGGGTAGGGTAGGATAGGGTAAGGTAGGGTAGGGTAGGTAGGTAGTTTCCTTTGCGCGTAGACAAACTGCCACAGTCAAATAGCTTTTGACAGAACGAAGTCTGTCGGGTCAGCTAGTACCTATTATAATAATTTTCGCCAGTGATAACATTAGGTGCAAACATTATGGAGGGCATAATAATAACGTTTATAGTCTGCATAATAATGCAATAATGATAATGTAGTCAACATCAAGTAAATTATGTTATCATGGCCAGAATATTACGTATTTAGGTTAATCTAGTCAGGAATTTACCTTTCATTTTCATTATGGTAAATGGGTAATTTGATGCTACAGTTAACGCAGCGGCTTCTAACGCTGTGGGTTGTGGGTTGGATACCTCAGAATACGGGTGGATAGATATCAAGGATGGATGGATAATGTATATTATTAGATGTATAAATATTTAAAGGATTGATATAAATATTTTATTTATATAAAAAATATTTACAAGGCAGATGTGAGTAGAAACGTCGGGACGACATGTTGGCGTATGGAAGCCAACGGAAATTGCTACTAGGGTAAAGTTTGTAAGTTTGTATGTAGGGGGTAAACTCTGAAACTGCTGTGCGGATTCTGAAAATTCTTTTTATATTTGGAGAAGGTTATAAGCTATTTAACATCACGCTGTGATCCTGAGGAGGCGGATAAAAAGAAAAAAAGACGAAGTAATAGCGCAGATGGGCAACGGGATGTGACGCGGAGGGTCAGGGGCCGAAATTTCACGCAGACGAATTCGCAGGACATAAGCATTTGTGAGCAAACACATAATCAGTTTAAGTACAAGAGAAAACGAATATTACATAGAATGATTGATGAAGTATAGCAGCCACCTATGGGATGGCTCAGCAAAATACCAACTTGCTGCACTTGAATCGGTAGAACGCAGAGCGAAAATGCTTATAGGCGACGAAACGTTGCAAGGCTTCTAAGCCTTGCTCATCGGCTGACTGTACTTCGGAGAGTGTGCGCAGAAGCTCCATGACCTGATCCCACCATCGCCCTTTTATTACCGGACTATCAGGCGTACTGAAGGGTACCATGCGTACTTGGTTGATATCCCGTCCAGTCTTACTCAGCGCTTCTCCTCCACATTTATTATGAGCACAGCCAAAGTGTGGAACTCTCTGCCAGCGTCTGTGTTCCCTTCCACATATAACCCATCTGCTTTTAAAACAAGAGTGAACAGGCATCTTCTGGGCACGATCGTTCTGTCATAGAACTCATCCATCGTTTTCCATCAAGCGAGATCGAGGGCAAGAGCAAGCTCAATCAGTAAAATGAAAAACTTTCGTTTGAACGTTCTTTTTATTGTTGTATTTATCTGATATGATATGTCTGGTAGATATGATCGCTACATTGGAGAGTCTTTAAGTCTCTCTTCTGTATACACTTTTGTCTGTTTCGAAACATAAACAATTGAAAATCAGACAAAAGCTTGCACTCACAATTTTAATTTTCGAACAAACGCATTCTTAACTTCGAAAGTATTCATTAAATAAAAACTCGCAGATTTTCCGTGCAGTTTATTTTTTAATTTCCCATAGGGGTGTTTTATTTTTTTCTTTCGGATATACGAGCTGGCTGGAAGGCAATGCTCTGCCGGTAAATTACTGATAAAATGCAGTGGCTCGAATCTGGGTATTGTTTCTTAATGACGGTATTTTTTAATGCCTCATTGTTCGCTAGTACAGCCGATAGAGAGATTGGTTTCAGTTCTGACCCACGATTTAGAACAGATTGTAGTGTTGTAATCATCATTTCGAAATTCGAACGAAGAGAAGATTTTAAAACGTAAAATAAAATGACTTCACTTATAAATTGTGTGCGGTCATTTGATTAATAGTCAATGAAATGAAATCGTTTATTGTTCAGAAGGTGTAGACAAAGTGACATTCTATCAGCGATGACGATGACAAAAATGTCGACTTAAACAGAAAGGAGCAAAATAAGTTATTTTACACTAACACAAGACTAAAAATACTGATCAGCCAAAGAGAATTATCGTATTAAATAATGCAATAATACCTTCATCAACTAACATTGTACCTACTTCATCTATTGTTTTAGATAGGAACTTCCTTTCTCCGAATAGTAGATATTAAATTAACTATTAATGACTAATTTGTTTTTGTTATTATTATAACTATTCTATTCTATTTGTAATTAAGTATATTTGATTACTAGGTTATCCATACTAATATCCACCTAGTTCGGATGCAGATAGTCCCAAACTTTGTATATTACAAACTTTAAGCCATTATTTGGTGTATATTGTCTTTATTAAATATTGTAATTAGCGTTATTATTTTAGTGAGTAAAAATTCTTATTATTATATACTATCCATACTACTTAATATTATAAATGTGAAAGTAACTCTGTCTGTCTGTCTGTTACGATTTCACGATTAAACCGCTGACCGATCGTCATGAATTTTTGCATATACGTTGTCAGGTGTACAGAAACGGACATAATGTATTTTTTATCCCGAAAAAAAAAAGTACTGTTCCCGAGGAAAACATCAATAACGTTCTTATCATAATAGGTGGCGCCACGTGTCTTTCGAATCATGATTGAATTATATTTTTATAGGAACTTCAGTAGTGTGTTAAGTTTTTTATTTTATTTAAGAGGGTTGTCACCGGTTCACTAGTGCCACCCCTTTAAAAACATATTATCTCGTGACTGAGAAGGAATTCTAAAAAACGGCTCAATTAACTATATCGGAAAGTGTGTCTAGAATTTACTAATACCTTTTATTAAAGTTTCATATTGAAACACGAAGCAGCAAATTACGATCTAGAGGAATGTGGCCGTTTTTTTTTTAGATCGAATTTCGTTGCTTCGTGTTTCAATATGAAACTGAAGCAACAAAATTTGATCTAAATAAAAACGGCCACATTCCTCTAGATCGTATTTTGAGGATCGTATCTCAGAGGAATGTGGCCGTTTTTATTTAGATCAAATTTTGTTGCTTCGTGTTTCAATATGGAACTGAAGCAACAAAATTTGATCTAAATAAAAACGGCCACATTCCTCTAGATCGTATTTTGTCGATTCGTGTTTCAATATGAAACTTTAAAAAAGGTATTAGAAAATTTTAGACACACTTACCAAGGACGCTGTTGAGCCGTTTCTCATAATTCCTTCTCAGTCACGAGATAATATTTTTTTATAGGAGTGGTGCTAGTGGACCGATGTATGAGCTCTTAACTCAGAAAATGAAAGCAATTGTCATTTTAGGAGTAAATTATAAATTATATTTTATTTCTGTAAATTGGTTGTAAAAATATAAATCAAAATCAGTTGAACGGACTCTAAAAAAGGTTTATTTAAATGTCTATTCTTATTTCAAACGGAGTATAAGTGCCTTAGTAAAGTCCAGTTTTTTTGGGTTCCGTAGTCAACAAGCAACCCTTATAGTTTCGCCAAGTCTGTCCGTCTGTCCGTCCCCAGCTTAGCTCAGAGACTCTTAGGACTAGAAAGCTATAATTTGGCATGGATATACATATTAATCAAGCCGACAAAGTGGTAAAATAAAACCGGCTACGGCTACTGGCTACGGAACCCTAAAAAGAAAATCTATATATAAAAAAAAAATAGACATGTATTTTTTGCTTTATCATATGAATAAAAAATACTTAGATAAAACACATTAAACTTAAGGAATGGGGGCTCGATATGTCACAGCTACGTAGAAAATTTTGCGAGCAGTGACGTCATGCCACATTTAGGGCGGGTTGTTTCACGTACACTTGACGCACGCGTATCCGTCATAAATGGCGCTAACTATCGTCAAACCGTTGTTTCACAAAATTATGCCCTTGACGTTCGTTAAAAAATAACGATTACAATGACCCACTGGTTAACGTCATTTTATTTTTCGACATTTGAAGTTTGACGATCGGTTTTTTATGCAATGAAACAACGCTTTGTATTTGACGTACGTTAAACATCATAATGTAATCGTTAATATTTGACGTACGTATGTTACGTTAACGAACTGTTTGAAACAACCAACTCAATGTATCGCCGTAATGTTTTGATTACGTTAAAAGATGAGATGAAAGCCAAGAGGTTCCCCGTTGAGTGTAAAAAAAAAAAAAAAAATACGTGTCCAATATTTTTTAATAATCTACATGACGGACAATTTTTTTTTTTCATCGTCCCTGTTATTACAGTTTCGTGTTTGTTTGCTTTACTTAAATTGTATTATTATTATTATTTGAATTTACTTATGTCCTGTGTTAAGGATCTCGGGATCAAACTAATATTTGTATGTAACCGCATATATTTGTATAGATATTTGCTGGATGTATAGATTTGTGGTAAAATATATCCACAGTAGGTATTGGAGAAATTTTGGCATCATATCAATTGTGTAACAGTATATTAGTGACCCACATTTCGCCAGTTATGTTACATCCCATGTGGGTAATTGGGGAAGAGCCTATAGCCAGGAGAAATCCTAGTGTACAAACTTGTTATTATTTGTAAAATAAACAAGTTATCAAAAAAAAAAAAAAAAATCTCCGGTGAAAATTTGCTACAGAGAGAAAGAGAGAGTACTTAATAGTAGATTGTACATCAAGTGCATAAAACGCACCATTTTACGCGAGACGTTTATACAAGGATGGATATAAAGTAGAGTGTAAAATGGGTTCTATGGACGAGTTGTACACTCTACTTTTCACTTCGATTGCGAGGAAATGAAACAGCAACATGTAAATATTGTAAATTTAATTAAAATTGAAAAATAATTATGGTTCCCGCCAATTGACTTTTTTTTTCAGTAGGAACGTGACATAACACCTGACTTAGGTGGTTACATATTGCTCAGTTATAAAACATTTTGTTTTTATATCTATGATTACTTAGTTATAGTTTAAATATATTGATTAATTAATATAAAAAACTAATTTAAAAAATAATAAATGGATGAAATAAAAATATAAGTTTATTTCATGAAGTTTTATTATGTACTTTGGCTGTTGGTATCCTTGCCTTGTTCTTGTTCTTAGGAGGTTATTCTATGAAGTTGAAGTTGTTCGTGTGGCTGTTGGACTGATTGCCTTGGTCTTCGACGATGATTTTACTTTATGCTCTAGAGTATAAAAAGCGACTTTATGTCGCCTACGCACGACATAAAGACGAACTTTTAGAGCATGAGAAGTGAAAAGATTTTTTTATAACTATGTATACAAAAACCCGCGGGGCAGTCTTTGGGGACTGCCGATAGAAGTGAAAACTAAGTAACTAAAGCGTTCGGTGATGATGACCCAAAAAGTACACATAATATAGCTCATGGAAAGCGTTCGGTGACGGTGACGCGAGTTCCATGATTTTTGTTCACCCAAAAAGTGCTCAACGAGTTTTCACTTCAAAAATCTTTAATATCTCTTTTACAAATTTGTCAAAAGGAAAACTCAGCAAAAACAAAAATACAATTCGTCTTCTTTATTTCTGTAGGAAATTAACATGATTTATCAGCCAGTTCCCTTAGGGATGCTTGTAATTTTACGAGTATTAAAAGGGATGGGGATGGGTCTCGGGCGGAAAAATGTAATGACCCGAATTGTCCCACAGACCACGATTGTACAGTCGAATGCATTCGTTACTTTTAAATGAAAATCGCATTTTCACCGCATTTTGATGAGCGTTAAATTATTGGTTTCAACTGTACGTTTTAAGCTGATGATGTGTGGGTTGTGTTTAAATTTATTAAAATATTTTTTCATCTGTGGTATTTATAACCAGTATCTCTGAAGTATTGGGTACGTAGGTAGTAGTAGTATAGTGGTGGGCATAATATGAGATAAGTTTGTTTTTAAATTAAACTAGCTTTTGCCCGCGGCTTCGCCCGCGTGGATGTCGGTTATCGCATAAAAAAGTACTCTATGTCCTTCTCCATATCCCAGGCTATATCTCAAATTTCTAACTTAATATTAATTTTAAAGTGATTCACTATGAGAATAGAAACTGAAACAAATGACAATGATTTAATATAATAAAAGTACTTATGTTCTGAACGTCTGATGAGTCTTTACCTAAAGATAACAAACACAAAACCAAAATAAGAAATTTCACTCAAATTCTTGAAGCAATCAATTGTACCAAATTACAACACGAAATGTCTAATGAACACCATTAGTGCATAACTTTTCTCAGCGTCACGTTCGCAATTGGACGAAATATTTGACATTTATTTTGTACTTGCAATACGATCTGGCTGTAGAATTCAATTAATCGACTAATATTTGACCGGTATTAATACATTTTAGTGGGAACACCACTACACGAACAAAAAAAAAATACGTCTGTGGTCGTGTGGCGGTGTGGCGCGGATTCATATTGTAAACATTCATCAAGGTTATACGTGCGTAAAGTAATGGATTCAATGAGAAAACGGTTTAATCATAGAAGAATCTTATACAGAATTACTAAGAAATAAGTGTAGATTTCGTATGGAGTGTTAGTTTATCGAAAAGTGATAAATATGTCAGTGAAAAAGTAACGAAAGTTTTGGAATGCACAAATTTTGATCATAAGGCCGCCGTGTTTAGTAATGTTTTTATGATAAATATTCTTGTATACTGTTTGGAATACACATAAATACCTAGCTTATTTATCTACGAACATAATTTGGCTAATAGCTACTGATATTATAGCGTATTGTTATCGTAATCGTATTTCCAAGAGTAAAATTCGGCAAACAAATACCTACAAAAAGACAATAAAATAGATATACTCGTAGTATGTTATCTTTAAGGGATGGACATATGCCATCGCGGACTTTTCTGAATAACTTTATAAGATACACAATTCCACCATACATTATTTTGTTATATCTCAAAGGGTTTAGACACCGTTTTCGTTGAAACCTCCTATACTCCATTTACTATAGCATTAGACAAATAACGGCTAAATAACGACAGTTATTGTGTAATATTGTTGAAATTACTGCACTTTAGAGTTATTTTTTTAATATAAATGGTAAATAGATTACAGTGCTTTGTATTTATCGTGAAATAACGGAATTTATTAAACGTTTACATCGAAATAACGAAAGGGTGAGAACAGTTATTTGTCTAATGCTATAGTAAATGGAGTATAGACGGCTTTTTTCCGACACCTCCATCAAATATCGTTAATTTATACAAAAATGTATATAAAAACTTAACAGATTATATACTCAAACCTTCCTTGAGAACCAAGCTTTCCATTGGTGAAAACAGCATGAGAATCGGTGCAGTAGTTTTTGAGTTTATCGCGAACAGACAGACAGACGGACAGACGCGGCGGAGGACTTTGTTTTATAATACGTAGTGATTTAAATTGAATATATTTTTATAAAATTGTAGCGACCCTAGCGACTTGATATGCTGAATTGCATTTTTGATATTTCTAATGGAGTGCAGAGCGGGCGGAACGCCAGTCGCTTACATACCTCCGCCTTGCCACGTCACGTCATATCATATTATACAGTGTGAGTCTTTATAATGTGCACATGTCGAAATGAGAGAATCTATGCTTAATTTTATCTAGTACAAATTATTTTAATTTTTTTTTTAATTTTTATATCTAGTACAAATTTATTTTACTAGTTCATTTATCAGGACCTATACACGCACAACAAAGTCTTCAACGAATCGGCATAACCATTGGGGTTATGCCGATTCCTTGAAGAAAGTGTCAATAGTAGACAGTAGCCATTTTACATCAAATGTATCGGATATCGGATTCGGATATAATGTATCGGTTCATTTAGCTCCCTTACAAACAAATTGTTGAGGATATTTTTTGGGATACTTTCCTTAGAAAATATTTTCAAACTGTTTTTTTTTATCAATGTGAGGTTTGGGTTTTACTAAAAACATTTATTAAAAAAAATGTACATTCAAAACAATGCACAAAATTCCTATTCCTTTTTAATAATGCCTAAGTAATTTCTTAAAAAAAAAAGAACAAAAGCACACTTCTTTTACACTTTGCCGCGACAGCCCTATTTTAAAAGGTAAATAAAAAATAAAAAAAGAGCCATAGACTACGAAAATTCAGACGGTAGCTGTACTGAAGTACACTCGAGCTGATTGCCTTTAAGCTAAATGAGAAATCGTAAAACTTTGTAGGTATTAGATTGGAGTCAATGTAAAAATTCGGGACGACTCAGTTTTGACGGGTAGGTACTTACATATTTATGAAACTGGCTGTACAAAAAAATTGTAGCAACGATTTTTGAACAAAAGACAAAAACACTAATGAAATATTTAAAATGTGAGAAGCATGTGTCTCGTATGATTTATCATCTTTATTTTTTGAAACTAATATTATAAGACTATTTTTACCCGACTCCCCAAAAAAAGGGTAATAATTTTCGAGGGTATGTATGTATGTACATAAATGTATGTCTATTTCTTTGGGAAGCTCTGTAGCCTTAACGGCTTAATGGATTTCAATATTAGTATCAAGTAAAAGCTAGTAATGAGCCAATTCCAAATATATACACCGTGGTATTTTAGTCGTCTTACAAAGACAGCCCACTTCATGTATCCAAAGACTAGGAACTAGGAACTAACGATGAGCGGCGACATCTTTATCAGAGTTAATTCACCCTAACGCAAAAATGTGTTTCTGACTATTGCACCTTAAACTTAATCTAAATCCATTCCGCGACGCCCTTGTAACATAAGGCTCAGACTGCACCCGTAACAGGGTGTTTTAAATTATATCATGCGTCATAATAAATTAAAAAAAAAAAATGTTCATTTTTTTATGAAAGTAGTCATAGGATACAGAGGTGGGCTGCCTTTGTAAGACGACTAAAATGCCACGGTGTTTAAATACAAAAAATAATATTGTCAATATACAGGCTGTCTAAAACGTAGTGGTCCAAAGGCAAATGGGGTAAAGTGGAGGCCACCTATCATTTATCTATCACCTACATTTATATCAGTATTTTTTATGGCGTACGTATTAAAGAGTATAGATACATAGATAGATAGAATACTCTAGATAGATAGATAGATAGATAGAATACTGTAGATAGATATCTATCTTCGAACTATACGATATTACTCAGCAGTACAACGTCTTCCCCATCTAAAACGAAATATAAATCAAGTAAATAGGCAGTTACATCCATCCATTGGATTAAGTTAACGACATACCACGTCTAAATATTCACATACCGAGCAACATAGCCGTCCACACAATACCTATTGCGATCACAGTTCAAACATCGACCCCGGAATATTGCAGTAACCGTCCGGTAGCCATTGTTGTGATGACCTGGGCCTCAAGTCTGCTATTACAATAGTGTCAGAATGGTATATCATTGATTTCATAATTGTTGATTTTGACAAGTTTGGTAATCTACTAATATAATGGCGTCATTATGACTTTCCAATGGTCAGCTACTAACACTCCATTGAAAGAATTGGTAATCTCGTACATAATGACAAATAAAACTTCCTACTAAACTTCCAACTTCCTATTACTTCAGATTGCTGTTTTACATATTATTACATATTGATATTTTTACATATTATTTATTAGTATTATAACACTAATAAATAATATGTAAAAATATATAATTATAAATGAAATCTGGCATGAATAAATGATCAAAATGCCATTGTAATACAAATCTATTACGAGACCATTGACCGACCAATGATCGACCATTATGAATTTAGAAAATTACGAACTTTTAGCAAAATGACAATGGGATCGTGTTGGAGTGACGAATTTATAAAAATAGCAGTCCAGCACCATTTACAGGGGCTCAACCCTGTAAATGGTGCCTATATAACTTGATATTGATATGGTCTGTTAAAAAAATATCGGATGAAAATTTAAACAAATCCCGTTCAGGTAAAATTGTCACGCTATGTGACACAGATACAGATGGGACACTCCGCAAAATCATTTAAATAAAAAGCGACTCCTGCTACGACACAATAAAGTGCAATTTAGGTCGCGTGACGCTTATTACCTACAGTTATATTCACCTACAAGTTGCTTCTCTTTCTATCGCGTAACTCTTATACCGGCGGCGCGCGTCACTTCTACTGAATAGGCCTAGTGAGATGGGCCCTCCGCGTACTTGTAGCTTCATACCTAAACTGCGGAGTATGCCATCTGTATTAATCTGTGGCTTTGTGCGCTTTTATAATTTCTAATGTCACGATCGTAGACGTCCACGTTTTTAAGAAATGTATGGAAATGCATGCATGTCATGACATTATCGTGGGCGGAAAAGGGTTTTCATAAAATACCGGATAACTTTTTTACCGTCTGGAAAATCTTCTATACAAATAAATAAAATTGAAGTGTCTGTGTGTAATTTCAAAATTACAACTGTTACTAAATGCATATGAAAGTATGTACAGTACTTATTACAAAAAATCTCTTTTTTTGTCAGCCTGTCTGTTTGTTCCGGCTAATCTCCTAAACGGCTGGACCGATTTTGATGGGACTTTCACTGGCCGATAGCTGATGTTAAAAGGAGTAACTTAGACTAGACATACTTTTGACAAGATGCAGATCGCGAGTTCGACCGTGTGGATAAAAAAAAAAAACAAACAGACTTTTTTATAATTTTTTATAGGAAAAGCCTCGAATGCGAAGCCGCGGGCAACAGCTAGAAAATAATATTTATGGTGTGTTGTGTAAGTGGAATAGAAGACATAGGTACATAAGAATATTTGCTTAGTACCATTGAGATTGTAAAAGTTCGAAAATAAATTCCGCGCCCTTGGTAAGTGATGATTTGAATTTCGTTATTGTTGGAACGATATTTATTTCTTTCAAAATATTGTTTTTGTTGTTCTATTATGAATAAAGTGTAGTATTTATTGATAGATCCATTTCTTTCTAAGTTCAAAAGAATCCATGCTTCGACTCTGTTCACCAATTTTTTTTTCGTGGTGGTACAAAGTCAGCCTCGCGATGATTTCTTTCTCTGTTACTCCTTTAACTATAGTACGTAAATAATTATGAGGTTGAAAAAGTCAAATGGTTGTAGCAATAAACCCTTCGGTTCGCGGAAAATTCTCTACTGTTTCATGTCCCCAAACAACGTTCAAAAATAATAAAACAACCTGTATAGTTGTTTGGAACCAATACTCCCGAAAAAACTGGAACGAAACGGAGGGTCATATGTATCGGTTTCCTAGTGCGAAGTGACACCGACTCTCTCTTTGCACTGTCAATGGGCATCAATGACGTTTGAAATTGTTTGTGTGTGACCGAACCCATGTTGCCAAGTGGACGTTTATTTTCGAAAATTGATAGGTTTTATGAACGAAGGTGATATTGACTGGGACATTGCCATGGGCATAGCTAGGATTTTCTTAAGGGTGGGGCAGGTATATATTTAAGGTAAATGCTGCAAGAGCAACGGGGCTGGTTACGTTAAAGTGAAAAACAAAATATCAATGAGTGAATTTATTTTACAAAAAAACACAACGCTTTGTCTTCTTCTATCGAAAGTCAAATTACTGACGAGTGAAAGAGAGAAATCGGTGTGTAACTATTCACTTGATATAATACGTTTATTAGTAAGGAGGTAGTAATATAAATGAGGAAGTAACTCTGTCTGTTATCTTTTCACGCCTGAACGGATTCGGATGAAGTTTGGCCATGACTTGAATTAGGACATAGGACACTTTTTGTCTCGGTAGAACGACACTTCCAAGCACCGCCACCTCGACCGGTTCTGTGCTTCCCGCATCCAGCGGATTCCTGCGGTTTTCATAAGGTTAAGGTTAAGGTTTTCCTTGTGGGAGGCCTTCCAACGCTACGTCTTCCGGTACGCGGTCCCCACTCCAGAACCTTTCGGCCATCTGTTCTGCGCGCAATGTACCCTGCCCATTGCCACTTAAGTTTGGCAATTCTTCGAGCTACATATGTCGGTTACCTTGGTTCTCCTGCGGATCTCATCATTTCTGATTCGATCACGTAGGGAAACTCCAAGCATTGCCCATTGTCCTTTGGGTGACTTTTAGCCTTCTAATAAGGCCCATTGTGAGCGACCACGAAACACACTACAATCATTATTATAATCTAGTAATTTCTGAGAGAAATAAACTGACCTCTGCTCTAATTACAGAAAGTGCAGTGCTCTCATTCCGTTGTAGTCAGACAAATACTAAATGAGGTATTCGTACTTACATTGAGTCTACAGCAGCCTTTGACTGAAGCATTGTTAGAACGTGCTCTGTTTAAATGGTTTCTTGTTTAAGTGTGTTAGTTGTTGGCTGTCTCTTACCAAGAGGTATAATGTAATACGTTGAGAACGTCTTGACGTTAGAACTGTGAATAAGATTTAATATAAGTTGCCTTACATATAGGGTTAGGGCCTTGTGGCAAGGACTTGTGGAACTCAGAAAAATGAATAAACATGGTAAATATCCCGGTTATGTTAATAATAATGTTAGTGACCATGACAGTTTAAAAACTTATAAGGTAATACAAGCCCCACGGGCCGATCGATCAGGTTAAGCTACGCATGCCGCGGGTGATCCGTGGATGGGTGACCATCTATACCAAGATCCCTATGTGCCTTGGAAAGCACGCTAAGCTGTTGTTCAGAAAGGTCAGGTGTGTAGTACTCGCAACCGGCGTGCGTATATCGGCTGCAAACGGTATAGCGAATCACTCTTCACCGATGGTACGGTTCGGCGAAATCACTCATAGTCGACGGTTGATCCCACGAATAAATCCATTGCCGAGAGGACTATTCGCCGAAAACACCGTTCATTGATGGTCGCTTCAGCTACAACACCTTTTACCGATTGAACGGGTCGCCGAAATACTTCAAACACAAATAATTTTATTTTATAATATATATAATTTACCAGATCCCCTCTATTGTTGGTGAATCATTTGGGTTAGGTTAGGTTATAACTGTGACCATTAAAGCGCTAAGGCGAGTGACCGTAGGGAGCGTGCCACGGCAGCGACCGCCAAGCGTTAGATCCCCTCTCAGTGAAATTTAAGTGAAATTGAGTTTTTATTTGTACCGTTTCGATCTGACGGTCAATCCGAATAAATATGTGTAAAAACCATAGTGTTTAATTTATTAGAAATTTACATAAGTGTTTCGGCAACCCGTTCCAACGGTAAAGGGAGGAGCTGAAGCGACCATCGATGAACGGTGTTTTCGGCGAATAGTTCTATCGGCGATGGATAATTCGTGGAATCAACCGTCGACGAAGAGTGATTTCGGTGAACCGTACCATCGGCGAAGAGTGATTCGCTATACCGTTCTGAGCTCTGCGTAAATGACCTGAGATGTATGAACGTATAAGAAGCAAAAGAAGTATGTACCTAAGGATTTAGGTGGCGTTTTGTAATTTCTGTCGACCTTCTTGAGGAGAAGGCATGAGTTTTTTGAATTGTATGTATCATGAAATGGAATGCAATGAAAAAGTGTTTATTCACAGAAATAATCCTTACTAATATTATAAATGTGAAAGTAACTCTGTCTGTCTGTCTGTCTATCTGGCTGTCTGTCTGTATGTTACGTTTTCACGTCTAAACCGCTGAACCGATCGTCATGAAATTTGGCAAAGATATAGCCTGGGATATGGAAAAGGATATAGGCTACTTTTTTACGCGATAACCGACATACACGCGGGCGGAGCCGCGGGCAAAAGCTAGTTGTTTGTAAGTTAAATATACCTCTGCCAAACTGCAAAGCTCTTTTTTTTTGTACATAATAACATCATTTTTAGGGTTCCGTACCCAAAGGGTGAAACGGGACCCTATTACTAAGACTCCGCTCTCCGTCTGTCCGTCTGTCACCGGGCTGTATCTCATGAACCGTGATAGTTAGACAGTTGAAATTTTCACAGATGATGTATTTATGTTGCCGCTATAACAACAAATAAAAAAAACAGAAAAATAAGTACTCTCTCCAGTGAGGCTTTGACAAAATACATTAAGGTGGTATTTTATGTATTCTATTTTTAAAGGAGAAAATAACAAGGAGAGAATAACAGGACATAACATTTCCGAAGAGGTAAGCAGGGGTGTAACCTACATAGGAAACATGTTTTTACCTACATAGGAAACATGTTTAAGCATCAGTATGGTAGTGACGAGCCATTTTATTTTAATTAGTGTAAAAATTCAGTGTAAATTGTATTTAGTCTAAGCCTTCTCATGCTGTAGAGCAATTCTATAAAAATCTCACGGTGAAAACTTAGGTGAAGTGAGTTTGAAGTGACGTGTAATTCCAACTGATGCTTGAGATTGACACTGTTGACAGCTCACTTCACGCTCACTTCACCTTAGTTTTCACGGTGAGATGGTTACAGAATAGCACTGCTGATCTAATATAACTGGAGAATGCTTGACCCCTGTCATACAGAATGTCCTAGTTCAGGGGTCTAGACCTCATTGATGTAAAGTGTATTGAAGTTATGGTTAAAGAAATTTATTTCTCAATAAGAAATCACAAGGATTTCACTTACTTGAGAACATTTTGAACTTAAAATATAGTATTAACTTTGACATAAAATGTTTTTCTTCATAAATAATCACCAATTTAATACGAAACATTTCATTTCACACGCAAACAACATTGACCAAACACAAAACTTTTCAATCCACCAGCAAAATAAACAATTACCGTGGTCGCAAATGTTTGAAGAAGTTTGGAAATAAATTACTATGACTATCGCCTACGCTTCAACTAAAACTAACTTATTTAAAGGTCTCAATGCATCAGCAAAGCTGGCCATAAGAACCAAAGAAGCCAGTCCGGTAGGTACCAATTATTCTTCTCCGAGGTAACAATAAATACATACTTACCAGGTGTTACATATACGTTTCTATGTTGATACAGGCTCATGGGAAAACGTAGCTTGTACAGTCAGTTACCACAATTAGCTGACCCCCCCCTTTGCTCAAATGGTTGAGGTTTTTTTATTAACCAATCGTACGATTTTAATTTCTTGTCTAGTTTTGGGTACATTTCGTATAGGTATTTAAATTAAGAACACAGTTAAGAACACATGGAGTAAGTACTGGGCTATGAAAGAAATCTTCAAGGGTACACTTCCTACTAACTTAAAGACAAAAGCTATGGAGATCTGCTTGATGCCGTGTCTAACATACGCCTGCCAAACATGGCCTCTGACAAAAAAATCTCTACAAAAATTAAGAGTTTGCCAGAGAGCAATAGAGAGAAGCTATATGGGCCATAAACTAAGAGATAGAGTCAGAAACAGCTCAATACGACAAGAAACCAAGGCTAAAGACGTAATCAAACAGACTCTAACACTAAAATGGAAATGGGCTGGACATTCACAAAGAGTTAGCGATGACAGATGGACTAAAACCATAACAAACTGGTATCCTATCAACAAACAGAGAAAGCGTGGCAGACCTAACAAGAGATGGAGTGACGACATATCAGGCTTAATAGGAAAAACATGGTGCAGACTAGCTAGAGACAGAACAAGATGGAGACAGATGGAGGAGGCTTTTACCGCACTAGGCGGTCCTTATAATGAAATAAAAATTTAATTAATTAATACTATTATCTAAACATTAAGAATTTTATTTTAATTAAATTGAAATGTATTTTATTTTATTTTTTATTAGTAACAGTGCATGTATTGTAATAATTGTAAGGAATCAATAAAAGCTTATTATATTATTATTATATATTTAAATTAAATTAAGAATTATAAAATTCTATCGATCCGTATTCTAAAAATTCTCAACCATTTATGCAGCTAATTGTGGTAACTGACTGTACCAGCTACTTAAGGGCCTGTATATTGTAGCTGCCGAATGAGGAAAATGGTTGTGTAAAGCTATTAAAATACTGGAGAACCCTTCGTCGTACATTGGTATTTTACCAAATTTTTGGCGTGACATTAATGAAGGGTTCTTTTTTTAATAGTACATTATTGCTAAGGCCGGGAAATAGGCAATTACAGGTCGAGTATGAGTATGAAGGCCGAGCCGAAGGCGAGGACTTCACTAATACGAGATAGGCACTTGCCATTACTGCCGAGACATATATAGTGCTTTTCTCAACAAAAAAAAAGGAAGGGAGATAAGACATACTTTCATGTATTTTTTTTCTTTTGACTTCGCTGGGAGCTGGTTTTTCATTGCCAATTTGGCTTCTGATCTTAAATCTGATGGAGTACAATCAACCTCCATTTCACTCTCTGAACCGGGGGAATTCATTTTAACTAAATTTATATTTATTAAGTACTAGCTTTTGCCCGCGGCTCCGCCCGCGTGGATGTCGGTTATCGCGTAAAAAAGTAGCCTATGTCCTTCTTCATATCCCAGGCTATATCTCTGCCAAATTTCATGACGATCGGTTCAGCGGTTTAGGCGTGAAAACGTAACATACAGACAGACAGACAGACAGAGTTACTTTCACATTTATAATATTAGTATGGATGGATAGTATGGATGTAAATAAGAAAGCAGATGTGAGTGGAAACGATGGGAGGGGACGCCCTAGGATGACATATGTATAGTGACCTAATTGGTGATGTTGTTCAGAAAGGTCAGGTGTGTAGCACTCACAACCGGCGTGCATGTATGACCAGATGCTATAGTTTCTGCCTACCCCCATGGGAAGAAAGCGTGTATTTTTGTATGTGCATGTTGAAAACAGTCTTAGTGGTAGTGTTGTATTTTTAGTTAGTCGTTTCGTCTTCTACTCTTTTTTTCTATAATTTGTACCGTGTATTATTGCCGTACAGACTCATATATATACGAATGACAACGATAATGTTCTACTTTATATTTTTTGTCAAATAACTTTGCCTACATTATGGTGACATAATATGGGCTCGACCCAAACGCTATACATACAAAAACTACCAACTTTAATTGCTTTCTCAGATATATTGCAGGGGCGAGCAAATTGATCTACATTATAAAAAGTTTGCGGTCCTCCTTACACGTTGGGTCGGTTGTTTTAAGGCTCTGCTATGTCGGAAGCGGGAGCGCAAAATTTTCTGTAATATTCGCACTGTTTTAGTAACTGAACCAAGCGTTTTGATCTAACGATGATCTGCCCCTTATTTCTGTGCCCATCAATCTGCTTAGCCTTTTCCCAACTATGTTGGGGTCGGCTTCCAGTCTTAACCGGATGCAGCTGAATACCAGTATGTTACATGGAGCGACTGCCTATCTGACCTCCACAACCCAGTAACTGGGTAACACGATACCCCTTGGAAAGACTGGTTGTCAGACTTTTTTTTTGGGCTTCTGACGACCCGTAACGACTGTCAAAGATCCACGAATGACAGCCGGGACCAACGACTTAACGTGCTTTCCGAGGCACGGAGGAGTCTCGGTATGTAAAGATGGTCACCCATCCACGGAACAACCCCGGCAAGCGTAGCTTAGCTTTCTCTTGAATATCTCTTCTGTACTTCCCCTTAGAAGCGAACCCGATCATTCTCATAATGTATAATTATGAGAATGATCGGGTTCATCTCTTTGAGGCGCGTGTGGAACACGTACGCGCCGTCCGGCACGGGCCTGGTCCTGATCGGTTTGGCGTCTCGTTTACATTACGTTTGCCGAGTCGCGGTCTCCACTCAAGAACACGTCTAACCCAACGGTCATCGGTTCTACGGCTAATATGGCCGGCCCATTGCCAATTGCTGTTTATTCTGTGAGTTAAGTCGATAACTTTGGTTCTCTACCGGATCACCTCGTTCCGGATTCGATCCCTCAGAGACTCCAAGCATAGCCGGTTCCATAGCTTGTTGAGCGACCTTCAATTTATGGACCAGCCGTACCGTGAGTGTCCACGTTTCAGCTCCGTAATAAAGTCCCTAAGATTAGTCTCCTTGATTTTTTACCTACTCAAATAAGTAATTTACAGCACAGTAGGTAATGCAATATACTTATTGCTTATGAAAAAACGCTGCCGCTACCTCTTTCTATATAGCTTAGGTTTTAATGTGTGGCCCATTGGATAGCAGCCAAGTTGTGGCTTGTCATATATCACCGCGCTATTGTGTTGGACCATGGGCATGAACAGAGGAGTATAGTCGTGTGTATGAAACGAGGTGTTGATAAAGTTAGTACATGATTGTTTAATTACTCAGAGGTAGTTTATTATGTACAGCTTATGAAATCCTTGATCATACTTAAAACTTAAACCCCTATTAAATTACACGATATTTAGGGCCCGATATTTTGGTGATGTGTTTTTTCAATAGGGACCCTTTCTCCCTTTCTCTTTTTACAACATCCTCGGATGATTTCCACCAAACGGCTCGCATCTTATGGGATCGGAACGGATTTTACAATCTTTAAATGATATTTAATCTTGTACAGTTTTTAAAGTCTTTATTACTAACCCGCGCACAGCAGCTTGACTGCGGGTGTCTTCCATGACACGCGATCGTAGCCGAAATTATACTGCAACGCGCGATCGGCTCCGTTCGCCTGCCGTCGTATCCGATCGAATCCTTCCGGTTGTCATCACACGTCAACACGGTAGGAATGAAACTATTTGACTAGGCGCAGAAACGGATACGTTCGCAAGCGACAGCCGATCGTATGCGTCGACACCCTGCCTGACGCGATCGGCTGTCACCGCATCCATTCGTATCCTTTCCGATCCGATGCGATGCGAGCCGTTTGGAAATCATCCTTTAGGGAAATATCGCGTAGAGTAATAAGGTTTTTTGTTATACTGCTAAAAGATGCAAATGGCGATTAAAACACAGGTCATAAAGACAGCTTTACAATAAGTGACAAAGTCTAAAACTGATCAATCCCGACCCGCAGGCCAACTCCGGCCCTAGCCGCGGGCCAACTCCGGCCCGCAGAAGGTTTTGATCCGGCTCGCCAACGTCATTGTGACATTAGAGTGTATTGCCCTCAGAAATTATGTTCTGGCGTTCGATTACGTTTAGGGCCAATGTGAACTTTATAAACTAAACAGAACCACATTCCAATTAAGGTGTGTCCAAATACGGCGTGCAAGGTGCGCGGCAGCTACGCGCGGCATTCGCAAGACACAAATTTGCTGCGCGACTAGTAAACTAGTCGCGCGGCAAATTTGTCATGCCGTTGATTGATTTGTGATGATCAACTTAACTAAGATTTTGATTAATCTAAACAAGATATCGTTAAGAGCCATTTCACAAAATTTTAACGCTCGAGTTTAGGTAAAAGACGGCAGCGCTGTGTATGTGAGCGTAACTATCCACACATACACAATTTAAGCAGTGTAACGCGAGTGTCGAGACGGACTAAATAATCTTGAGCCATTATAATAATAATGCGGTATTTAGAGATTGATTAAAAAAGTTATTTTATTTATTCAGTCTACTAAAGCTTTCTAGACTAATAAAAAAATACAAATATATGTTTTGAAAGTATATAATAAAAATGAACAGGAAAACAATCACATCGTACAAAATATAAGTGTTGGTCATTATTATTTGACATTAATGTCAAGTAATAATGACTATCACTTACGTTAAATAAATATTTGTCGTAAAGGCATTGATCTTGCTTTTCTAGGGTCTATAATTTCCGGCAATACGCAATCTTCGTAAAAACGAGTCAATTTGGGAAGCATCAAAATGTTGTGGTCGTAGTATAATATCACGGTTACGATATGAGCACTCGACAATTGAGATGCGGGAAAAAGTAGCACAGGTCCTTCCTCGATGGGCGCTCGCGCTGTACTAAACGGTGCCCACTTGTGCATCGCAATTTATTCTTTTTTAGAGTGTTTAAAAAAAGGATATTGTGGCTAATTAAATGAAGGGATTTTAATCAAACTTGAGAATTCGATTTGTTAAAGAACATAGTTCATTTTGAGATGATTTTTAAAATGTAATTACGCTTTATTCAAACAAAAAAATCGCAATATAATTGCGAATAAATCGTAAAAATTGTCCTAAGTCTTTATTTTTTTTACCTATTAATGTTATTAATAATCGAAATTCTAGTACGTCATTTGTCGACAAAACTATATGTCTGATGCTTTGTGTATTTTTTTCAGTCAAATTTATAAATATTAATTATAGAAATAGGAGTCTGAAATTGCCTCTGCGCTGATTTTTCAGTAAACTAGTTCTGGGAGATTAATAACTACAAAGTACACAAATAAGTTTTTGTAAATGTGTTACATGAAGTGTCAATACGAAAGAATCATCTATTATTTACATATATTCACCAATACCAGAGAATTAACTAAGATGGTAAATTAGGCGACTAAAATCTTAGATATTCGCGCGAAAACGTAAAATGGCTCTTAATCAAGCTAAAAAGTCACTTGATTGGAGTCCTTTTTTTCAGTGTAAAGCCAAAGAGATATGTAACTTAAAGCGATTATTTCAATGCGACTTTTGTAATGTAATTTTTTTATAATTATAAGCCTGCATTTGTGTAAATAATTTCATCAAGAGGTGATGAAATAATTTACACAAAATGATGAAGGAAAACATCGTGAGGAAGCCGACATGTCCTAGTACCAAAAATTCGAAGACAAGTGAAATCTATCAACCTGCACGGGGCCCTCGTGGTGGATTACGGCCCATTCCCTCTCACCGAGACCTGTGAAGAGAGGTATGTGAGGTGTGGCCTGTGTCCCAGGCATTATAGGCTGATTATGCATGATTATGGAAGCCTGCATTTTCCCACTGCAGTGCAAATGCCTCATTATTCTCCTTCTACGAATAAGAATTCTCCTTCTCTCTATCTTGGGCTATTTGGGACCAGTCTTTGTTTTTTATGATGTGTTTGCTCTTGACTCAAGTCTGGGTCAGAGATGACAGAGACAAAGTCGACGATGGAGTGAGCTTACCCAGAAGAAGCCTCTTCACTCTCACTTTGAATAGATTAGGGTTACATGCGTTCGGAAACACAGACGCAGGCAGAGAGTTCCACTCCTTTGCTTTCCTGTGCGTATTATAAAAGACGTTTGAAAACGTTTAGTGCGAGTTGGTGGAATATCAACTAGGTAAGGGTGGTAACTTGCAGTGCATCTAGATGTCCGATGGTAGATGGGGGCCGGTGGAATGAGGTCGTGTAGTTCATGGGCACATTCGCCGAAGTACAATCTGTTGAAGACTGACAAGCAGGCAACCTTGTTTTTTTATCGAAGAAGTTCAGCAGGCTCATCTCGCCATCTTCGTCAGGGCCATAATGTAGTCTCCCTAGTAGCATTTTTGTTGGCGTTTGGTTGGGCCACATACCTCTGAAGGTGGCCCAACTAAATGCCAACGGAAAATGTTACTAGGGCTGCCATGTAAAGGAGACCATTGTATAGTGAGTTAGGCCAATTGTTCGTCTGACATGCGGCAGATGTGTCCAGCCAAATTCCATTTTCGCATGGCGGTGTTCCGAGTGACATCAGCAATTGTTTGATGGCAAAAATGGTAGTATTCCTAACCCTTCTTTAAGTTTAATACCCAGAATGATTATATTTCATTCTGGGTATCAAACTTGAAGACCGGGAAGACTTGTTAACTTAATCAAGTATATCTATCAATAAATCTACTGCTAAATCTCATGTTGTCTGATACACTACAACTAAGTAATCTTATAAGTAGACATGAGATTCAGCAACGTAATAAATTGGGGGTCAAATAATTCTTACGCAACATCGACTTACAGTGTACAAGGAAAATATCGTGAAAAAACTACAGTCCGAAATAGCCGACAGGCAGTAAGCAATGTTTGTTTTTTCTCAGTAAGCGTTTGGCGGTTTTTTTTTTTACTAAGGGGATGTTCTAACTTCTTTCGTGATATTCAAATTTTCTTACGCGATAATTGCAATTCGAAGCAGGTTGTATGTTGATTAAAATTAATTCGCGAAAGTAAAGAATCATCATCAGCAGTGGCGTAACTGTTCTTTAATCCACGTATAAAAAATTAAAAAAATAGGGGGCCCTTTTTCGCCAACTGCGACGAAGTCCAAAAGGGATGATGTTTTTTTTTTCTACAAAATAGGCAAAATCACTCGCATATAAACAAAATGAGTAGTAGAAGTACGGGGACGAAGGAGTTTCACAGTAGAATTAGGATTTAAATTCTTAAATAATATTAATTTTTTTTTTATATTTCACTAATTACGTCTTGTTTACTAGTTTTGTATCGTTTTTAAATACTGACAATCAGAAGCCTAATTGCATCCTGCAGTGCAATTCTGTAGAAATCTCACCGTGAAAACCTAGGTGAAGTGAGCTTGAATTAATGAGCTGTCAATAGTGTCAATCCCTAGTCTCAGATGGAATGACAGTTCACTTCGAGGTCACTTCACTTAGGTTTTCACGGTGAGATTTTTACAGAATCGACCGGCTGATAGTAAAGTCACGCGTCCACTGATACGTAGGATGTGCATGGAGAAGTTTGCCACGTTAAGCTGGGTCCACACTTATATCATTTTAGTGTATCCATAGTGTATCAGATCTCCGACGCGTAGCATCGACGTGTATCATTTTTGCTAATGTGGACGCAAAATGATATCCGATCGTCAAACCCCCGCAATGCCGATACACGATCTATACAAGTTTGAACGTGCAATTTTTTTCGCGTTCATCGCACAGCAACGCTCCTCCGCTCATTAATTTGTAATTACTTGCATACGGCGTACGTAGATGTATTTTTAATCATGAATTGGGATAGCGATAGTGTGATACAACTGATTGAAGCATATAACAAAAAAACCGGCCACGTGCGTGTCGCACCTCGCACAATAAAGGGTTCGGTAGTTGGTATAAATCTGTCCCAAGAAACAATCAAAAATTAACATTAAAATTAACAACAAACTTAAAATTGTAGTTGAAAACATATTCTTCCATACGGAATGTATGGGAAAACATGTTTTTCAACTGTAAATGTAAGTTGGTCAACTATTTCTCGGTAACTTCTGTAGCCTACTTAGCTGTGATAGTTTTGCTTTTAACTTCTTTATATATAATAATACTGTGAATTATTTACATATCCAAATGCAACCATGCATTCCACAACTTTCCTTGACAAATCCTTTACTCTCCAGGCCGCTCGTTTGTGGAATGCATTGCCAGAACCAAAAAAACGCGCGCAATTGTTGCCTGTGTTTAAAAGACTCGTGAAGGAACATTACTTGTTGTTGTGATTTTGTTCTCGTTGTTAGCTGTAATAATCTAGTCTTCACTTATTTTATTTGCTTATTTAGTTAGTATGTATGTGTCTATGTATCTATTATATAGCATATATCTGTGTATCTATTATAGGATATTGTACTGTTATAATTTTTATTTATGCACCAATGACAACCCCATTTTATGTCCAGAAATTCACTGTCCATGCCAAAGTTGCCTGGAAGAGATCGCAGAATGCGATAAGGCCGCCCATTGTATATTTTATAGTGTAATTTTTTGATGTACAATAAAGTATATATAAATAAATAATAAATAAACCATTTAGCTGGCAGGGGGGGGGGGGGGGGGCACACTTGACTCTAACAAAAATTATCACTTTAAAACTTAATATTACGCAAACGGATCCCTGAATCGAAAAATGCTTTTCACAAACCCACAATATTTTTAAACGGCCTATTCTACACACCATGGGACGAGATGAGAAAAAAAATATCTTCACTACTCTAGGTACGTGTAGGGGAGGTAGGTACTCTAAAAAAACTATATTTCAAGATTTTATTTTACCACTTTGTTGGCGTGATTAATATGTATAATCATACCAAATAACAGCTTCCTAGCCTCCTTCTTAGTCTCTGAGCTCAGCCGCGGTCAGACAGATAGACAGACAGACGGACATGGCGAAACTATAAGGGTTCCATGTCTACTACGGAACCTTAAAAAAGAAATATTGTGGGACCCCTAAAACCGCACCTATTTTAATAGATTATACAGGAAAAAATATTCATCATTCCACTACTCTGCTAAAACTATTTTTTTTATTTGCGGTAAACATGATGCAATCAAAAATGAATAAATGAATGATCTATTCAAAGTGAGAGTGAACAGGCTTCTTCTGGGTAGGCTCACTCCATCGTCAACTTTGTCTCTGTCACCTTTGACCTAGACTAGAGTCAAGAGCAAAGGCAAACCCATCGTAAAATCATCATCATTCATCATTTCAGCCGAAAGACGTCCACTGTTGGATATAGGCCTCCCCTAATTGGGGTTTGCCATAATCGCCACGCTTGGCAGGCGGGTTGCGATCGCAGTATAGTGTAAAAAAAAAAATGCATACAGAACACTGCTGCCCATTCTCTAGTAAGTCCCTTAGTCGCCTTTTACGATACTTGGGGACCTATCTATAACCTATGCGAAAAAGAGTCCCAGTACTGGATTTTAGCGACAGCCGGTGTTGACGTGATCAAGTCGACCGGTGCAGCGTACAATGAGATTTAAATAAGAAAAAAAAAAAAAAAAAAACAATACTTCATTCTAGATAGATAGATAGATAGAATACTCTTTATTATGTACACCATAAAAATTACAGATATAAATGTAGAACTGTTACATAGGGTGTCACAATGGGCAGTCTTATCGCTAAAAGCGATCTTTTACAGACAACCTTTGGATGGATCAAAAAGTAGGAGAGACAATACTGCAGGTATTTAGTGGTGTACCACTTACATATATGTATACAATAAATACACATACACAAAGCATTATAGATACTTATCCATATAAATATATATAATATATATATATACATACAATAATAAACATGATACAAGAGCAAGGAACTTTAAGTAATGATGATGTTTAAGGAGAGAGGAAGTGATTTTTAACCAAAATTTTAAAAGTGGACAAAGATTGAGCACGCCTTATCGAGACGGGCAAGGCATTCCATAACCGTACCTACTGCTTGAACTGTAAAAGACTTGTCATAAAAACTAGTGGAATGCATTGGCATCTCTAGTCTCAAGTTTTCCGATAACCTCAGATATCTATTATGTGTGTCATGAAGGAACTTGAAACGTTCTTTAAGATAAGAGGGGGTTTTAGAAAATCCATACTAATCCATACTAATATTATAAATGTGAAAGTAACTCTGTCTGTCTGTCTGTCTGTATGTATGTTACGTTTTCACGCCTAAACCGCTACTTTTTTACGCGATAACCGACATCCACGCGGGCGGAGCCGCGGGCAAAAGCTAGTGTTTAAATAAAAATGTATACAGGAAAAGTTTTTAATCAGTGAGCTAATTTTGACAAATTAAACTTAAACGTATTTTATTATACACCTATTTCTTATTTTGATATGTGATTAGTACAAAAAAAATAGTTATCGTTAACGAAAGATGTTTATTTTGAAATTGATATAATGGATACTCGTCGCGCAACGTGCCGGCGGCGGCGCGGTCAGTGAAGCGGAATGCAGTAGTACCTATCAGTTGTGCGCTCGCCCATTGATATTATTACGAATAGATTGTATCGATATTTTGCTGATTTCTTTTTATTGTTTATAACTTAGTAAGCTTAAAGAATACTTTACGAGAGTTATGTAAAAGAATTGACTACTCAGCACACTTACAAAATTGTTTAAAAGTAGTTACAAGTTGCTGCCTGCATACCAAAAAGCTTGTTCGGCTGTAATTATTTGTTCAACTTCGTTTGTACTAGACTATACCGAAGGGTATCGAGTTACCTAGTTACTAGTTGTTGAGGTCAGATAGGCAGTCACTCCTTGTAAAATGACTGAGCGACAGTTGCACCCGGTTCAACTGGAAACCGAAGCCATAGTTAGGAAAAGGGTAGGCGGATGATGATTTCCAGAACTCGGAAATCCTCTCCCATTGAATAAGAAATATCTTATAGTCATTATCCTTTCCACCAATAACGATATTGACTACAAAGCCTTTTGATATTCATCGAATAAACTCCGCAGTAGTAAAGAATCTATCTTTATTCTTTGATGCTTCATCTACAAAGAATAGTCCGTCTTTATCCGTTAGGTACTGTGAGGCCTCACTCCGTGGCCACGAGTTACACGCTTAAGCGATACGCGTCTTGCGTTCTTCTTGCGTTTTCATGTGGTTAGTGACTAACCTGGTGTCGAGAGTTTTTATGTCGCCCCTGGGCCTCCGACTTGGCTACACATGCCGTCGAGAAATATCCCTCAGGCATGCTGGTTTCCTGATGATGTTTTCCTTCAACGTTTTTAAGCAAGTGATAATTATACAATACGCACATGTGTCTGAAAAGTTAGAGAGTGCGGTCCGACGGTCACACCACTAGGCTATCACTGCTCTAAGACTGCGTCTTGCGTTAAGGCGGTATGATCTGACAGAGACCGCGCTTACTAGTTTTTTAATCCATGGGAAACATAAAAAAGTGTTATAAAATTCTGGAAAAAAGATATCTTATTTAAGAATCTGGCGGACAATGTACATTATTTATTGTTTCTAGTGTTACTCGCCAAACTTTCCAGTTTGATGGCGAGAAGCGCTTGTTAACAGGTATATGTAAGTACACAAAATCTATCAAAATCAACTAATAATATGATCGGATTAACTTTTCTGGATTGAAAAAAGTAGGCCGTCATGGGACGCCCGGTAGATATGAAACATCAAAATTGATGGTTAATAATTTAACTAATATACAAATGGAGTTATAATAAATATTATTTTCTAACATGACGGGTCATGCCGTATGAGAGCGTCATACCGTTCGCTGTCATGGCATACGAGTCTGTTTTACTCCCAAAGTCCGCTATAGATCAAAAATCCCAAAGTTACCACATTTCGTAATGTTTAATCAATGTTATAGCTACAAAACAGACGTTTTTTCTTATTTTTTATATACTTAAAAAGGTGGTAAGATTGTTTAGTACAATTCTCTGAGTTTGTCTTGATAAAATGATTAATAATAATTACCATGTTTTAATACCTACCAAATGTACGTGGCAACCACTCCAGACTTGCGAGCCTACTTCCAGCGGCTCGAGCGATGGCGGTGGCGGCGCCGGCGGGTCGATCATAACGCCTTAAGAACAAAATAAAGTCACCGCGAAGGGACTTGCTTAGCGACAGACGGTAACAGGTGACGCGCGCGTGTGCTGTTTGCTTGACGCAAGACGCATCGTAATTCGCATCGCTCGAGGCCGTGAACGCGACCTAATATACATTGGGTATTTCGCGCCCGCCTTTGCACCCGCTTATGTACCCTACCTTGAACGAGACCTAATGGATAGGGATTTACTGATGTGTGGGCGCGCCGGCGGGTCAATCATAATGCCTTAACGGCTGCAAAGAAATAAAGAAATTGTTTAGAGCATACCACTAGTCACCGCGAAGGGATTTGCGTAGCGACAGATGGAAATAGTTGACGCGCGCGCGTGTCGCTTGCTTGACGCAAGAAGTATCGCAATTCGTATCGCTCGAGGCCGTGAACGCGGCTTAACTATGGACGTAAACAGCGGTTCATACGTTTGATATCTCGCGCCTGCTTTTACACCCGCTTATGTTCCCTACCCTGAACGAGACCTAATGGATAGGGATTTACTGATGTATGGGCAGCCCACGCACTAACGGTATTGTAGTGTGGGATTACGGCTTTATAGAAGATCGATTATGGAAGCTATTTGTGTCTAATAGTCTTATTACAAATACGTCTTCTTACTGAACAATTTTTCATGTTTTATAAGCTTGCATTTGGTCACTACCGCGTCTGATCATCACCACACCTATAATGACCTACATACACTTAGATTATTCTGTAGTGTCATAATTTCCATTAATTAATTCTTGTTCTCACACACTATTGTCTACATTTCTTTTTAATTTCTCCTTTCGCAGGTCTGCTGGAAGAAATTTCTTAAGTAATAAGCAGTACCTACTTACTTTTGTACTGAAATTATAATTATGTTGTATCTCTATGTATTTAACTGTGTGTACATAAATAATAAAATAAATTGTTAATAATATTTGTAGTGATTTTAAATACTAATTATAAAATTGAAAGTATTGATTTGCCACAAATGATTTTTGTATCAGTGTAGTCATGAAGTTTAAAAGTATCTCATTTCGACAGTTACCGTAAAAGTACTGGTTTTATGTTTGGAGCGTCAAGTTAGTTATCATCGACCCTCGGAACCGAAAAGTTGTCTTCAAGAAGATATTGATATTATATTGAGTACCTAATTAAATAGTTTGTTAAATATTGCTATATACCAAGTTTGTGTGTGCAAGAATATAAATACAGAAGTATAATGGAAATGGCGTATTCATTTCAGTAGGGAATTAAAAAACCAATGACCAAAATGTATAGAGCAGTGTATATAGCCTTTTTTTTCTTGGCCGCCGTTTACGAAAATTAAACTTAAAAATTAGGTGCAATCAAAGTCAAAGTCAAAGTCAAATAATTTATTTCAAATAGGCACGAAGATGCACTTTTAAACGTCAAAAATTACATGAATAGTTAATTGATTCTAGTTGCGCCTTCCAAAATGTAGTTATGTATGGAGAAGAATGGGCAAGAAACTCCATACTTACTCTTTTAAAAGGTTAACAATAGTTTGTATACATTAATTAATATTTATAGGTGAAGACTATGTACCTAGAATAAAAAAATATAAAAATTTCATCAAAATTACTTACCACAATTGGTAAAAAGAATGAAAAGTGAAGTAATAACAGAAAAATTAATAAATGCGATAGGTACATGGTGCTCACATATTTACAAACATTGTATATGATTTCCCAAAAAAAAATAAAAAATAAAAACAACATATAATAAGTCAGTGTGTGAGTTAAAATATTAATATAACGTAACTAATAAAAATATTTACTACGAGAAAAAAAGTCAAGTCTGAACTGAGCTAAATCAGTGTAAACGGTGATTTTAGCGATAACACAACAGGGCTAAATCCGAAACCATCGTTATGTTTTTTTGAACATAGTTAAAGAAATCATGAACTAAATTTTAGAGGATTACAAAACTGCAATTTTTGTTTTTTGAAAAACCTTCTGCCTCAGCCAGGGCCTCAAGTCTGCCATTACAATAGTGTCAGAATGGTCTATCATTGATTTCATAATTGTTGATTTTGACAAGTTTGGTAATCTACTAATATAATGGCGTCGTTATGACTTTCCAATGGTCAGCCACTGACACTCCATTGAAAGAATTGGTGATCTCGTACATAATGACAAATGAAACTTCCTACTAAACTTCCAACTTCCTACTACTTCAGATTTCTTATGACACTAATAAATAACATGTAAAAATATATATAAATGAAATCTGGCATGAATAAATGTTCAAAATGCCATTGTAATACAATTCTATTACGACACCATTGACCGATCAATGATCGACCATTATGAATTTAGCAGATTACGAACTTTTAGCAAAATGACAATGGGATTGTGTTGGAGTGACGAATTTATAAAAAAAAAATTGTAGACTTGGGCCCCTGGAATCGAAACCGTTGAAAATAAAAACATCCGTTTTATGGCACTAGTCGATAATGTAGCTGTTAAAAACCAAATGTTGTGAACAAATATATTTGATGGTTTTCTACTAAACGTACAAATTGATGTCGCCCACGAAAAAAAAAGGGCATCAGTTTTGGACATGGCCACAGGTGCTTATTATTAAAATGATCGAGAATTAATTCAAGAAGCCACGTTCCCTAGTATTTTAATCTTCTCTATAATTAAGGATAAAGACATTTCTTACCAATTACAATAATTACTGTCATTTACTTTTGATAACTACCTATCTTAACTACGCTTAATTTAGTGAAGTCAGGATTTTTTAAATTTATTATTCCAATTGACTACCAATTTAAATTCTCCGTATACGAGTATTCATAATTATTACAACTGTTTTTCTTTGAAAGTTGTATGACATGATTAGAGATCGGATATTCGGATATTCACCTAAAGTTGAGATGTTGGCTAATATGGAATGCGCTTTTGTATCGAAAAAATCCCGCGGTTCTGGGATCTACAAATTTAGGTTTCTGATATATGCTTCTGGTATATTTACTTATTTTCAAATGTGGGTAAAACTCCGAATTTTAAATAAATATGCAGCAGAATAGTTATGCAATCCAAGAATCCCGGGTTTCTTTTAAAATAAATGTTTTTTTTAGACATCGCTTACATACTACACATTCGAATAGTTATCATTCCCGTTGTTCCTGGCATCACGGGATTTTTACAATAAAAATATTCTAAGAAGCCGCTTCCATACTTTCATAGCTAAAAATTAACTTTAGGTAAATATGCATCCGAATAACCGATGTCTAGACATGATACATGAACACAGGGTAAATTGACGTAGGGTGTAAACTTGTTTAACACTTTATTTTCTTGATTGGACCTACATACCTACTCCAACAGTTTACAGGAAAATCAAAGAGTTAACAACACTCCATAGAATTTCAACTAGCCTAACAAAAAGATAATACACCGTGATAAAACTTGTCATCGAAGACTAGGAGTATCGTAAACTTGCTCTATGGGCGATCTAAGGCTCCTTTACACGACAAGACTTTCTCGACGCGTCTAGGCGATAATCAAAAGAAGATAAAACACTTTCACAAACAGTGTAGGTAAACATTACGTACTATATTGCGTACAGAAATGTGGTAGTATTCTTGCCTTTGAAAATTTATTTTATTTATTTATTTACCACCACAAACTATACAGGCTATCTCAAGGCAATAGGGTGGTTCTTATCTAAGTACATATTATATATAAAAATTACAAATAGCTTTAGGGTTATTAAATGATAAACGATAAATGATTTTATTTCTGTAAGTAGGTTTTTACAAACACTTTTACACGTCAATCATATTTTAAAACTAGATGAGGTCGGCATTTCGTATCTGACTACTCTGAGAAGAAAGATCGAAACAAACTCAGAGGTCACAGTCTCTTTTAAAGTCCAGACATAATCTTGGTCAAATCATGTGAAGACCATGTAGACTGGTGTCTGAAATGGTCTTTTGAAGAAAGAACCACACAGATTGAGTGGACCTGTCCATTCAGTGCACGCATTTGTCAGTAATCGTGCAGCTCAACTCAGAACATAAGGAGCTCAACGATTCGACGAACAATACCAAAGAAAGGACATTTGGGCAGGCCGCATAAATTACTCAAACTGCCATACTATGATCAGGAAAAAAAAAATATATATATATATAATTATATATATATAATTATATATATATACTGAGAAGAAAAAAATAAAAATAAACAAATTATTAAACATTTTTCAGATTATCTAAAGTAAGTACATCTTTTATACTGTGTTTAAATGTTACAACAAAATACCTTGTGGAATATTGGAATTAAATTAAAGAAAATTTAAAGCTCATACTAAAAGTACACTTTGTAAACAAACTTATTACAAATTAGAAGATTATATCCAAGATAAGAATGCTTGGAAACATGCTGGTCCTGCTCCATAGGACAATGTAGTATAGACAAAATTAAACAGGTTGCTAATTTAATTCTATAATGTATTATTATTATTTTTTGTAAAAATCATCTACTCTAACAATATTTGTAAATATGTGAGCACTATGTATCTAACACATAATTAATTTATCCGTCATTGCTTCATTTTTAATTGTTTTTACCTGTAATATATGGTATAGTAATTTTAACCTGGGTACATTATCATTTGTAATAATATAATTGATTTATACAAGTATTGTAAAACATTTTAAAAGAGTAACGGTGGAGTTTCTAGTCCATTCTTCTCAATTCGAAACTAACTTTTGGAAGGTGCAGCTAGAATCAATTTTATTTCCGTGTAAATTTTGACGTTCAAAAGTGCGATTTATGTGACTATTTGAAATAAATGCTTTGACTTTGACTTTATTATTGTGAATTTATTCAGGGAGTAGGGAAAAAGGTCAATAATATCGGCCATTTTATTGATTGTAGGAACGTAGGGCGCGAGTAACTGGCACTTTACGAAGATTACATATATATATATATATATATTTTTTTTTTGTAATTATCGGTTTAAAAAAAGAACGAGAATATCATGAGACGAGTCTCGTAGTCATAATTGAAGGCGATATTTTTTTCTTGCTTGAGTGTGAAACACATGAACACTATAATCAGCTGGCGAGTTCCGCCAACGAGACTCGCATAGACAATTGGACATTCTCGCTTTTCGGCACGACCGGCGAGAAATAGTTTTCGTGTAAACGAGCCTTTACGGTCGTAAAATTCACTGGGAGCGAATCACCGCTATAAAACGTCAGTGATCAACCCTAGTAGTTCAAGGAGGGTTTACCCGACTGCCCCAGCAGGAGGGGTAATGTTTTTATTGAATTCATATAGAAATATAAAATTTGTTGGTATGGCTCACTTTTTACGAGTGTTTTCTTGTGTGTGGATGTGCCGTTTCGTGATTTTAGTGCTGTCAATATTTACAAATATAAAAGTTGATTTGTTTATTTTATACAGCTTTGTGGCTACACTATTGAACCTATTTACAGAAAAATGGGCGGTAGGAGAACTTAGTATTTAAGAAATCAAACTCAAACTCAAAGCATTTATTTCAATTAACCATCAACAAACAGGCACTTTTTAACTGTCAAAGAGACGGTCAGTTGGTCAGAAAGTTGAAGCTGATAGCAGCATTCCAAAACGGATCTCTATGGCGAAGAACGGGCAAGAAACTCCAAGGACACACTGAAAAAAATGTACACTACACTCGTGATTCGCAGTTGTCGCGGGCTTTCGCGGCCGTTCGCGCCGCGAGTGTAGAGCCGGCTTTACATTAATATCAAAGCGCGAGTCAACGCGCGATCGTCTGCGTCTAGAAAGTTTTTCTCTGAGCGCTGCGTTGGCGCTCGCTGACGCGCGTTAATGCGCGCGCATGTGATCGGTTGTTAGGTATATATTAGGACTAGCTTTTCCCGCGGCTCCGCCCGCGTGTATGTCGGTTATGGCGTAAAAAAGTAGCCTATGTCCTTCTCCGTATCCCAGGCTATATTTTTGCCAAATTTCATGACGATCTGTTCAGCAGTTTAGGCGTGAAAACGTAACATACAGACAGACAGACAGACAGATAGACAGACAAACAGACAGAGTTACTTTCACATTTATAATATTAGTATGGATGTCTAAATGCGCGATTTGAAAACGCGCGTCAAAATGTTGTCATCTGAACATAGCCTTAATGTCAGAAAATTAACCCATTTTACTCGTAAAAGAAGCTGCGGCTAAAGCTAGTTCCCTACCATAAATTATTTATCAAGTTTAAACTTCACAGACGGTAAAGGAAGCGTTGTCAATTTACTGCTTCAGTTTGACATCGCTACAGCGCTGCAAAGCGTTTCGCTGAAGCGGCTGCGAAGCAAGTTTCAAGTACTTTTGCAAGCCGCAAACCTCTGCGTTAGTTCTGAAGATCGAAATAGCAAGATAATGATGTACTTATAGGGGATTGTGGCTTTATAGCTTGTTATAAAGTAAAATTGTGCTTTAAATCGATGTTAAAATAAGAAAATCTGATGGAAAAAGTGTACAATCAATTTACGAAAACGTTGATCACTTTTAGACATTAATAATACCAGCTTATAACTGTCCCATTGCTGGGCAAAGGCCTCTTCTCATACAGAGAAGGCACGAGCATTGATCACCACGCTTGCTCAATACGGGAAGGAATAAGAATAAGAAATAATACACAAAAATAACTAGAAAAAAACAATAAAAAAATTGGCCCAAAAAATAATACCTACTCGTCTTTCGTCCATCATCTCACATAATCTCAAACATGCACGACATACATCTATCCATATCGTGGCAAACAAATCAGATTACTGTGTCGATGTCAGTAGAACATTCAGGGCCTCAAGTCTGCTATTACAATAGTGTCAGAATGGTCTTGCCATTGTGAGTATTTGACAGTGTTTGTATGGCAAATCTGTCAAAAACTCACAATGAAGAGACCATTCTGACACTATTGTAATAGCAGAGTTGAGGCCCAGTATTACGATTGATGTAGTAAGCTCTACACGAGCTAACGGTATCATAGTAAGTTAAACGCTTGGTAGTAGTATAACGTGTAATTATTTGGATCTTTGAATATTTTTACATCATAATATTTTTTTCTCATGACATCCGTTTGTCAGCTCGGGGAGCCGATTTACAGAACCGTTTTTAAGAAATAAATTAAAAACTGTTAAAAATTTGTTCGATTTATGCCAACCTAATAACATGACGTGTGACTCCGGATATTTAATTTGTCTGGTTTATAATTTTAATTTATAATTCCATTATTTTGGGGTTCGGGATCATTGGGGATCATCGGGATCATTGGGGTTCGGGATCATCAAATAAATTCAAATCATTCATTAAACGTAAGTTGTGCCAGAAAGCCTTTTATACCATTAATGATTATATTGAGGACAAAATGGCTTGGGATTGAGCTGCTCCAAATTTTACATATTGAAACTTTTTTTATTGTGATTGCTTTATACACATTGACATGAATAATTACTTGTGAAGTATAATATTATTATTTTAATTATTGTGAATGTGAAGACTATGTGGGTCTTTATTTTTATTATTTTCTTCTCAGTATTTTTTTTTTTTTTCTGATCATGGTATGGCAGTTTGAGTAATTTATGCGGCCTGCCCAAATGTCCTTTCTTTGGTATTGTTCGTCGAATCGTTGAGCTCCTTATGTTCTGAGTTGAGCTGCATGATTACTGACAAATGCGTGCACTGAATGGATAGGTCCACTCAATCTGTGTGGTTCTTTCTTCAAAAGACCATTTCAGACACCAATCTACATGGTCTTCACATGATTTGACCAAGATTATGTCTGGACTTTAAAAGAGACTGTGACCTCTGAGTTTGTTTCGGTCTTTCTTCTCAGAGTAGTCAGATACGAAATGCCGACCTCATCTAGTTTTAAAATATGATTGACGTGTAAAAGTGTTTGTAAAAACCTACTTACAGAAATAAAATCATTTATCATTGAGGGTACACCTACCTATACCCAAAGTCTCAAATTCAGATAATTTATGTAAACAAAGGGGATAACATAACAAAAAAAATATCTTCGTAATGGTAATTTACACAAAATGTTATTAAAAAAAGGAGATTTTCTGGTATAAAATATTTTATGATACTGCTAACAATGCAGGAGATCCAAACATTTTCAAATTTTTAATCTTCAACAACACTAAAATTACAACTCTCATTCATAGATTCATATTGTAAGTAGCATATCTAGCCACATTTTGGATGAACGGCTATAAACTGTTTCGAGTGGAAATCGATTTTGGGAGGCCTACGTCTAGCACTGCTGGACTTAAAAGGGCTGATTATGACGATCATATGCCGTGTCTCCGACATACTACACAAATCATTGTTTGGCAACGGTATTTTGTTTGCATAGTTCTTACAAATTAATTCACTTTAATTTTAGCGATGACTATTTACAAAAAAAATATATGATAAAATGTTTTGTACCACTGTCTTGTCATTTTGACAGTGACATTTCTTGACATTACTTTGTTTACATAAATGATCTGAATTAGAGACTTTGGGTATAGTTCGTTGCTTTGGGAAAATGCAACACTAAAATTCGAGGTTTATGTATATACAATTATACATACCTATACAAGGTGGATTTTTGAAATGGGGCAGTAAGGGTGGGTACCAATATATTTTCAGAAAGTACTCCTTATGACCTTCATCAGACGCCAAAACTGATATATGAATAAAAAATCTTCGCAGTCACTTTACATCAGCTATAAGCCGGTAGCTTTAATTTTATGTGATTTTATATAGCCTATAACCAGCGGAACAATATGAAGCTTCCAACGATACCTCGTTTGTCTAAATACGACGAGTAGTTTAGGAGTTATGAGGGAATAGATGAACACCCCCCTCCCCTTCCCTAGTAGCATTTTCCGTTGGCATTTAGTTGGGCCACCTTCACAGGTATGTGACCCAACAAAACGCCAACAAAAATGCTACTAGAGACATAGCTTGTTAGATTTAAAACCCTCCTTTGGCTTTGCCCTGGTTGGCTAACTTACTCACTCCTAAAAAAGAAAAATTCAAATCACTTAATCTCTTAAAGAGAGTTCCTCTGTATGAGGAGCAGGGTGTAAAGTTCTCTCATTCTCTATAGAAAAGGGAAGATCTTCCGACCGAGACGGGTGTGGTGAGCAACTGCCTGACGTATACCAGTCGCGCGGTAAACTTTGCTTGCGCGATGCAGGATTTATGTGACGTCGTCGGGTCTTTGATGCGTAGTTCACATGTGGCATTATAGATGTCGCCACGCTCTAAATAACACTAACTAAGCATTCCAAATAATTGCATCCGAAAATACCGCTATTCCGAGTAGCTCAATCCCTAATGAATGCTATCGCCCCAAATAACTGCAGCCGCAACCATATTTATCAATGTGTTTCGAATATTTGTTCCGGTATAGTAGTTGTACGAGTATCTAAATGAATTATCTGTAAACCTCAGACAACCCATATAATTTTTACTCGACTGCGCGACAGCAAAAGATAGGGACCTGTGTATCTTTATTTGTGGGATTCTTTATACCCTATACCTAAAACTTACACAGGATAAGTTTTTAAGCAGTGCGCAATTTTTTTTTGGTGGTTCAGTATCAGTAACTAGAAGGCATTTCCATTATTTGTTCAATTTTTTTTTTGGTCCACTTGAATTCAGCAAAATATGGATACAATCTATTCGTAATAATATCAATGGGCGAGCGCACAGCTGATAGGTGCCTACTACTGCGTTCCGCTTCACTGACCGCGTCGCCGGCGCAATGCGCGACGAGTACCCATTACACCAGTTTCAAAATAAACATCTTTCGTTAACGATAACTTAATTTTTTTTGTACTAAAACATAACAAAATAAGAAATAGGTGTATAATAAAACACATTTAAGTTTAATTTGTCAAAATTTGTGCATTGATTAAAAACTTTTCCTGTATAGATTTTATATAAGTTGTAGGTAATATTTTGGTCCATGCGTCGTCGCTTTAGGGGACGGCTAATCAAAATAAGAAATTAACAGCAGCTACCCTTTCTACAGTTAAATAGCATACATTCATTATTGCTAGGTGTATGCTTTGTCTGTTTGGCATTTTCATTAGCCGTCCCCCGACGCGCGACGCGACGTCTCTTGGGCCAAAATATTGACACGATCATCGCCGAAATCTGCACAGCAGTACATATTTTTCCCACAGTGAAGCTAGTTACTCATTTATCCTCATTTCTCTTTGCTACTCCACTAGACCTTGATCATCACTATCTATCTATAATCTATTCATTGAGACCATTCCAATGAGCCCAAACACGATACCTTTGCTGTAAGTTGGTATGTCAGTTAGTTATCCTGCAAATTCCAGATGATGCTGCAGCATCAGTTCAAGGTTTCCGTATTCTAATATCATTGAAGTACCAGAATACCAAATTTCGACTCGATCAGACCTGTGGAAGATGCTCACATCCATTCATCAACTAGAAAAGAGCTGATAATGTTCAAAAAACTGAACTGATTTTCTTTAATCATAGCTAAGAATACTCTCGATCAAGTCACCTTTAAATAAAATAAAATCAGTTCGGTCGTTTATGAGCTACTATGGCGCAGACACACAGATACATGCGTTAAACTTACAACACCCCTTTTTCTGTCGGGGGTTAAAAAGAGCTTATAATCCTCAAACAGCTGAACTGATTTTCTTCAATCTTAGCTAAGAACACTCTCGATCAAGTCTCCTTTCAAACAAAAAAAATAAAAATAAACTATATCTGTTCAGTCGTTTATGACTATGAGCTATGATGGCGCAGACAAACACACAGATACACAGATACATGCGTTAAACTTATAACACCCCTCTTTTTATGTCGGGGGTTAAAAATAGTGTATTCGATTCTTCTCTCGATTTTAAACAAAACGTATCAAGGTGTTAAGTTATATCAGTTGCACTGTCATTAGTAGTATTTATAAAAAAACAACCGAAATTAAAATCTTTGAAACAAAAACGAATCTGAAACCTATTTTAAACGAAACAGGTACACCGCAAAGGTAAAAAAAGATAGGCCAAAGTTACTAATTCGACTTCGTCCAATACCGGTATCAACTGGATATTGGCGGCCGCCGGCGGTTTGAGCCGGTTCTAGCCGGTTATAACCAACATCGTTTGGGCTTCCAAAATGTTTGGTTTTGTATGGAATGGAGTGTAAACGTTATTCCGGTCCCTTTATTAGAAAATAAGAACTTATTACTGAACCTTTTTGGATCGTTTTCTGATATCTACTCGTTTTAGTCGTTTTGTATTTATTTAGGTTTGAACTAAATTGCCTGTTCCTAAATGGGTCTTGTTTTGGTCTGTAGGGATATCAGTACCTATGTTTATTTAAGAACGTTTCATTTGAACAACAATCATAATATTGAAAGATATATTGGCCTATGGCACTTGACTAGATGTGCTGACGGCTGATGAAGTAGATTTCTGACGGTGACATGACCATGGATCATTGAGCTTAGGAAGATCTACTGAGATGGATAGATGAGTTGATGGACAAATAAGTTAGCAAAGATAAAGGGCCTACATAAAGTGTCATCCTACCAGCGATAACGATGGTCATCATCTGCGTAGGCTTTGTCCCAACTATGTTGTGGCCGGCTTCCAACCTAACCGGAATACTAGTATTTTACATGGAGCGACTGCCTATCTGACCTCCACAACCCGATAATACGATACCCCTTGGTAAGACTGGTTGTCAGAGTTTCGGGCTTCCAACGATAACGATGGTGAAAAATCCAAAAAAAGTTTTCGGTGGTAAGTTGTTGTAGAAATACGGAACGCTTTAGGAGCAATTTCCACTTATCTATACTCTATTTGAAATAAGATTAGACAATTAAAATAACATTTTTTTACTGTTCATTCAACCGATTTTGATTTCTATTCCGTAGGCATAAGGATGGCATTAAAAGCAAAAAAGTGGGTACAATACTAACTGTTTATTGCAGCTACCATTTGCCATTTGCAACGCAATAGAAGTCAAAATTCGTTGAACGGACTGTAAAAAAGGTTTATTTAATTGTCTAATGTTATTTCAAATGGATTAAAGGTCTTCTTGACAAGATTAAAGCAATCCAAAAAGGAATAGGTACTGGAGGCCCTGTAATATGTTGAAAGAGAAAGAGGAGAATCGTCGAATCCGACTTGGCTGGGCAGCGTTCGAGAAGCTACATGATATGCAATATCTTCTCGTCCTACAATACCGCAGTGTCTCAAGATGAAAGTCTGATCAGTGCGTGTTGCCAGTGATGACCTATGGAACTGAAACGTGGCCGCTCACAATGAGCCTTAAACTTTCGTCTTGAGACACTGTGGTATGTGGGACGAGAAGATATTGCTTAGCTTCCCGAACGCTGCCCAGCCGAGTTGTATTCGACGATTGACCTCTTTCTCGAAGTTGGACCTATCTAACTGGACAGTTTGTCCTAAGTAAATACCTATACTCGTCCACAACTTCGAGTGTAGCGTCTCCGGTCTTCATGAGAGCCTTATTAGAAGGCTAAAAGTCACCCAAAGGGTATTGGAGAGGGCTACTTGTATGCTTGGAATTTTCCTACGTGATCAAATCAGAAATGCGAGATCTGCAGGAGCACAGAGCTGGTCGAGGTGGCGGTGGTTGGGGGAGGCCTATGTCCAGTAGTGGACGTCTTTCGGCTGAAATGATGATGATGGGTATAATATAGTACGAGTATAATTATATTACGGTTCATTACGATCAAAACCAGAGGGTGTCAAGTGGTCTATTGTGCGGATAATCAATTAAATTGGCATAAATTAATTAGTGAAAACCAGAGCATTGGTATGGGGTCACGCATTGAATCAATATTCTATTTTATTATGGACTGTGTGATATTTTACAGAGGAGGACTAAATTCTGTAATTAATTTCTCCCTTTCGCTAATGGTATTTTTAGATTTTAAAAGTAGAACACTTTTACACGTCAATCATACTCTAAAAACGTCTAGTTTTTAAAGTATGATTGTCGGCGTATCCTATTTGACTACTCTGAGAAGAAAGGCCGAAACAAACTACTACTAGTCTCTTTTAACCCTTCATATAACGTGTAACGTAGATCCACGCGAGACAATGTTTTTTTAATTGTGTCTGTAATTACGGGCAATACGAGAGGTTAAAGTCCAGACATAAGTAATCTTGTTCAGATCATATGAGGACGCATGTAGATTGGTGTCTGAAATGGTATTTTGATGAAAGAACCACACATATTGAATGGACCTGTCCAGTCAGTGCACGCATTTGTCAGTAATCGTGCAGCTTCACTCAGAACTTAAAGAGCTTACCGATTCGGTGTAGGCTATAGTTAGGTGGTAGTGGGTTTGCCCGGGATATACCAGACGAAAATGCATAATAATATAAAGGCGCCGTCCACAGCAGCCCACAGCTAAGCTACGCACGTGCACTTGGCTTAGCTTTGTATAAAAATTTAGGCAATATCGTCCTCCGGACTCATGGCCACACTAAGCAAGGATGCGTGACTGGCAAGCAAACAAAGAATTATTCAAGTTGAAGTGAATAAGTGGATCGAAGATTATCATATTATAGGAATTACGTTTATTGAAACAGACGAATCTTTTAGGGCCCGATCACACGTACCATAACCACACCACGACCACAACTAAACCATAACGACACCACGTGGACGGGACATCATGGTGACCATGATGTGGTCGGTATCACAATAAAATCAGAAGTCATTTATTCAAAGTAGGCTGACAATCAGCAGTTTTCAAAAGTAAAAATTACATAAGACAGTCTCCAAAATAATATAAAGGTTAATAAGACGAAGGTCATGGAGTTTGAAAGAGATGAGGATGTATCGGTGTGTGATGTGAAAATAAATGATAAGAGTGTGGAGCAAGTAAGTGAGTTTGTATATGGAAAGATTGAAGATGTGGAAAGGAGAGTAAATGCGGGAGATAAAGTGAATGGTGCTTTACATGCAATTGTGACAAACTTTCCGATGCCTAAAAAAGCTCGACTGGCTGTTCACAATATTGTGCTGGTGCCTACGCTTATGTATGGAAGTGAATGTTGGGTGTGGCAAAAGAAGCATGAAAGTAGAATAAATACTGTGGAAATGCGCTCCTTGCGAAGCAAGTAAGGCAGCAAGGTTTAGTTATGTTATAAAGATGAATGAAAGGCGACTAACAAAAGGTATCTACAAGGCAGATGTGAGTGGAAACGTCGGGAGGGGACGCCCTAGGAGGACATATAGTGACCTAATTGGTGATGTGATTCAGAAAGGTCAGGTGCGTAGTGCTCGCAACTGGCGTGCGTGTATGACCAGATGTATGAACGTAAACGAAGCAAAAGGAGTATGTAAGGAGCGTAGGAGGTGGCGTTATATAGTGTTTGCCTACTCCTATGGGAAGAAGGTGTGAGTTTATGTTTGTAGTCCCCCAAAACGCCCGCCCTTCACCACTTTCTAGTGCTTTAGCTGGGAAGAAGAAAGGGTGCAATAAAATCCCCAGCAGCACAACAATCACAGCGACTATCTGTCTGTCTACAAGCACTAGCCACAATGTAACCACATCGTAACTGCAAAAAGTTGTAACCACACCTTGCCCACATTTTGTCGCTACCGATGTGTTGTGGTTGTGGTACGTGTGAATATGGGTCCTTTAATCGAAACAACAAAATACGGCAGCCCTACTACCGTTATTGGAGGGTTCTGAATCGAATCAAATTAGCGTCAAATTGACATTTACTCTATTCAAATGAGTGGGTGGTATAACGAGTATCGATTTAATATAGGGTTTGCGGAAAAACACTGGTAGTTTTATCGCGACACAGAATGCTGACCGTAACATCAAGATAAAATGCGGGGCAGTCTTTGGGGACTGCCGACAGAAGTAAAAACTAAGGGGTTTATTCATAAACGTTGCTTAAAGTTAAGTGACGTTCAAACGTCAAAAATGTATGGTTAAACAGTCGCTAATCATTACTTAACTTTAAGCAGCGTTTATAAATAAACCCCTAAGTAACTAAAGCATTCGGTAACGATGAAGCGAGTACCATGATCTTTGTTCACCTAAAAAGTACACATAATACGTGTATACACAGTATACATATAGCTCATGGAAAGCGTTCGGTGACGATAATGTGAATTCCATGATTTTTGTTCACCCAAAAAGTACACATATATACACAGTATACATATAGCTCATGGAATGCGTTCGGTGACGATGACGCGAGTTCCATGATTTTTGTTCACCCAAAAAGTGCTCAACGCGCCTAAAGAAATTTTCATAAAAAAAAAAAAAAAAAATGGTAGTCATAAGGACTGCCGACAGAAGTGTAAACTCATTTATTTATTTATTTATTTGGTTCACCAACAATTGTTTACACTAACATCTTGATAAAAGGTAACGTCTTAATAACTTTGAACAGTGTAACAATTACTTAAAGGTAAACACCACATGAACTAAAATATGCTAATTTGTAAGCCTAGGTACATGTATAGTTCACAAGCCAACTTAAAACTAAAGAAAAAATATGTAGCCTAAATAAAGACTTAGTTTTAAATAAGTTATGTAATGTAAACAATAAAATAATGAAAAAATTATGAATGCTTTGCCTACAACAACTCTGACAAACAACTCATAACTTTGGAATAACTGACAGTCTGGCGCAACACGTCACTAGCATGTCGCGAATTTCGGTGACGCGAACCAATAAGATTTTCCCCTAACAAAAATCGCTCAACGCGGTTAAAAGAGTTTTCACTTTCTCACGTTGTTTATTTCGACCAACAAAATCAAAATCAAAATATTTTATTTCACATAAACCTACATGGGCACTTATGAAACGTCAGAAGCTAGGTGCACGGTTCCAATTAGTCGTTTCCTATGGAAAAGAGCCGGCAAGAAACTCCACGGTTACTATTTAAAAAATAATTGGCTATACAATATTTTTAAATAACAGTGATAATAGGTATGGGAGGACAGTGTAGGCCTTTCAACAATTACCAGGTACTTAACAAAATAGAAAACCGCCAACAAATCTACACTCTACTAGGCCTACAACGTTCTCACATTCACAAAATATAAAATAATCTAAGTATATAAAATATTAATGACATGATTGCAATTACAACTACAGTGTTATATATACAATTGCAAAGAATTAGTAGGCACAATTGAAAACATACAATTAAAAAGACTTCAAATAAACATTATTAGATCTTTGACAGTCATTATGGGTCGTCAGAAGCCCGAAAGTCTGATAACTCGCCTTACTAAGTAGAAACTACTTAGAAAAATACAAAATATTACCTAAACTGACACACTGATCAACATCAAGCGCTCTTACTCGTACTCAGCTAATGGACAACATTGAAGCCCAAAACAGAATATCAGTCAAAATGAAGCTAATTAACGTGCCGTTGATCAATGAATTTGTAACTACGAAGCCTAATTGCCTTCCAATTTCGTGGCGCGAACTCTCAAAAGCATGTGTTAACATCATTTAATATAGCACACCCTGGGGATAATATCGGGTTTTAGTAAGTAGAATTATTATGAGGTGGTAATAATCCCACTGCTCAATGGAGAGGAGTATCATGGGAATTAAACTCTGATACCATAAAAGAAGAAAAAACATACGACTATGTACGAAAATATTAGATTTTGTGGAATTAGCTTGCACGTTGAAATGGCGATGGGCAGAACTTGTAGCCAGAGCCACAGATGGTCGCTGGAGTGAGAGGGTTCTCCATTAGTATCCTCACAGTGCACCACCCATCTGAGGCAGACCCAGGCGATGGTGTTGCGACGATATTGTGGTCGTGACCGGCTCCACCTGGACTAGAATAGCCCAAGATAGCGAGGAATGGCGAAAGATGGAGAAGGCTTTCGCCCCTAAATGGGCACCACCAAATAATATTAATTAATTGAACAAGAGATTATGTGGAAAATTTATTTTATTTTATTCAGTCTATAAAATCAATTTATTTATTTAAAATTCTATTTCTGTTTATCTAATTATTGCTCAAATGCATATCTAAATTATTATGAATGAATTAACTGGTTTTTAATTAGAAACTAATTAATATTTTATGATATTATGTCATTAATTTAAAATGTAATTTTTGGGAAATAAAAGGCTGAATAAAACAGTCCCACTGCACGGTGAAGGCCTGTTTTTTTTATGGAGAAGGATGGAGTATTCGTTAACACCTAGATCACTAAACTCCAAGTTCCTTTATCAGATTATTATCATCATTATCCTTACGATTAGTAGGCCACCGAGGAAAGGGGAAGAGCTCATTGGGCATCAAAAATTTTTTCCGCATCGCGAACAGTGGGAAACGTGCCCAAAAGGCTGGCAGTGTTGCCACGTTGTATAACAATGCTGAATCTTTAAAAAATAAACTTCCTTTAAACTTAAACACGAAGATCAAGATAACATTACAAAAAAACATATACTCTGAATGATAACTAAGCGTACATTAGAGGAGAAACATTGACATAGTACAAAAACCATCTTTCATAACACTCTATAATGCTCAAACAATTTTTGTTTCTTTCTTTTTATTAGCTGATCGAAAGCAATATGAAAGAAAGAAAAAGAAGAAAGAAAATACGTTTGTTTTCGGTAAGCATAACGCAAAGAATGAAGACAAGCAAGAAAAAAAGAATAAGTTGGGGGAAAATAATATGCTTCAGATCCACGCAAAACGGCCATCGCTCAGCATAATGCTGTGACCCTATGCGAGAAGGAGCCCCAGCGCTAGTTTTCAGTGACAGCCGGCGTTGACGTGATGACGTTGATCGGTGCAGCATACAATGAGATATTTTTTTTAATTTTTTTTATTCTACTATGAGTTTGCTCTTGACTTTAGTCTAGGTCTGGATGACAGAGACAAAGTCTACGATGGAGTGAGCTTACCCAGAAGAAGCCTGTTCACTCTCACTTTGAATAGATTAGGGTTGTATGCGTTCGGAAACACAGACGCAGGCAGAGAGTTCCACTCCTTTGCTGCGCGCATTATAAAAGACGTTTGAAAACGCTTAGTAACGCTTAGTAGTTAGTTAAATATGAAATAAAAACTAAAATAAATACACAATACTTAATTATAAATATTTATGTAAAATAATATTTAAAATGGGAACAGTTCATCCCGTATGCGACGACGTACGCGCCAATGTATTCCACTAAACATTTCTGATAAATAAAATCCAACTATTCTAAGTCCCTTCCTCTACCTTCGACTTAGTAACGATGACAAAGCAACATGCCCCAAAGCCATGAACCCATATATTCCACTACGATTCTATCAAAAGATTTACTACAACATAAATCGAATCGTGAAATGATAAATGCTACCTGGAGTGTGATTCCAATGGTACCAATACCACAAATAAGGGATTCGCTTGGATTCGTACCAAAACGCTTCGATTTAATGGTCACATAAAGAGAATTACTTTATTTGAGAATGCGTGTTCATTGGTTTGATTTCGAAAGTTGCTCTCTCATGGTCTTTTACGTTTAGTGTCAGATTTGACTAATGAGTCGTGGTGTTTTTCCTATTCTCCTGAATGTAAACGTTCTGGAGGGCCTATACAAGTGGCAATCACTTTCAAAGCATTTCGTGTTTCTACGACGACTTTCAAGACGATTCACATGAGCTTTACGTTAGCTTATATCAATCCAATACATTTTTGACTTATCTGTCATCGTTATCGCTGATAGGACGTCACTTTGTTTAGGCTTTCTCTTATACGTTATATTTCTAATTATATTAGTAAATATACATGCATACATCTTCTTCCCATGGGGGTAACTATAGAACGCCACCTGCTACGGTCCTTACGTACTCCTTTTGCTTTGTTTACGTTCATACATCTGGTTATACACGCACGCCGGTTGCGAGTACTACGCACCTGACCTTTCTGAAGAACATCACCAATTAGGTCACTATATGTCCTTCTTGGGCGTCCCGGCGTTTCCACTCACATCTGCCTTGTAGATATCTTTTGTTAGACGCCTTTCATTCATTCTCTCAACATGACAAAACCATCTAAGCATACTCTTTTTAATTTATCGCTTCGTCTTCTTTTAACTCGCACTGTTGCCTTATCACATAATTTTTCAGCCTATCATTCATAGTTACGTCACACATGCTTCGCAAGGAACGCATTTCCACAGCATTTATTCTACATGCTTCTTTTGCCACACTCAACATTCACTTCTATACATAAGCGTAGGCACCAGCACACCATTGTGAACAGCCAGTCGAGCCATTTTGGGCAGCGACTGGTTGGTCACAATCGCATGTATAGCACCGTTCACTTTATTCCCCGCATTAACCTTACTTTCCACATCATTCGTCAATCTTTCTATCCCTTGTAAACTCACTCTCCAAATATACAAACTTACTTACTACTTGCTCCCACTCTTATCATTGATTTTCACATCACACACCCATACATGCTCTTCCCATTCATTAGTAAAGAAAACTTTTATAATGCCAGCCTCTACTATGGGTGCAACGATAATTACTCGTATGATTACGATAATCTAGCTTAGTTTCCAATAACTCAAACTTTTGCAATAATCCTAGGATTATCGTAAAGATTACAATTTTCTAACCTGCGACATCATGTAAGGTCATTAGCGAGAGATATATCAAAGTAAAACTCATGAATCTTCTCCTGAATATTGAAAAGCTGGTTAGCGTTCCACAAAAAATATAATTGCTCTCATTAAATACTAAACATGACATTTAGCTGTGATTAACGCGGAAGTGACGCACGAAAACGCACGTTAACACGGATTTTAATATTTTCAAGGCAAGCTCCCACATGCACAACAAAACTACACTTTAATCACTATAAGATACGGTCCATTGTCCTTAACTTCTTCCTTATCGACACTTATGCAATAGTTCTATTTTACCCCACTTTTCCTTCTTTAAAAAATAATGATGTCCCTAAAAAAAGTAACATCCGGAAGAAACTGCAAAACACACACTTATTTTCTTTTGTTATTGAAAATTTGCGGCTCTAAGCTCGTTATGTTGACCCTATTAGAAGATATTGTTAGAGATTTCTAAGCCAAAGGGAGAAATTGAGATTGGAGTAAGGAGGTGAAAATGTGTTATTTTAAGTGTTTGAGTCTGAAGGGAAGGGTTTGGGATCTGGTTTCTTATTTGATGATACTCGATTTTGAATTGATAAAATGGTTATATAACAACAAAGACGCAGAAACATATGTGTACTAAGATAAATGATAAATGATTTTATTTCTGTAAGTAGGTTTTTACAAACACTTTTACACGTCAATCATATTTTAAAACTAGATGAGGTCGGCATTTCGTATCTGACTACTCTGAGAAGAAAGACCGAAACAAACTCAGAGGTCACAGTCTTTTTTAAAGTCCAGACATAATCTTGGTCAAATCATGTGATGACCATGTAGATTGGTGTCTGAAATGGTCTTTTGAAGAAAGAACCACACAAATTGAGTGGACCTATCCATTCAGTGCACGCATTTGTCAGTAATCGTGCAGCTCAACTCAGAACATACGGAGCTCAACGATTCGACGAACAATACCAAAGAAAGGACATTTGGGCAGGCCGCATAAATTACTCAAACTGCCATACCATGATCAGAAAAAAAAATACTGAGAAGAAAAAAAAAATGTCACAATATGTCTTCCGACTATTCGTGTTCGGGAGACATTTCGCGATTAAAGGCTCTTCCCCAGAGGCGCGTTATTATATCGGTCGATAATATCGGATGTGTTATTGCGATATCTGTTTACAGTACATTTTTTATTAGGACGGCCAAGAAGTTCACACTGCTGCGATAAAAACGACGCAATAGAAGTAGAACGCTTGCGTTCCTCCGTCCTGCGATATGAGTTCTTAGAACATTTTGTATTAGAACGCATACGATCTTACACACACCTGCGTTCATAACGTTACTAGTGGCTCAATAATTTGGTTTTACCGACATTGATATTCTAATTAGTACATTATTATAATATTACATGTCAGTACGAGTGTCTTGATTTTTTTCTATAATAAGCATATTGATTTATCATCAAACGAAGAATTTTTATCACTAACAGTAGCTATGGAAGATGACCCAAGAAGACACCAGAAACTAAGGTAAATAATTAGCCGGTAGTGTAAGTTACACGTTAGAAATATCGGACGATAAAAATGCAGCTGTGAGACAAGGAATCGGGACGCATTATCGCAATAACGCATCCGATATTATCGACCGATAATATCGCGCCTGTAGGGGAGAGCCTATACTTGCTTTCAAAGTTTCAAATTGTTAAAGAATCGAAAATTGTTTTAAATCGTTTGTAATAGACTGATAGACTGACAGCATGTCTGATTTGCTAACGAATTCGAACCCAACATTTTCAATTTAAGAGACAAAATTGAAATGTCTCTTAGGCCTGTAATTTGACAAGCGTCGTCTTTCAAAGCGAAACACAGCAAAAGCAATGCTGTTTGTCGGCAGTAATATCTTTTGTCCTGATTTCCCGGAAGGAGCCCTTTTACAAGGAGCTCTGGGTACTAATTGAGTTTTAACTACATAGTCGTATTTAAATACTACCGCAAACTATGTAGGTATATGGCTGTTTTGTACTACTATAAGGAAAATCTCTTATAGAGTAGAAACGAGAAATAATTGGATCATGTCACATAGATTTGAGTAGACCTGTTCAGTCAGTGCACACATTTGTCACCTATCGTGCAGCTCGACGGGTCCTACGTAAACTAGTGTAAGTGCAAAAACCCAACTTTACAGGAGAGCAATTCAAAGGTTCTAAAGCTTGTAACTTTGACATTACTTAACGGAAATATTTGAAATTTTGATATGTTATACTTGAATATTATTAAAACAATACTGCATTATTAAATTTCAGAATATTTGTATACTTTAGAAAATAGATGTCACCCTATTTTTGCATTTACATATGTAGCTTATTTTTCTTAATGTGTTAAAACAAGTAAACTGGTATAAGCGACCACTTGTACCAGTTTACAGTATACTGGTTGTTTTGCAAATTAAGGAACAAGGAAGGATAAAAATTTATTTAAGATGTATTTTTAGGTACATTAATAAATTATTATCAAAGCCTGTAATAATAAAAACATTTATTTTATTGAATTTGAACCCTTGCACCAGTTTACTAAGTATTCAAAAACTACTTGTGCCAGTTATCTTTGTATTACTCTGCTAATAAACTTGATTATTTTTATGATAAATTGAAAAAAAAAAAAAAAATAAGGTTTATTCAAATGGCATTTTTATCAACCACTTTACTGCTATAATAATAAAAAAGACAAAAAAAAAAAAGGATTCTTAACTAAATTAGTTACCTACCTACCTGCTAAATTTTTAAGGATAATATTTTTGTGTTCACCAAAAATATTAAGGTACATCTATGTATGCATTTCTAAAATTTTATTCTTCCCCGAAAAATACTGATCGTGCACCAAATATTAAAGGTTAGGTTAGGTTAGGTTATATTTTGGTGCACATTCAGTATATTTGGTGGAACACAGGCAAAATTAGGTAAATGAAATGGGAGTACTTTTAAATAAAATTGAAGTACTTTTAAATACCATCCAATTTTTAATCAGTATTTCCGACATTCTTATTAAAAAAATGCAAATGTACATGTAAGTGTAGTAAATTTATGTTTTCTATATAAATTCTCAAACTAATCAATAACAAACTATTACTTACATTGGTGCAAGTAACTTACACCAGTGTTGACAGCTGTTTGACTTAAAATAATGTCACTTACATCAGTTTACATGTTTGTATCTTCGAAACTAATTGATATTTGAAAATAAATTTTGCAGAATACAAAATGTAGGTTATTTTAAGACATTTTATGCAAAAAACAGTTTTCGTCATTTTGCGGGTTGCACCAGTCTACGTAGGACCCGTCGAGCTGAACTTAGAACTGAAGGAGCTCAACGATTAGAATTTGAACAAGTAGGTAACAAGGAGGGATAGCACTAGCACTGGCATCGTGTAATCTTGGAGTGTTCCGGGGTATTTTAAATAATCCAGGGGTGCTACAGTGGATAGGCTTATGTGTACCAGATGGATACATGCAGCGCCGACGAGCGACGGCCCAACTTGTTCGCGGTGCGGTCGAAATAAACTGTTGGGCATCGTTCCCCTAACGCGAACAATGCGCACACTAATAGTTGGCTAAAAATATTAGGGGTTTGGGAATACAGTTTTTTGATTAAGTAAACCGTTCGTGACTTATCAAGATTTAAAGTACCAATTTTCGTTAGAGTCAAGTGTCCCCCCCTCTACCAACTAAACGGTTGTAGTTAGAAATTCAAATGTCACGGCAGTAGTACCTATATATAACGAAGTTAAAAGGAAAACTATTACAGCTAAGTAGGCTTTACAATTTACCGAGTAATTGGCGACCAACTTACATTTACAGTTGAAAAAAAATATTCTCCCATACATTCTGTATATGAAAACATGTTTTTCAACTACATGATAAGTTTTTTCTTGGAATAAATTCATCCCAACTATGGAACCCTTCATTGTGCGTGGTCCGACACGCACTTGGCTGGTTTTAGTTACTGAAGTATATAATGTTTTTATTAACTACACTACCGAATTGGGACACTGCAATGGTAGCGTATGTATGTAAATAGAAATTTAAAAAAATATCACACTGGTTCTTGCCAGGCTCGAACCCACAGTTACAGTTGAGAAGTGAATTTTTCCGATTCTACCAAAGCTTAAAATAATTTTTGTTAATATTTTCTTTAAGATTTGATACTCAAACAACTGTTTGGGGGGGCTGGTAATCTGTGTGACAGGTTTTCCTAGTGCAGATACCAGTCTCCCACAAAGGATTTATCAGAGGTTATGTTATAATCGTCATTGGTGCCGATTCCCTTGTTTACAAACTAAACTAATTTTAAGTTCAGTGCATCTTTTTCTTTCTATTTCAATAAGAAAAAGACAGAAGATAAGTTTTAGTTTAGTCCTGTCAAATTAATCAGCGCCTGTCACTACTCCATAGAAGTTTAGACGTGATTAAAAACTTGCCGACTAAAATTACGTCAATTTACGTCAAGCGCTGATTAATTTGACAGGACTAAACTAAAATTTATCGTCTGTCCTTTTCTTAAAGAAATAGAAAGAAAAAGATGCACTGAACTTAAATTTAGTTAAGTTTGTGAACAAGGGAATCGGCACCAATATCTTTAAGGCACCTTTGTGGAAGAGAAATAAAATGTTTATTATTATTATTTAAAAAAAAACTAAAACCTTCGCACTATTACAACTTATCATTCGTTATTTTTGACACGTTTTTTTTTAAATAAAGAAATAAGATTGTGACTTTCATATGTCAGAAGCGAATGACATTTTTCCAATTCATCTTTCATTGAAGTGAACAAATATTTTCTTAGTGAAATAATATTTTATCTATTTGAATAATATAAAGCTCCAGCTTCCTTCGGAAACGAACTAGGATTTATTATGATAGGAGGTAGGGTTACTAGGAATCTAGATTTTTGCAGGACTTTCCCTGTAGTAAGGTGTTGGGTGAGGGTCACCTTACTACAGGGAAAGTCCTGCATGATATGGGGATCTCCTAAATGTTTTGCATTTTAATTATAAGAGTAATATTTGTGCATCTTTAGAAAAAATTTAGACCAAGTTAATGATCAATGGGAATATGAGAAGGACAAAATTTTAATCTTTAGATTCGTCCAACCGCGTCAAATGATGGTCGCGTTTCAGTTGCATTTTGCCACACAATGACGCATAGACGACTTGATTGTCATGGGAACGCCATTATTTTCACGCAATTAAAAAGTACGGTGTGGGCAAATCTAACAATTTAAATCTTTGATGAAAAATTTATGGCGAATTCAACAACAGTCAGAGTAAACTTGGTAATTTATGCTACTGGACTATATTACTAATATAATAAACAACAATTTTTGTTCTATGACTTTTAATAATTCATCAGATTTTTATTCATCAGACTTTCATAAATAAATAAATAATAAAATAAAATAAAAAGATTTTATTTCTTGTAGATAATACAGTTTCTATAAATGTATCTCTACTTAATATAAATCTTTATAACATCTTTCTTATCTATAACTTCAGTTTCTTATTTCTAGTATTAGTATTCTTATTCTAGTTCTGTTAGTTTTACATTTAATATATTTAAGTATTAGTAGAAGTTTTTTTTTTTTTGTTAAATATTAATTATTAAAAAAATGTTGATCTACAAGAACCCCAGGGTGGGTGAAGGCCTCCTCCAAAGATCTCCATTTATCTCTGTCCTGTGCTACATGTCTCCAGGGTTGGCCAGCTGTTCTTCTAATTTCATCTTCCCAGCGTGTTAAAGGTCTCCCTTTATTTCTTTTGCCTTGTGGGCCGCACCACTCTGTCGTTCTCACGGTCCATCTCTGGTCTGCTGCCGCAACTTTCATACAAAATTAAAAATATTTATATCCAATGGTCTAAATGTATAATAGAACTCTTGACTAATAGGCGAATAAAAATACCTACAGTACATTTAAAACGCTACCATTAAATAACAAACCTTCAAAAAGGTCGAACCAACCCAAACACCTGCAGCTTAAATGTTTTTCATTACCAAACCACCTAATAATCCAGGAAATGTCCTCTAAAACCGTCACGTGTGGTGACCCTAGCTTAATCCTAAGCGCCTTACATTTCTCGGGATCAGAGTCCGAGGGTAAATATAAATAGATTTTACAGATGGTTTCACTGGTACAGGGCTTAAGATTTGTAGTTCATAATTTCGACTGTTAGATATAGAATAATACTGCAGATGACTAAGACTAAGTATATATTTGAGTGATATCTATTTTAGAAGTATGTACGAGTATTTAAGTAGTATATTCTCTTATTGTATGTTTATAAGTATTTATATTAGTGTATAACTATTTTGATTTTATGTATATTTTTTTTTTTCGCTTCTACACTGACACACGTTGTCTACATCTCTATATCTACTTTCCTATCGCAGGTATGCTGGAAGAGATTTCATTAGAAATAAGCATCACCTTTGTACGTATTTTTCTGTTCCTTTCTTCTTGTCTGTTTATATGTGTGTACATAAATTGTTAAATAAATAAATAAAAGTTTTTTTTTTGGGTCAACGACACCGGGTGGGACTTACTATTCCCATTACCCAATGCAATGGTAATACTGAGACTGTGAGATTTTTCAAATCAGTCTCACTATACCCATTGACTTAAGAAACGACGAATAGAAATATTGAGACTCATCTCCTCCTACAAATTGTTTCCGTATTCCCATTTAAAGCGATTTTAAAACCTGGTTTTAAAGCCTGCTAAAAATCAAAATCGACGATATCCTACAGAAAATGACTAACAAGATAATGAAACTTTATCTTTTTTTAGAGTTCCGTAGCGTCATGTCTGTCTGTCTGTCTGTCTGTCTGTCCGTCCGTATGTCACAGCCACTTTATTCTGAAACTATAAGAACTATACTGTTGAAACTTGGTAAGTAGATGTATTCCGTGAACCGCATTAAGATTTTCACACAAAAAATAGAAATAAAAAACAATAAATTTTGGGGGTTCCCCATACTTAGAACTGAAACTCAATTTTTTTTTTCGTCAATCCCTATCTTTGGATAGGCCTTCAAAAAGGATATTGAGGTTTCTAATATATTTTTTTTCTAAACTGAATAGTTTGCGCGAGAGACACTTCCATAGTGGTAAAATGTGTGTCCCCCCCCCTGTAACTTCTAAAATAAGAGAATGATAAAACTAAAAAAATATATATAATATGATGTACATTACCATGTAAACTTCCACCGAAAATTGGTTTGAACGAGATCTAGTAAGTAGTTTTTTTTAATACGTCATAAATCGTAAACCGCGCTTACTGCTACGGAACCCTTCATGGGCGAGTCCGACTCTCACTTGGCCGCTTTTTTTTCTTTACTTTATGGGATACCGTAGCCCTGGCACACAGGCAACTGAAGAAACACGGGTGAGTTTTAATCAGTAAAAGTCTGACACACCCTCCCGCTCCGCCCAGAGCGGGTGAAAATAATTGATAATTTCCCACCCAGAAAAAAAAGGCCCTAGTGTCACACTTTAAATTAACTTACTCTCGAACATTCGATAGCTGTGAGCTAGAAACTGGTAACAGACTTCAAAGTTCTAAACTCCGAGTTCGTGTGATTACGGCCGTGTGTCCCAGATTTACTCAATTTGGTACCCTGTTCCCAGTTCCTACTGTGGACTTAGGAGTATGTAGCTGAAGTTTAGGTTACCTACTGTTCACCGTAGCGGTAGTATTGTTTGTAGTTATTTATTTGACGAAAGTTGTGTAGTTTGCTAATTAACTGATTTCTGAGAAAGTTCGGTTCCTAAATCACATAACGTACCGTTTCTGTTAATAGTGGTAATTTATGAAATGCCTTTGTATATGTCGTGGTCCGATCGTAGTAATGGCCATAACGTGATTTGCCTGGCCATTTCACGAAATGCCGCCATTTTATTTATGACTAGCTTCTGCCCGCGGCTTCGCCCGCGTGGATGTCGAAAAATAGCCGACGGGAACGTACGGCTTATTCCACAAATCCCCCCTGATAAATCCCCCTTAGGAGGAAAAGTGGAATATATAAAAACCAGTCTAGAATTCACCACTGATAATCCGGCTTATTTCACTAATCCCCCCCAGAGAATCTCCCTCAGTGGGGAAAACTGAACCCTAATGTAAAATAAATCACTTTCAGGGGATTTTGGAATAAGTTTTTTTTTTTTTCAATTCTAGTTTTCCCTCCTAAGCGGGATTATCAGGGGTGAATTCTAGACTGTTTTTTATAGATTCCACTTTTCCTCCTAAGGGGGATTTTCAGGGGGGATTTGTGGAATAAGCTGAACGTACTATCGGGAATAAAAAATAACCTATATGTTAATCCAGATTATAAACTATCTGTGTACCAAATATCATCTAAATCCGTCCATCCGTTTTTGTGCAAACTGGAACATACATACAAACAAACAGACCAAAATTCTAAAAACTATATTTTCGGAATCAGATTCGAATATTCAATGTAAGGTTTGACTTCGTTACTATTTTATTTTACTTCGTCTGCGTACAGTATAAATTCTTTTTTCTAGATAATTATCAATTACTAGCTTCTGCCCGCGACTTCGTCCGCTTTAAATTTCTTGTTCCCCCGACCCACCCCGTTGCAACACAATGCCTGCCCGTGCTTTTACTTCGTTTTCGCTTAAACTTTCATTAAAAAAAAAAAAATGGTGTTCTAGTTAATAGGAATGTAATTCTTCCTCAAGAATTGGGCTGTAAAATGCATAAAGATTTTTTCGAATCCAACTCGCATTTAGCGCGCGCGTTTAGATTAGCGCGTTCAAAAAACAAAAATCCGGCCAAGTGCGAGTCGGACTCGCGCACGAAGGGTTTCGTACCATCCATACAAATCCTTATCCTTACTAATATTATAAATGTGAAAGTAACTCTGTCTGTCTGTCTATTTGTCTGTCTGTCTGTCTGTATGTTACGTTTTCACGCCTAAACCGCTGAACCGATCGTCATGAAATTTGGCAAAGATATAGCCTGGGATATGGAGAAGGACTTAGGCTACTTTTTTACGCGATAACCGACATCCACGCGGGCGGAGCCGCGGGCAAAAGCTATCCATACTAATATTATAAATGTGAAAGTAGCTCTGTCTGTATGTCTGTCTGTCTATCTGTCAGTATGTTACGTTTTCACGTCTAAACCGCTGAACCGATCGACCTGGGATATAGAGAAGGACATAGGCTATTTTTTTACGCGATAACCGACATCCACGCGGGCGGAGCAAAAAAAACGGCAAAAAAATCATGTCCGTTGTATGGGGGGCTCCTTAAATATTATTTGTTTCTGTTTTTTAGTATTTGTTGTTATAGCGGCAACAGAAATACATCATATGTGAAAATTTCAACTGTTTAACTATCACGGTTCATGAGATACTGCCTGGTGACAGACGGACAGCGGAGTTTTAGTAATAGGGTCCCATTTTACCCTTTGAGTACGGAACCCTAAAAACTAACTCTTCAGCTTTAGAATAAACTACCTCGCAGAATTGATCATTATTTTACTGCGGAGTTATTATAAAACAGTTATATCTCCTAAGATATTCATTGAAATTAAATGATGTAAGGGCAAGTTTGTTCAGAATTAAATACTTGTGATGAATAACGTATTTATTTGGATAAGGATTAATACCATGTTTATGAAAACTCCTTCGCAAATAATGCATTAATTTCGAACAAATTTGATAACCATAAAAAAGGTTATATTGAGTCAATCTTAAAAGATAGACATATGCTGTCGCGGACTTTTGTTTTGAAAATTTAAAGAGGAACAATTCCATCATACATGATATTTGCGTAACTTAAACCATTTACGCAGCGCACGCAGCGGAAGCTCTCAAAAAGCAATATTTTTTCCCGTTTTTGCAACATTTTTCATTTATCATGATGCCTATAATATTCCTCAATAAATGGACTATCCAACACAAAAATTATTTTTCAATTCCAACCAGTAGTTCCTGAGATTAGCGCGTTCAAACAAACAAACAAACTCTTCAGCTTTATATATTAGTATATAGATATAGATTAGTATAGATATATAGATATAGAAGATTTGACCATCTATCCATTCATTTTTTTATTTGATTTATACGGATTACCAATTACCAATAAACCAATTACATAAATCAAAGTATATATAATAAGTACAAACATAACACATATTTTTCCTATGTGTTCTAGTGGTAAGACCACCTGTCTCAGACCCAGAGGTCCCGGGTTCGATTCCCAGCGGGCGCAAAAATTTTGTACCCAGTTTTGTTGGTGGTAGGGCTTGTTCTAAGTCCGCCTGGCTAGCTACCACCATCTTATCTAAGTCTGTCGCCATAACAACAATGTTAACAGCATTGTTTTGTTTCGTCAGTTAGAGGTAAGATAGCCAGTTCCTCTGTGGTTGAGGATTCCGGGTGAAGCTCGCTTCCGTCTTCGGCCTTATCATCACTTACCACTAGGTAAGATGAAAGTTGTGGATACAAAAAAAGAATAACAACAATTCAATACTATTATTTTCACGAAAATTTAGGCACATAACCATTAAATTGAATATTGCCTTATCGTTCAACGCACAGGGCTCGACGATTTGCCCAGCGATGCTTAGGCATATCGACTCAGATATGCGTAAAAACATAGCCCAGTCTTTTCTGCCGCGCAGTTGGGTAATAAATCCTATTCGACCTATTCCTATTCGAATAATTCCTATTCGACCTATTCCTACTCGAATAATTCCTATTTTAGGTTCCTAAAATACTAAATAGCCGTGTAACTGACCAACTTGGATGTAGAGCTCGCTTTTGTATGAAAACTTCATGGAAATTGTTCCACCAGAATCGCGATACACCGTCGCGTAGCGTCTGTCTGTGGGAACCTTAAACCTTCGAGTCTGACTTAAATGTCAGTACGTACATTCAATCTGAATAGTTACAAAGTTCTTGTTATGAAGTTTCAGAATCAACAGAGTTTCGGAATCGCAATCAAGACTGATTGTTCCGAAAACGCAATATTCGGAATTTCGAAGTGTATTTTATCATTTATGTTGATTCACTTGACCCCTTGATTGCACTTGTTGATTTCGACGCCTATAGACGCCTGCAGCATGAATTAATTTACCGATGCTTTGTTGAGAATTAAGCGACTACTGTTCCGTAATAGTTAATTTATGCAACTGTTGTATAATAAGGGGATTGTTTTAATACCTAATTATGTACAGTTGCATACAAGAGTTTATCTACACCCATGTTATCTACTCTTTGATATTTTCCAATTCATGAAATCTTGGTACGCCTTTTCATATTGTTTTCTCGACTTTTCTGGTAATAATTGGTTAGAAATGTCTTTTGCTGCATTAGAAATATCTGGTGGTGTGTTATCAAAGCTTCTATCACATTTTTGTAAACAACAAACTTATAAATTTTTGCAAAACTAATATCGAACAAAAATGGCGGGATGCGACGTGAACTCGAATAACCTGTAAGTTTTTTAATTTAATTACGGTGCTGTGGTAATAAAACGCACGTGCATGACAATGTTCTTTTTTGAAATTCATAAATGTGGCTGTTTGATGAGTAAGGAAGGAATCGAAAAATCAAAGGAGTTGCATAGTGAAATTTAGTACAACATTATAACACTCGTTTGGGTGATATTATGGTTACTATGCCACTGGTTGTTTTAATGTTGGCAATAAGCTGTTTCAGAAACTTTTATAGAGGATTTATAGCATGGGTGTAGATAAAGTATCTGAATTGTTTCCGAATCGATGAAATGTGGGTATACTATAGGTTCACCTCGACCTTAAAGGTGTTATGTTATAATAAATCGCTTTTATCTTGTTGTCAACGAATCATTTGCAGGTGAAAGGTTCTGTGGCGGCATCTACAACGCCACATGCGAACTACATATCAAAGACCTGACGTCACACAAATCCTGCATCGCGCAATCAAAGTTTACCGCGCGAATAGCATATATACAACATCCCGACATCAACCACCGGGCAGTAGCCCACCAGACAACACCCGTCTGGTCGGAGGATCCTCCCTTTCCTATGGAGGATGAGTGAACTTTACACCCTGTTCCTCATGCCTCTATACTGGTGACCTCGACGTGATCATTAGCGACTTTATTATCGCTGACATTGAAAAAAAAAAAAAAAAACATTTTGTCGGCGAATCGTTCGCCAATGAAAAGTTCTATCGGCGAAACACTGATAAGTGAATCCTTCTGTCGGCGAACCATTCATCGGAGAAACTAATGTCGAAGTTTCTGAATCCATATCGCAAGTTATATTTAAGTCTTATGTAATGGGGCGACCCTATTGCCATCAACTGGGCACACATTCAGAATCCGGGCTGATACTGTGAAATTTTGTATAGAGTCAAGTTTATCTAATTGAACAGATAGCTGTGCTGCTGGGGAGTTTGTTACGCCACTTCTTCTTCTTCCCAGCTAAAGCACTAGGAAATGATGAAGGGCGGGCGTTTTGAGGGACTGTCTTATGTAATTTTGACGTTCGAAAAGTGCTGATTCTCAGCCTAAGTTGAATAAATGACTTTTTATTTTGATTCTAGATGGGAAACCCAATAAAACTTTGTAGCACTTGCGACGACTAGACCAACGGGGCAGTCGAGTATTTTTTATTAAAGTCATAATAATGATTTATTGATAGCGAGATTCATAACTCTTCATTTCGGCCCATAATAGACGAGGCAGTTTAAATAAATTCGGACACAGTAATGCTTTTGGCTGCTGCAGGTATCATAAATCATATCAAAATCATTTATTTGCTTTCAATGTGGTATTTTTTTTTTATCTAGGTTATCTCAGAGTGTAACCACTAAGGTTCCGACTCTTTAACCGGACTTTCCTGTGGCTGCCTTAAGCTCCTAACGAAACTTAATGCCTCCAGCCAGGGCGTAAAAACTATAAACTAAACGACTGCTGCTCGCTAAGGGCACCCCCTGTGGGGTACGAACCTCGGCTTAGGGCAGCGTCGGAGGGAGGGTGGCAAGGGACCGACGGTGGCTGGATAAAATCAGGGTTATGATTATTATCAGGGGGATTTTGGATTACATGCTGCTCAGCTAAAGCGCGTGCTGGCGCTTCACTTAAAGTCAAGGGTCGGGGAGGACTATTCGTTAGTCGGGGATTTCGCGCGGGTCCTCGGCGGCGAGGTCGGAATGACGATCGTGTATTGTGTGTTCTTATTTTGCGAACTGTACTAGTTTCCCTACGACTCACCTGGAGGAGAGTAGTGGGGTCGTCTGGGTAGGTCAGTGTATGCCTTGGACGGTGGGTCGAACTAATATTAGAGGGGACATAACTTGCGGCCTTCACAACTAGAGCGTTGCGATGAGTGGCTGCTGAATCAAAGAAGCGCTTTGAAGTGCGCTTCATGAATTGGGCTATCGTGGGGTTTTTGAGTTCAACGTGGAGGTTAGTGTTTCGAACGAACCAGGGGGCTCCCGTGATTTTACGTAAGAATCGGTTCTGCAATGTGGTACAAAAAAATTGTGAATAAATATAATATGTATGTGCGAAATGTGTTGTTTTACCCGACTGCCTCAGAAGGAGGTTGTTTTTCGAGAGTATTATGTATGTACGTCTATTTATTTGGTAAGCTCTGTAGCCTAAACGGCTTTTTAACAATTAAGACGAATATTTCGTCTTAATTGTGGGAGTAACGTAGGCTAATAATACTTATTTTTATTTTTTTACGTTTTGCCTATATATTGGCTTCCAAATGTAGACAGTATTAGCAGTAGCTACTATAGTAGAAGTATATATAAAAATAATCGTTTAGTACGTCATGAATAAAGTCAAATCAGCGAAAGTAGCTCTGTCGGTCTGTTTGCCTGTCACCTTTTCACACCTTAACGGCTGAAGGGATTTCAATCTTTGGCACACAGGTAGAATGTGACTTGGGTCAGAACATAGGATGCTTTTTTCTTGGTATTTTGTTCTCTTGGGATGATTTTCGACCTATACCCGTGCGAAATCTCGGACAAAAGTTAGTGATACATGAAATAAACAAAGTAATTATAACCTAATTGCTTTAAATTAATTCTCTAAGCATGATCGAGTCATCTGACTCATGTAATAATTAACAGTAATTACAAAGGGCGTGTAGCTCTACCAACCCATTTGGGGATAAAAGTCGCGTGACAGGTAATGTCACATGTTACTAAATGTAAACATGTCACTTTATACGTTCATTCATCAATATTATAAGCATCGTGTACGGAACCATTTGACATTATTACATAACATCACGCTATCTCCCAAGTGATAGGCAGGAGTATTAGTAGAATCTACATTTGGCTTGTAGGTTTTGTAAGTCCCATGTAATTAAGAATATTGATCGGGCAAAAATCCTGACTACAGGGATTTTTTAAATAAAAATACACAGAAAAAAAAATGTAGTTGCCACTATAGTTGACTTTTTCGGGCATAAAGTCTCTTACAAACAGACGCGACACGCGATACGCGCGTGTTGCACGACGAGCGGTGCCTTTATGCTTTTTACGTGACGATTTCTGCCAATTTACTCCTACCGTAAGCCGAGTTAAAGAAGTTCGGTCCAAAAAAAAAAAATCTGTCTTTTTCGCATGGACTATGGGATAGGTACAGTACACGGCCATTTATTATGACACATCGCATTTTAGACAAAGTTCCGATTTGTAGAGCGTTGTCCCTGTCACTCAATACATCTGCGAGGCAGTCTCTTTTTGGAAATCAATGTGCCATATTAATTAACACCAGCGGGTTAATTGCGAAACACACTCACAATTCCAATGCCATTCATTTTGTAAATTCATTTCATTCGGTTATTTACATTGTCGAGCAGATGAATTTTATTTACTATTTATTTATTTACAAGATAGGCAATTGAAAATTTAAAAAAAAACCTGCCAAGTGCGTGTCGGACCACGCACAATCAAGGGTTCCGTAGTTGGGATGAATTTGTTCCAAGAACAAACTTAACATTGTAGTTAAAAACGGCTTATTCCACTAATGTGAGAGAATCCCCCTCAGTGGGGAAACTGAACCCTAATGTAAAAAAATCACTTTCAGGGAATCTTGGAATAAGTGTCTAGTTTTCCCCCCTAAGCGGGATTATCAGGGGTGAATTCTAGACTGTTTTTATAGATTCCACTTTTCCTCTTAAGGGGGAATTTCAGGGGGGATATGTGGAATAAGCCGTTAAAAACATGTTAAGTTGGTCGACTATTACTCGGTAACTTATAAAGCCTGCTTAGCTGTGATAGTTTTCCTTTTATCTTCGTTATAATTATATACTACTGCTGTGATTTTTTTCACATATCCAAATACAACCATTTAGCTGGCATGGGGGGACACTTGGCTTAACAAAAAATTGCACTTTCAAGCTTAATATTACGCAAACGGATCGATGAATCGAAAAATGGTTTTCACAAACCAACTTAACATGTTTTTAACGACTTATTCCACATATCCCCCCTGAAATTCCCCCTTAAGAGGAAAAGTGGAATCTATAAAAACAGTCTAGAATTCACCCCTGATAATCCCACTTAGGGGGGAAAACTAGAATTGAAAAAAAAAAAATAAAAAAAAAAAGATTTTTGAACGGCCCATCCAACAATACCCCACACCAGGGGACAGACGAGAAAAAAAAAAGATCATCCCCATTTTATGTGTACGGGAAGTACCATAAAAAAAAAACATTTTGTTTTACTATTTTGTCGGCGTAATTAATATCTATATCGATACTAAATTACAGCTTTCTAGTACTAAGAGTCTCTAAGCTAAGCCGCGGACAAGCAGACAGACAAACAGACGGACGTGGCGAAACTACAAATGGTCCTTGTTGACTACAGAACCCTAAAAAGACTGTCCGCGAATTAAAATTTTATTACGTTTAAAAACGTAATAAAACACTCGCACATATCTGACACTGACACACCGACACACCGACACTGACAGAATCAGGTCGTATGTTGAGCAAAATATGTTTTGCGACCGTAACAAATATTTAATAGTATGTTTTATATCGAGGGACTAAACGAAGCCATAATATACCAGAGGTGGTTTGACTCCCGAGCGTGCGAGGGAGTCAATGAAACCGAGGGTATATTAAGTTAGCGTTTAGTCTTGAGGTGCAAACTGTACTGTTCACTTTGAGTGCGAGAAAAATAGTCAATTTAGTACAAAAACATTGAATAAATATTACTTAAATCTTCCGCGATTTTGGCGGTAAAAGATTATCTATTGTGTCTTTTGCTCTTTGCTCGACGTCAAACTCTTCACTGTCACTGGACATTCTTAATACATTTATTTAAAACCGAACAAATTTACATTCGACAAAAATTCTGAAATTTTCGCGGTCTTTTTTTTCTTCTAAACCAGTCACAGATTAACAATTTAAAATACGCCACCATTTTTGCGGAAAAACCATGGAACTAATAATCTCAAAATTTTCGCAATGAAGATGGTCCACACTTCTCAGATAATAATATATTTACTGGCTGTTTGAGTTTGTCTATGTCACATGAAGGAAATTAAAAAACTAATTACTTTTCACTCCCTAGAGAAAGTGAGACTAAAGTGGTCACTTTAGTCCCGCTTCGTAGGGATAGCCCTAAAAGTACGCCAATATAGATTGGCGTACTTTTAGAGCATGAGACGTGAAAAGAAATATTATTACGTTGATTAGTCTCTTCAACAATGAGTACATTGCAAACTTAAGTCTAAGCGCTTCATTACTTAAAGAAAAGCGCAGTACGCACCACATAATGCGCAAATAATAACATAATTAATTAAAACAAATAATACTTAGCTCGAATACGACTATGTGCTAAATTGATTAGAAACTAATTAATTAGATTAAACAAATCCAAGACTGGATAAGTAATTTCCTTCGGATTGTGATATAAAGTATGTGACGCAATTTGGGTGCGAGATACGGCACAATTTGATCCATCATTTATTATGAAAGCTTCTAAGAAAGGGTTGTTCCGTGTGTAATGTATGGAGGTGTCTTATGTCTATGTAGATTACTCTTGTTAATTATTCTATTTTATGTCACCCTTGAGAGAGCTTGGTTTAGTCTGTCCTTGTACGTTAACCATGTGAACTACAAGATTTGATCAATTATTTTACTCACTTATCAAGTTTTCGTCTCTTACCTTGTAAATTCTAGCTCTTGGTAGCAGATTCGGTGAGAACCATCTAGGTTGACTTTGCTATAATGCTAAGTTGTGCAGTGCAACGCTGCTTATAAATTCTCGCTCCCTCTACGTACAAGGAATAAAAAAAATAAAAAATAAACCGGTCAAGTGCGAGTCGGACTCGTGCACCGAGGGTTCCGTACAAATTTGTAGGTATGTAAATAGTTTATCGTGGGTTTTTTTAAATAATGTGTCTATAAATTTACGGTTTTCGATTTTTTTATGTTTATGAAATTAAATGTTTTTTTTAATTTTTATATTTGAGTTGATTGAATGAAAAGTAAATTGCGGTTTACGATTTATGACGTATTAAAAAAAACTACTTACTAGATCTCGTTCAAACCAATTTTCGGTGGAAGTTTACATGGTAATGTACATCATATATTTTTTTTTAGTTTTATTATTCTCTTATTTTAGAAGTTACAGGACACACACACACTTTTTACCACTTTGAAAGTGTCTCTCGCGCAAACTGTTCAGTTTAGAAAAAAATGATATAAGAAACCTCAATATCATTTTTGAAGACCTATCCATAGATACCCACAAGTATGGGTTTAATGAATTTTTTTTTTGAATTTCAGTTCTAAGTATGGGGAACCCCCAAAATTTATTGTTTTTCTTTTTCTATTTTTGTGTGAAAATCTTAATGCGGTTCACAGAATACATCTACTTACCAAGTTTCAACAGTATAGTTCTTATAGTTTTGGAAAAAAGTGGCTATGATATACGGACGGACAGACAGACAGAAAGACATGACGAATCCATAAGGGTTCCGTTTTTTGCCATTTGGCTACGGAACCCTAAAAAGCATAAACCTATATTGGCACTTATGAAACGTCAGAACCTAGGTGCACGGTTCCAAATGATCGTTTCCTATGGAGAAGAACCAGCAAGAAGCTCCGCGGTTACTGTTTTAAAAATAATTGGTTTTTACAATATTTTCAAATATTAAATAGTGTGCATAGGTATGGGAGGAAGGTGTTGGCCTTTCAACAATTACCAGGTACTTAACAAAATAGAAAATGGTCATCGATTCTACAGTCTACTAGGCCTTCAACGTTCTCACATTCACTAAATAGGAAATAATCTAAATAAAGATTTAAAAAAATAATTGAAATCTATTTCAACCAAATGACATGGTTGCCACAACTACAGTAACAAATCTGAATAAATATCATGTCCACAAAAGCAAGTAATAAAGAGTTGAAATTAGAATTGTAGGTATATAAGGTCCAAAATGACATATGATTATATGATTACTAGCTGACCCGACAGACTTCATTCTGTCAAAAGCTATAGGTAGTATAAATTCCACTACTCTACCCTACCCTACCCTACCCTACCCTACCTACCTACCTACCTACCTACCTACCCAACCCTACCCTACCCTACATTACCCTACCTACTTACCTATCTACCTACGCTACCCTACCCTACCTACCTAAAACTTAAAAAAAAAATAGATAGTAGCCGATTCTCAGACCTAGTGAATATGCATAAAAAATATAGAAAGAAAGAAGAAAGAAAGAAAAAACGTTTATTTGCGGTAAACATGACGCAAAAAAAAAACACAACACAAAAAAAAAAAAAGTTTGGGGTAAATATGCGTCACATCCACGCAAAACGGCCATCGCTCAGCATAATGCTGCGACCCTATGCGAGACAGAGCCCTAGCGCTGGTTTTCAGCGACAGCCGGCGTTGACGTGATGACGTCGACCAGAGATAAAAAATAACATAAATACACAATACATAATTATTATAAAAATCGGTCAAGCCGTTTCGGAGGAGTTTGGTAACTAACATTGTGACACGAAAATTTTATATATAATATGTCAAGGAAGAATGTAAAGAAAATAAAACATCAATATTTGGGAGGAGTTAATATACCTGCAGTTGGTCCATTTCAAACTGTCGTGTTTCATAACGCATAAGCTTGCGACATCTATTCGGCGACTGAGGGACTTACTATATAGACAATGGGCAGCAGCGTTCTCTATGCATCTTTAACACCATACTGCGATCGTCAATGCGCCTGCCAAGCGTGGCGATTATGGCAAATCCTCCAATTGGGGAGGCCTATGTCCAGCAGTGAACGTCTTTCGGCTGAAATGATGATGATGATGAACATTTATTCAATCAAAACCAATCAACCAAAGTATCTAAACAAAGACACATCCCGTTTTACGGACGAAGCAAGTCAACTGTCCAATGGCTCTAAATCCTATATTATTGAGCTACAAAGCTGTACAATGAGCTAGCATTTGTACAGTCAACCGCACGTACTCGTCACACTACGAAAACTTTCCTTTACCGTTATCTCCCAAGCGTTTTCTCAACTATGTTTAGAGTTGGCTTGCAGCCTAACCCAATACAGCTGAATACCAGTACTTTACATGGAGCGACTGCTTATCTGACCTCCACAACCCAGTTACTGGGTAATACGATACCCCTTGGTAAAACTGGTTGTCAAAAATTTCTGCATCTTTTAAGGGTGAAGCCAGACGAGCGTAATTTTTTGATTTGTGATTCGCGTAATTTCGGTCGCGTAATTTCTGCTCGGCAGAAATTCTGTTGGGCTGCCAGACGAGCGCAATTTATTCAGTTGCTTTTCAACGCTTGTGTTGGGTGTTTGTGTAGTGCAATTGATATAATAAAAACCTTGTGTATAGCGAAGCATATAGCGAAGACACAGAAGATGATAGAAGAAAATACTGGGTGAATCCACTCAACAGTGAAACACTGATGTGCGGATAGTTTCATGTCTTGTATGAACGTTTATGTGCAAATCCAGATATATTTCAAAATTACTTCATATGCCATTATATGTTTTTCAAGAATTATTACATTTCGTAAAACCTTTTATTACTAAATCAGACACAAATATGAGACTAGCAATCAGTGCCGAGGAAAGACTAATAATAATACTCAAGTAAGTTTTTGAAGTGATTTTATTCCCTCGAGTCGCCCCCCTCTCACCGCGAACTCAATTCGGTCCGAATAATGCGTGTGAGTCGGCAGACAACTTATTTTGCGTCGCCGTGTGAATCAAATAGGACTTTTGTATGAAACCGAATGCAGCAAAATTTCTGCGACCGAAATTCTGTGACTCACGACTCACAAAATTACGTTCGTTTGGCTTCACTTTAAAACCTACAATGGATAACGTACATAATCATGAAGGCCCGTCATCGCAAAAATATTCTGATGATACTTCTAGTGAATTTGAACGGGAAACTGACGATAACCAACAAAACAGCATCGTATTACCATCAGAAGAAATTTTGATACATTGTCATGATTGATGACGACATCGATAGTTTCTAATTTATTTTTATGGTTATGTTTGGACAACCCTATTACCATAGAAATTTCTAAAATACTTAGAAACGCTATATCTCTCTACCCCTTCTATTGTCGTGTGTAATTTTTTTGGACATAATAAACAACCATATTGTTCATATACATAATGAAGAATAAAATGCGACCAATACAGGATTAAATTAAAATCAATAAAAAGGGAAGATAAGAAAATATTAAATATGTCTTATAATATTACAGCTACATTTCCTATTTTTTTAATATGAATAAATAATGCAATTTTACGTTACTTAAAGTACTAACAAAAAAGAAGCAATTATATTTTAGGAGCAAAAAATAATTAAGTTTTCCTTAAGGTCATGGAGAAAAAAAAAAAAAAAAAAACAAAATTCTCTAAAAGTATACAAAAAATAACCATAGGAACTTTTATCAATTGTTTGCCATATCAAGCTTTTTCGAATAAACACGTAAACTACGCGTGGCCGCAGCCGAGCCGAAATTACACACTGTGCGACGCGACCGCTTAACGTGCTTTTCCAGGCACGGCGGTCTCGATATGTAATTGGCTCGTCACCAGCGACCATGACTTATACAAAATAAAGACGTTTTCAAGGTCGAACTGTCACCATTGACGTGCGGTTAACTGTAGAATGTTCCGGTTTGGATACGTGCCAAGTTCTGAAGTTATTGTATAGTGCTACCAATTTATTTGCAAGATATAGGTATTAGATCTGTCTGTGGTTTTCTCGTTTGTGCGTATCCTGTTTCTTAGGGTTCGGAAATTATATTTCTCGAACATGCATGGAAATATTGTCATTATTTTCGAAAAAAGAACACGCGAAGTATCGAATTACAGGAGCGTTTTTTGAATATGGAACATTACAACGCTCTAGCAATGTTACAACGCTCCAGCAATGTTTCATTTCCCTGCATTCTTTTGAGAAAATCCCTCGTCTACGGCTCGGCCTTCATACTCATACTCGACCTGAATTGCCTATTTCGCGGCCTTTGCAATAATGTACTATTGTTTTATATGAGAATGGAATGTTTACAAATGGGGATGGAATGTTTAAAAGAAGGGTCCACGGCTAAGTTATAACATGGGTCGATCTATCAGGTTAAGCTATGCTTTCCGGGATTGGTCCGTGGTTGGGTGAGCATCTTTACATACTGAGATTCCTCAGTGCATCGGAAAGCACGTTAAGCCGTTGGCTGTCATTGTGTTGACAGTCGTTACGAGTAGTCAGAAGCCTGAAAGTCTGACAACTAGTCTTACCAAGAGGTATCGTATTACCCAGTAACTGCAGGGTTATGGAGGTCAGATAGGCAGTCGCTCCATGTAAAATACTGGTATTCAGCTGTATTCGGTTAGACTGGAAGCTGACTAGGCAGATGATAATGATGGAATGTTTACAAAATTCTAAAAAATTTACTATTTTGTTTCAGGTAAGAATTTTTCTCAATTTTCATAAGGAACACAATCGTGGACAAAATATCAAATATTCAAGAAAGACAGTAAGTTAATAACTTTGTTATTTTAAGTTTTTGAAGACTGTGTTTAAGTTATTGGTGATGCAGATGTATTAGAAACTATAGATCGTTCACCGTAAAAAATAGTGCCAACATCACGGCAGGGGATATCCCCTGCCGTGATGTTGGCACTATTTTTTGCTCTATTACCACTTGTTTGTTTTGCAGTGCTGCTAATAGGGATGTGTCCTGGGTAAAAAAAAAAAAAAGAAAAACTCTTTAGTCCGTCAATTAGATAATAAAAAAAATATTAGACACGTTTTTTTTTGCTTTATCGTATTAATAAAAAAAATCCTAGATAAAACACATTAAACTTGGTGAGTGGCGGCTCGTTACGTCAAAGCTACGTATAAAATCTACTGAGAAGTGACGTCATGCCACATTTGAAGACAATATATCGCCGTAATGTTTTGATTACGTAAAAAAAGAAAAAATACGTGTCCAATATTTTTTTTATAATCTACATGACGGACAAAAAATATGTCCTTAGTCATCACCCCTATTTCCCAAGGCAGGGGACATCTTATGGTGAACGTATATTACTAATAGGTAAGTAATTTTTTAAATAAGAATTGTATTACTCTCTACTCAATTCTCTATTTTATCCTATCAATCACGTTGACCAGCATAATCTTGGCTTAAGTAAACAATATAGTTTTGTATCATATTTAACTGACAGGCGACAGCATTTCAATTTACAATACTCGTCAATTGAAATTAATGATTGATTCAATAAAATTTTAAGTAACGATTCTGAGTGTAAGTCAGTAGGAATACGTCCCAATCTTTATTTAAAAACTTATTGCCAAATTAAAACAAACACAACAAAAAATTAAAACAAAACAGAATCATCAACACATTTACGGTATCCCGAGGGTATTCGCGCAGAGGTTCGATTGTCAGTACCTGTAGCGCTATTCTGTAAAAATCTCACCGTGAATTCGTAGGTGAAGTGAGTTCAAAGTGAGCTGTCAATCTCTAGACTCTCTAGCGTCAGGTAGGTTGACAGTTCACTTCAAGCTTACTTCACCTATATTTTCACGGTGATATTTTGACAGAATCGACCGGCTGAACCATTGCTATATGGTTCACATACTGAGCAATCAAAGTACCTATGTGATATGTTTATGTTGTCTTTTTAATTGTATGTGTTTTTTTTTTTTGTAATCTTTGTCCTTTTGTTTTTTTATGGGTGGGAAATTATCAAATAACTTGTCCCGCTCTGGGCGGAATGATGGAGGTTGGTCGAAATAAATGTTTTATTATTATTATTTATCGCCCAACGAATCGCGTCACTTCTCACATTTACGCCAACAGCGACAGTGAAGTGACGTGATTTATTTCGGCGCCGTGACGTCACCCTGATTACGTCATTAAGATAAGGGCGTAAAGACCGGTCCGTTGCGTGAACGTCATGTTAGAAGGAAGGGACGAAACAAAATTTGATAATTATCGCTTCGTATTGAGTGACGTAAGATGGGTTGTGATAAGTATGCAATTTGTGTGTACTGACCTGCTAAATAGTTTAATTCGATATTAAAAAGAGGTTCATGTTTACGAGTTTTAAGAGTTTGAGAACGGCTCACCGCAATACCGGCACTCCTTTCCCGCCGCGGCCTCCTACCCTCAGCCGCGATGCCACCAATTCCATATCGCGGCCCGCCTCAGTTGCGATGTCGCCGAAGCGGCACCGCAACCTACGGCCACTACGTCGTCGGCTTACCCGCAAAAGCCCTGACGAGCGGCCCTCTCCTCGGGTTCCTCTTAGCTTCACCGTGGCCCTCCAGCCACGGTTACTGAGCCCCCCCGCCTCGACAATGCGGGAACCCACCGGGGGAGGAGACATAGCATCGGTAATAAATTTTTACATTTTTGAAAATGAGCTCTGGCCACACGTGGCTCGCAAAATATCAGAAAACAAAGTTTTTCTAAAATGACGAAACCTATGTAGTTTTAATATTTAACATGGTGATAAAACCGCTTATCTGCTTATTTTTTTTTTGACATCGAAGAAATGGCCCCCGTAAAACTGTGACGTGCCTGACCAATACTGCCCACCGAGCCGGGTTCAGGAATCATCTAAAGTTCTAAACTAACGATTCTATACGGTTTTGGCCGTAAAACGATGTGACATGGTTTTGGTCGTGGGCTTTCGTACTATATGAGGGGTTGGGTTGAAAACGTAATTAGAATCTACTGATCTGGGCTTAAATAGGTTAGTTTGAAATTAAAAAGAGGTTCCAGTTTAAATTAGATTTCACACTCACGGTTTTCGAGATAAACAATCCAAGGAGAAGGGCAAGGATCAGCCATTTTAATGTAACATCATATTTTATGTGCCCACAGTCTTCGCAGATTTTTTATTTTTATTTTGATAAATTACTTACAACCAAGAGGTGGAATCGTCAATCTATTGAAGAAAATTTAGGACCGGCAATTCCCGTATCTGAAAGTACGTTCGCATTTTAATCTCAGTCTCAATCTGTCAAAAAAATCTTTAATTTACCTACATTTTTGACACCTTTTCGATATTGATTGTCGTCGAGATGAGATTGCGGCTTGAATTTGACGGTTTTTTAAGTACGAGTTTTTGCCGGATTCCTCATATTTCTTATAATAATAATCATCATTTAATCAAGCTACAAGACTCATTGTTAGTAACAATATACTTACAAACTATGTTAGTTAAACATTAACAGACACAATTTGTGACATCACTGCTGCAAGGTAACAGGCCCAGCTGATACCCTGCAGCAGTGGTTTACAAACGCACAATCCAGTCTACTTGCCACCATAGACCGGATGCTGTTGGTACTGCCCCGCACCATACTAACCAGGGATGCGCACCGCTTCCGCATCACAGTGTAGAAGCAGTCATCGCGAGCTTCCGCAAACATCCCAGATGCGCTGCAGTATCGCGGCAACCCCAACAGCACCCTGAATGCGTTATTGTACTGACCGCGAAGGGCGCTGTATGATTTCTGAGTATAATGAGCCCACAGACTGCAAGAGTAAAAAGACGTGCAGTAAGCACTAAATATAGTGCGCTTGCTTATGTTGCTATAGTTCTAGATTTCCCTGCAAGAAAAGGTCAAGGTCATGGCAACGTCATATAAGGAAATCCCATGGAGCCCATAAACATTCGGGACTACGTCAAACAATAAATATATTGGTACTCCGTAACGCTAAACAGTAAAAACAAACGACAAACTCGCTTTGTAAAAAACCCTATATGGAATTGTAGTATCCTTTCGTAATGTAATTGCATATCACGGAGACATCAGAGACTTGTATCTTTTCACGAAAAAAGGAAATAAATTAACCGTTAAGATATTACATTTCAATCTAAAAGACGTTAAATCCATTGTCACTGACGCCACTGTTCCTACAACTCATCCCGTCACAGTTTTTTTTTCTGACTAAACAGCCATTTAACATGGAGAATAAGTAACATTCGGATATCACCCACATAAATACATTTCAGGCCGCAGTGGAAACTTACTATGAAGCTAAGAGGCAGAAGTTTAATTTTTTTAGGCAATGTACGAACATAGAAGGACATTTTAGTGGTCCTGTTGAGAGTACAATATTCTTGTGAAGACGACATCAACATTCTTCTACTCTAATGAGCACGAACTATTTATGAAAATGCCTCATTCTGTGGTAAAAGTATTAGCCAGCCAGCAGGATTGGCTGCTCAGGATTTTCTAGACGCACATTTAAGTAAATAAATCCTCGTGAAGGCTATAGTGGGCCTGTTGTGAGTACAATATTCTTGTGAAGACGAAATCAACATCTTCTACCCTAATGGGCACGAACTATTTATGAAAATGGCTCATGCTTTTGTGAAAGTATTAGCCAGCCAGCAGGATTGGCTGATCAGGATATTCTAGATGCAGTGAATAAATCCTCGTGAAGGCTATAGTGTTCCTGTTGAGAGTACAATATTCTTGTGAAGACGACATCAATATTCTTTTACTTTAATGGGCACGAGCTATTTATGAATTAAACGGCTCCAGCTTTTGTGAAAGTATAAGCCAGCCAGTAGGATTGGCTGCTCAGGATTTTTTAGACGCACATTTAAGTAAATAAATCCTCGTGAAGGCTATAGTGGTCCGGTTGAGAGTATTCTTGTGAAGATGACATCATCATTATTCTATTCTCATGAGCACGAAGTATTTATGAAAATGGCTCATGCTTTTGTAAAAGTAGGTATTAGCCAGCCAGCAGGATCGGCTGCTCAGGATTTTCCAGACGTACGTATAAGTAAATAAATCGGCATGAAGGCTGTTATTATAATAGGTCTTTACCTATGAAATTGCCGTTTTTCATGAAATAAGTTAACGCCCTTGTATCTCTATATTTTTTAATTCTATTTATGAAAGTAATTACCCATGCAATCAATGCATTTTTACCAACGTAGTGGTAGCTTATTGATGCCCTTTTTGAAAAAGTCTGCTGGACGGGAGGCAACAAATTCTTCAAAAGCATTTTGAACTGCCTCTCGGTTATTGAATTTTTTCTCCGCCAAGAAGTTATCAAAATTCTGGAAAAAGTAGAAGTCTGTGCAAGGTCTGGTGAGTACGGTGGATGACGGAGAACTTCCAAGCTCTTGTAATAGATAACTTACTATTATAATAGAAAAGGTCACGACTGCTGAAAACAGGCCTCATTATGACTGCTGTAATAAACAGTGAAAGAGTGTTTTGCCAAAATCACAACACTTGGGAAATGTTTGCTGATCGCACGGCCGCCGAGTCTCTTCTTTGACTTTAGAAGCAAAAAGGTTTCATAGAATAATTATTTAATCAAATTACCAAGCTCCAAAAAACCAAAGAAATAGACTCAGAAAATCATAATTAGCCTATAATATTTCCACTGCTGGGTCAGAGGCCTCCTCTCGGTGTGAGGGAATGGATCGTAGTCTACCACGCGGACCCAGTGCGGGTTGGTAGATTCACGTCATGTCATCGAATTTTTGGTTCTAGGTCATGCTGGTTTCCTCACGATGTTTTCCTTCACCGTTTTGAGAGCAGTGGCGATGTTAACACTGAAAAAAAAAAAACAGTAATTGCCACAATCAAGACTTTGTTTAGATTGACTAAGTAACTTGTTTGCATCTGAGCCTATCAAGCACAATGATCACAGCTACTACTTTTATTTGATTGAGATTTGAAACGGGATTTTGATTAGAGTTATCACAAAACCTATTTGCAGCAATCAAGTCAAAACATAGTTGCTCCAACCAAGATTATTAGATTAAAGTTTCAATGATCTTTATTGAAGTAATCAAAATGCTTGATTGACACAACTAACTTACTTTGTTACATTTAACATTTTTTTAACTAGTCTATTTTTTAACTCTTCTACAATAATATCATGTTAAGGTTAATCGAGGAACTTGTTTGAGCGTTCAATCATTTGAACTAGTATTGCTGCAATCATGTCGTGATGATAAACTTAACTAAGATTTTGATTAATCTAAACAAGATATCGTCAATCAAGCTAAAAAGTCACTTGATTGGAGTGCATTTTTTTCAGTGTAATTTTTACAAAGTAAAGCGCCTGTCTTGGTTCGTAGTTACGACCTACAACAATTCGTAAGTGAGGTCATTATCACTGGACCATCACTAAATGAGCGACTCAGCAAGTATCGTATGTATTTTTAACAAAAAAAAAAAAATATACTGTGCTGCGATCTTTGAATTTGACATTATGTTAATTTGTTAGGACTTTGACTGCTGATTAGATTAAATTGGTTTACAGCATACAACAGTATTACCTAAGAAAGATTATTTAAATTAATTCCTTGTAACTAAGTGGATTTTCTGCCCTCACATTTTTAATATAACAAGAGCCCTCCAAAAACTCCATACAAAGACGGATTCATTCATTTCCGTTTGGCTCTTGTCAAGATGATAACATCTTGATGTCCTCGCTTGAGCGCAAAAACGTTTTGCGAGAACAATGCCTCGTTTGAGCCTCTTTGAGTTCCGCAGAATGTGTGAAGCTGTGTAATTGTTGACAATTATTGTGTCTTTGTGGTGGTAAATGGTTCTGGAATGGTCATTAAGGTTTTCTTTCGGTGGTTTTTGCATTACTTCGGGGTTTGGGGCTGTCTATGATGGAACTTAATCGAATTTCCTGCATTTGATTCGTTATTAGGGTTCCGTATCTCAAATGGAAAAAACGGTACCCTTATAGGATCACTCGTGTGTCTGTCTGTCTGTCTTCTGTTGCTCTGAATCTATTAGAGCGGTTAATTAGAAATTTGGTACACATATGAATTTCTGTGACCCAAACAAGAACGTGTAACGTAAATAAATGAATTTTGAATATGGGGTTCATTTTTGAGGGCCAAAAATAGAGCAATAAAAAAAAGTTTTACAAACTGTACCGTGTGACATATCAAATGAAAGGACTTGCTGTGAGGATTTAAAATGTATTTTTTATATTTTAATAAGTTTTAAAGTTATTAAAGAAAATGGATGACAATTGAGCATTCCCCATCTCCGAAACTGCTGAGCCTAAAACTTTGAAAAAATTAAAAAAAGACAGAGAATAGGCCTATCCATACAGATTACAGGATAACCTATAAGAAGTCTATGTTCTTAAAATAACATAGTAAATCACTCCATATTTTGCGTACAAACTTATATTTGCAGTAAGAATGTATGGCAGAACATGTTTTTAAACTAAAATGCTAAGTTTGTTCTTAGCATAAATTCATCCCAACTACGGAACCCTTCATTCTGCGTGGCCCATCACTCACTTGGCTGGTTTTTTTTTTCGCCTTCCGGGTATTGTTGGGATTGTCTTTCAAAAATATTGCGGGTTTGTGAAAACAATTTTTCGATTAAGGGATTCGTTTCTGAAATATTATGCTAATTTTTGTTAGAGTTAAGTGTGTGTGTCCCCTGCCAGCTAAATGGTTGTATTTGGATATGTAAAAAAAATCACAGCAATCGTATATATAACGAAGTTAAAAGGAAAACTATCACAGCCAAGTAGGCGTAACAAGTTACCGAGTAATAGTCAACCAACTTACATTTACAGTTGAAAAACATGTTCTCCCATACATTCCGTATGGAAGATCATGTTTTTCAACTACGATGTTAAGTTTGTTCTTGGGATAAATTCATACCAACTACGGAACCCTTCATTGTGCTTGATCCAACACGCACTTGGCCGGTTTTGCTTTTAATGGCATCCTTATGCCTACGGTATAGAAGTCAAAATCGGTTGGACAGACTGCAAAAAAGGTTTATTTAAATTTCTAATCTTCTTTCAAATGGAGTATCGTTAAACATATAAGGCCGCATTCTTAAACTCAACTCAATTGTATGTCACCATTAAGAGTCTATACTACCTCAGCGCCACTTCACTCTGTGCCTCGCTGGCACACTATTGCTACCGGTCACGCGAGCAAGCGAGACAGGGCGGCAGGGAAAAGGGTCCAAGGCGCCGATAGTTTAGGTAATTTCGTTTTACGGTGAAAATAATGGTCATTTAAAAAAAGTAAATAACATAAGACCTGCTTTATAGTTAGTTCAGTTAATATGCAAAGTTTCATTATCTAATTTGAAGTATTTTTTGAATACCAGCGGTTTATTGTTCGGTTTGGAGGTAACTTTGGACTTTTTTCTATAGAGAATTTTTATCGAATCGTGTTTTCGGCTAACATAGTACTTAACATTAATCCTCAACTTTACCATATATTTATTTCAAAATTAATGCTGCAGTATTTTCGACATAACGGAGGATCATTCTAAGCCATTTGAGGTAGTATAGTAATAATAATACACCCTTAAGACCCTGTCGCATTCAGGTGCATTTATTTTAATAACAGTCATATGTTTTAGAGCATCTTAAAGTTAAGTATCGTTTGAGAATTCGGAGGGAAACGTCAGTAATTTTATCACCCGTAATATTCAACTAGATTGCGACTTCATAGAGCTATAATACTGACTGTTCCGTGTGGTGCCAGACGTAAAGAATAGCACCACCCTATTTCCTCCCGTGGGTGTCGTAAAAGGCGTCTAAGGGACTTACTAGAGAATGGGCAGCAGCGTTCTCTATGTATTTTAACACCATAGTGCGATCGCCAACCCGCCGGCCAAGCGTGGCGATTATGGCAAACCCCCCAATTGGAGGAGGCCTATGTCCAGCAGTGGACGTCTTTCGGCTGAAGTGAGTGAGTGAATATTAATACTAGCTGTTGCCTGCGACTTCGTCTGTAATGCATGATGAAAAGTAGTGTATATATGTACTTCTTCAGGTCCCTGACTACCTATCTGTCAAATTTTATTACAATCGATTAAATGGTTTAGGCGTAAAAAGGTAACAAACAGACAGATAGAGTTACTTTCACATTTATAATATTACTTGCTTTTGCCCGCGGCACCGCCCGCGTGGATGTCGGTTATCGCGTAAAAAAGTATCCTATGTCCTTCTCCATATCCCAGACTATATCTCTGCTTAATTTCATGACGATCTGTTCAGCAGTTTAGGCGTGAAAACGTAATATACAGACACACGGACAGACAGACAGAGTTACCTTCACATTTATAATATTAGTATGGAAGTATGGATATTTAGTAAACAGTTCTATTAACAGATTAATGGCTTTATTATTGTTTCCACGGAATATAAACGTATCTGCCTAATAGAAACATAATAGCGCATTGGAAAAATAACAAATATTATACAGTTTTTTATTTCTGTAAAATATTTACATAATTTAAAAGCTTAAAATACTAATCATAATTGTGTATGTATATGTAAAAGGGAGGGGAAAGAATCAAGGGCAACAAAAGATTCGTCCGCATTGCTGTCAACTGAAAAGTGCCCAAAATGCTGGCAGCATTGCCACGTTGTATGGCAATGCTGATTCTGTCGCCAAGAAATAGGCCAGTCCTCTGATCACGTGAGTTGACCAACCGCTTGACGATGTCTCGAAAAACTAAAATGAAATCGTTTATTCTGTAAATAGGATATCGGAATCACTTTTACATGTCATATAAAAAATATAAAAACAAGCTTGGTGAAGTCGACATTTCCTATCTGACTACCCCTGAGAAGAAATGGCGAAACAAACTCAGGGGTCAAAGTCTCTTTTAAAGTCCAGACATAATCTTGGTCAGATCATGTGAGGACCATGTAGATCCGTGTCTGAAATGGTCTTTTGAGGAAAGAACCACACAATTTTGAGTGGACCTGTCCAGTCAGTGCAAGCATTTGTCAGTAAACGTGTAGCTCAACTCAGGATTTAAGGAGCTCAACGACTCGACGAACAATACCAAAGAAAGGACATTTGAGTAGGCCGCATAAAGTACTCAAAATACCAGACCATCATTAAAACTACGTGAGAAAGAGGAAAAAGAAAAAAAGATAATCTTAAAGAAAACAAATGATCAACATAGTGCTCACATTCACAATAATTAAAGTAATATATGTAATACTTTTCAAAGTAAATATTCATGTCATTTTGTATATAATATTTAATAACTAAATAACTAAAGAATCTATCTATATTTTTCTGCAAATTACAAACTATGAGTATGTACTTTAGTTTGATACACTTACTAACATCTTTAATTGTGCTATTAACATTATATAAGACGAGTAAAGACTTACAATTCTTTGAATGTAAAACTTACAAAATTACCGTCTTTTGTTTCTTTGTAGTACCTATATCTACTACTAATATTATCTACTACTTCTACTACTAATATTATAAAGAGGAAAGATTTGTACCTATTTTTGTATGTTTGTATGTTTGTAATGAATAGGCTCAAAAAGTACTGGGCCGATTTAAAAAATTCTTTCACCAATAGAATGCTACATTCTTCCAATTTGACATAGGCTACATTTCATTTTGAAAAAAATTAGGGATCCTTGGTAAAATTTGAACAATGTAACCGAAGGTGTAGAAAAATGAGTCTTAAAATGATAATTGTCTACCCCGTGCGAAGCCGGGACGGGCTGCTAGTTAGATATATTTTTCGAACTCACTAGCCATATATAAGCCATCAAAGGCTTCTGTGGTTTTTAGTATATAATATTTTAAACTCTGCGATATTTAGAAACATTAATTAAAAAAAAAAAAAAAAAAAAACTATATTGTCCTAATATGTTAGTTAGTCATTTAATTTAGTACCTATACCCAAAGTCTCTAATTCAGATAATATATGTAAACAAAGTAATGTCAAGAAATGTCACTGTCAAAATGAAAAGACAGTGGTGCAAAACATTTTATCCTTAAATGTTTTTTGTAAATAATCATCGATAAAATTAAAGTGAATTAATTATAAGAACTATGCAGACAAAATACCGTTGCCAAACAATGTTTTTTGTAGTGTGTCCGAGACACAGTATATGATAGTCATAATCAGCCCTTTTAAGCCCAGTGCTTGACATAGGCGTCCCAAAATCGATTTCCAATCGAAACCGTTTACAGCCGTTTTCATCCAAAATGTGGCTAGATATGCTACTTACAATATTAATCTATTTATGAGAGTTGTAATATTAGTGTTGATGAAGATGTAAAAAATTTGAAAATGTTTAGATCTCCTGCATTGTTACCAGTATCATAAAATATTTTACACCTGAAAATCTCCTTTTATTAATAACTTTGTTTAAAACCGAAAATTTATAAAAATAATTACGGTATGATTATTTTTTCATTATTATTTCTTAAAATCAGTACTTAAAAGAAAATAGAACCTCTTTTTTCGCAATTTTATGTGAATTACCATTACGAAGATATTTTTTTGTTATGTTATCCCCTTTGTTTACATAAATTATCTGAATTTGAGACTTTGGGTATAGTGTAAATAGTTAGTTGCGTCATATATTGTATACAACGTCATATGTTGTATATTGTGTAGTTTTTATGACAAGTCTTTTACAGTTCAAGCAGTACGGTTATGGAATGTCTTGCCCGTCTCGATAAGGCGTGCTCAATCTTTGTCCACTTTTAAAATTTTGGTTAAAAATCACTTCCTCTCTCCTTAAACATCATCATTACTTAAAGTTCCTTGCTCTTGTATCATGTTTATTATTGTGTGTGTATATATTTATTTATATGGATAAGTATCTATGTGCTTTGTGTATATGTATTTATTGTATATATGTAAGTGGTACACCACTAAATACCTGCAGTATTGTCTCTCCTTCTACTTTTTGATCCATCCAAAGGTTGTCTGTAAAAGATCGCTTTTAGCGATAAGACCGCCCATTGTGACACCCTATGTAACAGTTCTACATTTATATCTGTAATTTTTATGGTGTACATAATAAAGAGTATTCTATTCTATTCTATTCTATTCTATTCTATACAACAATACTTCATTCTACTTTCAAATCAATCTGTGCTCCACATCCTTGGAAAACCAAAGACCCACTGCAACCCGCCACTCCGTACTTCTACTTCCTTTTTCATACTCCATCTTCCAAGGTCTCATTCAGATCCGTTGCACCTTTTATTTCACGGTGGTTAGTATCAAAGCTCGCGAGTTTTACCCTTGAACTAGTTACCTCTTTGTTCAGCGGAGTGCACTAAACTGTTACCTTTTGTCTCAGCTCTCAGCTTGCAGAGTTTTGTATGAAAATGTTTTTTTGTGTGATGGAAGTGCATTGATGGTCGTGATTTCTTTTACTGTGGAGGTTTGGAAGTACACATATCATAATAAGTTTGCGATCATTTCGAAAAATCTAAATCTTTTTTGTTAGGTACGGTAGATTATATTATGATTCGGCTCGCCTGACTTAAACCCAATAGAGCACGCGTGGGATGGTCTTAAGCGAGCTGTTTGGAACCGTCAGCCACGTCCCCAGACAGTGCCAGAGCTCAGGGAAGCCGCTATTCAAGAATGGGACAGGTTACCCCAAAAAATGCTGGATAACTTGATTCTCAGCATACCCAGGAGGATCACCGCATATGTTCGAGCCAGGGGAGGAGTTATATTATATTGAATATAAACCTTTTATTAATAGATTGTTGTTTAAGTTTGGTTAAACAGTCTTTTTATTTCTATCAAATTTTTGTTACAATTACATTATGATTAATTATTCAATATTTTTTTATAACAAATAGTTATATTTTTTAATTTAAAACAAGGTATTGTTTCTTGGTAAAGTTCGATTTAAAAAATTATATAAGCTTATGCTAGTGATCACAAACTTTTTTTCATGTGTGTATGGTTGGTAGTGAACATGAGAGTTAACTGAAGATATATGGAACTGGAAATGGGGTAGTGCTATTCTTTACGTCCGGCACCACACGGTGCCGCACTGCTGCTGCACTGGTGTGGCACTCCATTGGGTGTCATAAAAGGCGACTGAGGGACTTACTAGAGAATGGGCAGCAGCGTTCTCTATGCATTTTTACACCATACTGCGATCGCCAACCCGCCTGCCAAGCGTGGCGATTATGGCAAATCCCCCCCCCTTTTGGGGGAGGCCTATGTCCAGCAGTGGACGTTCACAACATGAAGCTAGTTGCCCATTCCAAAGCGTAGTAGGTTCCTATGGAGAAGAACGGACAAGAAACTCCATGGACACTCTTTTAAAACAAAATATTGTTACAAAATATGGGTTACATCATTCATGTTGAAGTTATACATGTGAGAACAATGTAGAAAGACGTGCACGTTAGAAGCGTCCGTAATAGAAACAATTCAAAAATTTAAATAAGCCGTGGCAGCTAAGAGATGACCAGTCCCAACTGACGGCGCCCGTTCACGAACATGACGCATGGATCAGCACCATCGCTTTCCATCAGGCGAGATCGAGGTCAAGAGTGTTCCAAATAAAATAATTTCTTTCTTTCTTTTTAATATTGTCAAAGAACGTTACAATACAAAGCTATTCAATATTACAATCCTTTAAATGCTAACAATTTTCCTTCCGTGGTACACTCAGAGAGCTCCCAGGGGGAACGTAAGATAGTATTAATTACTTAGCCATAGTTAGTAGTGTGTACGGTAAAAATCTTATTTCCCAAGAGCTTTTGAGGTCAGTCTGGAGCGGGCGGCATGAAATTAATACTGTAATTAAAAGTAGCTTTAGAATGCTATATTATTAATGTTAGGGAACTGCTTGGTATACCAAAATGATGATGATGATTTTTATTATTATAGTGCTATCCATACTAATATTATAAATGTGAAAGTAACTCTGTCTGTCTGTCTGTCGGTCTGTATGTCTGACTGTCTGTGTGTTACGTTTTCACGCCTAAGCCGCTGAACCGATTACATGAAATTTGGCAGAGAATAGCCTGGGATATGGAGAAGGACATAGGCAAATTTTTTACGCGATAACCGACATCCATGCGGGGGGAGCCGCGGGCATAAGCTAGTTATAGTATAAAGTAGTATTTGTACGACAAAATATTATAAGTGAATCATAATCATCTTATATCATATCCCACTTATACTTACATACATACAAATAAATAAGGCTAAGTTCAGATGGTCGCGCGTTGACGCGCGACATGGAGTTCACATGACAAGCGTTAAGCTCACGGCAGTCGGGCGCGATCATTCATCGAGAATGGAAGTGGACGAGGCAATCTGTTTGTTAAGTTGTCCTGGCAGAATAATATGATTTAAAATGACACAAACAAAGCATCTTGAAAGATAGTGCTAGCACTGCCCCGCTCCCCGTGGGATAGACTCACGCGTAGGCACAAGTACTTGCTATACCTGCCTGTAAGTACCTACAACTCAGAACGGTGATGGGTGATGTTTTTTGCTGTCTATCCCTAAACCTATTGTTAAGTACGTACTTATGTATAATAATATGTGTATAATTAATTAAACTTGGTATTCTAAAATAAAAGCTTAAAACATACCCAATATCTTTTTCTTTTCTTGCGATTCATCGCCATTGCCAAAAATTAAAACTAATTCTTCCCATGCCCGTTGTTTTAATGTTCTTTTGGAATACTCAATACAATTTAAGTCCCAAATAGCTGGTCTTTTTTCTATTTCATCAATGAATAAAGCGACATCGAAATCCTCCTCCATTTTTCGCTGCTCCGTACGTCTGCACGCTAGAAGTCGCGCGAGTCAACTGAACACGTTGATACATGAACAAAGGAACTCAATACGCGCGCAAACGCGCGTACACGCGCGCATCAAGATACCGGCGATGGTGCAGCGACGATCGCGCGTAGCTGCGCGTAGACGCGCGTTCATGTGAACAGTCTGATATATTTACTTAGGAATTCTTTACGCGCGTAAGGATGTACGCGCGTCAACGCGCGACCATCTGAACTTAGCCTAAAATTAAAGTGTCTGTTATGTCAAAATATTAGGTTTTACTAAATGTATACGTATTTATGGATACGCGATGCAGGATTTGTGACGTCAGGTCTTTGATGCGTAGTTCGCATGTGGCGTTGTTGATACCGCCACACAAACAGACACTATAATTTGATTTATTTGTATATAAAAGCAAGGTTTTATTGTGACGTAGTGGATTTCGTGGTATTCAATAAATGAGACAGATACCACTTATTATCACGTTTATTAGTTCACCGGTTCAGGGTGTAAGTTCTTATCTTAGAGTAATTCTTTCACTGCCAGAGATTAGAGAGAAAGAAGTACTGTCCTGGGCTGGACCATCCAGCTGGCACCGCAGAGGCAGTATAGGTAGGGAGCAAACGGCGCTCGCCGCCTCGCCTTTGGTGTAGGTAAGACTTTTTTAATAAGGCTTCATCAGATTCGTCTATCATAAGTTCATTATTAAGGACCGAGACATCTGACAGTAACACATTTTGAGTACTTTATGCGGCCTACCCAAATGTCCTTTCTTTGGTATTGTTCGTCGAGTCGTTGAGCTCCTTAAATCCTGAGTTGAGCTACACGTTTACTGACAAATGCTTGCACTGACTGGACAGGTCCACTCAAAATTGTGTGGTTCTTTCCTCAAAAGACCATTTCAGACACGGATCTACATGGTCTTCACATGATCTGACCAAGATTATGTCTGGACTTTAAAAGAGACTTTGACCCCTGAGTTTGTTTCGCCATTTCTTCTCAGGGATAGTCAGATAGGAAATGTCGACTTCCTCAAGCTTGTTTTTATATTTTTTATATGACGTGTAAAAGTGATTCCGATATCCTATTTACAGAATAAACGATTTCTTTTCATTTCATTTCGATTTCATTTCATTTCATAATTTTTTTTCGTAAATTATCTCAGTCAAAGGTACAGACAGAAACAAGGTTTTATGCTAGATATAAAATGATATGTTTATTGAAATGTCAGGGACGATATTTTAGGGCTGTTGTATTCCATGTATAAATTACATTTGAGCAAGCTAAGATATGATTAGAGTTTTGTGAGAAAACAAAAGGGCAGATTAGATACGTAAATAATTTTTTTTGGACGGGCTGAGATTTTTTATACAAATATTGTTAGAGGCTTATTTTATTCTTTGTTCCATTTTTGTTGTACTAATGGTAAAATTCTGGCAAAGAATTTTCCGTGTTTTTATAGGAAGAAACCCTCGCTTGCCTATACATTCTAGAAATACGCAAATTCGTTCGAAATTACCAACACTTTTACACTACAAGAGAAAATATACAATCAAAATATATACTGCGCCATAAAAATAGGTTAAACTTACCAGGCTCTAAGCTTAAACACTACAAGTAAACACTAGTCATGTCAATTAAAATATTATAATAAATTACCAGAAACAATTAAAAACAACAAACATTTTATGACACTCTTATACAAATTAAAACAATTTATGATGTCTTAATGCTATTACAATATCAATGAATATTTAAATGACAAATTTTAAATTACAATATGTTTTATAAAATAATCACAATATATAATATAACAACTAAGTAGTCAAATAAAAGCCCTCTTCCTCTTCGTACTTTTGCTGTGCCCGACAAGGTCCACAATGATCATATTTTTGTTAAACCTACCACCTAAGTTCACATTTGGAAGAAATAAATAATATATTAAGTAGCCTTGTGCCGTGGTAGAAAGAAATAAGATTAGAAATAGGAAAATGTTTGGTACTTCCCCGGACGAGTCAAACTTTCACACTAAGTGAGCAATTCCGTTGACAATTCAAAAGCCAAGTCAATCTGTGCGCCCTCACGCTTCTAGTCGTCGCAGGAGACGCCCTGGGTGTCGGGAGTCGATAGCCGATTCCCGGCCACCGTAGGCGCGGGCTTGCAAACGGCGAGCTATGGGCAGTTTGCCGTTCGGTAAGGACTAGTAGGCCTGGGTCGACGGCGCGTTGTGTTCCACGCGCGCCTCAAAAAGATGTCAGCACGAACTGATGGAGTCCGCTAGGGCCGATACTTGCCAGGGTTGCGGGTTTGTCCGAAAGAGATGCCGTAGCCCTGGCATACAGGCAACTGAAGGTACACGGGTAGGTTTTAGTCAGTAAAATTCTGACACGCTCTCAAGTTATTTGATAATTTCCCACAAAAAAAGGGGTTTTAACATTGATGTATTAAAAGCGTAGATACGGGACTTAGTAACAGCGCCTGGTCCTATCAAACTGAGAGATGGCCCCTAGTTGGCACTCAGTCGCGCACGGGATATCGTTGATCAAACAGCTCCATAATTACAGTTTTTTTGTGATAAATATGCATCAAAATGACTTCTTGTGCAGCTAAACAGTGTTTTAATAATACGAGAAAGAAAAGTAAGACACACGGGATTAATTACCACTCGTAAGTACAGCCAAAAATGCTAATTTGTTGAAAGATATAATAATATTTAATGGTTGCTTCGCCATGTTTGTTCTGCCACTTGCAATATCATTCATAATCGTAAACATTCGGCAGCTAACGCGATTTCGCTCGCATGACAGCGACGACTCATAACTCTGTTCTTGTCTATCGGTAACTGTAGGTTTGCGACTGTGATCACACTGATCACAGATGTGTGAGTTTTGGTGCATGTAGTTGTGCGCCAAGCCCAGGTTTACTGATTGCGATGTTAGCGCGTAACATATCTTCCTCCTTTTAATATATCAATGGGTTTTAAGCTAAATATAAATGCTTGACTTTGAGTCTTTGTACAAGGAGCTCTCTTAATCCAATGCTGCTTCAGCTGTTACCCAATAGTTTCCTCTCAATTTACATTAATCCAAACAAAATCGCTGCCAGCGATATTTCACATTCAACTATTATTAAATTCCAAAGCATTTGTGTGGAGGAAGAAAAAATGCATTTGTCACAATGCGACTCGATTCAACAGAGCACCCGATATCTTTCATTCGACTCCAAGCAGTCCACTATTCACTTCCAATTGATTCCGAAGAATGCTCGACTTGACTTTTTACACAGAAATATTCTATTGACTGGAATCGTGAACTTTTATGTACTTTTGATGGGAGTTTTACTTTTTAGGTCGAAGAATGAGGGTGAAAGAATAATATTCGTAATGACTTCAGAAGTCATTGATCAAAAGCGTTTCCGAGTTTCAGTAATCAGTTTACGAGTTTTTGAGGAGTTTTTTGGATTATGTTTGGCGAAGTGTCATTGCTGTTAAGTGTCTTCAAGTTTGTTAAATTTTGTGTGGTACGCCGCAATGTGGGCCGAAAATCGGCTTTCATAGCCTTGTGAATTTCAATTTGCAAGTGCCGGATTTTTTGCCGGATATCGCTTCTATAAGTATATACAAAACCGGTCAAGTGCGAGTCGGACTCGCGCGCGAAGGGTTCCGTATCTATAATGAATGAAAGGTAAATTGCGGTTTACGATTTATGACGTATTAAAAAAAAACTACTTACTAGATCTCGTTCAAACCAATTTTCGGGGAAGTTTACATGGAAATGTACATCATGTTTTTTTTTTGTTTTATCATTCTCTTATTTTAGAAGGTACAGGAAGTTAGTTTAGGAAGGGAGGGACACACACATTTTACCACTTTGGAAGTGTCTCTCGCGCGAACTATTTAGTTTAGAAAAAAATTATATTAGAAACCTCAATATAATTTTTGAAGACTTATCCAAAGTTACCCCACACCGGTTTGATGAAAAAAAAAAAAAAATATTGAGTTTCAATTCTAAGTATGGGTAATCCCCAAAATGTATTGTTTTTTTTCTATTTTTGTGTGAAAATATTAATGCGGTTCACAGAGTACATCTACTTACCAAGTTTCAACAGTTATAGTTCTTATAGTTTCGGAAAAAAGTGGCTGTGACATACGGACGGACAGACAGACGTACAGACATGACGAATCCATAAGGGTTCCGTTTTTTGCCATTTGGCTACGGAACCCTAAAAATGGTACACCTGAGTTAATTCTGCACAAAAATGAAGGAATTATATAAAAAATTTTTACGATAAATTTGTAAGAAGCAAATATGAAAAATCGAATTATCTCTTAAACGGTAAGGAAAACCGCAATATCCTTACAGGTGCTTATAGTACTAATTATGTATGATTTTTTGTAATACTCCACACAGATCTTCTCACTGCAGATTATTTTACATAAAAATACATATAACACCGTGTGACAGCGAGTAAGCAATGCGACGGCATGGAATTTTGCCATTTTAAATGCTATATTTATTTAAATTTTTAGAAGTATTGTATTTATTTTATTTCTTATTTTGTTATTTTTGTCTCATTATTTATGCTGCACCGGGTGACGTCATCACGTCAGCGCCGGCTGTCGCTGAAAACCAGCGCTGGGGCTCTGTCTCGCATTATGCTGAGCGATGGCCGTTTTGCGTGGATGTGGCGCATATTTTCCCCCAACTTGTTATTTGCGTGTTTGTGTTCTTTCCCTGCGTCATGTTTGCCGCAAATAAACGTATTTTCTTTCTTATTCTGTTTTTTTCTATTCAATATCAATTATTTTGGGGAATCCCTGAACATGGGGTTGCCATCTTTGTTCAAATAATAAATAAATATTGCTAACGTAATCACCAGCCAGACCTCCCCATCCCCCATGTCATCAAAAATAATCAAAGCAAAGATCCTCCACCATTTGGTGCTTACGTAGTACTTGAATAGGGTTGCCAATCGTACTATATAATATAGTATCCTGCTATATTAGAGGCCTAAATACTTTATTTCTAAAGAAAAAATATAGTAGGCGAAACTACTATATTTTTATTTCAATACAAATGGCGAGATGATCGCAGTAAGCCCAGTATTAATTTCAGTAATGGTATTTTCTAACCTTAATTTAGAGTGTAAAAATAGTTAAGAGACATTAATAATAAAAAAACCTGTTAATAAAGATTCGTAGTACCAAAAAATATGCATTTAGGGGTTTATTTATAAATGCTGCTTAAAGTTAAGTAATGATTAGCGACTGTTTAACCATACATTTTTGACGTTTGAACGTCACTTAACTTTAAGCAACGTTAATGAATAAACCCCTTAAAGAATAAAAATGTTTTTGAAACCTACTATATTTTTTTGCCATCTACTATATTTTTACAGGCAATGGCATCGAAAATACTATAATTTGGTATAAAAAAGTTGGCAACCCTATACTTGAGTGACCCCCTATTATCATAATACAATTAGCGAAATGTGTTATTGTTGCGCAATGTCCAAACTAAATGACAGTATTGTTATCTTTTGCTAACAGGCATAGCAATAACAGCAGGCAAACTAGTTGACATGTCGGCGTATTTTCAGGCACCGATGTGTTGTTTACTTATTGAGTTTTTGACGTATCATTTAAACTTGTATCGTGGATAGGTACGATTTTTTTTAGCTTTAATGGAGCAATATTTCACATTGTTTTGTATAGAGTATAATTTCAAGAAGATTTTTTTCCAAATTTTGTAATAAAAGTGTCCATGGAGTTTCTTGCACGTTTTTCTCCAAAGCAATTACAAAATAAACCAAGATATTTCAATGTGAATTTAAGATTTATTAGTACTTACGCAACTTGGCTAGTAGGTAACAGTCATTTGTTTTGATAAAAAATGATACCAGTGGCGGATTTACCACCAGGCTGAGTAGGCTGGAGCCTAGGGAGGCAGATTTTAGGGGACGGCAAATTTGGCTCTAAAAAAAATGTCTTCCAGAAATAAAATAAAAAACATTATTAAAGACATTACTGCAGGTCCAGATTGATGAAGAAATTATTTATTTGGGAAATGTTCTGAAAAGAGTTGTTGACGTAGTGAAGCGACTGTGTTCAAGAGGCCTCGCTTTCAGAGGAAAAAATAAAAAGTTCGGTGATCCGCATATCGGAAATTATTATATGATTTTGGAACTGTTAGCGGAATTCGATCCTTTTTTAGGCTGCCATATTGAGTAGTACATGATTGAGGTTTTCTTAGCTCAGAAATATACCCAAAAACTATTTCTTGTGTAATCTTCACTAAAGCGTGGCTTGTAAAATAATCTAGAAACTGACACATCCATCGCCTATTTCACAACACAATCATACTAATAGCGAGAAAATGCTGATGTAATGAGGACGATAGTGCAGAAATCATAAAATTGCAATTTCATTGACAATTTTTTTTAATAAATATGATTGTGAACTAGGGTATCGAATTGTAGAGATAAGTAGGGGTGGCAAATTTTGAATAGCCTACTGGCGGCAAATGTGTGATACTGTGTTTAAATATTATGTTATGATTAAATACGTAGAAATTAACGTGAATCCAATACAAAATATTATGATTAATATACTAAACTAGCTGACGCCCGCGGCTTCGCCCGCGTGGATGTCGGTTATCGCGACCAATAGTAATCATGAAATTTTGATCCCGTTCCCGCAACCCATGGGAACCTTTCAGGGATAAAAAGTAGCCTATGCCTTATTCCAGGCTATAATCTATCCCTGTACCAAATTTCAGCCAGATCCGTTCCAGACGGCTTCGAGAACCACACTATCCATTGGTGAAAACAGCATGAAAATCGGTGTAGTAGTTTTTGAGTTAAATCGTAACAAACAAAAAATCAATCGTCTTTCCTCGTTATACATAATACCTATTAAATTAAATAATTTTTTGAGTAGCAATTATTTATGAGGCAAACAATACAGAAAACATTTAGATTCGTTTCTAGGAATATTATTTTAAACATAAACACAAATTACAATATTTCTTTGTATACGACATTAATAACCTGATCACGTGTAAAAACGAATAAATTTTGTTTCGAAGTAACACGTGATAGGGCAACATACAATTGCCCGTGCGAAAAGCACTGTGTGCTTAGGTCTACTCCCGCAACTTTTAATGTTTGACCCTGCGCTTTATTAATTGTCATTCCAAACGCTATTTTTACGGGAAATTGTAACCTTTTAAATTGGAAAGGCAATTCTGAGGGCATCATGGGAATTCTTGGTATAAAAACCGTTTCAGCAGTTGCGTTGCCAGTTAATATGACACATTCGATCAAAAATCTTTTTAAATTGACTACTTTGAGTCTTGTACCGTTGCACAGTTTAGGTGGACTCAAATTTCTTAGTAATATAATAGGGGCACCTACTTTTAATATTAATTTGTGTGGCGGAATTCCAGGAGGCGTCAAAGAATTCAAAAATTCTGTTGGATAATGTACTGCCTCTTCTTTATCCACAACTGTGTCAACTGAGTAGTAGGTTTGCGATGATGCTTCGAACTTGGAAAGAATAAATTCATTTATTTTATCCACTTGCTCATTAGTGGGTGATAGTATAGCCCTTTCTTGAAACCAATCTAGTGTCTTAGTGGATATGTTACTAATATCGGGATAAACTTTTTCAATAATTTCTTCCATATTTTGTACCAAAACACAAATATTGTTAAGATTTATACAGACATTTCCTGCTTGAAATTCACCATTTCCTATTTGGAGCAAATCGTTTGAAAATTGCCTATTATCTTCGCTAGACGATAAAATCCTCATATTGGTTTTAAGTTCACATTTCGTTATACGTGGCCAAAGATGCGATCTTTTGAGCGATGCATTAACTTCATCTGCTCTCGTTCCTCTAGTTATAACTGGCAAAATTTGACGGAAATCTCCAGAGAATAAAACAGTACAACCACCCATTGGGCAGTTACTGTTACGCAGATCTCGCATTGTCCTGTCTAATGCCTCAACTGAAGCTTTATGAGACATAGAAGCCTCATCCCAAATAATCAAACTGCAATCTCTCATTAATTTTCCCGCATTACTCTGTTTAGAAATATTGCAAATGCTAGTGACGTCATCACTACATATTTTTAATGGCAGTTTGAATGTGGAATGGGCGGTTCGCCCACCTTCCAAAAGTGTGGCTGCTATGCCAGACGATGCCACAGCTAGGGCAATTTTTCTGTCGGATCGTACTTTTGCTAATAATACATTTATTAAAAATGTTTTGCCTGTGCCCCCAGGGGCATCTAAAAAAAACATTTTACCTTCATTACTATTATTAATTGAGGACAATATAAGGTCATAAACATATTTTTGTTCAGCATTCAAGCGACATTCATCTTGAATGACTTGTATAAGTCTCGAATGGTTATAGTTAGTTTCTCGTAAATACTCTGTATTGATTGCTGCATTTAAATTGAAATTTAATGGCAAGGTGAATCCAAAATCTTTTATAGATTTTCCTGACAGAGATTCCACTTCTTTGTTTAATTCAAATAAAGCTTGATCAAAAATAGTTTCATCAAAATCTAAATTATTTAATGACAATTCTTGACGTCTGTTATGCAGTATATCTTCAGCCATACTTTGACGATAATTTTGCCAAAGAAGATGCGGGTCGGTAACTTGGCAGAAGGATATCATGATGGCAAATAAATGTCTAATTGATTTAGCTGAACAGCATAAGGCAGCTTCAGAAAGCGTACTTTCCCAATGAGAGTCGTCTTCTAACAGACCCATTGCTTTACAAACTCCTTGAAATGTTTCATAACTTATACATTGAAAAGTACGTAGACTACTGAAAGAAGTAGGGCCTTTTACTACGTGGAGTAACATCCTCAAGTGAAAGCACTCACTGTTGTTGGGATGAACTACGTAAACTCTGCCAAGAGCGTCTGTTTTTCTCACGTCTGGATACCCTTCGACTACCGTACCTTGTTTCCGCCGTTGGAATTTCTTAGTTGCTTGGTTCCAAGTGAAATAACCTGGGACTTTATCATATGTCAGAGTTCGGGCAAAATCATCTTCTGAACATAATTTGAAAAATGCTGTCAACGTTGTATCTGGAGGATTGTTTACAACATCATTTATATTATTTTCAGTAAAATACACTCGTTGTCCATTTTCTAAATGAACAGCAAGATGTGTAATAGCTGGCGCTCGTTCGTGTATGTTAAAAGACATAATTCGCCAAATCGCTTCAGAACTACAAATGTAGCGACCAGATTGAAATTGTTCCACTTCGTTAGTCGATTGTAAGCTAAACGTAGCCTGATCACTACCTTTATTTATGTATTTTGTAACATATTTGATCGATTTTACAGAGCTGCACAATTCTACGTTTATATGTGCATCGTAGATTTTCAATAAAAGTTTATTGTAAGGTACTACCCACTTATTGTCGATTTCGTGATTACGGACAGTAGCCTTAAATCCGCCTTCGTCAGGTGATCGTCGTCTATATTTTGGATAGCCGTCATCACCAGTTGACGTTTGACTTTGGAATGCCTTTGGAAATTTTTTTGAGCATTTTCCGTTATTCATGCATGGCGAGTTAAGGTTTAAGACACCACATGGTCCATGAATCATGTGCCTTACCACAGTATCATACAATACTGGGTCTTCATCTTTGTCGGGTATTTCGGCTGTAATTACATTGTCAATTTGGTCTGGCCTAACTTTGTTTATAAGCCAAAGAAGCAAATGTATGTGTGGTAAACCACGCTTTTGCCATTCCACGGTGTACATATGACAACGTGTAGGCCCAAATATAGCCGCTTTATTTATCAGGTATAATAACTTTTGGACTTTTAAATGAAAGACTCGATTTACAATGTCATACCGATCTTGGGGCGTTGCATTGGCATGTAGGTTATCCTTTATTTCTGGCCAATTAGGATTACATGTCAATGTGATAAACAGATCCGGTTTTCCGTAATTTCTAACGTATGTCATGGCATCTTGAGTTTTTTCATGTAGATACCTAGGTCCTCCAGTAAATGATGACGGTAATATTACCATTTGTCCAATATCATTGCTGTGCTCATTTAAATGCAAAGCGTCCTGCAAATGAACATAATTTTCAGCTCGTAATTTTATTTGGTTGTTACGTATGAAAGCTAACCGTTCCGATTCAATTTTGGCATACTGATCTACCACATATTGATTTAATAACATGCCGTATCTGAGTAAAACGTTATAATTGTTGTGACGTTCCATTAAACGGTAACAATAATAGTTCATACAGGAAACTTTCTTTTGTACTGGTTCGCTACTGACAGGATTAACTTGTGGAATATCAATTGAATAGCCGTCTTCACCTCGACAAAACATCAAAGGATACTGTAAGCTGTCATATGAGCGATGTAGTTCAGAAATTTTATGGAGACTCTCGTCACGACTTCGTAGCACGATATCCCTTTTATCAAATTGTTGTCCAGCAATCACAACTGCTACTTCACTTGATGAGGGGGCGTTATATCGTCCACGGTGCTCACCAGTAGGTACTTTGTTGGCGTGAATCACTACATTGTAATCTGGGACATCAGGAGGAACACTTTCCATGGCAGTTTTAAAGGATTGTATATACCTATTATGTGAATGCAACATGTCTTGCAAAGACCTGACTATAGAGCTATCAAGTGGTGATCTGTTATTATTATTATTATTTATATTACATCTAGTAGCTGTTTGAACTTCTGGATCAGCAATAAAATAAATCTGCAAAAATTTATGGTCATCAGGTTGACATGGAAGAAGACTACCTGCAAGGTGGTAAACCTGTCCCTGGACTTTAAATGTTGGCATAAAGCCGTGTGGAACTACCCGCTGGCTTTTGAATGATGTCATCTGAAAGGAGTTATTATACCGACGAATATTACGTTTAAATTCTGTATGTTTCGGGTGATTTCCGTCAAGGAGCGACTTTAAAGGATCTGGTAGTGCAACTATGTCGTCTAGTTTAATCTTACCATTGGAACAACATAGACCCTTGGACTCATCTTTCCATTTTAGAGCTGAGCAGTATTGACAAACAATAGAAGGAGACCCTATAGATACCGCCGTATCGCTTTTGTAATTAATTGTCAAATCGTAATTCATCGCAGAATATTCTTTATTGGACCATCTATTAATATTTTGCGTTCTGCTGTTATTATTTTGTAAAGTATTCCTTAAATGTCTATGCCGAACACGGTCATTACCCAAGCGGACTTGTCTATCTTCAGGCGTTTCTGTTTCTCTTTGAGCATTATGCCTATCACGATCCAACGATAATCGAACTGTACGATCCACCGACGATTCGCGTGCTCTTTGGGAAACATGTCTTTCACGGTCTAACGATAATCGAACTGGACGATCCACCGACGATTCGCGTGCTCTTTGGGAAACATGTCTTTCACGGTCTAACGATAATCGAACTGGACGATCCACCGACGATTCGCGTGCTCTTTGGGAAACATGTCTTTCACGGTCTGACGATAATCGAACTGTACGATCCACCGACGATTCGCGTGCTCTTTGGGAAACATGTCTTTCACGGTCTAACGATAATCGAACTGTACGATCCACCGACGATTCGCGTGCTCTTTGGGAAACATGACTTTCATGGTCTAACGATAATCGAACTACAGGGTGTTTGGCAGAACGTTGAACATACGAAAATGGTGGATAGGTGGGGTGATCTGCTACTTACTCAGGCCTAATTTATTTGGCCCTGGCCCCCTGGATATTAAAAAAAAAAAATTTTTGCTTTCTTCTAGTTTCACCACTTTCTTAACTTTAAAGTGTAATTTGTATTAAAAATGGGTAAAACAGGCAATATTTTTATTTATTACATCTTTCTGTAAGTTTGAGGAGTCATAACTTTTTTCTAGCTAACATCTGAATAAAGCAATAATTTTATAAGAATCTGCCAATATTAAAGATAAAAAAATAAACTAAAATATTGCCTGTTTTACCCATTTTTAATAAAAAAATACACTTTAAAGTTAAGAAAGTGGTGAAACTAAAAGAAAGCAAAATTTTTTTTTTTTAATATCCAGGGGGCCAGGGCCAAATAAATTAGGGCTGAGTAAGTAGCAGATGACCCCACCTATCCACCATTTTCGTATGTTCAACGTTCTGCCAAACACCCTGTATACGATCCACCGATGACTGTCGTGCTCGTTGGAAAACATGTCTTTCACGGTCCAAAGATAAACGAACTGCGCGATCCACCGACGATTCTCGTTCTCGTTGGGAAACGTGTCTTTCACTATCCAATGATAAACGAACATTCCTCTCATTATCATTTTCGTTACTTCGACTCAAACGAACTCTTTTGGCAGATGACGTATTGCGTCCTAAATTAGATCTTCGCCGAGGCATTCTTATAATATTATATCAAGTGTAGGTACACTAATATGTTAAACAAACCTTAAATAATAGGGATTATGCCTATTAACAAAAAAAAAAGTTTATATAAATCAGTTGTATGGATTAACCACCTCCGACGAATATCACTACAATACTTAACTACTTAGGTACCTACTTATGCACTTACATCAATCTATTCTCTACTATATGACAACACGAAACAAAAATAAACTAACTTATATTAATTTTAAAATGATTCACTATGAGTATAGAAACCGAACTAAAGACAACAAACACAAAACCAAAATACGAAATTTCGCTCAATTCTTAAACCACGAAACAAAAATGCGACCCTTTTATTAACGATATATCAATTTACGTAAGTACCAACAGTGTGAAAACAAAACGAAGTAAATTAAAGTAGGTACCTATGTTCAGGACTATCAATTTTAATGAATAAGTAAGTAGTTAGGTATCTTACTACCTAAAGAAAACAAACACGAAACAATGATTCACAATAGAAAAAAAAGAAACCGAACCAAATGACAAATATTTAATACAATAAAAGTACTTATGTTCTGAACGTCTGATGAGTAAACCTAAAGACAACAAACACAAAACCAAAATACGAAATTTCGCTCAAATTCTTAAACCACGAAACAAAAATGCGACCCTTTTATTAACGATATATCAATATAGGTAAGTACTAACAGTGTGAAAACAAAACGAAGTAAATTAAAGTAGGTACCTATGTTCAGGACTATCAATTTTAATGAATAAGTAAGTAGTTAGGTATCTTATTACCTAAAGAAAACAAACACGAAACAATGATTCACAATAGAAATTAATTTTAAAAAGAAACCGAAACAAATGACAAAGATTTAATACAATAAAAGTACTTATGTTCTGAACGTGTGATGAGTAAACCTAAAGACAACAAACACAAAACCAAAATACGAAATTTCACTCAAATTCTTAAACCACGAAACAAAAATGCCAACAATGTAAACACAAAATGAATTAACCTCCGAAATGTCGCATCATACACCGTTTGTTCTGAGAAAACGCTAGAAATGTGTAATGAACACTATTGCTGCATAACGTTTCTCAGGGTCACGTTCGCAATTGGACAAAATATTTGACATTTATTTTGTACTTGCAACACGATCTGGCTGTAGAATTCGATTAATCGACTAATACTTGATCGGTTGACATTTTAGCGGGAACACCACTAAACGAACGAAAAAAAAAAAACAAAATACGTCTGTACTCTGTGGTCGTGTGGCGGTGTGGTGCGATGCCTAACGTAAACATTCATCAAGTCAATGAGAAAACGGTTAAATCTTTGAAGAATCGTATACAGAATTACTGAGAAATATGTGTAGATTTTGTATTGAGTGTTAGTTTATCGAAAAGTGATAAATATGTCAGTGAAAAAGTAACGAAAGTTTTGGAATGCACAAATTTTGATCATAAGGCCGCCGTGTTTAGTAATGTTTTTATGATAAATATTCTTGTATACTCTTTGAAATACACATAAGTAGCTAGCTTATTTATCTACGAACATAATTTGGCTAATAGCTACCAAAATTATAGCGTATTGTTATCGTAATCGTATTTCCAAGAGTAAAATTCGGCAAACTAATACCTCAAAAAGTCAATAAAATGGATATAGTATGTTATCCTTAAGAGATAGACATATGCCATCGCGGACTTTTTTGAAGACCTTTATAAGATACATAATTCCACCATACATTATTTTGTTATATCTCGAAGGGTTTAGACAGCGTTTTCGTTGAAAGCTCCCAGACGGCTTATTTTTTTCCGACACCTCCAACAAATATCGTTAATTCATACAAAAATGCATACAAAAACATAACAAATTATATACTAAAACCTTCCTAGAGAACCAAGCTATCCATTGGTGAAAACAGCATGAGAATCGGTGCAGTAGTATTTGAGTTTATCGCGAACAGACAGACAGACAGACAGACAGACAGACGCGGCGGAGGACTTTGTTTTATAATATGTAGTGATAGTTACCATTTTGTTTATGTTTAAGGTCCATCATAAAAAAAAAAAAAAAAACTATTAGACATAAGATTTACGCGCTTTTTGATCCACTTTGTAACATGGACACAGAGCTGTCAAATAAATCGAATACTGTTTTCTGATGGTGCAATATATTTTGGACTGTCGAGCTGAACAGTACAGACTAAATGTAATAAGAGTGTTATTATAAAGTGTTATTAATTAAAAGCATTTATCACAGTATAAGTGATTTTTCTCACAAAAGGTACCTACTCGTACAGTCAGTTACCACAATTAGCTGACCCCCCCTTGCATAAATGGTTGAGATTTTTAGAATACGGATCGATATAAATTTATAATTCTTAATTTAATTTAAATACCTATACGAAAACTACCCAAAACTAGAAAAAAAAATGAAATACGTACGATTTGTTATTAAAAAAACCTCAACCATTTGAGCAAAGGGGGGTCAGCTAATTGTGGTAACTGACTGTACTACGCTTTGGAATCATCTTCAACTTTTTGACTGACCGACTCCTTGACAACTCGTAAAATGCCTGTAAATGGATCATTTGAAATAAATGCTTTGAGTTTGAGCTGACTTTGAGTCTGTATTATAATCTAATCCTGTCCTTATGGTTCGTCACGTGTATATATACAACATGTCACGGAATTAACGCACACCACCAAACACCCCAATAAGAATATTAAATTATAATCATAATGCATACACTGAATTTTCACTATTATGTATAAAACATTGTTTATTTATTAAATTAGTTATAATGATTGTGGAAGAAAATTGTGGTCACATTACAAATCTACACACGCACACAGTCGCACACGTGTAAGGTGCTAGCGTAGTACGTAATTCATCCATTTTGGTTTGTTCTGACTGTACAGCGGAAGTGTGGCTGTAATTGATGTAGTTTTAATTATTCTTGTAATAAAAAAATTACCTGTATTAAATACCTGTATTGTAAATTACAAAAATCGAATCAGTAAACGATTCTGAACAAACTACTTTCATAATGTTCATTAATTTAGTTACACATTGTATATATACTTTGAGGGCAAAGTAACGCGTTCATACCTTCCTATTCCTTTAAAGCCACTTAAATTGTCAACTGATCTGGAAATTCTTTGATCTATAAAAGATTCTCGAATGTTCGCTGTGACGTCACATCTATTTATATTGAAAGTGAGGGTCTGATCCCTAATTAGTCAACCTGTAGAATTTTAAATTGGGCCTTTGAACGAGGTGTTAATGATTTAAACGAAACTGGCTGCTAAATATTTGACTTTTATGTGAAATATTTTTGAAAACTCAGACTTATAGGGGTTTATTTATTTATAAATATTGCTTAAGGTTAAGTAATGGTAAAAATTTAGTGTCGTGCGGCACGCGTGTTCTGGGGTCCCCCTTGCCCCCTGGTACTACTCCCATTAAAGGGTAATGCACCATTCCTGTTAAAAACCGATTAATATAACCTAACCTTAAAACACTTTATAGTCGCTTAAAAAGGCGTAGAAAATTTGGGTTGGAGGAGGGACGGGGAGGTGCCCCTCACCACTCCCATGTAAAGGCAACGCACCGTTCTTGAGAAAAACCAATAAATGTAACCTAATCTCAAAACACTTTTAGTCGCCTAAAAAGCGCTCAATGTGGCACAGTCGAGGGAAGGGCGGTCGACGGAGCCCCGCTTGGCGGGGCTCCTACTTCTGAGTGATTAAAAAAAAAACAACCACAAAGGGTAGGTATGGCGGGGTCTATTTGCTCGTTACGCTCGCTCATTCGACCCCGCCATACCCGTCTCACCTAATCTATCCGAGTCGGGGTGCCCCTAGTCTCGAGCTCACTTCGCTCGCTCTTGCATCCAAATTATCCTAGTAGCATTTTCAGCTTCTAGTAATATTGCCTATTGTACACACATACAATCAATGGGGCTAAATTGAAGGTTCATTAGGTTGTTATATAAAGAAATGAAACGAAGACAATCATAAATGAATTTGTAATTTATTAAAATTATAATTAATAACTAATTAATTTTTTTTACGTTCCGTTTTGCCAATTTTTGATGTCATTTTGCACTATAGACAATATGTGGAACAGATTTGGTTGTCAATCGCCCATTTTAACGTTCCGTTTTCTCTATAAAACTGATTTGAGGTTAGAAACATTTTTCATTAATTTCTCGAAAAATAAGCATAACCTTGTTATAACAGTGATAGCGTTATAATCGGGGACCCAAATCCTACTAGCTTTAACTCTTTTCAACCCCCTCCACGTGCCACACGACATTAAAGTCAACCCAATAAAGTTTATCTTCAGACCCAGGTTAAACCATGGAGCCATTTTTGAATTTAGAACTTTATTCTGATTACAGTAGGAATAACGTTCTTAATACAAAACTGACAACTTATATTAGTACGGACAAAGTTATCAGTTTTGTAAGTATAAAAAACTGTATTTCCACCATGTTGTTTTACATTACTACTTTCTACAAAGTTTTACGTTTATTACAAAAACCATGTCAAAAGAAAAACCTCATTTTGTAATAAGAATGATAAATTGCGAATCTGCACCAAGCATTCCAGGTTCTAGCTTCTTCTATCTTTGTGAAGAGGTTTAAGCCCAGCTGTGGGAAAATTACTAGTCGGTGGAATTTTCTACACTACTGCAATAGCCCGCAAATTATAATACGCGGCCATCGCATTACGTTACAGGATATCACATATCTGTTGCTTGCAGTGTCACTTGGGATGAACACAGGATACTTTTATCCGGGTTTGTTAAAAAGAATAACTGAGGCTACTTTAGTTTTAGAAAAAGCCAGTGACAAAATATTCCTTAGTAGCGAAACGCCCCTTCTTCTCACGGTTTTTACGACTTGACAAAACATCAAGATTTATGTATTTATACAGGATGTTTGGTGCATCGTTTGCCAAATTGAAATGGTAACAGTTACGCAATAGTACATTACTTACCAAGGGCTGTAAAAGAAAGAAAGCCCGAAATCGCAAGTATTTGTGACCCGAGCCGCAGCTGAGGGTTGTAAATATGCGATAGAGGGCTTTCTTTTTTACTGCCCGTGGTGAGTACACAATTTTATACCTGGCCACAATGCGAGTTTTACTGTACGCGTAGCGTGCGGTAAAACTCACATTATGGCCAGGTGTGACGTAAAATGATTTTTTTCATTAGAATTTGGAATTTAGTATTATGTGACTCGATTCACAAAGTTGTTAAAAGATTTTTATGGCATGTGGCACATAATTAGCAAGAGGATAGATTAGAGAGTTTTTGAGGGAGTTGGAAGATCCCGGTCGCTTTTGTTTTTGTATGTAGCCATGTTAACTTAAATTTAAGCTGCAAACAGCTGTAACATGCACAGCTTAAATTTAAGTTTTACTTTTACGAGTAAATTTAAAAAAAAAATCGCAGTCATAAGGATAGGATATAGGTATAGTTCATGGAAAGTGTTTGGTGACGATCGCGAACCCATAAGTTTTATCCCTACCAAAAAGTGCTCAACGCGCCTAAAGAAGTTTTCAATTCAGAAAAAAAAAAAACTATGACTAATGTCACTAATTTTACTCTAAAACAATACCAATCCCAATATTTTTTTTTTATTTGAATGTAAAATTTGGGGCTTTAAAAAAAAAAAACAATAAAAATTCGATAAAAAAAGATCCATAGGGCATGAGAAGTGTTAAGGGGTCTGAAAGGATAGCAGATGACCCCTTCAGTCGACCATTTCAATTTGGCACACGATGCACCAAACACCCTGTATAACAATTGCTCGTTGCACTGTAACATAACATTTAACTGAAAAACTTGCAAACATCAAAAGATTTACTTCTATACATAAATGTGTCAACGTTCGGCTCCTGAGTAATCAGGGCGTTCAGCAGATTGATCGCCAGGGTTGTGGGAGAATATCGAGCAGTATGGGTACGCACTGCCGAAGCCGGGAACAGGTACGGCGACGCACAGGCGCGCGACCGCCGCAGCGCGTTCGGAGCAAACAATGAACAGCGAGCTAAAGTAGTCGCATCATCGATCTTATTGCTGAGCAATAAGTACCTTCCGGAATATATTCGTCATATGATCGTGAAAACCGCATCAAAATCCGTTGCGTAGTTTAGAACAACAACGCGGTTACACGGACAGGTAACAAAAGCTACTAAGTTATAATGTAAGTATTATAATATGGAAACTATGTTTTAATCCAGGATATGGTGTAACAGTATGTATCTTGGAAACAGTTGCGGTACATGTATTGCGGTTTGTACCCTGGATGAGGCTTAAAGTGTCGGATTGCAAGTAAAGGATGATTTCCACCAAACGGCTCGCACCGCATCGGATCGTAACGGATTTTTCAATATACTTGCTCGTAAAGTGGCTCTTAATGAACCGCTTTTAGGTCCATAATGCAGTGTATTAAAAACGCGTGCACGCGTGCGCGCGTGTGTACTTTACGTTACCGCGCTAGTGCTGTAACGCCACAGATAACTATTTACTAGTCGGATTATTGCGCTTTTTTTTAATCTCATCAAAGAGACTTCCATAATGCTGGAGCCATAATGCCATATTTCACTTTTTTTATAGTCTGAATTGTACTTGGTCCAAAAATGAACTAGAAATTTACCTTACATTGTCTACGGTCCCTCCCGGAACCAAATGAAAAAGACCCTGACTGGCGTTCTATTACATTGTTTTTCTATTGCATTGATCATTACAATCTCTACGAATGCAATGATCAACATAGCACACATGTATCATAATATACTATTACAATCTTTAAACGATAATAAATCGTGTACACAGAATTTAAAGTCTATATTAACAAGCCGCGCACTGCAGCTTGACCGCGGGCGTCTTCCGCGACACGCGATCGTAGACGAAAGTATGCTGCGACGCGCGATCGGCTCCGTTCGCCTGCCGTCGTATCCGATCGGATCCTTTCGGCTGTCTTCACATGTTAACATGGTAGGAATGAAACTATATGACTAGGCACAGAAACGAATACGTCCGCAAGCGACGGTACGGAGCCGATCGTATGCGTCGACATCATGCCGGACGCGATCGGTTTTCGCCGCATCCGTTCGTATCCTTGCCGATCCGATGCGATGCGAGCCGTTTGGTGGAAATCATCTTTAAGGGATCGTTTGAATCCGGTACATGATTGACGTGAACCCAGTCTTATCTGGCTTAATTGGAAGGGATTGGAATTAGCATACCACTTTGTTTGTAATATTTTGTGTAGGTCCAGTGGTCCTAAGCGCAACTGCTGAGCATGAGGTCCTGGGTTCAATTCCCAAGTCGGGCAAAGAAAAAAATAAAATAAAATAAATAGTATTTATTGGGACTCGTACAGGAACATCACATTTTAAACTAAACACACTCAATCAATCTGCCTAGCCTTTTCCCAACTATGTTGGGGTCGGCTTCCAGTCTAACCGGATGCAGCTAAATACCAGTATTTTACATGGAGCGACTGCCTATCTGACCTTCACAACCCAGTAACTGGGTAACACGATACCCCTTGGTAAGACTGGCTGTCAGAATTTTTGGGCTTCTGACGACCCGTAACGACTGTCAAAGATCCACGAATGACAGCCGGGACCAAAAGCTTAACGTGCTTTCCGAGGCACGGAGGAGTCTCGGTATGTAAAGATGGTCACCCATCCACGGACCAACCCCGGCAAGCATAGCTTAACCTGACGGATCGACCCGTGCGGCTGTTATTACTTAGCCACGAGCTCCTCAAGCACACTCATAGTAACATTAATAAAAAAATATAAAAAAAACATAAGTAGAATGAAAATAAAAAGTCCTGTACAGAGCAAAAAGGCAACAAGCATGATGCTGCGACATTTAAAAATAAGTATTGCAGTGCCGGTATTCTGGTATTCTGGCGCTGTGATTTCACGGACAGATACTTACATAAACTTTACAAAAATAGAAACTAATACTCTACTGTAATAAATAAGGTGTATCTATTCACTGATGGCTTCGCAGCGATCAGACGTAAGCGTGCCGCGTCGTTGCTGCAGAGGTTCCGGGGTAGCTCGAACAGTCTCCTGAATGTTATAGCAGGAAAATTTGATTGCCCGCTCGTCCGTTATTTGACCAACTTGCATGTTTTCTAACATAGTTATTATGGTTAAATGTTTACTAACAAATTTATGGATGTTTCTGAAATAAAATTATTATTATGTTTATATATCGTTTATATATCTCGGGACCCTGGGGTCCCGGACCTTTGGAAGGCGTACGAGGGGCCGAAACCAACTCGCAGAGGCCCCTTAGACAATTTTAAATGGAGTGAGGCACCAACCGACGATTATCCCTGTACGCACTATGCAAGTGCACCCAAGGACAACCCCCGGCTGGTGTAGGACTATTGTAGGATATGGAAACAAAGATATTGGACTATGGGTTTGGGTGGTTAAAATGGACTGGTTACCTAAAACTATGGAAGGACTATGGCCCCTGCCTGATCAATGTTTTATTGTACACGGATAAAATGGCAGGGGGTGACTTGCACACTCATTAATGGGCCCCCGGAAACGGTCGCTAGCACATAGTGACGTAGCGACAAGGGGGCAACATATCCTGAGGTGCTCGAGGAGTGGAGAGGTATTCCACGGCTCTCAGAACAATCCCAGAGCCCGGAAGATGGTCAAGATCCCTACAAGCACTTACTGGAATACTTCCTTCCTCCAAGCACGTTTGCTCTTGCGAATCTCCACTCAAGCCGGCCAATAAAGGCAAGAATGAGGTGGGAGCTCAGTTCCTCGTCAGTGTTCACTCCAGTCGGCCAATAAAGGCAAGCCAGAGATGAGGAACATGACTTCTCCCGGGAGATAGGGTCCGTGGGGTCGCAACTGCCCAACAGCTCGCCACATGCTGCCCTGCGGGTTTCTGTATCTCTCTTGGTCTGGCTCCTCACCCTAGACATGTTCCGGCAAAGTAAACTCTACTGGCACAGACCTAGAGTTCGGAGCGCGCAAGCCCCACCACGACGTCAACGTAGAGATACGGCGGTGGGGTTATTATTATTATTATTATATTATTCTTACACGAAATATTTTAAGAGGACCATCTATAGGTGGTAAAAAAGCCATAGCAGCGATTTTTTTTTATCTAAGTGTTTTATATTTTTACATTATTATTATAATTTTAAAATTGCTTGAGAGATTTTGCAAAGGAGTTGCATTTTCCAAAATTTTACTTAATCTATGAATGACCCGCCCGGATGCGGCGATGGTGGCGGCACGAGCGCGGTGAATTTTTATAATTAATCATCATATCAAGTTATTTTAAATTTTAAACTGTCATGGTCACTAACATTACTATTAATACTTGAAACGGGATATTTACCATGTTTACTTTTTGTTTCTTTGTGTTAGTAGTAATTTTAAATTATTTTATTTTTTAAATAATATTTATTATTATTATTGGTTTTTTTTTTAAACTTTGCCCCTCACTAGGAATTTCTCCTGTATCGTGGGTGCGTTTACAAACATTTAAACTCACATACACAAACAGCCAGACCCGGAACAACTAGGTAGGTCATACAAATATTTGTTCCGTGCGGGAATCGAACCCGCGACACGCAGCGCAGCAGTCAATCGCTTAACCACTGCGCCAATCGTGTCGTCAATATAATAAGATTTAAAAAAAAAATCGTTTCCATGGCTTCTTTATCTCTTAAAATATTTCGTGTTTGAATAGATACAGCCTATATATGTAGGTATAGTATATAATGCCTACCTATCTATACCGTTACAGAATTCTCTCTTAAAAATGACAACTGACATCTAATTAGAACATTAATACGCCCACGTGTTAGCGGCCTGAATTAGGAACTCTTTGGGCATCGTTCATTTTTGACAAGGCAACCGTCAAATATGTATAATTGATTACCAAGAGTTACCAAACTTGGTTAATGTGTGAGTAAATTCGTTTGGTAACCTCTTTTAGGTGTTATAAGTATGTATGTGTATACGGTTTACGGTTCATTGGGTATGAATGTGGGGTGTGAACATTATATGGGTCTCCTGTGTTCTATTTTTGGGTCGTAAAAATTCGTTCGGGTTTTCGGTTGGGAAAATAAACAAGGTAGAAAACGCTCTTTGCTGGGAGTTAAATACTACAAATTGAATTCACGTTTACTTGCCAGAACCTGATTTAAATAACTTCAAGGCTACTTTTGTAAAAGTCTTATCTTTACAAATAGTATAAAATGAAGTCGCTTCCGTTGTCTGTTCGCTTAGATCTTTTAAACTTCTCAACGGATTTTAATGTATTTTTCAGCAATAGATAGAGTGATTCAAGAGGAAGGTTTATACAGCGTGTTACGGAAAGGGTATATACATATCAAAGGCACGGATTCTTTTGGTGATAACAAACTACAGGGCAATATTTTTAATACCTATACCTACATAAATAAAAAGTTAAGAAACATTTAAATAAAAATAAAAATGTTTCCAATTGAATTCTACACATCACTAGACCACATCAGCTGATCGGTGTCAATAAACTACACACAAAGAAACGGCGGTAACACGTTTGTTATGATTTAAATTTAATAAACTATCGAAAAAAATAAAAAATATTAAGCATTTTCTAGTTAGTGCTTTTGAGCTGAAATTTTGTACAGAGATTCTGAACCAGATACACTCTTGAACCCGTTTGTATGGATATACCCTTTCCGTAACACGCTGTATGTATGATACATACATATTATAGTACAGAAAAGCCGAAAAATATTTTTTTTATCTTTGTCTTTGTTTTTTTTTGTCTTTTTATGAAATAAAAGACAAGCCACGCGGGCGAAGCCACGGGCAATAGCTATTAAAAAATAAAATAAAATGGGATGAGGCAGAAGGATGAGATGAAGAAGATGAAACACAGAACGTACGTTTGAAAACATCATGTTTTCGTATCCTGCCAATATGGTTTCTCCAATATGTACGACCTACTTTTAAGGCGGTATGATCTGACAGCGACCGCGGTTACTAGTTTTTTGAATCTATGGGAAACATAAAAAACAGGGTTATAAAATTTGCAAAAACGATATATCCTATTTCAGGATCTAGCGGACATGCAACACGATTAGATTAACTTTGTTGGATAGAAAAAATCCCAAAGTAACCCCTTTCCGTTATGTTTAATCATCAATCTCATACCTACAAAAACAGACGTATTTCTTTTCTTTTTTTTGTATAAATAAGATTATTTAGATTATAAATAGATTATTTTATATATAAATAAGGTAGTAAGATTCTTTCAATGGTTAAATTCGCTGAGTTTACCTTTATAAAATATGTTTGTTTGTTTAGTTGCACAATTATTATGTATTTATTATTTTCCACTACATTGTAGTTCTAAGTATATATTTGAGTGATATTTATTTTAGAAGTATGTATGTAAGTATATTCTCCTATTGCATGTTTATAAGTATTTATATTAGTGTACAGCTATTTTGATTTTATGTATATTTTTTATTTTATATTTTCTCTTCTACACTTACACACGTTGTCTACATCTCTATATCTACTTTCCTATCGCAGGTATGCTGGAAGAGATTTCATTAGAAATAAGCATCACCTTTGTACGTATTTTTCTGTTCCTTTCTACTTGTCTGTTTATATGTGTGTACATAAATTGTTAAATAAATAAATAAAATAATTACTATGTTTAAATACCTACCTAACATTTGTTAGGTAGGTATTTAAACATATTATGGCAGATTATAAAAAGATTTATACCCCTTTATTTCACGTAAAGTGGAGATGATATTATTTTTCTCGTCTATCCCATAGTGTGGGGTATCATTGGACAGACCATTCAAAAATATTGCGGGTCCGTGGAAACAATTTTTGATTCTGGAATCTGTTTGCGTAATATTAAGCTTTAATGTGCAAGTTTTTGTGGGAGTCGTATCCCCTGTTGGAGTCAAGTGTCCCCGTCCGCTGCCAGCTAAATGGTTGTTTTTGGATACGTAAATTCACGGCGGTAGTATATAATAACGAAGTTCAAAGGAAAACTATCACAACTATGTAGGTTTTACAAGTTAACGAGTAAAAGTCGACCGACTTACATTTGCAGTTGGAATGTATGGGAGAACATGTTTGTTAACTACAATGTTAATTTTGTTGTTGGGGTAAATTCATCCGTACTTTGGAAGCCTTCATTAGAATAGAATAGAATAGAATACTCTTTATTATGTACACCATAAAAATTACAGATATAAATGTAGAACTTTTACATAGGGTGTCACAATGGGCGGTCTTATCGCTAAAAGCGATCTTTTACAGACAACCTTTGGATGGATCAAAAAGTAGAAGGAGAGACAATACTGCAGGTATTTAGTGGTGTACCACTTACATATATACAATAAATACATATACACAAAGCATATAGATACTTATCCATATAAATATATATATATATATATACACACACAATAATAAACATGATACAAGAGCACGGAACTTTAAGTAATGATGATGTTTAAGGTGAGAGGAAGTGATTTTTAATCAAAATTTTAAAAGTGGACAAAGATTGAGCACGCCTTATTGTGCGTGGTCGAACACGCACTTGGGCGGTTTAAATTTAGTGTTAGTAACGTTACGTTATTTATGCTCGTGACTGTACATACAAGAGGTACAGACGGCTACATATCAAGCTGTACTGTTCCAGTATAATCTGACCTCTCATTGTACGGAAATCCTATGCAATGCGAGATCAGCTTATACTGGAAATGTATAGCTAGATATGCAGCCGTGTGTACAGAGCTACCTATATTTTCACCAACCGTCAAAACTTCCAAGTAAATGTAATGTTCCTTGTACAAATTAGTTTGCCAAGCTATTAGCGTGCATACATAGATCAGTGTATGGATCGCTCAGTTTGAAATGCAGTTAGCTTGTTTGTAGAAGTTGCGTAGTTAATGGAGCGCGTATGTCACTTCTGATTAGTTAGATAGAACGCAAGATATTATAGTACTTTGGGGCGTTTTCACTTACTTTATAAGGAAACAGGTAACCTTATGAAATAGTACTGGTCATACTAGAATAAAAAAACCAGCCAAGTGCGTGTCGGGCCACGCACAATGAAGGGTTCCGTAGTTGTGGGATGAATTTATCTCAAGACAACTTAAGAGCCCATATATCGGTCCACTAGCGCCACTCCTTTAAAAAGTATTATCTCGTGACTGAGAAGGAATTATGAAAAACGGCTCAATATCGACCTCGGTAAGTGTGTCGTGGGTTGGCGATCGCAGTATGGTGTTAAAATGCATAGAGAACGCTGCTGCCCATTCTCTAGTAAGTCCCTTAGTCGCCTTTTACGACACTCACGACACTGTTTACTAAGATTTTATTTGCACTAGACAGAGAAGTATCGATGTTAGCAGTACATGGAACAAAATAACTTACCCGTATTCAAGGACTTCGAAAATAAACAAAGAACTTTAAATAATATCTAACAAGCAAAACAAAATTTCGATCTTCGTTACGATCACCATTTTGCTTGCAGCGTTGCATACAATCACGGTGGATGCGACCTATATAAGAGAATAGAGACGCTTCCAGCATACAATTTATATCTTCAGTTGACCTGAAAAGGGCTATTCAGTGTTGGACATACTATGGATGAGTGAGGTAATTTTTGTATACAGTTTTCACGCAATATTTTGTATTTGACCTATTGTATCTTAATGACGCTGGTAAGTTATCAATAAATAAACTGAGTATCTGTGAAAAAAAATAAAAAAAAAAATAAGGAAATTCATGTTATTGGGATTCCTTCAATGAAAACTACATTTTGTCTTTCAAAAGTTGCGTCCAAGTTTGAGTTTGAGGTCAGCGAGTATCCGGGGAGTTTCATGCCCGTTCTTCTCCATAGGTTACTGTCAGCGCTGGCAGTATCGTTATAAATAAAACATGTTGCTTTTTGAATATTTTTACAATTATTATATTTTAAACCGACTTCACAAAGGAAGAGTTTTTATGTTCATAGCGTATGTTTTCTTTTTTTAGGGTTAAACGGGAAAAACGGAACCCTTATAGGATCACTTTATTGTCCGTCTGTCTGTCAGTCTGTCAAGACCCTTTTTCTCAGGAACGCGTGGCGATATTAAATTGAAATTAATATCAAAAACGAAGGTTTGTGCTCTCTTGGAGTTCTGAAAATATCAAGCTTTTAAGTCAACGCAATAAAAAGATACAGCCATTTATGCAACATTTTTTATGCGGTATTCGCAAGTAAATCAAAACCTATAGTGTACTTCTCGTTGACCTAGAATCATGAAATTTAGCAAGAATCAAGGTCTCATAGCACAAGTAAAGGAAAATGTCCGAAAATCGTTAATTTGTAGTTTTATCACATAAAAAAATCGTTTTTGCGTTTACAAACTTAAATTTGCAGTTGGAGAATCAACTACGAAACCCTTCATCGTGCGTGGTACTACACGCACTTGGCCGGTTTTTTTTAATGTATCGCCGCCGATTTCTCCGTCAATTGTGGACCGATTTGGATTTTTTTTTATTTGAAAGGACAATCATGCTTCCAGATTGGTCCCATTTATATGAAAAACTAGTTCAATAAAATATAAAAAAGTATCTATTGAGAGATGTAATAATAATTCATAAATCAATTAAAACTTAAAGTCTCGAGTAGGTACTTAAGTTATAACTTTATAAGTGTATCACCTAGATATTCGTTTACCGAGTAGTAGCTTTTATTAAGCAAAACTTGTCTAAGTTTTTAATAAACCCGCGGAGGTTTTATGCTAAGGCCTAAGCCATCTTATGTTACAGCTTCTATAATAACTACTACGCTTTGGAATATGCAACTAGCTCCATTTTCTTCTTTTTTTTTGGTCTGACTGACCGATCTTTTTTTTCTTTAGAGGATGTGAATTCATCAAATTACCCCTCCCGCTCTGGGTGGAGCGAAAGGGAGTGTCAGACTCTTACTGACTAAAACCCACCCGTTTTCCTTCCTTGGCCCTTTATGTTCCGGGGCAGCGGTACCCCTTTCAGACAATCCCGCTGACCCAGCAGGCTTGGGTCCTAATGGGCCCCCTCATCGTTGCCAACATCTCTTTGAGGCGTGCGGGGAACACGTACGCGCCGTCCGGCACGGGCCTGGTTCTGATCGGACGGTGAGCTACCCATTACTCACCGCCCGCAGGGCCGCGCCTACGGTGGCCGGGAGTCGTCATGCGGCTCCCGATGCCCGGAGCGTCTACCGCGGCGGCTGGGACGGGAGGCTCTTTCCCTCTCCCATCCCGCCTCTTCTTTCGCTAGCACGACTGCTTCGCAGAAGGAGGTGACTGCCTCCCATTCCCTCTCAACCCGAACTATGGCTTGAACCAGGGCCGGGCGCGAGAGGTCACCGTCGCTGCCGATCGCCTCTACGAGGACACAGCGGTGCTCTGCCCAAGCAGGGCAGACCCCCACCGTATGCTGCACCGTGTCCTCGGGGCGATCATCGCAGTAGTGACACCCGGGCGTTTCACAGTTCAAAAATGCCTTTGATTGGTTTAATTGAAATAAATGCTTTCAGTTTGAGTTATTGAGCAACAAAATTCTACTATCTACCATCATTGTCACTTTTACTTATTTATCATCAAAATTGACACAAAATAATTCGCTGAACTGATTTTTAGCTTTCATATTATAGCTATCTGTTACAATTCTTTTTCATTCAAAAAAAAAAAAAAAAAAAAACTGAAGGTTAATCGACATTTGTTTGCGGACTGTATGTTCTCAATTTCCTTTTGACAATCCCTTTAGGATACCTAATGCCTATCTTTTGTACTACATTTAGACTTCCATTTCTCCCCGTAGTAAATCCAATAAAAAGAGAATGGTCAACATTTTATTCAACTCAACCACTTTGTGTGAATATTCATATATTTTTTAAGGTCTTGAATAAAAACTGGAATACTCGTATTGAACATTTTTATAGCGACCCTTTCAGTATGAATTTAATTGCATATGCAAAACGGATGTACCGAAAGTCCTTTGCGCTTTTATTTTTCCTAGAATTAAATATAAGTTCTCGTTGGTCTAGTGGTCGCAAGCGTTACTGCCGAGCATGAGGTCCTGGGTACGATTCCCGGTTCAGGCAAAGTATTATTGGGCTTTTTCCATCTGGAATTTCTCAGTAGCAGCCCGGAGTCTGGATTTGTTCCCGGTTGACGGCAATAAGCCTGCCCCTTCATCATCATCATTTCAGCCGAAAGATGTCCACTGCTGGACATAGTCCTCCCCCAAAAGCGGGGAATTTGCCATAATCGCCACGCTTGGCAGGCGGGTTGGCGATCGCAGTATGGTGTTAAAAATACATAGAGAACGCTGCTGCCATTCTCCAGTAAGTCCCTTAGTCGCCTTTTACGACACCCACGGGCTTCCCCTTATTACATGGGATTATACATAACTGGCGAAATGTGGGTGTACTATAGGTATACCTCTGCCTAACCCTTTGGTAAAATAAAGGCGTGATGTTATGTTTCAAGAGACCTTCTTTTTTTTTTTTTGGGTGATATATGATCAAATAACTTCTCCCGCTCTGGGCCGAGCGGGAGGGCGTGTCCGGCTTTTACTGATTAAAACCCACCCGTATTCCTTCAGTTGCCTGTGTGCCAGGCGCAACCCTGGCAGGGTCTCAAGAGGTCTGGCACGTCGTTGACGGTGACAGGAGAGTGTTGCGTTGTGTTGCAAAGGCTACTGCGTTGCTTGTAGTGTTCACCGTACCAAATCTTGAAATCTTTATCTTCCTTGAAATAGTCAGTGGAACTCAGCAACCTTGCGCCTTGGTTACGATATTGTGCGACTTCTCAATCTAACTGGGGCGACCAATGGGCTTCTTATTTAACATCCCTTGCATCCTTTTTGATAGACCGACCCCTTGAAAATTCAAAAGTGCCTGCAATTGGTTTATTTGAAATAAATGCTTTGAGTTTGAATTCTAGGTAATCAATCCACTATAGCCACACAAACCCATCGCCCAATATGTTTTGATTCCATGTTCTGCAATAGTCCTGCAATTTCCGGCCCGCCTAAATGCGTCCAGGGACGGCGAACTCGGGGACGTCCGCCTCCCCCTAACATATAAGACCCACAGTGGTGGCGTGTAATGTTCCACGCGCGTCCCTCTTAGACGTCGCGGGGGGAGTCAAACACCTCACTCCCACTGCTTGAACAGACGGAGCTCGCAGAGGCGGGCACCAGTCGAGGGCTGCGTTGAAGAATGCCTATTAAGTGCCCCCGTAGCCCGGGGTGCAAGTGTGCCAGGGAACACGGGGTGGTTTTAGTCAGTAGAAGTCTAACAGGCCCCTCCGTCCACCGCGGAGGACATCCTTGAGGATTTACATACTGATACAAAAAAATGGGTCCTCTTGTATGATACGAACAGGGATAATCATCGATTGGTGCCTGATTCCCTTTAAAATTGTTTATAAGCGTCGTTGGCTTCGGCCCCTTGCAAAGGTCCGGGACCATGGGTCCAGAGATATGTCAAAATATCTAAATATTTAATTTTAAAGTTTTCGTTGTGATTTTCTAGTTTTCCTTCACCGTAAGCAAAGAATGAGTCGAGCAAAGATGAAACGCCGTGAGTCAGCAATTGCAATGTGAGACTCTTTCGTTTCTGGCTTTTTGTAGCGCCTCGACCGTAATTTTAACTACAACAAGGCATTCGCATTTTATTCTCTGAAACACGGAGAAGTCAATGTTAAATAATAATCACCCATCTATCTACAAATGACCGCGGTAGCCGCAGCTTTACCACATGTGCTAGACCCGATAATAATAATAATAATGATAATGACATCTTTCACTACCAAAAATCCATTGAGTAAAATTAACACTTGAATTTTGTTTTCAATCATTTATTTTATAGGCCCTAATGAATGAAATTGGTTTAAATAATTCGCCGAGTTGGCGAAACACAAACGCGTGTATATGTATTATATTTCGGTGAATATAATTTACAACTTTTGCTGGATTATTTTATTTGCTGTAATATATTAAAATATATTATCATATATATTTATATCATCTATATTCAATTGAATGTTTGTGGAAACCGCTTTAATTGATGCTGCTATTATGATAAGTTACACATTTAATTAAAAATTAAAAACTTTATTCAGTTCAGAAAAACACGATAGGTAGTAAAGTAATTTATAATAAATTAAAAACTAGTACCTAATAGATTACATAGAAGACTGTTCATTTATTTAGATGAAGTAATTAATAATAATAAAAAGGAAATACAAATAAAACAATTTCGCCTTATTTTTTAATTCTGTCTCGGAACGTCTTAGTGGCCGTTCACACAGGCGGCGGTGTCCTGTACGATAAATACAGAAAAAAGTTTAGGAACACACGTCAACATCCCACTGCTCATACGCTTAAAAACAAATGCAGTATGAAACTACCATGTAAAGCGGGGTTTACATTATGAAACTAGTGTCGTGAAACAATAGCTTGACTGTTCTATTTCGAGCTATAGCTAACACCCGGTTTTTGAAAAGCTGATAAATTCAACTCACACGCTATTGCCATGCTATTACCTGGCACAAATCCTGACTCCGGGCTGCTGGACTGAGGAATTCCTAATTAATTATTTAGTTTTTATTAATTAATTTTGTTTTCTTGCTAGGATCAAGTACAGCAGAGCATTATGAGTTAAATATTAAGAACAAATAATAAGTTAAAATGCTCGGTAAGATATATAAACCGACTTCATTTAGGTCTAACGACACCCAGTAGTGTAAATAAAAGCCTTAAAGAGCGAGAAAATTAAACAAAACCTTACAATAAGAGAAAATTGTATGAAAATAATAATTAACACATTAATTAGGTATGTACAATATTAAATTAGGAACGTTTCATTACATACCGGTTTATTATATGTACACGGGGAGAATTTCTCGCCCAACAATTAGGAGACGTGCGTAGCGTGGATAATGTCACTCGTCTCGGAAGGCGAATATCGCTATTATGTCTTTATAATAAAAGAAAAACAAAACTCGTCACGATTATTGCTATACAAAACTCCACAGGCGATTTTCTCCGATTTTGTCCAAAGTTGTCGGCAGAATACGCAAGCTGAATTGGCTATAGGCCGGCCATATTAGCCGTAGAACCGATGACCGTTGGGAAAGATGTGTTATTGAGTGGAGACCGCGAATCGGCAAACGTAAGGCGGGACGCCCTCAGACTAGGAGGAGCAATGATCTTTGCAGGGTGGCTGGTAGTCACCAGCTGCAAGGCATCATTGTGTATATTTATCAGTGGTATAGCGAGCTGTCTGGGCCTCTTGTCTGTTATTACAATAGTGTCAGAATGGTCTCGCCATTGTGAGTCTTTGACAGTTTTTGTATGGCAAATCTGTCAAAAACTCACAATGAAGAGACCATTGCAACGTTTGTACATTAGTAGACTTGGCCCCCTGGATCTACTACGAGTAAGATCACTGTTTTTTTTGTGTTATATTGCGCCTATGAAACTTAACCTCATCAATAGTGCATCTATAATTGTGGCACTTTGTCTTTGCAAACTCTCTGCCTGTAAACCGCAGCGATGTGGGAGCTTCCGTCTATCCTGCCTTCTCTACCTTTCCTTGGTCGCTAAGGGGGCTATGAGGCTGCCAAATTGCCCGCGGTAGCTGTTTGCACACCGCAACTATCATGCACACCCTAACACGAAATTTTACCTCATCCAGATGAGAGTTGTCAAGAATAATAAAAAAAGATGAATGCCGTGCGATTGGAGAGATTTATGTCCAGCATTATATGCTGTAAGCTGATGATGATGATGAGATTCGAAAAAAATCAGGGTGTGGGTGTGACGTGGACACGGCCGTGTGTATTAAGTGAATACGTGTACGTCTGCAGATATACTGGTGTCGACGTTGATCCGCTCGGAAGCTTTCATTCTTGTACGTTCCCGGCACCGCTTCACTCTGTAATACACACTGGATTGCTCTTGAGAAGCCCTTTCCAACGGTATGCGATCTTTATATTTTGATTTGGAATTTTGACGAGTATAGGTCGACATTGCATTTTTTTAACTTTAACTCCTTATAGGTAATTATATTCACTATAACTATTTCACATTAATGTTTTATATATGCAATCAATAGATTTCGGCGAGAGCTGTCGATTGAAATTCAAACGAACGTCGTAGCTTCTTTGAGACAATTTTTATACTAAACGGAAATTATAAGACGCAGTGAAACGACCCTAAATCGGTGGCGCTTCCCCCTCCACCACGCGCGATGCGTCACTGTCCTTAACGAATTCTTTGATCTTTTAGCTATCGAGTGCTGTAATAAAATTTTGGATGTACGTAGATGATAGATATGTAGCTGCAATGCGCACGGTATGTGCTGTATTATACATGATTATATCTATTTTATTGATAATATTTATGTTTTTATGTATCTGGCCGTGATAACGGCACACATAAAAACATAAATAATTATCCTGGCCGGCACTTATTTTTAAATGTCGCAGCATAATGCTGAGATAGGAGCCTTTTGGCCTCGTACAGGACTCTGTTTTTATTTTTTATACTTTTATAATTGTGTGTTTAGTTTGTGATCTTCCTGTGCGAGTCACAATAAATACTTCTTCTTTCTTTCTTTCTTTCTTTCAACACCGAACTGTGTCCCCCGATTTTTTATCATCAGTTTTCTGAATTGCCTCCCACTTTTATAAGCAAACTTGAAGACGTATTCACGTCAAAACGAAATACGATTTTTTTACACGGTTGGATGGTTTCACTTTTCGCCTTTCTGCATGCAAGTATGACGTACAGTCAAACGCAAGACCATTGTAATAATTTGAAATTTACAACGCCTTTACTGCGTAGTAGCAGGTTTTCGTATTTCAAGCGTGATCCTTTCAATAATCGCCCATTCGAGGCAAGAAGTTTTCTTCGTGTAAATGAACCATTAAGAAAGTGTTATACTCGTAATTACGTGGGACTACTCGTACATCCTAAAGTAGGTAATTAAGTTAATTAAAATTGAGATTTTAATTAAAGCAGTGAGTTGTAAGGGTGATGTTTCTTATATGGATGTTTTATGGTTCTTAGGTAATTAGGGTCGTATGAATATAATATTATATGTGATGGGTTTATATGTATTATAGTATAATTATTATGAGGGTGAATTAAGGCTTTGGCAGACAGTATTACTAGTTCAAACTTATGAATCTGTTTAATTTTACAGCAACAGCGTTTCTTGAACAGTTTTCCATTGAAACTAGTTACGTTCAACGTACCTACGTTTATATGGCGCTGTTAGGTACAATTTCTATACATATTATTTGTGCCAGGCTTACATTATTCCAGTCCAGCGATCGAATCCAGCGCTGGACTTCTTACTGGAAAAATGTAAACCGGCTGGAATGCACTGAATCCAGTTAGCATTCCAGTCTAGTAACTGGACTGGCGGTCTACTTTTGAATCCAGTGCGACCAATCCGCACTGGATTGGTCGCACTGGAAATTGGAATAATGTAGACGGCCAATCCAGTGCTATTCCAAACGATTAGAAACTGATATCTTCTTGAAATCATTGTCACTGTAGTGTTTACACTTCAACGACTTCTAAATAACTGGAATAATGTAGACGTTACAGATCCAGTCCAGCACTGGACTGGATTCTCGCTGGATCACTGGACTGGAATAATGTAAACCGGGCATTATGTCAATTGTGACTCGATAGATTCAAAGTTTTCGTTTCTATTTTCGACAATGTTTGACCTTTGGAAGTTTACAGTGGCGTTATTTGAATAAAATTTCTATCAACCAATAAAAATATATAATATTTGATACTTACCTGAAATATTATTTTGCTAAATAGAAGCTCGATAAAAAGTGGGTGACCATCTTTACATACCAAGACCCATCTGTGCCTCAGAAAGTACGTTAAGCCGTTGGTCCCGGCTGTCATTTGTACATCGTTGACAGCTGGTACGGGTCGTTAAAACAACAAAAGTCTGACATCCGGTCTTACGAAGGGGTATCGTGTTACCCAATGTTCTCACTAGTTACAAACAAACAGTGGAGGTGGAGTTTCATGTAAAATACTGGTATTCAGCTGCATCTGGTTAGACTGGAAGCTGACCCTAATATATTTGGGAAAAGGCTAAGCAGATGATGATGAGAAGCTCGATAAAAATGTTGTAACGACAGGTATTATTATTATTTCGCCGCTACTGAGTTGAGAACTGGAAAATATGGGGGAGACCTTCGCCTAGCAGTGGAACACAGATTAACAAAAAGAAACCTGCCATGTGCGTTTCGGTCGAACCACGCCCAATGAAGGGTTCCGTAGTTGGGATTATACCCAAAGTCTCTAATTCAGATAATTTATGTAAACAAAGTAATGTCAAGAAATGTCACTTTCAAAATGACAGGACAGTGGTACAAAACATTTTTTTTTTGTAAATAATCATCGATAAAATTAAAGTGAATTATTTATAAGAACTATGCAAACATTTTGTGTAGTATGTCGGAGACACGGCATATGATCGTCAAAATCAGCCCTTTTAAGTCCAGTGCTAGACGTAGGCCTCCCAAAATCGATTTCCACTCGAAACAGTTTACAGCCGTTTTTATCCAAAATGTCGCTAGATATGCTACTTACAATATGAATCTATGAATGAGAGTTGTAATATTAGTGTTGTTGAAGATGCAAAAAATTTGAAAATATTTGGATCTCCTGAATTGTTACCAGTATCATCAAATATTTCATACCAGAAAATCTCCTTTTTTAATAACTTTGTCTAAAACCGAAAATTTATAAAGTAATTACGGTATGATTATTTATTTATTATTATTTCTTAAAATCAGTACTTAAAAGAAAATTGAACCTGTTTTTCGCCATTTTATGTTAATTACCATTACGAAGATATTTTTTTGTTATGTTATCCCCTTTGTTTACATAAATATCTGAATTTGAGACTTTGGGTATAGTTTATCCCAAGAACAAACATGACATTGTAGTTCAAAAACTTGATCTCCCATACATCGTTATATTACACTTCACGGTCAATTCTCCAACTGATGTAAGTTTGTAATCGGAAAAATGTTTTTTTTTTTCATGTGATGATGAAACTACAAATTAACAAATTTCCGACTGTTTCCTTTACTTGTGCTGAGAGACCAATTCTTGCCAAATTTCATGATTCTAGGTCAAAGGGTAGTATTGGTTTTGATTTATTTGTAAATACCTAAATATGTCGCATAAATGGCCGTATTTTTTATTGCGTTGACTTAGAAGCTTGATTTTTTAGGTCTCCAAGGGATCGTCTACACTTTTCTGCGAAAAAGGGTCTTGACAGACAGACAGACAAACGGTCAACGAAGTGAACCTATATGAGTTCTGTGTTTTCCTTTTGAGGTACGGTACTCTTAAAACTGGGAAGAGGTAGCGCACTTGTGTTTGCACTATAATAACTTCTGCTTTGATGTGGCTAGTCTCCGCTGAGATTTTCGGTTAGAAGGATTATTATTATTTCGCCGCTTGCCAATGCCAACGTTTCTTTGCAACAGCCTTAAGGCCGTTTGTCCACCGGCACCGTCAACGGGACGTCAACAAGAACAAGATGACGGCGCCGAAGTAGCGATACATACATTCAATATGGCCAATTGTCCACCGCACCCGAGCGCTGGGATCCCGGCCCCCGAATTTACGAGTAGTTCGGCGCGACCGCTAGAATTCGGTCCGAGATTGTGACGTCTCGACGTGCCGGCAATACAAAACACGTTTGATCTTGTCCACATACTGCCGTCGCACCGCATCATTCGCTCGACTGTCTTTTGTTTATCATAAGTTATAACATACTGAATCGCATAATTCGGTAGCGGTGGTCAAACGATCACCGTCATCAGGACGTCACGTTTGATTCAAATTAGTCTCGTTTCTCATTGAAGTTCTGTTTGACGGTGGCGGTAGAGAAACGTCCTTAGGCTTACGTAGATTTTAGCAGCTGCACCGCACTGCAAAAATCCTCCTTTATCACTTTCGTACATTTTTTATGAACCATCGCGCACTACAGGCGGGCAACACCGCACTTTTTAGGGATCCGTAGTAAACAAGGACCCCTTTCGCCATGTCCGTGTGTTTGTATGTCCGCGGCTTAGCTCAGAGACCCTAGTACTAGAAAGCTGTAATTTGGCATGGGTATACATATTAACACGCCGATAAAGTAGTACAATAAAATCTTGATATATATTTTTTTAGGGTACCTGTAGGCAAAGCGGGATAATAATTATTGTTCTCTACTATCCCATATTGTGGAATATTTTTAGATAGGCTGTTCAAAAATATTGCGGGTCTGTGAAATCCATTTTTCGATTCAGGGATCCGTTTACGTAATATTAAGCTTTATGGTGCTGATTTTTGTTCGAGTCAAGTGACCCCCCCCTGTCAACTAAATAGTTGTTTCAAAAAAACAAAGTCGCCGTGGGCGAGGGGCCTAAGGCCCCTTGCCCACGGCGACTATTTGTAGTGATGCAGTAGCGATGCTGTCGCGCGTTGGCCTCGATACAGCCGCGATGTGGCTGCTAGCTGTTTGCCCTCGCCCACACCACGATTCTCAGTCGCGATGCAAACGCGATACTGTCGCGCTTCCGTCGCGATGTAAACGCGATTCAGTAACGGCACAAAAATGCCACAGTTGCACTGATGCTCGGTTCTCCACTCACGCGCCACCCTCCTTCCGTTCTGTCCGACACGGTCGCGCATTTGTATCGATACAGTCGCGATACTGTAGCGCGTTAGTAGCGCGTTGGCATCGCTTCTGTAGTGTGTTGCAAATGCGACTAACGCGCGTTAGTAGCGATGCTGTCGCACGTTTCGTAAACGCGCGACAGCATCGCTACAAAAAGTTGCCTTGGGCTAGGGGCCTTAATTACACGGCAGTAGTATAACGAAGTCAAAAGGAAAACTATCACAGAAAAGTAGGCTTTACAAGATAACGGGTAATAGTCAACCAACTCACATTTGCAATTGGAACGTATGGGAGAATATGACGTATTTCAACTACAATGTTAAGATTATTCTTGGTATAAATTCGTCGTGACAATGAAACCCTTCAATGTGCGTAGTCCGACACTCAGCTGGCCGGTTTTTTGTTTTGAAATGCGGTGCCTTGCGGCCGGATGCGGCTGTAATGCGCGCTTCAGGGCTTGTTAACGTTACCAAATAACAAAATAATAACCATTACGTAACGTTAAATTTCAATGTTATACCTACTAACGTTACAAAAATTTAATGTTACTTGATAACATTACCAGTAATATAACGTTAATTAACATTAACAAAAATACGATAACTAACGTTAATTTAGCTACGTTGCCGTTCTGTGGTTAAGAATCAGGCAGATTCAGGCAACGTTTTGATCGGCACGGCATCAGAGCAGCGCGAGGGCGGGCTCCCGCCGCGCCGCACGCCTCAGGCCCCACTACTTACATCTCACCCGTTTAAAATAACGAGAAAATTAATAGTCGCATAAATAACGTTAACTCGGTTAACGTTATTTTAATAATAACGTTAACTCTGTAAATACAAGGTAACGTTATGAAAATTTACCGGTATTTAATGCCATGGCGCGCTTAGCTTTACACGGGATTCGACTTGGTTTTATATACATCGGTCTTCTTATTCCCCACTTAGTAGAACAATATTTTTATTACTTCGGTCAGGCGATAATCGCTTCGCACAGACCCGGAAAATCCGTTTGAAATCACGACACTATGGATGAATGAGTTCCGTCCTTAGTCCCTACATTAACGAGTGAGCGCATCACTAGCCCGTTTTAACGACCCTTGACTAATACATTGAGAATTGTGGTGAGAGATTGTACACCAGTTTCTGTAAGCTGACTTTGAGTTTGGCAATCTTTCCGAACGCACCTTGATTAGATCCTAACTTAATATTATAAATGCGAAAGTAAGATTGTTTGTTTGTTACCTTTTCACGCCTGAACCACTGAACCGATCATCCTGAATTTTGCATATACGTTGTCAGGTGTACAGAAACGGATATAGGGTATCTTTCATCCCGAAAAGAATAACTGTTCCCGAGGAAAACAACAATAACGTTCTTATGATAATAGATGGCGCCACGTGTCTTTCGAATCATGATTGAATTATATTATTATAGAAACTTAGTTGCGTGTTAAAAAAATTTTTTAAAGAGCAAGCAGAGTAAAATCCGAATTGACTGTCAAATTCTAAATTAATGCGAGCGAAGAGCTAGTCTAATATATTTGAGAGCTATTAGATAAACATGCATTTCAACTTTGAGAAGACGTCAACGAGCGAGCAGATTTTTCATACAAACGCTACAGGTGGACTAAAAACACGGTAGTAAAAAACTTAGAAGCTTGGCCTGTGTTGGGGGTTACTCTATGGCGCGCATTTGTGCTAATTCAGAAACACGAAGATTATGCAAAGCGCATACCTTTTCTTGTTTAACTGTAGTAGCTTAGTGTTACAGAGGTATGAGTTCTACATTTATATCTGTAATTTTTATGGTGTACATAATAAAGAGTATTCTATCTATCTATCTATCTATCTATGAGATGGCGGACGTAAAGAATAGCCCCACCCTATTTCCTTCCGTGGGTGTCGTAAAAGGCGACTAAGGGACTTACTAGAGAAAGGGCAGCAGCGTGCTCTATGCATTTTAACACCATACTGTGATCGCCAACCCGCCTGCCAAGCGTGGCGATTATGGCAACCCCCCCCCCCCAATTGGGGGAGGCCTATGTTCAGCAGTGGACGTTTTTCGGCTGAAATGATGATGAATGATGATCTATGAGGAACAGGGTGTAAAGTTCACTCATCCTCCATAGAAAAAGGAGGATCCTCCGACCAGACGGGTGTTGTGTCTGGTGGGCAACTGCCCGATGGTTGTTGTCGGGATGTTGTATATATCCTAATCGCGCGGTAAATTTTGTTTGCGCGATGCAGAATTTCTGTGACGTCAGGTCTTTGATGCATAGTTCGCATGTGGCGTTGTAGATGCACACAGTGTTGTCAAATACTTACGAAAGCAAGCCATCCCTTTGGAGACCTGGAGAACTAGGACCAAATTAGCCTCCATTGTCACAAAGGAACATAATTATGTAATTTACCTCCTTTTTGGCCAAACTTTAACTTTACCTCCCAACTAATGAATAGTTTATTTCTTAGAGAACAGAATAATATTTTAAGTAGGTTCCGTCCATTGCAAAGTTAGTTGTGTCCGAGATTTCCTTTGTGTTGTTAGGGTAGAGTGACAGACAATGGAACTCTGTACTACTCTGTAGCTACTCTGTGCACTCTTTGAAAAAGTAATAGAATCCTGTGCTGTTATTTTGTAGTTTTTGCTGTAGTATGAAGCTAGATTTTGGGAAAGAGAGTATTGTTTTCATCAAGGACTAGGAGGATTCTGCTGAGAGTAGATGAAGACCGATTTCAAATGGATAAACATCAGTGCTATTCTGTAACTATCTCACCGTGAAAACTTAGGTGAAGTGAGCGTGGAGTGACCTGTCAATAGTGTCAATCCCTAGCATCAGGTGGAGAGACAGCTCACTTCAAGCTCACTTTACCTAAGTTTTCACGGTGAGATGGTTACAGAATAGCGCTACTAAATTCACACATTACGAGTACAGATGAACATTTGCGGTTTAAACGTTTATTTTAACTATTTTATTTTTATTTACTTACATTTGCTACCATTACAGTGTCCCAATTCGGTGGTATAGTTAACTAAAATTTCATTTAATTTACAAAATTAATATTCATGCCACACAATACAATACAATATCATCCAATATTTACAGATCAAAAATCTATCACGTGTATTCTTCGATCAATATTGATCGAAGCGTGTATTAGATGTCGTTAAATAATAAATACTGAGACGCTCGTTAAAAGTTATATTCATTTTAGTAATTATTACTAACCTAATGTAAAGTAAGACGAAGAAAAGTAATAACTGTTATGTTGTAACGAAACTTTAGAAATATTATTTAATGTTTGACGAGATGAATGTTAAACCATAACTTTAATATTTCAATTAACTGTTAATTGAATATGAAATAAATATTAAAAAAACATTTTATGGGCTATGCTTGGAGTTTCCCTACGTGATCGAATCAGAAATGAATAGATCCACAGGAGAACCAAGGTAACCGACATAGCCCGAAGAACTGCCAAACTTAAGTGGCAGTGTGCAGGGCTCATTGCTCACAGAACAGATGGCCGATGGGGCCGAAAGGTTATGGAGTGGCGACCGCGTACCGGAAGACGTAGCGTTGGAAGGCTTCCCACAAGGTGGACCGATGACTTTGTGAAGTCTGCAGACATCCGCTGGGTGCGGGAAGCACAGAATCGGTCAAAGTGGCGGTCGGAACGTCTTTAGGCTGAAATGATGATGATGAAACATTTATAGTTTTTTTATTTTCAGATTACGTCTAGTAAGTTATAATCTAAACCGTTACTATTAAAAAAAATTATATATATATAACTTATAAACTTAAAATAATTATTTTTATATTTTTTCAAATTTACCATTTTAATCATTAATAATTTTTAACGTTCAATTAGGTACATCTCTTCTTAGGAGCTAATAAAAAAGAAGTTTAAAACTAACTCGACTAGTAGTTATTCCCCGCGCCTAAATTAGCATAACTCTCTCTCTCTATAGCACTACAAACTTCAAAATTACTGTTATTACTGCCTACAAAATTATAATTAGATACTGTAAAACAGGCGTACACAAAACAGACAAAGTCAACGAAGGTCAAAGCTTTTATTTTTGAAAGAGCTCATCCGGGGAAAGATCAGGGAAATTAAATGTAAAGCAAATTGACACCCTACGTCAATTTGCATTTCATACAACTGTCGAAGAATGACAGTTGTGATTTGAAAATACGGACAATTTAAGTTGGTAGTCAATTTACTTCACTACCACCATGATACATATTTCAGCCGCCAAGCAGCGTTGCTGCATGTCAGTTTCGCGAAGTCGCGAGTGGATGCCTCGCGCATTTGGTAGGTTTTTAAACACAGTTAATATTTTTTATCAAGACAAACTCAAATAGTTCGGCTAAACAATCTCACTACCTTTTCATTTACACATTAAAAAAATAAGAAAAAAAAAAAACGTCTGTTTTGTAGTTATGAGATTGATGAAACACTACGAAAAGGGGTAACTTTGAAATTCTTTTCTATCCTATGTCTAAGTTAATCTAATCGTGTTATTAAAAGCGACTGTATGTCCGCCAGATCCTTCAGATAAATATCTTTTTGAAGTGAAAACTTCTTTAGGCACGTTGAGCACTTTTTGGGTGAACAAAAATCATGGAACTCGCGTCATCGTGACCGAACGCTTTCCATGAGCTATATGTATACTGTGTATACATATGTGTACGGAACGTGACAATGAGTCATGCTTTTTCGTGCGTGCAGCCGGCGTTAATCGATCGAAAACATTATAACGTCAAAAGAAAAACATTAATTTCAGAGTGGCATAAGCAAAAATATGGGTTTATGGGTTTTTTGGGCATTTTATTTTGTGCAAATGATTTCATCATCACTGCTCATAAAACGGTGAAGGTTTGAGAAGAAACCGGTTCGTCCTAGAACCAAAAATTCGAACACATTTGTGTTATCCACAACAACACAACTTGCACAAGGGCCGCGTAGATTACGGCCCACTCCCTCTTACAAAAAGGAGGCCAGTGTCCCAGCATTGGGAACATTATCGCCAGATTATGCATATGGTTCTATGTTCTATGTTAGAGCGTTTAGTTTCCGCACTTAGTCCTTAAGATGAACCATTGTGCGTTGGCCATTGCGGCTGTCGGTGGTTATTCCAACCAGCCCACCTCCTTCCAGAAGCTAATCACGTGTCCTGGTCTGTTCAGAACATCGGTAAAGGATCTGGGTGCCCCGAGGGTTTCTGTTCTAATCTGGGTGACGCCTGTGCATTCGAAGAGCACATGCGTTACGGTTTCTTCCGCCTCCATGCAGGCCCTGCACAGAGGGCTGTCCGTTATCCCTATTGTGTGGAAATGTTTGTTTAGCGAGCAATGTCCCGTTATGTACCCCGTCACCTGGCGCAGACCGTTCCTGTCCAGACGTAAAAAGCGCCTGGTCAGCCTACCATCCAAGAATGGTATAGCCTCTCTGGACTGCCTGCAGTCCGGTGTCAAGGTCCACCAGTTCTCCGCTTGTGTGTGGGTGAAATCCTGTAGCCACCTGCGTAATTGGTTGAAGGGGATGGGTATGATAGGTTCTATGCATACGCATATGGCTTAATCAAGCATATCAGTCGACACCATGATTTTTACCTTCTGCATATTTTCTGCGGGTTTACAGTGCCAGCATCCCAGTAAAGTTATAATTAGTCCATTCAAAATTTTGATCATTTCTCGCAATGAAAATGTTAAATTTAAACATGAATGTGACAATAGGATCCTTTGTAGACTTGAAATGATAATGTGTAGTAAAGAATAATGAAAATGTCTTTTGAATGTGTTATCTTCTTCGTTATTTATCTCCTGTGGCTTTATGTGGGTGTGTAAATAATATACGGGACTTGGCAGATAAATGAAGGTTGCAATTGTTTTTCAATTTACAGGTCTGCTGGGTTAAATAAAGGGATCTGTTTTATGAATAGCTCCCGGGGATTGTGCGAGAAAATTATAAGAGGGCCATATTTATTTGAAGAATATAATATGGTGGTTTCAAATAATCCATACTAATATTATAAAATGTAAAAGTAACTTTGTCTGTCCCGTGAGATGGCCGTTGGAGCCGAAAGGATCTGGAGTGGCGACCACGTACCGGAAGATGTAGCGTGGGAAGGCCTCCCATAAGGTGGACTGATGACCTTGTGAAAGCCACAAGAATCCGCTTTATGCGGGAAGAACAGAACCGGTCGAAGTGGCGGTGCTTGGGGGAGGCTTATGTCCACCAGTGGACATCTTTCGGCTGAAATGATGATGATGAACTCTGTCTGTCTGTCTGTTACGTTTTCACGCCTAAACCACTGAACCGATCGTCATGAAATTTGGCAGAGATATAGCCGGGGATATCGAAAAGGACATAGGCTACTTTTTTACACTACACTTTAATGCAGAACTGTGTTTTTAATATATATACCACTAAACTTGCAATTGCTTTGATAGTGTTTACTAGTGCTGTAAACCTAACGATGATTTCTTTCACTGTTACTCGTTTGTCTAAGAAAGTAGATTTTTATGAGAATGAAAAAGTCAAGGTGGAATGACTTATACTTCCCCGGATAATTCTAAAGTTTCTCGTCTCCAAAAAACGCAATGAAACTTGGTTAAAAAAAGAACAAAAATTTCCATGTATCCAACCTACACATGTTGTTCGCAACCAATACTTCCGAAAAAAACTGGAATAAAACTCTACAGCATATATATCGGTTACCTCGTGTGAATTGACACCGGCTCTCACTTTGCAATGTCAATGGGCAAATGGGTATCAATGACGTTTGAAATTGTTTGTGTGTGAACCTGAGTTTTGAAGAGGACGTTTATTTTAGGAAATTGATAGTTTTTTATACGAAGGTGTCATTTTTAGTCACTTTTTGCTGGATTTGTATTTGAAAGCTTTGAACTCGAAAGTTAATTAGTGCGAGCTGTGGCTGCGAGTCGATTATTTCTTTAAAAAATTTACATACAAACATTGCGTCGTATAAACATCTTCGTTCTTCTAAAGTGTATAAGTCAAGCGTGATTGCCCAGTGCCACCGTTGCCAACTCTACGGGCATACGCAGAAGCACTGCTATGCGACACCCAGGTGCGTAAAGTGCCTGGGTTCGCATAGCACTGCGGAATGCGAACGTCCAAAGGACCGCGCACTGTGCACTGAGCCACCTAGCTGCGTGCTATGTGGCGAGGCAGGCCACCCCGCGAACTACCGTGGCTGCGCTAAAGCCCCAAAATCCGCGCCCCCTCGCTTAGCGAAGCGTACCGACGCGCGTCAATTCCGCGAATGCCCGTCCTACTTGGAACCAGTTAGACTGAGTCCCCAGAGACCCAGTCCCTGGAATTACCTGCACCATCAGCAGGCGTTCCCCAATCTCCAGACTAGACACGCCCCTCAGGCAGTCGCTCCCCAGGCCCCTCAGGCCAGTATACCCCGATTAATGGACCCGCGAACCCGATTCGAGAACTCGCAATCGAGGCCCGCGACCATCGCGCCCCCCACCGCACCCGCGCCCCTCGCCGCCGCGCCCGCGCCCGCGCCCGCGCCCGTCGCCGCCGCTCCGTACGCGCGCCCCCCTCCTAACCACACCCCCACTCCCGTGGCCGGTGTCAACAAAGTAGATCCCTTCCAGGTGATCTCTTCCACCTACATGGTCTTCCTCACCCCCCGCGCGAGGAGGATGGCCGATGAGATAGTCGCTGCGACCAACGCCGGTGACTTATACCAAATTCAGGCAATATACAATGCGTATCCCGAGATCACGCAAGTATTGTCTAGATTCGCGAACAACACCCCTAGACCACTTAATGGATACTAGGTCCCCCGCTAGAAACAAACCCCGATCCCTAATGTTAGGTTATTTTAACGCCAATGGCTTGGACGGCCAAAACTCAGAGATCACCGAATTCCTCGGCGATCATAAGGTAGACGTTTTCCTAATTCAAGAGACCTTTTTAAAACCCAGGCACCGTAACCCGTCAATTGCGAATTATCGTATAATTCGCAACGATAGGTCGCGGTGCCACCTGGGAGGTACTCTTATCTATTATAAATCAGAGCTCTATTGCACGCCCATAGACCCTCCTGTCCTAAAGTCCCTACTAGAAGTCTCGATCTGCCGAATCGGTATGACGGGCCACCCATCTATAACGATAATATCAGCTTATCTGCCCCCTACCACTACAATTGATCCTATCCAAGATCGACTACTGACCGACGACCTTAGCACCCTCTTGAGCATGAGTGATTCCGTCATCATGGCGGGTGATCTCAATGCCAAGCACCCAGCCTGGAATAGTAGACTCACCTCCCATAGGGGCAAAGCCCTCTTTGACCTCTGCCCCCTCCTAAATTTTGATATCATCGCCCCGATGAATCACACCCACTATCCGCATAATCCTGACCATGCCTCTGACGTGCTCGATGTGGCACTTCTAAAGAACATCAACCTGCGGTTGGTCTCTATAGAGGTGCACCACGAGCTTCACTCTGACCACCGACCTGTCCTCGTAGAATTGGCCCCTCGCATAGGTCTCCACGACCCCAATATCCCCCCGCGTACCAAAAGGATAACGGACTGGAAGCGAGTAGGCGAAAGCTTGAAAGCTAACACGTCCCCCCAATTGGATTCGATCCCCGACCAGTTCGACTCTATCGCAGACACGACGACCGCGATCGACTCTCTCACAGAGCACGTACAATCTGTCCTGAACACATGTTCAAGGGAGGTTCCGGCGACGGATAACCGTCGCGGGAAACTGCCGGACGATGTACGTGCACTGATGACGGAGAAGAACGCAGCCGTCCGTGCGTACAGTAGCTTTCCCTGCACGGCTAACAAAATCCACATGCGCTACTTGCAGCGTGCTGTAAGTAAACGCGTGAAGGAATTTCGTGACGCCGACTGGGATAAGCTACTGAGCAGCCTAGAGCCGAACCATCTAGCATTCTGGCAACTCCAAAGGAAACTCAATCCCCGAGGAGGTGGCTCAGCCTCAATGCCCCCACTGATCCGCCCAGACGCGTCTCTCGCTTTCGAAGACATCGACAAAGCCGAATGCTTAGCCGACAGTCTAGAGGCCCAGTGCTCGCCCAGCTCTCAACCAGTAGACCAGGCGCACCTCGATGAGGTCGACGCTGAAGTCGAACGTAGAGCCTCCCTCCCGCCCGTCGAAGACCCTGAGTATCCTCTGGCTCCCGTCACACCGGCGGAAGTGCACGAGCTCATAAAGGGTCTGAAACCTCGTAAAGCCCCTGGCTCTGATGGTATCACCAATAGGGTGGTCCAATTGTTCCCCGCCCACCTGATAATGCTCTTGGCCACCATCTTCAATGGAGCCATGAACAATAATGTCTTCCCGCAAGTGTGGAAAGAGGCCACAGTAATCGGTATTGCCAAACCCGGTAAACCCAAGAAGGAGCCCGCGAGCTACCGCCCCATTAGCCTGCTCACAGTCATGGGCAAACTCTACGAGAGGCTTATTTATAAGCGTCTCAGAGACTACGCCGAGACTAAGGGCCTTATCCCCCACGAACAGTTTGGATTCCGTACCAAACATTCGTCGACCCATCAGGTCTACCGTATAGTCGAGGACATAAGCGCCGGCTTTCAACGCGGCCTTATGACAGGAGCTATCTTCTTTGACATAGCGAAAGCGTTCGACAAAGTCTGGCACAACGGCTTGATTTACAAGCTGTACCAACTCGGTGTGCCCGAGCGTCTCGTGCTCATCTTACGAGACTTTTTGTCGAATCGCACCTTTCGCTATCGCATAGAGGGAGCCCTCTCCTCCTCCCATCCCATACGCGCAGGAGTCCCTCAGGGCTCTGTGATATCCCCCCTGGCTTTTACGCTTTACACCAGCGACATCCCGAAGTTTAAAAAGGCTCAGTTGGCTCTGTTCGCAGACGATACGGCCGTTTACTACAGAGGGAAGAGTCATAATGTCATCACCAGCACTCTCCAGACTGCAGCCGACAAGCTCGGTGCGTGGTTTAGAAAGTGGCGGATCGAAGTCAATCCTGACAAAAGCCAAGCGGTTCTCTTCATAAAACCGAGAAAAATCCCCCCAAAGCCCAAACCTGTCACCATGTTCGGCAAGCCTATCCCTTGGGAGAAGCGAGCCAAATATCTAGGTGTCATTCTCGATCAACGCCTCTCCTTTTCTGAGCATGTAAGTAAGGTGCGTTCGCGCGCCGCCTTCGCTCTCTCTAGGCTTCACTCCCTTGTCCACGAAAATAGCAAATTGTCACTCAAGTGCAAATTGCGATTGTACACCGCGTGCATCCGCCCCATCATGACCTATGCGAGTCCGGTCTTTGCCCAAGCAAAATCACATGTCATCCATAAGATGCAAGCCATTCAAAATCGTTTCCTCCGTAAATGCACGGGAGCCCCCTGGTTCGTTCGGAACACAAACCTCCATGTAGAGCTTAGAATGCCTACAATAGCCCAATTTCTGAAACGCTCTTCCAAGCGATTCTTCGACTCTGCCGCCACCCACCGCAACACTCTCGTTGTGCAGGCCGCCAATTATACCCCCTCCCGCATTAGTACGATCCGCCGTCCAAGGCACGCACTGACCGACCCAGACGACCCCACCACTCTCATTCAGGAGAGCCGTAGGGAAACTAGTACAGCTCGAAGAGTACACACAACACGAACACGATCACAATTCCGACCTCGCTTTAGAGGTCCCGCGCGAAACCGACGACCCCGATTAATAAGCCCTCCCCGTCCCTTGACGACGCTTAACGATGTGCCAGCATGTGGTTTAGCTGAGCCTGTAATCCAAACTCCCCCGATTAATAATCAGAACCCTGATATTATCCAGCCACCGACGGTCCCTTGCCACCCTCCCTCCGACACTGCCCTAAGCCGAGGTTCGAGCCCCACCTGGGGTGCCCTTAGCGAGCAGTCGTCTAGCTTAAGTAGATTTTAGTGTAAACCCCCTGGCTGGAGGCGTAAACTTCGTTAGGAGCTTGCGGCACCACAGGAAAGTCCGGTTAAGGAGCAGGAACCCCCAGTGGTTATACCTCCGAGATGCCATTACAAAAAAAAAAAAAAAAAAAAAAAAAAAAAAAAAAAAAAAAAAAAAAAAAAAAAAAAAAAAAGTGTATATGTGAAGAACTTCAATCTGATTTTGGAAGATGTTTTTTTAGCTATCCCAACAGAAAAAGGTAGATTCCAAACGAAGCGTTTTTGGACGCATTCAAGATGCAAACGATCCGTAGTATAGTGCAGCCGCTATACCACACTACAGTATTGTGGTGCATAGATTAATTTTTAGTCAAACAGAACTCCGAGATCACGTAGTGTCTATTTGATTAACTTTGTCCTCATTATTGTATTACACTGTCTTTATCAGATTAATTGTTCTTATACCTTAACGTGATAGCATTTATTACAGTTCAAATGCATTTAATTATTTATGAACCATTGATTGAGACTATTAAAGTTTATTCTGTAAGAGCAAGGAGTCTGTAACAGACTTAATTATACTGAAAAACTTTAATTCATTCGCATTTCCGCATACATAAAAAAAATTGAGGGCCTAAAACAGCTGGGAATATCATTAATAAAATAATAAAATACCATTGGCCCCAAATGTGAGCCTTGTGGGACTCCAGAGAAGATATTATATACGTTAGACCCGCGTTATAACCGCTTACCACGACAAAAAATATCTAACTGTTAAATACGAAATCATCCATTCAAACAAACTGCCATTGACGCCATAAATACAACTTACAAGAATGGATTTTGTGGGAAACCTTTGTCAAAGGTCTTGCTGAAGTCGTGTTCGATTAGAAGTCAGGTTGAATGACGTCAACCTGATGACCGGTATCAACAGTCCCCATTAATAGTTCAGCAAATGGAACCAGTTTAGTACTTGTTGATCGTGATGCAACAAATCCATGCTAATGATCGCTAATGAATAGCTTTAGATGCTTTTGGAAAGAGAGGCCTTCTTATCGAGAGGAGGCCTGTGTCCTAGCAGTGGGAACATTGTAGGCTGATTATGCTATGCTATATGCTTTTGGAAATGCGAGCAGAGTAGCGACTCAAACAATTTAAGTTTTGAAATCGTTTGGAGAGATTTGATGGATTCGTGTGGCCTGATGTGCTGGCCACCGTACCGTCCTACCTACCTACTTATTCATTAATTTGTTGTCTTGTCTGGCCATATCGCTGTTAAGCCCGCGATGGTACTCAACTTACACAAATCTACATCAAATAGTTCCTAAACCGAGTATCGAAACAGCGTTCGACGGCATCATTTTCTGCGTACCTTTTTTCTAAATATGTTGGGTCCAGTTTCCAGTCTAGCTGAATATCAATATTTTACAAAGAGTGACTACTTGTGTGACCAACTCAATCCAGTTACTGGGTAACACGGCACAAAATATTTTGCCAACGAACGCCCGATTTTGTATACGAAAGCCTGTATTTTGTGTAACAATTTATTTCCCTCAATTTGACTGTAATAAATAGTTTCATGACAGCAAAGGTTTAAATTGCTACCCAAATCTTAGAGAATCTTGACGTGTAAAACATCCATCAAAGCCCTTTTTTTAGGGGAATTCTCATGAATACCTCTTCCTCCTGGGATAGGAGAGCTTTTCTTATATTACCCTACACTGGAAGTAGGTACGAATATTCTTCTCATTTTTGCAAATGGAAATAATTGTATTGAGTCGTAAATTGGAGAGCAGTGGCCTACTAACGGTCTCAACTTGCCGAGTTGGATGTGAGCCCAAAACCCAGCCAGACAAGCCCTTGGTGCAATCTTAAAACGGTAAAGAAAATCATCAATCACAAAGTCTCAGAACCAAAAATTCTAAAACTTGTGAACTCTACCGAAACGCACCGGACCTGCGTGGTGGATTTTTCAATTAAAACCTTTATCTGAAGAATAAAAATGACGGTTTCACAGCTTTTGTTAAAAAAATAAAGTCAAAGTTAAATCATTTATTTCAAATAGGCACGTAAAAGGCACTTTTGAACGTCAAAAATGACGTAATAGTTAATTGATTCTAGTTGCCCCTTCCAAAAGGTAGTTATGTATGGAGAAGAATGGGCAAGAAACTCCATACTTTTAAAATGTTAACAATAGTTTGTAAACAATAAAAATTACTATACCAAAATAGGTAAAAAGAATGAAAGTGAAGTAATGACAGACAAATTAATAAATGCAGACAGATAGATAGTGCTCACATATTTACAAACATTGTATATGATTTTCCTAAAAAAATTACATATAATAATAATATATGTTAAATTAATATTCATATACACATATTAATTCATTAAGCATTATAATTATACAATGGTTAATGAAAGTATAGACAGACAGACAGATAGAAAGACAAACTTTTTAAAATGTGATTTTTTCGTATAAGTGTACGACACTTATAACAAAAAATCTATACGTTCATAATGCATTTGGTAAAAAGCTGTTGGGTATTTTGACATAGCAAACAGACACTTCAATTGTTTTTATATATGTACATATGTATGTACATTTTAAGAGAGTTTGTAAGTTGGTATGCAATCAAAATCGCGAACAAGATTTAAAACAAGAAAACATTCAAAAAGTATACTTAACATTATACTAAAACATTCATTTACTATTAATAAGAAAAACCATAAATAAATCTAGTAACTGAAAAAAAAAATAACCATTCCACATCTTCCGTATATAGCAGAGTTGTCTCATGGCTGGATAGATGGCGTTGGGATCGAATTAGATCGCGCAATGGTTTCGTTACCGCGAGTCACATATTAAGGTCGGGATGATTCGTTTAAATATCTAACATGACGCCCAAGCAAGCGGCACCCAGGCTACACGCGGCTTGCTTGAGACAATTAATACGTCACAAATCACATGCATCTGTTACGTATTTATATTCTAAGTTAATATAGGTTAATATATGGTTAATATATTGTTACGTATGAATACGTAACAAAAACAGACACTCACCTCTATACAGGCACATATATATGCACGTATAGTCGCAGCTGCGGTCGCGACTACACGTATTCACCGGGCGGCGTTACACTACAGTACTATGCCGCTCTCACACTCATATTCCGCCTATTACCCGGGTCATGGTTTGGCTAGCTCTGATAAGTGGGTCGGGTATAGGCTACACTGACCTGTAGAAGCGCCATAAAGTCGCCATCTCGTCGCTGGTCGTCCTCGCCGGGCCTCCCCCAGGTAACTGGGGGTCTCACCTGGCGGGGACAGACCGCCGAGATGTCGTGAAGAAGCGATACTGTGTAACAGTGTCGCGGCGCGACTACAGCAACAATCTCAGATACCCTATCACAGGGCCCGCGGCTGCTCACGCGGGCTCAACATCCTCAGGCCGCATCAGGCCGCCCAGATGAGGGGCCCATATTAATGGGCCACCGTGTATCATCCGCGGTCAGGGGGCTACGCCCCGGTTCCGCTAGCCACGCCCCCTTGCGGGGGCGTAGCGACATCTGAGTTTAAATATCTGTTAACTACCAGTAAATAATATTTTTGCAAAGATCGGCCCTTTGGTTCGATCTTGTAAACTTGGAAAAGACAATGTTTGTTTCGTATTAAAAAAAAATATTGTCATCAGCTGCTTATTGAAGTTGGTTATCAAATTCAACGTGTGCAATACGAGCGAATATTTTTTTTTAAATATCCAAACCATCTAATAAAGTCAATTGTAAAAATTAATTGTAAAAAATCTTTTTAACAATAGTTATTTATGATACTAGTGCGGTAAGGTGGTTTTTACAAACGAGTAGACGAATGTAAGCCCGAGACGAAGTCGAGGGCTTACCATAGTCACGAGTTTGTAAATACCAATTTCTGCACGTATGTCATACAATGTTTTTCAACACATTTGCGAGAAAACAGTACACTACGTAATGAAACAAAATGATAATATAAAAAAATAATGTTAATGAATTATAACATTATGATAGACATTTATGTTTTTTTAGTCAAGAGACTCATTCAAAATATCAGGTGCAGTAATTCCATATTAATATCAGATTCCTCGCTTGAACTCATATTATTATTTTGTATTTATATATCAGTCGGAAAGTCGCGACAACTTTGACGTTTCTAATATGAAAATGGCACGAATTTGCAAATGGCACCACATGCACGTGGTGAAAATTAGAACTACATCTTTCGTCTCATTTACTCTTTAGTATTAAAGTGAGACAAACGTATTGAGCAAAAGCGCTTCCAAGGAGGTTCGATCAGTCAGCTTATTTATTCTCGTAATGTGAAACTCCTTGGTGGAATTCTAATAATATTTTTCAATACAGTTGTTAAACATGGCGTACTTTCAGAGGCTATAATTATTATGATTCGAAAATCAAATCTTTAGCACAGGCATCTTTCTGTTACGCGGTCGTGACTTTTGTTTACGAGCTCGATCATTTTGTTTTGAAGTTTAGTTTTAAATTTATAAGACAATTTAAAAAGTTTAGTAGCAAGGAGTTTTCATACATAGAATAAAGTGGGATGGATTTTATACGAGGAAAAATTAATGAGTCCGGACGTCTTAGCATTGAATTCTCAAAAGTCTTTTAAATGATTGTTTAATATATTTATTTATCAGTTTTAATTTAATTATTTTCACATCAAGATTTGTCAAAAATCGAATAGGCTGTATAGGCTGTTGTCGTTGTAAAAAAAATGTCCAGTTGCAAAAACGCGCCATTTTCTGAAAATTTTAATTTTTAATTTTTACCTAATTCTTTGATTTGTTTTTTACTATTTCCCACAACTGTATTGAAAAAGGTCGTGTGATACACGGGTGTGTAGGTTATAACCTACTTCCCACCCTTGTATCACAATGTACTATCTTATACAAATAAAAATAAAAACCGTAAAGAATACGCACGGTGCTATACAACGGAACGTGCGGTAAATTAGGTACTTAGGTGAGAGTACCTATTTTACTGCACGTTTCGTTGTATGGTGCGTAATTTTTAACTTTCGAACAATGTATACAGGCTTCGTAAACGCATTTTTTGAGCAAATGTGTAGAAAAAAAAATTACCGACACAAAAACGATAAATTAAATAGTGTGGAAAGGAATGGAGCCTTTGCTAAAGTTGGGCAAACAGAACAAGTTATCAGTGTCATCGACTCGCTAGAGTCGTAAATATAAAATTGTATTAATGTAAAAAAACTTAGTGTCTGAATAAAGGCTTATATTATTATTATTAATCAAGCTGCCATCATCTTACTTGGCGCCTTTATATTTGTTAGTCACCGACTCAAAATTTGTAATTTCATTATTAATTATAAGTGCTCAGTTAGACTAAAAGGATAATATTTTGTTTTACGGTATCTTATAGCGTCGGTTTAATTTTATTGACATTGATTGTCGTTGATTTTCAATATCTGTGGCGACTATGCATATCTGTGGCATAGTCGTCACAGATTTTGAATATTTTTAATAACGAGAATAATAATTAGCCTTGTGGCTAAGACTTATTACTTAGTAATATCAGACGCATGGGTCGATCGATCAGGTTAAGCTACGCTTGCCGCGGTTGGTCCGTGGATGGGTGACCATCTTTACGTACCAAGATCCCTCCGTGCCTCGGAAAGCACATTAAACCGTTGGTCCCGGCTGTCATTTGTAGATCTTTGACAGTTGTTACGGGTCATCCCCCGAATGTTTGACAACCAGTCTTACTAAGGGGTATCGTGTTACCCAGTAACTGGGTAATGGAGGTCAGATAGGCAGTCGCTTCATGTAAAATACTGGTATTAGCTGTATCCATAATAATTGTTACCTTCTGATGCCTTGTTGAATATGGGACTCATCATCACTCATTTTGTATGGGTCCACGTATCTTCAATAATCGTCCATCTTATATTAGAACTATGAGTGATATAAATATGTTTAAAATACTGCACGAAATATTGATAAGTAAATGTCATTACTCTGGGAATTTCTAAATGACACTTTACATTTTATATATACTATTTTGTAACATGACTAATTTGTAATTTTACACAAATATTATAAGTATTAATTTAACTAGAATGTATTGCATGACAATTAATTTGATGTATATTTTAGGTACCGAACTTATAAATTTCAATGGCGGGATATAGCCTGTAACTAATACAAGATCTCATGAACCTACATAATTATGATCCACAATAAATTATTTGAATTTATTGTAATATGCCTTATCTCAATATTATATTTGGCTGCTTCTTGCATTTCTATAAAACCCATACGGTTGGGCATAAAATATTAAAAAACATTACATCTTTTATTTTCAGTCCCCATTTTAATATAACGTTATACTTTTAAAGCCTTTGACGCGCAAAATTTTGAGCGTCAACGCTCAAAATTTTGCCTTTAACCTCGCTTTGAACTTAAAGCTGGAAATTCACGTGCCATGACACCGTTTAGTGGTTAATTTTAAAGGAATATCTTGGATCCTTTCTATGCTTTTATGTTTACGGAAACGTGGAGAAAATTAGAAATTTTAATATCCTGCATCGCCCTTGTAATATTGAGAGAAACTTTGTTTTGGTAGGTAAATTTAATGTATATAATTTCTAATGTGACCATCTACGTCCATAAAATATATGGAAAGTCGTGCATGTTATAACATTATCGTGGACTGAAATTTAAAAGCGTCTTCATTTTACATAAATTTGACTTCCCTGTGTTATCGTGATAACGTGACGTGGACGCGGGACGTCTGCGATAATATCATCACGTTAGAATTTATTAAAGCGCATAATGGTTCGACTTTTTGTTACTTTACATGTCCAAGTAGCTTGAAACTTGTTTTTATCTCATAGTAAGACACATCCGTGCTTCGGAAAACACGTTAAGCCGTTGGTCCCGGCTGTCATTCGTGGATCTTTAGCAGTCCATACGGGTCGTCAAAAGCCCGAAAGTCTGATAACCAGTCCTACCAAAGGGTATCGTATTACCCAGTGACTGGGTTGTAGAGGTCAGCTCAGCAGTCGCTCCATGTAAAATACTGGTATTTAGCTGCATGGTTCTGGAAGCGGACTCCAACAAAGCTGGGAAATGGTTAGGTTTTTAACTATAAGAAGAACCTGTAGGGACAGTACGGATTTTATTACTTGTTTTATTGATAGACAATTCGACATTACCATTTCAAAGTATTTTCCAGATTGCATTATTTGCATAGTCAAGACAGCAACAATTATGTAAATGATTCGTATCATAACATCATGTACTAAAATTCTACATTTGTGATTTATAATGTAATATTCCTATCTAAAAAATTATTAGAATTGTATTGAATTTGCTAGAATTGTATCGTTTATAATCTCTTATGTAATTACTAATATTGTTAAATTAATAGTGTATATCTACACTTCTACACTAATATTATAAAGAGGAAAGATTTGTACCTATTTTTGTATGTTTGTAATGAATAGGCTCAAAAAGTACTGGGCCGATTTAAAAAATTCTTTCACCAATAGAATGCTACATTCTTCCAATTTGACATAGGCTACATTTCATTTTGAAAAAAATTAGGGATCCTTGGTGAAATTTGAACAATGTAACCGAAGGTGTAGAAAAATGAGTCTTAAAATGATAATTATCTACCCCGTGCGAAGCCGGGACGGGCTGCTAGTTTTTAATAAAGGGTAGATTTTTGAGTATCTATACTCGTAAAATATCTGTAAGACCTGTTTTATCACCAAAAATTACAGTAATAAATACTTTGACTTTGAAATACTTTGACTAAATAAGACGCTGTAAAATCATTCCTTTTACACAAATCATGAAAATACTCGGGGGTCAAAAGTTGCCATATGCTAGACGATAAAAAAGTACCTAACCAATCTAAAACAGTACGTAGTTAAATATATTATTTCAAGAACATTTAAGGTTCTAAAAGGAACTACAATCTAATTTTATTCGAGAAAAAAGGTCACTCCTTTTAACAGCCTAAATTATTTCATTATACAGGGCTTAGACAAAAAGTAATAAGACTGAGTGACTGTTTTAACCTATTTGATACCAAGGCTCCGTTCACGGCCCCGATCAATGCGACTTGCGTTAAGCTGCGCTCGTCATCTGTTTCCGTACGTCACGCGTCACTCCGCAAGTCGCGGCGCGGTCATTCATCGTGGATGCTGCTGAATGAATAAATGAAATGGATCAACCCAGCGTAGTTTGACCAGACTCGATTACTCGAATGAACCCAAAGACACAGTTCACACTAGCCCCTGGAGCCTCATATTTCATGGGGCTATGGCGACCATTGCATATCAAGGAGTAGACCGGGGGGCGCGATAGTGGTAGGGAAGACGTGTCCATAGGATATGGAAGGATAATTAGAGCCGTTCCGGAAATGCATCCTTAAGTAAGCAATAGAATAGTGCAGAGACGGATATTTACTTAAGGCAGGGAACAACATCTTTTAATGACGTCGCCGCCAGGTTGGCTCAGATCCAGCTGCTTTTTCGACTCTTTTCTATGTCAATGCAATGCTGTGTAGCACGTTTACACGTTGCTGTTTGAAAAGTCTTCATCTGAGGTCTCGCTACTATCCGTTTCAGTTTTTTTCAAATCACGCTAGCACCCTTCTTGATCTTATCTCAGTCTTCAGCAGTGTCCTTCCAAAATTTGATTTCCTTGTCGTAGTAAGTCATGTTCTGTTTTAGGTTGTCATTCCATGTGTTCCATGTGTGTCAGTCGACTTTCTTGGATTTGGTCTTATACTGTATGTAACAGGTGTGAATCGCGTTGCCTGTTAACATGTACGGGATAGCACATCCTGTAGTTCTTGGGGCGTTTGGTTAAGGTTTTTCCGACTAATATTTCAGCAAAAAAAAAAAAATGATTTGAATTTTGACTTTTTTTTGACCTGCCACACGTCAAAAAAGTCAAAATACAAATCATTTACATATGTATTTCAAATAGGCACGTAAAAGGCGCTTTTGAACATCAAAAATTACAAAAATAGATAATATAATTGATTCTAGTTGCCCCTTCCAAAAGGTAAGAAGAATGGGCAAAAAACTCCATACTTACTCTTTTAAAATGTTAACAATAGTTTGTAAACATTAATTAATAATTATAGGTAAAGACGATGTACCTAGAATAATAAAAATTACTGAACACAATAGGTAAAAAGAATCAAAAGTGAAGTAATGACAAACAAATCAATAAATGCGATAGATACATGGTGCTCACATATTTACAAACATTATGATATAATATATATATATATATAATATTATTATTATTATATATTATTATTTTATATGATTTTCCTAAAAATTTTACATATAATAAGTCAGTGTGTGAGTTAAAGTATATTTATTACAGAAAATAAAATTAATATTATAAAAATTATAAATTACCTATACAGTTAAATTAGCAACCAGATTGATTTTGTCTAGACTCTAAATTGTCCTATGGAGCAGGACCAGCATGTTTCCAAGCATTCTTATCTTGGATATAATCCACTAATTTGTAATATGCTTGTTTACAAAGTGTGCTTTTAATATGAGTTTTAAATTCTCCTATGATGCTGTGGCAAGACGACTATCGCTTGAGTGTGTAGCTCGTGTCCACGAGTAACACGGGTAAGACGGGATTAGTAGAGGCAATGACACTGGCTTTATAACATTTTGATAAATACAGTTGTTGATAAATGATAAAAAGGTGATGCTGAAAATTTATAAATTTAATAAAATTGGTAGTATTAGTGGCGAGAAATTTGAAAGTTGAATAAAAACCCTGTAATGAAGAAATTATTTATTTATTATTTTATATTTTCATTGTGCATTATTTATTATTTATTTATAGAATAGATAGATAGAATACTCATTATTATGTACACCATAAAAATTACAGATATATATGTAGAACTGTTACATAGGGTGTCACAATGGGCGGTCTTATCGCTAAAAGCGATCTTTTACAGACAACCTTTGGATGGATCAAAACGTAGAAGGAGAGACAATACTGCAGTCAGTGGTGTACCATTTACATATATACAATTAATACATACATACATAAAGCATATAGATACTTATCCATATTATATATTCATTTAGTAGTTTACATACATTGTATACATTTAAGTTGGTGCCAACATAAACTCATTAGAGTTTCACCGGGGCTTCTGGGAGTTTCTGTAGGCTTAATAATGGATAATGGTAGAAAAAATTAGTTAAAGAAAAGCTTTTCCTAAGAGTGATGGTCTTTATACGTTTGGCATATTATTTAAAAGGTTTCAGTTGGATACCAGAGCTCGATGCGTCTAGCCAAGCATAGCTTTATTACTAGACTAATAACTGTCTAGACAATTTATTTATTTTTAATCTTGTTGTACTTATTTCTTAGCAATATGGCCCTTGAACTCAATGAATTTATATATTTTTAGTAAAACTGAATCTTCTCCTTAAAATATTAATTGAATTTCAAACAATTAAATTTTACTCAAACAAAATTAAACATTTTAGAGCCCTTAACCCTTAATAAATCTAAAATAATTACACTAGACATTTCAATTTCGTATTATTAGCAACACTTGTATTCTAAGCAAGATGAAAATTATACAACATCGCAATTTCGAGAAATTGCACGTCTGTTTACGAGCTCGCGCCAGTGACTATCTCGGTACGCTAATGACTTCTGAACGCTGCTTAACATTTGAAGATAAGGTCCATTTATTTTAAGAAAAACGCGTTGAAGATTTGAAAGCTCTTTATATACATTAACACGGAAATTTTTGGTATTTTACTTTTTCATTATTAATGTCAGTAATATTTTCGTGATTTTCTTTCTTTCTTTTCTTTTGTCGTTTGCTCGTTATTTTGATTTGTAAATGCCTGTTATAGCCGTTGATAAAAAATATTAGGATTTCATAAATACAATTTAGTGCAAATTTTAACTTTCGCAGAGAGGAGGCCTGTGTCCCAGCAATGGAAACATTATAGGCTGATTATGCATATGCTTATGCGAATTCTAAAGAGTGAGTGAGAGAGTGAGTGAGTGAATGAGTGAGTAAGTGAGTGGGTGAGTGAGTGTGTGGGCATACTGTAATGGCAATGTAATGGCAGGCCGTTAACTGTTAGGTTATAGATAGAAAGAGAATTGAAACCAGCAGGATTAATCACTACATATTATAAAACAAAGTCCTCCGCCGTGTCTATAAAACAAAGTCCTCCGCCGCGTCTGTGTGTCTGTCTGTCTATTCGAGATAAACTCAAAAACTACAGATTTTCATGCTGTTTTCACCAATGGATAGCGTGGTTCTCGAGGAGGTTTTAGTATATAATTTTTTAAGTTTTTGTATACATTAACGTCATTTGCTGGAGGTGTCGGAAAAAAAAGCCGTCTGGGAGCTTTCAACGAAAATGCTGTCTTAACCCTTTAAGATATAACAAAATAATGTATGGTGGAATTGAGTATCATATATAGGTCTACAGAAAAGTCCACGATGGCATACCTATGTCTATCTGTTAAGGATAACATACTATATCCATTTTATTGTGTTTTTGTAGGTATTTGTTGTCTTTAGGTAGTCGGAACTTACCGGGACTTAACTTACTTACTTAATACTTAACTTAACTTACTTATCGGGATAAAAAGGGTTTTATCCCGATAGTATTTTTCCGTAGGAGTATTTCCGACATACACACGGGCGAAGCCGCGGGCAAAGGCTAGTTAAAGTTAAGTAATAGATGCACAGATATATGCTATATAATAGATACATAGATACATACATACTAACTACTTATATAAGCAACGAAAATAAATGAAGTGTATAGATTATCACAGCTAACAACGAGAACAAAAAAGAAAAAAGAAAACAAGTAATGTTCCTTCTATTAATTCGCACAGTTTTGCGTTCAAAATGGTCTCCTGTAAAATCATTATTTTGTTGATAACCGTGTATATTTTGCGTCCGTTGATATGGACAATTTAAGTTGTTTGTCAATTTCCTTACCAAATTAATTTTGACTATATTTCGACTGGTATCACTTTTTGTGGTTACAATTTATAATACCTATCTTCATTCGAAGTTCATCCTTTTGATATAATTCCTTGTTGTTGAGGCGTATAATTATAACGGTGCAAAGTTATGTTCTATTGTGAATAAATTTAATATTCCAATAGTAATACGGTCGGACTACCCTTGACTTAACTCCGTTCTGGCTATTTGCATAATTTGAAAGACAGACAAAAAAAAAGGTACTATCATCGATGTTGGCACGTGTAAGAGAAATCTGACCTTAACTTGTTTTAAAACCTTTTGTTTTTCGTTTATTGCTAGATTCCTCGTTTAATAAGATGTTTGGTTTCTTAGAGATATGAGGAACAGGATGTAAAGTTCACTCATACTCTATAGTAAAGGGAGGATCCTCCGACCAGACGGGTATTGTGTCTGGTGGGCAACTGCCCAACGGTTGATGTCGGGATGTTGTATATATGCTAGTCGCGCGGTAAAATCTGATAGCGCGATGCAGGATTTGTGACGTCAGGTCTTTGATGCGTAGTTCGCATGTGGCATTGTTGATACCGCCACAGTTTTAATTTTACACTTGTGTTATTTTAAGTTCGGATCAAAGGACCACTGATTTATCCGCGTTAGATAAAGGCCTATGCTTCTAAATATAATCATGTTAATACCAAACTTTAACAAATATTTAACTGATTGTCTAAAAACTTTTAGCGCAGAAGCGCTAAAAGTTTTTAACTTTCTGGCCTTTTCTCACAGTTAGTCGCAGTAACTAAGCTAGAGTACCTTGACTAAAAAGGTTAGGTTAGGTTGGAACTGTAACCAACCAAGCGCAAGCCAAGTCAGCGAAACAACGGCGATGCCGTGGCAGCGGCCGGCGAGCGCTTCATCCAAGTTGAGTCACACTTACTTGACTATTAAGACTATTAGGACCACAAAACTGGAAATATTTAAGGTACACAAAAGAGGCGCAATCATTATATTAGTGTGTTTAATAATATTTTTAGGAGCTCAAAATAGGAAATATTTGAGGTTTCCTAAAAGAGGCGCAATCATTATAATAGAGTGTTCAATAATATTTTTAGGAGCTCAAAATGGAAGTTATTACATGTTTGAAAAAATAAATGCCTTATGTTAAGAATTATTATAGAATATCTATGTAGGTTACTGTACATAAAGACTGTCACTTAGCGCAGCCGCTGCACGCTTGAAATAGCGGGATAAGGCAACAACTTGCGAGCTTAGAATACCAGCCCGTAAATTGGTGCTAAAGGACTGCCGCAGCGGTAAGCCATATCCTTTTGCATAGTTTTGTTGGTACGGAAAATAATTTGTATTCTATTTTGAGAAATGTTTTGCAAGCGGCTGTGATAAACAATTTTTGAATGTCACATAATGTATTAATTAATTTGTTTATCAAACACCCTTTATTAGGGTGTGTGAAAAACAAAATGGACACACATATTTAAAACTAGTATACAATGGGCGGTCTTATCGCACAAAACGATCTCATATGTATGTTCTTGTCTTACATTTTTAACTATTATTTGAAAATATTGTATAAGCCAATTATTTTTAAAAGAGTAACCGTGGAGTTTCTTGCCGGTTCTTCTCCATAGGAAACAACCAATTGGAACTGTGCACCTAGCTTCTGACGTTTCATAAGTGCCCATCTAGGTGAAGGAATCGTGGACTGTAGGTTTTCGTCGGTGCTGGAGATAGTAGGCGGAGGCTGGTAGCGGAATTTCAAACTAGCTTTCTTCACTTTTATCAAGTTTATTAACGAACACACAAGAAACACGTCTGTATCACAAGCTTCCAAATTCGAGAGAGTGAATGAGCACAATTTTAGCGAACAGAACGAATGAACTTATTCTAATTAAAAAATAATAATGGCATATGTTACCAAGCTTAAAATTAAAGTAAATACGGCTTTACTTGCATATTATGCTTTGTTGGTGTTGCCAACACTAGGTTTATGTGAAATAAAATATTTTTATTTAATTTGAACAAGTGCAACTATTTCTGGTCCTACTCGCCGCAGCTACATTGCCAATCTTTTTTAAAACACTAACTTTCAAAACGATGTCAGTAAAACAAAAAAGAATGCTTCCTACCCTAATGACTAATGCAAAAAGACAAAGGGACGACTTTCCTAGACATCGGACAGGGGCAATATTTCATTTGTATGCAATTTAAAATGTCAGACTTTTCTTGCGATCCCTCACCCGATATTGCTGCAAATAAATTGAAATATGTACAGCGTATTTTAAAATCGTATTTTTATAGACACTGACATATGATAAATGATGTTTCTAGAAATCCAATATGGCGGCTGCCTTGTAAGCGGTTCGACTAGAATTTTCTGTACGGGAGTTATTGAATTTTGTGTTTTTTAGCATTGCAAAAGCGCTAAAATGTTTTCCTGTCTTGGGTTTGAGTGAGTCCATGATGATTTACATGGAGAATAAATTTTAATGTCTACTATTCATAAATTCGTTCTTTATGAGCCGTATTATAAAACGCAAGTCATGAAAATAACCCCGTTAAAGTGTCAATGAAACAATTTGTTGTCTATTAGATATTACATACGAGTAACTTCTGCTATTTATTTATTATATTTTATTGTATGCTTAAGTAAAAAAATATTGTATAAAGGCTGACTTAATACCAATTCATGCTTGCATGCTTAATGCTATTATATTTGCGTAAAGTAAACAATTTTATTTTGTGAGTAGAAAATTAAGCTGACATTTACATGACAGCTCTTTGACTTTTAGCTGTCCCTGGCGCCATTTTGAGTGTTGTTAATACCGTTATAGCAAAGAACAGCTTTGGATAAGAATAAGTGGAGGAAAATAGAGGAGGCCTATGTCGCAAGACAGCCTGACCTGGTAGCTGATAATTGCTAATTTGTTTTAATAACAAAACATCACGCTTGTTATCCCAGAAAGGTTAGGCAGAGGTATACCTACAGTACACCCACATTTAGTCAGTTATGTTTAAGTCATCAAACGGGTACAAATCCAGACTCCGGGCTGCTACTGAAAAATTGTAGATGTAAAAACCCAATAACACTTTTCCCGATCTAGGAATCGAACCTAGGACCTCATTTCCAGCAGTAGCGCTTGGGACCACTAGCCTAACCCTATAATAAAGCAAATTAGCAATTATCATCTATCAGGCTACCGTACAATAGCTCGCCGACCGGTAAGGACCAGGCCCGGGTCAATGGCGCGTTGTGTTCCACGCGCGTCTCAGAGAGATGTCAGCACGCACTGACGGGGTCCGCTAGAACCGGTGCCTGCCAGGGTTGCGGGCTTGTCCAAAAGGAATACCGTGGCCCTGGCACACAGGCAACTGAAGGAACACGGGTGGGTTTTAGTCAGTAAAAGTCTGACACGCCCTCCCGTTCCGCCCAGAGCGGGAGAAGTTATTTGATAATTTCAAACATACAGAAAAAAAAAGGCTATCGTAGAATCTGAAAATAAAAATGTTCTTTATTAAAGAGGAGAGGACATGTACTGGTATGGTTGTAACCCACACATGTGAACTCTTGTGAGCTCAAGTACCTATGACGTTGCGCGTCACCCAGTTCGAATATAGTCGTAAGACAGAACGGTCGGTCACTAGCCGTTATTCACGTCACTCGTGTATTTTATATTCACCATAATTTTAGTTCTTGTTTATACACCATGTTTAGTTAGTAACCGTTATTATTAGATTAATATTGTGTAACACTAAAATGAACGTTTAATTGCATCATACTATAGAACCTATATCACGTCCCAACAAAAGTTCTATATTATTAAATGTTACAAGTATTAAGAACTCGTGTATGTACGAAAAAGGGTCAGAGAAAAACAGCTACATGAATTAAATGCTTAAAATAGCATTTATTTCATGTACTTTAATTATTTATTTTTAATACCAATGTGGGAATGAATGCGGAAGTAATATAGGGAACGGAACGTAAATGAAGATCTGAGTGAGTGAGGGGAAGAACGAGTTTGGACGGTGTGCCTGAGGACGCTTTAGAGAGAGGACTTTATAAAAAACTGGAGTAATTATTTAAAAAAGACAAATAAAATTTTGTCTCAGTGTAAAGATGTTTTTTATTGGTACTCGAATCCCAAATACTACACCAATATACAGGCTCAAATTTTATTAGCGACCGAAACTTTGCAGACGTGCTGGGAATTTAGTTAAACACGATTAACAAAGAAAAAAAATATATATTAGATGTTTTTTTTTCTTGAGACCACTTGTAGTGAAGTTACTTGAAGTAGTTGAGAAAATCAATTTAAATTGAAAGAATTTTCTAATACCTTTTATAAAGTTTCATATTGAGACACAAAGCAACAACATTCGATCCCACATTCCTCTAGATCGTATTTTATTGCTTCGTGTCTCAATATGAAACTTTATAAAAGGTATTAGAAAATTCTAGACACACTTACCGAGGTTGCTAACTGAGCCGATTTTCATAATTTCTTCTCAGTCACGAGATAATATTTTTTTAAAGGAGTGCCGCTAGCGGACCGGTGAGCGCCCTCTTAATTCGGAATAAAAATAAAAACTTTAAATTAACTGTGTTTTATTTAACTATATATTGTAGAGACAATACACAAATAATTAAAACACAGTTAATTTTTAAATTAACGGTGTTAAAAAAAGTTAAATAAAACACAGTTAATTTTTAAATTAAATTAACTGTGTTTTATTTAACTGTGTATTGTAGAGACAATACACAGTTAAAGTTTTTATTTTTCCTTGGAATGCCCAAGGAAAACTTTAAATTAACTACCTGCATTTTCTACCAGTCTACCTTAGGGTGAAGCAGAGGCATCACCCTAAGGTAGACTGGTAGAAAATGCCCAAGGCCGCCTTTTTACAGTTTTTACTTGTGCTTAGAGTTTTAATAAATAAATAAATAATAAATTGAAAGTGTTCTTTTTAGTTTGTACAGACGACTTAACAATACTTATTTTCAAAGGTAAATTAAGGGTTTTCAATAAAATTACGAGCTTTTACTTTTACGAAGCAAATTTCTATTATTATAGAGATTTTAGCACACAAATTAATTTGTTGATTTAAAAACGTAATGTCTTTAATTGAAAACATGGGTATAAGCTTTTTCTTTAAAAGAAAAAAAAAATTGCTAGCGAGAATAAACCTTTAAAAACACAAAAAAACACTAAAAATGTGTTTTATAAAAAAAATAAAAATAAATTATGATCCTCCCTGGAATTGAATAAAGCGATATTAAAAGGCTGACATTTAAAATTATCTGCGTAAGTAATTTCAACAATTTGCGACACAAAATTGAAATTTACAGCTATCAAACGACGACGACGAAGCTCTAAAAGAAATAGACTTTAAAATTGATAACGGTGGTCCTTGGAGTCGTATATTAAAATCACTTTATTTTCAGCCAGTATCTATAAATATATAATAGGGATTTATTTCGGTATATTTTATAGGGATGTCGACGAATTATTGGACACGTATTTTTTCTTTATTTACGTAATAAAAAAATTAAGGCGATACATTGAGTTCAAATGTGGTATGACGTCACTCTGTGCTAGATTTTGTACGTAGTTTGTTAGAATTGTGACGTAACGAGCCGTGGGGGCTCGTTAGTGTGTTTTATCTAAGTAATTTTTTATTAATATGATAAAGCAAAAAATACGTGTCTAATATTTTATTATCACTTAACTGACGAACTAAACATTTTTTTTCTACCCAGGCAACATACCTATTTTATATTATGTTCCATAGCAGGTCATGGAGGCCTCTTCTCATACAGATAACTAGCTTCTGTCCCGCGACTTCGTCCGCGTGAAATTGCAGCCCCCGACCCACCACGTCACATCCCGTTGCACACCCGCGCTATTACTTCGTTTTCACATAGAGTTTTTCTCTCTCCTTAGGGTCGCAGCGTGATGTTAAATAGCCTATAACCTTCTCTAGGCCTCTCCCCCTCCCTCTCTCCCTCTCTCTCTCTCTCTTTTCCTTCTCTTCATCAGATACAAAAACAATTCGATACCTCCCACGCAAAAAGTCGTAACATGTTTTTTAGTTAAATGGGATTTTAGTACTATAATGTAATATTATATAAATATTCTTAAAAACAATATTTTCATATTTTCACTAAAATCCGAGTTTCTAACCCACTAATAGTCTTATCATATCATGTTTTGCGGCTGATCAAGACAAAGATGAAGTTAAAAATCACAAATTTAAACATGCGAACTTATGCGCAGGTGTCGAATTTTCAGAATGCGTTCATTAGTTTCAGAGATTACCCCTACATACAAACTTCCAAAACTTTTTTTTTTTAGATTAGGTACCAAACATAGTTCACAGTGTGCTCACTATGATTGTCAGTTGATAATTTGGGATCACTTGGTCTTGCACCCTTATTTCGTAACACATTATCCATCAAAATCTCAATAATTTTGAAGGATATTGCTAATCCATTGCTTCATTTTATTATTATTATTATTATTATATTTTTTTTTTTTTATTTAAAACGTTGCCCCACACTAGGAATTGCCGCACATATGCCGCTTCTGTGGTCCCGGGTTCAAATCCCAGTGGGGGAAATATTTTCTGCTTGGTTTGGTTGGTGGTAGGACTTGCTCTAAGTCTGCCTGGCTAGCTAACACTTATCTAAGTCTGTCGCCATAACAACAATGTTAACAGCATTGTTGTGTTTCGGCAGATAAAAAAATAAAAATAAAAACTTATTTATATTTAAAAATTACTTTATTTATATGAGTTTACTTAGATTAATAAAAATGTTAAATATTTTAAATTAGCCTTTTTACTTTAATTTTTAAAGTAATACCCCTAGTAGCATTTTTGTGGCGTTTGGTTAGGCCACATACCTCTGAAGTTGGCCCAACTAAATGCCAACGGAAAATGCTACTAGGGACGTAATGAATATACGGCTCACGTAGTCGTGGTTTTATACCGTTTTAAACAAATTTAAAACGGGTTTTAAATCATGGCATTTGGATTAAAACGGTTTATTTACAACCATAGCACTGTAACCCACCGCGCGGGCCCAGTGTGGGTTTTGGGCCCTTGAAACTCCATCAAAAGAATATAGGCCTCTCTCAAGATCCAACATAGTCATTTTACTAAGAGTTTAATAGAAAACATTATAGCTGCTCTATATCTCTGTAGGTATAATAAGTATCTAAAAATAAAATAACCTTTTCTCAAAGTTAATAGATACCATTTTATTATATTTATCTATAACCATGATTGATAACAAGTTAGTTGTAGACATTTCAGATTGAAAAGAGTTTTTTCAGCCTTTTATATGACGCACTATTTTTTGGGCTTTCGTTTCGGATCTCGGCAATATTGTGAGATGAAAGAACCATTTGTATCTATTACGACCACTAAAATGAAAAATCCGGACAGTTTATTGGACTACGGATACAGTAGGGTTCTGTAGCAGACATTATTTTTTGTATAAAATAATAAACAAGAAAATACGCCAAATTGACGTGTCGAAATTAACAGTTGTGTATATTGCTGACCGGAATGGCAGTTAAAATTCCTTAGAGAAACCTAATGTCTGCAATATCGAATCGAATGACGATAAATTATGTCATTTGTATTATGGTAAAATTTTAATAACACACATAATGATTGGTCCTTGGCCGCTCTGGACAGAGAGAACAAAACGGACTAAATAAAATTGAAATCTGTTTCAGATTTAGAAAGAAAGAAAGAAAAGAATATCAAGATTTTGAGAAAATAAAGCGAAGCACGACACACAGTAGCAATGGGTTTCATTTTGACAGTTCAAAAGCATTCATTGCGTTATTTAGGTTATTAAGCAGACAAATTTTTCGAAAATATGAAGCAATGGATATCCTTCAAAATAATTCAGATTGTTATTGATTGTGTGTTACACAATTAGAGTGCTGGTCTATAATAAATGAAAAAAAAAAAAATATATATAATAATATTTTTTGTATGACAACTACGAATCCCCAATGTATATCGGGCTGTGGAAAGCAAAAGGGATTGAGCTATGATGTCCACGAATATCTTTCTTATGTAGATATGAGTGGGTAGCGATCAAGGGATTATATTCAGACCACCACCCATTCATGCAATGTAAAATAAATGTCATAAATTCATAATATTGTGGTTTACTTGTGGAATGTTTGTCCTTCAGAAGGTTGACAGAAATAGCTGAATGCCATAACGCCCATTTTATATCTTTGTTTTGTTCTACATATGTACATTCATTGTGAGTTTTTGATCAGTGCGCAAATTTTGACAAATTAAACTTAAACGTGTTTTATTATACACCTATTTCTTATTTTGATATCTTAGCACAATAAAATTAAGTTATCGTTAACGAAAGATGTTTATTTTGAAACTGGTATAATGGATACTCGTCGCACAACACGCCTGCGGCGCGATCAGTGAAGCGGAACGCAGTAGTTGGTACCTATCGCTGTGCGCTCTCCCATTGATATTATTACGAATAGATTGTATCCATATTTTGATGATTTCAAGACCGAAAAAAAAAACAAGTATGGAAATGTGTTCTATTACTGATACAGAACCACCAAAAAAAATTCGCACTAGATACAAAGTTATCCTGTATAGTTACCTACGTATGAAACTGTTATGTGACAGACAAGGTACAACTAGAAAGTTGCAAATCTCAATGGTTGTAGGGCTCTAGAAAATCGTCTACCAGTCTTACCAAGAGGTTTCGGTTTTGTGGAGGTCAGTTAGGCAGTCGCTCCATGTAATATAATGGTATTCAGCTGCACCTGGTTGGACCTAACCTAACATTGTTTGGGATATGGTATATATATACTAGGCAGCTTGATTGTTTTTTATTTTTAATCTATTATTTTTCGACCAGAAATATTCAGGTTAAAAGAGCAGGATATACGTACAAATTTTTTTTTGTTGGTTATTTAAATTAACTTTGACACTTTCTTTTTCTTAAATTGACACAGGTAGATGTCGAGCCTCTATGATACAATGTTTCCGAAAAGGCAATTTTTTTAATGTTCATATTATTCACATTAAACGTTTGCTCACATTTGCTCATACAGCTATGAACAATTGAACATTATAAATGCATAAGAATAAGGTTCACATTCATATGAAACACTTTACTTAGGAAAGTCAAAGTGACTCTTGCTCTCTGCTGAAAGGCGGTAAGCGATAAAATAAAAGGCCCACGATGACACAAGTCTTTTCGATTTCACCTCTTATGTCCTAAAACCACTTTCTGTAATACGCTTTTCTTTCAGGAGGACCATCAGCTATTTTGCAAATAGAACAAAAAGGCCAATATTTTAGTCCTAAATAAAAGTTATTATATTACGAAAACTACTACCAACGAAATCTTTATACGAAAGCACGAGTACGTTCATATTATATTGTCGTATATCTAAGTTTCTTTTGTCTCAAAGCCTCCTTCATCACAAAGCTAGTATTGTTTCGCTACAACTTCTACAAAGTTACCAAGTGACTGTTACAGTGTGCCCTCCGTATAGACGTTCGTTGAGGTATGGAGTTGAAGGCAATGAAACGAGCGGGTTTGTCGGACAGACCCACTCGTTTCAGACAAAGCATATTCTTTATTGTCTACAAGACCATGTTGGATATGTATAAATTTGTAGGGTAATGTTGTAGTATCGTGGGTATTCATGCGTAGTTCTCTATAATCCGGCTCGAAGGACCAGCATTTCTAATTGGAGTAAAATATCTTCTCATTTAAATTATGACCTAGTCTTCAATCGTAATTTTCTAAGGTTCAAGTTTGAAATAGTGCCTCATCACTGTGTGTTACTTTAACTCATAAAGTTACGATTGCTCTCCGCATCGCAACTAAGCGGTGTCTAATGGTAATAAAGCCATTTAAAATCACGCTAGGACATGTTCAATTGTAGGTACATAGTATGGTTGTGCTAAAAAAAAACAAATCTGTAAAATTTGTCACCACAAATTCTAAATAATAATTACACCTTTCAACATTCTGAATGCCCTGCCTATGCTATGTTCAAAAATGTCAGTGCTATTCTGCTACTTCAGAAAAAGAAGAAGTGATACCTAGTTACATTTCGTATTCAAATATTTACAAAGTCTACTAGACCAACCTGATTGTAGAATGAGATTATAGATACCCAATTAAGATTAAACGTAGGTAAGTGTACTTGGCTGCGGTCCAGTCGCTAATTGTGTGGCTTGTGACCTAAACTTTTGAACTTATTGTGTTGTTACCTGGGCTTTAAATACCAGTAAATTTTCATAACGTTACCTTTTATTGATAGAGTTAACGTTATTATATTAGAATAACGGTAGGTAATCGATTTAACGTTATTTATGCTACATTTTATTTTATCGTTATTTAAAACGGGTGAGATGTAAGTAGTCGGGCCTGAGGCGCGTGGCGCAGCGGCAGTCCACCCTCGCGCCTCGCTGATGCTGTGCCGATCAAAACCTTGCCTGAATCTGCCTGATTCTTACCTACAGAACGGCAACGTAGCTAAATTAACGTTAGTTATCATATTTTTGTTAAAGTTAATTAACGTTATATTACTGGTAATGTTATCAAGTAGGTAACGTTAAATTTTTGTAACGTTAGTAAGGTATAACATTGAAATTTAATGTTACGTATTGGTTATTATTTTGTTATTTGGTAACGTTAACAAGCTCTCGTTGTTAGGTTATCCGTGGGTCTGTACATAATTATATGTTGTATAGGGTAGTTAGTAGTTCTGTAGATTTTTGTTTATTAAAAGTTGTAGGAAGGACAGAAAACGTGGGATGCATTAATGAAGACTCGTTCTCAAAATTTGGATTAGCTGAATGGTTATTCAGTTTCCTCCAATATTTTATTTTAATTTTATTTTTAACATTTCTTGGAACCCTGGGGTCCTGGACCTTTGGAAGGCGTATGAGGAGCCAAAGCCAACTCGCAGAGGCCCATTAGATGTTTTGAATGAAATGAGGCACCAACCGACGATTATCCTTGTATCTTCATAGAGCAAGTGCATCCAAGGATGACCCCCGGTTGGTGCAGGACTATTGCGGAACATGGAAACATAACATATTGGGTTTAGGTAGCAATCATTTTTATTGCTTGTTTATATACTCAGTTGTGCGAATCAACCTATGTGCAAATGGTAAGCAGCGCTCGCCACGACCAATCTATGGATGAGTGACCATTCTTTATTAAGACATCTTCGAGAATGTCAAACAGCTTGTTCTGGTTGTCATACGTATCTAGGATAGTCTTTAAATGTAACCAGAAGCCTGGAAGTCCAAACAACAGCCAGCTTCTCTTCTTCTTAGCGTGTTGATGCAATCTATATTGAGTCGACCCAGAACTTACGAGTTTCAAGGTCAAATCATTTATATCAAATAGAAAAAAAAATATGACTTTTTCCAATAACATGGAAAAATGGAGCACTATGGGATTAAGAATACAGCTCTTGACTTACTAAGACCATACCTGACAGATAGGAAGGTTAAAGTTCAGGTAAACGGCATAAACTCATTAGGGTCTGAAATGAAAATGGGCGTACCTCAAGGTTCGATATTGGGTCCATTCCTCTTTTTAGTTTACAACACACAACAGGTAAAACCAATTAAAAATGAAGCAATGTTCAATGTGTTAGATACATGGTGCTCACATATTTGCAAACATTGTAAAAGTAGACTACTTATTATCATAAAATGTTAACAATTAATAAGTCAGTGTGTGAAGTAAAGTAATCACAGAATGTAAAATCAATGTCATGAAAATAATAAATTATACAAATAAGATAATTAGACGTGAATAGCTTAGCTGTGGGTTGCCCAGTAATGTACCACTAAAGCTAAGCGTACATTACAGCCGCATCAAGCCACAGCGCATTTCAAGACAAAAAAAGTGATTTCCAGCCAGCCTGTAGTGTGCAATGGTTCATACAAAATATACGAAAGTGATGTAGGAGGATTTTTGCAATGTGGTGAAGATCGCACACATCCACGTCATCCTTTTAACTCCATGGAACATATCGAGATATCAATTCTCGCGAATTTCAAGTCCTCACGTACAACGCACCTGTGCGGAGATTTGCAAATAACTCATTTCGCAGCGCTGTCTATGAATAATAACAGAATCTAGTGTATAAATTAAACCTGTATTCGAGTCCCTTTTAAATTAAAATACCTAAGCGTGTGTAATCTTCTTGAATTTCTCTTGGGAGATAAGTTTTAATATAAAGTGTGTTACGCAGTATGTAGGTTGTGTGTGAAAAGTTTAGTGTGGTTTTAGTAGTGTGCCTAATTAGTGGGACCTGGTTTAAATTAAAATTATTTATTCTTGTATCTATGTTGTCTATTAGTCTAGTCTAGAATTCTAGAGTATTGTGCTAAAAAGGATTGAGGTTTTTAGTTTTAGCCCGGCTGTGCTCAGACAATTGTAGCAATTATGACTGATTAACTGTTGCCCGTGGCTTCACCCGCATGGAGGTTGGAAATTATCCCAGGAGTACTACTGAGATAAAAACTATCCGTGTCCTAGCCTAGTTCATGGTCTACCTGTGTGCCTGTTTCATCGTAATCCGTGCAGCCGTTAAGGCTTTTAAAGGTAACAGACAGATACACAGACAAAGTTACTTTCGCATTTATAATACAGGAAAAGTTTTTAATCAGTGCGCAAATTTTGACAAATTGAACTAAAACGTGTTTTATTACACACCTATTTCTTATTTTATTACGTCTTAGTACAAAAAAAATGAAGTTATCGTTAACGAAAGATGTTTATTTTGTAACTGGTATAATGGATACTCGTCGCGCAACGCCTCGGCGTTGCGGTAAGTGAAGCGGAACGCAAAAGTAGGTACCTATGAGCTGTGCGCTCGCCCATTGATATTATTACGAATAGATTGTATCTATATTTTGCTAATTTAAAGTGGGACCAAAAAAAAAGTATTGAACAAATGATGGAAATGTGTTCTATAACTGATAGATACAGAAACACAAAACAAAAAAATTGTGCATTGGTTGAAAATTTACACATTTATATAGGTATGTGTAAATTTAGTAGCTAAATTTACACATACCTATATAAAAATAAACAAGTATTTCTATTTCATGAGAACAGGCTGTCAAAAAAGTATTCCTGCTCCATCTTCACATTGAAAGGCCCTGACATGTTTTCGCGTGCTTCTTACTCTCATTGAAACTGCTCTTATAACTGAGATTTGTATTTTTACTTTTAGCCAGTACACTATTTGAGAATATGCGTTTCCCCATTTCTCATTAAGCTTTGATGCGGTTTTTTTTTAAATACTGTTATATTCAGTTCCTAAGGCTCCATCGCATGAAATTACTAACGGGGTGAATGAGGCTCTTAGGTCTGCATCTGCTCGGTCGTATTTTAAGTGTTTCTCTCGGCTATGTCTCTGTGCTGTTTTTTACCAGGTGAGGTTGCTGTAAGAGGAAGCGTTAGCATTTACAATGCGAACGTCGACGAACGCTTTCCTTGCAGGTTCCCATACACTGTTTAGTAACATATCACCTATAAGTGCTGGTTGATTGATATTTGCGTCTTGCATTATGGATTCCATTGCATTTGCATCGTCTTCTATACTAATACTAATATTATAAATGTGAAAATAACTCTGTCTGTATGTTACGTTTTCACGCCTAAACCGCTGAACCGATCGTCATGAAATTTGGCAGAGATATAGCCTGGGATATGGAGAAGGACATGGGCTACTTTTTTACACGATAACCGACATAAACGCGGGCGAAGCCGCAGGCAAAAGCTAGTTATCTATAAAATTGAGCAAAAAAACACGTTTGTTGTATGGGAGATCCCTTAAATATTTATTGTGTTTTTTAGTATTTGTTGTTATAGCGGCAACAGAAATAGATCATCTGTGAAAATTTCAACTGTCTAACTATCACGGTTCTTGAGATACAGCCTGGTGACAGACAGACAGACAGACAGACGGACAGCGGAGTCTTAGTAATAGGGTCCCGTTTTACCCTTTGGGTTCGGAACCCTAAAAACTAGGTACCTAAGACATGCAGCAACATGAAAAAGGTAATAATCGTTAGTATTACAGCCTTGAGCTGTAAGAAAAATAAAATAAAACCTAATATCCTAGCTCCAAAAATATCCAATTTATCAGACATTACATCTCAAATATACCGAACAAAGGAGGCGTATGATTTCCAAAGGCAAACAGTTGCTAAGTCCCACGAAAGTGCTAAGGAAATTCGATATTGTAATAATTATAGACCCAACACTAGCTCTCTTTTGTTATAGGCTAAAAAAATATTAGGTATAGAGTAAAAGGAATATTATGTAATGTATGAATAAGGTCGAAGGTAAGGCGGACCGATGACCTGGTGAAGGTCGCGGGAATCCACAGGATGCGAGAAGCACAGGACCGGTTGTTGAGACGATGCTTGGGGAAGGCCTATGTCCAGCGGTTAGCGTCCATCGGCTGAAAGTCTATGATGTAAAATGACTGCATGGTTGATTTATTGACCAAACTGAAGTCTTTTGGCTGAATGATGATGATGATAGACTGCATGGTTGGTCTATTGGATAACCCGAAGTCTGAATGATGATAAAGAAAGACAACCTCGTTGGTCTATTGACTAACCTGAAGTCTTTTAGCTAAATGATGATTATGATGAAAGACTGCCTCGTTGGTCTATCGATTTACCTGAAGTCTTTTGGCTGAATGATGAGGATGATGATGATGATGATTAAAGCCTGCCTCGTTGGTCTATTGACTAACCTGAAGTCTTTTGAATAAATGATGGTGATGATGATGAAAGCCAGCCTGGTTAGTCTATTGACAAACTTGAGGTCTTTTGGCTGAATGATGAAGATGATGAAAGACTGTGTGGTTGGTATATTAAATAAGCTGAAGTACTTCAGCTGAATGATTATGATGATGATGAAAGACTGCCTCATTGGTCTATTGACTAGCCTGAAGTCTTTTGGCTGGATGATGATGATGAAAGACTGCATGGTTGATCTATTGACCAAACTGAAGTCTTTTGGCTGAATGATGATGATGATAAAATACAAGCTCGTTGGTCTATTGACGAACCTGAAGTCTTTTGTCCGAATGATGATGATGATGATTTTGAACTCCTGCCTCGTTAGTATATTGACTAACCTGAAGTTTTTTGGATAAATGATGATGATGTGATGTTGAACGCCTGCCTCGTTGGTCTATTGACTAACCTGAAGTTTTTTGGATAAGTGATGATGATGATGAAAGCCTGCCTCGTTGGCCTATTGGCTAACCTGAAGTCTTTTGGATAAATGATGATGATGATGATGATGATGATGATAATGATGAAGCCTGCCTCGTTGGTCTCAATAGACCAACGAGGTAGGCTTCATCGTAATCATCATCATTCAGACAAAAGACATTCAGGTCAGTCAATACTGACCTGAATGTCTTTTGTCTGAATGATGATGATTACGATGAAAAACTGCATGGTTGGTCGATTGACTAACCTGAAGTCTTACAGCTGAAGATGATGATATAGATTTTGTTGCTGGTCTAGTCATTTCGATGAAATTTAAATAGTCTGAAATCTACCTAAAAAAACACTATTGCCCAACAACTTTTTTCGGATTTGTAATCTTCTGAAACATCAAAGACTAACTTCTTTAAATAACACTGACCATCTGAATTCTTCAGGATAAACGTAAAAGCAATATCTTAAAAGCGGGAATCCTTGTGACGCGAGAATATTCGCCCTATATATATTTACATTTTCTTTGAGATTAAAACAATGCTGGTGATCCTGCATAAGCATACTGAGAAAATTCCCCTTATTTATATCAAAATTACCTCAAAGTACTTATAGGAGGTGCGAGGATTTTGCATGCATTTACACTTTACAACCCCAAAGTTTGATACTTAAGTGGGATGTTTAGTAACTCAATGTTTCATGAGAGTGTAATCAATGCTACAAAACATTCAAAAATTAAACTTTTATTACGTTACATGAACTAATCTATTATGTATTTTTAATGAATACAGAAAAATACATAAAAAAATCTAGTATAAAAATAAAACCAAGTTTCATAAGTGCCCATGTTTATGAAAATATATCATATTTTCATATATATCTATATGAAATAAAATATCGCAACCCCGGTGCAACATTGTCACTTATGCAAACTATAAAATACTTATGCTTCAGGAGAAGTGTATTAATTTTTATTATTTGGTTTCATTTGTTTTGTATAATAAACTTAAAAGAACACGTTAGGATATACCTATCCATGTTACCTAAATCAGGAAGTGTGATGATACTTCCTGATCTGAAGATGGATAGTTGATGAACTATATATAGGATAGGAAAAGGATACTAAACAAAAAAAAAAAAACAAAAAAAGAATTGATGAAAAGAGAAACTGAAAAGCAAAAACTAAACCTTAGTCTAATAAGCTCTTAAATTTATGTAAATGACTAATTTTGAGTCGGTGCCAAACAAACCTAAAGGCGTCAAGTAAAATGATGGCAGCTAGATGGATCTTCGTTAATTGATCTGCGTTAATTGTTTGGCGCCGACTCAAAATGAGTAATTTGCATTAATTTAGGAGCTTAGTTAGTATAGCAAGAGTCGATGACTTTTATGCCATTATGCGTAAGAAAACAGCTTTTTTGATGCGCCGGAATCCATAAGATGATCTCTGAAAGGCCAGAGTCTGCAGTGCTGGGGAGATTTATCCAGCTTCATGTGACGAAATGACACTATGATTTTTGTTGACATAAGTGATATTATTATTAGAGTTTTATGAATGTTGCAATACTAATATAGTTTTAAGACCTTTGTAATATGGACAAATCAGTATGAAATAAATGAATTTAATTAATTTAATTTAAGGATTAGTAATTTAGGCGCTCCGCAGACAGACTAACTATTATAAGTAATTGAAGAAACTATCAACTTTTTAAGTTTTCTTTAAAGGTTGCTAGTTATTCATCATCATCATCATTTCAGCCGAAAGACGTCTACTGCTGGACATAGGCCTCCCCCAAGCACCGCCACCTCGACCGGTTCCGTGCTTCCCACATCCAGCGGATTCCTGCAGCTTTCACAAGGTCATCAGTCCACGTTGCGGGAGGCCTTCCAACGCTACGTCTTCCAGTACGCGGTACGGTTGCCGCGATTCTGAATAAACTTTTCGAATCCATGGTCAACAGTCAGTGTGACTATGGATCTCGAAGATCAAATCCTCCTTTTCGAATGCCAGATTACACGATATTTTCGTATTTCCTCAACAAAATCTTCTGTGTTCAAACTATCGTCTTGATTTCTTTCGTCATGTTTCCTTCCATTTTATATTCGTGCGCAGGAACTTCAGACATGTGAACACAACGATACCTTGTGCAAGACTGACTGTCGCTGCGGGGAACGGGGAGGGGGTGAAATCGCTTGACGCATTGCGATTGCAGGGAAACCATCAACTTGACACAACTAGTACAAATTTGACAGTTTCTATTTGCGTGAATTTGAAACTGATTGAGTCATCGAGTGTAGCAACTGAAAGCTGTTGTCGATCATCAAAACTCGCAACTAAAGTTGCTATGTCTACGCAGTTTCTTTATGTTACATATAAAGAGCTGTTGCGGCCCGTGTGGTGCCGTCCATAAAGAATAGCACCACCCCATTTCATCCCATTGGTGTCGTAAAAGGCGACTAAGGGACTTACTAGAGAATGGGTAGCAGCGTTTTCTATGCATTTTTAACACCATACTAGGATCGCCAACCCGCCTGCCAAGCGTGGCGATTATGGCAACCTCAAAAAATGGTGCTTGGGGCCTATGTCCAACGGTGGACGTCTTTCGGCTGAAATGATGAAACAGCTGTTGCGAGTTGTTGCTGCAATACGGAGATCAAAGTTGCTGTCTGCTTAGCGCCATAGACCGTACAAATGAGGATAGTTTTGTATACCTACACGAAGACGGACTTACTAGCTTAATAGCACTATCTTGCTTTTCTGGCTCATAAACTTGCTTCGTATATCTCGGGCATGAGGTAAAGAACACAGGTGCGTTTCTTAAAGACATTGAAAAACAAAACACGGTGTCGCCCCCATTCGCAGTCGTCACGCATAGTACTAGTGTGATTCGCAAACGACAAATCACGATGGGGGTACATTTCATGAATAATATCGCAGTTAACAACTTCGAAATAGGGTAACAGCAGTTTAAGTTCGCGCGGGGAATGTGTGGGTTTTTCCTTTTTATTTATTACGGAGTTTTTATTGAATATAAAATGCTTTATGTTTATTATTTTTGAAGTGGGTAGTTTGTTATGTAGTTAATGTTGTTGGTCTTTTCTGGTTCTTTTAATGGCTTTTGCGTGTTGATGTTGACAGGGGACAAAAGTTATCTAATAGGTCTATCTAACAAAAGTTATAATTTGAATATTTGTTTTGCTATGTTATCTGACATAGAGAATAGAATTGAATAGTCATTTACTTGCTCAGAATGTAGGTATTTACAATAAGGTGGTTACAATATTAAATAATTATACAGGATAAGTTTTTATCCAGTGCGAAATGTTTTTTGGTGGTTCAGTATCAGTAATAGAACACATTTACATTATTTGTTCAATACTTTTTTTTTGTTCCACTTGAAATCAACAAAATATGGATACAATCTATTCGTAATAATATCAAGAGGCGAGCGCACAGCTGATAGGTACCTACTACTGCGTTTCGCTTCACTGACCGCGCCACAGGCGCATTGCGCGTCGAGTATCCATTATACCAGTTTCAAAATAAACATCTTTTGTTAACGATAACTTATTTTTTTTTTACTAAGACATATCAAAATAAGAAATAGGTGTATAATAAAACACGTTTAAGTTTAATTTGTCAAAATTTGCGCATTGAATAAAAATATTTTCCTGTATAATTGGTTTCGGAATTGATAGAGGACGCATTGTAGGTATAAAAGGTTATTTTAAATTGGCTAGCTAAACTCCGCAGACGCGATGGGTATCGATATCTAAAACACGACAAAATAAAAATTAATTGATGTTTGTTTTGGGAGGTCAACGTCCGCTGTTAGTGTCGTTACTTGAAGTATGAGGTTTTTGTCCCTTTTTAATAGGAACTAAAGTTCTTAATAATTAATTACAATCTAGCCTAATAGACTAATAAGCAATTTAACTCTAACTTACTACTACTTACTTACTTACTTATTACTTTACTTATAACTAAGAATAGTGTCAATTTGCACTTTTACACAATTCCGTAGCACATTCTTAGAGTCTGATAATTAATAAAAACACTTTGTTCATGTGTTACATGTATGTATAGCACAGCATTGTTAATATTATGCATTCACTATTTATATACCTACTAACCTAACTCAAATGGTTTAGTTCTCTTTAGGCTATATACGCACTACGTCCGTGTTGTCTAGCAGCTGAATTGCTTCAACATTCGTATTATTATATTCGAAGTATGAGATAATTTGACAAGACTAAACTAAAATTTTTCTTCTGTCCTTTTCTTAATGAAATAGAAAGAAAAAGATGCACTGAATTTAAATTTAGTTTAGTTTGTGAACAAGGGAATCGGCATCATTACCTTACCAGAAATAATATCTATTATATAATATATTAAATCCCTCATTCCACTACTCCATTGTATTTCTGCCTCCAACTTCTATTATGTCATATAGTTTGCGCTTTCTCGTAACACAAAACGCGAGGCGTTCTGAATTCTGTTACAAGCCATCTTCATGTTTCATTTAATGTAATAGAATGTGGTGTCTTCTTACTGAATATACAGATGCAATTGAGTTAAATCTGTGCGGATTACTATGACTATGTATTTTCCTGAGCTTGTATTCAGATTAAGATTTAGTTCTTTGACAGTAGTTACGGGTAGTTAGAAGCCCGAAAGTCTTGCAACCAGACTTAAAAGGGGTATCCTGTTATCAACTGGGTTATGGAGGTCAGATAGGCAGTTGCTCATCGCCCGCTCTCTCTCTCTCTCCCTCTCGCTCGCTCTCTCTCTCTCTCTCTCTCTCTCTCGCTCGCTCTCTCTCTCTCTCGCTCGCTCTCTCTTTCTCTCCACACGTGAAGAAATCCTCGGAACAGTGAGGTCGCTCCGTGAAGCCTGTGAAGCTCCCAGGAAGCTTCTGTGCTTTTGGGCGGAGCTAGGCTGGCTCTGTTAGCCAGAATCCATGTTAACCACAACATAATTATAAAATGTATATTTTTTTTTGTTGTAATTTTGCGTCGTTCAAAAGTGCCGTTTATGTGCCTATTTGAATTATATGATTTGACTTTGACTTTGCTAGGCTGATGATGATGTATTGAGATTGTCATTTCCCAACAATAATTAATTTTTACTCAATCTTGCTTAGTTTGATGTACAGAATGCGTAGGTAACGGCTATGTGATGGGTATCACACCCTGTATAATTAAACTATAGAAATGGATTTATCGATACGACAAAGAAGAAGAAGAACGCGACCTATTGACTAGTTTGTGATTGGTTGCGCCGTGTTCGGATTGCCATTGAAATACTAGTACTGTGACATTCTGGCTACTCATTAGTGATTTGAGTTTGTAACGGGTTACTTTTGAGTAGCTTTGTTGAGAATGGGCCGAACTCATTTTGGAACGCGTTCACGCAGCAGTTCAGCGCTTACTGTGTTTCTTCCTTAGCGATTATTCCCAAATCAATTTACCTATAGTACAATTTGAACTAGTTAAAATGTTACGCAAACTTCTAAATTGGTTCTTTAATTAATTTTAATGTTATAAATATCGATTGGGTCAACTTTGGAGTACAATAGATGGTAAATTAATTATGAGAGTATTTGATTTGATTCCTTTACGAATTGCTGTTGTATTGTAAAACTTTTTTTAACTTCACTTTGATCTTGTTAAAATGTTATTATGCAAACTTCTAAATTGGTTCTTTATTTGATTTTAATGTTATAAATATTGATTGGGTCAACTTTAGAGTACAAAAGATGGTAAATGAATTATGAGAGTATTTGATTTGATTCCTTAACGAATTGCTGTTGTATTGATAAGCTTCGAGGCTGTTGGGTACATAAATTGCTTGATGTTTATTTCATAAAGTGCGTCTTATAAGTGCAGAATATTTTTTTTCTTTCTTTTAAAAGTTGACAAAAGATTTTAACAGGTTGGAGGACACTAAATGATACACAATACTCGTAGAAGTTTTATTGTTAAGACGCGTTTAATGTCCTTGAAAGTGTTAATATGGTAGCAACGTCCTTCTTTTTGTCATTTACAATCACAATGAACTACGTCTCATAAGATTTATCCCGTAATTGTCCCATTTCAGGTCTTATCTGATACACAGAATTAAAGACCAATAATTAATGATTTAGACAAAAGTAAAATTCCATCCTGCGGCTTTCACAAGGTCATCGGTCCACCTTGTGGGAGGCCTTCCCACGCTACGTCTTCCGGTACGCGGTCACCATTCCAGAACCTTTCGGCTCCAATGGCCATATGTTCTGCGAGCAATGTCCCTTCCCATTGCCACTTAAGTTTGGCAATTCTTCGAGCAATGTCGGTTACCTTGGTTTTCCTGCGGACCTCTTCATTTCTGATTCGATCACGTAGGGAAACTCCAAGCATAACCCTCTCTATTGCCCTTTGAGTGACTTCAAGCCGCAGGAATCCGCATGGATGCGAGATGCACAGAATCGAAGTAGCGGTGCTTGGGGAGGCCTATGTCCAACAGTGGACGTCTTTCGGATGAAATGATGATGATGAACATTCCATCAGCGATAACGACGATGAAAAAGTCAAAAATGTTTTGGATTGACCGAAAAGCTTATATCAGTTGAAAGTCGTTTTAGAAATATGAAACTGAACTGGCCCTGAGGTTCACTTTTATGAAAGCACATACAGCAGAGGACCAAGCTCAAGGTCCGTAAATTTTATTAATTATTCAACAATAATTATTATACCTAAAGAACGTCTGTATTATTATGATTGCTTGAAAATTTAATTACACAATAAGGCTAAATTACATCCAATTAATTAGCTAATTGCTTTTAATGAGGAAGCTAGCAGCTCCTAAACGGTTTCCCTAAATTAAACTTTGTTATTTAATAGGTTGATAGTTCTAATTTTGAGGGGCTTATGAGTAAGTAATAAAAGCCGCACAGGTCGATTGAGCAGGTTAAGCTACGCTTGCCGTGATTGGTCCGCGGATGGGTGACCATCTTTACATACCAAGATCCCTCCATGCCTCGGAAAGCACGTTAAGCCGTTGGCCCCGGCTGTTATTCGTGGATTTTAAGACGACGATAACCTACTTTTAATGATTTTATACTGAATATCATGTCTAAACAAGTAGTGTTAATGAATTGGAAAAAATATATGTTAAATTAGAATATTTTCTTAATAGCTTAGTATGTGAATATTTTAGATTATGTTTATGTTAGATAATGAAATTAATTTGTAAATTTATGTCTAACGCGGATAAAAAACTGAGTGTCACGCAAAATCTATCAAGCGTATTTTTATGAAACCTTCACCTTTTTAAAGATAATTTAATTATTGATCTTTAAGTATACGTGTTTTATTAAAATACTTTTTATTTTATGTATAACAAATTAATAATGCGTCTTATTTGGGACAGCGCTCCTGGATTTGCGAGTCTTATTACTGGCTGGACTTACGACACGTTGTGTGAGATCAGTACAGAATACGTAAGCTAACCACTCAAGGTCACTGGCATATATCTGGGCCTTAAGACATTCGTTACGGGTGGTCAGACGAAAGAAAGTTGGAGCCCGCTTGTACACATCCGTTTTTTTTCATCGGACGACGGACCGTGTTTTTCATATTTGTATGAGTTGGACATTCACCGCTAAAACGCTCGTGGCTACTTTGGTGTCACTTTTTTGCTATACAACACTGTGAGTCCGGCTAAGAAACCGGTCCGATGTTCGGTGAAAACAACGGACGTCTACAAGCGGCTTAACAACTAGTCCTACCAAGGGATATCGTAGTACACAGTAAATGGGTTGTGGAGGTTAGATAGGCAGCCGCAGCCACAGCCGTGAGGCACACAGCTATTTGTTTATAACAATTTTGTTTTCACTTTGTAATTTGTTTGTATTTTGTGTTTCACGAACTGTGACCAAATAAATCTTTCTTTCTTTCATGTAAAATACTGGTATTCAGTTGCATTAGGTTTTGATTTAAGGATTTGCTCTAAGCTACACGTTCTGTTATACTGGGTGGATTTTGAGATGGGATGGGATCACTACACCATTGTAGCTACAAGAAAACGGTCTAAGGAGACTGTCTTTATTTTATTTTTTTAGAGAAATTTTGATCACCAATCACAGATTTTGAAAAACAAAAAAAAAAAAAGATTGGCATCAAAATAGTGTTTGTGAAATTGACCCATTATCTTGCACACTGTACATTTTTTTTTTTCAAAATTTGTGTATGGCAATCAATAATCCATCCTGTATAGAAAGAAGTCACAGAAGTAATAAAAACTCTTTCTATACTCCGGCCACTGAAAAAATGGTTTTCTGACACCTGACAGTTGAACAAGATTAGAAATTAATAACGTATATACTAGTAAAACATGTATTCTTTTGTACTCAGGTGACAGCTGTCAGGAACGCATTTTCTCATCGGCCGGAGTGTACCAGGCTCTATTTGCGACCGTTCTCTTAACCTATTTCCAACATCAGATTATTAGGCACAATGCCAACTCTAGTAATTTATTTCCACAAAGTTCGTGGTAATCTTTGTTAGAATATTTACAAAGTCTATCGTCAGAGTATTTCATTTCGCATTGTGTTGCCCACAGGTAGGTAGTGAATGGTGCAAGTCATGATCATCATCATTTCAGCCGAAAGACGTCCACTGCTGGACATAGGCCTCCGCCAAAAGGGGGAATTTGCCATAAACGCCACACTTGGCAGGCGGGTTGGCGATCGCAGTATGGTGTTAAAAATCCATAGATAACGCTACTGCCCATTCTCTAGTAAGTCCCTTAGTCGTTTTTTACGACACCCACGGGAGGATATGGGGTGGTGCTATTCTTTATGTTCGGCACCACATGGTACAAGATAATTCTATCGCGATGTGTGTAGCCTAAGCATTATTGAACATTTTGAGAAAAGATTTTGAGTTAGGGGAGAGCATCCACAGACACATGGCAAAGAACTCAAACGAATAATTTCATTTCACTTTCGTCCCAGTCTAGTGAGAAGACAAAAGTTGGTAAAGACTGGAATAAAACAAGTCATCTCAGCCTGGAATCCAGAATGTAATCCTATTTGTATTCTGGGAATTTGTGAAGCTAGATTCTACTTACCGGTCGTTCCTTTTAGGTTAATAAATTCTGGAATATTTCAGCATTTTTGTTGCTGCTGCTTTCATGTTATTTGTCACTGTTAACACGAAGGGAAAGACATTTTAGACGTAAATAGGTCTTCGACGTAAAATGATCTGAGTTTTTGTTTATTACTTCTCTGAATATCTATTCGATTTAAAATTGAGTGATCAATGTTTAACTGGTTAATTGTTTATCAAATTCGTCAACCAACATAAACAAAAAAAAAAACTCAATAGGTACTCAATCATTTATTGCATTCCACAATGTGTATGCTTAGGTATGTGTTTAGGTTGCTTTGGGTGTGCTTGGGTGCTTGCTTGGTTAATATTCTAATACTTATTTACATTCATGTTATTTCCACTTTCCTAACAAAATATAAATTTTATGTAGGTGCAAATTAAGTTCATTTTAGAAAGAATAGTGAAAAAGTTAAAATTGTTTTAAAGTATTTTTCCAAAATAACATGGGTAGACAACGGCCTTAGCTTACTTACGACGGTGGGCTGCCTATAGCTCGCCGTCAGCAAGCCCGCGCCTACGGTGGCCGGGAATCGGCTACTGATTTTCGCCGCCAAGGGCGTCTTCTGCGGCGACTAGGGGCGTGAGGGCGCACAGACTGCCGCTCCCTCACGCGTTTCGCCTCGTCCTTCGCGAGCATTACTGCTTCGCAGAAGGAGGTGACTGCCTCCCATGCACTCTCGCTCCGGACTATGGCCTGGACTAGGGCCGGACGCGAGAGATCGCCACCGCCGATCGCCTTCATGAGGACACGGCGGTGCTCTGCCCAAGCCGGGTAGACCTCCACCGTATGCTCCACCGTGTCCTCCGGGCGACCCACACAGTGGTAACACCTGGGCGTCTCCTCCCGCCTAGTTCGAAACAGGAACCTCCCGAAATAACCGTGTCCGGTGAGGCCCAAGTCAGAGGCCCATGGGCGGCATAAAAACTCTGACACCAGGTTAGTCCACATGAAGTTTAGAAGTAACACCTGAGTGGAATACCTCGTTATATTTGAGCAGCGTCGACGATCGAGTTATGTAGTTTTTGAAGTGACAACGATAAATGACGAATAAATCAATGAACGCCGGCTGCATGCACGAAAAAGGATGACTCATTGTCCCGTTACGCTCATTGTCCCGTTACGCTCATTGTCCCGTTACGCTCATTATCCCGTTACGCTCATTGTCCCGTTACGCTCATTGTATGCTTGCGCCGCATCAATGTTTTGTTATGACGTTTTCAAATTAAACAATTATCCGTAAACCAACTTTACAGACAACCAACTTTTTTTAAAATAAATTTTGTAATAAATACTTTTAAAGTTATTTATGAAAAAAGATTTAAAAAAGGAAAATTAACCATTATCTCCGAAACTAATGAACCTATTTTGTTTTAACACAGAAAATAGTTCTTTACTTAGGCATTACTGGAAAATCTATAAGAAGTCTATGATCTTAAAATTACATGGTAAATCACTCAATATCGTGCGTACAAACTAACACTGTGCAGTTGGAATGTATGGGAGAACTTGTTTTTCAACTATAAAGTTAAGTTTGTTCTTAGAATCGGAACTCTTCATTATGCTTGGTCCGGCACGAACTTAGCCGGTATTTAATTAGCCTTTAACGAAGGCCTTTCTGTCACGCAGAAGTGGCCTGTGTCCCAGTAGTGAGAATATTATGTAAGGCCTTTCCCTGAAAATAGAACCGCATTATAAGGCAAATACCAAAGTTTTAACTGTAACAACAGCGATTTCCCATAGAAACCCAAGGCTATATTTTTCAAACTTCATTCGTTAAATTCCTCTCATTAACAGGTTCCATAAAACAATAGCTGTTTTAATTAATATTTTCAAGTAATTCAGGTCTTTATTTCTTTAGTTATTAAAGTCTCTTTCACTAACAAGTTCCCGAGGATCTTGACGATGTCTTCTTGTAATAGCTCTTTGGTTATTTTAATATTAAAACAGGTAAGTTTCTGGTCGGAGTAGTTCGTATAATTATTGTTAAGTATGTAAATTGTACGGACAGGACGAAACTTAGTAGGAGCTTTACAATTTGTTTTGGGTACTTGGATACTGGATAGTATTATTTTATGATCTTTTGAACTGTAAAAGATATTTTAATGACTAGGTACTTATATTCTATGACGGCTTAATTAAGAACAATCGGCTTGAACTGTGGATTAAGAATATAATAGGCAGCCCTCATTAAAAGCTTAAGCTATTATCGTATAAATACTCTCTCTCCAATGCTTTAAGACAAAAACTTTTTTCGACTAACAAAACAACCGACTACAAAAAAAAAAAAGCGGCCAAGTGCGAGTCGGACTCGCCCATGAAGGGTTCCGTAGCAGCAAGCGCGGTTTACGATTTATGATGTATTGAAAAAAAAAAAAAACTACTTACATCTAGTTCAAACCAATTTTCAGTGGAAGTTTACATGGTAATGTACATACATCATATATATTTTTTTTAGTTTTATCATTCTCTTATTTCAGAAGTTACGGGGGGGGGACACATTTTACCACTTTGGAAGTATCTCTCGCGCAAACTATTCAGTTTAGAAAAAAAATATGTTAGAAACCTCAATATCATTTTTGAAGACCTATCCATAGATACCCCACACGTATGGGTTTGATGAAAAAAAAAAAAAAAAAAATGAGTTTCAGTTCTAAGTATGGGGAACCCCCAAAATTTATTGTTTTTTTTTTCTATTTTTGTGTGAAAATCTTAATGCGGTTCACAGAATTCATCTACTAACCAAGTTTCAACAGTACCTATAGTTCTTTATAGTTTCAGAAAAAAGTGGCTGTGACATACGGACGGACAGACAGACAGACATGACGAATCCATAAGAGTTCCGTTTTTTGCCATTTGGCTACGGAACCCTAAAAAACACTACAAATTGCAAAATAACTTTAATTTCGGAAGTCGGTCTTTGGTTTTGTATTTTCGTTTTTTTCCACCGCCTTCCGAAATTAAAGTTATTTTTGGAGTTTACTTCTTAACAATCGATTTTCATATGAGGCCCTTGGTATGGAAATTTTATGAGGAGTGAAATAAATATAAGCTTCAACTCAAAAGTGTTATATTTTTCTGCGCAACTTATCTTACGCATATAATATGTAAAATATATATATTTTAAATGTACATGATATTTGCCAACATTAAACCGTTTACGCAGCGCACGCAACGGAAGCTCTCAAATGGAATATTTTTTCCCGTTTTTGCTACATTTTTCATTTATGCTCCGCTCCTATTGGTCATGGCGTGTTGTTATATAGCTTATAACCTTCCTCGATAAATGGACTATCCAAGACAAAAATATTTTCTCAATTCCAAATAGTAGTTCCTGAGATTAGTACGTTCAAACAAACAAACAAACTCTTCAGTTTTATAATATTATATAATTTAAAAAAAAATATATATAAATTCATTTATTTCAGGTACCATATAACCCATATTAGAATACAAATTTATCTTATTCAATAATAAATACAAAATCACACAAATAAATGGAAATTAATAAATACAATATAAATACAACAACACACAAATTAAATAAATTAATAATAATATATATAATATATTATATAGTATAGATTTCGACTTTATAATGACTCACTGAGTAATTTTTTCTAATAGCCTCTCTATAGTATCTTTGAACCTCTTTGCAAAAACCTAATCGAATTTTCACAATACCACTGACAGCAAGCACCTAAATTTGAGATAAATAAATGTCACATTGACAGTAATTCGTTTTCATTCAAATTCCAAGGAGTCTGAGCTCAAAGAAATAAGTCTGAAGTGAGCCAACCGTACATTTTAATTTGTTTCTTATTTACTGACTGTCGCTTTGTCCATGACTTTGTCCGCTTATGTATTTTGGTATAGTCCCTTCACCATTACGGAGTATACTCGTACACATACACAATGTGTAACTGACTTAAGAGCGTTATCGGTAAGTGTGTCTAGAATTTTCTAATACTTTTTATAAAGTTTCATATTGAGACACGAAGCAACAAAATATGATTTAGAGGAATGTGGCCGTTTTTATTTAGATCGAATTTTGTTGCTTTGTGTCTCATAATTAAACTTTAAAAAAGGTATTAGAAAATTCTAGACCCACTTACTGATATAGTTAATTACGCCGTTTTTCATAATTCCTTCTCAGTCACGAGATTAATATGTTATACGATTTAGAGGAATGTGGCCGTTTTTATTTAGATTGAATTTTGTTGCTTCGTGTCTCAATATGAAACTTTAAAAAAGGTATTAGAAAATTCTAGATACACCGATATGGTTAATTGAGCCGTTTTTCATAATTCCTTCTCAGTCACGAGATTTTGGGGTTTAATTATAAACGCTGCTTAAAGTTAAGTAATGATTAGCGACTGTTTAACTATACATTTTTGACGTTTGAACGTCACTTAATTTTAAGCAACGTTTATGAATAAACCCCAATATGTTTTAAAAGGAGTAGCGCTAGTGGATCGGTGACAACCCTCATAATACACATTATAAAAGTAGTTTGTTCAGAATCGTTTACTGAATCGATATCACTCCTGGAACACGTTGAGTAGCCGAAATATATCACATATATTATATATACAGGGTGAAATTGAATTCATGGGCATTCTTTTAAGGGGTCATTGTACTCACCATTATGAATAACTTTCACTATGGGACCAAACCTGAAATCTCGAAAAAAAAATCTGCTGTTTCCTACATTTTGACGAACTATGCGAACATAAATGTAGGGAACAAGCTGATTCTTTTTTCGTGATTTCAGGTTTGGTCCCATAGTAAAAGTTCTTCATATTGATGAGTATAATGAACCCTTAGAGGATGCCCATGAATTCTATTTCACCCTGTATATAAACCATAACTTAAAACATCATACACCATACCACACCACACACACCACACCACACCACAACACATCACACCACACCACACCACACCACACTACATCACATGAACTAACTGAGAATAAGCTTCATAAGTTTTATTCTTACAATTAATCATTCAAATTGCAACTTCACATGGATTCTTATTTTTATTTTCTTAAGATTAAAATTAAAATTTATTTAATAAATTATTTGATTTTTTTAATTTAATTTTGTTTGTTTTAATTTATTTAAATTTAAGCTAAATACAGAAAACCCTCAAATGTACGATTATGATGCGAAAGAGCGGAGCCTTCTAATACAGGCATTGTTTACCTAAAAGGAGGTTCCAAACACGTTTGTAAAATGTAATTTTCTATTTGTCACAATAAACTATTTTGTATATTATTTTGTATATCTATTATTTTTAATATACGTATTTTTTTTTTCGCAAAAATAATCAAAACTACGTAAATTACACACACACTTCCACTGCACAGTAATAATGGACGAAGTATCTACTACGCTAGACCCTTATACGTATGCGACTGTGTGCGTGCGCAAATTTGTAATGTGACCACAATTTTCTCCGACAATCAGTATAATTGGTTTAATAAATAAACAATGTTTTATATACAATAATAAAAATTCAGTATATGTTTTATGATTATAACATGATATTCTAATTGGGGTGTCTGCTGGTGTGCGCCAATTTTGGGGCATGTTGTATATAAATGGACTCGTTATTATCTATTGTTACTTGCTTAGTAAATAAATAAATTAATACCTAGGGGTTGATTTAAAAAAAAATATGCCTCATGCCCGGTTTCGAGAATTTGAAGTTGAGAACTTATCGAACTCTACTACGTTGAAGCGGGATACATTGAAGGGGCTTATTCCACTAATCCCCCCTGAGAGAATCCCCCTCAGTGGAAAAAACTGAACCCTAATGTAAAAAAATCACTTTCAAGGGATCTTGCAAAAGTAAAAAGAGATTTTTTTACCCGCGATATTTAATCCCGCGATTATCAGGGGTGAATTCTAGACGGTTATCAGATTCCACTTTTCCTCCTAAGGGGGATTTTCAGGGGGGATTTGTGGAATAAGCCCATTGAAGGCATCACCTTAAGTAATGTGAGGATTTGTGATGGCTTCACTAACATTTCTTACGTTTTTAATTACACTGGCTTTCACCTTAAGTAATGCTGAAGTAGAGTAACCTTTATCCGGTGTAAGTAAGTCTTTCTTTAAAGTCTATGCTATGTGTCTACCAACTTTCAACATAATCTGTTAATCTGTTTCGCCGTGACAGCAAACGTGTATCAAACAACCAGACAGACATTTGCGCGTTTACCAAGAATATTAGTTTGGAAAACGGTGTGAGTTTATGTACGTAACATTGGTGTATAGATTTTGCCAGATTTCTCTATGAATACAAATAGATTGCTTGCATTCAAAATAACGTAATGATACGTAACTATTCATGTCAATATTTCAAAGCCAAAGATGCATAACGTAATTTTAGTGTTTTTGTCAATGCATTGAAGTATCTATATCTATTCATACACGAATTATTTTAAGAGATATACAACGTGTAACGTTAAATGCGCAAAACCTGAAAATAGTTTGATCAGAATAACGAGCAGAATCAATTGAATCCATTTTTTTTTTGGTCATAGAAAACCTTCATTAAATATTTTGCCGTGTCTATTTATTAATAGGTCAAACTATCACATGCGCAAACCCGCCAAAATAGGTAAACAAACACAAATTGTTGTCGCATAAATTTAAAATTTTCTCAAGCGGGATATATTTACAAATAATAATGTCGGCGCGGCGCAGCGAGCGGCCCGGTGACGACCCCTCTCTCGATAGAACGATCAGAATTGCCAGTAAAACTAAAACAGCACATAAAAGCTTTAAATATTTTTTTTTATGATTTTTTTTCTCTCTGAAATAGGTTAATTGAATTAATAATCTGTTGAGGTGTCTCGATGAGCGCATTTACCGTTACACGTTGTATAAACAAAAAAAAAAAATATATATATATATTTGGAATCCGCGAATCGAGATCTATTAACTCTCTCTAAGTAATGTTTTATGAATCCTTCAATAACTCGGTTTTCCTCGGTTTAACTCGGTTTTTTGAACCTCCACTAGTTCATAAGATACAAGAAAAATAAAGTCTAAAACTTTGACCCCATTTTTCTCGGAAGCGGCAAAATCGAGTTATTGTATTCTTCGTCAGCGCGGCAGGATGGTCCATAGCTAGCTAGGGGCATCCCACTAAATACATTAGTGCTAAACATAGTTATTATTTAGTTTTAGTTGTTACATATAGTTTTGTTATAATCATCAAGTAACAACTGAAAATAAAATTCGTCGACCTAAAACCTATTAGTTATTTTTCTTACTAACCTAACAAAATAAAATCACATAATAAGCAAGCAAAAATTTACCATTCCGTCAACATAGAAATGATTTTATACTACCCAAAATATATGGTGCTTTATCAAAATAAATCTACAAATAAGTAGCTTTAATCTTAGATTATATCGTCACCTAATCGTTCAGAAATTTCAATGGCCACATTAACTACACAAAATGGCGGCTAATAATTATTTTTCTATGATTTTTGAACGAAAAATATTAACGGCTCGAATTCCTTCCGAAAGAAGATGGCGTGATAAGCCTGAATTAATGGTTATATGCCTGAGTTTTCTATAGAATTACGAGCTGTTTGAATAATTGAGAAAATATTTAGGTCTCATTTTACTGCGTTTTTATTGTAGTGAGTGAATCTTGATTTTTATTGTGTTTTAAGTCGCCTGTTAAATTACATATTTTATACAAGTTGGGTAAAGTCAAAAGTCAAAGTCAAATAATTTATTTCAAATAGGCACGAAGATGCACTTTTGAACGTCAAAAATTACATGAATAGTTAATTGATTCTAGTTGCGCCTTCCAAAATGTAGTTATGTATGGAGAAGAATGGGCAAGAAACTCCATACTTACTCTTTTAAAATGTTAACAATAGTTTGTATACATTAATTAATATTTTGATACGAGATAAGATTTTGTAACGGTTCAAGTAGGTAAACCATTATGATTAACGTTGTGTGAATAACTGATGAAAGTTTACCTAGACATCGCTTAACCCTCGGCATGCCTAGTAGGGTCTAACAGACCCACCTAAGCACATGAACTGTTGTATTTCTTTCAAATTTGAATTTTATGCGCCAAAATGCTCAGTAGCTGGGCGTTATGAACCACTCAAAGCATTTCATAAAATAATGTTGTTGTGGAAGAAAGTCTACACCAACAGCTATCATCGATCCATACTAATCCATACTTAATATACTTAATATTATAAATGTGAAAGTAACTCTGTCTGTCTGTTTGTCTGTCTGTCTGTATGTTACGTTTTCACGCGTAAACCGCTAAACCGATCGTCATGAAATTTGGCAGAGATATAGGTTGGGATATGGAGAAGGAAAAAGGCTACTTTTTTACGCGATAACCGACACCCACGCGGGCGGAGCCGCGGGCAAAAGCTAGACACACTTACCGAGGTCGCTGTTGAGCCGTTTTTCATAATTCCTTCTCAGTCACGAGATAATGTTTTTTTAAAGGAACCTAGTGGACCGATGTATGCGCTTTTAAGTACTATAGATAAAAATAGCCTCGTACGTACACAGTTGCAATTATAGGTTAACTAGCATTCTCAGAAATAAGTTATAACCCGTAAAAATACTGAAAATAGTGAACCGTCCACGTTCATAGTATCGTCATTAGATATTCGAAAGTGCAGGTGTATGGACACTTGGAATATTCCAGCAAGTGGGAACATCGAGTCATTTGAAGTGTTTAATTATTTCAGACTGCAAGAGTCAACAAGTTTCAGGTTTTTTTGTTTTTTCTGTTTTCCTCCTGACGCCATTCCGCCTTTGATCTCTGTCAAACAAATTATCCGGGTAAACGAAGTCACAGCATTTTGCTAGCGGTTTTAAAATGCCGCTAACATGTTGCTTAAATTGCGCTGTTCAAAACAGATTTGTTATTTATAACATTCTTGTATCAAACTCATGTATTTTAAAGTGCTGGAATAATGTATTGGGTGAATTATTTAGTAATTTAAAACATGTGTGAAGCGAAAGCTTGTGTGGTTTTAATTGTATAAATTGACCACAAGAATAATTTAAAATAAATCGGTTTCACAGTTCAGTTTTGCAGTCTGTGATTTTCTTTACGACTAATAACAAATTGTTATTCAAGAAGATCAATGCATAATACTCTTTTGATGCTGGCTGCTTTTATTTTAATTAATATATTAATAATAATATATATATTTATTTGACGTAAAAAGTACTCATATAGAGTGACACTTAATTAAATTCAAATTCATTTATTCATCAAATATAAGCTAACAGTTTACACCAAATAGCTTATATCTATGCTAATTTTATAAATTTACATTAAAAATTTAATTAACACTTTTTGGACTAAACAACTCAACAATTACTTCTTCATCATTTCTTCATATTTAAATAAATATACACATGTTTAGCGATTGTCCTTCGAGAGGCAAAAAATAAATCTGCTTCAGGAATATATTTTAGAAAGTCATTCATTAACTTAATTGCTCTAGCAGTGGGAGTGGTGTTGGTTCGGGGAGCACGCCATGTAGGCGGATAGCAGAGGAGTCTATGTTGTCATCTTACAACGCCACGCATATACTGATCAGGAACATAAAAATTCATTGACTCTCGCAGAACGGGACTATCCATCTTACCTACTAATATTAGACAATAATTAATTACATGTGTGAATTCTCGCCTGAATTTGAGTGCATCTAAACCCACGATTCCTAACACGAACAAAGAAGGATATAGAAAGGGGTAGTATCCATATTGACGTTTGTATAGGTACCTACAGAATGACCGTTGAATTTTTTTCTATCATAATAGTGTACAATGACTCTTGAGGACTCCAAACTATTGCATTATATTCTAATTTACTACGGACATAGGCATTGTATATTTGGGGTCCATATTGGCTCACCTAAAGTAGCGGCACATAAATCGATTTTACCTTTCTTATCCTCAAAATCAATTGTATTAGTATAGTTTATTTGTTTATTTATATATTTTTACAAAAGTGCACTTTACTGATTACAAGTAACTATTATAACATCCATAATGGACGGATGGATGACCCCTGTAACACTATTATGATAGAAAAAAATTCAACGTTAATTCTGTAGGTATAAACGTCAATATGGATACTACCCCTTTCTATATCCTTCTTTGTTCGTGTTAGGAATGGTGGGTTTAGATGAATTCAAATTCAGGCGAGAATCCACACATATAATTAATTATTGTCTAATATTAGTAGGTAAGATGGATTGTCCCGTTCTGCGAGAGTCAATGAATTTTTATGTTCCTGACCAGTATAAGCGTGGCGTTGTAAGACGACAACATAGACTCCTCTGCTATCCGCCTACATGGCGTGCTCCCCGAACCAACACCACTCCCACTGCTAGAACAATAAGGTTAATGAATGACTTTCTAAAATATATTCCTGAAGCAGATTTATTTTTTGACTCTCGAAGAACAATCGCTAAACATGTGCATATTTATTTAAATATGAAGAAATGATGAAGAAGTAACTGTTGAGTTGTTTATTCAAAAAGTGTTAATTAAATTTTTAATGTAAATTTATAAAATTAGCATAGATATAAGCTATTTGGTGTAAACTGTTAGCTTATATTTGATGAATAAATGAATTTGAATTTGAATTTAATTAAGTGTCACTCTATATGAGTACTTTTTACGTCAAATAAATATATGTATTTATTATATGTTTAGGGTATGATGGGACTGTCATACGCATTGCAAAAAAGTGGCATCAAAATATCCCACAACGAACTTTACTACCTCTTTTTCTTCCCATTACAGTTTGAAAGCGCTCTATTGCTCCATTAATACCCCAAGCACAAGTTCACATTAATCACAGTACATTGTTTGGAACAAATGACTGCCCTCCGCTTGGTTCTCAATAACATTTCTGTACATCTTGCAATTTTGTTTGATAAACAGCGTACTCGAGAGGAATACTAATATTGTTTGTTAAGTGTGCTTAGTTGGGAATCGTGACAAATGCGAGAAGATGCGACAAAACTGTGTCATGTTTTGATAGCACGGATGGAGGCGGTTATTTTAGGAGAATAAATAGGATTGTCTTGTTATTTTTATTTTGTCGGGCGGTTGTTTGTTTTAGGCTTGCCAAGAGGTCATTAACAAGGACGGAACGATTGGCCCTGTCCTTTTGCGAAAGAGTTTCAGTATTTATACTGTCTAAATGGTACTTTGTAAATACTTTTTTGTAAATCCTAATGGTATCTACCTACCCCTCAGTTCGGTTGGGCGGAGACGGTTTTAGGCCTACTACCAACAAAAATATGTAGGCCGTTCATAGCACGTAGGACTTAGGGATCAAAGTACCTAAATACAAGGCCTAAATGCAGGCCTAAAAGTGGCGATCTGTCTTATATAAACAATAAGAATATAACAATAGACTAATCTCAAACGCATACAACCCTAATCTATTCAAAGTGAGAGTGAACGGGCTTCTTCTGGTTAAGCTCACTCCACCGTAGACTTTGTCTCTGTCATCCAGACCTAGACTAAAGTCAAGAGCAAACTCATAGTAGAGAAAAACATTATTGACATTTAATTTTAACATAAATATAATTTCTCAATTTAATTGTATGTACTAATATGAAAGAAAATAATGAAGTAATAATAATGTTTAATGCATGTTAATTTGGGATGATAAGGGCAGACGAAAGATAATTGCAATGCTTGTAAAAGGCTGCTAAGTCATAAGTTATACTAACATAACATAATACCAACATTATACACTTAGTTCGCAATAAACTTTTTGACTTTGACTTTGACTTTGGCGACTAGTACAAAAACATTATAATAGAAAAACAACAAGGAAAAATAATATAGTTTTGGATGCAGAAACAGACAAAATAATCAAATGTATGAATTAAAGTTGGCAGTATTCACGAAATTGTAAAATATAAGTTGAGTGAGTGTGATACGATAACAGAATAAACATTATAAAGAACATCAGCTCTTTTCAAAACTATGTAGGTACATAAACATTATAAAGAACATCAGCTCTTTTCAAAACTATGTAGGTACATCTAAAGACAATATGATGTGGTTTTGTAAAACAAAATACGACGTTTCCCCGGGGCCATTGTACTTCTTATTATGTCTATGTATATTAATCGAGTCTAATATTCTAATCTATTCTAATTTAATTTAATTTATTGTAATCAATATAGCGATTAGTTTAATTGTGTTATTATCTGCGCATAATATATTGCATGCTGTGCTCTTCTATAAGTAATGCGGCGCTTAGACAATTTTTTTTTTTTGATCATCGGAAATCATCAAATGACCCCTCCCGCTCTGGCTGGAGCGGAAGGGAGTGTCAGACTCTTATTGACTAAAACCCAACCGTGTTTCTTCCTTGGCCCTTTATGTTCCGGGGCAGCGGTACCATTTTCGGACAATCCCGCTGACGCGGCAGGCTTGGGCCCTATTGGGCGCCCTCGTCGTTGCTGACATCTCTTTGAGGCTCGCGTGGAACACGTATGCGCCATCCGGCACGGGCGTATACCTAATCGGACGGTGAGCTACCCATTACTCACCGTCCGCAGGCCCGCGCCTACGGTGGCCGGGAGTCATCACGCGGCTCCCGACGCTCGGAGCGTCTACCGCGGCGGCTGGGATGGGAGGCTCTCTCCCTCTCCTATCTCGCCACCTCCTTCTCTAGCATAACTGCTTCACAGAAGGCGGTGACTGCCTTCCATTCCCTCTCGCCCCGGACCATGGCTTGAATCAGGGCCGGGTGCGAGAGGTCGCCGCCGCTGCCGATCGAGGCGCTTAGACTTAAGTTTGCAATGTACTAATTGTAAAGCAATAGTGTACTCATTGTAAGAGCCTAATAAATATATAAATAAATAAATATTGTTAACTTTGTTATGAGGGGCTCGTGGCTATGAAATTACAGATGCATGGGACGATCGATCAGGTTAAGCTACGCTTGCCGCGGTCGGTCAATGGATGGGTAACCGTCTTTACATGTTGAGACCCCTCCGTGCCTCGGAAAGCACGCTAAGCCGTTGGTCCCGGCTGTCATTCTTGGATCTTTGACAGTCGTTGTCGTGTCGTGTGGTGCCGGACGAGAAGAATAGCATCACCCTATTTATTCCCGTGGGTGTTCGTAAAAGGCGACTAAGGGACTTACTAGAGAATGGGCAGCAGCGTTCCCTATGCGTTTTTAACACCATATTGCGATCGTCAACCCGCCTGCTAAGCGTGGCGATTATGGCAATCCCCCAATTGGGGGAGGCCTATGTCCAGCAGTTGACGTCTTTCGGCTGAAATGATGATGATGATGATGACAGTCGTTACGGGTCGTCAGAAGCCTGAAAGTCTTACCAAGGGGTATCGTGTTACCCAGTAACTGGTTGTGGAGGTCAGATAGGCAGTCGCTCCATGTCAAATACTGGTATTCAGCTGTATCCGGTTAGACTGGAAGCTGACCTTAACATAGTTGGGAAAAGACCAGGCAGATGATATTTATAGTTGACTTTTAGTAAGGGACCAATAGTAACGACCCCGACATACAAGTTGTAGGTTGAGGATTCGAACTGAGACAGGCGCTTTACTTTGTGTAAATAAATTCAACACCACTGCTCTCAAAACTGTGAAGGAAAACATTGTGAGGAAACCGGCATGTCCTAGAACCAATTTGAAGACATGTGACATCCGCCAACCTGCACTGGGCCAGCGTGGTAGATTACAATCCACTCCCTCTCATAGAGAGGAGGCCTGTGTCCCAGCGACAACACACTACATACGTGTAGTTATAATAGCTTACAAAGATTAGACTTACCATTATATTATTATGAACAACCAAGAGTAAAATAAGGCTAAAAGACTTATTAGAAGGCCAAAAGTCACCTAAAGGGCAATAGAGACGGTTATGCTTGGAGTTTCCCTACGTGATCGAATCAGAAATGAAGAGATCCGCAGGAGAACCAAGGTAACCGACATAGCTCGATGAATTGCCAACTTAAGTGGCAATGGGCAGGGCACATTGCGCGCAGAACAGATGGCCGTTGGGGCCGAAAGGTTCTGGAGTGGTGACTGCGTACCGGAAGACGTAGCGTTGGAAGGCCTCCGACAAGGTGGACCGACGACCTTATGAAAGCCGCAGGAATCCGCTGGATGCGGGAAGCACAGAACCGATTGAGGTGGCGGTGCTTGGGGGAGGCCTATATCCAGCAGTGGACGTCTTTCGGCTGAAATGATGATGATGATGATGAACCAAGAGTAATTTTACAAAATGCAGCCCGTGTGAATTCGCTCAGAGTACAACTGAAGCAGTCAATCTGTTGTGACACCATATTGAGTGCATGCAGGGCGCGCGTCAGCGGCGGTGGCCGCCTCTGTCGCCCCACGTCCCATCAGGTACCATACAACTCAACCGTGCGTAGAACGCCTTTTTGTTTTGTTTTGTTTCCGGGGTGGAAAATCCTCATGGATGTTGTCCTCCGCCCTGGAGCGGGTGGTGGGGTCTGTTAGACTCTTACTGACAAAAATCCACCCCGGTGTTCCATCTCACACCTACGCCGGGGGTCGCGGGAACGTACATACTTCCGCAACCCCCGACTGGTGTCGGCCCGCCGCGGCGGGCCTCTCCTCCGGATGAGGGGAGGAGTGAGGTGTTTGACTCGCTCCACGACATCTCAGAGGAGCGCGCGTGGAACACTACGCGCCGCCACCTCGGGTCCGATGTATAGGTGGCGACGGACGTCCCCAAGTTCGTCGCCCCTGGACCTATTTAGGGGGGCTGAAAGAGGGCGTTATCAGCCCTCCGCCGGTGGCCGGTGCGCCTGCTGCGGACCGGGTGAGTGGACGAGATCTCCCTCTCCCTTTCCGCAACTTCCTTCTGCGAGACAGTCATCTCGCGTTAAAACCACCGCGTCCCAGGACTCCTCGCTGCCGACCATCGAACGAGCGACGGCCGGCAGCGACAGATCACAGCCTACTCCAGAGATGAGGGCACGGCGCGGCTCCTCTCAAGCGGCACACTCTGCCAGCGTATGCCGAGCCGTGTCCTCCCGACAGGTGCGTTGAACGCCTGGGTTGTGTATTTTACCACGCATAATCTTAAATAAGTAAGTGGCGAGAGCTACTTCCCTTCTTACTTCCAGTTTATTATAGCCTACCATGCCCAGCACATATAGAGTAGGATACAACAGTGGATACCCTGGATATACAGCATACTGCTTTAAGTACAGGAATGTTATAGGCTGATTATCATATGTTTACGCTATTTGTATGGAGTAGCTGATTTAATTCGCGAGTTTTCAGTTATTTCAAATATGCCTTGTATATTATGATTTTCCATTTCATATTCAGTTTTCATACAAACATTTTCCGTAAAACCCGGCTAAACATGTTTGAATAGGTTTCAGAATAAGTTGGAGTAATGATAGAAGTTCTGTGTGTTAACATGGTGATTACACTACATACTCTGTGGTGCGCGGCCGCGACGCAATAGTTCTGCCACCGCAAAGCAGAAATTATGGCAATATAGTTCTATATTTATGCCACTAGGGCGCAAGACAAATTTATGGTATTCATCATCATAATATGCCTAGTCTTTTCACTTATAGAAGCCGACTTCGTTCTCTTGGCGATCCATAGTATGCAGAGCATTTTTCGCCAACACCACATCTCAAAACTAGTAATATTATATCGTATCGGGTTGTGGAGGTCAGATAGACAGTCGCTTCATGTAACATACTGGTATTCAGCTGTATCCAGTTAGACTGGAAGCCGTCTTCCAGAAAAAGTGATGATGTGGTTGAATTTGGTACACGCTTTCCTGGCAGTACCTATTCTATTCCCTAAGTTCTGGAAGACTTCCAGGAAGCTTACAGTGACATTCTATCAGTGATAATGTTGATGGAAAAGTCAAAAATGTATTGGGTTGACATAAGCTACCGTGGTTTTCTCAATATTCCGATACGGCTCAGAGACGTGGATAATTCGAGCAATAAAACGGAAAAGATAGAAGCATTTGTGATGTGGTGTTGCCGAAAATTGTTCCGCATACCATGGACCTCCAAGAGAACGACCAAATCTATTCTCGAACAACTAGGTATAACAGTTAGACTATCCACGATCTGTTACCAAAGGATACTCGTTTACTGTAACCACTGAAAATCAGCGCTGTGCTGTGGGTCCCTCATAGCACAGCATCATGCTGAGTGGAAGCCTTCTTGTCACAGTCATGACGTGCAGCTGCCGACTATTTTGTTTTGTGCTCGAGATTGGAATGTAGATCTATTTTGTTTATTTTTTTATTTTTCTGTATACCACCTACTCAAGTTAATTATCTTTTTGTATGCACGTGTTTCTGTGACAAATAAACCTATTTTTCTCTCTTCTTTTCTTTATTTTCTTTACTGTAGTAACATTGCCCGTCGGGAACCAGATAACCTTGAAAAGTCGGTGGAGATAGGGAAGGTAGTTGGGAAAAGACCTCGCAGCCGGTCATTTAATCGCTGGTCAAACCAAGCAACCGCTCTCACTGGACTCTTTGTTACGACCGCCTAGAGAGAAGCGGAGAACCAAACGAAGTGGAAGAACATCATACATAAAGCCACGAAGGCCTTTCAGGGACACGACCTTCAGTACCTAATGAAGAAGAAGCCACCGAAAAGCTTGTGCCAATCCTATTGAAAGTCATTGTAGAAATACGAGCAAGCTGGCACTTGACTGTAACAAAAACTTGAATTTTAAAGCTTATTATTACGCAAACGGATTCCTGAATCGAAAAATGGTTTTAATTAACCCGCAATATTTTTGAACGGTCTATCCAACTATATCCCACACCATGGGATAGACGAGAAAAAAAAACATCCCACTTTACGTGCAAGGGAGGCCTACAATTAGTTTTTTTTTCAAGATTTTATTTTACTGTTGATTAATATATGTTGATTACTAAGTCTCGAGTGTGAGCTAAGCCGCGGACAGACAGACAGACAAACGGACATGGCGAAACTATAAAGGTTCCTTGTTGAATACGGAACCCTCAAAAACTAGCCTCGTGTAACCCGGGCATTAGTTATAAAAAGTAAAATAATAAATCGTATTAAATTTAATTCCACTTCTCACACGTCACACGGCATTTCAAATGCATAAAACATTGAAATACATGCCGCGTGCCTTTTGGGAATTTAACTCAAAAAGCGAAACAAAAAGGCATTATTCCACCTACGCATCATCAAACATATTTACCCGCAACCGTCTAATAATAACAAAACATTCCACAAAAAAGAAGAAAACAATAGAATAACGCAATTGTTTATTATACCTAACAAATTGTTACAATCAAACAGAGGGACGTGTAATTGGGGCGTTCATTGAGTTGATTATGCTTTGGCACAAAATAGATAAGTACAGAAGGCCTGCTCCATAAAATAAACGAAAATAAACGAACGCTCACATAGACGCGTACGTACTAAGTCAAAGTCAAAACATTTATTTCAAATAGGCACATAAATAACACTTCTGAACGTCAAAATTTTAACGGAAATAAAATTGATTCTAGTTGCCTCTTCCAAAAGGTAGTTTCGTATGGTGAAGAATGGGAAACAAAACAAGAAGAAACTCCGTTACTCTTTTAAACTGTTTTACAATAGTTTGTATGCATCAGTTATAATATATTATCATTATAAGTGTAGATGATATACCTAGAATAAAATTACTATAACGCAACAGGTCAAAACAATAAGAAATTAAGCAATTACGGATACATTAATTATGTGATAGAGACATGGTGGTCACATATTTACAAATATTGTTAAAGTAGACAATTTTACTACTCATAATTTTAACAAATAATAAGTCAGTGTGCGAATTAAACTTATAATAGAATGTAAAATTGATGTCATAATTTTTTTTTTTTTTTACACAACGGGGAAGCTCTTGGCCTTCATCTCACCTGATGGTAAGTGATGATAAGGCCGAAGATGGAAGCGAGCTTCACCCGGAATCCTCAACCACAGAGGAACTGGCTATCTTACCTGTAACTGCCGAAACACAACAAATGCTGTTAACATTGTTGTTTGGCGACAGACTTAGATAAGATGGTGGTAGCTAGCCAGGCGGACTTAGAACAAGCCCTACCACCAAATTGATGTCATAAAAATAATACAATATACTAGAGATGTTACGGAGATTTGACTCTGATTCCGGAAGGTTGGAACTTCCGATTGATTTTGCATCTTCGATTCTGATTTCGGTTCCGATAAATTAGAATCAAAGGTTTTCGGAGGTCGAAGCACAGCGGCGGCGGCGGCCGCGATCAGCGCGAACAAACAAGCTTAAATATACTTGTCGCACTGGGACCACTTGATGTTTTGTTTCGCATTTGAGATCATTTCATTTGTTTTGTTTTGTGCGTTCGCGCTTCATTTATACTTATCCGAGTTTTCTCCAGGTAGATGTTTTTTTTTTTACTGATATGAATGAAACTGATGAATAATGTTTGTAATATAATTATATTATATCTGCCCTTAAAATATCTCTCTCTTGCCGCCGCCTCCGATTCAGATTCCGGTTCTGATTCCGCTTCCGACAAAAAAAAATCTCCAAACTCTGATTCCGAATTCGGTTCCAATAAAACTACCTCCGTAACATTACACAATTAAATTACGGCGTTTTCAAACAAATTTCAGTCACGAGTGCGCTTGCACTTGCAGTACGTGAAGCGTGTCTGTGTGCGTGCGATTTCGCTCTTTGGATGGACCCGAACTTCTGAAAATACCTATCTATTATCCATTTTCTGTCGACAAAATACGGTATTGTATATGCCTTGGTTTATCTTAGTTGCAGATCTTGGGGGAAGAAAACTGAGGGGTGAACGTTGACAACTTGTGGAAGAATATTGTGAATGATTGTGACTCCCGTGGTGATTTGGTGTAGTGGTCTTTCTGAGAGAGTTATATAAGAATACTCGTAAAATATATCAAAGTGATGATAAAAATATTATTTTCCTTTGTGCTTAATCCTGAAACCACAAATTCCTTCAAATAGCATTGTGATACAACAATAATTTTATTTATTGTTCCGGTTTTTGGGAAGACTTATTTAGATATTTTTTTTTTAATTTAGGTTTTGTCTCTCTATTTTATTCTGATAGTATTAAAATTTAGCTGAAAAGTAATAACTCCTATTTCATAAACGATCAAACGTAATTAAAAACTATTTTTTATTGTAAAGTCAGGCAAATTAATTGTTAAGCAAATTGACTAAATATTCAAATCACAACTCTCATTGACAGTTTTGCTGTATTGTAGTATGAAATAGCTACAATACAGCAAATCGTCAATTTGCTTAACAATCCTTGACTGCACCTACTTTAAATAGTATTTTAATTTCAATATTTCACGAAACGACGCGCGCTTTGCTTGTGGTTACCAAGTGTAAAAACACGCTGTGAATGTGTATGTAAGCGCAAGTGCTCTCGGCTGTGCTCTTGATACCGTCCGAGACAATGGCAACGTCGGAAGTGTGTGTGTGTTTGACGCTACTCGTCTTCACGCACATATTCACAGCGTGTTTGTAAACATGGTTACCACAAGTAAAACGCGCGTCGCTTCGTGAAATTAAAGTTCTGTATTAAATATAAATCTTGAGCTCCAGAAAACTTGAAAAGCGCTTTGACGTAGGTACCGTCCATCTTCTATCATTCATGGTTATATATAACATATAGGAGTCATTATAGAAATCGTAGGTATTGAACGAGAAAATATCTCACTGAAGAAATAAAAGAAAACAGCTGTTTGTTATCTCACGTAAACCGTCCCAATCAACAAAGGGAATGAGAAATCGTAGAGTTAATTGGAACAATCATTTTATTGGACTTATGGTACGAAGAATGAGGCTGCAGGAATTATTAGTTAGATGTTGCTAGGTAGGGAAACAATGTCGATCTGAGATTAATTGATCGTTAGGACTAACAAAGATTCTTAAATTATACTTACTGGCTGTGCCAGCTGCTCAATCAGTTTTAAATTTTTCGAAATGGAATTTGTTTTATATCATTCTGTGTATTAGGTAGGTATGCGAAAACGTACTTATAATGCAGGAACGTCCGGTTTCTGGAACGAAAATCAACACAAACATTAGCGAACAACTTAACAAGCGGGCATAACCTGCGCCCTAATGGCGCAACACACTATACATTTTTTGGTCCAGAAGCCCTCTTGGGCATCCTCAGAACACCTACCAAAATTTCATCACAATCTGATCAATGGCAGCAACGCATAGAGGACAAACATACAAACATTCATTTTTATTTATTTATGGTGTATCTATTCATACACGAAATATTTTAAGAGAAACATCTATTAGATATGTGGTAAAAAGCCATAGCAAAGAAAAAAAATTATCTAAATGTTTTTATTTTTACGTAATTATTATAATTTTAAAATTGCTTGAGACTCTCTGCAAAAAAACCTTCACTTATTCTATGAATGACCCGCCCCGACGTGGCGACGGTGGTGGCGCGAGCGCGGTGCCTTTTGATAATTAATCATCATATCAAGTAATTTTAATTTTTTTTTTTTTTTTATCATATACTTAGATTTAAAAAAATAATCGTTTCCGTGCCGTTTACCACCTATATCTTATAATATTTCGTGTATGAATAGATACACCTTATATAGAAGATAGATGTAGGAATGAAATGCCTCTAACATTAGGCACACTTTTCCGTCTTCTGATGATAGATGCTGACACAAACCACTAACAGCCTTCAGAAATGTCATCGTCATATCAAAGGACCAAAAAAGGACCACCTTCAACAGTCCCGTATCAAACTATCACCCTTAGCCCCAAGCACTGCTGTCAGCACGGTTTAATCGGATAAGCCCGGCCTGGTACACCATTCCGCGCAGATACTTAATCAAAAACAAAGGGGACAGGACTTAATTGTGCTGAAATTTACGGCATGACTGTACCTTGTGTACCCAGTTTGTTGGCTTAGGACAACTTATTAGAACAATTCTGTGACAAATGTTCGTAATTACCTAAAGGGACACCGCTTGTATTGAGAAGGTTTTAGGGGACGATTGTTGCCTTTTATTTTGGGTGGAATTAGTGGTCCTTATGAACGTTTTTGGTTGAAGCGAAAGGTTTTTTTGACGTGATAACGATTTATAAATCGATGAACGTCGGCTGCACGTACGAAAAAGCATGACTCATTGTCACGTTCCGCCTGAGCCGAGTGTGCAAGCGAGAGCGCGGAACAAGCAATAGAGAGGCACGATCGGCCGAAGCCTTCGGCTTTTGTTACGCTATCACGTAAAACTAGCGTCCGTAAACCGACTTTACAGACAACCAATTTTTAATTTTTTGTAAAATCTTATTATCAAGGTTATCTACAGGTGAAGTTTAATGTAAAATCAAATAATAATGAAAGTACTAAATTTTATGAATTTTAGTGGTTCACAGAAACATTTTTGGTTCAAGCTAAAAATTATTTTTTTGTGGGAAATTTTAATTGAAAGGGTTGATGGTAAAGTTTGATGTAAAATTTAATTATAAAATAATAATAAATAATACCAGCCTATAACTGTCCCACTGCTGGGCAAAGGCCTCTTCTCATACAGAGAAGGCACGAGCATTGATCACCACGCTTGCTCAAGACGGGTTGGCGATTTCAGACTTATATTAACTATAAGTCCAGGTTTCCTCACGATGTTTTTCCTTCACCAATGTCAGTAATGTCCAAGATAAACTCAGAAAGTACATATGAATTGAAAAAGTCACATTGGTATTTGCCCAGATTTGAACCCACAACCTCATGCATGAGAAGCGAGGCCTCAACCAACGGGCCATCATGACACTCAATGAAATTTAATTATATAAGTGCTATATTTTGTAAATAGATTTTGATTAGCGAGCCTTAATTAACGAGGATAAAAAATGCTGTTTAGTTGTAGCATTTTTGGTCCGTAACAACATATAAATTAGTCTAAAAATAAAAAATTGTCAGTCTTAAGGACATGCCAGAAGTGAAAACACAAAACTTTGGAATAATTGTTCTTTACATATATGTAGCTCATGGAAAGCATTCGGTGACGATGACGCGAGTTCCATGATTTTTGTTCACCCAAACAGTATACATACATACACAGTATACATATAGCTCATCGAAAGCGTTCGGTGACGATGACGCGAGTTCCATGATTTTTGTTCACCCAAAAAGTATACATACATACACAGTATACATATAGCTCATGGAAAGCGTTCGGTGACGATGACGCGAGTTCCACGATTTTTGTTCACCCAAAAAGTATACATATGTACATACACAGTATACATATAGCTCATGGAAAGCGTTCGGTGACGATGACGCGAGTTCCATGATTTTTGTTCACCGAAATAGTGCTCAACGCGCCTAAAGAAGTTTTCTCTTCAAAAATCTTAAATATTAAGAGTGAACCTGACATAATAACTGATTTTGGTTTACTCAAAAAATACCTACACATATGTATGTATATACACTATACATATAGCTCATCGAAAGCGTTCGGTGACGATGACGCGAGTTCCATGATTTTTGTTCACCCAAAAAGTATACATACATACACAGTATACATATAGCTCATGGAAAGCATTTGGTGACGATGACGCGAGTTCCACGATTTTTGTTCACCCAAAAAGTATACATATGTACATACACAGTATACATATAGCTCATGGAAAGCGTTCGGTGACGATGACGCGAGTTCCATGATTTTTGTTCACCCAAAAAGTACACATACATACACAGTATACATATAGCTCATGGAAAGCGTTCGGTGACGATGACGCGAGTTCCATGATTTTTGTTCACCCAAAAAGTGCTCAACGCGCCTAAAGAAGTTTTCACTTCCAAAATCTTAAATATGAAGAGTGATCCTGACATAATAACTTTTTATTAATAAAAGGATAAGGAAGCCGTCACTCATACTTAAACATCACCATATTTTTGTTCCGCTTTTCGGTCCCCTCCTGAACAACCGTTCACTATCCCGCACTGCTTCTGCTGCACTCGTGATCGTAACAAGGATGATGATATAACAGTAAAACAATGACACGGTTTTAGAATTGTATATTGGTTCTCAACAAAAATTACAATCCTAATCAGAATGAAGACACAAATCATAGATGCTCTTCAACACGCTCAAGCACTGAAGTGGAAATGGGCGGGCCATTTGGCGCGATCAGGAGACGACAGATGGACCATTCGAACAACCGCTTGGAAAGGCCCACTCGGTAAGCGAAGAAGAGGTAGACCAGCAGAACGTTGGCACGACGAGATAGTGGAATTGACTGGCAAATCATGGCTTGTGATAGCAAAAAATTAAAAAAAATGGAAATTATTGGAGGAGGCCTATACCCGTCGAGGGGTCCTTAATTAGTTAAATTATGAACTTTAAAACTTGTATTTTTTTTTTGTGATTATTGAATATTAAAGGCTTTTTTATTTTATTTATTTTTATTGGTTCTCAACAAAAATTACAATCCTCGCGAGCCTAGTCAACTCACGGAGTCTTGACACCGCGATTCAGAAAACGCCTCTCCTCTAACAACGCCATCTATCGGTTTAAAACCAAACAATATTTCCAACACCACTATTTTATAGATGAGAAGAGCAGTCGTGATTGATTGCCTGAAAATATTCTTTAAAAACCTCGTCCGCTATCACATGGCTCGATCGAACTGAGCGGGTTAGCTTCCCTGATGTGGTCACGTCTTTGGATAGGTGATCGTTATTCACATATTCATACGGCTAGCCTTTTTGTATCTGTGCTCGGAATGGCTTCCACTTTAACGAGATGCAGTTGGGTTTCTGCATTTTACACAGAGAAACTGCCATCTGGTATTTGTATTATACATTGAAAGAAAGAAAGAAAAGAAAGGCAAATTGTTTATTCTGCATATACAAGACGCACATTACATGAAAAATAGACAAAATACACATACTAATATAAAGTAACTAAAAGCCTCGTATTCAAAACCTTAAATGTAGCAATAAAAATAAAAAGTTTGACTGTTGTCCATTGCTTGATGTCAGGCCAAGACCACAGACAATAGATGTTGCGTAATCTATTGCGTTGTGTTGTAAAACACTGTTAAATGACAACAAACAAACAAAACAAAAACTATGTTGTACATTAATGTTTTTAGGGATGTTCGTTTATTAACACATTGACTGCCACCGCGGTCACCGGGGACCGCTAACAATAGTTTTTCTATTGTGTCTGTTGTCTGGCAGTCAAAGCCTTAATCAAACCAAAGGCTTGCCCGCGTAGATTTTTCTATACAAATAATAAAATTGAAGTGTCTGTTTGTAACATAAAATTATTATTTTTTTGGTGAAAAATCCACGCAGGTGAGCCCGCGGACAGCAGCTAGTCGAAAATAAAAGTAGCCTTAGTTACTCTTTATAATATCAGCTATCTGTCAGTGAAAGTCTCGTCAAAATCTGTCCAGCCATTTCGGAGATTAGCCGGAACAAACAGGCAGACAGACAGACAGATAAAAATGTTTCAAATTGTTTTTTTTTTTGTCATAAGTACTGTGTATACTTTCATTAGCATTTGGTAAAAGTTGTTATTTTGACATTACAAACAGACACATCAATTTTATTTATTTGTACATATAATCACAATCACACATAAGTCGCTGAACCGATTTAGCGTAAAACTGACACACATCGTTTTCATAAAAATGTCGCTTATGTTATGTCAGCGGTCAGGGTTTCCCATAAAAGGGCATGTCAGCGGCGAGGTGTAAATTTTAGTAAGAGAGAAGCCGAAGCAAAAACCCGTTTTTAACGTATTGCCTTATCAATAAAGTATAAACGTATTTATTAACTTAAAAATAAAAGTCTTTCCTTTACTAAATTTAACACCATCTATGGTCAAGTATTTTTTGGATATAGTAGACGACAGCAGTTGTACGATAGACACGTGGCGCCATCTATTATCATAAGAACGTTATTGTTGTTTTCCTTGGGAACAGTACTTTTTTTCTGGATGAAAGGTACCCTATGTCTGTTTCTGTACACCTGACAACGTATATGCAAAATTTCAGGATGATCCGTTCAGTAGTTTAGGCGTGAAAAGGTAACAAACAAACTGACAAACTTACTTTCGCATTTCTAATATTAGTTAGGATGGTTTTGCTTGAAACCAAAAACGATCGATTGGTCGATTAAAATTGCCTCCATTCGCCTTTGTCAGATCAGAATCAGACTCATGTTCTGGTCAGGAGGATTGTGGGCAGTAAGCCCCACTATCACCTTGCTAACTGGCATATTACTACATGAGCTATTTTTCCATAGTTAGCACAACTATAATCAGCATATAATGTTCCCAGTGCTGGGACTGTGGGCTGTAATCTACCACGCGGGCCCTTTGCGGGTTGGTAGATCTCACATGCTGCGAATTTTTGGTTCTAGAACATCCCCCCGGGTGGTTTCCTCACGAAAGTTTTCCTTAACCGGTTTTGAGAGCAGTGGTGATGAAATTAAAAAGAAAACATAGTGTATTTTTAGGGTTCCGTACCTCAAAAGGAAAAGCGGAACCCTTATCCTACCTGTCCGTCTGTCATAGCCAATTTGCTCCGAATGTAATGGACCGATTAAGTTTTTTTTTTCCGGTCATCGGTGACCGCTAACAACAGTTTTTCTATTGTGTCTGTTGTCTGGCAGTCAAAGCCTTAAATACAACATGTCAGGGCCTCAAGTCTGCTATTACAATAGTGTCTGCTATTTGACAGTGTTTGTATGGCAAATCTGTCAAAAACTCACAATGAAGAGACCATTCTGACACTATTGTAATAGCAGACTTGAGGCCCAGTTTGAGTGACCCAAATATGGACAAGAACCGTAAATAAATGAATTTAGAATATTGGGGTCAGTTTTGGGGGCAAATAAGAAAACCAAAAAAAAAAAACATTTGCAAATTATACCGTGTGACATATCAAATGAAAGGGCTTACTGTGAGGGTATCAGATATATTTTTTATAATTTTTAAATAAATTGTTTAAAGTTATAAGTAAAAATAGACGAAAATTGACCATCTTATTTCCGAAAATACTGAGCCTACAATTTTGAAAAAAATACAAAATAGTTCTATACTTATAGATTACAGGAAAATCTATTAGAAGTCTATGGTCTTAAAATAACATGGTAAATCTTACGATTTTGTGCGTACAAACTTACATTTGCAGTTGGAATGTATGGGACACTATGTTTACCAACTACAATGTTAAGTTTGTTCTTAGGATGAATTCTTCCCAAGTACGGAACCCTTCAATGTGCGTGGTCCGACACGTACTTGGCCCGTTTTTTTATATAGTTTAAAAAGGTGCGGAAAACCTCAAACGGCGCAAATATAACAACCATATTGGGAGCTATATATTATGTTTGAGCCGTTGGGGGTCCGAGTGCCCACTTAGTTTTTCGAGACATCGCCAAACGGTTGTTCGACTCTTCAGTTGACCAGAAGGCTGGCCTATTTCTTGGCCAAAGAATCAGTGTTGCCATACAACGTGGTAATGCTGTCAGTTTTTTGAGCACGTTTCCTGTTGACAGCGATTGGGACGAATTTTTTGATGCCCTTTGATTGTTTGCCCACCCTTTTTTATATACTTGTACATATTATTATTTTAATTTTTAGTATTACTACGACTAATAGCTTTAAAATTATGTAAATATTAATTTTATGTCATAAAAATAATAAACAATTAACATAGTTATAGAAACTTAATAAATATGAGATTTCTTAGCTAGTTTGTTTTCATGAATGTAATTTTATTCCAAAGCTTCTCATTTTTCATCCACCAACCTCAGTATAAAACCATCAAACTCCTCTATCCACTTCAATCGATCAACCGTCCAAGTTTTATCCCCTTCTGCATCCCCGCATCCATTGCATCGAATGACAAATTGGTACCAGTTGACGTATGCAGCCGCCTCAATCTATCACTGAACAAGACTGGTAGAAAATGATTGAGAACCATAATAAGAGTCAAATGTATTACGTTTGAACGAGAATGAAGTGATTGATTCGTGGACTTTGTACCGTCAGGGGTGGTACAAAACACAATTGTTCTGGTCGGCTAGATTTGGCACAGCCGGGCGGCAAAATTGAATTCATATATTTGGGAAAAAGTCGCTCAGCTTAGATCTGTTGTGTTTAATATAATTCAGCGAGGATCGGCACGAGCTGAATGAAAGTTGAATAAATGTAGCCATTGCTTCGGGTCGGTTTTGTTGTTGAATAAATACTGCCGAATCGAAAGCCGATCGAGTGTGTAGCACCCCTAACGACGAAATGGATCCGGTTGGTGATGTATTTCTTTTAGATATGTATCACTAGATTTTCCCAGTGACTTAAACGCAAAGTTACCTCCATTAGATCCAGTGAGGGATGAAGATCGAAAAACCATCCGGCTCGAAGGACCAAATCTTACTCATGTTTGTTTACTCATTTTTTTAGTACAACCCACCAGTTAGACCGTAATATCTCGTCATATATATTATATAATATCGTAGTATCTTAAGTATCAGGTTTAATACCTGGAATTTGTGCCGTTTTGTGGAATTGTTCTACGGGTGAAGGAAGACGTTGAGATAACAACTGGAATTTAACGGTCTGGAAATTACCAGTAAGTATTGTGAAAGCCAGACCAATGCGCGTTCTTGCTATGATGAGAAACAGACTGCACTGCAGTTAGAAAATTACAGTTAGCAGTCAAGATCTTAAGCCAATTAGTAAAAAGTATTTAATACTTAACGAATCTGATGCCCTTTGATTCTTGAATATAAGAAGTTTTTACTATGAATGTCAGATCGATAAGCCTTATCTTCAGAGTGTCTGAGCACCCCTACTAATTGGGTTTTAGATTTACGAACAAATTAATCTAGCCTGTTAACCTTGCTATCTCAATTAACGAACCAACCCTTGCTACTGACACTCGACATAAACATCTAAGTGTTAATCATATTATAATTTAGTTATTAACAATTTCGCTGAACTCAAAAACTCATTTGCATTTTAGGGTTAAAAACGTTTTTGCCACTAAATAAAGCCCCAGTCATAATTGTATGAAAATAAACTTATCTTTGTAAAATATGTTAATTAAAAATCTTGTAAATTACGTCGTATAATTTTAAGCCGAATAAGCAATTTACCTTCAACACCTAGCGCCATTATAAATCTGCGGTGGGTTGTGGAACTACAATAGTTCTTAATAAGAATCAGAGGCAGTGTCCACGTGTTAAATATAATAGTATGCGGACCAATAGTGTTTCATGTTCACGAGAGTAAATGGACCGCACCCGAGGGATAGATAACGAATAATATATTTTGGCGGGTTTTCCAAGCAAACGGTGGCTTCGTACGCAATGCGGCATTATGCCGACATCGTGTGAATGTTCCTTTTTTGAATTTTAAAAAGCTTACGTACGAAATTTGAGTTACAAAAGCAATTTATGTTTTTTTCTTTCTTTTTGGCAGCCGAATGTCGGTTGACATGTTTTTTTTACAATTCTTTCAATGGTTGTAATGTGTCCTTTTTGGATCGCAGGACAAAATTGAGCTTGAATAAGACAGTTGTTTTTCTGATTCTAGACCCAAAACAATAAAAAAGTATACCTTTTAAAAGCTACTTGGACTTGACTGGCTTATCGAGTAAAGGTTAAAAAGGTTTTCAGGAGTAGCTGAATAGTAAAAGTTACTTTGAATGAAACTCTTCTAAGAACGTTTTATTATTGCAAAAGGAAAATATTGTAGGAACCCCAATTCTTTGAATGTTATTTATGCTATACTTTCTAAAACGACTAAGTTTTCTAACAATACTTATGTACATATGTAATTCAAAATGTCCTTCTATATTCTGGTTTCATAGATTTCATAAGACTAACCTTTCTCCGGCGAACTACGGACGAAGTTTTTAGTATTCTCAAAGTAAAAGAAGGAATTGCTCAAGTTTTTTCGGTTCGTAAAAAGGAACGATATTTCTTTTATACCTTTACGTCACGTATGGTTCGGGAAGATGTTTTAAATTTCGAGTGTCGTGGAAATATGACATGTGACATACTTTACCATTTTTAGTTTCGCCATGTCTGTCTGTCTGTCCGTCTGTTTATCCGTCTGTCTGTTCGCGGCTTAGGTCAGAGTCTCTTAGTACTAGAAAGCTGTAATTTGGGATGGGTATAGATATTAATCACGCCGACAAAGCGGTAAAATAAAATCGTGTAATATATTTCATTTTTGGGGTACCTCCCCTAAAAACATACACGTAAAGTGGGGATGATATTTTTTTTCTTGACTACCCATGGTGTGGGGTATCTTTGGATAGGCCGTTCGAAAATATTGCAGGTTTTTGCAAAACCATTTTTCGATTCAGCAGTGCTATTCTGTAACCATCTCACCGTGAAAACGTAGGTGAAGTGAGCGTGGAGTAAGCTGTCAATAGTGCCAATCCCAAGCATCAGGTGGAATTTACAGCTCACTTCAAACTCACTTCACCTAAGTTTTCACCGTGAGATTTTGACAGAATAGCACTACAGGGATCCGTTTGCGTGCAAATTTTTGTTATTTATTAGCATTCTGGCTCGATCAGATTATATTAATATACAGTTTGCGTCCCTAGACCTAATAAAATAAACTGTTAACTTTGAAGTGACGACTGTTAAGCTACCTAAATATTTTCAAAGTTCCAATTCCATTGTTTTCTTTTTACATTTTCATTAGTTCTAACAATATTTAAAGACGATATTTTAATTCCATGTAGTTACAGGGTAGCTTATTTCCATTTTCCGCGCAAAACCTTTTTGGTCCTGAATAACGAAGGACTGTAAGCCCATAGACCGCTGGCGCTGCAAGTTGAGCACTCTCTTCAGTGTCGACTTAATGTCATCTTCGTTTTGATTTAAAATAGAAATAAACCCAGGCATTACAGTTTACAAAAATAGGAAGGTTTTCTTCCTATTTTTGTAAACTGTAATGCCTGGGTTACACGAGGATAGTTTTTGAAGCAGCAAGATTGCGCTAGCAAGTTAGAAAGCTAGTCACTCTGGCCTCGTGAATATATAACTATCCTTATTTTTAGGCTAATAGGCTAGTGTGATAGTGTAATAGAATGGAGTTCTATTTTTGAGCTAGTAGCGCGTCCCATTACCGACTATCCTGGGTTTTGTATTAGCCTCATGTGGCTGGTGAAGCCCACTGGTAGTACCCAATCGGATCATTTAACTCTATGGATTAATGCCCGGGTTTTAAGAGGCTAGTTTTTGAAGCTAGGATAGCAAACCAAACCCATCAAACCATCAAACTGGATAGTTTGGCGTGTAACACTATAAACAATAAATAATGTACATAAAAAATGTTTTTTTATTGTTTTTAAGTGCTCGTAAGCTAGCAATCCAGGCACTCTGGCCTAGTGTATACAGAACTAGCTTCATTTCTAAGCTAGTAAGCTAGCGAACAGCAGATTGTTTTCATTTATTTATTTATTTAGGATCTCCAACAAAAGATGTACACAATACATGACACATAAATAAAAGGCAACATCAGGTACTAAACAGGTGTACTCCTTCACTTATAGGAGACCACAGCATGCACAATATAGTTAACAACTAAGCTAATAAAATTAAAATATTAATAATAGGTAACATATTGAAAAATTAATAAAAATTTAAAGGCTATAAATAAAGTTAATATAACATTGAGATATACTTCAATTAAATCTATTATGCACTTCGTATATTTAGACAGAGACTCGCAGATGTCTAGATTCGTATTCATAATTCAGAGTTGGTCCCCTAGAACAAGTTCCTCCAGAAGTTCGCTCCAACACTTGGCTCGGTGTACCTCGACGTTTTGAGGAACACCGATAGCCTACACTATACTGAACATTATTTTGAAATTACAATTTGATGTAAAACACATAGTTCTTCAATGGATTCCATCACATATCGGAATAAGAGGCAACGATATTGTTGATCTACTAGCCAAGCAGGCCATTTGTGATGGAATTCCAGTAAATTTTTCTCCTTACTTTACTAACTTTATACCTAATATCAAACAGGATTGTTATTCGCTTTGGAAGGAGTATTTCAATAAAAGATCCCAAGAAAAAGAAATCTGGTACAAAACGATCCAGCTGCATCCCTTGAACTCGCCGTGGATAGATAATCAGCTGTTGAACAGATGTGATACTGTTATCGCACTGAGACTTCGTTCCGAACACATCCCGTGTAATAAGTTCTTATACCTAATGGCAAAATCAACATCGACTAATTGTGATTTTTGTACTAATTCTGTTAATGATGTTTATCACATTTTAACCGAGTGTGTCCGCAACGAAGAATTTAGAAATAGCTTAGATAGGAGAATTAGAGAGGTAGGTTATTGTAATAGTGCTTTAGCAGTGCCATTGTCTGATGCAGCTAAAGTACTTTACAAATTAGCTATGCTAAGGTTTTGTTAAATTGCAATTGGTATGATTTTGTTAAGTTAACCAAGGCGGCATAATCGCATGTGCGACAAAGCCCTTTCATTATGAAAAAAAAAAAAAGAACAAGTTGTTCATTTTCATGAGAACTACTAACACTCCCATAAAGTATACCCACCTTTAACCACGCATACTGTACATTATGGCACCATACAGAATTTGGAATAGCGTCCATTCTAGAATTGCTTACAAAAACTGGAAGGCCTTATTAGTAGTTTATCTACTAATAAGGCCATTGTGACTTCAAGTTTTTGTAATAGTATTCGAAATGAAGTCTTTTTTTTTGGGAATGGCTGCCAGCCAAATGTAATACACGTTCTTTAGTAGGGATATAGAATTTTAACACTACGTATATTGAGATACTAAAATTTTATTTTGGACACGTAATTTTATCTTTGGCAAACGTATTTAGGTCGGTAACGATAGGTTTTTATAATCGCCATTTTTTTTAATGACTCAGATTTTGAGGGTTGATCTTTGCCAAATGTGGACAGAAAAATTATATACTTAGGTTGAAAGGAATGAGTAAAACTGTACTGCCTCCATAATGTGGGAAGATTCATTTGGTATATAAGAAGGCTGTGACTGGTTTAAATTGGTTACGAAATCCGCCGTATTCTAGTAGTTCCATTCTCTAGTTCCATTTTGGGACTACTGGGATTTTTTTCTCCCAGTAGTTCCATGGAACTGGCATACAGAGTGTGGCGTAAATAGTGGTCCGTCGTTAAGAGGTCGATACACTGTATATTCAGCTAAAACATACCACAATTTACTAATACAAATTTAATACTTTAATGTCATGTATTGAAATTACAACCAAATTAGTAAAGCAAGCTGTAAATTTTTCAAGTTTTTTTTTTTTCTTCGGAAACCTAAGATAAATAAGTTCATATTGTGGTATGTTATAGCTGAATATACGGTGTATTGACCGCTTAACGGCGGAACACTATTTGGCATAGGTATTGGCTGTTTTTCCGGACGTAAAGAATAGCACCACCCCATTTCCTCCCGTGGTTGTCGTAAAAGGCGACTAAGGGACTGACTAGAGAATGGGCAGCAGCGTTCTCTATGAACACCATACTGCGATCGCCAACCCGCCTGCCAAGCTTGGCGATTATGGCAAACCCCCCAAATGGGTTCAGCAGTGGACGTATTTCGGCTGAAATTAATGATGATGATGATGCCAAATTACAGCTTTCTACTAAAAGCCTCTGAGCTAAGCCGCATACAGACAGACAGACGGACATGGCGAAACTATAAGGGTTCCTTGTTGACTACGGAACCCTAAAAGGAGAGGGTGTGTGGTTGATGACCACACGATAAAAGTGAACACTTATATGATTTTCTAATTTGCTGATGACGACTTTAGCCGAGTTCTTATAAGCAATTCAGCGCCATCGACCGACTGGAGCCGAGTATATCCGATTGAGCGCACTGTTCCGAACGTGACAGTTCAGTTTCGCTAACTTCAGAGAGAGTGGAAAGAGCGCCTTTAGGCGCTATGAGTTCGAGCGCTCGAGTCGTAGGCATACGTAGGCTAGAGAAGTCGCGAGTGTAGTAGCTATTAGATTAATTAAACATTACGAAAAAGGGTGGCTTTGGAGTTTTTTTGACGTGACAACGTCTAATAAATCGATGAACGCTGGCTGCATGCACGAAAATGTCTCGTTATGCTCATTGTCCCGTTACGCTCATTGTACGTATGCGCCGCATCAATATTTTGTTATGACGTTATCACGTTAAACTATCGTCCATAAACCAACTTTACAGACAACCAATTTTTTGACGTGACAGCGTCTAATAAATCGATGAACGCCGGCTGCATGCACGAAAAAGGATGACTCATTGTCCCGTTACGCGCATTGTCCCGTTGCGCTTATTGTCCCGTTACACTCATTGTACGCTTGCGCTGCATCAATGTTTTGCTATAACGATGTCACGTTAAACTATCGTCCGTAAACCAACTTTACAGACAACCAATTTTTTTCTATCCAGCAAAGTTAATCTAATCTTGTCATTAAAAGCGATTGCATGTCCGCCAGATCCTTACATAAGATGTATATTTTTTTCAGAATTTTACAACACTGTTTTTAATGTTTCCCATGGATTCAAAAAACTAGTTTTTTTGATTATTTTTAAAAACTAGTTAATAGATTTTTTTTATTATTTAAAAAAATAATCAGTAGAATTCAAGTTTTCACTTTAAAAATAATCGACTTATGACAAATGATGACGATTGTTTTATCACTTTACAAACTTTATCATCACTCTGAGCGAGATTACACTTGCGATCAAATAAATGCAAAATAATATTGTCAAATACATTGTGCGTTTCAAATTAATTTCATTCAAAACGATATAATTATAATTGAATTGTCAATTGTAACATTAAACTCAATATAATAATTTCTGTGTTGAAAGCAATTAGTCATTTGATTTGCGGTTGTAATTTCGAACCAGTTATATTTGCTAGTGTTGATGACTGTTTGTAGTTTCATCCACACTATTATTATTATTTTATATACGTTTATATATCTCGGGAACCTGGGGTCCCGGACCTTTGGAAGGCGTACGAGGGGCCGAAGCCAACTCGCAGAGGCTCTTAGACAATTTTAAATGGAATGAGGCATCAACCGACGACTATCCCTGTACGCACTATGCAAGTGCACCCAAGGACAACCCCGGTTGGTGTAGGAATATTGTAGGATATGGAAACAAAGATATTGGACTATGGGTTTGGGTGGTTAAAATGGACTGGTTACCTAAAACTATGGAAGGACTATGGCCCCTGCCTGATCAATGTTTTATTGTACACGGATAAAATGGCAGGGGGTGACTTGCACACTCATTAATGGGCCCCCGAAACGGTCGCTAGCACATAGTGACGCAGCAACAAGGGGGCAACATATCCTGAGGTGCTCGAGGAGTGGAGAGGTATTCCACGGCTCTCAGAACAATCCCAGAGCCCGGAAGATGGTCAAGATCCCTACAAGCACTTACTGGAATACTTCCTTCCTCCGAGCACGTTTGCTCTTGCGAATCTCCACTCAAGCCGGCCAATAAAGGCAAGAATGAGGTGGGAGCTCAGTTCCTCGTCAGTGTTCACTCCAGCCAGCCAATAAAGGCAAGCCAGAGATGAGGAACATGACTTCTCCCGGGAGATAGGGTCCGTGGGGTCGCAACTGCCCAACAGCTCGCCACATGCTGCCCTGCGGGTTTCTGTATCTCTCTTGGTCTGGCTCCTCACCCTAGACATGTTCCGGTAAAGTAAACTCTACCGGCACAGACCCAGAGTTCGGAGCACGCAAGCCCCACCACGACGTCAACGTAGAGATACGGCGGTGGGGTTATTATTATTATTATTATTATCCATCTATTTCGGACAGAATCCATAAAAGAGTTAGTAACAATTTTCTTAAGATCTATGTTAGTAGGTACATGCTATATCCATGTTTCATGTTCAAGTATCAAGAATAATATATTTGCCGAAATTACAGGTGTTACCGGGTACAAAAGTTTGATTTTAGGTTTATGTGTAATCTATTGCGTGTTGCCAGCCTGTACATTTAAAATGATTTTAGATGTAAACTATTATTATAAAGGGCAAGGATTTGATGTTTGTTTGTAATGGATAAACTCAAAAAATACTTAACCAATAAATAAAAATAAAAAAACAATTACAGAAAGCTACGTTATCAGCGAGTAACATGGGACGTTTCTTTTTTTATTGTAAAGAAATTGAGATCCTTAATTGTAATAATGTAGCATTTCTTAAGTTACTCCCTAGCATTACTAAGTATGTGAAACTACTGACAATCTTAACATGACGAGAAGGACCAGATAACTTGAATAAAGTATTGTTCCTAAGGACCAAAAATGAATATTTTTACAGCAGCTTAACGTGTTACGAGTATATTTTTTACGTGCCTGCCTAGCGTCTAAACTAATGGACCGATTTTTCCAAACGAAGTATTTATCGATTTGGTTTAGTGATGCGTACAAAGTAGTGTACAGGTACAGGAAAGTTAAGCCTTTTAGAGATTAAGTTAGATACTAAACTAATGCCCGTTTTCACTTACACTCGGTGACACCTAAATTGATGCTTATATTAAGACGGAGATATATGCCAGTGACCTTGAGAGGTTAGCTTGCGTGCTCTGTACTGAGCTTACTAGTGATGGCAATTAATGCAATTTCGCATTAATTTCATGAGCATGCGAATTCATTCGTCGTAGCATGCAAATTGCTATTGCTATGCTAATTTGCTATTGACGATAATTGTTAATAATTAAGGCGGATGCGCTGTGGTAGCCCGCGTTTTATGTAATTTGCAGGTCCATGTCAGGTTGTATCTTGATCAAAATATGATAAGCGACCATAAAACATATGTATTTACATAATTTTAACCTTATAAATCATCCATACATCCTTCTAAATTAGATTTCGTGCAGATTCGTGCGACGAATCTGCGACAGAGAGCGCACACTGCCGCTGCGACACTTATGATAGATATGATTTCATATGAAGTACGAAACAATGAATTAGCATTTCACAGAAATTCGCAACTACATTTCATTTGCGAAATGCTAAATGAGCATTCGCATGCTAACAATGAATGCGAATGCTAATTAATCCACCACTAGAGCTTACGCAACGCGTCGTACGTCCAGCCAGTAATAGGACTCGCCCATCCAGCAGACGCATTATTAATTTATTATAGATAAAACAAACGATATTTTAATAAAATACGTATACCAAAAGATCATTAACAAAATATCTTTAAAAAGGTGAAGGTTTCAGAAAATACCTTATATAAGATTTTGCGTGATTCTCAGTTTTGTATCCGCGTTAGAAATAACTTTACAAATTAATTTTACTTTTTAATATAAACATAATCTAAAATATTCATATATTAAGTTATTAAGAAAATGCTCTACAATTCATTAGCACTAATCGTTTAGACGTGATCTTCAGTATAAAATCATTAAAAGTCGGTTATCGTCACCTTAAAGCGCACGTTTGGATTCAACGCTCGGCTGAGCACCGATAGTTGAAAATACGACAGTGCAAATAATATTTAGGCATTTATTTACATGTCAGTGAAAATAAATAGTGGTAGTGAAAACGAGCATAAAAGATAACACTCGTGAGTCGTGAGTTCGTGACAATCGGAGTCATAAAACGTTCGAGTGGGGCGGTGAATGTTTAGTACGGGATTTCTATACCTCCCATATTCCTCTCTCCTATATTTCTCTTTACTTGTCAAAGCGATGCCATAGAGTCCCACAAACACTAAAGGCATAGATAAGTAATTGTTGTTACGTCGGGTACTGATACGCGGTTCACAATTTTTTTTCATTAAAAGAATTGTTTGATTATAAGGGTAAATATTAGTTTTATTTAGTTTTTAATACATATTTTATTTTTATTTTTTATATTGTATATTAGATTTATGCCTATAGCCTCAGTGTTTTGTTTTGTATAATAGAGTATATAAGTTAGGTTTTATGGGCCTGTGTATTATTATAAATATTTGTATGCCACTTTTAGCGGCGGATGTGTGGAACTTAATTGCACTAACCAAATTGTACTTACCATATCCGAATAAATGTCTTTCTTTCTTTCTTTCAATGATTTTTATATATTTCATTTTATGTTATTGCACATATATCATTTTTTGTTTTTCTTTATCTGTATTTGTCCGTGACATCACAGCGGGCATCATCAGAATACCAACGCTGTGACACAATTTTTAAATGTCTTCATTTTATTAATTTTACCATGGGTGTGTTTAGTTTAAAATGTGATCTTCCTGTACGAGTCCCAATAAACACTTTTTCTTTCTTTCTATAAACTTAGCTGAGCGTCGTGTCATCTCGCTCCCACGTTTTGTGACCGTAGTTGCCACGAACATTCTTCTTCTTCTCAATCGCTCTCTTACTGCTGAGAATCGTGAATCCGTTTCAAGTTGTCAACGGTCTTTCTTCATCTGTTACGATTCGGTGGCCTGGTGGAGTGCGACGCTGATAAGGTACCTCCAGTTGCTCAGATATTTGATCTGATCACCGTTTTGGACTTCGACCTCTAGTTCTTTTGCCCTCTATCTTCTCTGTTACCATTAGACGTTCCATGTCGTTGGTACCTCTGCGGGCAATGCTGCCGAAGTTTTTCTCGACACGTTGCAGACAAGTTGAAGAAAGTTTGCCACTAACATTAGATAATGCTATACTAGCGACCTACCCCTGCTTCGCACGGTCTTTACGACTTATTTTTATTATTTATTTTTTATTACTGATTGGGCCTGCACTTGACTTCGATCTCGCCTGATGGAAAGCGACAGATGAGGCCTATGATGGAACGAGCCTGCCCAGATAATGCCTGTTCACTCTTGCTTTGAAGGCAGATGGGTTATATGTGGAAGGGAACACAGACGCTGGCGGAGAGTTCCAAACTTTGGCTGTGCGCACTATAAATGTGGAGGAGAAGCGCTGAGTACGACTGGACGGGATATCAAGCAAGTGCGGATGGTACCCTGCAGTATATGTCTGGTAGTCCGGTAATAAAAGGGCGACGGTTGGATTAGGTCGTGGAGCTCCTGCGCACACTCTCCGAAGTACAGTCTGTAGAAAACCGACAAGCAAGCAACATTACGCCGATGAGCGATTAGAATGATTTATTTTATTGTATGCCTAAGTTTAATATTAATGACGTATTATACACATAAACCTTTCGGGATAAATTCTCCAAACGTCAATATCCGCTGCGTTGTTTAAAAGAACAACGCGGTCACACAGCCATACACTAAAAATCGAATTTCATTTATAATATGTATCTTCTTCTTCGCTTCGCTCTTGACAGAGCGGTCGTGGTCACAATGAAGTGTGTCCAATCGCAGGTATAGTCTTAGCTCGCCTAACGATCTCTCTCCATCTGGTTCTGTTAGTTGACTGGTGCATTCATTAACAGGGCTTCCAACCACAGATTTAATTTAGTCGGTCTACGTCATTGGTGACCTCCTGCGTGACATATTACCCTCTACTCTGCCCTGCACTACTAAACATTCTATGGAGTCATTATTCCGTCTCGAGACATGTAAACCAAGAACTTCAGTTTTCGAGACTGTACTAGTGCTGATAGAAGTTGTTTGATGCCGAGTTCTTGGAGTATAGAAACCTTTGTACGGAATTCTGGATAATAATGTGTATAGAAGAAGCATTATTACATTTTGTAGATGGATATCTTTCTTCCTTTTATAGTATTTCTTCTCTGCACTTCAGAAAATTGTATTAAAGCGGGTTTATTGCAAGTCACTCAGCTGTACCTTTAATAGAATCTAAGTGCGACAAAATTGTTTCTCTGCAATTTTATATTATGACGGTTGAGAGGAAAAGTAAGGCTCTTTTACTCGATATTTAAATAGAGACACGATGTGAATTGATGTATGTATGTGAAAAATATTATAACGATGTTGTCGAATACTGAGCGTTTTGTGAGCTGTCTTTTGAGTGCTAATTGGCCAAAATGCAAATTGGTTTCAAAATGAAATACAGTACCTTTCTAGAAACGAAATAGCGGAAAAACAAGCACGTTTTCCTCAGTTGGAAATTGCACGTAATTTATTAGAGAGTCTTTTATCAGAGTGAATAGTAGTAGATGAGTCCGGCAGAAAAATGAAGGATCCCAGTTAAAGTCACACCGCAATAACATACGGATAAAAAATGTTAAGCATAAATTGTGTGAAAATATAAAGTAGAAAGAGGTGGTCCTTCTGTTTTTGGTCTTTTCACAAATGTGTGACACTTGGTCTTTTTACTGTTGTACGTTTTGTGTCATAAAAGCGAAATGATACATGACACCCACACATATAAGTAGTTATTTGTAGGTTAAGCTAAGTTTTTACAAACAAATGTAAAATGTAGTAACATGTAGCGTGTGCTTGCTTGAGTCTGATTAAATAGTTCGAAGTGTAAAGATAATTAATCTGTTTTACTAACTTTGGACCCCAGAAGAGATCTAGAGCTATATAAAGAATAGACTGCTCATCTCTTTTCCATTTTCCAATTCTAATTCATCAAGTTGTTTTTTGCGACAAATGATGTGGCTGTTGTTTTACATTCTTCATTTACATTATGACTTGACTTAACAATTTATATATAAAACTATACTTGATATAAAGTCGCTTTTCATGTCTGTCTCAGAGACAGCATCCTTCTCAACTACGCATCGGATTCTGTCGCGTTTTTCACCATCATTTATGTTCATTAGATAACCAGCGTCAGACAGCAACTGTCTGGCATTGATGTTGAAATTAACCTTTTTGTCGCAGCCGTGAGGCACACACTAATAAGTTAAAACATTATTTTCAAGTTTTGTTTTGTTATAGAAGTGAAAACTTCTTAAGCCGCGTTAAGTGTTTTTTGTAGGGGAAAAATTTATGGGTTCGCGTCAAAAAAATGCGCGACATGCTCGTGACTGTCAGTTATTCCAAAGTTTTGAGTTTTTACTTCTCTCGGTATTCCTTATTTTGTGTTTTACGAACTGTGACCAAACAAACGTTATGCTTTCTTTCTTTGATATTTAAGAGCGACCAACCCGTCATACTTTTCATACAAACGGTTGCACATGATTATGGCATTGTAACACATATTTCTTTGAAAATTTTATACTAATTGGTATCATGTACACTATATCTAGGTTACTATGGAAGCAGAAAATTAAAATTTGGTGAAACAAATTCAGTATAAGCCTCCAAAAATCTGCTATTTTGGATAAATTTTACCTGAACTTTGGCCGTTCATAATGTATGCATAAGTTGTAAAAATAAATAAATCATCTCCATAGAAACCTCGCACATGTAATGGAGATTATTAATGACACACATTTATTTTACTAACTTGTAAGGCTTTCTCAAAAACACGTATTTCCTGGAACAAGTTTTATGAAATTTCCGCACACTATTTTTCGTTCAATGTTATCGCTTTCTCACTTGCCTGTTAGCATTAACATTGCGCTGGATAAAACAACAAGGTTTTCAACCACGCTCGCGTTGACGATAGACGGACCGGGAAGGGCCTTTTTAACTTACTATAAATAAAGAAATCACTGTTTTGGCAAGTCGTAAGAAATCGTACTAAGCACTCAGGGCGCTTTGCTAGTTACTAAATAAAACGTACCGTGTGGTGCCGGGCGTAAAGAATAGCATCACCCCATTTCTTCCCGTGGGTGTCGTAAAAGGCGACTAAGGGACTTAGCAGAGAATGGGCAGCAGCGTTCTCTATGCATTTTTAACACCATATTGCTATCGCCAACCCGCCTACCAAGCGTGGCGATTATGGCAAACACCCCCCCACCCCCCAATTGGAGAAGGCCTAATGTCCAGCAGTGGAAGTCTTTCGGCTGAGATGATGATGATGATGATGAAATAAAACGTTCCAATGACGCAGCAAATCAAAAGATTTATATTTTCAACCAACACCGTTTTTGACCACCTCTGTGAATCCTGACAAACCAAGCCCACTTCTTGAATTAACGTCTTCCATAAATTGGTACCGAAAACAGTTTTGGACCGGTTGCATTCAATGGCTCCAAATTCCCCATCAAATAGCAATTGGCTTTTAAGTCAACCGTGCCAAAAATATTGTTATTACTGGACCGAAGGACCAGACTGAGGGTCGGAACGTTTCAAAAATTAATTTGTGATAATTTGAAATCACATCGCCGAGTTTCGGGACCGAATTTCTTTTAGTTTTATGGTGGAGTTTGGTAGATAAACTGTTTGGAAGTTTCTCACTTTTGATTTCGTAATTATGAGCAGATTGTTTGTTCTAATTTTGTGGCTTAAAGTTACTATGGGTTTTTGTACTTATAACGGGTGGGCCATCTAGTGTTTTAAATTTAAAGTACCGATTACTTTGACTTTGAAAGGTAGAATATTTTTTTGACAGGAAGTTAGTTTTATGTTTGACATAATTATGCAAAATGGGATGCTATATGCTCGAATTTCTTCGGAAATTAGCAAGGAGTCGCCGTTACCGTCAACGGTGAGAGACGAAGTGATATTAGTTCAGGTAATAATGTTGCTGTTCCAATGCCGGTTAGAAAATTATAATTATTGTGTTTTTATTTTTATTTTTATGACCATGTAATGAATAACATTATTAATTAAATTAAATGTCTTGTATTGTAAATGAAATTGTACTTCAAATAATTTGTATGAGTCTTGTTTCTTGATTATGTATAAATAATAATAATAATACGAACATTTTAATTAAATTAGGAACTTCAATGAAATCCATCTTAGCCTTGATATTAACTTGGATGATTGAACAATTTGAAATATCTCTTCTGCAGATAGTTCAGCCAATTTAAAACAATCTGCACACATAAACAACTCAGAATCATCATTATCTGGAATGTTTTCTATAAAACAACATCTTTTGTGGTAATAAAATTTGGACGAGCCGCACTGAAAAACCGAATAGTTGATTTTTTTATTGTTGATTTCCTTTTGGTTGAGTTAACATTAAATTGTGTTAAAAAAAACTGTTCCATGACGTTTGTTTTGACAAAAAATTTGTTGATTTAACAAAAACTTTGTTGATTTAACAAATCATGTCGGTAGGTGCTATATATTATAAGTTTTTCGCCCTGTAGGATTTTTTCTTTCACATCAATTTTTTGCAAGATTTACAAGTGACAAATATTTTTACTCTGAGAATTGATTTTTAACTGCACCTCATCTCCGGCCGGTAGCGCGGTACAGATCGTGCGCGCTTCACCCCTGTATGGAGATCCGGTATCAGAGTGTTATACCCTGCGGTTTTTGTATACAAATCAAGATTCGACGGTCAAAGTTAAAAACCGCAGAACCGCACACCGGAACGGTGTCCTGTGCAGTGTGATAACCGCCTTATTCGAACCAAACGTGACGTCCCATTGACGGATGTGTGGTGGATACGCGGTCATTGATAGTAAATGTATGTATCATTACTAGAGATCGGATAATCGGATGCATGTTTACCTAAAGTTAATTATTAGCTATAAAAATATGGAAGCAGCTTCTTAAAATATATTTTTTTGTAAGAAAATATCCCGTGATGCCAGGAATACCGGCAATGTATAACTAGTCGGGTCTTTAATATGGAAGCGACTTATAAAATATTATTTATAAAAAAAAAATACCCGTGTTTCTTGGATTGCATAACTATTCAGATGCATATTTGTTTAAAATTATTTTAACTCCCTATGCAAATATGTACATGTAGGGTGTAAGAGTAGGGGGTGATGGTGTGTGTTAGTTAAAATAAAAATAAAACACCGGAACCGCGGTTTTTATTCGATACACTGAAAAAAATAATTAGCCAAACTAATTAAGTTACTTCAAAAATAACTCAACTTTAGTTATAAGGAAATCTTTGCTTAAATTAAACAAAACGATTTTGTAGTGTGCAAAACAAGATTTTGTAACAGATAACATCTAGTTCACAAGTCACAATTTTTGTGTAAACAGTAACCAAGTTTTTGCTAAACATTTCTTTCAGTGTACAAAAGCGCTTTCAATAATAGCAAACATCTCAACTTTAGGTGAATATGCATCCGAATATCCGATCTCTAATTCATTACTTTGGCACCGTCATCTCGCTCTCGTTGACGTGGCGGTGGACAAACGGCCTTACTAAGTACTACTAAAACAATAACATTGTGTGTCGCAGTTCAGTTACTACACAATACCTTTACATAAATCAATAACAGTTAAGCCTCCAGATTATATTTAGTGCTTAGGTTGATAAATGGCTATTAATAACATCAAGCGTATTCTCCGAAGGTATAGGCAGAGGTGTATTAATAGCACACTCATTATTCGCCAGTTTTTAGTTCAATGTTATAACATTGAACTGAAAACTGGCACTTACCCTATTACCTATCCCATTTTTAGTAACCGGGCATAATTCCATACCTAATGTCTGTTCCAAAAGTATCAGATAAAAGTGTAAACAAACCCAGCTGGTGTAGTAGTTTCAAATGAAATATGGTTCATCTATCAATGGCAATTCTATTGCGTCAAATTCCAAGCCCTTAACAAAGAATTTTCTAACAATGCTTGCTCTGCCTGACCAAATAAATCGATCCCACCTCATTTTCTCTACCCGAGCGCTAGAAAAATGAACCAAACGTTATATCACTCCCGGTTTGAAAGCTTTATGGTCGGGAGCGTTTAAAGTCACGCCAAGCGATGAACGGAAAAGTTTGTCTTTGTGTCTATGGCAACTGTCATTTGAAGCTGTATTTGTTTGGACTTTGGAGAGGTATTGAAAAGATTTTGTCTATGATAGTGTTCGTGACATTGAGTTTGTCTTAGCGTTTCATCTTTACGGTCCTATTAGAAATGATAAACTTATTTAATACCTTCTAAATAATTAATATTTTATTTATTTATTTATTTATATTAGACACAGTGATCCATATTTTTGTTAGTATAGGTACTTAAGAATTATGGTTACTAACAACCAAAGATTTAAATATACCCTGCAATCATAATTTTATAACAAAAACTAAATAGCAGAAGTACATAAATAACACACCCACATAAATAAAATCATCATCATCATCACAATCATCTTTAAATTCATTAAAAAGTTTAAAATCATCAATATTATTTAAAATCAAGAAATCCATTAAAAACTCTAAATTCATTAAAATCATAAAAAAAAAGAAAAAAAGTTAATATAATTTCATCAGTTGTTGCTCCTTTTGACATGCAACTGTACACAATGCCACAATATTGGGCAGTCAATACTGCCAGCTACAACGCTAAGAATGCTGTTGCCACTGCCGCGGGCACGACTTAGCAACGATGCAGCTCTCTTCCTGAGGATGGCATGAAAGCCATCAATACGAGCATCGGCTCGGCAGCCACATCAACATCCTAAAGGCATTGTTGTATTGCACGCGCAGGGCGTTGATTGCCTTCTGCGTATAATTGACCCATAGACTGCACGTATAAAAAGATTGGCAGAACGCCCGAAACAATGTAATTTTGACTTCTTTACTGCAGCGTGCAAATCTACGAGCCAACATAATGCATCTGACAGCCAACGCCCGGCGCTCCCTCTCAATATCCTCGTAGTTTTAGAGGTCATCCGACACCCAGTGGCCCAGGTATATGAATCGCGAAACTCTGGGTAAAAAAACACCGTCTATGAGGACCGTTAAAGAGGTAGCTCTTGGACTTGAGATTCGCATATAAACTGCTCAATAACACCATTTACTGCCCACAATTGGTATGCAAGTTCACATTCAGAGTACCCCGTAGACCACCTCGCAAACCTGTAACACCCTTGGCTCCACCTCTTCGCCGAACAGTCTCTGGTGCTTATTCGCCTATACCCCGCATGTGCAAACTCATAAACGAGCGTAGCGACCTGGTTGACGTCCACGCAGACTCAATATCGACGATTGTCAGATGTAATTATTAGTATTTAATATAGTTATCTAGAATTTAAGTAAAACTCTTACTCTTACTCTTCTTCTTCTTTTTAGTCTTTAAAACTAAATTTATAATTGTAATTACAAAGAGCATTTTGCATGTGGTGTTTGCCTGTAATTGGTTGTGCAGTGAGACTTAAGACACAATAACTTGTATGTTTCTATCTGTAAAATATCTGTTACAACTGTTGGTGAACCTTAATTAAATAAATAAACAATTAAAATGACAATCGCTTATAAAATTCCAGAAACAATTTTTGTTATGCTGTGACAATACAAACCAAACTATATTCCGTCCACCGAGAGAATGCTTTTCTGACACCTGTCAGTTGTACAAGATTTGGAACTAATGAAGTTTAAATTTGTAAAACAAATATTCGTTTGTATAAAAGTGACAGGTGTCAGTCAAAAGCATTCTTTCGGTGGACGGAATATAGACACTGTACTAAAAAAGAGAAAAGAGACTAATAAAAGAGAAAAGAACAGGAGAAGAAAAGAAAAGGAAAAAAAAGAAAAGAAGACGTGGCGGTAATAAAAGAGACTTTCGACGAGGCGGGAATAAAAGCGGGAGCTTTCGAAGTAGACATGGCGGCGACTCGACGAGGCGGGACTCGATGTCAAGGTGATAAATCCTGTACTGGGTAAGTACAGGATTTATAACCTTGACGTCTAAGATATTTTAATTTGAAGATATTTAGTTATTAATTTAATGAAAATAAGACATAAATTCCAAACTGTCCAAAATCAGCCTATAATTCCGACTGCTGGGGTACAGGCCTCGTCTCTGTGACAGAGAATTGGCCGTAATCCATAACGCGGGCCCAGTGCGGGTTGGTACATGTCGCATGTCTTCGAAGTTTTGGTTCTAGGACATGAACTCCACGATCTCATTCCACCGGCCCCCTCCTACCATCGGACATCTAGACGCACTGCAAGTTACCACCTCTACCTAGTTGATATTCCACCAACTCGCAATAAGCGTTTTCAAACGTCTTTTATAATGCGCACAGCAAAGGAGTGAAACTCTCTGCCTGCGTCTGTGTTTCCGAACGCATACAACCCTAATCTATTCAAAGTGAGAGTGAACAGGCTTCTTCTGGGTAAGCTCACTCCATCATAGACTTTGTCTCTGTCACCCAAACCTAGACTAGAGTCAAGAGCAAACCCAAAGTAAAAAAAAAAAAAAAAAAAAAAAAAAAAAATATTAAGCCGGTTTCCTCACGAAATTTTCCTCCACCGTTTTAAGAGCAGTAGTGATGAAATAATTTACATAAAGTGCCTGCTTGGGTTCGAACCCATGACCTGCAAACTCGTAAGATGCCACTGGGCCACCACTGCTCTTACTGTCCAATAAATCTGCAGCTGAAAACCAGTATTTTTTTACATGGAGCGACTGCCTATCTGACCACAACCTAGCAACTGGGTAACACGATAACTCTTGGTAAGTCTGGTTGTCAGACTTTCGGGCTTCTGACGACCCGTAACGACTGTCAAAAATCCAAGAATGTCAGCCGGGACCAACGGCTTACGTGCTTTTCGAGGCACGTATGAGTTTCGGCATGTAAAGATGGTCACCCATCCATGGACCAACACCGGCTAGCGTAGCTTAACCTGATGTATCGACCCTTGCGGCTGTTATTACTTAGCCACGAGCTCCTCAATGCTCTACTGTCCAATGTCTTTTATTTTATCTACCTTTAATACAATACTTATCTGTTCACTAAACAAAAACCATCCCACCTCCTTTTTCAAAGTCATTTAAAAAGGACAAGAAGAAAAAAAAGAAAACATTCACACGCTTTTCAACGATTCACGAAATTGCAAGGACGGATGGAATAATATTCAAATTCAAATATTCCCGCCATTTCGTGGAAAAGCCGCGAAAGCAAAGGACGGTTACGTCATAAACGAATACAGTAATATTTGTCCCCATCGTCGTAGCGATTCAACTGTCCCCTTGTGCCTTGGAAAGTTTCCAAACGAAATATGAGCTGGTTGCGGGACAGCAATTTAATGTGGAAACCGATGTCCTAGGGGAGTGACATGCGCGAGGCGATGAAACGAATCTTTATTATATGACATGATTTGAAACATAAAAAACGTGAAAAATACGATGGATACAGTATAGAAGTTCGCGACAGTTTTATGCTGCACCGACAAGTCTGTTTATATAATGTAAAAAAAAAAGATTTTACCTTAAAATTGTCACACCGAAGTAAAAATGCCTCTTGACATACAGAGCCTCATTTAAGCATGATATAACTTTCTCACTTCGTGTTACTGATTCATATAACTAGGTAATGTTTTAGGATAATTAACGATCTCACTGGGTTGACAAGTTTTGAGACGGCAATTTGGTCCTTGAGTTCTATCATATCTGTAGTTAGAGCCGAATCCCCAGTTTGTCATACTCTAAAGATGCTAAATGCCCCTCTGACTGCCAACCCTGATGTGTTTGCGGATGGATGGAGAAAAATTATGCGTATATGTCTGGTATTCTGTGAGAGAAAGTATGCAAGGGAGTCCACTGTTCCATGTTAGTTTAAAATTAAATTATATACAACATGATTACTGTCAATGTAATAATTCTTTCTTTAATAATAAATAAATCATAATTATGAATCTTAGATTCAAGACGTGACGAATTGAAATAACTTATTTGTTAAAGGCATGCAAAGTTAGGTGAAAGTAGCCATTTATATGACATACAAAAAGACTGGCTAACTAAAATCTAAACAAATTCACGTTAACACCAACAAACTATTCTGCTAAAAATATCTTCGCATCGCATTTATCGCTCGCGTAGAACGATTACTCTGCCGACGTCATTAATAATGCTTAAGATGTGAGCAAAACATATTTATTATGTCTCTTAACTGCACAACAGACAAGCGAACTTCTCGTTATACATCTTGATTAATATTTGAAGTTCAGTTATAATAATATTGCGGAGGAGGAATTTACGCCAAAAGGAATCAATTTTGGATGTAGGGACTATGTGACAGTGATCGGTGTTTCCGCTGATGTGTTAATGTCTCAACTATAATGAATTGCTTTAATTAATTTCAGGCTCTCTGAACTATCCTGATGTGCTCAGTAGGGTGTTATTCCATGTGCCACGTAATCTGCCAAGAAGTTCTAATATGAGTCTTTTCTGCATGCCAGGATGTTATACCTACTTAAGGCAATACTGTCCACTGTCTAGAATGTATGCTGCATACAAAGCACGAAGCGGACGTTGACCTCTTTCATTCATCAGTAGGTACCTGCTCTAAAAAAAGCCGCGCTTGCCATTTAATGGGTGTCTTTAATAACCTTACCTTCTAAGAAAATTATCAAAATAAAATCTAATCATTAATCATTATTCATTAATCATTTTTTCCTCTCTACACCTGCAATCTGTGGGTCAACTACACACAGCGGGCCATCAACGCTCTTCGAATTCAATATATTATAATTACGCGTTCAGGGTGCTGGTGGGGCTCCCATTCTACTGTAGTGCGTCTGCAATGTTTGCGCACGCGCACAAAGATGGCTTTCACACTGTGCTGCTGCGCCGCATCGCTTCGCTGATGTTCCGCGTGCGTGGGAGCGCTGACACCATCCTGAGCGTGCTCAGCCACAAGCTGAACAGCCCCCTTCTGGGGCACTGGGTTCAAGCACAAGTGCGTTTGCCCGGGGCCCCAGAGGGCGGTAAATACTTAAATTAATTAATTTATTTATTTATATAATAGTAATACTATGGGCCAAATAAGTCTGAAATAAAAAGATTTTATTTTTTTATTAATTCTAATCAGAAATCTTGAGACTAGAGATGCCGATGCATTCCACCAGCTTCTATGATAAATCTTTTACAATTCAAGCAGTGCGATTATGAAATGCCTTGCCGGTGTCGATAAGTCGTGCCCATTCAACTACAATACCCTTTATAAAGTTTCATATTGAGATGCGAAGCAACAAAATTCATTCTAAAGAAAAACGGCCGCATTCCTCTAGATCGTAAATTGTTGCTTCATGTCTCAATATGAAACGTTATAATAGTTATTTATGCAACTGTTGTATAATAAGGGGTATTAAAACACGAATGTGGGTTTATCACACGAGGCGAAGCCGAGTGTTATAATAGTATCACATGAGTGTTTTAATACCTAATTATTACAGTTGCATACAAGACTTTATCTACACCCATGACATGAATCCTCTATAAGTAAAAGGTTCTGAAACAGTTTTTGCAATACTAATATCGAACAAAAATGGCGGGATACGACGCTATGGTATAGTATAGTGAAACGCGCGTGCGTGACAATGTTCTTTTTTTGAAATTCATAAAGATACCACGAATTGAGTAGTGAGAATGGAAGGGAGGATGATGATCCCTTCCTTACTCATCAAACAAATGAGTAAGGAAGGGATCATCATCCTCGTAAAAACAAAGGAGTTGCATTATGAAATTCAGTACAACATTATAACTCCCGTTTGGATGCTATTATGGTTACTACGACACTGGGTGTTTTAATGTTGGCAATAAGCTGTTTCAGAAACTTTTATAGAGGATTTATAGCATGGGCGTAGATAAAAGGTATTAGGACATTCTAGACGCACTTACCGAGGTCGCTGTTGAGCCGTTTTTCATAATTCCTTCTCAGTCACGAGATTTTTTTTTTTTTTAAAGAGTGGCGCTAGTGGACCGATGTATGCGCTCTTAATTAATTGTGTTATTAGCTGCGAATAATTTAGTGCATGCTGTGCTTTTCTGTAAGTAACGAGGCGCTGAGACTTAAGTTTGCAATCTTCTTCATCTTTTCGTTTCGACGGTACATCTATACTGTTTGGGCCCAGTAGGTGGCCACATTTATTGCGGTGTCAGAGGCATTGTTGAAATCGTCAAGGGTGCAGGTGAACGGACAATTGGGACACTCCAGCAGATGGGAAATAGTCTGTTAAGGAGCACCGCACTCGCATTGAGTGTTAGGTGAATCGACTATGCCCCACTTCGCCAGGTTAATATAAGTTTGCAATGTACTCATTGTTGAAGAGCCTAATTAATAAATATTTTTTCAAAATGGACATCGTTATTCTTCTCCTGCCACTATCCTGATTTATTTCTGGTCCACGCAACATTGATGTCTCCACCGAATAAACGTGCAATGCTTCTTACACGATTTTTTTATTTTCGTTTCTAACGATAACTAATTTTTTTTGTACTAAGACATATCAAAATAAGAAATAGGTGTATAATAAAACACGTTTAAGTTTAATTTGTCAAAATTTGCCCACTGATTAAAAAATTTTCCTGCATAATTTTTATTTTTTTCTGTTATAGTTGTGTGTTTAGTTTGTTATCTTCCTGTGCGAGTCACAATAAATACCTACTTTCCCTTTTTTTCATTAAAATAATGAATCCTTGTCCATGTATACATTTTTTTTTATTCTACTATGAGTTTGCTCTTGACATTAGTCTAGGTCTGGATGACAGAGACAAAGTCTACGATGGAGTGAGCTTACCCAGAAGAAGCCTGTTCACTTTCACTTTAAATAGATTAGGGTTGTATGCGTTCGGAAACACAGACGCAGGCAGAGAGTTCCACTCCTTTGCTGCGCGCATTATAAAAGACGTTTGAAAACGCTTAGTGCGAGTTGGTGGAATATCAACTAGGTAGGGGTTAAAGGTGTTTAGGTGTTTTCTTTTCTGGAAAAACTTAATAATATTTTCCTCGGAAGTACTACTGACTGTTTGTAGCGAATTAGGGATCTCGTGCACTAAGAAGCCACAACTTGTCGCACGACTGCCTCAATCTTGCCCACAGAAACTTCGGCCAAGAAGAAAGTTTGTTTGCAGGACCCGTCGTCCGATCCGTTTTGTTCAAGATGGCTGCCAATCGCCCGACTAGTCGTGTTCGCGGCGAATAGAAACCAACGTAAAAACGGTACGGTTACTCACTAACGGACTGACCGGAGCAAAGACTGCTTGAACTCTTAGGTTGTTTGCTCTGAATGAGTGCTTCCAGTAGAAGAGATACACATTACTAGCCTCAAGGAAATATTAACCTACAAGCTAACCGCTGACCCAACCGACGTTGTCCCGTCCAAATTTTAAAACCCTGATCCTGATAATACGAACGTATTAAAACAAAAAATTATCCAAAGTTACTCCGTATAACATCAGCTATCTGCCCGGTGAAAGTTACGTCAAAATCGGTCCAGTCGTTTCGGAGATTAGCCGGAACAAACAGACAGAAAGACAGAAAAAAATTTAAAAATCGTTTTTTTTTTATAAGTTCCGTATAAAAGTTTATTGTTGTTGTTTATTGTTGTGGTTTATTGTTTATTGTTGTTGTTTTTTGTTTTTTGTTGTTTGTTTGTTTATTGTTTAAAGTTGTTAATAAAAAATTAAAATAAAACAATTTAATTTATTTGGATAGATTCTGTTTTCTAATTCTTTTGCAGGTACCCTAAAATTATTTTAAATGTTTATCAAAAATTTGTGTTATATTCCAGTCTTTATGCTCATAATCTCTGCAGCGAAGATTGAAGCAACACAAAACATTGTCTAAGTTTAGACAAAATTTTGACGTCTTGAATGTTGTGGAAAGTTTCGTCTAACATTACCGCTACTGAGAAAATATAACAATAAAACCACACGATACTTGCTTAGAACCTCTTGGTAGGTTTTGTTGATACTGAAAATTAACATACATACAAATTAAATTGTAGTGTCTGTTTGTAACGTCAAAATAACAGCTTTTTACTAAATACATATAAAAGTATATGCGGTACTTATAACAAAAATCTATTTGATTTTTTTTTGTCTGTCTGTCTGTTTGTTTCTGCTTATGTCCGAAACGGCTTGACTGATTTTGACGGGACTTTCACTGGCAGATATCTGATGATACTTTCATTAAAAAAAAACCACGCGGGCAGTAGCTAGTTAGTAAATAACCGGCCAAGTGCGAGTCGGACTCGCGCACGCAGGGTTCCGTACCATTATCTATAAAAACGGCAAAAAATTATGTTTGTTGTATGGGAGACCCCTTAAATATTTTTTTTATTTTAGTTTAATTATTTATTTTTAAAGTGAATATATAACTAAATATTCTGTGAATATTTCAAGCGTCTACCTGTTACCGATATCAATATAGAGCAAAAACGAGCAAAAAAATCACTTTTGTTGTGTGGGAGCTCCCCTTAAATACTTATTTTTCTGTTTTTTTTTTTAGTATTTTTTGTTATAGCGGCAACAAAAATACATCATCTGTGAAAATTTCAACTGTCTAACTATCACGGTTCATGACAGACAGACGGAGAGCGGAGTCTTACCCGTTTTACCCTTTGGGACCGTAAAAAAGAACTCCAAAAAGTAAGCTCATAAACTAAAACCCGACTACGGAAAAATCACGCTCTAAAAAGTATGAATTATGAATATATTCTCATCTGAAATTCTATGTACCTACAAACTATTCAATATTTATCGTCTCTTATATATACAACTTACGCGTAATATATTTTAATGTATTTGTCATAATATGTTCATAGTGATGTTCAGAGGATAGCCGTGAACATACGCCGCTTTGCCCTAAAGCTTATGACCGCTTACTACTGTTAGAATGGATTGCTTTTTTTATTTCGTTAAGTTTTCTTTATGTCCTCTAGAGGGCGCCATATTCAATTTAATGTTGTCGTTTTCGTTGGGCCTCTCCCAGGTAACTTGCAGGTTTCACCTGGCGGGGCAGACCTCCAAGGTGTCGTGAAGAAAGCGACACTGTGAATCAGTGTCTCGGCGCGCCTACAGAAACATGCCTAGAAATCAATCACAGGACCCGCGATTGCCCGAGGGTCCCTCAACAACAAGCCGTGATGAGACTTACCGAACGATAGGCCTATTTTAATGGGCCGCCGCACATGTTTCGCGGACAGGGAGCATAGCTCCGGCTCCGCTAGCCATAACTCTGTCTCGCTTTCTGTAACTAGCGGCCGATCAAGACGCTTCCAACGCTACCATATTTGTCAAATTATGATAAGTAATTTAGAAGTTATGAGGGAACGTGGCCAGCACATCAAGTTATCATAACCTTACAAATTTTCTCATCGACTTACACATAACAACTTATTTCATAGAAATTTTAAAGTTTAAAATTGTTTATAGAAATTTAATGGTTTCATGTAGCTTGATGTGCTGTAGGTACATACATACCGATCAAAATCATAACCCTCTTTTTATAATTAAAAGAACGAGTACTAAACTTTTCAGAAGTGACTACAATTTTCTTGTTCCCAAACAAGCCCATAAATGTACGAAAATAATGTATAAGTTCATTACATGATTGTGTCTACAAAGGTTGTAAGTAATTAGGAACTTTTTCGTTAACTGAACGCCTTATCGTATTACAGAGAAAAGAAAAGTTTTGGGTAAACTCTAACTGGCTTGTACTGTATGGAGCTATTGAGTCGTGCCACAGAATAATAAAGATGGGACACTCCGCAGTTTAGGTATGACACTACAAGTACGCGGCGGACTCATCTCACTGGGCCAATATCGCGTAACTCATAAATAAAGAGTTACGCGATAGAAAGAGAGGCAACTTGTAGGTAATACACGTGCAGCCTGAGGGTCAACTTCACTCAGCGGGCATACAGCGACCTGCGTGTTCAATACAATAATGCACTGAGAGTACTGCTGCGGCTGCCGTGGCGTTGTAGTGCGTCAGGGATGTTTTCGGGCAACAATATTGATGGTTTTGCCGTCATTATTAGAAAAAGATGTGCATCCCTGATGTCGCGGGTTCGCGGCAGCACCAACAGTATTCTCAGTGTGTTCGCAGATCGCTGGGATTCCCCGATGTGGCGGAGGTGGACGCAGCTCCACGCTGAATTTTAATTTTAATTGTTTGTTTGATTGTTTTGTTTGTTTGTTTGTGTGTCTGTACTAACACTAGATGTTAAGTAAACTTGTTACTAACCATATGGCCTAAATTGTCTGAAATAAAAATATTCTATTCTATTATATTCTAATAAGCGTTGTGCGACCAGAATTGCACTTTTTTGGGTCGTAACAAGAGATGCTTTTTAATTAAATGATTTTGCGCAGTGTCCCATCTCTATTAATCTGTAGTCGTGCCTAAATGGGCAGCAGAAAAATACATGAAATGCACTTTTTATGCTATGTTATTCGGTGGCAAACATACAAGCGGCCTATCTGATGGTAAGTTATTGGTCAAGGTCATCCCTGCCTTCGGACATCATCATCATCATTATTTCAGCCAAAAGACATCCACTGCTGGACATAGGCATTCCTCAAGCACTGTTACTTCGACCGGTTGTGCTTCCCGCATCCAGCGGATTCCTGCGGACTTCACAAGGTCATCGGTCCGCCTTGTGGGAGGCCTTCCAAAGCTAGGTTTTCCGGTACGCGGTCGCCACTCCAGAACCTTTAGGCTCCAACGGCCATCTGTTCTGCGAGCAATGTGCCCTGCCCACCTGCTACTTAAGTTTTGCAATTCTTCGGGCTATTTTGGTTACATTGGTTCTCCTGCGGATCTCTTCATTTCTGATTCGGTCACGTGGGGAAACTCCAATTACAGCCCTCTCCATTATCCTTTGGGTGACTTTTAGCATTTTAATACGGCTTGGGCATATGCAATACCTATTAGAGGCATTGCAGATTATGTTAGCAACTATAGAGACAATTAAGAAAAAAACCCAGCCAATTCCGTGGCGAACCACACACAATGAAGAGTTCCGTAGTTGGGATGAATTTATCCCAAAAACAAACTTAATATTGTAGTTGATAAACATGTTGTCCCATACATTTCAACTGCAAATGTAAATTTGTACGCACAATATAGAGTAGTTTAGCAAGTTATTTTGAAACCATAGACTTCTTATAGGTTTTTCTGTCAGATACAAATAAAGAACTAGTTTTTGTATTTTTTTTTTCTCTCTGGCTCTTTAGTTTCGGAGATAAGGTTTTAATAGTAAATTTTCATATATTTTCTTAAATAAATTTAACAGTATTTTTTTAAGGTTAAAAAAAAAAAAACTGAAATCCTTACAATCAGACCTTTCATTTGATATGTGATGATTGAAATTTTATAATTTGCCCCCCAAATTGACTCCCATATCAGAATTCACGGTGCCGTGTGGTGCCGGACGTAAAGAATAGCACCACCCCATTTCCTCCCGTGGGTGTCGTAAAAGGTGACTAAGGGACTTACTAGAGAATGGGCAGCAGCGTTCTCTATGCATTTTTAACACCATATTACGATCGCCAACCCGCCTGCCAAGCGTGGCTAATATGGCAAATCCCCCCCTTCCTGGGGAGGCTTATGTCTAGCAGTGGACGTCTTTCGGCTGAAATGATGATGATGATGATTCAGAATTAATTTATTAACGTTAAACGTCCGTGGTTGGGTCGCAGATATTCATATGTGTACCAAATCGGTCCAGTAGATTCGGAATAAATTGGCTGTGTCAGACTGACAGACAGATAGACAGACACACGAGTGATCCTATAAGGGTTCCGTTTTTTCCTATTGAGGTACGGAACCCTAAAACTATAATATAAATGAAATATCTCATTAGTCTACTACACCGAAATTTACCCAACGATTAAACCTTAATACAGTAACTCTGTAATAGGTATCTTTACCAATTTTTATTACTTGTTAGGTTTAACAGAGTAAACCCGTTTTAACTAATGAGGGTTTTGACTGAAACGATTCATAAATAGTTTTGACTGATTAAGAATTTTGACTGTGACATCCTACCTATACAATGTATTGACTCGGTAAAAATTCTAGAACCGTATTCAACAATAAACATGTATATTAGCATGTTTATTGTTGAATACGGTTTTACTCAGTAGTTGGTTTAAGGGTTCTGAACAGCATTTTTGGACATTAAATTATAAAAGTGCGTTCTCAAATTATTACAATATCGACACAGCCCACGTATAAGAAACAGCGCAATGCTTTGTGCGCGTGTGCTTATTTTAAAGTGCTTTTGCTTTTGAGCTGAAAACTAGGTAAGTTTATTGTATGTGAACCAAACTATCGTTTGTATTATAAATCTTAGCCACTTGACTTACAGTGTGCTCAGAATCACGCGCGTAAATTGCCCTAAAAAATGCACAACCAATGCATGTGCTTGTAAAGAGTGTGGTGTGAAAAAAATGTATGGGGAGGTGGGTTTTTTTTTATTGACAAGTGGAAAATAGTGGTTATTTAAGTAAATAAAAATAAAATGAAAACATTTTTTTTTGTTTAAATTGATTTTTGAAAAAAAAAAAAAATTGAAATTTTACTATTTCCCTGAACTCACATTAAAATGGAGAATTTATTACAAAAACAACTGGAATAATCCCGTTTTACTTTTTTAGACAATTTCATAACGATTCTAATGACATACGCTTTATATGTAGCTCCCGTACAAAAATACAGAGATATTTTCATTTTTTTGAAACGCGGCGGTGCCGGCGGACCCCCGGAAAAAGAGCGTGTGGAAAATTATGACCGATTCTCCAATTTCGCTTAATTACACTGGACCGCAGAGGGGATATTACTTCAACCAGTAAATAGATAAAGATTTAAGCGTAGTTTCCGCCATTTTCCCCGTTTACTGACATACGGCTTTCCCTCTAATGTTTCCGTCGCTATTTGAAAGTGATAAATATCCTTACTGCGCATGGAATGCTACGGGAATCAAATACGCTACTTACCTTCGTATGGAATGGCGGTAGAAAATCGACTATCTGTCTTAGAATGACAAAAGAATAGGACGTTTTATGTGAGTTTTAGGAATCTGTGGAGTGTGCTTTAAGGTGCATCCGTTGTGGTATCCCGCGAAATTCAAATTTTCTTGCGATTTTTGCAATTTGCTGGTCAATGGTGCCGATTCCCTTGTTCACAAACTAAACTAAATTTAAGTTCAGTGCATCTTTTTATTTCTATTTCATTAAGAAAAAGACAGAAAATAAATTTTCGTTTAGTCCTGTCAAATTAATAAGAGCTTGACGTAAATTGACGTAATTTTAGTCGGCAAGTTTTTAATCACGTTTAAACTTGTATGGAGAAGTGACAGGCGCTGATTAATTTGACAGGACTAAACTAAAATTTATCTTCTGTCCTTTTCTTAATGAAATAGAAAGAAAAAGCTGCACTGAACTTAAATTTAGTTTAGTTTGTGAACAAGGGAATCGGCACCAATGTCAGTTTGTATCTTGATTAAAATAAACAAATATGTATTTACTTAATTTTAAATGTTTGCACCCTTCTAACTGGTTATTACAGCATAATTGTAAGCAATTTTCTCTCTCCCCAATTTGTAAAAGAACAGAAGTATAATATTACCTTCCACTATCTGAAAATTGGAACTATGCAGAGATGCCGTTGCAATTTAAAAGCAAAAGCTTCCAATTTTGAAAATAAATGAACGAAAAAATGTCTGCTTATTTTGGAATTGGAACTACACGACGGTGTAGAAAGGAACAATTCTGAAAATGTTCAGTCAACAAAAGAGGTAGTAAGTGGCACCTATAATATACTGGCAGCTAACTAGAACTTTTTTTTATTAGGTAGGATATATCTTGTGTGAGTAGTTGAGTAACGAGTAGTCTTTGATATAGCTACTCTGAGTGTGTTGTATGTTTCATCTCCTAATGCCTAATTGCACAAAACGCTCCAAAATACCACTAAATATTTAAAACATTTAAAAGTATTATGATACTGATTCTTATCTATATATATAAAAATCAATTGCTGTTCGTTAGTCTCGCTAAAACTCGAGAACGGCTGGGTTGATTTAGCTGATTTTGATTTTGAAACGTTTGTCGTAGTCCAGGGAAGGTTTAAACGGTGCGAAAATAAAGAAAAAAAAATAACTATTAGTTAACGGCTGAACCGATTTCGCAAATTATTTTTTTGTTGTGTTTGTTATTATCACGAGAAGGTTGGACGGTAGGTAGGGTAGGTAGGGTAGGGTAGGGTAGGATAGGTAGGTAGGGTAGGGTAGGTAGGTAGGGTAGGGTAGGGTAGGTAGGTAGGGTAGGGTAGGGTAGGTAGGTAGGTAGGTAGGTAGGGTAGGGTAGGGTAGGGTAGGTAGGTAGGTAGGTAGGGTAGGGTAGGGTAGGTAGGGTAGGGTAGGGTAAAGTAGGGTAGGTAGGGTAGGATAGGATAGAGTAGTGAAGTTTATACTATATTTCCTTTGCGCGTAGACAAACTGCCACAGTCAAATAGCTTTTGACAGAACGAAGTCTGTCGGGTCAGCTAGTTCTTATTGAAAAGTTATTATATTAATATATTTAAGTTCACTTCGGTTGGCGTCACACAGAGCACTGAACTGACGTTAGCTACGCATATGGCTGTGGCCATATGTTAAGTGGCAACGCCTTAGCGTGGTAATTACTAATCTAGTGTAACATATATATCAATGAGAAAACATGTTACTGGCATACAGCACATGTCTCCTTGCCTAAATTACGTTTATCTTCGGCACAAAATTACGCAATTCGTCATCTCAAGTTTGCGCCAATAAGTCGCTTTGCTTTTGTTTCATAAAAGATGAAACGGCTGAGATTCTGCCTGATTGTAACGATTTTTGTTTCATCTGCCTTGTTAAAAGATTGTAAGATATAATTTTCTTTGTGACTGCCAGTAACAAGCAATGTTTCAGACATTTTTTTGCCTTGTGGAAAATTTTAGTTGTAAAACAGGTTTTATTGACAAGATAACTCCGGTATTTGTAAATATAGATGTTTTTATGAACTTAATTCATTAGATTTTTTACGTTATCTGTTAAAGTTATGTAATTATACACTCATGTTATTTGTGAAAAATAATGTAATGTGTGTAATGATTATCACTTGCTTAAAAAATAAAAACCGGCCTAGTGCGAGTCGGACTCGCACACGAAGGGTTCCGTACCATTAACTAAAACATTGAAAAGACATTCTTTGATTGAATGAAAGGTAAATTGTGGTTTACGATTTATGACGTATTAAAAAAAATCTACTTACTAGATCTCGTTCAAATCAATTTTCGGTGGAAGTTTACATGGTAATGTATATCATGTAGTTTTTTTTTAGTTTTATCATTCTCTTATTTAGAAGTTACATGGGGGGCAGACACACATTTTACCACTTTGGTGTCTCTCGCGCAAACTATTCAGTTTAGAAAAAAAAAATATTATAAACTTCAATATCATTTTTGAAGACTTACCCATAGATACCCCACACGTATGGGTTTGATGAAAAAAAAAAATGTTGAGTTTCAGTTCTAATAGGTACCTACCCCCAAAATTTATTGTTTTTTTTTTTCTATTTTTCTGTGAAAATCTTAATGCGGTTCACAGAATACATCTACATACCAAGTTTCAACAGTATAGTTCTTATAGTTTCGGAAAAAAGTGGCTGTGACATACGAACGAACGGACAGACAGACAGGCATGACGAATCCATAAGGGTTCCGTTTTTTGCCATTTGGCTACGGTACCCTAAAAACGGCGAAGGAAAAACATTGTGGGGAAACCGGCATACCTGAGAGATATTTCTTGACGGCATGTATAGCCAAGTCAGAGGCCCATTGATGGCATAAAAACTCTGACACAGAAAAAGAAGAAGCGTGAAAACATTTGGTTTGGTGAATTCCTGATAGTAGATTCTTATAAGAAAGATCACTGTATCTAATAGGAATAACGATTACTTTTGCATCAACAAGATAATTAATAATAATAATAAGCTTTATTTCATAAAAATAGTACTTAGATTATATTACAGTTATGTGCTATGATAAAACAAAAGTACACAAAAGTTTTAGCATCTGGAGCCGAACTACGAGTAACCTGTATTTCGGCTAACAGCGCCAAATCCCCTCGGGTTACATTAGATTAGAGTTCTTAAATGCTAGCATTTTAACAAAACAAAAGAACAAGAATAGTCTAAGGTTGTATTTATGATCTGCACCTCTAGTGAGTGTGTGTGAGAGTTATTATCGTAGCGTTCGTAGCCCAACGAATACGCTACATACTCCTGAATACGATAGTTTGAGTTCGAATCTCTGAAGGCTTAGCCAAGTTGACAATCTACAATCGATAACGCTAATAGAAAAATAAGCAAATGTATAGGAATGACATCATCTCAACGTTAAGTCACGTGGTCAGAACAAACGAATACAAAATTCGTAGACAAGTTTACAACTCATCAGGGCCTCAAGTCTGCTATTACAATAGTGTCAGAATGGTCTCGCCATTGTGAGTATTTGACAGTGTTTGTATGGCAAATCTGTCAAAAACTCACAATGAAGAGACCATTGCAACGTTTGTACATTAGTAGACTTGGCCCCCAGATCGTTCAAAATGTTAGAATGAAATCTGATCCTTTCTACAACTTTGATCGCTACATCCCCTATAATTTATATATATATATATATTTTTTTTTTTTTTAAACTTTGCCCCACACTGGGAATTTCTCCTATATCGTGGGTGCGTTTACAAACATTTAAACTCACATACACAAACAGCCAGACCCGGAACAACTACTTGTATATCATACAAATATTTGTTCCGTGCGGGAACCGAACCCGCGACATGCAGCGCAGCAGTCAATCACTCAACCACTGCGCCAACCGTGCCGTCGCACGGAATGATCGGATTAAATGACAGCGCACTTAGTACACAACTGTAACTTTGACGTTAGTTTGACGTTTGTAGGAACGCTCACCATAGACTAAAGTATAGGTTTTTTCTAAACACGTTGTAGAACGAGCGATCGACTTAGTCGTGTCAACTTGGCTACCAACTTATCGTTTTCTATAGTCGCTTACGACGAGGCGTCAATGATTGTAGAAAGATATTCGATACGAAACCTTTGTAACTTGGCTAGGCCTACTGATGATTCTTTTTTCGTTTAAGGACCACGCTACCGTAGTAGGATTTTTTCCTGTAATGATAGCAGTACTTGTGATAAATAAATAAATAAATAAATATTGAGATTTTAAGTGCACACTAAAGTTTTACGAGTATAAACTAATAATTTAAAGAGGTAAAATTCCGTAAATACTCATCCGAAGTCAAAAAATCTTTCACTGATACAAAGATACGCTTTTGCCGAGTACCGTAGGATATGTTAAAACACGCGGACGAAACCGCGGGCAGAAACTAGTCGTTAAATATTTTCCCAATAAAAAATATAGTATATTAATACACACATCAAAAAAAGTTTGCGATCACTTTGAAAAATCGAAATATTTTTTGTTAGGTACGGTAGATTATATCATGATTCGGCTCGCCTGACTTAAACCCAATAGAACACGTGTGGGATGCTCTTAAGCGAGCTGTTTGGAACCGTCAGCCACGTCCCCAGACAGCGCCAGAGCTCAGGGAAACCGCTATTCAAGAATGGGACAGATACCCCAAGAAATGCTGGATAACTTTATTCTCAGCATGCCGAGGAGGATCACCGCATGCGTTCGAGCCAGGGGAGGAGTTATATTATGTTCAATATATACCTTTTATTAAAAAATTGTTGTTTAAGTTTGGTTAAACAGTCTTTTTTTTTCTATAAAATTTCTGTTATAATTACATTATGATTAATTACTCAATAAAAAAAAAAAAAAAATAATTTCTAACAGGGTATTTCTATTTAAAGAAAACACAACAAAGATTTTTTCTTGATAAAGTTCAATTTAAAAAATGATATCAGCTTATGCTAGTGATCATAAACTTTTTTGATGTGTGTATATTCTTTACTATCTTCTGTAAATTTCACCCCGCGACCCTCCGCGTCACATCCCGTTGCCCACCCACGCTATTACTTTGTTTTCACATAGCATTCTTTCTGACTTTTTTTCCTTTTGCCCGGCTCCTTAGGATCGAAGCGTGATGTTAAATAGCTTATAACCTTCTCCAGGAATTGGGCTATCAAATACAATGAGAATTTTCAGAATCCGTTCAGCAGTTTCAAGATTACCCCCCTACATACATACTTAGTTTACAAACATAAAAACAAATTTTACCCCTTTATAATATTAGTACCTATAGAAGTATAGATTTCAGACTACACATACAAGTGCACACAATCCATATAGTATAAGTAACAATCACATAAAAAATATGTTAGTAAACTTTTACAAACTCAAACAACAAAAATTACGTGGCCCAACACATGATGGCACGTGCCTCCGTACCCAGTGCCTTTTATACCGACTTGGACAGACACCCTTGTCTAATAAATAATATTTTTAGAATGCTGTTGGAACTTACGCGTATTATTGACGCTGTTCTCTTATAACTTTTTGTTATCAGTATAATATTTTATACCAAAGAATTTCGGCTTCTCCGAGCACAAAATCGGTTTCTCGTCTAACAAAATGCATCTAAACATCTGTATTCCGCCCAACATGAATACTTGTTTCCACGGCAACGGAGCAATTCCGCCATTCCGTTGCATTCGGAATACAATTATTTAAAGCCATTTATTTCTCTCAGTTGACTCTAACTACTATTGCAGAAGATAAGTGGCTAGCAATAGTAGCAATGAATGGCTCCCGTCTTCTGCAATGTAATCAGTCTTTGTAAACATCTTGTTGTTGAATGGAATTGTGCAATTCAATGTTTTGAGTTTGTGCAACTGTTTTTACCGCGTTTTTGACACGTTTGTACGCAACGAGGATGCTGTGCGGTATTATTTAATGTTAAATTAAAGTATAACGTAGGCTTTTGTCATTAATTTGTGTTCTCTCTATGTATGACGCAGATATATGCCCGTAACCTTGAGTGGTTAGCTTGCGTGTTCTGTACTTGGCTCACGCAACGCGTCGTACGTCCAGCCAGTAATAGGACTCGCTCATCCAGGAGCGCTGTCCCAAATAAGACGCATTATTAATTTATTATACATAAAACAAAAGGTATTTTAGTAAAACACGTAAACTAAAAAATCTATAATTAAATTATCTTTAAAAGGTAAAGCTTTCAGAAAAATACGCTGGATAGATTTTGCGTGACTCTCAGTTTTTATCCGCGTTAGACATAAATTTGCAAATTAATTTCACTATGTAATATAAACATAATCTAAAGTATTCATATATGAATTTATTAAGAAAGTGCTCTAATTTAACATATATTTTTTCCAAATCATTAACACTACTCTAGGAAAAAGGATAAACTTTGGGATATTTTCTATCTAGCAAAGTTAATCTCATCGTGTTATTAAAAGCGATTACGTGTCCACCAGATTATTAAATGCCATCAAAAACATAATCTGTAAAAAAAAACAAGTCTCGCAACTCAGTTCTTCTATCGTAAAAAGTTGTGAGATCCATATAATACCAAGTCGGTCAATTTATTCAGTCCCTACTTAAAGATCCTTATCTGTCTTAAGTTATACGTAATTGGCTAACCTACCAACATCTTATAGTGACCATATCAATGTTAAAAATCTTTTATGTTTTAAATAAATATATTGACTTAGCAATCGCACTAAACACAATTAATCTTTTTTTATTTTTATTAAAAACAATGCATCTCACAAGTAATATTATATTAAATTAGATTGTTTAGTGCGATTGCCAAGTCATCATGTGTGAAGTCAACAGTGAACTTTCTGAAAATGCGACAAGTTTTTCGAGACAATTTAGCTTAATGCTGGACGCCTACTTATTCCAGATCAAATCACAAAGCTTATTTCTCTAAACATCACTTCGAAATTCGATCGCTTCGACATGGCTTCGTGGTTTAAATTCGTGAAGAATGAATTTAAAAACAGATGGGTTCACTCTCGAATTGAGAAATCTCTTCTTTTGTTTTTGTTCTCTTAGGGTTGCGGGTTTGTCCGAAAGGGATACCCTGGTCCTGGCACACAAGCAACTGAAGGAACACGGGTGGGTTTTAGTCAGTAAATTACTGATACGACCTCCTGCTCTGCCCAGAGCGGGAGAAGTTATTTGATAAAGTCCCACACAAAAAAATAAAATGCATCACAACTTACACATCTCAGTAGCATATTTCTCTGATACATGACTTCGAAATTCGAACGGTGTCTTCCGCGGTGATGGATTCGAAAATCAAAATTATGAGTTCGCTTACGAATTGTGTTCAGTTACATGAGTGAGGTTAGAAGTGAACTTTTCAGAATAGAACTAGTTACGTACATCTTTTGTTTTGTACAAGAAATACACCACTTTAGCACACGATATTAAACCTCGGAGCATAATGTTCGCTGTAACCACAACTCCACAAGACTAATAAAGCCGTTGAACTTGCAACTAATTTAATCTAGCCAAAGTTCAGCTGAATATGTTCCTAAAATCTGAAATCTCTCTTCCTGACAATGTTTGTCTTACCATTGTTTAAACTGCTAGCCATATTTTAATAGAATTTATGCACTTTAGGATGTTTAACATGTACTTTATTTACTTACGTATAAGTCTCGAGAACTTTTATTGCTAAAAACGATGAATTGCAATCATCAGGCAATTCGCATGACGAATTAGTAGAAATGTACAATTTCGGACTTTTCTTTCGTGAAAATAACATTGAGCTATTCTCTGCATGTTGATTCCAATATTTCTGGCAAGAAAACCACTCGTCATGCCCTAGTTTATAGTGACATGCTATGAGATTTATTGCAGTAACATTTTTTATAAAGAAAAATGGTTGCAATGTACGTAAATTTTCGGCTTTATCAGAAACTAGCTTTTGCCCGCGGCTCCGCCCGCGTGGATATCGGTTATCGCGTAAAAAAGTAGCCTATGTCCTTCTCCATATCCCAGGCTATATCCCTGCCAAATTTAATGACGATCGGTTCAGCGGTTTAGGCGTGAAAACGTAACATACAGACAGACAGACAGACAGCACATTTATAATATTAGTAAGTATGGATTCAGTCAATGTAGCCCGCGAAATTAATAATGCTTACCTTGTTTTGCAATTTGTACCGCTATTTTATGTTGTATGTTAATCAAAATTCATTTCCCGGCGCTTTATTGATAAAATAATTACTAAATTATAATTATTTAAAATAAACTATAGCTCTCAAAATTATATTAAACTAGCTTTTGCCCGCGGCTCCGCCCGCGTGGATGTCGGTTATCGCGTAAAAAAGTAGCCTATGTCCTTCTCCATATCCAAGTCTACATCCCTGCCAAATTTAATGACGATCGGTTCAGCGGTTTAGGCGTGAAAACGTAAAATACAGACAGACAGACAGACAGACAGACAGACAGACAGACAGACAAACAGACAAACAGACAGACAGACAGACAGAGTTACTTTCACATTTATAATATTAGTATGGAAGTATGGATAAGACTGTTTGGCAATATAACTACCGTTTGGAAGGGGCAACTAGGTCAATTTTTTTTTAAATTTTACGTTCCAAAGTGCCTTTTTATGTGGCTATCTAAATATATAAAAATCAATTGCTGTTCGTTAGTCTCGCTAAAACTCGAGAACGGCTGGGTCGATTTAGCTGATTTTGGTTTTGAAATGTTTGTCGTAGTCCACGGAAGGTTTAAACGGTGAGAAAATTTGGGAAAAAAAACTATTAGTGAACGGCTGGACCGATTTCGCTAATTATTTTTTTGTTGTGTTTGTTATTATCAGGAGAAGGTTGGACGGTAGGTAGGGTAGGGTAGGGTAGGTAGGTAGGGTAGGGTAGGTAGGTAGGTAGGGTAGGTAGGGTAGGGTAGGGTAGGTAGGTAGGGTAGGGTAGGGTAGAGTAGGTAGGTAGGGTAGGTAGGGTAGGGTAGGTAGGTAGGTAGGTAGGGTAGGGTAGGGTAAGTAGGTAGGTAGGGTAGGGTAGAGTAGAGTAGAGTAGTGAAATTTATACTATATTTCCTTTGCGCGTAGACAAACTGCCACAGTCAAATAGCTTTTGACAGAACGAAGTCTGTCGGGTCAGCTAGTTTGGAATAAATGATTTGACTTTGACTCTGAAGTCACTACACACTGTGTTCGTCTTTATGGATTGCTGGATCAGCAAAATGACGTTCTATGACATTGCATTAAAATAAAGCATATAATTTTATTAAATGATGGTTTCTTTCTTCCTAGATGCCGAGACAGCTGTCCAGATGAACTCTATGGCTCCCAACTCCAGGGGCTGACAAGATGACGTCGGCTGGTCTATTGGTCTTCTGCTCAGTGCTCACAAGGACGCTATGCGTTATTGCTCCACAGATACCAGGTATGCCCCGTCTACTTTTTTAACACATCTTTCAATGAAAATTTTTAACTAACTGGTATCATATGCACTATATCTAGGTGTCTATGGAAGCAAAAATTTAAATTTGGAGTAACAAATTCAGTATAAGCCTCCAAAAATCTGCTTTTTGCACACATTTTACCTGAACTTTGGCCGTTCATAATGTACTCATAAATTGTAAAAATAAAGAAAACATCTCCATAGAAACATTGCACATGTAATGGAGATTCTAAATAACACACATTGACTTCACAAACTTGTAAGGCTTTCTCAAAAGCACGTATTTCCTGGAACAAGTTTTATGAAATTTCCGCACACAAATTTTTCGTTCGATGTTATTGCGTTCTCACTTGCTTGTTAAACATTAACATTGCGTTGGATGAAACAACACGTTTTTCAATCATGCCCGCGTTGACGATAGATGAACCGGGAAGGGCCCTGTTAATTATGATTATAACATAATATTATATTCTGATTGGGTATTTGGTAGCGTGCGTTAATTCCGGGACACGTTGTATTTAGTCACTTGATAACAAAGATCAAAACCTTTGACAAATGTCGAGTTGATATCAACCTAGACCTTTTTAATGGCCCGGCCATTTTATGAAATTTAAATGCTGTCTTTTTTTTAAATTTAATTGTCACAGTCTGTCAGTGTCAAATTTTTAACGAGTCGGTCGGACTTGAAAAGGAGATGGATCATTGTCATTCTGCGATATTGACATGAGCCGGGAAAGCAGATTCTATCGTGCAATGAGCAGAAAAAAATAGCCTTTTACCTTTACCTTTAGCCTTTGCAGATTTGAAAAAATTTACGACAGAAGTTAAGGCTACACTATTTACAGCGTACTGTCAGTCGTTTTATACATGTAGTCTGTGGGTCAAGTACACGCAGAGGGCATACAGCGCCCTGCGCGTTTAATACAATAATGCTTTCAGGGTGTTGATGGGGCTGCCGCGCTACTGCAGTGCTTCCGGCATGTTCGCAGAAGCGAGAATAGATGGCTTTCACGCCATCATGCGCAAGCGTTGCGCTTCCATTATGCGCAGGATACGCGCCAGCCCCAAGAGCATCCTGAAAACCATAGCTGTTAGGTGGGACAGCTCCATACTGGGACATTGGATACGCCTACATGCTACTGTGGCGTAGTAATTAGTAGTTTGTTTTTTTTCTGGTAGATGTAAGTACTAACACTAATTTCTAAGTTGTGTGTGAACTAAGTGGACTAGTATTCTGCAAACTATATCTAGATTGTTCTTAGGACATACTACTAAAATATCATATGCTTATCACAGACATATCTGTAATTTTTATGGTGTACATAATTAAGATTATTCTATTCTATTCTATTCGAAACAGAAGAACTCATTTATCTTGAAATAAGAATCATATTCTGTTTTGTTTTTTCCACACTGAATACGGCAAAGATTTACTAGCCTAAAAAAAATCACACGTTACATAACACAAACAAAATATTCACGAACTCCATACCCCGTAGAATTTCCATACCTATCAAATGTTCATGTAACACAATGGTTCGTAGAACCTCTTCCAAAAATATTAACTTTTCGCTATCACGATATTTCGCCTTCGATTGGTATTGTAATGGCAATTGCCTGTTTCGTGTCTGCCATGTTTTTTGGTCGTTTCAGTGAAAAACTTCCATGAGAACACGTTTGTAGGTAGTAACGGTTTTTTAGGGTTCTGTTACAAAACGAAAAGGATTTGTAGATCTTTTTGGGATTTACGAAATTCTGAAATGAAAGACATATTCTACTATCTTCTTTGAGATATATGTGTAGGCTAAATTCATATGATAATAATAATAATAATTCCCCACCGCTGTATCTCTACGTTGACGTAGTAGTGGGGCCTTGCGCGCTCCGAACTCAAGGTCTGTGCCGGTAGAGTTTATTTTGCCGAAACAGGTCTAGGGTGAGGAGCCAGACCACGAGAGATACAGAAACCCGCAGGGCAGTATGTCCACGGTATCCTTTTCGGACAAACCCGCAACCCTGGCAGGCACGGGTCCTAGCAGACCCCGTCAGTGCGTGCTGACATCTCTTTGAGGCGCGCTTGGAATACAACGCGCCGTCGACCCGGGCTTGGTCCTTACCGGACGGTGAACTGCCCATAGCTCGCCGTCCAGACTGTGACCTCTGAGTTTTGCTTCGGCCTTTCTTCTTAGAGTAGTCGGATAGGAAACACCGAACTCATTCAGTTTTAAGCATAACCCGATACTGCAGTGCCTCGGGTATGTTCGCAGAGGCGCGCACCGACTGCTTTTATGCGACCATGCGCAAGCGCGCCGCGTCCTTGGTGCGTAGGGTATGGGTTAGCCCCAACATCTTACTGGCCATGATTGCGGGAAGGCTGGATTGCCCCTTCATCCGGTATTGTTCCAGCAAACATGTTGCTGTGCCAGTGTCGGAGAGAAGGTATTAATTGTTTTGTTTTTTTATTTTTTATTATTATAATTAGTAGTTTTTGATTTAATTTATTTTGCGTTGATTTAATTTATTTTGATTTAAGAATTTATCCTAAGAAGAAACTTAACATTGTAGTTGGTAAACATAATCACCCATACATTCCAACTGCAATTGTAAGTTTGTACGCACAATATCGAGAGATTTACCATGTAATTTTAAGACCGTAGACTTATTATAGATTTTCCTGTAATCTATAAGTATAGAACTAATTTCTGTAATTTTCCAAAATTTTAGGTTCAGTAGTTTCGGAGATAAGGGGGAATGGTCAATTTTTGCCTATTTTCACTAATAACTTTAAAACAATGTATTTTAAAATTATAAAAAATATATATTTGAGACCCTCATAGTAAGCCCTTTCATCACACGGTACAGTTTGCAAAACTTTTTTTTTAATTTTCTTGTTTGCCCCCCAAAACTGACCTCAATATTCTTAATTCATTCATTTACGATTCACTTCCGTATTTGGGTCACTCAAATTGATATGTATACCAAATTTCAACTTATTCGGTCCATTACATAGATAAGGGGGGGAATGGTAAATTTTCGTGTATTTTCACTTATAACTAAAAAAAAAAAAATTATATTAAAATATAGGTATATGAGACCCTCACAGTAAGCCCTTTTATTTGATATGTCATACGGTACAGTTTGAAAAACTTTTTTTTTAATTTTCTTGTTTGCCCCCCAAAACTGATCCTAATATTCTAAATTTATTTATGTACTGTCCGTGTTTGGGTCACTCAAATTGATGTGTATACCAAAATTCATCTTAATCGGTCCATTACATTCGGAGCAAATTAGCTGTGATAGAGGGACAGACAGACAGACAGACACACAGACAGACACACGAGTGATCCTATAAGGGTTCCGTTTTTTCCTTTGAGGTACGGAACCCTAAAAATAAAATAAAAACCGGCCAAGTGTGTATCAGACCACGCACAATGAAGGGTTCCGTGGTTGGGATGAATTTATCCCAAGAATAAACTTCCGTATCAGATCTTCCGTAGGGTTCCGTATCAGAAACCTTAGTTAGTTACTAAGGTTTCTGATACGGAACCCTTCGTGCGCGAGTCCGACTCGCATTTGGCCGGTTTTTTTAATATCTTTGTTTAAAACTGTGTGCAATAAAGAGTATTCTATCTGTCTATCTATCTCCGGCTTCATGTCCTACCCATCGCTGTTTCAACTTGAAAGCTAGTTCCACAGCATCTATTATTTTATTGAATAATCGTATGTCTTTGCTACTTTTTCGGTCTAGGAGTTAATTTCCGAACATACGCCTCTCCATTTCTCGTTGGATTATCCAGGTAAATACTACCTAAATTCTCTATACGAATAGAACTTATTACCTGTCCACGATTGTTCTCTAATTGGCTTTTCTGTTTGTTATTTACCTACGCTGAAATTATTACTTATCTCATAAATTCCTTGGTCTACAGACAGTTTGCTCAGATTTATTACTGGCCTTATTTTATTATTTATTGCTTAGCGACTAAGATTTTCTTGGATTTTTTTTCTTCGTTCTAGGCGAGGTTGGTAGCCACATTAGTAGTGAAGAAATATATGAGGAGGTAAAGAACAAACCCTACTTTTCCGTTTTTATGTTTATATATCGCTTCTTTACAAGAGAAACGTGATATTAAAAAAAAACTTTTTTATGAGATGACACGTTGCTCTTGTAAAGAGGCGAAATGACCTGCTGCTACTGGCACGGATTGATAGTTTACAAATATAATGACGATGAATTACTCAATTTATTTTTTATTAAAAATAAAAAATTGTTTTATTTTTTAATTTCAAACAAGGTATTTCTATTTAAAGAAAGCACACAACAAAGAATTTTTCTTGATTAAGTTCAATTTTAAAAATATCAGCTTATGCTAGTGATCACAAACTTTATTTGATGTGTGTATGTAATGAAAATAAATTAGTTTGGATTAATCCCATAATTATAGGTTCATCATCATCATCATCATCATTTCAGCCGAAAGCTGGTCATAGGCCTCCCCCAAGCCCCGCGACTTCGACCGGTTCTGCGTTTCTCGCATCCAGCGGATTCCTGATTTTCACAAGGTCATCGGTTCACCTTGTGGGAGGCCTTCTCACGCTATGTCTTCCAATACGCGGTCGCCACTCCAGAACTTTTGGGCCCCAACGGCCATCTGTTCTGCGAGCAATGTGCCCTGCCCATTGCCAATTCAGTTTGGCAATTCTTCGAGTTATGAATATAGCTCATTATATTTTTAGTTATAGGTTATGAAATTGCTTTTAAGATCTAACTAAAAAACAAACTAAATAGCTATATGAATAAAATAATACATATTCAGAATAATCCTAAAATAAAATGTATTTATCCAAACAAATAATGTATAAGTCGTCTCAAATCCCTATACTAACACACGAATGAATTCTCATAATATATTTTGCTAAATCGTTTAATCTTTCAAAATATATCGCATTGTTACTATTTTATATTCTGAATAAATATGTTTCTCTTTTTTAGAAATGTCGCAGACATAAGCAGATAGACTTTGAGATAAAAGCCTCGTAATTTAGAAGAAAAAAAAAAACGAATAGAAAATCTATACAAATAAATACAATTAAAGTGACTGTTTGTACGCCACCAGTAACACAGGCCGACAGTCCAAACACGACTGCCCCCCCAGTATTTTTTGTAATCTAGGGCATCTCAGAGTTAACCATTAGAGGTCGTAACTCTTTAACTGGTCTTTCCTGGGGTTGCCTTAAGCTCCTAAAAACTTAAAGCCTCCAGTCAGGGCATAAAACTTATCCATACTAATAATAAAAATGTGAAAGTAACTCTGTCTGTCTGTCTGTCTGCCTGTTTGTCTGTCTGTCTGTCTGTATGTTATGTTTTCACGCCTAAACCGCTGAACCGATCGTCATAAAATTTGGCAGAGATATATCCTGGGATATGGAGAAGGACATAGGCTACTTTTTTACGCGATAACCGACATCCACGCGGGCGGAGCCGCGGGCAAAAGCTAGTATAAACTAAACGACTGCGCGCTAAGGGCACCCCTGTGGGGTATGAACCTCGGCTTAGGGCAGAGTTGGAGGGAGGATGGCAAAGGACCGACGGTGGCTGGATAAAATCAGGGTTATGATTATTATCAGGGGAATTTAAAGTTACAGGCTCAGCTATGGCGCTGGCTGGCGCTTCGCTTACGATCAAGGGTCGGGAAGGACTATTTAGTCGTGGGTTTCCCGAATGACGGTCGCTTTTTATGTTTGCGAGCTATACTTGTTTCCCTACTGCTCTCCTGGAAGAGAGTTGTGGGGTCGTCTGGGTCGGTCAGTGCATGCCGTAGACGGCAGGTCTTGTATGAATTGAACTATAGTGGGGAGTTAGAGGTCTATATCGAGGTTTTGGTTTCGAACGAGCTAGGGGGCTCCCGCGATTTTACGGAGAAAACGGTTTTGGAGGGTCTGCATCTTATGGAAGTGATGGGGTTTTGCGTGTGCAAAGACTGAATTCGCATAGGTCAAGATCGGGTGGATACACGCGGTCTAGATGCGCAATTTTCACCTGAGTGGCAATTTGCTTTTTGCATTTAGGACGGAATGGAGCCTACAGAGAGCGAAAGAGGCGCGCGAACGCACCAGCTTTATATGCTCAGAAAAGGAGAGATGACGGTCGAGAGTCACACCTAGATATTTAGCTTACTTCTCCCAAGGGATAGGCTTGCCGAACATGGTGATCGGTCGGAGTTCTGCCCCCCCACCATTCGGACCGGTATTTATAACCGAGGGACGTGCGCGCCCGAGGCAACGTCACAATACTATTATCGGTTTGTAGCGTGATATATTGATATCTACATACGCTACAATTGTATTTTGAGTTTCGGGACATGCTGGTATTAAAATCTTTCTCTTCACCGTAATTGATTGCTCTTTGAATGGTCCAGCATTCTCATATTATATTTATTTAAATGTTTGGAACAAAGTTTTGTTTTTATTTAATTATTTATTTCTTATGTTGTTACTTTATCTCATTATATGCTGCACCGGTTGTCGTTATCATGTCAACGCCGGCTGTCGCTGAGAACCAGCGCTGGGGCTCTGTCTCGCATAGGGTCGCAGCATTATGCTGAGCGATGGCCATTTTGCGTGGATGTGACACGCATATTTTCCAAATTGTCCTTTTCGTGTTTGCGTTCTTTCTTTGCGTTATCTTTTTAAAGGCTACTAACTAAAAATAGAACTCCATCTTATTAAACTATCCCAGCTTGAGACGCTAGCTTACTAGCTTTGTCACTAGCTTACTAGCCTAGAAATGAAGCTAGTTCTATAAACACGAAGCCAGAGTTTCTAGCTTACTACCACTAGATTACTATCCTAGCTTAAAAAAAACTAGCGTATACTCGTATATCCCAGGCATAATAGCGTGCTTTTCTTCACGTATTCATTTAGGTGTCAGTGTTAGTGAAAACAGGTGTTAGATTATTTCTCTTCAACATTATGAGACTGTCCACATTTTTCTAAAACAGCTTCTCAAATACAACTAATTTAAAAAGCTACCAACGTCTATACATTGTAACTTTTTTGCAAAACCTTCTTGAGCATTAAGTACAAGTCTTGGCATCAGTCGCATTTTTGCTCCACAGTACTTACTAAACTGTATTATGGTAGCTCCTAATTCTACCCTTAATGTGCCCCAGACTTTCTTCGGGGGAAATGTCACCCTAATTAGTAATTAGCTGGATTTCTTTTAAGCTTTCAACGCTTTGCTCCCTTAATTTGTGATCTTTCTAAGGAAAAATTTTCGTGCTGGATTTGCGGGTAAATATTGTCCAATTTGGAAGCTTTGTTTAGGCAATTTGGTCTGTTGTAGATTAGACTTAAGTAGGACAAAAGTGTTTTTGAAATTTTGGATTCAGATGTCGAGAAAACAATTAGTTTGTAAGTGTTTTCAGCAGAGTACTAGGTTTTTAACAATCTTTCTAAAGAATTAGCTATAAATGTCGTCATGAACAAAACATTAGAGCAAGGGATTAGATTACCATAACTTTGAAGTAGAGCCAAACAAAATGTTGTCATTGATTTTATCCCTTAGTAGTATTGTACTGCTAAGACTATGAGATTTAGGGAAGAGAGAGTGCACCTGTGTCTGGCACACACTTGTATACTACGTATACATATCTTCCGCGTCGATGGCTGGTCTCCGTTGAAATTGGCTGCCATGGCCGGAATTCGCTCGCTCGCTCTGCTTAAAGCCTTGTGATTAAACCGTAAAACTTGACATTTTAATAATTATACAACGTTTTATATACCTAATTATTGACATTATTAAATATTATATACAAAATGATATGAATATTTACTTTAAAAAGTATTACATATATTACTTTAATTATTGTGAATGTGAGCACTATGTTGGTCATTTGTTTTCTTTAAGATTATCTCTTGTTCTTTTTCCTCTTTCTCACGTAGTTTTAACCCTTCATATGCCGGAACGTAGATCTACGCGAGACACAATGGGTTTTTAATTGTGTCTCTAATTACGACATACGAGAGGTTAATGATGGTCTGGTATTTTGAGTACTTTATGCGGCCTACCCAAATGTCCTTTTTTTGGTATTATTCGTCGAGTCGTTGAGCTCCTTAAATCCTGAGTTGAGCTACACGTTTACTAACAAATGCTTGCACTGACTGGACAGGTCTACGTACTCAAAATTGTATGGTTCTTTCCTCAAAAGACCATTTCAGACACGGATCTACATGGTCCTCACATGATCTGACCAAGATTATATCTGGACTTTAAAAAAGACCTCTGAGTTTGTTTCGCTATTTCTTCTCAGGGGTAGTCAGATAGGAAATGTCGACTTCACCAAGCTTGTTTTTATTTATTTTTATATGACGTGTAAAAGTGATTCTGATATCCTATTTACAGAATAAACGATTTCATTCGATCGGAGGACTTACAGTATTTTAAGATATCTATGAGAGAAAACAGGCATACAATTCTGTAGCTTTATTACTAGATGTATAGAAACTATGACTACTACTACAAATCTATATATATAAAAATGAATCCCTATTTCCCTTGGTCACGGCATCACGCGTGAACGGCTGGACCGATTTCGCTAATTCTTTTTTTGTTGTGTTTGTTATTGCCAGGAGAAGGTTCTTATGTAAGAAAAATTAAGAAAGTTAAAAAAAAAAAATTGTAAGAAAACGACCATATTTACATTTTTATTGTAATAATAAGTAGGTAACTCTATCTTCTAATGTAACTTTATGGCGTTTGACATTACGTGTCAGTCATCATTTGGTAGGACTGAGAATAGATTTTATCAAAAAAAAAATTAAAAAAAAATTGAAGGTTTTAGTTAGGTAGGGTAGGGTAGGTAGGGTTGGTAGGGTAGGGTAGGGTAGGGTAGGTAGGTGGGTAGGGTAGGGTAGGGTAGGGTAGGGTAGGGTAGAATAGGGTAGGGTAGGGTAGGGTAGGGTAGAATAGGGTAGGGTAGGTAGGTAGGGTAGGGTAGGGTAGATAGGTAGGTAGGGTAGGGTAGGGTAGATAGGTAGGTAGGGTAGGGTAGGGTAAGGTAGGGTAGGGTAGGTAGGTAGTTTCCTTTGCGCGTAGACAAACTGCCACAGTCAAATAGCTTTTGACAGAACGGAGTCTGTCGGGTCAGCTAGTAATGATATAAATAGTGTCAACTGAGAAAACGGGCTGTAGGTACATACGTCTGGGCTAGGATTCCGTTTTACTTCGTGACGAACATAAGTATACTCCTTCAAATGAAAACAATATATCTGCAAATAGAGATATCTTCTATTTTATTTGAGATCCTTCTGAATCTTCAAATAGAACAAAAGACACCTTGAAGTATCATCGACCTACAAATATGATAACGGTAATTTTGCCCATTTTATTTCTGACTCAACAGGATTGTCTAGGAGTTTATTAATATCTTTTGTGTTATAACAGTATATATAATGTCTACTTTCCTTATGTAAGCCTTTTGGATCAAGGCTGTTTCCTTTGTGAACCAAGTAATCAACGTTATATTTTTCTGACTGTCTTTCTGGCTCCGTAACTTCTGAGTTGAGCTACACGATTACTGACACATGCGTGCACTAACTGGACATGTCCACTCTAATCTGTGTAGTTTTTTCCTTTAAAGGCCATCTAAGACACTAATCTGCATAGTCCTCACTTGAGCTGACCAAGATTATGTTTGGACTATATAAGAGATTATGACCTCTGAGTATGTTTCTTCTCAGAGTACTCGGGTAAGACACACCAAACTTAAGTCGTTTTTAGGGTTCCGTAGCCAAATGGCAAAAAACGGAACCCTTATGGATTCGTCATGTCTGTCTGTCTGTCCATCCGTATATCACAGCCACTTTTTTTCCGAAACTATAAGAACTATGCTGTTGAAACTTGGTAAGTAGATGTATTCTGTGAACCGCACTAAGATTTTCATACAAAAATAGAAAAAAAAAAAAAACTATAAATTTTAGGGATTCCCCATAATTTAAAATCATCAAACCCATACGTGTGGGGTATCTATGGATAAGTTTTCAAAACGATATTGAGGTTTCTAATATAATTTTTACCTAAACTGAATAGTTTGCGCGAGAGACACTTCCAAAGTGGTAAAATGTGTGCCCCCTGTAACTTCTAAAATAAGAGAATGATAAAACTAAAAATAATATATTATATGATGTACATTACCAAGTAAACTTCCACTGAAAATTGGTTTGAACGAGATCTAGAAAGTAGTTTTTTTTAATACGTCATAAATCGTAAACCGCAATTTACGTTTCATTCAATCAACTCAAATACTATATGGGCTCGCATATAGTAAGATCTAAATCCCATCATTTAGGTACCTAATTATAATGTTTACTTAGCAATAACTTAATAAAAAAAATAAACACTATTATTAAAACATCGATCAAAGTTACAACGAACTACATGAATATTATGTTACTTGTTGCTACGGAACCCTTCATGGGCGAATCCGACTCGCACTTGGCCGCTTTTTATATTATTTAAAGTAGGTGCTTCTTAAAACGAATAAACATCATTTAACATTGTCTCGCTGTTTTTCAACACCTTGATCAAATATGATGTCTTCATTTTTGTTTCGCCTTGGCCGTCTGTCTGTATGTCTGTCTGTCTATCTGTCCGCGGCTTAGCTCAGAGACTCATAGTACTAGAAAGCTGTAATTTGGCACGAGTAGGTACTCGTATACATAAATATTAATCACGCCGACAAAGTGGTAATATTAAACCTAATTAAAAAAAAAAAATTGGGTTTAGGACACAATTTTTTTTATGACCCTACACGTATAGTGGGTATGATTTTTTTTCTCGTCTAGCCCATGGTGTGGGGTGTCGTTGGATAGGCCGTTCAAAAATATTGCGGGTGTGTAAAAACTAAGAAAATGAAAACCTTAGGCGCCATCTCCACTGGCGAGAAAATCACGGCGATAGTCTCGTCGTGCCATAATATTCAATAGAAACTCTATTAATCAATATCCACACGGCGATATCATCGTGGGGATTATTTGAAGGCACAGTGTGAATATTGCCGCAATTTTCTCATCCGTGGAGATGGCGCCTTACTCTACTCCGAATTAAGAAAATGAAAGATAATTAGAAAAAAATTATCAGCGCATTTTAAAGACGAGAATGTTGAACTAATTATGCGCTGTACAGATTTTGTAAATTATTTCATAATTCCCATAAAATAAGCACACAAACATAACTCGAAATGTTTTTGGGCGCGAAAGAGCTGTATTTAAAGCTTGATTTCCATTGATCCACCGAGATGAACTTAAAAAATATATAGTTACTAGCTTTTGCCCGCGGCTCCGCCCGCGTAGATGTTGGTTATCGCGTAAAAAAGTAGCCTATGTCCTTCTCCATATCCCAGGCTATATCTCTGCCAAATTTCATGATGATCGGTTCAGCGGTTTAGGCGTAAAAACGTAACATACAGACAGACAGACAGACGGACAGACAGACAGAGTTACTTTCACATTAGTATGGATGTATGGATTAGTTTTGTTATGTTTATTTATGTGTGATAATAATATTTCATATTATATCATTACTTAGTTTAAAAAAAATACAAAGTAGCGCAAAAAATTCTCCGCGAGTAAAACAAAATTGCAGCCTTAAGACACACCGGCTTTCGGTGGAGGTTTTAACATCGAGCGTAAACCTGTATTTAATAGCCCAAAATAATCGAGCACTGTCATCAATGCTCGTTCTTTTGCTAAGTAATTACTTTATGCCTGGCAGTTTTCAAATTCATTACAGGCTGGTCTTAATAATTCTTTTTAGATTTATTTAGCCTAAGCTGGTTCTCGAACTAAGCTGCTATAGATAATTTGGATATCAAAAAGACATTATTATCCATTAAGAGATTCAGTTGTGGCCATTATACACCTAACATGATGAAAAAAATAACCTCAAATTTCCTCCAACAGATTTCAAATCCGGTGACAAGAAAATCATCAACGGTCCCTTCTGGCACGAAGTCTTCACAGAAACATATGAAGACCACGAAGAGGATCCGTCTACCACTACTTCTGAGCCTCTGCCGTTCTTCGAAGATGATGCTTCTACTAATAATGTGACGGCTCAGCTCAGCAGTCGCGTGCATTTACACTGTCGAGTGCATGACTTGGGGGAGAAGACGGTAAGTAGAAAAATGATGCAATGAGTACAATAGAAGTTGTCGTTTGCTCAAGTAGTAGAAGAATCAGAGGTTATGTCACAGTTGACACTTCGCCGTTTAGATAAGAAGCTACAAGTACGCGGCGGGCCCATCTCACTGGACCAATTCAGTAGGACTGCCGCGCGCCGCCGCCGCCGGTATAAGAGTTAAGGTCTCTGCACACAGCGGGCGCGGCGCGGCGGGACAGGACGTCGACGCGACGCTGAGCAGTTGTAATGTACTAGATATTATGGACGACGCCACACAGAGCCGTCCGGCTCGATGCGACGTGACGCGACGCTCTGTGTAGCTTCGTCCGTAATATCTAGTACATTACAACTGCTCAGCGTCGCGTCGCGTCGGCGTCCCGTTCCGCCGCGCCGCGCCCGCTGTATGCAGAGACCTTTAGGAGTTAAGAGAGGCAACTTGTAGGTATAACTGTAGTTAATAAGTACGACCTGAATTGAACTTTATCGTGTCGTAGCAAGAGTCGCTTTTTATTTAAATTATTTTGCGGAGTGTCCCATCAGTATTAATCTGTGGTTACGTCTTATGTTTGACCATATGTTTATACGGTTCCATCGTTCCATCAATTGTTAATGAAAATTTCATAAAACATACATATTCTGGTTACTATTAATTATTATTATTACTTATTAATTTACTAAGACACCAAGTCATAATATACAAATCGCAAATAAAAAAAAATAAACATAAAATTAAATCAATTAATTACATCATTAAAATTCAATACAATCATTAAAATTAAATTTCATTACCATATAACTAGCAAAAAAAAAAATGGTACTTCATTTTTTTATCGTCGGTTGGCACTCCGATGAACTTCGAGCCAATACGTGTGGATCGTACGGCTCCAATAATAAACACATTTGAATTAGTAGTTATATTTCATTCGCCAAAACTCGGTAGAGACCGATAGCTGATGGAATCTCATACATAATCAGAATTTTGTTTTTGTTTATCAAATTGACAAACTACGCAAAACCGTGTTAGGTATAGCTATTTCATACAACTTTCAAAGAATACAGTTGTGATTTTAACATAAGTAAACTTTAACGGCCTTACAAATAAACGCAGAATAAAGTTATCCTAGGAATAACTTCGGTATAACCATACATTTTTGACGTTTATACCTAGTATAACTTTCTTCCGCGTTTATTTGTATTAGGGTAAGTTGATAGTCGGTCTGAAATACAATTAATATCTCTGACTTTAGTTTGTACGGTGTTCCATGGATACGGTCGTTTTCCAGTTAAAAAGGCTGGTAGTAGGGTTCTACTACTAACCCCAGCATGTGTTCATCATCATCATCATCATCATTGGCAGCCTTGTTCCATCCTTTGCTGAGTATAGGGCTCCTCCCTTTTGGTCCATGCGAGTTTCATCCAGGTCTTCCCCGCGATCTTCTGTAGGTTTTCCACCTACCTGGCCATTGGTCTGCCAACACTCCTTCTACCGTTTCTCGGCAACCATTCCGTTAGGGCTCTGCTCCACATGCCATCACCACATCTGGCCATGTATCCTACCCAACTCCATTTCAGAGCTGCTACCGGTAGTCCTACGTCGGATCTCTGAGTTTCAGATAGGCCTAATATGGCGCGCTTCATAGCCACAGCATGTGTTAATAGCTTATAATTCATACTGTCACGAGATATTATCTACAGTGTATTATTATATTATATTCTTACATAGATCCTTGATAGATAAATAAAATATTTATTCATTGCACGCAAAAGACATAGCACAACACACAAAAGCACAATAAAATATAACAAATTTTTATTACATTAATATATATAAAAACAAGGCGCCATTTCACAAAAAAAAAGCATACATTAATATACAGTGTGACACCATGACATAATTCAATAAAGATAATACAAGGTGCGGTGCGCGTCTATGAAGCATTATTATACAGCAAATAACCACAGAATCCCATTACCTACTCCGAGACGCAAAGTTAAACATTTGTTCTGTCTCATTTTATGCTGCAAACAACGCGAGAGCACAGAATAGATAGGTATAGAAGGTCAGCACCATAGAAACAGCAAAAATGCACGTACACATAAATACGCTTCACGTACAGGTGAGTATACACTAGAGCGTTTTCTCGAGCATTTCCATGTAATATAACGTTCTTACGCATGATACAAGTAAAAGCTCAATTTAAAAAAGCATTTCCATATAATGTAACTTTCCTGCGAATGTTCGAAACAGTGTTCGAAGGAATGCTCACGGTGAGCGAACCTGTGACATTCCTTTCTATTTCGCTTTTACTCTTTGTTGAAATGTAGGATCTGAAGGCTCGGTTAAATTTTACACAAATTTGCTCGTTTCTTTGTAAAATGAAGTTGTAACAAAGCAACGAGTGTCACGACACTCGTTGTTTTGTTACAACTTCATTTTACAATTGAACAATTGAACAATGAACACGTTCATTGTTCAGTTCCTGAAATAGTGGTACATTAGAGCGGCTCGAGGTTCTGTTACAAGTAAATGCTCTAGTCTATACTCACAGCGAGTGCAAGCTCACTCGAGGCTGACATTTGTTTGAGATCGCCGTACGTATGTACGGGTATAGACCTGGGGCCTAAGTTTACTAATTTACAAACGTTGCAATGGTCTCGCCATTGTGAGTATTTGACAGTGTTTGTATGGCAAATCTGTCAAAAACTCACAATGAAGAGACCATTGCAACGTTTGTACATTAGTAGACTTGGCCCCCTGTACATACGTACGGCTCAAACAAATGTAACTTCGTAAAATGAGCACGACACTCGTTGCTTTGTTACAACTTGATTTTACAAACAAACAAGCAAATTTGTGTAACATTTCACCGATCCAACATTTTAACGAAGAATAAATGCGAAATAGAAAGGAATGTTACAGGCTTCATACAACAAGCAAAAATGCACACACACATAGTTGTGTGTGCATTTTTGCTCATTGTATGGATCCGGTCTTCTGTACCTATTTTGTGGCGAGAGTGTATTATTTTATTACTGCTTCTACTTCGTGCATTAGAATTATGATATTATGAGCAAAAAGGCTATAACACTAGTACCTATGTTTCTTCTAGCGTACTTTTATGCTATATTGTTTGAGGTTGAGAGTGCTCTTTGCTGTGATAATAACATGATCCTTTTTAAAACACTAATCTAGGAGCTAGCTTCTTTCATTTCTCCACTTTGTCGTATACAAGAGAACAAACTATTCTAGGCAGCGAGAAGCAAAAGGGTCACAAAACTTGACAGGTAATCACAATTTGATTAGCAGATAAAAGCTACAGGTCCATGGTTTGAGGTAAATATTTTCTATTAATAGGGAATTGGTTTTCGACTACTAATACTAATTGAATTGAAAAGAAAAATTGGAAAGTAAAGGACGAATAAAATCTATACTAGAAGCACCAAGGTATATTATTTTCTTCTTCTCTGGTATGACCTGATCGAAAACATACACGTTTCGCTAGTTATATTTAAGTCCCTAATAGAGGGCGAGCTTAATGCCATCAAACGGGCACAAATCCAGACTCCGGGCTGATACTGAGAAATTCCTGGCGGAAAAACCCAATAAGGCACACAAAAACAAAAAACTAAAAAACTTAAAACAGTATTGTGTGCCTTATGGCAGCGCCAAATACGGCTCAGTTAAGCATAAATGCCAGACAACTAGTGCCTGATGCTGGTTTTCAACTGGATCGTATGCTACGAGGACGTCTTATGGATGTAAATCTATATGTCTATTGCTTTAGATATTGTATACCTTTGACAACAATTCCCACTAAATTTAACATCACTATGGTTGAAAATATCTAACAGTCACCTTGTCGATTTATGACGGGCAAGTGACATTCAACCTTGGCAATTACTACAACTTCAGAAGGACGAATAATATGAACAAAAATCTGAAATAATATGCAAAAAAAAAAATTACTCGTTTCACTTAATTCCATCATACTATTCAATACTACATCATGCGCCATGTTATTGATTAAGTAACAACCAATAAGTCGAAATGTCAAACAAATAGTTTTCTGACAGCTGCGCGCACAGATTACTCTATATTATTTTGTAATTCCTTATTTGTATCTCATTGTACGTTGCGCCGGTCGACGTCATCACGTCAACGCCGGCTGTCGCTGAAAACCAGCGCTTGGCTCTGTCTCGCATAGACAGCATGCTGGTCGCAGCATTATGCAGAGCGATGGCCGTTTTGCGTGGATGTAACGCATATTTTCCCACAACTTGTTCTTTTTTGTGTTTGTGTTCTTTCTTTCCGTCATCTTTACCGTAAATAAACGTATTTTCTTTCTTTCTTTCTTTCTAAAATAACCTTCGCTTCTCCTCAGATATCCTGGGTACGTCGCCGTGGTGAAGAGCTTCACCTCCTCTCCTTCGGCCGCCACACTTACTCAGCCGATTCCCGCTACTCTCTGGCCTTTGAACATCCCAACGATTGGCGACTCCTCATCCAGTATGTCAGCGAAAGAGATGAGGGGTTCTACGAGTGCCAGATCTCTGCTCATCCTCCTTTGGTAAGGAGGGTTCATCTTAGTGTTGTTGGTGAGTTTCTTTGATTTCTTTTACAAAATGTTCGTTGATTGTTCTTTGATTGTTTCTTTGATATTTTTATATCAAAATCAAGGAAAACATGCCTTGAAGAAATGATTGGAATCGGCCAACAGTTCTTTATTGTATCTCGTCTTTTTATATCTGCCATTTTTACAGGAAAAAATCAAAGAACTCTAGGAGTTTTTCCCTTACAATGTTCAATACTCAATACACAATAATTTATTCGCATTCCACAATGTGTACTTAGGTGGTACCTAACTTAAAATTTTATGAGATCATTATGGACCCTGTCGGGCACATACATATAGTGGTAGGAGAGATGAAGCTTTAAAAAACTCACCTTATCTTCTGAACTTACTTTGTTTATAGTTATAAGTGCATACTGTGGTCTCCTGTAATAATTGAAGGAGCACACGTAAAATAACCTTTCGTTTTGTTTTGATTTGTACTATTTTTGGGTATCCTTTGTTGGTAATCCAAAAAACAAAAACATGCGGGGCAGTCTTTGGGGACTGTCGATAGAAGTGAAAATTATGTAACTACACCGTTCGGTGACGATGACGCGAGTTCCATGATTTTTATTCACCCAAAAAGTACACATATACAATACACAGTATACATATAGCTCATGGAAATCGTTCGGTAACTATGACGCGAGTTCCATGATTTTTATTCACCCAAAAAGTGCTCAACGCGCCTAAAGAAATTTTCACTTCAAAAATGTCCTTGGCAATATCGTAGACCAAACCACCAATCATCAAAAACCAATTAATTTTCGGGAAGCATTCATATCATAAATTACTTTTAGTATCTTTTCAAAAGACCAAGCATTACCAAACCTCAACATTGACAATCGAAACGATAAATATTTCTAGACATATCGTCAACAATACATTGTACCTTAGACAACCTTTCACATAATTTAGGGCAGAAATACACTACACTAAATTAGATCTAGATATCTGCCTAGTACTAACAATATCGTCAGGCCTCTCTTAGCATTACAAGTTGTGGCCGACATGTTAACTGTTCTCAATTTGCTGCCAAAATAGTTATTGTATTGTGTCTGAGTTGTAAGGTAGGATTTAGGTGACGACAGTGAGGTAAATTGCTTTTGGAAGTGGGAGTAGTGTTTTCTAGGGTTTGGAGTGGTTTATGAATCGAATAAGTTATGTACTATATGAAAATACTTAAGTCGTTGAAAGTGGCAATCTTAAATATTTCTGTATTTACCATCCTATTTGTGAACATAGCTATTTTCGTTTTATTTTGAAACCTATGTACCTACAATGTATTTCAACTATCGGTATCAAACACGTCCTTTAATCATTATGTTCGCTGCTAGTGCAGTGCACTTCTGTAAGTGACTTACTCACAATACCTAAAACTGTATGTGATTTTTGTTTGTGTATGTAAGGAGTTGAAGTGTCATGTTAATAAGTAAATAAACAATCGCTTTCAAAGCGTTTCGTATTTTTGCAACGACTTTTTACAGTATTGTCATAAGGTAGGTAGGTAGGTAGTGTCAATGTTGTATGCGCCAGGGAAGGTTTTAGGTAGGGTAGGTATGTAGGTAGGGTAGGTATGTAGGTAGGGTAGGTAGGTAGGGTAGGTAGGTAGGTAGGGTAGGGTAGGGTAGAGTAGGTAGGTAGGTAAGGTAGGGTAGAGTAGGTAGGTAGGGTAGGGTAGATAGGGTAAGGTAGGGTGGTAGATAGGAAGGGTAGGGTAGATAGAGTAAGTAGGAAGGGTAGGGTAGGTAGGTAGGTAGGGTAAGTAGGGTAGAGGGTAGATAGTGCTACCCGTGCGAAGCCGGGCCGGGTAAAGCTAGTATAATATATATGTCAATATATTTTTTTTTTTTTTATGGCTCCTAGCAGTTCAACCTAGGAGGTTGTGTACTACTTAACCGGACTTTCCTGTGGGTGCCTCAATAAATTAAAGCTTCCAGCCAGGGCATGAAATTTAAAACTAAGCGACTACACGCTAAGGGCTTTTATATTCCGAAGTGACGAGGGTGTGTATGTGTGTGTTATGGGCTGACGCTACTTGTCTTCACGCACACATTCACAGCGCATTTGAACACTTGGTTACCACAAGTAAAGCGCGTCGCTTCTTGACATAAAAATACTGTAACAGTATAAATATGCATTTATATTAATTGAAATATAAACAAATAAATAACTTTAGCCAAATTACTCGAATAACAGAAGGGGCAGTAAAGTTAATTCACTATGCTAAATTTTGTCTCTGGTGTTTTTATGGTAGTTCTTCTATGTTACAAGGTGGAGTTATGAGCTTTTTGGGTACTGATTTTTGTAGGGTGAAAGAAAAGGCTTTTTTGGGTGGTATGAATAGACACTGAACATTTTGTGGAAACTTCAACCCCGTGGCCATGATCTGCATGCTCAAATGATACGCGTCTTGCGACATCGACTACGGGAAAAAAAAATAAAGAAGTAGTTTAGAGCATGCAACGAGTCACCGCGACGCGACTTGCGGAGCCATAGACGGAAACAGGTGACGCGCGCGCGTTTATCTTGATGCAAGTCGCATCTCCGCCGTGGACAGGGGCTAAGGCCATAGAGTAAAGAAACGGAACAGAGAAAAAACTTGTAAAGAGCGTGAAGAATAGTTGCCTATTTGGGTAGGGTTGGCACAGGAAGATAAATCTAAATATATAAAACGTTAATCAGTTTACGTGTTTCAATTTATAAACATAACTAGCTTTTGCCCGCGGCTCCGCCCGCGTGGATGTCGGTTATCGCGTAAAAAAGTAGCCTATGTCTTTCTCCATATCCCAGACTATATCTCTGCCAAATTTCATGACGATCGGTTCAGCGGTTTAGGCGTGAAAACGTAACATACAGACAGACAGACAGACAGAGTTACTTTCACATTTGTAATATTAGTATAGATTGTTCAATCACCAATAGGTAGGGGTATTACCTACGTGTTTCAAATCATAAACACCAATCATCTGCCATGAATTGTTTAAAAAAAGTTCTCAATTAGTCGTTGTTGTTCTTGACACCATCGTTTACGAGCTAGGTATATTAGATATAGATGATAGGTATATATTTTATGCCACTTACTAAAAAAACCACTAAACGCTCAATACCAAAACTATTTTACATCACCGGGTTGAGTTTTCTTTCGATGTTGAGCTATCCATCTACTACAAATTATAAATAATAAAATAAAATCAAATTCAGTCATTCAAAAATAATGTGTTTTTATTCCTTCTATTGTTATTGATACACACAGTACAGTAAACCATATTTACATTTTTATATTAACGCACTATTATTCTTAATTTATGTGCTATTATTAAATTAAAACAATTTTCCCATTTTACTTGGGGTCGGCGCAACACGTTTTCTTTTTCCATTCCCCCCTGTCAACCGTTACTCTATCATTCACTCCCTTCTCTTTCATATCATTCTTCACACAATCCATCCATATATTTTTGGGCCTTCCTCTCCCTCTCCATCCATCCACATTTATCTTCATCACTCTCCTCGTCACATACATTTCCTCCCTCCTCATCACATGCCCATACCATGCCAAACGACGTCCTTTCAACTTTTCTGTCACCGGTGCCACTTTCAAACTTCCCCTTATATACTCATTTCTGACTTTATCCATTCTCGTCACTCCACACATCCATCTCAACATTCTCATCTCCGCTACATGCAATCTTTTTTCATCCATCCTCTTCACGGCCCAGCATTCCGATCCATACAATACGACAGGCCTTATCGCAGACTTGTAGATTTTCCCTTTTAACTTAAGGGGCATCCGTGGGTCGCAAGTTGTTCCTGTGACCTGTCGCTATTTCATCCATCCCGAGTTGATCCGGTGCGTTACGTCGCGGTCTACTTCACCATCCCCTTGGACAAGCGACCCGAGGTACCGAAATTCGGAGCAGATCGGTAAGGGCATTCCGGCGAGAGATATGGGCACAGACCGGTCTGACTCAGTCTCAGGCCAACGGCCTCCAGTCTTTCCCACTACACTACGCTCTCGGCAACCAGCACAATGTCATCGGCGAATAGCATACAACAGAGAGCCTCTTCTTGGATATCCGACGTAAGAGCGTCTATAACCACTACGAATAGGTAAGGGCTGAGTGCCGAGCCCTGGTGCAAGCCGACAGCCACGTTAAAGTTGCCAGTAGTGCCTGCTGTAGACCGGACTTGGGTACTGCATCGACTGTACATTGCTCGAATCAACTGCACATACTTCCCTGGCACACATTTCTCCTTAAGGGCCCACCACAAAACCTCACGAGGCACTCGATCGTATACCTTTTCGAGGTCAACAAATACCATGTGCAAGTTTTTATGCGCACCTCTGTATTTCTCGCACAACTGGCGGATAGCAAAGATGGCATCTGTTGTTCCCCGACCAGGTATAAAACCGAATTGGTTTTGGACACCTTCAGACTCTGGGCTATTATTGAGAACTTTTGCTATTGGTAGTGACCTCTAGACAAAGTTAAATGAGTCAATCATATAATTTACGTAAAAGTTACTTTTGAGGTTAAGTTACTCGAATCCTAACTAACTAAATTAACTTTAGCATAATTTTATTGATATTATTATTGACGGACAACAAACTACACTAAACTATACTCGTAGACAATATTTTTGCCTTCGAGCTAAACACTAAAACTTTCGATACTAAACAACCCGTATACCTACTCAAACGAATAAATCAAAACTAAGATTGTTTATGGTCACTAAATAATTTTATAGCGGACTAGCTTTTGCCTGCGGCTCCGCCCGCGTGAATGCCGGTTATCGCGTAAAAAAGTAGCCTATGTCCTTCTCCATATCCCAGGCTATATCTCTGCCAAATTTCATGATGATCGGTTCAGCGGTTTAGGCGTGAAAACGTAACATACAGACAGACAGAGTTACTTTCACATTTATAATATTAGTATGGATTCGCTTGAATGTTTTTTTAGGTCACAGGTAAGAAAATGTTTTCCCTGACAGATTTGATGTTTTTTATATACACCGTGGCATTTTAGTCGTCTTACAAAGACAGCCCACTTCATGTATCCAATGACTACTAATCATTCACGTAAAAAAATTTTTTTTTGAACATTTGAGTTTTTATTTTAATTATGACGCATGACATAGTTTAATACACCCTATTACGTGTGCAGTCCGAGCCTTGTGTTACAAGGGCGCCGCGGAAAGGAGCGGCGACATCTTTATCAGAGTTCATTCACCCCAACGCAAAAATGTGTTTCTTACTATTGCAACTTAAACTTAATCTAAATCCATTCTGCGGCGCCCTTATGTCACAAGGCTCGGACTGCACTCGTAACAGGGTGTTTTAAACTATGTCATGCGTCATAATTAATTTAAAAAAAAAAAAATTTTTTACATGAATGATTAGAAGTCATTGGATACATGAAGTGGGCTGTCTTTGTAAGATGACTAAAATGCTTCATGAGCCTTACTTAACATATTTTCTTTGGAAAATGGGTACCTACCTAATTTATTATTTTACTAACTTTTGCCCGCGGCTTCGCTCACGTGGATGTTGGAAAATATCCCACGGGAACTTAACACCCGGATTAAAAGTACCCCATATGTACCCTATACAAATAAATAAATTTGAAGTGGCTGCTTTTAATTATTTTTAGTTTTTTACTTAATGCGTATGAAAATAAATACGGTACTTAAACAAAATCCATTTTTAAAATTGTTGTCGGTCTGTTTGTTCTGGCTTATCTCCAAAAAGGCTGGCCCGATTTAAACGGAACTTTCACTGGCAGATAAGTCAAAGTAAAAGTCAAATAATTTATTTCAAATAGGCACGTAAAATGCACTTTTGAACGTCAAAAATTACAAAAATTGTTAATTGATTCTAGTTGCCCCTTCAAAAAGATAGTTATACTCGTATATGGAGAAGAATGGGCAAGAAACTCCATACTTACTCTTTTAAAATGTAAACAATAGTTTGTATACATTAATGAATAATTATAGGTGAAGATGATGTACCTAGAATAAAAATTACTTACCACAATTGATAAAAAGAATGAAAAGCGAAGTAATGACAGAAAAATTAATAAATGCGAGAAATACATAGTGCTCACATATTATATAGATAGCTAATGTTATAAGAAGTAACTTAGGCTACTTTTATTTTAGAAAAATCCACGCAGGCGAAGCCGCGGGCAGCAGCTAGTCCAGAATATAAACGATCAGTGTGTCAAATTTCATCCAGATCCGTTCAGCCGTTTTTGCGCCAATCCGGAAAATACATCCAGACAAACCGACAAACGGATAAAAATTCCTCGTTACTACTTTATTACATGGATAGATATTTTTTTAAATAGTTTACTTGTATTTTTATTCAGAGTGAAACATGTATTACATCTATATTATAATTTTATTTTATTGTATACATCTATACAATAAAATAAAATTGAAGTGTCTGTTTGAAATGTCAAAATAAAAGATTAAAAAAAAAAATCTGATCAGCGCATAATTAGCTCAACATCAATCTTAAAAATGCGCCGATTAGTTTTTTCTATTTATCTTTAATTTTCTTGCTTTATCTCTTATAAACAGTTTGTTGCATAATACTCGTATGCATCGTATGTATGTAATAATTAGATTATTTTTAATGCCATGAGTTCAATAAAGCAAAAAAATTGGTTGTCTGTAAAGTTGGTTTACGGACGATAGTTTAACGTGACAACGTCATATCAAAACATTGAGGCGGTGCAAGCGTACAATGAGCGTAACGGGACAATGAGTCATCCTTTTTCGTGCATGCAGCCAGCGTTCATCCGTACAATGAGCGTAACGGGACAATGAGTCATCCTTTTTCGTGCATGCAGCCGATTTATTAGACGTTGTCACGTCAAAAAAAAATTGGTTGTCTGTAAAGTTGGTTTACGGACGATAGTTTAACGTGACAACGTCATAACAAAACATTGATGCGGCGCAAACGTACAATGACCGTAACGGGACAATGAACACAACGAGACAATGAGCGTAATGGGACAATGAGTCATCCTTTTTCGTGCATGCAGCCGGCGTTCATCGATTTATTAGAAGTTGTCGTGTCAAAAAAAAAAAGCGCCTAAATCACAATAAAAAAAAAAAACCTCAAAAGTCCTAAAAAGACGCTCGGAGCGTGGACTAGGCCGCACGTGGTACTTATATTGTGCATTAAGAGACTAGGCCTTTAAGGTCGTAACATCCATACACGGTACAGACTTTGGCGAAGTCAGACGGATTTGAAGATAGAAACTAACGATGTACAATCACGAGCATTACCAATACCTTTTATTTAAGCAAGATTCAAATTTCAAATTCAATGATTTCAACTTTTAAGAAAAACCTATTTCATGATAGGTTTCGAGAAAAGTCTGTTGGTAACACCATAAAATTTATATCAAGACTTTAGGAGAAAATCGCTTTTGAATGTTGCGTAAATGTAAGGTATTTATGCTCGGTACCCTTAACAATTTAATTTGGTTCAATGCACTGGACTCGGCAGCCATTTTAGATCCGTAAGTCAGTTCAAAGGCGACTTAGGTATTACTCGGAAGGACGCTGCTACCTTTTGACGAAATTCCTCTGATGCCTGTGACAGTGATACATAGAGAGTATTCTTGGTATTTTATTTACATACGTGATTTACAATCGGCGTAAAAAACCTTAACCATTCTTAGAATATTGTTATTATAATTATATTTTTAAAATTTTTGTATTATGTTAATTTATCTCCACAAATTACATTCTTATACATATTGTTTTTTTTTTTTAAACCTTGCCCCACACTAGGACACACATATTGACAGGTATTTTGACAAAATTTAGTCATTTGTGGAAGATCTGGAGTCTAAACTAAGCCTAGGCCTGTATTTTAGAACTACAGGCCCCCCCCCATTATATCACATAGTAAAGATTGTCAATGTAGTACAATTACAACTGATTGATGGTGTATGTGAGTGTGTGTGTGAGGGCGTGTGTGAGAGGGTGTGTGTGTGTGTATATACAATATTTCCTAAATATAAAAAATAAAAATAAAATAAAATAAAATAAAATTTATTCAAAAATAAAAATTGGAAATATACAGTATAAATCTTAGAAATAATGTAGGTATTACAAAGTATGATGCCTGTACTAGGTTAAACCTGTATCACAGGCGACATGAGTTCTTACAATTACTATTAGGACAACTGATTTCTTAACAAATATTTGACATAAGTTTTATGAATAGTGCAATAGTTAGTTAATTATGTTAATATATACTTAAATACTAATAATTAAGGTCTTAAACATGTAGTTAATTTCTATATTATTTACGGAAAAAGTTGTTAGCACTTAGTTACACGATTATGACTGCGTCTGCAGTATTAATAATTATAATAGGTTGAAACAAATATTGCATAAATCACTTTAAAGGCATTTTTTGAAGCGATCAGCTAATTTGATTAGCCAGCAACAAATCGATGGTAAGTAGGACATCGCAGTGGTCAGGTATATTGTTGAGTCAGCAACAAGCAAAACGGAAATCTGGCCTCGAGTATGACGCACTAGGTGCCCTCATAATCGATGGAGTTAATATACCTGTACTCTGCTATTTTCCTTGCAGGGCATTCAGCGTCTCCCGTTTTGTGATCACTGGGCTTTTTAAAGCGTGAGCAACTTGCACATTTTGGGATATCGGCTTTCTTCGCACATTCGGACACCGAATGGCCTGCGTCACCACAGTGACCACACGTAGAAATGACCTCTCGGCAAGTTTTTGCTGCATGGCCATATTGCTGGCATTTATAACACCTTGTTACTAATGTAAAGTCCCTGACAGGACAGGACGTCCAATTAACAAAAAGCCTTGATTGAGGGATAAGGGCTTTACGTATATTGGCTGAAACTTCAACAACGTAGTTACAGGTCGTAGCATCTCTCTTCCCCGATTTGTGGCTAAGTTTTATCAAGGTCAAGAAGGATTCCAAGGACATCGCTGGTAACTTGTCGGCTACGTTTTGTTCGAAAATGCACCTGAACACCTCGTTTTCAGACAAGGCAGTCGGCACTCCTACAACCACGATCCGAGGTCTGCGCTTGCTGGGTTCGTCAGCGGTAAGTCCAGATGTGGAGAGCTGGACTGCGTGCTTCAGTTTATCAGCGTCATGTTTTGTCTCGGTACTGATAATTACACCTCCATTTTTGGTTTTCCGGACACCACGAACGTGCAGCTTCATTTGCTCGGGTCGTATGATCTTTTGGACGAGTTCTTTCGTTTCGTCACTTGATTTAAATTTATCAGTAGGATAAATGGCAACAGAGCTTAGGTTATTGGGTCGTACAAAATCATTTGATCCCTTTTTCACCATATCGGCAAAAGAAGCATTTCCCGCAGAACCAGAGTCCTTTATCGTCTGCTTGAGGTCTGAAATATGTTCCGTCAGGTCGCGTTTTTCATGCAGTTCATCAACCATATTATACGCATGAATAGCTTTCTGCTTGAGCGACTGATATAGGACTGCCATTTGTGAGGTGCCAGAACCTACTTTACGGCATAGGGTAGAAATTTTCAATTTCTGCTCCGAGTTCAGTTTTCCTTCCGCGGCAATAGAGCAAACTTCGTGTAGGTGCTGCTCGATGGCCAACATCCATTTTTGAATCTCGGGCGTCGAAATAACATCAGCCGTGGCCGGCTTGAGGGCTGGGTTTGGCGTCGTCGTCTTCGATGGTGAGGCGGAGGGTTGCACTGGGCTCCTTGGATTAAAGGGGCTATTATCCATTTTGTTTTATTACAAGTTTACTATTTTATGTCCATTATTAACAAAACTACACACTAAGCAAAATTTTACATATGCATTACGACAGTAATGCACTAAAGGAGGTCACTATTATTAAATAAATTATTGATTAAATATTGCTAACGAACACGTCTGTGTGCTGCAAGTGCAAGTGATGAATTATCTAAAATATGTATATAATATAATTATATGTTTTTAAGTACCTACCTACAAAAAAAAAATACTCATTATTAATGTAATATAAATTTTATATTATACGTAGAAAAACTACCAAGCACTTTTCTCACCATCTCCAAGTAGCTTCAAAATCGAGAGAGACTGAAATTGAACCAACAATTTGTGGAGAAACTGTCAACAGAGTACCTAAAAAAATTACTCTCCTGTAGCAAGGTATCTCAAAGTTATCGTTAACCGAACTTGAGCTGGTAGCACTTCTCCAATTAGTATTCGTTTTCGATATCATAATTCCAGTTAAATAGTGTTTCAAAATCTTCAGTAGTAACCCTCAGAAACATTTCAAATTTTGAACGAAGAGTTCTTCGGTTTAAGTCACTCATTCTAAATTATTCAAGCATTCTCGGAACATCACGCCTATGTCGTAGACTTGGTCTCATCAAAAAATTTCTCTTCCTATTTTTTTCCTTGTACGCCAGAGAATATACACCAAAATTGTAGCAGCAATTGCGATGCTATCGTCCATTTTTGCCTTCAGTATATTTGATTCGTATACCTCCAGCTTCACCAAAAGTCGCAGTACTACCACAGCAACTGCGAATATCGATTCAAAGCCGTCTTGCTTGCCGTCGCTAGCCGGCGGCTTATCCGTGGTGAAGCCGCCGGCAATGTCGCCGGGCTGTGTGGACACACTAATACTATTGGCTTAAAATTTACCAGCATCGTGTTAACAGCACCTAGCTTGTGCCAAGCCAGGATAGAATACAGAAGTTCTGGCTTTGAAACACCCGATTTCTCGTGTATCCCGAGCATAATACATTTTCATTCTCTTCAAACCATCAACATCAGAATATTACGGGTACATTTTACATCGCAATGTAAATAAGAACCAAACCAGATGTAATGCGGGCTATAAAATTGGAATACAATTTGTAAGGGAACGTTCTTTTGTAAAAATAATGTTGTATTTTTAAAGCACAGTAAATTGTTTGGCAAATAATATCGAATCTTCTTTTATTAGAATGAGCACGGAAGTTGATTGTAGACGAAAATAAACTTGTACTGTGCTTACGTATTTTTGGTAGCATTGAAAAGTAAAATACGAGTATTTATTTAGGATCCTATTCTCGAAAATCGATGAAATCACGTTGATGTCTGTTTGATTATCTTCGAAATAATTTGATGTGATAAAGTGCATTTAACTCAGTGATGTAACTTGGCTCAATATAAATGTGGATTTAAAAAAACGGCGTGTAGTTGTGTCGTGGACACGGCCGCGTGTTTTAAGTGAATGCGTGGACGTCTGCAGATGTACTGGTGCCGTCGCGTGTCGTTGATTTGCTCAGACACCTTCATTAGTACGTACTTCATTTTACGTTCCAGGCACCGATTCGCTTTGTCATATAGTGTTTTATTGGTATCACTGGATTGCTATTGAGCAGCCCTTTCTAACCGTATACGATCTCTATATTTTGATTTGGCTTTTTGATGATTATAGGCCGACATTGCATTATTTATTTTATTTTTCTACTTTCTCCTTATACATATTCACTATAAATATCTAGATCTACTGATTGAACAGTTCAATAGATCTTGACGAGAGCAGATGATTGAAACTCAAACGAACATCGTGGCTTCTCCGAGACAAAAATTATACCAAACGGAATTTATGTGACGCAGGACCTCAAAATGGTTGTGCTTCCCCCACCGCCGCGTGCAATGCGTCGTAGTCTTCACTCAACGTAACGGATTCTTTGATTCTTTAACTATTGAGTGGTGTAATTAAATTTTGGATGTTCATTTTAGTTAAGTAGCTGCAACACTGAACTTTATCCCCCTGTTTTGATATCATCAGTTGTCTGATTTGCCTTCCACTATAGAAGTAAATTTAAAGACGTATTCATGTCATTAATATATCAAAAGTATTTCACAACCAAACTACACAATTTACTATACGAACGTGCACCCAATGTGAATCAATTGTGTGTTATTATGAGGATAAGTGCTCCAACTTTTTATTTCTTCCTCGTTGGAAGTTAGTGCATAAGATAGGTTACAAGCGATGTGTGCATAATCAATATTCCTGTTTTCCTAACCTACTGAGCTAAATCGCCTTATTCAACTCGCAAGCACGCCTTGAAGCCCTAGGACGCTCTAGGTACCGCGTTGGATTTAAAGTGTAATTGAGTTTATAGGACGGATAGGTACGCTTCGTGTCATAAAGAGAAAAAAAAAAGCCGGCTAAGTGCGTGTCGGACCACACACAATGAAGGGTGTAGTTGGCATGAATTTGTCCCAAGAGCAAATTTAACATAGTAGTTGAAAAACAAGTTTTCCCATACATTCCAACTGCAAATGTAAAGTACGCACAATATTGAGAGACTTACCATGATACTCGTATTTTAAAACTTCTTACAAGTTTTCCTGAAATTTATAAGTAAACAACTATTTTCTTTTGTATTTTATTAAAATTTTTAGGCTCATTACTTTCGGAGTTATGGGGAGAGTGGTCAATTTTTATCTATTTTCGTAAGTAACTTTAAAACTTTTTATTTTAAATTTATAAAACTTTTATATATTTACAGAATAAATTATATAACTTTTATAAAATTATAAAAAAAATATATAAAACTTTTATAAAACTATAAAATAAATTATAAAAATTAAAAATGAGTCGTAATAATATTAAAATAACATAACATCACGCCTGTAATCCCCAAAGGGTTAGGCAGAGGTGTATATATAGTACACCCAGATTTCACCAGTTATGTGTCCCATGTAATAGGGGGAGATACTATTGCCATCAAACGGGCACGATTCTATATTGACGGCACGGTTGGTGCAGTGGTTAAGCGATTGACTGCTGCGCTGCGTGTCAAACAAATATTTGTATGACCTACAAGTAGTTGTTCCAATGTTTGTTGTTTAAATGTTTGTAAAACGCACCCAAAAAAAACGTTGCCCCACCCTAGGAATTTCTCCTGAATTGCAGGAGAAATTCCTAGGGTGGGGCAATGTTTTTTTTATATATAAAAATAAAAAGCTCCGGGCTGCTACTGAGAAATTCCTTGTGGAAAGACCCAAAAACACGCTGCCCAACCTGGAAGACGACCACTGCTGGTCATAAGCCTCCCAATGGGGAGGTTTGCCATAATCGCCACGCTAGGCAGGCGGGTTGGCGGTCGCAGTATGGTGTTAAAAATGTATAGAGAACGCTGCTGCCCATTCACAAGTAAGTCTCTTAGTCGCCTTTTACGACACCCATGGGAGGAAATAGGATGGTGCTATTCTTTACGTCCGGCACTACACGGTACCAGCATATCATATAACAACGCCTTCAGAGCGCTGATGGGGCTGCCGCGACACTGTAGTGCCTCGGGCATGTTTGCCGAAGATATTACTCCATTTGAAATAAGATTAGACATTCAAATAAAAACATTTTTTACTGTTCGTTCAACCGATTTTGACTTCTATTGCGTTGGTGGCATGACAAATGGCAGCTGCAGTAAACAGTAGGTATTGTAACCACTTTTTTGCTTGTAATACCACACTGAAAAAAAAAAAAAATTTGTTGCCGCAATCAAGATTTTGTTTAGATTGACTAAGTAGGTAACTTGTTTGCATCTGAGCCTATCAAGCACAATGATCACAGCTACTAGGTACTTTTATTTGGTTGAGATTTGAAACGGGATCTTTATAGGAGTTATCACAAAACCTATTTGCAGCAATCAAGTCAAAACATAGTTGCTCCAACCAAGATTATTAGATTAAAGTTTCAATGATCTTTATTAATGTATTGAAGTAATCAGAATGCTTGATTGACACAACTAGCTTACTTTGTTACCGTTAACATTTTTTTAACTTTGAGCGTTCAATCATTTGAACTAGTATTGCTGCAATCATGACTAAGATGTTGATTAATCTAAACAAGATATCGTCAATCAAGCTAAAAAGTCACTTGATTTGAGTGCATTTTTTTCAGTGTATTCTTATGCCTACGGAATAGAAGTCAAAATCGGTTGAACGGGCTGTAGAATAGGTTTATTTAAATGTCTAATCTTATTTCAAACGGAGTATAGGGTCGACTGATTCTATGCAACGATGCGTATTCGGAGCGCGTCTCTGGTGCGCCGGGTGCGCGGCAGCCCCAACAGCAAGCTGATAATGATAGCGGTCAGGCTCAACTAACCATAAATTAGACATTGCAGTGACTTGCACGTCACCTACCGTCGTCGGTTACTGATGTAAATGTTGTTAGCGTGGTGGTTTTTGTTTTGTTGTAATGTTAATGTATTGTCTGTTGTGTGTGTAATGTATTAAATACTTGCCTTTACCCGCGGCTCCGCACGCGTGGATATAGGTTATCGCGTAAAAAAAGGAGCCTATGTCCTTCTCCATATTTCAGGCTATATTTCTGCCAAATTTCATGACGATCGGTTCAGCGGTTTAGGCGTGAAAACGTAACAGACAGACGGAAAGATAGAGTTACTTTTATCATCATCATCATCATTTCAGTCGAAAGACGTCCACTGCTGGACATAGGTCTCACACTTATGAGGAGTTACTTTCACATTTATAATATTAGTGTGGATTGTGTATGAGTCATGTATAGAGATCGGATATTTACCTAAAGAAAATTTTGCTAAGAAAGTATGGAAGCGGCTTCAAAATTCTATTATGTCAAAAAAAAAAAAAATAACCCTGGATCAGGAACACCGGGAATGCATAATTAGTCGGGTGTATAGTATGGAAGTGACATTAAAAAAAAAATAACCTAAAAAGAAACCCCGGGATTCGTGGATTGCGATGCATATTTATTTAAAATTAATGTTTAACCCTGATGCAAATATGTGTAGGTACTTATGTAGGGTGTAAAAGCTACAAAATAAGAAAAACATAAATTAATTATTTTATTAATTTAAGTATTATATCCTGATGTGGCGTAAATATTATCTCGGCTACTTAGGTAAGTAAATATACATCCGACTCTATAGACAGAAAAAAACACTAAATTTGTCGATTCCGGAATCGCGGGATTTTCACGATCGATACAAAAGCGCATTCCATATTAGCCAAAATCTCAACTTTAGGTGAATATGCATCCGAATATCCGATCTCTAGTAATGTAGCTTGAGTGAATAAATGAATAATAATAATATCATGCTCAGCAGTGGTGGTTACGACCACTAGACGAAGCAATCCATAAATTATCGTCCTCCTTTTTTCGAAATCAGTTACAGATATATTATATTATCTCGAACCTCATTTCAAAGTTGAAAATTAATCTCTTGCATAACTTGGAACGAAAAATTCAAAACGAATTCCAATTTAGATTGCGTTGCTCTTAATTAATTTAAAATTGAAACGAGCCTTAAACCTTATTAATTTTAACATGACGATGATCTTATATTACTTACATCAAAATGATTAAAAAGTTTTTAAACCGAAAATACGATCAACTCTGTTATAGGAATAAGGTTCAGTTTTGTTTGTTGATTCTGTGCTTTTTTTGCGATTAACTAAAATGGCATTACATTTTCAACTAATATGGGGCAATAACACGAATCGATCGATCGATTATCGAATCCGGAACGAGGTGATCCGGCAGAGATTCAAAGCTGTCGACGTAGCTCACACAATAAGCAAGCTGAAGTGGCAATGGGGCGGCTATATTAGCCGTAGAACCGATGACCGTTGGGATAGACGTGTTCTTGAGTGGAGACCGCGAATCGGCATACGTAAGGTAGTTATCAGGCTAGGTGAAGCGACGATCTTCATAGTAGCAGCTGAATGAGAGTTACCGAGAATCGAGCTAAATGGCGTGCGATTGGAGAGGCCTATGTTTAGCTGTGGGCTGCTGGACGTAGGCCTGGGATGGGCTGATGATGATGACGATGAGTTACCCAATGCCTATGTACATTCACGAGCATACACTTAAGTATAGATGGAGTGAGCTTACCCAGAAGAAGCCTGTTCACTCTCACTTTGAATAGATTAGCGTTGTATGCGTTCGGAAACACAGACGCAGGTAGAGACTTCCACTCCACTGTGCGCATTATAAAAGACGTTTGAAAACGCTTAGTGCGAGTTGGTGGAATATCAACTAGGTAGGGGTGGTAACTTGCAGTGCGTCTAGATGTCTGATGGTAGAAGGGGGTCGGTGGAATGAGGTCGTGGAGTTCATGGGCACACTCGCCGCAGTACAATATGTAGAAGACCGACAAGCAGGCAACCTTGCAGCGATGAGCCAAGCTGTGAAGCTTGGCATCCACCAGTTTTACGTCGCCAATGAGCCTCTTAGCTCTATGTTCCACTAAGTCAAGCGCAGCAAGTTGGTACTTAGCTGAGCCACTGAGGCATTTTGCATAGCCGCGAGATTTTGTTAACGGGCGACGCCGTTTGTAAAAACGGGACAATGAGCGTAACGAGACAATGAGCGTAACGGGACAAAGAGTCATCCTTTTTCGTGCATGCAGCCGGCGTTCATCGATTTATTAGACGGTGTCACGTCAAAAAAAAAAGCTTCCTACTCAATTATTCCCTACATACATATAATAATTCTAACTGAACAAACTCATATTCTTATCTACTGTAGAAGCACGCACTGACTGCACGTTCTAAAGCCAGCACGCATTTAATATCAAATAATGCCCTCCTTACTGCACAATCTTTTCCAAGAAAAATACAACACTTCCATTTTTAAATAACTCCCTTCTTACTGCACAATCTTTCCCACGAAAAATACAACTGTTCCATTTTAAAAAAAAAACCTTTTTACATTGTTTCAATGTAGCCAGTGCTAACACGTTCAGTTAGAACAACTGCATATATTAACTATTCATTATTTTTCATATTTTCTATGCATGAGAATGTTGCCACATCTTGCGAGCACGTTCCTACTGATATATTTACTCTGTGGCGGTTACGTTAGCAAATATCGTGAGATGTGAAATATGATCTTTACGTGAAATGTCTCGGTACGTCGGGGGTTGTGTTGCTAGTAAAAATAATAGCGACGGCAGTCATTGGTTTTGTTTTCTGGGAGATATTTTTATCGTTTCCCCCTGTAAAAAAATGTTTTTCTATCCAGTCCATCAAAAGATTGGCTTAAATATTTATCCCTATCTGTCTATCTCTTTAATATAAATGGATTTCTAGCCACAAGTCCCGGTAATCATTTCTTTAAGATCTATATCTATCTTCTATTCTATAACTATCTATACTAATAATAAATCAAATCAAATCAAAAATATAGCTAGATTAAGGTACATAAGGTGTTACAGTAAATTTATTTTAGCATATCCTGCCATAACATGGCGTGAAAATGAATTCACAATCAGCGATGTCAATGAATTATTCTAACTTACAAATTACAGATTTTATTGTTTATTTTTCTAAATAGTCCTTAATGGTAAAGCTGAAGAGTTTCTCTTTTGGTTTGTTTGAACGCGTTAATCTTGGAAACTACTTTGGCATTTGATTGACCAATTCTTGAGGAAGGTTATACGTTACTTAATAACACTTAGGAGTGGAGCAAAAGAAAAACTCAGATAGAGGTCAGAACAAAAAAATTTCACGCGAGCGAAGTCCCGAGCAGAAGCTAGTAATTCGATAAACGTTTTAAGTACTTTTTAGTATTTTCTGTTCCCTAATTCCTCCCGTGGGTGTCTTAAAAGGCGACTACGGACTTACTAGAGAATGGGCAGCAGCATTCTCTATGCATTTTTAACGTGATCGGCAACCCGTCTGCCAAGCGTGGCGATTATGGCAAACCCCCCCAATCGGGGGGAGGCTTATGTCCAGCCGTGGACGTCTATCAGCTGAAATGATGATGATGAAATTTTCTGTTAATATTACCTGGTAGTGCCTATGTATCCAGACGCTGTGTAACAGATGCTTAAGAGCTTTAAAAAAATATTATCTCGTGACTGAGAAGGAATTATTAAAAACGGCTCAACAGTGACCTCGGTAAGTGTGTCTAGAATGTTCTAATTCCTTCTCAGTCACGAGATAATATTTTTTTAAAGGAGTGCCGCTAGTGGACCGATGTATGCGCTCTTAATCTATGCTAATATTATAAATCTAAAGATTTTGTTTGTTTGAACGCGCTAATCTCAGGAACTACTAGTTGGAATTGAAAAATTCTTTTTGTGTTGGATAGTCCATTTATAGAGAAAAATTATAGGCTATATAACATCACGCTACATCTAACAAGAGCGGAGTATAAATAAAAAAAGTTGCAAAAACGAGAAAAAATATCCCTTTTGAGAGCTTTCGTTGCGTGCGCTGCGATACTACCTCAAATGGCTTAGCATGATCCTCCGTTATGTCGAAAATACTGCAGCATTAATTTTGAAATAAATATGTGGTAAAGTTGAGGATTAATATTAAGTACTATGTTAGCCGAAAACACGATTCCATAAAATTTTCTCTATAGAAAAAAAATCCAAAGTTACCACCAAACCGAACAATAAACCGCTGGTATTCAAAAAATACTTCAAATTAGGATAATAACTTAACTAACTATAAAGCAGGTCTTATGTTATTTACTTTTATTAAATGACCATTATTTTCACCGTAAAACGAAATTACCTAAACTATCGGCGCCTGGGAGCCTTTTTCCTGCCGCCCTGTCTCGCTTGCTCGCGTGACCGGTAGCAATAGTGTGCGAGCGAGATACAGAGTGAGGTGGCGCTGAGGTTGTATAGACTCTTAAGTTACGCAAATATCATGTATGATGGAATTGTTCCTATTAAAAGTTCTAAAAAAAAATTCGCAACAGCATATGTCTATCTTTTAAGATTGACTCACTATAACCATTTTTATGGTAATCAAATTTGTTCGAAATTAATTGATTATTTGCGAAGGAGTTTTATCAACATAATACTAATCCTTATCCAAATAAATATCTTTCTATACTAATCTATACTAATATTATAAAGCTAAAGAGTTTTTTTGTTTGTTTGTTTGGTTGAACGCGCTAATCTCACGAACTACTCTTCGAATTGAATAAATATTTTAGTGTTAGATAGCCCAATTCTTTAGGTGGGCTATGCAACGCGACGGGGTGGGTTGTGGGCCGAAATTTTACGCGAAGTCGCGGGCAGAAGCTTTTGTCTAAATAAACGTTCATTTTAAAGTTTTTCTGCCTCAGTTTGAAAGAACTCGTAATAGTTTATCCAGTACATAATACAAATATTTCCACCTTATCAAATCAGAACAGATTAACCAGCTTTAATAATACGATCATAATGAAAGGATAAATTAATAAAGCCAGGCAACGAAGCGTACGGGTAGACTGGTGTTTGTATGAACACGTGTGAGACTCTGTGGTAACGTTAGCAAATATCCCGAGAGATGAAATATGATCTTTGTGTGCGATGTGTTTGTGTATGTATATGGAAGCTATGTTTGCCTCGTACTACATCTCCTACATTTGGTGAATAAATATGTTTTCTTATCGTTGTTGTAAAAATCATCTTTTACAAAAAGGATAAGAAAAGATATTTATTCACCTCTTACAGTGGTTGTGTTTTGTTTTTAGATGTTTTTAGGGTTCCGTACCTCAAAAGGAAAAAACGGAACCCTTATAGGATCACTCGTGTGGCTGTCTGTCTGTAGGTAGGTAGGTAGGGTAGGGTAGGGTAGGGTAGAGTAGGGTAGGTAGGTAGGTTGGGTAGGATAGGATAGGGAGGTAGGTAGGTAGGTAGGTAGGTAGGGTAGGATAGGATAGGGAGGTAGGTAGGTAGGTAGGTAGGTAGGTAGGTAGGTAGGTAGGGTAGGTAGGGTAGGGTAGGGTAGGGTAGAGTAGGGTAGGTAGGTAGGGTAGGGTAGGGTAGGGTAGGGTAGGGTAGAGTAGGGTAGGTAGGTAGGTAGGTAGGTAGGTAGGTAGGTAGGTAGGGTAGGTAGGGTAGGGTAGGGTAGAGTAGTGGAGTTTATATTATAGCTTTTGTCAGAACGAAGTCCGTCGGGTCAGTTAGTATTAGTATAGATTTAATTAATAGATACGAAGATCTAGAAATATTATTAGCAATTTAATACCTTAACACCCAAAGTTCAAAGTCCCTTCACACATCAATAAACCCACTCGAGATCAAAGCTAATACGTTTCATTTTATTCCGATTACTATTTGAAGTCTTCAAACATGCAAATATCGAACCTACGTAGCCCAAAGACATTTACAAAAGACAATTTCTCAAAGTACACTGGAATTGATACGGGAGTCTTCTTGAGATAATCCCTTCCTCGCGTTCAATTACACGTTCCGATGTCAACGGAGGGTAGGGTATGGAATAAGGAGTGAATGGAGGTTTTAATGTAGGTGGGTAAAAAAACAAAACGGAAAAATAGAAAATGAGGTTGCCTGGAAGAGGTCGAAGTAACCGATAAGGCCGCTCATTGTATATTTTGTGGTGTATAAGTTTTTGCTTTTTGTAATGTGTAATCTCTTGTACAATAAGTATTTATAAATTAATTAATGAAATGGAAGAAGAAGAAGAGAAGCCAAGTACACAATACGCCTCTTTGTATTTTAATATTTGCCTTTTGGCTGAATTGTTAACATTGGCCTATCAAAAAACAGAATAGGATAATTAATTAACTTTTGAAATACCCTTTGTATTTCAAAAGTTTGGAGAAATGCGTCTCTTTTGTTACCTACTGCTCAGGTAGGTATTGCGATAATCAATTATTGGTTCCACGAGGTCCATTTGCAGCATGGTGTATAATGGGATCATATTACAATTATTGGCAATTCATAATTTGTAGCATGAAATTTCTATGTTGTAATATTTGAGTGTTTATTTTATCGTACTTAAGAAATGCCTGATAATCCGGTAAAGTGTTTCTCAAAGTTGTTTCCAAGAACTAAGGAAGAAGTATTCAACTACGCCTACGCCACATATTGGCATTCCATTCGCTACTACTCCGTCAAAAGCGGTTTGCGCAAATTGCTCTTGAGACGGAGATTTTAAGCATTCCTCTTACATACTTTGTGACCTGATTTTGTCAGGATTTTTATGACATACCGCCATGCCTATTTTACCCGAAATGATAGGCAGAGGTGTTCTATCGTGGTCACATTTTACTGTATCACTGTTCTTTGTTCTATTGTAGTGACAGTGTAAATAATATATCGTCGATCTAGCTTATACAAGGTGCAATTAAAATATATGAAAACCTATAAGTATTTCATTATACTCATAATTCAAAGCCAAAGTCAAAACATACATTTCAAATAGGTACATAAATGGCACCTTTGAACGTCAACATTTACTCGTACAAGGAAATAAAATTGATTCTAGTTGCCCCTTCCAAAAGGTAGTTTCGTATGGAGAAAAATGAGTAAGAAACTCCATCGTTAAATGATAAATGATAAATGATTTTATTTCTGTAAGTAGGTTTTTACAAACACTTTTACACGTCAATCATATTTTAAAACTAGATGAGGTCGGCATTTCGTTTCTGATTACTCTGAGAAGAAAGACCGAAACAAACTCAGAGGTCACAGTCTCTTTTAAAGTCCAGACATAATCTTGGTCAAATCATGTGAAGACCATGTAGACTGGTGTCTGAAATGGTCTTTTGAAGAAAGAACCACACAGATTGAGTGGACCTGTCCATTCAGTGCACGCGTTTGTCAGTAATCTGACTTAACTGTTTTACATTACTTTGTATACTTACATCAATTATATTATCATTATAATAATACGTGAAGACGATGTACCTAGAATATAATTACTATAACACAAGAGGTAAACTCGATTAAAAATGAAGCAATGACGGAAAAATTATTAATCCATTATGAACACTTTTTTCATGCCACCAATTAATATTGAAATCGCGGAACAAAATCAACTGTTCCCCTTCCTTTTGGTCGTGTTATGCGCACATAAATATTATGAATTTTGGATTTCGCGATGTTTTTCGGGGCTAAAACGTTTTCACAGTGATAAGTAAAATGGGGGTCATTGTATTTATCTTGTAAAAGTTTTTCAGTTATTTTAATTAAACCTTGAGCAGTTCCCTGCTGTAAAATATGCTTCTCCAATTTATACATTGAACTCAATGCTTAGCCACTTTTACCCATTTATTTCTAGCCACCTTGTGAAGATATATTATGTGAGACTAGCTGCTACCCGCGGCATCGCCCGCGTGCTTTGTCTAAAATAAAAGTAGCCAAAGGTACTTCTTATAACATCAGCTATCTATCAATGAAAGTCCCGTCATAACCGGTCCAGTCATTTCGGAGATTACCCGGAACAAACAGGCAGACAGACAGAAAGACAAAACAATAATAATATTGTTTAGGTTTGGTTAGATAAGTACAATTAAACACTGTTTCCAATATTACTGCGATAAGCGAGCTATCGCTGCGGCTGCTCGGACAAGACTGCAAGTGCGGTGCATTGCCTCGCACTCCCTCTACCGTGCAACCCCCACCACAGCACGCAATACTTATTTATTAAACGTCACAATATGCATTTAGGAAAAAACTGTTCTTTAACCATTACAAACAGACATTTCAATTTTATTTATTTGCATATACAAGTATAGCCACTTACTTTACTAAAGGGTACTACCGGTAAGAGGAGTTCCTAAACTATTCAATAGAAACTTGTAGAATTCCTTTGTGTCTGTAATCCAACCCTGTTGTCATAGGACAGGGGTTTCAGGAGGAGTATCTCTTGAAAAAAGTACTGGGTAACTTTCTGCCCTTTGGTTTATAAAGATCAAATTAAATTAGCTGTCTGAACTTCACAGACCGGGTATAGATCTTAACACGAAAAACAAAAAAAGATCTTTATTTTCCAAATCAATATAACAACCTTGCACGATTCATGTAAGTTACAAATAAACAGTAAAGGTAGGTAGGTAATTATTTTGTTTTGGTTTGTTTCAGTACTTATTATGGTTGTTAAAACGGAACTAATTCACTCTGTTCCCCATACTGTACTATGGTGGAACAGATTTCCTTGTTCTCTTTAAATGTGCTTCTAGTAGCAGACTTGTGACAAAAGAAAAACTGATTTCTAAACTCATAGTTACTACGAAATCCATGACCGCAGGTCGCTACTGGTAGAAAACTTAAAAAAAAAAAAAAAAAAAATAACTACATCAACACACAACAACTATCTTTTACACCTATTAGCGCTTTAGAACTAGAAATTTAAGAAAGAAAAAAAAAAAAAAAAAAAAAAACTAGAAAAACATCACGTCTTTATAGTTTTGCTAGCTAATTTAATATAACCTATATGTGTCGACTTTTCACTTAACCAGAAGGCTGGGCTATTTTTTGGTCAAAGAATCAGCGTTACCATGCAACGTGGCAATGCCAGCAGCTTTTTGGGCATTTTTCCTGTTGACAGCGATATAAGCGAATTTTGGTATGACCTTTGATTTTTTCCCCTCCCTTTTTATATCTCTTTTTTGTATTACCCTGTATTTTGGTTTTCAGAGTGTTTAATAAAATAAACACTTTTCCTTATCTCGAAAATTGAAATTTCTCAGACACTGCTATGCAAAAACTAACTAGACTTACTTAGGTATACTTTGCCCTAAATATGCCAAAATTATTATAAGTAGAAAAATAAATTGGGCGAATGATAAGCCAAAGCCTATGTCAACTTAAGAGAAATGGAAAAAGATTTTGCGGATATTTTTTTAAGCATTATACAGGTAGTCTTCAGTTACCTTTTTAGTCTACCTAGTCCTTTTTTTATGATTTTGGGTAGGATCCAGGAATAATGGCATCTTTCAAGCGTGTTTGAGTAAAGATAGCAGATTTGAGGCATTGTGTGTCTTATTTTGATAGATCGACTGAAGAATAAGCGAGCGTATAAAATGGATGTCATTTTAAAGAATAGTTTGGTAGATAAGTGGATCAAATATGTGATCACAGCTTGAGTTGTTTTCGTAATCTCGGTAGTTCATGCCAAAATGAGAATATAATGTATTTATAACTTTTTAGGGTTACGTAGTCAGCAAGGAACCCTTTTAGTTTCGCCATGTCCGTTCGTCCGACTCTTAGTACTAGAAAGCTATAATTTGGCATGGATACATATTAATCACGCCGACAAAGTGGTAATATAAAATCATGAAAATAATTGTTATTTAGGGTACCTCCTGTACATGTAAAGTGGGGATGTTTTTTTTTTTTTTCGCCTATGGTTTGGGGTATTGTTGTATGGGTCTTCCAAAAATATTGCGAGTTTATGGATACAATTTTTCGATCAAGGGATCCGTTTCTGAAATATTAGGCTTTAAAATGCAAATTTTTGTTAGATTCAAGTGCCCCCCTGCTAGACACCTGCTACACAGCTAGTTTTGCTTAAGTGAAAAAATTCACGATAGTAGTATAAATAATGAAGTTAAAAGGATATCACAGCTAAGTAGGCTTTTTAAGTTTACGAGTAATAGTCGACCAACTTAAATTTGCAGTTGAAAAACATCTTCCCGCATACAATCTGTATAGGAGAGCATGTTTCTCAACTACAATGTTAAGTTTGTTCTTGGGATAGATCCATCCCAACTACGGAACCCTTCATTGTGCGTGGTCCGACACGCACTTGGCCGGTTTTTAAGTTCAAAAGCCAAAATTTGAGTTAACTCATTCACACAACTTACACAGCACAATAAAAAAATAAAATAACAAAACACTATCATAAAAGTTACATCACTAAAAATTTATTTTAAAACGTCATTCGGTCAACTTCAAATGTTTGACGGAATAAGAACGATATTTGAATTCGTTTAGCGCTATGTATTTAGCGATTTGAGGTGCAAGGGTACATAGTAGAATTTAAAAGAATCTCTTCTACTCACATTCAACCCACGCTTCTGTGAACTTCATATCGATCCTCATTGCAACTAATGCTCACCCTGTGAACCCATTCGCTCGACCGAACGACCCTAGACAAAGAATAAGATATTCTTACAGAAGCGAAACACACGTACTTTCTTTTGTACATACGTGCAACGATATGTCACTGAATAAAACTACCGCTCTCCACTATCCGGCTAGAACAGCGCTTTTCCAAGCTAAAACATGGTTGTTAGTTATGTCGAACCATTTTTTTAGAGAAGCGAAGATACTATCATCATCATCTGCTCCAACCTCTAAATATGTTGGGGTTGGCTTCCAGTCTGACCAGATACAGCTGAATACCAGTATTTTATATAGAGCGACTGCCTATATAACGTCCATAACCAGTTACTAGGTACCTCTTGGTATAGAGATGAGTCCGATATCATGTCATATGTAAAAATCATCGATATTTTAAAATCATTTCATCATGCAATGACAACAATCAATGCCTAAATCATTACTTGAATGAGCGTGAACTTCGGTGATTCAGACGGGCGGGCTGTCTCGGGCGACACGGAAGTTGCGAGGCTTCGCGATTGGCGAAACTGAAGTCATAGAACCACAGAGTTTCGATAAAATGGGTGCGTAGTGATAATTTCACTAAGCCGTTCCTGTTCATTTCAGCACTAATAATTGAATTGACGTGATATTATACATATTCAAATAAAAATCATTGATGATTTTTTCATTGTTCCCGACATCGATATTTTTTTGTCATTGTCATGTAGTCATTAATACAGAAAAATTATCACTCATCCCATCTCTATCTTGGTAAGACTGTTTGTCAAACTTTCAAAGGGCACTTGATGGTCTGGAAAGTGATGAGTGAATCATCATTCACTCATCACCAATGAGTGAATGATGAAGTGTGAGTGAATAATGACTGCGTTTAAGGTTTCTTAAGCCCCAAAATTGCTAGTCTAGTCTACACTCGTCTTTGAAAGTGTTAAAAATACATGATGACAGCATCACTCGCAAACGCTTCACCCAAGTTTTTAAATGTTCTGCTTCTGCTTCATGTCGATGGCACGACAGTGTTTCAAGTCTACCAGTCCAAAACTGTGCTACCTCTACGGCATCACCGGTAGTAGAGCAGAGGCCACCTTCACTGCAAGTATGAAGTCTCCCCGAGTGACGTTAAAAATCGGTCCCCAATCTCTCAAACGTCCGGCGCACGCTGGAAACTTAGCACTTGGTTACGTAGAGTCTAGGTCCTCCTTTAACCACGATGACACGAACCGTTCTTTTAAGTGGTGATTTTTCATAAAAGCATTGCTGTAGGCAGAATGCGTTTGGACCAGGAGTTGCGCTTCTGTAGACATATTCTTATTCTATGTCCGAGGCGACTCGTTAGCAATTGTCCTTTGAGAAAGAAAGTGGGAAAATGGTGTTACAGTGTGCGGATTAGTAGATGACCAGGCTTTGTCAGTAGCTTAGTTTAAATAGGTAGGTCAAGCTTTCTTCTTGGTTTCAGTTAGTGATTAAAATTAAATGTTTATTAGAATTTGAAGCTAGGCTTCTTTGTATTAGTGTTACAACTTTATCAGTGAATGAATTCATCTATGTATGTTTTAATCAGTCCCTTGAATATGGTTAAGGTTTTTCATCTAATATTCATTAGAATAATCAAATCTTGGCATGTAATGTTTGTTGGATCGGCTCACAAATAAATTAATTTTTCACTTTTGATTCATTTTTAGGGTTCCGTACCAAAATTGTAAACAGGAACCCTTATGGTGCGACTCAGTCTGTCTGTCCATCTGTCACAGCTGGATATCTCAAGAACTACTAATGCTATCAACTTGCTTGGAATAGTTTTAGATGACGTTTGCCCAACTATTTTGCAACTAAGAAAGATTTTTTTTTTGCAACATGGACCTTAGGAGGGCCTTAGAAATTCGAAGTGTAGTACTAAATGATAAATGATTTTATTTCTGTAAGTAGGTTTTTACAAACACTTTTACACGTCAATCATATTTTAAAACTAGATGAGGTCGGCGTTTCGTATCTGACTACTCTGAGAAGAAAGGCCGAAACAAACTCAGAGATCACAGTCTCTTTTAAAGTCCAGACATAATCTTGGTCAAATCATGTGAAGACCATGTAGATTGGTGTCTGAAATGGTCTTTTGAAGAAAGAACCCACACAGATTGAGTGGACCGATCCATTCAGTGCACGCATTTGTCAGTAATCATGCAGCTCAACTCAGAACATAAGGAGCTCAACTAGTAATAGGGCATGTGGGATATCATATCATCGACCGCTATTTGCACATTCTCAAAGATTTTTTTTAGGTTGCGTTGTTTTCGACTTTTGAAGAAAAAAAAAAAAATAATAATAATCTGCCCCCTTATCTCCGACGTTTTTGCATAAAGCAAAATCTGAAATTATTCTATATAATAGAAGTATATGTAAAGATTACAGGAAAAATAAGACGATGTCTTTTTTTATCTAGGGCATCTCAAGTTAACCATGAGAGGTTGAGACTTTAATCGGACTTTTCTGTGGTTGCCTTAAGCTCCTAACGAAACTAAATGCCTCCAGCCAGGGCGTTAAAACTTATAAACTAAACGACTGCCCCTGTAGAGTCGGAGGGAGGATGGCAAGGGACCGACGGTGGCTAGATAAAATCAGGGTTATGATTATTATCGGGGGAATTTAAAGTTACAGGTTCAGCTATAGAGCGTGCTGGCGCTTCGCTTACGGGCAAGGGTCGGGGAGGAAGACGATGTCTCTAAATATCACACTCTTTATAGTATTGCAGTTTTAGGTCGCCATCTTTTTACCGATAGTGGAACTCTAATATCTATTAGTTTATTTTATTTGTGTATGTATATTAGTATCAATAAAAGTATATAAATTCTCGTAATCAAGAAGTTAGTATTTTAGACATTATTTTTGTACCCTATCATCATGTTTTTTATACCTAACCCAAAGGTTGACTGGTAGAGCATGCCTTGTGGCAGTAAGTCCGCCTATGTACCACTGTTGTATATGAAGTTTAAATAAATAAATAAACTAAAGTATTTTTTTTAAATGTGTTTTGATGGTGCGAAACCCTTTGTGCGCGAGTTTGACTCGCCCTTGACCGTTTTTTTAGGCGAAAATTAATGAAAAACAAAAAAAAACTATTCTGCTGTAACATTTAAATAACACAAATAACCTCACTGACATTGCAATTATACTTCATAAATAATTATGTAAAGAAATATACTTATTATATTACACGAAAGCATAGATAACATTAATGGTAAGGTGCTCATCAGCAGCACATACAACTTATAGAAGACGCCTAATGAAGCACTGATGAAATTCAAAGTTTCAACTAATGATCAAAAGTTTCGTGAGCTTGAATCTTGACTCAAATAATCTAATATTGGTGACTCTTATTATGATATTTGGCTGTGTTAGAGTAGAATTCAATAAATGACGTTACTCTGCTGTGTTTTTAGGATTCTCTAACTCAAACTCAAATCATTTATTTCAATGAAACCATTTACAGGCACTTTTGAATTGTCAAGGAGTCGGTCAGTGAGAAAAATGAAGCTACATTCCCATTCCAAAGCGTAGGTACCTATGGAGAAGAACGGGCAAGAAACTCCATGGACTCTCTTTTAAATTAAATTGTTACAAAAATTTAGTTACACATATAATGTTGAATTTATAACTTCGTACACGTTAAAAGCGTCCAGAGTGGGTACACCAAATAGAAATAAAAAATAAAAAAAAACATACAAACAATTCAAAAATAAAACAATTAAAATAAGCCATGGCAGCTAATAGATGACCTCCCTATACAATAAAGGCTTATACGAGTATATTGATTAAAATATCTGTATTCGCAGAGCAGTAGTATCCCAGTCATAACGGTTCCGACGAAAACCGAACGTCACGGTTCACGTCTAAACGACTAGTGTTAATGATTTGGAAAAAGTATATTATTTTAAATTAGAGCATTTTCTTAATAACATCACATATGAATATTTTAGATTGTATTTATTTACATAGTGAAATAAATTTTTAAAGTTATGTCTAACGCGAATAAAAAAACTGAGAATCTCGCATTTATCAAACGCATTTTTCTGAAACCTTCACCTTTTTAAAGATAATTTAATTATGAATCTTTTAGTGTACGTGTTTTTATTAAAAAACCTTTTATTTTATGTATAATAAATTAATAATGCGTCTTATTTGGTACAGCACTCCTGGATGGGCAAATCCTATTACTGGCTGGACGTACGACGCGTTGCGTGGGCTAAGTACAGAATACGCAAGCTAACCGCTCAAGGTTACTGGCATATATCTGGGCCTTAAGAGTTGTAAGTCGTGAGTGTGAAACAAGCAAGCAATTTACTTTGTGTGATTTAATTCATCACTACACCTTTCTAAATGGTGAAGGAAATCATCGTAAGGAAACTGGCATATCCGTTTGACATCCTCCAACGCACATTGAGCCCGCGTAGTGGATTGCGCGAATATTAGCGGATTGTGTTATGCTTATGGTTGTATTATTCCCTTGTTTCACGTGTTTTTCGGGATCGGGATTATCCTATTTAACGGACACGTGAGTTAAGCCGTCAACAAAAATAAGCTTGATTGGCAATGACGTCATATTCCTGTCTGGTTTTCACATATATTTTAAAACTGCTTTTGTATCACCAGTATTTGTTATTTATTTATATATAGTTTTATAGAAGTATGACGAATAGGGTAAAATGTTCACTCATTCTCCATAGAAAGGGAGAATCCTCCGATCAGACGGGTGTCGTGTCTGGTGGGCAACTGCCGGACGGATGTCGGGTTATTTTATACATGCCAGTCGCGCGGTAAACTCTAATTACGCGATCATCTTTCATGCCTGTGGGACCTCTACATCGGTAGATATGGCAAAATAAATGAACCCAACCGTAATCAGAAAAAAAAAATGGCCGCCATTTCAAAACAGTAGGGGCAAAATGCCTTATTATGGTGGATTTGTCGATAAAATTGATCATATTGCTTCGCCTTAACGGGTCGGACACCGGTGATCAGACACACTGTATATATCTTAAATAATAGATATATTAATACATACATACGAGTACTAAAAACACACATACACACTAGGGCATGCAATATCGGAATGTTCTCAATTCCGGAACTAAGTTCCAATACTGGAGATCTGATTCCGGAATTCCGGAACTGGTAACTTTTAAAGTTTGTTTCAAATCAAACAAGATTTAAAATTTTATCAGTCTTTTAATCATTTTTAGTAACAAATTAAACATCTTTCTCCCTTATTACTCTAATTAAACATTGGCCGTCTAGCTGCTTGTGGAAAGTTCCACAGACTAGTCTGGTTGCGTTTAGATAAAATAATAATTAAAAAAAAAAAAAAAATATGGCTATCGGAATTCCGATATTACTCCTCTCTATTCCGGAATTGAAATATCTGAAAAATAGTTACAAAATTCCGGAATTACGAAATTCCGGAATTCTGGAATGCATGCCCTAATACACACATACATAAATACTGTTATTCAACAAAGAGAATTTAGAAGTGGAAGCTGCCAATGAATTGCAAGGAATCGAATCGCTGTACTATATTAAAGACGTTCCAATATTGTTTAGACACACGAAGTGCAGTATTTTCCAATAACTGGTAGAAGTTATAGATGATACGGGATATGGTTTATTGAGTGTCGTGACACAGTACAGAAGAGGAAAGTTTATACCAAATAAATAAAATTGAAATGTCTGTTTGTAATGATCAAAATACATACATACATAAACTCACGCCTTTTTCCCATTGGGGTAGGCAGAAACTATAGAGCGCCACCTGCTTCCCTCCATAAATACTCCTTTTGCTTCGTTTACATTCATACATCTGGTCATACATGCACGCCGGTTGCGAGTGCTACGCACCTGACCTTTCTGATGAACATCATCAATTAGGTCACTATACAGAACGAGTCTTTATAATGTGCACATATCGAAATGAGGGAATCTATGCTTAATTTACCTACGGCAAAAAAAAATCTAAATATTTTATTTTATTTTTTATGAAATTTAAAAAAAAAATGTTCCCAGTGTAAACAAAACGGTGTAACTTTTAAACTGAATGATTTATCACGATGAAACAAACTCCATAATGATTGGATGTAATTAGGCGTCCAAAAATTGGAAAAAACTACCCTCAATTGAAAAGAAACATGTTTTTTTAGCAAAAATCTGTTTTTTTTTTTCATCATTTTTACAATAATTGTAAAATTTCTCAATAAGGGGGCGTCTTATTGAGAAATTTTGAAATAAAAATTAAAAAAAAAAAAAAAAACATATTTATTTTTTATTTTTTCGTAGATAAAATTAAGCATAGATTCCCTCATTTCGATATGTGCACATTATAAAGACTCACACTGTATGTTCTTCTAGGGCTTCCGCTCCCGGCGTTTCCACTCACATCTGCCTTGTAAATACCTTTTGTAAGTCGCCTTTCATTCATCCTCTCAACATGACCAAACCATCTAAGCATACTCTTTTCAATTTTTGTCACTACATCTTTTAAACCACACCGCTGCCTTATCACATCATTTTTCAACCTATTATTCACAGTCACGCCACACATGCTTCGCAAGGAACGCATTTCCACAGCATTTAATCTACTTTCATGCTTCTTTTGCCATACCCAACATTCACTTCCATACATAAGCGTAGGCACCAGCACACCATTGTGAACAGCCAAAATAAGAGCTTTTAACTAAATGTATATGAAAGTATAGCAATCTGCCTAGCCTTTTCCCAACTATGTTGGGGTCGGCTTCCAGTCTAACCAGATCCAGCTGAATACCAGTATTTTACATGGAGCGACTGCCTATTTGCCATGACCTCCATAACCCAGTAGCTGAGTAATACGATACCCGTTGGTAAGACTGGTTGTCAGACTTTCGGGCTTCTGACTACTTATAACGACTGCCAAAGATCCACCAATGACAGCCGGGACCAACGGCTTTACGTGCTTTCCCAGGCACGGAGAAGTCTCGGTATGTAAAGATGGTCACCCATCCACGGACCGACCCCGGCAAGTGTAGCTTAACATGATCAATTGACCCGTGCGGCTGATATTACTGTTTGCTCTTAACTGATTGAGAGCATTAAGAAAAGTTAAAATTTAAATTTTGAATATTATTTTGGATTTATACCAATACAAATTAATCTAATTTATTAAAGCCTGTATTATCCTACTACACTGGGCAAAGAGTTCCCTCTCCCTTACGTACACATCGAACACAGATACCCAATAATATATATACCCAATCATACGCTATAAATTTATTATTGTTTCGAAACAATAATAAATTAAAAAAACCAGACCATCGTTACAACTATTTAACGATGGTCTGGCTTTTTGAGTACTTTATGCGGCCTACTCAAATGTCCTTTCTTTGGTATTGTTCGTCGAGTCGTTGAGCTCCTTAAATCCTGAGTTGAGCTACACGATTACTGATAAATGCTTGCACTGACTGGGTAGGTCCACTTTTTGTGTGGTTCTTAACTCAAAAGACCATTTCATACAGATCTATATGGTCCTCATATGATCTGACCAAAATTATGTTTGGACTTTAAAAGAGAGTTTGACCCTTGAGTTTGTTTCGCCATTTCATCTCCGGGGTAATCAGATAGGAAATGTCGACTCCATCTAGCATAATAAAAAATTGCGTATAAAACTGATTGTGATATCCTATTTACAGAATAAACGATTCCATTTAATTTCATTTGAAATACTCCTACAACTTAAAAACAAGAGTAAATCTGGTACTCTAATTTGTGTCCCTCTTGTTTGTTTGTTTGTTCTTAAATTGCGTGTTATAAATTACAAAATCCCGCAAAAATATCCAAGGCAAGACATAATAAAAGTTTTTTTTAGACCTGCGAATTTATGGTAATCTGCTTTCCAGTTTTATGATATTAGGACTTTAACTGCCCGTAAAAAAGAAAAGACAGCTATGACATTAACTAAGAACAGTGGAATCAGGTCACTGCGATTTGCTGTTACAACGTGGTCAGTTGCCAAATTGTCTGTTTATTATTGCAATATCCAAATCAGGAATTGTCGTTTTGGAATGCAGAAAATTATGAAACTCCTAGACGGGGTAGAACAAAAATTGGATTGCATAAAATATTTCTATTTTTGCTTTCCAGTTTCAACTTCCTAAAGTGAGTAGACAATATTATTCGGGGAATGAAGAAAAATACTTTGTAGCTACTCGTACTTTTACTGTAAAAGTTCCGCAATTGTCTATTTTTCTCAACTTGTCTCGGTTTAACCTTATTTGCAGTACCGAATGGATAGTGCAGTTTCATCTTTCTTTTGTTTGTTATTAAATGCGTCGTGTGACTTCTAACGCTTGATTTTCAGATGTTTTAAGTGTTTTCCTGCAAATGACACTTAACAAAATCGACTTTTAGAATTATTCTTAACTTCTGTTTTGTTTTTTCTTTGTCTTATCTCCTGTTTTTTTTAACATAAAACTGTAACTTACAAGCTTGTGAACCTTACAAGTAGTACCTTCTATAGATATTGCTGTGAAACTATATCTATAGACGTGCTTCGGGAGTAAAACTGACCAGAATGCCGTGACAGCAAATGGTGTGACACTCTCATGCGGTATGATGCGTCATAACATGTCAGAAAATCTCCATATTTATGAATTGGTTTTCTTTAACTATAAACTCTTTCAATAACTATCAATTTCAATGTTTCACATCTGCCAGGCGTCCCGTAAAGGCAAAAAATAATAATTTACACGCACAAGACATTTTTCATAAAAAAAAAATCAACCAACCTTCTCACCGAAATCTCATCCTGAATTTATATACAAACAAACCAAAAACGCGTGCGAAAATTTTCTTTTCAACTCCAAAAATCCAGAATAAATCTGGTTAATAAAACCTTAAGCAAAATGTATCGGGATATTTTATATTCCCGACGTGGAGTATCTATAAAAGCTGATTACAATTCATACGCCCTACACACAGGCCACAAACGTGAATTACATATTTAATGGCATCGGCTTAGGGACTGAATTTTTAGGATTCAGTATTAATAATGTAGGTTAGGTAGGAGCTTAGACACTTCAGTTGGGTCTGAATAGGGAGTTAATAAGCATTGATATGTCTTGGGGAGTAGGTTTATTTTTAGACGTCTCACGGAATGAAAAGAGCATTCTTACATGAAAGTAAGTTACAATAATAAGTGTAGACTTTAGGGCAACCAGCGACGAACGAGAAGCGAATAGAGCTAGCAACTCAAAACAAGGCAAGCATAACGGTGACTAAGGGACATAAGGCAGAAGCAGGTGTTTCTTAAAAACTGTAGGACGAACACTTGTCTGACTGTGAGGACCTCACAAAGTAGTACTCGTATAACAAGTTATATAATTATAGGGTTGTCTTAGAATTCATTGAAATAATTATTATAGGCATCGTTAAAACTTGTGATTATTTGGATGCTCATGTTTAGAATTGACCACATGCTTATACATATCTCTTCTTCGTCTTCGTATTACTCTTTTCAGAGCGGTACATGAAGACCACTTCATGTAGTTTATTGTCCAGGGGCTGATATAAATCGCCTCACGATTTCTCGCCATCTACTCTTATTTTTGGTGTTGTTAGTGTGCACTACCGCAGTGGGCGATCTCTTGTATGAGTGCTCATACAAGGGATCGCCCACTGTGGTTTAAATTTGATCAGTTCATTTCATGGGTGAGCGTCCGCGTGACCTAGTGCCCTCCATTCTACGACGTGTCCGAAGTATTTGAGGATGCGCGTTTGGACTATCTGCATCTTAGGTGATGTTCTTCAGAAAGGATAGGTGCGTGCATAATATTAAAAACAAAACTCAAATCATTGATTTCAATTAAACCATTTACAGGCACTTTTGAATTATCAAGGAGTCGGTCAATAAGAAAAATGAAGCTACATGCCCATTCCAAAGCGTAGTAGGTACCTATGGAGAAGAATGGGCAAGAAACTCCATGGACAGTCTTTTAAATTAAATTGTTACAGAAGTATTCGCTACATCTATAATGTTGAATTTATAACTAAATGTGAGAACGATGTAAAAATAAAATAAAAATAAACTTACACGTTAATTAAAAGCGTCCAGAGTAGGTACAACAAATAGAAACAAAATAAAATAATTAAAATGTGTGGCAGCTAAGAGATGACCAGTCCCAACTGACGGCGCCCGTTCACGAACATGACGCATGGATTAGCACCATTCAGCTCTACCATTTTGAAGGGAGCTAAATGATCCAACACACACGCCACCATCAGCGAGACATCTGAGTGAGCATGACATACTCTCATCCGCCAGGGCACATAAGGCAATGAAAGACATATTACCCGGTCAATGGTAGCTCTATAGTACTTAGTACTCACACCTGTACTATGCAATTATATAATACAAAGGAGATTGAGTTTATACAATGCAAACGTAGTCTTACAATCTTCAGCAGCTCCAACATTATTTTCAAATGTTAATCAATTAGTTGTGGTTGTGGAGCAGGACCAGCATTCAGCCAAGCATTTTTATCAGCGATGTAATCCCCAACTTATATAGTCCTCATTATCGATTTTGATAACGGCGACCCCTAGAAATCAATTCCTTGCGTGTGCCCTTATATGACTCGCTAGACCGAATTTAGTTTTGAACACCCGGTCGCAACTAGAATAATAAAGTTGGCCTGCAGTGTTGTATGTATAAGTGTAGGAGGGCTTAGGTCTCTCTTTACGTATTTGACGCTTCCCGATGTTTACTTCATGTCGCTTCTCTTCGAAAGATTTGATGTTTTTGTGTATAGTCGAGCGCCATGACGATCTGTGTAAAGCAAGCCTCTCCCAATCTTTAGGATCAATTGCGCAAGCGTTTAGATGTCTCTTGAGCACATCCTTATAGCGGAGATGTTGACCACCATGCTTCCGTTTACCTTCTGCCATCTCAGATTAAAATACCACTTTGGGTAAACGGTGGTTTTCCATGCGAAGGACGTGACCATACCACCTGAGTTGACGCTGCATGAGGAAGGCTTCCATGCCATACATGTCGGAACGGTGCAGGACCTCCGTATCAGGAACATGGTCTTGCCACATAATGTTCAAGATCGACCTGAGACACCGCAGATGAAATGTGTCCAGTTTCCTAATGTCTGGTTTATAGAGGCACCATGTTTCTGCACCATAAAGAAGGACAGGTAAGATTAATGCCTTGTAAATACTAACCTTTGTCTCTAGCTTGAGGTCATGAGATTTCCAGACACGATCATTGAGGCGTCCAAAATTTGCAGCGGCATTTGCAATACGCTATGGTTTCTCTGATGCTAGGGTATTATTCCCAACTTATAATAAGCCTGCCACCCACTCACATAGCCAAAATAGCAAAGTAATTCCCAGTATAACGTACTGATAAAAACATTCCTTTTAACCTCAAAAGTACCATATGAATGACCACTAAATATTAATAACACTGTTACGGCATACCCGTCCTGTTTGCGATTCACACAAGCGACCACCATATTTGTTTGCAAAATATACGTCACAGCTACTTTTCGCCAATTTTTGGTACGTTTAAACAGAAACTGTATTATTTATTTGTATTGGACACTTTTCGAATACTAATATGGGAATCTGTTTACAAATGAAGCGATATGTGAACGAGGGTTCGAAATGTTTTATTTGGTATTTTTCAGGGTTCGATAAAATCCGGTTTTTATAATAAATATAAAAAATCCGATTTTTTATATATATCGGATATATATCCTATATATATCCAGGTCAAGAAAAAGAAGCGAATTTCATTCTGTAAGGGGATTAAACACTTAAAAATGTGAAAGGAATTTGTAAAATAATATAAGTGTCAAATTACCACATATTTTATTTTTAAAAAGTTCCTAACAAAAGAATTAGTGTTTATTTGATAAATAATTTTTTTTTATGAACACTTGTAAAAACAAGTACATATTATTATAATAATCTTCATTTGTTTGTGAGATAAATCAACTAATTTTAATAATAATTTGTAATTATAAAAACGTAAATTATTCTGCATTGTAGTTTTTCGCTACGTGTTGCCAGGGTAAACATTAATCTCCAAAATTTTTTGTTCAGAAGACAGGAAAAAATCAATTGATATAATATCAAGATAAAAATTAATTGTTATATATCGTGAAATATATCATGATATATATTCGCTGATATATATCGGCGAACCCTGGTATTTTTAGTGATACTAACGATCGATCGTATTTCTAAAATCTAAACATGTCGTGCCTGACACGTGTAGATTTTGGATCGATGTTTCAGTCAAGGTTGAAGATGTGCTTGATAAAAATAGTTATGTATATTCTTTTCTGAAAGAAATCTTGAAAGCGAAAAAAGGGAAACTCTTTTCGTTTGAGATTTAGGTACCTACATAGGTTACAGAAGTTGTTATAAATGTATTGGAAGTTGGCGTTAGAAATAAATTTACAAAAATTATTTCACTATGTAATATAAACATAATCTAAAATATTCATATATAGGTTACTAGCTGTTACCCGCGGCTCCGTCCGCGTGGATGTTGGTTATCGCGTAAAAAAGTAGCCTATGTCCTTCTCCATATCCCAGGCTATATCTTTGCCAAATTTCATGACGATCGGTTTAGCGGTTTAGGCGTGAAAACGTAACATACAGACAGACAGACAGACAGAGTTACTTTCACATTTATAATATTATATAGTATATATATAGTACTAGCTTTTGCCCGCGGCTCCGCCCGCGTGGATGTCGGTTATCGCGTAAAAAAGTAGCCTATGTCCTTCTCCATATCCCAGGCTATATCTCTACCAAATTTCATGACGATCGGTTCAGCGGTTTAGGCGTGAAAACGTAACATACAGACAGACAGACAGACAGAGTTACTTTCACATTTATAATATTAGTATGGATAGTATGGATATATAGTATGGATTAAAATAAATAAAATAAAAAACCGGCCAAGTGTGTGTCGGACCACGCACAATGAAGGTTTCCGTAGTTGGAATGAATTTATCCCAAGAACAAACTTAACATTGTAGTTGAGAAACATGCTCTCAGATGCCCTATACAGATTGTATGGGAGAACATGTTTTTCAACTGCAAATTTAAGTTGGTCGACTATTACTAGTAAACTTGTAAAGCCCAATTAAGTGCGATAGTTTTCCTTTTAACTTCGTTATATATAGGTGCTACTGCTGTGACATTTGAATTTCTAACTATAAGCGTTTAGTTGGTAGAGGGGGGGACACTTGACACTAACGAAAATTGGTATTTTAAAGCTTGATAAGTCACGAACGGTTTACTTAATCAAAAAACGGTCTTCCCAAACACCTAATATTTTTGAAAGACCTATATAACGTTATCCCACACTATGGGAAGGACGAAAAAAAAAAATATCATCCCCACTTTACATGTAGGGGAGGTACTTAGGGTACCATAGTTTTTTTCAAAATTTTATTTTACCATTTTTTTTGAGTCATTATCGTGTATACTCATACCAATAGTTTTTGAGCTAAACCGCGGACAGACAGACAGACGGACATGGCGAAACTATAAGGGTTCCTTGTTGACGACGGAACTCTAAAAATGCTCTTATTTAACATATATTTTTTCCAAATCGTGATTGTCAGTATAATATCATTAAAAGTCGGTTATCGTCGCCTTAAATAGGTAATTATAGATAGATAGATAGATAGATAGATAAATAGAATACTCTTTATTATGTACACCATAAAAATTACATATATAAATGTAGAATAATATAATAAAATGTATATATGTATATATGTATATGTATATGGATGTGTGTGTTGTATGTGTATATGTATGTATGTAGAATGTGTATTATTACTTTAAAATAGGAGTTTTGTTTCATAAAACTGTCTTCAACAGAAAAATAATCGTTACCTGTTACCGTAATTTCCCGTTTCAATAATTGATCAAGCCTTCCAAGAATTGAAATGAATTGTCGCTGAATCAATAGTGTTACTTCAAATTGCCTTACTACTCAAATACCCATCGTTAATTTATTGACGACTAAGTGCCAGCGCAACCTGTGTATCTTGTTGCTGCAACAAGACGCAAGTGTTGTTGATTGTAAAGTCAAAGTCAAATCATTTATTTCAAATGGGTACATATATGGCACTTTTGAAAGTATTTATAAAAAAAAAATGAATTGTTTGTCCCTTGGGCAAGAAACTCCACACTTACTTTTTTTAAATGTTAATAATATTTTGTATACAGTACCTAATTATATAAGTAACTAGCTGACCCGACAGACTTCGTTCTGTCAAAAGCTATAGTATAAACTCCACTACTCTACCCTACCCTACCCTACCTACCCTATCCTACCCTATCCTACCCTACCCTACCCTACACTACCCTACCTACCTACCTACCCTACCTACCTACCTACCTACCTACCTACCTACCCTACCCTACCTACCTGCCTACCTACCTACCTACCCTACCCTACCTACTTACCCTACCCTACCCTACCCTACCCTACCCTACACTAGCCTACCCTTCCCTACCCTACCTACTTGCTTAAAACTAAAAAAAAAATAGATAGTAGCCGATTCTCACACCTACTGAATATGCATATAAAATTTCATAAAAATCGGTCCAGCCGTTTCGGAGGAGTATGGTAACTAACATTGTGACACGAGAATTTTATATATAAGATTATATGTGAAGACGATATACCTAGCACATAATTACTATACCACAACATGTCAATAAAGAATTAAGCAATGATGGAAAAATAATTAATTAATAATGAACAACTTTTTCCATGGCACCAATAAATACTGAAATCACTAAAACGATTTTGCATCTGCGTCTTCTCGCTGCGACTTGACGCAGAGCTGTCGTTTGCGTCTGAGACTAGTCGTTACGACATACGTCGTGCAGGAAGCGATCATTTTCTTTGAGTATTTGACGTGTTTCGACGTCCGATATAAAAACAACGACATCCAAGGTATCCATGTTGAGATCCGCAATAAAAATACACGTGCCTCTTCCTCAGGCCTCACAGGAAGATTGACGCTGACCTGTCGCATGCGACTGTCGTCAGATGTGCGCGTGCACCGTGAAACTAGTCGCTGCGATAAGAAGCGAGTGTTTGTGATTCTCCTAGCTTGTCAATACGATTCTACAAGTCTCGACGCGTTATTTACGCGAAAATTGTGCGAAGCTTAGAACCTTATTTCTTTTAACTATGCTTAGAACAAAATATAATTATGAAAATTGTCGACCGCAGCCTGTCGTTGCGTCTAATCGCCGAGTTTTCGCAGTCGTATGTCGCAAAGTGTGCGCCATGTCTAAGAGTCTAATAGTCCATTAGGAAAAGGGTGGTAAACATGTCATTTATTCTACCAAAAGTGGAAATTGAACTCAAATTAAAGAGTCTATTCATCCAATAGAAAATAGAACGTCTGAATTATTAAGTAAAAACTGTGTAATTGGATAAGCGGAAACCATTTTCTAAGTAAAATGGAAGCCAAAGGCTAAACTAATATAATTCAACTTTGAATGTATCCATTAATTTCATTGCGGGAGAATTCAGGTAGATATTGTGGGAAAAGAAATTAGCCGTTTTATTTTGTAACGATAATCAAAGTGCTGATAAAAAGTATTTTCTCAAACATGGAGGGAAAAATTGTCATTATTTTCGAAAAAAGAACATGCGAAGTATCGAATTTACGGACAAAGAAAATCAAATCCATTGCAGGAGCGTTTTTTTTTAATTTGGAACATTACAACGCTCCAGCAATGTTGTGTGAAACGGCGTGCTAGGGTTAATAAATACTGTTTGATTGGATCTCTTATCATTCTTGGCATACCAAAGTAAGTCTCTTTGCTTAGCACAAATTGCGTTCACGTGGCTGTGTAGCCATAAATGCGTTTGCCTTTCGGCACAGATGACAAATAGAAAATTGGCGGCAAAGCTGAAAATTCGTCTTGATTTGTTATTTACATACTTAATAAATATAAATTTAATAATTGAAATGAATTCCATCGGTTCAGAGAGTGAAATGGAGATTGATTGTACTCCACCAGATTTAAGATCAGAAGTCAGATTGGGAATGGAAAACCTGCTTCCAGCGAAGTCAAAAGAAAAATACATAAAAGTATGTCTTATTTCCCTGCATTCTTTTGAGAAAAGCACTATATATGCAGGCAGGCGGAAATGGCAATTGCCTGTCTAGTATTAGTGAAATCCTCGCTTACGGCTCGGCCTTCAAACTCATACTCGACCTGCAGTTGCCTATTTCCCGGCCTTTGCAATAATGTACTATTTCAGAATTGCTCTTATAACCGACCTGTCTGTCTTATGCCTATTTAATAAAACCGACAGGGAACAGATGACAGATTACCCAACTACATAATATATATATTTTAGCCTTGAATCTTGACCAAGAACATCTAAAATAATACATGTTACAGAACCTACATAAACAACTTGGCAGACATGTTTTTTTCTCCGAACTAAGTGTCTATTAAGTCACACATGGCTTTTATTAGTTTACTTGGGACCTACGCCAAATGTGTGGTTAATAATGTGGCCAGGCAGTACGGGATAAGTGATAGTATTACTAATTAGTTTGTGTGTATTAAATTTACTTGCCTTAGACTCAAAAATGATAACTAAATAGGTAGAATTAAATGAGGGGAATATTTAAATGATTCTCTAAAAAAGTTTTTGCTTTTTTAATGATGGATACTTTGTAAACAAGGAACTCTTATAGTTTCGCCATATCTGTCCATCCGTCTATCTGTCCGCGGCTTAGCTCAGAGACTCTTAGTACTAGAAAACTGTAATTTGGTATGAGTATACATATTAATCACGCCGACAAAGTACTAAAATAAAATCTTGAAAAATTAATTAATTTAGGGTACCCCCAGTACACGTAAAGTGGGGATGATTTTTTTTCTTGTCAAATCCTTGGTGTGGTGTATCGTTGGATAGACCGTTTAAAAATATTGCGTATTTGTGAAAAGCATTTTTCGATTCAGGGATCCATTTGCGTAATATTAAGCTTTTAAATGCTAGTTTTTGTTCGAGTCAAGTGAGTCCCCTGATTCAACAGATGGCCGTTGGGGCCGAAAGGTTCTGGAGTGGCGACCGCGTACCGGAAGACGTAGCGTTGGAAGGCCTTCCACAAGGTGGACCGATGACCTTATGTAAGCCGCAGGAATCCGCTGGATGCGGGAAGCACAGAACCGGTCGAGGTGGCGGTGCTTGGGGGAGGCCTATGTCAACCAGTGGTCTTTCGGCTAAAATGATGATGATGATGATGTACCCTCCCTGCCAGCTAAATGGTTGTATTTGGATACGTGAAAAAATTCACAGCAGTAGTATACATATATAATGAAGTTAAAATGAAAACTATCATAGCTAACTAAGCTTTATAAGTTACCGAGTAATACTCAACCAACTTATATTTTCAGTTGAAAAACATGTTTTTCAACTACAATATTTGTTCTTGGGATGATTCATCCCAACTACGGAAACCTTCATTGTGCGTGATTCGATATGCACTTGGCCGGTTTTTTTAATTTAATAAACCTTTATAACTCACTCTACAATCTTTTTGCGCTTCTAATAGTGCACACTTTTTTTTAAAAACATTTTTTGACAAATCTCACATTTACAGGTAACAACAGCTATATTATGTGCATATAATTGTATAACAAAATACCAAATTCCATAAAAACGCTACCATTTTCTAGATTTAAAAATTATTTGAAGAGGTTTTTAATTGAAAAATGCTTTTATAGTATACATGAGTTTTTAGATTATAAATTGTAGGTTTTGTAAATTGCACGGTCATTTAAAATTATTATTGTTATTGTATGGCGAATCTCCCCCATTATTGACATGATTATTATTGACATTTATGATTATTGTTTTTATTATTTTTTCATTATTATATTGACATTTATTTAATTCAATAATACAATTTTAATGGGATTATCTGTTTAATGACTGCATGATTATGATCAAAAATTAATTTAATTAAATATGTAACTTTATTTTATATTTGCACGCCGAAATTAAAGGCAGAATAAGAGAACAATTTTTGTATTATGTTACCAACCTTCTGTACCTTATTGAGGCAAATATTTTTTTTTTTTAACTGGCCTCTTCTCGCAGTTTGTCGCAGTAACTAGAAAAAAGAAAGAAAAAAGAAAGAAAGAAAGAAAAGAAGGAAGAAAGAAAGAAAATACATTTATTTAACTAAGCTGGAGTACCCCGACTAAATGGGTTAGGTTAGGTGAGAAAGGTAACTAAACGTGCGTGAGTCGAGCGAACGAAGGGAGCGGTGCCACGGAAGAAGCCGGCGAGCACTATATCCAAAGTTGGGCGCAGTTACTTGGCTATTTAGTATTTTTAGGACCACAAATTATGAATAATTTGAGGTTAACAAAAAGAGGCGCAATAATTATATTAATTAGTATTCAATCATATTTTTAGGAATGCAAAAAGGAGTTATTAGAAGTTCGATCATGAACTCCCATATGAATTGAAACGAGTTTCATACACAGTATTTTTACGATATTAATTATATCAATTCTAAACTAATAACGTTTTCAAATCGATACTAAGGCCTGTGTTCACCAACATTTAAATCAACTGTTTAGATATTTAATCAGTTGTTTACTCAAAATTTCATAGGAAATTTGACATAAACCAACTGTTTAAATACCTAACCGGTGGTTTGAATGTTGGTGAACACAGGCCTAAGCTACAGGAATAAGCTGGAAGAAATTGTTTGTTTTATTGTATGGAATATTTAAGTAGATAGAATAGATAGATAGAATACTCTTTATTATGTACACCATAAAAATTACAGATATAAATGTAGAACTGTTACATAGGGTGTCACAATGGGCGGTCTTATCGCTAAAAGCGATCTTTTACAGACAACCTTTGGATGGATCAAAAAGTAGGTGTACCATTTACATTTAAGTAAATATTATAATAGTAATAAAAAATCGATTAGCCGCGATAGGGCTCTAAAACTGATATGCACACATACATTTTGATATGGTTTTAAGATCGTTTCCCAAGAAAGCACAAACATATAATTGCATAAGTAAATCCAGGGTAGGTACACACATACATAACCTGACACTTTCATTCCATATGGGAAGGCAGAAACTTTAGAACGCCACCTGCAACGATCCGTACAATCGTACATATACACATCAAAAAAAGTTTGTGATCACTAGCATAAGCTGGTATAATTTTTAAAATTGAACTTTATCAAGAAAAAATCTTTGTTGTGTGTTTTCTTTAAAATAGAAATACCCTGTTTGAAATTTAAAAAAATTAAACAATTTTTTATTTAAAATAATTGAGTAATTAATCATAATGTAATTGTAACAGAAAGATAGAAAGAAAAAGACTGTTTAACCAAACTTAAACAACAATTTAGTAATAAAAAGTTTATATTCAATATAATATAACTCCTCCCCTGGCTTAAACAAATGCGGTGATCCTGCTGGATAACTTGATTCTCAAGTTATCCAGCAATTCTTGGGGTAACCTGTCCCATTCTTGAATAGCGGCTTCCCTGAGCTCTGGCACTGTCTGGGGACGTGGCTGACAGTTCCAAACAGCTCGCTTAAGAGCATCCCACGCGTGCTCTATTGGGTTTAGTCAAGCTAGCCGAAACATAATATAAACTACCATAACAAAAAAGATTTCGATTTTCCAAAGTGATCGCAAACTTATTTTGATGTGTGTACGTGTTATCCTAATGATTAAAGCCATTAAAAACTATCGCGTGTCACAACTCGATCATCAAGCAAATAAAAGTTATATTTATCGTTATAATGAGCCCATTATTGTTTTAAGAACCAAGTTTTACGCCGTGGTCTTAAAACTCAGTCCTCTGCTGACATGGAGTTTTAAGACTTCAAGATATCGCGTATCTTGAAGAGTCTTATTAGATCTCGAGGGTATCGATGTATAATAACAAATTTTTTGTTCGTTTGATCAATTGTACGTTCGTAAAAATAAAATAACTAGCTCCAAACACATACACAGAAAAATACAAATCAAAATAAATATGTTGTTCATTTTTAAATTACAATAAAAACATTTTCATTCAATTGAAATAATTTGTAGCGTGGATGAATAAAAATATAAAAATATTTTGTATTTTTATTAGCTTTTGTTTATACTAAATGGAAATTGAAATACTCAATGTAAACAGAATTCAATATCTAGATATTAAAAAAAACCTGCCAAGTGCGTGTCGGACCACGCACAACGAAGGGTTTCGTAGTTGGTATGAATTTATCCAAAGAACAAACTTAACATTGTTAAGCTAAACCGCGGACAGACAGACAGACGGACATGGCGAAACTATAAGGGTTACTACCGACCATGTGTCTAGCTATAAGGTCTGAGCTCAAATGGATGTCTATTCGCCAGAGAAGAAGTTTGCGTGCTTTGACCACGCTTTTCTCCCTTCTCAACTCTCCCACCCCTCCTTATCTTAAGTCTCACTTTCAATATCTTTGTTCTTCACACGCTAAGAATCTGCGTTCTTCCAATAATCTTCTCCTACTCTGTCCTTCTCATACTTCTGACTTTGTTCATTCTTCCTTTCACATTCAGTCTATTCTTCTCTGGAATGCGCTTCCTCTGGATATCAGGACGGCCACCAGTCGGTATGCATTTAAGCGGAAATTGCGGAGTTATTTTCATAACAAATAGAGTAGAGTCAACCCAATCATCTCTTCCCCTTGAATTTATATATATATATATATATATTATATAATAAGTAGGTATTTATACGTTATAGTAATATGTATGTATGTCTATTATAAGTTAACTACATATTTATGTACTTGTGTATCTATTTTATTTGTTATCTTTTTAATATTTTTATTATTATTATCTCCTCTCCTCCCTATTAATTAGAGCACCTGCCATCTTACGAGTATCTCTTCACTACCCTTGGTTAACTGGTAGAGAATGCTTATGGCATTAAGTCCGCCTTTGTACCTTATTGTGTGTGAGAAGTTTAAATAAATAAATAAATACTACGGTACCCTAAAAATGTTTACAATTCAATTATCTGTATGAAATACTAACATAATTGGTCATTATTAATTTGTAGTTGTAATAAAGGAATATGGATATTTGTTGTTAAGGAGCCTTTCTACCAGAACCAACATTCACGCCGTTTTTAATTTGATTATTATCCACAAATTATTTTCACAGCTGAGTTTTCAGGGCCACGCTAATATTGAGGCATAATGTTTAATGTTATATTCTTTGAAATCGTATCAGCACTTTAAAGTATTTCATTTTAATTAAGAATTTTTCTTAGGGAGCGCAAATACAAAAAAATAAATAATTGGTTATCTGTAAAGTCGGTTACGGACGATAATTTTACGTGATAACGTCATAAGAAAACATTGCGTCACAAGCCGAACGCTTAGGCCGATCGTGCCTCTCTATCGTTTGTTCCGCGCTCTCGCTTGCACACTCGGCTCAGGCGGAACGTGACAATGAGTCATGCTTTTTCGTGCGTGCGGCGTTCATCCATACTAATATACTATATACTATCCATACTAATATTATAAATGTGAAAGTAACTCTGTCTGTCTGTCTGTCTATCTGTCTGTATGTTACGTTTTCACGCCTAAACCGGTGAACCGACCGTCATGAAATTTGGCAGAGATATAGCCTGGGATACGGAAAAGGACATAAGCTACTTTTTTACGCGATATAACCGACATCCACGCGGGCGAAGCCGCGGGCAGAAGCTAGTATAATATATAATATATATAATAATATTATAAATGTGAAAGTAACTCTGTCTATCGGTCTGTCTGTCTGTCTGTATGTTACGTTTTCACGCCTAAACCGCTGCACTAATCGTCATTAAATTTGGCAGAGATATAGCCTGGGATATGGAGAAGGACATAGGCTCCTTTTTTATGCGATAACCGACAACCATGCGGGCGGAGCCGCGTGCAAAAGGTAGTCGATTTATAAGAGGTTATCACGTCAAAAAAAACCTATTATAGGAACCGAACAACATCAAACATTATACCGGTCGCTCATTTTCACACAACCCTCGAATTTCATCATCTTCCCGATACTAACTACCAATTTTCAATTTTAAAGTTTCGTCAAATTGAAAATTGGTAGTGCCATATGCAATTGCCCCAATATATGACTGCATATCTCATATGCAGTCATATATTGGGGCAATGCCACTAATATGGATTTAGTGTTTAAAGCGCAAAAAAGATGTGTACGTGCGATTGCTGGTATCCGTGTTCCTGATTCATGTGAACCATATTTCAAAGATTTTAAAATATTTACCTTTCCTGCAATTTGCATTTATGAAGTAGCCGTATTTGCAAAAACAAATGAAAATCTATTTGATACGAGTAAACTCAAATCGAAAAGATATTTATGTTAAAAATTTCTAATGTACCACATAAAACGGCTCAATTTAACAAAAGCTTCTCTGGCATCAAAAATATACAACAAAATACTTACTGACATTCTGAGCACTAAGGAACTTCCAGTATTTAAAAATAAATTAAGAAAATTTTAAATTGATAAAGCTTACTACACGATCCAAGATTTCTTGAATTATTGATTGATTTGTTGACCATGTATTAATTTCACTGTATTTAGATTTTTGACATTTTTATAATAACTTTTACATGTAAAATTATTTTAAATTTAATGCCAACACATAACTATTGTGTGCCTATTAGGCAGGACATATTGGAACTTAATTTTATTGTTAACAAAAAAAATTAAGATATTTTGAAATTTGAATTTTAAATTTCTTTCACAGTGCCAAAGGTAGAGATAGTGGATGAACGCGGCAGACCTCTACAGGACAAGTTCTACAAAGAAGGCTCTATCATAGAGCTGCGGTGTGTGGTCAGTGAAGTGCCACAGCCTACGAGACAAGTCAACTGGAAGCACGGGGCTAGGTTGCTGAATTATGACACTAAGAGAGGTGGCGTGAGGTGAGTTTTAGAATAATATTATATAAGGGGCTTACGTAATTGTATTGATGCTTCTAATGATTATAATTCGATAAATACATATTTGTTTCGATCGCATATATTTTTCGAACTGCAGATACAACTCTATTTAGTTGCCTTGGAAGTTGGGTAGGCCTTTGGTGTGGGATGCAACCTGTGTCGACACCCTCGCGCCATCCCATATTCCTAGCACGGCGGGTTGTGCTGGGGCGGCTGCTACAGATGCAGAAAACCTCAAATATAACAACCTTATAGGGAGTTATATTTTTGAGCCGTTTGGGGTTGAAACATTAGGTCCGTGGGGTCCGAGTGCTCATCGTGTATATCGGGACATCGCCAAGCGGTTGATCGACTCTTCACGTGACCAGAGGGCTGGCCTATTTTTAGGCCAAAGAATCAGCATTGCTATCCAATGTGGCAACGTTGCCAGCCTTTTGGGCACTTTTCCCACTGACGGCGATGCGGAATTTTTTTTTGATGCCCAATGAGCAGTTCCCATTTTTTTTTTCTTTTTTTTCGTTTAGTTATAGTAATATAGTATAAATATTTTATTTTTAGTTTGTATGTTTTATTTAAGTTAAACTAGAAAAAATACATAAATCTGTGCAATGTTAATGCTTCAATGCCACGCGTATCCGTTGCATATTCTTACAGCGGCAAGAACTATCAAAGAGAGTACCTACTCCCTGAACGACGCTCGCTTGGCGGGCAGAACACTCGCTGATAGACTCACGCTTGGTACATACGCATACCAGCGAGTAATTGCTCGTCGCCGTCTAGCATTCGCTGCTCGTTGCTCGCCATCTTCTTTTTAGAGTTCTGTAATAAACAAGTAAAGTAGAACCCATGTCCGTCTGTCTGTCTGTCTGTCCGCGGTTTAGCTCAGAGAATCTTAGTACTAGAAAGCTGTAATTTGGTATGGTTATACATATTAATCACGCCGACAAAGTGGTAGGTAACAAATCTTTACTCGTACTCTATAAAGTATATGAGTGAACTTGTCACCCTGTACCTCATACCTATATAATGCCATCAACTTAAATTCTCGTAGGCTGCATACTCGTACTAATAGCATGTCATGTTACAGTCTTTAAGTATTAACCTGCGATTTACATATCCTCTAAATAGCAAACTTTATACCACTTCTTTTCCAACCTACGCATTACACCTCAAACATTCTTCCCCGAAAAGCAGCGAATAATCTTCCCTAAGATTAGTTGCAGGCAAACTTGCCTAAATACAATAATCTCCGAAAGCTATGCTCCAAGGAATTTCACTAGAATTAATAATTTCGCGTTATGGAATGTTTCCGTACTCAAAAGGCTGATTCTCAATCAACGCTGATGAATATTTGAGAAGCTTTACGGCTTGGAAATAGTTTAATTTTAGTGGTTTTGTAGAAGGAATGTTTGAGCGACTGTTTTTTCCGGCATCGCTTAAGTGGATATAGATAATTCAAAGCTTTGAATTCGTTTCTAAAGGAACGGAAGGGGCTTGTAACTAAGCAATAACAGCCGTACGGGTCAATCGATCAGGTTAAGGTACGCTTACTGTGGATGGGCGATCATTTTTACATACTGAGACCCCTCCGTGCCTCGGAAAGCACGTTAGCCGTTGGTCTCATCTGTCCATGTCGCTCCATGTAAAATCCTGGTATTCAGCTGTATCCGGTTAGATTGGAAGCTCCGTCCTGGTCCGTCATGTAGATTATTACAAAATATTGGACAATTTTTTTCATTTTTTCGTTATAAAAAAATTAAGGCAATACACTGTGTTCAAATGTGGCATGACGTCACTCTGTGCTAGATCTTATACGAAGTTTTTTAGAGTTGTGACGTAATGAGCCGCCACTCCCCAATTATAATGTGTTTTATCTAAGTACTTTTTTATTAATATGATAAAGCAAAAAATACGTGTCTAATATTATTTTATTATATAAATGACGGACTAAACAGATTCTTTTTTACCCTGGAATCATCCCTATTGTAAAGTTTTTATTTTCGAATACCAACTTTTTTTTTGGTTGGGTAATTGTCAAATTTCTTCTCCCGCTCAAAGCGGAGCGGGAGGGCTTGTCAGACTTTTACTGACTAAAGCCCACCAGTGTTCCTTCAGTTGCCTGTGTGCCAGGGCCACGGTATCCCTTTGGGTCAAACCCGCAACCCTGGCAGTGCGTGCTGACATCTCTTTAAGGCGCGCGTGGAATACAACGCGCCTCGCTCCGGACCATGGCCTGGACCAGGGCCGGATGCGAGAGATCGCCGCCGTCGATCGCCTCCGTGAGGACACACCGGTGCTCTACCCAAGCCGGGCAGACCTCCACCGTATGCTCCACCGTGTCTGTGTATAGTGTCCGCACCTATTAGATTTTTTTTTTCCGTCTTCGAAGTTGAAAGATAGTGATCGCTTACTCTTCTCTTCTTCTTCTTCTTGCTCAGGCCTCTTCGAGATAGAGACGGCTGTAATCCACTTCACGGACCACCCAGTGCGGTATGGTAAATGTCACATGTTCGAATTTTCGGTTCTAGAACATGCCAGTTACCTCACAATGTTTTCCTTCACCGTTTTGAGAGCAGTGGTGTTGAAATAATTTACACAAAGTAAATCACCTGCCTGGGTTCGAATCCACGACCTACGACTTGTAAGTCGTAAGTCGGGGCCGGTATCACTGGGCCACCACAGCTCATTCATCATTTCAGCCGAAAGACGTCCACTGCTGGACATAGGCCTCTCCCAAAAGGGGGGAATTTGCCATAATCGCCACGCTTGGCAGGCGGGTTGGCGATTGCAGTATGGTGTTAAAAATGCATAGAGAACGCTGCTGCCCATTCTCTAGTAAGTCCCTTAGTCGACTTTTACGACACCCACGGGAGGAAATGGGGTGGTGCTATTCTTGACGTCCGGCACCACACGGTACAGCTCATTAAACTTGCGTAATTTAAAGAAGAAGAAAAGAGAAAGAAAGAACAACACACAACATATTTATAACATAAGAACACAAACATAACGTATTAACATATTTATGTACTTGTGTATCCAATTTATTTGTTATCTTTTTAATATATTGACGAGATAATGTCTAATAAATCGATGAACGCCGGCTGCATGCACGAAAGTGTCCCGTTACGCTCACTGTCCCGTTACGCTCATTGTCCCGTTACGCTCATTGTACGCTTGCGCCACATCATTGTTTCGTTATGACGTTGTCACGTTAAACTATCGTCCGTAAATCAACTTTACAGACAACCAATTTTTATTATTATTATTATTATTATCTCCTTTTAAATAGAGCACCTGCCATACTATCTCTTCGCTACACTTTGTTGACTAGTAGAAAATGCCTTTGGCATTAAGTCCGCTTTTGTACTTTATTGTGGGTGAGAAGTTTAAATAATTACAGAAAGAGAAGTATCGGTCGTCCAACGGCGAGATGGGTGGACGACATTACACATACGACATAGGCTACCATCATGCTCTGCGCAGCATGTCTTCTTATTCCACACATTTCGAATAGCGGTCATCTCAGTCAAAGGCCCTTTCTAGTCAAATCATCTCCCACACAATCCTTTCATCGTTTCTTTGTGTCTTGTTTTACTCGTATAACTAAGCATCTCAACGACTAAAATGTTCTACAAATAAATACTTCATGTAGATCAATGGCATCGTATTTCAGCCGCCCAAAATTTATGGGGTGTAAATTTGGTGTATTTGTTCTGTACCGCGCTACCTCTCTGATTTAGTAGGGTAATATTTAATTAGGCGGATAGGTAGACGTTCAGTTAAGAAATTCAAATAACATGAATTTATAAAGTCGACGTCGTACTTCTAATTATAAGCACATTGATTTAGTTGGAATTAGTCTGGGTGTTTTCTTGTTAATTGGATGAACAGGGGGCAGTGCCAATAAATTTTCCAAGATAACTGGGTTCAAAAAGGAGGAGGTTCTCAATTTATAAAAAGATTATTGTATTTTTTTTAATACAATTTTTGTGAATGAATTTGGTTTTTGTTTAGTTTTTTTGGGTCCCATTTTTTGACCAAAATCTAACAAAGAATTCAAAAGATAAATAATGGTACTCTTTGGTGGTCATCCTTTTGCCGTAATCCATATTTATTTGGGGTCAGTGGTCGACTTCTTCCACACATCTCTAAGCCGTCATCTCCTGTTCATCCAAAGGTAGTCTGGTAGGTATCAGTATTAGCGATAAGATCGTCGTTGACATTGAATATTAATGTTTTCATAAATGAGCTTTGTTAAATTTTTATGTACAATTATAGAGCATATTCTATGTAACTATCCATCTTAGTAGTCATCTGCCATCAATGAAAGGCACAAAAATTTTAAAAGATCAAAATAATTTTATACTTAAGTTTAACATACATTGCCAAGTCAAACTATACTCCGTGCTTTCGTGCTAGGGCCAGAGGGATGCGGAATTAGCATTAACAGTAGACAATTATGATGTTCAGAAACTGTAGAACGCCGTGATTTCAAAAGCTGGTTATCCACTCCACTATGTCGACGCACCAAGTGAGCTTCGCACATCTGCTTTGTTGGTTAGGCACCGCGATGTTATTTCTCGTACCTTAAGATCGTGAACATTATTTTTATTTTATTTTGAGGTTGGGAAATCGTTAAATGACCCCTCCCGCTCTGGGTGGAGCGGAAGGAAGTGTCAGACTCTTACTGACTAAAACCCACCCGTGTTCCTTCCTTGGCCCTTTATGTTCCGGGGCAGCGGTAGCCCTTCTGGACAATCCCGCTGAATCGTGAACACCTGACGGTCATTTCGTATTTATATATCAACATTTATTTTTAAATTTGACAAAATGTATGTAGATGTGTGTAGGTGTATATTCCCAGTTCCAAGAATCTTCATCGACTGGTATAATGATTAAAATTAAATATCCTCTTTCATTGATTCCTCTGAGTTACCAAAGATTACACTTTCTATGTTTTCTTTTGATTCGCAATCAACTTTTTACCCGACTGCCAAGTAAGGGTTATGTTTTTCGCGTATCTTGTATGTATGTTTGTTTGTTTGTAAATTTGTTTATTACCTCGTATCTTCCAAACGGCTGGATGGATTTCGTCAGTTAAGATATCGTTTTATTCGTATTAAAAACCCAAGTGTCATTAGAAAGATTTTGGAAAGAAAAAACAAATTGCCGGATTTTTGTCGCGAAATTAAATAACCATACCTATACCGAGTACGGCCTAAACAAGTGGTAATCGGTTTCAAAGCGTTTCAAGTTTCTGCAACAACTTTCAACGGGATTGAACTAAGCTTTTCAGCAGCTTATGTTAATCCATTTTTTTTACTTTTTCATCAAGGTACAATATTTCGAAGGCCACCACAGTCTGCGGCGTCGCCGTCGCTGCGGTCTCTCATTGCGATTGGGGTGCTTTGCCGCTGCGGTTTGTGGTCTGCGGTCGCCTTCTGAATGTTACCTTCAGCGTTATCGCTGACAGATTGTCAATGTCCCTTTGCCTAGATCCTCTGATGTAAAAAATGGCAAATGACGATAGCAGTTTCTCAGGAAGACGCTACTACCAATCTTCATGACGTAATTCTTTCCTTCCTTCAGGAAATTTTTGTTTATGCCCTGTTAAAACTTTTTGAAGTATAACCACAAGCTCTACGACTACATAATTAATTTAGCGGTACTGTAGCAAACTCTAAGAAGGGATTATGTGTAAAGCCACTAAAGGGTTGCTAACGACTTAAATATGTTTTGTGTGGCCCAAGGGTAAGTTCTAACGTATGGTAACAATAGTTTTCCCAACAATTTTCATTGTTCTCCGGTTGTGTGTCCTAAATGTATTGGGAGGTATGAAATGCTACTTGGCTTATTTTAGGTGTTCGTAGTGGTCGAATTTCGAAAAATGTTTTGCAACTCTTCTGTATCATAATTTACGAGTAGTGCCAACTTCTTATTTGATTTCTGCAAGATAATGTTGGACAACTTCCTTTTGACCTAAAATTTTGGAAAGAAGGAAAGAAGAAAGAAAATACATTTATTTAGCACAGACTATTATATATACATTGGAACATTTTATAATCGTTCTGTTTCAATTATTACTTTCATTTGATAAATATGACTGAGCGATTCAGTCAGGATTATCTCAGTTCGAGACTTAACAATGAAAAAATGAATCGTTGAGCTCCTTATGTTCTGAGTTGAGCTGCACGATTACTGACAAATGCGTGCACTGAATGGACAGGTCCACTCAATCTGTGTGGTTCTTTCTTCAAAAGACCATTTCAGACACCAGTCTACATGGTCTTCACATGATTTGACCAAGATTATGTCTGGACTTTAAAAGAGACTGTGACCTCTGAGTTTGTTTCGGTCTTTCTTCTCAGAGTAGTCAGATACGAAATGCCGACCTCATCTAGTTTTAAAATATGATTGACGTGTAAAAGTGTTTGCAAAACCTACTTACAGAAATAAAATCATTTATCATTTATTTATCATTTAAAAAAATTAACAACATTTTCAACACTTGTTTTGCACAATTCGAAAATGCGAAAAATTTTATTACAATAACTTGTACCTGTGCACACCCACCGCTCCGCGTCCCGCAAACCATCGGGGGAGTTGCGATTATCGGTCGGACTGTAGGTTGTAGTGAATGTCAAAGACTTTTTATTGTTTTATACAGATAGTATTTTTTGCGGTTTCCACATACATACGTAATATCACGCCCGTATTCTGCGAAATTTTAGGCAGAGGTACCTGTACTTTTAGTACACCCACAATTCGCCATTATGTTTAAGTCCCATATAATACCCGGCGACCTTTTGCCATCCACCGCGCACAAATCCAGATTCCAGGCTGCTTCAGAAAAATTCTAGATAGAAAAATAAATAACACTTTGGCCAACCTGGGAGTCGAACTCAGGGTTTTCTCGGTTTACTGTGGAGGTCTGCCCGGCTTGGGCAGCACCACCGTGTCCTCACGGAGGCGATCGACGGCAGCGATCCCTCGCGTCCGGCCCTGGCCCAGGCGGAGCGAGAGTGCATGGAAGGCAGTCACCTCCTTCTGCGAAGCAGTAATGCTTGCGAAGGAGGAGGCGGAACGCGTGAGGGAGCGGCAGTCTGTGCGCCCTCACGCCCCTAGTCGCCGCAGGAGACGCCCTGAGCGGCGGGAATCAGTAGCCGATTCCCGGCCACCGTAGGCGCGGGCTTGTGGACGGCGAGCTATGGGCAGCTCGCCGTCCGGTACGGACCAGGCCCGGGTCGACGGCGCGTTGTGTTCCACGCGCGCCTCAAAGAGATGTCAGCACGCACTGACGGGGTCTGCCAGGACCGGTGCCTGGCAGGGTTGCGGGTTTGTCCAAAAGGGATACCGTGGCCCTGGCACACAGGCTACTGAAGGAACACGGGTGGGTTTTAGTCAGTAAAAGTCTAACACGTCCTTCCGCTCCGCCCAGAGCGGGAGAAGTTATTTGATAATTTCCCACCCAAAGGAAAAAAATAGGGTGATTCCGGTTTATTTTATGATGTTCATAATCAAGTCATTAATTTACTCGACGACTTCCTAAAAAACGAGATTAAATGCTTTAAATCAACATCATTAATGCTCGCACCCTCAATAATAACTCCTTAGTCCCTTTTGCCGGAAAATAAGGCTTATTGTAAGCTATGAACCTAACATCCCGGAACAACATTTTTAAAATAATGAAAACAAAAGATTTGTCCTGCCGAGAACCCTTTCTGCTTATCCCTTATCGGACTTAATTAAAATGTTAAGTTAAGCAAGGCGATTAGTCTAACAAAAGCAAAGTTAAGTTAAGGCCCAGGTATATACCAGTGACTTTGACTGGTTAGCTTGCGTGTTCTGTACTGAGCTCACGCAACGCGTCGTACGTCCAGCCAGTAATAGGACTCGCCCACCCAGGAGCGCTTTCCCAAATAAGACGCATTATTAATTTATTATACATAAAACAAAAGGAATTTTAATAAAACACGTATACTAAAACATCAATAATTAAATTATCTTTAAAAAGGTGAAGGTTTCAGAAAAATACGCTTGACAGATTTTGCGTGATTGTCAGTTTTTTATCCGCGTTAGACATTACAAATTAATTTCACTAGATAGAATATTAACTCATTTAACATATATTTTTTCCAAATAATTAACACGAATTAATAATTACACGTTTAGACGTGATATTGTATAAAATCATTAACAGTCGGTTATTGTCGCCATAAAGTGAAATACTTAAACTGTAGTGTATTGTAGTGAAGTTTGTTGAAGGGTATTTAGATATTACATATGTAGATTTGGAGTTCGTTTTTTGTTTATAGTTATTGGTATTTTGAAGATTATTGTGGCTTATTGATTGAGGTTTCAAGATATAGTATTTATTTTCTGCCGCATTGGTGTAGTAGTTGCGAGCGCTGCTGGTGAGCATAAGGTCCTGGGTTCGATTGACGCTCTTAAACGTAACTGGCCAAATGTTGGAGTACTGTGTCCATTCCGGGAAAATAAGCAAGATGTTATTTGTGTTATTTTGAAAAGAAATCATAAAGTCAGCTTAACAAAGATCATTATCATTCTCATGGGTCATTGCAATTTGACTGCACTTGTGGAAAAATCTTTTTCAACACACTTTCTTGTAAAGTGACTCTTATAGCAACGCGTATAGATTAATAATTCAGCTTATTATACACTCGTGTTTTTTACATTGCATTACCACTTTAGTGTTTTTTACACGCAAATAATTTTTGTATCTAAAAACAATTATTATTTTTGTGAATAAATAAACTACTTCAGGTTACATTATGTTAGATCAATCATCAACATTATCATAATTTCATCAAATTATATATTTTTCATCATATTGACCTTAATTTGCGTATTGAAAACATTATTTTGTGTTTATTATATTTTTATAAAGGCTACACGCATCGATAACGTGGGACACAAAAAAAAAAAAAAAAACCAGCGCGCCATCCATATCCATACTTCCATACTAATATTATAAATGTGAAAGTAACTCTGTCTGTCTGTCTGTCTGTATGTTACGTTTTCACGCCTGAACCGCTGAACCGATCGTCATGAAATTTGGCAGAGATATAGTCTGGGATATGGAGAAGGACATAGGCTACTTTTTTATGCGATAACCGACATCCACGCGGGCGGAGCCGCGTGCAAAAGCTAGTTTTCTATAAAAGTTAATAGCAAATACAAGTCTGATTTTTTCCTCGCAAGTGTGTTGAAACACGTCATTATGAAACGCGTGTGCAACTTAGCACACTTGTTTACAACACACTTTCCTTTCATAGACAAGATTCTTGACTAACCTCCATTTTCTCAGAGCTAATACATATTTTGATCATAGTCTAATATTTTTGTCTACTGCTATTTCGTCAATCTATTTGAACAGAATCCATACTAATATTATAAATGTGAAAGTAACTCTGTCTGTCTGTCTGTCTGTATGTTACGTTTTCACGCCTAAACCGCTGAACCGATCGTCATGAAATTTGGCAGAGATATAGCCTGGGATATGGAGAAGGACATAGGCTACTTTTTTACGCGATAACCGACATCCACGCAGGCGGAGCCGCGGGCTGCATCTAGTATCCAATAAAAGCTTCAAAAATGAGACTGGATGTGTCATTAATTCATCATCTATAATCATAATACTATTAAAATTTGTCATGAAACTAAACCTGGGAATGTGTAAAAATTTTGCTATTACATTAACCACTGTAATTGCTTCTTTACACTCTAAATGCCCTTAGATTAAATATTACATTATTTATATATAATCGAAATGAAACTCCCATCCAATATAATATTGCCTTACTCATTTATATTTATCACCCGACAGTTATAAATCAATCCATTATAAACAAGTGACTATTCCATCTGTCGGCCGTCGGTCACAGACCGAAAATATATCTATCGATAAAACCAGACAGGTTGATTGCTAACCGACTATCCAAAAAGGAGGAGGTTCTCAATTCCGTTGTATTTTTTCTTTTTTAATGTTTGTTACCTCAGAACTCCATCATTTACTCGTATAAACCGATTTGAAAAATTGTTGTTTGAAAGGATTATACTTCCAGATTGTTTCCATTTTAAAAACCGACTTCTTTCAAAAAAGGACGGGGTTTCTCAATTCGATCGTATATATATTTTTTAAATGTTTGTTCGCGGATAACTTCGTCGTTTATGGACCGATTTTGATGATTCTTATTTTTTTGTTGGAAAGGAGATATCCCAAATGTGATACCATGATAACGAAACCAGGATCTGATGATGGGATCCATGAGGGATTGTGGGAACTACTCAAATGTTATAGGCATACTTTTAGCGATATTTGTATTTTCATCAACAACTCAAGCAACTTTCTGAATGCAAATTCAGAAAGTATCATTTGGTGAAGTGGAACTGATGAAGAAGAGCAAAGATGGCCGCTGGAACTCCTCAATGATATGTATTTCATGGGTGGCGATAAGATATCTCGATTAAGACAGTTAAGCGACTATGAAGAAAATTTAAATAAATAATTCTGATGAAAATGGTACCATCGAACTGATCAGAAGATGAAGCCGGAACGTATTCACCGGAACTTCGTAATAAAACAATGTATCCTAGCCGTGTTTGGGTTTATTGGAATTAGCATGAGATGCACTCTGGCTATAAATGGTTTTTAACCGATATTAACTTTGCTTAGGTAGTTTTTAGTTAGCTTCGATAATACGTATTTAATCCACTTCGTATTATCTTGTGTTACTGTTGTTTGTGCCCTGTTGTAGTAGACCACTACTTGCTACAACGCGATTAGGTACCAACCTAATCGAATTGTTGTGGGGTAGGCACCATAACTAAAATAGTGAAAAATAAAAACTTTTTAACAAAAGAAACAACCGACTTCCAAAAAAAAATTTACACTAAAATGTGAAAAATACTACTTTTGGAAGTCGGTTATTTTGTCAATTCTGCATAACACAATTTTTGGGGAGAATATGAATATTCTATTGCTATTCAAAATGAAAATTGCAATTCGTATACAGTGATGAGAAGTGGACGCTCACGCAGGAGGCTGTGTACAGGGTGAGAGATGCACAGAGAGCCATGAAGCGGTCCATCTTGGCATAAGACCGAGTCCCAAACATCGAGATTTGCAGACACATATTAATAAACCTTCTCTCTTACATTATAAAACATCTCTTTGAAAATGTCATCCTGTATTGTAATTAATATGAATGCATACAAAAAATCATCTACAAGCAATATCAAAATCCATTTCATATCAAAATAACAGAACAGTAAAAAAAAAATCGCCCAAGTGCGTGTCGGACTCGCCCATGAAGGGTTTCGTAGCAGCAAGCGCTGTTAACGATTTATGACGTACTAACTTTTGCCCGCGGCTCCGCCCACGTGGATGTCGGTTATCGCGTAAAAAAGTAGCCTATTTCCTTCTCCATATCCCAGGCTATAATCTCTGCCAAATTTCATGACGATCGGTTCAGCGGTTTAGGCGTGATAACGTAACATACAGACAGATAGGCAGAGTTACTTTCACATTTATAATATTAGAATGGATTAAAAAAAAAACTACTTACTAGATCTCGTTCAAACCAATTTTCGGTGGAAGTTTACATGGTAAACTAGATTTGATTTGATTTTCTGGTTTTTAGTTTGTACATCATATTTTTTTTTTAGTTTTATCATTCTCTTATTTTAGAAGTTACGGGGGGAGGACACATATTTTACCACTTTGTAAGTGACTCTCGCGCAAACTATTCAGTTTAGAAAAAAATATATTAGAAACCTCAATATCATTTTGAAGACCTATCCATAGATACCCCTCAAGTATGGGTTTGATGTTTTTTTTTTTAAATTCAGTTCTAAGTATAGGGAACCCCCAAAATATATTGTTTTTTTTTTTTTCTATTTTTGTGTGAAAATCTTAATGCGGTTCACAGAATACATCTACTTACCAAGTTTCAACAGTATAGTTCTTATAGTTTCGGAAAAAAGTGTCTGTGACATACGGACGGACAGACAGACAGACATGACGAATCCATAAGGGTTCCGTTTTTTGCCATTTGGCTACAGTACCCTAAAAATAGATAGGTACATTTCCAAATTTCTGATTTTAAAACGAGTCCGTAAAGCAAATCGTCAAAAAAAAACCGTACTCGATTCTAAAGTAGGTCAGGATTCCTCTTTCCAATCAGGTGGATTGACAGTAGCATCTATCTGAACTGACTGGACCAGGTTCTCGTTTAATCAAATATCGATTGTGTCTGTTCCTAATTGTTTCAAAGAGATGGTTCAACTCTAATTGTGTACGGCTGCAGAATCTTTTAGTTTGTGTTAGGTGTTTCGACAACGGTGTTTTAAAAGCAACATGCTAGTTAAAATTAAAACTAGAGTCATTAATGCATGTCTCCTACCGTGCCTGACATTTGCTGGCCAAACTAGGAAGTACACCACAAAAATAATGAAAAAAATTATCACCTACGGGGACTAGAGCGCAGTATGCTTAAAATAAAGCAAACCCGAAAATAAAACACATTAAAATAGGAAGCATTACAAAAGCCACTGATGCTCTTCATTTTGCCCAGACAATAAAATGGAAATGGACGGGGCATAGATTGACAGACAAGCGATGGACCATAAGAGTGACATCATGGAAAAGCCCAAAAGGGAAACGCTACAGAGGAAGACTGTACAAAAGATGGGAAGACGATATAATCGAGATGACTAGCCCAGGCTGGATGCAAGCAGCCTAAGATAGAGATAACTGATTTTCTTTGGAGGAAGCCTTCACCTGCGGAGGGGTTAAAACTCAAAGCATTTATTTAAATTCGACCATTTACAGGCTCTTTGGAACTGTCAAAGAGTCGGCCAGTTAGTCAGAAAGTTGAAGCCCAGTCCAAAACGTAGATCTCTATGGAGAAGAACGAGCAAGAAACTCCAAGGACACTCGTTTAAATCAAGATATTACAAAATCCTGGGTATATTATTCTTGTTTCTTTTGAGAACAATGTAAAAAAAAAACTAAATAAGCCCTGGCAGTTAAGCGATGACCAGTCTCAACAGACGGCGCGGCGCTCGTCTAGTTCTTGCAGACTGAGTTAAATTCTAATTTAGTGTTAATATAAAAATAGTAATAAGTTCATCAATATATCTAACCCTAAATATAATATGTATCTAACTCATAAGTACCTATGCCTTACTACCTTATGATAAATAGTAATTATACAGGAAAATTTTATAATCCGTGCGCAAATTTTGACAAATTAAACTTAAACGTGTAATTTATCTAATTAAATTAATTAAACTTATACACCTATTTCTTATTTTGATATGTCTTTCAAAAAATTAAGTTGACGTTAACGAAAGATGTTTATTTTGAAACTGGTATAATGGATACTCGTCGCGCAACGCGCCGGCCGGCGGTGCGGTCAGTAAAGCGGAACGCAGTAGTAGGTACTTATCTCAGACCAAATAAAAAAACCAAGACACAGCGCTGTCAACAGTGACGTGAGGCCGGTTTTGTAAACATGTGTGCACTTAGTGAGGCGTAGTTTGATTGTAAATGGTTGTAAATGTGTGCGTGTGAGCGTGTATGCACAGCGCGGAGGTGTAGTTTTGGCATGCTTCACTGTATTGTTCGCAGCGCTCTGTCTTAGTTTTTTATTTGGTCTGAGGTACCTATCAGCTGTGCGCTCGCCCATTGATATTATTACGAATAGATTGTATCCATATTTTGCTGATTTCAAGTAGGACCAAAAAAAAAATATTGAAAAAATTATGGGAATGTGTTCTACGAGTATTACTAATTCTGAACCACCAAAAAAAAATTGCGCTCTGAAAAACTTATCCTGTATGTATTTAACTTTTGCAAGAAATAAAAGGCTCTTTTGTATGTTTCGACTTGTGAGGCTTTGAAGTAATTTCGGCGAAAAGACTAGTTTTTTTTTTGTCTGTCAGCCACGATGTTTGGAGTAATTTGTAACATTCACGACTTTTTTGAATTGAAAAGGGTCTTCCCAATTTCAGATCGCTTAGTTCAATTTTTGTAAACCTAGTTGTTTACAAAGATTGAACTGAGCGATCTGAAATCACGTACAGTCAGTATACACAATTAGCTGACCCCCCCTTGCATAAATGGTTAAAACATTTTTACTAGCAAATCGTACGATTTTAATTTTTTTTCTAGTTTTGGGTAGATTTCGTATAGGTATTTCAATTAAATTAAGAATTATAAAATTCTATCGATCCGTATTCAAAAAAATCTCAACCATTTATGCAAGGGGGGGTCAACTAATTGTGTATACTGACTGTTCAAAACCCACATCAAACGTGTCCTTATCAAAAAAGCATATTATAAGATAAAAGACTACGTTGAAGACAAGGAAGTTTGGCAATAATTCCTTCTGCACATGTGGCTTCCCTGGTACCTCATAAACAACATAACTATGTCAATGTCTATTAACTGCTCCCAAGTAACGATGTTTATTTAGAATTTTTTTTATTTTTTTTATTTTACATATTTCCTTGACATAATCTTTTCATTATTTGACATTATTTACTTACAAATCGAATTCCAATTCTTTATTAGTGGCTTTTGTGGACATGATATTTATTCAGATATGTTACTGTAGTTGTAATTGCAATCATGTCATTAATATTTTATATACTTAGATTATTTTATATTTTGTGAATGTGAGAACGTTGTAGGCCTAGTAGAGTGTAGATTTGTTGGCGGTTTTCTATTTTGTTAAGTACCTGGTAATTGTTGAAAGGCCTACACTGTCCTCCCATACCTATTACTTATCACTGTTATTTAATGATATTGTAAAGCCAATTATTTTTAAAAGAGTAACCGTGGAGTTTCTTGCCGGCTCTTCTCCATAGGAAACGACTAACTCGAACCGTGCACCTAGCTTCTGACGTTTCATAAGTGCCCATGTAGGTTTATGTGAAATAAAATATTTTGATTTTGATTTTGATTTTGTACAATTATTTTGCACATATGATTAGCTTATGCTAATACGGCTGTAGGATTGGATTTAAGCTTTGGTCAATTTAATGCGAATCCTGTGCCGGATGCAGGGCAAAATTCGCTCGGGGCGATTGTGTCGACTAGCTTGTATCCAATGGAGGGGTGGACAAACTGGTGCGAATACGTGTGACTTCTTAATCATTAAAGCAATGAACGCGTGCACTCACGTCCCGAATCCCGCACTGGATTCGTCTCAGTTTGAGTGGTCTCCAACTCAAACTCTTCTTAGTGAATATGACTTGATATTTTTTTAAAGATGCACATGCAACAATTATTACGACGGCCTCTCTTTGACCCCCATGAGTATTTGATGTTTGACAAACATCACTAATTCCATTTCTCTTGTCCCCAGCGTGAAGACAGAAGCTACATCCAACGGTGCACTGTCACGTCTGTACATAGCGAACGCCAACAGAAACGACTCTGGGAACTACACGTGTTCATTAGCAGACGTCGCTGCCTCTGCTGTGTCTGTGCACGTGCTGAGAGGTGGGTTATCTTTCTTTCTTTCTTTATCATTAACACGAGTTGATAGCCAATGGGAGGTAGGATATTTATGTCTTTAATTATTTGTTTCTTATTTGTTGTGTTTATATTTCTATCTCTCACTTTTATTTTCCTTTTTTTTATTGCTTATTTCTTTCATTATTTTGTTCTCTTTACTTTGATAAGATTAAAGGCATTCAAAATCAAATCAAAATCAAAATATTATATTTCACATAAACCTACATGGGCACTTATGAAACGTCAGAAGCTAGGTGCCCGGTTCCAATTAGTCGTTTCCTATGGAGAAGCCGGCTGGCAAGAAACTCCATGGTTACTCTTTTAAAAATAATATAATTGGCTTATACAATATTTTAAAATAACAGTGTTAATAGGTATGGGAGGACAGTGTAGGCCTTTCAACAATTACCAGGTACTTAACAAAATAGAAAAGTGCCAACAAATTTACACTATACTAGGCCTACAACGGTCTCACATTCACAAAATAGAAAATAATCTATAAAAAAGCTTAAAAAAAAGATATATAAATGCATTGTGTGTAAAAACGGAGTACATAATGAACGCCAACAGAAACGACTCTGGGAATTACACGTGTTCATTAGCAGACGGCGCTGCCTCTGCTGTGTCTGTGCACTAGCTGAGAGGTATAATATCTTTTTTGCAAGAAAGAAATCATATCTCAAGCAGAGACAGAGTTTCGGACGGGATTTATTTTTAAAAGAAATAAATAGTTTTTAATTTTATTTATTTCCTCTTTTTTTCCTTCCTTCCTTCTTTTTTCTTTTTTCCTTATTTTATCTTTAATTTAGTTTTACATCAATACAAAAGTTAAGTGATTTGGTTAACCGTTGTTATTTCAGTCAGCTAATTACAGTAGTTGGATAGCATAATTAGAGAACAGATTTACTAAAAGACTTATTAATGAAAAAAAAAAAACTTTTATTGTCACGAATAAGATAATTCTAACCATTTAATAATAAAAGGGAAAAGTATTCCGTAATGTTTTATGCTATTTTATTATCTTATTTTATCTACTCTCATATCATAAAATTCGAATTATAAACTTCAAAACGAGTTTATATTGACATAGTTTTTGAACACAATACCGAAATTTAAAAATATAATCATATTACAATACTTTTTATATAACAAAATAATGTTATAAAACAATTTTTTTTCCATTACGATATAGGGCAAATCAAATAAGTTAACCAAGAAGTTTCTATAATTTTTTTTCTCTAATGAAATGCCTTAAGTTGGATCCACACACAGTCCGGCTTCTATATGTGTGGCACCAGGCGGCAGGCCACCGGCTGTGTGTGGATCCAGCTTTATGGAACGAATTTATATAGCATTACAAAAAAGTTTTGATTCCAATTTTTACTTGTCTGTGGTAGCCCCCACTTTAGCGCATGCGCGGTGATGTGCTGGGGTTTGGCGCCATCCATACGTCGTTTTGTTGTATTGAATTTCGTGGGAAAATATTTCTTACTCCTTTTAACTTTGATCTATTATTTAGTGGGTTCAATCCCAATGTATGAGAGTAGATAAAGCAGCGTATGAAACTGCACATAACTAGGTATTAAAACACTCGTATGTTAATACCCCTCATTATGCGACAGTTTCATAAACTACTATTGTAATTCTCGGAATCTAGTGATCGATAAGGCTAAGTTTAAAATGGTTTTATTTCGAAATTCTCCGAATCTAGTGATGAATTAGCCTAAGTTTAAAGTTGTTACGCTTTAATAGTGCTGGAATAGGTTTCTAACTATCGAAAAGCTGTCTTTGTTCTATTTTCCGACTAAATCTGTTTGTGCTAACTCCCACTAACGATTTTGGAAGCTAAAGACTTTGCTAATTGTATAATCCAAGGTAGATTATACAATTGTGTGCTGTGTATTAAGTGTGGACAAAAAAAATAAAAATAAACAATTTTCATAGCTTGACATTGATAAATGATTAATGATATTTGTTTAGTTCTGTAAATTGGTTAATTGTGTAAAAATCAAAAACACTTCAATACGTCAAAAATAAATTATGTTTTTAAACTGGATGTGGTCGGTGTTTCCTATCTGACTACTCTGGGAAGAAAAACCGAAACAAACTCAGAGGTCTCTTTTAAAGGTTGGACATAATCTACGTCAGGCAAAAGCATAAGCCTATCATAGGCAGTACATAAGCGTATATAACGCCCACAGTTATATTTGAGTCCTCGAAGAAGCTCATGCCTAAAAACAGCTGCACGAGTCTATCGATCAGGTTAAGCTACGCTTGCCGGGGGTTGGTCCGTGGATGGGTGACCACCTTTACAAACCGAGACTCCTTGACGCAGAAAGCACATTAAGTCGTTGGTCGTGGCTGTCATTTGTAGATCTTTGACAGTTGTTACGGGTCGTCAGAAGCCCAAAAGTCTGACAACCAGTCTTACCAACGGATATATTATTAGTTGCTGGGGTGTGAAGGTCGGATAGGCAGTCGCTCCAATAAAATCCTGGTATTTAGCTGCATTCGGTTAGATTGGAAGGCGACCCCAAAATAGTTGGGAAAAGGCTAGGCAGTTATGTTTTAGTCCTCTGTAAAAGAAATAAAGAAAGAAAATACGTTTATTTGCGGCGAACATGACGCAAAGAAAGAACACAAACACGTAAATAACAAGTTGGGGGAAAACATGCGCCACATCCACGCAAAACGGCCTTCGCTCAGCATCAAACTCAAACTCAAACTCAAACTCAAAGCATTTATTTCAAATAAACCAATTACAGGCACTTTTGAATTGTCAAGGGGTCGGTCAGTCAGAAAGATGAAGCTAGTTGCCCATTCCAAAGCGTAGTAGGTTCCTATGGAGAAGAACGGACAAGAAACTCCATGGACACTCTTTTAAAACAAAATATTGTTACAAAATATGGGTTACATCATTCATGTTGAAGTTATACATGTGAGAACAATGTAGAAAGACGTGCACGTTAGAAGCGTCCGTAATAGAAACAATTCAAAAATTAAAATAAGCCGTGGCAGCTAAGAGATGACCAGTCCCAACTGACGGCGCCCGTTCACGAACATGACGCATGGATCAGCACCATTTAGCTCAACCATTTTGAAGGGAACTTAATGATCCAACACACACGCCACCACCAGCGAGACATTTGAGTGAGCATGACATACTCTCAGCCGCCAGGGCACATTCAAGTCAATAAAAGACATATTACCCGGTAAATGGTAGCTCTATAGTACATAGTACTCACACCTGTGCTATGCAATTATATAATTCAAGGACATTGAGTTTATACAATGCAAAAATAGTTTACAATCTTCAGCAGTTCAGCATAATGCTGCAACCCTATTCGAGACAGAGCCCCAGCGCTGGCTGGCGCTGACGTGATGACGTCAACCGGTGCAGCAAAAGGAAATTTATCGCCGTAAAATATAGACTCCGGGATGGTACTGAGAAATTTCCAATAGAAAGATCTAATAACCTCTCGTTCAAAGTTGTGGTTGCTACCGCTGCACAAACGAGTCAGTACTTTTTTATTAGTTTTGCAGAATAAAAAAAATATAGCAGATGTCCTTCCCTGATGCATTTAATAAAGGGTCAACAACAACACACAAAGTTTCTTAAATTCCTTCTCCATATAAAACGATAACGACCTCCACAAAATTACCCATTTTACCCTCATTGGAATTCAATTCAATGAACCCAACTCAAAACACAATGTACAATTCGCGTTCAAAATTAAATGTACCCAATTTAATTTTTTAACATTCACAAATCGAACGACTAAATGAACCGAGTGAATTTCGAATCTAATCTATCGAGTTACTGAATCGATTTTAACTGAATTTTCTTTATTCGAAAGAATTTGTGGAAGATGGATCGACGCTTTTATATTCGTAATGCGTCTTCGAAGTGACAGAGATTGACGAAATAATGTCCCATTTGAAGTTAGCGTTGTGTGAAGTGTGTTATATTATTTAGGTATTGATGGTAAATATTTATGAACACGTTACTGAGTAATTTTCTCGATATTTTTGTGTTTTGGGCTGTACAACGTACAGTCGCGGAATGAAAAGGTTGACCACCTTAAGATCTGTTTTTGGTTGCTCAGTATGTTATCAGTATCAGATTTATCGACCGAGTATGACACATTCCGTCATAATGAATGTCATTTCACTACATGGCCCACAGATACGTCCCCTATGAGAATTTACCTCTTTACATTTTGGAAAGGCGAGTAAAAAAAAAAAACTATTTACCTCATTCATTCCTCAGTTATTTTAGGAAGCAGAAAAGAGGACCGCAAAATATCGAATTTTGGTTTTGCGAGCTGAACATTGAAAATCATAATTATGTGTAAATCTAAATCTAATAACTTATATGTGTAGATTAAGTTAAGTTTTGAAATGTAACTTGTAATTTTTATAGGAATTAAACAGTTATTTTTTTATTATTGTAAATATTTTAATTACGCTTTAATAATTTAATTGACTTAGGAACGAGTAAAACTTGCCGTGCTACTTAAATCACTGGTGTATACCGGTGTTCACAGAAATCAAACGAAATTAATGCTAGTATAAATATATTTCAACAAAACAAACAATCACTTCTGTGAAAATAATGCCGATTGGGATTTATTATTAGCCCACAATCTTAACTGAAAATAAGCAATAACTGAATAAGTAATGTTTAATAAGAGATGTAACCACCACGAGCATCAATGACACTTTGTAACCTATTTCTCATGGAACCCACAAGGCTCGAGCATAGGTTCGTTCCTCTCATTTCATCCCAAATCATTTGGCAGTAGATTTCTATAGCTTCTTTGGTCCTTTCGTTTCTGTTCTCCCAATGCTGCACCATTAAACCCCATAGGTTCTCTATCGGATTCATATCTGCAGATTTTGCTGGCCAGTTTATTTTTTTTATATCACGGTGGCGGTCGAACCATTCACTCACAATACGAGCGGTGTGTGTGCGAGCATTGTCTTGAACAAAACGAATCCCAGGGAAATCGTCAGCTGGATAAACAGTTCGGACACTTGGCAGCATAGTCTCTTCCAGAACCGACATATAGTATCCAGAACCTCACAGTATACCTGGTTAAATTTAGGTTTCGCGATATTTCACTGATAGTGTAGCCATCTTCGTGTTGATCAATAATAGCTGCTCATTCTTGAATATTCAAATTTCTCGGCATTGTAAAATATTAACACGAATACAAGAAATAGCAATGATGACATTGACAGGAACTGTTATTCAAACTAAAAAAATTATAGTTTTAATAATTAAAAGCGAAGAGGATGTAGGTAATCATTAAATTTATCAAACTTGACACAACGTAATGGCAAGATGAAACGAATAAAAAGGTTTTAGTTCAACTATTAATAGTCAAGGAACTTTAAGCCTAAGTAAATTTGAACTTTGTTGTCAAACAGTTAAACATAATTTTCAATACAACACTCTCGTCTGTTACACAGTTTAAAAAGGTAACATGTGCTTGCAACGCGTAAATGAATTTATTTGAAAACTGGGCAACCTTTTCAATCCGCGACTGTACAATCACCACCAATTTTGGACTTTGTCACATAAACTTCTCTCCATACTTGCAAAGGTATTTGAAGCCCTCATATGTGCTATTTAGACATTTATCACAGCCAATATGGATTTATGAAGGGAAAATCGACAGCTACCGATTTGATGACTTACGTTGAAAGCATTGTTGAATCGGTTGATGCGCATGTCCAGGTTGATTCAATCTACACCGACTTCAGCAAGGCTTTTGACACGGTAGACCATGGCATGCTCGTCAAGATGCTTAAATTGTATGGCATTTCGGAGCCCCTCTTAGGCTGGTTCTAGTCATATCTGTCTGAACGGATGCTCAGGGTTCTGGTGAATGGCTGCTCTTCAGATTCGTACACTGCAACGTCGGAAATCCCTCAGGGATCTCATTTAGGTCCGATTGTATTCATTCTTTTTATAAATGATATTTACAAATGGTTCCAGAACTCAAATATATTCTTATTTGCTGACGACCTCAAAGCCATAAAGATTATAAGAAATCCTGCGGACTCGGTACTATTCCAAAGCCACTTAGACCGCCTGACTAAGTGATGTGAGTACAACCAAATTGTCTTTGAATGTAAAAAATGCCATCACATCATATTCACAAAAAAAAGCTAAGTTTCGTCGAAAATATTGACAAAACTATATCAAAATCAACAAAGAAAAATCAACTTGGCTTCGTTATGAGAGTGTAAAAACTTCAAAAAGCTAAACATTAAAAAAAAATATGTACAACTCGCTAGTTAGAAGGCATCTCGAGTATTGCAGTATGGTCTGGTCACCTGAGTAGGTATAAGGTCCACAAAAAGCTCATCGAACGGCTGGAAAAATGGTTCTTGTGGCATCTCACCTAAAATAGTAATATGGGCAAAAAACTCGTATCAAGAAAGAAATATTTTAAGATGATGTCGCTGGAGAAACGCAGGCACACACTAGATTTGGTTTTTCTTAAGAAGCTAATAGCAGGCCCTCTGAACTGTCCCGATTACCGCCACACGAGTATGAGTGACATAGATGACGCACAAACTTCAAATCCGAATTTCATCTAAATCATGATGTGCCACATAATATTAATGATTGGTAACAATTATTCGTAATCGTATCCAGAGGGAATATGCGCAGAGTATACTTAACTTAAGGTAGCCCCGACAGAGACCACGCTAACTAGTTTGATTGAATCTATGGGAAACATATAGAACAGTGTTATAAAATATTGAAAAAAATAAAAAAAATAAAATCGCGGCTTCGTGACTTCGCGAGCTTTGGACTTCAGTCGGCTCGAGCGACGGATACATAAATATACAAAAGATTTTCTTTATTGGAAATACTCGTTTCAAACATAATATTTACAAGTTTTAAGACTTTATTTATATCTATGGGTGATATTATTGTATCAGTTAGAAATATACTTATACAGTTTGTTAGGTTAAACGAGGGACATATCTACTTCAAAGGACAGTTGTAGTACTTAATTTTACTATGGGTAATAACTAAACTGATGTCGCTGAGAGAATGCATGTTATACGAATTTAAACTATATTTGTAGACTAATAAAGTTTAAATTCGTTTACAACTGACTATAGGTATCAGAAACGCATTCTCTCGGTGGTCGGAATATAATTGCAAACATTTAAACCAAAATGCTATAGAATATTGCATTTTGGTTTCAAAAATCGTTCTAATTTATGTTACGATATCGTCGCGCGTTCGTGTTAGGCCCAGTGATTGGAATCGTGTAAGAAATGTTAGAGGTTACGTTGCTAGCATTCTTGTTAACTCATCCAACTAAGCTGAATAATGCTTGTAATGGGAAGGAGTTCAAGCTTGGTGAATCGGGTACGGTTATAACGTACGATCTGTCTATTACCAACACAAATTCTTGGTTCTTTCGATATTAGGATTGGAGGAAATTGTAAGTCTAAAGGATAACTTGATCAGATAAATAATATCATGAATTTCTGACACAAAGCTTAGAAGAAAATGAGATATATTTTTATTGAGAAAAAATAAGAAGCGCAAATGTGCGTGTATGAAAGTCTTTCAAATAAAAATAAACTTATACAATGTGTTAGGTTAAACGAGGGACATACTTTAAAGACTTGTGAAAATAAAGAAGTTTTACGATGGGACCAATCGGCGACCGAATAATATGATTATATATATTTAGATTACACTAAATATATATTATAATATACAGGAAAGGTTTTTATTCAGTGCGCAAATTTTGACAAATTAAACTTAAACGTGTTTTATTATACACCTATTTCTTACTTTGATATGTCTTAGTACAAAAAAATTAAGCTATCGTTAAAGAAATATGTTTATTTTGAAACTGGTATAATGCATACTCGTCGCGCAACGCGCCGACGATGGCGCGATCAGTGAAGCGGAACGCAGTAGTAGGTACCTATCAGCTGTGCGCTCGCCCATTGATATTATTACGAATAGATTGTATCTATATTTTGCTGTATTCAAGTGGGCCAAAAAAAGAGTATTGAACAAATAATTGTAATGTGTTCTATTACTTGAAAAAAATTTGCGCACTGGTTAAAAACTTACCCTGTATAAAACGAAGTCGAGTTAGTTACACCATTTATAACTCAATAATGGCTGGACCGACTGTTATTATCTTTGGTTTATTGGATTTGTCTCCACACAGAGTAGCAGAATAACTATTGAAACATGCGGAAAATTCACGAAAAAAGAATTATGTAGAAAATTCACTTTCTGATACATATTGTCCAAAACGGCTTTTTTGATGATATATCAAGAAATTCCACGCTGAAGAAGTCGCGGGCAGAAGCTAGTACATATATAAAACAAAGTTGGGTCAGTAACACCATTTATAACTCTAAAAAGGGCTGCACCGATTTTCATGATCTTTGATTTGTTGGATTTGTCTCCGCACCGATTAGCAGAATAACTATTAAAACACACGAAAAAAATCAAGAAGAAAAAATTTATTATTTCAAACAATTTGTATGGAACGAAAATTGTGGTGTCTTACGACTTCCACGCAAACGAAGTTTCAAGCAGAAGCTAGTATGAAACAAAAAGGGCAATACCTACGCTATTAAAATCTAGCGAACAGGTGATTACGTTTTTCTTTTTTAGCAGAATAGATTCCCATAGTAAAAGTTGTTCATTTTATAGTATGTCCCTCGTTGAACCTAACACCTGTATTTATAAGAGTTAAGTTCCAAGCGTAATATTCAGTCCCTTAAACCAACTCATATTCACAAGGTGTTTAACACTTTTCCGATCAAAATAGGTATGTACATCATACAAAAGCTGATAGGTCAGATAATACATTAACTAATAAAGTGAGTTAAGTTTCTAACCTAATATTTAGTCCCTTAAACCAACTCATATTCACAAGGTGTTCAACACTTTTTCAATCAAAATACATCATGCAAAAGCTGATAGGACAGGTAACACATTAACTAATAAAGGTACGACCGCATTGACCACAAATATCGTCGTATATCGAATCTGAAACCGGATAAAACCAGCAACTTCTAGTTTCCGGGAAACTGGACGTGTCTAAAGAAAATGTAAGCTAGGAGTTTTACTACGTCATCTGTTTCTCTTAAGGCAAAAATGCCAGGATAGCTCGCGAAATTGAAATTTTCTTAAAGAAAGAAAGAAAGAAAGAAAAAGTATTTATTGGGACTCATACAGGAAGTTCACATTTTAAACTAAACACACTCATAGTAACACAAATAAAAACAAAAGTAAAATGAAAACAAAACCTGTACGGGGCCAAAAGGCTCCTATCTCAGCATGATGCTGCGACATTTAAAAATAAGTGTCGCAGCGCTGGTATTCCGATAGTCAGGTCAGTGTCAGATTGTATGTTGATCTGAATATGATTTGCGACTGTAACAAATCTGTTTTATAGAATTATAATCATTAAAATCATCAATACAGCTCTTTAATTTCATTTTACACTAATGAATGACTCTTTCACGAAATCTTGACATTTGAAGAGAAGTTGTATTACTGACTCTAATGATTGTAATATTCTGAAAATACATATTTTTTATGGTAGCGAATCATACTTAAATCAACATACATCCAGACAATTAGCTGCAAATTGCAAAAATCGTAAAAAAAATTGAATTTCGTGGGCTACCTTCGCGCTTCCCCCTTATTAAAAACTTGTTATGTTCCATATTTTATACTAAATAATGATTCTATTTATCGTCGCCATGCAGTGAAAACCTCCTAATTGCAATTAACGTTATTTTACAAGGGAAGATAAAAACTGTCTGAAAAAGAAAGTCATTGAGGTTCTCCGACGTTCTCATTATCATCAATAGAACGCATTAAGAGTATCTTAGAGCCGTGCACATTTGTTTGTTTTATGAATATGCGTTAGGGGATTTTCTTCACAACATATAAATATAAATAAAAACAATATTTTTTTCTTTAAGAGGTTTTCATTGCACGCCGACGGTATAAAACTATGTTCCATTTGCCACGTCAATCTTGCGACAATCTTTTAGTTTCAAATGTTCAAGTTTTATTTTTTACTGTTTGTATTCCTTGTGCGTGTCCCAAATAAAATATTTTTCTTTCTTTTATTTATTTCTTTTCTTTTACCTTCGATTAAAAACCGACCAACGTCAATCGATCGATTGTCCTAAGCTATTTTCAATGACATCACTCAGAAGTCCGACATCTATCCTTTCCGATTGATCGACAGACTAACACATTGTAGCTCATAGAGGTAGAATTATTTACTATACAAAGCTTTACACTTACGCGATCGACAAAAATGTTAGCTACTATTACGTCGTCTATTTCTCTTAGTTCCAATTTCTGCTCATGATCGTCTGTTGGTACAGTTTCATCGTGTATCGCTTTCATAAATTTTTCATTCCAAAGGATTATTGGTCCACTGATCATGCATTTGATGTTAGAAACGTCCACTCCGTTAGAAATATTTATCTGTTTATCTGGTCGAGTGGAAATTTCCAGTTCTGTATTAACTTCTCCATCACATATTTCTATTTTTTTCTGGTTCTATAATTGTTCAAAGCTTTGTAAAACTGGTCCATTTTGTTTTTCTGTATTAAAAAAAAAAAAAAAATACCCTTTGAGAACATTTTCCAGCTATTTGTTCCAAAGCATTCTGCCCAAATCCCGAAATAAAACATCGATTTAAACCGCTACAATAAAAATGTAAAAGTTTTAAATGTCAAATTATGTGACGCAGAAAACAATTATTATTAGGTATCATAAATACGGCTCACTTTAAATCACGTCTGAAAAATAAAGTCTGACAACCTGTCTAACCAACAGGTATTGCGTTCCTAACCTAACTGGGTTGTCGAGGCAGTTGCTCCATGTAAAGTCCTCGTGATTAGCTACATTCAATTAGACTGAAAGTCGACTCCAACTTAGTGGGAAAAGCCTCCTGCCGAATTATGATGACGTATAAACTAAAATAGTATACGAGTATATAGGAATATATAGAAATTTCTCAGTAGCATCCCGGAGTCAGGATTGGTGCCAGCTTGATAGCAATAGGTTCAGACTACCACAGATGTAGATAGACCTAGATAACGCAAGTATCACGATCGGTATGAAACCAAGCGTACCATTTTTTGACTACCTACTATGACGTCACAAGCACTATTTAGTGATGGGAAAGTTCGTATACTGTACGAATACTATTTATTGAGTAATTGTGTACATTAAATAATTATTAAGAATCGTTTAAATAGATTAATTAATCGATTTTGTGACAGAGTAACAAGACAGAGTAGTAATAACTTACGATTTTTGTATGTAAGCTGGGCAAGCGAAGTAGTTGCTCTTGCGTTATCTAGGTCTATCTATATCTGTGCTCACCCTCTATTGCTTGGGACTTAAACATATATATATATATATATATATGACTTATACTCCATTAGTAATATTATATTAAACATTTAAGTAAACCTTTTTTACAGTCCGTACAACCGATTTTGACTTCTATTGCGTTGGTGGCATGACAAATGGCAGATGCAGTAAACAGTTGGTATTGTAACCACTTTTTAACTTTTAATGCCATCCTTATACCAACGGAATAGAAGTCAAAATCGGTTGAACGGTCTGTAATAAAAGTTTTTTTTATGTTATTTCAAATGGAGTATAGCGTAATATGGGTGTCCTGTGTAATGGTACACCACTGATTAGCCCTTTAGGGATAACAGGCGTGATGGTTTGTTACGTTATGTAAAAATTAAAATGTTCTTTCTTTTGCAGGCGAGAACCCGCTAGCGATGCAACGAGGCGGCGCGGCGAGTTGTTCCGATTCATTACTGGCTATATTCGTCGCATTCATCAGCTGACACTTAGCCAGCGTGTCATGGACGCGCAACACTGTTTAAAATTTAGTCACAATTACTATGTTCGTAAACGCTAGAGTAATCTTTCTCAGTCGGGATTTCTTTGCGGTTGTATTTTGAGACTTTCCTCTTTATTCAATCATCTTTAGATTTTTTTGTGGATGTTTGATTATTCGTATCTATAATTTGAAAGTTAAGACGATCAAAGGAGAGCTCATATACTTGTTTTTCATCACAGTCTCCTAGAAGGAAAACCGTAACGAGAGAACAGAATTGAGGTCAAACGAATACGATTCCAACACACTTCTCTAGATTTTTCCATTTCCACAGAAGGATTTCACGACGCCAGGTCTAATTTGAAAGATATATTTGCGATGAATCTACGGAATTTATTTCTTCTATAAGTAGTTTATCAAGAGGTTCCAGCGAAAAAATCACTTCAAGAAAAGAATTATGACCGTTGACATTGACAACAAGTCGCTGTCGTAAAAAAGTATTCAAAGGCTCTTCTGTCCTCGCAGTTTCAAGATCCATACAGTTTATGACCTAAACCAGTAAGAGGCGAATCTTTATAGCCGTTTTATGGCCCATCGCTTTCACGCACGCACCCATGCATCGCATATTAAAGATTTTCACACGCGTTACACCAAAGTTTCATCAAAGTAATGACTTGTCAAATTTTATTTATTGCCCATAAAGTGTGGGTTATCTAAATGCGATTTGTCGATCGAATGTTCATAGGTAAGGTTGAGCATATGGGCTGGTTTAAGTGTTTCTTTTTTTGTGATAAATACAAAAGAGCATAGTTTTACATTCAGCTTTTATTAGATTCTCGAAAGATGTTCTTAAAAAACTGATTATGTTCTGAAAACTGATCGGGTTGCCGTGGCGTTGCAGTGCATCAGGGATGTTTGCAGCGGTACGTGTAGAATTTGTTTGCACAATAATGTGCAAATGCGCAGAATCGACGGTGACTCGAGTCATGGCCAGCCCTAACAGGGTTCTCAAAATGATTGCTAACAGAATGGACTGTCCGTATGTAATACACTGCTGTGAGTTACATGTTCCATCGTATCGTGTTGTTTACTAAAACTTAGTTTTAAGGACAAAATTACTAACCCTTTAAGGGTCACTCGAATTAAAGATATCGAATTTGAAAAAAAAAAAAAAAAAACTTTAGAAACGTCCATGTTAAGAAGGATTTAAAAATTCAAAACAGAAATTGCTGTCATGTTTGAATATCCAAAATGGACGATAATTTTCACACAAAATAAAGCATGAATAGATTTCGTACTTTGCAATCAAAACCTCGTTTGATCGTGGAATATTTCCCATACATATGAATTATAATTATTTCCCCAAAATTGTTGATTTCGTGTTATCGAGTACAAAAAGGTTACCGTGAAATTCATGTGAATAGATCTCGAATCAAAATATTATGTTCTGCGAGACTTTTGTGATTGTATAGGTATTATTGTGGATTTGTTATTTCAAGAAGTGTGTTGGATTTGTGTATATTTACGCTCGCATAATATCATTTGTATCGTCTATATACCTTTTAAAGTATGTTGGGGTAAGTTTGGCGCTGGCATGAGATCGTATGAATTAAATACAACATTGTGTTTTGCGCCATTTTATTCTGCCTCGACCCTCGGGGCAGAATCAAATAAAGCAGAATTTGATTCGTACGGTCTTCTCTCAGCACCGAACTTACCTCAACGTACTCTATGAGTTTCGAGTTCATCTATGTATGTGATTTCCTCGGTGGATAAGTTAGTAGAAGTTTGAAACTCCCCATGCACAGATCTTTTACATCACTTTCCCAACTGCCGTTATTTTCCCGATAATTTAAAAAAATATTCTCAAAGTATTGTAATTTGTAGCCATTAATTCTCATTTTAGTCAAAGTTCAAACAACTTTTTATACAAAAATAAATAACGGGAAGTCATTAAAAGTACATCCGCAGGCAATTCTGACTACGTTCTCTTAAAGTATTAAAATTCTAAATGATAAAAAATTTTATTTTAAACTTTATTCCGTAGGACGTTAAGTTGACTGTCGGTTGTGTGGGTTCTCTTTTTGCTGACACTTTAAGTTTTAAAAGAAAACTAAAAAAGTATACTGTTGAAGTTTGGTTTGTTATTATCGTTATATTTCTTACAACATCTTATGACTGTGCTCTTATTATCATTTTTATTTTAGTGGCCTTATAAAGCTGGTATTGTGAACTAGAATTACTTTCTGCAGATTCTAATTTATTGTGAAATATGAAACACGCAAAATAAAAACAACATTTCTTTGGTTCAATGTTGATTTAGACATAATAAAAGGCTTGAATAATTTCGCAGATTCTAAAATTTTTGTTTCGGAGAAAGCGAAATGGTAAATGAGGTTATTTTTTGCTGTCACACACAGTATACAATTATTTACTGACTAGCAGCCCGTCCCGGCTTCGCACGGGGTAGACAATTATCATTTTAAGACTCATTTTTCTACACCTTCGGTTACATTGTTCAAATTTTACCAAGGATCCCTAATTTTTTTCAAAATGAAATGTAGCTTATGTCAAATTGGAAGAATGTAGCATTCTATTGGTGAAAGAATTTTTTAAATCGGCCCAGTACTTTTTGAGCCTATTCATTACAAACATACAAAAATAGGTACAAATCTTTCCTCTTTATAATATTAGTGTAGATGAAACAGAAAGATAATATCGTTTGCCAACGACTGTACTGTAACGAAATATTTATAATTTTACATAATAATAAAAATTTAAACGTCCTGACGATGTAAAGGCCGAAACATATTTATTCTACATTATGTAACGAGTTGACGACCACGGAGAGAAATATTTTACTGAAAATAAATTGTGGATGACGTAATACTTATGCGAAAAGTTTTGTTTTTTTTCAACTTTGCCTGCACTAGAAATTTTTCCTGTATTGTGGGTGCGTTTACAAACATTTAATCTCACATACACAAACAGCCAGACCCGGAACAACTACTTGTAGGTCATACAAATATTTGTTCCGTGCGCAAATCTTACGTTTTGTTTTTCATCAATTTGCGGGTCAGTATCAGGTTGTATGTTGATCTATACCCAAAGTCTCAAATTCAGATAATTTACGTAAACAAAGTAACGTCAAGAAATGTCACTATCAAAATGACAGGACAGTGGGGCAAAACATATTATCATTTTTTTTTTTTTAATAATCATCTATAAAATTAAAGTGAATTAATTATAAGAACTATGAAAACCAAATACCGTTGCCAAACAATGTTTTGTGTAGTGTGTCAGAGACACGGCCTATGATCGTCATAATCAGCCCTTAAGTCCATTGCTAGACGAAGGCCTCCCTAAATCGATTTCCACTCAAACAGTTTACAGCCGTTTTCATCCAAAATGTGGCTAGATATGCTACTTACAATATGAATTTATGAATGATAATATTAGTGTTGTTGAAGAAGCAAAAAAATTAAAATGTTTGGATCTCCTGCATTGTTACCAGTATCATAAAATATTTTATACCAGAAAATCTCCTTTTTTTAATAACTTTGTTTAAAACCGAAAATTTATAAAAATCATTACGGTATGATTATTTATTAATTACTATTTCTTAAAATCAGTACTTAAAAGGAAATGGAACCTTTTTTTCGGCATTTTATATGAATTACCATTACGAAGATATTTTTTTGATATGTTATCCCCTTTGTTTACATAAATTATCTGAATTTGAGACTTTGGGTATAAATTTATGATTCGCGGCCGTATCAAATATTTATTTATAGAACTTCGCGGGCTACCCTGAGGCTTCCCCCTTAATAATTTACAAGAAAGGAACGTACACTTACGTGAGTTAAAATAAATAATATTTAATTATTAAAACTGTTTATGGTACAATTCCGAAGGCGATCGCAACCACAAACCGCAGCGGCAAAGTCACCCATTCGCAATGACAGATCTCAGCGACATGACTGGTTTCTATGTAACCGTATGAAAACGCTAGATTGCGACATTACCGCCTGTTGTCTGTTTACAGAGATTTTGTGACTTTGTCGTTGCGGTCGCCTTCAGAATGTGGACTTCGCGGTTGAATTCGCCGCTAGAAGCGCCAGTGTAGAGTGAGGTCTATAGAAATGTTAAAAGTGAAACTGAACGTTCACTGTTTGCGGGATTTTCTATCGTAAATTGTTTATTTATTTATTTATTTATTTAAACTTCATGTACAATAGTGATACATAGGCGGACTTAATGCCACAAGGCATTCTCTACCAGTCAACCTTTGGGTTAAATATAAAAACAGTGGTAGGGTACAAAAATAATGACTAAAATACTAACTTCTTGATTAAGAGAATTTATATAGTTTTATTGATACTAATACACATATACAAATAAAAAAAACTAATAGATATTTTAACAAATACCACCTAATAATAATTACTATGACTAGACTATCATTTGAGAGTTATTTAGTCTGACTTAAGTAGTGGTTACGAACTTTTCTTTTAAAAGTAAATTTGTTTTCAGCTTTTTTAATGCCAAAAGGTAGCGCGTTCCAGAGCTTTATAGTAGAGATAGCATAAGAATTTGACATAAAACCGGTACGGTGTGAAGGAATTTGGAGAAGTAGATTCTTTGTTTCTAATTATTCATAATTTTAAAGATTATGCTACACCTGATTAATTATGGTTTAAGATTTTAAGTAACTTAGATCTAATTTCGTAGCACTTGGAGGATGAATAATATTTGTCTGCTAATGATTGCCAATTTTAGGAACATTATATTGCAAATATTCATTTGATATTTTAAAATGTACTTAATAAAATATTTTATAAAGTAATTATTATTATTACCTATTTATTTCGGACAGAATCCATAAAAGAGTTAGTAACAATTTTCTTACGATCTATGTTAGTAGGTACATAATTTAATAAAATATTTTTCTAATATTACAATCTTGCCGTAACTATTCCCATCCAGTGCTCTTGTATGGGACAGTCATGGCGGGATGCAATCATTTGCAAAATGCTGTTGGTGCTACCGCGCAGTCTTTGAAATAATGACGCCACTTTCTTACGCATTATAGCGTGGAAACCGTCAACGCGAGCATTTGCGAACATTTGAGACGCACTACAATGGCGCGGCAACCCCAACAGCATTCTGAAAGCATTATTATACTGAATACGCAGGACGTTGTAGGCTCGTTGCGTATACCGAACCCACAGGCCGCTCGAGTAAAAAGATTGGCAATATGCCCTAAAAAGTGGTAATGAGTACTTAAACATATCCAAAACATATAAAATAATAGTACTGACAAGACCTTACTCAACAGTGGCGCCACCTGGTGAGCGCTAAAACAATATATCCATCGTACTCCATCGTACCATTACAAATTAAAGCCAATGGAAAAACAAATGACTGCAGTATAAGCAAAAGTCATTATTAAAATTAAGTACGTGACAACAAACTTTATCCAGATTAACAAAAAAATATTCAGAAGGTTGAAAACTGTTTGAGTAGCAATGGAATTTAGGTTTTTTGTTTCAAGTTATATTTTAAATCAATAGTAAATAAATAATACATAATAAATGTTTATTTCAATTAACATACTTGGTTTGCATTACATGATTTAAGCAAGGAAATGCTTGTGTTAGGAGACTCCGCTCTTCCACTTATCATAATCCAAAATATAAGAATTGAGAGCATGTATATAAAAAAGATGAACATGCATGAAGATTTAAACAAAAAGGAAAAAGGAAAAAGAGGCGCGTTTGAGTGAAGTGTAGTGTAAGGTATGTGAGTGTGTGTGTGTGTGAGTGTATAGGGATGAGTGAAGATGTTCCGTAATGAGTGTAATTTTATTAATTTAGGTATTGTGGTTAACCCTACGACAGTGTCTTGGGATCGGAAGAAGTTACATTCTGTTCCATCAATAGTAGGTACAGTAGACTGGGAGACCGGGAGAGTAATAGGGCTTGTGGCTAAGGAACAACAGCCGCAGGGGTCAATCGATATCAGGTTAAGCTACGTTTGCCGTGGTTGGTCCGTAGATGGGTGACAATCTTTACATACCAAGACCCCTCTGTCCCTCGGCAAGCACGATAAGCCGATGGGCCCGGCTGTCATTTGTAGATCTCTGATAGTTATTTCGGGTCTTCAGACGCCCGAAAGTCTGACAACCAGTCTTACCAAGGGGTATTGTGCTACCCAGTAACTGGGTTGTGGAGGTTAGATAGACAGTCGCTCTATGTAAAATACTAGTATTCAGATGCATCCGGTTAGACTGGAAGCTGATCCCAACATATTTGAGAAAAGGCTACGCATAGGATGATGAATAAGTACAGTAGATCACAAGTCAGTGTTAACAAAACCAGTATAATCTGGCCTCTTAATATACAGGATAAGTTTTTAACCAGAGCAGAAATTTTTTTTGGTGGTTCAGTATCAGTAATAGAACACATTTCCATAATTTTTTGTTCAATACTTTTGTTTTTGGTCCTACTTGAGATCTGCAAAATATGGTTACATTCTATTCGTAATAATATCAATGGGCGAGCGCACAGCTGATAAGTACCTACTACTGCGTTCCGCTTCACTGGCCGCGCCACCGACGCGTTGCGCGACGAGTATCCATTAGAGCGCCTTCACACTAGCATTTGTCCAGCGTAGGCGTTCGATAAACGTATGCGCAGACGCCGCGTTGTTGCGGAGTTTCCTCTGGAGTCAATTGAACGCTGCGCTAATGCGTTGCAGACGTCACACAATTGCGTTGTCGTTTCGGAAATATCATTAACAAAATGGATTCTGATGAGGAAACTCTATTGTTGGCTTTGCTTTTAAAAAGAAAATTATTGCAAAAACAAATCAACGGGTGTACAGGGGCGCGTGGCTCCGGGTGGCGGGGAGAGCTCGAATGTGAACAGGATTGTACATGACTCCGCAGTATCGCGGCGCATGCGTCGCGCACTTGCGGCGCTAACGCAGCGTATGCATGTACCCTTGCACTGACGCTGCGACAACGCGATGCAGACGCCGCGTAGTCGCGGCGTCTGAGCTACGTATACGTTTATCGAACGCCTACGCTGGACAAACGCTAGTGTGAAGGCGCTTTTATACCAGTTTCAAAATAAACGTCTTTCGTTAGCGATAGCTTAATTTTTTTGTACTAAGACATATCAAAATAAGAAATACGTGTATAATAAAACACGTTTAAGTTTAATTTGTCAAAATTAGCGCACTGACTAAAAACTTTTCCTGTATAAAAACTCCGTGCTTCGCTAGGCCGGCTCAAGGCCAAAATGTTCATTAACATGCCATCTACAGTACTGTGCGTAAAAACTTGAATATCACAGACCCTTTTTCAATAAAGGTAATCGATTGATAATATTAAAAGCCGAAATTGAATAAGCTCTGCCAGTTTCCCTAGAAAAATATAAGTTTTTTTTTTACTGTTAGCTTAACGAAACATGACTAGACTATTAAACAAATGATAAATGGCGGCTAGACTAATATGATCGATGTTTCGCAGAATTTCTAGGTCTAATATTAATTTCTCAGAAATATTTCATCAGTAAAAGATGTCAGTTTTGTTAACTTAGGCTTTCTGTCCACGGACGCGTAGCTTTATAGACGCGTATTCGTCATTATACGAAAATCTTAGAATGTTTTTCCGAACGATCGGATTTATTTAAATTTTTTGTTGGTTTTGTTTTTGGGGGCCTGAGTTGCGTTATCTTAAATTTTAATTCGAGAGATGTTTGCGTTAACTTAAATTCAAATTTAAAATGTTTGAAAATGTTTAGGGAACTAAAAAAGATTTTCGTAACTATACGAGCTAACATCAGGGTTTTTGCTGAAAAAAAGCTTATCTAATGTTAATCAGGACCAAGGACGATGAACGAGTAAAACATCTATCTACGTTTACAATACGCTTCGTGGTCAAAGTTCGTAGTACACCAAGCGTCACAAGCTGCACGGCATATTTTGGAGTGTCTACAATGCTACGCCTCCGTGGACAGTAGGCCTTATTATATTACCTTATCAGCTTCATGCTGGTATTTATTTGTTATCCATTTCATTACCTATATTATTGGTTCTTCATATATCTAGACTAGATGAGACCCCGACTTTATTCGCGTTGCATTATATCATCATCATTTCAGGTGAAAGACGTCCACTGCTGGACATAGGCCTTCCCCAATTGGGGGGGTTTGCCATAATCACCACGTTTGGCAGGCGGGTTGGCGATTGCAGTATGGTGTTAAAAATGCGCAGAGAACGCTGCTGCCCATTCTCTAGTACTTGTCCTTTAGTCGCCTTTTACGACACCCACATTTCCACACGTTGCTTTCCTTCACCGTTTCGAGAGTAGTGGTGATAAAATAATTTACACAAAGTAAAGCGCTTGCCTAGTTTCGAACTCATGACCTACAACAAGTCAGGGTCGGGGCCATCACCACGGGGGCACCACTGCTCCATAATACATAGTTGTAACTCCTAGTCCACGTCCTGCAGTAGCGTTTTGAATCACTAGACCAATGAGGCAGATGAGAATTTATTATTTTTTCTATTATATACTTATTATCAAAACTCATCATCATTCATCATCAATTCAGCCGAAAGACGTCCACTGCAGGACATAAGCCTCCCAATTAGGGTGGTTTGCCATAATCGCCACGCTTGGCAGGCGGGATGGCGATCGCAGTATGGTGTTAAAAATGCATAGAGAACGCTGCTGCCCATTCTCTAGTAAGTCCCTTAGTCGCCTTTTACGACACCCATGGGAGGAAATAGGATGGTGCTATTCTTTATGTCCGGCACCACACGGTACTATCCGACCACACGGTGCTGTCCGGCACCACACGGTACCAAAAATCAAAGATCAAAAATCAAATTATTCAAATTAGACTGAGAATCAGCACTTTTCGAACGTCAAAATTACATAAGACAGTCCCCCAAAACGCCCGCCCTTCACCACTTCCTAGTGCTTTAGTTTGGAAGAAGAAGTAGCGGAACAAACTCCCCAGCAGCACATCTGTCTGTTCAATTAGATAAACTTGATTCTATACAATAATAGGTATGCAAAGTAATTAACATTACGAGACACAGAACAGTTACAAATTAAATTATTTGCCTAGCAGGTAGCACACGCCAATATACCAGCAAATATATTGAAAAACTATACTCAAGCAAAAAACAATATATAGCAACAAAAAAAAAAAAAGATATATATATATATTACCTGAATAAAAGTCTCCTGGCTCAAAGGGTGTGCCCGCTTACATATGAAACGCTGGATTATGTAACACAAAATGATAAACTAGGACCATCGTATATATTTACAAACAAGATTGATAGGATCTATGTTTCTCCAAATGTAAGCAGGTATATCGTTTGTATATTATGTAGCCGTGTTCCTTAGAGACAGTGTAATTTCACTTCCCCTACCACGATACGGCTCATTAAGCTAATCACCTGCGTAATCTGATGTGTTTGTTGATATTTTATTTTCGTTTGGAAGGCTGTTGGTTTTATATGTATGTTTGTTAAATGAGGCAATCAGTGTTGTTCGAAAAATGGTGTGAACATGCTACAAAATATGTTTATTATCTATAAATCTATACAATTAAATAAAAATGGAGTATCTGTTGGTAATGTCAAAATAATAGCTTTCATTAAATGCATAAGAAAGTATATAGGTACAGTATTTATAATAAAAAAAATTAAAAAATTGTTCGTCTGTCGGACAGTTTGTTCCGGCTAATCATCGAAACAGCTGGACCCGTTTTGACGGCGTTTTCACTGGCTGATAGCTGATGTTATAGGAGTAACTTAGGCTAGTTTTATTTATTAGACCGGAAGACATAGCGTGGGAAGGCCTCCCACAAGATAGACCGATGACCTTGTGAAAACCACAGGAATCCGCTGGATGCGGGAAGCACAGAACCAGTCAAAGTGGCGGTGCTTGGGGGAGGCCTATGTCCAGCAGTGGACGTCTTTCGGCTGAAATAATAATGATAATAATAACCACTATATATGCAATCGTAGCCGCTTGAGCGATGCATTTTTGTTCCTAATCCTTTATCTAGTGCTATTGTTGCATCGAAGTGTGGAAAGTGTGTGAGGGTGTGTGTATGAGTGTGAATGTGTATTACCTATGTACGTTACATGTCGTTAATCATGTTATGCCATTTACGGGCAAATGTCATGAGCTAATGGATCACTTTTCTATTGGGAAATGGCAGAGCTTGATTGGATATTATTTAATATCCAATCAATGTGTGAACATCATTTGACACAAATACATAAATTAGCATTCATTGAGAGCGATTCCATTGGCTTTAATTTAGTTATAATAACAGATAAATCATTTTAAATGTCAACCAAAACCGTTGACATGAATATTAATATGGCCACATAACAATAAAACAATTACTTCAAAACCGCGCGATGTGAACTAAATATGTTTTCGCCTTTCTCGATCGATTTTATTTAACACTTATTGAAAGAATAAAGGGAACATTTTAGATGTTCTTCCGAAAATAAAATTTTTGATAGTTGGTATAAGGTGGAGTAATTATTTGGCAAAAAATTTGTGAATTAATTGACATAATTGCGATGCTCAAAAATTTAGACCCTCGGTCGATGTTTTTGCTGTACACGAAACCTTAATTTTAAATTCTTTTTGTTATTTTTGACGAGTAAATATCTTTCTAACGCAAATTTATTCCAAGAATACATTCAGTTGATATGTTAAAAACAAGAAAAAACACAGCGATGTTTTACAATAGCAACAAAATATTCAAAATATTCATAGCTTTTAAATTAAAAAGAAAAAGAAAAAGTATGAACAAAAGAAATGCGAATGCATGATACTAAGTAAAAGTTTTCAATAAAAAATGAGAAAAAAGATACACGTTCGGACAAACTTATTGATGTCAATGACAGATAAAATCTCAAACAGGACATAGACAATAGTATTTACCGAATACAAAGAGAAAAGTGAGATTGTTTGAAAAATTAAGACGATTTTTTTACAAGGGCTCTAGAACTGTCCATTTTATGGCCACAAAAAAAGATGGCGTACATAAAGATAACAGAGAATTGTATTAATTTTATCAATCAGAAAAAATTTAGGTATGTTTCTAGGAAATGTTTTGATTTTCACGACTTTTCACGTTTGATTGGGGAGAAACAAAAAAATTTTTTGGACAGGCTGATTGTTTTCCGTTCATTAAAAAAAAAAAAAACACCAACAATAATTCCATCCTCCATCGAAGTTCAATGCTTGTACCAACAGTAAGTTTATCCAATAGTTCAATGAACAAAGTTCTGAACTAACACAGTATAACATCTATTCCCACATCTATTATCCCATGTATTTTCTCCACATCTATTCTAATTCTCTTCTATTGATTTCAATGTGATTGAGAAAATTACACATTCAATATTTGAGTTCAGTTCAATATCAACTACGATTCTGGTATCAGTTATTTTGGTCTCTCTATTGGAGCTTCAAAAAATAACTGTTATTTACAAAACTAATACACCGGCTATAATTAAAATTCAATACCCAATAATACAATTTAAATACAGCTAGTAGAATTCTCACTCTGTATCGGTAATGTTGGACTATAATTGCGTTGAACAAAATTTATTCAATATCGATAATTACGTGCCGCGAATCGAATAGAATTTTAATCAAGTTGGAAGCAAATAAATTCTTAAATTTTACGATTGTTCCTCGGTTCTCGTGAAATATCAGACATCGGTCGTGGGTCCAGGTAAATTGTAATAAGGTTGGTATCATACTGATCTGCTTCAATTTTGCAGAAATTATTTGAAATTCGAATGATAGCAATCGCAGAGGTTTAAAATTTAAATTCCATTTTAGTTATTAGTGTCTGTAAAATGTTTTTGCTTTGTACATGATAATATGTGGAACTGTTATGAGCTGAGTTGAGCTGCATGATTACTGACAAATGCGTGCACTGAATGGATCGGTCCACTCAATCTGTGTGGTTCTTTCTTCAAAAGACCATTTCAGACACCAATCTACATGGTCTTCACATGATTTGACCAAGATTATGTCTGGACTTTAAAAGAGACTGTGATCTCTGAGTTTGTTTCGGTCTTTCTTCTCAGAGTAGTCAGATACGAAACGCCGACCTCATCTAGTTTTAAAATATGATTGACGTGTAAAAGTGTTTTAAAAACCTACTTACAGAAATAAAATCATTTATCATTTATCATTTTATCATTTATGAAAATATTTAGTTTAACAAAATGAGAGTATTGGTGTTCTTTTTCTAGAGCATTTCTTTTTGTGTTAGTAATCTTATAAAAGCATCCAGTGATCATTCGCAGAAAACATTAATATTTGTTGTTAGAAGAGAGTTTTAAGAATTTTTATGGTAACTTCGTAATTTCAGTTACCACAAAAGTTTTTGTAAAAGAATTGCTGTTTTATTTTTTCTAAAAGATAACCAACTTTTCTCTCTCGTGCTGATGAATTTCTCAAAATAAACTTACTCCAGTCAAAAAGTAACGTAAATTATTGCCTTTCTTTTTCGTAACAGGCCGACATTTCAAGGCTCTCCTAATTATTATTCTTCGCAAGCATTCGACATATCATTGACACGTACCTTCGTCCCTCGGTAGTCATTCGAGTTGAAAAATAAACTCGGTTCTGCGGAATACGCAAGTTTTAATCAAACACGGAACGCGTCAAAGGTAGGCTGACCAATTAGTAGGATGATGGTTGTTAATTAGAGGCTGCAAAATTAAAGCAGATTACTTTTGCCGTAAGTATGCCACAGTTTTCGAAAAATGTTTAGATTTGCAGAGCATCTATCTGGCAGTCATATACCAATGTGGCAGTTTCTTTTTAAGGGGGAAGCGCGGAATAGTTCGCGAAATTCAAATTTTGTCACGATTATTGCAATTTGCGGCTCAATGTCAACATATACTGTTGGTTAAAGTATGATTCGCGAACGTTACAAATATGTATTTACAGAATTATAATCATTAGCATCAGTAATAATAATAATCCATTTAATAATACAATCTCAAGATCAAGATTTCATGAAATGATCATTCAATAGAGTCATTTGAAGTTATTATAGAGTTTTAATGATGATTTTAATGATTATATGTCTATAAATACAGAGTTTTACGGTCGCGAATCATATTCAGACCATCATACAACCTGGTACCTGCAAATTGCAAACGTTAAAAAATTGAATTTTGCGAGAACCCTGGCGCTTTTGCCTTAAGAGAAGGTGAAAGAGAGAGGGCGCGACAATGATATTATATTAACAGATATGTTATACACTCACAAAACAACCGAAAAAAGTGTTCCGCGCAGCAGCGGCAGTACACATACCAACTTTTCATTAATTTTACATTTCACTACAAGTAAAAATGATAGAAAAGAGATGGCTTGATAAAAACAACAAGAAAAAAGAGACAGCTAGTGTTTGCTTCAACTAAGCATATTACTCGTCGCCATGCGTGTCGCAGACTAAAGTCAATACGTCCCAATTAGGACGTTATCGAGTCTTCACGATTGTGCGCTCACAACATATCTGATTAGTATAATATCATTGGGGTGCGTTCTGAAAGTTGGCAACATCGCACATAGCTGTCAAATACGTTGCTGTTTTGATTAATTTTTGTCAATATTACTGAATTAAATGATGAAATATCGCTCTGTACCTAACGCTAGTACACTAAAATATTGATTATGAATTGCAATAATAACTGAATTAGATGTTGTAAGAGGTTTTGTTTTTCGTTTTGAAATTCGGTGGGTCATTTTTGCGACCAGGTACTGTATCGTATGCTTCCACCGTTACACTTAAATTATCAGAGCTGTACCCTAATTCATAACGCTTATCGTAAAGTTATATTTAACTGAAGTTTTTATTACTTTCAGTTTGCGTCCCTAACTGTATGTAACTATAACATTAATATGTAAATAGGGATTATTTACATTGTAAATAAATAAAGGAATTGTAGGTAGTTATCATTCAAACTTCTGGGAGATAGCGATGTTAGGAACTGTTATCTTGTCTAATTAGTTTTTCGAACAGATCGGGGTGTTAGTGTAATTCGTAGAATCAATTTATACTCTGTAGGATGTTTGAGTTTCATTTTCGATAGATAATATTTGACCATTCGACGGCCGCAAAGTTTAAACGGTTATCTACAAAATCATGATTTTATAGAAGAGCGTTTTGAACTCAAAACTGTGATAGTTAATAGAAGAACGAAGCTATCTTCTTCTATTTTATAACATTTTGTTAATAGGGCATTACCAAGGAAATGGTTAAGGCCAATTATTGTATTTTTTTCTACAGTATGGTAAATGTCTTTATCTACTTCGTATAAAAAAGTACACTAAATGGGTCAACTGCCATACATATCCACTTCTAAGCGGGACTTCCTAATCGCTTTAGCTTCTTTAATTTATATTATATTATATATATATATATATGGGTCCACTAGCTCCACTACTTTAAAAAAATATTATCTCGTGACTGAGAAGGAATTATGAAAAACGGCTCAACAGTGACCTCGGTAAGAGTGTCTAGAATGTTCTAATAACTTTTATAAAGTTTCATATTGAGACACGAAGCAACCAAATACGATCTAGAGGAATGTGGCCGTTTGTCTTTAGAATGTCGGGCAGATTCCCACCAGGCACAACGCCTGGTCGGAGGATCCAACCTTTACTATAGAGTATGAGGGAACTTTACACCCTGTTCCTCATACCTCTATATTAGTACCTAATAACTAAGAGAATCGAAATGAAGAGATCCGCAGGAGAACCAAAGTAACCGACATAGCTCGAAGAATTGCCAAACTTAAGTGGCAATGGGCAGGGCACATTGCGCGTAAAACAGATGGCTGTTGGGGCAGAAAGGTTCTGGAGTGGCGACCGCGTACCGGAAGACGTAGCGTTGGAAGGCCTCCCATAAGGTGGACCGATGACCTTATGAAAGCCGCAGGAATCCGCTGAATGCGGGAAGCATAAAACCGGTCGAGGTGGCGGTGCTTGAGGGAGGCCTATGTCCAGCAGTGGACGTCTTTCGGCTGAAATGATGATGATGATGAACTAAGAGAGACTTAGTCCTCTGGGTGAGGCTCCACACCATTGGGCTGTCTAACTTATATTCTGTTAATTCAGGATGCTGTTACTGCTCCCACGCAATCGCTAATGGTATACGTCCGTGTCTATTTCGTCACTTTGTGAAAATTATGTGTAGTTGTCTTTATACACGTGACTCAATATTAGTGAAAATTGAGAATTTAACAGAAAACAAAATATTATGATAAAATAAAGAATTCCGAGTTCAATTATGTAAATTACGTAAAAAGTGCAGTTGACTCTTTCTACTTTGCGGCCGTCGAGTTATTGGTTGTGATACAATTTTATTGGGTTATTAAACGTATTTTTTATGCTAAAACAGGCTATGAATGTACTTGGAATTTTTGTAAGCGAAGGCTCCTACCAAGACACCATGTGCCGCGCAACGAGCGGTCTCTTTGTGTCGCGTCGCGTGTCGCGCCTGTTTGCAGGAGCCTTGAATTGGCCAGCAGTATTTTTCTGAGCGCTCGAACATATTTTTCATAATTTCACAATAAAATTATCTGATCATAAAAGATGCAGACGAAAACAAGATGAAAAACATAATAATTATATTGTTCATCGTAATAACAGTATAGATAAAAAAATATTGTTTAAAAAATATTTAAGTATGTTTCATTATTAATACTTCAATCAAATAATTTATTATTGTTGAGATTCGACTGTTGAAGTTTCAAAAAAGAACTGTAATGTATTTCAGAAATATAACAACATCACTATCTCCCGAACTATAACGTAATATAAAAATCAATGTACCTAATAATAATGGTGTTAATGATATTTTTTATTTTCTCCTCACTTTTATATTACTTTGGTTTAAACAGTCAAAATATTGTAACGGCTGTCGCTTATCACCGATCTCATAATAGCTATTAGTAGTAAAGGAATTATTTAATAAACAAAATTATGTACCACAAATTAAAATTATGTACCAAAATTTAAAACGATGTACCACAATTCAAAGGCTCGATTTAAAATAAAGCTGGTTGTAAAACGATGCGATTTCTGTTGTGAAGTTTTAATCCACAAAGTCGCGACAACTCGTGCGGCTCAACAAAATGCGATTACGCTTGTACTTTGTGAAACTATTGGTATATAATGTTCGCTACATTGTTAAAGCGTTTCATTCAGCATTTTTTTTTTTGCATTAATCGCTTGTAACGAAAACAAGTTTTGTGTGAAATTATTAGTAATAAAACTTCACTAACTATTATTTTTAAAATAACGTAATGACCCACATTTTGACTGCGATTTCACTCATTAATTATAATTTTCACAATTGGACGTATTTAAACGAAAAAGGTCCAATCCACAACCTGGTCAAAAATGAGTTGAGTGTACCAAATTGAGTATAAATATCGGTACTATTGGCGCGTAAAATAGATCCAAGCAAAAAACTAAAGTTTATCATTTTGATCAACCTCAGAACCAGCCCACATGCACGGAAATATAAAATATGTTATATCTTTTAAACTTCAAACATCAATATCTCTAAAAGGACTTTGTGTGGATTGGATCCTTTTCGTTTAACTACGTCCAATTATGATTGCAAATTGCACGGTTACAATACTATTTATAAATGCAAGCATTGTGTTGTTAATTATCATTTTCAGTAATAAAACAATGACAACTGCAGCTAAGAAAATTAAATACTAAAGAGTTTCGACCATAACGTGCAATGAACTTCAAGCTTGCTACACACGTCACGATAAATTGTTGCGATAGGTACTACCATGCAAATTGTTGCATGGGTAGTCTGTTGTTTCAGAAAAGCATAGCTCAAGTGTAGTTTCAGGAACACATATAATCTCGTTTACTTGCAAGCCTTTGATGTGGTATACGAATTTGAAGTTCAGGTCAGTGGTTTAAAGTGAATCTGCTTGATGGATTAAAACGATAGGAAAGCACTATTAAACTGAACAATTTTAAACATGACCACACATTTCTGAAACACGCTGTGTACAATTGGAGCGTAATTATATAAATAATATTTTTATAATTTATTTATTTTTATATTTTTAATAAAAAATAAAGAATGACCGATGGTCCTGAGTGTATTTGATCGCAACAATTAATCTTGACACATGTGGCCAGCTTAACACAGCTAAAATATTAAAGCATTATTATAACAGCGGCAGCCATCAAATAACACTAAATTTAATATCACACACAATTAATTCTACTCGGAAATTAGTTATGTTCCAATTTAGATTTAACTGAAAATTAATTGATATAAAAAAAAAAATGTAATAATTTGTCGTTCTGTATTGTTTTATAGAGTGGTGCGTTTGTGTTAGTTGTTTTTTACAACTTTTATTAACATAAAAGTTATATAATCAAATGATGTCATTGTGCGTTTGTCGGGAATAGTTGTCAATTGTTTTTAGCGTTGTCGGTGTGCGGATTATGTCAGAAATTGTTAAAACAAATTTATTTTACTGTTTAAACATTATTATACCACGTGGGCTTAACAATATGAAAATAAATATTAAATACTGATAATACTAGTGCCTAGGAGTATTTTGAAATTATGAAATAATTGGTAACATTGAATTATATTTAAATACAACATACAATCTAACACTAAAATATTTATACCGGATAAGTTTTCAACCAATGCGCCAATTTGTTTTTGGTGGTTCAGTAGAACCATTTCCATTATTTTATCAATATTTTTTTTCGTCCACTTAAAGTCAGCAAAATATGGATACCATGTACTTGTAATAATATCAATGGGCGAGCGCACAGCTGATAGGTACCAACTATTGCATTCCGCTTCACTGACCGCGACGCCGGCGCGTTGCGCGACGAGTACCCATTATACCAGTTTCAAAATAAACATCTTTCGTTAACGATAACTTAATTTTTTTTGTATTAAGACTTATCAAAGTAATAAATAGGTGTTTAATAAAACACGTTAAAGTTTAATTTGTCAAAATATGCGCACTGATTTAAAACTTTTCCTGTATAGTGTACAAAAAAAAAGGGGAAGAGCTCATTGGACATAAAAAAATTAGTTCGCATCGCTTTCAGTGGGAAAAGTGCCCAAAAGGCTGGCAGCGTTGCCACGTTGGATGGCAATGCTGATTCTTTGGCCTAAAAATAGGCCAGCCCTCTGGTCACGTGAAGAGTCGAGCAACCGCTTGGCGACGACCTGAAATACTCGATGAGCACTCGGACCACGGCCACGGTGTTTCAACCCCCAAACGGCTCAACTTATAACTCCCAATAAGGTTGTTATATTTACATTTTTGTATTTTTTTTGTTCATACAATCTAAATTGTAGTAATGGTCTATGACTGTGTTTTTCCCATCAACCAACTGGCTACAGTGACCAAACTATTGGATATATTCGATAAAAAAATTGTATGCACACTAGGAACGACATTACATTTCAAAGTGTAAAATTATTGTCGCATCCTCTTCTTCACATTGTATAATTTTATCACAGCTTCAACATTTTACATTAATATTATAAAGTTCATGATTAATTTACTTTATGTTCGTCTTTGTAATTATAATATACCTATGTTCCACTAAATATAAGACGCTGTCGCTGTGTAAATAGCAGACAGCGTCTTATATTGAGTAAGAAATAATATTAATAAAACAGTGTTTAATAATATCTTAATTAATTTTGATGTAGCAAAATAAGTGGTACATCTAGACTACACAATATAAAATACAATAATTATTATCTCTAACAAAAATTTAAAATTAATAAAAGCTCAACTTTCGTGCACATTATGCTATATCGAAAAATAGTATAAAAAAATTAAAATTGTATTTTTATTTTGTTACATTGGATCCAATCTCACAAAATACTCCAATATCCCACCAATAATACCCAGTTACGGAATTATTAACGATTACATTAATAGTTTGATGTACGGATCGGCGTTAATTATGTTTCACACATAATTAATCGTGTATGATATGTGTATAATTTTGTGGTGCATAAGTACGTTAAATATTGCGTGTTTAAAATAAAATATTGGAATTAATATTTTAATATTTGTGAACAGAATAATGATGCATGTCGTACAGTGTAATTATGGCTATTTTATAATTAATGAGTGATATCCAACATAGTTTTGTATGACAGTTATTATACTAGGTGGCGTATAAGTTATAACCGCTCTAGATGATGCTCTCATTTTTGAAAACGGAATGTCGGATGATGGATTCATTGCGACTTTGTGAAGTACGCAAATGTAAAATACACATCGTCAAATAATGGTGCGTTAAACTCTACAAGAACGCGAAATAATTCTCATTGTTTTTAACCAATAATCGGTCAGTGGTGTTAACCTAACGTTTATAATATTCTTCATGGTCGTGCAACACCAACTGCGCAAACATGACGGCGTTTGGCCACTAGTCTTAAGCCCGGTTTCCACCGCGAGCGGAGCGGACCCATTAAGGACTCCGTTTATCTCGCAAGAGTAAACTGTATACATGTGTTTCCACCAACAAAGAGTCGAGCGGAATTGACTCAGCGGGCAAAAAGAGTAAAAATGAGCTCGCTCATTTCTAGACAGCGGAGCAGAGTCATTTATGACTCCTTTCGCCTCACAATTAAAAATTACATAGCAATGTTTCCACCGAGAAAGATAATAAAAAGGTGTTAAATGAGTCCGCTGCGTCGCGATCTGTCCAACTAGTTTCTAAATGACTCGCTCGCTGTTGCCACCCCGCGCTCCCCACGCCACCCGCGCATTGTTGTGGGCGACGTCTCACTCGACATCGCGAATTGGCAGCACAACATGACCACTCGCAACCAGTTCAAAATTTCAACTGAACTCGCTCTCTGTGGAAATCGAGTAATCATTTTCTATTTCTCATTTTCCGTTCAGCTCGCTCTGCTCATTCTTCTGTTTTATTTCTCTTTGGCGGTGGGAATCGGACGACTAAACTCTTCCTTGGTGGAAACGCAAACCTATTTCATGAAAACGAAGTCCGCTCCGCTTAGCCATTTCCGGCTCATTACTCTTTCGCGGTGGAAATCGGGCTTTAAGGAGACTGGCTCAACACGGGGTAGCCTTAGGGGTTATGGCGCCGGAGCAATCGTTCTGCCAAAGATATCGTTGCTGTGTCGGCCAAAGCTGACCCAAAAACATCAACCAGACGACGTGCTGCGCAATTGGGCGTCAGTAGACGTTCTTTACAGAGTCTATTGGTGACAAATTTGCAATATTCCGTGAAAAACATAGTCCGAATGAACAACGTAACAAACCAGAAAGATTTTTCTTATTTAAAATAACGTTATAGTCTCAGGAAATCAGTAACGCTATTTTGTAAAAAACTCACCGTCAAAACACAGGTGAAGTAGCTGTCATTCCATTGATGTTAGGGATTGACACTATTTATTGATGCTCACTTCACCTGAGTTTTCACGGTGAAATTTTTATAGAATAGACCGGCTTGTGATTACTTATGCGCCACCTAGTATTACACATAGACGCATGGCTCATGTGCTGGCCTAGTAGGCCAGGCCTCGCCTCTAATGTACGAGGTTGTGTTGTTCTATCATTGATTTCATAATTGTTGATTTTGACAAGTTTGGTAATCTATTATTATAATGGCGTCATTATGACTTTCCAATGGTCAGCCACTGACACTCCATTGAAAGAATTTGTAATCTCTTACATAATGATAAATGTAACTTCCTACTAAACTTCCAACTTCCTACTACTTAAAAATATATATAAAGAAAATCTGGCATGAATAAATGTTCAAATTTTGTAATAGGTTTTCGAAAATCATTTCTGCTAACGGGTTTTATAATAATGGCAATATGACAATGCCATTGTAATACAATTCTATTACGAGACCATTGACCGACCAATGATCGACCATGAATTTAGCAGATTACGAACTTTTAGCAAAATGACAATGGGATCGTATTGGAGTGACGAATTTATAAAAATAGCAGCCTTGGGCCCCTGGGCAAGTATCAATGTGAGTTTTCAATTCATATGTTCTTTCCGAGTTTATCTTGGACATCGCTGACATCGGTGAAGTTCTATCGTGGTTAATAATCACCTACGCACAATACAATAAATTCATACGTTATTTCTGTAGTGAAAACTTCTTTAGCCGCGTTGAGCGATTTTTAGTAGGCGAAAAACTTATGGGTTCGTGTCACCGAAATGCGCGACATGGTTATGACGTGTTGCGCCATAAGTTTTGAGTTTTCACTTCTGTTGGCAGTTCTTATGACTGACAATTTTAAAATCGGAATGCGATTTGTCTTTCGTCTGCAAATAATCCGTCAAAACAGTAATTTATTAATTCATTTATTCTCAGAAACATCTAAACAAACACACCACTCTATTGTAACATTAAAATGTATTAAAATACTTATTAATAATGAGAAATAAGCCAGCAATGTTGTTTATATTATGGGAAGGAATAAACGTTTAACTGGAAAATTGTTGTTTTAATTGAAACCTGTTGTTGTTAATTGGAAGTTGTTTTAGTCAAAATAACAACTTGATGAAGTACTAATTTTGTTTGGTTTCGTTCAGTAATAAAGCTTATTATTTGCCTATTAGGCAGGATAATTGTCAGTTTAATGTTTCATCAACAATATCTTGGAGTTCTGGGCGAGGTACCTATACCAGGTTTATCTTGGATATAATCCTCTAATTTGTAATATGCTTGTTTACAAAATGTGAACAAAATTTAAATAACAAGCAACTTCTAAGCTTGCGTCTGTGAACTGTATTACTAGAGTTCTTCAAAGCCTTTAGACACTACAAGAATATCAATGGCGAGTCGATCGAGCAGCATCAAGCCGGATCAAGCGTGGGAGCTCCCAGGTAAGCTAACTGCAGCTGGAAAAGACGAACGTTTCTAAAGGTAAGGGATTCTTGCTTTGGTTTTGTTTTGAGCGTTGCGGACTATTGGATTACTTTTCAACCAGGGTACTCCCAATTATGGAGGTGCTTATCGTGATCCTTGCACAAATGGGTTAAGCTCTGTGCATAATTTCTTTCAAATCTATCGAGTATTTTTGTTGTGAAGCTCAAACAGACTAAAGACGATAACAACGAACGATACAAACGGAGAGGCGCTTCAATATTTGAAGTCTGATATCGTCAATCCGTGTTCAGCAAGCATGACATGGTGTTTAATGCTCGTGCCTTCGCTGTATAACTATACTTCATTAATTATAACATTAGAAACATAACGGGAAAATAGCAACAGTTATTGTGTAATATTTTTTTTTAAATGAATCCACTCCAGAGTTATTTTTTAAACGTAAATAGATAACATTGCTATGTATATAACCTGACATAACGGAGTTTATTAGGTATTTCTTTATTTTTAATTTGTAAATTTTATCGAATCGTGTTTTCGGCTAACATAGTACTTAACATTAATCCTCAACTTTACCATATATTTATTTCAAAATTAATGCTGCAGTATTTTCGACATAACCGAGGATCATGCTAAGCCATTTGAGGTAGTATAGGCCCTTAAGAACCACTAACTCCCAAAATAAAAGCTTGACTTAGTTTGAAAGTTGGTAGAACATCTGTTATGTGCTACTGCAAAACAATAAAAAAACCTTCATAAATTGTACTACATAGATCAAGAACTTTGAGAGCGAAATAAATTTATTTAAAATTTATTTTATATCGAAATAACGAGATGGTGATAACCGTTATTTTCCTAATGTTATATCGTCGTTGCGACTTTATTAAGACCTCTTATGTGTCACTTGGCAAGATCACTTTTTTACGCCAGCCTTTTTCATATTTTGAAGCTCTATCGAATGCAAAACTCTCATGTGTATACGACGATTTAATCGTCATTTCTTTACCAATTTCAAGATCTACAATGTGCTTCCTAATAAAATGTTGGTGCTTAAAATATCGATTTTCTCATAAAGTTGAATTTTACACTTATGAGGTCTTAAAGTCGCAACCACGATATAATAAATGGAGTATATAGTACTACATAGATAAAGTACATTGAGAACTAAATAAATTTATTTCAAAATTATTAAATTTACGATATAAAAAATGGAGTATATCGTACTCCATTTATTATATCGTCGTTGCGACTTTAAGATTTCATAAGTGTAAAATTCAACTTTATGAGAAAATCGATATTTTAAGCACCAGCGTTTGCCCTACAGTGCCCTATTCAATTTCTTTTAGTAATGCTGTTGTTTCTCCATCCACAAGAAGCTCAACTATGACAAAGATAATATAAATGTATAACACATCTTGAAGATAAAACGTACGTAGTTTGGGGAACAAGTTTTCCGAGGGTAGTATCAAATTAATCTATGCTTTGTACATGTATGCTTTACATTTTAACCGCTCACCGGGTTGGCAAGCTGCCTCGGGCCGACAGTTTGCAGAATAAGTAAAGGTCGTGTAAGGAGATATATGGCTTAAAATTTTTAGCAGTTTAGGTTATGGGATGTAGGTAGTTGTAGGTGTTTATGTTAATAATTGAATCACCACTGTTCTCAAAACGATGAAGTAGTGAAGTACTAAGTTTTATATTCAAATATGTAGGTTCAGGTTAAGGTATGTTTCTATGGGCTTATGTTGCCTGAAATAAATGGTATTATTATTATATATTTTACATATCTCGGGACCTTTGGAAGGCGTATGAGGGGCCGAAGCTAACTCGCAGAGGCCCGTTAGACGCTTTTTAATGAAATGAGGCACCAACCGAAGATTATCCCTGTACGCACTATGCAAGTGCACCCAAGGAGAACCCCCGGTTGGTGTAGAACTATTGCAGGATATGGAAACAAAGATATTGGACTATGGGCTTTGGTGGTTTAAGTGGACTGTGTACATAAGACTATGGAAGGACTATGGCCCCTGCATGATCAATGTCTTATTATACACGGATAAAATGGCCGGGTGACTTACACACTCAATAATGGGCCCCCGAAAACGGTCTCTAGCACATAGTGACGTAGCGACAAGGGTGCAACATATCCTGAGGTACTCGAGGAGTGGAAAGGTATTCCACGGCTCTCAGAACAATCCCAGAGCCCGGAAGATGGTCAAGCACTACAAGCACTTACTGGAATACTTCCTTCCTCCGAGCACGTTTATTATTATTATTATTATTAAAACGGTGAAGCACAAGCACTTACTGGAATACTTCCTTCCTCCGAGCACGTTTATTATTATTATTATTTTATTTATGTCTACATATCTCGGGACCCTAGGGTCCCGGACCTTTGGAAGGCGTACGAGGGGCCGAAGCCAACTCGCAGAGGCCCGTTTGACGCTTTTTAATTAAATGAGGCACCAACCGACGATTATCCCTGTACGCACTATGAAAGTGCACCCAAGGACAACCCCCGGTTGGTGTAGGACTATTGCAGGATATGGAAAACAAAGATATTGGACTATGGGTTTGGGTGATTAAAATGGACTGGTTACCAAAAACTATGGAAGGACTATGGCCCCTGCCTGATCAATGTTTTATTATACACGGATAAAATGGCAGGGGGTGACTTGCACACTCAATAATGGGCCCCCGAAAACAGTCGCTAGCACATAGTGACGTAGCGACAAGGGGGCAACATGTCCTGAGGTGCTCGAGGAGTGGAGAGGTATTCCACGGCTCTCAGAACAATCCCAGAGCCCGGAAGATGGTCAATATCCCTACAAGCACTTACTGGAATACTTCCTTCCTCCGAGCATGTTTGCTCTTGCGAATCTCCACTCAAGCCGGCCAATAAAGGCAAGAATGAGGTGGGAGCTCAGTTCCTCGTCAGTGTTCACTCCAGCCGGCCAATAAAGGCAAGCCAGAGATGAGGAACATGACTTCTCCCGGGAGATAGGGTCCGTGGGGTCGCAACTGCCCAACAGCTCGCCACATGCTGCCCTGCGGGTTTCTGTATCTCTCTTGGTCTGGCTCCTCACCCTAGACATGTTCCGGTAAAGTAAACTCTACCGGCACAGACCTAGAGTTCGGAGCGCGCAAGCCCCACCACGACGTCAACGTAGAGATACGGCGGTGGGGTTATTATTATTATTATTATTAAAACGGTGAAGGAAAACATCGTGAAGAAACTGGCATGTCCTAGAACCAAAAATTCGAAGACATGTGAAATGTGTGTGTCGTAGACATTATCCACCAACCCGCACTGGGCCAGCGTTGTGGATTAAAGTCCACTCCCTCTAATCGAGAGTAGCCTGTGTCCCAGCAGTGGGAACATGATTATGCTAAGTATGGAGTTGTATTTTTTAAAACAAGATGAAAGTGGGGGGCTCTGAAATTTTAATGAGATGGGATTAAAATACCGACTTGATTTGTTATCCAAGGTCTATTTGCCAAAAATCATCAAAGAAGTTAATTTATTAACTATTCGTAAAGGCTCCTGAGACCGGCGCGGCGCGACTTGTCGCAGGACATCGTTTTTAGTTTTTTTTTGTTTTCGTAAATGACTACTCGCAGGTCAACTTAGGAGGTTGTCGTCTGCTCAATAAATTAAGGCCTCCATACAGGGCATAAACTTATACAGGATGGTTTTTTTAGACGGGGCAGTTAGGGTAGGAACCTTATCTGTTGTGGTTACAGAACAACGGTTTCAGGAATAATATATGTCTATAATTTTTTGAGAAAAATTGAGAGCATTGTTTTTTAGAAATTGTTCTACGGATATACGAGTATATCACAGTATCGTTTCGCACTGTCGCGTAGTGCCTGTCTGCCTTTCTCTCTTTGATATGAGCTACATGTAAAGTAGCTTATGAAGCCGAGATTTATAAAGTTTATTTAGCTCGCGACTTGACTTAGACATGTTTCCGTCTCAATCTTTCATTTGTAGTTTGACAGTTGTCCGACAGTGACAGGAATACCACTTAGCTACACTACGTGCTAAGTGGTAATTCGATCTCGGCTTCATGAGCTACTTTTCTATACTCGATTTAAAATACCTACGTGATTTTTATCTCCAGATTGCAAGGATTGTTGGGATTGTTGTGTTATGGATTGGGATTGTCTTGGTATTTGCCAAAAAAACATCAAAAAAAATAACTTCGTTATACATACTACTATTGTGAATTTTTTCACGTATTCAAATACAACCATTTAGCTGGCAGCGGGGTGAGGGGGCACTTGACTCTAACAAAAATTAGCACTTTAAAGCTTAATATTACGCAAACGAAACTCTGCATCGAAAAAAAAATATTGGTTGTCTGTAAAGTCGGTTTACGGACTATAATTTTACGTGATAATGTAACACAAGCTGAACGCTTAGGCCGATCGTGCCTCTCTATCGCTTGTTCCGCGCTCTCGCTTGCACACTCGGCTCAGGTGGAACGTGACAATGAGTCATGCTTTTACATGCGTGCAGCCGGCGTTAATCGATTTATATGACGTTATCACGTCAAAATGGTGGTTGTGCGTTGTTTATAGCTAACCGTTTTATAGAATTTCGTTTCACATAATTTTTTTCTCATATTTTCGTTTCATCAATACGCAGAATACTCACTTTGAAGATTTTTAAATAATTGATTTTTGTTTCACATAAAGTTTAATGTTAGAATAGTCAAATCATAGACTATCAAATCAAATACTCTTTATTCTTATATTTGTCTTCACAATCACAACACTGAATATAATATAATACTTATCAAAGTAAATATTCATGTCATTGTATAGTTAGAAGTACCTACGTCCTACATATATCGTCACTTGTGGAGGCCTTTCTTATACACATAATTGCTGGATGGTAAATTATCCTTATGCTACAGTTTAGTCAGACTCGTAATTAGTAATGTATCTACACAAACTCTTTTTCATAACCCAAATAAACATTGACAAAAAAGGTTTTAACTCCCCTAAAACACCTATACCATCCCCAAAAGTATTTAATTCCTTCCTTTCTAACACAAATTGATGAAACCTGTTGAACGATACATTTGACTTGGTAATTTTTCTGAACAGAAAAATGGGAACAGAATTTCGCATTCATGTTGTGATGGCAGTTAGGGATAGACTGAATAAGGATTTGATTGAGGTTAGACTAATCGTTGAGGAGAATAGAGATTCTATTAGGAGACAAAGGAACATTGTGGCCAGTGGGGTAATTGTGTAACACATAATGGCAATGCCATTCATTTTGATAATTCAACAACATTCATTGCGTTATTTATGTTGTTGAGCAGACGAATTTATAAATATATGGAGCAATGCATCAGGAATTTTCTTCAAAATACTTCAGATTGTGATATAAAGTCTACGCAATTGGTGAGTAGTTCATGAATTTAAAAAATATAATTATAAAAGATACTTTTCTTAGAAGGACTTCCGACAATTTGCAGCTGCTCTATCGTTAATAGTTGCAATTCTTTATCATAATATTATGTGCTTCTTTTGTTTTTCTTTTTGGATGAGAAAAAATCAGTTGAAGAATCACTCAAAATATACTCTTTAGTTTAAAATGAGCTAAATATTAGCACGTATTAGCACGTTTTGAATGTTTAAACTAGAATATAATGCTGAAAAATAAGTACAAACGCAGCGACTCGCTGGCGATTTCAAAATCTAATATCCAACACATTTTGACATCATCATCGCCAAAGTATATTCCATTTTACAATTTTATTTTAACTCTATTTTCAACCAGAATTTCCTAAACATTAATTTCATTTAAATTTAACTTTTTACTGATGTTTATACAATTTTTTCTATATTAGCGCTTAGTACTAGAGAATAGCACCATCCCATTTCCTCCCGTGGGTGTCGTAAAAGGCGACTAAGGGACTTACTAGAGAATGGGCAGCAGCGTTCTCTTGCGTTTTTAACACCATACTGCGATCGCCAACCCGCCTGCCAAGCGTGGCGTTTATGGCAAACCCCCCCAATTGACGTCTTTCGGCTGAAATGATGATGATGATTGTATTATGCATGTGGTGTTTACCTATAAGTAACTGATGCACTGTTATTTCACATAAATTGGTTGTCTGTAAAGTTGGTTTACGGACGGTAGTTTAACGTGAAAACGCCATAACAAAACATTGATGTGAGGCAAGCGTACAATGAGCGTAACGGGACAATGAGCGTAACGGGACATTTTCGTGCATGCAGCCGGCGTTTATCGATTTATTAGACGTTGTCACGTCAAAAAAAAAAAAAAGTATTGTGTGTTAGTATCAGTGTAATAAATTGTTGGTGAACCTCGTATATATATATTTTTTAATATAATTTATTTACATTTAACTATAGTATGTAGGTACCATTTTGTTCGATAACTTTTTGCCATCTTGTAGGTAGGGACATGATTCCATTGCTATAGAAATTTTGGGACTTCTGATCAAAATACCGCGACAAGTGGTTTTGGCAGTCCTCTCGTGATGTTAACCTGACACTGCCTAAAGAATTCTGAAGAGACCGAAACAGGTGGAAATCTGAAGGTGCAGGGTCAGGACTATACGGCGGATGTATTAACACCTCCCAGCCAAACTCTCGTAATTTTTGCTGAGTAGCTAAAGATGTGTGAGGTCTAGCGTTATCATGATGACAAACCACGACCCCTTCTGTTGATTAATTCCGGCCGCTTTCTCTCAACTTCTTGCTTTAATCTCATCAGTTGTTCGCAGTAGAGTTCAGAATCGATGGTCCTGCCTGGTGGTAACAGCTCATAATGAATAATGCCCTTCCAATCCCACCACACACACAGCATCACCTTGTTGCGAGTTAACCCGGGTTTCGCCACAGTCTGTGAAGCCTGACCGGCCATTGACCACGACCTTTTTCGCACGTCCTTGACGTACGTGATCCACTTTTCATCACCAGTTATCAGCTTTTTCAAAAATGGCTCGGTTTCATTACGTCGTAATAAAGAATCACAAATGAGTACACGGTTCATTAGGTTTCTTTCAGTGAACTCGTGACGTACCCAAATATCGAGCTTTTTTTGTGTACCCAGTTTTTTTTTCAAATGTGCCAAAACTGTTTTGTGGTCAATTCCCAGTTCTTCAGCTACGTCGTAACTACTGATATGCCGATCTTGCTCCACTTTTTCAAAAATGGCATCCATTTTATCCGTAATAGGGCGACCAGAGCGACGTGCATCTTTGACATCAAAATTTCCGGATTGAAAACGCTTAAACCAAATTTGTACGCTCAAACGCTACTGTCACAGACACTGCACTAGGTCCATAAATATCGCAATTTTTTTTTATATAGTGAAGGACATAGGATACTTTCTTACAATTACTTTGGTGACAGAACCCTAAAGAAACGAGTACCATACCTATTTTATAGTCTACCGGCAGACATAAGGAGTGAAACAAATAAAAATAGATTTAAAAGTAAATTAAAAAATATTGTTTGGATATGTAAGTATGATTAATTATTATTGTCTAGAGACTCACTGACTCCACAGTCAAACCATTACAATGGTTTTGTGGGGCTAAGTTTATAAGTTAGGTACTTACCATGTTAAATAAATAAATAAATAATAATAACTACCATAAAATAAGCTGCAGTCCACAAATACAATATACCCCTTCCTTATACATATTTCATGCTGTAAAAAGAAGTAAAAACTCATGGTACCCGTAATCCCATACTCCTACTTATATTATTTTAACCCTTCAATGATGTAACTGGCCGATTGTTTGCCATTTGACACGATCTTATTTGGATGTATGGATACAAACAATGTAGGTACCCAAACCTATGCAAATAAGACATAACAGAGTGTTTGTAGTTAGCCCCGAGCTCCTGACCCAAATCCGAGAAAACTTTGATTAAATTTGGCTCCACTCGATCAATAAATTTACTAGAATCAAAATCACGAGGACCACAGTTTGAAGAACTGAAAAGTCTTATTAAGGAATCTGGTTACTGTCAGCCAACATCATCCTACTTTTGGGCAAAGGCCTCCCCTCATGACTTCCAGCTGTTTTGTTCCAGGGCTAGCGTGGACCTCAAAAAGCTATTACGAATTAATAGTTTGGTTACATATATGTAACTATTGGATATGGATACAACGGCGCAAGATAGCCTTTAAAAAAAATTGGTCATCGTATTAGTGGTTCAATAGCTTGAATATCATATTATAAGGATGGTGCCCTAATATGGTCATCGTGGACGTGGATCGACAGTGGTTCCCCTGACATCACTCATCAGAAGGCAGAAGATTACGAAGATTGAAAACGAATCGAATGCAGTTATTTAACAATAATAACATAGCATGTAAGCACAGTTTGTTACTAACCACTAACTACGTATGGACTGCTTAGGTCTGAAATAAAGATATTTTATTTTATTTTATTTTTTATTTTTATTTAGAAGGCGGTCCAACTTATTGAGGAGATATGAATTCAGGTCATAGCAACACACATCACCATAGTCAACTATGGGAAAGATTAGGAACTGTACAAGCATTGCCTTTTTGTTTGATGGGAGATGTTTTTTCAACCGCTAGAGCGACCGCAACGTTCCGGTGACTTCTTGTGCCATGCTTCCCTAGTTTGTGCTCAAGTCTCATCCGAAAATGATGCTTACCATCCAATAAACTTATGTTACTTTAGGTCAAACGGTAGGTACTTTCAGGAAATAATATCTGAATCAGAGATAGAAGGCATCACGTCTACTCGGATCCAATTAATCTTTAAGGCAAAATATTAAAATCCAAAACATCCCTAATCAAAATAAAAAATCTGTCGAGCTAAGAGATCCAATTTAATCTGTTGAATTTTTTGTCAACATTGCAAAATTATGAATGAAAGAAAAATGCTTGTTGCGCCGACCCCAAATAAATTGGGATCAGGACAGGAGAATGCTAATTGCAAAAAAGTAGTTAAGTATTAACTTGCGTATTTTCATTCAAACAACGTAGCTTGATGTCCTACATTATCCCTTTCAAGGATTTCTTCGTCTTTCTAGGCATTAACGATGCCTAAGCTCTTACAAAATTCCTTGACAAAATAGAGCTTTCGCATTCCACTGTCCCCTCGAACTGGCATGTCTGTCCAAGCTTATGGCTCATTTACACGGCGGCAGTTTCTTGCCTACATACAGAGAAACGAGAATTTCTGTGGGTGTCTTACTAGGCGATTATTGGGCTCATATTGTGTTTACACTCAAGCGAGAAACATAAAATCGACTACAAAATACAACACTGAAGGCGATTTTCGTAGTGCCAGTGTTATTAATGATGTGCGTTGGACTGCATCTTTACATGTATGCATATTTACTTGTATATTATTTTAATGTGAGGACTATGTGGGTCATTGTTTTTTTTTTCTCTTATTTAGTTTTAATGATGGTCTGACTGTACTGTTTGAGCACTTTATGCAGCCTGCCCAAATGTCCTTTCTTTGGTATTGTTCGCCGAATCGTTAAGCTTCTTAAGTTCTGAGTTGAGCTGCACGATTAATGACAAATGCGTGCACTGACTGGACAGGTCCACTCAATCTGTGTGGTTCTTTCATCAAAAGCCTATTTCAGATACTAATAATCTAAATGGTCTTCAGATGATCTGACCAAGATTATGTCCGGATTTTTATATACACATTGACATTGATGAATTTTATAAAACAATGACATGAACATTGACTTTTTAAAGTATAATATTATATTAATTATGGCGAATGTGAAGATTATGTGGGTCATAGTTTATTTCTTTTGTTTTGTGTTTTTATCGTAGTCTGGCAGTTTCAATAATTTATGCAGTCTACCCAAATATCCTTTCTTTGGTACTCGTATTGTTCGCCGAATCTTTGAGCTCCTTATGTTCTGAGTTGAGCTGTACGATTACTGACAAATGCGTGCACTGACTGAACAAGTCCACTCAATCTGTGTGGTTCTCTCATCAAAAGCCCATTTCAGATACCAATCTTCATGGTCTTCACTAGATCTGATCAAGATTATGTCTGGACTTTAAAAGAGAGAACTTAACCTAACTTAACCTCTGAGTTTTTTTCGGCCTTTCTTCTCAGAGTAGTCAGATAGGAAAAGCCGACCACATCTAGTTTTAAAAATATGATTGACGTGTAAAAGTGTTTATAAAAACCTACATAAAGAAATAAAATAATGTATGTAATGTTAAAACGCCTCAACTTTTTTATCTCATTTCGATATATATCTATTCGTTTTATCAAAGCACGAAACTGTCCCCGTGTAAATGCCCCATAAATCTCTTCAGAATATTCAGACCACAAAAGGACGCTCGAACTTGACCACTCACTTTATTAATCCCGCCTCCATGTCTGAGCTTAAAGTATTTAGTAGGGCAACTCGTGGAAAAATGTAGGACATTTTTGTTTTTGCCTTTATTGCTTCATCGGTTGTCAGTTTAGTAATTATAATTCCATTTCGTTGTTGATTTATTATTGTAGGGTTTTATGGGTTTTTATTTTAATGGTCTGTTCTTTCCATACAATAATATGAAAAATTGCTATAATTATTATTTTCGATACTTACATTAATATAAAAAAAAAATGTATAGTATTATTAATGTGCCATTGTGTTCGTAATGACATTTGTCTAATAAAGTATGTATGTTGTCGTATCTCAATGTGTTTCTAATGATACCATTTTTAACTGATAAGTTGTCTCAGTTTATTAGGGTTATTTGTGCCGTTGTAATTATGGGCTCATAGATTTTTATTTATTTATTATTTAATACTTTAAGCACGAAAAATGTACAGAGGCGGACTTAATGCCATAGGCGTTTTCTACCAGTCAACCCTTGGGTGGTTTTCAACATTGTTTTGGATGAAAGCGAAGTCCCAAGGCTTTTACATTTTTTTGACTTTTATTTCAACATTTTATATTATCTGTATTTTTTTTTTCAATTGCTAGCACTTCAAGCTACACGAAACTGTCAAATTTCTCCAAATGATTTTAAACTTTAAAATGTTGATGATTAAGCTCAAAATCGAACGAGAAAATTTGTCAAATTGTGGTAACTTGATGTGCTGGCCACTTTTATTAACCACCTATTTCTTATTTTGATAAGTCTTAGTACAAAAAAAAAAATACTTATCGTTAACGAAAGATGTTTATTTTGAAACTACTTTATAGGATACACGCCGCGCGACGGCGACGCGTGCAGCGGAACGCAGTTGTAGGTACACTCACCTGCAAAATTGCATGGATACCTTAGTGTCTTTTTTCCAGTGAACGTTTGAGTTCAAATTTTCGAAAATAGAACTTGCTTTCGCTTTTCGCTTCACACGATTTTATTTCTGAACTGTCCATGGATTTTTGCAGTCGACCGTACCTATCAGCTGTGTGCCCGCGCAATTCGCCGATGTAGGTATTTAAGCGTCATAAATCGCATTTTTTTTTATTAACAAAAAAGTAAGTATAGAAAAAATCTGTACCTCTTAGGTATACAACATTATGTGATGAAACGAAAATTTTACAGGAGAGGCAAAAATGCACGGAGTGAAACTTTGAATGCTATTGTTTTTTTTTTTTTATTGTTTTTCAAAACTAATACTGTTGAGTTCAACAGTATTTTTTATTATTATTAGATGAATCTTATCGTCATTTGAGGTCCTATACCCATTAGACGTAAGTGGATTTAATGTCATATACGATTGGATATTTCTTTTCATAGATGTCATAGGACTTAATGTCGTATAACAATATGAATAATAGTCAAACCATTGCAATGGTTATGTGGGGGCTAAGTTTATAAGTTAGGTACTTACCATGTTAAATAAAAAAAAATAAGTAGAACTGGTTCTTGCGATTTTAATGGCGCAAGAAACTAATTTTCGAAAAAAGCGGAGGTACTATTGTATACCTCTAAGGTACAGAAATAATGGGAATGTATTCTATTCACCCACCCAAAATGACTTTGGCTAAACCAAAGTCATTGCGGGTGAGTTCCCGATATTTCGGCGCTGTTGCAAGCAACAGCGCCGAAATATCGGAAACTCATAACAACTAATAAACATGGTAAATATCCCGCTCGTGTTAATAATAATAATGTATTCTATTACTGATAATGATCCACCAAAAAAAATTACGCACCGGTTAAAAAGTTATCCTGTATATACAAAAGCAGCAAATGTATTACTGTTTTAGTTTTTTTTATATAGAATTTACAACAATGCCGTAAATGGCCGGCGTACAGGGGAATGCGCATTACAAACGTGCTTGGCTTTCAAAGTGCTAGCACAATACAGCAGCCCAACATTACATAGAAAAATCTAAGTCATAAACCACACGCATAATCTAATACATCAAGGTTTTCATATCTTTCCCTAGTGATTGGGCTAGACTTTCGCATTTACAATATGAGGGCTGACAGATATAAATCTTACTTCTCGGCGCCAGTCAGCCTGAACAATATGTTACATTGTTTATCTTATGTCTAACACAATGTTTTCGTTGTAAAAGGACTTTTAAATTTGGGGCAGACGGACGATTTATGGGTGATTATTTCATTGGGAACTCAAATCCATTAATACTAATCTATACTAATATTATAAAGACGTAAAATTTGTTTGTAAGTTTGTATCTCTAAAACAGCTAAACGATTTCTGAAAATTCTTTCACTAGTATGTAGCTGTTTTATCCCTAATTGCTATAAGCTATAATTTATCTTTACGTCACACCTGGCCATAATGCGAGTTTTATCGCACACTACGCGTAGGGTAAAACTCGCATTATGGCCAGGTGAAGACGTAAAATTGTGTACTCACCACGGGCAGTAAAAAATAAAGCCCTCTATCGCATATTTACAACCCTCGTCTGCGGCTCGGGTCACAAATACCTGCGATTTCGTATTCGTACGATACTAACAGCTGTTGAATAAATGTGTGCATGGCAGAAGAAATGACAAGGTAAAAAAAGTGAACGATGTTTTCCTGACAGCAACATTTTTGAACCCTGCAAAGCTCTGCATTATCTTTTTAACAGGTTCGACAGGTAAACATCGGCATCCGATTTGGACTTACAAAAAGTAAATCGTCCGCCATCCACCTTTATATAAACTTTCTATCGAAACCTGTATCTCGGAAAAAATTCTGCTGACAGAAAGTTTTTCTTTTCCTCAGCTTCGGTGTGGGATACGATTTCAAGGTAAGTACATAAATAAAGAATGGTATCTAAGATCTGTTAAGAAATACTGAAGATACGATTTTTCTTTTACTTGGATACATGGTTGTATAACTTTCGGGGAAACCTCGTAAAGAATTATCTGCCCTTTTGTCCCGTGAGTGCCGTTAAAGAAAGTTATGGGATTTTTTCGAAGTAAAGGAAAGTGTTGTGTTGGTAAAATCTGTGGAAGCAGCAATAAGTGATTTCTTAAACAAAAATATAGACTCACCTGACTCCAACGTTTTCAACAGCTAAAATATAACTTGCACCGTGCCACATACTACCAAAAGTTAGCATTCCAATTAACAACATAAACTTTACGTCCTTAAATTTTTAATTTACGCAACATACTTTCCAACTGGGCTCACATAAATATTAGGTACCACCGTACTTACTACTATACTATTTCTTGCCCGTTTTTCTCCATGCGAACTTACTACGCTTTGGAATGGGCAACTAGCTTCATCTTTGTGACTGCCTGTAATTCATCATCATTTCAGCCGAAACACGTCCACTACTGGGCATAGGCCTCCTCCAAGCACCGCCACTTCGATCGGTTCTGTGCGTACTGCATCCAGCGGATTCCTGTGGCCTTCACAAGGTTACTGGCCTACCTTGTAGGAGGTATTCCGGTGCGCGGTCGTCACTCCAGAACCTTTCAGCGCCATCGGAAAACTGTTCTGTGAGAAATCTGTCCTGCTACCACGAGTTCTACTAATATACTGTTTTCACTGATATTCAGAGTTATACCTAAATAAAAAGTTTCATCTACTAAGTTGAACATCGTGCATGCATCTGGGCATGAGCGGAGATTCGGCTAGACTTAACTTCAGTATGAAACTGTTAATGTCTCGAATTTTCGGGACAAATTAAGTAGATAATTGTTATCAGAATTTTTAGATACTAGTATTATAGTTAGTTCTGTTACCTCAGTATTCAAAGACAATACATTGAAACGTAAAATTACCCACCTGCCCTTAAAAATGCCTGTTCCTGAGCTAGAACTGTTCAGAAAGAACTGTGCCTATATGGCACCTCTAATATATAACTCTTTGCCCAAAGAAATGACTGCCCTGCCATATAAAAGATTCTGTTGTACCTTGATTAATTGCAGAGAGTTTCTACACTGTCATAGACTTTTTTTAGTGGACACCAAATCGGCATGTGCTTTGACATATGCCGATTTGGTGTCCACTTAGATACTGGTTCGTCGTTTTATTTCCTGCTACTTTGTCATCCATACTAATATTATAAATGTGAAAGTATCTCGGTCGGTCTGTCAGTCTGTCTGTCTGTCTGTCTGTATGTCACGTTTTCACGCCTAAGCCGCTGAACCAATCGTCATGAAATTTGGCAGAGATATAGCCTGGGATATGGAGAAGGACATAGGCAACTTTTTTACGTGATAACCGACATCCACGCGGGCGGAGCTGCGGGCAAAAGCTAGTTAATTACAATTATTAGAAATATTGTGATTTCATTTACTTAAATTATTGAAATTATTATTCAATAATTTAAGCAAATGAAATCACTATATTTCTAATAATTGTAATTTTATTCAAATAATTGTTGTAAATTAACTATAATTTTGCATGCCCGTAATGAGAGTGAAATATGTCCTGTGCTATAATTTAATTTAACATCTTGTGTAACCATATTTAATGCAAATAAATGATTTAAATGAGAGTTTTCAGTGATGATTGCTAAGTGGTAGGATGACATAGAGTATAAATACATCAAATAAAAATAATTGCTCTTCGTCTTTATAAAAAGACTTACGAAGCCTTCAAAATTGGTGCTAAATTCATGAGTTGCGCGAGATATAAAAATAAAATACTTAAAATACTGTTTATTTTTCCGATATACTGTTTATTTTTCCAGTTTGATCATAATTACTTTATTTCTTGTACAAAAAGCTGGGAACTCCAGTCGGTCGATTCTCAAAAAATCTCACCGTGAAACCTTAGGTGAAGTGATCTCGAAGTGAACTGTCATTCCATCTGAGACTAGGGATTGACACTATTTACAGCTCATTAATTCAAGCTTACTTCAGCTAGGTTTTCACGGTGAGATTTCTACAGAATAGCAGTGCAGGTATACTAGACGATACATAACACGTCCACTGAACGAGAAGCAGACACAATAGTTGCAATAGCTGCCATGAATTGTTATTAAATACACACATCAAAAAAAGTTTGTGATCACTAGCATATTAAGCTGATATAATTTATAAATTGAACTTTGTCAAGAAAAACTCTTTGTTGTGTGTTTTATTTAAATAGTACCCTATTTGAAATAAAAAAATGAAACATTTTTTAATTTTTTATAAAAAAAATTGAGTAATTAATCATAATGTTGTAATTGTAACAGAAATTTGATAGAAAGAAAAATACTGTTTAGCCAAACTTTAATAAAAGGTTTATATTCAATAGAATATAACTCCTCCCCTGGCTCGAACACATGCGGTGCACCTCCCGGGCATGCTGAGAATCAAGTTATCCAGCATTTCTTGGGGTAACCTGTCCCATTCTTGAATAGCGGTTTCCCTGAGCTCTGGCGCTGTCTGGGGACGTGGCTGACGGTTCCAAACAGCTCGCTTAAGAGCATCCTACGCGTGCTCTATTGGGTTTAAGTCAGGCGAGCCGGCAGGCCAGTCTAGTCTTAGTCTAAGAAGAAGAAATCATAATATAATCTACCGTAACAAAAAAGATTTTGATTTTTCAAAGTGATCGCAAACTTTTTTTGATGTGTGTATGTAGGGCACTGGACAGACAAAGCTAGAGTTGTCAATCGTAAAGGCACTGTTAAATCACCCATATTCTAAAAATTCTACTCACGCCTCAAACCACATCAACAAACATCCGTCAAAAACGAACACTAAGCAAATAAAATTTTACGATCCCACCGTTCGATAAGTAGAGCTTACGTTACGCCATCACAAATGACGTATTCACTCAGCAGTTTTATTGGCGCGCCAAAATATGGCGGCAATATATTCAGTTATCTTTGTGACGTAACGTATTGTTGCTATATTCTGTCAGATCGAGGTGGAAAAGTCTTTGAAGTATTTTTAAATAGTATTTGTGAGTAAGGTCGAGGTTATATGTCCGTATGGATTAAGAAGCTGTGTCTTATAATTAAGAGTCTATACAACCTCAGCGCTACCTCACTCTGTATCTCGCTCGCACACTATTGCTACCGGTCACGCGAGCAAGCGAGACAGGGCGGCAGGGAAAAGGCACCAAAGCGCTGATAGTTTAGGTAATTTCGTTTTACGGTGAAAATAATGGTCATTTAAAAAAAGTTAATAACATAAGACCTGCTTTATAGTTAGTTCAGTGAATATGCAAAGTTTAATTATCTAATTTGAAGTATTTTTTGAATACCAGCGGTTTATTGTTCGGTTTGGAGGTAACTTTGGATTTTTTTTCTATTGAGAAAATTTTATGGAATCGTGTTTTCGGCTAACATAGAACTTAATATTAATCCTCAACTTTACCATAATATTTATATCAAAATTAATGCTGTAGTATTTTCGACATAACGGAGGATCATGCTAAGCCATTTGAGGTAGTATAGGCCCTTAAACAACAAAACCCTTAAAAAGTTACAGGTCGATTAAGGTGGTTCAATTAGAGGAGCCAAATTATACTCCATTTATTATAACATTATACAAATAACGGTTCTCACCCTTTTGTTATTTCGATGTAAACGTTTAATAAACTCCGTTATTTCACGATAAAATACAAAGTACTCTAATCTATTTAACATTTACATTAAAAAAATAACTCTTAAGTGCAGTAATTTCAACAATATTACGCAATAACTGTTCGTTATTTAGCCGTTATTTGTCTAATGCTATAGTAAATGGAGTATAGACCTTGAAAACTAGCCGATAGAAATGTTTACAAACTTTGGTGTAATTTAGTAGTTTTTGCAGAAATGGAAAAAAATATGGTTTTTGTACGGCTGAATTTGAGGTAGCTACATTGCCTTGTATTGTATACCGTCAAATACTACACAGGTCGTAAAACGCCCGTGTATTCATGCTTCCTTGATTTGACCAAGGCGTTCGACCTAATAGTATATGACCTGCTGTGGAGCAAGCTGAGGAGTATAGATTTGCTGCCGGAACTCATCAGCATGTTCCAGTACTGTATGCGCACCAGTCTAATAGTGTAAGATGGGCGGGGACACTGTTGGATGCGTATCAGCTAGAATGTGGAGTCAGGCAGGGTAGCTTAACATCTCCTACCCTGTTTAATCTTTATATTAATGGGCTGATCGTGGCGCTCAGCAGTCAGCATGTCGGCTGTCACATGAACGGTACATGTGTCAATAATCTAAGTTATGCTGACGAAATGGTACTCATGAGCGCTTCGGTCTGCGGATTGAGGAAGCTGTTTTAGACATGCGAGGAATATGCTTGCGGTCACGGTCTAATGTGTAATGTAAAGAAGAGCCAGTGTATGATCTTCGGGACCGCCAGTGCAAAATGTCCGGGTAGCATACTGCCGGTCAGCCTTAATGGGATTTTTACGATTAACTCGGAAATACAACTATCGTATAACATTTCTGTTTAAATTTATGCAACAATGACTATAAGCATCACCCATAGATGTGAATAAAGTCTTCAAAATAAATCAATACTATATGCGAAACGAGTATTTCCTATTCAAAAATCGTTCGAATTTACCCACTAATGCAGCAAATGCATAAACAGAGTATATGAATCAAAATCAATCTGCCTAGCCTTTTCCCAACTATGTTTGGGTCGGCTTCCAGTCTAACCGGATGCAGCTGAATACCAGTATTTTACATGGAGCGACTGCCTATCTGACCTCCACAACCCAGTAACTGGGTAACACGATACCCCTTGGTAAGACTGGCTGTCAGACTTTTGGGCTTCTGACGACCCGTAACGACTGTCAAAGATCCATGAATGACAGCCGGGACCAACGGCTTAACGTGCTTTCCGAGGCACGGAGGAGTCTCGATATGTAAAGATGGTCACCCATCCACGGACCAACCCCGGCAAGCGTAGCTTAACTTGACGGATCGACCCGTGCGGCTTTTATTACTTAGCCACGAGCTCCTCAAAAAACAGAGTATATGAATCATGGAGACCCTAATACGGCTGCTTAGAAAAATTATTGAAATATTATCTTTTGAAACTCAAAGAGAGCGATCGTTTCCTGTCAGTTACCATATATGGATACACACACGAGAGTAATAAATTTTAAACGTGACGCGTGTCACTTTGCATGAACATCGTTTGACGTAGATACATCGACTGACGGCTTACAAGTAGGTAGGTATTAAAGTAAATAGGTAATAATACGGTTCCTTGAGAAAGTATGATGAGAAAATATCGGAAAGAAATCTATGGAGATTACTCAAAGATGGATCGGCTTGCATTCGTTCGTAGAAATAGTACCACAGCTAGTTCGAATTTGGAATCTAAGTTATTTGAAGCGGCCAACGGTTGGTAGGAATAGTTTTGAAAATCGAGGTAAATTCTAGTTTGAATTCAGTTTTTGTTCCATTTTCAAATAGTGTGTTGCTAAACATTCTATTCGTCATTTGTTTCATATTTTTTCTACAGTAGTTTTAAGGGGGAAGCGCTTAGGTAGCCCGCGAAATTCATTTACTCTGAAGTTTTTTTGCAATTCACAGGTTGTATGTTAATCTGAATATGATTCGAAACCGAGTGACAAATATGTATTTATAGAATTATAATCATTAAAATCATCAATGTGACTCTCTAATTTCATATTACCCTATTCAGATACAGATTCAGATTCATTTATTTGCAAAAACATGACTGTGTAGATAATATACATGGTATGATGTTTAGGTGTTACAAGGTTATTTTTTGGTTCAACATGTTTGACCATGGCTGGTGTACAAATTAGGTCGAAAAACAATAAGATTTTAAAATAAAAATACAAAGAATAATAATCTAAATAAATCAACAATTAACATAAATATTAAATTAAAAAATTTGGTCAATAGTCATTAGTCATGCGATTCAAAATAAGTAGAATATATTCAGTCAGTATCACAACAGAGCGATTTATCATTTAAAAATTCATTATTATCATATTGAATGACTATTTAATAAAATCTTTACATTTTAGAATTATAGTAACTTATGGAGTTGTATTACTGATTCTAATGATTATAATTCGTGGGCGACCCTGCGCTTTCGCCTTAAATGGAAGTGACAGAATCAAAACCATTTTTTGGCAAGGACACTACCAGTCGCACTACCAGTAGTGTCGTTTACAATACATGACATTACCAAGCCTATTTTGTATTAAATTGTACAGTCAACACTGGTAACTACAGTTTTGAGCCATTTGGGGTCGAAACGCTCGGGTCATGGGGCCCAAGTGCACGTCTCCTTTTTAAGGAAATTTCTCGCTGACTGGTCGACACATTACGTGACCAGAGGGCTGGCTCTTTCTTTGGCCAAAGAATTATCATTGCCATTCAACGTGGCAATGCTGCCAGTCTTCTGGACACGTTTTCGGATGACAGCGATGCGGATGAGTACTTCGACACCTAAGTGTCCTTTTGTTTTTCTTTGTATTATTTTTGGTTTTATATATTTAGTTTGTTAGTCTTTTAATTTAATTACCTAGTGTAAATAGTTAGTTGCGACATATCCATACTAATAATTATAAATGTGAAAGTAACTCTGTCTGTCTCTCTGTCTGTCTGTATGTTACGTTTTCACGCCTAAACCACTGAACTGATCGTCATGAAATTTGGAAGAGATATAGCTTGGGATATGGAGAAGGACATGGGCTACTTTTTTACGCGATAACCGACATCCAAGCGGGCGCAAAAGCTAGTATTGTATAAATGCATGAATTAATATTTTGGTAAATATATTATGTTTTGTAAAAAGTCATAGAACAAAATTTGGATTATATGATGTTAGGTTAGGTTAGGTTTTACCAATAGCCCTGTATACTCAAAATAACCTTCATTTGATTTCATTTAATTTACCGTCTTGTCCGACGCAGTAACATGTGAAACACTCACCTAATGTAAAAGACGTATTCCAAACAAAATGTACAAATGTTGTCACCTTTTCGAATAGACTGCATCACTTCAAAAAGATGCATTTCGTAAGGCAAGCTGAAACTCCGAAATCGAATTTATATTCGAGCTACAACCGCGTGGGTAAAGGTTGTCAGTTGTCTACATTTTTCTTGAATAAGTTTTTAAGAAATGCCAAAACACATTTGAAGGTAAATTGACACCCTACGTTGCCGTGTTAAAACCATTTCATACAACTGTCAAAACTACTTTTCGGAACTCAATACTCAATACTCAATATCTTTATTGCTTTTCCATAATGTGTACTTAGGTGGTAACTATATAATTTAGATCATTATGGACCCTGTAGGGCACAGCAAAAGGGTAGGAGAGAGGAAGCCCTGTTTTAAGTATAGGAATAAGTTTTAACTTACAATCAAAGTCAGGAGATCGAGAATAAGATACTAACATTTCACTAAACAATTTTTTATGTATTTTTTTATCTGCAAATGTACCTATATATTTTAGATTATTTTTATATACTTACCTGTTTATATGTATTATAATTCTCTTTATTCATTTATATAAATTGTTTTTCTTTGATTAATTATTACTTCTTATTTATTTATTATAATTTTTATAATAATAATAATAATACCAGCCTATAACTGTCCCACTGCTGGGCAAAGGCCTCTTCTCATACAGAGAAGGCACGTGCATTGATCACCACGCTTGCTCAAGACGGGTTGGCGATTTCAGACTTATATTAACTATAAGTCCAGGTTTCCTCACGATGTTTTTCCTTCACCGATGTCAGTAATGTCCAAGATAAACTCAGAAAGTACATATGAATTGAAAAAGTCACATTGGTACTTGCCCAGATTTGAACCCATAAATAATATAATTTTTATATTATTTATTAATTATTATATTATTTATTAATAATTACCGTATCATAAATATATACTCAATCAGTGATATAATTGAATGGTATCATAAAGGAAATTAAGAATTTAAATAAAAAATGTATGGTTGTTTTTTTTACTTACCAGTCATGCATGATATAAAATAAACAGTTTTTTTTATGGCAAGTTTTCGAATAAAATTAAAAAAAAAAACATCCCAAATGATTTCAATTACCGAATTCCAATCAACCAGCGTTTTGCCAACTACGTTGGTTTCGGCTTGTAGTGAAACCGGATTTTGCAGAATACCACTATTTTATATGCTCTCAAAATGGTAAAGGAAAACATCGTATGGAAACCGATATCCAAGAATCCAAGATATCCAAGAAACAAAAAAAAAATATTTACAAAAAAAAAAAAAAAACAATCAACTTCCATTAAAAAAAAAAAGCACAAATATATATATTGTTAAAAATTGTTAAAAAGTTTTTTATTTTTCAGTTTTTAGTTATGGTACCTACCCCACAACAATTCTATTACCACTACTTGCTACACCGCACAAACAACAGTGACACAAGATGTACGAAGTGGATTAAATACGTATTATCGAAGCTAACTCAAAAATTTGCTTCATAGTCGCTTAACTATCTTATCGCCACCCGTGATATACTTATCATTGAGGAGTTCCGGTGGTCATTTGTGGTCTTCTTCATCAGTTCCAGTTCATCAATTGATACTTCATCATCATTTCAGCCGAAAGACGTCCACTGCTGGACATAAGCCTCTCCCATTTGGGGGGTTTGCCATAATCGCCACGCTTGGCAGGCGGGTTGGCGATCCCAAATGATACTGAATGCAAATGCTTGAGTTGTTGATGAAAATACAAAAATCGCTATATGTTTTACGCTACGGCCTCTCAGAACAATCCCTGAGCCCGGAAGATGCTCAAGATCCTTACAAGCACTTACTGGAATACTTCCTTCCTCCGAGCACGTTTGCTCTTGCGAATCTTCACTCAAGCCGGCCAATAAAGGCAAGAATGAGATGGGAGCTCAGTTCCTCGTCAGTGTTCACTCCAGCCGACTAATAAAGACAAGCAAGAGATGAGGAACATGACTTCTCCCGGGAGATAGGATCCGTGTGGTCGCAACTGCCCAACAGCTCGCCACATAAACTCTACCGGCACAGACCCAGATTTCAGAGCGCGCAAGCCCCACCACGACGTCAACGTAGAGATACGGCGGTGGAGCTATTATTATTATTATTTATAAATAAAAAAAGAATTTTACAAATCGGTTCATAAACGACGGAGTTCAGAGGTAACAAGCATTAAAAAATGAAACAAATTGAGAACCTCCTCCTTTTTGGAAAGTCGGTTAAAATTCGGAGACGTGTCCTCTAACTCATCTACCAACCCGAACAGGGCCCGCGTGGTGGATTAGGGCCCATGCCCTCTCACAAAGAGAAAGCGTGTGTCCCAGCAGTGGGAATATTATAGGCTGATTATGCTACCACAATTTTACATGTCAGTTACTAAGTCAAAGTCAAAAGTCAAAGCATTTATTTCAAATAGGCACATAAATGGCACTTTTGAACGTCAAAATTTACATGGAAATAAAATTGATTCTAGTTGCTCCTTCCAAAAGGTAGTTTCGCATGGAGAAGAATGGGCAAAAAACTCCACCGTGTCCGTTACTGTTTTGATAAACTGATTTACAATAGTTTGTATACATCAATTATATCATTACATGTGAAGACGATGTACCCAGAATAAAGTTACTATACCGCAACAGGTAATAACAATTAAAAAAAAACCGGCCAAGTGCGTGTCGGACTACGCACAATGAAGGGTTCCGTACTTGGAAAGAATTTATCCTAAGAACAAACTTAACATTGTAGTTGGTAAACATAATCTCCCATTGTACATTCCAACTGCAAATGTAAGTTTGTACGCACAATATCGAGAGATTTACCATGTAATTTTAAGACCATAGACTTCTTATAGATTTTCCTGTAATTTATAAGTATAGAACTATTACCTATATTTTTTTTTCAAAATTTTAGGTTCAGTAGTTTCGGAGATAAGGGGGAGGGATGGTCAATTTTCGCCTATTTTCACTTATAACTATAAAACAATTTACTTTAAAATTATAAAAAAAAAATATTTGAGACCCTCATACTAAGCCTTTTCATTTGATACGAGTATATCAGACGGTACAGTTTGCAAAACTTTTTTTTTAATTTTCTTGTTTGCCCCCTTAACTGATCTCAATATTCTTAATTTATTTATTTACGATTCACGTCCGTATTTGGGTCACTCAAATTGATATGTATACCAAATTTCAACTTATTCGGTCCATTACATAAATAAGGGGGGGAATGGTAAATTTTCGACTATTTTCACTTATAACTTTAAATATATTTTAAAATTATATAAAAAATATATTTGAGACTCACAGTAAGCCCTTTTATTTGATATATCATACGGTACAGTTCGCAAAACTTAAAAAAAAAAATTGTTTGCCCCCTAGAACTGACCCTAATATTCTAAATTCATTTATTTACGTTTTCGTTTCCGTGTTTGGGTCACTCAAATTGATATGTATACCAAATTTCAACTTATCGGTCCATTACATTTGGAGCAAATTGGCTGTGACAGACGGACAGACACACGAGTGATCCTATAAGGGTTCCGTTTTTTCCTTTGAGGTACGGAACCCTAAAAATGAAGCATTGACACAAGGTGCTCACATATTTACACATATTGTGAGAGTAGATGATTTTACAAAAAAAAATACAAATAAAAATACTGGGTAATACGATAACTCCTTGTAAGACTGGTTGTCAGACTTTTGGGCTTCTGACGACCCGTAACAAATGTCAAAGATCTACAAATGACAGCCGGGACCAACGGCTTAACGTGCTTTTCGTCCAAAGGACGGAGGGGTCTTGGTATACAAAGATGGTCACCCATCCACGGCCCAACCGCGGCACGCTTAGCTTAACCTGATCGAATGACCCGCGTGGCTGTTATTGCTTAGCCACAAGTACCGAATGCCAATAAAAACATTTACGAAAAATAACTACAGCTTCAGAAAAAATGTGAGCCTTAGTTTTTATTTTTTCGACAACCCTAAGTAAGCAATCGCAAGTTCTAGATCCCAAAACTTGTATTATACCTAGCAACCCTACCAGTGTTGCCAGTTTCTGAGCAAAAATTCTTTAATTTCCGCGGGGACCGACGTTTACCTACGCTGTGCAGACATAAATCATATTAAATTTAGGATCGCGTGTATATAAGAGTGTTGACTTAAAATTTCTATTATAGATAACGGGATTTTGGATAGATTTTGTGAAGTTATTGATTTGATAGTAAATTTTTTAATAGATCAGTGGTTCAGTGTAACCCCATATTGGGGTCCAAAGTTCCAGCTCAACACCTTCAAAGTTCCGGCTTACCACCTCCAAAGTTCCGGCTCATCAACTCCAAAGTAATCCAACGATATCGTTGGAGTCGAGCGGTGTACTCCAACTACCACCTGCCGGTTAAGCCGAGCATCATCGGGCTCCGCGCGGGTATGATATTTACCCACGTGGCCGCGTCGATCACACTACGGGTCAGCCAAGGCCATCTGCCGACCGTCACCACTCCTGGCGTCTGCAGCGTGGCACACCCGCTGCGGTCTCGTCACACCAGCTGAGCCAGGAGAGTACTGCGCTACTCTCAAGGAAATTGAGGGAATCTTGTGTGACCATAAACTTATCCACCCCACCTGCAATTTTTTTTATATTATACATATTTTATGTTGACAAGGTACCAGCCACGTAACCCCTTTCCGTCACATTGGCGATAGATGGGTAGATTTGAGTTACGCCACTCGTGGAGGGTTCCAGCGGTGAGTGGCTAAATCTATAATAGTTCATGTAATAGCTTCACTTTTAACCTTCGGCATGTCTGGTGGTAAAATGTTAGACGGTATGCCTGGTGGGTCTGTTAGACCCGGATTTTTACATGACTATATGTCGTACTAGTTATGATAACTACCTATGGTAAGTTATGGTAACTGCTAAGGGTGGGGTACATAAGGGGTGGAAATAAAGTTTTTTTTTAAATTAACCACTTTTAATAATTATTTCTCTTTTAGGCGTGATGATTCAATGAAACAATAGATTACCAAAACCACATGTATTCACTAATTGACACGTCTACACACTAGAATGATCGCGTACGAGTCTCTTGTGCGCCTTACATTATAAAGTATTATCTTGCATACTAGATACCTATCTACATACCTACGTACATACTGTCACTATGGCGTCCCTACCCTCTAATTAACCTGAGCTGACGTTTTTAACAAATAAATAGGCATTTTTTTCTCTAACAACATACTTAACAAAATAAAAGAGATTCCGGAAATGGTCCTTGAAAGTGGTTAATAATAAAAAACTTTTTAACAAAAAAACAACCGACTTAAAAAAAAAAAAAAAATAACTTTAATTTCGGAAGTCGGTGTCCTTGTTTCTGTATTTTCGTTTTTTGCCACCGACTTCCGAAATTAAAGTTATTTTTCACTTTTTAGTGTTTTTTTTTTTAAAGTTGGTTGTTTTTTTGTTATAGAGTTTTTTATTTTTCACTTTTTAGTTATGATACCTATCCCACAACAATTCGATTACCACTACTTGCTATACCGCACAAACAAGACTGCCACAAGAAACCTATACGAAGTAGATTAAATACAAACTAAACAACTCAAAAACTCTCCAAGCAAAGTTAATAAAAGTCAGTTAATAACCATTTATAGCCCGAGTGCATCTCATGACAATTCCAATAAGCCCAAACACGGCTAGGATACATTGTTTTATTACGGAGTTCCGATGCATACCTTCCGGCTTCATCTTCAGATCAGTTCGATGGTACCATTTTCATCAGAATTATTTATTTAAACTTGCTTCATAGTCGCTTAACAATCTTAATCGAGATATCTTATCGCCACCCGTGAAATTCTTATCATTGAGGAGTTCCGGTGGCCATTTGTGGTCTTCTTCATCAGTTCCACTTCATCAAATGATACTTTCTGAATGCAAATGCTTGAGTTGTTGATGAAAATACAAAAATCGCTATATGTTTGCCTATAAAATTTGAGGAGTTCCTTCAATTCCTCATGGATCCCATCATCAGAACTAGATTTTGGAAAAAATGGGACCAATCTGAAAATATATCCTTTCAAATAAAAATAAAAAATTTCAAATCGGTTCATAAACGACGGAGAACTGAGGTAACAAAAATAAAAAAATACAACCGAATTGAGAACCTCCTCCTTTTTGGAAAGTCGGTTAAAAATAATGAAGCCTCAGAGGATAGGCAGAGGCGTAAAGTACACTCCTCTCCGTATTTGTGGAGGTAGCTCCACAAATACCAATACAATACACCTTCCGCAAATACCATAGGCCTGACGTTACGTCAGGCGTCAATTCCATAATCCAAAAAGATTCTTTCACAACAACTACATTATTTTATGAAATGCTTCGAGTGGTTCATAAAATCATAACGCCCAGCTATTGATAGTTTTGGAGCGTACAATTAAAAGTTGAAAGAAATGCAACGGTTTATGTGCCTAGGTGGGTCTGTTAGACCCTACCAGGCATGCCGAGGGTTAACAAATAAAAACCCAGTAATCAACTTTAACTATGAAGATAAAGTTGATTTATTTAATTGACTGTCTGTCATCGGCGAAAATGTGCAACCAAATAAATAAAAAAACCGGCCCAATGCCTGTCGGACCACGCAAAATGAAGGGTTCCGTAGTTGGACTGAATTTATCCCAAGAGCAAACTTAACACACACGCGTATACGCACGCGTATACGTCATAAATGGCGCTAACTATCGTCAAACAAAAAAGCGTTGTTTCAGACTTAACGTTCGTTAAAAAATAACAAATACAGTAACCGGCTGGTTAACGTCATTTTAGTCTTTTACATTTGAACTTTGACGATTGGTTTTTATGCAGTGAAACAACAACGCTTTGTATTTAAAGAACGTTAAACATCATATGTAATCGTTATTATTTGACGTACGTATGTTACGTTAACCAACCGTTTAAAACAACCGCCCCTTAGGCCTGTGTTCACCAACATTTAAATCAACTGTTTAGATATTTAATCAGTTCTTTACTTAGGAAATTTGACATAAATCAACTGTTTAAATACGTAACCGATGGTTTGACTGTTGGTGAAAACAGGCCTTAGTCGGCGTGATTAATATGTATGATTACCAATGCCAAATTACAGCATTCTAGTACAAAGAGTCTCTGAGCTAAGCCGCGGACAGGCAGACAGACGGACATGGTGAAAATATAAGGGTTCCTTGTGGACTACGGTACCCTAAAAAGGTGGCCATTTGTGCTTAATTATGTAAAAGATAAATAACCCATCCGCTAAAGGCGTCGAACTAGTGTGTAATGAATTTGAAACCTACCTGTGAACTGCTCGCTGGAAGCGTTTTCAACCATTCATGTGAATACACTTTTGTTACAAGCTTCATTAATCTAATTTCGATGGAAAAGTAAGGAATATTTATCTTTATTTATTTATTTTAAGGGAAAACAAACAGAAGTATATTAAAAACCAATGTTACGTAAGTAGTAGTAGTAGTAGTAGGTCGTAGGTTTGATGAAAATTATTTACACAGTGTATAAAAAAAAAAAAAAAAAAAACAACGATTAAACATGGTAAATATCCCGCTTATGTTAATAATAATACAATGTAAAACGCCTGCCAGAGTCGCTTTACTTTGTGTATATTTGCTCTTGACTCTAGTCTAGGTCAGAGGTGACGGAGACAAAGTCGACGATGGAGTGAGCTTACTCAGAAGAAACCTGTTCACTCTCACTTTTAATATATTAGGGTTGTATGCGTTCGGAAACACAGACGCAGGCAGAGAGTTCCACTCCTTTGCTGTGCGCATTATAAAAGACGTTTGAAAACGCTTAGTGCGAGTTGGTGGAATATCAATTAGGTAGGGTTGGTAACTTGCAGTGCGTCTAGATGTCCGATGGTAGATGGGGGCCGGTGGAATGAGGTCATGGAGTTCATGGGCACACTCGTCGAACTACAATATGAAGACCGACAAGCAGGCAAGCTTGCGGCGATGAGCCAATCTGTTAAGCTTGGCATCCACCAGTTTTATGTCGCCAATGAGCCTCGTAGGTCTGCTCTGCTCTGCTTTTTTATACTACTCTCAAAACGGTTAAGAAGAACAACGTGAAGAAACCGGCTTGTCCTAGAACCGAATCCGCAATGGGCCGGCGTGGTGAATTACGGCCCACTCCCTATCAAAGAGAGGAGGCCACCGGGAGGATAGATACCATATCATATTCAGCATATAATGTTCCCACATGCTGGGACATACCTAAGCAGTGGGAACATTATAGGAGATTATGATATGGTATCTATGTTTTACTGGGGGCCTAGCACGAACGCTTAATGTAAATGTAGCGTAAATTTGAACGATTTTTGAATCGAAAATACCTTACAATCTTAGGCATGTGTACCACTGCCGGTGATTAACGAGAAGCGATGAACGATGGTGATGATGTATGTGATTAACGTATTTATGCCGTCAACCTAAACTCGGGGAGGTTTCCAGCATGTCAGGGTACAGCTTTTACAGTACTGAGAATTTCTTTAGTACTGCCATCTCTACGTAATAGCGGCGCAGCGATTCCGTGCTCTATGACATTTTTCAACTATTGTACAATATTCAAAAAGTTACACCACAGAGAAAAGGTAAGGTTGCATTCGTATTTAATCTCGTTGTGGTCTACGGTAGATTGTAGAAACAAACTTAGCGCAAAACTTTGAGTTTGGAGATTGAGTATGTATGAGACAAGCTGTGTAGTGCCAGTGTCTTCGTACGTAGATATATTATTGTAATAATATTATTACAAGCAGGCACTTTATTTTGTGCAAATTATTTCATCACCACTGCTCTCAAAACGGTATGGAAAACATCGTGAAAAAACTGGCATGCCCTAGAACCAAAAATTCGAAGACATATGACATCCACCAACCCGTACTGGGCCCGCATAGTGGATCACGGCCCACTCCCTTTCTCCGAGAGGATGCCTGTGTCCTAGCTGTGGAAACATTATAAGCTGAATAACGTAACATTAATATTATTAATAGGCAAGATAATTAGTATGAATAGCTGCATAATTTACTGTTTATTTATTTATTTATCCATTTATCTACACACATATAAACAGACAAGAAGAAAGGAACAGAAAAAGAAAAAAAAAAGAAAAAAAAAGGAAGGAGAAAGGTATTTACAGTAACTTAAAGTCTCTTGCAAAAAGAAATCTACGCCTTTTCTGTCCATAAGTGTTGGATTACTCTGTGAAAGCCAAAGAAGAGCGCTTCTTGCTTTTATCTATCAAATGTGTGTGTACACAGCAGGAAAATATGAAAAGATAAGTTTTCTGTTCAGTATTTCATTATTGCTGGCATAGTAATGAAATACTATCATGGTCACTAACATTACTATTAACACTTAAACGGGATATTTACCATGTTTACTTTTTGTTTCGAGTTCCCGATATTTCTCTGTGAGGTGGAGTGAGCCATAATACACCACACGGGCCCAGTGTGAGTTGGTAAACCTTGTCTTATTCATACTCAAAGGATGAGCTTTTGCGGTATAATAATTGGATTTCAGACGCTATGATAAGTGTTTTGCTAACATTACTGGTTTTGCGGTAAAATATTGTATCACATTTACTTTTGGTCCGCATTATCCCTTGTTAGGAGTAGGTAGTTACCTAAATGTTAGTGAAAATATATCGTGTAGACAATCTACAAGGGTGTTCAGAATTTAGTGTAATCTACACACATCAAAAGTGTCTAGGGATCAAGCAATCGACAAGGGTGTTCAGAATTTAGTGTAATCTACACACATCAAAAGTGTCTAGGGATCAAGCACGTTTTTCATAGTTACCAAAAATCAGGTTTTTGACGTGACAACGTCTAATAAATCGATGAACGGCGGCTGCATGCACGAAATTGTCCCGTTACGCTCATTGTCCCGTTGCGCTCATTGTCCCGTTACGCTCATTGTCCCGTTACGCTCACTGTCCCGTTACGCTCATTGTAATCTTGCGCCGCATCAATGTTTTGTTATGACGTTGTCACGTTAAACTATCGTCCGTAAACCAACTTTACAGACAACCATTTTTTTTTTAAATAATATTTTTGACGTGACAACGTCTAATAAATCGATGAACGCCGGCTGCATGCACAAAAAAGGATGACTCATTGTCCCGTTATGCTCATTGTCCCGTTACGCCCATTGTCCCGTTACGCTCATTGTACGGATGATCGCCGGCTGCATGCACGAAAATGTCCCGTTACGCACATTGTCCCGTTACGCTCATTGTCCCGTTACACTCATTGTACGCTTGCGCCGCATCATATTTTGGTATGACGTTGTCACGTTAAACTATCCTCCGTAAACCAACTTTCCAGACAACCAATTTTTTTTAAATAATATTTTTGTCGTGACAACGTCTCATAAATCGATGAATCGTGCTGCATGCACGAAAAAGGATGACTCATAGTCCCGTTATTCTCATTGTCCCGTTACGCCCATTGTCCCGTTACGCTCATTGTACGGACGAACGCCGGCTGCATGCAAGAAAATGTCCCGTTACGCTCATTGTACGCTTGCGCCGCATCAATGTTTTGTTATGACGTTGTCACATTAAACTATCGTCCGTTAACCAACTTTACAGACAACCAATTTTTTGTAACTCCTATGGATACTTTTTAGTCATAATTTGAAAAGGTAGTTTTTGAATTTCGGTCAAAAAATTTAAATCTTCTGTCAAGTCATATTTTTCTATATAATCCTGCAACGGCTTTAATGCCAAATCAATACAGTTTCTGCCATACTTCTGAGTGGAATCGATACAAAAGAACGTTATTAAGGAGAGAAGTTATTGAGCCGAGTAGAAATGATCAGAGGCATGGGAATGTTAAACGCTGGTTTTCAGCAACGTACTCTGTTAAGCTGGGTGCTGACCGTCGTTACGGGGCGTAATGTAACGTATTAAAGAGCGAGCGTTTGTGCAGACAGTACGGGGTAGCAAGGCGCTCGTAACGAGCGGCTCGTTGCTCGTTGCGAGTGCTCCACCCCGGTGTCGATTTTTTGGCGAATCCTTTGAGTATTATGCGCTTCAGTCAGTACGTCGCAACAAGTCGTCACGAGCGCACGTGTCACAAGCGTCGATGTTAGGTTCTTCGGGCCTTTGGTTTATAGATTATTTGTTGTTAAAAAGCGATATCTTGACTACGAGTGGAAACGAATCTGGAGCACGGGCGAGCAAAGAGTTCGAAACGAGCATGTTACACGGAGTTTAGATCACGGCGTAATGTAACATGGTCGCTGCCAATGATACATTACAGCCCGTAACGTTGGTCAGTACTCACCTTTACCGCACCATTAGCAGCGTGTCAAAGCGACATGGAGAAGGAGCTCGCATCACCATATGCAGACAAGTTCATTATATAAAAATGTATGCTCGACAACATTGTATAATGACCGCCATGGTGTTGGTTATCATATATATATGTCGCAGGGAAATGACGATATCAGTGATTTGATGAAATCCTTAGGGATATCACGAAATCCCGGTAGATGTCGAATATTCTTGTTTATTACGTCTTTTTACTAAAAGTTTCTAGTCAAAATCCATACTAATATTATAAATGTAAAAGTAACTATGTCTGTCTATCTGTCAGTCTGTATGTTACGTTTCCACGCCTAAACCACTGAAACTATCGTCATGAAATTTGGCAGGGATATAGTTTGGGATATGGAGAAGGACATAGGCTACTTTTTTACGCGATAACGGACATCCACGCGGGCGGAGCCGCGGGCAAAAGCTAGTACTAATATAAAGTCAGAGATATGTCATTTCACTAAACTAAATGTAGTGAAATAAAGAATACTGTTGATGAATAAAGTAATAAAACAAAGTACCCCCACTAGTGCCCGTGTGAATAGAGCCAGCGAAAGAAATGCATGGCTCGATTTTTATTCGGCGTATTCGCTTTTCTGACATTTCACTAGATTTAGTTTAGTGAAACTACATATCACAGACGATAAATTGGTATTATGTCTTATCACTAGATACTTTTAGTAAGAAGACGTAATAAACAAGAATATTCGACATCTACCGGGATTTCGTGATATCCCTAGGGATTTCGTGAAATCCCTGATATCCTCATTTCCCTGCGACATTTATATCTCGAGGCTATCGACTACCAGCTATCGGCTACGAGGTTATCGCGAGGCTTCATAGCTCGTCAGGGATGTTAACAAGTGATCAAACCATAAGAAATCGCTTGCGTGAAGTCAATCCCTGTTCCCGTAGCCGGCTACGTGTATCAACTATTGAGCCCCGCAATCACAGAGCCCGTTAAAAATGGGTTCGTGAACTCAGAAATTGGGCAGAAGAAAAGTGGCATTTCGTTCGCATCGCTCGATGCCGTGTACAGGACTTTAGTTGCCTTGACGTCACCTACGATTAAAGGATTTTCTTGACCGAAAACCCCAAAGTTAATATTCTTTTTATCATCTCTTATATTAATAAAACCATAATAAAATCCTCAAATATCACAAACAATGGATGATTCCAAATAATAAAAGTAAGGCATTAAATAATAAAACATTGTATTTTCTTTCTAAAACCGGTAATAGGTAATTTTATGGAAACCATAAAAGAAACATAATATTTGCCCCAGTATTCTTGTTTGGGAAGGGCGACCATATTTTTTCTTGTTAAGGAGATACAATGTAAGGGAAGACATGATATTATACCTACAGAAAAATAAGGATTCATGAATTGGATTAAAATAAGAGTTAAGATTACGTGTGCCCTGAACAAAATGTGAATGTATGAGCAATTCATACTAATATTATAAATGTGAAAGTAACTCTGTCTGTCTGTCTGTCTGTCTATATGTTACGTTTTCACGCCTAAACCGTTGAACCGATCGTCATGAAATTTGGCAAAGATATAGTCTGGGATATGGAGAAGGACATAGGCTACTTTTTTACGCGATAAACGACATTCTTGCGGGCGGAGCCGCGGGCAAAAGCTAGTCATACATAAACTCACGTCTTTTTCTCATGGGAGTAGGCAGAAACTATAGAACGCTACCTACTACGCTCCTTACATACTCTTTTTGCTTCATTTACATTCATACATCTGAAGGTCAATTCTTGTAACCAAAAAAAAATATCATTCCCCTCTACGGGGTAGGTTACGCGGAAGCTCCAATAGTAGTCTAAGAACATTATACGACAAGGTGGATATCCCCTTTATTAGGCACTGGGTGCGGAGGCATGTGCCAACATGTGTTGAGCCACGATGCTATTAGTTTTGTAAGTTTTACTGACATAGTTTTTTAAGTTGTTGTTACTATACTATATGGATTGTGTGTATTTTTATGTGTGATCCGCAATAAATGAGAATAATAATAATAATTGCCAAGAGCCTCGACCAACACCTAAAGAGGCTCTCGTTGGGCAGCTGGATCAAGGGCTTGATTCAGAAAGCGGTACTTCTGGACACGGCTCGCATTGTTAGGAGCCTGGAGCCCTGACCGCCGGTAGCTTGGACCCTGTTCCTGATACCGGTGGACTAATATTTTTTTATTTTTTTAAATGTTTTTATATTCTAATATTTAAAAATATAATTTATATGTACATTTATTTGAATAAAGGAAATAATAATTTACGTGCAAGGGAGCGAACTGTACTAAACAATCTTACTACCTTTTGAATTATATAAAAAATAATATGAAAAAAAAAATGAAAAAAAAAAAAAAAAATACTTGCTTTGTAGCTATGAGATTGATGAAACATTACGAAAACGGTTTTTTTTTTCTATCCTGCAAAGTTAATCTAGACGTGTTATTAAAAGCGATTGCATGACCGTCACATCCTTAATAAGATATTTTTTATGTTTCCCATGGATTCAAAAAAACTAGTAAGCGTGGTCTCTGTCGGATCATATCGCCTTAAAATGATGAAATACAAAATACACGCAGACGAAGTCGCGGAAAACATAGGGGTTTGTGGCTAAGTAATAACAGCCGCATGGGTCGATCGATCAGGTTAAGGCTACGCTTGCCACGGATGGTCCATGGATGGGTGACCATCTTCACATACCAAGACCCCTCTGAGCCTCGGACGGAAAGCACGTTAAGCCGTCGGTCCCGGCTATCATTCGTGGATATTTGTGTTAAAGACAGTAGAAAATTTTCTACTCGACGGCAACAGTCTGTACGGTTATCTACAAAATCATGATTTTACAGGAGAGCGTTTTGAACGCAAAACTGTGATAATTAATAGAAAAAGCTATCTTCTCCTATTTTACATCATTTAGTTAATAGGGCATTACTAAGGAGATGGTTAAGGCCAATATTACTGTAATATTTTTTTATTCCAAAATACGGTACCTACTTCGACACTGAGTTTTTTTTTTTTTTGTAGTTGTCCATAAGAACGTGACTTAATATCATAAAAAAATTGAGAATAAAACAGAAAAAAAAAATCTATGACTAAACAAACAATAAATAAGTCGAATTATGTAAAAGAGGAAATTTCGTAAAAAGTGCAGTTGACGATTTCTACTTTACTGCCGTCGTACTGTCTACACGGAACGTAATTTTTTCTACTCTTCCGTCGACAAAACGGTGCTCGTGCTAAGCTTGCAGTAGGGCTTGCGACCACTAGACTAACGAGGCATTTTTTTTTTTTTTTTACGATGGGTTTGCCCTTGATTTTAGTCTAGGTCAGAGGTGACAGCGACAAAGTCAACGATGGAGTGAGCTTACCCAGAAGAAGCCTGTTCACCCTCATTTTGAATAGATTAGGGTTGTATGCGCAAGCAGAGAGTTCCACTCCTTTGCTGTGCACATTAGAAAAGACGCTTGAAAACGCTTAGTGCGAGTTGGTGGAATATCAACTAGGTAGGGGTGGTAACTTGCAGTGCGTCTAGATTTCCGATGGTAGAAGGGGGCCGGTGGAATGATGTCGTGGAGTTCATGGGCACACTCACCGAAGTACAATCTGTAGAAGACCGACAAGCAGGCAACCTTGCATTTTATGTATTGTATTGGTATTTTATGTGGACACTGAGAAAAATGCACTCCAATCAAGTGACTTTTTAGCTTGATTGACGATATCTTGTTTAGATTATTCAAAATCTTAGTTAAGTTGATCTTCACGACTTGATTGCAGCAATACTAGTTCAAATGATTGAACGCTCAAACAAGTTTCTCGATTACCCTTAACATGACATCATTGTAGAAGAGTTAAAAAAGAGACAAGTTAAAAAAAAAGTTTGCTGTAACTAAGAAAGTAAGTTGTGTCAAACAAGCATTTTGATTACTTCAATAAAGTCAAATAATCTTGGTTGGAGCAACTATGTTTTGACTTGATTGCTGCAAATAGGTTTTGTGATAAATCCAATCAAGATCCCGTTTCAAATCTCAATCAAATAAAGGTAGTAGCTGTGGTCATTGTGCTTGATAGGCTCAGATGCAAACAAGTTACTTAGTAAATCTTAAAACAACTTTTTTTTTTCAGTGGAGGCTTATAATAACTCCACCTAAAATACTTTTGTCATACAATATGGCCACCGTACTTCCAATGTATTCGTTTGTATTCAATCTCGATTACATTAGCCGGTTTTTTCGCCCGTTGTACCTACAAGATACTGTTATATTATCCATTATATTCTGTATACAATGTACTGCCTGCTAGTAATGATGCTGATCCTGATCGCAAGAAAAGGCCATTAATTTATAAAAATATAAGTTGGACAGTAAGATATTCGGATATATAAAAATATTAGTTTTTGCCCTCGTCTACGCCCGCGTAGAAGAGGTCGGAATTCCCACGGGGTCGTACTACCGGGATAAAAGTATTCTATGTGTTGATACAGGTTATAAATTATCTGTATTTAGCCGTTATAGAAGCATGAGGAACAGGGTGTAAAATTCACTCATCCACTATTGAAAAGGGAAGATCCTCCGACCAGACGGGTGTCGTGTCTGGTGGGCAACTGCTTGACGGTTGATGTCGGGATGTTGTATATATGCTAGTCGCGCGGCAAACTCTGATTGCGCGAAGCAGGATTTGTGTGACGTCAGGCCTTTGATGAGTAGTTCATATGTGGCGTTGTAGATGCTGCTACATCACTCCTCTCCGGAGACGGGAGGTCGATAGTGGGCTGAGTCAGTGCATATTTTCATGCTTGCCAGGGCCAGTTGTGGTTCCAGTGAGTCGGAACCGGGTGCCGCATAGTTCTCGGTAAGACGGAACTGTTTGCGAAATTCCCCCAGTGGCGCTGCGTTATGCTCCAGTGAGTCGGATGTAGTACAGTGCCGGGCTGTGGCTGAGAGCTGGCGTCGACCAGGAGAGGTATTAAGAGCTCTTCTTGTTGACCGGCCGAAAGTGCAGAGTGATGTGCCAAGATTGCTGATGAGGCTGAGGGTGATGCCCAGCAATGCGCTTCCGCTGCATGCTGGTAGTCAGGATACCCGTTGAAGCCGTTTATGCTGGCTGGCTCTGTGACTCACCGCTCGAAAGCTTGAGGAAATGATGATGATGACGTCAGGTTGTAGCAGTTGTATGAAGGCTGCGCTGACGTTCATTCTCGGGGTCACCAGTATAGAGGTGTGAGGAATAGGGTGTTCACTCATACTCTATAGAAAAAGGGAAGATCCTCCGACCAGGGCCTCAAGTCTGCTATTACAATAGTGTCAGAATGGTCTCTTCATTGTGAGTTTTTGACAGATTTGCCATACAAACACTGTCAAATACTCACAATGGCGAGACCATTCTGACACTATTGTAATAGCAGACTTGAGGTCCAGATGGGTGTTGTGTCTGGTGGGCAATTGCGTGACGGTTGATGTCGGGATGTTGTATATATGCTAGTCACGTTGTAAACTCTGATTGCACGATGCAAGATTTGTGTGACGTCAGGTCTTAGATCCGTAGTTCGCATGTGGTGTACACCGTTTTTCCGTGATTTTGTAACAAACATCCGAACACCTAAACTTTTGGGAGGAAGCACCAACAGTACCTATCTTGAGGGTGTTTGCTGAAAGGTTGGATGGGCCTACCATGGGTAGGTTTATCAAGCTTCATGTATTACATGGGGCTTAATGAAACTATCTGTGGTCTATAATTATCATTTTTTTTTTTTTTTCCTAAGTATATTCTACCATAGTTTGTAAGTTAAAATAACTAGATTTTTATTTTAAACAAACAAACTTTCAGTTATAATATTAGTAGAATATATATAGTTGTAGGATAGTAAGATTGTATGTATTGAAAAGACTAAGTATGGAGTTTCTTGCCCATTCTTCTCCATACATAACTACATTATGGAAGGCGCAACTAGAATCAATTAACTATTCATGTAATTTTTGACGTTCAAAAGTGCATCTTCGTGCCCATTTGAAATAAATGATTTGACTTTGACTTTGCGAAAAACGGCCTATTATAGAAATTTTCTTTAGTATAAAGTAAAATGAATAAGTTAAATAATAAATGCAGGAAAACAATAAACTTGTAGTTCTTCCATTGCTTTATTTAATTTATTTATTATCCTCTTAATACCATATTTACAGATCACACAGCAGCATTAAACCCTTATGCATTAAGTAATGTATCGCTCGGAAAACGAACTTCAGAATCTATTTAATATGAAACGTCACAAAAATGACAGCAAAATCGCTCGAAAATCGAAACTGACACTTTTACAAAATTACACAGCCTTATTCGTCTCTACCCCGAAGCTCCACCAGTTCTTCGAAACATTATTAGGTGTATCCAATTTTTTTTTTTACACAGAAGAAAAATATTACGAACAAACTCAATATAGGAAGGATGCCTTGTATGTAGGATTAAGGGGGTGACGCCCGGGAGACAATTACGCAAGGAAAACGTGGGGTATACTTAGCTTATGTTACGTAAAAGCTTCTTTTTTGTACATTTTCCTGTTTTCTGGAATTTATTTTATGATCGACCCAGAAGTGAGGAGATTCGAAAGAGAATCAAGGTAACCGCCTTAGCCCGAAGAATTACCAAACTTAGGTGGGAACAAACTGTTCAATTAGGTCGATCCAACTTCGAGAAAGCGGTCAGTCGTCCAAACTGACTCGGCTGAGCAGCGTTTGGGAAGCTACGCAATATCTCCTCGTCCTACATACCGCAGTGTCTCAAGACGAAAGTCTTTGACCAGTGCGTGTTGCCAGTAATGACTTATGGCACTGAAACGTGGTGGCTTACAATGGGCCTTATTAGAAGGCTAAAAGTCACTCAAAGAGCAATGGAGAGGGTTATAAAGCGTATTTTTCCTATGGCACCAGTCGTTTATAATAAATTGCCATAGGAGCTAAAAAGTTTCATGTTAATTTGTTTAAGCAAAAATTAAAAACTATGCTATGTCAAAAATGTGTCTCAGATTTTTTGACACATAAATTTTGTCATTATATATTACTAGCTTCTGCCCGTGGCTCCGCCCGCGTGGATGTCGGTTATCGCGTAAAAAAGTAGCCTATGTCCTTCTCCATATCCCAGGCTATATCTCTGCCAAATTTCATCACGATCGGTTCAGCGGTTTAGACGTGAAAATGTAACATACAGACAGACAGACAGACAAAGTTACTTTCGCATTTATAATATTCGTATGGATAAATACATTTTTAATAATATCTAAATAAATTGATAATTCTAATTTGACTTCATGACATAATTCTATAATAATGATACTATAATATTAATGAAATTCAGACTAGAGCATTTGTTTTGAAATTGATATTTTTTTATGAATTATGTTTTACTTACTGTTGACATTTTTAATTTATTTTTGTTTGCTGAATTCACATCATCATTACTATTCATATTTGCACGCCATAGTATGTGGAAAACATGTCTGAACCTGTATTTTTTTCTTTATGTTATCTTATCTCTTATCGTTTATTTTAATTCTTGTATGTGTACACATGTTTAATCAAATAAATATTATCATTATCTTATGTTATGCTTGGAGTTTCCCTACGTAATCGAATCAGAAATGAAGAGATTTGCAGGTGAACCATGGTAAGCGACATAACTTGAAGAATTGCCAAACTTAAGTGGCAGTGGACGGGGCACATTACGGATGCAAAACAGATGACCGATGGGGCTGAAAGGGTCTGGAGTGGCGACCGCGAACGGGAAGGCGCGTCGTGGGAAGGCCTCCCACAAGGAAGGCTGATGACCTTGTGAAGGACGCAGGAATCCGCTGGATGCGAGTAGCACACCTGTCTATGTGGTGATGCTAGGTTTATGTCCAGTTAGGGACGATTTCCTTTTGAATTAACGAATTAATTATTATTAAACACGCAATCACAACAGTAGGCCGCAGCTATTCACAAGATAAATTAGCTCAAATAAAGCCATTTATAGCGGTACATTGGTGGTTAGAATATCATAATAATTGTGCATTTAGCAGTTAGATATAGTTAGTTCATTGTGGACGAATAGTGACCTATTTAGCTCGGTTAGTTGCACGGGACAGTTGGCGCCGGTTTGAAATATGGTTTCAATAGAGTTACAAAGGCTGTGGAGGTTTGTGTGTCTTTTCATTGCAGGAACAAGGAAATTAGGGAAATTTTAATTATTTTTATTATTTGAATAGGTTCTTTTATATTTTGGTTATGTTTGTCTTTTCTTTAAAACATAACACCTAAGACGTAGTTTTTATATAGGTAGGTACTACCAACAGTTTCATATCGACGCTTGAAAGGCAATTTTGACCAAAACTCATGTTGGCAACTTTACACTAGAGCATTTTAAAGATTTTTTTTCAAAAAAAAAAGCCTTTAAAATGATTTTTTTAAATATAAAATACTCCATTTTAAAGTTTACTTTTTTTTTGACGCACGATGAGATCTAATATCTCATCGTGCGTTCGTATTTCCGAAGATCGACGATGATTTCCGAAACGCATACTTTTTCTAGGAGATCTGTACCAACGACCTTTAAAAAACGCTCGTGCTAACGTAAACTAAGTATGTTTTCGCTTAAACTTTAGCCTAAGAAGTGAGAAGATTTTTTATAACGAAGGTGACCTATTTGAGTAAGGGTCGCTTCACATACGCTTTCCTTAAACTTTGCTGTTATGTAACACGGTGTTTTTTTTCCCGTAACTTTCGTAATGATTTCTATCGTCTTTTGGCTAAGTAACTTGTGGCTAAATAATCATAGCCGAGGGTCAATCGATCAGGTTAAGTTATGCTGTCCAGTCTCCTGTCCCTCGCACGCTCTCTGCGCTCAACGCTCTCTTGGACGCTAAGCCTCACTGTGATGTGTTCGCGGATGAATGGAAGAAGATCTTGTCAACATGTCTGGAGTATTGTGAGATGAGCGTATGACTGTCGAGTAGCTGTATTCTTTTGTTTTTTTTTTGTACTAATATAATGTGTTGTATCTTTAACTAATGTAATTGGCCTTGGCCGTTTTATGTTAAAGTAAAATAAATAAATAAATAAATAAATTCTTGCCGCGGTTGCTCCGTGGATGGGTGACCATCTTTACATACCCGTGCGACTGTTATTACTTAGTCTCTTGGTACTAAATTAATCTACCGATTGGAATAACATTGACTTTCGTAAATTTTTAACGAAAAATCTTCTACTAAAATTGAGGTTTCTTTACCAGAATAACACAGTTATTATAATATTTTCAATCAAATATAGCGTCTGAATTGAACTCGTGATATATTTTCTTTTTGAATACCGATAATTAAGCAGTTTTTTTGACGTGATAACGTCTAATAAATCGATGAACGCCGGCTGCATGCACGAAAAAGGATGACTCGTTGTCCCGTTACGCTCAATGTACGCTTGTGCTTTATCAATGTTTTGTTATGACGTTGTCACGTTAAACTATCGTCCATAAACCAACTTTACAGACAACCAATTTTTTTTATACCTTTTATTACTTTTTTAATGTGTTCTTTTAAGGCGTTAAGTATTTTCCTTCAATTCTTGACGCTACAAAATGGCGCTGTTTCTTTTTTTTTTTTTTGAGGATATTTTATTTATTAAAACCTTATGCACAAGTAAAAACGCGGACAAAGGCGGACTTAATGCCTTGGGCATTTTCTACCAGTCTACCTTAGGGTGATGCAGAGATAATACACAGTAGGTGCAATAGCAGAAAACAGTTTAGAAGATATATATAGCTAAGATATAAGAATAATTACAAAATAAATTAAACTTTTATATATATATTTTTTTTTTTTTAAATTAAAACTCATGCGTTGAAAAAAGTTTGCAATTTATTACTTTAAAATTAATAAAATTAAAAGGATGAAAAAAATGGACTTGCCGGTCGGAACAAAAATGCAGAGAAACAGTTGCTAGACATCAAAAATGTTAAGCTTGATCACAATGTTGCAACTTCATAAATGACTTAGTAATCGATTACAATTAAACTTACTAAAATGACAACTTATTGCATATTGAGTATTAATTTGATATAAAATTTAGTTTATAATATTTATGTTGAATTTAATTTAACATACTTGGAAACAATACAACTAAAAATAAAAAGTTATGAGTTATTTTCCGCTTGGGAATTGAGGTTCCTTTCATAAACACCTTCAATTATCTAATGGAAAATGTCTTTAACTAATTTAAAATTAGTATTCAGGGTTTGAATACTCAAATAATCAAATCAAATCACTCAAAATGTAAGTGGCACTACAATTAGCCATCCACAGATACATTTTCTGACCCATTTGGTTACATTGTTATCTAATTGTTTTAGAACAGAGCACATATCAGCTACCCCAGTGCAACAAAGGCGTAAGAAGAATATACTAACTGTAAAGGAGAGCAAAAAAACTGTTTGGTCTGGTATATCTATTTAGCATTTGATCCTATGATCTTTTGTTATATACCATTAAACAGTAAAAAATCAAGCTTATTTTCAACAATATTTCAGATACCTCAAATTGTCGTGTATAAAGAATAATTAATATTTTAAGTTTTCCACACATTTATGGACCTTTTTATCTGAAAAAATGTAAAACTTATGTGACGCGACAAATGTCTTTTTTGGTATAATAGCTTAATTTTTGGTCAAATCTTAACGGACAAATTGAGCATTGTGTATCTTTATCTGCGCTATACGAAACTGCAATAAAAAAAGACGTGTGGCACTCGGGGACTGCCGCGGTAAAGCTATTGCATAGCATTTTGTATCAACTTATGCAATTATAATTATTTATTTATTTTATTTATGCAGTATTTCTTTTTCTTTGATATTATTATTTTTTTTTTTTTCGTTACGGAATTTCTGGATTCGGTCCCCGCGCTCAAGGCCCGCGATAGAAGCTATGCAATAGCTTAAAAACAAAATAAATAAGTGCTGAACGTCGTAAAAGAGTATAACTACGTAAACAAAGTCAAATACTATTCAAATATAAGCATAATAACAACTTTAAAATAGACGAAAGTGTTGAACCTAAAGTAATTTTAAATAAAAAAAGAGTGACAAACTGTTTTGACAGCGAAAAAATTCCATGTACATGAGTCATTTCCAATCGTCTAGTCAAGTTTAAAAATTGTTCAACTGGAATAGTATCAACTATTTGGCGAGCTTTAATTAAGTCGTTGTAGCCTTGCGGTGCAACAGGGGAACTGAATGTACTCGTAATCGACTGGTCGAGAGTTCAAACCCCACTATCAACAATCACTTTTTGTGAAGATCATAATTTTATAAACTAATATTTATAAGAATAAAATACACAGAAAAAAGAACTGCCAGAAATTATTAGATCACTAGAGGGTACTGGTGTAGTAAAACCGTCGGAGTGGGGAGCGTGAGGTTTTTTCGTTACGGAATTTCTGGATTCGGTCCCCGCGCTCAAGGCCCGCGATAGAAGCTATGCAATAGCTTAAAAAAGTGACGTATTCTTACTTACGGCATCGTTCATCACAATTTTTTGGTATTTTCAATACTCGAGACTGACATTTTCAGTAACGAAACTTTTGAGACTTGTCCAATGGTTTAGAGAAATACTTAAACTATTATTACAATTACATAATTTCTATCCCCCCACTATCGTAGAAGTAGAGAGAGCTTTTTCTAACGCGGGAAATGAAATGAACTACTCTCATAAATAATTTTTGATTTTATCATTTGAGTTTGTAACTATGTTTAATAAAGTACTTGATTGAAATATGTTGTTTGACTGCCTGAAAGCCTAGCCTATTAGTATGAAACTTACTTTTGAAATAGTCTCGTTTTTCCCGGGAATTTCGAGACCGCATCGAGTCTTGTTTTTTTTTTTCTCGGGACTCACTAATGCATCGAGACTGAAAGCCCTATCACGACACAGTTGAAACACTCAAAACCACAGCGACTGTGTATCATATCACACAGGGGAATCAGGTTTCGATTTGTAATCACAGAGTTTCAGTTACCGATACTTGCAATACTCGCGCTATCCTGTGATCTAATAGTGCTCAAAGCAATCGCCTGTCATTGGTTGTTAGCTGCGCTGGGCAGGTTAGCTGATAGGGTTGACAGATGATAGTATCACTTGGGTCTGTAGGTGCAGTTTGACAATGATGAGACAATTTTTCAGAGCAACTACTTCGCGTGCCCAGATTGCGTACAAAACTCGTAAGTTACGACTACCTGTTTTGTTACTCTGTCACAAAATCGATTAATTAATCTATTTAACACATTGAATGCCGACTACGTATATATCCGTATATTGTTTCTATGCAGGACGCCGACTACGGGTAGATACGTAGGATTTCTATGCGAGTTTCAATAGAATGTACAGTAACTAGCTTCACCAATAGTGTTTTTATTTAAGATGGCACCTCAAATAACACAAACTTTAATAAAAGAGTAACTTTATTGACTATAAGATTTAAAAAATCACAAAATTTCAAAAGCTTTTCGAAAAGGATCTGTGTGATATATTTTGAAGCATTCCGAGAACGCATAAGTTTTCTTTGCGGTTTTTTTTTTTTTTTTTCATTGCAACCTAATGGTTTTCCAGAGGTCTTCTTTTTTTCGGTGGGAGGTATCTTTTACAAGTAGGTGAAATTATCTGGAGAAACCCGAGACATCTGATTTGCTGGTTGGATTGATTGTGATGACATAGTGAAGTCCGTGATGTAGGAAGTTTCTGTATTAATATTCGACATTCCAAACAGTTGTGTAATAAATTCTTCACGAAATTTTAGCAGCCTCATCTTGGAAGTTCAATCTTGTTTACGAAGAAACCTGTGCGCATTTTGCCAAGGATACCGAATCTACGTAATTATTATTATACATATACGTATTTATACGTATACTGTCACCTAGGGTGCTTTTTTTTGCTGTTGCCATATATGTATATATCCGTAAATAGACAAATGTATGGTAGCAACCAACTTTGGCCCCGTAGCCAATTTCGGCATTCAATGGGTTAAACCATTCTTAATAGTTCTTTAATGTACACAATTACTCAATAAATAGTATTCGTACAGTATACGAACTTTCCCTCCCTAAATAGTGCTTGTGACGTCATAGTAGGTAGTCAAAAATAGCACGCTTGGTTTTCATACAGATCGTGATACTTGCGGTATCTAGGTCTATATATATCTGTGGTGTTACTTAATTCAGTTACACATTGTAGATAGATATGTCAACATGTAGGTTTTCATTCAATATGTGAATTTTCAAATGTCAACCTATAAAACAGTCAATTTGTGGTCTCAAAACCACACTGAACGCCCTTGACAGCTTCAAAGGCTTATAAATCCAAAAAGATTTGTAATGTTTTTTCCCGAACGCGACAGATCGGCGCAATGGGGTAAGAGTAGGATTGATAGCATCGCGTTCAAGTGAAGGGTTCTGTTGATATTTAGTTCGGGAAATGAGTAAATATTTTGTTTGGTATGCAAGTCTTATTGAGATGAATGTTGGTCCTCTAAAGATAGATTTTTTAGTATAATAAAAAAAGTACATTAGTAATTTATAATGACCTTTTAATGTACAAGAACGCTAAAAAGTATCTTACTATACTTAGCTCTTGCTTTTTTAAGCTATTGCATAGCTTCTATCGCGGGCCTTGAGCGCGGGGACCGAATCCAGAAATTCCGTAACGAAAAAACCTCACGCTATCGCTGTCTCGCTTTAACATCTATTCGACTCTATCGCACTACGCTACTCAGCCGCCATAGCTACCGGCCGCCATATTCTTGTCTTGTTTGTTGTCAAGAACTTTGTCAACAAAGCGCTGTTTTTGTTTTTATTCTGTGTTTTGTGGATATTTATCGTAAATTAGAGTTATTGTTGTATTTATGTATGTACGTGTGACGTAATTTAAGTTGCAATGCATTACAAAACGTGTGAAATATGTGTTATAAGATCCGGCCGGTCAGATGGTCAAATGCGTATCTTCATAGCCAAATTTCCTTTGAATGAAGATAGGTAAGCATATATTTTCAATTGTTATGTTAAAAAACATTGATAAGCTCTTACAGAAAATAAATTACTTGATTTAAAGTCCAAAATTTACAAAATTACAAAGTAACCTATCAATATGCTAGTGCTTGACGCATGTTACTTTTTTATCGACTGTCGATATTTTTATTATTAAAATATTCCTATTTCATTTAATTTTCTCTGTTATTCTATTAATACTGCAAAACCAAAATAACAAAGATATAAGTTTAAATACACTAGTATTATAATCATAATAATGTAATAAAATGTTCCAGCTAGATGTAAAAAATGGGTTAAAGTTACGGGAAAGAAGACTTGGTGTATGTACCCATTGAAAAGCTACATCAATTGGAACATATTTGTGGCAGTCATTTTCTACCAAAGGATTTCAATAAAAAGAAGACACAACTAAGAAAAAATGCTACTCCGTCTGTAGAACTTACTGCAGAACCAATGGCAGATGAGCTGTTCGTTGGATTTCCACTACACATCTTCAAAAGTGAGCAAACAGGTAAGACTTTATTTTCCAGTCGTAATTCATCCTAACTCACCCTTTCCGATTACTTTAGTAACTCATGTTCAATTATATTTTGCAGAGTTATCTTCTACTTCGACTACTGCGATTCTTGGACTTGGTACATCTAGTAAGTTTTTTTTTTTTTTGGGTACTGGACGTCCGAATGAAAAAACGGAACCCTTATGTACCTTCATCTACTGGACCGATTAAGTTGCATTTTGGTACACATGCAAAATGTATCATATGACATATGAAATGAAAGGACTTGACAAGAGAACTTTTTTTTTAAATATTTAAAAAAAAATCCTCTTGACAAGTCCTTTCATTTCATTTTATATTTTTAATGAAAATTATTAAAGAAAATAGATGAAAATTTACCATTTCCCCCCTTATCTCCGAAACTGCTGATCCCAACATTTAAAAAAAAGAAAATAGATGAAAATTTACCATTTCCCCCCTTATCTCCGAAACTGCTGATCCTAACATTAAAAAAAATACAGTGTACAGTTCTATACTTAAAGATTACAGCAAAACCTTTAAGAAGTCTATGGTCTTAAAATAACATGGTAAATTACTCAATATTGTGTGTACTTACATTATTATTATGCAGTTGGAAAGTATGGGGAAACATGTTTTTCAACTACAATGTTAATTCGGTTCTTGGGATTAATTCATCCCAACTACGATACCCTTCATTGTTTTTGGAATTAGAAGTGAATGACTACATTTTGTTTTTATTGCAGTACCTTCAACATCAACTGCTGAACCATTGCCAGTAGAATGTTCAAAAGACAGGAAAATATGTTCTATTGCGGGTAAGGTTTATGTTTATTTTAAACTTATTAAATTCACTTTACTATTTGATTAACTGTATTGAATGTATCAATTGTAAATATTACAGATACTTTTTTGTCTATTACAGACCCTTTTTCAAATGAAAATGTGATAAAAAGAATGAGACTAAGCCCAAGTAACTATTCAAGATTAGAATTAAATTTGAATTCACTTGTTCCTGTGTCAGTTAATAAGCAACGGGTTTTCTACATTTCAGTACCTTCAACATCAACTGCTGAACCATTGCCAATTGAATGATCAATAGAAAGGAAAAGGTGTTCTAATTATTATAAAAAAACTTAAGTCCAAAGTTTTGTTTTATTTTATTATCATCACAGCAAATCTCATCTTATAGTCAAGTTTACCTCGGATTAGATCTAGACTATACAATGGGATTTGTCTCTGAACCCCGCTTACGCCAACGTGGAATCACAGCCGTAGCTGGTTTCTTTTTATAAGAAAATTACCACGTAACCTTAGTTCAAATCGAAAGTTACCGTTGGCCTAAGTGACCTTTGCCTTAAATTTATTAAGAATGAAACCGTAAAAATGTCAGGATCCTAAAACCCGAAATTTTTTACAGCAACATATCGATAAAAATTACGAGTGAGTAGTAGTACATCCCTATCTTGTTATTATGTTGGCAGCTTTATGTCATGTCTGCAGTCCGTGTCATTTCTGTTATGTTGGTATTCATTATTAGCTCACGTTTCATACAAGCGACGTTTTTCATTTTTATCTATGGGACTCCCGTCTCTTAATATTATATACTCTTTGTTTATTTAATAAAAGAAAAATTTGTTTTCTTATCGGTCCCCACGCTCAAAAAGTGTAACTTGAATTAATATCAAAGAAAAAGAAATACTGCATAAAAAAAAAAAAAAAAATAATTATAATTGCATAAGTTGATACAAAATGCTATGCAATAGCTTTACCGCGGCAGTCCCCGAGTGCCACACGTCTTTTTTTATATTTCTTTGTCTGTTTTGGACCCGATGATCCGGAATAATGAGTGTCAGTTTGAGTTTATTCGTGCATATTTATTTATGCTTTTATTTATATATAATTAGGTATATATAGATTGCAATAGGTATATCTGTATATTTAAATAAATATTTAATTAAGAACATTCAGGGTTCAGTTTTCCTTACTGAGGGGGATTCTCTCAGGGGGGATTAGTGGAATAAGCCATATAATCTTTGTATAATGTATAATTAGCCTATAGTGTCGATCGATCGATGCACGGGTCGATCCGTCAGGTTAAGCTACGCTTGCCGAGGTTGGTCCTTGGATGGGTGACCATCTTTACATACCGAGACTCCTCCGTGCCTCGGAAAGCACGTTAAGCCGTTGGTCCCGGCTGTCATTTGTGGATCTTTGACAGTCGTTACGGGTCGTCAGAAGCATAAAAAATCTGACAACCAGTCTTACCAAGGGGTATCGTGTTACCCAGTTACTGGGTTGTGGAGGTCAGATAGGCAGTCGCTCCATGTAAAATACTGGTATTCAGCTGCATCCGGTTAGACTGGAAGCCGACCCCAACATAGTTGGGAAATGGCTAGGCAGATTGAATTAGCCTATAGTGTTCCGACTGCTGGGACACAGGCCTTCTCTCTGTGAGAGAAAGTGAAACGTAATCCACCACGCGGGCCCAGTGCGGGTTGGTAGATGTCATGTCTTAAAATTTTTGGTTCTAGGACATGCCGGTTTTCTCAAAATGTTTTCCTTCACCGTTTTGAGAGCAGTGGTGATGAAATAATTTATACAAAGTATAAACGCCTATCTTGGTTCGATCCTACGACCCGCATCTCGTAAGTGGCACCCGTTACTGTAGCAGCAGAGTTTACCGCGCGACTAGCATATCAACATTCCGACATCAACCGTCGGGCAGTTGCCCACCAGACACAACACCCGTCTGGTCGGAGGATCCTCCCTTTACTATAGAGTATGAGTGAACTTTATACCCTTTTCCTCATACCTCTATATTACCACTTGGCCAACACCCACTGCTCCTAATTTACTCTATTTACTCCTAATTCAGTCTCCTTTGTATTATATAAATGCATAGCACAGGTGTGAGTCCTATGTACTATAGAGCTACCATTAATATGTCTTTCATTGACTTGAATGTGCCCTGGCGGCTGAGAGTATGTCATGCTCACTGAGATGTCTCGCTGATGGTGGCATGTGTGTTGGATCATTTAGCTCCCTTCAAAATGGTTGAGCTGAATGGTGCTAATCCATGGCGTCATGTTCGTGAACGGGCGCCGTCAGTTGGGACTGGTCATCTCTTAGCTGCCACGGGTTTTTTTTATCTTATTTTATTTTGTTTCTATTTGTTGTACCTACTCTTGACGCTTTTAACGTGTAAGTTTTTATTATTTTTATTTTTACATCGTTCTCACATTTAATTAAATTCAACATTATAGATGTAACGAATACTTTTGTAACAATTTAATTTAAAAGAGTGTCCATGGAGTTTCTTGCCCGTTCTTCTCCATAGGTACCTACGCTTTGGAATGGGAATGTAGCTTCATTTTTCTTACTGACCGACTCCTTGACAATTCAAAAGTGCCTGTATATGGTTTATTGAAATAAATGATTTGAGTTTGAGTTTGACTCTAAAAAAATATAAATATCGACTTACATGCCCATTAAAAATGGCGTCTATTTTGCGCCAAACCAGAGCATCATTAGGTTTTCAGGTGACAACATTTTGTAGCGAACCCTAAAATAGGGGCCGACCGCGGAATTACAGACAGACGGACAATTTAATGTCGAAATAATAAATTCAGAACGCGAAACCTTCGGATAATGAGAAAACGATTTTTTCCCATTATTTTCCTGTTTTTTTCATTCCACTATCTGTATCGGGGATAAAATTTATTGAAACCCTTTTCGGCGTTTTTTTTTTGTTTCGTTTTCACCTGTCAATTTTCGAGAGAATAATAAACTATATTTTTTTTGCGGTAATATCGTTTTTTTATTTTATTGGACGAGATGAAACGATGAAAATTTATGATGATTTATATTTATGAGAGCAGTTCGTTTTTATTGGAAATATAATTGTGATTTTTGTGGGAAACGATAGCATTTTTATTTCCATGATTGAAATACTATTATAACTGGCGAAACGCGCCCCTGCCTCACACGGTGCGATCTTACTGGGGGCCAAGTCTACTAATGTACAAACGTTGCAATGGTCTCTTCATTGTGAGTTTTTGACAGATTTGCCATACAAACACTGTCAAATACTCACAATGGCGAGACCATTCTGACACTATTGTAATAGCAGACTTGAGGCCCTAATGTAGTGATATGACTAAATATCGAGTTCTATGCTATATCTAGGTTAAATATTAATATACACATAAACTTTTGGAATAAATTCTCTAACAGTGAAAATCCCATCAAAACTAATTAAGTATCATTATCATCATTTCAGCAGAAAGACGTCCACTGCTGGAAATAGGCCTCCCCCATAGGGGGGGAGGGAGGGGTTTGCTATAATCGCCACACTTTGCTGACGGGTTGGTGATCGCAGTATGGTATTAAAAATGCATAGAGAACGCTGCTGTCCATTCTCTAGTAAGTCCCTTAGTCGTCTTAAACGACACCCACGCGCTACGGGAAGAAAAGAAAATTAAGTATTTTTTCATTAGGTACGTAGTTTAGAAAAACTAAGGCCTGAAGCACACGATGCATTTCGGCGGCGCGCGGCGGCCCGGAGCCGGAACGGTGTCGCTGCGGCGAGTGGACTGGCCAATCGCTCGCCATCTTATTGCTCGATCTTTGACTTCTCTTATCCAGCTGCCATTGCCACACCCTGCGAAGATCAACGCTCCATAGGTGGAGCTTTGATCGCCTGAGGGCGTCCGTTTTTCATTTGCTGATATACCCTTACTCCATTCAATGACATGTCAATCGTCGGTCATCAGCTCTACGGTTAATATGGCCAGCTTATTGCCACTTCAGCTTACATAATCTGTGGGTTATGTCGATTCTGTTTCTAAAAGGGGCAAACCGCTCCACAAGAAAACACACTCTCGTAAATTCACTCCTAGTTTATAAGTAATTTCAGGCCTAGACCTGATGGGATCCTAAATCCAAAACTTCTCACACTTGTTTTATATAACTCAATTGCTTGTGAAAATAATTTAACAATAGGTTACAATAGATCTCTTGTCGGACAAACTGCGCCAAAATAAAATACACCTAATGCTCTTGTAAAATTATCCATACTAATATTATAAATGTGAAAGTAACTCTGTCTGTCTGTCCGTCTGTCTGTATGTTACGTTTTCACGCCTAAACCGCTGAACCGATCGTCATGAAATTTGGCAGAGATGTAGCCTGGGATATCGAGACGGACATAGGCTACTTTTTTACGCGATAACGGACATCTACGCGGGCAGAGCCACGGGCAAAAGCTAGTATTTTATAAGTGACATGTAACATAATGTAAACAATGAAATAAACATATTATATTCTATCCTATTCTGTTTCTGAGGCTGATCACCTTATTTCCTCCTTTGGACTACTTAAGACTGCACCGAGCGCACAGTGGCGTCCTCATCGTTATTTCGGAGATTTCTTTTATTTTAGAATGAAAATGCAGAAAATAAGCTCGTCAAGTTGTGCTTCACAAGACTATACGTTATTATTACTACAAACAGTAGTTTTAAATTGTTATGTTTTATTGTAATCATTAAAACGGAAAATAGTGGCCACTATTTTCTGTTTTAATGATTACAATAAAACATTGTAGTAATAATAACGTATAGTCTTGTGAAGCACAACTTGTCGAGCTTATTTTCTTTTTTTCATTCTAAAATAAAAGAAATCATCGAAATAACGATGAGGGCGCCACTGTGCACTCGACGCAGTCTTAACAAAATTCTAACGGCTCGCGAACACTCAATTTCTCATCGGCCGAACTATGCTCGTTCGTCGTCGGCCGATCTCGGTCGATCGAACCCCAAATATTTGTAGAAGAACGTGAGTACGTACATCTAATTATCAAACACCATCTGTCGATATCGGTTGAAGTAGTGCACGCACTCACTTATGGCCAATGCATACACGCTCCTTTTACATCGGCGATTTAGCCGCTTTTTACAAGCTAAATTCATTAAAACCGTCGCGTTTAGCTTCTAAAAAGCAGCTAAATCGCCGATCGCTGATGCTAGGTGTATGCCCGCATAATCATAGCCCATTTTCATACCAACAAACATGGAAACAACCATAAAAACTACATCTTACAGACCACAAAAAAATAAGGTTAATCGTCCATTCTCTGCGCGAGATTCTTCTGCGACTGTCTGTTCCCGAGATTCGAGCTCCTAATTACTCTTAGTGAAGTTAATAAAAGTTTGAAAGATAAGACACTGAGCTCTTTAAGTTGTTACGAGAGGGATAGGGATCTTAATGTCAGACCAGTTTGTGTCAGGAATTGATGTTGAGGGAGGAAAAATTTACTGGGAATTTAAACGTACCTAGGTAAGTGCGTGTTTGTTTTATGAGCATTGAAATGAAATGAAAAGATGTTCGGGTTTCGAGCGACGCGCGATGGTTCGACACTGAGGCACGGCGAACAATCTGTACCTCCAGTTACGGCTATAGTTTATCGGAGCAAAAAGATGGGGAATTTCGTCATGCAGTTCAGGAGCATCAATTTCTAACCCAACTATTCCAGTTTGCCCAGCAATAATTTCCAGAAATATTTTCAAATACCGAACTTACGTAAAAACCACAGACAAGCGTCAAAAATGTAGGAGAAAAGCTTACAAGTTGCCAAGTGAGTAACGAATTGAGAAACGGGAGTGATTGCTAAGGAAATGCCAAGTAAGAAACGAATTGAGAAACGGGAGTGATTGCTAAGGAAATGCCAAGTAAGAAACGAATTGAGAAACGGGAGTGATTGCTAAGGAAATGCCAAGTAAGAAACGAATTGAGAAACGGGAGTGATTGCTAAGGAAATGCCAAGACCGAAACGAATTGAGAAACGGGAGTGATTGCTAAGGAAATGCCAAGTAAGAAACGAATTGAGAAACGTAAGTGATTGCTAAGGAAATGCCAAGTAAGAAACGAATTGAGAAACGGGAGTGATTGCTAAGGAAATGCCAAGTAAGAAACGAATTGAGAAACGGGAGTGATTGCTAAGGAAATGCCAAGTAAGAAACGAATTGAGAAACGGGAGTGATTGCTAAGGAAATGCCAAGTAAGAAACGAATTGAGAAACGGGAGTGATTGCTAAGGAAATGCCAAGGCCGGAACGAATTGAGAAACGGGAGTGATTGCTAAGGAAATGCCAAGTAAGAAATGAATTGAGAAATGGGAGTGATTGCTAATGAAACTGCTTACCTTTGCACACCGTCGCACCCGCGCCGTTACTTCATTTTCGCTTAGCGCTGTTTCTGACTTTTTTTCTTTTTGCTCGGCTCCTAAGAGTCGTAACGTGACGTTAAATAGCCGATAACCTTCCTCAAGAATTGGGCTACCAAATGCAAAAAGAGGTTTTCATATCCGATTGGTAGTTCCAAAGATTCGCGCGTTCAAGTAAATAAAATAACAAACTCTTTAGCTTTATCATTAGTACTAGCCCGTGACTTCGGCCGCGTAAAATTCAGCCCCGTCGCATCGCATTGTCTGCCCGCGCAATTACTTCGATTACGCTTAGCGTTCTTTCCGACTTTTTGTCGTTTGCTCGGCTCCTTAAGATCGTAGCCTTCCTAAAAAATTGTGCTATCTAACACTGAAAGAATTTAACAATTCGAACCAGTAGTTCCTGAGATTAGCGCGTTCAACCAAACAAAATTATGATATCTCCTAAGATGTTCATTGAAATCAAGTGACGAATGAATTTTGGTAACATTTAAATATTTGTGATTAATAACATATTTATTTCGATAAGGATTAATATTATGTTGATAAAACTCCTTCGCAAATAATGCATTAATTTCGAACACATTTGATTACCATAAAAAAAGGTTATAGTGAGTCAATCTTAAAAGGTAGACATATGCTGTCGTGGATTTTTTTTTAGAACATTTAAAGAGGAACAATTCCATCATACATAATATTTGCGTAACTTAAACCGTTTATGCAGCGCACGCAATGGAAGCTCTCAAAAATGAATATTTTTTACCGTTTTTGCAAATTTTTTCATTTATGCTCCGCTCCTGTTAGTCGTAGCGTAATTATATAGCGTAATTATTAATTATCGTAGCGTTATTATATAGCCTATAATATTTCTCGATAAATGGACTATCCAACACAAAAAGAATTTTTCTATTCCAACCAGTAGTTCCTGAGATTAGGGCGTTCTAACAAACAAACAAACAACTCTTCAGCTTTATAATATTAGTATAGATTATAGGTTATATAGGTTATAGATAAAGATATAGATTAATTAATAAAATTAGGAGCTATGTATCTAAGTGTAAAAATATATTAAAAGTTCGTTGTTCGATTATCATAGTAATCGTTAGTAGCAATTGCTAAACGTGTGGTAGCTAGCGGGTTCGATCGCCGGCACCAAGTCGGACGTATTATTATTGGCGTTTCTATCGGGTTGTATCCTTCCCTCAAATAGGGTAATGGCTGATCTTTACATTATGTAACGAGTACTGCTAAACGCGTCAGAATGGCCCGTGAAATTAAAATTTTCTTATTTTTTTTTTGCAGTTTGTAGTTATTTTCAGTATTAGATTGTATGTTGATCAAAATAATTTGCGACCGTAACAAGTATGTATTTAAACAATCTTATATATAAAATTCTCGTGTCACAATGTTAGTTACCATACTCCTCCGAAACGGCTTGACCGATTTTTATGAAGTTTTATATGCATATTCAGTAGGTCTGAAAATCGGCTACTATCAATTTTTTTTAGGTTTTAGGTAGGTGGGTAGGGTAGGGTAGGTAGGTAGGTAGGTAGGGTAGGGTAGGGTAGGTAGGTAGGTAGGTAGGGTAGGGTAGGGTAGGTAGGGTAGGTAAGTAGGTAGGTAGGTAGGGTAGGGTAGAGTAGTGGAGTTTATACTATAACTTTTGACAGAAAGAAGTCTGTCGGGTCAGATGTTATGAGTAGTTTTTCAGTTGATCTTCACTTCACTTGTTTATTGTTTCATAAACACGGGACACGACTAAGTTCAGATTTCACTAATGAAACTGAACGCGATCAGAATTTCTGACCCGCGTTCAAGAGCTGTTAGTGTCATTATTCTATAACAATTTTTACACTGATAGGTGTTGTACGAGATATGGTTTAATATGCTGAATACGTTCAGTTTCATTGATGATTTTAATGGTATAACTAGCTGACCCGACAGACTTCTTTTGACAAAAGTTATAGTATAAACTCCACTACTCTACCCTACCCTACCCTACCTACCTACCTACCCTACCCTACCTACCTACCTACCCTACCCTACCCTACCTACCTACCTACCCTACCCTACCCTACCCACCTACCTAAAACCTAAAAAAAATTGATAGTAGCCGATTCTCAGACCTACTGAATATGCATATAAAATTTCATAAAAATCGGTCAAGCCGTTTCGGAGGAGTATGGTAACTAACATTGTGACACGAGAATTTTATATATAAGATTGTTTAAATACATACTTGTTACGGTCGCAAATTATTTTGATCAACATACAATCTAATACTGAAAATAACTACAAACTGCAAAAAAAAAAAGAAAATTTTAATTTCGCGGGCCATCCTGATGATTTCGCCTTAATCTATTTGAAACTGGGCATGACCAAATGTGACTTACTATACTTGTTCTATTACTTATTTTGTCTAGTGCTAGACGCCACACATAAAACAACGTCCCTAAATCCAGTATTATGACACCGTGATCACACTATTAGACGAAAAAATATGAGAAAGGTATTCCGAACCTCATATTTTCCGACCAGGCGTTCGGGATAACGAAACGAGGCGAAAAAATGGACGTTTAAGTGTATCGTAGGAAAAGCCGAGAAAATCTAGTGTTTCAGGCTGAAACACGTCAATATAGTGGCGTAAAATGTTGCTTTATTAGGGTTCCGTACTTAACTAACTAGTAACTTCACTAGTATTAAGGCTCCGCTGTCCGTCTATCCGTCTGTCCGTCCATCGATCTGTCCGTCCATCCGTCCGTCCGTCCGTCCGTCTGTCCGTCCGTCCGTCAGTCTGTCCGTCCGTCCGTACGTCTGCCCGTCCGTCCGTCTGTCAAAGGGCTGTATCTTTTGAACCGTAATAGGTAGACAATTGAAATTTTCACAGTGTACTTACTACTATGTCTGCGATAACAATGAATAATAAAATTAAACAATATTTTAAATTAAATGGGTATAGAAGTAACATGTTTTTTTTTTTGGATTTTTTTCTCGGTCTTAATTTTGGCAATACATACAAACATCTAAAAATAAATAAAATTGAAATGTCTATTTTTAATGTCAATATAACAGGTTATTTACTAAATGTGTATGTAAGTATATAATTATTATGGTACTTATAAAAAAAAACTGTATTTATATATTTTTTTAATTAATTTGTCTGTCTGTCTGTTTATTCCGGCTATTCTCCGAAACGGTTGGACCGATTTTGACGGGACTTTTATTGGCAATTAGCTGATGGTATAAGTAGTGACTAAGGCTAAATTTATTTTAGAAAAACACGCGGGCGGAAACGCGGGCAGCAGCTAGTATAATTTAATATTGTACGATAGTACGGAACCTTAGTGTGCGAGTCCAACTGACACTTGGCCGTTTTTTATAGTACACTTGGGTATGTTTTATATTTATGGTCATCCATTTCGGTTGATACAAGGCTCCGATATTCAATAGAGAATGGTTCAGTCGATGAAAACGTTTTGGTAATGAAGGTTTTTCTCCGCAAGTTTGTCCCTGGATTGTGAACTGCTGCTGCTGCTTGTGGAATGTTAACGTTACTGCTGCTTTTATTATTATTCTAGTCATCGCAAACGCTACTGGTGAGCATGAGGTCCTGGGTCATCCAGGTCATTTTTTAGCATAAGGACAGATTCGCTTTACGCCAGATTCGCGTTAGGTCAGATTCGCTTATTGATAGATTCACTTAAAGATAAAAAATAATTTTTCAATACAGTTGTTAAACATGGCGTACTTTAAGAGGCTATAACTATGATTCGAAAATTTAATCTTTGCATAGGCATCTTTCCGTTACGCGGTCGTGATTTTTGTTTACAAGCTCGATCATATTGTTTTGCAGTTGAGTTTTAAATTTATAAGACAATTTAAAAAGTTTAGTAGCAAAGAGTTTTCATACATAGATAGGATAGATTTTATACCAGGAAAAATGAATGAGTCCGTACGTCTTAGCATTGAATTCTCAAAAGTCTTTTAAATGGTTGTTTAATATATTTAATTTCAGTTTTAATTTAATTATTTTCACATCAACATTTGTCAAAAATCGAATAGGCTGTATAGGCTGTTTTCGTTGTAAAAAAAATGTCCAGTTGCAAAAACGCGCCATTTTCTGAAAATTTAAATTTTTCGTATTTACCTAATTCTTTGATTTATTTTATACTATTTCCCACAACTGTATTGAAAAACGTCGTGTGATACACGGGTGTGTAGGTTAATGCCAACTCGTGTCATTAAATACCCTCGCCTTCGACTCGGGCTTGTTAATGACAGCTCGTTTGCAATAACCTACTTCCCACTCTTGTATCACAATGTACTATTATTCATTAATACGACACATCAGAGAAAAAAAAAACCTTACAGACATCGATATTAACCAATAATAGATTCCCTTTACTAATTTTTAATCCAAATTTTTTCTATATTACCCAAATTCGCTAAATGTTTTAAACATTCTAAAGTTGAAATTTGCCTTGTAACGCATTGTTGACAATTTTTATGGTGCAATAATCTGGCGTAAACCGAACCTGTCCTTATGAGAATAAAGGAACTTTATGTTGCGGTCTGTACATATTCCGTCTTTAAGGGCCTATACTACCTCAAATGGCTTAGCATGATCCTCCATTATGTCGAAAATACTGCAGCATTAATTTTGAAATAAATATATGGTAAAGTTGAGGATTAATGTTAAGTACTATGTTAGCCGAAAACACGATTCCATAAAATTTTCTCGATAGAAAAAAATTCCAAAGTTACCTCCAAACCGAACAATAAACCGCTGGTATTCAAAAAATACTTCAAATTAGATAATGAAACTTTGCATATTAACTGAACTAACTATAAAGCAGGTCTTATGTTATTTACTTTTTTTAAATGACCATTATGTTCACCGCAAAACGAAATTACCTAAACTATCGGTGCCTTGGAGCCTTTTCCCTGCCACCCTGTCTCGCTTGCTCGCGTGACCGGTAGCAATAGTGTGCGAGCGAGATACAGAGTGAGGTGGTGCTGAGGTTGTATAGACTCTTAAGCGAATCTGACCTAACGTGTATCTGGCGTACAGCGAATCTGTCCTAATGCTAACAAATGATCCAGGTTAGGAAAAGTGTTGTTGGATTTTTCCATAACAAAGGACAGTGAGTGAATCTTTTTACATAGTTAATTTAAATATTAAGTTCTCTTCAAAATGGTTGAGCGTCATGTTCGTGAATGGGCGCCGATAGCAAAGCGGTCACGCAGACAGATACGCAAAGCGACTTTAATCCATACTAATATTATAAAAATGTTAAAGTAACTCCGTCTGTTTGTTTGTAACGTTTTCACGCTTATACCGCTAAACTGATCGTCATGAAAGGACATCGTCAGAAATGGCCCCAGAACAACAATTGGACCAATATTCTAAAATTAAAGAAATCACCGAACAAACGATGAGGGCGCCACTGTGCGCTCGGCGCAGTCCTTAGTTTTGTTGGTGGTAATCTTTAATTGATTTTTGGGTGACGTCTCTGAGTAAGGAAATTGTGTCCTCATTTTTGTATTGGGTTCCTACTTGTAAAAACAAATGTAATAGTTAATAAATCAATAAATAAATGTTTTATAACTTGGTGTAAACGCGTGCTAAAAACTACAGGAAACTAGTATCATAAAACTACTCAACTACTAACATTCTTGCACCCGCATAATGCTTAAGTATTAAACTTTTACAGTGCTCGCAACAGCTTTTGTAAATTATACGTTGCGAGTATAAAAACGTTAATGCGCAGCCTGTGCTGCCGACTGTACTGCTATCAATCTTAGCCTCGGATATTCCGGACCATTAAAGAGATTTTTCTTTAAAAGCCAAACGCGTACGACCTATAGTTGTTTATATGGAGCGTTTAGATGTTGCTAGTTACTTGCTTAGGGAGGGCAAGTATTTCTTACAAGTTGATCTTCGACAACACTAACTTACTTATATTTTTACTTGTATCTTCGATTGTATACTTGACTTGTTTAACTATATATTATGCTGTGACTACCAATAAATAACTAGATTATAGTGCAGGTAAACTTTTAATCCTGGACTTTTTATTGTAATGGTCAATCACAAATACATAGAACATTTTTTTTTTCTTTAAAATAAAAGCACTTTCCATGCAGTGAGAGTAAAGCTGTGCAATCATTCATTCCTAGACTAAACCATAGATGGTTTTTGTATCAAATTTTTGTCTTTATGTGTTACTTTGACTGCAATTTGATATCTGGAGCACTTTCGAGTATGGCCCAGCAATACCGCCAACATTTTTAGTGCAGAAAATGTAAATGCCTGGCAATATTTCTACAACACTAAAAGTCGAATTATCAATTCACTGGAGGAAATTGTCACATTTTTAAATAATAAGTAAATACATATGTATTGTATTCTAGACTTTTGCACCTATACAATACATATATTATACATTTAATTTTACACTTTATAAATCAATTCAAAATTCTATCTAATTAACTAAACGATAACCATTACAATAAATATGACCATTTTATTACATATAATGACAGCTAGCACATGTCAAATTACTCCAGTGTATTAATTATTCGATTTTATGGTCGACAATATTTGCGTTTACAAGGAAAAAAGAAATGACTGACGAAATAGTTCAAAAAGTGTTGCAGCAATCATTGCTAGAGTGGCCTGGCTACACTGAAAATATTGGTGAGTATTACAGTAACATTATAAGTAGGTATTGCTGGTTTCCTTGAATGTGGTGCAGCCACATGGTATAATCACACGTTTCCATTCCTGGGATACAGGTCTCCTCTCTGTATGAGGGAATGGGCCGTAATCCATCACGTGGACGCCGCGGCGAAGGGCAATGCGGGTTGGTAGATGACACATGTGTTCAAATTTTCGGTTCTTGTACAGTCAATTACCACAATTAGCTGAACCCCGCCTTGCATAAATGGTTGAGATTTTTTAGAATACGGATCGATAGAATTTTTTAATTCTTAATTTAATTTAAATACCTATACGAAATCTACCCAAAACTAGAAAAAAAATTAAAATCGTACGATTTGTTAGTAAAAAAAACCTCAACCATTTGAGCTAAGGGGGGTCAACTAATTGTGGTAGATTCTAATCTAGAATCCTTCGCTGTGTACATGTCGGTTTCCATACGATGTTTGCAGCCACATTATTCCAGGTAAATATGACCCGTTTAGCAGCGTCTTTACACCGTACTCATCGTAAATATCACGCTTGCTTCACATACCACCTACTTACCCCAGTAACTAAAACGCCACCACTAAACGCTCCTTCATGTCGATCACAAAATGATCGATCACTACCTTCATAATTGATTGGCGTTTTGTTCCCGCCAATATCGTGACAATACATTCTTCAGCATGAACGCGAAGAATATTGCATCTCACTCCTACATGTGCATGGAAGAGGAAGTTAGTAATACACTATCTCATTCGCACGTGTGTAAAATAAAGCTGCATATTGTGTAGCGTATGTATGATTTTGTGCACCTGCCTTCTGTCGTAGATTAAAAAAATCATAGAAGCGAAACTTAACTTGAGCGCGCCGCGCTCGTGCTGCGTCCTTAGTGAAAACAATGATCTTATATAGGACTAGATCAGCAATGTACGGCACCAACGCATTACTACGTCGTATAATTATGTCCACCGGCATATCTGACTTCAGTTGTCAACTTGACGTCAAGTGAACGATAGCTTAAGGATAAAAAATATCAAAATGGTGAAATGTGTGGTTAAAATTTGCTGAAAAGATTAATAAAGCAAGTGGTGTTACATTTCACAACAAAGTTTGTTAAATTTTCTTCAGATTATCCAAAAAAAAACATTAAAAGACGAATTACATCTAGCCAACATATTTTTGCCAGTAGGGTTACCAGTGAAAACGATTTTAATTTTGCAAGACTGTTGGGAGTTTAGTGAATGACGAATGTATGTTCCTGCAAGTCTAAATTATTATTATAGTCTGTTTGGTTTAAACATACTGTGCAGTACCCAAATACTTACTAAATAGAAAAGTAACACATTCACGTGTATTTCGAAGGTTTTAACTTAATAAATCACCACTTCTTTACAAAAAATAATAATTTTATTAGCAACGAATAATCTTAGACGTAAAGTGAGGTTATATATTAAGTGAAAAATTCTAGATTGTTTTTGATCACATTGTGTTAAATAGTGTTGTGAAATTCTTCAATTTCTTTCAATCTTTAATCTATTTAAAGTTCCATAATACAATCTTTCATAGTAGGTAATTGATGCAATAAAAAATATCTTTATTCATTCTGGGGTAATAACGTTGATCGTTGGCAACTCTGGCTGTTTTTCCGATGACAATGTCTCGTCTCGTTCCAACGTAATTAGTTTGACGGAAGAAGAAATGAGACAAACAGATTATTTTGACATATTGACATAATTTATGTATCCGTTTCAAAGCTACGTCTTTAAATCGTAAGTGGTTACATTTTTAGTAGGACGTTGCGCCTCTAGTTTATTATAACCTCATTGAGTCAAAATATCAAAATATTTTATTTCTCATAAACCTGCATGGGCACTTATGAAACGTTAAAAGCTAGGTACATGGACACCAGTCGTTTTCTATGGAGAAGAACAGGCAAGGATCTCTACGGCTCCATGGCTCAAAACACGATAGAATTTGCTTTACTGTTTTACCGACTCAGTTTTGTCACAATGTCAATATCACAGAATGCTACTCAATTGATATTTAAAAATATCATACTCGTATTGACAATTAACTGAACAGATTTGATTTGTATTTCACAAAGTAGCTTGTATCGTCGTAGTAATTGTTTTTTTTTTTTTTAGTACTATGCACACTTGATTTCCAATTCACTTTAGACATTGGCAGAATAGTCGACATCGGCTTTGCTTGCCAAAATAAAAAGTAGAATAGAAAATAATAAAGTAGCCAGTCCACTAAAAAGGTTTTAAGGTTGTCAACTAGACATTGCATTTATAGATGGATATATAGATAGCTCAAATGTGTACGCTATTTTGATCTTTGTTATCACGTACTTAATTAAGTTTAGTTTTCTATGCAATTATTTGCTCAGTGCCGTGACTCTTGTGACCTGACTTGATAAAAGAAAGAATTATAAAACTGAAGAAAGTATAAGAGACTTGACTACAAATATTCCTCCTTAGATATAGTCCTCCTTATCGATTTCGATAACGGCGACCCTTAGTGTACGGCCTGAGTGAAAAGGCTTGCGGCGGGGCGTATTGCGCCGCGTACAAGCGGCGAAAGATTGTTCGGCGCGCCGCTCGCCGCCACTCAGGACACTTGCGAGGGATTGTATGTGTTTAACATGAATGCCGCACGCGCCGCTCCGCCGGACGCTCGAGTCGAGCGTGCACTCAGTTCGTACCTTTACTGTACGGCCTGAATGAAAAGGCGTGCGGCGGAGCGTTCTGTGTTGCATGCAAGCGGCGAAGGAGCATTCGCCGAGTGGCCTCAGTGCACGCTTAGCGTTCGTGTGAGCCAGTCACATTTTTCATCATGGCATCGGAGTCGTACAATATTATCGTTAAAATATTTTTAACTCAATAATTAAACAAAGAAGGCTGTGTGGGGATTTTTCTACGAAAACACGGACTGGCTTGAACCAGGGCTTAAATACCGGTAAATTTTCATAACTTTACCTTTTATTGACTGAGTTAACGTTATTATTAAAATAGCGGTAATCAATTTAACGTTATTTATGCGACTATTCATTTTATCGTTATTTTAACGGGTGAGATGTAAGTAGTAGGGCCTGAGGCGTGCGGCGTGGTGGCAGCCCGCCCTCGCGCCTCTCTGATGCCGTGCCGATCAAAACGTTGCCTGAATCTGCCTGATTCTTACCCACAGAACGGCAACGTAGCTAAATTAACGTTAGTTATCGTATTTTTGTTTATGTTAATTAACGTTATATTACTGGTAATGTTCTCAAGTAACGTTAAATTTTTGTAACGTTAGTAAGGTATATATTGAAATTAACGTAACGTTACGTAACGGTTATTATTTTGTTATTTGGTAACGTTAACAAGCCCTGGCTTGAACTGCACGCGACGCCACGCTCGACGCTCCGCTCACCGCAAACGCGACGCGGGGAGCGTGCGCTCCCCGCGTCGCGCCACTCGCCGCCACTCAGACCACTCGCGAGGGATTGCGTGTGCCCTTAGATGGTTCGCTAGACCGAATTTAGTTTTGTACACCCGGTAGCAACTAAAACAATAAAGTTGGCCTGCAGTGTTGTGTATAAGTGTGGCAGGGCTTAGGTCTCTCTTTTCGTATTTGATGCTTCTTAATATTTGAATAGTCGAGCGCCAAGAAACCCTTTGAGATATAATGTAGGTCACATTATATCTCAAAGGGTTTAGACAGAAAAATGTATACAAAGACTTAACAAATTATATACTAAAACCTTCCTCAAGAACCAAGCTATCTATTGGTGAAAACAGCATGAGAATCGGTGCAGTATTTTTTGAGTTTATCGCGAACAGACAGACAGCGAGCCTCTCCCAACCTTTAGGATCAATAGCGCAAGCGTTTAGATGTCTCTTGAGCATATCCTAATAGCGGAGATGTTGACCACCATGCTTCCGTTTATCTTCTGCCATCTCAGAGTAAAATACCACTTTCGGTAAACGGTGGTTGTCCATGCGGAGGTCGTCTCCGCACCATCTGAGTTGACGCTGCATGAGCTTCCATGCCATACATGTGGGAACGGTGCAGGACCTCCATATTAGGAACATGGTCTTGCCACTTAATGTTCAAGATCGACCTGAGACACCGCAGATGAAATGTCTCCAGTTTCCTAATGTCTGGTTTGTAGAGGCGCCATGTTTCTGCACCATAAAGAAGGACAGGTCAGATTAATACCTTGTAAACACTAACCTTTGTCCCTAGCTTTAGGTCATGGACATAGTCATGAGCGTGTCTGGTAATCCCATGATTTATTATTATCATTATTACAAAGAAAAGCACATGAGTTTCATTTCTGCACGGTTCTATTACTCTATGCTGCGCTGAAAATCCTACCTTATTTATTATGTTTGCTGCAATGTTTCTGAATTTGCGCTTAATGGATTAGTTGCATATTTAGTAACATAATTGGGCTCAGTGTTGTGTATTCCGCGTTTATTAGCAGTGTTTTAAAAGCGTGCAGGGTTTTATGAAATTCCGAAAATACTTTTCCAGGCATGGAAATTATCTCTCTGTACTTAGATATAATGATTATGTTGTTCGGGTTGAGTTTTAATTAAAATAGTACCATATAGAAACTAGTTCTCATAACAGAGACACACAAGTGCAGAAATCGGGTCATTATGCTGTCTTCCATTTAAAAACGTATACTCCATTTTTGTCTCATTTCCATACATACATAAACTCACGCTTTCTTCTCATGGGGGTAGGCAGAAACAATAAAACGCCTACTGCTATGCTCCTTATATACTCGTTTTCCTTCCTTTACATTCATACATCTGGTCATACACGCACGCCAGTTGCGAGTGCTACGGATCCGACCTTTCTGAAGAACATCACCAATTAGGTCACTATTATGTTCTCTAGGGCGTCCCCTCCCGGTATTTCCAATCACATCTGCCGTGTAAATACCTTTTGTAAGTCGCTTTTCATTTCTATACAGAACCAATTTAGTTAGCTAATGTACAGTCAACTGCAGAGAAATCTCACCCCCTAGCAATAAATAAATACATTGCTAGGGCCTAAAGCCTAGCAATAAATAAATACATTGCTACATATAAAAATGTTGAAACCAGTTTACCGATTCATTTTGTGTCAATGTTGATGATATGTTATAATATTTAGTATTTATTTATTTATCCTCCCACTGGAACGCAATTTCACCAACGGGGTAAGAAATTGCTTGATGTGCCATCCATCCTGTACGCGGTGGAGATCGAACGGGTGGCAATGGATCACACACTATCACACAGTGTCAAGATACTTCTCCATAGTTACATAACTCCATACTTAATGCGCACGTTCTTAGCAATTTTTTTGAGACACAATATTTTTGAAGTGAAAACTTCTTAAGGCGCGTTGAGCACTTTTTGGGTGAACAAAAATCATGGAACTCGCGATATCGACACCGAACGCTTTCCATGAGTTATATGTATACTGTGTATATAGGTATGTGTACTTTTTGGGTGAACAAAAATCGTGGAACTCGCGTCATCGTCACCGAACGCTTTCCATGAACTGTATGTATACTTTGTAGGTATATAATATATGTATACTTTTTGGATGAACAAAAATCATGGAACTCGCGATATCGTCACCGAATGCTTAAGTTAATTAATTTTCACTTCTATCAGCAGTCCCCTACATAGTTTTCATTTCTATCTGTATTTTTTTTTTAAATAAATTAAAATTTATAAAACGGATTTTTTATATATAATCCTGCCTGACAGATGACCAGAGATCGGAATGGGTAGAGTTAATTTACCTAAATTTCGGGGAAGGTAGTAACATAGAGTGGATCATACCTCCCGGAATAATTATAATGACATTTAAATCCCGGGATTTAAAAACCACGAATTATTTATTGGACTTTATTTATAACATGTTTTATAACATGTTTGGGTTACGTACTAAAATTGCTAAAGAAGCTCTTTAATTTAATAGTTTTAGTACGGAACCCAACCTATTCCGATTTCTGCAGACGACAGAAATAGTAACAGTGTTAATTGACTTTTGTTGCTACGTACCTTTACCATCAATTTCACCCATTTGTTCAGCATTGCCAACAATTTCACTCAATTTTGACGACACGTAATTTTCATCTGACTTTTCAGCGCAGTCGGGTCACGTATTGCTGCCACAGACACAAAGAATAGTACCTGCTGATTTTATTTTGTGTGATTTCAGTTTTGTTAAACTCTGACAATATTGCACCGTTTGGAGAAAATAAAAAAACTTAGAATTTAGTTTAATTAAATACCTAACTACAACTGACTTACGGGTTGTAGGGTGAGTTCGAACCCAGAGGGGCACTTTACTTTGTGTATTTAATTTCATACCAATTCTCTCAAAACGGTGAAGGAGAACACCGTGACGAAATTGGTATATCCTAGAACTAAATTTCTCAGGCAGGTTATCTCTCGATGTTTTCCTTCAGCGTTTTTTAAGCAAGTGATAATTATACAATACGCACATTAATCCGAAAAGTCAAAGGTGCCTTGGGTTTGAACTCCAGACCTTTGACACTACTAGGCTATGTATACCTAACTGTTTATACCTAACTTATACTCCATTAGACAAATAACGGCTAAATAACGACAGTTTTTGTGTAATATTGTTGAAATTACTGCACTTTATAGTATTTTTTTTAATGTAAATGGTAAATAGATTACAGTGCTTTGTATTTATCGTGAAATAACGGAGTTTATTAAACGTTTACATCGAAATAACGAAAGGGTGAGAACAGTTATTTGTCTAATGTTATAATAAATGGAGTATAAAGAGTTTTAACGCCTAGAAATTAAACCAAAAGAAAGTCTAGTGTCAAATTCACAAAATAAACCATAATCTTAGCAAGTAATACAGACTGGAAGCAGAAGGCGGAGGACAGAGTATTGTGGCTTATCCTGGGAGAGGCCTATGTCTAGCAGTGGACTGCGATATGTAGAGTTGGTTATTGAGTAATAAGGTTTTCATAACATAAATCACAACTGTCGCCATTCTTTGACAGTTATATGAAACTAGCTTTTGCCCGCGGCTTCGCTCGCGTTAATTTAGAATTTGACTCTTAACACACTAATAAAGTTTCTATAATAATATAATTCAATCATGATTCGAAAGACACGTGGCGCCATCTATTATCATAAGAACGTTATTGTTGTTTTCCTCGGGAACAGTACTTTTTTTCGGGATAAAAGGTACCCTATGTCCGTTTCTGTACACTTGACAACGTACATGCAAAATTTCAGGATGATCGGTGCAGTGCTTTAGGCGTGAAAAGGTAACAAACAAACTGACAAACTTACTTTCGCATTTAAAATATTAGTTAGGATTACTATAACACCACAAATCAAACTCAAACTCTAAGCATTTATTTCAAACTAGCTTTTGCCCGCGGCTTCGCCCGTGTGGATGTCGGAAAAAATCCAACGGGAACGTACTACCGGGATTTAAAGTACCGTATGACCGGGATTAAAAATACTTTTGAGTAATTCAAAAACTTAAAAATAAAAACATTTGAGTTATTCAAGGCACGCAAGAAAATTCTCCCCTAAAATCTTAATTACCCCTTATTCCCCTGTTTGACCGGGATTAAAAATACTTTTGAGTAATTCAAAAACTTAAAAATAAAAACATTTGAGTTATTCAAGGCACGCAAGAAAATTCTCCCCTAAAATCTTAATTACCCCTTATTCCCCTGTTTGACCGGGATTAAAAATACTTTTGAGTAATTCAAAAACTTAAAAATAAAAACATTTGAGTTATTCAAGGCACGCAAGAAAATTCTCCCCTAAAATCTTAATTACCCCTTATTCCCCTGTTTGGGATAAATTCTCAAAAACCCCATATACTCGTAATCCTTTTTTTTTCTGTCAAAAGAATGAGCACCTTTTGAGGGGATATTTTTTTTAAAACGAATTATAACAACCTTTGTGATATAAACTTTGTGTTTTATGTATTAAGAACGTAATTGTGTTGAGTTTCAAATTTATGAACTAAAAAAAAAATATTTTTCATACAATCTAAATCTCCCCCATTTCACCCCTTTAAAGAAGAGGTGAAAGTGAGGTCCCCTTTCTTAGAGCTCGCCTACCATGTATGGAATGAAATTTATTCTGAAATATATCAGTCCGTTACAATTTTTTTTTTCTTTACAATCTTTGACATCCCCCAATCCCCCCTTATGCCAAGTTTAATGTTCATTAATAAATCAAGGAATAAGATTTTTTAAACAAACGAAATCCCCCTTTTCACCCCCTTAAAGGTTGAATTTTCAAAAATCCTTTCTTAGCTGACGTCTTCTACATATCCTAATCTAATCTAACCTAATCTAACTATCCTAATCTATATCTATATAGATTCTCCCGGAGAAGGGGATGGAGAGGGTTCTCCGGGGGAGGAGCCCGTGGCTAAATAATAACCGCCGCACAGGTCGATCGATCAGGTTAAGCTACACTTACCGCGGTTGGTCTGTGTATGGATGACCATCTTTGCATACAGAGACCCGTCCGTGCCTTGGAAAGCACGTTAAGCTGTTGGTCCCGGCTGTCATTCGTGGATCTTTGACAGTCGTTACGGGAAGTCAGAAGCCCGAAAGTCTGACAACCATTCTTACCAAGGGGTATCGTATTACCCAATAACTGCGTTGTGGAGGTCAGATAGGCAGTCGCTCCATGTAAAATATTGTAAAGTTAGAAACAATACACGTGTAATTATATTATTTTTACTTGAATACAAAATTTAGCGAATGAACAACTTCAACAAAAAACTTCATCACCCTTTTCAGACCCTTGTGGGTTGAAATTAAAAAAACTTTTTAACAAATAACAACCGACTTCCAAAAAAAAAAACACAAAAAAGTGAAAAATAACTTTAATTTCGGAACTCGGTGACCTTGGTTCTGTATTTTCGTTTTTTGCTACCGACTTCCGAAATTAAAGTTATTTTTCACTTTTTAGTGTATTTTTTTTTGGAAGTTGGTAGTTTTTAATATTTAAAAGTTTTTATTTTTCACTTTTTAGTTATGGTACCTACCCCACAACAATTCGATTACCTCTACTTGCTTCACCGCACAAACAACAGTGACACAAGATATACGAAGTGAATTAAATACGTATTATCGAAGCTAACTCAAAAACGACCCAAGCAAAGTTAATAAAAATCGGTTAATAATCATTTATAGCCCGAGTGCATCTCATGACAATTCCAATAAGCCCAAACACGGCTAGAATACATTGTTTAATTACGGAGTTCCGGTGCATACCTTCCGGCTTCATCTTCAGATCAGTTCGATGGTACCATTTTCATGAGAATTATTTATTTAAATTTGCTTCGTAAGCGCTTAACTATCTTAATCGAAATATCTTATCGCCACCCGTGAAATACTTATCATTGAGGAACATTTGTGGTCTTCTTCATCAGTTCCACTTGATTAAATGATACTTACTGAATGCAAATGCTTGAGATTTTGATGAAAATACAAAAATCGCTATATGTTGCCTATAAAATTTGAGGAGTTCCCTCAATTCCTTATGGATCCCATCATTAGAACTGGATTTTGGGATCAATCTGGAAGTATATCCTTTCAAATCGAAAAAAGAATTTGCCAAATCGGTTCACAAACGACGGAGCTCTGAGGTAACAAACATTAAAAAAAAATACAACCGAATTGAGAACCTCCTCCTTTTTGGAAAGTCGTTAAAATACAACGATTTATGTTGCGTTAGTTTCCAAACATAAGCCGAAATTTGAGTGGTTTTAAATAAAAAAATAAAGAATTTTAATTAAAAACAAAATTTCATCCCCCTCTTCACCCCCTTAAGGGTTGAAATTCCAACAACACGCGTTAGCTTCCAACCATAATTTTTTAAATAATTCTTTGCTCCGAAAATTGAAAATAAGTTACGAGAAAACTGAATTTATGAAAAGAAAAAACAACTCCAAAGCAACATGGGATTTAATTAAATCCATAACGCACTCAAAATCCACACCCTCACAATTGAAAGAACTGCAACAACTCGAACCTGACAAACTTGCATCAGCAAATAGAGTCAACAATTACTTTGTTAATGTAGGCAAAGACCTAGCTACAAATATGCGGCAGTGTCTGAATACGCCAGTTCACCCATCAGGTTTAGCTTCAACTTGTAACTCAATGTGTGTCCTAGAAACCGACGATTCGGAAGTAGAGCGAATTATAATCAACTTTAAATCAAGTTCTGTAGCTGGAATTGACGGTATTTCGGGACATATACTGAAGTTAACGCGCAATATTTTAATCCCCTACATCACACATATCTGCAATCTCGCGATATCTACCGGTGTTTTTCCAGACAGTTTCAAAACAGCTCTAGTCCACCCTATTTATAAGGGAGGGGACAGAGGCAGTGTCAAAAATTATAGACCTATATCTATTCTTCCAACCATTTCGAAGATTCTGGAGAAGATACTGAACAACCGTTTGCTTAAATACGTTAATGCTCATAAACTTGTCTCTGAAAACCAATACGGCTTCAGAGCCGGAATTGCAACTGAGGATGCATAACTGCATCCTCGCGGCTCTGTGTTATTGCACTTTCTGAAAAAGTGACTCACCTCTTGGATAAGAAGCAGCGGTGTATTGGTTTATTTCTGGATATCTCGAAAGCTTTTGACACTGTCTCTGCGCCCATACTTCTGTCGAAACTGGAACGCATGGGAATTCGTGGTCCTGCACTTGACATTTTTTCAAGCTATCTGGAGAATCATTTCCAACATGAAAATGATGTTCAATTGGACGAGGTAATAAGCGATAAAGCTAGAATGGAATACGGCGTTCCACAAGGCAGCATTCTGGCTCCAACCTTGTTCCTCATCTACATTAATGATCTGTGTTCACTTCCATTAACTAACTGCTTCATATTTACCTACGCTGATGATACAGCCCTACTTGTTCATGGGAATGAATGGAGTGAAACAGAAAAATATGCTCAGATGGTGTTGGACATGATCATGAACTGGTTTAGCAATAATTTGTTGACCCTGAATGCAGATAAAACGAAACTTGTTTCTTTTTCTTTAAGTAATAAGACTCAGCCAAACATAACGCCTATTGTTAAAATACATAGTTGTTCTCCAAACTCCTGCTGTTCCTGTCCTGCTTTGGCAACCACATCTTGTATAAAATACTTGGGCGTGCAAATTGACAAACACCTGAACTGGTATAGTCATATTGATAATCTAGTCACTCGAACGCGTAAACTCATTTCCATCTTTATAAAACTCCGCGGTTCAGCTGACTCTGAAACACTTATGATGGTCTATTATTCACTCTGTCAGTCTCTTCTCCTATATTGTTTGCCAGCTTGGGGTGGCGCTTGCAAAACATACCTTCTGAAATTAGAGAGAGCTCAGAGAGCAGTCCTCAAAGTTATGTTCTGCAAGCCCTATAGATACCCTACTTTAGAACTTTTTAGGGAAAGCAGAGTTCTGACAGTGAGGGGCTTATATGTGCTACAATGTGTATTAAGGAAACATCGGCTGCCGTTCACAGCAAGTACTAAACGTCGCGCAGACATTGCCCTCCCACCAATTAGACACAAAACCACCTTTGCACAACACCAATTCACCTACCTCAGCTATATTCTATATAATAAAATCAATAAATTTCTCCAATTTCACAGTTTAACACGTTCATTGCCACGTCACGCAACGTCGCGCGAAGCGGCCTATTACGCTGTGGCTGTTCACGCGACGTCGCGTGATGGTGCCTTACAATTGTATATGAGCCACAAAATAGCGGCCGCAGCGTATTGGATTCTGGTATTTGTTTTGGCCACTAGGGAAGGAAATTACCTATCTATTTGTGGGCGTGGCCTGCGGTCAGCGAACGTCAAGTTGAGCCACAAGTGTCGCAGGCGTCGCAGCAATCTATAAACCACAGATTGACTAAAATAGAGAAATCTAAAGAGCGTCTTTTCAGTACTGGTAGAAAAGCTACTGTAACGGCCAGAAAGGATTGTCGAAATTGTTATTCGAATAAAAAAAGGGTAAATACTACTATGGAATGTAAGCAATGCCCTGATTCCCCCCCGTTTTGTATTGATTGTTTTTGTGACCTGCACAAGTTTGCTGGTTTTTCTAATAAGTAAAATCACCTACACCTATGCACAAACACACAAACACCTATGCACAAACACACAAACACCTATGCACTAACACACAAACACCCATGCACAAACACACATACACCTATGCACAAACACAAACACCCATGCACAAACACACAAACACCCATGCACAAACACACAAACACCCATGCACAAACACACAAACACCCATGCACAAACACACAAACACCCATGCACAAACACACAAACACCCATGCACAAACACCCATGCACAAACACACAAATACCTATGCACAAACACACAAACACCCATGCACAAAAACACAAACACTTATGCACAAACACACAAACACCCATGCACAAACTTACATACACCTATGCACAAACACACAAACACCTATGCACAAACACACAAACACACATGCACAAACACACAAACACCCATGCACAAACACACAAACACCTATGCACAAACACCCATGCACAAACACACAAATACCTATGCACAAACACACAAACACCTATGCACAAACACACAAACACCCATGCACAAACACACAAACACCCATGCACAAACACACAAACACCCATGCACAAACTTACATACACCTATGCACAAACACACAAACACCTATGCACAAACACACAAACACCCATGCACAAACACACAAACACCCATGCACAAACACCCATGCACAAACACACAAACACCCATGCACAAACACACAAACACCCATGCACAAACACACAAACACCCATGCACAAAAACACAAACACCCATGCACAATAACACAAACACCTATGCACAAACATACAAACACACATGCACAAACACCCATGCACAATCACACAAACACCTATGCACAAACACACAAACACCCATGCACAAACACCCATGCACAAACACACAAACACCCATGCACAAACACCCATGCACAAACACACAAACACCCATGCACAAACACACAAACACCCATGCACAAACACACAAACACCCATGCACAAAAACACAAACACCCATGCACAAACACCCATGCACAAACACACAAACACCCATGCACAAACACACAAACACCTATGCACAAACACACAAACACCTATGCACAAACACCCATGCACAAACACACAAACACCCATGCACAAACACACAAATACCTATGCACAAACACACAAACACCCATGCACAAACACCCATGCACAAACACACAAACACCTATGCACAAACACCCATGCACAAACACACAAACACCCATGCACAAAAACACAAACACCCATGCACAAACACCCATGCACAAACACACAAACACCCATGCACAAACACACAAACACCTATGCACAAACACACAAACACCTATGCACAAACACCCATGCACAAACACACAAACACCCATGCACAAACACACAAATACCTATGCACAAACACACAAACACCCATGCACAAACACCCATGCACAAACACACAAACACCTATGCACAAACACCCATGCACAAACACACAAACACCCATGCACAAACACACAAACACCCATGCACAAACTTACATACACCTATGCACAAACACACAAACACCTATGCACAAACACACAAACACCTATGCACAAACACCCATGCACAAACACACAAACACCCATGCACAAACACACAAATACCTATGCACAAACACACCAACACCCATGCACAAACACCCATGCACAAACACCCATGCACAAACACACAAACACCTATGCACAAACACCCAAACACCCATGCACAAACACACAAACACCCATGCACAAACTTACATACACCTATGCACAAACACACAAACACCCATGCACAAACACACAAACACCCATGCACAAACACACAAACACCCATGCACAAACACACAAACACCCATGCACAAAAACACAAACACCTATGCACAAACATACAAACACCCATGCACAAACACACAAACACCTATGCACAAACACACAAACACCCATGCACAAACACACAAACACCTATGCACAAACACACAAACACCTATGCACAAACACACAAACACCTACGCACAAACCCACAAACACCCATGAACAAACACCCATACACAAACACAAACACCTATGCACAAACACACAAACACCCATGAACAAAGACCCATGCACAAACACACAAATACCTATGCACAAACACACAAACACCCACGCACAAACACACAAACACCCATGCACAAACACACAAACACCCATGCACAAACACCCATGCACAAACACACAAACACCCATGCACAAACACACAAACACCTATGCACAAACACACAAACACCTATGCACAAACACACAAACACCCATGCACAAACACACAAACACCCATGCACAAACGTGCACTAACACACGGATACAAAAACACCCATACACAAACACCCATGCACAAAAACCCAAACACCAAACACCCATGCACAAAAACACAAACACCCATGCACAAACACACAAACACCCATGCACAAACTCACAAACACCTATGCACAAACACACAAACACCTATGCACAAACACACAATCACCCATGCACAAACACAAACACCTATGCACAAACACACAAACACCTATGCACAAACACCCATGCACAAACACACAAACACCCATGCACAAACACACAAACACCCATGCACAAACTCACAAACACCTATGCACAAACACACAAACACCCATGCACAAAAACACAAACACCTATGCACAAACACACAAACACCTATGCACAAACACACAATCACCCATGCACGAACACCCATGCACAAAAACACAAACACCCATGCACAAACACACAAACACCCATGCACAAACTCACAAACACCTATGCACAAACACACAAACACCTATGCACAAACACACAATCACCCATGCACAAACACAAACACCTATGCACAAACACACAAACACCTATGCACAAACACACAAACACCCATGCACAAAAACACAAACACCTATGCACAAACACACGTGCACTAACACACAGACACAAAAACACCCATACACAAACATTTATGCACAAACACACAAACACCCATGCACAAACACACAAACACCCATGCACAAACACACAAACACCTATGCACAAACACCCATGAACAAACACCCATGCACAAACATTTATGCACAAACACACAAACACCCATGCACAAACACACAAACACCCATGCACAAACACACAAACACCTATGCACAAACACCCATGAACAAACACCCATGCACAAACACACAAACACCTATGCACAAACACACAAACACCCATGCACAAACACACAAACACCCATGCACAAACACACAAACACACAAACACCCATGCACAAACACACAAACACCTATGCACAAACACAAACACCTATGCACAAACACACAAACACCCATGCACAAACACACAAACACCTATGCACAAACACAAACACCTATGCACAAACACACAAACACCCATGCACAAACACACAAACACACAAACACCCATGCACAAACACCCATGCACAAACACACAAACACCTATGCACAAACACACAAAAACCCATGCACAAACACACAAACACCCATGCACAAACACACAAACACCCATGCACAAACTCACAAACACCTATGCACAAACACACAAACACCCATGCACAAAAACACAAACACCTATGCACAAACACACAAACACCTATGCACAAACACACAATCACCCATGCACGAACACACAAACACCTATGCACAAACACACAAACACCTATGCACAAACACACAAACACCCATGCACAAACGAACAAACACCCATGCACAAACACACAAACACCTATGCACAAACACCCATGCACAAACACACAAACACCTATGCACAAACACACAAACACCCATGCACAAACTCACAAACACCTATGCACAAACGTGCAATTTTATATATATACTAGCTTCTGCCCGCGACTTCGTCCGCGTTAAATTTCTTGTTCCCCCGACCCAACCCGTCGCAACAGATTGCCTGCCCGTGCTTTTTTTTTAAATTAAAGTTTATGCGAAAATGAAGTAGTTTTCGCATAAACTTTCATTTAAAAAAAATGGTGTTCTAGTTAATAGGAATGTAATTCTTCCTCAAGAATTGGGCGGTAAAATTCAAAAAGATTTTTCAAATCCAACTCGCAGTTCCAGAGATTAGCACGTTCAAAAAACAAAAAACCGGCCAAGTGCGAGTCGGACTCACGCACGAAGGGTTCCGTACCATCCACAGAAATCCTTATCCTTACTATCCTTACTAATATTATAAATGTGAAAGTAACTCTATCTGTCTGTCTATTTGTCTGTCTGTCTGTCTGTATGTTACGTTTTCACGCCTAAGCCGCTGAACCGATCGACATTAAATTTGGCAAAGATATAGCCTGGGATATAGAGAAGGACATAGGTTACTTTTTTACGCGATAACCTACATCCACGCGGGCGGAGCCGCGGGCAAAAGCTATCCATACTAATATTATAAATGTGAAAGTAGCTCTGTCTGTCTGTCTGTCTGTCTGCCTGTATGTTACGTTTTCATGCCTAAACCGCTGAACCGATCGACCTGGGATATAGAGAAGGACATAGGCTACTTTTTTACGCGATAACCGACATCCACGCGGGCGGAGCAAAAAAAAAAAAAAACGGCAAAAAATCATGTCCGTGGTATGGGAGCCCCCCTTAAATATTATTTTTTTCTGTTTTTATTAGTATTTGTTGTTATAGCGGCAACAGAAATACATTATATGTGAAAATTTCAACTGTTTAACTATCACGGTTCATGAGATACAGCCTGGTGACAGACGGACAGACAGACAGACAGACAGACGGACAGCGGAGTTTTAGTAATAGGGTCCCATTTTACCCTTTGGGTACGGAACCCTAAAAACTAATTCTTCAGCTTTAGAATAGACTACCTCGCAGAGTTGATCATTATTTTGTTGCGGAGTTATTATAAAACAGTTATATCTTCTAAGATATTCATTGAAATTAAATGATGTAAGGGCAACTTTGTTCAAAATTAAATACTTGTGATGAATAACGTATTTATTTGGATAAGGATTAATACCATGTTTATGAAAACTCCTTCGCAAATAATGCATTAATTTCGAACAAATTTGATTACCATAAAAAGGTTATAGTGAGTCAATCTTAAAAGCTAAACATATGCTGTCGCGGACTTTTTTTAATAAAATTTTAAGAGAAACCATTCCATAATTCATGATATTTGCGTAACTTAAACCGTTTACGCAGCGCACGCAACGGAAGCTCTCAAAAAGGAATAATTTTTCCCGTTTTTGCAACATTTTTCATTTATGCTCCGCTCCTTTTGGTTGTAGCGTGATGTGATATAGTTTATAATATTCCTAAATAAATGGACTATCTAACACAAAAAGATTTTTTTAATTCCAACCAGTAGTTCCTGAGATTAGCGCGTTCAAACAAACAAACAAACAAACAAACTCTTCAGCTTTATATATTAGTATAGATAGATATAGATATATATAGATAAACCAATAACAGGCATGTTCCGGTATCTACAACGCCACATGTGAACTACGCATCAAAGACCTGAGGTCACAAGTCGTGCATCGCGTAATCAGATTTTACCGCGCGACTAGCATATAATTACAACATCCCGACATCAACCGTCGGGCAGTTGCCCACCAGACACAACACCCGTCTGGTCAGAGGATCCTCCCTTTTCCATAGAGTATGAGTGAACTTTACACCCTGTTCCTCATACCTCTATAGGCATTTTTAATTGTCAAGGGGTTGCGGTCAGTCAGAAAGATAAAGCTAGTTGCCTATTCCAAAGCGTAGTGGGTACCTATGGAGATGAACGGGCAAGAAACACCACGGACATTCTTTTAAATCAAAGTATTGTTACAAAATTTTGGTAACATCATTCATATTGAAATTATGCATGTGAGAAGGACGAGAACGATAAAAACGTAAACAATTCAATTTAAACTACATTAAAATAAGCCGTGGCAGCTGAAGAGATGACAAGTCCCTACTGATGGCGCCTGTTCACGAACATGATGCAGACATTAGCACCATTCAGCTCAATCATTTTGAAGGGGGCTAAACGTCCAAACACAAACTGAAGCAGTGTCAATTTGCTTAGCAATGAACTTCCCTTACTAATTAGGGTTCCGTACCAAAATGGTAAAAAGGGGTTCCTTTTGTTTAGGGGTTTATGGTGTGACTCAGTCTGTCTGTCTGTCTGACACAGCTGAATATCTCAAGAACTACTGATGCTATCAACTTGAAATTTAGAATAGTTTTAGATGACGTTTACCCAACTATTTTTCAAATAAGAAAGAAACAAAACAGTTTTTATTTTTTTTGCAACAGGTACTGAAAGGTGGTCTTAAAAATTTGAAATGCCGCTACTGGGGCATGTGAGGTATCATATGAAAGAGCGCTATTTGCACATTATCATTTTTTTTTTTTTTTCTTTAGGCCGCACAGTTTTCGACTTTTGATGAAAAATGTAAAAAAAAATACCGTTCCCCTTATCTCCGAAGTTTACATAGAGAAAAATCTGAAATTATTCTATGTGATACTCGTAGAAGCTTATGTAAAGATAACAGAAAAATAAAACGATGTCTCTAAATTGCACACTTTTTCAGAAATCAACAAAAATTACATTAGTTCTTTTATCTTTCAATAGATGGCGCTGACCTAAAACTGCAATATTCTACACCGCCGTGTTAAAAGTAACTGACGAATAAAGGCCTCGCCAATGAAAATTTAAAAACATTTCGCGGTTCACAACCAAAATATCCTCCTTCCTACCTACTCGCAGGTTGCTTTGGGTGAAACACAGTTGTAGTTTTTCTGGGCACATAACTATTTAGGTTATACTTATACGAATGAAGCTTATGAAGCTATATATGATGGTACGGAACCCTCGGTGCGTGAGTCCGACTCGCCTTTGACCGGTTTTTTTGGTCTTAAGTCAACAATCAATGAGCAATAATAGCTTTGATTTTGCAGATCTTTTGAGTCGAAGATCGCTAAACAGGTCTCAGTTAGACCCAATCCAACGTTTCAAGAACGTATCAAAACGTACCACTTTACAGAATAAATATTTAATCAGATTTAAACACATTGACAATCCCAGTATTTGCAAAAGAAACTGTTGTCCATTTTTACCCAAAAAGGTAATTCCCAGTCAAAATGTTCCCATCTATTTGCGGCCCCAGCAAAGTAAGCATCTTAAACAAGGTTCTGTTTACATTGCCTACTTCTTGTTTATTATGTCAAATTAAAATAGGGTAGTCGTGTCTTTTAAGGATCGCTTGTCTGGAGAAATGTATTACGTTACTTGTATTAAAGTTAAGTGGGAGATTTTTTTTTTCCATACTTAGAATTGAATGTAACGGTAAATTAACTATTGTCAAGTTTCCTTGACTCCAAAGACCTGTGTTAAACAAAATAGACATTGAGAGGGTATTCTAAGAATTGTTTCATTGTCTTGTTAATTAATTCGCAACACAATATAAGTACTGGTGACGATAGTTTACTTGGAGAAAGTTTTCTTGAAACAGTTTATTTTTTCGTTTTATTTTATGTTCGTTTGTAGCTGTTATAGGATACTGCCCAATGAGTACTGAATAACTACGACGATTGAATAATAACATAGAATTGTCAGCCTACAATGTTCCCAGTTACACATTGTTCATTTTATTTTATTCTATTCGGAAAACATACAGCTTACATAAACTTAAACAATATGCATTTGGAGGCCATTACAAGTTTCTACTGATAAACACTTGAAACAAAAAAGAACAAAAAGGACGGTACAAAATACAGATATAACATAAAGTAGGAAACGAAATAACACAATCGATTAACACAAACTAAAAGTCATTCAGACACAATTACTTTTCCGTAAAAAAGCTTTTCGCCAACAACTGCTTAAGCCAAGAAACACTGATATTGAAAATGTTAAAATCATGTTCACCAGTTAGTTAATTAAAACTTCTGCTCGCACGAATAAGATACAAATTCTGCCTGTACGTAGACTTGGAATGAGAGACATGCAACAAGCTAGGATTGCGAAACATTTTGCAGTGTGTAACTAATCCTAAGCTGTTTAACAGTTCCGCTCATTCTACACGGTGATTTTTAATTTACTGTTACCCTTTCAGGAGGTGAAAGTACTCATGATTATAAACAACTCTCACTATAGGACCAACTACGACATAACAAAAAAATATACATCATTTTCATATATTTTGATTGCGTAAATAATGCACTTTTGTATGAAACAGCTGATATTGTTTTCGATATTTCGGTGTTGGTCTCATAGTGAAAGTTGCTCATAATCATGAGTACTTTCACGCCCTGAAAGGTAAACAGTGAATTAAAAATCCATACATGATTTTTGTTCACCCAAAAAGTGGTCAACTCTGCTTCGATCCAAAATCAGCTCCTAATTTACGTAACCCAGAGCTCTCTCAACAAACTACAGTTGCTGAATTACTTTATTCGCCACAAAATTTGCATGCAATCTTCTTATATCAGCCATAATATTCGGATACATCATGATGCCCACTGCATTCCGTAAGAGGTATTGAGGTCATCTCATCCGGAGCGAGCGCAATTGTCCGCGTGTCTGCTCGTTCGCCATTGTTTTTCCTTCCATTTCGTGGACTAGTTTATAAGCTAGAGAGCCAAGAAAATTTTACAGCTAATTTATTACACTGTTGGGAAATGTTACAGCGTTGAAAACTGGTAAAGTATAAGAGATTCTTCGTGAGATAAGTGCACCTTATCTCGTGAAAATTTGAGAAAAAAAAAAAAAAGATTTAGGTTACAAGAGGTGCTTCTCGGATTTGCAAGAATTTCCAAGCGTTATATGGTTCATTGCTATTAATAGGCTGTCATATTGAGTTGTGGTGCCTGCCAACGCCACATATGAACTACACCACGCATCACACACACACACCCTTACACACACCCTATCACACACACACATACGTCACATCCACTGACACACATACGAATTATATCTAACGTCACGCATGTCCTACATCACGCAAGCAGCGTTTTCCGCGAGATTAGTACATAAGCAACAGTTCGATAAAAACCACCAGACACAACACCTGTCTGCTCAAAGTTAACCCTTATCAATGGAAGATGAGAAAATTTCCACCCTATTCCTCATACCTATATAGAGATATAGAGATATAGGAACAATAACAATTACATCTGGATCATCCGATCTGTTCAGTGGTGGCCCAGTGAGCAGTGTTGGCCCAGTGAGCAGTGGTGGCCCAGTGGTATCGGCCACTTTTTTATGTAAATAATTTCATCACTACTGTTCTCAAAACGGTAAAAGAAAATATCGGAAGGAAACCGGCATGTCCTAGAACCAAAAACTTCGACGACATGTGACATCTACCGACCCGCACTGGGCCCGCATGGTTGCCCACTCTCTCTCACCAAGAGGAGGCCTGTGTCCCAGCAGTGGGTAGGCTGATTACGCTTATACATCCGATTGAAAATCAGTACATACAGAATAAATTATCCATTATTTTTGGCATTATTCTTTGCGTGTAAATGGCTATCTAAATGGAACCAGCCCAGAGTTTGGCTACGATTTTGGCACCATACGTAGCGACTTTCAGTTCCTTTTTATCATTCACTCTATAAAACGCCCTTAAAATCACACGATTAGAACTAGCCTTAACTTGAATTACGATCATCAACAATCTTCCGATAAATACCATCGTATAACCCCATCGGCTACAATGACCCAAGTTACGTTGTCTTTGAACCATAAACGATACAGGGTGTTAAACTACGAGGCAGGGCGAAAACCAATTAACCTCGGTGATACCGCCAGTGAATAGGTACATGTAGAAGGACCATATGCAGTTACCATAGCAAACTGTCTTCTTCTTCTTTTCGGGTGGTTAGTGATTAACCTGGGGTCAGAGTTTTTGTGCCGTCCATGGGCCTCTGACTTGGCTACACATGCCGTCGAGAAATATCTCTCAGGCATACTGGTTTTTTTTTGAGGCGCCACGGCATGCTCATCTTTCGCCTGACACAGGTTCTCACCGGACACGGTTGTTTTGGGAGGTTCCTGTTTCGGATTAGGCGAGACGACACGCCCGGGTGTTACCACTGTATGGATCGCCCGGAGGACACGGTAGAGCATACGGTGGAGGTTTGCCCAGCTTAGGCAGAGCACCGCCGTGTCCTCACGGAGGCGATTGGCGGCGGCGATCTCTCGCGTCCGGCCCTAGTCCAGGCCATGGTTTGGAGCGAGAGCACATGGGAGGCAGTCACCTCCTTCTGCGAAGTAGTAATGCTCGCAAAGGAGGAGGCGGAATGCGTGAGGGAGCGGCAGTCTGTGCGCCCTGACGCCCCTAGTCGCCGCAGGAGACGCCCTGGGCGGCGGGAATCGCCGATTCCCGGCCACCGTAAGCGCAGGCTAGCGGACGGCGAGCTATGGGCAGTTCGCCGTCCGGTAAGGACCAGGCCCGGGTCGACGGCGCGTTGTGTTCCACGCGCGCCTCAAAGAGATGTCAGCACGCACTGACGGGGTCCGCTAGGAACAGTGCCTGCCAGGGTTGCGGGTTTGTCCGAAAGGGATACCGTGGCCCTAGCACACAGGCAACTGAAGGAATACCGGTGGGTTTTAGTCTGTAGAAGTCTGACACGCCCTCCCGCCCCGCCCAGAGCGGGAAAAGTTATTTGATAATATCCTAACGAAAAAAAAAAGAAAAGAAAAGGCATGCTGGTTTTCTCACGATGTTTTCTTTCACCGTTTTTTAAGCAAGTGATAATTATACAACGAGCTGTAAAACATTATGTTAATTTAACATTTTTTGATTTTTCATCATCATTATCGCTGATCCGAATGCTTTGTCCCTCAGATCTTTTTGACATCACGATCCAACCTTTTGGCCCCATACAGGACTTAGTGTTTTTTATTTTCGTTTTTTTTTAAATGTTTCTATGAGTGTGTTTAGTTTCATCTTTCTGGGCGAGTCCCACTAAATACTTTATCTTTCTTTCTAACGGTCCACACACAAAAAAATATGATAGTCGTTACGGGTAGTCTTAAACACGGCTATTTATTATTCAACGTACCGCTACAATGGCAACATTCATTTAACTCATGGGAAGGGCAGTGGCTAGTAATCATAAAAAAAAAAAAAAAAACATACTTACTCACATAATTACTGATATTATAAATGTGAAAGTAACTCTGTCTATCTGTCTGTCTGTCTGTATGTTACGTTTTCACGCCTAAACCGCGAAACCGATCGTCATGAAATTTGGCAGAGATATAGCCTGGGATATGGAGAAAGACATAGGCTACTTTTTTACGCGATAACCGACATCCACACGGGCGGAGCCGCGGGCAAAAGCTAGTATAAAATCCATACTAATATTATAAATGTGAAAGTAACTCTGTCTGTCTGTCTGTCTGTCTGTATGTTACGTTTTCAAGCCTAAGCCGCTGAACCGATCGTCATAAAATTTGGCAGAGATATAGCCTGGGATATGGAGAAGGACATAGGCTACCTTTTTACGCGATAACCGACATCCACGCGGGCGGAGCCGCGGGCAAAAGCTAGTAATTCAACAATTGAAAAATTAAAAATTTCAAACACTCGCCGACATATGGTTCTCTCTTTCCATCAATTCGCCTATTTGCACGTTATTCGTTTTAATTTCATTGATGCGATGTTATGATCCGTAACCCCGACAAATGACGTCTGCGCTACAGTTTTTTAAGTACAGGCGTTTTTCAAGATGCTATATTAGTAAAATTCAAAATTATTTAATAAATAATAGCGTTTAATAAAATTAAAATATCTTCGTAAAACGAAAACACGAAACCGTATACGTGTGTAAAGAGGGAACCGAGTGACGCCTTTATCGTTAGTTTGGTGATTTCCTTTATTTTAGAATGAAAATGCAGAAAGTAAGCATGTTATTATGTGCTACACAAGACTATACATTATTGTAACAAACGAAATGATAATACATATTATAATTAACAAACAGTATTGTTAAGTTTTATTGTAATCCTTATAATAGAAAATAGTGGCCACTAAGACACCGTTATAAGGATTACAGCATGACCTTCTGGCAACCTTATGTGGGGTTGCCAGAAGGTTGAAAATCGTCTGGATTGTCTCCTCGACATTTCATATGGTGCCCCGAGTCCCGACAAAATACAAAATATCCCAGCAAACAGTCATTTAAAATTGCCGTACGTTAAAAAGCTCTCCCTGTTGCCCGGCGATTATATTCCCGATATTGAACAAGATGCTTTATATATCGATTACTGCTGCCTTAGAAAATATTTGAACACCTTCCAAAAGACAAGGGCAAAAAATATAAGTGTGTACTTTACTATAACAATTACGTATCGCGGCGCCGGAAGCCACGGTTACTAGCAGTGCCACACGCACGCACCAACTTGCTCAGCAAAGCGCCACTGACGCGCGCCTTGCACGCACTCAATGACACGGCTGACAGGACCGATTTATTTTCCTGCTCCCTGAATGAATTCACAAAAACGATATTGTATGTGTTATGTTATTTAAGATAGTTTAATTAAGGACCACGCTATCGCATTAGGATTTTTTCCTGTAAGGATAGCAGTGTTTGTGATAAATAAATAAATAAATAATATAATAATTTTTATAATAGAAATTAACATTTTTATTTGTGATAATGATTTGTCTCGATAATAATCCTAAAAATCCCGACTGTTCGAAACTTTTCCTAGATATTTTAGTCTTTCCGTCAGGCAAACGTAATTCCACATTATTTCAGATTTTTGAGAACAGAACCAAATTTTTTGTGGTCCTTCTGCACCATTTTGTGAGTGGTATTAATGCTGACAAGATTAAGGTTTACGCCGTTTTGATGGTGACTTAAGGGGCGTTAAACAGCTTTAAAGTAGCTTAACAACCGATGCCACTAGAACATTAGGATCGACTGATTATGGTGTTATGGGAAACATGGCGGTGGTAGGTTACTTACGTAACTTCATTCTGATTTAGATAGAGCACATGTTGAGCTGGTAAATTATGGATACGAGGGGCTGAGGATTGAGTTCAGGGGAGTGTTCTTGGGGCTTCAGTAGTAGTGGACTGCTGTAAGATGACGAGGAAGATGACATAATGATCTAATCAAGATAATGTCTGAACTTTAAAAGAGACTGTGACCTCTGAGTTTGTTTCGGGATTTCATATCAGAGTAGTCGGATCGGAAACATCGACCTCATTTAGTTAAAAAAAATATAATATTAATAATATGCAAAAGTCTTTGTTTAAACTTGCTTACAGAAATAAACACAACAGCGAAGCCTTTGGCATTCATCTCGCGTGGTGTTATGTGATGATGAGGCCGAAGGTGGAAGCGAGTTTTACCCGGAATCTTCAACCACAGAGAAACTGGTTATCTTACCTCTACGAGTAACTGCCGAAATACGACAAATGCTGTTAATATTATTGCTATGGTGACTGACTTAGATAAGATGGTGGCAGCTAGCCAGGTAGACTTAGAACAAGTCCTACCACCACCAAAACCGAGCAGAAAATTTTGCTCCAACTGGAAATCGAACCCGGGCCCTCTGGTTCTGAGACAGGTGGTCTTACCACTAGATCGTAGACAAAGGCAGATAATGAAACAATTTTGCGCATAAGCTTGGAAGCCATTTGGGAGTCTTTTAACCTAGTAAAGAAAACCACGTAAGGACCAATCTTGTTGAGTAAGTAAAACGCGCTTACTACAATCAGATATTGGGTAGGTGAACATCTTCACAAATAAACCCTATGGGGCACAAAAGGGTTTATGTTTGACGCTGTTTATCTTCCCACCCTCATGAAAAAATCCCTAGGATGGTCATTTTTACGAGTACTTCTAAGTCAGAAAGTTTGACAAACGTGATGTCACCGTAGATAATCCAGATGACCTTATAATTATGTAATGTACGCCAAAAAAAGACCTTAGTACAAATTGAACTTAAATAGAAACCCACTTATAAATTCCTACAGGTACACATCCCCCACTCCCTAGTATCCTAACTAAAATTTCAAAAACAATTGCTGTCAGATAACAAGCCAAGGGACGGCTTAAACCTTGAATATGTAAACAGATACAGGACCGATACAATGAGATAAGACCCTGATCAACCGGACACGTAGTGATGTTAGCTGGTCGAAAAACTGTTTAGCCGATAAATCGAATTTACTTGGTGCCGAAAAGTATTCTGTTCGAAAGCAATACTAAGGGCAGGAGGCCGAACACCACCTCTTATCATTATCATTTCAGCCGAAAGACGTCCACTGCTAGATATAGGCCTCCCCCAAGCACCGCCACTTCGACCGGTTCTGTGCTTCCCGCATCCAGCGGATTCCTTCGGCTTTCACAAGGTCATCGGTCTACCTTGTGGAAGGCCTTCCAACGCTACGTCTTTCGGTACGCGGTTGCCACTCCATAACCTTTCAGCCCCAATGGTCATCTGTTCTGCGCGCCATGTGCCCTGCCCATTGCCACTTAAGTTTGACAATTCTTCGAGCTATGTCGGTTACCATGGTTCACCTGCGGATCTCTTCAATTCTGATTCGATCACGTAGGGAAACTCCAAGCATAGCACTCTCCATTGCCCATTGGGTGACTTTTAGTCTTCTAATGAGGCCCATTGCGAGCGACCACGTTTCAGTGCCATAGGTCATCACTGGCAACACGCACTGGTCAAATACTTTCGCCTTGAGACACTGCGGTTTGTGGGACCAGAAGATATTGCGTAGCTTCCCGAACTCTGCCCAGCCGAGAAGGTGTGATGCGAATGAATAGAATAAGAAATAAGTACATAAGAGAAAGTCTGAAAGTGCCACCGGTGACTGAAAAGTTGTGCGGAAATCAGATATCATGTGATGCGGAGTTTGTGCAAAGTTTTGAGTATGAATGTGGATGGCTATAAGATGGATATAAGAGTAAGGGAAGACCAAAGAAACGATGGATGGACTATGTGAAAGATGATATGGCTATAAATGGGGTGACTACCGAGATGACAATTAATAGAGAAAGTATGGAAGAAAGGGACATGTTGCACCGATCCCAAATAAATGCGGTTAAGGGCAGGAGAGTGATGAATATGTGAAAGAGATGAAGCTATAGGTACGTCCTTTAAAGCTCCACCTCTTTTTTTTTGGGTTTTAGTAAAAATATTGCTTTCAAAGGCCAATAATTATGGTTAATATGGTTCATTATCCTAAATATGGGTAAAAATAACATAAGTTAGTACACACTGCTACATATCATGCTATGATTGCCAGTATAAGTTGATCTCGCATTGTATAGGATTTCCTAACAATGAGAGGTCAGCATATACTGGAAATGTGTAGCTTGAAGTGTAGCCGTGTGTACTTTGAACATTATTTTTGAGGCTTTCTTTTTAAAGCTTAAAATATAAAAACTCACGTACAACTTTAAAACAAATAATTTTCATCAGGTAATACGTAAAATAACTTAAAGTATTTGTGCATAGTCAAACTTGTAATTGCTTTATCACCCTAAGGTTGAATGTCACTTGCATGTCATAAAACAACAAGGTCAATTTTTTTTTAAACTTTGCCCCGCACTAGGAATTTCCCTTGTATCGTGGGTGCGTTTACAAACATTTACTCATACACAAACAGCCAGACCCGGAACAACTACTTGTAGATCATACAAATATTTGTTCCGTGCGGGAATCGACCCCGCGACACGCAGCGCAGCAGTCAATCGCTTAACCACTGCGCCAACCATGGTGGTGTCTATAAAAGTAGTTATTTTCCACTCTGCAGCTCTGCAATCGGCATTTTGTTTTTGTTTTGATCGTTTGTTTTTTTTTTATCATTTGCCAGTGACGCAACACTGTGTAATTAATCACGCAATGTAAATTGTCTTTGGTCTTTGGTCCTGACATCAAGCAATGGAATAATTAAAAATATTGAATACGAGGCTTTTGGCTACTTTGCTGTGTATTTTATTTTTTTATTTTTTGTAATGTGCGTTTTGTATATGCAGAATAAACAATGTTTTCTTTCTTTTTTCTTTCTATGTGACACTTAGACAGTTTCAATCTTAGTGAATTTTCAAGTTACTGGGAATTGTTGTCAAAGGTGGTAAAACAATTACATGGTCGACTATATCTATTGCCTTCAATTCATTTCATTTTAGTTATAAAACTACTTTAAAGAATTTATTTGTACTAGTTGTTGTTTTATATTAGAAAACTTTTTTTTTAGAATGAGGTCTGAATTATAATAACGTCTCAAGAAAAGTGTCGAACAAATTGAAACTCAATGTATTAAATTTTCTTTTCAATTTAAGTTTCTATGCAAAATGTATCATGAATTCATAATATTATTTGTAAATGATTCGACCCAACAGATATTTACGTAAAAAATTGTGTCTTTTATTGCGATAAAATTAATTTAATTTTTAGAATGTCTAACCGCAATACATTTAAGACCAAAATTCTAAATATTTTGTTTCACATGAACCTTTTTTTCTATAAATCTCACGTATAAAACGTCAGAAGCTAGATGATAAAATAACACCACATAACATTTAACAGAACATACTCGTAAGGGCCAAAAATCCCTCCTAAGCACTTGTGCAATGTTTTTTTTATTTTGAGCCATTGCTATCCCTCTCCCGGACAAAGACCTCTCCCAAGTTCTTACAGGTACTCTTTTGAATTTGTGTTTGTGTAACGTTTATGTGTGTTTGCTTTTTTATGAATTCAACCTTCTGTAAAATCACACGTCAAGTTATTTATATTGCGCTGTAGATGGCGTTCGAGAACCGTCATAAAGTTAGCAAATGCGAAGATAACAACGCATGAGCAGGGCGCCTCGCTGGCATATTGCACCAAGGCTTTTGTCCCTTTTTCTGGCGGACACCGACGACTCAACATCTACCTAACATCTTGTTGTACTACTTATGTTTATTTTTTAATAAATATTTTATCAATCTTTCACCTTGTTTTTCTGAGCTCTTATCTATCTACTATTCTAAATTAAATTCGCTTTTCGTTTCTGCCTGCGTGACAGCTTTGTTCTTTTAAGTTGCGCAACGGATTTTGATGCATTTCACGATCATTTAAAGAATCTATTTCGAAAGGTGTGTTTGTGAGTATAATACATATTAAGCTATCATTAGCTAGCATCATGCTGAGATAGGAGCCTTTTGGTCTCGTACAGGACTCGGTTTTTATTTTTTATACTTTTATAATTGTGAGTTTAGTTTGTGATCTTCCTGTGCGAGTCCCAATAAATACTTTTTCTTTCTTTCTTTTTCTTTATATTTTATTTCATAATAAAGAAATCTCGATGTCTCTCGATTTCCATAAAGATATGACTGCCATAAAACAGCGCGAAGCAGGGGCGAGTCGCTGATTACCTATAATTGACAAATACAAAATTATAATCAATCAAATACCTCAAAATAATAAAGAAATTTTTAAATCTGATAAACCACTTGATCCAGCAAGGCAGCGATATACAAATGATAACGCCATCAAATTCATCGAATCAAGCCGAAGCCGAATCGTTGATCGACACACATCCCTTAGCCATCCTCTTATGCGTATACCAGGACTTCTAATTACAGGGATTAGGACACGGATCAAAGGCTTCGTTTCTTTATAACAAGGAGCTCGTTAACTCTGTGAAATAATTGATGAGGTGAAACCAATCTGCTGTTGTGAATTATTAATTAGTGATTAGGGAAGGGGTCGGGTGGGCTGAAATTCTTAGAATGTGATAATGTCCCTTGTCGTATTATGCCAGGGGTCTGCGGTCATTTGAACCCTTGTCTGGTGATTACGGGAATGTGTAATATGTAAATCAACCAGTGATACTAGATGTGGAGGAATCCCGCCATATTTGGGGGGTTTTTATAGCTAAGGTATATTACAATTAAATGAAAGAAAATTTAAAACTCATATAAAAAGCACACTTTGTAAACAAGCATATTACAAATTAGAGTATTATATCCATCATAAGAATGCTTGGAAACATGCTGGTCCTGCTCCATAGGACAATTAAGAGTCTAGACAAAATCAAACTGGTTGCTAATTTAACTGTATAATTTATAATTTTTATGATATTAATTTCATTTTCTGTGATTAATTTAATATAAATTTAACTCACACACTGACTTATTATATGTTTATTTTTTTTTGGAAAATCATATACAATGTTTGTAAATATGTGAGCACCATGTACCTATCGCATTTATCAATTTTTCTGTCATTACTTCACTTTTCATTCCTTTACCAATTGTGGTAATTTCTTTATTTTTATTCTAGGTCCATCGTCTTCACCTATAATTATTAATTAATGTATACAAACTATTGTTAACATTTTAAAAGAGTAAGTATGGAGTTTCTTGCCCATTCTTCTCCATACATAACTACCTTTTGGAAGGCGCAACTAGAATCAATTAACTATTCATGTAATTTTTGACGTTCAAAAGTGTATCTTCGTGCCTATTTGAAATAAATGATTTGACTTTGACTTTGGGAGACAATAATTTTGGGCAGAGATTTGGAGGGAAAACATTGAGTTTTTGGAGATAAAAAATTATGGAACTCCAGACGGCACGTGTGAAGATGCTGATTCAGTAATGGAAGGTATTGCTAAAATAGTATCCTTCATTAATAAAAAAATATTTTGCCCTTTGTAGGGGATTTTTTCTTCAAAACCTGAATTTTGGGAAAATTGCGGGGAAGGTTTGGGGAGAACGCGAAACGATCATCTGGCAATACTGAAATCAACACAATAATAATACTAAGGCCTGTATTACAGAACCAAACTCAAGACTCAGGCATTAGGTGGGTACTTAGAACTAGTTTCAACCAATCGAACTAAACTAGTTTTAAGCAATGCTTGAGTCTTGAGTGAGGATCTGTAAAGGCTGCCTAGATGACCTCTACTGGATAAACGAAGCAGGTCCATAAAATACGACCGTAGCCAATATACAGATGTATTCAGAAATAATGTAAAAATAATATACATAGTTTTCCTTCAATTGATGCATAATTAATGGGCAAACTGCCGCTCTAACGAAAAATGCAATAACTCGATTTTGCCGCTTCCGAGACTTGTATTTTTGATTATTGAATTTGTTATGAAGTTTTAGTTATTGCATTCTTGCTTACTAAAAAATCGATTTCCTGAAGGACCAATAAAAAGTTGCTTAGAGAGAGTTAATAGATTTCGATTCGCTGACTCTAAATATATAACTCAACGAATATATAACTCAAAATCTTCCAAAATCGAGTTATTGCATTCTTCGTTAGCACGGCAGAGCAGCGTTCTCTATGCATTTTTAACACCATACTGCGATCGCCAATCCGCCTGCCAAGCGTGGCGATTATGGCAAACCCCCCACCCAATTTGGGGAGGCTTCTATCCAGCAGTGGACGTCTTTCGGCTGAAATGATGATGATGATAATGATGCATAATTAACTTAGAATGATTCCGCTGCTGGGGCACTGGCCTTCTCTCTGTGAGGAAGGGCTGTAGTTTACCATGTGGGCTCAGTGGGGGTGGTAGATGTCACGTGTCTTCGAATTTTTGGTTCTAGGACATTCTAGTTTCCTCACGATGTTTTCCTTCACCGTTTTGAGAGCAATGGTTATAAAATTATTTACACAAATTAAAGTGCCTACCTGGGCTTGAACCCACGGAATTAAACTCATAAGTGTACGGCCTGAGTGAAAAGGCGTGCGGCGGGGCGTTTTGCGTCGCGTGCAATCGGCGATAGATTGTTCGCCGCGCCGCTCGCCGTCACTCAGGACACTCGCGAGGGATTGTATGTATGTGTTTAACATGAACGTCGCACGCGCCGCTCCGCCGGACGCTCGAGTCGAGCGTGCACTCAGTTCGTACCCTAAGTCAGGACCTTTACAACTGGGCCACCACTGCAGCTAATGAACAATAATATAATTTGCTCCAATTTATAGAATCATAAAAAATAATGCTAACAAGATAATTTGGCGTCGGACAGAGAAGATATTTGATTAAAAAAGGCATTGTGTTTTGATAATAAGCGAAACTGATTCCTGAGACGTTCGGAGACATTCAAATAACCGTTTTTTGTTACCTTGAACCTTATAATGTGATTGGAAAACTAAAAATGGAATATCATCATTTATTTCTTCTTTGAGTAATTGTTTTTCAGTTTTGCTATTGGCACGTTGACTGTCCAAGCAAAATTTACTACGTACCATGAGACGTCCGGATATTTTTTTTTTTCGATATAAATGTTTTTTTTTTTGTGTTTTAACTCCTTGTGTCCATGTCTATACGTCTGCCAAAATATTTTTTCTAGTTCAAACGTCCAAATCAAAAAAGCCAATGTAATTTGTAATACCTAATGCATTACATATAATGCACGAAATTCAAGGCTAAGTCGGAAATGCATTACATAAATATAATGCACGGACAGTCAACGTGTTAAATATGCCTTATATCTTGCTGTACCGCTTAATGTGCACTTAACCAAATAGACTTATTATTTGGTAAGTTGGCCCTGCACCTGATCCCCCGCTGGTCGTGTCAGACTGCTGTCCCATAGGACTATGAGATTGAGGGAATTTCATAGTGCACAAGTTGGTCAGCGCACACACTTGTGCACTATAATATCTTCCACATCGACAGCTAGCGTCCGCTGAGATTGGCCGCCAGGGCCGATATACGCTGGTAATTTTGGACCAAAAAAGTTGGTTTACGGACGATAGATTAACGTGACAACGTCATAACAAAACATTGAAGCGGCGCAAGCGTACAATGAGCGTAACGGGACAATGAGCGTAACGGGACATTTTCGTGCATGCAGCCGGCGTTCATCGATTTATTAGACGTCGTCACGTCAAAAAAATGCCTTCAAGACAGACGATACTTAAAATCCGATGCACCCTAGACAAACAACCAAGCTTACTGATTAGAATTCCCTTTTGCCAAGGCATGAATCTAATAAACATAGACATACAAGAAAATAAAAATCTCCTTTTCCCAAGAACTAATTTTCTCACTTATCGCGAGACAGAATTCTTTTTTAAATTAGTTTGCATTAAGTCTTGTTAGTCATAGTTATACAAAGCAGATAGGACACTACCGATTCTGAGAAAAACTAACGACAGTTCCTTCGGAAATGGGATTCATAAACGGCGAAGCGAATAAGTAATTGAAGTGTCTGTTTGTAATGTCAAAATAACAGTTTTTACTAAATGCATATGAAAGTATATACAGTACTTATAGCAAAAAACTTTTTATAAATTTTTGTCTGTATGTCTTTACGTCTGTCTGTCTGTTTGTTCCAGCTTAGCTCCGAAACAGCTGGACCGATTTTGACGGAACTTTCACTGGTATATATATATGTTATAATGAGTAACTTAGGCAAATTTTATTCCAGAAAAATCTAAATAGGTAAGTATGTACATATTTACAGAATTGAAATTTATAAATTTTATGACATTAATTTTTATTTTCTGTGATTAATATAAATTTAACTCACACACTTATTGTATCTTAATTTTTTTTTTTTTGAAAATCATATACAATGTTTGTAAATATGTGAGCACCATGTACCTATCGCATTTATTAATTTTTCTGTCATTACTTCACTTTTCATTCTTTTTACCAATTGTGGTAAGTAATTTTTATTTTTATTCTAGGTACATAGTCTTCACCTATAATTATTAATTAATGTATACAAACTATTGTTAACATTTTAAAAGAGTAAGTATGGAGATTCTTGCCCATTCTTCTCCATACATAACTACCTTTTGGAAGGCGCAACTAGAATCAATTAACTATTCATGTAATTTTTGACGTTCAAAAGTGCATCTTCGTGCCTAATTGAAATAAATGATTTGACTTTGACTTTGACTTTGAATCATCAATACAACTCTCTAAGTTAGAATTGGTCTAAAATTTCATTGTTTTAAAAATTATTTTTTATTCAAAGGAGCAATTTAGGCATCCTTAGAGAGTTGTGTTTACGATTTTAATGTTTTGTAATAATTCATATTTTTTTCGGGCGTGTCTAATATTTATGTTATATAAAACACAACTGGTTACTAACCTGAAATTAAAAAAAAAAAGGTTAGTGCGTATCGGACCACGCACAATAAAGGCTTTCGTAGGTGGGATGAATTTATCCCAAGAACAAACTTAACATTGTAGTTGAAAAACATGTTCTCCCATACACATTGTATGGGAGTTAAACTGCAAATTAAAGTTGGTCGACTATTATTCGGTATCTTGTAAGACCAATTAAGCTGTGATAGTTTTTCTTTCAACTTCTTTATATTATATATACTTTGTGCTGTGAGATTTTCACATATCCAAATACAACCATTTGGCTGGCAGGAGAGGGGACACTAGACTCGAAGAAAAAATTTGTAATCAAAAGCTTAATATAACGCAAACGGATCCCTGAATCGAAAAATGATTTTCACAAACCCGCAATATTTTTAGGCGGCCTATCCAACAATACCCCACACTATGGAAGAAACGAGAAAAAAAATCATCCCCACTTTACGTGTACGGGAGATATCCTAAATATTTTTTTTTTAAATTTGTGTTATTTCTTTGTTGGCATGATTAATATGTATACCCATACTAAATTACAGGTTTCTAGTATTAAGAGTCTATGAGCCGCGGATAGACCGAAAGACTACTTACTATGAATGCAGCTGTCTTCGACAAACTTGACCGTCTTCTCAATAACTGCCTTCGATTCGTTTTCAATCTGCGTAAATATGATCATGTCTCTGCGCATCGGTCGCTTCTAAAGTGGTTGCTCATACGCCAGCGCAAAGAGCAAAGGGTGCTGATCACCTTGTTTTGATTTTTTGACTCTCCATCTTTTCCTCGTTATCTAGCCCCCCACTTTCAGTACATTTGCGCCAACCACAATAGAAATATTCGTTCATATCACAATCGTCTTCTTCAATGTCCCAGTCACCGCACAGAATTCATTCACTCTTCCTTCTTCATACAGTCTATCTCTCTGTGGAATGCGCTCCCCCTGGAAATCAGGATGGCAACCAACCGATTATCATTTAAAGTAAAAGTTCGCGAGCACATTCGCAAGAAGCTGGCAATATCATCACAACGGTAGTGTTTTCTATTTATAGTTTTTAATAGGTTTATGTATCCATACTCCATACCAATATTATAAATGTGAAAGTAACTCTGTCTGTCTGTCTGTCTGTCTGTATGTTACGTTTTCACGCCTAAACCGGTGAACCGATCGTCATGAAATTTGGCAGAGATATAGCCTGGGATATGGAGAAGGACATAGGCTACTTTTTTTTTACGCGATAACCGACATCTACGCGGGCGAAGCCGCGGGCAAAAGCTAGTATAGATATAAATTTAGATTTTACATAGGGTGACACAATGGGCGGTCTAATAGCTACAAGCGATCTTTTAAGACAATGTTTGGATGGATTGAAGGTAGAAGGAGAAACAACACTGTAAGAAGTCTGTGGTCATACTAATATTATAAATGTGAAAGTAACTCTTCTGTCTGTCTGTATGTTACGTTTTCACGCCTAAATCGCTGAACCGATCGTCATGAAATTTGGCAGAGATATAGCTTGGGATATGGAGAAGGACATAGGCTACTTTTTTTTACGCGATAACCGACATATACGCGGGCGGAGCCGCGGGCAAAAGCTAGTATCTTTATATTTAAATGAAAATTTATTCCTCAATTCTCGCTATTGCACCTACTACTGTTTGTCTCTGCATCACCTGAAATCTGTGATTGACTGGTAGAAAATGCCTATGGCATTAAGTCCGCCTCTGTACTTTTTTTTTGAGCTTTAAGTATTAAATAAATAAAGATAGACGTCACAGATGGACATGGCGAAACTATAAGGTTTCCTTGTTTACTATGGGACACTAATAACGTAAGATTTGACTATCACGGGCATCCTCTTAACAAAAATAAAATTAAATAATAATTTTAAAAATAATATATTTCTGACTGGTTCCCTCTCTCGCAATAGGCTCGAATGAACACAAGACAGACGGCTCGCATGAAGTCTTGTTGGCACCGTGCCAAATGCGTGTGATGTGTACACGGCATGCACACTGCTTAGTTGGAAAGCCACTTTTGGGAAAATCGTAATTAGATTTTGTTTGAGAAGTTAATGTTGTTCGGTTTTGAGAGTCACGTTAGTGTTGTAATTAATTTTGAAAGAAACTATGAACTCGGCAATGAGTTTTAAAGACAATGTTTGTTTCTAGTTTACGGCTTTTGGCTCAACTAGATAGCCGTAACTGCAAATGAAACAAGAAATAAAATAATGTTACGGTAATTGATATAATATTACGCCTGTTTTCCTCGAAGGGGTAGGTAGAGGTGCACGTCGAGATTTGACACATGGAAGACAAATTGAAACCCAAAGCATCATTATTATTATTATTTGTAAGACACACTAGCAGCTAATTAGCTGATGCGTGTGTTTCAAATAGCTTGGAGATATTTAATCTGTCCAATCGGTTCTTGAAGCAGTTTAGTGTGGGAACCGTCACAACATTTTCCGGAAGCTTATTCCATGCTGTTACAAATCGGTAAGAATTGCTTCAAAGGTATTTCCTTGACGAACTTTCCCACAGTTTTAGGGAATAAGATAATAATAGCATGTTTAATCAGAGATAATTTAATTTAATTAGCTTATGTTAATTGATTGAACAGTGTAACTATTTGTAGATAGACCAATAAATAAATAAAATGAAAATGAAAGTAATAATTCTTAACCTGAGATTTCATATTGTTTTTCGTTCGAGAAACTGTTTCTAAGTCACTTATACAGTTTAAGTTTTTGTTTTTCGATAAGAATCTATGTAAAAGAATGGTTGGTATTCAGCATCTATACTCCATTTGAAATAACATTAAACATTCAAATAAACCCTTTTCACAGTCCGTTCAACCGACTTTGACTTCTATTGCGTTGGTGGCATGACAAATGGCAGCTGCAGTAAACAGTTGGTATTGTAACCACTTTTTTGCTTTTAATGCCATCCTTATGCCTACGGAATAGAAGTCAAAATTGGTTGAACGGACTGTAAAAAAGATTTTTTTAAATGTCTCATCTTATTTCGAATGGAGAGTATAGTAAGATTAGAAGCCGACTCCAACATAGTTGGAAAAGAAAAAGAAAGTCGGGCTATGGATGTCGATGACGCATTATAATAAATAAATCTCGATATTTTGGCAAGTCTTAAAATCCGTATGAAAGTCAAAGTCAAATAATCTATTTCAAATAGGTTCAATTAAGGCACTTTTGAACGTCAAAAATTATAAAAATAGTTAACTGATTCTAGTTGCCCCTTCCAAAAGGTATAAGTAGGTAAGGTATATATATGGCGGAGACGAGTTGTATCCGGTACGCCAGCTCCATCTAGTCACGTTCGATGGAGTTATTGGAGTTCGCGCCAACGAGTCTTGACTAATCGGGACGTCAGTGTTGCTTAGAGGCGTATGACGGAGTCTACAACATAACGCTCGACTGGCGGCAAGTGATCGCCGCACTTTCGACAAGTGGAGTTCATCGATGGCGGTCAAGCAGTGAAGACGTCTAGTAATTGTTGCGCGTTCGGTATAGTTGTGTCGTGTTCCTACATTAATTACTTTGCATACCCATTACTGTATAGAAACAAGTTCTTCTAACTGAACAGACAGATGTGCTGCTGGGGAGTTTGTTCCGCTATTTCTTTTTTATTTCCCAGCTAAAACACTACGAGTAGGAAGTGGTGAAGGGATGGGCGTTTTCGGGGACTGCCTTATGTAATCTTTAAAGTTCTATCTCAGGTTGAGTAAACGACTTTTGAGTTTAATTCGGTTTTTCTATTGCGCAATAACCAACACTACCCACAGTAGTTAAAATATGGCTGATGATAACGAGAGAAACCTTCCGTTCTCCGACATATAAATGTATGGAGAAGAACGGGCAAGAAGCTCCATACTTACTTTTTTAAATGTGGGCACTATGTAGGGTCGCTAGTAAAAGAATATTCTCGATTACATTTCATGCACCAAATTTCTCGATGTGCGAGCGAACAGAATCGATTGATAATATGCGAAAAGCGATTTAATTTCCCGAAATATTATATATAAGGGTAACGCGGAAAGTCTTATTTAAGAATAGGGCTGCCACAGACCATTTGGAATAGAATCTTATTTACCTACCATAGAATAGGTAATGTGCATTTAGGTAAATATATGTTCTCAAAGTCAAAGCATTTATTTCAAATAGGCACATATATGGCACTTTTGTACGTCAAAATTTACAAGTATATAAAATGTTTTCTAATTGCCTCTTCTAAAAGGTAGTTTCGTATGAAGAAGAAAGTCTCTCGTATCTCAGTTATTTATCACTTCATACGCTACATATTTAACTGAGTTACATACATAGTCTCCCGCCTTCATCCCAGGGGGTAGGCAGAAACACAACGGAACGCCATACATCTGTTAACGTTCATACATCTGGGGACCAAGTCTGCTTTTTTTATAAATTCGTCACTCCAACACGATCCCGGTCAATGGTCTCGTAATAGAATTGTATTACAATGGCATTTTAAACATTTATTCATGCCAGATTTCATGGAAGTTTAGTAGGAAGTTTCATTTGTCATTATGTACGAGATTACCAATTCTTTCAATGGAGTGTCAGTGGCTGACCATTGGAAAGTCATAATGACGCCATTATATTAGTAGATTACCAAACTTGTCAAAATTAACAATTATGAAATCAATGATAGACCATTCTGACACTATTGTAATAGCAGACTTGAGGCTCTGGTCGTACATGCATGCCGAGCACTATGCACCTGACTTTTCTGAAGAAAATAATCAATATGGTCAATATTATGTCACCTCCCGACGTTTTGTTAGTCGACTTTTTAATTGAATTAATTGTACTTTATCTCTAACCTCCATCCATAACATTATTGGTTTAGACAGGAAACAGAAAGGAGAACACAGACTCAGAAACAGGAGACAGACGGATGACGAAGACGGAGACAGGAGATCTCAGAAATCTTATAATTCATCATTCATCATCATCATTTCAGCCGAAAGACGTCCACTGCTGGACATAAGCCTCGCCCAATTGGGGGGTTTGCCATAATCGCCACGCTTAGCAGGCGGGTTGGCGATCGCAGTATGGTGTAAAAAATGCATAGAGAACGCTGCTGCCCATTCACAAGGAAGACCCTTAGTCGCCTTTTACGACACTCATGGGAGGAAATAGGATGGTGCTATTCTTTACGTCCGGCACCACACGGTAGATTATCATTATCTTGTAATTATCTTCCACAATTAAATTAATTATTTAATTCTTCTTTACACTACCCACAGATTGCCCATCAAGGGCAAAATTAGGTCATAATTATGTAAACAAATATGCTTTTCTTTGGAAAAACGAATTTGACACCCACACATAAAGCTCAGTTTGCACTACAACATCAAATATTTTTTGATTTTATCAAAAGTACTTGAGTCTTCTGAAAGGAATTTAATTTACACTGCCATGATATTCAAGTGTAAAAAAAAACCTTCAATTGTTTTTGACAACCCTACTGACGGGGCTGTCATATTAGTGTATTAAAGGGATGTTTTTACGGGAAAGGTCGACAAAATATAGATTGTAATACAGATTTTGATATTAATAATAAAAATAAATTGTATCTTTATTTTTGTGACGGTAAAATGGAGAGGAAGCTATCATTTTCTGTAAGATGAATAATAATAATATAATCTGTAATATACTAGGTGTAATTATAATAACTGCATCACCCTAAGGTAGACTGATAGAAAATGCCCAAGGCATTAAGTCCGCCTTTGTACAGTTTTAACTTGTGCATAAAGAAATAAATAAAGAACTGAAAACCTCTCAAGAGGCAATTATACTCATTATTATGAACCATTTTTAATATAGGACCAACGCTGACAAGGCAAAAAAAAATCAGCTTCGCCTCTCGATAAAATATACAAGGTGATTTTTAATTCAATGTTGACCTTTCAGGGCGTGAAAGTACTCATGGTTAAGAGCAACTTTCACTATGGGACCAACTCTGAAATATCGAAAAAAATATCAGCTGTTTAATACAAAAATGCAATATTTACCCGATGAACATGTATGAAACAGACGATTTTTTTTTGCTATTTCTTAGTTGGTCCCATAATGAAAGTTGTTTATAATCATAAGTACTTTCACCTCCTAAAAGGTTAACAGTTAATTAAAAATCACCGTGTATATACTCCATTTATTATAACATTAGACAAATAACTGTTCTCACCCTTTCGTTATTTCGATGTAAACGTTTAATAAACTCCGTTATTTCACGATAAATACTGTAATCTATTTACCATTTATATTAAAAAAATAACTCTAAAGCGCAGTAATTTCAACAATATTACACAATAACTGTCGTTATTTAGCCGTTATTTGTCTAATGCTATAGTAAATGGAGTATAGAGAAGCTGTTTTTTTTCAAAATGATGAGTGTTAGCGCGGAGAGCAAATTAAAGTAGATTGTATGATAAATAGGCAATGGTTTATTCGCCGTGATTAATATAAAGTTAAACTTTCCCGGACAAACAGTAATTATTAGTTTTATAGGTATCGTCCGTCGCGGTAGGCTCCGTGGAAGCGAGTGTCGTCCGGAGCCGAGACGTGTGGCCACCGCGCCGCCCCTCAGCTGTACCGATGACGCGTCAAACACGCTGCTTGGCGTGCAAACCGCGTGCACGGTGTTGTGTTGGGTTCGATTCCCAACATGCTGCCCGGGTTGAAACGTATATCGGGTTTTCAATTATTACAGTTATAACTTTTGTATATTAAAATCAATTGCAGTGCGTTAGTCTCCCAAAAAACTCGAAAATGATCGATGGTTGTGTGCGCGCCGGAGAAGGTTCCTCACAAAAAAATAATTTTAAAGGCATTACAACTTATAAACGTTTATTAATTTCTCTATACAAGTTATGTAGGTACACACGGCCACAAGCGTGGCGATCATGGATCATCTATGTCCAGAAGTGGACGTCTTTCGGCTGAAATGATGATGATGATGATGACACGGCCACAAATCAAAATATACATTTCCAGTTTAGGCTGATCTCGCATTGTATAGGATTTCCGTAAAATGAGAGGTCAGCTTACACTGGCAATGTAAACCTTTTGTGGCCGTGTGTACTATAGACAACCTGCACCATAAGGACAGTTTTTGCTTGCAGACTCAGAAGCTATAGTAACGCTTACCTACGCTAATACGAATAAACGCAGCGATGTTATCATCGCAGCATCAGATTTTCGGCTTATTCCACAAATCCCCCCTGAAAATCCCCCTTAGGAGGAAAAGTGGAATTTATAAAAAAACAGTCTAGAATTCACCCCTGATAATCCCGCTTAGGGGGGAAAATTATAATTTAAAAAATATAACTTATTCCGAGACCCCCCTGACAGTGATTTTTTTACATTAGGGTTCAGTTTTCCCCACTGAGGGGATTCTCTTAGGGGGATTAGTGGAATAAGCCAGATTTTCGCTGAACCCCTTGATTTTGCAAATAAAAAAAAAGGCCGTAAAGATCCAGCCAAGGTTTTTTTTTTATCTAGGGCATCTCAGTGTTGATCATTAGACATCGTGAGTTTGTGACTCTTTAATCGGTCTTTCCCTTAGTTGCCTTAAGCTCCTAAAACTTAAAGCCTCCATCCGAGGTGGTCCAACATCTGTTATCATTGTAAGAGAGCCTGAGAAAAATAAAACAATTTTTTTTTATTGGTCTTCGCAAAAAGGGGCCTTTATCAGATGTGGTCATATTGTGAACGGGATTTTTGTTCTTGATACTGTATCTAATGTTTTCTTGATTTGTCTTGATCTAAGGACCAGCTTTACTACTGACGATCCTGATCAAAACAAATTCACTGTCAAAACATTATTTCCTACCCAACAAAAACTAACTAAGTTCCTAAAAACTTAGTCTCCAGCCGAGGTGGTCAAACATCTGTTATCATTGTAAGAGAGTCTGAGAAAATTAAAACAATTTTTTTTTTATTGGTCTTCTCAATACGGGGCCGTTATCAGATGTGGTTATAGTGTGCACGGGATTTTTGTTCTTGATACTGTATCTAATGTTTTCTTGATTTGTCTTGATCTAAGGACCAGCTTTACTACTGACGATTCTGATCAAAACAAATTCACTGTCAAAACATTATTTCCTACCCAACAAAAGCTTTCCAATAGATCGCCATCGAAGGAACAGCTCTAATAGTAATAAATTGGTCATGATAGTAAGGCATAGTTCACAAAGTCATGATGTAAAATAAATGGATACGATCGCGATCATGTGTATTGAGCCCATAGCGACCCATCGGATGACATTGGGATATTATTGTAGAGTCGTAAGGGAAAAGCTTTAGCGGGTATCCATACTAATATTATAAATGTGAAAGTAACTCTGTTTGTCTGTCTGTCTGTATGTAAAGTTTTCACGCCTAAACCGCTGAACCGATCGTCATGAAATTTGGCAGAGATTATAGCCTGGGATATGGAGAAGGACATGGGCTACTTTTTACGCGATAACCGACAACCACGCGGGCGGAGCCGCGGGCAATAGCTATATTATTATATACTAGGCTTCTCCCGCGTGGAATTCGAAAATTATCCCTCAGGAACGTACTACCGGGATAAAAACGTATCATACATATGTCATAGGGTTAGACTAGAAACTGACCTCAACATAGTTGGGATAAGGCTCCGCAGATTGATTCATTGATGTCCAAAGCCAGGTCATGGTTATGCTGTTTATGCAGCTGTCATCTACCCCAGTCACCAGGGAAAGTGAAACCGGCGAGAGATGTCATGCGGTGTCCCACATTAATCGGTTCTGGGGCCGGATCTGTGGGATATTGGGTGCGATAGATTGCACCAGAGGAGCTCGGGGCTAAGTAATAACAGCCGCACGGGTCGATCCGTCAGGTTAAGCTACGCTTGCCGGGGTTGGTCCGTGGATGGGTGACCATTTTTACATACCGAGACTCCTTCGTGCCTCGGAAAGCACGTTAAGCCGTTGGTCCCGGCTGTCATTCGTGGATCTTTGACAGTCGTTACGTGTCGTCAGAAGCCCAAAAGTCTGACAGCCAGTCTTACCAAGGGGTATCGTGTTACCCAGTTACTGGGTTGTGGAGGTCAGATAGGCAGTCGCTCCATGTAAAATACTGGTATTCAGCTGCATCCGGTTAGACTGGAAGCCGACCCCAACATAGTTGGGAAAAGGCTAGGCAGATTGATTGAGATTGCACCAGGTGGCGGCCGAACTAGCGACACGTGGGGTTGCGACAATCGTCGAGAGGAACGCTCACAGCGTCCCGCCGCGCATTCGTCAACAACGCCCCCTGCCTGACTGCGCGGTACAGCGGTGTCGATCAAACTATAGTATGTCTATAAAACAAAGTCATTTTAGACTTTTGTCTCTTGTAAAAAACTTGTTCCGTAACTCAAAAGGAAAAAAAACGGATACCTTATAGGATCACTCGTATGTCTTGTCGTCCCTCTGTCATAGACGATTTGTTCCGAATCTACCGGGCTGATTAAGTTGACATTTGGTATAGTTTTGCTACGGTTTGTGTGTAAATATGTAGATGTTTTTTTTTTTTTATTGTGGTCACTTTTGGGGAGCATATTAGAAAACTAAAATAAGTTTTGCAATAACAGTTGAAGTATTATGCAATACCAAATCGTTGTCGGCACTTTAGCGAACGCTTTCTGATTGGTGATGTGTTTTGTTTTTGCGCTACGAAACTGCTTAATGTTTACGGATTATACTTATCGACGCTTGAAAGGCAATATTGACTAAACGACATGTTGGCAAATTTACACTAGAGCATCTTACAGTATTTTCTCCAAAAAAAAAGAAGAGAAAACTTTAAAATGGAGTATTTTTTTTTGTGTATACTACTACTACTAGAAGAGTATACACAAAAAAACAGCATTTTTTTTTTTAAATCTTTAAAATGCTCTAGTGTAGTTGCCAACATGTCGCTTAGTCAATATTGCCTTTCAAGCGTCGTTATGTAGTGTCGCGTAGAATTAGTAAAAATGGGCAAAACACCTATTACGGCTTATATTCTTTTAGTAGACTGTAGGGCTGCTACGAGCCTTGGTTAGCAGAAACGATATCGATGGTCATACGTTGACAACTCCTAACCCACATTTTTTCGCAAAATGGGATAAGTACATAATTATTATTTTTTAATTAAGCGCCAAATCTTCCCATTTATAACTGGTAATGCATAAAAAATGTGGGTTACGAGTTGTCAACGTATGACCATCGATATGGCGTTACCGCTAAATAAAAAGCAATACCTACCAAATTTTTGCCATTTATTTCAAAATGACGTGTTCACTAATAAGCGCCTAAAATATTATCGTCTTATTTTAAAACAATTTTTTTTTGACTTGACAAATTCTAATAAATCGATGAACGCCGGCTGCATGCACGAAAATGTCCTGTTACACTCATTGTCCCGTTACGCTCATTGTACGCTTGCGCCGCATCAATGTTTTGTTATGACGTTGTCACGTTCAACTACCGTCCGTATACCAACTTTACAGACAGCCAATTTTTTGAAACTGATTCTAATTTCGATTGAGTTTTCGAATGCAAGCAAATATTTTTTTTTTGCCAGCCGTCATGATCACCGACATCTTATCCCTTGTACCACACACCAACCCATATCCGCCGTAAGTATTGACCAGAAAATGGCCACCCATATAATGTGGGGGTCAGATGGCCGTCTTCGTCGTCTTCCAAATTATAATGCTCCTATATATGTAATAGAGGTATTTTAGTACATCTGCGCCTTCATTGCATACAGCAGTTCATTCATATCAAAATTAAAACAGATGTTGCTTGATTGATATATCGTCGTATCCTACGAATAGGGGCGTAACTACATAATAGCTACTTTTCAGGAGACACTTTTTTGTGTTTAATTAAATTAAATATGAAAAAATATGTGTCGGTAATTTCTTATAATGTGTATTGGTATTTTAAGGTTCGGCTACGATTATTTTCAATAAATTATCTTTATATTTTATACGCATTTTGTCCTTTAAATCCCGTTTTTAATTGTTTTGTTGAACTGGTCATATGTGGTATGATGAGCATGCAATAAAAAAAGAAAGCCCCTATGTTCGTTAGGGCACTATTCGTAGGATACGACGATATGTTTAGAGAGTATCAAATTGTGTACCTACACAATATGTGTATTTAAACAAGAAATCAGTCGGTACAAACCGACCGCTTTCTTGAAATAGTACCAGTACAATTATATTTTTTTTACCGATTGCGTTTAGATCCGAAGAGAAGGTTCAACACTATTACTTTAAGGCGAGGTTCTTAAGTTAACCTCTAGGAAATGTAATTTTAATGTCGTTTTATTTAGAAACGGTAATGATTGACACGTGAAAAAATTATATGTTGCTTTTTGAGACCTTTTTGTAGGTACGTCGGATACTCGTTACATAACTGGATAAAGTTCGCTCGATAGAAAAAATATCCAAACATACCCTTATCTTGTAGATTAAAATAATTTTATTACAATATTACACCACATTATGTTTTGAAAATCACATCAAAATAAACGTCTAAGATATTGATGTAATGTCCGTCGGGTTTAACATTGTTAATATCGTAAAACATATAATCTACAACCCAAAATTAACGAAATTCACGGCATAATTTACTCGCGCCCAGCTGCCACCTCAACAACAAAAATGCACGCTCGAAGAAACTCGCCTTAAAAAAAAAAAAACACGAAAATTTACCATTGAAGACTTATAATTCCTATCTGATTTACATTTTTGTATGTTTTGTCAATTAAGCAACTCATCGCAGTCCACCGCTAGTCATATGCCTCTCCAAGGCTGCTTCACAACTCTCTCTCTCTCTCTCTCCGTCTTCCGCATTCAGTCAAACTCAAACTCAAACTCAAAGCATTATTTCAATTAAACCATTTACAGGCACTTTTGAATTGTCAAAGAGACGGTCAGTTAGTCAGAGTCGGCAAGTTGAAGCTAGATGCCCATTCCAATACGTAGATCACTATGGAGAAGAACGGACAAGAAACTCCAAGGACACTCTTTTAAATCAAGATATTACATAATCCTGGGTACATTATTCTTGTTGCTTCTATATGTGAGACAATGTAAAAACTAATAAAACAATTCAAAATATAAAATTAAAATTACAGTCTGTCCCAGACACCTTTTTAAAGTCAATGGTCTATCTAGCTGGAGGGCGGGGTATGTTTTGTGTCATCATCATCATTCATCATAATTTCAGCCGAAAAATGTCCACTGCTAGACATAGGCCACCCTCAATTGGGAGGTTGTGCCATAATCGCCACGTTTGGCAGGCGGGTTGGCGTTCGCAGTATGGTTTTCAAAATGCATAGAGAACGCTGCTGCCCATTCTCTAGTAAGTCCCTTAGTCGCCTTTTCCACGGTAGGAAATGGATACGGAATTAATTTCGTAAAATCAATGTTGTTTGTTTTTGTATTGTGTTTATGTAATTTTAATTTATTTCGTGTAAGTTCTGATAAAACACATTGAACTTGGGGAGTGGGGGCTCGTTACGTCACAGCCACGTATAAAATCTACTGAGAAGTGACGTCATGCCACATTTGAACTCAGTGTATGTGGGATGGAAGATCGGCAGAAATAAACACCTTTTAATAATTTAATATGATTTTTTATTTTAGTACACCTGTCACCTTTTTTCACCTTTCTTTTCGTCTCTTTTGTTTTTCCCCGCTTCCCCTCATCTACTCCATACCTACTGGCTAGAAACTAAATTATAAAAAAGAAATTAAATCGACTAAAAAAATATACTAATTAAGTATATATATTATTAAATAGCCCACATGTATTGCCGTAATGTTTTGATTACGTCAAAAAAGAAAAAATACGTGTCCAATTTTTTTTAGTAATCTACATGACGGACAAAAAATATTTTTTTAGTCATCATCCCTATTAAAAGTACAAGTATACATAAATCGTTTAAAATAAACCCAAGCAAAATAACACGCCACCGGCACCAATCGGTGAATCTCCAACAAATTGCTAACCTCTTACAAATTGCAAATTAAACTGGATTAAACAGCTGGTATGTACATTCCATTTTCCCTTACCCAGGGATCAACGGGAAAAACCGAGCCATCGTCAAAAACAAGGGGAATCTGGCGAATTTCATAATGTTACAGACAAAAGTCTTAACCGGTCAAAAGTCCTTTTGACTTGTTACAGTCTAAATCTGTATTAAATTTTCTTCAGTAAAAACGGTTATATAATAATAATAATCCCAGCCTATAACTGTCCCACTGCTGGGCAAAGGCCTCTTCTCATACAGAGAAGGCAGGAGGATTGATCACCACGCTTGCTCAAGACGGGTTGGCGATTTCAGACTCATATCCTTACTAATATTATAAATGTGAAAGTAACTCTGTCTGTCTGTCTGTCTGTCTGTATGTTACGTTTTCACGCCTAAACCGCTGAACCGATCGTCATGAAATTTGGCAGAGATATAGCCTGGGATATGGAGAAGGACATAGGCTACTTTTTTACGCGATAACCGACATCTACGCGGGCGGAGCCGCGGGGAAAAGCTAGTTACCTATAAGTTCAGGTTTCCTCACGATGTTTTTCCTGCACCGATGGCAGTAATGTCCAAGATAAACTCAGAAAGTACATATGAATTGAAAAAACGGTTACTGAATGCCTAAATTAATGTAATTTAATGTAAAAAAAAACAAATTGAAAAGGGCCTTGCTTTTCTTCTCAATCGCTCTCTCACTGCTTTATTTTTTTTTTTTTTTTCGGTGGGAAATTATCAAATAACTGCTCCCGCTCTGGGCGGAGCGGGAGGGCGTGACCAGACTTTTACTGACTAAAACCCACCCGTGTTCCTTCAGTTGCCTGTGTGCCAGGGCCACGGTATGCCTTTCGGACAAATCCGCAACCTTGGCAGGCATCGTTCCTGGCGAACCCCGTCAGTGCGTGTTGACATCTCTTTGAGGCGCGCGTGGAACGCAACGCGCCGTCGACCCGGGCCTGCTCTCTCACTGCTTCAGAATCGTAACTCCTTTTCAGATTGTTAACGGTTTTCTCCATTTGTTACTATCGGTGGCCTGGTGGAGTGCGGCGCTGATAGATACCTCCAGTTGCTCAGATATTTAATCCGACCATCGTTTTGGGCATCGGTCTTTGGCCCTCTAGATTTCCTATTACCATTAGATGTTCCATGTTGTTGTCAATCGGGCCTTTACCTACCTACTTATGTATCTTAAAGTTTTCATTTATTTGCTAGGAAATTCCTAACCGGTACAAAGTTCTTCTGCCTTGTTACTTTAGTAAAAATGGTTTCGGAATGCCGTAGTAATTATTTATAATCGCAAAAAATAAAGCATTTTTAAAAGAGTCTAATATATAGCAATTATGTCATTTGATTCATTTAAACCAAATGACTTAATTGCCATGCAAATGTAAAGGATTGCAAAATATTTAAAAAAATATATATAAAAATTAAAACCTATTTCGGTTTAGGTATTTTTTATTTATTTATGTACACACATATAAACAGACAAGAAGAAAGGAAAAATACGTACAAAGGTGATGCATATTTCTTTGAAATCTTTTATATAGATTACTTTCTATTTTGTGAATATGAGAACGTTGTAGGCCCACTAGACTGTAATTTTACATAACCATTTTTTATTTTGTTAAGTATCTGCTACTTGTTGAAACGCCTACACTGTCCTATGTAGGATTGTAAAAGCCAATTATTTTTAAAAGAATAACTGTGGAGTTTCTTACCGGCTCTTCTCCATAGGAAACGACCAATTGGAACCGTGCACCTAGTTTCTGACGTTTCATAAGTGCCCATGTAGGATTAATACATATGTGAAATAAAATATTTTGATATTGATTATGACTTATGCCTCCTGTATTTATGCAGACAAAAAATACTTTTACCCGGTTAAGAATTTTGACTGTGACAAGAATACCTTTCAAATGCGAAGTCGAGAATAAATTTTTGTGAACATTTTCCTCTTCGAATGCAATGGATCCAAGAAGGAAATGTCTTTCGTGACTTTCTACCTGAGTGGCTAGGAAAATAGAAAATACATTGTAAAAAGTGAGTGTCATTTGATTGTTTGGTGGCAGTCATGTCTGCCTTGCTTTCCAATTTACTAGCTTAGTCTGCCGCCTGACTAAGAACCTCGCGATAACTATAGTATGGCAGTTATTAACTGACAATAGCGACTCTGTCTTACATACAATACCTTATCACTGTTATTTGATTAAATAAATTATAAGTATTATTTCCTTTATTTGAATAAATACATATAAATTATATTTTTAAATATTAGAATAAAAAAAAATATAAAAACATTTAAATCTATAAAAAAATAGTAGCCCACCGGTATCGGGAACAGGGTCCAAGCTACAAGGTCAGGGCTCCAGAGAGAGAGACCTCCTAACAACGCGAGCCGTGTCCAAAAGTACCGCTCTCTGAATCAAGCCCTTGATCCAGCTGCCCAACGAGAGTCTCCTTAGGTGTTGGTCGAGGCTCTTGGCAATTAAGCCAATGGCTGATACGACTACCGGCACAATGATCGCTGAGTCCACTGTTATGTCATTGCGCGCCGCTCTATTCGATCCAGCACCACTATATTAGGCTTATTGGCAACAATAGTCCTGTCAGTGATGTTGGATCGATCCCAGTACAATGTGATATGTCTAGTTTCGAGAACTGGGTCGGGTACATAGGTACTTGTAGTACGGCACTTCCGATTTCACTAGGTTGTATTTCAGAGCAAGTTGCTGATGGACAATCCTGGCTACAAGGTTGTGTCTATGCAAGTATTCTTCGTTAGCTAGACGAGGACACCCGGAGATAATGTGTCGGATTGATTCTCCCGGACGGTGTAATGCCCGACAGATGTCAACCGTGCCATCTTATTATTATTATTATACAACAGGCTCGCCCCCTATTATATGGGACTTAAACATAACTGACGAAATTTGGGTGTACATAGATACATTTCTGCCTATCCCTTCGGGGAATACAGGCGTGATGTTATGTGTTACGTTATTAAAACGCCAGTTACCTTGAGTGGTTAGCTAGCGTGTTATGTACTGAGCTCACGCAACGCGTCGTACATCCAGTCAGTAATAGGACTCGCCCATCCAGGACCGCTGTCCCAAACAAGACGCATTATTAATTTATTATACATAAAACAAAAGGTATTTTATTAAAACACGTATACCAAAAGATCAATAATTAAATTGTCTTAAAAAGGTGAAGGTTTCAGAACAATACGCTTGATAGATTTTGCGTGAAAATCAGTTTTTTTTTAAATCCGTGTTAGTCATAAATTTACAAATTCATTTCACTATGTAATATAAACACAATCTAATATATTCACATATTAAGTTATTAAGAAAATGCTCTAATTAAACTTATATTTTTTCCAAATCATTAGCACTGCTCGTCTAGACGTCATCTTCTATCTCGTTCGCACTCATTGGACTTATGGAGTGGCATTAAGTGATGTGTGTAATAGGAGTGGCTATCGATTAAATAGAAAAAAATCGAAGACATGTGACATCTACCAACCCGCACTGGGCACATGTGGTAGATTACAGCCCAATCTGATTATGCTGATATGATTTATATGTATATATTTTTTTCATTTTTACTATTCATATTAAGACACAAAGCAACAAAATACGATCTAAATAAAAGCGGCCACATTCCTCTAGCACACTGCTCGCAGAACATATGGCCTTTGGGGCTGAAAGGTTCTGGAGTGGCGACCGCGTACCGGAAGACGTAGCGTGGGAAGGCCGGGACCACAAGGTGGACCGATGACCTTGTGAAAGCCGCAGGAATCCGCTGGATGCGGGAAGCACAAAACCGGTCGAAGTGGTGGTACTTGGGGAAAGCCAATCAGGGTCAGCTCACACCGAGAAACGACGCAACGCTGCGCGACGTGTTGCCAACGATTTTACTATGCGCCTCGCGACGTCACGATGGGTCTCGCGGCGGCGCGCGGCGCAGGACGAAATCACTGGCCTCTTCCAATATCGTCGCGTCGCGTCGCGTCGCGTCGCGTCTCGGTGTGAGCTGACCCTAACCAGCTGAGAACGTCTTTCGGTTGAATGAAATGATTTTCACTAGTAGAAAGGCTGAATTATAATTTGGCATTTGATTCGTTTTGAAATCGTACCGACCTACTTTGTGATATTTTAAATTAACAACAGTTTGCCTGACTTGTGGTCATTTGCGTGGTACTAAAATAAGTTTAGGTTACACAGAAATCAAAGTACCTTTAAACAAAATCACGCAAGGGGCATTTTTCCGATTTTTTTATGCTCAATGAGCTCAGCTCTTTTTTTATACGATTTTCATACCAATATGGGGAAGAGAACAGCGTCAATAATGGGTACGTTGCGCGGAAGCTCCAACATCATCCTAAAAACATCAACAGTACTTTTAAAGGTCACTGGGTACGGAGGCTCGAGCCAACATGTGTTGGGCCACGTCATTTTTAGTTCTTTAAAACTATATGAATTTTGTGTACTTGTACGTGTAGTCCCGTGGGTGTCGTAAAAGGCGACTAAGGGACTTACTAGAGAATGGGCAGCAGCGTTCTCTATGTATTTTTAACACCATACTGCGATCGCCAACCCGCCTGCCAAGCGTGGCGATTATGGCAAATCCCCCCCCCCCCCCATTGGGGGAGGCGTTGTGGTCGTTTTTCGGCTGAAATGATGATGATGATGATGATGTGTAGTCCAAAATAAATAATAATAATATTATACTTGTACATAATATTATATTTATGTATTCGTAAAATAAATGAGGTCATGTAATTTTGTTATGAAAACCTGATACAGAGTTTATTTCCAATTATGAATAAAAACATAAATTTAGGAAAAAATAAAATAACAAAATAACGTAGCTTATTTTTGGACCAATTAAAATTCTTAACGGATTCTCGCAGAAATACGATAATAGAATTTTTCAACAGGTAGAATATTTTCCTGCGGATTACCGGGAAAATATTCCAGCCATCAAGAATACCGTAAGTGAATTATTAAGCCATAAAGATTATTTGCAGACCACCCCATAAGTTGATTTATAAGAGCTGATAAATTCAATATCGGACGTGTTGGCACCGTCAGCAGAAAAAATCGAGATTAAGAGTCATAGCACACATATCAACTCGGAAAGGAATCGTAACCGTATCGCCTTTCGCGTCGCCGTCAAACAATCTTCAACCTAACGTAAGCACGTAACCAAAGCGGATCAGAAGCTCCGATACGTCGACTCGGCTACGGCTAGGCAACGCCGCGCTTACGGCTCGCCGACCGCTGGTTGACGGCTTGGCGGCACCAGTTCAATCATTTTGAATCCGATCACGTTAAGTGTATCGCACGGTTATGTCTCGGTTCACAATACGCGAGTTGGCTATCATTGCCATAGCACTTGATGAAGAGGAAAAATAAAATAGAAAGAAACGAAGAAAAAGAAGATAGGTACACAATATGAATAAAGCAAGAAGAACTGAAGGAGAATTGCGGACTATTATAAAACATTTAATAGATGATGAAGAGAAATTTTATATTTATTTCCATATGCCAAAATATCTCTTTTATAACATACTGCAGTCTATAGAAGAATATATAAGAAAGAAGCGTACAATATTCAGAGAAACGTTCGGCAACGCAGACCGCGGGAGTGGCGTGGACGAAGAGACGTAAGCTAAGGTACGGAGAACCGTAAGCGCGGGAACTGCAAGTCGACCACGCACCGCACCGCGGTTCGTGAGCTTGTCCCGAGGCGAGGCGATTACGTTACGATTCCGATTAGTGTGCGTTGCAGTAGGGAGTTTCATACAAATAATACTGAACGGCTCGAGTTGATACGGTGACGATCCCTTTCCGAGTTGATAAGTGTGCTACGACCTTAAAATATGGTGTTTGATAGTAATTCCAAAAAGTTTGATTTTCTTGATGCTTACAAAGTTTTCGGCAATTGGATATCTTTTGCCTATTTTTCTTTAGTAGGTAACTGAAAAGGATAGACGATTAAGTAACACTGTTTTTTTTTGCCATTAAATAAGACTACTCTTTATACCATTCCCCCTCTAAAAAGATTATATTATTCATTGAAAACAGCGAATAAAAAGCACTTTTAATCACTATTGTGGTGTTTGAATTTAGAACACATCAATACATTTGACCTCCATCTCAATGCTATACAACCACCTTGCGAAAAAATACTCATAGTAAAAAAAAATTGTTTCATAAGTGCCCATGTAGGTTTATGTGAAATAAAATATTTTGATTTTGATTGATATTGAAAAAAAAAAAAAAAAAAAAAAAAACAGTTTTTACAGTGTGTTCAACTGATTTTGACTTCTATTCCATAGGCATAAGGATGGCATTAAAAGCAAAAAAAGTGGCTACAATACCAACTGTTTACTGCAGCTGCCATTTGTCATGCCATCAACGTAATAGAAGTCAAAATCGGTTGAACAGACTGTAAAAAAGGTTTATTTAAACGTCTTATCTTATTTCAAATGGAGTATACTTCATCATCAAACACGATTGAAGCCCACTGATGGACATAAGCCTCTCTCCCGAATTGTGGCACTGCAACATAATCACAAGGTGGACCGATGACCTTATGAAAGCCGCAGGAATCCGCTAGATGCGGGAAGCACAATATCGGTCGAGGTGGCGGTGCTTGGGGGACCAAGCACAATATCGGTCGAGGTGGCGGTGCTTGGGGGACCAAGCACCGCCACCTCGACCGATATTGTGCTTCCCGCATCTAGCGGATTCCTGCGGCTTTCATAAGGTCATCGGTGAGGTCTATGTCCAGCAGTGGACGTCTTTCTGCTGAAATGATGATGATGATGATAAATAAAATCACTTACAATGTAGGTACTGGAATCGCCTGAAAATACTCACAGAAAGCTAACAAAGTTCAAAAGTTAGCGTAGTATTAAATTCAAGTACACTAGCCCAGAGTCTGGATTTGTACCCGTTTGATGGCCATAGGCTCGCCCCCCATTATATGGGACTTAAACATAACAACATAACTATGTCAATGTCTATTAACTGCTCCCAAATAACGATGACTCTTTAGAATTTTTAAATATTTTTTTTACATACTTCCTTGACATAATCTTCATTATTTGACATTATAATATACTTCCTTGACATTATTTACCTACAAATCAAATTCCAATTCTTTATTAGTGGCTTTTGTGGACATGATATTTATTCAGATATGTTACTGTAGTTGTAATTGCAATCATGTCATTAATATTTTATATTATGTACCTACTTAGATTATTTTATATTTTGTGAATGTGAGAACGTTGTAGGCCTAGTAGAGTGTAGATTTGTTGGCGGTTTTCTATTTTGTTAAGTACCTGGTAATTGTTGAAAGGCCTACACTGTCCTCCCATACCTATTATCACTGTTATTTAATAATATTGTAAAGCCAATTATTTTTAAAAGAGTAACCGTGGAGTTTCTTGCCGGCTCTTCTCCATAGGAAACGACTAATTGGAACCGTGCACCTAGCTTCTGACGTTTCATAAGTGCCCATGTAGGTTTATGTGAAATAAAATATTTTGATTTTGATTTTGATTTTAACTGGCGAAATGAGGTTGTACTATAGGTACACCTCTGCCTAACTCTTCTGGGAAAACAGGCGTGATGCTATGTTATGTGAACCTTATTATTCTGCTTTTAGTGTCCATATTCGTATAAACAAATGTGAACACGCGTTTCCTGTAATACCTACGCATAATGTTTAAATTCGTATGAGTCGTTTATTTTACTTTGCGAAGTAAAGTCAAAGTACGGTCTGTGAATCTTGCTCCTAGTCTCACAATTTTACTGCCTATCTGTTAAGGTGTACACATACTTAATGTCTCGAGGCATACACTCAGTAGGTAGGCATGACAAGTACCTAGCCAAGTTTGTTAGCAGAACAGATAAATAAATGAGACGTAAGGGAAAAGTATCCACTATAGTACTAACGGCACGGTTGGCGCAGTGGTTAAGTGATTGACTGCTACGCTGCGTGTCGCGGGTTCGATTCCCGCACGGAACAAATATTTGTATGACCTACAAGTAGTTGTTCCGGGTCTGACTGTTTGTGTATGTGACTTTAAATGTTTGTTAACGCACCCACAATACAGGAGAAAGGCTACGGCAACGATAAAAAAAAATGTGTGAAAGAACTTAAACAGGCAGTGGGTATAAGGTTCTTCTTTTACAGTGATTTTATTTTAATTAAGACCCAGATATAAGTCTATACTGAGCTCACGCAACGCGTCGTACGTCCAGCCAGCTGAACTCGCCCATCCAGGAGCGCTGTACCAAATAAGACGCATTATTAATTTATCCATACTAATATTATAAATGTGAAAGTATCTCTGACTGTTTGTCTGTCTGTCTGTCTGTATGTTACGTTTTCACGCCTAAACCGCTGAACCGATAGTCATGAAATTTGGCAGAGATATAGCCTGGGATATGGAGAAGGACATAGGCTACTTTTTACGCGATAACCGACATACACGCGGGCGGAGCCGCGGGCAAAAGCTAGTTATACATAAAACAAAAGGTATTTTAATAAAACACGTATACTAAAACATCAATAATTAAATTATCTTTAAAAGACAATGGTTTCAGAAAAATACGCTCGCTAGATTTTGCGTGATTCTCAGTTTTTTATCCGCGTTAGACATAAATTTACAAATTAATTTCACTGTGTAACACAAACATAATATAAAATATTTATATATTAAATAATCAAGAAAATGCTCTGACTTAACGTATATATTTTATAAATCATTAACACCATTCGTTTTGACGTAATCTTCCGTATACAATCATTAAAAGTCGCCTTAAACCACATTTAGACGATGCTAGATTATTGTCTTGTGTCGTCAAACTGTTTATAGGCGATGCAACTTTTATAGTTGCTTCAATTTATGCATGGTATGTCACGGGCAATTAAATCGCACCGAGTAAATAGTTTTAAGCCTCGTCCCCACTAGGAACATTTGTCGAGCGACATGTGTCCCCGGTGACATCGGGCGATGTCGGGCGACGTCGGACGACATCGCCGCGACATTGTTGAAACTGTTCCTTGTCGCACAGTCGATGAAGAGTAGTGATAGAGTGTGGACGTGCGTGCAACCTGCGACAATGTGGTCGAACGACGTAGTGCTGCGACTTATTGAACTATATCGCTCCTATGAGTAAATGTGGGATGCATAGAATAATGATTATAAAAATTTAAATAAGAAGCATGACGCGTGGGAAGAAATATCGAAAATATTAAATATTCCGCGAAAAGAAGTTGAGAAAAAAATTCATAATCTGCGATCTCAATTCTTGAGAGAAAGAAAAAAAGTTACAACAAGTTACAAAAGTTAGAACACTGAGATCATTAAATACACTTGTTTTGTTTCGCAAGTACTGTTTAATCCACCATCTTCTCTTCTTTTTTGTTCTTGATGCATTCATCATTATACAAGCCGCACTGTACAACACTACCTCTTCCGGAGACATGATAGGTTCGACTGAACTGATGTGGACGCAGACAAGACATCGGGCGACGTGAGGCGATGTAGGGCGACATCCCCCGATGTCTCCGGGGACACATGTCGCTCGACAAATGTTCCTAGTGGGGACAAGGCTTCATGAACAGTTTTATGAACTCAATCAATTAGGTGAGTGAGCGTGATAGTGTTACGTGAAAACGAGGGAAATATAAAGCATGTGTGTTCACCCCTTAACACATATAACTCCCCTACAAAGGCACCATATGGAGAAAACACATTTTTTTCGCATTTTCCACAAACTTTGGCCACTAAGTACGCTATAAAAAGTTCCACGATATATCAGGGAGTATTAGGGCAATTCCTTAGTAAATAGGGAGTATGTTTGCTATTGAAAGTACTTGGATTTGTTTCCCGGTTTATTATAGTTGTTTTATAGCAAGTTTTTAATGCGAAGGATATTAGAATAAGTATTGTAGGTATAAAGGAGTGCATTTCGTAGTTAGGTAATGCCTAACGTAAGCGGATCCCTTAGCTACTCCCGGTTTACCAATCGTTTCTCAGTAGGTAACTCATAAGTTTCGATATCTAAATTTTTGAGACTTGTCGGTATTTTCAAGGCGGTACGATCTGACGGAGATCGCGCTTACTAGTTTTTTGAATCCATGGGAATAATAAAAAAACAATGTTACAAAATACTGAAAAAAATTGTCTTATTTAAGGAACTGGCAGACATGCAATTGTTTTGAATAACACGATTACATTAACTTTGCTGGATAGAAAAAAATCTCAACGTTACCCCTTTTCGTAATGTTTAATTTCATAGCTACAAAACAGACTGTTTTTTTTTTTTTTAATGTCCTTACTAATATTATAAATGCGTATGAATTGTGTTTCGCAATCACGCCTAAACTACTAAACCGATTTAAATGAAATTTGGTACAGAGATAGTCTAGAGCCTGAGAAAGGACATAGTTCACTTTTTATATTAAGGACATAGTTCGAAAAAGGGCTGTAAGGGGTTGAAATAGGGGATGAATATGTTTATGGAAATTACGTCATTTTTGAAAAAAAAAATATGAATTAGAAACTTTAACAATTACAGCAACCTTTCATTCAGTAAGTATCTCATTAAACCTACTAATAACATACCTATTACGGTTCAATAACATAACTGTTAAAATATATCTGTAACACAATAACATACTACAATTATCTAAATTAAGTATAGCATAAAATAAATAACAATAACCTTGTGAATTCACTCAAATTACACGTGAATAAATCTAAATTTTGATGTGAAGATCGTTAATGACCCGAATTATTCGGGCTATCGGTGTTCTGGCGAGTAAGTTTGGTCCTGGATGTCGGCACGGCCTGCAGTATCGGGCGCTGGCTCCTCCACACATAGAGGTCCGGTACGCAAAGACTCGAGCGTTGCAGCACCCTCGTATGACTCCAGACTCTTAAAAATTGAGAGTACTTGCTGTCTGTGAAATATTCTGTTGAGATCCTCAGGTATTAACGATCGCCTGCTGGTATCTAAAGTGTGTTTGTGGAACTTTTAACAGGCAAAGTTTGGCTTACCGTATACCTATACCTTATAGATAAAGTATGACCGGGAAATGTTGTATTTTAGTAGTATTTTTTAAATATTGTTGATAGCATTTACTTGCTAACAAGCTTATAGTTACTAGTGCAACGTCTGGGGACCACACACTTTCTACCATCGGTGATCAAGAGGATCACCGATTGTGACAAGATTTCTACGGGGCGATGCGATGTCATGCTACGCGCAGATTAGATTAGTTACTTAAATTATTGTCCTGAAATTAAACAACGGTTATAATTTTTTGACATTTGTATGAAATCGATATACGAGTAATATGGGAAATTGGCGTAATGTGCCAATTTGATAAGTAATTGATTTTCCTGTAACCGACTTTACAATAAAAAATACACCAACTTTAAAACAGGATATTCCAGTACAATTATTACCAAAAATGCAACAGCACAAGCATGCGTGGACCAGATAAAAAGGGTCATCCCTTAAAATGTCTCCCTCGAATAAAATCAAGGAGTACCTACAGATGATTTTACTGAGATAGCGAATTACTCCCAGGAAGCGGCAAATGAACCGAGAATACGATTATTTCGCCCTGAGACTTGCGGAAATTTATACTAGGGATGTAACGGAAGCCATCTTAGCAAAAGCGGAGGTGGAAAAATAAAGAAAAAATTACCTGTGTGTAATTAGGGGCAAGCTTGTCATTCTCATGCCCTTGTCTCAAGGTATTTATTTGGTATCAGCGCTTATTGTCTTTTTCTTCTATACTTCTCTATTAGTTGTCATCTCGGCGGTCATTCTCTTTCTAGCTGCCTCATCTTTCGTTCATCTTTGGCCATCCATCGTTATTTTGGTCAATCAATCAATCAATCAATCAGTTTATTCGCATAATATGGGTTTACAAAGATGATATACAGGTACGGTTTCACCATATTTAGCTTATGTTAGCATGCAAATTATAATATAGTGTCAATCAATCTGCCTAGCCTTTTCCCAACTATGTTTGGGTTGGCTTCCAGTCTAACCGGATGCAGCTGAATACCAGTATTTTACATAGAGCGACTGCCTATCTGACCTCCACAACCCAGTAACTGGGTAACCCCCCCCTTGGTAAGACTGGCTGTCAGACTTTTGGGCTTCTGACGACCCGTAACGACTGTCAAAGAACCACGAATGACAGCCGGGACCAACGGCTTAACATGCTTTCCGAGGCACGGAGGAGTCTCGGTATGTAAAGATGGTCACCCATCCACGGACCAGTCCCGGCAAGCGTAGCTTAACCTGACGGATCGACCCGTGCGGCTGTTATTACTAATTACTAATTATTATTATTATTAATTATAATATAGTGTCATAATATGTAAACAATTAGATCATATCCTTGAAAATATAAATTAAAAATTGATAGTCAATCCATTACAAATAGTCACCATGATATTAAAATAAAAGATCAAATTAAATAAGAGTAAAATTATTTAGATTAAATTAAGAATTATGCTGGGTAGATTACAAATTATTTCAAAGACAATGAAAATTTTGGATTACCATCAATTAATTATTAACAATGATTGCGTTACATTTTATTTTCGAGATACTCCTTAACTGAATAATAAGCCTCATCTATAAGTAAAGATTGAAGTTTCTTTTTAAATAGATTTACATTATTTGAACTGCGTATAATTAAGGGTAGCTTATTATATATTTTAGGGCCCGTGCAAACAAAGCTTTTAGAAAGGAGTGCGGTTTTCCCTGGTGGAACGCATAGTTTGTCTGCGTGACGCGCTCTTGTGCGATACTCAAACTGTTCTAGATTACAATGGATAAATAGTGCTGTCTCATAGATGTAGATGCTCGGCAGTGTCAATATCTCTCCCCTACTCTTGTCTCCCCACATACTTCAACTGAATGAGACTACATTTAAATCTTGTATAAAACGCACACTATGCAGGCAGGCATATTATAAGTTGGGGGATTACATCGCTGATAAAAATGCTTGGCTGAATGCTGGTCCTGCTCCACAACCTCAACTAGTTGATTAACATTTGACAATCATGTTGGAGTTGCTGAAGAGTGTAATACTATCTTTGCATTGTATAAACTCAATCTCCTTTGTATTATATAAATGCATAGCACAGGTGTGAGCCCTATGTACTATAGAGCTATCATTGACCGGGTAATATGTCTTTCATTGACTTGAATGTGCCCTGGCGGTTGAGAGTATGTCATGCTCACTTAAAGGTCTCGCTGATGGTGGCGTGTGTGTTGGATCATTTAGCTCCCTTCAAAATGGTTGAGCTGAATGGTGCTAATCCATGCGTCATGTTCGTGAACGGGCGCCGTCAGTTGGGACTGGTCATCTCTTAGCTGCCACGGGTTATTTTATTTTATTTTGTTTCTATTTGTTGTACCTACGCTTGACGCTTTTAACGTGTAAGTTTTTATTATTTTTATTTTTACATCGTTCTCACTTTTAGTTATAAATTCAACATTATAGATGTAACGAATACTTTTGTAACAATTTAATTTAAAAGAGTGTCCATGGAGTTTCTTGCCCGTTCTTCTCCATAGGTACCTACGCTTTGGAATGGGAATGTAGCTTCATTTTTCTTACTGACCGACTCCTTGACAATTCAAAAGTGCCTGTAAATGGTTTAATTGAAATAAATGATTTGAGTTTGAGTTTGAGTCCCCTAATCTTGCAGCCATCTAAATTCATTCTCAATCAATCTAGGGAACACTATTCAAACTTTTTCACAAAAAAACAGTTTTGCGGATATGTCGCCTCCCGGCGATTACTTTGTGGTTTAATTAAACCGAACATCACTCACTTATTACTGAAACTGGCGGCGGCGGCGGCGGTGACATGGGAGAAAAACGGCGAGGTTCTTCAAGCGTGCATTCTTGTTCTTGAGGTGGCAGCAGGGCGCGAGTAAATTGTGCCGTGAACTTCGTTAATTTTGGATTGTAGATTGTTTTACGATATTAACAATGTTAAACCCGACGGGCATTATATCATCATAGACGTTTATTTTGATCTGATTTTCAATACATAAAGTAGTATAATTTTGAAATAAAATGAATTTAATCTACAAAATATGGGTGTTTGGATTTTTTTTCTATCGAGCGAACTTTATCCAATTATGTAACGAGTACCCGACGTACCTACAGAAAGGTCTCAAAAGTAACATATAATTTTTTCACGTGTTTTTTCATTACCGTTTCTAAATAAAATGGCATTAAAATTACATTTCCTAGAGGTTAACTTCACTGAAAAAAATATTTAGCCTAACTATTTCGGCTATTTCCGGAATAATCAAAGTTTGACAAGACTTTATAAAAGTTAACTTGATTTAATAAAAGTGATACACAACAGCCAGCACAGGTTTTGGTTACATGTTGAATAAAGTTATGTGGTCACTTTTTTGTGTTACATGTTGACGAAAGTTTGGTTATGTGTAAGTAAATTTTTTTTCAGTGGTGAATAACCTCGCCTTAAAACTTTGAGCTATACGAGTAGCTCCACCACATTAAAGGGTTTTCGCCTAGTTGGAGCTAATTTTCTTTATCAGACCTCCGATGCAACTCCGTTAAAAACTTGCAGAGGAGGATGCTTCTTCTTCTTTTTGTGTGGTTAGTGACTAACCTGGTGTCAGAGTTTTTATGTCGCCCATGGGCCTCTGACTTGGCTACCCATGCCGTCGAGAAATATCTCTCAGGCAGGTTTGTAGTTTCCTCACGATGTTTCCCTTCACCGTTTTTTAAACAAGTGATAATTATATAATACGCACATGAATTCGAAAAGTCAGAGGTGTATGCCTTGGGTACGAACTTGAGCCCTTTGACGTAGCAGTCTGATGGTCACACGACAAGGTTATCATGCTTAGGTGGATGCTGATGCGTAGGTATGATATCTTGCGGAATTTCCGCACTTGCGGAGGCGGAGGCGAGGTTCCATTAAAACCCTAGTAAACCTTCGCGTAGCAATGTGAACGATAGACTTAAATATTACTTATGAACATACACACATCAAAAAAAAATTGCGATCGCTTTGAAAAATCCAAATCTTTTTTGTTACGGTTGATTATATTATGATTTCTTAGACTGGCCTGCCGGCTCGCCTGACTTAAACCCAATAGAGCACACATGGGACGCTCTTAAGCGAGCTGTTTGGAACCGTCAGCCACGTCCCCAGACAGTGCCAGAACTCAGGGAAGCCGCTGTTCAAGAATGGGACAGGTTACCCCAAGGAATGCTAGATAACTTGATTCAAAGCATGCCCAGGAGGTTCAACGCATGTGTTCGAGCCAGGGGAGGAGTTATATTATATTGAATATAAACCTTTTATTAAAGTTTGGCTAAACAGTCTTTTTCTTTCTATCAAATTTCTGTTACAATTACGTTATGATTAATTACTCATATTTTTTTTTAATATATTTTTTTTTAAATTTCAAACAGGGTTTTTCTATTTAAAGAAAACACAACAAAGAATTTTTCTTGATAAAGTTCAATTTATAAATTATATTAGCTTAAAATGCTAGTCATCACAAACTTTTTTTGATGTGTGTACTTAAGCACTACTTACACCTGCACATAGACAACTATTTTCGTGTGTTCTTGATAAACATATTTTTTTTAAATAGTTATTTACATTTATTTATGACTTAAATCATTTCATTTTGTGTTAGATTCCCCCACACCCGCTATCTATTGTTATCAAGTCTGTGGCATTTATACCTGGTTCACTTTCACTACACTGAACTTGGACAATAAACTTGCTGCCAGCCTGGAAAACCTTTAGCAGTTGTTTGGCTCCCGAATGCAAGAATATGAAGCATTCTCCCGCTCTGGGCGGAACGGGAGGGCGTGTCAGACTTTTACTGACTAAAACCCACCCGTGTTCCTTCAATTGCCTGTATGCCAGGGCCAAGGTATCCTTTTCGGACAAATCCGTAACCCTGGCAGGCATCGGTCCTGGCGGACCCCGTCAGTGCATGCTGACATCTCTTTGACGCGCGCAGGGAACACAACGCGCCGTTGACCCGGGCCTGGTCCTTACCGGACGGCGAACTGCCCATAGCTCACCGTCCGCATGCCCACGCCTGCGGTGGCCGGAAAACGGCTATAGATTTCCGCCACCCAGAGCGTCACCTGCGACCACTAGGGGCGTGAGGGCACACAGACTGCCTCTCCCGCACGCGTTCAGCCTCCTTCTTACTGCTTCGTAGCGTGAATGATGCCCGATTTCTTTTTTTTGTTTAGGAACCTAAATTCCATAAAACACAGTTCAATGTCTGTTGCTACTCAAATTGATGTATGATCTTCTGGTTTGAATGTTTGCGGAAGTTTCGCATTTGCGGAGGTGGAGACAAGGTTTTTCTACAACCCTAATTCATACCTACAGAGTGTTCCCTTTTATTTAACGAGTAAAGGTTGTTAGTTAGAGGTGCGGACTTGTGTATAATTAATTACTCCCAGTTTTAGAGTTAAGTGAATTAGTTTTCATTAAGTATTTCGTTTAATTTTCCGTCTAAGGCCTAAATGACGTGAAAAAAAAAAGGTAAAATTGCGTAGAAAATTTCGCAAATAATAAAATAGAAACTAGAGAAAGAATAAGATAGGTAACACGTTAATAAGAAACTCAAACTCAAACTCAAAGCATTTATTTCAATTAAACCATTTACAGGCACTTTTGAATTGTCAAAGAGACGGTCAGTTAGTCAGAAAGAAAGTTGAAGCTAGATGCCCATTCCAATACGTGCATAGATCACTATGGAGAAGAACGTGCAAGAAACTCCAAGGACACTCTTTTAAATCAAGATATTACAAAATCCTGGGTACATTATTCTTGTTGCTTCTATATGTGAGACAATGTAAAAACGAATAAAACAATTCAAAATATAAAATTTAATATTAAAAATAAGCCCTGGCAGTCAAGAGATGACCAGTCCCAACTGACGGAGCCCGTTCACGAACATGACGCATGGATCAGCAGCATCCAGCTCAACCAGCTCAAACTCACATCACCAATGAGTAGCCTGAATGTCATAGCTTTTGAAGATGAATGTGACAACATTTTCCCTATCTCATTATGTATGTCATTGTTTTACTACAGTGAAATTTTATGAAGCTTCGTCTCTTAAGGCACATTTACACGATGCAAGTTTCTTGCCTGAGGCATACTACAAAGCTGAAGCAAGAAATAACTTACATTGTCAAAACACGGTTTAGAGGGTGCAACTTTTATTGATGCTTCAACTTATGATATACCACAATGGATTAAAGGACACAGCGGTTCGCTAAGCAACGATGCAGTTGATGGGCTTACCAGAAGGGGGTCGAGCATGGCACCAGTGGGTCCTGAACCCTTCGTACCACTCCCTTTCGGGTACATACGCACTCTGGCAAGGAAACGCACCAGGGACCAACATCACAAACTATGGTCGAACTAAGGTGAGTGCAGCCAGGCTAAGGAAGCACTCCCTACAATTGATGGCCGCCTTACAAAATACGTTCTCCGATTAACTAAACAACTGGTCATTAAAGGTCATTTAATAAACACCTCTGTATCGTAGGAATCACAGTCAGTCTGCAGTGCTGGGCCTGCATGGAGGACGACGAGACAGCAGCTCATGTGCTACAAAAAAAAAAAATGCCCAGTGGTCGCCACATACAGGACAAAGTACTTGGGTAACCCAAGTACCCTGCGTGAGATTGTCAGTAACACCAAGGCATTGCTGGCCTTCCTTGAGAAGCTGGGGTGGATCTAATAATCGTTATTCCCTGCCGTACGCAAAATACGCGCATTGACGTAGAGTTGCGGAGACCATCCGATTTACCTATTACATATGGTATGCCACAGACAATTCAGTTGCACCGTGTAAATTAGGCTTTATTCTGTGTTAAGAAAGAAAAATGTTCAGCATAATAACCCGTTTATCGTTGTTCTTTAGACCGACCGTAATCACCTCAAAATTACAAGAATTAGCATAATGTCAGTGTCGACTTGCATTTGTTATTAGTGGCTTTTGTTGACAGGATATTAATTCAGTTTTGTTACAGTTATAATGGCAATCATGTTATTTGGCTCAAGTAGGTTTTTATTTTAATATAGATAGCTGATGTTAGAAGGAGTAACTTAGGCTACGATAAGAAAATAATGAATGTAAGAAATTCTCTATCGAGTTTCAATATTAAGGCGGCGATAACCGACTTTTAATGATTTTATAACGATATGTGTTAATGATTTGGAAAAAAAAATATGTTAAATTAGAGCATTTTCTTAATCCATACTAATATTATAAATGTTAAAGTAACTCTATCTGTCTGTCTGTCTGTATGTTACGTTTTCACGCCTAAACCGCTGAACCGATCGTCATGAAATTTGGCAGAGATATGGCCTGGGATATGGAGAAGGACATAGGCTACTTTTTTACGCGATAACCGATACCTACGCGGGCGGAGCCGCGGGCAAAAGCAAGTAACATAATAATGTGAATACTTTAGATTATGTTTGTATTACATAATGAAATTAATTTGTAAAGTTATGTCTAACGCGGATAAAAAACTGAGAATCACGCAAAATCGATCATGCGTATTTTTCTGAAACCTTCTCCTTTTTAAAGATCATTTAATTATTGATCTTTTAGTATACGTGTTTTATTAAAATACCTTTTATTTTATGTGTAATAAATTAATAATGCGTTTTAATTGGAGCAGCGCTCCTGGATGGGGAGCCCTATTACTGGCTGGACGTACAACGCGTTGTGTGAGCTCAGTAAAGAACACGCAAGTTAACCACTCAAGGTCACTGGCATATATCTCGGCCTTAAGGAACGATTCGTTATCCCCGTTACCAATAAACAAGTTAACATAATGTTGACATTATTCCTTAAGTATCTTAATTCTCACTAGCTTCTGCCCGTGACTTCGTCCGCGTGAAATTTCTTGCTCCCCGACCCACCGCGTCGCATCGCATCTCCCGCCTGCGCTATTGCTTCTGTTTGGCTTAGTGTTCTTTCAGAACTTTTTCTTTCTTTTAAATTTCGTGCAAATCAATGCGTTATCATCATCATCACCAGCCTGTAGCAGTCCACTGCTGGAAATAGGCCTCTCCAATTGCACGCCATTCAGCTCGATTCTCGGTAACTCTCACCTAGCTGATACCAGCCACCCTGCGAAGGTCGTCGCTCCACCTAGCCTGAGAGCGTCCTACCTTACGTTTGTTAATTCGCGGTCTCCACTCAAAAACACGTCTACCCCAACGGTCATCGGTTCTACGGCTAATATGGCCGGCCCATTGCCACTTCAGCTAGCTTATTCTGTGAGCTATGTCGACAACTTTGGTTCTCTGCAAAATCAATGTGTAATGGGACAAATCTGCAATGGCATAAGAATCTTCTCATTAACCTACTTATTATGTTTTATGGTGGGTAAAGATAACAATTGAAAACTAAGAAAAACGAATCCTTCTTTAATATTCAAAACTCGTTACAGAATTTCTTTTATAGTTATTGAATTTGGATCCTGAAAGTACAACATAAAACTCAACAGTGTAAAAAATACATTCAACTGAAAATCAAAATCCTTATTTTATTGTTATTACCTTTAATGTAGCACGGATCCCTAAAAATACGGTTATGGACTTTTGTCGACGGTACTGGAACACAAGAGTACGTATCTAATTATATAAAAAAACCGGCCTAGTGCCAGTTGGACTCGCGTACCGGGGGTTCCGTACAAACTTGTAGCTAATACATACAAACATACATAAACTCACGCCTTTTTCCCATGAGGGTAGGCAGAAACTATAGAGCGCCTCCTGCTACGCTCCTTACATATCTCCTTTTGCTTCGTTTACATTCATACATCTGTTCATGCATGCACGCCGGTTGCGAGTGCTACGCACCTGACCTTTCCGAAGAACATCACCAATTAGCAGGGCTTTAAAACCGGTAAATTTCCATAATGTTACCTTGTATTGACAGAGTTAAGGTTATTATTAAAATAACGGTGATCGATTTTTACGTTATTTATGCGACTATAAATTTTATCTTTATTTTAAACGGGCAAGATGTAAGTAGTGGGGCCTGGGGCGTGCGGTGCGGCGGGAACCCACGCTCGAGCCTCTCTGATGCCGTGCCGATCACAGCGTTGCCTGAATCTGCCTGATTCTTACCCACAGAACGGCAACGTAGCTAAATTAGTAACGTTAGTTATCATATTTTTGTTAATGTTAATTAACGTTATATTACTGGTAATGTTATCAAGTAACATTAAATTTTTGTAACGTTAGTAGGTATAAGATTGAAATTTAACGTTACGTAACGGTTATTATTTTGTTATTTGGTAACGTTAACAAACGCTGCCAATTAGAAGAAAGAAAGAAAGAAAATACGTTTATTTGCAGTAAACATGACGCAATAAAGAACATAAACACAAAAAACAAACTATGGGGTAAAAGTTTTTAAACTGTCATGGTCACTAATATTATTATTAACATAAGCGCCCACCCGCAGTGACTTCAGTTTATCCGTGATCATGGTGCTTGCAACAGCGCCGAAATATCGGGAACTCATAACAATGAATAAACATGGTAAATATCCCGCTTATGTTAATAATAATATGGGGTAAAATGCGTCACATCCACGCAAAACGGCTATCTCTCAGCATTATTCTACGATCCTATGCAAGACAGAGCCCCAGTGCTGGTTTTCAGGTAAATCAAGGTCAATTAGGTCACTATATGTTCTCCTAGGGCGTACCGTCCCGGCGTTCTCACTCAGTTTTATACGCATATAAACCTTCCGGAATATATTTTCTCTAAATTATTGATAGAGAAAAAAACTTTTAAATCCCTTGTGAAGTTTAAAAAACTATGCGAGCACACAGACAGACGAAAAACTAATTATTTTTATACTATTTATAGATACAATTATCTGTACAAATCGTCTTACGACACGTATGTGAAATAGTAGAAGACTAATTTACCACTGCGTGATATATTTCGAGTATGTACCTATAGGATATTATAAAGCCACAAAAAAAATAATACTTTAACCTTTCTCCCCGACCCTTGTTTGTAAGCGAAGCGCCAGCACGCGCTATAGCTGAGCCTGTAGCTTTAAATCCCCCTGATAATAATCATAACTCTGATTTTATCCAGCCACCGACGATCTCGTGCCATCATCCCTCCGACGCTGCCCTAAGCCAAGGTTCGTACCCCACAGGGGGTGCACATAGCGTGCAGTCGTTTAGTTTTTAAATTTTTTACGCCCTGGCTGGAGGCATTAAGTTTCGTTAGGAGCTTAAGGCAACCACGGGAAAGTCCGGTTAAAGAGTCTCAACCCCTCGTGGTTAACTCAGAGAAGCCCAAGAAAAAAAAAAACCTTGACCCAGAAAACACTATAAAAATCCTTGTTTATCCAAAGCAAAGTAAGAAAGCAAAATCAGTGAATAATATTCCACAGCCAAAACAATCTATATAAGACAGTAAGTAATTCATTACAAGCGAGTAACCTTCGCTATGTGATAAATGGGGACCCTACATAGATGGATATTGTATAAAATGCCGTCAATTAATTATTTTAGTAGCTTTTATGGGTAACTTACGTTTCGTCAATGCAGGGTAAGAAGGAAAAAAGAGAACAGATAGTTTTCATACATAAAAAATCGAGATTTGCAGAAAGTACTCTTCTCGGATCGGATTTAATTTTAGGATAGGCAGGGGTGTATTGTACACCCACATGTCCTGGCAGATTCCAAGCTTACTCCATCCAATAAAATTAGAGATGGTCGCAGACACTTCAAGCTAATCTGACTTAACGATTGGATTCCGTAATTCAGCTCAGTTTAGGGAAAGTTATTTCAAATTGACAGTCAAAGCATTTATTTCAAACTAACTTTTGCCCGCGGCTCCGCCCGCGTGGTTGTCGGTTATCGCGTAAAAAAGTAGCCCATGTCCTTCTCCGTATCCCAGGCTATATCTCTGCCAAACTTCATGACGATCGGTTAAGCGGTTTAGGCGTGAAAACGTAACATACAGACAGACAGACAGACAGATAGACAGACAGACAGACAGAGTTACTTTCACATTTATAATATTAGTATGGAAGTATGGATAGGCACATCAATGGCACTTTTGAACGTCAAAATTTACACGGAACGAAAATTTATTCCAGTTGCCCCTTCCAAAAGGTAGTTTCGCATGGAGAAGAATGGGCAAGAAACTCCACCGTTACTCAAAGTCAAAGTCAAAGTCAAATAATTTATTTCAAATAGGCACGAAGATGCACTTTTGAACGTCAAAAATTACATGAATAGTTAATTGATTCTAGTTGCGCCTTCCAAAATGTAGTTATGTATGGAGAAGAATGGGCAAGAAACTCCATACTTACTCTTTTAAAATGTTAACAATAGTTTGTATACATTAATTAATATTTATAGGTGAAGACTATGTACCTAGAATAAAAAAATAAAAAATATAAAAAAATTCATCAAAATTACTTACCACAATTGGTAAAAAGAATGAAAAGTGAAGTAATAACAGAAAAATTAATAAATGCGATAGGTACATGGTGCTCACATATTTACAAACATTGTATATGATTTCCCAAAAAAAATAAAAAATAAAAACAACATATAATAAGTCAGTGTGTGAGTTAAAATATTAATCACAGAAAATAAAATTAATATCATAAAAATTATAAATTATACAGTTAAATTAGCAACCAGTTTGATTTTGTCTAGACTCTAAATTGTCCTATGGAGCAGGACCAGCATGTTTCCAAGCATTCTTATCTTGGATATAATCCTCTAATTTGTAATATGCTTGTTTACAAAGTGTACTTTTAATATGAGTTTTAAATTTTCTTTCATTTAATTGTAATATATCAGAAGGTATTTTATTGTAACATTTAACACAGTACCCCATAAAAGATGTATGTACCTTAGATAATCTGAAAAATGGTTGATCTATTTTATCTTTATTTCTAGTATTAAAATTATGCCTATCACTGATTTTATTAAAAATATGTAGATTTTTTCTTACATACATAATATTTTCATAAATGAATTGGCAAGGTACCGTCATTATATTAATCGTTTTAAATAGTTCTCTGAGAGATTCGCGGCGATGTAGATTATAAATGGCTCTGACAGCCCTATTTTGTAAAATAAAAATGGATTCAATGTCGGCAGCCCGACCCCACAGTAAAATGCCATACTACATAATGCTATGGAAGTAGCTAAAATAAACTAAACGCGCGGTTTCTATATCTGTTAACTGTCTTATCTTTCGAACAGCATACGCGGCCGAGCTTAGCCGCCCCGCAAGAGATGTTATATGAGGTCCCCATTGTAATTTCTCATCTAGCGTGATTCCTAGGAAAACCGTTTGATTAATAAATTCCAGTTTTTCTCCGTTCAATATGATGTCACATTCGCTACTTCTAACATTAGGTAACTTAAATCGAATGCATTTGGTTTTTTTATTATTTAGTACCAAATTATTTACAGTAAACCAATTTTGGACCTGAAGAATAGAGTTATTCACGTCGTCAAGTTTTTGTGACCGTCGATCTATTTTAAAAATCAATGATGTGTCATCTGCAAATAACACCATCTGCGGTTGATTTTGAAGTAATTGGGGTAAGTCGTTAATGTAAACTAAAAAGAGGAATGGACCCAATATCGAACCTTGAGGAACGCCCATTTTCATTTCAGACCCTAATGAGTTTACGCCGTTTACCTGAACTTTAACCTTCCTATCCGTCAGGTATGATCTAAGTAAATCAAGAGCGGTATTCTTAATTCCGTAGTGCTCCAGTTTCAGCAGAAGTGTCTCATGGTTTACGCAATCGAACGCCTTAGAGAGGTCGCAAAAGATTCCAATGGCATCTTGTGCTTCTTCCCAAGCATTAAAAATGTTCTTTATTAGGGTGACACCGGCGTCAGTTGTACAACGCCCCTTGGTGAAACCATACTGTTGTTCATGAAAGATGGAGTTTTTATTAAAGTGACGTAACATTTGATTGAGTATCAACTTTTCAAACACCTTACTGAGAACTGGAAGAATTGACACAGGCCTATAGTTGTTAGGTTCCTTACTATCACCGGATTTGAACAATGGAACTACTTTACTGTGTTTCATGAGATCTGGAAAGACTCCTTGGTCTACACTGGTGTTAAATATGAAAGCTAAATAGGGCGCAATGGTTTCGATAATAGACCTACAGACTTTTACAGACATTCCCCAAAGATCTTCTGTTGATTTAATTTTAAGATCTTTAAAAGCTTTTATAACAGCCTGGGGGTTTGTGTGTTGAAACCTGAACTCCAAAGGGCATGCCTTTACATTCTTTCTAAGTAAAGCAGCAGAAAGCGCGGGTGAGGAATTTAAAGTTTCTGTAGTTTTAAAGGGAATATTACCAAAAAAGTTTTCAAATTCCTGAGCTATTTCTACATCGGAGTTGATGGGGCCATGTGCAGTCTCTAAATTAAATTCAGTATTTTGCTGTTTTTTCCTACCTGTTTCATTATTTATTATTTGCCAAGTAGTTTTTATTTTATCATCAGCTGATTTTATTTTATTGCTAATATAAAGAGCTTTAGCTATTTTGCATACATTTTTAAATGTTTTTGAATATTTTGTAACATATTTATGAAAGCTAGTATTATTCATATGTTGCTTTAGGCCATAAAGTTCAAATAGCTTTTCCCTGCTTTTACGAATACCTGGAGTTGCCCAATCACTAAATAAGAACTTTGTATAAATACTTTTAGTCTTTAGTGGAAATGTGTCATTTAATTGCGTATTTAATAGTGAAAAGAACTCGGCGTAGAACTCATTTGGGTCATATACATTATTAAAACTCTGAAGACATAATTTACTGGCCAAAGAATTATTTAATTTTTCTAAATTTTTACATGTAATTGGCCTAAACCTTATTTGAATTTTTTGTAAAGGCATGTAAGAGCAAAATGTTATTGTTTGTCCACTGTGATCCGATGGCAACTTATTTACGATTTGTTTGTGTAAGTAATCACAATTACAAAATATATTATCTATACAAGTGGCAGAAGACGCTGTGACTCGGGTTGGTTCAATAAAAACATTTGACAAATCAAATGACCTAAAAAGACCTAACAATCTGACACTATTCAAGTTATTTTCTAATAAATTAATATTAAAATCACCACATACGATTACTGATTTACTACTAATACTAAGTTTCATTAACACATCTTCCATTACAGAATCGAACATAACAAGATTCTGGTAACTTGGAGGTCTGTATACGCATACTATAACATGCTTATCGAGCTCAACACAGGACAATTCAATTGTGTGTTCAACAGACAGTTCAATGATGTCTTTTCGTTCTTTAGATTTAATCGATTTTTTAATCAATATTAATGATCCGCCGTGTATCATACGTTTTCGGCTGAAATGGCTGACTATGCAATAATTTTCATAGTTAATTGACATTACTTGATGATCTTTCAGCCAATGTTCTGTTAAACAGATGACATCAAACTTAGTTTTTTCCAAAAATAATTCAATTTCCAGTAATTTGGAAGAGCAACCTTGGATATTTTGATTAAATAATTTTAAAGTATGTTGCTCTCCCTTTGTTTTTTTATTTTTAAGTGTTACATGGCCAGAAGATACCTTTTTATTATTCACTAATAATAATTGGTTATTTGAAGGAGTAACTTCTGTTGTCTTACTAACTAGTTTAAAGAATTATCCGGAGTGACCTCCACAACTACAAGTGAAGAATCTATAATGCCCGTATGAGTTCCAGCAGGTAGAGAATATCCTATCTGACTGGTAGTGGCCTCCAATGATGTTGGTATTATAGGTGGATCCTCCTTCGTACAACATGATGATACATAATTAATCACTATGTTGTTAGTATAACTAGACAACACAGACTCGTCTCTAATACTACAATCTGTTATATTAGCTATAACCTCATTAATATTATATGCTATCAACATAGCAATCATATGTCTACATTCCCAAGACAGAGATAAAGTTCTCTGAGTTAACTTAAATCCACTAACAAACTTGTTAGTGTCAAAATACAATAATTTGTCACTATGACAACTTGTCAGCCTGTTAATAGTATTATTCAACTTATAAATATAATTATTTTCAGCGTCAGATAAAGAATTAGAGTAGGGAAAAGCACATAACATCAGCTTTCCTACATTTAACTTTAATAAGGTGTCTACACCATCCACTATGTCCTTTCTGGTAATACCAGTACTATTACCTAATAACAAAACCATTGTAGAATAATTATTTAGGTTTGTGTTTGCAATTCTTTTAATCATTTGCTTAAAACTTATGTTATGATAACAATTATTGGTAAAACTCATCAGTTATATCATTACATGTGAAGACGATGTACCTAGAATAAAATTACTATACCACAACAGGTAATAACAATAAAAAATCAAGCATTGACGGATTAATTAACCATGTGTTAGATACAAGATGCTCACTAATTTACAAATATTGTATTATTTTTACAAATAAAAAGTCAGTGTGCGAGTTAAACTTATCATAAAATTAATGTCTTAAAAATAATACATTATACATAAATTAGCAACCTGTTTGATTTTGTCTAGAATCTACATTGTCCTATGGAGCAAGCATTCTAACAAGCAAGCCAAGCAGCCAGCCAAGCATTCTTATCTTGGATATAATCCTCTAATTTTTAATAAGCTTAGCTAGTTAGTTTTTTTAGTTTAGTTTAGTTTTTAGTTCCATGACGAGCGACCGAAGCGAGCCCACAGACACTACTGCGCGGAGCGCGTTTACTCTAGCGATAAACGAGCGAAGCTAGCCCACAAGATAAACAAGTGGAACAAGCCCACTGTCAAAACATGCTAGCAAAGCGTGTCCACTTACGTACCACCACGTACACGTGAAAGCACGTACACACGGCTACATATCAAGCTATAATTTCCAGTGTAGGTTGATCTCTCATTATACGGAAATCCTATACAATGTGAGATCAGGTTATACTGGAAATTATAACTTGACATGTAGCCGTGTGTACCACTCACTCGTGGCATAGGTAAGCTCGCTTCGCTCGCATCTTATGCGTGTAGGCTTGCTCCATTCGCTTGTCTTGTAAGAGGCCTGCTTCACTCAAGCATCGGCTAAATAAGCGCGCTCTGATAACTTCGTGTTGTTTGTGGGATCTTTTTAAACTTTCCGTTTAACTCCTAATAATAAATATTATTCAACGATCATAACTTCATAAGGCACTTTCATTTTATATTCTGCCCGAACTCCCAAATTTATTATGATGCTCCCCAAAGAGCAAACGATAAAAAACGAATTTGTAATCCAGGTATTATAAATTAGTTTTTATTGTTTTCCCTCTTAACAGTTAATTAGGCAATTTAAACTTTATGAACCTGATTTTAAGTTGTACAAACTTTTTTATGATGCAATAACCTATCAAAGGACCATTTCGTATTTCATCAGTTGATAATAAAAAGTGGTGAGGAAAATAGTTTATTATTTACTTTGTCCGGATTAAGGAGCCATTTCTCATATTAAAACGCGGGTACTCCAATATTTTGTAGTAAATTAGTCGATTTTGTAGGCCCGATCCTAGAATTTGTAGTGATACCCTTAAAAACTTACAGGATGTTTAACTAGAAAATTAGCCGACGGTTATTTTTGAAATTTTGGTAGGCTTTATGCGTAACCTGTGAAAAAAAAAAGGGTTTTGTACGGCTGAATTTGAGAGCTACAATGCTTTATCATAAAAATCCATTTTCACCGCGCTGTTTCTCGGACAGTAATCAACCAATTAGCACATATTTTTTATATAATTTAGCGGTAAATATGTTCAAATTTTTAGTATAAAATGGAAAGATTATATAATTTAGGTAATACAACACATTTTCTGTGGCTCCTCAATCCTGACGATCTTTGGAAATATTTATATGTAGGCTCTCAAAGTAGTCGATCAAATCAGATAAAAATAGCATGAATATTTCGTAAACATTTTTACTGAATATTGGTGTAATCCAGCATCCTACACATTCAGTATTTCAAAAGAGATTATAATTTAAACATTCCTTAAAAAAATTGTGTATAGCGTGTCCATAAATAATTCAAACTATGATCGTAAACAGAATCTTATTTACACATGAATCATTCTTCACCAATCAGTACTTAAATAATGAATATATAGAACACAAAGAATAAAAAACAGAAAAATATACTAAAAGATTGGATTGTCCCAAACGGCTTTTTTTAAATCTCTAAACATTATCTCTATCTCTATATTCTCTAATCTCTATCTCTATTCTCTTCTCTTCTCTAATCTCTTTCTCCAAATGTTATAAAACAAATTCGCTTTTTATGTCTGGCTGTGTGACCGCGATTTTCTCTAAAATACGCAACGGATTTTGAAGCGGTTGTCACTAACATATATGTAATAGATATAAAGAGTTAACTTGTATTTTTCGACATGTTCGTTTACAATCCCACCAGTATCTACACAAATAATAAAATTCGCATTCATGTCCCGATTCGCCCCAGGGACAGGGACCTTTTAAGAGTTTTTTATAACTTACAATATTGTTTCCTACTTCCCTAAACATTATCCTTTTCCCTTTCCATTCTTTTATCTAAGGGCCTTTGCAGACAAGCTACTTTTTGAGTTAGCGATAAGTATTTAATCGCTTTTCGAAAGACTAATTGGTACAGCGTGTGGGCTCCAAAGCCCCCATATTTTGAGCATTAGCGATTTTTTTGCTTTTCGAAAGCTTGATACATACTGCGACCTGTTACATCCCTACGTTATAATAGTAAATGCTGGCATGCTGGTATGTCAACACACACATTGCTCATTAACAATGTGTGTGATGTGTGTGTTGTTGTGGTACATGATTGCTCACCGGCTTCCAGCCAGTTTGGATTTGGATTCAGTGACTGTTGACGTATACAGAGTTTTCCCCAAATATATTGTTCAATATTTTAGGAACACTAAATAAACATTTTTTTTAAAGATTCGGGGCTTTATCATTCTAACAGACCGATGGAAAACCACTTTTGAAACCACCCTCAAACGCACCGAAACGCCAAAACCGATCCCGCATCTAAAACTGTGTCTACATAAAACGATGGTCGCACAAATACGCAATCGTCGCGCTGACAGGGGGTATCTTCCATCGCGTTTCAAAATGCATGGTTTTCCATCAGTTGCAGTATCAAGCTTTTGAAAAGCGAATCAATCTATAAAAAAGAAGTATGTCTCCTAACAGCCTTATCCAAGTTTACAGGTAATTCACGTTATATTTTAGTGTATCGCCGAAGTTTTTCTTAGTTTCCTCAGAAGTTTTGACAGCAGATATTTCGATCTTTGATTGGATATTCGGTATATAAGCGGTGTTCGGCGAAACGTGCCCCAGTAACAATGTTGTTAACACAAGTTGTTTTGGCACAGTTTATTTTTCTTTTGTTAGGAAGTTTTAGGGTAAGAATAGCTTACCCCTTTTCGTGCGTCATTGTAGATGTTTCGGTTGTGTAGGTTAGATTATCCTGGTCATTGGTGGATATTTCAAGAACTGCTTCGTTCGTTGTTGCTATGACTTTGTTTTTTTCTATTGATACATCGGTTTTATTTTAATTTTAAGATACATATTATTTTGTTGTGCATGGTGTAAGTTACATCGGTGCGCAAACTATTACATAACATGATTCAAGACCCATCCAGCGTTGAAATTTTTCGTCAGTTAATAAATAAAATATTTACTGTATCATACTTTGCTGTAACTTTTAAGGCAAAAGAAAAGATAGATGGATGGTATGAAGAATACTCGTAATTTGAAAGAGAAAGGAGTAAATGATACTCGTAGCGTGACGGTTGACAGATTGAAAGAGAAAACGTATTAGCCAACCCCAAGTAACGAAAAAAGATGATGATATTTTGTTATTACCTACACGGTCAAAATGTATGGAACAGCAAGTTCAACGTTGGTGTATCTAAAATCGTGTACTGAATTAATGGCATGTTCTCACTAGTTCGATTCATTAGTTCGTTCGTCGAACTAGTGCGATTTCCTTTATTCGTTTAAAAAGTCTTCTGTTCGACAATATCAATAACGCAATGGCATTAGTATTGTGAGTGTGTTATACAATGACCCCGAAGATTCCGTTCGTCTTTAAATCGAAACAAATATATTTGTGTTACACGTGCTGGTTTACTTAAACAATACGCCTAAAATTGTGTTAGTTAATGAAGAGTATTGGTATTAGTATTAGTATTCTCAGTACTTCTAACGAGTTTCAAGAAGACCTGAACCATTATATTTGATTATTAATATTATTATAGCTATTCTCAGTAGGCACAAACCTACAAAATTACTTTGACCTACTAAAATAATTCTGTAGCTGTTAATTATAAAGATCTGATTACGAAAACCGGGTATATTATTTTTATCTCCCGACGGGACTAGCGTCAGGACATCACACACACACACACACTTCTGACTTCGCCATTGTCTCGGACGGAACCGAGAGCTCCTGTTCTTACACATACATTCACAGCGATTTTGTACATTTAGTAACCACAAGCAAAGCGCGCGTCGTTTCGTGAGAAAAAAAAACTGTACTGCAACAGACTGCAACACTGCTTCTAGGAATGTTATTATAGTACATTACTTACCAAGGGCTGTAAAAGAAAGAAAGCCCGAAATCGCAGGTATTTGTAACCCGAGCCGCAGACGAGGGTTGTAAATATGCGATAGAGGGCTTTCTTTTTTACTGCCCATGGTGAGTACACAATTTTACGTCTTCACCGCCAGGTGAAGACGTAAAATTGTGTACTCACCATGTTTTTTAACTCGCATTGTGGCCACACAATGCGAGTTTTACTGTACGCGTAGCGTGCGGTAAAACTCACATTATGGCCAGGTGTGACGTAAAAAATAATATAATATGCTTTAATGGAATTAAGTCCGCTTTGTGTGTAGTCGACCTCGAAATTGCTTAACCAAGTTTGACAACACTTCATTATCATTTTTTATTTTTAGATTTCCTTTTTTTCTTTCTCACTTAGTTCTAATGGCATTCTTAGTCTGGCATTTTAAGTACTATAAGCGGCCTACCCAAATGTCCTTTCTTTGGTATTGTTCGCCGAGTCGTTGAGCTCCTTAAATCCTGAGTTGAGCTACATGATTACTGACAAATGCTTGCAGTGACAGGACACTGGTCCACTCAAATTTGTGTGGTTCTTTCCTCAAAAGACCATTCCAGACACGGATCTACATGGTCCTCACATGATCTGACCAAGATTAGGTCTGAACTTTAAAAGATACTTTGACGCCTGAGTTTTTTTCGCCATTTCTTCTCAGTGGTAGTCAGATAGGAAATTTCGACTCCATCTAGCAATTTTTCTCAAAGTGTTGAAGTGACGTTTCGGGAACAAAAAAAATTACAATAATCTGGGCCTTAACCATTTCCTTGGTAATGCCCTATTAACAAAATGATGTAATAGGAGAAGATAGCTATAGCTATTGTACATGAAGTTTAAATAAATAAAATTAATTAAAACTTTATGCACAAGTAAAAAAATACTGTACAAAGGTGGACTCAATACCTGAGGCATTTTCTACCAGTCAACCTTAGGATGGCGCAGAGCAAAACATGGCAGGTGCAACATAAGGGTTAGATAACATAAAATTCGGTCACATCTCCTTTCTTTCTAGAATGCATTTCACATACATTATTGCAATCTCGAGATCCAATATGTTATTGCAATTTCCAGCAGTATGTTGATGCGGGAACATCTCGAGCACCAAATTGAATTTTTCTCTACCGCGTTCAGACAAACAGGTTGCCTTTATGCTTGTCTTGATATTGCAGCAGTATCCTTTTTAAATTGCCTTGCAGTGTTATTACGTGATAGTTTCCTCTGTACTTATACAGGATGTAAGGGCAACCCCTTCGCAAACGAACAGGGTGCATTCAGCTCCTTATTATGTATCATATTCCACCGGGAAGTTTCTCAAGTAATTTTTTCAGTTACTATTCCTTTATTTGAATGTAAAATTACATTCTCTGAACGCAGCATTCCATTTATGTAAATAGAGAGCAAAAAAAAAATAAGCAATGGATATTGAAATACTTTAACGAACGACGCTCGAAATCACTTTCTGCCTAGCTACGGAGTTCATCGAACTCACCGCGACCAGTGGCGGGAAGGGCGGCTGAAAGCTCACTGCGCTGCCGTTCGCTACGTGCGTTTTTCCACGGCAACGATACAGTGCGTGTGAGGTAATAAAACAAATGAGGTTTATTGGATTCCCATACCGTTCCTAAAATAATTTCATGTACCGGTCATCTTAGTATTATATACTGAATTCACCCCATTAATCTGCGGAGGGCTGTCCCTTACACCCTGTATTATTGCTTACTAATAATATTAGTAAAGAGAATACTCACTCACTTCATCATCATTTGAACCGAAAGACGTCCACTGCTGGACATAAGCCTCAAGCGTCGCCACATCGATCGGTCCTGTGCTTTGTGCATCCAGCGGATTCATACCGGTACGCGGTTTCCATTCCAGAACCTTTTTGCCCCATCGGCCATCTGTTCTGCGTGCAATGACGGCACGGTTGTCGCAGTGGTTAAGCGATTGACTGCTGCGCTGCGTGTCGCGGGTTCGATTCCCGCACGGAACAAATATTTGTATGATCTACAAGTAGTTGTTCCGGGTCTGGCTGTTTGTGTATGTGAGTTTAAATGTTTGTAAACGCACCCACGATACAGGAGAAATCCTAGTGTTGGGCAACGTTTTGTCAAAAAAAGAAAGAAAGAAAGAAAATAATGTTCCTGCCCACTGCCAATTAGGTTTGGCAATTCTTCTCAGTTTCACTTGTTAAGGGCTTTTTCCACTTGGCTAAATTTAGTCCTGTAACACCAATTTTCTGAATTGATAATTTGTATAGTGTAGTGTAAATCTAAATGACTGTTACTAAATTCAGACAATTTTAGTCAGATTTAGGAAGTTAGCTTCCTTAAAAGTATCCTACTTAGAAACAGGAACGGTCACGATACGTCCGTCTCTACTACAATTTAATAATAATAATAATAACCCCGCCGGCGTATTTCTACGTTGATGTCGTGGTGGGGCTTGCGCACTCCGAACTTAAGGTCTGTGCTGGTAGAGTTTACTTTGCCGGAACAGGTCTAGGGTGACGAGCCAGACTAAGAGAGATACAGTAACCCGCAGGGCAGCATGTGGCGAGCTGTTGGGAATAAGCGACCCCACGGATCCTATCTCCCGGGAGTTGTCATGTTCCTCATCTCTGGCTTGCCTTTATTGGCCGGCTTGAGTGGAGATTCGCAAGAGCAAACGTGCTCGGAGTAAGGAAGTATTCCGGTAAGTGCTTGTAGGGATCTTGACCTTCTTCCGGGCTCTGGGATTGTTCTGATAGCCGTGGAATACCTCTCCAGTCCTCAAGCACCCCAGAATATGTTGCTCCTTAATCGCTACGTCACTATGTGCTAGCGACCGTTTTCGGGGGCCCATTATTGAGTGTGCAAATCACCCCCTGCCATTTTATCCGTGTATTGTATTTATAAAACATTGGTTAGGCAGGGACCATAGTCCTTCTATAGTTTTAGGTAATTAGTCCACTTTACTCGTAACTACCCAAATCCAGAGTACAATATCTTTGTTTCCATATCCTGCAATAGTCCTACACCAACCGGGGGTTGTCTTTGGGTGCTGTTGCATACTTGGATAATCGTCGGTTGGTGCATCATTCCGTTTAAAATTGTCTAAGGGGCCTTTGCGAGTTGGCTTCGGCCCCTCGTACGCCTTCCAAAGGATGGGACTCCATGGTCCCGAGATACGTAAGTAAACACATGAAAGAAAAACAATAATAATGAATGATTTTTATTTCGGACGAAGAATCCATAGAGTGTTAGTAGCATAATATAAAACAACTTATTATCTAAGACAACAACTCAACTTATTATTTAATCTTCAGACAGATTCAGTAACTAATTCAGTTTAGGGATATACAAAGAATGGATTAGAATAGAGAAGTACTGGCAAGTATTAGTTTAAGGCCCAATAATAATGAAGGCAGTGTACACACAGCTACCTACATAATTATCAAGCTATACATTTCCAGTATAAGCTGACCTCTTATTGTACGGAAATCCTACACAATGCGAGATTAACTTGTGTGTACGCCACATACTATCAGTCTACAAACGCTTTGTAATAAATTGTGTCAGGTTCTCTATTGAAAGCGCTGAGCATTTCGCTCAACCGAGTTATCCGATGTTTCACATGTATTCTGTCAATTTCTATTTCAGAGGAACGGTTCACGGCTTTTGCTGCTTCACATGGGCCAGTAGAGCAATTCTGTAAAAATCTCACGGTGAAAACTTAGGTGAAGTGAGCTTGAATTGACGTGTAATTCCACCTGATGCTTGAGATTGACGCTGTTGACAGCTCACTTCACGCTCACTTCACCTTAGTTTTCACGGTGAGATGGTTACAGAATAGCACTGCTGGTAACAGACTTACAGAAAAACACATCAAATCACGCATATATGTCCCAAACAGTAAGTCAGATGCAATGTCTGTTCCAAAAGAATCTTAAGAAAATGTAAACAAATGGACCAGAACTCGTACCTGTGGATGTCAATTTATGGTGTCTTACAAATTGTGTGCTTTGATTTGGTGATTTGAATAGATACTTCAATTAATTTGAAATCAATTTTAAGTTGTTTTCCATTTAACAGGTAGGTTTATCTACATTTAATATAGGTTATACGTGTATATGTTATATCATAGTATTTTTCTTCATATCTTATTCAAACAATATTCTTGGAAAAATTTGTGAGATATAAAGTTGAAACCTTCTAAATGCAGATGAATGTGTTACTAGTTCCTTTTAGTGAGTGATTGCGTAATAATTTCACCTGAACACAGTTTGTTTTTAATTTACTGTTCTCATACTCTCATATTCTCACCCTCACAGACACTCACACTTACACACACAACATAATACACGCTTCACTAAACTAGCCTGTAAACCGGCATAATTATGCTCAATCGTACTCTGACCCTCAAGATACATCTTTGGGGTCAGAGTACGATTGAGCAAAAAGACATACACACATCAAAAAAAGTTTGCGGTCACTTTGAACAATCGAAATAGAGAATACGACATAACAAGGTTAGACTGGCCTGCCGGCTCGCCTGACTTAAACCCAATAGGGCACGCGTAGGATGCTCTTAAGCGAGCTGTTTGGAACCGTCAGCCACGTCCCCAGACAGTGCCAGAGTTCAGGGAAGCCGCTATTCCAGAATGGGACAGGTTACCCCAAGAAATGCTGGATAACTTGATTTTCAGCATGCCCAGGAGGATCACCGCATGTGTTCAAGCCAGGGGAGAAGTTATATTATATTGAATATAAAACTTTTATGAATAAATTGTTGTTTAAGTCTGGTTAAACAGTCTTTTTCTTTCTATCTTTCTGTTACAATTACATTATGATTAATACTCATTTTTTTTTATAATTATAAAAAATTGTTTTACTTTGTACTTTCAAAAAAAAGCGTATTTCTATTTAAAGAAAACACACAACAAAAATGTTTTCTTGATAAAGTTCTATTTAAAAAATTATTTCAGCTTATGCTAGTGATCACAAACTTTTTTTGATGTGTGTGTATATACATACATATACAACATCCCGACATCAACCGTCGGGCAGTTGCCCACCAGACATAACACCCGTCTGGTCGGAGGATCCTCCCTTTTGCATAGAGTATGAGTGAACTTACTGATTGATACCTCTATAGGTACTAGAACTAAAAATTCGAAGATGTGTGACATCTTACCAACTCGCACTAGGCCAGCGTGGGAACCACTCCCTCTCATCGAGAAGAGGCCTGTGGCCCAGCACTGGCAACATAATTGGCTAATTATGCTTAAGCTGAGCACAGAGCTAGAGTTCAGTCTACTACTGACAATGTAAAAAGTAGCTCATTTTTTACCGATTTTCCAAAAAAGGAGGAGGTTCTCAATTCGGTTGTATTGTTTTTTAAAGTTTTTTACCTCAGTACTCCGTTGCATATGAACCAATTTAGAAAATTCTTTTTTTTATTTGAAAGGATATACTTTCAGATTGGTCCCATTTTTTTTCAATATCCAGTTCTGATGATGGGGCATTGAGGGAACTTCACAACTCTGCTTCAACTCTTCTTCAAACTCAAATTTAATAGGCAAACCTATAGCGATTTTTGTATTTTCATCAACATCTCAAGCATTTGCATACAGAAAGTATCATTGATGAAGTGGAACTGATGAAGAAAACCTCAAATAGCTCCTCAATGATAAGTATTTCACGGGTGGCGATAAGATATCTCGATTAAGATAGTTAAGCGACTATGAACCAAATTTAAATAAATAATTCTGATGAAAATGGTACCATTCAACTGATCTGATGATGAAGCCAGAAGGTATGCACCGGAACTCCGTAATAAAAGAATGTATCCTACCCGTGTTTGGGCTTATTGGAATTGTCATGAGATACACTTGGGCTGTAAATGGTTATCAACCGATTTTTATTAAATTTGCTTGGGTAGTTTTTGAGTTAGCTTCGATAATACGTATTTAATACACTTCGTATGTCTTGTGTAACTGTTGTTTGTGCGGTGTAGCAATTAGTGGTAATCGGATTGTTGTGTGATATGTACCATAACTAAAAAGTGAAAAAGCAAAAACAAAAAAAAAAACACTAAAAAGTAAAAATAACTTTAATTTCGGAAGTCGGTGTGCTTGGTTCTGTACTTTCGTTTTTTGCCACCGACTTCCAAAATTAAAGTTATTTTTCACTTTTTAGTGTTTTTTTTTTGGAAGGCGGTTGTTCTTTTGTTCAAAAGTTTGTTTTTGTACCCACGACCTAGAGTCCTATCATCAAGCTTGTAGCAAAAACATTAAAAATCTCGTTTTTCCTGCACAGAAACCCACCGACACAATTATGTACGTATCTATCCCCTTAGGATAGCGAGGGGAGGATAGTAAGGGTTTTCCCTTGCAGCAAAATAAAGTACCCTGCAAAGAGGATTTATACTGAAATTATTTTGTAAAGGAAATCCTGTGTAAGAAAAATATTTTTGTTTTGATATCAAGTTTTCATAAGTAATAGATTTTCTTTTGGGTGTTTTTTTTTTCTTCGGTTATTTTCTACGGTACTGTGGGTATCATAGAATGAAATAATATATAATATACGGTTGTATGGTAGTATTACAAGATTTTGATTATAGAGTATGACCAGCTGCTACAATAATGCTGCCGGAATAAAAGCATCCAAAATTATTTCTTATAACATTAGCTATCTGCCTATGAAAGTCCCGTCAGAATAGGTCCAGCCCTTTCGGAATTTAGCCGGAACCAACAGACAGACAATAGTTTTTGTTATAGGTACTGTATATACTTTCATAAGCATTTAGTAAAATGCTGTTATTTTGACATTACAAACAGACATTTCAATTTTATTTATTTATATAGATTAGCATTTTCTGGGTAAATTAGTGCCTTCTGATCGTAAATACTATTAAGAAATCTGGATATGAGTACCTAAAACGGTTTAAACAAGACATTGCAACAAAATAACATCGGTTTTCATATAACCGGAGGCATACGTCGGTCGGTAAGGCATAAATCGTACAGATTATGTCGCACCTTTAGAATTATAGAGACCTAATGTCTTCAGAAGTTCTGAAGACATTAGGTCTCTATAATTCTAAAGGTGCGATGTGTACGTAGTTGGGTTTTAGTTTAACACTTTATTTTCTACTAGCTTTTGCCCGCGGCTCCGCCCGCGTGGATGTCGGTTATCGCGTAAAAAAGTAGCCTATGTCCTTCTCCATATCCTAGGCTATATGTCTGCCAAATTTTATGATGATCGGTTCAGCGGTTTAGGTGTGAAAACATCATCAACCATCATCATACAGACAGACAGACAGACAGATAGACAGACAGACAGAGTTACTTTCACATTTATAATATTCATCATTCATCATCATTTCAGCCGAAAGACGTCCACTGCTGGACATAAGCCTCCCAATTGGAGGGGTTTGCCATAATCGCTACGCTTGGCAGGCAGGTTGGCGATCGCAGTATGGTGTTAAAAATGCATAGAGAACGTTGCTGCCCATTCTCTAGTAAGTCCCTTAGTCGCCTTTTACGACACCCATGGGATTAATAATAATATTAGTATGGATTTAAATTATTTTGGAGTTATGGTCATTGAGGGTAGGTAGCAAATGGAATGTGATACCTATGAATTATTAAAAAGCATACAATACAATACAAAAAATACAAAATAGTTTATTGTGACAAATAGAAAATTACATTTTACATTTAAACGTGTTGTTGTTACAAAACATTATAGAAGGGTTTTTAGTGTTAATGAAAACAGTCATTGAGCCATATTTTTTTTATTCAAATGTGGAGTTTTGGAATATATAATTATAATTATGTATATAACCGTTGTATTTTCAAAAAAGTACTCTATATGATAAAGGCCTTAAAGAGTACTTTAGATAAAAAATACCAAAATCAAAATCAAAATATTTTATTTCACATAAACCTACATAGGCACTTATGAAACGTCAGAAGCTAGGTGCACGGTTCCAATTAGTCGTTTCCTATGGAAAAGAGCCGGCAAGAAACTCCACGGTTACTCTTTTAAAAATAATTGGCTTTACAATATCATTAAATAACAGTGATAAGTAATAGGTATGGGAGGACAGTGTAGGCCTTTCAACAATTACCAGGTACTTAACAAAATAGAAAACCGCCAACAAATCTACACTCTACTAGGCCTACAACGTTCTCACATTCACAAAATAGAAAATAATCTAAGTATATAAAATATTAATGACATGATTGCAATTACAACTACAGTAACCTATTTGAATAAATATCATGTCCACAAAAGCCACTAATAAAGAATTGGAATTCGATTTGTAGGTAAATAATGTCAAATAATGAAAAGATTATGTCAAGGAAGTATGTAAAAAAATAATTAAAAATTCTAAATAAACATCGTTATTTGGGAGCAGTTAATAGACCATATATTAATACCATATATTAATCTAAAAAATATTATTATCGGTCCCAAACCCCTTACATCTGCTATTAGTCGCCATCTTGGATTTTATATGACGTCATATAACCCGGAATAAAATGGCGCTTCCAACGATACCTCGTTTGTCTAAATATGACTAGTAGTTTAGGAGTTATGAGGGCACAGATGAACATATAAACATACATACATAGCCTGTTAACCATTTATGTACACACATTTATACAGACATAAAGAAATGAACAGACAAATACGTACAAAGGTGATTCTTTTTTATCATGTATGATGCTTCTACTTTAGGAAATATAAGACAGATAGTATAACTTTTTAATACTTATTTTTTTTAAAAATCTCGTTAATGCCTCGTTGGTCTAGTGCTTGTAAGCGTTACTTCTGATCATTAGGTCCTGGGTTCTATTCCCGGGTCGGGCAAAGTGTTATGCATATGCAAAAGAATATAAGAGGTTCATAGATCATACAGGACTACTACTACTACTACTGATGAAAATTCATGATAAATATGTCAAAGTATAAAAATATTATAATAGAAAAACCACAAAGAAAAATAACATCGTCAGTGGAAAGGTGAAAATGCTAAAGCGCCAAAATGGTACTTTTGGGAAATGAGGTTTAAAGTTATTTTTTTTATTTTTTATTCATATCTTTTTATTAATATAAAAAAGTAAAATTATTAAAAAAATCTGTTGTACCTACATGCAAAAAGTATTTATGATATTTATCTATATTTCGCGAAATAGTAGTCGCTTTAGCAAAAGTATTTTGAATAATAAAATAGTCAGGAAAAAAATTCTATCGAATTCTTCGAAAAATGCTTATAAATGGTAAAAACCACTTCTCTTGGAAACAAAAAATGCTTAAGTAACTCAGACCGTGTAAATCTTCTAAAGAAAAATTGCTAACGATTGCTTATGATCGTTTCATGCCGTGAAGAAGAAGTACTAAAGAAGCGATATACTACACATGCTATGAAATCAAAATTGCTTAAGTTCACGGGTATATCTGAATAAATGCAAGCAAAAGTTACTAAAGGTAAATCTTATGCAAACACTTTGGCTAAAGCGCCAAACGGTTAAAAACAACAGTAATTAATAATAGCTAACAGACTGTTCAACAATAAAACTCAAAAAAATTAAATTGCTAATGTAACAAGGTCATCCAAATTACAAAAAAAATAACATGAATATGAATATGAATAGAATCTGGGACATACCTACTACATTTTTACAAATGCTAATGCGCCAAAAATTGGCTCAGATTGTCTTGAAACTAAGACAGATCGAGGTATAAAAAAAAAAAAAACGAATCCAACGATATGTACACCGTGGCATTTTAGTCGCCTTACAAAGACAGCCCACTTCATGTATCCAATGACTACTAATCATTAAGGTAAAAAAATTTTTTTTGGAACATTTGATTTTTATTTTTTATTTTTTATTAATTATGACGCATGACATAGTTTAAAACACCCTGTTACGAGTGCAGTCCGAGCCTTGTGATACAAGGGTGCCGCAGAATGGATTTAGATTAAGTTTAAGTTGCAATAGTAAGAAACACATTTTTGCGTTAGGGTGAATGAACTCTGTTATAGATGTCGCCGCTCCATTCCGCGGTGCCCTTGTAACACAAAGCTCGGACTGCACTCGTAACAGGGTGTTTTAAACTATGTCATGCGTCATAATTAATTTAAATGAAAAAAAAAAAACAAATGTAAAAAAAAAAAAACTTGAATGATTAGTAGTCATTGGATACATGAAATGGGCTCTCTTTGTAAGACGACTAAAATGCCACGGTGTATTGTATTGTGTGTTTTGGCCCAAATGGCGCTTTAGCATTTTATACTTTCCAATGACGATATAGTAGCAGTATAGTTTTGGATGCAGAAATAGCCAAAATAAACAAAAGTATACAAATAAAAAGACGTGTGGCACTCGGGGACTGCCGCGGTAAAGCTATTGCATAGCATTTTGTATCAACTTATGCAATTATAATTATTTATTTATTTTATTTATGCAGTATTTCTTTTTCTTTGATATTAATTCAAGTTACACTTTTTGAGCGTGGTGACCGATAAGAAAGTAAAGTCAATCCATAATCGGCCCAGAACTTTGGAGAACCGTTTAAAAGTGGTTTTTATAAGCTATGAAGAACGTTAATGTTTAATGTTAATTCTAGCTAGGAGAATCATAAACACGAGTAAAATTATTGATTTATAAATAAATTGCTCACATACCTCAACAACCTTTCAAAAACTTTTGAATTACGATGCCTGCCATCTAGTGGATAAAACCGACAACAAAACACAACTGAGACCACCAACAGAGCAACGCTTGTCTCGATTACGAATCACAAGCCACGCCAATGTCACCTCTATTTAGTTAGTTCTACCTGCGATTACTAGATGGCGTTGCGTTGCGCGGTAAATCCACCACAGAGTTTCGTAGAGGCGTACAATACGTCTAATCGCACGCACACAACGCCGTGTCGAAGACTGCCGAACTGAAACGACGTTAGACGATGCACGGCCTTCAAGCCACACCTCCGTGCCCGTCGGAGTGGGGAGCGTGAGGTTTTTTCGTTACGGAATTTCTGAATTCGGTCCCCGCGCTCAAGGCCCGCGATAGAAGCTATGCAATAGCTTAAAAAAATGTAAGTTGAGTGAGTGTGATACGATTTCAAACATGAATTCATAGATTTAGATGAAAAGGTCTAAACGAATAAAAGTCAGCGTCAGCTCCTTCTAAATAAAGAAAAGTTGATATGGTTTTGTAAAGCAAAATACTACAACCTTTGCCTTCCCCTTAGAGGAAACAAACCGTGGCTCGCCCCCTAGTGCATGGAAGCGTAATGTGGGTGATATAATAACACGCCTGCCAAATATCACGGGGAATTCAAGCGTGATCATATGTTATATCATCTCATGTATTGTCCTAGAGCGCTATTTAGCGTGGCGTCTACAAGATTCTTATTTGTCTCCCAAAAGTGAAGTAAAACAGTTTTGGGTAAGCTCACTCCATCGTAGACTTTGTCTCTGTCATCCAGACCTAGACTAAAGTCAAGAGCAAACTCATAGTAGAATAAAAAAAAAAAGTTTCTCAATCTCCAAGTGTTAAAACGGTCCTCATACAGACTAGTTCAGCAACGGAAACTGAATCTAAAGGCTTAACTCCAGAATTAAAGGTTCCGTATGTCGGTATGTCATTGTGCGCCGAGAGCGTAGTCTGTGACGAATTTAACGTTCGCTTTGCCAAACTTTTAATGAAAACGGGTGCTACGACGAAAATCTCTCGCGGAAGGCATTTTAATTACATTTCGCACATTTTGTTGACCATTAAGGGTATTTTTGGGTGTTCACATGATTCTGTAAAGGATTGCGTGTGTTTTGATCGTCGAGTTTTTTGTACAGGTATATTATTTTCGTTGTATGATGTAGCTTGGTGCGGGTGACATTAGACGAATCGTTCCTTTTCACTCTTGAACGTCACTTCGAGTCATGATTGTATCATGACTGAATATTTTAGCTGCACCCTAAATATCATAGTCCTAAAATACGGAATCAGTAATAACTGTAGTAAGTTAAATATACCCTGCTAAAATGAACCACGATATAGTCGGGACCAACCGGAGAAAGACCCAGAGGACGCCCACCGGAACGCTGGGTAGGTGAAATCAAAAAAGTATAGGTAACGACTGGATGGTCAAAGCCAAAAATAGGGAAACCTAGAAAAAATTGGAGGAGGCCTGTACCCGAAAAGGGGCCATAACCTAGTTTTTAGCAATTCACTATTAAAAATTAAGTATATATTTTTTTGTTGGTTATGGAATTAAAGCCTATATTATTATTGTATTTTCGTTGTATATAGCTTGGTGCGGGTGACATTAGACGAATCGTTCCTTTTCACTCTTGAACGTCTGCGATTTACAATCATGACTGAATATTTTAGCTGCACCCTAAATATCATAGTCGTAAAATACGGAATCAGTAATAACTGTAGTAAGTTAAATATAGCCTGCCAAAATGATATTATCTAATGTTATTGTCTAAAAATCAAATCAAATTGAAAGAAAAATGTAGCTTAGTGCTATGCGTTTATCATTCATAACGCCATAGGCATGTGTAGTGATGGGATGAATTGCTACGATGTTGGATAGTCGATATTTTTAATTTTAAAAAACGTTTACTATATTATGTATTTCATTTTTGCTGTTCTCTTTCAAAGTAGTCTCGGAGGCGAACGACGACCTCCCTTGCCTGACTCCCCAAAACAGTTTTTTTTTTGTGCGCTTAGGAATGTACAGGATATGAGTACTAAAATTATTTGTTGTCAATAATAAAATAACGATTCATATAGAGCTCACGCTAGCCGTGCCCATAAAAAAATCATCTCACAAACAAGTGAGCATAGCACACACCTAGTGTGAGTGTCACACTTCTATACATCATTATACTAATATGAACACGACTTAAATACGCTTCGTGCATACTATTGGTCAAGACGCATGCATTGACACAATTATAGTACTAGAAATAGGGACCAATTAGTTCAACCAGGTTTCAGACTGGCTAAAGTAGACTCATCCTTCATGGGGTACTGCTTAAAATGTTACATTAAAATACCTCCCCACATACTCCAATTGAACGAAACAAAATTTAAAACTTGTATAAAACGCACACTATGCAGCCAAGCATATTATAAGTTGGGGTATTACATCGCTGACAAAAATGCTTGGCTCAATGCTGGTCCTGCTCCATAAGGTCGCGTAAACTAATTGATTAGCATTTGAAAATATTATTGGAGCTGCTGAAGATTGTAAACTATTTTTGCATTGTATAAACTCAATCTCCATGAATTATATAATTGCATAGCACAGGTGTGAGTACTATGTACTATAGAGCTACCATTTACCGGGTAATATGTCTTTTATTGACTTGAATGTGCCCTGGCGGCTGAGAGTATGTCATGCTCACTCAAATGTCTCGCTGGTGGTGGCGTGTGTGTTGGATCATTAAGTTCCCTTCAAAATGGTTGAGCTAAATGGTGCTGATCCATGCGTCATGTTCGTGAACGGGCGCCGTCAGTTGGGACTGGTCATCTCTTAGCTGCCACGGCTTATTTTAATTTTTGAATTGTTTCTATTACGGACGCTTCTAACGTGCACGTCTTTCTACATTGTTCTCACATGTATAACTTCAACATGAATGATGTAACCCATATTTTGTAACAATATTTTGTTTTAAAAGAGTGTCTATGGAGTTTCTTGTCCGTTCTTCTCCATAGGAACCTACTACGCTTTGGAATGGGCAACTAGCTTCATCTTTCTGACTGACCGACCCCTTGACAATTCAAAAGTGCTTGTAATTGGTTTATTTGAAATAAATGCTTTGAGTTTGAGTTTGAATTGTGCGATCGAGTTGTGAGCCGTGCTATGCGATTATCGCCTTTAAAGTGATCATGCGGAACTTTGGCCGTTTGTACAAAGTTACATTATTTTGTAGTTGGAATGTATGGGGGAACATGTTTTTCAATTACGGAACCCTTTATTGTGCGTGGTCTGACACACACTTGGCCGTTTTTTTTTTTTAAATAGATGAATTTGCAAAATAAAACCGTAATAAAAATGGAAGAAGAAAGCATGTATTTAACCATCATCAATTGGCCTGATGATAATAGTGATAATACATACTGTAGTAGTACACTTATGCAAACATAAACGAAGTCTATTTCACAATAATTGTCAATATAATATTTCAATAAACAAAATCCACAATCGTCCCAATTAAAAATTCTTTATTCGATTTAACAAAACCAGTTTCAAATTTCGAATTCGATGGCTAGTTACAAAACCTCCTTTGACCCACAGTATTCCAGAAAAAACAAAAAAAGGAACGCAATTTTTTCTTTGAGGTGTCACGTAATTGAACAAATTGACAGATTATACCTCTTTTGAATCTCAGAGCTATTAGTTATGACGATTCCTCAAAGGAATGGGGACGTGTTATAATCGTTTAGAACTTGGTAGGCTCATCAATCAGAGGTTATATTTGATTGTTCGTGATGGATGATAACGAGTCTTCAGGGATTTTACAAATATTTTTTTGGCAATAGAGATTTCCTGAAACGGATCATAGGAAAGTAGGTATGAATCCATGCAATAATTTTGATCGCTTCATTGCAGTAACGCAGTTTAGACAGAGGCGGTAGATGTGGCGGACAGTTTGACGTTATACAGGAAAAAAAATTAAGCAGTGCGAAAAAATGTTTTGATGTTTCAGTATCAGTAATAAAATACATTTCCATTATTTGTTCAATACTTTTTTTGTCCGACTTGAAATCAACAAAATATGGACAATCTATTTGTAATACTATCAATGGGCGTGTGCACCGGCCGGCGGCGCACTTGGTGGGTGTTGACGGAAGGCAACCTCCTGCCGCGGCGCCACGGCTACAGTCCCGATACGCACGAGTGACGTCGCGTTGCTTTCCTGCGCTGCATGTGCAGGCACATGTTTCTGTACTTACCTACAACGATGTCAGAATTTTACTTTCGTTTCTTTCTCTCCTTACTTTTACTGCCGCGAGTTTTACGAGATGGTGCGAGTGTATTTAGTTAGCGGTTAAAAAAAAAAAGTGGAAAGGACCATTTTAGCAGCCACTCAAAGGCTGCTTGATCAAATGATCACAGCTAGTTCAGGACCCCGAATAAGTTTAAGTGTTATAACTGCTATAGACAGTTCATAGACGGTGTACGTCATTATAATATTGCATCAGAATAGTCATCATCATCTTCTTCATGATGATGATTATATTGCATCAGAATAATCATCATCATCATTTAATGATGATTATTATTCTGCTTCAGAATAATCATTATCATCATCTTCATAATAACTTCATCATCATGATGATGATGATTATTCTGATGCAATATTATAATGATGTGCACCGTCAAAGCACTGTTTATAGGAACTTTTATATTTCTGAAGCATCATCATCTTCATGATGATGATGATTATTCTGATGCAATATAATCATCATCATGATGATGATGATGATTATTCATCATCATGATGATGATGATGATTTTCTGATGCAATATTATAATGACGTGCAGAATAATATTGCTTTAATGACTCTATGCTCCAAGTGCCACAAGCAAGGAACTTGCATCGCGTAAGTAAATGAGGCTTTAGACTCTGTATACTATAGAGTTATGAAATCGCATATTTTTTTTATTTTTTATTTCGTCATAAAATATAATGTGAAAGCGAATCCACCTAATTCTCTTTCGCATATTTTCTGATGACGAAATTAAAAATACCACTGATACGAAATACTCAACATACACATCCAGAAATTCAAAGCAACTCGACGAATCGAGGGACGCGGAAATCGAAATCGTGGTTGATAACCGCAAATTGCTATCAGTACACAATTTCAATGTGATTTGTGGAAGCAAAATAAAACGGCGGGTTAGTGCGTAACACACTCTCAATTCCAATGTCATTAATTTTGACTATTCAACAATATTCATTGCGTGTTTTAAAATATATACGAAGCGAAATTTCGAAGGAAAATTCATAATCCTTATTGGATCATGAGTTTGCCTTCGAAATCTTTCGGATTAGGGTGGAACGTGTGTTACACAATTGGGGTGCAGGATAATTGTCTTTATAATGCTTGAAAGGATACTATTTATTATAACATTAGACAAATAACTGTTCTCACCCTTTCGTTATTTCGATGTAAACGTTTAATAAACTCCGTTATTTCACTATAAATACAAAGCACTGTAATCTATTTACCATTTACATTAAAAAATTACTCTAAAGTGCAGTAATTTCAACAATATTACACAATAACTGTCGTTATTTAGCCGTTATTTGTCTAAATGGAATATAATTATCATGGTTTTTTTTTTAATCCAAAAAAAGAACAGACTTTAAATTGAAAAATAACTTTTGTGTCATTGAAGTTGGTGGCGAATTGGAAAAACAACAAAAAAGTTTTATGAAACTTTTCAAATGGTTTTTTTTTACACCTAAAACTAAATATTCAGTGTTACGATATTAGAGTCTTATAGAATCAAAAACAGCAATCTGACATTTGACATATTAACGGTAATTAGGAAAAGTAGTTTCATTCTTACAAAAAGTCGTATGCAGATTGCTGTATTTGATACCACTATGGGTTTTACATTCAGGTTTTTGGTGGAATATTGCTGTTTTTGATACGTTGTGACTAAATAAGTAAAAAATATTTTAAAAAGACAGTGTTACCATATTCATAACTCGAATTGCGTAAAACTGACAGATTGCTATTTTTGATTCTATACGACTCTTTAGTTAGTGCAATTCATAAAATCAATATTTTAGTGGATTATTGACAAAATCAAAACAATAAATATGTAATTGTTTATGTAGTTATATGTATATGTAATTGACAGCCCAGGTATCTGCGACGTTACCATGTTTCTGAATTCAGGGTACATTCAGGAACTTGGTAAGATTGACCCTTTCGAATGTTTTCATAAAAATACGCTTCCTATTGTCAAGTCTACTTATTCCTAACAAATAAAAAGATAGAAAGTAGACTGAACAATTTAATGGAAAGGTAAATACAATTTCTAGAATTAAGAATATAAAACCTACCTAATACGCACTCTCAAGGCAAGAAGGAGATAAATTTATATTACTTGAAAAGTAACTCCCAGCTGCACGTCAAGAAAGCTTCCGGAATCTAGTGGACAGGGCAGCTCCGAGGAACAGGAGTCAGGCAGCACCGAGGAAAGAATCTGAGCGCAGTCTCCGCAGTGTCGAGAAAGATACTTCAGAGAAGAAATGTAGGGGCGCGTCAGAGCGTCAGAGTGACCCCAACACTGTTAACTTTAACAGTACAAACACATTATATATATATGTGATAAATCTCCAGGAATCAGGCAGTATACCTTCTGCAGTGAAGATAATTCACTCAGAACCGAGACGTAAACGTAAACTGAACTGAATTGCTTCTCAAGCTCCTTTTATAGGAAAATCTGGACGTTCTTGAATATTCTGGGGGCCTATTACGAACTTTAAAAAAACCAGGCAAGTTCCAGGCAATTCATTTCACTGGCTGGTTAAATTTCGTATTACGACATTCCTAATTCTAACCGACTTCACGCTGGGTAGTTTGTCTATGGCTGGCTTGTAATTCTCTGCCGTAACGTTCAGAAACACAATTAAATATTTATCGGTAAGTTACGGTTTTATTTAATCACATATTTTGTGGTAAAAATAAACAATTTATATTAATCTAGTTACTTAAGTATAAAATTAGGTGAAAATACGAATGCACTGTATATTATGCTACCTATATAATTCATTCATATTATAATTTTTTGAGTTTGTAAATTATCACGCGAGATTAGGTTTCCGAACGAACTCCACTTGAAGGTCAGCGGGGAATTCGACCACATGGAAGAGTATTGTTTCATTGTTTCACAAACTAATATGAACACTATCTTATTGTTTGTTTAATACTTCCATTCGTAAGAATTTTCGGGGTATAAACAAAAATATGGCGTAAGCTCGTTATTGAGTATTTTCCTATTCAGTGTAAGAAAGTTCTTAGATATGATATTTTAAAGTTGTATCCGGTAAATCCGTGAATTTTGTATGACAGTCCCTGACATGTCTCAACTCCTCACTTGATTAAGTTGATATCGTTCAATGAATGGCACATCATCCATGTTGAACGCATTAAGGCTCTTACATACAGGCGCGACACGCGACGCGACACAAAGGAACCGCGTGTCGCTCGACGAGCGTTGCCTTTGTGTCGCGTCGCGGGTCGCGCCTGTTTGTAGGAGCCTTTAGTTTGATCACGAAGTAGTTATTGGGTTTTGAGAACCAATGAAAGACACAGTTATAATTTCTATATAATTATTTATTATATTTATTTGGTAGGAGAGGTGTGTGTGCGCTCTCGCTTAGTCCAGACGGAACACTAGCGTCTAACTATAATAAAGTTATGCACAATGTAAATACGTAGGGAAGAGAAGGACTCTCAAACTACTTAAGTGGGACCGATGTATTTTGTTGTATTCCAACACGCCCCCTCAAAATAAATCCTCTTTCTCAAAATAAATGATCAAATAATATTTACAATAATAATATCACACACCTTCCTTCTCAGGGAGCACAATTTTATATGGTCCACCATTCGATGCACAGGATTAGGGAAAACCCAGGAAAACCTAATCAGACCAAGTCATTCTTATCTATAATTCAATTCTTTATAGTTTATAAGTACATAGATCATTCTATAATTCAATTCTTTATAGTTTGCAAGTACATAGATCATTCTATATTTCAATTCATTATAGTTTATAAGTACTTATATGTTACGTATTAAATTATACTGAGTTTCGTTTTCATATCTGAAAAACGCACTGTCGGTAATGACTTCGTTAGGATGTCAGCTAACTGATTACCTGTGGAAACATAAATAATTTTAATAAAATTTTTCTCCACTTGTTCTCTTGAAAAGTGGTACTTTATGTCTATATGTTTTGATCTTTTGTGACTCGTAAGGTTACTTGCAATGCTTATACACCCATCATTATCCTCATAAATAGGAATTGCATTGGGTAATTCTATGTTCATACTGGTCACTAAGGATTTTAACCACAGTGCCTCTTTAACAGCTTCAAATAAAGCCATATACTCTGCTTCAGTGGATGAAGCCGCCACTGTGAGTTGCCTCTTTGTATTCCAGCATATTGTGCATTGTTCAAATAATTTAAACAAATAACCTGTTGTACTTTTACGGCCTATTTCATCACTTCCCCAATCAGAATCAACAAAGCCAGTCAATACATTAATTATATTGTCACTCCGCACATAAGTTAACTTTAAATCAATTGACCCTTTCAAGTAGCGTAAAACCCTTTTTAAATATAACCAAAGTGTACTGTTGTTTTTGTTAGCAAATCTACTTAAGATGTTTACACTAAAGCTCAAATCAGGACGAGTGCATACCATTATATACATCAAGCACCCAATAAGGTTTTTACAAGGGGTCTTTGTTGTTTCATTTGAATTCAATGCGGCATAATCTATTTTAGTTTCTAAAGGTGTTTTAACAGTTTTACAATCACTCATGTTGAACTTTTCTAAAACTGTTTCTATGTACATTTTCTGGTCTAATGTTATTTTATTATTATATCTTTCGACTCTGATTCCCAAGAAACAACGGATATCTTTTAAGTCTACCATTTTAAACTTGTTCATTAAATAGTTTTTAAAACTATTCATGGTATTTATATTAGCCGTTGAAATTACAAGATCATCGACATAAAGTACAACATAAATGTTTTCAAGAATGTCTCCCGCATCTAGAATGTAAATACAACGATCAGCTGATGAGTATCGAAAACCCTTCTCTATTAAAGCTTGCTCGAACATTTGGAACCAACAGCGTGCAGACTGTTTTAATCCATACAACGATTTGTTTAATTTGCACACTAAATCATTTGCATTTGGGATTCCTTCAGGGGTTTTCATAAATATATCTTCTTTTAATTTCCCATTTAAAAATGCAGTTTTTACGTCCATGTGGTGGACTAATAACTTAAACTGATTAGCAAAGGCTAATAAGAATCTAAAACTTGAGATTCTTGCAACTGGTGCAAAAGTTTCATTGTAATCAACCAAATATTCCTGGCTAAAACCGCGAGCTTTATATCTTAGAGGTTTTCCAAACTCATCATTTTTATTGTAAATACCCACTTACAGTCGATGATATTTCTATTTTCGGGTCTTTGTACAAGTGTCCAGGTTTCATTATCAATGAGCGATTTAATTTCCTCATTAATAGCTTTTTCCCATAAAGCTTTATCATTCCTGGATGCAATTTCTTTATAAGATGTAGGTATTTTGCATAATAAAGATTTAGCGTATAGCAAATAGTTCATAGAAATATCATCTTCATTTTCGTTATAAGATACGGTAGGCAAGTTTTTAATCCTCTCACTCCTTCTTTGACCATATGAAGTCAGTTCATTTTGAGATAAAGTCAACCTATTTTGAAATGAAGAACTGTTTTGATGCATATCTGTTTCACTTACAGATTTATTAGGTGGTGGACCTAATGATACAGGTATTTTGTCAGTCTGTTTACACTTTTTCTCTACGTTGTGTCTGTCAATGTTATCAGAATTATTACAATTTTCAGGCACAACTCTGTCAGACTTCACTGGTCTGCTTAACAAGAAATTAATTTCATCCACTATCACATCTCTGACTTTTTCAAACTTTTCGTTTACCACATTCCACACCTTATAACCATTCGGTTCATAACCAATTAATATCCCTTTTAAGGATTTTTCATCGAATTTGGTTTTCCTAGTTTTATTCAGAAAATAAACTGTTGAACCGAAAACCTTTAAATATTTAAGTTGTGGTTTTTTAATATGCCACAATTCAAATGGTGTCTTAGCTGTTTTCAGTGCTTTTGTAGGGCTGATATTTATCAAATATGTAGCTGTCAACACAGCCTCGCCCCAGAACGTTTTGTCAAGTTTAGCACCAGATACCATGGCTCGACTTCGTTCTGTTATAGTTCTTATCATTCTTTCGGCAATACCATTCAAAGCAGGGGTATGCGGCACTGTTAAGTGGTAACTTATACCTTTTTGCACACAGAACTTTTTCATTTCATTTGACAAATATTCACCACCATTATCGCAATACAAATTGACAATTCTCGAACCGAAATGAACTTCACACTTTGAAACATAATCTTGAAACGTACCAAAAACGTCAGATTTATGAGCTACTAAGTATGTCGCACAGTAGTGTGTATATTCGTCGACAAAAATTACGAAATAGTTTTTGTCGTCAAGTGTTGAAGGAGTGATGGGACCACACACGTCACTATGCACATTGAATAGAGGTCGTTTTATAATTTTTGACTTTGATTTATTAAATGGCAAACATGCTTGTTTTCCTTTTATACAAGCTTCACATAATTTATCATTTGGTGTAACATGATTTATTTTTTCATTATCAGAATAAAATTGTTTGCTTTTTATTTGCACAAACTTTGATTTGCCTATGTGACCAAGCCTTTGATGCCATAATTCATAATTATTATTATGTACGACCCTATTTGATGAGCTTCTAGCATTTAAGGCACATTTTTCATGTATGAAATTAATACCAATTAAATTGTTCAAAGACTTACCCATTGTTACCATCTTACCCTCGTTGTATATTTGCACACCACCATCATTGGCAAAAACGACGGTCATTCCTGCTTGTTGCATTTTCTTCACCGAGAGTAAGTTGTAAGGAATTTCAGAACAGAAAAGGACATCCTGTAGCATTCCCTTTATTCCTAAGTAGCTGGTTACTGCAATATTGCCCTTTTTCGTTGCTCTTATATATGTTCCATTCTTAGCAACTGAGATGTTTATTGGTTTTTTCAGTTCCATAAAGTTTCGTGCCAGATCTTCTCTATTAATTAAATGATCTGAGGCACCCGAGTCCAAAATAAATGTTATCTCGTTTTGATCGTCATGCACTTTTCCGTAGCCGCCGACCATAAAAGAAAATCCCGAGATATTTGGATTTTCAGCATCCGTAATATTAACAGTTTGAACTGTTCTATTGTTTTCGGAACGTTGTTTCACCTGCTTATTATAATAACAGTTCTTTTGGACATGACCTTTTCTTCTGCAACAATTGCATCTTATATGTTTCATTCTATCATGTTTCGGCTTGAATGAGGTTTTATAAAACTGTCCTCGATTCGAGTTCCGTCGCATGTTTGTATTTCTATAATTGTATCGGTCTTGAGTTTTAGGTTTTATTGTAGTACCCGGTATTGTTGTAGTTTCCACTTGGAGAACTTTCATACTTGTATCGCGTCTTTCATTGATCAATTTGATTTCGTGATCAAGAAGTCTAGTTTTCACAAAGGTTAAGGTCAAACTGTCCTCTGCCAATGTTTCAATAGCTGTGACAACACCATCATAACTTTTAGGTAGAGTCATAAATAAATGTGTTACCTTATCTACTTCTTCTAATTTTGCACCTGCAGCGATTAATTCGATTAACAAGTCGTCGAATTCTTGGAAGTGTTTTGTCAAGGGGTTTTCTTCATTTAACTTAAAATTCAACAACCTTTTCCGCAAAGCTAGTTGAGTTGCTATGCTTTTCCTTTCGTAGATGGAATCTAGCTTCATGAAAATTTCCTTCGCAGTATTTTCTTCACTTGTAAGTCCCAGCAATGAATCCGATAAATACTCTATTATCGTATTCTTAGCGATTCTTTGTCTTTTGTGCCACTCACTGTTCGGTTCTTTAGGAGTTTCTTCATCAATTATATTAAGCACTTCAAGTTCGTTTAATAAATTACGTACTCTAAGTTTCCACACACTATATTTGTCCCCATCAAACGGTTTAATATTTCTTTTCATTTTAAGATTATCCATTTTATTAAATCACTAAAAGAATCACTAAAAGTAACTTGGAATGTTTTTTAAAGTCTATATCACTGGGCCCATAACCTATTGGGTTTTGAGAACCAATGAAAGACACAGTTATAATTTCTATATAATTATTTATTATATTTATTTGGTAGGAGAGGTGTGTGTGCGCTCTCGCTTAGTCCAGACGGAACACTAGCGTCTAACTATAATAAAGTTATGCACAATGTAAATACGTAGGGAAGAGAAGGACTCTCAAACTACTTAAGTGGGACCGATGTATTTTGTTGTATTCCAACAGTAGTCTCCTTTTGTTCCTTGATTCGTTATTTTGATCAGAAAAGTCACTTTTCAGGAACTCAAACAGTTCATATTCGTCGCACATAATATTTTCTTTTGCTATTTATTTATTACTCGAATAACTTCGGCAAATAAACCCAAAACAATTCAATAAAAGCTCCTCTGAAGTAGCGTAAACTGAATGGATTGTGAGGTTACTTTTTGACAAGTTGTTATATGAAAAGAAATGTCAAACGAACGTTCGTAATACGGTATTGCCAGGCAATATTCGGGCAGAAGTCGGCCAGGGTGTCACGTGACCGCTGACTGGCTTGTTTAACGAGTTCATAATACGAAATTGCAAGGCAGTTCTGTTTACGCTGTAAACTGCCTGGAAATAAGAGTTCATAATAGGGCCCCTGTTCTCTTCGAAAAATCCATTTTCGATGTCAAATTTATGCTGTCCTCTGTCCTGCCAGTTATCTAACCAGCCAGGTGTAGTAGGCCAAGATGTATAAAACCTCCTGATCAAATTCTGAGAGTGCGTTTAAGAAACTTATAATTATAATAATTTAGAATTTAGTTATTTAGTAGACAACGTATTTAAGTATAAAATAAATTTAGAATATCCAAAATTATATAAGTAAATGATTTTTAGAAAATACAAACTTAGTGCAACCTTCATTGAATAGGCTGGTAAGAAAATCTATGAAATAAGTAGACCTCAGTTTGACACTTTTGACGTAAATGTCGTTTAAAGAATAAAATTGTGTAATATGATGAAAAACTAATAAAAAGTATGATGAATGGAAAGAAAAACGTAAGTAGAGTGATATATTAACCATATCTGTAATAAACAGATACTATACTATACCCATTAAAAGCGCGTGTTCTTTTATCGCATTCAAATCAGTTCCATATCCAGGTAAAAAATGAAAATTAATTGTTATCATTGTTTTCCTCCAACAATAATATAAATAAATATAAGTTTTACAAAAATAGCACCACCACAGCACCAGGTTAAATAAAGAAAATATTTTCTGTGAGTAGAGTTGGTTAATTTTAATATTTGAGGTACTCTAGGACTTCTACTTCAAATTTCCAGCTGTAAAGCGATTAATACTTTGTTGCACCTCTTACGAGCTAGCGTTCAGTTTTATACAACCCTTAAAAAATATAATAAATTCTCTGGTTAGAAACCAACCCAAGAAAAGGTATCAAACAACACAATAAGCAATTATAAAGTCAAGCTAGTCGAAGACCTTAAAGAAACCAACGCACTAAACGAAGCCAAGCACAAAAAGCCACGAAATAAAATTCTCGCGTCACCAACCAGTTAAGTTTCAAGCGGAATTCCCAAGATATTCATATAGCCTTAAAGCTGAAAGCGCTTTATACGTACCGAGTCGCTAAAAGGAAGAAATTTGTCCACTTTGGGTGTCGGAATGATTTATGCAACGAGTTTCTTCGCTGCAGCCGCTAAGTTTTTATCGTCCGCACAGATGTGAGTATTGTTGTAAGTTTGCGCGAATGTACTGAATATTGGGATAGTAGTTGGGACAGAATATTGTAGTGATATTGAAACTGAACAAAGTAATGAAAATAGAATAGTAGAACTTAGTACTTCAGATATCTTACACAAGTCTACAAAAAAAAAAAAAATGGTTGTCTGTAAAGTTGGTTTACGGACGATAGTTTAACGTGAAAACATCATAGCAAAAGATTGATGCGGCGCAAGCGTACAATGAGCGTAACGGGACAATGAGTCATCCTTTTTCGTGCATGCAGCCGGCGTTCATCGATCTATAGACGTTGTCACGTCAAAAAAAAAAAAAAAAAAAACTTTATTTACGTGTTGCCTGGGATATTTTTGCGGGATTTTGTAATTTATAATGGGATATCATTAATTGCACACTTTGTCAAATAAGTTTTTGCCGTCATAAATGGTTCACTTGGTAATTTTACGGCAATTTACTTTGACATATTTTACTCGACTGCCCAAGAAAGGAGTGATAACCTTGTTTATTAATTAATCCACGAGAACTTCATTAATTAACAAAATCCACGAGAGTTTCAACCACACTGAAAAAAATAATTTTGCCTAACTACTTCGGCTATTTCAGGAATAATCAAAGTTTGACAAGACTTTATAAAAGTTAACTTGATTTAATAAAAGTGATACACAACAGCCAGCACAGGTTTTGGTTACATGTTGAATAAAGTTGTGTGGTCACTTTTTTGTGTTACATGTTGACGAAAGTTTGGTTATGTATAAGTAAAAAAATTTTTCAGTGCAATAAAGTTATTTTATTAAAGATGGAAACCTTTGCTTCACAGTAACTTAAAAGTATTGGATAGTATTATTTATGTATTCGTATTGTTACGCGCCACACTAGTTTAAGTACCACTAGCGTCATCTAGTATCGAGTAGCAGAACTAGCAGACTCGAGATTCCTCTAGAGAATTCGATGCTAGAACTTTCTAGAACTTTCGACACTGGTCAGTAGGGGCCGGTATGTACTCGAACATTCTAGATGTTTCTACAAGGTTCTGGAACAATCTTAGGAATATAAAAGGCCGTATGCACCGCGACTCGGGACAGTCGAAGTCGAAGCGAACAAGCGAACAAGTGCGATCAGTAGTGCTTTATAATTAGTGTGTTCGAGTTGTTATCAGTGTTGATTAATTAAAGTGTCATTTTTGGTTTGTAAATCGGCAGTTTTTATTGTCACGAACCGCAAGCTCGTAAAAGTATAAATCTATTTCCGAGTTTCGACGTGCAAAGGAAGCTGGGTGTCATTAGAGCGTCGTCTCTTACTTATGATGCCGGATGTTCAAATAGCCTGCCTCGAGGGAAATAATAAATGGACGGTCGCATGCGAAGTAAATATGTAGTATTTACACGTTTTATAAAGTGACTAGTGGTCGTAGATCTATCATTTTTAATTTCATATTTACAGTATGTTCCTACAAAATATAATGTATTAAAGCCCCATTTATACGATGCAAGTTTCTGGAACGTTGAAGAGCAATAATCGCATAAAGCTCGTTCAATTATCATAAAATGGCATACAAAAATTAAAATGGGCGATGTCCTTAAAATTCATTGTGGTTACAAGTCAAAGAATGTAATTATTCAATGGTCAATAGTTGTAAGAGCTCATAGAACTCTTGACCACCAAAATTATGACTTCATAACATTGTTATATTGCTGATTTATTTTAAGGAAAATAAATCGTTTTAAAATTCACACCGTGTGTGTTCCTGTGTTCCTTAAGGTGCATCCAGACAGTACATGCATGTGTTTCGAATAGTAAGCCAGGCATGTGTCGCATCGACACATGCCCGTTGATCATGTGTGTTGATTGATCATGTGTGCCCGGGTCGATGGCGCTTTGTGTTCCACGCGGAAAAGAATACCAAAAGAAAACCGCAAAAAAGAAAAAAGAAAAAGGAAGAAGGAAAAGAGAAAGGAATACCTCGGCCCTGGCAGGCACCGGTCCTGGAGGACCCCGTCAGTGCGTGCTGACATCTCTTTGAGGCCCGCGTGAACACAACGCGCCATCGACACGGGCAACAACACGGGTGGGTTTTAGTCAGTAAATGTCTGACACGCCCTCCCGCTCCGCCCACAGCGGGAGAAGTTATTTGATAATTTCCCAATCAAACAATAAAGGCATGTGTCGGATCCTGCCAGAGTTGCGGGTTTGTCCGAAAGGGATACCGTAGCCTTGGCACAAGGGCAATTGAAAGAACACGGGTAGGTTTTAGTCAGTAAAAGTCTGACAAGCCCTCCGGAGAAGTAATTGGATAATTTCCAAACCCAAAAAAAAAAGATATGTGATGCATGCCTCTTCTGGCTGAGGCTAAAAGTGACATGTGTAAAAAATGCATTTACATTGCATCGCACTGTCCGGACGTACCTTTGCAAAGGTGTCTGTCACGTGTTTGATGTGGAAACCCACTAAGCAAAGTATAAACATAATCAGCCTCTAATGTTCTCACTTCTGGGAAGCAGGTTTCTTCTCTGTGAAAGGGAGAGGGCCGTCATCCAACTGGCACTGGGTCCTTGTGATGGATTACGATGTATGTTACATGTCTTCGAATTTACGATCTTAGGACATCTCTCCTTCACCATTTTGATAGCAGTGGCGTTCGACCCTAAGTGTACGGCCTGAGTGAAAAGGCTTGCGGCGGGGCGTTTTGCGTCGCGTGCAAGCGGCGAAAGATTGTTAGGCGCGCCGCTCGCCGCCACTCAGGACACTCGCGAGGGATTGTATGTGTTTAACATGAACGCCGCACGCGCCGCCCCGCCGGACGCTCGAGTCGAGCGTGCACTCAGTTCGAACACTAACTCGTAAGTCGCATATTACAGTAACGTAAAGGAAAATAACAAAAATTTCCTTCAAACTAACCAGTTTGAAGGAAATTTTTGTTACACAAACCTTCTTAACATGTTCTGGCACCATTACAAGACTTTGTCACGTAACAAAAAAGCAACGTCCAAACTAGTACTGGTTACAAGTATCTAACCTACTTTTTCCATAATCCCCACAAAACACAATCCAGACGTCCTGCAACCGAATTTACGGGCGCTTTGACAGAAAACCAGAGAATTACGGACCTAGCTATGGATGAGAAATACGGCCACAAAATATTTACGTACAGAAGCTTTAATACAATGAGCGGAAACAGGCGCATGCACACATAGACGCATACGTACGGCAATTTCAAACAAAAATGCCAGTCGCGCGCACGGTTACCTACCATATCCAAATTCGAAGTCTTGTCAAAAAGCCGGATATCTGCTAAAAAGTTCAGACATTTTACTTTTTTAATATTTCTCTTCTTCTTTATTCAGAAATTGAAAGAAAAATAATCCCGTTTAGCCGAAAATCCCGAACAAATGACTAGGCCGGAGCAAAACTGGACGGAAGGCCAAAAAGTTGGACATGACCGGACAAATCCGCACGCACGTTGTATGGAGCTGATCTTCTGTACCCACGTATTTTGTGTCACGGCTTTAGCACCAAATTTCGAAACGCACGGGAACGGAGACTGTTGGTCGTACATAATCTGTCTGAAACCCGAATGTTGCCCGGGTTGTTACTTAGCATAGCGATCGGGTGGGATAAAGTGGGATTGGAATTTTAAGTTGATATTATTGTGGTCGACTTTTCTTGGTCCTTTTTGGCGTATATTTAGAATAGAATAGAATATAATATAATTATTTGCATTAAAACATGGTAAAATAATGGTCTTAATACGAGTAATATGGTTATAACCTACATGTCATGGACACAAGCCATCACACACAAGTCATCACTCGCCATGGACTGACATACAAATATATTAAAGAAAACATGTTATAATTATGCACCTGGCATCAATAATATCAGTATATTTAAACATCTTATTCTTATTGAATTAACTCTTATATTATTATGGGCTTCGTATTAATTATTTTCAGGACGACTTTTGTAGTCCGCAGTTACGTACATAGGTACACTCTAAAAATATTCTCGACAGAATCTCCAAGACATTCTTTTATTAGTATTTTTTTCTAGCGGAATCCTAAAGAGAACAATTTTAATGTGACTCTTTTGACGTCTTTAAAAAATTATAAGTTACCTATATCTATGAAAAAGTTACAAGAGAAGTACTAGGTCTTATCACATTATGTATCTTTTAATGGGCACGTCTTAAGGCTCGTACAGACTCGCGCGATATCGCGACCGCGACAGGCACCGACAAAGAAATTGTGCTACTAGTGTCGCGTCGCGAACGCGATATCGCGCGAGTCTGTACGAGCCTTTACTCCTACACAGACTTTTCTTTTTTTTAGTTTAGTAGTAAGAAAATAGAAAAAAAAGAAACATTGTTTTACTATCACAGAAACACACTGAAAAATATATGAGTTAACTCGAAATACTTAGTACGAGTAAAAACAAAACAAAAGCAGTCTTATTCTTTGAAATTCCGTCAAGTCTTTTCGTCGCCTATCCCGCAATCTTTGAACACTAAGGTCTTCAACCAGTGCGTCCTGCCCATTATGACATATGGAGCCGAAACGTGGATACTGACACTCGGGCTGGTATAGAAGTTTAAAGTCGCTCAGTATGGAGCGGGCTATGCTCGGAGTATCTTTGAAGGATAAAATCAAGAATGAAATTATCCGTTAGAGAACCGGAGTTACCAACATAGCTTGCAGAGTAAGCAAGCTGAAGTGGCAGTGGGCTGGCTATGTTCGTCGAAGGACTGATGGCCGGTGGAGCAGACGAGCAAGCGTAGTGTGGGACGCCCCCCAGCTAGATGTACCGACGACCTTAAAAAGGTGACTGGATGCGGAAGGCGGAGGACAGAGTGTTGTGGCACAGCATGGGAGAAGCCTATATTCAGCAGTGGACTGCGACAGACTGAGTTGATTGACCGAATAAATAGTGCCATTTCGATAGGTATTTTGAATTTATGATTCAAAACGCATGGTTATAATATTAATGACGACACGGTTGGCGCAGTGGTTATGCGATTGACGGCTGCGCTGCGTGTCGAGGGTTCGATTCCCTCACGGAACAAATATTTGTATGACCTACAAGTAGTTGTTCCGGGTCTGGCTGTTTGTGTATGTGAGTTTAAAATGTTTGTAAACGCACCCACAATACAGGAGAAATTCCTAGTGAGGGCCAAAGTTAAAATAAAAGTATATAATATGTTTTTTTTTTTTTTTGGAATGGCTGCTCGCCGTTCAACCTAGGAGGTTGTCATCTGCTTAACCGGACTTGGGTGCCCCAATAAATTAAGGTCTGCCCCAATAAATAACTTAAAATTTCTTGCAAAACCAAGAAGCTATTTTATTACTTGCTAAGTGTACTTATAAAACATTATAAGCCAAAACCGTATGTGTTCAGAACACCTAAAGTTAAGTTTGAATTTGCTCAAATGGTAAAAAAATAGACGTTATTCTCATACATACAAAAATGTCTGTTGATTTTATAAATTCCTACATACAGTTACAATTTTTTTTACATTCATACATGTACAATCAGTTGAAGACGCAAATTAGAATGCAGTAAAGAAAGTCTTATCCTGCATATTAGTCTGCAAAATAGCGTATAAATCAATAGTTTTTGTAGTAACAAGTGTTTTTACCGCATTTTAATCTGCATATTATGTGTACCGCTTTGCCTGCAGTAGCTGTTATGTTTTAAAAAATCCTTTTTATTTAGAATCAAACAAACCAAATATATATTAATTATTATTTTTCCAAAATTCAATCTTTGTTATCACTTAGTCCTCGTGGGAATAAATAATCCACCATGCAAATTTGGTTTCATAAAAAACGTTGCGTCAAAAAGATTTTTGGGGGTTTTCTTGAAACTGCCTTTTTACTCATACTGCATTTTAGGGCCTGCATGGCACAACTATTCAAATGTCAAAGAAACAAAAAAAAAAAACCGGTCAAGGGCGAGTCGGACTCGCGCACCGAGGGTTCCGTACAATCGTATATAGCTTCATAAGCTTCATTCGTATAAGTAGGACCTAAATAGTTATGTGCCCAGAAAAAACTACAACTGTGCTTCACCCAAATCAACCTGTGAGTAGGTAGGAAAGAGGATATTTTGGTTGTGAACCTCGAAATGTTTTAAAATTTTCATCGGCGAGGCCTTTATTTGCCAGTTAATTTTAACATTGCGGTGTAGAATATTGCAGTTTTTGGTCAGAGCCATCTATTGACAGATAAAGGAACTAATGTAATTTTTGTTGATTTCTGAAAAAGTATGCTATTTAGAGACATCGTTTTATTTTCTTATATATTATATAAGCTTCTATCACATAGAATAATTTCAGATTTTTCTCTATGCAAACTTCAGAGATAAGGGGGGAACGGTATTTTTTTTTTACATTTTTCATCATAAGTCGAAAACTATGCGGCCTAAAGAAAAAAAAAAATGTTTGAGAATGTGCAAACAGCGCTCTTTCATATGATATCCCACATGCCCTTGTAGCGGCATTTCGAATTTTTAAGACTACCTTTCAGTCCCTGTAACAAAAAAAAAATAAACACTTTTTTGTTTCTTTCTTATTTGAAAAAAAGTTGAGCAAACGTCATCTAAAGTTATTCTAAATTTCAAGTTGATAGCATCAGTAGTTTTTGAGATATTCAGCTGTGACGGACAGACAGATAGACTGAGTCACACCATAAGGGTTCCTTTTTACCATTTTGGTACGGAACCCTAAAAACCGGCCAAGTGCTTGTTGGACCACACACAATGAAGGGTTCCCAAGAACATACTTATCATTGTAGTTGAAGAACAAATTCTCCCATACATTCCAACAGCAAATGTATGTTTTTACGCACAATATTCAAAGATTTACCATGTTATATTAAGACCATAGTTTTCTAATAGGTTTTCCTGTTATCTATAAGTATAAAACTATTTTCTGTAATTTTAGGAACAGTAGTTTCAGAGATAAGGTGGTAATTGTCAATTTTCATATATTTTCTTAAACAACTTTAAAAGTATTTATTTTAAAATTATTACAAAAATATGTCTGAAATCCATACAATAAGCCCATTCATTTGACATAACACACGGTACAGTTCGCAAAAACAATTTTTTTAATTTTCTGACTTTGTCTCAAAAGTGACCCCCATATTCAAAATGCATTTATTTACGTTACACGTCCGAGTTTAAGTCACAGAAGTTCATATGTGTACCGAATTTCAACTTAATCGGTCCAGCAGGTTCGGAGCAAATTGGCTGTGACAGACGGACAGACAGACACACGAGTGATCCTATAATTGTTCCGTTTTTTCCTTTTGAGGTACGGAACTCTAAAAACCGGAACCATCTTTGTCGCAGTCGGGTGAATCTATCTTTTTAATCTTTGCCTGAATATCAAACTCTTTCACTGTATGTGCGTATCTCGTAAAAGCTGTGTGAGAAAATAAACAAATAAAAATCTCAACATATTGGAGGATAAGCCGTTGACATTCACACGTTTCGATACACACAATATAACAAGATTCTATCAAATAAATGTCTAATAAAATACGAAATTCCGACTGTCTGTACAGAAATGGAATGAAAACCATTGTTTGCTTCAATGTGTCTCGATATATGTCAGTGTCAACTCTACTGAGGCAGAACGTGTAAATAAATTAATGTTATCTACCGATTTTTTGTTTTAAACGATTTTTGGTAGGCAAAACTAGTCTTACTACGTCTTACAATAAAGCCTGATTTGCGGTGCGATTAAATTGCCCGTGGCATACTATCATCATCATCATCAGCCCATAGCAGTCCACTGCTGGACATAGGCCTCTCTAATTGTACGCCATTCAGCTCGATTACGGCATACTATAAGTTGAAGCAAAAGTAATAGTTTCACCGTCTGAAAAGTGTTTATTCAAGTCAATTGTTGCTTCCATTTTATTGTGTACATACGTGTAAATGGGGCATTAGTATTATAAACAATCTAAATTTATCTTTTTATATGCACATGTTATAGTGACAATAAATCATGTTTTCTTTCTTCTTTTTATCTTGCAATAGTCATTTTCGATAACTTACAATTTGACAATAGCTGTACTATCAAAAATTTCATTTGAGCATGTCAGATATAGTACAATTACTATACAGGAAAAGTGTTTAACCAATGCGCAAACTTTGACAAATTAAACGTAAATGAGTTTTATAAACACCTCTTCTTATTTTGACATATCTTAGTAGGTACAAAAAAAGTTATCGTTAACGAAAGATGTTTATTTTGAAACTGGTTTAATGGCAACTCGCCGCGCGCCCCGTCGGTGTGGTCAGTGAAGCGGAACGCTGTAGTAGGTACCTATCAGCTGTGCGCCCGCGCAATTCGCCGACGTAGGTATTTCAGCGGGTTATTTAATCACTAATTTAATCAGGTTTGAACTAGTTTTTTTAAGTTTAGGCCGTGACTTGAAATTATTTGAAGAACAATTAAAATTTTTCCTTCATAGTTTCATAGGCTTAGAACCATCAAAATGCAGAAAAAAGAAATGATTGTGATCAATTAAATTAGGGCATAGTAACTTTTATAAATAGTTGCTTCAACACAACACAGGCAATTATTTCTTACATTAAAAGGAGTCTATTAGTATGTGGTGGCGTGTGTGTTGGATCATTAAGTTCTCTTCCAAATGGTTGAGCTGAATGATGCTGATCCATAAGTCATGTTCGTGAATGGGCGCCGTCAGTATAGTAGTTATATTAATTTTTGAATAGTTTTTTGTTTTTTTAATTACGGACGCTTCTAACGTGCACGTTTTAATACATTGTTCTCACATGTATAATGTTTGTGTATGTGAGTTTAAATATTTGTAAATGCACCCACAATACAGAAGAAATCCCTAGTGTGGGGAAAAGTTATGAAAAAAAGAAGATAATTTCAACATTATTGATGTAACAGAGTGTCAAGCTTTGGAATGGGAGTTACCCATTCCAAAGCATATTAGGTTCCTATGGAGAAGAACGGGCAAGAAACTCCACGGACACTCTTTTAAAACTATATATTGTTACAAATTATTGGTTACATCAATAATGTTGAAATTATCTTCTTTTTTTCATAACTTTTCCCCACACTAGGAATTTCTCCTGTATTGTGGGTGCTTCATCTGTACCAAATCCTTGACAGTTCAAAAGTGCCTGTAATTGGTTTATTTGAAATAAATGCTTTGTGTTTGAGTTTGTAGTTAGTTTATTCGTATCGATTACTAGGTTAAAAATTAATCCTTCATTTAGAAATAATGTAATTTTCAATACAGTTGTTAAACATGGCGTACTTTCCGAGGCTATATATATGATTCGAAAATTAAATATTTTGCACAGGCATCTTTTGTTTTACGCGGTCGTGACTTTTGTTTACGAGCTCGATCATTTTGTTTTGCAGTTTAGTTTTAAATTTATAAGTCAATTTAAAAAGTTTAGTCTCAAGGAGTTTTCATACATAGAATAAAATGGGATAGATTTTATACGAAGAAAAATGAATGAGTCCGTACGTCTTAGTATTGAATTCTCAAAAGTCTTTTAAATGGTTGTTTAATATATTTAATTACCAGTTTTAATTTAATTATTTTCACATCATTATTTGTCAAAAATCGAATAGGCTGTATAGGCTGCTGTCGTTTTAAAAAAAAATGTCTAGTTGCAAAAACGCGCCATTTTCTGAAAATTTTAATTTTTCATATATACCTAATTCGTTGATTTGTTTTTTACTATTTCCCACAACTGTATTGAAAAACGTCGTGTGATACACGGGTGTGTAGGTTTTTTAATGACACGAGTTTGCAATAACCTACTTCCCACCCTTGTATCACAATATACTATTGTCAAACCGTCATTCAGATCCGTACCTACAATACGTTTCAAAGCGTTCCAAAAACAGAATTTAAAAATAGTTCCATTACCTCAATCCCGACAATAAGTGTTTCAATTCCATTTGTTACTTTAACTGCGCCACGAAATAGACAGAAACAGAGAGAAACCTATCCTAAAATCAGGAGATTGGACGAAAATGCACTGAACTATTTTTTACTGTCCAATCTCGACTTGTTTGCCCGGAAAATACTTCACATTCGCTACGGACGTCGGAAGTACAGTTGAGTTGGCAATTGAATTCGTTTTTATTTACTTTGTGCAAAGTATACTTTTTGAAATTCATTCTGTTTAGCGTTGTCACACTTTTTTTTTGTTTCTATTTCTGTTTGGGATGGCTGTGATAAATGATGAGTGTCGTTACAGAACGCAATTTTGAACTATTAAATACATTTCAGTTTGGGCTAGAGTTTGTTTTTAATTAAATCTCTTTTTGAGTCTATGTTGTTTCTCTAGTCTTCGTCTCAAACCCTAAATAAACAGTCATCATCATCATTTCAGCCGAAAGACGTCCACTGCTGAACATAGGCCTCCCCCAATTGGGAGGGGTTTGCCATAATCGCCACGCTTGGCAGACTATGGTGTTAAAATGCATAGAGAACGCTGCTGCCCATTCTCTAGTAAGTCCCTCAGTCGCCTTTTACGACACCCATAGGAGGAAATGGGGTGATGCTATTCTTTACGTCCGGCATCACACGGTAATTTACGTCCGGCATCACACGATACCAAATAAACAGTGAGTGTGTTTATTTGCAGATTTTAATTTGTCGTCAAACTTAGTCGGGCCAAAAACAATCGACCCGACGACCGAAGAATTACGCAATTTTTTGGACCGTTTAGGTTTAATATTGAAGATCGCGCAATGATTCAACAAAAGTTTGAGCGAGTGTAATTTTTATTGCACCGTATTTTAATTGCATCGTATAGTATTATGCAGATGTTGTTCACGCGAAAACATTAAAGCTTATTCAATATTATTGTGTTTTAATAATGGATCGTTTGAGTGCAAAGGCTGATATTAATCATATTGCGCAATATTAATAGTGTGAAAACTTGTTGTAGGTTTAGGAGCCGTATTAAGTTAAGAAATTGGTAGACAGATAGATAGATAAGCCTTTAATTGCCTTAAAAATTGTATAAAGTTGTTACTGTCTGGTTTTGTCAAAATTTAGGTACCTACACATGTTTGGCTATACAGAATATTGTATCTATTGCATGCAAAATAATTAATAAAGGAGTCAAAGGTGAACTATAGTATATCGCAGATTAATTGGTAATACAATAATAGTCATACAGATCATATATCACAAACATTTTCATTAATACCTGTACATACTTATTTTATGTTTTAAAACAGGTAAGTAAAGTCAGGGAAATTAATTTTTAAGCAAATTGACTACCCACTGAAATTGTCCGTAAATCACAACTGACACGGCAAGTTGACGTAGGGTGTCAAATTGCTTAACAATTAATTTCCTTGACTTTACAATCACAATCATAATACATTGCGATTTTCTCGTTCTCATATTTATAAGTTCTGTTACATATTTGATGGAGTTACGAACATAGTATATAGAAGAGCATTACTTCTATTCTATACAGTAATATTCTACATATAATATATATGTATGTATATTATAGGTGAATATTTATATATGTATGTATTTGTATGTAATATATGTTTGTAATAACAGCCGCACGGGTCGATCCGTCAGATTAAGCTACGCTTACCGGGGTTGGTCCGTGGATGGATGACCATCTTTACATACCGAGACTCCTCCGTGCCTCGGAAAGCATGTTAAGCCGTTGGTCCCGGCTGTCATTCGTGGATCTTTGACAGTCGTTACGGATCGTCAGAAGCCCGAAAAGTCTGACAGCCAGCCAAGGGGTATCGTGTTACCCAGTTACTGGGTTGTTGGGGTCAGATAGGCAGTCGCTTCATGTAAAATAGTGGTATTCAGCTGCATCCGGTTAGACTGGAAGCCGACCCCAACATAGTTGGGAAAAGGCTAAGCAGATTGATTGTATTTGTATGTATGTTTATTTTTTATAGATACAGTTTTGTTTTAAGTATTTTAATTTAAATTTTATTGTTTCACTTTTCTACACACTGTGTCTACATTTCTTATCCAACTTTCCTCTCGCAGGTCTGCTGGAAGAAATTTCTTTTGAAATAAGCAGTACCTTTCTGCTCTTCTATGTTAATATATTGTCCAGTCTAGTATTTTGTGTGTACATAAATAAATAGTAATATCAAAACCATACTTTTTGAAGTACGTATTTTCTCAAAGTTGCAATTTTTATGTCACGCACGAGAAAAGCGCTTTTTAATTTTGCGTCACTGCAAGATATTCAAAATCAAAAGTTATTTATTCAAATTAAGCTGACAATCAGTACTTTTGGAACGTCAAAATTACATAAGGATAGTTTCCCAAAACGCCCGCTGTTCCCCACTTCCTAGTGCTTTAGCTGGGAAGAAGACGTGGCGCAACAAACTCCCCAGCAGCACAGCTGTCTGTTCTATACAGAATGAACTTGATTCTATGCAGTAATAGGTATGCAAAGTAATTAATGTTGGTACACGACATAACTATACCGAACGCGCAACAGTTCCTTGACGTCTTCACTTCTTGACCGCCACCGATGAACTTCACTTGTCGCCGATCGAACGTTATTTTGTTGATTCTGTCATGTGCCGCTAGGCAGCGCTAACGTCGCGATTAGTCAAGAACCGATGGCGCGAATCCATCAACTCCATCGAACGCCAACAGATGGCGCTGGCGTACTGGATACAACTCGTCTCCGACATATACAACATCCTTATGTTTATTGTCTCTCTTGTATCATCTACCCCAGCAAGTTTTAGCAATAACTTCGTTAAATTAATGCATTTGAGTATCAAAGCCATATCCCGCATTGTTGCTTATTAATTCCATTGTCCACGCACAATGTATTTAACCAACTCGCACATTCAGCGTCTAATAAATTAAGATTTGATCAAATCAATGCAATACAATGGTATTACTAATGACGTCTTAGACTATGCTGTTAGGCTAATTAATCAAGCCTTGAATTAGGTGTGATACACAGACCATGGAATCGTCACGTCGTGCCGGCAACAAAACTAATAAACTCAAAGTTAAGATATAAAGAAAAATGAAGTTAGTTGCCCGCAAGAACGGGTAAGATGTTTCTTGCCCATTCTTCTCCATAAAAGGAAAAAGAGTGTTCATGGAGTTCCATGACCGTCGACCTTCAACCGTCTGTTTCTATACATTATTCGTGACGTAGTTAGTGCATGCGAGTAAACAATGACACGCTGGTTTTGTATGGAAACTATTGACAATGCCGCCTCTAGCAGCGGCTGCCAAGATGTGTCCGAGCTTTATGGTGTTAGATGTGATACGATAATAATACAGGTTAGTGTTGAGGTTCAACCGCCAGTTTCTATACTTTATTCGTGTAGTAGAGCGAGTAAATAGGGACAAGCTGGGTTTGTATGGAAATTTTGATAATGCCGCCTCTAGCAGCAACCACCTGGGCGTCTTCGTGCTCTGTGGTGTCATATGTGATACGATAGTAATAGAATTCATTGGTTATTGTTAAGATCCAACCGCCAGTTTCTATACGTTAATCGTGTAGTAGTGCAAGTAAACAGTGACACGCTGGGTTTGTATGGAAATTGTTGACAATGGCGCCTCTAGCAGCGGCCGCCGAGGTGATTCCGAGCTCTGTGGTGTCAGATGTGATACGATAGTAATACAATTCATTGGTTAGTGTTGAGGTCCAACCGTCAGTTGCTATACGTTATTCGTGACGTACGAGTAGTGCGAGTTCACGGTGACATGCTGGGTTTGTATGGAAATGTTGATAATGCCGCCTCTAGCAGCAACCACCTGGGCGTCTTCGTGCTCTGTGGTGTCAGATGTGATACGATAGTAATACAATTCATTGGTTAGTGTTGAGGTCCAACCGTCAGTTTCTATACGTTATTCGTGACGTACGAGTAGTGCGAGTTCACGGTGACATGCTGGGTTTGTATGGAAATGTTGATAATGCCGCCTCTAGCAGCAACCACCTGGGCGTCTTCGTGCTCTGTGGTGTCAGATGTGATACGATAGTAATACAATTCATTGGTTAGTGTTGAAGTTCAACCGCCAGATTCTATAAGTTATTCGTGACATAGTTCGAGTAAACAATGATACGCTGGGTTTGTATGGAAAGTGTTGACAATGCCGCCTCTAGCAGCAACCACCTGGGCGTCTCCGTGCTCTGTGGTGTCAGATGTGATACGATACTAATACAATCCATTGGTTAGTGTTGAGGTTTAATTATTAATCATTGTGATTGGAAATAAATCTGCAACGTTGCAGAAATTATGAATTGAATTTTTTATGACACTGTTCGATTTTCAACTCTCAACAGTGCTCTTTTATTAAGGCACTAATTTAAGTGTTACTTAGCTTTAGTGAAAATGGTCAATGGTGCCGATTCCCTTGTTCACAAACTAAACTAAATTTAAGTTCAGTGCATCTTTTTCTTTCTATTTCATTAAGAAAAGGACAGAATATAAATTTTAGTTTAGTCCTGACAAATTAATCAGCGCTTGACGTAAATTGACGTATTTTTTGGTCGGCATGTTTTTAATCACGTCTAAACTTGTATGGAGTAGTGACAGGCGCTGATTAATTTGACAGGACTAAACTAAAATTTATCTTCTGTCTTTTTCTTAATGAAATAGAAAGAAAAAGATGCACTGAACTTAAATTTAGTTTAGTTTGTGAACAAGGGAATCGGCACCATTATATCCCCATTCAACTAAGTTTAATGCTGATAATATGACATCACCAATGCTTCCTAGCAAGATTAAGATGAATAGTGCAACGATCTCGAATCCCCGTACATATTGAATTATTTTTTTTGTACCTAACTTTGACAATCCAAACAACATCTACGTAGGTAAGATTAGACATTTAAAAAAACATTTTTTTACAGTGCATTCAACCGATTTTGACTTTTATTCCGTAGCCATAATGATGGCATTAAAAGCAAAAAAGTTGTTACAATACCAACTGTTTACTGCAGCTGCCATTTGTCATGCCACCAACGCAATAGAAGTCAAAATCGGTTGAACGGACTAATCTTATTTCAAATGGAGGAAAGATGCAAAAAAAAAAAAAACAATTTTTGTGTGATGAATTTTTCCAAGAACAAACTTATCGTTGTAGTTGAAAAACATGTTGTCCCATACGTAATGTATGGAAGAACATGTTTTTCAACTGTAAATGTAAGTTGGTCGACTATTACCCGGTAACTTGTAAAGCCTACTTAGCTGTGATAGTTTTCCTTTTAAATTCATTATATATACACTACTGCTGTAAATGTTTCCACATATCCAAGTATAATTATTTAGCTGGCAGGAGGGGAGGACACTTGACTCTAACAAAAATTAGCACTTCATAGCTTAATAATACGCAAACGGATCCCTGAATCAAAAAATGGTTTTCACAAACCCGCAATATTTTTGAACGGCCTATCCAACATCACACACTATGGGATAGACGACAAAATATAAATATCATCCCCACTTTAGGTGTAAGAAAAAAAAAAATAACAAGATTTTATTTTACCACTTTGTCAGCGTGATTAATATGTATAAAAATAAAAATAAATAAAAATAGCCTTTTTTCCTTATAATTTACAATTCTATATATTTTTTAAACTTAACCTATTAAGGGGTCATCCATGTCTGGATGAAGGCCTCCTCCATCTGTTTCCATCGGTATCTATCTTGGGCCGTTCTCCATTAATATGTATACCCATGCCAAATTACAGCTTTCTAGTACTAAGATTCTCTGAGCTGAGCCGCGGACGGACGGATAGACAGACGGACGAACATGGCGAAACTATAAGGGTTCCTTGTTGACTACGGAATCATAAAATGTACTTACCTTCTCATTCATACAAATCCAGTTCACCGAAACTCGGAGATTCAATTCCAAGTTTGTCAAAACGTGTCATCTAGTCGAGTTGCTACTGTGCCTCTGGGAGGCACATGTGCCTGGGATAAAAGGTCCTAACATTTCGTGACGTAAATGAACATAGATAAAGTAGTAAATGGAGTGTTGATGTGAAGATGAACAGTTTTGAGATGTTTACAGGTCGCGATTTAGTCATTATGCATTCGTAAAGAGGGTGAATCTACCCGTCATACTTAACAACTTTCCGTAAGAAAGTTATTAGCGATTGATAAAAAACAAACTTTGTACATCTATCCCTATTTATATAAAATTCAAAGTCCTGACTGACTGACTGAATGACTGACTGATATATCAACGCACAGCCCAAACCGGGCTGGACCTAGAGACATGAAACTTGGAGGGTGTGTTCTTTGTGAAGAGTAAATATCCACTAAGAAATGATTTTTGGGAATTCCACCCCTAAAGGAGTAAATTAGGGGATGGAAGTTTATATGAAAGTCCGTCAGTTTTGAAGTTCCGATCTTCAAATTTTGTGTTTAGGCTGACGATTGAAAATTAATTTATACGTGTCTCAGCGTTTTCGATAATTTCACCGCCGAAGGGTTCAAAAGGGGGATGAGGTTGAAAGTCCTTAATTTTAATCCCGGTAGTATGTTCCCGTCGGATATTTTTCGACATCCACGCGGGCGAAGCCGCGGGCAAAAGCTAGTAAGATATAAATTTCATCCCTTTCTTGCCCCTGTTACCATCAATGATACTACCAGTAGCAATACTGTTAATTTGATCTCCGTAGTAAGTTGTTAGAAGGGTAACCGTGAAAGTTGTTTAGTATGACAAGTATATCGTCACCCGGTGTAATAATGTTTGCTGGCTGGCACGCGATGGTCGTATTTTTGCCATTTAGACTTTCGGTTTAACTGTCTTAACCTCGTGATTGACCTTTAGTCACATCTCTCATCTTTAAAATACATATGTCGGAGACGAGTTGTATCCGGTACGCCAGCGCCATCTAGTCGCGTTCGATGGAGTTATTGGAGTTCGCGCCAACCAGTCTTGACTAATCGGGACGCAAGTGCTGCCTAGCAGCGCATGACGGAGTCTACAACATAACGCTCGACTGGCGGCAAGTGATAGCCGCACATTCCACAAGTGGAGTTCGTCGGTGTCGGCCAAGCAGTGAAGACGTCGAAGAATTGTTGCGCTTTCGGTATAGTTGTGTCGTGTTCCTACATTAATTACTTTGCATACCCATTACTGTATAGAATCAAGTTCTTCTAACTGAACAGACATATGTACTGCTGGGGAGTTTGTTCCGCTACTACTTCTTCCCAGCTAAAGCACTAGGAAGTGGTGAAGGGATGGGCGTTTTAGGGGAACTGTCTTATGTAATTTTAAAGTTCAGACTCTTAGCTTGAGTTAATGACTTTTGAGTTTAATTTGGTTTTTCAATTGCGCAATAACCACCACTACCCACAGTACGCCCACAGTAGTTAAAATATGGCTGATGATAACGAGAGAAACCATCCGTTCTCCGACACATACATATATAGAAAACTCTTTAGGGTTATGTTATTAAGGTAGGTATCCTAGGTATCCATAAATAATGGAGTAACATTCATGTATCTTCATAAACTGTGAGCACACAACCGCTAACTGCAGTATTATCTAGCCGATTCCAAACTGACCCCTCTTGAATTAATTAATCAATGACGAAGTGAGAAAACTCTCTATAGACAAATTGAGTGTCAGTGAGATTCCATTTCTCCCTACTCCAATGCAGGACCAAGAAGTTTCATTATCATCCTCCCTTAGGGAATCATTTGAGAAATATTGTAACGAGACCGGAGTGTCACTGAGTTACTTTGTTATTTAGATAATGGCATGCCTTTGATCTATTTTTGGAACAGCTCTTTTCTAAATTCTCAGAAGAGAGATTTTTGTAGTAGGTTGTTCAGAATCTACTACTGAATCAGTTTCACACACTGCGTTTACGAATGAATGAATCAGTTTCACACACTGCGTTTACGATTTCGTTTCCAAACATGTAATCAAACATAAGTTTTTGGAAAAAATTTAATACGTGGGTTTTAAACTTAACATTAGGCATAAGTTATGTCTAAGGAAAAAATTTTTTGTGTGTGTGTGTATTGCAAACAACAAGTGGGAATACCATGAATTGGAAACAAGGCTTTGGATAGACTTAAAATTTTAACTGACTTCACAAAAAGGTTCTCATTTCGGTTGTTTTTTTTTATGTTTGTTACCACAAAACTCCGTCGTTTATAAACCGATTTGAGAAATTATTTTTTTGTTTAACGGGATATACTTCCAGAATGGTATTTTTTTAAATTAAAATCCGGTTCTGATGATGGGGTCCATGAGGAATTGAGGGAACTCCTCAAATTTAATATAAGCATGCACATAGTGATTTTTATATTTTCATTAACAAGTCAAGCATTTGCATTTACAAAGTATCACTTGGTGAAGTGGAACTGATGAAGAAGATCACAGATGGCCAACGGAACTCCTGAATGTTAAGTATTTCACGGGTGGCTATAAGATATCTTGATTAAGATAGTTAAACGACTATGACGAATTAAATTTAAATAAATGGTTCTGAGGAAAATGATACCATCAAAGTGATCTGATGACGAAGCTGGAAGGTAGGCACCGGTACTCCGTAATAAAACAATGTATCCTAGCCGTGTTTGAGCATATTGGAATTGTCATGAGATGCACTCTGGCTATAAATGATTTTAAACTGACGGTAAAAAAATGGAGGAGGTTCTCAATTGGTCTATATTATATGTGCGAGCTTAACTTATCGACTATTATAACTATAATATTTATTTTATAACTAAGGAAGGTCTGTTTATTTTAGACATGGGTAGCTCGTGAGTGAGTGATAGAAAAGCGCTAGCTCTTTTCGATTGAAGTCGCTCTCGCGCACTCACTCGCTTGCTACATAGCTCACTAGCTCAGTTAACTCACTCGGACTCAGTAGTTCAGCGACACACCGATGACGCTCGAAGTCACACAGTCATTCGGCTCGCAAGTCGCATCGTTCGTTCTTCCAACAATATCTCTCCGGCACAATTCATTGTAAATCTATTCTACAGACATTACTGTAAATCTATCTTTGTGATCATTGACTTAAAGTAGAAAATAATTCGGCACATTATAAAAAGGAACCGCATTTTATATTTTTTTGCGTGTTGTTTACGTAAAGACATAACAAACAGAAAGATATATTTAATTTAGTAAGTTAGTACTTTTTCGGTTGTTTTGACGAAATAACATGCATGCCGCTGCGTGGTGCGTGCAACAAAGTACATAGTGTATTGTTGTTGATTAGTAAAGTGGCGTAAATAATTATTTGCACGGTATTACTTCAGATTTCGTGAAAACAATAGTGGACTTTTAAATATTTTTGTGAAGTGTAATTATTTGAATTATAATTAGAAGACGGCTGTCTGAGTCACTGAGCTATAGAAGAGCTAATAACTTCCAAAGAGCTATTGACTATTGACCGAGCCGAGCCGTCTCCTTCGACGCGCGTGCGGCGTGAGTCAAATGAGCTAACAGTCGGCGTCTGAGTCACTGAGCTATAGAAGAGCTAGTGAGCTAGAAGAGTGATATAGCTCTTAAGAGTGAAAGAGCTAATCACTCTTTTTCTTTTCAGTGAGCTATATCGCTCATGTCTAGTTTATTTACATACAATAAAAATGTACATTACAAGTACATTTTTTTTACAATAAAAATGTAAGATCTAGATCATAATAAAACATCATAGATATCGCTATGATGGCATGCTGCATTAACATTCTGGGTAGATTATTATTTTGCGCTGCTACAGTCCTCATTCAGGCCTGATAACAAATAAAAAAACACAAACAAACAAACAAATTAAAATAACACTTTTCGTATTATCTCCCACTGTCAGTTACGCTTGTGTCAAATTCACGTCACGCGAGCACAATAAGAGCGCGAACATCCTCTGACACAGAGGAAGCATGTGTCCCAGCAGTTAAAACGTTATGTTTTTTTTTTTTTTTTTTTTTTTTAAGAAACCTTGCCCGTCACTAGGAATTTCTCCTGTATCGTGGGTGCGCTTACAAACATTTAAACTCACATACACAAACAGCCAGACCCGGAACAACTACTTGTAGATCATACAAATATTTGTTCCGTGCGGGATCGCACGCGCGACATGCAGCGCAGCAGTCAATCGCTTAACCACTGCGCCAACCGTGCCGTCAAATAATAAAAAAATCGTCAATCGTCAAATAATAAATATGTAGGCTGATTATGCCTTATTTTAAGTTACATAAAATCTTGACACTTCCCTGTATCTATATTTTCGAAGTAGCTATGTTTTTCAAGTAAAATCCATCTCGTTTTGAGCGCCTGGCTGTTCAATTCCCACGGAATAGGCGTGACAACAGTAAATTATGTCAAGTATCATGTCGAACCACTTTAATACGTAAGAGCGTTTCTTGCATGGCCCCAATTATTTACAATAAATTACCGAGTAGTTGAAAAGCTTTAAATACAGCACAATTTAGGAGTAGATTAAGGAATTTTTTGGTAGATAGAACGTACTACAGTGTTACTGAGTTCCTATCGGAGAAAAGTATTTGTTAATTAGTGACATCTTGATTTTTTAAATTTTGATGTATGACATTTTTGATTTTTGACATTTTGATGTATGACATTTTTGATTTTTGACATTTTGATCTTTGACGTTTTGATTTCTGAAATTTTTAAATGATGTAATGATAATGATTTGATATTTGTAATAGTAATGACATGATATAAAATCTAATGATACTAATTTATATTTTCCTTTTAATACAAACATATATTTTTAATTCAGTTGATGATTTAAAATTTTATACTAGTAATTTATAAATTTAACTAAATAAGTGTAATAATAGTGATATCAATAATTTCAAATGTTTGCATGCCGATTGGTAAAATGTGGCTGAGCTAAATTTAATCTTAAGAACTATTATGTACCCACTACCCATATTTGCAAAATAAAAATTATATTCTATTTTATGCTAATAAAACTTGAACTTAACTATAACTAGACCCCAACTTGATCGACGCATCATGAAATTAAAAGAAAGAAAGAAAATATTTTATTTGGGACACGCACAAGAAATAAAAACAGTAAAAAATAAAAAAAAGAGCATTTAAAATTAACAAAAAAAAAAAAAAAGACAAATTACGTGATTTAACCAACAAAAATCAAATCAATCAAAATATTTTATATCACATAAACCTACATGGGTAGGTACTTATAAAACGTTAGAAGCTAGGTGCACGGTTCCAATTAGTAGTTTCCTATGGAGAAGAGCTGGCAAGAAACTCTTATAAAAATAATTGGCTTTACAATATTATCAAATAACATTGTTAATACCTAGGTATGGGAGGACAGTGTAGGCCTTTCAACAATTACCAGGACTTGGCCTACCAGGACAACAAAATCATGGATCTGATGTCAAAGGTTTAACGGATTCATTTAATTAGCAACAGACTCGACGGATTTAGAGTGCCTTCGACATTTTCTAAAGTACAAAACATAGTTGGCTCGTGAAACGCTTGGACTTCACTTCGTGGCCATCTCTAGAGACGAGTAGGGATGTAAAAATGCTAGATGGAATAACGTTCTTCTTATTTTTTTTTTAATGAAATAGCTAAATATTTTTTATTTATTCACAATTCACAATAATAATCTGTACCTTACTAGAGATTTATGTGAATGTATAGATAAATAATATATCCAGCTTTTTTTAAAATTTTCTTATTTGCCGCCCTTTCATATCCAAAATTCATTTGTTTTCTTTACACGTCCGTATTTCGGTCACAGGAATTAATTGTGTTTCTCAACTTAATTAGTCTATTAGATTCGGAGCGAATTGGCTGTGAAAGACGGACAGACAGACACACGAGTGATCCTATTAAAGTTCCGTTTTTTCAATAGGACGTAAGGAACCCTAAAAAGAGGGAAAAGAATCATAGGGCATCAAAAAATTCATTCGCATCGCTATCAACAGGAAAAGTGCCCAGAAGGTTGGCAGCATTGCCACGTTGGCGATAATGATTCTCTGGCCAAAAAATAGTCCAGCCCTCTCGGTCACGTGAAGAGTCGATCGCTTGGCGATGTCTTGAAAAACCAAGTGGGCACTCGAACCTCATGGTTCTAGTGTTGAGGATTGGAATATTTTCGCCATTTGAGGTTTTCCACACCTGAAGCGGCAGCCCCAGCACAGCCCGCCGTACTAGGAAGATGGGATGGCGGCGCAAGGGTGTCGACACATGTTGAATCCCACACCAAATGCAATATGTGTAATTGAAATATTTGATTCCAATAATTGACCAACCTTTGTATTATTTATTTGTATAACTGTCATTACGATGGCTCCTAAGTACCTATACTGAGTAAATTAAAGAATTTCGGTAATTGTACTTTTTAGGATATTAAAAACAATTAAATCATTAACTCTACATCTACCTGTGTTAAAAAAAGTTCATAATATTATTTATATTATTAGCCACTGTTACATAAATGATTTTATCCCTCTAGAGGTAATGGAAAAAAGCCTTCATGCAAGGTGGTTACGTATCGAAATACAAGGAAACAATAAACTGTTTGTAATAACATATATTTAAAAAGAATACTCCTTCTTAAAACAATACGCGGTAGCCTTTAAGGGACTACCGCATAAATAATTAATTACTTATATCAAACACTTATACTAAGTTCTCTCTTAACCTCGATAATAAGTATGTGACTATAACTGTCACTTATTTAATGCCAGCCAGCTCAAACTTCAGCTTAAAGAACTAAGGTCGTGGGGAGGTGGAGATAAAGCCTGTACTGTTCCGATTTTAAGTTCAGATTAAAATATAATAAAAGATTAAATTATTAAGGTGTAACCTTCCAATTATTTTGTAAGTAAACAATTAGTAAATGGGCGCTAGGGATTTAGAAATTCCCGGATACAACTACGGTATACTTAGGAGCCATCGATTAGTTCTACGGTATGTTTACAAACTAAATGGATTCCTGTGTGGTTCGTTTAGTTAAATTATTGGTTGTTAGTTATAGTTTAATTAATTATATATGGAGCCTTCTAATACAGGCATTGTTTGCCTAAAAGGAGGCTCCAAAGACGTTTAAATGTGAAATGTAATTTTCTATTTGTCACAATAAACTATTTTGTATTATGAAAGATAACTGTGAAATGGGACAGTTAGGTTGATTCAAAAAAATTATCCTATCAAAACAACTATGAAAATTTTACCCACAAGTTAGCAAAAAAGTCCCATAACATCAACTACTTAAGCAGCAAAAAAAATTTTAAACATAATATACATTAATTACATTGTATTTCAAGTGTAAGACGACGTATTATTATGTTTAAAATTTATTTTAAACATAATAATACCTAACTTAATATTATTTAACGAAAAATACGCTCTGACTGACTCATTTTTGGTAAATTCCAAACTATAGGCTATAATATACCTATATAAGTTCGGACTTAAATATCACTGCTATATCTACATTTTATTTTCTGAGTCTATATGAAGAAAATCCTCCTTTTTACGCCAGGGGTTGAAAATAGGACTCACTTAGCCGCTGACACTTCGCTGAGCAATCCACCATTCCTTACCATCCGTTAGCTGTCACAACTTTGTTAATCAAGAGCAGAGTGCAAGTACCGCAGTCTATGGAAACTTTTAATGGTGGGTACAAATTGGTGAATCGTAACATGTCGTTGTCACACATTGAAACAAAATCGCCTATATCTAGAAATGGAATTTGAGATCAAAAATGTAAACAAAGGTGTTACCTATTTAAAATAATAACCACAATTGTGTAGTTTGTATAGTGTTAAAATTGTAGGCATATCTTAAATAGATAATAGTACATTACTTACCAAGGGTTGTAAAAGAAAGAAAGCCCGAAATCGCAGGTATTTGTGACCCGAGTCGCAGGCGAGGGTCGTAAATATGCGATAGAGGGCTTTCTTTTTTACTGCCCGTGGCGAGTATACAATTTTACGTCTTCATCTGGCCACAATGCGAGTTTTACTGTACGCGTAGCGTGCGGTAAAACTCACATTATGGCCAGGTGTGACGTAAAATATAATATTGCACACAGATTTCAGCTTTAAAGTGACGTAAACTACGATCCAAGGATAAAATATACCTGTTTGGAATAAAATCGTGTAAATTATTTTTATTATACTGGCAATAAGGCAGAAACTTAAAACAATTTGACTTCCATTTATAATTTTCTATATATAAAAGGTTTTTGTAAATAAGAGAATCTTGTGATCTAGTGAAAACCATTTAATTTTTGAATACTTCATTAACAATTGAAATGTAAATTATATCAAATAAATAAACATGAGCAACTTGTTCAAAATAGTTGAAATCTTTTATTTTCATTAGATTTTGATGGGGACCTTAGGCTATAATTGGTTTCATTTAGACACTCCGCTTCAGCGTACTTTCGAAAGCTCGAAATCAAATAAATAAAATGACTAGAGAAATGTTGACTACGCCTTACTTTGAAAATGACATTTCTTTGTTTACATTTTTGATCTCGAGTTCCATTTTCGTCCTTAGTTGCATTACATAAATTAGGACGGCTAGACCAAATTTCAACTTAATCGGTACAGTAGATTCGGAGCAAATCGTATGTGACAGACGGACAGACAAAAACTATAAAGGTTCCGTTTTTTTCCTTTTGAAGGTACGGAATCCTAAAAACAGATTTAAAAAAAGTGACTACTAGTTGAAGAATGATTCCAATTTCGGAAGTCGGCGACAATTTGGCCAAAAAACAAACGAAACTATGGTTTCTTTGGTTTGATAGCTGAAACTGAAATTAAGTTTCACTTTGCAATCACTTTTTTTTTAAGTCGCTTGTTTTCATACCTAGGTGCGCCTTGGGAGTAAAACGGACTCGTATGCCGTGACGACAAACGGCATGACGCTCGCTTTGGCACAGTCTAAATAAAAAATATTGTCTTGTATTGTCTTTGTTATTCTGTAAAATATTATTCTATTAAGAATAATAAGAAAAATATGTTTTATTTCTCCATATTTATTTATTGGTTTTCTTAAATTATAAATTTTAAAATAACCATCAATTTCAATGTTTCGCATCTGCTGGGCGTCCCGTGACGGCCACCTTTTTTGTGATTTTTTTTCAGTTCTAGTCTACAATCTATATCATTGTAAGCATAAGAGGGCCACTTCTCTGCCCATTGTTGGCGACCGTCTGGTTTCAGTTTCCGATCTCGGCGGAAAACTAAACGAGCTCATTGTATATATATATATATATATTTTTTTTTTTTTTTTTGTTCTAACGTCGTGTTAGGTAATGTGTGCGGGATGCAGTGGGAACTTTTCGTTGAAGTATTTTATTCATTTAAATAGGTAATTAGTGCAATTAGTGAATAAAGAACGGATTTAAAGCGAGGGCCACAGATGAATCGCGAGCAAGTAGGAGTGATTAATGATTTTTGAATCACGAGCGTAGCGAGTGATTCAAGTGTTAGAATTCTGAGCGACGCGAGTGCTACATGGCCCTCGATATAAATCCGTTTTATTCAAGAGTTGCATACTATACTTTATACCATGACTACGAGAAAAAGAAAGATTTAAGCGAAAATAGACATTTAATGAAGAAAAAAGGAAGGTTAAATTAATTAAAATGCATATTCAAATTGGAACAATTTTGGAGTAATTTTAAGCTATTGCATAGCTTCTATCGCGGGCCTTGAGCGCGGGGACCGAATCCAGAAATTCCGTAACGAAAAAACCTCACGCTCCCCACTCCGACGGTTTTACTACACCAGTACCATCTAGTGATCTAATAATTTCTGGCAGTTCTTTTTTCTGTGTACTGCGTATATTATTCTTATAAATATTAGTTTATAAAATTATGATCTTCACAAAAAGTGATTGTTGATAGTAGGGTTTGAACTCACGACCAGTCGATTACTAGTACATTCAGTTCCCCTGTTGCACCGCAAGGCTACAATGACTTAATTAAAGCTTGCCAAATAGTTGATACCATTCCAGTTGAACAATTTTTAAACTTGACTAGACGGTTGGAAATGACTCATGTACATGGAATTTTTTCGCTGTCAAAACAGTTTGTCACTCTTTTTTTATTTAAAATTACTTTACAACACTTTCGTCTATTTTAAAGTTGTTATTATGCTTATATTTGAATAGTATTTGACTTTGTTTACGTAGTTATACACTTTTACGACGTTCAGCACTTATTTATTTTGTTTTTAAGCTATTGCATAGCTTCTATCGCGGGCCTTGAGCGCGGGGACCGAATCCAGAAATTCCGTAACGAAAAAAAAAAAATTTATATCAAAGAAAAAGAAATACTGCATAAATAAAATAAATAAATAATTATAATTGCATAAATTGATACAAAATGCTATGCAATAGCTTTACCGCGGCAGTCCCCGAGTGCCACACGTCTTTTTTTCTTATTATTATTATTATAAGGATGGTCAACCTGTAAAGCGATATTTATTTCCTGGTCAGTCTCCGATGGTCAGAACTTTCTGCTGGAGGAAACTCTGGGGCATCTTTGGACATTGAAGGACGTGGAGTGCACAAGGAGTTTTTTTTTTGAACTTTGCCCCACACTAGGAATTTCTCCTGTATTGTGGGTGCGTTTACAAACATTAAAGTCACATACACAAAAAGCCAGAACCGGAACAACTACTTGTAGGTCATACAAATATTGGATCCGTGCGGGAATCGAACCCAAAACACGCAGCGCAGCAGTCAAATGCTTCAACCGTGCCGTCGAGTATTGTTTGTATCGAGTACCTATTTTTCGCAAAGAGGTTGTATAGCATTGAGATGGAGGTCGAATATATTGGTGTGTTCTAAATTCAAACACCAAAATAGTGATTAAAAGTGCTTTTTATTCATTGTTGTCAGTGAATAAAATAATCTTTTTAGAGGGGGAATGGTATAAAGGTACTTTTATTACAGGTTTACGTAGGTTATTATAATAATTAAAAACGTATAGGGACGTACGACCGTCCAGAGGCTGAGTACTCTCAGATGACATGTAGAGGCGCACGACCATGAAGCGGAGCGCGCGAGATTTAAATATGGAGCCAGAGTTGCTCGTCGCGCAGTATAGATGGCGCCATCAGTCGTGTGTGTGTGTGTGAGTAGAGAGTTTCTTTGTGTACTCTTTTTGACAAAATGTGACTAAAATACTGCTAAGTCTGTCTGCCTGTCGTAGGTATTTAGAATTTCATAGCGAAAAAAAAAACAAAAATTTGGTTTGGTCGGTATGTCACTCATTTGTTCGGAAAACCTAAAGGCACCCTCTTTCGGCGCAACGACGCATTCGCCGAACCAAACGAATACGACGTTTGACGGTTATGCACGGCTTTACTGTAGACTTACAAAACAAAACCCCAAATCTCCTTACCATAAAAATCAATTAGTCCACAACCAAAACTAGCAATTTGCACAACTACTTAAGCCAACGTAACATTACTATAAATTATGATTACGCCCAGATAAAGCCATTTCCACACGTTCGTTTATACTCGGACTATTCTGCACATGTTCCCGTTATCCGTGCCGGTTAATGTGCATGAAGCTTTAGGTAGATTTTAGCTGTTCTCCATATGAAATGATAGTACAAAATTAATATTTATAAGCAGCTGTTACTAATTTAATTACTTAGCTAATTAATCAATTAACCTATCGCTATAAAGAAAAACCGGGTACCGCGTGGTGCCAGACGTAAAGAATAGCACCACCCCATTTCCTCCCGTGGGTGTCGTAAAAGGCGACTAAAGGACTTACTAGAGAATGGGCAGCAGCGTTCTCTATACATTTTTAACATCATACTGCGATCGCCAACCCGCTTGCTAAGCGTGGCGATTATGGCAAATTTCCCCTCTTTTGGGGGAGGCCTATTTCCAGCAGTGGACGTCTTTCGGCTGAAATGATATAAAGATCCTTTTAAAACAGGTTGTAGTATTTTCTTTAAAATTTTATATAATTTTTTTTTTGGTCCGATCCAGTTCTGTCTCGAGATATCATCAAAAAAGCCATTCTGTACAAAATGTATATGAGAAAATGTTGTTTTTTTTTGTGACTTTTTCGCAAGTTTTAATAGTTATTCTGCTATTCAGGGCGGAGACAAATCCAACAAATCCAAGATCATAAAAATCGGTCCAGCCGTTCTTGAGTTATAAATGGTGCAAATAACCCGACTTTGTTTTATATATGAAATACATATAAGATATAGCACTGCGTCCATTATCGGTAGGCACCCGCATCGAACGCCGCCGAAATAGGAACAGAAATTATGTTGCGCGCCAGTGACGTAACAAAGATTACGTCACGTTCACCGCGTGCATCGCTCACTGCCGCACGTTGTTTTGTGTATAATTGAGTTAACGCCAAAAACTTGAAAAATGGACGACTCACTTTTTATTCAACTAGCAGAAAGATATAAAGAATTATTGTATAATCTGAAACATCGACAATATTTGAATTTGCAAAGAAGATATTAATATACGAATATAGTGGACGTATACCATCGGCAAATCCGTTCAACACGTTGCGTGTCGTGCGTGCGTTGCGGGCGTTGTGGCCTGCCACCTTTTTTTTGGGTGAGAAATTATCAAATTACTTCTCCTGCTCTGGGGGGAACGCAAGGGCGTGTTAGACTTTTACTGACTAAAACCCACCCGTGTTGCTTCAGTTGCTTGTGTGCCAGGGCCACGGTATCCCATTCAGACAAACCCGCAACCCTGGGGGCAACGTGCCGTCGACCCGGGCCTGGTCTTTACCTGACGGCGAGCTGCCCATTGCTCGCCGTCCGCAAGCCCGTGCTTACGGTGGCCAGGAATCGGCTATTGATTTCCGCGACGCCCAGGGCGTCTCCTGCGGTGACTAGGGGCGTGAGAGCGCTCAGATTACCTCTCCGTCACGCGTTCCGTCTCCTTCAGTGCGAGCATTACTGCTTCGCAGAAGGAAGTGACGGATTCCCATGCACTCTCGTTCCGTACCATGGCCTGGACCAGTGGCTCAGCGTACTCATCAATGGGTAGAACAAGGCGCCAATGATAATGATGATTATGAACCTTATTTTGTACGCCAACGACTCAAGAACACCAAAGTCTTACATAAAGAGTATCCTCCTTACATTTTTTCCAGAACATAGTTCTCAAATAAACTCTGTCTTAGCAATTTTTCGGCATATTTATCGTTCCTTATTAAGCTTAAATGCCTAAACGAGCCCCGAACTTACTGTTGTAATGATAACAATAGAGGGACTGTTTGGATGTGGTTGGGGCTACAAAGTAAGTGGATTTAATGGTTAGTACGAAATCCAATAGGAACGGCTCGTCCGCTTGTCTCGGTGTAACGTCTTGTTTGTGTTCTTTCTTTGCTTCAAGTTTACCGCAAATAAACGTTTATTTTTATGATTTTTCTTTAACCCCGCTTTTACACCACACCAAGCTATGTATTCTACATAACAAGTCTACTGTCTTCGTTTGTTGTTTATACGGAAAACAAGTTGGAGAGCCTAGTTATATACAAAATTTGTAAAAAAACTTATCAAAAATGATAAAAAGGTGAACAAAATAGTTAACAACACGTCTGAAAAACAACGTCAATACAGTCATGAAAGTTAAATACAAATGAGGCGATACTTCCCAGTTTTAACATGTTTTTAACAACGTCTTTATAACAAGTCTTTTACAAGACTTGTTGAAAACAAGTCAAAATTTGTATATGAGTGTAAACACGGGATAAGTTTTAATGTGGAAGTTGATCATTGTAGAAAATTGTTTGTTCTTCGCAAAATCATAATTCTACTGATAAGTGATGGGTAGCATTGCCTATCGTTTTAAGCTTATTAATGGATGCTCCTCATTGTCATCACCACCTCAGTCCAATGCTTGTTATAGGTCTCCCCAATGCATCGCCTCAACGAAAAGGCTTATTCCACTAATCCCCCCTGGGAGAATCCCCCTCAGTGGGGAAAACTGAACCTTAATGTAAAAAAACCATCTAAGAGGGATTATCAGGGGTGAATTCTAGACTGTTTTTATAGATTCCACTTTTCCTCCTAAGTGGGAATTTATGGAGGGATTTGTGGAATAAGCCAAGAATCTAATCTCAGTATCAACCTATCATAAAAAACCTCTAATTTACCCACATTTTGATGTTTTTCATATTGATTGTCGCTGAAATAAGATTACGACTTGAATTTGAAGTAAAACACTTTTATTGGCCCTTTCGACAATGACCATGTCTATTTTTTTATTTTTTTTTATTAAAACTTTGCCCCACACTTGGAATTTCTCCTGTATTGTAAGTGCGTTTTTCAAACATTTAAACTCACATACTCAAATAGCCTGATCCGGGACAGCTACTAGTAGGGAATACAAATATTCGTTCCGTGCGGGAATCGAACCAATCGCTAAACCACTGCGCCAACCATGCCGTCAATTGAGTTCAGACGCTAGGGCCTCTGAACTCAATTGACGGCATGGTTGGCGCAGTGGCATGGTTAAAATAAACTCACACTAGGGTGTGAGTTTATTTTAACCATCTCGAATTTACGCATCGAGCGCGTTCAGTACTCCGATTGGTGAAGGGCCAATCGGAACGCCGAACGCGGTCGATGCGTAAAAACGGGATTTTTAACCATCCCGATTTGGCGCATCGACCGCGTTCGGCGTTCCGATTGGCCCTTCACCAATCGGAGTACTGAACGCGCTCGATGCGTAAATTCGAGATGGTTAAAAATCCCGATTTTGAAACTCACACTAGGGCCTCTGTTCTTTGTGTCAGTCAACTAAGTAGGTAATCTTATCCACCGCTGGTCATTTGTTTTCTACTGCAATGCGAAATTTTGAACGAACAAAATGCTTCATCCGCTGGTTTCAAAACCACACAGCTACGGTCATTTCGGTGGGAAAATGCCACAGTAATCTTTATTTATTGTTTTGCGCCCAAATTTGCTTTGTTTCAGTGTGTCGTTCGCTACCCAATTTGGTGCAATGCATGGGTTACGTTCAAATGGCGATGTTAACTGTTATTTGAATGCCTTGAGATATGGTGTTTGGTTTGAGATAGCAATGGGTTTCATTACTCCTTGGAGATTATCGGGTCATGGGAAGTTATGGGGTCAACGTTTCAACTTTACCAGCTATATATGGATGTACTCTGTAACCAACTTTGTTGTAAGGCCAATCTTTTGACTGCAGGTTTTTTTTTACAAAATTGTGTCCATAGATTGAGGAGCCATGTCTCATATTTAAATGCGGGTACTACTAATATGTTTTAGTAAATTAGTCCATTTTGTAGGCCCGATCCTGGAATTTATAGTGAAACCCTTAAAAAGTAACAGGACGTTTATGGTAGCTACCTTAAGACACCTTAAAACTCGAAAACTAGGCGACGCGACGGTTATTTTTGAAAATGTAATAGGACTTAGTAGTGTTTATGCATAATCTGTACAAAAAAAAGTATATGTACGTCTGAATTTGAGATAGTTAGAATGCTTTGATTTATCATAAAAATCCATAAATTTCACCTCGCTGTTTCTCGGAAAGTAATCAACAAATTAGCACATATTTTTAGTACAATTTAGCCTTGTGGTCACCAACATTTAAATCAACTGATTAAATATTTAATCAGTTCTATATTTAAAATTTCATTCCTCCCCGACCCTTGACTCCTCCCCGACCCTTGACTGTAAGTGAAGCGTCAGCACGCGTTTTAGCTGAGCAGCATGTAATCCAAACTCCCCACGATAATAATCAAAACACTGATTTTATCCAGCCACCGTCGGTCCCTTGCCACCCTCCCTCCGACTCAGCTGCCCTAAGCCGAGGTTCGTACCCCACAGGGGGTGCCCTTAGCGAGCAGCAGTCGTTTAGTTTATAGTTTTTACGCCCTGGCTGGAGGCAGCCACAGGAAAGTCCGGTTAAAGAGTCGGAACCTTAGTGGTTTCACTCTGAGATTCCATAGATAAAAAAAAAAAAAAAACAGTAGAAAATTTTACATAAAACAAATGTTTAAGTACCTAACCGGTGCTGTGAATGTTGGTGAACACGGGCCTTAGTAGTAAATGTGTTCTAATTTGTAGTATAAAAATAAAATGGAAAAACTATATAATTTCGGTAATACAACACATTCCATATGGCTCCTCAATCCTGACGGTCTCTGGCAGTAGATAGTTGATCAAATCAGATAACAACAGCACGAATATTTAGTAGAAACTACTAAATATTGGTGTAATCCAACATCCTACACATTCAGTATTTCAAAAGATATTAATAATTTAATCAAACCTTAACAATTTGTTGTATAGGGTGACCATAAATAATTCAAACTATGACCATAAACGAAGTCTTATGAATGATTCTTCACAAATTAGTATTTAAATAATGAATGCCTACTACAATATACTAAGCAATTTTAAAACTTGAGGGATTAGAACATGTTGTCGCTGCGTGTACCTATAATACATTAATAAACTTAACTACGTATTACAATGAAGTATTCTAATTGTTTAATCTAGGTGCCATGTGGAACCGGACGTAAAGAATAGCACCACCCCATTTCCTCCTGTGGGTGTTGTAAAAGGCGACTAATGGGACTTACTAGAGAATGGGCAGCAGCGTTCTCTATGCATATTTAACACCATACTGGGATCGCCAACTCGCCTACCAAGCGTGGCGATTATGGCAAACCCTCCCAATTGGGGGAGGCCTATGTCCGGCAGTGGACGTCTTTCGGCTGAAATGATGATGATGATGAATCTAGATGTTTTGTCAAGTCATAAGAATCGTGCGAAGCAGGGGCGTTTAATGCGATGCGATGCGAAGGGGTGGGACGGGGGACAAGAAACTTCACGCGGACGAAATCGCGCAGAAGCTAGTAATAATTACAATTTGCAGACAATATTAATTGGGAACTCGAACCGTATTAAAATACCTTTGAAAACAGGGTAATCAATTTATATAAGAGCTTGTACCTAAGCACCAATAATACAATTTGGGCCGAGGCGGACGGACGGCTAAGTAGCTAACGATGGCCGTTTTGGGGGCTACATCAAATTGTGTTAACGTTTTAAAAGTATTGTACTTTGTATTGTTATTTTTTATCAAAATTAATCAAAATATAAATAAATAATAAAATTTATAAATATTTATGGTATAATTATTATATATTTTTTTTCCTTTCTTTTTTTTCTCTACGCCAAATATTAATCGTGTCACAGCCATTTCATAACAACTGTCAAATAATGTCAGTTGTGATTTGAATGTACGGATAATTTAACTTGCTAATCAATATGCTAAATAATTAATTTCTCTAACTTTACTTAGATATCTGTCTACTGTTTTCAAATGTTTATTTCAGACAAGCAGTCTTTAAAAAAGTAATTAATGTGGTTAACTATTATAATTATTTTTTCTTGTAATTTTATTAAAGGTATGGACCATGTCATCTGAAATAATAGTAGATTATTGTACAAGGGATGAAAGGGACCTATGTAGGCGCCAGTAGTTCGAGTGCCTAAATAGGTTCTTTCACCCGAGGTAAACACTCTGCTTTTCATTTCGTATTACATATCTGAATCTAATGAACTCATTTTATACAAATATCTGTTTATATAAATAATTAGCGCTCGACAAAACAACTGAAGATCGAATTGCCGCTTTCCCGCTTTTTTATGTTTCTTTTTCTGTGGCATTATAGGAGCCAGTATTTTTTAACATTGATGAATGATGATGATAAATATTTTGCTCAAATCTATGTAACGTTTATGATCAATTTTGACAGCAAGGAAAATCGTTATCCAGAAACAAAAAGCGCACTTTCCAAGTATGACAAATGAATAATATTATATGTATTATTGTTACGACACGAAAACAAAATTTATTGGTTTTCAATATAATTGGACGAAAGGAAATTCTTTGAGTAACATCATTTATTGTCTTGTAAACGATAGAATGATTGCAGAATCAACATCAGAGTCACGTAATCGTTTACTTACCTTTTTAAAATACCTTATTCTTTTCAATTTACAAAGCACACTAAAATCCGTTGCGTGCCGTACGTGCGGTGCGTCCGGCGCGGGCCAATGGACGCGTACCTTAAAAAGTCATCCGTGTTCCTTCCTTGGCCCTTTATGTTCCGGGGCAGCGGTACCCCTTTCGGACAATCCCGCTGACCCGGCAGGCTTGGGCCCTAATGGGCCCCCCTGTTGTTGCCGACATCTCTTTGAGGCGCGCGTGGAACACGTACGCGCCATCCGGCACGGGCCTGGTCCTGTTCGGAAGGTGAACTACCCATTACTCACCGACCGTAGCCGTGGCCAACTTATGCTTAAGCCCCAATTACACAAGGCAAGTTCTTTGCCTTTGACATACAATCAAATCGAAGCATCAAATGACATGCATCGTTGAAACACTGTTTACACTATGCAAATATTATTGGTGCTTCAAGTTATGGTATGCCCACAGAAGATATAGATAGACCTAGATACCGCATGAGCAACTACTTCGCGTGGGCACGCGAAACTACAAAAATTTAATTGCGAAGCTTACGTACAAAAATCGTAAGTTACTACTACTCTATCTTGTTACTCTGTCACAAAATCGATTAATTATTCGATTTAAACGATTCTTAATCATTATTTAATGTACACAATTACTCAATAAATAGTATTCGTACGGTTGCATATTAGAAAATCAAAACTTTCCTGAGCAAATTTCAAAAGAACAACGTACAAATCAACAAAGTTTAAAATAACGATGGTAATTTGATCAAAAGTTCAGTTCAGCAAGTCAAAATGGATTACTGGATAAATTATTAATTATCAAATGGATTAACTGAAAAGGGTACGTATTCAAATCCCGAAATTTCATAATAACTATGACTGAAATACCGACGTCCAAAACAACGAAATTCAAAATACCGAAAGTTTTAAATGCCGATATATAAACATAAAATACCGATGTCCAAATGCCCGAGAGGATGAAACCCCGAATGGACGAACTTGGAAGTAGCGTTCGCCGGCCGCTGCCGCGGCACCGCTCGCTACGCTCGCTCGGCTCACGCGTGGCTGGTCACAGTTCTAACCTAACCTAACCTATTTCACCCAGTTAAAATAACGAAGCATAGGTACCTACAATCTGCCGCAGATTTTTTTTCACTATTGTCTAATTATCTAGGTCCAGGCAGATAGTATGATTCATCATTTTGAACTGGGTGAAATAGGTTAGGTTAGGTTAGAACTGTGACCAACCACGCGTGAGCCGAGCGAGCGTAGCGAGCCGTGCCGCGGTAGCGGCCGGCGAACGCTACTTCCAAGTTACTCGCAGAATTTTATGGATCTTCGGGATTTTAAGCTTTCGAGCAAATGAACAAAAAGACATGTGGGGTTTTATAGATTTGATATTCTAAAATTACATCTAGCAACTTTTGATCAGTCGTTCATTTGATGTCACAAACATTGGGATGCTAAAATTTTTCTAAATAAAACATTTGGTCATTTAAATTTTGTTATTTCGTTTATTGTTCTTTTGAAATTTGCTCGAGAAAGTTTTGATTTTCTAATATGCAACCATTCGTACAGTATACGAACCTTCCCATCACTCAGTGCTTTTGACGTCAAAGTAGGTAGTCAAAAAATGGCACGCTTAGTTTTCATACAGATCGTGATACTTGCGTTATCTAGGTTTATCTATATTTATGGGTATGATGCCACTACGAGTAACAATTAATGATATATTATGAATTGTGATATATTAACACACAGCCCAAACCGCTGGTCCTAGAGACATGAAACTTGGAGAGTGTGTTCTTTGTGAAGTGTAAGTATCCACTAAGAAAGGATTTTTGAGAATTCCATCCCTAAAAGGGTAAAATAGGGGATGGAAGTTTATGTGAAAGTCCGTCAATTTTGAAGTTAGGATCTTCAAATTTTGTATTAAAAACTCAATTATACGTATCTCAGTGTTTTTGATAATTCCACCCCTGAAGGGTTAAAAAGGGGGATGAAGCTGAAAAGTCCTTAATTTTCGAAGAAAAATCACTAAATTTACTATCTAGGCTTATGGTTGGAAGCTAACGCAACGGTGTTGTTAGAATTTCAACCCTTAAGGAAGTGAAAAGGGGGATGAAATTAACCTGGATTAACCTATAGGTTATTTTTTTATCCCGGTAGTACTTTCCTGTCGGATATTTTTCGAGATCCACGCGGGCAAAGCCGCGGGCAAAAGCTAGTTCATAATAAAGTTATCCGCTTCATAAACCTATTTTAGCTATCGAACTGTTTTATCTCTTTCTGTCAAGTTAAAATGAAGTTTAGCAGAAATAAGACGGTAACTCTTTACAAAACAAAGTAAATTGGCGCAAAGGTAAGATTGTTGAAAGTCAGGAGCGTCCCATTATATAGAATGGTTTAAAATTTAATTAATTAATTGGTTTTTAATCTTCCACGTTAGTTTTACAGCCTCAACCTAAAAGAAATAAAAGACTTGACTTCGTTTAGCCGGAAGCCTCAAAGTGAGAAAAGAATTTTATAAACGGTGTATCTATTCAAACACGAAATATTTTAAGAGTCTATACTACCTTAGCGCTACTCACTCTGTTTCTCGCTCGCACACTATTGCTACCGGTCACGCGAGCAAGCGAGACAGGGCGGCAGGGAAAAGGCTCCAAGTCGCCGATAGTTTAGGTAATTTCTTTTTACGGTGAAAATATTGGTCATTTATTTAAAAAAGTAAATAACATAAGACCTGCTTTATAGTTAGTTCAGTTAATATGTAAAGTTTCATTATCTAATTTGAAGTATTTTTTGAATACCAGCGGTTTATTGTTCGGTTTGGAGGTAACTTTGGATTTTTTTTCTATCGAGAAAATTTCATGGAATCGTGTTTTCGGCTAACATAGTACTTAACATTAATCCTCAACTTTACCATATATTTATATCAAAATTAATTCTGCAGTATTTTCGAAATAACGGAGGATCATGCTAAGCCATTTGAGGTAGTATAGGCCCTTAAGAGATACACCTATTAGGTGGTAAAGAAGCTATGAAACGGTTTTTTTTTTTAAATCTAACTATATTACAAAAAATAAAAATAAATACTTGATATGATGATTAATTAACAGTAGGCACCGTGCTCGTCAAAGTCAAAGTCAAAGATTTATTTGCAGATAAATACCGCCACCGTCACTGCATCCGGGCGGTCATTCATAGAATTAGTAAGCAAAGGTTTTTTTTGCAAAATATCTGAAGCAATTTTAAAACTATAATAATTATGTAAAAATAATTAACTTAGATTAAAAAAAAAAAATTTTTTTTGACTTCTATGGCTTTTTTAACATCTATAGATGTTTCTCGTAAAATATTTCGTGTATGAATAGATACACCCTAATTATATAAACCGCATGCCATCGCGACTCAACTAAGTACCTACTGATAATTATAATTGGTGAATGGTGTAAACATGGGCATAAATGTCACAATAATTGGTTCCACTAAACGGAAATTAATTGGTTCTAGTAAATTCCGGTTTGAATTTATTTTTAGAAGTCATCATATTTGAGCAGAATCTTGTGTCGATTCACAAAGTTTTACAACGAACAAAAATATATAGGGCTATAAAACACTATTATAGCTACGTAATACATTTGTTTTTAATACTTTAGCATACAAATGTACAGAGGCGTACTTAATGCAATAGGCATTTTCTACCAGTCAACCTTTCATAAGTAATTTCTGGGCCAAGCATGTATGGAACCATTACCTATTTCCTTTCAGATTATTTATTAATTATCATTTTCATCATTTCAGCCGAAAGACGTCCACTGCTGGACATAGGCCTCCCCTTAAAGGTGGGAATTTGCCATAATCGCAACGCTTGGCAGGCGGGTTGGCGATCGCAGTATTGTGTTAAAAATGCATAGAGAACGCTGCTGCCAATTCTCTAGTAAGTCGCTTAATCGCCTTTTACGATACCCACGGGAGGAAATAGGGTGGTGCTATTCTTTACGTCCGGCACCATACGGTACCGGTATATTATTTATTAATAATATGAATTAATAATTTATTTATTCATGATAATTATGGTTAGAAAGTAAGGGCCGGTTGTTTCAAACAGTTCGTTAACGTAACATACGTACGTCAAATATTAACGATTACATTATGATGTTTAACGTACGTCAAATACAAAGCGTTGTTTCACTGCATAAAAAACCGATCGTTAAACTTCAAATGTCAAAGAATAAAATGACGTTAACCAGTGGGTTACTGTAATCGTTATTTTTTAACGAACGTCAAGGGCATAATTTCGTGAAACAACGGTTTGACGATAGTTAGCGCCATTTATGACGTATACGCGTGCGTCAAGTGTACGTGAAACAACCCGCCCTTAGACTACCGAGATGACTATTAGTACAGGAATAAGTATGTAAAAAAAACATATTACGCCGATAATAATGATTTCAATTTTTCATATTGCGTAAATGTCACAATAATTAATTCGAGTAACCTTGACCTAATATAATTATCTTTGTCTTCTTATCAGATAAAATAATGAAAACATTTTGAAAGATTCATTGTTACTCAATTAATTGCTACAATTCATGTGATTAGATTATAATTATTATGCATGCAAACAAAATTAGGTTGAGGAATTCGGTCAGAAGCAAGATTTGATAATTTTGTTTTGGTGTTCCGTACAGTAAATAGTTTTATTTTAAATTATTTTATGGTTTTAATTTATGTCCACATACCTTATATTAACTGCAGTTTTTTTATGTTTATAGGCCAGAGCTACTGACGCTAACAAGCCTAAATGATTGTTTTATTTTTAGAGGGCTTTATGATTGCCCGATTTATCATTAGTTCGAAGAATGTTCGGCCGAAAGATGGTTTGATCGACGAATATTGAAAAAAAAAAAAAAATTGTTTTCCAGGTTACCGTTTAGAAAATGCATAAAAATTTGACTATGTTCATATTCAAACTCAATTATTAAACCCTATTATCATTAGTAATATCGAAGTGTTGTTCACTTTTGATCCTGTAAAAGCACACACTATAAAACCTTCACGCTACTATAGGTATATACATAACGAACCGTTCTTTAGACATTTACAAAACTAGTTAGAAAAAGAGGCTGCATCCAGAATGTCGACGAGAAGCAGACAAAAAGCATTTAAAATGTTTCCAAATGCTTTGTTTACACCTTAAACTAATTAATATGCAGTATTACGATATTAATTTTTGCAATGCTTATTCAATATTTGAGTGCACTACAAAGCATATTTTATTTTTTTATTTTTTATTTTCATAATTAATTTAGTAAGATTGAAAAAATAACCAGAACAGCGAAACACTTGACAGCAATTAGCGAAGTTGAAATCTTGCGCTCGTTCAAAATATTTGACATTGAAGCAACAACGTCTGTTCTGAAAAGTCATATTTATCAACAAAATAAAATCGTCATAAATATTAATTACGTGTAAAATTTTGGAAATTGTCAAATAATTTCTAAATTAAAACTCATAAAATATATTTACCAATTACTTTATAAAAATGTACTTAATATCTCGTGACTGAGAAGGAATTATACAATACGGCTCAACAGCGACCTCGGTGTGTCTAGAATGTTCTAATACCTTTTAAATACGATCTAGAGGAATGTGGCCGTTTTTCTTTAGAATGAATTTGGTTGCTTCGTATCTCAATATGAAACTTTATAAAAAGTATTAAAACATTCTAGACATACTAACCGAGGTTGCTGTTGAGCCGTTTTGTATAATTCCTTCTCAGTCATGAGATAATATTTTTTTTAAAGGAGTGTGGCTCTAGTGGACCCTTGTACGCCCTCTTAAAACAATGCGGTCTGATTTTACATTAAACAATAATTTCGAAGAAAAAAAAAAGTACCTGTATCAGAATTACTGCCTGCCAATCAGACAATATAATTTTGTATTGATAACAAAGATTCCTGGTAGTAAATAAATACCAGAACAATACACTTAATTGTTTGAATATTCTGTTAATGGCTTTGTTGACTCAATTAGCCAATAGCAACCCTTGATAATGCTTAATTGTTGTTAATAGGCAACACAAGTGCTCATGTAAGTGGTTGATATACCTACAGGGTAATTGGTAAACACTACCTCTCAGGAATATATTACTAACATCATATACAACTTTTGTTTTCTGACTGGCAACCAACTCTATTAAAGTCACATTATTTATGCACTAAATGTATCTCAGGCGTCGACCCCTTTTTTATTTATATTTTTGGGTGGGAAATGATCAAATAACTTGCTGCCAGCCTGGAAAACCTTTAGCAGTTGTTTGGCTCCCGAATGCAAGAATATGAAGCATTCTCCCGCTCTGGGCGGAGCGGGAGGTCGTGTCAGACTTTTACTGACTAAAACCCACCCGTGTTCCTTCAGTTGCCTGTGTGCCAGGGCCACGGTATCCCATTCGGGAAATACCCGCAACTCTGGCAGGAATTGGTCCTAGCGGACCCCGTCAATGCGTGCTGACATCTCATTGAGGCGCGCGTGGAACACAACGCGCCGTCGATCCGGGCCTGGTCCTTACCGGACGGCGAGCTGCCTATAGCTCGCCATCCGCAAGCACCTGCCTAAGGTGGCCTTGGAATCGGCTATCGATTCCCGCCGCCCATTGGTTAGTCTCCTGCGGTGACTAGGAGCATGAGAGCGCACAGACTGCCGCTCCCTCACGCGTTCCGCCTCCTCCATCCACGGTGGGCCTCATTCATTACTGCTTCGCAGAAGAAGATGACTGCCTCCCATGCACTCTCGCTCCGGACCATGGCCTGGACCAGAGTCGGACGCGAGAGATCACCGCCGCCGATCGCCTCCGTGAAGACACGGTGGTGCTCTTCCCAAGACGGGCAGACCTCCACCATATGCTTCATCGTGTTCTCCGGGTGATCCACATAGTGGTAACACCCGGGCGTTTCCTCCCACCTAATCCGAAACAGGAACCTCCCGAAACAACCGTGTCCGGTGAGGACCTGTGTCAGACGGAAGGTGAGTACGCCGTGGTGCCTCTCTAGCCGCTCCTCAAAGAGTGGACTTATCGCCATAATTGTGGTGTGCCCAGCGCTGAGTTGCGACAATCGCACCTTCCATGTCGCCATGAGATCCTGCCGGAGCTCTGTCCACTGTGCCGTAATTTCTCGCGGCAGCGGAGTTACGCCCCGGTGTTTCACCTCCTCGCGCCACTCCCAGAAGTGCGCGAGGATTTTTGCCTCCAGATCACATGACGGCAATCCGGCAAGGAGGCTCGCCGCCACACCGGCTGGCGTCGACCCCTAACAATTCAAAATCGAAGCTGGAAGACAAAAATGTAAGTATGTCAAAATAATATTTTGGCATCACATTTCCGTCTTTTGAACCCTAAAACACAACAACACGAATAAACTTCACCCACTTATGAATCATGTAATCCTCTTGCCTAAACAAATACTAAACTTGAGACACTAAATAAATAGTGTACAGAAGGTCGGCTCCATACGTTGAGGGAAAACGCACGCGCACATAGACACACTTCAAGTACAGTGACTTCAAGCGCGCTTGAGTCGCGACTGGCATTTGTTTGCGATCGCCGTACGTACGTACGGGTGTGTGCGTGCGTCTGTTTTCACTCGTTGTATGGACCTGACCTTCTCAACCTATCTATTTTGTGCTTGAGATCTATCTTTATCAGTCGAGTGTACAGTGAAGGCAACTATTATCAGTTAAACTACGTTGACCTTAATAATCTTTTGTAATTTTCAGGTATAAATGTTCAATTATTACGAACAATCGGCAGTAGCTGTAATTAATTCGACATGATTTCGTTGTTGTACTTTTTGGCGTTTGTCAGTTATGTCGGTGAGTTAAATATTTTTTTTTGGTGTCAAATTATTTTTTCAGTAATTAATGATGGCTGTTGTAATTTATGTTGTTAACGAACGCCCAGTTTTGGAACAAAAATTGCTATCAAATTGTCAAACACATCTGTTCATTTTTTTATTATATTTCTTATTACGGCATGCAAAGCCGAGGTCAACCATTCTGCCAATGTTTAGTGAATTGGAAAAACAAGTGTTCGTAATAAAAAAATATCGCAACTGTTGAGCTCAATGTATTTTGTGGGGTTAAAACTTCTGTGATTGGTTGTCATTATCAACAGCCCTCAGTTATTATCACTCGATATCAGTTTAATTTTCACAGGTTGATTTTCGTTCTAGAAAACGGTGAAAGTCTAGTAATTTATAGTAGAAGATAGAATTTTTCTATGAACCTGAAGGCCTAGACAAAGTGTCATTTTATCACCGATAACGAATGATGGAAAAGCTAATAAACCGGCCAAGTGCGTGTCCAGGCACAATTAAAGGTTCCGTTGTTGATATGAATTTATCACAAGAACAAACTTAACATTGTAGTTGGAAAACATGTTCTTCCATACGAAATGTGGGGAGATCATATTTTTCAACTGTTAATTTAAGTTGGTCGACCATTACTCGGTAACTTGTACTACTTACCTTTTAACTTCGTTTTATATACTAGGTACTGCTGTGAATTTTTTCACGTATCTAAATAGAACCATTTAGCTGGCAGTCAAGTGTCCCCCACACTAACACTTTAAAGCTTAATGTTACGCAAACGGATCCATGAATCGAAAAATGGTTTTAACAAACCCGCAATATTTTTGAACGGCCTATCCAACGATACCCCACACCATGGGATAGATGAGAAAAAAAAATATCATACTTACTTTAGTTGTAGCGGCGGTACATTAAAAAAAAATATTTTTGATGATTTTATTTTACCACTTTGTCGGAGTGATTACTATGTATATATCCATACCAAATTACAGCTTTCTAGTAGTAAGATTCTCTAAGACAAACCGCGGACAGACAGACAGACAGACTGACAGACGGACATTGCGAAACTATAAGGGTTCCTTGTTACAGTGTCAACGCCCACGATAAAATCCTTAGAGGATCTGAAAATCGTTGGAGGAGAGGACATAGACATCACAGATGCTCCATACCAGGTGTCTCTTGTGAGGAGGGGCAGACATTCCTGTGGAGGAGCCATCGTTGCAAGGGACATAGTTGTGACGGCTGCTCATTGTATTAGTGGGTATGTGTATGTTTAAATGTGTTAAGATAACAATGAATAATTCCTAACAATTTTGAGGTAGTATGAGCTAGTAATTTATATAAAATGCTTATCTTCCGTAATAGTGATGTAATCAAAGTGCTTAAAATGTTTAAAGCTTGCTGCCACAAAATATAGAAAACAAAATAAAAATAAAAGACGTGTGGCACTCGGGGACTGCCGCGGTAAAGCTATTGCATAGCATTTTGTATCAACTTATGCAATTATAATTATTTATTTATTTTATTTATGCAGTATTTCTTTTTCTTTGATATAATTTTTTTTTTTTTCGTTACGGAATTTCTGGATTCGGTCCCCGCGCTCAAGGCCCGCGATAGAAGCTATGCAATAGCTTAAAAATCGATGAAACTTAGATAAAAATAGAGTAGGAACTAACATCAATTATTTAGAGTTGTACAGTATTAGTTTTTTTGTTTTTTTATAAGCGGTTTTTTGATCCAGTGTTGCCATCTAGGTATCCGGAGTTCTATGCCCGAACAATATGTGTGTGTATTTGTCTCAATTTTAAGAACTTTTTCTAATATTCATATCTATGAAGAGTTTTTATGTGGCCCTCAGAAACTGAGCATTAGCATTTTTAAACGAAACTTTAAACTAACTGATTCTTAGTAAGAATTTGACCTTTTATGCTTGGTATAAGTTTTATCTAGCGAGCGTGTTCATTTTGAATTTTTAACAGTACAAAATCTGTCACATGCCAATTTTATTACACAGATAAAATAAACTTGACTTTAAAAATCTACCCATAATGTTTGGTTATTCCGTTTGTCTTTCCACAGATCATATCCAGAAATGTACCAAGTCCGTGTCGGATCTTCATTCAGTCAAGAAGGCGGAGAGTTATATCCCGTCGGAGATCTAGTATGGCATCCTGATTTCAATTACTCTAAGATGGACAGTGATATTGCTATACTGTGGCTTTCAAGGCCTCTGACGTTCAGTGATCAAGTGGCACCAGTGGAAATGATGAAGAAGGATGAAGAAATCAATGATGGTGAACTGACAGTTGTGACTGGATGGGGTAATCTTTTTGTAAGTAACATAAATATATACTGTATAAACGTTATTTTAAATTATTTATTGTTGCATTATAAAAGGATTTATTAATCATTCATAAAAATAATAATTAAATAGATTATACAATCTAATACTAAAATATAAATATAATATATTTAACCATTGCAATGGTTTTGTGGGGCTAAGTTTATAAACTAGGTACTTACCATGTTATATTAAAATAAAATAAAATAAAATAATAATAATAACCTAAATTACTGCTGGGGAGTTTGTTGCGCCACTTCTTCTTCCCAGCTAAAGCACTAGGACGTGGTGATGGGCGGGCGTTTTGGGGGACTGTCTTATGTAACTTTGACGTTCGAAAAGAGCTGATTCTCAGCTTATTTGAATAAGTAAATTTTGTTTTAATATTTATATTATGTACACACAAAAAAAAAAGAGGAAGAGCTCATTGGGCATCAAAAAATTCGTCCGCATCGCTGTCATTGGGAAAAATGCGCAAAGGGCTGGCAGCATTGCCACGTTGGATGGCAACGCTGATTCTTTTGCCTAAAAATAGACCAGCGCTCTGGTCACGTGAAGAGTCGACCAACCGCTTGGGCGATTTCCCGAAATATTCAATGAGCACTCGGACCTTACGATCCTAGTATTTCAGCCCCGAACGGCAAACATATAACTCCCCTAAAAGGTTGTTATATTTGAAGCATCCGCCCCAGCAAAAAAAAAAAAAACAGAAATCTTAAATTCACTGACAGATAACACAGCTTCACCGCTGGTTCTAGTAGCATTAAATTTGGCACGAAAATTCTTTGAACAGTAAAAATAGAAATGAACACGGCAACAACCGTCGGACAGTCTGTAGCCTACCGGACATAATCCCCGGACTTGGTCGGAGGATCCTATCTTTTCTGTGGAGGATGACGATCTTTCCACCCTGTTTTTCATACCTTCATACTTTACCCAAGCTAAGTTTTTTAAAAATCAATTTACAGGAAAATGGTGACATCCCAACTATGTTGCAAAGTGTATCCGTCCCAAAGGTCAATGAAAAGCAATGCAATGCCGCCTACCAGCCGGTGTACAGTATCACACACAACATGCTTTGTGCCGGAACTAGTGAAGGTGGAAAGGATGCTTGCCAGGTAATTTTTTAAAGTGCTGATAACATACGTACAAAACAGATTGCTGACGTTGCTCAAAAAGCCGCAAAGTTAAAGTGGAACTAGGCTGGCCACGCCGCAAGCACAATGAACTGTGGGCCAAAATAATCACTATGTGGAACCCTGAGACAGCTAGAAGACGTCACGGCAGACCCCGTAGAAGATAGCGGGACGAGCTAGACAAAATAAACGATCAGTGGTCCACGTTAGCCTTTTTTTTTTGACTGGGACATTAACAAATAACTTCTCGAGGGCGTCAGACTTTTACTGACTAAAACCCGCCCGTGTTCCTTCAATTGCCTGTATGCCAGGGCCACGGTATCCCTTTCGGACATGCCCGCAACCCTGGCAGGCACCGGTCCTAGCGGACCCCGTCAGTGCGTGCTGACATCTCTTTGAGGCGCGCGTGGAATACAACGCGCCGTCGACCCGGGCCTGGTCCATACCGGCGAGCTGCCCATAGCTCGCCGACCGCAAGCCCGCGCCTACGGTGGCCGGGAATTCCTCCCGCCTAATTCGAAACCGGAACCTCCCGAAACATCCGTGTCCGGTGAGGACCTGTGTCAGGCGAAAGGTGAGGCGCCTCTCTAGCCTTACCTCAAAGAGACTAGAGAGGCGCCACGTTACCCCGCACGGTACCACGTTGGATCGAAATAGCTGGAAGTCATGGGGAGAGGCTTTTGCCCAGCAGTGGGATGATGCAAGCTAACATTAACCAGTAAAATACATACATACACACATAAATTCATGCCTGTGTCCTCCGTATGGTGAGGTACATATTGTGCACCTATAGTTAAACCACATTTTGCCAGTTATGCTTAAGTCCCATACAATAGGGAGCGAGACTATTGTCATCAACCGGGAACTGTGCTGGAAAGACCAAATAACAATATGTCGACAATGGAGTCCGAGATCTCATGCTCAGTAGTAGCGTTTGCGGCCAAACCAACAAGGAGAGTAAAAGTTAGTTCCCAGTTAAAAAACATCTCATTTCACAGGGTGACAGTGGTGGTCCCCTGGTCCACAACAACAAGCTAGCTGGCATCGTATCCTGGGGCCTAGGCTGCGCCAGACCCGACTACCCTGGAGTGTACGCGAAGATCTCTGCTCTCAGAACCTGGCTGGACAAAAACATCGCTGAATTGCGCTGGAAGCATCTCTTTAGAACGGCTGTGTAATTTTAAGAAGTAGTGTTTTATTGGGGTAACTTCGGTGGTGGGATGAGACCGTACGAATCCAATACCTACCCGGAAATATTTTTTTAATGTTGACCACGTTGTGTTCTGCGTCATTTTTATCTGCCCCGATTATTGGGACACATTTTTATTCGTACGGTCTTATCCCAGCACCGAATTTACTCCAACATACCTTTTTATTTTTATTTACAAGGTTCGCTATTTCAATTTGTCTGTCTATTACTATGCTCGTGATAATCTTAAAAATTATACTTATTTGCAATGTGATTCAATTAGATTTACTTGAAAATCTGGTTTTATTTTATCAACTGCCTATTTTAGGAATGCTACATAAAATTGCAAAAAAAAAAAAACATCCTCCATAAATGCTCCATACAGATATGTTCACATAACTCGACACAAAGGAACAGCTGATTTGTTTTTCACGATTTGAGGGTTGGCCCCATAGAAAAAGTTGTTCATAATAATGATTACAATGACCCATTAAGAGCGCTATTGCGGGTATACTAGCGGGTATCCTATAAAAAAAAGATGATTTCGTGACTGAGAAGAAATTATGAAAAACGGCTCTATCAGCTGCCTTTTATAAAGTTTCATATTGAGACACGAAGCAACAAAATACGATCTAGAGGAGTGTGGCCCTTTTTCTTTAGATCGAATTTTATTGCTTCGTGTCTCAATGTGAAACTTTATAAAAGGTATTAGAAAATTCTAGACACCCTTACTGAGGCAGCTGATATAGTCGTTTTTCATAATTCCTTTTCAGCCACGAGATAATATAAAAGAGTGTTGCTAGTGGACCCGAGATAGCGCTCTTACGAGTAAATAGGTTTTAATTTATTTAAATTCGTATGTGTGGGCCCGAATAGCAAGGAACTGGAGCCCTGAGACAGTGAGGCGGGGTCGCGGCAGGCCACGTTAGAGATGGCGGGGCGAGCTGGTGTTTCTGCCAAACCTGGAAGGAAGACGCGCGGGCTCGCGAATGAACTGAGGAGCGAAGTATCGTCCGTCGCGGTGCAGTCTGTTGAAGCAAGTCATTGAGAAAGGTCGGGCCAAGCCGTCGGCCCGACGTTCCGTCGGTCCGACGGAACGACCCGTCGTTCCCGTCGGTCGGCGTTCAGGTGCGCCGCGCCGCACCTGAACTTGCCGATGAGGCGTTGACCACGCCGCCTACTCATGTAGACCGCACGCAAGGTATTGGGTTCGATTCCCAACACAAGGAGTGGAGGAAGTCCTTTGCCCAGGAGAGGGATAACCTCCGCTAAGGAGTATAGTGTTCTGTGGGGATAACACAGGCTAAAAAAATAAGCACGTAATTATGCGAACAAAGCACAGTGCAGACTCTGCAACTGCATACAATTAAAGACATAATCCAATCCCGTATTCAAATGGATCGCTCAACAAACTAGCTAAAAAGTAATGGCATTCCCATTTCCCAGTAACTCTTCAATCACCCAAGCCGGATTAACTCAATGTCCCAACTTTCCAATTTCCTACATCGATGATATGAGAAAAAGTTTTTCGATCGTGAAATGCAGTTTGGAACGTACTAGCCTTATCGTTCACTCGTGCTTTTAAAAAGCTGCTCTTTTGTATGCAAGAGCTCGAATAGTTACTCTTTTAATTCCAGCCATTCTGTAAGGATGAAAAGCTAGCGATACCCTGGAAAAGGCTTTGCTTAAAGTTACTAGGCAGTGAGGGAAAATGTACGTGGTTGGTACGGTTAGAGCGGAAAATTTAGCCTCATTTCTAAATTGTAGGTAAAATCAGAGAAATTCGAAAGAAAGAAGATTTTTTATTTTTTATTATTGTTCAAAAAGTAGATCGCAGAGTTTAAAATAATATACCAAGAACCACAGAAGCCTTTGATGGCTTACGAGTATACATGGCTAGTGAGTTCGAAACAAAAAATATATCTAACTAGCTGACCCGACAGACTTCGTTCTGTCAAAAGCTATTTGACTGTGGCAGTTTGTCTACACGCAAAGGAAACTACCTACCTACCCTACCCTACCCTACCTTACCCTATCCTACCCTACCCTACCTACCTATCTACCCTACCCTACCCTACCTACCTACCCTACCCTACCCTACCCTACCAACCCTACCTACCCTACCCTACCTAACTAAAACCATCAATTTTTTTTTTTTTTTTTTTGATAATATCTATTCTCAGACCTACCAAATGATGACTTACACGTTATGTCAAACGCCATAAAGTTACATTAGAAGATAGAGTTACCTACTTATTATTACAATAAAAATGTAAATATGGTCGTTTTCTTACATTTTTTTTTTTTTAACTTTCTTAAGTTTTTCTTACATAAGAACCTTCTCCTGACAATAACAAACACAACAAAAAAATAATTAGCGAAATCGGTCCAGCCGTTCACGCGTGATGCCGTGACCAAGGGAAATAGGGATTCATTTTTATATATATAGATAGATATAGGTACTTACTACAAAAAAAACTTAGAAGGTAAGTTTGTAAGTTTTACATTCAAAGAATATTGTAAGTCTTTACTCTTCATATAATATGTTAATAGCACAAATAAAGATGGTATAGTAAGTATATTTATACAGACACTTTCAGGAAACACGTCGCTAAGCACCGCAGCGATGTACTCGAACTAATTTGATACTTCATCATCATAATTATTTCTACCTTGTGCAGACACGATAAAAATATGAGATAATAGATTGTTAGCAATTAGAAAGAGTAGCCATTCAACAAGGTTGGTATCAGGACATGACTGTATATACATGCATGTGCTTCAATGCACTTCATGCTGCTGATAAGATTTACAACCTTGACTTCAAGTGAACTTATCTCACAATATCATCGTAATTTTGTGAACAGTAGACCATTTCATGTTTTGGGTTAGGAACTTACCACGGGTCGATCCGTCAGGTTAAGCTACGCTTGCCGGGATTGGTCCGTGGATGGGTGACCATCTGTACATACAGAGACTTCTCCGTGCCTCGGAAAGCACGTTAAGCCGTTGGTCCCGGCTGTCATTCGAAATATAGTAGTATATAGTAATAGTTAATAAATAATAATAATAACAAATAAACAAATCGGTCGAGCCATTTTCGAGTTTTTGCCGATATTTTTTTTTTTTCTCTTCAATTCTGGGGTGATTTAGGAAAAAAGAAAATGAGAAAAAACCTAAAGGAACAGCCGGAAAATGGAAATTTTGTCTCACGTGGCATGAAGTTCACCGGTTCATCTTGTCATTAATATTTTATGCAGAAGAAATCCTTCAGCTTACGTAATTTATCAAAAGGAATAAGAAACAATTACACGGCCTGGAGATACTCCTAAAACTTTTCTTATCGCACTTTTACTTTAGCACAAATCTCCAAAAGAATGAGATCTCTTAGGCTTTAAGACTTTTACATTAAAAGCTAATCTTCTAAATGTATCTTAATGCTGAGTGCCAACAAGAACATTATAGGAATGTGTGTTTATAAGATAAAGAATATACAATATAAGACGCAAATAACTATTTACACTAGGTTCTAAAAGGCTTTGACTGCCAGACAACAGACACAATAGAAAAACTGTTGTTAGCGGTCACCGGTGACCGCGGTGGCAGTCAATGTGTTAAAAGACTAAAAAACTAAATATACAAAAAGAAATACGAATAAAAAAATATTAAAAAAAACAAAAGGACACTTAAGCGTCAAAGTAGTTTACAAAAAAAAAAAATGGTTGTCTGTAAAGTTGGTTTACGGAAGATAATTTAACGTGACAACGTCATAACAAAACATTGATGCGGCACAAGCGTACAATGAGCGTAACGGGACAATGAGCGTAACGGGACAGTGAGCATAGCGGGTCATTCATTTTCGTGCATGCAGCCGGCGTTCATCGATTTATTAGACGTTGTCACGTCAAAATATCTTTACTTTCCTTAGTCAAACATCGTGCAGTTTCTAACAAGCATAGCGAATGTATTTTTCACATTTAGTGTATCTACTTTTTCCGAAGAATTATAGATTATCCATATTCATACTTAATGATAAATAGTATACTATGTCCTATAAGCAAAATTTCATCGAAATCCGTTCAGCCGTTAAGGCGTAAAAAGGTAACAGAGGTTAGGTGTGAGTTTCTTTTAACCATCTTGATTTTACGCATCGACCGCGTTCGGCGTTCCGACTGGCCTCCGATTGGCCCTTCACTAATCGGAGTGCTGAACGCGCTTGATGCGTAAATTCGAGGTGGTGAAAATAAACTCACACTAGGGCCTCAAACAGACAGAGGTTACCTACTTTAAATCGAATGACGTGAGATCGAAAAATAATTGCTCGAAAACGTAAACTCGATAGTACTTGAAATCGATCAATTATGAGCGCGACAGTTCACTACCTCGATGCATCAAAATCTCGAATAACTATAGGCTCGAATCATCGGCAGCGCGAAAGCCCATTATCTTGAAACATAATTTTTCAAACGAACAACTAATCGATTTACAAAATAGTGTTAACGATTTTTATTTGAGTACAATAATAATTAAACAATATAAATTCGTAGAAATATAAATCAACTATAATCATCAAAAATGAATGAAGGTAATAAAATAACATTACAAATATCTATACTCCATTTGCAATAAGATTAGACATTTAAATTTTATCTTTTGTAGAGTCCGTTCAACTGATTTTGACTTCACAGACAGTGTGACTTTCGCATTTACTTACGGATTGCAGTACCTATAGATTATAATAATAATAATAAGTTTATTCATTTCATAACAAGGTTTAACAAATACATTTTTCACTTCTCATGCTCTAAAAGTTTGTCTTTAGGTCGTGCGTAGGCGACATAAAGTCGCGTTTTATGCTCTAGAGCATAAAGTAAAATCTTCGTCGAAGACCAAGGCAATCGGTCCAACAGCTACACGAACAACTTCAACTTTATAGATTAACCTCTTTATTTTAATTCGTTTCGTTTGTATTCTAGGAACAAGGCAAGGATACCAACAGCCTAAGTACACAATAAAACTTCATGAAATAAACTTATATATTTTATTTCGTCCATTTATTATTTTACATGTTGCTGTTTCATTTCCTGGCAATCGAAGTGAAAAGTAGAGTGTACAACTCGTCCATAAAACCCATTTTACACTCTACTTTATAAACGTCTCGCGTAATATGGTGCGTTTTATGCACTTGATGTACAAACTACTATTAGAGAAATCCTCTAAGTATACTCTCTTCTCTTTAAGTATGGAGATACGTGTAACAAAAGACCTCCCTCTTCCATGTCTACATGTGTACAAATACAAAGCCTGTTAATAACAGAATCAAAATCAAAGAGGTACAATATGAAAACTAAAACTAGAGAATTTAAAAATAATTTGTTAGGTACCTACGCGACTTCGTAATCTCAGATAATTTACATTTCATCCCCATTTACAAAAGATACTGAGAAGAGCAGAAAAAAAAAATGGTTGCTATGGAATTTGAATCCTGTCGTGTATGTCATTGAGTTTGTTGTTCTACATGTTTATTTATCTCAGATTCCGATTTCAAGTATAGTTATGAGTGGAGTTTAAGTGTGTGTGAGGGTGTGAGAGGGTGTGTGTCTGTGTGTGAGTGTGTGTGAGTGAGGAAGTAAGAAAGGGCAACTAAAAGCGTATTATTAGTGTGTAGGATGTGGTAGATAATTGTATATTATTTAATTAGTCCGCATTTTCATTAACTCCTTGTGTAAGATAGACAGATATGTATGGTAGGGTGTCCCTTATATGACATTTTTTTTATTTTTTTTTATCGATACGCATAGCCTCTAATTTTTTTATAAATGCTAAAACATACTCAAATATGAAATTTCAGCTTTCTAGCATGATCGCAACCCGTGCCGACTGGGCTTCAAAGTTTATTTAAAATCGTGTTTTGTCCTATTATTCCGATCTGCTATAAAACTAATATAAATGCAACAAATTTGGTGAGTATGAGGTAAAATAAAATAAGGTAAACATTAATCTTTATTTTAAAACATAAAAGTATAACAATCAGCCAGGGTAACTTCTCTTTAGTGTAGTTTTTTTAACAGTCCAGATACAAATTTCTATGTTCCTGGTCACAGCGCAAAAAGCATTGTTTTTGCTCTTCTTCTGCCGTGTTAAGTAAGGTTTTGAGTTAGGAATGCATTAGACTGTTTTTAGGATGAATTTATAAACATGATGACGACAACCGAAAACCAAAAATTCTCTCTCTAACATCTGCTCCAAAACAGCACAAGCTCCATTAAAATGACCAGTATTTTAAGCTTTTGTATCGCAGCACATTATTTGAACTTTATTATTAAGGTTCCAGTCAAAAAGAGAGCAGATGAGACGGCTTTAGCTTGATGTTATCCAGAAGAACTCTCTAGTTTTGGCACTGCAAGAAGCTGTTCTCTATCGTCAAATGAAGCAATAATGGGGAAAACGTTCTTCTTTTGAACTTCGTACATCCAATCCGGGTAATAGTTTTCCATCCCAATGGACTGTGACTACGTCAGGTACCTTGTTTTGAAAGTCAGTTTTATTGCTTCTGCCCTTGTTATTCTCGTCTGAGTACAAATTCGCTGAATCGAAGATTTGTTAATAGCGAAATCGTCGCTGCTCAGATCAAGCGCTTCTACGAGACCGCATGCAGAAAGTAAATGGAGTCTCTATGCTTAACTGACATCGATCTAAAACTGCGACAAGTTTAGGCGTTATAATAACCTTTCTACCTCTTTTTTAACTTTTTTAGGGCAGGGAACGTCTGGCAAGCTGAGTTCAGTATTCAAAATCTGTTCTTCGTCCGAATCTTCTGGACATTCAAGATATTTGAGCTAGAAGTAGATGCAACAGCCAAAAACTCTCTTTGTCTCACATTCCTTCCCTCCTCTTATAATCGTCTTTGCATTAGTCTTTCTTCTTTCGCCGCCAATTTTTTGTCCACACCACCTAAGTATTCCGGTCGACCTGGCTCTCTCTGTTTCCTTAAAAATACTTTGTCTTCCTCTATTTTCATTCTTTCAAAAGCATCAGCACGTGCAATATCAAATAAGTTATCAAGGTTAATTTTAAAATTATTTTGTTTATCACTCCGTAATTCCATCGACATCTTTATGCAATTAACAATAGCGCATTAATAGTTAAAAATCACGAATGAAATGACAAATTAAACACGTAGTTACAGTTCGCAACGCATTACCCGCGCAACTTATATGGAGAAGTTTAAATCGCAAGTCGGCACGGGTTATCGTGTATAAAACGGGCTAATATTTTTTTCTAGACAATATTGGGTTATTACGAAAGTTTTAAGAAGGTATGCGTAAAAATATATTGAACTTAAAATTTAAGGGACACCCTAATGTATGGGTTATTTAGACAGTTTCTTTGGAGAAAAAGCTAGTATTTATACACTGGCTTGTAAGAAACTGTATCCAGCTGCATGTTCGCATCTCAAGAGACACTTAATCAATTTTAATTAGGTCCTGAAAGCAAAGGCAAAGCTCCGGCTTTGCTTCGGTACTGTGTATTACGTGGCATGCACTAAACAACTATTTTCATTTGTTTTCTCTGCAGTCGGTGATCTGTACGATCACGGTAAAAAATCGGGTTCATACGTCAATATCCCACTGTTTATATGTATAAAATAATGCAGTATGAAACTGCCATGTATCGAAGTCGAGGGAGCACAAAAGAGCCGTCATTAAAGTAATACTCCAGAAACCTTTCTTGTACCTTACCAACAAACTCTACTGTGACTTCTCGGTCCTTCGTGTCCGACAGCTTTTTACCTCAACGCAACACTTCACGTGCATAGTAAATTAAAATTCAGGACAGATTACCAAGAAATAATGTCAAAGCGCATAATCAGGATTCCCATTCCCCGAGTAAACTCCCTTAAGGCTAGACGTTCCCCGCACTACTTATTTCCACGTATTTATAGTAATGTGATAAGGTGCTGCAACATAAAATACCTCAAAATATCCTTGTGCAAAAAGGTAATAAAGAAATGGCTTTTCACACTCTCCTACTGTGACCCAGAAAACATTATTTATACGTAGATAACTGTAAGCACAGAGACTAACGTATTTCTAAGTTCACGTTCACAACACACACACAAAACCAAACACCTACACCCACACTCACTAACACACCCTAACATTTACACTCTTCACTTATTTTTATTATAATAATTGATTATTTTTGTTAATTTTTTTTTTTGTTTTGTTACTATTTTATTGATCTTAATGGTGATTTTATTTTGTTTTGCTTTGTTTAATCTAACGCTGATGCCAAGTATATTTTAAGTGTTATATTTTGATTGATTTTAGTTTAGTTTATGTATATTATGCAATAATAATCACGTTGTAATTCCGACCCCAAAATACAGGCAAATGCCTAGTTTGAAGGGTCACTGTTCAATCTGCTCTTAAATAAGATTTAAAAAAAAGTCATAATAAAAAAATGAAAAAAAGTAATAATAAAAAATGCAAATAATAAATAAATAAATGAAAAATAATAAATAAATGTATTTTTTTTTTGATGATGTGGTAATAATAAATAAATGAATTTGAAATATAAAAAAATTCCCAAAATAAAGTTTGGTTAAAAAAGTTTTTTTTTTTGGTTGGTCGACTCTTCTCGTGACCAGAAGGCTGGCCTATTTCTTAGCCAAAGAATCAGTATTGCCATACAACGTGGCAATGCTGCCAGCCTTTTGGGCAATTTTCCTGTTGATAGCGATGCGGACGAATTTTTTGATGCCCTTTGATTCTTTCCACTCCCTTTTTTATATACTTTTTTACATGGGTATTTGTGAAACGTCACAAGCTAGGTGCATGGTTGCAATTGGTAGTTTCCTATGGAGAAGAGCCGGCAAGGAACTCCACGGTTACACTTTTTAAAATGATTGGCTTTTACAATATTTTAAAATAACAGTGTTAATAGGTATGGGAGGACATTGTAGGCCTTTCAACAACAGTAAAACATCGTACTGATCAACATTGTTACTGATTTTTTTCTTTATAGTACAAACATAATTTAAAAAAGAACAAAATGTAATAGCTCGAAATTTTTGAGAACTGCGTCTCAGGGCCGAGGTGAGACTCATAAAAATTTAGAAATTATGTATAATAAATTGTACAACGCTACAAGTTTCTTTTGACACATGGCCAAAATCGGAAACGCCGTTTTTAAAATATGATTGACGTGTAATATTGTTTGTACATACAAAACTATATCAAGCTTAGTTTGGCTATATCAAGCTATAATCTGAAATGTATAGCTTAATATGTGCCGTGTGTACAAACCTACTGTTAAAAACTGCTAGCAACACCTCAGTAGACGTATGACGTATCATGCAGTGATTGTTATGTATCGCATTAAAATTCATATTAATAAATGCTCTTTTATTTTACATTTACATATAAATAGTTAATTCAATATTAGATACATAATCATCATAATTTCAGCCGAAAGACGTCTTCTGCTGGACATAGGCCTCCCCCAAGCACCGCCACCTCGATCGGTTCCTGCGGCTTTCACAAGGTCATTAGTCCACCTTGTGGGAGGCTTGTGGATATTAGATACAACTTCCAATAATTACTTGATTGTATTTTGACTGTGACAATTTCAGAAATGTTTACCAACAACAACCCATCAATGTCACTTAGGCACCAAAAATATCGTTTTAGCACATTTGTTTTAGTTCGAGAATAATCTGGGGCACAAGTAGCAGACTTGTGCCCCAGGTCATTCTCGATTTTATAAATTCGTCACTCCAACACGATCCCATTGTTATTTTGCAAAAAGTTCGTAATCTGCTAAATTCATAATTCATAATGGTCGATCATTGGTCGGTCAATGGTCTTAGAATTGTATTACAATAGCATTTTGAACATTTATTCATGCCAGATTTCATTTATATATATTTTTACATATTATTTATTAGTGTTATAAGCAATCTGAAGTAGTAGGAAGTTGGAAGTTTAGTAGGAAGTTTCATTTGTCATTATGTACGAGATCACCAATTCTTTCAATGGAGTGTCAGTGGCTGACCATTGGAAAGTCATAATGACGCCATTATATTAGTAGATTACCAAACTTGTAATAATCAACAATTATGGAATCAATGATAGACCATTCTGACACTATTGTAATAGCAGACTTGAGGCCCAGGTTATTATGTAAATAACACTTTACAAGTAAGAATAAAAAAAGTCTGGGTTCGTTCAATTTCGGCGTGAAAAATTCTCCAATATTTTCCTTCCGCAAGGTTTATTATTTTCCCCTTCACACTCCATAAATAACACGAAAGGCCCGAAAAAAGCCGTAAACATTGTGGTGTGGTTTACAAAACGTTTGTTGGAAAAATAAAAATAAACTGTTGTGTATAAAGAATATGCTTACAGACTATCATTAAGACTACGCCGAGCGATGAGGGCGCGACTGTGTGGCGCCCCCATCGTTATTTCGGTGATTTATTTTATTTTAGAATGACGGAAGATAGTGACCACTAAGCTCCGTTTTAATGATTACAATAAAACATAACAATTTAAAACTACTGTTTGTAGTAATAATAACGTATAGTCTTGTGAAGCACAACTTGACGAGCTTATTTTCTGCATTTTCATTCTAAAATAAAAGAAATCACCGAAATAACGATGAGGGCGCCGCTGTGCGCTCGGTAGCCTCTTAAGTACAATTGAATGTAAATGATCTACTCCTGAACGAAAACAAGACAAAGCTCATTTAATTTTCAACGCGAAATGTCAGGCTGCTAAGTACCAATGTTCAACTTAATGGAATGGAGATGAACTCTGTTGCGTCGACAGTTTTTCTTGGCATAACTATTGACGGCAAATTACAATGGGGTCAGCTATACTGTTAAAAAAAATTGGTTGTCTGTAAAGTTGGTTTACGGATGATAGTTTAACGTGACAACGTCATAACAAAACATTGATGCGGCGCAAGCGTACAATGAGCGTAACGGGACTATGAGTGTAACGGGACAATGAGCGTAACGGGACAATGAGTCATCCTTTTTCGTGCATGCAGCCGGCGTTCATGGATTTATTAGACGTTGTCACGTCAAATGACTCATTGTCCCGTTACGCTCGTTGTACGCTTACGCCGCATCAATGTTTTGTTATGACGTTGTCACGTTAAACTACCGTCCGTAAACCAACTTTACAAACAACCAATTTTTATTCGGACATATGGAACCCTAAAAAGGAGGGAGATAAGTTTTTATTTGTCAAGTATGTACAACGATTTCTGTGTTAGAAAGAAAGATTGAAAAAGTATTTATTGTGACTCGCACAGGAAGATCACAAACGAATAAACACACAATCACAAAAGTATAAAAAAAATATAAGAAAAGAGTCCTGTACGAAGTGTTATCACTTGGAACATTTATTATTTGTTACAGGTTTGTTCCTACTTATGAAATTAACTTTAAATGAGAAGTTAGTTTGAATAATAAATATTTAATCCACTTGTATATTTTGGTGACATTATAACATTCACAAATAAAAAACACATCACACATACACATTCATTTCACATTTATAAATTGTGTCTGTTAATGTTTTACTAACTTAGTTTGTAAGTATATTGTTACTAACACTTTGAGTCTTTTTGCTTGAATAAATGATGATTATTACTATTTATTACAATGCAAGTAGTGGTAGGTACGCGAATTTGTATGGGATACCATAACCAAAAACTGAAAACGAAACCACAATAAAAAGTAAAAACGCGTGCGACAAAATTTTCTCGTCGCATTACCTCGCGTCGAAACCAGACACGACTATGCGTTACCATAGTGACATCTCGTTTTGGCACGAAATAAAGTGTCAAAATATTTTCGTGCACTTTTTCGACCAGCTGGTTCGATAACCACTACTTCGGGGCTATAACGTCATTACAATAATCACGATAGCGAGGCTTTTCAAATTTATGTCTCGTAGTAACTATTTATTTATTTATTTATCTACGCTCATGCTATAAATCCTCTATAAAAGTTTCTGAAACAGTTAGTAACCATAATAGCATCCAAACGGGAGTTATAATGTTGTACTGAATTTCATAATGCAACTCCTTTGCTTTTACTCATCTGTTTGATGAGTAAGGAAGGGATCATCATCCTCCCTTCCATTCTCACTACTCAATTCGTGGTATCTTATGAATTTCAAAAACAGAACATTGTAACGCACGCGCGTTTCACTATACTATACCATAGCGTCGTATCCCGCCATTTTTGTTCGATATTAGTATTGCAAAAACTGTTTCAGAACCTTTTACAGAGGATTCATGTCATGGGTGTAGATAAAGTCTTGTATGCAACTGTAATAATTAGGTATTAAAACACTCATGTGATACTATTATTACACTCGGCTTCGCCTCGTGTGATAAACCCACATTCGTGTTTTAATACCCCTTATTATACAACAGTATAATAACACTATTATATATATGCTTTATCAGATTACACATTACAAAAGAAAAGAAAAACTTATACACTATAAAATATACAATGGGCGGCCTTATCGCATACTGCGATCTCTTCCAGGCAACCTTGGCATGGATAGTGAATTTCTGGACATAAAATGGGGTTGTCATTGGTGCAAATAAACAGTATAACAGTACAATATCCTATAATAGATACACAGATATATGCTATATAATAGATACATAGATACATACATACTAACTATATAAGCAAAGAAAATAAATAAAGTGTATAGATTATCACAGCTAACAACGAGAACAAAATCACAACAACAAGTAATGTTCCTTCACGAGTCTTTTAAACACAGGCAACGATTGCACGCGTTTTATTGGATCTGACAATGCATTCCGCAAACGAGCGGTCTGGACCGTAAAGGATTTGTCAAGGATAGGTGTGGAATGCATGGGCATTTTAAGCTTCAGGTTATCTACCTATATTAAGATTGATGTCTTTCAGGCTTAATATGGGACAACTTTTTTTGGGCACATAAATAAAAAACTGGCCAAGTGCGTGTCAGACCACGTACAATGAAGGGTTCCGTAGTTGGGATGAACTCTAACTTGTAGTAAATGCTTCAAATGTAAGTTGGACGACTATTACTTGGTAACTTGTAAAGCCTTACTTAGCTGTGATAGTTTTCCTTTTAGCTTCGTTATATAATACTACTGCTGTGAATTTTTCATATATCCAAATGCAACCAATAAGCTGCCAGCTGACACTAAACTATAACAAAAATTGCATTTTAAATAAGCTTTAAAATGCAATTTTGCAATTTTGCATTTTAAAGCTTAATATTACGCAAACGGATCCCTGAATCGAAAAATGGTTTTCACAAACCCGCAATATTTTTGACGGCCTATCCAAAGATATCCCAGTTTATGGGATAGACGAGAAAAAAATACATCCCCACTTTACGTGTAGGGGAGGTACTCTAAAAAAATATTTCAGCATTTTATTTTACCACTATACTTATAACAAATTACAGCTTTTTTGTACTAAGAGTCTCAGAGACAGACAGAAAAACGGACATGGCGAAACTATAAGGGAGGAACCCTTATAGTTTCGTTGTTTGTTGTTTCGTGTTGCCTACGGAACCCTTAAAAATGAATTTGATAAAAATAAATCAATCGATACTATTACTAATACAAAATGTTACGGCACATCACTACATAGTATTAAACAAAGTCGCTTCCCGATGTCTGTCTGTCCCTATGTATGCTTAGATCTTTAGAACTCGGATTTTGATGTGTTTTTTTTTTTAATACATAGAGTGATTGAAGAGGAAGGTTTATTATGTATAATACATGCATAATAGATTAGAGCAAAACTGATAATTTCAGTAGTTTCTAATGTGATATCGTAAATAAACACATTTTTTTGCGCTTACATTGCAAACGCTGGTTGAACCCTATGAGATAGATCAAAATAATTTACTACAGTATTGTATACCTTAAAAAGGTCTACAAAAAATGGTTTGTGTCTATCTCTTAGGGATAACCCACAATAATATTTTTTTATCCTTTACTTTTTACGAGAAATAATGGCTTATTTATGAAGCGATTTTAAGCAATACAGCATTAATCCTTATCCAATTAAATCATATGTATATTAAATACATTGTGCATTTAATATGGATCAATATGGCCCCTTACAGCATGTAATTTAAATGAATATTTTCGAAGATATTACAGATTTAAAATGCAGGGACATAGCGGTTGCGGCGGTACCGGGCAGGGATATGTCGCTATCGCCTAGGGCGATGTCAAGAGTAACCTCTAAAGAAAACATGTTTGTATTGTCTAATGACAAAAAAAACACTGAACCTTGTTTAAAAAAAACATTCTGTAGTATATTTAGTATCAGCATTGCACCCGTGCGAAGCCGGGGCGGGTCGCTAGTAATATATATTAATAGAATTATATCAAATTGTTTGAATAATATTTCACAGGTATTTCACAAAGTTGTGTAATACTTTATTGAATTTCGAAAGGCGTCTGTTAAAATACTATCAGATAAACAAAGTGAAATCTGTTGTTTGTGAAGAAACTGTTCTAGTACACTTTATTATTTCGGATTTTAAATCATAAAATCTAATAATCACGTAATGTTATTACGAAGTATAAGTAAAAAAAATAGTTATTAATTTTAAATTTCCTTATTTCTTCAGGAACTTGGACTGTGTTTGTCTGCCAGTTTTTTAACAGAAATATAATTATACTGCGTATATAAATTATATATTACGCAGTAATACTGTAGATAACGATGATATAAGACATACTATAACTGTCTGCTTTGATAAAAAAGACGATATTGTTATAAAAGATATAGATGAGAGATTGTATGTTTGACGAGAGTGGTTGTGTATATTTTATTATTCAACTAGCTTCTGCCCGCGACTTCGTCCGCGTTAAATTTCTTGTTCCCCCGACCCACCCCGTCGCAACACATTGCCTGCCCGTGCTTTTACTTCGTTTTCGCATAAACTTTCATTTAAAAAAAAATGGTGTTCTAGTTAATAGGAATGTAATTCTTCCTCAAGAATTGGGCTGTAAAATGCAAAAAGATTTTTTCAAATCCAACTCGCAGTTCCAGGGATTAGCGCGTTCAAAAAACAAAAAACCGGCAAAGTGCGAGTCGGACTCGCGCACAAAGGGGTCCGTACCATCCATACAAATCCTTATCCATACTAATATTATAAATGTGAAAGTAACTGTCTGTCTGTCTATTTGTCTGTCTGTCTGTCTGTCTGTATGTTACGTTTTCACGCCTAAACCGCTGAACCGATCGTCATGAAATTTGGCAAAGAGAGCCTGGGACATGGAGAAGGACATAGGCTACTTTTTTACGCGATAACCTACATCCAAACGGGCGGAGCCGCGGGCAAAAGCTATCCATACTAATATTATAAATGTGAAAGTAGCTCTGTCTGTCTGTCTGTATGTTACGTTTTCACGCCTAAACCGCTGAACCGATCGACCTGGGATATAGAGAAGGACATAGGCTACTTTTTTAGACGATAAACGACATCCACGCGGGCAGAGCAAAAAAAACGGCAAAAAAATCATGTCCGTTGTATGGGAGCCATATATTAAATATTATTTTTTTTCTGTTTTTTTTTGTATTTGTTGTTATAGCGGCAACAGAAATACATCATATGTGAAAATTTCAACTGTTTAACTATCACGGTTCATGAGATACAGCCTGGTGACAGACGGACAGACAGACAGACAGACAGACGGACCGCGGAGTTTTAGTAATAGGGTCCCATTTTACCCTTTGGATACGGTACCCTAAAAACTAACTCTTCAGCTTTAGAATAGACTACCTCGCAGAGTTTATCATTACTTTGCTGCGGAGTTATTATAAAACAGTTATATCTCCTAAGATATTCATTGAAATTAAATGATGTAAGGGCAACTTTGTTCAAAATTAAATACTTGTGATGAATAACGTATTTATTTGGATAAGGATTAATACCATGTTTATGAAAACTCCTTCGCAAATAATGCATTAATTTCGAACAAATTTGATTACCATAAAAAAGGTTATAGTGAGTCAATCTTAAAAGATAGACATATGCTGTCGCAGACTTTTTTTTAGAAAATTTAAAGAGGATCAATTCCATCATACATTATATTTGCCTAACTTAAACCGTTTACGCAGCGCACGCAACGGAAGCTCTCAAAAAGAATAATTTTTCCCGTTTTTGCAACATTTTTCATTTATGCTCCGCTCCTTTTGGTTGTAGCGTGATGTTATATAGCCTATAGCCTTCCTCAATAAATGGACTATCCAACACAAAAAGAATTTTTCAATTCCAACCAGTAGTTTCTGAGATTAGCGCGTTCAAACAAACAAACAAACAAACAAACAAACTCTTCAGCTTTATATATTAGTATAGATATTATGAAATTGTAAGTAACTTAATAATCAAGCTCACAATAAGAAACATGATCTAGCTGAAATCATTGGTACCTCGGTACCTACTACTTTACCCATTTACCAACATAAAAAAAATGACATGTTACGCTTATTTTATCAGTATTGTGTATTTTATCTACACATCCGGTATAACATATAAGCCAACTTATTCATTTGTTTTTCATAGCGGTCTGAGACGCCGTACGAACATGTTCGCACTGATAGCCTTGTTGTTATTTTTATGAACGTTATTGATAGCGCCCAATGATGCGGCAAAAATACTGGCGTTTTTCCCAGTTCCGTCTATCAGTCATCAAGTGGTGTTCCGCCCTCTAACTGAAGAACTGGCCCAGAGAGGACATGAAGTCACAGTCATCACAACAGATCCCGCTTTCCCAAATGGAGGAACACCAGCAAATCTAACAGAAATTGACGTCCACGACTTTTCTTACGAAAATTGGAGAACTCTGTATAAATATACATCCACGGGTGATAATGATTTGCTCTTACAAATGCGGATGGCATTTCATATGATGGCAAAACTCGTCGAGATGCAAATGAATGTAGATCAAGTGCAAAAAATGTTGAAAGAAGAAAAGTTTGATTTGCTGTTGTTAGAAGCTTGTGTAAGACCAGCTTTACTTCTGTCACACGTTGTTAAGGCGCCTGTGATTCTAGTGTCTTCTTTCGGTCCCTTGAACTTCAATGTGGAAACTATAGGATCAGTCTGGCATCCTTTATTGTACCCAGACGCTTTTAACCAGCGTTTGTACAATTTTTCGAAGTGGGAGAAATTACTGGAATTGTGGAAAGCCAATAAGCTACAAAGAGTTCAGCAAAAGTTGAAAATGCAGAAAATATAATAGCTAAAAGAATGTTTGGACCAAATGCGCCGACCATAAATAAACTAAAAAATAATGTCGATATGCTGTTTTTGAACACATATCCTACATGGGAAGATAATCGTCCAGTACCTCCAAGTGTTATTTATCTGGGTGGATTACATCAAAAGCCAATAAAAGAATTGCCTACGGTAAGATATTTTTTTACTTAAAAGTTCTCAATACTATCATTAAAACCTTTTGTTTTAGTTAAAATTTACGTTTTCCAAGTATGTTTTATTGTAAAAATCAAAGTCAAATCATATATTTCAAATATATGACATTTTAGAACGTTAAAATTTACAAGAAGATAGAATTGATTTTAGCTGCCCCTTTCAAAGGTTACGTTACTGTTTGAAAAAAAAAAATTTAAAACATTTATTTATTTTGTACACATTAATTCATTTATTGTGTGAAGACCTAGAATTAAAATACTGCACCACAATAGGTACAAAGAATTAATAATGAAACAATAACAGATACATTAATTATGTGATAGATACAATGATGTTGCTCAAATATTTACAAATATTGTAAAAGTACTTCTACTTTTACAATAATAGTATATGAAAAAAGCAATTTTCATAAATAAATTAACAAATTATAAGTCACTGTGCGAGTTAAAGTAGGTAATCACAGAATGTAAAATTAATGTCATAGAAATAATAAATTATACAATTAAATTAACGACCAGTGTCATTTTGTTTAGACTCTAGATTGTCCTATGGAGCAGGGCCAGCAGGTTTCTAAGCATTCTTATCTTGGATATATTCCTCTAATTTATACTATGCTTGTTTACAAAGCATACTTCTAATATCGACACCTGCAAGGAATAACATTGTAATTAATATTTAGTAACTTTACAGGAGAGCGCGTCAAAAAAGTCTTAAAATATATATATATTCATATATAATAATATAATCATACGAAAGTGTAGCTAATCCCTCGTTGACTCATATTTTAAGGTTGGTTGGCAATAAGACTTAACCGAAATCTGAGAGATTTTTTTAAATCTTTGACGCGCCCTGCTGTAAAGTTACTAAATATTAGTAACAATGTTATTCCTTGCAGGTGTCGATATGAGTTTTAAATATTCTCTCATTTCATTGCAATATATCAGAAGGTATTTTGTTGTGATATTTAAAACAGGGTACCCCATAAAAGATGTACGTATGTAATTGTAAGACATATTTCTCTAAAAATAATGTGGCTACTTCAAATGCAAGCGTACTAAAAAGAAAAATACATTTTAAAATATTCGGTTACAGGATTTCAAAACTTATTTGGATTCTTCAAAGAACGGCGTGATCTATATTAGCTTTGGAACAAACGTGCAACCTTCACTACTTCCTCGAGAAAGAGTAGAATTGATGGCCAAAGTCTTCTCTCAATTACCTTACGACGTCCTTTGGAAGTGGGACACAGATGAACTTCCAGGAAGCACTAAGAACATTAGGATATCCAAATGGCTGCCACAGTCTGATCTGCTAAGTAAGTTATAATCATTGATATAATATGTAATCATGATTTTATGGTAAATGGCCAATAGGTGTATGACATGCAAGTTAAATATTAATTTTGGGTGAAATTAATTTTCTATTAGAAAAACTAACTTCTTCCCAGCTAAAACACTAGGAAGTGGTGAAGGGCGGGAGTTTTGGGGGACTGTCTTATGTAACGCACGTTCGAAAAGTGCTGATTCTCAGTCGAAGAATAAATGACTTTTGATTTAGATTTTAAATTTGGAACTTTTTTTTTCAGGGCATCCAAAGATCAAAGTTTTCATAACACAATGTGGTCTACAATCAACAGACGAGGCTATCAGGAGTACCTCTGATTGGTGTACCAATGTTGGGTGATCAATGGTACAATGCTGAAAAATATGTACACTATAAGATTGGAGTAAGACTTGACTTGCCCACGATGACTGAGGAAGACTTTAAAAATGCTATTACTACTGTCACCGGCGATGAAAGGTGCGTAAATGAAATATCTATCAATTTATGTTTTTTTGACGTGACAATGTCTAATAAATCGATGAACGCCGGCTGCATGCATGAAAATGTCCCGTTACGCCCATTGTACCATTACGCTCATTGTCCCATTACGCTCATTGTACGCTTGAGCCGCATCAATGTTTTGTTATGACGTTGTCACGTTAAACTATCGTCCGTAAACCAACTTTACAGACAACCACTTTTTTAACTCGGTATATAGATCCGTTATATATACGGTTTATTTGAGATTTTTGATAAATATTTTCGAATCAAAATACAATATTTCATGTAGTAAAAAAGGATTCTCCTGTCTAGTCTGCGTACATGACTGTTGAGTTTAATTGTGGTCCATTCCCTGTCACAAAAGAACTTAGGATGGCATGAAGCAAAGAACACAACATGAGAATCTATAAACAGATAGACGTTAATAATTTTATTTAAACAATGTATTGAAGAGGTACAATTGATCAAAGAAATAAACCTTTTTAGTGTTCCGTACCTCACAAGGAAAAACGGAACCCTTATAGGATCACTCGCGTGTCTGTCTGTCCGTCTGTTACAGCCAATTTGCTCCGAATCTACAAAACCAATTAAGTTGATATTTAGTACACATATGAACATTTGTGACCCAAATACGGACGTGTAACGAAAATAAATGAATTTTGAATAATTATGTGGATTTTGGGGGGTAAACTATAAAATAAAAATAAAAAGTTTAGTAATCTGTACCGTGTTACGTATCAAATGAAAGGGCTTATTGTAAGAATTACAGATATATTTTTTTATAATTTTTAAATAAATACTTATGAAGTTATTTAAGAAAATAGATGCAAAAATTGACCATTATGATGCCCTTAACTCCAAAACTGCTGAGCACATAAATAAAAAAATAAAAAATGTAATAGTTCTATACTATAGATTACACAAAAGGTAATAAGAAATCGATGGTCTTAATATAATAAATAAATCTCTCAATATTGTGCGTACAAACTTGACGTTGACGGCACGGTTGGCGCGGTGGCTCAGCGATTGACTGCTGCGCTGCGTGTCACGAGTTCGATTCCCGCACGGAACAAATATTTGTATGACCTACAAGTAGTTGTTCTGGGTCTGGCTATTTGTGCAATGTGAGTTAAAATGTTAAAAAAAAAAACTTACATTTTTAGTTGGAATGTATGGGAGAACATGTATTTCAACTACAATATTAAGTTTGTTCTTGGGATAAATTCGTCTTAACTACGGAACCCTTCATTGTGCTTGGTCCGATATACACTTGGACAGTTTTTTAACATTAAAGGCATTATTTGAAAATCACGATCGACGTTTACCTTCTTAACGGTAGACATGAAATAATTGAAATGACCACTGACCGTGATCCAAGCTTAATAATATAATTTATTCAAATAGACTTAAAAAATATTTGCAATAATTTCCAGCTATCGTCGCAATATAAAAAAACTTGGCAGCGTGATGCGTGATCAGCCAATGCGTCCACTGGAGCGCGCCGTGTGGTGGACGGAGCACGTACTACGTCACAGCGGCGCGAGACATCTGCGCGCGCCCGCCGCCAACATGTCGTGGGCAGATTACCTAGAACTAGAACTTGTACTTATTTTATCAGCAGTTGCTTTAGGCTTAATTCTACTTTTATCTTTTGTTGTATATAACTTATGGAAGTACTTTAGTTATAGTTTAGTACATAACAAATTGAAAAACAATTGATGTACTTATAATATTGTCATATATAAATGATTTTACGAGAAACTGTGATAAGAATGTGAAATTGTGAAGCCAATAAAAGGAAGAAGAATAAATCGAACTATTTTGAGGGTTCCCTAAAACGGAATAAAAAATAAAATCATGTTGGCGTATCGCTTTATCGTCATCATCATTAGCCTGAAGCAGTCTACTACTGAACATAGGCCTCTCCAATTGCACGCCAGTCAGCTCAATTCTCGGCAACTCTCATTCAGCTGGTACCAGCCACCCTGCGAAGATCGTCGATTCACCTAGCCTGAGAGCATCCCACCTTACGTTTACTGATTCGCGGTCTCCACTGAAGAACACTTCTACCGCAACGGTCATCGATTCTACGGCTTATTTGGCCGGCCCATTGCCACTTGCTTATTCTATGAGCTTTGTCACGCCGCGCCGGCTATGCGTTAATTATGATTCGTGTTACACTAACAATATTAAAATTACTGCTGGACCGTCACATTGCTTTTGTTTACCGTACAATGAAGCTAAACGCCGCCCACGATACAAGGTCACTAGAGTAACCTAGTTACTAGTGCCTTAAATAGACAAACAGTGTTCAAATGTACATGAAGTAATTTAGTTTCTAGAGCTACTTGGTCACTTTGAGAGAGAAAAGTCAAGAGAAGCGTAAGTCTTCTTGTTCACAATTTTTTTAATAATTTTGACAACACCAATCGACGGTTTTACGCAGTCATCATGTAGTATGGATCATTATGGCAGTTTGAAGCCAGACACGACGGCGGCAGTAGACCGGGTAGGGGCATATGCGCCGTAGGCACTGTGTTAGTAAATAGTAGATTTCAGCGGCACAAAACGTGTGTGAGGTGAACAAGTAGTGGCCTAAATACAGTTTAAAAAACCATTGGACTTAATGTGAAAGATTGTATAAGTACAAGTCACAGTGTTATCGGCTGAGTGTGGTTAGGTGTGTGTTTAGTATTACGTCATGGATCCATTTATTTTTATAATATTTATTGAGCCCACAATTGATCTGAAATATTTTGTGCATTTTAATCTTCTGTGAACATTGGTTACATAATAATCTTATCTATTTTGATTATACAATTTATTTTGCATTAAAAAAAATATATGTTTGAGTACCAAAGAAGAGTCTTTGAGTAAGAAAGAGTCGCGATGAGTGCAAGTTTCATACAAAACGATAGTTTTATGTAATTTAATACTAAGTGTAAACATATTTATTATTTACGTACAATCATGTCCGCACTGATAACGTTGTTGTTATTAACGTTATCAATTACGAACTATGATGGGACAAGAATGCTGGCCCTGTTTCCTTCTCCGTCAATCAGTCATCAAGTTGTGTTTCGTCCTCTAACTCAAGAACTGGCCAGGCGAGGACATGAAGTCACAGTCATCACACCAAATCCTGCATTTCCAAATGAAAAAAGGCCTGCAAATCTCACAGAAATTGACGACCATGATTTGTCTTACGAGAAATGGCAAACACTGTATAAATTAACATCTATTGGAGGTACTGATTCAATGGCACTCATAAGAATACCATTCCTTTTGATGGTTGAACTCGTCGAAATGCAACTGAAAGTAGATGAAGTTCAAAAAGTGTTAAAGGAAGAAAAGTTTTATTTGCTATTATTAGAAGTTTGCGTAAAACCCGCACTTGTTCTATCACACATCGTTAAAGTGCCCGTGATTCTGGTGTCTTCTTTCGGTCCCATGAACTTAAACGTGAATACTATTGGGTTGGCCTGACATCCTATAATATACCCTGACAGTATGAGCAAGCGTTTGTATAATACTACAAATTGTGAAAAATTTGTAGAACTATGGCACTTTTATAAATTAGAAAATATTATGCAGGAAATTGAAGATGCAGAAAATGAATTGGCCATTAAAATGTTTGGACGAAGTGCACCGACAATGAATGAATTAGAAAATAATGTTGATATGCTGTTTTTCAATACGTATCCTGTTTGGGAAGGTAATCGTCCAGTACACTAAGAGACTAGTTTTATTTTCATGGGTGGAATACATCAGAACGCAGTAAAAGAATTGCCGACTGTAAGTTGTTATGCTTATTTTATTGCTGTAAATATTTATGAGTATACATTTATTCTTAGCCTTTGCCCAGCAGTGGTATAGGTTAATAAAAAATAAATTAAAAAATACATATAAAAGCTCATACATGCTACAATATATATATATATATATATATATATATATATATATATATATATGATATGATGCAAGCCATCATTAAAAGACGGATGAATATTGCGTATAGCAATTGCATGAAAATTGCATGTAGCAGAAATGAGGACGTTAAGATGGATCTAATGGGGTAACGATAATGGATAAAGTCAGAAAAGTATACCTTTATTCTCAGTCACTTTCTCTCTCATTCTGAGTGAGAAAATGAAATAAAAGTTAACAGGTCGAATAGTAAGGACCGATGAAACACAGGTTACTCTAAGAAAGATGAATCTAAATTTTGATGGATGAAGAGAGAGAGGAAGACCAATGAAAATGTAAATGAAGGAGAGAAAGAAAGGAGAGTGCATGAAAGCGAATGACAGAAGAAAATTGAAGATAATAAATAACATTTGGCATCGACCTTTAGTAACTTGGAACAAAGGTTAAAAGCAGAAGCCATAATAGCCAACTGATAGTAATTTTGATTCATGAGATACTAAACATTGTATTGCAGGATCTCCAAACTTATTTTGACTCCTCAAAGAATGGCGTGGTATACCAGAGCTTTGGTTCAAACGTGCAACCTTCAAAGCTTCCTCCAGAAAGGGTACAATTGATAGTCAAAGTGTTTTAAGAATTACCTTACGACGTGTTGTGGAAGTGGGACAACGATGAACTTCCAGAACGCTCCAAGAACATAAGAATATCCAAATGGCTGCCACAGTCAGACCTTCTTAGTAAGTGATATTCGTAACCGTATCGTAAAGTAGGACATCCAAAGGCTAAGTGGAGCGACAACCTTCGTAGGGTGGCTCGTAGCTACTGGACTATAGTCAACGAGGGGCTTATGTCTAACTTAGACTGCTTTAGGCTGATGATGACAGTGACATTATTGTAAAACAGTAATAAGAGTTGATAAATGATACAAACAGGTAATTGGATTAATTGAATATTATGAACTTTTAGGGCACCAAAAGGTCAAAGCATTTTTATCACAAGGAGGTCTATAATCAACAGACGAGGCTATTATAGGAGGAGTACCTTTGATCGGCGTAGCAATGTTTGGTGATCAATGGTACAATGTTAAAAAATATTTACACCATAAGATTGGAGTTCAAATCGATTTAATGATGCTGACTGAAGAAAAATTTAAGAATACTATCAACACTGTAATCGATGATAAAAGGTCGGTAATCTCGTAACGTTTACTATATTTGTAAACAGTAAAAATTTCCTTTTTTTTTATGTAATATTTTATTTGGAATACACAATCATGTATGTAGGCATAAAATTTTAATAATATCGATAACTAAAAATTTAAATTTTAAAAACTAAAATTTTATAAAAGAGCATTTGGAACTTTAAATCTGAGATATACTCGTACATGATAGTCCAAAAATCTGATTTTATAAAAGAGCATTTGGAACTTTAAAAAAATGCAATAATATAATGATGCACTTCAACATTTGAACAAACATCAACCCTTTACTTCTTTGCCTTGTACTCGTGCTATTTAGAGTTTTTATTGCAATAACATGATACAAGTTGCAACCGGCTTCTAAATCATATCTAAATGATTCAATCAATCAAGAGACTAGCAGCGACCCAGACGATCGACTCGACCAAACGCACAACAGTGCTTCGTCGGGGAAGGTTTAAACGAATTGGATAAATATGGATAAATACTAGTAAGTATAAAAATGCATGTAAAAAATCTAATTTAGTAATTTTAAAAGTTAGGTCGAAAAGTGATAAACTACACTTACATATATGATATGTAGGATCATAAACTTGGTACAAATTTGGTGATGCAAACTCATGTTATTTTATTATAAATTTATCAAACGAGTTTTTTTTTTTAATGGCCTGTCTGTTGTTGAGAAAACTGTTACATACACTTATAACAGCAGGAGACTAACAAAGGACTAAAAGAAAGTAAAAAAATAATGGATTATGAGTGATGTAAAAATAGAAAATCAGCAATTTTGGACTTATCACGTCATAGACACATTCTTGTTTTGGGGAAATGAACGGTTCAATACACGATAAACTGTAATATGCTCGATAAAAAAAATCCGAAATAGGTTCGATTTCAAAACCATTTTTCGTTTTATTTCTTAAATACAGCACGAAATAATATGAAAACTGCATGTACCATAAAATAATCGTATTTAGTAGGGAATTTAACTGTAGTATTGAGTTTACTATTTATTTTTTTTAATGAAAACAAAAGTAATAAATCGGGTTAACTCGGATCTCGCTTGAAACGAGCACGAGCTGATTTAACCCGATTAGCCATCCCTGTGGGACGGGAAATCATCATGGGTGTACCTGCGTTAAAATTAAAAAAAAAAATCGCTTTGCTTGCCGTTGTTTTTTTTTTGTTTTTTTATTAAAAGAAGCACACATTACCTTTGAAAATGAGAAAAATCTGAAAAAAAAAACCTCGTTATTATTAGGTTATAGGTTTTAGTTTAATATATTTATTTCGAAAATCTGATTATTTCTATGCGGTATGATGACGTTTAATTGTCATCTAACAATAGTGTTAGACACATCATTACAAATATTTATCGATAAAATTATAGTCAAGTGTGAGTTGTATACATAGGTCTAATTTTGTATCGCCTTTTATGACGAAGTTTTAATAAAACACATTTTTCTAAGATTTTTTAAACAAATTCATCATAGAACTGTCTTTGCGACTATTTTGCCAGAGCGAAAGTTGTATTAGTTTTATGCTAATATAAACAACTTCAGAAACAGAAACCCTCAGGGCACCCAGATTTTTCACAGATGTTCTAAACAGGAGACGTAATTAACTTCTGGTGGACTGTTTGGCCCACGTACAATGGTCCACCTGAAGCACTTAGTGCGGAAACCAAACACTTTAACATCCCGCGTCACCAGTCCTGACTCTCTGTTTATTTTGACTGCTATGACCAAAACTACTAACGTAGTATTCAGGGAAGTTTTATTAAAATGTGGCTGGTATTTTAGTATATTATGTTGTTTTACGACTTATTTATTAATTAATTTGGTACAACAACAGCAGTACATAGAAAATATTAAAAAAGAACATTAAAATTATAAAAGTACTAGTATGTACATATGCCTATTATAGGTGTACCCAGCATTCACCACAAAACAACATCTTAATTAACTAAAAATAATAATAATGAAGATAATTAAAAATATTATTAGTATTAGAAAACAAAATTAAAATAAGTGGATATTTGAATTATACTAAATAAAAATATTTAAATGAAATCACGAATCACGAAAGGTGGAAAGTGAAAAAGGGTGTGTGTAATAATGATAACTAAGATTAAAGTATGATTAAATATGAACATGAATTTACAAAAAATACAAAAAGTGTAGGTTAGTATATGCACTCCCGTATATCACAGACAGATCTTCTAAACTTGTATACTCGTAGTGATACACCGTGTAAGTCGATTTCAGATGCAAAAACTGTTGTAATTTCTGCAAATTCGGAGCAAGGGAGCGTTGACACCAAGATTGGATTTGCGGAAAGGAATATAAAACAACCTGGTATTATGATCTCCACGCTAGTCCTCGTTAATAAAAACATAGCGCTGCATTTGGGGGTGGCGGAGGTAGCATTTCAAAGGCTTACAGGCCCGGAAAACCTCGCCATAAACAAATGTTGCTTCGTAGCTAGAATATTTTCTGCAAGTGTGGTAATAATATAAATTATTGTTGTGATGTTCATAATCCATAATAACCATATAAAAGTTCATAATAACTTCTCAATAAAGAAAGGTGAACCTGAATTTAATTATAATTTTTGATTTAATTCCAACAAACTTCTTAATAAATCCGATGGGAATAAAGATAACGCGACGCAAACGAAGTTGCATTAATTGCTAATGTTATCTTATTAGTTAGTTTATGTAATTACTGGTATATAAGGAAACGTATCGTAATTTATCTATCATAGCAATCCGCGCCCGTTTAGAATAATGTTCGCATCGATAGCCTTTCTGTTATTAACGGTATCTATCACTTCTAATGATGCGGCTAGAATACTGGCTTATTTCCCAGTTCCGTCGATCAGTCATCAAGTTGTGTTTCGTCCTCTAACTCAAGAACTGGCCAGACGAGGACATGAAGTCACAGTCATCACAACAGATCCCGCCTTCCCAAGTGGAGGAACACCTGCGAATCTTACAGAAATCGACCTCCACGACTTTTCTTACAAGATATGGAAAACACTATACGAAGTATCTTCTACAGGCGATGATTCGATCTTACAAACGCGAATAGCATTCCACATGATTGCTGAGCTGGTCGAGATGCAGTTGAAACTAGATAAAGTGAAAAAGTTGTTAAAAGAAGAAAAGTTTGATTTGATATTTTTAGAAGCTTGTGCACGACCAGCGTTACTTGTATCACACGTTGTTAATGCGCCCGTGATTCACGTATCTTCGTTCGGTCCCATGAACCATAATGTGGAAACAATGGGATCATCCTGGCATCCAATATTGTACCCAAACAGCTTCAGCAAGCGTTTGTATAATGCATCGAAGTGGGAAAAATTTATGGTATTGTGGAACTTTTACAGATTAGAAAATGTTATGCAAGAAGTTGAAGATGCAGAAAATGAAATGGGCAAAAGATTGTTTGGACCAAATGTGCCGACTATAAGTGAGTTAAAAAATAATGTTGAAATGTTATTCGTGAACACTCATCCTATTTGGGAAGGAAATCGTCCAGTGCCTCCTAGTGTTATCTATATGGGTGGATTGCTTCAGAAGCCTTTGAAAGAATTGCCAATGGTAAGTTTTTTATTAATTGATTGATGAAAAGTGGAATCCATCCATTTGTCCTTACGTTTTATGAAAGGCAATGTGTTTCAAGTCAATCTTTTAGTGCTCTCATGGTTCTTAAACGACTTATTGGACTAACATGTTTTTTTTTTTATGGTTCATTTCCATATTTGTTTAAGTTTTTTCTTTAAGTGGTATGTACAAACAAGCAATGATAACAGTAAAGTGAATCAAGTATGAAAGGATTTGAACCCAATAATATTTATAAGTTTTTAGGTTTTCGGAAAAAACGGAACCCCTATAGGATCGCTCGTGCGTCTGTCTGTTTATCTGTCAGGGAAGAGTTGACTGTTCAATTTGAAATTTGGTACACATTTATGAATTTCTGTGCCCCAAATACGAACGTGTAACGTAAATAAATGAATTTTGAATATGGCGTTCACTTTTGGGGGGAAAAATATAAAATTTAAAATAAAAAGTTTTGCAAACTGAACCATGTGACATATCAAATGAAAGGACTTGACTTGACCATTTGTCACTAAAACATTGTGACCATGATTATATACAATATATATACACATTATCGAGTACACAATACCCTGAGTACATAATTAAAATAAATAATACGTAAAAAAATAACCAATATACATTCTATTATAAAATATTTACATGCAAAAATTACGAAAGTATAGCTACTAGTTAAGCATTAATTTGATTTTAAATATTATGTCTAAATGAATTTAAAAAAAAAAAATGGAATGAAAAATAACAGTTTAAAATTAAATTATAAATTAAATTGAATTGAGTAAAAAATAAAAGTTATAATTATTTAATTATTGGAATGAGAAGTAATGTTGAGTAAGAGGGCTCAAGTAATTTAACTATACGATGGAAGTAATTTTATGTCAAAATTCAATGAGTTAAAATTCCCACAATTTCATGCACTTACTAGAAGTCAAGAACTCACAAAGGATGACATTGAGTAAAATTTTCAAATGTTGCTACTGTTGCCATTTCCTAAAGGTTTTATTTGGGGCGTAGGTAGCACAGCATTATGAAAAGATTCAAAAGGAGTCAGGTGGGCAAAATGGCGGTACAATACTGTTATTATTATGATCTCTATGATATTATACTTTTCTATGTCGTAGAATTTTACATATATACCCCTACAATAATCCTCAAGGTTTGGAATAAATTGGTAGCTTCCTACCTTCCTTTGTTACAACTTTACGTACTTAAAGATCTTTGAAGTACTTATTCAATTACTATTCATGACACAACTGTTCTAGACTCGACAAAGTTTAAAAACAAACAAGAAATGTAGGCTTAATACCTCGAAGTCCAATGCTTACCGAAAATCAATTAAGTACAATAAGTACCTAAAACCTTGAATACAAGGGACCAGAGTACTGCTGGGTCAGGTTCGAAGGGAATGATCTCAGTGTTGTATCTTCTTTTGACAATTTTAACAGAACCCCCATAGCAGATAAACTTATAATTGGTCTTGGAAGTTTTACCATCCAAGACCAATCATTAGTCGGGGCTTTGATACGATAGTCTTGTCGTAATCCTAATAATATTATAAGAAGCGATTTCCATAATATAAATACACGTAGTAAACATGAAATTGTGATACCCAAATTCAGATTAACTAAAACTAGCAAGTCATTTCTTATAAACAGTATCCGCTTTTATAACAAGTTGCCAAAGTCGGTTACAGAACTTAGCGACGGAAAGTTCAAAACCCACATCAAACGTGTCCTTATCAAAAAAGCATATTATAAGATAAAAGACTACGTTGAAGACAAGGAAGTTTGGCAATAATTCCTTCTGCACATGTGGCTTCCCTGGTACCTCATAAACAACATAACTATGTCAATGTCTATTAACTGCTCCCAAATAACGATGTTTATTTAGAATTTTTTAAAAAAAAAATTACATTCTTCCTTGACATAATCTTTTCATTATTTGACATTATTTACCTACAAATCGAATTCCAATTCTTTATTAGTGGCTTTTGTGGACATGATATTTATTCAGATATGTTACTGTAGTTGTAATTGCAATCATGTCATTAATATTTTATATACTTAGATTATTTTCAATTTTGTGAATGTGAACGTTGTAGGCCTAGTAGAGTGTAGATTTGTTGGCACTTTTCTATTTTGTTAAGTACCTGGTAATTGTTGAAAGGCCTACACTTATTATTATCATTGTTATTTAATAATATTGTAAAGCCAATTATTTTTAAAAGAGTAACCGGGGAGTTTCTTGCCGGCTCTTCTCCATAGGAAACGACTAATTGGAACCGTGCACCTAGCTTCTGACGTTTCATAAGTGCCCATGTAGGTTTATGTGAAATAAAATATTTTGATTTTGATTTGATTATAAATTAAAAAGTCCTATCCTATCTTTCGGGCTACTAATCCATACTTTATATCCATACTAATATTATAAATGTGAAAGTTTGTCTGTCTGTCTGTCTGTTTGTTACGTTTTCACGCCTAAAACGCTGAACTGATTGTCATGAAATTTGGCAGAGATATAGCCTGGGATATGGAGAAGGACATAGGCTACTTTTTTACGCAATAACCGCCATCCTCGCGGGTGCAGCCGCGGGCAAAAGCTAGTTATATTATATATGTGAAGATATTATGAGGATATTGATATTGGATATTGTTATGATTTATGTTTGTGAGGATGGATGGATGTTTGTTACTCAATCACGACAAAACGGCAAAACGGATTTGGATGTTTAGCACACCGATAGTTTATAACATAGATTAAGATTTAAATTAGTAAAGATAGGTACTTTTTATTCCAATATTCCCTCGGAATCGGGAAATTAAATTTAAATTAAAGGGTATTACAAATATATATATATATTATATAACTTATATATTTGTCGTATTCCCCTTTTAATTTCTTTATTTTGATACCTAACTCGATACGTATGGTTATTTTTTTTTTTTTTTTTTTTTAACAAAATTAAGTACTCACATTAAGTTTAGTACCTAGCGGGCGGGACCCAATTGCAAATTATAAAGCGAATATTTTTATTGCAGGATCTCAAATCATTTCTAGACTTCTCAAAGAACGGCGTGGTCTACATTAGCTTTGGTACAAACGTCCAACCATCACTGCTTCCTCCAGAAAGAGTACAATTGATGGCCAAAGTCTTCTCTCAATTACAATTCGACGTGCTGTGGAAGTGGGACAAGGATGAACTTCCAGGACGCTCTAAGAATATCAGGATATCCAAATGGCTGCCACAGTCAGACCTTCTAAGTAAGTGATAATAGTTGGACAACGGTCTCACATAGTATGGGTCGCTAACTGTTATTGCCAATTTTGGGATTTTCGTTCCCATACGGCTAAACGGTGTTCCTCTTGAGCGAGTGGAACAATTTAAATACCTAGGTCACTTGGTCATCACTGACCTTAAAGACAATGCTGATATTGAAAGGGAACGGAGGGCTCTGTCCGTGCGAGCGAATATGTTGGCTCGCAGGTTTGCACGTTGTACTGCAGACGTAAAGGTGACGGTCTTTAGAGCATTCTGTACCACCTTCTACACGTGCAGCCTGTGGGAGAAATATTCGCGAGGATCGTATGGAGCCCTTCGTGTCCAATTTAATAACGCATTCAGAAAACTGATGGGGTTGCCATGGCGTTGCAGTGCATCAAGGGTGTTTGCGGGGGCGCGTGTAGATTGTTTTTACGCTATAATGCGCAAGCGCGCTGCATCAATGGTGGTACGAGTCATGGCCAGCCCCAACAGGGTTCTGAAAATTATAGCGGACAGAGTGGACTGTCCTTATATAGTTCACTGTTGTCAGTTACATGTGTCACCGTATTGTGTTGTTTACTAACATGTAGTTGTAAGAACATTGTTACTAACCCTTTATGAGTCTTGGCTCGAAATAAAGTTTTTATTATTATTATTATATTTTTATGTGTTTACATATCTCGGGACCCTGGGGTCCCGGACCTTTGGAAGGCGTACGAGGGGCCGAAGCCAACTCACAGAGGCCCCTTAGACAATTTTAAATGGAATGAGGCACCAACCGACGATTATCCCTGTACGCACTATGCAAGTGCACCCAAGGACAACCCCCGGTTGGTATAGGACTATTGTAGGATATAGAAACAAAGATATTGGACTATGGGTTTGGGTGGTTAAAATGGACTGGTTACCTAAAACTATGGAAGGACTATGGCCCCTGCCTGATCAATGTTTTATTGTACACGGATAAAATGGCAGGGGGTGACTTGCACACTCATTAATGGGCCCCCGGAAACGGTCGCTAGCATATAGTGACGTAGTGACAAGGGGGCAACATATCCTGAGGTGCTTGAGGAGTGGAGAGGTATTCCACGGCTCTCAGAACAATCCCAGAGCCCGGCAGATGGTCAAGATCCCTACAAGCACTTACTGGAATACTTCCTTCCTCCGAGCACGTTTGCTCTTGCGAATCTCCACTCAAGCCGGCCAATAAAGGCAAGAATGAGGTGGGAGCTCAGTTCCTCGTCAGTGTTCACTCCAGCCGGCCAATAAAGGCAAGCCAGAGATGAGGAACATGACTTCTCCTGGGAGTTAGGGTCCGTGGGGTCGCAACTGCCCAACAGCTCGCCACATGCTGCCCTGCGGGTTTCTGTATCTCTCTTGGTCTGGCTCCTCACCCTAGACATGTTCCGGTAAAGTAAACTCTACCGGCACAGACCCAGAGTTCGGAGCGCGCAAGCCCCACCACGACGTCAACGTAGAGATACGGCGGTGGTTATTATTATTATTATTAAGTTTTATAAATAATTGAAACTGATTTGTGTTTAAATAGATGTGCTCTTTTAAGAGGGCGTACAATGCTTCACAAGCGCCACTCCTTTAAAAAAAATATTATTTCGTGACTGAGAAGGAATTATGAAAAACGGTTCAATAAGAAACCTCGGTAAGTGTGTCTAGAATTATCCAATACCTTTCATAAAGTTTCATATTGAGACACGAAGCAACAAAATACGATCTAGAGCAATGCCTATATAGCCTCTTGACTGCTCATACGGGCGACTCAGGCTCACGACATTTAAATGAAATTGCACTTATGCTAGATGACAATATGATTTGCCATTTTAGTTTTGACCAGTTATTGGATCTCTGCACACGCGGTTATTTTGATACGTTTAAAACATTTCTGCATAATTTTAAACAATATTATGAGTTCCTGTTCTATTAAATGGTGTGGGAAATCGTCTAGAACATCCAGCTATAAAAAAGATGGCATAACTTTTCGTAGGTTAGCAAAATATATTTATGATTTAATAATATTATGAATAATTGCAGGGCTCAAGCTGAACTGGTTGTTTACGTAAAAAGGCACACAAGTGTATTCCGCGTTGATGTCTCTTTGAAAAGTCCCTTTCTCTCACTAGGGTATGCAAATACGTCTGTCCCTTTCTATCTGTACTAATGCTGTAGTGTTGTGACAACTTCAAAACAGTCTATATTATAATTTGACGATAAAAATTACGATGTTTCCTACTGGTAAAAAATTTACTTTACTTAATGTTTACATTTTTTAAAAGGAGGAGGTTATCAATTCGGATGTTTATATGATTTTTTTTAGATTTACAAATATTCCGGAACTGAAAGAAAAGTGGATTAATGCAGTTCACAAGGAAAAATAAAATAAAAATTTGAAGTGTTACGTCATTGTTTTATTTGCACCCAGTTAACACACTGTCAGGATAGTTAAAAAAAAAGTTGAATTAATAGACGTCGATTTTATCGATATCGATATTTTAGCTGTAAAACTGACTTGCGCATCACTATGTTTCGAACATTCGTCCTGACATTGTTGCATCGGCCAATTACAACCGCTGTATTTTCTTCGTCCCCCGACCCGCAGAGGTGAGTCATGTGCCTAGACGAAATCGGTCTATCAGCTCTCAAGTGGTTTAATTCTCTTTGATCTAGAGGAATGTAGCCGTTTTTCATAATTGCTTCTCAGTCACGATAATATTAATAATATATAATATATTTTTAAAGGAGTAATGCTGGTGGACCTTTGTACGCCCTCGTAACAACGGCACAATTTATCCAAAAACTGTTCTTGTATGTTTTACGTTATTAGAGAGGTTTCTAAAAGCGTGTAGATAGAAACACTTTTAGATTATGTTTCATTCTAAAACCTCGATTTAAAATGCTCTATGTTCAACTAAAATGTGTTTATTTGCTAGAACCTAATTAGTATTAGGTACTTTTGCCGTGTGGTGCCGGACGTAAAGAATAGCACCACCCCATTTCCGCCCGTGGGTGTCGTAAAAGGCGACTAAGGGACTTACTAGAGAATGGGCAGCAGCGTTCTCTATACATTTTTAACACCATACTGCGATCGCCAACCCGCCTGCCAAGCGTGGCGATCATGGCAAACCCCTCCCAAATGGAGGAGGCCTATGTCCAACAGAGGACGTCTTTCGGCTGAAATGATGATGATGACTTTTAGAGGTTCTAATTGTTATAGGTATTTGCATGAACATTTTCTTTGTCACTCAATTATACACTGCTGGTTTTTATTTTAGGTGTTCATAATAAAATTATTAATGTATTTATTATTACTGATAAAAAACCAAAATTTCATAATCATGAAAATAATCTTCTTTCTGTACCCAGCGATGAAATTGTAGGAAAAAATTACACATTATTATTAACTGCACAATCATTCTTCTTCTTCTTCTTCGCTTCGCCCTTGACATAGCGGCCGTGGTCAGGATGAAGTGTCATCGCAGGTGTAGTCGTAGCTCACCTGACGACCTCTCTCCATTTGTTAATTGACAGTCTAGTGCATTCATTAACAGGGCCTCCAACCGCGGATTTTTGGACCGGATTGGTCCTCCTCATCGGTGACCTCTCGCGTGACCTATTACCCGCTACTCTACCCTGCAACGCTAGATGTTCTATGGAGTCATTCTTCCATCTCGTGACACGACCAAAGAACTTCAGTATTCGAGACTGTATACAAGGCTCAATTAAGTGGTTACCCCCCCCCCCCCCCAAAACCTTTGCGTTTAAATCCGTGATAGGCCCAAGTTGTTTTTTGTATTTTGCAAAGACATTTTATTATAATAATTAATGTATTATTTTAGTGAATAGGGTTAACATTTACGAATAGTTAGTTATTCAATGTCTGAATAGACTGGAGGTTTCAAAACCATTTGCCGTGCATAGGATTGGACGTTTAAATCCTAGGCACGAAACGTGCTTTTTGTCATGCATATTTCTTTTAATATAAAGTATTTTTCTATTTTATAATATTTATTAAAAAAATAAAAATCAAGAACAATAAAATACTTTAATAATTATTTATTAATATTTATTATTGCTATTATTTAACAAAACTTTGATCTTATCTACAGAGATTTATATTTTACAATTTTATTTGATAAATTACAGTTATAATAATATATATAATACACAAGTGACATCCTATTAACGCAAAGGATGATGTAATCAATTCAGGGTATGGATTCATTTTATAAAGAAAAAAAGTTAATAAAATTAAAGCATACCCTCAAATTATAACATCTATCGATTAGACAGAGACCTAAAGATAAAGTGACTCTGACGATAGTAGATAATAATTTCATCGCAATCCATATGGGCTCGCTGGCTAGTACGTCAAACTGCCGGTATGATTATGATGACATTTGGTGATGTGCTGGTTCGAATCCTAGTCGAACTAATGAACTCTTTTTGAAGTAGGTATTCTTTAGAATTTAATGTTGTAGCAGTGTAACATTTTAAAACTTGAGGGACATAATGACGCTGACTATACTAGTCCTGAGAGACGCTGTTTGATGCTGAGTTCTTGGAGTATGGAAACGTTTGTACACAATCATCATTCACTATCATTCTTACCTATTTATTGAATTTTTAGGGCATCCAAAGATCAAAGTATTTATAACACAAGGAGGACTTCAATCAACACACGAGGCTATCACAGCAGGGGTACCTATGATCGGTGTGCCAATGTTGGGCGATCAATGGTACAATGTTGAAAACTATGAGCATCATGGCATTGGAGTGAAACTTGATTTACTCACGATGACAGATGAAGAGTTTAAGAATGCTATTAACAATGTCATTGGTGATAAAAGGTTGGTCCATAACAACTTGATCAATTTCAATCTTTTTGTGATTCATACAGAATGTATCTTTTAACATAATTTTTGCTCCTTCTCCGTAAATTCTAAATTATTTGCGTTGCTCTACCGAACTTCTTGTACAAACTAAATTCAAATGAAAAAGAGTTTGGTAGGATAACTTAACTCATTTACGGAGAGGTTATGAAAATACATTGCAGCATTATGAATTAAATAAAACAAAACCAAGAAAGCAATATTTAATTATATAATTACCGTTAACTAACAACTCAATCTTTATTAACTAGATTCAGAATTTGAAACGAGACAATGTTAAAATTTGGAAATCATGAATAATTTTAACTTCATAACGGTAATATCAGCAATTCGATATAAGTTTGAAATACATAGAATCGAGTTTACTATCATGGACTATAATAGTCTGAGAACTCATCGCATAAGCCGATAACAGATGCATTACTTTTTGTTCATTTTTGACTTTCATTCCGCAACTTTCATTCGAAATGAAACGTCTGAACACGGAACGAATCAAAAGCAAATAAATTATTCATTAATGAACCAATCCAACTACGTTGGATTTTGGCACTCGGAATCTGTCACTCGCCTACCGAATGACCGAAAATTGAAATTAAAGGAGTAGACTAATGTAATTTTGACCGTGGAACGTGGAATAAAAGTGAAGCGCCTGATAACAGCTTTATTAATTGATTGCAGTTTTCGTCACAATATTCTGAAACTTGGAAGCGTCATGCGTGACCAGCCCATACATCCACTGGAGCGCGCCGTGTGGTGGACGGAGCACGTGCTACGTCACGGCGGCGCGAGACATCTGCGCGCGCCCACCGCCAACATGTCGTGGGCGCACTATCTAGAACTAGAACTAGTATTTATTGTGACAGCAACTGTACTGGCTTTTGTTCTAGTGCTCTCATTCCTTGCATGTACCTTATGGAAGTATTATTGTAGTCAAAAACACGAAAAAATCAAAGAAAATTAACCAGATGTAATGATTCCGGAATTCAAAGATTATTTAAATGTGATAAGATTTGATACTTTTTGAAAGATTTTAAATTGTACGAGTAATCATACCTGGATTTTGAGAATATAGATAAATAGATAGAATACTCTTTATTGCACACCATAAAAATTACAGATTTATATGTAGAAAATTTGACAAGGGGTTTGACAAAAAGGCTAGGCAGATGATGAGGTAATAATAATTTTTAAATAAGTGTGTGAAAACTATATCAATATTATATATGTAGATAAAGATTAAATGAATGTTACAAAATTAAATGAATGAGTTCCATTTTAGTTGCCACTAAATTAAAATTCTGAGTGTTTCATTTGTTTCCTTTGTCCTTTGCACATTATAAGTAACCAAGCAACATCCTCTTGCTTTTTGATGACACCTAAGGCCTATCGTCCACGACGCTACTCAAAAGTAACCTGTTACAAACCCAAATTACAAATGAGTAGCCAGAATATAACAGTACTATAAACTTACTTTCACACTGGTAAGTCGAGGAGTGGATGGAAAGCGATGGATGAAGTCTATGATGGAACGAGCGTGCCCAGAAAATGCCTGTTCACTCCTGCTTTGAAGGAAAGACAGAGTTCCACACTTTGGCTGTGCGCATAATAGATGTGATATATAGTAGATGTATTTTCGCTGTGTGTGGGATGGACGAGAATTGAAATCTCGCTGACCCTTTCACACCGAAAGATGTATATCGTGCTCTCGCGTTGTGCCGCCCCGAGCTTGCGAGATTTGTGTATCTGTTTTGCAAAGTAATAAATACTCTATTCATGCAGTAATATATTTCAATATTTCGCACAACTTTCACACAAAAGATGGCAGGGACTAAGTTTTTTTTTTAGCTTATTCCATCCACTCCTCGCCTCGCCCGTGTAAAACCATGTTTAGTATTTTAATGGCGGTTCATTCATGGCGCGACTTACTACGGGTGCCTTTTTAAAGATCCAGGTTTCCAGTACGGTTAAGTCGGAACGGAGCGGTACAGAAAAAAAGTATGGGACTATTTTCCCCGTACCGAGCGGGGAAAATAGTCCCATACTTTTGTATCGTATCGACTAGTTTCAACATGTTTCTTTATAATATTCATATTTCATTAACAAGTAACAATAGACTCAGTACCGTGTGATGCCGGACGTAAAGAATAGCACCATCCCATTTCCTCCCGTGGGTGTCGTAAAAGGCGACTAAGGGACTTACTAGAGAACGGGCAGCAGCGTTCTCTATGCATTTTTAACACCATACTGCGATCGCCAACCCGCTTGCCAAGCGTGGCGATTATGGCAAATTCCCCCCCTTTTTTGGGGAGGGCTATGTCTATCAGTGGACGTCTTTCGGCTGAAATGATGATGATGATGAATAGACTCAATATGTTAGTAACAATATTTTTTAACAACTTTGTTAGTATTTTAAACTGTCATGGTCACTAATATTATTATTAACATAAACGGGATATTTACCATGTTTATTCATTGTTCTGAGTTCCCTATATCGTGATCATGGTGCTTGCAACAGCGCCGAAATATAGGGAACTCAGAACAATGAATAAACATGGTAAATATCCCGTTTATGTTAATAATAACTTTGTTAGTAAACTTAACCTAACTGCCCTATAGTTACAAGAGTCCCTGCTACAAGCTCAACACCGATGTTTAAACCTTGCAGCAGCAATTCAAACACAAGCATTCCAAGCTTTATGTGCGAGCCACATATTAAACAGGTTAAAACTTGTCGGTGCCGACTACACTTTTTCATACCGGGCACTCGTGGGTTGATCTGTAGGTAGGTACTTATCAGTACCGAGCTCTACCGACAAATCAGGACAGGAAAACCTGTGTCTATAAGCAAGGACCCAATTGTGACATTAACTATTATGTGATTGGTTGACTGCTATCTATCTATTTATCTATCCTTTAATATGATTGATGACCATCAGAAACCAGCGACACGGTAGGCTCAGAAGGAAATGGTGACGAGTTGTACCTAAAGCTGATATTAGACGCTTAAATGTTTGATCATTTTTGTTTTTCATTTGTCACCTTTAATTGAAGTGAAATGTCGGAATAATAGGTTGGGGAAAAAGTTTCTTCGAATTTTTTAAGAAAATTAAAAAAAAATATTAATATAGTTTATGTACATTTAACTATAGTATGTAGGTACGAGTACCATTTTGTTCGATAACTTTTACCATCTTGTAGGTAGGGACATGATCCCATTGCTATAGAAATTTTGGGACTTCTGATCAAAATACCGCGACAAGTGGTTTTGGCAGTCCTCTCGTGATGTTAACCTGACACTGCCTAAAGAATTCTGAAAAGACCGAAACAGGTGGAAATCTGAAGGTGCAAGGTCAGGACTATACGGCGGATGCATTAACATCTCCTAGCCAAACTCTTTTAATTTTTGCTGAGTGGCTAAAGATGTGTGAGGTCTAGCGTTATGATGATGAAAAACCACACTCCTTCTGTTGATTAATTCCGGCCGCTTTCTCTCAACTTCTTCCTTTAATCTCATTAGTTGTTCGTAATAGAGTTCAGAATCGATGGTCCTGCCTGGTGGTAACAGCTCATAATGAATAATGCCCTTCCAATCCCACCACACACACAGCATGACCTTGTTGCGAGCTAACTCGGGTTTCGCCACAGTCTGTGAAGCCTGACCGGCCTTTGACCACGACCTTTTTCACACGTTCTTGTAGTACGTGATCCACTTTTCATCACCAGTTATCAGCTTCTTCAAAAATGGTTCGGTTTCATTACGTCGTAATAAAGAATCACAAATGAGTACACGGTTCATTAGGTTTTTTCAGTGAGCTCGTGAGGTACCCAAATATCGAGCTTTTTGTGTACCCAGTTTTTTTTTTCAAATGTGCCAAAACTTTTTTGTGGTCAATTCCCAGTTCTTCAGCTACGTCGTTACTGATATGCCAATCTTGCTCCACTTTTTCAAAAATGGCATCCATTTTATCCGTAATAGGGCAACCAGAGCGACGTGCATCTTTGACATCAAAATTTTCGGATTGAAAACGCTTAAACCAAATTTGTGCTACTCTCACAGACACTGCACTAGGTCTATAAACATCGCAAATTTTTTTCGCGGCTTGCGTTGCATTTTTACCTTATTTGTAGTAAAATTTTAAAATGTATCGAATTTCTTCATTAGATTCACTCATCTTGACAGTACGAAAAACAAATGAAAATCACACATTTTCCTAACTTGAATTTGGAATTATGTTCTTTAAAATTTAAACTTTCAATGATACCAAAACCAGCCAGATACAAATAGTATAGCCAAAGAGATTTTATTACAATTTCATACATACTATAATGCGAAAAGACTTTTTCCCCAACCTAATATAAAATTAATAAAAGTGGATAATTTAATAATTAGTAAATCGATCCACGGTGATGGATTTCAGCATCTTTCAGTCGGCTACCGAACGATGGGAAAAGTACATGAAGTGAACAGACGAACGTTCATTTCTTTGTAATTTTATCGGTGTCATGCTTGTCATGTAAGCGTGGAATAAAACAGAAACCGCAAAGTGTTAGTTATAAACAGCTATTGGGGGACAAATACGCTGCCATCCGAAGTCTGCTGTCAACTTCGGAACTGTACCTTTACTCGCCTCTACAACGATCTCAGGAAGAAAAATCAGACGTTTTACCCTAGTATTTTAATTAACTTGTTTCTGCTTCATTGGAGAATAATATTCATGATAAAGGTTGTTTTAATTTGTCTGTCCATCTGTCTGTCTGTCTGGGTATACATATTAATCACGCTGACAAAGTGGTAAAATAAAATCTTGTTTTTTTTTTTTTGTTACTTAAGTGAGGATGATAACTTTTTTTTCTCGTCTATCCCATAAGTGGGGTATCATTGGATAGGCCGTTTAAAAATATTGCGAGTTTGTGCAAACCTTTTTTCGATTCAGGGATCCGTTTGCGAAATATTAAGATTATTATTTTTATAAGATTACTAGCTTTTGCCCGCGGCTTCGCCCGCGTGGATGTTGTTTATCGCGTAAAAAAGTACCCTATGTCCTTCTCCATATCCCAGGCTATATCTCAAATTTCTAACTTAATATTAATTTGAATGTGATTCACTATGTGAGTAGAAACCGAAACAAATGATTTAATATAATAAAAGTACTTATTTCTGAACGTGAATAAGTCTTTACCTAAAGATAACAAACACAAAATCAAAATACGAAATTTCACTCAAATTCTTAAAGCAATCAATTGTAACAAATTACAACACGAAATAAAAATGCGACACAAATAATAATTCACGTAAGTACTAACAATGTGAAAACAAAACAAAATCCTCCGAAATGTCGCATGATACACCGTTTGTGCTGAGAAACGCTCGAAATGCCTAATGAACACCATTGGTGCATAACTTTTCTCAGGGTCACGTTCGAAATTGGACGAAATATTTGACATTTATTTTGTACTTGCAACACGATCTGGCCGTAGAATTCGATTAATCGACTAATACTTGACCGGTTGACATTTTAGCGGGAACACCACAAAACGAACGAAAAAAAAAGAAAACAAAATACGTCTGTACTCTGTGCGATGCTTATCATAAACTTTCATCAAGATTATACGTGCGTACAGTAATGGATTCAATGAGAAAACGGTTTAAACTTAGAAGAATCTTGTACAGAATTACTGAGATGTAAGTGTAGATGTCGTATTGAGTGTTAGTTTATCGAAAAGTGATAAATATGTCAGTGAAAAAGTAACGAAAGTTTTGTAATGCACAAATTTTTGTCATATGGCCGCCGTGTTTAGTAATGTTTTTATGATAAATATTCTTGTTTTAGGAATTGAATTAAAATGAAAGAATAGTCAGGAGGTTAATGGTTGAACAAAAGAAGTCTTTTTAATCAAATTAATAATTAAGTTACAAAAATTCAAAATTGAGGAGTTATTAAGTAAGTAAACAAAATAAAGGGGAATTAATAGCAAAGCGCGCGCCGCCGGGTTCGGGGGAATGAGCCCGTGATCACACAGCGCGTCGTCTTATATGGACTAGAACTCGATGACGTCATATTCCGGGCTGGCCGGAGGGGTATAGGTTGGGGATGCAGCTAACACTTGTTTAGTGTTTGAAACTTACATAAGTAGCTAGCTTATTTATCTACGAACATAGTTTGACTAATAGCTACTGATATTATAGCGTATTGTTATCGTAATCGTATTTCCAAGAGTAAAATTCGGCAAACAAATTCCTACAAAAAGACAATAAAATGGATATAGTATGTTATTCTTAAGAGATAGATATATGCCATCGTAGACTTTTTTGAAGACCTTTATAAGATACATAATTCCACCATACATTATTTTGTTATATCTCAAAGGGTTTAGACAGCCTTTTCGTTGAAAGCTCCCAGACGGCTTATTTTTTTCCAACACCTCCAAAAAATATCGTTAATTTATACAAAAATGCATACAAAAACTTAACAAATTATATACTAAAACCTTCCTCGAGAACCACGCTATCAATTGGTGAAAACAGCATGAGAATCGGTGCAGTAGTTTTTGAGTTTATCGCGAACAGACAGACAGACAGACAGACGCGGCGGAGGAGTTTGTTTTATAATATGTAGTGATAGTGATAGTGATTATTATTAGCTAGAATACTTTCTGCGAGTGTTTTAAGTAATATAAATTGTTGTTGCGATGTTATTGTAGTTGTTATCAGCATAATAATTTGTCAATAAAGAAAGGTGAACCTGAATTTAATTATCATTTTTGATTTAATTCCAACAAACTTCTTAATAAATCCGATGGGAATAAAGATAACGCGACGCAAACGAAGTTGCATTAATTGCTAGTGTTATCTTATTAGTTAGTTTTATGTAATTACTGGTATATAAGGAAACGTATCTATTAATTTATCTATCATAGCAATCCGCGCCCGCTTAGAATAATGTTCGCATCGATAGCCTTTGTTTTATTATCGGTATCTATCACTTCTAATGATGCGGCTAGAATACTGGCTTATTTCCCAGTTCCGTCGATCAGTCATCAAGTTGTGTTTCGTCCTCTAACTCAAGAACTGGCCAGACGAGGACATGAAGTCACAGTCATCACAACAGATCCCGCCTTCCCAAGTGGAGGAACACCTGCGAATCTAACAGAAATCGACCTCCACGATTTTTCTTACAAGAAATGGAGTACATTATACGAAGTAACTTCTACAGGCGATAATGATTTGATCTTACAAATTCGATTAGCATTCCACATGATTTCTGAGCTGGTCGAGATGCAGTTGAAAGTAGATAAAGTGAAAATGTTGTTAAAAGAAGAAAAGTTTGATTTGATATTTTTAGAAGCTTGTGCACGACCAGCGTTACTTGTATCATACGTTGTTAATGCGCCCGTGATTCAGGCGTCTTCGTTCGGTCCCATGAACTATAATGTGGAAATTATGGGATCATCCTGGCATCCAATATTGTACCCAGACAGCTTGAGCAAGCGTTTGTATAATGTAACGAAATGGGAAAAAATTGTGGAATTGTGGAACTTTTACAGATTAGAAAATGTTATGCGAGAAGTTGAAGATGCAGAAAATGAAATGGGCAAAAGATTGTTTGGACCAAATGTGCCGTCTATAAGTGAGTTAAAAAATAATGTTGAAATGTTATTCGTGAACACTCATCCTATTTGGGAAGGAAATCGTCCAGTGCCTCCGAGTGTTATTTATATGGGTGGATTGCTTCAGAAACCTTTAAAAGAATTGCCAACGGTAAGTATTTTATTAATTGATGCTCATAATATCCGTAGTCTGCATAAAAAGTGGAATCTGCCCAATTATCCTTACTTTTTATGAAACGCAACGTGTCTCAAGTCAATCTTTTAGAGCTCCCATGGTTCTAAAAAGCCTTATTAATTTGAAATTTGGTACACATATGAATTTCTGTGACCCAAATACAAATGTGTAACATAAAGAAATGAATTTTGAATATGGCGTTCACTTGGGGGAAAAATATAAAATTTAAAATAAAAAGTTTTGCAAACTGAACCGTGTGTACAAATGAAGGGTACAGGAGCAAAACAAGGAATGTCACAAAAAATTCAAATATGAATTTAGTGTGGTAACACTTGGGTTTTCTTGCGTATTTTTATGAAGTATTAAAAGTAGTATAAAAAGCATAAAAAAATCATAGTCCTTTCTATCTTCAATATTTCATAACCCTGTACAGGTGCAAAAGTGGGAATGTCCCTAGTGAAACGGAACAAACCATAAAACATAAAAACCTGTTTTAGTGACTTTCCTTGTTTTGCAGTGTACCCTTCATTGAAAGGACTTGTTATGAGAATTTCAAACGTATTTTTTTATAGTTTTAATATAATTACTTTTTAAGTTATTAAAGAAAATGAATGAAAATTGACCCCCCTTATATCCGGCGCTGCTGAGACTAAAACTTAAAAAAAAAATACAGGTTACAGGAAAACCTTTAAGAAGTCTATGGTCTTAAAATAATAGGTATGGTAAATCTATCAATATTGTGCGTATAAACTTACATTTGCAGTTGGAATGTATGGGAGAAGTTGTTTTTCAACTACAATGTTAGATGTTGTAAACAGTGTGAGTCTTTATAATGTGCACATATCGAAATGAGGGAATCTATGCTTATTTTTATCTACGGCAACAATATCTAAAAAATCTAAATATTTTATTTTATTTGTTATGGAATTAAAAAAAAAATATTCCCAGTGTAAACAAAACGGTGTAAACTAAATGATCTATAACGATGAAACAAACTCCATAATGATCGGAAGTAATTAGGCGTCCTCATCAAATAAAAATTGGGGGAAAAACTACCCTCAATTGAAAAGAAACATGTTTTTTTTAGCAAAAATCTGTATTTTTTTTTCATAATTTTTTACAATTATTGTAAAATTTCTCAATAAGGGGGCGTCTTATTGAGAAATTTTGAAATAAAAATAAAAAATAAAAATTCCATAAAAAATAAAAATAAAAATTGAGTTTTTTTTTTTTTGTATTTTTTCCGTAGATAAAATTAAGCATAGATTCCCTCATTTCGATATGTGCACATTATAAAGACTCACACTGTATATACCGGTCGCACGGTAAACTCTGCTTACGCGATGCAGGATTTATGTGACGTTAGGTCTTTGTTGCGTAGCTCGAATATGGCGTTGTATATGCGGCCGCAGACCTATCCAGTCAGTGCACACCCTTATAAGTAATCGTGTTGACTTAACATAGTACCCTGCTGGAGCCAATCAAGATAAACTTCAGAACGCTACAGCTATTTGGATTCTCTTTTTTAGTTATACAGTATTGAAGTAAAAACTTTTCAAGTAAGGACAATCTTCTATCGAAAATTATTATTGCAGGATCTCAAATCGTTTCTAGACTCCTCAAAGAACGGCGTGGTCTACATTAGCTTTGGTACAAACGTCCAACCTTCACTGCTTCCTCCAGAAAGAGTACAATTGATGGCCAAAGTCTTCTCTCAATTACAATTCGACGTGCTGTGGAAGTGGGACAAGGATGAACTTCAAGGACGCTCTAAGAATATCAGGATATCCAAATGGCTGCCACAGTCAGACCTTTTAAGTAAGTGATAATAGTTGGACAACGGCCTCAGATTATATGGGTCGCTAACTGTTATTGTCAATTTTGGGATTTTCGTCCCAAAGTTGCAAAGCATGAACTCATTAGGGTTTTGAAATAATTGAAATTGATTCGTGTTTAAATAGATCTTTTAGCAACGGCATAGTCTGTTCACAAACTGTTTTTGAATTTTTCTATTGTTAGGGAGGTTTCTAAAAGGGTGTAGATAGAAACCCTTGTAGATTATTTTTCATTCTACATTATTTTGACCTGTAATTAAAATGTTCTATGTTCAACTAAAATGTGTCTATTTTGCTGGAACCCAATAAAATTAGGATAAGATACTTTTAGATGTTTTAATAGTAATAGGTATTTGTATGAACATTTTCAAAAAAAAAAAAAAAAATACATATAACATGGGCAGAGTCAGCAGTGTAAAGGTACCGCCTTTACACTGCTGGCTTAGCTAAAGTGTTCATAATAAAATTATTAATTTATTCAATTATCAAAAACCTATTGTATTCATGAAAATAATCTTCTCTCCCTACCCAGCGATGATACTGTAAGATAAAATACACATTAACATTAACTGCACAATCATTCTTCTTCTTCCCTTCGCTCTTGACAGGTCGTGGTCAGGATGAAGTGTCTCTAATCGCAGGTGTAGTCGTAGCTCACCTGATGATCTCTCTCCATGGTTCTGATAATTGCCAGTCTAGTGTATTCATCAACAGGGCCTCCAAACAGCGGATTTAGTTTGGTTGGTCCTCCTTATCGGTGTCCTCCCGCTTTTCTGGCCTGGAACGGTAGAAGTTCTATGGAGTTATTATTCCGTCTCGAGACATGACCAAAGAACTTCAGTATTCGAGACTGTTCTAGTGCTGCTAGACCTTGACTGACGTTGCTAGCTGATAGACGTTTGATGCCGAGTTCTTGGAGTATGGCAACGTTTGTACACAATCATCATGTACAATCATACTTACCTGTATAATGAATTTTCAGGGCATCCAAAGATCAAAGTATTCATAACACAAGGAGGTCTGCAGTCAACACACGAGGCTATCACAGCAGGAGTACCCTTGATTGGTGTACCAATGATGGCCGATCAATGGTACAATGTTGAAAAATATGAGCATCATGCCATTGGAGTGAAACTTGATTTACTCACGATGACAGATGAAGAGTTTAAGAACGCTATTAATAATGTCATAGGTGATAAAAGGTTGGTCTATGAAATCTCTATCAATTTCGATCTTTTTGTGTTATACATCTTAGGCGTAGATCTAAGCAACTTTTTTTTTGATTTTTTTTTTAAACTTTTTCAACATCATTTTTGATCCTTGTCTATAAATTCTGTATGATTTACATTCTCTACTGAACTTCTTGAACAAACTGAGTTCGAATGATATTAAATTTTTTTTGTAAGGAAAACTTAAATCATTTACCTACGGACAGGTCATAATTTGTATTATTTAATTCATGATGTTGCAATGTATTGTCATTGCAGCAATAATAAGCAAGCAATAAAACACAACCGAGATATAAATATTTAAAATTTATATTTACTTAAAGAAAAGAAAGAAAAGAAAGAAAATAAATTTATTTGACGCAGTTTAAGGCACACAATACTGACACAGAACACAAAAAAAGACAGAAAAAACTTAAAATAGAAATGTGTGCCTCGCGGCTACGCCAAATAGGTCCAGTTCAGCATAAATGCCAGCCAACTAGTGCCTGACGCTGGTTTTCAACTGGACCTTGTGTTGCGAAGACGTCTTACGGATGTAAATCAGTTTTATAATGTGTGTAATATATAATGTGTATAAATATTTAAGTAAAAAATAGATTTGTGACTGTGTAGCGAAATAAAAATAAACTTGACTATATATTTGTTTAAAAAAAAAAAAAAAAATGATTAGATATAATTATATAGTGGTGTTTAATAAAAGAAATAAAATAGTACGGTTGCACAGTAAATAATGGTAATCTTTTCAATAATTAATAATTTTTTCTAAAATAATTTCATATCAATGAAATATTCGAATGGACCATGTCTAGCTTCCGTTGCGCATAAATGAGGTACTGCCGTAGGCGTCTTCTAAAAGTGTTGATCGAGTTAATAGATCTAATTGGTGGTGGCAGGTTATTCCACACTTTGGAAGCCGCATAACGGAAGCTACCTCGAAAAGCGGCTGTATTATGCGACTGGGTCGAGAGTTGTTGCGAGCATTGCCTTCTCCCACATTCTCGTCTACTTGCTATCCAACTCAATTTGTCGTACAAGTAGTCCGGTTTCTGGCATCTAATTACACCAAACAGAAGACACGCTAAGTGTAACTTGCGTCTCGATTTCATTTTTAATGTGAAATTTTTGTTTAAGAATGGAGTTACATGACTTCTAGGAGGAATTTTATAACAAAACCGAGCACAAGCGTTTTGGACCCTCTGAATGAGCCGATCTGTGCGAGCCAGTAGGCGCGGGCCATACACTGTATCTGCGTAGTTTAGCCTAGACAGAACCAGGGTTTCTGCTAGTTGCTCCCGTAGTGTTTCGGACAAGTAAGGCCTAATCTTGTACAGAACTTTCAGTCGATAAAAACAGTTTCGTACCGAGTCAGCAACATGTTTTTCGAACCGAAGGTCTTTGTCCATAATAAGACCAAGATTCCGTGCTTCAGAGACTCTGTCAATTGGTTTCCCCATTAGCTCCAGGACTAACTAACTACCGTTAACTAAGGACTAATTAACTAGATCCGGAATTTGAAAAGAGACACAGGATGTTAATTTTTTTAAATCATGTATGATTATAACTTCCTATCGATCATAATATCAACAATTCGGTATAAGTTTGAAATAAAATCGAGTTTACTATCATCGACTACAGTCTGGGAAGTTATCGCATGAGCTGATAGCAGATGCTTTACTTTTTGACTTTCATTCCGCAACTTACATTCGAAACGAGACGTATGAACAAGAAACGAATCAAAAGCAAATAAATTATTCATTAACGAACCAATCCAACTACATTGGATTTCAGCACTCGGCATCTGTCACTCGCCTACCGAATGACCGAAAATTGAAATTAAAGGAGCAGACTAATATAATTTTGACAGTGGAACGTGGAATAAAAGTAAAGCGTCTGATAATAGCATTATTAATTGATTGCAGTTTTCGTCACAATATCGTAAAACTTGGAAGCGTGATGCGTGACCAGCCCATACATCCACTGGAGCGCGCCGTGTGGTGGACGGAGCACGTACTACGTCATGGCGGCGCGAGACATCTGCGCGCGCCCACCGCCAACATGTCGTGGGCGCACTATCTAGAACTAGAACTAGTATTTATTGTGACAGCAACTGTACTGGCTTTTGTTCTACTGCTCTCATTCCTTGCATGTACGTTATGGAAGTATTATTGTAGTCAAAAACACGAAAAAATCAAAGAAAATTAACCAGATGTAATGATTCCGGAATTCAAAGATTATTTAAATGTGATAAGATTTTGATACTTTTTGAAAGATTTTAAATTATTATCATACCTGATTTTTGTGAATATAGCTAATAATTTGCGTTTTTTTTCGTGGGTACATAATAACATAATACTCGTAGTTACGATTAGGTAGGTACCTGTAATTTTATTGTTTTATTGTACACTAGCTTTTGCCCGCGGCTTCGCCCGCGTAGATATCGGTTATCGCATAAAAATAAACCTATGTCCTTCTCCATATCCCAGGCTATATATCAAATTTCTAACTTAATATTAATTTTAATGTGATTCACTATGTGAATAAAAACCGAAACAAATGATTTAATAAAAGTACTTATGTTCTTTACCTAAAGATAACAAACACAAAACCAAAATACGAAATTTCACTCAAATTCAAGCAATCAATTGTACCAAATTACAACACGAAATAAAAATGCGACACTAATAATAATTTTAAAATAATTCACGTAAGTACCAACAAAAATTTGAAAACAAAACGAAATTAACCTCCGAAATGTCGCATGATACACCGTTTGTGCTGAGAAATCTCTCAAAATGTATAATGAACACCATTGGTGCACGGTTGGCGCAGTGGTTAAGCGATTGACTGCTGCGCTGCGTGTCGCGGGTTCGATTCCCGCATGGAACAAATATTTGTATGACCTACAATTAGTTGTTCCGGGTCTGGCTGTTTGTGTATGTGAGTTTAAATGTTTGTAAACGCACCCACGATACAGGAGAAATTCCTAGTGTGGGGCAACGTTTAAAAAAAAAAAAAAAAAAAAATACAAAATAACGGTTCTCAGGGTCACGTTCGCAATTGGACGAAATATTTGACATTTATTTTGTACTTGCAACACGATCTGGCTGTAGAATTCGATTAATCGACTAATACTTGACCGGTATTAATACATTTTAGCGGGAACACCACCAAACGAAACCAAAATACGTCTATACTCTGTGGTTGTGTGGCGGTGTGGCTTATTGTAAACATTCATCAAGGTTATACGTGCGTAAAGTAATGGATTCAATGAGAAAACGGTTTAATCTTAGAAGAATCTTGTACAGAATTACTGAGAAATAAGTCTAGATTTCGTATTGAGTGTTTGTTTATCGAAAAGTGATAAATATGTCAGTGAAAAAGTAACGAAAGTTTTCTAATACACAAATTTTAGTCATATGGCCGCCTTGTTTAATAATGTTTTTATGATAAATATTCTTGTATACTGTTTGAAATATACATAAGTAGCTAGCTTATTTATCTACAAACATAATTTGGCTAATAGCTACAGATATTATAGCGTATTGTTATCGTAATCGTATTTCCAAGAGTAAAATTCGGCAAACAAATACCTACAAAAGACAATAAAATGGATATAGTATGTTATCCTTAAGAGATAGACATATGCCATCACGGACTTTTTTGAAGACCTATAAAAGATACACAATTCCACCATATATTATTTTGTTATATCTCAAAGGGTTTAGACAGCGTTTTCGTTGAAAGCTCCCAGACGGCTTATTTTTTTCCGACACCTCCAACAAATATGGTTAATTTATACAAAAATGCATACAAAAACTTAACAAATTATATACTAAAACCTTCCTCGAGAACCACGCTATCTATTAATGAAAACAGCATAAGAATCGGTGCATTAGTTTTTGAGTTTATCACGAACAGACAGACAGACAGACAGACGCGGCGGAGGACTTTGTTTTATAATATGTAGTGACAGTGATATGGAGTAGGTACTCCATATGTACAATAAAACCCACATCAGTGATAACACTAGCACTACGAATATCACCGTCATCGCTGTCAACGTGTTAAAAGATAGATAGACACATAGATTACGGGTATAATCCTACTATATAATTCTATTATATCAATGGATTCCTACTATATAATTCTATTATATCAATGGATTCGATTATGGAGATTATGGAGAGGATTATGGATTATGGAGTCTGATTATGTGGTCGTCGAGTCAGGTGTGCCTCAAGGATCTGTCTTAGGCCCATTACTTTCTATCTTGTTTATAAACGACATAAAATCCTGCATAGTCAACTCAAAATTCCCAATGTACGCCGATGACATTAAAATCTTTAAGGCTTGTGCAAACCCTCAGGATTGTTTGCTACCACAAGAGGACTTATGCAGGCTTTCACAATACTGTCTGGTCAATAAACTTCATCTTAGTCTTCCAAAATGCCATTTCATTTCATTTACTAAAAACAAAACAACTATTAACTTCCCATATACCTTGATCGACACACAATTGAATAAAACCAAGTACGCACGTGATTTTGGCATACTGCTTGATTGCAGATTACATTTAAACACCCATATCGACAACATAATTAACAAAGCCTTTCGGATGTATGGTTTTTTCATGCGGTCTTGTAAAGACTTCAAAAAGCCTTCTACTTTTCTCTTCTTATAAAAAACACTAGTCCGTTCACAGTTGGAATACGCGGTACCCATCTGGTGCCCGTATTATGACAAATCTAGGCAAGCAATTTTTTCTGAACCATTTCTGGTTCAGAAAAAAATTCTTCGTGCCATGTACCATAAGTGCTTACATACAAGGATTCCCTATGCCGAATTGCTAAAGCATTATAAAATATTGAGCTTGGATTCCAGACGTTCACTGATCATGGTTGTGATGCTGTACGGCATATGCAATAACAAATTTAATTGTACTGAGCTCTCGAATAGATTGTGTTACGTATTACGTAGAACTGTTATTCGGCGGGAGGTGCGCGCACCTCAACTATTCTACACTGCACGATGTAGAACGAAAACGGGGGTGCGTGCCTCTCTTCGCCGACTTTTAGAAACCTATAACTCACAATTCATTGATTTTGATATTTTCGCGTTGTAGCAATCTTTTAAAAGAATAGTTTCACAATGTCTTGCAAGTCGACTATAAAACTGATGCTCTTGTCATTCGCTTCCTGCGATTCGTCGATAAATAGTGATAGTATTTAAAAAAAATATATTCTTCTATATTATGTACTTTTTTGTTTTTCATAAATTTTATAACATACGTTCATTTTCATACTCCGATGTCAATCCGTGGAGAATAGTGTTGGCTATACGTTTATTTGACCATAATATAACTACTTTTTGTAAATGCTGTAATGTATAACTGTTTTTTGTCCCAAACAAATAAAATAAAATATATGATTTTGAAATAAAAATGGGGTCTCCATCCAGTAATTTTTCAATCTGCAGTATTTGAGATACTTTCCCTCAATGTGGCGGGGTCGTGGGACGCCCTTTATATATAAACTTTTAGAACTTAATATTGTATTTTTTTTATTTCTTATTTTGTTTTTTTTTATATCATAATGCTGACCGGTTGACGTCATCAACACCGGCTGTCGCTGAAAACCAGCGCTGGGACTCCGTCTCGCATAGGGTCGCAGCATTATGCTGAGCGATTGTCGTTTTGCGTGGATGTGACGCATATTTTCCCCCAACTTGTTGTTTTCGTGTTTGTAATCTTTCTTTGCGTCATTGTTACCAAAAATAAACTTATTTTCATTCTTTTTTTTTATTTCTTTCTAATATTATAAATGCGAAATTTTGTGAGGTTGGATGGATGTTTGTTAATCAATCACGAAAAAACGACAGAACGGATTAGGATGAAATTTGACACACAGTTTATAACCTGAACACATAGGATACTTTTTATCCCGATGTTCCCACGGAATTGAAACTTATGCGGGTAAAATTGCGAGGTGCAGGTAGTTTCATTATACGTATTGACGACATTATTTTGCAAACAAAAAAAAAAGGTCAAAAATACCATCATTGGTAGGTGTTATTAAAAGTGTCGACTCGGATGGCTTGATACATTAAATTGTACCTAATAAAAATAAAAAAAACTAATAATATTATATAAAACCTAATAATATATTATCACTGTAGGGGACAGCAGGGATATATAAATTCAATGTAAACACCGTGGTCGAATTGAAAGGCACTTGCCACTATATTCATATAAACTATACGTTAATTCTTACAACAATGATATAACTGTGCTCTTTACAATGGGCGCGCGGTGTTTCTTCTTTATTCTATTAAACTTCAGCTCTTCAAGCCCAGGAGAGGTAAATAGCGTGCTAAGACCGCTATTACGAGAAGCAGGGTGCCAGTGTCGTCTTCTGAAGGTGTTCTTGTTGTCTTGGTGGTCGGATCGTCGTGAATGAGCCCGGAGCTAACGCGTGCCTTGACTTTTATAACCTTATGCGGGGGTGTCGCGCGGGGTAAGTGTAAGGGGCAAGGAACATCACGCTACCTTTCCTTAGGTCCTACGTCATACCTCGGCTATCTCCCCATTGGTCGAAATATATAGTCTCTGATTGGCTACTTTCTATAGCGTCTTCACCCACCAATGCTGTGGCCTGCCTTAACGTCTCAAAGTTTATCAGATCTGCGAATCCATGTACTTCCTTATGTATTCCAACGAGTTCCCTCAAGTTTCTTATAAACTGTACACGGACCTTATATACCTGACTTGTACATAGCTTAAAGGGTAACTAAAACCCAATAAAAGCGATGGACTAAGTTTCAAGTCCGTATCTTCATCCCATAGTGGTAATCGGCCAACATTCCATTGTCTCGCAAGTACATAGCAGTTATGAATGTACCTACTAGCTATTACATTGCGTCGTAAAAAAGTTTGTAGATGTGTTAACTATTTAGCTACGAGTACGTAAATAGCTATATATTCTGCAAGGATTAAACTATGACGTACTCGTCGTCCGTAACAATCACGTTATCAAAGACTGTCAAATAATAAACGGCCAAGTGCGAGTCGGACTCGCATACGAAGGTTTCGGTATCGAGCAAAACACACAAAAAAAAAAACACATATTTTGTATTGGTTATAAAGTAGGGTAAAAATAAAGTTAATAAATTAAAGGGGGTACTTTAATTATTAACTTTATTTTTGCTCGAATGCCCCAGAAGGAGTGTAATGTTTTTCGAGAGTATTTAAGTATGTTTGTCTATTTCTTTGGCACGCTGTGTAGCTTAAACGGCTTGATGGATTTTAACATATGAGATGTCGTTTAATTTGTCATAATTATGGGAGTGACATAGGCTATATAACATTTATATATTGCATCTGCAATTAATACAAAAAAAGTGAGGGGAAGGTTTAAAAAAAAAAATACAAAAATACTGGTATCAAATAAAAGTTAGTCCAAATATAAGTATATATATATAATATAATATGCTATGCTCAGCAGTGGACGTCTTTCGGCTGAAATGATGATGAATGATGATAATTAATAAAATAAGAAGGTTAAAAAATCAAATTATCTAATAAAACAAAAAAAAACCGTCTGCAAAAAGGCGGTGGGACAAACAAAAGTTCCACCATATTTCAGGTTATACCAATAATCTGAAATACGGTGTAACTTTTCTTTGTCCTCGCTTGCGATATCAAAATTCTATAGATTACGAGTATAATGCTTGTTTTTCTTCTTTCAGTTACCTATGTATTTATGCAGTCGAATTTTTGTTTGATTAAATAATTTGCTTTTTATTTTTATTGTTACACATAGCACCGTAGCAGTATACAGTTAAACACTCCGTAAAAATTTTGAGAGTCTACCTATTAGGGTTCAAAAGATACAGTCCTGTGACAGACGGACGGACAGACGGATAGCGGAGCCTTAGTAACAGGGCACCACTGGCACCCTTTGGGTACGGAACCATAAAAATGAACGAATTAAAAACGTACCAGTCATCAATAATAATATTAACCGTACTTATCTCAACTCGTTTCTGTATAAAATACACGTCGATCAACTCGGTCAAATTAGTTGTAATACGGCATCACAATGGCAACGTTAGTACATCTAGTATTGTGTCTTCTCTTGCAAATTTTCGTCACTGATGCGGCGAGGATACTGGCAGTATACCCAGTCCCGTCCATCAGTCACCAGGTAACCTTCAGGCCAATAACCATGGAACTCCTCAAACGTGGACATGAACTGACAGTGATAACAGCAGATCCCATGTTCAAGAAAGGTGAAACTCCTAAGAATCTTACGGAAATCGATGTCCATGATATATCGTACAAAGCGGGGGAAGTGTTCATGGCATCAGGAAGAGGAAATAAAGAAGATCGCATAGATCAAATGAAGATAGTTGTAAAAATGATTATTAACATAGTGGACGCACAGTTGCAAGTCAAAGAAGTTAAGGATTTAATCCAAGGAAAGGGGAAGTTTGATTTGTTGCTGACAGAAGCGTGTGTTCGGTCAGCATTAGCTTTTTCACATGTTTACAAAGTGCCATTGATTCAAATTAGTTCTTTCGGAGTTGTATCGCTTAATTATCAAGTAATAGGAGCCCCGGAACATCCATTCTTGTATCCTAGAACAATAAATCATAAAATCTACAATCTGACAATGTATGAGAAGTTGTATGAATTATACAATAATTACAGGATAGATACTCTAATTTCAAATATGAAAGAGGAAGAGAACAAAATGTTAAGCAAACATTTTGGACCAGATGTTCCCGATGTGATCGAACTCCAAAATAACGTTGAGATGTTGTTTTTGAATGTCAATCCAATTTGGGAAGGAAGTCGGCCTGTGCCTCCGAGTGTCATCCATTTGGGAGGACTGCCCGAGAAACCGCATAAGGAATTGCCTCAGGTAAGCTATTTTGTGATTAATGTATTATTAAAACATTCATCATCATCATCATCATTTCAGCTGAAAGACGTCCACTGCTGGACATAAGCCTCCCCCAACTGGGGGGTTTGCCATAATCGCCACGTTTGGCAGGCGGGTTGGCGATCGCAGTATGGTGTTAAAAACGCATAGAGAACGCTGCTGCCCATTCTCTAGTAAGTCTCTTAGTCGCCTTTTACGACACCCACGGGAGGAAATAGGATTGTGCTATTCTTTACGTCCGGCACCACACGGTACATTATAACATTGCTTGGTTGAAAATATTCTGTAGGAGGGCAAAGCTGGTTGTTAAGTAAGGATGACGCCTAGGTCCAGAAATTGATGTTTATTTTTGATGACGAAACATGACTATCTACATTACTTAGGTCACCAAAACACGTATTAAAAGCTAGAGAGAAGTTATATTTTGCTAAATAAAGTTATTTTACTGAAACAATACCTATTAATTTTAATTAGGATTAGATTCATGTTTATCGATAGAGTGATTGATTAATTTACCTAGGGTAAAACTTGGTAATACGCCCTAAGTGACAAAACGCCCCATCAATCTAGCACTCACACCAACAAAGCCACACCGCTCGTAACTAATTAGACATGTGAGGAGCCACTAGTAGCCTACTACAACTACTAACTAGTGGCTCCTCGCACGTCTAGTTAGTTACGAGCGGCGTGGCTTTGTTAGTGTGAGTGCTAGATTGGTGGGGCGTTTTGTCACTTAGGGCTTATTACCTAGTTTTACCCTATTGCTAGTTGTATCCATGTACTAGTAATATCAGCATGGCTTATCATTACTACTATTTATTTATTTATTTAAACTTCTCACACACAATAAGGTACAAAGGCGGACTTACTGCCATAGGCATTCTCTACCAGTCAACCAAGGGTAGTGAAGAGATACTCGTAAGATGGCAGGTGCTCTAATTAATAGGGAGGAGAGGAGATAATAATAATAAAAATATTAAAAAGATAACAAATAAAATAGATACACACGTACATAAATATGTAGTAAACTTATAATAGACATACATACATATTACTATAACGTATAAATACCTACTTATTATATAATATATATATATATATATATATATATACATATATAAAAAATTCAAGGGGAAGAGATGATTGGGTTGACTCTACTCTATTTGCTATGAAAATAACTCCGCAATTTCCGCTTAAATGCATACCGACTGGTGGCCATCCTGATATCCAGAGGAAGCGCATTCCAGAGAAGAATAGACTGAATATGAAAGGAAGAATGAACAAAGTCAGAAGTATGAGAAGGACAGAGTAGGAGAAGATTGTTGGAAGAACGCAGATTCTTAGCGTGTGAATAACATAGATATTGAAAGTGAGACTTAAGATATGAAGGAGGGGTGGGAGAGTTGAGAAGGGAGAAAAGCGTGGTCAAAGCACGCAAACTTCTTCTCTGGCGAATAGACATCCATTTGAGATCAGACCTATAGCTCGACACATGGTCATATTTCCGCAGGTTGAATATGAACCGCATCCCATTGTTGAGAAGTCTGTCGAGCTTATCTAGCAAAACCGCATTCAAGTCAAAATAGCACACGTCACCATAGTCGATGATAGGGAAAATCAAAGTCTGCACAACCATAGTTTTCGTCTTAGCGGGCAAAAAGTTCCTCAATCGATACAGAGATCGGAGAGTACCGTTGACCCTTTGGCTAACACTAGAAACCTGGCGTTGCCAGCTAAGTGTCGAGTCAAGATGCAAACCGAGATCTTTCACCGAAGGGTAAAGGGTATAATGGTACCATTGAAAATAATAGGAGGAAGAGAGCTGAGCGCCACCCTACCCATCATGCGCGAGCTTCCAATTACAATGGCCTGACACTTTGAGGGGTTCACTGACACCCCAAAACTATCAGACCACTTCATGACAGCATTACTATTATTCGCGTTTAAATATCAGGCTTGGCTTATCAATTCAAAAACTTTTTGGGTGCGCTGTTTATCCTTTCATTTTCTAGCTTTTGTTCTATTTATGAAATTAAATAATTATTTCCTAATATTCCCGAAGTTATTTTTATCATTGTACTTTTATTTTATTGCACTGTGCACAGGGTGCTCTGCAACTAGAATAAAGTACAATAAAGGCCCTGATAACGCATCTCATAATGGCAGTCAAAATCAAAGTTAAAACGTTGATTGCCAACTAAGTGTACAAATATATAACCTATATTAATAATGTAATCTATACTCTTCATGAACATATCTTATAATTGGTATTCTATACATATAACAAAATCGTAGCTTGTGCTTGTAAAACTGTACATTGAATATTTTTGAAAAAAAAAAGTAATTGCCAAGAGGTCTGGGAACGATTCTGATGCCGAAAATATAGTTTTTAGAATTTTTGTCTGTTTATCTGTTTTTCTGTTTGTCTGAATGTATGTACCAGCTAAACACAAAAACTACCAACAGATTTTGTTCAAATTTTGCATAGATATTCCCTATAGATCTGGTCAAATTACTACGCATAAATTATCGCGCTATTTGCTATGGGGAATGAGCAGTATTGCATTATGTTTTGAGATGGGTCCATAAGGGCACAGTACAGTAGGCGTCAATATGTGCTAACCCCTCAAGTTTTAAAATGTTACACTGCTACAATATTGAATTCGTTACGAATAATCTAAAGAATACTTCAAAAAGAGTACTAAGTTCGACTTGGATTCGAAACATGGCATTATCGAATGTCGTCATATACCTAGTTTGACACACTAGCCAGCGAGCCCATGAGAATTGCGATGAAATTGTTATCCACTATCGTCCAAGTAGTTTATCTTTAGGTCTCTGTCTAATCGAAAGATGTTATCATTTGAGGGTATCCATTAATTTTACCTACTTACGGTTTCTTTATAAAATTAATCCACACCCTCAAATTATAACTACAACGTTGTTTAGGGACTCGTTTATGTCAGTTGGCAAAATAATATGTAATGACTAAATGATAACTGTATATTATCAAATCTTTTCCAGTAAAAAAAAGCAAACAGAACTTTCACAAAAAGAAAAAAAAAAAGTAAAAGAAAATGTAATTTAAAATATTGTATATATATATATATATACTGTAAGATAATATAAATTATTATAATTATATACATATATATATAAGATAATAATTTATATTATCTTTACAATATTTTAAATTATATTTTCTTTTACATTTTTTATAATATATATATTTGTAAAATGACAGAAAACACATGTTGTGCGTAGGATTCTAACCATCAATATGCACGGCAAGCGGTCTTGAAACCTCCGGACTACTTGGAAATTGTGTTAAATTTCGTAAATGTTAACCTTATTATTGCTTGTCATTATATGCATTAATAAAAGTATTAACTTTTTATTGAATAAAAACAATATTTAAAACAGAAAATACTTAAATAATCACTAAAACAATACATTAATTGTAATAACATGTTTTTGCAAAATACAAAAACCAACTTGCGCCTATCACGGATTTGAACCCATATGTCTTTTGGGTAAGGACTTAATGGAGCTGTGTGTACCTTAACCGTGGTCGCTACAAGAAAATGGTCTTAAGAGACTATCCTTAACTTTTAGAAAAAAATTGATCTGCATTCACAGATTTTGAAAGAAATGTACAGTCAGCAAGAAAATAGGCAATTTTCACAAAAAAAAAATTGTTGATGCCAATCGATCCTGTTTCTTACGACGATTAAAAATCTCTACGGGACCAACTGAGGTTTGAGTACTAGAAAAGTCAGAAATCGAAAAAAGTTTTCCCATACAGGTCGTAGGTGAGACTGAGATGAGAACGAACACAATGTATCAGTGTATGACAACAGTCGAATTATTCCATTACTACTTCGCTGTGTTGAATAGGAAACGAATTTATCAGATAGTTATAGATTTAATCCTTTAAATGATTATCATACCTTATGGATCTAAGCAGTCAATTATGACATATTATGCTATTTCAGTCAACTTTCAACAAAGCAATGCAAATCTGATTTCGATTCCAAAGAATTGATATTTATGTGCTTCTTTTTAGGGATCCGTACCAAATTGGTAAAAAAGAACCCTTATGGTGCGACTCAGTCTGTCTGTCCGTCTGTCTGTCACGGCTAGATATCTCAAGAACTGCTAATGCGATCAACTTGAAATTTGGAATAATTTTAGATGATGTTTGCCCAACTATGTTGCAAATAAGAAAGTTTTTTTTTTTGCAATTCGGACTTAACTGGGTGTCTTAAAAAATCGAAGTGGGACTACTAGGGTATGTGGGGTAAAGAGCGCTATTTGCACATACTCATAAAAAATTTTTTGGGCCCATTTTTTCGACTTTTGACAAAAAAAAAAAAAAACCCCTTCCCCCCTTATATCCGTTGTTTGCATAGAAAAAATCTGAAATTATTTTATGTGATAGTAGTTTATGTAAAGATTACAGGAAAAATAAAATGATTTCTCTAAATAACACACTTTTTCAGAAATCATCAACAAAAATTACATTAGTTCCATTATCGGTCAAGAGATGGCGGTGACCTCGCCGATGAAAATTTAAAAACATTTCACGGTTCTAAACCAAAATGTCCTCCTTCCTACCTACTCGCAGATTGCTTTGGGTTAAGCACAGTAAGTTGTAGTTTTTTCTGGGCACGTAACTATTTAGGTACTACTAATACGAATAAAGCTATACAATTATAATGGTACGGAACCCTTGGTGCGTGAGTCCGACTCGCCCTTGACCGGTTTTTTTACATTTTGTTACTGTAATTGTGATAATTCGAAGAACTTTAACGGACATATTTTTATTTTTGGATGGGAAATTATCAAATAACTTCTCCCGCTCTGGGGGGAGCGGGAGGGCGTGTCAGACTTTTACTGACTAAAACCCACCTGTGTTACTTCAGTTGCCTTTGTACTAGGGCCACGGTATCCCTTTCGGAAAAACCCGCAACCCTGGCAGGCATTGTTCCTAGCGGACCCCATCACAGTTCGTGCTGACATCTCTTTGTGGCACGCGTAGAACACAACGCGCCGTCAACCTGGGCCTGGTCCTTACCAGACTGCGAGCTGCCCATTGGTCGCCGTCCGCAAGCCCGCGCCTACGGTGGCCGGGAATCGCCAATTGATTCCCGCCGCCCAGGGCCTCTTCTGCGGCGACTAGGGGAGTGAGGGCGCACAGACTACCTCTCCCTCACGCGTTCCGCTTCCTCCTTCGCAAGCATTACTGCTTCGCAGTAGGAGGTGACGGCCTCCCATGCACTCTCGCTCCGTACCATAGACCATTACGGGACACTGCACGCTAAGCAAACAATTCCACACAATAGACATATCGGACAATCCTCGGTGCAGAGCTTGCATGGAGGCTGAGGAAACCGTCGCGCATGTGCTCTTTGAATGCACAGGCGTAATAAAGTAGCCTATGTCCTTCTCCATATCCCAGGCTATATCTCTGCCAAATTTTATGACGATCGGTTCAGCGGTTTAGGTGTGAAAACGTAACAGATAGACAGACAGAGTTACTTTCACATTTATAATATTATTATGGATGTTACTTCCTGATAAAATAGCTTTCAACTGGTGAAAAAATGGTAAAAATCGGTCCAGTAGTTTTTGAGCTTATTCGGTACAAATAAACAAATAAAAAATCTTTCCTCTTTATATTATTTGTATAGATTTACAACTCTAGATAACCGGAACCAGGGCGCAAACAGTACTTATATATAAAATATACAATAACCCTTGAGAATGTATCCATACTAATATTATAAATGTGAAAGTAACTCTGTCTGTCTGTCTGTCTGTATGTTACGTTTTCACGCCAAAACCGCTGAACCGATCGTCATGAAATTTGGCAGAGATATAGCCTGGGATACGGAGAAGGACATAGGCTACTTTTTTACGCGATATAACCGACATCCACGCGGGCAGAGCCGCAGGCAAAAGCTAGTACAAGTATAAATTTTTCCACATGTTTTCAAAAGTCATTCAATAATTTATCTTGTCGCCATATACATCTTCCTAATTACTGCTGCCTGTCTTGTTTCAATTGTGCAGAATCATCATGATATTCCACTATTAGATTACAGTGCAGAGACACTATTAAGTGGTGCGTGATATAAACGGCATTGGAATCAGTTGAGCTCAATTAGCTGATAAAGTAATCAAGCCCCGCCAACTTGTCAAGTGCGTGATTTGTGTGTTTTTGAGTGATTGGCAATTTTCTATCGTGTTTTGTGTGGTTTTCAATGTCAATGATGATCAAAACATACCAAACCATAATCAAACCATACCAATCAAAGTCAAAGTCAAAGTCAAATCATTTATTTCAAATAGGCACGTAAGATGCACTTTTGAACGTAAAAAATTACATAAATAGTTAATTGATTCTAGTTGCCCCTTCCAAAAGGTGGTTATGTATGGAGAAGAATGGGCAAGAAACTCCAAACTTACTCTTTTATAATGTTAACAATAGTTTGTATACATTAATTAATAATTATAGGTGAAGACGATGTACCTAGAATAAAAATAAAAATTACTTACCACAATTGGTAAAAAGAATGAAAAGTGAAGTAATGACAGAAAAATTAATAAATGCGATAGATACATGGTGCTCACATATTTACAAACATTGTATATGATTTTCCAAAAAAAATAACGTATAATAAATCAGTGTGTGAGTTAAATTATATTAATCACAGAAAATAAAATTAATATCATAAAAATCAATCTTTAGAAGTGCTCAAATTGTCCATACATCGGCACTGCTGAGGACCTAAAAACCGCCACTGATGCCGCATACTAGGCCTTACATAATTAACAAAATATCTATGTAGAACCATCGACTGAAAGCCAAAGTCAAAAAAGTCAAATCATTTATTTCAAATAGGCACATGAAAGGCCCTTTTGAACGTCATTTACAATGATAATTAATTGATTCTAGTTGCCCCTTCCAGAAGGTAGTTACGTATGGAGAAGAATGGTCAAAAAACTCCATACTTACTCTTTTAAAATGTTAACAATATTTGTATACACTAATTAATAATTACATGTGAAGACGATGCACTTATCTAGAATAAAATTACTATACCACAATAGGTAAAAAGAATGAAAAGTGAAGCAATGACTATTTTTACAAACATTGTAAAAGTAGATGATTTCCCTAAAGTTTTAACATTTAATAACCTATGTCAGTGTGTGAGTTAAAGTATATTAATCACAGAAAATAAAATGAATGTCATAAAAATAAAAAAATATATATATATACAATTAAATTAGCAACCAGTTTGATTTTGTCTAGACTCTAAATAAATAGTACTCGAAAAAAAAAGAAAAATGACAAGTAGATTCGCTAGAAGAAAGAATAGACAATTATATAACGACACTGAGGGCTTTTTCATACAGTTCGAATGACGGTGGTAGTTCAAACCAGAAGAACCAGATGAATTCGAAACTGAAGTATAATTAAAGTTTTTATGAAATTAGATACACCCGCGTGAAGATCCGAAATCATCTCACGGGATGGTACTACCGGGATCCTTATACTCATACGCCTGCCAACATCATCACTTATATGTAATTATGCTTCTTTTCAGGATCTAAAATCATATTTAGATTCATCAAAGCATGGCGTTATATACATCAGTTTTGGTACAAATGTGAAGCCAAGTCTCCTTCCCCCGGAAAAGATACAAACGCTAGTGAAAGTTTTCTCTAAAATGCCATATGATGTGCTGTGGAAGTGGGACAAGGATGTACTGCCTGGGAAGTCAGCTAACATCAGGATATCCAAGTGGCTGCCGCAGTCAGATTTGCTTAGTAAGTAAAACAATTAGTATTTTTTTTAAGTGTAATCTTCTTTAGCCGCTTTGAGATATGCTTGTGTCGTGTTGCGCTAGACTGTCAGTTATTCCAAAGTTTTGAGTTTTCACTTCTATCGCTTATAGTCCATTTACTATATAGCATTAGACAAATAACGGCTAAATAACGACAGTTATTGTGTAATATTGTTGAAATTACTGCACTTTAGAGTTATTTTTTAAATGTAAATGGTAAATAGATTACAGTGCTTTGTATTTATCGTGAAATAACGGAGTTTATTACACGTTTACATCGAAATAACGAACAGGTGAGAACAGTTATTTGTCTAATGTTATAATAAATGGAGTATAGTTAAATAGACTTGTCTATTTTACAAAAAAGAAAATAGACTTTTCATTAGCGGTGAGTTCGTCTGCATAATAGTACCTACATTACGTACCAAGGGCTGTAAAAGAAAAGAAGCCCGAAATCACAGGTATTTGTGACCCGAGCCAGAGGCGAGGGTTGTAAATATGCGATAGAGGGCTTTCTTTTTTACTGCCCGTGGTAAGTACACAATTTTACGTCTTCACCTGCCGATAATGTGAGTTTTACTGTACGTGTAGCATGCTGTAATACTCACATTATGGCCAGGTGTGACATAAAATAAGTAAACTCGAATCATAAATCAGGGGTGAACTTTTGGAAAATCCGCAATCTATAGATACTATATATGTTCTACTGTATTCCCTTCCACATATAACCCGTCTGCATTCAAAGCAAAAGTGAACATACATATTCTGGGTACGCTCGTTCCATCATAGCTCATCCATCGCTTTCCATGAGGCATGATCGAAGTCAAGAGCAGTCAAAACCGTTTTTTATGGTTAGTCTGTTATTAAGAAAAAACAGAAAAAAAAATTTACTAGTGTTATTCTGTGAAAATCTCACATTAAAAATCAGGTGAAGTGAGTATAAATTGAGCGGTCATTCTACATGCTAGGGCCTGATTTTATCCAGCCACCGACGGTCCCTTGCCATCCTCCCTCCGACGCTGCCCTAAGCCGAGGTTCGTACCCCACACGGGGTGCCTTTAGCGCGCAGTCGTTTAGTATATAAGTTTTTACGCCCTGGCTGGAGGCATTAAGTTCTGTTAGGAGCTTAAGGCAACCACAGGATAGTCCGGTTAAAGAGTCTCAACCTCTCATGGTTAACTCTGAGATGCCAGTTATATATATAAAAAAAAAACATGCTATGTATTGACAGCTCAATTCAAGTTCACGTTACCTTAGTTTTCTGAATTGACCAGGGTACTGAACGGAATCATTTTTTGTTTATTTATTCTTTATTTGCATAGTGTACACCTACTTACAGTTCCCCTACTCTATGATATCGTGTGATATACGTATCACACGATATCATAGAGTGAGAGAAATAAAACTAGGCTCATTATCATTTTTAATTACGTAAAAATGATAATGAGCTTAGTTTTATTTATATATGGCTCATAAATTCATAATGTATCGCAAAAGATTAGGTTATTTAAATAATAATACCTTCTTATGTTGTTACGAGTATGCATACCAGGTTGGTTCATCATAATATCGCCAGCTCAAATACAAAAAAAATACAAAAATGTTTATTTCTTGACCATAGTTGTTTACATTTTGTTGGTGAATGGCGCCTCCTTTTAAGCAGATAATGCCTGTGTTAGAAGACGCCGCTCTTTCTTAGGTAGGATAAAAGGTGATTAATAAAAGATATAGTATGTGTATAGCTCGTGCTGAATAGATTATAGTCCGACGGTGATTATAGAAACAGCAAGTCGTCGACGTAATATGCTAATGACAGTAAAACATGTTACAACATATGCCTCTGTTACCGTACAAAACAACCTTTGATATGAGTCTTAAGACGCAAGTATATGCCAGTGACCTTTAGTGGTTAGCTTGCATGTTCTGTACTGACCTCACGCAGCGCGTCGTACGTCCAGCCAGAGGACTCACCCTTCCAGGAGCGCTGTCCCAAATACAAGTACAAGTATACAAAAAAAAAATCTATAATTAAATAAACTTTAAAAAGGTGAATGTTTCAGATAAATACGCTTAATAGATTTGGCGTGATTCTCAGTTTTTTATTCGCGTTAGTAACTTTAAAAATGAATTTCAGTTTCAGTATTATAAACATAATCTAAAATATTCATATATTAATTATTTAAAAACCCCATATTCAAAATCCGATCCAAAATTCAATTCAAAATTCCAATTGGGGGCAAACCCCCCCAATTGGGGGAGCCCCACCGCCGTATCTCTACGTTGACGTCGTGGTGGGGCTTGCGCGCTCCGAACTCTAGGTCTGTGCCGGTAGAGTTTACTTTGCCGGAACATGTCTAGGATGAGGAGCCAGACCAAGAGAGATACAGAAACCCGCAGGGCAGCATGTGGCGAGCTGTTGGGCAGTTGCGACCCCACGGACCCTATCTCCCGCAAGAAGTCATGTTCCTGATCTCTGGCTTGCCTTTATTGGCCGGCTGGAGTGAACACTGACGAGGAACTGAGCTCCCACCTCATTCTTGCCTTTATTGGCCGGCTTGAGTGGAGATTCGCAAGAGCAAACGTGCTCGGAGGAAGGAAGTATTCCAGTAAGTGCTTGTAGGGATCTTGACCATCTTCCGGGCTCTGGGATTGTTCTGAGAGCCGTGGAATACCTCTCCACTCCTCGAGCACCTCAGGACATGTTGCCCCCTTATCGCTACGTCACTATGTGCTAGCGACCGTTTTCGGGGGCCCATTATTGAGTGTGCAAGTCACCCCCTGCCATTTTATCCGTGTATAATAAAACATTGATCAGGCAGGGGCCATAGTCCTTCCATAGTTTTAGGTAACCAGTCCATTTTAACCACCCAAACCCATAGTCCAATATCTTTGTTTTCCATATCCTGCAATAGTCCTACACCAACCGGGGGTTGTCCTTGGGTGCACTTGCATAGTGCGTACAGGGATAATCGTCGGTTGGTGCCTCATTTAATTAAAAAGCGTCTATCGGGCCTCTGCGAGTAGGCTTCAGCCCCTCGTACGCCTTCCAAAGGTCCGGGACCCCAAGGTCCCGAGATATGTAGACATATATAAATAAAATAATAATAATACATTTTGAACAACGGCGTTAGTGTGTAAACAGCGTTAAACTCGGGTTTATTAACGTCAGTTTTTGTAATTAGAACTTAAAATTTGAATAAAGTTCGAAATTCATAAATGGCGATGGTTTAACTGTTTTCCGGTTTAACGGTTGGGTTTTGTAATAAAGCCGTTTATTTTGCAGTTTCTGTGCCCCAAGGGTTCGATTCCTCCTTGAAGCCCGTATTTGAATGAAAATACAGATAGTTGTTCCGGGTGTGTCTGTTTGTGTAGATTAGTGTTTATAAACTCATCCACTTTATAGGAGAAATTCAAAATACAGTCCACCTCACAAAGATGTATATGTCGGAGAACGGTAGGTCTCTCTCGTTATAATCAGCCATATTGGGCGTACTGTGGGTAGTGTTGTTTATTGCGCAATTGAAAAACCAAATTAAACTCAAAAGTCATTTACTCAACCTAGGCTGATAATTAGCACTTCAAAATTATATAAGACAGTTCCCCAAAATGCCCGCCCTTCACCACTTCCTAGTGCTTTAGTTGGGACGAAGAAGTGGCGCAACAAACTCTCCAGCAGCACATCTGTCTGTTCAGTTATAAAAACTTGATTCTATACAGTAGTAGGTATGCAAAGTAATTAATGTTGGTACACGACACAACTATACGCGACAGTTTCTAGTCATCTTCACTGCTTGACCGCCACCGACCAACTTCACTTGTCGAATGTGCGGCAATCACTTGCCGCCGGTCGAGCGTTATGATGTAGACTCTGTCATGTGCCGCTAAGCAGAGCTCGCATACCGATTACTCAAGAATGGATGGCGCGAACTCCACCAACTCTATCGAACGCCACTAGATGGCGCTGGCGTACCGGATACAACCCGTCTCCGACATAAAATCAACAAGAATTCGTTTTTGATTGTCTAGAATTTATGTTCCATTAAAGTGTATCAATGTGAAGCTAGAATTAAAAAGTGTAATATGTCTTGTGGCTACACACTGACATAATATGATGGCACAAAGATTGTCGACAGTTCAATTATTTTTTGTCGATATACATATACATATTTTTTTAGAGCAATGGTGGCCCAGGGAAAACGGTTTCGATTTACGAGTTGTAGGTTATGGGTTAGAACATAACCAGGCTCTTTACTTTTTTTAAATAATTTCATCAATAATGCTCTCAAAACGGTGAAGGAAAACATTGTGAGGAAACCGGCATGTCATAGAGCCAAAAATTCGAAGACGTGTGATATCTACCAACTGGGCCTGCGTGGTCGTAATCTATTACAGCCCACTCCCTCTCGAAGAAAGGAGGCCTGTGTCCCAGCAGTGGGAAAATTATAGGCTGATTATTAAGGTACTTAAGTTGACCATAACGTCTGAGATCAAATTAAATAAAATGTATTATTGTGATGATAATTAATTCTTCATCATCATCATTTAAGCCGAAAGACATCCACTGCTGGACATAAGCCTCCCCCAATCCCCCAATTGGCGGGGGTGGGGGGTGCCATAATCGCCACGCTTGGCAGGTGGGTTGGCGATCGCAGTATGGTGTTAAAATGCATATAGAACGCTGCTGCCCATTCTCCAGTAACTCCCTTAGTTGTCTTTTACGACACCCACGGGAGGAAATGGGGTGGTACTATTCTTTACGTCCGGCACCACACGGTACCTACAATTAATTATTATAATAAAACAAAATATATTTTAAGTGTTTTGTACAGTTGATAAATATTAAAAAGTAAATGGTTAATGCTGACTTTCATTTTAGCACTTCGACAGCTAAGAAATTGTATACTGGAAAAGTTTTTATCCAGTGTGCTAATTTTGACAAATTAAAGTTAAACGAGTTTTATTAACCACCTATTTCTTATTTTGATACGTCATAATACAAAAAACCGGCCAAGTGCGTGTCGGACCACGCACAATAAAGGGTTCCGTACTTGAAAATAATTTATCCTAAGAACAAACTTAACATTGTAGTTGATAAACATAATCTCCCATAGATTCCAACTGTAAATGTAAGTTTGTACGCACAATACCGAGAGATTTACCATCTTATAGATTTTCCTGTAATCTATAAGTATAGAACTATTTTCTCAATTTTTTTCAAAATTTTAGGTTCAGTAGTTTCGGAGATAAGGGTGTAATGGTCAATTTTCCTATTTTCACTTACAACTTTAAAACAATTTACTTTAAAATTATAAAAAAAAAATTGAGACCCTCATAGTAAGCCCTTTCATTAGATATATCACACGGTAGAGTTTGCAAAACTTTTTTTTTTAATTTTCTTGTTTGCTCTCCAAAACTGACCACAATATTCTAATTTCATTTATTTACAGTTCATTTCTGTATTTGGGTCACTCAAATTGATATGTATACCAAATTTCAACTTAATCGGTCCATTACATTCGGAGCAAATTGGCTGTGAGAGAGGGACAGACAGACAGACAGACACACGAGTGATCCTATAAGGGTTCCGTTTTTTCCTTTTGAGGTACGGAACCCTAAAAATTATGTAATCGTTAAAGATGTTTATTTTGAAACAAGTTTATTGGATACACGCCGCGCGACGGCGCATCAGCTGTGTGCCCGCGTAATTCGCCGATGTAGGTATTTAAGCAGGTTTATTCATTGCAATTTTTTTTAAATAAAAAAAAAAGTATAGAATAAATAATGGAAATATATTCTATTACTGATATTGATTCACCAAAGAATATTTGCGCACTGGGTAAAAACTTATCCTGTTTGCTAAAATAACTATTTTATTTTTATAATAAAAAAACTCTTACCCCAAAAAAACTTAATATTTTACAAGCCGGCAAGAATGACAAACTTCCATATAAACTTTCAAAGTCAAAGTCAAACCATTTTTTTCTAATATGAACATAAATTACCAAAATCATATAGGGAACAACCAACCATTGTTTTAAAAGAGCGTTATTCTAAATGCCTTATTGAAAAATCATTCCATTCTCGGAATGAGTACCTACCTAAACCTTACAGATTCACACTGACATTTTACTACTATAATTTGACAAATGATTGACATTCTTATTCTTAATAATAATTATGATTTATGATCCAATTTGTTTTTAATTCTTGTTAAGGTTGTAAGCGTTTATTATCCAATTTTACATATAATTTTTAATAAAATTGTGATGGTGGACCGACTACCATCTTTTTTTGTCTGTCCAACTGTTGATCCGTGGAACGAAGGAATCGAATGTTCTAGAAACTTCTTCAGCGACGACCAATCAGCGCTCCCCTTTCGCCGCTCTCGCTCCTCCCTCTCTCGCCGAGCCTCCGTCAACTCAACGCTAGAGGGTGCCACGTGTTATCGTATTTGCGCCAATAGATGGCGTTAACAAGCTTCATTCATTTAATTAATGTAATCAATTATTTTGCATGCTTATTTTAGCGAATTGTTTCAGAAACTTAAAAAACCCGACCATCTGTAACGTACTAAAATTCTTGCAAATAAAATTTCATTTTATTTCGGTTCATTGACTTCATTTAATTAAAAGGCACTTTTGAACGTCAAAATTTACAGAAAAATAGATCTGATCCTGGTTACCCTTTCCAAAAGGTAGTTTCGTATGGATAAGAACGTCCCCTGTATAATCCCATTAGGGGTGAATTTTTAGAAATCGTCCCATAGCTCTTATTTGCGAACCATTGTGCAAAATCTCATGGTTATAGACCCAGCGTTTGGAAGCATATTTTGCACAATGTGCGTGGTCTATGAGTAATGTTTTATTTTATTTAAATTTAATGTAAGATATGGTTTCTTGATTGATGAAACTAAATAGGTACTATGTTATTTACTGGCAGTGTAATTCTTTTCTTGCTATTACTTATAATTTAAAAAAAAAAACGTAATAAATAATATATTTAAATTAACTAACAAACTATTAACATAATAACCTAATCTAACTAAAAATATGATTAGCAAAATAAACTAAAATATGGAAAAATAGTTATATCAACACATTTGCTCAAAAAATGCATTTACGAAGCCTGTATACATTGTGCGAAAGTTAAAAATTACGCACCATACAACGGAACGTGCGGTAAAATAGGTACTCTCACCTAAGTACCTATTTTACCGCATACCCCGTTGTATAGCACCGTGCGTATTCTTTACGGTTTTTTTAATATTATAAGAATTTCACCAAGGAGTTTCACATTACGAGAATACATATTAAGCTGACTGATCGAACCTCCTTGGAAGCGCTTTTGCTCAATACGTTTGTCTCACTTTAATACTAAAGAGTAAATGCGACGAAAGATGTAGTTCTAATTTTCACACGTGCATGTGGCGCCATTTGCAAATTGGCGCCATTTTCATATTAGAAACGTCAAAGATTGTTGCGACTTTCCGACTGATATTTATAAACAAAATAATAATATGAGTTCAAGCGAGGAATCTGATATTAATATGGAATCTACTACACCTGATATTTTGAATGAGTCGCAAATTGCAGAAAACGGTATCTTGCCGCCAAAATCGCGAGAGCGCTATTTAATGATTTATATTATTAATAAATGTGTTGAAAAACGTTGTATGACACACGTGCAGAAATTGGTATTTACAAACTCGTGACTATGGTAAGCCCTCGACTTCGTCTCCGGCTTACATTCGTCTACTCGTTTGTAAAAACCAACTTACCGCACTAGTATCATAAATAACTATTATAGTCCAAACAATACTGACTTATCACGACTTATGATTGATCTGTATTTCTACAAAGAGTAATACAACCGTATAGATGTGACATAATTATACAATGTGTAATTAATTTATTAATTAATGCACATTATAAAAGTATTATTATTAACATAAGCGGGATATTTACCATGTTTATTCATTGTTATGTAAAAACCGAAGAAGTGCCGAAAAAAGTTCGCGAGCGGACACAGTGAGTTTCGTGTGTCGGGAACAGAATCGAGTTGCGAGTGACAGTGGTAGCGGTACTGAGTGAAAAAAACGAACAAGAAAGAGGGTAGACCGTTTTGTCTGCTCATAAACACCCACCCGCAGTGACTTCAGTTTATCCGTGATCATGGTGCTTGCAACAGCGCCGAAATATCGGGAACTCATAACAATGAATAAACATGGTAAATATCCCGCTTATGTTAATAATAATATTAGTGACCATGACAGTTTAAAAACTTATTATAAAAGTAGTTTGTTCAGAATCGTTTACTGAATTGATTTCTGTCATTTTTAATATATCCATAATTTGTTATCCCAAAAATTGTTAAAACTACTTAAATTACAGTCACACTTCCAGTGTACAGACGCCAGCACATCAAGCTACTACAATCTGTCAAATTTCTTTAATAGATTTTCAACTTTATCACTACAGTATAAGGTTCAAGGTTGATTGCGAAAATTTGACAGTTTCGGGTAGGTTGACCTGCTGGCGTCTGTACATACAGTCCAAACAAAACAATATGGACGAAGTACCGAAGTACGAAGTACTCTCGACCCATAAACGCGTGCGACTGTGTGCGTGCATAGATTTGTAATGTGAACACAATTTTCTCCCATAATCAAGATCATTAAGTTAATTAATAAACAATGTTTTATATTAATTAACGAGAAAATTAATGTTATTTTAAAAAGAGTGGAGTGCTTTGTACTATATTTTCATACTAACTCTACTTTTAGAAAAAGTTCCAATGAAATATTTATAACAATTTATATCGAGCACAATAACACAAAATAATGAACGAGAAAATGTATGTTTTTGTAAAAATAAAGCGTGGGGCTTTATTTTTACAAAAACAAACATTTTCTCGTTCATTATTTTATTGATAAACAATTTTTTTTCTGTTTAGTTCAATTTAGCAATAAATCCTGTTTTTTAGCTTTTTAACCTATAATTTATTTATTATTCATAATTCTAGATATTATAAAAATAAAAAATAAATTATTGTCATTGGTCCTTGATAAGTTTGCAAAGTTTCAGTTCAATCTGAAGTTTTGAAGTGGGTGAAAATCGCGTTCAAAGATTCCGTTACAAACATACAGGTGGAATAAATAATAAAAAAAACAAAAAATTATAAAAAAGGCGTGTTAAAAAACCGGCCAAAAGCATGTCGGACCACGCACATTGAAGGGTTCCGTAGTTGGGATGAATTTAACAAATTTAACTTTGTAGTTGAAAATCCTGTTCTCCCATACATTCAAACTGCAAATGTAATTTGATCAACTATTACTCGTTAACCTATAAACCCTAATTAGCTGTGGTAATTTTATTTTAACTTCATTATACAATGGTGCCGATTCCCTTGTTCACAAACTAAACTAAATTTAAGTTCAGTGCATCTTTTTCTTTCTATTTCATTAAGAAAAGGACAGAATATAAATTTTAGTTTAGTCCTGTCAAATTAATCAGCGCCTGTCACTACTCCATACAAGTTTAGAAGTGATGAAAAACTTGCCGACTAAAATTACGTCAATTTACGTCAAGCGCTAATTAATTTGACAGGACTAAACTAAAATTTATCTTCTGTCCTTTTCTTAATGAAATAGAAAGAAAAAGATGCACTGAACTTAAATTTAGTTTAGTTTGTGAATAAGGGAATCGGCACCATTGTATAACTAAATTAACCCACTCCACCAAACACCCCAATTAGAATATTATGTTATAATCACACTACATACAAGGGATTTTTTGCTATTATCTTTTTTACATTTATACAAAAACAAAAATTTGGCTGGCAGGAGCAAAATTAATACTTTAATTAAAGCTTAATATTACGCAAACGGATCCTTAAATCGAAAAATAGTTAATATAGTATTGAATAATTAATTATTTACCTACGCTAATTTATTACAATCTATTCTGAACTAATTTAAATGGTTTAAAAAAAAATTGAATTGCAATATTTAAGTTTTTTAATTTTTATATATATTTTTTTTATTGTATAATTTTGTTTCTATTTTAATCTTCAATTTTTTTTTTCAAATATTTTACTTTTCAATGTAAATTTTTTCTATCTATTATTGTATAATTCATTGGCAAGAAATAAATATTACAATATTTTTGAATTGCCTGTCCAACGACACCCCACACCATGGGGTAGACGAGAAAAATCATAATCATCCCCACTGTACTTACGTGCGAAGTAGGTACGCTACTATTACGAGTATGATTTTTTTTTAAGATTTTGGAGACCCATGCATAATTACAGCTTTCTAGTACTAAGAGTCTCTGAGCTAAGCCACGGACAGACAGACGGACGGACATGATGCGAAACTATAAGGGTTCCTTGTTGACTCCGGAACCCTAAACACGACATTGTTAATGTTGGCATACATTTGCGCGGTTTTACTCAATGAAGAGATTGTTTGTTTGCCTTACGTAATGCGTGTTGCGCACAGATATAGATATACCTAGATATGGCAAATATCGTGAAAACCAAGCGTGCCATTTTTTGACTACCTACTATGACGTCACAAGCTCGCGCTCTCGCTCACGTTTACCCAGCCAGCAGTACACAGGACAGAGCGCGAAAGTGGCGGCTTATGATTTTTGATAGTAAGTTGGTGCGATTTTTGCCACGCGAAGTAGTTGCTCTTGCGTTATCTAGGTGTATCTATATCTGTGGTGTTGCGTTTGATTGGCTGACGACTGGTTTCTTACTGATACTTGGCGCCGTGCAAGCCTCACGAGTGTGATATAAGGCATATTCGATAAGCTGTATCCGAATGCTTATCGTCATGTGTACACAAACCCTCCAGCTAGGTTGTGTTGTATGTTGTTGTTGCCTGAGTAATAGTGTCGCTTCTATAAATTTTTATTCTGTGGCACATACGTCGTTTGTTTTATAAGTTGGTATCTACTTTATCAAACACACAACACGCGTAGAAACGTGACTAATTTATTTATCTTCAATGGCCTTGCGTTTCTTTGCCATTCTTATCTGTGCCGTAATGATTAATTACATAATCTGTATCATATTAAAACTCTTCCTAAAAAACTTGATTAATTTATTTGATCAGATTACTGTCTGGTGTCTGTCTGCACTTTTGCAGCAGATCACGATCCATGGTCATGGCAATCAGTTTTGCTCCGTGCGCCGATGACGACCCCAGCGCGTCATCAGAATTCCTTGATTAAATTGCAAAAATACGACCTGCTGCCGTGATCAGCGTTTGTGGCATTGTGTAGTTCTACGTTCTGTAGCTACACACTCATAGGCGATTCAGTTACGTAAGGTGTGGGGTGCAAGGGGAGGGATTTCAAGGAATACGTCGTGCTGGCCGCCGCCGCGACGAAGCGCAGTTGCTTATAATAATAATAATAATAAAACGTTTATTTCGACCAACAAAGGATCATAGGACACAAAGATTACAAAATTAAAAAAAAAAACTCAATTAAAAATACCACATAAACATATCACATCTTCGATTGCTCCGTATGTGAACCATACAGCAATGGTTCAGGTGCTGACAGTTGAACCTCTGCGCGAATGCCCTCAGGATGCTGTTGGAGCTAGCCCGAACCCTGCGCACCAGGGTTGTGCATCGTTTCCGCATAGTAGAATAGAAACAGTCTACTTGCGACTCGGCGAACATCCCTGATGCGCTGCAGAATCGGAGCAGACCCATCAGCACCTTGAATGCATTATTATATTGCACACGCAAGGCGCTGTACTGTCCGCGCGTGTATGTGACCCACAGGCTGGTTGTGTAGAAAGTTGTACAACATGCTCTGAACAATGTAGTTTTCACTTCAGTGGTACAACGAGCAAACCTGCGAGCCATCATAATCGCCCTTACAGACAACGCCCTGCGTTCTCGCTCTATGTCTGCATCATCTTTTAGATCAGAGGACAATATATGTCCGAAATATTTAAAAAGGTTCCACCCTCTTCAGTGGTGTTACACATTATGTTTATGTAAGAGTTTTTTTTATTATATTTTTTTATGAAGTTTATGCTTATGTTTATGTAAGAGTTTTTTTATTATAAAAATAAAATAGTTATTTTAGCAAACAGGATAAGTTTTGACCCAGTAAGCAAATATTCTTCGGTGAATCAGTATCAGTAATAGAATATATTTCCATTATTTGTTCTATACTTTTTTTTTTATTAAAAAAAATTAAATTGCGATGAATAAACCTGCTTCGGAAAATTGCGCGGGCACACAGCTGATGCGCCGCACAGTGGATTGTTGCCATACAAGAGGTTGGACATAGGCATTTTGTGAAATCAAAATCAACATTTCATTTTTATGAAAATGCTATCGTATTCCGTTATCAAAAACCTACAAATATTGTAATGAGACTCATATTTCAGGAGAAAATTCATAAAAAGTGTTTTCTCAGTATGGAAATGGACACTTAAACTGCCACCCACCGCCTGAGTTTCGCCTTGTTTCGGGTAGTCATTTCTATAATTGGTATCTATCTACTAAGTGCCGCATTTTGTCCAAAGACACTAATGCACCAAAGGTGCACTTTCTGAGATATAATCGATTTTCGTTCTATAATAAAAAAATACAAAAGCATGACAAAAATACCATTTTATTGCTAATAGTATCTAATACCTAATACCCTAATATGTTAATAATTAAGGGTAATTAGGTTAATAATTAAGGGTAATTACGTAGTAGTAACCTAATTACTCTACTCGATACATAGTATTCATATAACGAGTAGAATAATTAGGTTTATAATTAATAATTAAGGGTAACAAAAGGGTAATTAAGGATACTGGATAGCAGTAACCTAAAAAAAGATAATTAGGTTACTATTAAGGTTAGGTTACCAATAAAAAGGTGGTTTGAATAATATTAACAAAAAAATATTTCTAGAAAAAACCAAAAACGATCATAACATAATAGCCTAGATCAATTACTCAACTACCCTTCAATAAGTTTTGTGTTGCGTTGCGGAAGTGGTTGTTACAAGAATGTTTTTATTCGATAGAGCAGTACTTTCAAAAGTGTCCCTGTAAATTTTATACATTAAAGCACAGACATATTTAACTGATAAGTAGATGCATAAATTTGTAAAATGTGGTTACCTAGTAATTAATATATTTTAAGTAAAACTTGTACTGTTGCATGCTAAATATTGGCCAAATGTGTGTTACTAAATATTTTATGTAAGATCTTCATGCACCTACCATATTTGATGCAATAAATGAATTGAATTGAATTGAATAAAATAAAATTGTCTAAATAATACTTATTTTAATAAATAAAACGAAATATTAAAAAAAAAACTTTTCAACAAAATTGGCCATGAATACTAAAATAAACATGTACAGTGGCCAGCACATCAAGCTACACGAAACTGTCAAATTTCTCCAAACGAGTTTAAACTTTAAAATGTTTACGATTAAGTTCAAAATCGAACGAGAAAATTTGACAGATTGTGGTAACTTGATGTGCTGGCCACCGTACAAACTAAGCTTTCAACAATGACAATATTTTCCCTAAACCCAAAATATAAACTACTCATAAAAATTCTTGAAACTTATTGAAATACATCATCATCATCGTCGTCATCATCATCGCTACATTCTATGTCAGAATCAGGTACTGTGGTGACATCAATGAACTCAGTCTCAAATTCGTCTCGCATTAATAAATCATCAAGTTCCTTAAACATAGCCTTTTTTAACTTTTGGAGTCATTTTTGGCCGCATATCGTCAGCAAAGGATCCGAAGATAGCTGAAGATTGTGCAAAATGTCTTCATTCGTTGCCAAACTACTGCATTATCGGGTACGGCTTTCCCTATACTGCCGGAAGTCTTTGTTTCTCGCTTCGGTGGCTTCTTTCGATAGAAAGCCTATAGGTACTATAGATAAATGCTCTACTATCTGCGGACCATGAATCAAAAGCTTGTGCAAACTAGATGGCATATGATACCATGGGTACAATTGCACAAAAAGTTCTACAGTTTCACAGCAGTACTTTCCGAATTTTGTTGTATTTATTTTCTTCCCTGAAGAAATACAATGCAAAATCACAGCAATTCTCCTGATCAAATTAATATCTAACCCTGTAATTTGGGCAGTCTTCTCAGGGTTGGAAAAAAACCACCTTGCTGAATTGCCACTCCCCTGTTTAACTATGTACATCCAGCAGCAAACCAGTTTCTCTTCTGAAGGTTTCTTGAATAATTTATTTTCGTTCTTTCACTTTTCTCTTCATTTCGTCGCCTTTAGCCTGCCATGATTTAATCTCAATTTTATAAGAGATGTGCAGTAAGCACTCCATGGACCTAATCCACGCATGAAGTGAACTAAGGCCGTGCTTATATAAGTCGTCGTTCACTGGCTTCTTCTTCACTTCCACTAAATTGTTCATTTCTGTAGGACGCGTTTTACATATATCACATACAGCTAATGATGTTTCTGATATGTACGAGTGTATCTTGCCATCGATCATAGTTAATATGAAATTATGGCTTTAAACACGTGGGGGGCTTAAAGTCAGTTGGAGATACGTCAGCCATCTCAGACTCTATTTCAGCCATCTCGCGCTTGATATTAAATTCAGTCTCTTTCATAAATTTAAAAGATATTGGGTGGCAGTATCCTGTTGAAGATGGCCGCTCATTCTCCCATATGACGTTTCCATCTGCGGCGACAAGTCGCCAGGGTACAAGACTTGCCATAAATATGCTACCCCAATCTTCTTCACTAATACTGGTTCGCTGGTGGTAAATACTCTGGTTGGAGACCCCATCAAAACCCCACTTTCTGATCAACTGTAGTGGTTGACCTGCGTCACAGCTGATGTCCAAAGCTTAAATGAGCTTAGCTTTAATGAGTTTTCTCACTGTGATGTCAACCAGTTTATTTTAATTTTGGGGGAATTCTTCGTGATCGTCATATCCTTTTTTTGGGGTAGGACTCAGTTTTCTTCTTCTGTAGCATATAATAGCTCGGATACTTCATAAGCCCCTCTCTTATGAACTAAAATCTCTAAGAGTAATGTAGCGCCATTTTGATAACCGCAATGTGACATGTGTGTGTGCGCTAAAGCTTTTTGCAGAGAAACTTCGTGGACTGACCTGCTTTGTCCACTTTTCGTTATATTTAAAAATGTGGAGACTTGATTTGGGTTCTCTAACATGTACTTCATAATAACAAATTCATCACTTTTCCCTGAAGTCTTAAGGATATCCACTGCTGAAAATAATATTTCGTCGGAACTACACGATGTACGAGTATCTTCGGTGCGTCTTCTTTTCTGACGGTTACTTAGATCCTCAAAAGACTTGCGACATGTTTTTTCCGTTGATTTCGTGTCGCAGCATCGGATTTTGAAGGAGTAACGGGTTCTTCAGGCAAATCAATATTAGGCTCAATGACCATGTTCTCCTTGAACGAATCTGGCCATTTAATGTCAGATTCCAGCCATTTACTATTTTTGTTCATAAACTTTTCGATACTTCTTTTAGCTTGGGACCATTTTGCGTAAATGCGGAAGCAAAAATTACGACATCAGGCTGTTAAGTATTGTTCAACACTCTCTGTTAATGGCACTTCCCAACTTGTTTTTAATGTATTAAACAATCGACCATGGTCACTAAAATCGTCTTGGTTGCGTAAAGCAACATAGAGATAAAGGTACGTATTAAAACAGCGGAAAAACAACTTTTGGAAAAAACTGTTAAAATGATAAATGTATAATTATCCACTTTTCTGCAAATAAAAGTGTCGCAAGTAGTGGGTGGCTCATCAAGTTGTTGCTATTAGAATAGCCAATCAGAGAGAAGATACGTTATATTGTTACTCACGCTAATTGTTTCATCGTAATTAGCTATTGTATGAATCACCAAGCTCTTTCTTAGGTTTTCAATCTTTTTTTAGGTAACTACTACCTTTATAAAACTTTACCCTTTATAATTGATTACTAACCTAATTACTCTACTCGATACATGGTATTGAGTAGAGTAATGATGTAAGAGTTAGGTAACTACTACCCTTGAAATATGAGTCCAATTAGAAAAAGTCTCATTACAATATTTGTAGGTTTTTGATAAAGGAATACGATAGCATTTTCAAAAAATTGAAACGTCGATTTTGATTTCACAAAATGCCTACGTCCAACCTCTTGTATGGGGAAGATCCACTGTGCGCCGTCGCGCGGCGTGTATCCAATAAACTAGTTTCAAAATAAAATCTTTAGTTAACGATTACTTAATTTTTAGGGTTCCGTACCTCAAAAAGAAAAAACGGAACCCTTATAGGATCACTCGTGTGTCTGTCTGTCTGTCTGTCTGTCCCTCTCTCACAGCCAATTTGTTCCGAATGTAATTGACCGATTAAGTTGAAATTTGGTATACATATCAATTTGAGTGACCCAAATACGGAAGTGAACTGTAAATAAATGAATTTAGAATATTGGGGTCTGTTTTGGGGGGCAAACAAGAAAATTTAAAAAAAAAGTTTTGCAAACTCTACCGTGTGATATATCTAATGAAAGGGCTTACTATGAGGGTCTCAAAATTTTTATTTTATAATTTTAAAATAAATTGTTTTAAAGTTATAAGTGACAATAGACGAAAATTGGCCATTCCCCTCCTTATCTCCGAAACTACTGAACCTAAAATTTTGAAAAAAAATAGAGACAATAGTTCTATACTTATAGATTACAGGAAAATCTATACCACAATACCCGCCCGCGTGGATGTCGGTTATATCGCGTAAAAAAGTAGTCTATGTCCTTCTCCGTATCCCAGTCTCTGCCAAATTTCATAACGATCGGTTCAGCGGTTTCGGCGTGAAAACGTAACATACAGGTTTAGAGGTATGAGGAGACTGTTAGACAGACAGACAGACAGACAGAGTTACTTCCACATTTATAATATTAGTATGGATGCTGCACAGGTTGACGTCATCACATCAACGTCGGCTGTCTCTGAAAACCAGCGCTGGAGCTGTCTCGCATAGAGTAGCAGCATTATAAAAAAAATCTTTATTTCTGATAAACAACATCCATAATTATGGGTTAGTAAACAATAAGTTATATCTATGTTAGTAAACTTATTATCTATTTGGTAACGAGGCTGCTGTTCGAAATACACCTTCGAACAACATCACGTAATAAAGGAGACTCGAACCTAAAAATTAAATTAATTATTTTGATAAAATTGTTTTAAAAGTCTGTTTTTGGCCTTTAATTTGGTATCAAAATCTTAAAAAAATCTCATAATTGGATTCACCCGAGTTTGAAGTTAAGCGACACAGTTTATGACCTGAACACATAGGATACTTTTTATCCCGATGTTCCCACGGAATTGAAACTTATGCGGGTGGAATTGCGAGGTGCAGGTAGTTTCATTATATTCACGACATTAATCTTGCAAACAAAAAAAAAAGCTCAAAAATACCATCTATAGGTAGATATTTTAGTGTCGACTCGGATGACTCGACACATTAAATTGTATCTAATTAAAAAGAATCTAATAATATTATATAAAAACTAACAATATTTTATCACGTTATCAAAGACTGTCAAATAATAAACGGCCAAGTGCGAGTCGGACTCGCATACGAAGGTTTCTGTATCGAGCAAAAAACGCAAAAAAAAAACACGTTTCTTGTATTGGTTATAAAGTAGGGTAAAAATAAAGTTAATAAATTAAAGGGGGTACTTTAATTATTTACTTTATTTTTGCTCAAATGCCCCAGAAGGAGTGTAATGTTTTTCGAGAGTATATAAGCATGTATGTCTATTTCTTTGGCACGCTGTGTAGCTTAAACGACTCGATGGATTTTCACATATGAGGTGTCGTTAAATTTGTCATAATTCAGGGAGTGAATATGCTATACAATATTTATATATTGCATATGCAAATACAAAAAAAGGGACGGGAAGGTTTAAAAAAAAAATTACAACAATACTGGTATCAAAAAAAAGCTAGTAAAGAGACAATTCCAAATATAAGTAATATATAAGTATATATATATATATATAATTAATAAAACGAAAAAGCTTAAAAACAATCAAATTATTAAATAAAACAAAAAAAAAACCGTCTGCAAAAAGGCGGTGGGACAAACAAAAGTTACACCATATTTCAGGTTATACCAATAATCTGAAATACAGTGTAACTCTTCTTTGTCCTCGTCTGCGATATCAAAATTCTATAGATTATAATGCTTGTTTTTCTCCTTTCAGTTATGTATTTTTGCAGTCAGATTTATTGTTTTATTAAATAATTTGCTTTTAATTTTAATTATTTATTGTTATAACGATCATAGTAGTACACAGTTACGCTCTCCGTGAAATTTTCGAGAGTCTACATATTATGGTTCAAAATATACAGTGCTGTGACAGACGGACGGACAGCGGAGCCTTAGTAATAGGGTAACATTGGCACCCTTTGGATACGGAACCATAAAAATGAACGAATTAAATAACGTACCAGTCATCAATAATAATATTGACCGTACTTATCTCAACTCGTTTCTGTATAAAACACACGTCGATCAACTCGTTCAAATTAGTTGTAATACGGCATCACAATGGCAACGTTAGTATATCTAGCATTGTGTCTTCTTTTGCAAATTTTCGTCACTGATGCGGCGAGGATACTGGCAGTATACCCAATCCCGTCCATCAGTCACCAGATAACCTTCAGGCCGATAACCATGGAACTCCTCAAACGTGGACATGAACTGACAGTGATAACAGCAGATCCCATGTTCAAAAAAGGTGAAACTCCAAAGAATCTTACGGAAATCGATGTCCATGATATATCGTACAAAGCGTGGGAAGTGTTCATGGCAACAGGAAGAGGAAATAAAGACGATCTCATAGATCAAATGAAGATAGGAGTAGAAGCGATTATTAACATAGTGGACACACAGTTGCAAGTCAAACAAGTCAAGGATTTAGTCCAAGGAAAGGGAAAGTTTGATTTGTTGCTGACAGAAGCGTGTGTTCGGCCAGTATTAGCTTTTTCACATGTTTACAAAGTGCCATTGATTCAAATTAGTTCTTTCGGAGCTATATGGGTTAATTATCAAGTAATGGGAGCCCCGGAACATCCATTCTTGTATCCTGGAAACATGAATCAGAAAATCTACAATCTGACAATGTATGAGAAGTTGTATGAATTATACAATAATTACAGGATAGATGTTCTATTTTCAAGTATGAAAGAGGAAGAGAACAAAATGTTAAGCAAACATTTTGGACCAGAAGTTCCCGATGTGATCGAACTCCAAAATAATGTTGAGATGTTGTTTTTGAATGTCAATCCAATTTGGGAAGGAAGTCGGCCTGTGCCTCCGAGTGTCATCCATTTGGGAGGACTGCCCGAGAAACCGCATAAGGAATTGCCTCAGGTAAGCTATTTTGTTACGATTAATGTATTATTAAAACATTGCTGAGTTGAAAATATTCTGTAGGAAGGCAAAACTGGTTGTTAATTATGAATGAGGTCCAGTAATTGATGTTTATTTTTGGTGATGTGTTGATGACGAAACATGACATAGATAGTCATCTACATTACTTAGATCACCAAAAAACGTATTTAAAGCTAAGGAGAAATTATAATTTTCTTAATAAAGTTATTTTACTGAAAAAATACCTAATAATTTTAATTAGGATTAGATTCATGATTATCGATTGAGTGATTGATTAATTTACCTATTAATAGTTGTATCCGCGTACTGGTAACATCAGCGTGGCTTATCAGTACTACTATTATTCGCGATTAAATATCAGGCTTGGCTTATCAAATCGAAAACTTTTTGAGTGCGCTATTTATCATTTCCTTTTCTAGCTTTTGTTCTACTTATGAAATTAAATAATTATTTCCTAATATTCCCGAAGTTATTTTCATCATTGTACTTTTCTTTTATTGGACTACGCATAGGGTGCTCTGCAACTAGAATAAAGTACAATAAAGGCCCTGATAATGCATCTCTTAATGGTATTCAAAATCAAAGTCAAAACTTTGATTGCCAACTAAGTGTACAAATATAGAATCTATATTAATAATACAATCTATACTATCCATTAACATATCTTATGATTGGTCTTATAACATAAACAAAGATTATTATCAGCTTCTCATTTGTATTAATAACTTCCTTACATAATTTACATCAATCTCTATAACTATTTGTCTCTGTCTGTCCACACTGAAAGAAATATTTAGCCTAACTACTTCGGCTATTTCAGGAATAATCAAAGTTTGACAAGACTTTATAAAAGTTAGCTTGATTAAATAAAAGTGTCTATAAAATACAAAACAGCCTTTCTGTTTTAGTTACATGTTGCATAAAGTTATGTGGTCCCTTTTTTGTGTTACGAAAGTTACATAAGTTAAGTTTACATGTTGACGAAAGTTTGTTTATGTATAAGTGAAAAAAAATTTTCAGTGTATTATAGTATACTTACAACTCGATTATGGTTGGGTTAGTTTTGTTACTGTTGGGGCCCTTTTTTTTGACGCTGATATTTGCATTACGCATGCCCGCTCGTCGGGGGACGAGACGGGGTATGTGAGACTCCCTGCCAAAATGGCAGTATACCCACTAAAACTCAGCGGAGTTCCCTCATCGCCTTGATGGGAGGGTCATGGGAAACCGGCTCAGCCTTTACATCCACAACCCTCCCGGCGCATGTCCGCCTAGCTGGCGGGCCCCGCATGCCCCTCGGCTGGCGGGGATACGGAAATGGCCGGGAACACCTGGCCATTCCCATCCGACACTGGTGGAGGCCTGTGCAATACAGACAAGGGTGCCCCCGTACCCGTTGCCTGCTGGCCACCACCTGGGAGTAACCCCCCATTACCCCAGGGACCAGACCAGCACAGGGGCACCAGACAACATCGCGTCCAGGCGCCCCTGGTCCCTTCGCGACGGGTCAGATGATTGGCCCCGCCGCCTACCACTTTTCGGCCGCAGAAGATAGGGAGAGCGGCCAACGCAATACCAACACTCCTCTTCCTCTGCGACCCCATCGCGTCCGCCATCATACGGTGGCGACCCCGTCAAGGCCGCGGAAGGTAGGGAGAACGGCGCACCTCAATACCGGCACTCCTCTCCCGCCACGAACTCCCGCCCTCAGCCGCGATACCGCCCATTCGACATCACGGCCCGCCTCAGTTGCGATGTCGCCGAAGCGGCACCGCAACCTACGGCCGCTACGTCGTCGGCTTATCCGCAAAAGCCCTGACGAGCGGCCCCCTCCTCGGGTTCCTCTTAGCTTCACCGTGACCCTCCAAGCCACGGCTACTGAGCCCCCCCGCCTCGACAATGTGGGAACCCACCGGAGGGGTGCTGTTCGGGCCCTAGGTTCACTGCCCAGGTAGCGGAACATGATACAGAGATTTTACGTCAGTATAGGGATTTTCTTCTTTCAAAAGACTTGACTCTTATTACATGTTCTAATATCATTTGCCTACCGCTCCGGCTATTTTAAATAATACAGGTTATTTTTACTATGTTCTGTGGCTAGATTCTGAATAGGATAGAAAAATAATCATTGTTGCTGGACAAATAATGTTGGTCAAAATAAAAACAAAGTATCTATGCAACATGTTAAAATTTTAGGGAAATCATCTATTTTTACAATGTTTGTAAATATATGAGCACCATGTATCTAACGCATGATTAATTTGTGTCATTGCTTCACTTTTCATTCTTTTTACCTATTGTGGTATAGTAATTTTATTCTAGGTAAGTGCATCGTCTTCACATATAATTAATAATTAATGTATACAAATATTGTTAACATTTTAAAAGAGTAAGTATGGAGTTTCTTGACCATTCTTCTCCATACGTAACTACCTTCTGGAAGGGGCAACTAGAATCAATTAATTATCGTTGTAAATGACGTTCAAAAGGGCCTTTTATGTGTCTATTTGAGATAAATGACTTGACTTTGACTTTGAACATTTCACTAAAATATCCAATAATAAGGAAAAAAAAAAAAAAAAAAATGGGAGAGAACCAAACTATGTTCAAGAACTAAAGTAATATAAGTAAAGAGAATAATATGAGATAGAATTAGGTACCTACACATAGTTGTAGAGCAGTGATGGCTCAGTGGTAACGACCCCGACTTCGAAGATATGTGACATCACCAATCCGCACTGGGCCTGCGTAGTAGATTACAGCCCACTTCCTCTTGAAGGGAGGAGGTCTGTGTCCCAGCATTGGGAATATTATAGACTGCTTATGATGGTGATGATATAGTTTTAGTAAAAAAAACAGAAGACAGAAGTGAAAACACATAACTTTGGAATAACTGTTCTTTTATACATGTAGCTCATGGAAAGCGTTCGGTGACGATGACGCGAGTTCCATGATTTTTGTTCACCCAAAAAGTACACATATATATATACACAGTATACATATAGCTCATGGAAAGCGTTCAGTGACGATGACGCGAGTTGATTTTTGTTCACCAAAAAAGTGCTCAATGCGCCTAAAGAAGTTTCACTTCAAAAAGAAAGTAGATAAAAGTAGGTATTCCAGGGTGTCTTCAAAATATTCATTAATCCAAGAATAAAATTACAACACACCACTTTATTTGGTACTAGCTTCACCCGCGTAAGTTTCGATTTCGTGGATTATACGCATAATTTTGCTACTTTGGGTTACATTATTGCAATTTTCTTAAGGCTCAATATTTTTTTCGAAAATAAATTATAGCGTACTAGCTTTTGCCCGCAGCTCCGCCCTCGTGGATATCGGTTATCGCGTATAAAAGTAGTCTATGTCCTTCTCCATATCCCAGGCTATATCTCTGCCAAATTTTATGACGACCGGTTCATCGGTTTAGGTGTGAAAACGTAACAGACAGACAGATGTCTAATTTGAGACAATACTGTGGCTAATGAGACACAATTAGTTATAAATTGTACGAAATCTTGACGTTCCAACAATGAGAGGAATAGTGTTTGACATGTCGGGTCACCCTCCAGTCTCCAAGGTTTTGTCTTTTTATTGGGTCCTTCGCATCTTTCACCTTTACTCACAAACGCATAATAGTGACACAATTGCATAATAGTAACACATTACATCATTGGCCATTTTGTAATTCCTTGCATCATAGTTTCTTTGGTGCATTTTGGGTGTACGTACGTCAAATAGGACGCTTCGAAATGTTGCCACTTCATAAAGCGCACAGATAAAATATTAAATATAAAGCGTAACACCTTTTTGTTGAGGATGATATTCTCATAGCATGTACAATTCCTTTTTATTTTTTTTCTTATATTATTTTTTATTCTATCACATTTTAAATTAAATTAAATTATATAAATTTACTTTAAGTACGCTGTGCTGGTACAGCGTCTAAATAATTGTTTGCTGCACCGGACGACGTCATTACGTCAACGCCGGCTGTCACTGAAAACCAGCGCTGGGGCTCTGTCTTGCATAGGGTCGCAGCATAATGCTGAGCGATAGCCGTTTTGCGTGGATATGACGCATTTTTCCCCCATAGTTTTTTTTTTTTTTGTGATTATGTTCTTTATTGCGTCATGTTTACCGCAAATAAACGTTTTTTTCTTTATTTTCTTTCTTTTTTCAGATAGATAGACATACTTACTTTCACATTTATAATATTAGTGTGGATGTTACTTCCTGATAATATAACTTTCAATTGGTGAAAAAATGGTTAAAATCGGTCAAGTAGTTTTAGAGCTAATTCGGTACAAACAAACAAACAAAAAAATCTTTCCTCTTTATAATATTTGTATAGATTACTACTCTGGATAACCGGAACCAGGGCGCAAGCAGTACTTATAGATAAAATATACAATAACCCTTGAGAATGTATACAAGTATAAATTTTTCCACATGTTTTCAAAAGTCATTCAATAACTTATCTTGTCGCCATATACATCTTCCTAATTACAGCTGTCTGTCTCGTTTCAATTGTGCAGAATCATCATGATATTCCACTAATAGATTACAGTGCAGAGACACTATTAAGTGGTGCGTGATACGTATAAACGGCATTGGAATCAGTTGAGCTCAATTAGCTGATAAAGTAATCAAGCCCCGCCAACTTGTCAAGTGCGTGATTTGTGTGTTTTTGAGTGATTGGCAATTTCCTATCGTGTTATATGTGTGGTTTACAATGTCAATGATGATCAAAACATAAAGTCAAAGTCAAAGTCAAATCATTTATTTCAAATAGGCACGAAGATGCACTTTTGAACGTCAAAAATTACATGAATAGTTAATTGATTCTAGTTGCGCCTTCCAAAAGGTAGTTATGTATGGAGAAGAATGGGCAAGAAACTCCATACTTACTCTTTTAAAATGTTAACAATAGTTTGTATACATTAATTAATAATTATAGGTGAAGACGATGTACCTAGAATAAAAAATAAAAAAAAATTACTTACCACAATTGGTAAAAAGAATGAAAAGTGAAGTAATAACAGAAAAATTAATAAATGCGATAGGTACAAGGTGCTCACATATTTACAAACATTGTATATGATATCCCAAAAAAAAAAAATATATACCCAACCATAATCAAACCATACCAATCTTTGGAATGTTCAAAGTGTCCATACACCGGTACTGCTGAGGACCTAAAAACTGCCACTGATACCGCATACTAGGCCCTACATAATTAACACAATATATATGTAGAAACATCGACTCGAAAAGAAAAAGAAAAATGGCACAAGTAGATTCGCTAGAAGAAAGAATAGACAATTATATTACGACACTGACGGCTTTTTCATACAGTTCGAATGACGGTGGTAGTTCAAACCAGAAGAATCAGATGAATTCGAAACTGAAGTATTATAGTACATTATGATACATGTGTGCTATGTTGATCATTGCGCATAGGCGAGCGCGATAAGGAAGCCGAGAGTGTAATGATCAATGCACACGCGTTTCATACGACGTTTTTCAACACACATGCGAGGAAAAAAAACAGGATTGTATTTTTATTAACTTTATGAAAAATAGCGCTGGTTTTGTTTTTCCGCGCGCCGCGCTAGCGATGCGCGCGCAGGTGTAAATAAAGGCATTGGCAAAACTGCTAAAGAAAATATGAATATAAAAAAAAGTTTAGACTGATCATAGTGGTGTCGTATAACAAATTGTAGTTTAGTTATTATGGAATTAGAAAGTAATATAGGTATAGAGAAATATACATTTGTTCAGTGAGAATCCGAAGTAATAGAACGCCAGTCAGGGTCTTTTTCATTTGGTTCCGTGAGGAACCACAGACAATTTAAGGTAAATTTTTAGTTCATTTTGGGACCAAGGATAATTCAGACTAATAAAAAAAGTAAAATATGGCATTATGGCTCCAGCAATAAGGAATCTCTTTGATGAGATTAAAAAAAGCGGCCAAGTGCGGGTCGGACTCTCCCATGAAGGGCTCCGTAGCAGTAAGTAACATAATTATTATTTACTTAGGCACCTATTACAGATTTATTAATAGAAAATAATGGTTCAGGGTTTATGCATAAGGTTTGTGTTTATGAAATCAAATGTTTAATTTTTTTTTTTAATTTTTATATTTGAGTTGATTGAATAACGGGTAAATTGCGGTTTACGATTTATGACGTACTAGCTTTTGCCCGCGGCTCCGCCCGCGTGGATGTCGGTTATCGCGTAAAAAAGTAGCCTATGTCCTTCTCCATATCCCAGACTATATCTCTGCCAAATGTCATGATAATCGGTTCAGCGGTTTAGGCGTGAAAACTTAAAATACAGACAGACAGACATACAGAGTTACTTTCACATTTATAGTATTAGTATGGATAAAAAAAAAAACTGTTTACTGGATCTCGTTCAAACCAATTTTCGGTGGAAGTTTACATGGTAATGGACATCATATATTTTTTTAGTTTTTTCATTCTCTTATTTTAGAAGTTACAGGGGGGACACACATTTTACCACTTTGGAAGTGTCTCTCGCGCAAACTATTCAGAATAGACAAATTTTTTATTAGAAACCTCAATATCATTTTTGAAGACCTATCCACAGATACTCCACACGTATGGGTTTGATGTTTTTTTTTTTTTTTTTTCAGTTTTAAGTATGGGGAACCCCCAAAATTTATTGTTTTTTTTTTTTTCTACTTTTGTGTGAAAATCTTAATGCAGTTCACAGAATACATTTACTTACCAAGTTTCAACAGTATAGTTCTTATAGTTTCGGAAAAAAGTGGCTGTGACATATGGACGGACAGACAGACATGACGAATTCATAAGGGTTCCGTTTTTTGCCATTTGGCTACGGAACCCTAAAAAGCAAAATTATCCGACTAGAAAAAAAAAAAAATATAATAATAGTTATCTGTGGCGTTACGGCACTAGCGTGGTAACGTAAAGTAAAAAGTACGCGTTTTTAATAGACTGCATTATGGACCTATAAGCGGTTCATTAAGAGCCACTTTACGAGTAAGTGTGTTGAAAAAGTTTTTATGAAACTAGATACACCCGCGTGAAGATCCGAAATCATCTCACGGGATGGTACTACCGGGATCCTTATACTCATACGCCTGCCGACATCATCACTTATATGTAATTATACTTCTTTTCAGGATCTAAAATCATATTTAGACTCATCAAAGCATGGCGTTATATACATCAGTTTTGGTACAAATGTGAAGCCAAGTCTCCTTCCCCCGGAGAAGATACAAACGCTAGTGAAAGTTTTCTCTAAAATGCCTTATGATGTGCTGTGGAAGTGGGACAAGGATGTACTGCCTGGGAAGTCAGCTAACATCAGGCTATCAAAGTGGCTGCCGCAGTCAGATTTGCTTAGTAAGTAAAACAATTAGTATTTTTTTAAGTGAAAACTTCTTTAGCCGCCTTGAGCGATGCTTGTCATATTGCGCTAGACTGTCAGTTATCCCAAAGTTTTGAGTTTTCACTTCTATCGCTAGACTAAATATGATATAAATAGATAAATAGACTTGTCTAGATAACAATTTTTTTTTAAATAGACTTGTCACTCTTGGTGACTTCGTCTGCATAATAGTACCTACATTACTTACCAAGGGCTGCAAAAGAAAGAAAGCCCGAAATCGCAGGTATTTGTGACCCGAGCCGCAGGCGAGGGTTGTAAATATGCGATAGAGGGCTTTCTTATTTACTGCCCGTGGTGAGTACACAATCTTACGTCTTCACCTGGCCATAATGTGAGTTTTACTATACGTGTAGCGTGCTGTAATACTCACATCATGGCCACGTGTTACGTAAAATAAGTAAACTCGAATCATAAATCAGGGGTGAACTTTTGGAAAATCCGCCCTCTATAGATACTATATATATTATGTTCTACTGTATTCCCTTCCACATAACCCGTCTGCCTTCAAAGCAAGAGTGAACAGACATATTCTGGGCACGCACGTTCCATCATAGCTCATCCATCGCTTTCCATGAGGCATGATGGAGGTCAAGACCATTTAAAATCGTTTTTTTATGACTTGCCATTAAAAAAAAAATGTTATTCGTGATATTCTGTAAAAATCGCACATTAAAAATCAGCTGAAGTGAGTATAAATTGAGCATTATACATGCTAGGGCCTGATTTTATCCAGCCACCGACGGTCCCTTGCCATCCTCCCTCCGATGCTGCCCTAACCCGAGCTTCGTACCCCACAGGGGGTGCCCTTAGCGCACAGTCGTTTAGTATATAAGTTTTTACGCCCTGGCTGGAGGCATTAAGTTCTGTTAGGAGCTTTAAGACAACCACAGGATAGTCCGGTTAAAGAGTCTCAACCTCTCATGGTTAACTCTGAGATGCCATTTATAAAGAAAAAAAAAAAAAACATACTATGGATTGACAGCTCACTTCAATTTCACGTTACGTAAGGTTTCTAGGTGAGATGTTTTCTGAATTAGACCAGTTGCTGAACGGAATCTTTTTTTATGTATTATTTTTTTTATTTGCATAGTGTACACTTACTTACAGTTCCCTTACTCTATGATATCGTGTGATATGTAGTTAAAAATGATAATGAGCTCAGTTTTATTAATACATGGCTCATAATATATCGCAAAAGATTAGGTGTTTTTTTTAATAATTCCTTCTTATGTTGTTATACATACCAGGTTGGTTCATCTTAATATCGCCAGTTCGTGCTGAGTAGATCATACTCGTAGTCCGACGGTAAACTTGTCAAAATCAACAATTATGAAAGTAAACATTTTTTTCAGTGTAGAAAAATAGTAAAGTGTAGACATCATATTAGTCATTTACTTCTTTTTATAACTAGTCTGTGCCAAAAGTATCTGATGAAAATGTAAATAAATGGATCAAAAAACGTACTTGTTTTTTGATTTGATTATTTGAATACTTAAACCTGAAATTATAATTTTAAATGAGGAGTGGAACTTTCTGCCTGCGTCTGTTTTCGAACGCATACAAGCCTAATGAATTCAAAGTGAGAGAGAACTGGCTTCTTCTGGGTAAGCTCACTTCATCGTCGACTTTGTCTCCGTCACCTAGGCTAGAGTCAAGAGCAAACCCATCGTAAAATAAAAAAAACAATAACCCTAAAGATGATTTTCATTTGACATCTGAGGTTAATTTTATTGTTTTTTCAATTAAAATTTAATAGTGATCCATACAAAAAAAATAATTGAAAAAGTGGTGAGACATAAAGTTGAAACCTTCTAAATACAGATGAATATGTTACTAATTCTTTTTGTAAGTGACTAGCTTTTGCCCGCCACTCCGTCCGCGTGGATGTCTGTTATCGCGTAAAAAAGTAGTCTATGCACTTCTCCATATCCCAGGCTATATCTTTGCCAAATTTCATGACGATTGTTTCAGCGGTTTAGGCGTGAAAACGTAACAGACAGAGTCACTTTCACGTTTATAATGTTAGTATGGATTTACTTACGTGATACTGATTGCGTTTCTCGCAAAAAATTTAAACCAAAATGCTTTAGGATAGTTGTATTTGTTGTTTTATGACGTAAATGTGAAATTGAGCGTACGTGAAGGTGATAAATAGTAATTACGGGATTGATGAATAGTAATTGATTATGCACAAAGTTTATCTCGCAAACTGATTTATTATTTGTTAAAATTATAGTAAAATCGTTTAATTTAACAATACTTGTAAATATGTGAGCACCATGTATCTTAATCTTAATTAATTTATACGACATTGCTTCATTTTTATTGATTTTACCTGTTGTTGTATAGTAATTTTATTCTAGGGACATCGTCTTCACACATAATGATATCATTGATGTATTCAAAATATTGTAAAACAGTTCAAAAGAGTAACGGTAGAGTTTCTTGCCAATTCTCCTCCGTACGAAACTACCTTTTGGAAGGGGCAACTAGAATCATTTTTTTTTCCCTTTTAATTGTTAATTTTGACGTTCAAAATTGCCAGTTGTGTGCCTTTTAAAATTAAATGCTTTGATTTTGAATTTGATACCGAAAACCCTCCATTGACAACATCATAAATTGTATTCTTTCTTACCTTTCAGAACATCCCAAGATTAAACTGTTTGTAACACAAGGAGGTCTGCAATCAACAGACGAGGCTATCACAGCAGGAGTACCGCTGGTCGGAGTGCCAATGTTGGGTGATCAATGGTACAATGTAGAGAAATATGAACATCATAGAATTGGAGTCAAACTGGAATTGGCATCGCTTAGTGAAGAATCATTTACAAATGCCGTTCAAAAAGTTATTGGAGATGACAGGTAAATTAAATTGTATACTCTTAATAGTAATAGATAATGTGATACTGAATTAACGCACAATATGAAAGTAGATTTATCGAAACTACATAATTTACTGTCACAATTCCACTGTACATCATCATCATCATCATCATTTTTGCCGAAAGACGTCCACTGCTGGACATAGACCTCCCCCAAGAGGGGGGATTTGCCATAATCGCCACGCTTGGCAGGCGGGTTGGCGATCGCAGTATGTTGTTAAAAATGCATAGAGAACGCTGCTGCCCATTCTCTAGTAAGTCCCTTAGTCGACACCCACGGGAGGAAATGGGGGAATTCCACTGTACGTTCGAAACAAACTAAAATGGACGAAGTATCTACTACGCTAGACCCTTACACATTTGTGACTGTGTGTGTTCGTGATGAAATTTTTTCAAATAACAGAAGGATAATCTTTGATTCTTGTTTTGTTTACAGCTACCGCAAAAACATTGCCCACCTAAGGACTTTAATGCTTGATCAGCCAATGAAACCATTAGAACGTGGAGTATGGTGGATTGAGCATGTGCTGCGTCACGGCGGCGCGAAGCATCTTCGGGCACCCGCTGCTAACATGTCGTGGGCGCTGTACCTCGAATTTGAACTCCTTGCAGTTGTAATATCAGTTCTACTGTCCGTATTTTTATTAGTATTTTGCATAGCTTATAGTTTGTATAAATTTATTACCAATAATTATATTATAAAGACGAAAGCTAAAAGTAGTTAAGTAGTTGAAAAAGTTGTCGATATCTGCACCTTATTTACATAACATACTATCAATCAAAATCTGAATGATTTTGAAGGATATTGCTAGTCCAGTGTTTCTTATTGTCGAAAAATTTGTATGCACAAAAATTACATAAATAACGCAATTAATGTTGTTGAACTATCAAAATGAATCCCATTGTTACTGTTTAGTTACGCAATTACACCTCTGTTTTGTTAAGTCTTTCCGTCTCATTACAAAACGAGTTATTGTATTTTGAACTATGTATATTTCGACATATTAGTACTTAATTGAAAATTGACCAGTAAGTGTACGGCCTGTGTGAAAAGGCGTCCGGCGGGGCGATCAGCGTTGCGTGCAAGCGGCAAAGAGCGTTCGCCGAGTGGCCTTAGTGCCCGCTTAGCGTTCGTGTGAGCCAGTCACATTTTTCATCATGGCGTTGGGGTCGTACAATATTATTGTTATGTATTTAGAAGAAATTGTGCGGTTAAAATATTTTTATAACTCGATAATTAAACAAAGAAGGCTGTGTGGGGCAAACACAAACTGGTTTGAACTGCACGCGACGCCACGCTTGACGCCCCGCTCACCGCAATCAAAGCACGCTCCCCGCGCCGCGTCGCTTGGCCGCCACTCAGGACACTCGCGAGGGATTGCATGTGTTTAACACAAACGCGGAACGCAACGCCTCGCTGGACGCTCGAGTCAAGCGTGCACTCAGCTCGAACACTTATGCTGAACACACTGACGCTTACTTCTGCGGTTCCGCTGCGAAATGCGATACTTTTTCATACATTTCGATCAGTTTTCACTGTGTTTTATTTAGCTTATCGCGGCGTCAGTGTGTAAACAGCATTAATCTCGGGTTATTTAACGTCAGTTTTTGTAATTAGAACTAAAACTTAGAATAAAGTTCGAAATTCAAAAATGGATCTCCATTTTTGAATTTCGAACTTTTAACTGTTTTAACGGTTTACCGCTCGGGTTCTGAAAAAAAGCCATTTATTTTGTTGCCGTAGTACTTGAGAAATCGCAGATTCTGTGCCCCAAGGTTTCGATTCCTCCTCGAAACCCGTATTTGTATGGAAATACAGATAGTTGTAAGGGGTGTTTCTATTTTTGTGGATTAGTGTTTATAAACTCACCCACTTTATAGGAGAAATTCCAATTTACAGTCCACATAAAAAGAGAAATAGATATCGTAGAGCGATAGTTCTCTTTTGTTATCATCAGCCATATTGGGCGTACTGTGGGTAGTGTTGGTTATTGCGCAATAGAAAAACCAAATTAAACTCAAAAGTCATTTACACAACCTAGGCTGATAATTAGTACTTCAAAATTATATAAGACATTTCCCCAAAATACCCGCCCTTCACCGCTTCCTAGTGCTTTAGCTGGGAAGAAGAAGTGGCGCAACAAACTACCCAGCAGCACAGCTGTCTGTTTAGTTAGAAGAACTCGATTCTATACAGAAGTGGGTATGCAAAGTAATTAATGTTGGTACACGACACAACTATACGCGACAGTTTCTAGTCATCTTCACTGCTTGACCGCCACCGACCAACTTCACTTGTCGAATGTGCGGCAATCACTTGCCGCCGGTCGAGCGTTATGATGTAGACTCTGTCATGTGCCGCTAAGCAGAGCTCGCATACCGATTACTCAAGAATGGATGGCGCGAACTCCACCAACTCTATCGAACGCCACTAGATGGCGCTGGCGTACCGGATACAACCCGTCTCTGACATACACATCAACAGGAATTCGTTTTTGATTGTCTAGAATTTATGTTCTATTAAAGTGTATCAATGTGAAGCTAGAATTAAAAAGTGTAATATGTCTTGTGGCTACACACTGACATAATATGATGGCACAAAGATTGTCGACAGTTAAATGATTTTTTGTCGATATACTCATACATATTTTTTTAGAGCAGTGGTGGCCCAGCGATAACGGTTTCGATTTACGAGTTGTAGGTTATGGGTTAGAACATAACCAGGCTCTTTACTTTTTTAAATAATTTCATCAATAATGCTCTCAAAACTGAGAAGGAAAACATTGTGAGGACACCGGCATTTCCTAGAGCCAAAAATTCTAAGACGTGTGATATCTACCAACCCGCACTGGGTCCTCTAGAAGAGAGGAGGCCTGTGTCCCAGCACTAGAAAAATTATAGACTATATTATTAAGGTATTTAAGGTGACCGTACCTATGGGTAACGTCTTAGATCAAATAAAATAAAATGTATAATTGTGATAATAATTAATTATTATAATAAAACAAAATATAATATTAAGTGTTTTGTACAGTTGATAATTATTAAAAAGTAAATGGTTAATGCTGACTTTCATTTTAGCATTTCGACAGTCAAGCAATTTTGTAACGCGCATTTCCCCTGAACGCCAGTCGTTGACTGCATTGTTGTAAATTATATGTAAAAAAAAAAAGTAATAAAAAAGTTTCTGCTTTTGTATATGTCAAAGTCAAAGTCGAAGTCAATGCATTTATTTCAAACAGGCACATAAATGGCACTTTAAACGTCAAAATTTACACGGAAAAAAAATTGATTCTAGTTGCCCCTTCCAAAAGGTAGTTTTTGGCATGGAGAAAAAAGGGTAAAAAACTCCATAGTTACTCTTTTAAACTGTTTTCAAATAGTTTGTATACATCAATTATATCATTACATGTGAAGACGATGTACCCAGAATAAAATTACTATACAACAACAGGTAATAACTATAAAAAATGAAGCAATGACGGATAAATGAATATGTGTTAGATTCATGGTGCTCACATATTCACAAATATTGTTAGAGTTAGAGTAAATGATATGCTAGAATAACTAATTTATTTTTATAATAAAAATTGGTTTGTAATGTTGGTTTACGGACGATAGTTTAACGTGACAACGTCATAACAAAACATTGATGCGGCGCAAGCGTACAATGAGCGTAACGGGACAACGAACGTAACGGGACAATGAGCGTAACGGGACAATGAGTCATCCTTTTTCGTGCATGCAGCCGGCGTTCATCGATTTATTAGACGTTGTCATGTCAAAAAAACTCAAGATATAAGCGAATGCGTGCCGCGCCGGCGTCGCGGTGTCCGGCTCGACGCATTCCTTGTAATCCCTTCCCTAACCCCCCACACTTTAGGCAACTGAATCGCCTATGAGTAGCTACACACTCATAGACAAGAACGTAGAACTAACACAATGCAACAAACGCTGATCACGGCAGCAGGTCGTGTTTTTGAAATTTAATCAAGGAATTCTGATGACGCGCTGAGGTCGTCATCGGCGCACGAAACTGATTGCAATGACCATGATCTGCTGCAAAAGTGCAGACGGACACCAGACAGTAATCTTTTGAAATAAATTAATCAAGTTTTTTAGGAAGAGTTTTAATATCATACAGATTATGTAATTAATCATTACGACACAGATAAGAATGGCAAAGTAACGCAAGGCCATTGAAGATAAATAAATTAAAGTCACGGTTCTACGCGTGTTGTGTGTTTGATAAAGTAGATACCAACTTATAAAACAAACGACGTATGTGTCACAGAATAAAAATTTGTAGAAGCGACACCATTAATCAGACAACAACAACATACATCACAACCTAGCTGGAGGGTTTGTGTACACATGACGCATAAGCATTCGAATACAGGTCATCGAATATGCCTTATATCACACTCGTGAGGCTTGCACGGCACCAAGTATCAGTAAGAAACCAGTCGTCAGCCAATCAAACGCAACACGCAATACGTAAAGCAAACAAACAATTTATTCATTGAGTCAAATGGCGCAATTGTGTGTCAACATTAACAGTGTTGTGTTTAAAAAGTCAAAAGTCAAATACTTTATTTCAAATAGGCACGAAGATGCACTTTTGAACGTCAAAAATTACATGAATAGTTAATTGATTCTAGTTGCGCCTTCCAAAATGTAGTTATGTATGGAGAAGAATGGGCAAGAAACTCCATACTTACTCTTTTAAAATGTTAACAATAGTTTGTATACATTAATTTATTTATAGGTGAAGACGATGTACCTAGAATAAAAAAATAAAAAATATAAAAAAAATAATCAAAATTACTTACCACAATTGGTAAAAAGAATGAAAAGTGAAGTAATAACAGAAAAAATAATAAATGCGATAGGTACATGGTGCTTACATATTTACAAACATTGTATATGATTTCCCAAAAAATAAAAAAAATTACAACATATAATAAGTCAGGGTGTGAGTTAAAATATTAATCACACATTTAGGGTTCCGGAGTCAACAAGGAACCCTTATAGTTTCGCATCATGTCCATCTGTCTGTCTGTCCGCGGCTTAGCTCAGAGACTCTTAGTACTAGAAAGCTGTAATTTGGCATGGGTATGCATATTAATCACGCCGACGAAGTGGTAAAATAAAATCATTAAAAAAGTATATATATATATATCGTAACTCCTTCGCACGTAGGTATATTGGGGATGATGTTTTCTTTCTCGTCTACCCTATGGTGTGGGGTATCGTTGAATAGGCTATTCAAAACCGGTGAGCGCCCTTATAATCGTTAATAAATTTTGAAATGTTCGTTTAAAAGTTTTAATTTAACTTAACACACTAGTTAAAATAACAAGACGAAGACTCAAGGTAATCTTATCCGTATTTTTAACTTGATCATGTTATATAATTGTTTTTAAACTGTCATGGTCCCTTCAGTTGTTCCTTGGACTTCCGTTTATCCGTAATCATGGTGCTTGCAACAGCGCCGAAATATCGGGAACTCGAAACAAAAAGTAAACATAATAAATATCCCGTTTCAAGTGTTTATCATGTTATATTTTAGTGTACGTACGAAAGAAAACATGCAACATGTCCCGGAATTAACGCGTACCACCAAATACCCCAATTGGAATATTATAATTATGATAATCATAATATTATACATACACTGTATTTTTAACCGACTTTCCAAAAAGGAGGAGGTTCTCAATTCGGTTGTATTTTTTTATTTTTTTTAATGTTTGTTACCTCAGTTCTCCGTCGTTTATGAACCGATTTGAAAAAAACTTTTTTTATTTGAAAGGATATACTTCCAGATTGGTCCCATTTCCAAATGGTCAAAATCCAGTTCTGATGGTGGGATCCATGAGGAATTGAGCGAACTCCTCAAATTTTATAGGTAAACATATAGCGATTTTTGTATTTTCATCAACAACTCAAGCATTTGCATTCAGAAAGTTTCATTTGATGAAGTGAAACTGATCAAGAAGACCACAAATGGCCACCGGAACTCCTCAATGATAAGTATTTCACGGGTGGCGATAAGATATCTCGATTAAGATTTTTAAGCGACTATGAAGCAAGTTTAAATAAATCATTCTGATGAAAATGGTACCATCGAACTGATCTGAAGATGAAGCCGGAAGGTATGCACCGGAACTCCGTAGTAAAACAATGTATCCTAGCCGTGTTTGGGCTCATTGGAATTGTAATGAGATGCACTCGGGCTATAAATGGTTATTAACTGATTTTTATTAACTTTGCTTGGGTAGTTTTTGAGTTGTTTAGTTTGTATTTAATCTACTTCGTATAGATTTCTTGTGTCACTCTTGTTTGTGCGGTATAGCAAGTAGTGGTAATCGAATTGTTGTGGGATAGGTATCATAATTAAAAAGTGAAAAATAAAAACTATTTAACAAAAAAACAACCGACTTTAAAAAAAAAATAACAAAAAAGTGTAAAATAACTTTAATTTCGGAAGTCGGTGGCAAAAAACGAAAATACAGAACCAAGGACACCGACTTCCGAAATTAAAGTTATTTTACACTTTTGTGTTTTTATTTTTTTTGAAAGTCGGTTGTTTTTTTTTTTGTTAAAAAGTTTTTATTATTATTTATTAAAAAATATTTATTCTGATTGTAGGAGAAAATTGTGGTCACATTACAAATCTACACACGAACGCAGTCGCACACTGTCAGGGTTTAACGTCCATTTTGGTTTCTTTTGACTGTACACTGGAAGTGTGACCGTAATTTATAATGTAGTTATAACAATTTTTGGGATAAAAAATTATGGATATTAAAAATGACAGAGATCAATTCGGTAAACAATTCTGAACAAACTACTTTAATAATATGTGTTCGGAACCTTCTCGAACAATGTATCGGCGGAGGCGGCACCGGCCACGGCGTCAGCGGAGGCACGGCGGGACGCGGGTGAAGAGGTACCCGCGCCAGCCATGTCTATATAAATAAAGGCTGAACCGCGGCGGGGAGCGACATACACGACCATCTCCCTTCGTTCCGTATTATATATGCATTGTACGCGTCATAAGTCATTAATTTATTGTAAAGCTATTCAGCAATAAATCATTTTAAAACAGAATCAGCATCATAATTATACAGTCCTCATAAACTCCTAAACAGTATGCATGAATTCAGTTACACATTGTATATGTCACATCTATGCGGTTTTATTACTCTTTGTAGAGACATACAGATCAATCATAAGTCGTGACAAGTCAGTATAGTTTGGTCACTAATAACAATTTTTCCACACCATATTTTAGTTTAGTTTATTCTGTTAATAGTTTTAGTTAGGTTAGGTTATTATTTTATTTTATTTTAATAGTTTGTTCGTTAATTTAAATGTATTGTTTATTACGTTTTTTTTATACATAATGTTTTTTTTTTTAAATTAAATATAATAAGCAAGAAAATTTATTTTCATCAATCAAGAAACCATATATCTTCTACATAATATTTTTTTTTTTTTTATTAAATTACTGACAGACAACGCACACTGTGCAAAATATGCTTTCAGACGCTGGGTCTAGAACCATGAAATTTTGCACAATGGTTCGCAAATGAGAGCTATGGGTCGATTTCTGAAAATTCACCCCTAATGGGATTACATTACATGTTCTTATCCATACTAAACTACCTTTTGGAAAGGGCAATCAGAATCAGTTTTTTTGTAAATTTTGACGTTCAAAAGTGCTTTTAATTGAAATTAAATAAACTAAATTAAATTTAAAAAAAAATATTTGCAATGAAATAAAATGAAATTTTATTTGCAATGAAAATAAATGAAATTAAATGCAATTTTATTTGCAATGAAATTGAATGAAATTTTATTTGCAAGTATTGTAGAGTAAGAGTAAGAGTTTCTGAAACAATTCGCTAAAACTAGGATGCAAATTATTTGATTACATGAATCAAGTAAGCGTTGTTCAGTAAGCGTTAAAATTACTCTTTTCAGAGCGTACTGCACTACGTTTTACACGAACAGCCTGTGGGCTAGATATACTCAAAAATCGAACAGTACCCTCTGCGTGCAGTAGGTACAACAACGCGTTCAGGGTGGTGTTGATCAGGGATGTTCGCGGACGCACACGTGGACTGTTTCTTTGCCACAATGCGTAAGTGCTGTGCATCCCTAGTGCCTGGTTTGGGGCAGTAACAACAGTATTCTGCCTCTAATTTCGAGCAGGCTGGACTGTTCGTACGTGAATCGCTGCTGCGCCATTTCCCATGGAATGGTGCAGCCGCGGTGATGCGTCGGATAGTGCTGCCGCTGTATATATTGTACAGGATTTATGTTTAGGATGTATATAAAATTATCATATTACTAACGTAGAATAAGTTGTTTACTAGCAAATAAGACATAGTTACTTTATTAAATAAATTGAATTGAATCGAATCAATTAAATGAATAAAGCTTATAAAATTGGAACATAAATCAATCATTCATTTATCATTGATCATAATTATTATTATTAAGAATAAGAATGTCAATGATTTGTTGAATTATAAGAGCAAAATGTCATTATGAATCTGTAAAGTTAAGGTACTCATTCACACAATAGAATGATTTTTCTATTAGCCATTTAAATAACGCTCTTTTATAACGAATGATTGGCAGTTAGTTCCCTATATGATTTTGGTAATTTATGTTCATATTAGAAATAAGTGGTTTGACTTTGACTTTGAGAGTTCATAATATATTATTATGGAAGTTTGTTATTCTTGCCGGCTAGTAACATAAGTGTTGTGAACTCCTACTCCATTAACGCACATATGGGACTAACAGCGACATCTCGAGGCAAGAAATGGTACCATACGCTACGTCATACTATCGCGCGACTGTGATTGGTGTTAATTTAAAATATTGTTCCCATACCCCTCTCCTTGAATATTGTAAAAAATCAAGATGGTTAATACACAGAATTTGTTCGTAAAAGCTAACGCATCGTATTATTACATAAGTTTTCACAAAACCTCACCGCTGCTGCTACAATAAGACTAAGTTTAATTAATCAAAAAACCGTGTAATGAGAATAAAAATAAAACAATTGCAATCAAGACGAGAAACAAATGAATGCGTTGGGTTTCCAGCCAGCTATTTCATTTCTCAAGATTTCGTTCAATTTATGTTCAGATGAATTTTAGCAAGCTAATTTCGCTTCTGCCTGTCTTATTAAATTGAAACTTTGTATAGTCTACTCTCATTTCGTTATAATGACAACACATTAATTTGCAGTCAGTACCCTAATCCCGTAACACAGTTATAATAATCAAAGCTCGTGGCTAAATGATAACAGCCGGACCGATTGAAGGCTAAACTACACTTGCAGCGGTCGGCTCATGGATGGGTGACCATGCATTACATATCGACATCCCTCCGTGCCATGGAAAGCACGCTAAGCCGTTGGTCCCAGCTGTCATTCGTAGATCTTTATCTTTAATACTGGTATTTAGCTACATCTGATTAGACTGGAAGCTGATCCACACATAGTTCGGAGAACTCTAGGCAGATTGACTTACAATCAAAACACAATAGTACATTATTGCAAAGAGTTTGAAGGCCGAGCCGTAGGCGAGGACTTCACTAATACGAGGCCGGCAATTGCCATTTCTGCCGAGTCATATATAGTGCTTTTCTCAAAAGAATGCAGGGAAATAAAACATACTATCATGTATTTTCTTTTGACTTCGCTGGAAGCACGTTTTCCATTACCAATTTAGCTTATGATCTTAAATCTGGTGGAGTACAATCAATCTCTATTTCACTCTCTGAATCGTTGGAACTCATTTTAATTAAGTATTAGAATTATATTTACTAAGTATGTAAATAACAAATCAAGACGAATTTTCAGCTTTGCCGCCAATTTTCTATTTATCAATTGTGCCGAAAGGCAAACGCATTTACGGCTGTACAGCCACGTGAACGCAATTTTCACAAATTGCGTTCACGTGGCTGTGAAGAAAGTGTGTGAACAAAGAGACTTACTTTGGTATGCCAAAAATGATAAAAGAGATCTAATCAAAGAGTATTTAATGACCCCAGCACGCCGTTTCATACAACATTGCTGGAGCGTGGTAATGTTCCAAATTAAAAAACCGCTCCTGCAATGGATTTGATTTTCTTTGTCCGTAAATTCGATACATTGCGTGTTCTTTTTTCGAAAACAATGACAATATTTCCATGTATGTTTGAGAAAAGTATTTTGAAGGAAGTTGCTAAACGATTGGCCGACAGGAGAATTCGGTTGAGCTGGGCAGTGTTTGGAAAACTCCGTCAAGTCGTTTCGTCGCCTATCCCGCAATGTTTGAAGACTAAGTTCTTCAACCAGTGCGCCCTGCCCGTTACGGCATACGGAGCCGAAACGTGGACACTGATGGGCGAGCTGGTCCACAAATTTAAGGTCACTCAGCGCGCTATGGAGCGGGCTATGCTCGGAGTTTCGTTGAACGATAACACCAGAAATTATCCGGAAAAGAACTGGAGTTACCGATATAGCTTGCAGAGTAAGCTTGTTTTCTCGAAAGATTGGGCAGAGGTGTACCTGTAGTACACCAACATTTCACCAGTTATGTTTTAAGTCCCATGTAATAGAGGCGAGCCTATTGCCATCAACCGGGCACAAATTCAAACTCCGAGCAGCTACTGAGAAATTCCTGTTGGAAAAACCCAATAATACTTTGCCCGGCCTTTTTTTCTTTTTAGGGTTAAATAAATGTGAAAGTAACTCTGTCTGTCTGTCTGTCTGTCTGTATGTTACGTTTTCACGCCTAAACCGCTGAACCGATCGTCATGAAATTTGGCAGAGATATAGCCTGGGATATGGAGAAGGACATAGGCTACTTTTTTACGCGATAACCAACATCCACGCGGGCGGAGCCGCGGGCAAAAGCTAGTTTCAATATTTAAAAAAAACGGCCAAGTGCGTGTCGGACCACGAACAATGAAGGGTTCCGTAGTTGGGATGAATTTATCCCAAGAACAAACTTATCATGTAGTGGAAAAACATGTTTTCCTATACAGAATTTAAGGGAGAACATATTTTTCAACTGTAAATGTAAGTTGGTCGCCAATTACTCGGAAAATTGTAAAGCCTACTTAGCTGTGATGGTTTGCCTTTTAACTTCGTTATATATAGGTACTACTGCCGTAACATTTGAATTTCTAACTACAACCGTTTAGTTGGTAGAGGGGGGGGACACTTGACTCTAACGAAAATTGGTACTTTAAAGCTTGATAAGTCACGAACGGTTTACTTAATCAAAAAACGGTCTTCCCAAACCCCTAATATTTTTGAAAGGCCTATCCAACAATATCCCACACTATGGGAATGACAAAAAAATCATCCTCACTTTACATGTAGGGGAGGTACCCTAAATAATTGTTTTTTCCAAAATTTTATATTACTACTTTTTTGGCGTCATTAATTTGTATATTCATACCAAATTACAACTTTCTAGTACCAATAGTTTCTGAGCTAAACCGCAGACAGACAGACAGACGGACATGGCAAAACTATAAGGGTTCCTTGTTGATTACGGAACCCTAAAAATTGAACCTTTACAGGATCACTTCATCGTCCATCTGTCTCTCAAGACCCTTTTTCTCAGGAATGCGTGGAAGTATCACGTTTAACGGTTTACGGTCCCTTGGAGCCCTACAAAAATAAAGCTGTAAGTCAACGCAATAGAAAAATATGGCCATTTATGCGACATAATATATTTTGATATTCGCAAATAACACAAAACTGACGGTACTTATCATTGACCTAGAATCATGGAAGGCAAGAAGCAAGGTTTCACATCAAAAGTAGACGAAAAAATCTGAAAATTGTATATTTGTAGTTTTTTCACATAATAAAGAACTTTTTTGGAGAATTGTCTGTGACGTATAGGTATCGGTGTATAGCAGAGGGAGAACATATATTTAACTAGAAATTTTATTCATCCCAACTACGGAACTCTTTATTGTTAGTGGGCCGACACGTATTTGGCCGGTTTTTTCCCTTTAAGTACCTATATTTTACCTAAAATAAAATTGTTTTACTCCTTCTTCTGTTAAATTCTCACGTAGTCGGGTTCGTGTTTGACTGTTGAACTCGGTAGTAATTTATTGGACAATTTGATTTATACAGGCTTTAATACTTTTATAACTGCAGCACCTACCCATCTCATTTATACGTTTATTTATTCGGAATTATTAGTTTAATTTTTCACGTAAAAGACCGACTACCGCAGTCGGCTAAAAAGTATTTACTATGGTCAAGTACCTAAAATGAGATTTAACCGGGAATAGCTCTTGATATGTAAAAACCAAGCCGCTGATTCCTCAATTTAAATATTAATGTCTGCATAATTAACCTTCCTAATATTTAACTACATAATAACATCAAAATTAAAGTAATTATGGAGGTTCAAAATATATTAAAGACTTAAATTTATTTAAGTCGAAACAAGGACAAAACTTTAACTTGGTATCAAAAAAGGTTGTTCTGCACCAGAGTTTTGTTCTTCATCTGATTAAATATTCATATTATGAAATAACTTGAGTTGTTCTTTAGTATCATGGAAAGTCATAAAAAGGTATGCGAAGTTAGAAGTTTTTGGTTTGAAGTCGACCGTCTACAGCTACGCAGGATGTGCAAGAAGAGGCTTGTCATTTCAGCTGCGCGGTTTATTTGTTTGCCAGCCGCGCATTCGTGCTTAGCGTAGCCACATGAGTAAAGAAACGGAGCAGAGGTAATGCTTCTAGAGAGAGGTAATGCGTGCAAAATTGGTACCTATTTTGGTAGGGTTGGCACAAAAGGATAAAACTAAATAAACAGAACGTTAATAAGTTTACGAGTTTCAATTTATAAACATAATTATTCAATCACTACTAATAAGTTGTATTAGTATTTTTCGTACACATAGTACCTACAGTAAACAACAACATTGAAACTTTTTTATATCAAAAGACGAGGCGATAGAACTATTTTTAAATTATGAAGGATAAGGTGTAATTTTGAACCCAGTAATCGATACGAAAAAAATAACTACATACTAATTGATTCCTTTTAATGTAAGAAATAATTGCCAAAAACTATAAAAGTTACTATAAACAGTGCTTAGATGGTGCACGTCATTAAAATATTGCGTCAGAATAATGTTGCTTCAATATAATTCTATGCAACAACTGCCTATTATTTCACTAATGTCAAAACGTGAAACGTAAACAAACACGACGCGCGACGCGTACGTGCAGCCGAGCGATTCAACTGGTCGAGCCGGTAGGAACCGGTTTCTATTCATACGCGACGAAGCCACCAGTGGTACGCACACACGCGTCTCATGCGTGTAGTAGTCTACCTATCATAGCGCGGTTGTATGAAGCTTTGCTTCCGTCCATACTCTGTGGCGTAGCCGTGAGTCACAGTGGGTAATCACATGATGATTCTGCCGACATTTTCGTACAAAGCGAAGCTTGTTTACACTTATAAAAAAAGTTTTGGAACAGTAATCTGTTTCAAAATCTGTTCCGAACATTTTGAATTCCAATCATTGAACAATAGGTACGTACCGCTTAAAAATAATAGATAAATGTTTCTATCTCTTCAAATAAGATAAAAATCTAAGAGGCTATTTGTTAATAAGGACCCTATAGTTCAATTAAGGCGTAACGTTACTAACTTTGCTATTTATATCAAGAATATCTCAAGAACCTACTTCGATTGACTCTTCATAATATTCTATTATCGAGAAAACTATTTGAAGTGCACGTAGGTTGGTATATTGAATTGATCATTTATAGATACACTTTTTTACAGAAAATAAATCAAATGAAATACAAAAAAAAAAAAAAAACTAAAATACAAAACCAAAGACACCGATTTTTTGGTTTTATATTTTAATCATATACCCTTCCTTGCTACATATGTAAATAACAGATAAATAAAAATAATCTCCGAAATAGCTGGACCGATTTGGACGGGACGTTCACTGGCTAATAGCTGATATGTTATAAGGAGTATCTTAGAAAGCTCATGGAGCTGCAGGCAGCAGCAAGTAAAGTAATGAATGTTTTAAAACTGTCCAAATGGAAAATTTATTATTCAATTTAAAGGCATAACTATTGTAAATGTGTTACGCAATTCCCCTCTTTATCGCTCGGGAAGCAAACCATCAACACACAAACATACCACATCACCAAAAAGTTCCTTATCACGAACTCATATATCATATGAAAATTAAGAAACACCTACGCCATTAGCTCCCGATATCGTATCGAGAAGTTTTTGCGAAGAACTTTTGGCAAAATGAGGTTTGATTTATTAGCAGAACCTTATCGGGACAGACTTAGTTTTTTTATTGCGAACATTTTTACCCGTGTTTTTGGGACGGTGAGTTTCGGTCAGGGCTAGTTCAGGTTTCAGATGATATTATAAAAGTCTTGCGTGATATCGCTGAAAACTTTTAAAACACTTTTGAAGGTTGTTATACTGTCTAATGGGCTTCAATCAATCAATTCAGCCTATCGCAGTCCACTGTTAGACTTAGGCCTCTCCCAGGTTACGCTACAACTCCAGCGCTGGGCACGCCACAGTTTTGGCAATAAGTCTTCTCTTTGAGGAGTGGCTAAAGAGGCGCCACGGCGTCCTCACCTTCCGCCTGACACAGGTCCCCACCGGTCACGGTTGTTTCGGGAGGTTCCTGTTTCGGATAAAGCGGAAGAAAACGCCTGGGTGTTACCACTGTGTGATTTGTTCGGAGGACACGGCGGAGCATACGGTGCAGGTCTGCCCGGCTTGGGCAGAGCACCGCCGTGTCCTCACGGAGGCGATCGGCGGCGGCAATATCTCGCGTCCGGCCCGGCTCCAGGCCATGGTCCGGAGCGAGAGTTAATGGGAAGCAGTCACCTCTTTCTGCGAAGCAGTAATGCTCGTGAAGGAGGAGGCAGAACGCATGTGGGAAAGGCAGTTTGTTCGCCATCACGCCCCTAGTCGCCGCAGGAGACGCCCTGAGCGGCGGGAATCGATAGCCGATTCCCGGCTACCGTAGGCGCGGGCTTGTGGTCGGCGAGCTATGGGCAGCTCGCCGCCCGGTAAGGACCAGGCCCGGGTCGACGGCGCGTTGTACTCCATGCGCGCCTCAAAGAGATGTCAGCACGCACTGACGGGGTCCACCAGGACCGATGCCTGCCAGGGTTGCGGGTTTGTCCGAAAGGGATACCGTGGCCCTGGCTCATAGGCAACTGAAGGAACACGGGTGGGTTTTATTCAGTAAAAGTCTGACACGCCCTCCCGTTCCGCTCAGTGCGGCAGAAGTTATTTAATCATTACCAACCCAAAAAAAAAGGCTACGCTACAGCACTCTTTCCTCCGCCTTCCGCAACCAGATGGATGCGGAAGGCCCAGTCACCTTTTTAACGTCGTCTGTCTATCTAGCTGGGTAGTAATCCCACACTTCGCTTGCTGATACCCGGTCTTCACTCCAGGATTGGTCTATTTCACCGGCCATCGGTCCTTCGACAAATATGGCCAGCCCACTGCCACTTCAGCTTGGCATTTTGGTATTCAACTTCATCCGGTTAGACTGGAAGCCGACTTCGAAATAGTTGGAATAAGGCTAGCAGATGATGTGGTTAGCGCAATATTATACTGGGACACCATGGTGTCGCAACTGTAGTTGAAGCAAGTTATGTGTGCAAGTGAAAATTCATCAGGTGAAAAATCAACTCCTATTTTTGTACCCCTAAGGAGTATTCCCACTATAAGGTATCAATACCATGACCGTGCTAGGAACGTGTCAGGCAAAAAATAATTCTTTGTGTTGAAAAGTATGAGACTTTGCCCACTAGACCGCTCAATCACCGACCAGCACCGTCGCGTGCCATGGACGGAGCGAGAACAATTGTCGGCGAGAATATTTTGCCGGTGTTGATACGCTCAGTGCGTGGGTTCGTTATTGCGTTGACTTAATTTCAACTTGATCCCTCAGCGCGTTCCTGAGAAAAAGGGTATTGACAAACAGACAGACGGACGGATGGACAACGGTTATGTGGGTTTCTTTTTTTTTTCCTTTATCGGTACGGACACAAAATTAATAAAAAAATAAAAAAGCACCAAAATTTATCAGGATACCTACATCTATTCGTAAAACAACTATCCTCTGTTTTTCAATTGGTCTGAATTTGAGTAGGTATACCAAAATTGCCATCAGATAATTTAAAGTCCAAAAAAAGTTTAACAGTGACATAATTTACAGTTTTTCACACAAAGAATAATGAAAACCAACAGGGATTTCAAAATCAGTACCATTATTACCACAAAGAAGACACAGGACACGTACGAGTAGCAGACAATACATTTTATGAAGTTCGTTCGTACAAACACCGACAAAAATTTCGCTGTGTTTGAATAAATGAAGAGTCTTCGCTTCTCTTTTGTTTATTTTATGTATATTCACACACAAACGTACATGGGAACACAATTATGTTTTTTTTATGTCGATGTATTTACTTCCAACTTGTTAGATAATAATTAGTATTAAGTTTTAACATACGGTATTTAATCTAGGAACAATTTAATGTCAGCCATATATTGAATGATTTACTAAAGCAATAATTCAATTTTGTTTCAAGCGAGATGTTCCATTAATGAAGAAGTAGCCCATTTCCAATTTAAAGCACGCTGTAAGATTTTTAACTTTCGGTAGCGGGCCGAGCATTGAAAATCCAATGCGGGGAGCGCACTGGATTTTTGATGATGAAAACGGGCAGTAGTTAATTAGCGATAACAATTTATTTATTTTATTTATTGATTTAGATATTTATGTACACGCAGTTAAATACATAGAGATACGATATAATTATAATTTTGCGTACAAAACTATTAATTACGCTTTAAGCTGATTTCAGACTACGCTATAATATAATAGCATATAGTATATAGCTCATAGCACAACAATATCGCGCACCATACATTGTTAAGGACACGTTCACACTGTACTGTACTATATATTATTGGTATGTATGGTGCGCGATATTGCATTGTGAATGTGTCCATAACAATGTATGGTGCGCGATATTGTTGTGCTATGAGCTATATACTATATGCTATTATATTATAGCGTAGTCTGAAAGCAGCTTAAGTAGTAATGTTTTATTTTTCTAAATCTTGAGCGACACCTGAATTCGTTACATATATAATTCAGTACCAATTTTGAGAGTCCTTAGGTAATAAAAAAAAACTGAGTTTATTTGTAAATTCAGCTCATGTTTTAATCTAGAGTTTTATTTGAGCCTGAGCCAGACACGTAGTTTTGAGATGAATCACTTATTTTTAAGTTCAAAGTTCGAAAAAGTAATCCAGACTTATTTAACACCAGTAATAATTAAAAAAAGTTTCATCTATAAAACTTTTAGCCGTACAAACAAAGGCGCAACGGAATCTACTCCAAAATAAAAGTTCTTCCAGAGGGTGGCGTTGTAAATATCCTTGGCGCACTATAAAACGTCGCTTCTAGCATTATATCCTGAAAAATATTATGGCACATTACACAAAGTGCAGTGGCGCTATGAAATCTTTGTTATATAATACGATGTGGAAATAGCATGAGATATAATATATAGTCACAGTAATTTTATGGGAGCAGGGCTTAGATGAGAGAGCTGTTGAACATTTTTAGACAAAGGACCTGAAATTGTTCAAAGCCGACGCCTCGTTGGTTCAGAATAGGTTACGAAATATTATTCGTGTTTTTGTGAAAGGAAAATTTATTATAATCAGTGGTTGGAGCTTTTTTGATGAGCATCGATGCGGTTAAATATCCATATTCAATTATGTTTCGTAGTCTAATGCATTTTGTTGAATAAAAATGCTGTTGAAAATATAAAATTATCTAATTTATTAAATTAGGTACTGGAGCACATTGTAAATGAGTACAATGTACTCCAGTTTTTGTCTAATATCAAACCACCTTTCACTGCTGCAGAGACTACAGAAAAACCAAAGAGCTTACGCCACTCACAACACCAATTTTTTGTGTTGATGTTGTGCCATGTTCTATTCATACAAATTTCTACACGAAAGACGACAAATTCTTCCAAGAAACCCATTTATTCATGCAGACGCTCGACGTAGCTCAATAAACACGGATAGACTTACAAATTCCTAGGCTCAACACAAAGCCACGTCATTACGACCCTACCGAATTTTTCCTTCATCGCTCATCACAAAATAGAATTAGTATTCGTGGCATCAACGCAAATTTTGTTTACTTTAAAAAAATCCAATCAACTCCATAATTATGTTCCACAAACAAGGCTATAAAGAGAGTTTCTTTTCCGAAAATTTTGTTGGAATTATCGCCTGGAGTTTGGAAACACGCTCCTTTGGGCGACATTACCATTCAGTTAAAGTTTGCAACTTCATTAGTGGGGTCATCAGCATGCTTGCTTCCAGCTGGAGCCGCTTCAGTTGAACTCATTAGTGTAACAAAGTTGCATTATGTTGTTGTAAGATGCGAATGACCGAAGTTAGGAAGAATGTTCAGATTAGGCTGTAAGTTTTCTCCAAGTTTGTGTGAATTGCCTCCTCCGAGGTGAGTTAGGGAGGCCCTTTCTGAGAACGGAACGAATAATGACCATGCGTTTGTGACGCACTGCTGTTTTCGTAATGAAGTTTGAGCGTTGTAGAAGTTTGTGTTGGTGTTCTCTGTAGACGATTTAACATTTTAGCTCTGGTGGTAACATCGTCTGAAATATTAAATTGGCGCTTAAGGTTTTGTAGTTTTAAAATTCTCTAAAGGTCAAAACACTTGAAATAACAACACCAATACAAAACACTTTTTTTTTATCTAGGGCATCTCAGAGTTGACCTTAAAGGTCGTGACTCTTTAACCGGACTTTCCTGTAGTTACCTTAAGCTCCTAAAAATTTGAAGCCTCCAGCCAGGGCGTCATCATCATCATCATCATTTCAGCCGAAAGACGTCCACTGCTGGACATAGGCCTCCCCCAAGCACCGCCACCTCGACCGGTTTTGTGCTTCCCGCATCCAGCGGATTCCTGCGGCTTTCATAAGGTCATCGGTCCACCTTGTGGGAGACCTTCCAACGCTACGTCTTCCAGTACGCGGTTGCCACTCCAGAACCTTTCGGCTCCAACGGCCATCTGTTCTGCGCGCAATGTGCCTTGCCCACATTGCTACTTAAGTTTGGTAATTCTTCGAGCTATGTCGGTTACCTTGGTTCTTCTGCGGATCTCATCATTTTGGATTCGATCACGTAGGGAAACTCCAAGCATAGCCCTCTCTATTGACCTTTGGGTGACTTTTAGCCATTTAATAAGGCCTATTGTGAGCGACCACGTTTCAGTGCCATATGTCATCACTGGCAACACACACTGGTCAAAGACTTTCGTCTTGAGACACTGCGAGCCAGGGCGTAAAACTTATAAACTAAACGACTGCGCGCTAAGGGTACCCCCTGTGGGGTACGAACCTCGGCTTAGGGCAGAGTCGGAGGGAGGACGGCAAGGGACCGACGGTGGCTGGATAAAATCAGGGTTATGATTATTATCAGGGGAATTTAAAGCTACGGGCTCAGCTACGGCGCGGGCTGGCGCATCGTCGAATAAGTGTCGGGAAGGACCATTTAGTTGGGGATTTTGCGATGGGCCTCGGCGGCGAGGTCGGAATGACGGTCGTGTTTTATGTTTGCGAGCTGTACTGGTTTCCCTACTGCTCTCCTGGAGGAGAGTTGTGGGGTCGTCTGGGAACACTTTTTGGCGAACTATTGACATATAAATGAACCGATTTTGATGTTTTGCTATCGTTATACCATAAACATGACCAAATCAATTCAATTTAAGATTGTAACATTCTTCATTCAATAAGGGGCTTATGGCTAAGTAATTACAGCCGCATGGGTCGATCGATCGGGTTAAGCTACGCTTACCACGGTTGATCATTAGATGGGTGACCATCTTTACATAGCAATACCCCTCCGTACCTCGGAAAGCACGTTAAGCTGTTGGTCCCGGCTGTCATTTGTGGATCTTTGACAGTCGTTACGGCTCGTCAGAAGCCTGAAAGTATTACCCAGTAACTGAGTTGTGGCGGATAAATAGGCAGCCTCTCCATGTAAAATACTGGTATTCAACTGCATCTGGTTAGACTAGAAGCTGACCCCAACATAGTTGGGAAAAGGCTAGGCAGGTTATGACTGAAATGCATTCTTAGCTGTTTCAATTTATTTTATCGAGACATATCCAGCTCGTCCTCGTTCAACAGGAACCGAAACTTATTCCGTAATTGAAAAACTCTAAGAAATCACTTCCAATTAAAGTCTAGCCAAAAGTTTTAGATCTACAACAGTTCTGTTTCCAGTTACAATTCAGTACAATTCTTGCTCACTCTAAGTCCAAAACAGCATTCAGTACTTAACACAAGTCTTTGCTCCCCCCTTCGTATTCATACATATTCTGTAAATGTTCCAAAATGTTTTCTAAGCACACTAACATTTCATTCGAACATTCAAGAGTTACGAACAAAAACATTCGAAAGTCCATATTACCGTAAAATGCAGTAAAAAGGATCGCAAAATTTTGCACGCTCTAAAATTTTCCCGTATTTGTCGAAAACATCAGAAACCCTTTACTATTACGAGGCTTAACCTGAAAATTCTAGGCTTTTACGCTTCCAAATGAGTGCTCGAAACGGCTCAGAACACTCGCCTCTTTAATATCTTAATTACTGTAAAATGTACTCTCTTTTACTTTGGGTACGGTTTAAGTTATAAAAGACTACTTAGCAGCCCGCCCCTGCTTCGCATGGTTTTTACGGTTTGAAAAATATCGAGATATATTTGACATATCTAGGGACCTTGGGGTTCTGGACCTTACAAATACAAATACAATACAAATAGTAAAATAGATTTACATTTAAACGTGTTTGGAGCCCCCTTTTAGGCAAACAATGCCTGTATTAGAAGGCTCCGCTCTTTCGCATCATTAGTGTTTGTTTCGTCTTTAGCTTTGCAATCTGAAATCCCAAACAGCTGTCGGCTGACATTTCTTACAAAACATTAGTCTAAGAATTGTTGATGCACACAGTACACATGTGTACTGTGTGCATCAACAATTCTTGGAATAGCCTTGTATCTAAAATGTGATGTGTAAATCCAACTCTCTCTCAAAGCATTTACGATGTGCACAATGTTACCTCACTCCAGTAATTATACTGTAGGGGTCTTACAAATAAACATGGAATAAAGTTATGACAAGCATAAACGTCAGAAAATGTATGGCTACACCAAAGTTATTCCTAGCATAACTTTATTCCTTGTTTATTTGTAAGGCCCTAAGTATAGGCACAGCAATTTTTAAACCTTACTCATCACATATTATATTCGGAATTTCGTAACATAAAATAAAAAAAGAAAGAAAGAAAATGCGTTTATTTGCGGTAAACGTGACGCAAAAATAGAACACAAACACAAAAAAGAACAAATTGGGGAATATATGTCACATCCACGCAAAACGGCCATCGCTCAGCATAGTGCTGGTATCTTTCAAATGATTTCATCTATCCATAACTTCCTGCGGCTTTAGCTTCTTCCCGCTGGGTGCGGGAAGCACAGAACCGGTCGAAGTGGCGGTGCTTGGGGGAGGCCTATGTCCAGCAGTGGACGTCTTTCGGCTGAAATGATGATGATTAAATTAAAAATTAAAATTATGTTTATTTATCTCCACAAATTACATTTTTATACTAGTCATACATTCCCCCGTTCCCCATTTCCTCCCGTGGGTGTCGTAAAAGGCGACAAAGGGACTTACTAGAGAATGGGCAGCAGCGTCCTCTATGCATTTTTAACACCATACTGCGATCGCCAACCCGCCTGCTAAGCGTGGTGATAATGGCAACCCCCCCCCCCCCCCCCAATTGGGGGAGGCTTATGTCCAGCAGTGGACGCCTTTCGATTTTTGTCTAAATTTTGTCTAAATTTTTAAATTATCATCATTACATTATTACAACATTACAATTAATTAATTGACATTATAATTAATTGTCTAAATTTTGTCTAAATACCTGTCAACTTAGTTGACAGGTATTTAGACAAAATTTTGTGATTTGCGGAAGATCTGGAGTCTAAACTAAGCCTAGGCCTGTATTTTAGAACTCCAGGACCCCCATTATCTCCATTATTGGAGCCTAAGTTATGGATGATGGTTCATAACTTACACTCGTTTGCACCACAAATGACAAAAAAATACGTTTAATGCTAAACGAAGTTTCAACATCGATTTATTTCTTTCAATCGTTTGAAGATGACGGAGAGAATGTTGTTTTTAATGTATAGCGTTATATCTACGCATTTACGTAGTGATTTGTGGAGCAAGCAAGCTTTTATGTTCATAGGTTAATCTAATACAAAGTCGGGTTAGTTGCACCATTTATAACACAAGAACGACTGGAAAAATTATTATGATCTTTTCGGTGGACTTGTCTACGCCCCGAATTGCAGAATAACTATTAACCTCTTATATGCCTTTATTACAGACACAATTAAAAAACCATTGTGTCTCGCCGGGGATCCACGTCCATATGTGAAGGGAAACATAAAATATGCAAAAAAATAAAAGATCATTATCTCATACATTTTATATGGAACAGAAGCTAGTATAATATGGGGAACTCGTAAAATGTTCGCTATATTAATCCTCTCACCGCTTGTGACTCGATTCCCGGCCCTCTGGTTGTGTGTTTATAATTTTTAAGCCAGCTTTGCACTTTCTGACGACTTCTGTGCCACATATTTTACGTTAATGCCGCGCGTACTTAGTCAAATCATTGCTGGAATTAGAGCTCAACACACCTGAAAGGTATGCTTAATGATTCATTTGCATTCAACGTTGTTTATTACAGAAATTTTATTACGAATGTAATTAGAGAGATTAGAAATGAAGATGAAATTGTTGAGTGAATGAAAATCAGGTTAAATGGGCCTATCTAATGTACCTGAAAGCCAATTTCCGTAATTAAATTATAGTCGCAATCATATCTCAGCGACAATCTACGAGTATTTCAGAAATGTTGGAAAATTAGAGTTATTTTTGACAAATTAAGAGCGTTCGTATTTTAATCTCAGATTAAAATCGGACGCTCTTAAAAATAGGGGTTACCGCTCTATTATGTATTAAAAAAACCGGCCAAGTTCATGTCGAACCCCGCATAATGAAGTGTTCCGCAGTTGGGATGAATTTATCCCAAGAACAAAAACATTGTAGTTGAACTATACTTGTTCTTCCATACATTCCAACTGGAAATGTAAGTTGGTTGACTATTACTCGTTATCTTGTAAAACCTACTTTTCTGTTATAGTTTTCCTTTTAACTTCGTAATATATACTACTGGCGTGATTTTTTTCACACATCCAATTATAACTATTTAGATAGACGAGAAGAAAAAATACCATCTCCACTTTACGTGCAAGGGCGGTAATCTACAATATTTTTTCATGAGCTTTTTTACCACTTGTCGGCGTGAGTGATATGTATACTCATGCCAAATTATAATTTTCTTTCTTTCTTTCTTTTCTTTTTTATCAGTCTCTGAGCTAAGCGGCGGATACGGCGACACTATAAGTGTTCCTTGTTGACTATAGAACCCTAGAAATGTTATAATTTACGTTGTTCGTCGAATCGTTGAGCTCTTTATGTTCTGAGTTGAGCTGCACGATTACTGACAAATGCGTGCACTGAATGGACAGGTCCACTCAATCTGTGTGGTTCTTTCTTCAAAAGACCATTTCAGACACCAGTCTACATGGTCTTCACATGATTTGACCAAGATTATGTCTGGACTTTAAAAGAGACTGTGACCTCTGAGTTTGTTTCGGTCTTTCTTCTCAGAGTAGTCAGATACGAAATGCCGACCTCATCTAGTTTTAAAATATGATTGACGTGTAAAAGTGTTTGTAAAAACCTACTTACAGAAATAAAATCATTTATCATTTATCATTTACATTTACCTTTGCGCTGTTGCTGGCCTCAGCTTTGAAACTTCATGTCTAACGAATCGAGAAAAAACAAAGTGAAAATACAATGTTTAGTTTATTATAAAATTCATTAGTAGAACTTTTTCAATAACAAAGCTAATACGGGATCTGAACTTAACCTCCAGGGACAAAGACATTGCGTATAAATTGTTTGAAGCCGGAGATATCTGAAGAACGTACTGGATATGACTTGATGAGTATTTTGTTTAACGTGACATTGTCAAAATAGTACAGGGAAAAAAAATTAAGAGAAATACAAAATTATAGTTGGTTCTGCATAAATAAAACTCACATTACAAAGATTCTACACAGTAATACTAAGCCAAATATGTAGGCGAAATAATAATAATAATAATAGTAATATGTAGGTGTAATATGCGGGCGAGTATTCGAAAGTCAATTTACCTATATAAAGATTTTTTCAGCATAAATTAATACAATTTTTTATAGGTTGTCGCTGATTGATGCAATGACAAATGATTCATGTGAAAGGTCAGGTCACAAAAATTCTAAAATTATAACTAACATTGCAACAATTAATAGTCATAAAAATACAACAAAAAAAAAAACACAATTGGAAGGTTCGCTGATGCAAGTAAGTTTTGATTCTATTACTCTGTGGTCACTAAGCAAAGATAGACGTTATTTATAATTCAAAGATTATTTTCAAACAAAATTTTATTATTACTGTTTAAACTAAATGATTAATTTTCATACATTTGACCTCGGGAAGTATCAAAATAAATTCCGATGGCATGTGAAAACTGCGAAAATTTCTCTGCTACTACAGAATACCGTACCGAGTTCTGAACTGCGAGTAAATGTTTGTCCTCTGAGACACAAATCCAACCGCGCACTTTACAAAAGTCTGTGACTTCAGAAAGTTGATACCTCTGTGGTCCGATCCTTTTTTTTTCTGGAACTTGATCGAATTTAAACGAAAGATAAACTTGATTGAACGCTTCACTAAGATTTTCTTGGACGTGTATTTATTGGTTCATTTTCTTTTAAGTGCGAACTTTACATATTGTTAGGTCTAGTGGAAATTGAGACAGAAACCTCTTCTCAAACTCTACTTGCTTTTAGTTGTTATTATAAATTAAATCCAATAAACAATCTTAAACGAAGAACCATTTTAAGTGGTTCGGTTACAAATAAATTAATATAACAAACATAATATTGAATAATATTATTATTTATCCATACTTATACTTATATACTTATTTATTTATTTACTTATATATAATATTATAAATGTGAAAGTAACTCTATCTGTTCGTCTGTCTGTCTGTCTATCTGTCTGTCTGTATGTATGTTACGTTTTCACGCCTAAACCACTGAACCGGTCATCATGGAATTTGCCAGAGATAAAGCCTGGGATATGGAGAAGGTCATAGGCTACTTATTTACGCGATAACCGACATCCACGCGGGCGGAGCCGCGGGCAAAAGCTAGTCTTATATATAAAAGCGAAAGGTCACTCATTCATACATACATACATTCATTCACTCATTAATTAATCACGAAATCTCATAAACTTTTGGACCTACGAAAATGTTTGGCACAGAGGTAGTTTATGGGTAAGAGATGGCAGCTGCTGCTATGAAAGGATTTTTGAAAATTCAACCTTTAAGGGGTTAAAAAGGGGTATTTCGTTTGTTTGAAAAGTGTTATTCCTTGAGTTTATAAACTTGAAACTTTGCACGTACAATGCTTATCTAAGTGAATAATAAAGTTTGTCATTTACAATTTTTTTAAACTATCTCCTACAGGGGGATTGGGTGGTGTCAAAGTTTGTTTGAAAAAAAAATCTGTATTTTTTTAAACTATCTCCTACAGGGGGATTGGGTGGTGTCAAAGTTTGTTTGAAAAAAAAATCTGTATCAACATACATAATAATATAGCTCAAACCACTGAACAGATTGGACTGAAATTTGGCAAACAGATGATTATTATGACGCAGGCATCCGCTAAGAACGGATTTTTGAAAATTCAACCCCTAAAGGGGTAAAAAGGGAGGATTTAGTTTGTTTGAAAAATCTTATTCCTTGAGTTTATAAACTTGAAACTTTGCATAAACTTTGTATAATAAAGTTTGCCATTTACAATTTTTTCAAACTACCCCCTACAGGGGGATTGGGGGGTGTCAAAGTTTGTTTGGAAAAACTTTAACGCGCTGTTCAATTAACTTTAAAACTGCCCCGTTTCTGTAGCGCATCGGAGATGTTTGCTCAGAACTGAACTGACGGCTCGCATGCAGGGATTCGCAAAAAAAGCTGCATTACTGATGCGTAGAACGCGGGTCAGTGATAATAGCATCCTGAAAACAGTGGTGGAGAGCCCTTACTCCCCTTTTCTGAGGCACTATGTGGGGAGAATGGTTAGGTAGCATATTCTTTGCTTTATCGTTCTCTGCACATCCTGCCGCAGTCACCAGCTACTTTTATCCTTGTTTTGTGTACCTACTCGTACTACTAACACTAATGATAAGGTATTTTATTAACAAATTGGTCCATATTGTTGCCCGAACTGAATAAATAAATAAAATAGCACATCACCAGGGTCCCACCAGGGTGACCACTGAAAATCAGCGCTGTGCTATGGGTCCCTCATAGCACAGCATCATGCTGAGTGGAAGCCTTCTTGTCACAGTAATGACGTGCAGCTGCCGACTATTTCGGTTTTGGGCTCATGATTATAATGTAGATCTATCTGCAAGTGAAAGTCCCGTTAAAATCGGTCTAGCCGTGTTGAAAATAAACAGAAAGTCTGACAAAAAAAATTAAATGTCGATTTTTTGTTATAAGTACCGTATATACTTTCATACTGATTTAGTAAAAAGCAGTTATATTGACATTATAAACAGATACTTCAATTTTATTTATTTTTAAGATGTATACAACGTGTTTTATTTCATATCCCATAACTCTAGGGTTATATTCTTAAAAAGAAAACATAAATTCCTAGATTATGTGGCCCAAAATACATAGTTTCGAAGATAATTATCATCAATCATATTAATTTAGGTCTATAATTGTCTTCCGTATGACGAATTATTACTTTTGCGATGTTGCCAAACTGATGAAACTGTGACCCTCGATGTGTGTAGATATCTAAGTTTCATTGAAAAATACGAGTAATTCATTTTCATTCAAACCAATCATTAGTATTTAAATCTAACAAAATGCGACTCTGTCATATTTCACGTAAGGGTGTTTTACATTAATAATCGTGACTTTGTCGAATGATTTAGTATGAAAAAAAAAAAAAAAAAAGATAATTGAAAAATTATTCATATGCCAGTTGATTCTTTGATATGGTCTCATTCATACCCTAGAGTTATGGGATATAAAAAAAAAACACCTTGTATATATAACAGCATTATGTACTTGGAAGGCAGAGAGATAATTTCAATCTTTAATCTTGTATAACGATGTTACATTCAGAGTTCATAACTTTTCCTTCCAAATAAATCAGGCAAACCCTTCCCTTTGCTGTTATTTTCCATGGTCTCCAAAACACGAAGTTTGAGCACAAACTCATTATAATTCACCAAGGAACTTTACTTGTGAAGTCACGTCACGTAGTACTTGGAACGAGGGCGACAATAATAATTGCAATATTCAAAGCCGTCAGTACTTATGCTGGGAATAGATTTAACTTGCAGTTAAGTACTGCAGCAAACTGAGTCTGACCTCAATTACATCGGGAGAGAGGGTAAAGTCAACCGTCCACTGGCCACGAGCTACACGCTCAAGCGACACGCATCTTGCGACTATGTAACCCTCTGGCCACGAGTTACACGCATAAGCAACACGCATCTTGCGACTATGTACCCCTCTGGCCACGAGCTTCACGCTCAAGCGACACGCGTCTTGCGACTATGTAACCCTCTGGCCATGAGCTACACGCACAAGCGACACGCGTCTTGCGACTATGTAACCCTCTGGCCACGAGCTACATGCTCAAGCGACATGCATCTTGCCACTATTTAACCCTCTGTCTACGAGCTACACGCTCAAGCGACACGCATCTTGCGACTATGTAACCCTCTGGGCACGAGCTACATGCTCAAGCGACACGCGCCTTGAGACTATGTAACCCTCTGGCCACGAGTTACACGCCTAAGCAACACGCATCTTGCGACTATGTAACCCTCTGGGCACGAGCTACATGCTCAAGCGACACGCGCCTTGAGACTATGTAACCCTCTGGCCACGAGTTACACGCCTAAGCAACACGCATCTTGCGACTATGTAACCCTCTGGCCATGAGCTACACGTACAGGTGCCACGCGTCTTGCGACTATGTAATCCTCTGGACACGAGCTACACGCTCAAGCGACACTCGTTTTGCGACTATTTAACCGTCTGGCTATGAGCTACACGCTCAAGCGACACGCGTCTTGCACCTATTTAACCCTCTGGCTACGAGCTACACGCTCAAGCGATACGCATCTTGTGACTATGTAACCCTCTGGCCATGAGCTACACGTACAGGTGCCACGCGTCTTGCGACTATGTAATCCTCTGGACACGAGCTACACGCTCAAGCGACACTCGTTTTGCGACTATTTAATCGTCTGGCTATGAGCTACACGCTCAAGCGACACGCGTCTTGCACCTATTTAACCCTCTGGCTACGAGCTACACGCTCAAGCGATACGCATCTTGCGACTATGTAACCCTCTGGCCACGAGCTTCACGCTCAATTGACATGCGTCTTGCGACTATGTAATCCTCTGGCCACGAGCTACACGCTCAAGCGTCACGCATCTTGCAACTATGTAACCCTCTGGCCATGAGCTACACGTACAGGTGCCACGCGTCTTGCGACTATGTAACCCTCTGGCCACGAGCTACACGCTCAAGTGACACTCGTCTTGTGACTATGTAACCCTCTGGCCACGAGCTACACGCTCAAGTGACACTCGTCTTGCGACTATTTAACCCTCTGGCTACGAGCTACACACTCAAGCGACACGCGTCTTGCGACTATGTAACCCTCTGGCCATGAGCTACACGCACAAGCATCACGCGTCTTGCGACAGCGACTGCGGAGAAAACAAATGAAAGCAGTTGTTTAGAGTATGCCACGAGTCACCGCGACGCGACTTGCGTATTGTTGGATGGCGTACAAGTTGCGTCGCAAGACACATCGCTTGAGGCCGTGAACATAGCCCAACGAAGGATGTGCACGGAGGGGTTTGCCACCTTAGCTTCGCGGTTCATTTGTTTGCCATCCGCGCATCCGTGCGTAGCGGGGCCGTGGGCCGCAGTGGATGATCCCATCTATATTTTCATACAAAGCAAATGTAAGTTCACGCGCGTAGCTTAGCCATAAGCTGCTTTGACGCGACGTGGCGCCTTACTGCGTAGCCCGTACCATTCAATACAGAATACGACATGTGTTTCTTTAATAAATGGGCTATCTATTGCTGTAAACACCACAATTTTGGTGATTTAATTCAATTTTGGACAAAGATTGTGAATATAGTTTTAAGTAATGCTTGAGTATTGAGTGAAGTTGGTGATGTCCTGTAATACGGGCCTTAACACAAAAGCTGCAGATAGCAGTATGTTTTATTCAACTTTCAACTAACCACGTGTACCAATTACTTAATTTTAATCAAGGCAGCTGAACAAATTGCAAACATTTAGCGACTAACTATGACTTTCGAAAGCTTTAATGAACTATCCGGTTTTACAAATCCCGACGGAGGGAAACATACTCACGTATTTCAGTCTGAAATTCTGAAACACTTCAATCGAGGTATGTAACGGAGGCCATCTTAGCGTGTAGGGTTCACCAGCTTCCCCAATGGTAAAATATGCATAAGACTCAGGGATTATTCGCATGAGGCTTAGGTTAAAATAAATCTCATTAAAAATTCATTTTAAATTTAATTAGAGGTTAAACACAGCCAGTCACACGGTAAGATCTTCCAGTTGATTTCAATAATATAGATGTGCAGGAACAACATTAAGACGGCTAAATTACCCTTAATTATTAACAATTCAGAGGTATGCTGTCACATTCAATATCGTAATTTGTGGTTGTAAAGTGAAAGTGGTTGTAATTTATGGATTTACTGCAACGTGGACTTCTGTATACGAAACCTTCTTGCTTATAACGATCCTTTCGCTTGAGCTGGCGTAAGCAATTATGCTTAGGTTGAGATGAACATTTTTTTTTTTTTTATGTCATATATGGCATCTCAGAGTGTAACCACGAGGGGTTTTGACTCTTTAACCGGGCTATCCTGTGGTGCCTTAAGATCCTAATAGAAATTTTTATGGTTTTAATTAAATATCCCCTGTCAGAAATACATACATTCCAACTGCCAATGTAAGCTTTTACGCACAATATTGGGAGATTTACCACGTTTTTTTTAAGACCATAGACTGCATATAGGTTTTCATGTATTCTATAATTATAGAACTATTTTCGGTACTTTTTTTTTAATTTTAGGTCCAATAGTTTCGGAGATAAGGGCGGAATGGTTAATTTTTATCTATTTTCTTAATTAACTTTGTACTATTTATTTTAAATTATAAAAAAAGTATACTTGCACGGTACAGTGTGCAAAACTATAATTTTTAATTTTCTTATTTGTCTCCCAAAAGTAACCTCCATAATCAAATTTCATTTATTTACGTAACATATCCGTGTTTGGGTTACAGAAATTGATATGTGTGCCAAATTTCAACTTAATCGGTCCATTTTTTCTTTCAGATCATTCATCATTTCAGCCGAAATACGTCCACTGTTGGATATAGCCTCCCCTAATTGGGGGGGGGGGGTTGCCATAATCGCCACGCTTGGTAAGCGGGTTGGCGATCGCAGTATGGTGTTAAAAAATGCATAGAGAACGCTGCTGCCCATGCTCTAGTAAGTCCCTTAGTCGCCTTTTACGACACCTACGAGAGGAAATGGGGTGGTGCTATTTCTTTACGTGCGGCATCACACGGATTAATAGTATATTATTGCAAAGGCCGGGCAATAGGCAATTGCAAGTCGAGTATGAGTATGAAGGCCGAGCCGAAGGCGAGAACTTCACTAACACGAGACAGGCAATTGCCATTTCCACCGAGGCATATATAGTGCTTTTCTCAAAAGAATGTAGGGAAATAAAACATTGCTGGAGCGTTGTAATGTTCCAAACTCAAAAACCCCACCAAGGGTTATTTCAGATATTATAATGTAATGCTAAAAATGTACCTTTTGGTAACCAATATTTATAGGGGGTAAACTATATTTCACAAAAAAACTGTTTTACGGTTTGGTCAAGTTATAAGCGATTTCTTATTCGTTCATAAATTAAACAAATTAAACAATTTCTGCTTAGTTTTGGATCCAATTTTTATCCTTATGGATTTGTCATGTCTGTCTGTCTGTCTGTCCGTCCGTATGTCACAGCCACTTTTTTCCGAAACTATAAGAAATATACTGTTGAAACTTGGTAAGTATTGTATTCTGTGAACCGCATTGATTTTTACACAAAAATAGAAAAAAACCAATAGGTTTTGGGGGTTTCCCATACTTAGAACTGAAACTCAACATTTTATTTTTTTCATGACACCCATACATGTGGGGTATCTAGGATAGGTCTTCAAAAATTATATTGAAGTTTCTAATAAAAAAAAAATCTAAACTGAATAGTTTGCGCGAAAGACACGTTCAAAGTGGTAAAATGTGTCCCCCTCCCTGTAACTTCTAAAATAAGAGAATGATAAAACTAAAAAAAATATATGATGTAAACTTCTACCGAAAATTGGTTTGAACGAGATCTAGTAAGTAGTTTTTTTTTTTTTATACGTCATAAATCGTAAACCGCGCATGCTGCTACGGAACCCTTCATCGGCGAGTCCGACTCGCACTTGGCCGCTTTTTTCTTTATTAAACCTCCGTTACAAGTCCTTTAAAAACTTTCGGAGGTGGATGCGGAGGTTTCACCCTACTTCAATCCTAAATGTTTAGGAAATTCTTCCCGAAAATATAAAATGTCTCAATTTGTGAGATCCCCTGATATTGCAGTGTAAACAACCAATTTGAACCTTAATTGAGAATCTCTTGAGGATCGAACAACGTCCAATCAGGTTAGCGGAAAAGTTGGGGATAGCTAATGAAAATATAATATAGGATGCTTGTTATGAACAAAGTATTGATTGTAATTAACATCTGCACTGAAAGAAATTATTAGCCGAACTAATTAAGTTACTTCAAAAATTACTCAACTTTAGTTATAAGGAAATAAACTTTGCTTAATTTTAACAAAACGATATTGTAGTATGTCAAACAGGGTTTTGTAACAGATAACATCTAGTTCGCAATTCACAATTTTTGTGTAAACAGTAACCAAGTTTTAGTTACAGTTATGCAAACATTTCTTTCGGTGTGTTTACATTGAAACTTACGTCTTTGAAACTTTCTTCCCTTCGTTGTGGACTTCAATTTTATATTACTATAAATCATTTGCATTCAGCTAAAATGATAGCGAACACTGGTGACATATTTAGAAAAGTCTTAGGTAACAAACACAATGGATCCCCACTGTGCCTCGTATCCATGTCCACGTCGCGTCCCGAGGTTTGGTTTAGTAACAGCAGATTTTTTTTTACAACACAGACTTTCGCAACGGACACTGACCGGGTTTGAAACAAATGCTGCCCAGACATGGGAGTACTTCCAAATGGTTCCTTGTATCAATCTATAATATAAAAATGAATCGCAAAATGTGTTGGTTAGCGCATAACTCAACAAAGCCTGGACCAATTTTACCAATTCTTTTTTTAAAATGTTCGTTGAAGTCCAAGGATGGTTTTTACGGCGAGAAAAATTAGGTTAAGGTAGAGTAGGGTAGGGTAGGGCAGGTAGGTAGGTAGGTAGGATAGTGTAGTGTAGGGTAGGGTAGGGTAGGTAGGTAGGTAGGTAGGTAGGTAGGTAGGTAGGTAGGTATGGTAGGGTAGGGTAGGGTAGGGTAGGGTAGGTAGGGTAGGGTAGGGTACAGTAGTGAAGTTTATACTATAGCTTTTGACAGAACGAAGTCTGTCGGGTCAGCTAGTTTACAATAAAAAAAATAAAAATCGGCGTTAAGAAGTTTGGTTTATAAAATGTTTTTCTGGTAGGTAGTTTTTATTTTTTTATTTGGATATCTCATACATGTCATATGTATGAGATACCGTCGTTGAGTTTGAAAACATTGGTTTTATCTTAACAAATACTATAGCCTGAGGTAGTATCCAGGATCTGATGATGGACCTGGAAGGTGGCCAAAGGAACTCCTCAATCAAACAAGATAGCGTCATCGTGTTTGGACTCATTGGATACCACATGTACTCGTATTGACAAGTCATCATCAACATCAGCATTTAAGCCGAAAGACGTCCACTGCTGGAAATAGGCTTCCCCAAGTACTGCCACATCGACCGGTTCTGTGCTACCCGCATCCAGCGGATTCCTGCGGCTTTCATAAGGTCATCGTTCCACTTTGTGGGAGGCCATCCAACGCTACGTCTTCCAGTACGCGGTCGCCACTACAGCACCGTTCGGCCCCAACCAGCTTCGGCTTTCGGACTTGTATTGACAAGTGCTATTACACAAAGTGGTGTCCAGGGTCTGATGATGGAGCCGGAAGGTGTCAATAGGAACTCCTCAAGCAAGCAAGTCAGCACCATCGTGTTTGGACTCATTGGATATGTATTGACAAGTGCTATAACACTAGGTAGTGTCTAGGTTCTGATGATGGAGGCAGGTAGGCCTTTCAGCAAGTACGAGATACTTAAGAAAATAGAAAATTGACAACAAATCTAGTCCACTAGGCCTACAAAATTATTCGTACGTATACGTAACGTATTCACAAAATAGAAAATAATCTTTAATAAAAATAAAATCTTTTTAAAACGGAACGAAGCGAGAATCATTTTACCTTTGGATCTCCACTTAAACAGGTCTAAAACAGCACTAAGTACTTTTGAACGTTTTGTGACGAGAGTAATTTTATTTTAACCTGAATGGAAAAGTTGTTACACCGCGACAGTTGGCAGTGTTTTTAAATGAATAGGTATTTCTTCAGAACGCAAATGAAGGATAGAAAGAAAGAAAATAGTACATAAAATATTAACATAGCATTATACCTATTTTCCTTGAAGGGCAGAGATGTACATAGTATGGTAGATACATCCGCATTTCGCAATAGGCGAGCAGATTGCCATTGGGCAAGAATCCTGTGCTCCGGGCTAAAAATAGTTTATTCTTCACAAATAAAACGCACATTACAAATATTAAACACGGAGATACTAATGCCAAAACTGAGTATTCGATAGAAAAATGTTCAAGAAGATTTTAAATTAAAAAGTTCAAAGCTATACAATTGACAAATTGTTTATACATTGTCTACTACTACGACCACAGAGGCTACGACTATAGACTTTATACATTTTGGTACAAAACATCACTTATGCAGTGCTTACACTCGTGCTTATGACATAAATAGTTTTTCTGCTCACCAGTTGGCGCCACTGTTGAGTAAGGTCCTGTCAGGACTTTTATTTTATATGTTTTGGATATTTTTAAATACGCATTACTTCATAAAATTCTTTTATTACATTTTAAAATATCAAATGAATATTTACTTTATAATGTTTCTAAAATTGGCAAGCATTAAGCACACAAATATTATTCAACCTCCAAGTGCTACGAAATTAGATCCTAAGTCGTTACTTTAAATCTTAAGCCATATAATTAATCAGAAATGGCACAATCTTTACAATTAGGATGAATAATTAGTAACAATTTGCGATAGAAAATCCCGCAAACAGTGATCGTTCAGTTTCACATTTGACATTTCTAAAGACCTCACTCTACACTAGCGCTTCTAGCGGCGAATTCAAGCGCGATACTTCTCATTACATAACAATGTAAATCAAAACAATGCCGACATATAATGTGCAACCTTATTTTCAGGGAAACTTTAATTATTGTAAAATAATACCAGTCTATAAAGGTCAGCCAGCGCACATCGGCGGACGGCAGGGTAGGGTATGTTAAATTTACTAACGTCAATTTGTACGTATCTAATCATCATCATTATCATCATTTCAGCCGAAAGACGTCCACTGCTGGACATAAGCCTCCCCCGATTGGGGGGATTTGCCATAATCGCCACGCTTGGCAGGCGGGTTGGCGATCGCAGTATGGTGTTAAAAATGCATAGAGAACGCTGCTGCTTGCTGCGTATCTAATGGTAACAAGCAATAGATTTTAAAGCTCAGAGACTGACCACGGAGCATCAAAAGGGATGTCTTTCTGTGGTATTGAAGAGTGCGCTAGAGGATACCACGGTGTGATGCGACGACATGCGGCGGGACGCGCTAGCATACGGTGTGTGGTAAAGGCAGGTTGCGACGGTATGCAGTGGGATGCGAAGGCAAGCGACGGTATGCGCCGGAGTCCGCTAGCATACTGTCGCGGCGGAGAGGCAGTACAAGCGGGGGTGCAATCCATAGTGCGCTGGCGAGACGGGTTGGCGATTTTAGACTTCTATTAACACTATAAGACCAGGTTTCCGCACGTTGTTTTTCCTTCACCGATGTCAGTAATCTCCAAGATAAACTCAGAAAGTATTATCACGGTCACGGACCTGACCACTTTGAAAACAAAATCCCGTGCATACGATGACCATATCTGTTTACCGCACCTTTTTGCGTCGACCAATAAAATAAAACTTCTGTTTAAATCTGGTTAAACTCAGTCTCTGTTACAATGATCACAGGTGTCTGACTACCTCAGATGGTTTTTTTTTTCGTTTACCAAAACAATGGGAAAGACATTACCTACCTGACCTGTTCCAATGTCTTTGACCTTGAGCTGGCCTAGCGTAGTTCGGAGTTTAAATTAAATAACAGGCCAGCTTATGCTGGTTTGGTTACTGCTGACGTGCGGTCTACCTCAAACTCAAAGCATATATTTCAATTTAACCATTTACAGGCACTTTTGAACTGTCAAAGAGTCGGTCAGTTAGTCAGAAAGTTGAAGCTAGTTGCCCATTCCAAAACGTAGATCTTTATCGAGAAGAATAGGAAAGAAACTCCAAGGACACTCTTATAATCAAAATATTACAAAATCCTTGGCACATTATTCTTGTTGCTTCTATATGTGAGATCAATGTAAAATATAAAATAAGCCCTAGCAGTTAAGAGTTCACGAACATGATACGTGGATCAGCACCATCCAACTATCCAGCTCAACCATTTTGTAGGTACCGAATGATCTAACACACACGCCACCATCAGTGAGAAGTTAAAGTGAGCATGACATACTGTCAACTGTCATGCTCTTTCAAGTCAACTTATAGCGTAACCGTAACTGATAATTTCGTCAAAGTAAATGCCAAAGTCATGAGAAATTCCAACCACCCGTTTCAACCCAGCCTTGGAATGTCCTTCAAGAAAAAGGTTCGTGACACGAGTGCCAAAATGAAACTATTTTTAGACCCAAGATGGAAGATTTAATGAAACTTATTGAAAAAAACTAACTTTGCTGTCCTTTAAAAAGAAAATTCTCGAATTGCGTTTGAGACTCATTGTTTTTTTTTTTCTCCTTTTAGACACCGGTTGGGTAAACTTCATGAAAGTAGGTATTGTAAAACAAAACTCTCAAGTTAATTTTACCTGTTACTGAGCAAAGTGCTTTGGCTTGTACAAAAAGTTTGCCTTTTGTATTTTTAAAAGAGAAAATAATTTCTTGGTATTCAACGCACCATAAAGTTTAAAGAGAATTCTAGATATAGTTTCTTATTGGTTGTAGGAAACTGACTTTCATGAAATAACGATCATTTTAAAACTACAGCGAGAAGCCTTTTCCCAACTATGTTGGGGTCGGCTTCCAGTCTAACCGGATGCAGCTGAATACCAGTATTTTACATGGAGCGACTGCTTATCTGACCTCCACAACCCAGTAACTGGGTAACACGATACCCCTTGGTAAGACTGGCTGTCAGACTTTTGGGCTTCTGACGACCCGTAACGACTGTCGAAGATCCACGAATGACAGCCGGGACCAACGGCTTAACGTGCTTTCCGAGGCACGGAGGAGCCTCGGTATGTAAAGATGGTCACCCATCCACGGACCAACCCCGGCAAGCGTAGCTTAACCTGGCGGATCGACCCGAGCGGCTGTTATTACTTAGCCACGAGCTCCTCCCTCTATCTTGAGAACATCAATCATAAAACATTAAAACCATGCCAGTCGTATGTCCTCAAAAAACGACCTCAACCGGAAGGGTGCTAGTTGAGTTGTCAACACAAAAAAAGGTCAAGGTTGCACATCATTCATCGTGCCCCATAGACTCGATTACAAGCCATCAATCTCAAGTGACGAAGGGCAGGGGACGTCGGATTAGGATATGTCGTTACCATGATCTGTTCAAAGAAAAATATGGAGCAAATCAGCTGTTTGACAAGTTTGGAGATCAAGAAATGGATTGGTGAGTTGGAGTTGGTGCCTAAAACAAAGATGGTTTTGACTGAAATCATGAACATACTGACAGAAAGGAGGAATCAGCTTTAATTTCAATGATGGAACAGAATTATAAATAAACTAGTTTTTGCCCGCGGCTCCGCCCGCGTGGATGTCGGTTATCGCGTAAAAAAGTAGCCTATGTCCTTTTTCATATCCCAGGCTATAATCTCTGCCAAATTTCATGACGATCGGTTCAGCGGTTTAGGCGTGAAAACGTAACATACAGACAGACAGACAGACAGACAGAGTTACTTTCAGATTTATAATATTAGTATGGATAGGAGAACAGAGGTCTTAGTGTGAGTTTCTTAACCATCTCGACTTTACACATCGACTGCGTTCGGCACTTCGATTGGAGTGTCATTCTGAATTTCGACAGTTAATTATTTCGACACGGTCCCAATTGGCCTTCGATTGGCTCTTCACAAATCGGAGTGCTGAACGTAAAGTCGAGATGGTTAAAATAAACTCACACTAGGGCCTCAGATCATTCATCGTCTTTAGAATCATTATAGCACTGCACTGCTATTGATGAGATATGAAAGTTTTTAACGGTTGGTCTTAATGTAATGCCAGATGACGTCACTTACCATACGAATAATCAGTTTTTCATTAATGAAGAAACAAAGTCAAAGTCGAAGTCAAAATCAAACGATTTATTTATATAAATTATACTTTGTCTCCAAACCCAAACAAAAAAAACCAATCAACCCCACTTCTAAGATTGAATCTGTCAAGTTACTGAAACTTATCTGAATTTGAATCAGAAATTGGTAAAAAAAAAGTCAAATCATTTGTTTCAAATAGGCACGTAAAAGGCACTTTTGAACGTCAAAAATTAGAAAAATTGTTAATTGATTCTAATTGATTTTGAGTTACGTATGGAGAACAATGGGCAAGAAACTCCATACTTACTCTTTTAAAATGTTAACAATAGTTTGTATAAATTAATTAATAATTTTATAGGTGAAGACTTGATTGGTTGATGGTAAAACCGGCCCTACCAAATAGCAAGCAACAAAATCAGAATAGGAACTAAACTAACAAATTGCCATTTAAAATGGCCATAGCATATTCAATATCCCAACCTATTATACAAAACATACCCTCGTCAAAATGGCCTTAACAACAAATAAATCCGTCTCGCCTCACTGGTTTAACAAGTGAAGTGTGTAGTCATTTGTCAATATGTTTGTTGAAGCTATATTGGACTGGAGCCAAGGCCCCACGGGAGGTATTGAGGTACTCAAGTCCTAGTCCAGACCTTAGAGATGAAAGTTGTCAAGCGAGTAATGGGTTAGGTTGATGATTTTGTATTTGAAACGTTGTTTTTAGCAGACTATTTATTACAATGGACTAGCTTCTGCCCGCGACTTTGTCTGCGTAAAATTTCGACCACCCCGTCGCATCGCTTCGCTCGCCTGCTCTATTAATTCGTTTTCGCTTAGGGTCACTAATGACTTTTGTCGTTTTGCTCGACTCCTGAGGGTTGTAGCGTGACCTATAATCTTCCTCAAGAATTGGGCTATCAATGTAAAAATAATTTTTCAAATCCGATTGGTAGTTCCAGGGATTAGCGCATACAAACAAACAAACAAACAAAAAAACGAACTCTTGCTTTATTATTAGTGTGTTTAATTAAATAAAGATGTAAAAAGACGCTGAACGAAGCCGAGGGTCACTTGTTTTTCCCGTTATTATTAAAAAAAAATTGTACTAGTCCATACCTTTTTGTTAGAGATATTGGAGATATTGAAGGTCAAAGTTCCAACGTTTTTTTACGTAAATAAGTTTTTAATATACTCCCACGATTCCCGTACCGTTGCATGCACCCATAAGCACGTTATTTTGCGCCCCAACGTAAACAATGAATGTTCATACCAAACATGAAATTCGTCTCACAGCAATGTTTTTGCACAAAGTTACTTAGTTACAAAATGCGTAGATGACGGTTTCGTGATGGGCCTTTTTACACCCTGTGATGATGATGGGGCTCCCTTTTCCGCACTTAGACTCCTATTTGGTCCGTTGTGCGTGAGGATTCTGGCTAACAGAGCCAGCTTAGCTCCGCCCAAAAGCACGGAAGCTTCCTGGGAGCTTCACAGGCTTTACGGAGCGATCTCACTGTTCTGAGGATTTCTTCACGTTATGGAGCCACGGCCTTGCATTCCAGGATGACGTGGGCGGCTGATTTTACACCCTGTGCAGAGACATTAATTGTAAAGCATTTATTGGGATGGCTCATAAAATACCAACTTACTGCACTTGACCCGGTGGAACGCAGAGCAAAAAGGCTTATAGGCGACGAAACGTTGGTGTCTAGGCTTCACAGCCTGGCTCATCGGCGTAATGTCGCTTGCCTGTCTTCTACAGACTGTACTTTGGAGAGTGTGCGCAGGAGCTCCACGACCTGGTCTCACCATCGCCCTTTTATTACCGGACTACCAGAAGTACTGTAGGGTACCATCCGCACTTGGTTGATATCCTGGGGCCCAAGTCTGCTATTTTTATAAATTCGTCACTCCAATACGATCCCATTGTCATTTTGCTAAAAGTTCGTAATCTGCTAAATTCATGGTCGATCATTGGTCGGTCAATGGTCTCGTAATAGAATTGTATTATAATGGCATTTTTAACATTTATTCATGCCAGATTTCAATTATATATCAATTTTTACATATTATTTATTAGTGTTATAAGCAATCTGAAGTTACTACTTCAGATTGCTTATGCTGATTGCTTTGACAAATGAAACTTCCTACTAAACTTCTTAGTAGGAAGTTTAATTTGTCATTATGCACGAGATTACCAATTTTTTCAATGGAGTGTCAGTGGCTGATCATTGGAAAGTCATAATGACGCCATTATATTAGTAGATTACCAAACTTGTCAAAATCAACAATTATGAAATCAATGATAGACCATTCTGACACTATTGTAATAGCAGACTTGAGGCCCTGTTCAGTCATACTCAGCGCTTCTCCTCCACATTTGTTATGCGCATTATTCATAATGGGTTCGCTGGATAGTTCATCAAACAGCCAGTATGAGTATGACGAGGTTCGGTGATGCGATGGTTCGATGTCGAAATAATACAACTCTTTTTGAAGTATTCTTTAGATTATTCGTATCGAATTTAATGTTGTAGCGGTGTAATATTTTAAAACTTGATGGGTGTTTTAGTTGTGTTGTATTTAAAACTGACGTTGTGTGTACCTATTAAAAAGTGATACATAAAAATAACAACAGTTTATTGGTTTTCAGAGAAGCCTCGTAATACAGAAGATAAATATTTCCATCACACATTTTAATCTTCAGTAAATGAGTTTCGAAACATTCCCTGTTACCTCTTCTTTTTTGTTTCATTATTGGATCATCGAATAAAAGGTAATTACGCTTTTCATCATTTCCCAACACTGATAAAATCCTCTAACTGAAGAACTTCCTACTAATTCAAATTGACCAAAAACGTTAATTCCTAAATCCGGTACCCCAAAACAGCCCAAACTAACCGTATCTAAAACAATTACGAATAAACAGTTTACCCTTAACTGACCTATCTCATAAAGCGATTCTACCAAATTGATCTCAGAATGGTCTAAAGATATAAAAACTAACCGGTGATACTTTTATAAATATATAATAAGGATACTGATGCCCTCGTAAAGGGAATCTTTTTTATTCATTTACTTAAGTTTTTGGGTAAAGTTAAAGGCTCGTACAGACACACGCAATATCGCGGCCGCGACAGGCACCGACAAAGAAATTGTGCTACTAGTGTCGCATCGCGCCCGCGATATCGCACTAGTCTGTACGAGCCTTAAAGCAACAGTTTTTAGATTTGGATTTTAACTGTACCAAGTAAATGTTAACATTAATTAAATGAGCTGTTATTTTTTAATTTTGTAAACAGATCCGTAGTTGGGATGAATTTATTCCAAGAACAAACTTAAGATTGTACTTGAAAAGCATGTTCTCTCATACATTCATTGAAATATTTACTATGTTATTTTAAGACCGTAGACTTATTATTGGTTTTTCTGTAATCAATAAGTACAGAACTATTTTCAAAGAATGATATTAATTGTATATGTAAATTTTTTAGGAAAATCATAAACAGTATTTGTAAATATGTGAGCACCATGTAGCTACCGCATTTATTAATTTTTAGGGTTCCGTACCTCAAAAGGAAAAAACGGAACCCTTATAGGATCACTCGTGTGTCTGTCTGTCTGTCTGTCCGTCTGTCACAGCCAATTTGCTCCGAATGTAATGGACCGATTAAGTTGAAATTTGGTATACATATCACCGATATTTATATCATATTTGAGTGACCCGAATACGGACGTGAACCGTAAATAAATGAATTTAGAATATTGGGGTCAGTTTTGGGGAGCAAACAACAAAATTAAAATAAAAAGTTTCAAATGAAAGGGCTTACTGTGGGGGTCTCAAATGTATTTTTTTTATAATTTTAAAATAAATTGTTTTGAAGTTATAAGTGAAAATAGACGAAAATTGACCATTCCCCCCCTTATCTCCGACACTACTGAACCTAAAAATTTGAAAAAAATACAGGAAATAGTTCTATACTTATAGATTACAGGAAAATATATAAGAAGTCTATGGTCTTAAAATAACACGGTAAATCTCTCGATATTCTGCGTACAAACTTACATTTGCAGTTGGAATGTATGGGAGATTATGTTTACCAACTACTAGATAGATTATTTCCAAGTACGGAACCCTTCATTGTGCGTGTTCCGACATGCACTTGGCCGGTTTTTTTTGTCATTACTTCACTTTTTATTCTTTTTACCAATTGTGGTAAGTAATTTTTATTCTATGTACATCGTCTTCACCTATAATTATTAATTAATGTATACAAACTATTGTTAACATTTTAAAAGAGTAAGTATGGAGTTTCTTGCCCATTCTTCTGCATACATAACTACCTTTTGGAAGGGGCAACTAGAATCAATTCAATCTGAAAACAAATTTACTTTTAAAAGAAAAGTTCGTAACCACTACATAAGTCAGACTAAATAACTCTCTACGACTAAATAGTCTTAAATAATAGTCTAGTCATACTTATTCTTATTAGGTGGTATTTGTTAAAATATCTATTAGTTTATTTTATTTTTATGTGTATTAGCATCATAAAACTGTATAAATTCTCGGAATCTAGAAGTTAGTATTTTAGACATTATTTTTGTACCCTATCACTATGTTTTTATATTTAACCCAAAAGTTGACTGGTAGAGAATGCCTTGTGGCATTAAGTGCGCCTATGTATCACTATTGTACATGAAGTTTAAATAAATAAATCAATCAATTAACTATTTTTGTAATTTTTGAAGTTCAAAAGTGCATTTTACGTGCTTATTTGAAATAAATGATTTGACTTTGACTTTGACTTTGCAACCTACGGGCGTGTATGATCAGATGCAAACGTATACAAAGCAAAATGAGTATGTAAGGGTCATAGCAGGTGGCGTTACGTTGTTTTTCTGCCTACTCTCATGGGAAGGTTTATGCATAAATACATGTATGTTGTTCAGATACAAGCTTTTTGAAAAATTACTTTATTAAAGTGCAGAAACCCAAAACGGGTATATAACTCATAATATATCGGCCGGCCATTGATGTTACTAACATTTTCGGTAACTAGGGTTGTGGGTATATTCTGTCCCTAAAGTTGGGGTTACAAAAGCAGCGAGACGACACACAAATGGCACCTTTGAACGTCAACATTTTTACGGAAATAAAATTGATTCTAGTTACCCCGCCAAAAAGTAGCCTCGCATGGAGAAGAATGGGCAAGAAACTCCAACGTCACTCTTACAAACTGTCCTACAATGCTTTATATACATCAATTACATCATTTTATGTGAATACGATACACCCAGAATATAACCACTATACCAGAACAGGTGAAAACAATAAATTGAAGCAATGACGGATAGATTAATGAAGTGTTAGGTATACAAAAAATAATAATATTTCAAGATTTTATTTTACCACCTTATCGGCGTGATAATATGTATTCCCATACCAAATTACAGCTTTCTAGTATTGTCTCTGAGCTAAGCCGCGAACAAACAGACAGACAGACGGTCATGGCGAAACTATAAGAGTTCCTTATTGACTACGGAACTCTAAAAACAATTAAAATAAGCCGTGGCAGCTAAGAGATGACCAGTCCCTACAGACGGCGCCCGTTCACGAACATGACGCATGGATCAGCACCATTCAGCTCAACCATTTTGAAGGGAACTTAATGATCCAACACACGCCATCACCAGAAAAACATTTGAGTGAGCATAAACCTCCTTACCAACAAATTCGCAACCTCCAGACAAACTTGAACTACTAGAAAAGTACCACGAAACAGACCCAAAATTACAACGCATCGTTTTGCCTCCTCGTCAATCAGCTTCTTACTTCCTAACTTCTTAGGTAAAACAACATCGTTGGGAAAACAAGTTTATTAATGTTTCTATACAAGTTACGAAACATAATTAGTCTTTATTAATTAACTTACCCGACAACTTTGTTGGTGTCAGCCAGAATTTGTACTTGTGAAGATATAATAGACATATAATTATACATATCATGTCATAATTTATTAATGTTTATGTTATCAATCTGTTTTTTTTATGCTGTTTCATCATCATCATCATTTCAGCCGAAAGATGTCCACTGCAGGACATAGGCCTCCCCCAATTGGGGGGGGGGGTTTGCTATAATCGCCACGCTTGGCTGGCGGGTTGGCGATCGTAGTATGGTGTTGAAAATGCATAGAGAACGCTGCTGTTCATTCTCTAGTAAGTCCCTTAGTCGCCTTTTACGACACCCACGGGAGGAAATGGGGTAGTGATATTCTTTACATCTGGCACCACACGGAACGCTGCTGTGCTGTTTAGAATTATATTTTTTGTTAATAATTTTCAAAAATTATTGAATAACTTTCATTTTATATTATATTTTATATTTTTGTAGATATTATGTAAAACCATAGATGGCTGATGTGTTAGCCTGGAAGTAATTGTTGCATTTATAAACGTACTGTTAATGAAATTGTATAAAACGTATTGTGTAAACAATTGTTGGCTAAACTAATAAATAAATAAGGTGCTATGGATATTTTGTGAAAGGAAAAAGCTAGTTAAGTCATAAAACGCATGCCTCTATCACTGAGCCCCAACACTCGGACGTCAACACAAACCATCTACGGTTCCCTTTTATCAAATAGTCCGACATCAATATATATTTCAATCTATCTCAAAAAAGGGAAGCATTTAGATCGCATGTTTTACATTTTTAGCTTTCTGGAAAATTGATGTAGAATGATACTCAACCTCATAGGTTATCATCGAGAAGATATTCACATGTCATCAAAGTACATAAGGTATAATATTTTAATCAATTTAAGCAAAATTCCTGTTATCCTCATGACAAATGAATGAAAAATTTATAGTTTATAATTAGCAGTTAATAGCTAAAAATTCATAGTTTTGTGACGATATGTATTTTTCTTTCTTTTCTACTCACACACGTTGTATTTATCTACTTTCCTATCGCAGGTATGCTGAAAAGATTTCTATAGAAATAAGCATCACCTTCGTACATATTTTTCTGTTTCTTTCTTCTTGTCTGTACCTATGTGTGTACGGTGGGCTGCATCAATTGGGTACCCCATTTGTATTAAAATTTGCTTTCAAGGGGGTTACCCACATCGTGACGCTGACTGCATAAATTGTTAATTAAATGTGTTTTAATTTGAGTACAATTTATGGAATTAGTGGTATGTTTATTCAACATTATTCAAATTTATAAATTAATTTATAGAAAGATACAACATACAAACAAAAATCAAATATTTATACTATAAACCTACACGAAAAAAAAGAAAAAGAAAAAAAAAGGGGGAAGGGCTCACTGGGCATCAAAAAATTCTTCCGCATCGCCGTCAGTGGAAAAAGTGCCCAAAAGGCTGGCAGCGTTGCCACGTTGGATGGCAACGCTGATTCTTTGGCTTAAAAATAGGCCAGCCCTCTGGTCACGTAAACTGCAGTATCTTTACCGCGGCTTTAGGTGCATGGCTTGTCTTCTCTGAACCCTGATACTCGTGCAAGCCAAAATAGTCTGTGATTATTCTTTATAGTTTCTGTAGCACAAATTTTCAAAAAACACTAATAAGCCGCGAGCTGCATTCGTCAGCTTACATACCTGTGGTCACACACCAGCGAGCTTTACAGGAGAGTCCACAAAATAGAGGTAAAGTTGGCTCAGGCCCATTTTTCTACCCACCCCTATTTTATCCTTTTTCCCAGTTATGTGCAGACTCTTACTGATTAAAAACCACCCCGGTATTCCATCTCACACCTACGCCGGGGGTCGCGGGAACGAACATCCTTCCGTGACCCCCGGCTGGTGCCGGCCCGCCGCGGCGAGCCTTTCCTCCAGTCGAGGGGGGGAGTGAGGTATTTGACTTCCGCGTGGAACACTTCGCGCCGCCAACTCGGGTCCGATGTATGGGGGGTGACGGACGTCCCGGAGTCCGTCGCCCCTGGACCCATTTAGGGGGGCTGGAAGAGGACGTTGTCCGCCCTCCACCAACGCCCGGTGCGCCTGCTGCGGGCCGGGTGAGAGAAAGACATTTCCCTCTCTCTCCCTTTCCGCAGCCTCCTTCGGGGTTCTGATTACTTGTAACGACTGTCGAAAATCTATGAATGACAGCCGGGATCAACTACTTAACATGCTTGCCCTGGCACGAAGGAGTGTTGGTATGTTATGGATGGTCACCCATCCACAGACTGACCTCAGCAACCATAGCTTACCCTTCGATCAAACCGTGCGGCTGTTATGATTTAGCCACGAGCTTTCCGTGGCACCAATCACGACTGTGAATAGCATAGCTCAACAAGAACATACATCAACATAGTATCGTTAAGTGTTCCATTATTTTAGCTAACGTACCTAACGTGTTTTTTTACCGTTTCGTATTTTTTCATAAAATTTTCCCCAAAATATTGTGTACAAAAGCCGGAAAATGCCTAGCGTTTGAATGTGTTATTTGACGCCTACATTGTATACCGTATCATTTTCAGGCACTACTTCAACATTTATTGGTTAGAAAAACCGCGCAGCATCAAAAACGTTAACTAAAATCGACACGTTTATAATTTTTTTTGTTTGACTAGTAAATAGCATTTTTACGAACCCCTTTTAAGTTAATTTGCAAAGCTTTATTCTAGTACTGGGTATACAATGTGTAACTGAGCGTAGTTAAGCAGAAAGCTAGCAACCTGGGATTTTTGCGAAAATGAGTTAGAATGCTCATGACATTAGATTTGCTTTTTTTACATATTCCAGAGACACGATTTTTTCAAACAACATCTGTACTCAATATATTAAATTGTCAAATGAGATCATGTTCCATTATTAACCATTTTATGTGTTAAAAACGACAATTTTTGGTTTTTATCTATCAAAATATCCAGAAACGCGTAATTTTTGTTAAGCTGAATCCGACCATCGAAGTTGGCTGGCTTCTGCAAATTAGATGATATAAATAAATCACAATGAACATTTTTTTTGTATGTTTATTTTGTTCACAGATATCGCAAAAATAGAATCTAAGTACTGTTCCCTCAATTGTGTCGAGCTATGCACATATTAAAGTATGGAGCAGCTGATGATAATAAATATAAAGAAGTCAGTAGATCTGAGCTGCTAACCGATAAAACAAGACCTTTTTTTTGGGTGTGAAATTATCAAATAACTTCTCCCACTCTGGGCGGAGCGGGAGGGCGTGTCAGACTTTTACTGACTAAAACCCGTGTTCATTCAGTTGCCTTTGTGCCAGGGCCACGATATAACTTTCGGACAAACCCGCAACCCTGGCAGGCACCAGTCCTAGCGGACCCCGTCAGTGCGTGCTGACATCTCTTAGAGGCGCGCGTGGAACACAACTCGCCGTCGACCCAGGCCTGCCGGTCGAATCTGTAAAAATCTCACCGTGAAAACTTAGGTGAAGTGATCTCGAAGTGAACTGTCATTCCATCTGGGACTAGGGATTGACACTATTGACAGCTCATTAATTCAAGCTCACTCCACTTGGGTTTTCACGGTGAGATTTCTAGAGAACAGCACTGCTGGTCCTTACCGAACGGCGAGCTGTCCATAGCTCGCCGTTTGCAAGCCCGCGCCTACGATGGATAACACAAGACCTGACTTTTTGAGAACGATACCACTTAAAAATAAATACTTCCTACCAAAATTCAATAATGTGTACGGGATGAGGGTTGCAGAATATTTGGTACCTTTTTTTGTAATAAACTTCCCGAATACTTGCAAACGTTATACAAAAAGAGTTCAAAAAGTTTTAATTACAAATTAAAACATTTCCTTAACCAAATTTTCTCCTAATGTAAGTATTAATGTACCTTTAAATTGTTATCAAAAAACACTAAAAATTCCTTGACTATTCAAAAGTGCCTGTAATTGGATTGTTTGAAATAAATGCTTTGAGTTTGAGTTTGAGTTTTATCATTCATTATAAAATATTATGAATGTATCATTGTAGTAATTAACATTTTTGGAAAATTTAAATGAAAGGCACACAGATACACCGTGAAAGGTTTTCGTTGTGTGGCTAAAACCAAACTGTGAAATAAAAATGGCAATTTTTTTTTAGAAATAAATAATAATATTTTTTTCGTGATTTTAATAAAGGTAAACCCTTTATTAAAATTTGTTCATAATGATAAATTACCCCCCTTTCAGATTTTCAGTTATAAATTCATGTAAGCTCTCTGTGAGCTGTCAAGAACTCGTCCAAATCATCGTTTCTTAGCTAAGATATTAAATTAATAATATTATATCATAAATTACAACAAGTACAACTTCAAAGCCTTCCCGTGTATTGTAAGCTCATAATCTGTTTATTAATATGGAAATAAAGCCTACAGACGTTGTCCTTAATACTCTAAGCGATAGAGCTTCTGAAACACAGATGATGATATGAATGAAGTGTTCATATGAACGACGCTTTTTACAATGTTTCTACAAAATCTTCATAGGTGGGTAAAATATATCAGATGATATGATATCTTCAAAGTCACAGGAAAACCTGGATGAGGGACACACGGAACCGGAATTTATGGCAGAAAAACGGGGAGGTCTAAACACAGCAGTGGGTAATTCCGAGCTGAAATAATAATGATGGGGGAAAATGGTATTGAAAATCCTATTCAATTTTCTTTTTAAGCAGAAGACCCGACTGCAACTAAAAAGTTCGAAACATGATCATTTGGAAGCAATCTGTTGCAGTTGGTGGCGGTTATTTTAGTTCAACCTTAGATCTGATGCCACCAACTGTATTAGACTGCTTGAAAAATAATGCTCCGAAGATCTGACATAAATATATACATAGGTACGTTTGAAAAACATAACTCTGTCTTGGCTGTCGCGCAGCAGGGTAATAATGATCTTCTCAAAAAACTTGTAATATGCCTAATATGAATTTGTTATTACATAGCGTAAACGTGATTTTAAAGATCCACTAACTACTGTGAAATATTCCTTTATTCTTTGCTCCTAAATTCAGTGGACTTTTCTTCTATGCAGGTTCAGGTAAATAAGGTAGCGTTTTATGAGATTGTACATACAGGAAAATACAGGGAAATTATTTTTTATGCAAATTGACACATCACGTCAATCTGCCGTGTAATAGTCATTTTATACAACAGTCAAAGAATGACAGTTGTGATTTGAATATGTGGCAATTTAAGTGGATAGCATTTGCTTAATAATTAATTTCCTTGACTTTATTTTAGTAATAACTAAGCGGATTCTACCACATTTTACGCAAACGCGATTATTCTACTATCGATATCCGAAATCTTACAAATAAAAACATTTTATCGACACTCTATTTCCTAACTACTCCATGTTCTAAAACTTAGGATTTAAGTGAAATTCTGTGGGAAATGAGTCGGTTTGTAATTACTGAGCGCTCCAATACCCGCTTGTAGATATATTAAAGAGTCTGAGAATGAGGACATTTGCTGCAATAAATAGTTTTCTTTTCAATTTAAACTCTGAACGATTGAGGGCTGATTGCTTCGTGTGGTATTTATTTTTATTTTGCTATTTATTGATTGGACTTAGCTAGGTCAGCTTTTTACCTTATGCGTCGACGTCAAAGAAATAAGAAATCAAATGTCTCGCTGGTGGTGGCATGTGTGTTGAATCATTACATTCCCTTCAAAGTGGTTGAGCTGAATGGTGCTGATTCACGCGTCAGGTTCGTGAACGGACGCCGTCAGTTGGACTGGTCATCTCTAAGCTGTGTTACGTTGTATTTTTTGTGCCTATCACTAGTATTGTATTACACAGCTGTGTCCCTAATAAATAAAGTATCTTTTACCTGAAAACATACGTAGCAAATTATGAAGTTTCCTGGTAAAGTATTTCACTATGAAGGATTCATTCCTTCAACTGTATTTCGTCACTGGACTCTTTAGTACCACTTTCTAACAAGAAATCACTTTTCTAAACCGTATTAAACAGGTTTGCAAAATAAATTAGACCAAAATATTGTAATTAACTTGGAATTATTTACATGTACAAATGTCATTCAGTCAAACGTCAACTTCCGCCGGTTAGAAGCGGCATCTGTTGGTCGCCGATTCACATATTGATTGGTAATCATCAAATAATAATAATGGTATTTGGTATTTGGTATGGCAATTGGTTGTCTATAAAAGATCGCTTTTAGCGATAAGACCGCCCATTGTGACACCCTATGTAACAGTTCTACATTTATATCTGTAATATTTATGGTGTACATAATAAAGAGTATTCTATCTATCTATAATATCCAGTGATCAGTTCTTAATAATATCCGACTTTCAGTAAAAAAAAAAAAAAAACTAAATAACCGAAAACGGAAGTGAATAATTTTTTTCTAGAAACTTTGTTGTCAAATGAATACATATTTAATCTGTGAAGTGTCTTTGACAGGATGTTTGAGGTTGGACATTCTATTCGCCGTTGAACACGCTTGAGAAATCACTGCAAATAATTAACACTGTTTCAAAAGGTGAGCTTCGTGGTCAAATAATGTTTGGAAGCGGTCTGTGAGAATCCCTATCGACCAGGGAAGGTCGATAGGGATTTGTTGTGATCAGTGGATATTTATTTCAGGATTCTAAGCTGCACTTACACGGATTGCTTTCCGGCCGGTCGAGGATCTTGCAGTCGAGTGCTTTATAATATTTTATTTTAAAATAGTGTCCGTTGTTCTCCATACGACCCTACTAAGCTTTGGTATGGGCAAATAGCTTCATCTTTCTAACTGACCAACCCATTGAAAATTCAAAAGTGCCTGTAATTGTTCGTATAGATTACTGGGTTAAAAATGTATCCTTCATTTAGAAATAATATAATTTGTCAACCCGTCGAGTCTGAGCTTAACATCAGCTATCTGCCAGTGAATGTCCCGTCAAAATCGGTCCAGCCGTTTCGGATATTAGCCCGAACAAACAGACATACAGACAGAAAGAGAGACAAAAATAATAAAAAAGTTTTTTGTTACAAGTACCGTATATATTTTCTGGTGTATTAAGTAAAAATCTGTTATTTTGACATTACAAACAGACACTTCAATTTTCTTTATTTGTATTGATATAGATTGTATAGACTAGTTGCTGCTGTTCACGGCTTCACCCGCGTGGCTTTTTCAATAAAAGTAACTTCGGTTACTCCTTATATCATCAGCTATCTGCCAGTGAAAGTCCCGTCAAAATCGGTCGAGCCGTTTCGGAGATTTGCCGGAACAAACAGACAGACAGACAAACTTTTTTTTTTGTTTTGTTTGAAGTAGTTATATTTATTTGCTATTTCATGCCATTCTTTTATTGATGGTATTTGCATATATTTTATGCTGAGTTCAGACTATACAAGAAAACACATTTCTCTTATAAAGTTGAAGCTAGTTGCCCATTCCAATACGTAGATCTCTATGGAGAAGAACGAGCAAGAATCTCCAAGGACACTCTTTTAAATTAAGATATTACAAAATCCTGGGTACATCATTCTTGTTGCTTCTATATGCGAGGAAATGTAAAAAAAATAAAACAATTCAAAATATAAAATTAAAAATAAGCCCTCGCAGTTAAGAGATGGCCAATCTCAACTGACGGCGTCCGTTCACGAACGTGACGCGTGAATCAGCACCATCCAGCTCAACCATTTTGTAGAACCGAATGATCAAACACACGCGCCACCATCAGTGAGCCATTTAAGTGAGCTAGTTATAAGGCAACCTTATTTTAGAAAAACAAACGCGAGCGATGCCGCGGGCAGGCACTACAGGGCAGAGGTCAAAGTCAAAGTCAAATCATTTATTTCAAATAGGCACATAAAAGCCACTTTTGAACGTCAAAATTTACAACAATAATTAATTGATTCTAGTTGCCCCTTCCAAAAGGTAGTTACGTATGGAGAAGAATGGGCAAGAAACTCCATACTTACTCTTTTAAAAATTTTACAATATTTTGTATATATTAATTATTAATTATATGTGAAGAACCTATGTCAGTGTGTGAGTTAAAGTATATTAATCACAGAATATAAAATTAATGTCAAAAAAATATTAATTATACAATAAAATTAGCAACCAGTTTGATTTTGTCTAGACTCTAAATAAATTGTCCTATGGAACAGGACCAGCATGTTTCCAAGCATTCTTATCTTGGATACAATCCTCTAATTTTTAATATGCTACTTGGTGTAAGTTGACGCGGCTTTTCGAAGGACCATATGCGAGAATATAATTTTATGCGGGGTGGAATATTGGACGACACACAGAATTGAGCAAAAAGGGAATTTGAGGTATGTGAGGTTATGAGTAAGAAAATAGGGGTGGATGGACTTACTTGGGAATCTTCTGGACGAAGCACGTTGACTCAAGGACGGCCTTAGCAGACGTCCCACGTATTTACGGATTTTCTTACTTTCCTTGTGATGCGCTTTCGCTTGATATTTAAATGTCACACTTGAGTCGGCCAACACTTTTATATAGAGAGTTTAGAGTTTTTGATATAGTGGCGGATTAATTTATGCGACGATGCACATTGCGTGAAAGTTGAGTTAGAACAGCAATTCAAACGAGAGAGTTTTCTCTCAAATCACAGTTGATGTGTGCAGCGATTGGCGTGCGATGAGTGTCCCTCTCGTTCTGTTGTATGGGAATTGGGAGGGAAGGAAATATAGCTCAAAACTGCGGTCGGAAATGTTATACTAAAAACTTAGTTTTAAGCTTGCGCGAGCACTACTTTACAAAGTGTGCTTTTAATATAAGTTTTAAATTTTCTTTTATTTAATTGTAATATATCAGAAGGTATTTTATTGTAACATTTAACACACAAAGATGTCTAAGGTCTCTTCTTATACAGAGAAGGCACCAAGTGTCCTGTTGCTCAAGACGGCTTGGCGATTTCGGACTTATATAAATTAATTATTATAACAGATTCACGGTTTGCACGAGAAACCAATTATTCAGAACATCAGATCACGAAGTCTAGACATTGTGAATTAAACTCAAATATTGGCAATAAGATTCAGATAATAATCAATCTTTACTTACGAGTTGAACTAACGTGATAGATAGGTCCAGAATCTATGTAAATACAGACAATTTAATACAATATTGTTTTAAAATAAATTTTATGAATACAATATAATGTGTGTGTTCTTTAGTTTTTGTATACAGGAAAAGTTTTAAATCAGTGCGCAAATTTTGGCAAATTAAACTTAAACGTGTTTTATTATACACCTTTTTCATATTTTGATATGTCTTAGTACAAAAAAATTAAGTTATCGTTAACGAAAGATGTTTATTTTGAAACTGGTATAATGGACACTCGTCGCGCAACGCGCCGGCGGCGTGGTCAGTAAAGCGAAGCGCAGTAGTAGGTACCTATCAGCTGTGCGCTCACCCATTGATATTATTATGAATAGATTGTATCCATATTTTGCTGATTTCAAGTGGACCAAAAAAAAAAATGTATTGAACAAATAATGGAAATATGTTCTATTACTGATACTGACCACCAAAAAATTTGTGCACTGGTTAAAAACGTATCCTGTATTTATGTAGTTAGTTGGCTATTTAATTTAGAAAATAGAATTATTGTTGTATGTATTAATGAATCACCCCGACATAATCTTTTTGCTTTATTAACGTTCATACATCTGGTCATACACCCACGCCGGTTGCGAGTACTACGCACCTGACCTTTCTGAGGAACATCACCCATAAGTTTCCCGGCGTTTCCATTCTCATATTCTGGCTTGTAAATACCTTATATTATAAACGAATAAAAAACTTCTAGAAGACAAACGTCTTGCAAACTTCTTGCAAACGTTATACAAAACGAGTTGGAAAAGTTATAAGTACAAATCTAAACGTTTCCTTACACAAAATCCCTCCTAATGTGTGTATGTATTGATATAGCTTTGGATTATTATCATCATTATAAAAGTATTTTATCTACGCCCATGCTATAAATCCTCTATAAAAGTTCTGAAACAGTTAGCTTATTGCCAACTTTAAAACACCCAGTGTCATAGTAACCATAATAGCATCCAAACGGGAGTAATAATGTTGTACTGAATTTCATAATGCAACTCCTTTGTTTTTACGAGGATGATGATTCCTTCCTTACTCATCTGTTCGATGAGTAAGGAAGGGATCATCATCCTCCCTTCCATTCTCACTACTCAATTCGTGGTATCTTTATGAATTTCAAAAAAAGAACATTGTCACGCACGCGCGTTTCACTATACTATTACCATAGCGTCGTATCCCGCCATTTTTGTTCGATATTCGTATTGCAGAAACTGTTTCAGAACCTTATAGAGAGGATTCATGTCATGGGTGTAGGTAAAGTCTTGTATGCAACTGTAATAATTAGGTATTAAAACACTCATGTGATACTATTATCACACTCGGCTTCGCCTCGTGGGATAAACCCACATTCGTGTTTTAATACCCCTTATTATACAACAGTTGCATAAATAACTAATATGTATCATTGTAGTAAAATATAAGGAACGGCTCACCAGCACACAGATAAACCCTGAGAGGCTTTCGTTGTGTGGCTACAGCAAACGTAAAATAGGCTAAGTTTTTTTAGAAAAATAAATAATAATAATAATAATATTTATTTTATTATATTTTCAAATTCAATATATGAATACCGTCATCATCTGCCTACCCTTTTCTCAATTATCTTTGGGTCCACTTCCAAATAACTAGGAAACAAAAAAAAAAAATTCCAATCCAAAAAAAGGCTGTCAAAGATTTCCTGACTTGTGACCTCCAAACAACCTTTCCCTGTTCGAGACAACTTCTTAAAGACTTTCAACAAAAGGAATGTGGCCCAAGGTCGACACTCGAAATTCAGGAGAGGGATTGACAAATGTCTTAGTGTCTAATGCCTTTTCTGTTTGCACCTTTCTAAAGTTCCAAATGACAAGACGAGGAAATGCTCTTAACGCTTTGTTGCTATCTTCTTTGTTTTCTGTGTTGGATTTATTTTGAAAGGCTGTGTTTAAGCTGCCTTTGATATCCACTTAATTCGGATTTTTTATTTTAATAATCCTGGAAATCCATCTTTAGCTATTTTTGTATTTTAAACCCTTAACTATGAGATTTATGAAAAAAGTTTTTGATAAATTGCTTATTTTTGTTGCAAATAAATCTTTGCATCTATTAAAATCTACATTTTCTGGTTCAGAGACGGTTATCAAAGGGATAAAAACTGGCCAAGTGAGTGTCGGGACTATGCACAATGAAGGGTTTCGTAGTTGGGACGAATTTATCCCAAGAAAAAACTAACATTATTGTTGAAAAACATGTTCCAACTGCAAATATAAGTTGGTCGACTATTACTCGTTAACTTGTAACTGTGATAGTTTTCTTTTTAACCTAGTTATCTATACTACTACATAAATGGTTTTCACAAACCCACAATAATTTTGAATGGCCTATTCAACGATACCCCACACCAAAGGACAGACGGGAAAAAAAAATACCATCTCCAGTTGACATATAGGGGAGCTACCTTAAAACTAAAAATTTCAAGATTTTGTTACATGTACCACTTTGTCGGCGTAATTAATATGTATACCCATGCCAAATCACAGCTTTCTAGTACTAAGAGTCTCTGAGCTAAGCCGCAGACAGACAGACAGACTGACGGACATGACGAAACTATAAGGGTTCCTTGTGTAGCGAAAGTGGTTCGCGAACAATAACTCCACAATATTTCCACCTATAAGAACTTTGGTGGCAAACTATGAATGAAAACTCCATGATATCAAATTCTATTATCCATGGTAAGCTTGCATTTTTGTTTCTGTCATGTTCATTTGTTACCGGATGAAGCATTGAACTAAGAAATAACACTTAAACTTTCATGTTGCCAAGAGTATTATATTAACTGAGTCAAACAAACAAACAATGTCAATACCTTGCCATAGGAATCTTTTGTGACCTCTCCAAGGCAATTGATTGCGTCGATCACGAAACCTTACTTTTGAAACTTGAGCATTACGGACTTGGAAAACTTGCGCTTAGTTTAGTAAAATCTTATTTAAATGATAGACAACAGCAAGTTCAAATAAATGGTATAAATTTACTCGGTTTAAAAGTAAAAATGAGTGTTCCACAAGGCTCGATATTGGGTCCTTTCCTTATTTTTGTGTATATAAATGATTTACTCCATTTATTAAAAAATCAACCACAAATGGTGTTATTTGCAGACGATACTTCCTTAATTTTTAAGGTAGATAGACGTGCTACAAACTTTGACGATGTAAATAACGCTCTACTGCAGGTCCAAAATTGGTTTACTGCTAATAATTTAGTATTCAATGGAAAAAAACCAAGTGCATACAATTTTCATTACCAAATGTCAAAAGTAGTGATTGTGAGATAGTATTGAATCAAGAGAAACTAGAATTCGTCGATAAAACTGTTTTCCTGGGGATCACGCTCGATTCAAGGCTACAATGGGGTCTTCATTTAACATCTCTTGCAGGACGGCTAAGTTCAGCAGCATATGCTGTCAGAAAAATCCGTCAATTTACTGATGTAGATACCGCAAGGATACTCTATTTTAGTTACTTTCATAGTATCATGTCTTACGGTATTTTACTCTGGGGACGAGCTGCAGACATCGAGTCTATTTTTATTCTGCAGAAAAGAGCCATCAGAGCCATATATAATCTCCGTAGGCGCGATTCTCTAAGGGAACTGTTTAAGGATATTAACATTATGACGGTATCTTGTCAATATATCTACGAAAACATCATGTACGTAAGGAAAAATTTACATCTTTTTAGGAAAAGAGGTGAAAGACATAATTATAGTACTAGAAATTATAATATTAGTTCAACCAGGTTTCAGACTGTCTAAAGTAGACTCATCTTTCATGGGGTACTGTTTAAAATGTTATAATAAAATTCCTCCCCACATACTTCGACTGAATGAGACTAAATTTAAATCTTGTATAAAACGCACACTATGCAGGCAGGCATATTATAAGTTGGGGGATTATATCACCGATAAAAATGCTTGGCTGAATGCTGGTCCTGCTCCACAACCTCAACTAGGTAATTGATTAACATTTGAAAATAATGTTGGAGCTGCTGAAGATTGTAAGACTATCTTTGCATTGTATAAACTCAATCTCCTTTGTATTATATAATTGCATAGCACAGGTGTGAGTACTATGTACTATAGAGCTACCATTGACCGGGTAATATGTCTTTCATTGACTTGAATGTGCCCTGGCGGCTGAGAGTATGTCATGCTCACTTAAATGTCTCGCTGATGGTGGCGCGTGTGTTGGATCATTTAGCTCCCTTCAAAATGGTTGAGCTGAATGGTGCTAATCCATGCGTTATGTTCGTGAACGGGCGCCGTCAGTTGGGACTGGTCATCTATTAGCTGCCGTGGCTTATTTTAATTGTTTTATTTTTGAATTGTTTGTTTTTTTTATTGTTTCTATTTGGTGTACCTACTCTGGACGCTTTTAACGTGTACGTTTAAATTTTTTATTTTTACATCGTTCTCACATTATGTTATAAATTCAACATTATATGTGTAACTAATATTTTTGTAACTATTTAATTTAAAAGAGTGTCCATGGAGTTTCTTGCCCGTTCTTCTCCATAGGTACCTACGCTTGGAATGGGAATGTAGCTTCATTTTTCTTACTGACCGACTCCTTGACAATTCAAAAGTGCCTGTAAATGGTTTAATTGAAATAAATGATTTGAGTTTGAGTTTCAGTTTGACTTGTTGACTATGGAACCCTAAAAAGACTAGAGTAGAACTCGTGCCCTGAGGGTTCTGTCTCAAAGCTAATAGATGCTCTCCAGCTTGACAGAACAGAGGTTTATAAAATTTATGATTATTTTATACCAACAAAGACCACAAAACGACAAAAATCCATCTTAAACCATACCTTTAAAATCAGCATACCATCATGACCTCACACACTAAACCTTCCCATAACAGTAACCATAAAATAATAGGTCTTAAAATTAATTCAATAATACTCATAACTAAGACAATTTCGTTCCGGAGTAAGCCAGTAGCCACCCAAAGCAGCCATATCCATATTTATAAGGGTGTTGGAGGATCGATGCTTAAAAATCAAAGAGCGTAAGCGACATTATCTTTAATGGCGCTTACGCCCGTTAGGATTACGGGTATTATTAATAAACAATAATTTTACGAGTAATAAAGTTAGGATTCAAGAACTGGGTTCAGCTAGTATGTGCTGATAGGTTGTAGGCTAAAATATGGTCTGTTCCAAAAGTATAAAATGAAAGTGTAACTCAGTGTAACACATACCTACATGTGTATTTAGAAGGTCTCAACTTTATATCTAACCACTTTTTCCTACATTTTTTATTCTAATACCATTATTAAATTGTAATTCAAAATCATCAACGAAAATTGAGGTTATAAAATTAACCACAATTGTCAAATGAAAAATATCTTTGAAGTAATTAAAAATTTGAATTTCAGGGCTAAATATTCAAGTAATCAAATCAAAGTACTCAAATTCAAAGTCAAAGTTAAATATATATTTCAAATAGGCACTAGAATTTACAAAAAAAAAATATCGAATTGATTCTAGTTGCCCCTTCCAAAAGGTACTTACGTATGGAGCAAATAATGGGCAGATACGCGACACTTACTGTTTTTTTTTTTGTATAACTTAATAATATCGTTATATTTCATCATTATATTCGTTATATTTTATCTTGTCAGTATGTTTGGAGTAAATAAATTTATATATTATTTTTTTTTTGTCCCAATTCGGTATTGTAGTTAATTATAAAACGACATTAATACCCATACCATACAATACAGTACAGATACAATACAATACTCAGTCTTTTGATTATGTTTTGCTATTTAAATACCTCATTGTCTGTGTTTTTTTCAACCATGTTGGGGTCAGCTTCTAGTCTAACCTGATGTAGCTGAATACCAGTATTTTACATGGAGCGACTGCCTATCTGACCTCCACAACCCCGTAACTGGGCTAATACGATAACCCTTGGTAAGACTTGTTGTCAGACCTTCGAAACCTACATGGGCACTTATGAAACGTCAGAAGCTAGGTTCACGGTTCCAATTATGTAGTCGTTTCTTATTGAGAAGAGCCGGCAAGAAACTCCACGGTTAGTCTTTTAAAAATAATTGGCTTTACAACATTATCAAATAACAATGATAATAGGTATGGGAGGACAGTGTAGGCCTTTCAACAATTACCAGGTACCTACATAACAAAAGGGGTTTAGATATGTAATAATAAATTATTTATCAAACATGCATGGAAATGTTATCATTATTTTAGAAAAAAGAACAGGCGAAGTATCGAATTTATGGACAAAGAAAATCAAATCCATTTCAGGAACATTTTTTGTTTATTGTTTAACAATAAACAAAAAATGCTCCTGCAATGGATTTGATTTTGATATTAGCGTTTAATTCTTGTTTTTTTTTTTATACGTTTTTATTTTGAAATGGGTTGAGAAATTCTAGTGAAACGTCGTGTCGCAGGTAACAGCTAGTACAGTCATAGCTAATGACTATGACTATTAAAAGCATTGACATAAGGTTTAATTTACATTGAGACTCACTCCTAAAATGTAACAACTACATTTTCCTACATACATATGCAGAATACCTTTACGTTCCCCTCGCTTTCCTTGATTACACGCTGCAAGAGATGTCACCTTTTCAACCCCCAACTTTTGAGATTTTTCTCCCCTACTAAAAGGTATTGGAGCGCTTTATAGTGCTGCTCCACACCAGCCCACGGCTAAGCTACTAAGTGCCGAATCTAGCTCACTTTGTATGAGAATGTAGGCGAGATTGTCCACTATGACCCACGGCCACGCTACGCACGAATGTGCGGCTGGATTTCACCTTTTCAACCCCCAACTTTTGAGATTTTTCTCTCCTACTAAAAAGTATTGGAGCGCTTTATGGTGCTGCTCCACACCAGCCCACGGCTAAGCTACTAAGTGCCGAAGCTAGCTCACTTTGTATGAGAATGTAGGCGAGATTTTCCACTATGACCCACGGCCACGCTACGCACGAATGTGCGGCTGGATTTCACCTTTACAACCCCAACTTTTAAGATTTTTGTCCCCTGCTAAAAGGTGTTGGAGCGCTTTAAGGTGCCGCTCAACAGCAGCCCATGGCAAAGCTACTAAGCCCCTAAACGAGCTCACTTTAAATGAGAATGTTGGCGGGATTGTCCACGACCACGCTACGCACGAATGCGCGGCTTGCAAGCAAATTAATTGCGCAGCTAACATGGTAAGCCTCTCCGTACACATCCTGCGTAGCAGCGGGCGGTCGCCTTTAGGTGTCGAGCAAATTGAAAACTATCTAATAAGTTAATGAGTTCTCACTAACTTAAATAGAATTGGTTCTGTTTGATTTCACTTTTCTAAGCGTTTTTCGGCTCAAAAATAATGATTAGAGATTTTTTTTTTTGAGATCTCATTAGAAAATTCTAGAAAAGAATGGATTGCTTTCTTCGCCATGATTACTATTGTTATAAGCTTTTTAATTAACAGTTTATGCTTATATGCCTTAGTAAATTAATACACAACTAACTGTTTGCACTAAGTACTGAATTAAATAACTTAAAACTTACTTCAAAAATATACACAGAAGCCCATTAATTATTATTCAATTCACTCAAAATTAAAGATATAATAATTTTAAATAACAATTTTGAAAATTAAATACAAAATACAAAAAGTTTGAAATAAGTATATTAAAAATGTCATAAAAATACAAAATGTCAAAAGTCAACAACGTTACAGTAATCAAAAAAAAAAATCTAATGTGAAAAAGGTTACAGTAATTAAAAATAAATGTCAAATGGGATAATAGCATGTCAATCAGTCAGTGACTCATCAATACAATACAATATTATATATTTGCATAGAAAGTAGGAAAGTAGGTACAAAAGAAAAAAGGAAAAAAAAATCCAAGAACCTACTTTCTACCTTAAAATTAGTCATGCAATTTTTTTTTTTTAATGCTTCTGATAGTCCGAATTTGTTTTTTTATGGTAAGAAAAATTGGAAAAGTATCTCGAAAAGTTGACGTATTGGGGAAAAACTGAACGTTCATTTTTATGGGATGGATTTATGGAAGGAAAAATACAATGGGAGAATTTGGGCAGGAACGTCGGTCGGGTTAGCTAGTTATGAATAAAACAAAAACAAGTCTTTCAAAGATTATTTTTTTGCCATTTTTAGGGCTCCGCAGTCAACAAGGAATCCTTATAGTTTCGCCATATCCGTGTCTGTCTATCCGCAGCTTAGCTCAGAGACTGTTAGTGCAAGAAACCTGTAATTTGGATAGATATACTCATTAATCACGCCGACAAAGTGGTAAAATAAAATCTTGAAATATATTTTTATTTAGGGTAGTCTACACGTAAAGTGTGGATGATATTTTTTTTTCCTCGACTAACCTATATTGTGGTATATTATTGGATAGGCCTTTCAAAAATATTGCGGGTTTGTGAAAACTATTTTTCGATTCAGGGATTCGTTTGCGAAATATTAAGCTTTATAGTGCTAATTTCTGTTAAAGTCATGTGTCTCCCCCCCTGCCAGCTAAATGGTTGGATTTGGGTATGTCAAAAAATTCACACTAATAAAGAAGTTAAAAGGAAAACTATCACAGCTAAGTAGGCTTTTCAAGTTACCGAGTAATAGTCGACCAATTTACATTTACAGTTGAAAAACATATTTTTCTACTACAATGTTAAGTTTGTTCCTTTTTTTTTTGGGTGGGAAATTATCAAATAACTTCTCCCGCTCTGGGTGTAGCGGGAGGGCGTGTCAGACTTTTACTAACTAAAACCCAACCGTGTTCCTTCAGTTACCTGTGTGCCAGGGCCACGGTATCCCTTTTGGACAAACCCGCAACCCTGGCAGGCACCGGTCCTAGCGGACCCCGTCCTTGCGTGCTGACATCTCTTTGAGGTGCGCGTGGAACACAACGCGCCGTCGACCCGGGCCTGGTCCTTACCGGACGGCGAACTGCCCATAGCTCGCCGTCCGCAAGCCCGCGCCTACGGTGGCCGGGAATCGGCTACCGATTCCCGCCGCCCAGGGCGTCTCCTGCGGCGACTAGGGGCGTGAGGGCGCACAGACTGCCGCTCCCTCACGCGTTCCGCCTCCTCCTTCGCGACCATTACTACTGCGCAGAAGGAGGTGACTGCTTCCCATGCACTCTCGCTCCGGACCATGGCCTGGACAAGGGCCGGACGCGAGAGATCGCCGCCGCCAATCGCCTCCGTGAGGACACGGCGTGTCTCTGCCCAAGCCGGGCAGACCTCCACCGTATGCTCCACCGTGTCCACCCGGGCATTTCCTCCCGCCTAAACCGAAACAGGAACCTCCCGAAACACCCGTGTTCGGTGAGGACCTGTGTCAGGCGAAAGGTGAGGACGCCGTGGCGCCTCTCTAGGCACTCTCAAAGAGGGGACTTATTGCCACAATCGTGGCGTGCCCATTAAGTTTGTTCCTGGGATATATATTTTTTTACATACCACAAGGAAGCTCTTGGCCTTCATCTTACCTGATGGTAAGTGATGATAAGGCCGAAGATGGAAGCGAGCTTCACCCGGAATCCTCAACCACAGAGGAACTGGCTGAAATGAAATTCATCCCAACTACGGAATCCTTCATTGTGCGTGGTCCGACACTCACTTGGTCGGTTACACTTTTTATTAAAAAATGTTGGTGGACGAAAACATCTAATGCCACTTCCAAATTGTATTGACAGCGTACAGAGGTGATAAATACAAAGAACAAAAATGGGAGAAAATTATACCTCCATCTTTAATAAAGGTAAGTTGTTTCCAGTTTTAGTTTAGCCATAAAATTAACGGCTTATTCCACAAATCCCCCCTGAAAAACACCCTTAGGGGGAAAAGTGGAATCTATAAAAAACAGTCTAGAATTCACCCCTGATAATGGCGAAAACTAGAATTGAAAAAAAAAGATACACATTCCAAGCCCTGAAAGTGATTTTTTTTACATTAGGGTTCAGCTTTCCCCACTGAGGGGGTTCTCTGGGGGATTAGTGAAATAAGCAGGGGTGAATTCTAGACTGGTTTTTATATATTCCACTTTTCCTCCTAAGGGGGATTTTTCAGGGGGGATTTGTGGAATAAGCCAAAATTAACGCATTTTTAATCAATCAGATTTTTTAAGTAAAACAAATAATAACCTAAATTTAATAGTTAAAATATCTATAATATAAAAATGAATCGCAAAATGTGTTGGTAAGCGCATAACTCAACAACGCCTGGACCAATTTAACCAATTCTTTTTTTTTAATGTTCGTTGAAGTCCAAGGATGGTTTTTACGTTTTTTTTTTTATGGTTTTTACGAAAAATTAGGGTAGAGTAGAGTAGGGTAGGGTAGGTAGGGTAGGGTACGGTAGGGTAGGGTAGGTAGGTAGGGTAGGGTAGGTAGGTAGGTAGGGTAGGGTAGCGTAGGGTAGGGTAGGGTAGGTAGGTAGGTAGGTAGGTAGGTAGGTAGGTAGGGTAGGGTAGGGTAGGGTAGGGTAGGGTAGGTAGTTAGGTAGATAGGTAGGTAGGTAGGTAGGTAGGTAGGTAGGTAGGTAGGTAGGTAGGTAGGTAGGTAGGTAGGTAGGTAGGTAGGTAGGTAGGTAGGTAGGTAGGTAGGTAGGTAGGTAGGTAGGGTAGGTAGGGTAGGGTAGAGTAGTGGAGTTTATACTATAGCTTTTGACAGAACGAAGTCTGTCGGGTCAGCTAGTATGCTATAAAATACGGTTTATTTATATAAGATAGCATTCTTAGTTTCCATGATAATACGTTTTCTCTAACTGACCCGAATTTATTGCTCACGAGTGTATTTACTGTTAAAATGTACACCAAAAACTCTATTTGAACAAATATAAGTTGACCTCTAGCTCTTTTAGCAGCCAATACATTTCACAGGTCTATCTATTTGTTACTGGCTAAACCACTTTTATAATGTTTTTACCCAGACTTTTAGAATCGAGTGCCCATTCGAGTGCCATACAATCAGGCTACACCATTCGATTCCGTGACATTGAGCACCGTTCATTACAGAACGCAATTGGTTGAAACGAATCGAATCGCGGCATCGATACAGTAACTAGGCATCGATATTGAATGTACGATTCTTTTTGGTTTAGGAAGTGCTTCTGTGAAATCAAATAATTGCTGGCCAGTTAAAAGAGATCCTTGTTTAAGACTAAAATTATCGTTTAGATAGCTCATCGTAGTTTTGACTATATGTTCGATTTTAGTTCAGACAAAAATGAGCTTGGAAACCATTAAATACTTCAGTTGTCATGGTTCCGTCGTCAGTTGTGTTTCAAAAGAGATTTCGTCTTGTATTTCTGCTCAGTTATAACAGAAGTTCGACAAACAAATTGAATTAGTCCAGTCCTAAATAAATAGCTTCGTTATACATACAAAGGATTGGATAGTCTATGTTATTAAACAAAACGATATTATCATTGAAATTATTGTGTTAGTGTTTAAAGAATTCATCATTGGTTTCTGAAATATTACTTATTGAATACCTCTGTTTCAAAATACCATTAAAGTCAAAGTCAAATCGTTTATTTAAATTAGACCACTAAAAGACACTTTTATACTATTCTTCCTCTAAAAAGCTTATTTTATTCACTGAAAACAGTGAAAAAAAAGAATTTTAAATCACTATTTTGGTGTTTGAATTTAGAACACACCAATATAATTATTTGACCTCCATCTCAATGCTATACAACCTCCTTGCGAAAAATAGGTACTCGATACAAACAATACTCGACGGCACGGTTGAAGCGATTGACTACTGCGCTGCGTGTCGCGGGTTCGATTTCCGCACGGAACCAATATTTGTATGACCTACAAGTAGTTGTTTCGGGTCTGGCTGTTTGTGTATGTGACTTTAAATGTTTTTAAACGCACCCACAATGCAAGAGAAATTCCCAGTGAGGAGCAACGTTTAAAAAAAAAAAAATGTCTTTTAAGTTGGTTTATTGACTATAGTTTAACGTGACAACGTCATAACAAAACATTGATGCGGCGCAAGCATACAATGAGCGTAACAGGATAATGAGCGTAACGGGACAATAAGCGTAAAGGGACAACGAGTCATCCTTTTTCGTGCATGCAGCCGGCGTTCATCGATTTATTAGACGTTGTCACGTCAAAACTCCTTGTGCACTCCACGCCCATCAACATCTAAAGATGCCTCAGAGTTTCCTCCAGTAGAAAGTTCTGACCATCGACAGGAAATAAATATCGCTTTACAGGTTGAGCATCCTAATAATAATAATAAGAAAATTACTCCAAAATTGGTCCAATTTTAATGTGCATTTTAATGTAACCTTCCTTTTTTCTTCATTAAATATCTATTTTCGCTTAAATCTTTATTTTTATCGTAGTCATGGTATATAGTTTGCAACACTTGAATAAAACGGATTTTTATCGAGGGCCATGAAGCACTCGCGTCGCTCGGGATTCTAACACTTGAACCACTCGCTATGCTCGTGATTCAATCATCATGAATCACTCCCTACGATCGTGATTCAGTCGTTAGAATCCTTCACTTGCTCGTGATTCTTCTATGGCCCTAGCTTTTAATCCGTCCTTTATTCACTAATTGAATAATATACTATTAAACGTCGAATATCACGCAGTTTTTTATACTACTGAATTTTATTTTATGCTTGTTAGTCTAGTATATTCTTCATTGAGTTGTAAACGCACCCACAATACAGGAGAAATTCCTAATGTGGGGGAACGTTTAGGAAAAAAAAAAAAATATATTTGTCGCCCCCGCAGAATAAACACTTAAGTGCTATTGCGGCGGTTTTGATGTTAATCCATATTCGTAATGTTACTTATAGGTCAAAATACATCAGCTCAATTTTTTCCAGATTTTTATATCAATTATTGACGAATACATACATTTATTTATTTATAAGGTAGCTTCACAGCTGACAGTAAATATAACATAATTATTATTCTAAACATTACGCCAATTACGAAGTACACAGAAAAGTAATAAAAAATACAGAGAGTGACATAGTCAATAAGTGTGTGCGGGTGTGTATCTGTGCGGTGTAGGTGCTGTAAATGTGTGTGATGTTGTGTGTATGTCTATGTACTCGTATATATGACTAAACTGGCATTACTTATGTAGTAAGCTGAGTATCTGGCGTTTGCTGAAGGATTTGGATAATCTCCTTTTTAAGCCCGCTTCGTGTGATATTAAACATACATATAATTTTTATACTTTTTAATAGTTTTTGTTTATTTATATAGAAGACATTCCAAATTATGTGGTCGATGATTTTGCTGTACAGTAAAACTCTAATGGATTATGTTTGCACCAACTCTGAAATGTATAAAAATGGTAGTGTAATACTGAAAGAAAAAAAAAACCGGCCAAGTGCGTGTCGGACCACGCACAATGAAGGGTTCCGTACTTCTAAATAATTTATCCTAAGAACAAACTTAACATTGTAGTTGGTAAACATAGTCTCCCGTACATTCCAACTTCAAATGTAAGTTTGTATGCACAATATCGAGAGATTTACCATGTTATTTTAAGACCATAGACTTCTTATAGATTTTCCTGCAATCTATAAGTACAGAACTATTTTCTGTATTTTTTTCAAAGTTTTATGTTCAGTAGTTTCGAAGATGGTTAATTTTCGTCTATTTTCACTTATAACTTAAAAAAAAAATATTTGAAATTATTAAAAAAAATATGTTTGAGACCCTAACAGTAAGCCCTTTCATATGATATGTCACACGGTACAGTTTGCATTTTTTTTTCTTGTTTCCCCCCAAAACTGACCTTAATATTCTAAATTCATTTATTTACGGTTCACGTCCGTGTTTGGGTCACTCAAATGGATATGAATACCAAATTTATTAAATTTATAAAACCTATCTAGAAATGGTTTGATTTGGAATGGTTTGGTTTGTGGTGGCTTCGATTCAAGACAGCAAAAATAAATGAAAATAGGCATGGGAAAAATCGTGGTGGTTAGATGTCGGGCTAGTACCGCGATTTTTTTAGTGAATTCCATGATTCAAAGAGAACCCAAAACGCCGAGTTTTTTTTTTTGCAATTTTTTTTTTGTGTCGACAATTCTGCCAGAAAACGTGTAAAAAGGGGCTTTGGGCTGTATTTAGCTACGCAAATACAAACACTGAGGAGTTTCTAAGTCAAACCAAGAAAGTTTATTAATTCCATACACATTCAGGTCATTGGTAGTTCAGTTACGAATTGGAGATGCCTTCCTTGTTTCCGTATTCTGTTTAGAACGGTACGTTTAATGGCTGCTACCGAGTATTGCATGGTAAGTGGCAATTTCAGAGTCGTATTTTCTGTTTGAATTCAAATTGGTGCATCTGTTCGAAGGTGTGTTTCTGAATCTGAGTTGTGTGTTGTTGGCATTGAAAATGAGGTTAGTGATTTGTACTGCTACTATTTTAGTTTGCCATCACTGATTTTACAGATATCCATACTATCTATCATATTATTGAATTATATAACTGCATAGCACAGGTGTGAGTACTATGTACTATAGAGCTACCATTTACCGGATATTATGTCTTTTATTGACTTGAATGTGCTCTGGCGGCTGAGAGTATGTCATGCTCACTCAAATGTCTCGCTGGTGGTGGCGTGTGTGTTGAATCATTAAGTTCCCTTCAAAATGGTTGAGCTAAATGGTGCTAATCCATGCGACATGTTCGTGAACGGGCGCCGTCAGTTGAGACTGGTCATCTCTTAGCTGCCTTGGCTTATTTGAATTTTTGAATTGTTTTTATTACGGACCCTTCTAACGTGCACGTCTTTCTACATTGTTCTCACATATATAACTTCAACATGAATGATGTAACCCATTTTTTGTAACAATATTTTGTTTTAAAAGAGTGGAATTTCTTGTCCATTCTTCTCCACAGGAACCTACTACGCTTTGGAATGGGCAACTAGCTTCATCTTTCTGACTGACCGACAATTCAAAAGTGCCTGTAATTGGTTCATTTGAAATAAATGCTTTCAGTTTGAGTTTGAGTTTAAAGCTGAAGAGTTTGAGGAAAATTTTTGAGGAAGGTATCGGTTGTTTAACATCATGCTAAGACCGTTAAGAGCCGGGTATGAACAAAAAAAAAACAGAAAGAACGCTAGACGACTAACGACCTATTCTTGCACAGGTGCGACAAGTCACTAAGTCGAAAATGGCCAAAATGACTTATCAATGTCACTAAAATCAACATTTTCTTCTCTAAATATCTGTCTAATCGTCATTTTTGTAGCTGCCCACGCTTTTGTCTTATGAAATGTGAAAAGTAAGTAAGTCAACCTTTTGTACCCCACAGCGTAATGGGAGAAATAACAAATTTAGTCAAATTATTATACATTTATCGGAAATTTACATCACCCGAAATTAAAACGACTTAATTACTTTTTCTCTTGATTTATCAATGCATACATACACCTTTAGGTTTATTTTCAAAAACTTTAACTCTCATTATCTCAAAACACGATTTTTCGACTTAATGACTTTTCGCTCTACGGTGATGATTTGTTGTTTGTTGCAAAGGTAGATAATTTCCGATTTGTGACGTCAGGTCTTTGATGCGTAGTTCGCATGTAGCGTTGTTAGTACCGCCACAATTTTTTTTTTAATTCATCCCCTAAGTGGGTTAAATAGCGGATGAAAGTTTGTATGGGAGTTATTTTTGCCGATGATAAATACCATCGGGCACACGACTTGAAAATCTTCTATACAAACAAATAAAATTAAAGTTTGTGTTAGAAATGAAAAAAATAATTATAATATTTTTTTTTAATATTTTTAAATGTTTTTATTTTTGTATGTTTTTATAGAAATATTTAAAAATGTAAATTATATATATAAAAATGAAATACAGGAGATAATAATAATAATAATAACAGCTTTTTACTAAAAGTTTAAAAAGTTTTTCTCTGTCTGTCTGTCTGTTTGTTTGTTCCTGCTAATCTCCGAAACAGCTGGACCGATTTTGACGGGACTTTCACTGGCAGATAGCTGATTTTATAAGGAGTAAAATAAGAAAAATACTCCTTTTATTTTTGACTTGCTGCTACTCCCGTGTTTGCCAGCGTGAATATAAAAAAAAAGAAAAATTGTTTCGTTACAGACACTTCATTCTATTTATTTGTATAGAAAAAGTGACTTGGGCGAATCCGCGGGCAGGAGCTAGTAAATAAATAAATAAAACAAATCGGGCCCTATCAAAATACCAGCTGCGCTGCAACAATTATTTTTAAATCTCGCAGCATCATGCTGAGATAGACGACTTTTGGCCTAATACAGGACTTTGTTTTTTTTTTAATGTATCTTTGAGTGTGTTTAGTTTAATTAGTGATCTTCCTGTGCAAGTTCCAATAAATAACTGTAAATCCGTTTCTTTAAGTTTCAAAATTCTTACAAAATTTCTTTCTTTTTTTACTACCGTTTTTGTAGCAGTCGAGCTCGAAGCTCTTGTTACTTACCAAGTTCTTATTCACAGTAACATAAACATGGGTTCCTTTACTAAATGAGCTACGAGTTAAACCCATTACCACGGGAATGGGGTAGTCTTAACATGCTTCTTATTTACTTAAGGTCGTAACACTCATCACGTTGCCTTAAGATCAATGACGTAGAAATAAATTTCAGAAAATTTGCTCTACCTAATGCGAAAGGTTGCATCACCTAATTGTGAAATATGCAACAAAATTGAAGATGTGCAACATTTGTTGATGGAGTGTGTTAAGACCAAGAATGAAAGGGAATTATTCATCAGGGAATTTAAATTGAACACTTTGGACGTTGGCCTAATACAAAACATTTTAGCTAACCCTAGATCGACGATTGCAAAGAGGTTGTGTGGCTTGGTGAAGATGATGCCTAGTCAATGATTCCATTTCTGTTAAGTTGTTCTTTAATTAGTGTTAAATTTTTAATAAGGTACGATGGGGTTGGCGTATCCGTGTGGATAAAAACCCCCTTTTGTCAATAAAGACATTTAAAAAAAAAACCATCGAACCACTTTTGAATTTCGAAATTTATTCCGACATCGACTTCCAAATACAAAATCTGATTTTAAACCCATAATTGACAACTTAGACTCAGTTTTCAATTTTGTATAAAGAAGTACAACGGTCCACTAGCGCCACTCCTTTAAATAGTTATTTGTTATACATGAGTGCAAAGATGCTTTTTAACCATGATATTTATTCAGATATGTTACTGTAGTTGTAATTGCAATCATGTCATTAATATTTTATATACTTAGATTATTTTATATTTTGTGAATGTGAGAACGTTGTAGGCCTAGTAGAGTGTAGATTTGTTGGCGGTTTTCTATTTTGTTAAGTACCTGGTAATTGTTGAAAGGCCTACACTGTCCTCCCATACCTATGATCCCTGTTTATTTAATAATATTGTAAAGCCAATTATTTTTAAAAGAGTAACCGTGGAGTTTCTTGCCGGCTCTTCTCCATAGGAAACGACTAACTCGAACCGAGCTTCTGACGTTTCATAAGTGCCCATGTAGGTTTATGTGAAATAAAATTTTTTTGATTGAAAAAAAAAAAACCGCGTGCTCAATTTTGGTGACCGAGCAAGCGAAGGATTCTAAAATTGAATCACGAGCGAAGCTCCTGAATCGGCCAAAAGTGTGGCTGAAGTTCGTCAGAAACAATAACCCGTGTACAACAGAGGTTCTGGAAGTTCAAGAAATGTTGCTATTTCTCGTGGGATACTGCCAATTTAATTAATACCCATAGCCTGTCTAACACACTTTCCGTTGCGAAATTGTAGAAAAAATCCATTGATTGGAGTGTTAGGCGGGCGTAAGGCTTGATATTTCTCAACAATTGTTACGTATTCCTTGCGAATAATGAAGTTGCGGTCTCGTTTTGTCTTTGTATTAGGTAAATTAATTAATAATAAGTCATCTGAATGTTTCTCAATGTTTAACATCTACTAAGTACGTATTAGATTATTTTAAATAGTTGATTAAGAAGATACTGAATGTGCAACTGACTTATTTTTCCCGCCAAATATACGAAATCAGGTGCTTCGTTAAGAAACTTTTCAATTTCAGATGCTGTGAAAACCTCCGATTTTTTTGGTATATGACCAGATGAGGCTCTTTTTAAAAATGCCACTAATTTAGGATCGGTGTCTATATGTATGTCTTTTTTCAACTTTATTGTTACTTTTAGTATTGAATAGAGAGCTTGATTTCTTGGTCTCGGATAATTCAATAAAATATGCCAGCAAAACGTTTTCTGAGAAAGTTTTGGCTCCTTTTGCTAGTCGCCACGTGTTAAACATATCGTACTGTTTCAAATACTTCGCGCGTGATTGTTGAGGGAGAAAGCTCATTTGCGCATTATTAACAGTTTCAGTCAATTCTGTTGGCGTCATACAAACTTCCTCGTCGCTAGAATCACTCATTTTAGGTTTCTCACTTGTTTTCAAGTTTCTTGTTTTTAACCTAAGATTTTAATAATATGACGCGAAAAGAAAATGGCGGGCGCAAAGCAAATGAAAAAAAAAATACACCAAGAAGGTTCCGCGTCTGAGTTTTTAACAAATGAAAAATGTTTGTATGATAAATTCGGCACCATGGAGGTAGAAATAAATAGGTTTAATGATGTTTTGAATTCACAAACTTAGTGCACACGATGTTCTAAATTCAATTTACTTTATCCTCTAGCGGATAAAAACGGCTTTTGCACACAGATATCGAAGAGCAAAAATACTCTTTCCGAGATGGGGGGATGAAAAAAATATTATCTCGTGACTTAGAAGGAATTATGAAAAACGGCTCAATAAGGAACTTCGATAACTGTGTCTAGAATTCTCTAATACCTTTAATAAGGTTTCATATTGAGATACGAAGCAACAAAATACGATCTAGAGGAATTTCATCGTCATCATTTCAACCGAAAGACGTCCACTGCTGGGCATAGGCCTCCCCCAAGCACCGCCACTTCGACCGGTTCTGTGCTTCTCGCATCCAGCGGATTCCTGCGACTTTCACAAGGTAATCGGTCCACCTTGTGGGAGCCCTTCCAACGCTTCTTCCGGTACCCGTTACCACTCCAGAACCTATCGACCCCAACTGCCATCTGTTCTGCGAGCAGTGTGCTAGAGGAATGTGGCCGCTTTTATTTAGATCGAATTTTGTTGCTTTGTGTCTCAATATCAATCGTTATAAATGGAGTCCATGAAGTTTTTTCCCCGTTCTTCCCCATTGGAACCTACTACGCTGTGGAAAAATATGGGCAAACAGCTACATCTTTCTGACTGACCGACCACTTGACAATTCAAACGTGCCTGTAATTGGTCTATTTGAAATAAATGCTTTGAGTTTGAGTTTGAACAACATTACCCACAAGTTTTTCAAAGCGAGTTTACTGTGTTTTTTATGTACTGGTAAAGCCTTTAGTATCACGGGTTGCTGGGTAGGCTCAAAGCAAACGACATTTAACCCACTTAAAATTTATTTAAAAAAGCATTTTAACCTTATTTGCCTACATCGACGGCTTTCAAAAGTAAGTAGGATCATGATTCTCGACCTGGTTTTTCATGAAATTATGTTAATTTAGGCAGTTCCTTTTCAGGTGTAATGAAAACAGGCATCTTCTCTGTAAAAATCTCACCGTCAAACTTAGATGAAACTATCATTCCACTTGATGCTAAAGATTGTCCGAAAAAAAAAAAGAAAATAAAGAAAATACATTTATTTGAGGTAAACATGACGCAAAGACAGAGCACAAACACAAAAAGGTACAAGTTCGGGTAAATATGCATCATATCTCGTGATCTCGAATGGTACCGCCTGGTGTCGGACGTAAAGAATAGCACCACCCCATTTCCTCCCGTGGGTGTCGTAAAAGGCGCCTAAGGGACTTACTAGAGAATGGGCAGTAGCGTTCTCTATGCATTGTTAACACAATACTGCGATCGCCAACCCGCCTGCCACGCGTGGCGATTATGGCAACCCCCCTCCCCCCGCCCGGCCCAGGCCTATGTCCAGCAGTGGACGTTTTTCAGCTGAAATGATGTTGCGTCACGTCCATGCAAAACGGCCATCGCTCAGCATAATGAGCATAAACATGGCTACAATCCTTACCTCTATCCGACTTTTCTAATGGGATGTCTCGGATATAACTCGTTAGAGGAAAGGCGAGCGAAAGATCAGCTCACAATATACCTACAGGCTATTGTGAGCTGGTAATTTGCTCAGACAACCAATTTCATCCCAACATTCAATGACTACAATGATCTTCCCAATGATGGTAGATCGGATTTCAATGCATATTTAAAGCTAAAAATGCAAGAAAAAGCCTACTCTGGTGTTCTAAGAAAACAGCAATGCCTATCCATACTAATATTATAAATGTGAAAGTAACTCTGTCTGTCTGTCTGTCTGTATGTTACCTTTTCACGACTAAACCGCTGAACCGTTCGTCATGAAATTTGGCAGAGATATAGCCTGGGATATGGAGACGGACATAGGCTACTTTTTTACGCGATAACCGACATCTACGCGGGCGGAGCCGCGGGCAAAAGCTAGTAAATAAATAAAATTCATTTAATTCAGGCCATACAACCCATATCACATAAAATAAAGTTTCACCATACTGCAACAGAATAGAATAAAATGACAATAAAAAAATTAAAAAAAATGAATGAGTGGGTAACAATTATAAAGGTCATTGAATTAAAATTAAAATAAAATGTCAAATGCAATTAAATTAACGAACAATTAGGTACAAAAAGGTCACATAATTGAAATTAAAATAAAATGTCAAATAACAACGGCAACAGAATTAAAGAAAAAGAAAAAATTTCATATAAAAACAATACAATACAATCAGATTAAGTGCCCTGGCTATACATGACTGTTACAGCATTGTCGTATGTAGGGGCAGTCAAATCGCTCAGCAATCATTACCCGGACAGTATTTGAGCTGGCCCGCACCCTGCGCACTAAGGACGCGCACCGCAAAGGTTTTTTTATTTATTTACGTATTAAGATCAATGGAGAGACGTGGGTGTACGTTCAACTGCAGAGGAATCTCACCCTCTAGCAATGTATTTATTCATTGCTAGGGAGTGAGATTTCTCTGCAGCTGACTGTACTTATAGATGCACCTCTGCCTAACCCTTCGGGGATTATAGGCGTGATGTTATCAATTACTGTTTTTGTAAAAGTTGTATAATAATATGTCGGAGCGTAGACAGTAATCCGAAAACGTCAAGTAGGGTACAGTCGCCCACATCAAGTTACCACAAACTGTCAAATTTTCTCATTCGATTTTGAACTTAACCTTCAACGTTTTAAGGTTGAAATTCGTTTTTTTAACATTACAGTTGTTCGCAGTCCAGCGGTCTATTTACGTGACGCGAACTATACCTCCGAGCCTCGGAAATCACAAGAGCTGTTGGTCCTACGCCTGATCGCTCCCCAGTCGTGTAGCATAGACGCTTAGTTTTTAAGAGTTATGCCCTGGCTGGAGGCCTTAATTTATTGAGGCACCCACAGGAAAGTTAAGTTAAGCAGTAGACAACCCTTTAGGTTGAACTGTGAGATGCCATTCACAAAAAAAAAGCTATGTTTGGAGTAAAGCTGTTTGGTAAGTTTATAAAATATGTACAAGTGTTTGGTCCAAAATGAATGTTTTTTTTTTAAGGTAAAGTGAGTTTAAAATTGCACCATTTCCTCCCATGGGTGTCTTAAAAGGCGACTAAGGGACTTACTAGAGAATGGGCAGCAGCGTTCTTTATGCATTTTTAACACCATACTGCGATCGCCAACCCGCCTGCCAAGCGTGGCGATTATGGCAAATTCCCCCCGTTTGGTGGAGGCCTATGTCCAGCAGTGGACGTCTTCGGCTGAAACGATTAATGATGAGCTTGAAATGAGGTGTCATTCCACCTTGATGTGTTAATCTGTATTGATGCTAAGGTTTTAATTATTGGCACATCAAGTTCTATTAAAAAATCGGAAACAAACAATTTCTAGAGGATTATTTTACAAGTTTTCCTGTCGCTAAACGTTAGTGTTTTTTTTTAGCTTACCTGAAGACACAATGGCAAGAACCCTGTTTCAAGTGCTGCTCAAGAAATTGCTCCTACCGTGCCAAAAGGACCGTGTAATAAATAAACGTTATATTTTAGTTAATTAAAACCAACATTTCATCTCTATCAGCTGAAAACCGTTGCGAACTAACATTATAAAATGTATTTGAATATTCATGCATTTTGGTAACACCTAATTTTGTTTGCAAATAACCGTCGGGCTATTTATTACACTGAATTATTGAAATTGTTTGTGTTGTAGTAGTATTTTTGGATGTAATTTGTTAAGGCAGATGTTTTAGGTCGATAGTAAAGGGCAAATAGTAAGTTTTAACACATGTACTACCAAGGTCAAGCGGTTTATTACCAGTAACGCATAATTATATAGACATCTACACAAATAAATAATATTGTAGTGTCTGTTTGTAATGTCAGGTTTTTATTAAATGCATTGCCCGCAGAGGTACCAATAACATGGGACGTCTAATGGTAACAGGGAAGATAGAGGGCCAAAGAACTGGAGGCCGAAGCCCAAAACGGTGGTCAGATCAAATATATGAGCAATTGGAGGTACCTATCAGCGCCGCTGCACTCCACCAGGCCACCGATCGTATTAGATGGATAAAGACCGTTGACAATTGGAAACGGTGTCACGATTCTCAACATGCAGTGAGAGAACGATTGAGAAGAGAGACTCTCTTCTAAATCGCATCGCTAAATAGACGCATCTATTTAAAGTAAAATAAAAGGGTAATGGAGAGGGCTATGCTTAGAGTTTCCCTACGTGGCCGAATCAGAAATGAAGAGATGCGCACGAGAACCAAAGTAACCGACATAGCTCGACAAATTGTCAAACTTAAGTGGCAATGGGCAGGGCACATTGCTCGCCGAACAGATGGCCGTTGGGACCGAAAGGTTCTGGAGAGGCGACCGCGTACGTAGACGTAGCGTTGGAAGGCCTCCCACAAGGTGCACCGATGACCTTGTGATAGCCGCAGGAATCCGCTAGATGCGGGAAGCACAGAACTGGTCGAAGTGGCAGTGCTTGGGGGAGGCCTATGTCCAGCAGTGGCCGTCTTTCGGCTGAAATGATGATGATGATTTAAAGCAAAAACTTTAACATAGAGACCATTCATCCATTTCATAACATTGTGTGGTGATGACGTATAAATATTGAATAGGTTAAAAAAAAAACAATGTGACGTGCTCGTCACAACTGTGTTCCCAAAAGCTATTGGGATAAAAATTATACATTTCATATTCATGTATTCATCCTCACCGGAATATATTTGTAAAGCTCACCGTATCTATTTCAGATATGGAAATAATATTTTTTAAACCATAAAACGTTGAAAATCCTTTTGTGGTTTTGTGTTGGAGTACTATATTTAGTTTTAATTCCGCAAAAACTAGATCAAGGCTTGTATATAGAATACAGCACCACCACCCGTAATCATATGCACATGCAGAAGGTGCGATAAATATGATGCAAAATGCAACACAAACCATCACCATGGTCATGGATGACGAACCTCTTAACATACATTCACGTGCTATTTTTGGCCATGACGCGTCAACTACTACTGGAAAAAACACTATTCGCAATCAGAAATAGACCTTTACTTTACTACATTATTATTTATTAAAAAAAAAAAAAAACAAATTAGTCCGACTTCTGCTGTCATAAATTAGATACCAAATAACTTATATCAGATTCACATTTTCCCTTACATTTACGCGGCAACAATCGCCGAAATCGAAGCGCCTGTCGTAGCCGGGCGCACTCAGATTTCTATATTTGTTTCTATCATTTTGGTACCAAAATTCCTCAATTGATGCCGTACCAAAATTATTTTCTCACTTGCCACCAATGGCATTGCCGATCCATGGGTTCGCCATCCCAGCTATTGGTTGTAGGCAAACCAACTGCAGCATCAAAGCTGTGTTTGTGCTAGCTAGAATCAAATGAGTGAATCTATTGTATTTGTTATCTTTTTAATATTTTTATTATTATTATCTCCTCTCCTCCCTATTAATTAGAGCACCTGCCATCTTATCTCTTCACTACCCTTGGTTGACTGGTAGAGAATGCCTATGGCATTAAGTCCGCCTTTGTACCTTATTGTGCGTGAGAAGTTTAAATAAATAAATAAATAAATGAGGAAATTCAAACGATGTATGTTTATTGCATAAAATCCAGAACCTACTGATTGGGGGAAGACACTGGCTCCTATAACACAGGTGTTTTAACTAGCGCTAGAGTCAGGGCTTCAGTTTGTTTGTACACATTTTTTTATGCCAATAAATTTTTGTAAAACATCCAATGACTGGAAGAAGAAAAGAATTTGCGTATGTTTTCAAAAGACAACGACTTAACATAGCATGCCTCATCATCATCATCATCATTTCAGCCGAAAGACGTCCACTGCTGGACATAGGCCTCCCCCAAGCACCGCCACCTCGACCGGTTTTGTGCTTCCCGCATCCAGCGGATTCCTGCGGCTTTCATAAGGTCATCGGTCCACCTTGAGGGAGACCTTCCAACGCTACGTCTTCCGGTACGCGGTCACCACTCCAGAACCTTTCGGCCCCAACAATAATATAAGCATGCCTGCAAGAGACGAAATAGAAGGGGTGCGAAGGCTCGAGATATAGGAGAAGTATATAAGTTTTTGGAGACAATCAAAGATACGATGGCTAGACTCTGTGCAAGATGATATGACTAGAAACGGGGCGACAAGGGCAACAAAAAGAGAATGATTATGATAAATGATAATCCAAAAGTGAACCAAACGAAAGAGAAGAAGTTACAAGGTTATTTTGAACTATACAACGCCTTTATAACAAAAAGTATCGCATTAGGAAATGCTTAATATAAAAAAAAACCTTTTAGCAAAATTTACACTGTTCTGAAACGTTTTCAAAAAGAAACTATGTCACATCCAACTTTCGAATTCCATAAGCTGGGTTTTGAAGCAGTAGAACAAAATTGCTATCACATTTTGCTCCTTATTCTGAACAAAATTGTCCAACAGAACTCGACTTTCCGCACTTCACGTTCGTAATTGGGCCACTACTCAACAGCGAGACTTTTTATTTATTTTTACTGGCCACTCTCGTTTGGTTGTGGTCGGAAAAAAGACATTCCCTTTCGAGCAGCTGCTTATGTACAGATTTTTGCTGTATTCGTTGAGTTTGGGGGTGTTTATCGCAGTGCAATCTTTTTGTCGCTAATATTTTTGTAATATTTAAGCTTAGTTCCAATTAATATAATTATATTATATAATTAATTCAGGATAGAAAGGAAGAAGAAGAAGAAATACAGTTTTCAAATAATTTCAATCTATGTTCCACTATTTGTAAAAAAACTCCTACTTTTTTAGGGTTCTGTAGCCAAATGGCAAAAAACGGAACCCTTATTGATTCGTCATGTCTATCTGTCTATCTGTCCATCCAGCCACTTTTTTCCGAAACTATAAGAACCTGTTGAAACTTGGTCAGTAAATGTATTCTGTGCATTAAGATTTTCACACAAAAATAGAAGAAAAAAAACAATAAATTTTGGGGGTTCCCCATACATAGAACGCAAATATAGCGTGGGGTATCTATGGATAGGTCTTCAAAAATTATATTGAGGTTTCTAATATCATTTTTTTCTAAACTGAATAGTTTGCGCCAGAGACACTTCCAAAGTGGTAAAATATGTGTGTCCCCCCTGTAACTTTTAAAATAAGAGAATGATAAAACTAAAAAAAATATATGATGTACCTACATTACCATGTAAACTTCCACCGAAAATTGGTTTGAACGAGATCTAGGAAGTAGTTTTTTTTTTAATACGTCATAAATCGTCAACCGCAATTGCTGCTACGGAACCCTTCATGGGCGAGTCCGACTCGCACTTGGCCTTTTATTTTTTTTTGGAAAGGAAACAACCCATTTCCAATAAAAAGTGTCAAAATACTTTAATTTCGGAAGCCAGAACACCGACTTCCCTAATTAGCATGATGCAATAGGCTAGTTGAAGGATTTTGAAAAACCAATTAGTAATGTTCCTTGTGGTTTATTCACCTTTAAATATAAATATTTCAGCGAAATATTAACATTAACAGAACAATTTTTACAACGTTATTTTATTTCGATTAACAAAATGGGGTACTCTGTCATGGTGGGTCAATTGACTTCATGAACTTACATTCTATCAAATCTGCGAGTTTTTTAACAGTGTTGCTCGCACAAAAACTTTATTTATTGCTTTTTGTCGGAATATTATAATATTCGGCTGACTTAATTAACAAAGTGTTTAAATATTTAAAAATAATATTATGAAAAGTTGTGTTAATGTCTCCTTTGACAGACAATAATGGACACTGCCACATTGTGTGAGAGACATCATTCCTTTCGTACGTCTATTTGTATTGCAAAAGAAACTTATGGCTTCATTTTTAAGCAATTATTTCTCAAAAATATGAATTAATCTAAAATCATTTGTAAAATTAATTTGCTTTTAGAAATTTTTAGCTCACACCCATTTTACTATGCAAAATTCATAAGTCGTTTTTTTTAATGTCAACTTGCCTATTGTATGGAATTATTCAAGCTTAGTTCCCTCGTTCAGGAAAGAAAGAAAGAAGAAGAAATAAAGTTTTAAATTTATGACGTACTACGTTCCACTATTTAGAAAAAAACATTTACAAAAAAAAAACTATTAAAAAAAATACTATAAAGTAAACCAATATTTTACTTTTAGAAGTCGGAGGGAATTCGAAAATAAACAAAAACTTTTTTTGTAAAATATTTTTTTTTCCACAATAAGTGTTGTTCACACTACTTGTCAAATGCATAACTACCTCCTTTTACCCGAAACCTCTTAAAAGTAAAATTTTATAGCGACTAAACAATTTCTATTTTCAATCCAAGCTTCAATTTACACTGTTAAAAAGAAACAGTTACTAGCTTTTTATTTGGTTGGATGCCCTTAAATAAAGCTTCGTTTTATACCACGCTCCTGAAAAACGAAGTTAGGGTAGGTAAGTATGTAGTACCTAAAAATAATTTTTAGTAATGTCGTCTTTTACGAGGTTAATTTTCTCAGTATACAACATACTGTGAAAATAAAACTTGTGTTTATTTTATTCGTAGTGAATAAAGTAGGTCAGAAAGTATTATTCAATTAATTACTCTGATGGTGATAGGTAAAACAAAATAGGAAAAATTCAAAATAGGATTTGAGTGAGGCCTGTAAATGCACGGTCATCACAGACTCAATTTCTTTGCGAAGTTCAGACATTGTTGCTCCATCTAATATAAGAGAGAGAGTAACCGAATCCTGGCTGGTTAAACAATCTTCTAAAATTTCCTCGTATGCAACGTCGTTGTTAAAATACGGGTATTCAGTTTCATCCGGTTAGACTTGAAGCCGACCCCAACGAAAAGTTGGCTAGGCAGATGATGATGACATAATTTTATGTACAGAACTAGCTGCGCTCCGCGGTAATTCCCGCATAAGTGTCGATCCCGTGGGAATATCGGGATAAAAAGAAGCTTATATATTAATTCAAGGTGTCAGCTACCTCCATACAATATTTTATCAAAATTGGTCTAGCCGTTTGAGCGTGAAGAAGAGACAAACATATACACACACTCAAAAACTTTCGCCTTTATAATATTACTTTATAATATTTGTGATGTGATTAGTGTGATGTGTAGTTGACGGCTGTATGATGGGTCTTAATACACCCTGTATTATTGTCTTTCGACAATAATTAGTGTAGTTATTGGAGATGGGGTAGTTAAAAGAATTTTTCTCAAACATGCTTGGAAATATTGTCATTATTTTCGAAAAAGGAACACGCGAAGTATCTAATTTACGGAAAAAGAAATTCAAATCCATTGCAGGAGCGTTTTTTGAATTTGGAACATTACAACGCTCCAGCAATGTTTTATTTCCCTGCATTCTTTTGAGAAAAGCACTATATATGCCTCGGCGGAAATGGCAATTGCCTGTTGCCCGGCCTTTGCAATAACATAATCCGGGTGGTGCCGGACGTAAAGAATAGCACCACCCCATTTCCTCCCGTGGGTGTCGTAAAAGGCGACTAAGGGACTTACTAGAAAATGGGCAGCAGCTTTCTCTATGCATTTTAACACCATACTGCGATCGCCAACCCGCCTGTCAAGCGTGGCGATTATGGAAAACTGCCCCAATTGGGGGAGGCCTATGTTCAACAGTGGACGTCTTTCGGCTGAAATGATGACTATTAATCCAACCGTAAGTTTTGAAATATTTTCCTTCTGTGTTAACACATGAAAAATAAGTGTATGTTACTGGTTACTGGCATAAAGAAATTGTTTTTTGATGGTTTAAATCTATCCTATATACCTACGCACTAACACGAGACAGGCAATTGCCATTTCCGTCGAGGCACTTTTCTCAAAAGAATGCAGGGAAATAAAACATTGCTGGAGCGTTGTAATGTTCCAAATTCAAAAAACGTTCCTGCAATGGATTTTATTTCCTTTGTCCGTAAATAAGATAATTCGCGTGTTCCTTTTTCGAAAATAACCTACCTTGTATATGCTCGTCATATTTGTTTTCATTGTTTAGTTGGTATTTCCAGTGTCATTACTTTTAAAGTAAACAAAAATATTTGCAACAAAAAACAAATTCGTATCAAACTCATACTACAGTCAAGTCTTTTATACCTTCGTCAGTTTTTATTCTTTTCTTTATGAAGTCAGGACGCATAATACCGTTTGAAGCTACGGCACTGAAGTCGAGCCGAAAACTTTTAATTAGGTACTTCATAATAAAGTAGCATACACTTTTGATCAATGTAGAGTTAACATCGAACTAAAACCTTTAAATGGCCAGCCATTTAATGAAATATAAATGTTTATTTTATTTAATAGTCAGTCTTAGACAGATTAAAAAAAAATACAATGAACAAATGACAGATTTTTTAACTGTCTGATATTGTAAAGAAGATGGCTGAATGTTATTCTATGGTATTGACATTACGACGTAAAATATCAGGCTGAGTCAGTAAAGCAGATTCTACTTCATTATTATCATTCATCATTTCAGCCGAAAGACGTCCACTGCTGGACATAGGCCTCCCCCAAGCACCGCCACCTCGACCGATTCTGTGCTTCCCGCATCCAGCGGATTCTTGCGGCTTTCATAACGGCCATCTGTTCTGCGCGCAATGTGCCCAGCCCATTGCCACTTAAGTTTGGCAATTCTTCGAGCTATGTCGATTACCTTGGTTCTCCTGCGGATCTCTTCATTTCTGATTCGATCACGTAGGGAAACTCCAAGTAAGATTCTACTTACCTTGGAATAAACAGAGAAAAAAAATCCGTTTATGTGACTTAAATATTTTGGCTGTGACTGTACTTAGTGATAACAATTAGTTACAACGAGTGCGAGCGTTACGATAAAATGAAAATAGCACACAATTTATATTAATGAGTTTTATTATGGTTTTCCATTGAAGGTGTTAATGGAATTTGTTGGCAGTTGCGGTTGTGGAATTATTTGTCAGTGTTAATTTTGTTGATATCAAACAAACATACGCGTGGAACTAAAAAAAGCGTGCTGTTATTTTGACATTACAAACAGGCATTTGTTTTTTTTTTTTTTTTTTGGCCCGGCCTTAAAGTATAGCACCACCCCATTTCCTCCCGTGGGTGTCGTAAAAGGCGACTAAAGGTCGTAGCACATTTATCAAATCGGAAAGGCATCGTAACCGTATCGCCTTTCGCGTCGCCGTCAAACAGTCGTCAACCTTACGTAAGCACGTAACCAAAGCGGATCAGAAGCTCCGATACGTCGACTCGGCTACGGCTAGGCGACGCCGCGCTTACGGCTCGCCGACCGCTGGTTGACGGCTAGTCATTGATTCTATGTCACACCTCTTGTATGGGGACGATCCACTGTGCGCGGGAGGGGCGTGGACGAAGAGACGTAAGCTAGGGTACGGAGAGCCGTAAGCTAAACTACGGAGAACCGTAAGCGCGGGAACTGCAAGTCTACCACGCACCGCACCGCGGTTGTGAGCTTGTCCCGAGGCGAGGCGATTACGTTACGATTCCGATTAATGTGCGTTGGAGTAGGGTGTTTCATACAAATAATACTGAACGGCTCGAGTTGATACGGTGACGATCCCTTTCCGATTTGATACGTGTGCTACGACCTTAAGGGACTTACTAGAGAATGGGCAGCAGCGTTTTCAACGAGGCCTATGTCCAGCAGTGGACGTCTTACGGCTGAAATGATGATGATGATGATGACTTGAATTTTATTTATTTGTATAGATTGTATAGAAGATAATTACAATCAGCAGCATCCTGTTCGACTCGAAGACAATCAAAACCTAAAAGAGAGATCAGATGAGACAGAGAAGAAGATGAAAATCAGGCTAGTTAGATAGGTAGACAAGCCTCCAGGGGAAAATATTTTTACGGGAAGTACCAAACTTATACTAAAAGAGGCATGAAATTCTTAGAATAACTTTTTCTTTTTTAATTATTAGCCTATATTTATAATAACAGCCTGTAAAAGGATTTTTTTCATACAAAGTAACATATCATAGGTTTGATAGGTTTTGATGATTATAATTCTGTCAATATATATTTGTTGCGCTGATTTACATGTGTCGCGAATCATATGTTGATTAACATCATCATCATTTCAGCCGAAAGACGTCCACTGCTGGACATAAGCCTTCCCCAATTGGGGGTTTTTGCCATAATCGCCACGCTTGGCAGGCGGGTTGGCGATCGCAGTATGGTGTCAAAAATGCCTATAGAACGCTGCTGCCCATTTTCTAGTAAGTCCCTTAGTCGCCTTTTACGACACCCACGGGAGGAAATGAAGTAGTGCTATTCTTTACGTTCGGCACCACACGGTACGGCATCAACATACAACCTGACATTGAACTGTAAATTGCAGAAAATGTAAGAAAAATGAAACTTCGTGGACTACCCTGGCGCTTTCATCTTGAAACGAAATTATTAAACAGTTTCTTGGTTATCGAATTAAAATTAACAATTTTAACTGCATTCATTAGTTCAAAGTCAGACTCAAAGTTGCGAGCTTAAAATTGTTTTAGTTAAGTCTCAAACACATTCATTATTTTAATACTTTAAGTTTAAAAATGTCACAGCTTAGAATATTTAGTATTCTAAATTAAAAAATTGAACTGATTGCATTGTTTATTTATTCGATTTTGTAATACAAAATTAAAACGCCAAAAAAGCGATGAATGTCCCGCATGAAGTATTGCAGCCACCTTTGGGATGGCTCAGCTAAGTACCAACTTGCTGCGCTTGACTCGGTGGAACGCAGAGCTAAGAGGCGCATTGGCGACGTAAAACTGGTGGATGCCAAGCTTCACACCTTAGCTCATCGCCGCAAGGTTGCCTGCTTGTCGATCTTCTACAGATTGTACTTCGGCGAGTGTGCTCATGAACTCCACGACCTCATTCCACCGGCTCCTTTCTACCATCGGACATCTCGACGCACTGCAAGTTACCACCCCTACCTAGTTGATATTCCACCAACTCACACTAACTAAGCGTTTTCAAACGTCTTTTATAATGCGCAAAGCAAAGGAGTGGAACTCTCTGCCTGCGTCTGTGTTTCCGAACGCATACAAACCTAACCTATTCAAAGTTAGAGTGAAGAGGCTTCTTCTGGGTAAGCTCACTCCATCGTCGACTTTGTCTCTGTCACCTCTGACCTAGACTAGAGTCAAGAGAAAACCCATCGTAAAATTTTAAAAAAAAACAACAAAAAAAAAACATATATGTTGAGTTCAGCTTACAGTCTAACCAAATGCAGCAGACTACCATTATTTTACATGGAGCCACTACCTATCTGACATCCAGAACGCAGTTTCTGGGTAACACGTAAAAAAGAAGGAGAGAGTCTCTCTCTTCTAAATCGTTCTCGATGTACGTATCAAGATGCGTCTAAATAGACGCATCTATATGCGTCTAAATAGACGCATCTATGTAAAGTAAAATTAAAAGGGCAATGGAGAGGGCTATGCTTGGAGTTTCCCAACGTGATCGAATCAGAAATGAAGAGATCCGCAGGAGAACCAAGGTAACCGACATAGCTCGAAGAATTGCAAAACTTAAGTTGCAATGGGCAGGGCACATTGCTCGCAGAACGGATACCCGATGGGGCCCAAAGGTTCTGGAGTAGCGACTGCGTACCGGAAGATGTAGCGTTGGATGGCCTCCCACAAGGTGGACCGATGACTTTGTGAAGGCCACAGGATTCCGCTGGATACGGTGTGCGCAGAACCGGTCGAAGTGGCAGTGCTTGAGGGAGGTCTTTATCCAGCAGTGGACGTCTTTCGGCTGAATTATATACTTACATAATTATATTACACTAAAGTTAGTGTATTATAATTATGTTCCCGCGACTACGTCCACATAAATTTTAATTAATTTTTTTATTCCCTATCGCACCAGTTCTGGCAATAATTTGACAAAATTTTATCGCTTTATGACAAAGAGTAACATCACACGCGTCATCAATGAGATAGAGGTGCCCTTATGTCAAAAAGTGATGGAAAATTGACCTCTGGTATTTGCGCTACCATACGAAGCCGAGGTGGCCATTTGAATGATATGATATTCCATACATAATGCCAAAAAGTAAGCCTTCAAAAAAAGAAAATTTAATGTAATAGTAAACAATCAAAGTGTTTTTAAATTCCAATATACCCGGTCCCCATTGAAAACCCTGTATTTAAAGATAGGCAAATTGAATGAAACTGCTATAAATATAATTAATTCGTTTACGTGTTAAAAACAATAATTTTAATCGCATTTTGGTCTGCGAGTTTTAAATGAAATGGTATTAAAGTAAATTGTGAGATACAATTAAATAAAATACTGGCAAAAGAAGAAAAAAAAAATCAAAGAGATTTTTAATAGGGCACTGGACGTAAATTAAAATTATTCATTGTGCAAAACCATCCATTTATCTTTTATAAGTTTTCAAAAACTCTACGATGTAAAAATTTATTTTCAGAAGTTATTTACATCCACAATGAATTCCATTTAACTTTGACCGTTAAAGTGATTCTACTTAAAATTTTATTGCTTCCAATTTCAACGAAATGTTATCTAGCTGCGAAATTGTAACGCAAAACCAGGATTTACATAGATAAGGAAGTTTTATTTTATAAAACGAAAAGTTATTCTAGGAATTTCATGCCTATTTTAGTGCAAGTTTGGTACTTCCCGTGAAAATATTTTCCCTGGAGGCTGGTCTACCAAATAGCCTGATTTCCATCTTTTTCTTTGTTTCATCTGTTCGCCCTATTAAGTTTTGGTTGGCTTCCAGTCGAACAGAATGCTGCTGATTGTAATTATTTTAGATAAGACGACTGCGATCTAAACTTCATAATTCGTTTTAGGGCTAATACTAGTCATTTGGGAACAGCACAACAAGTCTTCGTCTTCCACACTTCTCTTTTAGTCACCATCCCACCCCCACAACCACCACCCCACACTCCCCGCCACTCCCCCGCCACCCCCTTTCTAGCCATATAATTTAGCAAACTCAAACTCAAATCATTATTATTTTTCTATCATGATTTATTTACTGTAACTTATTTAATCAATAAAAAGGAATAAATTAATTGATTCAATTAATTAATTTTATTTCAATTAAACAATATTATAATAATTTAATTTATTTATTTATTTTATTTCAATTAAACTATTTACAGGCACTGTTGAACTATCAAGGAGTCAGTAAGAAATATGAAGCTAGTTGCCCATTCCAAAGCGTAGTAGAAACCTATGAAGAAGAATGGGCAAGAAACTCCATGGACACTCTTTTAAATTAAACTGTTTCAAAATATTAGAAACTTCTATAGTGTTGAATTTATAACTATACTAGCTTTTGCCCGCGGCTCCGCCCGCGTGGATGTCGGTTATCGCGTAAAAAAGTAGCCTATGTCCTTCTCCATATCCCAGGCTATATCTCTGCCAAATTTCATGACAATCGGTTCAGCGGTTTCGGCGTGAAAACGTAACATACAGACAGTCAGACAGACAGACAGACAGAGTTACTTTCACATTTATAATATTAGTATGGATTTGAGAACGAAAAATATAAGCCATGGCAGCTAAAAGATGACCAGTCCCAACTGACGGCGCCCGTTCACGAACATGACTCATGGATCAGCAATATACAGCTCAACCATTTTGAAGGCAGCCAAATGATCCAACACACACGCCACCATCAGCGAGACTTCTGAGTGAGCATGACATACTCTCAGCCGCTAGGGCACATTCAAGCCAATGAAAGACATTACCCGTTAAATAGTATCTCTATAGTACATAGTACTCACACTTGTGCTATGCACTTGTATAATACAAAGGAGATTGAGTATATACAATGCAAAGATAGTCTTACAAACTTCAGCAGCTCCAACATAATTTTCAAATGTTAATCAATTAGTTTTAGTGGTTGTTTTGAACCGTTTAACATTTTTATCATTCCGAGTAAGAATACGGACAACTTTTAAATTGAAACTTTTTTGATGCAACCCCTAACTTGGAGAGGGGGTTGTAATATCGAAAATCCTTGGAAAAAAAATCATATCTCTGAAACGGTAAACATTTTTAGGGTCGCAATATTTTTTTTTTTGAAAGCGAATTTGTCACTAAAGTTCTAGCGATAAAAGTTATATTTGTCGAAATAAAAAAATATAACTGTAAAATTGAGGGCGTTTTCATGCTAAACTCGTGGCCTTGACGACGGCGTTTTTTTTTTTGTTTATGTTAATTATTATACTGTTCTGAAATAACCAATGAAAGGCCCGCTTATAACGAATCGAAGGCGTCGTCCATACTCATCCCTAGTCTGAACGCACCCGGTCCTTATAAACTCAAACTCAAACTCAAACTCAAAGCATTTATTTCAAATAAACCAATTACAGGTACTTTTGAATTGTCAAGCAAGGGGTCGGTCAGTCAGAAAGATGAAGCTAGTTGCCCATTCCAAAGCGTAGTAGGTTCCTATGGAGAAGAACGGACAAGAAACTCCATGGACACTCTTTTAAAATATTGTTACAAAATATGGGTTACATCATTCATGTTGAAGTTATACATGTGAGAACAATGTAGAAAGACGTGCACGTTAGAAGCGTCCGTAATAGAAACAATTCACAAAAATTAAAATAAGCCGTGGCAGCTAAGAGATGACCAGTCCCAACTGACGGCGCCCGTTCACGAACATGACGCATGGATCAGCACCATTTAGCTCAACCATTTTGAAGGGAACTTAATGATCCAACACACACGCCACCACCAGCGAGACATTTGAGTGAGCATGACATACTCTCAGCCGCCAGGGCACATTCAAGTCAATAAAAGACATATTACCCGGTAAATGGTAGCTCTATAGTACATAGTACTCACACCTGTGCTATGCAATTATATAATTCAAGGACATTGAGTTTATACAATGCAAAAATAGTTTACAATCTTCAGCAGCTCCAATAATATTTTCAAATGCTAATCAATTAGTTTATGCGCCCTTATGGAGCAGGACCAGCATTGAGCCAAGCATTTTTGTCAGCGATGTAATCCCCCAATTTATAATATGCTTGGCTGCATAGTGTGCGTTTTATACAAGTTTTAAATTTTGTTTCGTTCAATTGGAGTATGTGGGGAGGTATTTTATTGTAACATTTTAAACAGTACCCCATGAAGGATGAGTCTACTTTAGCCAGTCTGAAACCTGGTTGAACTAATTGGTCCCTATTTCTGGTACTATAATTGTGTCTTTCACCTCTTTTACTGAAAATATTTACATTTTTCCTTACGTACATGATGTTTTCATAGATGTATTGACAAGGTACCATCATGACGTTAATATCTTTAAACAGTTCCCTTAGAGAATCGCGCCTGCGGAGGCCATATATTGCTCTGATGGCTCTTTTCTGTAGAATAAAAATAGATTCGATATCTGCAGCCCGTCCCCATAGTAAAATACCGTAAGACATGATACTATGAAAGTAACTAAAATAGACTAGCCTAGCGGTATCTACATCAGTAAATTGACGGATTTTTCTCACAGCATATGCTGCTGAACTTAGCCGCCCTGCAAGAGATGTTAAATGAGGACCCCATTGCAGCCTTGAGTCGAGCGTGATCCCTAGGAAAACAGTTTTATCGACGAATTCTAGTTTCTCCCTATTCAATACTATGTCACAATCACTACTTTTAACATTCGGTAAAGCAAATCTTATGCATTTAGTTTTTTTCCCATTTAATACTAAATTATTAGCAGTGAACCAATTTTGGACCTGCAATAGGGCGTTATTTACGTCGTCAAGATTTGATGCACGTCTATTTATCTTAAAAATTAAGGAAGTATCGTCAGCAAATAACACCATTTGTGGTTGGTTTTTTAATAAATGGGCTAGATCATTAATATATACTAAAAAGAGGAAAGGACCCAATATCGAGCCTTGTGGCACACCCATTTTTACTCTTAAGCCGAGTGAATTGACTCCATTTATTTGAACTTGCTGTTGTCTATCATTTAAATAAGATTTTACTAAACTGAGCGCAAGTTTACCTAGTCCGTAATGCTCCAGTTTCAAGAGTAAGGTTTCGTGATTTACGCAGTCAAATGCCTTGGAGAGGTCACAAAAGATTCCTATGGCATCTTGGGCCTCCTCCCATGCTGTAAATATGTGTCTTAATAAGGTGACACCGGCGTCAGTCGTACAACGTCCTTTGGTGAAACCATATTGCTGATCGTGTAAGATATGGTTGGTGTTAAAATGATTAAGCATTTGATTGAGCATCACCTTTTCGAACACCTTGCTGAATACCGGCAACACGGATACTGGTCTATAATTGTTAGTGTTTTTACTGTCCCCCGATTTAAAAAGTGGTATAACCTTACTGTATTTCATTAAATCCGGGAAGACTCCTTGATCCACACACAAATTAAATATTAAAGCTAAGTATGGTGCTATAGTCTCGATTATAGATGTACAAACTTTGATAGACATTCCCCATAGATCTTCGGTTAATTTGATTTTGATTTGCCGAAAAGCTTTTATAACTATCATAGGGTTTATATGTTTAAATTGAAATTCAACCGGGCAGCCTGGAACGTTCGCTCTTAATAAACCAATTGAGACATCGGGTGAGGAATTTAAAGATTCCGTCGTTCTAGATGGTATATCAGTAAAGAAATGTACAAATTCATGAGCTACTTCTAAATTGGAGCTTATGGCGCCACGTGAAGTCTCCAATGTGAAATCTGTGTTTCGTATTTTCTTTCTATTGGATTCATTATTTATAACTTTCCAAACTGTTTTTATTTTATTTTCAGCTGATTTGATCTTGTGGCTAATGCATAAGGCTTTAGCTATCTTGCAGGTATTTCTAAAAATTTTGGAATATGTAGCAACATACTTGTTGAAAGTTTCAGTGTTAATAAATGGCTTAAGGCCATACAGCTCGAACAGTCTTTCCCTACTTATCCTAATACCTCTAGTTGCCCAGTCACTAAATATAAAATTAGGGCAAATATTTTTTGTTTTCTTTTCAAAAGTTTTATTGAATTCAGTGTGCACTACTGAAAAGAAATCCTCGTACAATTTATTTGCGTCGTCCATATTATGGCTCAGAACATTTAACTTGTTATTTAGGGTACTATTGAATCTATTTAATTTGCCAGTTGTTATTGGTCTAAATTGAATTTGCACTTTTTGCAAAGGTGTTTTAAACTTAAAAGTTACCGTTTGTCCACTATGGTCAGATGGTAAATAATTTACGATGGCTTTATCTAAATAATCACAATCGCAGAAGACATTATCGATACAAGTAGCAGAAGTTGGAGTTACTCTAGTTGGTTCTATAAAAACATTAGATAAATTGAACGATTTAAAAAGGCTTAATAATCTACTGCTATTTGAATTATTTTCCAGAATATTAATATTAAAATCACCACAAATAATTGCGGCTTTGTTATTGGATGCAAGTTTCGCTAGGACATCTTCCATTACTGACTCAAATAAAGAAAAGTTCTGATTATTAGGGGGTCTGTACACGCACACTACAACATGCTTATCTAGCTCAACACAGGACAACTCGATGCAATGTTCAACTGATAAACCAACTATGTCATTACGTTGCTTAGACTTTAAACAATTTTTTATCAAGATTAGAGACCCTCCACGCAGCATAGATTTACGGTTAAAACAACTGCCCAAACTATAGTTCTCATAATTAATTAGCATTTGGTAATCCTTTAACCAATGTTCAGTCAAACAAACAATGTCAAACTTTGTTTTTTCCAAAAACATTTCAATTTCTAATAATTTGGAAGAAATACCTTGAATATTTTGATGAAATAATTTCAAGGCATTCTGCTGATCTCCTTTTTGATAATTACTTATTTTTGAGCAAGAAGACACCTTGTTGTTGTTAAGTATAAGCATATTCGTACTGGTGCCTTCTGTTGTCTTACAACCTAGTTTAAATGACTATCCGGAGTTAACCCCAATACTTCAATGTCATCACCAGGCAGTGAGCTCATAGTGAGTGAGGGACATGGAACCTCCTTCGTACAATTTGTATACATATTTATAGCATTTGAGCTACATTTATTCAGGCTCACCACCTTATTATTAGTATTACTACTAACTGTTGTGGTATTAATTACACAAGACTTCGACATACTACTTATGTCTGAGTTTATATAAAAAGCTAATAGTCTTGCTATTATGTGTCTAAAACTAACAGGCAGATACACAGTATCCCTAGTCGACCTTAAAGTTTCCACAAAACTGTTGGTGTCAAAAAACACAAGCTTGTCACTATAATGACTAACTAAGAAATGCATATGCTTATTAAGCATATGAATATAATTGTTTTGTCTATTTGTCAATTTTTCAAAATATGGGAAAGCACACAATGTTATTTTACTACAATTTAACTTTAACAACTCAGTTACATAGTCAGTGATTTCTTCTTTTTTGACCTTAGAACTATTACCTACAAATACAGTAATGTTGGTTTTAGGATTATATATTTTTGATATTACTGATGCCATTATTCGTTTGTAGGTTGACCCTGGCATACAATAATTTTGATTAGAATAACACAGTTTGTTACTAATTAATTTACCTACACCTCTTCCTATACTATCTGAGAACATAACTGAATGATAAAGATCCTGACTACTGGAAGATGGACAACTAACAATCTCAGGCTGTATCACATGAGATAGATCTTGTACTATATCAGATATATCTTGGTTGAGGATACAGTCTTGAGAAAAACTCACAGTCTGGGACGGGTCCTCCGTTGCCTCAGGCTGGACAGAATCAGGGATTGAAACCTGACAAGTACACTGACACATAACTAACTCATTAGCAGCAAGAATATGTTCTTTTATTTGGTTCTGAGAACTCACATATTTAATGTAAAGGGAACTAAGCTGACCCTCAAGTGCCTCTATGTCATACTGTAAGCGCTGGGTATCAACTTCATAGATTTTTTTGCTGTCTTCTAATTTGATTTGATAATTTTTTAATTTATTGATTAAATCAACATGCTCTTTTCTCTGTGGAATATTTTTAGAAAAGTGTTGTTTCCTAATTTGATTACATTTTTTGAGTATTCTATTCAGTTTAGCATATTTTTTCATTTTATTATGACTAACTTTATAACCAACATTCTGTTTCAGCAAGGAATCCTCAGTAAGGTCAATACTTATAATGGAATTAGGGTTAAAATTACTATTTAATAATTCATTACACAAGAGGCTAGTTTCTTTAACCTGAGTACATTGTTTTTCTTTCTCTAAACGGATAATACGACTATTAGCATGAATTAATTCATCCTCTAGGTCCCTAACTTTGCTTAAAGCCTCCTCATACAAGTTACTACAGTTGCTGAAACCATCCGTGACCTTCAGTTGGTCGCGTTCATCAACAATATTCAGATATTGCTGATTTAAGACTACTAGCTCCCGTTTAAGGCTTGAGTTTTTGTAAATTATCTTCTTAACTTCCTCCTCACTTTCATCATTCTCCTGTAACAATTGTTGACATTGGAGTTTCGATGCTTCAAGGTCTTGGAGGGCCGTTCTCAATTTAAGCTCCATATCCTGAGCAGTAGCCTTACGGGTCATCACAGGCATGGTTTCAGAATTTGTTACTGAAATTAGAATAAAGAAACAGTGAGAACGAGTTAGACAGACAAATAAAATAAAGTTGGAAATGAAAGGGAAAATGGGAGAAGTTAAGTGTTGATCAGAAGAGAAATAAGGTAGGCTACTGAATTGACTTGAAGAGCTATTATCAACGCTATATTATCAAATTGAATGAGAATTTTTAATGCTTTTATACCCTTAGGATTTTACTTTTCCTAATGTGGGTAGGTTGCCTAGATTTTTTAAAGTTATTATTCGATATTAAATTATAACGAAAATACAAAATTGACGATCATGAACGTTTTATTGTTGTATTTTATGTTAAAGAACAGATTGAGATTAATTGAATCTTCGCTAAGTTTCGTTTTTATTACGATGTAAACAATGCGATTTAAACTCAATTCTGAGTGATAAATCAGTGAACAATTTATGATAAACCCTAACGAGGATGTCTAAAAGAGTTTAAGTGACGATTGTGTGCTATTAAAAAGTAAAAGTAAAGCAATACTCCCCGTTTAAATCCGTAGTTCGAACGTCAGCTGTTTTGTTTGTTTTAGGTTACCGGTGTGTAACCAAACACTGTGTTTTACTTTATATATATACAGGAAAACAATAATCCTGAGTATTTATGCTATTATATTACGTTTACACATTAAATTACACCTTAATTTTACTTAATTACTATTAAAAATAATTTTAAGATACGGAACAAAAATTTGACATGTCACTCGGGCAGTGTTGCCAGTCTATATATGTAGATATATACGGACCGGACGAGTTGGGAGTAGGGATGGGTATGGAATGGCACAGTCAGTAAGGTTAAGTATGAAATATGTCGATGAACTCCTTCTTTTCCTGTACCTTTCATATTATATTAAAGAAATCTCATTGTTTTGTGAAGTCGTAAAACCATGCGCACAAAGGATACACCTTTCAATGTATTATTTTTTCTACTTGAGGGCTTCCTTTTGGAGGTACAGAACTTTCCAGCTCTCTCTACTGAGAGACACCTCCATGATCTCGTTAAATGTCGAAACAGTCACTTTCTTCCATATTTCAACGATGTAATCTTTTCGCCGCCATCATCTCTATTCTTAAATTTATCCTACCAAGGCAAAATTTCTGTAAAGTGAGAATAATAAATTGACGAAACTACATACTCTACACTTACTTAACTATCAAAGAATGCGATCAATTCCTTAGCCGGACCAAACTTCCAAATGGTCCTGACATACCTCAAAGACTGCAAGACAGTTGGCTTCGTTCCATTGCTAAAAGTTTTGTTGAAAGATCAAATTTATAGTGCACACAGAAGGTTCACTTCTCTAACTCTTCTTAGTGTCCTGTCCACTTTAGATAGGTATTGAAATAAGTTTCTCCAGCATCTGTCAAAGGCGTAGATAGACAGACAGATGGATAGAAAACTCTTTATAATGTACACCATAAAAATTACAGATATGAATAATTCGTTATTAATTGGTAGGTATATTTTAATTCCGCGATTTCGTCCACGTGAAATTTCTTGTTCCTGTGTCCCAATCCGTCGCAACGCATTGCCTGCCCGCATTATTATTTCGTTTTTACTCAGCGTACCTTCTGAATTTTTCCCTTTTTGCTCGGCTCTTAAGGATCCTAACGAGATTGAACAGCTTATAGACTTTCTTAAGAATTGGGCTATCAAATGCAAAAGAATTTTTCAAATCAGACTGGTACTTAGAACCAGAGATTAGTGCTTTCAAAGAAACAAAACAACAAACTCTTCAGCTATTATTAGTATAGATAATGCATGATAGGCTCTGGTGCGTTTTGCAGGAGATCTTGAAGACCCCCAAATGACGTTAGGACCGGCCGATATGTGATTTTAATCGGTCTAACATTATCGTTCATCTTTCGTCGACAGATGGTTGAGGTTCTGTAAATATCTTTTTTTTACGACCAGCCAGCTCACAATACTGCTAAGACTTGACTTTCTGTTCTTGTGTTCCATTTTAGGTGCCAAAGGAACTTTTTAATGTAAGTGTACTTCTTCAGGCATTACTTCCAACTTGGCTTACAATTTGAAAAACAACAGTATATTTAAGATGTTTTAAAGGAACTGCAACTCGTAGTTCACGAGAGTTTTCTTTACTTACTTTTAATTGCTGCATTTACGCTGAAAAGATAAATTGTTCCTGTTCATACAAAGTGGGTTCTAAAACATTTTTATGGTTGAATTTTACATCGTTTGCATCTTCCTTCCTTGCACTATTTTCACGACCCGTGGTTTTATAGATATGATAATTATATCTCAAAAATCTCGAAACTCAAAACACAAAGTATTTATTTTAATAAATTACTAGCTATTGAGCTGCTCATTGCTCGCCGTTCGCAAGCCGGCGCCTACGGTGGCTGGGAATTGGCTATAGACTCCCGACGCCCAAGGCGTCTTCTGCGGCGACTAGGGACGTGAGGGCGCACAGATTGCCTCCCCACACGCGTTCCACCTCCTCCTTCGCGAGCATTACTGCTTCGCAGAAGAAGGCGACGGCTTCCAATACACTCTCACTCCATACCATGGCCTGGACCAGGGCCGGACGCGAGAGATCGCCGCCGCCGATCATCTTCGGCCGCACACATACCTAAGGTGCGATACAGCGGTATCGGTCAAACTATAGTCAAGATGTCCAAGATAAACTAAACAATACGACTCATTCATTACTTTTAGTCGTCTTTCATTATTCAGATCCGAGTAGTTTTTAAACTTACAAGCTTCTTTCCCGTAATAGACAAAGTGTAACAATGATATTTTTCTATTTCATCTACAAAATTTGGTCCCCAAAGGTTCAGTTACCATATTATCTTCAAGAAATGTTCCGTAATTAAGGCTCAAATTCCCAGAAAATCCTACTGAAAAAACTAACTTACTTCACGTAATTCAAGTTGTTACAGAAATCGAGCATAGCTTTGAATGTCCTAAGGTTTCCAGAGCTTTTCTGCGAAATGGAATAATCTACTCCATTTTCATGTTCGTTTTGAAGTCACAAAACCCTAAAATAAACAATTTACCAAATGGATCATCTGTTTATCCTTTACAGTGAATCGTAAACGTCAATTAAATGAAAATGTTCTTCTAGATAGCCATCTACCTAATGTCATGCCGTCTTTAAACGACGCAATTACTATTGAAGTCCCTTGACACAAAATACATGTTTACAGAAGGTCGGCTCTATTCAACGTATGATAAAAAACTTTTTAACAAAAAAAAAAAAAAAAAAACCAACTTAAAAAAAAAAAACACTAAAAAGTGAAAAATAACTTTAATTTCGGAAGTCGGTGTCCTTGGTTCTATATTTTCGTTTTTGCCACTGATTTCCGAAATTAAAGTTATTTTTCACTTTTTTTTTATATCAGGTTTTTTTTTTGGTTAAATTTTTTTTTATTTTTCACTTTTTACTTATGATACCTATCCCACAACAATTCGATTACCACTACTTGTTATACCGCACAAACAAGAGTGACACAAGAAACCTATACGGAGTAGATTAAATACAAACTAAACTCAAAAACTACCCAAGAAAAGTTAATAAAAATCGGTTACGAGTAATAACCATTTATAGCCCGAGTGCATCTCATGCTAATTCCGATGAGCCCAAACACGGCTAGGATACATTGTTTTATTACGGAGTTCCGGTGCATACCTTCCGGCTTCATCTTCAGATCAGTTCGATGGTACCATTTTCATCAGAATTATTTATTTAAACTTGCTTCACAGTCGCTTAACAATCTTAATCTCGAGATATCTTATCGCCACCCGTGAAATACTTATCATTGAGAAGTTCCGGTGGCCATTTGTGGTCTTCTTGATCAGTTCCACTTCATCAAATGATACTTTCTGAATGCAAATGCTTGAGTTGTTGATGAAAATACAAAAATCGCTATATGTTTGCCTATAAAATTTGAGGAGTTCCCTCAATTCCTCATGGATCCCATCATCATAACTGGATTTTGAAAAAAACAGAACCAATCTGGAAGTAAATCCTTTCAAATAAAAAAAATATTTTTCAAATCGGTTCATAAGCGATGGAGAACTGAGGTAACAAATATAAAAAAAAATATTATAAAAAAAAATACAATCGAATTGAGAACCTCCTCCTTTTTGGAAAGTCGGTTAAAAATGCACGTACAGTGCACACATAAACGAGCTTCACGTACAGCGACTGCAACGGCATTCGTGAAGTCGCTACTGGCATCTGTTTGAGATCGCCGTACGTTAGCGTCTTTTTTGTATGGGGCCCCTGTTTTCGTTCGTTTTATGGAGCCGACCTTCTGTACCTATCTATTATATGTGCTTGAGTTCTCATTTAAGCTATTTCTGTAACGTTAAGAAATTAGAAGAATGTATCGGGTAAATAATTCTATTTAGGTAGATTTGAAACCCAACTATTATATACCTAGTCAAAAAGATCATATATTTTAGTTTTTTAATGTGAATACCGAATAGTGGGCGTTTTAAGACGAGTGTATGTCATTTGTTGGACAAACAAGTGTGTGACATGTCATTAGATCGACAGGTCGTTAGGTCGAAAGGTCGTTATTGCGACAAGCAATATTATATGTTAAACAAATATTACTTCTAGGTAATACGGTAATCGATATCAATGACGACACAATATTCAAAAAAAAAACGAAAAGCCCTTTCATTTGGTATGTCACACGGTACAGTTTGCAAAACTTTTTTTTTTATTGTATTGTTTGCCCCCCAAAACTGACCCCAATATTCTAAATTCATTTATTTACGGTTCACGTCCGTGTTTGGGTGACTCAAATTGATATGTATACCAAATTTCAACTTAATCGGTCCATTACATTCGGAGCAAATTGGCTGTGACAGAGGGACAGACAGACACACGAGTGATCCTATAAGGGTTCCGTAATATGGTATTCAGCTGTATCCGGTTAGACTAGAAGCTAACTCCCCAACATAGAGAAAGTCTAAGCATATCGATGCCTAACAGCCAAAAAGGGATAAGCGACATTATTTTGCGAAATCGACAAACAATAGACGCAGAAAAAAAAGCTGTTTCTAACCATAAAACAAAAGTCGATTTCGCAAAAAAAAAAATGTCGCTTATCCCTTTTTGGCTGTTAGGCATCGATATGATGATGACCTAATAAAATTCTTCTTTTATAAGGGTACATGAAGTAGTTTTCCTAGGATGGATAAAACACCGGACGGACGCCACGGTAAACGACACGGTTGGGGCACTGGTTAAGCGATTGACTGCGGCGCTGCGTGTCGCGGGTTCGATTCCCGCACGGAACGTACTGGACCCGTACAAGTAGTTGTTCCGGGTCTGGCTGTTTCTGTATGTGAGTTTAAATGTTTGTAAATGCACTCATGATACAGGAGAAATTCCAAGAGAGGGGCAATGTATAAAAAAAAAAAAAACTCCTTGTCCACTCCACGCCCTTCAACGTCCAAAGATGCCCGAGAGTTTCCTCCAGCAGAAAGTTCTGACCATCGACAGGAAATAAAAAAATGTAGACGTAAATTTATCGGTAAAAACAACATAAAAACCACAGTCCTTAAATCATCACTTTAATCTTATACACAAGTTAAAACGAAGTCGTTTCCCCCTTAAAAAAATTACCCTAATGACATTATTTTCATAAATTATCTTATTTTTTAACGAAGTCTCTACCATGACTACTCGGACATTAATTTAATTTAAGTTATGAACAAGCAAGTTTGGGGACATATTGTTCGAAGAACATAGAAGTTTTTAGCAGATATTTTGTAGTTTGTACAATAATTATAAGGAAATTTTGGGATGATACTAATAATTTTCTTTTATTATTTAAAACTGTACCGTGTAATGCCGGACGTAAAGAATAGCACCACCCCATTTCCTTCCGTGGGTGTCGTAAAAGGCAACTAAGGGACTTACTAGAGAATGGGCAGCAGCGTTCTCTATACATTTTAACACCATTACTGCGATCGCCAACCCGCCTGCCAAGCGTGGCGATTATGGCAAACCCTCCAATTGGGGGAGGCCTATGTTCAGCAGTGGACGTCTTTCGGCTGAAATGATGATGATGAATGATTTAAAACTAGCTACACGCCATTTCTTTGCACGGATATACATCTGATATGGCGAGAAGTCAAAACATCGACATTTCTGTTTTATTTATTTATATAACAATTGCTTGCTGAACTAACAATAAACACCAAAGCGTGCAGCAAGTCAACAACAAACAGTCAACTAAAAAAGTTCATGCAAACACTAATCACAAATTTACTGCTAGAGAAAAATATATCATAATTCGGCTCCTGAGCGATTAGGGCGTTTAACAGTTTGATCGCCTGGGTTGAGCGTATCGAGCAGTATAGGTACGCACTGGCAGCGGAGCCGCGAGGAGGCATCCCGAGGCACAGGCACGCGACCGCAGCAGCTGGTCCGGAGCAAACAATGAACAGCGAGCTAGAGTAGTCGCGTCATCGATCTTATTGTTGAGCAATAAGTAATAGTGCATCAACAGCGTACATTATGTCTCAGTTCCAACAGTGTATATGCTTACCATTTTCGCAACATATTGAGATGAATACAAATAGGGATAATACCCTTTTTTTATATAGGTACCGAGCAAATTATGTATGTATGTAAAATTCAAACAAAAAAAATCAATCAAAATATATTTTATTTCACATAAACCTACATGGGCACTTATGAAACGTCAGAAGCTAGGTACACGGTTCCAATTAGTCGTTTCCTATGGAGAAGAGCCGGCAAGAAACTCCATGGTTACTCTTTTAAAAATAATTGGCTTTACAATATTATTAAATAATAGTGATTAAAGGTATGGGAGGACAGTATAGGCCTTTCAACAATTATCAGGTACTTAATAGGCCTACAACGTTCTCACATTCACAAAATACAAAATAATCTAAGTATATAAAATATTAATGACATGATTGCAATTGTAATGTAGATAAACACATAACCCTTCCGAAATACATTCTCTAAATGAAAGCCGCATCAAAATCCATTTAGTAAAATATCTCAGCGATACATTAGACAGATACGAAAAGTGACTTTTTTCCATACTTTTTACAGATAAAGATTGTAGAAGATTACAGACTAAGGGCGTGGACACATGTCTACGGTACGGCACCGGCCGCCGTGTAACGGCACGACGCCGCTACCGGGAGACGGCACGGCGTCGTGCCGCGGCACGATGCCGTGTACGGTGCACCGTGAGCCGTTCAGTTTTTGTCTTGATATGGACCGCGAAAGACGTGTTATTCTGCTCCTGTTACTAAGGCAACGAATGAAGAAAAAACAGAATCAAAGTATCAATGTTTTCAAATTTGTATCCTTACAAAAGAGAAAATTCTCTTTTGTCTTGTCCCAGAGAACGGAACGTGCTTCCACTAGTGAAATTAAAAAGTCGACATCAAAATTGTCACCCATTATTATGCATTAAAATTTAACACGTGCGAACTAAACAACAACAACAAAACATTAACTACCGGTTCGCCGTATGCCACCGCGGTGCACCGTACACGGCACCGTGCCGCGTCACGACGCCGTGCCGTCTCCCGGTAGTGGCGTCGTGCCGTTACAGGGTGGCCGGTGCCGTAGACATCTGTCCACGCCCTAATAATCAAAACTAATAGTCCTTCAGACCGAATTTCGGCAATGGCGACCAATCTAAGCGGAGACCAGCCTTCGGCGCGGGATATATTATTATAGTGTACAAGTGTGTGCGCAGATACAGATGCACTCTCTCTTCTCTCACTCTCATAGTCCGTTGGGCAATCTGACAGGCCCGGAGAGAGTTCTTCGCGTGCTTTCCGAGGCATCACATATCACACCGCCAACTCCCAAACTCCGAGCTGTTACTAAGAAATTCCTAACTACACACAAGTCAGTAGGCTTAGCCAAGTTGACAATCATCCCATTTAAATGATCGGAATAAATGACCGCGCACTAAGTACACAACTGTAACTTTGACGTTAGTTTGACGTTTGTAGGAACGCTCACCATAGACTCAAGTATAGGTTTTTTTAAAATACATTATCGACTCAGTCGTGTCAACTTGGCTACCAACTTATCATTTTCTATGGTCGCTTACGACGAGGCGTCAACGATTGTAGAAAGAGATTCGGTACGAAACGTTTGTAACTTGGCTAGGCCTATTGGAGTGCTTATCAGCCATCCAAAGTCAAGTCTATTTTGTTTGTTTTTTTCTTTATTTTTCGCGTATACTTATATTTTTGTGTCCAACGTGTCTGTGACGTTTTAACCTATTTTTATTAAAATACATGGAAATAAGAACTACAAGTTACTACAATCCACACATTCTTCTATATTATATCGCCGTCCTCGAAAAAACGGAAGCAGACCAAATTAGTTAATCCGTCTCACTTAATTATATCTTTATCGTTCTTGGAGCGAGCTTACTAATCCTCATAAAGCTGGTTTTCCAGTACTATACGAGGAAACACCGAAAGTCCGAAAGGTTTTGGAGTGGCGACCGCGTATCGGAAGACGTAGTGTTGGAAGGCCTCCCACAAGGTGGACCGATGACCTTGTGAAAGTCGCAGGAATCCGCTGGATGCTGGAAACACAGAACCGGTCGAAGTGGCGGTGCTTGGGGGAAGCCTGTGTCCGGCAGTGGATGTCTTTCGGCTGAAATGATGATACGAGGAAACACGAAACAGTATACGGTCTTGATATTCGCCTATATCCCATGTGCAAGATTTTTTTTCTCATAAACTATCAAAGCAGTAACACAGACAGTGTCAGTTATCTGATTAAAGTTAAAAACGGTAATATAAACCCAAGAAAAGTATTAAAAGTCAAATTCAAAGCAATTTATTTTTTGAGCAAAGCTTGTGCTCCAAAAAAAACTAACAATTGACTACTACAGTTCAAACGTCCGTTGTTGTGGCGGCCATGATGTGACGTTTTAAGACCGCCTTTTGGCATGCCCTCGCACCCACCTAGATTGCATAGCTTTTCTTCTTTTTTTGATGACTCACTTCACACTTTAACTGAAGGTTGGCCATTAGCAAAAGTAGTCATCAGTCAATATAAAGCGCTACGAGGACCTTTTGGCGCGTGCATGACATTGACAAAACAAGATGGCGGCGTTAGTTCTACAGACTGTACTTCGGAGAGTGATAAATGATAAATGATACTACTAGACGTACTGCAGGGGGGTACACTACATAAATACGAAAAACTTAATTACGTCAGTCACAAATACGAATAACATATACATTTTTATGCGTACAGCCAAAGTGTGGAACGCTCTGCCAGCGTCTCTGTTCTCTTCCACATTTAACCTGTCTGCTTTCAAAGCAAGAGTGAACAGGCATCATCTAGGCTCTTACGCTCGTTCCATCATAGACCTCATTCATCACTTTCCATCCGGCGTGATCGAGGTTAGGAAAAAACTGTTTTAGCCACGCTCCAAAAGAATCTTATAGAGTTGTAACTGGTAGTAGAGTGACTTCGCTTTAACAATAACGGCTGTTCAAATACAGAGCGTTTTGACGTGAATACGTCTTTAAATTTACTTCTATAGTGGCAGGCAATTCAGAAAATTGATGATAACAAAATCGGAGTATACAGTTTGGTGTTCAACATAATTATCTATCATCTATACCCATAATTTTATTAAGCCACTCGATAAAGGATCAAAGATTGTGATGCATCGCGCGTGGTGGAAGAGAAAGCGGTTTGAGGTCATTTTGCTGCGTCACATAATTACTATTTAGTATAAATTTTGGTTCAGAGAAGCTACGACGTTGGTTTGAGTTTCATTCGTCAGCTTTTTTCAAGATCTATTGATTGCGTATATAAAACATTAGTGTGAAATAGTTGTAGTGAATTTATTTTTACAGAGTTAAAGTAAAAAAAAACCATCTGTCCTCCACTCGTTAAAAAGCCAAACAGCAATCCAGTGATACACATAAACTACCAAATCGTCATCGACATCGCCAACGACGGCGCCAATACATCTGCAGACGTTCACGTCACGGCCGTGTCCACAAAACAGCCACACCTCAATTTTTTTGACACTTTAATATCAATTACTGGTGAAAGTGACTGATTTTCATGACGACCGAAAAAAAAATGATGGTCACCGGTCTTTTTGGAAACCCTAGCATTAGCTTGCGTGGTTAAAGGACATTATTTCCAGCTTAGCTTCACTTCGCCGCACAGCGCATCGCACAGCAATGATACGCCAGTTTTATTGAGTCCTTAAAATCACGGACTTCATCCCACGGGAGTTAATTAAGTTTTATGTGTACTTATACTAAATTATTCTTTCTCTTGATCTTTGTTTACAAATGTACTAAGATACGTCAATCTTCTTGAGAGCGTTGTTCTCCCAGTAGTTTGGTGGCCTTATTTAAAAAGAAGACCACGAAATTATTAGGCAAAAACAAACTTTAGTTTGTTTAATGTTTAGGGGAAATAAACCTTATTTTTGCGTGTAACTATACTCCATTTGAAATGAGATTTGACATTTAAATAAACCTTTTTAATAGTCTGTTCAACCGATTTTGACTTCTATTCCGTAGGCATAAGGATGCCATTAAAAACCCTGGGTAAAAAAAAAGAGAAAAACTGTGTAGTCCGTCAAACAGATAATAAAAAAATATTAGTCACGTATTTTTGCTTTATCATATTAATAAAAAAAATTACTTAGATAAAACACATTAAACTTGGGGAGGGGGGGCATTTTACGTCACAGCTACGTATAAAATCCACTGAGAAGTGACGTCATGCCACATTTGAACTCAATGTATCGCCGTAATATTTTGATAACGTAAAAAAAATAAAAAATACGTGTCCAATATTTTTTAATAATCTACATGATGGACAAAAATATTTTTAGTCATCATCCCTATTCAAACTCAAACACAAAGTATTTATTTCAATTAAACCATTTACAGGCACTTTTGAATTGTCAAAGAGACAGTCAGTTAGTCAAAGAGTTGAAGCTAGATGCCCTATTGCCTAACATACTTTCAATCACATATAATCGAAATTGCTAATCCATGTTTGAAGAATTCGTCTGGTCAACAACATATGTATATAACACAATGAATCAAATGAACATTGTTCAAATGTCAAAATGAAACGCATTGCCATTGTGTGTTACGCAAACACCCCGCTGTAAATCTGCCCCTGACGGTGCAGTGCCCCCTGCCGGGGGCACTGCACCGTCAGGGGCAGATTTTTCGCCAACTACAGCACGGGAGGCTTCCAGGCTGGTGCTTCGTAAAAGAACGGGCTCCCTGTGTGAACAGGACAGAGTGAACAGCCAAATCCTGAGGCATTGGTTGATCATGCATGTCCAAAATAATAATTATGTTAAATTTTACTAACATAGCTATAGGTATCTATACTACATTAAATATAACATTAGACAAATAACTGTTCTCACCCTTTCGTTATTTCGATATAAACGTTTAATAAACTCCGTTATTTCACGGTAAATACAAAGCACTGTAATCTATTTACATTTAAAAATAATTTCAACAATATTACACAATAACTGTCGTTATTTAGCCGTTATTTGTCTAATGCTATAAGTAAATGGAGTATAGCTACTGACATAATATGGACTTGTATAAATTACTGTGTGCTTGGTCTGAAATAAATATTTCCAATTTCAATTTCAATAAACCTATTCATTACTATTTTAGAAGTTCTTCTACTAAGTACTTGATCAATAAATGACAAAACAGACATAAATCAACTCATCGATTTACTTTTCAGCGTATAATTTATTTCATCTTATACGCTTGTCTTATTTATACTTCAATGTTTAAACACTTTCATATGGAAATGAATTAAAAGGCCGAGTTGCCAGTAATTTAAATAGAAGAATGAGTTCCGGAGGCATATGGATCGCTTAAAAGATCGGTAACCACTGCAGGATAGCAGCTAATAATTCGATTTGAAAAAATATGTTTAGATAACCATTAAGTAAAAGGTGAAGTCAAGAGGTGTATGAAAATGACTTTTTCAACACCCTTGCTCGAAAAGTGGCTCTTATTGCATCGCTTTTAGATTTACAATACAGTAGTGTTTTGAACACAGTATTTTTTGGGTGAAAAGAAAAACGAAACCCATATAGGATTTAAAGTTATTTAAAGAAATAGATGAAAATTTACCATAACCCATCCCTTTTATTCCGAAACTACTGAGCCTGAAATTAAAAATAAATACAGAAAATAGTTCGTTACTTATTGATTACAGTAAGATCTATAAGAAGTCTATGGTCTTAAAATAACAAGGTAAATCACTCAATATTGTGCGTACAAACTTACATTTGCAGTTAGAATGTATCGGGGAACATGTTTTTCAACTACAATGTTAAGTTTATTCTTGTGATAAATTCGTCCCAACTACCCGTGGCCTTAATTGTGGGTGGTCCGACACGCGCTTGACAGTTTTTTTTTTTTAGTCGACTGCTTTTCATTTGAAATCCGGCTCGAAGGACCAAATTGTTTGAGCCTTAGCTCGGACTTCCAGTGAAAAGCAGTGGACTGTAAAACTAACTTTTATTTTGAGGTACAGTAAGACAAAAAAAGCCGCGCGTGTGTCGCGGGTGGCGTTCGTTGAGTGAAGTGACAGGCCTACGGTCCCGCTCATGGACCCGCGTCCCGCGCGCCCGCGCTGCCGCCCGACGCCTGTCACGAAATATCCGACGGCGCCCGAATACTTTACATTTCCTCACAAGTACGGAAAAGTGCAAGAATTGACAGACAACTATTAATAGACTGGATGTGCGTTTTTTAATTCTAAGCAAAAAGCCTAAATGCCAATTTTTTTTTTAAGAATGCCTGTTAAAACTCTGTAAATAAATAAAGTAAGATATACATTATATTTCGTCAATGTATTGAATGATTGAATTTCAACAAATTAACATTAATTAGTGTGTTTGTGTGTGATTTATGAACGCAATTTCCGCAACGGGATATTTTATTAATTATCTTAAAAAAGGTTATTAGGTAACAACATGAGTATGTCCATGATTACGCTACCTAACTATAAATTACTGTGGCGCTCACTTGCTCAAGCATTCTATTTCGAAACTGATTAATTCTATAATGAGCAATCCCGGCTTTTAGCTACTTTATACTCTTGCATTACAACAAGCATGTTTGGTATAAATGATAGGAGTGTGATCTGGCAAAACGATACTGTTTGACACAGACAAAAGGATATTTGTTACGATAAAGTAATAGTACATTTTGATACAAGTGTGCAATGTTTGTCATTGCACTTGAGGCGTGATTGCAGCCCGAGCCAAAAGCGATGGCGTAACGGACCTGGCCTTCCTACACTACGTCTTCTGGTACGCGGTCGCCACTCCAGAACCTTTCGGCCCCATCGGCCATCTGTTCTGCGAGTAATGTGCCCTGCCCACTGCCACTTAAGTTTCGCAAATCTTCGGCCTATGTCGGTTACCTTGGTTCTCCTTCGGATCTCTTCATTTCTGATCCGATCACGTAGAGAAACTCCAAGCATAGCCCTCCCCATTGCCTTTTGGGTGAATTTTAGCCTTCTGATAAGGCCCATTGTGAGCGACCACGTTTCAGTGCCATAGTTCATTATTACGCACTGGTCAAAGATTCCGTATTGAGACACTGTGGTATGTGGGACGAGAAGATATTGCATCGCTTCCCGAACGCTGCCCAGCCGAGTCGGATTCAACAGTATTTCTGTTTGTAAATTAAATGGAACACTAAACCCTCCGATGCAGTAGTGTTGTGAAACTTATCTACCGCTGGACATCGACCCTTACTTAGTATCCGTCCGCAATGCATTTGCATTTGATGAAAATTCCAGCAGTAGTTGGAAACTTGCAAAAACTCTAGCAGTTGAGTCCACTGTCTGTCGTACATTCGGAATTTGAATAAAACCTAGATTTTGATAGTAATATACAGTGTGGGGATAAGTGGTTGAATTAGATGGTTTATCGATAGTTTTTTGGGAGAGATGTTATTTTGTTGATCGATAATTTAATAATAATAATATTAATTTAAATTCTATTACAATTATTACTGTCTGTAACTGTTGGTGATCTTCATTTTATTAATATGCGGTGATCCTCAAACTAGACGAGTGTCATTGTAAATTTCGACAGTTAATTATTTCGACACGGTTTGTATGTAAGTATGTTCTGTCGGACTAATACTTGTCGAATATATATTCTGTCGAAGCAATGAGTAGTCGAACTATTGTTTTTCGAAATTAAGACCGTGTCGAAATAATTAACTGTCGAAATTCAGAATGACACTCAAACTAGACAACGCCTGCTTTTTGGGGACCAGTGTTGCGGTACATCATTTTATCCTGGTTATCACTATTTACTGATGATAACTTGCTGGATGGCACAATGTTGCCAATTATAGCAAGTGAAACTCTTTGTAAATTAGACTAAGATAAATAACAACCTTTTTCTCCTTTATTTCTCTCAAGCTACCATGGACTGTATTTTTAAAAGAAATCGAGCTCATTTTTACATCACCGGCCGATTGTGCTGCGTTTTCCCCTCCACTTTTAACATTTTAAACGGTATATCAAAAACCAGAATGTTTGCTTAGATTTCATGCAAATTAATTTAATGTATTTTCATACCATGAATAATTAAATGTAACCGGCCAAGTGCGCGTCGAACCACGCACAGTGAAGGGTTCCGTGGTCAGGATGAATATTAACGCATGCACAGCATTGATTTTAGTAGCAAAAGTTTGTATTCATTGTATTTCTCGAAAAATTTATGTAAAGTTATTTCTGTGGGTGTAACCGAAAATATCCCGTATGTCAAAAACTGTTGTCTTTATTAGCAAAGTCACTTAGAAAAATCATCATCATCATCATCATCTTCCTGCCCTTGTCCCATGTTACTCTGGGTCGGCGGAACACGTTTTATTTTTCCATTCTCCCCTGTCAACCGTCACTCTATCATTCACTCCCTTCTCTCTCATATCATTTTTCATACAATCCATCCATCTTTGTATTGGCCTTCCCCTCCCTCTCCATCCATCCACATTTATATTCATCACTCTCCTCGTCACATGCGTTTCCTCCCTCCTCATCACATGCCCATAAATTGCCAAACAACAGTCACTTAGAAACAACATTCTCTTTTTATTTTATGATCCAACCATACCCCACACGCCACACGTTGTAACGATACATTTTTCCGGGAGGGGAAAAATGTAAGGTCAGAGATAAAACTACCACCTACCTATTATCAGAACTGGAGAAGTCCTAACTGAAGGATAATAACGTGCACGTCTTTCTACATTGTTCTCACATGTATAACTTCAACATGAATGATGTAACCCATATTTTGTAACAATATTTTGTTTTAAAAGAGTGTCCATGGAGTTTCTTGTCCGTTCTTCTCCATAGAAACCTACTACGCTTTGGAATGGGCAACTAGCTTCATCTTTCTGACTGACCGACCCCTTGACAATTCAAAAGTGCCTGTAATTGGTTTATTTGAAATAAATGCTTTGAGTTTGAGTTTGATAATAAGAGGCCAGGGAAACCGGGGAGAAGTTACGTTTTAGGTCCGTCCTCAAGAGTGAGAGGTCCAGGGGTTTCTTGGAGGGAAACCTCGAGTCAGGCTTCTAAGTAACCGACCTCGGAGGAGCAGGTCATATCAAGAGGTCCGAGAGCCACCAGCCGTCGGAGTGTCAAGGCTTGCAGATATAATGATGTTTTCTGTAACACGAAGTAATATTATGCACTGGCTTGTGTCCTCTTGCGTCAGGTGATAGTACTGACGCCAGGGTTAGGCATCACCAGCTTAGCAACCCTCTGGAGACGTCAAGGATTGGAAAATTGCGTAGCTTCAATGTTATTTCAGCATAACTTGTAATCTTCAAAGAGGAGGGAACTTCCCTTATGTCGGAGAGGAGGGAACTGCCCTTCCACCGACCTATACTTAAATCACAAGACTTGCAGACTCGAGCACCAAAAGTAGAATGAACCTCACCGCCCGACTCCCTTCATCCTTTCGTAGATGATCGGCCTTTCAAATTTTGACAAGATTTCTAGAACATAAAAAGAAAAGTAAAGTTATTTATAACCAGGTCTAATATCAAATACCTATACAACCTAACCTCCTTGCACCCACAGTAAATTAAAAATAAAAACCTAGGCTTGTCATCATCTGACATTACAAAAGGTAAACAAACATTGTGAGAGTATTAGAAATCAACAGAAAAACCTTAATAATAAAAATTACAGAGATCTAGGAATGCTTAACCACGAGGCAATGGCCTTCAGTTACATGGAGAGAGCGTATGATAAATAAATCTACATTATAATAGCCAAAAAGTGGGGCCAGATTGTAAACGTTACATTTTGCCCCTCCCGGAAAAATGTAACGTTACAACGTGCATTGATTATTTTCCCTCTGTTACATGTATGGGGAGTGCCATGCCTTATTATTTTGTCGTTATTTCAACACATCACTGTTTAGTGGCTCACAGAATACACCTTTCAAATTTTCATCGATATAGTGAAATAGTCTCCAAGTAAAATGGTAGCGTGACTTCCGGAACGATAGACTGGCGGACAGACGTTTCGACGGACAGACGTTCTGACGGTCAGTCAGACAGACAGACGGACATGGCGAAATTATAATGGTTCCGTTTTTGCCAATTGGCTTCCGAACCCTACAAAGTAAGGATGTTCATAGCTTAATCGATCATTAATTTTTTTCCGAAGATGGGTATTTTTTTTTTGGTAGTTACTATTTAGTAGGTAATTGCATCTCTTTTTAGTAACCCGTGAAGTGGAAAGAAGACTGGAACTATCAAAAATCCATAGACAAAGCCATTGCAAAAAAAAACACAAAAAATTAAAATCATTAAATTCGTCCAACCGCGTTAAAAGATGGTCACGTTTCTGTTTCGTTAACAGTATTTGAATACTGTTGTCTTCCTCACTTATGCTGAAAATCGTATCTTTCGTCCTTTGCGGGATGTGTGAGCTCACTACTGTCAGTAGGAACACTTTTTTGTGCGACTTAAGTACGGTGACAGCAAATCTAACTATTTTTAAATCCCTCTTTTTAATTAAATTCCAAGAACATTTTCGTCCTTCATGATCAGAGATCGGAAAAGAAGAGTTTATTAACCTAAACTTCTAGGACGGAAGTAACATAGAGTGGATAATACCCTTTTTATCGCAATATAACACACAATAACCAGCCAACTTTTCAAGAATTTATTTTCCTATAAAATGTAAAACAAAGCTTTAATAGTTTTAGTACGGAACCCAAAAAATATATTATATACTAGCTGACCCGACAGACTTCGTTCTGTCAAAAACTATTTGACTGTGGCAGTTTGTCTACGCGCAAAGGAAATATTGTAGGAGATGAACCGAATTAATCAGTACTAAGACTATAAAAAGCGCGAGCCAGCACGGGCGCGCCCCTTTCGATCGACGACCTCCACAGCACGCGGACCTACACGACGTCGGGTGTTATCTGTATCGTGAGATTGCTTTTCTTAATAACTAATTGTTGCATTTATTTGTATTTGTTGTGAATTAGCATGTAAGTTTTGATTCTGTTTTCTAATCGTATTAATTGTTTGTAAAAACTGAAGTACAATAAAGTTTAGGTTACGTGTTGTAATGTTTTTTTTTTAAATTGGAATTCCACGTCCGATCTTATATCAGAAGTGGGATCTCAATCCAGAGCCTACTGGCCGCTTAGATTTGAATTAACTGTTGGCTAAACTTGACAAAAATCTTAAAGAAACAGAATCAAAACTACCTTCTTTTTGTTTATCTGAAATTTTGTTGTGCTTGAACCGTTCATTGAATCAAATATGCCGAGAACACATAGCTCGCAAAGTAGATCACGTAGCAGGTCACACCGACGTCATCATAAACGTCATGAGTCTCGAGAATCGTCTCAAACCAAATCTCATAGACGTCACCGATCGCGATCTCGGCTGCGATCTCAATCGCGACCTCGGTATCAATCCTTGTCGCAATCCCGGTCTCGAACACCGCCTGTCGCGTCACGTAAACAATCGGTATTAAAGGAACCGAAACCAAGTACAACCATCAATAAAACATTAGACACCATCCTAACGCGATTAGAAGCAATAGAAAATAATTTTATATCTACCCCCATACCACATTCAGAAATTTCAACTCCGTCTGCCGCTCAGACAATTGTTGACGCGATTCAGGCCATAAATCCAATACGATCGCATAACTATTACATCTCCAACTTCGACCCATCGATACACGATATCGATGCATGGTGCGAAGAGGTCGACCGCGCTCAGTTAACAAACCATTGGAACGACAAAGAATGCCTGTCTCGCGTGGCGGGTTGCCTGAGGGGCGATGCTAAAACCTGGCTGAACGAATGGGTCACTAGTGATAGGTCGTGGACCAGTTTCAAACGCGAGTTTAAACCACTCTGCCCAAGAAAATTAGATTACGCAAACATTTTGTTCGAAACAATGAATCAAACATCGGACAAGTATAACTCGTACGCTGAATACGCACGACGTAGTCTTTTACGTTTACGTATAATTAAGGGACTTAGCGAGGAACTAATGACTTTAATTGTCATTCGAGGTATCACTGACGCGCAAGTCAGGGCGGCAGCCGCAAATGCTGAACTCACATCCGACAATTTAGTTTCCTTCTTGTCTATTTATACTAAACCTGCTCGGGTAAAACCTCCATTGCCACATCACTCTAAAAGCAAATCCACAATAAAGCCAGGCCCATCTTCAAATAAATGCTTTGTTTGTAATCAAAGTGGACATAAAAGCTATACGTGTCCAAAAAATAATAAGCCGTCCGAATCTAGCTCAATTACCTGCACATTTTGTAAAAAGACGGGTCATACAGAAGATAGTTGTTTTGCCAAGGAAAGATCGGCACAACGAAACAAACGTAATGTTAACCTTTGCACTGACCATTCGGGCAACAGGCACAATAATGACATAGTGACCGCAGTAGTGCAGGGTATTCCCGTTGATGTACTCATTGATAGTGGAGCACTAAACATTTCGTTGGTATCCTCCAACATGCTTAAGTATCTATCGTGTTCTACCAAACCTACAAATTGCACACTTAAAGGTATTGGTAACAACGAAATAGTAGCCGAATCATGCGTAACACTTACAGTTGAATTTAACGGCATTACCCTCGAAGCTGACTTTGTCGTTGTGCCTGCGGAATCTATGGTCACACCATTAATCATAGGTACGGACATCTTAAACCGGGACGGGATAACATACGTGAGGACTAAAGATAAGCAATACCTCACGCGTTCGGAAGAAAAGTCACTTAAGGTAGCTTTAGCTCATGTGGTAGATAGCACTGACATAGTATCACCCCTTCAGGGTTCAGAGCGAAACACTTTGATGAACGTAATCAAAGATTTTACTGACTTTTTTATAACGGGTACTGCCACCACTACGGTAACCACGGGCGATATGCATATTAACGTTACCACCAATACGCCGGTCGCTTATCGTCCGTATAAACTTTCTCTTGCCGAAAAGTTAAAAGTTCGTGAGATTGTTAACGAGCTTTTGAGTAAAGGTATTATTCGAGAGTCAGAGTCCGAGTACGCAAGTCCGATCATCCTAGTAAAGAAAAAGGACGGCTCTGACCGCATGTGCGTCGACTATCGGGCTCTCAACAGAATTACAGTGAGGGAACGATATCCGCTCCCGCTTATTGATGACCACATAGACCGGCTAGGTGATAAGAGTATTACTCGCTACTCATCTCTTGATATGGCCACAGGTTTTCATCAGATTATGATAAGCCCATCATCAGTTCATCGTACCGCCTTCATCACCCCTGAAGGCCATTACGAATACTTAAAAATGCCATATGGTCTCACCAATTCACCGATCGTATACCAACGCATTATAAATAAGACACTGCGTAAATTCATTGACGCGGGTAAGGTACTCGTCTACATCGATGACGTATTATTGATGAGCACCACGGTTGAGGAAGGTATCAACTTACTACGAGAAGTACTCACCGTCCTAACTCAGGCTGGCTTTTCAATAAATTTACGTAAATGCGTTTTTCTCACTACTGAAGTCGAGTACTTAGGCAGGATAGTCAAAAAGGGTCAGGTTAGGCCGAGTCCCCATAAAATAAACGCATTATTGAACGCACCCCCTCCGACAAACGTCAAACAAGTTCGACAATTCTTGGGCTTGGCCGGATACTTCCGAAAATACATTGAGGGGTATGCGACAAAGACGTTCTGCATTTCTCAACTCACAAAGAAAGGCGCTTTGTTTAAATGGGGTCCCGAACAAGAAAAAGTCCGGCAAGAAATCATTTCTCGGTTGACTAGTGAACCTATATTGGCCATCTTCAACCCTAAACTACCGACCGAAGTCCATACCGACGCGAGTAGTATCGGCTACGGAGCCGTCTTATTACAAACACACGATAACAACAATAAGAAAGTAGTGGCGTATTTTAGTAAGGTCACACAGGGTGCAGAAAGTAGATACCATTCTTACGAATTAGAAACCTTAGCTGTTGTGAAAGCGCTGCAAAACTTCAGACACTACTTGATTGGTATTCGCTTCAAAGTTGTGACTGACTGCAACGCTTTCAAATCAACTGAACGGAAGAAGGACCTGCTCCCGAGGGTAGCGCGCTGGTGGACTTACCTCCAGGATTTTACATTCGATATCGAGTATCGAAAAGGAGTCATGATGCCTCACGCCGATTATTTGAGCAGGAACCCTCCCTTACATGTCCTAAACATCACGAGGCCGCGTAACTGGGCTCAGATAGCACAGGCAGCTGACGAAGAAACCCAGACTCTTCTCCAACGGTTACGTGATGGTGACCTAGACTCCGGTCGTTACGTCCAACGAAACGACCTTTTATATTACAAATACACACCGATAGGTGAGGAGTCCAAATTCCTCTGTTTTATTCCCAAAGGCCACCGGCTCAGTCTCCTTCGCGTCTTCCATGACGAACACAACCATATAGGCTTCGATAAGACCTTAGATCTTGTGTTAAAACACTTTTGGTTCCCTGGCCTTAGACAATTTATAAAAAAATACATTGATCACTGCGTGACATGCATTTCAAAGAAACGTGTAGCTCCCCAACAGAATATCACTTCATGGACAAAACCCGAGGTCCCATTTTCTGTAATACACGTTGACGTACTAGGCCCCTTACCCGAGTCTAATGGTTATAAATTTGTACTCCTATTAGTAGACGCTTTTACAAAATACACACTGCTGTACTCCATCTATAGACAAGATGTAATAGAATTAATACGAACTATAACTAATGCGGTGTCTCTTTTTGGAGTGCCGAGATTAATTGTAACGGATAAGGGTCGTATGTTCGAATCTTCAAGGTTCGTGGAGTTTATTAAAGAGATGGGATCAGACATCCACTACATAACACCGGAAATGCACCACGCAAATGGGCAGGTTGAACGATACGCCCGGACCGTACTCAACATGGTCCGTATAGTAGCTAGTCATCAAGAAGGTCGCTGGGCCGAAACACTGTGGAGGCTACAATTAACCCTCAACATTACAAAGCAAAAGACGACTCAGGCTTCTCCCCTGAATCTCATGATTGGAACCGATGCCACTACTCCAGTGATTCGGTCACTTGTTCGAGATGTGGCGCTAGAAGAATCCCAACCAAACCGTGAAGGACGAAGAGAGCTACGCAGAAACCGTGCTATCGAGTTACTTCGGAGCAATCAGAGCCGTCAAGATGAATATGTGAACCGGAACAGACGCCCACCTCGGGTGTTCAACATTAATGACTTGGTTTTTGTAATTAAGTTTTCACAGTCTACTGGCAAGCTGGATCCAGGCATGCGCGGCCCCTACAAGGTCATCCGTGCGCTGCCTAGCGGACGATACGAGCTACGACTGTTGAGTGGCTCGTATGGGAAGACTTCACAGGCTGCAGCCCAGTATATGGTCCTGTGGAAGGGAGAGTGGTGTCCCGATACCTGTGCTGCATTCTTTGAGCGTGAGTACAGTGTTACATTGCACTTGGTCATTTTTGTTGTAATGATCTAGTAAAGAAAATGTTATGAGGCAATAGACAGACTGCGGGATGTCCAAGTTTTATGTTTGGTAAACTGCGGGGTACCAAACTCATGTAGAGGACGGACCGCGGGACGATCCTATAAGCAAACAGACTGCGGTATGTTTGCTTACATGATTGAGTGATGCCTTATGTTAGACAGACTGCGGGATGTCTAAGTTTTATGTTTGGTAAACTGCGGGGTACCAAACTCATGTAGAGGACGGACTGTGGGACGTTCCTTTTAGCAAGTAGACTGCGGGATGCTTGCCTACATGATTAAAAATATATCAAATATGTGTTACGTTATGTATTTACAGAAGCCGATTTGACAGAGGATATCACTACCCCCGATCACGAGATGACACATGACCCTGCCGACACACCCATGGCAGAGGCGGAGGCTGGCGCATCTCGTTTAGCTGCTGCTGAAGACACCACCCCAGCACAGGCATTGCCGGACATATCAGATGCCGTCGTGGACGACGCATAGTCAGGAGAGGCCGTGTAGGAGATGAACCGAATTAATCAGTACTAAGACTATAAAAAGCGCGAGCCAGCACGGGCGCGCCCCTTTCGATCGACGACCTCCACAGCACGCGGACCTACACGACGTCGGGTGTTATCTGTATCGTGAGATTGCTTTTCTTAATAACTAATTGTTGCATTTATTTGTATTTGTTGTGAATTAGCATGTAAGTTTTGATTCTGTTTTCTAATCGTATTAATTGTTTGTAAAAACTGAAGTACAATAAAGTTTAGGTTACGTGTTGTAATGTTTTTTTTTTTAATTGGAATTCCACGTCCGATCTTATAATATAGTATAAACTTCACTACTCTACCCCATCTACCGACCTACCTACCCTACCCTACCCTACCCTACACTACCTACCTACCTATCTACCTACCCTACCCTACCTACCCTACCTAACTACCCTACCCTACCCTACCTACCCTACCTACCCTACCCTACCCTACCTACCCTACCTACCTACCTACCTACCCTACCCTACCCTACCTACAAAACCAAAATCAAAATATTTTATTTCACATAAACCTACATGGGCACTTATGAAACGTCAGAAGCTAGGTGCACGGTTCGAGTTAGTCGTTTCCTATGGAGAAGAGCCGGCAAGAAACTCCACGGTTACTCTTTTAAAAATAATTGGCTTTACAATATTATTAAATAACAGTGATAATAGGTATGGGAGGACAGTGTAGGCCTTTCAACAATTACCAGGTACTTAACAAAATAGAAAACCGCCAACAAATCTACACTCTACTAGGCCTACAACGTTCTCACATTCACAAAATATAAAATAATCTAAGTATATAAAATATTAATGACATGACTACCTACCTACCTACCCTGCCCTGCCCTACCCTACCCTACCCTACCTACCCTACCTACCGTCCAACCTTCTCCTGATAATAACAAACACAACAAAAAAATAATTAGCGAAATCGGTCCAGCCGTTCACTTATAGTTTTTCTTTTTTTTTTTCATATTTTCTCACCGTTTAAACCTTCCCTGGACTACGACAAACATTTCAAAATCAAAATCAGCTAAATCGGCCCAGCCGTTCTCGAGTTTTAGCGAGACTAACGAACAGCAATTGATTTTTATATATATATATGTAGATAATTCTTCAAATTAATAATTTATTACTATAAATAAAGTCTAATAAATAATTCGTGGTTTTCAAATCCCGGGATTTAAACTTCATTATAATTATTCCGGAATTTTGGAGGAGGTATTATTTTCCTCGAAGTTTAGGTAAATAAACTTTAACTATTCCGATCCGGTTCCGTGTGGTGCCGGACATATAGAATATCACTACCCCATTTCCTCCCTTGGGTGTCGTAAAAGGCGACTGAGGGACTTAATAGAGAATGGACAGCAGCGTTCTCTATGCATTTTTACACCATACTGCGATCGCCAACCCACCTGCCAAGCGTTGCGATTATGGCAAATCCCCCCCTTTTGGGGAGGCCTAAGGCCAGCAGTGTACGTCTTTCGGCTGAAATGATGATGATGATTCCGATCTCTGCTCATGAAATTTACGTTTTCATTATTCTATTAGATAGTATTATTTAATTGGTTATTGCAATTTGATTGTAATTAAAGTCATAAAATATTATGTATTAGATAATATATGACTTCAATTACAATAACCAGTTCAACCAAGCACTCATAATACAAGCTGGATAAACTTTTCTTTAACTTTATTCATTAAAGTTAACTGTATAGTTGGGAACGATAAAAGTTTGTGTTAATTAAACTTTTTGAAGCATTTGAAACTAAATAATGTATAACGTCTACAGAAAGTTTTATGGCCATACATACTATAAACATATTTGTTTAGTTAATTTTGACAATTCTAGGAGGATTTTTAACTGTTTGGGGCAAAAATTTTATTTTTGTTTTGAAGTGTAAGTATAATAACCAAAAAGTTTCATATGTGTGAGAAAGTTTTAAGCTCGAGTGTTATGACACACTTTGCACACTTGCAACAAAATTTACTATTATTTGTCATAACAGGTCATCATCATCATTTCAACCGAAAGACGTCCACTGCTGGACATAGGCCTCCCCCAAGCACCGCCACCTCGACCGGTTTTGTGCTTCCCGCATCCAGCGGATTCCTGCGGCTTTCATAAGGTCATCGGTTCACCTTGTGGGAGGCCTTCCAACGCTACGTCTTCTGGTACGCGGTCGCCAATCCAGAACCTTTCGGCCCCAATGGCCATCTGTTCTGCGCGCAATTTGCCCAGCCTATTGCCACTTAAGTTTGTCAGTTCTTCGAGCTATATCGGTTACCTTGGTCCTTTTCATAACACGTGTTTCATACAAATTAGTTTTAAAGAAGTATTAAGTACATACATGTTTTACCTATCGAAGCGCACATAAATCTTACAAGATATTATAGAACAGTTTCGATCTAATAAAATAAATAAATATACAGGGTGTCCAGTAAATAGCACGACATACTGCAAGGGGTGATAACTTGGGTCACTACCTATCAATACAACACAATATATGTTCAGCAAAATCTTACGGATTTAGAGTTTTACAAAATTTTCCGAAATATCGAAAAATCTCTACCTTGAAACAGATTTTTAAGCATCTCGTAATGAAAAAATCCTTTCTAGAACTTTTTTTACATCAAATTATTCGTGAATAGGTTACTCTACTCATTATAAGTTTTTTTTTGATCAAAAACAAGAAAGTTTTGAAGAAATAGTTTTTTTTGTTAAAATTTTCACAGAACGATTTTCTTTTCGCATAAATTTAACCGACAGTGGTAAAAAAAAAATGTATGTGGCAGTTTTGTACAACAAACTTAAAAGATAGCCTGTTTAATGGTGATTTAGGAAAGATACAATACTAGTGCATTTTCATTAAAAAAATACAAAAAAATGCTATTTTAGTTCCAGAGAAGCTGATTTTGTTGAAAATGTAATTAACGTAATTTTGACAAAAACCACTATGAGAATAAGTAATAGCTGCTCATTTACGCGAATTATTATAAAACTAGTTGTGACACGTAAAATGCGGGATTATGGCCGGGAAGTAAGAGCCTACTTAGATGAAGCTTACCCAGGCAGGTGGATTGGGCGACTGGGACCGATATTATGGCCACCTAGGTCTCCGGACCTAAACCCCCTGGATTTTTTTTATTGGGGTGCCATGAAGGACAAAGTCTAAGAAAAACCGATCCAAAATGATAATGAATTGAGAGCAAGGGTTAACATTGCAGCAAGAAAAATATCGGAAATAAGCCTGAGAAGACTCAAAAGCTCATTTTTAAGAAGATGCCGAGCGTGTATTAGGGCACAAGGGAAGCAATTTGAGCATTTATTGTAATTTATTTAAATAAATGTTTATTCAAGTTAACTCCTCTGTTTTTTTTACTATCACCTTATCCTTCAAGATGTCATTTACAGACCGGCCGGCCGGTCGGCTGTAGATTGATTATTATGTAATTCGAACCGTAGTACGACCTTACAACGATTCGAATTCAAAGTCACATTACTTGCATTTAAAATAAAATGCTCTTATTAACTAAAATAGCTTATTTTTCGTATTTTTTAAAATGAAAATGTACTAGTATTGTATCTTTCCAAAATCACCATTAAACAAGCTATTTTTTAAGTTTGTTGTACAATACTGCCACATACATTATTTTTTCACCACTGTAGGTTAAACTTAAGTGATAAGAAAATAGTTATGTGCAAATTTAAACAAAAAATAGTATTTCTTGAAAACATTCTTGTCTTTGATAGAAAAAAGACTTATCAATGAGTAAAGTAACTATTCACGAATAATTTGATGTACAAAAAAGTACTAGAAAAGGATTTTTTCATTACGAGATGCTTAAAAATCTGTTTCAAGGTAGAGATTTTTCGGTATTTCGGAAAATTTTGTAAAACTGTAAATCAGTAAGATTTTGCTGAACATATATTGTGTTGTATTGATAGGTAGTGACCCTAGCTATCACCCCCTGCAGTATGTCGTACTATTTACTGGACACCCTGTATATATACATTTTTTAATATAATCAGTCAATAGAACAATGTGTTTTTCAATAGTAGTTTACAATCGGAACAGTGACGCAAAGGACATAGCTCTTACTCTGACTCGTCTCGTCTAGTCGGACGAATTTATAGAAGTTGTTGCAAATCATCTGAAATCGACTTACACAGTGTATCACTTAACAAGTTTAGAAGATCTGTCTCTGATATACGGGACTGCATTATACTAATCTATACTTTTTTTATTTTTTTGTAAATTCATGTTCATATTTAAACTTAGATATCATTACACATACCCTTTTGCACCTTCCAACTTTTGTGATTTCATTTAAATAATTTGATTTAGTATAATTCAAATATCCACTTATTTAAATTTTGTTTTCTAATTCTAATTGTATTTTATATCTTCATTATTATTATTTTAGTTAATTAATATGTTGTTTTGTGTTGAATGCTGTGTACACCTGTGTACGTTCTTTTTTAACTCGTCAAATGTCAAGTGCACCTATGCGGTGAATAAGAGCAAACGCTCGAAATGTCTAATGCACCGCATAGGTGCATAACTTTCAATCAAAATAAATGTCAAATACATCGACCAATAGCGAAGGTGACCTTGATTGAAAGTTTTTATTTTAGATATTTCGAGCGTTTGCTCTTATGCACCGCATAGGTGCACTTGACATTTGACGGGTCTTTTGTATGTACTGCTGTTGGTGTACCAATTATATAAATAGTTTGTATAAAAAAAAAAGACATTCATCATAATTATTTTGTTAGCTTTTATCCATAGTAATATTATAAATGTGAATGGAACTCTGCCTGTCTGTATGTCTGTTAAGTTTTCACGCCTAAGCCGCTGAACCGATCGTCATGCTATTTGGCAGAGATATGAGATATTTGGCCTGGCATATGGAGAAGGACATTGGCTACTTTTTTACGGGATAAGCGACATCCACGCGGGCGGAGTCGTGGGCTAAAGCTAGTAATGTATATTTCACTGTGATTCATTATGTCGATAAGTTAAAGAACTATCGACATACATCACATCACTATGATGGCACCATCTGTATCTTAAAGCGGGCAAATATTTCCTGAATATTTGATTCTTCATCATGGTGTAGATTCGTGTGAGTATGTTAGCAGATGCGTAGCTTTGATTTGTTTAGAAACATCTGCTGCGCTTCCTGTTTTGAATTTCACGTTAAATTTTTCATAACACCCTGTAGCTAAATTCTAATAAAACACACTTAAAAATGTTTTTAAAAACAAGCTTTTATTAAACTCAAAATACTAAATAAAACTTCGTAAATATAGAACTGTCAAAGTTCTATTTATTTTATTTATTTCTATTCACGAAGTTTTATTTAGTATTTGTGTATTCGTCATAAATGGCGCTAACTATCGTCAAACCAAAAAAAGCGTTGTTTCACAAAATTATGCCCTTAACGTTCGTTAAAAAATAACGATCACAGTAACCCACTGGTTAACGTCATTTTACATATTCTTCTACATTTGAAGTTTGACGATCGGTTTTTTTTGCAGTGAAACAACGCTTTGTATTTAACGAACGTTAAACATCATAATTATGTAATCGTTATTATTTGACGTACGTATGTTACGTTAACCAACCGTTTGACGGTTTTTTTTTTAATTGTGATTGCTTTATACACATTGACATGCATATTTACTTGTGAAGTTATAATATTATTATTTTAATTATTGTGAATGTGAAGACTATGTGGGTCTTTATTTTTTTTTTCTTCTCAGTTTTTTTTTTTTTTTTTCTGATCATGTTATGGCAGTTTGAGTAATTTATGCGGCCTGCCCAAATTTCCTTTCTTTGGTATTGTTCGTCGAATCGTTGAACTCCTTATGTTCTGAGTTGAGCTGTACGATTACTGACAAATGCGTGCACTGTATGGATAGGTCCACTCAATCTGTGTGGTTCTTTCTTCAAAAGATTAAGATTATGTCTGGAATTTAAAAGAGACTGTGATCTCTTAGTTTGTTTCGGTCTTTCTTCTCAGAGTAGTCAGATACGAAACGCCGACCTCATCTAGTTTTAAAATATGATTGACGTGTAAAAGTGTTTGTAAAAACCTACTTACAGAAATAAAATCATTTATCATTTATCATTAGAAACAACCGGCCCTTAGTGTCTCACATATTTTTTTAATTTATCGTTTATTTTTATAGCCATCCACATTAATACTCAAAGTAAATGTTTAGTAGACAAAATTATGCGTTCCCCCCAGTAATTATTGTTAATATAATACATGATCCTAACACGCCATCATGTTGACATCATAAAAACCGAACCATGTAGATAAACAAAAAAAAAATGAGACACAAAAACCAACCGTGGTTAATAAATTCTGAATGTGTGTAATGCCCTGAAAACGCAGATAAGAGAGGACATTTATCATTTAAGGTTCTACTACCGGTATGTGATCGAGTGTTACCATAATTACCTTGCATTTTATCACAATTGTTTTTTATGCATTAACTCTTGAAATGTCGCATGAGGTAGACTAGGTAGGTATGTACTAGCTGCCCTATCAGTTTAGTGTGCACAAACGCTAGCTGATGCAAAGTAATAATGTGATTGTGATAATAAGTATAATGTGATTGTGAGCGCGCGCGCAGGCGACGCGAAGGTGGGGTGTGAGCGAGACATAATTATATTCTTGCGTAATAGTATGTTTTAGTGGATACCTACTTTATTTATTTATTTCTACACGCGCGTGATGCCTGCGGATTATTTTGTGTTTTATTTTTTATTTTTATCTAATAATATTTATTTATATATCTGGTTGTATAGTTAGATTATATTCTGAGTACTGTTTGTTTTATTTTATCTAGTTGCCTATTTATGTTCATTTCTTTAAACCTGACTTGGTTTCCGTATGTCTTTTCCGGGTAACTACTGAAAATCAGCGCTGTGCTGTGGGTCCCTCATAGCACAGCATCATGCTGAGTGAAAGCCTTCTTGTCACAGTCATGACGTGCAGCTGCCGACTATTTTGTTTTGTGCTCGTGATTGGAATGTAGATCTATTTTGTTTATTTTTATTTTTCTGTATACCACCTACTCAAGTTAATTATCTTTTTGTATGCACGTGTTTTTATGACAAATAAACCTACTTTTCTTTCTTTCAAAGTAAAAGCTAAGTAAGTAAATTATTAAAAAAAAAACAAAAAAAAAAAAAAAAACCCGACTGCAAAAACATAACTGAAAAGAGAAAAACTAAGCATTATAATCTATAGAATGTTGGTATTGCAGCATTTACAAACAAAATCTCTTTTCATGCCTTATTAGCGATGTTATCAATATGAAGATTGAAGTACAATATCGAGTCCATTGCAACACGAATATGGAACTCTTTGCAGACAGATAACCATGCCATGAAGACTATAATCAAACTTTATTAAATAATGTTTTGGTTTTTTGTGAAAGGATTGCAAAATGGATCTTCAAAGCAACTGCCAAACGAGCGGTGCAAGTTCTCCGTTTACCGCAATCGTTCCCTGTAGACTAATTATTATTACTATTTATTTATTTTGGACTATATACACATACAAGTACACACAATCCATATGGTATTAGTAACAATTACTTAAAAACTATGTTAGTAAACAAACAACTAAAAATTTATGTGGCCCAACACACGTTGGCACGTGCCTCCGTACCCGTATAAAGGGACCGTCCGCCTTGTCTAATAATGTTTTTAGGACACTGTTGGAGCTTCCCCGTAACCTACCAATTATTGACGCTGTTCTCTTGCTCATAATGCCATGAAAATCGTCAACACGGGCTTCCGCGAACATCTGCGAAGTGCTGCAGAATTGCGGAAGCCCTATCAACATCATAAATCCATTATTATATTGTACGCGCAGAAACTTGTAGGAACTTTGCGTATATTTCACCTACAAGTTGCACGTGTAGCTTGTGGGTGAAATATACGCAAAGTGCCTACAATGTCCTCGCCAACGCCCTCCGCTCCCTCTCTGTATCAGCATCGTCAGATAAGTCCTCAGTGACTATATGCCCTAAGTATTTAAACTGTGTGAAACTAATGCAATTGGTTCCCCGAATACGGGCCCTGAGGTATGCTTTACATAAATCTCCAGCTCCCCACATGCGAGCTCTAACGACTAATTGAAACGGTTGCCTGCATGCGGGTCCTATGGCATGCGTTACAGAAATCTCCCGCACCTCACGTATGAGTCAATCACGTATCAACAATGAAAATGAGCCTTTAGGTCATAGCTGCTAAGTAGCTTTCTGCCCTTTTCACATCCTTAGCTTCACTATGAGATTTATTCCATTCGCCGATTCCTAAAAGAAATCCTTCCCATAACGTATAACCCAACCTTTGCGGAAACTTGACGACCCGAGTTTTCCCACACAAGAAATTGCCAATGCAATATAACATAACCCGATCGCTGAATCCATTGGTTACAATATTGACACAGGGTGCAAAGAATTATGTACCCTATTCCGTTCTGATAAAGACGTTGAGCTAACCAAATTGAACGATGGAAATTGGACGCAAGAAAAATGTACGGAACTCTCATAGGATTATTTATGGATCGTTGAAGGTTCTTGTGGTAGCAATTTTAGTATATTTTTGAAGTTTAGTTAGTTTTTTCCACAGTTCGTTGGACATTTTTAGAGCAACCGCGCTGTTAGATTAAAGCGTGGTCTTATACTGGTGTAAAATTGTATGGTTCGTAGTTGATACGCAATAACCTGAAATAATTTTTCTTATTTTTACTGTAGTTTGTGATACAATGATTTTTTCATTAGAACAGATACAATTTCACTTGCACTTCTTTCTGGGATATTCAATTTTAACTTGGTAAATTATTTTTGTGAACAGTAAATGTGTTTTTTCTGAAAGAAAAAGTATATAAGAAAGAAAGGAAATACGTTTATTTGCGGCAAACATGACGCCAAAAGAACACAAACACGAAAAGAACAAGTTGGGGAAAAATATGCGCCACATCCACGCAAAACGGCCATCGCTCAGCATAATGCTACCCCAATGCAAGACAGAGCCCCAGCACTGGTTTTCAGCGACAGCCGGCGCTGACGTGATGACGTCACCCGGTGCAGCATAATGAGGCAAAAATAACAAAATAAGAAATACAATACTTCTAAAAGTTTAAAAAAATATAATATTCAAAATGGCAACATTCCATGCCGTCGGTAACGACTGACTGAACAACTTTTGCGACGCTGGCTTAATATAATCTGTGCATGCACTTGTCATAACAATTTGTTTGACGTTTTGACATAATAATTTATCATATATAATTTATTTACTAGGAAGTTTTCCGCATTATATGACTTTTTAATCCTGTTCTTATAATAAAATTTAATAGAATATTATTTATCGTTGCTACTGGTACCTACCTATTTAAAATGTTATTCAACAATCCGTCTATTTTCGGGCCCAGTAGCTTCCCCAGTCACGCGACTGACTTACAGCCGATCTCATCTACATGAACCCATTAACTGCGTCCAAAATTCCGATTCACTGGGTCTAACCACTACCATCGCATAAACCAGGTAAGAGCCGTAGGCGAGGTTTATAATAGTATCACACGAGTGTTTTCTACGCTAATATTATAAAGAGGAAAGATTTGTACCTATTTTTGTATGTTTGTATGTTTGTAATGAATAGGCTCAAAAAGTACTGGGCCGATTTAAAAAATTCTTTCACCAATAGAATGCTACATTCTTCCAATTTGACATAGGCTACATTTCATTTTGAAAAAAATTAGGGATCCTTGGTAAAATTTGAACAATGTAACCGAAGGTGTAGAAAAATGAGTCTTAAAATGATAATTGTCTACCCCGTGCGAAGCCGGGACGGACTGCTAGTAATAAATAAAAATAAATAAAATAAAAAAGTCAAAAACAAATCATTTATTTCAAATAGGCACGTAAAATGCACTTTTGAACGTTAAAAATTACAAAAATAGTTAATTGATTCTAGTTGCCCCTTCCAAAAGGTAGTTATGTATGGAGAAGAATGGGCAAGAAACTCCATACTTACGCTTTTAATAACAATAGTTTGCATACATTAATTAAAATTATAGGTGAAGACGATGTACCTAGAATAAAAATTACTTACCACAATTGGTAAAAATCATGAAAACTGAAGTAATGACAGAAAAATTGATAAATGCGATAGATACATGGTGCTCACATATTTACATTGTATATGATTTTTACCAATTTTAACATATAATAAGTCAGTGTGTGAGTTAAATTATATTAATAACAGAAAATAAAATTAATATCATAAAACATATAAAAATTAAAATATAATAATAATTAATACTTTATGTAAACTTATGCAATTTTATCAAAAACACAATAAATAATATCGTAAATATGGCGCCCGCAACCAACTTTTCACCACGAGGATACGCTTTACAGCAGCCTCCACCATAGATATTACTTAAATCATTGAGAACTAAAGACAGAAAAGAAAGAATGAAAAGAATAAAAAGAAAGAAGGAAGAAAGCTGATATTCCACCAACTCGCACTAAGCGTTTTTAAACGTCTTTTATAATGCGCACAGCAAAGGAGTGGAACTCTCTGCCTGCGTCTGTGTTTCCGAACGCAAACAACCTAATTTATTCAAAGAGAGAGTGAACAGGCTTCTTCTGGGTAAGCTCACTCCATCGTAGACTTTGCCTCTGTCACCTAGACCTGGGCTAGAGTCAAGAGCAAACCCATAGTAAAAAAAGTCACAGAAACACGTGCATACTAAAAAATAATTAACTCGAGTAGGTACGAGTAGGTAAACAGAAAAATATAACAAAATAGATCTACACTTCTAAATAGAACAGTACTTTAAAGGAAAATAAACACACTTGTGGAGATATTAAAACAACCAATCGCCACCCCGCTTTAATAAATTCTTGTTCGCTATTATTCTCTTCTTTGTCAAGAACCACAGAACACATTTCAAGATACTTAGAGCCTGTTCCATTAGTATCATATGAAAGTGTAAACAAACCCTGTTCAGGTACATTCTTACGCAATCAAAACTAAAGGGCATTAGTAACACATTTGTCTGTATTTTTAGAAGGTTTCAACTTTATATCTCACCACATTTTCCAACAATTATTATAGGTAACGTTATTAAATAGTACTTTAAAAATCATCGACGGAAACTCGAGGTTATTTAATTAATTTCAATGATAAAATAAGAAAAAACATCTTTAACACATTGACTGCCACCGCGGTCACCGGTGACCGCTAACAATAGTTTTTCTATTGTGTCTGTTGTCTGGCAGTCAAAGCCAGGTGATTTATAATTAAAATTTCGGGCTATACATACATACATACATAAACTCACGCCTTTTGCCGGGCTTCTTGGTAAGCAGAAACTATAGAACGCCGCTTGCTAAGCTCCTGAAATACTCCTTTAGCTTTGTTTAGTTCATACATTTGGTCATACATGCACGCCTGTTGCGAGTACTACGCAACAAATTTTGAATTCCTGGAATTTCGGGTTTAATTATTTAATGAATAATCAAAACACTCAATTCGTAAGTAGCACTACAAATGGCTTCCACATTGATGTTTCATGAACCATTTGTTTACATTTTCATTAGATCAGTTTGGAACAGACCATAGTCTTAAATATAAAGCAGTACCCGCCACTTCTCTTCTACAAAATAATAGAGGGTATATTTAAACAAAGGCATCAGCCATCCTGATGTGGTTTCCGCATTGAAGCACGATCCTTTGAGTTGTGGTCAGGACTTTAAGGCATTGAAATAATTCCGGAGTGTGGCGGTCTACTGGTACCAGTATCAGTATTTGAGACTATATTAAATTATGGAGATTGGAGGGGTTTGTGGCTAAGTAATAACTGCCGCACGAGTCGATCGATCAGACTGACAACCATGTTACCATAGAGGTATGAGGAACAGGGTGTAAAATTCACTCATACTCTATGGAAAAAGGAGGATCCTCCGACCAGACGGGTATTGTGTCTGGTGGGCAACTGCCGACGGTTGATGTCGGAATGTTGTATATATGCTAGTCGCAATAAATTCGGCGCAATAAATAAGCGGTAAATTCTGATTGCGCGATGCAGGATTTGTGACGTCAGGTTTTGATACGTAGTTCGCATGTGGCGTTGTAGATACCTACCGCCACATTACAACCCGAATTTCTATTTTTTAGTTTACGAGTATGACGTCACTTTCTCATCAACGCGCCGGTCTAGAACACTCTACCGGCGCATCCGCTGGGTACGTAGCAGGGGGTCCTCCTAACGGAGCAGGTGGGTCAGTGGGGGATTCTGCGTTGTTCGTTCATTCACATTTAGCTAAGCACGTGAAGCGGGCGTGTTCGTCCTGTCTGTCACACTACAATGCAATGCCGCCCTCATACTCAAATTCCGCCTCTGCTCAAGACGCTACCGGCTAGCTCTGCAAATCGGGTTGAGCGGAGACTACATTAAACCTGTAGGAGTATCTAGTCGCCATCTCGTCGCTGGTCGTCTTCGTTGGGCCTCCCTCAGGTAACTTGGGGTCTCACCTGGATGGATGTATTTACTTGTGTACAATAAAGTATATTTAAAATAATTTACATCACACCTGGCCATAATGTAAGTTTTACCGCACGCTACGCGTATGGAAAAACTCGCATTATGGCCAGGTGAAGACGTAAAATTGTGTACTTACCACGGGTAATAAAAAAGAAAGCCCTCTATCGCATATTTACATCCCTCGCCTGTGGCTCGGGTCACAAATACCTGCGATTTCGGGCTTTCTTTCTTTTACAGCCCTTGGTAAGTAATGTACTATAAAAAAATATGGTAAATAAATAAATAAGATCTCTGAGCAAATACTCCATCTGGGCTTTAGATGTCACCAGCGGGATGCGTAACAAACTTGCAGTAGCAATGGATTTCATTTTGACAGTTCAACAACATTCATTGCGTTATTTAAGTTGTTGAGCAGACACATTATTCGAACATATGAAGCAATGGATGAGTAATATCTTACAAAATCATTTTGATTGTTATTGATAATGTGTTACGCAATAAGGAGCTGGGTAGGTAATAAGCCGCGTGAATGACCGATTGATTTCAAAAATCATAATTATAATATTTTTTAGGGTTACGTACTAAAATTGCAAAAAAAAAAACTCTTTAATTTAATAGTTTTAGTACGGAACTCTAAAAAAAATTATTTATGATTTTTCCAATCAATTATTTATAAATATAAATAAAGACCAATAAATAATTCGTGGTTTTTAAATCCCGAGATTTAAAAGTCATTATAATTATTACGGGATTTTAAAGGAGGTATTATTCACTCTATGTTACATCCTTCCTCGAATTTAAGGTAAATTAGATCTACCTAGTTCGATATCTGGTGATAACAAAGGAACACCAAAAATATCTGAAGAGACGCCAAAATACAGGAGGCTGAATCGGCTTCAAAAAAATGTTTCACCTCTTAGAATGCAATAATATCGGACATTGTCTAATGTTATAAATAACTGCATACTCGGTTCAATTCGGAAGAATGTGATACTTTATTCTGATCAAAAATATCTGATATCACTTCGGCGACATAAAAACCCGAAATTATAAAGATTAGAGTTGCATAAAGATAAATATAAAAAAACAAGAATCCTATTTACTTTTAATTCTTTCCTCAAGATAATGTTATTATTTACGCAACGAAAAGAAAAACGGGAAAAGGAATTTTATATATCACCATTTTGTGGTAAAAAGGTTTACAAAAGAATTTAAATACAGAATATACAGAATTGAGGCAAAGTTCAAGGAGGGTTAATTTTTTCAGCAAACCTGCTTGAAAAGTAGCTCTTATTGCACTGCTTGTAGGTTCACAATGCATTGAACACGTGTACTTTTTACTTTGCATTCCCCAGATAACTTTATATTAGTTAGAAATGTGCGATTTTTTTTAATCTCAGCAAATAATCCTCATGCCTTTATTTTAATTTTTAGGATTCCATACCTCAAAAGGCAAAAACGGAACCCTTATAGGATTACTCGAATGGACTGGAATTTTTTCTGTCTATCACAGCCTATTTGGTCCGAATCTACTGGACCGACTATGTAGAAAAGTATACATATGAAATTTCGTGACCCAAACACGAATGTGTAACGAAAATAAATGAATTTTGAATAAGGGGGTCACTTTTGGGGGATAAACTAGAAAAAAAAAACAGGAATTAGAAAATTCTAGACACACTTACCGAGGTTCTTTATTGAGCCGTTTTTTATCATTCCGCCGCAGTTACGCGCTCTTAAAAACAATAATCGTTTTCATTGACTTTAAAAAAAAAAAAAAAATAACAAATAACCTTAGAACTTCCCTTCGATCACATTTACTTCATTATCCTTCACCCTTCTTCTTTACATAATACGCTGTACGATGCGACAATATACGCCAGTACGCAGCGTATCAAAACGTGTCTAATACGCAACAGCGCGGCCGCGTTCCGTGATTCTGAATAATAATCACCAAGCTTTTAAACATGCTTACAAGAACAATAGCAGGTATAAGTATATTCTGGTGTATGGGGTTAAAATATTATACAGTGATTGAGGAGCGCGTGGCTAAATAATAACAGCCGCACAGGTCGATCCGTCAGGTTAAGCTACGCTTCCCGGGGTTGGTCCGTGGATGGGGGACCATCTTTACATACCGAGACTCCTCCGAGAATCGGAAAGCACGTTAAGCCGTTGCTCCCGGCTGTCAGTCGTGGATCTTTGACAGTCGTTACGGGTCGTCAGAAGCCCAAAAAGTCTGACAACCAGTCTTTCCTACTGGGTTATGGAGGTCATAGCAGATAGGCAGTCGCTCCATGTAAAATACTGGTATTCAGCTGCATCCGGTTAGACTGGAAGCCGACCCCAACGTAGTTGGGAAAAGGCTAGGCAGATTGACAGTGGTTGAGAAAGGGATAAATGTGATACTTTTCTATCATAATCAGCGTATAATGTTCCCACTGCTGGGACACAGGCCTCCTCTCTTCGAGAGGGAGTGGGCTATAAATTGTAATCTATCACACGAGTCCAGTGTGGATTGGTAGATGTCCCATGTCTTCGAATTTTTGGTTCTAGGACATGCCGGTTTCCTCACGGTTTCCTTCACCATTTTGGGAGCTGGAATCGAAACTTTAGATTTTTCATAACCATGAAAAATCTAAAGTTTCGATTCCAACTGAATAATTATTGTCGCTGCAACATTTCACTATTGCAGTTTATGCTGAGATCAGATCCACTTTTGGCTAATAAAAAATACAAAAATGTGTAACCCAATAAAAGTTTTGGAGTCAAATTATAGTATATTTTATATCGAGGGACTAAACGAATCCGTAATATACCAGAGGTGGTTTGACTCCCAAGCGTGCGAGGGGAGTCAATGAAACCGAGGGTATATTAAGTTGGCGTTTAGTCTCGATTGCTTTTTTCACTCCCTAGAGACTAAAGTGGTCACTTTAGTCCCGCTTCGTATGGCTATATTGGCGTACTTTTAGAGCATGAGATGTGAAAACGTATTTTTTTTTATTTCTAAGGTATATATTTATTAAGTTAAACTTCTCGCTCATAATAAGGTACAAAGTCGGACTTAATGCCTTAGGCTTTCTCTAACAAGTCAACCAAGGGTGGTGAAGAGATAAGATAGCAGGTGTTCTAAGAGGATTTAATAATAATAATACAAAAATTTAAAAAAACCGAATACAGCTGAATACCAGTATTTTACATGCAGTGACTGCCTATCTGACCTCCACAACCCAGTAACTGGGTAAGACGATACCCCTTGGTAAGACTGGTTGTCAGACTTGAACTTCTGACAACCCGCAACGACTGTCAAAGATCCACGAATGACTGCCGGGACCATCGGCTTCACGTGCTTTCCGAGGCACGAAGAAGTCTCGGTTCCGATTGGCACCCTTGGGTACGGAACCCTAAAAAAACCGCATTCTGCACACGGATCCCCAAAAACTGCCATAAACATTTTCCAAAGCAGATTTACCTACTCTGGTGTAGAACGATTTAAAACTCTTCTAAAATGGAACTTATATCCTCAACAAACAAGCCAAATAACCTGGTTATTTATAAAACCTAACTTTAAACTATTTCAACAAAACCGATTATCAACCTTATTAATATGAACATAGTGTTGTATTTCCCTTAGTGTCCACGTTTGTATTTATGAATTATATCTGCGGTCGTCGTGCGGTGAAAAGTAAGGCTGAAAATTTTTGTTTATCTCTGCAATATTAATATGATATGGGAGAAGTGTGCCTTTGACCGAAATAAACATGAAATTCTCATACGACTATTTTCGCATTTTCCGAAAAGAAATTGAGTGGACGGGTTTTTAATTGGATGCGATTGAAATGCGTTTTGACTGAGTGGAGAAATGTTGCTTAATTGCGGTGAATGGGATCAATTTGTGAGATACAGCTGCTTTTTTTTTTTGACCACTTTTATGCATCGAAATAATTGTCTCTGTGCCTGGAGAAATAGCCTATGTATATACTTTGATTACGTTGATTTTAAAAGTCACCCAAAGGGCAATGGCTATGCTTGGAGTTTCCCTACGTGATCGAATCAGAAATGAAGAGATCCGCAGGAGAAACAAGGTAACCGACATAGCTCGAAGAATTGCCAAACTTAAGTGGCAATGGGCAGGGCATATTGCGCGCAGAACAGATGGCCGTTGGGGCCGAAAGGTTCTGGAGTGGCGACCGCGTACCGGAAGACGTAGCGTTGGAAGGCCTCCCATAAGGTGGACCAATGACCTTATGAAAGCCGCAGGAATCCACTGGATGCGGGAAGCACAAAACCGGTCGAGGCGGCGGTGCTTGGGGGAGACCTATGTCCAGCAGTGGACGTCTTTCGGCTGAAATGGTGGCCTGTTTCTGACATTATGTCGAAAGAACAGCTTTTTAGCAGCTTACTTATAACAAAAAGACATGTTTCATTTCGGTCTGTTTATTTCAGCTAATCTCCGAAATGGCTGACCCGATTTTGACAGGACTTTCACGGGCAGATAGCTAATATAACTTAGGCCTAGTAACTTAGCCTACTTTTATTTTAGAAAAAGCGCAGTGTGCAAAGCCGCTGGCCGCAGCTAGTCTTCAAATTAAATAATACAATTAATGTGTACAAAATGTAATAAACATTTTTTTTTAAAGAGTGGGTAACTATGGAGTTTCTTGCCCATTCTATTCCATACGAACCACTAGAATTATTTTGACGTTCAAAAGTGACATTTAGGTGCATATTTGAAATAAATGATTTGACTTGACAATATAATGATTCTAGACAGCGTTGAAATTTTTGTGCGAAAAAATGTCAAAGCTGTAAAGGCTCCTACAAACAGGCGCGACAAAAAAGTACCGCTCATCGCGCGACAAGCGGTGTCTTTGTGTCGCGTCGCGTGTCGCACCTGTTTGTAGGAGCCATAACTTCAGTGGTTTCGGCTCACCGATGATAAATCAGTCACCGCTATCTCTCCATATATAAGTATAGATATACTTAATATGTACGGGTACTGTTAATTTAGTTCGCTCAAAGAGATTTTACATTAAAATTTTACAAAAAAGTTCTATTTAACAAAGTGATACCTTTTTCACGGAATCGAGCAGCTTTGTTGAAGTATGTTTTATGCATGGAGTTTTGTTTCAATTTTAATTACAAAAAATTTGAGAGGTAATGGCCATTTTATTTACGTAAATACTCGTAATGTTAAAATTTAGGCCATATACAGTAATCCATTTCTAGCACGGGAGAAGAGAATGTATAATACTTGTTAAAGTTGAAGTTTATGAATGTGATCATAATGAAGAGATCCGCAAAACCAAGGTAACCGACATAGCCCGAAGGATTGCGAAACTTAAGTGGCAATGGGCAGGGCACATTGCGCGCAGAACAGATGGCCTTTGGGGCCGAAAGGTTCTGGAGTGGTGACCGCGTACCGGAAGACGTAGCGTTGAAAGGCCTCCCACAAGGTGGACCGATGACCTTATGAAAGCCGCAGGCATCCGCTGGATGCGGGAAGCACAAAACCGGTCGAGGTGGCAGTGCTTGGGGGATGCCTTTGTCCAGCAGTGGACGTCTTTCGGCTGAAATGATGATGATGATGATTACTAATTAATGATTTTATAAAAATAATATTTTAAATATTTAAAATGGCAACATTCCACTCCGTCGGCAGCGGCGTAGGCGCCGCCAGCTTGAGCTAACTGTTAGTGCAGAGTATAGTGTAAAGTACTTACCCTGTGGCGTGCAGTTTAGAACTTATGACTTAATCAATGATGGATATAATCAATAACATGGCGCATGATATATTATTACGATGGAATTATGTAGTATGTCACCCGGCCTCCGATTGATTGCCATACTGACCATACATTTTGTTGAAATCGCGACCATAGTTGCGCTACCATGGTGTCCACATAAAACATAGCTCTAAAAGTTCTACGCAATAGAAGACGAGATAGTAGCATCGCTGACTTAAGACCTGGGGCCCAAGTCTGCTATTTTTATAAATTCTTCACTCCAACACGACCCCATTGTCATTTTACTAAAAGTTCGTAATTTGCTAAATTCATAATGGTCGATTATTGGTCGGTCAATGGTCTCGTAATAGAATTGTATTACAATGGCATTTTGAAGATTTATTCATGCCAGATTTCATCTATATATATTTTTACATATTATTTATTAGTGTATAAGGAATATGAAGTAGTAGGAAGTTGGAAGTTTAGTAGGAAGTTTAATTTGTCATTATGTACGAGATTACCAAATCTTTCAATGGAGTGTCAGTGGCTGACCATTGGAAAGTCGTAATGACGCCGTTGTATTAGTAGATTACCAAACTTGTCAAAATCAACAATTATCTGTGAAATTAATGATAGACCATTCTGACACTATTGTAATAAAAAATCTTGAGGCCCTGGTTGTCTAATTTTCTCAGCCATTTGTTTAAACTTTCATCCCATACTTTTGGAATAGACCACACATGACTAAATTATTCGCACTTGCACAAACAAAACCAATTTGTACTTTCACAAAAATCCATTTCAGTTAAAATAACGATGCGTTCCCGTTATTCGAATATAAATCGTTATTCCTGACAAAAAACCCTAGGAATAACGGTAAAGCAATTTCGTGCGCGTTTTAACGAAAATTACATTCGAGAAAATATGGGAAGGTATATAATTATATACTGTTTTGTATTGTGAGCTCGATCGAACTATATTTTTCAGTTTATAAATTATAATATATACTAGCTGTATCTGAGCTGTAGCTTTAACTTTAATTTTTAACCGCGTGAAAAATGTATATTTTATCAATGGCGTAATTTTCCGCCCTAGTGCGGTAATGCAAAGTAAAAAGCACGCGTGCGTATTATTTTTTTTGGATTATAAACATAAAACGTGGGTATTGACGTTTTTCTGTGGATGCAGTTAGCGATAATTTACAAAGTTAAGGATATTCTCCTTATTAAACTGTCATGGTCACTAATATTATTATTAACATAAGCGGGATATTTACCATGTTTATTCATTGTTCTGAGAACTCAGAACAATGAATAAACATGGTAAATATCCCGCTTATATTAATAATAATTCTCCTTATTGCTACAACGGTTCTGGTACCTTCCTTTACTGCCTTGTCTCAAAAATCTAACCTGTATATTATGTACTAGCAGCCCGTCCCGGCTTCGCACGGGGTAGACAATTATTTATTTTTTGGAATTTCTACACCTTCGGTTACATTGTTCAAATTTTACCAAGGATCCCTAATTTTTTTCAAAATGAAATGTAGCCTATGTCAAATTGGAAGAATGTAGCATTCTATTGGTGAAAGAATTTTTTAAATCGGCCCAGTACTTTTTGAGCCTATTCATTACAAACATACAAACATACAAAAATAGGTACAAATCTTTCCTCTTTATAATATTAGTGTAGATGTAGATATAGAATTTTGGCGGTGCTGGTCTTTTATCCGTATATGATAAAACAAAATTATCTTTATAGGGTGTAATCTATTCAAACACGAAATATTTTAAGAGATACACGTCGTAAAGAAGCCATGGAAATGTCATTTTTTTAAATTTTATTAAAAAATGTAATAATTTAAAATTACTTGATATGATGATTAGGTAATTATGAAAATTCATCGTACTCGTGCCGCCACCGTCGCGGCGTCGCAGCGTCCGGGCGGGTCATTCATAGAATCCATACTAATATTATAAATGTGAAAGTAACTCTGTCTGTCTGTCTGTATGTTACCTTTTCACGTCTAAACCGCTGAACCGATCGTCATGAAATTTGACAGAGATATAGCCTGGGATATGAAGACGGACATAGGCTACTTTTTTACGCGATAACTGACATCTACGCGGGCGGAGCCGCGGGCAAAAGCTAGTAAGTAAATAAAGGATTTTTTTGCAAAACGTCTCAAGCAATTTGAAATTTATAATAAGTAATTTTGTAAAAATATAAAACACTTAGGCCACTCGCCCACGGAGACTTTTTGTAGCGATACTGCCGCGCGTTTCCGAAACGCGCGACAGTATCGCTACTAACGCGCGTTAGGCGCATTTGCAATGCACTACAGAAGCGATGCCAACGCGCTACTAACACGCTACAGTATCGCGACTGTATCGATGCAAACGCGCGACCGTGTCGGGGGCCATCGGGGAGAGAACGGAGGGAGGGTGGCCCGTGAGTGGAGAATCGAGCATCAGTGCTCCTGTGGCATGTTTGTGCCGTTACTAAATCGCGTTTGCATCGCGACAGAAGCACGACAGTGTCGCGTTTGCATCGCGACTGAGAATCGTAGTGTGGGCGAGGGCAAACAGCTAGCGGCTGCATCGCGGCTGTATCGATGCAAACGCGCGACAGCATCGTTACTGCATCACTACAAAAATTCGAAAAAAAAAAAAAAAATGTTTTTCGTTGCTATGGCTTTTTTACCACCTATAGATGTCTATAGGTGGTAAAAAAGCCATAGCAACGAAAAACATTTTTATCTAAGGCCCCTCGCCCACGGCGAAGTTTCCCTTTAAATATTTCGTGTATGAATAGATACCTTATATATACTATGGTGAAAAAATCTGTCAGACACCATGATGAAGATGCATCATGTAAAAAAAAATAGGCAGTGGACTGAAACACTGCCACTGACTGACTGATAGTAGTGCAAACTCAAAACTCGCATGTCGTGCATTTTGGTGACGCGAACTCATAAGTTTTACCCTTATCAAAAATCGCTCTAAGCAGTTAAATAAATTTTCACTTAAAAAAAAAAAACACCTACATTTACTTTAACTTTGCGAAGGAATTAAGGAATTTTTAATGGAAGAGACTTTTGAATCATTTATTTAATGCAACCACATTGAAGAAAATAACTCTATCATTCAAAAACCACACAACACCAATATCTTAATCTACCAAACACATCACATTCAAAGATTTCCAGAAGTGCATGTGTTACTGTCCTTACGCCCGAAGCACGGAATGGCCTATTACTGTCACAGATAACTTTGAAGTATGGCGCATAGAGTAACGGATATCGAGATGTAGTGCGCTTGATTCTTGTTCGGTAGTAGCTCTGTGTTGGGGAAGTCATTATTCTTCTTCTTCGTCGTCTTAAGCTAGGTCTGTACATTAGGCGTGTGTAAATCTTTACGGAACCGACTCACTGATCCGGATCATTGAAGTGATTCAAAAGATTGGTTCAGTTACAACGTTTCAAACGCATCATTTGGATCTGAAACATTGCTGTGTGCTCTTTCCGCGCGATGAGTCGCTTGCGAGGCGACTGAGCAGTGAGCGAGAGAGGCAAACTGAGACACACTGAGTTACTTTACTACTGACTCGCAAGTCGCGAGTGAGCGGTTGACATATTGCAATCTATACAACTCAGAAAGAGATACCAAATGAGATGTGTATCACTCAACTCGCACATTTTTTCACTGTCGATAACCATGCACGTAAAAATGACCACTAAGGCGCTTACATATTAAATACTATAAGGTCGTTTTTTGCATATAATGTTTGCGCTGACAAGTTATCGTTTTACTTTGATGCGTAAATGTATACGTAACATTCAATATTTTATATCCCTTGAGCCGATGTTCCGAATGATTCAAATGAAACATAACAGTGTTTCGGATCATTTCAGTGATCCAGACGCAAATGTTCCAATCGCAAAAATGATACACTTTGCCCATGCCACATGGCATAAGTACATGCCAGTAACATGCACAGAAGTATGCATGTAGCTTGCATAGCGTTGTGTCATACCAAATTCTGATGGGTGATATCATCATCTGCCTGGTTTTTTCTTAACATGTAACACGTATTTCCTTGCGCATGAACACATGGGATGACATATCAATATTTCGATTAAGCAAGAAACATCTATGGGTATGGGTCTTTTTGTCAAATCACTGTATTATAAATGACTAGCTCGAAAGACACGACGCGCCATGGCTTATGGTGAGACATGTCTTATCATAAGAACATTATTGTTGTTTTCTCCGGGAACAGTACTTTTTTTCAAACTCAAACTCAAACTCAAACTCAAAGCATTTATTTCAATTAAACCATTTACAGGCACTTTTGAATTGTCAAAGAGACGGTCAGTTAGTCAGAGTCGGCAAGTTGAAGCTAGATGCCCATTCCAATACGTAGATCACTATGGAGAAGAACGAACAAGAAACTCCAAGGACACTCTTTTAAATGAAGATATTACATAATCCTGGGTACATTATTCTTGTTGCTTCTATATGTGAGACAATGTAAAAACTAATAAAACAATTCAAAATATAAAATTACAAATTAAAAATAAGCCCTGGCAGTCAAGAGATGACCAGTCCCAACTGACGGCGCCCGTTCACGAACATGACGCATGGATCAGCACCATCCAGCTCAACCATTTTGTAGGGAACCGAATGATCCAACACACGCGCCAACATCAGTGAAACATTTAAGTGAGCATGACATACTCTCAACTGCCATGCTCTTTCAAGTCAACATAAATCATAATAACATAGTAAACGACTCCATGGTATTCACATTTACAAAATTGAAAAAAATGCTGCTAAATTATACAGAACTATAGTTTGCAATGTATTTGAGAGATTAATAAAAATTTACTACCAAAAAAGAAAATAATTATTATCTATTGGAGAATTCATCAATAAAAACATGCTTAAATAAAAACAAAATAAACATTAAGTTCGTAATGTCAGAAAATAAAAAAAAAATAAAAAAAAAGGGGGAAGCAACTTCCAAGTATTCAAATTTTATCTAGTGAGCCCAAGTGGCAGTGGAGCAGGACCAGCATTTAGCCAAGCATTTTTATCTACGATATAATCATCCAACTTATAATATGCTTGTCTGCATAGTGTGCGTTTTATGCACGTTTTAAATTTCTTCTCATTTAGTTGAAGAATATCGAGTGGTATTTTATTATGACATTTTACACAGTACCCCATAAAAGAAGTGTGTACTTTAGACAATCTGAAGCGTGGTTGATCTAATTTGTTCCTATTCCTAGTGTTAAAATTATGCCTGTCACTTATTTTACTAAAAAGATGTAGATTTTTTCGTACATACATAATATTTTCATAAATATATTGACAAGGTACCGTCATAATGTTAATCTTTTTAAACAGCTCTCTCAGAGATTCGCGTCTGCGGAGGTTGTAGATAGCTCTGACAGCCCTCTTTTGCAGAATAAAGATGGAATCAACATCTGCAGCTCGTCCCCACAGCAAAATACCGTAAGACATGATGCTATGGAAGTAACTAAAATAGACCAGTCTCGCGGTATCCACGTCTGTTAATTGGCGGATTTTCCAAACAGCGTAAGCGGCTGAACTTAACCGCCCTGCAAGTGATGTTAAGTGAGGACCCCACTGTAGTTTTGAGTCAAGCGTAATCCCCAGGAAAACCGTCTTTTCGACGAATTCTAGTATCTCCTTATTCAATACAACGTGACATTCATTACTTCTAACGTTCGGTAAAGCGAATCTTATGCATTTAGTTTTCTTCTCATTTAATACCAAATTATTTACAGTAAACCAATTATGGACCTTAATCATAGCGTTATTTACGTCGTCAAGGTCCTGGGCATGTCTGTTTACTTTAAAAATCAGTGATGTGTCATCAGCAAATAACACCATTTGGGGTCGGTTTTTCAGTAAATAAGGTAAATCATTTATATATACTAAAAAGAGGAACGGACCCAGTATTGAGCCCTGCGGTACACCCATTTTGACTTTTAAACCCAATGAATTAACACCGTTTATTTGAACTTGCTGCAATCTATTATTCAAATATGATTTTACTAAGCTAAGCGCAAGTTTACCCAGTCCGTAATGTTCAAGTTTCAAGAGCAGTGTTTCGTGATTCACGCAATCAAATGCCTTTGATAAGTCGCAAAAGATGCCTATTGCATCTTGTGCATCTTCCCATGCCTTATAGATGTGTTTTAATAAAGTGACCCCAGCATCGGTTGTGCAACGTCCTTTGGTGAAACCATACTGTTGATCGTGTAGGATGTTATTACAATTAAAGTGATTGAGCATTTGATTTAACATAACTTTTTCAAATACCTTGCTGAAAACTGGCAAAATCGAAACGGGTCTATAATTATTAGTGTCTTTGCTGTCCCCGGATTTGAAAAGTGGAATAATTTTTCTGTATTTCATTAAATCCGGGAATACCCCTTGATCTACACACAAATTAAATATTAAGGCTAAATAGGGCGCAATTGTCTCAATAATGGATTGACAAACTTAAGTAGACATGCCCCACAGATCTTCGGTAATTTTGATCTTAAGTTGCTTAAAAGCCTTTACGACGACCACAGGGTTTATATGTTTAAATTTAAATTCTACAGGACAGTCAGAAACATTCGCTCTTAATAATTCAATAGCAAGTGTGGGCGAGGAATTGAAAGTTTCTGTAGTTTTAATAGGAATATTGGTAAAGAAAGTTGCAAATTCCTGAGCAACATCGATATTATCGCTAATGATACCGCGGGGAGTGTCCAGTGAGTAATCAGTATTTCTTCTTTTGTTCCTGTTCGTTTCATTATTAATAATTTTCCAAACTGTCTTTATTTTATTTTCTGCTGATTTAACCTTGTTGCTAATGAATGAAGCTTTAGCTGCTTTGCAGATATTTTTAAAGGTTTTAGAGTAAGTAGCAACATACTTACGAAAAATTTCCGTGTTAATATACGGCTTAAGGCCATACAGTTCAAACAATCTTTCCCTACTTTTCCTGATGCCTTTAGTTGCCCAGTCACTGAATAAAAACTTAGGGCAAATAGTTTTAGTTTTCTTCTTAAAAGAATTATTAAACTCTGTTTGCACTAATGAAAAGAATTCTTCATACATAATATTACCATTGATCATATTTAGGCCCTGAGCACATAATTTGCTAATTAAAGTACTATTAAACTTATTTAAATTATGGATGAAATGTTATTTCGGGATGAAAGGTACCCTATGACCGTTTCTGTACACCTGACAACGTATATGCAAAATTTTAGGATGATCAGTTCAGTGGTTTAGGTGACAAACAAACAAACAAACTTACTTTCGCATTTATAATATTAGTTAATAATAGTTAGGATTACAGTGTTTTGTTAAAACACGACTCATGTTTTAGTCGGTCGCTTTTAAATACAGTAAAACAGACATGCCATGAGATACCGTGTTTTGTCTATTTTAACAATTGGTTTCCTCCAGTTTTAAAGTCCTCTTTTGTTAAAAAAAAACATGACTTAACTTCACGCCTTGTATCCCCGAAGGGTTAGGCAGAGGTGTCCCCATAGTACCCAAATTTCGCCGGATATAAACATATCCGGCGAAATTTGGGTACTTAAACAAGTACCATGTAATAAGGGGCGAGCCTATTATCATCTACTGAGCACAAATCCAGACTTTGTGTCTGGTGGGCAACTGCCTGACGGTTGATGTCGGGATGTTATTTATTTATTTATTTAAACTTCATGTACAATAGTGATACATAGGCGGACTTAATGCCACAAGGCATTCTCTACCAGTCAAACTTTGGGTTAAATATAAAAACATAGTGATAGGGTACAAAAATAATGTCTAAAATACTAATTTCTAGATTACGAGAATTTATATAGTTTTATGATACTAATACACATAAACAAATAAAATAAACTAATAGATATTTTAACAAATACCACCTAATAATAATTAGTATGACTAGACTATTATTTAAGACTATTTAGTCGTAGAGAGTTATTTAGTCTGACTTATGTAGTGGTTACGAACTTTTCTTTTAAAAGTAAATTTGTTTTCAGATTGTTTTAAAAGGTAGCGCGTTCCAGAGCTTTATAGTAGAGATAGCGTAAGAATTTGACATAAAACCGGTACGGTGTGAAGGAATTTGGAGAAGTAGATTCTTGGATTGAAGCTCGTAGATTACGACTATGAGAACTGCCCAACACTTTGAAATAATTCTTTAGATAATCGGGAGCACATGGATCCTTCATAATCGTGAAGAGCTAGCAGAGAAATCTGAGGGACCTCCTGAGTCGGATAGGCAAACATTTAAGCTAAGAACGGAAGGAAGAAATGTGATCCTATTTACGAAGGCCAAAAACAAACCGAATACAAAAACCGAATATGTTGTATATATGCTAGTCGCGCGGTAAACTTTGATTGCGCGATGCAGGATTTGTGTGACGTCAGGTCTTTGATGCGTAGTTCGCATGTGGCGTGGTAGATGCAGCCACAGTTTAAACTTGAAGGAAGAAAGAAAATAAAAGAAATCATTAATTTTTCTATTTCAATTCCTACACTATTCTCCAAGTAATTTTACCTTCCAGAGAATTCAGAACACCTCCACCACCAAATTCAAATTTAAAAGATCATCTTAACTAAACAAGACTCTCTAAATTCAATGTTACAAGATAACTGGAGTTCTACCAAGTGATTATGATCAAATTTAAACTTGTGGAATCGGAAATTTCTTGGCGAAATGGGCCAAGTTTTACCAACTGCCCGTAAGAAGGTGTTTCCTTGTCCAATTTGCAATAAAAATATTTTTGTTGGGCTGTGTTACAAATTTTTGGGGACGTCTTTGGTTTAATGGGTTTTTTCGTTTTTATTTGAATAGTATGCTAACGTAGATTTACAACGCACACCATCAAATACCTCGATTAGAATATTATGTTATAATCATAATACATAAAATTTATTTTTACTATCACTACATATTATAAAACTAAGTCCTCCGCCGCGTCTGTCTATCTGTCTGTCTGTTCACGATAAACTCAAAAACTGCTGCACCGATTTTCATTCTGTTTACACCAATGGATAGCGTGGTTCTCGAGGAAGGTTTTAGTATATAACTTGTTAAGTTATTGTACACATTTTTGTATACATTAACGATATTTGTTGGAGGTGTCGGAAAAAAATAAGCCGTCTGGGAGCTTTCAACGAAAACGCTGTCTAAACCCTTTGAGATATAACAAAATAATGTATAGTGGAATTGTGTATCCTGCTATGCTACTTTTATTTTAGAAAAAGCCACGCGGGCGAAGCCGCGGGCAGAAGCCAATACCATTGCCATACCATTTGACCAAAGGGGGGTCAGCTAATTGCGGTGACTGACTGTGCAGTTAGTACAAACAGACCATACATCATAATGTCAATGTTGTATGCTCCCGGGAAGGTTTTAGGTAGGGTAGGGTAGGTAGGGTAAGGTAGGTAGGTAGATAGGAAGGGTAGTGTAGATAGAGTAAGTAGGAAGGGTAGGGTAGGTAGATAGGGGAGGGTTTTATTTGTATTTTTTATTTAGGTAGGTTCGGTAAGGTAGGTAGGTAGGGTAGGGTAGAGTAGGTGGGTAGGTAGGTAGGGTAGAGTAGGTAGGGAAAGGTAGGTAGGTAGATAGGAAAGGTAGAGAAGTGTAGATGGAGTAAGTAGGAAGGGTATTTAGTTAAATTACCGTCTTATATTCCTAACTAAAAGATTATACCCCACTTCGTTCGGAGATCTTTTTATATTTTAACTAGCTTTTGCCCGCGGCTTCGCCCGCGTGGATGTCGGAAAATATATATTATTTTTACTTGAATACAGAACAACTTCAATACAAAACTTCATCCCCCATTTCAGACCCATGTGGGTTGAAAAAAAAAAGATTTACGTTATGTTAGTTTCCAACCATAAGCCGAAATATTAGTGATTTTAACTTAAAAAATTTAAAACAAAATTTCATCCCCCTTTTCACCCCCTTAAGGTTTGAAATTCTAACAACACCGTTACGTGAGCTTCCAGCCATAAGCCTAGATAGTAAATTTTGTGATTTTTTTTCGAAAATTAAGGACTTTTCAACTTCATCCTTGACCTTCGGGGGTGGAATTATCAAAAACGCTGAGACACGTATAAATTAATTTTTAATCGTCAGCCTAAACACAAAATTTGATGATCCTAACTTCAAAACTGACAGACTTTCATACAAACTTCCATCCCCTATTTTACCCCTTTAGAGGTGGAATTTCCAAAAATCCTTTCTTAGTGTACCTCTAGACCTATCAAGGAACCTACGTGCCAAATTTGGAATCTCTAGACTCAGCAGTTTGGGCTGTGCGTTGATATATCAGTCAGTCAGTCAGTTTACCATTTTATATACATAATAATATAAAATATATATAGACATACCCAGTGACAATAAAGACAAATCTAACGACATATCATTCATCAAAATCGGTTCAGCCATTTAGTAGGTACGAGGGAATATAAGGACGGACATACATGCAGGCAAAAACCAAAACCCTTCTTTTTTGGCTTCGCTGCAATCGGGTAAAAATACGAGTTACGCGTCATACATTATTCTTGACTTAGGTGCAGTTGGGATTTCGCGCGTGGAACGCGGCAGCTTCTCGTCGCTATACATACGTATTTGTACCGCATCAATTATTGATGAGGATCGTGTGATTCGATAAATCATGGATCAAGATGTTGACTATGGATAAATCAGAGTCGGTTTATCGAACCGCATCCATGATGCTTCCTTTTTTAAGCAAGTTTTCGTATCTGAGCTTCTTCCAAATTCTTGCTAGAAGGTGAACTCCTAGTGGTTCGTTATTGAACTTGTGCTTTAGGTTTTGGCATGATATCTATAGGCGCTTACGACTGCTTACATCTCCCCCAAGATCCATATAGCACGTTCCGGGTAGGACCGCCTTCTGTCCAAATCATTATTAAATTAACTCTAAGACCTTCGCTTCTAGACGCGCCGTCATAGTTATCTATTTATTTTATTAAGTGGTATGAATTACAGTGATTAGATTAAATGTAAATATTATTTTAATTATTGGTATATGTAATGTCGTTAGATAATGTAAATAAGTAGATATTTTTGTGAATAGGAGAAGCCGGGGGGTAATGCGGGCACTTAAGGGAAATCTTCAATAAAACCATAGAAAAACAAGATAATGAAAAAAACAAACGCATTTATTAGTCTCATTAATGTGCTTTAAAACTGCCATAAAACGATTACCTATCTTAGTCTACTAGTATTTAGAGATAAACGAAGTTTAAAAAAAAACTGCCTGTTTTGGCCCGTATCTGGGCCAATATGGTCATATGCGTGGCATGATAGGTATATAGTCTTATACTCTTAATATGCAAGTCTAAAACCGAACAAAAAGCAGCAAATCTGGATTCGTTCTAGATTCTGACTATCCTGAGTACAAAATACTGCATGTCTTTTTCTTCTTTCCGTTCTTCTTAAGCTAGTTTTCGTATCTGAGCTTCTTCCAAATTCTTCCTAGAAGGTGAACTCCTAGTGGTTCGTTATTTTTCGTTGCTTTAGGTTTTAGCATCATATCTATAGGCGCTTACGACTGCTTCTACCTCCCCCAAGATCCATATAGCACGTTCTGTATCTCGGTTGAAAGAAAGGAAAGAAAGAATAACGTTTATTTGGTCACAGTTCGTGAAACACAAAATACAAACAGATCAAAGGTGAAAAAAAAAAAAAAAAAAATTGCTGTGTGCCTCACGGCTGCGCCAAAAAGGTTCATTTCAGCATTAATGCCAGACAGATACTGTCTGGTTGTGGTTAATTATAATTTTATCTGCATAAAAAAGGTAAACTTAACAAAATTTCCCGAGGCAAAGCGGGCACCCTGCTCATTTTGCCCCCGAGGTTAAATAAAATAAATGCTAACATAATCGAAAGAATATTTGGTACCTAATTAGTTCATAACTTTTTACAGCTATTTAATTACATGCACATAACTATGGATAAGCTAATTTAAAAAAGAAAAAATATCAAAAGCGTCGGTCGACGTACGTTTTTTTTTTTTTTTTTCATCTAAGAGCATCGTGCAGCCACACAAAATCACTAGTCTCGCAAGCGCGAGGTCAACTAAAACGCGATCAGACTAGTTCTGACCGTCTCAGTTTATTATTCTGCAAGAGAGAGGGGGTGTCTGTCTTTTTCCGGGGGCCCGCAATGCCCCGGCTTCCCCTACTTAATTATGAATTAGATAAATTATAATTATTATGGGAGAAACCTACAGTCATACCTAAAGATTGCGTTTCATGCTGGCGCTATTTTGAAGACTTGGGAATGTTTTATTAAATTGCGTATATACTAAACCAATATCCTATTAAATTGTATCCTTGTAATTCCACATACAAAAATTCAGGCCCACTTAAATGTATGTATAACTTAAAAATCATAAATCCGAACTACTCAAGCTAATCCGCCAAACCAGCCAGCAGAATTTCGATCCGAATATGAAAATCATTAAAATCCATTCCAGAAGCGAGGGGCGGTTACACGGAATTCCAAATTTAAATTGTCCAATGCATTTGCATAGACACAGCTGTCGCACAGTCGCACATTTCCATTTCGACTTGGTTATCTATATGCAGCGGACGGCTTTTGGCAGCCGATAATAGACTCTCTCCATGGTGTTTGAGTTTCGAATAGCCCCGATTTTGTTTTGTTTTTTCTCGCTCTGGGGTTTAGAGAAGAGCTTGAAAGTCGAGCTGTTCGAATTTTAAACGTATTCGGTTATTTCAAGAGACTGGAATTACGAGCAAAAATGTAAAAAATTCGAGCTTGATTTTCGAATTATGAAATTGGTCAAATTCAAAATAAAAAGCAATTTGATTGAAATGTGCACGAAACGGGCTATTATCATTTTCAGTTGTACACTTAGGTAGACCGATTGATTAAAAACTGTAATTTAAAAAAGCTCGTTTATGATCGTATTGATATAGAATATTTCTACTATTAAAATACGATACACATAAAATTAAAATGTTTTCCCTTTCCTAAACTCAAAATTAATCTTTTCACTCGATAAAAATGCACTGTAGGTTTCGTAACGTGAACTTTAGATAATCGGGAAAAACTATGTGGAATGCTTTTGAGGAGATCAATAATGTTAATGTAAAGAGAGATATTAAAGAGATCAAAAACATTTCACTAAGATGACATATATTTTAAAACAAAAAAATCGTATTTTGACATAAACCTACTTGATTTTAATCTTTTGAAAAACGTTAAAATCAGAATAGAACAGCAGTAAATCTTGTTTAACAATCATTCTTAAGGCGGTATGAACTGACAGAGACCGCACTTAAAAAGGTACCGAGGAAACGATACGTAATTGTAAAATAATTGTGTTCGTTTGATCCCTTGCTGCATCGTTATTACTTAACCTTTAGTAATGCAATTAATATGTAACATATTTAAGGATTCACTCTATAGATCGTAATCTTTAGAAACTCGATTTCTTCTAGAGGATACTTTGCATTTTTTCTATATATGAAACATAGAAAAAAATCCAAAGTAATCCCTAAAAAACAAAATAAACCCTTAGTACCCTTTACACTGCGTAAATACTTCACGGAAAGTCATCAGTTTTTTAATAATAACAAAACTACATATTTTCCATAACTATTATATATTTTACAATTTCAAATTTTGGAAATACCTAAATTAGCCAGAGCCGCCACGCTTCCCCCTTCCATCAATTAGCGCCAAAAGCTCGGTGCGCCCTCAATAGTTTTTTGAAACATGAAAAACAGTGTTTTAAAGTTCTGTATTTTTTTATGTTATTTTATTTATATTTAAGAAAATCTAGCGAACATGCAAGCGCTTTTAATTACACGATTAGAAAAAAAAAAAAAAAATAAGTTAATAAAGTTATTAAAATAATCCCAAAGTTACCCCTTTTCGTTGTTTGTGTTTGTTTAATAAATCTCATAGCTACAAAACAGACGTTTTTTTCTTACTTTTTATATGTGATTGTTTAGCACAATTTGTTGGGTTGGTCTTGATAAAATGATCAAAATAATTATTATTTTAAATACCTACCAAATGCACGAGGGAACCACTCGCGACTTCGCGAGCCTAATTCAGCTGGCTCGAGCGCGGGATTATAGCGCCTTAACATAGCTTTTCCCGTGAGCATGGACGCGCGGAGTAAAATTAGGTTACGTACATTCGAAACATTAAAAAAAAATTGGTTGTCTGTAAAGTTGGTTTACGGACGATAGTTTAACGTGACCACGTCATAACAAAACATTGATGCGGCGCTAGCGTACAATGAGCGTAACGGGACAATGAGTGTAACGGGACAATGAGTCATCCTTTTTCGTGCATGCAGCCGGCGTTCATCGATTTATTAAAGTTGTCACGTCAAAAAAAAAAACTCGTTTCGCACTTAATAATGACTTATGCCCAAATACTCAAACGTCACTTAACTTTAAGACGTTCTTATAAGTGTTTCTGTCGCTACAAAACAGTTTAAAGTGACAGAGACAGCATTAGATTTAACGGCGACTTAAAATTGAGTTCCGTTTGAGTATTCGGCAGTTAGGCTCGTATTACAGAACGTCACTCAATACTCAAGCATTACATAAAACTAGATTCAAGCCATTTGATTGGTTGAAAATAGTTTTAAGTAATGCTTGAGTATTGAGTGACGTTCTGTAATACGGGCCTTAGTTTATCGACTTAATTCGGTTCTATGGCCGATAATAATGGTGCTTATCGCAAAAAAAATAAACAAAATGGTATAGGATTGTTGTTGGTATATTCGAATCAAAATATTTCGAATTTACGTTCGTAAATTTACCATTACCCCATAACTCCGTACATGCTGAGAAAAAATACAGAGTTTAGTTATATACTTACCTCCTTACTAATAAACGTTGTATAGCTGCTGTATAGTTACACACCGATTTCTCTCTTTCACTCGTCAGTAATTTGACTTTCGAAAGAAGAAAACAAAGCGTAGTGTAACTATACAGACGCTATACAACGTTTATTATTAAGGAGGTTATAGATTACAGGAAAAACTAAACGAAGTCTATAGTCTTAAAATAACATGGTAAATCTCTCGATCTTGTGCGTACAAACTTACATTTGCAGTTGGAATGTATGGGAGATTATGTTTACCAACAACAATATTAAGTTTGTTTGTTCTTAGGATAAATTCTTTCCAAGTACGAAACCCTTCATTGTGCGTGGTCCGACACGCACTTGGCCGGTTTTTTTTATATATTCATCTTGTATTTTGTTATAACTAACAATACAAAAAAGCGATCATCACTTTTTTTACGCCATTCTTCAAACAGCAACGGTTTTACCGAAAAAATTCGTAGTTCATTGGCATAGTTGTTTTTATATTTTTTATTGGAAGTATTGGAATTGTTAGTCACTATAGGAGATTGCATGTTTGGAGTACATGATTCTGATCCGGGGCTTTGAAATCACAAACCACAGATTTTTATTGGAGCACTTTAAGGGCGGGTTGTTTTATGTCCACTTGACGCACGCGTATACGTCATAAATGGCGCTAACTATCGTCAAATCGTTGTTTCACAAAATTATGCCCTTGACGTTCGTTAAAAATTAACGATTACAGTAACAGGTGTCATACCCACTGGTTGACGTCATTTAATTCTTTTACATTTGAACTTTGACGATCGGTTTCTAGGCAGTGAAACAATGCTTTGTATTTAACAAACGTTAAACATCATATGTAATCGTTACTATTTGACGTATGTATGTTACGTTAACGAACCTTATTGTGCGATTAAATTCATACTTAATCATTTTGTTGACTATACAGAAAGAAAGAAAGAGTTTCTTGCCCGTTCTTCTCCATAGTGATCTACGTATTAGAATGGGCATCTAGCTTAAATTTTCTGACTAACTGACCGACTGACTCTTTGACAATTCAAAAATGCCTGTAAATTGTTTAATTGAAATAAATGCTTTGAGTTGAGTTGATTTGCATGTGATGAGGAGGAAGGAAACGCATGTGACTAAAAGTTTGAAGAATATAAATGTCGATTGATCGTGCGGGATAGGAAGGCCAAAGAAAAATGGATTGAATGTGTGTGGAACGATATGAAAGATAAGGGAGTGAATGATAGCGTGACGGTTGACAGGGGAGAATGGAAAAAGAAATCATGTTGCGGCGACCACAATTTACATGAGACGAGGGCAGGAAGATGTAGGTGATGATGATAGAGAGATATTTCTTAATTTCTATATGTAATTCTGTTCCTTATAGTTTCGCCATGTCCGTCTATCTGTCTGTCTGTCCGCGGCTTAGCTCAGAGAATCTTAGTACTAGAATGCTGTAATTTGGCACGAGTATACATATTAATCATTCCGACAAAGTAGTAAAATAAAATCTTCTTTTTTTTTTGTTTTATATTTACTTCCTTCGCTATATACTTTTAGAGGTATGAGGAACAGGGTGTAAAGTTCACTCATACTCTATAGTAAAGGGAGAATCCTCCGACCAGACGGGTGTTGGGTCTGGTGGGCAACTGCCCAACGGTTGATGTCGGGATGTTGTATATATGCTAGTCGCGCGGTAAACTCTGATAGCGCGATGCAGGATTTGTGACGTTAGGTCTTTGATGCGTAGTTCGCATGTGGCGTTGTTGATATCGCCACATACTTGTAAAGTGGGGATATATTTTTCTCGTCTATTCCATGGTGTGGGGTATCTTTGGATAGGCCGTTCAAAAATATTGCGGGTATGGCACAACCATTTTTCGATTCAGGTATCCGTTTGCGTAATATTAAGCTTTAAATTGCAATTTTTTGTTAGTTATGTGTGTGTCCACCTGCCAGCTAAATGGTTGTATTTGGATATGTGAAAAAATTCTCAGCAGTAGTATATATAACGAAGTTAAAAGGAAAACTATGACAGCTAAGTGGGCTTTACAAGTTACCGAGTAATAGTCGACTAACTTTAATTTGCAGTTGAAAAACATGTTCTCCCATACATTTTGGATGGGAGGACATGTTTTTGAACTGCAATGTTAAGTTTGTTCTTGGGATCAATTCATCCCAACTACGGAACTCTTCATTGTGAGTGGTCCGACACGCATGTGACTGGTTTTTTTTAACCCCTACATGGTTCACCTGATGGTAAGTGTTGATAAGCCTGAAGATTGAATCCGAAACGCTCAACCCCTTAACTGCCGAAACAACAAATGCTTTTATAACATTGTTGTTATGGCAACAGACTTGAGATAAGATGATGGAGCTAGTCAGGCGGACTTAGAACTGGCCCTACCATCACCCAAACCAAGCAAAAATGTTGCCCCCACCGGGAATCGAACCTGTGACCTCTGGATCTGGGACAGGTGGTCTTACTTAATCAAAACAGCGAAATATTTGACAGCTATTTGTGACGTTGCCAACTTTCAGAATGTACCCTCATAAGGAAAGTTCTCATAGAAATCTGTGTATTTACTACCCACATTTGTAAAAAAGTTTATAGTATAATTCTATTCCATTTTTAAGCTGAGACGCCATATTTTTCAGGAAAGCAAAACATTTTTTTACCAATGAAGAAAAGGAGGAGGTACTTATGTCGACGCGTATATATTTTTCTCTGTTTTGATCAGTGCAAAAAACACAGTATCGCTGTATCCCAAGGGGCGAGCCTCAACATAGCGGTTTAGTAAGTTTCGTTGGAGTTAAGTTTCTTGTTTAACTTTGTTACTTGTAGCTACACAGATTGTTTATGGTCAGAGTGTAATACACTCAACGAACGAGTCATGAAAGAAGGTATTGGATAGTGTGATAATCGATTTTGGTTCGCAAATTCTCAATTTTGTTAGTTTTTCATTCAATACTGCAAAAGGAGGGTTATGCTGCGGTCCCACGGTCCGCTTCCTCACATGCCAGATCGTGTCAGCCCAGGCCGATATGCTGGGCGAACCGTCGCATCCGATTCTTGTCGGGGCCTGTACGGGTGCGTTTCTTCGTTGATAAAGCAAAATATCTTAATTTTATATATTTCTCATTTTTTTAATCTAATTTACAATCTAATTTAAATTATTCAAAAGTAACAAAATGTAATAAATGCACGATGCATTTATCTTAAATAATTATTTCATACTTACAATTTTGTCATTGATCTGTGGTCGATCTCCCACAAGTCACCGAGTTAGTAATCTACACGACAACACATAACCCAATTTCACAAACACTGTTTACAAAAACAATTCCAACACAATCACTTATTACATCGTTTGTTATCTTGTTTCCATCCAATATTACATCATGCGCCATGTTATTAGTCATTAGGTTCTGAACTGCACGCCACAGAGTACTATATACTATACTCTGCACGCACAGATAACTTTAGACGGCGCGGCGGCGCGTACGCCGCTGCCGACGGAATGGAATGTTGCCATTTTTTTATTGTTACGAGTAAAATATTATTTTTTATAAAAACTATTAGTAATAATTATGTATGTGTATTTATGTTATTTTTTATCTCGTTGCATGCTGCACCGGGCACTGGTCGACGTCATCACGTCAACGCCGGCTGTCGCTGAAAACCAGCGCTGGGGCTCTGTCTCGCATACGGTCGCAGCATTATGCTGAGCGATGGCCGTTTTGCGTGGATGTGACGCATATTTACCCCAAACTATTTTTTTTTTGTGTTGTGTTCTTTTTTGCGTCATGTTTACCGCAAATAAACGATTTTCTTTCTTCTTTCTTTCTTTCTTCTGCTTTCTCTCTGCTTTTGATGTTGACCACTGAATAAAACCACATGCGAATGCTCGGCACGGGCCGCGTCCGGCCTCGACAGGCGTAGCAATGTCTGGCGTGGCCTGTAAATGAATAAACCGTGGGATCGCGGCTTAACGATTGTTAAGGCGACGATAACCGACTTTTAATGATTTTATACTGAAGATCACTTCTAAACGGCACGGTTGGCGCAGTGGTTAAGCGATTGACTGCTACGCTGCGTGTCGCGGGTTCGAACGCACCCACAATACAGGAGAAATTCCTAGTGTGGGGCAGCGTTTTTTCAAAAAAAAATAAAATAAAAGAATAACGTTTGGTGGTAATGATTTGAAAAAAATATACGTTAAATAAGAGTATTTTTGTTATAAATATGTATATGAATATTTTAGATTATGTTTATTAAAAAAATTAAATAGTAAAAATAATTTGTAAATTTATGTCTAACGCGGATACAAAACTGAGAATCACGTAAAATCTATCAAGCGTATTTTTCTGAAATCTACACCTTTGCAAAGATAATTTAATTATTGATATTTTAGTATAAGTGTTTAATTGAAACACCTTTTGTTTTATCTATAATAAATTAATAATGCGTCTTATTTGGGACAGTGTTCCTGGATGGTCAAGTCCTATTACTGGCTGGATGTACGACGCGTTGCGTAAGCTCAGTACAGAACACGCAAGCTAACCACTCAAGGTCACTGGCATATATCTTAAGCGTGAGAAAGACTTATCTGCTTGTTATATTATGCAGGCCTGTTTTACCGGTAGGGTTAGCACAGGTGTAACTCTAAAAGATTTCTGATGGAAAAATCCAACAACACTTTGCCTGACCTGGCACAAGACTTATATAAAAAAGTTGGCAGTCACAAGGAATAACTGACAGTCTGGCGTAACACGTCCCGAGCATGTCGCGCATTTCTGTGACGCGAACCCATAAGTTTTACCCCTATCAAAAATCGCTCAGCGCGGCTGAAGAAGTTTTCACTTCAAAAATTCTAATTTTCGAGTTTTTGCGAGACTAACGCACGGCAGTGGATTTTAAAACATATATATATATGTCGGAGACGAGTTGTATCCGGTACGCCAGCGCCATCTAGTCGCGTTCGATGGAGTTGGTGAAGTTCGCGCCATCGTGTCTTGACTAATCGGGACGCCAGTGCTATTTAACGGCGCATGACAGTCTAAAACAAAACGTTCGACCGGCGGCAAGTGATCGCCGCACAGAGGACAAGTGAAGTTCATCGGTGGCGGTCAAGCAGTGAAGACGTCTAGAAACGGTTGCGCGTTCGGTATAGTTGTGTCGTGTTCCTACATTAATTACTTTGCATACCCATTACTGTATAGAATCAAGTTCTTCTAACTGAACAGCTGGAGGGCATCCCACACTACGCTTTCCGATACGCGGTCTCCCCTCCAGGACTCGTCTGCTCCACCGGCCACCGGTCCTTCGACAATGGCCAGCCCATTGCCACTTCAGCTTTTTACGGTAACCGCAGTAAAAGTAAAACACACACATAGTAAAACCGTAACCGCAGTAAGTTCGTCAGCTATTTAAATGCATGCGATCTCTGTTTGAGAATAGATAATTGTTTCCTAAGGCTGACATTTTTTCTTGTTTAAAATGCCTTCTCAAAATCATTCTGCATCTAGGCCGCAACGCGTGTCTACGCCGCCAAACTCTCAGTTCCTTTACAAGATTAGGAAATGAGCAAGTTTCAAGTGAATTATCTCGGCAAGGTCATTTTGTGGCTCTTTTTTAAAACTTCAGACCTCTGGGATTAAGGTCTTATGCGTGATTGATTAAATCATGATAAGAAGCGTTGGTGAAAAATGTGACAGTGTTTTTTCTTTAAGGATCAATTTGATAAATACTGCTTTGTACAAGACTTACGACATGGACGTTAGTTTAGCTATCGTAGGCGCAAAGGCCGTTAAGGCTGGGCGTTAAGGCCGGGGCGTTTAAGGGAGTTTAGTGCATTATGAAAGTTGGCATCGTCGCAAATAGCTATCAAGTGTGTCGCTGTTTTGATAAATTAATAAATGTTACTAAATTAAATTACGCGAGTAAGCAAGCTGAAGTGGCAGTGGGCTGGCCATATTTGTCGAAGGACCGATGGCCGGTGGAGCAGACGAGTCCTGGAGTGGAAACCGCGTATCGGCAAGCGTAGTGTGGGACGCCCCCAAGCTAGATGGACCGACGACCTCAAAAAGGTGGCTGGGGTAGTCTGGATGCGGAAGGCGGAGGACAGGGTGTTGTGGCGCAGCATGGGAGAGGCCTATGTTCAGCAGTGGACTACGATAGGCTGAGTTGATTGTTTTTGATTGAAATTACGCGATATCGTTCTGTATTCGTACCACTGCTCTCAAAACGGTCTCATTGATATTGATGCCAACCCCTTTCCAGTTCAGAACCTTAAAGATATCCTCCAGTGCAGCGGTGAATAGTTTCGCAGAGATGACGTCTCCCTGTCTCACACGTCGCTGCAGAAGGATAGGTTTCGAGGTCTGGTCCTTGAGTCGGATTGACATATTGCCGTTTTTGTACAGATAGTGCAACAAAAGGCTCCATTTTCAATCTCAAGATGAATAACACGTCCGTCTCACTCAAATACTCAAAGCAAATGACCGCTTCCTGCACGACGACTGGCGTAACGACAGCTCTGTGTCTAGTCACTGCGACAAGACGCAGATGCAACGAAAACTCTGCGTCTTGTTAAAGTGACTAGACGCAGCGACAAGATGCACAGTTTGCGCTGGCACTAACTAAGAAGAATAAGTGGACAGTTTAAAGTTTCCGAACGCATACGTTGGCTCGGTAATTATTACTAGAGTTGAGAGATAAAGCACGCGTTACTCAGCGATCGAAAGTTTACTTTGTAACTTGCGTCAACTTGCATGTGAGAGGGAGCCACGAAATTATATCGGTTTATTATGTTATGAGAGCAGTGGTTGGCTAGTCGTAACGGTCGTGACTTTGGTTTGAACCCTGACAGGCGCTTTATTTTGTGGAATTTTATCACCACTGCTCTCGAAACGGTGAAGGAAAACATCGTGAGGAAACCGCCATGTCCTAGAACCAAAAATTCAAAGACATGTGACATTTACCAACCCGCATTGGGTTCCCTCTAATAGAGATGAGTCCTGAGTCCCAGCAGTGCGAATATTTTAAGCGAATGCGAATTATGATAGCTTGCCGATACGCGGTCTCCACTCCAGGACTTGTCTGCTCCGCCGGTCATCGGTCCTTCGACAAACATGGCCAGCCCACTATCACGTCAGCTTGCTAACTCTGTAAGCTATGTCGGTAAAAAAAAATCAATGAGTGAACTTTACACCCTGTTCCCCATACTTCTACAAAAGTAAAAAAACTTCAGTTATTATCATACATTGAATTCTAATTCAATCCAATCTCCTTTTAAAAACGTTATCTAATCTAATTCCATTTCAAGCTATCAAGTTGTAATCCGATTCGCAGTCGATTATTAATTGTCTACATTGAGTCAGTGATCAAAGAGAATATACCTACCAATTAAGTATCGCAAATGATAATCCACGTACCTCTTAGGACGAATTTCACAATTGAACCTGAACGCGATCAGCACATCTAAACCGCGTGCAATAGCTGTCAGTGTCAATCTCAAAACTCAAAGCCTTCAATTATAGCAATTACTGGCACTTTTCAATTGTCAAGGGGTCAGTCAGACAGAAATATGAAGCTAGTTGCCTATTTCAAAGCGTTGTAGGCTCCTATGGGGAAGAACGGACAAGAAACTCTACGAAGACTCTTTGAAAACAAAATATTGCATCATTCATGATGAAATTATACATGAAAGAACAATGTAGAAAGACGTGCACGTTAGAAGCGTCCGTAATAAAAACAAAATTCAATGAAAAAATTAAATTTAAAATATTCAATATTCCAATATTAACTATAGAAAGAAAGAAAATACATTTATTTCGCACAGACTAACAGGCACAAAACACCGCATTATTATACATCAAGTAAAAAAGAGAAATGAATTATTTTTTTAATGAAAAGTGCGATATAAGAAATTATCAGTAAAGTGGGCCTCACGACTGCGCTAAATAGTCCCAGTTTAGCAGAAATGCCCGATAACTAGTGCCTGTCGCTGGTTTTCTTCTAGACCTGACAATAATGACACTGACAGCTCATGAACGCCGTTAAGATGTGTTGATCGCGATTAGTTCATTGGTGAAAGTTGCCCTTAGTTATTATTAATCCTATAGAACAGAAATCCTTTGAGGTATATTTTGTGTGTAACAGATAGATTTCAAATTGGTTTAATGCTTTGTTGGTTACAGAGAGAAGGTTTTTGTGCGAATTTTGGCCGTATTTTTAAATTAAATGGTTATTTTTATTAGTTTTACAAAGGTATGTGTTTTTCATCGGGAAATATTTAATTGAATCTCTTACAATTTATTAATCTTGTAATGATGTATGCTTTTTAGGGTTCCTTACGTCCGAATGAAGAAACGGAACCCTTATAGGATCACTCATGTGTCTGTATGTTACAGCCAGTTTGCTCCGAATCCACTCGCCCGATTAAAAAAATACAGCAAATAGTTCTTTACTTATATTACAGGAAAACCTATAAAAAGTCTGTGATCTTAAATTAATGGAGAAAATCTCTCAATAATGTGCGTCCAAACTAACATTTGTAGTTGCACAGTTTAAATTGTCCTTCAATCTGAAATTGGGAATTCGGGCAGCCGAGCACAGCTTTGACACGGTACCCTCAGGGCGCTAGTCCTACTGGAACTTGTAAATGAACCACAAAAAAAATTTTGGGCTTCTAATGAAAGCCTCATTAGATGCCCAAAAAGTTTCTAATAGGTTAGGTTAGACTATGACCTCTCTCTGTCGGGAGGACACGGCGTGGCATATGCTTGCAGAGTGTGGTAGCTTGGGAGAAGCCGCGCCGTGCCCTCGTTTCGGAAGTGAGATGCGACCTGTCGCTGCCGTCTTTGATTCGATCTTTGGTCGGCGGCGCAGCGTCGTGGGACGCAGTGATCTACTTCTGCGACCATGTCATATCGCAGGATGAGGCAGCGGACAGGGAAAGGAAGATTTCGAGTGCTCTCCCGGCCCACAGCAGGTGCACCGAGCGTCGGTAGACGGCAGATAATGCCCTCTTCCGGCCCCCCTAAATGAATGGGTCCAGGGACAGCGGACTCAGGGGCGTCTGCCGCCCCCTTATTATATAAGCCCCGAGATGGTGATGCGTAATGTTTCACGCGCGCCCCTCTTAAACGTTGCGGAGGGAGTCAAACACTTCATTTCCCCCGCTTGACCAGACGGAGCCCACAAAGGTGGGCCGGTACCAGTCGGGGGCTGCGTTGAAGAGTGTGTGTCAGACCCCTCCATCTGCTCCAGGGCAGAGGACATCCATGAGGATTTCCACCCCGTTACCAAAAGAAAAACAAAGATTGGACCCCATAGGTTAATTTAGACTGTGACCTCGCAGTATCTAAGTTAAGTCACCCCGACTACGACAAGACCAGATAACATAATATCATTTATTTGTCCAAACCATGAGAATACACACACATGGCATACAAGATGTTACATTAAACCAAATTGGTTAGGTTAGGTGAGAACCAACCGCGCGCGAGCTGAATGAGTAAAGTGAGCAGTGCCGCGGCAGTGGCTACATCACATCAGCGAGTGCTACATCCAAATTCGTTGCAGTTACTTGGCTATTTAGTATTTTAAGGACAACAAAATGGGAATGGTTGGAGGTTAACAAAAAGAAGCATATAACTTTATGCTTCCCTCCCTCAAATATGGCGAGGGGGTAATGGCTGATCTTTGCGTTATGCTCGTGAATGGGTGCTGATTATGGTGCTTGGTCGTCTTGCTGACCATGGTTTCGTTATTGTTATTAGTAATTAACTATTTATTTATTTTACTTCGATTGTCCTAGTTTATCATTTTGTGTTACATAATCCAGCATTGCATATATAAGCGGGCACGCCCTTTACCTTTGATTAATTTTTGAAGTGAAAACTTCTTTAGGCGCGTTGAGCACTTTTTGGGTGAACAAAAATCATGGAACTCGCGTCATCGTCACCAAATGCTTTCCATGAGCTATATGTATACTGTGTATGTATGTGTAATTTTTGGGTGAACAAAAATCATGCAACTGTATGTAAATAGATGCAGCTGAATAACGGTATTTTACAAGGAGTGACTACCTATGTGACCTCCATTACCCAGTTACTGGGTAATAGGATACCCCTTGATAAACTGGTTTTCAGACATTCGGGCTTCTGACTACCCGTAATGACTGTTAAAGATCTACGAAAGACAGCCGGGACCAACGATTTAACGTGTTTTCCGAGGAACGGGTCTTTGTATGTAAAGATGGTCACTCATCCACGGACCAACAGCGACAAGCGCGGCTTAACCTGATCAACTGAGTCGTGCGGCTATTATTACTTAGCCGCGAGCCCCTCCGCATCGCTTCACCATCAATGCAGACTTAAAAATAACGTTGACATAAAATCACGAAAAGTAAAAGACGCTAGTCTGACGAAAGATGACACTGAAACTTTCAGTTCCATCCACTGTAAGTTTGCCCAAAACCAGCTAACTACTTAATTCAATCTCTCCCACTCCCGCCAACCAAATATTTAACATAATGACTTGCTACTTCTCACATAACGCCGTCCTTGCTTGCAAGCAACCTCGAAGATAACACCGTGCTTCAGAATTAATTAGTTAACTAAAAACTTCACTCGTTTCTGAACTCGGTACATAGTTACAGAAGGTTGGCTCCACCAAACGAGCCAAAACAGGTTCGACGAGACGCGTATGATGTCGCGTACAATGTCCCATACATATGTCCCGTACGTATGTCCCATTCACGGCCAAGATCATTTGTGTCAAGCGACACGCGCGCTAGTCATTTATTTCCTTCTGTAAAGTCTTATTTTCACATTGAGTGTATACAAAAAAAGCTATACACGGTCTAAACAGTGTTTAGACAATACAATCACCCAATCAGCCTACAATTTTCCACTTCTGGGTCACAGGTCTCCTCTCGGTGAGAGGAAGCGGGCCGTAATCCACCACGGGGGCCAGCGCGGGTTGGTAGATGTCACATCATGTCTTCGAATTTTTGGTTCTAGGACATGCCGGTTTCCTCACAATGTTTTGCTTCAACATTTTGAGAGCACCTGATGAAATTATGTACACAAAGTGGCCACCACTGCTCTCATTTCTCTCTGTTTAGACAACGCAAGTAATTTATTGCTTTAATTTTATTGTGTGCCACAATCAAGAAACTTGCATCGTGTTTAGGGGCTACACTGCAAGTCGCACCGCGGTGACTCGTGGCATGCTCTAAACAAATTATTTCATCTCTGTCATAAGACACGTGTCGCTTGCACTCGCTGTACGTTACGCGTGTCTATCTGTGCTTGCGTTTTCGTTCGTTGTTCGGAGCCAACCTTCTGTACTTATTCATTTCATGCGAAACTGGAGCAGCCCAAGCCATTTGGGTAGTAAACAAGATTTAAATTTAAATAAGGACAGTTTGGCGAACTAGTTGTGTTTAGTTTTGTTTTTTAGTGGAAAGAGCAGTTTAAGTGCTTGAGTGACTATCAAATTTGACATAGGAGATAATCTGCAACAAAAATAGTGAGGAAAGTTTTGAATATGAGTAGGTATGGCTAAAAGACTAGAGGAAGATCCAAGAAACGTTGAATGGATTGTGTGAAAAATGGTATCGCTAGAAAAGGGGTAACTACTGAGATGATGATTAATAGGAAAGTATGGAAAAACATGCTGTTCCAAATCTTAATATCGCCGCCGTACAACGAAAACCAATTAAATCATTAAAAGTGCAAACGGAGATATCGCGATTATAAAGTTTATGGTGTGGAAAATACCCTTTGTAGTACCTATTATATTGTTATTATTACTTCATAGCATCAGTACATTGTGTTCTATTTAAACATGATGTCTATTGAGATTTAAAAAAGTTATTGGTTTGTAATTAAATTTTCACTAATTGTCACATAAACACAATTGGTGAATTCACTGCCACCTGACATTAGGGACTGCCAATCTGTTGCAGCCTTTAAAAGAAGAGTAAAGGATCACTACCTTTCCGCTTCGTCATAGTTGCATATTATTATGTATTTATTATTTTCCACTACATTGTAGTTCTAAGTATATATTTGAGTGATATTTATTTTGGAGGTATGTATGTAAGTATATTCTCTTATTGTATGTTTATTAGTATTTATATAAGGGTATAGCTATTTTGATTTTATGTATATTTTATTTATTTTTTTTTTTCTCTTCTACACTCACACACGTTGTCTACATTTCTATATCTACTTTCCTATCGCAGGTATGCTGGAAGAGATTTCATTAGAAATAAGCATCACCTTTGTACGTATTTTTCTGTTCCTTTCTTCTTGTCTGTTTATATGTGTGTACATAAATTGTTAAATAAATAAATACTTATATAAATAATCTGCTTAATATACAAAATAAGCTAATAAGCTAGCTGCGAAACTATAAGACTTAGCGATTAATAGGTTTTCGCAGACGAAAGAACACAACAAGTACTTTGGCATTCATAAGTGATTTTCTTCAAAATTTCGATTTATTTGGTTTTCGTTGTAAGGCGGCGATATATAAAACAAAGTCGGGTTATTTATACCTTAAAGGACTCAAGAAGTTCTGTGTGGTGCCGGACGTAAAGAATAGAACCACTCCATTTCCTCCTGTGGGTGTCATAAAAGGCGACTAAGGGACTTACTAGAGAATGGGCAGCAGTGTTCTCTATGAATTTTTAACACCATACTGCGATCGTCAACCCGCCTGCCAAGCGTGGCGATTATGGCACAACCCCCCAATTGGGGGAGGCCTATGTCCAGCAGTCGACGTTTTTCGGCTGAAATGATGATGATGATGAACTCAAAAGAACGGTTAGATCGATTTGTATGATCTTTGATTTATTGGGTTTGTCTCCGCCCCGAATAGCAAAATAAATAATAAATCATGTGAAAAATTCACCCGAAAAAATATTATGAAGAAAATTTATTTTCTCATACATTTTGTATGAAACGGCTTTTTTTGATGATATCTCGAGAACAGATTGGGGAACGGGGGTACAAGAAATTTCACGTGGATGAAGTCGCGGGCAGAAAATAGTATCTAAATAAATTGGGATAAATGCAATATAATGATGGTGAGGACGCCACATGCGAACTACGCATCTAAGACCTGACGTTACACGAATCCTGCATCGCGCAATCAAAGTTTACCACGCGACTAGCTTACATGCAACATCCCGACATCAACCGTCGGGCAGTTGCCCACCAGACACGATACTCGTCTGGTCGGAGAATCCTCCTTTATCAATAGAGGATGAGTGAACATTACACTCTGTTCCTCATCCGTACTAATATTATAAATGTGAAAGTAACTCTGTCTGTCTGTCTGTCTATCTGTATGTTACGTTTTCACGCCTAAACCGCTGAACCGATCGTCATGAAATTTGGCAGAGATATAGTCTGGGATATGGAGATGGACATAAGCTACTTTTTTACGCGATAACCGACATCCACGCGGGCGGAGCCGCGGGCAAAAGCTAGTTAGTGCCTTTATAAATCTAAGAGAATGTAAGAAAGTGTAAGAAGAGAAAAGAGAGTATAAGAAAAATACATATTAGAGTGAGTGTGTAATCTACAATAAGAAAACATTCGTCCTAAAATCAACCCCAAAACTGGAATAGAGAAAAAATAATTGTACCTTTCGAAAAAAAAACCCTGTCTAGATATGTACATATATCGACGGTGAAGTGCCAATACCTCCTAACTAACATTTTTCTAGAATTCCCTTGTTTATCATTTTTCATTTAAAGGCAGCATTTGCAGGTTTTAGTCAAATCTCTTAAGTGTATTTTTTGTTGCTAAGCTATATGTGGAAATACCTCCAACTAAACCAACGTGCCTATTTTATGGCATTACCGCCATGCATGTATCCTCATTCAGTTTGTGTACATTTTTGACTTTTTCAGTTAGGAGTTATTGGCACTTCACCGTCGATATATGAACTTCGATGAAAATACTCCCCGAAACGTATTTAAACCAGCAACTCCATCTTCATCTGTCTCGTCTTTTCCCAACTATGTTGGAGTCGGTCCAGTCTAACCAGATAACATGGAGTGACAATTTCATACTCCTAGACTGCTTGTCTAATTGTTGTTGGCATTGCTGTAACGACTGTTAAAAATCTACAAAAGACAACCCGGACCAAACGGCTCAATGTTTATATGCTTTTTGGGGCACGGAGGGAGATATACATAATGGATGGACACCCATCCATGGTTAGACCTCGGCAAGCGTAGTTTAAGCTTCGATAGTGCGACTGTTGTTATTTAGCCAAGAACTCCTTTGACCACCCTTTAACCAGCCACTCCAAAAAAAAGGTAATAATGAATGAAAATTCCTCAAATCGACGTATATGAAGCCAGAGGTATTGTTGCCATATTTTTGAGCCTGCACCAAGGTTATATTTCAGCAATATTCAATTAATTTCACTGTAGTTAATTAGTGGTTAAATGAGGTTAATGATCTAACAACAAACGTGTCTACGGGAATCGTACTTGCAAATCTGAATTAGTCTATTAACTAAATGGAATATTAATCGTTAATGTAAATTCATCAGATATAACTTGTCTTTGACAACACACTTGAGCTTAACTACTAAAGAGCTCTTGTAACATTACGTAACATAAAGTCTGTATTCCCCAAAGGATTAGGCAGAGGTGTACCTGTTACAAATTATACATCTACCGGCAGACTTATGGAGTGAAACAAATAAAAATATATTCATATTCATTTTTATTTGCATTCCATAATGTTTAAACAGGTGTTACAAAGGCTTAAAGAAAGAAAGAAAGAAATTTTATTTGCTCGAACATGTGTATACATACAGAATTAAAATAAATACGTGCATGCAAGATCTTGAAATAAGAGTGGCTCCTGACATGTCTGCCATTTCTCATGGCGTGCAAATATATTTGTACAATTATTAATAATAAATTAATGATTTTTAACTATTACACTTATACATATTATATTATTATTCTTATATTTACATTATCCAATTATTTATTAATTATTTTCCTTGTCCAATATTACAGATTACAATTATCACAATAACGATTTAAATCACTTTTTAGAGGCATTCACTTACTTGTAATAAAGGTATATTTAAGTTCTTCACTACTACCTGACCATAGCTACTATACATAATCTTAGTTATACTTATTTATTTGTTTATACTAATCACCATGAGTCATTCAAAAATTCTGTAATACTATAATATGCTTTTTGTGCCAATAACAATTTCATTGTGTGTTTAAGTTTAGGTATAGGTAGCTCTTTCCAACTTTTGGGCAATTTGTTATAGATAATTGGTGCCATACAAAAAACACTTTTTCGCATATGTGCAGTAGGGTGTCCCTTAAATTTTAAGTTCAATATATTTTTACGCATACCTTCTTAAAACTTTCGTAATAACCCAATATTGTCTAGGAAAAAATATTAGCCCGTTTCATACACGATAACCCGTGCCGACTTGCGATTTAAACTTCTCCATATAAGTTGCGCGGGTAATGCGCTGCGAACTGTAACTACGTGTTTAATTTGTCATTTTATTCGTGATTTTTAACTATTAATGCGCTATTGTTAATTGCATAAAGATGTCGATGGAATTACGGAGTGATAAACAAAATAATTTTAAAATTAACCTTGATAACTTATTTGATATTGCACATGCTGATGCTTTTGAAAGAATGAAAATAGAAGAAGACAAAGTATTTTTAAGGAAACAGAGAGAGCCAGGTCGACCGGAATACTTAGGTGGTGTGGACAAAAAATTGGCGGCGAAAGAAGAAAGAGTAATGCAAAGACGATTAGAAGAGGAGGAAAGGAATGTGAGACAAAGAGAGTTTTTGGCTGTTGCATCTACTTCTAGCTCAAATATCTTGAATGTCCAGAAGATTCGGACGAAGAACAGATTTTGAATACTGAACTCAGCTTGCCAGACGTTCCCTGTCCTAAAAAAGTTAAAAAAGAGGTAGAAAGGTTATTATAACGCCTAAACTTGTCGCAGTTTTAGATCGATGTCAGTTAAGCATAGAGACAGACTCCATTTACTTTCTGCATGCGGTCTCGTAGAAGCGCTTGGTCTGAGCAGCGACGATTTCGCTATTAAGAAATCCTCGATTCAGCGAATTTGTACTCAGACGAGAATAACAAGGGCAGAAGCAATAAAACTGACTTTCAAAACAAGGTACCTGACGTAGTCACAGTCCATTGGGATGGAATACTATTACCCGGATTGGATGTACGATTGGATGTGCATTATTGCTTCATTTGACGATAGAGAACAGCTTCTTGCAGTGCCAAAACTAGAGAGTTCTTCTGGATAACATCAAGCTAAAGCCGTCTCATCTGCTCTCTTTGACTGGAACCTTAATAATAAAGTTCAAATAATGTGCTGCGATACAAAAGCTTAAAATACTGGTTATTTTAACGGAGCTTGTGCTGTTTTGGAGCACACGTTAGAGAGAGAATTTTTTTCGGTTGTCATCATCATGTTTATAAATTCGTCCTAAAAACAGTCTAATGCATTCCTAACTCAAAACCTTACTTAACACGGCAGAAGAAGAGCAAAAACAATGCTTTTTGCGCTGTGCCCAGGAACATAGAAATTTGTATCTGGACTGTTAAAAAACTACACTAAAGAGAAGTTACCCTGGCTGATTGTTATAATTTTATGTTTTAAAATAAAGATTAATGTTTACCTTATTTTATTTTACTTCATACTCACCAAATTTGTTGCATTTATATTAGTTTTATAGCAGATCGGAATAATAGGACAAAACACGATTTTAAATAAACTTTGAAGCTCAGTCGGCACGTGTTGCGATCATGCTAGAAAGCTGAAATTTCATATTTGAGTATATTTTAGCATTTATAAAAAAATTAGAGGCTATGCGTATCGATAAAAAAAAAAATTAAAAAAAATGTCATATAAGGGACACCCTAATGTGCAGTTTTCGATGTATGTACACATATTTTGCTATCATCACGTCTATTTCTTGGAAATTTGTCTGCCATACGAGGAAACAAATGTGGATTTGCCTTTACAAACATTACTATTTCTAATATATAAAGTGAAGGTAATGTTAATATTTGATATTTAGTGAAATAATTTTTACAGCTGTCGGTAGTTTTAAGATTAAACATAGATCATAGATTAAAGCTAAGGTACAATTACGGACCCTGTAGGGCACAGCAAAATATTAAAATAATTATTAAAAATAAAATAAAATTAGGAAACAAATAAAAAGAAAAAAAAAAAATATTGATTAAAAAGTAAAAAAAAAAAAAAGATAAAAAAAAAATTGGTAAAAGAAAAAAAAAATACATTGAAAATAAATTTTGAAGTAAATTAAAAAAATATTATTTAGCTATGTAAGTGTGATTAAGTGTTATTGTCTAGAGACTCATTGACTCCACGCTCAAACCATTGCATTTTTTATTATTATTATTATTATTGCAATAGTTTTCTGGGGCTAAGTTTATAAGATAGGTACTTACCATGTTAAATAAATTAAATAAATAAATAATAATACACCGACATTTCGCCTGTTATGTTTGAGTCCCATGTCCCAAGCGGGCACAAATCAAGACTCCGGGCACAATAATACAGTCTCCGGGCACAAATTCCAGATCGAAAAACCCGGGAATTGAATCCGAAACCACTATAGTTAAGTACGTACTTAATTATTATAAGAATATTTATTCTTATGATGAAGCCTCGCTTTTTCAAGGCAACGTTTGTCTGAAAATAAAATTATTTTGCAGTTTTTTTTATGACCTGTTGTTTTAATAAACTAACTGCAAATATAGCTTCAAAATAAGAGGTTTATTGTAACAGATATTTTAGTGCAAAATAAACTCCCAAAACCCAAAGTAAACAAAAATAATTTTATTTCAAATTATTTTGTGATGGGAAAAAACAGACGAATATTATTTATTTCTAAGTACTTCTGATGGTTCCTGGGAATCAGTAAAAGGCCATTTTACTAAGTTATTATTTCAAATTATTTCGTAAAAACGAGCTACCGTTTATTAATTAAATGAAAACCTTCTGTATACGCGTGGAATATTAGTTTGAAAGAAAGATGTTGTTTGTGAAATTGAGATGAGAATGAATTGTGTTTGTATATTTTGCTATGGTATTGGTATTGGTATATTCAAATTGTATTAATTTGTTTTCACAAATTAATACAATTTGAGGAAAAATAATCAAATTTGACAGGTAATCAAAAATTGTCAAAATATCGGGGCGACGAGAGCAGCGACGAACATTAAAAGTATTTTTTTTTATTATAAAAAAAAATTTGTTGTCTATAAAGTCGGTTTACGGATGATAATTTTACGTGATAACGTCATAAGAAAACATTGCGTCATAAGCCGAACGCTTAGGCATCGGCCTAAGCGTTCGGCTTATGACGCAATGTTTTGCCGTGCCTCTCTATCGCTTGTTCCGCGCTCTCGCTTGCACGCTCGGCTCAGTTGGAACGTGACAATGAGTCATGCTTTTTTGTGCGAGCAGGCGGCGTTCATCGATTTATAAGACCTTAAAACGTCAAAAAATCTGTAATCCTTACAATAATCTCTTTCATTTGATGTCACAGGGTACAGTTAGCAAAACTATATTTTTTTTATAATTTGCCACCTAAAACTGACCCCCATAGTCAAAATTCATTTATTTACGTTACACGTACGTGTTTGGGTCACAGAAGTGCGTGTACCAAATTTCAACTTAATCGGCACACTAGATTCGGAGCAAATCGGCTGTGACAGAGGGACGGACAGGCAGACAGATAGACACACGAGTGATCCTTTTTTCCGTTCCGTTCCGGGTTCCGTTTTTTCCTTTTGAGTTACGGAACCCTAAAAGCACTTTTTTAATTACGATGCTATGATGTATTTGATAGTTTCAAAATAGTCATAAGCATTAATTAGTATTGCAACTGTTATCATTTTATTGTTGTATTGTTGTCTCCACATTGTATATTCGAATCACAACTGTCATTCTCTGACAGCTCTATGAAATGACAATAACACAGAAAATTAACGTAGAGTGTCAAATTCCCCTGCCTGTATATAAGTCAGGCTCATATCAAAATTCGACACAGTTGGCGCTAATATAATATGGCGGCCGTGCGAAGTTGGCCAGTGTATCACAACTGTCATTCTCCGACAATTCTATGCAATGACTATAACACAGAAAATTGACGTAGTGTGTAAAATTTCCCTGCCTGTATACAAGTCAGGCTCATAACAAAATTCATCACAGTTGGCGGTAAAATATGGAGGCCGTGCGAAGTTAGCCGAGTAATTTGCAGAGTAATTACCAACAATTTTGTCAACGACCAACTAAAAGTACGCTCTGAAAGTCAACACGTCTGTGCATGTTTATTTCGTTTTTAGGACGGATATTGATAAATGTACCTAAATACAGTGGTTACTAGTAGTCACTCCTTAAGTCCCGAGTTGAGCTACACGATTACTGACAAATTTAATGCTTGCACTGACTGTTCTTTTGAAGAAAGAACCACACAAATTTGAGTGGACCTGCACTCTTTATGTGGTTCTTTCTTCAAAAGACCATTTCAGATGGATCTACGTGGTCCTCACATGATTTGACTAAGATTATTTCTGGACTTTAAAAGATCCCCTGATCCTCTGTTCCTAATCTGACCCCTGAGTTTGTTCTGCCATTTATTTTTACGGGTAGTCAGTTATGAAACGTCGACTCCATTTAGCAAAAATAATATAACGTAAAAAGTAATTCCGATATCCTATTTACAGAATAAAACATTTCATTTCAAACGTAAACGTAACGTAAAATCGCACGATTTTTGATTCTGGGTATAGCATTATGGTTTATATTTTTGCGACAAACAATAAGTATCATCCATAGATCAACCCAATTACAAAGCTATGCCAAATTGGTATTCAAAGACCAATAGTCAGACTTCCAGTTTTCTGAGGCTCTAGCACGAACGCCTGATGTAAAGGTAACGTAAATATTAACGATTTTAAAATTGATAATACTCGTTTCGCACAAGTTTCTGAAGTTGAAAATCCCTGTCTCAAGCGTCTTAGTAGACTAGACCAATAACGACAATGAGGACTTTCGCGGTTGAATTCGCCGCTAGAGGTGCAAGTATAAAGTGAGGTCTCTAGAAATCTCAAATGTGAAACTGTACGTTGACTGTTTGCGGAATTTTCTATCGCAAATTGTTACAAATTATTCATATTTGTAAAGATTGTGCCATTCCTGATAAATTATGGCTTAAGATCAAATTTCGTAGCACTTGGAGTAAGAATTTCAATTGGAGTTACAATAATGAAGAGATTCATTTAAAATATATAAAATACTAACCCTTCCGTCAATGTACATTTTAGAGATCATCATGTTTGGCAAATCGAATCCACACCTATTCCCCTTAGTGTCAGATAAAGTAGTTGAAATAGACGCGACAATATTAAGCTATGTATCCCGAGATCCAGGCACACTCTAATGCGTAAAAGTATATTCTGTATGGCGCCAATTCTTTATAATAAGTTTCCAAAACTTTGCAGAGAATTAACTACTGAAAAATTAAGGAATAGATTAAAAAGCCTTTTGTTAGAAAAAGTCTATTACAGCACCGACGAATTTCTAACTGACAAATTTATTTGATTTGTATATTGACATCCTAATTTTATTAATAATTGCTTTAAAATTTGTATTATTTATGAGTTTATGACACTATTTGATTGTATTTTTGTTGTACCATTTAGTCAAGTATGGTGTAAATTGGATTGTTAATTGCTATATTATTTGCTGTGTGTAATGGACGAATTTTTAAAATCAATTGATGCTGTGTAGCGTCCGACATCTTATATTTGTACGCCGTTCAGGCAAAACATGACTGCCATAATTATAATTTGATGTAACATCTTGTATGCTATGTGTGTGTATACTCATGTTTTGGACAAATAAAAAATTATCTTATCTTGTCTTAATATTTTAAAATGAAATAAAATAAACATTTTATGAAGTAATGAGTACTTAAACATGTCTAAAACATATAAAATAAAAGTAGATACTGACAGGACCTTACTCAACAGTGGCGCCATCTGGTGAGCATAAAAATGATATTACCATTACAGCAGTTTTAAAGTCTGTCATCTGCGAATATCAATATTTTTTCACTTCAATTCCCAATCACACTGTCTATCAAAATCTGAAGGATTAAAGAAAAATCTTAATCTACTGCTTCATAATTGTTTGAAAATTCTTTTGCTCGACAAGTAAATAACGCATTGAATATTCTTGAATTGAAAAAAATGGATTGTATTAGCATTGCAAGTGTGCAATGACCCCGCAGATTTTTCTATCTCAATTTATTTTATATACAGTGTTAAAAAATTCTGAAAAAAAAAGAAGATATATTTAAAATATTTAGACAGATTTATTTTTTTGCGATAAGACCGCCCATTGTTTTACCCCTTGTCAAATTTTCTACATATAAACTGTAATTTTTATGGCGTGCAATAAAGAGTATTCTATATATCTACTACTACTTCTACCACCACTACCACTACTTTCTACTACTACCACCACTACCACTACCACCACACACACACCCTCCACACTCACTACTATCTACTTTTTTTTCTTTTTTTTAACGTTTTTAAATGCGATTGCATATCCGCCAACTACTTAAGGATCTGGCGGACATGCAGTCGATTTTAATAACATGGTAAGAACAAAGCTGGAAAAAAAAAACCGTTAAAGCAATCAGCTACAAAAGCTGCAAAACATATGTTTTTATTGTTTTATTTATAAACATGAAAACTAGTAAGATTTTTTAGCCCAATTCGCTGAGTTCATCTTGATAAAAAGATTAAAATAATTACTATGTCGAAATACCTATGAAATGCACGAGGCAACCACTCACGATTTCGAGATCCTAATTTAGTCGGCTCGAGCACTGGATTATAGCGCCTTCGCCGATTTTAAAAACCATGTTAATGAAATTCCGCTACCCGCCGACTTAAAGATTAAAAGTGAAACTTACAAACTTGATAATCACATATGTAGGTACTTCGACGTAAAGGGAAACTTTGGATGCAACTGATTCCAATTTCCAAGTGTATTATAAGCTTCTATCCGCGACTTCGTCCGCGTTAAATTTGTTGTTTTAACATAAAATACATTCTATGACACTCGGCAATACTGTAGTTTTATAAGAGTGAAACAATTTTCTGAATTAGATCAATAGTTCCAAACATTATTCCCTACATACAAACTCAGAAATTTTACCTCTTTATAGGCTTAAGCTCTCGGGAATAATTCCAATCAAACAGAAAGTTGGTGAAAGAGTTATTACATTGCGTTCGATTAGTTTTTTTTTAGGATTTCGTAGTAAACTAGGAGCCCTTATAATTTCGTCATGTCCGTCTGTCTGTATGTTTATCTATCAGTCTGTCCGCGGCTTAGCTCAGAGACTTAGTACTAGAAAGCTGTAATTTGGTATGGGTATACATATTAATCAAGCTGAAAAAGTAGTAAAATAAAATATTGAAATATTTTTTTTTAGGATAGTGGAGTAAAGTGTCCTTCCAGCTAAATGGTTCTATTTGGATATGTGAATAAATTCACAGCAATAATAAGTATGTAGGAGAAAAGTTGTATCCGGTACGCCAGCGCCATCTAGTTGCGTTCGATGGAGTTATTGGAGTTCGCGCCAACGATTCTTGACTAATCGGGAAGCAAGTACCTACCCTACCCTACCCTACCTACCTACCTACCTAAAACTTAATTTTTTTTTATATAGTAGCCGATTCTCAGACCTACTGAATATGCATATAAAATTTCATAAAAATCAGTCAAGCCGTTCCGGAGGAGTATGGTAACTAACATTGTGACACAAGAATTTTATGTAAAAGATTAAATTGCAACTAAACATTATTTATACCGTGTAAAAACAAATGCTACAATCATGAAGATAGAAAATAATTTAAATAACTCAAGATCAGAGACCTAAGTTTGACTCTGGTTTAAAAATTTTACCTACCTTTAGTAAAATTTTTGAGAAATTAATGTTAGACCAATTGCAAAGATTTTTTAATAAAAATAAATTATTACACAGTAAACAGTTCGGTTTTACAAGGGGTCGTTCAACTACTGATGCCGGTGTTGAACTTTTAGGACATATTTATAATAAATGGGAAGATAAATGTGATGCCTTGGGCATCTTTTGTGATTTGTCCAAGGCATTCGATTGTGTTCTTCATGAAACGTTAATCAGGAAACTCCGCCACTACGGGATCCGGAACACCGCTCTGGATCTTCTTGCTTCATACTTGAGTAATAGGTTTCAGAGCGTTGACGTTAATGGGAAAAGATCTCCCGGATCTTTAGTAACAATGGGAGTCCCACAGGGCTCAATTCTTGGTCCTTTTTTGTTTCTTATTTATATTAATGACTTGCCTTACCTCATAAAGGATAATCATGAAATAGTGTTGTTTGCGGATGACACTTCACTTTTGTTTAAACTTAAACGTCAGGAGCTGGTTACTGACGATGTAAATAGCGCGATCTCAAAAGTAGTTCATTGGTTCAATGTTAATAATTTACTTCTTAATGAAAAAAAAACCAAATGCATTAAGTTTACGCTACCTCACCTTAGGCAGGTGAAAAATAATGTGTTGATAAAGGGCGAAGAATTGAATCCTGAAGATAGCACAGTATTCTTGGGCTTAACTTTGGATGCTAAGCTTCAGTGGGGCCCACATATAGATAAATTGTCTAAGAAGCTGAGCTCCGCAGCATACGCCGTTAGAAAAATTCGTAATTTAACTGACATAGAGACAGCCCGTTTAGTGTACTTTAGTTATTTTCATAGTGTAATGTCGTACGGTATTCTGTTGTGGGGAAATGCCGCCGACATTCAGTCTATTTTTGTTTTGCAGAAAAGAGCTGTTCGATCAATTTATAAATTAAGTTCGAGACACTCTCTCAGAGAGAAATTTAAGGAAATTAATGTTATGACTGTGCCTTCTCAGTATATTTTTGAAAATCTTTTATATGCCCATAAAAACATAAAATCGTTTAAAAAATACAGTGATATCCATAATATAAATACTAGGAACAAACACATGTATGTTGTACCTAAAACACGGCTCAAGAAAATAGGTGGTACGTTCAGATGTCAATGTATACGCTTTTATAATAAACTTCCAAGCCACGTTCAAGATCTAAGCATTAATCAATTCAAATCATTCATTAAACGTAAGTTGTGCCAGAAAGCCTTTTATACCATTCAAGATTATATTGAGGACAAAAAGGCTTGGGATTGAGCTGCTCCAAATTTTATATATTGAAACTTTTTTTATTGTGATTGCTTTATACACATTGACATAAATATTTACTTGTGAAGTATAATGTTATTATTTTAATTATTGTGAATGTGAAGACTATGTGGGTCTTTGTTTATTTTTATTTTTTTCCTTCTCAGTATATATATTTTTTTTTTCCTGTTCATGGTATGGCAGTTTGAGTAATTTATGCGGCCTGCCCAAATGTCCTTTCTTTGGTATTGTTCGTCGAATCGTTGAGCTCCTTATGTTCTGAGTTGAGCTGCACGATTACTGACAAATGCGTGCACTGAATGGACAGGTCCACTCAATCTGTGTGGTTCTTTCTTCAAAAGACCATTCCAGACACCAGTCTACATGGTCTTCACATGATTTGACCAAGATTATGTCTGGACTTTAAAAGAGACTGTGACCTCTGAGTTTGTTTCGGTCTTTCTTCTCAGAGTAGTCAGATACGAAATGCCGACCTCATCTAGTTTTAAAATATGATTGACGTGTAAAAGTGTTTGTAAAAACCTACTTACAGAAATAAAATCATTTATCATTTATCATTTAACCGAAGGAATCATAGTTCAGTTACTGGATTGTGCAAATCAGATGGCCTTCGCTTCATGTAAAATAATATCCGGAAATTCCACGACTACCTAACAGCCAATTAAGTTAGTAGCATTCTCGCAGAGAATTTTGTTATGAGACAAGCTGTGCGCCCAATAAGATTTTGCACTGGCAAAAATTATGATTTTCCATCTTGTATTTAACCCCTTTCGATAATTAATTTACTAAAATCCCTCCTGAGTGTTCACATAATTATGAAATTTTGCACAGGAGTTCTTTATACATACACACATCAAAATAAGTTTGTGATCACTAGCAAAAGCTGATATAATTTTTTAAATTGAACTTTATCAAGAAAAAATCTTTGTTGTGTGTTTTCTTTAAATACAATTACCCTGTTTAAAATTAAAAAAAAACTATTTTTTATTAAAAACAAAATTGAGTAATTAATCATAATGTAATTGTAACAGAAATTTGATAGAAAGAAAAAGACTGTTTAACCAAGCTTAAACAACAATTTAGTAATAAAAGGTTTATATTCAATATAATATAACTCCTCCCCTGACTCGAACACATGCGGTGATCCTCCTGGGCATGCTGAGAATCAAGTGATCCAGTATTTCTTGGGGTAACCTGTCCCATTCTTGAATAGCGGCTTCCCTGGGCTCTGGCACTATCTGAGGACGTGGCTGACGGTTCCAAACAGCTCACTTAAGAGCATCCCACGCGTGCTCTATTGAGTTTAAGTCAAATTAAATTATTTTTTGATTTTGATTTTTCAAAGTGATCGCAAACTTTTTTTTATGTGTGTATGTGTAAAGCCTCGTCCCCACTAGGAACATTTGTCGAGCGACATGTGTCCCCGGTGACATCGGGCGATGTCGAGCGACGTCGGACGACATCGCCGCGACATTGTTAAAACTGTTCCTTGTCGCACAGTCGATGAAGAGTAGTGATATTATGAAATGAGCCGTCTAGAACACTGAGATCATTAAATACACTTGTTTTGTTTCGCAAGTACTGTTTCTACCATCTTCTCTTCTTTTTTGTTCTTGATGCATTCATCATTATATAAGCCGCACTGTACAACACTACCTCTTCCGGAGACATGATAGGTTCGACTGAACTGATGTGTACGGAGACAAGACATCGGGCGACGTGGGGCGATGTAGGACGACATCGCCCGATGTCTCCGGGGACACATGTCGCACGACAAATGTTCCTAGTGGGGACGAGGCTTTACGATGTTTAAGGAACTTCTGTGCAATCAGTGAATTAAGATTTTCATTATGTAGATAGAGATAGCAAAAGTCTTACTAATTTAACATTTTAAGCGGGGTAACAAATAAGGTGCTCGGTTTGGTTGGTGGTACTGCTTGTTCTAAGTCCGCCTCGCTAGCTACCACCATCTTATTTAAGTTTGTCACCATAACAACAATGTGAACAGTATTGTTGTGTATTGGCAGTTTCTCTGTGGTTGAGGATTCCGTGTGAAACTCGCTTCCACCTTCGGCCTGATCATCACTTACCATCAGATGAAGGCCTCTTAGCCTTCATTTCCACCTTGTGATAGAAGAAAAAATACCTACATAATTATATAAATATCCCGCCCAATTTGAACTCAGGGCACCTTATGGCGGCCGTCAAATTAAATATGTATTACCTCAAACATATTTAGGGAAATTTAAACTATGTTTGCTGCCTGACGTGTTTTGAGCCCAAATTATAACCCCGTGGGCACGAGCTACACGCTCAAGCGACATGCTTCTTGCGACAGCGACTGCGGAGAGAATAAATAAAAGAAGTTGTTTAGAGCGACTTGCGGAGCGACTGATGGACGGAAACAGCGGGGTAATTTCGTAACACGACGACAGTTCATCAACATTAATTGCCTTATTAACTTTGTCAAGCAGATAAATTTTTCGAACATAAATGCAGCAATTTTTGGAGTGAAATCTTCTTTAGGCGCATTGAGCACTTTTTGGGTGAACAAAAATCATGGAACTCGCGTCATCGTCACCGAACGCTTTCCATGAGCTATATGTATACTGTGTATATACGAGTATGTGTACTTTTTGGGTGAACAAAAATCATGGAACTCGCGTCATCGTCACTGAACGCTTTCAAGTTATTAGTTTTCACGTCTATCGGCAGTCCCCAAAGACTGCCACGTCTTTTTTTTTTTTTTTCATTTTTTGTTCATTTGAAACGGAAAAGGTATACATTATTTATTGTTTTAGGTACCAATTTTACTCGCCAAACTTATTCGTTTGATGGCGAGAAGCGCTTGTTGATATATAAATAATAATATTGTAAAAACTAACCTTAAAGCTACCAAAAATATGCAGTAGGTATTTCGGTCAAGGATCGTCATACCGTGCACCGGCACGGCAATAGATTGCGGACGAGCCGCGGACACCAGACACTGACAGATTCCAAGTACATATCTGTCTTTAGGTGTCCGTATCCGGAGCCGCGTCCGCAACCCGCGTTTAGTGGGTTAGCAATACCTATCCTTCAAAATCGTTCAGATTGTGATTGATAGAGTTTTACGCAATTAGGGTGCAGTGCTTCATTTGAAATAATATTAGACATTTAAGTAAACCTTTTTTGCAGTTCGTTTACCTGATTTTGACTTCTATTGCGTTGGTGACATGATAAATGGCAACTAGAGTAAACAGTTCAAGTACAAGTCAAAATCGGTTGTAACGACCGTAAAAAAGGTTTCTTTAAATGTCTAATCTTATTTCAAATGGAGTATGGTCGCGTCGCAAGTCGCATCGCTCGCGGCCGTGAATAGGGCCTAAGGGTAGTTGATACAACAGTAACTAAGCTCAATGTGTTTCTTAACTATTTCGATATAAACTTGGAGGTGTTAGCCTAAATCGAGGATTATGTTTAGAGGTCAAGAGAGGTTGGGTGTAGTTTTGTGATTAGCGGGCACGTGTACTTTGGGTTTACGTTGAAAATGAGTGAGCGGGATAAAGGTAGTGCTCATCTACGTTACAAAAAGACTTCTGCAAAAGGACGATGTTCGTTTATGCCCTAATCATTATAGACAATTTATATTTTTAAGTCATCAGCATCATCACTTCTGGTGTACCGCAATGCTCTATTTTAGGTCCTCTTCTGTTTATTCTTTTTATCAATGACGTTTGGAGTTGTTTCGTGCATTCAAAATTTTTGCTTTATGCAGATGACCTTAAAATCTATAGAAGAATTTGCAACCATACTGATTCTATGTTACTTCAAGAAGATCTTAATCGATTCTCTGCTTACTGCGTAGAAAATAAAATCCAGTTAAGTACATCTAAATGTGTATGTATTACATTCACTAAGAATAAACATACTATAAGGAGCACTTACGCATTGTATGATGCTGCGCTGCATAGAGTCATGTCAGTGAAGGATCTTGGAATACTGCTGGATACTAAATTCACCTTTGACCAGCATATTAAAAAAAATGTTAATAAAGCTTACCGTATATATGGCTTTGTTATGAGATCCACCATTGACTTTAAGCGCATTGATACCTATATACATGTATATAAATCTCTAATTAGTTCACAACTCGAATACACTGCATTAAGAGCCAACTAGTCGAGGGCTTGAACTCACTGGTGGACGTAGCCAAAAAGCACGCTGTTTCACCTAGCATCGTGTCCGTCATTGTGTGTTGAGTGAAATGCATATATTCATAGTAAACCGCGCGCGTAAAAAATACTAAAAGTCCATTAGAAGATTGAGTTTTATGAAAAAACTGCTGGATAAATCAATTACAAATACAAGTTTATTGAAATCTTCGATAATTGAGCTTTGTCGGAGCGGACTTTATTTTGGAGATTTTACATTTCTTTTATTACTTATTTACGTCCAAAGTTGCGTTAAAATTAGCAGGAAAAACGAATCTTTGTTTGCAAACAAAGTTTTAGCAAACAAAATAGAGTTTTAATATTCTGGTCTCATACAGAGAAAACGATATCATGTTTAATTTTGGATGTATAATGTCAAACAGTGGAGTAATACCCCCCTGAAATTTGTATGGAAAAAGTATTGACTAGTTTCATCTTAATTTGGAATCCTCTCTACCAAAAATACATAGACAGCTTAGAAAATGTCCAGCGTAAATTTTTCAAAGCCCTGCATTATCGCTGCTGCGACGAATATATTTCCTCTTCACGTCAAAATAATGTTGAGCTGTTAAACTTAAAGCCTAGACGCCTTTTCCTAGCATGAACCGCGAACGTTCTAAAAATGTGGCTGGAACAGACTGGATGGGGAAAGCGGAGGACAAGGTGTTGTGGCGCAGTTTGGGAAAAGCTTATGCCCAGCAGTGGACTGCAATAGGATGTGTTGATGTCGATGAGTTATTTTTCATTCATCAACACTAAAAAACCTTTATTATTCGCATCAAAACAGTTCACAAAGAGCAGAATAAACTTTAGAGGTAGGATTTATTCGTGTCTAGACATTTGCAAGCGTTGCACTTCGAGGTTGTCATGTACAATGGCCTGTATGTTTGTTTTTATTTCATGTGGCGTTTCATTCGCAGTAAAGGGGACAATTTTCGTTATTCACCTAACGAGTTTCTGTATAATCTAGCCGAGCGTAAACTTTGCTAATTTTGAAGTTTGCATAGCTTTGGAAATTATGACAGTTTTGTTCTTGAGCACGGCTTCTTGGGGCAGTAGTATGGAGTGTAAAAAAGAACCGGCCAAGTGCGAGTCGGACTCGCGAATGAAGGGTTCCGTACCATTATCTATAAAAACGAGCAAAAAAATCACGCTGGTTGTATGGGAGCCCCCAAATATATTTTTTTCTGTTTTTTTTTGTATTTGTTGTTGTAGCGCAACAGAAATACATCATCCGTTAAGATTTCAAATGTCTTACTATCACAGTTCATGAGACACAGCCTGGTGACAGACGGACAGACAGACAGACAGACGGACAGCAGAGTCTTAATAATAGGGTCCCGTTTTACCCTTTGGGTACGGAACGGTTTCTAAAAACCAGTCAAGTGCGTGTCAGACCTCACACAATGAAGGGTTCTGTAGTTGGGATGAATTTATCCTAAGAACAAACTTAACATTGTAGTTGGTAAACATAATCTTCCATACATTCCAACTGCAAATGTAAGATTGTACGCACAAAATTGAGAGATTTAACAGGTTATATTAAGACCACAGACTTCTTATAGATTTTCCTATAGTCTATTATGTAAATAACTATTTCCTGCAATTAAAAAAAAAAACTTAGGGTCAGTAGTTTTGGAGATAAGGGGGCGAATGGTAAATTTTTATCTATTTTATTAAATAACTTCAAATGTATTTATTTTAAAATTATAAAAAAAAAATTATATTCTTAAAATGAGCCCTGTCATTTGATAATTATGTCAAACGGTTAATAATGTTGTCAATTATGTTCGCAAAACTTTTACTTTTAATTTTCTACATTTCCCCCTAAAGTGACCCCCATAATTATTATTATTGAAAATTCATTTATTTACGTTATCCGTCCGTGTTTGTGTCACAGAAGTTCATATGTGTACCAAATGATGGCTTTAGAACTTCATAGTACGGCCCCTAGATTTGGAAATTTCTTTTCTGGATGCAGTCAGGCAAATTGTTATTAAGTTTCATCATTAGGAATTTCAATAAACACCCAGTCTGGATATTTGTGGTAGATGGTAGCAGAGTCACCGACTACTATATGAAACTTAAACTTAACTGACGCATTTAGTGTGCAATACCACAGATTAATACAGATGGGACACTCCGCAGTTTAGGTATGGAACTACAAGTACGCGGCGGCTCCGTCTCACCGGGCGAATTCAATAGGAGTGACGCGCGCCGTGCGTTAGTATAAGAGTTACGCGATAGAAAGAGAGGCAACTTGTAGGTGAATCATCATTTCAGCCGAAAGACGTCCACTGCTGGATATAGGCCTCCCCAAATTGTGGGGTTTGCCATAATCGCCACGCTTGGCAGGCGGGTTGGCGATCGCAGTATGGTGTTGAAAAAAATGCATAGAGAACGCTGCTGTCCATTCCCTAGTAAGATGAATATAACCACAAATATAGATAGACCTAGATAACGCAAGAGCAACTACTTCGCGTGCCCAGCTTACGTACAAAAATCGTAAGTTACTACTACTGTGTCTTGTTACTCTGTCACAAAATCGATTAATTAATCTATTTAAACGATTCTTAATAATTCTTTAATGTACACAATTACTCGATAAATAGTATTCGTACAGTATACAAACTTTCTCATCACTAAATAATGCTTGTAACGTCATAGTAGGTAGTCAAAAATTGGCACACTTGGTTTTCATACAGATCGTGATAGTTGCGTTATCTAGGTCTATCTATATCTGTGAATATAACCGTTAGTAGGTAATAAGCGTTGTGCGACCTGAATTGCACTTTATTGTGTCGGAGCAGAAGACGCTTTTTATTTAAATATTTTCGCGGAGTATCTTTTCTGTATTCATCTATGGTCTTACATCAGTTTCTACGCATGCATGATATTATGTCATGTACTTGTTGTTAAGCCATTTGTCTCGGCTGTCATTGGTAGATCTTTGACAGTCCTTACGGGTTCTCAGAAGCCCAAAAGCCTTACAACCATTCTTACCAAGGGGTAACGTGTTACCAGTAACACGTTATCACGTTTAACGCTATCTGACCTTCAGAGCCCAGGTTGTGAAGGTAAGATAGGCAGTAGCTCCATGTTAAATACTGGTATTCAGCTACATTCGGTTAGACCGGAAGCTAACCTCAACATAGTTGGGAAAAAGCTACACAGTGAAACACCAAAAACAAAAATAATTTTCAAAAAGCTCTCCCCGAATGGTCATTTGATATCTCTCTAGTTGTGACTTTAGTGTCGCCATCGCCAGTCCAAACTGCGGTCGAACGCCGTGCGGTTTTGTTGAGCGACACAACGAGACGACAATTTTGTGGCAAAATGGAACCCAACGTGTTTATCAATGTTAAACAAAAAATTGACAATAACTAGCGGACTGGTAAATTTTTTTTGAAAAGGATTTTGGTGTTTTTAGTGACTTTAACAAATGGGGGTTTGGATTCTGTAGAGCAATTTTTTTTTTTAAAGCAAGCCCACGATATCTATTGCAAAAATTGCCAAACATGAGTGGAGTAATTGCGTAATACACTAATAGTAGCAATGAGTTTTATTTTGACAGTTCAACAACATGCATTGCGTTATGTTTTGTTTATTTTTCATTCGTTTTGTTATGTTTTAACATTTACAATTCACTTTTCAAATCACATTTATTATATCGTCGATCGTAGAATCAATTGACGTAAGGGACAAAATACCCAAAATGAGTTGAGAGAATTTTTTGCTCTTTCGAAAGGTGTACATGAAAAAATTCTAGCTTAAGAAAAATGTCCCTTACCATACTGATTTTTTTAATCCAAATTTCGAATCAGCGCCATAATAACAATGTATCTGAAAAACTATGCAATATAGCAACTTGAAATGGTGTAATTACCGCCGCCAATCGAATCAAATAGGCAACGATTTCCAAATTTAAGATATCCGTACGCCAAAAGTGTGTATATAATTTTCTGTCAACAATCTCTTTACACTGTATTTCTTTTCACAATTTTTCCACAGTTTTTGATCTAACGTAGAGGTCAATTTAATGTAAGGGACGGGGACTACAAGACACTTGGTCAGTAAGGGACATTACTAACAAAATACGTTGGGTAAGGGACGTCTATTTCCTAAAATAGATAACTTATTTAAATAAATGTTACACAGATACATAGAGCACTAAAATACAAGATTATGTGTGAAATCAGATTTGAAAAAGGTTGAAAAAAAAAGTTATGGGCGATTTAGTCCGAAAAAAAGTTTGTCGGCCTCTCCTGAAAAATCGTATTTTGTCCCTTAACTCAATTGAACCTACGGTTGCCGATATCTCATAAAAATCTGGGGTTGCTCCGGTAAACAAAAAATGCAGAACAGGATCATAAAGACACTGTTTCGCTATCCATACCACTAGTATGCCAATGCATTCCACTAGTTTTTATGACAAGTCTTTTACAGTTCAAGCAGTACGGTTATAGAATGCCTTGCCCGTCTCGATAAGGCGTGCTCAATCTTTGTACACTTTTAAAATTTTGGTTAAAAATCACTTCTTCTCTCCTTAAACATCATCATTACTTAAAGTTCCTTGCTCTTGTATCATGTTTATTATTGTGTGTATGGATAAGTATTTATATGCTTTGTGTATATGTATTTATTGTATATATGTAAGTGGTACACCACTAAATACCTGCAGTATTGTCTCTCCTTCTACTTTTTGATCCATCCAAAGGTTGTCTGTAAAAGATCGCTTTTAGCGATAAGACCGCCCATTGTGACACCCTATGTAACAGTTCTACATTTATATCTGTAACTTTTATGGTGTACATAATAAAGAGTATTCTATCTATCTATCTATCATACTTGACACCAACGTACAATTTTTTTAATTAAACAAAACTGATGAATATCAAATAACTTTGTACGTATAACACTTGTTTCTTGATTAGAAAAATAGTGGATGGAACCACTTAAATATGTAAACGCAGTCTTCGAAGAATATCACCTATAATGGAGCACATTCAATCAATCAACTCAGCCTATTGCAGTCCACTGCCGAACATAGGCCTCTCCCATGCTGCGCCACAACACCATGTCCTCCACCTTTCGCATCTAGTCTGTCCCAGCCACCTTTTTGAGGTGGTCGTCGGTCCATCTAGCTGGGGAGCGTCCCACACTACGCTTGTCGATACGCGGTCTCCACTCCAGGAGCACAATTGCAATTACACTGAAGGAGCACAATTTTACCATAATCTACCATCCATCCATACTAATATTATAAATGTGAATGTAACTCTGTCTGTCTGTCTGTATGTTACGTTTTCACGCCTAAACCGCTGAACCGATCGTCATGAAATTTGGCATAGGTATAGCCTGGGATATGGAGAAGGACATAGGCTACTTTTTTACGCGATAACCGTCATCCACGCGGGCGGAGCCGCGGGCAAAAGCTAGTCCTATATAAAATTTTTAGCTCTTTTAGCGGTTTTAAATCAAAACTATCGAGTTACTTAATTGAAACTTATTTAACCTAATAAACCTATTTTTCTTTCTTCTTCTTTCTTCCAAACAACTCCTTAATAATTTTACTAGTCTACTAGTTTTGAACAAAACCGTTGAACGTGTATCCCAACCAATTTGATAACAAAATAATTTAAGTGTCTCTAAATAACACACTTTTTCTAATATTGCAGTTTTATGTCAGCGCCATCTCTTTACCGATAGTGGAACTAATGTTTTTTTTAATGCTTTTTGATGGTACGGAACCCTCGGTGCGCGAGACCGACTCGCTCTTGACCAGTTTTTATTTATATAGATAACAGCTAGCCAAAAAAAGATAATCATAAAAAAAACTTTTAAAACTGGGCCAAGTTCTAAATTATCTGTCTTGAAAATAAACCGTAAAATTTGAGCCCAATTTAAGATACCAACCATCAAAATAAGTTGCTTACAACTTTATGTGCTTCAACTTCCATAAAATCTCATTTATGGATTAAATATTTAGTAAGTAAGTAAATATTTTAAGATTCGCTCGTCTAAAAGTTTTGTATAACTAATCCAACTTAGGTTTATAATATTTTTGGTTTTCCCTCGAGAGCATTTTCGTTTTGCTCGAACCGAAAAAGAGGAGGTTTTCATTTAAATTGTTTTGAGGGTTCCGTATCTCATAAGGAAAAACGGAACTCTCATACGATCACTTCGTTGTCCGACTGTCTGCCTGTCGAGAGGCTTTTTCTCAGGAACGCGTGGTGGTATCAAGTTGAAATTAATATCTAAGGGGTGGGACACACAGAAAAGACGTAAGACGAGGTCTGTGCAGTCGTCAAAGCATCGTTACCGCGTCTCGTCCACGCCCTGCCATGTCTTTTCGTAGACGTGTTCTTGAGTGGAGACCGCGAATCGGCAAACGTAAGGTAGGACGTTCTCAGGCTAGGTGGAGCGACGATCTCCGCAGGGTGACTGGTAGCAGCTGGATGAGAGTTGCCGAGAATCGAGCTGAATGGCGTACAATTGGAGAGGCCTATGTCCAGCAGTGGACTGCTATAGACTGATGATGATGATGATAATGACTTCTATACATTTTGTATGAAAATTTATTGAAGGGGCGCTGCGTCTGCGACGCGTCCTCGTCTTACGTCTTTTCTGATTGTCCCGCCCGTACATTTCCGGTCCCTTGCAGCTCAAACAAACAAAAATATAAGTTTGGACGACTAACTATATTAAATAAAAAATAAATAAACTATAATTCGTCCAAATTACAATTCTTATTTATAATTACGTGTTTTTTTTAGAGAGTAACTTAGTAACAATGGCAAAATATTAAAAAATATAAAAGATAACAAAAAACTAACTAAAAGGAGTATTTCCAACGGTCGTCGGCCACAATAAGTTTCAAAGACAACGCAATCAAAAATTACGGGCATTTATGCGACATATTTTGATACTCTTAAATAAATAAAAAACTATAAGGTACTTCCCGTTGACTTAGATTCATGAAATTTGCAACGCTTTTTGACGTGACAACGTCTAATAAATCGATGAACGCCGGCTGCATGCACGAAAAAGGATGACTCAGTGTCCCGTTACGCTCATTGTCCCGTTAAGATCATTATCCTGTTACGCTCGTTTGTTCTATGTTTTGTTATGACCATTTCACGTTAAACTATCGTCCGTAAACCAACTTTACAGACAACCAATTTTTTTTTTTAAAGCAAGGTTGCACAGCGCAATTAAAGGAAAAAGTCCGAAAGTCGTTAATTTACAGCTATGTAACACCATGCGGGCGAAGTCGCGGGCAATAACTATTGTAAAATAAACACAGATGGATAATTCACATGGCCACTTTTTGCAAACCTAGCTGGCGCACTGCCATGCACAGTCAAGTGATACCTAGTCTAAAGAAATGGACATTAGCATTCTGTACGTGGTTGTAGTAGCATTTTGTTTGTAAGTTTGACATAGAGTTTTAACAATGGAACACAGCCAAGATACCGCAAAAGTCCAAATTCAACTACTTTTATTTTTATTTGAGAGAAACTGTTTGGTGACTTAATCTTGTAGCTGGTTTTTGCTTCATTATGACGATTTTACTGACGTGAGAACGTCTAATAAATCGATGAACGCCGGCTGCATGCACGAAAAAGGATGTCTCATTGTCCCGTTACGCCCATTGTCCCTTTACGCTCATTGACCCGTTACACGCATTGTACGCTCGTTATCCCGTTACGCTCATTGTCCCATTACGCTCATTGTACGCTTTTTTAAACAATTTCAAATGTATCATTTATAGGAAGTGTCTCATCTGCCTATATCGGTTTCCCAACTATGTTAGGTTCGGCTTCCAGTCTAACCAAAATGATATACAAAATAATTTCAAATTTATGGTTTAAACTTACCTATAAGGCCTACCGCATGCGCGTATCGGAAGACGTAGCGTAGGAAGGCCTCCCACAAGGTGGACTGATGACCTTGTGAAAGCCGCAGGAATCCGCTGAATGCGGGAAGCACGGAACCGGTCGAGGTGGCGGTGCTTGGGGGAGGCCTATGTCCAGCAGTGGACGTCTTTTGGCTGAAATGATGATAAGGCCTAATTAAACTAGCTGGCGAAATTTCTCACACTGCTAGAATAGGCCTATATAGACCGCAAAAAACATATCTCATCTCTAATATTTGAATGACATGCTGTTAGAAAATTTCTGACATTTCATATGTAACAATTAGGTATTGATCTTCCTTATACTCCATTTAATATAGCATTAGACAAATAACGGCTAAATAACGACAGTTATTGTGTAATATTGTTGAAATTACTGCAGTTTAGAGTTATTTTTTTAATGTATATGGTAATGGTAGATTACAGTGCTTTGTATTTATCGTGAAATAACGGATTTTATTAAACGTTTACATCGAAATAACGACAGGGTGAGAACAGTTATTTGTCTAATGTTATAATAAATGGAGTATAGTGATATGTAATTTTAATTTATAACATCATTCAATTTCGCACTGCAAAATCTGATCGCGCACTGAAAAAAATATTTAGCCTAACTACTTCGGCTATTTCAGGAATAATCAAAATTTGACAAGACTTTATAAAGGCCAACTTGATTTAATAAAAGTGATACACAATAGCCAGCACAGGTTTTGGTTACATGTTGAATAAAGTTATGTGGTCACTTTTTTGTGTTACATGTTGACGAAAGTTTGGTTATGTCTAGGTAAACATTTCAGTTTTCAGTGCGCGATTTTTATTCGCGTGGCAATGCATTGTTGGGGCTGCCCCGCTGGTGCAGTGCGTCGGGCATGTTCGCGGACGCACACCTCCACGGCTTCCGTGCTGTGCTCCGCAAGCAATGCGACGCGGCGCTCGAGAGATTGCGCGCTAGCACCAACAGTATCCTGGCTGTTATTGATTTGAACATTGGACACGCGTTACGTCCAGCACTGGGTTTAAAACCCACATTAGGAAATAAGTATTAACATTTTTCTTTTTAACAACACTAGTTTCGTAAGTTTTTCTGTACTAACATTCTATGGATTGAAAATGTCTGGTGTTTTTTATTTTATGTTTTATAATCAGTGTACGGAGTACGTTGCAGCGCGAATTTTAAATCGCAGTGCGGGCTAGGTCTTACATTGTTGACAGTATTTTTTTTTTTACTGATACCCGTACAATATGTGAAGTTTTTCTTGTTATTTTGACCTTGTACACACATTTACTAAACATACATAAATTATAATCTCCTCTTTTCTCATATAATACAAAATATCATTGAACTTTCGTTGACTCAATATCTCCCCTGGTGATAAGTTTTGAGTTCGACCAGCCTACCGCCCTCTAGTGGCAAAGTTCAATACTTCGAAATAAATTCGTTTCGCGATACAGTTTGACTGTTTGATTGGTTGAACACTTTTATAGCAACTTTGGGAGTTGTTGTGTGTGGCCATTAAAATAGATTTATGTTACTCTATTCAATTTCAATTCCCGACTTGTTTCCTGTACGTCGTTTTTGGGTTACCACTGAAAATCAGTGCTGTGCTGTGAGACCCTTACCATAATTTCAGCCGAAAGACGTCCACTGCTAGACATAGGCCTCCCCCAATTGGGGGGGTTTGCTATAATCGCCACGCTTGGCAGGCGGGTTGGTGATCGCAGTATGGTTCTAATAAATGCAAAGAGAACACTGCTGCCCATTCTCTACGACACCCACGCGAGGAAATGGGTAGACCCCTATAGCACAGTATAATTAAGTAACAGTATTACATCTTGGCAGTGATTTTGAAATAATTAACTACGGCCGCTCGATAGATAAACCTTCCGCGTCCGTGCGTTACTGCCGCGCACTGGAAGCTATTGCATACTGGTATACTCGTACAATGAGATTTCGAAGCTCGTCATTTCTACCGTTTTCTCAGATGACTGTTACTGTATTATACCGTGCCTATCGCACAGCATCATTATGCAAGCGCACACGCACATATCATGATGAGTGGAAGCCTTTTGTCGCAATCACGACTTGCAGCTGCTGGTTTTTTTTTTCCTAAAGATGACTGGAAGCCGACCCTAACAATTGAGAAAAGACTAGGTTGATGATGAAGATTTGAGATAATTACATACTTGCCACCGGTATCCCCCCAAAAATCGCTAGTTTTGAAGCCCCATTTAAAAAAAAAACTTCTCAGAATGTGTTGCAAACTGTTTTTTTTTGTCGCTACCCTCCATTGACACTTACGCTAACTCGTTTATTTGTTTTAAATTAGTTTTTTTTTTCTTATTTTTTTTTTTTACATGAGATTTATTAGAGTGCTGTTTCGGGCCCACTAGCGCCACTCCTTTAAAAAAAATATTATCTCGTGACTGAGAAGGAATTATGAAAAACGGCTCAATCAGCTGCCTTGATAAGTGTGTCTCTAGAACTTTCTAATACCTTTTATAAAGTTTCATATTGAGACACAAAGCCACAAAATACGATTTAGAGGAATGTGGCCGTTTTTCTATACATCAAATTTTGTTGCTTCATGTCTCAATATGAAACTTTATAAAAGGTATTAGAAAATTCTTTCTTCTCTTTCAGTATTTCATCAGCATCATTTCAGCTGAAAAACGTCCACTGCTGGACATAGGCTTCCCCCAAGCACCGCCACCTCGACCTGTTTCGTGCTTCCCGCATCCAGCGGATTCCTGCGGCTTTCACAAGGTCATCAGTCCACCTTGTGGGACGCCTTCCTACGCTACGTCTTTCGGTACGCGGTCGCCACTCCAGAACCTTTCGGCCCCAACGGCCATCTGTTCTGCGAGCTATGTGCCCTGCCCATTGCCACTTACGTTTGGCAATTCTTCGAGCTATGTCGGTTACCTTGGTTCTCCAGCGGATCTCTTCATTTCTGATTCGGTCATGTAGGGAAACTCCGAGCATAGCCCTCTCCATTGCCCTTTGGGTGACTTTTAGCCTTCTAATAAGGCCCATTGTGAGCGACCACGTTTCAGTGCCATATATCATCACTGGCAACACGCACTGGTCAAAGACTTTCGACTGCGGTATGTGGGACGACAAGATATCGCGTAGCGCTGCCCAGTCGAGTCGGATTCGACGATTGACCTCTTTCTCGAAGTTGGACCTACCTAACTGGATAGTTTGTCCTAGGTAAACATACTTTAGTATTTAACAACATTAAACATAATTTGTGATTATTTGGTAAAAATACCATCAAGTTTGTGTTGAATTGTTGATACCATCGCCCCGCGCGTTTCTAGTGCCGTATTATCAAGGGTGGTTTATTTCGTAGCAATTTTTACGCAATTTATTTTGTTTGAAAAATTCAGTTTTCTGTTTTTAATAAAAAAAAATTGTGGCATCTACATAATCCCGAGTCCGGACCCTTGAGTACGGCCCTGTACAGCGGGGCATGTATATCTACGCCAAGGGCCAGTCCGACGTCCACTCCAAGCACCATACGCCGGCCCGTACAAAGTCATGCGCCGAGGCTCCAAAACATACGACATAAAAGTACAGAATAAGGTGCAAACTGTTACCATAGACAGACTGAAACCGGCGTACACAGCGGACGACAACGTCACACTACTACCAACAACTCCAATACCAACACCAACACCAATACCGATGTCAACGCCAGCGCCAACACCAGCAACTACGACTAGGGTGACACCTCCCGCCGCAACAGCTCCAATCCTAGTTCCAGCTCCCGACGGCCTATCTTCAAACACTAGTAAGAAGACCAAGAGCGGGAGGACTGTGAGGTTTCCCGACTACTATCGATCGTAGTCACGATCTCGGCAGGGGAGTACTGTGGCATCTACATAATCCCGAGTCCGGACCCTTGAGTACGGCCCTGTACAGCGGGGGACCACGCGGGGCGAAGGAGCGGAGGTCACCTAGAAATCCCGTTATATTCAGTGCGCTCGCGACGCCGCGCCAGTGCACCCAGATCGTCCTAGCGAACGGACGTACTGCTTTGTGCTTATAAACTCGCTCGTAAAATCACTATTATCTTATATAACTTAGCTTCAGTTTTACCCTATCACTCTGTATCGTTTCTTCTTCTTTCTAACGTCTGTAATCATCATCTATCCTCATTAAATATCATCTATCGTTCTTCTTGCTGTTTTCATATTCACCGCCGCCTGACTAGCCGCTGGCTACACACTATACACGCATACATCTCCATGGTTTTATTATCTTAACACACTGATAACAACTTGTAATAACCGCTGTCACTACTCTGTATAAAGTACGTGTTTTAGTATAGAAATAATATACACTTGAAGCAGGTTTTAAAAGCCATTCCAGATTAAAGTTGTTTATATTATGCTCGCATGGAGGTCGGGAATTAGCCAATGGGACCATCCGATCTATTCTGTAAAAATCTCACCGTGATAACCTAGGTGAAGTGAGCTATCATTCTACCTACCGATCTATTCTTTTTTAGTTTATTGAATGAGTTATCCTGATTGTAGGAGAAAGTTGTGGTCACATTTCGAATCTACGCATGCACACAGTCGCACAAGGGTCAGGCGTAATATACTCCATTTAATATAGCAATAGACAAATAACGACTAAATAACGAAAGTTATTGTGTAATATTGTTGAAATTACGGCACTTTAGAGTTATTTTTTTATGTGAATGGTAAATAGATTACAGTGCTTTGTTTAATAAAAAACGTTTAATAAACTCCGTTATTTCACGATATATCGTGAAATAACGGAGTTTATTAAACGTTTACATCGAAATAACGAAAGGATGAGAACAGTTATTTGTCTAATGTTATAATAAATGGAGTATTTGTTTGACTGCGCAGCGGAAGTGTGACTGTAATTTACATAGTTTTAATTCTTTTTGGGGCAAAAAAAAAATTGCCTATTTAAAAAATGACAGAAATCGATTTAGTGAACGGTTTTGAACAAACTACTTTCATAATGTACAGTAATTCAGTAATACATTCCCTAGGTACACCTCTGCCTAACCCTTCGGGAAATACACTCGTGATGTTACGTTATGAAAGTATTGACGGGTAGTTCAAACCCACAACCTATTGCTTGAGAGTACCCCGAGCTATGAAACGAAGAAAGAAAGAAAGAAAGCAAGAAAGAAAGAAAAAAAAGTTTTTTGGGACACGCACAGGAAATACAAAAAGTAAAAAAAGAGCATTTCAAACTAACAAAATTTACATTAAAAACAATAATAAAAATTTAATAAAAACATTAAAAAATTTAAAAAAGACCTGTGCACCAAATGCTTTCATACTCGTACTCCGATATTTTCTCTCTAGAAGTAAAACATTTCTCCATCGATTTCGTACAGTAAAGAGTACTAGCGATACAAAGTTTGTGAAGTATTATCGAACAAATATGTTCGGGGTTGAAAGCTGTTACTTCGCATGAAAAATGAGTTCTGAATCGAGTTGATATCGGTGTGTGTCGATTAAAGTTACAAGTAGTTTTTTTGTTTATTTTTAATAGCGTTTGACGTCGTCAGTCGTTTGAAAAGGAAGGATTTATTCGATCGAAAAACTAGGTAGGTATGTTTTTGTGCAATTAATGTTCCGAGATTGCGAAATCTCACTGTGAAAACTCAGGTGAAGTGAGCTGTTACTCCACCTGGCACTAATGGAACTATTGACAGTTATCAAATCAGTGTCAGTGTTAGTGTCAGTGTCATTCTCATTTATCACTTCGAAGGACACTAAAGACCGAAAGGCGTCATAACAATGAAAATGCCTCTGTGTTAGTGGTATGACTACCTGTCTCAGACTCAGAGGTCCCGGGTTCGATTCCCAGCGGAGGCTACATTTTCTGCTTGGTTTGTTTGGTGGTAGGGTTTGTTCTGAGTCCGCCAGGCTACCAATTCTTATCTCCGTAAGTCTTTAATTCACTTTAGGCATTGGTAGAATGGTCGACATCGGCTCTGCTTGATGACGTCACGCTAAAGTAGGTGCACGAAGGCTGCGCTAATGTCCATTATCAGGGTCACCAGTATAATGAAGAACAGGGTATAAAGTTCACTCATACTCTATGGAAAAGGGAGGATCCTCCGACCAGACGGGTGTTGTGTCTGATGGGCAACTGCCTTACGTTGACCTCGGGATAATGCATATATGCTAATAGCGCGGTAAATTCTGATTGCGCGATGCAGAATTCGTGTGACGTCAGTTCGCATGTGGCGTTGTTGATACCGCCACACCATAATATGAAATATAACAGAGGAATGAAAACTATTCTCCGTTCCCTAGTAGTTCGTTCTAGCAATAAATTATCACAGTAGAACCACAATCTAGATAAAAATCTGAGATAAAGTTTATACTAATTTAATCAAATTGTGTATTTGTTTTCGACGACGGAATAATAAATCCATAGAGCGACTAGTGGTGCAGGGCAGAGTGGAGGTCACCGATTAGGTGGACCGATCAAATTAAATCCGCAGTGCAATACTTAAGCAATCAAAATGTATGAGACAGCAATTGTTTTTTTTTTTTAATTATCGACGAAAATTTTTAATGCAGGCGGCTTCAAAATCGTGGACTGAATCCATGGTTTGCGTCGATGTCCCTGCCATCCTGTACTATTATATACAAGTTTTGAAGCTGTTTCAGACATGTACAACTGCCATACTGCTCGATACGCTCCCACAACCCTGGCGATCAATCTGTTGAACGCCCTAATTGCTCAGGAGCCGAATTTTGATATATTTTTGTCTAGCAGTAAATTTGTGATGTGTGTGTGTAATTGTTGTTGGCTTGCTGCACACTTTGGTTTTTAAAGAAAAGAAAGAAAGAAAGAAAAATGCGTTTATTGGCATTACAGCAAAAAATACACCTTAAAAACTATAAAAAACAGAAAACAATGATTATAATGCCAAAAGGGCCTCAGCTCAGCATAATGTCAGATGACACACAAGGTGTACCAACTGACGCTGATTTTCAGCTGCAACCCACGAGTGCCATACGCTAGAATAATAAAAACATAGGTAAAAGTGTCCGTTTTAATACATAAATTAAGATAAATTAAATTAAAGGTGATATAAAATACTCATACGAAATAAAATAAATTTTTACGACATACATGTTTGTATATGTGTTGTGCTGTGATTAATGGAAAATTACCAAAATGAATACCCAATATCTGTGTACCTATTACCTACATTAAAATAATAAATCTATAGAAACTACCCAAGGCAAATCGTGTGACTGTGTTGTTCTTCTGAATTACAAAACGGAATTTGATGCGGTTTTCAGTAAACAAAAATAATTGACAAATAAAAAATAAAATTGATAAAATTATTAAAATTATTTAAAATGTAAAAAATTATAAAAACGATTTTACTGTTAGTGCAACAAGCAATTGTTATATAAATAAATAAATAAATGTGTATTGTTACCTTATTGCTCACCTTTTTTGACAAGTTTTGTGTGCAACTAGCCTTAGCAACGAAAGTAGTCGACACAACATGTAGAATCATGCTTTATACCTTGTTAAAATGTACGCAAAATACACACATCAAAAAAAGTTTGTGATCACTATTATAAGCTGATATAATTTATTAAATTGAACTTTATCAAGAAAAATTCTTTGTTGTGTGTTTTCTTTAAATAGAAATTATTAAAAACAAAATTGAGTAATTAATCATAATGTAATTGTAACAGAAATTACCAAACTTAAACAACAATTTAGTAATAAAAGGTTTATATTCAATATAATATAACTCCTCCCCTGACTCGAACACATGCGGTGATCCTCCTGAGCATGCTGAGAATAAAGTTATCCAGCATTTCTTGGGGTAACCCGTCCCATTCTTGAATAGCGGCTTCCCTGAGCTCTGGCACTGTCTGGGTACGTGGCTGACGGTTCCAAACAGCTCGCTTAAGAGCGTCCCACGCGTGCTCTATTGGGTTTAAGTCAGGCGAGCCGAATCATAGTATAATCTACCGTACCTAACAAAAACGATTTCGATTTTTCAAAGTGATCGCAAACTTTTTTGATGTGTGTACGCGCATCGACATGGAGTTGCGGACACCAGTCCGTCTAACACTAGTACTGCCTTGGTATGAACGCGGGATAACAATGTATCCTTTAAAACAAGCAGTAGGCAAGGGAATTTAAAAGTTAAAATTTATTCATAGGGAACAATTTCGCTTAATCCAACTAGGCGCGTAATTAAATTGTTCTTGAAGAATAATCTCATCCCTCATATGATGTTTTTGTACTGCATCCATTGAGATATTTGGGAAGTCTGTTTTGATTGCTTTAAAAAAATGACTAGTAGAGCGTTATGCTCTTTTGCGTAGGTACGAAATAAGACGAGTCCATACTTAATATTATTAATGCGAAAGACAGATGTGGGTGAAGCCACCGGGAAAAGCGATGTTCCATAAAATCAAGTATCTTGACCAGACTCGCGAGGTTGTCGACATGTGGGGATGTGGATACAGCAGTCATTGTGCCGAGTCGTGACGGCCAATGGCATATTAGCCAAGTGCCTCGACCAACACCTGAGGAGGCTCTAGTTACGTGCTGGATCAAGGGCTTGATCCAGAAAGCGGTACTTCTGAACACAGCGCGTATCGGTAGGAGATTTCTCTATCAGGAGCCCTGACCACCGGTAGCTTGAAACCTGTTCTCGATGCCGGTAAGCTACAATTTTTTTATGTTTTTATAAAATATTTAATAATGTAAATGTTATGTATATAAATGTAATAAACGAAATAGTAATGTAATCAAAGCGATCTAGTCTTTGTTTCCATAAAACCATTCCGAATGACACACGTCATCAATCGTGCTACTACAACGTACCAGATATACCTAAAACTGGGCCATTCCCAAAATCCGAGCTGTATGATTTATAGTAGCACCGTAGCTTTTCAGCGCGTACCAAAAGAAATAAAAGAAAACCAACTGATAAAACTACTTGTTAAACGATGAAAAAGGGAAGAGGTTGTCAAGTCGATGCCTTTAATAGTACATTGTGATACAAGGGTGGGAAGTAGGTTATTACAAACGAGCTGTCTTATTAATAAGCCCGAGCCGAAGGCGAGGGTTTTTAATGACACAATTTTGCAATAACCTACCTACACACCCGTGTATCACACGACGTTTTTCAATACAGTTGTGGGAAATAGTAAAAACAAATCAAAGAATTAGGTAAATATGAAAAATTAAAATTTCCAGAAAATGGCGCACTTTTGCAACTGGACATATTTTTTTTACAACGAAAACAGCCTGTTCAGCCTATTCGATTTTTGACAAATCTTGATGTGAAAATAATTAAATTTAAAATTGGTAAATAAATATATTAAACAACCATTTAAAAGACTTTCAATACAGTTGGAGGCTATAATTATGATTCGAAAATTAAATCTTTTGCGTAGGCATCTTTCTGTTACGCGGTCGTGACTTTTGTTTACGAGCTCGATCATTTTGTTTTGCAGTTGAGTTTTAAATTTATAAGACAATTTAAAAAGTTTAGTAGCAAGGAGTTTTCATACATAGAATAAAATGGGATAGATTTTATACGAGGAAAAATGAATGAGTCCGTACGTCTTAGCAACAAATATTATATACAAAATGACATGAATATTTACTTTGAAAAGTATTACATATATTACTTTAATTATTGTGAATGTGAGCACTATGTGGGTCATTTGTTTTCTTTAAGATTATCTCTTTTTCCTCTTTTTCAAGTAGTTTTAATGATGGTCTGGTTTTTTGAGTACTTTATGCGGCCTACCCAAATGTCCTTTCTTTGGTATTGTTCGTCGAGTCGTTGAGCTCCTTAAATCCTGAGTTGAGCTACACGTTTACTGACAAATGCTTGCACTGACTGGACAGGTCCACTCAAAATTGTGTGGTTCTTTCCTCAAAAGACCATTTCAGACACGGATCTACATGGTCCTCACATGATCTGACCAAGATTATGTCTGGACTTTAAAAGAGACTTTGACCCCTGAGTTTGTTTCGCCATTTCTTCTCAGGGATAGTCAGATAGGAAATGTCGACTTCCTCAAGCTTGTTTTTATATTTTTTATATGATATGTAAAAGTGATTCCGATATCCTATTTACAGAATAAACGATTTCATTTCATTTCATTTCATTGAATTCTCAATAGTACATTGTGATATAAGGGTGGAAAGTAGGTTATTGCAAACCCATTAATAGATACCACCACCAACAAAAATTAAATATTTTTAAACTGCCCTATTTTGATTGACAGGGTTCAAATTTAAATTTATTCCTGTCGATTAACGCGTACCTACAACAATTAACAACACCTAAGTACCGGTAGTACCATTCATATACAGAGGAAAATAAGTTAAGTGTCACCCTCTAGAATTCCGCCAAAGACCAAGTAAAGATAACCAATCGCAAAGCAAAATACTACTCTGTAAATATTTAGATAGACTCCACTTTTTTTTCAAATTGAATTGTTTGGCACCGCCTCTATATTAGTTGCCTGGCATTACCGTGTACCATGGTACCGTGTGGTGCCGGACGTAAAGAATAGCACCACCCCATTTCTTCCCGTGGGTGTCGTATAAGGCGTCTAAGGGACTTAAGAGAATGGGCAGCAGCATGCTCTACGCATTTTTAAGACCATACTGCGATCGCCAATCCGCCTGCCAAGCGTGGCGATTATTGCAAAATCCCACAATTGGGGGAGGCTTATGTCCAGCAGTGGACGTCTTTCGGCTGAAATGATGATACCTGGCCTTTTGCCAACTATGTTGGGGTCAGCTTCCAGTCTAACCGGACGCAGCTGAATACTAGTATTTTACATGGAGCGATTATTTGCATTATACGTTACTTACATTAATTAATTTAGGACCTTAATTAGGGTATAATTTTTGTCACTTTTCAGTTTCTCGGTTCGTCGGTTTTTTTTTTTTACAAAGTTTTTCTCGACTATGGAAACAAGAGATAAATGTATCTTTTATTTCACTTAAACCTACATGGGCATTTATGAAACGTCAGAAGCTAGGTGCAGGGTTCCAAGTCGTTTCCTATGGCGAAGAGCCGGCAGGAAACTCCACGGTTACTCTTTTAAAAATAATTGGCTTTTACAATATTTTCAAATAACAGTATTAATATGTATTGGAGGACCGTTTAGGTCTTTTAACAAGTACCAGATATTTAAAAAAATTGAAAATTATCAACATACCTACAGTCTACGAGGCCTACAACGTTCTCACATTCACAAAATAGAAAATAATCCATACTAGTCCATACTAGTCCATACTATCCATACTAGTCCATACTAGTCCATACTAGTATTATAAATGTGAAAAGAACTCTGTCTGTCTGTCTGTCCGTCTGTCTGTCTGTCTGTCTGTATGTTACGTTTTAACGCCTAAACCGCTGAACCGATCATCATAAAATTTGGCACAGATATAGCCTGGGATATGGAGAAGGACATAGGCTACTAACCGACATCCACGCGGGCAGAGCCGCAAAAGCTAGTCTATTATAAAAGATGAAAAAATAAAATAAAATGGGTTTGGTATACATAATTACTAAACACGCCAACTCCGATGCACGTAAAGTGGAGATGATATTTTTTAGCTCGTCTATCCCATGGTGTGGGATATCGTTACATAGGCCGTTCAAAAATATTGCGAGTTTGAGAAAACCATTTTTCGATGCAGGGATCCGTTTGTATAATATTAAGCTTTTAAAGTGCTAATTTTTGTTAAAATCGAGTGTCAGCTAAATGGTTATTGTAAAGTATACTTCGTTCGCGTGGAAGTCGTATGAAACCACAATATACTAAAATACCAGCCACATTTTAATTTTTTTCCGACACCTACAACAAATATCGTTAATGTAGGTATACAAAAACTTAACAAATTATATATTGTAACCTTCCTTGAGAATCACGCTATCCATTGGTGAAAACAGCATGATAATCGGTGCAGTAGTTTTTGAGTTTAACGCGAATAGACAGACAGATGCGGCGGAGGACTTTGTTTTCTAATAAGTTTTTTTTTTTTTTTTAAACGTTGTCTCACACTAGGAATTTCTCCTGTATCGTGGGTGCGTTTACAAACATTTAAAACTCACATACACAAACAGCCAGACCCGGAACAACTACTTGAAGGTCATACAAATATTTGTTCCGTGCGGGAATCGAACCCGCGACACGCAGTGCAGCGGTCAATGCTTAACCACTGCGCCAACCGTGCCGTCAAAGTAGTGATAATAATGAAATTAAAAGTAAAACTCACAAATAAGTAGGTTTTACAAGTTATCGAGTAATAGTCGACCTAGTTGGTCGTTTTACATTGGCAGATGGAATGTATGGGAGAAGAATCATGTTTTTCTACTACAATGTTAAGTTTGTTCTTGTTATTTAGTTGCATTTATAGGCAGTCAAGACATGCTAGATATGATTTTTTTGTAAGACTAGTTTTGTTCAGAGTTGAGTTTCTGTGGTCTCTAAGCGTTTAATAGTAACATATCAGTTTTGAAACTAGTGGTAGATTGGGCATGATTAACGATTGATGCAGCACTATAACATGGAGTTGAAAGCTAGTAACTGTCTACAGTTCAGTCCATAGCAGTGTAACGTGCTAATAAACATACAAGCGAGGCACTTAGGATGATGTTCACTGGTTACTCGTAGAATGATTTTTGAGGGGGATACGTTTCTTGCAATTTGTAGGTCAGTGTCAGGTTTTGTGTTGGTCAAAATATGTTTTATGATCGTAGCAAATATGTATTTCCAGAATTATACAATATCCATACTTAATATTATAAATGTGAAAGTAACTCTGACTGTCTGTCTGTATGTTACGTTTTTACGGCTAAACCGCTGAACCGATCGTCATGAAATTTGGCAGGGATATAGCCTGGGATATGGAGAAGGACATAGGTTCCTTTTTTACGCGATAACCGACATCCACGCGGGCGAAGCCGCGGGTAAAAGCTAGTATTTATTATATATTATTATTAGGAATCATTGATACAACTCTCTAAGTTAGAATTGACCTGACCCCAGTAGCAATTGCCGTTGGCTTCCATACGCCAACAGTTGGGAATGTATTGGCAGACGGATAGTTATTCCGCCAACCTAAATTTAAAATAGGCCCATTGTCATAAACATGCACTATTTGCCCAACGGATAGCCAACGACGGGCCTTGTAAAAACATCAGTATTTCTGTGCCATAGCTTATAGACATATTTATATAATACTAGCTTTTGCTCGCGGCTCCACCCGCGTGGATGTCGGTTATCGCGTAAAAAAGTATCCTATGTCCTTCTCCATATCCCAGGCTATATCTCTGCCGAATTTCATGACGATCGGTTCAGCGATTTAGGCGTGAAAACATAACATACAGACAGACAGACAGAGTTACTTTCACATTTATAATATTAGTAAGGATACACATATATACCTTCCGAAATAAATACTCTCAAACTCATTGTGTGGTTTAAAACAAATAAGCGTACACATGACAGACAGGCACGAAAGGCGTTTTTTTTGTTTATATTATTAGTAATAAATACTAATACTAATATACTAATAATAAATGCGAATAAACTACGTTTATTTGTCTGCATGTTACCTTTTCACGCACTAAGGCTGAACGGATTTGGCATACGGACAGACCATGACGTAGGTTAGATCATAGGAAATTTTTATCTCGGTAGTTCCCGTGGAATTATTTCCGGCCTAAACGCGAGCGAAGTCACGGCAAAAGCTAATAGATTGATTTATACAAAATTGTGTTACTTACTGCTATTAATTTGATGATTTAATTTTTTTGTTTATTTATTTAGTTAGACATGTGGGATAAGCTCAATTTTTCTATAATGAAACTGCTGAATGCTTCAACATAAATGAATTTTATTTGCCGTCTTTGAATATAACGTCTTACGCCTTTTCCTTCCTAATACTGTCTCTTTTCTACTTATTATACCATTTTAAACATTAATTCACTATCTCTTTCAGTCCTTGAATATTTCGTTCATTCATCTCTGTCAATCTTTTATGCTTCACATCTGCCATCCATCTTCACGTCTCGTTTCACTGTCCTGTCATAACGTTCCATTCCTACATCTACGCGGGCGGAGCCGCGGGCAAAAGCTAGTATAATAATACTAGCTTTTGCCCGCGGCTCCGCCCGCGTAGATGTCGGTTATCACGTAAAAAAGTAGCCTATGTCCTTCTCCATATCCCAGGCTATATCTGTGCTAAATTTCATGACGATCGGTTCAGCGGTTTAGGCGTGAAAACGTAACATACAGACAGACAGACAGACAGATAGACAGACAGACAGACAGATAGACAGACAGACAGACAGAGTTACTTTCACATTTATAATATTAGTAAGGATAGATAAAGGCACTTCAATGACTTACCTACTCACTAAAACATACACAAACAAATATCACATACGGTTTTAGGTATTGTGAATACGTCACTTACAAGAAACTCGAAGTGCACAGAATTCTATGCTAGCATAAAACTTAATGATTAAAGGACGTGTAAGATACCGTTAGTTGAATTGGTTACAAGTTATAAAATTAGCAATGTTCACAAATACATACGATGGGAAGTACAGAATTATTTAACAAATTAAAAAAATAAAAAACGCCGAAAATGGATATTATTAATGTTAAACAACACACTTTGTATTTTTACAGCAGATGAGATTCTTGACCTACTTCCACTATTATTATTATGATGATTTACTTCCATTTTACATACAAAGTAGAAACATCTGGTACCGATTCCCAGATGTTTCTACTTTGAATTTGCAGTCTGCATACAATTTCATACAAATTACTTTCATAGTTTTCTTGCAGCGCAGGATTCATAGTTTTCAATATATTTTTTCTATAATCTATGTCCTCTGAACCCGCGTACAAAATAGTTTGCAATACACATCTGAAACAACGTCGATAATGACTCTATAGTTCATGATCTTTATGTCTTTTACAGTCCGTTCCCTCCATGTTGGGTGTCAGGCCCGACAGAAAATCGGCTGCTCTAGTGGCAGAACATTTTTTACGAAGCTGTTCACACTAATCCGACACCGTTTTTTTGTCGGCACCGACAAGAAATGTTGGGTGTTTTGTCTTTTGCCAGCCGTCTACGTTCGTAAAAAAATCGAGTCGTATCTCGTTCGCCTATAATTAAGTATGGTTCGCCAGTTAGAGGTAAGATAGTTCCTCTGTGGTTAAGGATTCCGGGTGGACCTCGCTTCCACCTTCAGCCTTATCATCACTAGCCATCAGGTGAGATCAAGGCCACGAGCTTCCCGGTAGAGGATAAAAAAATAAAATCATTAAATCTGTAGATCGTCTTAACTTTATTATTTTATTTCAAATATATAAAAAAAAAAATACGCCATGCATAAGATTCTGTAATATCTCCTACTGGGAGAGGGCACTGGCTCTTGTAACACTGGTATATCACCTAGCACAGGAGTCAGGGACTTTACACTATTTTGTAACCACTTTCTTGTGTAATAATAGTACATTACTTACCAAGGGCTGTCAAAGAAAGAAAGCCCGAAATCGCAGGTACTTTTGATCAGAGCCGCAGGTGAGGGTTGTAAATATGCGATAGAGGGCTTTCTTTTATACTGCCCGTGGTGAGTACATAATTTTACGTCTTCACCTGGCCATAATGCGAGTTTTACCATACGCTACGCGTATGGTTAAACTTACTTTATGGCCAGTGCTCTGTTCCTCGACAGTGTTCACTCTGGCCGGTCAATAAAGGCAAGCCAGAAATGAGGAACAAGACATCCCGGGAGATAAGGTACGTGGGGTCGCTACTGTCCAACAGGTCGCCACATGCTGCCCTGCGGGTTTATGTAACTCTTTTGGTCTGGCTCCTCACCCTAGACCTGTTTCGGCAAAGTAAGCCCCACCACGACATCAACGTAGTGATACGGCATTGGGGATATTTTTATATAGAAATATCTAAGTAAGGAATGCTTTTGCAAACTACAGTGAGGGTCCCTTCTTTGTTTTGCCTGACAGGGATCAAAATGAGTGTATTGTGTTTGCCATTGTCCGTATGTGTGTGTTCATGTATGTTAGTTCCACTGTAAAGCTCAAACGTCTATACAAAGTTGTTCGGAACAAAGCATGAAATATTTTTCATTGTGGTTTTATCTGTGTTAGCTAAAGAGTGGTTCAGTTATCATGGTAGAAAAAATCTTATTTAATAGAAAAGAAGATTCCATGAAGGCCAGGTCTGCTAACGCATTTGTGTTGGAATGACCGATCACTGACACCGTAATTGGATTGTTGGAGATTTTGACAGTTTTGGTTATCTCCTAATTGAGTCAATCTGCCTACGTTCTGCCCAACTATGTTAGGGTTGGCTTCCAGTCTAATCGGATGCAGCTGGAAACCAGTATTTTAAATGTAGCGACTACCTAGCTCACCTCTACAACCCAGTTACAGTTACACAATACCTCTTGGCAAGATTGGTGGTTAGGTTTTCGGGCTTCTGACAATCCGTAACGACTGTCAAAGATCTACAAATGACAGACTAAAGGCTTAACGTGCTTTTCAAGTCACGGAGCGGTCTCGGTATCGACTCTTGTGGCTGTTACTTAACCACGAGCCCCTAATCTCCTAATTGAAAGGCGAAAATGTAATTTCCTATGGCGTGCGTACGAAAAGTTGTTCATATTTGGTAATCTCGGACATTATCACAAGTCGTAATGTTCTATTATTTTGACATTTCTTTTGACCACTAACATGCCATTATGAATTTAGGAAATTAAATGAACTTTTAGCACATAATTATGGCTATTAGTCATTATGCTCAATGCCCTCCTGATGGCCAACCCTGAATGTGATGTGTTTGCGGACGAATGGAATAAAATTAAACGCGTATGTCTGATGTCCTGTGAGAAACAGTATGCGAGAGTGTCCACTGTTCCATGTTAGTACCTAAGTAGCGAATAATTGTTTATGACACAATTGTTTGATTTTCTATGTTAATTAATGTAATTGGTATTGTACCGTGTTAGTTAACTATAAATAAATAAATAATAAATAAATTATTTGAAGACCTAAGAAACGATGGATAAACTGTGTAAAAGATGATACGGCTAGAATGTGGGTGACTGCAAAGATGACAACTAATGGAGAAATATGGAAGAAAAAGACATGTTGTGCCGATTCGAAATAAATTGGGATATGGGCATTTGATAATGGCGTTGCCTTGGTATGGTTGTCATAATGACTTGGGCGTTATCAAGCACTCGGATTTCGTTCTTAGTTTAAATTGATCACGGCACAACTCTTGCAGTATTTGAAGACTAAACTTCAACTAGTGCTTCCTGCGCGTCATGACATACGGTGCCGAAACGTGGACACTAACAGTCGACTTAGTCCACAAATTCAAGGTCACCCAGCACGCTATAGAGCGGGCTATGCTCGAAGTCTCTTTGAAGGATTAAATCAGGAATTATATATCCGGAAAAGAAACGGAGTTAACGACATAGCTTGCAGAGTAAGCAAACTGAAGTGGCAGTGGGCCGGCCATGTTTGTCGAAGGACCGATGGCCGGTAGAGCAGATGACTCCTGGAGTGGAGACTGCTTATCGGCAAGCGTAGTGTGGGACGCCCCTCAGCTAGATAGTCGACGACCTTAAGAAGGTGGTTACCTTAGGAAGGCAGCCTGGGAGAGGCCTATGTCCAGCAGTAGACTGCGGTAGGCTGAGTTGAGTGATTGACAACTCATGTGTAATTTAATTTTATACTATTCCAACAAGATTTGATTTTAACGTAGCCCGAATCATGCAGTAAGTTCACAGACATAATTATACATCAGGTTAATTCAGAGATGTAAATCGATGTGTCAGTTGAAAGTGACACGCTGGGTTTGTATGGAAAGTGGTGACAGTGCTGCCTCTTCCAGCGGCCGCCGAGGCGTCTCTCGCTCTGTGGATCAGAGAGACCGCAAGGACTTATATTTTATAAATTTCTAACTGCGCCCGGCGGAAATATTGGAATAAAAAGTATCCTATGTCCTAACCCAGGTCATAGTCTACCCATGTACAAAATTTCGTCCAAATTCGTTTAGCAACAAACATACAAAAAATTTAATCTTTTCTCTTTATAATATTAGTTGAGATTTATCACCAGTTTACGAAGGTTAATTAACAAATTTACCCTTAAATATTTCTCCATTTCCTTTCGAAATTATCATTTCCATACAAATTCTAATCGAAAATAAATTACAAATCTGTCAAGCGAATCATCTTATCATTTTCTATTACGGTTTTTAATGGCAGTACTCCAATATTTCGCTTGAAAAGGGAATTTTGGAGTGATAAATTATATACTAGAGAGGCAAGGGTGAGAGGTCTCATATATTTTGTACAGCCATTATTCTAAGCTAAATGTGCTGAGTTTTGTAAAAGAATAAAAATACTTATAAGGTTTTTAAAACGGGTGGCATTTTGGATAGACGGGTTAATAATGTTGGGAACTTGCTGAGCAATATTTTGTATTTTGGCGTAAAAATAAATTATGTTGGTGATATATTTTTCTTTGGGTACGGTGTAAGGCGTGGCGACGCACTTTTAGTTCTTATTAGTAGTCATGAAATAAACTAAGTAGGTAAACAACATTTCAACTTACAAGGGTCTTGATACAGTTCGAACATATTACAAAATGATAATAAAAATGTACCTACTCAAACTCAAACTCCAAAGCATTTATTTCAAATAAACCAATTACAGGCACTTCTGAATTGTCAAGGGGTCAGTCAGTCGAAAAGATGAAGCTAGTTGCCCATTCCAAAGCGTAGTAAGTACCCATGGAGGAGAACGGGCAAGAAACTCCACGGACACTCTTTTAAATTAAAGCATGGTTACAAAATATTAGTTACATCATTCATGTTGAAATTATACATGTGAGAACGTTAAAAGCATCCGTAATAAATAGATTAAACGATAACAATTCCAAAATAAATTAAATTAAGCCGTGGCAGCTAAGAGATGACCAGTCCCTACTGAAGGCGCCCATTCATGAACATGACGCATGGATTAGCACCATTTAGCTCAACCATTTTGAAGGGAGCTAAATGATCCAACACACGTGCCACCGTCAGCGAGACATAAGAGTGAGCATGGCATACTCTCAGCCGCCGTATAAAATAACCTAAATTAACTAAAACTTTTAATAAACTAAAAGAGGCGTCGAAAAATTCCTTCGCATCATTGTCGACTGGTATTGTACCCAAGGGACTGGCGGTATTGCCACGTCAGTATGACCAATCAGCCAATCACTAATCTTATAGTGAGGGACGCAACGGGTGTCGATACTCTTGCGCCATCTCATCTCCTAGATTAGCGTGCTGTGCATGCGGTGCTGCTGTGGCTGCGGAGAACCTCAAGTGGTGAAAGTATGATAACCCTATCGGTAATTATATTTTTAAGCCGTTTGGGACTGATACGCTCGGGTCGTGGGGTCCTTATTGCTCATGGTTTTATCAACGAAATCTCCAAACGACTGGTTGACATTTCCCGTGACCCAAGGGCTTTTTTTTTTGGGTGAGAAATTATCAAATAACTTCTTCCGCTCTTGGCGGAGCGGGAGGGCGTGTCAGACTTTTGCTGACTAAAACCCACCCGTGTTCCTTCAATTCCCTGTATGCCAGGGCCACGGTATCCCTTTCGGACAAACCCGCAACCCTGGCAGACATCGGTCCTGGCGGACCCCGTCATTGCGTGCTGACATCTATTTGAGGCGCGCGTGGAACACAACGCGCCGTTGACCCGGGCCTGGTCCTTACCGAACGGCGAGCTGCGCATAGGTCGCCGTCCGCAAGCCCGCGCCTTCGGAGGCCGGGAATCGAAACGAATGACGGCCAGGAACAGCTGCTTGACGTATTTTCCGAGGCACGGTAGTGCTCTATAAATTAGTTTACTTTTCCCGTCATGAGGCAAAAAATATTTAGCGAGGCGTATCAATGAAAATTGGTAAAATATTTGGATTCATTTAATTGATTGATTAATCTATTTTGCTCACGTAAGCACAACTAAATATTTTTATTTGTTCCTACCATAATAATTTAGCGCTATTTCAAATGCAACTGGCCAGTTTTATAGTTTTTATTTGTAATTCGTTAGTGTCAGATGTGCTAACAAAAATCACCATTTGTTTGAATGGGAAACTAGCCGCTATGTTAGCACAATATTTTGACAGAATAATATTATATCTAAAGATAGCAAAATAATTTTGTTGAAATGGAAAACTAGCCACTATATTAGCACAATTTAAACAGAATAATATTACTAAATATAGCAAAAATCATTATGAGATACATTTTATAAAAATATCTATATGAATGAATGAATGAATGAAATGCACCGACCCCAGCGTGGTTAAACCAGACTCGATTACTCGAATGAACCCAAAGATTCGCACTAGCACCTGGAGCCTCATGTTTCATGGTGCTACAGTGACCATTACATATCCAAGAGTAGACCGGGGGGCACGATAATGGTAGGGAAGATGTGCCCATAGGATAAGTAAATAATTAGCACTCGTCAAATCAACTGAAGATCGAATTGTCGCTCTCCAGCCATTTTTGTTTCTTTTTCTGTGGCATTTTGCCAGCCAGTTTTTTATAATTGATGATGGTAAATATTGAGCCTAAATATATGTTAATTAAATAATAATTTAGTCAAAAGTAAATTATAAGTATAAACTTGTTACAAAATTGTTGAAAATATTTTTTTATTAAAATTCTACACCGCGATATAACAGAGTGGCTGTATACAAAGTTGGAACATGGCTTGCATAGTTTAAATTTTTTTTGACAGCAGGGAAAATCGTTTTCCAGGGATGAAATGGACTGTTTTCATCCCACTGATGAGGTAACTTCAAGCGTACTTTCCATGTATGAAAAAAAAATGATTTAAATGATTGTAATGCCTAATGTCTGCGTCAACGAATAGTGGTAGCTTTGCTGAGTTCTGGGTCAAACAGGGACTTTCGCTATCTATACGCTAAGACGAAGATTACAACACCGTTGCAATTTGCATAAAAACCGGCCAAGGGTTCCGTAGTTGCGACGAATTTATTCCAAGAACAAACTTAACATTGTATTTGAAATACAATGTTCTCCCATTCCAACTGCAAATATAAGTTGGTTGAATATTACTCGTCATTTATTTATTTATTTAAACTTCATGTACAATAGTGGTACATAGGCGGACTTAATGCCACAAGGCATTCTCTACAGTCAACCTTTGGTTTAAATATAAAAACAGTGATAGGGTACAAAAATAATGTCTAAAATACTAACTTCTTGATTACTAGAATTTGTATAGTTTTATTGATACTTATACACATATACCAATAAAATAAACTAATAGATATTTTAACAAATACCACCCAATAATAATTACTATGACTAGAGTATTATTTGAGAGTTATTTAGTCTGACTTATGTCGTGGTTACCTACTTTTCTGCGATAGTTTTTCATTTAACTTCGTAATATATACTGCTGCCGTGAATTTTTTCACATATCCAAGAATAACCATTTAGCTGGCTGGCAGGCTGGGCGTCATACTCTGACAAAAATGATCAGTTTATAGCTTAATATTACGCAAACGGATCCTTAAATCGAAATATAGTTTTCAACGATTCCCCAGACTATGAGATCATAGTCTGAGGAATCGTTGGATAGACCTTTAAAAAATATTGCGGATACGTAAAAACTATTTTTGATTCAAGGATCCGTTTGCGTAATATTAAGCTTTGAACTGATAATGTTTGTCAGAGTATGACGCCCAGCTTGCCAGCCAGCTAAATGGTTGTTCTTTAACGATTCCCCAGACTACGATATCTCATAGTCTGGGGATAGGCCTTTAAAAAATATTGCGAATTCGTAAAAACTATTTTTCGATTCAAGGATCCGTTTGCGTAATATTAAGCTTTGAACTGATAATTTTAGTCAGAGTATGACGCCCAACTTGCCAGCCAGCTAAATGGTTGTTCTTTAACGATTCCCCAGACTATAATATCTCATAGTCTGGGGAATCGTTGGATAGGCCTTTAAAAAATGTTGCAGATTCGTAAAAACTATTTTTCGATTCAAGGATCCGTTTGCGTAATATTAAGCGTTGAACTGATAGTTTTTGTCAGAGTATGACGCCCAGCTTGCCAGCCAGCTAAATGGTTGTTCTTTAACGATTCCCCAGACTATGATATTTCATAGTCTGGGGATAGGCCTTTAAAAAATATTGCGAATTCGTAAATACTATTTTTCGATTCAAGGATCCGTTTGCGTAATATTAAGCTTTGAACTGATAATTTTTGTCAGAGTATGACGCCCAGCTTGCCAGCCAGCTAAATGGTTGTTCTTTAACGATTCCCCAGACTATGATATCTCATAATCTGGGGATAGGCCTTTAAAAAATATTGCGAATTCGTAAATACTATTTTTCGATTCAAGGATCCGTTTGCGTAATATTAAGCTTTGAACTGATAATTTTTGTCAGAGTATGACGCCCAGCTTGCCAGCCAGCTAAATGGTTGTTCTTTAACGATTCCCCAGACTATGATAGCTCATAGTCTGGGGAATCGTTGGATAGGCCTTTAAAATATATTGCGAATTCGTAAAAAACTATTTTTCGATTCAAGGATCCGTTTGCGTAATATTAAGCTTTAAACAGTCAATTTTTATTTTTTCTTCTGAGAAGAAAAAAGCCCCCACCTAACTTGTAGGGGGGAGGTTCCCTCAAAAATATTTCAAGATTTTATTTTAGCACTTTGTTGGCGTAATTAATTTGTATACCCATGCCAAATTACAGCTTTTTAGTATTAATAGTCTAAGCTGCGGACAGACAGATAGACGGACATGGTGAAACTTTATGGGTTCCATGTTGACTGCGGAACCTTAAAACGTAATTTATTTTGAATTTCGTGGGCTACATTGAATAAATCACCTTAATATAATCTAAATATCTCATCTCAGTGGATCGTCGACTAGAGCGTCGTGTATGCAAATAAGATCCAACTAACTCTTGCAACTGATATTTGCATAATCACCGGATGAAATGTAAATATTCGTTCGCCGTTTTCTCTTAGTTTTCATATTAAAAATATTTTTTTGTTTTAGTTTTTTTTTTTTTTCAACTTCTCGCACACAATAGGGTACTAAGTTGCAAAGGCGGACTTGAACGCCTTAGGTATTCTCTACCAGTCAACCAAGGGTGGTTAAGAGATAAGGTGGCAGATGCCACCTATAATTGTTTGGTCCTTCGAGCCGGATTCGAAGAGACCACCAAAATGTGAAGCATAAGGAGGTTGAAAATCAGATTGAAAGGAGATAATAATAATAAAATAATAATAAAAGAAAAAATAAATAAAACCTTATTTCGTTAAAAGGGTCTAACGGGCCTCTGCGAGTTGGCTTCGGCCCCTCGGGTCCCTAGATAATGTCAAAGACATTTTAAAATAATAATATAAGGTATATTTAATATTTTAGTTGTAGACTTCGCATATTCATATTTTTTCTTCATGTTCTCAAACACTATTTATTGTCTACATTTATTTATCATTTCTCCTTTCGCAAGTCTGCTGGAAGAAATTTCTTAAGAAATAAGCAGTACCTTTGTACTGAAAATTATAATTATGTTGTATATTATAATTATGTCTTACTGTGAATACATACATAAAAAAATAAAAATAAAATGTTCAAAGTCGAAGCCAAATCATTTATTTCAAATAAGCACATTTGAACGTAAAAAATAACGAATTGATTCTAGTTGCCCCTTCCAAAAGGTAGTGACGTATGGAGAAGAATGGGCAAGAAACTCCATACTTACTCTTTTAAAATGTTAACAATATTTTGTATACATTAATAATAATTATATGTGAAGACGATGTAGGTACCTACAATAATATTACTATACCACAATAGGTAAAAATAATCCCACTAGAAACATTTTCATGTAAAATGTTGCCGAGACGAGACCATAGGGCTCGCACTGTCAAAAAGTGATCAGATCTCTTGTAGAGCCAAGCTTATAACTCTATAGGCCCTAACTCTGCAAGCCCTGACTTCACAAACTCTACACCTTAGTCAAAATATGTGGCTTGGCCGTTTCGTTATCTTTACATGGGCGTAAGATGAAAAATTCATTGACTGTTCATTATTTGTCTGTTACACAATAGTTCTTGTAGTAGCAAATCTACGACAACTCTGTAGCTCACGGGAGAAAAACGTTATTCGACGTTGAAATATGCTAAAAACCCTTTGTAAATTCACCACACACAACATTCATCAAGGGAATCGTACCCAGAACTCTACGATCAGCCTGCAGTCGACCACGAGACCAATGGGACAGTCAACCTCTGCCTAGCCTTTTCCTAACTATGAAGTCAGCTTTAAGTCTTACCGAATGCAGCTAAATACCAACGGGACGGTCAATTAAGTCAATTGAAATTCAAAATATTTAATTTCACATAAACCTACATGGGCACTTATGAAACGTCAGAAGCTAGGTGCACGGTTCCAATTGTTCGTTTCTAATGGCGAAAACCCGGCAAGAACATCTACGGCTACTTTTTGAAAAATAATTGTTAATCAAAATGTTTCTAAATTACAGTGTTAATGTTTGTGAGGACTGTGTAGGCCTATCAAAAAGTACCAGGTTCTTAACTCCGCACGTTCTCACATTCACAAAAAAGGAAATAAAGTATATGAAAGATTTGTTTTATATCAGTCAAATGACATGATTTTCATAACAACAAACTCTAGCAAATCTGAAAGTATATCATGTCCGCAAAAGCCACTTTCTTCCTCACACACCAACACAATCCTACTTCCCCCAAACACGATTGACACACCACATTCTTCAGTGGAGTGTTAGAAAATAAATTTACCGACACAGGACATAAATTGCCACCACCATCCATCAATTAGATCGAGCTAAGCATGCATTATATTGGCACCTGTAGAGTTAGGACGCAACTGGAATAGGACAAAGTATCTTAAAATATTTTAGTATCAGAATTGGATTTAGAAATAGGTTAGTGGTAGGTTTATATTTAGATACCAATAAGATCTAAAATCGAATCCGCTGAATGCGGGAAGCACAGAACCGGTCGAAGTGGTGGTGCTTGGGGGAGGCCTATGTCCAGCATTGGATGTCTGTCAGCTGAAATGCAAGAATGGAAAAAAAAAAATTACATATAAAGTCACAACCAAAAATATTTTTGTCATCCTAAGGGCTATTTTTGTCAGCTCATTGCACAATATAATCTATTTTACCGAATAATGTATATATTGCGTCATAATGTTAGTACCATAAAATTACATTCAGCCATCTTATTTACATGTTAGAAGAAAAAAAAAGTATTCATTTACTATTACCACTTACATTTATTTTTACAGATGGGAACTCAATACTGTTGTATTGGGTTCCCACATGTAAAAATAAATGATAATATAAAATAATAATAATATGAATAATATCGATGGCCCCACCGAATAAACGTGCAATGCTTCTAACACGATTTTTTTTTCCACATTTTTCGTTTCTTTTGCCTATCCTGCACCCACTTAATTTTTTTTATGAATTTTAGACTCAAAACACGCCTATTATAATAGTGAATTTCTTTATTCTAGGGAAATAATTAATTTTAAAATTATAGGAATAATAGGTTATGTTATAATTACATGCTTTTTGAGTCGCCAAGAAAGTAAATATACAAGTCTATAGCTTATTTTTTTTTACCAATAATTCGATTATACATTATTTATACCTATTTACATTGAAATGAGCGTTATTGAAGTTCAAACGTTTTTATTTTTTGTTACACTTTTATTCGGTGGGGCCATCGATATGTAGTCACATTTTTCAGAGACCCAAAAACATAATTAGACACCACCACCAACAAAAAATAAAATTTGACATTGACAGGAAGCTAAAATAGCCAGGAAATAAAACAGTGTTTAAGAAAATTTAAGTCTTACGTTGTGACAATTTTATTGTGTGTCACAGGCAAGAAACTTGCATCATGTAAGTAAATGGGACTTAAATACCAACAAACTACGTTACAACCCATTTGCCATACATATATCACTTGAGAGCCCAAGTGTCCACTATTACTGTGTATCTTTTACAGTCCAGTGGTTTCACAAACTAAGCAAGCTAAGATAATACTAGTACTAGACAATTTTGGGAAATCTAGATACAAACCTGGATCTGGTTAACCTTGAAAGGAACAATTTTTGAGATGCGAAAAGTAACGTAAAATCTTTATTTTGCATATATATTTTACGTTTATATTTTATTTATATAATTAAATAAAAATTTAATAAATATTTAATTGTGTATCTTTTACAGTCCAGTGGTTTTACAAACTAAGTAAGCTAAGATAATACCTACTAGTACCAGACAATTTTGGGAAATCTAGATACAAACCTGAATCTGGTTAACCTTGAAAGGAACAATTTTTGAGACGCGAAAAGTAACGTAAAATCTTTATTTTGCATATATATTTTACGTTTATATTTTATTTATATAATTAAAATAAAATAAATATTTAAGTGTGGCTCCCATACAACAGCCAAGATTTTTTTGCCGTTTTACCCTTCGTGCGCGAGTCCCACTCGGTTTTAAATTACTTCTCTTTTTTAGGGTTCCGTAGTAAACAAGGAACATCACCATGTCCGTCTGTCTGTCTGTCCGCGGCTTAGCTCAGAGAAAGTTCATAATGCTAGAAAACTGTAATTTGGTATGAGTGTACATTATTAATCACGCCGACAAAGTAAAGTGGGGATGATATTTTTTTTCTCATCTGTCCCATGGTATGGGGATATCGTTGGATAGGCCGTTCAAAAACATTGTGGGTTTGTGAAAACCATTTTACGATTCAGGATCCCTGAATCGTAAAATGGATTTCACAAACCTGATTTTTGTTAAAGTCAAGTTTCTCCCCCCTCTGCGAGCTCAATGATTGTATTTGGATATATGAAAAAAATCATAGCAGTAGTATATATAACTAAGTTAAAAGTAAAACTATCACAGCTAAGTAGGCTTCACAAGTTACCGAGTAATAGTCGACCAACTTACATTTACAGTTGAAAAAAAAAATCTCCCATACATTCCGCATGGAAGAACATGATTTTTCAACTACAATGTTTAGTTTGTTCTTGTGGTTAGCGGGATTGGCCGAAAGGGGTACCGCTGCCCCGGAACATAAAGGGCCAAGGAAGGAACACGGGTTTTAGTCAGAAAGAGTCTGACACTCCTTACGCTCCACCCAGAGCGGGAGAGGTCATCTGATGATTTCCCATCCAAAAAAAAATGGTTGTTCTTGTGGTAAATTCATACCAACTACGGAATCCTTCATTGTGCGTGGTCCAACACGCACTAGGCCAGTTTTTATTTTTATTTTTTATTGGTATATTCTTTACAAGTTGACCATGTTACAAGCAACACGATGTAGCACGTTCAAAATGTTTGTTTTTAATAAAACCTAGTTTGGAAGGCGCTAGTGTTTGTGATACAAAGATTTTTTTTCATTAGTACAGGCGCAAACGATACATTTATTTCTAGAATGTTCTATTTATACTTGGAAAATTGTTTTTGTGACTTGTCTTTTCTGAAAAAAAAAAAATACATTACATAACGAAATAGAAAATGGAAACTGGGACTTTTGGTCCTTTGTATCGGTTTCTAACTCACGCAACATAGTAGCGATGACATAAATTGTCCTGTTATCGCTTTCCGGCCCACTTGACGGCAAGCGCGATCGTTACGCGAACAATTGCGGTTGGACTGAAACGTTAGTGGCCATTTTATTGCAGCCTCACTATAGTCTGTCTGTTAAGAGGTATTATCTAATTTTAGGTTCTGGATTATTATTTGATTGAGATTAAGGTTATTGGTTTTTTTTTTGTTTTCAAGGTTAAATTAATATTTGAGGAAGTTTAATTTTAAAATGTACTGTATGTTTGTACTTATTTGATTATTATGTACTTACTAGCTTTTACCCGCGGCTCCGCCCGCGTGGATGTCGGTTATCGCGTAAAAAAGTAGCCTATGTCCTTTTCTATATCCCAGGCTATATCTCTGCCAAATTTCATGACGATCGGTTCAGCGGTTTAGGCGTGAAAAAGTAACATCAGACAGAGTTACTTTCACATTTATAATATTAGTATGGAAGTATGGATTGGTAAATGATCCTACAACCTCCCTCTCCTAATCCAGGTCATGGTCTACCAGTGTGCCTTGAAATCCGTTCCGATAAGTCATGAAAAGTTAACAGATAGGCAGAGTTAAGGCTGCAGTCTCGCAAAATTCACTCGCGGTGAGTTATTTGCGCAACTTTGTATTTTTTTTTTAAACAAATTAAAGAAATAGCATGAAATATTATTAAAGCACAGAAATAAAAATAATATAAGTAATAGCTAGTATTTTTTTTTTTTGTACATCGTGGTGGATTATGTTAGGTAAATCAACGTTGAATACAGCTCTTTCTGCCCAACAAAATTTCGAGGTATGTTTATGCTCCTACTTTAGGGTAGTTAGATAATCTGAAAAATGGTTGATCTATTTTATCTTTATTTCTAGTATTAAAATTATGCCTATCACTGATTTTCTTAAAAAGATGTAAATTTTTTTCTTACATATTACTTACGAATTGGCAAGGTACCGTCATAATATTAATCGTTTTAAATAGTTCTCTAAGAGATTCGCGGCGATGTAGATTATAAATGGCTCTGACAGCCCTCTTTTGTAAAATAAAAATGGATTCAATGTCGGTAGCCCGACCCCATAGTAAAATGCCATACGACATAATGCTATGACTTTTATAATTATCCATTTATAATCTAATTTTAAATTTAATTCCAATAATCGTATTAATTACTTGTGTTGTTCTATTTCTACTTTTGAGTCGACTTCCATTTTTGTACATACCTTCCTGTTTTTGAAGTTCGAAAGCACCTTTAGGAGTTCAGCTGTGGCTAACTTGAGACACAATACTGTGGCTAGACACAACTGAATTTATGCTATGTACAAAATCTTGACTTTCCAACAATGAAAGGAATATAGTGTTTGACATGTCGGGACGCCCTCCAGTCTCCAAGGTTTTTGTCTTTTTATTGGGTCCATCGCATCTTTCACATTTACTCACAAACGCACTAAAGCACTGACACAACAATTGCATAATGGTCACACATTACATCATTGACCATTTTGTAATTTCTTACATCATAATTTGTTTGGTGCATTCACATTCACAGACTTTAAAAAGGACGCTCTGAAATGTTGCCACTTCATAAAGCGCATAGATAAATTAGGTACTAAAGCTAAAGCGTAAAACGTTTTGTTGAGGATGATATTCTCATAGCATGTATAATTCCTTTGTTTTTTTATTTTTATTTTTATATTCTTGTTTTATATTCTACCACATTTTAAATTAAATTATATAATTTTTTTTTTAAGTACGCTGTACTGGTACAGCGTCTTAATAATTGTTTGCTGCACCGGACGACGTCATTACGTCAACGCCGGCTGTCGCTGAAAACCAGCGCTGGGGCTCTGTCTTGCATAGGGTCGCAGCATAATGCTGAGCAATAGCCGTTTTGCGTGGATGTGACGCATTTTCCCCAATAATATTCTTATTTCTTTTGTTTATGTTCTTTTTTTTTCCGTCATGTTTACCGCAAATAAACGTATTTTCTTTCTTTTTCTTTCTTTCTTTCTTTTTATGGAAGTAGCTAAAATAAACCAAACGCGCGGTTTCTATATCTGTTAACTGTCTTATCTTTCGAACAGCATACGCGGCCAAGCTTAGCCGCTTAGCAAGAGATGTTATATAAGGTCCCCATTGTAATTTCTCATCAAGCGTGATTCGTAGGAAAACCGTTTGATTAATAAATTCAAGTATTTCTCCGTTCAATATGATGTCACATTCGCTACTTCTAACATTAGGTAACTTAAATCGAATGCATTTGATTTTTTATTATTTAGTACCAAATTATTTACGGTAAACCAATTTTGGACCTGAAGAATAGAATTATTCACGTCGTCAAGTTTTTGTGACCGTCGATCTATTTTAAAAATCAATGATGTGTCATCTGCAAATAACACCATCTTCGGTTGATTTTGACGTAATTGGGGTAAATCGTTAATGTAAACTAAAAAGAGGAATGGATTTTCAGTGGTCACCCGAAAAAGACGTACGGAAACCAAGTCAGATTCAATGATTGGTACTTAAATAAACAGGTAACAAAATAAAATAAACAGTACTTGGAATATAATGCAACTATGCAATCAATTTACTAAAGTCAAAGTCAAAGTCAAATCATTTATTTCAAATAGGCACGTAAAATGCACTTTTGAACGTCAACAATTACATAAATAGTTAATTGATTCTAGTTGCCTCTTCCAAAAGGTAGTTATGTATGGAGAAGAATGGGCAAGAAACTCCATACTTACTTTTTTAAATGTTAACAATAGTTTGTATACATTAATTCATAATTATAGGTGAAGACGATGTACCTAGAATAAAAATTACTTACCACAATTGGTAATAGAATGAAAAGTGAAGTAATGACAGAAAAAATAATAAATGCGATAGATACATGGTGCTTACATATTTACAAACATTGTATATGATTTTCCTAAAAATTAACATAATATATAATAAGTCAGTGTGTGAGTTAAATTCTATTAATCACAGAAAATAAAATTAATATCATAAAAATAATATACAGTTAAATTAGCAACCAGTTTGATTTTGTCTAGACTCTAAATTATCCTATGGAACAGGATCAGCATGTTTCCAAGCGTTCTTATCTTGGATATAATCCTCTAATTTGTAATATACTTGTTTACAAAGTGGGCTTTTAATATGAGTTAATTTTTTTTTTTTCATTTAATTGTAATAAATCAGAAGGTATTTTACTGTAACATTTAACACAGCTACTAACAAACAAATTATTATCTTGAAATATTGTCAAATTAGATACATATCTATAGACTATTCCTTCGCAAAATATGTAACAATCCAAAATCGTCCCAACTAAGCATCTTTTGTTATCCTAATTCTAGTCTTTTGGCTAATTAAACATTCACAATACTTCATAAAATATATTTTTTATTATTAATAAAAGTTTATAACGCAGTATTGTATTTAACTTTCCTTCATATCTCAACTATCCGTTGTTACAGGCTGCTTCATAATTATATTTTATCAGCGTTCTAGCGGGCGGTTTTCGATTGTCTTCTGTTTCAGCAGTATTTCCTGCAGGCTATAATGAACCACGTTTTCAGAGTCTTAAGGTTTGAAATTCCATGAACAGTTTGCTTTAAGGACTATGTCTGTTTGATGAATGTTCTGGAAAATTTTAAGCGTTTGTACAACGTTTTAGAGATAACAGTTGTGATGAATTTAGCATAATTGTTTATAGAAAAAACGTTTATCTTGACTGTGATCTATGAAAACATTGTGATGGAGTTTATCAATTGATTGCATCCTATGAATTAGTTGGTTTTCTTCGATATTCTTGTAAAAATTAGTATTTTTACTTTACACCTCATCTTTTTGACGTTCAATTTATGTTCTACTTCCATCTTTTCCTATTAGTTGTTATTTTATGTAACTCGTTATTCATCGCATTTATAAACAGTTAAATTGGTCTTGTTTGGACATAAATAGACTATTATGTACTCGATTTAACACAAAATACTTATATTACATACATACATAAAATCACGCCTTATTCCCATGGGGGTAAGTAGAAACTATAGAATGCTACCTGCTACGCTCGTTATATATAGGTACTCCTTTTGCTTCGTTTATGTTCATACATGTGATCATACACGCACGCCGGTTGCGAGTACTTTTCTGAAGAACATCACCAATTAGGTCACTATATGTCGTCTTTGGGCGTCCCCTCCCGGCGTTTTCACTCACATCTACCTTATAGGTACCTTTTGTTAGTCACCACCATTCATCCTTTCAACATGAACAAACCATCTAAGCATACTCTTTTAAATTTTTGTCACTACATCTTCTTTTAAACCACATTGTTGCCTTATAACATCATTTTTCAGCCTATCATTCATAGTCACGCTACACATGATTCGCAAGGAACGCATTTCCACGTCATTTATTCTACTACTTATGTATATTCAATCTATTAACTGCTCCGTTGTTAATGGTTGCGAACGCGACTTTCGCGAAAGTCTTCAGTGATGACCTAAGGCACTGAAACGTGGTCGCTCTCAATGGGTCTTTTTAGGAAACTCAAAATCACCCAAAGAGAGGAGAGGGCTATGCTTGGCGTTTCCTTACGTGATCGAATCAGAAATGAAGAGATCCGCGGAAGAATCAAGGTGACCGACATAGGCCGAAGAATTGCCAAATTTACGTGGCAGTAGGCAAGGCAAATTGCTCGCAGAACAGATGGCCAATGGAGCCGAAAGGTTCTGGGGTGGCGATCGCGCACCGGGATATGTAGCATTGGAAGGCCTCTCACAAAGTGGACCGATGATCTATGAACACAGCACAAATCCGCTGGATGCGGGAAGCACAGAACCGGTCGAAGTGGCAATGCTTGGGGGAGCCCTATGTCCAGCAGTGGACGTCTTTCAGCTGAGACGATGATGATGAAACGTGACTTTCCCAGGTTGGGTAAATCGTTATTAGGCTTTTCCATCAGGAATTTCTGAGTCCGGATTTGTGCCCACTTGATGGCAACTAAGAGTGGGCGTTGCGACGACGAACCGGTTTTCAAAGACCGTTTTGTGTTCTACGACGATGAAACCATTTTACGTCCTGGGTTCGAACAGTCTTCGTTGCACAAACCAGTCTTCGAATCATTTAGTGCGATTTTTTATTATACGTCTATGAAAATACAGTCGAGAACGCAATGAGTCAACTATCTCGTCCGTCGCGTCGTCGTTCCGCATTCGTTTACAAAACAGTCTTTACAATAGAAAGTGAACTTTATGTCAATGAAATACAGTCGATAATGTATTAATTACCTTACCTACCAGTTGTCAATGCTGTCGTTCGTGATGCGACGATCAAACCCGTTGATAGTTTTAAGAAACTTCAACTATTTCGCTCGACGAAAATGCAATTCTATTTCATGTTGTACAACGACCCACCACTAATGGCAATAGGCTCGCCCCCTTTAACATGGGTCTTAAACTTAATTAGTGTAATGTGTGGTGGACGTACTTAATGTACCTACACCTCTGCGTAGCTTTCGGGAAAAACAGGCGAGTTATGTGCGTAATTTATGTAGGAATGGAACGTTATGACAGGACAGTGAAACGAGACGTGAAGATGGATGACAGATGTAAAGCATAAAAGATCGACAGAGATGAATGAACGAAATAGTCAAGGAGTGAAAGAGATAGTGAATGAATGTTTAAAAAGGTAGAATAAGTAGAAAGGAGACGGTTTTAGGAGGAAAAGGCGTAAGACGTTATATTCAAAGACGGAAAATAAAATACATTTAAGTTGAAGCAATCAGCAGTTTTATTATAGAAAAATTGAGCTTATCCCACATTTATTGATACTGAAACTCATAAAACTTTAATAATTAGTGCCCAAATTCAATTCCTTAATTCCTAATAATCGGTCCCTGGACTTATAATAATACTTTGTTAAAGTATTCGAATAAAACATTAACCTATCACAAAACAGACATTTTGAATTTTACGAGGTAATATAAAAGAGTCATTACTTAGCCCTACTACAATCAAATCGGATTGAACAAGATAATTTTATACGTCAATTTTATTACTAGGTAGACTAGTGGTTGCTACCTTGTCTTGGCTGGCTTGCAAATCTCAAATTTTCTGTCTACCCCGAGGTTTCATCTGCAACGCATAGATCTTGTCCATATTATTTCGTGCTTCTTTGACAGCAGTTTCTAAGGGGCAGTCTGGAAAAAAAAAAAGTGTGCGGTTGGGGGGCCCCCGTCAGGAACGAAGTTACGACAGTTTAACCCACCCACAAACGCGTTTTTAATACAGAGCCAAATTAGTATAAGTTTTAAGAAGCTCTCATTTCTCAAGAAAAAGTCGCATGGAGCACAACACTTTTTCGTTACAGGTCGATGTCTATCAGTGAACTCCTTACTTCAAACTTCGTTCCAAAAAGTAAGAAAAATTGTTTTAATGTATTTTTTTTTTAAATTATTATTTATATTATTAAAAGCACGGACAAGAAGTAGTCGGGAGCGACATGTCGTAACTGTGACAGTAGGGGCTTCCACTCAGCATGCGAGCACAGCCTCTGGGAGGCACAGCACAGCGCTGTTTAATTGGCACCCAAAATTGACGTACGCGAACCAAATCAGGCGAGCATACTTATTATTAACTTCGCTGATAGACTTGTGTTGCAAATGTTAACTTAGAGATTTTTTTTTATTATACCTAATAATTCGATATGCCTATAATTTCACCGACACAAAAATTTTAATGTATGTATGTAGTATAATATAATATAATAAATAGTATTTTAATATATGTTTTTATGGCCCGAAGTAGATTTTTCAAAAAAAAAAATTGTAGCCGAGTATCCCAGAAATATTACCAAAAGAAGCTGATAACTACCTAATATCTACTGTTACATTATTCTTATACAGGATGAATAAATTTTTGAGATGAGCCAGTAAGGGTAGGTACATTAACCGTTGTAGCTACAGGAAAACGGTCTTATGAGACTGTCCTTATTTTTTGAGAAATTTTGATCCCCATTCACAGATTCAGAAAAATGTGTACAGTCAGCAAGAAAATGGGCCATTTTCACAAAAACTTTTTTTGATATTAATCGATCCTTTTTCTTATAAGGATCAAAAAAGTTTACTGGACCAATTGCGGTTTGAGTACTATAAAAGTCAGAAATTGCAAAATACTTTTCCCATTCATTTCGTAGGAAATTATCCCAACTTATTTTTTTTTTGATATAGATAGACTGGCCGCTACCATAAATACTGGCCCAAAACAAACAAAAAAAAGTCGGAATTCGAACGAAAACGCGTTATAATTTTATTTACTTTGAGAACAGAATTTAGATATTTTGTTACTTGTGATTTCGGTAGTTCTGAAAAAAATGTCCTTCAATAGTTTAGACTGTTACGGGCAAGGTTTTTTGCTATTTCTGGCTCTTGTAGTGGCCAATCTATCCATCATAAAAAAGTAAATTGGAGTCTTATTTCCTACGAAATGTATGGGAAAAGTTTATCGCGATTTCTGACTTTTCTAGTACTCAAACCTCAGTTAGTCCGATAGATTTTTTTTTTTTATCCTTATAAGAAACAGGATCGATTAGCATCCAAAAAAGTTTTAGTGAAAATGGCCCATTTTTTTGAAGACTACATTTTTTCAAAATCTGTGAATGGGGTTCAAAATTTAACGGATAAGGTACTCTTACTGTCCCATCTCAAAAATCCAACCTGTATAGATACTGTTTTTTTTTTAAATTCCGTTTGTGTCATACTATTTAGTTTGTGTAATATCTTCCCGTACGAGTCCTAATAACGTGGGTTGCAGCTGAAAATCAGCGTCAGTTGGTACACCTTGTGTGTCATCTGACATTATGCTGAGCTGAGGCCCTTTTGGTATTATATTCATTGTTTTCTGTTTTTTATAGTTTTAAGGTGTATTTTTTGCTGTAATGCCAATAAACGCATTTTTCTTTCTTTATTTTTCTAATAAATATATTTTCTTTCTTCTTTTCTTTATTCTAATACAGACAAACGATTTTATTTATTTTATATATACACATTTCATGGCCTAAGTTACGTCAAATTAATGGAGCTATCTATAAGGTCAACTTTATAGCTTTTCTTTGAAAGTTAACGTGATGTTCCATGAAAAAACCAAATAGCTGTGCAAAGTAATGTATCGCTTTTTTAGGGTTCCGTAGTCAACAAGGAACCCTTATAGTTTCGCCATGTTCTTCTGTCTGTCTGCCCGCGGCTTATCTCAGAGACTCTTAGTACTAGAAAGTTGTAATTTGGCCTGAGTATACACGTTAATGACGCCAAAAAAGTGGTAAAACAATTTTTTGAAAAAAAAAAAAAACAATCAAACTCAAACTCAAATCATTTATTTCAATTAAACCATTTACAGGCACTTTTTAATTGTCAAGGAGTCGGTCAGTAAGAAAAATTAAGCTACATTCCCATTCCAAAGCATAACCTATGGAGAAGAACGGGCAAGAAACTCCATGGACACTCTTTTAAATTAAATTGTTACAAAAGTATTCGTTACATCTATAATGTTGAATTTATAACTAAAAGTGAGAACGATGTAAAAATAAAAATAATAAAAACTTACACGTTAAAAGCGTCAAGCGTAGGTACAACAAATAGAAACAAAATAAAATAAAATAAAATAACCCGTGGCAGCTAAGAGATGACCAGTCCCAACTGACGGCGCCCGTTCACGAACATGACGCATGGATTAGCACCATTCAGCTCAACCATTTTGATGGGTAATTATTTAGGGTACCTCCTCTACATGTAAAGTGGGGATGATATTTTTTTTTTCATCCTTCCCATAGTGTGGGATATCGGATAGGTCTTTCAAAAATATTAGGGATTTGGGAAGACCGTTTTTTGATTAAGTAAACCGTTCGTGCCTTATCAAGCTTTAAATTACCAATTTTCGTTAGAGTCAAGTGTCCCCCCCTCTACCAATTAAACGGTTTTAGTTAGAAATTCAAGTGTTACGGCAGTAGTACCTATATATAACAAAGTTAAAAGGAAAACTATCACAGCTAAGTAGGCTTTGCAATTTACCGAGTAATTGGCGACCAACTTACATTTACAGTTGAAAAAAATGTTCTCCCGTACATTCTGTATAGGAAAACATGTTTTTCAACTACATGATAAGTTTGTTCATGGGATAAATTCATCCCAACTACCCTTCATTGTGCGTGGTCCGACACGCACTTGGCCGGTTTTTATTTATTTATATTCAACCTGTACTGCCCAACTTGGCAAAAGTCTCCCAAATACTTTTTCATTAATCTTTGTGTGCTCTGTTTTCCAACCAATCCGTCAAGAAGGAGTCTAGGTCTAGGTAGTCGTGCCAGCTCTGCGTGACTACCCTGACCCATCTCTTTAGTTACGTGTGAAAACTAAAAACTACTTTTGCTTAAAATTGTACAAGCCCTAGGTCCCCCAAAAACTAAAACATAAATCTAAGAGGAAATCAAATCTTTGTTAGTTCAGCTGCGAATTTTTACGTCTGTTCATATCCTCTTGAGCGTCAGCATGAGCGTGAGAGCGTGCCCTCAGCTTTTTCGGACATATTATGTGTTCGCCTAAGCATGGTCTGGGAAGGCTAATGATACTGGACCCGGCCATTGGCAGAGCACCGGCAAGATGGTCAGATGCGATGGAGAAGGCTGTTGGAAGCAGTATTCACCGAGCGGTCCACATTGCAGAAGACCGCATAACTTGAAGACGCGTCGTATGTGTTCACGGTCCTCAGCTTTTAGGGAATGACGAAGACGAAAAAGAATATTCTCTTCATACCTGTTCATCCGCATACCGAAAGATATAGCGTCGGAAGGCCTCCCACAAGGTGGACCGATGACCTTGTGAAGTTCGCAGGAATCCGTTGGATGCGGGAAGTACAGAACCGGTCGAAGTGAAAAGTGGCGGTGCTTGTGGACGTCTTTCGGCTGAAATGAATGAGTTAATCCTATTCATAACACAAAATTAAGATAAACATGAACATAACTCCACTACGAACTACAAATAAACCCTATGCCTTCGCAACAAAACATTCAGCCAACTTCGTAATACATCATAAAGGACCAAAACACAATTACGTCGCAGACACTTCACGAAATAGGTAAAGTCCGAAATGTCCTTCATACGTGTTGAAAATTAGACAGTGCGGCGGTAACCGCAGCGCAAATTACAACTGTCCGCAGGTTTCATAGCGTGGAGTAGGTTTTAGAGAGTATATTCTGAATTTTCGTTTATAAAAGACCATTATTGTTACGTTGGATATAAAAATGTGTTACCAGCTTATATTATTATTTACAAAATCGGCAGCTCCAATTACAAGTGGCCGCAGGTTTCATAGTGTGGAATAGGTTTGGTGAATATTTTTTTGAATCTTCTTTTAAAAAACCGGCCAAGTGCGTGTCGGACCACGCACAATGAAGGGTTCCGTACTTGGGAAGAATTTATCCTAAGATAAAACTTAACATTGTAGTTGGTAAACATAGCCTCCGATACATTCCTACTGCAAATGTAAGTTTGTACGCACAATATCGTGAGCTTTACCATGTTATTTTAATACCATAGACTTCTTATATATTTTCCTGTAATCTATAAGTATAGAACTATTTTCTGTATTTTATTCAAAATTTTAGGCTCAGTAGTTTCGGAGATAAGGGGGGAATGGTAAATTTTCGTCTATTGTCACTTATAACTTTAAAACAATTTATTTTAAAATTATAAAAAAAAAATATTTGAGACCCTCACAGTAAGCCCTTTCATTTGACATGTCAAACGGTACAGTTGGCGAAACTTTTTTTTAATTTTCTTATTTGCCCCCTAAAACTGACCCCAATATTCTAAATTCATACACACGAGTGATCCTATAAGGGTTCCGTTTTTTCTTTTTGAGGTACGGTACCCTAAAAAGGACCGTGATTTTTACGGTGAGTATAAAATGTGTTACAAGCTATTAACATTATTTATAAATTCATATTAAATTATTCGCAAAAAATGCCATGTTTTATTTTTTTTAAGTTAAGGATTTATTTCCAAATTATTATCATTTCCTTTCCGTTGTTGCCGCTTTGCTTTCAGACGTAATATTTACTATATTATTATTGAAAGACCAGATAAATACCAAAAGATATGCCCCGGGTGAGGATCGAACTCACGACCTTAAGATTATGAGACTTACGCGCTGCCTACTGCGCCACCGAGGCTGGTGATAATTACCCTGAAATATAACAACATTACTTATATCAGACTGATCACGTAAAACAAAATGCTAACTGTCTGGCAAAAACATTTAATTTATTTATGAAAAAATAAAAAGGAGAAGCCAAACCGAATAAGGAGAAGATTCAAATAGGGTCAGTACCCTCACTGTATTTTAATTACAGAAGGAAAACCAATCAGTTAATTAATCAGTTTGCCAATTATTAAAGTTACCAAAAGGTCGATAGTAAATGCAATTGGAGTGTATACAGTAACCGGCCATAAATATAGCACATGAATTTTTAGAAAATATTCGGCTTTGTAGGTCCATCGTGTATAAACAGCACATGAAACAAGTAATATGACACATCGAGCATTAGTAAAGAAAAATATCTTTATTTTGCATAAAATATGGTAAGTACACAAAAGGCCTTAAATATAATATAATGTAGTTTCACATATTTTGCTTACTTATTTCATCATGCAAAAAATACCTTAAAATAAAATTTTTGATAGGTTTGAAGAATTTTTTTTATTCTCAAAAAACCGTCATACACATGAGAACAACTTTAAATCAATTATATAAAGTTCGTCGCAGACGTCACTGTAGCAATTTATTGTGATACACCCATCCAATGCATTCAGCATTTAGGTAGGGTTATAACACAATACAGGAGAGCAAAAAAAACTGTTTGGTCTGGAATATCTATTTAGCATTTGATCTTATGATCTTTTGTTATATACCATTAAACAGTAAAAAAATCAAGCTTTATTCAACAATATTTCAGATACCTCAAATTGTCGTGTATAAAAAATAATTAATATTTTAAGTTCTACACACGTTTATGGACCTTTTTATCTGATAAAATTTAAAACTTTAGTGACGCGACAAATGTCTTTTTTGGTATAATGGCTTAATTTTTCGTCAGATCTTAACGGAAAAATTGAGCATTGTGTATCTTTATCTGCGCTATACGAAACTGCAATAAAAAAAAGTGACGTATTCTTACTTACGCCTTTATCGCACTGGGGGGGGGGGAATATTCAACTAATTGAGTTTTGAATGCATTGAATGAGTGTTTATTTTAATACATGAGAGTATTTTGTTGTACAAAATACCATCTAAAGGAATGTGGTTGTTTTTCTTTAGATCGAATTTTGTTGCTTCGTGTCTCAATATGAAAATTAATAATATTAAAAATTTATAGACACACTTACCGAGGCAGCTGATTGAGCCGTTTTTCATAATTCCTCCTCAGTCACGAAATATTATTTTTTAAAGTTATGTCGCTAGCGGACCCGAGACAGCCCTCTTAATAACAGACACGTGTTGTCTGACGCTGGTTTTCTAATTAACCTTTAGGGTCAAGTGACGGGGAGTACAAACAGTTACTACTTACCTATAAATTCGTATGAAACCTACGTTTCATTACCACTGACCGACCCAGACGACTCCATTACTCTCCTCCAGGAGAGTCATAGGGAAACTAGTACAGTTCGTAAGAGAGTACACACTACACGATCGTCATTCCGACCTCGCCGCCGAGGCCCCGCGCGAAATCCCCGACTAAATAGTCCTCCCCGACCCTTGCCCGTAAGCGAAGCGCCAGCACGCGCTATAATAGCTGAGCCTGTAGCTTTAAATCCTCCTGATAATAATCATAACCCTGATTTTATCCAGCCACCGACGGTCCCTTGCCATCCTCCTCGGTCCTTGCCCTAAGCCGAGGTTCGTACCCCACAGGGGGTGCCCTTAGCGTGCAGTCGTTTAGTTTATAAGTTATTATGCCCTGGCTGGAGGCATTTAGTTTCGTTAGGAGCTAAAGCTCTTAACGAAACTCGAACTCTTTAACCGGACTATCCTGTGATTGCCTTAAGGCAATCACAGGATAGTCCGGTTAAAGAGTCTCAACCTCTCATGGTTAACTCTGAGATGCCATAGTTAGAACCAAAAAAAAAAAAATAATACGTTTCATTACCATCATTAAAATCAACTCTAAAACAGTGAACTTTTGAATAACTAAAAGGCACTCAATACAGTGACAGTTTTTTTGAGAATAATTCGTAATAATGAGCAAATATTAGACTATATCCATTACTATTTACATTTTCTCCGTATTGGGACTAGATTTAAAAGTACTTTCCACGAAATTAGGTAAGACTGGAAACTGTTATTATTCGTAGAATAATTTGTGCTAATCTGAATAATCTGACTATTAAATCATATTACGATAATATTTCAGTATTGGAACTGTCTGAATAGATTTATAAAATTAGAAGCACCTAATAAGAGGTTCAATGAGACCAGGGGGGAGAGAAAGAAACGCTGTGAATATGTGCGTGAAGACGAGTAGCGTCAATACATAACTCATACATGCACACACACAATTCCGACTTTGCCATTGTCTCGGACGGTACCGAGAGCTCCTGCGCTTACACACTCATTCGTTTCATGAGATAAAATTACTGTATTTGTGGTAGGAAAAAACCGGCCAAGTGCGTGTCAGACTACGCACAATGAAGCGTTCCGTAGTTAGGATGAATTTATCCCAAGAACAAACTTATCATGTAGTTGAAAAACATGTATACAGAATGTATGGGAGAACATTTTTTTCAACTGTAAATGTAAGTTGGTCGCCAATTACTCGGTAAATTGTAAAGCCTACTTAGCTGTGATAGTTGTCCTTTTATATATAGGTACTACTGCCGTGACATTTGAATTTCTAACTACAATCGTTTAGTTGGTAGAGGGGGGGGGACACTTGACTCTAACGAAAATTGGTACTTTAAAGCTTGATAAGTCACGAACGGTCTTAGCAAACCCCTATTATTTTTAAAGATCTATCCAACGATATCAAAAAAAATATCATCTCCACTTTACATGTAGCGGAGGTACCCTAAATAATATTTTTTTTTCAAAATTTTATATTACCACTTTTTTGGCGTCATTAACGTGTATACTCATGCCAAATTACAACTTTCTAGTACCAATAGTTTTTGAGCTAAACCGCGGACAGACAGACAGACAGATGGACATGGCGAAACTATAAGGGTTCCTTGTTGACTACGGAACCCTAAAAAACGTAGAGAACCTCTTTCTACGCCTATTTAGAAGTAAGTTAAAAATAAATTGTTCAAATGCATTTCCATACTTATACAACCAAGTAAAGGGCACCATTATGTTCGAAATAACATTGGAATTTACCTCGTCGGAATAAAGTCAATTTTACCTTGTATTCGTAGCAAAAATAAATATATTACTTCGGCACTATGAGAGAAATAACAACAGTACTAATTATTCCCAGCAAATTGTGTACTAAACTTTGTATCTACAAGCATTGTGATGTTTTATGAGTTATCGAATTCATATCGATGTAATTAATCGTGTTTTGTTAGTCTTTACCAATATATTCTCCAAAAGGTATGTTACAGACATGTCTTTTGGAGAATATATTGGTACCTACCAATGTTAATTGGAAAATTATTATTACTTATATTGTGCTAGGGGGTTGTGTTTATTTACTTAATTTATTTATTTGTATACATATATTTAAATAAATAAAATTGAAGTGTCTGTTTGTAATGAATAAATAACAGCTATTTACTACAATGATCATGAAAGTATAACATAAAAACTATTATTGTATCTCTTTCATCCGTTTGTTCCAGCTAATCTCCGAAATGGCTGTACCGATTTTGACGGGACTTTCACTATATAGCTGATGTTATAAGGAGTAACTAAGGTTTATTTTAGAACTAGCTTTTGACGCGGCTCCGCCCGCGTGGATGTCGATTATCGCGTAAATAAGTAACATATGTCATTCTCCATATCCCAGGCTATATCTCTGCCAAATTTTATGACGATTGGTTTAGCGGTTTAGGCGTGAAAACGTAACATACAGACAGACAGACAGACAGACAGACAGACAGAGTTACTTTCACATTTATAATATTAGTATAGTATGGATAAGCCACGCGGGCGTAGCCGTGGGCTGCAGCTAGTTTGTTATATTATTGCTAGGGCCTCGGAAAATTTTAGGATGTTAAAAGACTTTCGAATCGATAATAAGTCTTTGATATGAGGAGCTCGTGGCTAAGTTATAACAGCCGCACGGGTTGATCCGTCAGGTTAAGCTACGCTTGCCGGGGTTGTTCCGTGGGTGGGTGACCATCATTCTATAAATACCGAGACTCCTCCGTGCCTCGGAAAGCACGTTAAGCCGTTGGTCCCGGCTGTCATTCGTGGATCTTTGACAGTCGTTACGGGTCGTCAGAAGCCCAAAAGTCTGACAGCGCGTACCAAGGGGTATCGTGTTACCCCTTTGTGTGGTTTTGGAGGTCAGATAGGCAGTCGCTCCATGTAAAATACTGGTATTCAGCTGCATCCGGTAGACTGGAAGCCGACCCCAACATAGTTGGTAAAAGGCTAGGCAGATTTATTGATTGAATAAGTCTTTGATATACATAGCATTTTGGTTTAAAATGTGAAAAGTATAATGAGTATCCCATACATATGAGTGAAGACTTCAAACTAAATAAATGTCATGCGAGAGTTTTTCCAATTAAATAATCTGTCTAAGAATGTACGTTTCGTTTTTTCTCGAGCATTTCCATTGCAGCAATTTGCACACAAAGATGAAACATGCATTCATCACTGCATTTGCTAACTACATGATAGCAATTACAGACATTAACAATTATTGTAGGTAATAAATAAAACTGCAGACATTGTGCCTGTTGTATTGAATTGTTCATTCTTATCATCCCATCTGAGTACAGATATTTAAGACTAAAACGATGGAAAAAAGAGACAAATAAAAACTATACATATTATTATTATGTTGATATTTTTATTCGTTCAATTATCTAAAATTAGGCTTAGCACAGCCTATTCTAAACTAATATCATGTCATACACTTATTGCTTAAATTCATAATTAAATAAACAAACTATTTTCTAATAAATCTACCATTTTGGTCCTTGGGTATCGAAAGTATTACCAGCGTTCAATTGTCCTTTAATTTTTGGTGTACCTGAAGTTTCCAAGTACTGTAAAACTTCCATAAGTTATATGCAAGATAAAAGAACACTAGAATAAATCCAAGAGCAATTCCTGATAGAGTGAGTACTAGTTCTAGTTCTAGGTACTCCGCCCATGACATGTTGGCGGTGGGCGCGCGCAGATGTCTCGCGCCGCCGTGACGCAGCACGTGCTCCGTCCACCACACGGCGCGCTCCAGCGGACGTATCGGCTGGTCACGCATCACGCTTCCAAGTTTAACGATATTGTGACGAAAACTGCAAAAAATCATAAGTGATAAGTATATTGTAAATAATTAGATAAATATTGCAAAGTAGGTACGGATTTTTATCTGTCTACCGATATAAAAATTAAATTAACCTAGTGATTAACAAATTTTAATACACTTCCTATCCATTATTTATAAGCTCTCAAATTGATAACGTTTCAATTTTCATGACAATGACTTGACAATCACAGATCGATGACATTACGCGATATCTGTGTGTTAACGATAATACTCGAAATCAAAAATTCATAAATCATTGTTATGTTTTCACACACAATGAGTAACATTAATAACTTTATCTTGACTTTTTAATTTATATGTAGGTACTCTCTGAGTTTATCTTGGACATTGACACTGGACTTGACTAATGGAAGTCTGAAGCCAACCCGTCTTGAGCAAGCTTGGTGATCAAATGCTCGTGTTTTCTCTATTTATGAAGAGACCTTTCTCCTGCAGTAGAGCAATAATAATGTAGTCCTATTAACACTCAGAAGTAACAGATATAATTTTATTTTGAACTAACAAAGTCGCGGGTTCTGCCCGCGACTTCGTTCGCGTGGAAGTCAGTCCAGCAGTCTTACTAGCTACATTTTAATAAAACTTCCCTGAATACTTTTGTTACGTTTGTAATTTTGGTCACAGCAGTCAAAATACGAGTATACAGAGTCAGGACTGGTGACGCGGGAGCAAGCGACATAAAGTTCCATATTCAATGGTAAAGGGTTTGGTTTCCGCACTTAGTCCTTCAGGTGGACCATTGTACATGTGCCATGGTGGCCATCAGTGGTTATTTCAACCAGTCCACCTCCCTCCAGTAGATAATTACGTCTCCCGTCTGTTTAGAACAACTGTGAAAGATCTGGGTGCCCCGAGGAATTATGTTATAATCTAAGTGATGCCTGTGCATTCAAAGAGCTTATGTACAACGGTTTCCTCAGCCTCCATGCAAGCAATGCACAGAGGATTGTCCGATATGCCTATTGCGTGGAAGTATTTGTTTAGCGAACAGTGTCCCGTGATGGTCCCCGTCACCAGGCGCAAGCCGGTCCTGTCCAGGAGTAATAAGCACCTGATTAGCCTACCATTTAAGAATGGCATAGCCTCCCTGGACTGTATGCAGGTCGGTGTCAAGGTCCACCAGCTCTTTTCTAGTGAATTATTGAGGGCCTGTGTTCCTGCATATACACTAATGGCACAACATTGATACATTGTATGTTTCTCATCGTCATTCTTAGAGATTATTTCTGACGAATAGCTATCACTAATTTATACTATAATATTATAAAGCTGAAGAGTTTGTTTGTTTGTTTGAACGCGCCAATCTCAGGAACTACTGGTTCGAATTGAAAAAAATATTTTAGTGTTGAATAGCCCATTTATCGAGGAAGGCTATAAGCTATATATCTACGCTACGATCCTTAGAAGCCAAGCGAAAAGAACGGAAGTCAGAAAGAACGCTAAGCGATAACGAAGTTTTAGCGCGGGGGAGCGACGGGATGCGAATGCGACGCGATGGGTGGGCCGAAATTTCACGCGGACGAAGTCGCGGGCAGAAGCTAGTATAATATAACAGTACATTGTAATTGTAAACACACGGGAAGTCCAATAATAATAAGTATAAGTCCCCTCTTTGAGGAGTGGCTAAAGAGGCGCCACGGCGTCTTCATCTTCCGCCTGACGCAGGTCCTCACCGGAAATGGTTGTTTCGGGAGGTTCCTGTTCAGGATAAGGCGGGAGGAAACACCCGTGTGTTTGCACTTTGTGGATCGCCTGGAGGACACGGTAGAGCATACGGTGGAGGTCTGCCCGGCTAGGGTCTAGCCTAGCCGGGCAGACCTCCACCGTATGCTCTGTGCTGTATCTCTCGCGTCCAGCCCTGGTCCAGGCCATGGTACGGAGCGAGTCTGCATGGGAGGCCGTCACCTCCTTCTGAGAAGCAGTAATGCGCATTACTGCTTCGCAGAAGGAGGTGACGACTCCACTTTCGCGCGCGCGAAGGAGGAGGCGGAACGCGTGAGGGACAGTTAGTCTGTGCGCCCTCATGCCCCTAGTCCCCGCAGAAGATGCCTTGGGCGGCGGGATTTAATTGGCGATTCCCGGCCACCGTAGGCGCGGGCTTGCGGACGGTGAGCAATGGGCAGCTCGCCGTCCGGTAAGGACCAGGCCCGGGTCGACGGCGCGTTGTGTTCCACGCGCGCCTCAAAGAGATGTCAGCACGAACTGACGAGGTCCACTAGGACCGATGTCTGCCAGGGTTGCGGGTTTGTCCGAAAGGGATACCGTGGCCCTGGCACAAAGGCAACTGAAGTAACACGGGTGGGTTTTAATCAGTAAAGGTCTGACACGCCCTCCTGCTCCGCCTAGAGCGGGAGAACTTATTAGATAATTTCCTCGAACTATCACAATTACAGTAAAAAAATGTAAAAAAAAAACCAGTCAAGGGCGAGTCAGACTCGTGCACCGAGGGTTCCGTACCATCATAATTATATAGCTTCATTCATATAAGTACCTTAATAGTTCTGTGCCCGGACGAAACTACAACTGTGCTTCACCTAAAGCAACCTGTGAGTAGGTAGGAAGGAGCACATTTTGGATGTGAACCGTAAAATGTTTTTTAATTTACATCGGCGAGGCCTATATTCGCAAAATATTTGCAACATAGTTCGGCAAACGTCATCTACTATTCCTTTCTAGTTGATAGCATTAGTAGTTCTTGAGATATCCAGACAGACGGACAGATCCGTCTGTCTATCACAGCTGGATATCTGGCTGAGTCGCACCATAAGGGTTTTTACCATTTTGGTACGGAACCCTAAAACGAAGCACAAAAAAGTATCAATTCGTTAGAATCGAAATCAGATTACCATTGCTTTATTGAAAGTTGACTGAAATAGCATAATATGTCATAATTGACTGCTTACATCCATAAGGTATGATAATCATTTAAAAGATTAAATCTGTAACCATCTGTTATATTCGTTTCCTATTCAACCCAGCGAATTAGTAATGGAATAATTCGACTGTTGTCATACACTGATATATTGTGCTCGTTCTCATCTGTCTCAGTCTCACCTACGAACTGTACGGAAAACAATTTTTCGATTTCTGACTTTTCTAGTACTCAAACCTCAGTTGGTCCCATAAAGTTTTTTGATCCTCGAAAGAAACAGGATCAATTGGCATCAAAAAACTTTTTTGTGAAAATTGCCCATTTTCTTGCTGACAGTACCTATATTTTTTTCGAAATCTGTGAATGCAGATAATTTTTTTCCTACAAGTTAAGAATAGTCTCTTAACACTATATTCTTGTAGCGACCCCGGTTATGGTACAGTGGGCTGCATAAATTGGGTACCCCATTTGTATTATTTGCTTTCAAAGGAAAAAAAAGGTCCACACCATGACGCTGACTGTACCTGCCCTAATTGACCTATCTCAAAACATAAAATAGCAAATCACTACATATTATAAAACAAAGTCCTCCGCCGCGTCTGTCTGTCTGTCTGTCTGTCTGTCTGTTCGCGATAAACTCAAAAACTACTGCACCGATTCTCATGCTGTTTTCACCAATGGATAGCTTGGTTCTCTAGGAAGGTTTTAGTATATAATTTGTTAAGTTTTTGTATGCATTTTTGTATGAATTAACGATATTTGTTGGAGGTGTCGGAAAAAAATAAGCCGTCTGGGAGCTTTCAACGAAAACGCTGTCTAAACCCTTTGAGATATAACAAAATAATGTATGGTGGAATTATGTATTTTATAAAGGTCTTCAAAAAAGTCCGCGATGGCATATGTCTATCTCTTAAGGATAACTTACTATATCCATTTTATTGTCTTTTTGTAGGTATTTGTTTGCCGAATTTTACTCTTGGAAATACGATTACGATAACAATACGCTATAATATCAGTAGCTATTAGCCAAATTATGTTCGTAGATAAATAATCTAGCTACTTATGTGTATTTCAAACAGTATACAAGAATATTTATCATAAAAACATGACTAAACACGGCGGCCTTATGATCAAAATTTGTGCATTTCAAAACTTTCGTTACTTTTTCACTGACATATTTATCACTTTTCGATAAACTAACACTCAATACGAAATCTACACTTATTTCTCAGTAATTCTGTGTAAGATTCTTCTAAGATTAAACCATTTTCTTATTGAATCCATTACTTTACGCACGTATAACCTTGATGAATGTTTACATTAAGCACCGCGCCACACCGCCACACGACCACAGAGTACAGACGTATTTTCTTTTCTTTTTTTTCGTTCGTTTAGTGGTGTTCCCGCTAAAATGTCAACCGGTCAAGTATTAGTCGATTAATCGAATTCTACAGCCAGATCATGTTGCAAGTACAAAATAAATGTCAAATATTTCGTTCAATTGCGAACGTGACCCTGAGAAAAGTTATGCACCAATGATGTTCATTAAATATTTCGAGCGTTTTATCAGCACAAACGGTGTATCATGCGACATTTCGGAGGATTTCATTTCGTTTTCACATTGTTGGTACTTACGTGAATTATTTTAAAATGATTATTTGTGTCGCACTTTTATTTCGTGTTGTAATTTGGGACAATTGATTGCTTTAAGAATTTGAGTGAAATTTCGTATTTTGATTTTGTGTTTGTTATCTTTAGGTAAAGACTCATTCACGTTCAGAACATAAGTACTTTTATTATATTAAATCATTTGTTTCGGTTTCTATTCACATAGTGAATCACATTAAAATTATTATTAAGTTAGAATTTTGAGATATAGCCTGGGATATGGAGAAGGACATAGGGTACTTTTTTATGCGATAACCGACATCCACGCGGGCGAAGCCGCGGGCAAAAGCTAGTAGCATAATAATTTACACCTAGTAATTTGACCAGACCTATAGGGAATATCTTTGTAAAATTTGAACAAAATCTGTCCGGTAGTCTTTGCGTGATGCTGGAACATACATTCAGACAAACAGACAAATAGTCAAAAATTCTAAAAGCTATATTTTCGGCATCAAAATCGTTCACAGACCTCGTAGCAATTACTTTTTTTCATAAATATTTATTGTACAGTTTTGATTTCGCTACTATTTTATTATAGTATGTTTTATTATAGATATTTATCTCTACATAACGATGTGACAAAATTGTGTTATTGAGTTTGTTGCTATGGTTATTGCTTTGTTGGGGCAGGTTTTTAGGGTTCCGTAGTCAACAAGGAACCCTTATAGTTTCGCCATATCCGTCTGTCTGTCTGTCTCTCTCAAGAGTCTCTTAGTACTAGAAGAACCATTTGCGTACCTAATATAATATAGTTAGGATAGTATATAGTATGGAAGTATGAATGTGTCCAGAAGAATCGATTCTAATAATAGGAGAGTAATAGAAGCCAATTAATGCTGTAGGTACTCGTACGACATATAAGTGGTAAGCCCACTTATATGTCGTACGAGTACCTACAGCATTCATCTTAATTCAAATGAAACAAAAATATATCAAAATTGATAGAGGTTCCAACTACCCACCTTTTATCGCCAATAACAGTGTTAATAGCATTCTTAAATTCATCTTCGGTCATCGTCAGCAAATCAAGTTGCTTTCCAATACCATGATGCTCATATTTTTCAACGTTGTACCATTGATCGCCCAACATTGGTACACCAATCAGGGGTACTCCTGCTGTGATAGCCTCATCTGTTGATTGAAGACCTCCTTGTGTTATGAATACTTTGATTTTTGGATGCCCTGAAAGTACATGATTATTAAGTTCGTTTGTAAACACAGTGTTCACGATATGATGTGAACTTTTTATACAATATTTATCTTTGGTTTTTTATTGTCTATTTTTGATACGTGGTTGTTTTTTGCACTATCTTTAAATATACTTCGAATTCTATACCGAATGGCTGTGTTTTTCTTACATATTAAATAAGAAATCTATCCTGCAGCCTTAGCAGTCGGAAATACACAGTCTATACCAATTCGTCACTTTTTCCTATCGTTATGTTACTGGACGGCCATAATGTTAGGGGGTTTATAAAACTATTATCACTTACTTAAAAGGTCGGACTGTGGCAGCCATTTGGATATCCTGATATTCTTAGAGCGGCCTGGAAGTTCATCCTTGTCCCACTTCCACAGCACGTCATATGGTAATTGTGAAAATACTTTGGCCATCAATTGTACCCTATCTGGAGGAAGCAATGAAGGTTGGACATTTGTACCAAAGCTGATGTAGATCACTCCGTTCTTTGAGGAGTCCAGATACGTTTTGAGATTCTGCAATTAAACGTTATTTTGATTAAAAAATTGGAAACAAATATTACATGATAATTTTGACTCTCATACTCCATTTAATGAAAAAAATATTGATTCCAACCCGAAACTACATTCCCTGTGCCACCATCAAAATAACATGACATTTCGAAAAATAGGATATGTCACGGCTATTGTAATGTTTTCGTTTTTAGATAAGATTGACAGAGCCAATTAAACTTTTCTTGTATCATAAGTCAAACACGATGGGAACGTTGGCGACGCCGATGTAGCCTTTCGACACTATCCGGTCTAAGTTCCCAGCAGGCGGATTCCCGTATTAAAAGTCGTTCAAAATCTAGTCGCTATTTACATCTAAACGACAATTAATGTTAAAAACTTGCCAAAAATAGGTAAATTAGAGGGTTTTTTGACATATTGAGACTGAGATTAGAATGCAAACGTTTTTAAGATATGCTCCTAAAAAATCTGCTCCAAAATTTGTCAGCAATTAATAGAGAGATTTTGGTTAGTTTCATTTAATTCTATATTGGGAATTCATGATTCTTCTCGAGTCTAAAACAGTCATAATAATACAGGATGCTTTTAAAGCTAAGATAAGCAACTACCTAGGTAACTACATAAATATAATTTGAAATGAAAATAAATGATTGGACTTTGAATTAAATATAGGAAGCTGCCAATTTATTCCTTACCTTGAGAATCAATTTATGAGTAGGTATTCTGAAGACGTATAGAGAATTATGTGTCGTAGTCGGTATAATTATTGCAATGACAGTATTGCATCGTCATTTCGCTCGCCTTGAGTCTTTATTGAATCTTTCCATAACGTTGTCATACATACTCGTATGTATTGTCCCACCCAAAAGTACTTGGAAGATTTGCAACAATATCCTTAATGAATTCTACAACGCAAATTAAAATCGCAATTGACTGTATCGTTCACACATATGTGGTGCATTGCGTTATAAGATGAGTTAGTGAGTGAGTGAAATTTATAAGTACATTAAAAGCTTACCGTTGGCAATTCTTTCACTGGTTTCTGATGCAATCCACCCATATAAATAACACTAGGAGGCACTGGACGATTTCCTTCCCAAATAGGATGAGTGTTCAAAAACAGCATTTCAACTTTATTTTTTAATTCACTTATAGTCGGCATGTTAGGTCCAAACAATCGTTTGCCAATTTCATTTTCTGCATCTTCAACTTCCTGCATAACTTTTGAAATTCTATAAAAGTTCCACAATTCTACTAATTTCTCCCACTTCGTCAGATTGTACAAACGCTGGTTTAAAGCATCAGGGTATAATAGAGGATGCCAGGCTGATCCAATAGTTTCCACGTTGAAATTCATGGGACCGAAAGAAGACACTAGAATTACGGGCGCCTTAACAACGTGTGACAGAAGCAACGCGGGTCTTGCACAAGCTTCTAACAATAGCAAATCATAGTTTCCTTTTTTTATAAATTTTTGCACTTTATCTTCTTTCAACTGCATTTCGACAAGATCAGCAATCACACGGAATGCTAATCGCATTTGTATTACCAAATCCTTATCGCCTGTAGAAGTTACTTCATAAAATGTTCTCCATTTCTTGTAAGAAAAGTCATGAACGTCGATTTCTGTTAGATTCGCAGGTGTTCCTCCATTTGGAAAGGCAGGATCTGGTGTGATGACTGTCACTTCATGTCCTTGCCTGGCAAGTTCTTGAGTTAGAGGACGAAACACGACTTGATGGCTGATAGACGGAACTGGGAAAAATGCCAGTATTCTTGCCGCATCATTAGAAGTAATTGATACTGCTAATAATACCAAGGTTATCGTCGCAGACATTATTGTACGGTGTCTCAGATAGCTATTATGAGAGACAAATGAATACGTTTCCTTATATACCCAGTTATTACATAAAAATAAACGATAAGATGAAACAAGCTATGACCGTGACTTTGTTTCAAATTGTTTTGTCTTTGGAGAAATTGGTTTGTACTACATAACGAACAAGATAAGAATTTTGGTGAGTCACTTTTTGGTTTTGTCATTTTTCATTTAAGTAATGTTTATATCTATATTGATAGTTGTTTGATTCTAAGAGGAGGGAGAAAATTAAACTTTTTAATAATAAACACGTACCGTGGCCAGTATTGACGCTTTCTGTAACCACTATAAGTATTTCTTAATCCCACAGTCTAACGCTAGCCTATTCATGTTCGTCACCATAGTATATACTTATAACTATTATCTACTAGCTGACCCGACAGACTTCGTTCTGTCAAAAGCTATAGTATAAACTCCACTACTCTACCCTACCCTACCCTACCTACCTACCTACCTACCTACCTACCTAACTACCTACCCTACCCTACCCTACCCTACCCTACCTACCTACCTACCCTACCCTACCCTACCCTACCCTACCCTACCTACCTACCCTACCTACCTACCTACCCTACCCTACCCTACCCTACCTTACCCTACCTACCTACCTACCTACCCTACCCTACCCTACCCTACCCTACCTACCTACCTACCCTACCCTACCCTACCCTACCCTACCCTATCTACCTACCTACCTACCCTACCCTACTCTACCCTATCCTAATTTTTCGTAAAAACCATAAAAAAAAAAAAAACCATCCTTGGACTTCAACGAACATTAAAAAAAAAGAATTGGTTAAATTGGTCCAGGCGTTGTTGAGTTATGCGCTTACCAACACATTTTGCGATTCATTTTTATATTATAGATAAGTATAAATATAAAAATTTATTATTGCTATTCGTTTATCTCGCTAAAACTCGAGAACGGCTAAAAAAGCTAAATCAGCTAATTCGTGAGCCAATTTAGCTGATTTTGATTTTGAAATGTTTGTTGTAGTCCAGGGAAGGTTTAAACGGTGAGAAAATATGTTTTTTTTTTTTAATACAATTAGTGAACGGCTGGATAGATATAGCGATTTTTTTTTTGTTGTGTTTGTTATTGTCAGGGGAAGGTTCTTATGTATGAAAAAAATAAGAAGATAAAAAAAAAATTAAAACGACCATATTTACTTTTGTAATACGAGTATAATCTTATGTAGCTATCTTCTAATGTAATACATTAGAAGTTAGCTACATAAGCGTGTGAGTATTATCGTATGTCGAGTATAAATAGCGAGACTTCACTAATACGAGACAGGCAATTACCATTTCCGCCAAGGCATATATAAGTTTGGCAATAATTCCTTCTGCACATGTGGCTTCCCTGGTACCTCATAAACAACATAACTATGTCAATGTCTATTAACTGCTCCCAAATAACGATGTTTATTTAGAATTTTTAATTATTTTTTTACATACTTCCTTGACATAATCTTTTCATTATTTGACATTATTTACCTACAAATCGAATTCCAATTCTTTATTAGTGGCTTTTGTGGACATAATATTTATTCAGATATGTTACTGTAGTTGTAATTGCAATCGTGTCATTAATATTTTATATACTTAGATTATTTTATATTTTGTGAATGTGAGAACGTTGTAGGCCTAGTAGAGTGTAGATTTGTTGGCGGTTTTCTATTTTGTTAAGTACCTGGTAATTGTTGAAAGGCTTACACTGTCCTCCCATACCTATTATCACTGTTATTTAATAATATTGTAAAGCCAATTATTTTTATAAGAGTAACCGTGGAGTTTCTTGCCGGCTCTTCTCCATAGGAAACGACTAATTGGAACCGTGCACCTAGCTTCTGACGTTTCATAAGTGCCCATGTAGGTTTATGTGAAATAAAATATTTTGATTTTGATTCATACACGAAATATTTTAAGAGAAATATGTATAGGTGGTAAAATAGCCATAGCAGCGAAAACATTTTTTTATCTAAGTGTTTTATATTTTTACATAATTATTATAATTGCTGGAGACATTTTGCAAAGGAGTTGCATTTTACAAAATTTTACTTATTATACGAATGACCCGCCCGCGCCCGGACGCCGCGACGGTGGTGGCACGAGCGCGGTGAATTGTGATATTTAATCATCGTATCAAGTAATTCAATTTTTTTTTTTTTATAATAATATACTCAGATTTAAAAAAAAAATCATTTCTATGGCTTCTTTACCACCTGTAGGTGTATCTCTTAAAATGGTTCGTGTTTGAATAGATAAATCCTATATAGTGCTTTTCTCAAAAGAATGCAGGGAAATAAATCATACTTTTTATATTATACATTTAATTAAATTAATATTAAAAGTTACATTAGTCATATTGGGGCAATTACTAAAAGAAAATGTTATTGATTTCCCCAGTACATTTATGTTTGTTTGTTGAACTTCTGAAGAGGTTTGCAGGTTTGCATTGGATATAGGTAGATGGCTGATGTATGTAAATAACAAATCAAGACGAATTTTCAGCTTTGACTCCAATTTTCTATATATCATCTGTGCCAAAAGGCAAACGCATTTATGGTTATACAGCCACGTGAACGCAGTTTGTGCTAAGGAAAGAGACTTACTTTGGTATGCCAAGAATGATAAAAGAGATCCAATCAAAGCAGCACGCCATTTCATACAACATTGCTGAAGCGTTGTAATTTTCCACATTCAAAAAACGCTCCTGCAATGGATTTGATTTTCTTTGTCCGTAAATTCGATACTTCGCGTGTACTTTTTCGAAAATAATGTAACATTTCCATGCATGTTTGAGAAAAAATCCTTAGCTCACAAGTATCTTAAAATACAAATCGTGATTCCATCCAACATAGAAAGATGATGGAAGAAATAGAAAACTTGCGCACGATCCGTGCCGCTATTAAAGGTGCAATAACAAGAATATCCAACTATGTGCAGAACTGCGACCCTTGATCAGAAGAATTAACCAAGCTGATGGATCGATACGATGAAATCGAAATCAATATTGAGATGTTGGACTCGCCCGACCGGCAACAAGTCAACGAACAGGATCGGTCGGGGACAAACCAATAGCCTGAAATATGATGTAACTTTTATTTGGCCATACCAAAATTTGGTAGATTATAATACTTGTATTTCTCTTTTCAGTTGTTTTTGCCGTCGGATATTTTTTTTATTTTAATAATTTGTTTTATTTCAAGCTTTTTAATTTTATTAATATAAATATATATTAACTAGCTTTTGTCCGCGGCTCCGCCCACGTGGATGTCAGTTATCGCGTATAAACGTAGTCTATGTCCTTCTCCATATCTCAGGCTATATCTCTGCCAAATTTCATGACGATCGGTTCAGCGGTTTAGGCGTGAAAATGTAACATACAGACAGACAGACAGAAAGACAGACAGATAGACAGAGTTACTTTCACATTTATAATATTAGTATGAATGTCACTCCCACAATTAATAGAAATCTAACGACACCTTTGAAGCTAAAATCCATTTAGCCGTTCAGGCTGCAGAGCGTGCCAAACATTTGAATTTGGCACCAAAAATCCGCCATTTTGTTTTTATTATTATTTTGGTATACCCAGTGTCACTCTCACAGTAAATACGAATCTAACACCTCTCAAGCTAAAATCCATCGAGCCGTTCAGGCTGCAGAGCGTGCCAAATACATACATACATATTATGTAAATTTTTACTCTCGAAAAACATAACCCTCCTTCTGGCGCAGTCGGGTAAAAAAAAAGTACTGTTGCTACATTGTCTGACTTACTGATTTCTTAAACATAAGGCCTTGTGATAGGCCTACTGTTAAAACTACACATTTGTCATCAACTTCAATGAGACCTCAATTAAATTGTGTATTATGTCAACATAAGCATGACTTACATAGGTTAATAATTATATAGAAATGAGTGTTCCTGATCGCAGTAACCTTGTAAAGTCTTAAAACGTTGTGTTTTAACTGTTACTGCCTTATCATGCAAAACATAAGTGTTCAAAACTGAAGTGTTTATCATGCCATCGGAAACATCATACAGGTATACATATGGATCGTTCTAAACAAGTAAGTCCTGCCACAGCAGATGTTAAGCTACCTGTTGCTATTACCTCACTAAACTCTTGCGTGCAACGGCACAATACCTACCTGAAAATCCAAATGTCCAATGTGAAACAAACTCTCAGTTTGACTATTATTATTGTAAAAGTGCTTATTCGGATGCATAAAATGAATCATCATGTTTTGTTTTAGATGAATTCAGATCGCATCATCGTCTTTCGGAAGATATTTTAACGCCGGAATGCAGCGACCACGTAGACCCGTACCATGAAGATGGAGGAGAGTATGGATTCGTCGAAGATTATCGTCCATCTGATGAATCAGAATCTTCCGGCGATGAAATCGGGTTCAATGGACACTCTGCACGCCATCGTTTTATTTATTTATTTAATATTTCAAGCACAGAAATGTACAGAGGCGGACTTAATGCCATGGACATTTTCTACCAGTCAATCTTTGGGTGATGCAGAGACAAACAGAGGTAGGTGCAATTACGAAAAATCTTGGAATTATTATTTTCGTCGTTATTATTCTTCGGCTAGTAACGATAGCACTGCACCAGTAATTCCATCTCTGCATTCTCTGCTACCTGAAGAAGATATAACTGCAGTAAATCCAGCCTTTCAGTCTCCGGAGGTGGAACAGCCTGGTGCATAAGCAGCTGGTGATAATTTAGAGCCTAACGACATGGATATTTTCCTTCAGTCTCCAGAGGTGGAACAGCTTGCTGCCCAAATAGCCACCGGTTCAGAGCAGCTCCAAAACGATGAAGGATGGGCAAAGACGACTATACCAATAGCAGATTTCCACTTTGACGAGTCCTCAAAAGGACCAAAATTTGATGTAAATCTCATTCACATACCACTAGATATGTTCATATTGGTTTTTCCGGAAAGCCTAATCGATGACATGATTGATTGTACAAATAAAAATGGTGAAAAACTAACTGGTCAACATAGGCCACGCACTAGGAACTGTCGTCACTATAAATTTCAACCTGTGGATAGGCAGGAAATGTTATGTATCTGTTTTAGGCTTGACTTCTTCAAGGGCAATTGAAATTCCCAATTAGACGGTTTTTTTTTTCCAATGATCCGCTGTTCTTCAAAGATAGCCTCTAAACAAGAAGGTACACATTCGCTTTAGCTCGGAATCAACGATCCAATGTTACTCTAAAATATTATGTGAATCTTTTTAGAAACTATTTTACCGTTAAAAACAAGATTACAATCATAATTCGAATCTAAATTTAGTTTCAGTTTGTTCTGCATAATGAAAGCTGTGTTATCTCGTCGACACTCGCAAAAAATCTTTGAAGAAAATTGCATTTAAAACAATGACTATTCCATATATAATATAACACATAATTATCATCACGCCTGTAATCTGCAAAGGGTTAGGCATAGGTGTTCTGTTTTAGTCTCATGTTATATGGGTTCCATGTATTCAATAAATATAGAGTACTAGCTTCTGCCCGCGACTTAGTACGCGTGAAATTTCTTGATGAGTGTCAAACTGCTGTCAGAAGCACATCCACTACTCAAATATTTTCGCGATTTCCTATAAACGCTGTAAAGTTGTGCCTCAAAACATTATAAAAGTGTAGCCAAAATGTTCCAGATTCGTAACGTTATATAGTGTTATTAACAATAAAAAACTATATCGAAAGTTTCAATTTTCTCCCAGTGCAAAAAACATCTACCCACTTAAAATCACAATAATAAAACTTTTTTCTCTCCTTTAAAATGTCACTGTCAAAGTGTCAATGTCAACTTCAAAGCAGTGTTTCCACTTAAAAAGCTAAATTTTCCCAGAATCCATGGATTGCCAAATAGGAAATTTTGAGAAGAATAATGCAAATGCGACTAAAATATGAAGTCATCAAAGCCTCACAGGTCTTAGCGTGATGTTAATAATACTCGTAGTAAGTAGATAATAATAATTAGTTTAATCAAGTAGTACCTACATAGTTTTTATGTATCATCAATAGTTTTCTCAGCGCACGCTAAATAATGAATTTTTATGTGCAACATTTTGCTACTTTGGGTTACATTATTGCAATTTTCATAAGGATGTCAATTAAAAAAAAAAAAATTATAGACCTTCCTGATCATTTGGCTTTCTATTGGTGAAAAAATAATTAAAATCGGTTCAGTAGTTTCGGAGCTTCAGATTATCTAAAGTACATACATCTTTTATGGGGTACTATGTTAAATGTTACAATAAAATACCTTCTGATATATTACAATTATATTAAAAGAAAATTTGAAACTCATGTTAAAAGCACACTTTGTAAACAAATTACAAATTAGAGGATTATACCCAAGATAAGAAAGCTTGGAAACATGCTGGTACTGCTCCATAGGACAATTTAGAGTCTAGATAAAATCAAACTGGTTGCTAATTTAACTGTATAATTTCTAAATTTTATGATATTAATTACATTTTCTGTGATTAACTTAACTGATTCACTTTAACTCACACACAGACTTATTAAAAGTTAAATTTTTAGGAAAATCATATACAATGTTTGTAAATATGTGAGCACCATGTATCTATCTCATTTATTAATTTGTCTATCATTACTTAACTTTTCATTATTTTTACCTATTGTGGTATAGTAATTTTTATTCTAGGTACAGTCAGTTACCACAATTAGCTGACCCACCTTTGCTCAAATGGTTGAGGTTTTTTTACAAAAAAATCGTACGATTTTCGTTTTTTTTTCTAGTTTTGGGTATATTTCGTATAGGTATTTAAATTAAATTAAGAATTATAAAATTCTATCGACCCGTATTCTAAAAAATCTAAACCATTTATGCAAGGGGGGGTCACATATCTTCGAATGTTTTTTTTTTTTTTTTTTTGCCGAATGCCTTCGAATGCCGGTTTCCTCACGATGTTTTTCTTCACCATTTTTAGAGCAGTTGTAATAAAATAATTTACACAAAGTAAAGCGCCGTCAGGGTTTGAACACACGACCTCCAACTCGTAAGTCGTTACCATTCAAAAATCAAAATCAAAATCAAATAATTTTATTTCACATAAACCTACATGGGCACTTATGAAACGTCAGAAGCTAGGTGCACGGTTCCAATTAGTCGTTTCCTATGGAGAAGAGCCGGCAAGAAACTCCACGGTTACTCTTTTAAAATAATTGGCTTTACAATATTATTAAATAACAGTGATAATAGGTATGGGAGGACAGTGTAGGCCTTTCAACAATTACCAGGTACTTAACAAAATAGAAAAGTGCCAAAAAATCTACACTCTACTAGGCCTACAACGTTCTCACATTCACAAAATAGAAAATAATCTAAGTATATAAAATATTAATGACATGATTGCAATTACAACTACAGTAACATATTTGAATAAATATCATGTCCACAAAAGCCACAAATAAAGAATTGTAATTCGATTTGTAGGTAAATAATGTCAAATAATGAAAAGATTATGTCAAGGAAGTATTTAAAAAAAAAATTGCGCCACTACTGCTCTCTTTTTGGTAATATATCGAATAAAACACAACAAAACTAAATTCTAAACATCATTTCATGTCCCAACAGTTTCTTTTTTCACTTATAAATTGACAAGAGCCCTGAATATATTTTTATAACTATGAGAAACATAAAAATTTATGTTTCGCAGCAAAATGGACACTTGGACGCATCGTTGTAGCGACTAGCGCGGCACAAAATTGCTCCGGGGTATGGGATCAAACGGCATACATTTGCCCCGGGCTATGGGAATCTCTTAATCTTTTCTTATTTTAGAGTTTCGGATAATATGATGATTTTCAAATAAAAAGGGACAATAATTGGCTGAGTTGGGTTCTTGGGATAGGAAAGGTTAGTTTTAAGGGAAATACTCGTATCGTCGAGAAAAAAATGGGAATGATGTTTTGTTTGAAATAGTTTTTGATGGCGGTGCATCGGATTTGCGTTTTGTTTTATGAAGAAGTTAATTGTCGAATCTGACTCGGCTGGGCAACGTTCGGGAAGCTACGCAATAACTTCCCGGCTCACAAATCGCAGTGTCTGAAGACGAAAGTCTTTGACCAGTACGTGTTGTCTTGCCAGTGATGACATGGCACTGAAACGTGATCGTTCCACTACGTTGAGTGTTTATACTTATGACAGCCGGGACCAACGGCTTAACGTGCTTTCCGAGGCACAGAGGGGTTTCCATATGTCACCCACATGATGGTCACCTATCCATGGATCGACCACGATAAGCGTTGCTTAACCTTGAAGAACGACCCGTGCGGCTTTTATTATTTAGCCACGAGCCCTGAATAACCCGAATTTCACGTGTAAAGAAACGAAAGTACTCCCCAAATAAACAAACTTTACCTATCACTGAAAGATGATTTCTTTTTATAGTAACAACAAAGTCATCATAATGATCCTACTGTCTTAGGGCGGGTTGTTTCACGTCCACTTGATGTACGCGTATACGTCATAAATGGCGCTAACTATCGTCAAACCAAAAAAAGCGTTGTTTCACAAAATTATGTCCTTAACGTTCGTTAAAAAATAACGATTACAGTAACCGGTGTCATACCCACTGGTTAACGTCATTTTATTCTTTGAACTTTGATGATCGGTTTTTTATGCAGTGACACAACGCTTTGTATTTAATGAACGTTAAACATAATTGTTATTATTTGACGTACGTATGTTACGTTAACCAACCGTTTGAAACAACCGGCTCTTACAGTTACTCATAGTATAATGTGTTTTTATACGCTTGAGTCTGTGAGTTTAAATGTTTTTTACTTATGTTCGAGGCAGTACCGAAATGTTATAATCTGATATTAGTGATACTATGTACTATGTACAGCTACACTACACTTACCGACACCAGCCTAAGGGTCCAACCCAAACCAGATGCGTTCCACAAGGGACTGCCTAATAAATGATGTGTTACAAAGTTTGTAGTTCGGAACATGTGGACAACATAGTTATCGTGAGTACGCAACTTTGCACAGGATTTAAGAGTAATTAAATAATATGTAAGTTAGTTACTACGTAACATTAGAGTAGTTTGAGATGGGATAAAAAAATAGAAGCTTTTTTTTAAGTTTTTTTTTACTTTTATTTTATTTTTTAATGTTTAGTTTTTCTTTTTTAACTCGCATTTGCATTGTCAGCAAGTCCTTTCATTTGATACTCATATTGTAGGAAGGCATAAAAAACTTAGTCCGCCATCTTTAGAAGTCCGCCATATTGGATTTAGAGTGACGTCACAATATTTTTCGAGTTATTCTCAGAAAGCCCTTTCATTTGATACCCATATTGTAGGAGTGCATAAAAATAACTTGTCCGCCATTTTGGGTGTTCCGCCATGTTGGATTTAGAATGACGTCACACAGCTAACCATGCATTTTCATCCAAACTAAACGTGAATAAAAAAATCACCTCAATCGGTTGAAGATATCTGCTTCAAAATTGAGTTGCAAGATTCCACCCGAACAAACATAGTTACATACATACATTGCAAGTTAAATAAAAGCTTGTAATAATAAAATGTTTCGTGATATTTTGTTTAGCAGTCAGTCTGTTTTGGTGGCTTTCGCCCACAGACTGCCCATTACTAGTCATAAGTCGTAGATTTCAACCCAGGCTGGATGGCACTTCATTTTCTGCAACTTTCTGTTTCAAAACGGTAAGAGAAAACATTTATTTATTTATATAAAGGTACACCAACAGCTTCTGTATACAAGATATCAAATAACAGTAGGTAACAGTCATGGGCATATACAGTTGCCAATAACAAGGTGAACCAACATTCTCAAATACAGTGATAACCTAAGGTACAAACGAAATTAATAAAAATTAAGTGGTAACAAACTATAAAAACATAAATATAAAATTACAAAAGAAATAAGCTACAGGGTTACAAGAAACACCTACATACTAACACTTTGAATTTTCTTGATGGGGGGTTGCGTGCTTTGGGACCTTAAAATTTGGGCTTTAAAAATATTAACGGAGTCATGATATATGTCAACACCTGGAGTGGAATTGAAATTTATTTATTTATTTAGGCAACCAACAGCGATACATATATAGTATATTACAAAGTATGTATAATTACAGATTGTATGGCTAATAATAGGTTTCCCTGTTTAACTAGGATACGTGATAAAACATGCGAACGGACTACTGAGATATTTAAATTCAATAGCTTAAATTTTTTGTGTGTATTACAAATAGTTAAGTTTAAATTTTAAAGAGAAAAAAAAAGGTTGATTATTAAGAAAAATAAAATTTTGAATATTAAGAGCTAGCTATATTAAGAGAATATTGGTAGTCTATCACTTGCCTTCGTTTATGGTTTTCACAATTTGTTTTTTGAATGTAGGTTTATTACAGTTAAATATATCCACTTGAGAGAAATCTGTGTTATAAATTCGAGCGATACGGGTCAATACACAATTTTTGGCATAATTAGTCGAATGCCGAGGCACGTGCAGCATCGTAGTATGACGAGTGCGCCGCAGGGGAGTGTTAAAAGTTACCTGTGTGACCAACTCCGGGCAATCGAGGCATCCATTAAGTATGTCGTAAAGCAAACACATATCCATAATAGAAATAAGAATTCATCTCTCAGCTGAGCCTATTGAGAGGTGAGTTTACTCAAATGGGTAATTGGATATCTGGGTAAATTATAGGGGCCTTTTAGACCAATTTGTTCAGTTAATTTATCGCAGTCAAATTTATTGTTAATCAATTCGTCGATTCAATCGACGGTCGCGCAGAGTCATCATATTGTACTCGTAACACTGAGTACGTTGTTTGTGTGGACACCGGGGAGATATATCGCCGAAGGCATATGCCAGGTGCTTTGTGAAGGCCCTTTGGATGCTTTCTTCTCTTCGTGAGTGTACTGCATAGTACGGACTCCACACCACGCTGGCAAATTCAAGGATCAAAACATCGCGAGGATGTCCTAAAACACAGATAAAAATGAAAAACTTGAGGTCATAATAATGCGACATCCACAAACCCGCGTTTACATGATACTTTTATAACTGTCAAAAATTGGATGTATAATTTACTTCTGCTTTCCGTGGAATACAGAAATTATTTTATTCCACATGATTTTCAATAAGTACCTATCAAAACAAAATCCTCATGAACGGAACAAAATCAAAACAGATTCGGCCCCCATAAGTTAGAGCAGACAGCAGAAAGAATTACGTTTCGGGAGCTGACCACAACAATGTGTAAGCCACGACAGCATCCTTTGTATGGGAGGAAATGCCACAAGTAATGGCTTCGTGTAGGGATGGCCAACCTCGGGGGATCAGTGGTCCGTTTAGTAGAATAAGAAAATTATTTTAGCTGAAAGCTGACGAAAGTTTTACGTCATCATTCTCCGGCCCTTATCATCGTCATCTCGGTAGTGACTTCCTATTTAACCATATCATCTTGATAGGTCATAGCTTTCAAAAATCGTACTTCCATCGCTTCAAAATAACTCGTCCCACGTACCGCAGTGTCTCAAGACGAAAGTCTTTGTCTAGTGCGTGTTGCCAGTGATGACCTATGGCACTGAAACGTGGTCGCTCACAATGGGCCTTATTAGAAGGCTAAAAGTCACCCAAAAGGCAATGGAGAGGACTATGCTTGGAGTTTCCCTACGTGATCGAATCAGAAATTAACAAATCCGCAGGAGAACCAAAGTAACCGACATAGCTCGAAGAATTGCCAAAATTAAGTGGCAATGAGCAGGGCACATTGCTCGCAGAACAGATGACCGTTGGGGTCGAAAGGTTCTGAAGTGGCGACCGCGTACCGGAAGACGTAGCGTAGGAAGGCCTCCCACAAGGTTGATCGATAAACTTGTGAAAGCCATAGGAATCCGATGGATGCGGGAAGCACTGAACCGGTCGAAGTGGCGGTGCTTGAGGGAGGCCTATGTACAGCAGTGGACGTCTTTCGGCTGAAATGATGATAATGATGATATGCAGACATTCCTGGAAACTGGACTTCTACTATAGTATACCAGGGAAGCAGTATTGTAGATTACAGCATTAGCATTGGTTCCGGCTTTACTTACGTAGGTCATTATCGAATCAAGTCTATAGCCTGATCAATTAACAAACAACCTGTAAATTATCATACTAACGAACAAACAAAGTCGTGATGCGTTTTATAATAACAGCCTGAGATAAATCTGAAGTCCACGATCTATCTCAGGCTGTTATTATTTGCTATAATAGCAGCTGTAAAAGTTGTATAGCTAGTGATTTGAATATATGAAATACTAGCTTAACTAACTAGCTAGGATGTCGATTATCGCGTAAAAAAGTAGCCTATGTTCTTCTCCATATCCAAGGCTATATCTCTGCCAAATTTCATGACGATCGGTTTAGCGGTTTAAGCAAGAAAACGTACAGACAGATGACAAACTGTTAGTTTTCACTATACATATATTTAAGCGGATTTCGAAGTACCGATACGCGGCGCCAGTTGGTATTTTCAAAAATGCTATCTGGTTTTTTTTTTGGCGTGATAGATAGAGTTGCGAGTCTTGGAGGCAATTACCTATATTTCCTTTTTGAAATATTTTCATTAATTATTCATCCCCGTCACACAAGCAACCGGACAGCGTGTCTTACTATTGGTGCATCGTGTTGTTTAACTAGGGTTTTCAAAATACTGTGCATCATCTTTAGCTTATGTACCAAACGTTTGCCAACCCTGAACTGAACTCGACAATGTTTCTCGCTAACAGAATGGCTAGAAATTCATTAAGTTAAAATCTAAAGCTCTGGTTTTAGCTCTTAAATGAGAGAGCCTTTTCATTGTATTCTGTAACTGAGTACAAAATCTGCTACTTAATATTGTACAAGATAACACAAGATTTACCTACATTAAAGTAATACAATTTAAATTTACGTTTTTATATTCAAATGAATATAAGTACAGTAGGTTGCACATCAGTGGTAACAACACCAGGAAAAGTTGTGAAATCCATTTTTTCTTGGAATCTAGTCTTTTGTACTCTTTTTTGACTGATGCAAATTTCTAATGAACATTCAACCATGTTCTTTTGATTTCCTTTGTATTTGCTTTTTAATTTGTATAATACAGATAAATATTTCTATTCTATCCTAGTTTTGTTTTTCTTTTCTTTCAAGAGTCTTTTCTTTTATTAGCCTTGCTAAGTTTACTTTAATAACAGGTTCATTACAGTTTTTGTCAACCATGGAAGTGTAATGTTAATAAATGAATTTTCAATATGGGGGTCAATTTTAGGGGCAAAAAAAAAATATATATATGTCGGAGACGAGTTGTATCCAGTACGCCAGCGCCATCTAGTGGCATTCGATGGAGTTGGTGGAGTTCGCGCCATCGATTCTTGACTAATCGGGGCGCCAGTGCTGCCTAGCGACGCATGATAGAGTCTAAATCATAAAGTTCGACTGGCGGCAAGTGATCACCGCACATTTGACAAGTGGAGTTCATCGGTGGCTGTCAAGCAGTGAAGACGTCTAGAAACTGTTGCGCGTTCGGTATAGTTGTATTGTGTACCAACATTAATTACTTTGCATATCTATTACTGTATAGAATCAAGTTCTTCTAACTGAACAGACAGATGTGCTGCTGGGGAGTTTGTTCCACTACTTCTTCTTCTCAGCTAAAGCACTAGGAAGTGGTGACGGGTAGGGCGTTTTGGGGGACTGTCTTATGTAAACTTTAAGGTGCTATCTTAGGTTGAGTAAATGACTTTTGACTTTAATTTGGTTTTTCTATTGCGCAATAACCAACACTACCCACAGTACGCCCACAGTAGTTTAAAATATGGCTGATGATAACGAGAGAAACTTTCCGTTCTCCGACACATATATAATATACTTATTTACAGAATTAAATGTCATAATTTCATGAAATAGTCATTTAATAGGGTTATTTGATCTTATATACATATTATATATTTTGTATTGATGATTTTAATGGTTATAATCCTGTAAATACATATTTGTCTCATAACACCTGTTACCACGTTCACCACGATAGACACAAAAATGTTGAGCGGAATATATTACCAAACTTAAATTCCACAACTAAGATTATGTGGGTAAGTAATCATCCTAAAACATAAAATTTCGGGGGACAAAAAAATCCAATTTATTCCGTGTAAAATTTCAGGGAAATTACCTCGCGAATTTAGTTTTGAACTTTGATTAATTGGACGATAAAAAATTGTATGATTTCTTTTAACGAGCGCAAGGTTTGTTTTGTATAACAACTTTATGTGCGGATTTTAGGAATTATTTTCTTTATGAGGATTTGAAAGAACATTTAGAGACAAACAGCAGCAGCATTTGTTTTTAGTAAGTATCGAAAAAAAAAAATGGCTTTTTTTAAACGTTGCCTCACACTATGAATTTCTCCTGTATTGTGGGTGCGTTTACAAACATTTAAACTCACATACATAAACAACCAGACCCAGAAAAACTACTTGTAGGTCATACAAATATTTGTTCCGTGCGGGAATCGAACCAGCGACACGCAGCGCAGCAGTCAATCGCTTATCCATACTGTCAGACCTTCTACATGTTTAGCTTGTGGGTGAAATTTGCGCAGAGCCTACAACGTCCTGCGCGTACAATACTCGTATAATAATGGATTTAGGATGTTGATGGGGCTTCCGCGCTACTGTAGCGCTTCGCAGATGTTCGCGGAAGCCCGTGTTGACGATTTTCATGCCCTTATGAGGAAGAGAACAGTTTCAATAATGGTTAGGTTGCGCGGAAGCTCCAACAGCATCCTAAAAACATTATTAGACAAGGTGGACAGTCCCTTCATAAGGCACTGGGTACGGAGGCACGTGCTAACGTGTGTTGGGCCACGTAATTTTTAGTTGCTTGTAAGTATTACTAACATAGTTTTTAAGTGATTGTTACTAAAACCATATGGATTGTATGTAGGTACTTATATGTGTATATAGCAAACCATGCCGTCGATTAAGTTATTTTTCTTTATCCATAACTTAAAGCAAAGTTGAAAAAGGAATATGACAAGGAAATCATAATTAAAAATAAAACCTCTGGACACGTGCTTAGGGTAAGTGCGTTGATACAAAAGCTGACTCTGTCTTGTTATCGTCATCATCTGCCTAGCTTTTCCCAACTATATTGTGGTCAGCTTCTAGTCTAACCGCATGCAGCAGAATACCAGTATTTTACATGGAGGGACTGCTTATCTAACCTCCACAACCCTAAAACTGGGTATTATGATATACATTGGTAACACTGGTTTACTGACTTTCGAAATTCAAACTACCCGTAACGACTGTCAAAGATCCACGAATGACAGCCGGAACCAACGGTTTAACGCACCTTCCGAGGCACGGAGGGGTCGTGGTATGTAAAGATGGTCACCAATCCACGGACCAACCGCGGCCAGCGTAGCGTAACTTGATCGATCAACCCGTTCGGCTTGTATTACTTATCCACAAGCCCCTCTTGTTATTGTCATAATAAAATAATTTTTGGAGGTACTACGCTTTGTCTGTGTACAATATTTACTCAATTGCTTGATAGCTAGCCAGGTACTATACTATCCATACTAATATTCGCCTAAACCGCTGAACCGATCGTCATGAAATTTGGCAGAGATATAGCCTGGGATATGGAGAAGGACATAGAATACTTTTTTATGCGACAACCGACATCCACGCAGGTGGAGCCGCGGACAAAAGCTAGTCAGTATAATTATATTTTAAACTAATATAATAATAATATAAATAAATATATAAATAAATTCTTTATTTCTCCTCCCAGTGACAAGCTTTTTCTTTATAAGTTTTACATACATCTAGTCAATAGTTAAGATTTCCCAAACAATTATAATACCTAAAAATAAACTGAAACAAGTTCATTACAAGTGCAAGTAATGATGGTTCGGAATTACAATGTTAGGTAGCGACCCGCTCGATCTAGGTTAATTCAAACCTGTGTTTCAGGCCATCAAACTCAAAACTCTACCATCTATAAGTTCAGGTTACTTTGAACAAGAAACGATTCGTAGTTTTTTCCTTAATATCCTTCGGGTATCACTTGGCTAGAGTACAAGAATATCCGTAACTTGCTTTGCCTCTGTAAAATATTGACTAATTTGCTTGCTAGCCAGCCAGGTACTAAACAAACTATATAAGTATAAATTTTAATTTTTTTCCTATCTATAAGTTAAGGTTACTTTTAACAAAGAAATTTTCGAAGTTTTTTCCGAAATATTCTTCCGTTATCACTTGGCTAGAGTACCCACTTAAAAAAGTTTTTTCACGGTTAAGAATAAAGTTGAATCTTAATTGAAAGAAGAAAGAAAGAAAGAAAATACGTTTATTTGCGGTAAACATGACGCAAAAAAAAAGAACAAAATATTATTGGGGAAAATGCGTCACATCCACGCAAAACGGATATCGCTCAGCATTATGCTGCGACCCTATGCAAGACAGAGCCCCAGCGCTGGTTTTCAGCGACAGCCGGCGTTGACGTAATGACGTCGTCCGGTGCAGCAAACAATTATTAAGACAGTGTACCAGTACAGCGTACTTAAAGAAAATTAATATAATTTAATTTAAAATGTGGTAGAATATAAAACAAGAATATAAAAATAAAAATAAAAAAACAAAGGAATTATACATGCTATGAGAATATCATCCTCAACAAAACGTTTTACGCTTTAGCTTTAGTACCTAATTTATCTATGCGCTTTATGAAGTGGCAACATTTCAGAGCGTCCTTAATTTACAATTTCCTAATAAAAAAGTTGATGTTTCTGTGGTAGGTATATTTGTGGTCCTAATTTAGGAAAGAAAACCCATCAAATATAACGGTCAAAAAAAAAAACAATAATATAATCTGGAATATAGAATTAATAAAGAGCCTAAATGATAATAATAATATCCCAAGAATAATTTACCATTTATTTGAAGAGGAACACACTCATATTCTTAATAACGCCTGTCAAAAATATCAGAGCAACCTTTTGCACCCATGTGTCTTTCTGTGGACAGAAAATTAAAATTTAATTCGTTTTATAAAACAACATAACAGATATGGAAGACAGTTACACTGTTAGTAAAACAAAACCAATAATATTAGATAGGTGCCATGCCTTTAGCATCGCACTCAATATAAAAGACGCTTGTGTCGTACTCAGAATGTGGTCTCAGTAGAAGCGGGTGCCTACAGCTGTTTTTTGGCAGAATAACATTAGCTAAATAATTATGTACAGTTTTTTATTGATTGGTCCTGCTCTTGACCTTGATCTTGCCTGATGGAAAGCGATGGATGAGGTCAGTGATGGAACGAAAGTGTCCAGAAGATGCCTGTTCACTCTTGTTTAAAAGTAGACGGGTTATACATATGTGGAAAGGAACACAGACGCTGGCACAGAGTTCCACACTTTGGCTGTGCTGGTATTTAATTTGTTACTAATTCTAGTGTATAAGTAGAAAAATATAAAAATGTAGTATCTAAGGTGTGATCTAACAAAATTGGTTCCTATGTTGTCCCGGATAAAACATTTATTTTTATGTTTTCATTTATCATTTACGAATGACAGCCGGGACTAACTGGAACTGCTTCACGTGCTTTCCGAGGCACGAAGGGGTCTCGTTATTTAATAGACGGTCACCCATACACGGACCGACCTCGGCAAGTGTAGCTTAACCTTGATCGATCCGTATACGGCTGTTATTATTTTTCCACGAGACTCTTCCTTGTTCCATACAAGTAACCTTATTTTAATTTCTCGTCTAACAGACTGCTTTTATAGAAATATCAGTCAGCTATACAAATATTAAAGAGTGAGAAGTAAAGAATAGCACTACTCCATTTCCTTCCGTGGGTGTCGTAAAAGGCGACCAAGGAACTTACTAGAGAATGGGCAGCAGCGTTCTCTATGCACTTTTAACACCGTACTGCGATCGCCAACCCGCCTGCCAAGCGTGGTGATTATGGACCCCCCCCCCCCCCCGTGGACGTCTTTCGGCTGAAATGAAGATACAAATATTGGTGGGGATTTAGCTTAGGCTTTTAGGTTGAGGGTTAAGCTACGCTTACCGCGTTGGTCTGTGGATGGGTGACCTTATTTACGTACCGAGACTTCTCCGTGCCTCGGAAAGCACGTTAAGCTATTGGTCCTGGATGAATTTTGCGGATCTTTGGCAGTCGTTACGGGTCGTCAAAAGCCCGATAGTCTGACGAGCAGTCTTACCAAGTGGTATCGTATTACCCAGTTACTGGGTTGTCGAGGTCAGATAGGCAGTCGCTCCATGTAAAATACTGATATTCAGCTGCATAAGGTTAGACTGGAACCCGACATTATATTGGATATTTGGGAAAAGGCAGATGATGAATGAAGTAAGGTAGGTACTTCCTTAAGATGAAACCAGTCGATACTTTTTCCACATCAATTTCGAAGGGGTATTACTCCACTGTTTGACATTATACATCCAAAGATAAACATGATATCGTTTTGCCTGTACGGAAGCAGAATATTAAAATTAAAATTGTAACGCGCGATTTCGAAATTTCCCGCCAAGCGGCGGATAAGAACCCCGCGGCATCGAGTGGCGAGACCGTGCGGCGGAACGCCCGCCGGAACAGACAACTGCCAGCTCGTCTGAGGTTGATCTCAGGAACTTTTTTTGTTGTAAAACCTTTTTTATTTGATCTGAGTGCAAAAACTATAATAAAAATAATAAATAATTTTCAAAATGATTAAAAAATCGATTAAAAAGTTATGAGCCAACAAAGATTCATTTTTCCTACCAATTTTAACGCAATTTTGGGCGTAAATATGTAATAAAAGAAATATAAAATCTCCAAAACAAAGTCCGCTCCGACAAAGCTCAATTATCGAAGATTTCAATAAATTTAAACTGTAATTCCAGTAGTTTTTTTATAAAACTCAACCTTCCAAAGGACTTTTCGTAATTTTTTACGCGCGCGGTTTACTACGTATGAATTATCGTGCGTATCTACAATTTCCCCAAAACCACATAACATAACACAGCGCCTATAATCTCCGAAGGGGTTGGAGAGGTGTATCTATTAGAACACTCACATTTCGCCAGCAATATTTAAGTCCCATTTATTAGGGGGCGAACATATTGCCATCAACCTGACTGTTGGAAGTTGCAACTATATAGTTACTAGCTGTCCCGACAGACTTCGTTCTGTCAAAAGCTATTTGACTGTGGCAGTTTGTCTACGCGCAAAGGAAACTACCTACCTACCCTACCCTACCTTACCCTATCCTACCCTACCCTACCTACCTATCTACCCTACCCTACCCTACCTACCTACCCTACTCTATTCTACCCTACCCTACCCTACCCACCTACCTACCCTACCCTACCCTACCCTACCAACCCTACCTACCCTACCCTACCTAACTAAAACCTTATATTTTTTTTTTTTTTATAAAATCTATTCTCAGACCTACCAAATGATGACTGACACGTTATGTCAAACGCCATAAAGTTACATTAGAAGATAGAGTTACCTACTTATTATTACAATAAAAATGTAAATATGGTCGTTTTCTTACAATTTTTTTTTTTTTAACTTTCTTAAATTTTTCTTACATAAGAACCTTCTCCTGACAATAACAAACACAAAAAAAAAATTATTAGCGAAATCGGTCCAGCCGTTCACGCGTGATGCCGTGACCAAGGGAAATAGGGATTAATTTTTATATATATAGATTACTCAGACATTGTACTACTATCAATTTGACTGATCATCTGTCAGTTGTTTTGTGACAATTTATGGAGTGGGAATAAAGCAGTCTTCGGATTCGTATTCAAGTGTTATTTATCTCTACCACTCATCTCCTGGAAATCATACCAACATACAGTCATAAGAAATTAAGTTGTGCGGGATTGCTGAGTACTACTGAGTAGCGCCACACACCAACATATAAATTATACCTCGAACACTGGCACAAATCCAGACTCCAGGCTGCTACTGAGAAATTATTGATGAAAAACCAATGATCTTTTATAGGACTAAATCAGCAGTGTACGGCACCGACGTCTGGACTTTAAAAGATACCTCTGAGTTTGTTTCAATCTTTCTTCTCAGAGTAGACACTTAGGGCGGGTTGTTTCACGTCCACTTGACGCACGCGTATACGTCATAAATGGCGCTAACTATCGTCAAACCGTTGTTTCACAAAATTATGCCCTTGACGTTCGTTAAAAAATGACGATTACAGTGACCCACTGCTTAACGTCATTTTATTCTTCGACATTTGAAGTTTGACGATCGGTTTTTTATGCAGTGAAACAACGCTTTGTATTTGACGTACGTTAAACAACATAATGTAATCGTTAATATTTGACGTACGTTTATTACGTTTACGAACTGTTTGAAACAACTGGCCCTAAGGAAACGCCGACCTCATCTAGTTTTAAAAATATGATTGACGTATAAAAGTGTTTGTACAAACCTACTTACAGAAATAAAATCATTTATCATTTGCAATCACCTTAATTAATTTACGACTGAAATTTATTTTGTATAAATGATTGTCATAAACATTGAAATAATATCATTCCGTTTTAAACAATAGTTATTTGACACAATTTTAATAGTTTTGAAATATAATGTTTACGTTTACGCACATTTTTTTTTCTTCCTTTATAAAGGAAGAAAAAAAAATGTGCGTAAATGTGTGAAATTGAAGGATTTGGAGTACCAAATCCTTCAATTTTTTTCAATCTTTAATCTATTGAAAGTTCCAAAGTAAAATATTTCATAATAAGTACTTAATTGATTCAATAAATACCTTCATTCATTCTGGGGTAATTACGTTGATCATTGGCAACTCTGGCCAATTTTCCGATGACAATGTCTTGTCTCGTTTCATCGTAATTAGTTTGACGGAAGAACAAATGAGACAAACAGATTATTTTGACAGATTGACATAATTTATGTATCCGTTTCAAAGCTACGACTTTAAATCGTAAGTGGTCACGTTTTTCTGTAATTTTTAGTAGGACGCTGCTCCTCTAGTATATTATAACCTCATTGTGAAAAACACAGTTTTTTTTTTTTTTCTTCTATTATACACGGTGTCTACACCTATTTTTATCGTCTGTCCTATCGCAGGTATACCTGGAAGAGATTTATTTAGAAATAAGCATCACCTTTGTACACACGGCTACACATCAACCTATTCATTACCAGTATAAGCTGATCTGGCATTGTATAGGATTTCCGTATAATGAGAGGTCATCTTATTCCGGTAATATAGCTTGATGTGTACCCGTGTGTACGTATTTTTCTGTTCCTTTCGTCTTGTCGGTTGTTTTTGTTTGTACAGTCAGTGGTCATAAGTGCAGTAGCACGTTAATGATCATATTTCTATGGATGTAGCAATGCGAACGACACACCTACACATACACGAGACCTCACCACACATACACCTACACACGGTCCGTCGTCGTCGTATTGTCGTCATTTAACAGGCAATAAACGCATGATTTTGGCCGGTTCAACTACTCAACATACGAACATAGTAGCCATATTTTTACTCTGATGTTCAATAATTAAATTTCAAGTATCAAACTATTACGGTGCATGAGATTCAGCGCGCTGACAGACGGACGGACAACGGAGGTTTAGTAATAGGTTTCCGTTTTGCCCCCTTTTTTTTGGGTGGGAAAATAAGAATTAACTTTTCTCGCTCTGGGCGGAGCGAGAGGGCGTGTCAGACTTTTACTGACTAAAACCCAACCGTGTTCCTTCAGTTGCCTGTGTGCCAGGGCCACGGTATCCTTTTCGGACAAACCCGCGACACTCTTTTTGCATTAACGCGGCTAAAACTACGGTTTCCTAGAAGAGCGGCCGCCTTGACGGCCGTCATTTAAACGCCATCATTTTTGACTTAACGGTGTCAAAAAACGCACCGACTTACTTACATAAATAACGTTTTTGTGATGTTATTTATTTATTTATTTCATCATCATCATCATTTCAGCCGAAAGACGTCCACTGCTGGGCATAGGCCTTCCCTAAGTACCGCCACTTCGACCGGTTCTGTGCTTCCTGCACCCAGCGGATTCCTGCGGCCTTCACAAGGTCACCGACAAAAACACTTTATTTCACATAAACCCACTTACAAAAATATTTTATTTCACATAAACCCACACGGGCACTGAAACGTCGTAAGCTAGGTCCATGGTTCCAATTGGTCGTTTCCTATGGATACTTCCAGTTTTATAGGTACTTCGACCTCACCCTCACAAAAAACGCTCATTATCATTCATCAAAAATAATCACAATCAAAATCATTTCCACGCTTGCATTAAAGCCACGCCGCGCCTGTTCCGCTCATGAGTAAAGTTTCCTGCACCATTATAGAGATAAGGGTGAGAATTGAACACATTTAGTTGATATCTTGGAATTAAACGAACCTTCAGATGGCTAGGTATTGTGCTGATGATGGAAGGGCAACTTCTTATCGTTGTCACTTGAATGTGAATGTTAACTTGACACGCGGCGTTTTTGGGACCATGGTCGCTGTACATACAGGCTGAGTTTGAAGTCATTGGCAGTTTTGAAGGGGTGAAAATAAATACAGAGGCACGGGCCAACGTGTTTTGGGCCACGCAATTTTTAGTTGTTTGTAAAAGTTTACTAACATAGTTTTTTAAGTCATTGTTACTAATACCATATGCATTGTGTGACCCATCATAAATGTTCCCTTTTTCTGATATCATTTCCATAATTGTTACTACTGAAAAAAAAAAAAATTACTGATAATGAAACGGACATACGCGTTAGACTAAAAATATTTAATCAACAAAAAAATTATATATCTCCCTTTACTCAGTTACGTTTAACCTTAATACTGACACCATTAGTGAAATATTTATATAAAACATACAAGGTAGTGAAAAATACTGCTATTATAGCTAATAGTCCTAATAAAACAGTTAGTAATAGTTCTAGTTCTAGGTACTCCGTCCACGACATGTTGGCGGCGGGCGCGCGCAGGTGTTTCGCGCCGCCGTGACGCAGCACGTGCTCCGTCCACCACACGGCACGTTCCAGGGGAGGCTGTGGCTCATCCTTCATCACACTACGCAATTTTTGTATATTGCGGCGATAACTGAAACAAATATGACCAAAAGTAAAACAAAAACTGCCTCAAAATGAATTTTACAATTATGTATCTACAACGCCATATGATGCCAGGACACGCGGAACTAATAATTGGCCAGAATTGAAGCATGGTCCATCGCCAGGATGTTGGTTCGTTTTCCGCCACATGTTGCCAGTGATGATATATGGCACTGAAACGTGGTCGCTCACAATGGGCCTTATTAGAAGGCTAAAAGTCACCCAAAGAGCAATGGAGAGGGCTATGCTTGGAGTTTCCCTACGTGATCGAATCAGAAATGAAGAGATCCGCAGGAGAACCAAGGTAACCGACATAGCTCGAAGAATTGCCAAACTTAAGTGGCAATGGGCAGGGCACATTGCGCGCAGAACAGATGACCGTTGGGGCCGAAAGGTTCTGGAGTGGTGACCGCGTACCGGAAGACGTAGCGTTGGAAGGCCTCCCACAAGGTGGACCGATGACCTTATGAAAGCCGCAGGAATCCGCTGGATGCGGGAAGCACAGAACCGGTCGAGGTGGCAGTGCTTGGGGGAGGCCTATGTCGAGCGGTGGACGTCTTTCGGCTGAAATGATGATGATGATGATGAACGCCACATGCGAAATACGCATCAAAGACCTGACGTCACACAAATCCTGTATCGCGCATTCAGAGTTTGCCGCGCGACTGGTATATATAGGATAAGTTTTTAACCAATGCGTAAATTTTTTTGGTGGTTCAGTATCAGTAATAGAACACATTTCCATTATTTGTTCAATACTTTTTTTTGGTCTACTTGAAATTAGCAAAATAAGGATACAATCTATTCGTAATAATATCAATGGGCGAGCGCACAGCTGATAGGTACCTACTACTGCGTTCCGCTTCACTGACCGCGCCGCTGCGCCGGCTCGTTACGCGTCAAAGTTACATTTGTGTACTTAGTGCGCGGTCATTTATTCCGATCATTTATATGGGATGTAGTAATCAACGTTGTAGAAAGGATCAGATTTCATTCTATCATTTTGAACGACCTGATAAGTTGTAAACTTGTCTACGAATTTTCTATTAGTTTGTTCTGACCACGTGACTCAACGTTGAGATGATGTCATTCCTATACATTTGATTAGTTTTCTATTAGCGTTATCGATTATAGATTGTCAACTTGGCTAAGCCTACAGTGGTGCTATTCTGTAATAATATCACCGTGAACACAGGTGAAGTGAGCTGTCGATAGTGTCAATCCCTTGCATCTGATAGGGATTGACAGCTCACTTCACCTTAGTGTTCACGGTGAGATTGTTACAGAATAGCATTGCTGATGTATGAACGTACACGAAGCAAAAGGAGTGTAATAAAGAGCGTAGTTGGTGACGTTCTATAGTTTCTGCCTACCGCCATGGGAAGAAGTCGTATGAATGTATAGTGTAAACTTTACAAACCTGCCATCTTCAATTACTGTAGTAATAGCATTCTTAAACTGTTCTTCAGTAATAGTATCCAGGTCAAGTCGAACTCCAATCTTCAGATAAACATATTTTTCCACATTAAACCACTGATCAGCCAACATTGGTACACCAATCAGAGGTACTCCTGCTGTGATAGCCTCGTCTGTTGATTGTAGACCTCCTTGTGTTATGAACAACTTTACATTGGGGTGTCCTGAAAAACGAAAAAAATAAAAAAACAAATACTTGGTGGCGCATTAGTTATTAGGTATCACAAATTTTGGAAGATGCTTTAATTTTTGAAAATGGAATCTTTAGTCATTGCGACGTTGACATTTGTGAAGACAAAACAAACACAAATGTAAAATACACATCGTAAAATGACTACTAAATCTGTATTAAACGGTACATTGAATATTTTTGAAAAAAAGTAATTACCACGAGGTCTGGTAAAGATTCTGATGCCGAAACTAAAGGTTTTAAAATTTTTGTCTGTTTGACTATATGTTCCAGCATCACGCAAAAACTACCGAATAGATTTTGTTCAAATTTTTCATATATATTTCCTATAGGTCTGGTCAAACTCTAGGTTATAAATAATCACGCTATTTGCTATGGAGAATGAGCAGTATTGCGTAATATTTTGAGACGGGTCAATAAGGGCAGGTATACCGTGGTCGCTACAAGAAAATGGTCTTAACAGACTATCCTTAACTTTAAAAAGAAATTACTGCATTCACAGATTTTAAAAAAAATACAGGCAGAGAGGAAATGGTTAATTTTCACAATAAATGTTTTGCTGTCAATCGACGCTGTTTCTTACAAGGATCAAAAAACTCTACGGGATCAAAAGAGGTTTGAGTACTAGAAAAGTCAGAAATTGCAAAAAGCTTTTCCCATAAAGTTCGTAGGAATGATACTGAGATGAGAGCGAACACAAGATACCAGTGTATGAAAACTGTCGAATTATTCCATTACTTCGATGGGTTGAATAGGAAACGAATGTAGCAGATAGTTAAAGATTTAATCTTTTAAATGATTATCATACCTTTATGGATCTAAGCAGTCAATCATGACATATTATGCTATTTCAGTCAACTTTCAACAAAGCAATGCAAATCTGATTTCGATTCCCAAGCATTGATGTTTATTCTGCTTCTTTTTTAAGGTTCCGTACCAAAATGGTAAAAACGAAATGGTGCGACTCTGTCTGTCTATCACAGCAAAACTAAATAATCGCCACGCTTGGCAGGCCAGTTGGCGATCGCAGTATGATGTTAAAAATGCATAGAAAACGCTGCTGCCCATTCTCTAGTAAGTCCCTTAGTCGCCTTTTACGACAGCCACGGGAAGAAATAGGGTGGTGATATTCTTTACGTCCGGCTCCACAACCCAATAACTGGGAAATATGATACCCCTTGCTAAAACTGGTTGTCAGACTTTCGGTCTTCTGACGACCTATAATTAATGTGAAACGACCCACGAATGACAGCCGGTACCAACGGCTTAACGGCTTATTGCGGGTTTGTGAAAATAATTCTTCGATTAAGGGTTCCGTTTCTGAAATATTAGGCTTTAAAGTGCTAATTTTTGTTAGAGTTATGTCCCCGCCCCCCCTTCCAGCTAAATGGTTGTACTTGGATATGTAAAAAAAATCATAGCAGTAGTATATATAACGAAGTTAAAAGGAAAACTATCACAGCTAAGTAGGCGTCCCAAGTTGCCGAGTAATAATCAACCAACTTACATTTACAGTTGAAAAACATGTTCTCCCATACATTCCGTATGGAAGAACATGTTTTTCAACTACGATGTTAAGTTTGTTCTTGGGATAAATTCATACCAACTACGGAACCCTTCATTGTGCGTGGTCCGATACGCATTTGGCCGGTTTTTCTATCTAATCTGTTTATCCATACTTCCATACTAATATTATAAATGTGAAAGTAACTCTGTCTGTCTGTCTGTCTGTCTGTATGTTACGTTTTCACGCCTAAGCCGCTGAACCGATCGTCATGAAATTTAGCAGAGATGTAGCCTGGGATATGGAGAAAGACATAGGCTACTTTTTTACGCGATCACTGACACACGGGCGGAGCCGCGGGAGAAAGCAGCGGGTTGGCGCAGTGGTTAAGCGATTGATTGCTGCGCTGCGTGTCGCGGGTTCGATCCCCGCACGGAACAAATATTTGTATGATCTACAAGTAGTTGTTCCGGGTCTGGCTGTTTGTGTATGTGAGTTTAAATGTTTGTAAACGCACCCACGATACAGGAGAAATTCCTAGTGTGGGGCAACGTTTTTTAAAAAGAAGAAAGAAAGAAGAAGAGTAATACATATTTAAAAAAAATAACTTACTAAGCAGATCAGGCTGTGGCAGCCACTTGGATATCCTGATGTTATCACTACGTCCTGGCAGCTCATCATTGTTCCACTTCCAAAGCACATCATAAGGCAACTGAGACAAGACTTTCACTAGGATTTGAATCCTTTCTGGTGGTAACGTTGAAGGATCCACGTTGGTACCAAAGCTGATGTAGATCACGCCGTTCTTAGATGAATCTAAGTACGACTTGATGTCCTTGAACAAACAAAACAATAAATTGTTAGATCCATTGCTAATGATGTTTGAAGGTGCATGGTGCATCTGCATCTTCTTTCTTTTCTTCTATCCGATCGTCATTAAATTTGGCAGAGATATAGCCTAGGACATAAACGGTACTCCCTTTCTTTTCCTAAAATAATAGACGTATTGCAAGGTAGGCATTTTGGTTCATAGTCAGAATAAGGTTTAGTTATTTCTGAATAGACATATTGCAAGGTAGGCATTGTGCTTCCTAGTCACTAGAAGGTTTAGGCAATACTTGGCATAGACGTTTTGATTTCTAGTCAGCATTATCATAAAGGGTATTTTTTTTTATCTTCTTTCGGGTTATCTTCTTTGTTCGATTTGTTTGCTGGCGGAGCCGCGCGCTTGGACCAATCTTTTAAGGGAGGCGGCACTGACGTGTGCACTACGCACTCTTAACCTCATAGGTAGTGACACGTACCTACTCTGTGTTTCGCTGAGTGAGTTCACAAAGAATGCAATGTTTGTAGTAAGTTACAAAATTTTATTATAGTAATAAACTAGCTGCTGCCCGTTGCTTCGCACGCGTTGCTTAAAAGTAGCCAAAGTTAATACATATAACATCAGCTATCTGCCAATACAAGTCCCGCAGACCGACAGAAAAACATAATAATATATATATATATATATACTTATAATTTCATCTACTTTTTTTCAGTAAAAAGCTATTATTTTGACATTACAAACAGACACTTCAATTTTATTTATTTATATAGATAAGTTAATAATAAGTTGGATTATGAGTTTAGATAAGTACACTATCGCAATAGGTCACCCAGTAATGATAGATGTATGTTGGAATATACACCGTGGAATTTTAGTCGTCTTACAAAGACAGCCCACTTCAAGTATACAATGAATACTAATCACGCATGTAAAAAAAATAATTGTACATTTGATTTTTTTTTTTTATTAATTATTACGCATGACATAGTTTAAAACACCCTGTTACGAGTGCAGTCCGAGCCTTGTGTTACAAGGGCGCCGCGGAATGGAGCGGCGACATATTTATCAGTGTTCATTCACCCTAACGCAAAAATGTGTTTCTTACTATTGCAACAAAAAAAATTAAAAATAATAATTCAAATATACAAAAATAAAAAAAAAATGGGTGCTAATTAAGGCAGCTTCTTTAAAATGTCATTCTCGTCTGCAAATATATTTAGTTGTCTAATGAATTAATAGGTCAGCGACGAACTTTTAGCGTCTAATAAATGGTTTATAAGCGACCATATATTGTAAAACAAGCTACTGTTAATATGACGCAACATGGTGATAATTCTTAAGCAACTAAATTTGTGATATGTCTACTCATTGCCAGCTTCTAATAAGTGTATCAACTTCATCTATAAAATAATATCAACGTACTCTAATTTCATAGTCACCTTTATTTTTATACTTTAGCATAAGTAATTGATGAGTGAATCTACTATATTTGAACATAAAATTTCCTTATTATTGTCATCAAATAATGGTCAATGAAAGCTCTAATTTCATGTATTCGCCTATCTATTTATAATGTTACCATAAGTAATTGACTATTATACCTACCCAAATGAACATACAAAAAATATTGTTATCATAAACAAACATCTGCAACTTTCTTTACACCAATTTTTTGTGTTTTTGCTTCTGGCGGCGGAAATGCCTATTTTGTTTGAATTAATTCTTCTTTCCTTTGATCTTCCTTTGATAGAAGAAGCTTGCGCGTTGGTAGACCTTATATATTGACGACTACTATGAATCAAAATGCTTATTGTGATAGGTAGGTATTATTATTATTATTTTAGGAGAAGAAAAGCAGTACCGTTTCTGGTCACTGTTCTAACCTAACCTAACCTACAGTTCAGAGAAATTATTATTATTCGACTAATTGCATTTTGCTTGTTAAACATTTTCATCTCTACTGAAAACATAAATTCCCTTATAATTCGTAAACGCGTGGACCGATTTGCATAAATGAAAGTTAATTATTAGTTTTATGCCTAGATCTATCGTTTAAAATTAAAATAATCAAAATATGTTCATAAACAAAAAAACACGTTTTCAAGTTACGTAATTATATTGTCTACCGACAACAATCACACAAAAAAAAAAAAAAAAATATGAAAACCTAACAATTGTCATTAATGTAAACAAATACACGTGAACTCGTTGCTGCACGCACCGAATAGAGCTCGCTCATTGGTGCAAATGGCCGGTCGCGCCCCTCTGATTCCCAACGAACGTCAGGTACACTCCCGCGCTTGTGTTGCAAACTTTCACGAAAAAAGAATATGATTTATTAATTTAGTTGTTGAATGAAAAACTTTGATTGCTAATTTTGAGGCTGGAATTTGATTTTATTAGCAGACAGATGTTGAATCTCTAAAATATATAAAGTAGCTCACTTACAACATTAGTCGCTGAGTTATCAAATCAGAAGTAAATATATTTATCGGTAGCTCGGAGTCATATTAATTTACGCTCGTAAATTGACGCTGGTTTTTTGATATTCTGTTGGAATAGTAAAGATGATGAATTAATATAATTGAAGCTGTTCTATTAACTCGTCGCCTACATATAAAAAAAGACGCTAGGTTGCAGGTGCTAAAGAAAACTTTTGTTGCCGCACATATCATTTCCCAAAAAAAATTAGGATGGCATTCATGACTCATTCTCGAAAAAAAAAACATTAATACTCCTTACCCAATTTACCACTTAAGGGTACGGCACGTCGAAAAGGTTTCCCTTGAAGGTTAAACTTATATATTTTTCGCCATACATTTTATAACACAACGTGCCCATGTCGGGGCCTCTTGGCAACCTCATGCTCATGGCATATGTCAAAGTGTCAGAACCTTTTGACGAGCTGCCAAATTATTGACAGCCCGCTACAAAGGTCAGTCAGGACAGAGGAGTTCGTATACTGAACGCAGAAGTCCGTATTAAGACGCCGATATATGATTTTAGTGACTTTTAAATGCCTGTTATTAAGCCTTCAAATAATGTAAGTAAATCATGCAAAAATGTATGTCAAACCAGAACGCGTACACATCAATTCTGTATGTGAATATTTAAGTATTGTAGTAAAATATATTGTGAAATAAATTCAGGAACTAATGCCTCTCCAAAACATAAAAACGATATTAATTTCAAACTACTTAAGATATTTTATTGTCTATAATTATGATCTTCAGATTTTTTCAAATATTCATATCGTTCGTTCCGTGTGGTGCCGGACGTAAAGAATAGCACAACCCCATTTCCTCCCGTGGGTGTCGTAAAAGGCGACTAAGGGACTTACTAGAGAATGGGCAGCAGCGTTCTCTATGCATTTTTAACACCTTACTGCGATAGCCAATCCGCCTGCCAAGCGTGGCGATTATGGCAAATCCCCCCCTTTTGGGGAAGATCAATGTCCAGCAGTGGACGTCTTTCGACTGAAGTAATATAATAAAATATTTTTCGTTACTAAAAATAAAAATTGGTGGCAAGTATACGTGGACACGGGGTAAGAGAAACGCACCGCTCAGTCGCACAAGGTCACCCGCACTTACCGTCCCCTTAATTAGATTACAGCATAAAATATTTAAACAGCCTACTTAGAAACAACACAAAAACACAACGATTATACAATTACATGTATCTATACATCTAATTATACATATGTAAATTGATGTGAATTGTATTAGTATTTTAGGTAAGTACGTTGTATTACTATTAATGAACTGGTAAATTGCTATCAATTTATTTAGGTATCTATTTATTTATAGTTAACTAGCTTTTGCCCGCGACTCCGCCTGCGTGAATGTCGGTTATCGCGTAAAAAAGTAGCCTATGTCCTTCTCCATATCCTAGGCTATATCTCTGCCAAATTTCATGACGATCGGTTCAGCGACTTAGGCGTGAAAACGAAACATTCAGACAGACAGCTCGGCTCAAATAGTCAGTTGAAGAGGCCATGGAGGTCTGGGCAGTCTATACGCCTCCGTAAGGTCTTACAGGCTACCAAGCGCAATAAGCGCTCAATAAGCGGTTTATCTCACAGTGACGTACAATTTCATCATTTTTAAACATAACAATATCACGCGTGTAACCAAAGAACACCCTCATTTCCCCAGTTACGTTTAAGTCCCATGTAATCGGGGGCGAGCTTATTGCCATCAACTGGTTACAAAACGAGACTCCGGGCTAGTACTGAGAAATTCCTGTTAGAAAAACCCGATAACACTTTACCGGGAATCGAAACTGCGACAGCACGCTCAGCGGTTATCGCTTGCGACCACTAGACCAATGACGCAGTCAATAATTTTCCTTCATTATTTTATTACTTACGAGGTAAGCGCTAAGGTAGCCCGTGAAATAAAAAAATCTTACGATTTTCGCAATTTGCAGCTCATTGTCTAGGTGTATGTTGTTTAACGTATGATTTGCGACCGTAAAAAATATGTATTTACATAATTACTAGATGACCCGACAGTCTTCGTTCTGTCAAAACTACACTACTCTACCTTATCCTACCCTACCCTACCTACCCTACTATACCCTACCCTACCCTACCTACCTACCTACCCTACCCTACATTACCCTACCTACCTACCCTACCCTACCCAACCCTACCCTACCTACCTACCTAAAACTTAAAAAAAAATGATAGTAGCCGATTCTCAGAACTACTGAATATGCATATAAAATTTCATAATTATTGGTCAAGCCGTTTCGGAGGAGTATGGTATCTAACATTGTGACACGAGAATTTTATATATAAGATAATGATTAGAACCAGTAATATAACTCCTTATGTATAATCCTAAAAGTCATGATTATATGATATAGTCATAAAACAGGATTATATGAACTTAAAGAGTTGTATTGATGATTTTTTTAAATTACAATTCTATTAATAAATATTTGATATGGCTGCGAATCATATATAAGGTGTATCTATTCATACACGAAATATTTAAAGGAAAACATCTATAGGCGGTAAAAAAGCCACAGCAACGAAAAATCTAAGTGTTTTTATTGTTACATAATTATTATAATTTTAAAATTACTTGAGATATTTTGAAAAAAAAAAACCTTTTTTGCTTATTATATATTTTTAATTTTTATTATGATGTATAATTATAATTAATCATAATCAAGTAATTTTAAATTATTTAATATTCCATATAATATCTTTAGATTAAAAAAAAAAATAACGTTTCCATGGCTTGTTTACCACCTATAAGTGTATCTCTTTAATCATTTCGTGTATGAATAGATACACGTTAAATAGATCAACATACAACCTGATAAAATGTAAAAATCGTAGGAAAATTTGAAGTCCACGGGCTACCCTGACGCTTTCACCTTGAGCCGTCTTATCTCGTCTAAGCAGCGCGTGCCAAGTCCAAGGATTATGTTAGAAAATTAATGTAAGGGAAACCGTCTTATCTGAATATTTAAAAATAATAGTAGCTGTCTTCTAAGGCTTCCCTCGCATACCAGCTCATGTTTTGTATAAAAAGTGGGCAATGTGTTCAAAGTCAAATCATTTATTTCAAATTGACACATAAAAGGCACTTTTGAACGTCAAAATTTTCATAAAAATATAATTAATTCCAGTTGCCTAGTTTCAAAAGGTAGTTTCGTATGGGGAAGAATGGACAAGAAACTCCATCGTTACTCTTTTAAAATATTATACAATATATTTTGTAAACATTAATTATATCCTAATAATATAATCTATACTAATATTATAAAGCTGAAGTTTGTTTGTTTGTTTGTTTGAACGCACTAATCTCAGGAACTACTGGTTAAAATTGAAAAATTCTTTTTGTGTTGGATAGTCCATTTATTAAGGAAACATATAGGCTATATAAAATCACGCTACGACTAATAGGAGCGGAGCATAAATGAAAAGTGTTGCAAAAACGGGAAAAAATATTCCTTTTTGAGAGCTTCCGTTGCGTGCGCTGCGTAAACGGTTTAAGTTAGGCAGATATCATGTATGTTGGAATTGTTCCTCTTTAAATGTTCTAAAAAAGTCCACGACAGCATATGTCTATCTTTTAAGATTGACTCACTATAACCTTTTTTATGGTAATCAAATTTGTTCGAAATTAATGCATTATTTGCGAAGGAGTTTTCATAAACATGGTATAAATCCTTATCCAAATAAATACGTTATTCATCACAAGTATTTAATTTTGAACAAAGTTGCCCTTACATCATTTCATTTCAATGAATATCTTAGAAGATATAACTGTTTTATAATAACTCCGCAGCAAAATAATGATCAACTCTGCGAGGTAGTCTATTCTAAAGCTGAAGAGTTACTTTTTAGGGTTCCGTACCCAAAGGGTAAAATGGGACCCTATTACTAAAACTCCGCTGTCCGTCTGTCTGTCTGTCTGTCTGTCCATCTGTCACCAGGCTGTATCTCATGAACCGTGATAGTTAGACAGTTGAAATTTTCACAGATGATGTATTTCTGTTGCCGCTATAACAAAAAATACAAAAAAACAGAAAAAAATAAATATTTAAGAGGGGCTCCCATACAACGGACATGATTTTTTGCCGTTTTTATATTGCCCGCGGTTCCGCCCGCGTGGATGTCGGTTATCGCGTAAAAAGTAGCCTGTGTCCTTCTCCATATCTCAAGCTATATCTCTGCCAAATTTTATGACGATCGGTTCAGCGGTTTAGGCGTGAAAACGTAACAGACAGGCAGACAGAGTTACTTCCACATTTATAATATTATTATGGATGGTAAGGAACCCTTAACGCGAGTCCGACTCGCACTTGGCAGGTTTTTTGTTTTTGAACGTGCTAATCTCTGGAACTGAGAGTTGGATTTGAAAAATCTTTTTTGCATTTTACAGCCCAATTCTTGAGGAAGAAATACATTCCTATTAACTAGGATACAATTTTTTTTCATGAAAGTTTAAGGGAAAACGAAGTAAAAGTACGGGCAGGCAATATGATGCGAGGGGGTGGGTCGGGGGAACAAGAGATTTCACGCGGACGAAGTCGCGGGCAAAAGCTAGTTCATATATACGTATATTTATTATCTTTCGGTGCCTCCTTACATTTGAAATTGTCCGGGACCCCAGGGTCCCGAGATATGTCAAAGATATGTAAAATAATTAAATAATTATAAGATATGTCAGACACAATAAAAATTATTAATTAAATAGTTAAATCAAGGCTTTGTAGGTCTATTCAAATAAAAGTGATTCTAAAGAGGCTTTAAATATTCCATATATTTTTATTATTATATTTTTCCTTATTTCTCCTTATCAATCTATACTATACTAATTTTATAAATATGAAAGTGACACTGTCTGTACCCCTACCATGAGTTGTTATCGAAAACTTACTCGCTATCGTTAAACTCGATAATGCTTGCACCATGAGTTTTACGGAGTCTTACGCGGGCGCTAACGTAAGCTCGATAGATTAGCTAACTTCACTCCTATGTTTTGGTTTCTTTCTTTCTCAGTAATAAGAAGCGAGAACGGCTAAAAATGTAATGACAGTCAATACCACGAAATAATCCGACTAAACAGAAAGGTTGGCGGTTCGTGGACTACGTAAGTTATTTAGTTGTTATTGAATTTTTATTCCTTATAATATGTCATTATCGTCTATTCAATTTGTAGTTTTGCTGACGATGTGTGGGGTCGAGTTGTTGAATTACTCGGTTCGCGGCGTTTTTTATTTTTAAAACCTAACTTAGAAAAAATTGAATATTACAATGAGGACAATTTCAATTGTTGGTGGAGTTCATGGAAAGGTATGTTTTTACTTTATGTTAATTTCTTTTAAAACTTAAAGTTACGAAATTACCAAATAGTTGCCCCTCAACTCATATTCCATGCTTAATAAGCTCTTCCAGACATTATTTAGTCTCTAATGGACTAAAAACGTATATAATTTTAATGTAAACCTACGTTTCACACCTCAAAAAGCTAGTGAGTTACGTAACTACTATCGTCAGCGTATTTTTCGATAGCGTCTGTCAAATTAGTGACTCATGGTGCCATTTTGTATGGCGACAACTGAAAAACGTTAGTGACTATCGAATAGATTACGTTAGGTTTCTTACCTATCCAAATCTATAGTGCTCATGGTACGCATTTTAATTCTTTCAGTGACCGCTAGGGGCGCTGTACAGTATTTCATACATATTATTTACGGAGACGCTAGCGAGTATTGGCTGTGCAAACTCATGGTAGAGCTAGTCTGTCTGTTACATTTTCACGCCTAAACCGCTAAACCGATCGTCATGAAATTTGGCAAATATTTTTTTTTTTTTTTTTTTTTTTTCTGGGATATGGAGAAGGACATAGGCTACTTTTTTACGCGTTAACCGACATCCACGTGGGCGGCGCCGCGGGCAAAAGCTAGTTAGTTTCTTATAATTGTCATAATGTCATACAAAATGTTATTTGCATGACATGTGTGGGGCTGAAAGGTTCTGGAGTGGTGACCGCGTACCGGAAGACGTAGCTTTGGAAGGCCTCCCACAAGATGGACCGATGACATTGATTGAAACGCGCCGCTCCACTCTGCTGTCCATATACTTAAGACCTCACTAGGCGGCATGTCGCGGTATCTGGCACGGCAAAGCTTTAAAACTTATATGGCTCGGCGTGATGTAAAATGTAAGTGCTAAAGGTATGAAAAATTATTTAAAATCTCTTCCGCTTACGAAAATCCTTTACCATGCCATGCCGAGCCGTGCCGCCTAGTGTCGTAATCAAACACAGATGTGACGTCCACTAACCCGTACTGGGCTCACTTCCTCGCACAGAGAGAGAAGCACGAAAAGTCCCAGCAGCGGGAAGTTCAAGGATATTTAATACCAATTTGCAACACGCTATTGAAGCATGACTTACAGCCAAGGTCAGCTTCTTTGTTTTTCTTCAGATTACGTATAATAGCGTAATCTGCAGAGAAACAAACAATTATGGTCTAAACACACACAACACATATTACTCTGATCATTGCAAAACCAATAATATGTTTAACGAGATGAAATTTATCTAACAATTCCATGACTGAGAGACTGAATACAAAAATATAAAGTTCAATGATGATGTTTTTAGAGCATGTAAATTCACTGATAAATAAATTCTAAACTACCCCTACATTTATTTAAAGGTGGTTTAAAAGTGTTGTGTGAAGAAATTACTTGTAATAGATACAGTACTACACCATGACAATGCATACGTTGTCAGTAAACTCAATTCTTCTTCTGTGGTATTTTGCTTTACAAAACCAACATCATCTTGTCTTTATATTTACATAGTTTTGTCGGGCAGGATCAAAAGAGCGGCTTACAATTTAGACCTGCCTTATTTAACAAGTTTTATACAACTACAGTGAAGAATTGACTCTAATTTTATACAAAAGAATCTTAGATAAATGATTGGTCTCGCTGCGCTCGACTAGATACCGCCAGTGTACTTGTCAAATGCGGCAACAAATACTACGCCGAAGTCGGCGTACCCGAACCAGTCATACTGCAACCTGTGTGTGACGTGTACGTGCCAAATGTTTTATTAAGTTTTGGACATAATCCGAAGTAAAATGCCAGTTTGCGTAGTGAAACTGTGTAAAAATAATACTACAAGAAATAAGAAGGACACTGGCATCACATACCATCAGTAAGTATCGTATAATTTCGAAATTTTAACATAAAATAACATAAACCCTAAACGACATTCAGTGTTGCCGCGTATACAAGAATCAAGATCCCCGTGGTTGAGATTTTTATAATCTGAATTTATTGTTTTTGTATGTTATTATATAACCTATATAATTTATCTAATCTAGTTATTATACACTTAACCTAGTTCTATAAATTATTTAATGTTTAAAAAATACTATTAAAAATGTAATACCTTCCATTTTTCTAAAGAAGAAACCTACGTCTTACCTATACACAAATATACTTATACATTCACTTTTAATTTATTGTTCATTTTTAAGTATTTTAACTTAACTAATAGACCACAGCAGAAAATATTTTTCCCATTAACTCGGGTAACAGTTGAGCAGCTGGTATCACACAATGTCAACTGACAAATGTCAAGTGACGATGACTTACACACACCACAATAATGAGTTGCCGCATTCACGGAGCAATTTTTTTTTTTTTTTTAATAAAACGTTCCCCACACTAGGAATTTCTCCTGTATTGTGGGTGCGTTTACAAACATTTAAACTCACATACACAAACAGCCAGACCCGGAAAAACTACTTGTAGATCATACAAATATTTGTTTCGTGCGGGGATCGAAAAAACGATAGATAGCGCGGTATCTAGTCGAGTGCAGCGAGACCAATCATTTATCTATGAAAAGAATATATAAAAGACAGCCATATTACTTGCCTTACAAGAGGTTCATAGACAATACAGGACTACCATAAAGAATTTAAAGAGAAAAAGTGAACTGACAGATGACAATTCATGATAAATATATCAATTATTTCAATAACAACAAGGAAAAATACTAATATAATTTTCGATGCAGAAACAGCCAAAATAATCAAATGTATGAATGAAAATTGGCAGTATTTAATGTAAGTTGTGTGAGTGTGGTGAACGATTATTTTAAAGGTAAATTACAGCCTGTTGATTTGAAAAAAATACTCACTGTTGGTAGTTCCTTAGGAAGTTTCTGATGCAACCCTCCCATATAAACCACTGATGGAGGAACAGGTCTTATCCCCTCAAATATTGGATGTACATTCAAGAATAACATATCCACATTATGCTCCAATTCTTCAACTGGCGGGATCTCAGGACCAAAATTTTGTTTAAGCATTTTATTCTCAAGCAATTCATTGTTTTCATACACTTTTAAAATGCGGTAATGATTGTATAATTCAGAAATTTTCTCCCAAAAACTGAGATTGTACAGCCTCTGTCTTACGACAGATGGATAGAGCATCGGATGGTCAGCTGCTCCAATCAAATCGTAATTCCCTGGAGCAGCTCCTAATGAACTCACTAGGATCACAGGCACGTTCTTATAGATATAAGAAATGGCTAAAGCTGGCCTTACGCAAGCTTCAAGCAGTAACAAATCAAACTTTTTGTTATTATTTATCATTTTTTGCACCTCTTCAGACTGAATTTGTGCATCAAAAACCGCAACAAATGTACTGAGAATTATATCCACTTGGGACAGTAGATCGTCTTTACTTCCTTTCGAAGCCGCTTTCATGAAATTCTCCTGCCATATATTGTAAGAGATATCATGGACATCTATTTCTGTTAGGTTGGGAGGTGCTCCTCCATTCTTGAAGACTGGGTCTGGTGTGATGACGGTGACTTCATGTCCTCTCTTGGCTAGTTCTTGAGTCAAAGGACGGAATACCACTTGATGACTGATAGATGGAACTGGGAACACTGCTAAAATTCTCGCCGCTTCATTTGAACTTATAATTATAATACAACACGCGACTAAATAATATAATACTGACATTATTACTCGAGCAGCGATGTCGACATACTAAGGTATATAGGATTAGAAGCTGTTTATATGCACGTCTTTAATCCGTGTTCCTTGTGAGACTAAGAAAAACGGAACAATACTGAGGAAATTCTGTGTTGGTTTGTATTAAACGACATGTGTAGGTTAGGCAGATATTAAAGACTAAGTTCATCCTTTCAAAAGATTTGTTTTATTAAATAGAAAATAAAACAAAACACGTCACGTCACGTCTGCGGAAATGTCGTTCTGTAAAATGTGAGATTTTGGATTTTTGTTTTTTTTTAGCGCTTGATCACGTCTAAACTTGTATGGAGTAGTAACAGGCGCTGATTAATTTGACAGGACTAAACTAAAATTTATCTTCTGTCCTTTTCTTAATGAAATAGAAAGAAAAAGATGCACTGAACTTAAATTTAGTTTAATTTGTGAACAAGGGACCGATTCCCTTCTTCACAAATTAAACTAAATTTATGTTATTTAAGGAAAAAATTGTAGGTATAATATTATAGAAAAATAATTTAAAAAAATTGTAGAACCAGCAATAAAGGCTTATTTTATTTTAGTTGATAAGGTATATTAGGGATGGCATATCCGTATAAATAAATAAATGTAAATAAATAAAAAAAAAATATGAATATTTTTTTTTAAATATAAAAAAAATCTACCTTATTAGTACAAAACAAAGTCTCGTTTCGTCTCTGTGTGACCGCTCAGATCTTTTCAAACACAAAATGTACTTTGATGCGGTTTTCACCATCATTTAGGCCTGCTAGTAACACAAAACACGTAATTTAGCGCTAAATTTAAAAGAATTTAAACCAGCTGCAGGGTTAAGGGATTTTTCTCATACAGAGAAGGCACGAGCATTGAACACCATGCTTGCTCAAGACGTGTTGGCGATTTCAGACTTACGAGTATATTAACTAAAGTCCAGGTTTCCTCACGATATTTTCCTTCACCGATGTCAGTAATGTCCAAGATAAACTCAGAAAGTACATAAAGACACATTGGTACTTGCCCGGATTTGAAACCACAACCGTTTGGCCATTTTGGCGGTTTGCGTTGAAGTGATGCATATTTTCCCCCAACTCGTTTTGTTTCGTGATTGTGTTCTTTTGTTTGGGTCATGTTTACCGCAAATAAACGTATTTTCTTTCATTCTTTTTCAACCTCGTGCATGAGAGGCGATGCCTTAACAACTAGGCCATCACGACACTTAACATAGATAAAGGTCAGAAATTTGAATATTTCGCCGTTTCCCAGTAGTTCTGTGGCGGTATCAACAACACCACATGCGAGCTACGCATCAAAGACCTGACGTCGCAAATCCTGCATCGCGCTATCAGAGTTTACCGCGCGACTAGCATATATACAACATCCCAACATCAACCGTTGGGCAGTTGCCCACCAGACACAATACCCGTCTGGTCGGAGGATCCTCCCTTTACTATAGAGTATGAGTGAACTTTACACCCTATTCCTCATACCTCTAAAGTTCCATTCTCTAGTTCCATTATGGGACTACTGGGATTTTTTTCTCGCAGTACGAGTAGTTCCATGAAACTGGCATACAGGTTTTGGCATAAATAGTGATCCAACGTTTAGAGGTCGATACACCATATATTCAGCTATTATATACCACAATTTAAACAACTAAACGAAATTACATAATTTTCTAATTATTTTTTGTTTATAATATGTACTTAATGTCATGTTTAGAACTGACAGGCAAGAGAAAAGTCGTTCGTCCTCTGTCAAAATATATACTCCTTCTTTGAAAATTCTAATAGTCATTAAAATTAATAATATTCCAAGGTTGTACTTATTTTGTTTGAATTCCAGTCCCAAATGTTTAAGTCGCGGAAACCTAATAAAAAGTTCCATTGCTGTTTTTACTAAACTTCTTCACCATGTATAAACCCGTACCTACTGAATATAAATAATTATGACCTAGCCATCTTGTTAATCGCTTGATCAACTTGTAAAAATGTATCCTCAAGAAATAGACATACCTACGATTACATTATGACAAGTCAGCAGTTTCTTCGGTAGTTCTTAAGATGCAGATAATATGCCAGTGACCTTTAGTGCTATTCTGTAACCATCTCACCGTGAAAGCTTAAGTGAAGTGAGCGTGGAGTGAGATGTCAATAACGTCAATCCCAAGCATCAGGTGGAATTAAGTCACTTCACCTACGTTTTCACCGTGAGTTTTTTTTACAGAATAGCTCTACTTGAGTGCTTAGCTTGCGTCTTCTGTACTGAGCTCACGCAACGCGTTGTACGTCCAGCCAGTAATAGGGCTTGCCCATCCAGGAGCACTGTCCCAAATAAGACGCATTATTAATGTATTATACATAAAACTAACGGTATTTTAGTTAAAAACTTATATTAAAAGATCAATAGTTAAATTATCTTTAAAAAAGTGAAGGTTTCAGAAAAATACACTTGATAGATTTTGCGTGATTCTCAGTAATATCCGCGTTAGACATAACTTTACAAATTAATGTCTTTATGTAATATAAATATAATTTAAAATATTCATAATTATATTAAGTTATTAAGAAAATGCTCTTACTTAACATTATCATGTATCGCTAAAAGCGATCTCATAAAAACAAAACCTATACCAAAACATATTTACATAAAACATGTTATACTTATCTATATAAATATATACAATGCTAATCATGTAACAAGGCCAAATAACAAAAAAAAAAAACCGGCCAGGTACGAGTCAGACTCGCTTACGAAGGAAAAAAAAAACGGCAAAAAAATCATGTTTGTTAATTATATCATTAATTATTTTAATTTAATTATTTCTTTTTAACGTGAATAATAACTAAATATTCTTTGAATATTTCAAGCGTCTACCTGTTGCCGTTATCAATATCGAGCAAAAACAAGCAAAAAAATAAATCTCGTTTGTTGTATGGGAGCCCCCCATATACATATATTTATTTTATTCTGTTTTTTAGTATTTCTTGTCATAGCGGCAACAGAAATACATCATTTGTGAAAATATCAACTGTCTAACTATCACGGTTCATGAGATACAGCCTGGTGACAGACGGACGGACAGACAGATAGACAGCGGAGTCTTAGTAATAGGGTCCCGTTTTACCCTCTGGGTACGGAATAGGGTTCCGTACCCAGAGATAGTGTTTTTTTATAATAATTTAAAAAAATTACAAAATTTGAGCACGCCTTATCGACACGGGCAACGCATTCCATAACCGTATTGCTTGAACTGTAAAAGATTTATCATAGAAACTGGTAGAAAGTACCTACTGGGTAGTACTTAACTACCTACTACATTTAATCTTTTGTAGATAAAAAAAACACGTTTTTATTGATAAGTCTTATACGGAGTATCTCTATCTACCCGAAATTATATGGTATGTATATTGTATGGTAGGTGCAATGCTGATAGACACGCGCCGCCGGCCTCCCGGCCGGTACCGCCGCAACCGCTATGTCCCTGCATTTTAAATCTGTAATATCTTCCAAAATATTCATTTAAATTACATGCACAATATATTTTAGGTACTTAATTGGATAAGGATTAATGCTGTATTGCATAAAATCGCTTCGAAAATAAGTCATGATTTCTCGTAAAAAGTAAAGGATAAAAAATGGTTATTGTGGGTTATCCCTAAGGGATAGACATATACCATTGAGGACATTTTTGTAGACCTTTTTAAAGTGTACAATACTGTAGTACATTATTTTGATCTTCCTCGTAGGGTTCAGCCAGCGTTTGCAATGTAAGCGCAAAAAAATGTGTTTACGAGTATTTACGACAGCAAATAAGACACCTCCTCTGAAATTATCGGTGTTTCTCTACTATTTTATGCATTTATTATACATATAAACCTTCCTCTTGAATCACTCTATGTATTAAAAAAAGCGGCCAAGTGCGAGTCGGACTCGCCCATGAAGGGTTCCGTAGCAGCAAGTAACATAATATAAAAGTTCTTCGAATTATAATTATTATTTACTCAGGCACCTATTACAGATTTATTATTCGAAAATAATGGTTCACGGTTTATGCAAAAGGTTTATGTTTATGAAATTAAATGTTTTATTTTTATTATTATATTTGAGTTGATTGAATGAAAGGTAAATTGCGGTTTACGATTTATGACGTATTAAAAAAAAAAACTACTTACTAGATCTCGTTCAAACTAATTTTCGGTGGAAGGGTACCCCCCATTTTTTTTTTTTTTTCAATTTTTGTGTGAAAATCTTAAAGCGGTTCCGAAAATACATCTACTTACTAAGTTTCAACAGTATAGTTCTTATAGTTTCGGAAAAAGTGGCTGTGACATACGGACGGACAGACAGACAGACATGACGAATCCATAAGTGTTCCGTTTTTACCATTTGGCTACGGAGCCAATAAAAATAACCGCATCAAAATCCATTGCGTAGTTTTAATGATCTAAGCATACATAGGGAAATACAGACGGCGGGAAGCGACTTTGTTTTATACTATATAGTGATGGTTCAGTTTAATGATCTGTCGCTAATTCAAGATTTTCAACCCACTTTGTGACTATTGTAGTAATAGGTTGGGGAAAAAGTATCTTCGCATTTTTTTTGAAAATTCAAAACATTTTTTAATATAGTTTATTTACATTTATATATTTTAATATGTAGGTTTCATTACGTCGTAATAAAGAATCACAAATGAGTACACGGTTCATTAGGTTTCTTTCAGTGAGCTCGTGAGGTACCCAAATATCGAGCTTTTTTGTGTACCCAGTTTTTTTCAAATGTGCAAAAACTGTTTTGTGGTCAATTCCCAGTTCTTCAGCTACGTCGTAACTACTGTTATGCCGATCTTGCTCCACTTTTTCAAAAATGGCATCCATTTTATCCATAATAGGGCGACCAGAGCGACGTGCATCTTTGACATCAAAATTTCCGGATTGAAAACGCTTAAACCAATTTTGTGCTACTCTCACAGACACTGCACTAGGTCCATAAACATCTCAATTTTTTTTCGCGGCTTGCGTTGCATTTTTACCTTTTTTGTAGTAAAATTTTTAAATGTATTGAATTTCTTCATTAGATTCACTCATCTTGACAGTACGAAAAACAAATGAAAATCACACATTTTCCTAATTTGAATTTGAAATTATGTTCTTTAAAATTTAAACTTCCAATGATACCAAAACCAGCCAGATACAAGTAGTATAGCCAAAGAGATTTTATTACAAGTTCATACATACTATAATGCGAAAAGACTTTTTCCCCAACCTAAATGTGTCACATAATACCACTCAAATATCGCTAGAAGGTATTAGACAGTAGACACCAATAAGCTTACATTTTAGTTTAAAATGTAAGCTGTGGCGAGAATCTAAATATAGAAAAGTTCAAGGTTGTCACGGCATACGCACGGATTAAACTAGATTTTTGCATAATTAACGCGATTTCCTTACTCACCTCAGCTGCTAGTACACACAGCGTCATTATGTGCTAACCCCTCAAGTTTTAAAATGTTACACTGCTACAATATTGAATTCGTTACGAATAACTAAAGAATACTTCAAAAATTGGTTGTCTGTAAAGTTGGTTTACGGACGATAGTTTAACGTGACAACGTCATAACAAAACATTGATGCGGCGCAAGCGTACAATGAGCGTAACGGGACGATGAGCGTAACGGGACGATGAGCGTAACGGGACAATGAGTCATCCTTTTTCGTGCATGCAGCCGGCGCTCATCGATTTATTAGTCGTTGTCACGTCAAAAGTGTTCATTAGTTCGACTCGGATTCGAACCTCGGATTACCAAACTACATCATACTCATATCGGCATATGAATTGCGATGAAATTGTTATCTACTATCATCCGAGTCAGTTTATCTTCAGGTCTCTGTCTAATCGATAGGTTATAAATTTGAGCGTATCCATTAATTTTACTTACTTACGTTTTCTTTATAAAATTAATTCATACCCTCAAGTTATAACTACAACATTGTCCAGGGACCCGTTTGTGTCAGTTGGCAAAATATTGATAACTGTAAATTATCAAATCAAATTGTAAAATATAAATCTTTTTTAGTAAAATAAGATCAAAGTTTTGTTAAATAATAGAAATAATAAATATTATTAAATGATTATTAACGTTTTTTTGACGTGACAATGTCTAATAAATCGATTAATGCCGGCTGCATGCACGAAAATGTCCCGTTACGATCATTGTCCCGTTACGCTCATTGTACGCTTGCGCCGCATCAAACTTTTGTTATGACGTCACGGCGGCAAGCATAGCTTAACCTGGTCAATCGACCTGGGGGCCAATTCTACTAATTTACAAACGTTGCAATGGTCTCTTCATTGTGAGTTTTTGACAGATTTGCCATACAAACACTGTCAAATACTCACAATGGCGAGACCATTGCAACGTTTGTAAATTAGTAGACTTAGGCCCCAGTCCGGCTGTTATTACTTAGCCACAAGTCATTGTGATTATTTGTAGGTCGACCGTCGGTCTGACGTCACGCTGAAGTAGCTGTTTGAACGCTGCGCTAATATCCATTTCGGGGTCACCAGTTTAGAGGTATGAGGAACAGGGTATAGTTCACTGATACTCTGTAGTAATGATAGGATCCTCCAACTTCCGAGACGGGTGTTGTGTCTGGTGGTCAACTGCCCAACAGTTGATGTCGGGATATTGTATTTATGCTAGGCGCGCGGTAAACTCTGATTATAATAATAATAATAATACCAGCCTATTACCATATGTCCCACTGCTGGGCAAAGGCCTCTTCTCATACAGAGAAGGCACGAGCATTGATCACCACGCTTGCTCAAGACGGGTTGGCGATTTCAGACTTATATTAACTATAAGTCCAGGTTTCCTCACGATGTTTTTCCTTCACCGATGTCAGTAATGTCCAAGATAAAATCAGAAAGTACATATGAATTGAAAAAGTCACATTGGTACTTGCCCGGATTTGAACCCACAACCTCATGCATGAGAGGCGAGGCCTTAACCAACGGGCCATCACGACATATTCAAACTCTGATTGCGCGATGATAACTTCAATAAAAATTAAATTTCATTTATTTTGTTATTTTTAGTGAAAATGATTAATGAATACAGTAAACAATAAATATTAATCCGTAGACTGTTTTTTTTTTTTTTTTAATAAAAATCGCAAGTATTTGCATACTTGCGATTCGCCCTGGCTTCGCACGGTTGCAACTCTTTTTTTTTTAATACTTAATAAAATATGTAAAATAGGTCCATCTGGAATAATGTACCTTTCAAATTGTGAAATATTTTTTTAAACAGGAGCTGTGGTTCCGGAGATTACCTTTCACATATACACAAACTCACAAAATGTTCTCTCTCTCTTTATAATATTAGTATAGATTATTTTTATTCAGTGGGTATTCTGTTGAAGACGAATACTAAAGTATCTTCCCGAAACAAAAATGCTTAAAACTGTTGTTTTGTATCTGCCACAGATATTAACGCAATAGCAACAATACACGGTTAAACCAAATTGTTTCATTATTAAAAGGCGCAGAAATGAAAAATATAACAAACTTTTTTTTAGGCAAGTATTTTTTTTAACCTGCTGTGTCTCACTCTTGGGCAACTTATTTACGTTAAAACCGAAGAGTGTATAATTGCTATAATTATATTGACACTTAGGTACTACAACGCCTGTATAAATATTAGCTTTAGATAATTACGTTCGTTAGTAAGCATATATGGCTGATAATGACGTTATTGCAACAATCTGTAATTGCATCATTTTGATAATACTAAACGATCGAGGAAGTCAACTGTTTCTTGTATTTTACATAATTATAAAACTAACGGTCTTAAAATAATAATGATAATAATATGTACAGTTATATTAAAAAAAACCGGCAAGTGCGAGTCGGACTCGTCTTCCGTACCATTATGTATAAAAACGAGCAAAAAAATCACGTTCTTTGTATGGGAGTCCCCTTAAATATTTATTTTATTCAATTTTTTTGTATTTTTTGTCATAGCGGCAACAGAAATACATCATCTGTGAAAAGTTCAACTCATGAGATACAGACTGGGGACAGCGGAGTCTTAGTAATAGGGTCCCGTTTTACCCTTTGGGTACGGAACCTTAAAATGGAGGGGAAATAATCATAGGGCAAAACAAGAAAAGTGTCCAAAAGGCTGGCAACATTCTTCTCTTTTTAGATTCTTTTGTCAAAAAATAGGCCAGCCCTCTGGTCACGTAAAGGGTCGACCAACCACGACCAACCGCTGTCTCGAAAAACTAGGTGTGCATTCGGACCCCATGGCCCTAGTGTTTTTTACCACAAACGGCCCGTACATATATGTCCCAATAAGATTGGAGTATTTGCGCCATTTAAGGTTTTTTTTACCTGCAGCAGCCGCCCCAGCACAGCCCGTGCTTGGAAGATGGGATGCCGCAAGGGTGTCGACACACGTTGCATCCCACACCAAAGGCCTACCTACCTTCCATGGCATTATCATCGTTTCGTCTGGTCTCTTCCCATCGTCGCGTGACAAGTCATTCGGTTCTAAAACAGCTGGCTGGTGATAAGAGCATGACGGATGTTGTTATTGATGCTGTGGTGCCATGTTATCTGGCCTGTGCTCTTACTTCAGGATAGAAAGAGACCGAGGTAATCGACACCTTCACCGCATTGTCAGCGGTCACAGATGACTAAATAGTTACTACGTAACAGATACTTCACTCAGTAGAAAATTTCCAATACCTACTGCTATAATAGCCTACTCCGTCGCGTCAGCAACCGCTGCATGCTAAAATGTGCCTAAATGCTCAAGCGTACAGTTGTGATTGCTTCGCACTGCGCGATCCCACAGCAATCGCAGGGCTGCCTCTTCGATAAAATTAAATTAACATAACTTTTTGTTTCTACGTTATTGAGAACTGTGTAGTTTAAAACCTGGTAGTTTTAAACTGTATCGTTCATATGTTTTTTTTTTTTTATTGGTTTTGACTGTGCAATACATCTAGATAAAACATAATTATAGAGCTCAGTGTGTAGGTAAAATAAAAAAAATCTTTAAATTTAAAAAATACATGTGAGCATAGCACATAAGGCACCAAAAGGCATCGTAGGTACGCGTACGAACGAATGGAATGATTAAAATTGAACAACGTGAATGCGGTTCGTTTGGGAAAACCGCACTGAATTTTGGTCCGCAAACGGCCCGAGACCGCTTGGCCGGGTGGTAGGTAATTATAGCGCGCGTAAGTACATGGAGTGATGCCATGCAAGGAGCACCCAGACGCAGACAGATAGCGAGCCAAAAGATGGCGACATTCAGCATGCCTATGTGCCTATGTTGGGTGACGGTGGCGCCTGAAGCCAGAGGCCCGACTCCCACTCACCAACAGCCAATAAGCAGGCACGCTCAGCAGTATTGGTGGACGTATTAATAAGATTATTCCGTACCAACCTGCAGAGCGGCTGTTTATATAGGTTGTTTTTATCTGTTTATACAAATTATATATATATATATGTCGGAGACAAGTTTTATCCGGTATGCCAGCGCCATCTAGTCGCGTTCGATGGAGTTATTGGAGTTCGCGTCATAGAGTCTTGACTAATCGGGACGCCAGTGCTGCCTGGCGGCGCATGTCAGAGTGTACAATATAACGTTCGACCGGTGGCAACTGATCACCGCACATTCGACAAGCAACGGTGCAACGGTGCGGTGCGGAGCATCGGTGGCGGTTAAGCAGTGAAGACGTCTAGAAACTGTTGCACGTTCGGTATAGTTGTGTCGTGTTCCTACATTAATTACTTTGTATACCAATTGCTGTATAGAATCAAGTTCTTCTAACTGAACAGACAGATGTGCTGCTGGGAAGTTTGTTCCTCTACTTCTTCTTAGCAGCTAAAGCACTAGGAAGTGGTGAAGGGATGGGCGTTTTGGGGGACTTTCTTATGTAAACTTTAAGGTTCTCAGATTGAGTAAATGACTTTTGAGTTTAATTCGGTTTTTCTATTGCGCAACAACCAACACTACCCACAGTACGCCCACAGTAGTTAAAATATGGCTGATGATAACAAGATAAACCTACCGTCCTCCGACATATATTTAAGATGTGATAATATATTTTATGAAAGACTTGATTTTAGAAACTACATCAAGAGGTTTTTATTTTACTTGTCCCATTTCCTAAAACCTTAAATAATGAATAAATACTAAAAACTAACAATGACATAATAACCAATATTACTATTAACACAATTAGTACTAGCTCTAGTTCTAGGTACTCTGTCCACGACATGTTGGCGGCGGGCGCGCGCAGATGTCTCGCGCCGCCGTGACGCAGCACGTGCTCCGTCCACCACACGGCGCGCTCCAAGGGAGTCTGTGGCTGATCGTAAATCCAATTACGAAGGTTGACAATGTTACGGCGATAGCTGAAAACAATAGAAGAAACTATTTGAGATCCTTGAAACTGAACCCGGATCTATTACTGGAGGCCATGTCTACAAATTTACAACGTTGCAATGATCTCTTCATTGTGAATTTTTGACAGATTTTTGGACGTGTATGGAAGTGTGTTATGAGAGTCACGACAAATACTAAGTAAAAGTATATTAGGACAGAGAGGATAGGCGTAAATTACTGCAATAACGGAATTAATTTTATGCAAAAAGGAATACAAGATAAAGTTTGTTAGAAAAGCGTTATGCATACAAAATCTGTCCAAAACTCACAATGGAGACTATTGCAACGTTTGTGAATTAGTAGAATTCGGCCTCTGGTAAGCAAAGATTAACAAGATGCTACTGAACATGAACCCACTCATTCGTGGCACCGACCACTAGACAAATCTGATAGTAATTGAGCTGAGCTGTAAAAATTTAGTTTATCTGTACGTAATTTGCTGCTCACTCAACCAACGATTATGTAATTTGAAATCGAGCATCATGCGTTCATGTTAATAGTAATTACATGACGATGTCCTCCCGGGTTTGTAGTTTACGTTAAGGCTACATAGCAACAATAATCATTTAACTAAATTAGTAAATTGTGGTCCATTCAAAGTTTAACCTCCATTAAATTTGCTCAGGGGCTGAAGTTTGAAAAATCTTTTCTTAGTGCACTTAGAAATTAAATCAACAAATTGCAGCACGGTAACCCCACGACCATAAGGTTAACGACGATGTTGACCGCACTGTTAGTAACATCCAATCTGATGATCGCGGGATCATTGGAAAGGTTGGCAGTACGGGTCATGATGACCAATCACACGCCACTAAATCTCCCGCGCGTCCCGCTTCTAGCGCCACTGTTGAGTACGCGCCACCGGCGTTGTTCGAGGGGGAGTCTAAGCCCAATACCTGTGAGATGCGACGTGTCTCAAGCTGCCCTTGTAAGGTGCCGGCCATCTTAGATCTCTAGTTTATCCCCTGCTATTTTCTTGTTTTTCTTTGTGTCCAGGGGTTTATTTTGGGCGATTAAAGTAGTATTAATAAAAAACGCAAGGAATTTCACTCAGAGGCCCGAATCCTATGCCCGTCGGCTACAAAATTAAAATATATATATAGGCGATATTGTGACATATCAAACTTTAGAAAGAGACTGTTAATATTCATTCTATAGTCTTTCTCATTCTAACTCATTAATATTTTTTAATTCCCACCCTTACCACCTGACTAAAATCCTTGACTAAACTATTATTTTAGCCTTGTGTGGGAACACACGTCTCACGTATTATTAATAAAACACACCATCCAATACATAAAGAAAAGGATAACAAACGTATATTATTGAAATCCTTAGAACGGCCTTTCCTTTGGTGTTCCCCTATAACCCTAACAGTTACAAAGGTATGAGTAACAGAGACAACGTTCTACATACAAAGAAGATTTCCCGCGCGATTCACTCACATTTGTTATTCATGACTGACTTGTAATTTTAACGGAAGATAAATATTAAAATAATAACTATCAACTCCTTACCTGTCAACACCAATAACTGTGTTTATAGCATTCCTCAAATCTTCTGCAGTAAGCTTTTCCATATCCAGTTTGACTCCAATCTTATGGTATACATATCTTTCAACATTGAGCCATTGATCACCAAACATTGGCATACCAATCAGAGGTACTCCTGCGGTGATAGCCTCATCTGTTGACTGTAGACCTCCTTGTGTTATGAACAGTTTGACGTTTGGGTGCTCTAAAAAGTTGAGACTTTTATTTACTTAATAAGCATTATTATGCATACGGCAATGCAGAGGGCTTGGAGTTTCCTTAAGTGATCGAATCAGAAATGAAGAGATCCGCAGGAGAACCAAGGTAACCGACATAGCTCGAAGAATTGCCAAACTTAAGTGGCAATGGGTAGGACACATTGCGCGCAGAACAGATGGCCGTTGGGGCCGAAAGGTTCTGGAGTGTCGACCGCGTACCGGAAGACGTAGCGTTGGAAAGCCTCCCACAAGGTGGAACGATGACCTTATGAAAGCCGTAGGAATCTGCTGGATGCGGGAAGCACAGAACCGGTCGAAGTAGCGGTGCTTAGGGGAGGCCTATGTCTAGCAGTGGATGTCTTTCGGCTGAAATGATGATGATGATGATGAAGCATATGGTTTGGCTTCATCATAATCAGCCTATAATGTTCCCACTGATGGGACACAGGCCTTCTCTCTGTGAGAGGAAGGGGCCTTAATCACAACGCGGGCCCAGTACGGGTTGGCAGATGTCACATGTTTACTAAATTTTGGTTCTAGAGCATGCCGGTTTCCTCACGATGTTTTCATTCACCGTTTTGAATGGTTTGATTCCATGACCTGCATCTCGTAAGTCGCCGCCATTACCACAGGGCCACCACAGCTCTATGATTTGGCTTAGTTATATATAGTACATACTAATTCCCTGGGCTTAGATAATTATATTCTCGTTTCTGATTTATTTCTATCTCACACTTGTAGTGTTACAGTTGTGTGGCAGAGACAGTAGAATAATGTTCAGCCAAAGCAAGTGCTAAGTAAGTACCGTTGCTTAATCTCGGCCTTAACCCTAGTAGCATTTTTGTTGGCGTTTGTTTGGGCCACATACCTCTGAAGTTGGCCCAACTAAATGCCAACGGAAAATGCTACTAGGGAAACATCATATTTGATTACACATACAATAATGTCTTTATTGAGAAAAAATAAACCGGCCAAGTGCGTGTCAGATCACGCAGAATAAAAGGCGTAGTTGGGATGAATTTATCCCAAGAACAAATTTAACATTGTAGTTGAAAGTACTAAATTCGAAATCCTTTGAAGTAGTGCCGCTGATTCCACTATCATTATCTGTATAGATAAGTAAAGTATAGTATAGTCAATAAGTAATTATATAAATATATATATATATCGTCGGTTTACTGCAAGAACTCATTAAGTGACATAGTCAGAACTTTGAAATAAGCAATAAATTAGTTTTGTTGTATTGATTGCCATATATCATCTTCATTATGCTTAAGTTAAAGAAAAAATAAACACAAATGTGTTTTTGCATTAGGTATATAAAAATCACCAAGACGAGTTCAAGGCGTTATAAACTTTATGATTGTTTGCCATTAATAAGTTCTTGCAGTAAACCGACGATATATATATATATATGTGTTTATTATATATATATATATATATATATATATATATATATAATAAACACATATATATATATATCGTCGGTTATATATATATATAATTACTTGTTGACTATATAAGCAGTAACAACTTTGTGATTGCAATAAACGTTATTTACAGGGGAAGATAAAAAAAACTGAAAAATGGCTGTCATCGAGGTTCTCACTATCATCAATAGAAGGCATTAGAAGCATCTTAGTGCACGTTTGTTTTAATGCCTTACGCAACTCAACAAATAAATAAAAAGAGAAACAAAAAAATATCTTTACGAGGTTTTCACTGCATGTCGTTGATAGATAGTTTTAGTTTACAAAAACTATAAAACAGTACCCAATTGCTTAACATGCTAAAAATCGGAATCCGAATGATTTTGAAGCATATTGCTAATCCATATTTATGTTCGAAAAAATCTGTTCAACAACGAAAATAACACAACGAACGTTGTTGAATTGTCAAAATGAAACCCATTCCTACTAATAGTGCGCTAAGAAATTATTCTGCAGATGAGTTAGGCCGACGATTATTTATACAAACTAATGTAATATGGTAAAGATAGGATGATATAGAAGATGTTTATAAAAATAGCAATATATTACTCAGTAGGTCCGACTGCGGCCACCACTTAGAAATCCTGATATTGTCCGTACGTCCAGGCAACTCCTTTGCATCCCATTTCCACAACACAGCGTACGGTAATTGAGAAAGAACTCCCACAATAATTCTTATTTTTTCTGCAGTAAGCAGAGAAGTGTCCACATTTGTTCCGAAACTTATGTATATTACGCCTTTTTTGGAAGAATCTAATAAAGATTTGACGTCCTGAAAAAAATATGGTATTGTGATTGAAAATTATGGCATTCCTCTATGTTTAGTTGCTTAAAAATATCGTTTGGTGGCGTCATTGATACAAATAAAAAGAAACTATGTTGTATCTGAAGTAACAACAAGAAATATTATCTGTGTTGTTTGTCTTATTTAGTAATCAAAGTAATAAATGGTGTATTGACATGCAATTCATAATCATTTATTATTTGCGCAGAATAATATACTTTTAACCGACTTCCCACAAAGGAGGAAGTATCTACTCAATTCGGTAGTTTTTTTTTAAATGTTTGTTACCTCAGAACTCCGTCGTTTATAAACCGATTTGGAAAATTCTTTATTTAATTGAAAGATTATAGATCCAGATTGGTCCCATTTTTATCAGAATCAAGTTTTGATGACGGCATCCATGAGAAATTGAGGGAACTCCTCAAATATTATAGGCAAACAAATAGCAATTTTTGTATTTTCATCATCAACTCAAGCATTTGCATACAGAAAGTATCATAAATCATTCTGATAGAAATGGTACCATTGAACTGATCTGAAGAAGAAGCCGGAAGGTATGAACCGGAACTCCGTCGTAAAACAATGTATCCTAGCCGTGTTTAGGCTTATTGGAAATATCATGAGATATACTCGGGCTATAAATGGTTTTCAACCAACTTTTATTAACTTTGCTTAACTTTTTAATATACGGAGTGGATTAAATACGTATTATCGAAATAATACGTATTTAATCCACTTCGTATATCTTGTGTCACTGTTGTTTGTGCGGTGTAGCAAGTAGTGGTAAATGATTTTTTGTGGGGTAGGAACGGTGGCCAGCACATCAAGTTAACACAAACTGTCTCTCGTTCGATTTTGAACTTAATCATCAACATTTTAAAGTTTAAAATCGGAGAAATTTGACAATATCTTGACGCTTGATGTGCTGGCCACTGTACCATAACTAAAAAGTGAAAAACAACAGACATCCAAAAAGAAATCATTTCGGAAGTCGGTGGCAAAAAACGAAAATACAGAACCAAGGACAACGAGTTCCGAAAGGAAAGTTATTTTTATTTTTTTTGGAAGTCATTTGTTTTAATGCGTTAAAAAGTTTTTCTTTTTTTCTTTTCCATTTATTATATTTACTTTGCCACACTAGTGAACTCTTCATTTACATGCCATAATGTATATCTATTTTTTCATGGCTGTAAGGAAAATAAACTGTGAGAGTAATTTTTTACTTACGTGCATGTAAGTCAGAAGGTAATTGAAATTAACCTTACCGCTGGCAATTCTTTATCAGGTTTCTGATGTAGACCACCCATATATACCACAGAAGGAGGTACAGGCCTTATACCTTCAAACACTGGATGCACATTCAAAAACAGCATATCAACGTTGTTCCATAATTCTGCAACCGATGGTATTTCAGGTCCAAAATGTTTTCTTAGAAAGACATCTTCAAGTTTTTCATACGCATCATTGATTCTTGCTATCTGATATTCATTGTATATTACCGTGATCTTCTCCCACATGGTCAAATTGTGGTTCTTCTTACGATTGATCGAAGGATAGAGGAATGGATGAATGGGGGCACCCACCGCTTCGAAGTTACCATAAGAAGCACTAAATGAACTCATTTGGATCACAGGCACTTTATAAATAAAAGAAAACGCTAGAATAGATCTCGTACAAGCTTCTAATAACAACAGATCAAATTTTTCATTCTTATTATTGATCAAGTTTTGGACATCTTTTTGAGATAATTGTGCACCAATCACTGTGAAACCTATATCCAGAAAGAATTTCACTTGATCAGTTAAACCCCCTTTGGTGTCTTTCGGTATCGATATAAACTTTTCCGTCCATATTCTGTATGATATGTCATGGACGTCGATTTCCCTCAAGTTAGGTGGTTCTTCTCCTTTGGGGAAGGCTGGATCTGGTGTGATGACTGTGACGTCATGACCTCTTCTGGCTAGCTCCTGAGTGATAGGTCTGAAAACCATTTGGTGGCTTATAGATGGTACTGGAAAAACTGCTAAAATCCTCGCCGCTTGAATGATATTTACAAATAAACCACTGAATACAACAACATTGAATAACACTGACATTATGACTGATAACGATGCCAGACTAAGCTATAATGTTTGTGATTTCTTTCTTATAGCATCATTATCGTACACATCATTAACAAATAAGGGCAGTTACAGTACTTCACCGACCGTCCGTAGCGTCGGTATTAACGACCTGCATTCCGTTCAGTGCTCTCCTGACGGTGTCGAAATTCATGTTCTTATCACGGCGATGATACACGCATATCTATGGTCAGTTTACCGGCTCTACATCAGCTATCTGTCAGTGAAAGTCCAGCCAAAATCGTTTGAATCGTTTTGGAGATTAGCCTGAACAAACAGAAAAAAGATAGACTGAAGGACACAAATTATATATTTATTTAATTTTTTCATATGCATTTAGTAAAAAGCTGTTGTGACATTACAAATAGACACTTCAATTTTATTTATTTATATAGATGTATAAATATAATAAATGACATTTATTTTAGTGGCTGAGAATCAGCACTTTTTTAACGACAAAATGACATAAGACAGTTCCCTGAAATGCCCGCTCTTTACTTCCTAGTGCTTTAGATGGAAAGGAAAAGTGGCGCACCAAACTCTCCTGCAACATTACCGACGGTCCTCGTTCGCAGTGCATAGGATCGTGCAGCTGCGTACGGTCAGTGTAGCACTGTGTCGTTCAAAGAATATCTTATACTAGCTTCTGCCCGCGGCTTCGCCCGCGTGGATGTCGAAAAATAGCCGACGGGAACGTACGGCTTATTCCACAAATCCCCCCTGATAAATCCCCCTTAGGAGGAAAAGTGGAATATATAAAAACCAGTCTAGAATTCACCACTGATAATTCGGCTTATTTCACTAATCCCCCCAGAGAATCCCCCTCAGTGGGGAAAACTGAACCCTAATGTAAAAAAAAATCACTTTCAGGGGATCTCGGAATAAGTTTTTTTTTTTCAATTCTAGTTTTCCCCCCTAAGCGGGATTATCAGGGGTGAATTCTAGACTGTTTTTTATAGATTCTACTTTTCCTCCTAAGGGGGATTTTCAGGGGGGATTTATGTTAATCCAGGTTATAAACTATCTGTGTACCAAATATCATCTAAATCCGTCCATCCGTTTTTTGTGCAAACTGGAACATACATACAAACAAACAGACCAAAATTCTAAAAACTATATTTTCGGCATCAGATTCGAATATTCAATGTAAGGTTTGACTTCGTTACTATTTTATTTTACTTCGTCTGCGTACAGTATAAATTCTTTTTTCTAGATAATTATGAATTATTATAACAATAACAGTATAGAGCTTTGTTCATGGCTAATTGTCCTCCACTACGTGTGATATTTGAGAAATACTGTAAAGAAATACCTACTGTAAAGGACCAGTATCCACCTACCTGGTTAAGCTACACTTGCCACAGTTGGTCTGTGGATGGGTGACCATCTTTACATACAGAGACCCGTCCGCGCCTCGGAGAGCACGTTAAGCTGTTAATCCCGGATGTCATTCATGGATCTTTGATAGTCGTTACGTGAAATCAGAAGCCCGAAACTCTGACAATCATTTTTACCAAGGGGTATCGTATTACCCAGTAACTGCGTTGTGGAGGTCAGATAGACAGTCGCTGCATGTAAAATACTGTAAAGCTAGAAACAGTACACGTGTAGGTACTTGTATTATTTTTACTTGAATACAAAATTTTGCGAATGAACTGCTTCAATACATCCCCCTTTTCAGAACCTTGTTGGTTGAAAATAAACAATAAAACAACGATTTACGCTGTGTTAGTTTCCAACCATAAGCCGAAATATTAGTGATTTTTACTTAAAAAATAAAGAACTTGAATTAATAACCAAAATTCATCCCCCTTTTTTCCCTTAAGGGTTGAAATTCTAACAACACCGTTGCGTTAGCTTCCAACCATAAGCCTAGATAGTAAATTCAGTGATTTTTCTTCGAAAATTAAGGACTTTTCAACTTCATCCCCCATTTTAACCCTTCGAGGGTGGAATTATCAAAAACGCTGAAAAACTTATACATTAATTTTAAATCGTCAACCTAATCACAATATTTGAAGATCCTAACTTCAAAACTGACGGACTTTCATATAAACTTTCATCCACTACTTTATCCCCTTAGGGGTGGAATTTCTAAATATCCTTTCTTTGTGCCAAATTTGGAATCTCGAGACCCAGCGGTTTGGGCTGTGCGTTGATATATCAGTCAGTCAGTCAGGACTTAGAATTTTATATATCTATGATATATCAGCCAGTCAGTCAGTTTACTATTATAGTATATAGATAATCGTCAGCCTAATCACAAAATTTGAAGATCCTAATTTCAAAACTGACGGACTTTCATATAAACTTCCATCCCATATTTTACCCCTTTAGGAGTAGAATTCCCGAAAATCCTTTTTTAGTGAATACTTACTCCTCACAAAGAACACACCCTCCAAGTTTCATGTCTCTAGGACCAGCGGTTTGGACTGCGCGTTGATATATCAGTCAGTTAGTTTACCATTTTATATATATACTAGCTTTTGCCCGCGGCTTCGCCCGCGTGGATGTCGGTTATCGCATAAAAAAGTACCCTATGTCCTTCTCCATATCCCAGGCTATATCTCAAAATTCTAACTTAGTAATAATTTTAATGTGATTCACTATGTGAATAGAAACCGAAAATGATGATTTCAAAATTGATGCGTTCAAAAGTGCATCTGCGTGCCTATTTGAAATAAATTATTTGACTTTTTGACTTTTTTTAAACAAATGATTTAATATAATAAAACTACTTATGTTCTGAACGCGAATGAGTCTTTACCTAAAGATAACAAACACAAAATCAAAATACGAAATTTCACTCAAATTCTTAAAGCAATCAATTGTACCAAATTACAACACGAAATAAAAGTGCGACACAAATAATCATTTTAAAATAATTCACGTAAGTACCAACAATGTGAAAACAAAATGAAATCCTCCGAAATGTCGCATGATACACCGCTTGTGCTGATAAAACTCTCGAAATATTTAATGAACATCATTGGTGCATAACTTTTCTCAGGGTCACGTTCGCAATTGGACGAAATATTTGACATTTATTTTGTGCTTGCAACACGATCTGGCTGTAGAATTCGATTAATCGACTAATACTTGACCGGTTGACATTTTAGCGGGAACACCACTAAACGAACGAAAAAAAAGAAAAGAAAATACGTCTGTACTCTGTGGTCGTGTGGCGGTGTGGCGCGGTGCTTAATGTAAACATTCATCAAGGTTATACGTGCGTAAAGTAATGGATTCAATAAGAAAACGGTTTAATCTTAGAAGAATCTTACACAGAATTACTGAGAAATAAGTGTAGATTTCGTATTGAGTGTTAGTTTACCGAAAAGTGATAAATATGTCAGTGAAAAAGTAACGAAAGTTTTGGAATGCACAAATTTTGATCATAAGGCCGCCGTGTTTAGTCATGTTTTTATGATAAATATTCTTGTATACTGTTTGAAATACACATAAGAAGCTAGCTTATTTATCTACGAACATAATTTGGCTAATAGCTACTGATATTATAGCGTATTGTTATCGTAATCGTATTTCCAAGAGTAACATTCGGCAAACAAATACCTACAAAAAGACAATAAAATGGATATAGTATGTTATCCTTAAGAGATAGACATATGCCATCGCGGACTTTTTTAAAGACCTTTGTAAGATACACAATTCCACCATACATTATTTTGTTATATCTCAAAGGGTTTAGACAGCGTTTTCGTTGAAAGCTCCCAGACGGCTTATTTTTTTCCGACACCTCCAACAAATATCGTTAATTCATACAAAAATGCATACAAAAACTTAACAAATTATATACTAAAACCTTCCTCGAGAACCAAGCTATCCATTGGTGAAAACAGCATGAGAATCGGTGCAGTAGTTTTTGAGTTTATCGCGAACAGACAGACAGACAGACAGACAGACAGACAGACAGACGCGGCGGAGGACTTTGTTTTATAATATGTAGTGATGTAAGAACGGGAGGGCTCAGGGATCTCAAATGATAACGATCAGACATCTTGTAAACACTTTATTACACACCAACAAAGATTCACACAACTTTATTTTACCACTAGATGTTTACAGTTCAAAATACAATTTAATACTGCGCGCTCTGTGACTAGAGTGAGCCTATTTATAACATCAACGTCAGACAGCAACGACTTCCGTTGTCATTTGTTTTTACAGTTTAGATTGTATTTAGTAAACATAATGTAAGTGCGCACAATATTTGATTTGTAATCAATAACCCTTTTTAAATTGTAAATTTGGTTAGGTAACAATAATTTTATTTAAAAAACTAACGGTAACAATGTTCCAATTTCCTTCTTAGACTTTACAATTAATACTTAAATAAAAACGAACCTTCAAATTAACAATACGATTAAACATTATTATTTAATACGATTTTATGATGTAATGCAAAATCACTATTTATTGCACTGATTCGTGTTTCCGTTACAACATCAGCCGTTATGACGTTTGTTTCAGTCTACGGAACTGTTTTTATTTGTCAGCGCTATCACGGCCATACTGACGAGCGGGCCTTGCTAGGGCCAGCGAATCTCTCTGAAAAACACAGAAAACTTTAAAAAAAATGCAAACGCTTTTTACCAGACTCAGAGGCAACATTGCTTAGTCTGGTGAAACTGTCAAACTCAGAGGTCGCAGATCGTCGCTTGATCATTAAGATTCAGAGGCTCGTCTTTGACTTGGCTTGACTGAAATTTATTTAACCAACCAACTGAAACCATGGCCATGACCAAGGCCTTTGAATGCAACCATTTTTTCAACACAAAATCAAACTCAGAGGTCGCAGATCGTGGCTTGATCATAAAGATTCAGAGACCCGTCTTTGACTTGGCTTGCTTTTGAATACAACCATTTTGTCAACTCAAAATCAAACTCAGAGGTCGCAGACCATGGCTTGATCATAAAGATTCAGAGACCCGTCTTTGACTTGGCTTGCCTTTGAATACAACCATTTTGTCAACTCAAAATCAAACTCAGAGGTCGCAGATCGTGGCTTGATCATAAAGATTCAGAGACCCGTCTTTGACTTGGCTTGACTAACTTGTTGTGTAACTCACAATGAAACGTTTCACATAATTTTATTCATATTCTTAACTTTTCAATCATAAACAATATTTTTTTTTTTTTACTTTAAACAGTTTGTCTCCTTATTCTCGCTATCACGGTCTATTCATTCAGTTAAATTAGGATTAGGTACCAATCTCATGTGTTCATGTGTGATTACAGTAGTTTTATTTCGCAGAGATCGAATGTCTTTTACTACGTACTTTACGATTGTCTAGGATTTTTAATATTTTATAGGGTCCCAGATATTTTGGCCCTAGTTTGTTACCCGACCACTGAGTGTCTTTATAAAGAACAAAGTCTTTTTCTAGAAAGGGTTTAATTTTGGCGCACTTAGAATTGAAACGTATTTTTTTTTTTCTGTTTCGGCCATTCTGTGCTCAGTGTCTAAACGGATTTCATCTTTGTTTATGTCTTTGAATATGCCCTGGTCGAGAGGTCGGCAGGGTAGGCGAGTACGTTGATGGGTCCAGTTCAGGCGCGGGCTCATCCCTATCTTCTGATGTAAGAGCGGCAGGGCTCAGGGATCTCAAATGATAACGATCAGACATCTTGTAAACACTTTATTACACACCAACAAAGATTCACACAACTTTATTTTACCACTAGATGTTTACAGTTCAAAATACAATTTAATACTGCGCGCTCTGTGACTAGAGTGAGCCTATTTATAACATCAACGTCAGACAGCAACGACTTCCGTTGTCATTTGTTTTTACAGTTTAGATTGTATTTAGTAAACATAATGTAAGTGCGCACAATATTTGATTTGTAATCAATAACCCTTTTTAAATTGTAAATTTGGTTAGGTAACAATAATTTTATTTAAAAAACTAACGGTAACAATGTTCCAATTTCCTTCTTAGACTTTACAATTAATACTTAAATAAAAACGAACCTTCAAATTAACAATACGATTAAACATTATTATTTAATACGATTTTATGATGTAATGCAAAATCACTATTTATTGCACTGATTCGTGTTTCCGTTACAACATCAGCCGTTATGACGTTTGTTTCAGTCTACGGAACTGTTTTTATTTGTCAGCGCTATCATATATATATATATAGAACATAGATAGATATAGAGATAGCTTTTGCCCGTGGTTTCGCCCGCGTGGATGTCGGAAAAAATCCAACGGGAACGTACTACGGCGAATGAAAGTACCCTATGACCGGGATTAAAAATACTTTTGAGTAATTCAAAAACTTAAAAATAAAAACTTTTGAGTTATTCAAGGCACGCAGTTAAATACTCCCCTAAAAACTTAATTACCCCTCATTCCCCTGTTTGGGATCAATTCTTGAAAACCCCATATACTCGTAATCCTTTTTTTTTTCATGGAAAAGAATAAGCACCTTAAGACCCATGACCATGTTTTGAAAAACGAATTATGACAAATTTGTGTTTTATGTATTAAGAACGTATTTGTGTTGAGTTTCAAGTTTATGAATTAAAAAAAAAAAAAGATTTTTCATAAAATCTAAATCTCCCCCATTTCACCCCTTTAAAGCCCTTCTTAGAGTCTACAATGTATGGAATGGAAATTTATTCTGAAATAGATCAGTCCGTTAAGGTTTTTTTTTTTTCATACAATCTTATGACATCCCCCAATCCCCCCTTGTGCCAAGTTTAATGTTTATTGATAACTTAAGGAATAAGATTTTTCAAACAAATAAAATCACCCCTTTTTACCGTTTTACGGGTTGAATTTTCAAAAATCCGTTCTTAGCGGATGCCTGCGTCACAATAAATATCTGTTTGCAGCGAAATCCGCTCAGTGGTTTGAGCTATATGTGTTGATAGTCATCAGTTTTTCCATACAAACTTTGGCACCCCCTTTATGGGGTAGTTTTAAAAATATACTGAAATAATCAAACTTTTTTATTTAATAAGATACGCATTCGTGCCAAGTTTCAAGTTTATAAACTCAAGGAATAAGATTTTTCAAACAAACGAAATCTCCCCTTTTTACCCCCAATGATGAATTTTCAAAAATACTTTCTTAGCTGACGTGTTCTAATCTATATCCTAATCTAATCTAACCTAATCTAACTTTACTATCTACTGAATTGTATATATATAGATTGTTTGCTGCATTTGCTAAAAATTAGGTTTTAGTAACAGAAACGAATCGCTGTAAATCCGACTCCACGTAGAGTGCACCACGTGCCCTACCCCTAGAGTGTAATTTAGAATGGCGTAGGCGCGGAGGGGCGAGGCGGCCCGCGAGTGGAGGAGCAGGTGGTTGTAACGCTTGCCGCCGCGGCTGAGGCTGGCCGGCTAAGCCGGCCAGCAAGACGAAGCTGCGGTGGTGAGCGTTAAACCATCTGCGACGATAAGCTCGCGTGGGACCGCCGGAGCCCCGCAGCGCCGGAGCCGTGACAGAACCCATGCCTGCTGCATGTTGCATGCTCCCTTGTATGCTGCATGCTTGCTTGAATGCTCGCTTGCATGCTCGCTTGCATGCTGCATGCTTGCTGCATATGCATAGTGTATGCTTGTTTGCATGCTTATAGGGAAATAAAAACTCCATGTTCACAATCAATTGTTTTATTGAATGATAATAGATACATCCAGTGCCGGAGCAGTGACAAAAGCCATGTTTTAGTAACAAAAACGAATCGCTGTAAATCCGACTCACGACGCCGTGTATGTCCTACCCCTAGAGTGTAATTTAGAATCGCGTAGGTGCGGAGGGGCGAGGCGGCCCACGGTGGTGAGCGTTAAACCATCTGCGACGATAAGCTCGCGTGGGCCCGCCGCAGCCCCGCAGCGCCGGAACCGTGACAGACACCATGCCTGCTGCATGTTGCATGCTCCCTTGCATGCTGCATGCTTGCTTGCATGCTCGCTTGCTTGCATGCTCGCTTGCATGCTGCATGCTTGCTTGCTTGCTTGCTCATTGCATGCTGCATGCTTGCTGCATACATAGTGTATGCTTGAAACTCCATGTACAACAATCAACTGTTTTATTGAGTGATAATAGATACATCCAGCGCCGGAGCCGTGACAAAAGTCATATTGCTTAAATTGCATCTTTACTATTTATGTATTGTATCAGTTGGATGAGCACTATCGCATTCTGTTAGTATCCTAACTATCCTAATCTATATCTATATCGATTCTCCCGGAGAAGGAGATGGGGGTTTCTCCGGGGCAGGGGCCCATGGCTAAATAATAACAGCCGCACAGGTCGATCGATCAGGTTAAGCTACACTTGCCGTGGTTGGTCTGTGAAAACTTCATCACCCTTTTCAGATCCTTGTGGGATGAAATTTAAAAAAAAACTTTTTAACAATAAAACAACCGACTTCCAAAAAAAAAAAACTAAAATTGAAAAATAACTTTAATTTCGGAAGTCGGTGACCTTGGTTCTGCATTTTCGTTTTTTGCCACTGACTTCCGAAATTAAAGTTATTTTTCACTTCATACTGTTTTTTTTTTGGAAGTCGGTTGTTTTTTTTTTTTTTTGTTTAAAAGTTTTAATTTTTCACTTTTTAGTTATGGTACCTACCCCACAACAATTCGATTACCACTACTTGCTACACCGCACAAACAACACTGACACAAGATGTACGAAGTGGATTAAATACGTATTATCGAAGCTAACTCAAAAACTTCCCAAGCAAAGTTAATAAAAATCGGTTAATTATCATTTATAGCCCGAGTGAAAGACCCGCCACCCGTGAAATACTTATAATTGAGGAACATTTGAGCCCATTTATGGTCTTCTTCATCAGTTCCACTTCATCAAATGATACTTACTGAATGCAAATGCTTGAGTTTTTGATGAAAATACAAAAATCGCTATATGTTTGCCTATAAAATTTGAGGAGTTCCCTCAATTCGTCATGGACCCCATCATCAGAACTGGATTTTGGGACCAATTTGGAAGTATATCCTTTCAAATAAAAAAGAATTTGCCAAATCGGTTCACAAACAACGGAGTTCTGAGGTAACAAACATTAAAAATAAAATAAAATAAAATACAACCGAATTGAGAACTTCCTCCTTTTTGAAAAGTCGGTTAAAAAAAACACAATTTACGTTGGTTGTGTTAGTTTCTAAACATAAGCCGAAATTTTTGTGATTTTAACTTAATAAATAAAGAATTTTAATTAAACACAAAAAAAATCATCCCCCTTTTCATCCCCTTAAGGGTTGGAAATCCGACAACACGCTTTGGCTTCCAACCATAAGCCTAGATAGTAAAAATTTGTCATTTTTCTTCGAAAATTAAGGAACTTAACTTCATCCCCCTTTTTAACCCTTTGGGGGTGGAATTATCAAAAATGCTGAGACACGTATAAATTAATTTTCAATCATCAGCCTGATCACAAAATTTGAAGATCCTAACTTCAAAACTGACGGACTTTCATACAAACTTCCATCCCCTATTTTATCCCCTTAGGGGTGGAATTTCCAAAAATCCTTTCTTAGTGCACCCCTAGACGTCATAAGGAACCCACGTGCCAAATTTGGAATCTATAGACCCAGCGGTTTGGGCTGTGCGTTGATATGTCAGTCAGTCAGTCAGTCAGTCAGTCAGTCAGTTTCTTCTTTTATATATTTAGATATAAAATTCTCGTGTCACAATGTTAGTTATCATACTCCTCCGAAACGGCTTGACCGATTTTCATGAAATTTAATATTCATACTAGCTTTTGTCCGCGGCTTCGTCCGCACATATGTCGGTTATCGCGTAAAAAAGTAGCCTATGTCCTTCTCCATATCCCAGGCTATATCTCTGACAAATTTCATAACGATCGGTTCAGCGGTTTAGGCGTGAAAACGTAACATACAGACAGACAGAAAGACAGACAGATAGACAGACAGACAGAGTTACTTTCACATTTATAACATTAGTATGGAAGTATGGATTAGTATGGATTCAGTAGGTCTGAGAATCGGCTACTATCTATTTTTTTAAAGTTTTAGGTAGGTAGGTAGCGTAGGGTAGGGTAGGTAGGTAGCTAGTTAGGGTAGTGTAGGGTAGGGTAGGGTAGGTAGGTAGGGTAGGGTAGGGTAGGGTAGGGTAGAGTAGTGGAGTTTATACTATAGCTTTTGGCAGAATGAAGTCTGTCGGGTCAGCTAGTATCCATATAAATGACGAACGCGACCGACATATAATATGCACCGACGGTTTGTGAAGCACTGTAGCCGGCCTTCAATACAACAATACCTACGTCTTTATCTCTAAATATACAAAGCTAGCTTTTGCCCGCGGCCCCGCCCGCATGAAAGTCGATTATCGCGTAAAAAACTAACCCATATCCTTCTCCATATTCCAGGCTACTCTGCCAAATTTCATTACGATCGGTTCACCGGTTTAGGCGTGAAAACGTAACATAAAAACAGACAGACAGACAGAGTTACTTTCACATTTATAATATTAGTATGGACTAGCTTTTGCCCGCAGCCCCGCTCGCGTGGAAATTAGTTATCGAGTAAAAGAGTAGCCTATGTCCGGCTCCATATCCCAGGCTATATTTCTGCCAAATTTCATGACGATCGGTTCAACGGTTTAAGCGTGAAAACGTGACAGACAGACAGAATTTCTTTCACATTTATAATATTGGTATGGATTACTAGCACTTCGGCCGCGACTTCATGCGCGCGTATTTCGGCAATTTCAACACGCTGTTCCTCGGAAAGTAATAAACACATTCACACGAATTTTTAGTATAATTTAGTAGTAAAAGTTTTTTAATTTGAATTATAAAAATAAAATTGAAAACTATATAATTTCCGTAACATAACACATTTTATGTAGCTCCTCAATCCTGACGGTCTCTAGGAATTATTGTGCGTAGCTACTAAGGTAGATGATCAAATCGGATACAAATACCACGAATATTTAGTAGACTATTCTACTAAATATTGGCGTAATCCAATATCCTACACATTCAGTATTTCAAAAGATAATAATAAATTAAACATTCAAACAATGATCATAAACAGAGTATTAATTACACATTAATCATTATCATAATGAATATAATATTATTGAGTGAAATGCGTGTCGGACCTCACACAATGAAGGGTTCCGTAGTTAGGATGAATTTATCTCTAGAACAAACTTAACACTGTAGTTTAAGAACAAGTTCTCCCATACATTCCAACTGCATAATTATGTAAGTTTGTACGCACAATATTGACAGTTTACCATGTTTTATTAAGACCATAGACTTCTTATAGGTTTTTCTGTAATCTATAAGTACCTCAAAAGGAAAAAAACGAAACCCTTATCACTCAGTCATGTGTCTATCTGTCCGTCTGTCACAGCCGATTTGTTCCGAGTCTACGTGACCGATTAAGTTGAAGTTTGGTACACATATGAGCTTCTGCGAGCCAAACACGGACGTCGAACGTAAATAAATGAATTTTGAATTTGAGTTGATTGTACGTTCCCGCGACCCCCGGCGTAGGTGTGAGATGGAACACCGGGGTGGTTTTTAGTCAGTAAGAGTCTGACAAACTTCTCCCTCGGGTCTCCTCAGTCGGACATCCATGAGGATTTTCCACCCCGAGACCAAAAAAAAAAAGGTAAGGTTAGACGGGAGTTTGTGAGCGAACGAAGTTAATAAACTTAGCCTAGTAAAACCTAGTGTAATATTATAATCTGCCAAATTCTCGTCGTAGTCATGCCTCCTTCCCTCAAATATGGCGAGGGGGGTAATGGCTGATCTTTGCGTTATGCTCGTGAATGGGTGCTGCTTATGGTGCCTGGTCGTCTTGTTGACCATTGTTTCGTTATTGTTATTAGTAACTAACTGTTTATTTATTTTACTTCAATGTTCCCAGTTTATCATTTTGTGTTACATAATCCAGCTTCGCTTAAGTAAGCAGGCACGCCCTTTATGCCAGGAGACTTTTTTTTTGCATTTATAGTTTTTTGCTTGAGTATAACTTTTCACTATATTTGCTGGTATATTGGCGTGTGCTAGCTGACATATGGCAAATAATTTAATTTACTGTTCTGTGTCTCGTAATGTTAATTACTTTGCATACCTATTATTGTATAGAATCAAGTTTATCTAATTGAACAGACAGATGTGCTGCTGGGGAGTTTGTTCCGCTACTTCTTCTTCCCAGCTAAAGCACTAAGATGGTGGTGAACGGCGGGCATTTTGGGGGACTGTCTTATGTAATTCTGACGTTTGAAAAGTGCTGATTCTCAATCTAATTTGAATAAATGATATTTGATTTTCGATTTTCAAAAGCCCAAAAATACTCAAATTTTATACCAAACCTTAGGAACATTTACCACTCGATTGTAAATCTTAATAACAAGTAAAACCAAAGATTTATCAATGTTCTTCAGTAACATATAGATAAAATACTAAATACGGTAATAAGATAGCACGCAAGCACGTGTACATATTTATCGTGTGGAATATTATTTATAGTTTTCTTATCAATATGCCCCTGAAGATAAGATATACTCGCCTTCCGCGTTCAGAGCACCTGTCCTTTCCAGCTGGTTTCTTCAAGAAGTCCATATATACATACATAATATTATAGATAAGGGTGTCTTGAACTATGTTTATCGTATATCGCTTTGCGGTCGCTAGGACATATAGGACCTATGTATATGTTCTGCGGTCGCTAGGCACAGGTTTACATTCACATGTTAAAATTAAAGAATTATATTAACTTAATGCATAGCAATTTAACTTTTTGTTCTAATTAAAATTGAGAATGTTTGCGTGATTTTTAATTAATTCCTGTAAGGCCGCGTCCTAAGCAGCGCGATCATCGCATTCATTTGTTTAGTGGACCCGAACGCGTGGTCGCGTCTATGGAGGGAATCCTTCAAGAACAGAAAAATATGTACAAAGGTGATGCTTATTTCTAAAGAAATCTTCCAGCATACCTGCGATAGTAAAGTAGGTAAGGGAGGGGATAAGGGGGGAATAGGGTAGATAAGTAATTATGGCTATTTAATTTAAATGAAAGACACATGAGCTTGGTTGATCCATATCTATTTTCTAACTACACTTGCGAGCAATAAACTGGAATCACTTCATCGTCCGCTGCTCGAAACAAATTTTTACAACTTCTATGCAATGAACTATGGATTGTGGCGTATCATTTGAAAGGCAATTTTGATAGCTTTCAACCTTTTTCAATATCATAACCAAAGATTATTTACCTTATGTCATGGAATGTAAAAGTAAAACATCTGTTTTTTAAACAAAATATCATATTTTTTTGGTAGTCCTGAAACCTTATAAAAAGGGGGCGTTTATGAAAATTTATCATCAGTCCAATATTTCACGTCACTGGGAATACTGAAGTTAAAAGGAAATGGAAACCAGACCTATAGAAGCCGCTCAAGTCGTCATCTTAATCCAGAAAGGATTGTCTCAGCGTACTATCGCTCGACAGCTTAATTTGAGCCAGTCTTGTGTCTCGAAGGTATACAAGAGGTTCAGGGAGACTAGAAACTTAGTCCGGAGACCAGGATCTGGACGACAGCGATGCACTTTGGTGAGAGATGACCGATTTATTGTCACCTCATCTCTTCGAAATCGACAACTGACCGGTGTGGACGTCCAGATCAGAGAAGTTCGAGGGAGGGCTGTCAACGAGTGGACAGTGAGGCGAAGACTCAAAGAAGCGAACTGGACTCCGAAAAGGCCAGCCACGGGTCCTAAATTGTCTCCAGTCCACTGACAAGTCAGGCTTAAGTTTGCTCGCGATCACTTAGATTGGGATATCGAGCAATGGAGGGCAGATTCTTAAAGATAAATAAATGTGATGTGCGAAACTGATCTTTTCAATTTCAAAATCGTTCGTATTTACGTTACGTTTACTCAATGGTTCACGCTGGGCCTAATGCACGCTGAACCTGAACAGCAGTCATCTGTTTTTACATTTCTTTAAATCAGTCATAAAGTCTGGCGTAGGGTAATGAAAGAAAGAAAAAGAAATGGTTTATTTGTCACAGAAATACGTGCATACAAAAATATACGTTAACCTGCATTAAAAAAAAAAAAACTGATGGCACAAGCACAGAACAGAAATACTCGGCAGCTGCACGTTCGTGACTGTGACAAGAAGGCTTCCACTCAGCACCTCAGGGAATATACCTCTGTCTCGAAAACGATTAGTAAGAATTATAAAACAGTAAAAAGGCAGCCTAAAAAAAGATTCCGTCTCTTCCAGTTAGTTATGAAGGGTCATAAGAGTTAAAGATAAGCCAAATGAGGGACCATTTGACTTATCGTTAATTCTTGTGACCTTCACAATGAAATATAGGTTATGATAATTTTCTAAGTGGATTTCTGGTTTCACATCTGACGAAAATATATTTTTACTAATGTTTTAATGATGGTATAGTTTTTGAATTATGTTTGGTCCAAATTTTGCATACCCTATTGTTTGCACCCATCGTCATTAATTGAGCATAAACCCGGATACTGGGATGCAGTAGCATCCCAGTATCCGGGTTTACACAGGTAACACAGTAGTGTTATGATGGATAACCAAATTAATCCCAAATAATGAAGCCATGACCTCGTAGTTAGGTGCCCACTTACAACAATCATCATTCATCATTTCAGCCGACAGACGTCCACTGCTGGACATAAGCCTCCCCCAGTTGGGGGGTTTTGCCATAATCGCCACGCTTTGCAGGCGGGTTCGCGATCACAGTATGGTGTTAAAAATGTATAGAGAACGCTGCTGCCCATTCTCTAGTAAGTCCCTTAGTCGCCTTTTACAACACCCACGGGAGGAAATGGAGTAGTGCTATTCTTTACGTCCGGCACCACACGGTACTTCGCAGAAGGTGCAACGATAAGACCTGTGAAATGAAATGAAATGAAATCGTTTATTCTGTAAATAGGATACCGGAATCACTTTTACACGTCATATTAAAAAACTAACTAGATGGAGTTGACATTTCCTATCTGACTACCCCTGAGAAGAAATGGAAAAACAAACTCAGGGGTCAAAGTCTATGGGAGTGGCGCGAGGAGGTGAAACGCCGGGGTGTAACTCCGCTGCCGCGAGAAATCACAGCACAGTGGACACAGCTCCGGCGGGATCACATGGCAACATGGAGGGTGCGATTGTCGCAACCCAGCGCTGGGCACGCCACAATTGTGGCGATAAGTGGAGACTTATCACAAAAAGGGGTCTTTGAGGAGTAGCTAGAGAAGCGCCATGGCGTCCTCACCTTTCGCCTGACACAAGTCCTCACCGGACATGGTTGTTTCGGAAGGTTCCTGTTTCGGATTAGGCGGGAGGAAACGCCCGGGTGTTATCACTGTGTGGATCGCCCGGAGGACACGGTGAAGCATACGGTGGAGGTCTGCCCGGCTTGGGCAGAGCACCGCCGTGTCACGGAGGCGATTGGCGGCGGCGATCTCACGCGTCCGGCCCTTGTCCAGGCCATGGTCTGGAGCGAGAGTGCATGGGAGGCAGTCACTTCCTTCTGCGAAGTAGTAATGCTCGCGAAGGAGGAGGCGAAACGCGTGCGGGAGCGGCAGTCTGTGCGCTCTCACTCCCCTAGTCGCCGCAGGAGACGCCCTGGACGGCGGGAATCGGACACCGTAGGCGCGGGCTTGCGGATGGCAAGCTATGGGCAGTTCGCCGTCCGGTAAGGACCAGGCCAGGGTCGACTGCGCGTTGTATTCCACGCGCGCCTAAAAGAAAAGTCAGCACGCACTGACGGGGTCCGCTAGGATCGGTGCCTGCCAGGGTTGCGGGTTTCTCCAAAAGGGATACCGTGGCCCTGGCACACAGGCAACTGAAGGAACACGGGTGGGTTTTAGTCAGTAAAAGTCTGACACGCCCTCCCGCTCCGCCCAGAGCGAGAGAAGTTATTTGATAATTCCATACCCAAAAATAAAAAAAGACATACATAATGTATTATAATTCATCTGACAATTTTTATGTTAAAAAATCCTGCATCGCGCAATTAGAGTTTACCGTGCGACTAGTATCAAAATCAAAATATGTTATTTCACATACATAAACCTACGAGTACATGGGCACTTATGAAACGTCAGAAGCTAGGTGCACGGTTCCAATTGGTCGTTTCCTATGGAGAAGAACCGGCAAGAAACTCCACGGTTGCTGTTTCAAAAATAATTGGTTTGAAGATATTTTTAAATAACAGTATTAATAAGTATAGGAGGAAGGTGTAGGCCTTTCAACAATTACCAGGTACTTAACACAACAGAAAATGGTTAACAAATCTACTGTACAAATAATAATAATAATATTTTTTTCAGTCTACTAGGCCTTCAACGTCCTCACATTCACAAAATAGGAAATATTCTATACAAAGAAAATAAAAAGCTGGAAAAGACTGCTTATCTGAGCTCCACAAGTCAGTTACTGGGTACAGCTTTTTTTTTTCTTTCTAACTGGTTGTCATACTTTTTGGCTTCTAACCCGTGACTACTGTCAAAGATCTACGAAGGGCAGCCGGGACCAACGGCTTAACGTGCCTGCCGAGGCACGGAGGGGTCTCGATATGTAATGGGTGGTCACCTATCCACGAATAACCTCGGCAAGCGTAGCTTAACCTTTGATCGACCCATGCGGCTGTTATCATTTAGCCACGAGCCCGTCCTCTAATATTCCCCCAAAACCCTCAAGACTTTATAACTATCAATAATTCGCTATGTACTCTAGCTCAGATATATGTAGTTTCCAAGTTGAATACAGTACAGAGTAACAAATGACAGAAATTCATTACAAAACTATACGCAACTTTAAAATTGGAGTTGCGAGAAACTTTGGTCTCACATTGAATTTGGGAATATGTTAAAATATGAATAAGAAATAGAGCGCTTGAAAATTCAAATTTAGTAATCTTTTAAATTATTTAAGCATTTCGTTACTGGAATAGGTAATAGGTAATAGGTAATACGGGCTGGTGTCCGCAACTCCACGACAATGCGCGTATTTTGCGTACGGATGGGAATTCGATTATTCGATCCATCCCAGCTCCTCAAAGAAGGCCAGCAACGCCTTGGTGTTACTGACAATCTCACGTAGGGTACCTGGGTTACCGAAGTACTACTTGGCCCTGTATGTGGCAACCACCGGGCAGTTTAGCAGCACATGAGCTGCTGTCTCGTCGCCCTCCATGCAGGCCCTGCATAGTGGACTGTCTGTGACTCCTATGACAAAGAGGTGTTTATTAAATGACCTATGGCCAGTTATAGCTGCTGTAACTGTACGCAGCTGTTGTTGGTTACTGGAAACAGATTTAATTTCATTCCTAGCTGCTGCTCTCGGCTTCGCCCACGTTGCTTTTTCTAAAATAAAAGTGCGCTTATGTTACTCTTTGTAATATCAGCTATCTGTCAGTGAAAGGCCCGTCAAAATCGGTTCAGCCGTTTCGGAGATTAGCCGGAACAAACAGACAGACAGACAGATCGATAGACAGACTTTTTTTTAAATTGTTTGATTGGTATAAGTACTATATAATATACAATAAAATTAACACGAAGCTAAAGTTCCACCATGAGGCCTCGCATCAAATTAGCTGTCGAAATTCAGAATGACACTCGTGATAACCGAGTGGTTAAAAACTCTAACGTATGAAGAGGCAGAGCATATTCTAGACAGACTTACATGAATATTTATCTTCTTTATTGTAACGTTATACCTTGTGATTACATAGTGGTTTTTCTCCACTTCGATTATAATGGCACTATCAGCAAACACATAAACACGCATAAACGCACACACGCATACCCTAACACACCCTCCCTCGCACGCGCCCTCACCCTCACGCACTATAACAATCACACACACATACATACACTCAAAACTACACAATACACAGAGCTGCTAATTACTTTTTATGTCATTTTCACAATTTTTTCGTTAAACCGAAGTAGAGTTTACTTTGTTCATAGTTTGTTTTTTTCGTTTTCTATTCTCAATCTTGTTTCGGTTTTTTTAGTGCATTACTTTTAAATTGTCTTTTTTGCAGTCGGGATTTTGATTTTTTAAATTATTTATTTTATTTTAGACTTTCTAGTGTCCCGGCACATTTTTGCCTAACGACTTGAATTAAGTTTATGTTGCAAACTCAAAGCATTTATTTCAAATAAACCAATACAGGCACTTTTGAATTGTCAAGGGGTCGGTCAGTCAGAAAGATGAAGCTAGTTGCCCATTCCAAAGCGTAGTAGGTTCCTATGGAAAAGAACGGACAAGAAACTCTACGGAAACTCTTTTAAAACAAAATATTGTTACAAAAATATAGGTTACATCATTCATGTTGAAGTTATACATGTGAGAACAATGTAGAAAGACGTGCACGTTAGAAGCGTCCGTAATAAAAAACAATTCAAAAATTAAAATAAGCCGTGGCAGCTAAGAGATGACCAGTCCCAACTGACGGCGCCCGTTCACGAACATAACGCATGGATCAGCACCATTTAGCTCAACCATTTTGAAGGGAACTTAATGATCCAACACACACACCACCACCAGCGAGACATTTGAGTGAGCATGACATACTCTCAGCCGCCAGGGCACATTCAAGTCAATAAAAGACATATTACCTGGTAAATGGTAGCTCTTTATTACATAGGACTCACACCTGTGCTATGCAATTATATAATTCAAAGAGATTGAGCGGGACTCTAACTTCTCTACTCTCAAGGTCCGCTTGGTCTTGATTCTGATGTATCCGACGATGTCATCAGCCATCATGGAGTGATACAGACGGGAACAGTCCTAAGCTAATAAAAAAAAAACAGCCGAATTGAGAACCTCCTCCTTTTGGTGAAGGTTATCTATACTAATAATATAAAGCTGAAGAGTTTGTATGTTTGTTTGTTTGAACGCGCTAATCTTAGGAACTACTGGTTGGACAGGAAAATTTCTTTTTGTGTGGAATAGATGGACTATTCAACACAGAAAGAAATTATCGAGGAATAGTATAGGCTATATAACATCACGCTAAGACTAACAGGAGCGGAGCATAAATGAAAAATGTTTCAAAAACGGGAAAAAATATTCTTTTTTGAGAGCTTCCTTTGCGTGCGCTGCGTAAACGGTTCAAGTTACGCAAATATCATGTATGATGAAATTGTTCCTCTTTAAAAGTTCTAAAAGAAGTCCGTGACAGCATGTCTATCTTTTAAGATTGACTCACTATAACCTTTTTTTATGGTAATCAAATTTGTTCGAAATTAATGCATTATTTGAGAAGGAGTTTTGTCAACATAATATTAATCCTTATTCAAATAAATATGTTATTAATCACAAGTATTTAAATGTAAACAAAATTGTCCTTGACATCACTTGATTTCAATCAACATCTTAGGAGGTATCATAATTTTAAAATAACTTCACAACAAAATAAGTGTATAGGCTATTTAACATGACGCTACGCCCCTAAGGAGCCGAGCAAAACGACAAAAAGTCGGAAAAAACGCTAAGTAAAAACGAAGTAATTGCGCAGACGGGCGATGCGATGCGACGGGATGGGTTGTGGGCCGAAATTTTACGCGGACGAAGTCGCGGGCAGAAGTTAGTTACATAATATAACGAAAAAAGGAAAATATAAACAGCTAAGTTTAAAGTCAGTGTGGAGACAGAGACAAAGCAAAGAAGTACTCGCAGGATCACCTTATTTATTAATCTCAACGGCGACATGATCATAAATAATCATATTAAGAAAGTATCTCCACGCCTGGGAAATCCAGTGTAACATGAATTGGTAACCGCATTTTGACCCATGCGTAGTAAATAATTCGTATTACCATACGCGCTGTATAATCTTCATACGCAAAGGTATTTGGAAGTTACAGTAGCACTAGCACCCATGTGTTTGCGTGTCGCCGGGAAAACTTAAACTTACCTCACCGTGACTAGTTCGATTGTTTGTTAGTATACAATGTTTTAATTGTTCGCGTAACTAGATATTGATTGGATAAAGGGAGTTGTTATTTTCAAATACCTTGTTAGCAGCGGTAACACAGTGGTAACAGCCCCAACTTGCTACGACAAGTCGACAGTCGACAGTCGAAGTCGACGGTTGTTTGTAATTTTGCTTGAAGACGTATTTTCATTCTTTTTTAGAGTTCTATAGTCAACAAAGAATCCTTATAACAACAATGGACAACAGTCACACTTTTATTTTATATTTTATTGTTACATTTAAGGTTTTGAATACGAGGCTTTTGGTTAATTTGTATTAGTATGTGTACGAGTATTTTGTCTATTTTTCATGTAATGTGCGTCTTGTTTGTGCAGAAGAAACAATTTTTCTTTCTTTCTTTCTTTTTAGGGTTCCGTAGCCAAAGGGCAAAAAACGAACCCTTATGGATTCGCCATGTCTGTCTGTCTGTCCGTCCGTATGTCACAGCCACGTTTTTCCGAAACTATAGGAACTATGCTGTTGAAACTTGGTAAGTAGATGTATTCTGTGAACCGCATTAAGATTTTCATACAAAAAAAAAAAAATTGAGGGTTCCCCATACTTAGAACTGAAACTAAAAAAAAGAAACATCAAACTCATACGTGTGGGGTATCTATGGATAGATCTTCAAAAATGATATTGAGGTTTTTAAATTTAAAAAAATCTGAACTGAATAGATTGCACGAGAGACACTTCCAAAGTGGTAAAATGTGTGTAACTTCCCCCTGTAACTTCTAAAATAAGAAAATGATAAACCTAAAAAAAAAATATGATGTACATTACCATGTAAACTTCTACCGAAAATTGGTTTGAACGAGATCTAGTAAGTAGTTTTTTTTTTTTTTTTAATACCTCATAAATCTTAAACCGCAATTTACCTTTCATTCAATTAACTCAGATATAAAAAATTAAAAAAGCATTTAATTTCATAAACAACCTTATGCATAAACCGTGAATCATTATTTTCTGATAATAAATCTGTAATAGGTGCCTAAGTAAATAATAATTACTATTCGAAGAACTTTTATACTATGTTACTTGCTGCTACGGAACCCTTTATGGGCGAGTCCGACTTGGCCGCTTTTTTTTATAGTTTCACCATGTCATTCTGTCTTTCTGTCTGTGTTTTCGCGGCTTAGCACAGAGACTCTTCGTACTAGAATAATCATGCCGCCAAAGTGGTAAAATAAAATTTTGATTTTTTTATATTTTTTAGGGTACCTATCCTACACGTAAAGTGAGGATGATATTTTTTTTCTCGTCTATTCCATGGTGAGGGGTATCGTTGGATAGCCCGTACAAAAATATTACGGGTTTGTGAAAACCATTTTTCGATTTAGGAATCCGTTTGCTTAATATTTAGCTTTAAAGTACAAATTTTTGTTTGAGTCAAGTGTCCTCCTGTCAGGTCAAGTAGGTACGTGGTCCGACACACAATTGGTCGGTTTTTTTTTTTTTACAAATTCCTACGCGACCCACTTCCCAAACAAAACTTCATCATTACTTCAAATTCCAAACTACGAACAATATGCTATCATCATCAAGAATCTATTAAATCGGTATCAGACATTCTCAATAGATCGTCTTCAATAGATGAAAGACGTAGCTTCAAGCCTTTGTTGGATCTATTTACTTAGTGCAATAATGAGTGGATGAACCGTATGGACCACAAAGAGATGTAGTTTAAGCTGGGAAGTCTCAATGGTGATTTGATTGCGTTTGGTACATTTAAAGAGCGTATATAGTCATTCATGGTGATAAGTACTGCTTTTCTAACTTGTAAATTTAGAGGCCTTCTTCGGGAAACTATTTACTCCTAGACTGTTTTTTTTTTACTTTTTAGGGTTCCGTAGCCAAATGGCAAAACGGAAACCTTATGGATTCGTCATGTCTGTCTGTCTGTCTGTCCGTCCGTATGTCACAGCCACTTTTTTCCGAAACTTTAAAGAACTATACTGTTGAAACTTGGTAAGTAGATGAATTCTGTGAACCGCATTAAGATTTTCACACAAAAATAGAAAAAAAAAAAACAATTAATTTTGGGGGTTCCTTATACTTAGAACTGAAACTAGTATTTTTTTTTTTCATAAATCCATACGTGTGGGATATCATTCTATGGTCTCCAAAAATGATATAAAAAATCTAAACTAAATAGTTTGTGCGAGAGACACTTCCAAAGTAGTAAAATGTGTCCCCTGCAACTTCTAAAATAAGAGAATGATAAAACTAAAAAAAATATGCAATGTGCATTACCATGTAAACTTTCTTCGAAAATTGGTTTGAACGAAATCTAGTAAGCAGTTTTTTTTTTTTTTTTTGTAATACTGCATAAATCGTAAATCGCGCTTGCTGCTACGGAACCCTTCATGGGCGCGTCCGACTCGCACTTGGCCGCTTTTTTATTTTTGGCATGGCTATTTATTAAAAAAAAAATATAATTTTATAATTTTATTGCACTTATCAAATTGTAAGCGCACATCACTTTAATTTTATAATACGTAGAAAATGTGGTGTGTTTATACATTTACTCATTCTGTAGCAATTTTTTTTTATACTGTAATGTGTAACTGTTTATTTTCACGTATCCAAATACAACCAGTTAGGTAACGGGGGCACTTGACTCTAACATAAAATAGCAAAGCTTAATATTACGCAAACGCATCCCTGAATCGATAACTGGTTTGTAAAAACCCGCAATATTTTATAACATGAGATAGAGAAAAAAAAAAAATATCATCTCCACTTTACGTGTACCGGAGGTACTCTAAAAAAATTGTTTTCTTTTACGTGATTAATATTTGTGTTATGTTATTTGTTTACGTGATTAATATTTATCACGTCAACAAAGTGGTAAAATAAAATGTTGATTACATTTTTTTTTTTATTTGGTACGGGTATACATATGTATACATATGTATACCCATACCAAATTACAGCTTTCTAGTACTAAGAATCTCTGAGCTAAGCCGCGGACAGACAGACAGACAGAGGGATAGTCGGGCATGGCGAAACTATAAGGGTTTCTTGTTTACTACGGAACCCCAAAAATCGTTGGTTTATGATTACTCTTCTTTATTTTTTATTTTTTTTATTTTATTTTTTTATCTAGGGCAGCTCAGAGTGTAACCACTAAGGTTCCGACTCTATAACCGGACTTTCCTGTGGCTGCCTTAAGCTCCTAACGAAACTTAATGCCTCCAGCCAAGGCGTAAAAACTATAAACTAAACGACTGCTGCTCGCTAAGGGCACCCCCTGTGGGGTACGAACCTCGGCTTAGGGCAGCTGAGTCGGAGGGATGGTGGCAAGGGACCGACGGTGGCTGGATAAAATCAGTGTTTTGATTATTATCGTGGGGAGTTTGGATTACATGCTGCTCAGCTAAAACGCGTGCTGGCGCTTCACTTACAGTCAAGGGTCGGGGAGGACTATTCGTTAGTCGGGGATTTCGCGCGGGGCCTCGGCGGCGAGGTCGGAATGGCGATCGTGTATTGTGTGCTCTTATTTTGCGAACTGTACTAGTTTCCCTACGACTCTCCTGGAGGAGAGTAGTGGGGTCGTCTGGGTCGGTCAGTGCATGCCTTGGACGGTGGGTCGAACTAATTTTTGAGGGGACATAACTTGCGGCCTTCACAACTAGAGCATTGCGATGAGTGGCTGCTGAATCGAAGAAGCGCTTTGAAGTGCGCTTCATGAATTGGGCTATCGTGGGGATTTTGAGTTCAACGTGGAGGTTAGTGTTACGAACGAACCAGGGGGCTCCCGTGATTTTACGTAAGACTCGGTTCTGTAGGGTTTGCATCTTATGGATGAGATGGGGTTTGGCGTGTGCAAAGACAGGACTCGCATAAGTCATGATGGGGACTCTTCTTTAGTTGCCGACTTTCTATTTATATTACTTTTATTCAATGTAAGTATATACACACGGGATCTTATATTGTATACGTATAGAAAGTCGATTTTTATATATTTATTAGTAGAAGAAATATATTTTTATTAATATAAGTAGAAGTAATATTCAACCAATATTCAAACAATATTCAAACAATATTACTTCTATCAAAGTTTAGAGTATGACATACTCTAGACAGCTATGGAATAACATTCAAAACTAACTTGGATAAATTAGAAGCTCTTCAAATTCGATTCTTAAAACTACTTGTTACTAAAAAAACAAAAAAAACTGTTGTAAAGGAGATTATAGAGACTATTTAAAATATGTAAAATTCTACCTTTCACTTACAAACATAAATATCTTTTAGCAGTAAACCATCGAGGTACCCAAGAGTATAGCTTATATCACGTATTCAACAACCATAACACACGGTCTATTGCTGCTGACAGATTCCATGTACCGAGTCACCAATTACTTTGGTGTCGGAACCCTAAAGAAACTAATATCATACCTATTGAGTAGTCTACCGGCAGACATAAGGAGTGAAACAAATGAAAATAGATATAAAAGTAAATAAAAATAAAAAAAATAGATATGCGTGATTAAGTATTATTGTCTAGAGACTCACTGACCCCACAGTCAAACCATTGCAATGGTTTTGTGTGGCTAAGTTTATAAGTTAGGTACTTACCATGTTAAATAAATAAATAATTCGCAAAAACTTTCCCAATTTTGATATTTCTTTGACTTACGTAATCATCTGCATGTTCTCAGGAAGATTTGGTTAATTTTTTACTAACCTATTTTGTCTCAGTCTATACTAAAACCTTCCTCAAGAACCAAGCTATCCATTGGTGAAAGCAGCATGAGAATCGGTGCAGTAGTTTTTGATTTTATCGCGAACGACAGACAGACAGACAGACAGACAGACAGACGCGGCGGAGGACTTTGTTTTATAATATGTAGTGATATTTTCTTTATGAAAACTAAGTAGGCAATGGAAAATATCAAATTAAACAGTGAATGGCACTTAAATTTGAAGCTACAAAGAATTAAAACCTCTAAATAAATCGTATCTAAGAATACACTTATAAGTTACATTTTGTATTCACAATATACTAAAAAAAAAAAAAAAAAATTGGGTACTTTTCAATGGAATACTTACTATATTTGTAGAACGATTTAAATTCAGGCAGCATTAATGTGCCTTTGTCCACCTTTTTACCATCGACATACTTAAACCCAACAATATGCATCAAGAATCGAATTCACAGAGAATGGCTATCAAAATACATGAAACTATGAAGGTACGCAAGATCTATTTACACTTGCGTGCAAAGTATCGACCCAACCCGTGCTCTCCGATTTCGAAACAAAATAACTCAAAAACATCTATTAACAATAACCTAATGCATTATACATATTGCAAAATGGACCAGGATCGTCACACATTGGGTGCCTGAAGACGGGCGTCGTCACCGAGGCAGGCCTAAGAAACGCTGGCGTGATGATTTGGACTCGTTCTTGACGGATTCGCCCGAGAAGACACAACGCAAAGATAATCGGAAAACTATGGTGGAGACATTTGTCCAGGACTGAGACAAAATAGGTTAGTAAAAAATTAACCAAATCTTCCTGAGAACATGCAGATGATTACGTAAGTCAAAGAAATATCAAAATTGGGAAAGTTTTTGCGAATTATTTATTTATTTAACATGGTAAGTACCTAACTTATAAACTTAGCCACACAAAACCATTGCAATGGTTTGACTGTGGGGTCAGTGAGTCTCTAGACAATAATACTTAATCACGCATATCTATTTTTTTTTTTTTTATTTACTTTTATATCTATTTTCATTTGTTTCACTCCTTATGTCTGCCGGTAGACTACTCAATAGGTATGATATTAGTTTCTTTAGGGTTCCGACACCAAAGTAATTGGTGACTCGGTACATGGAATCTGTCAGCAGCAATAGACCGTGTGTTATGGTTGTTGAATACGTGATATAAGCTATACTCTTGGGTACCTCGATGGTTTACTGCTAAAAGATATTTATGTTTGTAAGTGAAAGGTAGAATTTTACATATTTTAAATAGTCTCTATAATCTCCTTTACAACAGTTTTTTTTGTTTTTTTAGTAACAAGTAGTTTTAAGAATCGAATTTGAAGAGCTTCTAATTTATCCAAGTTAGTTTTGAATGTTATTCCATAGCTGTCAAGTGCATAACTCATAATAGAATCTACTAATGACATAAATACATCTCATTATACTAATAACTCAATATACAAACATAATTCTATGTAGAATAAAGGGCCTCATTGTTATGAAGTCGGTTACTAATTTAAGCTCGATTATCAATAAACGAACGGTAACAAACAAAATAAATATTTTTCCAACTGCAATGGTCAAACAAAGTCACACAGTTAATTCGAGCAAAATTGAGTGATGAGGACATCGGAAGAATCAAGTCGATTTTTATATATTTATTAGTAGAAGAAATATATTTTTATTAATATAAGTAGAAGTAATATTCAACCAATATTCAAACAATATTCAAACAATATTACTTCTATCAAAGTTTAGAGTATGACATACTCTAAACTTTGATAGAAGTAATATTCAACCCAAAATCGACTTGATTCTTCCGATGTCCTCATCTCTCAATTGTGCTCGAATAAACTGTCACTTTGTTTGACCATTGCAGTTGGAAAAATATTTATTTTGTTTGTTACCGTTCGTTTATTGATAATCGAGCTTAAATTAGTAACCGACTTCATAACAATGAGGCCCTTTATTTGACATAGAATTATGTTTTTATATTGAGATATTAGTATAATGAGATGTATTGTGTAAATAACTTTTATTTTACTTGACTTCACACAATTTAAAATTATTTAAATATTCATTAGTTTTGAGATATCTATACGTATACAATATAAGATCCCGTGTGTATATACTTACATTGAATAAAAGTAATATAAATAGAAAGTCGGCAACTAAAGAAGAGTCCCCATCATGACTTATGCGAGTCCTGTCTTTGCACACGCCAAACCCCATCTCATCCATAAGATGCAAACCCTACAGAACCGAGTCTTACGTAAAATCACGGGAGCCCCCTGGTTCGTTCGTAACACTAACCTCCACGTTGAACTCAAAATCCCCACGATAGCCCAATTCATGAAGCGCACTTCAAAGCGCTTCTTCGATTCAGCAGCCACTCATCGCAATGCTCTAGTTGTGAAGGCCGCAAGTTATGTCCCCTCAAAAATTAGTTCGACCCACCGTCCAAGGCATGCACTGACCGACCCAGACGACCCCACTACTCTCCTCCAGGAGAGTCGTAGGGAAACTAGTACAGTTCGCAAAATAAGAGCACACAATACACGATCGCCATTCCGACCTCGCCGCCGAGGCCCCGCGCGAAATCCCCGACTAACGAATAGTCCTCCCCGACCCTTGACTGTAAGTGAAGCGCCAGCACGCGTTTTAGCTGAGCAGCATGTAATCCAAACTCCCCACGATAATAATCAAAACACTGATTTTATCCAGCCACCGTCGGTCCCTTGCCACCATCCCTCCGACTCAGCTGCCCTAAGCCGAGGTTCGTACCCCACAGGGGGTGCCCTTAGCGAGCAGCAGTCGTTTAGTTTATAGTTTTTACGCCTTGGCTGGAGGCATTAAGTTTCGTTAGGAGCTTAAGGCAGCCACAGGAAAGTCCGGTTATAGAGTCGGAACCTTAGTGGTTACACTCTGAGCTGCCCTAGATAAAAAAATAAAATAAAAAAAATAAAAAATAAAGAAGAGTAATCATAAACCAACGATTTTTGGGGTTCCGTAGTAAACAAGAAACCCTTATAGTTTCGCCATGCCCGACTATCCCTCTGTCTGTCTGTCTGTCCGCGGCTTAGCTCAGAGATTCTTAGTACTAGAAAGCTGTAATTTGGTATGGGTATACATATGTATACATATGTATACATATGTATACATATGTATACATATGTATACCCATACATTGACAGCACGGTTGGCGCAGTGGTTAAGCGATTGACTGCTGCGCTGCGTGTCGCGGGTTGGATTCCCGCACGGAACAAATATTTGTATGATCTACAAGTAGTTGTTCCGGGTCTGGCTGTTTGTGTATGTGAGTTTAAATGTTTGTAAACGCACCCACGATAATACAGGAGAAATTCCTAGTGTGGGGCAAAGTTAAAAAAAAAAAAAAAAACAAAATATGTATACATACATAATTATGTATACCCGTACCAAATAAAAAAAAAAATGTAATCAACATTTTATTTTACCACTTTGTTGACGTGATAAATATTAATCACGTAAACAAATAACATAACACAAATATTAATCACGTAAAAGAAAACAATTTTTTTAGAGTACCTCCGGTACACGTAAAGTGGAGATGATATTTTTTTTTTTTCTCTATCTCATGTTATAAAATATTGCGGGTTTTTACAAACCAGTTATCGATTCAGGGATGCGTTTGCGTAATATTAAGCTTTGCTATTTTATGTTAGAGTCAAGTGCCCCCGTTACCTAACTGGTTGTATTTGGATACGTGAAAATAAACAGTTACACATTATAGTATAAAAAAAAATTGCTACAGAATGAGTAAATGTATAAACACACCACATTTTCTACGTATTATAAAATTAAAGTGATGTGCGCTTACAATTTGATAAGTGCAATAAAATTATAAAATTATATTTTTTTTTTAATAAATAGCCATGCCAAAAATAAAAAAGCGGCCAAGTGCGAGTCGGACGCGCCCATGAAGGGTTCCGTAGCAGCAAGCGCGATTTACGATTTATGCAGTATTACAAAAAAAAAAAAAAAAAACTGCTTACTAGATTTCGTTCAAACCAATTTTCGAAGAAAGTTTACATGGTAATGCACATTGCATATTTTTTTTAGTTTTATCATTCTCTTATTTTAGAAGTTGCAGGGGACACATTTTACTACTTTGGAAGTGTCTCTCGCACAAACTATTTAGTTTAGATTTTTTATATCATTTTCTTGACGCAAAATTGTAATTTTTCTAGGTATTATCTTCAATGAAAGCAGTATGAAAAATGATACTGAGATACACTCACACACCTGGTTTTATTTCTATATACAGGAATTTCATTTTCGTTTTTCTAGCAAGGTTTAGGATGAAGATTAGAAGGCGATTCCATTTTTGTCAATCGTTCGAAGATGACAGAGACAGAATCATGTTTTAATAATGTTTAGCGCTAAACGTAGTCTGTAATTTATGACGCAAGCAGACCTAAATCGTGTACACAAAACGCTGACTATTCAAGGTCAAATTAAATTAGTTAGTGTTCATTGTTTTAGCGTATTTACATATCGCGCCATCACGTCTGTTTTTCTTTTTCCTGTGGTTAGTGACTACCCTGGTGTCAGAGTTTTTGTACCACCCTTGGGCCTTGACTTTGGCTTCACATGCCGTGGAGAAACATCTCTTACGCATTCTTTGGTTGTGCACGCCACAACTGTGGCGATAAGTCCCCTCTTTGAGGAGTGGCTAGCGAGGCACCACGGCATCCTCACCTTCCGCCTGACACAGGTCCTCACCGGTCACGGTTGTTTCGGGAGGTTTCCGCCCGGATGTTACCACTGTGTGGATCGCCCGGAGGATACGGTAGAGCATACGCTGGAGGTCTGCCCGGCTTGGGCAGAGCACCGCCGTGTCCTTACGGAGGCAATCGGCGGCGGCGATCTCTCGCGTCCAGCCCTGATCCAGGCCATGGTCCGGAGCGAGAATGCATGGGAGGCAGTCACCTCCTTCTGCAGTACAGTAATGCTCGCGAAGGAGGAGGTGGAACGCGTGAGGGAGCAGCAGTCTGTGTGCCCTCACTCTCCTAGTCGCCGCAGGAGACGCCCTGGACGGCGGGAATCGGTAGCCGATTCCCGGCTACCGTAGGCGCGGGCTTGCGGACGGTGAGCTATGGGCAGCCGTCCGGTAAGGACCAGGCCCGGGTCGATGGCGCGTTGTGTTCCTCAAAGAGATGTTATCACGCACTGACGGGGTCCGCCAGGACCGGTGCCTGCCAGGGTTGAGGGTTTTTCCGAAAGGGATACCGCGGTCCTGGCATACAGACAACTGAAGGAAAACGGGTGGGTTTTAGTCAGTAAAAGTCTTATACTCCCTCCCGCTCCGCCTACAGCGGGAGAAGTTATTTGATAATTTCCCACCCAAAAAAAAGCCATTCTTTGGTTTCCTTACGATGTTTTCCTTCGCCGTTTTTTAAGCAACGTAATAATTATACGACTCAAAGATCGACGATTTCACGTCTGTGAAGTTTACAAAAATGAGAAAACAGATTCTTTAAACTGATATAAATTGCGATTACGATTGTGTATTCTACGTGCGGTCATTGAGCCCGGAAAAATCATCAGTTTTGTAAAAAAAAAATTGTTTGGTCATGATTCACGTCTGTGGAGATTCACTACTTAGCTATATAATTTGACTTTGTTTATGTTTATAAACAAACAGCATGGGACTTAGAATGAAATTAACAAGTATCTTACAAACTTCAATGATTAAATCTGAGCGATGGTTCCATCCGTCAGTCTGGCAACTCTAATTAAGAAAGTTTATTCAAATAGAATTATAATTAATACACATTCCAGAGATACGAGTATTTATGCGTTGAATGAGACTTGAGGAACAGCGGGAGTTTCACAACTATCCGCCATTTTGAAATACTTACCGTTAGTTAAATTATTAGAATTTAAAATAGAGTTCGAAAACCAAATTTAAAGCAGCGCCATCTAGTTTAGCAACATAAAAATAATACATCGGTCTTTCGAAATTAGGAATGAATATTGAATAAATAATGAAGGTCTTTAGGTACTTTAATTTCATAATTTATTAGCTACTTAAAGTTTTGAAACAGATGCTTTTAATATTTTGAGTGTCGCAACTCTAGGTACTTAATAGTTATTAAATGGTTTGATACTATCAAGAGAAATATTATTTAAGTATTTTCTTTATGAAAACTAATGCAATGGAAAATATCAAATTAAACAGTAAATGGCACTTAAATTTGAAGCTACAAAGAACCAAAACCTTTAAATAATAAATCAAATCTAAGAATACACTTTTAATTGAAACAGATGCTTTTAATATTTTGAGTGTCGCAACTCTTGATACTCAATAGTTATTAAATGGTTTAATACTATCAAGAAAAATATTATTCAAACTAGCTTTTGCCCGCGGCTTCGCCCGCGTGGATGTCGATTATCGCATAAAAAAGTACTCTATGTCCTTCTCCATATCCCAGGCTATATCTCAAAATCCTAACTTAATATTAATTTTAATGTGATTCACTATGTGAATAGAAACCGAAACAAATGATTTAATATAATAAAAGTACTTATGTTCTGAACGTGAATGAGTCTTTACCTAAAGATAACAAACACAAAATCAAAATACGAAATTTCACTCAAATTCTTAAAGCAATCAATTGTACCAAATTACAACACGAAATAGGAGTGCGACACAAATAATAATTTAAAAATAATTCACGTAAGTACCAACAATGTGAAAACAAAACGAAATCCTCCGAAATGTCGCATGATACACTGTTTGTGCTGATAAAACGCTCGAAATATCTAATGAACACCATTGGTGCATAAATTTCCTCAGGGTCACGGTCGCAATAATAAATATTTGACATTTATTTTGTACTTGCAACACGATCTGGCTGTAGAATTCGATTAATCGACTAATACTTGACTGGTTGACATTTTAGCGGGAACACCACTAAACGAACGAAAAAAAAAAGAAAACAAAATACGTCTGTACTCTGTGGTCGTGTGGCGGTGTGGCGCGGTGCTTAATGTAAACATTCATCAAGGTTGTACGTGCGTAAAGTAATGGATTCAATGTGAAAACGGTTTAATCTTAGAAGAATCTTATACAGAATTACTGAGAAATAAGTGTAGATTTCGTATTGAGTGTTAGTTTATCAAAAAGTGATAAATATGTCAGTGAAAAAGTAACGAAAGTTTTGGAATGCACAAATTTTGATCATAAGGCCGCCGTGTTTAGTAATGTTTTTATGATAAATATTCTTGTATATTGTTTGAAATACACATAAGTAGCTAGCTTATTTATCTACGAACATAATTTGGGTAATAGCTACTGATATTATAGCGTATTGTTATCGTAATCGTATTTCCAAGAGTAAAATTCGGCAAACAAATCCCTACAAAAACACAATAAAATGGATATAGTATGTTATCTTTAAGAGATAGACATATGCCATGGCGGATTTTTTTGAAGACCTTTATAAGATACACAATTCCACCTTACATTATTTTGTTATATCTCAAAGGGTTTAGACAGCGTTTTCGTTGAAAGCTCCCAGACGGCGTATTTTTTTCCGACACGTCCAACAAATATCGTTAATTCATACCGAAATGCATACAAAAAGTTAACAAATTATATACTAAAACCTTCCTCAAGAACCAAGCTATCCATTGGTGAAAACAGCATGAGAATCGGTGCAGTAGTTTTTGATTTTATCGCGAACAGACAGACAGACAGACAGACAGACAGACAGACGCGGCGGAGGACTTTGTTTTATAATATGTAGTGATATTTTCTTTATGAAAACTAAGTAGGCAATGGAAAATATCAAATTAAACAGTGAATGGCACTTAAATTTGAAGCTACAAAGAATTAAAACCTCTAAATAAATCGTATCTAAGAATACACTTATAAGTTACATTTTGTATTCACAATATACTAAAAAAAAAAAAAAAAATTGGGTACTTTTCAATGGAATACTTACTATATTTGTAGAACGATTTAAATTCAGGCAGCATTAATGTGCCTTTGTCCACCTTTTTACCATCGACATACTTAAACCCAACAATATGCATCAAGAATCGAATTCACAGAGAATGGCTATCAAAATACATGAAACTATGAAGGTACGCAAGATCTATTTACACTTGCGTGCAAAGTATCGACCCAACCCGTGCTCTCCGATTTCGAAACAAAATAACTCAAAAACATCTATTAACAATAACCTAATGCATTATACATATTGCAAAATGGACCAGGATCGTCACACATTGGGTGCCTGAAGACGGGCGTCGTCACCGAGGCAGGCCTAAGAAACGCTGGCGTGATGATTTGGACTCGTTCTTGACGGATTCGCCCGAGAAGACACAACGCAAAGATAATCGGAAAACTATGGTGGAGACATTTGTCCAGGACTGAGACAAAATAGGTTAGTAAAAAATTAACCAAATCTTCCTGAGAACATGCAGATGATTACGTAAGTCAAAGAAATATCAAAATTGGGAAAGTTTTTGCGAATTATTTATTTATTTAACATGGTAAGTACCTAACTTATAAACTTAGCCACACAAAACCATTGCAATGGTTTGACTGTGGGGTCAGTGAGTCTCTAGACAATAATACTTAATCACGCATATCTATTTTTTTTATTTTTATTTACTTTTATATCTATTTTCATTTGTTTCACTCCTTATGTCTGCCGGTAGACTACTCAATAGGTATGATATTAGTTTCTTTAGGGTTCCGACACCAAAGTAATTGGTGACTCGGTACATGGAATCTGTCAGCAGCAATAGACCGTGTGTTATGGTTGTTGAATACGTGATATAAGCTATACTCTTGGGTACCTCGATGGTTTACTGCTAAAAGATATTTATGTTTGTAAGTGAAAGGTAGAATTTTACATATTTTAAATAGTCTCTATAATCTCCTTTACAACAGTTTTTTTTGTTTTTTTAGTAACAAGTAGTTTTAAGAATCGAATTTGAAGAGCTTCTAATTTATCCAAGTTAGTTTTGAATGTTATTCCATAGCTGTCAAGTGCATAACTCATAATAGAATCTACTAATGACATAAATACATCTCATTATACTAATAACTCAATATACAAACATAATTCTATGTAGAATAAAGGGCCTCATTGTTATGAAGTCGGTTACTAATTTAAGCTCGATTATCAATAAACGAACGGTAACAAACAAAATAAATATTTTTCCAACTGCAATGGTCAAACAAAGTCACACAGTTAATTCGAGCAAAATTGAGTGATGAGGACATCGGAAGAATCAAGTCGATTTTTATATATTTATTAGTAGAAGAAATATATTTTTATTAATATAAGTAGAAGTAATATTCAACCAATATTCAAACAATATTCAAACAATATTACTTCTATCAAAGTTTAGAGTATGACATACTCTAAACTAGACAGCTATGGAATAACATTCAAAACTAACTTGGATAAATTAGAAGCTCTTCAAATTCGATTCTTAAAACTACTTGTTACTAAAAAAACAAAAAAAACTGTTGTAAAGGAGATTATAGAGACTATTTAAAATATGTAAAATTCTACCTTTCACTTACAAACATAAATATCTTTTAGCAGTAAACCATCGAGGTACCCAAGAGTATAGCTTATATCACGTATTCAACAACCATAACACACGGTCTATTGCTGCTGACAGATTCCATGTACCGAGTCACCAATTACTTTGGTGTCGGAACCCTAAAGAAACTAATATCATACCTATTGAGTAGTCTACCGGCAGACATAAGGAGTGAAACAAATGAAAATAGATATAAAAGTAAATAAAAATAAAAAAAATAGATATGCGTGATTAAGTATTATTGTCTAGAGACTCACTGACCCCACAGTCAAACCATTGCAATGGTTTTGTGTGGCTAAGTTTATAAGTTAGGTACTTACCATGTTAAATAAATAAATAATTCGCAAAAACTTTCCCAATTTTGATATTTCTTTGACTTACGTAATCATCTGCATGTTCTCAGGAAGATTTGGTTAATTTTTTACTAACCTATTTTGTCTCAGTCCTGGACAAATGTCTCCACCATAGTTTTCCGATTATCTTTGCGTTGTGTCTTCTCGGGCGAATCCGTCAAGAACGAGTCCAAATCATCACGCCAGCGTTTCTTAGGCCTGCCTCGGTGACGACGCCCGTCTTCAGGCACCCAATGTGTGACGATCCTGGTCCATTTTGCAATATGTATAATGCATTAGGTTATTGTTAATAGATGTTTTTGAGTTATTTTGTTTCGAAATCGGAGAGCACGGGTTGGGTCGATACTTTGCACGCAAGTGTAAATAGATCTTGCGTACCTTCATAGTTTCATGTATTTTGATAGCCATTCTCTGTGAATTCGATTCTTGATGCATATTGTTGGGTTTAAGTATGTCGATGGTAAAAAGGTGGACAAAGGCACATTAATGCTGCCTGAATTTAAATCGTTCTACAAATATAGTAAGTATTCCATTGAAAAGTACCCAATTTTTTTTTTTTTTTTTTAGTATATTGTGAATACAAAATGTAACTTATAAGTGTATTCTTAGATACGATTTATTTAGAGGTTTTAATTCTTTGTAGCTTCAAATTTAAGTGCCATTCACTGTTTAATTTGATATTTTCCATTGCCTACTTAGTTTTCATAAAGAAAATATCACTACATATTATAAAACAAAGTCCTCCGCCGCGTCTGTCTGTCTGTCTGTCTGTCTGTCTGTCTGTTCGCGATAAAATCAAAAACTACTGCACCGATTCTCATGCTGTTTTCACCAATGGATAGCTTGGTTCTTGAGGAAGGTTTTAGTATATAATTTGTTAACTTTTTGTATGCATTTCGGTATGAATTAACGATATTTGTTGGACGTGTCGGAAAAAAATACGCCGTCTGGGAGCTTTCAACGAAAACGCTGTCTAAACCCTTTGAGATATAACAAAATAATGTAAGGTGGAATTGTGTATCTTATAAAGGTCTTCAAAAAAATCCGCCATGGCATATGTCTATCTCTTAAGGATAACATACTATATCCATTTTATTGTGTTTTTGTAGGGATTTGTTTGCCGAATTTTACTCTTGGAAATACGATTACGATAACAATACGCTATAATATCAGTAGCTATTACCCAAATTATGTTCGTAGATAAATAAGCTAGCTACTTATGTGTATTTCAAACAATATACAAGAATATTTATCATAAAAACATTACTAAACACGGCGGCCTTATGATCAAAATTTGTGCATTCCAAAACTTTCGTTACTTTTTCACTGACATATTTATCACTTTTTGATAAACTAACACTCAATACGAAATCTACACTTATTTCTCAGTAATTCTGTATAAGATTCTTCTAAGATTAAACCGTTTTCACATTGAATCCATTACTTTACGCACGTACAACCTTGATGAATGTTTACATTAAGCACCGCGCCACACCGCCACACGACCACAGAGTACAGACGTATTTTGTTTTCTTTTTTTTTTCGTTCGTTTAGTGGTGTTCCCGCTAAAATGTCAACCAGTCAAGTATTAGTCGATTAATCGAATTCTACAGCCAGATCGTGTTGCAAGTACAAAATAAATGTCAAATATTTATTATTGCGACCGTGACCCTGAGGAAATTTATGCACCAATGGTGTTCATTAGATATTTCGAGCGTTTTATCAGCACAAACGGTGTATCATGCGACATTTCGGAGGATTTCGTTTTGTTTTCACATTGTTGGTACTTACGTGAATTATTTTTAAATTATTATTTGTGTCGCACTCCTATTTCGTGTTGTAATTTGGTACAATTGATTGCTTTAAGAATTTGAGTGAAATTTCGTATTTTGATTTTGTGTTTGTTATCTTTAGGTAAAGACTCATTCACGTTCAGAACATAAGTACTTTTATTATATTAAATCATTTGTTTCGGTTTCTATTCACATAGTGAATCACATTAAAATTAATATTAAGTTAGGATTTTGAGATATAGCCTGGGATATGGAGAAGGACATAGAGTACTTTTTTATGCGATAATCGACATCCACGCGGGCGAAGCCGCGGGCAAAAGCTAGTTTGAATAATATTTTTCTTGATAGTATTAAACCATTTAATAACTATTGAGTATCAAGAGTTGCGACACTCAAAATATTAAAAGCATCTGTTTCAATTAAAAGTGTATTCTTAGATTTGATTTATTATTTAAAGGTTTTGGTTCTTTGTAGCTTCAAATTTAAGTGCCATTTACTGTTTAATTTGATATTTTCCATTGCATTAGTTTTCATAAAGAAAATACTTAAATAATATTTCTCTTGATAGTATCAAACCATTTAATAACTATTAAGTACCTAGAGTTGCGACACTCAAAATATTAAAAGCATCTGTTTCAAAACTTTAAGTAGCTAATAAATTATGAAATTAAAGTACCTAAAGACCTTCATTATTTATTCAATATTCATTCCTAATTTCGAAAGACCGATGTATTATTTTTATGTTGCTAAACTAGATGGCGCTGCTTTAAATTTGGTTTTCGAACTCTATTTTAAATTCTAATAATTTAACTAACGGTAAGTATTTCAAAATGGCGGATAGTTGTGAAACTCCCGCTGTTCCTCAAGTCTCATTCAACGCATAAATACTCGTATCTCTGGAATGTGTATTAATTATAATTCTATTTGAATAAACTTTCTTAATTAGAGTTGCCAGACTGACGGATGGAACCATCGCTCAGATTTAATCATTGAAGTTTGTAAGATACTTGTTAATTTCATTCTAAGTCCCATGCTGTTTGTTTATAAACATAAACAAAGTCAAATTATATAGCTAAGTAGTGAATCTCCACAGACGTGAATCATGACCAAACAATTTTTTTTTTACAAAACTGATGATTTTTCCGGGCTCAATGACCGCACGTAGAATACACAATCGTAATCGCAATTTATATCAGTTTAAAGAATCTGTTTTCTCATTTTTGTAAACTTCACAGACGTGAAATCGTCGATCTTTGAGTCGTATAATTATTACGTTGCTTAAAAAACGGCGAAGGAAAACATCGTAAGGAAACCAAAGAATGGCTTTTTTTTGGGTGGGAAATTATCAAATAACTTCTCCCGCTGTAGGCGGAGCGGGAGGGAGTATAAGACTTTTACTGACTAAAACCCACCCGTTTTCCTTCAGTTGTCTGTATGCCAGGACCGCGGTATCCCTTTCGGAAAAACCCTCAACCCTGGCAGGCACCGGTCCTGGCGGACCCCGTCAGTGCGTGATAACATCTCTTTGAGGAACACAACGCGCCATCGACCCGGGCCTGGTCCTTACCGGACGGCTGCCCATAGCTCACCGTCCGCAAGCCCGCGCCTACGGTAGCCGGGAATCGGCTACCGATTCCCGCCGTCCAGGGCGTCTCCTGCGGCGACTAGGAGAGTGAGGGCACACAGACTGCTGCTCCCTCACGCGTTCCACCTCCTCCTTCGCGAGCATTACTGTACTGCAGAAGGAGGTGACTGCCTCCCATGCATTCTCGCTCCGGACCATGGCCTGGATCAGGGCTGGACGCGAGAGATCGCCGCCGCCGATTGCCTCCGTAAGGACACGGCGGTGCTCTGCCCAAGCCGGGCAGACCTCCAGCGTATGCTCTACCGTATCCTCCGGGCGATCCACACAGTGGTAACATCCGGGCGGAAACCTCCCGAAACAACCGTGACCGGTGAGGACCTGTGTCAGGCGGAAGGTGAGGATGCCGTGGTGCCTCGCTAGCCACTCCTCAAAGAGGGGACTTATCGCCACAGTTGTGGCGTGCACAACCAAAGAATGCGTAAGAGATGTTTCTCCACGGCATGTGAAGCCAAAGTCAAGGCCCAAGGGTGGTACAAAAACTCTGACACCAGGGTAGTCACTAACCACAGGAAAAAGAAAAACAGACGTGATGGCGCGATATGTAAATACGCTAAAACAATGAACACTAACTAATTTAATTTGACCTTGAATAGTCAGCGTTTTGTGTACACGATTTAGGTCTGCTTGCGTCATAAATTACAGACTACGTTTAGCGCTAAACATTATTAAAACATGATTCTGTCTCTGTCATCTTCGAACGATTGACAAAAATGGAATCGCCTTCTAATCTTCATCCTAAACCTTGCTAGAAAAACGAAAATGAAATTCCTGTATATAGAAATAAAACCAGGTGTGTGAGTGTATCTCAGTATCATTTTTCATACTGCTTTCATTGAAGATAATACCTAGAAAAATTACAATTTTGCGTCAAAGTCACATCAAAATGGTTTGTTTAAAAACATTTGCTTAATATTTGAATAATGACTTATTTAGATAAAACTTACATTCAAATCTTATCTTAATTGATGTAAAAAAAAACCGCCCAAGTGCGTGGGATAAATTGATCCCAAGAAAAAACTTAACATTCTACTTAAATAACATGTTTTTCAACATGTCATGTTGTTCATGTTGTTCTTGTTTGCATGTTTTTCGATTGCAAATGTAAGTTGGTCGACTATTACTCGGTAACTTGTAAAGCCTACTTAGCTGTGATATTTTCACATATCCAAATACAACCATTTAGCTGACAGGGGGAGGGGAGGACACTTGACTCTAACAAAAAAATAGCACTTTAAAGCTTAATATTACGTAAACGGATCCCTGAATAGAAAAATGGTTTTAAATCTACCAACCCGCTCTGGGTCCATTTGGATGATAACGGCCTTCTCCGTCTCACTGAGAGGAAGCCCAGCAATAGGAATATTATAGGCTATTTATGCTACCATCTATGAGAAGTACTATTCCGCCTTTTCTTTTTAAACAACTAATTCAATAATCCATACTTATATACTTATTACATATACTTATATATACTAATCTATCTATACTAATATTATAAAGCTGAAGAGTTTGTTTGTTTGTTTGTTTGTTTGAACGCGCTAATCTCAGGAACTACTGGTTGGAATTGAAAAATTCTTTTTGTGTTGGATAGTCCGTTTATTCAGAAATATTATAGGCTATATAACATTACGCTACACCCAATAGGAGCGGAGCATAAATGTAAAATGTTGCAAAAACGGGAAAAAATATTCCTTTTTGAGAGCTTCCGTTGCGTGCGCTGCGTAAATGGTTTAAGTTAAGCAAATATCATGTATGATGGAATTGTTCCTCTTTAAAAGTTCTAAAAAAAAGTCCGCGACAGCATATGTCTATCTTTTAAGATTGACTCACTATAACCTTTTTTATGGTAATCAAGTTTGTTCGAAATTAATGCATTATTTGCGAAGGAGTTTTCATAAACATGGTATTAATCCTTATCCAAATAAATACGTTATTCATCACAAGTATTTAATTTTGAACAAAGTTGGTTTTTCGGCAAAAATGATGATGATGAATGATGAGAAGGAATGGTGAAAAACGTTTCATATTGAGACACGAAGCAACAAAATACGATCTAAAGGAATGTGGCTGCTTTTCTTTAGATAAAATTTTGTTGTTTCGTGTCTCAATATGAAACTTTATAAAATGTATTAGAAAATTCTAGACACACTTACCGAAGTTCCTAATTGAGCCGTTTTCCTTAATTCCTTCTCAATCCCGATATAATATTTTTTTTAAAGCAGTGCCGCTAATGGACCGGTGAGTGGCCTCTTAAGCGTTCAAAGTTTTCCAGATACCAACAGTTTTGTACATAGATATGTGTGGTACAAGTTTGAGCAAACGCCCACTACTGGCCCAGATTGCTTTAATTACTTCTACTCAGCAAGTTATTCAGAAATGCAGCTGGTGCCTCGATTCGATCGTGCGAAATTGTTTTTGGAATCTCGTGGCTCTGTAGTTCCCATAGAACCATTGATGTATTAAAAGCGTAGATACGGGACTTAGTAACAGCGCCTGGTCCTATCAAACTGAGAGATGGCCCCTAGTTGGCACTCAGTCGCGCACGGGATATCGTTGATCAAACAGCTCCATAATTACAGTTTTTTTGTGATAAATACGCATCAAAATGACGCCTTGTGCAGCTAAACAGTGTTTTAATAATACAAGAAAGAAAAATAAGACACACGGGATTACTTACCACTCGTAAGTACAGCCAAAAATGCTAATTTGTTAAAGTTATAATAATATTCGTTTGCTTCGCCATGTTTATTCTGCCACATGCAATGTCATTTATAATCGTAAACATTCGGCCAACATTCGGCAGCTAACGCGATTTCGCTCGCACGACAGCGACGTCTCATAACTCTGTTCTTGTCTATCGGTAACTGTAGGTTTGCGACTGTGATCACACTGATCACAGATGTGTGAGTTTTGGTGCATGTAATCGTGCGCCGAGCCCAAGTTTACTGATTGCGATGTTAGCGCGTAACATATCTTCCTCCTTTTAATATATCAATACATAGAACATATATATATTTTTTTTTAATACAGATTGTACGTGCAATTTGCATATGCACTCTTGACAATAATGAACAAGGTCAATTAGAATCTACAGGCGATACTTCATAGACAACAAATAGAACGGGTGTCAAAATAATTATAAAGCGCTATGATCGCGGCTCGAGCCGACTGTAGTAGGCTCGCGAAGTCGCGAGTTGCCTCGCACATTTGCATTAAACATAGTAATTATTTTTATCATTTTGTCAAGACAGACTCAACAAATTGTTGAAACAATCTTACTACCTTTTCTTTTCATTTACCATCTTTACATACCGAGACTCCTCCGTGCCTCGGAAAGCACGTTAAGCCGTTGGTCCCGGCTGTCATTCGTGGATCTTTGACAGTCGTTACGGGTCGTCAGAAGCCCAAAAGTCTGACAGCCAGTCTTACTAAGGGGTATCGTGTTACTCAGTTACTGGGTTGTGGAGGTCAGATAGGCAGTCGCTCCATGTAAAATACTGGTATTCAGCTGCATCCGGTTAGACTGGAAGCCGACCCCAACATAGTTGGGAAAAGGCTAGGCAGATACTATACTACCATTTCATTTATATAAAAAAAAATTTTTTTTTTCTATGCATTAAAGTTAATCTAATTGTGTTATTAAAAGCAAATGCATGTCCGCCTATCCATAAATAAGCTATCATCGTTTTGTTAAGAATTTTATAACACTATTTTGTATGTTTTCCATGGATTTTAGTAAGCGCAGCCTCTGTCGGATCATACCGCCTTTCGGAGCTAAGAGTCACTTGTTCTTCCCATTATAATTTTTTTAAATTATTTTTTGTACTGGACCATGTCTGGAAACGTAGTTACAAATATATTCCTTAGTTTGTTGACGCTTTTTTGCAAAATTAAGTTTAAAATAATGGTACTCCTAAGATCTCTGTACCATTGCATGCAACCATAAAAAAAGCAATTGTGCACTAACAAAAACAGCGAATAATTTTTACATCAAAAATATAAAGTCATTTCCCAGTTATTATTTTTGCACAATGTTACTTAGTTTGATGTACAGAATACCTACATAGTTGACGGCTTCATCGTGGGCCTGTTTACTTCCAATGTAAACTCATAATTTTAACTAATACACTACCGGACTACCAGCGGCTATTGGCCCTAGAATCAGCTATAGTTAAAATAAATAATAATATATAGTTAATATATATTTTAAACTATCAGTAAAATCTGGTTTTTAGGGTTCCGTACCTCAAAAAGAAAAACAGAACTCTTATAGGATCACTCATGTGTCTATCTGTCTGACCGGACAAGCTTTGAACCGAGCGGGGCTACATTACAGACCCTCAAACCTCACCAAAAAACTGCCCGACATAACTTTGCGCGACAATGGTGCCGATTCCTTTGTTCACAAACTAAACTAAATTTAAGTTCAGTGCATCTTTTTCTTTCTATTTCATTAAGAAAAGGACAGAAGATAAATTTTAGTTTAGTACTGTCAAATTAATCAGCGCTTGACTTAAATTGACGTAATTTTAGTCGGCAAGTTGTATGGAGTAGTGACAGGCGCTAATTAATTTGACAGGACTAAACTAAAATTTATCTTCTGTCCTTTTTTGCACTGACCTTAAATTTAGTTTAGTTTAGTTTGTGAACAAGGGAATCGGAACCATCATCTTTATTAGTCGATTGATATCGACGAAAAAACTTATAAATCCAGTCAAATCGGAAGATTAACTTTATGACTTTATAATCGCACCTATATGCTGAAGCTTATATCGTGCCTCAAAATGAATCTGGTCGCATAATAGTTAACTTATGGACCCCCATAAGTTGACTGTTTTGCGACCAAGTTCATTGGATGAGCCAAGATGACGTCGGATAACTGACTTCGTCGTTTAAAACAATGCACCGATACACACGGCTCAGTCTACTATGGCATGGTTCAACGTACACCGTAAGGCTTCTGCCTCGAATCTTGCGTTCAGCGAGCGACGGCGGCGGAGGCGCGGGAGCGGCGCGGGCAACGCAGACCCGTTCTCGAAACCAGCGGGCAGATCACGCGGCACTATAGCGGCGTAGCGTTGTGTTTGTGGTTGAGTCGTCGAGATATTTGTTTTTATTTGTGAACGAAATATCTGAATAACGACGACAACATCTTTTTGATTCAAATTTATTCCTACCGTCACAAAAATAAATTGCACAACACTGCAATGCAGACGCACGGGTGGTCACCGCTTGACTGGAGCGCACCGCTCGTTGCCCGCTCCCGCGCCGCTGCCAGACCGCTGTTTTCGAGGGCCGGTCCATTTGATTTTACGCATTATATCCTGGGGTTCCCGCGCCGCCGCCGCCGCCGCCGTCCTGCTGCCCGCAAGTTTCGAGGCAGAGGCCTGACATTCATCTCATTCAAAAATGGCCTGCTCGGTCAGCAGATATGAACCCGATTAAAAATCTGTGGGGCATAATGGTTCAACACTGGGATTGTCAGAACGAAAGAAACCCTGTGAAGCTCTCAGATCATATTGTGCACGGGTATGAGATGATATCAGAGGGATGGATTTATGCGCGCGCCTTTTCATATCTATGCGAGGTAGACTACGTACCGTCATAGGTGCTAATGGAGGCTATAATTGTTATTAAAACAATAAATTGTTGCTAGAATTTAAATAATTAATTTCCTTGAAAAAAAAAAACACTAAGATATTACTTTAATTTCGGAAGACGGTTTCCTTGGTTCTGTATTTTCGTTTTTTGCCACCGACTTCCGATATTAAAGTAATTTTTCACTTTTTGTTATGATACCTACCCCACAACAATTCGATTACCACTACTTGCTACACCACACAAATAGCAGTGACACAAGATATACGAAGTGGATTAAATACGTTTTATCGAAGCTAACTCAAAAACTACCCCAGCAAAGTTAATTAAAATCGGTTAATAACCATTTATAGCCTAAGTGCATCTCATGAACATTCCAATAAGCCCAAACACGGCTAGGATACATTGTTTTATTACGAAGTTCCGGTACATACCTTCCGGCTTCGTCTTCAAATCAGTTCGATGGTACCATTTTCATCAGAATTATTTATTTAAATTTTTTCACAGTCGCTTAACTATCTTAATCGAGATATCTTATCGCAACCCGTGAAATACTAATCATTGAGGAGTTTCGGTGGCCATTTGTAGTCTTCTTCATCAGTTCCACTTCATCAAATAATACTTTCTGAATGCAAATGCTTGAGTTTTTGATGAAAATACAAAAATGTATGCCTATAATAATTGAATTGAGAATTGAGGGAACTCCTCAACAGGAGTTCCCTTAATTCCTCATAGATCCCATCATCAGAACTTAATTCAATCTGGAAGTATATCCTTTCAAATAAAAAAGAATTTTCCAAATCGGTTTATAAACGACGGAGTTTTGAGGTAACAAACATTAAAAAAAAAATACAACCGATTTGAGAATCTCCTCCTTTTTGGAAAGTCGGTTAACAAAACGTGTGGAGGAATGTGATTTAGATTGATACAGGTTGTTTCTAGAAGGATATGATTAGTAATAATTACTTTTCCTATATTTATTTTTGTTATGATATTGTTAGGTATTATACATATTTTTTTTTTTTTTTCTATATTCAGTTATAACATTTCTTTTAATTCACATAATGTATATTAGATATTTATATTTTTGTAATAAATGCTGCTTTAATTTGTAATTTGTTTTTATGAGTTATTTTGCCCCTCAATGTTGTAGGTAGTAAGTGGACCTTGAGAGTAGAAAAGTTGGAGTCACGCCATAACATAAACTTCAAGTCGTTTGTGGTGCGGGTTCCAACTCAGTACCTAGAAACCTTCATGAAAGAAGAGTTTTGGCCGAAAGGTGTGGCGTACCGACGTTTTCGTGGAAGGTTACGCGACACCACGCAGCGCAACACGACGCCGACACAGTCATCACTTCGTGTACAATAATCTAATTTTATTATATTAAAATATGTATGTTTAGGTTAAGGTATTTATCTATGGGCCTGCGTCGCCTGCAATAAAGTTATAAAGTTATTATTATTATTATTATTAACAAGGTAAGGTATTATATACTTTAACGATCTCTTGTTGTGTAAATTTCTGTACTTTAGAAGTAACAACTTAGCATTGATGACACTACGAGTATTTATTTCATTATTATTCATGATTTTTGTTTTCTTAAGATTTTCATTAAAAAAATCTTCTTTTAATAGTAATTTTTATTTTTTTCATGTAGTTATTTTACAGAATTTAAATAAATTACGGTAGTCATTTTTGTACTTCTTCATAATGTTATGCGGGACAACTGCTTTTAATATACGTATGTATGTAGTTCAATTGCGTAAATTTGATCAAGTGAGTCTTATAATGTCCTACCATAGCTAGACACACCATAGGATATCGGTGATTCGGCCAGGGCTTTGTAAAGCATTAGCAGTGTTTGGCATTTTATAATAGAGAATTTAGCTAACATACATCTCAATTTATTACACACCTCATTAATGTACTCATTCCAATGAAGTCGGCTATCAAATAGTAAGTCCTAGGTATGTTATCTACGAGATCTATGGAGTCGCAGTTACAAAGTTTGACTACTTTATTGGGGTATTTGTCGTGCAAACACTCATGACAGTGAGTTGTTAGTTTAGATTAGACAAAGAAGAGCTTCTATTCTGACTAGAACTGATGTAGATCAATTTGTTCTTACTCGCATTTAATACTAAACCAGCGTTTGAGCGAAGTCGGGAGACCGGTAGAGAACTGTTCTAAGGAACTGTCCCCCGACTGCAATGAAAAGATTGGTTAGATAGATAGAAGGTAGAATACTCTTTATTATGTACACCATATGAATTACAGATATAGATGTAGAACTGGTGTCATAATGGGCGGTTTTCAGTTTTCCACTTTTGGGCACAATGGTGATTTGATTGCACAGTAAATATTTTAATCTATTCAGTACTTACCGTTTGCTCATTCAATACTCGTACTACAATTATTTAGCTTGTTTTTAATTTTTAGTTCCATTTATTAATTCACTTTTTGAGAAGGCAGGCGTGTTTTTTAATTTTTCTTATTATATGGCGCTAAATTCTCTAAGTGGCGGTGGAAATACCATCAAAACCCATTGTGTAGTTTAAAATAACCGGTCACACAGAAAGACACGAAATGCAACATTGATTTATACTACATATAGTTATAGACAAGCGAATTCAAATGACTGTCCATACACCTACGTCAGTAAGTTTTATATAAAAAATATTGAATATATCAAACTTAGTACTCGTGACATTGAAATACTGATGACCTTTTAACTCGACTTAGGTACATGCGTCCAAATATTTACATAATGAATGCATGCATTCTGTTTTGTAAATAATATAAATATCATTTGAGAAAAACCTAAAATAACATGCTATCAGTTTTCAAGTTATAGTCAAACCGTCAAGATGTTGATAATTTTGTGTATAGTGAGTGTTTTAATAAGTGCAAACAATGCAGCAAGAATATTAGCAGTGTTCCCTACTCCGTCTATCAGTCATCAAGTGGTATTCCGACCTTTGACTCAGGAGCTAGCCAAGCGAGGCCATGTCGTCACTATTATCACAACAGACCCAGCTTTCCCGAAAGGACAAACGCCTTCTAACATCACCGAAATTGACGTCCACAATCTGTCATACAAGATATGGTCAGAAAAACTTTTAATGAAAATGGAAAATAAAAACGATTTGAAAGTACAAATTGAAACATACTACCCAACTATATTAGATATAGTGCTGCAACAGTTGAAAACAGATGAAGTACAACAGTTAGTTAAAGATAAAACACAAAAGTTTGATCTATTGATTTTAGAAGCTTGTGTTAGACCAGCACTTTTATATTCCCATATCTACCAAGTTCCTGTAATCCAAATGAGTTCATTAGGAGCCATGCCTGGCAATTTAGAAGCTATTGGTGCTCCTGACCACCCTTTGTTGTACCCAAACATTTTTAGACAACGATCGAACAATCTTACAAAATGGGAGAAAATTGTCGAAATACTGAAGTTTTATATATTCCATAGTATATCGAAAAATAATGAAGATATTGAAACTGAAGTGATCAGGAAACAGTTAGGACCTGATACACCGAGTGTTTCTGAATTGTATAAGAATGTGCATATGTTATTCTTGAATGTTCATTCCGTGTTTGAGGGTATTCGACCTGTTCCTCCGGGCATAGTGTATACTGGTGGTTTACATCAGAAACCTGTTAAGGAATTACCAGCGGTAAGTACGAGAGATCTAAAGAAAACAAATTTATGTCTATGAATAATATTGTTACACTGCACAGGAACATATTGCATTCAGAGACGAAACAAGCAAGGATATTCTTTGCTAAGAAAACACTTTTTGCTAAAATTTGTGGATAAGGACGCTATATACTCGTATATTTCTTTGTAACTATTTATTATGGTAATTTAATACATTTTCGTTTTTTTATTGTTGTGTAAGCACAGAGTTTTCAGCAGTTTATAACATGAGGCTGAAAATTTAAATATCACTATTTGGTGTTATTTCAGGACCTCAAATCTTACTTAGACGCTTCCAAAAATGGAGTTATTTACACAAGTTTTGGTACAAATGTGAATACAGACCAAATGCCTCCAGAGGTGTTAAAGACAATGGTCAAAGTATTATCTGAGCTACCTTACGACGTTATGTTTAAGTGGAATGAAGATGAACTGCCTGGCCGTTCTGATAATATCAGAATATCAAAATGGCTGCCGCAATCGGATCTGCTCCGTAAGTTTTATAGTTTAATAGCTTTTGCCCGGGCTTCGCCTTATTCGATGTTGGAAATTATTTCACGGGAACATATAAACGTACGTCCAAACCCTGGTCATGGTCTATCTATGTGCTATGGTCTATCCAAAACCGTTCAGCCGTTTGGGCTTGAAAAGGTAACAGTCAAATAGACAGAGTTACTTTCGCATTTATAATTATTTATTTTATTATATGCCTTAAAACTATCATTACAGGTCTTAACCTAATGCGATAGTCAAGTCAAACACAAAATTTAAATTAAAGCATAAAATACATCTGAAGATCATAATGATCATTGCTTGTAACATAGTGTAAAGAATAGTACTTTTGCGAATTCACCCCAGTGACATGTAAATACATATATCAATTTCGACCTGAATATAATTAATGGTGTGAATCGCACGAGTCAGAGGGGTTTTGGCCAGCAAGTTGGTCCTGGCTGATGGTACGGCCAGCAGCTAGGGGGTCGTCACCTCCACACATAACGGTCGGGTACGTATGTACAAGTGCAACCGCTGCAGCACTCTCGGGTTTATTATTTATTTATACAAAGTGTTCCTTTTGATGTCCCATAACTCTAGGATAATACGACATGTAGGTAGACAATATGTCAAAGAATCAACTGGCACTTTTTTTTTGTTATTGGGTTTTTCTATCAGGAATTCTCCGTAGCAGCCCGGAGTCTGGATTTTTTTAATTTTTATTTTAAATTTTTATTTATCTAACAATTTATGTACACACATATAAACAGACAAGAAGGAACAGAAAAATACGTACAAAGGTGATGCTTATTTCTAATGAAATCTCTTCCAGCATACCTGCGATAGGATATAGGGATGTAGACAACGTGTGTAAGTGTAGAAGAGAAAAAGTAAAATCAAAAATATACATAAAATCAAAATAGCTATACACTAATATAAATACTTATAAACATACAATAAGAGAATATACTTACATACATACTTCTAAAATAAATATCACTCTATTTATTTGAGTGATATTTATGTGTACATACTTCTAAAATAAATATCACTCAAATATATACTTAGAACTACAGTTCTAAGTATATATTTGAGTGATATTTATTTTAATGTAAGTATATTCTCTTATTGTATGTTTATAAGTATTTATATTAGTGTATAGCTATTTTGATTTTGCTCAGTTGATGGCAATAGGCTCGCCCTAAATAGAGGAATGTGGCCAAATACTGTATAGAGGAGAGATGTGGCCGCTTTTCTTTAGATCGAATTTTGTTGCTTCGTGTCTAAAAGGCATTAGAAAATTCTAGACACACTTACCGAGGTTCGTTATTGAGCCGATTTTCATAATTCCTTCTCAGTCACGAGATAATATTTTTTTAAAGGGGTGGCGCTAGTGGACCGTTGTACGCCCTCTTAATAATAGTAAATAAGTTGGTTTTTACCGATTTGTTATGTTATTTCTTCTTTTTAGGGTTCCGTACCTCAAAAGGAAAAAACGGAACCCTTATAGGATCACTCGTGTGTCTGTCTGTCTGTCTGTCTATCTGTCCCTCTGTCACAGCCAATTTGCTCCGAATGTAATGGACCGATTAAGTTGAAATTTGGTATACATATCGTCGAGTCTTCTCGTCGCGTATTCCACAGAGCCTAAAGACCAAGGTCTTCAATCAGTGCGTCCTGCCTGTTATGACTTACGGAGCCGAAACGTGGACACTCACGGTACGTTTGGTCCATAAATTCAAGGTCGCTCAGCGAGCTATGGAACGGGCTATGCTTGGAATTTCTCTGAGGGATCGAATCCGGAACGAGGTGATCCGGCAGAGAACCAAAGTTGTCGACATAGCTCACAGAATAAGCAAGGTGAAGTGGCAATGGGCCGGCCATATTAGCCGTAGAACCGATGACCGCTGGGGTAGACGTGTTCTTGAGTGGAGACCGCGAATCGGCAAACGTAAGGTAGGACGTCCTCAGGCTAGGTGGAGCGACGATCTCCGCAGGGTGGCTGGTAGCAGCTGGATGAGAGTTGCCGAGAATCGAGCTGAATGGCGTGCAATTGGAGAGGCCTATGTCCAGCAGTGGACTGCTATAGGCTGATGATGAATGATGATGATAATGGTGAATACATATCAATTTGAGTGACCCAAACACGAACGTGAACCGTATATAAATGAATTTAGAATATTGGGGTCAGTTTTGGAGGCAAACTAGAAAATTTAAACAAAAAGTTTTGCAAACTGTACCGTGTGACATATCAAATAAAAGGACTTACTAAGATGATCTCAAATATTTTTTTTTATAATTTTATAATAAATAGTTTTAAAGTTATAAGTGAAAATAGACGAAAATTGACCATTCCCCCCCCCTATCTCCGAAACAACTGAGCCTAAAATTTTGAAAAAAATACAGAAAATAGTTCTATACTTATAGATTACAGGAAAATATATAAGAAGTCTACGAACTACAAATAAACCCTATGCCTTCGCAACAAAACATTCAGCCAACTTCGTAATACATCATAAAGGACCAAAACACAATTACGTCGCAGACACTTCACGAAATAGGTAAAGTCCGAAATGTCCTTCATACGTGTTGAAAATTAGACAGTGCGGCGGTAACCGCAGCGCAAATTACAACTGTCCGCAGGTTTCATAGCGTGGAGTAGGTTTTAGAGAGTATATTCTGAATTTTCGTTTATAAAAGACCATTATTGTTACGTTGGATATAGAAATGTGTTACCAGCTCATATTATTATTTACATAATCGGCAGCTCCAATTACAAGTGGCCGCAGGTTTCATAGTGTGGAATAGGTTTGGTGAATAATTTTTTGAATCTTCTTTTAAAAAACCGGCCAAGTGCGTGTCGGACCACGCACAATGAAGGGTTCCGTACTTGGGAAGAATTTATCCTAAGGACAAACTTAACATTGTAGTTGGTAAACATAGCCTTCGATACATTCCTACTGCAAATGTAAGTTTGTACGCACAATATCGTGAGATTTACCATGTTATTTTAATACCATAGACTTCTTATATATTTTCCTGTAATCTATAAGTATAGAACTATTTTCTGTATTTTTTTCAAAATTTTAGGTTCAGTAGTTTCGGAGATAAGGGGGGGCCCTTATCTCCGAAACTACTACTTGCCTACCTAAAACTGCCTACCTACCTAAGTAGGCAGGTAGGTAGGTAGGGTAGGGTAGGGTAGGGTAGGATAGGTAGGTAGGTAGGTAAGGTAGGTAGGGTAGGGTAGGGTAGGGTAGGGTAGAGTAGTGGAGTTTATACTATAGCTTTTGACAGAACGAAGTCTGTCGGGTCAGCTAGTCAATCAATGTAAATATCATTAATACCGATTTGTAAGTCGAGGTCCCTTACACACTGTAAAGCTCCGTACTGACATTCAGTATTACTCGATAACAAGTAAAAATTAACGTGTGGACCGCAAAACTCACAACTCGAAGGCTGGCATCAAGCCGGCTCGATGGCACCTACTCGAAGCGAGCCATCGAGTTTGACTTGAGCATATGTATACGTCCTTCGAGTCGAGCTTCTTTTTAATCGACTTTCCAAAAAGGAGGAGGTTCTCAATACGGTTGTATTTTTTTTTTAGTTTTTTTTATGTTAGTTTTCTCAGGACTCCGGCGTTTATGAACCGATTTAGATTTTTTTTTTTTATTCGAAAGGATATTTTCCAGATTGGTCCCATTTTTTCAAAATTCAGTTCTGAATATGGGATCCATGAGGAATTGAGGGAACTCCTCCAATCTTATAGGCAAATATATAGCGATTTTTTTTATTTTCATCAACAGCTCAAGCATTTGCATTCAGGAATTAAAAAAAAAACACTAAAATGTGAAAAATAACATTACTTTCGGAAGTCGGTGGCAAAAAACTAAAATACAGAACGAAGGACACCGACTTCCGAAATCTATATAATAAAAATGAATCCCTATTTCCCTTGGTCACGGCATCACGCGTGAACGGCTGGATCGATTTCGCTAATTATTTTTTTGTTGTGTTTGTTATTGTCAGGAGAAGGTTCTTATGTAAGAAAAAATTAAGAAAGTAAAAAAAAAAATATGAAAACGACCATATTAACATTTTTAATGTAATATTATGTAGGTAACTCTATCTTCTAATGTAACTTTATGGCGTTTGACATAACGTGTCAGTCAGTCCGAGAACAGATTTTATCAAAAAAAAAAATTGAAGGTTTTAGTTAGGTAGGGTAGGGTAGATAGGTAGGTAGGGTAGGGTAGGATAGGGTAAGGTAGGGTAGGGTAGGTAGGTAGTTTCCTTTGCGCGTAGACAAACTGCCACAGTCAAATAGCTTTTGACAGAACGAAGTCTGTCGGGTCAGCTAGTTAAAGATATTTTCACTTATTAGTTTTTTTTTTTTGGAAGTCTTTTGTTCTTTTATTAATGGGGTAATCATACATAGTAATTTTCATTTAGCCCTTCAGGCAACCTTAAATAATTGTTATAATTTACGGGACACAGCTTTTTAATCAAGTTCATATGGCTGTAATCAGAGCGGCGATCTAACCAGTCTTTTACTCAGTACCTCTTATGTTTGTTTCTTTTATTCTTTTATAATTGAGAATTGCGAGACTTGCTAAATGTAGTAGCTGTTTCTTTTGTTTAACAGACTTCTTTTGTTAATTGCATAATTGCGCGTCGCTCAATAGATAAATGCTGAAGGTGTGGATGAAAGCCCGCGCCGTGATTTTTACTCGACGTGTTTGCTCGATTAAGTAAAACCGTATGTAATTACGGAACTTTAGGGCCTAGATGTGCAAACTGTTACCAAGACATAACCAAACACCATACCATAACTGCCAAAGAGCTTTAGTCCTTCAGAAAAGACCCATTCGTACCATTGTCCGTATTGATATATGGACAATGGTACGTATGGGTCTTTTGCAAAGAGAGAGCTGTCGTCCACATTTCTTAGTTATAAACATCCTTACCACCTTCCTATCCCAGATCCTCCCCGACCCTTGCTCGACGAATCGCCAGCCCGCGCCGTAGCTGTGCGTGTAGCTTTAAATTCCCCTGATAATAATCATAACCCTGATTTTATCTAGCCACCGTCACCGTCGGTTCCTTTCCGTCCTCCCTTCGACTCTGCCCTAAGCCGACGTTCGTACCCCACAGCGCCCTTAGCGCGCAGTCGTTTAGTTTATAAGTTTTGCGCCCTAGCTGGAGGCTTTAAGTTTTTAGGAGCTTAAGGCAACCACAGGAAAGACCGGTTAAAGAGCCACGATCTCTAATGATCAACTCTGAGATGCCCTAGTTAAAAAAAAAACCTTTCTCAGTCTCAACGTTACAGTACTCCTGACTAATCTTAAAATGTACATACATGAATAAGAGACAGATGAGGAAAGACACACGTAAAAAAGATTTGAGAAATAAGATAAAGTCCTCACTTCACCGTTGTAAAGCACAGTTCACTATATCAAGCAGTGCAAATATTCAACAAGCTGCCATTAACCTTGAAAAGATTGATTTATACATATCTGCATTTAAAACATAGCTTCAAGCATTCCTACTAGATAAGTTTCTCTACTCCATTGACGACTTGTAATAATATTATGACATGTAATTTTCTCCTGTCAACTTATGTAAATGATGATGTTGTTTTCTTTTTTTTTAGTGTGTTATGAATGTTTTTTATATAATTATTTTTATTATGTACCTACTTATAATGAGTTCAAACACAATGTAAATTGTTTATGAATAAATTGAATTTCATTTAATTCAGTTTAATTAAAATTAAGCATGTCATTATATGGTAGCAATATTCATGGTTTGTTTTTTGTTTTTTTTTTTTGGTTTGTGTTTTAGTTTGCACGTCGATGTCCCTTAAACCGGATATAATCCAATGATCCAAAAATATCAGTGAACTAATATTTTACTTCAGCAGCTATAGTTTTCGGGTTAAATCGTTTTCAGGGCACCCGAAAGTAAAGCTGTTCATAACACAAGGAGGTCTACAATCAACAGACGAGGCTATTACAGCAGGAGTACCTCTGATTGGTATACCGATATTAGCAGACCAGTGGTTTAATGTAGAAAGATATGAACATCACAAGATTGGATTCAAAATAGACACAGAAACACTTGATGAGGAACAGTTAAAGAATGCGATCACTACTGTTATTGGAGATGAAAGGTTTAAAATTTAATTATATTCTTTAATCGCTTCATTTAGGAAATACTTGCGCCCCTTTTAGAGCAATCTATCTAATTTTGTCTCATTTTATCTTATTTTATCTAATTTTCCCTAAATTTATATAATTTTATCTAAATTTATCTAATTTTCTCTCTCAAATATTCTCTAAATTTCTCAAATTTTATCTGATTTATCAAATTTTATTAAGTTTAGTCAAATTTAGTTTCATTTTATAAAATTTTGTCTTTTAAGTAATTTTGTAATTTAACCTAATTTTATGATTGTATAATTAATCACTAGTATTGACCGATAACTTATATGTGTGATTCAAACTGTAAATATAAGTTGGTTATCTATACTAATATTATTATAAAGAGGATATATTTTTTTGTTTGTTTGTTTGTATCGAATAAGCTCCGAAACTATTGGACCGATTTTAACCATTTTTCCACTAATAGAAAGCTAAATTATCAGCAAGTAGTACATAGGCCATAATTTATTTTTTTTAAAAAAGTGTACGAAACGCGGGCGGGCGATGTGATGCGACGGGGTGGGACGGGGGAGCAAGAAATTTCACGCGGACGAAGCCGCGGACAGAAGCTATTTAATAAATAAATAAATAAATAAATAAGCAATCAATTTAGTGACAAAGCACTTCTCCTGTTAAAGCATCACACGTAGAGAGTATAATGCTTCCATACCCTTTTCAGCTATTAATCACCATTGCTGTTTGGGTTATCCAAGGTATAAACTTAGAATTTCAGGCTATGAGACATATATATAATATATTTATTTATTTATTTGCTAACATGTATAACACTGGTTAGTAGGCACAATGGTGCATCCACACCAAAGTGACTTTTTGTAGAGCAACATGAACCTAAACTCAAATCTCAAACTCAAACCATTTATTTCAATTAAACTATTTACAGGCACTTTTGAACTGTCAAAGAGACGGTCAGTTAGTCAGAAAGTTGAAGCTAGATGCCCATTCCAATACGTAGATCACTTTGGAGAAGAACGGGCAAGAAACTCCAAGGACACTTTTTTCAATCAAGATATTACAAAATCCTGGGTACATTATTCTTGTTGTTTCTATATGTGAGACAATGTAAAAACTAATAAAACAATTCAAAATATAAAATTAAATATTAAAAATAAGCCCTGGCAGTCAAGAGATGATCAGTCCCAACTGACGGCACCCGTTCACGAACATCCAACATTAAGTAACTTGATACAACTTTTTCGGCATAAATGCTATAATTTTTGTTATCTATTATTGCTAGTGAGCAACCCACTTGCAAACGTTACTCCACAAAAACTAACTGCAGTGTGGATGCACCTATAAAATTTCATAACACAGTATTAAGACGTGCACCATGTAAGGACACTGCAAACAATATAATATTGATTCTAATTATTACAATTCATAACATTATATTATACTAGCTTTCGCCCGCGGCTCTCCACGCGCGGATGATGGTTATCGCGTAAAAAAGTAGCCTATGTCCTTCTCCAAATCCCAGGCTATATATCTGCCAAATTTCATGATGATCAGTTCAGCGGTTTAGGCGTAAAAACGTAACATACATACATACAGACAGACAGACAGACAGACAGACAGACGGACAGACAAACAGACAGAGTTACTTTCACATTTATAATATTAGTATGGATTAGTTTTTACATTGTCTCACATATAGAAGCAACAAGAATAATGTACCCAGGATTTTGTAATATCTTGATTTAAAAGTGTGTGCTTGGAGTTTCTTGCCCGTTCTTCTCCATAATGATTTACGTATTGGAATGGGCATCTAGCTTCAACTTTCTAACTAACTGACCGTCTCTTTGACAATTCAAAAGTGCCTGTAAATGGTTTAATTGAAATAAATGCTTTGAGTTTGAGTTTGAACTGGATTGTTGAGCTGTTTCCGAACCTACCAGTTGTCACGAAATAATGCCACATTATTTTCTTCTTCAATTTTAGGTATCGTCAAAACGTTGCTAAGCTTCGTACTCTAATGTATGATCAACCAATGCGTCCACTGGAGCGCGCCGTGTGGTGGACGGAGCACGTCCTGCGTCACGGCGGCGCGAGACATCTGCGAGCGCCCACCGCCAACATGTCGTGGACAGAGTACCTAGAAATAGAACTAGTTCTAACTCTACTGATAAGCTTACTGATTCTAGTATTCACATTAGTCAGTATTGTGTATTTTGTTTGTATAAATTATGTAACTTCGAAGAAACTTAAGGCAGCTTGATGAATAAACATGTTGATTTTAATCATAAGTTTGTAATTCGAACGTTTGGTTTGATGGTTGTTTAAAATTTCGATCAACTTTCACAATCATTTGTAAATTCATTTTGGTTTGACTTAAAGCCTTGAGTGATTACAGCAGCTTTTAATTCAAGTTATTTATTGTGTTTTGTTTTGAAATAGTGTTGTACATTTAAGTCCAAAACTAATAGTTTTGCATACTCTTCTATAATTAAACCAGATTTGGTCTTAAAATTGAATTGTAAGCTGATTTTATCAATTAAAGTTACTTAAGAACAAAAGAAGCTAACACGAGGCTTTTGGTGGCAATTAAAAATTCTAAAGCCAATTTAAAAACGAATGATGTTGGTCTGAAATAGTTTTTCGAATAAAATATATTATAATGGAGTTTGGCTGCGCATTTATTGATTCTGACTTGAGTTTTTTTGAGTTTTCTTGATTATGATTTATGATCAAGACAACTTACTTACAATGAATTAAATTGGTTGGCCTAGAACAATATTACGGTAATTGATAATTTGATAGGTTGAGATGTTGATTTTCGATGTTGTAAAAGAGTAAAAATAAAAATATACTAATCATAAAGATTATTCAAATATTTAATTTTGTAATCTGATAATATATAAATCTATACACTAATATTATAAAGCTGAAGAGTTTGTTTGAACGCGCCAGTCTCAGGAACTACTGGTTGGAATTGAAAAATTATTTTTGTGTTGGATAGTCCATTTATCGAGGAAGGTTATAGGCTATATAACGTCACGCTACGACCAATAAGAGCGGAGCATAAATGAAAAATGTTGCAAAAACGGGAAAAATTCTTCCTTTTTGAGAGTTTCCGTTGCGAGCGCTGCGTAAACGGTTTAAGTTATGCAAATATCATGTATGATGGAATTTTTCGCCCTTAAAAGTTCTAAAATAAAATCCGCGACAGCCTAAGTCTATCTTTTAAGATTGACTCACTATAACCTTTGGAATCGAAACTTACGCGGTTGAAACCGCGGGGAGCAGCTAGTATTTACATAATTTAAATGCTAATAGTCTAAAACAGTAATAATAATATGTACAAGTATATAAAAAAGGGAGGGGAAAGAATCAAAGGGCATCAAAAAATTCACCCGCATCGCTGTCAACAGGAAATGTGCCCAAAAAGCTGGCAGCATTGCCACGTTGTATGGCAATGCTGATTCTTTGGGCAAGAAATAGGCCAGCCCTCTGGTCACGTGAAGAGTCAACCAATCGTTTGGCGATGTCTCGAAATACCAAGTGGGCACTTGAACCACATGGTCCTAGTGTTTCAACCCCAAACCAAACATAAAGATCCCAATAAGGCTGTTATATTTGCGCCGTTTGAGGTTTTCCGCACCTGCAGCAGCCGACCCAGCACAGCCCGCCGTGCTAGGAAGATGGGATGGCGCAAGGGTGTCGACACATGTTGCGTCCCACACCAAAGGCCGACCTAACTTCCAAGGCATTATCTTCATGCCGTCTCTTCCCATCGTTGCGTGCCAAGCCATTGGGTTCTAAAACAGCTGGCGGTGACAAGAGCACGACGGATGATATCATTGATGCTGGCGTGTCGTGCTATATACTTATCTATGTATATAATCTTATTTATAGATAGGCCAGAACACATATATATATACACTATCTATCTATCCTTTATAAAAATAAATAAGTTTAGAATTCCGAAGCATCTCAGTACAAGAAATAAACATTAAATTAGAAATATTTTCAGCTTCCAGTTAACTAACTGTCAAGTCAAAAGAACGTGATAATGAAATACACTTGAGAGCAATAAAATCGTACACCTTGACTTTTTTCAGTTATGGCTTTTTTTTTACAGGAATATTCATTATCATTGAAAAAATTGTAATGCTAATTGAAATTTTATGACACTCGCGTCACTACATCTACGGCGCGAGGATGCCAAGACAAGATAGATCAGCGCAGTAACAGATCACGCTTTGCCGATCGGAGCTCCGTCAGGTCATGGTGACGGAATGGCGGGAGAGGCCCTTGCACCCTACCGGCCTGGATATAATCCAAGCGGTCCGGTCAGTGCTCAACTACTGGCTCGAGAGTAAGCACGGCTCCCTGACGTTTCGAGCGATGCAAGTGCTTTTGGAGCACGATTGCTTTGACAAGTAATTGTGTCGCATAAGGAGGTAGCCGGAGGCTTGGTGCCATCACTGCGTCCATTGTCTGGAAGATACGGTGCAGCACACGCTGGCTGAATGTGTCGCATGGGAGGAGCCACGCCGTGGCCTCGTTCCAGAAGTGAGAAACGACCTATCGCTGCCGACTGTAGTTCGTTCAATGGTCCGCAGTGCAGAGTCTCTTCGGTCTTCTTCTGCGAAACAGTTATCTCGCAGAAGAAAGCTGCAGAAAGGAAAAGAGAGATTACAGGTGCTCTCACGTCCCACAGCAGGTGTACTGGGGGTCGGTGGAGGGCAGATAACTTCCTCTTCCAGCCACCATAAATAGGTCCAGGGGTGACGGATGCCCCCAATTCCGTCACCCCTGGACCTGTTTATGGGACTACTCGCCATCACACAGGACCCGATATGCCGGCCGGCGCGTAGTGTTCCACGCACGTCTCTCTATGACGTAACTGGGGGAGTTCAACACTTTACCCCCTATGGGACGGAGCTCGTAGCACGCGGGCTGTCACTAGTCTGAGACAGGGCCAGACGCATCCGCACCCGCAGCACCCTGACGAAAGTGTACGAGGGAACTCCGGGTCGATTTTAGTCAGTAAGAATCTGATAGACCCCTTTACCCACCCCAAAGCGGAGGACATCCATGAGGATTTCCATACAGATTTTTTTTTATAGTAGGTTGTCGTCTGCTTACTTTCGCCGCTTGAGGTTTTCCGCAGCCCCGGCAGCACGCCGAGCTAGGAAGATGGGATGGCGCAAGAGTATCGACACACGTTGTGTCCTACACTAAAGGCCTACCCACCTTACAAGGAAATAAAGACATGCCGTCCGGTCTCTTACCATCGTCGCGTGCCAAGCTATTGGGTTCTAATATAGCTGGAACGCCGACGTTAACAACAACTCGTCGGATGATGTCATTAATGTTTGCGTGCCGCGCTAAGCGACCCACACTTTGGGTGCAAGACCAACAAGGAGTTCCTAGTCGCAGAGAAGGAGCGAGGCGGAAAGTAGTATCGTCGAACAACAAAGATAGTGTATGAAGCCAAAGACCCGACTCCCAAAATTGTTTAAGAAAAGTACACAAAGTACGTAACAAGGAGTGTGCAATTTTGTTGCTCTCAAGTGTAGAAGAACAATCAAGTTAATTAAATAAAGAGTGTGAAATTGAAAACTTGGAAAAGAATTATAAGATTAATGGTCGAAGACTCCATTTAGCGATTAAATGAGTCACCAGAAATTGTTAATTGATTTAGATAGACATTTTCTGCCTACATTTCATTTTAAGGCGAGGTTCTTCAAGTTAACCTCTAGGAAATGTAATTGTAATGTCATTTTATTTAAAAACGGTAATGGTTAAACACGTGAAAAAATGATATGTTGCTTTTGAGACCGTTCTGTAGGTACATCGGGTACTCGTTACATAATTGGATAAAGTTCGCTCGATAGAAATAAAATCCAAACATAAACTAATAACATAAAATAATTTTAATCTACAACATAAGGGTATCTTATTTTGTAGATTAAAATTATTTTATTTCAATATTATACCATATTATGTACTGAAAATCATATCAAAATAAACGTCTATGATGTAATGTCCGTCGGGTTTAATATTGTTAATATCGTAAAACATATAATTTTCAACACAAAATTAACGAAATTCACGGCACAATTTACTGGCGCCTCTACAACAAAAATGCACGCTCGAAGAACCTCGCCTTAACAAAACAATAACATTTAAATCGTCATTTGTTCCTTATGATGTTGTTGCACGTGGTGTACGACAGGTTTTTGTGTATGTAATGTTGTATAATAAGCGAATATTTAGAATGCTGGATCTTCCAAGCGATGACACCTTTCTTCAACCTAGAATCAATAACATTCTCCAAGTTTAACACAACGTTTGATTTGATTTGTATCTGAGAGCCGAAAACCTGTTCAAATAAACCTAATTGAATTTAAAAGCTCAACTTTATTGGACAGAAAAGTTCTGAAACCATTTTGGCAACATAAAAGGTATTTTCATGGAGCCAGGAGTTTGTTTGCTGGGGACCTCTAAGTGATTTGGAGTCTTTTTTGAACGCAACACTGATTGCTTCTTCCATTCAAAGTTTGGTTAACGAACTGGATAAATGGGATTGAGTTTGCAATTAATGTTTTGGTAACTTAATTTTGGAGGGTAGTTACAGTGGGAAGGCAAGCATTACTTAGGGTTTACTGTGTGAATAGAAATACTTTTGACTTGGCAGAGAAAAAGCTGCTAACTCGGAAATGATGCGTCGTATGACCATGTGTCTCAGAACTTAAATGGTTTCTATACACAAGATTAATAAGGTGCTGCAATAAAAATGATCGAAATCTGTATAAAAAAAAAATCCGATGACTAAGTGCTCTGCCATAGCGCTCCTAAGGCTACACTCCAACCTAATAATGTTAGTGACCATGACAGTTTAAAAACTTATAGTCTTACCATAGCTCACCACACATACAAAATTAAATAACCATATTATGCACCATATTTTTTGGTTTCTATCCACAATTTAGCATTATTAGTTACGATTCCTTTCATAAGCACCTTCCACGATTGCGAAGCAAAGTAAATTAATCCTCTCTGCCTTTGTATTAACGTCAACCCTTTTCAAATGACGGGCCCAGGAGTCAGATACACGTGGTATTGACAAATTGAGAATAGCTATTCATAAATTAGCTTTGGATTCAATGACAACTTTTATTCGTAATAAATGATGGTCCAACTGATAAGGAAACCGATTGTTTTATTTTTGTGACAAGCTTTTGCCCACGGCTTCGTTCGCGTGGAAGTTTTAAGACACCACAATATACTAAAATACCAGCCACATTTTTGTAAAGCTTCCCTAAATACTACGTTTGTATTTTTGGTCTCAGCAGCCAAAATATACAGAGAGTCAGGGCCTCAAGTCTGCTATTACAATAGTTTCGAAATGGTCTATCATTGATTTCGTAATTGTTGATTTTGACAAGTTTGGTAATCTACTAATATAATGGCGTAATTATGACTTTCCAATGGTCAGCCACTGACACTCCATTGAAAGAATTGGTAACCTCGTACATAATGACAAATGAAACTTCCTACTAAACTTCCAACTTCCTACTACTTCAGATGGCTTATAACAGTAATAAATAATATGTAAAAATATATATAAATGAAATCTGGCATGAATAAATGTTCAAAATGTCATTGTAATACAATTCTATTACGAGACCATTGACCGAACAATGATCAACCATTATGAATTTAGCAGATTACGAACTTTTAGCAAAATGACAATGGAATCGTGTTGGAGTGACGAATTTAAAAAAATAGCAGACTTGGGCCCCAGGACTGGTGACGCGGGAGCAAGCGACATACAGTTGTCCGTGTGTGAACTAGCTCGTTTTGAGGTCGACACCCGCAGCCTTCAGTACCAATTTCCTATTGCTTGCGAAATTTAAAATGTTTAGTGGATTAATGAAGGCCTGCGTTCCTGCATATACACTAATGGCACAAAACTGATTTATTGAATTTTACATTCTTTCAGATTATTCCTGAAGAACAGCTATCACTAAAATAATATAACAGTATCCCGTGTGTTTACATTGCAATTGTAAACACTTTTGTGGTTTTTCGGGTGTATTTCCGCTATCCCCATCGCCAAGGCGGTAAAAAATTGGTGCCATTTTACTTACATTTTCCTTTTGTATTGATTTTTTTAATTATTATTTCCAAAATCAGTACTTAAGGCTCAGATACATGCCAGCGACCTTGAGTGGTTAGCTTGCGTGTTCTGTACTGAGCTCACGAAACGCGTCGTACGTCCAGCCAGTAATAGGACTCGCCCATTCAGGAGCGCTGGCCCAAATTAAACGCATTATTAATTTATTACACATAAAACGAAAGATATTTTAATAAAACACGTACATATACTAAAATATCAATAATTAAACTATCTTTAAAAAGGTGAAGGTTTTAGAAAAATACGCTTGATAGATTTTGCGTGATTCTCAGTTTTTTATCCGCGTTAGACATAACTTTACAAATTAATTTCACTATGTAATATAGACATAATCTAAAATATTCACATATGAAGTTATTAAAAAAATGTTCTAATTTAACATATATTTTTTTCAAATCATTAACACTATTCGTTTAGACGTGATTTTCAGTATAAAATCATTAAAAGTCGGTTATCGTCGCCTTAAAGGAATAGGATTTAGTTTCTATCCAGCAAAGTGAATCTTATCGTGTTATTAAAAGCGATTGCATGTACGCTAGATCTTAAAAATTTTATAACATTGTTTTAAATGTTTCTCATAGATTCAAAAAACTAGGAAGCCCGGTCTCTGTCGGACCATACCGCCTTAAAACTGTTTCTGTCTCTAAGCAAAATGCTCCACAAACAGTACGGTAGGTTGGAAGTTAGTGTTAACATAAACAGTTAGCTGGGTCCTTATCTTTTGAAATCCCCTATGCTAGGCCATTTCGAGGTCAAAGTCTCACCACCTCTGATGTGTGGCCTACTTTACCTAAATGGGTTCAGTTTTATAGGTAAACGTGCGAGTCAAATTACTGACTTATAGTCTTAAATATATGTGTGTGTGTAAATATCTGCCTAGACCAGCAATTCCCAAACTATGGGTCGCGAGCGAATATTGCGCGGGCCTTGAATAATAGATTTCAGCTATGATTAATATTAAAACTAAATACCGAAATAAATTGGACGTAGCAAACTTTGGTGAACTTTGGTGAAACGTGTGGTGCCGACCATAAAGAATACCACCTGCCAAGCGTGGGTATTATGGCAAGCCCACCCCCCCAAAATTACAAGCACAAATGAAAAATGGCCCCAGATGCGGTGCTTGGGGTAGGCCTATGTCCAGCAGTGTCTTTCGGCTGAAATGATGATGATGATGAGCAAACTTAGTGCGATTAAAAGTAACTAAAATTGAAGTTGATGCTAAAGTTATAATGACAAGAAATAGGAAATACATTTTTCTTATTTGAACAGTCCTTCATTCCTATACGACAATTTTTTTTTTTTTCTCCATGACAGCCAAGAGGTGAGTCCCGAATTTGGAAGTTTTTTTTTAGTTGGGTCGCAGTCCAGTCAATATTGGGAACCACTGGCCTAGACGTTTGATATTTAACGCATTGATGAACCCCTTGGTTTTGATGAACATCAATATTTTACAACAACAGACTAGGCAGATGATAATTTAGGGAAGCTCCATAGCTTCATTAAATTATTATCTGCCTAGCCTGTTCCCAGTTCTAAATAAAGAATACTAAACCCTACCAAAATATCTAATGACGTCAAACATTACATGCATGTAGGTATCTAAAGCCTCAGATAATAATGTAGTGACATCTGGAAGCAACTCATAAGCTCCGTACCAGACAAGACGTTACTCTTTGCGATGTTATTAAATATTATTATGATGTTGCTATTTAGGGTTCCGTGGGAGAGTAAAATTTTCCAGTATTTATTTTGAAGTAGGTACCTAAAATTTTTATGTGCATGAGCACAAAGTACCGTGTGGTGCCGGACGTAAAGAATAGCACCACCCCATTTCTTCCCGTGGGTGACGTAAAAGGCGACTAAGGGACTTACTAGAGAATGGGCAGCAGCGTTCTCTATGCATTTTTAACACCATACTGCGATCGCTAACCCGCCTGCCAAGCGTGGCGATTATGGCAGACTCCTTCAATTGGGGGAGGCTTATGTCCAGCAGTGGACGTCTTTCGGCTGAAATGATGATGAATGATGAGCACAAAGTAAAAAGTGGGCATGTTGATATGAGTCCAGTTGCTTATAGCAAAGGTTTGAAAATAGTGATAAGTGCGTAGTTATTTCTTTCAGTAATTGACTTTTAAGTTATTGTTCTTTGTAATATTTATTTCCTCACCCCTACACTTAAAAATGTTGAAAAAAAAAAGTGTGGAAAACGGATAAAAAATGTATTTGTTAGAGCCAAAAATTCAACAACATTGAAGACATGTCATAATCACCAACTCGCACTGAGCCCGCGTGGTTACGTCATATGGCCCGCTCCCTCTCATAAAGAGAAGACGTGTACCAGCTGTGGAAACATTAGAGACTGGTCAAGCTTAAACTATACATATAAGGATAATTCTAACGAGAACTTGAAAGAAAAAAAAACCTATGTAGAGTAGAAGAGTGAACAACATTTAGTAAATTTCCTATTTATCTTTATTAAAATGTATACAATGTATAAATGAATAAATGCACAATTTGAGAGTAGTTTGTTCAGAATCGTTTAGAGAATAGATTTATGTTATTTTTAATATAAGTAATTCTTTATCCCAAAAATAATTATATTACGTAAAATTACAGTCACACTTCCGTTGTACAGTTAAAACAAACCAAAATGGATGAAGTAGGTACCTACTACGCTAGAACCTTATACGTGTACGACTGTAGATTTGACAAATTCCGGCCATGTTGTGTAATGTATATTATGTAGAAAGAGTAACAGAATTATTTCAAAAGTTTTATTTCAAAACATAACTTACAATAATTTTATACACTTAAATGAAAATTCGCAAGACTGGGTAAGAATTTTTTAAGAAAAGAATAACTATCTTCCTGTTTTTCTATCTTGCATAATAAAATGCAAAAGTTGATCTATTTTTTAATTAGCTTTTGTCTGCGGCTCAGCCCGCGTGGATGTCGGTTATCGCGTAAAAAAGTAGCAAACTCAAACTAAAACTTCACAAATATCGAGATTTCTTTATTATAATAATGTTAGTTTAATGGGGGGGGGTTAGTTTGGGGTTTATTTATAAACACTGCTTAAAGTTAAGTAATGATTAGCAACTGTTTTACCATACATTTTTGACGTTTGAACGTCACTTAACTTTAAGCAACGTTTATGAATAAACAGCTGTATGTCCACATAAACTTGCCGGAATATATTTCCTAAATGATGGTGAAAACAGCATCAAAATATGATGCGTAGTTAAAGAACAACGCGGTGACACAGGCAGGTATGAAAAGTAATTAAAGCGGCTGTAATTTTTTAATCCAGGATAAGTTTTTGACCAGGGAGCAATTGTTTTTTTGGTCGATCAGTATCAGTAATAGAACACATTCCCATTATTTGTTCAATACTTTTTTTGGTCCACCTGAAATGAGCAAAATATGGATACAATCTATTCGTAATAATATCAATGGGCGAGCGCACAGCTGATAGGTACCTACTACTGCGTTCCGCTTCAATGACCGCGCCGCCGCCGCGCCGGCGCATTGCGCAACGAGTAACCATTATACCAGTTTCGAAATAAACATATTTCGTTAACGATAACTTAATTTTTTTGTACTAAGACATATCAAAATAAGAAATAGGTGTACAATAAAACATGTTTAAGTTTAATTTGTCAAAATTTGCGCACTGATTAAAAACTTTTCCTGTATGTAATAGACATAGAAGGAGAGATCTTACTACGTATGTACATAAACATATTTTGCGTAGTTCAATTATCATGATGCAGCAAGCTAAGACTTCATCTAAAATCAGAATAACCAATATGCATACAAGCATGCCATCATCATCTGTCTAGCCTTTTCCCAAATATTTTAGGGTCAGCTTCCAGTCTAACCGGGTGCAGCTGTATTTTACACGGAGTGACTGCATATTTGACCTCCACAACCCAGTTAATAGGTAATACGATACCCCTTGGTAAGACTGATTGTCAGAATTTCGGGCTTCTGACGACCCGTAACGACTGTCAAAGACCCACGAATGACAACCGGGACCAACGACTGAACGTGTTTTCCGAGGCATGGAGGGGTCTCGGTATATAAAGATGGTCACCCATCCACGGACTAACCGCGGCAAGCGTAGGTTAACATGATCGATCGACCCATGCGGCCGTTATTCCTTAGCCACGAGCCAAAAAACAACGCGAGAAAATGTTACATTAAAGGCTTTCTAGATTAAAACATTCTGATTATTATCATCTTGATGCCCTTGCCGTCACGTCATTCTCTTCCTAGCCACATTTGTCTCACTTATTTGAAAGATATGGAAATAAATGAAACGAAATCGTTTATTCTGTAAATAGGATATCGGAATCACTTTTACACGTCATATACAATAAAAATAAGCGACATTTCCTATTTGACTACCTCTGAGAAGAAATGGCGAAACAAACTCCCCCTGAGTTTGTTTCGCCATTTCTTCAAAGTCTCTTTTAAAGTCTAGACATAATCTTGGTCAGATCATGTAAGGACCATGTAGATCCGTGTCTGAAATGGTCTTTTGAGGACAGAACCACACAATTTTGAGTAGACCTGTCCAGTCAGCAAGCATTTGTCAGCAAACGTGTAGCTCAACTCAGGATTTAAGGAGCTCAACGACTCGCCGAACAATACCAAAGAAAGGACATTTGGGTAGGCCGCATAAAGTACTCAAAATACCAGACCATCATTAAAACTACGTGAGAAAGAGGGAAAAAAAAGAGATAATCTTAAAGAAAACAAACGACCCACATAGTGCTCACATTCACAATAATGATGATGAAAAAGATGAATACTTTCATAGGAGATCATTGGCTAAGTAAACAGCGCACGGGTCGATCAAGTTTAAGCTAATTGCTGAGGTCCGGTGATGGGTGGCCATCCATTACATACCGAAACCACTCCGTGCCTTGGAAAGAACGTTAAGCCGTTGGTCCTAGCTTTCATTCGTAGACCTTTGTCAGTTGTTACCAATATTCAGAAGACCGGGAGTCTCTTCTTCTTTACACCTACATTCTGCCCCATTAAACATCGCGGTTAATTTAAAAAAATAAAATAAATTGCAATGCTTCTACAGAACCCAAACCATATTCTCTCTAAACCATGAAGCGTGTTGTTTTTCCGAGAAGTAGCTCTGAGCGTAATGGACAGATTTTAATTATGTTTTCCTCTTCTTGAATGACAGATAATTCAGACAATATCGAGACTTCTACCTACTTTAGGTACAAGCTGGTTTATGCTTAGGTATTTGGGTATTCAAGCCTTTCAGCACTGAATGAGAATAAAGCTGATATTGCATTTGCTGATCCGCAGTGTCTCCAGCCGTAAGTCTTTGACCAGTGCGTATCGCCAGTGATGACTTATGGCACTAAAACGTGGTCGCTCACAATGGGTCTTATTAGAAGGCTAAAAGTCACCCAAAGAGCAATAGAGAGGGCTACGCTTGGAGTTTCCCTACGTGATCGAATAAAAAATGAAGAGATCTGCAGGAGAACTAAGGTAACCGACATAGCTCGAAGAATTGCCAAACTTAAGTGGCAATGAGCAGGGCACATTGCTCACAGAACAGATGATCGTTGGGGCTGAAAGGTTCTAGCGTGGCGATAGCGTACCTGAAGACGTAGCATTGGAAGTCCTCCCACAAGGTGGAACGATGACCTTGTGGAAGCCGCAGGAATCTGGAAGCGAGAAGCACAGAACCGGTCGAAGTGGCAGTTCTTAGGGGAGGCCTATGTGGACGTTTTTCGGCTTAGCTGATATTACGGTCATAAAACTTTCACATTAGAATATTTTAGCTACATGAGATGCCTAATTAATCAATGGCAACGGTGGAGTAAAACATCGTGAGGAAACCGAGAGATATTGTTTGAGAAATATTTCTCGACGTCATGTGTAGCTAACTCAGAGACCAAACTAAAAACTCTGACATTAGGTTAGTCACTAACCACACGAAAAGAAGAATAAGGGCGGGTTGTTTCTCGTCCACAAAACGCACGCGTATACGTCATAAATGGCGCTAACTATCGTCAAACCAAAAAAAGCGTTGTTTCACAAAATTATGCCCTTAACGTTCGTTAAAAAATAACGATTACAGTAACCACTGGTTAACGTCATTTTATTCTTTTACATATTTTATATATATATATACATATTTTTTTTTTTTTACATATTTTGATATTTAACGAAGTTAAATATATATATGTTAGTTATATATATGGTCGGTTACTGACCGACCCAGACGACCCCAACACTCTCCTCCAGGAGAGTCGTAGGGAAACTAGTACAGTTCGAAAGAGAGTATACACTACACGATCGACATTCCGACCTTGCCGCCCCGCGCAAAATCCCCGACTAAATTGTCCTCCCCGACCCTTGCTTGTAGCGCAAGCGCCAGCCCGCGCTATAGCTGAGCTAGTAGCTTTAAATCCCCCTGACCATAATCATAACCCTGATTTTATTCAGCCACCGTCGGTCCCTTGCCATCCTCCCTCCGACTCAGCCCTAAGCCGAGGTTCGTACCCCACAGGGGGTGCCCTTAGCGCGCAGTCGTTTAGTTTATAAGTTTTACGCCCTGGCTGAAGGCATTAAGTTTCATTAGGAGCTTAAGGCAACCACAGGAAAGTCCGGTTAAAGAGTCTCAACCTCTGATGGTTAACTCTGAGATGCCATAGTAAAAAAAAAATCATATGTTATCGTTATTACGAGTATTTGACGTACGTATATTACGTTAACCAACCATTTGAAACAATCGGCCCTAAGAATGGCAAACTTTTATTGTAATGGCATAACAAAATACGTTATTAGAGGCATCAAAAAACTACTTTCTGTCACTCAACTTAAATAAGGCTAAGAGTAAGCTCAGGGAGTCAGGGGACAAGAAAATTAATGAGTTTTTCTTAGGGGAAAAAACCGGCCAAGAGCGTGTCGGACCACGCACAATGAAGGGTTCCGTAGATGGTATGAATTTATCCCAAGAACAAACTTAATATTGAAGTTGAAAAACATATTCTCCCATACAGAATGTATCGGAGAACATGTTTTCCAACTGTTCACAAGTTATTTGCCTATTTAGCTGTGATAATTTTCTTTTTGACTTCGTTATAATATAATGAAGTTAAAAAGAAAACTATCACAGCTGTGAAAAAAATCACGACAGTAGTATATATTATATACTACTGTCGTGATTTTTTTCATATATAATACAAAAATTTTGCTAGCAGGGGGCGAGGGGGGAACACTTGACTCTATTAAAAATTAGCACTTTAAAGCATCGAAAAATGGTTTTCACAAACCCACAATATTTTTGAACGGCCTACAATACCCCACACCATGGGACAGATGAGAAAAAAAATATCATCCCCACTTTGGTGTAGAGGAGGTAGGTGCCTTAAAAAAAATCAAGATTTTATTTTACCACTTTGTCGGCGTGATTAATATGTATTTTAATCATAATCACGCCTTGTTTCTCCGAAGGGTTGGGCAGAGGTGTACCTATAGTAAACCCACATTTAGCCATTAAGCCGGTTATATTTAAGTCCCATGTTAATATTTTTAATTAGCCCCCAAAATTAGGTCATATAATTGCCAATAAACGTTTGAACGCGACTGAACGGACAACAGCTTAGGTTTAATACGTCCAATAAAGATGGTCATCGCTAAGTACGAATCCATCGCTTTTTTGTAGTCAACCAAATTTGGTCGGATAACCAGCCGTTGTATACATGTTTATTTTTATTTTTATAAAACAATGCTAAACATTCCAAGCTGAATATTTTCATGATATATTTTTTATTAAACGCACTAATTTTTGGTTTAAACCCACACATCTTGGGTTGAGCCGGTTTCTTGTATTTTGCAGTCAAAGTTATGACAACGTCGTTTTGACTTTTAGCAATTTTATTCAATAACGCATGCATGTACACTTTTGAAACTTTTTATGGTTATTAAAAGGGCCAAAAAGGACCGAATACAGTTTTCAGCGAGCTTATGTTTTCTCATTTAGGCGCTGCGATATTTTTTTATGATTTTCAAAAAAACGCGATTACTTGAAAATTATAAATATTTTCTTAAATCTAATTCTGTCACAAATACGCACAAATAGAGGTACTCGTATATTACTCTGCAGGCGCACATATAATGGTTTCAAAGATACACGATGAATAGGCTCAATCGGGACTTTATAATAAAAGAAAAGTGGACTGTATTTAAATAGGTGTAATACCACAATTATCTTATAGAACAGTTTACAGAAATGCCCGTATACTCATACCAAAATACAGTTTTCTAGCCCTAAGAGTCTTTGAGCTAAGCTGCGGACAGACATACAGACAGTCAGTCAGACGGACATGGCGAAACTATAAGGTTTCCTTGTTTACTACGGAACCCTATAAAGTGACCTATTTCCACTTATCCGGGATAAGTAAATCATCACCAACTACATTTACCAACTATATTGGAGTTGGCATCCAGTCCAACTGGAACTGTCCACCTGACCTTCACGACATAGTTACTGGTAACAAGATACTCCTTGGTAAGACTAGTTGTCAGAGGCCTTAGTAGACTAATACACAGAAACATAGTTAAAAAAATATAATTTTCCAATTTATTTACTTATGTACACAGAAAACACAAAATAAAGAAAAATACACAAGGTTAGAAAAGCACAAAGGCACTACTACTAGTAAATGGAATTGTACTTAAGCCCATGTCAACATTGGAGTCTGACGCCTTGCTCATCAATCATCATCATCATCATCGTTAATAGAAATTAACTATAATCCTCCAAGACTCACTTAAGGTGAAACTAGTCGATAATTTTTCCATACAAATTTCGGGGGGTATTACTCCACTGTTTGACATTGTATATCCAAAGTTAAACATGATATCGTTTTGTATTCATGTTAATTTTTACTGTGCGGAATCAGAATATTAAAATAAAAAAGTTATGAGCCAACAAAGATTCGTTTTTCCTGATAATTTTAACGCAAATTTGGGTGTAAATAAGTAATAAAATAAGTGTAAAATCTTCCAAACAAAGTCCACTCCAACAAAGTACAATTATCGAAGATTCATGACGGCACGGTTGGCACAGTGGTTAAGCGATTGACTGCTGCGATGCGTGTCGTGGGTTCGATTCCCGCACGGAACAAATATTTGTATGACCTACAATTAGTTGTTCCGGGTCTGGCTGTTTGTGTATGTGAGTTTAAATGTTTGTAAACGCACCCACGATACAGGAGAAATTCCTAGTATGGGGCAACGGTTTATAAAAAAAAAAAGACGTGTGGCACTCGGGGACTGCCGCGGTAAAGCTATTGCATAGCATTTTGTATCAACTTATGCAATTATAATTATTTATTTATTTTATTTATGCAGTATTTCTTTTTCTTTGATATTAATATTATTATTTTTTTTTCGTTACGGAATTTCTGGATTCGTTCCCCACGCTCAAGGCCCGCGATAGAAGCTATGCAATAGCTTAAAAACAAAATAAATAAGTGCTGAACGTCGTAAAAGTGTACACCTACGTAAACAAAGTCAAATACTATTCAAATATAAGCATAATAACAACTTTAAAATAGACGAAAGTGTTGAACCTAAAGTAATTTTAAATAAAAAAAGAGTGACAAACTGTTTTGACAGCGAAAAAATTCCATCTGTCAGTCATTTCCAAAAGTCAAGTTTAAAAATTGTTCAACTGGAATGGTATCAACTATTTGGCAAGCTTTAATTAAGTCATTGTAGCCTTGCGGTGCAACAGGGGAACTGAATGTACTCGTAATCGACTTGGCGTGAGTTCAAACCCCACTATCAACAATCACTTTTTGTGAAGATCATAATTTGATAAACTAATATTTATAAGAATAAAATACGCAGTACACAGAAAAAAGAACTGCCAGAAATTATTAGATCACTAGAGGGTACTGGTGTAGTAAAACCGTCGGAGTGGGGAGCGTGAGGTTTTTTCGTTACGGAATTTCTGGATTCGGTCCCCGCGCTCAAGGCCCGCGATAGAAGCTATGCAATAGCTTAAAACTAAACAATTGATTTATCCAGAAGTTTTTTCATAAAACTCAACCTTCCAAAGAACTTTTCGTAATTTTTTACGCGCGCGGTTTACTATGAATTATCGTGCATTTCACTCAACACACGATGACGGACACGATGCTAGGTGAGACAGCGTACATTTTGGCTACCAGTGAGTTCAAGCCCACGACTAGTTGGCTCTTAAATACAGAATCCCATCCCACTCACAAGAAACTAATTACATAAAGTTATAAACTCAAATAAACACGGGAACAAAATCCAATCTTCCCCGAGATTACTAATTCAACGCCAACAAGCAGTTTACTAAAACCCAGGACCACATGTACTTACATCAAAGTCATGAAGTTACGGAGTGACAAATAAGCAAAAGTTAATTCATTATCACAGGCGTAAACTGCACCGGTGGGTACCAGCAGTTTGTTAGTTCCAAACTTTCCAGATGGTATAAGAGTAACAGAGACAGACATAGAAAACATTGATGTCGAAGAAAGAGATGACGATAAAGACGTAACGAGGTTAAAAGTTAAGAATCTAGGGACAGTATTAAAGCGAAATGGGGCAAGGGTTCGCGAGAAAAATGTTACTCAAGGCGTTAATATAGAAAAAAAATGTTTAGTTTTTGTCACGTTTTAATGTTTACGTAATCTGGGCTTGGTAAGCAAGGTCTTGGATTTTATTTGATTTATTTTATGTCAGACTAACGTTGATGGAAAATATGCAGAAGATGTCTTTATCGATCTGAAATCGTCAACACGTAGTGAGCTGGGTGTGGTAATTATTGCCTGTTTCGAGGTTTGCCTCAGCAATACTAAAATAACAGGATTTAAATATCATTCTTCGGTTTAAAATCATCGTTTTTTTGACGTGATAATGTCTTATAAATCGATGAACGCCGGCTGCACGCACGAAAAAGCATGACTCATTGTCACGTTCCGCCTGAACCGCGTGTGCAAGCGAGAGCGCGGAACAAGCGATAGAGAGGCACGATCGGCTTAAGCGTTCGGCTTGTGACGCAATGATTTCATAGGACGTTATCACGTAAAATTATCGTCCGTAAACCGACTTTACAGACAACCAGTTTGTTTTCCTTCACAGCATGTATTATATTATATATATGTGTATATTACCAGCTTGAACTATTCTTATTCCTTCAACGCGTGAGCGTTCCTTTTAACATGCTTACAATAAAGTGAAACAATTTTACCTACGGCTACCAAATACCATAATCAGCTTATGATGTCCACTGCTGGGACACAATCTTCTTCTCGGTGAGAGCGAGTACCTAGGCCGTAATCCACTATGCAGCCCCAGTGCGAATTTGGTTCTAGGTCATGCCGGTTTACTCACGATGTTTATAAAACCAAATTACATTACATTTTAATACCAATGCTTCGTAATCCAGTCAGCTCACAAACCAATATTATCATAAGGTAGACTGGTAGATAATGCCCAAGGCATTAAGTCCGCCTTTGTACAGTTTTTACTTGTGCATAAAGTTTTAATAAATAAATAAATAAATATTCAGTCAGCTGCCAAAGTTTAACCGTGTTAATCGAGAGACCGTTAAAAATTCCAAAGGAAATTACTTCAGTAATTGTGACGACTCGCGATTATCCCGACCGACGACGCCGGTAAGTAACGAGCGTTTCGGAAATTAGAAATATAATTGGTTAAATTTTGCAGCTTCGGATTTCTAAGTATTCGAATTATGTTGGTTATTTTTGAAAGATGACCTTAGTCTATTTATTTACGATTTGCGCGTTTGTAATGAGATTTGATCCTGTTCGATCCTCAATTCGTGCATGTTACTGAGTTTTTAGGGTTCCGTAGTCAACAAGGAACCCTTACAAATTCGCTATGCCCGTCGGTCTGTCTGTTTATCTGTCCGCGGCTTAGTTCAGAGATTCTTAGTAGGTACTACAAAGCTATAATCTATACTAATATTATAAAGCTGAAGAGTTTGTTTGTTTGTTTGAACGCGCTGATCTCAGGAACGACTGGTTGGAATTAAACAAATATTTTTGTGTTGGATAGTCCATTTATCGAGGAAGGTTATAGGCTATATAACACCACGCTACAACCTTAAGAAGCCGAGCAATCGACAAAAAGTCGGAAAGAATTACGCTTAGAGAAATCGGAGTAATTGCGCGGGCGGGCAATTCGATGCTAAGGGGCTTAATTTTACGCGAACGAAGTCGCGGGCAGAAGCTAGTATGCTGTATACATATTAATCACGCCGACAAAGTGGTAAAATACAATCTTTTTTTTAGTGTACACGTTAAGTGGGGATGATATGTTTTTTCCCGTCAATCCCATAGTGTGGGGTATCGCTGGATAGGCCGTTTATAAATACTGCGGCTTTACGAAAACCATTTTTCGATTCAGGGATCCGTTTGCGTAATATTAAGCTTTAAAGTGCTATTTTTTGTTAGAGTCAAGTGTTCCCCCCACCGCCCCCTGCCAGCAAAATTTTTGCATTTGGCTATGTGAAAAAAATCACAGCAGTAGTATATATAACGAAGTTAAAAGGAAAACTATCACAGCTAAGTAGGCTTTTCAAGTTAACGAGTGATAGTCGACCAACTTACATTTACAGTTGAAAAACATGTTCTTTCTTAAAGAAATGGTGGAACATGTTTTTCAACTACAATGTTAAGTTTGTTCTTGGGATAAATTCATTCCAACTTCGGAACCCTTCGCTGTGTGTGGTCCGACACGCATTTGGCCGGTTTTTCTATTAGGCTTTTCTGAGTAGCCCGGGGTCTGGGCTTCAAGTCTGCTATTACAATAGTGTCAGAATGGTCTCGCCATTGTGAGTATTTGACAGTGTTTGTATGGCAAATCTGTCAAAAACTCACAATGAAGAGACCATTCTGACACTATTGTAATAGCAGACTTGAGGCCCTGGATTTGTGCCCAGTTAATGGCAATAGGCTCATTCCATTATAGTTCCTATGTGAGACTTAAATATTACTGACAAAGTGTCGTTCACTTTATGTTAATTAAGACGTGATGTTGCGTTCTTCTTCTTTGCGTTTCGAGGGCAGTCTTAATTGAGTCCGCTCAGTTATTGACTACAATTTTGGCGCTTTCAGTAGCATTCATCAGTTCTAGTAATGTGCAGATAACAGGATACGCACAAATCCTTTACTGTCCAGGCCGCACGTTTGTGGAATGCATTGCCAGATCCAATAAAACGCGCGCAATCGCTGCCTGTGTTTTAAAGACTCGTGAAGGAACATTACTTGTTGTTGTGATTTTGTTCTCGTTGTTAGCTGTAATAATCTAGTCTTCATTTATTTTATTTGCTTACTTAGTATGTATGTATGTAGATAATATATTATATACCATATATCTGTGTATCTATTATAGGATATTGTACTGTTATACTTTTTGTTTTTGCACCAATGACAACCCCATTTTATGTCCAGAAATTCACTGTCCATGCCAAGGTTGCCTGGATGAGATCGCAGTATGCGATAAGGCCGCCCATTGTATATTTTATAGTGTATAAGTTCTTTTGTAATGTGTAATCTGATGTACAATAACGCATTGACTGCCACCGCGGTCACCGGTGAACGCTAACAATAGTTTTTCCATTGTGTCTGTTGTCTGGCAGTCAAAGCCTTAAAGTATATATAAATAAATAAATAAACACGATATCAAGTGTCTATTAGTTGGCTATGTCTTAAGTATGTTCTGTTAGAAAAAAAAAATATCTTTTAATTTTCAGGAGCGATTCCAATCAAAAAAAATTTAACCCCAAAAAATTTATTCACAAGTGACGTCTAAAACAATACAATAAATAAACCAAATTCAGACGTAAAACAGATAGCGCTTACTTTTTATTAGACGTAAAACGAACTCGTCCTAGAAAGAAACACGGGAAATGCATTACCCGTACTACAGACAAACATGTACGCATTTAAGTTTATAGAAGATGTGGGGATTTTCTTTGCGTCCTGAATAATATAATTTAATCGTCATGTCTAAGGCAAAACATGTATTTGTCTACATAAGAGAGGGTTTTTGCTTACGACCACATGTTAAAAGGTTAAACTTTCGACTGAAGACGAGTATACCCGATTCAGCGCCACTGACCCAAGTGTGACGGTTGTTTCGTTTACTGTTCAAAAAGAGCGCAAAGAAGTTATTAATAAAAATAAAAATAAAATGATAATCTAGCCATAACTTAACAAAGGCGAAACAAATAAAAATTAAAGCCAATATATATATGACGGAGAACGGTAGGACTCTCTCGTTATCATCAGCCATATTTTACGGTGGGAGTAACTGTGGGTAGTGTTGGTTATTATGCAATATAAAAACCGTTATCAAAATCGAAAGTCATTTACTCAACTTAGGCTGAGAATCAGCACTTTTCTAACGTCAAAATTACATAAGACAGTCCCCCAAAACGCCCGCCCTTCACCACTTCCTAGTGCTTTAGCTGGGGAGAAGAAATGGCGCAACAAACTCCCCAGCAGCATAGCTCGGTCTGTGCAATTAGAAAAAGTTGATTCTATACAGTACTGGATATGCAAAGTAATAAATGTAGGTACACGACGCGCGACAGTTTTTAAAAGTATTCACTGCTTGACCGCCACTGACCAACTTCACTCGTCGCGCTTTATTTTATAGACTTTGTTAAGCGCCGCTAGGCAGCGCTAGCGTCCCCACCAACTCCATCCAACGCCACCAGATGGTGCTGGCGTACTGGATTCAACCCGATTGCGACATATATCGACGCTTGAAAGGCAATATTGACCAAATGACATGTTGGCAACTTTACACTAGAGCATTTTTTTTTTTCAATATAAATACCTATAAAATGCTTTTTTGTGTATACTCTAGTAGAATATACATTAAAAAGAAAAGCATTTTAAAGGTAAAAAAAAAACTAGCTTTTGCCTGCAGCTCCGCCCGCGTGGACGTCGGTTATCGCGTAAAAAAGTAGCCTATGTCCTTCTCCATATTCCAGGCTATATCTCTGCCAAATTTCATTTCGATCGGTTCAGCGGTTTAAGCGTGAAAACGTAACATACAGACAGACAGACAGAGAGAGAGAGAGTTACTTTCACATTTATAATATTCGTATGGATAAAATAGTCCATTTTAAAGTTTTATTTTTATTTTTGAAAAAATACTTTTAGATGCTCTAGTATAAAGTTGCCAACATGTCGTTTGGTCAATATTGCCTTTCAAGCGTCGATATATGTCATAGTCGGGTTGAATCCGGTACGCCAGCGCCATCTCGTGGCGTTCGAAGGAATTGGTGGGCACGCCAGCGCTGCCTAGCGGCGGTTGACAGAGTCTAGATCTATATTTACCCCCACCCACTACCCACTATGTCTTCAGCTTCTGTAAAGACAAAACACCTTCCAACTCATCGCGCTATACTCAATTTAGTATAAGAATCCAAAAATAATTAATTCCGGAAGGAATAAGGATATTTTATTTGCTTGAAGTAATAAATCTCTTCTCTATTCAGACGTAGAATTCTTATTATAATAATTGTGCAAGCAATAATGAACCACATAGTACCAGTGGGTTTTTTATTTTATTTGCTTTACACACTAACTATAGCAATGGGTTTAATTCTGACAGTTCAATAACATTCATTGCGTTATTTACGTTGTTGTGCAGACAAATTTTTTGAACATAAGAAGCAATAATAATAATAATAATTTATTTGCAGACCTTGAAGTCCATAGTGTTAGTAATAACATGAAATATACTTATTTAACTATTATTAGTAACACATAATCAAAACAATAACATACAACATAACAAAATAAAATAAACAAAACAAGATGCCCGTCCTATTTCGAGCCGACCTGTGTGTGCAGTCTCACCCATCGGCCAAGCATCGGGCAGTCCAACCGGTCACTCAATGCCCTCAACATGCTGTGGGAGCTGAAACATATTCTTTGCTAGAGAGAAGCGCTTCGCTTCCGAATAATGGCGTAGAAATCATCTACCCTCGCATCAGTAAACATACCCGAAGCGCTACAAAACCGCGGCAGCCCCACGAGCATTCTGAAGGCATTATTATATTGTACACGCAGGGCGCTGTATGCCTTCTGCGTATACTTGACCCAGAGGCTGCAGGTGTAGAAAGTCTGACAATAGGCTCGAAAAAGCGTCATTTTAACCTCACAACTACACCGTGCAAACCTGCGGGCCAGCATATTACTTCGAACAGACAGCGCCCTACGCTCCCTCTCTATGTCTAAATCATCACATAAGTCCTCGGCAATGAATTAGCAATATTCTTCAAAATTATTCAGATTGTGATTGGTAGCGTACGCAATTAGAGTGCCGAAGCACAACCCAAAATAAAATTTAAAATGTGTTAATGTAAACCGGAAGAGATCAATACCAAAAAACTTCGAAGTAGGTACATCTAGAATTCATGTATTCTAGGACGCAAAAGGCTCTAGAGCTAGACTCTCTTAGCCAGCGTCTCTAGCCTTCAAAGGAACTGACTTTATTAAATTAGGTGGATGAAACTGTGAACAGGACTAGAATGTGTAAAGGGTTCGTTTCTACGACAAAAGTGTATAATAGCATCTGCCTTCCAATGTAAGGCCACAGAGTAATAAAACGGAACAGAGACAAAGCTTCTTAAGAGCGTGCAAAATTGATACCTGTTTTGGTAAGCTTAGCACAGGAGCATGAAACTAAACAAACAGAACGTTAATCAGCTTACGTATTTCAATTTATAAACATAACAATTATTCAAACACTAATAAGTCGGTAGGTATTACCTACGTATATCAAATCATAAACACCAATCATCTGGCATGCATTGTAAAAAAAAGGTTCTCAAATTTTCGTTATTTTTGTTCCTGAATGCACCGTTTACGATGGTAGGTACCTATTCTGTGCCACTTACTAAAAAACCACTAAACCATTTAAGATCAATACCAAAACTTTTTTGCACCACCGGGTTTTTTTTTTTTTTTGATGTTGACTTATAAGGTACCTATCTTTTTTGTTTATTATTTTTAATGTGTACCTAGTAGATACAACACATTAAAAATAATAAATTATAATCAAGTTCAGTCAATCAAAAACCGGATAAGTGCGAGTCGGACCCGCGAGCGAAGGGTTCCGTACCTATAATGAATGAAAGGTAAATTGCGGTTTACGATTTATGACGTATTAAAAAAAAACTACTTATTAGATCTCGTTCAAACCAATTTCCGGTGGAAGTTTACATGGTAATGTACATCATATATTTTTTTTAGTTTTATCATTCTCTTATTTTAGAAGTTACAGGGGGGGACACATTTTACCACTTTGGAAGTGTCTCTCGCGCAAACTGTTCAATTTAGATTTTTTTATTATTAGAAACCTCAATATGATTTTTAAAGACCTATCCATAGATACCCCACACGTGTGGGTTTGATGTTTTTTTTTGTTTTTGAGTTTCAGTTCTAAGTATGGGGAACCCCCAAAATGTATTGTTTTTTTTTTTCTATTTTTGTGTAACAATCTTAATGGGGTTCACAGAATACATCTACTTACCAAGTTTCAACAGTATAGTTCTTATAGTTTCGGAAAAAAGTGGCTGTGACATACGGACGGACAGACAGACAGACATGACGAATGCATAAGGGTTCCGTTTTTTGCCATTTGGCTACGGAACCCTAAAAATGACAATGATGTTTTTATTCCTTCACCTATTGTTCATACACACAATACAGTAAACCATATTCACACTTCTCATGTGCTATTATTAAATTAAAACGAGAAACGTAAACGAACACGACGCGCGTCGCGTACGCGCAGCTCTGAGCAATTCAACTGTCCGAGCCTGTATTAACCATTTTCTCTTCGTACGCGACGAACCCTCCAGTGGTATGCACATACGCGCCCTCATTCTTGTATTAATGCATCTGTCATAGCACGATTGTATAAAGCTTTGTGTCTGTTCTTACTCGTGTGGTAAGACCCAATTTCTATTTTGGAACCTAAAGCCGCATATACACGATGCAAGATTCTTTGTCTCTACATACAATAAAATTGAAGCAAAAAATGACATGCATCGTCTAAGCACTGTTTAAATGGTGCAACTTTTCATGTTGCTTCAACGGGCAATTAAATCTCATCGTGTCTTGCTTAAGACAATATGTGTAGTAATGTAACATACCTTCCATAATTATTTTTAATGGCTTAATTACTTTATCTACGCCCATGCTATATATCGTCTATAAAAGTTTCTGAAACAGTTAGCTTATTGCCAACATTAAAACACGCAGTGTCATAGTAACCATAATAGCATCCAAACGGGAGTTATAATGTTGTACTGAATTTCATAATGCAACTCCTTTGCTTTTAAGAGGGTGATGATCCCTTCCATTCTCACTACTCAATTCGTGGTATCTTTATGAATTAAAAAAAAAGAACATTGTCACGCACGCGCGTTTCTCTGTACTATAATACCATAGCGTCGTATCCCGCCATTTTTGTTCGATATTAGTATTGCAAAAACTGTTTTACCTTTCATAGAGGATTCATGTCATGGGTGTAGATAAAGTCTTGTATGCAACTGTAATAATTAGGTATTAAAACACTCATGTGATACCCACATTCGAGTTTTAATACCCCTTATTATACAACAGTTGCATAAATAACTATTATTTAAGAAATGCAGAATAAATTTAGTTTAAAATCATCTTGACACCATCATAAAATGAACTCAACTCATATAGGCCTACCTACATACGTGCCTTCACGACAGAAGAAAAGTTTTGAAATTCTATTTATAGGACATCGATCGATAGGCTTTATACAACTTCCCTTTGCTAAATTCAAATCCAGAATATTACATGCGTTCAAATAACTATTCACAACTTTTAAGTAGTTTTACCAAATGGAGCGCTCACCAAATGGTATGTAGCGGAATCAATTAAAATACTTAACCCAAGTTTTACCATAGAATTATAACGATTAGAAGCGGCATCCTCATCGAACATATTTTGGAATACCTACTGCCCGCGAATACCTAGGGGCAATGGGCAGAGCGCAGAACAGATGGCCGTTGGGGCCGAAAGGTTCTGGAGTGGCGACCGCGTACCGGCAGACGCCTAGACGTAGCATTGGAAGGCCTTCCACAAGGTGGACCGATGACCTTATGAAAGCCGCAGGAATTGGCTGGATGTGGGAAGCACAGAATCGGTCGAAGTGGCGGTGGGTTTTGACCAAAATCGAAACGAATGCCGCCATTTTTGACGTGACAACGTCTAATAAATCGATGAACGCCGGCTGCATGCACGAAAATGTCCCGTTACGCTCATTGTACGCTTGCGCCGCATCAATGTTTTGCTATGACGTTGTCACGTTAAACTATCGTCCGTAAACCAACTTTACAGACAACCAATTTTATAGAAAAAGAATTTACTGTATGTATTTTTTTTAACCAAATTGACATTCTACTTCAACTAGTACTAGAGCTTTTTCATACAACTGTCAAAGAATGACAGCTGTAGACTGTAGCCTTTACATGAGTTTCGCTACCACACGAATTTCATATTCTGTGAGTGTACATTGATCTGAGATTGACACAGCTTGACATGTCTACGAACCACTTAACCTGTATAGATGATGTCAAAGACGTTTAACGGTTGAAGAATTCCATTGAATCGATTTCGAGTTATTGTGTTCGGGATTTCGATTTGTCTCACAACTCCCGTTTGTCTGTATTGTCCACTTTTAGAACAATGTATGGATTTTGGTCCAAAGAGGTTTTAGACAAAGGGTGGATAGATGAAAATACATTTCCGGACTCCTACATCGAGCCACCCTGCTTTTTTTTTAGCGGTTCTTAACTTTTTTAAATAGTCGTGATTTCAAATTTAGGACAATGATTATACCAAAATGACAGCCAGTATGTCGGCTTCCAAACTACATTCAATTTTGATGTCTGAGCCTTTTTTACAGTAACATTTCATGAAAATCGTATGACTTTTACAATGTCTGTAAATATCTGAGGACCATGTATCTATCACATAATCATTTTATGTGTAATTGCTTCATTTTAATTATTTTTAGGGTTCCGTACCAAAATGGTAAAAAGGAGTCAGTCTATCCCTCCGTCTTTCTGTCACAGCTGGATATTTCAAGAACTACTAATCGTGTCAACTTGAAATTTGGAATAGTTTACGATGACGTTTTCCCGACTATTTTGTAAAAAAGAAAGATTTGTTTTTTTTTGCACTTCAAACTTCGAGGAAGGGTGTAACATAGAGTGGAGAATACCTCCTCTAAAATCCCGGAATAAACCATTTACAGGCACTTTTGAATTGTCAAGCAGTCGATCAGTAAGAAAAATTAAGCTACATTCCCATTCCAAAGCATAGGTACCTATGGAGAAGAACGGGCAAGAAACTCCATGGACACTCTTTTAAATTCAATTGTTACAAAAGTATTCGTTACATCTATAATGTTGCATTTATAACTAAAAGTGAGAACGATGTAAAAATAAAAATAATAAAAACTTACACGTTAAAAGCGTCAAGCGTACAACAAATAGAAACAAAATAAAATAAAATAAAATAACCCGTGGCAGCTAAGAGATGACCAGTCCCAACTGACGGCGCCCGTTCACGAACATGACGCATGGATTAGCACCATTTAGCTCAACCATTTTGAAGGGAGCTAAATGATCCAACACACACGCCACCATCAGCGAGACCTTTAAGTGAGCATGACATACTCTCAATATAATTATACTTAAGATTGATTTAAAGAATCATATAACAGAGAAAAGATTTAAACGTCATCGTCGTAGCGATGTTTCTTACTTTTTTCTTGGCTCCTAAGGATCCTAGCGTGATGTTAAAGAGCAAAAATAATTTCTGTATGTATTTGTGTATGTATGATGTACCGTTTCCAGTTTCTTTGCGACTCCCACACGAAATTTTTAAGGTCATCAGATAACTTGAAGCTGAAAATGCCCATGCATTCCACAACTTTCCTTGACAAAGCCTTTACGGTCCAGGCCACTCTTTTGTGGAATGCCAGATTCAATAAAACGCGCGCATTCGTTGCCTGTGTTTAAAAGACTCGTGAAGGAACATTACTTGTCGTTGTGATTTTGTTCTCTTTGTTATCTGTGATAATCTTTCATTTATTTTCTTTGCTTATATAGTTAGTATGTATGTATCTATGTATCTATTATATATAGCATATATCTGTGTATCTATGATAGGATATTTTACTGTTATACTTTTTATTTCCACCAATGACAACCACAATTTATGTCCAGAAATTCACTATCCATGCCAAGGTTGCCTGGAAGAGATCGCAGTATGTGATAAGGCCGCCCATTGTATATTTTTTAGTGTATAAGTTTTCAAAAGGAAAACTTATTGTAATGTGTAATCTGATCTACAACAAAGTATACATAAATAAATAAGTTATGTATTGATTTTCCTCTCTCTAAACTTCTTCACCAACCCAATTATTATTATGTTTACCAATAACTTAAAACTTCTTCAATCTTCACCAACACTATTAAAACTTGGTCGGAATAATAAGCTGGTAATACCTTCAATAGCAATTAGAAAACAAATAGGGTATAAGTGATCTTAAAATTCCATTGTTAGACTCGGCCCGTATTCAAACACCTGCCTAAGGTTTGTAAGACAAAAGCTTAGTTGAGCAGACATATTTGCAAAAGAAAACTAACCTTGTTTTCGAGGTATAAGGTTGAAATTCGCTTGCAGTGATGTAATGTTTAATTGAAGTAGGTATTGTTAGTTCGAGCCGGTCAACCTGTGAATTTCTCGAATTCAGTCGAAGTACAATCGAGGTTACTATGACGTTGATTGTGCTTCGTACTGTAACTTTTGCTTGTATACCTAAGACAAAAGCTATGTAAAATGGTTGATTTCATATACAACGTGTTTTTTTTTTAATATCCCATAACTCTAGGGTTATATTATATACGTAAAAATAATACAAAAAGTCCTAGAATATGTGGTCCAAAAATGTATAGTTTCGAAGATAATTATCATCAATCATATTAATTTAGGACTAAAATTGTCACCCGTATGACGAACTGTTACTTAAGCGATTTTGCCAAACTGACGAAACTGAGACCCTCGATGTGTGTAAGTATCTAAGTTTCATTGATAAATACGAGTAATTCATTTTCATTCAAACCAATCATTGATATTTAAATCTAAGAAAATATGACGTTGTCATCTTTAAAGTAAGGGTGTTTTACATTAATAATCGTGACTTTGTCGAATTATTTTGTATGAAAAATGAAAACAAAAAAAAAAGGATAATTCAAAAATAATTCAAATATATAACTTTAAAACAGTCTTGCCCAGATCCTTAGACTCGTCCTTCAACTTCCAAAGACAGCACGATAGAAAATCGTTTTGAATCGTCTGCCAACTCGTCTGTGTCTCCAACATTCACAATGGAATCCAAAGAAGCTGAGCAATGTTCCGCAAATTTGCCAAATCATTTACCTAGTAATAGTATACAAGTGCAATGACAAACACAAGCATAACAGTTCCAAAAAAAATATTCAACTTTCAATATTACCAATTGTAGTAATTTTGCTTTTAATTTTTTAAATAAATAAACACTACCTAATTTAAGTGTTTTTCTGGCACCTAGCATTTTCCTCGCAGTAGTAAGGTGAAAAGTTGTGTGTTTCACTCGGCAGCAAAGTTATTCTGCGTCGCGTATCCTTGAAACTCTCGCTACGCTCAGGTTTCAATACAAGTACGAGCTCGCGACAAAAAACAACTTTGCAGCCTTGCATAACAAATAACTATTACTTCAAGGTACAAATTTATTTTTATTTTTTTCACTACGTAAAATGTTTTTTTGTATATTTTGTTTGTTTTGTTGTTTATCATAGCTGTGTCTTTTGCCAACTGTACATATTACATGGAACAGAGTAATGACGATTCTCCTTTGAAGCCATATATTTGAGTTAGAATTTATTACATGAGCCAATAATAAAGCGTGACAGATAAGATCAATATATTTTCGTTTCCTGAATGGAAGAGGAAATTGGTTTCACTGTATTGAATTGAAGATTGAGTTTTGTGGCTGTGATGAAAATTAAGATAATACAATCAAAATGGCATACCGAGTCATGGGAAATCGCTGAACGTGAGCTGGACTGGTCATTGTGACGACATCTTTTAGCTAAATGAGACGATTAATAAGAACTGGCATACCTAATAAGCCCATTGGAAAGGGTGTCCTATTCTATTGCGAAATTTGTTTATTCTAATTTCATTGCTTCGATCACGTTGCCTGGATACTATCTTACATGACGACAACACGTTCAAAGATTCGAACAATACACTAAATCGCTGCAATAAGTATCGAAGTACCAATATGTCTGTGAAAAGTGTTTCGCATAGGAGGATTTCGAAGTAACGTTACATCGAAGTAAAGTATCATCCATATAACAAGGCATCGCAGTAAGATAGTGTTCGGGGAAACGTGTTCGAAGTAATGAAATTCGGCAAACAAGTTTCACACTAATTGAGACACCCTTTCTTATGGTATTACTCTGTTCATTATAATGATGGCATCGTCGTTATCAATACTCGTTCTCCCTCTTATGAAAAGAGGCACTTATTTTTATTCAAGAGGAACAACAAACAGCTACAATATTGCAGACCACAACACTGTTCACAGATTAACGATAGGATACAATTTTATGAAAATAATGAAACTAATCGCTAAAAAAATTTTTTTTTTTTTACTTACTTATTAAATTAACTTTCGTGATTATACACATGTATAAAATTCTCAAGAAAAATCATAAAAAGAAAAATGTAGAATAAAATTTTAGAAAGCTCCTTATGTACTTACTACTACTTCAGTACTTTTGAACCTATACGGAGCATATGCAAAAATGTCTATATGTTCAAAAGTCCTATTGTAGGAATCGACCATTCTGCGAACAGGTGAACGCAAGCCAGAGTTGGACTTGCTAGTACCCACTGAAAACAATTTGCCAGCACCTTTCACTTGTGGACTGTCCTAGGAACTGCATAGCATAACATGTTAGAGTGCTGTCAATTTTATTTATTAAAATACTATATAAATTCATAGCTTCTAAGTACTTATGACTTATTTTTTATTTGTTACTTATTGATTTTCACTTATGGACAAATACATTTATCGTCATCATCTTCCTATACTTGTCCCATGTGACTTGGGGTTGGCGCAACACGTTTTCTTCTGCCATTGTCCCGAGTCAACCGTCACGATAGAAAATACTCCCTTTCCTTTGATATCAATCCTCACACAATCCATCCATCTTTTCTTTGGCCTTCCTTTCCTCCTCCTCTCCATCCATCAACATTTATATTCATCACTCTTTTATACACATGCGTTTCCTCCCTCCTCATCACATGCCCATACTAAGCCAAAACGGTTTCCTCTCAACTTTTCTGTCACTGGCGATGGCGCTATTTTCAAACTTCCTCTATACTCATTTCTTACTTCAACCATTCTCGTCACGCCACCACACATCCATTCCAACAAATACCTTATACTACTTAAAATCGTGAAATTTACACTCAGTAAGACACATTATATTATCCGACATTGCCAACGATCATTTGTTAGCACTCGCAGATAAAATGGCCGACCACAAAGAGTAAACATCTTTAAAGTAGATTTATCGCACTCATAAAATAGAGAAATAGCAGTAATACTAGCGGCGTCTTTAGTTTTACGGCCGCTTCCGAGCAACACGTAACAGATTTAAATTTTTTCCTTGTTTCTTACGAATAAAAGTAAAATTTCGTTGATTGTTATAATATATTTTTTTTTTTCAAGCTTTTATTACAATTTCACATCTTAATCTGTGGATTCCTGCAAACTAACTTTGAACTTCTTTCTCTTGGTCTATGAAATTGAAACGATGTATACTCGTTTGTCCGTGGCTATTTTTAAATTTAATAGTGACAGCTCCATCATTGATGTTGGCACTACTAAAATCTCACTTACATTTAAATGAATAAAACATTAATTAATTTGTCATCCAATCCTTTATTATTATTAATTGTTCTAAGCGCTTACTACTCGTACAGTCAGTTTCAAGTAATATTCTTTAAGCTCAAGTAAAGGAACTTTCGTGGTTGAATCTTCTGTCAATGACATAAAAGTCCTCCGCCACTCTCATCCAGCTGTTACCAGCGTCCCTGCGAAGATCGTCACTCCACCTAGCCTGTGAGCGTCGCTTCAGTTAGCCTGTCATCCTTCCCTTTTTTTGCCGATTCGCGGACTTCACTCAAGAACCCTTCGGTCATCGGTTCTTCAACAATTATGATAGGCCCATTCAGCTGCTATTGTCCTGAATGTATAGAAGTTGATATCGTACGCCGTTTAACACGTTCAGACCGGCACCTCATGAGTAGGTACTTGGTATCCTATGGCGCAAATCTTCATATGGCCACCGGTGGAACATCGTCGCCCCATGAACCAAAAGTCTTGCACAATTTATATCGTGATTATGTCAATTTTTTTCTAATAAATACAATTTTTCAATATTGATTTTTGTTACCTTCTCGAAATAATATCCACCTTCTGAGCTGCACTATGAAAATTTGACAATTTTTCTAGGCGGGCATGGTAAGAACACTTTCTCTCAAAGCGGCGCGAATTTTTTAGTACCTATATTGAAAGTATAGTGTGATGTGGCCACCGGTGGTATACCTAACCGTGTCAGCAAATACTCCGTGCTCCATCGGTGGTACACGCTGGTCTGAACGTGTTAAACATGAATTTCAAGGTTTTTCTAATGTATAATATATATCAAAATAAGGTCTATCATTTCATATTCAGATATCGTTTCAAACATAATGAGTTTATTTGGAACATATTACTCAACATCAGTACTTACCTTCAATTGCCCTTATTTTCAGTATTTTGTATTCACCACGACTGCCTTTTGTTTTGTTTTTTACTATGAAGCCTGATTTACACAGTACCACTTAACTGCCTGTGGCATAGCATAACATAAACGATACAAGTTATTAGTTGCTTCAATTTTACTATACGCAACGGGCAATCAATCAATCAATCAATAATCTTTATTTGTAAACACAGGTTAACACAGCGTGCAAGATGTTACAATTGTAATAATATTAAAGTTTCTCTATGTTTTGCCATTTGGCGTACAAATATACATTTATGAGTGGCTTATGCCAATTTTTAGCCTTATGCAAGAGAGTTGTGTAGGGCTTTATTTTTGAAAAGAGCTTGGTGGCTTTTTGTTAATCAGATAATCAAATTTTTTGTCTGTTTTGTGATTTCATTCATGTAAATGCTCGGTCATTAAATAATTTAAATGCACATTTAATACTACTGTGATTTTATTGAATCTAATACAATCAGCCCTTTCCATCATATTCTAAAACAAAATATGTTATCAAGAAATTCTTACCTTATTTACGTTGATAGATTTGTAAAAACCCTTTGCTGAACTATTTGCACCGAACGAAATTGATAAAATATCAGAGATGCTGAGAGTGACATGGATATTTATTTTCTTGGCCTACAAACTTATACATGCATTCATCATCAACCTTACCTCTTTAGAATAAAGTTTACTCTTGCTTGCTTAAGATGCAGTTAGTATCGTTGTAATATTGAAGGGCAGCAATTGTGAAATATTATTTATATATGTCATTTCATTTCCTATATTTTGTAAATATTTGATCCGACTTCGACAGGATGTTATTGAGTATTATATAAATTGCTTCTTGATTTCGAAAAAATGACGTAAAGTGGCTTGCAGTATGAGAAAAGGTCTTTCTATTGTGATTTTCCGATTGAAGTAACTTGATTTCTTTGAGTTACCTACCATGGAGTTTCTTGCGCGTTCTTTTCCATAGAAATCTACAATTTGGATTAAACAACTCCTTAGTTGTGTCGCTAAGTAATAATAACCGCACGGGATGATCGATCAGGTTAAGCTATGCTTGCCGCGGTTGGTCCGTGGATGGGTTACCATCTTTACATACCAAGACCACTCCGTGCCTCGGAGAGCACGTTAAACCGTTGGTCCCGGCTGTCATTTGCAGATCTTTGACAATTGTTACGGGTCGTCCGAAGCTCGAAAGTCTGAAAACCAGTCTTACCAAGGGCTATCGGAGCTTGTGGAGGTCCGATGGGCAGTCGCTCCACGAAAAATACTGGTATTCGGCTGCATCCGGTAAGACTGGAAGCTGACCCCAACATAGTTGGGAAAAGGCTAGGCAGATTATGATAGATGAAACAACTAGCGTAAACTATCTAACTGACCGACTCGCTGAGAATTCAAAAAGTGCATGTAAACGTTTAATTAATATTATAAAATCCTTTATGATCATGCAGACTAGAAATCAAAATGTCTATGCCAAGTATTGCCTAAACCTTATATTGACTAGGAAGCACAATGCCTACCTTGCAATTTCTTATATTTATAAAATTCTCGTGTCACAATGTTAGTTACCATACTCCTCCAAAACGGCTTGACCGATTTTTATGAAATTTTATATGCAAATTCAGTAGGTATGAGTATCGGCTACTATCTATTTTTTTTATGTTTTAGTTAGGTAGGTAGGCTGGGTAGGATAGGGCAGGGTAGGGTAGGTAGGTAGGTAGGTAGGTAGGGTAGTGTAGGGTAGGGTAGGTAGGTAGGGTAGGGTAGGGTAGGGTACATAGGTAGGTACATAGGTAGGGTAGGTAGGGTAGGGTATAGTAGGGTAGAGTAGTGGAATTTATACTATAGCTTTTGACAGAACGAAATCTGTCGGGTCAGCTAGTGTCTATATAGTATTTGAAATAAACCTTATTCTGACTATGAACCAAAATGCCTACCTTGCAATATGTCTATTACTTTAGGAGAAGAAAGCCGTTGCACAATTGTACGTGGTCACAATTCTAACCTAACCTAACCTACACTTCAGAGGCGCTAGTGTGAGTTTATTTTAACCATCTTGACTACTTAGAAATTACTGCATTTTAGGCATTTACAGCTTAGGCAATTTGCTGTGTAGGCATTTTGCTTCGTAGACGAATTGTGAAAGTTAGACACTCTAATCATAAACCAAATAAATGCTTTTAGTTATAATTTTAGTAGTATGTAAATAAAAAATATTCTTAACTTTGGTATAGATACTTTAGAGGATGTCGAGCGCGCAGTGGCGCCCTCATAGTTTGATTGGTGATTTTCATTTATTTTAGAATGAATATGCAGAAAATAAGCACGTTAAGTTGTGCTCCACAATATTATACGTTACTGTTATTACAAACAATAGGTTTAAATTGTTAAGTTTTATTGTAATCCTTAATTGCTTAAGGGCATGACATTCAGCCATCTTAACTTTACGTGTCAGACTGAATACAAAATATAACACTAGCAGAGACTGTATTTTTTTTTTATTGTTTCATAAAACAGCTAGGCCATTAACAAGATTTATATAATGATTTTTAATGATTTTTGTAAGTTAGGATTGATGTTAATTCGATATTGGTCACAGGTGTATGCAATTTTGATCTTTGTTATCAATATATTCAACATAGCTTTCTAAGCCATACTTTGTTCAGAGACGTAGCCTCAAAAAAAAAACAGACAAGTCTTTAATATCTTCGTCTGCTTCAAAATAAAAAAATCAAGGAAAGAATTTGAGACGATTTACACACGACGTCATTTTGCAGTTTAAACTGGACTCACATTATAAAGGCGTTCAGTACAATGCGAAGCCAGGGTATTGAAAATGTGTGGTAGACGTGTGGCATCGTGTGTACTTAATGTGGTTTACAGAGGTTAACTCAGTGACACATCTGCATTTATATTTTGAAAAGAAATGAAGAAAATTGTTTATTCTGCAAAAAACAAAACGCACATTACAAAAAAATATATTTATATATGTTGGAGACGAGTTTTATCCGGTACGCCAGCGCCATCTAGTCGCGTTCGATGGAGTTATTGGAGTTCGCGCCAACGAGTCTTGACTAATCGGGACGCCAGTGCTGTTTAGCGGTGCATGACAGAGTCTACAACATAACGTTCGACTGGCGGCAAGTGATCGCCGCACAGTTGTCAAGTGAAGTTCATCGGTGGCGGTCAAGCAGTGAAGACGTCTAGAAACTGTCGCGCGTTCGGTATAGTTGTGTCGTGTTCCTACATTAATTACTTTGCATACCCATTATTGTATAGAATCAAGTTCTTCTAACTGAACAGACAGATGTGCTGCTGGGAGTTTGCTCCACTACTTCTTCTTCCCAGCTAAAGCACTAGGAAGTGGTGAAGGGATGGGCGTTTTGGGGAACTATCTTATGTAAACTTTAAGGTTCTCAGGTTGAGTAAACGACTTTTGAGTTTAATTCGGATTTTCTATTGCGCAATAACCAACACTACCCACAGTACGCCCACAGTAGTTAAAATATGGCTGTTGCTAACGACAGAAACCTACCGTTCTCCGACATATATAAAACACACACACAACTTACCGAAAACCTCGCATTCAAGGAATAAAAGTTTGACAATTTAGTTCATTGCTTGATGTCAGGACCAGAGACCAGAGACTTTTATCTGTATCATTATTTTCATTTAATATAGTTGCTCGTTAATCTTTCATACGACGTCGCATATTGTAGCGTTATCTTCAGACGCATGATGACGTAAGCAAATACTCATTGTTTAACAAATGATCTAAGGCAGTAGTAGAGATCTTTGTGATGGAGCTTTTCCGGAAAAGAACAGCTAGGGCAATTAATTGTGAAGCAAACTGACAACCTACGTCAATTTGCCGTATTACAGCAATTTCATACAACTGATAAAGAAGGGCAGCTGCGATTTGAATATACGGACGATTTAAGTTAGTTGTCAATTTTCTTAATAATAATTAATTTCCCCGACTTTAAGTACTTACTCCCAACCCTATTTCAACCGCCCAGCAATATACGGACAGTTTAAGTTTATAGTCAATGTGCTTAACAATAATATTACCCTGGATTTACTACTATATTCAAACCTATTTCGACCGCCCTGCAGTATCGCCGTGTTCCGGTGGGTGCTGATGTGTAATTACAGGTAGGTTGAGACATAATGGGTTCCCTAGACGGTAAAATATTGCTGCAAGCATTTACGTGCTTGACGAGGCTTGACGCAACGTCAAGCGTGCTTCTCAAGCATCTGCATTCATTTTTCATCAAGCATGATCAAGCACGTAGTTTGCTTGTCAAGCACATCAAGCTTCGTTCTAAACGGTCAAAATTGCTTGACAAGCATGGAAAATTCACGTACTTGTCAAGCAATTTTGACCGTCTAGGAACTCCATTACGAGTCTGCGATGGCAACGCACCCTCAATGCTTCTAGTATTTATATCTAATATATAAAATTCTCATGTCACAATGTTAGTTACCATACTCCTCCGAAAGGGCTTAACCGATTTTTATGAAATTTTATATGCATATTCAGTATATAGGTGTGAGAATCGGCTACTATCAATTTTTTTTTTTTAAGTTTTAGGAAGATAGGGTAGGGTAGGGTAGGGTAGGTAGGTAGGCGTCTAATAAATCGATGAACGCCGGCTGCATGCACGAAAAAGGATGACTCATTCATGAGTTACGCTCATTGTACGCTTGCGCCGCATCAATGTTTTGTTATGACGTTGTCACGTTAAACTATCGTCCGTAAACCAACTTTACAGACAACCAATTTTTTTTTACGTTTTAGGTAGGTAGCGTAGGGTAGAGTAGGGTAGGTAGGTAGGTATGTAGGGTAGGGTAGTGTAAGGTAGGGTAGGTTAAGGTAGGGTAGGGTAGGGTCCCCCCCGGTGGGTTCCCGCATTGTCGAGGCGGGGGGGCTCAGTAGCCGTGGCTTAGAGGGCCACGGTGAAGCTAAGAGGAACCCGAGGAGGGGGCCGCTCGTCAGGGCTTTTGCGGCTAAGTCAACGACGTAGCGGCCGTAGGTTGCGGTGCCGCTTCGGCGACATCGCAACTGAGGCGGGCCGCGATGTCGAATGGGCGGCATCGCGGCTGAGTGTGGGAGGCCGCGGCGGGAGAGGAGTGCCGGTATTGCGGTGAGCCGTTTTCCCTACCTTCCGCGGCCTTGACGGGGTCGCCACCGTTGAATGGCGGACGCGGTGGGGCCGCAGAGGAAGAGGAGTGTCGGTATTGTGTTGGCCGCTCTCCCTATCCTCTGCGGCCGAAAAGTGGTACGAGTAGGCGGCGGGGCCACTGACCTGACCCGTCGCGGGGGGACCAGAGGCGCCTGGACGCGGGGTCGTCTGGCACGGGGTCCCAGGTGGAGGCCAGCAGGCAACGGGTGCGGGGGCACCCTTGCCTGTATTGCACAGGCCTCCACCAGTGTCGGACGGGAATGGCCAGGTGTTCCCGGTCATTCCCATATAGCCCCCGCTAGGCGGGCATGCGAGGAAGAGGAGTATCGGTATTGCGTTGGCCGCTCTCCCTATCCTCTGCGGCCGAAAAGTGTTAGGCGGCGGGGCCAATCATCTGACCCCTCGCGGGGGGACCAGGGGCGCCTGGACGCGAGGTCGTCTGGTGCCCCTGTGCTGGTCTGATCCCTGGGGTGATGGGGGTTACTCCCATGTGGAGGCCAGCAGGCAACGGGTGCGGGGGCACCCTTGCCTGTATTGCACAGGCCTCCACCAGTGTCGGACGGGAATGGCCAGGAGTTCCCGGCCATTCCCGTATCCCCCCCAGCCGGGGGGGCATGCGGGGCCCGCCAGCTAGGCGGGCATGCGCCGGGAGGGTTGTGGATGTAAAGGCTGAGCCGGTTTCCCATGACGCGTCGGCTAATCAGTCAATCAGAAGACAACAAGTGTCGTGTCGGTGGTCGGTGTGTGGACGCAATGACAGTGACTCTTACAAAAATTGACAAAAAAGAAAATGGTTGCAACGGAACGTACTCGTTCATTTTTGGATGGTTAACCATCAAAACTTTAATTTTCTCAATACATCAGTTATTTATCAAAAGGACTAAAGTTATTTTCACCGGCCTCAATCCTATGAACAGTACAACAGAACAGAAAATTAATAAAAATAATAAAATTCATCGCATAAAACCCTCCCTACATTTGCAGAAACTGGTCACACCAGCCATTTATGTAGGAAGCTTAAAACATCTGCATATTCACTAAATACAATGCAAATATTTATGCAACTAGGATTTAAGCCTGCATAAATACGTGGAATTGAATACGCGGTCAAATGCGACTGGGATTTATTTATTTGCATAAAAATTATGGCTCCACGTAAATAAAATAATACTGGATTTTATTAAAAATGTAATAACATCTGGCCAGTCAAAGAAGAATTCAAAAAAAAAATGGTTTTCTGTAAAGTTGGTTTACGGACGATAGTTTAACGTGACAACGTCATAACAAAACATTGATGCGACGCAAGCGTACAATGAGCGTAATGGGACAATGAGCGTAATGGGACAATGAGTCATCCTTTTTCGTGCATGCAGCCGGCGTTCATCGATTTATTAGACGTTTTCACGTCAAAAAAAAAAAAATTAAGTCTGGGTAATTAATAATTGACCATTTACCTAAGTTATTTTCAAATTACACACTCAGTCTCACGTGTTTTTTTTTTTGTTTTTTTTGGGTTTTGAAAAAAAAAAATACAGAGAATTTGTTCTATACATACTTATAGATGACAGAAAAACCTTTATGAAGTATATGGTGTTAAAATGACATAATAAATCACTCAATGTTGCGCGTACAAACATTTTGTTGTTGAAATGAATTTTGGGGAACATTTTTTTCAACTACAAATATTAAGTTTGTCCTTGGCATAAATTTATTCATCCCAACTACGATACTCTTTCATTGTGCCTGGTCCGACACGCACATGCCTTGTTCTTTTTTTTTTTTCTTTATGCTTCACGTTTACGTGCAAGTGAATGTATTTTCAGTATTCAAATTACAACTGTCATTCTTCGACAATTGTATGTAATGAACTCCTCAATGGTCCACAGCGCAGACACAACATTTATGACAATAAAAAAAAAAATCTGTCCGTCATGTTGATTATTAAAAAATATTGGACACGTATTTTTCTCTTTTTTTACATAATCAAAACATTACGGCGATACATTGAGTTCAAATGTGGCATGACGTTACTTCTCAGTAGATTTTTTACTGAGCTGTGACGTAATGAGCCCCCACTCCCAAGTTTAATGTGTTTTATCTAAGTAATTTTTTAATAATATGTTAAGGCAAAAAATACGTGTCTAATAATTTTTTATTATCTGTTTGACGGACTAAAAAGTTTTTTTTTTTTTACCCAGGAATCATCCCTATTATGATAGCCCGTTCAAATCCACTATGACCTGGATGCTGCACCCAGGATTAGCTTCAGACGAAATAACTACGTTACGTAAGTTTTATTTAGGTAGTACATTTAAGTTCAATAAAAGCTTATTTAAAAAAGATTTTTACTTATATTTTTGAGTTTTCTATCATGGTTTTCGTTGATGGAATGTCACTTTGTCTAGGCCCTCGGGAAAGCCATCAAACAAATGAATGTTCTATTATATCATAGTGGACTCAACTTCTTCCTTCTTTGCTATGATGCTTTCATTAACATTGAACTAGTTGGTGCTCGCGACTCAATTTATGCTTCCTAGAAAGTCTTTATTAGAACTGAATATAATTACAGTTGGCCCACTCGTACTCAATTCATGTTTTCTAGGTATTCTCGCCGTAATTTGCGTTGAGTGCTGCATTTTCCGTGATCTCAACATATCGTTGCGATATCAAATTATTAAAATTAATCATGAATATTTATTTTTATTTCATAATTATGTGCGATCACAAAATTGACAGATTTTTGTAATGCTTTAACTTGCAACTTGTCTATGAAATATCACTCTTGTCGAAGGTTTATAAACATTAAACTGTAAGACGCTGACCTATTTTTGCAGAAGTTTGCAGCAAGATTACCGATTTCCGGGTCATCATCATCATCATTTCAGTCGAAAGACGTCCACTGCTGGACATAGGCCGGTCGATACTTCGACCGGTTCTGTGCTTCCCGCATCCAGCGGATTTCTGTGGCTTTCATAAAGTCATCGGTCCACCTTATGGGAGGCCTTCCAACGCTACGTCTTCCGGTACGCGGTCGCCACTCCAGAATCTTTTGGCCCCAACGGCCATATGTTCTGCGCGCAATGTGCCCTGCCGGTGGTCTCGTAAAGGCGACTAAAGGAGCAATTGGAAGATACTATTGTTTTCGTCTGTGTGGTACGAACAACTCACATCCAAGTTGCCGTGCCGAGAGCTGCATGGATAGGGGGAGCCTAGTCGCGGGCGTGTCTGATGTCTGGGATTGGGCGCCCCCAGGCTCTAACATTTTTTCCTCTGCTTTTGGTGGGAACTAAATGAGTATGTCAAATAATAATAATTAACTCGGAAGCAGCGGTAATGCTCGCCACAAACCACGGGGTGAAAAGTGAACTGTGGGGTGTCAGTTAGATACGCTGATTGTGTAGGGAGGTATAAAAGATACGATGGATGAGGTGTGTGACGCCAAATTAAAAAATGATCAGCTCATTTGATCATCAAATCTTTCTCTTGTGAAATCTGTTGGTCGATGGGACGTCCTCACTAATTGTCCTTTAAAAGAATTTGCATGAAATGATTTAAAAGATAAGGTATTAATCCTGAGATGTTGCAACATTAAAAAATTAAGTATTTTAAGACGACCCATGTCAAGCAAAAGACGTTCACTTATTTACGTAAGCAGAACAACATTTTGAAGAATTTGATATTCTAATCGTGTGTTTTGACTAAAACTTCTAGCGCTCCGTAGTAAGTGCACTTCCTAGTACTTACAAGCATGCAGGTATGTGCTGAATACGCAAAATCGGGAACATGACTACCTTAGAATGTGTAACATGAGATGTTTGGAGACTTTGAGTGTATATTTATTCATTTATCTATTATAACTTTATGCATAAGTAAAAAAAATACTGTACAAAGGCGGACTTAATGCCTGAGGCATTTTCTACCAGTCAACCTTAACTTTTGCAGGTGCAACATAAGGGACAGATAACTCGATAACGGAAAAATAAATATATACTAACACGTAGATACATACATACATAAATATAAGCAAAATAAACAGTGTCAGGTGAAATAACGATTGGTAGGGGAGAAAACGAATCAGCGCTGGGATGCTTCAGCCAACTTCTTACGAATATGTATATGATATCTTATTTCAGATGATATGGCTAGAAAAGGGGGTAACTACTGAGATAACGACTAATACGAGAAGTATGGAAGAACAAGATATGTTGCGCTGATCCGAAATAAATTGGGAGAACGATGATGATGATCTTAGCACATGAAATGTATTCTTTGCATCTTGACTCGACGCTTAGCTGGCAACGCCAGGTTTCTAATGCTAGCCAAAGGGTCAACGGTTCTCTGCGATCTCTGTATCGACTGAGAAACTTTTTGCCCGCTAAGACGAAAACTATGCTTGTGCAAACTTTGATTTTCCCCATCATCGACTATGGCGACGTGTGCTATTCTGACTTGAATCTGATTTTGCTGGATAAGCTCGATTGATTGCTCAACAACGGTATCCGGTTCATATTCAACCTGCGGAAATATGACCATGTACCGAGCTATAGGTCTGAGCTCAAAAGGATGTCTATTTGCTAAAGAAGAAGTTTGCGTGCTTTGACCACGCTTTTTTCCCTTCTGAACTCTTCCACCCCTCCTTCTTATCTTAAGTCTCACTTTCGAATATCTATGTGCTTCACACGCCTTCTCATACTTCTGACTTTGTTTATTCTTCCTTTTATATTCTGTCCATCCTTCCTCTGGAATGCGCTTTCTCTGGATATCAGGACGGCCACCAGTCGGTATGCATTTAAGCGGAAATTACAGAGTTATTTTCATAACAAATAGAGTCATCTCAATCATCTCTTCTCCTTGAATTTGTATATATAATAAGTAGGTGTTTATATATAATAGTAATTTGTATGTATGTGGGATGGAAGATCGGCAGAAATAAACACCTTTTAATAATTTAATATGATTTTTTATTTTGGTACACCTGTCACCTTTTTTCACCTTTTTTTTCGTCTCTTTTGTTTTTCCCTGCTTCCCCTCATCTACCCCATACCTACTGGTTAGAAACTAAATTATAAAAAAGAAATTAAATCGACTAAAAAAAATATACTAATTAAGTATATATATTATTAAATAGCCCACAACTGGCAGAATTCTTTTTCTTCCAATCCCGGACGAGCCCCCAAAGTTGTAGGATGGAAGGTCGGCAGAAATAAACACCTTTTAATAATTTAATATGATTTTTTATTTTAGTACACCTGTCACCTTTTTTCACCTTTCTTTTCGTCTGCTTTGTTTTTCCCCGCTTCCCCTCATCTACCCCATACCTACTGGTTAGAAACTAAATTATAAAAAAGAAATTAAATCGACAAAAAAAAAATACTAATTAAGTATATATATTATTAAATAGCCCACATGTATGTCTACTATTAGTTTATAACATATTTATGTACTTGTGTATCTATTTTATTTGTTATCATTTTAATATTTTTATTATTATGACGTTTATTCAATTTTTTTTCATATAAAATACATTTTTAAATATTTCTTAAAAATAGATATAAAAAACATTTAAAAATATAAAATATAGTGGTCCGCCGGTGTCGGGAGCAGGGTCCAAGCTACCGGTGGTTAGGGCTGCAGAGACAGGAACCTCCGCACAATGCGAGCCGTATCAAGGAGTACTGCCTTCTGAATCAGGCCCTTGATCCAACCTCCTAACGAAAGCCTCGAGAGATGTTGATCGAGGCTTTTGGCCAGTAGGCCAATTATTATTATTATTATTAGTATCTCCTCTTGAATGGGATGTTGGTGGCAGGTAGAGCATTTGGCTTAATGCCATAGGTATTCTCTACCAATCGGTAGAGAATGCCATGCCAATGGCATTAAGTCCGCCTTTGTACCTTATTGTATGTGAGAAGTTTAAATAAATAAATGTAAACGTATCTACCATACGAGAGTACTATGGTAGTTATAGTAAAGAATTGACTAATGAAAATACCATTTAATATTAAATTTGAAGACAACAAAAGCGGGCATCTCTTCTCAAATTAAATCTTTGGAATGCCATTAATAATACTGTATCAAAAAAACATTGATAAAAATGTTAAGTCAAGCTAATACACTCAGCACTGCGGAAAGTTCCGCGAGAGAGAGGAAACAATTTTTTTTTTTTTTTTTTGACAGGTATTTAAGAGGGCTGTCTCGGGTCTAGCAGCGCCACTCTTTAAAAAAAATTATCTCGTGACTGAGAAGGAATTATGAAAAGCGGTTCAATCAGATGCCTCGGTAAGTGTGTCTAGAATTTTCTAATACCTTCTATAAAGTTTCATATTGAGACACGAAGCAACAACATTCGATCTAAGGAAAAACGGCCACATTCTTCTAGATCGTATTTTGTTGCTCCGTGTCACTGCATTCAGTTATACTGGAATGCACCCCCAACATATTTGGGAAAAGGCTAGGCAGTTAATTATGATATTTAATAGCTAGTTATTCCAAAGTACATCAGAATATTTTCCCCTCCCCATTTCACATCGTTATTTGTAATGCAACCGATGAGAGGGTTCCGTGACAAGTACAGAATCTCATTAGCAGTGACCTGAATTGTTGGACAGAGATCTCTATAGTGGCGTAATTAGAGCAGGGTGGGTTGGACAATTGACGTCCGTGATAATTATGTGGTAGGATTTAGAAATGTAAGGGATCTTTTTTAGTTTTTTTTTTTTTTTTTAATTAAACATATCTAGGCTGTTTGTAAAGCGGAGTTAAAAATATTATAAATGCGACAGTAACTCTGTCTGTCTGTCATCATGTTACGCCTTAGCGGCTGAACAGGGTTTTCTCACGGATACGCTATGATCTCATTCATAAATTGTCAAAATTTCTATACGTGCCAGCTCTGGACTGATTATACAAAGAAGTCTTGGGATGGCATACGTGTTCAGTACAATAACATCTACAGACACCTAATAGGATTGAAGCGCTACTGTAGTGTCTGGAATGTTCGCGGACGCAAGGCTGAACGCGTTCAACGCCATTCAGAGAAGCAGAATTGCATCATTCATGTCCCGGATTGGTACATGTAGAAGCAGTATAGTTAAGGATCCCGCTGATAGGATGTATGTTACCAAGACCTCCAAGCGTTGATTAAAAATAGCCGCATAAATGTTAAAAATTAAGAAAGGCGTAAGTTTATCTTTGTATGTAATTTTATTGTATTTTTTGTATTAAGTAACAATTTTACTGTGTTTTTTATGGACCATGTGTCTGCAATAAAGATTTTTATTATTATTATAATTTATCCCGATTTTTTTCTACAGTCTGCCTAGCCTTTTCCCAACTATGTTGGGGTCGGCTTCCAGTCTTAACCGGCTGCAGCTTAATACCAGTATTTTAGATGGAGCGACTGCCTATCTGACCTCCACAACCCAGTAACTGGGTAACACGATACCCCTTGGAAAGACTGGTTGTCGACGACACGTTGACGACCCGTAACGTCAAAGATCCACGAATTACAGCCGGGACCAACAGCTTAACGTGCTTTCCAAGGCACGGAGGAGTCTCGGTATGTAAAGATGGTCACCCATCCACGGACCAACCCCGGCAAGCGTAGCTTAACCTAACGGATCGACCCGTGCGGCTGTTATTACTAAGCCACGAGCTCTTCCTATTCCTCCTATTATTATTTTTTCTACAAAAAATGTAAATAAAATAACTAAAATTTCATTAAAATTCATCAGTTTCGACAGTTCAGTTCAGTTTCAGTTTTGACATAGCTCACAGAATAAGTAAGCTGAAGTTGCAATAAGCCGGCCATATTAGCCGTAGAACTGATGACCGTTGGGGTAGAGGTAAAGGTAAAAGTTGGGGTGTTTTTGAGTGGAGACCGCGAATCGGCAAACATAAGGTAGGACGGCCTCAGGCTAGGTGGAGCGACGATTTTCGCAGGACGATCTTCGCAGGGTGGCTGGTAGCAGCTGGATGAGAGTTGCCGAGAATCGAGCGAATGGCGTGCGATTGAAGAGGCTTATGTTCAGCAGTGAAGCTATGGGCTGATGATGATGATGATGATGATATCGGTTTCATGACTATAATTTTGGTTACGTTACTGTCACAATTTTAATTAAATAAGTAGGATACTGTATTATCATTTCAAAAATGAAACGAATAATTAAGGATTACAAGGAAACCAAAAATGAGGATTGAAAGAAAGGTTTGTCTGAAATAAGCTTTAATAAACAAAACACCAGCAAACTCAACGAATGGTACATGAATATCAAATACATATTGACTTGGCTAACGACTAGACTGCCTTTATTATCTCACATTCCAATTTCAATATTAAAATCAACAATCTAATATATTTCTAATCAGCCGACAATTGGTGTAGCTTACCCCAATCTTTTATCTCGGAACAATAATTGCTCGCGTGGTAGGATTGCGCTACGATGTATGTATACAAAACGATGAAGTGAAAAATAGAAGTAGGTTCTCATACTTTTTAATACATGTTTGGATGGGTGGGTAAATACTTACATACATAGCATAGAATTTTCCTAGAATCATTTACCCAGGAACACTATGGATGAAGACTAAACACCTAAATCGGGGATACCATTTTTTGTTGAAATCTATTTACTAGGAGGAAACAAACCTACTCACATAAACCTATTTTTCTTTCTTTCACAGTGAGCGTAAAGTTTATATAAATAGAAAAAAAAAATTTTTAGTTCGTTTTCGATTATAATCGTCTATTTCATATTACTTTGAGTGGCATTCACCATTCATCATCATCGTCATCATCAGCCTATAGCAGTCCACTGCTGGACATAGGCCTCTCCAATTGCAAGCCATTCAGCTCGATTCTCGGCAACTCTCATCCAGCTGCTACCAGCCACCCTGCGGAGATCGTCGCTCCACCTAGCTTACGTTTGCCGATTCGCGGTCAGTCAAGAATACGTCTACCCCAACGGTCATCGGTTCTACGGCTAATATGGCCGGCCCATTGCCACTTCAGCTTGCTTATTCTGTGAGCTATGTCGACAACTTTGGTTCTCTGCCGAATCACCTCGTTCCGGATTCGATCTCTCAGAGAAACTCCAAGCATAGCCCATTCACCATTAACATTATAATACTAAGTGTCCAATCGTTTTTAGGATTCCGTAGTAAACAAGGAACCCATAAAGGTTCGCCATGTTCGTCTGTCTGTCTGGCTGTCTGTCCGCGGCTTAGCTCAGACTCTTTGTACTAGAAAGCTGTAATTTAGTATGGGTATACATATTAATCACGCTAACAAAGTGGTAAAATAAAATCTTGAAAAAACATATATTTAAGGTACCTCCGGTACACGTAAAGTGGGGATGATATATTTTTTTCCTTATCCCATAGTGTGGGGTATCGTTGGATAGGCCGTTTTAAATATTGCGGGTTTCTGAAAACCATTTTTGGATCCAGGGATTCGTGAAAAAATTCATAGTAGTAGTATAGATAACGAAGTTAAAAGGGAAACTATCACAGCTAAGTAGGCTATACAAGTTACTGGTTACTGGTTGGACTGATGGAAGAACATTGTATTTCAATAAAAATGTTAAATTTGTTCTTGGGATAAATTCATCCCACCTACGGAATCCTTCATTGGGCGTGGTCCGCAACGCACTTGGCCGGTTTTTTATTCTTAATTAATCATCGAAATCCTGTGCTCGTTAACTTTTCTGTCTTGACAAGTGACAGATGACAGCTGTCGATCTCTTGACATTATACTAAAACATGCCTTTTTCAATGTAGGAAATCATGTTACTTTGGTCATAATGCACCAGCTAGTGAGAATCATAACTCTTCCTTATAGCCGTAGTTGGGTAAAAACAATATGAATTTTGAATTAATTCTAGTTATGTAACTTAAGTAAATACTAGGGCAGGAATAGTTCCTTCTAAACTTGAGTCGAAAGAAAATACCGCGAGAGTTGTCTGACGAACTTTGCACTTACTAAATCGACGGAGACAGATTTTTAGTTGTTCATTGAAATTGTACTCCGAACTAGAAAAATGTGATAGCAGTAGAATATTTAAATTCGCTAGTTAGACGTCTGACTAATAACTAAAAATTATTTAACCGACTGTAGTGTAGCAAAAAGAAGTATATTTTTAGCATAATAAGATAAGATTGAAATCTCTCATTGCAGTGATTCTTTGGAAAACCATAAGGTAAAAAAATCTCATTATAACATTGAAAATATGTTTACGTCACACCTGGCCATAATGTGAGTTTTACCGCACGCTACGCGTACAGTAAAACTCGCATTGTGGCCAGGTGAAGACGTAAAATTATGTACTCACCACGGGCAGTAAAAAAGAAACCCCTCTATCGCATATTTACACACAAATACCTCACAAATACCTGCGATTTTGGGCTTTCTTTTTTTACAGCCCTTGGTAAGTAATGTACTATTATAATTTATATTGTAAATAATAGAAATGGTAAATTACTATTGATTTTTGTGTGTGTGTAATGTGAACATCAGAGACCCTTTCACGCTTAAGTAGGGTTTCGAGGTAAGATACTTTCGGAAGGACCTTAAGAGGGTGCTGAGCGCGCAGTAGCGCCCTCATCGTTTGTTTGGTGGATTCTTTTATTTTAGAATGAAAATGCAAAAAATAAGCACGTTGAGTGGTGCTCCACAAGACTATACGCTATTATTATTATTATTACAAACAGTAGTTTTTATTTTTTTATTCTTAAATTTTATAAGAGGCTTTTATCCACAATGGCATGTCATCATAACTTAAACTATTCTAAACAAAATCTACACATACAATACAATTTATTAATGTCTAAACAAATCAGTAAGTAGGTTTGCTATCTCAGGTGAAGGCTGCGCTAAAACTCGAACGTATGAACCAATATCATATTTATTCATTTTTACCGCAGTTAACAGTGACAAACAGTAGTTTTAAATTGTTATGTATTATTGTAATCTTTAAAACGGAACTTAGGGGCCACTATTTTCGATTTTAATTAGAAAGATAGAAAGAAAAAGTATTTATTGGGACTCATACAGGAAGATCACATTTTAAACTAAACATACTCATAGTAACACTGATAAAAAATAAAATAAAAAACAAAAGTTAAATGAAAACAAATCCTGTACGGGGCCAAAAGGCTCCTATCTCAGCATGATGCTATTCTGATAGCGCCCGCTGTGATGTCACGGACAGATACAGAAAAAAGGCTAAAATAAAATAAAATAAAAAATAGATATAATCCGCGTGTCAGTACCTGACGTAACAACAGTTACTTATCTATGCCTTTAGACTGCTTCGTACGAATATTACTGTATTTTATAAAATCATGTACACGTACAAATTACTTGGTAAATATATAACAGTAGCAATTAACAGACTGATAACTTATAGTAGATAACCGTTTGGTTCTGAGGCTCGATGAGAACTGACTTAGGATCTAGTCGACACTCCAAACATCATGTTTCCATTCCGTTCCGTTAGAAAAATAACCAGTACTTTTGGCGGTAAATGTCAAATGAGATACTTTTAAACTTCATGACTACATGACTACAAAAGTCAATTGAGGCAATCACATACTTAAAATTTTATATAGTATTTAAAATCACTACAAATCTTATTATTATTTGGAAATCATGAAATTCGGCCATCCGACATTGTGTTGTCTCCTGGCACACACACAACAATCATAAATTTTAATAAATCATGACATTAGTCTCTGTGGAATCGCTTTGACAAGTAAAGAGACGCAGGCGCTGGCATTGACAATAATAAATAAAAAAACTTTACGGCTGTTTAATTCTACAGTATATTCTATATTATTTTGGCTGTACCTACCTAAATCAAATCAAATCAAATCAAATCAGTTTATTGGAAACATGTTGTACAGAGGTTGGAAGAAGATAATTATAAGTTTCAAACATGCACCCTGTAAGGGCACTGCAAAACAAAACAAAATTATTAAATTACATTACAATACATGTCCCGTTATAATTATGTGTCATTTTACAAAAATAAAAATACACAGTTCAAATTAATAGAATAGATTAATTAATATTTATTGTTACTGTATTAATCGAATTATATTATATATTATAAGAATTAAGGAATAAAAATAAGTTAAAGCAAAACAAAATTAAATATTTCAAATAAATTAAATATGTAAGTACTTACGTATACAAACAATGGTCAGCTATTTATTCCATTATCTTTTATTTATTCATATCGTTCTTTCTTCAAAAAACTCTTCCAATGTGTAGTAGCACTTCTGGTTCAAATAAGTGAACAATTTTTTTTTAAATATATGGTTACTTTTTATTTCTTTTCTTCCTAGTCACTCATGCGGCTTTATAGCCAGCTTCCTCTCACAAAGAGGAGCTTGTTTTCCTGCAGTGGAAACATAATAAACAGCTTATGTTAGGTTAATGTACTATCTACCTCTAAACCCAACTTCACGGAATTTAGTCGCACCGTTTAGCATGTTAAGGGGGAGGACTAACTCAAAACTCAAACTCGAAGCATTTATTTCAAACATGCTTTTGCCCGCGGCTCCGCCCGCGTAAATGTCGGTTATCGCGTGATAAAGTAGCCTATGTCCTTCTCCATATCCCAGGCTATACCTCTGCCAAATTTCATGTCGATCGGTTCAACGGTTTAGGCGTGAAAACGTAACATTTAGACAGACAGACAGAGTTACTTTCACATTTATAATATTAGTATGGAGTATGGTTAGTATGGATAAACCAATTACAGGCTAAAAGTCACCCAAAGGGCAATGGATAGGGCTATGCTTGGAGTTTCCCTACGTGATCGAATCAGAAATGAAGATATCCGCAGGAGAACCAAGGTAACCGACATAGCTCGAAGAATTGACAAACTTAACTGGCAATGGGTAGGGCACATTGCGCGCAGAACAGACGACATTGGGGCCGAAAGGTTCTGGAGTAGCGACCGTGTACCGGAAGACGTAGCGTTGGAAGGCCTCCCACAAGGTGGACCAATGACCTTGTGAAAGTCGCAGGAATCCGCTGGATGCGGGAAGCACAGAACCGGTCGAAGTGGCGGTGCTTGGGGGAGGCCTTTGTCCAGCAGTGGACGTCTTTCGGCTGAAATGATGAATTACAGGCATTTTTGAATTGTCAAGAGGTTGGTCACTCAGAAAGATGAAGCCAGTTGCCCATTCCAATGCGTAGTAGTTTCCTATGGAGAAGAACGGGCAAGAAACTCCACGGACATCCTTTTAAAACAAAATATTGTTAAGCGCTAAGGTTCTCGCGAAGTTCAAATTTTCTTACGATTTTTGCAATCTTCAGCTCATTTTCTGGGTGTTTTTTTTTTTTACATACAACGGGGAAGCTCTTGGGCTTCATCTCACCTGAAGGTAAGTGAAGATAAGGCCGAAGATGGAAGCGAGCTTCACCCGGAATCCTCAACCACAGAGGAACTGGCTATCTTACCTCTAACTGCCGAAACACAACAAATGCTGTTAACATTGTTGTTTTGGCGACAGACTTAGATAAGATGGTGGTAGCTAGCCAGGCGGTCTTAGAACAAGCCCTACCACCAACCAAAGTGTAAGTTGATTAAAGTGTGATTTGCGAACGTAACAAATATGTATTTAAAGAATTATACAGTAATTTCATACAATCCTAATGAATAACAGAACTATTTCATGAAATCATGACTTTTAAGAAAATACTAAATTAAGGAGTTATATTACTGATTCTAATGATTAAAATTCTGTAAATACATTTACGTCACACCTGACTATAATGTGAGTTTTATCGCACGCTACGCGTACGGTAAAACTCGCATTATGGCCAGGTGATGACGTAAAATTGTGTACTCACCACGGGCAATAAAAAAGAAAGCCCTTCATCGCATATTTACAACCCTCGCCTGCGGCTCGGGGCACAAATACCTGCGATTTCGGGCTTTCTTTCATTTACAGCCCTTGGTAAGTAATGTACTAATTTGTTACGGTCGCGAATAATACTTTTCATCCCATCTATTCGAAAAGGACGACTTGGTTCGCCTTTAAGTGCACCCAAAGGTGGTGTTTTCTATAAGAAGCTTTTAGCGGGCAGTAATGAGTTTCTAATCCTCTTTATAAATGCGCCGCAATCATCTTTGCCGCGCACTTTTTGAATTTGGAACATCTTAGTATTCAGCGCCAAAGAAATCGAACGCAAATATTGTTTGAATAAAGACTGGCTGGTACGACGGCCCACAGTCGCGCCAACGGCTGTATAAAAAAAAATCAAATTAAAAACGTACGAACCCACGTTTTCGTCAATTTTCACGGATTGTTACAAATTCATGGTTTTGTTTTGAAAAATGAGTTCTTCAAGTTACAGTGAAAGTATAGAATTAACTCCTGAAAGGATTAGAACTGACGCAAGAAATGTGATGGATTAAAATATGAGGCGCCTTTTATTTCCTCATAGTGGGTGATAAAAAGTAGAGTGTATCACTCGGGCGCAAAATATATTTTTGGCTCGGGCGACGTACTTTGAATCCCTCGCTACGTTCAGGATTCTACTAAAGAATCCCTCACTTCGCTCTGGATTCAAAAAAGCGCCCTCGCCGTAAAAATATTATTTTGCTCCCTTATGATACAATCTGCTATAAATCAACACACACCCAGACAATCAGCTGCAAATGGCAAAAAGCGTGAGAAAATTTGAATTTCGCTAGCTACCTAAGCGTTTCTCCCTTAAAGTAACAAACATACAAAACTTTTACAGCTTATAAATATTTGTGAGTCGGTTCGGTACAAAGCTGGGTGTTGTTTTAAACCATCCGAGTGTAACAAATCTGGCATAATCTGGTCTAGTTCCTAGTCAAAGTTTTAAATAATGCCAGTGAAATGGTGGAGGAACTATGAATATGGAAGTCCTCATATTTACACGTATGTACATTCAGATATATTTAGTTACACTGCACGTTAGAAGCTTGATTTTGTCTAACTTTGGTATATTTTTATATAATATAATTTTTCTGTGCGTGTGTATAACTGAACTCTTCCTAAACGGCTGCATCGATTTGGATAAAATTTTGTGCGTGCATTTGAGTGGGGCCCTGGATGGTTTAGATTTACAATAGGACCCGATAGGTGGCGCTGCGATCGAGTTCTAGGAAACAGGACGTCTGTCCGGTCAGCTAGTATACATATATAAATCAATTGCCGTGCGTTAGTCTCGAAAAAACTTGAATATAACTCGACCGATTGTGATGAAACTTTGGTAAGTTGTTGTATGAGCGCCAGAAAAGGTTCTTAACAAAAAAAAAACCGATCAAGTGCTTGTCGGATCACGCACAATGAAGGGTGAATTTATTGCAGGAACAAACTTAACATTGTAGTTGAAAAACATGTTCCCTATACATTTCAACCGCAAATGTAAGTTTGTACGCACAATATTGAGTGATTCACCATATTATTGTAATACCAATCAATTTTCTTAACCTTTTCCCAACTATGTATGTTGGGATTAGCTTCCAGTCTAACCGGATGGAGCTGAATACCAGTATTTTACATGGATCGACTGCCTATCTGACCTCCACAACAAGTAACTGGGTAATTCGATACCCCTTTAGTAAGGATGGTAGTCAGACTTTCGGGCTTCTGACGTAACAATATTTATCTATATCTTACCTGTTATCTTTTCAAATTATATATGAATACCGGTATTTTACATGGATCGACTGCCTATCTGACCTCCACAACCAGTAACTGGGTAATTCGATTGCCGTTGATGAACACGTAACAAAACCTATCCTAATTCCACCATCGTATATTATGAAACAGTTTTTACCCGAGCGGCATCAGCAGGCTCTAATGAATTAAGTTTGAGCTTGCCTCCAAAACTTCGGCGCATAAAAATTTAAACACATTTTAAATAGTCTGTTGACAACTTAAAGAGTTAAAGTTTTATCCAAAGTGGGTTTTTGGAGATGAAACCCTTTCTGGAGACCTTTAATGTTGACTTTGAAACAAACTATGTAAATTAGTCTACAGAAGTGTTTTACGTAACTAGTCTAGTCTAGATTATTGGGAATATAAATTCTGACACTATAAATTAATCTCCTCTTCTATGGAAGAAACGATGTCTGAATAATCATCATCATTATTAGGAATATAAATTCTGACATTATAATCTTTTTTCGGTTAATCCTCTTCTATGGAAGGAACGGTCTCGATGTCAGAATAACCATCATCATTATTGGGAATATAAATTCCGACATTATAATCTTTTTGTCGGTTAATCTTCTCTTCTATGGAAGAAACGGTCTCGATGTCTGAATAATCATCATCATTATTGGGACTATAAATTCTGACATTATAATCTCCTCTTCTATGGAAGAAACGGTCTCGATGTCAGAATAACCATCATCATTATTGGGAATTTAAATTCTGACGTTATAGTCTTCTTGTCGGTTAATCTCCTCTTCTATGGAAGACACGGTCTCGTTGTCTGAATAATCATCATCATTATTGGGAATATAAATTCTGACATTATAATCTTTTTGTCGGTTAATCTCCTCTTCTATGGAAGACACGGTGTCGATGTCTGAAAAATCATCATCTACCTAATACTTTTCCCGAATGCAGCAGAATACTAGTGTTTTTGATGGAGCAACATGCCTATCTAACCTCAACAACCCAGGTACTGGGTAATACTCGTAATAATGATACGCCTTAATAAGACTGGTTGTCAGATTTTCGGGCTTCTAACTACCCGTAACGACTGTCAAAGATCTACGAAGGACAGCCGGTACCGCCGGTTTATCGTGCTTTCCATAATAGTTGGTCACCCATCCACGGACCGACCTCGGCAAGCGTAGCTTAACCTTTGATCGACCCGTGCGTTTGCTATTATTTAGTCACGAGCCCCTTCTGATGTCTGTGAAGAATATAGTTTTTTTTTTTTTTTTTTTTTTTTTCTTATTGGTCCTGCTCTTGAACTCGATCTCGCCTGATGGAAAGGGATGGATGAGGTCTATGATGGAACGAACGTGCCCAGAAGATGGCCTATTCACTCTTGCTTTAACGGCAGATGGGTTATATGTGGAAGGGAACGCAGACGCTGGCAGTGAGTTCCACACTTTGGGCTGTGCGTATATTAAATGTTGAGGAGAAGCGCTGACTACGATTGGACGGGATATCAACCAAGTACGCATGGTACCCTGCAGAACGTCTGGTAGTCCGGTAATAAAAGGGCGATGGTGAGATCAGGTCGTGGAGCTCCTGCGCACACTCTCCGAAGTACAGTCTGTAGAAAACCGACAGGCAAGCAACATTACGCCGAGGAGCCAGGCTGTGAAGCCTAGACACCAACGTTACGTCGCCTATAAGCCTTTTCACTCTGCGTTCCACCGGGTCAAATGCAGCAAGTTGGTATTTTGCTGAGCCATCCCATAACTGGCTGCAATACTCTATACAGGAACTTAAAAGCTGTCTAGAGGTCACCACCATCGCCATCGCATCGCATCGTGGTCATCGCCTCACCTTATTTAGGATGCCCAGCTTCTTGACTTCTTGGCAATTCTGAACTGACCGCACCAACGGGAGCTCGTCGCACGAGTCCCGCTATTATGTCGTCATTATTTGCCTAACTTTTCCACAAGTGTGTTGGGATCGGCTTCTTGTCAAACCAGATGCAGTTGAATACAGAATTTTACATGGAGCGATTGACTAGCGAATAACTGAACCATAATTCCACATGAATTACTGAATATTCAAGACATTAAGAACTTGACTTAAATAGACTAAAACAATAGATGTTTGAGAGTGTAAGTTAGCTTTAATCCTAAAACAACTCCTCTATTGAAAAGTGGCTTAACGAATTACTTACTAAGTTATCCGTCATGAAAGAGCTAAAGCAGACGTGGACGGACGCTTAGTCTGACACCGAATTTAGTCGGCAGCGGACCAACAGGCCATTCTGATATTTTACTCGTAGTTCAGTACCTACGTACGGTCGAAAATTATGTCTTGAAGTTCGACAAAAATCTGATTGGATCGGCTATTTATCGAACATAGTATACTAACACACATTTTTCTTTCAAATGTTAAAGTATTCATCATCTCATACATACTAACACTCATCACAAGCATAAATAAACCCATCACATTCACACTCACACTCATCACTTACATACTTACTCTCATCACATACACACCTATGTACATACATACATTAGGTTACCTTCTACCAAAACGTAACCAAATGAAAAAAAACCTAAGTTTTATTAATTATACTAAAACCGGTGCATTTGTTAACCTATCTTTATTGATTCATATTATCTGTCGAAAGAGACTGGATCCTGCGACACAGCGTATCCTAATGCGGGATCCAGTGTCATACCTAAATTATTGTAACACTTTTTTAGAAATCAATAAAACCTTTTATTTATTTATTTTGTAGGACCGATGTTTAGGACGTTTTATGTTCTCTAGATGCTCATTTTCATTGGTCGATAGGGCTCGTATGCGGGGTGCTGGAGATTTCTGTAAAGCATACTTTAGGGCCCGTATTCCGTGAACCGTTTTCATTAGTCTATAGAAAACGATTGCAGTACACGGGGAACCTGCACCATTCGTTTGGCAGTTGCTTTGATGGCTTATTTTCATTGGTCATTTTCATTGGGTAAGGTTGGGTATTGGTGTCCAAGGTAAAAGCCAGCCCTTGGGTCATGGGAAGTGTCAACCAGCCTTTTGGAGATTTCATTGAACAAATCATGAGCACTCGGACACGGCCTGATGGTTTCAATCCCAAACAGCTCGAAAATTTCGCCGCTTGAGGTTTCATGCAGCCGCAGCAGAAGCGCCAGCATAGCACGCCGAGCCAGGAAAATGGGACGGCGCAAGAGTATCGACAAATAAATAAACCGAAAAATTTAAAGCATGAAAAATTGAGGACCAAAAAGAATATCAATTTCAATATTGTTTTTAAAACAGTATCGTGAAACTTAAAAAACAATCTAATATAGAGAGTCTAACTACGAACCCTTCGTCAAGTCCTGTTTTTTCTTGTTGCATAAAATTTTAATTTAGCTTTGTCAACTTCTGAAGAATGGTGAAAGTTTTCCGTAATTAAAGACTTGCTTGTTTTTAAGATTTTTTGTTACCAAGTTGTACAAAATTATGTGGACAGGGCCCTTTGCTGTCTCTAAACGAAAGGCTTTACCGGGGCAATCACAAGGCGTTTTTTATTATTTAGGGCAGAAATTAACTTTGGTTATTGTATCAAATTTAGGGATTCAACGGTGGCTATTTTTGGTCAGCAATGAGCAATTAGGGATACGTCGTGGGGAATGGGTGATCTGAAGAGCAACCAAACGAATTGTATTAAGCGCAAAAGGATGCTGGTTATGATCATTGTTGAAATATGTGGAGATTAGAATTTAAAGCTAGTGATATATTATGAAAGAAAGAAAGGAAGAAAATACATTTATTTGCGGTAAACATGACGCAATAAAGAACATAAACAAAAAAACTATGTGGAAAAATGCGTCACATCCACGCAAAACGGCTATCGCTCAGCATCATGCTGCGACCCTATGCAAGATAGAGCCCCAGCGCTGGTTTTCAGCGATAGCCGGCGTTGATGTAATGACGTCGTCCGGTGCAGCAAACAATTATTAAGACGCTGTACCAGTCCATCGTACTTAAAGAAAATTAGGTATAATTATGATCAAAGTGTCTCACTTTCAATTCGTCTACGAAGCAAAATGCCTAAAATTAATGTCTACACAGCAAATTGCCTAAGCTGTAAATCGCCTAGAGATCAAAATGTTTAACGAGCAAAATGCCTAAAATGCAATAATTTTTAGGTAATCGATATGGTTAAAATAAACGCACACTAGGGCCTCTGAACTGTAGGTTAGGTTAGGTTAGAACTGTGACCACACAACGGACCCAGAAACGGTACTCCCTTTCTTCTCCTAAAATAATAGACATATTGCAAGGTAGGCATTTTGGTTCATAGCCAGAATAAGGTTTAGTTCAAATACTGTGTAGACATATTGCAAGGTAGGCATTGTGCTTTCTAGTCAATATAAGATTTAGACAATACTTGGCATAGACGTTTTGATTTCTAGTCAGCATGATCATAAAGGGAAAATTAGTATAATTTAATTTAAAATGTGATAGAATCTATACTAATATTATAAATGTGAAAGTAACTCTGTCTGTCTGTCTGTATGTTACGTTTTCACGCCTAAACCACTAAACCGATCGTCATGAAATTTGGCGAGATATAGCCTGGAATATGGAGAAGGACATAGGCTACTTTTTTACGCGATAACCGACATCCACGCGGGCGGAGCCTAGCGGCTCCGCCCGCGTGGATGTCGGTTCGGCAAAAGCTAGTGTAATAATAAAAATAATAATAATAATATATTTTAATTGTAAGCCTTTTTCACGATATTCAAATAACCACTCCATAATCAGCCAATAATGTCCGCACTGTTGGGACACAGGCCTCTTCTCTCCGAGATGGGAGTAGGTTGTAATCTACCACGCGGGTCCAGTCACATGTCTTCGCATTTTTGGTTCTAGGAGATGTCGGTTTCCCCACGATGTTTTCCTTCACTGTTTTGAGAGTAGTGGTGCTAAAATCATTTACACAAAGTTAAGCACCTGCCCGGCTTCGATCCCACGACTTACTCAAACTCAAACTCAAATCATTTATTTCAATTAAACCATTAACAGGCATTTTTGAATTGGCAAGGAGTCGGTCAGTAAGAAAAATGAAGCTACGTGCCCATTTCAAAGCGTAGTAGGTACCTATGGAGAAGAACGGGCAATAAACTCCATGGACACCCTTTTAAATTAAATTGTTACAAAAATATTAGTTACATCTTTAATATTGAATTTATAACTATATGTGAGAACGATGTAAAAAAAAAATTGGTTGTCTGTAAAGTTGGTTTACGGACGATAGTTTAACGTGACAACGTCATAACAAAACATTGATGCGGCGCAAGCGTACAATGAGCGTAACGGGACAATGAGCGCGGAGCGTAACGAGACAATGAGTCACAGATTTTCGTGCATGCTGCCGGCGTTCACCGATTTATTAGACGTCGTCACGTCAAAACGTACACACACGCTAAAAGCGTCCAGAGTAGGCACAACAAATAGAAACAAAAAATAAAAAGATGACAACCTACCGCCGTTAAAGTGGCGGTTAGGTCATATTACACGTCTATTCCCTGGAAAAGACGGCGTGGCTCGAGTAGCGGACATCCAGACAAGTACTGGAACAATTAATAATAATAATAATAACCCCACCGCCGTATCTCTACGTTGACGTTGTGGTGGGGCTTGCGCGCTCCGAACTCTAGGTCTGTGCCGGTAGAGTTTATTTTGCCGGAACATATCTAGGGTGAGGAGCCAGACCAAGAGAGATACAGAAACCCGCAGGGCAGCATGTGGCGAGCTATTGGGCAGTTGCGACCCCACGGACCCTATCTCCCGGGAGAAGTCATGTTCCTCATCTCTGGCTTGCCTTTATTGGCCGGCTGGAGTGAACACTGACGAGGAACTGAGCTCCCACCTCATTCTTGCCTTTATTGGCCGGCTTGAGTGGAGATTCGCAAGAGCAAACGTGCTCGGAGGAAGGAAGTATTCCAGTAAGTGCTTGTAGGGATCTTGACCATCTTCCGGGCTCTGGGATTGTTCTGAGAGCCTTGGAATACCTCTCCACTCCTCGAGCACCTCAGGACATGTTGCCCCCTTGTTGCTACGTCACTATGTGCTAGCGACCGTTTTCGGGGGCCCATTATTGAGTGTGCAAGTCACCCCCTGCCATTTTATCCGTGTATAATAAAACATTGATCAGGCAGGGGCCATAGTCCTTCCATAGTTTTTGGTAAGCAGTCCATTTTAACCACCCAAACCCATAATCCAATATCTTTGTTTTCAATATCCTGCAATAGTCCTACACCAACCGGGGGTTGTCCTTGGGTGCACTTGCATAGTGCGTACAGGGATAATCGTCGGTTGGTGCCTCATTTAATTAAAAAGCTTCTAACGGGCCTCTGCGAGTTGGCTTCGGCCCCTCGTACGCCTTCCAAAGGCCCGGGACCCCAGGGTCCCGAGATATGTAGACATAAATAATAATAATAATAATAATTATAATATTAATAATATTAATTATAATATTAATAATAATAATAATATTATTTATATGTAAGTATTAATGAAATAAAAGAATAATAATAATAATCTTTATTACACAAGAAAGTGGTTACAAAATAGTGTGAAGTCCCTGACTCCTGTGCTAGGTGATATACCTGTGTTACAAGAGCCAGTGCCCTCTCCCAGTGGGAGATATTACAGAATCTTATGCAAAAAGATTAACAAAAAGAATATGGTAACAACAAAAAAATTAAATAAACTAACGGTTAAAAGAAACCTGTATTGAGTTTGCGAGTGTTTGTGTGCATGTTTGTGTCTCAGAGTGAGCGTAAGGGTGTGTGGGTGTGTGTGTGTGTATGTGCGGGTGTGTTTGTTTGTGGGTGAGTGTATATGTGTTTGTGTCAATGATTGATCAGGAGGGGTTTTAATGTTACGAAATAGATATGATGATTTTCTCTGTTTCGTCATAGTTGAGCGACAGTAGCCATGGCTTAAGTGTCTGCTTGACTTTATTTAGGGTTAGTTTATAAATCGAAAGTTTTTTGTTTATTTTATTATACATTACTGCGCTTTGGGCACGATAGTGTCGTCGCGCAAGTGCAGTACGACATTGGACAGACTCACAGATAGGAAAGCCAATCCGTCGATTACATAGCTTGCTATCTAGTGGCATCGTTGAATGTCGGCGTAAGATAGAGCGAAGGACGTATAATTTTCTCACCGTTAGTACTTGGGCTTCTGAGTACAACTGAGCTGTGGGGTAGTCCCTTTTGCGGAAATAAATAACTTTGAGAACAGCCCGCTGAGCTCGTTCCACCCTTTACATCACTGTTTTGAAGGTACCGCCCCATACCGGGATGCAGTAAGTAATTATCGACTCGCATAGAGAACGGTATACTAGTGATGCTGTTTCAATGTCGGCTGCAGGTCTGAGCTCTTTAAATAAATAAATTAGTTTGCGAAGCCGGGAGCATAGAGTATCAGTATGGGTGCGCCAATCCAGTCTCTCGTCGATATAAACGCCTAGATATTTGATACTTGGGACCATGTCAAGGCACTTACAATTGCAAGGAGAGGAGTCGTGACAAATATGTGCTATTATTTTATCCGAGTTCAATGACGGTTTAGGTGAATTTGGAGGTTTAAACTGAATTACTTTGGTCTTTGAGATATTAAGCGTCAGTAGATTAGTGGAAAGCCAGTCCATAATTGTTCGCAAAGTAAGTTCAGTGGTTTGTTTAGCCCTGTCCCAGGTCACGTCGGATATCAACAGTGCTGTGTCGTCGGCGTAGGTAAAAATATCACAATGGGAAAGGGAGAGCTGACAGAGGTCATTTATGTAAATTTGAAAGAGCGTGGGACCCAAGATACTGCCTTGAGGTATACCGTAGTTGATGAATTCTTCGTCACTGAGAACAGAATCAATTTTAACACATTGACTACGCCCGCTGAGATAATCTTTGTAAATATCTAGAGCCACACCACGTACTCCCATATGCTCCATTTTGGCCACCAGTCTGGGAATAGACACCGTATCAAAGGCCTTAGTCAGATCTAAGAAGATACCATAGCATTTAAAGCGACTATCCAATCTATCAATCAGGGTTTTGGTGAAATCAGAGACAGCATCTTCTGTGGAAATTCCTGACCGAAATCCATACTGATTTTGAGCAATTAATTTATTTTTACAAAGAAACTTTGTCAGATTTGTGTTGAGGATACGTTCAAGTATTTTAGACAAGGAGCTAAGGACTGAAATTGGCCGATAATTGGAAACGTCATCCCTAGCTTTGCCTTTGTACACTGGATGAACAATAGCACGCTTAAAAGCTTTTGGGAAAACACCCGAATTGATGGCACAGTTACAAATATGGGCAATGGGAGAAGCCAGAATGCAGCTAGATTGTTTTATTACACTTGCTGGGATGTTGTCCCACCCCACAGCAGAGTCACTACGTAGTCCATGAATAGTGCTTATTACTAGTGCCTCGTCAACCAGTGGAACAACCAAGGAATTAACTGGAGATGAGGAAGAAGATGAATAAACTGACGGTGTGACAGTAGAAAATTTTGATGCAAGGTTTGTTCCAACGTTAACAAAAAACTTATTTGCATTATTAACAGATACGGTAGGCGCGACGGAAGATTGTAGAAGGGCATTAGGAGAGTGCCTTTGTTGATTACTGTGTGTGATTGATTTGATTATTTTCCACGTAGCTCTCGGGTTGTTATTTGCCTTTTTAAGTTCTGCTTTTTCGTAGACACGTTTTAATTTTTTAAGTAGGGAATTACAAAAATTGCGGTACCGTGTGTAAGTCGTTTTTAATATTAGATTGTTGGGAGACTTACTGACCCGTCGGTGCATTTTGTCGCGATTTCGGAGGCATCGTACTAAGCCAGCAGTCATCCAGGGTTTTTTAATAGTTTTTCTATTGGGTGTCTGAACGATCTTAGTATGTTTTATTATGAAAGCTTGAATATCGGTAATTAAAATATTTGTTGCTTGGTCTGGGTCGGTGGTGCTGAGAATAGGAGTAAAATCATGATTACTAATTTCCTTTTCTATTTCGTCATAGTCATATCGGAGAGAGGTTTTTTTTGGTGGGGATGCAGTTGCTTTATTAGTCTCTAGGAAAACAACAACAGGAAGGTGATCAGTAACGTGGGTGTCCAGCACTAGAACCTTTGCAGGCGATTTAGTCTTCATCATGACATGATCCAGACAGTTGTTTATCCTTGTCGGGAGACTGTGGGCAGGCAATAACCCGTGCGTTGCAGCTAATGTTAAATAATCGTCTGAATGACGATCATTGTTTCCGGGTTTGATATCAATATTAATATCACCAATGAGCATGATGTTGTTTTGAGATTTAACGGATGTTATTGTATCATTTAAACTAGACAAGAAGTTAGTTGGGTTTAAATAAGATGGAGAACGATAAATTGCTATTATAGCTGTGTTATTATAGCATGTTACAAGACAGTTGGCATCCGAAAATAAGGGTTCATGTGTGGTACAGTTAATTGTGTCTTTGACGTAAATTACGACGCCGTCGTTTTTTTTTGGGTTGTTGCTTGTAGAATGCGAAGTAAAGCCCTGTAAGACAGGGATATAACCCGCAACCTGCAACCAGCATTCTGTTAATATAATAAAATCAAATTTAACTTTCGTCAGAGTTAACATGGCAACAAATTGATCCAAATTCTTTTTTATACTCCTGATGTTTATATGTATAATACGAAAACCCCAAACGCTCTGTCCTTCAAACTCTCGGCATAGTTCCGGAGTACATGTATAAGAATCAGCAATAGAAATATTATCTATTTCCTGAGATACTTGATCAATATTCAGCATTTTTAACAAGAATGAATAATTTTGTCATAGCTTGTAGACTGAGGAACTCAGACCCGGGGATTAATTCAGCCCTAAATCCGAGTAATTCAGAACATATAAACCGGTTATTTAGAGGTAAGTTTGTGAAGGTAAAATTAGGTTTTTCAGAGTAAAGTTCAGTTCCTGGGAAGTACGTGTGGGTGACTAGATTTGTGTAGTGTTGATCTCCTGATAAGTATGTGTGAGCGATTAAATTTGTGTGTTGATTAATTTCTGATACGTATGTGTGTGTGAGTTGTATGACTGAATTCGTGTGTAGATTAGGCTTATAAAGTAAAAAGGTATACATTTGAAAAGATAAGTGTTTAAAAAACAAAGAAGACATTATTTTTTGAGTTTTAGGTAGACAACCGGACCCAGACATCAGTCATGTACTTAGCCGTAGGCTGTCGAGGTCTGCATCATTTTTAATAACGACATGTCGGTCACCATCCACCTTTCGCAGCAGAACTTTACCATAGGAGGTCCAGCAATATTTATATATATTTTCTTCAGCAAAGCGTCGGGCCAGGTAATAAAGACGTTGAGCCTTAGGCGTAAGTTTTTCGGAGATGTATATGGGTTTGCTGGGTCCGTCAAGTTTTAGGTGGGTTGTAGATAGCTTGTTTTGTTTATTTGCGCTATTAAATTTGCGAGCCTTCTTAACTATAGTGTCCTTCGTTATTGCACTTATAAAATCTACGGTAATAGTAGAAATGTTATTTTTATTCTTGGTACGGAAAACATCTTTTATTGCATTACCATTTATCGGTGCGCCAAGTACGTTGGCAGCCTCGGTTACAATGGCGCGAAGGCTTTCCTTATCCTCTTCCTGGATCTCGGGCACATTCCTTATCTCAATCTTGGTTGAGAACAGTTGTCGTTCCATTAAGTCTATTCTTCCTTCCAGCTCAAAGATACGGCAGCGGTCAGTTTCACGTTCTGACTCTAGGCTAGTGAGTTTTACCTTCAAGTCGTCGTAATCGTTTGAAATAAACTCCATGGACTTCTGTATTTCTGCGTTCTGAGCACTAATTCCAGAGATGGCAGCCTGTAAAGCCGCGAGTTTCTCTTCAGACTTAATGGAAGACTCCGACAATAATGCCCGAATTTCGTCCAGACGATCCATACAATCACAGTCGCCACGCTTACGCTTACGGCTTGGTACATTAATATCTTGACCCAAGGTCGAGAGGTCTGGAGATGATTCAGACTGCGGGATCGGTCGGGTGCTAGAGATAAGAGATGAAGTTGGACCCGCCGTTACTTTTTCTAGCTGTTTCTTCGTTGGTGAGCGTTTAACTGACATAGTTAATAACTAAAAAGATTACCTTAAATATCGAGTAATAAAGTAAGTACTGATATTACACTAGGGCCACATGAACTAGTGAACGGCGGTGCAACGGCGCGCGACGCGTCAGAGCGCTGCATGCCGCTGCGATGACGTGCTCGTGATGCGAAGTAGACGCGTAGTCCGCGTGAGTGTGACGTGCAGTGACGTAGGCGTAGTGTAGCTCAGGCGTCGATCACCGTCTCAGGTGTTGCTGTCCTTTTTCTTCATGGACTCCGCGTTCAACACCGCGGTACTATGAGTTCCTAGTACTTTTTGTTTTTATTTAACATTTATTCTAACGAGAATTATGGATTTTAATTAAAAATTTAAATAGCGCACACGTCTATTCGCTTTCGCGGTCCGGGAGGAAGGGCAATTCGACGAGCTTTCTCCAAGATTTGCCCGCTGCCACTGCAATCAGTGAGCGACGACGCTTGACTCCATACTCAATCATTTTGGAAGTTGGGCTTCCAAGGCCGGGGGCATGTCCACGCCATGTGCAAGAGACTTGGAGGCGGCAACATATTTGATCTCTTTTTTCATTAGATCCTCCGTCAATTACAAGCTAAGAGATGACCAGTCCCAAATAAAAATAAAAATTTAAACATATAACTTAAGTATATAATGTTTTTGTAATCCCCTTTTAATTTTCTTTATTTTGATATCCTACTCGATAGGTTTGGTTATTTTATTTTATGAACGTATTAACTAAGGTTTGCGAAGGTTGCCTGGAAAAGATCGCAGTAAGCGATAAGGCCGCCCATGTATATTTTTTTGTGTATAAGTTTTTTTTCCGACGTGATAACGTCTAATAAATCGATGGACGCCGGCTGCATGCACGAAAATGTCCCATTACGCTCATTGTTCCGTTAAGCTCATTTTTCCGTTACGCTCATTGTTCCATTACGCTCATTGTTCCGTTACGCTCATTGTACGCTTGCGCCGCATCAATGTTTTGTTATGACGTTGTCACGTTAAGCTATCGTCCATAAACCAACTTTACAGACACCGATTTTTTTTTCAAACACCTATTTATGGATACTTGGGTTTTTAAAACGAATATAACGATACCTTAACTCTCGAAATCTATCCAGCCATTTGGAAGATACGAGGTAATAAAGAAATTTTGCAAACAAATATACATACATACAGGATACGGGCGAAAAACATAACCCTTCCTTGGTAGTCGGATAAAAAATTACGCTGACCTCAGGGCTTGATAACGTTATCAAATAACAAAATACTAACCGTTACGTAACGTTAAATTTCAATGTTATACCTACTAACGTTACAAAAATTTAACGTTACTTGATAACATTACCAGTAATATAACGTTAAATAACATTAACAAAAATACGATAACTAACGTTAATTTAGCTACGTTGCCGTTCTGTGGGTAAGAAACAGGCAGATTCAGGCAACGTTTTGATCGGCACGGCATCACAGAGGCGCGAGGGAGGGCTCCCGCTGCGCCGCACGCCTCAGGCCCCACTACTTACATCTCACCCGTTTAAAATAACGTCAAAATGAATAGTAGCATAAATAACGTTAAATTGACTACCGTTATTTTAATAATAACGTTAACTCTGTCAATAAAAGGTAACGTTATGAAAATTTACCGGTGTTTAAAGCCCTGGCTGACCTTTTAAATAAAACCGTCAACTCCTTACAGCAGGCTAAATTGTAGAAAATCAACGAGGATACTGCGAACATTCGTGACGTTTGAATAAAGGACAGGAATAGAATGAACGGTGCAGTTAAATAGACACTCATTAAAGATGCCACGCCCTTGGGATGTGGTACAAGAAGTAAAAGGATAGTCTTTTGGTAAGTCATAAACAAAACTGATCAACTTTCTCTATAGATCCAATACCGTAATCACGAAAAAAAAATCCAGCCAAGTGCATGTCGGACCACGCACAATGACGGGTTCCGTAGTTGAGATGAATTTATCCCAAGAATAAACTTAACATTGTTGTTCAAAAACATGTTCTCCCATACAATCCTAAAGCTGTGCGAGTTATTACAGGTACATTTTTAGAACCTTCTCTCATATCACGACTAACTATCAAATACCAATGTTCAGTACCAAGAAGAATTTTGGATGTCGCGTCTACCAGTGTTAGCTGATCTATTAAATGAATCGTCTCAGGTAATAGTTTGCGTGAATAACGATAGTATGTCCATAGCTTTAGCGTTAGTGATAGAAAATGCATTACTAGATACTATTTTTACCTTTGATAGAAAAGCTAACATAAAAATATATCATAATCCATACTTGCTTAATCCTTACTAATATTATAAATGTAAAAGTAACTCTATCTGTCTGTCCGTCTGTCTGTCTGTCTGTATGTTACGTTTTCACGCCTTAACCGCTGAACCGATCGTCATGAAATTTGGCAGAGATATAGCCTGGGATATGGAGAAGGACATAGGCTACTTTTTTACGCGATAACCGACATTCACGCGGGCGGAGCCACGGGCAAAAGCTAGTATTATATGTATTTATATTTTGTAGCTTTATTTAAGTACTAGCTTTTTACATTTCATGACGATCGGTTCAGCGGTTTAGGCGTGAAAACGTAACATACAGAAGACTTCGCGTATTCATATTATTCTCTTCATGTTCTCACACACTATTATCTACATTTCGTTTTCATTTCTCCTTTCGCAGGTCTGCTGGAAGAAATTTCTTAAGAAATAAGCAGTACCTTTGTATTTAAAATTATAATTATGTCGTATCTCTATGTATTTAACTGTATGTACATAAATAATAAAATAAATAAATAAATATAAACGTGAAAGTAACCCTGTCTGTCTGTTTGTCTGCCTTTTTTTACGCGATAACCGACATCCACGCGGACGGAGCCGCGGGCAAAAGCTAGTCATTTAGATATCGATCATACTGTTAGGTCTCCAAGCTGATGATCAGCTATTTCCTATATTCTTTTCTATCCTTCTAAATATATACCATCCATGCCATCCACATTAAGATATTCATGGAGGTCGGGTGTCAAAGTCAACCGGATAAAACCTCTATTATATCTGAATACTTAAATATACTCTCTGCCTTAAATCCTTAGACCATCCACCAATAAGTAATAACTCAATGTCAGCTCCAAAGATATTTCGCCAATTTCGAGTTCTTAAGATTTGAAAATTCTCATTAGAATTCTTTTGTTTCCAGTTTATTCAGTGGCGCTGAAGTTTAATAACCAGACGGCATACATTACTTAGATACATTCCCAATATGAAATGGCTGGAAAATTGAAGACCTTTCTTGAAAAGTACTTATTTTACTTATTTGGTTTTTAGGGTTCCGTAGTCAACAAGGAACCCATAAAGCTTCGACATGTCCGTCTGTCAGTCTGTCCGTCTGTCCGCGGCTTAGCTTAGAGACTCTTATTACTAGAAAGATGTAATTTTGCATGGGTATATATATGAATCACGCCGACAAACTCTTTAAATAAAATCTTGAAAAAGAAAATTTGTAGGGTATCTACCTTGCACGTAAAGTGGGGATAATATTTTTTTTCTCGTCTATCCCATGGTGTGGGTTATCGTTGGATAGGCCGTTAAACAATATTGTGGGAACCATTTTTCGATCCAGGGATTTGTTCGCGTAATATTAAACTATAAAGTGCAATTAAAAAATAAATTTAGTCTGTGCTCAATAAGTTTATTTTCTTTCTTTAATTCTGTACGCCTGGGTATTTCTGACCTTTATTTTATTAAAGCATTATAAAAACAAGTGAAGTTACATAAAAGCTTTTATCTACACCCATGATATAAATCCTCGATATAAGTTTCTGAAACAGTTAGCTTATTGCCAACATTAAAACAACCGGTGTCATAGCAACCATAATATCATCCAAACGAGTGTTATAATATTGTACTAAATTTCATTATGCAACTCCTTTGGGGTTTTCGATCCCTTCCTTACTCATCAAACAGCCACATTTATAAATTAAAAAAATAAAAAACATTGTCTTGCACGCGGGTTTTACTACCACAGCGCCGTAATTAAAAAAAAAACTTATAGGTTATTCGAGTTCACGTCGCATCCCGCCATTTTTGTTCGATATTAGTATTGCAAAAATTTATAAGTTTGTTGTTTACAAAACTGAGTGATACAAGCTTTGATAACACACCACCAGATATTTCAAATGCAGCAAAGGACATTTTTAACCAATTATTACCAGAAAAGTCGAGAAAACAATATGAAAAGGCGTACCAAGATTTCATGGATTGGAAAATATCAAAGAGTAGATAACATGGGTGTAGATAAAGTCTTGTATGCAACTGTACATAATTAGGTGTTAAAATACTCATATGATACTATTATCACACAGGTGAAGCCGAATGTGATAAATCCACGTTCGTTTTTAATACCCCTTATTATACAACAGTTGCATAAATAACTATTAAATGACGGCAACATAACGATACCTAGTTATTGTGTTGTGTTGTAGAAATTACTGCACTTTAGAGTTATATTTTTATTTGAATGGTGAATAGATAAAATTGCTTAATATTTATCGAAAAAAAAAAATACTGTTTTATTCAAAATAACGAAAGGGTACTTAATATGGAGTATAATCACAAACTATAGTCAATACCACGTTAGTAAGTCGCGTCGTGTACGCACCGCCAGTGATTTATACAGTGTGAGTCTTTATAATGTGCACATATCGAAATGACGGAATCTATGCTTAATTTTATCTACGGCAAAAAAAAACAAACTAAATTTTTTATTTCATTTTTTATGGAATTAAAAAAAAAAACCAGTGTAAACAAAACGGTGTAACTTTTAAACTAAATGATCTATCACAATGAAACAAACTCCATAATGATTGGAAGTAATTAGGCATCCTCATATAAAAATTGGGGAAAAAACTACCCTCAATTGAAAAGAAACTTTTTTTTTAGCAAATATCAGTTTTTTTTTTTTTTTTCATAATTTTTTACAATAATTGTAAAATTTCTCAATAAGGGAGTGTCTTATTGAGAAATTTTGAAATAAAAATTCCATAAAAAATAAAAAAATAATTTATATTTTTTTATTTGTTTTTTTTCCGTAGGTTTTTTTTTTTTACACACAACGGGGCAGCTCTTGGCCTTCATCTCACCTGATGGTAAGTGATGATAAGGCCGAAGATGGAAGCGAGCTTCACCCGGAATCCTCAACTACAGAGGAACTGGCTATCTTACCTCTAACTGCCGAAACACAACAAATGCTGTTAACATTGTTGTTTGGCGACAGACTTAGATAAGATGGTGGTAGCTAGCCAGGCGGACTTAGAACAAGCCCTACCACCAACCAAACCGAGCAGATATTTTTGCCACCGCGGGGAATCGAACCCGGGACCTCTGGATCTGAGACAGGTGGTTTTACCACTAGACCACAGAGGCGGTAAAATTAAGCATAGATTCCCTCATTTCGATATGTGCACATTATAAAGACTCACACTGTATAGTAGTGCTGTGAGTGTGATATTCATGCTACTATTTGGTTTACTTTGTAAAACATTACTTTTGAGCAGCGTCTTGGACGATGGGCCTAAGTGTGAAAAAATTAAAAAAATTGACCCTTAAATTATAACACTACACTTTATAAGTTTTCAAAGTGTAGTGTTGTTTTTGTATTTTTATTATACTGCTAATAAAAATCAAATAAAAAGTGCTAAGTGCATTATAAGAAATTAGAAAGCATGTTTGCGTAGATAACACAATATGAATGTTACCTGTGGTAGCTCTTTTAATATACCGGATGACTTTTTTTACCGTCTCGAAAAAAATTGGGTATACTAGGTGAACGGAGTACAAGCCTATGGCATAGCAATTTTTTTTTTTTTTTTCAGAAATAAAACTAAAATAAAAGATAAAAATATTGAAATTTGGGTGCGTATGATTTAAATTTAAATATTATTTATCGTATTTATTTATTGAATTATGTTTTTTGTAAAATTTCTGTGTTTATTGTTATAGTATGATAAGTTTACTTCAAATGTGTGGTATTTATCCATAGATCAATTTCTTTCTAGGTTAAAGAAAAAATAATAAAAACTATGCCATAGGCTTCTACTCCGTTCACCTAGTATACCCAAATTTTTACGAGACGGTAAAAAATGTCATCCGGTATATACAGCGATTATTATGAAAAAAAAATATATACTTATGACATAATTTAACCAATGTTTACATAAGTAATCTCAGTGAAATGTAGATAAAAGTTATGTATTGATGACATATTTGGCGATAAACTGCTTATCTCCACATGCTATGTCACAATAAACAAACATATGCAGAAAATCCACTCAGACTCATTCGAGTGGCTATTTTGTTTTGACGAGTAGAAAACTGGGGTAACTATTAAATACTGTAACTCACAAGTACAATCAGAAAATGAATTGTTTATTAAATTAACATAAGACGTCAATTTTCCTTGTTAAAGCCATCCATATCCATACTTAATATTATAAATGTGAGAGTAACTCTCTCTGTCTGTATGTTAAGTTATCACGCCAAAACCGCTGAACCGATCGTCATGAAATTTGGTAGAAATATAGCCTGGGATATGGAGAAGGACAAAGGCTACTTTTTTTACGCGATAACTGACATCCACGCGGGCGGAGCCGCGGGCTAAAGCTAGTTTTATATAACTCTCAAAGAACGAGAATTGTGATTTCATTATACGGATAATTTAAGTTCCGTGTGGTGCCGGAAGTAAAGAATAGCACCACCCCATTTCCTCCCGTGGGTGTCGTAAAAGGCGACTAAGGGACTTACTAGAGAATGGGCAGCAGCGTTCTCTATGCATTTTTAACACCATACTGCGATCGCCAACCCGCCTGCCAAGCGTGGCGATTATGGCAAACCCCCCCAATTGGGGGAGGCCTGTGTCCAGCAGTGGACTTCTTTAGGCTGAAATGATGATTCAATTTGCTAAACCGCTGAGTGTGAGAGCCCGAAACTCTGACAACTAGTCTACCAAAGGGGTATCGTATTACCCAGTAACTGGGTTCAGATCAGGATGGGTTCAAATGGAGGGCAGATAGGCAGTCGCTCCATGTAAAATACTGGTATTCTAATAAACTGTCTAGTGGATTCGAAACGATTAAAAATGACGGGTTAGTAACTAAAGATTCAAATACATACTACAGTCGTAATATTATAACAAATATTATAGGTAAATAACAGAAGTGGGTACCTACATTATTCATTACTCACATAAGTAAAAACACAATCATCTTTAAATTCACTATACTCCATTTAGGATATCATTAGACAAATAAAGGCTAAATAACGACAGTTTTTGTGTAATATTGTTGAAATTACTTCACTTTAGAGTATTTTTTTTTTTATATAAATGGTAAATAGATTACAGTGCTTTGTATTTATCGTGAAATAACGGAGTTTATTAAATAATATCGAAATAACGAAAGGGTGAGAACAGTTATTTGTCTAATGTTATATAAATAATAAATGAAGTACGAGTATAAAATGTTTATAAAGTGAACCTACTCGTGGCTTATTACTCGTAAATACTGATAAAAAAATTCTAAGAGAAAATAAGTAGACAGGTTATTTCAATAATTTATCACCAGCCTCGGTGGCGCAGTAGGCAGCGCGTAAGTCTCATAATCTTAAGGTCGTGAGTTCGATCCTCACCCGGGGCATATCTTTTGGATTATTTGTTCTGGTTTCTTCATCTCAAATCCTAGGTTATTCCCATAGGCTTAGTCGTTAAATGCCCAATTCGTAAAATGGCCAACAGCTTGAAAAAGGGCTAATTCGCTAAATACCTAGTTCTGAAAATACCTATTTCTGGAAATGCCTAATTCTTAAAAATCCCAATTCTCAAAAAAAACGATTCTTAAAAGGACCAATTCTTAGAAAGCCAAATACTTAAAAAGGCCAATTCTTAAAAAGACATTTTTTGCCAATTAGATCATTCGGATAATAATATAAGTACCTACATATGTATATATAAAATGAGGAAATGGGTACCCAAAATAAAATTGCTGAAAGACGGTACAAATCAAATGTAATATAGTTCTTAAAAGTAGTTATAATATAGTTTAGTTAATATAATTTAGTTCTTCAAAGTATAGTTTTTTTGCACTACGGATAATCTTTCTTGACAATTTTGAAGCAAACACTAATATTTTGTCGGTTTCGCCATCGTTAGCAATCAGAAAATTTTTCGCAATTTTTTTTTTAACATTCAGGTACAAATACATCCTCCGTGGTACGAAATGTCAACTTATTCGCATGTAAAAATCGTTTTCTGGCTGAATATAGACTATCTTTAATTGAATGAAAAGATGGGAGTTTAGATGAGCTTGTCTCCGGCAAATTATCAAAAGCCTTTTCAAAAATTGCTTAAACGGCACACCTCTTTTTTAATTCATTCCGTTTAAGAAAAACAATGTTTTTTTCCTCGTCGGGTTCGCATTTATGTCTGGAGTCTGAACAATCGTAAGATTTTCTTCTTTGTCACGTCCAATGTTAGCGATGCACTACACTCCATTTCGTTTATTTTATTATTATTATTATTATTTATTTATTTATTTCAGAGAGATCTTCATATAAGGTACATAAACAAAACAACATAAAATGAAAGAATGTTAGTGTGTTAGTAACAAATTGTACTTAAAATATTATGTTAGTATTGTTAGTGCCTATACCTAACTGATGCCTATGGCTGTCCTAATCCACTGATGTTGGAAAGGACAGTCAAATCTGGCAGCAATAGCGTTCAGGATGCTGTTGCCGCTGCTTCGTAAAAGGTGCAGCAAGGAATTTGCTTTCTTGCGCATGATGGCTTCAAAGCCATCAGTACGCGCTTCCGCAAACATACGATACCAGACGCGCTGCAGCGCCACGGCAGCCCCAACAGCAACCTAAAGACATTATCGACGCTTGAAAGGCAATATTGACCAAACGACATGTTGGCAACTTTACACTAGAGCATTTTAAATTATTTATTTTTTCAAAAAAAAAAAGAATGCTTTAAAATGGAGTAGGTATTTTTTTTTTTGGAGTATACTCTAGTACGGTAGGTATACACTAAAGCATTTTTTTTTCTTTAAAGTGCTCTAGTGTAACGGTGCCAAGATGTCGTTTAGTCAATATTGCCTTTCAAGCGTCGTTATTATACTGAGAGCGCAGGGCTCTGTAGGTACGCTGCGTATGCCTCACCCACAGGCCACTCGAGTAGAACGACTGGCAGAACGCCTTAAAAAGTGTTATTTTCACCTTGATGGTGCAACGTGCGAACCTGCGAGCCAGCATATTGCCTCTTACTGCCAAAGCCCTGCGCTCCCTCTCTATGTCCTCGTCATCCTTAAGGTCACCTGTTACAATGTGACCCAGATACTTAAACCTGTCCACTACTTTTAAGGCTGCACCGTTAAGGATGACAGGAGGAACATATGCGGGATAGTATGCACCTGCTCTAAATACTAATAGTTCACTCCTTTTAGAGTTGTATCGAATCCCGTGCGACATTGCAAATGCCTCACACTGAGACACTAGATTCCTCAATCCGCTGATTGTGGGGCTCAGCAGCACCATGTCGTCTGCATAGCTAATATTGTTAAGACATTTGTCATCGATGAAACAGCCCACATGAGTGCTACTGAGCCGCCCAATCAGCTTATCCACATACAAATTAAATAATAATAATTTATGCATCGCCAAAATGTGCTTCCATTTTTATTCACCTGCCTCGTTTTATTGTAACAGTGCCCTTTATGGAGCAGTGTGTCGTTACCTTTCTGATTATTATCTATACTAAACTCAATTTCTTCCATTATTAAACACGAGCTCACATAATAGAGTAACACAACAACAACAGAAATACCGGATTTGATTCCTTCGATCAAATATTAAGAACTACCCACGTTATTCGTGTTTTTTAAATTAATATAATTTGAGTTGACTAAACCCTCATAAAGGTTCTTCTTTGAAATCACTACCACTACACAATTTTTCAATTAGATAACACAATTCCAAACAAAATTAATTGTGCAATATATAATAGTGATTCACATTTAATGTTTTCATCATGTTTATCTGCTGCACCATAGTTACTATGTACGTATGTAAGGATGGTAATATTTTTCGATCGTTCATAATGTGTATTTATTTATGTATGTCTGTAAGTATTTCCAGAATAAGTCCATTTGCGAATAGGCCATTTTAAGAACTAGTCCTTTTGCGAATTGGCCATTTTAAGAACTAGTCCTTTTGCGAATTGGCCATTTTAAGAACTAGTCCTTTTGCGAATTAGCCGTTTTAAGAATTAGTCCTTTTGCGAATCAGCCATTTGCCGAATTAGGCATTTGTAGAATGCTAGGCATTTTACGAATTAGGCATTTAACGACTAAGCCTTCCCATATGTTTAGGAACATTCGCATTCTGCTATTGTCTTAAACTATAAATAAAGAATCCGCTAATTTACCTAAATTTTTGGCAAGTTTTTGGCATCGGTTGTTACACAGATTGCGAGTTGAATTTTAACGTTTAAAAGTACCAAAATTTATGTATTGGGGTAAATTGTATAAAAATAAACTGCTAGGTTGCTGCTGTTTATATTTGATGGTACGGAACCCTAGGTGCGCGAGTCCGACTCGCTCTTGACCGATTTTTATTATTAGTGTTTATCAGTGGAAATTTATAAATACCTCCCATTGCAACAACATTGGTAGTTAATGATTCTAAAAAAAAATGCCAGAAAAATTTAATATTTTTGCAAGCATGTTATTTTGGGATTTTTGTAAAGTCAGATGGAAAGTAGGTCAATGTACTCAGAATGATTTACATTTGAATTAGACATGTAGCGAGTTTAGTAAATAAAGCCTTTATGATCATGCTGACTAGAAATCAAAACGTCTATGCCAAGTAGTAAAGTCATTGCCTAAATCTTATATTGACTAGGAAGCACAATGCCTACCTTGCAATATGTCTATTCAGTAATAACTAAACCTTATTCTGACTATGAACCAAAATGCCTACCTTGCAATACGTCTATTATTTTAGGAAAAGAAAGGGAGTACCGTTCCTGGCGTTTTGTGGTCACAGTTCTAACCTAACCTAACCTACAGTTCAGAGGCCCTAGTGTGAGTTTATTTTAACCACCTCGACTACTTAGAAATTATTGCATTTTAGGCATTTTGCTTGTTAAACATTTTGATCTCTAGGCGATTTACAGCTTAGGCAATTTGCTGTGTAGACATTAATTTTAGGCATTTTGATTCGTAGACGAATTGAAAGTTAGACACTCTGATCATATACCAAATAGCAAAAATGTATCCATACGTCAGCCCAAAAGTGACAGTTTTCATTGTATAGTGTCACATTAAAGACGTCAAGAAATTAACTCGCTACTTAACTAATGCAAATCGTCGCGTCAGCGGTAAGTGTCGATGCTCTTATTTACTTTATTGTAGATCTTGGAGCTAATGAAATTGAAGAATCTTCTCGCAACTGCTGTTCTACACAGGGCACAATTTTACAGATTGTCGGAAAGGAATTCTGCCGTCATAAGAAAAAAAACCGTTACTGACATGACACTGAATTTTATCAAAAATGAGATTAAGATAGCATTTTTCTTGCTGATTCCGAATATGTTAATAACTCATTTAAGACAAAATTGACAGTTACGGCTTTCTTACTTATGACGGCAGAATTCGCCTTTGTTCCCGTTGAGTTACAGCATTTTGTGTTACACTGTTACCCATTGGGAAAAAAATTACCGATTAGTAACACTAACAGACGCAAAGCTACATTTTTCTTCCCTTTGAGTGACAGAACTCAACAGAACGCTGTGTTCCCGTTAAGTAACACCTTCTGGGGTAAAAGCATTGTTGAAATACATCTTTATCCCATAATAACGAGTATCTCTTAAATCAACTAAACCTTTGATCTTAAATATGGTATATGCACTTAAAAACAACGATGGAACCAGAACAATCCAGGCTCACACTGAAAAAAATATTTAGCATAACTACTTCAGCTATTTCAGGAATAATCAAAGTTTGACAAGACTTTATAAAAGTTAACTTGATTTAATAAAAGTGATATACAACAGCCAGCACAGGTTTTGGTTACATGTTGCATAAAGTTATGTGGTCACTTTTTTGTGTCACATGTTGACGAAAGTTTGGTTATGTATAAGTAAACATTTTTTTCAACGCAATATTGATAGTCCGCTACCTGAAAAAAAAAATAACACTTATACACTTACAGATATAAATGTCGAACTGTTACATAAGGTGTCACAATGGGCGGTCTTATCCTTAAAAGCGATATTTTACAGACAACCTTTAAAAATGGTCCTACTCCGGGACCCAGGCTAGTTATTTATTTATTTATTTATTTATTTTAATCACAATTATACCACCCTTACAGACTAATCCAATGCGATGTTATAAGTAATAATGTCTACACCGAAACACAAAAAATAAAATAAAATGACCAACAAACAGAATTACAGAGAATTAAGATTATGTTGTTATCAATCTAATAGACATATATACATTAAGAACTTAAAATAAAGTGCTCTCTTTTCAATTTGTAATTACATAGTAGGTATGAAAAACCTAAAACACACATATTTACACTTTTACATAACTTACTACATTTAACAGGATTTTTGCGAATTCACTCAAATTGCACGAAATTATATCTATTCTTTCATGGACTTCGTTGATTATGCGGATTGTTCGGGTGAGGGGAGTTTTCGCCAGTAGATTGGTTCTGCCTACCGGCACGGCTAGCAGTTGTGGGAGCCGCCGCCTCCACACGTATCGGTCCGGCACGCATAGCTTTAGGTGACGCAGCACTCCCGGATTATATGCTACACCACGCAGTAGCTTTACTACATAGGCGGCGAGAGCAAATTCCCGGCGCACCCTGAGCTCATTATACCCCACCATACCCAGTACAAATAGCGTAGGGTACATCAATGGGTAAAATGGATATACCCCGTACATTTTTAAATACAAGTGCCTTGTAAATTTATTTTGGACCCGCTCCAACATGACACTGTATTTCGCTATGACTCTGATCACTGATCACTCATGATCACTGTATTTTGTTATGATCCTACAAGGATGCAGTGGTTTAGCCAGACAGACAGAGTTACTTTTGCATTTACACAAAATATTAGTATGGAAAATATATGTACATATGGTTAATTTAATATAGATAAAGTTACTTGTTACCAATAATTCATCATCATCATTTCAGCTGAACGACGTCCACTGCTGGACATAAGCCTCCCCCAATTGGGGGGTTTGCCATAATCGCCACGCTTGGCAGGCGGGTTGGCGATCGCAGTATGGTGTTAAAAACGGTATCCTGCCTTTTCGCCGAAAATTGTTTGGCAGATTATCACTTGCCAAACAACGTGTTGCCGATGTTTCACTTTGACTACTAACGATTAGCAAATTTTTGTATGACAACGTTTCATTTGGTAGAATTATTGTTAAGCTGATTATTATAATGACACAAAACGTTTGGGACATTTATCATTTGTCAAACATTTCACTAGGCCACACAACTATTAGACGTATGACGTTTTGTCAGTGTAATTTTTACATACATTTTTTATATAGATTAGGTTAGGTTAGAGTATGACAAACAACGCACGAGCCGAGTGAGCGAAACCAGCGTGTCGCGGCAGCGGCCGGCGATGTGCCAGAATCGAATCGCTTTTGTAAAAGGAAACAGTTAGGTTAGGTCACATTAAAGATAAAGTAAAAAAAAAAAAATAGCAATAACTACCTGTATATAATTTGTCCCAAATGAAAATGGCATCCTTGTAAATAAATTTCTTCTAAATTTGATCTAAGACTCAGTATTGCAGCTTTTTCGAAATCTAACACACATACTTTTGGTGCAAGAATTATACCGTGTTCTTTGCTGTATTCTTAGTTTAAACATTGTGTCATGCCTACATCGTCATAAAAATAAGTTGTGCTTACCCACATAATATTACATAATTATTAAACAAAACCCTACTAGATTTGGTAAACAATAAACAATTAAATGAATATTACGCAAACTGAAACATTCTGCTACTTGAAAGTAGGCATTTTAAAAAGTGCCATTATGAAAAGCAGACCAAACGTACAGTTGGTAACTGTGAGGTTTGGAAATAAAACAAAATTATATGATAAGTTGGCAAATGATTATTCGGCTAAATAAAATTTTGCGAAACGTTAATTGGCAAGTGAAAATCTGACAAACAATTTTCGGCGAAAGGGCAGAGAACCGTTAAAAACGCATAGAGAACGCTGCTGCCCATTCTCTAGTAAGTCCCTTAGTCGCCTTTTACGACACCCATGGGAGGAAATAGGATGGTGCTATTCTTTACGTCCGGTACCACACGGAACCAATAATTATATTATTTTAAACATGGATCCTGGCAGTGGGCCAAAAATATTGATTTACCGTTAGAAAAAATCTAGTTATTGGCCTACTTAGCCATAATTATATTATTTTAAAGAAAGTGGATCCTGGCAGTCAGCCAAAGAAATTGGTTTACAGTTAACAAAAAGGTATTTGTTATCTGTTAAATGATGAGAAATGGTGTGTGTGTTAAAAATAATGACCACGCTAAATAGGCCAGTATCTAGATTGATACATTTTTTTTAAGGTGTTGTTGGTTATACATTTCTACGCCCATTTTAGTTTTAAGTTCTATACCATAATATTGTAACGTGTAACCGTTTGTTTTCCCAAATAAAATAAAATTAAGCTTACAGACTAATAAAAATTTAAAAATCATTCGCAGGCAGGAAAATTTGCTAAATTACAAGCTTCCTCATAATTATATATCGTTCCCTAAATACAAAAGTCACACATTTCAAAAAATATCAAAAATGTTTTTTTTTTGCATAAAATGCATCTTAAACGATGAAACTTTAATGTTTCGCTAAAACAGCCGTCGTTTTATGATCAAAAACACCCATACACGCACACACGTTAGTTTTGTTTTGTACCGTTTCTGTAACTGAGTTCCGCGCAAAAGTACCATATTGTCAGTTGTCAACAGTCATTTGGCATTCAGTCATTTTTTCCAGAGTCCATTCGAGGTATGGTTAAGATTGCTTTATTGAAAAATAGGCTTTTTTATTACGCATCTTTTGATACAAAAAAAGCCTACGTAATACACATAGTTTATACAAAAATCATAAAATAATCCAAATTATTTTTGCAAATGCCGCTCCTGCATAATTTGCTTATTTTGACTTGTGGTGCTTTTGTATTTAAGGAGCGATATATACATCTAGTTACAATTACTTTGCGTTGACTGTTTGTGTATGTGAGTTTAAATGTTTGTAAACACACCCACAATACAGGAGAAATTCCTAGTGTGCGGACTTTTTTTTTTTTTCAGTGTTACCTACTAATTTATTTATTTTAGTAAATGGAGGACTTACAGCTAATCAAAACAGATAAAAAGGAAACCATAGTCACCAGAAAGTAAATTACAAATCCTCATGTATAGACTTATAATAATAATTTATGCAGTGAGCACAACAATAACAAAAAAAAGGACATCACATAAAATAAGAATAAATACTTAGTTTGCAATTATATGACTGAAGCAATAGAGAGAAAAAAAACTTGATAAAAGCATTAAGACTTCTATAATCAGGCACGACACGCGACGCGAATCGTGCGTGATACAAAGGTCTTAAAACTTTTGTATTAAGATGATGATCTGTTAATTCATGAAGATTATCACCAGCCTCGGTGGCGCAGTAGGCAGCGCGTAAGTCTCATAATCTTAAGGTCGTGAGTTCGATCCTCACCCGGGGCATAACTTTTGGGAAATAAAAACAATAACTGTTATACAGGGTGTAAAACTGCTGCTGTGTTTTGAAAAATATAAACCGAAAAAATAAATGGAGCTATTTTATTTATTCGCTTTTATTAAAACTTTATGCACAAGTAAAAAAAAAAATATACTGTACATAGGCGGACTTATGCCTGAGGTATTTTCGACCAGTCAACCTTAGGGTGATGTAGAGACAAAACAAGGCAGGTGCCATTTATGGGATAGATAACTCGAAAAATCAATACTATTAAATATAATTATACATATCAACCGAACAAACTTTGTCAGGAGAAATAATGGTAAGTAGAGATACGAATCCAGCAAATCAGCGCTGAGATGATTCTACCAAATTCTTACGAATATGTTCTCTTGCCTTCACTTTAAAAGATAACTGGGTGATTATTAGATTTTATCATCACATTCCTTTAATTTGGCTTTAGAATACCTACATGGAAACATTCATCCATACTAATCCATACTATTACACGGCGGCGGGGCGGGGCAATCTTTTTGACCGTGAAGCAATAAAAACCGCGTCTGACCGTCGATACCCGCGGCTGCCCTCACCGCGAACACAAAGCACACGTGGTATGGAGGCAGTAGTTCACGACTTTTGTTCTAGTGAAGAGTTACTGCATACAAACTGGTTTGTGTGATCCATGGCGGGCAGCCACGGATATGCCGCGCCGCTAGTGCACGCCGGGCACCGGCGGCGGCGGCGGAGTCTTTTTGCCCTCTATTTGCGTTGGTAGTATAGGATTCCCTTGGCACTAACCGTGTGCTTCGCGCCTTATATTCTAAATATACAAGGTGCAGAAAACAACACAACAATAAATTAAACTGCGTATATCTAATAACGTTCCCAGTCTGCGTACGTATTGAATAAATTCAATCAAATATATTCAATATTTTATTCACTATAGCTTGACAAAGATTGGCAAAACCCATAGACGGCCCATCACTACTACTTAGTTTGTTTGAAAAAAAAAAAAAAAAAAAACACTTTTTTATTTCGATGTTAGAATTTATATGAGTTCCAAAGTACTCTTATACATTAGTATTGGCAGCGTTTTCACTTATTGTGACATTTGTGGTATTGTTATCTCCACATTGTATCAAAGTGGGGTTAGGGCCTGTGCACACCACGTTTTTTAAACGCGCCGTTGACGCGCGTTTGTAGCTATGCAGACGCTATACATACGCGAGTCTGATAAAACTCTGTAGGATAAAAGCGTGCCGTCGACGCAAGTTTCTAAAACGCACGTCAACAGAACGTTTAAAAAACTTGGTGTGCACAGGCCCTTATACTACAGAGCAGGTGTAAAGATCTACAGGCTGCGTCTGACTCGCGTGCGTATCGCGTCTGTATCGCTACAAACGCGCCGTTGACGCGCGTTTTAGAAACGTGCGTCGACGGCGCGCTTTTACCCTACAGAAGGTCTACAGGCTGACTCGCGTGAGTATCGCGTCTGTATCGCTACAAACGCGCGTCAACGGCGCGTTTAAAAAACAAGGTGTGTACAGGCCTTTAGTTACACCATTTATAACTCGAGTATGGCGACCGATTTGTCTCCGCTCCGAATAGCAGAATAACTACATAAAATGCGAAAAGTTTTCGAAAAAAAAAATCTCATAATTTTGTATGGAACGGCTTTTTTGATGTTATTTCTAGAACGGATTGACTGATAAAATGAGGTCATAGCGCGGGTAGGTGATGTAATGTGACGGAGTGGGTCGGGGGAACAAGAAATTTCACGCGGACGAAGTCGCGGGTAGAAGGTAGTAATATTATAAATGAGACAGTAACTCTGTCTGTTACTTTTCACGCCATAATGGCGGAACAGATTTCGATGTACCTGGGTTTGGACATGAGACATTATTTTTGACCGGTTGTAAGTCCTCGTGGGGCAATTTATGACGTCATCATCTGCCTACTATTTTGGGGTCAGCTTCTAGTCTAACCAGATGGAACTGAATACCAGTATTTTACATGGAGTGACTGCCTATCTGACCTCAACAACCCAGTTGCTGGATAGCACGATACCCCTTGATAGGGCTGGTTGTCAGAATTTCGGGCTTCTGACCACCCATAACAGCTGTCAAAGATCTACAAATGACAGCCGGGACCAACGGCTTAAAGTGCTTACCGAGGCACGGAAGGGTCTCGGTTTATAAAGATGGTCACCCATCCACGGACTAACCGCGGCAAGTCTAGCTTAACCTTATCGATTGACCCGTGTGGCTGTTATTACTTAGGCACAAGCCCTTCATCAAGCATAATTAAGACATCCACGTGAACAAATCTGTGGGAAAAAGCAATTTTTTTTTTTAACCTTAATATTCTATTTAAATTTCGCCCCGACCTATTTCCATAAACACATCTGTCCACTTAACCCTTTAAATAATGGTCGTCATTTCTTCTTGTTACAAATAAATAAAAACAATAAAATCGTATCAATTCTCTGGAGCATAAATTTCTATACGGGGCTCAATATATTTCATTTGGCTCATACGATTGGCGCAGTCGGCTGGATGCCGTATAATAAAATTGGCCGTTGGAAGTTTTGGGTGACATTTTTCTTATATTATGTTTGTTTGTTTGAAGGGTTTAAATTAAGTGCCTGACACCTGAGGCCTCTTGTTTTTGATAAGCTTGTGGCGGCATCTCCAACTCCACATGCGAACTACGCATTAAAGACCTGACGTCATACAAATCCTGCATCGCGCAATCAGATTTTACCGCGCGATTAGCATAATTATATACAACATACTGGCATCAACCGTCGTCCTTCCCGACCCTTGCTTCCTCCCCGACCCTTGCTCGTAAGCGAAGCGCCAGTCCGCGCTATAGCCGAGCCAGTAGCTTTAAATTCCCCAGATAATAATCATAACCCTGATTTTTCCAGCCACCGTCGGTCCCTTGCCATCATCCCTCCGACTTTGCCCTGAGTCGAGATTCGTACCCCACAGGGGGTGCCCATCACAGTCACAGTCACAGTCAGATGTCATTCATCAAGTCTTTCAGTTTATACGTTTTTACGCCCTGGCTGGAAGCATTAAGTTTCGTTAGGAACTTAAGGCAACCACAGAAAAGTCCGGTTAAAGAGTCTCAACCTCTCAAAGTTTACTCTGAGATACCCTAGATAAAAAAAAAACCGTCGGGCAGTTGCCCACCAGACACAACACCCATCTGGTCGGAGGATCCTCCCTTTTAATAGAGCTTAAGTGAAATTTACACCCTGTTCCCCATGTCTCTATACTGGTGACCCTTGGGTCTTCTTCATCCATACAGTATGGATGAAGAAGTTATGCTGCGTTGACCCCAAATAAATTGGGATGAGGTCAGGAAAATGATGAATGTATGAGTTGTTCAAATTTTTGTTTCACTATTAAGGACAAAAATATATACGTACATGTGATCGATTATCGAAAGGCTAGGCGAGCTATGGGCAGCTCGGCCCGGGTCGACGGCGCGTTGCGTTCCACGCGCGCCTCAAAGAGATATCAGCAGGCACTGACGGGGTCCGCTAGGACCGGCCTGCCAGGGTTGCGGGTTTGTCTGAAAGGGACACCGTGGCCCTGGCACACAGGCAACTGAAGGAACTCGGGTGGGTTTTAGTCAGTAAAAGTCTGACACGTCCTCCCGCTCCGCCCAGAGCGGGAGAAGTTATTTGATAATTTCCCACCCAAAAATGGAGACTTTACTTTCTTAAGCTGAAAGAAAAGTCAACTCAGTCACAAGTGAAGACACACGAAAAACTACTATCACACAAAAATGGCCGACAGTATATTTTTTATCACTAAAACTGGCTAGCATAAGTCTTGTTTTGGCTGCTCACAATTTGTGTTCCATATTTGAATGGGACACGATAATTCAGGATTTGTGTTTCCATTGCGCGATTCCAACTGCGCCCCGTTAACTTTATATGAAGATATATTGCGATGAACTATCAGGCTAGCGATAGTCACGTGTTTGTAAAATATTGCAATAAAATATTACATTGTGAATTGGTCTATTTTGATTTATACTTGTTGGAAAACAAGAGAGATGAAAATAAAATACATGTACGAAAAAAAAATACCTGAAAAGCGTGGAAAAATAATCAAAAAACCGGCCAAGTGTGTGTCGGACCACGCACAATGAAGGGTTCCGTAGATGGGGGGAATTGATCCCAAGAACAAACTTAACATTGTTGTTGAAAAACATGTTCACCCATACAAAGTGTTTGGGAGAACATATTCTTCAACTGCAAATTTAAGTTGGTCGACTATTGCCCAAATACTCAAACGTTACTTAACTTTAAGACGTTCTTATAAGTGTTTCTGTCGCTACAAAACAGTTTAAAGTGACAGAGACAGCATTAGACTTAACGGCGACTTAAAATTGAATTGCGTTTGAGTATTCAGCAGTATAACTCTTGTAAAGCCTACTTAGCGGTGATAGGTTTTCTTTAAACTTCGTTATATATACTACTGCTGCGAATTTTTTCACATATCCAAACACAACCATTTAGCTGGCACGGGTCAACAATGTGCACTCTATAGCTTAATATTACGCAAACGGATCTCTCAAACCAAAAATGGTTTTCATAAACCCGTAATATTTTTGAACGGTCTATCCAACAATATCCCACACTATGGGATAGACGAGAAAAAAAAATCATTCCCACTTTACGTGAAAGGGAGGTACACTAAAAAAAAAAGATTTAAATTTACCACATTCTCGGCGTGATTAATATGTATACCCATGCCAAATTACAGCTTTCTATTTCTAGTACGCGTCTCTCCGCGTCAGACAGACGGACAGATAGACATATAGACGGACATGGTGAAACTATAAGGGTTCCTTGTTGATTTAGAAACCAATAAAATTACACAAACATAAAACAATCAAATAAACAGAAATTTTCGTAACTACACTGAACATCCTGATCGTCACAAAATTTGTACTAATTCAGGCTTTTACCTGAACACATTTATGCTAGCGTGGTCGCAATTTAACTCGGTCCACATTACTGCGAGCGTTACCTCCATTACCAGCAGTATTGGACCTGTGAAATTGCGGATGCGTTTCGATCTAATCGTTTCACTGCGCGTACTCATTTCCGTGGACACGTTTTACATTTAGGCACCCCTAGTTTGAACTGGTGCTAACATCAGGCTAATTTGTAACTGCCAGGGTTGCGGGTTTGTCCGAAAGGGGTACCGTGGCCCTGGCTCACAGGCAACTGAAGGAACACGGGTGGGTTTTAGTCAGTAAAAGTCTGACACGCTCTCCCGCTCTACCCAGAGCGAGCTAGAATGTAGTTTTACAATTTTAAAAATATGATGACCCCTTTACATTCTACCATTACAGAATTATGGTGTGATAATATTAAATCTAATTTTAACCAGCACAATAATAATATTTTAATCACATTGAAAAACCGGCCAAGTGCGTGTCGGACCACGCACAATGAAGGGTTCCGTAGTTGGGATGAAATTATCCCAAGAACAAACTTAACATTGTAGTTGAGAAACATCCTCTCCTATACAGATTGTATGGGGGAACATGTTTTTCAACTGCAAATTTATGTTGGTCGACTATTACTCGTAAACTTAAAAAGTCTACTTAGCTGTGATAGTTTTCCTTTTAACTTCGTTATATATACTACTATCGTGAATTTTTTCACCAATGCAAAACTAACCGTTTAACTGGCAGGGGGGGACACTTGACTCTAACAAAAATTGGCATTTTAAAGCCTAATATTTCAGAAACGGATCCCTTAATCAAAAAATTGTTTTCACAAACCAGCAATATTTTTGAAAGACCCATCCAGCAATACCCCAAACCATAGGGTAGGCGAAAAAAAAAAACATCCCCACTATAATGTAACCCTTTAAGTTTAATATAAGTTGTGGGAAAAATGTTGATCCAAGCGTCCTCGCGTCGGGGGACGGCTAATGAAAACGCCAAACAGATGAGGCTTATACCAAGCAATAATGAATGTATGGTAATGTAGTAAAACATAGCTGCTGTTAACTTCCAATCCAATTTTCATTAGCCATCCGCTAAGGGTCAATATAATCTACTATATAAAAATAAGTCAGGTTTTCCTTCCTGACGCTATAACTCCAGAACGCACGAACCGATTTCCACGGTTTTGCATTCGTTGGAAAGGTCTCGGGCTCCGTGAGGTTTATAGCAAGGTTTTTTTTGTTCTTTTTTATAGTTTTTACGAAAAATTAGGGTAGGGTAGGGTAGGTAGGTAGGTAGATAGGGTAGGGTAGGGTAGGGTAGGGTAGGTAGGTAGGTAGGGTAGGGAAGCGTAGGGTAGGGCAGGTAGGTAGGTAGGTAGGTAGGTAGGTAGGTAGGTAGGTAGGTAGGTAGGTAGGTAGGTAGGTAAGGTAGGTAGGGTAGGTAGGGTAGGGTAGGGTAGAGTAGAGTAGTGGAGTTTATACTATAGCTTTTGACAGAACGAAGTCTGTCGGGTCAGCTAGTATATTTATATAAGTAATTTATACTTAAATAAGTTAAGTAAGTTATTATTAAATTCTCTTTTCATGACTGTCTGTGTGTCTGCGTTGTTCTTCTAAACTTCGCAACTGATTTTGATAAGATTTTCACCAAATTTATGTGCATAATAATTAGCCTGTATTTTCCCAGTGCAGAGCAAGCCTCCCTTTCCTTTTCCACTCAACTCGATCCTGAGCCAATATAGACCAATCCCTCTTATAAGCGTCTAGTTCGTCCCACCATCTACGTCTGGGTCTTCCACGATACCGTTGGACGTGTTCAGCAACCCATGCTGTGGTGTAATAGCCCATAATGCATCCGGCATGCGGTAAACGTGTCCAGCCCAGTCTCATTTGAGCTTGGCTGCTTTTTAAGATTCCGTACCTCAAAAGGAAAACACGGAACCCATAAAAGATCACTTCGTCGTCCGTCTGTCTGTCTGTCAGTCTGCCAAGACCCTTTTTCTCAGGAACGCGTGGAGATATCAAGTTGAAATTAATATCAAATATGAAGGTTTATGCTCTCTTGAAGTTCTGAAAAAATCAAGCTTCTAAGTCAACGCAATAAAAAGATAAAGCCATATATGCGACATTTATGCGATATGCGAAATCAAAACCTATAGGGTACTTCCCGTTGACCTAGAATCATGAAATTTAGCAAGAAGCAAGCTCTCACAGCACGAGTAAAGGAAAAAGTCTGAAAATTGTTAATTTGTAGTTTTATCACATAATAAAATCGTTTTTGCGTTTACAAACTTAAATTTACAGCAATGAAAGGAAAAGAAAATGTAACAACTCAGGCGACGCGAAGGTGGGGGTGTGAGCGAGACATAATTATATTCTTGCGTAATAGTATGTTTTAGTGGATACCTACTTTATTTATTTATTTCTACACGCGCGTGATGCCTGCGGATTATTTTGTGTTTTATTTTTTATTTTTATCTAATAATATTTATTTATATATCTGGTTGTATAGTTAGATTATATTCTGAGTACTGTTTGTTTTATTTTATCTAGTTGCCTATTTATGTTCATTTCTTTAAACCTGACTTGGTTTCCGTATGTCTTTTCCGGGTAACCACTGAAAATCAGCGCTGTGCTGTGGGTCCCTCATAGCACAGCATCATGCTGAGTGGAAGCCTTCTTGTCACAGTCACGACGTGCAGCTGCCGACTATTTTGTTTTGTTTTGTGCTCGTGATTGGAATGTAGATCTATTTAGTTTTATTTTTTTTTATTTTTCTGTATACCACCTACTCAAGTTAATTATCTTTTTGTATGCACGTGTTTCTGTGACAAATAAACCTATTTTTCTTTCTTTCTTTTCTTTAACATCGACACTCGATTCCCGTAATGGACAAATCAGCTACATACGAGCTTGTACGTAACCCTCGGTGCGCGAGTCAAACTCGCACTTGCCCGGTTTTTTTGTGACGTCTGCGATTTTTTACCATAAAGAAATATCGTCGTATTGTCAAATCGTACTAATCATGCAAAGCAAGGGCGGGTCGCTAGTGTCAAATAGATAATGCGCCGTCAGTTGGGACTGGTCATCTCTTAGCTGCCACGGCTTATTTTTATTTTAATTTTTGAATTGTTTCTATTACGGACGCTTCTAACGTGCACGTCTTTCTACATTGTTCTCACATGTATAACATGAATGATGTAACCCATATTTTGTAACAATATTTTGTTTTAAAAGAGTGTCCATGGAGTTTTTTGTCCGTTCTTCTCCATAGGAACCTACTACGCTTTGGAATGGGCAACTAGCTTCATCTTTCTGACTGACCGACCCCTTGACAATTCAAAAGTGCCTGTAATTGGTTTATTTGAAATAAATGCTTTGAGTTTGAGTTTGATAAAAGTAGGATTAACGTTGGGATACCGTAGGGAGTAAATTAATTAAAAAACAAAAACACATGCCGTCTTTACATTTTAAAATACGAAACCCTAAATCTAAATACACGTACAAAGATCGCGCAACGTTCCTACCTATCTCGTTATGACGCTGTGCTGTTTGCATATCATTACTTGCACTAACAATCTAGAAGCATACATACTGCACTTTATTATGTTTTGTACGCATATTTTCATACAATATATTTTAGCCGGGTGGGTTTAGAAACTACGTTGTAAAACATAATAAAATTATATTTATTGGCGACAATAGCCTTGTGAGTAATGATCAGAGATCGAAGTAGGTAGAGTTTATTTAGCTAAATTTCGAGGAAAATACATAGAGTGGATAATACCTCGTCTAAAATTCCGGTTTGATTATAATGACGTTTAAATCCCGGGATTTAAAAACAACTAATTCTTTATTGGACTAGTTAGGTACAAATAATTGATTTGAAGAATCATATATAACAGTTTTTAGGGTTAGGTACTAAAACTAAAATTAATTAATTAATTCCGTATTAAAGAGCTTTGTTTTACATATTATAGGAAAATAAATTCTTGAAATGTATTGGTTATTATAGTATCTCGTTATTATATTGTGATAAAAAGGGTTAATTACCCACTAAATCCTCATTTAAATGATGCAAATTTCTTCAAATTCAAATTCGAATTCAAAATCTTTTAATAATTCTTGCCATAGTTTCATATAGATACTTAGCAACAAAATTCATTCTAAAGAAAAACGGCCACAGTCCTCTAGATCGTATTTTGTTGCTTCGTGTCTTAATAAAACTAACTTAAACTAACTAACTTAAACTAACTTAATATGAAACTTTATAAAAGGTATTATAACATTCTAGACACACTTACCGAGGTCACGGTTTAGCCGTTTTTCACGAGAGTCACGAGATAATATTTTTTTAAAGGAGTGGCGCTAGTGGACCCTTGTACGCCCTCTTAAGAGGAGCTCGTGATCACGGGTTGATTCATCAGGTTAAGCTATGCTTGCCGGGGTTGGTCCATGGACGGTTGTGATCCCCCCGGTGGTTTCCCGCATTGTCGAGGCGGGGGGGCTCAGTAGCCGTGGCTTGGAAGGCCACGGTGAAGCTAAGAGGAACCCAAGGAGGGGGCCGCTCGTCAGGGCTTTTGCGGGTAAGACAACGACGTAGCAGCCGTAGGTTGCGGTGCCGCTTCGGCGATATCGCAACTGAGGCGGGCCGCGATGTCGAATGGGCGGCATCGCGGCTGAGTGTGGGAGGCCGCGGCGGGAGAGGAGTGCCGGTATTGCGGTGAGCCGTTCTCCCTACCTTCCGCGGCCTTGACGGGGTCGCCACCGTTGAATGGCGGACGCGGTGGGGCCGCAGAGGAAGTGGAGTGTCGGTATTGTGTTGACCGCTCTCCCTATCCTCTGCGGCCGAAAAGTGGTAGGCGGCGGGGCCACTGACCTGACCCGTCGCGGGGGGACCAGGGGCGCCTGGACGCGGGATCGTCTGGAACGGGGTCTCAGGTGGAAGCCAGCAGGCAACGGGTGCGGGAGCACCCTTGCCTGTATTGCACAGGCCTCCACCAGTGTCGGACGGGAATGGCCATTCCCGTATCTCCCCCAGCCGGGGGGACATGCGGGGCCCGCCAGCTAGGCGGACATGCGCCGGGAGTGTTATGGATGTAAAGGCTGAGCTGGTTTCCCATGACCCTCCCATCAAGGCGATGAGGGAACTCCGCTGAGTTTTAGTGGGTATACTGCCATTTTGGCAGGGAGTCCCACATACCCCGTCTCGTCCCCCAACGAGCCGACGAGCCAGGATGCGTAATGCATTTCTCAGCGTCAAAAAAAAAATAAAAATAAAAAATGGACGGTTGTGATCATCTTAACATACCAAGACTCCTCCGTGCCTAAGAAAGCATGTTAAGCCGTTGGTCTCGGCTGTCATTCGCGTATCTTTGACAGTCGTTACGGGTGGTCAGAAGCCCGAAAGTCTGACAAGTCTTACCAAGGGGTACTGTATTCCCCAGTTACTGGGTTTTGGAGGTCAGATAGGCAGGGGTATCGTGTTACCCAGTAACTAAGTTGTGGAGGTCAGACAAGCAGTCACTCCATGTAAAATAATGGCATTCAGCTACATCCGGTAAGACTGGAAGCCAACCCCAACATAGTAAAAGGCTAAGTAGATTACTGCTTGAACTTAACTCTAACAAAAATTAACACTTTGAAGCCTAATATATTATTTCAGAAACGGATCCCTTAATCGAAAAATTATTTTCACAAACCCGCAATATTTTTGAAAGACCCATCCAACAATACCCCATACCACAGGGAAGGCGAAAAAAAAATCCCCTCTTTACATGTACAGGAGGTACCCTAAACAACTATTTTTTTCATGATTTTATTTTACCATTTTGTCCGCGTGATTAATATGTATATCCATGCCAAATTATAGCTTTCTAGTACTAAGAGTCTCTGAGCTAAGCTGGGGACGGATAGACGGACCGACGGACGGACATGGCGAAACTATAAGGGTTCCTTGTTGACTACAGAACCCTAAAAAGAGGGGGTAAGGCTAAATCAAGATCTATTTACACCATCAATATCTATAACGTAGGAACAATTTGATACAATTTCTGAAACATTCAAGTAAGTAACAGATATAACAATACCAGGCACAGTAATTAATTTTGATGTTATTATTTTAAAGGGTCCTATTGATAGATTATATTAGCTTGGAGTAAACAACCTGATAGTGGAAATATAGGGTCGTATATTATGTACGGTTACAGGATGTTTCATGTCACATAACATATATAACTCTCTACAAAAATCGTCCGTCTTCGTATCTGGATGATAGCGGTCGGAGTGTAGTGAATATCCTGCCGGAGTTAAAGAGCTATGGTGTTAATGGTGCCGATTCCATTGTTCACAAACTAAACTAAATTTAAGTTCAGTGTATCTTTTTCTTTCTATTTCATTAAGAAAAGGACAGAAGATAAATTTTAGTTTAGTCCTGTCCTGTCCCGTGTAGCCTAAAATTTTGAACAAAATACAGAAAATTGTTCCTTACAAAAACAATTTTGACAATTTTATCAATTTTTGACGTATTACAGGAAAACCTATATGAAGTCTATGGTCTTAAAATAACATGGTAAATCTGTCAATATTGTGCGTACAAACTTACATTTGTAGTTGGAATTGGAACAATGTTAAGTTTGTTATTGGGATAAGTTCATCCCAACTACGGAACCCCTCATTGTGTGTATCCGACATGCACTTGGACGATTTTTTTTAATAATATGAGGTGTTTTTGAAATTGACGTGTAAAAGTGTTTGTAAAAATCTACTTACAGAAATAAAATCATTGATCATCATTTCTTTGTTGACTTTAGTTATTGAGTCTGGGTTTACCCTGGAAAACTTCATGACAGGTGTATCTGATCTTCTACTTAACAAAAATCTTAAATGAATTTACTGACAGACAACGCACGGCTTGAACCGGTGAGTGTTGTAGAAGCAAGAATATTTGTTAAAGAGTTCATTTTTTATCAAAAGTGATCACTAAGGAAGGGCTTTTGAAAATGCATCCCCTAAAGGAGTTAAAGAGAGGATAAAAGTTTGTATCGAATCCAGTTGAGATGCGCCCACGCGTGTGAAGTTTAAAATACTAAAAGAAAATAAAAACTGGACTATTTTTCCAACACGCAGTAATTATGTAATCGTGGCAGCCACTTCTAAGGTATGAATCAATGAATGAATGAAATGCACCAACCTCAGCGTGGTTTGAACTGACTCGATTACCGGAATGAAGCCAAAGATTCACACTAGCCCCTGGAGTCTCATATTTTATGGGGCTACAGAGACCATTGCATATCAAGGAGTAGACCGGAGGGCGCGATAATGGTAGGGAAGACGTGCCCTTAGGATATGGAAGGATCATTAAAACCGTACCGGATATGCATCCTAAAGTATGCAATGGAATTGTGGAGAGACGGGTGATATTTATCTCTTAACGATGTCAGCAGTCACTTCTAAAGTAGTTACATAGTTTATTTTTTTATATGAGAATTTGCTCAGCGGTGACACAATACTTCAGACTGATAATATTATTATTTTCTCCATCTTGGATCCATTTCAACTGGGTGCCCATGCCCATGGCCAATCCTCTCTAACATTTAATTTAATCACCATAAATCATTACGGCTTCCTCCCAATCTCTTAACCGTATATTCCTATAAATAAACATCAAAAATAATAATTCTGATAATGGTCGGCTCCGGTTTATTCAGCGAAGTCGCGAAACAATAAATTTCTTATACAATTAAAAGCTGAACGGAGTCATTAATTAAGTAACTTCTCCAGAAAGCTGCCTCGTTGGTAAGTGTTGAGTCACGAGGCTAAGGATCGATCCTTACTAGAATATTACCAGAAGACAAAGTAATCAAGATAATGTACGGCACTTCTAATTTGTTTTTTTTTTTTAAATAATTTCTTGGAATTAAAACTTCTATACCCGAAGTCTCTAATTCAGATAATTTATGTAAACAAAGTAATGTCAAGAAATGTCACTGTCAAAATGACAGGACTGTGGTGCAGAACATTTTATCATTAAATGTTTTTGTAAATAATTATCGATAAAATTAAAGTGAATTAATTATAAGAACTATGCAAACAAAATACCGTTGCCAAACAATGTTTTTTGTAGTGTGTCGGAGGCACGGTATATGATAGCCATAATCAGCCCTTTTAAGCCCAGTGCTAGACGTAGGCGTCCCAAAATCGATTTCCAATCGAAACAGTTTACAGCCGTTTTCATCCAAAATGTGGCTAGATATGCTACTTACAATATGAATCCATTTATGAGAGTTGTAATATTAGTGTTGTTGAAGATGTTAAAAATTTGAAAATGTTTAGATCTCCTGCATTGTTACCAGTATCATAAAATATTTTATACCAGAAAATCTCCTTTTTTTAATAACTTTGTTTAAAACCGGAAATTTATAAAAATAATTACGGTATGATTATTTGTTAATTATTATTTCTTAAAATTAGTACTTAAAAGAAAATGAAACCTCTTTTTTCGCCATTTTATGTGAATTACCATTACGAAGATATTTTTTTGATATGTTATCCCCTTTGTTTACATACATTATCTGAATTTGAGACTTTGGTTATAGTATTTTGGAGAAAAAACATAAGCCATATTTTTTTATGTTGTCATCCTTTCAGTACTTTAATTTTTCATGAAAATGGTAATATCAAACACATAACTTTATAATCAGAGTATCTAACTTTCAATTCGTCTACGGATCAAAATGCCTAAAATGAATGTCTACACAGCAAATTGCCTAAGCTGTAAATCGCCTAGAGATCAAAATGTTTAACAAGCAAAATGCCTAAAATGCAATAATTTCTAAGTAGTCGAGATGGTTAAAATAAACTCACACTAGGGCCTCTGAACTGTAGGTAAGGTTAGGTTAGAACTGTGACCTCTCTTGACTCTCTGTGACTGTCTCTGTGTGACCGTTTATAGATTTTCTATACTACACAATGGATTTTGATGCGATTTTCACTATAATTTTGAAGCATTTATTTTGAAAGATTTGTCTATATTAGGTATTTTAATATTTTACTAAGCGTTAGTACAAAAATCTCGATGTTTTGTCCGTGTTTTTGTGACGATTTTATCAAATTATAAATGATTTTATTTCTGTAGGTAGGTTTTTACAAACATTTTTACACGTCAATTATATTTTAAAACTAGATTAGGTCGGCGTTTCGTATCCAACTACTCTTAGAAGAAAGGCCGAAACAAACTCAGAGGTTAGTCTCTTTTAAAGTCCAGACTTAATCTTGGTCAAATCATGTGAAGACCATGTAGATTGGTGGCTTTAATGGTCTTTTGAGGAAAGATCCACACAGATTGAGTGGACCTGTCCAGTCAGTGCACGCATTTGTTAGTAATCGTGCAGCTCAACTCAGAACATAAGGAACTCAACGATACGACGAACAATACCGAAGAAAGGACATTTGGGCAGGCCGCATAATTTACTTAAACTGTCATATCCCTAGTAGCATTTTCCGTTGGCATTTAGTTGGGCCACCTTCAGAGGTATGTGGCCCAACCAAACACCAACAAAAATGCTACTAGGAATCATGATTAGAAACAAACTGAAAAAAAAAAGCAATGACCCACATAGTCTTCACAATCACAATAATTAAAACAATAATATTATACTTCACAAGTAAATATTCATGTCAATGTGTATATAAAAATCACAAAAAAAAAACACAAAGAGACTGAACCTCCAATTATATGTATCAAGTTTCAAATAACTGTATTCATCCCAGATAGTCGTTAATTCGAGCCAGGAATCACCCAAAACACACAAAACAAATCAACCCACTGTTCTATTTCACAAAATCTATTCCGTACGTCCGGCCAGCTGTCCCCTCTATTGTAATTCAGCTCAGGCGAACGAACAGTTACTGTTAATACTAAACTCGGGGAAGTTACATCGACAGATCTGTAGCAGTCTGTTAGTCATTCAACGTGTGTAAAACCATCCGTAAGTTATATGTCATTTTGAAAGTTTTATCGAAACACACTGCTAGGAAGGTTTGACAGCGGGTGAGGGGGGGGGGGGGGGGGGGGGGGTATTTGTAATTTTGCAAGTCTGTGTTGGTAGGTACTCAAATCACGAGTAAAAGATTACTTTAAGGCGCTACCCCGAGCAAAACGCGTTTTTCAGAGGCTATTAACTCATTAATTAAGAGAAATAAACTACATCTAAAAATATATTATTAATGTATTATCCTATCATCACATTGCAAGTTCTTATTTATTGTTATATGTTGAAATTACATTTGAAATCTCCGTGTAAAAATTACTAAAATTATTGATTGCATGCATCTTAAGCTAAAGTTGACGTTCCATTAATTTGAGAATTACACTAATGGATAGATGATTAAAAATTTTAATAATTCACGTTTTATTTAATTTCAAAAGATCACTCTTCTTTTTTTATTATAATTCCAAAAATTGTGTGAATTCGGCGTACGCAGGGAGCGGGACAGAGCGTCCCCGCTGTGACGGGACAGAGAAGGACCGAACGCTCACGCTAGGGGATCGCCTTAAGAAAAAACATTTTAGGTTGTTTTTTCTTCTTTTAGCAAAGAAATAAAAGAAAGAATATACGTTTATTTGCGGTTAACATGACGCAAACAAAGACCACAAACACGAAAAAAACAATTTGAGGGAAAATAAGCGTCACATCCACGCAAAACGGCCATCGCTCAGCATAATGCTGTGACCCTATGCGAGATGGAGCCCCAGCGCTGGTTTTCAGCGACGGCCGGCGTTGGTGTGTTGACGTGGTCACTGTTTTTGTAGTAATATCCCACTCAAATTCATGTACTTAACTAAAGCGTAGACAAACTAAATTAAAACCTTTATGATCATGCTGACTAGAAATCTAAACGTCTATGCCAAGTATTGCCTAAACCTTATATTGACTAGAAAGCTTAGCTAGGCCTTAGAATGCCTACCTTGCAATATGTCTATACAGTATTTGAACTAAATCCATTACTAAATCTTATTCTATGAACCAAAATGCCTACCTTGCAATATGTCTATTATTTTAGGAGAAGAAAGGGAGGACCGTTTCTGGCACTCGACGGCCGCTGCCGCAGCACGCTCGCTACGCTCGACTCATGCGTTGTGTGGTCATAGTTCTAACCTAACCTAATCTTACAGTAAGAGGCCCTAGTGACTATTGAGTAACAATGTAAATAATTGTCTTTGGTCCCTGGTACTGACATCAAGCAATGAAATAAATTGTCAAACTTTTATTGCTTGAATAAGAGGCTTTTGGCTACTTGAACGTGTGTACATTTTATAATTTTATTTTTGTTAAGTGCGTTTTATTTGCGCAGAATAAACAATTTTTCTTTCTTTTTCTTTTCTTTCTAGTGTGAGTTTATTTTAGACCTATTGACTTCTTAGAAATTATTGCATTTTAGGCATTTTGCTCGTTAAACATTTTGATCTCTAGGCGATTTACAGCTTAGGCAATTTGCTGTGTAGACATTAATTTTAGGCATTTTGCTTCGTAGACGAATTGACAATTAGACACTCTGATCATATACCAATTAAAAAGCTAGTATTAAAACATTCAAAAACTACTCAAGCAAAATGAACAAAATAGTTTTGGGTCCACCGCGCGGGCGTCTTCTACTTAATGAAAAATGGATCACGTAAACAGACCCAGCAATCACTAAGAAATCGGTGCACATACATGAAAAAAACTTATAGTATACATAACCTCCTTCTTTTTAGAAGTCGGTTAAAAAGTACGCGTCGATATTAACGTTGAAACGGGACGGATGAAATATAGGAACGGACATTATTTTAAATGGATACTAGAATGAGATAGATAATTAATGTAAAGCATACCTCAATTATTCAGAGAGAGCCGTGACTATTGGCGTTAATATATTAACTATCCATAGCTTCCAATTATACTTAATTGTAAGCTAATTATAACCGTGTATATTACATAAACTATACATAATATACGAAATCCGGACGACATCATAACGTCAACGCCGGCTGTCGCTGAAAACCAGCGCTGGGCTCTGTCTTGCATAGGGTCACAGCATTATGCTGAGCGATGGCCGTTTTGCGTGGATGTGACGCATTTTCCCCCATATTTTTCTTATTTATTTTGTGTTTATGTTCTTTTTTGCGTCATATTTACCGCAAATAAACGTATTTTCATACCTTTCCTTTCTTTCTAAATCGGTTGTGATGGGATAATCCACACTATAATTATTAATATTAAATAAGAAGAAAAAAGAAAATAACTCTCGTTCTGTCTCTTTTCACTGTTTAACGGCGGAACAATTATTAATAATTCTTAAAATTAACTGTACTTATTTAAAAAATGACATTTGAATATTTTGTACACCATAATTATGTTGTGGAAGAATGTATACACCGTAACACCGTACTATGTAAAACTACATTCTTACAAATAAATACAATTTTGATTCTGAACGGATTTCGATTAAATTTTGCACATAAGTAGACCGTGACCTGAATTAGGGCAAAGGATACTTTTTGTCTCAATAGTAGACTCTCGTAGGATAGTTTCCGACCCCCATGCTGGCAAAGCCGCGGGAAATATCTACCATTTCAATAATTAGGCGTAAATAAACCAGCTTGCCATCGTATACACCTGTATGTCCCAAAATGCGAACATTGTCCGCGTTGTAAAGCGTTCTGGGTGCTACAAATTACAAACTTACTTAACCTTTCACCTATCCGACAACGTCCCTTCTTCCACCTCAGTACGGCTCATAATCCCCTGTTTTTCAGTTCAGGGATGGCAGATATAAGTTGGTGGGGATGACATGTCACCCTGTAAAGAAGTTTTAACAAAGTTCTGAGTTCTACAGCGGATAATAGACGAGTGCCAGCACTAAGCCCACGACAATATGATAGTTTAATGTTCCAGGATTTTCTAGGCCTAGTTGTGAGTTTGAATTATATCCCAGTTCTGAATGAATTTTAGTTGGACACCTTCAAGTTTGTTGCGTGAATTAATATTGTTAGGCATATCGTCCACGACGCTACTCAAAAATATGTTACAAACTCAAATCACCAATGAGTAGACAGAATGTCACATATATAAGGTGTATTTAAACAAACAAGAAATATTTTAAGATAAACATCTTTAAGTGGTAAAAAAGCCATAGCAGCGAATTTTTCTTTTTATCTAAGTGTTTTATATTTTTAAATAATTGTTATAATTTTAAAATTGCTTGAGACATAAAAAAAAATGTATAATAAACTCCGTTATTCTACAATGATTTATTGAGTTTATATACATGAAAGGCTGAAAAAATCAAGATAATAAAAATAAATTAACCTAAACTAAATAAAACTAATAACAAAATAAACTAAAATATGGCGGCGAAAAATTCCTCTGCATCACTGTCGACTGGTAATGCACCCAAGAGACTGGCGGCATTGCCACGTTGTATGGCAATGCTCAGCCTCTGGCCAAGATAAAAGCCAGCTCTTGGGTCACGGGAAGTGTCAACCAGCCTTTTGGCGATTTCATTGAACAATAAATGAGCACTGGGACCCCACGGCCCGAGGGTTTCAACTCCGTTATTTCACGATAAATACTAGGCAACGTAATATAATTTACTATTTACATAAAAAAATAACTATAAAATGCAGTAATTTCAACAATATTAATTACACATTAACTGTCGTTATTTTGCCGTTAGTTGTCGATATCGCCTCTTTACAAGAACAACGTGATATTTAAAAAAAAACGTATTTATGAGATGACACGTTCTCTTGTAAAGAGGCGAAATGACCTGCTGCTACTGGCAGGAAAAACAACACGGATTGATACTCGTAGTTTACAAATATAATGACAATTCATTAGGATAATTCGCCTCTTTATAAGAGCAACGTGTGATCTCATAAAAACGTATTTTTTTTAAATATCACGTTGTTCTTGTAAAGAGGCGATATAATAAACGTAGTATATAACATTTAAATGGTGATCCGTACAGTGGCTAGCACATCAAGGTACGCAAACCTGTCAAGTTTCTCCAAACGATTTTAAACTATAAAATGTTGGTGATTAAGTTCAAAATCGAACGAGAAAATTTGACATCTTGTGGTAATTTGATGTGCTGGCCACCGTACACGACACGACTTACGCATTATAATTTTCAGTGACTGATTAGTGATTACAGTAAGAATAAAAATGTGACATATTAGCTATAATAAGTACCCTAAATTGTCGGGTCGGCGGACTAAAGCACATAAGTCAAAATATTGCTTTATTTTTTCTTAGTATAAAATTATTAATTTTAATCAATACATCGGCAGACTAAAACACATAAGTTAGTTCGCTGGTTCGGGCTTGAATATCAAGGCTTGTTCGGGCTTGAATATCAAGTGGCGTCCTTTTTCAACCTCTTGACTCGCACGACTCTTGCGACGTTATAAAACACATAAGTTTGACTTATGTGCTTTAGACCGCCGACCCGACAATTGTTACATGTCATTATATCGTAATATTCATTATTTACACTTTTAGAAAAGTAGGTAATTTAAAACTAAATTAATAATTACTTCTATGTTTATATATTGTCCTGTCAAGTATTTTGTTTGTACATAAATAAATAAATAAACAAAGTAAGTAATTAATATTAATGTCAAAAATGAAAATTTTTACTTTGAACTGACCTGCCTGAAGTCCGGAGTAGAGTTTATGCGTTTTTTTTTTTTAAGTTTTAGTTATAAATATTGTTTAGGTACTTAAGGTGCACACAAAGTAGGTCAGCAGTCCGCCATTTGGTGTTCCCTGCTATAAACTACGTTTTTTTTTTCTTCTTAAAAGACGTAAAGCCGTGCACCTAGCTTCTATCGCTTCATAAGTGCCCCATGTAGGTCCATATGGGACAAAATATTTTTAATTTTAAATAAGATCTAATTTAAATAGGCAGCTTCTTATCATAACAAAAAATAGGTGCAGAAATAATCTGACCAAGAATATGAAAAGGTACTGTCTTATTGCTTTCAACAAATGCTCATGAATTATTTTATCTCAGTTTGCCATTCAAACATCTTCATTTTGATCGGTTGTTTTTATTGTTTCGCCTATATTTTAACAGTCCAATGAATATTTATTACAAAATTTACATTTTCTTACTCATTTATTACAGTATCTTTTCTGGGTAAGAAATAGGTCAGATTCCTTGACGGAATCTGTTTAACATGGCAGTCTTCGAGTCCCGGTTGAACCGGTCACTCCTAGGCAAGCGTGTTCCATCGTCAACCATATCACTCGCTTCCTATCTGGTGAAATAGGTAAAATAGTAGACCAGCCTGGTCTCCAAATACATAACATAACATCATGCTTGTATGGGCCAAAGGGTTAGGGTATGGGGTCTCAATTCGAACAATTAGTCTTGATGAAAATTCATAGATAGCAGCATATCGTCGGACTAATTATCAGAATTCGTACCTTCAAAAAAATACAAAAATCACTTTTAACGCCATCTTACGGAGTATTTTGAAACACATGTGATGGATTAGTTCGTATTTCCCGCAAAAAATTGCATAAAATGATATTTCAAAATTAGAAATATACGAGTACGTAACTCCGCGACGCCATTTTGCAGTTTGCAAAAGACCTAACTCCCGCGCTCAATACGCGTCAGCGAACTTCGTGGAAGGGCGTGCACATTGTTATTTATTTTTGAGATGTTCTTTTTGTGTTTTCGCCATTTTAAAAATCTCTCTAATCTTACTAGAAATCAGTTTTTTATTGCTCATGCAAAATTTGCTCAAATGGACTTACGAATTCTGATATTTAGACTGACGATATGTAACAATTATGAAATTAAAAATCACCCAAAATCGTTAAACGGCAGATTGTGACTGAAGTTAGATTAGTAAAAATCAGAACTTCCTTGTTTAATGCTGATTTATCTGTTTACACTCATAAATCACGTATAAAAAAGATAATTGAAGCTTTTTACTTCAATTCAAACCCATAGAATGATAAAGTCAATCATTTTGTTTAGAGTTCTTTGTAATAGATGGCGTTTTACTCAATTTGTCAAAGAATTGAAAAGAATTCTAGCACCATGTTTTTGGTACATAATTGTTTACTATTTTTATTTTTATTTTACTGAACGTGGAACTATAAAACTGTATATACAAAAGGTTTGCCACTAAACGTTTTAAAAGAAGGTAGCTATATCTGATAGTGTCAATTCTATTTCCATCATGTCTGAGGCCGATTCCTCGATGGTGTTGTAAAACTACAGTCTCTGGCAATTAGTGAGTTTCTGATGCTGCCATCTGTTAAAAAATGGAGAAGAAAAATAGCCAGCTCAAAACCAGACTTAGGGAGGTGTCATTTATTTGTGTGGGATTGGGTATCTGTACGCAGTATTATAATATTTGTTGTTAGGGAGAGGTGAACATATATGGTACACCCACATGTCATCAAGTATGCTAAGTCTCATATAATGCTAGCCCTATGCCACCAACCTGGCACAGATCCAGACTCCGAGCTGCTACTGAAAAATTCGTGATGGGAAAACCCAATAACACTCATCCTAATCAGCCGTTATCGTTAACTATAACGTTCCCACTGCTAGGACACAGGCCTCCTCTCGGTGCGAGGGACTGGGCCATAATACACCACGTGGGCCCATTACCAGTTGGGGATGTCACATGCCTTCGAATTTTTGGTTCTACGACATACCGCCTTCCTCATGATGTTTTACCTTACCGTTTTGAGAGCAGTACCTAGTGATAATTTAATTCCGTGTAAATTTTTACGTTCAAAGTGTTTTTTTTTTTTAATATATGTTTTGACTTTGACTTTGTATACAAAGTATTGTAAAACAGTTAATAAGAGTAGGGGCGACTATAATCAATTATAATTCCGTGTATAAAGAGTTTTAATTTTTTTAATGAATGATTTGACTTTGACTTTGTATAGATAAAATGTATTGTAAAACAATTAAAAAGAGTAAGAGTATAGAGTTTTTTGCCCATTCTTTTCCATACGAAAGTACCTTTTGGAAGGGGTAACTAGTATCAATTTTATTTCCGTGTACATTTTGAAGTTTAAAAGTGCCATTTATGTGCCTATTTGAAATAAATGCCTTGACTTGACAACAGTAGCGCTTGCGACCAATAGGCCAACGAGGTAGAGAAGCTCTTCAAATAGTCCAGTAATTCGTTTGAATGTTACTCAATAACATCAGACCATCATCATTATAAGTTCTTTTGCTTACAAATTGGTAGAAATTATTATTATTTTCAGCCGTTTGTGGTCAACTGCAGATAATATCCCTCTTTCCACGTATGCCTATCTAAAGAAAGAAAAAAAGGATAACGTTTATTTGGACACAGTTCGTGAAACACAAAAAGCAAATAACAAAATGAAAAAGTGAAAATAATGTTTTAACAACAATAGTGTGTGCCTTACGGCGGCGACAATACGGTTCATTTCAGCATTAAATCCAGACAGATGCTGTCTGACGCTGGTTTTCTAATGAACCTTTAGGGACAAATGAAGGGGAGTACAAACAGTTTCAGTATAATTACAACAAAAATAAACGGAAGCAACAAGAACTGTCCCAGCAAAACGTGTTATTAGCGATTAGCTTGATTAATAATGGTGCCGATTCCCTTGTACACAAACTAAACTAAATTTAAGTTCAGTGCATCTTTTTCTTTCTATTTCATTAAGAAAAGGACAGAAGATAAATTTTAGTTGAGTCCTGTCAAATTAATCAGCGCTTGACGTAAATTGATGTAATTTTAGTCGGCAAGTTTTTAATCACGTCTAAACTTGTATGGAGTAGTGACAGGCGCGGATTAATTAGACAGGACTAAACTAAAATCTGTCTTCTGTCCTTTTCTTAATGAAATAGAAAGAAAAAGATGCACTGAACTTAAATTTAGTTTAGTTTGTGAACAAGGGAATCGGCACCATTATCAACTGCTTTTTGTGGCCAAACCCTTCGATCAATAATAGCACTAGATACAGGATCAGGAACAAAAATAAGTCATTGAAGTGGCCACATTTACACACACATACACATTTACATTTGTTACTACGAAATGTAGAAAAAAATTTACAATATTAACAACTTCAGTTCAATATAAACCTTAACACTCAACTATAAAGTCTAATTACGATTGCAAAATATTTATATTTAAGTCCTGCTATCATCGGAGAAAGGTAAATAAATAAATTTAAAATGTCGCTTGAAAATAAAAAGTAATTTTTATAATAAGTACAACAATATTTATTCTAAAATGAAACTTAAAACCTAAACAATAAGGTTAAAAACGTTTTTGAAGCGCTTATCGGGAATCTAGATCTATTATTGATCCAAGGCCAAACCTTATCAAAAAAGTCGAGCTCGCCCGGCCAGCTCATACTGGGCATGCCGCAAATTGATAGAAAAATCACATAAAATCCTTCTAAAAAACTATCCTTGCCAAACATATCCTTAAATTCGCACCCATCCCTCATTCCGTCTCATCTCAAAATCAGCGCGAATAAATATCCAAATACAGGGTGTTTGGCAGAACGTTGAACATACGAAAATGGTGGATAGGTGGGGTCATCTGCTACTTACTCAGGCCTAATTTATTTGGCCCTGGCCCCCTGGATATTAAAAAAAAAAAATTTTTTGCTTTCTTCTAGTTTCACCACTTTCTTAACTTTAAAGTGTAATTTGTATTAAAAATGGGTAAAACAGGCAATATTTTTATTTATTACATCTTTCTGTAAGTTTGAGGAGTCATAACTTTTTTTCTAGCTAACATCTGAATAAAGCAATAATTTTATAAGAATCTGCCAATATTAAAGATAAAAAAATAAACTAAAATATTGCCTGTTTTACCCATTTTTAATAAAAAAATACACTTTAAAGTTAAGAAAGTGGTGAAACTAAAAGAAAGCAAACAAATTTTTTTTTTTATATTCAGGGGGCCAGGGCCAAATAAATTAGGGCTGAGTAAGTAGCAGATGACCCCACCTATCCACCATTTTCGTATGTTCAACGTTCTGCCAAACACCCTGTATATAACCGAAGGGCTTTTTCATAAGAAAAAGTACAGTTTTATGTACATTCCTATAGTTCTATGATTTATATTCGCTTCTCTGAAATGAGACTATTCGTAGACATATCGAAGCTCCCTCCCAATATATTGCTTTTCGGATTTTATCCAATAACATACCGAAAATTCTGGTCGCGTATAATAATATAAGGAAACAATGTGGTTTTGAAGGTGACCTTAATATGTAAACCATGGCGTGACCTTTACAGATGTCAATGATATTGTGGGCGATTGGATGTCACATGTCTTCGAATTTTTTGTTCTAGGACATGCCGGTTTGAACAACAAAAAAAATTGCCTATACCCAAGTCTCAAATGCAGATAATTTATGTAAACAAAGGGGATAACATATCAAAAAAATATCTTCGTAATGGTAATTCACATGAAATGGCGAAAAAAAGGTTCCATTCTCTTTAAAATACAAAATTTAAGAAATGATAATTAAAAAATAATCATACCGTAGTTATTTTTATAAATTCTCGATTTTATACAGTTATTAATAAAAGAAGATTTTCTGGTATAAAATATTTTATGATACTGGTAACAATGCAGGAGATCCAAACATTTTCACATTTTTTACATCTTCAACAACACTAATACAACTCTCATTCATAGATTCATATTGTATGTAGCATATCTAGCCACATTTTGGATGAAAACAGCTGTAAACTGTTTCGAGTGGAAATCGATTTTGGGAGGCCTACGTCTAACAGTGGACTTAAAAGGGTTGATTATGACGATCATAGGCCGTGACTCCGACACACTACATTAAACATTGTTTGGCAACGGTATTTTGTTTGAATAGTTCTTATAATTGATTCACTTTAATTTCATAGATGATTATTAAAAAATCATCTATGAAATTAAAGTGAATTAATTTAAACTATTAGTCCTGAAAGCGAAGGCATAGCGGAGTTGCCTACTCAAGGCGTACATATATATATAAATATATATATATATATATATATTTTTTGAACTTTGCACCACACTAGGAATTTCTCCTGTATCGTGGGTGCGTTTACAAACATTAAATTCACATAGACAAACAGCCAGACCCGGAACAATATAAAGGCGGAGTCCGTATACATTTTTAAGCATCGTCAAATTCGTCACTCTTTTATTGTTGGATTTTCAACGCTTGGCTTACCACTGAAAGTTGATAATCAAACAGCATGCTTTTATTTAGGAATTTATTTTGGTGTCACGTATGTGGTGTAAGTAAAACCGGGAATAGTATAATTTATTATTTAAGTACATTTAAAATAACTAATATACTATTAAAATTTATATAATAACTAGCTTTTGCCCGCGGCTTCGCCCGCATATATGTCGGTTATCGCGTAAAAAAATAGCCTATGACCTTCTCCATATCCCAGGCTATATCTCTGCCAAATTTCATGACGATCGGTTCAGCGGTTTAGGCGTGAAAACGTAACATACAGACAGACAGACAGAGTTACTTTCACATTTATAATATTAGTATGGATATGGATTAGTATGGAAGTATGGATAACACCTAAGTAAAACTATTAACAAACTAAAATATGGCGTTTAAAAATTCCTCTGTATCGTTGTCGACTGGTAAAGTACCCATTTTTTGGGTTCCGTAGTCAACAAGGAACCCTTATAGTTTCGCCATGTCCGTCCGTCTGTCTGTCCGTCTGTCCGTCCCCAGCTTAGCTCAGAGACTCTTAGTACTAGAAAGTTATAATTTGGCATGGATATACATATTAATCACGCCGACAAAGTGGTAAAATAAAATCGTGAAAAAAAATTATTATTTAGGGTACCTACCTCTAAACATATAATTAAGGGATCTGTTTCTGAAATATTAGGCTTTAAAATGCAAATTTTTGTTAGAGTCAAGTCCCTCCCTGCCAGCTAAACGGTTAGTTTTGCATAGGTGAAAAAAATCACAGCTAAGTAGGCTTTTCAAGTTCAAAAGTAATAGTCGACCAACTGCATCTGCATTTGGAAGTTTCCAGTTGGAATCTTCCAAATGCAGATGCAGTTGGTCGACTATTACTTCAAACAAAAAAAAAACAATGTTGGAAAAATTGGTGAAATATACAACTGTATATTTCACCAATTTTTCCAACATTGTTTGAATAACATTATAAAATTGTTTATCGACGAAAATTGTGCTTATAAAATTAACCTCAACTGTCCAATGAAAAATTTATTTAAGGGGGATGCGCTAAGGTGGCCCACTTAATTCATATTTTCTTAAGTTTTTTGCTATTTGCAAGTCATTGTCAGGTTATAGTTGATCAAAATATGATTCGCAACGATACGAAATACGTATTTACAGAAATTTCAAACCATTAGAATCTATACTAATATTATAAAGCTGCAGAGTTTGTTTGTTTGAACGCGCTAATCTCAGGAACTACTGGTTGGAATTGAAAAAATACTTTTGTGTTGGATAGTCCATTTATCGAGGAAGGTTATAGGCTATTTAACCTCACGCTACGACTAATAGGAGTAGAGCATAGTTGAAAAATGTTGCAAAACCGGGAAAAAATATTCTTTTCTATGCGTGCGCTGCGTAAACGGTTTAAGTTACGGAAACATCATGTATGATGGAATTGTTCCTCTTTAAAAGTTCTAAAAAAAGTTTGCGACAGCATATGTCCATTTGTTCGAAATTAATGCATTATTTGCGAAGGAGTTTTGTCAACATAATATTAATCCTTATCCAAATAAATATGTTATTAATCACAAGTATTTAAATGTTAACAAAATTGTCCTTGACATCACTTGATTTCAATCGACATCTTAGGAGATATCATAATTTTAAAATAACTTCACAACAAAGTAAGTGTATAGGCTATTTAACATCACGCTACGCCCCTAAGGAGCCGAGCAAAACGACAAACAGTCGGAGAAAACGCTAAGCGAAAAAGAAAGTAATTGCGCGGACGGGCGATGCGATGCGACGGGGTGGGTTGTGGGACGAAATTTAACGCGGATGAAGTCGAGTGCAGAAGCTAGTCATCAATAAAACTCTCCAAGTTTTAATTTGCTTCAAATATCATGATTTCATGAGATAGTCATCCAATAGGGTAATTTTAAGTTAGGGAGTTATATTGATGATTTAAATGATTATTATTTAAATTTCATGATTAAAGAAGAAGAAGAAGATTTTTTGATTTAAATAATCAAATCTAAGCACGCAATTTGTGAGTGACACTACAAATAGACATCCACGGGTACGTTTTCTGACCCATTTGTTTACATTTTCATTAGATAATTTTGGAACAGACTGTATAGGTAGTGGGTTAAGTTGTGCATTTTACATCACAAACATATATGTTTTATATTCTACTAGCTGCGCCCCGCGGTTTCACCGGCATAAGTGTCGATCCCGTGGGAATATCGGGATAAAAAGTAGCCTATATGTTAATCCTGGATTTCAGCTACCTCCATACAACATTTTATCAAAATTGGTCCAGCCATTTGAGCGTGGAAAAGAGACAAACATACACACACACTCACAAACTTTCACCTTTATAATATTAGTGTGATACAAAAGATGTCATAATAATATAAAAATATACTTTCATAATAAAACTCTAACAAAAGTGGACTCGGATAGTTCCTTCCTCGTAAAAGGGATAAAAAGCCATTTAAATTTTATTAGCCATACCTTTATTGTAGATACAGATGGCTGGAATACAATTACAATAGCCTTTTTGTTACATAAGGCATGGAGTAATGAGAATTTGCGATTTATAGAGCCTAAGTTATAACGAAAATGTCGTGAGGAAAGTTTTGCGTATAAATTTGGATGGCTATAAGTGTAGCGGATGACCAACGAAACGATAGATGGACTGTTTGAAAGATGATATGGATAGAAAAGGGGCGATTTCGACGAGATGATGACTTATAGAAAGATAAAGAAAGAAAAGAAAGAAAACATTTTTATTCTGCACAAACAAAACGCACTTAAAAAAAAAATACACACATTAAAGTAGCCAAAAGCCTCATATTCAAACAGCAAAAGTTTGACAATTTAGTCCATTGCTTGATGTGAGGACCAGGGACCAAAGACAATTTACATTGTTACACTGTGTTGCGTCACTGGCAAAAATGATAACTTCACCTAGGATTTGACGGTGAGATTTCTACAGAATCGACCGGCTGGTAGAATAACAGCTCACTTCACGCTCACTTCACCTACGTTTTCACGGTGAGGTTTTTACAGAATAGACAGGCTGCTTGTAATTTAGGCTCGCCATTATAATTCTCCAGCCCTTATAAAATTTTTTGCACTGCACGCTGCACTGCTGATGCTAGGGATTAAACACTATTGACAGCTCACTTCACTTAAGTCATCACGGTGAGATTTTTACAGAATAGCACTTCTGGACAAATTACAGAGTTTTGTTTTGAAGTGAAAACTTCTTAAGGCATGTTGGGTACTTTTGGGATGGTGAAAAAGCTCTGAACTCGCGTGACCGTCCCGCTCAGATACGTATACATGGTCATTGGTAAAACAGTAAACAACTTTCAGGAGTATAATATAACTAACATCATAAACAACAAATTTTGTTGTATGAATTTTAACAATTCATCAGATTTTAATTTCACAGATTTTCATACAAAAATAAAAATATTTAAAATCAACGCTCTAAATGTTACTAACTGTACGCTTAGCCTAACAAACAGCCGTGTCTTACGAGTGATAGTGCACGGAAGACGTAGGCAGGTACCTACCTACCTACGCCTCCCGTGCATTGTCACTCAAAATACAGAAAACCAAAGTACAGAATTGAAATGTGAGATAGAACAACGAAATCTTGGGGGTTTGTTTTTGGTAAATGTATTATGTTTTGTAAAAAGTCATAGAACAAACATTGTTGTTTATGATGTTAGTAATAAAGTCCTGCAAGGTTTTAATGTTTTTCCAATAAGCCTGTTGTTCATGAAGAAACCATAAAACCATTGTTATTATTGTAAAATGTTAAAAGTTTGATGTCAAGCTCGATAGATGGCGTTGGCGTCGAAATAGATCTCGCTATGGTTTCGTTACCGCGATTTGGTTGGGGTCTCGCAATTTTAATTAAATATACCAGCTTAGATCAGTACACAATTGTAGTTTTATTTTCAACCCTATTAGTGTGCACATTAGTTCGATAGTTTAAATCATTACCAGCTCGGTAATAAACACCCTGTATACAGATGTGTGTAATAATGTTTACGAGTTTCAAATCAAATCATTTATTCGTTTGCAAACATAGGTAATTAGTACTTAGATGTTTTATCATAATAGTCCTCCATGCTCTACCGTCACATGGGCATACTATAATTTTAAATGGAAATTAGGAAAATCAAAATACAAATAGTTTGAAATACATTAAAAATGTCATTAAAAAAAATTCAAATGTCAACAACGTTACAGTAATAAAAAATAAAAAAATTCAAATGTGAAAAAGGTTACAGTAATAAAAACAATTTTGAAATGGGATAATAGTATGTCAATCAGTCAGTGATACATCAATACAATACAATATTATACAACATTATTTTTAGTATATGCAAAACCTGAATATAGTTTGTTCAGAATAAGTAACTGAATCGATTCCAATAGCTTTTACACCATGTTATATTTTTTCCCAAAAATATTTAAAAAAGGTTACAAGTTGGACACCGAGCGAAACTAAGTACTTGACGATTACGAAAAAGTCCAAAGCCTGCAAGTGTGATGGAAATTGTTATCACCAGTTAATTACAATACAATCGTCGTATGGTTAGATACCTACTGCCAAATTAATATTATTATTAATGAACGAAAGGCGCGGGTGCGCCGCGTGGTGAGCATGTTTTTGTACGGACAACCAGGTAACATAACAAGCTTATAACTTTGTTATTTTTCATGATACAGTTTTGAAATTTTGTTCATAAATTCTTTACATAAAAATCTAGACACGTGTTTCGGGTTTCGCATAAACTAAAACTAATGTTGTATATTTGCATAGAAAGTAGGTACAGAAAAAAGAAGAGAAGAGTACCGAAAGAGTAGCTCAGAGAAGAGTACGAAGTTTTTTACTTCTGACGTGCTACTACGACTTAGTTTTTTATTTTTTTAATATATTTCCTTGGCTAAATTGTCTAATGAAGATTTCTAGGAATCCGTTTTGTGATGAATTAGGCGGAATGGTGGCAGAATGATTAATCACAGCCGGGTGGCAAAATCGAATATATATTTTACCGCTCGAACAAGTATGCAGCACCCCTTAGTTGCTAGTACAATAGATTCTCTCTGAAGTTCAAATATATTTTTAATTTTTGATTGATGAAGCCTCTCCCAATTGGGAGGGTTTGCCATAATCGCTACGTTTGGCAGGCGGGTTGGCGATCGCAGTATGGTGTTAAAAGTCTAAAGAACGCTGCTGCCCATTCTCTAGTAAGTCCCTTAGTCGTCTTTTACGATACCCACGGGAGGAAATGGAGTAGTGCTATTCTTTACGTCCGGCACCACACGGTATAATTTTTGATTAGTAACGAGTAATATACATTATTGACTTGGTCTATCTCTATATGCTGTTTTCCGACTTTCACACGCACAAAGTCGCAGTCACAGCCTAAATAAACATAAATTCTACTGCCTTATATCTGACAGAGCTCTTAAAAAGTCTTCTAAAAACATTTCCCTACTTTTTCCATAACACTCTATCACGAAATGACGTATTCACATTTACAACTTCACTCATCAAATTCAATATACTTCACAAACTTTACTATATCACCGCGATTTGAACCTTATCCGTCACAAAATAGAAGACAAATTCAGATGCTAGTTGGTATTATACAAAAACTTTTCCCATACTTTTTGCTTCAATGAAAACGGCCTTCCATAACCATTTGACATTGTAAGGAAGACATTTTGAGTTGGAAACACAACAGGGGGCCAAGTCTACTAATGTACAAACGTTGCAATGGTCTCTTCATTGCGAGTTTTTGACAGATTTGCCATACAAACACTGTCAAATACTCACAATGGCGAGACCATTCTGACCCTATTGTAATAGCAGACTTGAGGCCCAGGAGTCCTGCGATAAACTTTTACGATGAAATATATGTAAATACGAAATAACCCTACGGTAAAGAAGCTAAAAATTGCGCCGTATCCCAAGAGTTCGATTCTTTATTTCCATTATGGGACTACTGGTATTTTTTATCTCCCAGTAGTTCCATGGAACTGGCATACAGGGACCTAGTAGTATTTATGTTGGCGTTTGGTTGGGCAACATAACTCTGAAGGTGGCCCAACTAAACGCCAACGGAAAACGCTACTAGGGGGTGTGGCGTAAATATTGGTCCACCTCCGTTAAGAGGTCGATACACCGTATATTCAGCTATCACATACCACAATGTGAACTATTTATCTTAGTTCTCCGATTTTTTTGTTATTGGATACAGCTTGCTTTACTAATTTGGCTGTAATTTCTATACATGACATTAAAGTATTATAAACAAAAAAATAATTAAACAATAATGTAATTTCTAGAAATTACAGCTATAATAGTAAATGAGTTGTTTAAATTGTGGTATGTGATAGCTGAATATATGGTGTATTGACCCCTAAACTTTTGACCACTATTTACGCCGCAGCCTGTATGCTAGTTCCATGGAAGTTCTAGGAGAAAAAAATCCCAGTAGTCCCATAATGGAACTAGAGAATGGAACTACTGGGATATGGCGAAAAATTGACAGGAAGTTGGAAATGTGGGTGAGAAAAAACTTTTTTTTTCTACCGGTCTTAGGCAAAGTCAGAAGAGTTAAGAATACCGCAGGCTAAATATCAAAATATTATCGCAACGATTTTCAACGCTCGGCTTAGCGCCGAAAGTTGCAAATCCAACGGTGCGTTTTTTTTTTTTTTTTGGCATTTATTTAGATGTCGCTTAGTGTTATTGACCACGGGCATTTGTTTGTAAGATGTGGTTCCAAATGCGTGTCTAGTCAAAGTGTTTTCGATATTATCGATGAAGATGATAATTATCAACTTTATCGTTAACTAGCTGCGCCCCACGGTTTCACCTGCATAAGTCTCGATTCCGTGGGAATATTGGGATAAAAGGTATTTTATGTGTTAACCCAGATTATAGACTATCTGTGTGCCAAATTTCATCCAAATCCGTTAAGCCGTTTCGTTATGATTGAGTAACAAAAATCCATCCATCCTCACAAACTTTCACGCTTAGTAAGAAAGTAGGATATACGAGTAAAAACAATAAATTAATGGTATCGAATAAAAGCTAGTAATGAGACAATGGCAAATATATAAGTACCTATACTAGCATTTAACCCAGGCTCCGTCCGCGTGGATGTCGGTTATCGCATAAAAAAGTAGCCTATGCTCTTCTCCATATCCCAAGCTATATCTCTGCCAAATTTCATGATGATCGGTTCAGCGGTTTAGGCGTGAAAACGTAACATACAGACAGACAGACAGACAGACAGAGTTACTTTCACATTTATAATATTACTATGGATTAGTATGGATATATACCCATATCCATACTAATATTATAAATGTGAAACTCAACTGACTCTCTCTGTCTATCTGTCTGTATGTTACGTTTTCACGCCTAAACCGCTGAACCGATCGGCATGAAATTTGGCAGAGTTATAGTCTGGGATATGGAGAAGGACATAGGCTACTTTTTTGCGCGATAACCGACATCCACGCGGGCGGAGCCGCGGGTAAAAGCTAGTAATTAATAAAACAAAAAAGCTTTAAAAAAAAGTAAATTATTTAATAAAACAAAAAAAAAAACGACTGCAAAAACATAAGTAAAAAGATAAAAACAAGCATTATAATCTATAGAATTTTGGTATCGCAGGCAAACAAAAGTTACAACATATTTCAGGTTATTAGTTTGTCCTCGCCTGCGATACCAAAATTCTATAGATTATAATGCTTGTTTTTATCTTTTTAGTTATGTTTTTTTGTAGTCGGGTTTATTGTTTTATTATTTGTTATAAATAACGTACATACTTTCACAATAATATTGCAGGCCGCCAACTATACCACCTCCCGCATTAGTACGATCCGCCGTCCAAGGCACGCACTGACCGACCCAGACGACCCCACCACTCTCATCCAGGAGAGTCGTAGGGAAACCAGTACAGCTCGTAGAGTATACACACGCACACGATCCAAATTCCGACCTCGCTTTAGAGGTCCCGCGCGAAACCCACCCCGATCTACTATTATTATCGTCAATAATAATAGCCCTCCCCGTCCCTTGACGCCGCTTAACGATGTGCCAGCATGTGGTTTAGCTGAGCCTGTAATCCAAACGCCCCATGACAATAATCAGAACCCTGATGTTATCCAGCCACCGACGGTCCCTTGCCACCCTCCCTCCGACACTGCCCTAAGGTTCGAACCCCACCTCGGGTGCCCTTAGCGAGCAGTCGTCTAGTTTAAGTAGCTTATAGTAAAAACTCCCCTGGCTGGAGGCGTAAACTTCGTTTAGGAGCTTGCGGCACCACAGGAAAGCCCGGTTAGGGAGCAGGAACCCCCAGTGGTTATACCTCCGAGATGCCATACACAAAGAAAAAAAAAAAAACACAATAATATGCATTCAGAAAAAGGTGTTAATTTGACATTACAAACAGACACTTCAATTCTATTTATATGTGTAGATTGCTAGACGTTATTATAAGGTTTAATTTCATCACTGGCCAAAAATAATCGGGGTTAACGATACCTCTTTATTGAAGAAAATAAGATGGCTAATTCTCAGGCGGGGTCAATTTCAACCAACACGGCAAATGGCAGGTTAAATACACAGGGCGTTTTATTAAATTTTAATGCAAATACAAGGTGAGAAAGGACATTGCTTAGTGTGGGGCGAAGCGGGTGAAAACGATGGTTATGGTTTTTGACGTGATAACGGCTTAGAAATCGATGAACGCCGGCTGCAAAAGAAAAAGAATGACTCATTGTCACGTTCCCCCTGTACCGAGTGTGCAAGAGAGAGCGCGGAACAAGCAATAGAGAGGCACGATCGGCCTAAGTGTTCGGCTTGTGACGCAATGTTATCACGTAAAATTATCATCCGTAAACCGACTTTACAGACAACCAATTTTTTTAATGTCCGCAACGGGGAATCTCGTGGCCTTTGAACCTGATGGTAAGTGATGATAAGGCCGAAGGTCGAAACGAGCTTCACTCGAAATCTTCAACCACAGAGGACCTAGCTATCTTACCTCAATTTTTTTAATTACTGATTGGACCTGCTCTTGACCTAGATATCGTCTGATAGAAAGCGATGGATAAGGTCTATGATGGAACGAGCGTGCCCAGAAGATACATGTTCATTTTTGCTCTTGCTTTTATTGTCTCTAACTGCCGAAACACAACAAACGCTGGTAACATTGTTGTTATGGCGGCAGACTATTTGAAAAAAGATTAGAAATTTAAATAACCCTTTTTACAGTCCTTTCAACTGATTTTGACTTCTATTCCATAGGTATAAGGATGGCATTGAAAGCAAAAAATTGGTTACAATACCAACTGTTTTCTACGGCTGCCATTTGTCATGTCACCAACGCAATAGAAGTCAAAATCAGTAACCTAACTTAACGTAAATTCGAAGGAAACAACAAGCTCGATAATTACTATAACCCATCATCATCATCATTTCAGCCGAAAGACGTCCACTGTTGGACATAGGCCTCCCCCAAGCACCGCCACTTCGACCGGTTCTATGCTTCCCGCATCCAGCGGATTCCTGCGGCCTTCACAAAGTCATCGGCCCACCTTGTGGAAGGCCTTCCAACGCCTTCCTTCTTCCGGTACGCTGTTGCTACTTCAGAACCTTCCCGTCGGCCATCTGTTTTGCGAGCAATGTGCCCTGCCCACTGCCACTTAAGTTTTGAAATTCTTCGGACAATGTCGGTTACTTTGTTTCTCTTGTGGATTACTTTATTTCTGATTCGATCACGTAGCTACTCCAAGCATAGCCCATTGGGTGACTTTTAACCTTGTAATAAATATCACCCATACATTAAATAAAGTCTTAAAACCTTGGTAAATTTTATGTGAGATCCAGTATGTTTGAAATTTAAAATGGTTCGAATGTGCGTTACGTTTACTCTACGCGATCGTGATGGTCTTTTGCTGAAACCACTGAAGAAAATGTGCAAACAAAAATGTGGGTCTCCCTTGTTTGACCGAAAGGAATTTGACAAATTTTCACTTCCCAAAAAAAATTTCGCATAATTTCATTTGCCAAATTATTACTTAGCAAAAAATCTATTCACAAAAAATTGTAACGCAAACCTTATGTTTGGCAAATGAACGTTTAAACTATAACTTGTTTAGCAACTAGTAGGTACTTTTAACATAATCAAATAAGCCAAATATTTAGTATCGCCAGTAAATAAGTAATTAACCTAATCTAAATAGTTCAGTTCCGGGTAACCTACTAATTTTTCTATTAATGCAAGTTGTTTCTGACACTCGCCGGCCGCTGCCGCGGCACCGCTCGCTTCGCTCGCTCGGCTCGTGCGTAGGAGGTCACAGTTTTAACCTAACCTAACCATCTTTTTTTTTTAATAATTAACCTTCTCTAACTTCTTCCATAAATAAACTAATATCAAGTAACCATAAATTTGACTTGTTTCAGACAAATTCAAGCACAAAAACTTACAAAGAAGTACGCAAAAGGGGTGCCTGCCGTTTTGCCGAAAAGATTTTGACAAAATTTCATTACCCAAACAAATTTTAGCAACCTTTTTTTATACCATTGCAATATTTCGAATAATTTTAGTACGCATATTTTCATTTGGTCAAATTTTTACTTGGCAAAATATTACCAAGTATAATGTCATTATGGCATTTGGTCTTTAATCAAATGATTTATTACAGCAAACAATCTTCAGACAATAATCGTTTGGTGAAATGATTTGTTAAGACAAATAATATTAAGGCAAAAATAAGATTTTTTGGGAATTATATAATAAAAAATGCAATTTTATTTTAATATAGTAGTTAGAGTAGGATATTTTTTTTTTTAAATATCTAGGTTAGGTTAGGTTAAAACTGTGACCTCCTACGCACGAGCCGAGCGAGCGAAGCGAGCGGTGCCGTGGTAGCGGCCGGCGAGTGCCAGACACGACTTACATTAATAGAAAAAAAAAATTGTTTTTAGTAGGTAGGAACTCAACTATTTAGAATTGAAAACTGACGATACTGAATATTTGGCCAAATGTCAAATGTTTATTGGTCATTTAATGTTTATGTTTAACAAGTCATTTCACCAAACGTTTATTGTCTAAAGATTGTTTGCTGTAATAAATCATTTGATTAAAGACCAAATGCCATAATGACATTATACTTGGTAATATTTTGCCAAGTAAAAATTTGACCAAATGAAAATATGCGTACTAAAATCATTCGAAATATTGCAATGGTATAAAAAAGGTTGCTAAAATTTGTTTGGGTAATGAAATTTTGTCAAAACGGCAGGCACCCCAAAAATGTATCTGTCCTAATCTGAATACCCGCGAATCCGCTGATCTCAGAACAAAGCTTTAAACCGGCAAGGTGAGAAAGCTTCGTCGCCCTTTTACGATACTATAAAAAGATACTACAATATACATTTTCCTCCCAAAGTACGTCAATGAATTTATATTATTAATTATTTACGTAAACCATTCTGATAAAGAACTGTTTTATCTTGTTTTCAGGAATAAGGCTTGACAGAATCAAAATTATAAAATTTACTAAGCTCCATCATCATAATCTCAGTCGGTTCACATTTAAAGTTTTAGCACGTGAACACATTCGCAAGAAGTTGCCAGAATCAACGCAGAGTTGATTAATTTTTCTTCATCAACGGATTTTTATCACTCTTGACTCTGTACGCAAAATACGCGAGTTGACGTGGAGTTGTATTACCTATCTCTCTTGATTCAGTGTATTGTTTACGTGTATGTATGTCATACTTGTATTTTATTAATCATTCTTTTCAAGTAACTATTTTATTAATGTCATCAGGTAGACAGGTAGAATTGGCTTCAGACATTAAGTCCACCTTTGAAGGAGTGACCTTTGGAGTAGTTTTACTTGTGAAGGAAAGAAAGAAAAAGTATTTATTGTGACTCGCACAGGAAGATCACAATGACATAAGTATTTTTTTTTTCAATCTTCATTGGTCTGACATCACCTTCAATAGGCCTTCGTCGTCTCCTTGTTCAGCGATATGTAGGTTTACTATTATAGGTAAACCTTTGCCTAATCTTTCGGGAAATTCAAATGTGGCGTAAAGTGTTTTCATCATTTATTTTGGCCTTTACAATTAGGATCGCTTATAATACTTATCTTCTTGGAAATAAGATTAATTTTTGATATAATTTAACAAAATAAAAATATACTTTTACCTCATAATATCTATTTCTGTTTCATCTCATTCCAAGAATATTGTTTTTTGTGGCTTTCTCTTAACAGCAAAAGTTACAAAATAACTTTCATAGAGAATTTTCGAGCTGAATTCGTGTGAATTTCTTTTTTGGCAGTAATAAAAGCATTTGTACCGTTTTGTGCGGCTCTGAAATTAGCGTAAGAAACATGAAAACTAACACTAAATACCGATGTTTGAAAAAAATACGAACTTAAAATCTGTGACAACAATTAGTGAGCTATTATCAACCATTTTGTGTGATGTCACGTACTTCCAACAGGTTTGAGGTAAATAAATCTTACAAAATATTGTTTATTGTGAAAGACAGTTAAATTGTTTAAAACAGTCGACAGCCAGTAGGCTACGGGCTGTTTTAAACAATGAACAGACTGAAAACTGTTGAATTGTTTAAGACAGCTAAAGTAATTAGCTGTCTTAAACAATTCAACAGTTTTCTAGTCTTACGCAAAACTGGACGCAGATGGCGCCACCTGCCACACAAAAACAAGCTGTCAAAGGCGCGCTCAAAAATCAATCTGCCTAGCCTTTTCCCAACTATGTTGGGGTCGGCTTCCAGTCTAACCGGATGTAGCTGAATATCAGTGTTTTACATGGAGCGACTGCCTATCTGACCTCCACAACCCAGTAACTGAGTAACACGATACCCCTTGGTAAGACTGGCTGTCAGACTTTTGGACTTCTGACGACCTGTAACGACTGTCAAAGATCCACGAATGACAGCCGGGACCAACAGCTTAACACAGAAAAATTATTGTAGCGGTAGCATCTATGAATCCCCATGTTAAAAAAACACGGGATAATCTCAATAACAGTCACCTAAACACAGATGACAGAAGAGGCCTAAACGTCACATAGTTCTGTCTAAATCAATGTGTAACCGTACAAGACATTAAATGATATTGACTGAGGTGCATTGTAGGCAAACATTTGAGAAATCTATAAAAAAAAAAATATGTCTGAGACGGATTGTATTCGGTCCGCCAGCGCCATCTAGTGGCGTTCGATGGATTTGGTGAAGTTCGCGCCATCGAGTCTTGACTAATCGGGACGCCAATGCTGTTTAGTGGCGCATGACAGAGTCTACAACATATCGTTCGACCGGAGGCAAGTGATCGCCGCACAAGTGAAGTTCATCGGTGGTGGTCAAGCAGTGAAGACGTCTAGAAACTGTTGTGCGTTCGGTATAGTTGTGTCGTGTTCCAACATTAATTACTTTGCATACCCATTACTGTATAGAATCAAATTCTTCTAACTGAACAGACAGATGTGCTGCTAGGGAGTTTGTTCCACTACTTCTTCTTCCCAGCTAAAGCACTAGGAAGTGGTGAAGAGATGGGTGTTTTCGGGGACTGTCTTATGAAAACTTTAAGGTTCTCAGGTTGAGTAAATGACTTTATCTACACCCATGCTATAAATCCTCAATAAAAGTTTCTGAAACAGTTGCTTATTGCCAACATTAAAACAACCGGTGTCATAATAACCATAATATCATCCAAACGAGTGTTATAATGCAAATTTCATTATGCAACTTCTTTGCGTTTTTGATCCCTACCTTACTCATGAAACAGACACATTTATGAATAAAAAAAAACTAAGAACATTATCATGCATGCGCATTTTACTACAACAGCGCTGTAATTAAAAAAAATAATACTTAAAGCTTATTCGAGTTCAAGTTGCATCCCGCCATTTTTGTTCGATATTAAAATTGCAAAAATGTATAAGTTTGTTGTTAACAAAAATGAGTGATACAACCTTTGATAACACATCACCAGATATTTCTAATGCAGCAAAGGACATTTCTAACCAATTATTACCAGAAAAGTCGAGAAAACAATATGAAAAGGCGTACCAAGATTTCATGAATTGGAAAATATCAAAGAGTAGATAACATAGGTGTAGATAAAGTTTTGTATGCAACTGTACATAATTATGTATTAAAACACTCATGTGATACTATACAACCCACATTCGTGTTTTATTACCCCTTATTATACAACAGTTGCATAAATAACTACCTATTTGAATTAAATTCGGTTTTTTCTATTGCGCAATAACCAACACTACCCACAGTACGCCCACAGTATTTAAAATATGGCTGATGCTAACGAGAGAAACCTACCGTTCTCCGACATATAACATTGAAATGTCTGTAATATCAAAATAACAACTTTTTACTAAATACAGGGTCCTACAAAGTTGTTAGTGTTTTACCAAAAAACACTAACAACTGTGTAGGACTGTGTTACTAACATTATAAACAACAACTTTTGTTCCATGACTTTTTACAAATCATAATACATTTACCAAAAACAAACCTTCAAGATTTCGTCTTTCAACACATTTCATCATTTCACCTGAGACTGATTAAGTGTAAAAACGACATTGTGACTACTGTATTTCGCACCATTTACGTGACTACTAAGTATTTTATCTTATTATGACTGTTTGAATTAAACCTACCTGACATTTATAAGAAAACTAATTAATTAATTAATGTATAATACAATAATAATAATTTAGTTTAATTTAATTCAATATAATATAATTTAATATAATTTAATTTAATATCTATTTCATTTTTAATTCAATTAACTTTTCTAATACTATGGGTGTATGTGTAAAAAACTTGCCTGAAATAAATGAATTTTATTTATTTATTTTATTTAATACATTTAGAGCGTAGTTTTTTTTTTAATGAAAGTTTTATGAATAAAAAACCGGAGCAATATTAAAAGTCAAAAAACAAAAGTTGTTGTTTATGATGTTAGTAATATAGTCCAGAGAGATTGTTAGTGTTTGACCAATAACCCTGTTTACGGTCCTTATAAATAAACAAAAAAAAAAATGATTTTTGTATGTCTGTCTTTTTGTTCCGGCTACTCTCCGAAACGGCTGGACCGATTTTGACGGCATATAGCTAATTTTATAAGGAGTGACTTAGGCTACTTTTATTTTGGAAAAAAGACACGCAGGTGAAGCCGCGGGCAGCTGCTAGTTGAATTATAAAAAACAAAATGGCGGCACTAGTTCCGAATTTTGCCGCGCACCAAAAGATCCTTGTACAGTAATTGTACAAGCTAAAATTTTTGACTATGACCCTCTAATTGTACCTATTAACCTGTACCGCGAACCCGCCGTTTTAGAAGCCCAACTAAGTGCGTACAAAAACAAATTCAGTTATAACAACTTGTAAATTTTTAGGCGAGACGCAAATTAAACGGTGACCCAAGTTAAGTAAGGCATATGAATGAATAAATTTATCATCCCACGATAGCTAGAAGTCGAGGTATCAAAATAAATATAAATTAATTATATTAGAGTGCAATTAAAAAGCCTTAATGAGTGACTACTAAAAACTTTAAGCAATTCTAAAAAAAAAAAACAGCCAAGTGCGTGTCGGACCACGTACAATGAAGGGTTTCGTAGTTGGTATGAATTTATCCCAAGAAAAAACTTAACATCGTAGTTAAAAAACATGTTCTTCCATACGGAATGTATGGGAAACATGTTTTTCCACATGGTATGGGATATTGTTGGATAGGTTTGATATATGTTATGTTACCGGCCAACTAGTTTGTCCTAGGCCAAACCCTCCCTACACGCGATAGGACAAACCAGTATAGCTTAGGCCAAACTCCACCTGCGCTAAGATAGGTTGACGGAGCCCCGCTTGGCGGGGCTCCTATTTCTGGGTGGTTTAAAAAAAAATAACCATGAAGGCTAAGGCGGGAGCGAAGCGGAGCGGAGCTCCCGCTTTAGCCTTCTAACCTAACCTATCCGAGTCGGGGTACTCTGAGTCGGGGTGTTAACCAAAATAGTTAGGATAAACCGGTTTGGCCTGCAATCGGGTTTGGCCGGTAACATATCCATGCAAAATTATAGCTTTCTAGTACTAAGAGTCTCTGAGCTAAGCTGAGGACGGACAGACGGACGGACATGGCGAAACTATAGTTCCTTGTTGACTACGGAACCCTAAAATGAGATGACTAGAGAAAAGATGCTCATTTGTTTAATAATAAGCTCTTTAATTACCCCGCGCACTAGGCAGCTTGGCTGCGCAGCCAGGCTGCGTTAGCCAAAATATTTGAGCAGCTAATTATAGCAGCCAATTGACGGCCAGCTGTGACCCTTTCGTTGAGCGAGATGGACGTGGAAGAACTTATAATTATTTACCTATCTCGTAAAAAACGCAAAGCAAAGAAAAGACATTGGATTCATCCTCTATTTCTAGAACGGCACTCAAAAGGCTTATTTCAAAACACAAAATACGTTTAGCTGCTACGACTAGTGCACGGGGACTGACGGCAGCCACATATAATAGATTCGCCTACACTCGCTCTGGCTGCGCGCAGCCAATTGGCTGCCATGCAATCGGGCGCGTTCTACTGGCTGCCGCAGCCGGGAGTTCGTGGCTGCGTATGCGCGTGCTCCCATACACCGCCATTTGTTCAACTGGCTGCCTAGTGCGCGGGGGTCTTAGTTTGACCAAAACTATCCAACCATCTTTACGCTCCATGTAAAATACTGGTATGCAGCTGCATCCAAGCAGATGAGTTTCACCAAAACCGCTGTACCGCGCCTAAGGTATACTTATGTCAAACTGTAGTCACGAGGGATGGGCAAACTACGAAGCAGATGAGTTTCACCAAAACCACTGTACCGCGCCAAAGGTATACTTATGTCAAACTCTAGTCACGAGGGATGGGCAAACTACGGCCCGCGGGCCAATTCCGGCCCGCAAACGGTTTTAATCCAGCCCGCAGCGTCATTTTGACATAAGAGTATTGATTTTAAATTATGTTCTGGCGTCCGTGTACGTTTAGGGCTATTGTGAACTTAATTTTTTTAACACAATCACATTCCAATTACTGTAAGATAAATTGGACATACTTAAACGAAAAGGATCCAATCCACAATGAGTTAAGTGTACCAAACTGATGCTAAATATCGATACTATCGGCGAGTAAAATAGATCCAAGCAAAAAACAACAGTTTATCATTTTGATCAACCACAGAACCAGCCCACATGCACGGAAATATAAAAAATATGTTATATGTTTCTAAACTTCAAACGTCAATATCTCTAAAAGAACTTTGCGTGGATTGGATCCTTTTCATTTAACTACGTCCAATTTGAGATATAAATTGCGTTAGTGCGCTCCATGATTATTTTCTCGGTGAGTAGTAGCCTTTTTGCCTTCTAAGATTCTTACGATAAATTTTATTCTTTGCATTATTTTTATTCTGGACTCCTGAATTCCCTACGCCTTTTTGGCTCCTAAGAAAAAAGTTGAAATAGTTTGCCCACCCCTGGTCTAGACAGTCTGTTTCGTGATCTCTATTCCATAAGCCAACATAGTTTATGCAGCTAATTATTGACTTCAGAAGATATAATATTTACTCATATCAACTTTTAATTAGTTTGCGACCGAATTTAGATCAAGAAACCCTTCTTGATCTAAATTCGGTCGCAAACTATCATAATCTTGACAACTTAATAATTTTGATATCGGTGAAACCTTCCTTCGTTTTAAATATATTATTATTAATAACTAGCTTTTGCCAGCGGCTTCGCCCGTGTAGATGTCAGAAATTATCCCACGGGAACCTACTACCGGGATAAAAAGTATCCTATATCCAGATTATAAACTGTGTGCCAAATTTCATCCAAATCCGTTAAGCCGTTTTAGCGTGATTGAATTGCGTAACAAACATCCAAATATCCATACATCCAAACATTTAAACTATCATATTAATACTATTAAGTAGGATACTTAATCAAACTAAAATTCACCAAAGTATCTTGAAACTACATATTAACTTGAGTTATAAATTCAGTGGTGGTTATAAAATATATTTTTTCTGTTACATAACAGTGGACAGTGGTGTACAAACTGAACTGAATTAGAATCAGAAATATAGAATTCAAATTTTATTCTCAGCATTTCTCATTTGCAGTCTGAAGTCTGGATTCGTGCATGGTTAGTAGCAAGAAGCCCTATTACATGGGACTTAAGGACACTCTAGTCGGTCATTCTTCCATACAAACGCTGTATGGTGATAAGTCGTCTGTTTGACGGTGTACATTCAAAACTAAAAATTATACCAATTTGTCTTGCCAGTCCTAGGAAGCTGAAATTGGAAATAGATATTGGTTAGGAAGTTATGAGCATCAAAACTTCCATATTTCAGCACTGATTTCAATTCATCTTTGGGCGTAAATAAATAGAATAAGTAGTGTGAAAATCGCAAAATAAAAACCTTACAGGCATAGATAATTTATTCAATTTCAAATCATTCTATTTTGAGTAGATATATTAAGAAGTTTTGTCATCTAAATATATAAAAGAAGAAACTGACTGACTGACTGACTGACTGACTGACATATCAACGCACAGCCCAAACCGCTGGGTCTATAGATTCCAAATTTGGCACGTGGGTTCCTTATGAGGTCTAGGGGTGCACTAAGAAAGGATTTTTGGAAATTCCACCGCTAAGGGGATAAAATAGGGGATGAAAGTTTGTATGAAAGTCCGTCAGTTTTGAAGTTAGGATCTTCAAATTTTGTGTTCAGGCTGATGATTGAAAATTAATTTATACGTGTCTCAGCGTTTTTGATAATTCTACCCCCAAAGGGTTAAAAAGGGGGATGAAGTTAAGTTCCTTAATTTTCGAAGAAAAATCACAAATTTTTACTATCTAGGCTTATGGTTGGAAGCCAAAGCGTGTTGTCGGATTTCCAACCCTTAAGGGGGATGAAAAGGGGGATGATTTTTTTTTGTTTTTAATTAAAATTCTTTATTTATTAAGTTAAAATCACTAAAATTTCGGCTTATGTTTAGAAACTAACACAACCAACGTAAATAGTTGTTTTTTTTTAACCGAGTTTTCAAAAAGGAGGAAGTTCTCAATTCGGTTGAATTTTATTTTATTTTATTTTTAATGTTTGTTACCTCAGAACTCCGTTGTTTGTGAACCGATTTGGCAAATTCTTTTTTATTTGAAAGGATATACTTCCAAATTGGTCCCAAAATCCAGTTTTGATGATGGGATCCATGAGGAATTGAGGGAACTCCTCAAATTTTATAGGCAAACATATAGCGATTTTCGTATTTTCATCAAAAACTCAAGCATTTGCATTCAGTAAGTATCATTTGATGAAGTGGAACTGATGAAGAAGACCACAAATGGCCTCAAATGTTCCTCAATGATAAGTATTTCACGGGTGGCGGGTGGTTCACTCGGGCTATAAATGATAATTAACCGATTTTTATTAACTTTGCTGGGGTAGTTTTTGAGTTAGCTTCGTTAATACGTATTTAATCCACTTCGTATATCTTGTGTCACTGTTGTTTGTGCGGTGTAGCAAGTAGTGGTAATCGAATTGTTGTGGGATAGGTACCATAACTAAAAAGTGAAAAATTAAAACTTTTAAACAAAAAAAAACAACCGGGTTCCAAAAAAAAAAAAAAACACTATAAAGTGAAAAATAACTTTAATTTCGGAAGTCGGTGGCAAAAAACGAAAATGCAGAACCAAGGTCACCGACATCCGAAATTAAAGTTATTTTTCAATTTTAGTTTTTTTTTTTTGGAAGTCGGTTGTTTTTTTGTTAAAAAGTTTTTTTTAATTTCATCCCACAAGGATCTGAAAAGGGTGATGAAGTTTTTTTATTGAAGTTGTTCATTCGCAAAATTTTGTATTCAAGTAAAAATAATATAATTACAGGTAATACAATACCCCTTGGTAAGAATGGTTGTCAAACTTTCGGGCTTCTGACTTCCCGTAACGACTGTCAAAGATCCATAAATGACAGCCGGGATCAACAGCTTAACGTGCTTCCCGAGGCACGGACAGGTCTCTGTATGTAAAGATGGTCACCCATCCACAGACCAACTGCGGCAAGTGTAGCTTAACCTGATCGATCGACCTGTGCGGCTGTTATTATTTAGCCATGGGCCCCTCCCCCGGAGAAACCCCCTATCCCCTTCTCCGGGAGAATCTATATAGATTAGGATAGTTAGTTAGGATACTAACAGAATGCGATAGTGCTCATCCAACTGATACAATACATAAATAGTAAAGATGCAATTTAAGCAATATGGCTTTTGTCACGGCTCCGGCCGCTGGATGTATCTATTATCACTCAATAAAACAGTTGATTGTTGTACATGGAGTTTCAAGCATACACTATGCATGCAGCAAGCATGCAGCATGCAATGAGCAAGCAAGCAAGCAAGCATGCAGCATGCAAGCGAGCATGCAAGCAAGCATGCAGCATGCAAGCGAGCATGCAAGCAAGCATGCAGCATGCAAGGGAGCATGCAACATGCAGCAGGCATGGTGTCTGTCACGGTTCCGGCGCTGCGGGGCTCCGGCGGTCCCACGCGAGCTTATCGTCGCAGATGGTTTAACGCTCACCACCACAGCTTCGTCTTGCTGGCCGGCTACGCCGGCCATCCTCAGCCGCGGCGGCAAGCGTTACAACCACCTACTCCTCAACTCGTGGGCCGCCTCGCCCCTCCGCACCTACGCGATTCTAAATTACACTCTAGGGGTAGGACATACAAGGCTGCATGGAGTCGGATTTACAGCGATTCGTTTTTGTTACTAAAACATGGCTTTTGTCACGGCTCCGGCACTGGATGTATCTATTATTATTCAATAAAACAATTGATTGTGAACATGGAGTTTTTATTTCCCTGTAAGCATGCAAACAAGCATACACTATGCATGCAGCAAGCATGCAGCATGCAAGCGAGCATGCAAGCGAGCATTCAAGCAAGCATGCAGCATACAAGGGAGCATGCAACATGCAGCAGGCATGGGTTCTGTCACGGCTCCGGCGCTGCGGGGCTCCGGCGGTCCCACGCCTCGCCCCTCCGCGCCTACGCGATTCTAAATTACACTCTAGGGGTAGGGCACGTGGTGCACTCTACGTGGAGTCGGATTTACAGCGATTCGTTTCTGTTACTAAAACTAAATTTTTAGCAAATGCAGCAAACAATCTATATATATACAATTCAGTAGATAGTAAAGTTAGATTAGGTTAGATTAGATTAGGATATAGATTAGAACACGTCAGCTAAGAAAGTATTTTTGAAAATTCATCCTTTAGGGGGGTAAAAAGGGGAGATTTCGTTTGTTTGAAAAATCTTATTCCTTGAGTTTATAAACTTGAAACTTGGCACGAATGCGTATCTTATTAAATAAAAAAGTTTGATTATTTCAATATTTTTTTTAAACTACCCCATAAAGGGGGTGTCAAAGTTTGTATGGAAAAACTGATGACTATCAACACATATAGCTCAAACCACTGAACGGATTTCGCTGAAATTTGGCAAACAGATATTTATTGTGACGCAGGCATCCACTAAGAACGGATTTTTGAAAATTCAACCCGTAAAGTGGTTAAACTTGGCACAAGGGGGGATTGGGGGATGTCATAGATTGTATGAAAAAAAAAAAAACCTTAACGGACTGATCTATTTCAGAATAAATTTCCATTCCATACATTGTAGACTCTAAGAAGGGCTTTAAAGGGGTGAAATGGGGGAGATTTAGATTGTATGAAAAATCTTTTTTTTTTTTTAAATTCATAAACTTGAAACTCAACACAAATACGTTCTTAATACATAAAACACAAATTCGTCATAATTCGTTTTTCAAAACATGGTCATGGGTCTTAAGGTGCTTATTCTTTTCAAAGAAAAAAAAAAGGATTACGAGTATATGGGGTTTTCGAGAATTGATCCCAAACAGGGGAATGAGGGGTAATTAAATTTTTAGGGGAGTATTTAACTGCGTGCCTTGAATAACTCAAAAAAAATTATTTTTAAGTTTTTGAATTACTCAAAAGTATTTTTAATCCCGGTCATAGGGTACTTTCATTTGCGGTAGTACGTTCCCGTTGGATTTTTTCCGACATTCACGTGGGCGAAGCCGCGGGCAAAAGCTATCTCTATGTCTATATGTATAAAATTCAAAGTCCTGACTGACTGACTGATATAACAACGCACAGCCCAAACCGCTGTGTCTAGAGATTCCAAATTTGGCACGTAGGTTCCTTATGAGGTTTAAAGGTACACTAAGAAAGGACTTTTGGAAATTTCACCCCTAAAGGGGTAAAATAGGGGATGGAAATTTATATGAAAGTCCGTCAGTTTTGAAATTAGGATCTTCATATTTTGTGATTAGGCTGACGATTATCTATATACTATAATGGTAAACTGACTGACTGGCTGATATATAATAGATATATAAAATTCTAAGTCCTGACTGACTGACTGATATATCAACGCACAGCCCAAACCGCTGGGTCTAGAGATTCTAAATTTGGCACATAGGTTCCTTAGGAGGTCTAGGAGTGCACAAAGAAAGGATTTTTAGAAATTCCACTCCTAAGGGGATAAAGTAGGGGATGAAATTTTGTATGAAAGTCCGTCAGTTTTGAATTTAGGATCTTCAAATATTGTGATTAGGCTGACGATTTAAAATTAATGTATAAGTGTTTCAGCGTTTTTGATAATTCCACCCTCGAAGGGTTAAAAAGGGGGATGAAGTTGAAAAGTCCTTAATTTTCGAAGAAAATTCACAGAATTTACTATCTAGGCTTAAGGTTGGAAGCTAACGCAACGGTGTTGTTAGAATTTCAACCCTTAAGGGAAAAAAGGGGGATGAAATTTGGTTATTAATTCAAGTTCTTTATTTTTTAAGTAAAAATCACTAATATTTCGGCTTATGGTTGGAAACATGTATTGTTTATTTTCAACCCACAAGGTTCTGAAAAGGGGGATGTAGTTTTGTATTGAAGCAGTTCATTCGCTAAATTTTGTATTCAAGTAAAAATAATATAAGTACCTACACGTGTACTGTTTCTAGCTTTACAGTATTTTACATGCAGCGACTGTCTATCTGACCTCCACAACGCAGTTACTGGGTAATACGATACCCCTTGGTAAAAATGGTTGTCAGAGTTTCGGGCTTCTGATTTCACGTAACGACTGTCAAAGATCCATGAATGACATCCGGGATCAACAGCTTAACGTGTTTTCCGAGGCGCGGACGGGTCGTGTATGTAAAGATGGTCACCCATCCACAGACCAACTGCGGCAAGTGTAGCTTAACCAGGTGGATACTGGTTCTTTACAGTAGGTATTTCTTTACAGTGTTTCTCAAATATCACACGTAGTGGAGGACAATTAGCCATGAACAAAGCTCTATACTGTTATTGTTATAATAATTCATAATTATCTAGAAAAAAGAATTTATACTGTACGCAGACGAAGTAAAATAAAATAGTAACGAAGTCAAACCTTACATTGAATATTCGAATCTGATGCCGAAAATATAGTTTTTAGAATTTTGGTCTGTTTGTTTGTATGTATGTTCCAGTTTGCACAAAAAACGGATGGACGAATTTATATGATATTTGGTACACAGATAGTTTATAACCTGGATTAACATATAGGTTATTTTTTAATCCCGGTAGTACGTTCGGCTTATTCCACAAATCCCCCCTGAAAATCCGCCTTAGGAGGAAAAGTGGAATCTATAAAAAACAGTCTAGAATTCACCCCTGATAATCCCGCTTAGCGGGGAAAACTAGAATTGAAAAAAAAAACCCCAAGATCCCCTGAAAGTGATTTTTTTTACATTAGGGTTCAGTTTTCCCCACTGAGGGGGATTCTCTGGGGGGATTAGTGAAATAAGCCGGATTATCAGTGGTGAATTCTAGACTGGTTTTTATATATTCCACTTTTCCTCCTACGGGGGATTTATCAGGGGGGATTTGTGGAATAAGCCGTACGTTCCCGTCGGCTATTTTTCGACATCCACGCGGGCGAAGCCGCGGGCAGAAGCTAGTTATATCAATACGCCCAAAGGTCTGTTCATAAAATGAAATCGCGCATGTGTGTGTCATAAGCGTTGGTATACTATACGGAAGTGTGTATCCGTTCTAGAACGGATACACACTCCCGCCTTAAGCAGTGACAGCCTAGCTTCTCACTGCTTAAGGCGAGGTTCTTCGAGCGTGCATTTTTGTTCCTGAGGTGGCAGCTGGGCGCAAGTAAATTGTGCCGTAAATTACGTTAATTTTGGGTTGTAAATTATATGTTTTACGATATTAACAATGTTAAACCCGACGGACATTACATCATCATATACGTTTATTTTGATGTGATTTTCAATACATAAAGTGGTATAATCACTATCACTATCACTATCACTATCACTACATATTATAAAACAAAGTCCTCCGCCGCGTCTGTCTGTCTGTCTGTCTGTCTGTCTGTTCGCGATAAACTCAAATACTACTGCACCGATTCTCATGCTGTTTTCACCAATGGATAGCTTGGTTTTCGAGGAAGGTTTTAGTATATAATTTGTTATGTTTTTTTATGCATTTTTGTATGAATTAACGATATTTGTTGGAGGTGTCGGAAAAAAATAAGCCGTCTGGGAGCTTTCAACGAAAACTCTGTCTAAACCCTTTGAGATATAACAAAATAATGTATGGTGGAATTATGTATCTTATAAAGGTCTTCAAAAAAGTCCGCGATGGCATATGTCTATCTCTTAAGGATAACATACTATATCCATTTTATTGACTTTTTGTAGGTATTTGTTTGCCGAATTTTACTCTTGGAAATACGATTACGATAACAATACGCTATAATATCAGTAGCTATTAGCCAAATTATGTTCGTAGATAAATAAGCTAGCTACTTATGTGTATTTCAAACAATGTACAAGAATATTTATCATAAAAACATTACTAAACACGGCGGCCTTATGATCAAAATTTGTGCATTCCAAAACTTTCGTTACTTTTTCACTGACATATTTATCACTTTTCGATAAACTAACACTCAATACGAAATCTACACTTATTTCTCAGTAATTCTGTATAAGATTCTTCAAAGATTAAACCGTTCTCTCATTGAATCTTTACGCACGTATAACCTTGATGAATGTTTACATTAAGCACCGCACCACACTGCCACACGACCACAGAGTACAGACGTATTTTGTTTTCTTTTTTTTTTTCGTTCGTTTAGTGGTGTTCCCGCTAAAATGTCAACCGGTCAAGTATTAGTCGATTAATCGAATTCTACAGCCAGATCGTGTTGCAAGTACAAAATAAATGTCAAATATTTCGTCCAATTGCGAACGTGACCCTGAGAAAAGTTATGCACCAATGGTGTTCATATATTTCGAGCATTTTATCAGCACAAACGGTGTACCGTGCGACATTTCGGAGGATTTCGTTTTGTTTTCAAATTGTTGGTACTTACGTGAATTATTTTAAAATTATCATTTGTGTCGCACTTTTATTTCGTGTTGTAATTTGGTACAATTGATTGCTTTAAGAATTTGAGTGAAATTTCGTATTTTGATTTTGTGTTTGTTATCTTTAGGTAAAGACTCATTCACGTTCAGAACATAAGTACTTTTATTATATTAAATCATTTGTTTCGATTTCTATTCACATAGTGAGTCACATTAAAATTAATATTAAGTTAGAATTTTGAGATATAGCCTGGGATATGGAGAAGGACATAGGGTACTTTTTTATGCGATAACCGACATCCACGCGGGCGAAGCCGCGGGCAAAAGCTAGTATTGAAATAAAAGGATTTTAATCTACAAAATAAGGGTATGTATGGATTTTTTTTCTATCGAGCGAACTTTATCCAATTATATAACGAGTACCCGACGTACTTACAGAAAGGTCTCAAAAGCAACATATCATTTTTTTACGTGTTTAATCATTACCGTTTCTAAATAAAATGACATTAAAATAACATTTCCTAGAGGTTAACTTGAAGAACCTCGTCTTAACACAGTATCTGTCCCTTTCGCACACGATGTTGGATGAAATAGCATGCATTTTAACCACGCCCACCAATGAGTTCGAGCCGTCGACTAGCTTCACCTTAAACATAACTGGCTAAATGTGGATGTAGGTATAAAAACTCCTATGCTTAACCTAACCTAAAATAAAACTCTCCAAAATTAAAATATCATCGGTTTATTGCAAGAACTCATTAAAGGCAAAAAATCATCAAGTAAAGGCTCCTATACACTGGCGCGATATCGCGGGCGCGACACTAGTAGCACAATTTCTTTGACGCTGCCTGTCGCGCCGGCGATATCGCGCGAGTCTGTAAGCTTATAACGCCTTGAACTAGTCTTGACGAGTTTTATATAATGCAAAAACTCATTGTGTTTAATGTTTCTTTAACATAATTATAATTTAATTGCTTATTTCAAAGTTTTGACTGTCATTTAATGAGTTCTTGCAGTTAACCGACGATATACATACATAATGTCGGCACACAACACATGCGCGTGATTGACCGCGGGGAAGGCGCGCGGGATCGGGGTAACGAACCCGTTACACGACGCCCGCTGCGCGCCTTCCACACTACTAAGGTCTCGCGCTACACTACATAACTAACTATTATAACTAACTATTGCACTATTCATAAAACTTATGTTAAATATTTGTTAAGAAATCAGTTGTCCTAATAGTAATTGTAAGAACTCATGCCGCCTGTGATACAGGTGTATCCTAGTACAGGCATCATACTTTGAAATACCTACATTATTTCTAAGATTTATACTGTATTTTTCCAATTTTTATTTTTGAATAAATGTTATTATTATTTATACTGTTCTAATACGTTGACCATTGTTAATTGTTACATAGGTATGTTTCTTAGGCCGCGTCCCGAATTGCACTGTAATCAAATTGAGCGTACTTATACGCTACCGAATTGGCGTGAGCGCGATAACGATGTCCCGTGAATCGTCATAGATGACGTCATGACTCGCGCCATCTTGCGATAACTCCGACCATAGGTATCCTTTATTATTATCACCGTGAGCGCTGTCAAACAGCGCTCAGCTATCATAAGGTCGTAGCACACATATCAACTCGGAAAGGGATCGTCACCGTATCAACTCGAGCCGTTCAGTATTATTTGTATGAAACTCCCTACTGCAACGCACACTAATCGGAATCGTAACGTAATCGCCTCGCCTCGGGACTAGCTCACAAACCGCGGTGCGGTGCGTGGTCGACTTGCAGTTCCCGCGCTTACAGTTCTCCGTACACGGCTCTCCGTACCCTAGCTTACGTCTCTTCGTCCACCCCCCTCCCGCGGTCTGCGCTGCCGAACGTTTCTCTGAATGTTGTATGCTTCTTTCTTATACATTCTTCTAGACTGCAGTATGTTATAAAAGAGACATTTTGGCATATGGAAATAAATATAAAATTTCTCTTCATCATGTATCAAATGTTTTATAATAGTCCGAAATTCTCCTTCAGTTCTTTTTGCCTTATTCATATTGTGTACCCATATTATTTTTCTTCGTTTCTTTCTATTTTCTTTTTCCTCTACATCAAGTGCTATGGCAATGATAGCCAACTGACGTATTGTGAACCGAGACATAACCGTGCGCTCCACTTAACGTTCGGATTCAAAATGATTGAACTAGTGCCGCCTAGCCGTCAACCAGCGGTCGGCGAGCCGTAAGCGTGACGTCGCCTAGCCGTAGCCGAGTCGATGTATCGGAGCTTCTGATCCGCTTTGGTTACGTGCTTACGTAAGGTTGACGACTGTTTGACGGCGACGCGAAAAGCGATACGGTTACGATCCCTTTCCGAGTTGATATGTGTGCTACGACCCATAATCGTAATATTCTAAATCGGAACGCAAATGATTGATGTGAGTGATAAAAGCGATTACAGTCTAACTCGGAATGTGGCCTTAGTAACAACCATTCCCCTTATTTTATTTCAATGGGAAAAACATTTCTATGAAATATTAAAACTATGCGAGATAAAATAGTTCTCGAAGCACAAAGGTAATTTCAGTCTTAATAATCCAAAGATATGTACAGAGGACGTTCAGAAAAATTATGTCTTAAATAACATCTAGTAAAAACAAAGTGCGCCATGAAGAACCGAAAATATCTGCTCGAATAACTGGCTAACAAAGTAAGTAGAAATAAACAGAAAGCAGTATTACTCCAAACGTTATTGAAATACTCTAATTCCACAAGTAGTTTTCAAAACTACTCTGTTAATACCTCCTTTAGTAACATTTACAAATTTATTCAATAGTCTCGAAAGTCCAAAAACCTATAGGACCAAAAGAGAATCCTATTTGAGCATCAGCAAAATTAAATTTGTAAAAATGTACAGAGCCATTTATTGGTCAAAAGAGTTCTTCAAAGGTCGTATGGAAGGACAATGGTGGGACCAATTGTTATTATCTGCAATTTATGTGGAAATAAGTATGGTTTTATGGTATCTTCAATTGGAGACCTTTCTCTGAGCTATTGGTACAGATATACTGGCTAAGGTCTTGTTCATACTTTGGTATTTAATGTCTAATCTAATAAATGGATTAAATTTAAAAAAAATGCTGAAATGAACCGATGAATTGAGTTAATTAAACGAATGATATAAATACTATTGTATTTTTTATGTAAAATACTAGCTGACCGGACAAACGTTGTCTTGTTTCCTAGAACTCGATCGCAGCGCCACCTACCGGGTCCAATTGTGAATCTAAACCATACAAGGACCCACTCAAATATACACACAAAATTTCATCAAAATTGGTCCAGTCGTTTAGAAGGTGTTCAGTCACATACACACGCACAGATTGATTTATTTTGATTCATCATCATTTCAGCCGAAAGACGTCCACTCTTGGATATAGGTCTCCAACAATTGGGGGGGGCTTGCCATAATCGCCACGCTTGGCAGGCGGGTTGGCGATCGTAAAATGGTGTTAAAAAAAAAATGCTTAGAGAACGCTGCTGCCCATTCTCTAGTAAGTCCCTTAGTCGCCTTTTAGGACACCCACGGGAGGAAATGGGGTGGTGCTATTATTTACGTGCGGCAACACACGGACGGGTTTTTCAGAATTCCTTCTCAGCTACGTGATAATATTTTTTTAAAGGAGTGGCGCCAGTGGACCGGTGTTCGCCCTCTTAAGTTCTGAGTTGAGCTGCACGATTACTGACAAATGCGTACACTGACTGGACAGGACCACTCAATCTGTGTGGTTCTTCCCTCAAAAGACCATTTCAGACGCATGATTTTCACATGATCTAACCCAAATTATGACGGGAGTTTAAAAGAGACTGTGACCTCTTCGTTTGTTTCGGCCTTTCTTCTCAGACTATACCCAAAGTCTCTAATTCAGATAATTTATGTAAACAAAGTAATGTTAAGAAATGTCACTGTCGAAATGATAGGACAGTGATGCAAAACATTTTATCATTAAATGTTTTTGTACATAATCATCGATAAAATTAAAGTGAATTAATTATAAGAACTATGCAAACAAAATACCGTTGCGAAACAATGTTTTTTGTAGTGTGTCAGAAACACGGTATATGATAGTCATAATCTTCCCTTTTAAGCCCTGTGCTAGGCGTAGGCCTCCCAAAATCGATTTCCAATCGAAACAGTTTACAGCCGTTTTCATCCAAAATGTGGCTAGATATGTTGTAATATTAGTGTTGTTGAAGATGTAAAATTTTTTAAAATGTTTGGATCTCCTGCATTGTTACCAGTATCATAAAATATTTTATACCAGTGAATCTCCTTTTATTAATAACTTTGTTTATAAAAATAATTACGGTATGATTATTTTTTAATTATTATTTCTTAAAATCAGTACTTAAAAGAAAATGAAACCTCTTTTTTTGCAATTTTATGTGAATTACCATTACGAAGATATTTTTTTGTTATGTTATCCCCTTTGTTTACATAAATTATCTGAATTTGAGACTTTGGGTATAGTTAGATAGAAAACGCCGACCTCATCCGGTTTTAAAATGTAATTGACATGCATGTTAGAAAGTATTTGCACAAACCTACTCATTTTTGGGTTGTGAAAAGTGTTTGTACAAACCTACTTAAAGAAGAAAAAAAAACATTTAACTTGTAATTAGCGCCTTTCTCCACAAAGGTTGAACTGTTTCCTAGCTGTAAGTTTTCTTAAGAAATAAGGGAAGTTCAAGAAAAAGAAAATAGAATTTCAATAAATTTGAAACCGCACCACCCCATTTCCTCCCGTGGGTGTCGTAAAAGGCGACTAAGGGAATTACTAAAGAATGGGCAGCAGCGTTTTCTATGCATTTTAATACCATACTGCGATCGCCAACCCGCCTGCCAAGCGTAGCGATTATGGCAAACCCCCCCAATTGGGGGAGGCCTATGTTCAGCAGTGGACGTCTTTCGGCTGAAATAATGATGATGAAGTTTGAAACCGTCGTATGTACAAGCCCTAAGAAAAGTCTACAGGCTCGCCCCGCCCATGAGTGTCGGAAATAGCTCACTCACTTCAGTTTCAGTCAGTTTCAGTCCTTCCACAATATTAAAATGGAGATTTGTAGAAAATCTGACTTATAAGAGAAACTTTACGTGACAGATGGCTCGAACGCTGAAAAGGACTGCAGAGTTCTCTGCATACTAGAATCTTCTTGTGAAACAGAATATTACTGTCTCGCTTTATTAGCATTGAAATGACAAGATCAGAAGCATTCTAAAGCTTCTGAGTTAGAAACAAAGATAATAATTGTGTAAGTAATACACGTATCTATTCCCGAGTCTTTTTTATGGAATTCATCATGATTGCTACACCATCGCGTTTTTTTTTATTATTTTGAACCATTCATTACTATACCCGAAGTCTCAAATTCAGATCATTTATGTAAACAAAGGGGATAACATATCAAAAAAATATCTTCGTAATGGTAATTCACATAAAATGACGAAAAAAAGGTTCCATTTTCTTTTACGTACTGAATTTAAGAAATAATAATTAATAAATAATTACGTATTAAATACCGTAATTATTTTTATAAATTTTCGGTTTTATACAAAGTTATTAAAAAAAGGAGATTTTCTGGTATCAAATATTTTATGATACTGGTAACAATGCAGGAGATCCAAACATTTTCACATTTTTTACATCTTCAACAACACTAATATTACAACTCTCATTCATAGATTCATAATATTTGTAGCATATCTAGCCACATTTTGGATGAAAACGGCTGTAAGCTGTTTCGAGTGGAAATCGATTTTGGGAGGCCTACGTCCAGCAGTGGACTTAAAAGGGCTGATTATGACGATCATAGGCCGTTTCTCCGACGCACTACATAAAACATTGTTTGGCAACGGTATTTTGTTTGCATAGTTCTTGTACTTTAATTTCATAGATGATTATTTAGAAAAACAAAAATGATAAAATGTTTTGTACCACTGTCCTGTTATTTTGACAGTGACATTTCTTGACATTACTTTGTTTACATCAATTATCTGAATTAGAGACTGGGTATAGATCAATTTTCACATTGTGTTGTGGTAGGTACCTCAACCAATATTCTACTCCTCAGAAACGGTGTCTTTAGAATCTCTAATATTCCGAAACATATTACTATGTGTCTTAGGTAATTGATTGAAAATGTGTCCTACCTAGCGAAGCGATTGTAAATTCAGTTTCAGAGATAATTGTCTTTCCATTTTTAGAGTACCGTAGTCAACAAGGGACCCTTACAGTTTCGCCCTGTTCTTCTGTCTGTCTGTCTGTCTGCAGCAGTACTAGAAAGCTGTGATTTGAAATTGATATACATAGTAATCACGCCAACAAAGTGGTTTTTTTTTTTTTTTTTAGGGTATCAAACCTACACGTAAAAGGGGATGATGTTTTTTTTTTCTCGTCTATCCCATGGTGTGGGTAGTCGTTGGATAGGCCGTTCAAAAATATTGTGGGTTTGTGAATCCTATTTTTCGATGCAGGGATCCGTTTGCGAAATATTAAGCCTTTAAAGTGCTCATTTTTGTTAAGAGTCAAGTGGTTGTATTTGAATATGTGAAAAAATTCACAGCAGTAATATATAATATATAACGAAGTTAAAAGGAAAACAATCACAGCTTAGTAGACTTTACAAGTTATCAAGTAATAGTCGACCAACTTACATTTGCAGTTCAGTTGCCTATGTTAGGTTTGTTTCGGATATATTCTTTCCAACTACGGAACCCTTCATTGTGCGTGGTCCGACATGCACTTGACCGGTTTTGTGTTTTTTAATATGATGGTTTTTAGTTTTTAGGTTTCCGTAGTCAGCAAGGAATCCTTATCGTTTCGGCATGTCCGTCTGTCTGTCTGTCCGCGGCTTAGGTCAGAGACTCGGAGAGAAAGTGGGGATGAAAATATTGCGGGTCTATAACGGTAACGTAAATTCGAACGATGTTAAAATTGAAAATACTCGTTTCGCACAATAGTATATTTTTTTGCATCGAGGGACTAAACGAAGCCATAATATCGACGGTGAAGTGCCAATACCTCCTAATTTACATTTTTCTAGAATTCACTTTTTTATCATTTTGAACTTAAAAGCGCTATTCGCATGTTTTAGTGAAATCTCCTAAGTGTATTTTTAGTTACTAAACTATATGTGGAAATACCTCCAACTAAACCAAGGTGCCTATTTCATGGCATTACCTCCATGCATGCATCCTCATTCAGTTTGTGTACATTTTTGACTTTGTCAGTTAGGTGTTATTGGCACTTCAATGTCGATATACCAGAGGTGGTTTGACTCCCGAGCGTGCGAGGGAGTCAATGAAACCGAGGGTATATTAAGTTGGCGTTTAGTCTCGAGGTGCAAACTGTACTTTTCAATTTGAGTGCGAGAAAAATAGTCAATTTAGTACTTACAACATTTAATAAATATTATTCCTCCAGTCCACAAAACTTTCTTTTAGGTTAATTATTCTGCGATTTTGGCAGCAAAAAATTATCTATTATTTCTTTTGCTCTTTGCTCGACGGCAAACTCTTCACTGTCACTGGACATTCTTAATAAAATTATTTAAAACCGAACAAAACACTCGACAAAAATTCTGAAATTTACGCGGTCAGTTTTTTCTTCTAAACCAGTCACAGATTAACAATTTAAAATGCATGGCGCCACCTTCTTTGCGGAAAAACCATGGAAGTAAAACTTTCAACATTTTCGCTATGAAGATGATCCACACTCCACAGATATTTACTGGCTGTTTGAGTTTGTCTATGTCACATGAAGGAAATTAAAAAATTAATTACTTTTCACTCCCTAGAGACTAAAGTGGTCACTTTAATCCCGTTTCTTAGGGCTATATTGGCGTACTTTTAGAGCATGAGAAGTGGAAATAATGTTTAAAAAAATTTCACCGTGCAACGGCACGGCAGTCATCACCGTGGTGATGGAGACGGGCCCTTAGTTTCAAGACTTTAGTCATAATACAACATAAATATACGGAGACCTATATCTGTTTTTTTTATTTTTATTATGGTATGTGTTGGCTGCACAAACGTGTATCGACCCCTAAACGTTGGACCACTATTTACGTAACACCCAGTATAACTACTCGCAAATTTCCTACGTTCACACAGGCACTTGTATTCAAATAATTACCATTCACCTACACATTCACCACAGTTCACCTACATGCTCACCAGCATTCACCTACACATTCACCATAATTCACCTACGAATTCGTCACACACCCTTTGACAGCTTTTGTTGTTACTTTTATTTTCTTTTCATTCATTTATTTTTTGTTTTAATTATTTGGTAGAAATACATGTTACCTGTTATTTTTTATGAGGCCACTAAGTGGAGCCTGGTGACCTGTAACACAGGTTTTTCCTAAACCTATAATACACCAGGCACCAGCTCTCACAATGTGAATTTATATAGTTCAAAACTGTTATGTGCTACAAAATCATTGTGAGAGAAAATAAATAAAATAATTATTTAAAAAAAATATATATTATGCATTACAATATATATATATAATTTTTTTTTTTTTAAAACGTTGCCCCACACTAGGAATTTCTCCTGTATCGTGGGTGCGTTTACAAACATTAAATTCACATACACAAACAGCCAGACCCGGAACAACTACTTATAGGTCATACAAATATTTGCGCAGAAGTCAATCGCTTAACCACTGCGCCAACCGTGTCGTCAAATTCACACTTTTTCTGCTTTAGAAACCCAATATTAGCATGGCGGTGACAAGTACATTATCAGAAACAATAATCTTATTCAAAAACAGTCCCTGTAATTTTGAAAACAGCAAATTACAACGATTTTCAGATGTCAGCACTCCTGCGCCCCAAGTCTGCTATTTTTATAAATTCGTCAGTCCAACACGATCCCATTGTCATTTTGCTAAAAGTTCGTAATCTGCTAAATTCATAATGGTCGATCATTGGTCGGTCAATGGTCTCGTAATAGAATTGTATTACAATGGCATTTTGAACATTTATCCATGCCAGATTTCATTTATATATTTTTTTACATATTATTTATTAGTGTTATAAGCAATCTGAAGTAGTATGAAGTTGGAAGCTTAGTAGGAAGTTTCATTTGTCATTATATACGAGATTACCAATTCATTCAATGGAGTGTCAGTGGCTGACCATTGGAAAGTCATAATGACGCCATTATATAGATTACAAAAACGTCAAAATCAACAATTATGAAATCCATGATAGACCATTCTGACACTTTTGTAATAGCAGACTTGAGGCACTGTTAACCACAAACTAGCCACAATACCTGAAAATAAACCAAAACCGAACAAAAAGCCAATGCGAGAGCATGACATAATACTCGTAGTAAACATTTTTGGTTCAAACCGATAGGTAGGTAGTTGTTTATGTTCAGCCTTTTCACCTATTATGGCCAGAACAATGGGGTCAGTTGTGTTTCCGAAACATAGCTGCTCTTTGAACGTCAGTTTTGAGGTAAACTGGGCAAAGTTGTATGTGAACTAAAGGACAATGCCCGTAATTTGAAACGATCAAAATCTGTTCTATTCTATTTTGTAATAGATGGCAAGCAAAGCCGATGCCGATTATTTTGCCAATGTCTAAAGTGAGTTGGAAAAATAAGTGTGCACGAGAAGAAAAAAAAACCGGTCAAGTGCGTGTTGGACCACGCACAATGAAGGGTTCCGCAGTTGGAACGAATCGCTCTTGCATCCTAAATTCTCCTAGTACAGTAATATTGAATTATGTACTGATACCTTCGACATAATTTTTACGACAGCCTAATCGCAGACAAAAACACCAAGGCGCGTTTAGCCTTATACTACCCTTATATACTACCTATTATATACTATAGAATCGTGAAAATAAACGATTTACAAATACCTAGTAGATTATACAACAAGTGAATAAAAAGAAAATTTAATTCGATGGACGAAGTTGGATCCCGAGAGCAGCGAAGGATTCTATATTAGAATCCTGAGCGGAGAGAGGGATAAAAGGACTGAGATAAAAATAAAAAAACACGTGTTGTGTACTCTACTTTTTACCAATGACTGTGAGAAAATAAATAGGAACATGGTATTTATATTTATCACATTTGATTATATAATTAGGAACGAATCATGGAAATCCTGAACGCAGAGAAGGAATTGGCGCCATTCGTTGTTTTCCAGTCGCAGAACAAATTGTATGTTTTTCAGGTCGTTGCCGCCAAAATCTCGGAAGTTGTCCCGAGATTTTGGCGACAACAAATCATCTAAAAACTGCTGCTTTAGAACGAAATAATAATAATAATAAAACTTTATTTGCCAAAATGTAGGTGTACAAAGTAGTATGATGTTATTACAAATGTGGCCCGTTTACATTCTACCATTACGTGTGGTGTGCAAATATTTAATTTCAGAATACATTAAATTATTAAAAATGCCATAATATTCCTTCAGTTATCACTATAATCGTTACAAACAGTCAGATTAAATAAAATAATTGCAAATATTTAATTTCACAATAGGTACATTATCTACTATATAAAAATAAGTCGGGTTTTCCTTCCTGACGCTATAACTCCAGAACGCACGAACCGATTTCCACGGTTTTGCATTCGTTGCAAAGGTCTCGGGCTCCGTGAGGTTTATAGCATTAAAAAAAAAAATGGTTTTTACGAAAAATTTGGGTAGGGTAGAGTAGGGTAGGGTAGGTAGGTAGGTAGGGTAGGATAGGGTGGGGTAGGCTAGGTAGGTAGGGTAGGGTAGGTAGGTAGGTAGGGTAGGGTAGCGTAGGGTAGGGTAGGTAGGTAGGTAGGTAGGTAGGTAGGTAGGTAGGGTAGGGTAGGGTAGGGTAGGTAGTTAGGTAGGTAGGTAGGTAGGTAGGTAGGTAGGTAGGTAGGTAGGTAGGTAGGTAGGATAGGTAGGTAGGTAGGTAGGGTAGGGTAGGGTAGAGTAGTGGAGTTTATACTATAGCTTTTCGAAAAATTTGGGTAGGGTAGAGTAGGGTAGGGTAGGTAGGTAGGTAGGGTAGGATAGGGTGGGGTAGGCTAGGTAGGTAGGGTAGGGTAGGTAGGTAGGTAGGGTAGGGTAGCGTAGGGTAGGGTAGGTAGGTAGGTAGGTAGGTAGGTAGGTAGGTAGGGTAGGGTAGGGTAGGGTAGGGTAGGTAGTTAGGTAGGTAGGTAGGTAGGTAGGTAGGTAGGTAGGTAGGTAGGTAGGTAGGTAGGTAGGATAGGTAGGTAGGTAGGTAGGGTAGGGTAGGGTAGAGTAGTGGAGTTTATACTATAGCTTTTGACAGAACGAAGTCTGTCGGGTCAGCTAGTATAATTTAAAAATGTCATATTACATTAGTTACCAATATGATCTTTATAAAGTGTCAGATTTTATATATTAATTGAAATGATAATGTCCATGAATATTGTTAAAATGTCAAAATAAAAATAATAATAGTGAGTAAATGTCAAATTAAAAAACAAATAAAACTTAAATAAACCAAGTATAATGACATTACTTTCTTTCTTCGACATGTGACACAAATTCTTTAACAGTGTAAAAACATTTTTCTTGAAGCCACTGAATCAGCTTTTTCTTAAACATAAGCAAAGGTAGTTCTTTAAAGGCGTTTGGTAATTTATTGTATATCTTAATAGCCATTATAAACGAATTTCTTTTGTATATATCGAGCTTGCATTGTGGCAAGCAGAAATGATTCCGGAGTCAGTCTCTCATTTTCGTCATCGGAAGAACTCATTTTATTATAATTGATGTTAATATATTTTTCAATAACACAAAACAAACACGATAACAGACAGAAAAGAACTATATTAGCGGGATATTTTTTTTTAATTTGGAATGGGCTTTTTTTTGTTTTTTTGTACGTAATTCGTGTTTGTTCCAAATTCAAAGTATTTATTCACTCCGTGAGTAAAAGAGCATTTTATTCACTGCTATCGATGAATAAAATGCCTTTCTATTTTATACACTCCGACCGAATATTTGGCACCTGGAGTTGACTTAGCAAAATAGTAAGTAATATACTTAAACGCACGTCTTCATCCCATGGGGGTAGGCAGCAACTAGAGAACGTCACCTGCTGCGATTCATACGTACTCATTTTGCTTCGTTTACGTTCTTATATATATACATCTGGTCATACACACAGTGCATGTGTCCACGCCTGACCTTTCAGAAGAATACACTGAAAGAAATAATTAGCTGAACTAATTAAGTTACTTCAAAAATAACTCAACTTTAGTTATAAGGAAATAAACTTTGCTTAAAATAACAAAACTGATTTGTAGTGTGCAAAACAGGGTTTTGTAACATCTAGTTTGCAAGTCACATTTTTTGTGTAAACAGTAACCAAAACTTTTGTTACAGTTATGCAAACATTTCTTTCAGTGTATTTTGTAAAATTGGCTCGTAAACCAATTTGGCCCAGTCTCCTTTCAAAATTATATTTGGTGTACTATAAACGTTACTGTGGGTATGCCTAGTCAATTACCGTGCTGCCCTATGTATTGTTGGTCCAGCGCTGCAGCGGCTGAATTGCTAAACAAAGCTATCGTACGGTAGATGGTGTTACACCGTATTGCAATTGGTGAATGATATTTTATGTACATTTTAAAGGTGATCTATAAAGAAAATATTATAATGTGTAACGTGTATGGTACCACATTAATTTTTTCTTACATTTTTAGGGTTCCGTACCTCAAAAGGAAAAAACGGAATCCTTATAGGATCACTCGTGTGTCTGTCTGTCTGTTCCTCTGTCACAGCCAATTTGCTCCGAATGTAATGTACCGATAAAGTTGAAATTTGGTATACTTACATATCAATTTGAGTGACTCAAACACGGACGTGAACCGTAAATAAATGAATTTAGAATATTTCGTTTCCTCCCGCCTTATCCGGAACAGGAACTTCCCGAAAAAACCATGTCCGGTGAGGGACTGTGTCAAGCGGAAGGTGAGTACGCCATGGCGCCTCTCTAGCCACTCCTCAGAGAGTGACGCCGCTAGGGTCGGCGCGCAGCACCCAGTCGTACCCGATGTCCCACAGATGCGGCCCCAGGACCAACCCCTGTGGCACACCGCACGACATCTCTCGCCGGTTCCACTCTCCCTAGTGACCGGGATATATGACAGCCCTGTCCGTCAAATAGGCCTCGACCACTCGACAGAGGTAGATCGGCATCCGGTGATACCGGAGTGCCTCCCTGATGCAAATCCAGGGCAGGGTATTGAAGGTATTGGCGATTTTAAGAGACACCGCCAAAATGACCCCGCCCCGGGCCACAGCATCCCCCATCGTGAGGGCTCGCACCCGCATGATGGCATCCACCGTAGAGTGCCCTCTGCGGAAACCAAACTGGCTCTCCGTCAAATCTGGCTCCGCCCGACAAGGTGGTCTGCAATGACTCTTTCAAAGAGCTTGCCCACCTAGACGAGCAGCACGATGGGCCGGTAAGCGGACAGAGAGTCCGTCGGGCGCCCTTGCTTCTTAGTGAAGTCTTCCAACGAAGTGGGAACTGGCCCCTCTCCAAGCATGCGCTTAGGAACCCCTTAGTCGAGGACCTAGAGCTTCCAAGACTCAAGTAAATACCACAACTCAACTCGTTACCTAAAAAATAAATTTAAAAAATTCACGCTACCCCATATTACAATCTCTCCACGAATATTTTGTTACAAAATGGTGTAGTTGAATCCAAACATCGCTGGCCATACAATCAAGATTTACGACAGTCACATAGGAATAGAATATTCCAGATTGTGCTGGAATACAAATAAATTACACCATGCTCTGATAGGAGAACTTGATCAAAATAAGAAGAAAGAAAAAGATATCAAACTTAAGACGACGAAAGCTCAAATAATTTATTTCAAATAGGCACAAAAAGGGCATTTTTGAAATTCAACAATTACAAATATAATTAATTGATTCTTGTTGCCCCTTCCAAAAGGTAGTTACGTATGCATTAATTAATAATTATATGTGAAGACGATGCACCTAGAATAAAATTACTATACCACGATAAGTAAAATGAATGAAAAGTGAAGTAATGACAGACAAATTAATTATACGATGGATACATGGTGCTCACATATTACACATACTCAAAACGTTGAGGGGAAAACATCGTATGGAGACCGACATATTCTAGAACCAGAAATATCGAATATATTGTTATATCTATTACCCCGCACTAGTCCATGGGATAAGGGCAAAAGAATAATGATGATCTCGTTTTTATACGTTTATGAATTTTGAATATGAGGGTCACTTTAAGGGGGCAAATTAGAAAATTGAAAATAAAGGTTTTGCAAACTGTACCGTCTGACATATCAAATAAAACGGCTTGTTATGATAGTCTGAAATATGTATTTTTAATAATTTTAAAATAAATAGTTTTAATGTTATTTAAGAAAATAGATGAAAATATACCATTCCCCCTAATCTCCGAAACTACTGAGGCAACAATTAAAAAAAATACAGAAAATTGTTCTCTACTTATAGATTACAGGAAAACCTACATACAAGAAAACTGTGGTGTTCAAATAACATGGTAAATCTGTCAATATTTTGTTTACATATAATAGGGATGTGTCCTGGGTTAAAAAAAAATAAAAACTATTTAGTCCGTCAATCAGATAATAAAAAATTATTAGACACGTATTTTGTGTAATAACGTATTAATATAACTTAGATAAAACACATTAATCTTGGGGTGTGGGGGCTCTTTATGTCACGTATGTACCTACGAGTACGTCAGCTACGTATAAAATCTAGCGAGCAGTGACGTCATGCCACATTTGAACTCAATGTATCGCCGTAATGCTTTGATTACGCTGCGATCGAGTTCTAGAAAACAGGACAACGTCTGGCCGGTCAGCTCTTTTCCTATGAAAGATCTAAATTTTGCATTGATGTAGATCTGAGGGTATTTGGTTAGCCATTATTTAATTCATTATGAATAATTGAAATCAGTACCCTCTTCTTGGTCTCCACCACAGTCGGGTAAAACAATAACCAAACAGATATTTGTGCTGAAACGGACGGAATATAAATTTATCTACTACCCATTACAATGATCGTTGGTAAATCCAATGGAAAACTACGGAAAACTTAGAAAAGATAAATCACATACCAGTTCCCAGTGTTTTTTTTTTTTTTAATCGATTTCCTTACTAATAGCAAATACTACCAACTTCAGATTATCTAAAGTCCATAAAACTCATATTAAAAGCACACTTTGTAAACTAGCATAAAACAAATTAGAGGATTTTATCCAAGCATTCTACAATCAATGCAGCAACTAGAATCAATTCATTATTTTTGTAAGTTTTGACGTTCAAAAGTGCCATAAATGTGCCTATTTGAAATAAGTTATTTGACTCTGACTTTGACTTCAACTATAAATAATATAGAATTATAGATGATGACAACACCCAAGCTCAAACTAATAAAAGTTTAAATTCTCAATGCACCTGCAATATTCGATTCATAATAATCGTTCCATCCCTTTCACGAACACTGTCAAACTATACAAAGGAGTGAGATGGATATAGGAATATAACTCCCGATAAATCCTGCTCAAGTGAGGGGCCACTGGAAAATAACGAGCCTCTAAATTCTCTGTGAGATGGGTTTAGCTTGATGACATACGGACAAATGCGTTAGCGTTCTGAAGTTAAATATTCAAACTGTGGTGGTTTAAAAGTTTCAAGAAAAGAAAAAGGAATAGAAAAGTTTTTTGCACCATCAAGTTTCTGAATGCCTTATTGGTCTAGTGGTCGCAAGCGTTACTGCTGAACACAAGGTCCTGGGTTCGATTCCCGGCTCAGGCAGTGTTTTTTAGGGTCCCGTGGTCAACTAGGTACCCTTATAGTTTCGCCATGTCCGTCTGTCTGTCTGTCCGCGGTTTAGCTCAGAGACTCTTCTTACTTGAAAGCTGTGATTTGGTATGGGTATACATCTTAATCACGCCGACAAAGTGGTAAAATAAAATATTGGATAGTAAATTTTTAGGGTACCCCAGATTTTTCCCTACACATAAAGTAAGGATTTTTTTCTCGTCTATCCCATGATGTGGGGTATCGTTAGATAGGCCGTTCCAAAAATATTGCGGGTTTGCGGAAACCATTTTTCGATTCAGGGATTCGTTTGCGTAATATTAAGCTTTAAAGTGTTAATTTTCGTTAGAGTCAAGTATCCCCCCCCCCTGCCAGCTGGCTGGTTACATTTGGATATGTGAAACAATTCACAGCGGTTAGTAGGCTTCACAAGGTACCGAGTAATAGTCAACTAACTTACATTTACGGTTGAATAACATGTTCTCCCATGCACATACATTCCGTATGGAAGAACATGTTTTCCAACTATCATTTTAAGTTTGTTCTTGGGATAAATTCATACCAACTATGGAACCCTTCATTGTACGTGGTCCGACACGCACTTGGCCGGTTTTTTTTTTAACAAAAATCATAAAAGACAAATTAGAAAGTGAGATCAAAAGATTATATATCATAACATATTATGCGTATAAATTGCTGCGAAAATCAGTGCTATTTTCAAACAGTAACAATAGACCATGCAGACACAGGGTTCATACTTGTCTCGACTTTACTCTACTTTCGAGACACATAATATGAACAGCTGTTATAGTGTAAGTAGTAAGTTAGTTCCGTAGTAAGTATGAATTTATCCTAAGAGGATAAATTCATACTTACTACGGAACGCTTCATTGTGCGTGGTCCGCACTTGGCCGGTTTTTTTCTAACAAAGATCATAAAAGACAAATTAGAAAGTGAGTCAAAAGATTATATATCATAACATATTATGCGTATAAATTGCTGCGAAAATCAGTGCTATTTTCAAACAGTAACAATAGACCATGCAGACACAGGGTTCATACTTGTCTCGACTTTACTCTGCTTTCGAGACACATAATATGAACAGCTGTTATAGTATCGACATATTTTTCGCTTTCAACTAAGTTCATACCAAACATAAGTTTTATTTTCTTCTTCACACAAAATATGTAACATTTATCCTCTAAACTACACTCCTGTATTTCACGGTTGTAACTCATTCAAGTTTTGGCACACACCTGTTACCAAATTCCGGGGATGTGGATTTTTCCATGCGAACGGATTTCGGGAATAACCGACCTTATTTGAAAATATACCAACCTAATAGTAAATGGTTTTGTTCTTTATTAGAGCGCGAGAATGTAATAAGAAAATCTGTTATTTTATTAAGAAAAAGATTACTTATATACAAAAATATGGAGTGAATTTATGCCTGAAACTACGCTATCCTGTATCTTGAGTATTTTTTAACCTGTGCTTTCAATCAAACACACACCTTGTCATCGCTTCAACCGAAACACATCCACTGCTGGATATAGGCCCCACCCAAGCACCGCCACTTAGACCGGTTCTGTGCTTTCCGTATCCAGCTGATTCCTGCGGCTTTCACAAGATTATCGGTCCACCATGGCCTTTATTATAGGCCATCCAGCGCTACGTCTTTCGGTACGCGAAGACGTAGTTATGTAAAGTGGTTAGATAAAGAGTAATCATCAATGTTAGCGCGGGGAGTGAAAGGAAAGAGTGGACTATATATAAGGCAATGGTTTAATGCCGTGCTAATTACAAATATTAAACATTTCCGGACAAACAATAAGTTTAAATAATACGTTTAAGAGAAGTATCGTCCGTCGCGGTAGGGTCCGTGGAAGCCCGATGAGCGCTCGCTTCCACGGACTCCACCGCGACGGACGAGATTCCTCTCAAATTTGATTATTAACGTTTTGTCCGGGAAAGTTTAATATTTGTAATTCACACGGCATTAAACCATCGCCTATTTTATACAGACCACTTTCATTTGCTCCACGCGCTAACATTGGTCCTTCGAGCCAGATAAGATACTATCTATCTATCTACGCGGTCGTCACTCTTAAACTTACACACATACACACACCCACACCTTATGCCATTATTGTTTTCATTTCTTATCTTTAATTAGGTTATTCACATCATGCAAAATATTTATTAAAATCTCTACAAATTTACTAAACATCATTCATCATCATTTCAGCTGAAAGACGTCTACTGTAGCTGGACGTCCCTCCAAAAGGGGTGGGGGGTTGCTATAATCGCCACGCTTAAAAGGCGGGTTGGCGATCGCAGTACGGTGTTAACAAGGCATGGAGAACGCAGCTTCCCATTCTCTTGTAAGTCCCTTAGTCGCCTTTTAGGACACCCAGGGAAGGAAATGGGGTGGTGCTATTCTTTAAGTCCGGCATCACACGGACCCTAATAATTCTACTAAAAATAATACCATTATAAATAACTGTGATTTAACTTCTTAATTTTGCAAAAGAGGGCCCCAGTCCCCATCATGGCAGGCCAATGAAACGGTAATAATTGCATCGTGAACAATCTGCCTAGCCTTTTCCCATGTTGGGGTCAGCTTTCAGTCTAAACGAATGAAGCTGAATGACTGCCTATCAGACCACAACCAAGTTACTGGGCAACAAGATACGCCTTGGCAAGACTGGTTTGTCAAACTTTCGGGCTTTTGACTACCTGTAACGACTGTCAAATATCTACGAATGACAGCCGGGACCAACTAAGACCGTTTATTGTAAAATGTCCCCTGCCGTGATGTTGGCACTATTTTTTTCACTATTACCACTTATTTGTATTGCAATACTGCCAATTCCCAAGGCAAGGGACATCTTATGGTGAACGTGCAGTACAGCTTAACGTGCTTTCAGAAGCACGGAGGGGTTTCGGTTATGGATGGTCACTCATTCCCGGACCGACCTCGACAAGCGTTGCTTAACCTTGGAGATCGACACGTTAATAATTTCACCGCAATGGTACAAAATCGCTTGACTTTACAGTGTATAAAAACCCTCCAACATCTATCAATAAACTTTCCGTTATCAAATAAGACACGACGGTAACCTTACATACCAAAATCTCACCAAAATATATAAATGACAAACAATATTTCTATATAAATCAAATGCCAAGAAGAAGACGATTGCCTCATCAATAATTCGTCTTCCAAAATCAAAATTCTTCAATGATCCAAGATCACAAGGCAAGATTACGTCCCAACACGAATCTCGTTGTACACGATTGGAATAAAAGTAATTCCTCCCTACAAAGGAGTAATTTTTAGATGACAGAAATGAGGGTTCCACAGAAAATTGGGTTTTTACTTTTGTCATAAGGAAAAGAAACACCTTTGTGGAAATCGAAACAATACAAGTCATATTAAAAACTAAGGAAAATTCCGAAAATGCGACACGGTCTTGTAAAGGCGAAAGCAGGAAAAAATACGGTTGTATTTGAATAACTTGCTTTTCTCAATAATATTTCCATATTTTTTGTTGGGATACTCTTTAAAGATGCTTTGGAGCTTTGGGAGTGCCCATTCTTTGTTCTCAATCTGTTGTTCATAGATTGTAAATAAAAGTGTTTTTGAATCAATCACATCTTGACGATGTCTGTGGCTACTGTCAAGTTATAGCTAAAGAAAATAATAGGATCAGTTGCAGAAAGTCAATATTTACTTAAATGCTACTTTCAAAAACGCTGGATTACCATAGCGGATTTTTAGAGATATTTTGTATATATATATTTTTTTTGTTTTTTTATTTTTTTTAAATAATTACTACTCGTATCTTATGACTTCTTAGTTTTGGAAAACTGAGCGTTACACTTTAACTGCACTTTTTGTGGCATTCATTACGTATTCAATATATTATTATATACCAAATATTCTTACCAAAAAAATGCATCATCTCTTATTTCACGAGTGAAAACTATTCGAATGAATTCTAAAACTATTTCAATTTACCTAGAAAAACATACCTACTTAGTCCAGAACTGATCTGAGTACAGTGTAAGTGGCTCTTAAGAGCTCTCAAGATCGACATTATCCTAGAACAGGACCCTAATGCGCTCTCGAGTATTATATCAAGTCGTTCTATGCTGAGGCTCGAACATACGACGATAAATACAAGAATATGGCGTTTTTACAATCTACTGTAACACACACACACTACTAACTTATTCATTAAAATTTATGACATTATACAGGGCATTATTTTTAATTTATGACATTGTATAACGTATTATTTTAATTTTATGACATTGTATAAGGTATTAATTGGAATTTATGAAATTGTATAATTTTAATAATAAATTTTGCATGTCTGAATTGGTACAACACAGTGGACCTTCACTTTGTTCACTTGACATCTGAAAATTATTAGGATTGTGTAGTGTTTTGCAATAAACTTTTGAATTGGATTGAACATTGGACACAGTTGGTAACCTGGGAGACATCATAGAACAGGTAAACAATAAAATTAATGGGAATCGGATTTTTGGATTACACAGCAAAATTATTGTATTTTCATTTTTGATTTCTTATTGGAGCGGCATAGTAGTTCCTTTGTTATGAATCAGCTAGATGGAGAAGACATTAAAGATTTGAACCAACGAGCACAGCTTTGATCCGACAATTGAAAAAGCAAAGAAGTAATACTATTGTAAAAACCACCGCAAAGAGAACCTTATTTAACCAGCTTTTACAAAATCACAAAGGTACCCCAATTACATGAGTTAATTCGACCCAAAACGTGTCACCCAGTTAGCCTCAAGGGTAACTGTGGAGATAACAGTCACGTCATGTATAGCGGAGATACATCAAAAAGGCAACATGCATTATGTACTTCTACCATTATTTTACGAGCCTAAGTCAGCGTGAAACATAAAACCCTACGTGGGGTATAGAGATACAAATAAGCAAGAAGGACATTAAGGTTTACGATACTAGTGTACCTAAAAGCCTACAAGCTATATAATCCCCAGCCAAAACCACGTCGTATAGAGAAAATCACACTTTTTTAAGTCCGTGAAAAAATAAGGAACATTTTTATTTGTTTTATCTACTACTGTTTTCATTCGTTTTTATTAGTTAGTCTCTTTTGACACGTATTTTTTTATTTCTTACAAAAGAAGGTATTATAGAGATATAGAGGAATAGGGTGTAAAGTTCACTCATATTCCATAAAAAAGGAAGTATCCTCCGACCAGACGGGTCTCAAGAGAGAGTGCACCTGTGTCTGTGCACACACTTGTACACTATAATATCTCCCGCGCCGAAGGCTGGTCTCCGCTGAGATTGGTCGCCATGGCCGAAATTCGGTCTGGAGGACTATTATACAGGAAAAGTCTTTAAACAGTGCGCAAATTTTGACAAATTAAACTTAAACGTGTTTTATTATACACCTGTTTCTTATTTTGATATGTCTTAGTATAAAAAAAATAAGTTATCATTAACGAAAGATGTTTATTTTGAAACTGGTATAATGGATACTCGTCGCGCAACGCGCTGGCGGCGCGGTCTTTGAAGCGGAACGCAGTAGTTAAGCCGGCTCTACACTCGCGTGTGACTTCGCGCCGTGAATAACGCTGTGATCCGCGCGCGAACTGTGTCCCTCCACACTCGCAAAGCTTCACAGTCTTGTTCGCGATTATCATGGACGACGAAGTGATTTCTGCTGCTGCTGTCTCACTACTTGCCATTGCGTATTACAATTACAATTACATTAAATAGCAATAATAATAAAAAGTCAATCTACAACGCACACAAAACCACTCCTTACGCTGTCTTGTACGCTACTGCGGAAAACTGCGAGTGTGGATGCGTTCACGTTCGCGCGCCGCAATGCCTTTGTCGCAGGCCAAAAAACCGACACTGATCGGGGAACGGCGCGAAGCGCGAACCCGAAGCGCGAACAACATCTATACTCGTGATTCGCAGTTGTCGCGGGCTTTCGCGGCCGTTCGCGCCGCGAGTATAGAGCCGGCTTAAGAATTTATTAGCTGTGCGCTCACCCACTGATATTATTACGAATAGATTGTATCCATATTTTGCTGATTTCAAGTAGGACCAAAAAATTACCGATACAGAACCACCAAAAAAAATTTGCGCACTGGCTAAAAACTCATCCAGTATGAAGCAAAGGTTGAGGGAAACTAAACAAACCATGCACTAGTCCTTTAATAGAACTTCATAGAGACTAATCATTGATGGTGAACATCGATTTTTATCATCAAAATCTTCATCATCTGCCTCGGCTTTATCCAACATGTTTGGAGTTGTCTTCCAGTCTTACCAGATGAAGCTGTAAACCAGTATTGTACATGGAGCGACTGCTTATCATCACAATATCGAAGTAATGTCGTCCCCCAAAATCACAACATCCCAAGTAGAAAATTATGTAGATATTTCAAAATGACCGCAGAGGCGGGCTAGCAATACTTGTATACGCGTTTACTTTTTCATTATTATCTTCAACATTTTTTCCAGTATAATTCTTAAGTTGTGACCGGACATAGGAAAAGAAATGTAGGCGAGAGGATGATAGGGTACTGGACGATATTAAGGACGCCTTGAGTGCAGCACATAGAGGTTAAGAGGGGCTTATACTCCATAGAATGTAGACTTACCGTTAAAGATTCTTAGCAGATACTTGGTGTAGACTTAAATATTGCATTTAAGATTATGTTTCTTCCTCTCTGGTTTCAGTTAGAGCTATATTAAAATAACTTTTAAAATGGAGATAGATTGATAGATAGATAGAATATTCTTTATTGCACACCAAAAAAAATTACAGATTTATATAATATGTAGAAAATTTTACAAGGGTTGACACAATGGGCGGTCTTATCGCTAAAAGCGATCTTTTAAAGACAATATTTGGATGGATTAAGGGGAAGGAGAAACATTACTGCAGATAATTTATGATGTACCACTATCACTACATATTATAAAGCAAAGTCCTCCGCCGCGTCAGCCTGTCTGTTCGCGATAAACTCAAAATCTGCTGTACCGATTTTCATGTTGTTTTCAACAGTGGATAGTGTGGTTTTCGAGGAAGGTTTTAGTATATAATTTGTTAAGTTTTTGTATACTTTTTGATAATTATTATATAACAAAATTTGTTGGAGGTGTCGAAAAAAAATAATCCGTCTGGGAGCTTTCAACGAAAACGCTGTCTAAACTCTTTGAGATATAACAAAATAATGTATGGTGGAATTTTGTATCTTATATAGGTCTACAGAAAAGTCCGCGATGGTATATGTCTTTATCTTATGAATAACTTACTGTTGCGTCAAGCAGCGCCATCTATCGACATTCGACACACCCACGATCTATAAAGCGATTAGTAGCGACATCTGTTGCTCGAAATGAGAGGACGGCTCGCTCGCAACAGCTTCGAGAAAGGTCGGTCCGTCCCCACCAGTGTGTAATATACCGCAGGATCGTGTGTACGAAAATATTTGTAAAACGGAAGAATAGCCTTTTTTATTGTAAAACAATTCACGAGCCTTATTGAAAAAGCCCTGCCTGCCTCCTGTCTTCATTGCCAAAACACTTACTATATCCATTTTATTGTCTTTTTGTAGGTATTTGTTGTCTTTAGGTAATCGGAACATTCTTATCCTTTTTATCCAGGTAGTATATTTCCATGGGAGAATTTCCGACATTCACGCGAGCGAAGCCGCGGGCAAAGACTAGTACAATAATAATCATGAAGCAAGTACAAAATAACAAAACCAAAAAGAAATTATTGTTAAGGAGAGAGGTATATGTAGTGTTTTTTATCATTATTACGAAACGATTAGCGGGGTTTTCTGACAATCAATTTTACTAATGCGTATCGTTACCTAGCAAGTGGGTTATGGAGGTCAGATAGGCAGACGCTCCATGTAAGCAATACTAGTATTCAGCTGCACCCGGTTAGACTGGAAGCTTACCCCAACATAGTTGGGAAAAAGGCAGATGATGAAGATAATTTCCTTCACAAGGTACTTCAAGTTTCTTTTATAGCCCATGGACATATATCTAACTCCTGCCCAAAACCAACAACTTTGCGGCGCATATCGGCTACAAAAGTCCACATATTTAACATTACAGTCACGTAGCAGAATGAAAAACAAGATCTACCCACCGATAAGAACAAGTCAACGTTTTTTTAAAAGGAAGCAGCGAAAGAAATGTTACTGTCGCATTCAGAGACATTTCTTAAAAACAATTAATGACTACAAAAAAATATTAAAATGCTGTAACTGACGCACTCAAAGACTAGAAAGTATATATTATAAAGTTACAATATAGTTATAGAATAAAATGTTGTTTATTGTTTATTGTGAATTTATTTGTTAACCACCTGGGTAACAAATAAATCGGTCAAAATTAAAAAAAAAAATCAGTACAACATACCTCTAGGTAAATAAAATAAAAGAATATTCCAACTTGGATGGGATATACAGAAAACTAAACTATGTACAAGAACTGTTCTAAGAAATACAGGGAAAGATAGAAATATAAGATAATAAATAAAAATTATAAAAGTTTTTTACGGAACAATAACACAAGACTAAGTAGATCAAGTAGAAGAGACAGGAATAGGTACACATAAATTTTGTAATGAAGAATGTGGGTAAAAGTTAATGATTGATTAATGTTAAGTGACGACTCTGAGTGCGGCAGTTAATAAAATTTAGTTTTAATGAATGTTGCGATGTCTTTTTTGACTTCCGCGACCAACGATGTCTGCTTTGCGGTCAGTTTGATTTCCCGAGGGCCTTGTTCTTTTTGTTGATATTTTTTCCTGTTTCCGTGAAAACAGGAAGTTTTAACAGATTTGCTTTTGGCGGTCTTATTGAATGAGAATTATTGTTTAAAGGTAATTGTCCAAGGTTAATTACTAAACAGCTATTCTCTGAACATCACTATGAATTTGAATTAAATATATTACGTGTAAGTTGCTTAATTTAATAGACGATAATTTTAATTTTAAACGACTATTTTAGTTTAAGACTTCGCATATTCATATTATTCTCTTCATGTTCTCACACACTATTGTCTACATTTCTTTTTCATTTCTCCTTTCGAAGATCTGCTGGAAGAAATTTCTTAAGAAATAAGCAGCACCTTTGGACTGAAATTATATCGTATCTCTATGTATTTAACTGTGTGTACATAAATAATAAAATAAATAAATATTGAATAGCTTGTAAGATAACAATTTCAGATGAGAATATTTTCAACACACAGATAGATTATTATTTTACATGCAGTGATATGAAATGGCTATACCTAAATTCCAAAACTAACGCAGGGTGTCAATTTGCTAAATTTCCCCGACTGTACAACCGTATTTAAAGTCATGAAAGCATTGTCATAATATATAGAGTGCTGAAATATATAAATATTAGGCCACGAATAAATGCATAACAGAACCTACAAAATGGGTTTTGATTTACGAGTATTATGCATGACCACGTTTCGTTATGATTTATTAGTAATTAAATGTACTAGGGTCGGTTTAATAGCTTTCAAGTTCAGTGAGCTGACTAAATTATACCCTAAACTATGGTGTAGTCATCAATTTATGACGTACAAAGAGATACTGTACTTGTGTACAGAGAAACAAGTTCTTCTAACTTAACAGACAACTGCAGGGCTTCTGGAGAATTTTTTTCGCCACTTTTTCTCTCCAGCGAAATCACTAGGAAATGGTGAACAAAATGACATAAGACAGTCTCCAAAACGCCCGCCGCGTTTTGGGGGACAGTCTTATGACATTTTGACGTACATAATATATGCTGAATTTTAGCCTTATTGGTATAAATAACTTTTGATTTTGATATTATACTGAATTTTCTCTAGTTCAACTGGTTGAATGGTCCGAATTTCATCTTCAAAGTGCAACACAAAATGGAAAATAGAATAGAATAGAATACTCTTTATTGCACACCATAAAACTTACAGATTCATAAGTAGATAATTTGGCAAAGGCAACCTTAAAATATTGTCTATTGAGGAGATTTTCCTTGACATTTTGAGATAAAATTTACATTGTCGACCACAAATAAATTGAGTTACAACCCAGATAGCCCCTCTAGGCTAGAGAACTATGATAATCATGTCAGTAATATTTAGAGTTCTGTGAGGTGAGTGTATATTTTTTTATAACTTAATTGGCAGAATGCTGTTTCTTTTTTGCTTTCGCTTGAGATAAAAAGCATACAACGGTATTCCTAGGATAACTTTATTCCGTGTTTATTTGTAAGGCCCCTAATATTTATGGAGGTATACTGTGTAATATGATACCTATTGGTAAGACGAATGACAGCCGGGACCGACGGCTTATCGTGCTCTCCGAGGCACGGAGGGATCTTGGTATGTAAAGATGGTCACCCATCCACAGACCAACCGCGGCATGCATAGCTTAACCTGATCAATCGACCCGTGCGGCTTTTATCACTTAGCCCCGAGCCGTCTTGCCATAATCATTAAAACTTCTAAGCACAACTTCCCGCATTTATCTAAGCTTAGCCCTATTACTTCTAAAGTAAACATCTGGCGTACCCACTTCCACATAACAACTAACCAACCTTTTCCCTATGAAAACAAGCTACCCATCAAAATGTAATTCTGTACCCTTTTTAAGAAAGTGGGACGACCACGAAGAAATTCGGGTGTATCAATTCGACCGTACCTAGGCTTACCATCCGTCAGGAATTTATTCGGACATGTCCGACTTTTTAGCCTCCCATCCGGAATTTTTCGGAAATGTCCGGCTTTTCGGCCCTCTGTCTAGAATTGGGGCTTTTTGGCCCACCGTCCAGAAATGGGGCTTTTTGGTCCCCCGTCCAGAATTGGTCCAGCCTTGTCGTTAGTCCGTACTTTTCGACGAATGGGGTTTTTTTTTGAAAATATACAAAAGCTACATGGGTACCAACTGAAAAAAGAAAGAATAAAAAGTTAAATAAAAGACAGGCATTATAGGTGGAAGGAGAGTAGAGAGGCCTTTGCCCAGAAGTGGGACAATAATGGCTAGTAAAAAGTTAAATGTACGGCTTATTTCGCAAATGTCCGATTTTTCGTCAGGCCATTTCAAATTTCGAAATGGTGACCCTAACAGCACCTAACCAAAGTTTGGTCCTCGCGAGAATAGAATTCAAAGGACTTTTTCCACATTGGCCCGCCTTAAGAGCCCTTAATAAGTAAGAAGGTACGTGAGAATTGTCCTAACGATGGGCAAGGGACAAATTTGGTACAAATAACCCCCACTATTGGCGTAGACGTGGACAGCCGTTTTTGGTGGGCCGTTATTTTAAATGCTTTTAAGGTTTAAATGAAGAAAACTAGAAGGCGTTAATGTGAGGGATTTGTTGAGGATAAAACAAAAAGTTAACTGAGTTTTAGGTCTCACAAATCACGTATCTAAAGAAAACTCATCCCTTTTTTTAAGACCACCGCCCTTTTTAGGGTTTCGTTTCCAAAGGGTAAAACGGGACCCTATTACTAAGACTCCGCTGTCCGTCTGTCTGTCTGTCAGTTCGTCACCAGGCTGTATCTCATGAACCGTGATAGTTAGACAGGGAAATTTTCACAGATGATGTATTTCTGTTGACGCTATAACAACAAATACTAAAACAAAGAATGAAATAAATATTTAAAGGGGCTCCCATACAAAAAACGTGTTTTTTTTTTTGCCGTTTTTATAGATAATAGTACGGAACCCTTCGCGTGCGAGTCTGACTCACACTTGGCCGGTTTTTTCTTTACCCATGTTTTTATGCACTACAGAAATTACAGGAAGAGCCAAAAAATAAATAACTAAATGTTACATACGAATATATGTAAAAACAGCATTTTCATATTATTAATAGGTATTTAATCTTCTTTAACTCACAGGGTTGCATTTGCATAAGACACTTATATAGGTTCAGTAGCAATGGCTCTTATTTTGCACAACTTTCATTGCGTTAAGTTGCTGAGCACCACGTATCAGCAATATACTGTTGTTATATATATACGGATCAGCAATATCCTTCAAAATCATTCAGTTTGTGATTGAAAGTTACGCAATTAGGTTGCCGTATGTTATGTTCAAGAAAAGATAGATTGATTGATCTAGAAAAAAGTGTTTTCATACAAGACTCCATTTTCATTTTAAGGCAGGAACTCTTAAAAACAGATTAACTCAAAAGGTGAAAGAAAAAATACGATCATTATTAATGAGAACATTTATTTATAAAACAAGAACTTGGCCATATTTCTACTGAATAAACAGAGTAGAAATTGATTATAATGAAGAAAAGACAGGCAACGTTTACAATTTCAGCAAACCAATATAAAAATAAGAAAATCATTAAATACCTCGTTAAGGCAGTAAATAAGAATTACTGGGAAATTTGAAAAATAAAGATAACCCTAAAACATTTCACGAAAGGAAACAGTAAGTAATCAAATGAAAATAATTTAAAGCTAATTCAACTGAACCTTATTATAACTGAAAAGGAAATTTAACAACTTTTACAAAGTGTTCCCAGCTACCCTTCCCTAATTTCTTTAGATATTTTAGATGGAGCCCATGGTAGCCCCGAAACATCTTGGCATCCAAAGAAATGTTACAGATGCCATTAAAGTAATTGCTTTGGGTACTATTTTCTTTTAAATTTTTGACCGCTGTGTGGTTTTTTGGATTGAGTAAAATTTTTTTATAGATTAAAAGGTGGAGATAATTTAAACTCGGGTAGGTATATGAAGGCATATATTAATAGGCATTCAGAAGTGGACCAAAAACGTTGTGTTTTGGTACCCAAGAAAAAAAAAGGAAACTAGGTAGACAGTTTCGAACGTGGGATGACGAAATAAAGGCCACAGCAGCGGAAACATGGAACAACAGAACAGGGCCTCAAGTCTGCTATTACAATAGTGTCAGAATGGTCTCTTCATTGTGAGTTTTTGACAGATTTGTCATACAAACACTGTCAAATACTCACAATGGCGAGACCATTCTGACACTATTGTAATAGCAGACTTGAGGCCCAGAGTGGAAAGAAATGGAGGAGGCCTTTGCCAAAGCTGGACAAACAGACCAAGCTGTCGGTATCATCGACTCACCAGAGTCGTATATAGGTATAAGATTTAAATCAATGTAAAGCATTGTGTCAGAATAAAGGCTATTATTATTATCTAGTTTTTATACTTTTACGTATCCCGGCGTTACGCCGGATTTATGGGATAGTACGGGCCGAAGCCAAGTGCTACCCCTGGAAATTGATTATATTATAATGAGATGATGGTGTGTTCGGATTGTGTGATGGTGAGTGTATCTGTTCATGAGGTTGTGTTCGTATGGTGGATGCTGCTCGCGTGTGTGAGGTGACGATGGATGTTTCATTGTCATTTTGCAGAAATTTTCTGACAATCCTGCAAGTATTCAAGATTGCTGCTTTCTGTCTATTATTATAGGTATAGGAAAGACTTGTAAAATTGGTATGAGTAGGTACTAGACAATTATTCTATAGTATATTATTTTAGCACGAGCTTTGATCGTTGTTAATAGATTAACCAGTCATACAAAGTTAGGTAGTAGGCTATCCTGGGCTAAGAGGACAGACACTTGACTAATAATGACGAAGAAATTTTATACTTGTGTCACCAGTAATCCAATTTAACATAAAGCACGCTCTATATCCATCTATCTATCAAAAATCTATATCTATAAATATTATAAATTAAATTCTCTTTTGGTGTCTGTCACACACTGACTTATTATATGTTTAATTTTTTTTTTTTTTTTGGAAAATCATGGACAATGTTTGTAAATATGTGAGCACCATGTACCTATCGTATTTATTTATTTTTTCTGTCATTACTTCACTTTTCATTCTTTTTACCAATTGTGGTAAGTATTTTTTTTATTTTTTTTATTATAGGTACATCGTCTTCACCTATAATTATTAATTAATGTATACAAACTATTGTTAACATTTTAAAAGAGTACATAAGTATGGAGTTTCTTGCCCATTCTTCTCCATACATAACTACATTTTGGAAGGCGCAACTAGAATCAATTAACTATTCATCTAATTTTTGACGTTCAAAAGTGCATCTTCGTGCTTATTTGAAATAAATGATTTGACTTTGACTTTGACAAATCGCGTTATTGTTCTAAACTACGCAACGGATTTTGATGCGGTATCCTAACTTATATATATATGTGTATTAATATTATAAATGCGAAAGTATCTTTATTTGTTTGTGACCTTTTCACGCCTAAACCTCTGAACCGATCATCCTGATATTTTGCATATACGTTGTCAGGTGTACAGAAATGGATATAGGGTACCTTTCATCTCAAAAAAAAGTACTGTTCCCGAGAAAAACAACAATAACATTCTTATGATAACAGATGGCGCCACGTGTCTTTCGATTCATGATTGAATTATATTATTATAGAAACTTTAGTAGTGCGTTAACAGTTTTTTTTATTTTTAATTCTATATTATTGCGAGCGAAGCTGCGCTCAAAAGCTAGTTCGCTAGAATTTAGAGAATTTATTCCGGAAGATTTATGATTGTGTATAATACATTAATTATAATAAAGAAATCTTGATATTTTGCGAAGTCGTTCAAACCATGCGAAGCGTGTCGCTAGTAAGTAAACCATAAAAATAATTTAAAAACGAATAAACCATGATATCCAACAGTTTTACTTTAGCAATTCACAAAGAAAAACATGAAGTATTACGCAAAAAACAGACTTCGGTCGGTCGGAGGCATCAGAGAGACTGTTGAAGGAGTCCATGTTCATCAGCTTGGACAGAGACTTGCCTGAAGGCCGGGGATCGCCGCCCGGGCAGTTGGTGTACATCATGTTTGCGTCGCAGTCCTGAGAAAGAGAACATCCTAAATGGTAGAAGTCAGTAAGAACACAAATTCTAATCTACTTTTTAGGGTTCCGTAGATGACAAGGAACCTTTATAGTTTCGCCATGTCCATCTATCTGTCTATCCGCAGCTTAGCTCAGAGATAGTACTAGAAAACTGTAATTTGGTATGGGTATACATATTAATTACGCCGACAGTGGTAAAATAAAATCTTGAAAAAAAATATAGGTATATTTGAGTGATATTTATTTTAGAAGTATGTATGTAAGTATATTCTCTTATTGTATGTTTATAAGTATTTATACTAGTGTATAGCTATTTTGATTTTATGTATGTATATTTTTTTTTTCGTGATACTGTTACACACGTTGTCTACATCTCTATATATCTACTTTCCTATCGCAGGTATGCTGGAAGAGATTTCATTAGAAATAAGCATCACGTTTGTATGTATTTTTCCGTTCCTTTCTTCTTGTCTGTTTATATGTGTGTACATAAATTGTTAAATAAATAAAAATAAATAAAATTTGGGGGATACCTCCCCTGTACGTAAAGTGGGGATGATTTTTTCTCGTCTATCCCATAGTGTTGGAGTGTTGTTGGTTAGGCCATTCAAAAATATTCGGGTCTGTGAAAACCATTTTTCGATGCAGGGATCCGTTTGTGTAATACTAAGCTTTAAGAGCGCTGTCACCGGTCCACTAGCGCCACTCCTTTTAAAACATATTATCTCGTGACTGAGAAGGAATTATGAAAAACGGCTCAATCAACTATATGGGTAAGTGTGTCTAGAATTTTCTAATACCTTTCTAAAGGTGCGCTTACACGGGCAACTAAAATTGCTCAATCCTGGTCAATTATTGTCAAATATGACGTCACGACTACATCCAGAAATTTAGGGCGATGGCAACATGTAGTAACCTGTTGCCAGATATACGGCCACACAATACCAGGCAATATGGAGCAACTTAAAAAACTAGGCCGCCGCCGGCCGGTCGGTTCCTGTCGCGAAAACGAGACGTAGTTATAAGTACAAACAAGATAGAAAGAAAATTGACAACAAATTTCCAAACCGATTGTATATTCGGCTACTCATATTGGCGATATTGAGAAATGTGAAATATGTGAGCAATTAGAAGCAATATTCCCGAAACAATTGCCGCATTTTATCAGATCCAGATTGCTCCAGATTGCTCCACTTAATTGATTCAGATTTATCCATTAGTGTTGTCGAGCAATTATTGCTAAAAAAATTGCCCGTATAAGAGCACCTTTATAGTTTCATATTGAGACACGAAGCAACAAAATACGATCTAGAGGAATGTGGCCGTTTTTATTTAGATCGAATTTTGTTGCTTAGTGTCTCACTCGAACAAATAGGATCCGCGTTGAGTTTGTATGCCTTCCACACTATTCGCATGACATTACACGATACATTACATTACACCTTCCTCACGTTTGGACACGGCTTTAGTGAACTAAATAAAATATACAAACACACGTTATGACACAAATCTTGGTTGGCATACGAATAACTGTGGTAGGTAGTTGATTTGTTCGAATAAACCTAGAAATTCCTGAGTAAGTATTAGAGATAAAAAAATCCTGAAATAGGTGTTAAAATAATTATCTCATTCCTGCAAACTATAGAGTATAGTTTCCACACGAACATGACAAACAAATTAATTTGCCTACAGCGTATTTTGACCTATTTTGGCCACATAATACGAAGGGGAGATAGCAACCTTGAAAAGCTGGTCATTAATGGCAATACCGAGAGAAAGAGAGCACGAGGCCGGTCGACACGATGGTTTGACCAAGTAAAAGAAGCAATATTTCCTCAAGCAAATTTCGGTAGGTGGTGATGGCAACGTTGGACCGGAGTCGATGAAGGCAGATTGTCCGCTTAAAAGGGTCCAGTGACCACGATCCTCAATAATGAGGGACCAATTGACGAAGAACAATAAACAAAATGTATGCGAATTTTTTTATGCGACCTTTTGATTTGAAACTTTGTTCAAAATAAAAGTTCATTGCAATGTGAAACTGTATTCAGTTTCACATTGCAATGAACTTTTATTTTTCAATATTCAACCCTAACAAGAAGTACGCAAAGCAGAAGTGCGCAAAGCAGAAATTGTTCAAATTTTGTTGTAGTCTTTGTTACAACAAAATTGTAGGACATTCAAAGCCAGGAATTACTCAGGAATGCTGACGAGGTTCGAGGATGGACGGTCGCGGAACAAATGGAACTGCGTGTGAGGGTGGCTTAACCACAGCGCTTATTATTAAAATGTAGGTGTACTATATTCAAGGGTCAAGGTCAGTGTTCGACGTTGTGGGTTTAAATCTGGGCAATTAGTCAATTCAAGAGTCGGAGCCCCATCGGTTTAACTATTGATGTGGACTTAGCACGAGTTTTGTTTTTTTCTTTTTTTTTTGTCATGGTTTAAGATTGTATGTTGATTGTATGTTTAATGTGTAACTAAATCCAAAAGACACTGGGTGATAAAATATTCTGTATGTAATGCCGACTTGAACTGGTGTTAAATGTTCGTCAACAGAATATTATACGGCGTTTTGGTATTTTTCATATTTATTTACTGAATTAAAAATATCACATAATTTAACCGCGTTTAGTTAGGCAAAACACAAGGTGACCTAATGAAGAATGAGTTTTTACATTTCAAGATTCAAAAAAGCTTTTAAACAAACTCAAATTACCTTAGTGCACTGTTGTAAGTGATGAATTTACAATACCTAACACTGTATAAAATTTTTGTGTATGTTTCAGTAAATAAGTAGTTGAAGTATCATATCAATAAACAAATTCAGGGCGCTGAATGACATTTGTGAAATTGTGTTGAAAAAACAAGATGGCGGCATTCGTTTCGATTTTTGCCACGCGCTAAAATATCCGTAAGTATACCTAAATAGTGGTCAAGCCATCTCAACGCACACCGCACGTGCCTACAAAATAAATGTAGAACAAGGGTAAACTTTGTTCCTAACTTCATTTACTAGTCAAACAAGACTATAATGCATAGGAAAGGTAGTTTTTGTCAAGCTAAAACGTGAACAATGTAATATTAAATGCAAATGAGTTTGAATTGTTAAATGCAGCACTGGGACCGAGTGATGATGTTTTCGGGGATTAAATTATAATTTTTTACGTGTTTTGGCTTTTGTTAAGTATAGGGTTTTACGTAAAAAAAGAATGGAGCAAGAAAAAACAACACTACTCATTTATAAGTTTTTAAACTGTCATGGTCACTAATATAATTATTGAGGAGCTCGTGGCTAAGTATAATAACAGTTGCACGGGTCGACCCGTCAGGTTAAGGCTTTGACTGCCAGACAACAGACACAATAGAAAAACTATTGTTAGCGGTCACCGGTGACCGCGGTGGCAGTCGATGTGTTAAGCTACGCTTGCCGGGGTTGGTCCGTGGATGGGTGACCATCTTTACATACCGAGACTTCTCCATGCCTCGGAAAGCATGTCAAGTAGTTAATCCCGGGTCATTCGTGGATCTTTGACAATCGTTACGGGTCGTCAGAAGCCCAAAAGTCTGACAGCCAGTCTTTCCAAGGGGTATCGTGTTACCCAGTTACTGGGTTGTGGAGTTCAGATAGGCAGTCATTCCATGTAAAATACTGGTATTCAGCTGCATCCGGTTAGACTGGAAGCCGACCCCAACATAGTTGGGAAAAAGCTAGGCAGATTGATTGGTCACTAATATTATTATTAACACAAACGGGATATTTACCATGTTTACTATTTGTAGCGCCGAAATATCGGGTACTCAAAATAAATAGTAAACAATATCCCGTTTGTGTTAATAATACTACTCTTTTAATTGCCCGTTTTAGAAAGGTTCCTATAATAAATTCTAATAATAAATAAATAATGAATCCTGCAATAAATTAAGTATAATAACCAAATATCATAGGTTGATGCCAATCGATTCTGTTTTGTATATCATTCATTCAACATTTTAGCCGAAAGACATCCACTGTTGGATATAGGCCTCCCCCAATCCGGGGGGTTTGCCATAATTGCCACGCTAGGCAGGCGGGTTGGCAAACGCAGAATGGTGTAATAAAATGCATAAAGAACGCTGCTGCCCATTCTCTAGTAAGTCCCTTAGTCGCCTTTTACGACACCCATGGGAGGAAATGGGGTGATGCTATTCTTTACGTGCGGCAACACACGGCACGGTGTTTTGTATAAGGATCAAAAAACTCTATCGTACAGGTACTCAGTACTCGACTGAGGTTTGAGTACCTACTAGAAAAGTCAGAAATCGAAAAATTAACATTTCTCATTCTTTTCATTGGATATGAGACTCCAATTTACTTTTTTAATGATGGATAGACTGGCCACTACAAAAGTTAGAAATCACAAAAAATCTTTTCTTAAACAATTCTAAAAGTTCTAAACTATTGAAGGAGGGTTTTCTCAGAATTACAGAAATCACAAGCAAAACTGTCTAAATTCTGTTTTCAAAGTAAATGCAATTATAATGAGTTTTCGTTCGAAATCTGAAGTTTCAATGTTTTTTGTTAATTTTCGGCAAGTTTTCATAGTAGCGGCGGGTCGGTTAAAAAAATAAAAGTAAGCACGACACGGTTGGCGCAGTGGTTAAGCGATTGACTGCTGAGCTGCGTGTCGCGGGTTCGATTCCCGCACGGAAAAAATATTTGTATGATCTACAAGTATTTTTTCCGGGTCTGGCTGTATGTGTTTAAACGTTTGTACCCACAATACAGGAGAAATTCCTAGTGTTCCTGCCAAATTTCATAACGATTCAACGGTTTAGGCGTGAAAACGTATCCGAACGCATACAACCCTAATCTATTCAAAGTTAGAGTGAACAGGCTTCTTCTGGGTAAGCTCACTCCATCTTCGACTTTGTCTCTGTCACCTCTGACCTAGACTAGAGTCTAGAGCAAACCCATCGTAAAATAATAATAATAATAATAATAAAAACGTAACAGACAGACAGACAGAGTTACTTTCACATTTATAATATTAGTATGGATACAATAATATACTACGGATAAAAGTCTGAAATCGCCAACCCGTCTTGATTAATTATTGTGCGCAAAATATTGCCCCATCCCGAAGCTGACATGTAGTCATTGCGCATTTTCCAGTGATGAAATTTTTATAAAAAATGAACATACACAAAACAAAAATAGACAATAACGACATGAAACTACTGATCCGTTCAAAAAGCTTGAATAAAATATTAAAATTCAAATCCGGATAGTATCGATTTCGATAGCTATAAATTGACGAAAAAAAAAAAATTGTAGACTCATAAACCATCACGGCTCCATGGGCGTTTGTTCGAATCGCTGAACACGTCAGTGAAATAAAAAAAAAACATATTTCACAAACAGAATACAAGATGTCATAAAAATCACGATGCTCGATTGTGCTGGGAAGCTGTTGCTCGGTTGTGTATTCGTGTATATTGCGTTCACTGCGAGAAAGCGTTTCTGACAAATGTCAGTTTCATACAAACGAATAATATGTTTTAAGAATCTAAACTTTATTAGTTCCAAATCTTGTACAACTGACATGGGTCAAAAAGTATTCTCTCGGTGGACGGATTATAGGTATAATTAATTAATTATGACATCTTTCAAACATGGAGGAGCTCATGGGTAAGTAATAACAGTCGCACCAGTCGACCTATCAGGTTACGCTAAGCTACGCTTGCCAGAGTTGGTCCGTGGATCGGTGACCATCTTTACATACCGAGACTTTTCCGTGCATCGGAAAGCACGTTAGGCCGTGGATCTCGGTTGTCATTCGTGTATATTGCGTTCACTGAGAGAAAGCTTTTCTGACAACTGTCAGTTTCATACAAACGAATAATATGTTTTAAGAATTTAAACTTTAGTAGTTCCAAATCTTGTACAACTGACATGGGTCAAAAAAGCATTCTCTTGGTAGACGGATTATAGGTCATCATCATCATCATTTCAGCCGAAAGCCGTCCACTGCTGGACATAAGCCTCTCCCAATTGGGAGGGTTTGCCATAATCGCCACGCTTAATAGGCGGGTTGGCGATCGCAGTACGGTGTTAAAAATGCATAGAGAACGCTGCTGCCCATTCTCTAGCAAGTCCCTTAGTCGCAAACACACCCACCCACGAGAAGAAATGTCATAATATTATGACATCTTTCAAACGTGGAGGAACTTGTGGCTAAGTAAGTAATAACAGTCCCACCAGTGGATCTATCAGGTTAAGCTACGCTGGCCAGGGTTGGTCCGTGGATGGGTGACCATCTTTACATACCGAGACTTCTCCGGGCATCGGAAAGAACGTTAAGCCGTGGGTCCTGGTTGTCAGATAGGCAGTAGCTCCATTTAAAACACTGGTATTCAGCTACATCTGGTTACGACTGAAAGCCGATATTTGTTGCTGGATACTCAGCGCCAGCTATTAGACAGTCTGAACGTGTAAAAAGATCTATAGCGAAACAAATTAAGCTTAAAATATCACCAAAAAGTTCCCATACCTGAAACACATCTCCTTCGGAAACAATTACTGAGAATTTTTGCAATGTGACAGCCTGTTCATAGGGGCAGACTTCGGGCATGTCAAAAATCGAATCCAACGTGCATCGCCTGAATTGAGCTCGGGCACTGTGAACAAAATAAAAAGAAAGAAAAAAATTGCATTTGTCACCCGCTTTAGGATTTTTTGTTGAAATATCTGTAGCGCTGTAGCGATGTCGATTTGAATTCGCGCTTCATTGGTACAGCGGTTAGGGTGAACGGTGGATGGCTTTTGTTCGAAGGATTAGATAGATAAATGGTGGTATATTTTTTAGTTGCGACTGGAGTTTATGAGGATTTTGAGCTAGCGCTGTTTGTGTTAAAAATGTTTGATCCTGATTTGCACAACGTTGCCTATACTCCATTTACTATAGCATTAGACAAATAACGACAGTTATTGTGTAATATTGTTGAAATTACTGCACTTTAGAGTTATTTTTTAATGTAAATGGTAAACAGATTATAGTGCTTTCTATTTATCGTGAAATAACGGAGTTTATTAAACGTTTACATCGAAATAACGAAAGGGTGAGAACAGTCCAACACAGCCCGCCAACAATACGTATGGCGAGCGAACTACCGGTTATATTATACCGGGACTTATTAATAGTCTACCCTCAGAAATAAACAAATGTATTATACATAGAAATATCAAATGTAAACTTAAGCAATATTACGTATTATGTAGGAATGATTGTAACTATTTATGGAACTAAAGATATTGTTAATTGTATCGGCAATAACGCGTACACATAAAATGCTTCATTGTATATTAGACTAGCTTTTGCCCGCGGCTTCGCCCGCGTGGATGTCGGCTATCGCATAAAAAAGTACCCTATGTCCTTCTCCATATCCCAGGCTATATCTCAAATTTCTAACGTAATATTAATTTTAATGTGATTCACTATGTGAATAGAAACCGAAACAAATGATTTAATATAATAAAAGTACTTATGATCTGAACGTATAATGAGTCTTTACCTAAAGATAACAAACACAAAATCAAAATACGAAATTTCACTCAAATTCTTAAAGCAATCAATTGTACTAAATTAGAACACGAAATAAAAATGCGACACAAATAATAATTTTAAAATAATTCACGTAAGTACCAACAATGTGAAAACAAAACGAAATCCTCCGAAATGTCGCACGATACACCGTTTGTGCTGAGAAAACACTCGAAATATAATGAACACCATTGGTGCATAACTTTTCTCAGGGTCACATTCGCAATTGGACGAAATATTTGACATTCATTTTGTACTTGCAACACGATCTGGCTGTAGAATGCGATTAATCGACTAATACTTGACCGGTACTAATACATTTTAGCGGGAACACCACTAAACGAACGAAAAAAGAAAACAAAATACGTCTATACTCTGTGGTCGTGTGGCGGTGTGACGCGATGCTTAATGTAAACATTCATCAAGGTTATACGTGCGTAAAGTAATGGATTCAATGAGAAAACGGTTTATTCTTAGAAGAATCTTATACAGAATTACTGAGAAATAAGTGTAGATTTCGTATTGAGTGTTAGTTTATCGAAAAGTTATAAATATGTCAGTGAAAAAGTAACGAAAGTTTTGGAATGCACAAATTTTGATCATAAGGCCGCCGTGTTTAGTAATGTTTTTATGATAAATATTCTTGTATACTGTTTGAAATACACGTAAGTAGCTAGCTTATTTATCTACGAACATAATTTGGCTAATAGCTACTGATATTATAGCGTATTGTTATCGTAATCGTATTTCCAAGAGTAAAATTCGGCAAACAAATACCTACAAAAAGTCAATAAAATGGATATAGTATGTTATCCTTAAGAGATAGACATATGCCATCGCGGACTTTTTTGAAGACCTTTATAAGATACACAATTCCACCATACATTATTTTGTTATATCTCAAAGGGTTTAGACAGCGTTTTCGTTGAAAGCTCCCAGACGGCTTATTTTTTTCCGACACCTCCAACAAATATCGTTTATTTATACAAAAATGTATACAAAAACTTAACAAATTATATACTAAAACCTTCCTCGAGAACCAAGCTATCCATTGTTGAAAACAGCATGCAAATCGGTGCAGTAGTTTTTGAGTTTATCGCGAACAGACAGACAGACAGACAGACAGACAGACAGACAGACGCGGCGGAGGACTTTGTTTTATAATATGTAGTGATAGTGATAGTGATATTGAGAGTGACTCATGATAGCACAAGTTTAAACCTTAGTGGTTTTTGGTTGCTATTTATTAAGTAATCCTGTGTTCTTTTGTATAAATGATAAATAAATAAAAATAATATTTATTTGTCTAATGTTATAATAAATGGTGGTGATAGGTGTATCGGCCTGTAACTCTCTTACTACATAGCAAAGTTCGTCTTATCGTGCAAAAAAAAAATAGTACTTCAGTTGCGAATGAGCAAGCGAAGTAATTAAAGCTTGTTTTTTTTTTTTATATACACCGTGGCATTTTAGTCGTCTTACAAAGACAGCCCACTTCATGTATCCAACGACGACTAATCATTCATGTAAAAAAAAAAAAAATTTTTTTTTTTTTTTTCCTAATTATGACGCATGACATAGTTTAAAACAGCCTGTTACGAGTGCAGTCCCAGCCTTGTGATACAAGGGTGCCGCAGAATGGATTTAGATTAAGTTTAAGTTGCAATAGTCAGAAACACATTTTTGCGTTAGGGTGAATGAACTCTGATAAAGATGTCGCCGCTCCATTCCGCGGCACCCTTGTAACACAAGGCTCGGACTGCACTCGTAACAGTGTGTTTTAAACTATGTCATGCGTCATAATTAATAATAATAAAAAAAAAAACAAATGTTCAAAAAAAAAAAATTTTACAGGAATGATTAGTAGTCATTGGATACATGAAGTGGGCTGTCTTTGTAAGACGACTAAAATGCCACGGTGTATAAACGCAGTGGCTTGTGAGCAATCTCTACCATTTCGTGCACATGATATTATCCTTTAATCCCCGAAGGGTTAAGCGGAGGTGTACCTATGAAGTACACCGACATTTCACTGGTTATGGTTAAGGCCTACGTATTAGAAGGCATTACACCGGTTATGGTTTAGTTCTACGTATTAGGGAGTGAGCCCATTGTCATCAACCGGGCACAAATCTAATTTCCGGGCTATTACTGAGGAATTCTTAAGAGAAAACAACAGCAAAAATATTGGTTTCTAGATTCTATCTACAAAACATAGTGTTTTTAACCGACTTCAAAAAGGAGGAGGTTATCAATTCGGAAGTTTATATTTTTTTTTTAATGTATGTTCGGGCATAACTCCGTCGTTTGTGAACCGATTTGGAAAATTCTTTTTTTGTTTTAAAGGATATACTTCCAGATTGGTCCCATTTTTTTCAAAATCCAGTTCTGATGATGGGATCCATGAGGAATTGAGGGAACTCCTCAAATTTTATAGGCATTCATATAGGAATTTTTATATTTTCATCAACAAATCAAGCATTTGCATTCAGAAAGTATCATTTGGTGAACCGAAACTGATGAAGAAGACCACAGATGGCCACCGGAACTCGTCAATGATACGTATTTCACAGGTAGCGATAAGATATCTCGATTAAGATAGTTAAGCGACTATGATGACGCAAATTTAAATAAATGCTGATCAAAATGGTACCATCAAACTGATCTGATAATGAAGCCGGAAGGTAGGCAATGGAACTCCGTAATAAAACAATGTATCCTAGCCGTGTTTGGGCTTATTGGATTTGTCATGAGATGCACTCTTGCTATAAAATGATGTTTAACCGATTTCAAAAAAAAAAGAGGAGGTTCTCAATTCGTGTATAAGGTGTTAAAAAATTTACTCTACAAACTTTAAGAGGTGCTTTCGACCAATCAATCTGCCTAGCCTTTTCCCAACTATGTTGGGGTCGGCTTCCAGTCTAACCGGATGCAGCTGAATACCAGTATTTTACATGGAGCGACTGCCTATATCTGAACTCCACAACCCAGTAACTGGGTAACACAATACCCCTGGGTAAGACTGGCTGTCAGACTTTTGGGCTTCTGACGACCCGTAACGACTGTCAAAGATCCACGAATGACAGCCGGGACCAACGGCTTAACGTGCTTTCCGAGGCACGGAGGAGTCTCGGTATGTAAAGATGGTCACCCATCCACGGACCAACCCCGGCAAGCGTAGCTTAACCTGACGGATCGACCCGTGCGGCTGTTATTACTTAGCCACGAGCTCCTCAGAGGTGCTTTAGACCATCGAACTGAATAACTTTTACTATGGGACCAGTTTGAAATCGCGAAAAAATAAACAGCTGTAGAACACTAGGTAAACATTACTATGGAACAGCTGTTTTTAAGCTATTGCATAGCTTCTATCGCGGGCCTTGAGCGCGGGGACCGAATCCAGAAATTCCGTAACGAAAAAACCTCACGCTCCCCACTCCGACGGTTATTTTACTACACCAGTACCCTCTAGTGATCTAATAATTTCTGGCAGTTCCTTATTTCTGTGTACTGCGTATTTTATTCTTATAAATATTAGTTTATAAAATTATGATCTTCACAAAAAGTGATTGTTGATAGTGGAGTTTGAACTCACGAACAGTCGATTACGAGTACATTCAGTTCCCCTGTTGCACCGCAAGGCTACAATGACTTAATTAAAGCTTGCCAAATAGTTGATACCATTCCAGTTGAACAATTGTTAAACTTGACTAGACGGTTGGAAATGACTCATGTACATGGAATTTTTTCGCTGTCAAAACAGTTTTTCACTCTTTTTTTATTTAAAATTACTTTAGGTTCAACACTTTCGTCTATTTTAAAGTTATTATTATGCTTATATTTGAATAGTATTTGACTTTGTTTACGTAGTTATACACTTTTACGACGTTCAGCACTTATTTATTTTGTTTTTAAGCTATTGCATAGCTTCTATCGCGGGCCTTGAGCGCGGGGACCGAATCCAGAAATTCCGTAACAAAAAAAAAAAAAAAATAATATCAAAGAAAAAGAAATACTGCATAAATAAAATAAATAAATAATTATAATTGCATAAGTTGATACAAAATGCTATGCAATAAGCTTTACCGCGGCAGTCCCCGAGTGCCACACGTCTTTTTTTTTTATTAATTAATTTAATTTAGCTGGTATTTAATGCACTCGGTTCATGATGTTATAAGATTTCCTGTCACTATTGTGGTAAACGAATGGGTAAAAAATAACTTTAATTTTGGAAGTCGGTGGCAAAAAACGAAAACACGGAACCTTAGACACCGACTTACAAAATTAAAGTTATTTTTCCATGTTTTTGTGTTTTTTTTTTTTTGAAGTCGGTGTTTTTTTTTTGTAAAAAGTTTTTTATTTCAAACTTCGTTTGAAGCACGCTCGCTCGCTATAGTCCTATTGAATAAAAACACACAGGCGTTGTAGTGTTCGTTTGACCGATATTCCGTTTGACTAGTTGTAGGAAATGCGTTACTTCAAAGGTGTTGGTTTTCCTATTTTATTAACTACCGGGGAATCTATTCGAGCGCTAGAGGCTTGACCAAAATTATGCAACGTGAGGTTGCAATAGCGACATTTATTTAAGACACGGATAAGGTTAGTGGCCAGTAATAAAAAAATAATTAAATAAGATAAACATAATTCTAAAATTGAAAAATAGTAGTTGATGAAACTGTTGCATAATGAGGGGTATTAAAACATGAGTGTCTGTTTAAAAACCGAGCCGTAGGCGAGGTTTTTAGTAATATCACACGAGTGTTTTCATACCTTCTTGGCGCAGCCGTGAGGCACGTGTCAGATTCTAAATGTAAACTACATTTATAGGTATTGATAGCCACTTTATTAGCAAGCTTTGTGTATCAGAATGGTAACTAGTAGTTTACTATGTATGAAAGTCCCTATGAATATGGTGTGTAGGGAAAGGGTTTTATAAAGAAAAGCACAGAAAGACAAGACTAGGCATTTATTTCAATTAGGCTTGTCAAGGTAACGTTACTGAGAAAGCTAGTTGTCCGTTCCAAAACTAGGTCTTCGTGGAGAAGAACGGAATAGAAACTCCACGGAAACAGCATTAAGTATTCTATCATAAATTACCGTTATCTCAAAACAGATAATTCTATCTATTGGACCTTTACTCAGATTAATAGCAACATTGTTATAATAATATAAAGGTAGGAACATGAGTATTCCATTAAACAATTTAACACATTACCAATATTGGCAATAATATACTTTACACAACAACATAATCATAACAGGCAATAATTAAGGTATAATATCAAATTACTTAACTTACGTGACACCTGGACGAACCAACCACTTGAACATCTACCGAGCAACTCGACTAGACACTCAGATGTCGCTACGCCCCCGCAAGGGGGCGTGGCTAGCGGTACCGGGGCGTAGCCCCCTGACCGCGGATGATATACGGTGGCCCATTAATATGGGCCCCTCATCTGGGCGGCCTGATGCGGCCTGAGGATGTTGGGCCCGCGTGAGCAGCCGCGGGCCCTGTGATAGGGTATCTGAGATTGTTTCTGTAGTCGCGCCGCGACACTGTTACACAGTATCGCTTCTTCACGACATCTCGGCGGTCTGTCCCCGCCAGGTGAGACCCCCAGTTGCCTGGGGGAGGCCCGGCGAGGACGACCAGCGACGAGATGGCGACTTTATGGCGCTTCTACAGGTCAATGTAGCCTATACCCGACCCACTTATCAGAGCTAGCCAAACCATGACCCGGGTAATAGGCGGAATATGAGTGTGAGAGCGGCATAGTACTGTAGTGTAACGCCGCCCGGTGAATACGTGTAGTCGCGACCGCAGCTGCGACTATACGTGCATATATATGTGCCTGTATAGAGGTGATGTCTGTTTTTGTTACGTATTCATACCTATATTAACTTAGAATACAAATACGCAACAGATGCGTGTGGTTTGTGACGTATTATTGTCTCAAGCAAGCTGCGTGTAGCCTAGGTGCCGCTTGCTTGGGCGTCATGTCCGGTGCGATGGGGTCAGTCGTCCGCTACCAGGTCGCGGGGCAGGGGTCTCGCGTCAGGCGGGCGCGCGTGCCAGGGCGCTATCTGCTTGACATGAGGCCAAGCGGATGCGTCGGCACGCGCGAACATGCCTTTCGCGAGGTGCCTCACAAACTCATCCAGGCTCTCAATCCCGAGGTCCCGGTGTAGTACGCTGTTTCTCACACAGCGAGGAGCGTCAACGATGGTCCGCAGCGCAAGGTTCTGTTGCGCGCGGAGCAGCTTTCGGCTCGACTCGCTCGTGAGAGCGTACCAAGCCGGGGCGGCGTACGTCAATATTGAGCGCACGTACATTTTGTACACGCTCAACTTGACGCGCGCCGGGATGCGGGACGAGAGCACAGGTTTGAGGCGATTGCGGGCGACCCTCACCTGCGCGGCGACCTTACGGACGTGTGTCCCCATCGTGAGCCGACGGTCGATAGTCACACCCAGGTACTTGGCCCGGGGCGACCACGCGACGTCAGCTCCTTGAAGCTTCAAGGGCGGTGGGAGGGGCACACAACCCGTCACCATCGCCTGCGTCTTACCCACGTTTACCGACAGTCGCCACTTCGACAGCCACTCGGGCAAGAGGTCCAGCGCGCGCTGCATTTTGACCGCCGCGTACTTCGCATTGAGCGATGTAGTAATGTACGCGGCGTCGTCCGCATACAGCGCGAGCGTGGCGTCTGGAGTGGTGGGGATGTCGTCGGTGTAACGTGAGTAACACGCCGGCGACACACAGCTGCCCTGCGGCACACCTGCCAGCACCGGGCGGGCGCTGGATAGCGCCCCGTCGACCACCACCCTGAAGGTTCTGTTGGAGAGAAAAGTAGAGACCACCTTTACGACGCGACGGGGCGCGTCTGACGTGGCCAGCTTGTATATCAGGCCGTCGTGCCATACACGGTCGAAGGCCTTCTCCATGTCGAGGAATACTGCCACCGCGTATTCCTTCTTGTTCATCGCTGCTGCGAGTAGGTGCAGTACCCTCGACAGCTGAAGCGTCGTGCTATGCTCCGCCCGAAACCCGAATTGCTCGGGCCGCGGCGCGATGTGTGGCTGTAGGTGTCGCAGCAGGAGTGCTTCGAACACCTTGGAGACTGTCGGCAGCAGAGTGATCGGCCGATAGCTCTCCGGCTTCAGTACGTTCTTTCCCGCCTTGGGCAGCATAATGACGCGCCCTTCCTTCCACGAGGCGGGGAAAGCCCCCGTGCGCAGTATCGCCGTAAACAGGCGCGCCAGTGCCGCTACCATACGGAAGGGCAAGTGGCGCAGCACTGTGTTGGTGATACCGTCAGCACCGGGGGCCTTCCTGGGCTTCGTTCTTAGGATGGCGCGTCTAACTGCGCCAGGCGAGAAGAAAATCGGGTCTTCCTCGGGAGCTATCGGCGTTGCGAAATAGTCTCCTAGGTGTTGCTCGACCGCTGCGACATGCTCGACATCGCTGGTCGGGTTTGGGCGGAACTGACGCTCCAGGTGCTCGGCGAAGACCTCCGCCCGGTCCTCCGATACGTACTTTAGCGCCCCGTCACGGTTCAGTAATGGACGCACCGGGGCTGGGGTATTCGTCAGTTGGCTGCAAAGTTTATGGACCGACGGCCAGCTGTCCGTCGCGGCGTCGATCCGTTCCTCCCAGCCCGCGGCGGTATGCGCCTTGAGCTCGGCCTTAACCTTCTCTGAGAGACGGTTGAGCTGCGTCTTCAACGTAGGGCATCGTAGTTGTTGCCACTGCTTGCGTAGGCGCCTCTTCACGGCGATCATCGAACTAATGTGCACAGGCAGGGGCGGCAATAGCACTCTCCCCTGCGGCTGTGTCGTTGTCGCCGTTTCTAAGGCGTCCTGTATGCAAGCAGTGACGTCATCCGCCATCTGGTCGACGTCCGCGGTGGACGCGATAGGCCGAGTCGGCGTGGTGGTCTCTACTTTCTCTTCAAAGTCGATCCAGTTGACAATGCGACGTGGCGCTATGGGCTTCAGTCGGGTCGGCATACCCGATAAGACGACGAGTACAGGATGGTGGTCCGACTGTAACTCGTCGTCTATCACTTGTTGAGTGATCTGGCAGTTTAGCCCTCGGTGGACTACGATGTCCAGCACGTCCGGCATGTGGGTGTTGATATCCGGGTAGTGGGTGGGTGTCTCCGGGCCGGACACCGTATACCCGAAGGCTTCCGCGTCCGCGAAGAGCCGTCTCCCCTCGGTATTCATGATGGTAGAGTTCCACGCTGGGTGCTTACAATTTAAGTCACCGGCGAGGAGGGTGGCGTGTTGCGACGCCGCTAGTAAGGCCCGCAGCTCCGGCAAGTCTAGCCGAACCGCGGGCGGCTTATAGCAGGCGTAGATGTTGATGTCCTCGCCGGCAACGTGCAGCTGAACACCCAGCGCGTACATGCTGCGTAATGACGGCAAGGGGAGCTCTTGATGGACGACTCTCCGCCTCACAAGTACCGCCAGACCACGGTATCTAATGTTGTGGGCCGACCGTTCGTCCTTCCTGTAAGCGAGGTATCCCGGGAACCTAACCCTATCTTCTGGTCCCAGGTGCGTCTCGCTTATGAGCGCCACGTCTATGTCCTGTTCCCTAAGGAGGTGGCGGAGGGGGGCGACCTTACCCCGAAGGCCGCGGGCGTTCCAGTGTAACACCCTCAACGGCCTAGTCACGGTAAAGTGTAAGTAGCGTGGCCAGGCCGTCAAGGATGACTGTCTCCACATCAAGGCCCTGCCTAATGGCCTTGATGAGGTCCATCAGTAGCTTGATGGCGCAGGCTGTGAACTCGGACTTTGGTTTTTCATATTGTATTTTGGCGCCGGAGGCGCCGCCACGCGGCAAAACCGGGAACTTCTGTGACGGTCCCTCATTGGTCCGCCGGTTTTGTTGTTCCGCGTGTTTCCGCTGCGCTCTGCCGGCGCTAGTTGTGGCTTCATTTTCTGTCTGCATTTCCGAACCCACAGCCCGCGCCTGTTTTGCGGCAGGGCCGGCCTTCGGGATTTCCGATGCTTCTTCTTGGGTCGCCGGGGGATCGGGCTTCTTCCCCTTTCCTTTCCCCCGCTTTTTGTTCTTCTTCCTCCTCCGCCCCGAGGAGGTGGCTTGGCTCCTATCAGTGGGCCCGTTGGCTGGCGCCATCAATGTTACGCCTTCAGCCTCTGTTTGCACCTCGTTTGGCCTCTCGGTGGCCCCTTGGGGCCGGCGTGAGGTGGCCGAGATGGCGACAGTCCCCGCCCGCCTGTTGCGGGTCTCCGCCTGGAAGACGGGGCACTTGATGTTGCACGCGGGGTGCGGGCCACCACAGTTTGCACAGGTGGCCGGCTCCTCCCGCGGGCGTGGGCAGTCACGAGCTGCGTGCCCGCCTCCACAGCGAACACAGGCGAGCGGGCGGTGGCACCGGTGCGAGCTGTGCCTGAATCGCTGGCACCGGTGACACTGAGCGGGTCCTTTCTTACCCCGCCAAGCCTCAATTTTGACACCACGCATGTACATGAACACGGTGGTGTCAAATATGGCCCGGACGTCTGGGGTTTTCTTCAATATAGCGTGGAACACGCAGCCGGGTCTTCCTTGCGCGCCCTTAATATGGCGCACATACTCCGGCTGGTACCCCAACGCCCGGAGTTCCTCCTCGATCTCCTTAGGGTCTGTGTCCGCAGGCAGCCCCCTGATGGCGATCTTCATGTTCTTGTCCGCTGGCAGTGAGTACGCGAACCAAGACACACCACTGTCCCTTTCCAGGCCAGTCAGGTAGCGCTGAACCAGCCTATACTCCTCCTCGCTGTCGGGAGTGAAGCGGACTCCACTCCCGTATGGTCGAGCGTTAGGAGGCCGGCCCAGCTTGGCGCTGATGGCCCTGAAATGGGAGGCCCAGTTCGGTAGCCTCTCCACCACCAGCGGAGGATAGCGCGGCTTATTTTTCTTCCCCGGCTGCTGCTTCGTCGGCGCCTTCGTTGCGGTGCCGGGGATGGCATCAGAGGGGGGTGCGGTAGCTGTAGAGGGGGCAGGGGGAGGTAAGGTACTCACCCCTGCTGTACTCATCGTCGGTGTCGGCGTCCGTGGTGACGGTGAGGGAGTCTGACGGGTCGCGTCGGCGAAGGTGGGCGACGTAGGCACACCCCGACCCAGCGACGCGCTCACGCGCGGCGGGTCCAGGCAGTACCTCCTCGCCTCCTCCGACGCTGTCTCGTCAGAGCTCCTTCTGCGCCGCTGGGGACGTTGCTCGAGCGGGTCGAGGACGAACTCGAAGTCAAACCCCAGCGGCGCTGGGGCTGCGGCGCTTCCCACGTTGGGCCTGGGGCCGGATCGCGAGGTCATGTCCAAGGACATATCGTCGCGACCGGACCCGGCCGAACCCCCGGACGCCAGCGACATGCTCGATCCCGCACGGGACGAGCACGCCGACAGCATGGCGGGGGAGTCGCAGGCTGAGCTTCTGGGTGGCGCTGGTGAGGCGGGCGCCTTGGTCATCGTTAGCGGGGCCGGCCTGTGCGGGCCGGCTCCCACTGTAGGTTGCCTCCGCTCAGCCGTTTCCGGTCCCGCCAGCGGCGGGCGGGGACCGGGTGCGGCGGAGCGTGAGGCTGTGACAGCTTTCGCCGTCGGCGGCGATGTTATGCGCGGCTGCGCGGCGGAGCGCGCGGGGTGCGTTTGCGACGCACCCGTGGTCGCGGCGGTGCGCACGGGCGCTGTTGCGCGCGTGGGCGGGGCTGTGGCACGCGCCAGAGGCGCGCGACTCGAGGACGCGGCTGGCCCCGGGGCCTGGGTGGGCACCGGGCGGAACGCGGGGGGGCGGACGGGCACGGCGTGCTGTCGGCTCGACGGCGGCGTCGGCGCAACGCGCGCAGGCGCCGATGACGTCGGCGATCCGGCAGCTGCAGCGGCGCTCGCTTCTCCTCTTCCTCCTCCTCTCGTTGTGGATGGCCCGGCTGGCGGCGCACCGGGCGACGTGACGCCGATGTCCGGCATCGACGCCGCCCGGTCCAACGACGAACGGGCTTCCGGGGACCCGGCATCGCGGCCCGACGGGTCGCGTTTGCCGGGTTTCGGCATGTTGATTTGGCGTGGCCCCCGCGACCGCGACGGTGGTGGTGTTCCACCGGGCAGCACGGGCTGCTCCCCCTGTGTCCGCACAAGTGCCGGCTAGGTTACTTGTGCACACACAGGGACAACTGTTTAAAACTGCGGTCCGCACGGGTAAAACACTATGTTCGCGACTGGGACTAGTGTGGTCGACCACGAGCCAATCCTCGACTAGACAGCGCACTGTCCATCGCTTTTATATCCGAACGTCTAATTCAATTGATCAACTTATAAACTTATAACAAACAAAAATAGTAGATAATAGCTTACCTTTTTAAATCACATATTAACTTACATTATATTGTAAGTGGATAATTCATAGTTTGCAATTAATATATTTTAGTTTGACTTTACAGATATTTGTAACAAACAATAATATTTCACGCCGGAAGTTCCGTTAAAGAGTATTGAATCAACAGTTAAGAATTACTTTAAAACAAAGGAATATAATGTACATAATTTACTTTTGATATTAATTGATACAGTTGTTTATTTGAAATTAGTAACTGATAGTTTTAATTTTTAACAGAACAAAGGAATGTCTTGCTCTTTATAATTGTTCGTATTTTATTACATAAATATACAGAACCTGGCACGGCCATACTGACATGTACTTCGTTCTCGAAGTACAAATTACATTACATAAGATCATAAACATACATAACAATTTGTTTAATACATTTTCATTGTTCACACATCATGTGTTTGTTTTGTTGTCACATTAAGATGACGAAATAACAACGGTCATTTGCTTAATACATTTTCATTGTTACCGTCAATCTTCTCACATTAAGATGACGAAATAACAACGGTCAGTTGTTTTGGTCATCAATCTAGCCACTACACCTGCTGCACATGAGTTAAGCTAGAACAAAACAACCGACTTCAGCAGTTCAGATTCCATATTCATCACAACATTAGTTTTATCATTTGCTGCACACAAATTATAAACAATTAATATTTGTGTAATTAATTAATTCACAATGATTTTTAAGTATATAACTGTATACATCAAATTACTTATTCCTTGATCATATTAGACACCAATCATTAAAAGAACAACATATTCAAATAATCGCGTAAAACATAATCTAACAATGTAAACAATAACCTTGCAGCAAATGGAAAAATACAATGATGTCATAGACAATGATCCTATATAGGACTAGATCAGCAGTGTACGGCACCAACGCGTTACTACGTCGTATATGTCCACAGGCATATCTGACTTCAGTTGTCAACTCGATGTCAAGTGAGCGATAGTTTAAGGATAAAAAAATATATCAAATTGGTGAAATTTGCGGTTAAAATTGTTTACAATCACCATAATTAATTTACGATTGAAATTTATTTTGTATAAATGATTGTCATAAACATTTAAATAATATCATTCCATTTTAAACAATAGTTATTTGACACAGTCTTGATAGTTTTGAAATATATTATTTACGTTTACGCATTTTTTTTCTTCCTATATTTACCAAATCGTTAAATTTCTTTCAATCGTTAATCCATTGAAAGTTTCATAATACAATCTTTCATAGTCGGTAATTAATTCAATAAATACCTTCATTAATTCTGGGGTAATCACATTGGTCATTAGCAACTCTGGCAGTCTTTCCGATGACAATGTCTTGTATCGTTTCAACGTAATTAGTTTGACGGAAGAAGAAATGAGATAAACAGATCATTTTGACAGATTGACATTATTTATGTATCCGTTTCAAAGCTACGGCTTTAACTCTTAAGTGGTTACGTTTTTCTGAAATTGTTAGTAGGACGCTGCTCCTCTAGTATAATATAACCTCATTGGTTTACGAAATATCAATTACAGAAATGCAAATACCATAATAATATTTTTTAAATTAAAACCCTTTTTTTCGAAACGTAAATTTAAGTTTTTTTTTAAATTATTGTTGAAATGGAACGTTTCCATTCGTCAATCTCATTTTCTATTCTGACAGCTGACGTTCATGTGTGTTTTATTATTCTACAGCATCAATAAGTGATAGTGACAGATGCAAAAGTTTCAACTTTTTAAGTTTCTAGTTTAAGTGATCAGATTACACGTCAATAACAATTACTAGGTTTTATCTAGATTCCTGCTCTGCTGCTGGTGACAAAGAATAGAATCAAGTAAATAGTCAACCAACAGTGTAATTTATATCAAATAAATAAACATTTCAGAGCAGTATCTAATAGTCAGTTTACAAAATAACTGAAAATCAATAATTAGTATATTTACCCGGTTTATCAAATAATATCCAGTATTTATTATTATTGATAAGATCAAAACAATACATTGCTCGGCCAATCTGACAATATCATTGCAAATTGTATTGATAATCCTTATTTCATTTTCTGTTAAATAATTTCAGTTTTTAACATAGTTACTGTGAACAGTAAGCATATACTTCTCTTAAAGTAAAAGGTTATAATCCAAAACAAAATCATCAAGACCCGGGGTAGCGGTTCAAAGAAAATTAAAAGTTTATTTTAACAGTACTATCAGTAAGCACTTTGAAATTGAAAAAGAATAGAATAAAGAGAATTACTAATAACCTTTGACCTTGTCATATTTGCTTTTTAACAATTTAAATGGTATCCACTATTTCTTACATATTAGTATAGCGGATCAAAGAAAAATTATATATTTCATTTACTCTATGACTTAGTACGAACTTTAAATTCTGGCTTCTTACTAGGTACCACATTATGAAATATTTATAGTCATGTTAAGAGGCCGTGCACGAAATCGACTGATCCCGATCAACTCCGTTCATTGTTTGTGAGAAAGAGAAACATAATTTAAACAAAATTATTTGAGATTTGAAAAGTCGTGTTCTTTGTTTTGCATGTGGCTGAAAGGGATTTTTCAAATAAATTAAGTATTCACGGTAAATCCCTAATATTTGCAACAAGTTTTCCGAAAAATGACGCGAGACTGAAATTTGATCATCATTCTACAAGAAACTACTTTTGATTTTGAATATTAAAAAATATCATCAACATCACTATATGGTCTACTTGCATGTGGCGGAACCACTTTTTTTCAACTTCCATACAAAATATAGCAGAAAAATAATATTGAAAAAGCCGTTTTTTGTTTTAAACCTCGTTAGTAATATATACTTTTCCTATTATTTAGCAAATCATATCAAGAAATTTTAAAATCACAAATTAGTCTTCAGCTATCCTTGAAATATAATCAAAATTTTATTTAATGATTATACAATATATTCATTACGTAAATCAATGGCGAAATAAACTATACTTTGAAGAGCACAAAAATGATGAAACTATTAAAAGCTGCTGTGACTGACACGAATGGTTTAGCACCATGAAAACTGTACTTTTATAGTTACAGACTTAATGTTTCGATTATTTCAAGTTTCTCACAATTAGACAAGAAATTGCCAAAAGAGAGTTTTTCTCGTGCACGGACCCCTAATCAGTTCTCCAATTTCCTCAAAATTGTATCTTCAAAATAAAAATATTTATTAACACCAGAATTAGTATTTCAGTAACACTGAGTTTTATTTCTGAAAACTTGTAACTTATGAAGCTTGTAATTAGCATAATCAGATGTTTACTACTTCGTTACCATTTACGTGTATTAGTCTGTAAACTTTCTTAAAATTGTAAAAATAAAATAACAAAAAAAAAAAAAAAATTCTCAACAATCAGTATCATTTTAATACTAGAATGTTTGCTATGCTAAGTTTCATCTTTGTGAACACTAGTACATTTTATTCTCAGCCTCACCTATGTGAGCACTAGAATCTTAAATTTTTCTTTCCAAGTTTCATCTTTGTGAACACTTGTACATTTTATTCACAGTCTCATCTTTGTGAGAACTAGCATTAAGTAATTATAATCTAGTAACTAACAATCATTATTGGTTTTATAAGTTAAGCTTCAATTAAATGTTAACAAGCTAACTTTAGGTAATTAATGATCTTTCAACTTATCTTAATAACTTTAATAATTATAGGTAGGTACTTTTATTTTTTTATAGGAAACTATCCAAATACCAGTATCATTTTCTCATAACAAAACCTCTATTTTTTAAGTCGTTTTACTTAACTTTTATTGACAACATGTTTTTCCTATGATGCACTATCAGCTGGAGATTCTCCCAGATTTCAATATAATATCAAAGCAGAGCCTCTTAAGGCCTTACCGACTTTAGCCAATTCGTATTATTGGTCCGTTTAATCGTGAATGGCTTTTGATGATGTAACAGTAATTTGCAGCTCCGCAGTCCCCCGCACAGAGTTTGCAGCACGATGTTATCCTTATGGTGAGAGTTGATTCGGAGACCCGCCGACACCAATGGCTTCCAGCAGAGCATCAATCGTTCCAGCATTGATCATGAAAATAGTAAAATAAAATTCATTAGATCTATTGTAAGACAGAGCACTATCCCACTTCTGATGTCAGATTCTAAATGTAAACTACATTTATAGGTATTGATAGCCACTTTATTAGCAAGCTTTGTGTATCAGAATGGTAACTAGTAGTTTACTATGTATGAAAGTCCCTATGAATATGGTGTGTAGGGAAAGGGTTTTATAAAGAAAAGCACAGAAAGACAAGACTAGGCATTTATTTCAATTAGGCTTGTCAAGGTAACGTTACTGAGAAAGCTAGTTGTCCGTTCCAAAACTAGGTCTTCGTGGAGAAGAACGGAATAGAAACTCCACGGAAACAGCATTAAGTATTCTATCATAAATTACCGTTATCTCAAAACAGATAATTCTATCTATTGGACCTTTACTCAGATTAATAGCAACATTGTTATAATAATATAAAGGTAGGAACATGAGTATTCCATTAAACAATTTAACACATTACCAATATTGGCAATAATATACTTTACACAACAACATAATCATAACAGGCAATAATTAAGGTATAATATCAAATTACTTAACTTACGTGACACCTGGACGAACCAACCACTTGAACATCTACCGAGCAACTCGACTAGACAGCGCACTGTCCATCGCTTTTATATCCGAACGTCTAATTCAATTGATCAACTTATAAACTTATAACAAACAAAAATAGTAGATAATAGCTTACCTTTTTAAATCACATATTAACTTACATTATATTGTAAGTGGATAATTCATAGTTTGCAATTAATATATTTTAGTTTGACTTTACAGATATTTGTAATAAACAATAATATTTCACGCCGGAAGTTCCGTTAAAGAGTATTGAATCAACAGTTAAGAATTACTTTAAAACAAAGGAATATAATGTACATAATTTACTTTTGATATTAATTGATACAGTTGTTTATTTGAAATTAGTAACTGATAGTTTTAATTTTTAACAGAACAAAGGAATGTCTTGCTCTTTATAATTGTTCGTATTTTATTACATAAATATACAGAACCTGTCACACGCATATATTTTTTTTTATAACATTTTTTATTTCACTTTTTAATTTTTTGTATTTTGTGTTTCACGAACTGTGACCAAATAAACGTTATTGTTTCTTTCTTTCTTTAATACCTAGTTATGTGCAATTTCGTACACTGCTTTATCTACTCTCATAAATTGGGATTGAACCTACTAAATAAGAGATCTAAGTTAAAAGCGTAAGAAATTCCTGCAGCAAAACGTACTTATGGCGCCAAAAGCCAGCATATCACTGCGCATGCGCTAAAGCGGACGCTGCCACAGACAATATAAAAAAATAGTGTCAAAACTTTTTGTAATGTTATAAAAATGGTGCGCCTCGCATATGCATGCGTTCCAAATACAAATTGAAAAATCGGTACTTCGTCCTTTATTTTCGCCATTTTATGTGAATATGCATACCAATAATGGGGACACTGGTGGTAGGGACAGCAGGGTTACACCAGATTTTTACACACAAAAATTGGAAACCACTAGCCGATAACTATACTTACCAGCACATGTGAAAATGTGTATCAAAATGAGTCCATTCGTGCGTGGTGTTCTTTTGTTCATCTACCAAAATCTTGAAGATTGAGTAGCAGTTCTCCCAAGTATTAGAGGCACCTTCAATACACACTGGTAGTACGTCGTATCCTGAAACAGAATTATTGTAAGTTGCTGCTTCTTTGGTCTAGCTTAGCTTAGCATAGTCCATATTAATATCTATACAAATTAATATAATTGAAGTGTCTGTTTGTAATGTCAAAATAAAACTTTTTACTAAATACATATGCTATGGTGGAAAGGTGGAAGGGACCTAATTATACGCTAAACTGGTTACCATCGATTCAGTACATGATTCTGAATCGCCTTGCGTTTGAAATTTTGCGACGGGTTTAAAAAAAACTGCTTTTTCCTATAAAAATCCAAACACGCGCTCGTGTACGCGATCAAAGTGTATGGGACAGCAATTTTTTTTAAATTACTGAAGAAAAATTTCAACGTGAGGTGTCCCGAATCATGGACTGAATCCATGGTAACAGTCTTCGCGTTGATGTCCCCGCCACCCTGTATACTTTCATAAGCATTTAGTAAAAAGATTTATTTTGACATATCAATATAGATTATGCTAAGCAAAAGCTTTCTGGAAAGGCCGAAACAAACTCAGAGGAATTTGAGTTAGTTTCGGCCTTTCTTCTTAGAGTAGTCAGATAGGAAACGCCAACCTCATCTAGTTTTTAAAATATGATTGACGTGTAAAAGTGTTTATACAAACCTACTTAGAGAAATAAAATCATTTATCATCATCATCATCATTTCAGCCGAAAGACGTCCACTGCTGGACATAGGCCTCCCCCAAGCACCGCCACCTCGACCAGTTTTGTGCTTCCCGCATCCAGTGGATTCCTGCGGCTTTCATAAGGTCATCGGTCCGCCTTGTGGGAGGCCTTCCAACGCTACGTCTTCCGGTACGCGATCGCCACTACAGAACCTTTTTGGCCCCAACAGCCATCTGTTCTGCGCGCAATGTGTCCTGCCCATTTCCACTTAAGTTTGGCAATTCTTCGAGCTATGTCAGTTACCTTGGTTCTCCTACGAATCTCTTCATTTCTGATTCGATCACGTAGGGAAACTCAAAGCATAGCCTTCTCCATTGCCCTTTGGGTGACTTTTAGCCTTCTAATAAAGCCCATTGTGAGCGACCACGTTTCAGTGCCATATGTCATCACTAGCAACACGCACTGGTCAAAGACTTTCGTCTTGAGACACTGCGGTATTTGGGACAAATCAAACAAATCATTTATCATTATCATCTAATAGGATGTGACACATGTCTTCGATGTTATATTTTTCAGGACATACCGGTTTTTTCATAATGTTTTCCTACACTTACAGTGTGCAATAGCAGAAAGGCTTTCAATAATCGTAGTCAAATACTTACTTGACAAGAACCACTCGTCATCACAGATATTGTTAACGACATGCATGTGTCCACGGATACTTTCTTCGTTGAAGTGGCTTTCGGTGACGTCTTTACAATCCGAGTTCCAGTCTATAGCACAATTTGTGAGGTGGCGTATTGCTCTGTGAGAAAAAGTGTTGGAAGTAAATTATAGATGTGTATTTAGACAGATTACTCATAACCATGATTGAGATACGTACAGAATGTCGGCTCCATACAAGAAGCAAAAATGCATGCACACATAGAAACGTTCACATAGACACGTACAACGAGTTAAGGCTTTTACAGACTCACGCGATATTGTGGCCGCGACAGGCACCGACAAAGAAATTGTGCTACTAGTGTCGCGTCGCGCCCGCGATATCGTACTAGTCTGTACGAGCCTTTAGCCTTCGCATTTTGAAAATTCTTTGTGCTATAAACCAATTGTGTGCAACGATAATCCTGACCTCAACAAAGTTTAATTTGATCGGCCAGGTGGAAAGTTGGCTAACAAGAATTCATTCTATTATCCAATAGTTCAGTCATCTTTTTTGTTTCTTTATTTTGGTTTTTTATGGGAAACCTTCAAAAGGCACCCGGGCTTTAGGGATAAGACCGGGGAGTGTGGGATTTTCACCTAACTAAAACCACCCCATCTGCACATGGAACCGTTACCTCTCAAAAGATCGATCCGGAACCCCCTCTGTGCAACGCTTGTTAAGGCTCATCTCTGGAAAGACTGTAAATTGGTCTCCCTGAAACCTGACTATGCAAGTGTGCAAGGCAGCTCGTGACCACTTTGCGACCCTAAATTCCCCTTGCCTTACAGGATGCAGGCGGGGTTTCGGCGTATTAGGCATCGAGGCAGTAGCCTCCCCAACGTCTTCTTCTACGAGCGGGATCAGCCCTTTCACGATCTCGCTCGGCAGCCTTCTTCCACAACAACCATCTAAAACCAACCATCACGGCCTCTCAGAAGGAGGCCATTTCCCTCCAGTTCTCCGACTCCGCCAGCATAGACCCAACTACTGCTGGTAGAGACACGATCCTGGCGATTAGTACCCGTCTTTCAGAAACCCACGCAGGGCACTCCTCGAGCGTGTGCTGTGCAGAACCTAAGCTGCCTCCACAATGGTGGCTTTATCCCAAGAACAAACTTAAGGTTGTAGTTCAAAAACAAGCTCTCCCATATATTCGAAATGCAAATGTAAGTTAAAATAACATGGTAAATCCCTCAATATTGTGCGTACAGCACAATATTGTCGCACAACTTCAGTAATTTTAAAACTATTTATTTTAAAATTATTAAAAATATATACTTGAGACTCACAGTAAGCCCTTTCATTTGATGTCACACGATACAGTATGCAAAACTTTTAGAAGCTCAAAGGTTTAAAAATATAAAACAATATTTACTTGCACCAATCACTGACTTTAGCAGGCATCGGCGGAGACTTCTTACTAGAATTATACATCAATGCAGCTTCAAAGGTGCAGTTCTTTGCATATCTCGTGAAGTCTTCACAATTTATGTTCTTCACTATAACCATTTTTTCCTTGTCTTTTGTTAGTGTTATTACTGGTTCAAATTCTAGGTCGTCGGACGATGGCAAGCGAGGCTTCAATATTGGATCATCTTCGTCGTATAAATCTTTAATAGAATTAAAAATAAATAAAAAAATCATTAAAAAAATAATAAAATTGTTTTTTTTTTTTTTTTCTGTAAGGGTAGTGTAGCTGCTAGAAAGTGGCTGGTGGTGAGAAACAAGCATGCGAAAAAACTTGTTGGTAAAAGAGACCACTAAGAACGGAATGCGCGGGCGCGCGTCTTTCGCGCGAGGACTGTTCGCTTGGTTTTTTGACATCCTCGTATATCCCAATGGCGGCCGCTTCGGTAGGCGGGGTGAGGGAGTCGCGCGTTAACCAATCAGAGCGCCCGTGTGCAGTCCGTTCCTGATGGTCTACGATTTATTTTAGAAAATTAAATTACAAGTGTATTAGAAAACAGACATAATTATTATAACTTTTTAAAAGACGGGCGGACCGCGACACCGCGGTCATTCATTAGGTAGCCTCACCTACAATTGGTAAAAAACAAACACCAACCTCATGTAATTTTAAAACACTATTTATTTTTGACATCTTAAAATGTTTTGAACCAATTTACAGAATCAAATCACTATTTTACTATTTACCTTTCACCAGTAGACCAGCGAGTCAGTCTATTACGCAATACTTTCATTATCAACTTGGCTAGGGTAGATTGGAAAACCTACGTGATATAATCGCGCGCGACACAAAGGTACCGGTTTCCGCGCGACACGCGGTGCCTTTGTGTCGCACGCGGATATATCGCATGTCGCGCCTGTTTGAAGGAGCCATGACACTTAAAATATAGGTTCAATCACGAGCATACACACAAGCAATACACTTACGCAATATAAAAAAGCGGATAGCTCGTGAAATAACGATTGTAACTGAGAAAAGTTAGGTCTTTTCTCAGTTGCAATCGTTCATAATATCTAGATTTCGAGACCACCATGTTCGTAAGAGAATTCTGCCGCGCTAACGAAGAATGCAATAACTCGATTTTGGACGATTTTGAGTTATATATTTGGAGTCAGCGAATCGAAATCTATTAACTCTCTCTAAGAAACTTTTTATTGATCCTTCAGGATCTCGGTTTTTCAGTAGGCAAGAATGCAATAACTAAAACTTCATAACAAATTCAATAATCAAAAATACAATTCTCGGAAGCGGCAAAATCGAGTTATTGCATTTTCCGTTAGTGCGGCAGAATTGTGGAGAGCAGTGGTAACGGCCCCGACTTACGAATTGTACCTGTAGGTCATGGGTTCGATCCCAGCCAGGTGCTTTACTTTGGGTAAATAATTTAATCAGCACTGCTCTCAACAACGGTGAAGGAAATCATCGTGAGGAAACCTGCATGTTCTAGAACCTGTACACTAGCGTGGTACATCACTACTATGTAGCTAAACACTAAAGCTCTTCTCCCATTACGATACGCACAGGAGACTCATGTATCCTGCAAGTATCGGAGACTAGTTGCCACCAAGTATCTCACATACATTTGAATGCAAGCTCGCATACTACGCTACTGGTATCCTTCGCGTCCGCGACTAGTATCGCACGACTCGCCGTGTCGGTCGCTTGGGCGTCTCTTCCGCGCCTCGACAAGATGGCGGCGGAGCAAGAAATTAATATTAATATGTACAAGAATTTGAAAAAAAAAATGCTTGTTTATATAACTACAAATTACCAGAATACATGCGAAAAAATAAAATAGACAAGACTTGGGCAGATCTTTAAAAAAAATTATTATCAACTAGTTCTTGTGCTGCTACAAAAGTCTACAATTTATGATTCTTTCAATCCATACTAATACTAATATTATAAATGTGAAAGTAACTCTGTCTGTCTGTCTGTCTGTCTGTATGTTACGTTTTCACGCCTAAACCGCTGAACCGATCATCTTGAAATTTGGCAGAGATATAGCCTGGGATATGGAAAAGGACATAGGCTACTTTTTTACGCGATAACCGACATCCACGCGGGCGGAGCCGCGGGCAAAAGCTAGTATATGGATAAATCCAGTATTTTCTACGTCTTCTGTTTCTATAAAACAGAAAAACCGCAAGTACTTCTTCGTCACTGGAATCGCTTGACATAACTTCCGTCCACAAAAAACGAGTTACCACAAATTATGATTTTAGTCATTTTTCAGTAGCATAATATGCAAGCGTCGAGTGGCGAACTAGTATCCAACCAGTATTCTACTCGAGTATCGTATCCTACATGTATTGTAATGTGAGAATGGCCTTAGCCTAGTGAAAATCGTCACATGACATTGTCGTAGCAGAACAAATTTTGAAGGAACCAGAACAAGGAAACCGCAAAACGAAACGCTGCTTTACGGAAAAATAGGACGTATGTATACTTCCCTACGTCCTATTTTTCCGTCAAGCAATATTGCTACACATCGTGTATAAATTACAAGGGAGCAAGTGTTATTATTATTGTACTCACAGGCGGCATCCAAACATTCCAAAAGGATTGTTACGACGTAAAGAATTAGCATTTCTCATTTAAAACATCGTTTTACTATCATCTCTTTGAATTTAACATAGCTTTGTCTAATATTAAAGTTAATACTCTCATGTCAAGGCTGACATGACAGTTTGACTGCAAGGAGAATTTTCTTCTGCTTTATGTTTTTTTTTGTTAAGACCTTACCTTTTAATGTAGTTTTCTATGATGTCTGTAATTCTTAAATGGGTGAGTAGAAATGTAGGTTATTCTTTCCTTCGGACGCACTGGGAAGATAACTAATTATGTGCTATTAATTCCCACTACCCTCTATCTAGTATAAAATAGACTTTTAAATATCATAGCATAGAATATTTGTAATAGTTGCCACAGGAAAAAAAAGAAAAGCAAAATAAACTCGATAAAAATTAATAAGTGTCTCTGCAACATACTTACTCCTTAAGAAAATATAAAGAAAAAAATATAACATGAATACGCATGAAACTAAACTATGTACAAGAACTAAGTAGGTAACATAAAGTTAAAGATAGAAATACTCAAACATTTTGTAAAAAAAAAAATACCTTTCGAGATGTGTGACCTTAATAGAATAAAATAGAATATTTTTATTTCAGACAATGTAAAGTCCATGATTGTGGTTAGTGACAATTTTGTTAGTACAGACACACAAACCAAACAAATAATTAAAATTAAAATTCAGCGTGGAGCTGCGTCCTCCGCCACATTGGGGAATCCCAGCGATCTGCGAACACACTGAGAATACTGTTGGTGCTGCCGCAATCCTGCGACATCAGGGATGCACATCTTTTTCTAATAATGGCGGCAAAACTATCATTGTTGTTGTCCGCAAACACCCCTGACGCACTACAACGCCACGGCAGCCACAGCAGTACTCTCAGTGCATTATTGTATTGTATTGAACAATTAATATACGTCGGGCGGAACCTAAACAGACCCGCCATCATATTGCTGGCTGATCAATATTTTCACAGTGACATGAGCTACAATAATAATTCGTGACGATACTAGACCACAAGTAATGGACTTTCTCGCTGAAGAATTTTTATACTTAGCAACTCCGTCATCTGTCACGAAACGTTAACTTAACCCTACCTCTCAGGCATAATTTCACTAAAACAATCTCAAACGTTAATCCCTTACCTAATTCCTTAATCCCCATATACATTTGTACCAATATAGATTATGTAATAAACTTAATGTTGAAGCGAGAGAGGCCCAATTGATGCTAATTGATTATAGAACCGTTATACCAAAGGATAGATTAGATAACGATATTCTGATAACGTGGATTTTGAGGCAATTAAGCTGTGATTTTGGGTGTGGTTCTAATGTATAAGTGATAGAACAAAATATTGATTAATAATGTAAATACTTACATTGTTTAATTCATGGCTATGTGCTCATAAAAGTCAAAGTCAAATCATTTATTTTAAATAGAACGAGTATGTTTACCTAGGACAAACTGTCCAGTTAGGTAGCTCCAACTTCGAGAAAGAGGTCAACTGTCGAATCCGACTCGGCTGGGCAGCGTTCGGGAAGCTACGAAATATCTTCTCGTCCCACATACCGCAGTGTCTCAAGACAAAAGTCTGACCAGTGCGTGTTGCCAGTGCTGACATATGGCACTGAAACGTGGTCGCTCACAATGGGCCTTATTAGAAGGCTAAAAGTCACCCAAAGGGCAATGGAGAGGGCTATGCTTGGAGTTTCCCTACGTGATCGAATCAGAAATGAAGTGATCCGCAGGAGAACCAAGGTAACCGACATAGCTCGAAGAATTGCCAAACTTAAGTGGCAATGGGGAGGGCACATTGCGCGCAGAACAGATGGACGTTGGGGCCGAAAGGTTCTGGAGTGGTGACTGCGTACCGGAAGACGTAGCGTTGGAAGGCCTCCCACAAGGTGGACGATGACCTTATGAAAGCCGCAGGGGCCCTATTATGAACTCTTATTTCCAGGCAGTTTACAGCGTAAACAGAACTGCCTTGCAATTTCGTATTATGAACTCGACAAACAAGCCAGTCAGCGGTCACGTGACACCCTGGCCGACTTCTGCCCGAATATTGCCTGGCAATACCGTATTACGAACGTTCGTTTGACATTTCTTTTCATATAACAACTTGTCAAAAAGTAACCTCACAATCTATTCAGTTTACGCTACTTCAGAGGAGCTTTTATTGAATTGTTTTGGGTTTATTTGCCGAAGTTACTCCAGTAATAAATAAATAACAAAAGAAAATATTATGTGCGACGAAAATGAACTGTTTGAGTTCCTGCAAAGTGACTTTTCTGATCAAAATAACGAATCTAGGAACAAAAGGAGACGACTTCGTGATCAAATTAAAGACTCCTACAAACAGGCGCAACACGCGACGTGAAACAAAGGCACCACTCGTCGTGCGACACGCGGTTCCGTTGTGTCGCGTCGTGTGTCGCGCCTGTATGTAAGAGCCTTAATGCGTTCGACATGGATGATGTGCAATTCATTGAACAATATGAACTTTATCAAGTGAGGAGTTGGAGACGACTTCGTGATCAAATTAAAGGCTCCTACAAGCAGGCGCGACACGCGACGTGACACAAAGGCACCGCTCGTCGCGCGACACGCGGTTCCGTTGTGTCGCGCCTGTATGTTAGAGCCTTAATGGCTTCGACATGGATGATGTGCAATTCATTGAACGATATCAACTTAATCAAGTGAGGAGTTGGGACATGTCAGGGACTGTCATACAAAATTCACGGATTTATCGGATATAACTTTAAAATATCATATCAAAGAACTTTCTTACATTGAATAGGAAAATACTCAAAAACTGAATAGGAAAATACTCAATAACGAGCTTACGCCATATTTTTGTTTATACCCCGAAAATTCTTACGAATGGAAGTATTATACAAACAATAAGATAGTGTTCATAGTAGTTTGTGAAACAATGAAACAATACTCTTCCATGTGGTCGAATTCCCCGCTGACCTTCAAGTGTAATTCTTTCGGAAACTTAATCTCGCGTTACAATTTACAAACTCAGAAAATTATAATATGAATGAATCATTTAAGTAGCATAATATACCGTAAAATGGGGTTACATTGATTAGTTTTAAAATAAAACTGACTGTAACTTCTTCAGTTATTTATAAAAAAATACAAAAAAAATACTGTAATGGCGACTCATGGTTTTTTATTGATAACATTATTTATTTAATTTTTACGCCCTGTAGGTTCCGAGAAAAAAAACATTAAGTGGCTTATCATCTTTATACTTGATATGAGGTCGCTTTGATTGCCCCCGTTTTTTGTATGTAATAAGAAAGTAGCCCCTAACAGGAAATAAAAACAAAAATTAAAAAAATTGTTCACTCATTAGTTTTTGAATTAAAACCTTTCAAAGTTCACCGGGGTGTGTTTGATTACAGGGGTAACATTGATAATTGATTTTAGAGCTATATTATGGTAAAAAAACACGTTTTGTAGTATAATCAAATATAATATTATAAAATAGACAAAATGTTAGTAACAAAACAACAGATTTCTTACAAATAATCAGCCTTCTAACAAAACAACAGATTCCTTACGAATAATCAGCCTTCTGCTTTATAATTGCATTTTAGTGCTTACAAAAAATACTAGAAAAATCGTCAAAATCAACGTGTACGTCTAAAGTAGTAATAAACTTTAAAATTGTGTTTAACTACGGTAAGTACAGTCTTACAGTCTTTTAATTTAAACATTGAGATCAACATTTTACTTAATTTTAATACAAGAAAATAAGAAATTATAGCTTACAGCTCTTTTACATCTATATTTTCTGGGAATATGTATAAGTTACTTTCCTGTTTAGGTTTGGGAAGATAAGCGATGACATCAGACTGATCTATAATGGAGACATCATTCTCTACTGCATGAAATATAGTTTTATTTTTCTTATGAGATTTGAATCCTAGAACAACGAGTTTGTCTCCGACATTTTCTTCAACCATGCAAACATACTGATAAGTTTTTTTTCCTTTGGCTGAGTCGAATTTTGCCAAAATAAATTCACCAGTTTCTGGACCTTGCCTAACATTATCACTTTGTGTTCTTTGGTCATCTGCAACCGACTCGCAGTCTGTTGCATCATCGTCGTTATCTAGAACGCTTTGGCGCAAATATCGCTGGTTTATGCTATCTTCCAAAATGATTTCGCCGATACCAGGTTCATTAATGGGTGAAAATGTCAAAGCTTCAGCCTCGGCAGTGGATGTCGAAGGTTCAGGCTCATCGATAGTTGAAATGCTCTTTCCTGGCTCAACGGCTAGACGTTTTTTTTTACGAGTTGGTTCAGAATCTTTGCCAAAACGTTGTTCTTTCAAAAAATCAGTCAATGAATCCCTCACAGCCGCAGTTACTTCTGCTTCGTTTTGAGATGCAGGGATTTTGTTTAAAACTTTTGCTCGATTCAAAGGATAAATTCCCGTTGCATTGAAGCCACTGATCAAATTTCTTCTAATAGCAGATGTGAACTCTTCATTGGCGTCACCAGGAGTTCGAACTTTGTCCATTTCTGTTAAGTTTTCTCTCAGAAGTCGTGGGAAAACGTCCTTTGGTACAGCTGAAGCTTTGGGGTTACTAAGCTTCCATTGTTCGAGGGTCTTTCTCCAAGCGGCTTTCATAGGCCGAAAAAAACTAACATCCAAAGGTTGACAGATATGCGTAGAGTTTGGCACAAGACATACAAAACTGATGTTATGTGATTGGCATGTTTCTAATACGTCAGAATCTAAATGTGACGACAAATTGTCTCCAATTAACACTTTTTGGCCTTCGAGCCTATTAGCGTGAGGTAAGAAACAGGTCATAAACCAGTCTCTAAAGGTTGAAGCGTCTATCCACCCGCTTGCAGTCCAACGCAACCAGTCCAGTCCAGTGCAACATGGCTGCTGACAGCAAGGATATCCAGCTATGCCTCTTTCTTTCCACGTATCGTATAAGTGCATGCTCTTGTAGATTACATATGGTGGCAGCAAAGTCCCATCGGCAGATCCACAAATCATAATACTAGTACAACTCTTCGAGTGGTTCATCACCTTTTCGGGGTATTTTACACCGCGCCTGTAAATGCACTTCTTCTTGCCCGGGTCATCAGATAAATTTGACTCGTCATAATTAAATATGTTCGACGGTGGTACGTTTTCCATAACCTTTTCAAGATTATCAAAGTAGGCGTTGATCGAATCCCGGCCTACTGCAGCCCTTGCTCTTTTTATATTGGTGGCAACTCTTTGACCATATCCATTATTGTGGCGTTTTAGGACACTCATCGCCCAATCAATGCCAGGAATGTAATTTGTAAATTTAGCCTCATATCTTCCATGCTGTTCTAAATATGATTTTGCAAACATTCGTAAGTCAAAACTGGTGAGTGGAAATCCCCAATCGGCACAAGTTGCGGCGGCTTTTAAAATTGCAACTTCCTCAACATATGTAAATACAGGTTGCCCTCCAGGAGTTGATCCATGTATTCCCTTATATCTATTGTATAAAGTACCGAATGGTATTTTATAATTTACCGACGCTGCGTTGATGCTCAAATCCCCATCTGTAACTTTTTGCAGAGCTTCTTCGAGGGTTTCATCCGTATAGTTCCTGTAGTGGCGGGTACCCGGCGTCTTCTTGTAGTTTCGCACCATTTTACCTTTAAAAAGGATGACTTTGATAACCAGTACTTTTAATATGAATACACACAAATTTTGTTCCTTGGGGTGACTTTGATAACTATCAATGTCGCCTCGTACCGTTAATCAATTTAACCCTAAGGAATAAAACTCAACACAGAAAACAAAATGGTCGTCATCAATCGAAGTTATCAGATTAATATTACTCTAAAGAAACCGTATAATTATGAAATATAAGGTCTGAAACTACAATAATAATACTTACCCTTGTACCACTGAAGTTCTCCAGCACACTATTTTGCTAATTGTCGCACTATTAATTTTAAAACATTTTTGTCATGGAATGTCACAGCCTAAACCGCAGCCATTTTTAAGAAATATGGCCAAACTGTCAATGTTGCCAACCCAAAATAAAACAAACTACTGCAGTCCATAGACTCCGAGATTTTATTAAAAATCAACGAAAAAAAGTAATCATCAAAGACACCCCGCTATTCAAATGTCACCCCACTTTACGGTACAGTGCGTTCGTATTTTCACCTATTTTTATACTAAAGTAACTAGATTAACATAAATTTCTTATTTTTATCACAAAATATGTGATTAAATAAAACCGTAACTTACCGATAAATATTTAATTATGTTTCTGAACGTTACGGCAGAGAATTACAAGCCAGCCATAGACAAACTACCCAGCGTGAAGTCGGTTAGAATTAGGAATGTCGTAATACGAAATTTAACCAGCCAGTGAAATGAATTGCCTGGAACTTGCCTGGTTTTTTTAAAGTTCGTAATAGGCCCCCAGGAATCCGCTGGATGCGGGAAGCACAAAACCGGTCGAGGTGGCGGTGCTTGGGGGAGGCCTATGTCCAGCAGTGGACGTCTTTCGGCTGAAATGATGAGGCACATAAAAAGCACTTTGAATGTTAAAAATTACAAAAAATAATAAATTGATTCTAGTGGCCCCTTCCAAAAGGTAGTTACGAATGGAGAAGGATGGGCAAGAAACTCCAGACTTCTTTTAAAATGTTAACAATATTTTGTATAGGTACATTAATTAATAATTATATGTGAAGACTATGTACTTACCTAGAATAAAATTACTATAGGTACCACAATAGGTAAAAAGAATGAAAAGTGAAGTAATGACAGACAAATTAAATATGCGTTAGATACAAACAAATGGTGCTCGAATATTTACAAACGTTGTAAAAGTAGATGATTTTCAAAAATTTTAACATTATAGGTAACTAGCTTTTGCCCGCGACTTCGCTCGCACTTAAATTTAATAAAAACTTTTATCACACTACTAAAGTTTCTATAATAATATAATTCAATCATAATTCGAAAGACGCGTGGCGCCATCTATTATAATAAGAATATTATTGTTGTTTTCCTCAGGAACAGTAATTTTTTTCGGGATGAAAGGTACCCTATGTCCGTTTCTGTACACCTGACAACGTATATGAAAAATTTCAGGATGATCGGTTCAGTGGTTTAGGCGTGAAAAGGAAACAGACAAACTGAAAAACTTACGTTCGCATTTATAATATTAGTTAGGATAACATATTAAGTCAGTGTGTGAGTTAAAGTATATTAATCACAGAAAATAAAAATAAAATCATAAAAATTATAAATTATACAATTAAATTAGCAACCAGTTTAATTTTGTCATTGTCATATGCATGAGCGGCACGTTATCGACGACGGCAGCCGCCGACGTGACGAGATGGCTGCATTTTGACGCGTCGGCGACTGCAATCGACGCGTCTACGGCTTCCGCCGACCAGTGTCGGCGGCAGTAGTTGCCGCTGCCAATGGCAACGTTTATCGGCGTAATTAATATGTACATATACCAGTGCCAAATTATAGCTTTCTAGTACTAAGAGTCTCTGAGCTAAGCCGCGAACAGACAGACAGACAGACTGACAGACAGGTGGACTATGGAACCTTAGAAATTAACTGACAGACACTGAAACATTATATCTCTAAGGCGCCTGTTACACGTAAAGTATTTAATGTGTTCCGCCAATAAATACAAATGTATCGTGGTATTTATTGAACATGTAACTAGCGTACTGATGAATGTCAATATTTAATCATGGATTTCTAGATTTCTTGATTCCGTATTGACGATCCTTCGGAATGTGATAAATATTGAACGTCTAATCTCGCATCAGTATTTATCACGTCAGTAGTGTACTATTGATAAGTACTAGGTACTTAATGCTAATTTTACTCTTGGGGTAATAGCTTTTCTCATCATTGTATCTTGCTTTGTTAAAAATGGTGTTACCATTGTTAGAAGTTCTTCAAAGCAAATATCGGGAATTCGAAAATAATTCTCGTAATCATTCATTTCGCCATGTAGTTTCATTGCGGCCATTAAATTCAAATGGGTGTACCTTTCGCTTTCAAGGTACCAGTTTTTTGACCACCGTGGTCTTCTAACTTTTTTTTTAAAACCAATTGCTAAAATAATTGCCACACAAGCTTTAATTTTTAGCTGTATGTCCATTTTAACGTGTATTCAGCAAGAAACCGGACTAAATACTGACGTAATAAATATTGAACGTGTGTCTGGTGTATTAATCCATCAATAAATACAGACGTCTATCAATAAATACTGAACTGACGAATCGCAGTAAATACTTTACGTGTAACAGGCGCCTTAAACCATTTACATAATTATCACATTTCTGTAGCTGCAAATCATATGTCACACACGTAAGCTTATATATACGATTCTCGTTACCGCGAAATTGTCACGGCTCTGACAGTTACCGTGTTCATTAATATTTCATTAGCTGAAAACTTGTCGCGTATTATAATAGAGATATAGTGGAGAATGTGGATAGAAATGGCTCAATAAGTCTTCTATATCTGTGTATATTTTAAATTAAAGTAGCTATTCGTGTCTGTCTGTGAGACCGCGTTGGTTTCTAAACTAGGCAAAGAATTTTATAATATTAATAATATGTAATTAAAAAAATGTTTTAATTACATTTTTTTTTTAATTATTAAAATGTTTTTATATTTTTTATATTTAATATTTAAAAATGTAACTTATACGTATATTAATGAAATAAAGGAAATAACATGTAATTACTTTACCATCACTTAGAGAATATATTCCGGAATATTTATGTGTAATATCGCGGGCGGGCACAGATTAATACAAATGGGACACTCCGCAACATCATTTAAATAAAAATCGACTCTTGCTACGACACAATAAAGTGCAATTCATGTCGCACAACTTTTATTACCTACAGTTTTGACGACACGGTTGGCGCAGTGGTTAAGCGATTGACTGCTGCGCTGCGTGTCGCGGGTTCGATTCCCGCACGGAACAAATATTTGTATGACCTACAAGTAGTTGTTCCGGGTCTGGCTGTTTGTGTATGTGAGTTTAAATGTTTGTAAACGCACCCATGATACAGGAGAAATTCCTAGTGTGGGGCAAAGAAAAAAAAAAAAAAGTTATATTCACTTCAAATTGCCTCTCCTTCTATCGCGTAAAGGCTTCTACAAACAATTCAATTTAATTCAGTAACAATTTGAAAGAAAAATAGGTTTATTTGTCACAGAAACACGTGCATACAAAAAGATAATTAACTTGAGTAGGTACATTCACAATTCACATTGTGTTCGGACATTATCCAGCATGGAACAAGTAAAACAAGCGCGACACGCGATGTGATACAAAGGCACCGCGTGTCGCGCGATGAGCAGTGCTATTGTGTCGCGTTGCGTGTTGCGCCTGTTTGTATGAGCCTTAACTCTTATACTAGCGTCACTTCTATTGAATTTTCCCGGTGAGACGGGCCCGCCGCTTTATGTAGCTTCATATCTAAACTGCGGAGAGTGTCCCATCTGTTAGTATTAATCTGTGGTCGCGCGGCTTCGTGAGGCGCAGCGCCGCTGTTGCACGCTGCGCGTACCGGCGATGCACCGCTACGTCGCGAGGCATCGCTCTACGCCGCGAGGCATCACGAGACGCAGCGCTGCATGGTGCAACGTATTCTGAATTTTCACAATGAAATGTGTATCTTTTCGTGTAGAAAATAAAGTTATATTTTGAGTCGCTCTTTTAAAGTATGCGTGCAGCGTCGTGTCGCGACTCGGTGTGTGCTGACCCTTACCGAACGCGAATTGCATTGGTCGCTACGTCCACTACGGGGATTCTACGCAGAAGAAGTACCGACCGCGTTTTCGACTTTAAGCTTTCATTTGTCATTACCCCGCCTGCGGGGAGTCCCCGCATGCTGTACATGGAACAAGTTATCGACTAATGCAGATGAGCCAGTAACGATTGCACGACCTTTTTTAATTTCCTCTTCGACTACGAGGCAAAGAAGGGTCATGTTTAGAAAATAATAGTAACCCATTTTCGAACAGACCGCGAAGCGCACACCATGACTGACTGCCTATCTGATCTGCACAGCTGGATAACACTGGTCCCTTGGTAAGACAGGTTGTCAGATTTTTGAACTCATTAGGTACTTGGCTACAAGCCCATCACATGTATCAAAGTACAGGGTGCTTATTATTATAGTCTGTTCCAAAAGTACCTGTTGAAAGCGATAACAAACCCTGTTCTCGTTGAAATTCTTATACAAACACTCACTAAAGGGAATTAATCAGTCATCTGTATTAATTACAGAGACAAAAAATTTGAATGTTGGGTTTAAAATTGTTAAACCCAAAATTCAAATTTTAGAAGGTGAATTTTATTTAACAACTAGCTTTTGCCCGTGGCTCCGCCCGCGTGGACGTCGGTTATCACGTAAAAAAATAGCCTATGTCCTTTTCCATATCCCTGGCTTTAGGTGTCTCTGCCAAATTTCATGACGATCGGTTCAGCGGTTTAGGCGTCAAAACGTAACATACAGTCAGACAGAGTTACTTTCACATTTATAATATTAGTATGGATTGTGGTTAATTGTATCACTTCAATTTTCGTGATTTTTGTTTTCATGATAATTTAAAATACAATTTATTAATTTTATTAATAATAATATTGTTGGAAAAATTGGTATGATATAAAATTGGAACCAAACCCGGTAACACAGTCAATTTGTAAGTGGCACTACAAAATTGGCATCCACGGGTACGTTTTCTGGTCCGTTTGTTTACATTTTAATCAGAAACTTTTGGAACACACCATACATTTACAGTTTAACACAAGTGAGAATTGTGGTGCCATCACTTATAGCAAACATGAGAATCCCATTAACGGAAACAGAAAATCCTCTTTCACGTTAAATAGTTCGTGTGGTACTTGAAGAAATGACAGGTAGTGTTTATTTTACCTCAACTGGTTTGGATTAATCAACTGAATAGTATAATTAACATAATTTAAAAACGAACAGTCTTAAAATAATAATAGTACCTAAAATGTACCTACAAGTATTCAAAAACCGCCCTAGTGCGAGTAGGACTCGCGCACGAAGGGTTCCGTACCATCCATACTAATATTATAAATGTGAAAGTAACTCTGTCTGTATGTTCCGTTTTCACGCTTAAACCGATGAACCGATCGTCACGAAATTTGGCAGAGATATAGCCTGGGATATGGAGAAGACATAGGCTACTTTTTTACGCGATAACCGACATCCTTGCGGGCGGAGCCGCGGGTAAAAGCTAGTTATCTATAAAAACGGCAAAAAAATCACGTTTGTCGTATGGGAGCCCTCTTAAATATTTAATTTATTCTGTTTTTTAGTATTTGTTGTTATAGCGGCAACAGAAATAAAAATAATTTCTAAGTAGTCGAGATGGTTAAAATAAACCTTTGTTCCCACTAGTACCACCCAACTGTACCACCGGTGGTACTAGCGGGAAATTTCGTTCTCTATAGTACCACCATTTATATTAATTAATATTAGTGGTACTAGTGAGACTGTTTGTGCCCAACCTTTGTTCCCACTAGTACTACTGAACTGAACCACCGGTGATACTAGCGATAGTACCTACCACCACTTATACTAATTAATATTAATGGTACTAGTGACACTGTTTGTTCCCAATAGTACTACCTACCTATATAAAGAAATTAATACATATTATTACTTTAATTGCAAAACAAAAGTAAACAGAAATCAAACTTATCTCTCGGCTAAAGTAAAAATAAAACATATCGCAACAACGTTTATATGCGAGCTAGCGAAGTTTCTCTAAAAAGTGGCCAATACAAATTTCTCTTGATGTCAACTGCATTTGTGCTTCAATTATCCGGTCATCAGAATCAATGTGTTGTTTTGCTCGCTTTGGTTGGTTGTGAGCTCTTATTGAACTTCTTCAATTTGTTGCTTCGGAAGGTTGTTATGTGAGATTCTTGAAACAAAACATGCATGATTTGCAAGAAATTCGGTTTCTTTCTGCTTATGTAAGAATTTAAGTTATGATGCCAACCCGCTGCCGAATTATTTGTTCGATGTTGACAGCCAAAAACGCTTAATATATCTTTGAAAGGACTTTTCATCCAAACTGTCTCGTAGTATTTTTTGGAAATTTCTCATTGCAGGTACTACGTCTTGTTTCATTTCTCTTACAACATAATCCCATCCTTCCGAAATTTTGTCTGTTGGGAGCAAAGCAAGGTTACTAGCCAAATTAATGATTCGTTGATTATCCCTAGTTTTCTTCATGCCCAAAGATTTTGCCTTACGTCGCAGAGCATTTAGAAAGTGATAATGACATCCTGTAACTTTTATACCAATTTTAGTTAATGCACTTATGGCTGCCTGTTCAAAATCAGTCATGACCACACCAGGCTCCCATTCCGGAATTCTTATTTTGAGTAGTTCGAACAGTATAGAGTACGCTTTTTCATTTTGATGAGTCATAAATGCAAAGGCTAATGGGACAATATTTTTGTATTCTAAACTGCTACCAAGGTCTCCAGGAATGACGTAAATTTGACGAAATGGTTCCGGGCATGACTTATAAGTACCGTCCATGAAAAACATTGTCGAAGTTTTAAGCAAATCTTTCCCTGTTTCATTGCAAAATAGTATGATTCTCATGGAATCTTCACAATAATCAGCGAGCAAAAATTTCAAGAACTGTTGAGGTACTTCTACCTCTCCACCATTTTTGGAAAGAGTTTTTTCAACACAGGCAGCTTTATTTCGTTGCCTGTAAATTGAAGATTTTTTTTCATTGAAACTTGGTGTCGGCTTATCGGCGAGTAAATCCCAACGATTTGTCGTGATTTTAGCTATTGCCCGTTTAAAATCTTTAGGAGCTGGCTCCTCGCCCTTTACTGCCTCATCAAAACATTCGCTAATAGTAGTATCAATACAATTCTGGGAAAGGTCAGGCTGTTGTGTCACTAGTACCATTAATATTAATTAATATAAGTGGTGGTAGGTACTATCGCTAGTATCACCGGTGGTTCAGTTCGGTAGTACTAGTGGGAACAAAGGTTGGGAACAAACAGTCTCACTAGTACCACTAAGTAAATGGTGGTACTATAGAGAACGAAATTTCTCGCTAGTACCACCAGTGGTTCAGTTCGGTGGTACTAGTGGGAACAAAGGAAAATAAACTCACACTAGGGCCTCTGAACTGTAGGTTAGGTTAGGTTAGAACTGGGACCACACAACGGCCAGAAACGGTCCTCCCTTTCTTCTCCTAAAATAATAGACACATTGCAAGGTAGGCATTTTGGTTCATAGTCAGAATAAGGTTTAGTTCAAATACTGTATAGACATATTGCAAGGTAGGCATTGTGCTTCCTAGTCAATATAAGGTTTAGGCAATACTTGGCATAGACGTTTTGATTTCTAGTCAGCATGATCATAAAGGGCTAATTTACCAAAGGACAGCTTAGCACTAGCAGACGGTGAATCAACATTGAACCTCTATACAAAATGTGCGAATGTTTTGAGTCCCAATAAACACAAAATTAATATATTTTTACTACGATGATAAACATTCTCTATTTACACAACATTTATATGAACACTAGCTTCTGCCCGCGGCTTCGCCCGCGTGGATGTCGAAAAATAGCCGACGGAAACGTACTACTGGGATTAAAAAACAATCTACATGTTAATCCAGGTTATAAACTATCTGTGTACCAAATGTCATCTAAATCCGTTCATCCGTTTTTGTGCAAACCAGATCATACATACAAACAAACAGACCAAAATTCTAAAAACTATATTTTCGGCATCAGATTCGAATATTCAATGTAAGGTTTGACTTCGTTACTATTTTATTTTACTTCGTTTGCGTACAGTATAAATTCTTTTTTCTAGATAATTATGAATTATTATAACAAAAACAATATAGAACTTTGTTCGTAGCTAATTGTCCTCCACTACGTGTGATATTTGAGAAATACCTACTGTAAAGGACCGGTATCCACCTGGCTACACTTGCCGCAGTTGGTCTGTGGATGGGTGACCATCTTTACATACAGAGACCCGTCCGTGCCTCGGAAAGCACTTTAAGCTGTTGATCCCGGCTGTCATTCGTGGATCTTTCACAGTCGTTACGGGAAGTCAGAAGCCCGAAAGTCTGACAACCATTCTTACCAAGGGGTATCGTATTACCCAGTAACTGCGTTGTGGAGGTCAGATAGGCAGTCGCTCCATGTAAAATATTGTAAAGTTAGAAACAGTACACGTGTAATGATATTATTATTACTTGAATACAACATTTAGCGAATGAACAACTTCAACATAAAACTTCATCACCCTTTTCAGACCCTTGTGGGTTGAAATTAAGAAAAACTTTTCAACAAATAACAACCGACTTCCAAAAAAAAAAACACTAAAAAGTGAAAAATAACTTTAATTTCGGAAGTCGGTGACCTTGGTTCTGTATTTTCGTTTTTTGCCACCGACTTCCGAAATTAAAGTTATTTTTCACTTTTTAGTTATGGTACCTACCCCACAACAATTCGATTACCACTACTTGCTACACCGCACAAACAACAGTGACACAAGATATACGAAGTGGATTAAATACGTATTATCGAAGCTAACTCAAAACTACCCAAGCAAAGTTAATAAAAATCGATTAATAATCATTTATAGCCAATTTATAGAGTGCATCTCATGACAATTCCAATAAACCCAAACACGGCTAGGATACATTGCTAATTACGGAGTTCCGGTGCATACCTTCCGGCTTCATCTTCAGATCAGTTCGATGGTACCATTTTCATCAGAATTATTTATTTAAATTTGCTTCATAGTCGCTTAACTATCTTAATCGAAATATCTTATCGCCACCCGTGAAATACTTATCATTGAGGAACATTTGAGGCCATTTGTGGTCTTCTTCATCAGTTTCACTTCATTAAATGATACTTACTGAATGCAAATGCTTGAGTTTTTGATGAAATTACAAAAATCGCTATATGTTTGCCCATAAAAATTGAGGAGTTCCCTCAATTCCTCATGGATCCCATCATCAGAACTGGATTTTGGGACCAATCTGGAAGTATATCCTTTCAAATACAAAAGAATTTGCCAAATCGGTTCACAAACGACGGAGCTCTGAGGTAACAAACATAAAAAAAAAAAATACATCCGAATTGAGAACCTCCTCCTTTTTGGAAAGTCGTTAAAAAACAACGATTTATGTTGTGTAAGTTTCCTAACATAAGCCGAAATTTTAGTGATTTGAACTTAAAAAATAATGAATTATAATTAGAAACAAAATTTGGAGATCTTAACTTCAAAACTGACGGACTTTCATCCCCTATATGATCCCCTTAGGGGTGGAATTTCCAAAAATCCTTTCTTATTGTACCCCTAGATCTCATAAGGAATCTACGTGCCAAATTTGGAATCTTTAGGCACAGCGGTTTGGGCTGTGCGTTGATATGTCAGTCAGTCAATCAGTGTCTCCTTTTACATATATAGAAGATAGATTTAGTCTTTGTATTTTTAGTTAGAATATTATTAACACCTATGCACAAATACACAAACACCCATGCACAAACACAAACAAATACCCATGCACAAATACACAAACACCTATGCACAAACACACATGCACAATCACACACATACATAAACACACGCACAAACACCCATACACAAACAACCATGTACAAACATACAAACACCTATGCACAAACACACACAAACACCCATGCACAAAAACACAAACACCTATGCACAAACACCCATGCACAAACACACAAACACCCATGAACAAACACACACACATACACAAACACCCATGCACAAACACCTAAGCACAAACACCTATGCACAATTATACAAACACACATGCATAAATATACACAAACACCCATGCACTAACGCACACACACACCTATGCACAAACACACAAACATCTATGCACAAACACACACAAACACCCATGCACAAACACACACAAATACCCATACACAAACACACACACATTCGCAAACACCCATGCATAAACACACAAACACCTATGCACAAACACTCAAACACATATGTACAAACACACAAACACCCATGCACAAAAACACAAACAATTATGCACCAACACACACACATCTATGCACAAACACACAAACACCCATGCACAAACACACACAAATACCCATGCACAAAAACACAAACACCTATGCACAAACACACACAAACACCCATGCATAAACTCACAAACACCCATGCCCAAAATCACAAACACCCCAGCACTAAAACCCATGCACTAACTCACATACACCCATGAACAGACATACAAACATCCATGCACGTACACACAAAAACCCATGCACAAACTAACAAACACCCATGCACAAACGCACAAACAAATACACATAAAACAATGCATTACAAATACACAAACACCCATGCACAAACGTACAAACACCTATGCACATACACACACAAACACCCATGCAAAAACACCTAAGCACAAACATACAAACTCTTATGCACAAACACACAAACACCCCTGCACAAACACACACAAACACCCATGCACAAACACCTAAGTACAAACTTACAAACTCTTATGCACAAACACACAAACACCCCTGCACAAACACACACACATTCACAAACACCCATGCACAAACACACACAAACACCCATGCACAAACACACACAAACACCCATGCACAAACACACAAACACCCATGCACAAACACCTAAGCACAAACATACAAACTCTTATGCACAAACACACAAACACCCCTGCACAAACACACACAAACACCCATGCACAAACACCTAAGTACAAACATACAAACTCTTATACACAAACACACAAACACCCCTGAACAAACACACACAAACACCCATGCACAAACACAAACATCTAAGCACAAATACACACCATACATAAACATATACTTACACAAACAAATGCACCCTAACACCCAAACACAAACACACACAAACACCCATGCACAAACACACACAAACACCCATGCACAAACACCTAAGCACAAACATACAAACTCTTATGCACAAACACACAAACACCCCTGAACAAACACACATACATTCACAAACACCCATGCACAAACACACACAAACACCCATGCACAAACACACACAAAAACCCATGCACAAACACACATGCACAAACACACACACATTCGCAAACAACCATACACAAACACACAAACACCTATGCACAAACGCACAAACACCCATGCACAAAAACACAAACACCTATGCACAAGCACACACAAACACTCATGCACAAACTCACAAACACCCAAGCCCAAAATCACAAACACCCCAGCACTAAAACCCATGCACTAACTCACATACACCCATGAACAGACACACAAACATCCATGCACGTACACACAAAAACCCATGCACAAAATCACAAACACCCATGCAAAAACGCACAAACAAATACACATAAAACCATGCATTACAAATACACAAACACCCATGCACAAACGTACAAACACCTATGCACATACACACACAAACACCCATGCAAAAACACCTGAAGCACAAACATACAAACTCTTATGCACAAACACACAAACACCCCTGCACAAACACACCCAAACACCCATGCACAAACACCTAAGTACAAACATACAAACTCTTATGCACAAACACACAAATACCCCTGCACGAACACACACACATTCACAAACAGCCATGCACAAACACACACAAACACCCATGCACAAACACACACAAACACCCATGCACAAACACCTAAGCACAAACATACAAACTCTTATGCACAAACACACAAACACCCCTGCACAAACACACACAAACACCCATGCACAAACACCTAAGTACAAACATACAAACTCTTATGCACAAACACACAAACACCCCTGAACAAACACACACAAACACCCATGCACAAACACACACAAACACCCATGCACAAACACCTAAGCACAAACATACAAACTCTTATGCACAAACACACAAACACCCCTGAACAAACACACATACATTCACAAACACCCATGCACAAACACACACAAACACCCATGCACAAACACACACAAACACCCATGCACAAACACACACAAACACCCATGCACAAACACCTAAGTACAAACATACAAACTCTTATGCACAAACACACAAACACCCCTGCACAAACACACACACATTCACAAACACCCATGCACAAACACACACAAACACCCATGCACAAACACACACAAACACCCATGCACAAACACTTAAGTACAAACATACAAACTCTTATGCACAAACACACAAACACCCATGCACAAAAACACAAACACCTATGCACAAACACACACAAACACCCATGCACTAACTCAAGAACACCCATGAACAGACACACAAACATCCATGCACATACACACAAAAACCCATGCATATAATTACAAACACCCATGCACAAACGCACAAACAAATACACATAAAACCATGCATTACAAATACACAAACATCCATGCACAAACGCACAAACACCTATGCACAAACACAGACAAACACCCATGCACAAACACCTAAGCACAAACATACAAACTCTTATGCACAAACACACAAACACCCCTGCACAAACACACACATATTCACAAACACCCATGCACAAACGCACAAACACCCATGCACAAACACACACAAACACCCATGCACAAACACACACAAATACCCCTGAACAAACACACACACATTCACAAACACCCATGCACAAACACACACAAACACCCATGCACAAACACACACAAACACCCATGCACAAACACACACAAACACCCCTGAACAAACACACACACATTCACAAACACCCATGCACAAACACACACAAACACCCATGCACAAACACACACAAACACCCATGCACAAACACACACAAACACCCATGCACAAACACACACAAACACCCATGCACAAACACCTAAGCACAAACATACAAACTCTTATGCACAAACACACAAACACCCCTGAACAAACACACATACATTCACAAACACCCATGCACAAACACACAAACACCCATGCACAAACACACACAAACACCCATGCACAAACACACAAACACCCATGCACAAACACCCAAGTACAAACATACAAACTCTTATGCACAAACACACAAACACCCATGCACAAAAACACAAACACCTATGCACAAACACACACAAACACCCATGCACTAACTCACAAACACCCATGAACAGACACACAAACATCCATGCACATACACACAAAAACCCATGCATATAATTACAAACACCCATGCACAAACGCACAAACAAATACACATAAAACCATGCATTACAAATACACAAACATCCATGCACAAACGCACAAACACCCATGCACAAACACACACAAACACCCATGCACAAACACCTAAGCACAAATATACAAACTCTTATGCACAAACACACAAACACCCCTGCACAAACACACACACATTCATAAACACCCATGCACAAACACACACAAACACCCATGCACAAACACACACAAACACCCATGCACAAACACACACAAACACCCATGCACAAACACACACAAACACCCATGCACAAACACCTAAGTACAAACATACATACTCTTATGCACAAACACACAAACACCCCTGAACAAACACACACACATTCACAAGGACCCATGCACAAACACACACAAACACCCATGCACAAACACACACAAACACCCATGCACAAACACCTAAGCAAAAACATACAAACACCCATGCACAAACACACACAAACACCCATGCACAAACACCTAAGCACAAACATACAAACTCTTATGCACAAACACACAAACACCCCTGAACAAACACACACACATTCACAAACACCCATGCACAAACACACACAAACACCCATGCACAAACACACACAAACACCCATACACAAACACACACACATTCGCAAACACCCATACATAAACACACAAACACCTATGCACAAACACACAAACACCCATGCACAAAAACACAAACACCTATGCACAAACACACACAAACACTCATGCACAAACTCACAAACACCCAAGCCCAAAATCACAAACACCCCAGCACTAAAACCCATGCGCTGACTCACATACACCCATGAACAGACACACAAACATCCAGGCACGTACACACAAAAACCCATGCACAAAATCACAAACACCCATGCACAAACGCACAAACAAATACACATAAAACCATACATTACAAATACACAAACACCCATGCACAAACGTACAAACACCTATGCACATACACACACAAACACCCATGCACAAACACCTAAGCACAAACATACAAACTCTTATGCACAAACACACAAACACCCCTGCACAAACACACACAAACACCCATGCACAAACACCTAAGTACAAACATACAAACTCTTATGCACAAACACACAAACACCCCTGCACAAACACACACACATTCACAAACACCTATGCACAAGCACACACAAACACCCATGCACAAACACACACAAACACCCATGCACAAACACCTAAGCACAAACATACAAACTCTTATGCACAAACACACAAACACCCCTGCACAAACACACACAAACACCCATGCACAAACACCTAAGTACAAACATACAAACTCTTATGCACAAACACACAAACACCCCTGAACAAACACACACACATTCACAAACACCCATGCGCAAACACACACAAACACCCATGCACAAACACACACAAACACCCATGCACAAACACACACAAACACCCATGCTAATGATGATTATTATTTCAAAGACTATTTACTTGAATTAAACATATTTCACACAAACACAAAACAATGAATTTTTTATCACATTTTTTTTATTTAACAAACTTATCAAATAGTAGAATTATTTTATAACAATTATTGTTTGTTCGGTATAAGTTAGTGACAGAAACGAATCGCTGCAAAACCGACTCCGCGTAGTCTTGTCTACAACAACCTTGTGCTCTGTTGTCTACCAACACCTATGCACAAACACACAATCACCCATACACAAACACACACACATTCGCAAAAACCCATGCATAAACACACAAACACCTATGCCAAACACAGAAACACCTATGCACAAACACACAAACACCCATGCACAAAAACACAAACACCTATGCACAAACACACATGCACAATCACACAGATACACAAACACACACACAAACACCTATACACAAACACCCATGCACAAACACACAAACACCCATGAACAAACACACACACATACACAAACACTTATGCACAAACACCTAAGCACAAACACCTATGCACAATTATACAAACACCCATGCACAAATATACACAAACACCCATGCACAAACACCCAAACACCAAACACCCATGCACTAACACACACACACACCTATGCACAAACACACATGCACAATCACACAGATACACAAACACACACACAAACACCTATACACAAAAACCCATGCACTAACACACACACACCTATGCACAAACACACAAACACCCATGCACTAACACACAAACAAACATCCATGCACAAACACCCATACATAAACACACAACCACTTATGCACAAACACACAAACACCTATGCACAAATACACAAACACCCATGCACAAATACACAAACACCTATACACAAACAATCAAACTTAATTATTTAATTAGATAAGCATTCGTGCCAAGTTTCAAGTTTATAAACTCAAGGAATAAGATTTTTCAAACAAACGAAATCCCCCCTTTTTACCCCCTTCCCCTTAAAGGTTGAATTTTCAAAAATCCTCTCTTAGCTGACGTCTTCTACTCTGTAACCTAATCTAATCTAACCTAATCGAACTATCCTAATCTATATCTATATCGATTCTTCCGGAGAAGGGGTTGGGGGGTTTCTCAGGGGGAAGAGCCCGTTGTTAAATAATAACAGCCGCACAGGTCGATCGATCAGGTTAAGCTACACTTGCCGTGGTTGGTCTGTCGATGGGTGACCATCTTTACATACAGAGACCCGTCCGTGCCTCGGAAAGCACGTTAAGCTGTTGGTCCCGGCTGTCATTTGTAGATCTTTGAGAGTCGTTACGGGAAGTCAGAAGCCTGAAAGTCTGACAACCATTCTTACCAAGGCTGCCGCACTTACGAAAAATGCTAGAACTCGATTTTGTCGCTTCCGAGAGTTGTATTTTTGATTATTGAATTTGTTATGAAGTTTTAGTTACTGCATTCTTGCCTACTGAAAAACCGAGTTCCTGAAGGATCAATAAAAAGTTGCTTAGAGAAAGTTAATAGATTTCTGTTCGCTGACTCCAAATTTATAACTCAACGAATATGTAACTCAAAATCGTCCAAAATCGAGTTATTGCATTCTTCGTTAGTGCGGCAGAAGGGGTAGCTCCCAACCATAAGCCTAGATAGTTTTAGTTATTTTTCTTCGAAAATTAAGGACTTTCATCTTCATACCCCTTTTTAACCCTTTGGGGGTGGAATTATCAAAAACGCTGAGACTCTTAAATTAATTTTCAATCGTTAGCCTAAACACAAAATTTGAAGATCCTTACTTCAAAACTGACGGACTTTCATATAAACTTCCATCCCCTATTTTACCCCTTTAGGGGTGGAATTCCCAAAAATCCTTTCTTAGTGGATACTTACTCTTCACAAAAAACACACTCTCAAAGTTTCATGTCTCTAGGACCAGCGGTTTGGGCTGTGCGTTGATATATCAGTCAGTCAGTCAGTCAGTCAGTTTACCATTTTATATATATACTCGTAGATTCGTAATTTTGTCGGATATTGTTTTATTTTTCGCTTGTTAGTAAATCCTTTGTCTCTTTGTTTCTTTATATTATATAATAATCGCCTCCTTTAATTGGTATGTTCAGATAAGTGAACTGGAACTTAACAGGAGGTCATGACACAAGCCATCAATGTATGTACAAAACAACCCATTTAGCTAAGCCAAATAGGAAGCCAAGGCAGTCACCTCCTTCTGCGAAGCAGTCATGCTAGCGAAGGAGGAGGCGGGATGGGAGAGAGAGAGAGAGTAGACGCTCCGGGCGTCGGGAGCCGCGTGACGACTCCCGGCCACCGTAGGCGCGAGCCTGTGGACGGTGAGTAATGGGTACCTCACCGTCCGATTAGGACCAGGCCCGTGCCAGACGGCGCGTACGTGTTCCACGCGCGACTCGAAGAGATGTCAGCAATGACGAGGGAGCCATTATGGCCCAAGCCTGCCGGGTCAGCGGGATTGTCCGAAAGGGGTACCGCTGCCCCGGAATATAAAGGGCCGAGGAAGGAACACCGGTGGGTTTTAGTCAGTCAGAGTCTGACACTCCCTTCCTCTCCACCCAGAGCGGGAGGGGTCATTTGGCGATTTCCCGTACTCGAAAAAAAAAACAGGTTTTTTGAGGATTGATTCCTTTAATTTGATTTCTAAAGTTGCAGTGCTAGTAAACCAGCAACCTTCAGTTTTGAAGAACCAGGTCAACAAAACCTTTAATCCACCATGATATTAAAAAAATAGGCCAACAAAAAATTAAAATAAATCATTTGCGGACGACCAATGACGCGTATCAATCAAAAAAGCATTGCAATCTAAAAAGTACTTTATTCAAAAGGTCACAGAGTACATTTTCCTTTATTTAGCTGTCAGTTTATTTATACAAAAACAAATGAACTAATTATGACCAAAATTGATGTAATTTTCACTTTGTTTGTGTCATTTCGATGTGTTTGTTCGAATAATTTGATACTTATTTTATTTGGCTACATGATTATTTTTCAGTACGCAAATTGAATAACAATTTCTGGGAACATATCATAATATATATTTACGTCTGTATTTCCCCTTTTTTCAGTTTTTTAACCGACTTCCAAAAAGGAGAAGGTGCTACGTTCTGTTACATCCCTACTTTGCACTGGTGAGTGCTGACACTAATGCTTGGTCAGCACTGGCCCTTCTAGAACACCACATTGCCCATCACCTTCCAGCCAGTTCGGGTTTGGCATTCAACGAGGTGGGACGTATACCGAATTTTTCCCCATTATATTGTATCATAATTTAGGAAGTAAAATAAACCTTTTTTAAAAAGATCCAGGACTTTTCCATTCTAACAGTTCGTAGCGTATGTATTTTTTTAATGTATGTCCGCCGATTTCGCCGTCAATTGTGGACCGAATTGTTTTATTTATTTTTTATTTGACAGTATAAAATGCTTCTAGACTGATCCCATTTTATCAAAATCCAGTTCTGATGTTGGGATCCATGAGGAATTGAGGGAACTCCTCTTATAGGCAAACATATAGCGATTTTTGTATTTTCATTTCATCAACATGTCAAGCATTTTGCATACAGAAAGTATCATTTGGTGAAGTGGAACTGATGGAGCAGACCACAGATGGCCACCGGAACTTCTGAATTATAAGTATTTCGCGGGTGGTGATAAGATATCTCGATTAAGGCCCAAATACTCAAACGTTACTTAACTTTAAGACGTTCTTATAAGTGTTTCTGTCGCTACAAAACAGTTTAAAGTGACAGAGACAGCACTATACTTAACGGCGACTTAAAATTGAATTGCGTTTGAGTATTCAGCAGTATGATAGTTAAGCGACTATAACGAAGCTCATTTAAATAAATGATTTTGGTCAAAATGGTACTATCAAAGTGATCTCATGAGGAAGCCGGAAGGTACGCACCGGAACTCCATGATTAAACAATGTATCCTAGCCGTGTTTGGAATATATTAAATATATTATTATTATTATTATATTATTGGAATTGTCATGAGATGCACTCTGGCTATAAATGATTTTTAAACGAATTCAAAAAAAAGAAGGTGGTTCTCAATTCATCTCTATATATATAAATAAAATAAAAAAGCCTTTTATTTCTTGTAGATAATACAGTTTCTATAAATATATCTAATAACTTCAGTTTCTTATTTCTAGTATTAGTATTCTTATTTTAGTTCTGTTAGTTTTACATATAATATATTTAAGTACTAGTAGAAGTTTTTTGTTGAATATTAATTATTAAAACAAATCTTGATCTACAAGAAACCCAGGGTGCTTACTCTTCAAACTAATTACAATTCCAATCTAAAGCCAATACGATTCCAATGTGAATTTTGCAGTCACGTGATTCGGTACGAGTACTCTTGAAAACAATATTGTCAACATTGGATTGAAATTGGGATTGCCCTGCGATTATTTTGTTACACGTGAAGTTAGCTACGTTACGCCCCGCAATAGTGTTGTTCAACTCATTACGATAAACCGATATTAGGGCCTTAAGGGCCTATACTACCTCAAATGGCTTAACATGATCCTCCGTTATGTCGAAAATACTGCAGTATTAATTTTGAAATAAATATATGGTAAAGTTGAGGATTAATGTTAAGTACTATGTTAGCCGAAAACACGATTCCATAAAATTTTCTCGATAGAAAAAAATTCCAAAGTTACCTCCAAACCGAACAATAAACCGCTGGTATTAAAAAAATACTTCAAATTAGATAATGAAACTTTACATATTAACTGAACTAACTATAAAGCAGGTCTTATGTTATTAACTTTTTTAAATGACCATTATTTTCACTGTAAAACTAAATTACCTAAACTATCGGCGACTTGGAGTCTTTTCCCTGCCGCCCTGTCTCGCTTGCTCGCGTGAACGGTAGCAATAGTGTGCGAGCGAGATACAGAGTGAGGTGACGCTGAGGTAGTATAGACTCTTAAAAGGCTTTATCCTTTAAATAATAAGGTTAATAAATAAATATGATACAAATTGTTGTTTAATTGATTAATTGTATCGTATTAAATTCATAACGACGTAAGGACATGATTAAAATAATAAAATTAACACTGACTTTGGCTGTATGCGGTAGGGTCGTTGCCATACTACAAAAAAAAATTAAAAGACGGCGTAGAAGTTCTCCAATTTCAAAAATAAAGTCAAGTCAAGTGGTTTTAGAGAAGTGAATTCGAAATGCAAGTATGTTTAGAACATTAACTTAAATATATTGTTCGCGTGTGGTTCCTTTTTAGTAACAATAATTGAGTGTCTGTTATGTTACCTAACTAATATTAAAGTTTTATACAAGTGGTAAGTAACTAATATAATCATACTTACATTATTATACTTATTTCTCTCTTATTTCTCTACTATAAAGCTCTGGATTGCGCTACCTCTTGGCATTAAAAAATCTGAAAACAAATTTACTTTTAAAAGAAAAGTTCATAACCACTACATATGTCAGACTAAATAATTCTCTACGACTAAATAGTCTTAAATAATAGTCTAGTCATACTAATTACACTGCGTTACACGATTTTGGTACCCTCTTAACTGTTAGCTGGAATGAATAGGTAATGAGTCATAGATTAAATGTTCCAAACATATGTGGTATCCATCACGTCTAGTTTTCGAGGTACATGACAATTTTTATTTCTACTACTCTTACTTTAGGCGTAAAGAAACAGTTACCGTTTTCGATGTATTTTTCTTTTTATTATTTTGTTTTGTTCAGTAATCGTTTCTATTCGTTAACGTCGACATCTTTGTACATATTTATTTGAAAATCCAATATGAATACTGGACTAAGTGGTCTTCGCAACTGCTTAAATGCACCAAATAAGTTTTGTTACGTTTGCGGACAGTATAAATGTAAAATAACAAACAAAAAATGTTTCCGAAAAGTGAGAAGTGCATATTTTACTCTATTTTGGATGTGCTATTAATCAAGATAAACCATGGATACCAAAGTTGTTTTGTGTTTCGTGCTATGCTACTCTCATATCTTGGTTAAATGGGAACAAGACATCAATGCCATTTGCCGTAGGTATCAGCTTAATGGCGTGAACCTAGTAATCATTTTAATGATTGCTACTTTTGCATGACTGATATACGTGGTTTTACAAAGAAAATCAAGCACAACATCAAGTATCCTGACGTTTCTTCAATGTCGAAACCAGTAACCTCGAAGTGAAGAAATGCCGCCTGCTTTAGCTCCCTAACTTAACTTGGTGCCTGGTTATCACTGAAAGCAGTTATAAAAGGGTTTTTATAAAACCACAGAGCCGAAAATGCGGAACAGCTAGTTACCGACATGTTAAAAGCATACGAAAAGTTAAGTTGCAGAATGTCATTAAAAATTCACTTTCTTCATTCTCATTTTTCTTTCTTTACATCTAATCTTGGTGCGGTCAGTGATGAGAAGGGCGAGAGGTTTCACCAGGATGAAAAGAAGCTTGAAGAACGATTTCAAGGCCGCTGGGGCAAAACTATGCTAGGTGATTACTGTTGACGATTAAAACGAGAAGATCATTCAGGGCACAAAAGAAAAAGTTAAAGTTTTACGATATTTTGTGTTAAAATTTTATAAGATTATTTTTTTGAGTTTTATTTACCTAAATTATGAAATTAAACTTGATTAATGTAAAAAATTCTGGTTGATTTTATTAGATTTTTTTTAAATATGTTTTGGCCTTTTAATTTTTTATATAATTTGGCACATTCTTCCGGAAGAAAAATGAGACGTGATGAAAAGAAAATTTGTATGTTTGTTTGATAAACGATATGTATTGTAAGGAACTAGATGGCGTTCGAGAACCACCATGAAGTTGGCAAGTGCGAAGATAGCAACGCGCGAGCAGCGCGCCTAGCTGGCATCTGGCACCGAGGCTGACGTTCTCTTTGTCTGGCGGACACCGACGGCTCAACATCGACCTAACATTTTGCTGTACTATATATGTGTATTTTTAAATAAATATTTATCTAAACTTTTACCTTGTTTTTCTGAGCTCTTATAGTTCAGAAGCGGGATAGAACTATTGCAGCCCACGCGCCCCACAGGCGTAAATGTTGATCGCAATAAAAAGGACAATAGCCATTATGACAACCAATTAAAGTGTAATATTTGTAAACGGCGAGGCCATACTGCAAATAAGTGTAATAATAAATTTCGGAAGCAAGACAAAACAACTTTGGTGTGTGTATTCTGTAGCAAGCGCGGACATGACGAAACGAATTGTTTCATTAAAAATAAAAAATGTAGTTACTGTGGCAAAACAGGTCATATAAAAGAAGAATGTCTTAAACTTAAAAATCGTCGTATAACTTCTAACAAAGAAAATGACAAACAATGACATTCTGTGCGCGTTATCACTGATGCGTCGGGTAGTTCGAAATCATAGACTTAGAAAACTATAGACCACTGCTTGGCGTGTCGCTGTAAGGGACAGAAAATCAAGGTACTTGCAACTTTAGGGTTACCCACTTTAAAGTGATTTTACCCCGAATGTTCTTCAATGTTCAGATGTTTTTCAATCTCTATTATCTACTTTGTACAAACGCACAGGGTTTATAAATAGAAACAAAACATCTATACCCAAAGTCTGAAATTCAGATCATTTATGTAAACAAAAGGGATAACATATCAAAAAAAAATTCTTCGTAATGGTTATTCATATAAAATGGCGAAAAAAAAAGGTGCCATTTTCTTTTAAGTACTGATTTTAAGAAATAGTAACTATAAAATAATCATACCGTATTATTTTTATAAATTTTTTAACAAAGTTATTAAAAAATGGAGATTTTCTGGTATAAAATATTTTATGGTACTGGTAACAATGCAGGAGATTCAAACATTTTCAAATTTTTTACATCTTCAACAACACTAATAATTACAACTCTCATTCATAGATTCATATCGTAAGTAGCATATCTTGCCACATTTTGGGTGAAAACTGTTTTGAGTGGAAATCGATTTTGGGAGGCCTACGTCTAGCAGTGGACTTAAGAGGGCTGATTATGGTGCCGATTCCCTTGTTCACAAACTAAACTAAATTTGAGTTCAGTGCATCTTTTTCTTTCTATTTCATTAAGAAAAGGACAGAAGATAAATTTTAGTTTAGTCCTGTCAAATTAATCAGCGCTTGACGTAAATTTACGTAATTTTAGCCGGCAAGTTTTTAATCACGTCTAAACTTGTATGGAGTAGTGACAGGCGCTGATTAATTTGACAGGACTTAACTAAAATTTATCTTCTGTCCTTTTCTTAATGAAATAGAAAGAAAAACATGCACTGAACTTAAATTTAGTTGAGTTTGTGAACAAGGGAATCGGCACGTATGACGATCATAATGCCGTGTCTCCGACAAACTACACAAAACATTGTTTGGCAATGGTATTTTGTTTGCATAGTTCTAAAAATTATTTCATTTTAATTTTATAGATGATTATTTACAAAAAAAAATAATTATAAAATGCTTTGCACCACCGTCCTGTCATTTTGGCAGTGACATTTCTTGACATTACTTTGTTTACATAAATTATCTGAATTAGAGACTTTGCGTATAAGTCAAAATAGTTTATTAGGATAGGAGTTCTTTCTGCGGGAAAATGAACATTTAAAGAAAACCTGAGATACAGCATAAAAAATATTTCTCCACTTTCATTCATAATCCCCGTGATTTTGGTTTGGAGGGAAATCTGAAAGTTTTTAACACTTTAATACCTACTACAAATACAATATTTTAAACTATAAATAGATACTAAAAGGTTAAGATGTAATATTACGTCCAGTGAAAAGTGGAACAAATTTGCTGCCAGCGCTATACATACACTCTAATAAAGCATTCATCTGAAATGATTGATGAAGGTAATTTATTTTATTGGCGTACAATTTTCCCCTGAAATGGGGAAGTATTCGAGTAAAAAGTAGGCAGCACTGAGCTTGGAGGTTATGTGAAGAATAATAAATAATAAAAACATAATTCAGCTCTCATTTTATCTTGAAACAGCTGTATATTTATTTTAAGAGTTGAAAAACCATATTAGTTGAAAACTTTCACTGTCTTTCACCGAATAAACTAAAATATTTAGCTACTTACGAATGAAAGGACAATCCGGCAATTTTCTTCTCACTATCGCTTTTGCAACCAAAAACACTGCACCTTACCATTTTGCAGCAATAGCTAAAGTCAATCCTCAACAAAAAACACAAAATAATTAGTATTTTTCGAAATAACAAATTAAATAACTTAAAATTTCGTCGCAACCACTTTTCGAACGCGTATCAAACGTCAAACTTTGTTTAGCAACTGAAGTGCTGTCCTTGAAAAACGCGACACGCGATAAGGGACAGAAAATGTTAGGCTCTGTCTCTTTTCTTTACAAGCATCTTGTATATATTTTTCTTTTTCTTGTGTAAGTAAGATAGAAGATGACCAGCGATCTATTGTTTTCTCTATCTACGTTCGAAATATTACATGACCGTAAAAATTAATGATTTTTCTGTGTATGGTTTTATTGATTTTGGAAGCGCTTGCGTTACAATAACAGAATCGGTAGCTAGTCGTTTAAAATTAGAAGCGACTCCTTGCGAAAATATTGTTTTGTTCGGTTTTGGTGGCTCAAAAACCAATCCGATCGGTGTAGTAGTTGTTAAGATTCAAGTTGACGAGGCTACTTGTGATTGCAAGGCTTACATAGTACCTGACTCTGCTCAAGATATTGGCACTATAATAGGCCAGCCTTTTACAGAGCATTCTACCGTCTATGTGATTAAAACACCGACATCTTTAAAGTTATTTAATGCAAATCAATTTCTCGAACTACCTGGTGCATGTAACGATAATGAGCGCGTCAAGTTAGTTTCGGATGACGAAGTAATTTTACAACCCGGTGTTAATAAAATACTATTATCTTGTTTTGATTTTGTCTCTGGTTCGATTACACTGCGTGCTACTGAATATAATACGCCGAGGGCGGAATGTATTATTCCTGAATGCGACACCGACCGTTCTTGATGGCAAAGTTGTTTTAAACGTAATTAATATTAGTAATGAGGTCATAAAACTACCGCGCAACCGATGCGTGGCGCGAGCGACAATTACGGACGATAATAAAAAATACAAAATAGGTGATTACCTGGAACCAAATGTCGTGACTGACCTTGAATCTTTACTGCATAAATATTCTGATTGTTTTTCGGGTAATGAAAATAAAATTGGAAAATGTTCAGTCCAAATGCACATTGAATTAACTGATACGAAGCCTATTTATTACCGTCCGTATCGAATGTCTTTAGGAGACCGGGAGAAAGTTCGTGATATTGTATCAGACTTATTAAGTAAAGGAATTGTGGAGGAATCAAATTCCTCATATGCCAGTCCCGTCATACTGGTCCCCAAAAAGTCGGGTGAAGTACGCATGTGTGTGGATTACCGTGCATTAAATAAAATTACTAAAAAGGAACGGTATCCTTTACCCGTAATACAAGATCAGTTAGACCGGTTATCCAAGCAACGCGTTTTCACATGTCTTGACATTATGTCAGCATATCATTGCATTCAAATTGCTGATGATAGCAAACAGTATACAGCGTTCATAACACCGGATGGGCACTATCAGTATACGCGTATGAGCTTTGGATTGGTGAATGCACCGTCAGTGTTTCAGCGCGCAATGGACAATATTCTCGGTTCTTTACGTTTCCAATATGCAACAGCATATTTAGATGATATCCTCGTTTACGCTGAAAATTATGATGATGCATTGCACCGCCTCAAAGCCGTATTGGAGAAAATACGGGATGCTAATGTGACGCTCAGGTTAGACAAGTGTTCTTTCTTAGTTTCAAGTATAGAGTACTTGGGGCATGAGGTGTGTCAGGGCGAAGTCAGGCCGTCCAAGTATAAGCTCACTGCAGTTCAAGATTTTGCTGTGCCTGGAAATGTACATCAGGTACGTCAGTTTATGGGTTTGGCAAATTATTTTAGAAAGTATGTGCCTAATTTTGCCAGCCTCGCTCGTCCTATCACTGTACTCACCAAAAAGGACCAACCATGGGTATGGGGTGACGAACAGTCTCTTGCATTCCATCACATTAAATCAATCTTAGTAAACCAACCCGTGTTGGCGTTGTTTAATCCAGATTATGAAACCCAAATTCATACAGACGCGTCCAAAATAGGCTTAGGTGGAATATTGCTTCAGAAGCAGCCGAACGGTGCGTGGAAACCAGTCGCATATGCGAGTAGACAGACTACGCCTGTCGAACAAAAGTATCATAGTTTCGAACTAGAGACGTTGGCTGTTGTCATGAGCCTGAGAAAGTTTAAGGTATACGTGTCAGGTTTAAAATTTGTTCTAGTCACCGATTGTAGCGCATTACGCTGGACATGGACCAAACGTGATTTGTCTCCCCGCATCGCCCGGTGGTGGCTTGAAGTTCAAGGCTTTGACTTTACTGTTGAGTATCGTGCCGGTAAATCTATGGCTCACGTAGATGCGCTGAGTCGTAACCCTGTGGATTCAATATTGCGATGTGTTGAAAAAGACTTAATTGAATGTCTGCAGCAGGATGATGACTCGTTGCGTGGTCTCGTAGACCAGTTGAAAGATGAGGTTGCAAAGGGCATAACTAATGGCTTGGCTAAGGATTTCTTGATTGAGAATGGTGTATTATTTAGAAAACTCGGAAATAATCAAAATGTAGTTGTACCACGAATGTCACGTTGGTCTCTCGTTCAAAGTTTCCATGATAATAACGGTCACGTTAATTTTAATAAAACTTACAATGCCATAAGGTCGAAGTACTGGTTTCACGGTATGCGTCGGTTTATCCAAAAGTATACTCGTGGTTGTATATCATGTCAATATGCTAAAAAACCTACTGGCCGTCGTGTGGGGTTGTTACATCCAATTGAAAAGGTGGCCGTACCTTTTCACACGGTTCATGTAGACCATCTTGGCCCGTTCTGTAAAAGCCCATCAGGCAAAATGCACATTCTAGCAATAATAGATGCCTTTAGGAGGTTTATATGGATCGAAGCTGTTCGAGACGTCAGTTGTAAATATGTGTTGCAGACGTTTGACCAATTAATTAAAACTTTTGGTGTTCCAAGTCGTGTAATAAGCGACCGTGGCAAAGCTTTCAGCTGCAAAGATTTCAAGGAGTATTGCGCTCATAGGCAAATAAAACATGTCATGACGGCTGTCGCTAGCCCTAGAGCAAATGGACAGATAGAACGTTTTAATAGGACTATACTTGACGCCCTTGTAGCGTACGTTGGTGATGACCAAAATGACTGGGAGAAATATTTGCCTAAGGTACAGTTAGGATTAAACTCTAACGTAAATAATAGTACGGGTAAGACTCCATTGGAACTTCTGTATGGGTTTCGACCTAGACTCGTAGGCGATATAATTGTGCCCGACAGGTCACCGAATTTAGACGAATTAAGGGAAGTCGCTGTCACGCGATCAGCTAAGTTGTCTCAGCAGGCAAAGGACAATTATGATAAAAAACGGCGTTATGAAGTACCTTTTAAGATAGGTGATCTAGTTCTTGCCGAAAGAAAGATCATTCGTAAGGGTTTACGCAGTGGTAAACTAATGCCGCGTTTTGACGGGCCATATAAAATTGTAAAGGTCCTGCCTCATGATCGGTACGTGATTAAGAGTACACGTAGCCGTGGTCGACTTTATGAAAATGTCTTGGCCATGGATAAGTTAAAGCTTTTCAAATGTAATCATTCTGATGAGTCTGATAACTCTTATTCTGAATAAATTTCTAATACGAAAGTTATATTGTTCAGGACGATTTATTTCATTGATTTGTGCACAATCAATATTTGTTAAATGGATCTATTTTGTATATTAAAAATAATTTATGATCGATCTTTGTTTCAATAGCGCTAGCCTTCAGAGGCGTTGATTACTTACAAACAAAATTCAATAATACATTTAGCCTTAAGAGGTTGTATTCTTGATAATTAGTCGTGTGTCTATCCTTAAGAGGAAGACAATGTCTTAGGAGGCTATTGTGACGCGACTTTTACGATGTGAACCCTGAAGGGTTAGCCATCATTATACCCACAACCGGTTTTGTTTATTTTATTGGGTTATGTAAACATTAAGACGTCAATAACACTGACATTCAGACGTCAGTTCAAATTGGCATTCAGAAGTCAATAACACTGACATTCAGACGTCAGTTCAAATTGGCATTCAGACGTCAATAAACCTGACATTCAGACGTCAGTTCAAGTTGGCATTAAGACGTCAATATCACTGACATTCAGATGTCAGTTCAAGCTGGCATTAAGATGCCAATCCCATCGTGTCGTCGCCACATCGTGAGTTCGTGAGCAAACTGGGCAGTCATCAGCACCAAGGAGAGCTACGCGGGACGCGCAGCTGTATCAGGAAGGCCGACTGTAAGGAACTAGATGGCGTTCGAGAACCACCATGAAGTTGGCAAGTGCGAAGATAGCAACGCGCGAGCAGCGCGCCTAGCTGGCATCTGGCACCGAGGCTGACGTTCTCTTTGTCTGGCGGACACCGACGGCTCAACATCGACCTAACATTTTGCTGTACTATATATGTGTATTTTTAAATAAATATTTATCTAAACTTTTACCTTGTTTTTCTGAGCTCTTATAGTATAAATAAGAAAACATGACATTTCAAAGCGGGTACTCAGTTTTTTTTTTCATTTGTAACGCAGTGTTATTATTAGGTGGTATTTGTTAAAATATCTATTAGTTTATTTTATTTGTATATGTGTATTAGTATCATATAACTATATAAATTCTCGTAATCTAGAAGTTATTATTTTAGACATTATTTTTGTACCCTATCACTATGTTTTTATATTTAACCCAAAGGTTGACTGGTAGAGAATGCCTTGTGGCATTAAGTCCGCCTAAGTATCACTATTGTACATGAAGTTTAAATAAAGAAATAAAATTATTTAAAGTAATGTTTTCCGTGATTACATTTAAAATTGTGATTTTTTTTTCTTTTTTTTTGTCAATGTATTTATTTATTTAACAATTTATGTACACACATATAAACAGACAAGAAGAAAGGAACAGAAAAATACGTACACAAGTATTTTTCTGTTCCTTTCTTCTTGTCTGTTTATATGTGTGTACATAAATTGTTAAATAAATAAATACATTGACAAAAAAAAAAGAAAAAAAAATCACTATTTTAAATGTAATCAAAAAATGTAAATAAAATTATTTAAAGTAATGTTTTCCGTGATTACATTTAAAATTGTGATTTTTTTTTCTTTTTTTTTGTCAATGTATTTATTTATTTAACAATTTATGTACACACATATAAACAGACAAGAAGAAAGGAACAGAAAAATACGTACACAAGTATTTTTCTGTTCCTTTCTTCTTGTCTGTTTATATGTGTGTACATAAATTGTTAAATAAATAAATACATTGACAAAAAAAAAGAAAAAAAAATCACAATTTTAAATGTAATCACGGAAAACATTACTTTAAATAATTTTATTTACATTTTTTGATTACATTTAAAATAGTGATTTTTTTTTCTTTTTTTTTTGTCAATGTATTTATTTATTTAACAATTTATGTACACACATATAAACAGACAAGAAGAAAGGAACAGAAAAATACGTACACAAAGCTCCATTAAATCCTTACCTCCCCAAAAAACATGTGCATTCAAATCCGTGATAGGCCCAAGTTGGTTTTTGTATTTTGCAAAAACATGTCATTACAATTAATGTATTGTTTTAGTGAATAAATAAGTACTTTCTGTATTAAATATTGTTTTTATTCAATAAAAAGTTAATACTTTTATTAATGCATATAATGACAAGCAATAATGTTTAACATTTACGAAAACTTATACAACGTCTAAGTAGTCCGGAGGTTTCGTTTTCGCTGGCTAGTCTGTCAAACTATGTATGAGTATGAAGACATTCGGTAATGCGATGGTTCTAATCCAAGTCGAACTAGTAAACTCTTTTTGAAGTATTCTTTAGATTATTCGTAACGAATTTAATATGGAAGGTATTTAAAAGTACTTCAATTTTATTTAAAAGTACTCCCATTTCATTTACCTAATTTTGCCTGTGTTCCACCAAATATACTGAATGTGCACCAAAATATAACCTAACCTAACCTTTAATATTTGGTGCACGATCAGTATTTTTCGGGGAAGAATAAAATTTTAGAAATGCATACCTTAAGATTTTTGGTGAACACAAAAATATTATCCATATAATATTGTAGCAGTGTAACATTTTAAAACTTGAGGGGTTAATACATAATGACGCTGAGTGTACAAGTTATTTTCTTGGTCTATGTTTTATATAATTATATCATTTATTTCATAAATTTCCTCAAACTAATTCTTACTCACTTTATAAATTGCTTTAAATTCGTCTTCATTCATAGAAAACGCTTTGTCTGTTTAACGCATCATCCGACGCTCATTTTGTCTTTGGATTCAATTGCTTTTTATGAGAATTATGTAAAATACTGTATATAACTGCTAATCGTGCCATATTGTACACTTATTACTTACAAAAAACCACTTAAAACATAAAACAATTTCTAAAAAGTTACACTTTTGCTATTGGAAAAATCACAATGAACTAACAATAATCCTAAAGGTACGCTTACACGGGCAACTAAAATTGCTCAATCCTGGTCAATTCTCGTCAACTATGACGTCACGACTACATCCAGCAATTTAGGGCGATGGCAACATGTAGCAACCTGTTGCCAGAGATACGGCCACACAATACCATGCAATATGGAGCAACCTTCAAAAACTAGGCAATACAAGTCAATATACCGACGACACACTTGTTGCACTGACTCTCGCAAAAACGAGACGTAGTTATAAGCATATACGAGATTCCAAACCGATTGGATATTCGGCAACGCATATTGGCGACATTGAGAAATGTGAAATATATGGAGCAATATGAAGCAATATTCCCGAAATAATTGTCGCATTTTATTGTTGTTGCTCCAGATTGCTCCACTTAATTGATCCAGATTGATCCATTAGTGTTGCCAAGCGATAATTTCTCAAAAAATTGCCCTTGTAAGAGCACCTTTACGCAATACTGGCGCAATAGACAGCTGTCAAAATACAGTCAAGAGTCGTGTTTAGAGCACGCCAAATAATAACCTCCTTACTAATAAACGTTGTATAGCGTCTGTATAGTTACACACCGATTTCTCTCTTTCACTCGTCAGTAATTTGACTTTCGAAAGAAGAAGACAAAGCGTTGTGTAACTATACAGACGCTATACAACGTTTATTACTAAGGAGTTAAGTATTTAATCCACTTGGTGTAATTATGTTGATGATGAATTGATGATATAAACCTTTCTGTTACTGTTGTTTACATAACAAGTAGTGGTATACGATTGGTGTGAGGTAGGTACCACAACAAAAAAGTGAAAAAGAAGTCGGTCTTTATATATTTTTTTGTAAATAAAGTTTTATTTTAATTTAATAATAATAATAATAATAATCTTTATTTATACATAACAGATTGTAGTACATGTAACAGTTATCACAAAGTGGGTATTTTTCCTGTCCGCAAATCATTGGATTATTGACATCGATTCTATTATAAATGTATGGTACGCTTTATATTTCCCAACCCATAGTCTATCTGTTTGTCGCAGTTGGTCAACTCAACCGTTTTACCAATAGTCGGTGGCTTTTGATTGGCGGAATTTGCGTCCACAGTATCTCGGAACGTGACATTTACGCATTCTGAGTTTGAATGCAGTTGGTTGATGATATTTATCGTTTATATGTTGCAAAGGCAGTAGCAGAGCGTTTGTTTGGAGTAGACACCGAGTAGCAACAAAGGAGAATGATTAAAAGTGGTACCAAAAAGTGTCGCGCATCAAAACCAAAATTATTAATTAGTTTCTTATTTTTTTACGACATTACGCGTCGGGATTTGATTTTAAAATAGAGAATATTTTTGAGTGTACATTATTTTACTTCCTATAAATGACGTTCCGTTTCACAAGATATGATTGACATAAACTTGATTTTAATTTAAAAAAAAACTAGAATAGAATATAATCTTTATTTAAAAGATTATCATTATTTTATCTATGGTTAATTGGCCATTCACAGCCGGTCATAAGGACGTAGAATGCAATAGACTCGATTTTTGATGAATCAACTAACCCGTAATCGTTTATTTTGTGCAATAAATAACTATATCGTTGCTTGAACAACATTTCAGTAATTATACATATTTACACTGCTTTCTTTGAATAATAGCAAACAATTAAGTAAAATCAGTACACCAAATCGATTTAGTTTGGTTTATTGCTAATTAACACAAAATCGATTTTCTTATCATAAAGATTTTAATTTAACGATTACATCCCTAAAGACTCCCACACACTGGCGCGATATCGCGAGTGCGACAAGGGCCGCGCTGCCTGCCGCGCCCGCGATATTGCGCCAGTGTGAGGGAGCCTTAAATCCCGGCCGGCACAACTAACCTCCAACTAGTTTACAGTTATTGTGCATCTGATGTTTGTACTGACGTATTGTCGTATTAGCGTAATAGCTTTGTTTGCGCTAGCGAACCTCAACTCTCAAAAACACAAACGATCGTACGTCTGTGTTTTTGAGAGTTGAGATTAATTAATTATTGAATTGTGTGTTGAGAAGTAGAACTTGTTTGTATTATTTGAACTTTTTTTTTCTGTGTAACTTTTTTTTGTGCATATATGTCAAGTCGACCGATTGATGACCGGTCGACCGATTGATTACAGTCGTGGATAACTCCTACTCATTTAAGCAGATCTTATGTAAAATAAGATCTGCTTAAATGAGTAGGAGTGAATATATACTTAAGAATGTCAGGCACCTTCTATTTCCTGACTCTGCTTCAAGATCGAGCAAACACAATCAGTGAAGGAAGTTTATCCTTGCCTGCTTTTGGTCATAGAAGATTATGTTTTTCTTGTGGAAATTCTATTCTACGTGCAACTAGAAGATATTCTATAAGACAAGATCGGCAAGAGAGAAACATTTTAGTTGGACATGTTCCGCTGCATCTGGGAAATATTTTAATTTAGGTTGTGACGTTAACGTGAACTTTTGTAGGAGTTAGTATGATCAGTGTACCTAGTCTATAAAATACAAAGTTTGATTTTTATGCAGCATGGTACGGGATTCCATACATACATGAGCATTGTCCTTTGTGGCAGACAGAACAACACAGATCTTTCTTTCTTGAATTTAAATAAGTTGTTATAGTTGGGTTGTTCCCTAGACTTTGTTAAGTATTGTATCAGGATTTGTCTTACTAATATTATGTTAGTCTAAATAAAACTAAATGAGTATTAAAACACTCATTTAGTTACTCTGTGGCAACAATAGCGTATCTTTTGTTTCGACGAGTCACAGATGTTCGATAGCGGGTAGAAATGAAATTCCTCCGTCACCCGCTTCAGTTGACATTCTCAAACGACGTGGCCAGAATTCTGATTGGCGAAAATGTATTTTTCCCGCCGACATTCACTAGTGCTGCGTAGCTTTCATTTGTCAAATCTTTGCAGAGTTCAAAGCTAGATGGAATAAAAATTGTGGGTAAGCTGAATTGACTGTGATCGGGTTTCAAGACCGTATGTGACTGATGTGGCGTTTGAATTCAGTTGATCTAAATATCATGTGTGCCTGGTTTTATAGGACATATCTTGTCTTTTGAAACTTCTGAGAAGTTCTTTTATGAAGCTTATAAGACACTAATATCCACTCTATGAAATTCTAGGCCAACTTTGTATGTGTAATGATTTTGTAAAATAATAATTAAGGTTATGACTTTTTATCCACAAACAACAGATGGCGCTAGTGGTCGCACGACTTTTATACATCCACCTTAGGTATTAACGACTTGTCTGTCGTAATTAGAGACACAATTAAAAACCCATTGTGTCTCGCGTAGATCTACGTTCCGACAGACGAGAGGTTAATTTGTAGAATATCGATATTAAAGTATATTTGTTTTGTATAATTAAGTAATAATTATTGTTTAAATTAAAACAGTTTATTTATATTTAATCACTAGCTTCTGCCCGCGACTTCGTCCGCGTGAAATTTCGGCACACCCATCGCGTCTCATCCCGTCGCTTGCCCTTGCTTTAATTTCGTTATCGCTTAGCGTTCTTTCTGACTTTTGTTCTTTTCGCTTGACTCCTAAGGATCGTAGCGTGTTGCTATAGCCTTCCTCGATAAATGGACTAACCAAAATTAAAAAAAAAAAACTATTCGAACCAGAGTAGTTCCTGAGATTAGCGCGTTCAACCAAACAAACTCTTCAACTTTAAGAGTCTATACTACCTCAACGCCACCTCACTCTATATCTCGCTCGCACACTATTGCTACCGGTCACGCGAGCAAGCGAGACAGGGCGGCAGGGAAAAGGCTCCAAGGCGCCGATAGTTTAGGTAATTTCGTTTTACGGTGAAAGTAATGGTCATTTAAAAAAATTAAATAACATAAGACCTGCTTTATAGTTAGTTCAGTTAATATACAAAGTTTCATTATCTAATTTGAAGTATTTTTTTGAATACCAGCGGTTTATTGTTCGGTTTGGAGGTAACTTTGGAATTTTTTTCTATCGAGAAAATTTTATGGAATCGTGTTTTCGGCTAACATGGTACTTAACATTAATCCTCAACTTTACCATATATTTATTTCAAAATTAATGCTGCAGTATTTTCGACATAACGGAGGATCATGCTAAGCCATTTGAGGTAGTATAGGTAGTATAGACTAAAAAATCACAGGAATCGATTCAGTAAACGATTCTGAACAACCTACTTACTTAATCAAAGTCAAAGTCAAATTATTTATTTCAAATAGGCAAATAAAAGGCACTTTTGAATGGCAGAGTTTACAACAATACCAGTTAATTGATTCTAATTGTTCCAAAAGGTAGTTACGTATGGAGAAGAATGGGCAAGAAACTCCACACTTACTCTTTTAAAATGTTAACGTTAATGTGCATTCATTTAGTTACACATTGTGTAGGTATACGATACTATATATATACGACAGTTTTTTTTTTTTTTCTTTAAGGTCTCGATACAATATACCAAGCAAAGCTAGACATGTCGTCAGATAATACCTGGCTATCTCAATCTGACCACACCATTAAATCCGATACCTCCATTTTACAACTTCTACCTCTGAGCTACATAAGTAGTTCAGTCACGTACTGCCGACTGCACAAATGTTCTCGTTACGTATGCAACCAGGCTTCAAACTTGGGACTATCTACTGCACAAAGGAATATCTTGGTAAATCCTTTATACTAGTTTTATATGGGAAAATCTTGATAGAAGAACTTGCCGGTCTGTGGGTTATGGAACTTTTTTTTATTGGTGAAAGTTTCAGGCTTATCTTTGTGGTCAAAGAAAAATTAAAGCCCATTGTTTTAGTTCGAGCTTCAAGTATCGGCCTTATCAGAATACCAGCGCTGCAATATCATGCTGAGATAGGAGCCTTTTGGCTCCGTACAGGACTTTCTGTTTTTACTTTCGGACGATACCGTGTGGTGCCGGACGTAAAGAATAGCACCACCCCATTTCCTCCCGTGGGTGTCGTAAAAGTCGACTAAGGGACTTACTAGAGAATGGGCATCAGCGTTCTCTATGCATTTTTGAAACCATACTGCGATCGCCAACCCGCCTGCCAAGCGTGGCGATTATGGCAAATTCCCCCCTTTTGGGTAGGCATATGTCCAGCAGAAGACGTGTTTCGGCTGAAATGATGATGATCAATGAGGACTTTCTATTTTTATTTAACTTTTGCTTTTTTGTTTTCATTTTATTATTATTAATGTTACTATGAGTGTGTTTAGTTTAAAATGTGATCTTCCTGTACGAGTCCCAATAAATACTTTTTCTTTCTTTCAAGTAAAATTGCAGACATAGTTACAGTTACAACGTACAAACAGGAACACATAATTGAAGCCTACTCAACTAAATATTATTTTACTTGGAGCAACACAACAAATCTAGTAGAGTGTAGATTTGTTGAGTACCTGGTACTTGTTGAAAGGCCTACACTGTCCTCCCATACCTATTAACACTGTTATTAATTGAAAATATTGAAGCCTATTACTTGTTAAAGAGTAACCGTGGAGTTTCTTGCCGGCTCTTCTCCATAGGAAACGACCAATTGGAACCGTGCACCTAGCTTCTGACGTGTCATTAGTGCCCATGTAGGTTTATGTGTAATAAAATATTTTGATTAAACATCTAGTGGAGTCCAAATAGTCATTTGCTTTAGTAGTACTGAATAAATAGGTGTTTGACTACTTGGAGTAAGCCTAACATGTGACCATTCACTGTATTATATGTTCTTTCTATTGTTACGCGCCACAATTAATGCCTGGTACATCGAGACAATTTTAAGTACCACTAGCGCCATCTAGTATCGAATAGCAGAACTAGTAGACTCGAGATTCTTCTAGAGAATTCGATGCTAGAACTTTCTAGAACTTTAGACATCTGGTCAGCCAGGGCAGGTATGTAATGGAACATTCTAGATGTTTCTACAGAAGAAGGTTCTGGAACGATCTAAGGAATATATAAAGCCGTATGCACCGCGACTCGGGACAGTCGAAATTAAGCGACAAGTACGATACAAGCGATCTTCGAGTGCAACTTTAAGAATGATTAGTAGTGCATTTGTGTTTTATAATTAGTGTGTTGTTTCCTTCTTCGTTCAGTCTTTCTCCCTGTGGAATACGCTCCCCCTGGAAATCAGGATGGCAACCAACCGATTATCATTTAAAGTTCGCGAGCACATTCGTAAGAAGCTGGCAGTATCATCAAAAACGTTAATGTTTTTCCCTTGTTTGTCTTATTTTTTTTTAGTATATTCGTGTATTTATGTATGTTTATTTGTGTTTATATATTTATATATAATTAGGTACATATATTACAGTTATAGTTTGTAATATTTATATGTGTTACTTTATAATACATTTATTCCTAGATTTTTTGAAATTAAACCTATCACTGTTTGTCTCTGCATCACCCAACGGTTGACTTTTAGAAAATGCCTATGGCATTAAATCCGCCTCTATACATTTCTGTGCTTGAAGTATTAAACAAGTAAATAAATAAACAAGAAACAATAATTTTTCTACTAGACTAAGTCCCAATTTCACAAAAGAATTAACCCTTTGTGTACAGAACTGGCGGTAAACACAGTAAGCTAAAATACACAAGACTTTTAGTAAATTAAACATGGGCCTTATAAACCAGGAAGTCTGAAATCAAGTGAAACGATCTTAGTGGAATAATCCCGTAATCTTTACACTCGAATAAATATCGCTGCTCATCCGTTTGATAAAACTCTTGTAGTACCCTCCAGCGATGTGCTCAAAGAGATGTACGAGTATCTTTAGTGGTCCGAATTTCATAGAAAATTATATGAAGAATTTGTAAAGAATAATTAAGCACGGATTGGATTTAATGGCTGTAAAGGTACACATGCTCATAAAATATACAGGAGAATTTCCTACGCTGGGCCAACGTTTTTAAAAAAAATGCATGCATAATTTTACTAACCTATGTGGGTGGATCAAATCAAATCAAATCTTTTTATTGTGGCATAGGTTATACAGACAGATGTTAGGTAAATTACAGATCCATTATGTCCTGCCTAGTAGGCATACAATAATAAATTATGTCAATATGCAACATATCAAAAATTTCATCGTTCATCACATATATAAAGCAAATCTTACAAAATAAGAGTTAGGTGTGTGCGTGATCCGACTTGTACTTGACCGGTTTACTAGATCGATGATTAGGTTGCAGGTTCAAATCTAGTAAGTAGTCATTTTCATGTCATAATGTACTTATTTTCCAAGTTTATCAACTCGGTTGACAGACGTTGAAGAAAACTTGTTAAGTTATACTGTTTATTTATTTATACAATTTTAAGAAAGCTTACAGACTAATACACGTAAATGGTAACGAAGTAGTGAACATCTGACAATTGCTAATTACAAGCTTCCACTGTATATATAACAATGTTGTAACACAAGATTAAAGGGGGAGAAAAAAAAAAGATTAAAGGAAAAGGTATGGAAAATAGGTAGGTATGCCGTGATAAACCACAAAATATTCACCCATTGAAATATTCCTTGCTCAAAATTGTCCTGATTCTTAACGCACTTGTGCAGAATAAATCAATTTCTAAATACGATGGCAGGTTGTCGAATGATATTGCACTGCGTATACAAAAAGCGTTACGCCTATAATGTGTCGTTGTAAACGGTACTTGTAATAATGGTCGTAATCTTAGGTACGTCTTGTTACTATAGGTACTGTATTTAGCTTTATTTTTTTTAGACAGGTAAATTTTTTAACCAGTGCGCAATTTTTTTTGGTGGTTCAGTATCAGTAATAGACTACATTTCCATTATTTGTTCAAAATTTTTTTTGTCCTTGAAATTAGCGAAATATAGATACAATCTATTCGTAATAATATCAATGGGTGAGCGCACAGCTGATAGATACCTACAACTGCGTTCCGCTTCACTGACCGCTCTGCTGGTGCGTTGCGCGACGAGTATCCAGTATACCAGTTTCAAAATAAACATCTGTCATTAACGATATCTTCATTTTTTGTACTGAGACATATCAAAATAAGAAATAGGTGTATAATAAAACACGTTTAAGTTTAATTTCTCAAAATTTGACTACTGATTAAAAACTTTTCCTGTATTTTAATAAATAAACGAACATTTTCAATGGTATTACATTTCCCTTCATTTCTATTTTACTGCTAACTGTACCTTTTGACCCAAATCAGGTTGGTCCCATTCAAGATAATTTTCTCTCAGTAAGACCATGGCTTTTCAAATAGGCATTGTTCGCGATTCGGAACCGAACACAAATCCCACTGAATTTATTTGTTTTTGCGTTCGTTATGGTGACGCTTTCGGCGATGCTCCATACAAAATTATAATGTTTATTATTTGCTGAGCAGTTATTTTTTAATTCTACATAAATTATGAACAAATAGTAAACCTTTTTTTAAAGGTTTACTATTTGTTGTAATCTAGTACGTAAGTGCTTTACTTACATGCAACCTGATTCTACAGAAACTTTTTTTTAAAGGAAGAAATAATATTGTTTATCGAATTTCAGATTTGACTTTATGCGACGACTTAATGTCTTAGTTATATTGTTGTTTTCAACAACAATAAAACTAAGACGAGTAGAGCAGAGTGTGTGTTTGTGTGTATGTAATGTATGTATGCATACTTACTTCAAATAGTGCCAACATTAGTTTCTTTTTAAACAATTTAAGTTGTTCGATATCACTTTCGACAGCAAATACCTGTTGGAAGAATTGATGTCTTCATACCGTATTTGAATTGTCAAAATTGTACGGTTACGGATTTGTGAATACTGTTTAGAGGACTTCGTCGATTACATCGACTTTCAATACGGCATGAAACCGTTTCGTACCGTTGTGAATAGCTATGACAGAAAGCTACCCTATTAAGTGCAGATTTCGCCAAATGAAACTGAACGCGATCATCACTTCTAAAGCGCGTGAAATTCAACCTAAGTGTCATAGGATATATTTTGCGTTTCAGGCGAACGAAGACGTGAGCTGTTAGGTACATACAACATGTCCCAGAACACACACCACAAGCACCCCAATTAGAATATTATGTTATAATTACAATAATACATGCACTGAATTTTTATTGTTATTGTTACGAGCTTGCGGTTCGTGACAATGAAAACTGCCGATTTACAAACTAAAAATGACACTTTAATTAATCAACACTGATAACAACTCGAACACACTAATTATAAAGCACTACTGATCGCACTTGTTCGCTTATCGTTTGTATCGTACTTGCCGTTCGACTGTCACGAGTCGCGGTGCATACGGCCTTTTATATTCCTTAGATCATTCCAGAACCTTTTAGAAACATCTAGAATGTTCGAGTATATACCGGCCCCTACTGACCAGTGTCGAAAGTTCTAGAAAGTTCTAGCATCGAATTCTCTAGAGGAATCTCGAGTCTGCTAGTTCTGCTACTCGATACTAGATGGCGCTAGTGGTACTTAAACTTGTGTGGCGCGTAACATTATGTATAAAACATTGTCTATTTATTAAATTAGTTATACTGATCGTAGGAGAAAACTGTTGTCATATTACAAATCTACGCACGCTCACAGTCGCACACATGTTTAAGGTGTATCTATTCATAAACGAAATATTTTAAGAGAAACAAAAAGCCATAGCAATTTTTTTTTTTTTTGTCGATATGTTTTTATTTTTACGTAATTATTATAATTTTAAAATTGCTTAAGTTATTCTGCGAAAAACCTTTACTTAGTTATTCTATGAATTACCAGCCCGGACGCGGCGACGACAGTGGCATTACCTTTTGATAATTAACATCATAATTATTATCAAGTAATTTAAAATTATTTAATTTTTTAAATAACATACCTACTTGGATTTAAAAAAGGATGGTATTTAAAAGTACTTCAATTTATTCCCATTTCATTTACCTAATTTTGCCTGTGTTCCACCAAATATAATGAATGTGCACCAAAATACCTAACCTAACCTAACCTAACCTTTAATATTTGGTGCACGATCAGTATTTTTCGGGGAAGAATAAGATTTTTGGTGAACACAAAAATATTATCCTTTAAAAAATAACCATTTCCATGGCTTCTTTACCACTTATGTGGTGTATCTTTTTAAATATTTCGTGTATGAATAGATACCTTCTTCCTTCCTTCCTTTTCTTCTTTTAGATACCTTCTTCTTCTAGCTTAATAGGTACTTCGTCCATTTTGATTTGTTTGGACTGTGCAGTGGAAGTGTGACTGTAATTTACGTAATTTTAATTATTTTTGGATACAACATTACGAATATAACAAAACCGACCAATTGCGTGTCGGACCAGGCACAATGAAGGGTTCCGTAGTTGGGATGAATTTATCCCAAGAACAAACTTAACATTGTAGTTGAGAAACATGCTCTCCTATACAGATTGTATGGGGGAACATGTTTTTCAACTGCAAATTTAAGTTAGTCGACTATTACTCGTAAACTTGAAAAGCCTACTTAGCTGTGATAGTTTTCCTTTTAACTTCGTGTTATATATATACTACTATCGTGAATGTTTTCACCAATGCAAAACTCACCGTTTAGCTGGCAGAGGGGGAAAGTTGACTCTAACACAAAAATTAGCATTTTATATCCTAATGTTTCAGAAACGAATCCCTTAATCAAAAAATTGTTTTCACAAACCCGCAATATTTTTAAAAGACCCATCCAACACATACCCACACCATAGGGTAGGCGAAAAAAAAAAACATCCCCACTTTACATGTACAGGAGGTACCCTAATTAACTATTTTTTCATGATTTTATTTTACCATTTTGTCGACGTGATTAATATGTATATCCATGCCAAATTATAGCTTTCTAGTACTAAGAGTCTCTGAGCTAAGCTGGGGACGGACAGACGGACAGACGGACGGACGGACGGACATGGCGAAACTATAAAACCCGTTTTCTAATTTTGGGTTTTTATTTGTTTCAAATATAATTTTAATTTTAATATATGTGTGTGTCTATGGACTGTGAATGTCTGAATTAAATATATTATTAATATTTATTTTATAAGGGTACCCTATTGACTATGGAACCCTAAAAAATTACAGAAATCGATTCAGTAAACGATACTGAACAAACTACTTTTATAATGTGCATTAATTCAGTAACAAATAGTATATAGAATAGAATAGAATAGAATTTGTTTTATTGGAGTAACCAAGACTCAACAAGAGTGTTAGTAAAGCTTACGGCTATGTTAGTAAGCACAGACACTAAACAAAAACAAGGAAAACAATACTATTAACAAACAATAATGTTAGGTCACCGTTGAGAGACGAGAGAGATGAGAGACGGCACAACAGTGACCCACGTAAATACAGTCCAGGCGCATTATTATATTGCACGTGGAGAGCGCTGTACGATCTTTGCGTATATCTAGCCCACAGGCTGCACGTCTAAAAAGCCCTACAGTAGGCTCGAAAAAGCGTGATTTTAACAGGAAGTGAGCATCGTGCAAACCTGCGAGCCAGCATATTCGCTTTAACCGACAACGCCCTCCGCTCCCGTTCAATGTCATCATCGTCTTTGAGGTTGGGAGTCAATATAAAGATACTTAAACCTGTAGACAATATATCCATTACAATAATTTTCTTTTGTATGGATCCGCAACAAAGTGCTTCTACCCAAATGCGTACCTAAAATATTACCCACATCTTTCTTTTAATCTTCCGCCGCATTTTCCCACGTTCCGTTGTTTCAAGATTAACCTTCGCACCTAGAAACTCCTGAGAACAAAAGATTTCTAAAGCTTTTGCATGTACCCCGTATTATGTTGGTAAAGCTCTTAAGAGGGCTTACAACGGTCCACTGGCGCCACCCCTTAAAAAATATACTATCTCGTGACTGAGAAGGAATAATTATGAATAAAGGCTCAACAAGGAACTTCGGTAAGTGTGTCTAAAATTTTCTAATACCTTTTATCTACGCCCATGCTATAAATCCTCTATAAAAGTTTCTGAAACAGTTAGCTTATTGCCAACATTAAAACACTCAGTGTCATAGTAACCATAATAGCATCCAAACGGGAGTTATAATGTTCTACTGAATTTCATAATGCAACTCCTTTGCTTTTACGAGGATGATGATCCCTTCCTTACTCATCTGTTTGATGAGTAAGGAAGGGATCATCATCCTCCCTTCCATTCTCACTACTCAATTCGTGGTATCTTTATGAATTTCAAAAAAAGAACATTGTCACGCACGCGCGTTTCACTATACTATACCATAGCGTCGTATCCCGCCATTTTTGTTCGATATTAGTATTGTAAAAACTATTTCAGAACCTTATATAGAGGATTCATGGGTGTAGATAAAGTCTTGTATGCAACTGTAATAATTAGGTATTAAAACACTCATGTGATACTATCATCACATGAGTGTTTTAATACCCCTTATTATACAACAGTTGCATAAATAACTATTATAACGTTTCATATTGAGACACGAAGCAAAAAATACGATCTAAAGGAAAACGTCCACATTCCTCTAGCTAGATCGTATTTTGTTGCTTCGTGTGTCAATAGGAAACGTTTATAAAAGGTATCAGAAAATTCTAGACACTTACCGAAGTTCCTTATTGAGTCTTTATTCATAATTCCTTCTCAAACTGTTCCGTATATAGGGTGTATCTGTTCAAACACGAAATATTTTAAGAGGTACATTTATAGGTGGTAAAGAAGCCATGGAAACGATTTTTTTTTGTCAGAGTATATTAATAAAAATAAAATAAAAAAAATAACTTGATATGATGATTAATTATCAAAACGAACCGCGCTCGTGTCGCCAACATCGCCGCGTCCGGGCCGGTCATTCATAGAATAAAAAAAAAATAAGCAAGTAAAGGTGTTTTTGAAAAATGTCTCAAGAAAATTTAAAATTATAATAATTATCTATATACATAAAAGGAGAAACTGACTGACTGACTGACATATCAACGCACAGCCCAAACAGTTAGGTCTAGAGATTCCAATTTTGGCACGTAGGTTCCTTATGAGGTCTAGGGGTGCACTAAGAAAGGATTTTTGGAAATTCCATCCCTAAGGGGATAAAATAGGGGATGAAAGTTTGTATGAAAAATCTTATTCATTTGGTTGATTAACTTAAAACTTGGCACAAATACTGGCCTAAGTAAGTAAAAACATTTTTCATTATTAGTTTTTCAAAACTACCCCTCAAAGGGGGACTACGGGGTGTCAAAGTTTGTATGTTAACGCGCGGTTCGATTAACTTGAAACTCAGTAGAAATAATTGTGACCAAAAATAAAGAATAACATGTATAACCATTGGCTAGGGAAGTATTGACATCCACGCGGGCGAAGCCGCGGGCAACAGCTAGTGAAAATATAAAACACTTAGATAAAAATTTGGCTGTTATGGTTTTTTTACCACCTATAGATGTTTCTCTTTTAATATTTCGTGTACGAATAGATACACCTTATATAGTATATACGGTACTAATAAGTTTTTTTTTAAGTTTGTCGGTCTGTCTGTCTGTTTGTTCCGGCTAATCTTCGCGGAATAGGATAAGGAGTAACTTAAGACTAACTTTTATTTAAGAAAAAGCCACAGCAGCTAGTAAGTAATATGAACCAACGCCCACTACCTACCTACTGCTCTAAAAACGGTAAGGGAAAATCTAAAAAAAATATAATTAGACATATGGCATCCTCTATCCGCCCACGCCCTCTTACGGAGAGAAGGCCTAAAGGTCTCTGAACACAGCGGGCGCGGCGCGGCGGGACGGGACGCTGACGCGACGCTGAGCAGTTGTAATGTACTAGATATTACGGACGACGCCACACAGAGCGTCGCGTCACGTCGCGTCGAGCCGGACGGCTCTGTGTGGCGTCGTCCGTAATATCTAGTACATTACAACTGCTCAGCGTCGCGCCGGCGTCCCGTCCCGCCGCGCCGCGCCCGCTGTGTGCAGACACCTTTAGTCCTAGCAGTCGAAATATAGTCCGTTCGTTAAATTAGACATGCTTACGTCATGTCTTTTCTGTATCACTGATACGTTCAACATTCATACCACGGTCATTAAGGTCTCTGCCTCGAATCTTGCGGGCAGCGGCGGCGGTGGCGGCGGCGCGGGAGCGGGGCGGGTAACGCAGACCTCGAAACCAACGGGCAGATCGCGTGGCACTATAGCGGCGTAGTGTTGTGTTCATGGTTGTGTCGTCGAGATATTTGTTTTTATTCGCGAACGAAATGTCTGAACAACGGCGACAACATCTTTTCGATTCAAATTTATTCCTAACGTCACAAAAATAAATTGCACATCACTGCAATGCAGACGCGCGGGCGGTCACCTCTTGACTGGAGTGCACCGCTCGTTGTCCGCCCCCGCGCCGCTGCCGCGCCCCTGTTTTCGAGGGCCGGTCCACTTGATTTTACGCATTAGATCCTGCCGCTCCCGCAACGCCGCCGCCGCCGCCTCGCTGCCCGCAAGATTCGAGGCAGAGGCCTAATAAGCTCCGTACGCCTCGCCTCGAGCGATGCGACTTGTGTCGAGCAATACGTACGCGCGTGACCAGCCGAGTAATGGCTTGCAATGGCTTTCATTTTGACAGTTCAGCAACATTCATTTCGTTTTATACGGTTTTGAGCAGACACGTTTTTTTAACCCTAACTAATAGGTATTATAAATTTTTGACTGAAAAACTGCAAACAGTTTTCCTATTGCGCAATAACCAACACTACCCACAGTACGCCCACAGTAATTTAAATCACACACACACGTTTATTCTCCGTCATATTTATTATGTTTAAATAACCACCCAAAATAAACAAATGCTAAATCCAATGTGTGGAATCCGTCCTTCTGCCCAAAATAGAACAAGGCACAAACGAAAAGGTCAAATCCAATTGCGGAGCAAAACATTACTTAAATACAAGTTAAAAAGTTGCCATTTCATTAACAGCAAACCATACCATACACCCACGATATCTGGGTTTATAATAACACTGAAGTATTGTATAGTGATTGGGGAATTAATAATAATAATAATAACCCCACCGCCGTATCTCTACGTTGACGTCGTGGTGGGGCTTGCGCGCTCCGAACTCTGGGTCTGTGCCGGTGGAGTTTACTTTACCGGAACATGTCTTGGGTGACGAGCCAGACCAAGAGAGATACAGAAACCCGCAGGGCAGCATGTGGCGAGCTGTTGGGCAGTTGCGACCCCACGGTCACTATATCCCGGGAGAAGTCATGTTCCTCATCTCTGGCTTGCCTTTATTGGCTTGTTGAAGTGAACACTGACGAGGAACTGAGCTCCCACCTCATTCTTGCCTTTATTGGCTGGCTTGAGTGGAGATTCGCAAGAGCAAACGTGCTCGGAGGAAGGAAGTATTCCAGAAAGTGCTTGTAGGGATCTTGACCATCTTCCGGGCTCTGGGATTGTTCTGAGAGCCGTGGAATACCTCTCCACTCCTCGAGCACCTCAGGATATGTTGCCCCCTTGTCGCTACGTCACTATGTGCTAGCGACCGTTTCCGGGGGCCCATTAATGAGTGTGCAAGTCATCCCCTGCCATTTTATCCGTGTACAATAAAACATTGATCAGGCAGGGGCCATAGTCCTTCCATAGTTTTAGGTAACCAGTCCATTTTAACCACCCAAACCCATAGTCCAATATATTTGTTTCCATATCCTACAATAGTCCTACACCAACCGGGGGTTGTCCTTGGGTGCACTTGCGTAGTGCGTACAGGGATAATCGTCGGTTGGTGCCTCATTCCATTTAAAATTGTCTAAGGGGCCTCTGCGAGTTGGCTTCGGCCCCTCGTACGCCTCCCGAGATATATAAACGTATATAAAATAATAACAATAATAAATCCCAAAAAGTCCCTGTTGTTTTGTTTGGGTATATTTACATGATATTCTTTTGACAAGAGCTGTTATAAGCTCCGATGTTTAATGTGTAATAATGTAATGGCTTTGACAAAGTCAGATACATAAAATGACGCCGTTTTCCCTTAGGGATAGGCAGATATTACAGATTGCAACATCCTAAGGTCCATCCATAGATACTCTTACTACCTTTTTGGAGGACATCACTAATAAGGATAGTGTTAACAAACACTAATATAAATACTTATAAACATACAATAAGAGAATATACTTACATACTTCTAAAACAAATATCACTTAAATATATACTTAGAACTAAACTATAAAATTCTCGTGTCACAATGTTAGTTACTATACTCCTCCGAAACGGCTTGACCGATTTTTATGAAATTTTATATGCATATTCAATAGGTCTGAGAATCGGCTACTATCTACTTTTTTTGAAGTTTTAGGTAGGTAGGTAGGGTAGGGTAGGTAGGTAGGTAGGTAGGTAGGATAGTGTAGGGTAGTGTAGGGTAGGTAGGGTAGGTAGGGTAGGGTAGGGTAGGGTAGGGTAGTGGAGTTTATACTATAGCTTTTGACAGAACGAAGTCTGTCGGGTCAGCTAGTAAATACATAATAACATGCAACTATGACGAAGTGGAAAGATAGTGATCTTTTACTCTTCTTTTAAAGGCTGCAACAGTTTGGCAGTCCCTAATGTCAGGTGGCAGTGAATTCCACAACCGAGCCGCACATTCTGTCTACTCTATGCAGTATCCAATCACAACAAAAACAAACGATTATTTTATATCCCCTACATGCTTCATTTACGCCAAAGCTAATTTAGTAAATGTGGAAGCGGGCTTCCGCGATATTAAATGTGCTGCGTTGTCACTCAGGTCACGGCCTGCTGAAATTATCACTCTCATTTTGTAGGGGCCAATTTCTGTCAACGCTAGCCGGGAATGTTAAACATTGGGTTGGGGCAGTGAGGCAGCGGTTGAAAGGGTTTTCGTAAATAATAAGGGGTTTGGTGTTCATTACAATTGAATGAAGAAAAAAATTAAAACTCACATTAAAAGCACACTTTGTAAACAAGCATAATACAAATTAGAGGATTTTTTCCTAGATAAGAATGTTTGGAAACATGCTGGTCTTACTGTATAGGAGAATTTAGAGTCGAAACGAGTAGAAGCAATCAAATTGGTTGCTAATTTAATTGTATAATTTATTCATCATCCTCATTTCAGCCGAAAGACGTCCACTGTTGGATATAGGCCTCCCCAAATAAGGGGGTTTGCCATAATCGCCACGCTAGGCAGGCGGGTTGGCAATCGCAGTATGGTGTTGAAAAAAATGCATAGAGAACGCTGCTGCCCATTTTCTAGTAAGTCCCTTAGTCGCCTTTTACGACACCCACGGGAGGAAATAAATGGGGTGGTGCTATTCTTTACGTTCGGCACCACACGGTACTTTACGTTCAGAAATTCATATGTGTACCAAATGACGGGAAGAATTATTGACTCTCGGCTTCGTCAAGCGTTTTTTTACACCCGATAGAAATAAAAATATCTCACCATTCATATGCCCGAAGTCGCGCCATATCCTGAAGTCTGTATCCGAAGGTATAATACCCGAAGAGAACAGGAACTCCGCTACTCCTTGTGCGTTCGGCGCCGCTGCTGAGCGATGATAGGCGTTTAATACTCGTGGGTCTGTCACCTGGTGTAGGTCCAATGATTATTTACTTATTTATTTATTTACAAAGAAGTTAACATAGAAACATAAAATATGAATATAGATCTTTTTTGTATCTTAATTAAAAACCTAACATGGAACAGTGGTTTTGAAGTCTTTTGAAGTCTTAAGTAGGATAAAACAGGGAACGTTTTAGGTAGGGTAGGTAAGTAGGTAGGTAGGGTAGGGTAGTGTAGGGTAGGTAGGGTAGGGTAGGGTAGGTAGGTAGGTAGGTAGGGTAGGGTAGGGTAAGGTAGGTAGGTAGGGTAGGGTAGAGTAGTGGAGTTTATACTATATTTCCTGCTATTCTTTACGTGCGGCACCACACGGCACGACACGGCAGTATAATTTATTATTTTTATGATATTACATTTATTTTCTGTAATTACGTTAACTCACACGCTGACTTATTTGTTCAAACTTTAGGAAAATCCTGAGCGTAAATCCTATGTGAGCAACATGTATCTATCACATACTTAATTTGTCTGTCATTACTCCACTTTTCCTTCTTTTTCCTTAGTGTGGTATAGTAATATTATACTAGGTACATCGTCTTCACATAAATAATTATTAATTAATGCATACAAAATACTGTTAACATTTTAAAAGAGTAAGAAGTTGAAACCCCATACTTACCGTATGGACGTTCTTTCCTATTCTTCTCCATACGTAACTATATATCTTTTGAAAGGAGCAACTAGAATATGTTTTGTCGTCTATTTAGTTTAATTTTTCATCCTGAATTTCTTTTAAACCTATGAAATTTCTACAGTCAACAAAATCAAAATATTTTTTTTCACATAATTATATGTACCTACTTATACACTTAGGAAACGTCAGAAGCTAGGAGCAAGGTTCTAACTGGGCGTTTCCTATCGAGAAGAGCCGGCAAGAAACTCCACGGTTACTCTTTAAAAAATAATTGGTTTTTACAATATTTTCAAATAACAGTGATATTAAAGAATAATAAGAAAGAAAGAAAAATGCATTTATTGGAATTACAGCAAAAAATACACCTTAAAACTATAAAAAACAAAAAACAATGATTATAATGCCAAAAGGGCCTCAGCTCAGCATAATGTCAGATGACACACAAGGTGTACCAACTGACGCTGATTTTCAGCTGCAACCCACGAGTGCCATACGCTAGAATAATAAAAACATTGGTAAATGTTAATTAGGTATGGAAGGACACTGTAGGCCTTTCAACAAGTACCAGGTACTTAATAAAATAGTATAATGGTCAACAAATCGATAGTCTACCAGGCGTGCAACGTTCTTTCATTCACAAAATAGAAAATAATCTTTATAAAGTTTCAAAAAATAAAATAATAAAACTTATTTAAACCAAATGACATGATTGCCATGCATTACAACTACAGTAACAAATCTGAATAAATATCATGTCTGAATATATATCAACATTAATTTATTCTCTATTCTCTCTAAAACAAATCGCGTTTCTCGAAGCTCCGTCTCAATCGTAAATTGTAAACCTTCCTCATTTTACTTAGCAGCGGGCACAAGGTGGGCTCGGAATTGTTTTACAAATTGTTTACACAGAGGACGGTTGTGATAGCTCCCTGTTCTAACCATTACTTCTTCTTGGAATGTGATTAACTATAATTGCAGATATCCCACTGAAAAAAAAAGTTGTTGCCACAATCAAGATTTTGTTTAGATTGACTAAGTAACTTGTTTGCATCTGAGCCTATCAAGCACAATGTTCACAGCTACTACTTTTATTTGATTGAGATTTGAAACGGGATCTTGATTGGAGTTATCACAAAACCTATTTGCAGCAACCAAGTCAAAACATAGTTGCTCCAACCAAGATTATTTGATTAAAGTTTCAATGATCTTTATTGAAGTAATCAAAATGCTTGATTGACACAACTAACTTACTTTTAACTTGTCTCTTTTTTATCTCTTCTACAATGATGTCATGTTAAGGGTAATCAAGAAACTTGTTTGAGCGTTCAATCATTTTAATAGTATTGCTGCAATCATGTCGTGATGATCAACTTTACTAAGATTTTGATTAATCTAAACAAGATATCGTCAATCAAGCTAAAAAGTCATTTGATAGGAGTGCATTTTTTTCAGTGCCCTTTTACACTGATCAAAAGGTAGTTGTTACAAAAATTGTATAGGTCTTATCTGAAACTAATAACGAAACTTTTTTTTTTTTGTAGCTTCTTCATGTATTTTTGCCACAAAGCTTAATTTTATTTATTTCATTTATTTTGATTTTTATTCTGTGACCTTTTTGTACCTACTTGTTCGTTAATTTAATTGCATTTGACATTTAATTTTAATTTTAATTCTATGACCTTTATAATTGTTACCCACTCATTAATTTTTTTTTTAAATTGTATTTTCATTTTATTCTATTCGGTTGCAGTATGGTGAAATTTTATTTTATGTGATATGGGTTGTATGGCCTGAATTAAATGTTTTTTTTTTTATAATAAAACATAAATATTATTATGAGCGTTAGCGTAGAGCGTTGGCTGTCCGCTGCAATATTATGTCCCGCAGAACAGCAAAATGCACGACTAAGGTAAAGGACTATTTACGTTGTCAGTGGTTTTCTATACACGCAGTCTGTGGGTCAACTACACACAGAGGGCATACAGTGCTCTGCGCGTACAATACAATAATGCTTTTAGGGTGTTGATATGGTTGCCACGCTACTGCAATGCTTCCGCCATGTTCGCAGAAGCGAGAATAGATAGCTTTCACGCCATGCATCATGCGCAAGCGTTGCGCTTCCATTACGCGCAGGATACACACCAGCTCCAACAGTATCTTGAAAACTATAGCTGATAGATGGGACAGCCCCAGACTGGGAAACTGGATCCTACGCCTACATGCCACTGTAGAGAGGAATGAATAGCTTGTGTTGTTTTTCTGGTAGATGTAAGTAACTAACACTAGTTTCTAAGTCGTATGTATACTCGTACTAAGTGGACTATACCAAGGGGTCCGAAATAAAATATTTTATTTTATTTTATAACTAGCTGACCCGACAGCCTTCGTTCTGTCAAAAGCTATAGTATAAACTCCACTACTCTACCCTATCCTATCCTACCCTACCCTACCCTACCTACCACCAACCTACCTACCTACCTACCTACCTACCCTACCCTACCCTACTTACCTACCTATCTACCTACCTATCCTACCCTACCCTGCCCTACCTACCTGCTTACCTACCCCACCCTACCCTACCCTACCTACCTACCTACCTACCTACCTACCTACCCTACCCTACCCTACACTACACTACCCTACCTACCTACCCTACCTACCTACCCTACCCTACCCTACCCTACACTACACTACCCTACCTACCTACCCTACCCTACCCTACTCTACTCTACCCTAATTTTTCTAAAATTAATTTTTAATTTTTGTAAAAACCATCCTTGGACTTCAACGAACATTTAAAAAAAAAATTGGTAAAATTGATCCAGGCGTTGTTGAGTTATGCGTTTACCAACACATTTTGCGATTAATTTTTATATTATAGAAGATTGTGTCGTCCCAATTTGAAGAGTATGGGTGTTGCTGTAATCACCTACAGCCTCATGGGAGATTTTAAATTTGTGTCTACTATGGCAACGCACCTCCCATGCCTTTGATATTGCTGATGTCCCTATAAACGGCAGTGATCCCTTACTCAGATTGGCCATATCCTTGCTTGCCACACAATAAGCGTTCTTATTCAGTTCTCGCATACAAACGCTGTTCCAAAATAAAACTCATGCCATGCTGAATATATAAGCCAGTCTTTATAAATGTAAAGTCATTAGTATTATAATAAGTTTTGATTCTGGACCCCCCGCATGTTATAACATCTACTTACATCATGAGTGCAATAAAACATGTACCTACGCGAGTTTGAGTTTGAATGTTGATAGTACTGCAGAGCAGGGCCTCAAGTCTGCTATTACAATAGTGTCAGAATGGTCTCGCCATTGTGAGTATTTGACAGTGTTTGTATGGCAAATCTGTCAAAAACTCACAATGGACCATTCTGACACTATTGTAATAGCAGACTTGAGGCCCTGATTGGTGCCTACCGTAGTGACTTATATCGTACTGAAAAACTAAGGTTAAATTACATTCATTACATTGACTTAATAACCAGAAAGTGAGGTTTACTTAAAGCTTAAAATCCCAAACAGTACTTAATACTTGACGGATTGTTTGGGTCTACTTTCAAATTAGAAGAAGGATTTCTGAAGTTTTGCGTCTCATCCCGCAAGTTAGGAAAAATATAATCAGTTGTTATGTAGACCACTAAAAACTTTTAATTGATTTCAGCGTTTTTTTACTCCTCATTTTATTGGTGGCAGAAAAAAGGATTTATGAGTAATTATACTTAAACAAACCTCCGATGATTACGTTTAGTCAGAAAGCGCCTTAGGCGTAGAACAAAGATTTATATAATTTCCTATTTTATTTATTTAATAAAAAATGAAATGAATTGAAATCGTTTATTCTGTAAATAGGATATCGGAATCACTCTTACACGTCATATAAAAAATATAAAAACAAGCTTGAGGAAGTCGACATTTTCTATCTGACTATCCCTGAGAAGAAAAACTTTCTGCACATTAAAAAAATACTGTAAAAAGGCGGACTTAATGCCTGAGGCATTTTCTACCAGTCAACATTAGGGTGATGCTGAGAAAAAACATGCAGGTGCAACATAAGGGATGGATAACTCTAAAAAGGAAAAAAAAAAAAATTAAATAATACATACATACATAAATATAAGCAACGCTCGCCCTTTTCCACACCCTCATCCAAAACAAATTAAGGTCAAGATATTGTAAAACACAACAACCGCCAACGATCTTACATAAATACGAATTTTATTATCAGTTATACAGGCTGACTTGTTAAACCAGGGACATGTGTCAATATGTTGATTGTTTCGTTTTTATATCCATTTGTCGCGTTTTACCCTTTGGGTACGGAACCCTAAAAAATTTTTATGAGTGATTGTTTTGCTATGCGATTTTTGCTATGCCATACGGGGTGTAAAAATACCCATCATATAGCCGGTACCTACGTATTTTGAACATCGAACTAAGCAACTTTGAGTAAAAGTTATTGCTGGGAAACGACGTCTTTTTTTTGTGTGAAAATTCTCTGTTTTCTGCAGCACGCAATGTAGTAACGACGCAAAATATTGTGTTTATGGGTGCATGCAACGGTTTAAGAGTTGTGGGGTTACTTAAAGTTAATTTATAACATTCAAAACTTAAAAAAAAAAGTTTAAAAAAGTAGGAACTTTGGCCTTCAATATCTCCGTAACCGTAGGCGCGAGCCTGCGGACGGTGAGTAATGGGTTCCTCACCGTCCGATTAGGACCAGGCCCGTGCCAGACGGCGCGTACGTGTTCCACGCGCGCCTCAAAGAGATGTCAGCAATGACGAGGGGGCCCAATAGGGCCCAAGCCTGCCGGGGTCAGCGGGATCGTCCGAAAGGGGTACCGCTGCCCCGGATCATAAAGGGCCAAGGAAGGAACACGGGTGGGTTTTAGTCAGTAAGAGTCTGACACTCCCTTCCGCTCCACCCAGAGCAGGTCATTTGATGATTTCCCATCTTCAAAAAAAAAGTTATGGACCAGTGCAAAAAAATTATCACAATGACGGGGAGTGTGAATCTAGGCTTCGTTAAGCGTATTTTTACACATGCACGTTATACAAATGAAATTTTGCACAAGAGTTTCTTATATAACGAAAGTGAGCACGAAGGGTTTTTTTTTAATCCCTTAAATGGGTTAAATAGGGGATAAAATTTTGTACCCAATTCGTCATTATTGCCGATGGGAAATTCCATCGGGCGCACGCCTTGTTGTTCAACAACAAAGTCTGCAGTTTGGTAAGAACAACTTTCAGAGGGAGGTTAACAGAAGAATTCAGCTTAGCTGGGTAGCATTTCGGAAGCTTCATCGAGTCTTCTCGTCGCGTATTCCATAGGGCCTATAAGGACGAAGGTCTTCAATCAATGCGTCCTGCTTGTTATGATTTACGGAGCACGGGCACATGGACACTCATGGTACGGCTAGTCCATAAATTCAAGGTTGCTCTGTGAGCTATGGAACAGGCTATTTTGAGGAATCCAGTCCGGAACGATGTGATTCAACAGAGAACCAAAGTTGTTGATAGTAACACAATAAACAAGCTGAAGTGGCAATGTGCCGGCCATTTATACGCCGTAGAACCGATGACCGTTGGGGTGAACGTGTTACTGAGTGGAGAACGTGAATCGGAAAACGTAATGTAGGATGCCCTCTGTCAGGCTAGGTGGAGCGACGATCTTCGCAGGGTGGCTGATAGCAGCCGAATGACAGTTGCCGAGAATTGAGCTGAATGGCGTGGAATTGGAGAAGCCTATGTTAAGCAGTGGATTTTTATGGTCTGATGATGATCCAATAAAATGTCATTGAGGTCACTCGCATTATTGCCTGTTCCAACTACAGTTCTAGAAACGAGAACGACCCAAGACTGAAAAAGTTAGCGATAACGAGAAAAAAAAAATAGGATATGGGTCACGAATTCAGGAACTCCAGCAAGTATATGCCAATTATATGGAAGAAAAACCCCAGTTTGATGTATAACAAGAAAACGGATCTTACCCACCTGCCTTATTCATTGGACATAAGCCTGGTGCAGTCATGTGCGCAAATGAGCACAATTAGCGAATCATAATATCCTAATGATTTCATAATGGTTTTCTCGTCATTTGCATATTATTTATATGCGTTATAATTATATGAGCATTTATGATAATATTCTTAAGAACCCTTACTGTATTTACAAGCATATAGGTATTAATAGAAAACGCCAATCATCATCATCATCATTTCAGCCGAAAAAAGTCCACTGCTGAACATAGGCCTCCCCCAAAAGGGGAGGAATTTGCCATAATCGCCACGCTTGGCGGGCGGGTTGACGATCGCAGTATGGTGTTAAAAATGCACAGAGAACGCTGCTGCCCATTCTCTAGTAAGTTCCTTAGTCGCCTTTTACGACACCCACAGGAGGAAATAGAGTGGTTCTATTCTTTACGTCCGGCACCACACTGCAAAACACCAAAATGTAAACTCAATTAATATACAACTAACTATTTACTTTAGGTATTCCATTAAGAGGCTATCGAACGCACAGTGGCGCCCTCCTCGTTATTTCGGTGATTTCTTTTATTTTAGAATGAAAATGCAGAAAATAAGCTCGTCAAGTTGTGCTTCACAAGACTATACGTTATTATTACTACAAACAGTAGTTTTAAATTGTTATGTTTTATTGTAATCATTAAAACGGAGCTTAGTGGCCACTATTTTCCGTTTTAATGATTACAATAAAACATAACAATTTAAAACTACTGTTTGTAGTAATAATAACGTATAGTCTTGTGAAGCACAACTTGACGAGCTTATTTTCTGCATTTTCATTCTAAAATAAAAGAAATCACCGAAATAACGATGAGGGCGCCACTGTGCGCTCAGTGCAGTCTTAAATAACTAACTACATATTATATAACGGGTTTTTCAACAAGAACTTTGTTTTTCAATTGGGGTAACACCAACAACATGACAGTTTTGACATTTAGTTTTTTGACGTATTCGTAGTAGATGCTTTGGCAATTGTTACAATGAATTCAACTTCGCTCGAAAATTGAATTAAAATAATTAAAATCCACTATGAAAATGGTGGTTCTGTTAAAGTTACATTTCGTAAAATTCGTGATATTTTAGGACAACATAAGCTGTTAAGTGGCCAGCCAGATCGTGTGATTTAACACCACTGGATTATTTTTTGTGGGGTTATGTTAAGGACAGAGTCTATATGGAGCCAATCGAATCGATTGCAGCCTTAAAACTCAAAATCCGTGATGTGATTAATGATTAAGGAAATAGACCCGCCATTTTGCCAAAAAGTGATTAAAAACTTTGATGAAAGCATTGACATCTGTCAGCGTGGTCGTGGTGGACATTTGCCAGATATAATTTTTCACTCATAATTGCCAAACTTTTCTCGTAATACAATAAAAGTTTGAATAATATTCATCAAAATTCTTTGTTTTTTGTTTGTTTTAGAAAACAAAGTTCTTGTTGAAAAACCCTGTACATACAAAAAAAAAACACTAAAAAGTGAAAAATAACTTTAATTTCGGAAGTCGGTGTCCTTGGTTCTGTATTTTCGTTTTTTGCCACCGACTTCCGAAATTAAAGTTATTTTTCACTTTTTAGTGTTTTCTTTTTTGAAAGTCGGTTGTTTTTTTTTTTTTTTTTTTTTCGCTTTTTAGTTATGATACCTATCCCACAACAATTCGATTACCACTACTTGCTATACCGCACAAACAAGAGTGACACAAGAAACCTATACGAAGTAGATTAAATACAAACTAAACAACTCAAAAACTACCCAAGCAAAGTTAATAAAAATCGGTTAATAACCATTTATAGCCCGAGTGCATCTCATGACCATTTCAATAAGCCCATACACGGCTAATCCTAGCCGTGTATGGGCTTATTGAAATGAAACAATGTATCCACATTGTTTTATTACGGAGTTCCGGTGCATACCTTCCGGCTTCATCTTCAGATCAGTTCGATGGTACAATTTTCATCAGAATTATTTATTTAAACTTGCTTCATAGTCGCTTAACAGTCTTAATCGAGATATCTTATCGCCACCCGTGAAATACTTATCATTGAGTTCCGGTGGCCATTTGTGGTCTTCTTGATCAGTTCTACTTCATCAAAAAATACTTTCTGAATGTAAAAGCTTGAGTTGTTGATGAAAATACAAAAATCGCTATATGTTTGCCTATAAAATTTGAGGAGTTCCCTCAATTCCTCATGGATCTCATCATCAGAACTGGATTTTGAAAAAAATAGGACCAATCTTAGTGTATCCTTTCAAAAAAAAAGAATTTTTCAAATCGGTTCATAAACGACGGAGAAATGAGTTAACAAACATTAAAAAAAAAAATACAACCGAATTGAGAACCTCCTCCTTTTTGGAAAGTCGGTTAAAAAACTAAAAGGACACGTCAAATTACTCCTCCACGTTGTTGTCATCTGAAAATGTGCCCAGAAGACTGACAGCATTGCCACGTTTTAAAGCGATGCTAATTCTTTTGCCAAAGAACGAGTCAGCCTATTGGTACCAAAGTCTTACTCAATTCAATGAAATTAACTCTTATGAAACGTAAGCAGCTAGGTGCACGGTTCCAATCGGTCGGTTCCTATGGAGCCGGCAAGAAACTACACGGTTATTGTCGGCGCATCACATATTCTTTTAAAAATAATTGACTTTTAACAATGTTTTCAAATTATACTGTAAATAGGTATGGAAGGACAGTGTAGGCCTGTCAACAAGTACTTAGTACACAAAAAACTAAAATGGTCAAAAAATCGAAGCATCTATGAGTCTACAAGGCCTACAACGTTCTCAAATTCACAAAATAGAAAAGAATATATGAAACAAAATAAAATCTATAGCAAATCAAAAACCTCTTTCAACCAAATACCATTACTTAAGTACAGAAGTCCCTCGTTTACCCACTCATACTCATATACGAACTTCTGTAACTTCAAACCAAGCGTGGAAGCATCCAGAAAAATCCAGGAAATTATTATCGAGTTCGCAACTAGTTGGCGAAGTTTTTACGGTACTTGTTTATAGTAGGCAATGGATACAAAAATGTCCGGAAAATATTAAACTGTTTTTGAAAGCTGAACTAGAAAGTTTCGATAGTATTTATATTTTAAGTTGGTTCCTGTTTGAAGGTTGGTATTAAAAAGCGGTGGTTTATTACTGTTTAGTTTGTATTAAAAGAGGATTCGGATCGTCGCGTAAGTATAGTATCGTCAATTATAGGTAAGTATTTAGTCAATATTGATTTCGTTATATCGTCAGCCGGCTGTCGCTGAAAACCAGCGCTGGAGCTCTGTTTCGCACAGGCTCGCAGCAGTATGCTGAGCGATGGCCATATTGCGTGGATATGATGCATATTTTCCCCAAACTTGTTCATTCTTTTCGTATTTGTGTTCTTTCTTTCCGTCATGTCCACCGCAAATAAATGTATTTTCTTTTCTTTCTTCTTTTCTTACGTCCTTTAGGTCTTTGGGGAACGATTCTACGGATAGGGTTCCTTAACGAAAAGGTGCACCGTCTAATTTTACCTACTATGCCTTTTTTTAGGTGGAAAATAATCAAATAACTTCTCTCGCCCTGGGCGGAGCGGGAGGGCGTGTCAAACTTTTACTGACTAAAACCCCCCCGTATTCCTTCAGTTCGTTCGAGTGTCGTGATGGCCCGTTGGTTAAGGCCTCGCCTCTCTTGCATGAGGTTGTGGGTTCAAATACCAATGTGACGTTTTCAATTCATATGAAATTTTTGAGTTTATCTTGTATCTTGGATATTACTGACATCGATGAAGGAAAAACATCGTGAGGAAACCGGGTCATAGTTAATATAAGTCTGAAATCGCCAACCCATCTTGAGCAAGCGTAGTGATCAATGCTCGTGCCTTCTCTGTATGAGAAGTGGCCTTTTCCCTGCAGTGGGACAGTTATAGGCTGGCTGGTATTCCTTCAGTAGCCTGTGTGCCAGGGCCACGTTATTCCTTTCAGACAAACCCGCAATTCTGGCAGGCATCGGTCCTGGCGGACCCCGTCAGTGCATGCTGATATCTATCTGAGGCGCGCGTGGAACACAACGCGCTGTCGACCCGGACCTGGTCCTTACCGGACGGCCAGCTGCCCATAGCTCGCAATCCGCAAGCCCGCGCCTACGGTGGCCAGGAATCGGCTATCAATTCCCGCCGCCTAGGGCGTCTCCTACGGTGACTGTAAGGGGCGTGAGGGTGCACAGACTGCCTCTACCTCAAGCTGCTTTCAGACTACGCTATAATATAATAGCATATAGTGAATAGCTCATATCACAACAATATCGCGCACCATACATTCCAATAATATATAGTACAGTACAGTGTGAACGTGTCCATAACAATGTATGATGCGCGATATTGATGTGCTATGAGCTATATACTATATGCTATTACATATGTTATAGCGTAGTCTGAAAGCAGCTTCACGCGTTCCGCCTCCTCCTTCGCGGGCATTACTACTTCGCAGAAGGAGATGTACGTACTCTGCCTATGCCATCTATCTCAGCGATCTATCTTTTAAACTGTTTTAAAAGTACTAAGTTACCATGTATCTAGTTTTAGTGGAACGGAACCCTCAGTGAGCAACTACCGCAATTCGTCAGTTTTCGTTTCAAGATATGAGTTACATTACATTCTTGTAAATGCAGCACTAAAATGAACACTGAAAAAAAAAAGTAGTTGCCACAATAAAAATTTTGTTTAGATTGACTAAGTAACTTGTTTGCATCTGAGCCTATCAAGCACAATGATCACAGCTACTACTTTTATTTGATTGAGATTTGAAATAGGATCTTGATTGGAGTTATCACAAAACCTATTTGCAGCAATCTAGTCAAAACATAGTTGCTCCAATTAAGATTATTAGATTAAAGTTTCAATGATCTTTAATAAAGTAATCAAAATTCTTGATTGACACAATTAACTTACTTTGTTACAGTTAACATTTTTTTAACTTGTCTTTTTTTTAACTCTTCATCAATGATGTCATGTTAAGTTCTGCATTTTCATTCTAAAATAAAAGAAATCACCGAAATAACGATGAGGGCGCCACTGTGCGCTCGGCGTAGTCTTAAGGGTTATCGAGAAACTTGTTTGAGCGTTCAATCATTTGAACTAGTTTTGCTGCATCATGTCATGATGATCAACTTAACTAAGATTTTGATTAATCTAAACAGGATATCGTCAATAAATCTAAAAAGTCACTTGATTAGAGTGCAGTTTTTCAGTGAAAATTCTTAATATTATGTATGACCACTAATGTCTAGATTTTCAATTTCTCCTTATCAAAATGGTGTACCTGTTGCGCAGATTGCGCCTCGCAATGATGGTAACTTGTATAAGGGTTGGACATGTGGCGGTATCAACAACGCCACATGCGAACTACGCATCAAAGACCTGACGTCACAAATCCTGCATACGGTTGATGTCGGGATGTTGTATATATACTAGTCGCGCGGTAAACTCTGATAGCGCGGTGCAGTATTTGTGACGTCAGGTCTTTGATGCGTAGTTCGCATGTGGCGTTGTTGATACCGCCACAACGCTATCAGAGTTTACCGCGCGACTAGCATATATACAACATCCCGACATCAACCGTTGGGCAGTTGCCCACCAGACATAATACCCGTCTGGTCGGAGGATCCTCCCTTTACTATAGAGTATGAGTGAACTTTACACCCTGTTCCTCACACCTCTAAAGATATAAGGAAAAATCTGAAATAGAATGTGCTAACGACGTAAATCATGTTTCCGTACAATTACGATATTGGAGTAGGGTTAAATCATGGCGTTATTTATAAATAAAAGTAAAAGAAACACGTTATGCAATATGACACTCTTTATCAAAATTGCTTTGAGACAAATAGTAGGCGTTTTGTAAAAAAAAAATTGAAATGTCTGTTTGCAATGTTAAAATAACAGCTTTCTAGGGTTCCATTGTCAACAAGGAACCCTTATAGTTTCGCCATGTCCGTCTGTCTGTTTGTCTGTCTGTCCGAGGATTAGCTCAAAGACTCTTAGTACTAGAAGGCTGTAATTTGGTATGGATATACATAATTATTAATCACGCCGATAAAGGGATAATAAAATAAAATAAAATAAATCAAATCTTGAGATATATATTTTTTTAGGGTACCTGCCGTACACCTAAAGAGGGGAAGATTTTTTTTCTCGTCTATCCCATGGTGTGGGATATCGTTGGATAGGCCGTTCAAAAATATTGTGGAAAACCATTTTTCGATTCAGGGATGCGTTTGCGTAATATTAAGCTTTAAAGTGCTAAGTTTTGTTTGATTCAAGTATCCCCCCTTCCCCTGCCAGCTGTATGTATATGAAAGCATATACGGTACTCATATATAAAATATTATATTTTATATCGAGGGACTAAACGAAGCCATAATATACCAGAGGTGGTTTGACTCCCGAGCGTGCAAGGGAGTCAATGAAACCGAGGGTGTATTAAGTTGCCGTTTAGTCTCGAAGTGCAAACTGTACTTTTCACTTTGAGTGCGAGAAAAATAGTCAGTTTAGTACAAAAACTTTAATAAATTTATGTATCACTTAATAAAATAAAATCACAAACATAAAATACTTACTCCATCCACAACGACGATGGTTGATATTTTTTCGACAATTCATCAAAATATGCCAAAAAGACGCTTTCTGTGAAAGAGTTTATATGTTTCTTATTCCTCCAGTACATAAAACTTTCGTAAGTTTTTCGGTAAATCTTCCGCGATTTTGGCGCCAAAAGATTATCTATTATGTCTTTTGCTCTTTGCTCGACGTCAAACTCTTCACTGTCACTGGACATTCCTAATATATTTATTTTTGTCTGTCTGTTTGTCTGTTTGTTCCAGGTAATCTCCGAAACAGCTGGACCGATTTAGACGGGACTCTCACCGGCAGATAGCTTATGTTATAAGGAACTAAGGCTACTCTTATGTTAGAAAAAAGACAAGCGGGCGTCGCCGCGGGCAGTAGTGTAAACATTTAAATCATGTAAATTCAAAAAAGGTTGAATATCAATAAGTAATTTCCTTTCTCAACTTTATAATTTATTCCGCGAAATACTAATTTCGGAGAAAAAAAAAATTGTTGAAGGAAAAGTTGACTGACAAAACATGATATAATGATATTGTTTTAATTTGATTTAATTTTATAATAATTTTAATTTTGATGTTGATTTAAATTTTATTTAATTTTGTTAATTTTTTATTTATTTTTTTAAATTTAAATTTTAATATTTAATTGTGATTTTAATTTTAATTGTGATGCTTATTTTAATTGTGTTAATGATTTTATAATTCTGTTTAATTGTACCTATGATCCTAAGTTGATTGAAGTAAATAAATAATAATAATAATAATAATAAAAATCCTTTTATATGGTAACATCCATAGCGCAATCTAATTAACTTTAGAAAAGACAGCGAAAAGTTATTTCTCCTGACACTGTTTATTTTTTATATTATGTATGTATCTATGTATTCATCATCATCATCATTATTTCAGCCGAAAGACGTCCACTGCTGGACATAGGCCTCCCCCAAAGTGGGTTTTGCCATAATCGTCACGTTGGCAGGTGGGTTGCCGATCGTAGTAAGTATGGTGTTAAAAATGCATAGAGATCGCTGCTGCCCATTTTCTAGTAAGTCCCTTAGTCGCCTTTTACGACACCCACGGGAGGAAATAGTATATCTATGTATTATTAGTATTTTTTTTTCTTTTGCGAGTTATCTATCTCTTATGTTGCACCTGCCATATTTTGTCTTTGCATCACCCTAAAGGTTGACTGGTAGAAAATACCTCAGGCACTAAGTCCGCGTTTGTACAGCATTTTTTATACTTGTGCATAAAGTTTTCATAAATAAAAGAGGAAATCCTCGGGAAACGTCGAAAATAAATCTTCCCAAGACCCCAAAATATATGTAAGGAACTAACTATAAGTGACATCAAAACTGAGGGTCATAAAAAAAAAACAATTGAATTACTTACTTCACACCCCGATTTAATGTAAAATTTTTCATTGCCACGGTTTGTAAAATGAACGAAATATGCTAATGTGGACAAAACAAAGGGTTTGCGAGAAAAATAATTCATGAAAGGCTTTTGAACTAATTTGTGCCTTTCTTTATCGCTGTACCTACGCATATTTTTGGGAGATAACTGCGTTATTACCATTGTTAATTCTGGGGAAATATGTAATAAAGGACGCAGTTTTGTGGGACATCCCCACAAAACTGCGTCCTTTACTACAATAAAAATAAACTTAAAGCATTTATTTTTAATTAAACCAAGTTCACTCACTTTTGAATTGTCAAGGGGTCGGTCAGTCACAAAGATGAAGCTGGTTGCCCATTCCAAAGCGTAGTATGGGCCTATGCAGAAAGTCCACGGACACACTTTTAAGGTGCTATGATCCGGAGCTCGAGCCGACTGAAGTAGAATCGCGAAGTCGCGGTTGCCTCGCGCATTTGGTAGGTGTTTAGACATAGTAAATATTTTAATCATTTTATCAAGACAAATTCAGCGAAATAATCTAAACTATCTTACTGACCATTTCATTTATATAAAAAAACTAGCCTTTGCCCGCGGGTTCGCCCGCGTGAATGTCGGAAATTCACCCACGGAAATATACTACCGCGATAAAAAGGATAAGTATGTTCCGACTATCTAAATACAACAAATGCCTACAAAAACACAATAAAATGAATATAGTATGTTATCCTTAAGAGATAGACATATGGACATTGAAAGCTCCCAGACGGCTTTGTTTTTTCCGACGCCTCCATCAAATATCGTTAATGTATACAAAAATTTACATAAAAACTTAACAAATTATATACTAAAACCTTCCTCGAGAACCACGCTATCCACTGGTGAAAACAGCATGAAAATCGGTGCAGTCGTTTTTGAGTTTATCGCTAACAGACAGACACAGACAGACAGACGCGGCGGAGGACTTTGTTTTATAATATGTAGTGATAAGAAAAAACATCTTCTTTGTAGCGATAAGATTGATTAAATACCAGAAAAGGGGCGACTTTGGGATTTTTTTCTATCTAGCAAAATTAATCTAATCATATTATTAAAAGCGATTGCATGTCCGTCAGATACTAAAATTTTTTTAAACACTTTTTATGTTTCCCATGGATTTAAAAAACTAGTAAGCGTGTTCTGTGTCGAGTCCAACCGCCTTAAAGGCCATTAATAAGGCACTACCATTACATAGGCTTATTCTATATATTCTATTATCTTTAAGATTGACCAGATAGACTTTAGATAGTCAATGGTTTACTAATCACAGAATCTTTGTTTAAATATTTTACTTATTTCTAAGCAAAGATACGAGTACCTGTTGTAGATGTTAATTAAATACAGTTATGTTTAAGTCCTGAGACTTAAACATAACTGCTAAACCATTTTGTATAGTCAGGGAAAGTCATCGTTACGCAAATGTACACTGTCAAAGAATTACATTTGAATATACGGATAATTTAAGTTGGTAGGCAACTTGCTGAACAATTATTTTTCCCAGACTTTACTATACACCTAAGCCTAACCCTTCAGATAATACCGGGTTGAATATTATGTTACGGAAAAAAAAACAGTCACTATAACAAATCCAAACACAGCATCGTTTAAAACCAAAATCCTGAAATAAAGTCTGTTTAAAAGTCGAAATTCGAGCAACAAAATTGAAAAAGAAAATCTATTAGCCCAAACGATTAGCGGTCCAATAAAATCGAACCCCAAATGCGTTCAGAGAATTTGTTCACAATTTTGGAAAAGGATTTTTCGATTTGCCTGATAAATAGACCGAGAGCTACGTCAGAGGCACAAAATAGATAAGTACAGAAGGTCGGACTGTACTCCGAAATGAGTAAACGAGGTGCAGTGTTTTCCAATGTGGCAGACGGTCATTCTTATTCTTAGTTGGAACTCATTAGGGTCATTTTCCACCAAAGCCGAAAAATCCTCGTGCATGTTCGGGCATCCTGAACTGCCTCAAGAACCGATTGGACAGATTAAATATCTCCAAGCTATTTGAAACACACGCATCAGCTAATTAGCTGCTAGTGTGTCTTATAAATAATAATAATATTTTTTTATACGCTCGTCCTAGCGACGCACCGTGTAGATCATACCTTAGATCCCTCCTTAAATCTCATCCTCATAAAACTAGCTACTATTCTTATTCCTTCTCTGTCCATGCTGTAAGATTATGGAACTCGCTTCCGCCTAGCATTCGCGATTTAAAAACTGTATCTCTATTCAAATATCGAGTAAAAGAGCATTACCTTTCCTCTCAACTGTGAGTATTTTATTACATATATATATATATATATGTAATAAAATATAAATATTAATAAAATAATATTAATATTAATATTAATATATATATATATATATATATATATATATATATATATATATATATATATATATATATGTGTGTATAATATTTATATGTATTTATATTTTTTAGTTTCATTTAAGTATAATAATATGTTTTATTTAATATTTTACTTTAAGACTTTGCATATTCATATTTTCCTCTTCCAGTTCTCAACACTCTTGTCTAAATTTCTTTTTCATTTCTCCTTTCGCAGGTCTGCTGGAAGAAATTTCTTAAGAAATAAGCAGTACCTTTGTACTGAAATCATAATGATATCGTATCTCTATGTATTTAACTGTGTATACATAAATAATAAAATAAATAAATAAATAATAATAATAATAATAATCCTCCTGGCCGCTCATTCACACCATAGGCAAAAATGCGCTTCGGAAGCGGACGCGCCGCGGAGATTCAACAGAATGATCGAGGATGTTCTGAGCTGCGCGAGGATGCTCATGGCTATGCGCCGAAACTCTCTGGGGATGCTCAGTTCGCATTGATAGTTAACAGAGATGTGACGTCGGTACATTCTTGTTGAAAATTATAGACTGAAAAAAAGAACGTGTAAATCGCCGGAAGCACTGAGTCGCGGTGACGCGGGCGGCGCCCGCGACCTTAAACACAATATTTGTACAGTTGCTTATTCCGTGAGATTTAAAAAGTGCTCGAGCATTTACGAAGATTTTTCCGTTTGATAAGAAGTGACCCTACACAACAAGCGAAAACTTACACACACATAAACACGCTTCACGTACAGTGAATTTGACTGGCGTGTTTGAGATCACCGTCAAAACATTAAAAAGAGATTTAAGGCTCCTACAAACAGGCGCGACACGCGACGCGAAACGAAGAGACCGCTCGTCGCATGGCACGCGGTGTCTTTGTGTCGCGTCGCGTGTCGCGCCTGTTTGAAGGAGCCTTAACAGCGTTATTAATAATTGTAAAATATTATTATTCTGTATCGAATTTTTTAATGACACTAAGTACCTAATAATTTTGACAATCATTGTGTCGATCTTTTTATTATTGAACTAGCTTATGCCATGTTTTACAAATTCAAAGTCATAGCACTTATTTCAAACTAGCTTCTGCCCGCGACTTCGTCCGCGTTAAATTTCTTGTTCCCCCGACCCACCCCGTCGCAACACATTGGCTGCCCGTGCTTTTACTTCGTTTTCGCATAAACTTTCATTAAAAAAAAATGGTGTTCTAGTTAATAGGAATGTAATTCTTCCTCAAGAATTGGGCTGTAAAATGCAAAAAGATTTTTTCAAATCCAAATCGCAGTTCCATAGATTAGCGCGTTCAAAAAACAAAAAACCGGCCAAGTGCGAGTCGGACTCGCGCACGAAGGGTTCCGTACCATCCATACAAATCCTTATCCTTACTAATATTATAAATGTGAAAGTAACTCTGTCTGTCTGTCTATTTGTCTGTCTGTCTGTCTGTATGTTACGTTTTCACGCCTAAACCGCTGAACCGATCGTCATGAAATTTGAAAAGATATAGCCTGGGATATGGAGAAGGACTTAGGCTACTTTTTTACGCGATAACCGACATCCACGCGGGCGGAGCCGCGGGAAAAAGCTATCCATACTAATATTATAAATGTGAAAGTAGCTCTGTCTGTATATCTGTCTGTCTGTATGTTATGTTTTCATGCCTAAACCGCGGAACCGATCGACCTGGGATATAGAGAAGGACATAGGCTACTTTCTTACGCGATAACCGACATCCACGCGGGCGGAGCAAAAAAAACGGCAAAAAAATCATGTCCATTGTATGGGAGCCCCTCTTAAATATTATTTTTTTCTGTATTTTAGTATTTGTTGTTATAGCGGCAACAGAAATACATCATATGTGAAAATTTCAACTGTTCAACTATCACGGTTCATGAGATACAGCCTGGTGACAGACGAACAGACAGACTGACAGACAGACAGACGACAGCGGAGTTTTAGCAATAGGGTCCCATTTTACCCTTTGGGTACGGAACCCTAAAAACTAACTCTTCAGCTTTAGAATAGACTACCTCGCAGAGTTGATCATTATTATGCTGCGGAGTTTTTATAAAACAGTTATATCTCCTAAGATATTCATTGAAATTAAATGATGTAAGGGCAACTTTGTTCAAAATTAAATACTTGTGATGAATAAAGTATTTATTTGGATAAGGATTAATACCCTGTTTATGAAAACTCCTTCGCAAATAATGCATTAATTTCAAACAAATTTGATTACCATAAAAAAGGTTATAGTGAGTCAATCTTAAAAGATAGACATATGCTGTAAAACTCGTTGGGGTCAGCTTCCAGTCCAACCGGATGCAGCTGAATACCAGTATTTTACATGGAGCGACTGCCTATCTGACCTCCACAACCCAGTAACTGGGTAACACGATACCCCTTGGGAAGACTGGCTGTCAGACTTTTGGGCTTCTGACGACCCGTAACGACTGTCAAAGATCCACGAATGACAGCCGGGACCAACGGCTTAACGTGCTTTCCGAGGCACGGAGGAGTCTCGGTATGTAAAGATGGTAACCTATCCATGGACCAACCCCGGCAAGCGTAGCTTAACCTGACGGATCGACCTGTGCGGCTGTTATTACTTAGCCACGAGCTCACAAACATCTATTTTGTGGAATTCACATATATTTTGCTGTATGTCCAAAATTCGCTATGTCAAGTCATATCAAGTCCAAGCTTGCAATAATCTTGCTCTTATCCAACAACCTACTTTGATGTCATACATTTTACACCCTCCCTATTCCGTTTCCATTTCCTGAATCACTACAAAGGAAACTAGACCCGTAACCAGTCCCCCTTATAAATGTTTAGGCCGACACTCAGCCTTTGTAAATTAGACTGACTGGCGCACAGAAATCAGGGCAGACAACACATTTGTCCTGACAGAAACTTGCCTTTAGTATTGTTAATCTGTTTGTGTGAGCAATGTTGTAACGAGCTGGACATTGTAGGATTGTGCTTGATGAACTAAGGATAGTTTTACTGATTATAGTCAGCGGTATGTTGAAGTTGATATTTCATCTCATGAGTAGAGACTTATCACAATGAGTGGCACCTTCATTATTTACAAATGAGCGTATAAATCTCTCGTGAACGATCCAGTTTCACTGTCGCGCAAATTACAAGTGTTCCCGTCTCTTTCTCTCTTGTGAAATATGGGTTTGTAAGAAAGAGATGCAAGTGTTAAAAATTAACAGACAAAACAAATAAGTTGAGACACGGCCTCACGCATCAGCCAAATTTGGTGTCTCAGTTGGATAGTAGAGACTATCCAACTGAGACACCAAATATGGCTGATGCGTCGAGCGAAAACTTTCACTTACTGTCAGATAAATTAATTATATAATAAACTAGCTTTTGCCCACGGCTCCGCCCGCGTGGATGTCAGTTATCGCATAAAAAAGTAGCCTATGTCCTTCTCCATATCCCAGGCTATATATATGCCAAATTTTATGACGATCGGTTCGACGGCTTAGGCGTGAAAATGTAACATACGGACAGACAGACAGACAGAGTTACTTTCACATCCATACTAAAACTAATATTATAAATGTGAAAGTAATTCTGTCCGTCTGTCTGTATGTTACGTTTTCACGCCTAAAACGCTAAACCGATCGTCATGAAATTTGGCAGAGATATAGCCTGGAATATGGAGAAGGACATAGGCTACTTTTTTACGCGATAATCGACACCTACGCGGGCGGAGCCACGGGAAAAGCTAGTTTACAATATTAGTATGGATATGGATGGATGGATAGTATGGATTTATGTCAGTGTCATTAAAAAATTCGATACAGAATAATAATATTTTACAATTATTAATAATGATATTAATCTCTTTCTAATATTTTGACGGTGATCTCAATCAATTGCCAATCGAGCTCGCTGTACCTGAAGTTTGTCTATGTTTGTGTACGTTTTCGCTCGTTGTGTAGGGTCACTTCATATCAAACTAACGTTTTTCAACTGTAAATGTAACTTGGTCGACTATTACTCGGTAACTTGTGAAGCCTACTTAGTTGTGATAGTTTTCCTTTTAACTTCGTTATATATAACGTAAAGCAGTATGTATAACATATCCAAATACAACCATTTAGCTGGCAGGAGGGAGACACTTAACTCTAACAAAAATTTGCACTTTATAGTTTAATATTACGCAAGCGGAACCCTGAATCAAAATATCGAAGTTATTCCTAGTATAACTTTATTCCGCGTTTATATGTAACGTGGTAAGAGTCTCTGAGCTAAGCCGCGGATAGACAGACAGACAGACGGACAATCGAAACTATTAGGATTCCTTGTTTACTACGGAACCCTAAAAAAGAAGAAAATTCAGTATTTTTTTTTTTGTACATTATTTATTATTTATAGTGTTACTTCCCAAACTTTCCAGTTTGATGACGAGAAGCGCTTGTTAACAGGTATAGATACACAAAATCTATCAAAATCAACCTAAAGGCCTATTCAAACCTAAGCGGTATTCGCTGCCGCTGTGGGTAGAGGTACATACCGCGCGGGTTTCGCTCAGGTATTAACTATCAAGTTCCTCGGCTAGAGCGACTTGAGCGGTATTCGCTGCCACTGTGGGTAGAAGTGCATACTGCGTGGAATAGTTTTCCGCTTTGGTGTGAACAGTAATATTACCGCATACCCACTCGGCTTTCTCTACCGAAGACTGTAGCGAATACCGCTTAGGTTTATAGGCCTTTAAAACTATCAACTATGTACTATTCAGTCAAGGATCAATCACACTGGAACGAACAGATCGCGGACGAGCCGCGTCGCTATGTTTAGGTACTTGCGGTAAAACACAAAAATAACAAGTTGGGGAAAAATATACGTCACATCCACGCAAAACGGTCATCGCTCAGCATAATACTGTGGCCGTGTACGAGACAGGGCTGGTTTTCAGCAAAAATAATGTTAGTTGTGATTTGAAATACGGACAATTTAAGTTAAATTACGAATACACCGATATCGCTTAAGAGGGTTGTCACCGGTCCACTAGCGCCACTCCCTTAAATACATTTTATCTCGTGACTGAGAAGGAATTATGAAAAATGGCAGTCACGAGATAATATGTTTTGTAAGGAGTGGTGCTAAGGACCGGTGACAACGCTCTCAAGTATTGATACAGTCTTTTTCAAACAGGAAGTAAAAGGTATCAATATTTTTAAGTCGTTGGAAAATAATGAATGCAAATAAATATTTAACCGTAAAATGTCCGTCAAGAAACAAGGAAAACAATTCAACCGAAATAATTACGTCCCAAAAAAACAACCGCTCCTTCCTCGAAACTCGTCAATTTCATCCCATTGTTTGGACTAAATAATTCGAAACAAGACGCCACAGACAGCCAGATGCGAGACACAAAATAATTCTGGCCTAATTACCTTAATAAAGTATTACGTTTTAACCGCAGAATTACGTCCGTAGTGATGTAACGATATTGTATTCGAGTTATTCGATTCTTTTTTGCTTGGTTACGTAATCGAGTCGAGTGTATCATTTGATTTAGAACGGGTTGAGAGAATGTATTGTTAGGGCTATTGATTTTATGGTAAGGCGTGGAGTTCTTATCTATTTTTGTTAGCGCTTCATTATTAAACGTAGTTTTCCGAAGGTACTGGACACGCTTCTTAAGCAATTGGTTGCAGATTCCAAACTTGGTATGACCTACATTCTACTGCATTACGGTAAAAGCAAGCATCGTAAAAAATGGTATAAATCGTCGCCTCATCACGAAGTTAGCAAGCGAGACAGGAAATAATGAGCACTGATCACCAATAAATGCCCATTCCTTATATGAATGAGAACAGAAGCACGATAAGACAAAGAAATAATAAAAATCTGGCGCAGAATGGCGTATCATCCAAAATAAAACGTGGAAGAAAATATTCCATTTGTATTCAATAATTACATTCCAACTAGAGCATTCCAAATTTATTCCGATAGGAATCGATTCGGGAACGATTGCAATTTTGTCATTCACGAAAATCTAATAACGACATCGTCTGCAATTTAACCGATTTTTTTCTTATTCGATTAGGACGCTTTCGAATTTCCTATTGTCTTTATTTTTAGCCGATCATTTTAATCAAATATATTGGTGTGCGCAGAACATAGGATTGTATTTTTAACCGACTTCGATAAAGGAGTGTTTTTTTTTTTAATGTATGTCCACCCATTCCTCCGTCAATTTTGAAAATTCTTCTTTTGTTTGAAAAGGTATACCTTCGAGGTGGTCCTATAGATATGTTATTAACTTTGTTTGGATAGTTTTTCAGTTAGCTTCGATAATACGTATTTAATCCTCTTTGTGTATCTTGGTGATGTTATAATACTTCCTGTCACTGTTATTTATGAAGGGATCGTTGTTAATAAAAGCACAACTTCTTTAAATAGTTCTTTAATTTTCCAAATCTTAATTTTCCGATCACACACGTCTTTTATTCGTCGTCCATCTTTTCTCCCCGCAACCAGTGTTGTCATCCCTCACCTCTCACATCTGTCATATCTTGTGTTGCCACTTTATCATTCATTCCCACATTCTAACATTCATGACTGTCCTCAGGCATGCACTCACCTGCTGTCCCACTTTATGTATCCATTCATCAGTCTCTTCCAAATTTTATTACATCATAATCTACTATATAAAAATAAGTCGGGTTTTCCTTCCTGACGCTATAACTCCAGAACGCACGAACCGATTTCCACGGTTTTGCATTCGTTGGAAAGGTCTCGGGCTCCGTGAGGTTTATAGCAATGTTTTTTTTTTTTTTTTTTGGTTTTTACGAATAATTAGGTTAGGGTAGGTAGATAGGGTAGGGTAGGGTAGGGTAGGGTAGGTAGTTAGGTAGGTAGGTAGGTAGGTAGGTAGGTAGGTAGGTAGGGTAGGTAGGTAGGTAGGGTAGGTAGGGTAGGGTAGAGTAGTGGAGTTTATACTATAGCTTTTGACAGAACGAAGTCTGTCGGGTCAGCTAGTAACTTAATAAAAACAACTTAAATTTTATACATAGCATACTTCTGCTTTTATTAACAACGATCCCTACATTTACATAGCAAGTAGTGGTATACAAATTAGTGTGGGGCAGATACCATAGCTAAAAAGTAAAAATAAAAAAAAGTTTTTACGAAAAAAAAAAAAACGACATGCAAAAAGCACTACAAAGTGAAAAATAACTTTAATTTCGGAAGTCGGTGACAAATAAACTAAAACACAGATCCAAAGACACCGACTTCCCTAATTAAAATTATTTTCCACGTTATAAAGATTTTTTGGAAGTCGGTATTTTTTTTTTTTTTTTAATTTTGTCGGGATAGTTTGCATTGAATTTGATTGCATGATGCTACTATCTCATAGTATTTTTTTTTTGCTTTCAGCAAAAACTGACCGGCTCATTTGCTTGCCATCATTAACAGTGTAGTATTGTTAATCTCTTTTATAAAACCTGATTTGAATAAAAGTTGTAAACTTTGACTCAATCGACCTGCGACGTTAAATAAAAAAAAGACGACCATAGTTATAGTTGTTATTGTTATTATAATTTCTACTTACGTTCATGGGATAAGGCGTGAGACTGTGTAATATGTTATGTAAGTACGACGATATTAAATTCTATACATTATGGCGGTTCGATTGTCAACTCCACCTATTAATGTCAAAAACACAACATGGATTCATCCCCAACACTATCCTTTTGTTTATCATCACTTCTTCCTCGTGATAAGCCAACAGTAAATTAAACCACGTACTAATTAATGTTGTTATTGTTATTATAGTTTCTACCTACGCCCATGGGATAAGGCGTGAAACTGTGTATTATGTTATATATGTTCGACGATATTAGATTCTATACATTATGGCGGTTCGATTTTCAACTCCACCTATTAATGTCAAAAACACAACATGGATTCATCCCCAACACTATCCTTTTGTTTATCATCCCTTCTTCCTCATAATAAGCCAACAGTAAATTAAACCACGTACTAATTAATGTTGTTATTGTTATTATAGTTTCTACCTACGCCCATGGGGTAAAGCGTGAGAATGTGTATTATGATAAGTATGTACGACGATATTAGATTCTATACATGAAGGCGGTTCGATTTTCAACTCCACCTATTAATGTCAAAAACACAACATGGATTCACCCCATCACTATCCTTTTGTTTATCATCCCTTCGTCCTCATAATAAGCCAACAGTAAATTAAACCACGTACACTTACATATATACACGAAAAAAAGGTGAGAATTTCCTCCTTTTTCTCGTGGTAAGGACATGTGTTTAACATTATTTCTTTTGTCGCCCTGTACGAGAAATTTATTATTGTTGCGGTAGGAAAACCTTTTGTTTTTCAATGGCGGTGTGTGTTCTTACTTGTTTATTCTTGAAGTTTTGTAGTTTTGTAGACCATTGAACTTGGGTTTCATCATCATCATCATTTCAGCCGAAAGACGTCCACTGCTGAACATAGGCCTACCCCAATTGGGGGGGTTTGCACTAATCGCCACGCTTGGCAGGCGGGTTGTCGATCCCAGTATGGTGTTAAAATGCATAGAGAACACTGCTGCCTAATCTCTAGTAAGTCCCTTAGTCGCCTTTTACGACACCCATGGGAACCTGGGTTTACATAAGTGAAACACCGTATGAATTGCATGAAATGTTTAACTTTCTGTTTATAGGAAACGTTGGTGTCTAGGCTTCGCAGCCTGGCTCACCAGCGTAATGTTGCTTGCCTGTCGGTCTTCTACAGACTGTACTTCGGTGAGTGTGCACAGGAGCTCCACGACCTGATCCCACCGTCGCCCTTTTATTACCAGACTATCAAATGTACTGCAGAGTACCATGCGTACTTGGTTGATATCCCGTCCAGTCGTACTCAGCGCTTCTCCTCCACATTCATTATGCGCACAGCCAAAGTGTGGAATTCTCTGCCAGCGTGTGTGTTCCCTTCCACATATAACCCGTCTGCCTTCAAAGCAAGAGTGAACAGGCATCTTCTGGGCACGCTCGTTCCATCATAGACCTCATCTATCGCTATCCATCAGGCGAGATCGAGGTCAAAAGCAGGCCCTATCTATACTATATATTATATTATATAATATTATATTATAAAGCTGAAGAGTTTGTTTGATTGTTTGTTTCAACGCGCTAATCTCAGGAACTACTGGTTGGAATTGAAATTCTTTTTGTGTTGGATAGGCCATTTATCGAGAAATATTATAGGCTATATAACATCACGCTACAACCAATAGGAGCGGAGCATAAACGAAAAATGTTGCAAAAACGGGAAAAATATTCTTTTTTGAGAGCTTTCTTTGCGTGCGCTGCGTAAACGGTTTAAGTTACGCAAATATTATGTATGATGGAATTTTTTCTCATTAAAAGTACAAAAAAAAAGACAGCGACAGCATATGTCTATCTTTTAAGATTGACTCACTATAACCTTTTTTATAGTAATCAAATTTGTTCGAAATTAATGCATTATTTGCGAAAGAGTTGAGCCAACATAATATTAATCCTTATCCAAATAAATATGTTATTAATCACAAGTATTTCAATGTAAACAAAATTGTTCTTGACATCATTTGATTTCAATCATCATCTTAGGAGATATCATAATTTTAAAATAACTTCGCAACAAAATAAGTGTATAGGCTATTTAACATCATGCTACGCCCCTAAGGAGCCGAGCAAAATGACAAAAAGTCGGAAAAAACGCTAAGCGAAAAAGAAGTAATTTCGCGGACGGGCGATGCGATGCGACGGGGGGGGGGCCTACTCATGACTTATCATCAGGTGAGATGAAATGATTATTAAAAAAAAAAACTCAGGTAAAAACAGAGCACCCCCGTGTACTCACGGAGGCGATTGGCGGCGGCGATCTCTCGCGTCCGGCCCTGGGGGTCTACTCCCTAAGCACGAAGTCCGTCGTTTCGGCCTTCGTTTCGGGCGTTTCCTACTCCCTATCACCAACGGACGGACGATTCGTTTGGGGCCCGACGAAGAATGAATGACAACACGATTTGACAACTGTCCCTACTCCCGATGCGTTTTTGCCCGTCCGAAAAGTTGAACTTGACGCTTGTTTTGACGGAACCTTATGTCAGTTGATACGACATCAAAATAGTTATCGTTCTGTCGACGAACGATTATAATTGTTTACACTATTTAGAGACAAAGTAAGGAATTCCAAAGTATGGCTGCTTTTTTATTGCTTGACGAAGCTATAAAGGAAGAGCGGAGGCAACGTCGACAATATTTACGCCAAGAATGTAGGTTGGCGAGTATTACCGACGTTACTGACTTATCTTAAAGCTATTTGGCAATTTTGCTTTTCTGAATTTGACGTTTTTAAACTAAAATTTAGATTTTCTAACTAATTCTGACTATTATTAATCGCGATTAAAAAGATGTAGAATAAAATCAATTAGTTGTCATGAACTAAACTTCACACCAACATCTCGACTACTGGTAAAAAATCAGTACTGTTACTGTATATATTTTTTTCTTTTCTTTTGCTTATATCTCGAAAATGGTGCGTCCTATCGCAAAAATAATGAAAATTTCGACCCCCTTTTAGATGCCCCAAACCCCTAAAATTCAACATGTTAGTATTTTTTTTTTTTTTTTTTTTCCACACCAAAAGTGAAAAATTCTATATAAAGCACGTTGAGGCTGCCCAGCTCCTGCGCGTCTCCGGCCAGAGTCCGTGTCCGTTAGTTTCTGCAGCGGTTGCGGCCATTTTACGAAATGAATAAGAAAGAAACTAAAATAAAATAATTTTCAAACTTCCCGGCTAGTATCGTTGAATTAATTTGAAAATTTCCGTCAAAATGTCAAAAAGGAAAAAGGCAAAGGTATCAACAGGATAATGCCGGTTTCCGGACAAAAATGTCAAAAATAATTCTAATCTTTATAATAAAAAGTATATTGTCAAAAATGTAGTCATTTTCTAAGGAAAAAATATTGATTTTTGTTTATTTAGCTTGAAAACCACAAAATAATTAAACCGGTAATCGACCGGTAAAATAGCACAACTCTATTGTCATCAATCGCCATGCGTCTTTCGTTCACGAATATTGTCTACGATTCCGTTGGAAACTGATGAATCCGAAATTACTAGGGAGTAGGGTTCAGTCCGACGTGTCGGACTACTAACGGACGGGCCCGTTACTTCGTTGACGGACTTAGGGAGTAGACCCCCTGGTCCAGGCCATGGTCCGGAGCGAGAGTGCATGGGAGGCAGTCACGTCCTTCTGCGAAGGAGGAGGCGGAACACGTGAGGGAGCCGCAGTCTGTGCGCCCTCACGCCCCTAGTCGCCGCAGGAGACGCCCTGGGCGGCGGGAATCGGTAGCCGATTCCCGGCCACCGTAGGCGCGGGCTTGCGGACGGCGAGCTAAAGTTCGCCGTCCGGTAAGGACCAGGCCCGGGTCGACGGCGCGTTGTGTTCCACGCGCACCTCAAAGAGATGTCAGCACGCACTGACGGGGTCCGCTAGGACCTGCCTGCCAGGGTTGCGGGTTTGTCCGAAAGGGATACCGTGGCCCTGGCACACAGGCAACTGAAGGAACACGGGTGGGTTTTAGTCAGTAAAAGTCTGACACGCCCTCCCGCTCCGCCCAGAGTGGGAGAAGTTATTTGATAATTTCCCACCAAAAGAAAAAAAAAGGTAAAAACCACCTTTCCTTGAGATGTATATTTAGTAGATAAACTTTCATATATTGATAGTAACATTATGCTGCATTCATGTCTCATTATTAATTTGCAGTCACGTGCAACACATCTCCCTGGTTTCTGCAATCTTAGGTGCTACTAGGTTCTCACGTATCTGTGTACTTATTATGTTACATTGGCGGACAAATTAATGACACACCAACCAGTAAACATTTTTTTTTACTTAAAAAAAGTTATCGCACGCTTGCACCATCAAATCACTGAATGCGTTTAGCACTAAATATATTTTAAACGGGGCTCTGTCTCTGTCACCTTAAAATGATTGACAGAAACAGAACGATGATTTAAATGCTTTTAGAGTAAAATATATTTAGTGATTATTTAATTGTAGTGCATGCGAGCCAAGAATGTTTTTGTTACCGTGTGTAAAATAAAAATAAACACATAATGCACACGCAGACCTAAAACCGAGATCTTGGGAATCAAATTCTGCAAAGGCCCTGTCCATATTGCCTCCTGACCTATGTTCTAGTGGAGCATCAGAGATAAATATAGGTTCAGACTCACGACCACCAACACGCGATTTAGGTGTCTCTTGGAATACTTGTAATGATATTTTGTCTTTTCCGTGTATACATTTCGATACGATACCACACAAATTAACTAAACGCATTGTTCTATCAAATTTGATGAAAACTATCTGTTAGTCATATTATTAACATTAGTTTCATGTGGAGATCTCACCTGCAGTGCCAATCACACAGCTTTTACATCAATTGTGCCATCAAAAGCAGTAGTTTCTGCATTCTCGAACAAAGTAAACATGTATTTTACTATTAGCTGTAAAATAGAAAATAAAATTGAACAAACGTGTACCGTTTACTCCACATTACAGCTGTTCTGAGCTACTGAGTGCAGCAGACGTACACTGGAGGACAATTTAATGACCCATTTAGTCCGTAATATATACACCTACTTAGCACCGTAGTATGGCGTAAATAGTTGTAGGTACTATTGTGGTTCGTTTCAAACAATTATCTCATTGTATAAATCTCTTTTTGTGATAAGGCCCCTATTGGGTCCCAAAATCTGTTCTATGTTGTACAATAAAGTATATATAAATAAATGAATAATAAAGAAATTAAACCTAAATGAATTTCATCTCTTTTATATTTAAAGTTGGTACAGCAGTTCTCATGTCGTATATTTTAAATTTTTGTAGTTCAAAATAGACTTAAAATCGAACTAGATCTGCATGGTTGAGATCGGCTTGTGCGTGCTGAATTCGGCTAAACCAAATATTTGTATGGCGTACGGATAGATTTCCCCGGGCTGGGTGTTAGTGAATTTGAGCGTTCTATTTGTAAAACTACCCGATATTCAACGAAACTTCTAGTGTGGGCATTATTTTTACTGCACAAGAAATAAGATCTAAATGCGAATAAAATCATGCAAATAAAATTTAAAAAACAGATTGTTTTCCCTTACAAAAAAAATAATAATAAATGACATCTCTTTTTTTTGTGTCCTATTTAATTTGTCCCGAAGTTTACATCTCAAGAGACAAAACAAGGTTCTCTGAACTCGACACATGCAAATGTGAAATGTCTGCGTTCATGCAATGCTTTTAAAGAAAAAAATTGTCATACTTTTGTTCCCTTAGGTCCCTTAGGATGCTATTAGTACTAGAACGTTGGAAATTATAATAAAATCATAAGTTATAATAAACGTGCTAAAAGTGGTGGTGAGTGTATAAACTAGTTTTTTGGACGTGTTTTATGTTTGTGTGTCGATAATGTAAACACGATAAATAATAATAAAACTGACTGAAGACTGCCAAACTGTTGCAGCCTTTAAAAGAAGAGTAAAATATCACTATCTTTCTACTTCGTCATAGTTGCATACGAGTATTATTATGTATTTATTATTTTCCACTACATTGTAGTTCTAAGTATATATTTGAGTGATATTTCTGTGCGTCCTGTGAAAAGTGATATAAGTCAACTTATATCGAATGTGATATTATTGTTGCACCTTCATCAGAAAAAAATGCTCTATTATTCTGTCTAATTAACATTTTGATACGTCTATTAGTTTTCAAGATCGTATGGTACATCTAAGACGAAATGGCGTGTTTTGATAAATATTTTTGTGTAAATAAATACATATTGACATGTATCGTTCACAATATTCAAGTTATGAAATAAATAATTGTGTTTTAAGATGTATCTCAAGTCATATCATTATTCACATATATTTATTACGTTACACTTTTTTTTTTAAACAAAACTTTATAATGAAAAAATATAATGAAGACAACACTAAGTTATGAAGAATACGAGTTTTGTGTTTACAGTGCTTCTGCCGATTGAAAAATATTACTCGTTTGTTTGACAGCTTTGAACAGGAGTTGATTTAGTTTCGTATAAAACTACCTGACAATGCAACAATATCACCTTTCACCAAAGCTTCACACAAAGTGTAAAGCGATACAACTCATTTAGAATCATACACGATCATTCATTTGGTGTGTTTTGATACAACATATAGCTTTTTTTAAATATCTCTTCCTGCAGTAACGCCTTTTGAGCTGGAACATAATAGGTTGTAAACAATACGACACTAAATACAAATAATGTCACTATTTTTGTAAAATTATTATCCTAACAAAATTTTATAATTTTTTACACACAAAAACTACTATATTGTAAAGTTGACATTTTCGAGATGTATCAGTTTTCACAGGACGCACAGATTTATTTTAGAAGTATGTATGTAAGTATATTCTCTTATTGTATGTTTATAAGTATTTATATTAGTGTATAGCTATTTTGATTTTATGTATATTTTTTATTTTATTTTTTCTCTTCTACACTTACACACGTTGTCTACATCTCTATATCTACTTTCCTATCGCAGGTATGCTGGAAGAGATTTCATTAGAAATAAGCATCACCTTTGTACGTATTTTTCTGTTCCTTTCTTCTTGTCTGTTTATATGTGTGTACATAAATTGTTAAATAAATAAAATAAATAAATCTGTGCGTCCTGTGAAAAGTGATATAAGTCAACTTATATCGAATGTGATATTATTGTTGCACCTTCATCAGAAAAAAATGCTCTATTATTCTGTCTAATTAACATTTTGATACGTCTATTAGTTTTCAAGATCGTATGGTACATCTAAGACGAAATGGCGTGTTTTGATAAATATTTTTGTGTAAATAAATACATATTGACATGTATCGTTCACAATATTCAAGTTATGAAATAAATAATTGTGTTTTAAGATGTATCTCAAGTCATATCATTATTCACATATATTTATTACGTTACACTTTTTTTTTTAAACAAAACTTTATAATGAAAAAATATAATGAAGACAACACTAAGTTATGAAGAATACGAGTTTTGTGTTTACAGTGCTTCTGCCGATTGAAAAATATTACTCGTTTGTTTGACAGCTTTGAACAGGAGTTGATTTAGTTTCGTATAAAACTACCTGACAATGCAACAATATCACCTTTCACCAAAGCTTCACACAAAGTGTAAAGCGATACAACTCATTTAGAATCATACACGATCATTCATTTGGTGTGTTTTGATACAACATATAGCTTTTTTTAAATATCTCTTCCTGCAGTAACGCCTTTTGAGCTGGAACATAATAGGTTGTAAACAATACGACACTAAATACAAATAATGTCACTATTTTTGTAAAATTATTATCCTAACAAAATTTTATAATTTTTTACACACAAAAACTACTATATTGTAAAGTTGACATTTTCGAGATGTATCAGTTTTCACAGGACGCACAGAAATAACAAGACTTGTAAATGGCTGGTCAACGAACGATATTAGTGTTTTTACTTAAAGTATGAGTTGAGAAAAACTATTTTCTAACTTCTTTTATTTCATTGAAATTAACTAACGAACTATAAAAATCTAAATATAATAACGTAACCTGACTATAACTATTAAGAGGGCGTACAACGGTCTACTAGCACCACTCTTTAATAAAAATATTATCTCGTGACTGAGAAGGAATTATGAAAATCGGCTCAATAAAGAACCTTGGTAAGTATTTTATGTGTCTAAAATAAAAATAGTAAAAAATAAAAATTTACTTTTTTCTCATCATTCACGAGATAATATTATTATCTCGTGACTGATGAGAAGGAATGATGAAAAACGGCTCAATAAAGAACCTCGGTAAGTGCGTCTAGAATTAATTATCTAATACCTTTTATAAAGTTTCATATTGAGACACGAAGCAACAAAATTCGATCTAAAGAAAAGCGGCCACGTTAATCTATATCGTATTTTGTTGCTTCGTGTCTCAATATGAAACTTTAAAAAAGGAATTAGAAAATTCTAGACACACTTACCGAGGTTCTTTCATCATCATCATTTCAGCCGAAAGAGGTCCACTGCTGGATATAGGCCTCCGTCATCAGTCCACCTTGTGGGAGGCCTTCCTACGCTACGTCTTCCGGTACGCGGTCGCCACTGCAGAACCTTTTGGCCCCAACGGCCATCTGTTCTGCGAGCAATGTGCCTTGCCCATCGCCACTTAAGTTTGACAATTCTTCGAGCTATGTTGGTTACCGAGGTTCTTGTTCTTATTGAGCCGTTTTTCATAATTCCTTCTCAGTCACTAAAATAAACTAAAATATGGCGTCGAAAAATTCCTCCGCATCGCTTTCAACTGGTTACCCAAGAGACTGGCAGCATTGCCACGTTATATGGCAATGCTTAGCCTCTGGCCAAGGTAAAAGCCAGCCTTTGGGTCACGGGAATTGTTAACCAGCCTTTAGCAGATTAAAATTAATTAAATTAGATTAATTTTTACTGTTTTCTTATGTCTTAGGTCCACAAATTGGTCTGGTAGACGAGGTATCTATAAGTTCACGCGATAACTTTAAAACACTCTGTGTAAGTGTGTTCCTGGGCCCAATCTTATCTATCAAACATTTAAAGGGCAGTCTTTTAACATTAAAATATTTTTCTCAAACATGCATGGAAATATTGTCATTATTTTCGAAAAAAGAACACGCGATTTATCGAATTTACGGACAAAGAAAATCAAATCCATTGCTGGAGCGTTTTTTGAATTTGGAACTTTACAACGCTCCAGCAATGTTGTATGAAATGGCGTGCTGGGGTTATTAAATACTCTTTCAATTCTCTTTTATCATTCTTAGCATACCAAACTAAGTCTCTTTGCTGAGCATAAATTTCGTTCACGCAGCTGTAGAGCCATAAATGCGTTTGCCTTTCGGCATAGATGATAAATAGAAAATTCGTGGCAAAGCTGAAAATCCATCTTGGTTTGTTATTTCCATACTTAATAAACATAAATTTAATAATTAAAAGGAGTTCCAACGGTTCAGAGAGTGAAATGGAGATTGATTATACTCCACCAGATTTAAGATCAGAAGCCAAATTGGCAATGGAAAACCTGCTTCCAGCGAAGTCAAAAGAAAAATACACGTAAGTATATGGAAATTAAATTAAATGTATAATATAAAAAGTATGTTTTATTTCCCTCATTCTTTTGAGAAAAGCACTATATATTCCTCGGCGGAAATGGCAATTGCCTATCTCGTGTTAGTGAAGTCCTCGCCTACGGCTCGGCCTTCAAACTCATACTCGTCCTGCAATAGCCTATTTCACGGCCTTTGCAATAATGTACTATTTGTCCTCTCTTGGCAACTGCAGGCTAACAATATATCCAAATTACGTAGTTCATATCGTATTAAAACCTCCTCAACTCTAGTTTCCTATGCTAAATAATAAAGTATACTAACCATGACACAATTTTCCGAAAACAACACCGTCATATATGTTTATTATGACCAAGCCATTTTCATGCCCAAACCTTTTAGTTACTGAGGAGTTAGGTAGTAAAACATTTTGCACCCACGCTGTGAAATTAATTTTCCTTGCACTGAAAGCCGCTCGGCTGCCCCATAACAAAACCCAGTAAGGGTCAATAATAAACAATGTATATACATTTTTTTTAGGATTCTGTACCTCAAAAGGACAAAACGGAACACTTATAGGATCACTCATGTGTTTGTTTCTGTCTGTCCATCTGTCACAGACAATTTGCTCCGAATCTAATGGACCGATTAAGTTGAAATTTGGTAAATGTAACAATTTCTGTGACCCAAACATGGAAGTGTTACGAAAATAAATTAATTTTGAATATAGGGGTCAAATGACCCCTATATTCAGGGTGACAAAAACGGAAAAAAAAAAGGTTTACACATATAAAAAATATTATGACATATCAAATGAAAGGGCTTACTGTAAAGTTCTCAAGTACATTTTTTTTTATAATTTTAAAATAATATCTTTTAAATTTATTTAAGAAAATAGGTGGAATTTGACCATTACCCATAACTCCGAAACTGGCGAGCGTCAATTTTTGAAAAAAAAAAAATACAGAAAATACTTTTCTACTTATACACTGTGTCTGGTCACCAGTGTCTGACCAATTTTATCGACAAATCCACCATTTCAAGGCATTTTGCCCGCTGTTTTGAAATAACGGCCATTATTTTTTATAAGGACAGTCTTCTATGACCGTTTTCCTGTAGCTACAACGGTCAGTGTACTAGCAGTGCTATTCTGTAACCATCTCACCGTGAAAACTGAAGTGACGTGAGCGTGGAGTGAGCGGTCCATAGTGTAAATCTCAAGCATGAGGTGAAATTACAAGTCACTTCAAGCTCACTTCACCGAAGTTTACACCGTGAGATTTTTACAGAATAGCACTACTGTTCTTACTGCCCCATAGACACATACATATTATGTATATCATACATAGATACAGATACTGTCTAAAAACTAATAAAAAGATAGCGCCACTAAAGTCACTTAGACCATTTTAAAAACCTAGTAAGTTTTTGGAAATTGTATTGTATTATATTATATTCTTTTATTGTCAAATTTCTTGTTAAGTGCACGTTAACAAGAAATTTGACAATAAAAGAATTGCTTGAAGCACTTACGTACTGGGTTTTGATATAAACCAGTCGCACTGTGGTACTATCACATCCCGTACTTGGCTTGTTCTTGGCTGTACTCGGCTGTACTTGCCTGTACTTAGCTATAGCATGCAAGACTTGGTAACTAGATACAATGTTATTAGCTTTTAGTAGGTATTAAGCTTTTCCTAAGTGGGTGTTTGTTGGCATATTAGTGCAATTTAGGAGTTTAAGGTAATTATCGGTTTTGAGGGAGAGGTTATTAAAGTGGGAGGTGAAAAGCTAATGAAACGAGATAGTGCTTATGAATACGTAGTTGATAATAAACTGGTTGCTTTCTGATGTCGGTACTTATATTAGAACTATGTGTTAGAGGCATAAATAGTATTAGGGTATCTTAATTATAGTTCGACCGATACCGCTGTACCGCGCCTTAGGTATGTGCGCGGCGAGACGGAGGGCCAGTGCAGGCCGCTCATGTGTCAACGCTCACGGCATCCTGTCGCTCATTCGTCAACGCTCAAGGCCCCCGGCCCCCACCTCGCCACGCATTCCTAAAGCGCGGTACAGTGGTATCGGTCCAACTATTGGTAAAAATGTGTCATCTGTCAGCATCAAAGATCTGGAAAAAAAGAAAGAAAAATATTTTATTGGGAAAAAGGAGCATTTAAAACTAACAAAAACGTTAAAAACAAGAATAAAAACAAAATTAAAAACGACATATGCGAGGCCAAAAAGGTTCCTATGTCAGCATAATGCTGCGATATTTAAAAATAAATACCGCAGCGCTGGTATTCTGATAGGGCCCGTGGAACATTATACCCAGCTTCCTTTAGAAGTATAAAAAATTCAATCAATTTTAAACAAAAATGTCTTTGACTATAAATGAAACTAAAATTGAAATAAATGCTTTGACTTTGGCTCAACTATCTGACAAGCGGATGTCATGAGATAAAAATATTATAATGTAAAAATATTCAAAGAACCAAGCGTTTTATTTATTACGGTACCATTAACTCACGGAGAGCTATTAGTATCTATCTATATTTTTCTTTAATTTTTGGTTTTTATTGATAAAAAACCCAGTCGCGTCCACAAAGTGTAACACAAAAATATGAATCCAAGGTGTCCAAAGCATCCTAGACGTTCCCCCATCTAAGACAGTCCAAGGTGTGCGTCGTTTTCTCAGCATGTAGAACTATAATACGTGTGTGATAATTATAATAATACTAGCTGCACCCCGCGGTTTTACGCGGTATAAGTCTTGATTCCGCGGGAATAGTTATAGGGATAATAAGTATCCTACCCAGGTTATAAACTATCTTTATGACAAATTTAATCCAAATCCGTTTTGCCGTTTTGCCGTGACTGAGTAACAAACATCCATCCATCCTCACAAACTTTCACGTTTATAATATTATTAAGTAGGATAATAGGATTAACTGCAAATTAACTACAAGTTGGAGTTTCACTTCCGCTCTTCGATCACAACTTCACCTCCAATACGTGTAAGAGGAGGCAAGTAGAATATAATGTATGTTCATGTTATTATTGTTAGAGTATAATATCCCTTTGTAGCTAAAATGTATCTTTCATTTTTGGAAACAGGAGCCAAGGGTTTAAGTTGAAAACTAGCACTTAGCAACCCGCTAGTGCCAGTATTATGCTTAAGTTCCCTAAGCATAACGCGGACGAACGTGGCGGATGCTTCCGGTATTATAGTTTTGTGTATGAACGCTACTGCTCGCTGTAAGTGTTCGAACTGAGTGCACGCTCGACTCGAGCGGCCGGCTGGGTGGCGCGTGCGGCTTTCATGTTAAAAACATACAATCCCTCGCGAGTGTCCTGAGTGGCGGCGAGCGGCGCGGCGAACAATCTTTCGCCGCTTGCACGCGACGCAAAACGCCTCGCCGCACGCCTTTTCACTCGGGCCGTACACTAAGTGTTCGAACTGAGTGCACGCTCGACTCGAGCGTCCGGCGGGGCGGCGCGTGCAGTGGTAAATACATGCAATCCCTCGCGAGTGTCCTGAGTGGCAGCGAGCGGCGCGGCGACCAATCTTTCGCCGCTTGCACGCGACGCAAAACGCCCCGCCGCACGCCTTTTCACTCAGGCCGTACACTAATACTGGAGACAATAAACGTTATTCTTATTTAATTTATTCTATCTTTGTATGGCAAAGGCTTTTTGCTTCTAAGATAGAGATCAGCTATAAACTTAGCATTACTGTGCTAAAACATGATTCAGTCTTCATTTTGCAATTATAGTTTGGCACTTGTGCAAAAGTGACAGGAATAGCTCTTAGCCTAAATATGCATGTAGGTACAGGTTAAATAATTTTTAAAGATTTCTACCTCAAACACAGGCTCCTGGCCCAGTTTAGAAGCTTAACATTCGACTGTGTAACTGTTGTAAATCTTGTTTTAAGAGGCTACATTGATCTATTTGGTTTTTGTGTAAAAAATATTATTATGAATTTATTTTAGTCCATTATGTAGGTAATAACTAGGGATCGGATAATCGGATGCATATTCACCTAAAGTTAATTATTAGCTATGAAAGTATGGAAGCAGCTTCTTAAAATATATTTTTTTGTAAGAAAATATCCCTTGATGCCACGAACAACGGAAATGCTTAACTAGTCGATTGTGAGCGAGTTCTAACCCGGGGTTCTTGGATCGCGTAACTATTCTGTTGCATATTTATTTAGAATTGGGATTTTTACCAACATTTTAAAGTAAGTAAATATACCAGAAATATACTTGTAAATCCCAGAACCGCGGGATTTTTTCGATACAAAAACGCATTCCATATTAGCCAACATCTCAACTATAGGTGAATATGCATCCGAATATCCGATCTCTAGTGATAACCAGACGATACATTAATACAACTTTCGTATATCTATATTCTTTCCATTTACCACCCATCGCGATATTTTTTCATCACAATATTTTTCCATCCTATTTTCACACAGCAAAACATTATCACGTTACATTTTATAAGCAATTACCTCCAACTGAAGTTTATTTTGCTCATACAGTCGAATACACAAACATGTTTTCGTAATAAACAATTTTATTCCATTAGTGTTGATCAGGCACAAAAGGTAACAGCTATAATATGTTGAAATAGCAGGAAGAGAATACCTAACAGAATAGTACAGAAGGTCGGATATGTTAGGGACCTAACTAAGGACTTGAATTATTAAGCAATGGACTGTATTTAAAAGTTAATTTAATCCAATAGATTGTACAATACGATATAACGGTGTTGGTAAATGTATGGAGAGCGCGCGCGTGCCGTCGTCCGAGATCGGTAGTGAAGTGGTCCGACCGCCCGCGTCCCGCACGCCGCCGCCCGCCGCCTTCCGATGTCTCACGACGGCAGCCGAAGATTGCCGGAGGCGCCCGAACATCCTCCCCGGGTTGAAGCATTCAAGTGAGAGGAAGTGGGCAGACGTTATTGTAAGCCCGCACCATCGTTCCTCTCTTCGTCTTCAACTCCACTACCCGTGTGGTCCCGTCGCACCCAGGGAAGACCTTGATGACACGCCCCAGTGGCCACACCAAGGGCGGTTGGCCTTTCTCTTTGATGAGAACCAGTGCTCCCACTGAAAGTTGGCCTGTTGATGCTGTCCATTTAGTTTTTAGCTGGAGCAGAGAAACATATTCTAATTGAAAACGATTCCAAAAATGTTGCTTTATTTGCTCTACTCTTTGGTAGCGCTCCAGTCGCCCGATGTTGAGATCAGTAACCTGTGGATGCGGAACAGATATTAGTGGTCGCCCAATTATGAAATGTCCAGGAGTGAGAACGGAGAAATCTAGAGGATCAGTGGAAAGAGGGGTAAGAGGACGGGAATTTAAGACGGCCTCTATTTGAGTCAAGCACGTGGCCATCTCCTCGTATGTGAAGTGCGTTAAGCTTAAAAGTCTCTTTAGGTGATGTTTAGTCGATTTGACTGCGGCTTCAGCAATGCCGTTAAAGTGGGGGGAGTATGGAGGCGCAAAAGAAAATTTGATGCCTTGTTGAGCAACTTCAGACACGAGATTCGAGTCTTGTAAAAACTTACGTAGCTCATTGCAAGTACCTACAAAGTTTGTCCCATTATCGGACAAGATGCTTTCGGGTTTGCCACGACGAGCCACGAAACGGTTCAAAGCAGCCATGTAGGCTTCTTTCGTAAGATCTGTAACAAGCTCGATGTGAACAGCCTTAACGGCAAGGCAAACAAAAATACACAGGTACGCCTTTATAAGCCTACAACCTCGCCCCTTGCGATCAGCAATCAGCACTGGCCCAGCATAATCTACACTACAATTTAAAAATGGGTGTTCTAAATGTGTCCTTGAAGAGGGCAACTGACCCATTGTAGGTTGCACAGTTTGACACTTGTATTTGAAACATTTGATGCATTTTTTAACAATACACTTAGAAAGATTTCTACCACCAAGAGGCCAATACATTTGGCGTATATTTGCCAAGAGCAGCTGAGGGCCGGCGTGTAAGCAGTCGAGATGATATTTATGAAATAATATTTTAGTTATATGGTGCTTACCACATAATAATACCGGGTGCTTGACATTATAATCATAAGGTGAGTTGTCAAGTCTCCCTCCTACGCGTATGAGACCATTAGAATCTGTAAAAGGACTCAAAGAAATTAGCCTATTCTTTTTTGGTAAAGACTTTCCTGACTTCAGTAAATTATACTCATCATGAAACATATCCATTTGAGCGTGACGTAAAATAAAAATTGCAGAATTTGTAAGCTCTTCACAGGAAAGGGAACCAAGGAATTTATTATGTTTATGTTTTAAATTGTAAATAAATCTTAGTATATAAGCGACAACTCTCTGTAAATGATTATAATTTGAATATTTGTGAATAAGCGATTTAATAAATAAATTATTATTATTATGATGTGACAAATGATTTGAATTTAAATGATTGTATGATTGATGATGGAATGAGTGATCAGTAAAGTGTGATGATACAACTTCAGGTAGATCTTGTTTCAAGTTCTCATTGGGCATTTTTGGCCAATATATAACATCATTTAACAAAAACTGAGGACCTGACCACCATAAGGAACACTCACTGATAAGATCAGCTTTCAGCCCGCGAGAAACAAGATCCGCCGGATTCTCCTTCGACGGCACGTAGCTCCACGTATGCCCTATAGTGCATTCTTGTATCTCATTAATGCGATTACGAACAAAAGGTTTTAATAAATTAGGTGTCATGGAAAGCCAACTTAGAACTATTGTAGAATCGCACCAAAAGTAACATTTACTAACGGGTTTGGTGAAGGAATTCAGTACATTAACACACAGTCTTGCTCCTAATAAAGCTCCACATAATTCAAGCCTAGGGATCGTTGTTGGCTTGATTGGTGCAACACGATTCTTAGAGACCAACAGCTGTACTCTTACCAACCCATCCTTAGTACTAGACTTTATATAAATACATGCACCGTAAGCCTTTTCGGATGCATCTGTAAACACATGAATCTCATTTATAGTTAAATTGTCACATGAAATCCACCGGGGTATTTTAAGGGTGTTTAAACGTGGTAGACTATTCACGAACATTAACCAGGAGGTATGTATATTATCTGGTACTTGCTCGTCCCAGTCACACTTAGCCGTCCATAGACTTTGGATGATAATTTTAGCCTCGATAATGCAAGGACCTACTAGACCTAATGGGTCAAATATTTGACTAATCACTGATAAAATGTGGCGCTTTGTGATTGGTTTGCTGGTATCGATTGATATTGAAAACTCGAGAGAATCAGATTTACATAGCCAATATAGGCCTAACGTTTTAGATGATACGTTTCTGTCCTCAGACAAGTTCAACCTACCAGAATGCCATGATACACCGGCTATTTCTGTTAAAATATCTAAACTATTAGATTGCCACTTTCTCAAATGAAAATTAGCTGACGCTAGAATTGATGCAACTTCTTTGCCCATCTGGACCACCTTGGAAACCGAGTCGCCACCACTCAGATAATCATCGACGTAAAAATCTCGTTCAATGGACGATTTTACAATGTCATTAGATGCGGTTGTTGCTAGACTGACTAAGCTCTTAGTGGCTAAATAAGGCGCGGAAGCTGTACCATAAGTAACAGTATTAAGACTGTACGTTTGAAGTGGTAGCTTAGGGTCAGCACGAAAGATAATTTGTTGTAAGTTACGTTGTGATGGTGTTACCTGAATGGCCCTATACATTTTCTCTATGTCACCAGAAATAACAAACTTGTGCTGACGAAAACGCAGCAATATAGAAAAGAGATCATCTTGGACAGTGGGCCCCACCATTTGGATGTCATTAAACGACACTCCGGAAGTAGTGGCTGCTGATGCATCGAAGACTACCCTGAGCTTAGTTGTGGTACTGGATTCTCGAATGACTCCATGATGTGGCAAAAAATACTCAATTTTGTTACCTGAATGTGGTTTCCTAGTTGAGTTATTCAGAGTCATATGCCCTAAGCTCACGTACTCCTCGATGAATGCAACATATCTTTCCTTAAAGGCAGGATCACGTTGGAAACGACGTTCCAAAGATAAAAAACGACGCTTAGCCATTTCATAAGATTCGCCTAACTCACTGGGATCATTTTTAAGAGGCATTGTAACTATGAAATGCCCGTTTTGATCACGCACAGTGTTAACACGAAAACTTTCTTCGCAAGCTCGTTCTACCTGTGACAAAGAATGCTCAGAAGAAACAGAATCGAGCTCCCAAAACTTATTTAGGCTGTTATTTAAATCGTTCATGGACATATTACAAAAATGTGAATATATATTTTTGGATGGATGTTTTGGAAGAGCCACAGTGCCTGACACTATCCATCCGAGCTTTGTCTCATGTAACTTGGGCTGATTTTTGCCTAAATTAATAGAAGCACTGCCTAAAATATTCCAAAATATCTCAGCACCAACCAGTATGTCAATCTCTGATGGAACGTTGAATGATGGATCGGCCAGATTTAAATCTAATGGTATGGGAATGCTACTTATGTCGACTAAAGTAGACGGCAGTAATTTGGTAATTGTAGGTAATATGAAACAATTGATGTCTGTCTTATAGCTGCCGCTGCACGATTCAATGGTTAGGTTGCAAGACCGTGTACTTAATGTAGTATGACTGTTAATACCTGTCACCGTGGAACTCGTGCTACGTCGAGGAAGTCCTAGCTTATCACATAATTTCTGCGTAATAAAATTAGCTGTGCTACCGTTATCGAGCAGGATCCTGGCGTCACTCTTGATGCCTCGGTGGTTCACCACTCTCACCAACGCTGTGGACAGTAAAATATGAGAGGTAGTATGTTGCGACCGAGCGTCACTGGACAAGGAGATACTTTCTGTGGCGCCATTGCATGGAGCGGCACCTCCAGAAACATCAGTGGGCAATGCTACACTATTGGGAATAGGATCTTGGAACTGAGTAATCTGTTCCACATGTAAAAGGGTATTATGTCTACCTTTACAATATTTACAACGAGCTAATCTACATCGTTTTGTTAGATGACCACTACGTAAACAGTTAAAACAAACTTTAAATTCTTTAACTTTTATTATGCGTTGTTCTACGTTTAACTTTCGGAACCCTTCACAAGTGTATAATAGATGGTTTTGATTACATAAGGGACATTTTGTTGTATATTTTTGATTTGAATTATCGGTTTGATTAGTTGCTAATATTAATGATTCATGTTTGTTTCCTACTTGATTCTTATGGGTGTTAGTATTATTTTCTATATTAAGTGTGATTTTGTTATGTTCTAATGTCTCCAATAAATCAGCTTTTTTACTTAAAAAAGAACAAAATTGAGAAACTGTTGGTTTTGTTGGTATGGTATTACGATGAGTTTCCCATTCCCTGCTGGTGATAGGATCTAATTTAATTGCCATCATATAAATAATCAGCGTATCCCAATTGTCCGTGGGCTCGTTCATTGTATTAAGGGCTCTGATATTTTTATTAATTAGATCAATTAAACGACGCAAAGAAGTGGATGATTCTAGTGTAATACAGTCGACATTGAACAAAGCCTTAACATGGGTATCTACTAAAAGCCTACTATTATCAAAGCGGTCGCATAGTAACTTCCACGCCATTTGATAATTATCACCTTTAAAATCAATATTTTTTATTATTTCCAAAGCATCGCCTTGAAGCGACGCGCGGAGGTAGTGGAACTTACTAATGGCATCTATGCAACTACTGTTATGGATTAGTGACAAATATGTATCTCTATACTCAAGCCAGTACTGATAACCACCATCAAAATTTGGCAAATCGATTTTAGGTAAGCGTATAAAGTTACGTTGTTGGAACGATTCACCTGAGTGTTTTTTCACCGAGCCTGTTACAGACCCGCCATCATCGCTCTCGTTACTGGCAAGCAGGCCGTGCGCCTGCGCTACGAGTGCGTGATAACGGTCCTCGAACTTTGCTCTCTCTGCATACGCCTCGTTAGGATCATCCGAAAGCACCTCGATGTCCACCTGTAAATTGTCGAATTCATCGTATGTAGCCTCAAATTTTTTAAAACGGCTCTCCAACTCTAAGCGTTGAATGTCGGAAATGATTTTGCAACTAAGAAGCACATTCATGTAATTGGTGAAATTTGTAAGCTTTGCCTTAATAGCACTTCGCTTTCTCAACAATAAGTCTAAAGAGGCCATAGCGTAATCCAGTAAGAAAAGCAATAGGTAATATTAACACTTAATTGATTATGTGTAGCAAAGTTTCGTAAAGAAGTCGGCAGTTAATTAGGTTTGAACAAAACACATATAAAATGTGAATGAATAGCCGCGTGACCTTGCTGAATGTCACGGGGACCGCTCAGCTGTTACGATTATATACGCGCACAGCTGATCATGCACTCAACGGTAAATAGCCTGGGGATTTAGCAGTGCACAAAGCAGAGTGAAAGAGATAACTATAATGTCAGCACGTATTGACTCAAATATGAACGTGAAAACGAGAAATATTTTGAATTTAACGGAATAAAAACACTTAGAAGTTTGTTTGAAAAGGATAAAGAAGGAAAAAATTGGAACGAACTCACCCAATACCGAATCTTTATCCACAAGAAACCTGTCCAAAAATTCTTCCAAGCGATGACTCGGCGTAAATCGTAGGTATAATCCAGTCGATGTAATAAGCGCCGGCGTCGTTATCAAGACTTGGTGAAATATATGTATAGTCCAGTTCTTGTTCTTCTTGTGTTCTTCAATCGACTTCAGTAGAAAAAACCGTTGATTCGGTGACGCAGCGTAAAATTTGTTAGGAGTCCAAAGTTCACCAACGTCGAGTCGTAATGCCAGTAGCCGACGAAGTTGGTTCTACCAAAACGCGACTTTATGGAGGCTCGAAGGATCATTTGTTAGGGACCTAACTAAGGACTTGAATTATTAAGCAATGGACTGTATTTAAAAGTTAATTTAATCCAATAGATTGTACAATACGATATAACGGTGTTGGTAAATGTATGGAGAGCGCGCGCGTGCCGTCGTCCGAGATCGGTAGTGAAGTGGTCCGACCGCCCGCGTCCCGCACGCCGCCGCCCGCCGCCTTCCGATGTCTCACGACGGCAGCCGAAGATTGCCGGAGGCGCCCGAACAGATATATACAAGGAACGAAAACGCACGCACATAGTCACGATTCACGTACAGATGTCCCAAGAAAAGTGTGCTCTTCGGGAACCATCGTCTATCGTCGGAAATACGAAGTGCGATGATGAGATCTAATATGGAGCTGTTACAATCATGGAAGTAAGTAACCAGTGCTGGGGCTCTGTCTCGCATAGGGTCAGTACCGGTTTTAGAATTATCGGCGCCTTGAGCGAGATTCCTATGGCGCCCCCTTTCACCCTCGAATACACAAGTCACGTGAAAAAATTTGTTTACTTCAATAAAACTTAAAAACAAAACTGTAGCTAGATGTAGCTTACTAGATGGCGCCTCTATAATGGTTACCATATCTGTTAAACGGTAGAAAAAAGGAATTCAACCCATGTTGCTTCGGGACAGACCAAAGTTGTTTGATATCAAGAGCACATATGTACATACATACCCATAGAGCCTTTAAGTTAAAGGATTTCTTGTATTTACCTATGCAATACTCTGTATTCTAATGGCTTTAGGAGTTAACTAGTTAACCGCAATAAATGTGGCCACCTACTGGGCCCAAATAGTATAGATGTACCGTCGAAACGAAAAGAAGGAGTTAACTCCAAACTCAGTGCAGTTGAGACAGACGAGACGGGAAATCAGACAGGAAGGGGCGCGCTTTTGGGCGGTCGCCCAACCTCGAACTGCTTTAACGCCGCTACTGCATACGGTCGCATTATGCGATGGCCGTTTTACGTGGATGTGACGCAGATTTTCCCCCACCTTGTTATTTTTTGTGTTTGACTTTCTATGCGTCATGTTTACCAAAAATAAACGTATTTTCTTTCTTTTATTTCTTCTTTATAAGTACTAGTTTATGTTGTATTACCTAGATCACAAAATTATAGATTTATAACTGTATGCAATTCCAAAATAGTGTTCAAAACTTTTGAGTGACTGAAATCACAATCTGGGACTAGTTTAGGTAACTCAGCAGAGAGAAAATCTCATACACACGCACAATAAAAGGTGGACAAAGCTCAGCAGTACAAATGCGACTGGCATTTGTTTGACGCACGTTTGCGACCTTCTGCACTATTTTTTATACTAACTTAGTTACATAAACTTTTTATACTCAGTTTTGCACTAACATTGCTTTTGTTAAGTTTTGTTTATTTCTTTTCTACAGCCACCTATTCTTTGTTAAATTACGCCCGCGGCAGTTTTCTTTTAGCGTTTTTGAGCCCATAGTTGAAATGAGTTTCCAAAATGGTACCACAATGTAACTAGTAGTTCATAGTAGTTGAGTGTAGTTTCCAGAGGCCGTATAATTACGTTATGGAACCACAAGTTGTTTCAGTGTGAAGGAGAGATGACGGTATAGCTACATCCAGCTCGGTAGATAAACTTTGAGAAAGAAGCCGACAGTAGGATTCACTTAGGCTGGGCAGCGTTTGGAAAACTCCGTCAAGTCTTTTCGTCGCTCCCGCAATGTTTGAAGACTAAGGTCTTTAACCAGTGCGTCCTACCTGTTATGATATACGGTGCCGAAACGTGGACACTGACAGTCGGGCTGGCCCACAAATTTAAGATCACTCAGCGCGTTATGGTCTGGGCAATGCTCGGAGTTTCTTTGAAGGATAAAATTAGGAATTAAACTATCCGTAAAAGAACCGGAGTCACCGGCATCAACAAGCTTGATATGGAAATGGTCTGGCCATATTTATCGAAGGACCGATGGCCAGTGGAGCAGACGAGTCCTGGAGTGGAGACCGCGTATTGGCAAGCGTAGTGTGGGACGCCCCCTAGCTAGATGAACCGAAGACTTTAAAAAGGTGGCTGGAACATACTGGATGCGGAAGGCGGAGGACAAAATGTTGTGGCGTATGTCCAGCAGTGGACTGCCCTGATAGGCTGAGTTGGCGTTGAAAAAAGCAGGAAAAATTCACGTTCCTTTCCAATTCCGCGTTCCGTTTCCATATCCAATTTTTCGCTTGGTGTTTTGAAAAGTGTAATAGTTGGTACGAACCGACGAATGATTGAAAAATTCATCTGCTCGACCGCTGTAAGTAGTTACACCGCAATGTTACTATATATTTATTCTTATGCGAGCATCGGCAAAATTTAATCAATGAATGAAAAAAAAATGTGCGTTTAACAAGCAGCTTCTCTGCCATTCAATCCCTCCATGTAAAATACTGGTATACAGCTAAATCTGATTAGATTGGAAGCCAAAAATGCTAGGCAGATGATGATGGTCTCATTTTTGATACTAAAATGATTTTAGATATTAAAGCACTTTCTTTTAATTTTAATGTTACGAGAAGTTTTCTTTCTTACTTAGTTATTTGAATCACTTGAAGAACTTTAAAAATCAGCAATACTACTAGAGCATTCTACTTCTTTAGTATTTAAAGTATTCGTAGAATGAGACTTTAAGAGCAATATAAAGTAATCTTGTCCCTACATTTCATGAAAAATTAATAACTCCGTTAGTACTTTCAAAATCACCGGAGAAATAAACAAAGACAACGAAGTAAATCTTTAACAATCGTAAACGTATAATCAACATCATACAACAACAACAACAACAATAACAACAGTAACAACAACAACATACAATAAATAAATCAACTACAACATGAAGACAGTTGAAAATGACTTAAAATTAATAACAATTATTTACAAGGCACTCAATTAAAACAGTTCTTTGGAAATTTTAACAATTCCTTCCTAAAATTTTATATAATGAGTCAACATAAAATGTCTTCCTCTCTCCGAAACTTTCCACATGATAGTAAAATCAGACTTATGGTAGTGTAAATCATGAGTCAATAAAAATATCGAAACCTTAGTTCCAACTAGAAGGAAGATTGTTAATTTCTCCAAAGAACATCATTCGTAACTACTCCTTAATGATCCTTATGGTGGTGGATGGTTTTGTACACGGGAATCTTAACTGGGTAAGGCTGGGGCACGTGCACTGTGACAGTCTTCTCGACCTTAATTGGCACGTGCTTCTCAACGGGGTATGGGACGTGTTTGACTACAGGGTAAGGCACAACCTTTTCAATGGGGATGGAAATTTCAGTCTCAACAGGCACAGCAACAGGCTTGTTGACGGGAACCTTGACAGGGTAAGGATGAGGTACACCGATGAGAATAGGTTTGGGAACATTAATGTGGACAGTCTTAGGAATGGCGAACGTAACATGTTTGTAGTTGGGTACTTCGACGGGGTGCTCTTCGTCAACGTGTGTGCCAACAGGGATAGCTTCAGCACCGCCAAAATCATGGCCGTCACCTTGTCCATATTCCTGACCGCCATCGTGAAGAGTGAAGGAGCCAGGGCCGAATCCATGTACACCTTCGCTTTGACCGCCGAATCCGTGACCGCCCTGTCCTTGCCCACCGAAGTCGTGTCCACCTTGTCCCTGGCCACCGAAGTCATGTCCACCTTGCCCCTGGCCACCGAAGTCATGTCCACCATTTCCTTGAACACCAAAACTATGTCCGCCTTGTTCTTGGCCACCGAAACCGTGTCCTCCATCACCTTGAGAACCACCGTCGTCTTGAGCCTGATGACCGGATTCTTGAGCAGCTAAAAGATACGAATCCCCGCTAAAATCCTGACCTCCTTGGTTTCCGCCGTCATGGACCGCAAATTGGGCGTGACCACCACCGTTGCCGCCTCCGAGGTCTCCGTGGAATTGGCCACCAAATCCGCTGAACTCTTGACCTCCGTCGTGTCCTTGGGCTAGAGCGAGAGTGTGAGATTGGCCGCCTGAGAAATCATGGCCGCCACCACTGTCTCCAAAACTTTGTCCGCCAAGTGCTGCTAGATTATGTCCGTGTCCGCCTGAGAAGTCACCGCCACCACCGCTGCTTGGTGCTGCATATTCGTATCCTGTGACGCCACCCCCGTGACCACCATCTCCTGCTACTTCGTTGGAGTAGCCGAACCCGGCCTTGCAAGAGGCAACTGCCAGCAACAAACACACCTGCAAAGAAGAAAAAGGTGATAAGTATTGAGGTTTTCTTTCAAAATAAATCTTTTAGAATAATTCTTTTTATTATTGGGTTCTTTCAGTTGGTTTCTTTGTCAGGTTCAACAATATTAAAACTAAATTCAATTGAAATTGAATTGAATTGCACGTATACGTATGTAGCTTTTAAAATCGTCAGAGTAGGTAAGTTTTAAAATATTTTTATATGTAATTTTCTAAATAAATCTATTATTAAACTATGAATAGCAATTCAAAAGCATTCCCAATCTCTCAGAATTCAAAAAAGACTCAACGCGTATCCAAACTAACTGAAATCATATTTTTAAAACAGACTTCAAAGATAGATAGACCATTCAACTCATTTACTAAAATCAAACAGCAGATTTCATAACCAGAAGGATAATTAAAAACAAAAGAAGCAAATCAGTTTAACAACCGGTGTCTTAATAGCCAATTTAAACTGAATGACCGACTTAATTACGAAGTTGGAATAATAAAAAATACTGAAAACAACTTTCACAATTACTTTTGGAGTAACCTTTTTAAGGTTTATTTCGTGAATTGACTCGGACAAGCGTTGTAGAGTGTAATTGTATTAAACTTTCGCTTTTTTGGTAGACAACCCTTAAATAGTAGGGTTTTTAAATAAAATTAGGGAAAATACTGTTAAAACTGTGTGTCTTTTATCGCCAGGTTTTGACCGGTTATAATTAAAACTCGTGAATAAACTGTAAACAAAAAAATTTGCGCTGATCCCATGATTTGTTTTGTATCTTAGATCTTCAATATTTATGTATAGGTTTATGCTAAATAAAAATAATTAAAAGTCACTATTGATGATCCAGCATTTTCTCTCTTAGCTTTAGTTCACCTAGTCCTTTTTATCCATCTTAATTATTTCTATAAACTACTACAGTAGTTTCTCTAAGAATCAGAATTAAAATTTATTTATTTCTGTGGTTATTTTTATTTAATACACCGTAACGAATTTTATAATCAAATTGCATGCTTTACTTTGTTCTCTAATCAGCATGACAGTCTACTATTATCTGAACTGAATCAAATATTTTCTGTTGAATTCACAAAATTCGCTAGACGAATGTAAAGTAAAAAAAAAATGTTTATTTGATCGGTTTTTGCAAGAGTTCTTATTTTAATATGATCTTAGAATAAGCTACAGACGACTGGTTGTATCAGTACTTGAAAATTATAAATTCACATAATTCATTTTATAGCAGTAGATACACTGAAAATATCAGCAATTATGTTGGTTATTATTTATTATTTTATTTTAATATAACATGGTAAGTACCTAACTTATAAACTTAGCCCCACAAAACTATTGCAATGGTTTGACTGTGGGTTCAGTGAGTCTCTAGACAATAATACTTAAACACATAATAGAGATGTTCGAGAGAGCGTAGCGTAAGTAATGCCGAATTGAACATCGTCTTTCTCCCCTGAGTGTCATATAGGGTATAACTACAGTAAACAACGAATAAATCATTCGCGGTAGCAATTAATGCGTCAATAACTATATACCACCATCATAGTTTTATTCTACTTCGCATCGATTATATCATTTACATATTGTAAACAAACTTCAACCAGAATTCGGCAACTTCGATTACGTTAGCATCCACATTTTGAAAGTATCGATCTATTATTTGGGAATCACAATGTCAGTGGAAGCTTTACTAGCTAATAATGATGACGCTGATGCAATGTGAGCGTGGACTTGTTAAGTTAGCGCAGTTTACTTTCTGAATCGCTCTATTTGATAACATGTTTAAAAAAAGGATGTATAGAATGTCATACAATCTCCTTTCACTACACGTTCACTGCCTTTCTACCTACATCTTCATTGTAAAATTAATTGATTCTATACTCACAAGAGCTCTTAAAGTGGTTTTGTTTGTATTACGTTCTTTGGAGCAAAAAATGGTGGTTATAAAAACGTTACTACTGATTCTGTATTATGATTATTGCGAATGTCTTTAATCGCCTTCATTTTATAGTCATTAAGTACCTGTCCAGTTGTTTTTTTATGATATCTTAGCAACATTTTGGCTTAGAAAATAGACCATTGAATTCTTAGATAGAAAACAAACCTTTAGATTCTCTAATCGAAGGATTTAAATTATTTTGATAGCTAATTAAGATAAGTGTCCTTTAAAACGAGTGGCGTCCGCATCTTTTCTGATGAATAGAATATTATATAAGCAGATTGAGCTACTAAATTCCTAATTAGAAATCATTTCACATTTATTAGACCAAGTTTCATAATAACCTCACTATCTATCACATTATCTACCTACATAACATCTAAAATTATAGACTAAGCTAGATCATACAAACACCCTATTTTAATATTACGTGTAGTACATTTCTCTGTGCAATCAGGGTTTGCAAACATTGATGTAACGACGGACGATTTAATGATCTTTTAATGTTCCCCTCTGCTGTTACATTACGTGTTTCCGTATCCGTGTTTTGTTTTCATGTTTGTCTTTCTTTGGTGACTCAAGTGGTTTACTACAACTGGCTTCTGTGTTTTTAGCGTTGGATTGTGTTTTGAGAAAGAGTCTGTGGGATCAGTCAGTAGATTGTTTTGGTAGAAGTTTTTCGTTTGAATTATTTTCACGTGTGATGCTAAATGTAGGATGTATAACTGCATGAGGTTACAAAACATAAGTAATACGGGACAATGCCTTAATAATTTAATTAGATATAGGAGATAAAAGTAAGTATAAATGCTCATGGTCATATCTGAATTATTTGAAGATAAGAAAAATACTAGAAGAAAATCACTAAACCCAATGACATATTTCAATAAAAAATGAAAGAAAGTAAATCTTTTCATGTCAAGCAAATCAAAGCGAACAATGCCGTATGATTTGAAAAGCCGAGATATAAATCGACGAATATTTTTCAATAAATAAGAAACCAATATTCGCCCGTGTATCCATGGTTGATTAAACAATTATTCCGAGAAATACGACACAACAAAAAAAAAATTGTACTGAATCTGAAAATCAGAGCAAGTTCTGATTAACTTCAAAGGTACAGCCTTCCCAAACCACCCAAATATGTCACAATATCGAAAAAATCGTTATACATAGAAGAATTTGCATAACATTCTTTTAAACATACCATATACTATGCAATCGTTGGAATGGAAACACAAAAAACAGCTCGCACAAAAACCACTCGTTCACGGGTTGTTGATTCCATTGTGCCATTGAACTTTCAGATTTAACACAATGTCATATTTATGTAATACAACGTAATAAATAAAGAATTATGTTGGAAGGAAATTGTGTCAGAATCGGTTTTGCAATTTCCTTAGTGAGAACAAAAAAGGCAGAAATAGTATCCAGTTTATTCTAGCGTAGAATTTCTCAACGTACTATTACTTTTGTATGCTGAGAGGAAGGAATTTGCTTTATCGGTTTGATAACCGTGCTTGTCCTAGCTGTAAATATAGTAGAATGGGACAATACAACTTGAGAAACTCGAATTTGGGGAATTTAATTCTTATAATCTTCCGTTTCTCTTCTTTATTCTAGTATTTTTGAAACCTTTCGGCAAAAACGCTAGAAAGATTTAAGTATCGCCTAAAGATGTGCTTATTAAAACCACAATATAAATAATGTACAGAACAAAAAATGCTATAAATTTCGCGCTTTACGTACAGACTGACATACTACTGATTGCAGTATATATTATAGTTTTTAGCAGACAGACGGACGCGGCGCGCCGCTGCTACTCATCGTCATTCTAATGGGTTGGTGACGACTGGAAGGCTGTTCTTTACGGAAACACTAACAATGTAACTAACTTAATAGTATTAGTATGGTTGACCACCTATCTTATCTGAAGCTATAACAGACTGTCTACTTGTCTAAGATTTAAATAATTAAAATGTTTCTGAGAAAACAAATTAAAAACAGGAACCCTTTTTCCTTCAAAGATAGTAATTATGACAAAAAATCCGCATAATAATCTCTACGCAAGCTACTTCATAAGGAATCTTCTTAATAAACCCACGAAATAGTTTCGGGCACTCTGCCAGCAGACACGATCAGACAAATAAAGTGCGCCAAATGAGGTGTTGAAATTGTTCAAATGAGTAACAAAAGTTTGGAACTATACCAACGTGGGTGCTATATGAGGCAAAGGATAGTCGAATGGATTTAGAAGACTTTTGAATGCGCGTAAGCTCTTTGAGTGGGATTAAAAAGACTTTATAGAGACTGGATAATGGAACTGGAAAAAACTGCATTCCATGTTTTACTTGATATTGATAAGTGATGGAATTATAGCTATATCTAACAAAACTTCACCGTATATGCCTTAGAAATAAACCTCCGCAACCGTACATAAAATACGATTAATATAAGATAGATGAGAAGTAACTTTTACAAGTAAACTAATAAGATAATGATGAATAAAAAAAATCCATGAAGATGTCTGGAAACAGACATCGGGTCGGAGATCAAACTTGACATACTATATGAATTTACTAGAAAAAAAATACTATTTGCTATAGAACAACAGATATATTTCTTAGAACAATATTATTATAACAGAAACTCAAATAAACAACCGACGGTTATTTGTCATCCAAAAAACCTAGTATAAGATACGTACAATAAATCAGAGTATTTTCTTCATACACTAAGACTTCGGTAACTTTATGAACGATATATTCCCGTGAAAAGCACCGGTAACTAGGCGGAAAATGTAAGGGAAGAATGCCAAGGTTATATGTGAAGCTATGTCTATGTGAGATGAAATAGCCGAAGTTATGGTTGTCACAAATTATCTTAAGGAAATTCCAGGTTTACGACGTAATAGATCCCTGCTATCTGGGCTCATAAGTGCTGCAAGTTTTGGGCCTCTGAAAGCCAGTGCTGTAGTTCATTTACATTTCACTAATGAGATAAGGCCAAGAGTATATTATTTTGGCAAATTACATTTTGGAGAGTGTTAGCATCTGGGACAATTTTCTTGTGGAGCTTTCAAATCTTGCGGAGTTTGACTTTGCCAATATAGAAAGGTGATGAAGATGGCAAGCAACAATATTTGAATGGATCCCATAAGAGGTAATTTTGTTTGGCATTCTACTGATCTCTTAAAGGCAAAACATGGAGAGTAAAACGCATATAATGAAAGAGAAAGGTAGCTTGTGTCTCAAAAACTGGTCTTAGAGATAGTGAAGGTGTTATCCCTGTTACTTGTCTTATTCCTTGCAAAACCGGTCCAAGTTCAACGCACTGATTTGTAAACAAGATCAAAAGTTTATATGCACAATAGGTATTGGCATTATTTATATCAAAATTCATTCTATGCTCATGAAAAAGTTCTGAAAGTCACACGCTTTCTTATAAATAGTACTAACTGAAGGTGTCCGTCAGAAAATTTCAGTTAATTGATAGTTATTTTCTTCATTAAAAAACTTAATAATGCAATTAAAACTACAAAAACTAAAAGTTTGCAGAAGACTGGAATAAAGAAGAATATAGAAAGCGTTCAAAAGTACAGTATTGAACTAGCCCTTAACGAAGTTCGATTTTAATCTCCAGTTTGTTAATATCTAGTACAAAATTTTATATTTCTTAAGGAGAACAGACAGAATGAAAGTCAGACATTGATTACTCAAATATCTGAACCATCTAAAACTTAAGAGTCATTGGAATTTTAACTCTATCTGTATTGAAACATGGTAGCCCCAATTGTTTTCTGATGTAAAAATTAAGTTTCCTGTAGAAGCCAATAAAATTATGTTACAAGTTGTCTGCTCCAAACTATGAAATTGATATAAGTGATTATGTTAATTTAATACTAGTTCTTGTCCATTGGCTTTTTTCAATTAACTGTTGTACAATTGTTTGTTGCTTCTATTTTACTATGACTCAAAATATTGGCTCTTTCTGGATCGAATCTCATGGATCAATTTGACGGGTTGATTAATTTTCTGGGATAGGTACATTTCGGATACCTACCTTGACAGAGATATAATACATACGTTTATGTAGCTTAACATTTGTCTAGTCTTAACTTTATCCTAGCATTCTGTAATTTATACTAAACGATTGTGTGAAACATGGTATGACCAGGAAGAGAACGAATCCTGACATTATGGCTGACAATTTTTATGTAATGGAAGAATAAATCATGCTGCGCTGGCCACAAATAAATCGGGATAAAAACAAAAGGATGATGATGACGTTTATAAAAAGTTCCAATCTCACATGATTCAACACTTCTTAGATAATTCTAATATATTTTCTTTATTTACTCCTACTCTAATCCTAGCATCCTTTTTTTAACTTGGATCAAAATTAGGATCACGTTGATCAACAATGCTTGTATTATCTACACAAAAATCCGTGATATCTAGAATATTTTCCACAGTTTTAATTACACCAACTTCTACATAATTACCAAGATAAGTATAATGATTGGCTTCATTACACGTAACAAAAACGTTTGGTAACAAAAAGATATCTTTATCGTGACAAAATTGTTATTTTGATTGTAATCAAAAGTATTATTCTATTATAGTATTTTATAAAACAAAGGAATGAATGTGGTGGTTTAACCGTGTTCTTTTAAATGCTTGTGGTTTGTCGGCGTTTGTTTTGTGATATCCCTGGTAGTTATCAGTTCTGCGGTGTTGATATGTCTGTTTGTTTGTCACGACTTCGTGTTATTTTCGTACGGAATTTTTGGGAGCACTTTTCTTTTTAATTCTAACAGTCATTAATCGTTTGTTAAGTTGGTATTTAGAGTTTTTGTAGATTTTGGTTAATTCGCGGTTGAGTCACACTTTTAAAACCTTTTTTTAATAATAATAAGATGGCGATAATGTATTTTTGGGTGATAATGTGCTTCAATTTTGACCTACCGCAATCAGAACCGAATTTGAGAAATTATCAACAGCACTGAGCTTTGATAATATTATTATTCACAAAAACGTACATAATCATTATTAAATATGTTGCTATCTTTAAAGTATTAATAATAATCCAAATATTTCACACTGAAAATCCATCACAAAAAATCCAAAATCCACTACCGCCATCTATGAGTCACAACACGCACTTCTATCACTTTAGAGAAAAAAAAATATCGATCACTTACAAAAGTCTTCATGTTTCTACAGCTTGGTATGGCGTATCAGCCGACGTAGCTTGCAGTGATAGCTTCAGACAAATGCACAAACATTTTTATAGAGACCGGAAGTGACTGTCTCAGAGAGGAGTGCGGTAGAAAGGTGGAGGGAATTCTACAGAGTTGTTGTTACCGTGTGTTTTTGATTATGATCTTTTTAGAAATAGTCAATTCTTTTTTTTGTGTTTTGTGTGTTTTGATTGATTTTTATGGAATTTGGTGTTAATTATTAAAGGAATATCGCGATATAATGTGAAAAAGTAACAATATAAAATTTTTTTGTGATAATAATAAAAATAAGTATTATGAAATATGTTTTAATGCTACAAGCGGTTGGTTTTGCCTCATGCACTTATCAAATTTAACAACACTAAAATAAAGCTAATTTAATGTGGATACATTAGATTAGCATATTAGAATTAATATATATTATCATTATTATATATTCTATTTTTTTTTTTGCTGGCACGACCTTTCTATTTCTTTTAACAAAAAGTTAACGCCACACTCAGCTACATAAATTACACGTACAAAAAATAGAGCGTATTATTATTTATTTTATTATACTAAGCTTTCAGTGTTTGTGTATTTTATTTATTTATATTGTTATTAATAATTGACAACGCCATTCAATAATAGAAGTTAACGATCACAACTTGTTTTGACAACACTTACTAATAACACATATCTCAGCACTTTTCTAATAATAAAATACTAGACGAAAAAAAATGGTTCACTTATCTTACGTAGTAGACCGCAATTTATTCAATTATCTCCAAAAATATCCTCACTAAGCCCTCATTAGTCTTTTGTGTCCATATTTTTCTTACTACTATATTTTTTGTGTCGTTATATAAATTGTCTTTCATCATGCATGTAATAGACATATTGTGTCCTTATTATTGATGTAACTACTTTTTATTTTGACCAGATATTAATTGTAAACATCGCTTCGGTTCGTGGATAAATAATAAAGAAAGTTAGAAATAAAGAAAGAAAAAGTATTTATTGGGACTCATTTTTTTTTTAACTAGGGCGTAGTTAACCACGAGGGGTTGAGACTCTTTAACCGGACTTTCCTGTGGTTGCCTTAAGCTCCTAACGAAACTTAATGCCTCCAGCCAGGGCGTAAAACTTATAAACTAAACGACTGCGGGCTAAGGGCACCCCCTGTGGGGTACGAACCTCGGCTTAGGGCAGCGTCGGAGGAAGGATGGCAAGGGACCGTCGGTGGCTAGGAGACTCATACTGGAAGATCACATTTTAAACTAAACACACTCATAGGAACATTAATAAAAAATAAAATAAAAAACAAATGTAAAATGAAAACAAAATCCTGTACGGAGCCAAAAGACTCCTATCTCAGCATAATGCTGCGATATTTAAAAATAAGTGACACTAACAGGCGCACGGGTCGATAAAAGGTCAGGCTGCGCTTGCCGTGGTCATTTCGTGGATGGGTGACCGTCTATTACATAACGCGACCACTCCTTGCCTTGGAAAACATATTGAACCGTTGGTCCCGGCTGTCATTTGTAGATATTTGACAGTCGTTCAAGCAGTTGGAAGCCCAAAAAGACTGACAACCAGTATTACCAAGGGGTATAGTGTCACCCAGTAAATGGGTTGTAAAGGTCAGATAGACAGTCCATCCATGTAAAATACTGATATTCAGCTGAATCTGGTTAGACTGGATTCCGACCCCATCATAGAACTTTAAAATTTTGAAAGGCTCGCTTTAAAATGTTAAAATAGCGGCATTTCACCACCTCGGGATAAGTTTCACTTAACTTATTTTTACTGATAATTTTGTAAAAATCCTGTTTCATTTATCTTATAGAAGTGCCTAGTTATGAGATTGTGCCTTTTATATTGTAACGTTTTGAAACTGGCCTAAATATAATGTACAGTGAAATCATTACTCCACAATTTACACCAAAGCCATCTGAAAACACAGTGCCCACCAAAACGCAATCCTTATATAAATTAAAAACAAATACGCAATCAAAATGAACAAACTTATTAAAACAAAATCAATCATGAATCCGGCCATAAATTCGGTGGAAATGGAAAAGCCAGCTAAGTAATTAAGTTCAAGAGAAATACATAAGTTACCAAAATATCCTCGGGCCTTGGTAATCAAAGTTTCATTATCTATACAAACTAATGAATATAAATAAGATAGTCAAATACAAGGGGATTTGATAATTTTGCGCCGGTCAATTAAATTTACGATTCGGATCATTTGAATAAATTCCAAGTTTCAAGCCTCGTCCCTTAACAAATTATTAGGTTTCCCGGATTTTAGCTGGAGATCATATGGGTCATTGGACTTGGATTGAAGTGTAATGATTAATATACAGGAAACTTTGATCCTTTCTGACCTTCTCAGAATTTGTTATACCATAGCTGTTTGCAACATCACTAAAGCCACTAAGATCAGGCTCGTCCGTACACTCGTATTCCCCATATTTCTGTACGCAGCTGAGACGTGGACATTACGAGAACTGGAAAAGAAAAATTAGATGCTCTAGAAATGTGGTGCTAGAGAAGAATGCTTGGGATCTCGTGGACAGAATTCCGCACAAACGTGTCCATACTCCAAGAACTCGGCATCAAATAGCGTCTATCAGCACTAGTACAGTCTCGAATACTGAAGTTCTTTGGGCATGTTTCGAGACTGAATTATGACTCCATGGAGCGTCTAGTGGTGCAGGGCAGAGTAGAAGGAAATAGGCCACGCGGAAGGTCACCGATTAGGTGGACCGATCAGATTAAATCCGCAGTTGAAGGCCCTGTTAGTGAATGCACCAGACTGTCATCTAACAGAACCAGATGGAGGGAGATCGTGAGGCGAGTTACGACAACACCTGCGATTGGACAAAGCTCATTGTGACCACGACCACTCTCTCAAGAGCGAAGCGAAGAAGAAGAAGATAGTTGGTTGATTTCAAGTCCATCCAAATCCAGCTGAAACAGTATTAACTCATCTGAGCAAACTAGTGAATTTGTAACTAAACTGTAAAATTAGAGGTATAATAATATCTCGGTTAATTTACCTACTATTCTAGAGTTTTCTTTAAGTTTCACAACAAACTGATTGCTTATTGAATAGATTCTATTAGCTGTTAAGAGGGCATACTACGGTCCACTAGCGCCACAAACTCACACACTACTACACTACACTACACAAAAAACTCCACTCCTTTAAAAAAATATTATCTCGTGACTGAGCCTTCTCAGTCACGAGATAATATTTTTTTAAAGGAGTGGAGTTTTTTTTTAAAGGTTCTTCATTGAGCCGATATTCATAATTTTAAGGAATTATGAAAATCGGCTCAATGAAGAACCTCGGTAAGTGATTCTAGAATTTTCTAATACCTTTTATAACGTTTCATATTGAGACACGAAGCAACAAAATTCGATCTAATAAAAAGCGGCCACATTCCTCTATATCGTATTTTGTTGCTTCGTATCTCAATATGAAACTTTGTAAAAGGAATTAGAAAATTTTAGACACATTTACCGAGGTTCTTTATTGAGCCGTTTTTCATAATTCCTTCTCAGTCACGAGATAATACTTTTTTAAAGGAGTGGCACTACTGGACCATTGTACACGCTCTTAAGGTGCTATGATGCGACGTTCCAGCCGACTGAAGTAGGCTTGCGAAGTTGCGAGTGGTTGCATCGCGCATTTGGTAGGTATTTAAGCATAATAGGTAATCATTTTAATCATTTTATCAAGGCAAACTGAGCTAATTATGCTTAACAATCTTACTTCCTTTTTATTTATAATAAAAAATAAGAAACAAACGTCTGTTTTGTAGCAATGAGATTGATTAAACAATACGAAAAGGGGTAACTTAGGAATTTTTTCTATCTACCAAAATTAATCTAATCGTGTTATTAAAAACCATTGCATGTCCGCCAGTTCCGGATATGCCACTTTTTTATGTTTCCCATGGATTACAAAAACTAGTAAGCGCGGACTATATCGGATCATACCGCCTTAAAAAACCTAATCGGTTGGTAAGTATATTATGATTTTTGTCAACAAAGCAAATGAAAGCCAAACGCAACATAATTTCTCGGAACAAGGGTTAGTAAATAAACAGAAGTTTATTTCAATGTCTGTGCCTACAATAAATTATATTGACTTTCATGATATATTATATTTTTTCCGTAAGTTAATATTCTATTCTTTTTTTACCTTGTTTATTTATTTATTTGCTTACATATTAAACACTGGTTAGTAGGCATGCATTGAAATTTCATGACACAGTATTAAGACATGCACCCTGTAAGGGCACTGCAAATGTTTCCTATCAAATTATTGAATTACATAATATGTTATTGATTCTAATTATTACAATTATTCATTACATTATATTATACTAAACATTAATCAATCATTTATTTAAGATTAAGCATTATTTTAATTTCAGTTTATTAGTAATTTATTTCACATTTACGTCATGCATTATTACAAGGAAACAGAATTATTATTATTAGAAGGTTTATTTTTGCCTATGATAATAATGTGTAACAAAAGAAAGTTATATTAAAAAATATATATATACTTCCTTTATTAAAAAGAAAGAAAGAAATATGTCATATTTATCAGTAAATTGTGTAAACATTTACAAAATAAAACACTTTAAATTTCAACCAAACTCAATTTTAAAGAGCGGTATCACCAACTCTATACACATACCGCAGCCATACCTTCTTTGGTACCAATTACCTTTACTTTTTTCATTTTTTGGCGTAGTTTGTGTTATGTGCAGCTGTTCAGGAACTAGTTCTTAGTTCGGAGTTGTTAGAGCTTTCGATTTGAAACTGTCCCAGGACCAAACTGGCTTTGTGACTCGTCGAGCGATATTTTTAAAGTAGTCTATAATAGTTAGTTCAAATTTTAAAAAAATGCAATGATGGGGCATGAGCCCCATCATTGCATTTTTTTGTATCATTCATTGTTATCTATGAAGATAACAATGAATGATGATTAAGATGTGGATAGTAGCAGTCAACACCGTTTCTAATCTGCAATAATAATGTAATGTGTAATGATCTTTTTAAACTGAAAAGTCCATTGTCAGAAAGTGTGGAAGCAGTACTTACTGGCCCGGGTAAAGGCTTGTACTGACTAGTGCGATGTTTCTTTGTCGCTGCCTGTCGCGCCCGCGACACGCCCACTTCAATCCTGTGCTTCAAGCTCACTTTAGCTAAGTTTTCACGGTTAGAATTTGACTGAACATACCGGTATGGCACGTTCATCGGATTTACGACTAATAGCAGTAAAAAAAGCGGCCAAGTGCGAGTCGGACTCGCCCATGAAGGGATCCGTAGCAGCAAGCGCGGTTTACGATTTATGACGTATAAAAAAAAACTACTTACTAGATCTCGTTCAAACCAATTTTCTGTAGAATTTTACATGGTAATGTACATCATATTTTATTTTTTTGTTTTATCATTCTCTAATATTAGAAGTTACAGGGTTGGGACACATTTTACCACTTTGGAAGTGTCTCTCGCGCAAACTATTCAGTTTAGAAAAAAATGATATCAGAAATCTCAACATCATTTTTGAAGACCTATCCATAAATATCCCACACGTATGGGTTTGATGTTTTTTTTTTTTTTTTGAGTTTGAGTTCAAAAATGGGGAACCCCCAAAATTTATTGTTTTTTTTTTTTCTATTTTTGTGGCAAAATCTTAATGCGGTTCACAGAATACATCTACTAACCAAGTTTCAACAGTATAGTTCTTATAGTTTCGGAAAAAAGTGGCTGTGACATACGGACGGACAGACAGACAGACATGACGAATCCATAAGGGTTCCGTGTTTTGCCATTTGGCTTCGGAACCCTAAAAACATACTTGCACACTTCATTTGTTTAACAACCCACCTTAGCTCATTCGTGCGTGCTGCGCACTGGTAATTGGTCTCCAAACTAATCACCTTATTACTCGCTATCATTATCAAATGTATCGTAACCGTTAACAGTTCCTACTAGCCGTTTCAATGGACGCTTATGAGTACCTAGACTATAACGTTTCGGATAATAGATTAGTGATCGCAGTACGTAATGTCAGGAAGATTTCAAAAGGATAGAGATTTCAAAGAGTACAAGGTGCTCCTACCGAGCAAATTTAATCTTCGTTTCTTTATTGCCTTTTTCAGGTTCTAACACAGTTTACAGTACAGCTACAACTGTTTTGATCATATTTACCCGACAGACGGGACCCAGAAAGACGGGTTATATAATTATATATTTTTACATAAGCTTTTCATATTTTTGAGGAGCTCGTGGCTAAGTAATAACAGCCGCACGGGTCGATCCGCCAAGTTAAGCTACGCTTGCCGGGGTTGGTCCGTGGATGGGTGACCATCTTTACATACCGAGACTCCTCCGTGCCTCGGAAAGCACGTTAAGCCGTTGGTCCCGGCTGTCATTCGTGGATCTTTGACAGTCGTTACGGGTCGTCAGAAGCCCAAAAGTCCGACAGCCAGTCTTACCAAGGGGTATCGTGTTACCCAGTAACTGGGTTGTGGAGGTCAGATAGGCAGCCGCTTTATGTAAAATACTGGTATTCAGCTGCATCCGGTTAGACTGGAAGCTGACCCCATCATAGTTGAGTAAAGGCTAGGTAGATTGATTTTTATATTTATATTTTTTTTGTATCATTCAATTATTATACATTTTAAAGTGGTGAATTTTCATTTATTTTATATAGCTACAAAATTGCGCCTGAATAAAAGTATAACCATAAAATAAAAATTATGTATTAACAACACAAAATACTTAATCAATACTAACATACATTTTTTTTTTTAATTTCTTGTGTGGTTTCATGCAATTTTAATCTTCATTTCTTTATTGCCATTTTCAGGTTCTGGAATTGGACAAAGAAAGAAAGAAAGAAAAATATGCTATTTAGGACATGCACAAGAAACAAAAACAGTAAAAAAATAAGCATTTAAAATTAACAAAATTTACATTGTAAACAACAACAAAAAACATAATAGAAAAAGCCCTGTGCGAGGCTAAAAAGGCTCCAACGAAAAATGTGAAAATGCGCGTGTGCCTCACCCATCCACGGACCAACCTCGGCAAGCGTAGCTTTACCTGATGAATCGACCCGTACGGCTGGTATTACTTAGCCACAAGCTCCTAATACAAGATGTTTTTTGAAAGTAGATACGCAATAAAAAAGAAAGTGAATTCGTCTGGTATCGAGTGCATATTGACATTATTTATGCATCCGTATCTCCCTTCTTATTTAAACCTGCATAGTTACAGAACATTATCATTAAAATGTACAGTGACCAGCACATCAAGCTAAACGAAGCTGTCACATTTCTCCAAATGATTTTAAACTTTAAGGCGAGGTTCTTCGAGCGTGCATTTTTGTTCTAGAGGTGGCAGCTGGGCGCGAGTAAATTGTGCCGTGAATTTCGTTAATTTTGGGTTGAAAATTATGTTTTATGATATTAACAATGTTAAACCCGACGGGCATTACATCATCATAGACGTTTATTTTGATGTGATTTTCAATACATAATGTGGTATAATATTGAAATAAAATGATTTTAATCTACAAAATAAGGGTATGTTTGGATTTTTTCTATCGAGCGAACTTTATCCAGTTATGCAACGAGTATCCGACGTACCTACAGAAAGGTCTCAAAAGCAACATATTTTTTTTTCACGTGTTTAATCATTACCGTTTCTAAATAAAATGACATTAAAATTACATTTCCTAGAGGTTAACTTGAAGAACCTCGCCTCAAGAGCCTACCTCAAATAGCTTAGCATGATCCACCGTTATGTCGAAAATACTGCAGCATTAATTTTGTAATAAATATATGGTAAAATTGAGGCCTGATGTTAAATACTATGTTTGACGATATTACAATAATAATACCAGCCTATAACTGTCCCACTGCTGGGCAAAGGCCTCTTCTCATACAGAGAAGGCACGAGCATTAATCACCACGCTTGCTCAAGACGGGTTGGCGATTTCAGACTTATATTAACTATAAGTCCAGGTTTCCTCACGATGTTTTTCCTTCACCGATGTCAGTAACGTCCAAGATAAACTCAGAAAGTATATATGAATTGAGAAAGTCACATTGGTACTTGCCCAGATTTGAGGCCTTAACCAAAGGGCCATCATGACACTCGATATTACAATATGATACTTAAAATAAATGTGATACTTGTGGAGTAATTGATGACGTATACCATTTGTTGATGGAATGTGTTCAATTTCATGCAGAGAGAGAGGAATTATTGGAAAAATTAGATCAGGACAAATTGCAGGTCGGAATCATGAATACTATACTCTCAAACCCTAACAGTGAAGGAGCTTGTCTTTTGTTTAACCTTTTATCATCTTAAGTTAAACTAGTAATGTACTAGTGAATAATATTAATCGGACTGACATATACATGTAGTATAAAAGTCCAATAAATAAAAAATTAAAAAAAAAGATATTACAATAGATATTACAATTACATATATGAAAGAAAATTTAAAACTTTTATTAAAATCACACTTTGTAAACTAGCATATTACAAATTAGAGGATTATATCCAAGATAAGAATGCTTGGAAACATGCTGGTCCTGCTCCATAGGACAATTTAGAGTCTAGACAAAATCAAACTGGTTGCTAATTTAATTCTATAATTTATATTTTTTATGACATTCATTTTATTTTCTGTGATTAACATACATTAACTCACACACTGACATAGGTTATTAAATGTTAAAATTTTAGGGAAATCATCTACTTTTACAATGTTTGTAAATATGTGAGCACCATGCTTCTAACGCATAATTAATTTGTCTGTCATTGCTTCACTTTTCATTCTTTTTACCTATTGTGGTATAGTAATTTTATTCTAAGTAAGTGCATCGTCTTCACATACAATTAATAATTAATGTATACAGAATATTCTTAACGTTCTAAAAGAGTAAGTATGGAGTTTGTTGCCCATTCTTCTCCATATGTAACTAGCTTTTGGAAGGGGCAATCAGAATCAGTTATTGTTGTATAAATGACGTTAAAATGTGCCTTTTAAGTGCCTATTTGAAATAAATGATTTGACTTTGACTTTGACGAAAACACGATTCCATAAAATTTTCTCTACAGATTTTTTTTTCCAAAGTTACCTCCAAACCGAATAATAAACCGCTGGTATTCAAAAAATACTTCAAATTAGATAATGAAACTTTGCATATTAACTGAACTATTTTACAAATAACGGCTAAATAACGACAGTTATTGTGTAATATTATTGAAATTACTGCACTTTAGAGTTATTTTTTTAATGTAAATGGTAAATAGATTACAGTGCTTTGTATTTATCGTGAAATAACGGAGTTTATTAAACGTTTACATCGAAATAACGAAAGGGTGAGAACAGTTATTTGTCTAATGTTATAATAAATGGAGTATAACTATAATGTCTAATGTTAGTTTTTTTTTTATTACCATTATTTTCACGGTAAAAAGAAATTACCTAAACTATCGGCGCCTTGGAGCCTTCTCCCTGCTGCTCTATCTCGCTTGCTCGCGTGACCGGGAGCAATAGTGTGCGGTGTGCGAGTGAGATAAAGAGTGAGATGGCGCTGAGGTATTATAGACTCTGAAAATGTTGATGAGTACTATAATAGATAAGTTCAAAATCGAACTAGAAAACTTGACAGTATGTGGTAACTTGATGTTGCTGGCCACTGTACCTGTCTAGTTTGATGGAAAGAATGTCGGATCATTATTATAATGTAAGCTCAAATTCTTTTGTTGTTTATTTTTATCCGATTGCAGCTAAGACAAAAGGAAATGTTATGTTGTACTTGCACTGACTATGTATGTGGGATGCTTCTATTACCTAATTGTTAAATGTAGGGTCATATTGAAAAAAAAATGTGTCTATCAAGTTGACTTGACAGCCCACATGAAGATATAAGGTTTTTTTCATTTAATCTATACAAATAAATAAAATGTAAGTGTCTGTTTGTGATGTCTAAATAACAGCTTTTGACTAAATGCATATGAAAGTATATACGGAACTTATAACAACAACAAAAAATACAATTTTAAAATGTTTATTTTGCTGTCTGTCTGCTTCTTCCGGCTAATTTCCAAAACGGCTGGACCGATTTTGATAGAACTTTCACTGGCAGATAGCTAAGGAGTAACTTACGCTACTTTTATTTTAGAAAAATACACGCGGGCGAAGCCGCAGGCTAATATGGCACTATAACCTACCCTTCAAAACGGAACATAGAGCAACACTGCTTGACGATAGAGATGGTAGTACGTAGGTACTACCATCTCCGTCGAAGTACTCAGCCACATCGTTGTCATCCGGAAAAGTGCCCAGAAGACTGGCAGCATTGCCACGTTGAATGGCAATGCTAATTCTTTGGCCAAAGAACGAGTCAGCCCTCTGGTCACATGCAGTGTCGACGAGTCAGCGAGAAATTTAAAATATTGTATTATTGACACCGGCTGTCTTAGTCTGTATGTCCATTGGTAGTAGCCTCCTCTATTCCCTTCCATTTTTCTGTATCTATTGCTATTCGAGTCCCTAATTTTTGTCCTGTAATTTCCAGCTTGTCGCAATTTTTTTTTTTTTTTTTCCTTTGGGTTTGCTCTTGACTCTAGTCTAGGTCTGGGTGACAGAGACAAAGTCTACGATGGAGTGAGCTCCATTTGTCTGAGCCTCTGATGTGACCAGCCCACTTCCATTTAAGCTTTCTGATTTTCCATGTGACGTCAGTAACCATCGTTACATGTCTCACGAATGAAACTACTTCCTTATTACTATTAAACTTAACAATGATGTTAACATTAGGTAATTAATGTCATAAATTTTAGAAAGGTACCGTGCGATTCATTTCGAGTTTATAGGTACTCAAATCTGTCATAAAATACTACCAAGGGGGCTTTTCCAAATGGATTAGTAGTAATGTCTCTCAATAGGCTATTATTTATTATATTATATTATTGGCAGCAGCCATAACTGGCCACGGAACATTTAATAAACACCTGTTTGTCATAGGAGTCACAGACATCACTGCGCAAGGCCTGCATGGAGGACGACGAGACAGAAGCTCATGTGCTTCTAAACTAGAGATGGGCTGAGTGATGATTTTTCTGTATCATTGACTGCATGATAATGACAAAAAAATATCGATGATGGGAACAATGACAAAATCATCAATGATTTTTATTTGAGTATGTATAAGATCACGTCATTTCAAATAGGAGTGCTGAAATGATCGCGGAACGGCTTATTGAAATTATCATTATGCGCCCAGAACCGGGCATTTTATCGAAACTCTCTGTGATTCTGTGACTTCATGTGACTTCATTTTATTGCATGTACTCACACACATTTTGTAATAAAAAATAAAAAAAAAGTACTAAATGTAAATATTTTTAATATTGCTTTCTTGTGGTTAGATATGAGGCTATTACATATCATTTTACGTATATTTTACAAATAATGATTCAACCGTATCCTAATTATCTGGAGGTGCCCAAACTTGTTTTGAAAATGATTTTTATTTTAATTTAAAACGAGTGACTGAAATATAATGATGTGATATATTTTTAGAATCGGCTTAGTAAGCCCTTTCATTAAATACCACACACGATAGAATTCAGAAAAAAAAAACCCATTAAAAAAGATGACGTCATGATGATGATGCATTTACCTCGCAGCTCTAGTCAGAAAGAAAAATATTTTATTTGGGACACGCGTAGGAAATTAAAAAAAAATGGAAAGTCTAAGCCTATTTTAAATAGTGGACACCATAGGCAGATGATGATCGGGATGGGAGAGGGAGAGCCTCCCGTCCCAGCCGCCGCGGTAGACGCTCCGGCCGTCGGGAGCCGCGTGACGACTCCCGGCCACCGTAGGTGTGGGGATGTTTGCAGCCTGCGGGCGGTGAGTAATGGGTAGCTCACCGTCCGATCAGGACCAGGCCCGTGCCGGACGGCGCGTACGTGTTCCACGCGCGCCTCAAAGAGATGTGAGCAACGACGAGGGGGCCCATTAGGGCCCAAGCCTGCCGGGTCAGCGGGATTATCCGAAAGGGGTACCGCTGCCCCGGAACAAAAGGCAGATGATGATGAGTCATAATATGACCGTTTCTTTATTAATCATTTTATTACTTATTACTAAAATAACAATTCAAATTGCTGCAAAGTACCACCATTTTTTTTTTTTTTTGTATTTTTTTTTTGACGCTGAGAAATGCATTACGCATGCCCGCTCGTCGGGGGATGAGACGGGGTATGTGGGACTCCCTAACAAAATGGCAGTATACCCACTAAAACTCAGCGGAGTTCCCTCATCGCCTTGATGGGAGGGTCATGGGAAACCGGCACAGCCTTTACGTCCACAACCCTCCCGGCGCATGCCCGCCTAGCTGGCGGGCCCCGCATGCCCCTCAGCCTAGGGGCGATATGGGAATGACCGGGAACACCTGGCCATTCCCGTCCGACACTGGTGGAGGCCTGTGCAACACAGGCAAGGGTGCACCCGCACCCGTTGCCTGCTGGCCTCCACCTGGGACCTCGCGCCAGACCACCAACCTCAACACCAACAACCAACACCAACCACCAACATATTATGTATACAAGGTGTATTTATTCATACACGAAATATTTTAAGAGAAACATCTATAGGTGGTAAAACAGCCATAGCAGCGAACTTTTTTTTATCTGTTTTATATTTTTACATAATTATTATAATTTTAAAATTGCTTGAGACATTTTTCAAAAAAACTTTACTTACTTATTCTATGAATGAATCGCCCGGACGTGGCGACGGTGGCCGCATGGCCCTTTGGTGGGAACTTGGTGTGCTAGCCACCGTACATCGTTTTCACATATAATTATATAATTAATTTATACAAAATATTATTAATATTAATAATTGTTAACATTGTAAAAGAGTAAGTGTGGAGTTTGAAACTACCTTTTGGAAGGGGCAACTAGAATGTTTTTTTTTTTTGGTGTTTTTTGACTTTTATAAGTGCCTTTTATGTGCCTTTGTAATAAATAATTTGACTTCGTCGTTTAGCTACGTTACTTTGGCAATCAAACAAGCTCGTTCTTTTAATTTAATTTTTTGGTTTCATAAGAAGTAATTTTGTTTATCTTAATGTTAAATTCTGCTCCATCGGTACTTGTCGATGTGATTCTGTTTTATAAGCTTTCAATTTTCTAACCAAAAAGGTACACCGATAAGCACCTAGTTCTCAGAATTTCCTACAATTATTTACTATCCGAATTTCCCTAAATTCTTTCTAATTTAAAATTACCCGTTGTTGTGTTTGCAATTACTCAACCTCTACTTACTTGACCCGAACTTACAACAAGAAATCGCTTCGAACTTGGAAGTTTTTATATTAAAATATCAAAAACAAATTATTTTTGAGAGGTACACTAATACGTTTATTTGGATAAAACATAAAAAAATATAATCGAATGATAATGTTACTTTGTTTATAGGTCGTTGAACTGGTTTTTTTTTTTTTCTTTAGTCAATACTCAATGTCTTTATTGATTTACCATAATAGGGATGATGACTAAAAAAATATTTTTTGTCCGTCATGTAGATTATAAAAAAATATTTGACACGTATTTTTTCTTTTTTTACGTAATTATTTTTTTTAATTTTTTAAGTTGGCAAAATATGTAATGACTAATGATAACTGTGTATTATCAAAATTTTCCAATAAAAAATAATAAAAAAACAAACAGAACTTTTACAAAAAGAAAAAAATTATATAAAAAGATTGTAAAGATAATATAAATTATTATCTTTACAATATAATATATATATTTTTTTGTAAAATAAGATCAAAATTTTGTTAAATAATAGCAATAATAAATATTATTATTAAATGATTATTAAAATATTTTATGTTTCTTGATTTTTAAATCCTTTCTATATATTGGAAAGAAAACACATGTTAAGCCTAGGATTTGAACCTCCAATATTATGCACGGCAAGCGGTCTTGAAATCTCCGGACTACTTAGACGTTATACGAGTATAAGCTTTCGTAAATGTTAACCTTATTGCTTGTCATTATATGCATTAATAAAAGTATTAACTTTTTATAGAATAAAAACAATATTTAAAACAGAAAATACTTATTTATTCACAAAAAAATACATTAATTGTAATAACATGTTTTTGCAAAATACAAAAACCAACTTGGGCCTATCACTGATTTGAACGCACATGTCTTTTGTGGGGTGTAAGGACTTAATGGAGCTTTGTGTACCACCCTATTTCTTCCTGTGGGTGTTCGAAAAAGGCGACTAAGGGACTTACTAGAGAATGGGCAGCAGTGTTCTCTAACCATACTGCGATCGCCAACCCGCCTGCGCCAGTGGAAGTCTTTCGGCTGAACTGATGACCTACTGAACTGAATTAGTAGATATCCGGGAAAATTAAAAGCTCATTACTTGTATATCTAAAGGACTATATTATTTTTCTACGTTACTTTATTTCTGTATTGCATAATAAATAATCTTCGCGTTCTTATAGCACATTAGTCCAGTTATTTGGTAGTTTCACCTGGAAAGCTTTCCAGGAGTTTTAAAAATTTGTTATTTTATTGATTTAGGTAGATAGATAGATAGACAAAACATTTATTCAGTGCACACAAGAAACACAGCATAATACACAAAAGCAAAATTTATTTATAAAAAAATACATGACTATATATAAAAACAAGGTCAATATACAAAAAAAAAAACATACATAAAGAAATAGAGTGACACTATGACATAATTCAATCAAATAATAAATAATAGAAGGTGCGGTGTGCGTCTCAAGGTTGCACCAAATGGGAGTCAACTTGCTCTTTTCTTTTTTTTTCACTTCGCACGTGTTTCTATACTTCGCACGACGTGATGTGGGTAGATCGCGGGATGTCTTGGTAGGCCGCCCGAATGCTACAGTATCTAAGAGCGGGGGCACACGATGGGTTCCGGCGCCGCACCGCAAAGATTTCACCGTATCAGTGGGCACACAAGCGGTGCGGCGCCGCAACCCATCGTGTGCGCCGTAGCAGCGTTGGACAGTCTGTTAATAAAAATGGATCGTAAAAATCGTCTGTTGTTGGCCCTACTATTACGCCACCGCCGAAATCGACGTAGAAGCGTACGACGATACTGGATCAGTCCCTTTGTTGCACTAAGGAACAGTGATGGACAGTTTTTTCTCCAAGAATATAAAGAGTTGCTGTTTTACAACTTCTTTCGAATGAGTGTGTTAAGTTTCGAATGTTTATTGAAATCTTTAGAACCACATATACAACTGAGCGGTGCCGCTCCGACGTCGCAACGCATTCACCCCTCCCCGCCTCGTCTCGGTGGTTGCAAGTCCGGTGCGGCGCCGGAGCGCATCGTGTGAGGGCGGGGGCACAGGATGCGTTGCGGCGCCGCACTGCAAAGATTTCACCGTATCAGTGGGCACACAAGCGGTGCGGCGCCGCAACGTTGTTATGTCGCAGCGGCGCCGGCGCCGTATCAGCGTTGGACAGTCTATTAATAAAAAAGGATCGTAAAAGACGTCTGTTGTTGGCCCTACTATTACGCCACCGCCGAAATCGACGTAGAAGCGTACGACGATACTGGATCAGTCCCTTTGTTGCACTAAGGAACAGTGATGGACAGTTTTTTCTCCAAGAATATAAAGAGTTGCTGTTTTACAATTTCTTTCGAATGAGTATGTTAAGTTTCGAATGTTTATTGAAATCTTTAGAACTACATATCGATACCTTAATTCGCAAGGTAGCTAACTCCGTAACAGTAAATTTTACAGGCGACATTAAGAAATTATTTATTTCAAAATTATCCCGATTTTTTTTTAATTTTTGAGAAAGCTGTTGGTAAATAATAAGTTAATACGAAGTTTTTTTTGTTGTAAATATGCAGTTTTACACTTTAATGTTTTTATTATACAACCTGATTTAGGAGTTATCCGTTCTACCGCTTGGTCGTTTTGAAAATTAAGGTATTGATATACAACTGAGCGGTGCCGCTCCGACGTCGCAACGCATTCACCCCTCCCCGCCCCGTCTCGGTGGTTGCAAGTCCGGTGCGGAGCCGGAGCGCATCGTGTGACATGCCGCAGATATTTCTATGTGACGACGCAGCGACACCGCTCCGGCGCCGCACCACCGCCGCAACGCATCGTGTGCCCCCGCTCTGACATGCCACAGATATTTTTATGTAAGACGACGCAGCGACACTGCTCCGGCGCCGCACCGTCGCCGCCGCCGCAACTCATAGTGTGCCCCCCGCTCTAAGCTAGTAGTGTCCGTTGACCGGTGGCAAAATCTGTTTAAGTGGCAAATTTATTGGCAACAGATCAGTGTGAGCCTATGCCCGGCGTTGCAATGCCTTTTTAATTATTTGTTTGTGTTAGGAAGTTTTCGAGTTTGTGCGATTCTAACGCACGGCAATTGATTTTTATATATTAAAATTAAAAGAATTATATATACTAAATAATATATATTATATAATATATATAATATAATATATATTATATATATATATATTTTTTTTCCGTATGGTGTATCTATTCATACACGAAATATTATAAGAGAAACATCTAATGGTGGTGAAAAAGCCATAACATAGAATATTTTTTAAAATTTTTCTACGTTTTATTTTATTTTTACGTAATTATTATTAATTTTGAAATTGCTCGAGACATTTTTCAAAAAACCTTTACTTACTTATCCTATGAATGACTCGCCCGGACGCGGCGACGACGGTGGCGGCCGCGGCACGAGCGCGGTGCCTTTTGATAATTAATACTCATCATATCAAGCAAATTTTATTTTAATAACAATGTACTCAGATTTAAAAAAAAAATTGTTTCCATGGCTTCTTTACCACCTCTAGGTGTATCTCTTAAAATATTTCGTGTTTGATTGTATACACCATTATATAGATAATAATTATATAATTATAGTCAACATCGAAACAAATTATTTATTTAACGACCTGTCAATCATTCACTCAACAGTTGAGTTCCGTTGTGGTTTTGCTTGTCACTTGACATAAATGTACTTCACATCAAACAAAAGTCGAATTACATTCTCTTCGTCTGAAGATCGGGTCTTGCCAGTCACAATAATCGAAGCCATTCATGGACAGCGTTTAAGTAGCTCGTGACTAATTGGCAACAGATCAGTATGTGTCTCGTGGCGGTGCCATTCATGGCTTGTAGCTAAATCATTATATTGTGTTTCAAACTGATTTAGTTTCAAATCCTCAGTCAGATTAATAATTAACATGATTACATATTTAGCTACCAGCCACGAATTACAACGCCACTGACATGTCTGTTGCCAATTCAAATCGGTTACAACAATATTAATTATCATTTTCTACCAACATCTATGTATCGGAACGCGCCGTAGCGTAAGTTAATACATGACCTGGTGAATGTTGCGAGAATTCGCTGGATGTAGAGAATGAAAGACCAGTCGTTGTGACTGTTATGATGACTTTATCACAACGGTGTCACAAAGCATTCCTTAGCAAAATTAGCACAAGCGTGCTAATTGCGGAACGCGCCGTAGCGTAAGTTAATACATGACCTGGTGAATGTTGCGAGAATTCGCTGGATGTAGAGAATGGAAGACCAGTCGTTGTGACTGTTATGATGACATTATCACAACGGTGTCACAAAGCATTCCTTAGCAAAATTAGCACAAGCGTGCTAATTGCGGAACGCGCCGTAGCGTAAGTTAATACATGACCTGGTGAATGTTGCGAGAATTCGCTGGATGTAGAGAATGGAAGACCAGTCGTTGTGACTGCTATGATGACTTTATCACAACGGTGTCACAAAGCATTCCTTAGCAAAATTAGCACAACAGTGCTAATTGTGTCTTTAGTCTGTACAATGATGATGACGTTGTGTTCATAGCGTAACAAAATAAGTCATTAACTTGACAGCAATGCCCAAGTTACGCCATGGAGGTGTCTTTGTAAGTATACCAATGGAATTAGAGCGCTGGTGCACTACCTCGTATTCGGTTCGTATTCGTGTTTTTTTACGAACAGCATAAAAACTGATCGAAAATTCACTAATAGGCGCAGTGCACTCGTTATCGATTAATATTCGAGATTTGTTCTGGAGAATTTTTCATGACTCGTTTAAAAAAAAACACGAATAGGTACAAATCGAATACAAGAGTCCACGTACACCAAACAGAGAATAAAATTCACGAATACGAGTGAGCGCAAAAAAACGCCCTATATTAAGTATGACAGCTACTTTGATCCTCGATCTTCGATATAAACTGACTTTCTGCGAGAAATTCACGAATATAAAAATACAAAAACGAAGTAGTGCACAAACAACCATACCTACTATTTTTATTTTTTACATACAATGGGGAACCTCTTGGCCTTCATCTCACCTGATAGTAAGTGATGATAAGGCCGAAGATGGAAGCGAACTTCACCCGGAATCCTCAACCACAGAGGAACTGGCTATCTTACCTCTAACTGCCGAAACACAACAAATGCTGTTAAGATTGTTGTTTTGGCGACAGACTTAGATAAGATGGTGGTAGCTAGCCAGGCCGACTTAGAACAAATCCAACCACCAACCAAACCGAGCAGAAATATTTGCCCCCGCTGGGAATCGAACCCGGGACCTCTGAATCTGAGACAGTGATATTACCAATAGACCACAGAGGTGGTTAAACTGACTTTCTGCGAGAAATTCACGAACATAAAAATACAAAAACGAAGTAGTGAACAAACAACCATACCTACTTTTATTATGAAAGCTATGTATTTCGAATCGTATTTTCACGAATCACGAATACGAACTGAATACGAGGTAGTGCACAAACGCCCTTAAGAGTTGTTAAATAATAAAGTAATTAAATTATTTCATTAGCTAAAACGTGAGAACTCAATACTACTTCATGCGTAACGGACGCGTCGTTAGCTAATTCCATCCCAATTCCAATGCAGCTTCCGAATTAAGGCTCATACAGACTCGTGCGATATCGCGGCCGCGACAGGCACCGACAAAGAAATTGTGCTATTAGTGTCGCGTCGCGCCCGCGATATCGCGCGAGTCTGCACGAGCCTTTATTTGGTCAAGAATTGCACATTGTCTGACGGTAATTGTATCAGAATGTGAGGCAGTGTAAAATAAAAATAAAAATAATCAAACAATGATTTTGAAGTATATTGCTAATCCACTGCTTCATTTGTTTCGGAAAATCTATAATCTATATATATTATGCTGACAACTTTTGTTATTAAAGTATGTTGACAGTCAAGAACTTGATCAACCTAATAATAAACTCTTCAATCAGTTATTTTGACACCCACGGAAGTAATTTAGGTGGCCAATTTGTTATCCGAGTTTTTAAAACCAGCTTGGTTAAGAATAGCCTCCATCTAATTTGAATATTCTAATTTTAGTTGAACGAATGACTTAAAAGCTTCTTTTCCTTTTTTGTGAATGTCGATTACATCATGTTATCTGAAGTTAGGTAAGCATTAAGTAGCAAAAGGCGTTTTATTGCCGTAATACCTGCTCTAATTATTGTGTGTTATTGAAAATTATTGCACCGGAACACACACAACATTAGATTGTTGTCTATATTTTTTATCTTACGAAGCAATGCGCACTTTAATTGTAATTACCAAGTGCAAGACCTCTCAGTACCGTCCGAGATAATGGCAAAATCGGAAGTGTGTGAGGGTGTGTGTGAATGTTGTCTTCACTTACACATCACTTGGTTACCACATGTAAAACGCGAGTCGCTTCGTGAGATAAACATTCTGTAATTGGGTACAGAAATAGGTAAGGCAGTAAGCTAGTCACCGCTGGGCGTAGTAAAGAAAGAAGAAAGAAAAAAACAATGCGTTTATTGGCATTACAGCAAAAAATACACCTTAAAACTATAAAAACCGGCCAAGTGCGATTCGGACTCGCGCATGAAGGGTTCCGTATCATTGTCTATAAAAATCATGTTTGTTTTATTTTAATTTAACTATTTATTTTTTATTTGAATATATAACTTAATATTCTGGGAATATTTCAAGCGTCTACCTGTTGCCGTTATCAATATCGAGCAAAAACGACAAAAAAAATCACGTTTATTGTATGGGAGCCCCCTTAAATATTTATTTTACTCTGTTTTTTTAGTATTTTTTGTTCTAGCGGTAAAAAAAAAATACATCATCTATGAACATTTCAACTGTCTTACTATCACGGTACATGAGATACAGCTTGTTGACAGACGGACAGACAGACAAACGGACAGCGGAGTTTTACCCTTTGGGTACGGAACCCTAAAAAACAGAAAACTGAGGCCCTTTTGGCATTATAATCATAATGCCAAAAGGGCCTCAGCTCAGCATAATGTCAGAACGAACGATGTCGATAACTAGTACACACGGCTACATATCAAGCTATACAAAACTAGTTTACGTTGGTCTCGCATTGTCTAGGATTTCCATATAATGAGAGATCAGCTTATACTGGAAATGTATAGCTTGATATGTAGCCGTGTGTACGAACTCGAACGATTTGAAAATTGAAAATCCTGCTCGTTTTGCACACAATATTTATTGAGTTTTAAGACTTTATTTATAAGAAGTAAGAGGAACAGCGTGTAAAGTTAACTCATCCTCCATAGAAAAGAGAGGATCTTCTGGGTGTCGTGTCTGGTGGGCAACTGCCCGACGGTTGATGTCGGGATGTTGTATATATGCTAGTCACGCGGTAAACTCTGATTGCACGATGAAGGATTTGTGTGACGTCAGGCCTTTGATACGTAGTTCACATTTGGCGTTATAGATGCCGCCACAAACTAATGAAACGAATTTAATCATGCTATAGTTGTATTTCGATTCAAAAATCGTTCCAATTTACGGTCCGTTTACTTCACGCGTTGGTGTTAGGGCCTCTCCAGCAGTGCTATTCTGTAACCATCTCACCATGAAAACTTAGGTGAAGTGAGCGTGAATTGAGCTGTCAACATTGTCAATCTCAAGCATCTACACGTCACTTCAAGCTCACTTTCACCTAGAATTGCTCTACAGAGCTAGTTAGGTACCTACTCAACTATTATTAAACTTAGAATTTTAACGGTACCATGTCTTTGTATTTTAGTTCTCCTTACTCATTAAACCAAAACTTAAACGAGTTTGAAACAGACTATGAAAGAAAAAATAGAGTAATAGTAATAGTTTTGACAATAATTTGTCAAACAAATTGACAGAATGCACGCGTGACGAGTGTTTGACAACATTAAGCTTTGCCTGCAGAATAGGAGGCAGATCTTTTCTGCGTGTATCTACTCTATTTTTTCCAACAGAATTGAAGAATATTCAGAACGTGAACATGTTTAAAAATAAACTCAAGGCTTTGTTAATAAACAAAGCATATTACAGCATTGACGAATTTTTTAATGACAAAAATCTAAAAACTAGTGTTAAATTAAATATGTGTACCCATTGCTATTTGACTTTTTTATATATGCATGTGATGATGTTAATTTGACTTAAAATGTATTTTTGAAGCATTTTGCTAGGGACTTACTTCTTAATTGATCAATAAGAATACCTATTAATGTTTGTAAAGTTAGTAGTTAGTAGGTGAGGGAGGAGGTGACTTGTATTACAATTGTTTATGTTGCTTCTTTTTGTGTACCTACTGCAAATATTTCGACCCAAATGTATTTTTGTTATGAAATAATTAGCCTAAACTTGAACTTGAACTCCTGCTACAAATACCTAACTAATTCCCGCAGTTTCTGAGGTATTGTTAGCCGGAGTTTATCTTTTTGATAGTCCTACTGATTCAAAATCTTCACACATTCCGTTTCTGAGCACTTAGTTAAGCAAGAATTCAATTACATAACTTCCTCAAATCATTATCTATTGAAAGTTTATCGGAAAACCTCAGAAAATGGGTATGATTTAGTATAAAAACCGGCTATGTGCGTGTCGGAAGACGCACAATGAAGGGTTCCGTAGTTGGGATGTGTTTATCTCAAGAACAAACTTAACATTGTAGTTGAAAAACATGATAAATGGTTTTTCACGAACCCGCAATATTTTTAAACAGCCTATTCCAATGATACCCCACACCATGGGATAGACGAGAGAAAAAATTCATCCCCACTTTACGGAGGTACGGTAATTTCTTTTTCAAGATTTCATTTTACCACTTTGTCGGCGTGATTAATAATTATGTATCAATCAACTCAGCCTATCGCAGTCCACTGCTGAACATAGGCCTCTTCCATGCTGCGCCACAACACCCTGTCCTCTGCCTTCCGCATCCAGTCTATCCCAGCCACCTTTTTGAGGTCGTCGGTCCATCTAGCTGGGGGGCGTCCCACACTACGCTTGCCGATACGCGGTCTCCACTCCAGGACTCGTCTGCTCCACCGGCCATCGGTCCTTCGACAAATATGGCCAGCCCACTGCCACTTCAGCTTGCTTACTCTGCAAGCTATGTCGGTAACTCCGGTTCTCTTCCGGATAATTTCATTTTTGATTTTATCCTTCAAAGAAACTCCGAGCATAGCCCGCTTCATAGCGCGCTGAGCGACTTTAAATTTGTGGACCAGCCCGACTGTCAGTGGCAGTATTATGTATACCCAAACCAAATTACAGCTTTCTAGTATTTAAGGCTCGTACAGACTCGTGCGATATCACGGGCGCGACAGGCATCGACAAAGAAATTCTGCTATTAGTGTCGCGTCGCGCCCGCGATATCGCACTAGTCTGTACGAGCCTTAAGAGTCTCTGAGCTAAGCCGCGAACAGACAGCCAGACAGACAGACAGCCAGACGGACATGGTGAATTTATAAAGGTTCCTTGTTTACTACGGAACCCTAAAAACCAGTTCAAACATTTTTAAACAAAGATTAGGATACCAACCATCTGGAATAGGAACTATCAAGCCCAATAGATTTATGTTAGAGAAAACGAACGCAAAAACGAGATGCGAATAATCTAGGATTCAAACAGATATCAAATCTATTTCTTGCTCAGTAAATCTCTCGTTATGTCTATCAAGATTTACGGCTACCTAACATCAGTTAAGAGAATGGAATAAACGCCCCTTTGATACTTACATTCACTTATGTAATCCGGTAGAGGGTTTTATTATTTCAATTAGTTTTTGGTTGTACATCAATAAAAGCGAATGAGGTGTTGTTTTAAAGCTGGTTTGTTTGTCTTTTTTGTTTTTACTGTGTGTAAGTAAGTAAGTAAGTACGATAGACGAACTAGTTTGTTATACCGAGCGACTTTAACAGGTTGAAAATTTCAATTAGCGTTTTGTTACACTTGTGTAGCGCTATTACTGCGACACGATTCTCTTTGACGCCCCACTCCAAATTTTCAACTGGGATTGATGAGACCAAGTAAGGATTTTATAGAAGACCCAGTGGCGTAGCGTGGGGGGGGCAGAGGGAGCCATGGCCCCGTGCGGCGGCGGCGTCAGGTCATCATCAGATCAGATAACAGTATTGTCATCAGGACTACATAGGTACAATAACTTCAAGACAAGTGGAAGTTGATCAAACAAAATATAATTGCAAGATTTGACGTCAACAAATACAGGTATCATTAGTGTTCCATAGAATATCATGTCAGGCTTTTATAGAATTAAATTCTAATTATGAAATTAGAGTTCATTTTACGAACAGAAACTGAAATCCAACCTCAAAACAAATAAGAAGGCACAGTTTTGGCGGTGAAAGTAGGGATGTTGGCTTCTTTATTTATTTATTTATTTGTTTAGGAACTCCAACAAAAGATGTACACAATACATGACACATAAATAAAGGGCAACATCAGGTACTAAACAGGTGTACTCCTTCACTTATAGGAGACCACAGCATGCACAATATAGTTAACAACTAAGCTAATAAAATTATAATATTAATAATAGGTAACATATTGAAAAATTTATAAAATTTTAAAGTACATAAAAAAAGGTAATATAACATTGAGATATACTTAAATTAAATCTATTATACACTTCTTATATTTAGACAGAGACAGTTATAGTACAAAGACATTTTAAATGAAAATGGTTTTCTTCATTAGATAGAATAACTGCTGAAATTCGAGAGAGATTCCAGCAGCTCTAGAGTTGGGCAGAAAAATATAAAGGCTTGCTACAATAATTATTAGGCATCGATGACGAGGCATGCAACCTCGACCAAGCTCCTCAAGATATTGACGTAGGAAAGTTTAAGGCGCTACCCCGAGCAAAACGCCTTTTTCAGAGGCTATTATGAGTGAATGAATTAAGAGAAATAAACTACAATTAAAAACACATTATTAATGTACGATATCCTATCATCACATTGCACGTTCTTATTTATTGTTATGTGTTGAAATTACATTTGAAATCTCCGTGTAAAAAAAGTACTAAAATTATTGATTACATGCATCTTTTGCTAAAGTTGACGTTCTAATAATTTGAGAGTTACACTAATGGATATATAATTTAAAAATCTTAATAATTCACGTTTTATTCAATTTCAAAAGATCACTTCTTTTGTTATTAAAATAATTCCAAAAATTTTGTGAATTCGGCGTACGCAGGGAGCGGGACAGATGGTCCCCGCTGTGACGGGATAGAGAAGGACCGAACGCTCACGCTAGGGGATCGCCTTAATACAGATGGGACACTCCGCAGTTTAGGTATGAAGCTACAAGTATGCGGCGGACCCATCTCACTGGGCCAAGTCTATAGGATTGACGCTCGCCGCCGGTATAAGAGTTCGCGATAAAAAGACAGGCAACTTGTAGGTGAATATAACTGTAGGTAATAAGCTTTGTGCGACCTGAATTGCACTTTATTGTATCGTAGCAAGAGTCGCTTTTTATTTAAATGATTTTGCGGAGTGTCCTATGTGCATTAGGTAATCTGTGCCCCGGGTGGCAGAAATATACGCTATGCCACTGAGAAAATCAAAGCCTATTTATATCATAATAAAACAAATGAGTATCATAAGTCACTCAATTTATAAAATATTATATTTTTAAATGTGGGTAGAGGTAGAATTGATGGCCAGACTAGGTAGATATATAGATAGATTTTGATCAGAGTTTGATGATGGAGTAGGAAAGAAAAATGAGGATAAATGAGTACTTAAATGATTTTGAATATTAATTAAGAGACTGCCTCGTTGGTGTAGTGGTCGCAAGCGCTACTGCTGAGCATTAGGTCCTGGGTTCGATTCCCGGGTCAGAAAAAGTCGTTTTGTGTTTTTCCATCTGGAGCAGCCCGGAGTCTGGATTCGTGCCCGGTTCATGGGAATAGCCCCCCCCCCCCTATAACATGGGAGTTAAACATAACTGGCAAAATGTGGGTGTTCCTACTATGGGTACACCTCTGCCTAACCTTTCTAGGAAACAAGGCGTGATGTTATGTTATTAAAGAGTAAGTATGTAGTAGGTAGGTAGAAAAATTCCACAGACACAAAACCAAAACAACAATTAATCATCAGCTTTGGCAAACACGCTGCTATTAATCTGCCTAAATTCAGCCCTTTTCAACCCTCAAATAAGGAAAACATTCTTATTTTTTAACCGACTTAAAAAAGGAGGAGGTTCTCAGTTCGTTGGATTCTTTTTTTTTAACTTGCTTTTGTATGTTCCCCGTTTACTCGAAGACGGCTAGACCGATTTGAAAAATGTTTGTTTGAAAGGGTATACAGTAAAAAACGTTTATATAACGACTTCGAAAGGACCGTTGGACTACGTTTGTTATAGCCGATAGACGTTATAACCAAACACTTTGTTAAATAAACAGAAATACTGGAACTTCAAAATTTCGTCTTTATAACCGCTACGTCGTCGTTTTAAGCGAAGTCAAAATCAAAATCAAAATATTTTATTTCACACTAGCTTCTGCCCGCGACTTCGTCCGCGTTAAATTTCTTGTTCCCCGACCCACCCCGTAGCAACAGATTGCCTGCCCGTGCTTTTACTTCGTTTTCGCATAAACTTTCATTAAAAAAAAATGGTGTTCTAGTTATTAGGAATGTAATTCTTCCTCAAGAATTGGGCTGTAAAATGCAAAAAGATTTTTTCAAATCCAACTTGCAGTTCCAGAGATTAGCACTGTAAAAAAACAAAAAACCGGCTAAGTGCGAGTCGGACTCGCGCACGAAGGGTTCCGTACCATCCATACAAATCCTTATCCTTACTAATATTATAAATGTGAAAGTAACTCTGTCTGTCTGTCTATTTGTCTGTCTGTCTGTCTGTATGTTACGTTTTCACGCCTAAACCGCTGATCCGATCGACCTGGGATATAGAGAAGGACATAGGCTACTTTTTTACGCGATAACCGACATCCACATGGGCGGGGCAAAAAAAACGGCAAAAAAATCATGTCCGTTGTATAGGATTAGGCCCCCCTTAAATATTATTTTTTTCTGTTTTTTAGTATTTTTTGTTATAGCGGCAACAGAAATCCATACTAATCCATACTAATATTATAAATGTGAAAGTAACTCTGTCTGTCTCTCTGTCTGTATGTTACGTTTTCACGCTTAAACCGCTGAACCGATCGTCATGAAATTTGGCATAGATATACCCTGGGATATGGAGAAGGACATAGGCTACTTGTTTACGCGATAACCGACATCCACGCGGGCGGAGCCGCGGGCAAAAGCTAGTACATCATATGTGAAAATTTCAACTGTTTACTGTTTATCACGGTTCATGAGATACAGCCTGGTGACAAACGGACCGACAGACAGACAGACAGACGGACAGCGGAGTTTTAGTAATAGGGTCCCATTTTACCCTTTGGGTACGGAACCCTAAAACCTAACTCTTCAGCTTTAGAATAGACTACCTCGCAGAGTTGATCATTATTTTGCTGCGAAGTTATTATAAAACAGTTATATCTCCTAAGATATTCATTGAAATTAAATGATGTAAGGGCAACTTTGTTCAAAATTAAATACTTGTGATGAATAACGTATTTATTTGGATAAGGATTAATACCATGTTTATGAAAACCCCTTCGCAAATAATGAATTAATTTCGAACAAATTTGATTACCATAAAAAAGGTTATAGTGAGTCATTCTTAAAAGATAGACATATGCTGTCGTGGACTTTTTCTTAGAAAATTTAAAGAGGAACAATTCCATCATACATGATATTTGCGTAACTTAAACCGTTTACGCAGCGCACGCCACGGAAGCTCTCAAAAAGGAATAATTTTTCCCGTTTTTGCAACATTTTTCATTTATGCTCCGCTTCTTTTGGTTGTAGCGTGATGTTATATAGCCTATAACCATCCTCAATAAATGGACTATCCAACACAAAAAGAATTTTTCAATTCCAACCGGCAGTTCCTGAGATTAGCGCGTTCAAACAAACAAACAAACAAACAAACAAACAAACTCTTCAGCTTTATATATTAGTATAATAGCCTATAACCATCCTCAATAAATGGACTATCCAACACAAAAAGAATTTTTCAATTCCAACCGGCAGTTCCTGAGATTAGCGCGTTCAAACAAACAAACAAACAAACAAACAAACTCTTCAGCTTTATATATTAGTATAGATAAACCTACACGGGCACTTATGAAACGTCAGAAGCTAGGTGCACGGTTTCAGTTAGTTGTTTCCTATGGAGAAGAGCCAGCAAGAAACTCCACGGTTACTCTTTTAAAAATAATTGGCTTTCACAATATTTTCAAATAACAGTGTTAATAGGTATTTTAATTTTAATACTAGAAATAAAGATAAAATAGATCTTCCATTTTTCAGATTATCTAAGGTACTACATCTTTTATGGGGTACTGTGTTAAATGTTACAATAAAATACCTTCTGATATATTACAATTAAATGAAAGAAAATTTAAAACTCATATTAAAAGTACACTTTGTAAACAAGCATATTACAAATTAGAGGATTATATCCAAGATAAGAATGCTTGGAAACATGCTGGTCCTGCTCCATAGGACAATTTAGAGTCTAGACAAAATCAAACTGGTTGCTAATTTAACTGTATAATTTATAATTTTTATGATATTAATGTTATTTTCTGTGATTAATATTTTAACTCACACACTGACTTATTATATGTTGTTTTTTTTTTTTTTGGGAAATCATATACAATGTTTGTAAATATGTGAGCACCATGTACCTATCGCATTTATTAATTTTTCTGTTATTACTTCATTTTTCATTCTTTTTACCAATTGTGGTAAGTAATTTTGATAATTTTTTTTATATTTTTATTTTTGTATTCTAGGTACATCGTCTTCACCTATAAATATTAATTAATGTATACAAACTATTGTTAACATTTTAAAAGAGTAAGTATGGAGTTTCTTGCCCATTCTTCTCCATACATAACTACATTTTGGAAGGCGCAACTAGAATCAATTAACTATTCATGTAATTTTTGACGTTCAAAAGTGCATCTTCGTGCCTATTTGAAATAAATTATTTGACTTTGACTTTATGGGAGGACAGTGTAGGCCTTTCAACAATTACCAGGTACTTAAAAAAATAGAAGAGTGCCAACAAATCTACACTCTACTAGGCCTACAACGTTCTCACATTCACAAAATAAAATGGTAAACTGACTGATTGACTGGGTGATATATCAACACACAGTCCAAACAGCTGTTCCTAGAGACATGAATCTTGGAGGGTGTGTTCTTTGTGAAGAGTAAATATCCACTAAGAAAGGATTATTCGGAATTTCACCCCTAAAGGGGTAAAATAGGGGATGGAAGTTTATATGAAAGTCCGTCAGTTTTGAAGTAAGGATCTTCAAATTTTGTGCTTAGGCTGATGATTGAAAATTAACTTATACGGGTTAAAAAGAGGGATGAAGTTGAAAAGTCCTTAATTTTCGAAGAAAAATCACTAAATTTACTATCTTGGCTTATGGTTGGAAGCTAACGCAACGGTGTGTTAGAATTTCAACCCTTAAGGGGTGAAAAGGGTATGAAATTTTGTTTTTAATTAAAGTTCTTTATTTTTTAAGTTAAAATCACTAATATTTCGGCTTATGGTTGGTAACTAACACAATGTAAATCGTTGTTTTTTTTTAATACTTTCCAGACAATAATCTATATAAAAGATTAATGAGATGATTGCAATTAGAACTACAGTAAAAAATCTGAATTAATATCATGTCCACAAAAGCCACTAATAAAGAAGTCGTTTTGACTGTACTTTCTTGGTAGTCCCATTATCATCAGGTCAGGATCTGATGATGGGATCCTAGATAAATCGAAGGAACTCTTCAAATGTTATTTTTCGTAGTAACTCGTGCGTTTACTCTCGGAAAGCACCATTCGGTGAAGTGGAACTGACGATGAAGACCACAGATAGCCACCGGAACTACTCAATAATAAGAATTTCACGGGTTGCGATTCGATTATTTTAATATAGTTGGTAAGTAATTTATGCTCGTCACAATGCGAATGGTAAAATGGAACTGATGGTGGCATACCAGGAGAACTTCTCAACAATTAACATCCTTGCATCGGGAATAGAAATATTATGTAAAAGGCGATGAGGCAGTTGACATTATGCGATTGTAACTTAGATAAATTAAAAACAGACCCACTAAAAAGCGAGAAATAAAAACTTTTCAGCAAAAACCAAGCTGAAGAATTAACTTTGGAAAGAGCCCTAAATTATCAGTGCCCGAAAACGGCTACTGCTACCTATTGAGTTCGTTAATTATATGTTATTGTATGTGTTTAAATCTGGTTTGATGACCAAATCCTCAAAACAACTACTAATCTAATCCTCGTTTTCACTAAGACAAGGCGAAACCTAAAAGCAAATATTATTGCACGGCGCTAAGACTAACATTGAAAAAACAACTTGCGTTTTTGTTTACACATTATATTTAGGTGTTGCCTAGTGTTAGTGAAAACAGGCATAACCTAAAAGTAGGCAATTTTTGTTGGTCACTGAATAGGCGTAAACAGAAAGCTATAGTTAATAAATCAACCGTGTTTAATCAATCATTAGTGTAACGAAGTCATGTCTACACCGTTAAAATCAATTTTCTACAGATAAAAAAAAAAACTAAAGATTCCAATGAATTGAGAAACTACTCCTTTTCACGGAAACTGTTTAAAAAGCGGGATAAGTAGGTAGGCCATTTTCTGATCATTCTTTTGCAATTTGACAATGGTGGAATTGTATAAAATGCGGCTGTAAAAAATCCCTGTGTTGTATTTCTAGGTCGGCCTGAGTGGTTTTAGTTTTTGTAATTAAAATTTCCACCGAAAAAAATTGAGACGTCTTTTGAAGACAGCGCCATCTAGTCCTCTTCAGTTGAACTATAATGCTGTGTAATGCGTTGGTTTGCTAGCGGTGTGAATAGTTCTGTAATACATTTACAGATGGCGGTGTTATTTGTAATATTTATATTACATTCGTTTTTTAACATAATAATTTTAAATCAAAATGTATGTTGTGAAAGGAAAACAATCTGATTTTATACTTAGATTTATGAAATTAATCTTTTTATAAGGTAATTTTTTCAGGAAACATAGTATGCGTTGGTTTTGAAGACAAAACTCCTACTTAACGTTTCTGATGGTTCTACATGTTTGTAATAGATGGCGCTGATGGAATCATTTTCTGAACTACCTAGCACATCTGCAGGATCCTCTTGGCTGCAGCCAAGAGTTCAGAACTAAGCGAATAACAATAAACTAAAATCACCAATATATTAACCAGAAGGCTGTGGCAATTAAAGCAAAATTCCCTATGATTGGTTATTCGAACATAGACCTTGTTCAATAAGCAAACTAAGACTATGCAAACTGATCTACTTATTAGTACAAGTTTGTCGCCATCAGTAACATCAACAGTTCCTGGGCAGGCATCAGGGCACGCAGGACTCGAGATTAAGGGGTTTATTCGTATATAAACGTTGCTTAAAGATAAATGACGTTCAAACGTCAAAAATGTATGGTTAAACAGTCGCTAATCATTACTTAACTTTAAGCAGCGTTTATAAATAAACCCCTTTGTGTTTCGTCGTTTGCGAAACAGCACTACATTAGTTGACCATGTCAACGCAACTAAGTATAGGTAATAGGGGTGACCTTTTATCCAGCAGGCTGATGATAGTGATTAAAATGATTATTCTATGCGACTTCAAAACTTTTGCATTCGATTTTTATTTGGCCTGCGCAAATATGATCACATTTCTGAGTTTCGTACAAAGCTCAAGTGGCTTCCCATACGTCTTCGCCGGAATTCTCATATCTTATTTCAGCTCTACAGTATTCTATTCAATCCTACAACTCCCTCTTATCTTAAAGAAAGTTTCAAGTTCCTTCATGACACACACAATAGATATCTAAGGTCATCGGAAAACTTGAGACTAGAGATGCCAATGCATTTCACTAGCTTTTATGACAAGTCTTTTACAGTTCAAGCAGTACGGTTATGGAATGCCTTGCCCGTCTCGATAAGGCGTGTTCAATCTTTGTCCAGTTTTAAAATTCTGGTAAAAATCACTTCCTCTCTCCTTAAACATCATTATTACTTAAGTTCCTCTTGTATCATGTTTGTTATTGTATGTATATTTATATTGACTACCTGCAGTATTGTCTCTACTTCTACTTTTTGATCCATCCAAAGGTTGTCTGTAAAAGATCGCTTTTAGCGATAAGACCGCCCATTGTGACATTCTATGTAACAGTTCTACATTTATATTTGTAATTTTTATGGTGTAGGTGCCTTTTCTGTGGTGTGTGTGTGTAATAAAGAGTATTTTGTCTATCTATGTAAATACTATAAGCATAGTTTATTCCTTTCAGTTTTAAACACATTCTTACCGAAAGCGCTGCAACAAAAACAAACAATTTCTCTACACGGAATGCTAGTAATTATCAAAGTTTTGCAGTTTGCCGAGCTCACCCGAGTATCCACGAGTATTCCCGAGCGTCGACGGTTGAATAATTAAATAAGTTTAGAAGTGAGAGTATGTATGTATGTAGATAAGTGTGGAGTGGCGACACTTGGGATTGAAGGGAAGCTGCAACAAAGATTACATTACCTCAGCTTGGTGGTAAAACGATGATGTGGGTTGCTCTGTTGCATTAATTAAAAACGTAGTAGGTAGGTATTTCTAAGATTGACTGATGTACACTGGGCCGGCGGCATCAGAGTTGGCGCGTTTATACCTACTGGTTTACTCATGGCGCTGCAGCGGCAGGGTTTTCGCAGCCGCTGTATCATGACTCGCCACCACCGCGGCGGAGCCATGTGTAAAGATCTATACAAATCCAAATAAGGCGGCACCGCAGCGGCGCGCGGCGCGGCGATGGTTCCACTACTGCCGTGGCGCCATGTGTAACGGCCCTAAGCTCTTGTTCCAAAATCGGTCTCTCAATTTTGAGGATTGTGACTCCTTCTAACTACTTAGTGAACGTCGTGGAAAGAGTATTCTATTCTCCATTTTTCAAGGTATAATGGGGCTAAAATACACGCTATTTTCATTGTTTACCGTATCTTCCGCATGCTCTGACAACAATAGGTACCTAAGCACATAGGTATTTCATTAACTGCACTGATAGTTTTTAACTTCGATATATATGTATGCTACTTGGTGTAAATTGACGCGGCTTTCGAAGGACCATATGCGGGAATATAATTTTATGCGGGGTGGAATATTGGACGACACACAGAATTGAACAAAGATGGAATATGAGGTATTTGAGTAAGAAAAATAGGAGTGGATGGACTTACTTGGGAATCTTCTGGACGAAGCACGTTGGCGTATTTTTCTTACTTTCCTTGTGATGCACTTTCGCTTGATATTTAAATGTCACACTTGTGTCAGTCAACACTTTTATATAGAGAGTTTAGAGTTTTTGATATATTAGCGGATTAATTTATGCGACGATGCGCATTGCGTGAAAGTTGAGTTAGAACAGCAATTCAAACGAGAGAGTTTTCTCTCAAATCACAGTTGATGTGTGCAGCGATTAGCTTACGCTGAAGCGAAAACGCCTCTGATTCGGTGCGTGCGATGAGCGTTCCTCTCGTTCTGTTGTATGAGAATTGGGAGGGAAGGAAATATAGCTCAAAGCTATGGTCGGAAATGTTATACTAAAAACGTAGTTTTAAGCTTAGTGCTTAGCTTAGTGATTTTTTTCGTATAACCAAATAAAACATTTAGCTGGCGCGGGGAGGGTCACTTGACTCTAACAAAAATTAGCACTTAATATAACGCAAACGGACCCCTGAATCGAAAAATGGTTTTCACAAACCTACAACATTTTTGAACGGCCTATCCAACGATACCCCACACCATGGGATACACGAGAAAAAATATATCATCCCCACTTTACCCTAAAAAAATGTAGTTAGAAAAATTATTTTACCACTTTGTCGGCGTGAGTAATATCCATACACATGCCGAATTACAGCTTTCTAGTGTTTCTAGTACTAAGAGTCTCTGAGCTAAGCCGTGAACAGACAGACAAACATGGCGAAACTATCCATACTAATATTATAAATGTGAAAGTAACTCTGTCTGTCTGTCTGTCTGTCTGTATGTTACGTTTTCACGCCTAAACCGCTAAACCGATCGTCATGAAATTTGGCAGAGATATAGCCTGGGATACGGAGAAGGACATAGGCTACTTTTTTACGCGATATAACCGACATCCACGCGGACGAAGACGCGGGCAAAAGCTAGTAAGACTATAAACTATACTATATTAACTAACTATAACACTATAAAATATATAAACTATAAAATATATAAAATTGGCGTTTTATTTATTTCGGTACCGTTAACGCTCATAATTATAGTACCTACGTCATCAAAAATCTAGGTTATAGTTTGATACTTACGACCGTGAACTAGTGTCTTTTTTTAAGATAAGCTTGGAGTCCCGCTTATCTTAAACTATCTAAGTAAATAGGAATGTAATTAATATTTTATATAACAAACGACCTACTTATTAACATCAATGTTGACTGTGAGGGTCAAGTTCAATATTTGAACTTGACCTTCACAGTCAACATTGAATCAAATACAGAACTCGAACAAAAATGTGTTCGAGTTCTGTATTTGATTACCTTGAGATCGTTCGATGAAATAAATAATACTTCGCTCAGGTTTTTTACCACTTTTGGTTTTTACGTAGACCTTTTATTTCATGGGTAATTTTAGTGGACAGTCACGATCTATGTCCAAGGCATTAACCCCAACCCCGGAACCGACCCGGTTTCTTTTGAAAACCGAATGCAATCGGTTACTTAGGCTCAATTTACATTGCCACAGAATGGAATGGAAGTGAATTTTTGTCACGAAATGGTTTTTTTTATTTTTTATCTTGGGCATCTCAGAGTTAACCTTAAGAGGTTGAGACTCTTTAACCGGTCTTTCCTTTTGCCTTAAGCTCCTAAAAACTTAAAGCCTCCAGCCAGGGTGCAAAACTTGTAAACTAAACGACTGCGCGCTAAGGGCACCCCCTGTGGGGTACGAACCTCGGCTTAGGGCAGAGTCGGAGGGAGGATGGCAAGGGACCGACGGTGGCTGGATAAAATCAGGGTTATGATTATTATCAGGGGAATTTAAAGTTACAGACTCAGCTATAGCGCGGGCTGGCGCTTCGCTTACGAGCAAGGTTCGGGGAGGAATATTTAGTCGGGGATTTCGCGTTGGGCCTCAGCGGCGAGGTCAGAATGACGGTCGTGTATTATGAAATCAAAAAGATATGCACTTAAAATATCTAGTATGCCACATAAAACTGCTCTTCTTGGCAAGTTTTTTTTGGAACGGGGTCTAAAAATATAAATTGCGTAATTTTTTAATTGACGATCCAAGATTTTCTTATTAGTACCTACCACAATCTGTCACCTTACACATAATTCTTATTTTGTAAGATTTGCTTTATATGTGATGAATGATGAAATTTTTGATTGTTGCATTTTTACATAATTTATTATTGTATACCTACTAGGCAGGACATAATGGATCTGTAATTTACCTAACATCTGTCGGTATAACCTATGCCCACAATAAAAATATTTGATTTGATTTGATTTTGATTTGAAGCCGGGAATAAATGGTGAAAAAATAAACATAAATGGCGAAATGTTATTGTACCTATTATGCAGTAACCATATCTACCTTTCCCTGCTTCGTATGCACGCGTGATGTTATAGGTTCTTTACTTACAACCAAATCTTATCTCCGTACTACTACGCATTCACAAACACTACCGTACATGAGTTATCCCATTACAAATATTTAATTGCTCGGTTCAGTAAGATTATAATTATTATGAACTGCGTATGACTCATATGATCTTTAATAAGTCCCCGTTCCTCGCGCCACCGGGATTCACCTCAGATACTGGATCTAGTATAAAAGATCGTTTCGGGATTGAGGAAGGCACAGTTTACAACGATTCCTTGTGGAGAGAAGAAGTAACAGTTTTAATAAGGTATGTATTATTACTTATACCTACATCGTATTATGTGTGTTCTATGGGATAAAGGCTCTTATGGAGATGTAATATCATCATCAGTCCTGTGTTATCCGAAGGAGTAGTGAAGGGTGTCTAATGCCTTTAACAAAATTTCTTAATTGTGGCAGTCGTGGTGATTTGGACTCATGCATCCAGCACCATTTACCCATGCTTCGTTCTACTGATAATTTCTGATGGAGAAACTTAATAATATTTTGCTCTGATCTCCGGGTTAGGAGATCAAACCCAGAAACATACGCTTATTAGTCCCAGTTGCACCCTCAACACCAACAAAACCCAAAGCTGACAATTTATCCTTGTGTGTTTAAGAAGTTATTATGACTATTTAAAATTCTTAATTTAATTTAAATTGTTTCAGTTCAACATGCAGTCCACCGTTCTATTGTGTTTCACTGCCCTTGTGGCTTGCTCATACGCCCAGTTGTACAGACTACCAGGAATGGAAGAAAATAGGTGGTTCAAAGACTTGCACTTTGAGCGTAACGCTGGTGGAGGCAAAATCTTTGGCACTTTGGGCGGCAATGATGCTGGATTATTCGTAAGTAACTTTACTATATTTTTGTCTAAGGTAAACAAGGGGATTTGATCCCGTCAGGGTTGCTATACTATGACGCTCAAAGTATTCAGTTTCAACTCACGTAATTTGAGTCTTCGCAAGAGATGTTGTATTTTTCAGTATAGTCAACTTTACCACTTCATTGACTAGCTCATCAATATTATCGACAAACTTCATCTTAAGAAAGGTCATTCCTCTAGCATAGTAAGTGCAGATATCGTAAGTATCAATAACTGAGAAATACGTAACTTAGCTTACTGCCATTGCTATGGTTTTATTATAACGTGTTACTGCCATCATTGTTCTTTTAGATTGCTCTAGTGTAGAAATAAATTAAGTTATACAACAAAATATATAGCCATCCCTTTTTTGACAACTGAACCGACACGTCTATAACAGACTCTTGACAATCACGAGGGTGATTTCACTATGATCTTCAATAAGCTTCATTATACCTATAAAGACTTTCTCTAATTACTTAATCATGTTTAACAGGGTCGAGGCGGCTACAAGGCAGACATCTTCAACAACCACCGCGGTCATCTTCAGGGGCAAGCGTACGGAGAGAGAGTGCTCGGTGCTAATGGTGACAGCAGTGTTTTAGGAAGCAAGTTCAAGTGGAATAATGCAAACGACAACGTAAGAGCTGCCCTCGATGTGCATAAAGAAATCGGAAGGGGTAGTGGTGTAAGTATTATTTTTTTACACACGAACTTAAATTGCCTTCTTAACCAGGGAGGAAGAGATCCATGAAGAATCCGGATTTTGTTAAATACTGATATATAAAATTCTAAAATGGCTGTCTATTCCTTGGAAAAGATTCTGAAGTTAACTTATTGTTGACTCAAATTGCTGTCAATGAGATTGTTGATTTCAATATCAATCAGTGTGAAATAGGAATCGGGCACAGAATTCCTTCCTCACATCTTGTGTTTACTCATCCATGACCAACAATAAATCAATAGCAAATATCAGAATCAATCTGTGGCATGAATTTAACGCAATATTTTCCATATATTTCAGATGACACTGACCGGTGATGGAGTATGGAAAGTTGATCAGAACACCAGATTAGTTGCTGGTGGTACCTTGGAGAAGAACTTCGGACATGACAAGCCCCAAGTTGGACTGGAAGCTAGAATTGAACACGACTTTTAATTAGAGTTAAAAGACTTTCTTCATTACAGTTAGTGTAGTGATCAATTTAGAGTCATATTGATAATTTTTAATTAGATCTTTCTAGATGGGGCTTTCAATAGTCATGATTAGTCACCCCTTTTCTGCATTTATGTTCATTTTGTGATGTATTGGTAACTTGATAGTGATCGTTTCTGTATTATTTATTTCTACTTTACTTTTAGGTTGAAATGTGCCAAACTGTTTTGTGTTGTAAATAGATTTAAATACAAAATTTTATAAAATTGTAAATATTAATCATAGTTTTTGTAAATAAAATCCATAGAATTAACGACTTGTTTTTTACTTAACATCATACTGCTTGTTGGTGCTTACCTACTTAAAAATTGCGAGTTGATCGGTATTTACTGAAAAAGATTGAATAATAGACCAAGATATTTTTTTTTTTTTTTGTCATTGTTGTAATAGACTCTACTTGTGATAGTAAAGATACGTTTCAAAACCGTTCATACCAATAAGTGAGAAAAATTAATGCTGTAAGTGAGAAATCGCAAACACACACTTATTCATTTCTTGTGGATGTCAAACCCTCGAACTTTTCGTGCAAAGACATAATTATCTTCATGGTTTGAGAAATGACGTCGCCCCACAATGATCTTAACCGTGTTCTCTATGAAATGAAGAATCGGTATTCTTATTATAACTAGGTTATTGGGGGGAATGGATCCTCCGTACCTAACACGGTGTAGCAGTTACGCATGGAATGTTTAAAATACAGAAAGAAAATAACAGTAAGAAGTCTTTAAACCTCGCACTACTAACTAAACCATACACCTAATGAGATTGCTTTCTGTTATAAATAGAATAAAATTATTGTAATCCCTGTCCAATTCCAGGGCATAAGCCTACCTTCCCCCTTCCATATACTTATCGCCACCTAAAGATTGTTGTCTAAGAACTGAAGTAATATTTGAAATAACGTTTTTTTACCTAATGTTTGTATGCCAAAATGGCAGAATGTACAGACGCCAGCACATCAAGCTACTACAATCTGTCAAATTTCTTTAATAAATTTTCAACTTTATCACTACAGTATAAGGTTGATTGCGAAAATTTGACAGTTTCGGGTAGCTTGACCTGCTGGCGTCTGTACTACGTCTCCATGTTATTGTGAAAACATACATCCAACACAAATAAATATTCTCTTCTATTCTATTCTACGTACAGGCAGTTTCATCGAATATTTACCGCAGCAAAAGAATGAGACTATTTACACGCGTTCAAATTCGAGATAGCTGCGAAGCAGGTATTTGTATATTCTACAAAAATATTTTATATAATATCGACAAGCAGGGATATGAAACAGCATTTGATAATAAGTAGTATATATCTTATTAGAATGGAGGTTTTAGCTTGACCTTCATAATCAAATAAGTACATATAATGTTCCTACTGCTGGGACATAAGCATCCTTTCTTTGAGAGGGAGCTGTAGTTTTACCACGCCGGCCCAGTGCTGGTTGGTGCATATCACATGTCTTAGAATTTTTGGTTCTACGACATGCCAGTTATCTCGCTATGTTTTCCTTCACCGTTTTGAGAGCAGTGGTGATTAAATTATTTACACAAAGTGCCTGTCTGGGTTCAAACCTATGACCTACAATTCGTCAGATGGGACCCTTACCACAGTGCGACCACTGCTTTCAAATAAGTAGGTAATTTTTTATTTCTACAGATGACCGCAAGAAAGTATGGCAAAGCAAGGAGCTTCACGGGCGCTTTTACCGGGCTCTCCATGAGCCAGATGTACATTTCTTAGCGTCCGTATCCTGGCTACGTTTTGGTGACCTTTTCGGGGAAACTGAAGGTTCTGTTTGTGCAATTATGGACGAAGTTATCTTGACGAATAACTACCGAAGACATATTATGAAGGACGGAACGGTTGACGTGTGTCGGGCATGCCACCGTCCGGGTGAGTCCATCAGACATATTATCTCTGGTTGTTCTCGTCTGGCTAACGGCGAGTACTTGCACAGACATAATCAAGTAGCTAGGATTATTCACCAGCAGCTTGCTTTGAAATATAAACTTGTGGATTCTGAGGTACCGTATTACAAGTATGTGCCCGACCCAGTTCTTTAAAATGACCATGTCACGTTGTACTGGGATCGGTCTATCATTACTGACAGGACTATTGTTGCCAATAAGCCTGATATGGTGGTGATAGATCGATTAGCGCGCCGCGCAATGATAGTTGATGTTACCATTCCACATGACGAGAACCTCGTGAAAGCTGAGAAAGAGAAACAAATAAAGTATCTCGACTTAGCACACGAGGTTGTTGACATGTGGAATGTGAGCTCAGCTATCATTGTGCCGATTGTCGTGACGGCCAATGGCCTGATGGCCGAAAGCCTCGATCAACATCTCTCGAGGCTTTCGTTAGACGGTTGGATCAAGGGCCTGATTCAGAAGGCAGTACTCCTTGATACGGCTCGTATTGTGAGGAGGTTCCTGTCTCTGCAGCCCTAACCACCGGTAGCTTGGACCCTGCTCCCGACACCGGCGGACCACTATATTTTATATTTTTAAATGTTTTTTATATCTATTTTTAAGAAATATTTAAAAATGTATTTTATATGAAAAAAAATTGAATAAACGTCATAATAATAAGAGAGAGCAAACGTGCACGGAGGAAGGAAGTATTCCAGTAAGTGCTTGTAGGGATCTTGACCATCTTCCGGGCTCTGGGATTGTTCTGAGAGCCGTGGAATACCTTTCCACTCCTCGAGCACCTCAGGACATGTTGCCCCCTTGTCGCTACGTCACTATGTGCTAGCGACCGTTTTCGGGGGCCCATTATTGAGTGTGCAAGTCACCCCCTGCCATTTTATCCGTGTGTAAAAAAAACATTGATCAGGCAGGGGCCATAGTCCTTCCATAGTTTTAGGTAACCAGTCCATTTTAACCACCCAAACCCATAGTCCAATATATTTGTTTCCATATCTTGCAATAGTCCTACACCAACCGGGGGTTGTCCTTGGGTGCACTTGCATAGTGTGTACAGGGATAATCGTCGGTTGGTGCCTCATTTAATTAAAAAGCGTCTAACGGGCCTCTGCGAGTTGGCTTCGGCCCCTCGTACGCCTTCCAAAGGTCCGGGACCCCAGGGTCCCGAGATATTTAAATATTTAACAATAATAATAATAATAATTTATTTAATTCAGACATTCACAGTCCATAGACACACACATACATTAAAATGTAAATAATGAAAAAAATAATGTTTGAATCTTTTATAAATTAAGTTAATAATTGTAAATTAATAATTGTATGTAGAATAGAATAGAAGAGATTAAGTGTTTGTGTTAGATGCAGGTATTCACAATAACATGGAGACATAGTGCATTATGCCATTTTGGCGTACAGACATTAATTAGGTTAAAAAAAAAAGTTAATGCAGACATTACTTTAGTTCTTAGAACAGCTTGCACTGACTGGACAGGTCCACTCAAAACTGTGTGGTTCTTTCCTCAAAAGACCATTTCAGACACGGATCTACAAAATCTACACGGTCCTCACATGATCCGACCAAGATTATGTCTGGACTTTAAAAGAGACTTTGACCCCTGAGTTTGTTTCGCCATTTCTTCTCAGGGGTAGTTAGATAGGAAATGTCGACTTCACCAATCTTGTTTTTTATTTTTTTTATTCACGTGTAAAAGTGATTCCGATATCCTATTTACAGAATAAACGATTTCATTTCATAACAATCTCAAGGTGGGGGAGATAAGTATATAGAAGGGGGAAGGTAGGCTTATGGCATGTCAATTAGACAGGGATTAGTATAATTTTGTTCTATTTATAACAGAAAGTAGGCTGATTAGGTGTATGGTACCCCGAGCTACCCCGTTGAGTGTAAAAAAAAAAAAAAAAAAATTGTTTAGTTAGTTGTGGGAGGATTAAAGACTTCCTACTGTTATTCTCATTCTTTATTTTAAACATTCCATGCGTGACTGCTACACCGTGTTAGGTATGGAGGATCCATTCACCCCAACAACTTTTTATCTGGACTTACCACACGGGTAGAAGACCGGTTCTTCATTTCGTAGAGAACACGGATAAGATTATAATGGGGAGTGGTCAGTTCTCAAACCATTAAGATCATTATCTTAATGGTTTGAGAACTGACCACTCCCCATTTCTTCACATTTCTTTGCACGAAATATTCGTGGATTTGACATCCAAAAGAAATAAACAAGCATCTATCTCCACTCTGTGTCTTTGAGATTTTTGACTTAAAGCATCTACATATTTTTTTCACTTATTATGGTAATGGACCATTTTCTAACGCATCTTTACCACCACAAGTATAGTAGTGGTTGCTTTTGTTTTCATAAATATGACGAAAAATAAAATGTATTGACAGATTAATAGATCTTTTTCGGTAAAAAGTTTGGTTGTCCAAGCAGTATATTGTTAAGTAAAAAGCAAGTCGTTCATTCTATGGATTTTATTTACACAACTATAAATAATATTCACAATTTTATACAATTAAGTACAATCTATTTACAATACAAAACAGTTTAGCACATTTAAACCCAAAAGTGAAGTAGAAAGAAATAATACAGATTCGAACACAACCACGTTACTCACATAACACACAATGAATATAAATGCAGAAAAGGGGTCTCTAATGATGACTATTGAAAGCCCCATCTTGAAAGGTCTAACTGGAAATTATCTATGACAATAAATTGAGTTGATCACTCATCTAATTGTATTGAAGGCAGTCTTTTAACTCTACTTAAAAGTCGTGTTCAATTTTAGCTTCAAGTCCAACTTGAGGCTTCTCATGTCCAAAGGTCTTCTCCACGTTGGCTCCAGCAACCAATCTGGTATCCTTGTCGAGTTTCCATACTCCATCACCGGTCAGGGTCACCTGAAATTTGGAAAATGTTGCGTTAAAGTTTTGCCACAAATGGATCCTAATTATTGCTTTTTATTTATTGTTGATCATAGATAAGTAAACACAAGATCGTGGTGAGGTAAAAATGTAATAGATTCTGTGCCCGATTCCTATTTGCAGCAGTTTGAGACAACAATTAGTTATCTTCAGAACCTTTTCAAGAAACAGTCAGCCATTTTCAACGTTACAAATCGGCTTTTAGCAAAATGTGGATTCTTCATGGGTGTCTTCCATCCTAGACAAGAATGAAATTGTCAGAATCTTAGACTATAAGACATTATTATTCCAAATGCTTTTGGTGTGGAGGGAGGGGGGTTGGAAGTCATTCGCACATTTATTTACACCCTCGGCAGGTAGGCAGAAAACCGTAATGTTTAAGTTCTTGTATAAGAAAATAATACTTACACCACTACCCCTTCCGATTTCTTTATGCACATCGACGGCAGCTCTTACGTTGTCGTTAGCATTGTTCCACTTGAACTTGCTTCCTAAAACACTGCTGTCACCATTAGCACCAAGCGTTCTCTGTCCGTATGCTTGTGCCTCGAGATGACCGCGGCGATCGTTGAAGATGTCTGCCTTGTAGCCGCCTCGACCCTGTAAAACATGAATAAAATAATTAGAAAGTCTTGTAGGTATGATGAAGCATACTGAAGATCATAGTGAAATTACCCTCGTGATTGTGAAGTCTGTTATAGACTCTGTCTGTTCCATTGTGAAAAAAGGGATGGCTATATATTTTGCTGTGTAGCTCCATTTCTTTCTACACTAGATCAATCTAAACGAACAATGATGGCTGTGACAAGACATATTAAAACCATAGTAATGGGTATTAAGTTAAGTATTTACCAGTTATCGATACTCATAATATTTGTAGTTACTATGCTAGAGTATTAACCTTTCTTAAGATGAAGATTAATGATAATATTGATGAGCCAGTCAACAAGACTGGTGGGGCTGACTATAAAATAAAATATAACATGCCTTGCAAAGGCGTTTCTTAAACCGCCGAAAAAGACACAGCAGGTCTTCGCTTAGTCAAACAAAAACGATGCTCTACTGATGATGAACTACGTCAGCTGAAAGTGAACACTTTGAGCTTCATTGCATAGTAACCTTGACGGGATTGAAACACACCTATTTATCTTTGGTAAAAAATATACTAAATTTACTCACAAACAATCCAGCATCATTGCCGCCCAAAGTGCCAAAGACTTTGCCTCCACCAGCGTAACGCTCATAGTGCAAGTCTTTGAACTTCTCATGGTCCTCCATTCCTGGTAGTCCGTACAACTGAGCATATGAGCATGCCAAAAGGGCAGTGAAACACAATAGAACGGCAGACTGCATGTTGAACTAAAAAAAAAGACATTAATTAGGTATACGTATATATCTACAATCATGCAGAATGGCAGTAATCGGTAAGTTGATGATGACTTGAGGACGCAATACATCTCTTATCTAATGTTTGGGCTAATGTAACTTTAAATTGTCACCCACAAATTGAGACGAATATGACTGCCTCGTTCGTGTACTAGTCGCAAGGATGACAGCTAGGCGTAAGCATCTGGGTTGATCTAAATGTTATTTGGTTTTTCCATTAGAAATTATCATCGGTTGCTGGCGGTACCGCGCGCGCGAACTAACTTGCTGCGTGAGGCGCCGCCGCCGCCGACGAGCGCGCTCCGCACTCTCAACCTCATTGCTGATGACGTCGACATATTTATTTATTTAAACTTCTCTCACAAAATAAGGTACAAAGGCGGACTTAATGCCTTATGCATTCTCTACCAGTCAACCAAGGGTGGTGAAGAGTTATATAAGATGCTTATTAAAATGATTTAGATGGTTATTCTGTTGCGCTTTGGGTGAATTTGAAAAAAATAGCTACCTATAGAATTTGTTATGGTACAAGCAGTGGAAGGATTTAATTTTTAAGTGTACCACAATATCGCATTGGATCTAGCCTGTCAGGATATTTGTATGTTTGGAGTGATAAATAAATAAATAAATAAATCAGCAACCCGAATTAATGAATGGTGCTGGAATCATGGGTCCAAAACCATGCCCCACTACCAAATCCACATTTAAGAAATGTTATTATAGGCACTAGACACTTGCTTAACCCTTCGGGGAATACAGGGACGGTGATGTTATTACATCCCCATAAGAGCCTATGTCATATAATACAATGTAAGTATAAGTAATTATACATACCTTATTAAAACTGTTACTTCTTCTCTCCACAAGGAACTGTTGTGAACTATGCCTTCCTCAATGCTGAACTGATCATTTATACTAGCTTCAGTATCTGAGGTGAATTCCCTGTGCCGAGAGTATCGGGGACTTATTTAAGATCACGTGAGTTTATACTGAGTTCATTATTTAAGCGATTAAATATTGTAGCGGGATAATGTGTGTGATTTATTAGTAGAATGGAGATAATATTGAGTTGTAAATAACCTGTAACATACAGTACGCCTTCTTTCGAATTAGGGATAGGCCGAGATGGTTAGGTACATCCTTCCACCAGTTTTGTTGATTTTTCGCCTTCATTATTAATTAGTAAATTTGTCACCCTAGTAGCATTTTTGTTGGCGTTTGGTTAGGCCACATACCTCTGAAGGTGGCCCAACTAAATGCCAACGGAAAATGCGACTAGGGCATGCATTGGCAGACTTTGAAAAATTACCAGACCCAGCTTTTGAAACACAAAACTGAACTCGCTGTAAAATCTCATTTTAATTTCGGTGATTGGTTGGTCGAAACAACAGTCAAGTCATTCATTAGTATAATTATAATCAAATATTTTTTGACGTGTTCTATGGCAGAGGATTACATTCACAAGGCTACCAAATGAAACCGGAGTTGCCATACCACAATAAAATTAATAATACACACAAGTAAAGGCGACGATAACCAACTTTTAATGATTTTATATTGAAGATCACGCCTAAACGAATAGTGTTAATGATTTGGAAAAAACATTTATGTTAAATCAGAGAATTTTCTTAATAACTAAATATATGAATCTTCTTCTTCTTCTTCTTCCTGCCCTTGTCCCATGTTACTTGGGGTCGGCGCAACACGTTTTCTTTTTCCATTCCCCCCTGTCAACCGTCACTCTATCATTCACTCCCTTCTCTTTCATATCATTCTTCACACAATCCATCCATATTTTTTTGGGCCTTCCTCTCCCTCTCCATCCATCCACATTTATCTTCATCACTCTCCTCGTCACATGCATTGCCTCCCTCCTCATCACATGCCCATACCATGCCAAACGACGTCCTTTCAACTTTTCTGTCAACTAAATATATGAATATAGCTTATGTTTATATTTCATAGTGAAATTAATTTATAAACTTATGTGTAACGCAGATAAAAAACTGAGAATCACGCAAAGTATATCAAGCGTAATTATTGATCTTATAGTATACGTCTTTTATTAAAATACCTTTTGCTTTATTTATAATAAATTAATAATGCGTCCTATTTGGGACAGCGCTACTGGATGGGCGAGTCCTATTGGCCGGACGTTCGACGCGTTGCGTGAGCTCAGTACAGAATACGCAAGCTAACCACTCAAGGTCTTTTGCACATATCTGGGCCTTAAGTACCAAGCTAAGATAAGGTTTAAAAAACCAAGTCAAGTCCAACACAGCCACAATGATCGTGTCTGTCCAATAAAATTAATTAGTACCAGGTCTTCATCTATATCTATTCATATAATAAAATCGTAACGAAGTCAAAACTGTACACCTGAGGATCATTTGCGAATCTGGTATTTAAATAATCAATATAATTTATATTGAGAATCTCGTATTTTGAGAATCTGATATATTCCATGTAAAGTGGGGATGATATTTTTTTTTTCTCGTCTATCCCATAGTGTGGGGTATCGTTGGATAGGCCGTTCAAAAATATTGCGGGTTTATCCAAACCATTTTTCGACTCAGGAATTCGTTTGCGTGATACTCGTATTAAGGTTTAAAGTGAAAATTTTTGTTAGAGTCAAGTGTCTACATCCCCCTGCCAGCTATATGGTTGTATTTGGATACGAGAAATTCACAGCAGTAGTATTATACATATAATATATAACGAAGTTAAAAGGAAAACTATCACAGCTAAGTAGGCTTTACAAGTTACCGAATAATAGTCGACCAACCTACATTTGCAGTTAAAAAAATATGTTCTCCCAAACATTCTGTATCGGAAAACATGTTTTTAAACTTCAATGTTAAATTTGTTCTTGGGATAGGTAAATTCATCCGAACTACGGAACCCTTAATTGTGCGTGGTCCAACACGTACTTGGTTGGTTTTTGTCTTTCATTCGGAATCTTTCACTCGATGTGAAAAGGCTGAACACAAAATGAATCAAAAGTTAAAAATTAATTCATTATTGAACCGATTCAATGATGTTGGATTTCGGCACTCGGTATCTTGCACTCGCCTACTGTTAAATCGAAGTCTGTCGAGTCTGTCGCCAAAACAACAATGTTAACAGCTTTTGTTGTGTTTCGGCAGTTAGAGGTAAAATAGCCAGTTCCTCTGTGGTTGAGGATTCCGGGTAAAGCTCGCTTCCATCTTCGGCCTTATTATCACTTACCACCAAGTGAGATGAAGGCCAAGAGCTTCCCCGTTGTATGTAAAAAAAAAAAAAACGTGGCAACGCTGGGCTACTTTTCTGGCTGGGTTCCGTAGTCAACAAGGAGCCCTTATTGTTTCGCTATGACCGTCTGTTTGTCTACGGCTTAGCTCAGAGACTATTAGTGCTAGAAGGCTGTAATTCGGTATGAGCTCATACATAAATTGATCAAGCCGACAAATTGGTAAAATAAAATCTTGAATTTTTTTCCTACACGTAAAGTGGGGATGATATTTTTTTTTTCGTCTCTCTCATGGTGTGGGGTATCGTAGGATTGGCCGTTCAAAAATATTGTGGGTTTGTGAAAACCTGTTTTCGATTTAATTTTTCGTATAAAATTAAATATTGTATTTAAGATTTGTCAAAATACAACTAAAGTAGGTTGGGTAGGTGTATGATTTAGTAAGTAGTGGGCAGGAGGTACCTTGAAGATTTCCTACTCTCATTCTCTTTCTGAATTATCATTATAATGCGTGACTGTTACACCGTGTTAAGTACGGGATCCATTCTCCCCCGACAACATAGTTGACTGGACTTGTCACGTGGGAAGGCGACTGGTTTTTCATTTCGTAGAAAAATCGGATATGATCATTATGGGACGAATTCAGTTCTCAAACATGAAGCACCAAAAGTTCGAAGATTTAAACATCCACAATAAATAAACAAGTACCTCATCAACATCAGTCTATAGGCGACTACAGACATAGGCCTCTCCAATTGCAGCTCGATTATCGACAACTCTCATCCAACTGCTACCAGCCACCCTGCAAAGATCGTCGCTCCACCTAGCCTGAGGGTAGCCTACCTTACGTTTGCCGATTCATGGTCTCCACTCAAGGGCATGTCTACCCTAACGGTTCTTTGGCTAATATCGCCGGTCCATTGCCACTACAGCTTACATATTCTGTGAGCTATGTCAAAACCTTTGGTTCTCTGCCGGCTCACCTCGTTCCGGATTCTATTCTTCATTTCTATTCTTGATTTTGGAATCAAGAATAGAAATGAAGAATGGAATCCGCTTGGGCGTAGCTTGTTCCATAGCTCGCTGAGCGATCTTGAATTTATGGACCAGCCGTACCGTGAATGTCCACATTTCGGCTCTATAAGTCATAACAGGCAGGACGCAGTGATTGAAGACTCTTTAGGCTCTGCGGAATACGCCACAAGAAGCTTTGATGAAGCTTCCCATACAACAGGCATCTATCACCACTCAATAAGTCACTGTGTGCTTGCGATTTCGGACTTTCAGCACCTGTTTTTCTCACTTATTGATATGAACGACTTTTATACGCATCTTTACTATATAACAAGTAGGTAGTGCTTTTGTTTCACATAACAATGAAAAAATGTCTTGTACGATTAATTAATCTCTTTCGGTAAATATCAACTGAATTGTTTAAGTAGGTGCAACAAAGCAATATGAGGTTAAGTAAAAAGCAAGTCGGTCATTTTATGGATTTTATTTTTAAAACTATATTTAATATTTACAATTTTATACAATTAAATATAATATATTTAAAATACAACACAATTTGGCACATTTAAAACTAAAAGTTAAGTACAAAAAAAATAATAAAGAAACGAACACAATAAAGTTTCCTACATATTATACAATGAACGTAAATGCAGAAAAGGAGCGTCTATATGTAATGATGACTATTGAAAGGTCCATCTAGAAAGATCTTACTGGAAATAATCAATATGACTTTATTGAGTTGGACACTCAACTAACTGTAGTGAAAGCATTACAGTTAGTTCAGTGTCTTAACTTAAACACTGCTGTCACCATTAGCACCAAGCGTTCTCTATTAGTACGCTTGTCCCTCGAGATGACCGCGGCGGTCATTGAAGATGTCTGCCTTGTAGCCACCTCGACCCTGTAAAACATGATTAAAATAATTAGAGAAAGTCTTGTAGCTATAATGAAGCATACTGAAGATAGTGAAATCACATTCGTGATTGTGAAAAGTATGTTATAGACGTATCTGTTCCATTGTGAAAAAAGGGATATCTATATATTTTGCTGTGTAGCTTCATTTCTTTCTACACTAGTTCAATCTAAACGAACAATGATGGCTGTGACACGACATATTAAAACCATAGCAATGGGTATTAAGTTAAGTATTTCCCAGTTATCGATACTCATAATATTTGTAGTTACTATGCTAGAGTATTAACCTTTCTTAAGATGAAGATTGATGATAATATTGCTGAGCCAGTTAACAAGCCTGGTATAAAATAAAACGTAACCTCTCTTGCAAAGACGTTTCTTAAACCGCCAAAAAAGACACAGCAGGTCTTCGCTTAGTCAAACGAAAAAAATGCTCCATCTACGTCAACTAAAAGTAATCACTTTGAGCATCATTGCATAGCAACCTTGACGGGATTGAAACACACCTATTTATCTTTGGAAATGAATATACTAAATTTACTCACAAACAATCCAGCATCATTGCCGCCTAAAGCTCCACCAGCGTTACGCTCATAGTGCAAGTCTTTGAACTTCTTATGGGTCTCCATTCCTGGTAGTCCGTACAACTGGGCGTATGAGCATGCCAAAAGGGCAGTGAAACACAATAGAACGGCAAACTGCATGTTAAACTGAAACAAAAAGAAAATAATAATTAGGTATACGTTATATCTGCAATCATGCAGAATGGCAGTAACCGGTAAGTTGATGATGACTTGAGGACGCAATGCATCTCATAGCTAACTTCTGAGCTGATGTAACTTTAATTGTCATCGAAAAAATGAGAAGAATATGACTTCCTCGTTGGTGTACAAGTCGCAAGGATGACTGCTAGGCGTATGCATCTGGGTTGATCTAAATGTTATTTGGCTTTTCCATTAGCAATTATCATCAGCAACCCTAAGCATGGGTAAATGGGGCTGGAATCATGGGTCCAAACCCATGCCCCACTACCAGATCCAGATTTAAGAAATGTTGTTATAGTTATTAGATCCAGGTAGTAAAATGACGTCTGCGGAATAAATATGACGTCATCCCAAGGTCATTTTAGGGTCCGTAGTTTATTCGTCGATTATGTACGTCACAGTAACGTCATTTTAACGTCTGGTACTCAACGGAACGTCCTGGTGACGTCGATTTAGCGTCATGTCTTGAGGCTGTGACAGATTGACGTCATCTGATGGGACCCACCGAAGTCACGACATGACGTCCCTTACGTCGAGCAGTACCGTAAACGGACGACATAATAACGTACAAATGCTACCTGGGGACACTTGCCCAACCCTTCGAGGAATACAGGTATGGTGATGTTATTATATCTCCATAAGAGCCTATGTCATTTAATACGTTGTAGGTAAAAGTAATTATCAGGGTTCAAAAAAATCCCATTTTTATAATAAATATCAAAAATCCGATTTTTTTATAAATATCGGATATACAACATTAGTTTTAGTTTATGCGAAACCCGAAACACGTGTCTAGTATTTTTATGTAAAGAATTTATGTACAAAATTTCAAAACTGTATCATGAAAAATAACAAAGTTATAAGCTTGTTATGTTACCTGGTTGTCCGTACAAAAACATGCTCACCACGCGGCGCACCCGCGCCGCCCGCGCCTTGCGTTCATTAATAATAATATTAATTTGGCAGTAGGTATCTAACCGTACGACGATTGTATTGTAATTAACTGGTGATAACATTTTCCATCACACTTGCAGGCTTTGGCCTTTTTAGTAATGGTCAAGTACTTAGTGTCGCTCGGTGTCCAACTTGTAACCTTTTTTAAATATTTTTGAGAAAAAATATAACATGGTGTAAAAACTATTGGAATCGATTCAGTTCCTTATTCTGAACAAACTATACTCAGATTTTGCATATACTAAAAATAATGTTGTATATCCAAGCCAAGAAGAAGAAGCGAATTTCATTCTGTAAGAGGATTAAACACTTAAAAATGTGAAACGAATTTGTAAAATATAATATAAGTCTCAAATTACCACATTTTTTATTTAAAAAAGTAACAAAAGAATTAGTTTATTTGAGAAATCATTTTTTAATGAACATTCAAAAAAACAAGTACCTATTATTATAATAATCTTCATTTGTTTGTGACCAACAAATTTTAATAATAATAATTTGTACGAGTAATCATAAAACATTTAAAAGTAAATTATTCTGAATTGTAGTTTTTCGCTACGTGTTGCCAGGGTAAACATTAATCTCCAAAATTTTTAGTTCAGAAGACAGGAAAAAATCAATTGATATATATCGTGATATATATCATAATATATATCCGCTGATATATTATATCAGCGAACCCTGGTAATTATACATACCTTATTAAAACTGTTACTTCTTTTTTCCACAAGGAACTGTTGTATACTGTGCCTTTCTCAATGCCGAACCGATCATATAAACTAGCTTCAGTATCTGAGGTGAATTCCCTGAGCCGAGAGTATCGGGGACTTATTTAAGATCACGTGAGTTTATATAGAGTTTATTATTTAAGCGATTAATTATTGTAACGGGATAATGTGTGTGATTTATTAGTAGAAAGGAGATAATATTGAATTGTGAATAACGTGTAACATACAGTACGCCTGTTTTCGAATTAGGGATAGGCCAAGATGGTTAGGTACAGGGTGTACCTAACCATCTTGGCCTATCCCCACCACCATCCACCAGTTTTATTGGTTTTTCACCATTTGTTTTCGCCTTCATTTTTAATTTGTTAATTTTTCATGCATTAGCAGACTTAGAAAAATTATCAGACCCAGCTTTTGAAAAACAAAAATGACCTAACTCGCTGTAAAATCTCATATTAATTTCTGTGATTGTTCGGTGGAAAAAAAAAGTCAACAAGTGTTGTATGTTGTAGTTCTGTATATTTTTTTTTGTTTTGTTTTGTAAGTTTTGTTTTGTTTTTTGTGTTTGTTTTTTTTGGTTTGTGTGTTTGTTGTTTTTTTTGTTTTGTGTTTTATTTGTTTTTTGGTTAGTTTTATTGTTTTTTTTTTGTGTGTTTTGGTTAGTTTTTTTTTGTGTTTTTTGTTTTTATACTCTTTTGAAATATGCTAATGTTATCCTATTTTAATTTAAACCCATATTTAAAAAAATACATCACTATACTTGATAATGTGCAACGAAGGGCAACAAAGATGCGTAATCTACTTTACGTCACAACTGGCCATAATGTGAGTTTTACCGCACGCTACGCGTACCGTAAAACTCGTATTGTGGCCAGGTGAAGACGTAAAATTGTATAGTCACCACGGGCAGTAAAAAAGAAAGCCCTCTATCGCATATTTAATTATTAATTAAAATTTATATATTAATATAATACCTGCGATTTCGGACTTTCTGTTTTTTTACAGCCCTTGGTAAGTAATGTACTATTACGAACAACGCCTCAAACACTTTGGCCTCATCACACTGGAACAGCGTAGACAAAGGGGTAGGCTCATTCAGACGTACAAAATATTTACGAAACACTACGAACTGCCGAGCCTTCAAAACCTTTACACACTGAACGCCAACAAACATTTGCGTGGAAATTCCCTAAAGCCATTGAAGCCTTTGAAGCAATTCTTGCCTAACCGAGTTGTAACAGCATGGAATAGGCTCCCGGAAAATGTTGTGACGCCCATCTTAAAACGCCTACATTAAACTGCTTTGAGAACCGATTGGACAGATTAAATATCTCCAAGCTATTTGAAACACACGCAACAGCTAATTAGCTGCCAGTGTGTCTCACCAATTAATAATAATAACGCAACAAATCAGCACATACACATCACGCACACTATAAATCCATATATTTATGATATTGAAAATGACTTTTGACTCAGAATCATAGTGCGCTAAAGTCACGCGCGCTCAGTCTCGAAACGGCACGTGATTTCAAGAACGATATTGTCTTCCTGCGATATTGAGAGTCGAACCTTTTTAAAAGAAATTGCATTCCCCACTTGTGATTATAGATGTTTTTTTTTTTTTTTTTTTCAATTTAAATTATCTTTTTTGTGTGCACGTGTATCATCTGTGACAAGAAACCTATCTTTTCTTTTCCACTTTCATTATTTTAATTTGACATGGCACTTCGTAGGTAGGGTACTTATGCCCGGTTTCTGAAGTTCTCAGATAAACTGTCATTAGCTATTGGTTCAACAAAGTTATGTATAGGATAAACGTCGGTTAACTGTCACTGCGTTTCTGAATACGCAACTAACCATCCAATAACTATGAAACCGATAACTACTTCCTTCATTGCCGCTAGATGGGTCTGTATAAAAGATCGCGTCTAAAATTGATTTTATTATTTTAATTCGTCTTTAATACTGGTTTTATTTGTAATAATATTTTTATCGAGGGTAAATAAGTGGTTTTACACTGTTTTATTAAAAAATATGATTTAAGTCGTTATACGTAATATGATGTATGTGTTACAGGCGGATGAATGAACGATATCATAGCCAGTTTTTTATAAAACGAAACGTTAACCTTACTTCTTTCTGCTTTCACTTTATTGTTTTTGTTTCATGTGGTATTATTTTTGCTTTGCCGTTTGATTTTAAGTTAAAAGTCTATTAATCTTTCCAATCGTTTGTGCTTTCTATTCCATTTATTTTTTTCCATTCTTTTGTAAAATAACATGTAATGGAATCTGGAAAACGCAGTAAAAATTTTACTGAAAGAGAGAAGATGCTTCTTATCGAAGTGGCTAAAGAATTTACCGTAATCAATACCATAAGTTTCTGTGTACTGATATATTGAAAATAAACTCCAGTACTTCCAAATCAGACTCGGATGAGCTGCTACTAATTAATTATGCGAACACTTATTGTTTTCTCCTTGAATTAACTTTAATATTTAGCTTTTACTGGCAATTTAATTTAATAATACACATTTAACCTAAAAGTTGACGTATTTGACTATGAAATGAAGCGTCAAATAAAGTTATGGATCCGATAAACGGCGCAGATTGGTCAGTTAAGTTAACTGAAGTTTAAACGGAGTTTATCTTACATTGCGGTGTTCGGAAACGCACATTCACAAGTTAACGAACCAATAGCGCTATTGAATAGATAAACCACCGTTAAAAGTTCCTCAGAAACCGGGCATTAGTCGTTATAGTTAAATAATAGTTTTCGTGTTACATGACATTTAATTTTAAGATGTTAGGTACTAGAATGTTTGTATATACTGGATTATTTCAAAAGTTGTTATTTATGTTACTAGCTATGAAGTGAAGTAAGATCATAGTCTGAGGTCAGACTATGGCAGGAAGGCTGAGTTGTGGGCTATTTAATAATAATTAGTATTTTTAGTCGATTTAATTTCTTTTTTATAATTTACTCTTAAAAAGTTTCAAACCAGTAGGTATGGGGATAGATGAGGGGAAGCGGGGAAAAACAAAAGGGACGAAAGAAAAGGTGGAAAAAGGTGATAGGTGTACTCTAATAAAAAAAACGATATAAAAATATTCAATGGTGTTTACGTATTTCTGCTATTTCTGCCAATAAACTTTTGGTAAACTTGCGCTGTTTAGTAAAATCTTATAATGATAGACAACAGCAAGTTCAAATAAATGGTGTCAGTTCACTCGGTTTAAAAGTAAAACCAGCTAAATGCATGTCGAACCGCATACAATGAAGGGTTCCGTAGTTGGGATGAATTTACCACAATGTAATACAGAAGTATGGGAGAATATGTTTTTTCAACTGTAAATGTATGTTGGTCGACTATTACTCGGTAACTTGTAAAGCCTACTTAGTTTTCTTTTAACTTCATTATACTACTGCTTAAATTTTTTTCCCATACCCAAATACAACCATTTAGCCATATAGCAAGTAAGTTTTCGATCACAACTCATGGTAGGGGTACAGATGTTTGTTTGTAAACGAAACAAAGAGAAGAGGAGAGTGGGTCTTAGAATGAACACGGACAAGACAAAGGTCATTTCAAATGCCCATGTAACACCCACTCTCATGAAGATCGGAGACGCTACAATCGAAGTTCTGGACGAGTATGTTTACTAATGACAAACTCAGTTAGGTAGGTCCAACTTCGAGAAAGAGGCAATCGTCGAATCCGACTCGGCTGGGAAGTGTTCGGGAAGCTACGCAATATCTTCTCGTCCCACATACCACAGTTTCTCCAGACGTAAGTCTTTGACCAGTGCGTGTTGCCAGTGATGAACTATTGCACTGAAACGTGGTCGCTCACAATGGGCCTTATTAGAAGGCTAAAAGTCACCCAAAGGGCAATGGAGAGGGCTATGCTTGGAGTTTCCTTACGTGATTGAATCAGAAATGAAGAGATCCGCAGGAGAACCAAGGTACCCGACATAGCCCGAAAAATTACGAAACTTAAGTGGCAGTGGGCAGGGCACATTGCTCGCAGAACAGATGGCCGATGGGGCCGCATAGTTCTGGAGTGGCGACCGCGTATCGGAAGACCGTAGCGTTGGAAGGCCTCCCACAAGGCCGACCGATGACCTTGTGACGGCTGCAGGAGTCCGCTGGTTTCGGGAACTACAGAACCGGTCGAAGTGGCGATGCTTGGGGGAGGCCCATGTCCAGCAGTAGACGAGAATGTAAGGATGAATGCGGTACGATACTTTATTTATAATTTTAGATAACCGGGACTCCTTTCCTTATCATACAAGATACGACGAAACGTGGAGATGACGTCTACATTTCTAATGACGTAATTACCTACTTCGCGCACGCTCGCCAAGTACAGTTCTTTTTTGCTAATCAACGAAGCGTGAATTTAAGTTAGTTATAGCTTAGACAGTGGGGTAATTGCGTAACACGCTATGAACAGTATCAACAGCTCAACAACATTCATTGTATTATTTATGTTGTTGAGCAGACAAATTTTTTGAACATATGAAGCAATAAGCTTCAAAATCATTCAGATTGCGATTGATAGTGGCTGCGCGTTTATTTTGCTAACGATAAATATTTATTACAACGCCTCAAGATGGTGTTAATGAATTCTTCTGATTGGGTTTATGTGATAAGGAGTGAGGAGGCCTACGTCCTAGCTATGGGAACAATAAAGACTGATTATGTTATGGGTTTCGTTGATGATACGGCAGTCACTTACACTGTGATAACTATATAATCTGTAGGATGTATGTATAATGGTGGATATAGACCAAACGAACATAGAACTAAGATCTGAAGCATTCGTCTTAACATTATAGTACTTATAGATACTCGGAGACTAACGAAAGAATGCTCTTCCTGTTTACAGAAAAATAATTTGACAGTGTTTATAGGGATAGAATGTGCATTTGCTCGTTTGGTCTAAAACGATCTTATTATGAAGTAGCTACATTTTTTTTAGCAAGGATTGTAATTTTAGGACACAAAATACGAGTATACTGTTTAGTAATAAACTTCATACTTTTACAATTAAATTAAAATAGGTTAGGTAGGCCTTTAGTGTGGGACGCCATGTGTGTCGATACTCTTGCGCAATCCCATGTTCCTGGCTTGGCGTGCTGTGCTGGTGGTGCTCCTGTAACTGCGAAAAACCTCAAGCAGTGCAAGTATAATAACCTTATCGGCAATTGTATTTTCGAACCGTTTGGGGTTTTAACCCTCGGGCCATGGGATCCGAATGCTCATGGTTTGTTTAATGAAATCTTCAAACGGCTAGTTGACACTTCCCGTGACCCAAGGGCTGGCTTTTACCTTGGCCAGAGCTAACGTGGCAATGCCGCCAGTCTCGTGGGTACATTACGAGTCGACAGCGATCCGGAGGAATTTTACGACGTCATATTTTAGTTTTTTAATAGTTTTAGTTAGGTTAGGATGTTATATTTTTATTTTGCACATATTATTTTAATTCTAAATATCTTATGATGAGCATGTATGTTAAAGATATTTTGTATCTTAAAAATGTGAAATGTTGTCATATAGGTTAGTCGTCATTTCCATAAGTAGGTTACTTCCAGACAAGCGTGCACCTAAGCCAACTTCATCATCGCTTACTATCAAGGGAGATAATGGTCAAACGCAAGCCAAGAAATTTTTTCAATAGTTGTCACAATCATCTCAGCTGACCAACACAAAAGTAAATTAAACATTCAACGGGCTAATTATAATTGCAGTGATAACAAGGTCAACTGAAGACACCTTTGTTGATAAGGGGGATTCACTCCTTCACACAAGCGATACGTTTTGTTAGACTGTCTGTGAGTCACGAGAAACGTGCCTAATGAAAAATTTCACGGGGATTATTTTAGCTTTTAGTGTTTTGTTTTCCTTGTTCTATTTTAATTTGGCTGCTATTGTGTTAGCAATAGGTTTCAACTAAAAATTATCCTTGAATTTTAAAACCTTGTTTTTTTTTAATTTTGGTCTGCGTGTATTCAGTGTATAAATGTTGGAGGTACTTCTATACAAATAAATAAAATTGAAGTGTTTGTTTGTAATATCAAAATTACAACTTTTTACTAAATGCTTATGAAAGTATATATTTTTGTCTGCCTGTCTGTCTGTATGTTTGTTCCAGCTAATCTCCGAAACGGCTAGACCGATTTTGATGGGACTTTCACTGTTATAAAGAGTAGGCTACTTTTATTTTAGGAAAAGCCACGCAGGCGTAGCTGCAGGCTGCTGCCTGCAGCTACGCCTGCGTGGCTTTTTTGAGCTCTGCCGCGCTAACGAAGAATGCAATAACTCGATTTTGGACGATTTTGAGTTATAAATATATTTGGAGTCAGCGAATCGAAATCTATTAACTCTCTCTAAGCAACTTTTTATTGATCCTTCAGGAAGTCGGTTTTTCAGTAAGCAAGAATGCAATAACTAAAACTTCATAACAAAGATTACCTATTGAGATTACCAAATATAGGAACTTCAACCGGGATGATGGGTTTCAACTGTCGAGAGCCTGGAATGTCAGCCAGTGGTTCAGCTGTGTAAAAACCGAAGAAGTGCCGAAAAAAGTTGGCGAGCTAACACAGTGAGTTTCGTGTGTCGGGAACAGAATCGAGTTGTGAATGACAGTGGTAGCGGTACTGAGTGCAAAAAACGAACAAGAAAGAGGGTAGACCGTTTTGTCTGCTCATAAACACCCACCCGCAGTGACTTCAGTTTATCCGTGATCATGGTGCTTGCAACAGCGCCGAACTATCGGGAACTCAAAACAATTAATAAACATGGTAAATATCCCGTTTATGTTATTAATAACTTCATAACAAATTCAATAATCAATAATACAATTCTCGGAAGCGGCAAAATCGAGTTATTGCATTTTTTGTTAGAGAGAGCTGGTACTATACTATTCGTCAAGCGTTGTAACATTATCTGTTGGAACAATTTATGATTTCGCTGGATATGGAGTAAAGGACACTGCTTAAACCAATCAGAAACAATGATTACTTCAATTCTTTAATACCATTAAGTTTTATATGGACGCACTAATTATGTCAAGCGTCTGTTTAAAAATACTTTCTTATATAAAAAAAACAACCTTTAATTTCGGAAGTCGGTGTCTTTGGATCAGTATTTTAGTTTTTTGCCACCGTCTTCTCAAATTAAAGTTATTTTTCACTTATTTTTGTATTTTTTAGAACATTTTTTTTTCCACTTTTCAGTTATGGTACCTACCCCACACCAATACGTATGTATACCACAGACCACTGTTTGCTATGTAAACAATAGTAACAGGAAGTATCATAATATCATCAAGATACACAACGTGGATTAAATACGTATTATCGAAGCTAACTCAAAAACTACCCCCGAAATGTTAATAAAATTTACATGGGACTACCGCGCAAGCGTTCTCTACCAAATCATAAATAATTTTCAAAATCAGTCCCCTATTGATTGACGAAAATTTAGATGAACATATTTTTTTTTTGACAAACATATATAACCTCCTCCTTTTTTGAAGTCGGTTAAAAACTACGATCACTTTTCATAAGTCGAGCTAAACTTGCTTTTGGTATCCTCTACAAACATATGTCCAAATTCTGTCCATGTTTACTATGAATCCCCAGAATGCATGTGTGTATGCACTCCACAAACTTCCCCAAAGCATAATTCACAGGCTGTCACACAAAATCTGTATTGCCTACAAAACATTCAGTATGCCAACCGCTGCTATTGTAGCCGTTATAATAATTAAGCCGTTTATGTAGCATTATCGGTTTGACATAATACTACCGATTATTAATGAAATATGGACGTACTCTTCTAATTAATCTGTGGGGATGGTTGGACGTTACGTGGTTTAATAATAGTCACATGATTGGCTGTTGGTTGGATTCCTATAATTTTCTGATAATCTGATAATAATATAAACTACCCATCTGATGGAAATACTATAGGCATCTTCATTCTGTTAAATGTCGCAACACTATTCTGAGATGTGTTCTTTTGGCCTCGTAAAGAACCGGTTCCTGGAACCGGAACCCTGGTCGGTTAAAGAGTTGCAACCCCTCGTGGTTAAACTCTGAGATACCAGTTATAAAATTAAAAAAAAAAACAATCTTATATCCTACTCTTACCTCTATTATGCATTCACACACACCGTCCATTTATCCCGTTACAAATTTTAAATCGCTCAATAAAAAATATTGTTATGAACTAGGTATAACTCACGTCATCTCAAATAAGTACCTAACTAATAAGTAAGTAATAAGTTCCCGGTCCTCTCGGTGCAGGGAATTCACCTCAGATATTGAAGCTAGTATAAATGATCGGATCGGGATTGAGGAAGGCACAGTTCACAACAGTTCCTTGTGTAGAGAAGAAGTAACAGTTTTAATCAGGTGTGTATTTGTTACTAGTACACAATAACAAGGGGCCTTATATAATAGGTCCGATGGGATATTTGCTCTTATGGAGATTATTATCAATCTTGAATTACCAACATCACAATTTTGGTACTATTGGGTCATGTTAAAGTTTTAGATTCTTCTTTTATTGTCGTTTGAGGCCAATTACAGTAAAATGTGGCTGACCTTTCATCTTAAGGCAGTATGATTCGACAGAGACCGCACTTACTAGTTTTTTGAATCTACGGGATACACAAAAAATTGTGTTACTAAATTTTGTTAAAAATATATATCTTATTTATGGATCTGGCGAACATGCAGTCGCTTTTAACAACACGATTGGCTGGATATACAAAATCTCATAATATAATCCAATTTCGTAATGTTTCGTAATAATCAAACTCATAGCTACAAAAAAGATGTTTTTTATTATTATTATTTTACTATATAAATGATCCGTGCGGTGCCGGACGTAAAGAATAGTACCACCCCATTTCCTCCCGTGGGTGTCGTAAGAGGCGACTGACTTACTAGAGAATGGGCAGCAGCGTTCTCTATGCATTTTTAACACCATACTGCGATCGCCAACCCGCCTGCCAAGCGTGGCGATTATGGCAAACCCCCCAATTGGGGGAGGCCTATGTCCAGCAGTGGACGTCTTTCGGCTGAAATTATGATGGTGATGATGATGATGATATAAATGAAAACTTAGTAAAATTGTTTAGCACAATTCGCTGAGTTTGTCATGATGAAATGATCTAAAAGAAAAAACTGTTTTTAAATACCTACTAAATTCGCGAGGCAACCACTCGCGAACTTCTGAGCCTGCTTCAGTTGGCTCGAGCCTGATCATGGCACCTTTTCCGTGGAATTAATCATCTGTCATACATACGACATCGATGCGTGGGTTCCTGGGTCAGATCCTCTTATTATTCAGTGTTTCGGAAACTTTCAATAGCAGTTCGTATCGCAGTCTGAATTAGAGCCCGGAAATAGCAAAAAGCTCCCCCTATTATATATTATATATGCAACTTATTAATCTGCCTATCCCTCATACATACTTATAAGCATAATGTTATGTGTTGTTAATAATCTCTTCTATATTGATTAATTTATTTATTAAAACTTTATGCACAAGTGAAAAACTGTACAAAGGCGGACTTAATGCCTTGGGCATTTTCTACCAGTCTATAACAGTCGATGCAGAGACAATACACAGTAAGTGCAATAATACTCGTAGAAAACAATTTAGAAGATATTAATAACTAAGATACAAGAATAAATACATATATACATACATACAACAAAAAAATAAAAAGTTATGAGAGTTAAAAGAAAACCTACAACTTAATTCTGAGACGAATCTGCCAACATCTTGTATAAATGTGTTCTCGAGCTTTCACTATAAATGTGAACTAATTGGTTACCGTCCTGATATTCTGAGGGAGCGCTTTCCAAAGGAAAACCACCTGGACAAAGAAACAAGACTTTATAAAACCAGAGCGATGAGAAGGACAACGAAGAAGACGATTATTCTCGGACCGAAAATTCTTGCTGTGTGCAGCGCATTAATATTGACAAAGAGAAGTCAGATAAGAAGGAGAAGTGGGTTTGTGAAGGAGAAAAAACAGGGTTGTCCAAGCCCTCAAAGCTCTGCGCTGCCGGATAGGCAACCACTTTAAAAGCGATCGATCTGCGGATACATGATCATACTCGTACTTGCGGAGGTTGAAAACAAATCGAATGCAACTATTAAGATCACATATATATTATGTTTTAGATCACCATGCAGTCCACCGTTCTATTGTGTTTCGCTGCTCTCGTGGCTTGCTCATACGCCCAAGTCTACAAGCTACGAGGAATGGATGAAAACCAATTTTTCAAAGATATGCATTTTGAGCGTAATGCTGGTAGAGGAAAAGTCTTCGGCACTTTGGGCGGCAATGATGCTGGATTATTCGTAAGTAACTTTACTATATAATTATCAAAAGATGAACACTGGTGTTTTTAAAAAGCCTTAAGGCTAGAGACGATATGCATGGAAGCCCAGTGCATTGGCTCCGCTACCTAATCTTCACATCAACGCATGAGCTATTCCCCTCTATAGAGCATTATATTTGAGTAAAGAAAAATATGCTAAACACAAAGAGGTAGAAAATATAGGTACCTACTGCAGAATATGATTCGATTATTTTAATATTGATTGTTTCTTTTGGAGTGCTACAGTTGTATGCGACTAAACATAGCTTTAACACTTCACAGATACCCCATAGATTATTATAAATAATAAAGGGTAGTTTTTAAACGCCAATAAAAAAACATTTTTTTTTTTGTATCAGAAAATAATCCGAATTCCAATGAAAAAAATTACTGATTGCAAAGCAATATAACTAAATAAGCAACAATTTATATTCGTGGCGCACCGCTATCCATACTAATATTATAAATGTGAAAGTAACTCTGTCTGTCTGTCGGTCTGTCTGTCAAGTCTGTCTGTTTGTCTGTATGTTACGTTTTCACGCCTTAACCGTTGAACCGATCGTCATGAATTTTGGTAGAGATATAGCCTGGGATATGGAGAAGAACATAGGCTACATTTTCTACGCGATAACCGACATCTACGCGAGCGGAGCGCGAAAACGTAACATACAGACAGACAGACAGAGTTACTTTCACATTTATAATATTAGTATGGATTAAAGCTTTTTAATTATCTACAACAGTGACATCAAAATACCTAAACATCGAGGAGGGTCTAAATTTGTTTCCAAGCAATAATAAAAAGTAGTCCACGGGCCACCGCTTCGCGGGGACCCTATTTCTGCGTAGTTAAAATTTATTTCTTTGTACCCCCGCCATCCTCTTCGAACCTAAATTGTCCGAGTCAGGATGCCCCAAATCCCAATTAGTTTATTTGCAGTGAAATAATTTATTTGGTGTAAAAATTTATATAAATGATGTAAATAAATTGATACCTAGATGATAATTTTTTTATGTGCGTTTTATTTTTTTAATAATATCCCATATTTCAACAGGGTCGAGGCGGTTACAAGGCAGACATCTTCAACGACCAACGTGGTCGTCTTGAGGCACAAGCGTATGGAGAGAGAACGCTTGGTGCTAATGGTGACAGCAGTATCCTGGGAAGCAAGTTCAAGTGGAACAATGCAAACGACAACGTAAGAGCTGCCGTCGATGTGCATAAGGAAGTCGGAAGGGATAGTGGTGTAAGTTTTTTTATTTTTCATAAACGGACCTACTGATTATGCTAACTTGCCGAGGGTGTAGATAAATGTGGGAACGCCTTTCAAGCCCCCTGCCAGACACATTTGAATAACAACGTCCTATAGTTAGTTCCCAGGTTGGAAGAAACCCGTGAACAATATACATTTTATTAAAAGCCGGATTCGTTACATTTTAAAATGGCTGACTGTACCTTGGAAAAGATTCTGAAGTTGTGACTCAAACTGCTATTAAAGAGTGTTGATTTCAATATCAATCACTGTGAAATAGGGATTGGGCATAGAGTTTATACCTTTTATATCTCACCACGATCTTGTGTTTGTCTTGTCTTGTTCTATGACCAACAACAAAATAAACAGCAAACATTTGATCGAACTGCGGCAAGACTTTAACGCAATATTTTCTACATTTCAGGTGACCCTGACCGGTGATGGAGTATGGAAAGTTGACAAGAATACCAGATTAGTTGCTGGAGGTAACTTGGAGAAGACTTTCGGACATGACAAGCCTCAAGTTGGACTTGAAGCTAAAATTGAACACGATTTTTAAGTAGAGTTAATAGACTTCCTTGATTATAGTGATCTTTCTAGATGAGGCTTTCATCATTAAACATAATATATAAGTATAATATGTAAGAAATTTGATGGTGATCTTTACTGTGTTATTTATTTCTACTTAACTTTTAGGTTTAAATGTGCCAAACTGTTTTGTATTGTAAATAGACTTAACAATAGATTGTATAAAATTTTAAATATTAGTTATAGTTTTTGTAAATAAAATCAACAGAATGAACGACTTGCTTTTTACTTAACATCATACTGCTTGGTTGTGCTTACGTACTTCAAAATTTCAAGTTGATATTAATTTACAGAAAGAGATTGATTAATCGGACAAAACATTTTGTCATTGTTTTGTAAAACAAAAGCACTACTTTTGATATTCATAAGCGTTCGAATATCGTTCAAACCGTGAGAGATCCGTAAAACCGTTCGTGAGATAAAAATAAGCTAATAGTCTGAAATCGCAAACAACGCAGTGATTTACTGAGTGTTGAAGATGCTTGTTGTTGGTGGATATTAAAATCCTCGACGAACTAATCTCGCTCCAGAATTATGATCGTTTTCTCTACGAAATGAATTACTTTCGTTTAAGGAACATTAATTATTGTCTATTAAAGACAATTTATTATTAATAGACAATTAAAGTAATACAAGACAATTTATTATTTATTTATTTTAGCTAGCATTCTTAGTTTCCGAGACTTTCAGGTATCTTTATGTGACCATAATTCATTGCTCTCGAGTGTATACAACATGTATGCCTATGCATGATAATTATGTCATTTATGGGAAGTTTTTTTTAAATATCAAGATATTAACTAAAACTATCGATAGAGCAAGAACTTCTGGTCGAAGGTATATATAAACTCATTTTAGACAAAAATTCCCTTACGTTATTTAATATTTTCACTATCGGTTAGATAAATCGCGTTTTCCAAATGCATGACAGTTTCACAAATTAAATAGTTAAGGCCCATAAATGGTGAAAAAACAAACATAACTGGTGAAATGTGATTACCTACTTTGCACCATCTCTAGCTACACCTATTTCGTATGTAATACGCGTGATGGTAGTTGATATTTATTATAACTCAATCTTATCTCCGTACTATTATTATTATTATTTATTTATTTCAGACTATATACACATACAAGTACACACAATCCATATGGTATTAGTAACAATGACTTAAAAACTATGTTAGTAACACTTACAAACAACTAAAAATTACGTGGCGCAACACACGTTGGTACGTGCCTCCGTACCCAGTGCCTTATGAGGGGACTGTCCACCTTGTCTAATAATGTTTTTAGGATGCTGTTGGAGCTTCCGCGCAACCTATACATTATTGACGCTGATCTCTTCCTCATAAGGGCATGAAAATCGTCAACACGGGCTTTCGCGAACATCTGCGAAGCGCTGCAGTAGCGCAGAAGCCCCATCAACATCCTAAATCCATTATTATATTGTACACGCAGGACGTGTAGAAGGTCTGACAGTATGCCTTGAAAAGCGATACTTTAACACCTTACTACAACGAGCAAACCTGCGGGCTACCATATTACATCGAGCCGCCAACGCCCTTCGCTCCCTCTCTATATCAGCATCGTCAGATAAGTCCTCAGTGACTATATGCCCTAAGTATTTAAACTGTGTGAATCTCTGTAGTGGCTTTACGTTTAAAGCCACTGGAGGAACATTATCCAACGAGCTCGACTTAGTATTACACTTATTTACTATGATGCATCCACATATCCTGCCGTACTATACCTTTACAAAATTATAATCGGTTAGTTACGAATAACATGAACTCTATGACTCTCGTGATCTCAAACAACACACGTGATCTTCGTTCTTCTCGGAACAGGGAAAAAGATAAATGCTAGATAATATTATAATAAATAATTATTAATTATTTTATATATTCAGATACAAATGATCGGTTCATGATTGAGGAAGGCACAGTTTATAACAGTTCCTTGTGGAGAGAAGAAGTAACAGTTTTAAACTACGTAAGTATAATTCATTAAGACACAAACATAAACAAATCAGAATCAAAATAAGCTATGAGATGCATTGCGTCCTCAATTCATCATAAGATATTATAATAATTTACCGCATCGCAGATATTACTTATGCAATTAATGTTTCTTTTTGTTTCAGTTCACCATGCAGTCTACCGTTCTAATGTGTTTCGCTGCTCTCGTGGCTTGCCCATATGCCCAGACGTACAGACTACCAGAAATTGAGGAAAATAAATGGCTCGAAGATATGCATATTGAGCGTACCGTAGGCAAAGTCTTTCGCATTTTGGGCCATAAAGGTGATATATTATTTGTGAGTAAATTTTGTACTTTTTTGTCCAAAGTTAAATAGGTGTGATTCAATTCCGTAAGGGTTGCTATGCAATGGTACTCAAAGTGTTCATTTTCAGCTGACGTAGTTAAGACTATCATATTTGTTTAACTAGGCGAAGACGTGCGGTCTTGTTCGGCGGTTTTAAAAACGCCTTCACAAGAGATGTTGCATTTTACTTTATATTCAGCTCCACCAACCTTTCTGACTGGCTCGACAATATTATCATCAATCTTCATCTTAAGAAAGGTTATTACTCTAGAATAGTAACTGCAGTTATTATGAGTATCGAAAACTACGAAATACCTATATGACTTAACATACATAATATCCATTGGTGTAACACGACATAATAAAACCATAGTTTTATTATGTCGTGTTACAACCATCATTGTTGAACAATCAATAAGTTGTTCTAGTGTAGAAAGAAATTAAGCTACACGACAACATACATATAGAATCAGGAGAGTGATGTCATTATGATCTTCAGTTTGCCTCATTATAGCTAAAAAGACTTTCTCTCTAATTACTTAAATCATGTTTTACAGGATCGAGGCGGCCGCAACGTATTGATCTTCGACCGATTCGGTCAGCTCATAGGACAAATGTACGGAGATGGAGTGGCCGTTGATATTGGTGACAACAGTGTTCTAGGTAGCAAGTTCAAGTGGATCAATGCAAACGACAACGTAAGAGCTGCCCCTGATGTGTATAAAGAAGTCGGAACGGGTAGTGATGTAAGTTTTTTTTTTTATAAACGATTTTCAACATTACGGATATCTGCCTACATGTGCGAAAGACTTTCAAGGCCCCGGTCAGAAGCATTTGGAGTATCAACGTCTTATAGTCAGTAAGACTGACAATTCCCAATGCCAAGGGTGGAAGAGACTCCTATAGAGAAGACTATTGGTAACATTTTGAAATGGCTGACTGTTCCTTGAAAAGGTTCTGAAGTTAACTAATATTGTTGTCAAACACTGCTGTCAAAGAGAGTGTTGATTCAAATATCATAATATAGTAGTTTTAATGATGGTCTGGTATTTTGAGTACTTTATGCGGCCTAACCAAATGTCCTTTCTTTGGTATTGTTCGTCGAGTCGTTGAGCTCCTTAAATCCTGAGTTGAGCTACCCGCTTACTGACAAATGCTTGCGCTGATTGGACAGGTCCACTCAAAGTTCTGTGGTTCTTTCCTCAAAAGACCATTTCAGACACGGATCTATATGGTCTTCGTCCTCACATGATCTGATCAAGATTATGTCTGGATTTTAAAAGAGACTTTGACCCCTGAGTTTGTTTCGCCATTTCTTCTCAGGGGTAGTCAGATAAGAAATGTCGACTCCATCTAGCTTATTTTTTTTTTATATGACGTGGAAAAGTGATTCCGATATCCTATTTACAGAATAAACGATTTGATTTTATCAATCAGTGTGAAATACATAGTAATCGGGCACAGAACTTATATCTTTTTTACCTTAACCTCAGACCAAATAAAAAACCAAGACAGAGCGCTGCGAACAATACAGTGAAGAATACCAAAACTACGCCTCCACGCTATGGTACACGCTCACCCGCACACATTTACAACCAGGGATGTTTTATAAGGGATGTTTTTCCCATACAAATAGGTTATAATATAATATTATTGTAAGTATCATAAGTGCAATAAGTAAAAATTAAGTGTCCGCACTAATAAACATTAGATAAAACTATTTGTTCTGTTCCCACAGACAAACCGTGAAAACGGTTTTGCGGGGCATAGTTTTTATTTTAAGATTTCTGTAAGTTTGTTAATAAATACTTTATCCATCCATCCAACCGTTTACAATCAAACTACACACATGTTTAAGAAACCGGCCTCACGTCACTGTTGACAGCGCTCTGTCTTGGTTTTTTATCTGGTCTGAGACCCTAACTCGATTTTGCGTTTACTTGTCTGTGAATCTATAATAAACTATGTATAACCAACAAAAATAAAACAGCAGCAAAAATTTGAGCGAACAGGGCAAGACTTTAAAGCAATATTTTCCATATTTCAGGAAACACTGACCGGTGATAGTGTATGGAAAGTCGACAAGAACACCAAATTAGTTGCTGGAGGCAACTTAGAGAAGAGCTTCGGACATGACAAGCCTCAAGTTGGATTTGAACCTAAAATTGAATACGACTTAAGTAGCGTTTAAAGACTGCCTTCACTACAGTTAGTTGAGTAGTGGTCAATTAAATTTAGAGTCAAATTAATAATTTACAGTCAGATCTTTCTAGACGGGGTTTTCAATATTCATCATTAGTCAACCCTTTTCTGCATTATTTTATGTTCATTGTATGTAGGAAATGAGTATGATCGTTTCTGTATTATTTATTTCTATTTAACTTTTAGGTTAAAATGTGCCAAACTGTTTTGTATTGTAAATAAATTGTACAACATTTAATAAAATTGTCAATATGAATTATAGTTATTGTAAATAAAATCCATAGAATGAATGACTTGCTTTTTATTTAATATTATACTCCTAACTTGTACCTAAAAATATGTTTTAGGAAAGAGATAGTGTTTTTTAACCGACGAAAAAAGGAAGTGGTCATCAAGTCCACGCGTACATAATTATTATATTATATTTTTTTTTATGTATGACCACGCATATCGTTTTGTAGAGTAGTCCAATTTTGACGTTTTTTTTTTTTTGTTTTTGCCTTGTGGAGTCCCATAAGGCGCACATCTGGGGCCAATTTTATTTAACTATTTCAGTTGACCTTCCTAGCTGTTTTCGGTAGGTACTCCGAAATTTTTATGTATGCGGGTGACGTGTTTGTCAGAGACTCGTCTTGCTTACAGATATATTTTAACAGTCTCATTCAATGGCGTAAAAAATAATGAAATGCATAACTCAAAGAAATGTTACCACGTTAAATAAACAATAACCCTATAAAGGCAATTACATTAATGAGGAAAAAAATAATTAAGTGGACACTACACGTGACTTGGAGTTATGTTTGACCAAAAATCTACTAAAGAACCGTTCAAGATGCTGGGTTTTTGTCATAAGACAATGTACTTTACTAAAGTTTGGTATGTAGCATATTAGAATACATAGCGTGGTGTGGCGGCCGCACTGTGCTTCGAATAGTTTGCGTCTAGAACGCGTTCAAAAACACTTCGTTTGGCATGTAGCTGTTTCTGTTGCATAGCTAAAAATGCAACGCAATGTTTGTATGTAAAATTTGTAATGGAATAATCGACTTGCCGCCACTGCTCGTGCTCTATCATAAATTCTGCGTAGACCTATTATTTCCCTTTATCCACCTTAGAGAAGAACGGTATTGGAAGCTAACTGTCCATAATTAGGCTTTAATCCACTTTAGCTGCCCAAACCCATAGTCCAATATCTTTATTTTTCGATATCCTGCAATAGTCCTAGTCCTGGGTGGTCCTTAGGTACACGTGCATGCAGAGATAATCGCCGGTTGGTGCTCAATTTCAATAAAAACATCTAACAGGCCTCTACGAGTTGGCTTCGGCCCCTCGTAAACCTTCCAAAGGTCCGGGACCTCAGGGACCCGAATTATGTCAATTCAAATTAAAGTGATACGTAGTGATTTTATTTTCAAACTTCAGTACACGTTACATCAATGAGGTCTAAACCCCTGAACTAGGACATTCTGTATGACAGGGGTCGAGATTTCCCCAGTTACATGGATCAGCATGAGAGGGCTTAAACTAATCTAGGTGGCGCATAAGTTCATCACCTCTCGGGATAATGCTCTCATTTTTGAAAATATAATTTTTAGTCATTGCGACTTTGACATTTGTGAAGTACACAAATGTAAAATACACATCTTAAAATCATCGTGCTCCTCTACAAGAACGCAGAATAATTGTCTCATTCTTTTTAACCAATAATATAATCAGTCAGCGGTCAAACCAACGCGAATTTCGTCGTCAATACACGTCATGGTCGTGCAACATCAACTGCACAAACATTGCGGTTTTTGGCCACTCGTTTTATGGAGACTAGCTCAACACGGGATAGTCTTAGGCATGGCCGCTCTTGGAGCAGTCGTTCTGCCGAAAATATCGCTGCTGTGTATGCAAGTATCCAAGTCGACCCAAAAATATCAACCAGACGACGTGCTACGCGATTGGGCATCAGAAGATGATCTCAGCATATATTGGTGAAAGATTTCATATTGTTCCATAAAAAAAATATAAGTCCGAATAAACAATATAACAATAGCCATAAATATTTTTCTGATTTACAAAAAAGTTACAGCCTTAGGAAATCAGGTGATCACTTATGCGACGCCTAGTACAAATTACACTTAATTTTTACAATAATGAAAAGTAAATTAAAATATAATAAAAATTAAATGACAAAAATGACAGAATAAATAAAAAAAAATTAAAAAAACTCAATTATAAAAATAAAATAAAATATATATTGATAAGATTGCGTTTACGTCGTGGGTTCTGCAACGCCAGTATTACCTCGAATGTGCAGTTTACTGTACTATACTCCATTTATTATAACATTAGACAAATAACTATTTTCACCCTTTCGTTATTTCGATGTAAACGTTTAATAAACTCCGTTATTTCACGATAAATAAAAAGCACTGTAATCTATTTACCATTTACATTAAAAAAATAACTCTAAAGTGCAGTAATTTCAACAATACTACACAATAACTGTCGTTATTTAGCCGTTATTTGTCTAATGCTATAATAAATGGAGTATAGTAAAATTAACGTGCAATCTAGACTATAAATGATGGCGACAAAATGTTAGTGTGATAAAAAAAAGTTCCTCGGAAGACGTATAAAAAAAAAAATACGCCTTTTCATATCGCTCTCAAGGAATATACTCCTATTAATATCCTCCAACATTTAGAACGTATCGATATCAAAACAGAGGAACAGTTCGTAACATTAGACAGGTACATAATATACTAGTACATACTGTATCTAGCAGTAAATTTGGGCGTTCGCCAAATGCAATGCTCATCCATTATGTTGACTCGGCGCTGCACGGGAAGTGGTGCGTTTTCGTTGTCATACGGCACGATATTTTGGGGAGGTATGATGTAGTTATTAATTGTGCAATAATAGTTTTTGTAGGTTCATTTTTATCATCTGTCTAGCCATTTCACATTTTCTCAATTTCTCATTTCACGGCTTCTATGTACTTTAACCAGATGCAACTGAATACCTGCACCTATATAAGATAGCTTGATGAAATGCCAAACTTAAGTGACAATGGGCAGGGCATATTGCTCGCAGAACAGATGGCCGTTGGGGCCGAAAGGTTCTGGAGTGGTGACCGCGTACCGGAAGACGTAGCGTTGGAAAGCCTCCCACAAGGTGGACCGATAACCTTGTGAAAGCCGCAGGAATCCGCTGGATGTGGGAAGCACAGAACCGATCGAAGTGGTTGTGGTGCTTGGGGGAGGCCTATGCCCACCGGTGGTCTTTTGGCTAAAATGATGATGATGTAGAATAACTACAAATTATTAAAAAGAGGAAATTATTTCTATCAACGCGTTTGGCTCACGGATTTATAATTTGAAATGCCAAGCTTGGGTTGGCGGGTTCGGTCTGGCGGTTGAACGATACTAAAAAAACGTCTATCGTTCCCGTTAACCAATATTTAAATATCGTACCCATAGTTTGTACCGACAAAATTTTTAGAGGGTCAATTCCCCAAATAAATCATTGACATTGATGACCTCATAAACTTAATGCCGATAGTTTTGTTAACTTCTCGCATAAAACACGGGATGTCCGGCAGAAGTGAATCAACTATGTTAAATATTAGAATTCATATAATGAAATCCATACAAATTAATATTATATTATAAATGTGAAAGTAACCCTGTCTGTCTGTTACGTTTTCACGCCTAAACCGCCGAACCGTCATGAAATTTGGTAGAGATATAGCCAGAGATATGGATATGGACATAGGCTACTTTTTTATGCGATAACCGAAATCCACGCGGGAGGAGCCGCGGGCAAAAAAAAAAGTAGTGTGGAATAAAATTAAGAAAAAAAATTGTTTCTAAAAATCTATTTATTAATCGGATAGAAACATTACGCAGAGCACACTGAAAAAAAAAGTTGCTACAATCAAGATTTTGTTTAGATTGATTAAGTAACTTGTTTGCATCTGAGCCTATCAAGCACAATGATCACAGCTACTACTTTTATTTGATTGAGATTTGAAACGGGATCTTGATTGGAGTTATCACAAAACCTATTTGCAGCAATGAAGTTAAAACATAGATGCCTCTTTTTTAACACTTCTACAATGATGTCATGTTAAGAGGCTACCGAGCGCACAGTGGCGCCCTCATCGTTCGTTCGGTGATATCTTTTATTTTAGAATGAAAATGCAGAAAATAAGCTCGTCAAGTTGTAATATCAAATAGTATTTTCCGTTTTAATGATTACAATAAAACATAACAATTTAAAACTACTGTTTGTAGTAATAATAACGTATAGTCTTGTGAAGCACAACTTGATGAGCTTATTTTCTGCATTTTCATTCTAAAATAAAAGAAATCACCGAAATAACGATGAGGGCGCCACTGTGCGCTCGGCGTAGTCTTAAGGGTTATCGAGAAACTTGTTTGAGCGTTCAATCATTTGAACTAGTATTGCTGCAATCATGTCGTGATGATCAACTTAACTAAAATTTGATAAATCTAAACAAGATATCGTCAATCAAGCTAAAACGTCACTTGATTTGAGTGCATTTTTTTCAGAGAAGCAACAAAGTGTCGCACACACAAGAGAGTTGAGAGCGGTAGCGTAGAAGGGATATCATGGCATGACAGCATCATGCCGTTTGTCGTCACGGCATACGGGTCGATTTTACTGCCAAAGCACGCCAATAGATGTTTCACATAAAAAAAACGCATTTTTAAACCAAAACAATAAATAAGAAGAATTTCTCGTGTTTCTTTTGCCTCGAAAACAGCCAAGAATCTTTGTCTTGCAAACTTAAGCCTTTATTATACAACTACAATGGACACGAGACCCCCTACATACAGAGTAAATACAGCTCTCTGGAGTGTGCTCTGTGATTGAAGCATGTTACATGTCCGGTCGGGTCCATTTCACAAAATGCATGGATTTGGGTTACACAGCCATGCTGGCCTATCGGGCTATGATTTCTAATTATATTGAGAGAGGAAAAGAGAAGCTAGAGGCTTTACTAGAGGCTCCTCGTATCACGTCGGGGTCACCATTGACGGGTCGTAGGTTCAGCTTAGGAAAACACCGACTCGTTGTTTGTAAAGTTTATTGTCTAATAATACACTTATTGTACAACACACGACTCACAAGGCGGGAGAAACCTAGGTACTGCAATTAAAAGTCCTTTTCTTATAACATTCGATAGCGTCTCCAATCCGAGGGAAAAATCTACGGTCTTGTCACATAGACATTCTGTCAGTGTTGCCAACAGAACCCAAATGTGGAGAGTTGCGTTCGCCACAAGTTCATTCGTACTTCTACTAACCACTGTCTGCTTTTGCCGTGTTACTGTATTTTTCGTTTGTGTGTCTTACATGCATCTATATGATAGTTTACGAAAGTTTTAGGTATCGGAAAACGAGTTATGTAGCTCAATTGGAGTTGGGCAGGACATCTGGGCCTCAAGTCTGCTATTACAATAGTGTCAGAATGGTCTATCATTGATTTCATAATTGTTAATTTTGAAAAGTTTGGTATAATGGCGTCATTATGACTTTCCAATGGTCAGCCACTGACACTCCATTGAAAGAATTGGTAATCTCGTACATAATGACAAATGATACTTCCTACTAAACTTCTAACTTCCTACTACTTCAGGTTGATTATAACACTAATAAATAATATGTAAAAATATATATAAATGAAATCTAGCATGAATAAAGGTTCAAAACGCCATTGTAATACAATTCTATTACGAGACCATTGACCGACCAATGATCGACCATTATAAATTTAGCAGATTACGAACTTTTAGAAAAATGACAATGGTATCGTGTCGGAGTGACGAATTTATAAAAATAGCAGACTTGGGCCCCTGGCAAGTTGTAGTGATGACAGGTGGAGTAAGGCAGTGACCGAGTGGCTTCCAAGGACTGGAAGACGAAGTGTGGTCGTCCGGCGGTGAGATGGGCAAACGACATTGTTAGCATCGTGGGTAGAACCTGGATGAGGCTGGCACAGGAGCGTGGGGATTGGCACATGTAAAGAGAGGTCACCAGTGGGCAAAGTCGGGCCGTGGATGATGATGATATAACAGTTTTCTGTAACTATCATTCTGAATAAACACACTGCCGCACGTAGACGTAAAAGTCCTGGGGCCTAAGTCTACTAATTTACAAACGTTGCAATGGTCTCACCATTGTGAGTATTTGAGAGTGTTTGTATGGCAAATCTGTCCAAACTCACAATGAAGAGACCATTGCAACGTTTGTATATTACGAGTAGTAGACTTGGCCCCCTGCTCTAAAGGACAATGAAGAGTCTAAACAAAATCAAACCAGTTTGCTAATTTTATTGTATATTTAATTTGTCTCTCTACAAACATTATATACTACGTAATATACACTCAATTTAATACATTATACCGTATTAGTTTCCATTTGATTCGCAAACTTCTAGCATATACAGTTCACGGAACATTTGACGTAGGTACTTTGATTGAAGCACGTTAGTTGAGGTTCGAGCTTCGGGTCCATTGCACAGAATTCACACATTATGTAGCTAGCGTACATAAACGTAGATTGGTACATAATTTTGGTAGCGCTTAATTGCAGTATTCAGATGAATTGCGCCGTTTATCATACTCGTACTAGCCTCAGAGGCTCAATCCATACTTTTTAAGGTTCCGTAGTCAACAAGGAACCCTTATAGTTTCGCCATGTCCATGTCTGTCTGTCTGTCCGTCCCCAGCTTAGCTCAGAGACTCTTAGTACTAGAAAGCTATAATTTGGCACGGATATACATAATAATCATATTAATATTAATTGGAACCGTTCACCTAGCTTCTGACGTTTCATAAGTGCCCATGTAGGTTTATGTGAAATAAAATATTTTGATTTTGTTTTTTTTTTAATCCGACAACGTGGTAAAATACAATCATGAAAAAAATTGTTTTTTAGGGTACCTCCTGTACATGTAAAGTGGGGATATTTTTATTCGCCTACCCTATGGTTTGGGGTATTGTTGGATGGGTCTTTCAAAAATATTGCGGGATTGTGAAAACAATTTTTCGATTAACCTCTCGTATGTCGTAATTAGAGACACAATTAAAAACCCATTGTGTCTCGCGTAGATCTACGTTCCACTATATGAAGGGTTAAAGGATCCGTTTCTGAAATATTAGGCTTTAAAATGCTAATTTTTGTTACAGTCAAGTGTTCCCCCCCCTACCAGCTAAACGGTTAGTTTTGCATAGGTGAAAAAATTCACGTTAGTAGTATATATTTAACGAAGTTAAACGGATAACTATCACAGCTAAGTAGGCTTTTCAAGTTTACGAGTAATAGTCGACCAACTTGCAGTTGAAAAAACATGTTCCCCCATACAATCTGTACAGGAGAGCATGTTTCAAGTTTGTTCTTGGGATACATTCATCTCAACTACGGAACCCTTCATTGTGCGTGGTCCGACACGCACTTGGCCGGTTTTTTTTTAAATTATACTTTCAAGGCACTTTCTTACAAGGCAGATGTGATTAGAAACGCCGGAAGATGATGCCTAAACGAACTTTATAGTGACCTTATTGGTGATGTTGTTCTTCAGAAAGGTCAGCTGCGTAGTACTCGCAACCGGCGTGCGTGTATGACCAGATGTATGAACGTAAATAAGGCAAAAAAAAAAAAAAAAAAAAAAAAAAAAAAAAAAAACGTTTCTTTCGGGCAAGTCTTTTACACATACACCAATAGTATTAGAAAAAAAAATTGTATTACAAAATATTATTAACAAAATGAGCAAAATGAGTATGTACTCGTAATGATCATAGCTGGTGGCGTACCGTAGTTTTGCCTGCCCCTATGTAATGAAGGCTTGAGTTAATGTATATGTGTGTGAGGATAATTCCACTAAACTTTAGATTTTCCAACCACCAACCCAAGCTATACATAGAGAGTAAATATAGCACAGAAACACAACACGCTCTGTGATTGCAGCATGTTCCTCTAAACGTACGTCGAACGGAAACATATCAAGGATTTCGGTTCCATGACGCAGTACTCGTACAGTTTGAGAATTTGATTCCGAATTTGGAGAATGAATTTCATTTAGATGTTGAGTTTCGTAGCGCCCCCGTATCAAATTTGTTGATATGACCGTAGATTTCTTATGACACATCTAAACGGAAAATCTCTGTACAAAATATTCTCCTTTATGATCATGCTGACTAGAAATCAAAACATCTATGCCTAGTAGTGCCTAAACCTTATATTGACTAGGAAGCACAATGCCTACCTTGCAATATGTCTATACAGTATTTGAACTAAACCTTATTCTGACTATGAACCAAAATGCCTACTTGCAATACGTCTGTTATTTTAGGAGAAGAAAGGGAGTACCGTTGTGTGGTCACAGTTCTAACCTAACCTAACCTACAGTTCAGAGGCCCTAGTGTGAGTTTATTTTAACCATATCGACTACTTAGAAATTATTGCATTTTAGGCATTTTGCTTGTTAAACATTTTGATCTCTAGGCGATTTACAGCTTAGGCAATTTGCTACGTAGACATTCATTTTAGGCATTTTGCTTCGTAGACGAATTGAAAATTAGACACTGTGATCATAAACCTACATTCTGCTGTCAGCTGTTTTTTTAAAAAGAAGTCTTGTACAAGTATATCATCAAAAATATTTTCAGACTCGTAACACTATGCTTAGGCAGAGGTGTAACTATTATTTTTATTTTACTTTTTTCTTGATTTTATTTATTAATATGTATACCCAAATCTAATTACACCTCTCTAGTATTAAGAGTCTCTGAGCTAAGCCGCGGACAGACAGACAGACAGACTTTGTTGACTACGAATCCCTAAAACAAATCATAAGGGAAACGGAGATAGGTCCGAGCCAACAGTTTTAATAATAATAAAAATATATAATAAATAAATTATTTTTTCGAGTAACCATGAGACTCATACAGTTTTAGTAGCAATAAAATAAACTTACAACTATGTTAGTGATACAATTAAAACAACAATCACACAAACACACACAACCAAATAATCATTGCTTCAGCATTCCAGCTGAGATACTGGAGCAACGACTAATGACACAACAGTCGAGCCTGTCAGCAATAACTCCCAGGATGCTGTTGGAACTGGCTAGCACCCTGCGCACCAAGGATGCACATCTTTTACGCATTAATGCATAAAAGCAATCAACGCGCAAACATTCCTGATGCGCTACAGAAGCGCGCAGCCCCATGAACAATACACTGAAAGCATTAAAAAAATATATACAGGGTGGAAAAAAAACACAGTGGTTGGAGGAAAAGTACCCTTAATATTGATGATGGCAAATTTTACTGAAAGGAAACATTCCTTTATTTTCAAAAATAATTAAAACTGCATTTAAAGATTTTTGAAAAATCACCTGCTTGAGCCGGGAATAGAACTGGTGAAATGTGAAAAAAAAAAACCTTCTGTATTTTATGATACCAACCGAAAGAGTCATTCATAAGGATCAATTCCTTTTAAACAACATAATATCTTAAACAGGAAATTCTATAAGAAGTTTATACTATTATTATCCATTTATTTCGGGCAGAATCCTTAAAAGAGTTAGTAACAGTTTTCTTAAGATCTATGTTAGTAGGTACATAATTTAATCAAGTAATTTTTAACATTACAATCTTCCCGTAACTATTCCCACCCAGTGCGCCTGTATGGGACAGTCATGGCGGGATGCATTCATTTGCAAAATACTGTTGGTGTTACCGCGCAGTCTTTGAAATAATGATGCCACTTTCTTACGCATTATAGCGTGGAAACCGTCAACGCGAGCATTTGCGAACATTTGTGAAGCACTACATTCACTATAGTCTTAAAATAATATAGTAAATTTCCCAATATGTGCGTAAAAGCTTACATTTGCAGTTCGAATATATGAGAGAACTATTATATTTTTTCAGCTGCAAAGTTTGTTCTTGGGATAAAATCATCCCAACTACGAAAATACAAAAGTTTTTACTATAAAACGCACTACCAAATTCCACACTATCAATTCCATTGAATGAATTCTGAATAGTGAAACCTCGAATCCCTGCTAGTTAACAAGCAAATCAAATAGAATGATAGTCCCTACATTATATACTAGTGTTTGTAAAACGTCATGCGGTGAGCGTGGATCTGGGACACGGGAAGCAATGTTTACTTAGCGATGCAGCGCTGTATGTGTGGATTGCAGCAGATTTTGGTAGGATTCATTCAAACTTTAAGTATTTTTGGTAAAACAATTTTTACAGCAGCAGTAGTAGTTGGCTTTAATCTATACCTACTAATATTATAAAGCTAAAGAGTGTTGGTTTGTTTGTTTGAACGCGCTAATCTCAGGAACTATTGGTTGGAATGGAAAAATTCTGTTTGTGTTGGATATTCCATTTATTGAGGAAGGTTATAGGCTATATAACATCACGCTACGACCAATAGGAGCGGAGCATAAATGAAAAATGTTGTAAAAACGGGAAATATTATTCCTTTTTGAGAGCTTCCGTTGCGTGCGCTGCGTAAACGGTTTAAGTTACGCAAATATCATGTATGATGGAATTGCTCCTCTTTAAAAGTTCAAAAAAAAGTCTGCGACAGCATAAATGTCTATCTTTTAAAATTGATTCACTATAACCTTTTTTATGGTAATCAAATTTGTTCGAAATTAATAGATTATTTGCGAAGGAATTTTATCAACATAATATTAATCCTTATACAAATAAATATGTTATTAATCACAAGTATTTAAATGTAAACAAAATTGTCCTTGACATCACTCGATTTCAATCAACATCTTAGGAAATATCATAATTTTAAAATAACTCCGCAACAAAATAAGTAGGTATGTTCGAGTTCACGTGCGCATGACGCGCAAGATTTTTTTTTTAGTGTTGGATAGCTCATTTATCGAGAAAGGCTATCGGCTATATAATAACATCACGCTAAGATCCTTAGGAGCCAAGCGAAAATAACAAAAGTTAGAAAGAACGCTAAGTGAGAACGAAGTTATAGTGTGAGCGAGTGACGGGATGCGACGCGATGGGTGGGCCGAAATTTCACGCGGACGAAGTCGCGGGAAGAAGTTAGTTTAAGCATAAAGAACTTTCCAGCACAAAAGAGCCACTTTTTCTTATATGTCTAAGAGATTGCATCAAGAGGACATGCAGTAATGTCCAAGTAACTGCGCTCACAGACTTCTTTTGTCAAGGCTGGTGATTATAGCAATCTTACATATAGCTATTTCTTGTTTTATACAAACTACATCTTCATAACACACTAGTGTTTGTAAAGCGACATACGGTAAGCGTGGATATGGAACAGTGGCGCATGTTCCAGAGAGGATGCAATGTTTACGTACCCAATGTAGCGCTGTGTGTTTAGAATTGCAGAGGATTTTGGGTAGGTTTATATTTGAACTTAAGGGCCTATACTACCTCAAATGGCTTAGCATGATCCTCCGTTATGTCGAAAATACTGCAGCATTAATTTTGAAATAAATATTTGGTAAAGTTGAGGATTAACGTTAAGTCCTATGTTTGCCGAAAACACGATTCCATAAAATTTACTCGATAGAAAAAAAATCCAAAGTTACCTCCAAAATGAACAATAAACCGCTGGTATTCAAAAAATACTTCAAATTAGATAGTGAAACTTTGCATATTAACTGAACTAACTATAAAGCAGGTCTTATGTTATTTACTTTTTTTAAATGACCATTATTTTCACCGTAAAAAGAAATTACCTAAACTATCGGCGCCTTGGAGCCTTTTCCCTGCCGCCCCGTCTCGCTTGCTCGCGTGACCCGGAGCAATAGTGTGCGAGCGAGATAAAGAGTGAGGTGGCGCTGAGGTAGTATAGACTCTTAATTATGTTGATTTACCCATGGCCAAGCTCTTTTCTATCGACTGTTTCATATGGAGGGAAGAGGTTTCGATGCGTGTTCCGAGACAATTGAATCATTTTTCTGGACTTGTCGAGCTTCATTGTGTAGGAAATCAGAATGAATTAGGACAAGAAAACGATCAACGTAACGTTAGCAGCAGCAATACAAATTGCACTGTCTAAACAGAAGTATTTTTTTTTTCGACCCAAGTCCCAAGTCATTTGTTGCTTCAATTTTAGGCAAGAAACTTTTTTTTTCTTAAATCTTTATTTATTTAAGGGATTTTTGTACACATATGCGACGATGTCAAGAAACTTGCATCGTGTATAAGAACGTCGTTCAAAAAAATCGATTGAATAAGCGATCAAGTTTCATGCAAAGCTCGCTCTAAAAATGAACACCGAAAGACGAAGAAGAAATTAAAACTGAAACGCGATAAATTTTAAAAGCAATAAATTCAGCCGTTGCGTTAAATATAATACGAGGACTAAATTCAAAAGCAATTTGTTAGGAAAACACTCAATGTGACTAAGTGAGGGCTCGCTCAAATTTAATGGGATCTCACTCTTTACATATTTATTACAATCTTGGGTTTTGTTTTCCTTGTAGATGAGAATTTAGGGACTTTGAACTTCTGAAAGTATGCGAAAACGTAATGCTAGCTCCTGAACATAAAACAAATCGTTGCATTTTTTATTGAAGTAGATACAGTACCTACTAGTGATGGATTAATTAGCATTCCCATTCATTGTTAGCGTGTGATTGCTCATTTAGCATTTAGCATTCGAAATGTAGTTGCAAAATTCTGTGAAGTGCTAATTCATTGTTTCGTACTTCATATATAGCTATCATACGAAACAATCAAAGGTTTTAAAGTGTTAAAAATATTGAATTATATGATCATTATCTTAATAACTTAAAATATGCGAGTGTAGTGTACTAGTACTAGCACAAATCAAACGTTATCGGCGAGTAAATTAAACGCACTCTAGGAGTAGCTTGCTACTAATATATTAATCTATGGCTATTCTAGTAGACGTCCTAAGGCGAACGCACTCATTAATTCGCATATAACAAAATTCACATACTTTGTTATTATCAATTTATCATAATTTTTGGCAAATAGCATAGCATTTAGCATGCTACGACTAAAGAATTCGCATACTCATGAAATATATGGAAAATCGCATTAATTGCCATCACTAGTACCTACTATTGATCGATACACCGACCATTGTATTCAGCAGCATTCGGTTAGACTAGAAGCCGACCCCATCATACCAAGTTGGGAGAAGGCTAAGTATATAGCCCAACCACTATAATATGGCACATCAAGTTCAAAACTTCGGCTTTATAGTCTCAGTCATCGTCGTATGAGTGACAAACTCTTTCACAAGCTTTTTCTGAATCTAAACAGCCAATGGCCCCGGTAACTATTGCATCTGGTAGCACTTAAATTGACCGCATTTTGCACCTCGTTTAAAATATTTAAATGGTTAAACTGTAAGCCGACCATCAACATAGTTGAGATGAAACCTGGCCAGTCACTGTTAACAAAATCACCGTCATCTTTAAATGTGCCTGTACTAGCTACATGCTATAAAGGATCCAGGGGCCCAAGTCTGCTATTTTTATAAATTCGTCACTCCAACACGATCCCATTGTCATTTTGCTAAAAGTTCGTAATCTGCTAAATTCATAATGGTAGATCATTGGTCGGTCAATGGTCTCGTAATAGAATTGTATTACAATGGCATTTTGAACATTTATTCATGCCAGATTTCATTTAAATGTTATTTATTAGTGTTATAAGCAATCTGAAGTAGTAGGAAGTTTGAAGTTTAGTAGGAAGTTTCATTTATCATTATGTACGAGATTACCAATTTTTTCAATGGAGTGTCAGTGGCTGACCATTGGAAAGTCATAATGATGCCATTATATTAGTAGATTACCAAATTTGTCAAAATCAACAATTATGAAATCAATGATAGACCATTCTGACACTATTGTAATAGCAGACTCGAGGCCCTGGCCAGTCGCTGTTAACAAAATCACCGTCGTACTTTCATCTTTAAATGTGCCTCTACTAGCTACATGCTATAAAGCATCCAGCTCGCTATTCGCAAACAGTTTTTAATCGGTGCGCAAATTTTGACAAATTAAACTTAAACGTGTTTTATTATACACCTTATTTCTTATTTTATCTGTATTTTAAGTAACCGCAGTACTTACGGCAGTCCAAAAAAAAAACTTTTTTTGTTTGTTCTATCATGATTAGATATCCATCATACTCATCGCGTCGGCGGAGTTTCGTTGACTAATTTAATTTGACTCTGTATAGACCAAAATAGTCATTTTATTGTTGAGAAAATTTCAGCGAATCAGCAAGGTTCATAGTGGAATGGCCCAGGATGCACCGGAGGTAATTAAACATAATCCCCCGTGGTCTCTTCAAATGCATCTCATACCAGCTTATATTCATAGAAATAAAACAGAATCGTTTAAATATTCTAATGAAAGGTTTTATCATAAACGTTCGCCATTAGAGCTTATTTCGCTAGCGAAATATTAAAACTGAATAACTCTCATAAAGTAGACTTTGTTTAGTGGTTGGTTTCGCTGCGGCGATTTTGTTATTAAGGGGGTTTAATTAAAATGGAATTGCTGTGTGGTTCATGCTAATGAATTTGGTTTCTTTATACATGCACCTTTGGGTCTAAAAAGGTTTAATTGGAAACTGAATGTAGCTTAAATATGACGATCGTTTGAATTAAATTTACTGGTTATTTTAAGGCGTCACTGGATTTAAACATTTGTAAATTGTCATTTGCAATTAGATACCTACTTGAATGTTTATAAAGACGTCGAATTTGGGATATTGGTATTAGATACTTATGTCTGCAACTATGACCACGTATGTGGCAGACACCACATAGATAGATCTAGATCTTTTTTTTTTTTTTGATATTTTTTTTTTCTTGTTGTTCGAGTTCTCATACCTTTTGTATTTACACGTGTTTCTGTGACAGATAAACCTATTTTCTTTCTTTCTTTTCTTACAGATTATGTCCCAAATCTACCTACATAAGTACCGTATAGCAGAAACTAAGTTCCAAGTATTACAATGAGAAAAGTTAACTCGCCAAAGCTCAAAGTAACAACCGGCCGGCAGCGTGGTGATCTTAATGTTTTTATTTTAGTATTACATAATGTATTTTATTTTAGTGATTGTAATGAATTTTAAATGATCTAATAAATTTTAATATATTTTATTTAAATGACCTAATGAATTTAAATGTATTTTTAATGATGTAATGAATTAAACGAATTGTATGTATTTTTTATTTGTGTATTGGGACTGGGTGCTTTAGTAAATAAATAAAAAGTCGCACTCACGAAACCATACCTTAAGCAATTTCAATTCCCAAGCGGCGCGACTGCCTCTCCACGGATACATTAAGCACTTAACTATCACTGTCTGCTTACTCTCAACTTGTGCCGTGCCATTATAAAACCCAGCTTTTTTTATATCCAGACTTATTTTTCACACGTATTTTTTTAATTTCTATATTATCGTAACCAAGGGGTATAATGATACCTAAGTGTCTAGGTTGTGGAGGTTAGATATGCAGTCGCTATATGTAAAATCCCTAGTAGCATTTTCCGTTGGCATTTAGTTGGGCCACCTTCAGAGGTATGTGGCCCAACCAAACGCCAACAAAATGCTACTAAGGATACTGGTATTTAGCCGCATCAGATTAGACTGGAAGCAGACCTCAACGTAGTTGAGAAAAGTGTTGTTGGGTAATGATGATACATTTCGAAAATACAATGATACTTGTCACTAGATAGTGACAAGTATGTTTATGTAATGATACTTGTCACTAGATAGTGACAAGTATCACCATCAGTATCAGTATATCATAGTATTAGTAGTGATAGTCTAGATGGTGACTAGATACTTAAATATGAAAGGCTAGGCATCTGCCTAGCTGTTCATATTTAAGTTCCATGTTAATGGCAATAAGCTTACGGGTACGTAAGCTTATTGCCATCAACCATGGCATAAATCCAAACTGAGACACAGTTTCAATTACGAGTAAAAGAGTAAGTATGGAGTTTGCCCAGTTGAAGTTGAAGTTGGAGTTTGTTTGTTTGTCTTGCCCATTCTTCTCCATACCTTGTGGAAGGGGCAACTAGAATCAATTAACTATTTTTGTAATTTTTGACGGTCAAAAGTACCTTACAGTTAGTGCACTACTGGTAATTTTCCCTGATTCGGCAGTTTCGTCAATTCGTCAATTTCCCTAATTCGTCAATGCCATCAAAATCTTTGATTCGTCATTTTCTAATTCGCCATATTATTCATTAAGTCACTTTCACTAACTGGTCAATGTATAGTCGCAGTAGATATTTAGATTATGTTTGAACCTGATGTTTTTATGGAAATGTCATTATGATATTATCGAGTATTTGGAGCCAATATCAATTAATGAAGTGGTCTTTAACATATTCTTAAAGTTAGTGTTAAAACATAATAGTCTAGATAATGTACACAATTATATGTATTAATTAAAATAAAAAAATGAACAGTCCCTTGACGGTCGCGCGGACTCCAGGAGTCCGCTGTCAAAAATCCCTTGTCGGTCAGCGGACTCCTAGAGTCCGCGTCAATTGCGAGTTGTCAGCGTGTTCCCGCGTAAATAAAAACGTGTAATACTGCAAATAAACTATATCTTTCTCACTCAAACCTCTACAGAGTGTAAAGAAAGGATAAAGTAAGCCATAGAACACCAAATGTTAAAAATCTAGTAACATTTAGTAACATTAATTTAAAAAAATATGTTTATGACTATGCCGTGCCGTGTGGTGCCTGTCGTAAAGAATAGTACCACCCCATTTCCTCCCGTGGGTGTCGTAAAAGGCGACTAAGGGATTTACCAGAGAATGGGCAGCAGCGTTTTCTATGTATTTTTAACACCATACTGCGATCGCCAACCCGCCTGCCAAGCGTGGCGATTATGGCAAACCAATTGGGGGAGGCCTAAGTCCAGCAGTGGATGCCTTTCGGCTGAAATGATGATGATGATGTTCATGACTATACCGACAATGACAGATAACAAGTCGAAGAAAATGACCAATTAGGGAAATTGACGAATTCAAGATTTTTTTGGCATTGACGAATTAGGGAAACTGACGAATTAACGAAAATGGCGAATCAGGGAAAACTCAAACTCAAACTCAAACTCAAAGCATTTATTTCAAATAAACCAATTACAGGCACTTTTGAATTGTCAAGGGGTCGGTCAGTCAGAAAGATGAAGCTAGTTGCCCATTCCAAAGCGTAGTAGGTTCCTATGGAGAAGAACGGACAAGAAACTCCATGGACACTCTTTTAAAACAAAATATTGTTACAAAATATGGGTTACATCATTCATGTTGAAGTTATACATGTGAGAACAATGTAGAAAGACGTGCACGTTAAAATTACCAGTAGTACGCTAACTCGGGCCTATTGAAATAAATTATTTGACTTTGACTTTGACAGTCACAATCCGAGAGTTTTGTTCTTCCTAAAACATATCGATGGTCATACGTTGACAACTCGTAACCCGCATTTTTTCGCAAAATGAGATATGTACATATTTTTTATTTAGCGCCAAATCTTCCCATTGACAAAGGCTCGTACAGGCTCGTGAGATATCGCGGCCGCGACAGGCACCGACAAAGAAATTGTGCTACTAGTGTCGCGTCGCGCCCGCGATATCGCGGGATTCTGTACGAGCCTTAACTCGTAATGCACAAAAAATGTGGGTTGCGAGTTGTCAACGTATGACCATCGATATTTCAAACTTATGAAGAACTAGCTTTTGCCCGCGGCTCCGCCCGCGTGGATGTCGGTTATCGCGTAAAAAAGTAGCCTATGTCCTTCTCCATATCCCAGGCTATATCTCTGCCAAATTTCATGACGATCGGTTCAGCGGTTTAGGCGTGAAAACGTAACATATAGACAGACAGACAGACAGACAGACAGACGGACAGACAGACAGAGTTACTTTCACATTTATAATATTAGTATGGATTGAAATAATTGTTTGAAAGAAAGAAAGGAGAAATAAAAAAAAAATGGAATAAGCACGGGAAATACAAACAGTAAAAAGGAGCTTTTAAAACTAACAAAATTCACATTGAATAAAAATAAAATTAAAACATTATCAAAAATAACTTATCGCTCAGGTGCATTACAATCAAAAATGCATCTCCCAATATCGTTCCAACAATTCATCACTAGCAAACATCCTACCATTTTTCACAGCACCTTTCAAATCGGATGAGTTGCTCCATTTAGTTCCACCAAGTTATAAAGTTGATATATCTCATCTTATCCGGTTTAAAATTCTATCGAAAACTGAACTGAGTTTGGAGCTCTTTGAAATGAGATTAGGGTGAATGTTTAGAATGTATAAGTAGTTGGCTATTTGATAGGGTAGATTTTATGTTATAATTTTTTATTTCGATTTCTATGGTCTTTCTTCCTAAAATTCTTATGGATAGAAGTAGTTACAACAATATTAATTTAATTTTAGGCAAGTTTTTTAATAAAACTCAATATTTTTAATATACATTAAAATGCTTACAACATGTCCTGGAATTAACGCACACCGCCAAATACTTCAATTAAAATAGTATGTTGTAATCATAAACATACACTGAATTTCTACTATCCATACTACGACTATATACTATAATATACTATATACTATAAATATATACTTTATATACTATATCCATCCATACTAATATTATAAATGTGAAAGTAACTTAAGTTACAAGTTACGTAGACAACTACCTGTCGACGTTTAAGAAGTAAATAAATAAGTTTTCATGAATTATGCTGAAATAAGTCTGGAACATCTAAGTAATGAGAGTAACTTATTTAATTGTTCTTTCAGTTCACATTTGTAATAATATAAAAGAAAGACAAAAAAAGTAATTTTAATAATGGATTCCGTTAAGTAACATCTGTTTCATAATTTACGAATGAAAAATTTCTACATAAAGATAATTAAGAAAAGCGCTAATGAAACATCCATTCAAGAAAAGGTCGAAATGGTCACCCATTTATAGACTGACCTTAACACCCATAGCTTAACTTCGGTTGACGCTATTATCTCTATTGAGCCATCAAACCCAAGTAATATTTTATCATTAAAATACGTAATAAATAGCTTTATAACAGCATTAAGTGTAGAATTGGTCACGAAATGGTAACGCCTGATATAAAATAGACACTAAAGAGTTTTATAGCCATTTAACGATAGTCCCTTGATGACGAGAAATGATGGCTGGCTCAATTGCTTCACAGGTCTTAATAAAACAACAGTTTTCCCTTTGTATAAAGAAATATTTGTACATTTACTTTAAGCCGTGCGTAATTGAGAGCAGTGGTGGCCCATTGCAGTGGAACCTGCCGGCCGTGACTTATGAGCATACGACATGTCCCGGAATTAACGCACACCAAGCACCCCAATTAGAATGTAATGCACTAAATTTTTACTAATATGCACAAATACAAAATGGTTTATTGTGAAAAATAAGTATTTCACTGCATTTCAACGTATTTGGAACCTTCTTTTAAGCAAAGAATGCTTGTATTAGAAGGTAGATAGATAGATAGAATACTCTTTATTATGTACACCATAAAAATTACAGATATAAATGTAGAACTGTTACATAGGGCTCGGCTCTTTCACATCATTGTCGTACACTTATACATCATTCATCATTTCAGCCGAAAGACGTCCACTGCTGGACATAAGCCTCCTCCCATTGGGGGCCTTGCCATAATCGCCACGCTTGGCAGGCGGGTTGGCGATCGCAATATGGTGTTAAAAACGCATAGAGAACGCTGCTGCCCATTCTCTAGTAAGTCCCTTAGTCGCCTTTTACGACACCCACGGTCTTCTTCCGTACCCGCCATTTCGTATTGACGCTTGTATTGCAAAGTGAATGAATGAACTAGTGGTTTTATTCGAATTTGTGAACTAGCGATCGATTGTTTTTGTATTCGAATGTTAATATTAGTAGTATCAAACCATTCGATTATTGGAATCAGTAACAATCGCCCATCTCTACTGTCCGTTGGCCGGGGAGCGAGGTCGAGGGCGGAGTGTCGTCTCCCGCTCTTAAGGGCAAGTCCGCAAACAAACGTTAAGGCCATGCTAAACCTATTTTAAAAATGACAACAATCGATTCAGTAACGATTTTGAACGAATCACTTCATAATGTGCATTAATACAGTTACAAATTATTTGAAGCAGGCACTTTACTTTGTGTAATGCCATAGGTTGAGTTGATTGAGACACTATTGCTCTCAAAACGGTGAAGGAAAGCATCTACAAGACAAGGGCGTCGCCAAGGGGGGGGGGGGGGGCAGGGAGAGGCAACTGCCCCCTCCTAGAGATTCAAAAAATTTTTGCCAAATGCAAAGCAACCAAAATCCTAAGAAGCATTATGGGGGAAAATCACCTGTATTGTCTGGGCATGATTAGTGTACACAGAAAACTTAGTAATTAAAACTTACAAAATTCATTCCTTAGATACCTTTACAATCCGGCGGGATCTCATGGCGACATGGAGGGTGCGATTGTTGCAACCCAGCGCTGGGCACGCCACAATTGTGGCGATAAGTCCCCTCTTTGAGGAGTGGCTAGAGAGGCGCCACGGCGTCCTCACCTTTCGCCTGACACAGGTCCTCACTGGACACGGGTGTTTCGGGAGGTTCCTGTTTCGGATTAGGCGGGAGGAAACGCCCGGGTGTTACCACTGTGTGGATCGCCCGGAGGACACGGTGGAGCATACGGTGGAGGTCTGCCCGGCTTGGGCAGAGCACCGCCGTGTCCTCACGGAGGCGATTGGCGGCGGCGATCTCTCGCGTCCGGCCCTGGTCCAGGCCATGATCCGGAGCGAGAGTGCATGGGAAGCAGTCACCTCCTTCTGCGAAGTAGTAATGCTCGCGAAGGAGGAGGAACACCTCGGACAAAAATCAACTTGCTCGGGTTCCCTTTATAGGTTTTACACATGATCACAAGTTGCGGGTAACCCTTGGTCGTATACTTAATGAAACTCACCAGTTACAAACATTCCTACCTGATGAGGGGGTGTTGAAGGGGAACGGGTGTCTGCGGGGTATTGCGCAGTTAGCTCTCCTTAGACGTAGGAGGGGTACGGGAGACGTGGTTCTACGCAGTATGAAAATGGTACATAACACTGTTTACTTTCAGACACAATGGATTTTACTTTAATCGGTACCCCGGGGGTATATACTGTTATATAAAATAGGTAATTAGGGGGTAAATGCTCCAACTAAGCTAATGGCAGTGTTTAAATTACGCTATCTCTTTACAGTTCTGAGATATTGATCATTTTCTTTAGTATATAAAGCTATTTAAGCAATTTATATTAGAATATTCGTCTCCACGGAACAATCGATACATTTCAATGATTTGACGACATATATAATTCATTTTAGCTCGAATTATGGTGCTTTCCGTTACAGAACATTTCTCGCGTTCTGTATAGTTTCTCCCTCTTGATGCCGATGCCATAATTAAATCGCAGTACGGTGTAAAAAAATAAATAGAGAACGCTGCTGCCCATTCTCTAGGAAGTCCTTTAGTCGCCTTTTACGACACCCACGGGAAGAAATAAGATGATGCTATTCTTTACGTCCGGCACCACACAGCACATAATTCAATGAAAAGCACTTAACAATTTTTTTATTTATATCTCTAGATACCTCGATCACTCAAAACTTTTAATAAAATGCCGCCTTTAGAAATGTCAGCAGTGTCAACTTGATATTAAATTGAACGAATTATTTATCAAAATGAATGAAGTATACGATGTCGCCATACACATAATCTATTTTCGTTAATCAGTTGCCATTGATCGTTGATTAGTTAATTTTATCGTAATCGCCAATTTAGCAACCCAATTTGATTTGACTGTTCTGTTAATTTAACAGGTTTGTTAGTTGATTATAGATTTGAATACCCGTCGAGAAACCGGGCGTTAATGCCATAGGCATTTTCTACCAGTCAACCTTTGGGTGGAGCAGAGACAAACAGAGGTAGGTGCAATTATGAAAATTGGAGGAATATACTTAGGCTAGTTGTGCTGTGTAACTAAGTCACTAAAGTGAGTTGCCGAAAGTATGTTGCTTTCGCTACTTAGCGTCATGCCATACATCACTATCAACTGTCACCTAGTAGTCACTCCCTTTTAAGAAATTTATTTATATAAACTTCTCGCACACAATAAGGTACAAAGGCGGACTTGGGCATCCTCTACCAGTCAACCAAATGGTGAAGAGATAAAATGGAAAAATCTGCTTTCATCACCTGACGATGAAGCCGTATCAAATGTAGGTCATGCATGTAAATTACGTCACAGAGTTTTTTATACGATAAGTTAGAGTAAATCCCGCTTATCTTAAGTAAAATAATTGTGCAGTTAATAGATAAGAAAAGTTACTGATTGGCTGCGAAGGCCAAGTTTTCTATTTATAACGGCTAGAATATTTAAATTAAAACTGTCCTTTGGAATGAGCAAAAAATAAAAATATGTAGGTACAGTCGCCAGCACATCAAGTTACCACAAACTGTCAAAATTTCTCGTTCGATTTTGAACTTAGCCATCAACATTTTAAGGTTTAAAATCGTTTGGATAAATTTGACAGTTTCGTAGAAAGAAAGAAAAATTGTTTATTCTACACAAACAAAACGCACTTAACAAAAATAAAATTATAAAATACACACATTCAAGTACCCAAAAGCCTCTTATTCAAGCAATAAAAGTTTGACAATTAAATCCATTGATTGATGTCAGAACCAGGGACCAAAGACAATTTACATTGACTTGATGTTCTGACCTACGATACATAAGTAATTAAAAGGCAAAAGGTGTAAACTTTAGCTAATTAACTAGTACTAACTGTTTTGTTTTAAATCTTTACGTTGACTTATTGTTAAGGGGCTTGTGGCCGGGTAACAGACTGTAGACAGTCAAAATTGACTTTACCAATGGTACACCCGCGACTAACCAAAAAACTTACAGCCTAAGTAGAAATAACCTTAGAATAATAATAGGTACAATTACGAGCCATAATCTCCTTAACAAATATCTTTTCAACATAGGTGCCACAGACAGCCCCCTTTGCAGGGGCTGCCTTGACGCCGAGGAATCAGCCGCCCACGTCATCCTGGAATGCAAGGTCGTGGCACCACAACGTGAAGAAATCCTCGGAACAGTGAGGTCGCTCCGTGAAGCCTGTGAAACTCCTAGGAAGCTTTTGTGCTTTTGGGCGGAGCTAAGCTGGATCTATTAGCCAGAATCCCCACGCACAACGGACCAAATGGGAGTCTAAGTGCGGAAAAGGGAGCCCCCATCATCATCATCAAGGGGCTTGTGGCTAAGTAATAACAGCTGCACGGGTCGATCGATCAGGTTAAGCTACGCTTGCCGTGATTGGTCCGTGGATGGGTGACCATCTATACATACCAACCTCGGTACTCCGTGCGACCCCTCCGTGTCATTTGTGGATCTTTGACAGTCGTTACGGGTCGTCATAAACCCGAAAGTCTGACAACCAGTCTTACCAAGGGGTATCGTATTACCCAGTAACTGGGTTGTGGAGGTCAGATAGGCAGTCGCTCCATGTAAAATACTGGTATTCAGCTGCATCCGGTTAGACTGGAAGCCGACTCCAACATAGTTGGGAAAAGGCAAGGCAGATTGACTTGGACGTATTTTTGACTTCTAAAAGTGCTTATAATAATAATAATAAGTTCTCGAAAATGACCATGTCACGTTGTACTGGGATCGGTCTATCATTACTGATAGAACTTGTTGCCAATAAACCTGATATAGTGGTGATAGATCGATTAGCACGCCGCGCAATGATAGTTGAAGTTACCATTCCACATGACGAGAACCTCGTGAAAGCTGAGAAAGAGAAACAAATAAAGTATCTAGACTTAGCACACGAGGTTGTTGACATGTGGAATGTGAGGTCAGCTATCATTGTACCGATTATCGTGACGGCCAATGGCATGATGGCCGAAAGCATCGATCAATGAGGCTTTCGTTAGGCGGTTGGATCAAGGGCCTGATTTAGAAGGCAGTACCCCTTGATACGGCTCGCATTGTGAGGAGAATCTTGTCTCTGCAGCTCTTACCACCGGTAGCTTGAACCCTGCTCCCGACACCGGCAGACCACAATTTTTTATATTTTTAAATATTTTTTTTATAATTATATATTTTTTTTTTGAAAAATATTTAAAAATGTATTTTAAATGGATAAAAAATCAATAAAGGTCATAATAATATTTTTTTTATTCCGAGTATTTATGAGACTTACAGTGTTAGTAACAATATAATAAACTATCAACTAGTTAGTGATACAATTAACACAACAATTACACAAACACACAACAAAATAATCATTAATTCTGCAGTCGAGCTGAGATACTGGAACAAGGACTTATAACACAGCAGTCGAGTCTGTCAGCAATAACTCCCAGGATGCTGTTGGAACTTATGAAAGTTATGATGATCTTATTGAAAGCAATGACTTTGACTTGAAACGTAACAATTATAATTATTTACTTTGCTTAAGAGCTAATTATTGCTATAATTTGCTCATATTAAATTTATTATAACCAATTAACTGGTAAGACATATTTTTTATACTAAGACGCATCTAGCGAACTTATCAAAACCATCTCTGCATGATTTTAAATTGATGGGTCAAATACTGGAACTTGGCTCAAAGGCCATAAGTACGAGTATGTACATAAGTATATCCTGCAAAAATGATTAATACTTCTAAAAGACAAAATTACATTATAAATATAATAAACTTGGCTCTTCACTGCCGTGCATCTATACTAATATATAAAGCTGAAGAGTTTGTTTGTTTGTTTGTTTGTTTGTTTGAACGCGCTAATCTCAGAAACTACTGGTTGGAATTGAAAAATTCTTTTTGTGTTGGATAGTCCATTTATTGAGGAAGGCTATAGGCTATATAACATCACGCTACAACCAAAAGGAGCGGAGCATAAATGAAAAATGTTGCAAAAACGGGAAAAATTATTCTTTTTGAGAGCTTCCGTTGCGTGCGCTGCGTAAACGGTTTAAGTTAGGCAAATATAATGTATGATGGAATTGATCCTCTTTAAATTTTCTAAAAAAAAGTCTGCGACAGCATATGTCTATCTTTTAAGATTGACTCACTATAACCTTTTTTATGGTAATCAAATTTGTTCGAAATTAATGCATTATTTGCGAAGGAGTTTTCATAAACATGGTATTAATCCTTATCCAAATAAATACGTTATTTATCACAAGTATTTAATTTTGAACAAAGTTGCCCTTACATCATTTAATTTTAATGAATATCTTAGGAGATATAACTGTTTTATAATAACTCCGCAGCAAAGTAATGATCAACTCTGCGAGGTAGTCTATTCTAAAGCTGAAGAGTTAGTTTTTAGGGTACCGTATCCAAAGGGTAAAATGGGACCCTATTACTAAAACTCCGCGGTCCGTCTGTCTGTCTGTCTGTCTGTCTGTCCGTCTGTGACCAGGCTGTATCTCATGATCCGTGATAGTTAAACAGTTGAAATTTTCACATATGATGTATTTCTGTTGCCGCTATAACAACAAATACAAAAAAACAGAAAAAAAATAATATTTAATATATGGCTCCCATACAACGGACATGATTTTTTTGCCGTTTTTTTTGCTCTGCCCGCGTGGATGTCGGTTATCGTCTAAAAAAGTAGCCTATGTCCTTCTCTATATCCCAGGTCGATCAGTTCAGCGGTTTAGGCGTGAAAACGTAACATACAGACAGACAGACAGAGCTACTTTCACATTTATAATATTAGTATGGATAGCTTTTGCCCGCGGCTCCGCCCGTTTGGATGTAGGTTATCGCGTAAAAAAGTAGCCTATGTCCTTCTCCATGTCCCAGGCTATCTTTGCCAAATTTCATGACGATCGGTTCAGCGGTTTAGGCGTGAAAACGTAACATACAGACAGACAGACAGACAGACAAATAGACAGACAGACAGTTACTTTCACATTTATAATATTAGTATGGATAAGGATTTGTATGGATGGTACGGACCCCTTCGTGCGCGAGTCCGACTCGCACTTTGCCGGTTTTTTGTTTTTTGAACGCGCTAATCCCTGGAACTGCGAGTTGGATTTGAAAAAATCTTTTTGCATTTTACTTAACTAGAACACCATTTTTTTTTAAATGAAAGTTTATGCGAAAACGAAGTAAAAGCACGGGCAGGCAATGTGTTGCGACGGGGTGGGTCGGGGGAACAAGAAATTTAACGCGGACGAAGTCGCGGGCAGAAGCTAGTCTACATATATTATCGTACATTTATCCTGTTACAAAATGATTTAATACTTCAATAGGAAAGATAATATTATTTACAAACAATGCTTTGTATAATTCTCGTGAAACCAAATAAGTCCGTTTTCCTCTCGGTATAGGGACTTCACCTCAGATTATTAAAGCTAGTATAAATGATCGGTACGTGATTGAAGAAGGCACAGTTTAAAACAGTTTTTTGTGTTGTGAAGAAGTACGTAACCATTAAAACAAGGTATGTGTTTGTTTCTTACTTATACAAATTAGTCTGTAGATGTAGTATGAAAGTACCTATACCCAAAGTCTCAAATTCAAATAATTTATGTAAACAAAGGGGATAACATAACAAAAAAATATCTTCGTAATGGTAATTCACATAAAATTGCGAAAAAAGAGGTTCTATTTTCTTTTAAGTACTGATTTTAAGAAATAATAATTAAAAAATAATCATAACGTAATTATTTTTATAAATTTTCGGTTTTAAACAAAGATATTAATAAAAGGAGATTTTTAGGTATAAAATATTTTATGATACTGGTAACATTTATGATTTTAACATTTATTATTTATTTAACATTTATGCAGGAGATCCAAACATTTTCAAATTTTTTATATCTTCAACAACACTAATATTACAACTCTCATAAATAGATTCATATTATAAGTAGCATATCTAGCCACATTTTGGATGAAAACGGCTGTAAACGGTTTCGATTGGAAATCGATTTAGGGACGCCTACGTCTAGCACTGGGCTTAAAAGGGCTGATGATGACTATCATATACTGTGTCTCGGACACACTACAAAAAACATTGTTTGGCAACGGTATTTTGTTTGCATAGTTCTTATAATTAATTCACTTTAATTTTATCGATGATTATTTACAAAAAAGGATAAAATGTTTTGTTCCATTGTCTTTTCATTTTGACAGTGACATTTCTTGACATTACTTTGTTTACATAAATTATCTGAAATAGAGACTTTGCGTATAATAGGTATATTCAATTTTTTTTCTGTTGACTTCATTTAAAACTACGTGTAACCTTACTCTCATTGAAGAATTTCTTAGACTTTAAAGCAGAAGGATTAGCCTTCGAGAATTTGAATAAAATCAAAGGTTAACAAATGGCTCTTCAACAGCAGAATTAAAATATCTATTTATAGATGAAAAACATTCATGCACCAATCCACCATAATATAACATAATTTACAGACGAAAGTGGCTTAAGACAGCACTCACGGGTACTACTAGTGCAACTCCTTTAAAAAAATATTATCTCGTGACTGAGAAGGAATTATGAAAAACGGCTCAATTAGCAACCTCGGTAAGTGTGTCCAAAATTTTCTAATGCCTTTTATATAGTTTCATATTGAGACACGAAGCAACAAAGTACGATCTAGAGGAATGTGGCCGTTTTTCTTTAGATCGAATTGTGTTGCTTCGTGTCTCAATATGAAATTTTATAAAAGTTATTAGAAAATTCTAGACACACTTACCGAGGTTGCTGATTGAGCCGTTTTTCATAATTCCTTCTCAGTCACGAGATAATATTTTTTAAAGGAGTGGCTAACCAAATATATTATTTTTAGCACGAACGGGTTATTTAACATGTTTATTATTTGTTGTGAGTTCCCAAATAAACATGGTAAATATCCCGTTCGTGTTAATAATAATATTAGTGACCATGACAGTTTAAAAACTTATAACCAAATATAAAAAAAAACAAAAGTCATTTAAACTAAGTTGACAATCATCTCGAATCTCATCATTTCAAACATCAAAATTACGTCAGATAGCCCCCAAAATGCCCGCCATTCACCAATTTCTAGTGCTTAAGGTGGGAAGAAGAAGTGGCGGAACAAACTTCTCAGGCATCGCAATACATCTTCTTTTACTCGCCTTTCTATTTCAGTCAAGACTTCTTTCACATCATAAACAATTAATCCAAGATCTTTAAGTAACTAATATTTATATTTATTCTTTTCCAGTTCACCATGCAGTCTCTCATTCTATTCTGTTTCGCTGCTCTCGTTGCTTGCGCCCACGCAAAAGTGCACTATCGACCACCACTCTATCCCCCAGGCTATGTAATGGGCCACCCAGATGCGGCTTTTTACTACCCCCGTCCGAAACACGGACGTCATCCTAGGGATACGACTTGGGAGCGAAATGCTGGTAGAGGGAAAGTCTTCGGCACTTTGGGCAACACGGATGATTCGCTATTCGTAAGTATATTTGACTGTTTTTGTCGACGGGTTTTATCACCTTTGGATAAGAACCGGTTAACTTTTCAAGCAGATTCTGTTCGATTCTTTAATAAATCTAGTAAATATTGCATGACTGAAACAGGAGACCGAAAAGGTCCTTTGAATCCTTGGTCTTTGGTCCTTGAAGTGGATTTAAAATTGGTGTCAAAAAGATGACTGATACCCGTTGTGGTCCAATCAGCATATTCTTAAATACTGGCGTCATAATTTAGTTAAGACCCGAGTTCCTAAATGCCTTCTCTTATAAGTGTAAATAATCTGACTCTGGTGATAAAGAGAGATAGATCCTTAAGTAGCACCATCTCTTTTTCGCAACAGAATAGTGCTAGGTTTTGATCTTTACTAGTACGGTCACCTCAGAATTTTCCAACTAAAATATCTATCTTTTCACAGGGCCGGGGTGGTTACAGGGGAGACATCTATAATGACCATCGTGGTCGTCTCCAGGGAGAAGCGTACGGAGAGAGAGTGCTCGGTGCAAATGGTGACAGCAGTGTTCTAGGAACCAAGTTCAACTGGAACAATGCAAACGACAACGTAAGAGCTGGCCTAGATGTTCATAAGGAGATTGGAGGTCGGAGCGGTGTAAGTATTTTAAAAAGCTTATATTTTCTTGGATTGACTACCTCATTAGTAACTAATAGTAACAAGTGGGTTCCTGAGCTTGATTCTAGGGTTGGGAAACGATACGGGCTCTGAGGGCTGCTTTTGAAACGAGATCTCGTAATCAGTTTGAGTGTTTGTGTTATTGGGTGGCTAATGTGGTAGGACATCAACAATACCAAAAGCTCAGCAGTGATGTGTTGTTATGCCAGAGACAAAACTGACATGTCTCTTGTGCAGATTCTTTAATCTCTTCAAATCGGAACACTCTCTCGTTGGTCTAGTGGTTGCAAGCCTACTGAGCACGTTATCGGAAACCGCAGGGTTCGATTCCCAAGTCAGGCAAAGTGTTATTTGGTTTTTCTATCAGGAATTTCTCAGTAACAGCCCGCAGTTTTTATATGTGCCCGGTTTGTGGCAATAGGTTCGCCCCATATTACATCGACTTAACTTAATATACAGGATAAGTTTTTAACCCGTGCCCAAAATTTTTTTTTGGTGGTTCAGTATCAGTAATAGAACATATTTCCATTATTTGTTAAATACTTTTTTTTGGTCCTACTTGAAATCAGGAAAATATGGATACAATCTATTCGTAATAAGATCAATGGGCGAGCGCACAGCTGATAGGTACCTACTACTGCGTTCTGCTTCACTGACCGCGCCGCCCAGCGCGTTGCGCGACGAGTATCCATTATAACAGTTTCAAAATAAACATCTTTCGTTAACTATAACTTCATCTTTTTGTACTAAGACATATCAAAATAAGAAATAGGTGTATAATAAAACACGTTTAAGTTTAATTTGTCAAAATTTGCGCACTGATTAAAATCTTTTCCTGTATGCCTCTGTCTATTCTTGTTTTTGGTTGTGCGTTATATTGAATTTCTTATGTCTAGTTTAAAAACTACATACATAAACTCACGTCTACCTCCCATGGGGGTAGGCAGAAACTATAGAACGCTACCTGCTACGGTCCTTACATACTCCTTTTGCTTCGTTTACATTCATACATCTGGTCATCCACGCTCGCAGGTTGCGAGTGCTACGCACCTGACCTTTCTGAAGAACATCACCAATTAGGTCAATATAATTATATTGTTCTACTAGGGCGTCCCCTGCCGGCGTTTCCACTCACATCTGCCTTGTCGATACTAAAAACTAAGGACAATAGGGATGATGACTAAAAAATTTTTTTTTTGTCTGTCATTTAGATTATTAAAAAATATTGGACGCGTATTTTTTCTTTTTTTACGTAATCAAAACATTACGGCGATACATTTAGTTCAAATGTTGCATGACGTCACTTCTCACTAGATTTTATACTGAGCTGTGACGTAACTAGCTCCCACTCTCCAAGTTTAATGCAATTTAATTTATCTAGGTATTTTTTTATTAATATGATAAAGCAAAAAATACGTGACTAATATTTTTTTATTATCTGATTGACGGACTAAACAGTTTTTCTTTTTTTATTACCCAGGCATCATCCCTAATGTTGTAGTGTGGAGGACTATGTCCAGCCGTGGATGTCTTTAAGCTGAAATGATGGTAATGAGACATTGTTCGGCTACCTTTTCGTGTTTTTGCAACATTGTTTTCGACACTTCATTAATTTTGTTTGGCCAAAACACTAAAGCTAAAATTCTTGGCATTTCAGATGAAGCTAACTGGCGACGGAGTATGGAAACTGGACCATAACACTAGATTCGTTGCTGGCGGTAACTTGCAGAAGAACTTTGGACATGACAGGCCTGAGGTCGGAATCCAAGGAGCTATTGAACATGACTTTTAAATAGAGTATTAGTATTCTCAAGTTTAGATCTTCTGTATTTTTTTTTTAACATTAATTTCATAGATTTTGTGCCAAAGTTATGTTGTATTAAGCATCTAGGATACTTATCTACATACTGTATAAATAAAATATGTAAATATATTTTGTAAATTAGGTACTAAGAAGTAAGTCAGCATTGAATAAAAAATATTAATAGTAAACTTTTTTTTACTCTCAACCAGGGCTTGTTAACGTTACCAAATAACAAAATAATAACCGTTACGTAACGTTAAATTTCAATGTTATACCTACTAACGTTACAAAAATTTTACATTACTTGATAACATTACCAGTAATATAACGTTAATTAACATTAATAAAAATACGATAACTAACGTTAATTTAGCTACGTTGCTGTTCTGTGGGTAAGAATCAGGCAGATTCAGGCAATGTTTTGATCGGCACGGCATCAGAGAGGCGCGAGGGCAGGCTCCCACCGCGCCGCACGCCCCAGGCCCCACTACTTACATCTCACCCGTTTAAAATAACGATAAAATTAATAGTCGCATAAATAACGTTAAATCAATTACCGTTATTTTAATAATAACGTTAACTCTGTCAATACAAGGTAACGTTATGAAAATTTACCGGTATTTAAAGCCCTGCTCTCAATGTTGCCTCCGTAGTTTTGTGATCATCAAATTACGTAATTGCACCCAGTAAAGTAAACAAAAGCACATACCAAACAATATTCTCTTCATACATACAGTTCGCTAAACATGTAAATTACAAGGCTCAGTGATAACCATCATCGCGTCAGATGTAGCATAGGATAAGACAATTATAAACTAATCTCAAAAAGTCATCACCATAGATATAGTTATTTATATTTCTATAGTCGTCACCAACCAGCCAGTCTTACCAAGGGGTATCGTGTTACCCAGTTACTGGGTTGTGGAGGTCAGATAGGCAGTCGCTCCATGTAAAATACTGGTATTCAGCTGCATCCGGTTAGACTGGAAGCCGACCCCAACATAGTTGGGAAAAGGCTAGGCAGATTGATTGGTCGTCACCAACGAAATCATCAATTTCCAAGCGGCGCGACCGCCTCTCCACGGCTACTTTAAGTAATTTACTTAAAGTAATTTATGTAGATGTTTAGGAAAATGTATGTATGAAGAGAATTTGTTTGGTATGTGTTTTTGTTTACTTTACTGTGAGCAAATACGTAATTTGATGATTACAAAACTACGGAGGCAACATTGAGAGCAGGGCTTTAAATCCCGGTAAATTTTCATAACGTTACCTTGTATTGACAGAGTTAACGTTATTATTAAAATAATGGTAATTGATTTAACGTTATTTATGCGACTATTAATTTTATCGTTATTTTAAACGGGTGAGATGTAAGTAATGGGACCTGGGGCGTGACTTTTAATGATTTTATACTGAAGATCACGTCTAAACGACTAGTGTTAATGTTTTGGAAAATATGTATGTTAAATTAGAGCATTTTCTTAATTAATTAATGTATGAATATTTAGAGTATGTTTATATTACATAGTGAAATTAATTTGTAAAGTTATATTAAACGCGGATAAACTGAAAAAAAAAACCTTCACCTTTTTAAAGTTAATTTAAATAGTGATCTCGTGATCTACTAAAAAAGTAAATACTTCAAGACATTAAATTGATAATATCTTTTGATAGAGCGAAGCGATTGCGATGAAACAAAAACTGATCACTACCCCGAGCTATACACAATATTTAAGTATAAAATTTAACCATATTGGTTAGGTACTTTTTACGTTGAACCTGTTCAAACAATAATCTGTCACATCCAAACAGACAAAATTTGATGAAATGATATCTGTTGGTTATCCTTTAACACCACAATATTTTTTTTTTTTGTAATATTTTCAATGTACACAAAAGCCTCGTCTACAGATTTATTATATGTATAGAAGGTATAGATAGATATAGATAGAATAGATATAGATATAGAAGATAGATATAAATATAGAATGGATATAGATAGAAGTAATAGATATATAGAAGATATAGATTATAAATATTTTACCATTAAAAACACAATAAATAGCTTTATAACGGCATTAGGTGTAGAATTGATAACAAAAAGGTAACGCCTGGTACAAAATAGACATTCAAATTTTATAGCCTTCTTACGATAGTCCCTTGATGACGAGAAGATGGCCAGCTCAATTACTTCACAGCTCTTAAGAAAAGGATAGATTTCATATATGTAGAAAAAAAAGGAAAATAATAAGAAATATGTAGCTATCTATCCATTCTCTATACTAGTAATATAAAGACGATTTTTTTTTGTTTGTTTTTATCGAACAAGCTCCGAAATCACTGAACCGATTTTAACCATTATTTCACCAATATAAAGAAAAATTATCAGTAAGTAACATAGGCAATAATTATTTTCAAAAAATTCCTCATGGTCTTAAACATAACTAGCGGGTGTACTATTGGTACACCACTACCCAACCCTTTGGGGAAACAAGGCGTTATGTTATATCTCAACATACACTGTTCCGCATGTTCCACGCTCTATCTGAAAAATCCATTATTGATCGAAGGTAAAATCATACATCAGCCCTAGTCGTACCATATTTTCATCATCAGACGATGAGATGTTATCAAAACTAGGTAAGTAGGCATGTCAATACGTCAGAGTTCTTTATACGATAAGTTGAGAGGAAATCCCACTTATCTTAAGTCAAACAATAATTTATTATGCAGTTAAAAGATAAGGAATATTACTATAATTGGCTGTGAAGGCCAAGTTCTGTATTTCTACGGCTGGAATACTTAAATTAAAACTACACTTTAGGCCATTCAATTCAATTTCACGTGACCAGGGCCTCAAGTCTGCTATTACAATAGTGTCAGAATGGTCTATCATTGATTTCATAATTGTTGATTTTGACAAGTTTGGTAATCTACTAATATAATGGCGTCATTATGACTTTCCAATGGTCAGCCACTGACACTCCATTGAAGGAATTGGTAATCTCGTACATAATGACAAACTAAACTTCCTACTACTTCAGATTGCTTATAACACTAATAAATAATATGTAAAAATATATATAAATGAAATTTGGCATGAATAAATATTCAAAATGCCATTGTAATACAATTCTATTACGAGACCATTGACCGACCAATGATCGACCATTATGAATTTAGCAGATTACGAACTTTTAGCAAAATGACAATGGGATCGTGCTGTAGTGACGAATTTATAAAAATAGCAGACTTGGGACCCAGAGGGCTGACCTATTCTTGCCCAAAGAATCAGCATTGCCATACAACGTGGCAATGTTGCCAGCCTTTTGGGCACTTTTCTTGTTGACAGCGATGCGGACGAATTTTTTGATGCCCTTTGATTCTTTCCCCTCCCTTTTTTATATACTTGTACATATTATTATCTATTTTCCTAATAACTTTAAAACTATTTAGTGTTAATTTAAGTCTAATAAATAAAATTTCCTTTTCTTTTAAATTGTTGATTTGCAAAATGGTGAAAAATAGTCACAAAATAAATGGGTAAACGGTTTTACTTTGACTCGAAACATAATAATTATACTTTGCTTAAAGAGCTCAATCAATCTGCCTAGCCTTTTCCCAACTATGTTGGGGTCGGCTTCCAGTCTAACCGGATGCAGCTGAATACCAGTATTTTACATGGAACGACTGCCTATCTGACTTTGCTTAAAGAGCTCATAATTTTTAATTGAACTGTAAGATATTTTTTTTAATACTTAGCCGCATCTGGCGAACTTATCAAATCAATTCTGCGTGATTAAAGTGATGGATTAAATACTTGAACTTAACTCTCCATAGCCATGCATTTATGTAAGTTGTCCTGCAAATATTTAATGCTTCTGAAATACAATTACATTTTTCTAAAATAAAAGTTTTTATGTATTTTTGTTGAAATGATGATGATGATGATGAGATATTGTTCGAAACAACTTTCGTGTTTTTGAATCATTGCTTTCGACACTGACACTGCCGTCGTTGGTCTAGTGGTCGCAAGCGTTACCGCTGAGCTTGAGGTCCTGGGTTCGATTCCGAAGTCGGGCTAAGTGCTATTGGGTTTTTTCATCTGGAAATCTCAGTAGCATCCCAGACTCTGGATTTGTGCCCGATTGATGGCAATAGGCTTGCCCCCTATTAAATGGGACTAAAACATAACTGGCGAAATGTGGGTGTCACTATGGAAACACCTCTGCTGAACCTTTCGTGGAAACAAGGCGTGATGTTATGTTATGTTTCCAACACTTATATATATAAATTTTTTTCAATAAGTATATCGTAAACTTGACATTTCAGATAAAGCTAACTGGCGACGGAATATGGAAACTCGAGCATAACACTAGATTCGTTGCTAGAACTTTGGACATGACAGGCCTGAGGTCGGAATCCAAGGAGCTATTGAACATGACTTTTAAATAGAATATTAAAATACTCCATTTTAGATCTTCAGACAAATACGTTTTTAAACATTCATTTCATAGATTTTGTATCACAATTATGTTTAGCAAATAAAGTAGTCGTAGTTAAGTGTATGTATAGTTTGTAATTACTAAGAAGTACATAAGTCAGCATTTAATAAAAATATTAACAGTAATTTTTTATTTACTCTCAACTGCCTTCATCATCATCATTTCAGCCGAAAGACGTCTACTGCTGGTTTAGGCCTCCCCCAAGTACCGCCACTTCGACCGGTTCTGTGCTTCCCGCATCCAGCAGATTCCTGCGGCTTTCACAAGGTCATCGGTCCACCTTGCCACGCCTTCCCACGCTACGTCTTCCGGTACGCGGTGGCCACTTCAGAACATTTTGGCCCCAACGGCCATCTGTTCTGCGAGCAATGTGTCCTGCCCATTGCCACTTAAGTTTAGCAATTCTTCAACTGCCTTAGTATTTCATTATTAGCAACTTACAACAAAATTAACATTGTAAAGTAAACAACAGCACACACAAAACAATATTCTCTTCCATCATACAGAAAGTTCGTTAAACATCAAAATTACAAGGCAAAATGATTACCACCAACCCGTCAGATGGAGCATAGAATAATAAAACCGTACAGAAGCGAAATTTATTTACAAAACCTACTTTGGCATAAAACACATGGAGCTTTAGTAGTTATTTATCCACCCCGCAATCGGAGTTTTGTTTTTGTTTTGATTGTTTGTTTGTGGTCATTTGCCAGTGTCGCAGTGTAATTACGCAATGTAAATTGTCTTTGGTCCATGGTCCTGACATCAAGCAATTTTTGGCTAGATTGTATGTGTGTATTTTATTTTTTGTAATACGGGTTTTGTTTGCAGAATAAAATTCTTTTTTTTTCTTCAAATATGAGCAAGTCCAGCAGCGATGAACATATAAAAACACATGCAGAGTTAGTGCAAGTGGTCCATTTTTGTCTTGCACCTAGAATTTACCTCGCTGTAGGTGAAAAGTTGTGTGTTTCGCTCAGTAGCAAAGTTATTCTACGTCTCATACCCTTGACACCCTCGCTACGCTCAGGATTCTATATTTAAACCACTCGTTTTGTTCGTGGTCCAATCCTAGAATCCTTTCCTGGCTCAGGTTTCAATACAAGTACTAGCATCAAAAACAACTTTGCAGCCTTGCGAAACAAATAACTATGTATTTTCTCATCACAATATTATCCTTATAAAATAATAACAAAAAACAATATTACCCAGTCATGGGCTTAAAAAAAAATACTGTGGGAAACTATGCCTAAGCTCAACCGAAGCCTATGTTATAAGCCACCAACCAGGGCCTCAAGTCTGTTATTACAATAGTGTCAGAATGGTCTCGCCATTGTGAGTATTTGACAGTGTTTGTATGGCAAATCTGTCAAAAACTCACAATGAAGAGACCATTCTGACACTATTGTAATAGCAGACTTGAGGCCCAGGTCTCCACCCCAAGTACATAATTATGGTTTCCCGTACAAACTAGATAATATTTTACATTTTACTTATAGGAAAGAGTATTCGTGTGGAGTGTGTGGGTGTGTGAGGGATAAAGAATTTTATGCGTGTTAAACTGTTTGCTGAATGCCATAATATGTGCTTGTGGTAGAGATATACAAAGACGGAATGCGGGTAGGAAACGATTCATCGTTTCTTCGGTCTTCCCCTACTTATAAAGCCATCCACATTTATACTTTACACTCGACTCTTTGTCGTAACTTTCTGTAGGTTTAATAACTACTATCACATAAATTATCATTTCCTTCAAAAAAGAAGGTTTTTCAATTCGATCGTATTTTTTTTTAAATGTGAGTTCACGGATAACTTCGTCGTTTATGAACCGATTTTGATAATTATTTTTCTGATACTGTTTTCGTATAAGAATTGTTGTGGGGTAGGTACCACAACTACACAGTTAAAAACAACAAACTTTTTACAAAAAAGAATACGGAACCAAAGACACGACTTACAGAATTAAAGTATTTTTTTTTATTGTGTTTCTTTTTGAAGTCGGTTCTTTTCTTTTTTGTATAAAGCTTTTTTTCTCATCCGCTACCATCACATTATCAGTACAATTCGCGTCACGTAAAAAGACCACTGGCCAAATACACAACTGTAACGTTGTTTATATCCTCGTAATAAGAGCGCTGACCAACCCCAAAACCTTACCATACCATTTTTACGTGACGCAAACTAAGACACGATCCTATACAACGTAACAATAGGGATGATGACTAAAAAATATTTTTTATCCGTCATGTAGATTATTAAAAAATATTGGACACGTATTTTTTCTTTTTTTACGTAATAAAAAACTTTTTAATAAAAAAAAACAAACCGACTTTCAAAAAAAATAAAAACACTAAAAAGTGAAAAATAACTTTAATTTCGGAAGTCGGTGGCATAAAACGAAAATACAGAACTAATGACACCGACTTCCGAAATTAAAGCTATTTTTCACTTTTTAGTGTTTTTCTTTTTTTTTAGAAGTCGGTTGTTTTTTATTTTTCACTTTTTAGTTATGTTACCTATCCCACAACAATTTGATTGCCACTACTGGCTATACCGCACAAACAACAGTGACACAATATAGCTTTACGAAGTGGATTAAATACGTAGGTATTGTCGAAGCTAACTCAAAAACTACCCAAGCAAAGTTAATAAAAATCGATTAATAACCATTTATAGCCCAAATGCATCTCATGAAAATTCCAATAAGCCCAAACACGGCTAGGATACATTGTTTTATCACGAAGTTCCGGTGCACACCTTCCGGCTTCATCTTCAGATCAGTTCGATGGTACCATTTTCATCAGAATTATTTATTTAAATTTGCTTTATAGTCGCTTAACTATCTTAATCGAAATATCTTATCGCCACCCATGAAATACCTACTTATCATTGAGGAGTTCCGTTGGCCATTTGTGGTCTTCTTCATCAGTTCCACTTCATCAAATGATACTAACTGAATGCAAATGCTTGAGTTGTTGATAAAAATACAAAAATCGCTATATGTTTGCCTGTAAAATTTGAGGAGTTCCCTCAATTCCTCATGGATCCCATCATCAGAACTGGATTTTGAGAATCTGGAAGTATATCCTTTGAAATAAAAAAATAATTTTCCAAATCGGTTCATAAACGACGGAGTTCTGAGGTAACAAACATTGAAAAAAAAAAACAAAAAAAAATACAACCGAATTGAGAATTTGAACTCAGGGTATCGCCGTAATGTTTTAATTGACGTCACTTCTCAGTAGATTTTATACGTTGCTGTGACGTAACGAGCCCCCACTCCCCAAGTTTAATGTGTTTTACCTAAGTAATTTTTTATTAACATGATAAAGCAAGAAATACGTTTCTAATATTTTTTTATTGTCTAATTGAAGGACTAAATAGTTTCTCTTTTTTTTTACCCAGGACACATCCGTATTTGTTCGCCGGCCAGCGGTCTTTTTACTTGACGCGAACTATAACTCCCTTTTAATTCATATCATCCCTCAAAGAAACAATCCATCCATCAGATTGTTGTACTGTGCTGTGCAGTGTTTCCCTTCTATTCATTTTTACTCTAAGGCTGAAGCCAGGATACTGATTAGCGTCACCCGAAGCCAATTAGCACATTAAAAAGGCTTACAATTGGATTCACCCTCGCATACCACTAACAATTTTAGACAATTGCATTAACAATCACGCTTCGTGATGGTTCAAAAAGCTTACGAGTGTTTTGAGGAAGAGTTTTATATGGAAATCGGTTATTTTGTTTGTGTGTTTGATGAATAAAATTAATATAGTAGTTGAAGGAAACGAAAGAAGCAGTTTTAGTATTGTAGCTATGCGAAAACTAAACGAAACCACACAGAACATGGCAGCGACGCGACGGCAGCGGCTCTGCACTAAACCCAAACTACCAACAACTTCAAAGATAAAAGAGGTTCGTTGAGTTTTTCTATATACCTTCTCAATACTAGTTTCCAAAAAAATTGGTTGTCTGTAAAGTTGGTTTACACACGATAGTTTAACGTGACAACGTCATAACAAAACATTGATGCGGCGCAAGCGTACAATGAGCGTAACGGGATAATGAGCGTAACGGGACAATGAGCGTAACAGGACAATCAGTCATCCTTTTTCGTGCATGCAGCCGGCGTTCATTGATTTATTAGACGTTGTCACGTCAAAACAAAACATTGATGCGGCGCAAGCGTACAATGAGCGTAACGGGACAATGAGTCATCCTTTTTCGTGCATGCAGCCGGCGTTCATCGATTTATCGTTGTCATGTCAAAAAACCAAACGTAGCCGAAACGGTTCATAAATGCGAAACAATTCGCACAAATTATTATTTAATTTAAATTTAAATCTAATATTATAGAAAAATTATCTTAATTGTAATCTTATTATTATTACTTATTTATTTCATAATTTAAGGAAATAAAATTGTTTCTGATTTGATTTTGTAGCTCTAGCTAGCTCTATAGTTACTTGCTTATTTATTTATTTCAAAATATTTGTTAATTTTGGTAATGCTCGTCTAGTGGCAACCACTGATCTTTAAACATGTCTTATCTGCGGATAATGCAGTGGACTGCAACATTACTACTTAGAGTTTTGTTAACATTGTTTATTATTTATGCTGTAGTTGTATATTATTCCTAAATAAATAAAATAAATAATAATAAAAACTATATTTCGAGCCAAGACTCATAAAGGGTTAGTAACAATGTTCTTACAACTACATGTTAGTAAATAACACAATACGGTGACACATGTAACTGACAACAGTGAACTATATAAGGACAGTTCACTCTGTCCGCTATCATTTTCAGAACCCTGTTGGGTCTGGCCATGACTCGAGCCACCATTGATGCAGCGCGCTTGCGCATTATAGCGTAAAAACAATCTATACGCGCCCCCGCAAACATCCCTGATGCACTGCAACGCCATGGCAACCCCATCAGTTTTCTGAATGCGTTATTAAATTGCACACGACGGTGATGCTCGCGAATACTTCTCCCACAGGCTGAAAAAAAATGGCAAATGTTGACGCTACTAAATAATAAATTAGGACACAAGCTACAATGCATAATATCACACATTATAGTTGGTCTAAAAAACTGTCTATTACAATCTGCAATATCGCGAAAAGCGTAAGATATTTTCATATTTTGTGAAAAATTACGAGCAAAGTCCAAAAGATTCACTAGTGCGACATAATTCGCACAAATTGCCGCGAGACGCTCGCGCCGCGAGTACTGACGTAACTTGATAATAAGTTGCGAGACAGGCTACAATTTTGCTAATTACCAACATCAAGGGATTAATGCTTGCCTTTTTATATTGTTTCATTATTTTATTTCTAGTGTTAGGCTTTTGCTGGTGCTTTGTATTGAAGAAGATTTGTTGCTTCGTGAAATATTCTATTGTTATCAAAGGTTGTGGTTTAAACTTGGATGTTATTAAAAACTACAGTCATGAAATCTAATTGTAAAGCAGATTGACACCATACGTCAATTTGCCGTGCCATAGCCATTTCATAAAACTGTCAAGGAATGAGAGTTATGATTTAGAAACAGCCTGTTCCTTGCTGCCCTCCCCCAGCGACACCCTAAGCCGAGGTCCGTTCCCCACAGGGGATGCCCTTAGCGTGTAGTCGTTTAGTTTATAAGTTTATGCCCTGACTGGAGGCCTTAATGTATTGAGGTACAGACAGGAAAGTCCGGTTAAGTAGACGACAACCTCTTAGGTTCACCTGCGAGATACCATAAATAAAAATGATACAAAAAGTTTTGATTTTATTATATAGACAAGTAATCAGGCTGCTTTTATTAAAACTATAATTTCGCAGGCATGAATGAGGACTGATACATCGTAATAACGGGTGTCCCAAAATTTACGGAAGATTTGAATTAAATAGAAAACACCTTTTTTTTTTATTATAATTGGATCATATAATAGTACTTTGTGGCTGGGGTTATGTATGGAGTAGCACATCGCGCAAGTGACCTCCATGGCTGGTGCTGGTGGTGCTGGTGGATTTTTACTGTGTACACACACAGTATATAAAAGAAAATAAAACGATATTTTCTATTAAATTCAATGTTGCGTTAATTTTGGGACAGCCTATATTATATATAATATATATTTTATTCCTGATGACCACCAAAATATTGAAAGCAAGTTGTAAATTAAATCTTCACAGCCAGTCTCGCTGATGCGACTACAATATTTTACGCAGCATCAAGCATTTCTCTTGGCACTATATATCCGCCGGCCGGCCAATAAAGAAATCAATTTTCCGAGTTTTGGACTCCTGAACGAATGTCATGCATAGTCGTACGACAACCAAGACAGTTAAACGTTCTCCCTGGGGCACAGATGGGCATCGAAATCACGATGTGTCATGCATGAGTATTCATCAATCTGTAACAGTTACAGACTACAGTTACTGTAGTCGGTAGCTGTTTGTATTGACCACGACTATACTCCATTTATCATAACATTAGACAAATAACTGTTCTCACCCTTCCGTTATTTCGATGTAAACGTTTAATAAACTCCGTTATTTTACGATAAATACAAAGCACTGTAATCTATTTACCATTTACATTTAAAAAATAACTCTTAAGTGCAGTAATTTCAACAATATTACACAATAACTGTCGTTATTTAGCCGTTATTTGTCTAATGCTATAATATTAAATGGAGAATAGATCATCTTCATCTCGTAAATGGATCGATAGGTGATAGACTATCTTAGTTTTTATTTACTATAAACCTTTTAAGGGGTTATAGATTTTTCTCTTCATTAGCCTACCCTTTTCCCAACTAAGTCGGGGTTGGCTTCCAGTCTAACCGTCCGCATAGCTGATATGATTAACACTAATACCACCCACCATCCGATACGCATACTGCTGAGTTCCACCACGAGATCGTTTACACAATGATGAGTACAATGACCTTATCAGAGGGTTTCAGTTATTTCAATAACACCTTGTATAATTTAGCAACAAGCCTTTGCTACTAAAATATTCTCAAGTACGTACTTATATTCTACTCAAAATCAATACAGAAGATTCCAATCTTCAACTGAATATCCACTTGGCTCAGATACATCTTCAAAGGTCAATACAATCCTATTAAAATATTTATAATATCGAGGAGCTTATCGCAATATCGGGCCGTTTCACACAGTACAGGAAGCTTCGACAGAACATCAATTACTCTGTGACATACTGGATTCACCCCTACTATGGGTTCACGAAATCACTATTTTATCACAACATATTAACCGAGTGTGTCCACAACGAGGAATTTAGAAATAGCTTAGATTGTAGGATTAGAGAGATAGGTTACTGTAATAATGCTCTAGCTGTGCCACTTTCTAATGCAGCTAAGTACTTTACAAATTAGCTATGCTAAGGTTATATTGCTGTTGTATTGTCACTGATGCTTTGTATATGGCCGAGAAACTGAAGTGGAATTGGGCAGGCCACATCGCGAGGACCATAGACAACAGGTGGAGCGAGGGCGTCCTGCACTGGTATCCACGAAACGGAACCAGACGCCGCAGCAGACCAAGGCAACGATGGCGAGACGATATTGTCGCACTGGCAGGGATAGAGTGGACTAGAACGGCCCAAGATAGGTACAGATGGAAACAGATGGAGGAGGCCTTCATCCAGAGATGGATGACCCCTTAATAGGTTAAGTTATTAAAAAAAAAAAAAACAGAATATTGTAAAGTATAAGGAAGAAAGGCTATTTTTATTTTTATTTATAAATTTTTAAGGTTATGTTGAATAGAGATTAGTATGATTTTGTTAAACCAAACAGGGTGGCATAATCGCATGTGCGTCAAAGCCCTTTCTTATTGAATAAAAAAAAATGCAGTCAAAAGTGAAAACTCAAAACTTTGGAATAACTGACAATCTGGCGCAAACGTCATGACCATGTCGCGCAATTCGGTGACGCGAACCCATTAGTTTTCCCTTCAAAAAATCGCTCAACGCGGCTAACGAAGTTTTCACTTCAAAAACGAAATCACTGTAGACTTTTATTTTTCCAGAGGATGTTTATAAAGATTTTCTGTTCAGGAACGAACTGAATTCCAGCCGATCTATTCTATCACAATCTCACCGTGAAAAGTTAGGTGATGTCGTAATCATTTCATAATCATTTATTTATTTTCACTTCAAGACACATACATCTGTGTAACCCTGGCTCTTGAACATACGGCTATAACATTTCAAGCTATAAATTTACAGTATAAGCTGATCTCTCATTGTATGAAAATCCTATACAATGCGAGATCAGTTTATACTGGAAATGTATAGCTTGATTTATGTAGCCGTGTGTACAAGGAGTTCCTGTATCAAAAGAGCCAGACCTCTCAATATACAGCGAATATGTTATAGAAGCGCAGTAGCCAAAAATGAGATACGTAATAGTTAAGGCATGCATTAAAGGTAGGTTTATAAATATATAAGTGAAAAAAAAAGTAACAATAATAAAGTGAGATTAATAAGAAAAAATTAAGAGATGACGAGATCCACAGGAGAACCAAGGAAACCGTCATAGCCCGAAGAATCGCCAAACTTAAGTAGCAGTGGGCAGGGCACATTGCTTGCAGAACAGATGGCAGATGGGGCCGAAAGGTTCTGGAGTGGCAACCGCGTACCGAAAGACGTAGCGTTGGACCACACGTAGGTGGACCGATGACCTTGTGAAGGCCGCAGGAATCCGCTGGATGCGGCAAGCACAGAACTGGTCGAAGTGGCGGTGCTCGGGGGAGGCCTATATGTCCAGCAGTGGATGTATTTCGGCTGAAATGATAAAGAATAAGAAGTGAGCTTGAATTGAGTCAATAGTATCAATCCATCAGGTAGAAAGACACTTCACCTTAGTTTTCGCGGTGAAATATTTACAGAACAGACCGGCACGCCGGGAAAGGACGCCCTAGGAGGACATAAAGTGATATAATTGGTGATGTTCTTCAGATCGGCGGCGGCGTGCTATATGACCAGATGTATGAATGTAAACGAAGCAAAAGGAGTATGGAAGGAGCGTAGCAGGTGGCGTTCACAAGGACACTGAACGAGAGAGTTTATGACACCTATGGGTTTAGTCTCCTTCAAAGTGTTAAAATAATCTTACACTCAATGCTTCTGGTTATCAGGGAGATTTCATTTAAAAAAACTATGACGATCTTCTAGTGATAGAAGATCGAAAAAGTCACATAGTAACGGAATGCTGTCACGGCAAAGTTTTTATATCTACAGCTCGCGACCCGGTTTCCAAGAATTTAATCTTGGAATGGCTTGCTTAGCAGATTTAGAACATGAGACGTAAAACAAAAGCGAAATAAAACTTATCTGCTTATACGATCATTTACTGTAGTGCTTTATTTAGGTTATTGATGCTTCGCTAAAGTAATAAAATTAAGAATATTGGCTTTGTCTAGTATTGCTTTATTGTACAAATGACTTTGAATGAGTAAGATCAATCAGTCAATGAACTCAATATATCGCTTTCCACTACTGGTATATATCCAGTAGCGGAAAGCGATATATTGAGTCGGCCTCTCGCAAATTTATACTAATTTTTATTTTATTATAATAGATCTTTCCTTGACATAATCTTAGCATTTTTCTCTTAGTAACTTTTGTGGATATGATATTTATCCAGACTGGTTACTGTAGTTGTAATGGCAATCTTGTCATTTGGTTTAAATAGGTTTTCATTTTTATACGCAGTGGTATTTAACACCAGGCGTCCGGCTCCCTGTTTATGTGACAAAGATAATTCCCGAAGCAACCCTGCCTCAAGAGCACCTGCGTCACCTGAAACGACAGGGAACCGTGCCTCCTCCCGATTCAGAGGTACAGCACAGGTCGGACCGCCTCAATAGTGACGAAGCGTGACAGCCTGTCCCGCCGACCGTAACCCCTTGACGCAAGTGTGCGACAGAATACTGGGGCAGTTTTAGTCAGTAAGAGTTTGACAGACCCCTTTGCCCGCCTTAGGGCAGAGGACATCCATGTGATCCATACGAATTTCCACCCGGACAAAAATAAGGTTAGGTTAGATTAACTTTCTATAACAATAACCAATGGCGTATTTTAAGATTTGTCGCCCAGGGCTAATACAGGGCGAGAACGAGGGAAGTGTACTCGAAAATGTTAGCACCTCAGATAGATAACATTTTGTTTTTACCATTCATACTGGTGCTATTGAAGCAACTTTTTCGACTTATGCATAAAAGCTTCAATACTATTAAGAGACTTTAGGATTCAAGAGCGAGCGTAGCGAGCTCAAAAAAATTTTTTTTGACCATTCATACAGTTTAGATTTGATTCAAGAAAATCAGGCCGACTACAATGGGCGCCTTGCGCCGCCCTTCGCAGTCTGCCGCCCCAGGCCATGGCCCTATTGGCCATAGGGTAAATACGCCACTGACAATAACGCAAAAAGTTTTACAGTATTAATTAAACCTAGTATCTAATGCGACTTACGTACACCGCCTAGAGTTCTAGAATATCAGCTATCGTTCGTGGTAGAGAATATTCAACAGTCAATGTGTCCACGTAGCAGCAATAGATTATGTCTTGTTGGCAGATGGGGCTACGTGGTTCACTATAAATAGTGGCATGAATTGTATACCATGGCAAGTTTACGAATACAAACATAATTAAAATGTATGTTTGAGCTCCTTAAAGCATTAGGTACTTACAGATTGTAAGTGCTCCCAGAAAAGACAGTATAAAAACTGGCTCAACAATGCTGGCTCGGCGGGACAATGAAGGGTCCCGTAATGGGGACGAATTTATCCCAAGAATAAACTTAATATTGTAGTTGATTATACATGTTCTCCCATACATTCCAACTGCAAATGTACGTTGGTTGACTATTACTCGTTAACGTGTAAAGCCTACTTTTCTGTGATAATTTTCCTTTTAACTACTGCCGTGAAATTTTTTGTCAAAAAATAATCATTTAGCTGGCAGGGTGGGGGACACTGGACTCTAACAAAAATTAGACAAAACAAACAAAAAACAGACCCGCAATATTTTTGAACGGCATATTCAACGATACCCCCACACCATGAGAGAGACGAGAAAAAAAAATATCATCCCCATTTTACTTGCATGGTACCTCCCTTGCAAGTAAAGTGGGATGATATTTTTTTTTACTACAAAGTTTTTATTTTACCAATTTTTCGGCGTGATTAATATGTAAACCAACGTCAAATTACAGATTTCTAGTACAGACTAAGGGCCAAGCATTGATATTAATGAGAGGTTGAGGCACTTTAAATTGATTACCTTAAAAGAAAGACGTAACCATTCTGACTTACTGATACTTCATAAGATTATAAACGGTTCCATAGATGGACAATTGATTAACTATTTTAACTTTAGGTATTACCAACGTAGTAAGCGTCATCATCGTATTTTTGAATTGCCTACATCCACCTTAAATTCCACATTTAATAGCCTCTTAACACGTATGGCCAGGCAATATAATGAAAGGTCCAACTTGACAGATTACCCTATTGATATTTTCTCCATGAGTTTCGCTTCATACAGACGCTCCCTATATAAATAGCACGACGAGCGCACTTCTTTGTAGCTCAAATTGTTTTGGTTTGTAGTGTTCTAGATTCTAGATTTAGGTCTAATATAAACACTTTTTATTGTTCTTTTTTGTCTCTAATATTCATATACTAATGTCATGCATACCTGTTATTTGCATGGTTACTAAAACGACAACTTAGGATGTTATTTTTATTTGAATTGTAAGTGACTGTACTGTTGGTGTGCTTATTATAAATAAATATATAATATGTTACACTTGATTAGTAATTACCGCACTAAGGCGTTGCTACTTGACATATGGCCACAGCCATATGCGTAGCTAACGTCAGTTCAGTGCTCTGTGCGACGCCAACCGAAGTGAACCTAAATATATTAATAATAATAACTTTTTAATAAGAATAAGAATCAGTAGGTGTCTTATTACTTTAAAATGTTTAGTGGTTTCAAAGCTATGTCGTTGCGTATATATAGTAGTTACACTTTTTTGACACATTTTAATGAGGTTTGTTTCTCTAGTTATTTAACTCAATGGGGCCGAGTCACATCGGAATGGCAGCGGCAAGCGGCCCCCGGCGTCGCCGCTGGCGGCCTCGCGACCTTTTCAAGCGATACTGGTCTTTTAAGTATTTAGTGTCATGATGGCCCGTTGGTTAAGGCCTCGCCTCTCATGCATGAGGTTGTGGGTTCAAATCTGGGCAAGTACCAATGTGACTTTTTCAATTCATATATACTTTCTGAGTTTATCTTGGACATTACTGACATCGGTGAAGGAAAAACATCGTGAGGAAACCTGGACTTATAGTTAATATAAGTCTGAAATCGCCAACCCGTCTTGAGCAAGCGTGGTGATCAATGCTCGTGCCTTCTCTGTATGAGAAGAGGCCTTTGCCCAGCAGTGGGACAGCTATAGGCTGGTATTATTGTTATTATAAGTATTTAGATAAAGTTTAAAATTATTTCACACTGAAGCTCGCCGCGTCGATGCCGGCCGCTGCCATTGCGGTCTGACTCGGCTCAAAGAGTCTCTGAGCTAAGCCACAGATAGGCAGACGGACATGGCGAAACTATAAGGGTTCCTTGTTGGCTACGGAACCCAAAAAAGTGGACACAAATGGTTACCACCGTATAATATTTAATACTACATCCAATTTGCTTAGCATTTTCCCATATAAGTTGTAGTCGGCTTCCATTCTAACTGGATACAGCTGAATATCAATATTTTTCATGGAGTGACTGCCTATCTGACCTCCACAGCCCAGTACTGGGTAATACGATGCCCTTTGGTAAGACTGGTTTTTAGACTTGGGCTTCTGACTACTTGTAACGATTGCCCAAAGATTTATGAATGAAAGCTGGGACGAACGGCTTAAAGTAATTTCGTCTCGTTATGGATGAAAGAAAGAAAAAAAAGAAAAATGCGTTTATTGGCATTACAGCAAAAAATACACATTAAAACTATAAAAAACAGAAAATAATGATTATAATGCCAAAAGGGCCTCAGCTCAGCATAATGTCAGATGACACACAAGGTGTACCACCTGACGCTGATTTTCAGCTGCTACCCACGAGTGCCATATGCTAGAATAATAAAAACATAGGTCACCCATCCACGAACCGACCGCGGCAAGTGTAGCTTCACCTTCGATCGACACGTGCGGCTCGAATATTAAACACTAAATAATTTTAAAAAAAATTATTAAAAAAAGTTTCTTGAGGGGATCGAGCCCCTCCTCGAATATTAAACACTAAATAATAAAAATAAAAAAACATTATTAAAAAAAGTTTCTTGAGGGGATCGAGTCTGTAATCCTATGGAGGACTCCTTTTTCCAGCAAAGAATGTCTTCCAACTAAGCTAATAACAAGCCAACCAGCAAGAAGCAACAAGCAACAAGCGACTAAGCTAATAATAGGCCTAATACTCTTTTACAAAGTTGCGCTTTTTTTGGGCATTTTGGGGGACTGTCTTATGTAATTTTGACGTTCGAAAAGTGCTGATTTGAATAAATGACGTTAGGTTTTAATTTTTTTATTTTGCTATTCTTTCCGAACAATGTAAGATATTTCTACAGCCTAATCAAAATCATTTTCAGAAGATACGTACGCCTAGCAAAAACTTCACACAAAAGATCTCGTATCAGAATGAAGTCTTTAAATTCAATACAAACTTGCAACATTTTATCACTACCTACACATCAGGGTCTGGTGTGAAAAATGATGCTATCATTAACCCCTTTTGAAGATGCGATCATCAAAAACGTTGGACGTTTCCATTGTATTAGTTGTTCCGATATTTTTCAGTGAATTAAAAATACGGCGCCGTCCAGTATCTTCGTAACAAAACCTGTTACGAAGTTACTGGAATCACCGAAGAGGTCGGATAAGAGTGACACTAGCTGGATACTGTCATTCTAGCAGAGCGCGCATTGATTGTTGCGTGGCGGCTATCTTCTGATGACAGAGATGATGTCAGGGAAGCCGCTGTTGTATCACGTCCACGACGAAATGCTATATTCCGCAACTCTGATGATATTGAAGCTGCCGAACCACTAATATGGTGAACATTTCTGGTGAAGGCTTCCCTTTAAAGTTTTTAAATCTCTAACACGAGGATTTAAAGGGAGCTAGTTACGTCAAAGTGACAACACATATCTACGGTGAAGTGCCAATACCTCCTAACTTAAATTTTTCTAGAATTCACTTTTTTATCATTTTAAAGGAGAAAATTTTTTAAAGGCATTATTTGCATGTTTTAGTGAAATCTCCTAAGTGTATTTTTAGTTGTTAAATTTATTAATATGTGGAAATACCTCCAACTAAACCAACGTGCCTATTTTATGGCATTACCTCCATGCATGTGTCGGAATTTATAGAATCACACATTATTAATCTTTGATATGTTTTCCTAAATTCCATGGAATTAGTATGTTCTTGCTATAATGTCTGAGTATTTCTAGACGAATAAAGGATAAAGGATTCCGAACGAAACCGGTGATCTATGTGTCGGTCTGAATAAATACAAAAACTTATTTTACTTTCACCTAAAATTTAAGGATAACAGAATTATAAATTGTACTTAAAATATTTCCTTAATTTTATGTGCTTTATTGGATGTATATGTTGTTTTAATTAATAAATGTAGTAAACTCAGTGGATCTAATGTTTAGGGGACTTCATCTAATTATAGTCAGATAAATTGTTATAAAAATACATTAAATATCTTATAATGTTTTAAAATAGTTACACTACATAAGATTTGTTAATAATTACCTATGTTAGAAGTTATTTAACAATTATGTATGACCGTCCAGGATTGGTTTAAAAATGGCGGCAAGGTTGGATGTACCTCAGATCAAATAAAAAGTTTAAGGTACTAGGGTAAGAATGGGAGACCGAAAAGATATGTGTAATGGCCTATTGGAAAAACTGGTGATTGATCGGGGGAAAGATGGACTGGTAACTACTGTTCACGTAAGTTAATTGATATTATATCTTGATTATTGCTAATGACTATGTTGTTCTGTATAAGCTATAATATGGCTAATATTGTATTGTGTTTAATCAAAGGAATATTCATGTTCTTTTTCTTTCCACTGGTAAAGTTGCTAACTTTGAGAAATGATCCAAGAGATTAATGTTGTAGCAAAATATATTATGCTAATGTAAAATGTGTTGGTAAAATACTTTAAAAACAAGCTGCCGTGGAGTTTCTTGCCGTTCTTCTCCACGAAGACCTAGTTTTGGAACGGACACCTAGTTTTCTCAGTAACGTTACTTTGACAAGCAAAATTGAAATAAATACCTAGTCTTGTCTGTCTGTGCTTTCCTTTAAAAAATCCTTTCCCTACATACACTATATTCATAGGGACTTTCATACATAGTAAATTATTACCTTACCATTCTGACACACAAAGCTTGCTAATAAAGTGGATACCAATAACTATAAATGTAGTTTGTCATCCACTTTCTAACACATGCATCCTCATTCAGTTTGGACTTTATCAGTTAGGTGTTATTGGCATTTCACCGTCGATATGTAAAGTTCTTTACTTTTCGTTGCGATTTGTCATCACGTTGCATTATGACGCATCGAATTAATATGACTGTGATGAAATTACTGAAGAATAGCAATGTGCTTGACTTCTATCTGTCTCGAATAAGTCTAGAATTTTATTTATAGGAAAAAAAAGTTGGACAACATTAATCCAGAACTTGTTTTGTGTTGTTGTAAACGTGTTGCTGACAACTGAGATATTGTAAACAAACCCAATTTTTTTTTATCATGCCTCATTTTGTAAAAAGAAAATATAAAAAAATGCTGTCATTTTCTTTCATAGAAATGATAAAATATTGTTTTTTTGCGAGCATATTAATAATTCTTTTTTATCCTATTTATATTATTGGCAGATTGCCTTTTTATGTTAAAGTAAAATAAATGAATAAATAAAGTAATTTGTAGATACTCCTCAGTAAGGATCAATCTTTGAAGTCATAAGTAGGTGCCAAATACTGGAGAGATTCCTTCTTTGTGTTGTATTTGTTCGCGTGGAAATTACGGATGGTAAAAGATTATTCAAGTGAATTTGGGCATGGCTATTCAAATTATATGTAGTAGAAACCCCATAAAAATTACTTTGTTATCAGCGGTTATAATAAAAAATACTGCATCATAATAAACTGAAAGCTCCTCAACGCAATTATCAATTCCCTTTTCTTTTAATATTTTTAGTTTAATTGGTAATCCACGGAATAAGCTCTGTTCTTTGCTTTGTCACCAGAAAGTTGACCGTACTTCTCTTCTTCATGATATATAGTTACATCAGAATTTCGAAACCGTGCCTCTTCATCTTTTCGTGTCGATGGTACTCTTCTTCGTTGTTTTTTTTATTTTTTATTATTGTATTGTACATGGCGGTAGTATGAAGTTACAGCCCTAGTAGCATTTTTTGTTGGCATTTAGTTGGGCCACTTACAGTAAATGGCCCAACTAAATGCCAACAAAAATGCTACTAGGAAGAGTCTTGACGTCACTTCTCTGATAGTGCTGTGCCGTCTTTGTCTAGCAGTTATTTTAAAATGTTTGGCAATTTTTAAACTCTAAATACCGTTAGAGTTTAAAATAAAATAAATGTCATCATCGCTATTGTTCTACTGCAAGAAAACTGTCTCTTTTCTAAAAACACGCTTTTAAAAGCCGTGTTACAATGGAAGCGCTATAATAGATTAACCCGACGCTTGGCACCGACAGGCCATCCATTATAGAAAGACGATACGCGGATTGACACAGACGTTTATTGAACGTTCTTACTCTAACAACCTTACTTTCAAAAACGATCCAATTATGTTTTGGAAAATTTGAGATGTTGTTGAATTAGTTTTGGTAACGTGAGAGGCTCAATTTATTCGTGTATTTCGTAAGACGCAAATAGGTACTGTACCTGGGCCTCAAGTCTGCTATTACAATAGTGTCAGAATGGTCTATCATTGATTTCATAATTGTTGATTTTGACAACTTTGGTAATCTACTAATATAATGGCGTCATTATGACTTTTCAATGGTCAGCCACTGACACTCCATTGAAAGAATTGGTAATCTCGTACATAATGACAAATCAAACTTCCTACTAAACTTCCAACTTCTTACTACTTCAGATTGCTTATAACACTAATAAATTATATGTAAAAATATATATAAATGAAATCTGGCATGAATAAATGTTTAAATGCCATTGTAATACAATTCTATTACGAGACCATTGACCGACCAATGATCGACCATTATGAATTTAGCAGATTACGAACTTTTAGCAAAATGACAATGGGATCGTGTTGGAGTGACGAATTTATAAAAATAGCAGACTTGGGCCCCTGGTGGGTTTATAGGTATTATAGGTTATTATTGCAGGCGATGTTACCTATTACTCAAGCGGGAGAACCAAACTATTTACGTAATTAGCTTTGGAACTTGAGCGTGCGTCGTAAAGGATGGGTGGGTAAAATTACCTAGGACTGACCTGATGGCAACAAACTGATCTTCTGATGACGCTGCCACGCCACACCTGGGCTCAGAAATCCTGATCACGTAAACACTTTACACACAGCTAACGCTCGAATTAAAGTTATTAATTAGTTCGCGGTAATATTATTTTCAACACACTTGCTCGTAAAGTGGCTCTTAATGAATCGCTTTTAGGTCCATAATGCAGTGTATTAAAAACGCGTGCTTTTTACTTTACGTTACCGCACTAGTGCTGTAACGCCACAGATAACTATTTACTAATCGGATAATTGCGCTTTTTTTAATCTCATCAAAGAGACTTCCATAATGCTGGCGTCATAATACCATATTTCACTTTTTTTATAGTCTGAATTGTCCTTGGTCCCAAAATGAACTAAAAATGTACCTTAAATTGTCTGTGGTCCCTCCCGGAACCAAACGAAAAAGACCCTGACTGGCGTTCTATTATTGCGGATTCTCACTGAACAAATTTATATTTCCCTATGCCAATAGTACTGTCTAATTCCATACTAACCAAACTACAATTTGACATGCGACAACACTATGATCAGTCTAAACATTATTATGTGATTTTTTTTCATATAGGCTCTTTAGCGGTTTTGCCAGTCCCTTTATTTACACCTGCACGCACATCGCTAGCGCGGCGCGCGGAAAAACAAAACCAGCGCCGTTTTCCTTAAAGTTAATCCATACTAATATTATAAATGTGAAAGTAACTCTGCTGTCTGTCTGTCTGTCTGTATGTTACGTTTTCACGCCTAAACCGTTGAACCGATCATCATGAAATTTGGCAGAGATATAGCCTGGGATATGGAGAAGGACATAGGCTACTTATTTAGGCGATAACCGACATCCACGCGGGCGGAGCCGCGGGCATAAGCTAGTAACAATATAAGTCTGTTTTTTTTCTCGCAAGTGTGTTGAAAAACGTCGTATTAAACGCGTGTGCATTGATCATTACACTTTCGGCTTCCTTATCGCGCTCGCCTACGGCTTGCGCAAATAATACCGCCTCGAGCGCAATGATCAACATAGCACACATGTATCATAATGTACTATTTCGATTCTATCGGTTATAGAAGTAGTAGTAGTAAATATATGTGTTTGTTCAGTGGCGATTCATAAAATAGTATATCGGAGCACTCGTGTCACATTGACAAGTGACACTTAAGTGGGCGCTCACAGGTCCACTAACGCCACTCCTTAAAAAAAAATATTATCTCGTGACTGAGAAGGAAATATGAAAGACCGCTCAATCAGCAACCTCAGTAAGTGTATCTAGAATGTTTTAATACCTTTTATAAAGTTTCATATTGAGACACGAAGCAACAAAATTGGATCTAAAGAAAAACGGCCATATTCCTCTAGATCGTATTTTGTTGCTTCAATCCCCCCTTTAGGGGAGGCCTATGTCCAGCAGTGGACGTCTTTCGGCTGAAATGATGACTATTAGATAGGATTTTGATCAGTTATGAAGATTTTATCTGATTCATATGATACTAGCTTTTGCCCGCGGCTCCGTCCGCGTAGATGTCGGTTATCGCGTAAAAAAGTATCCTACGTCCTTCACCATATCCCAGGCTATATCTCTGCCAAATTTCATGACGATTGGTTCAGCGGTTTAGGCGTGAAAACGTTACATACAGACAGACAGACAGACAAACAGACAGAGTTACTTTCACATTTATAATATTAGTATGGAGTATGGATTTATTGGGGGTCTCCCTTGTTTTACCGAAAAGAAATTGCCAAATTATCACTTCCCAAACAAATTTTCGCATAATTTCATTTGCCAAATTATTACTTAACAAAAAATCTATTCACAAAAAACTGTAACGCAAACCTAATGTTTGGCAAATGAACGTTTAAACTATAACTTGTTTACCAACTAGTACTTTTAACATTTTTTATTTAGTCAAATATTTCAGTTGGAATAACAGTTTTTACGCAAAATCAAATAAGTTAAATACTTAGTATAGTCAGTAAATTAGTAATTAACCTAATCTAAATAGTTCAGTTCCGGGTAACCTACTAATTTTTCTATTAATGCAAGTTGTTTCTGACACTCGCCGGCCGCTGCCGCGGCACCGCTCGCTTCGCTCGCTCGGCTCGTGCGTAGGAGGTCACAGTTTTAACCTAACCTAACCATCTTTTTTTTTTAATAATTAACCTTCTCTAACTTCTTCCATAAATAAACTAATATCAAGTAACCATAAATTTGACTTGTTTCAGTCAAATTCAAGCACAAAAACTTACAAAGAAGTACGCAAAAGACATCAAATTTAACCAACAAGTCAAATGTTTATTGGTCATTTAATTTCACCAAACGTTTATTGTCTGAAGATTGTTTGCTGTAATAAATCATTTGATTAAAGACCAAATGCCATATTGACATTATACTTGGTAATATTTTGCCAAGTAAAAGTTTGACCAAATGAAAATGTGCGTACTAAAATTATTCCAAATATTACATTGGTATAAAAAAAGGTTGCTAAAATTTGTTTGGGTAATGAAAATTTGGCAAAATCTTTTCGGCAAAACGGCAGGATCCCATTTATTGGTTACGTCGTCAGTACGGCGGGCTGTCCTGGTGCTGCTGCTTTGGCTGCTGAGCCAAACTGCGCAAATACCTTACCTTATGGGTACTGCAGTTTTAACCGTTTGGGGTCAAAACGCGTCATGGAGCCCGAATGCGTGTCTACTTTTTAAGGAAATTTCTCACCGACTACGACTGGTTGACACTTCACGTGATATGAGGGCTGGCTCGTTCTTTGGCTAAAGGATTAGCATTGCCATTCAAAGAGGCAATGCTGCCAGTCTTCTAGGTACGTTTTCTGATTATACTCGTAGCGATGTGAATAAGTATTTCGACGCCTAAATGTCTTTTTTTTTTACGATGGGTTTGCTCTTGACTCTAGTCTAAGTCAGAGGTGACAGAGACAAAGTTGACGATGGATTGAGCTTATCCAGAAGAAGCCTGTTCACTCTAACTTTGAATAGATTAGGGTTGTATGCGTTCGGAAACACAGACGCAGGCAGAGTTCCACTCCTTTGCAGTGCGCATTATAAAAGACGTTTGAAAACGCTTAGTGCGAGTTGGTGGAATAACAACTTGGTAGGGGTGGTAACTTGCAGTGCGTCTAGATGTCCGATGGTAGAAGGGGGCCGGTGGAATGAGGTCGTGGAGTTCATGGGCACACTCGGCGAAGTACAATCTGTAGAAGACCGACAAGCAGGCAACCTTGCGGCGATGAGCCAAGCTGTGAAGCTTGGCATCCATCAGTTTTACGTTGCCAATGAGCTTTTCTTAGTATTTATTTGTATAGTTAGTTGGACATTAGAATATTAAAATTCCAAAATTTACACCATATATCGTTTCAGTTCTTTTCTGTTTAAGTCTGGTGAATATATCGATTAGACTGTCATCGTAAGCCATTTTCCTCAGTCAGGCACTTAAGTTTTACGAGGTTTTCAGCTGATACCTAATTCAGTCTAAGATATAAGGGATCAAACGAAATCCTATTTCATTAGCATTAGAAACATCGTTCTTAGCTCATATTTTATTTATTTACAAGTTCTTGCCCGCGAGGTTGTCGTCGTGGAATTTGGTGTTATCTTGCACCACTTAGAAATTATTATTTTCTATGTCACTTTTAATAGTATAAAAGGAAATTCCAAAAATTTGGATATTTTTGATTAAACGAAGCCTATATTCTGCACCAAAATAATCTCTGTGTACAGGTATACAGAGATTATTTTGGTGCAGAATATAGGCTTCGTTCTCCGGAACTATTGAACGGATTTTCATGTTGTTTTCACAGGGGAAAACTACATGAAAATCCGTTCAATAGTTCCGGAGATGTGCGGGAACAAACAAACAGACAGAAAATAATAGCCATTAAATACAACTAGCAACGTATGATAAGTACATGTTTTATATGCGACATGTTTTTGACAAGACATTTAAAAGACTTGTTGAAAATAAGTACCTATCACTACTTGTGTATACTATATGAGTTTAAACGCCGGATAAGCTAAGAAATCAAGATCATCACATAAATTAGTTTAAGCACCTTCTTAAACAACATCTTCTCTAAAGTATTTAGATACCTACATCATGTTTTACAAGAAAAACCTAATTGTGAATTGAAAATTATAAAAAGAAGCGTAAAAGTCAAGACATCTCTCCCATAAAATATTTTTATTTTGCATGAAATTCATTTAAAAAACGTATTTCCTCATTGTAGAGCGCCGTCTACGTAATCTGATAAAATTCCACGGCTACTTGGGGCTGTTAGTCCAGTGAAAGTAGTAATATAACAGAAAAGAAAGAAAGAAAATATGTTTATTTGCGGTAAACATGACGCAAAGAAAGAAAACAAACACGAAAAGAACAAGTTGGGGGAAAATATGCGCCTCATTCACTTAATACGGCCATCGCTCAGCATAATGCTGCGAATCTATGCGAAACGGAGCCCCAGCGCTGGTTTTCAGCGACAGCCGCCATTGACATAATGTTGTCAACCGGTGCAGCTTAATGATATAAAAATAGTTATTTATGCAACTGTTGTATAATAAGGGGTATTAATTTTTTTATAATTAAAAATAATAGTATCACGTTGTAGTGACTTCCACGCGGGCGGAGCCGCGGGCTAAAGCTAGTTTTAAATCAAAAAACCTTCCCCTTCTTTTTTCTGTATTTGCAGATGCAATATATAAATATTATATAGCCTATGTCACTCCCAAATTAAGACGAATCTAACGCCACCTCAAATGTTAAAATCTATCAAGCCGTTTAGGCTACAGAGCGTGCCAAACAAATAGACATAAATACATACATACATACTCACGAAAAACATTACCCTCCTTCTGGGGCAGTCGAGTAAAAAGAAGGTACTTAAGGGCCTATACTACCTCAAATGACTTAGCATGATCCTCCGTTATGTCGAAAATACTGAAGCTTTCATTTTGAAATAAATATATGGTAAATTTGAGAATTAATGTTAAGTACCATGTTAGCCGAAAACACGATTCCATAAAATTTTCTCGATGGAAAAAAATTCCAAAGTTACCTCCAAACCGAACAATAAACCGCTGGTATTCAAAAAATACTTCAAATTAGATAATGAAACTTTGCATATTAACTGAACTAACTATAAAGCAGGTCTTATGTTATTTACTTTTTTTTAATGACACCTATTATTTTCACCGTAAAACGAAATCACCTAAACTATCAGCGCCTTGGAGCCTTTTCCCTGCCGCTCTGTCTCGCTTACTCGCGTGACCGGTAGCAATAGTGTGCGAGCGAGATACAGAGTGAGGTAGCGCTGAGGTTGTATAGACTCTTAAACGTTTATTGAAGCAACTAGCTACTCGTACATGATGAATCCAAACGTAGCTACACTTAGCTTTCTATAGCATAAGTCTTACTGAAACATCGCCCTGTTCTATGAAAAAAATAAAAATACAACATAAGCTTGTTTCAGTTTTGCGAAGTAATGCTTTTTGCTGAATAACTCGGATCTTGTTTGTAAGTTAGTAAGTACTTGTTGTTCACGAGTTTACCTATTTTTATCTCTAGTAGAGTTTCTCCTAAGAAAAGTCCGTTATGAAGTAGTGATGGCATGGGTTTTTAACCGACTTCAAAAAATGGAGGAGGTTCTCAATTTTTCGCTTATATATTGTATGTATATATAAATTTTTAATTATTACATTACTCGAAGACGGATCGATCGATTGAGATGATTCAAACGGTATTACATTAGGTTTGTTCTCAAGTTGGTCCCAAATAACTTTAATTTCGGAAGTCAGTGGCAAAATACTGAAAGACAGATCCAAAGACATCGACTTAAAGTTATTTTTCACTTTATAGTATTTTTTTCGAAGAGGTTTTTTAGGGTTCCGTAGCCAAATGGCAAAAAACGGAACGGAAGGATTCGTCATGTCTGTCTGTCTGTCCGTCTATATGTCACAGCCACTTTTTTCCGAAACTATAAGAACTGCACTGTTGAAACTTGGTAAGTAGATGTATTCTGTGAACCGCATTAAGATTTTTACACAAAAATAGAAAAAAAAAAAACATAAATTTTGGCGGTTCCCCATACTTAGAACTGAAACACAATTTTTTTTTCCCAAGAACAAACTTAACATTTTAGTTGAAAAACATGTTCTCTCATAAAAAATGTATGAGATAGATAAGTCTTTATTTGCCTTAAACATGGTATAAAGTTGTTACAGTCTGGTTTTTTTATGTTTATGGGAGAGCATGTTTTTAAACTGTAAATGTAAGTTGGTCGACTATTACTCGGTAACCGGTAAAGCCTACTTAGCTGTGATAGTTTTCCTTTTAAACTCGCTGTATATACTACTATTGTGATTTTTTTCACGTATCCAAATACAACCATTTAAGTGGCGGGGGAGGGACACTTGACTCTAACAAAAATTGTCATTTTAAAGCTTAATATTACGCAAACTGATCCCTGAATCGAAAAATGGTTTCAACAAACCCGTAATATTTTTATACAGCCTATCCAACGATACCCCACACTATAGGATAGACGAGAAAAAAAATATCATCCCCACTTTACGCGCAAGGGAAGTACAATACAATTGTTTCTGTACCGGAGGTACCCTACAAAAATTATGCTCAACCCCCAGGAATCGAACATAGAAACATTTAGGGGTTCAACATTGTCGGGGGTAAAGATTGTGGTGGTTGAACATGGACTAAACCAGACAGACAGACGAACATGGCGAAACTATAAGAGTTCCTTGTTTACTACGGAACCATTTACATTTTGCCGATATGGAACGACTGCCATTACAACTACAGTAACAAATCTAAATAAATATCATGTCCACAAAAGCCACTAATAAAGAATTGGAATTAGATTTGTAGGTATTTATCATGCCACAGGCATTAAGTCCGACTTTGTAAAGTATATTTTTACTTGTGCATAAAGTTTGAATAAATATCACTACATATTATAAAACAAAGTCCTCCGCCGCGTCTGTCTGTCTGTCTGTTTACGATAAACTCAAAAACTACTGCACCGATTTTCATGCTGTTTTCACCAATGTATAGCGTGGTTCTCGAGAAAGGTTTTAGTATATTATTTGATAAGTTTTTGTATACATTTTTGTAACATTAACGATATTTATTGGAGGTGTCGGAATAAAATTAAAATGTGACTGGTATTTAGTATTACGACTTCCACGCGAACGAAGTCGCGGGCAGAAGCTAGTATAAATATATAATATCAAATAATGAAAAGATTACTACAGAAATGATTACTGAAAATGTTACCAAAGATGTGTAATGACCATCAAAGATCTACGAATGACAGCCGGGACCAATTGTTACTTTTGCGACGTTGTCAAACTGATGAAACTTTGACCCTCGATGTGTGTAGGCATGAACTCCACGACCTCAATCCACCGGCCCCCTTCTACCATCGGACATCTAGACGCGCTGCAAGTTACCACCCCTACCTAGTTGATATTCCACCAACTCTCACTAAGCGTTTTCAAACGTCTTTTATAATGCGCACAGCAAAGGAGTGGAACTCTCTGCCTGCGTCTGTGTTTCCGAACGCATACAACCCTAATCTATTCCAAGTGAGAGTGAACAGGCTTCTTGTGGTAAGCTCACTCCATGGTCGACTTTATCTCTGTCACCTCTGACCTAGACTAGAGTAAAGAGCAAACTCACCGTAAAAAAAAAAAAATTGGTATCTAAGTTTCATTGATAAATACGAGTAATTCATTTTCATTCAAACCAATCATTAATATTTAAAGCTAAGAAAATGCGACTCTGTCATATTTCACTTAAGGGTGTTTTACATTAATAATTGTGACTTTGTCGAATTATTTTTTATGAAAAATTAAAACAAAAAATAAAGATAATTGAAAAATAATTCATACGCCAGTTGATTCTTTGATATGGTCTCATTCATACCCTAGAGTCATGGAATGGGATATAAAAAAAACCAGCTAAGTGCATGTCGGAACACGCACAATGAAGATACTTACTTACTTTTACTTGGAAAGATTTTATCCTAAGAACAAACTTAACATTGTAGTTGGTAAACATAATCTCCCATACATTCCAACTGCAAATGTAAGTTTGTACGCACAATATCGAGAGATTTACCATGTTATTTTAAGACCATAGACTTCTTATAGATTTTCCTGTAATCTATAAGTGTAGAACTATTTTATGTATTTTTTCAAAATTTTAGGTTTCAGTAGTTTCGGAGATAAGGGGGGAATGGTCAATTTTCGTCTATTTTCACTTATAACTTTAAAACAATTTATTTTAAAATTACAAAAAAACAGTAAGCCCTTTCATTTGATATGTCACACGGTACAGTTTGCAAAACTTTTATTATTTTATTTTCTTGTTTGCCCCCCAAAACTGACATGACTGAAATTCATTTATTTACGGTTCACGTCCGTGTTTGGGTCACTCAAATTGATATGTATACCAAATTTCAACTTAATCGATCTATTACATTCGGAGCAAATTGGCTGTGACAGACGGACAGACAGACAGACAGACACACGAGTGATCCTATAAGGGTTCCGTTTTTCCTTTTGAGGTACGGAACCATAAAAAACACCTTGAATAAGGCACGTAGGGGTCGATATATGTAATTGACGGTCACCCATCCACGAACCGACCGCGGCAAGGGTAGCTTAAAATTCGATCGACCCGTGTGACTGTTATTACTTAGCCACGAGTCCCTATTAAGCTACAATCAATCACCTGAATCTGTCCCCCAAACAGATACAAAACTAAAGCAAAACAACGTTCAAAGTCAAAGTCAAAGTCAAATAATTTATTTCAAATAGGCACGAAGATGCACTTTTGAACGTCAAAAATTACATTACAATTACGTTCCTAACTTAATCCCCATAATAGCTCAGCCGGTCAGTTAATCTTCAATATGACGCAGATGATATCACTCTCTAACATCCTCCTTGCTTTGTTCCCCTCTTGAGCGTCACTCAGACAGGCTGGAGCACACCGGGGGATGGGATAAGGGTGGAGGATAAAAATGGGGATTTTTTTAGGGTCAAGATGCGTCTGGAGTAACTTCGGTAACTTCCAGTTAGTACTTTAGAGGTATGAGGAACAGGGTGTGAAGTTCACTCATCCTCTATTGAAAAGGGAGGATCTTCCGACCAGACGGGTGTCGTGTCTGGTGGGCAACGGCCGGACGGTTGATGTCGGGATGTTGTAATTAGTGTTGCAACAGAACTCTGCTTCCGCTTCCGCAACTGCAGAAGTTCCGCATTATTTTTCACTTCCGTTTCTGCTTCTGGTTCCGCAAACTTTATAACAGAACTCTGAACGGAAGCGGGGAGAAAGCGATGAGGAGCGGTGCAGCAGACGCGACGGCGGCACGGCGCGGGCGGTTGCGGGGGCCGCGCGTGGCGTGGACGAATGACACGAGCGTCGAGCGTCCAGGCGCGCGTGCTGCCGATAATTGCCGAATCCCTTCCGCGTATTTTGGGAGGGAGGGGCGCGCGGTAAACAAACGACAAACGTGTCACAACAACGAGTTAATAATACTTATCAGCTCCCCCCACCAGTGTAGCCAGCGAGCAATTATTTAGCGGAGCTGGTTTAATATATGAAGAACATCGAAATAGGCTGAAAGGTGAAAAAGCGGCCTAGTTACTCTTTATTAAATATAACTTGCCGCTGTTTAATTTTGACTACTAAAATACAAATTTAATAAAAAAAGTTTTAAATGTACAATTGTGCTTTTTTTTCATAGTGTTAACGCTTCCGTTTCCGCTTCCGTTTCCGTTTCCGCTTCCGTTAAGATTTACTTTTGACATCTGTTTCCGTTTCTGCTTCCGTTATGCCAGTTCCGTTGCATCACTAGTTGTAATATGCTAGTCACGCGCTAAACTCTGATTGCGCGATGCAGGATTTGTGTGACGTCAGGTCTTTGATGCGTAGTTCGCTTGTGGCGTTGTAAATGCCGCCATAGTACGCTCGACGCACTAACGCATCTTCGGTTGAGTGTGTAAGGTTGAATGTTTTATAATCTTCTTGTCCTTTCAGGCGACCGACGATACCTACGCGATGCATCTTCCGTCAGATGTGCGACCATGTCGCAAATATTTTACCTGTTTTATTTACTAACAAAACAATGATCAGAGTATTTGATATTACTTTTATCTAGCCAATATTTTACGGGAGAATTATGTCCAAGAGTGAACGTCTTTCCGCTGAATAGTGATGATGATGATAGCTATGATATAGTTTGCGAGTTTGAGGAACAGGCCGAATAATTAAACAATTAATAATAACATTCCACAAGACTAAATAAAATTCTAAATATTAATTTTATTGTAATTTATAATATTAATAATGTAAATCGTGTAATATATAATATATATTTTTTTTTTTAATATAACTTAAAACCAAATATGTAACTACTTATATAAAATAGAAATACCATAAAAGCAAACGATAGTTTTTTAATGATACTATTCCAATTTGATTTAATATTATTTTTTTCTTACTAAAAGCGCCTTCATCCTCTCTCCTATTAAAAATTAACTTTACTGTGCCCGACAGGGTCCATAATTGATTCGATGTTTTAACATACATAGCAACTGTTATATGTACACATTATGGAATGCAATAAAGTATTGAGTATTGAGTAATTTTGTTGTTTTTAGTATTCTGAGTCTCGACAGAATTATCTTTTTGCCTGAAATTAGAAACAAAATCTGCAATCTAAAATTAGAAGCTCTCAGTGTATCCCAACCATGTGTAGCGCTAAGTAAAAACCACTATAACAATGTTTTGTTCGACGTACTAGTGTAAATGAAGTGTTCCGAATCAAAAGGGGACGTGGCGTCTATCTGTACTTATGTCGCGTTTACCGCAGAGCTAAGAAGTGAGGTGGGATATGACTTCACCGTACATTTAAGACGCAAATGTATGCCAGTGATCTTGAATGGTTAGCTTGCGTGTTCTGCATTGAGCTCACGCAAGGCGTCGTACGTCCAGCCAGTAATAGGACTTGCCCATCCAGGAGCGCTGTCCCAAACAAGACGCATTATTAATTTATTATACATAAAACAAAAGATACTCGAATTTAAGAAAAACACGTATTCCAAAAGATCAATCATTAAATTATCTTTAAAAAGGTGAAGGCTTCAGAAAAAGACGCTTGATAGATATTACGTGAATTTCAGTTTTTATCCGCGTTAGACAACTTTACAAATAAATTTCACTATGTAATATAAACGTAATTTAAAATATTCATATACTAAGTTATTAATAAAGTGCTCTAATTTAACATATATTTTTTCCAAATCATTACCAATACCCGTTTAGACGTGATCTTCAGTACAAAATCATTAAAAGTCGGTTATCGTCACCTTAAGTGGATAAGCTGGCTGGGTGGAAGAGAACAGTGGTGGGCCAGTGGTAACACTGAACCTAAAATACTGAACCTGAAACTAGATTACAGGAAAATCTATAAGAAGTCTATGGTCTTAAAATATCATGGTAAATCTCTCGATATTGTACGTACAAACTTACATTTGCAGTTGGAATGTATGGGAGATTATTTTTACCAACTACAATGTTAAGTTTGTTCTTAGGATAAAATCTTTCCAAGTACAGAACCCTTCATTGTGCGCGGTCCGACACGCACTTGGCCGGTTTTTTGAAGTTCGTTTACTTTTTTTTGTGAAAAAGTTTTTTGTAATAAGAATGCCGTGAATAACCGTTATAGCCATGTTTAAACGCGACCTATAATAAAATCTCTTAATGCTCGGATTGAGCATATTCAAGTGTCAAATTCTGTACCCTTATCACTGTACTATGATCTCGGACGCTTACCTACGCGCTATTGTGACTATTCTCTGCTTCCCCACGTATTGTTGGGTGTTTAATTGTTTTAAATTGCTCTTCACTTCCACTTTGTTTGGTTTTAGTCGTGTGAATAGACGATGAATTGATACGGGGCTGATAGAGATGCATTATACATAAGACCAAGATTAATTCTGGACTTTAAAAGAGACTTTGACTCCTGAATTTGTTTCGCCATTTCTTCTCAGGGGTAGTATGATAGGAAATGTCGAGTCCATTTAGATTATTTTTTAATATTTTTTATGTTTTTAACCTTTGTGTAAAAGTGATTCCGATACTTATCCTATTTACATAATACTCGTAAACAATTTCATTTCATTTCATAAATCTAACGGCTTTATGATCCACAGTGAAAATGTTTTGGACCATTTTGAGTGACGTATTTAGGAAGCAGTAGTAGCCTAGTGATAACAACATCTGCAGTCGGTTTTTTTTTTTTATGTTTTTTTATTAAAGATCTTAATCCATACAATCCATAATCCATACTAATATTATACATGTGAAAGTAACTCACACAGACACACTGACAGTCTGTCTGTCTGTCTGTCTGTCTGTATGTTACGTTTTCACGCCTAAACCGCTGTACCGATCGTCATGAAATTTGGCAGAGATGTAGCCTGGGATATGGAGAAGGACATAGGCTACTTTTCTACGCGATAAACGACATCCACGCGGGCGCAGCCGCGGGCAAAAGCTAGTAATAAATAAAAACCGGCCAAGTGCATGTTGGACCACACACAATGAAGGGTTCCGTAATTGGAACGAATTTATCACTATTGTAGTTGAAATACATGTTCTTCCATACATCGATATACGTGATGGTCATTTCTCCAACTGCAAATTTAAGTTGGTTGACTATTACTCGTTATCTTGTAAGCCTACTTCTCTGTGATAGTTTTTTTTTTTTTTTTAACTAGGGCATCTCAGAGTTGACCTTTGAGGTCGTGACTCCTTAACCGGACTTTCCTATGATTGCCTTAAGCTCCTAACGAAACTTAATGCCTCCAGCCAGGGCGTAAAAACTCATAATCTAAACGATTGCGCGCTAAAGGCACCCCCTGTGGGGTACGAACCTCGGCTTAGGGCAGCGTCGGAGAGAGGACGGCAAGGGAAACGGTGGCTGGATAAAATCAAGGTTATGATTATTATCGGGGGAATTTAACGTTACAGGCAGCTATAGCGCGGGCTGGCGCTTCGCTTACGAGCAAGGGTCGGGGAGGAATATAGTTTTCTTTTTAACTTTGTTACTTATACTACTGCCGTGAATTTTTCCACATATCCAAAATCAACCATTTAGCTGGGGGGAACACACTTGACTCTAACTAAAATATGCACTTTAAAGCTTAATATTACGCAAACTGATCCCTAAATAGAAAAATGGTTTTCACAAACCCGCAATATTTTTGAATGGCCTATCCAGCGATACACTGGGATAGACGAGAGAAAAAAATATAGATTTTATTTTACCACATTGTCGGTGTGATTAATATGTATATGTCGGAGAAGAGTTGTATCCCGTACGCTAGCGCCATCTAGTCGCGTTCGGTGGAGTTATTGGAGTTCGCGCCAACTTACAGCAGCTTATATACCCATGCCAAATTACAGCTTTTTTTGTAGAAAGAGTGTCTGAGCTAAGCCGCGGACAGACAGATGGACATGGCGAAACTATAAGGGTTCCTTGTTGACTACCGAACCTATGTTTTGGAAGCCGAGGTTTCCAACCTGCAACCTGTGAAAATCTCACCGTGAAAACTTAGGTGAAGTGAGTTTGAAGGTTGCTGTCATTCCACCTAATGACCTGGATTTCATTCCACTTGATGCTACGGATGGACACTATTGACTGCTCACTTCAAGCTCACTGATTTTAGAGAAACCGTCGTTAAATTTACATAGACTTAAGCTCATTATAATCAAGAATATTACCACACAATTAATAACAATTAGGAATGATAGAAAACAGTCTAATAATCTAGTTTTATGCTGAGGCGTCTCGCTCATGAATATGCAATGTGTGTCCGCTCAAAGATATTAATTATGCACGGTTTTCGTCCTCCGTTGTTAAGGCGAAGGTCGATTTTGAAAGCCGGATAGAGTTTCATTACATCCGGGAAATAAAGTTCTTATATCCGAGTATTTTATTTCTAAATTGTTGTGGTTCATAGCTTGGTAAAAACTTGTCACAAACGCGGATAATTATGAGGTCCTTGATTTAAAAATTCCAAGTTGGACAAAGTGTCTTTGGGTTTCCCATCAGGAATATTGATTTGTACCAGGTTAATAAAAGCAGACTCGATAGTTTATGGAACTTAAACATAACTGGCATAACTTTATATATAGGATACCATGAGACAAAGTTGAGACGTATTATTCAGTAGCAAATGAAAAAGAGACAGCAGAATAATTCGTACCCATTTAGACGTACCTACTTAATTGCAATCTGCCTAGAGATCCCACAAGTCGCAGTCTAGCGATACTGAGTTATCGCACCATTCATTATTGTCTCTAGAGACCATTAGTTATTGTGTTGTATTGGAGAGTCGAGTAACAACTACAGTTCATCGTAATTTAGCATAAATCTTCAGTTCAAATCACAATAACACTTCACCATTTTGTTACATGTATAAATTTACATAAAACTTTTAAGTTTTCAAAAGCACCTAGTTTTAATTTTCGTTCATCACATCATCATTTCAGCTAAAAGAGGTCCACTGCTGGACATAGGCCCCTAAGCATCGCTACATTTGAATACAGAACGTTAAATCTGCCAGCATACACATAAAATTCAATTAATTTTAGTTTCATTTAAAAAAAGGCACAGACAATAACTATAACGGATATAAACATATTCCAAGAAGACAAAAAAATCAAAATAAAAAGTCATTCATTCAAATTAGGCTGAGAATCAGCACTTTTCGAACGTCAAAATTACATAAAACAGTCCCCTAAAACGCCCACCCTTCACCACTTCCTAGTACTTTAGCTGGGAAGAAGAAGTGGCGCAACAAACTCCCCAGCAGCACATCACGACGTGAAGTCGATCAACGTCTTCGAGACTTTCCACGAGTCTCGAAAACAAAGCACAACTAAGGCTAACTATCCACGGACGCGTCATTTGACGAATGCATGCAACCTACAAATGACGATAGGCGTATTTTGCATATTTACTATGTTCACGCTGCTTCATGAAATCGTCAATCACGCTACAAAACATCTCAGTTTTCTTTCAACTAGCATAGAGAAAGCACGTCTTTTCGTTGTGAAAATGTCAAGTGATGATGATGAAGTGATTATAGCATACATTTTTATTAGAAGACGACGAAACAGGCGAAGAAAGTACTGGTACTCGAAATGTTAAAAAAAAAGTTACGTACTCGAGTTGGTCGAGTAGTGACGTGCTGCCGCTAGCACCGTATGACGAACGCATGACGAGAGGCTGACGCGGCGTTGCTGCTCCGTGGACACAGTTTTGTTTCCACGTAAGATGCAAGCATTCGTCTTGCAATCGTCAATTGACGACAGCGTGCGCATGACGTGCGGTTTACGTAGACAATAGGCCTTAGGTAATAGGAACAACAATATCCCATTCACGTGTCAACATTTTCTCTTATAAAATCTGAAAACAACTTCCCCTTAAGCAGGCACATAACGTTTTAAAGCTCAGATTTTAAGCGGCACGAAGCGACGGAAACTGCTGAGTGTGCGAAAAAAGAATGTTAGTACAAAAATGTCCGTCCAGTGGAAATATTTTAGAGCTAAAAAATATTTTGTTGCGACTCGAAACTGTTTTAGAGTGTGGGGGGTGATTGTGCAATTTGTTAATGAGTGGTTGTGTGAGATTGTAAGAGACAGAATGAGATAAACAAATTGTTGTATCTGCAAGTGGTAAGTAACGGTTTTATGATCGAATTTGGGTTAGTTACGTTCGCATTTATTCTTGCATAAGGTGACGAAGACAAGCAAGAGCGATTTCAGTATGAATTGATTTATAAAATTCTTAAAATATTTGGATCATCAAAAATTTTTAATACTTACATCTATACAAATGTATAAAATTGAAGTCTAACTGTGCACGAAGGGTTCCGTACCATTATCTATAAAAACGACAAAAAAAAACATTTTTTTTGTATGGGAGCCCCCTTTAAATATTTATTTTTATTTTTATTTAATTATTTATTTTTAAAGTGAATATATAACTAAATATTCTGTGAATATTTCAAGCGTCTACCTGTTGCCATTATCAATATCGACCAAAAACGAGCAAAAAAATCACGTTTGTTGTATGGGAGCCCCCTTAAATATTTATTTTATTCTGTTTTTAGTATTTTTTGTCTGTCTGTCTGTCTATCTGTTTGTTCTAGCATATCTCCGAAAAGGTAGAAATGATTTTAATGAGACTCACTGCCAGATAGCTGATGTTATGAGTAACTTAGGCTACATTTATTTTCAAGAGATGTCAGGACTAACTGACGGGGTCCGCTAGGACCGATGCCTGCCTGGGTTGCGGGTTTGTCCGAAAGGCATACCGTGGCCCTGGCACACAGGCAACTGAAAGAACACGGGTGGGTTTTAGTCAGTAAAAGTCTGACACGCTCTCCCGCTCCGCCCAGAGCGGGAGAAGTTATTTAAAAAATTTCCACCCAAAAAAAAGACTAGGTACATTTATTTTAGAAAAAAGTCTGGCGGGCGAAGCCGCAGCAGTTAATTTCCAATATTTACCATCTCGCTCGGCAAAGATCTCCCGTAGATATTTACACGGTCTTACACCTCTATCTATGTTGCAATTAGGGTTTCTCATCGAGAAGTCTCGAAGCGGGAATTCCCGGGATATTTGGCCTTACTCGAGACGGGAAAAAAGGGTTGAGTACCCGGGAAGTGGAGAAATAAAATAGCAATTTGACGTAAATTCCTGTGTTACTTATTATAACAAAAAATATATCCTCTATCTCCTCTGCCATTTTACATCCTTTTACTACGCAATAAGGCACCCACCTCCCGCCCTCCCCACCCCGTGATCTCTCTGTTTGTTCAGTTCAGTCTGTCTCTGGCAAACATTTGATTTTACTTATATTTATACTAGTTTTAAAACTTTGTTATTATAAAAGAAATTAAGAAGGCATATTTTTTAGTTAATTGACGAAGACTGATTAAAATGGAAATATTGTTGATTACGAAATGTGTATTTTATTTTAAAACCTTATTCATACATTTTTATTGAGTTTAATCAAATTCCCGAATTCTCGGAAATTCCCGGGAAATGGTGCTCGAGAAGTCTCGGTATGCGGGAACAAAAAAAAAATCGGGAAATGAGAAACCCTAGTTGCAATGTAGCATGTCTGTTCAGGTCAATTTGTGAAATCACTACTCAACTCTTGGTGCCATCGATAGTTTCCTTAACGTTAGCGAAGATTCTCGCCAGTCTCCATGCAACTACTGCATGGACACTGGCCTACCGACCTTTTTTTTTCTTTATTTCAGATTTTTGGTTTCTGTAGTGCATCGGGGATGTTTGTTTTGTTTCATACTGATAGCTTTCATGCCATCATTCGCAAAAGGACGGTATCCCTGATCTGCAGAATGCGTGGCAGCCGCAACGAAATCCTGATGTCTGTAGCGAATAGGATCTCATCCCCGCTTTGGAAGTCCTTTATTAGGTCAGCAATCTAATCCTAATTTCCATTTATTTATTTAATTTTTTGTCGTGTAATTTTGTAGTAATTTTATGGATTATGTTATCCGAAATATATATATATATTTTTTTTAATATCCCACTGCTGAGTAAATGTCCCCCCATAGCTTTCCATTGTTCTTTGTGCATTATCTTGACCGACAAATTTCCCGTAAATGGATCTAAGTCGTTTTCTAGGCCTACGGGCAACGACGCCCATCTCGATTTTATGACCAAAATAAGAAGACAGTTACATTTTATTAATCAAAGCCTCCGCTCACACAAAAGCCTGGCCCTACCGCGGCACTGCCTCTGCCAAAAATATGCAGCAAAGAAAAAAAAAAGTTCTCTCTCGAGTCCGCAGTTCAAAGTGCCCGCAGAATTATAAATTTCTGACATTCATTTCATTATGCTCGTTTTGGTGGACCAGCCAGTGTTTTTTGATAAATAAAAACCTTCGAAGTCATGTGTACTGGCCATGTCCAAGGTTTTGCTTCTGTGGGGGTTTTCATTTCTCGGAAAGAAACGTATGTAGAAGATTTCCTATTACAAGTTTTTTTTTTTTTCTTAATTACGAGTAAGGGAAAACAAAGAAACAATGGATGGATTGTGTGAAAGATATTGATTGATTGTTAGAAAAGTTAGAATTTTTTTAGATTATTGATTGATTGTTAGAAAACTGAGAATGCTGAGATGATGGCTAATAGAGGGTTATGGAAGATATGCTGCACCGACCCCAAATTTGCAGGAGGTCGATGATGATCATCATCATGATGTGGTCATGATGATCCAGTCTCAAGGTTTTGTCTTTTTATTGGGTCCATCGCATCTTTCACATTTACTCACAAACGCTTTAAAGCACTGACACAATAATTGTTTAGTAGTTACACATTACATCATTGGCCATTTTGTAATTCCTTACCTTTTTTTTTTTTTAAGCTATTGCATAGCTTCTATCGCGGGCCTTGAGCGCGGGGACCGAATCCAGAAATTCCGTAACGAAAAAACCTCACGCTCCCCACTCCGACGGTTTTACTACACCAGTACCCTCTAGCACGTTGCCTGCCATATGGAAATCCGAATACATTTGCGTTTTTCATCAGTCGCTTAAATGACGTGAAATGACTTATTTATAAGATTTCTATATATAATATATGTTTTTATATATTTTTTTGTATATTATGTGCTGTTTTTAATCCGCCGGTCATTTACACCCGGCGCGGCGCAAATGTAATATTTTTTTCATTGGAGCCACGCCGGTCAAATCGCCAGTCATCCTTAAGTCATCCAAAAGCAGACGGAAAGGCTGTGACGACAAGAAAATTTTGTGTAGGTTGTTACAAAAATAATTCACAAACGCATGGAAGAAAAATTGCCAAAAACAAAACCAAAAAGGTTACGACATTTTGTTCAGTTTGCCCAGACAAGCCATATTTGTGCAGACCGTGTTTTGATAAAAATCATTAATTTTCTGTTTGTTTTTTAATTTTAAATTACTTTGATCTCAACACAACATAATGTGTCTCTAAATAACACTAGTCCTTGATTTGTAATAATAAAAATATTTTAAAAAGTATACTGTCTTTAATTTACATCATAATTTTGTTTGACTCGCTACAAAAACATTCATACAACCAAAAAATTATAAAAATATTTTGAGGCCAAGTTATCTAAAGTGATCATTGGGGCCGCGCCGGCCACTTGTAATGGTATTTTGCGTTACACGCATGGCCGTCAGCGAGCAAAAGGTGTTCAAGTTCACCTTAGTTGTGCCGGTCATTTAAGCCCCCCATGGCCCAAACGCTTCTACCAAGTGCCGGTCATTTGGACCCCCCATGGCAGCTAACGTGCTAGTGATCTAATAATTTCTGGCAGTTCTTTTTTCTGTGTACTGCGTATTTTATTATTATAAATATTAGTTTATAAAATTATGATCTTCACAAAAAGTGACTGTTGATAGTGGGGTTTGAACTCTCGACCAGTCGATTACGAGTACATTCAGTTCCCCTGTTGCACCGCAAGGCTACAACGACTTAATTAAAGCTTGCCAAATAGTTGATACCATTCCAGTTGAACAATTTTTAAACTTGACTAGACGGTTGGAAATGACTCATGTACATGGAATTTTTTCGCTGTCAAAACAGTTTGTCACTCTTTTTTTATTTAAAATTACTTTAGGTTCAACACTTTCGTCTATTTTAAAGTTGTTATTATGCTTATATTTGAATAGTATTTGACTTTGTTTACGTAGTTATACACTTTTACGACGTTCAGCACTTATTTATTTTGTTTTTAAGCTATTGCATAGCTTCTATCGCGGGCCTTGAGCGCGGGGACCGAATCCAGAAATTCCGCAACGAAAAAAAAAACAAAATTAATATCAAAGAAAAAGAAATACTGCATAAATAAAATAAATAAATAATTATAATTGCATAAGTTGATACAAAATGCTATGCAATAGCTTTACCGCGGCAGTCCCCGAGTGCCACACGTCTTTTTTTAGAAAAACGTTGGGCACTCTAGGAACTTCTCCTGTATTATCGTGGGTGCGTTTACAAACATTTAAACTCACATACACAAACAGCCAGACCCGGAACAACTAAATTGTAGGTCATACAAATATCCGTCAAATTCACACTATAATTTCTTTGGTGCATTTTAGGTGTACGTCAGTATCTCTAAGTAGTCTGTGGTGTACGTCAAATAGGATGCTTCGAAATGTTGTCACTTTATAAAGCGCATAGATAAAATATTAAAGATATAGCGTAAAACGTTTTTTTGAGGATGATATTCTCTTAACATGTATAATCCTTTTTCTTTTTTTTATATTCTTGTTTTTAGTCTATCACATTTTAAATTAAATTATATCAATTTTCTTTAAGTACGCTGTACTGGTACAGCGTCTTAATAATTATTTGCTGCACCGGACGACGTCATTACGTCAACGCCGGCTGTCGCTGAAAACCAGTGCTGGGGCTCTGTCTTGCATAGGGTCGCAGCATAATGCTGAGCGATAGCTGTTTTGCGTGGATGTGAACATATTTCCCATATTTTTTTTTTGTGTTAATGTTCTTTTTTGCATCATGTTTACCGCAAATAAACGTATTTTCTTCCTTACTTTCATCATTATAGTTATCGGATGTTGCTTGCATGAATAAGACTTGATTCTGAAAAAAGCCGTATAATCTCAAATATGTGTGCAGCAGAGGCGAACCGCACTAGCAACTCCATTCTTGCTGGCTTCCCCACAGACGATCGGGAGAGCAACTTCACCTGCCACCATTAAAAAATGCCGCATTCAATAGTGTCTACAATTGCCAAATAATATATGTCGGAGAACGGAAGGTTTCTCTCGTTATCATCAGCCATATTTTAACTACTGTGGGCGTACTGTGGGTAGTGTTGATTATTCCGCAATAGAAAAATCGTTATTAGAATCAAAAGTCATTTACTCAATCTAAGCTAGAACTTTAAAGATTACATAAGACAGTTTCCCCAAAACGCATGGGCGTTTTGGGGAAACTAGCTGGCGTTCTAGCTTAGATGAAGGGATGAAGGGATGGCCCTTCACCACTTTCTAGTGCTTTAGCTGGGAAGAAGAAGTAGCGAAACAAACTCCCCAGCAGCACATCTGTCTGTCTGTTCAGTTAGAAGAACTTGATTCCATACAGTAATGGTTATGCAAAGTAATTAATGTTAGAACACGACACAACTATACCGAACGCGCAATAATTCCCTGACGTCTTCACTGCTTGATCGCCACCGATGAACTTCACTTGTGGACTGTGCGGCGATCACTTGTCGCCGGTCGAACGTTATGTTGTGACTCCGTCATGCGCCGCTAGGCAGCGCTTGCGTCCCGATTAGTCAACAATCGTTGGCGCGAACTCCAATAACTCCATCGAACGCAACTAGATGGCGCTGGCGTACCAGATACAACTCGTCTCTGACATATAGATATTTATATTACAGGTGTAAAGGGTTATTGCTAAAACACTAACAACCTTGCAAGAATGTAGGTTACATCATAAACAACAACTTTTTTCTATGACTTTTTGCAAAACTTAATACATTTACCAAAAACAATCCTTCAAGATTTTGTTGTTCTATCTAACACATTTTGATTTTTTTATTTTGTTGCACCTACGCCTCCCGTGCACTATTACTCGTAAGACACGGCAGTTTTTACGCGTAGAGTTTGTAACATTTAGAGCGTTGTTATTTTTATTTTTGTATGAAAATCTGATAAATGAAAATCTGATGAATTATTAAAAGTCATAGAACAAAATTGTTGTTTATGATATTAGTGATAATATAGTCCTTAGTTCCTTAGTTAGGTTCTTAGTTTTTTCTTGTTTCTGTATAATATTCAAACAATAAAAACGCCTATTCTATGCTTTGAATTCCAACAACAACACAAATTGTTCAAAATAACCCTGCGCGGCGGTGCCACGACTTGATAATCCTGAACTAAAATTTCATACAATTACCATCCCGTGATGACATCACTGAATAACTCTCGCTATCTTGGGGATTAGAAACCGGGGGTTGAGATTGAAAAAAGTATTCAATTCTTACTTGGGAGCTCGCGCTTCCAAGTAAGAATTGGTTGGTGATTTTATTTCTGGTTCGCACTAGAAATAAAATACCGCACTTAACCTCAAGTCTGATTTATTCGCAGATGTAGTGATTACACCTTAGAATCAAAGTTGTTGACAAGATTTCTAAGACTACACTATCGGCTGAAACTCTTAACGGTCGAAATGGTGAACGCCATCTAGTGACGAGTAAACGAACAAAAATGTTAACAGTTGACTTTACGATCACGGTTTAATCCGATATTGTCTCTGTGCGGCTAAACGGTCGGATCGAGACAAACAGAGAAACATGCGTCAGTAAGAACGAGATAGAGGAATATTATACATTTTATTTAATTTTCATGTTCCAATTATAATTTTAAAATTATAGTAAAATTAGAAGCTGAGTATTTTTCTATAAAACATTCAAATAAAAAAAGTTTTTTTTTTTTAATTTATAGGTGTAGGATTCATTGTAGATGCCGCCACAGTCCTTATAAATATGTAGGTTGACTGCAAAATCAAGTATAGGAACCAACATTACATTAGATTTGCAAAGCTGCGGGGTACTTGTGTAACACACTATCAGTAGGAATGGGTTCCATTTTGACAGTTCAACAATATTCATTGCATGTAACAACGTAAATAACTTAAATTTTTCGAATGTAATGAAGCAATGGATTAGCCATATGCTATAAAATCATTCAGATTGCGATTGATAGTCAAACAGTGTATGGAAGTTTGAATACAAACTAAGTCGCTGGTACTGCTACCATCTAATAAATGAATTATTCTAAGGCCGCTTGTACACGCTAAGAAAATTTACCGTGTCTGTTGCAGACAAGACCAATTCATCATGTACACCACAAGAATTTTGTCGGACCTAGGCACGAAAACTTGTCGTGTCTGCTGCAGATAAGACAAATATGAACATGTATACGATAAGATTATTTTTGGGCAGTCGTGTGTAGAGTATAGACTATAGTAGGCTGCTCTAGTCAAGTCTGTCATTAATTTGCAATTGTTTGTGAGTGAAGAACACCTCCACGCGTTAAACGTACACTAACACCTACCTCACCTACCCCGTCCCTCCCTATACCGCAGCCACACAGAGCGCGTCGTGTCTAGTGAAGACAAGATTTTCTCTTGTTCAGCACCGTGGCAGTGTATACAGTGCGTGTGTAGAAACGACAGGAATTCTTGCGTAGGCCCGGTGACTTTTCTTAGCGTGTACAAGCGGCCTAAGGGCCCATCCTTTAATCAAGTGAGGTTTGGAAAGGAGGGAAAGGGTCAAAAAAAAAAAAAAGAAGATTAATCACCATGTGGAATGGAATAATGTGTGACGAGTTTTTTTTTTTTTTAATACTGAATTGAATTGAATTGTGCGACCATTTAAAAACCCGAGCAAGCGAATTTGTGTCTAAAATTATGATATTTTTTTGTTAAAACAGATTCTATAAATTTCAGTTCATTTCAATAATAAAAAATAGGCGTGATACTGGAAAGAGGGGTAGGTCAAAACCTCACGACGTATCACCAAGGGTACGGGGGTATAAAAGTGGCCTAAAAAACCTCACGTCACCACTGACCGACCCCGATGACCCCACGACTCTCCTCCAGGAGAGCAGAAGGGAAACGAGTACAGTTCGAAAGAGAATACACAATACACGACCATCATTACGACCTCGCCGCCGAGGCCCATCGCAAAATCCCCGACTAAATAGTCCTCCCCGATCCTTGCTCGTAAACGAAGCGCCAGCCTGCGCTATAGCTGAGCCAGTAGCTTTAAATTCCCCAGATAATAATCATAACCCTGATTTTATCCAGCCACCGTCGGTCCCTTGCCATCCTCCCTCCGACTGTGCCCTAAGCCGAGGTTCGTACTCCACAGGGGGGCGCGCAGTAGTTTAGTTTATAAGTTTTTGCGCCCTGGCTACAGGCTTTAAATTTTTAGGAGCTTAAGGCAACCACAGGAAAGACCGGTTAAAAAGAGTCTTAACCTCTCAAGGGTCACTTTGAGATGTCCTAGTTAAATTTAAAAAAAAAACCTCACGTGATCACGTCACGTGAGAATAGCCCCTAAGCTCAAAACCTATCGTCCTAAATTGAGATGCTAATAGAAATTCTCCATTCCTCCAAACTGCTTACTACAGTACAATTAAAAATAAAAGATGACGCCTACGCTGCCAAAAATTTAATCTTCCCTTAAAAGGTCCTCGCTGATAATTTTAATAATTGTTAGGGACATAATATCTTCGTGAATTGCCGCTTTGGGTAAAACAATTTATTTAATGAATTGTTTTGAATAACTCATGCTGCGTAGGAATGCCTTGAGTTTGAGTTATGATAGATATTTCGTTAATGGTTCTCAATTTTGATCATAATGAATTGGAATGTTTTGAAAATGATGGTTTGAAAAGCCTAGTATTACCTACTAATGAAAAGTTACGTCCATAATAGTGGCGACGGTTGATTTTTTGAGAGAGGACTTCTTCTTCTGGTTTTCGATCGCGACGGTACTTCTATGCTGTTTGGGCCCAGTAGGTGGTCACATTTATTGCGGCATCAGAGGCGTTGTTCAGATCGTCAAGGATGCAGGTGAACGGACAATTGGGACACTAGCAGATGGGACATAGTCTGTTCAGGAGCACCGCATTCGCATTGAATGTTAGGTGAATCGAGTATGGCCCCACTTTGCCAGGTTATGTTTGCAGCGGCCTACTAGCGGAGTACGTAATCGATTCAGAGCTTTCCAAATAGGCCATTGCATTTCGCAACCGAGAGGCAGGTGTTCTTGGGGCTTTACGAAGTCTTGAAGTGATAACTCTTCCCATAGTTTAGTTCGCTGAGAGAGGTAAGCCGGAGCAATAAAATGATAACAGGCCAAGCGTAGGCCAAGTGTACTGCAACCTGTCCTAAGCCCAGTTACTTAAGGTGGAGCGCTAAGGCAGACTGCGAAATTGAATTTTTTTAACGATTTTTGCAATTTGTAGCTCAAATATATTGTGAATAAATATATTAAGAGGAACGCCTAGAAATGGGGTAACTATATCAGCCCCTAGAAACCATAGGTACCTAAGACAATATCTTGTAAATTTAAACTCCAAAGAGTCCAACTTCCGGCCTCGTCACAACATAACATATTATTGTGCTTTTAATATGTACCATATAAATATATATTATATATATGTTAGGTACCTATAAACAAAATCCTTGTAGACTCTTTACTCAAAGTGAACATGAGTCCTTAAAATCCCGCAAAATACTGCACGTCAAAAGACCTAAGAATTTTAAATGACTGCGTTGCTTACATTCCATTTCAAGTATAAATCCGACGTATGCTAATAAAAACTTTCAAAGGAAATTTAATTTATATGCTATTAGGTTCTTTTGCAGGCAGATTTTCTAAGGTTCTGTAGCTCAACACAGAAAACCTGCTGTGTAATTGTGTCACAAATATACAATGCCTTTTGATCACATCAAAACAAATCAAATATACACCGTGGCATTTTAGTCGTCTTACAAAGACAGTCCACTTCATGTATCCAATGACTACAAATCATCCATGTATTTTTTTATTTTTTTTAACATTTAAATTTTTTAATTTTTTATTTTTTATTAATTATTACCCATGACATAGTTTAAAACACCCTGTTACGAGTGCAGTCCGAACCTTGTTTTACAAGGGCGTCGCGGAATGGAGCGGCAACATCTTTATCAGAGTTCATTCGACCCTAACGCAAAAATGTGTTTCTTACTATTGCAACTTAAACTTAATCTAAATCCATTCTGCGGCGCCCTTGTATCACAAGTCTCGGATTGAACTTGTAACAGAGTGTTTTAAACTATGTCATGCGTCATAATTAATAATTTTAAAAAAAATGAGATTTTTTTTTTTTTATATGAATGATTAGTAGTCATTGGATACATGAAGTGGGCTGTCTTTGTAATACGACTAAAATGCCAAGGTGTATATATTTCGGATTCAAAAATTACTTCCATAGGTGTTTTGTGTTAGTAACAATAAACTTAGCCTAGTGTTAGTACAGTTTATTTATGTAACCGGGCTGAGCGCCCATAGCTTGAGCACTCATCCACTGCTTCATCAGTGGAGAATCCCACCTGTTTGCCAACGCGTCTAGGATGCCTTTTGCAATGCCACGCACGCATCTGAGCAGCGAAGCGCTTCGCTTACGGATGATTGCATAAAAGCAATAAGTGTGCGCCTCAGCGAACATAGTCGATGCGCTGCAAAAACGAGGCAGCCCATACAACACCCTAAACCCGTTGTTATATTCACCGCGTTGTTGATGGCAAAGCCTTTCATTTTGACAGCTCAGCCACGTTTATTGCGTTATTTCCGTTGCTGAACAGACGAATTATTCAAAACCTAAAAGTAATGTACTGGATTTCCTCCAAAATCCTTGGATAGATGATTGGAAGTGTGTTCCACACCCTCTTTTCCTACAGTTATTTTTTTTTTGTTTTTCTCAAATTTATGTGACAGACTAGTAACCATCTCTCACAAATACCTATAGGTACCTAGATAAAACCTGACAGTTTTTGAAAGTTTGATCTATGGTTTAATGTAATTTTGTAGCAAGGCAAAATAGTCGTCCCCCCCTCCCCAACCGAGTCGGCGCTCTGCACGAATCAGCGTCCGAGCTGGTTCCGCGAAAACCACGCGCGCTATCGATACGAAGAGTGAGAGAAGTGTTCCCGTCGGTTCATTTCCATCCCGATAGTGAATTTCCGTGGGTTCATAAATATCCCGAGTGTGTGTTCCCGTGGGTTCATTTTTGTCCCGATAATGCTTTCCTGTGGGTTCATTATCATCCCGATATTGTGTTCCCGTGAGTTCATTTTTATCCCCATAGTGCGTTCCTGTGGGTTCATTATCATCCCGATAGTGAGATCCCGTGAAGTCATTTTTATCCAGATAGTGTGTTCCCGTGGGTTAATTTTTATCCCGATAGTGTGTTCCTGTGGGTTCAAATTTATACCAATAGTGTGTTCCCGTGGGTTCATTGTTATCTCGATATTGTGTTCCCGTGAGTTCATTTTATCTCGATAATGAGTTCCCGTGGGTGATTTTTTATCCCTATAGTGCGTTCGCACGGGTTTATTTTAATCCCGATAGTGGGTTCCCGATGTTTCATTTTTATCCCGATAGTGTGTTCCCGTGGGTTCATTGTTATCCCGATAGTGCGGTTCTGTGGGTTCATTATCATCCCGATAGTGTGTTCTCGTGGGTTCATTTTATCCCGATAATGAGTTCCCGTGGGTGATTTTCTATCCCTATAGTGCGTTCGCGCGGGTTTATTTTTATCCCGATAGTGGGTCCCCGAGGTTTCATTTTTATCCCGATAGTGAATTCCCGTGGTTCATTTTTATCCCGATAGTGTGTTCCCATGGGTTCACTTTTATCCCGATAGTGAGTTCCCGTGGGTAATTTGTTTATCTCGATGGTGAGTTCCCGTGGGTAATTTTTTTATCTCGATGGTGCGTTCCCGTGGGTTTATTTTCAACCCGACTCTCTTTCTCTCTCTGGGTTTTCTCTACTCTTTTTGGCTTGCGAGAGTCTCGCCATATCATTTGTCATATATAAGGATCGTTTCTTCGCACAATGACATGGCGTTGTCAGCTCTCTAAACTGACTTCCATTGTTTTTCTAATCTTCCTTATACGTCTTAGCGTTTGTCTCATATTATGCCATGAACTTATTACCTATTAATAAAACTATGCAGGTTAAAGGCTCCACTGTACCTTTATACAGCGTGTATCAGAAATGTGTGGTAAATAAAACCCAATCGCAATTTGAGTCGAGTGGGTAGGTATTGAAGATTTATATTCGACAGTTGATATTTTTTTCTTGATATACCTAATGATGGTCTCACGGATAAAGTTATTCAGTTTGATGACCCTTTGACCAACCTTTCTAATACAATATGATGTATAGTACTTATAGTGTATCTAGTAGCGGAGTATGTTTCACACATCACTGGCAGCGCTCGTAAACGTTTGTGAGGCGAGACGTTCGTGTCGCTGCAGCGCTGTCGACGTGCGCTGAAACTATCAGTAAATGCGTGAAATGGCTGGATTGAGTAGTAGAAATCTAAAAATAAACGTAATTAAAATTAACGTCAATTCAACGTGGACGATTAAATGATTCATCATCATCATTTCAGCCGAAAGACGTCCACTGCTGGACATAGGCCTCCCCCAAGCACCGTCACCTCGACCGGTTCCGTGCTTCCCGCATCCAGCGGATTCCTGCGGCTTTCATAAGGTCATCGGTCCACCTTGTGGGAGGCCTTCCAACGCTACGTCTTCAGGTACGCAGTCGGCACTCCAGAACCTTTCGGCCCCAACGGTCATCTGTTCTGCGCGCAATGTGCCCTGCCCATTGCCACTAAAGTTTGGCAAAAAAGATTAAATGTTTATTGCAACGCATTCCAGGGCAGGACTTGAATGAAAAAAAGAGAATCAAAATTATTCAAGAATTGAGGAACGGAAAAATGTTTGCAATTTTTTTTTTTTTTTTTTTTGTAATCGATACCTCTATACTAATATAATAAATGTGAAATTAACTCTGTATATTTGTCTGTCTGTCTATATGTTACGTTTTCACGCCTAAACCGCTGAACCGATCGTCATGAAACTTTTCAGAGATAGCCAGGGATATGGAGAAGGCTATAGGCTACTTTTTTACGTAAATCATAAATTAAAGCTGCTTTTCGTATCTCTCAGTGCGACCGCGTTGTTCTTCTTGATTATTTCCCCGACCCACTGCGCCGCGTCGCTCGTTCGAGCAATTTCTTCATTTCCGCTTAGCGTTCTTTCTGACTTCTTGGCTGCTAAGGGTAGTGGCGTGATGTAATTTCATTTATAACCTTCTCCAAGAATTGGGTTATCAAATGTAAAAACATTTTTTTCAAATCCGACTGGTAGTTCCAAAGACAAGCGCGTTCAAATAAATAAACAAACTCTTCAGCTTTATTATATTACATATTAGTATATAGATTAGTATTTAAACTTACATTATAATCTCGTTGTCTTTTCAAGTCGTAAACACCGCGCGAACATGGGCGGGTTGCTATTACAAAAGCTTAAGTTAATCATGTGCATTGGGCTTTTTTAAAGCATAAAATTATCTGAAACAGAACGCCTTTGGAAGGATTGAAGCTGAAAGTTATGAGCGAAGATTGATATATAAGACGTAGCGTTGGAAGGCCTCCCACAAGGTGGACCGATGACCTTATGAAAGCCGCAGGAATCCGCTGGATGCGGGAAGCACAGAACCGGTCGAGGTGGCGGTGCTTTGGGGAGGCCTATGTCCAGCAGTGGACGTCTTTCCGCTGAAATGATGATGATGATAACATGGTGTTATAAATAAAAAATACCCTATCACTATGTGCTGCCTTGCCAGGTATACAAATATTGCTTACACAGTAATAGATGTACAGATTGTACAAGTTAAGTAATACGGGCTGGTGTCCGCAACTACACGACTACGCGTATGCGCGTATTTTGCGTAAGAATAGGAATATAAATTATTCGATCCACCCCAGCTCCTCTAGGAAGGCCAGCAACGCCTTGGTGTTACTGACAATCTACTATATTCAGCAGTGGACGTCTTTCGGCTGAAATGATGAATGATAATGATGATATATATTTATTTATTTACTATGTAGTCATAACTTCCACACTCAGAGACGTCACCCAAAAACGAATTAGATACCACCACCAACACAAACAAATCATTTTTAGACTGTTCTATTTTAACTGACAGGGTCCAAATTAATAACTGTCAATTAACGTGGTTATTCATTAACAAGTCCCAAGTAACGACTCTGAGTACCGGCACAATTTATTAAAGTAAGGTAGGTAGGTATCTACTTGTATTTAGCTTGTACGCTAATCTTGTTAATGTCACTGCAGGGATCCAGCAGAATATCAGCGTCAGGTATATCTGCCTGACACATGCTGAGCTGGACTCCCATTTGGTGCAACCTTGAGACGCACACCGCATCTTGTATATTTGTTATCCAAAAATGGAATTATGTCATAATGTCACACAATTTCTGTATGTCCCCTATTGTATATTGGCACCCTGTTTTATAATATTCATGAAATTTTTAATCGTTTATGCTCTTGTGTGTTGTGCTATGTCTTTTGTGTGCACTGAATAAATGTTTTATCTATCCATGTATCTATCTAATAAATACACGCAGCCCGCCCTCCAAGAAATTCCACTGGGTGTCCAAAAATAACTTAAATTTCGGAATTTTGTATCATCGGTTTCGTATTTTGGTTTTTTTTCCACCGACATCCGATTTTTTTTTTCTTTTTTGTAATAATAAATACACATAGTGGATAAAATACATATTATTGAAGCTAACTCAAAGTCGTTTAGAAAAATACCTGCCGTTACCCTGGAGACTCGTTCTAGGTCCTAGACTTAGTATAACGAAAATATTTTTAGGACAGGTCCTAAACTAACAACGAAATCCAACGCGCCTTCGTATTTAGTATCCTAAACAAATTAGAGAGCAGACATTAAAAAATCGAAACAAATGGCGTACCTAAGTGAATTCTAAAATTTTATGCTATATTTTAAATATTTTTGTTTTTATATACCGTGTTTCGAGAAACTCAAACTCAAAGCCATTGCCCAAAATTCGGTCTGGAGGAGTTTTATCTATCTATACTAATATTATAAAGTTGAAGAGTTTTTTTGGTTTGTTTGTTTGTTTGAACGCGCTAGTCTCAGGAACTACGGGCTGGAATTGAAAAAATATTTTTGTGTTGGATAGTTCATTTATTGAGGAACATATACCTATATATATTTATAGGCTATATATATAGGCTATATATCATTACGCTAAAACCAATAGGAGCGGAGCATAAATGAAAAATGTTGCAAAAACGGGAAAAATTATTCCTTTTTGAGAGCTTCCGTTGCGTGCGCTGCGTAAACGGGTTAAGTTAGGCAAATATCATGTATGATGGAATTGTTCCTCTTTAAAAGTTCTAAAAAAGGCCGCGACAGCATATGTCTATCTTTTAAAATTGAGTCACTATAACCTTTTTTTATGGTAATCAAATTTGTTCGAAATTAATGCATTATTTGCGAAGGAGTTTTATCAATATAATAATATTAATCCTTATCCAAATAAATATAATATGTTATTAATCACAAGTATTTAAATGTTAACAAAATTGTCCTTGACATCACTTGATTTTAATCAACATCTTAGGAGATATCATAATTTTTAAATATCTAAGCTGAATAGTTTGTTTGTTTATTTGGTTGAACGCGTTAATCTCAGGAAGTACTGGTTGGAATTGAAAAATTCATTTAGTGTTGGATAGCCCATTTATCGAGAAAAAGTAATGGGCTATATAACATCACGCTACGACCCTTAGGAGACGAGCAAAAAGTCAGAAAGTCAGAAAGAACGCTAAGCGAAAACGAAGTTATAGCACAGGCAAGCGTCGGGATGCCAAGTGGTGGGTCGGGCTCGGGCTCCGAAATAACACGCGGACGAAGTCACGGGCAGAAGCTGGTTATTATTAAATATTACTTAAAGATTTTTTCAGTTTTATATTTTCGTACTCGGTAGACCGAAAAATAAAAACTGAAAAGTCTTATTAGTAGGTAATAATTGAAGTGTTTTAATTTATAATTTTATTGTAAGGTATTTTTTGCATGCTGAATTATGTAAGCAACATTTAAGAAACTATTTGTATTTAAGATCTTTTATGTATAGCTCGCCAGTTGAATGGTTATATTATGCAAAATAAGATGTTCTATTCTATTCTATCTCTACAAAAACAACGGACAGTCATCTTTAGAACCGCCCAATATCACTCACATGCCTGCTACCAACGCATACGACACATCCAACATCCACATACATACACGTATAAATACAGACCCACAGATAACCTACCTTGTTAGAACGCAAGTTTATGTATCGGATACCCTACATCAGGGGTGGTAAACCTATGGCATCTATGTCACAATTTTCTGCAGCAGAAAAGGAATTTTAGTACGAAATCGTACGAAAAGAATTGCGCGTGCAGCACCGAACACGTGACAGAAAAAATATAGAATAAGAGACATTTAGTGTGAGATATCTATCTTCTCTCTCATGTAATGAAATGTTCTTAAACGTGACGCGTCTTTGAAATTTCACTCTCAATTTTATTCTCATCCAATTATCGAATCGCTGCCTAATAATTATTCTTCAAAAAATGTTTTATATGTAAACCTACCCTGTAACCTAACCTAACCTGTTTCCTGCAAAGGATAGGTTTAAAAATCTGAGTCGCAGGTCAAAATTATGCAAAAAATTTGTATACTGTGTTTCGGCAATGAAGACAGGAGGCAGGCAGGGCTTCTTCAATAAGGCTAGTTAATTGTTTTACAATAAAAAATATATTCTTCCGTTTTACAAATATTTTCGTACACACGATCCTGCGGTATATTACACACTGGTGGGGACGGACCGACCTTTCTCGAAGCTGTCGCGTGCGAGCCGTCCTCTCATTTCGAGCAACAGATGTCGCTACTAATCGCTTCTACTAATCGTGGGTGTATCGAATGCCGATAGATGGCGCTGCTTGACGCAACATACTGCAAATAAAATTTCATAACCTTTCAGTAACTCGGGTCTATAGCGAAGTTCATCATTTACTTGTGTTAATAACTATCGTTTTGTTTTTATTAATGATTACTTTATACTCCATTTCAAATAATATTAGACATTAAAATAAACATTTTTCAGGTGCAGTTAACAGTTGGTATTGTAACCACTTCTTTGCTTTTAATGCCATCTTTGTGCCTACGGAATAGAAGGCAAAATCGGTTGAACGGACCGTAAAAAAGGTTATTTAAATGTCCCATCTTATTTTAAATGGAGTATAGTTTTTTTTTTTTTTAATTCGCCTTAACTTTTGTCAGATATTGAAGGTTTCACAAAAAAACCCTGCACAGGCAATTAAAAAAAATGTGTCTGTTTCACATACAGTTCATGTGAAATGGTTCACCATCCCTGCACTACAACCGTTTTAGACGTACGGACGTCGCCGTGCGTCGCTCGGTTGGTAGGTAGGTAGGTACGTCTCAAAGACACGATATTGGAATATTGTACAAATTATGATCCTGCATGCTTGTAATATTGGAAGTATTGGTTTTAAGGTATGTACTATCGCGGACAGATGAATCCGCTCACTTCGAAAACAAAATCCCGTGCTCACGGTGCCCACATCTGTTTACCTCCCCTTTTTGTATCGACCAATAAAACAAAAATATACATAAGAATATTTTGTTTATATACATTTTTCAGCCTCTGTTACAATGATCACAAATGTCTGACCATCCTTTTTCGACCAATAAGAATAGAACATTTAAAAGCCTTAAGTTGATGAGCTTATGTAAGCGTGACTCTAGCGGCCGAGTGCTTCAAGCAAGAATATTCCTTAAGATAAGATAACAAATTTTAGTTGCATAAAACATGGTATACAAGGTGTTATTAAAATTATTATACAGAACATGTTTTGCTAAAAACTAAATTATGCAAACTAACTAAAAATACATTATGACATCAAAATATATCACGTTGAAATTCATAATAAAAAATCATAATACCATAGAAATTTACCTTATGAGCCATTTATATAATTGGATTTTAAATAATTTTCAATTTAATGTTTTAAACATATTTGATTTACGGTGGTCCGATTCATTTGTCCACGATAGTACCTATAAACTACATATATTGGATACCTAAATATCCCGACTTATGGCTGGAACAACTTCATGCAAGAATCAAAAAGTTACGTTTACGTCTTACGTTTAAGTCCAAAGTATTCGCATTATAATTAGGCATATTATGTAATTAATCGAACCTCTAATAATTCCCATTTTGCGCCCTTAAAAATATTATTGAACACTCGAATGTAATGAAGCTTAACCTAACCTATTTGGTCGGGGTAAACTAGGGCAGCTTAGTTACTGCGACCAACTCTGAGAAAAATCCAGAAGGTTAAAAAGAAACTCAATTATTAAAACTTTTGTTGGGATGTGACATAGGTTCTATAGTGTGATGCAATTAAATGTTCATTTAGTGTTACATAATGAATTTAATAATAATGGTTTCTGACTAAACACGGTGTATAAACAATAACTAAAACTGTGGTGATTTAGAAATACGCGAATGACGTGCGTACGTAACGCTGGTCTGTCTTACGATTACGACTATATTCGAACTGGGAGACGTGCAACGTCATAGGTACTTGAGCTCACACACAAGAGCTCACATGTGTGGGTTACGTACCATTACACACAGGACGCCCGGCAGATGTTAAACGTCGAAATTGATGGTTGTTGAAATAATTTATAATTAAAGAAAACCAAGAAATAAATATGGAGAAAAAATATATATATTTTTCTTATTAGGATAGTATATTCTTCTTCTTCTTCGCTTCGCTCTTGACTGAGCGGTCGTGGTCACAATGAGATATGTCCAATCGCAGGTGTTGCCGTAACTCGCCTCACGATCTCCCTCCATCTGTTCTGTTAGATGACAGTCTGGCGCATTCACTAACAGGGCCTCCAACTGCGGATTTAATTTGATCGGTCCACCTAATTGGTAACTTTCCGCGTGGCTTATTACCTTCTACTCTGCCCTACACCACTAGGCGCTCTATGGAGTCATTATTCCGTCTCGAGACATGCCCAAAGAACTTTAGTATTCGAGACTAGTGCTGATAAACGCTGTTTGATGCCGAGTAGGATCAGGACTAGGATGGTATATACAGCATATTTAATACAAGACAAATATTTTTAATATACTCCCAAGACCTATAGAAGTTTCACATCAAAAAGTGTGCATCATTAGAAGCGTAAAAAAAAATTTTGACGTTCATTAATAAAATAATAATGTCCATCATTGGAAACTTCTAATGATGGACACTTTTTTAAATTAATGAACCTCTAAAAAATTTAGAGCCATTAGAAACTTATTGAAAACATAAGTTGCTAATGGCTCTGTTAAATATTTCCCTTATTATTATTGGATTCTTATCGGCACAAGCATTACGAGATCATTTCGTGCCGTTCTGGGGCCCAGGTTTGCTATTTTTATAAATTTGTCACTCGCAACACGATCCCATTGTCATTTTGCAAAAAGTTCGTAATCTGCTAAATTCATAATGGTCGATCATTGGTCGGTCAATGGTCTCGTAATAGAATTGTATTACAATGGCATTTTGAACATTTATTCATGCCAGATTTCATTTATATATATTTTTACTTATTATTTATTAGTGTTATAAGCAATCTAAAGTAGGTAGTAGGAAGTTGGAAGTTTCGTAGGAAGTTTCATTTTTCATTATGTACGAGATTACCAATTCTTTCAATGGAGTGTCAGTGGCTGACCATTGGAAAGTCATAATGACGCCAATATATTAGTAGCTTACCAAACTTGTCAAAATCAACAATTGTAAAATCAATGATAGACCATTCTGACACTATTGTAATAGCAGACTTGAGGCCCTGTAGGGATAATTATGTCAGTATGTTAGTGGGTACCTGGAGTACCTATTCCAGACCCTAGCGACGGTCCTCAAACTGAAAACTCAAACTCAAAGCATTTATTTCAATTAGACATTTACAGAATGAGCTCTTTCCTTTAACTTTTTTCTTTTATATAAATCTACATAATATATATTTTATTGTTAGAGTGTATTGAGGAGACGTGTCCTAGAGTGAAGACCGCGTCCATCGGCAAGCGGAGTGTGGGACACCCCCCAGCTAGATGTACCGACGACCTTAAAAAGGTAGCTGGGACAGACTGGATGCGGAAGGCGGAGGACAGAGTGTTGTGGCGCAGCCAGGGAGAGGCCTATGTCTAGCAGTGGACTGCGATAGGCTGAATTGATTGAAGGAGTCGGTCAGTCAGAAATATGAAGCTATAGTTGCCCATTCTAAAGCGTAGTAAGTAATTACCTATGGAGAAGAACGAGCAAGAAACGTAATTAAATTATATAACAATCCTCAAACTCTAAAACATAAACATGACCATTTTTTTGCACCATAGATGGCATAACATGTAGATCCTCTTTCCGAATGTTATTTTCAGATCATGAAAATCTATTGTATACGCACTCATGTTTGAAAAAAAATAATTATCATAAATCTTATCTTATCTTACGGTTTTGTATAAAATTTCTTACATTCGGGAAATGCAGCTATATAGCAGTGGAATTTTGGTGGAGTTTCTATACTGCGGTATGTAAAGGAATGTTGGCCTTTGCTGGTTACACAATAATTCCTTTTCCTACTGTGCTTGGGAATATCGCATACGTATTTAGTTTCATGAGGAAGTCAAAGTGGCACCGATGATTGAAAAGTTGTGTGGCAATCGGTTGTGTGATGTATGGGCATGTATGATGCGGAGTGAGGAAAATCTCGTGAGGGAAGTTTTGAGTATGAATGTGTAGGGCTATAAGAGTGGGGAAAGAACAAAGAAACTATGGATGGACAGTGTGAAAGATGATAATTATGGCTAGAAAGGGACTGACTACCGAGATGACGTCTAATAGTGAAGTATGGAAGAAAAATAAATTTTGCGCCGACACCAAATAAATTGGGATATGGGCAGGTGAATGATGACGTAGTTTATAAGATAAGAAGTTTTGTCTAAAATTAAAATATTCGATTAAACGGTTTTTTAAGGCGGAGATTTCTTGAAAACGGTCAAAAAGTGTGTTTTTAAAGCAGTGTATGTCTTAAACCTTAAATAATGTTGACAAAAAAAAAGAAGATATTTTCAAGTCTTATTTTAATACGGTGATGGAACTCAAATCATAATTAAACATACATTAATGCATCAAAAAAATCTTCGAAGACACCTCTTAATTGTCTTTAAAAGCAATTTATCACTTCATTAACAATTATAATTAGAATTAAAAATATATTATACCATAAAATGTCTAATGCCAAACTGCATTCAGTGATGGATTATTTATTATTAAATAGTTAATATCTAATATCTAATAAATTAATAATGCGTCTTATTTGGGACAGCGCTCCCGGATGGGGGAGTCCTATTACTGGCTGGACGTACGACGCGTTGCGTGAGCTCAGTACAGAACACGCAAGCTAAGCCACTCAAGGCCACTGGCATATATCTGGGGCTTAATGCACAATGTCAAAGGCCTATTCGATGATATAGCGAGATCTGTCTCTTCAGGAGTTTTATTTTAGATACCTATATTACCCAGTAAAGAAGCATCAATTAAAAGTTGTTTTTGGAATGAACACTAGCAATGTTTTTAAATTTTCCCTGCACGTACTTAATTATCAAGTATTCTACCAATATGGAGTTTTTGGCCCGTTCTCCAAAAGCAAAAGCAAAAGGAGTATGTAAGGCAGGTGGCGCTCTATAGTTTCTGCATACCCCCATAGGAAAAAGGCGTGAGTTTATGCATGTATGTATGTTTTCTCCATAAGAACGCACAACGATTTGGAATGGGCAACTATGACATTCATTGATTCTTGACTATTCAAAAGTGCCTATTATTTTAATTATATAATTTTCAAAAGAGTAACCGTGGAGTTTCTTGCCGGTTCTTCTCCATAGGACACGACCAATTGGAACCGTGCACCTAGCTTCTGACGTTTTATAAGTGCCCATGTAGGTTTATGACAAATAAAATATTTTGGTTTTGAATTAAAATTAATGCTTTGAGTCTGAATTTCGGGTTTTTGGGTATTGTGTTACCCAGTAACTGGCTTGTGGAGGTGAAATAGGTATTCGCTCTGTGGCGGCATCTACAACGCCACATGCGAACAACGTATCAAAGACCTGACGTCACAAATCCTGCATCGCGCAATCAGAATTTACCGTGCGACTAGCATATTACTATAGAGTATGAGTGAACTTTACACCCTGTTCCTCATACCTCTATATTGGTGACCCCGAAATGGACATTAGCGCAGCCTTCGAGCAGCTACTTCAGCGTGACGTCATCAACATCACTTTCTCGACCTTAAGAGCGGCGAGTCACACAGCCAGCTAGCACCCACGGCTTCAACGAGTAACCTGACCAACTACATGCAGCGAACGCGCATATCTGGTCATCACCCTCAGCCTCATCAGCAACCTTGGCACAGCACATTGCACTTTCGGTCGGTCCACAAGCAGAGTGCTTCAACCCTCTCATGGTCGACGCCAGCAGTCAGCCTCTACCCGGCGCTGTACCACATCCGACTCACTGGAGCATAACGCAGCGCCACCCCGACTCACTGGGGAAACTCCACAGACAGTTCCGACCCACTGAGAACTACGCGGCACCAGATTCTGGCTCACTGGAACCACAACTGGCCCTGGCAATCATCATTATGAACTGACTCAGCCCACTATCGACCTCCAGTCTCCGGAGGGGAGTGATGTGGCGGATCTACAACGCCACATGCGAATGACGCATCAAATACCTGACGTCACAAATCCTGCATCGCACAATCAGAATTTACCATGCGACTAGCATATATACAACATCCCGACATCAACCGTCGGGCAGTTACACCCGTCTGGTCGGAGGATCCTCCCTTTACAGTAGAGTATGAGTGAACTTTACACCCTGTTACTCACACCTATAAAGCTCCATGTAAAATATTGGTATTCACGTGTATCCGGTTAGACTGGAAGCTGACCCCAACATAGTTTGGAAAAGGCTAGTTCTGACTAGACTTTTCCAAACTATGTTGGGGTCAGCTTCCAGATAATGGTCTCCATCAAATTCACAACCCCTCGCTCGCCATGTCACGCTTTTAAAACTTTTTATATAACCAAGAACCGACATCCCCTCTACGACCACACGACTACTCTGGATAGACTAAAAAGTCTCAGGAGCTTCTTACTGTCCACGCAGGCGATCAAAGACAGGCCATCCAGGGAGTGAAGTAATTTGTGGGAAGAGAGGTAAAACGCCAGGAGCACCTGACTCCCGGTTACGAACTGCAGTGGCCTCTTTGGAAAGCTATCAATCGACTGCGTACTCAAGAAGGCCGCTGCAAACATAACCTGGCGAAGTGGGGCATAGTCGATTCACCTAACACTCAATGCGAGTGCGGCGCTCCTGAACAGACTATGTCCCATCTGCTCGAGTGTCCCAATTGTCCGTTCGCTTGCACTCTTGATGACTTGAACAACGCCTCTGACACCGCAATAAATGTGGCCACCTGCTGGGCCCAAACAGTATAGATGTATCGTCGAATCGTAAAGAAAAAGAAGACAACTTGTTATTGCAACGATATTAATATTCAAAACTATCACGCACGTTTCCGCCATCTTTCACTACCAACCGAACGTCGAGCTGCAAAATTCCAAGATGCCCGCCCCGATCCCGGAACAAAATAACATAACTTCAAAATAATTTACGGCGACACGGATACATAATAACGTAAGTTTTGAAGCCACGCTTGACAACTTCATATTGTACTATGTTTGTGGACTCGGTAGGAATCCTTGTTATGTTAATTAGTTTCAGTAAGGGAAATTAGAGGTGAGCGTCCTGTTTTATGAACAAGACTGTTGAGATTGGGGAAATGTTACTCATTTTAAACTCTGAAGGGGTTTCTTGTTGCGTAGGCTATGACTATGAAGATACTGACTTGGACTGGAGTTTTGTGAATCATAAGTAGGTAGGTACCCACAATTAATCATAGACCGGAAGTAATTTGTCCTTCCTTCTGCCTGAAATACTTTATGCCGTTTGTAAAGATATAAATTGATATATTCCGTACGTACGGAATATATCAATTTATATCTTTACAAACAAATAAAATTGAATTGTCTGTTTGTAATGTCAAAATCCGTGTGGTGCCGGATGTAAAGAATAGCACTACGCCGTTTCCTCCCGTGTGTGTCGTAAAAGGCGACTAAGGGACTTACTAGAGAATGGGCAGCAGCGTTCTCTATGCACTTTTAACACCATACTGCGATCGCCAACCCGCCTGCCAAGCGTGGCGTTTATGGCAAACCCTCCAATTGGGGGTGGCTTATATCCAGCAGTGAATGTCTTTTGGCTGTAATGATGATGAATGATGAATGTCAAAATCAAGTGATGACAGGTGGAGTAAAGCAGTGACCGAGTGGCGTGCAGGGACTGGAAGTCGAAGTGTCGGTCGTCCTATGGCGAGATAGGTGGACGACATTGTTGCCATCGCGGGTAGAACCTGGATAAGGCTGGCACAGGAGTGTGGGGATTGGCACAAGAAAAGATAGACCTATTTAAAGTCGGGCTGTGGATGATAAATGTCAAAATAACAGCGTTTTACTAAATGCTTACGAAAGTATATACGGTATCTACATGTAACAAAAAATACAATTTTTAAATTTTTTGACTGTCGTTCTTTTGGACTCTCACTTGTAAGAAGTTACTTAGGGCTGATTTTTCAATAGTCAGATAAATAATTATATAATTGCATAGCACAGGTGTGAGTACTATGTACTATATAGAGCTACCATTTACCGGGTAATATGTCTTTTATTGACTTGAATGTGCCCTGGCGGATGAGAGTATGTCATGCTCACTCAAATGTCTCGCTGGTGGTGGCATGTGTGTTGGATCATTAAGTTCCCTTCATAATGGTTGAGCTAAGTGGTGCTGATCCATGCGTCATGTTCGTGAACGGGCGCCGTCAGTTGGGACTGGTCATCTCTTAGCTGCCACGGCTTATTTTTAATTTTTGAATTGTTTAAATTACGGACGCTTCTAACGTGCACGTCTTTCTACATTGTTCTCACACGTATAACTTCAACATGAATGATGTAACCCATATTTTGTAACAATATTTTGTTTTAAAAGAGTGTCTGTGGAGTTTCTTGTCCGTTCTTCTCCATAGGAACCTACTACGCTTTGGAATGGGCAACTAGTTTCATTTTTCTGACTGACCGACCCCTTGACAATTCAAAAGTACCTGTATTTGGTTTATTTGAAATAAATGCTTTGAGTTTGAGTTTGAGTTTGAATATCTGAAGAGTAATTTGCTTATTATTAAAGTTTAAATATAAAATATTCCTGTGATTGATTTTCCATCCATCACACATACTCGTCGCATAAATATACGAGTTAAAAATTTGCCGGTTTGTGTTGGATATATTAAAAACTATCGCAAAGTAATGCGTTAAATTGTAAATGGTTTGTTACAGTTTACAATTTTTCGATAGTTGAATAATCTCGCTAGATCGATTATAAACTTAAGAAGTTCATAATGTTACCGTAGATACACTATAAGATGTCTTCATTATAATTATGGTATGCCGTGTTTCAATGATGTCATACGTTAAGCGAGAAATTGTAAAACTATTCCGAAATGTCAGCTTTTAAAGCATGGATATAACAAAACGATGAATCATTTAAATCCTCTTCAAAACATTGTGCCAATTTTATAACTGTCTGTTTAGTTCCTACATGTTGAACGCAGTATAGTAGGCACTTATACCCAAAGTCTCAAATTCAGATAATTTATGTAAACAAAGGGGATAACACAAGAAAAAAATATCCTCGTATTGGTAATTCACATAAAATGGCGAAAAAAGAGGTTAAATTTTCTTTTAAGTACTGATTTTAAGAAATAATAATTAACAAATAATCATACCGTAATTATTTTTATAAATTTCCGGTTTTAAACAAAGTTATTAATAAAAGGAGATTTTCTGGTATAAAATATTTTATGATACTGGTAACACTGCAGGAGATACAAACATTTTCAATTTTTTTACATCTTCAACAACACTAATATTACAAGTCTCATTCATAGATTCATATTGTAAATAGCATATCTAGCCACATTTTGGATGAAAACGGCTGTAAACTGTTTCGAGTGGAAATCGATTTTGGGAGGCCTACGTCTAGCACTGGACTTAAAAGGGCTGATTATGACGATCATATGCCGTGTCTCCGACATGCTACACAATACATTGTTGGCAACGGTATTTTGTTTAAATAGTTCTTATAATTAATTCACTTTAATTTTAGCGATGACTATTTACAAAAAAAGAATATGATAAAATGTTTTGCACCACTGTCCTGTCATTTTGACAGTGACATTTCTTGACATTACTTTGTTTACATAAATTATCAGAATTAGAGACTTTGGGTATAAATGTAATTTGTTTAGCTTTTCAATGTATAATGAACTGAAATTTAATTTCCGTGTACACCTGAATACGCTTTAATGAAGAGCTCGGACCCAGTCATAATAATTCTATCATCATATAAATTTTGGTTTTGATTAAGTTCACTTTTATAAGCGCAGTTTCGTATTTACTTACCTTGACATGACACTAACGGGGTCCTTATTTTAAACTTGGTCCTTTGATCCGTCACAATAACTGAAGACTAATAACAATTATACAACGTTTTATATACATAATTATTGTCATTACTAAATATTTTATACAAAATGACATGAATATTTACTTTGAAAAATATTACATATAATACTTTAATTATTGTGAATGTGAGTACTATGTGGTTCATTTTTTTGCTTTAAGATTATCTTCTTTTTTTTTTCCTCTTTCGCACGTAGTTTTAATGATGGTCTGGTATTTTGAGTACTTTATGCGGCCTACCCAAATGTCCTTTCTTTGGTATTAATCGTCGAGTCGTTAAGCTACTTATATTCTGAGTTGAGCTACACGTTTACTGACAAATGCTTGCACTGACTGGACAGGTCCACTCAAAACTGTGTGGCTCTTTCCTCAAAAGACCATTTCAGACACGGATCTACATGGTTATCACATGATCTGACCAAGATTATGTCTGGACTTTAAAAGAGACAGACCTCTGAATTTGTTTCACCATATCTTCTCTTAATTTTTTTGTCAGATAGGAAATGTCGACTTCACCTAGCTTATTATAATTTTTTTTTTTTATGACGTGTAAAAGTTATTTCGATATCCTATTTACAGAATAAACGATTTCATTTCAATCATCATTTATTTCCCACATCATAGAATACAATCCATTTCGATATAATAATACATAAACCACTTTATCAGCTAGTTTTAAGGCTTCCCGCACACAGGCACGACGCGCGGGTCTATGTGTAGTACACTGGCTAGCACATCAAGTTACCACAAACTGTCAGATTTTCTCTTTCGATTTTGAACTTATACATGAACATTTTAAAGTTTAAATTCGTTTGGACAAATCTGATAGTTTCGTGTAAATTGATGTGCTGGCCACCGTACATCAATCAACTGTACCAGCATCGCATCGCTCACGTCGCGCTTGTCTGTGGGAGCCTTTAGTATACATTTCGCAGATATTAGTATTAAACAATAAGAAAAAAGAAAAGTGGATTATTATAACAACAAACATAATGTTCAAAGCAAAAATATCTACCGAATACGATTTGCCCAAAGGAACCTAAAAAAATACACGGTATTTTCCTAACTAAGTACCCGCTAGTTCCTGTAATATAATAAAGAAAAGACACAAAAAGTCTACGCCATTTTCCCCAACGTCACGCAAAAACAAGCCCATAGTTACATTACATAAATCCACTTTATCACATCACGTTTTGTGGGAGCACTCCAAGATGTACCGCAGACAAGAGTAAAGTAATGTTAGGCTTTCAAAGAATTATTGTACAAGCTTGTATGGAAGGGATTTTGGAATAACTATGCCGGGAAATACGTAGGTTGGAATGTTTCTTTTAGTGAGAGTTATTTAAGCTCGCATTAATAAACTGTTTCCATGACACATCCACATTTTTGTATTCCAGGCAGGTAGATACCTACTTATACTCCACTAGCTTTTGCCCGCGGATCCGCTCGCGTGGATGTCGGTTATCGCGTAAAAAAGTAGCCTATGTCCTTCTACATATCCCAGGCTATATCTCTGCCAAATTTCATGACGATCGGTTCAGCGGTTTAGGCGTGAAAACGTAACATACAGACAGACAGACAGACAGACAGAGTTACTTTCACATTTATAATATTAGTATGGATTATAAAATCGTTTGATATACCCCTCAAAAGACATAAAACCTATTTAGTCTAATGATAAAAACTCTTAGTTAAAATGGTCACTGTTCTAACCTAATATAACCCAATAATTCACTAACAATGGAGGGGAGAAAAAGAGCTTATAAAGAAAAAATAGATGCGGGGCAGTCTTTGGGGACTGTCGATAGAAGTAAAAACTAAGTAACTAAACGTTCGGTGACGATGACACGAGTTCCATGATTTTTGTTCAACCAAAAAGTACACATATATACACAGTATACATATAGCTCATGGAAAGCGTTCGGTGACGATGACACGAGTTCCATGATTTTTGTTCAACCAAAAAGTACACATATATACTCAAAATATATATCGCTCATGGAAAGCGTTCGGTGACGATGGGTCCTCGTGAGTCCCTTAGAAATAAATTCAAAGTAATTGATATACTAACTTTGCCTTCTCTTTATATCTTAGAAAGTATTTTGTATGTTCGCAAAAACTTAGGACTTTTCAAAATAAGAAGCGATTTCCATAACATAAATACACGTAGTAAACATGAAATTGTGATACCCAAATTCAGATTAACTAAAACTAGCAAGTTATTTCTTATAAACAGTATCCGCTTTTATAACAAGTTGCCAAAGTCGGTTACAGAACTTAGCGACGGAAAGTTCAAAACCCACATCAAACGTGTCCTTATCAAAAAAGCATATTATAAGATAAAAGACTACGTTGAAGACAAGGAAGTTTGGCAATAATTCCATCTGCACATGTGGCTTCCCTGGTACCTCATAAACAACATAATTACGTCAATGTCTATTAACTGCTTCCAAATAACGATGTTTATTTAGAATTTTTAATTATTTTTTTACATACTTCCTTGACATAATCTTTTCATTATTTGACACTTTCATTATTCGACCTACAAATCGAATTCCAATTCTTTATTAGTGGCTTTTGTGGACATGATATTTATTCAGATATGTTACTGTAGTTGTAATTGCAATCATGTCATTAATATTTTATATACTTAGATTATTTTATATTTTGTGAATGTGAGAACGTTGTAGGCCTAGTAGAGTGTAGATTTGTTGGCGGTTTTCTATTTTGTTAAGTACCTGGTAATTGTTGAAAGGCCTACACTGTCCTCCCATACCTATTATCACTGTTATTTTATAATATTGTAAAGCCAATTATTTTTAAAAGCGTAACCGTGGAGTTTCTTGCCGGCTCTTCTCCATAGGAAACGACTAATTGGAACCGTGCACCTAGCTTCTGACGTTTCATAAGCGACCATGGTTTATGTGAAATAAAATATTTTGATTTTGTTTTTTTTTTTTTGATGACGCGAGTTCCATGATTTTTGTTCAAACAAAAAGTACACATATATACACAGTATGCATATAGCTCATGGGGAGCGTTCGGTGACGATGACGCGAGTTCCATGATTTTTGTTCACCCAAAAAGTGCTCAACGCTAAAGAAGTTTTCACTTAAAAAAAAAACCACTTGCCCCTTAAAACACTCGTAATCTCATATAATCTTCATGTTAGCAGCACACTGTAATAAACTATATCCGACCTACCCTCCTTAGGGTATTCTATAGATACCTACACAAAGTTTAGTGTCAGTAAAAATGAGTACAACACTAATAACAATAAATTTTCTTTAGATGCCCCTGAGAATGGGCTGGGACAGCGGATGTATTGTTAGGATGAAGCGAGGTAGATGTTACATGTGAAGATTATTGTACAAATCCTACCTCAGAACGATTTCGTCTGAGGTAAGTAGGAACCTAATGATGTTCAAAGTGGCAGTAGCCAAACGATGAGAGCACGGGGAGAGCAGCGTTCACAATAAAGACAAAAATGGAATTATAAAAAACATAATTTAAAAATATAATATATATATATATAAAATATATTATATTATGTATTTATATATTATATATATATATATATATCTATATATACTAATATATAAAGCTGAAGAGTTTGTTTGTTTGAACGGGCTAATCTCAGGAACTACTGGTTGGAATTGAAAAGTTCTTTTTGTGTTGGATAGTCCATTTATTCAGAAATATTATAGGTTATATAACATTACGCTACAACCAAAAGGAGCGGAGCATAAATGAAAAATGTTGCAAAAACGGTAAAATTTATTCCTTTTTGAGAGCTTCCGTTGCGTGCGCTGCGTAAACGGTTTAAGTTACGCAAATATTATGTATGATGGAATTGTTCCTCTTTAAATTTAAAAAAAAAAGTCCATGACAGCATATGTCTATCTTTTAAGATTGACTCACTATAACCTTTTTTATTGTAATCAAATTTGTTCGAAATTAATGCATTATTTGCGAAGGAGTTTTCATAAACATATAACAACAATACATAAACATAGGGTATTAATCCTTATCCAAATAAATACGTTATTCATCACAAGTATTTAATTTGGAACAAAATTGCCCTTACATCATTTAATTTCAATGAATATCTTAGGAGATATAACTGTTTTATAATAACTCCGCAGCAAAATAATGATCAACTCTGCGAGGTAGTCTATTCTAAAGCTGAAGAGTTCGTTTTTAGGGTTCCGTACCCAAAGAGTAAAATGGGACCCTATTACTAAAACTCCACTGTCCGTCTGTCTGTCTGTCTGTCTGTCTGTCCGTCTGTCACCAGGCTGTATCTCATGAACCGTGATAGTTAAACAGTTGAAATTTTCACATATGATGTATTTCTATTGCTGCTATAACAACAAATACTAAAAAAAAGAAAAAATATATATTTAAGGGGGGCTCCCATTCAACGGACATGATTTTTTTGCCGTTTTGTTAGCTCCGCCCGTGTGGATGTTGGTTATCGCGTAAAAAAGTAGCCTATGTCCTTCTCTATATCCCAGGTCAATCGGTTCAGCGGTTTAGGCGTGAAAACGTAACATACAGACAGACAGACAGACAGACAGACAGAGCTACTTTCACATTTATAATATTCGTATGGATAGCTTTTGCCCGCGGCTCCGCCCGTGTAGATGTCGGTTATCGCGTAAAAAAGTAGCCTAAGTCCTTCTCCATATCCCAGGCTATATCTTTGCCAAATTTCATGACGATCGGTTCAGCGGTTTAGGCGTGAAAACGTAACATACAGACAGACAGACAGACAAATAGACAGACAGACAGAGTTAATTTCACATTTATAATATTAGTAAGGAAAAGGATTTGTATGGATGGTACGGAACCCTTCGTGCGCGAGTCCGACTCGCACTTGGCCGGTTTTTTGTTTTTTGAACGCGCTAATCTCTGGAACTGCGAGTTGGATTTGAAAAAATCTTTTTGCATTTTACAGCCTAATTCTTGAGGAAGAATTACATTCCTATTAACTAGAACACCATTTTTTTTTAAATGAAAGTTTATGCGAAAACGAAGTAAAAGCACGGGCAGGCAATGTGTTGCGACGGGGTGGGTCGGGGGAACAAGAAATTTAACGCGGACGAAGTCGCGGGTAGAAGCTAAATAAAGTAGATCATTCTTCGCAATAAACTTAATAAAATTATAAATATAAAGGCATTAAGTCTGCTTTTGTACATTATTTTTTACTTGTGCATAAAGTTTTAATAAATAAATATATTATTTACTAGCTTCTGCCCGCGACTTCGTCCGCGTAGAATTTCGGCCCACAACCTACCTCGTCGCATCGCATCGCCCGTCCGCGCAATTACTTCGTTTTCGCTTAGCATTTTTTCCCAACATTTTGTCGTTTTGCTCGGCTCCTTAGGGGCGTAGCGTGATGTTAAATAGCCTACACTTATTTTGTTGCGGAGTTATTTTAAAATTATGATATCTCGTAAAGGTCGCTCTACACTTAGTCCGCGGATCACGGCGCGATTTCGCGGCGCGAACTTGCCGCAAATTTAACAATGACTCTACACTCGCAATGGTTTGCGGAATTTTCACAGTTACGTTCGCAACGTTGAATGAAATGGATGTCGAAGTAGCTGTTGCTGCGTCCCTAACAATGTGCGCGTTAGCGTACTATAATTTTGTACATATTAAAAATGAAACGCAAATTAAGAATCGGTGGAGAAAACGATGACAAGTATCCATCGTAATCGATCAAGGTTATCGTTCGTCCACGTTACGTAAATTTTTTTGATAAACCACAGTGCAGGTCTAGCTCAGACAACGGCTCGAACAATATACTGACCGTCGCGGACTGCGAGTGTGGAGTCATGCACGTTCGCGTCGCGTTCGCGCTTCGCGCTCCCTTTGACGCGGAACAAAAAACCGACGAAAATTGGGGAACAAAGCGCTAAACCGCGAAGAATATGCGTAACGGCTCCACACTTAGCTTTCGCCCCCTTTCGCGGCCATCGCGCGCGATCCGCGGGCTAAGTGTAGAGCGGGCATAAGATGTTGATTGAAATCAAGTGATGTCAAGGACAATTTTGTTAACATATTTATTTGGATAAGGATTAATATTATGTTGATAAAACTCCTTCGCAAATAATACATTAATTTCGAACAAATTTGATTACCATAAAAAAAAGGTTATAGTGAGTCAATCTTAAAAGATAGACATATGCTGTTGCGGACTTTTTTTTAGAACTTTTAAAGAGGAATAAATCCATCATCATATTTGCCTAACTTAACCCGTTTACGCAACGCACGCAACGGAAGCTCTCAAAAAGGAATAAATTTTCCCGTTTTTGCAACATTTTTCATTTATGCTCTGCTCCTATTGGTCGTAGCGCGGTGTTATATAGCCTATAATATTCCCCAATAAATGGACTATCCAACACAAAAATAATTTTTCAATTCCAACCAGTACTTCCTGAGATTAGCGCGTTCAAACAAACAAACAAACAACCAAACAAACTCTTCAGCTTTATATTTATAATATGGATGGTATTTAAAAGTACTTCAATTTTATTTAAAAGTACTCCCATTTCATTTACCTAATTTTGCCTGTGTTCCACCAAATATACTGAATGTGCACCAAAATATAACCTAACCTAACCTAATCTTTAATATTTGGTGCACGATCAGTATTTTTCGGGGAAGAATAAAATTTTAGAAATGCATACATAGATGTACCTTAAGATTTTTGGTGAACACAAAAATATTATCCTTATAATATTAGTATAGATAAGCGTTCAAAAACTCAAACCACGGAATATTCCCTTTTCTCTAGGTATGTAACTTCGTTCTCAATTCGTACAAAACTAAGGGGTTGAATACACAGCGGAGTCATAAATGTTAGTAACATCGTGTAAATGACTAGTTCAACATAGGGACCCGTAAAGGGAGGGACTGATTTGCTCAAAGACCGTATTCATGAGTATTATTATTGTGGAGGTAGATTTTAGGTTTGTTTTGGTGAATAGGTAGATGGGGCTAAATTTTTATTGGGACAATAATGGAAGAGTTATTAACTTTTTCTCGAGTTCCACTTAAATATTATTTTGAGACAGTATATACTGTTAGGTACGATAGGCCGCACGGCAGTGAGTGCAATGGTAACATAACTAGTACAGGGTTTTTCAACAGGAAACGGTTATTTGAACTGAAATAAAAACACTATGATTGTCTACAATTACATCATATTTTCTTTTTTTGATGGATTAGTTTTTGGCATTATCTATGGAATACCATACTATTATAGGTTATATAATATCACGCTACGACCAATAGGAGCGGAGCATAAATGAAAAATGTTGCAAATACGGGAAAAGTTTTTTTGAGAGTTTCCTTTGCGTGCGCTGCGTAAACGGTTTAAGTTACGCAATTATCATGTATGATGGAATTGTTTCTCTTTAAAAGTTCTAAAAAAATGCCCGCGACAGCATATATGTCTATCTTTTAAGATTGACTCACTATAACTTTTTTTATGGTAATCAAATTAGTTCTAAATTAATGCATTATTTGCGAAGGAGTTTTGTCAACATAATATTAATCATTATACAAATAAATATGTTATTAATCACAAGTATTTAAATGTAAACAAAATTGTCCTTGACATCACCTGATTTCAATCATCATCTTAGGAGATATCATAATTTTAAAATAACTTCGCAACAAAATAAGTGTATGGCTATTTAACATCACACTACGCCCCTGAGGAGCCGAGCGACAAAAAGTCGGAAAAAACGCTAAGCGAAAACGAAGTAATTGCGTGGACGGGCGATGCGATGCGACGGGGTGGGTTGTGTGCCGAAATTTTACGCAGACGAAGTCGCGGGCAGAAGCTAGTTATTAATATGACCACCTCGGCTCCAAACACGGCCATACACGGCCTGTGATACAGGTTTATCCTAATACAGGTATCCAACATTATAATAACTTTGTAAATTATTTCAAATATTTTTTTTTCGTGCCTCGGTAAATACTTTAAGCCGTTGGTCCCGGCTGTCATTCGTGGATCTTTAACAGTCGTTACGGGTCGTCAGAAGCCCAAAAGTCTGACAGCCAGTCTTACCAAGGGGTATCGTGTTACCCAGTTACTGGGTTGTGGAGTTCAGATAAGCAGTCGCTCCATGTAAAATACTGGTATTCAGCTGCATCCGGTTAGACTGGAAGCCGACCCCAACATAGTTGGAAAAAGGCTAGGCAGATTGATTTTAATTTTACCAATTTTAATACTGAATAAATACGATTAAAATTCCTCATCATCATCATCATCATCAGCCTATAGCAGTCCACTGCTGGACATAGGCCTCTCCAATTCCACGCCACTCAGCTCGATTCTCGGCAACTCTCATCCAGCTGCTACCAGCCACCCTGCGAAGATCGTCGCTCCACCTAGTCTGAGGACGTCCTACCTTACGTTTGCCGATTCGCGGTCTTCCCTCAAGAACACGTCTACCCCAACGGTCATCGGTTCTACGGCTAATATGGCCGGCCCATTGCCACTTCCGCTTGCTTATTCTGTGAGCTATGTCGACAACTTTGGTTCTCTGCCGGATCACCTCGTTCCGGATTCGATCCCTCAAAGAAACTCCAAGCATAGCCCGTTCCATAGCTCGCTGAGCGACCTTGAATTTATGGACCAGCCGTACCGTGAGTGTCCACGTTTCGGCTCCGTAAGTCATAACAGGCAAAACGCACTGATTGAAGACCTTGGTCTTTAGGCTCTGTGGAATACGCGACGAGAAGACGCGGCGAAAAACTCAAAACGCAAAGCATTTATTTCAATTAAACCATTTACAGGCACTTTTGAATTGTCAAAGAGACGGTCAGTTAGACAGAAAGTTGAAGCTAGATGCCCATTCCAATACGTAGATCACTATGGAGAAGAACGGATCTTCTCTTACCAAATGCTGCCCATGCGCGATTAAAATTAAAAGAAATAAAATACTTATTAAGTTATAAGATTGAATCGCATAAATTAATTAATTCGTGCCAATAGACAATCTATTAAGGACACCATCTGCTTTCAAAGATACATTCTCCCTATTGAAAAAGCCTGTTTAAGCTGTCTTATTCTATTGAAACTCCATACTACGCTAGGCCAGCTCAAGGTCAAAGTGTTGGCACTGACGTGCGGCCTATGTAGGTACGGTGGCCAGCACATCAAGTTACCACAAACTGTCAAATTTTCTCGTACGAGTTTGAACTTAATCATCAACATTTTAAAGTTTTAAATCGTTTGGAGACAGTGTCGTGTAGCTTGATGTGCCGGCCACCACAATGATAAAGCTCAGTTTAAATATTTACTAAAATATGCGCCGAGTGAAAAATAGAAGAGCAGTTTGTGACCCAAGTTTACTTTCATCAGACAGCAAACTAAGTTACAACCTACTGATTTTTTTAAGTACCAGATCTTACCTAGGTCTTTGTGATCAGTTAGAGCCTTAGAGCTCAATTCGTACTGCCAGGCGAGGCTAATGAGGCGGATTCCTGAAATGGTTTCCACCTTTTTGATGTCTATTAGGTAGGTACCTCTCTGAAAGGGAAGCGTATTTGCTTTAGAGCACCTTCCGACTATGAGATAAGTACGAATTTTTGACTTGAAAAAAAAAAACAATACATCTGTAGGTAGGTAGGTACTCACTACCGTGGCAATGAACAAAGAAGAAATAAACATCATGCGAATAACATCAGCCATTCAGCCCTCCAAACGCTAAAAAGATCAGGCAACGTCGCATTGTCTCAAAAATATCTTTCTCCTCAAAAAATAGATTGCCAGTAAAGAAAATTGGATTCGAATACAACAGTACGGATAGCAATCAAATCGGGATTGGTCCAGTTTGTCCCGATTCTTGGAACCAATGTGATTAGATTGGATGCCGTTTTGATACGAATATAGAACATAATTGGCGCCGAAGTGCTATGATCGGTTACAAAATGGCGGGCGTATTAGGTCTAGGTTTTGTTGGCTATACTTACCTGTTTTTAGCCCTCAACTCTTTAGAAGATACTTATTGTAAGTAGTATTATCAAGTTATGGGGTTTTAAACCAATTTAAAGTGGCTGAATGCAACAACTAGAAATTGGCTAACGCTAAATTATGGTATGTTAGCCTGTTCTCCCTGCTAGGGCTGCGGGTTTGTCCGAAAGGGATACCGTGGCCCTGGCACACAGGCAACTGAAGGAACACGGGTGGGTTTCAGTCAGTAAGTCTGACACACCCTGCCGCTCTGCCCAGAGCGGGAGAAGTTATTTGATAATTTCGCACCCTAAAAAAAAAAAAACCCTGTTCTCACAGAGAGGAGGCCTGTGTACCAGCAGTGGGAACGTTATGCGCTGATTATGCTTATTTACCTAATCATGTAAGTGAGATTATGCGGTTTATAAAGCCCCCCAGGATATCGTAGAAATCGTTGCAGCTCTAGAGCTGCTCTTATACTTAAACTCAATCTCCTTGAATTATATAATTGCATAGCACAGGTGTGAGTACTATGTATTATAGAGCTACCATTTACCGGGTAATATGTCTTTTATTGACTTGAATGTGCCCTGGCGGCTGAGAGTATGTCATGCTCACTCAAATGTCTCGCTGGTGGTGGCGTGTGTTGGATCATTCAGTTCCCTTCAAAATGGTTGAGCTAAATGGTGCTGATCCATGCGTCATGTTCGTGAACGGACGCCGTCGGTTGGGACTGGTCATCTCTTAGCTGCCACGGCTTATTTTAATTTTTGATTTTTTTCTATTACGGACGCTTCTAACGTGCACGTCTTTCTACATTGTTCTCACATGTATAACTTTAACATAAATGATGTAACCCATATTTTGTAACAATATTTCGTTTTAAAAGAGTGTCCGTGGAGTTTCTTGCCCGTTCTTCTCCATAGGAACCTACTACGCTTTGGAATGGGCAACTAGCTTCATCTTTATGACTGACCGACCCTTTGACAATTCAAAAGTGCCTGTATTTGGTTTATTTGAAATAAATGCTTTGAGTTTGCGTTTATAAGGTCGCAGCATTATGCAGAGCGATGATCCTGAGTTGAGCTACACGATTTCTGACAAATGCTTGCAATGACTGGACAGGTCCACTCAAATTTGTGCGGTCCTTTCCTCAAAAGACCATTTTTGACATGGATCTACATGGTCCTCACATGATTTGACCAAGATTATGTCTGAACTTTAAAAGTGACTTTGACCCCTGAGTTTGTTTTGCCATTTCTACTCAAGTGTAGTCAGATAGAAAATGTTGACTCCATCTAGCTTATTTTTTTATATTTTATTTTTCGTGTAAAAGTAATTCCGATATCCTATTTACAGAATAAACGATTTCATTTTATTTCAGTTTCTAAATCTAGTTTGAAATCTAGAAAAGAAGCGAGAACTATGTGACCTAAGGTTTCTTCGTAAACACACCAATTGAGGGTACCTACAAGAGAAATAATCAAGCATTGAAGCAACAAGCTACTCGGGTAATAAATCAATCATTTACTGTAGCTACCACTCTACAATACCTATATTGCTTTCTAAGAAGAAGTTACTGACGCAGACTCCAGACTTGTGTGAAAGTTAATTCAAATAAATGGTTTGTTTATAACTATGTTAAATTGCTGTTGTTTTTAGGGTTCCGTACTTCAAAAGGAAAAAACGTAACCCTTATACGGTCACTCGTGTCTGTCTGTCTGTCTGTCTGTCCCTCTGTCACAGCCAATTTGCTCCGAATTTAATGGACCGATTAAGTTAAAATTTGGTGACCCAAACACGGACATGAACCGTAAATAAATGAATTTAGAATATTGGGGTCAGTTTCAGGGGCCAAACAAGATAATTAAAAAAAAAAGTTTTGCATACTGTACCGTGTGACATATCAAATGAAAGGGCTCCTGTGGGGGTCTCAAATACATTATTTTTATAATTTTAAAATGAATTGTTTTAAAGTTATAAGTGAAAATAGACGAAAATTGCCCTTATCTCCTAAACTACTGAACCTACAATTTTGAAAAAAATACAGAAAATAGTTCTATTCTTATAGATTACAGGAAAATCTATAAGAAGTCTATTGTCTTAAAATAACATGGTATATCTCTCGATATTGTGCGTACAAACTTACATTTGCATTTGGAATGTATGGGAGATTATGTTTACCAACTACAATGTTAAGTTTGTTCTTAGGATAAATTCTTTCCAAGTACGGAACCCTTCATTGTGCGTGGTCTGACATGCACTTGGCCGGTTTTTATGTTATTTGTTGCAGTTGAAGTAGAGACTGAAATCAAGGATTACCCTAATCAGATCTTACAACTGCCCATGCCAAGGTTGCCTGGAAGAGATCGCAGTAAGCTTTAAGGCCGCCCATTGTATATTTTGTAGTGTATAAGTATATTTCAATAAATAAATATAACATCACGCCGGTATTTCCAGCAGGGGTAGGCAATTCAGCCAAGTTCACCAGTGTTATACATATGTAAGTCCCATGTTAAAGAGCCGAACCTATATTGCTAAACCGGTTACATAGTCAGAATCCGGGCTAATTTTGAGAAATTCCTGGAAATAATACAATACCCAACCTGTATCATCATTCATCATCATTTCAGCCGAAAGACGTCCACTGCTGGACATAGGCCTCTGCCAAAAGGGGGAAATTTGCCATAATCGCCAACCTTGGCAGGCGGGTTGGCGATCGCAGTATGGTGTTAAAAATGCATAGAGAACGCTGCTGCCCATTCTCTAGTAAGTCCCTTAGTCGACTTTTACGACACCCACGGGAGGAAATGGGGTGGTGCTATTCTTTACGTCCGGCACCACACGGTACAACCTGTATATTGAAACAATATCAAAACATTCAACAGCTAGTTGTTGTTGTTACAACAAAATAAATTAAAAGTTATAAACATCACTGCCAATACTAAATGACAAAAGTCAGAAATAACTTATGCTGGACGGGATTCACATAAATATTTAAAAATCTGTAGTTATGTTACGGACATATTTACAGTCTTTTTTGTTAGGTATAATGCAAGGATTCTAACAATACCACCACACATCGAAATCGGTCCAGGCGTTTAGAAGTTAAATCCGACACGAGAGGAGATTATGCAGGAACTAAATTAGCATAGCCCAGAAGCATCCATATTTCCGCAGTAACTTCATTTCCAGAGAGTTAATCTTCATTCACCTTCCAAGCTTAGGTATATAATCTCTCAAATAAGTAGGTACCTTTCTGCACCCACCCAGTGACTGAGAAACTGGGGCTCATTTTAAGCCACACTTAAATCACTTTCCACTCGCAATTTCATCTAAAACTCATTGATATACAAGGGCCACACGTCTAAGTACTATTGAGGCCTTTAAGTCCCTTTTAAAACTCTTCAACACGGAGTTTCAAAGTTCAGGGACCTAACATTGTTCCTTGCGGAACAGAGATAGCGGTATACACGATTATTGCCATCTCTTTCCCGCAACAACGACTATAGTTTCAGTTCTATTGAGCGGAAATAGAATAAAGTAGTTTAGAAGGTCCATTCACATGGAAACCATGACAAAATAAGCTTATTAGGTATACCTAAGCTTATTCTATATATCAACACATATGAAACCAGTACGATATTTTACTCATTTATTTTATGCTCTAACAATTACTATAATAGCACAGACACATCAGCTTCTTATGTAGTAGGGAAGGGAGCAGCCCTCATAAAACCCGGCTCCTATCGGCTTATCGGCTTCCCTTCGGAACAACCAGGACAACTACTCTTCTATTGCCAAATAATATGGTACACCTTTGTGTATAAACCGTGACATCATATTTCAGATATATAATACTAGTTTAGTATACCTATATTTCGAGAGTTACGTTGGAATCATATCATTGTACAGAGGTAAGTATGAGGAGAACCAAGGTAACCGACATAGCTCGAAGAATTGCGAAACTTAAGTGGCAATGGGCAGGGCACATTGCGCGCAGAACAGATGGCCGTTGGGGCCGAAAGGTTCTGGAGTGGCGACCGCGTACCGGAAGACGTAGCGTTGGAAGGCCTCCCACGAGGTGGACCGATGACCTTATGAAAGCCGCAGGAATCCGCTGGATGCGGGAAGCACAGAACCGGTCGAGGTGGCGGTGCTTAGGGGAGGCCTATGTCCAGCAGTGGACGTCTTTCGGCTGAAATGAATGAATGATAAGGTATGAGGAACAGGGTGTAAAGTTTACCCATCCTCCATAGAAAAGAGAGGATCCTCTGATCAGACGGGAGTTGTGTCTGAAGGGCTTTGTCCGACGGTTGATGTCGGGATGTTGTATTGTATAGAATGCTAGTCGCGCGGTAAACTGTGATTGCGCGATGCAGGATTTGTGTGACGTCAGGTCTTTGATGCGTAGTTCGCATGTGGCATTGTGAATGCCGCCACAATTGTAATAGGAGGCAAACCAATTACCACTAAGCGGGCACACATACAGACTCCGGACTGCTACTTACTAAGAACTTCCATAAGGAAAAACCTAAACACCTGACTAGGTTTGCGGGGACTGAACCCAGGAAACCACTCTTTTTTCATGTTTGACGAACCGGGAAGAACGGTATAAGTATTAAAAAAAAAAACGGTGCAGTCTTTGGGGACTGCTGATAGAAGTGAAAACTAAGTAACTAAAGCGTTCGGTGACTATGACGCGAGTTCCATGATTTTTGTTCACCGAAAAAGTACACATCGACGCTTGAAAGGCAATATTGACCAAACGACAAATGTTGGCAACTTTACACTAGAGCATTTTTTTTTTTAAACCTTTAAAATACTTTTTTTTTGTGTATACCTACTCTACTAGAATAAACACAAAAAATATAAAATACACCATCTTAAAGTTTTCTTTTTTTTTATGGAAAAAAATACTTTAAGATGCTCTAGTGTAAAATTTCCAACATGTCGTTTGGTCAATATTGCCTTTCAAGCGTCGACATATATACACAGTACCTATACATATAGCTCATGGAAAGCATTCGGTGATGAAGATGCGAGTTCCATGATTTTTGTTCACCCAAAAAGTGCTCAACGCGCCTAAAGATGTTTTCACTTCAAAAATATTGCGTGGAATGAAACTTCTGTAGCTCCATTCCTCGTGTGTCATCCACAAATGTGTTGAAACAATAGAAGTTTAGAGTACACTCCGCAAGTTGTTCAAATACCACCAGATTTGCATGCAGTAGGTACAGAACGGTCCTTAGTTTTAGAACGATACCTATTGATTCGTTGGAAACAAATAACTTTGATTGGGCGCGGGCGGTACTTGTTACAGCATTGTTTTATTATTGAGAGTTGCACATGTTAGATTTGGGGCTCGTAGGTACAACTAGTTCATTGTAAGGCATCTGCCTCGAATCTTGCGGGCAGCGAAGCGGCGGCGGCGGCGGCGGCGGCGGCGCGGGAGCGGGCAACGAGCGGTGCACTCCAGTCAAGCGGTGACCGCCAGCGCGTCTGCATTGCAGTGTTGTGCAATTTATTTTTGTGACGTTAGAAATAAATTTGAATAAAAAGATGTTGTCGCCGTTGTTCAGACATTTAATTCGCGAATAAAAACAAATATCTCGACAACACAACCACGAACACAACAGTACGCCGCTATAATGCCGCGCGATCTGCCCGCTGATTTCGAGATCGGGGTCTGCGTTGCCCGCGCCTCCGCCGCCGCCGAGCCGCTGCTCGCAAGATTCGAGGCAGAAGCCTAAATGCTCCTACAAACAGGCGCGACACGCGACGCGACACAGACAACGCGTGCCGCGCGATGAGCGGTCTCTTTGTGTCACGTCTCTTGTCGCGCCCTTTTGTAGCAGCCTTAAAGCAAATTGACACCTTACCTACATATCGCACACCTAGATGAAGGGTGGCACAACTCAAAATAATCCAAAATCGAGTTATTGCGATTATCGGAATCAGTGTTGAAAACTACATTAACTCCAAAGACACCGGTGTACAAACTCCATTCATAAAAGACTAGATTGCGCTGTAAGTCAATCTTTTTGAGTAGCTCCACGGTCACCCCCCATCAACAACAGTAACACATCACCAGTTACGACATGTCAGCTGCAGGGAAAGATGCTGTCAATACGCTCAAAGAGTAAATTATTTTCGACTTAGTTTTGTATTCGTGGCTAATCGCAGTAATCAAGTGTGAATTATTTTGAGTTGATTTCGTATTCGTGATTGAATCGGTCTTGTTTCTTGTGTGTTCTTCAAATTATTTCCACTTACCCCAGTATTGTTGACAAATGAAAGTAATTGTTGTTTTACTAAATTAATATAAAAAATATATATATTAATAGCAAATTAATATCTTAGTAAAATAATATACAACATCATACAACAATAATTTAAATCGGTCAAATAGAAAATGAGTAGAACGTTTTTTGCTGTTCCTGAAAAAAGAGGTATTTTGAGTTGTACTACTCTTTATCTAGGTGTGCGATATGTCAATTTGCCGTGCTATAGCTATTTCGTAGGTACAACCATCAAAGAATAACAGTTGTGATTCGAATATACGGACAATGTTAGTTGCCAATAATTTGCTGGACATTTAGATATTATTATTATTATTAAACCCTGACATTACGTAGTTACAATTTGCATGGATCGATCGACTTGTATGATAAGCAGAGCACACGTAGTAGAAGTCAAGGATCAGGTTCTGGAACATTGTCTTCATCACAACCACCACAGGAGTTTTTGTTTCTGCCAGCACCACCTACTGCACTATCGCCACCTCCAGAGCCGCCGCCATCTCTCTCACCGCAACCGCCGCTTTCGCCAAACTCGACAATGGCCTCAACTCTGCTATTACAATAGTGTCAAAATGGTCTATCATTGATTTCATGATTGTTGATTTTGACAAGTTTGGTAATCTACTAATATAATGGCGTCATTATGACTTTCCAATGGTCAGCCACTGACACTCCATTGAAAGAATTGGTAGTCTCGTACATAATGACAAATGAAACTTCCTACTAAATTTCCAACTTCCTACTACTTCAGATTGCTTGTAACACTAATAATTAATATGTAAAAATATATATAAATGAAATCTGGCATAAATAAATGTTCAATATGTCATTGTAACACAATTCTATTACGAGACCATTGATCGACCATTATGAATTTAGCAGATTACGAATTTTTTGCAAAATGACAATGGAATCGTGTTGGAGTGACGAATTTATAAAAATAGCAGACTTGGGCCCCTGGTATCACGAATAATTTTTCCCCGAAGACGGAGGTCCTCGACGCATCTTATAATATTTCGTGGAATTCATGACGTTGGTGGATGTAGTTTATTTGATAGAAGCTGCGATCATCAATTCCAAGATTATTTATTAGGATACCTGGTCGAAGGCTCATCCTGGTGGTACAAAACCAATGCCTCACTTGATGTTTCGGGGTAAACTAGCTGCCGAGCTTATAGGAGATATGAAACAACTATAAAGTTTCATATTGAGATACGAAGCAACAAAATACGATCTAGAGGAATGTGGCGGTTTTTATTTAGATCGAATTTTGTTGCTTCGAGTCTCAATATGAAACTTCAAAAAATATATTAGAAAATTCTAGACACAATTACCGATACAACTGATTGAGCCGTTTTTCATAATTCCTTCTCAGTTACGAGATAATTTATGTTTTTAAAGGAGTGGCGCTAGTGGACCGGTGACAACCCTCTTAAGTAATGAACTATTTTCTGTATTTTTTAATTTTTTTTTAAAATGCTAGGATCTATAGTTTCGGAGATAAGGGAATGGTCAATTTTTTCATCTATTTTCTTGAATATATTAAAAAATATTAGTTTTAAAATTATAAAAAAAAAACTTAAGTCCTTACAATAAGCCCTTTCATTTGATATGTCACACGGAACAGTTTACAAAACTTTTTTGAAATTTTCTAATTTACCCCCCAAAATTAACCCCATATTCAAAATTCATCTAAGTAGGTATATACGTTAGTCGTCCGTGATTGGGTCACAGAAGTTCATAATTATGTGTACCTACCTTTCAACTTCATCGGCCCAATAGATTCAAAACAAATCAGCTATGACAGAGGGACGGACAGACAGACAGACACACGAGTGATCCTATAAGGGCTCCGGTTTTTCCTTTTGTGGTACGGAACCCCAAAAAGAGCAATAAATTTATTTTATTTTGTTTCTATTTGTTGTACCTACTCTGGACGCTTTTAACGTGTAAGTTTTTATTATTTTTATTTTTACATCGTTCTCACATTTAGTTATAAATTCAACATTATAGATGTAACGAATACTTTTGTGACAATTTAATTTAAAAGAGTGTCCATGGAGTTTCTTGCCCGTTCTTCTCCATAGGTACCTACGCTTTGGAATAGGAATGTAGCTTCATTTTTCTTACTGACCGACTCCTTGACAATTCAAAAGTGCCTGTAAATGGTTTAATTGAAATAAATGATTTGAGTTTGAGTTTGAGCCAGGCTGAAGTGGGAGCGGGCTAGCCGCATCGCACGAATGCACGCGAAGAGATGGACAAGATCCTCACTCAGTGGACGCCTCAGGGAGGACATCCGCCGCCGAGATAGACCGTAGCAAATGCGGTGTGACGATCTGATCTTGTTTGCGAGGCCAACATAGCCAGGGATCGCACAAGACAGAGAGGTTAGGAAGGAAAAAGACGAGGCCTTTGCCCATCATTGTGATAAACAGGTACACAATATCGTAGCCTTAGTAGTGAAGGTAGCTATTCCACACTAAACTGGTTCCAAGATAAATCAAAAATTCACCACTTGATTTTTTGTTCCTAGTTTCATTTACTTAACACATCTATTCTAAATCGATGACTTAACACCTTTCACGTCTGAATGAAAAACCAAACCTCTAGTTATGCTATCACTTAGATCTCTTCACCAATAGAATAAAAAAAAAATAACAACAATAGAATAAAACGCATTCTACCGCGTTCAGCGTCCATTCATTCAGCGAAAACATGCTGAAACGTGCAAAAATACATTGTGTTGAACATTATGTCCACCCATAAAGTAAAACACCATTTGCCCGCCTACCCATCTTGTTTTTCTTCTAATAAATCGCCCGGTGCGGCGGGGCTACAGTCTATTATAATACAAAGAAAATAACTGAGGTAAATTTTATTATAGCACCGAGTTGGACCAAAATTGGCCAAATTATAGTTTTTTACGTTTCATGATCAGAAAAAAAAAACGCCTTATTTTTAGGGGGTAAGTATAGTAAGGTCAGCGTTTGAAGATTTTGTTTACGGGATTTGCAACTTATGTTTAAGGCGCTACACCGAGCAAAATGCGTTTTTCAGAGGCTATTAACTCATTAATTAAGAGAAATAAAACGTCTAAAAACACATTATTAATGTACGTCATCCTATCATCACATTGCACGTTCTTATTTATTTTTATGTGTTATAAGTACATTAGAAATCTCCGTGTAAAACAAGTACTAAAATTATTGATTGCATGCATCTTTTGCTAAAGTTGACGTTCCATTAATTTGAGAGTTACACTAATGGATAGATAATTTTACGTTTTTACAATTTTACGTATTTTTTTTTTTCTTTTTATTTAATTTCAAAAGATCACTCTTTCTTTTTTATTGAAATAATTCCAAAAATTGTGTGAATTCGGCGTACGCAGGGAGCGGGACAGAGCATCCCCACTGTGACGGGATAGAGAAGGACCGAACGCTCACGCTAGGGGATCGCCTTAAGGAATGCCAAATTATTGTTTTGTTTTGCTAGAATCATCTCAAATCAAAAGATGTTCACCGTTGGAAATTTACGACATTCTGCGTTGTCGGCTTGGCTTTGTTCTTTAATCCATATTTAGGGTTCCATCATCATAAAGGAACCCTTATAGTTTTATGGCGGTATGAACAACGCCACATGCGAACTACGCATCAAAGACCTGACGTCACAAATCCTGCATCGCGCTATCAGAGTTTACCGCGCGACTAAGCATATTTACAACATCCCGACATCAACCGTTGGGCAGTTGCCCACCAGACACAACACCCGTCTGGTCGGAGGATCCTCCCTTTACTATACAGTATGAGTGAACTTTACACACTGTTCCTCATACCTCTAAATTGGTGACCCCGAACATGAGCATTAGCGCAGCCTTCGTGCAACGACTTCAGCGTGACGTCATCCATCACTTCCTCAAGCTTTCGAGCGGCGAGTCACACAGCCAGCCAGCATCCACGACTCCAGCGGGTATCCTGACCACTAGCATGCAGCGAACGCGCATACCTGGTCATCACCCTCAGCCTCATCAGCAACATTGGCACAGCACACTGCACTTTCGACCGGTCCACAAGCAGAGCCCTTCAACGCTCTCCTGGTCGTCGCCAGCAGTCAGCCTCAACCCAGCGCTGTACGCAGACAGTTCCAACTCACCGTGAACTATGCGGCACCCGGTTCCGACTCACTGGAACCACAACTGGCCCTGGCAAGCATTATATGCACTGACTCAGCCCACTATCGACTTCCGGTCTCCGGAGGGGAGTAATATGGCGGTATCAACAACGCCACATGCGAACTACGCATCAAAGACCTGAAGTCACAAATCCTGCATCGCGCTATCAGAGTTTACCGCGCGACTAGCATATATACAACATCCCGACATCAACCGTTGGGCAGTTTCCCACCAGACAACACCCGTCTGGTCGGAGGATCCTCCCTTTACTATAGAGTATGAGTGAACTTTACACCCTGTTCCTCATACCTCTAAAGTTTCAACATTTCTGTCTGTCTATCTGTCCGCGGCTTAGCTCAGAGACTCATAGTATCTAATAGAAAGCTGTAATTTGGCATGGGCATATTACGCCGAAGAAGTGGTAAAATAAAATCTTGTTTTTTTTTTAGGGTATATAAATATCATCCCCGCTTTACATGTTACGGAGGTCCCCCACACGTAAAGCGATACAGTGGTAAAGTGGGGTGATATTTTTTTCTGTTTAAACAGTTATTTAAATAGCTGTCAAATTAAACAGCCCTCGGACCTTGTTTAGCGCTTAAACAACAAAATGGCGGACGAAATCCTTGCTTCTAACGGCTGTTTGAGTTAAGAGTCTGTCTGTAATTATTTCTAACTTGTTGCATTGCAGTGAATTGATAAAATGTATTTACTGTATTTTTTATAGGGCGAGCCAAGCCATCTCATACGACGCGCGTGCGGCGCACGGAGGGGTATTTGGCTCAAAAAGTTGGCCAAAAGTCTTTTTTTCAAACCACGTATTTACCCTATGAGAGAATTCCCCGAACTAGCCAAGTGTTCGGGCTAGCTACCTGCGCACTTGTTTTGTTTCACGGAACAATAGAATCGAAACCTGTTCATTCGCAAGTCGACTGTCGCACACGCTATACGTTAACTTTGTCGAAGCTATAAAATACAAACCTAATATTCTTAAAATATAAGTGAATTGGTGTAATATAACGAAGTTTTTAAAAATGGATCCTGATGATGAAGGTATGTACATAGTTTAGCACTATATAAAACATTTTATTATGAAATCCTTGTAAATATTTCCGTGTTTGAAGTAACCAATCAAAATAGAATTTATATAGATGATTTTTTGTAAACATGAGTTATTTAGTTATACTTCCAAGCTTTGCCCAGCAATGATATTACATAAGATATTATAGCCCAATCTATTAGCTTTAATAATCAGTAATAATTTCTTACCCAAAGAGACCACTCAAATTTTTAACAATTTTTTAAAGGCTGCATCCATGCGCTCGCAACTTTCCAGGTCATTCTAGTATTGATTATTTTTATGTTTTGTTGACAGTTCCACCAGTAACATTCATTCTTATGACGAGGAAAGCTTTATATGACATAATTAAAGAGTCATGCCGAACAAAGTTCGAGGAAAAAATGGAATACCTTGAAACAAAACTGATGCATATTACTAATTATCCAGAAAATAAGCGCAAAGACATGAAACACCAGCTTTCACATTTTAAACATCAATTTAAACAAAGGTGGTCTGCAGCTAGAAACACAGAAGCAAAATTTCTTAAGAAAAATGATGAATGGTTAAGAGGAACGATCAAAATACAAACCCATCAATTTGTCAAAGTTGGTCGTCCAAGCAAAACTTTTTCGGACTCAAGTGAACGATCTAAGAGGCGTAAAACGGAGGACCTAAGAGCTACAACATCCTCAGATGTATTGAGTTTCGCTACTCATATGAGTTTAAGAAATATTGGGCAAGTGGATGCAGCTAATGTCATAAAAGATGTCACTGAAACAACTCCTACTCGGTCAAAAAAATATAAAATTGCCATGACAAAGAGGATATTCTCGAAAGAACAGCTTTCACCGACACAGGCTTTATCAGTATTTGTTGAAGCTGAACTAACGAGAAGGCAGTATGAAATAATAAGAAACGTGGACAAGACCAAATACCCATGCTATACTGTGTTACAGAGAGCGAAATCAGAATGTTACCCCCCAAACGAATGGTATAGAGTAACATCGACTTGTGCTGAACTTGAGTTGCAACAGTTACTGGACCTTACCACTAGTCGACTATGTTTAAGTTTGTCTGAAGTTTTGGAGAGAGTACCTGAAGGAGAGAGAAATAATCTTCAGTTGATTTCAAAATGGGGATGTGACGGCTCCCAGCAAAATCAATATAAACAGAAATTTGAGAGTAAAGCCGAAAGTGATGCAAATATCTTTCAAAGCTCTTTTGTATACCTGCAACTTGTGACAAATAATGATGAAAAGAAAGTAATATGGCAAAACCCAACTCCGTCATCACCCAGGTACTGCAGGCCAATCCGTATAAGATTCGTCCACGAGACAACGGATATCACCAATGAAGAGGTTAATTACATTAAAGGAAAGATTAATGCTCTCCAGAAAACTGAATTAAAGTTGATTTGTGGCTCAGTTAATGTGGAACACAACCTGCTTTTCACAATGGTGGATGGAAAAGTCTGCAATGCCGTGACAGGTACAAAATACACACAGAGATGCTTTATATGTGGCGCGACTTCAAAGAATTTTAACGATCTGAGTGATATGTCCGTCTTTGAGCCTTCAGACTCTGAAAATTTGACGTTTGGCTTATCAATATTGCATGCCAGAATACGATTCTTCGAAAGTGTGCTACACTTGTCGTACAAATTACCAATTAAACAATGGCAAGTGAGAAAAAATAGCCCAAACCAGAAGATTATAGATGAGAGAAAGAAGGTCATTCAGGAAGCATTTAAAGAGGAGCTTGGTTTGTTGGTCGATTTCCCAAAACAAGGCTTCGGCAATACAAATGACGGCAATTCTTCCAGGCGATTTTATATGGACATAAAAAAAACATCGGAAATTACAGGCGTCAATGAAGACCTTTTATATCGTCACAAAGTAATTTTGGAAACAATATCCAGTGGTCTAAAGATTGACACAGAAAAATTTGGCAAATATTGTTTCGACACCGCCAAACTGTATGTTGAGCTTTATGCTTGGTATCCCATGCCTCCAACAGTGCACAAAGTCCTCATTCATGGGGCTGTTGTTATTTCTTCGGCAATTTTGCCAATAGGACAGCTGTCCGAAGAAGCCGCGGAAGCCTGCAACAAGCATTTTCGCCAGTACAGGCTTGGGTTTTCAAGAAAATTTTCCCGGGAAGCTTGTAACCGGGACATTGTTAACAGGTTACTGTTGCGCTCAGATCCATTTTTGACAGGCATGAAACCTATATCAAGTAAAAAATCCAAACCATTTTTAAAAGAAACCGTTGGAATGTTACTTCCTGCTGAAATCTCAAATCTATCTGTGACCAGCGCCAGTAACGAGAGTACTGATGATGATGATGATGACGAAAACCCACAAAGTGATTCGGAACACGAATATAGTGACTAATTATTGTAAATATTTATTGTATAAGCTGTATTATACTAGTAATTAAAAAAATTGGTGAACTTGAAATATTTTTAATTTTATTGTCCTGAAAAAAAGTCAAAAAAACTTTTCATGTCATTTTCACTCGAGAACAGTATACTAGAGAGCAATTGTAGATACACAAACACATTAAATAATTTTGGCCAGCTTTTTGGATCAAATACCCCTCCGTGCGGCGTGAGTCAAATGAGCCAACAGTCGGCGTCTAAGCGATTGAGTCACTGAGCTATAGAACAGCTAGTGAGCTAGAAGAGTGATATAGCTCTTTAGAGTGGAAGAGCTAATCACTCTTTTTCTCTAAAGTGAGCTATTTCGCCCATGTCTAGCTAAAATGAAACCCATAGCTACTCTATCGCTACGGAATTCCCGCAGGTTAATAATTATTTGTATTTTATGGACATAGGTACTAAAAATAGACTGCTAGCGCCAACAGGCAATACAAATAGCTCACTATCTACCTATTTTAAAAACTACACCCCGTAGCAGGAACAATATTTGGTTTCTATTTCGCTCTAGCGAGAAGAACGAATGTTGGAAGTTTTTATACCGACATTTTAATCAATTCGGTTTAAAAAGTTTTTATTCTGTTTTTTTTTTTTTATACTGCGATCGGGAATGGAAGAGAAACATTGGTTACAGGTTCTGCAAATGAAATTAAATCCTTCATTTGAGTTAGGTTACTAACATCACGCTGTAACTATTCACCGCAGGGGTAGGCAGTAATAAACAGGCAGCAACAAAAGTCTATTGACACTTCAGTTTTTAGGATTCCGTAGTCAACAAGGAACCCTTATAGTTTCGCCATGTCTGTCTGTCTGTCCGCGGCTTAGCTCAGAGACTCTTAGTACTAGAAAGCTATAACTTGGTATGGGTATTCATATTAATCATAAAAGAATCATAATAAAATCTTGTTTATATTATTTTTAAAGGAGTGGCGCTAGTAAACCGTAGTATCTCTTAATTAAAAGCAAATTATTATATTAAATTATTATTTATAGGTACCTACTCATTTACTTCTAAGTTTAGATTCCACGAAAACCAAGATGAAAGGATCATAGCAGGCGGCGTTCTGAGTTTCTGCCTACCTCCTTGGGAAGAAGGCGTAAGTTTGTATATCGTCGTTGCGACTTTAAGATCTCTTACGTGTCACTTTTGGCAAAAGAACTTTTTTCGCCAGCCTTTTTCACATTTTGAAGCTCTATCGAATGCAAAAACTCTCATGTGTATACGACGATTTAATCGTCATTTCTTTACCTTTTTCAAGATCTACAATGTGCTTCCTAATAAAAGGATAATATTTTTGTGTTCACCAAAAATCTTAAGGTACATCTATGTATGCATTTCTAAAATTTTATTCTTCCCCGAAAAATACTGATCGTGCACCAAATATTAAAGGTTAGGTTAGGTTAGGTTATATTTTGGTCCCCCCCGGTGGGTTCCCGCATTGTCGAGGCGGGGGGGCTCAGTAGCCGTGGCTTGGAGGGCCACGGTGAAGCTAAGAGGAACCCGAGGAGGGGGCCGCTCGTCAGGGCTTTTGCGGCTAAGCCGACGACGTAGCGGCCGTAGGTTGCGGTGCCGCTTTGGCGACATCGCAACTGAGGCGGGCCGCGATGTCGAATGGGCGGCATCGCGGCTGAGTGTGGGAGGCCGCGGCGGGAGAGGAGTGCCGGTATTGCGGTGAGCCGTTCTCCCTACCTTCCGCGGCCTTGACGGGGTCGCCACCGTTGAATGGCGGACGCGGTGGGGCCGCAGAGGAAGAGGAGTGTCGGTATTGCGTTGGCCGCTCTCCCTATCCTCTGCGGCCGAAAAGTGGTAGGCGGCGGGGCCACTAACCTGACCCGTTGCGGGGGGACCAGGGGCGCCTGGACGCGAGATCGTCTGGCGCGAGGTCCCAGGTGGAGGCCAGCAGGCAACGGGTGCGGGGGCACCCTTGCCTGTATTGCACAGGCCTCTACCAGTGTCGGACGGGAATGGCCAGGTGTTCCCGGTCATTCCCATATCGCCCCCAGGCTGAGGGGCATGCGGGGCCCGCCAGTTAGGCGGGCATGCGCCGGGAGGGTTGTGGACGTAAAGGCTGTGCCGGTTTCCCATGACCCTCCCATCAAGGCGATGAGGGAACTCCGCTGAGTTTTAGTGGGTATTCTGCCATTTTGGCAGGGAGTCCCACATACCCCGTCTCGTCCCCCGACGAGCGGGCATGCGTAATGCATTTCTCAGCGTAAAAAAAAAAAAAAAAAAAGGTTATATTTTGGTGCACATTCAGTATATTTGGTGGAACACAGGCAAAATTAGGTAAATGAAATGGGAGTACTTTTAAATAAAATTGAAGTACTTTTAAATACCATCCCTAATAAAATGTTGGTGCTTAAAATATAAATTTTCACATAAAGTTGAATTTTACACATGATGAGGTCTTAAAGTCGCAACGACGATATATGTACATATGTAGTTGTAGGTATGTATTAGGGATGCATCCGATACCGATGCCGATATATAGGCGATACTCGAAGTTCGCCGATATATCGGCATCGGCGATATTTTTATGGCCGATTCAACGATACTTTTCTCATCAATGTTAATTTTAATTACTAAAACTATTAACTAATCTCAACCTGTCTATAGTTTTAAACGGTTTTATTTCGTTTGTTTTGTTATTTGTTCTTTTTATATTAATTAAAACAATTACCTGACTTGTGTTTTATTTATTTTACCTTCATTTTTGGATTTAATAAGCGTATCGGTATCGGTATCGGTATCGCCGATATTTTTATAAGAGCATCGGTATCGGTATCGTATCGGCAAAATGGCGTATCGAGGCATCCCTAGTTTGTATGTACAGTCGCCAGCACATCAAGTACCACAAAGTGTCAAATTTTGTCATTCGATTTTGAACTTAACTAACTACATTTTAAGGTTTAAAATCGTTTGGAGAAATTTGACAAGTTTCGTATAACTTTATGTGCTCTACCGCACTCACGAAAAATCCAATAACTCGATTATGCCGCTTCCGAGAATTGTATTTTTGATTAATGAATTTGTAATGAAGTTTTAGTTATTGCATTCTTGCTTACTGAAAAACCGAGTTCAGGCTCGTACAGACTCGCGCGATATCGTGGGCGCGACAGGCACCGACAAAGAAATTGTGCTACTAGTGTCGCGTCGCGCCCGCGATATCGCACTTGTCTGTACGAGCCTTTCCTGAAGGTTCAATAAAAAGTTGCTTAGAGAGAGTTAATAGATTTCGATTCGCTGACTCCAAATATATAACTCAACGAATGTAAGTAACTCAAAATCGTCCAAAAAAGTTATTGCATTCTTCGTTAGCGCGGCAGTGCAGTGCAGTCAAAATAAAAATATAGAGAACACAAATAAATATAATTTAAACTCCCGTCAATATCGGACTAGCCGTTTCGGAGATTAGCCGGATCAACAGACAGACACGACAGATAAAAATGTTTAATATTGAACATAAAAAAAATCTGCAACATTTTTCTTGTTTATGTGTTTCTTGTTGTGTATGTTGGGGTTGGCTTCCAGTCTAACCGGGTGCAGCTGAATACCAGTATTTTACATGGAGCGACTGCCTATCTGACCTCCACAACCCAGTAACTGGGTAACACGATACCCTTTGGTAAGACTGGCTGTCAGACTTTTGGGCTTCTGACGACCTGTAACGACTGTCAAAGATCCACGAATGACAGCCGGGACCAACGGCTTAACGTGCTTTCCGATTCACGGAGGAGTCTCGTTATGTAAAGATGGTCACCCATCCACGGACCAACCCCGGCAAGCGTAGCTTAACCTGACGGATCGACCCGTGCGGCTGTTATAACTTAGCCACGAGCTCCTCAATGGAATCCGTCATGGAATTTAATTATGTAAAGTATTATTTCACATAACATCACGCCTGTAATTCCCGGAAGGGTTAGGCAGATCCCCACGCATAACGGACCAAATGGGAGTCTAATTGCGGAAAAGGGAGCCCCATCATCATCATCATCATCATCATCATCATCATCGTCATCATCATCATCATCATCATCACCATCATCATCATCAAGGGTTAGGCAGAGGTGTACCTTAGCACATACTACATACTTAGGTACACCCACATTTCACCAGTTATGTTAAGTCCCAAGTAATAGGGGGCTAGCCTATTCCTATCAACTGGGCACAAATCCAGAAAGAAGAGAGACAGTATTATTTACCACTTTGATTTAAGAGTGTCCGTGGAGTTTCTTACCCGTTCTTCTCCATAGGAACTTACTACGCTTTAGAATGGGCAACTAGCTTCTTTCTGACCGAACGACCCCTTGACAATTCAAAAGTGCCTGTATTTGTATTGGTTTATTTGAAATAAATGCTTTGAGTTTGAGTTTATTTTATTTTAATTTACTATAAGTTGCTAGCTATATTTTAAAACAGACTTAGGTAATGTAATTTATTTATTTAAACTTCTCAATAAGGTACAAAGGCGGACTTAATGCCATAGGCATTCTCTGTCAACCAAGGGTAGGTAGTGAAGAGATAAGATGGCAGGGGCTCTAATTAATAGGGAGGAGAGGAGATAATAACAAAAATATAAAAAGACTAGCTGACCCGACAGACTTCGTTCTGTCAAAAGCTATTTGACTGTGGCAGTTTGTCTACGCGCAAAGGAAATATAGTATAAACTCCACTACTCTACCCTACCCTACCTATGTACCTACCTACCTACCCTACCCTACCCTACCCACCTACCAACCTACCCTACCCTACCTACCTACCTACCCTACCCTACCTTACCCTATCCTATCCTACCCTACCCTACCTACCTATCTACCCTACCCTACCCTACCTCTACCCTACCCGAACCTACCCACCTACCTACCCTACCCTACCCTACCCTACCTGCCCTACCCTACCTTACCTAACTCAGTCTGCCTAGCCTTTTCCCAACTATGGGTCGGCTTCCAGTCTTAACCGGATGCAGCTGAATACCAGTATTTTACATGAAGCGACTGCATATCTGACCTCCACAACCCATTAATTGGGTAACACGATATCCTTGGAAAGACTGAAGCCTACTATCTACTACCCTACCCTACCTAACTAAAACCTTCAATTTTATTTTTATTTTATTTTTTGATAAAATCTATTCTCAGACCTACCAAATGATGACTGACAAGTTATGTCAAACGCCATAAAGTTACATTAGAAGATAGAGTTACCTACTTAATATTACATTATAAATGTTAACATGGTCGTTTTCTTATTTTTTTTTTAACTTTCTTAGTTTTTTCTTACATAAGAACCTTCTCCTGACAATAGCAAACACAACAAAAAAAATATTAGCGAAATCGGTCCAGCCGTTCACGCGTGATCCCGTGACCAAGGGAAATAGGGATTCATTTTTATATATATAAGATAACAAATAAAATAGATACACAAGTAGTGTAATAGACATACATACATATTACTATAACGTATAAATACCTACTTATTATATATAATAAGTTTTATATATAAGTACATATAACTGGGCCTCAAGTCTGCTATTACAATAGTGTCAGAATGGTCTCTTCATTGTGAGTTTTTGACAGATTTGCTATACAAACACTGTCAAATACTCACAATGGCGAGACCATTCTGACACTATTGTAATAGCAGACTTGAGGCCCTGAAGTGTCTGTTTGTAATATCAAAATAACAGCTTTTCACCAGATGCTTAAGAAAGTGTATACAGTACTTACAACAAAAAAAATCTGTCTCTGTTCCGGCTAATCTCCAAATCAAATTATGTTTGCAGCGGCCTACTTGAGTGCGCAGTCGATTGAGAGCTTTCCAAACAGGCCACTGCAGTTCGTACCCGGGATGCAGGTGCTCCTGGGGGTTTACGAAGTCTTGAGGTGATGGATACCTCTCTTCCCACAATAATATAAATAGAAAATACTAATTTCCACTTTAGTAAGAGTTTTTTTTTTTTTTTTTCATTAGATGCTATGGAATATTTTATTTAAACCTCTTATCACCAATACTGACCTTAACAACAATTTGAAAAAGCTAGATTTAAAAAAAATACTGTTTAGATGGTTCAATTGTTGTGTTATTGTTTTGTGAATAAATCATTAAATTGATTGAATACCTAGTGTTTTTAACTCTATAGATTTATCATTAAGATAATAAATACTTCATTTAAATTTATTTAATTCATAATTAGAAAAGTTTTTTCTGCTCAATATCTATATTCCCATATTTCCTCTTGTTCTTATAACTTCTCTTTCCCTTAATATTTGTGGTTGTCGCAGCATCTCTTCCTTTATACATCTCAATCAGCCATCATTTTAGTATCCAGTATTCACCCACTTTTTAGTTGTGCTTCATCTTCAAACAAACCATTCATCACTTCTTTGGTCTTTCCCTACTCATATCATCCACAATCCTGTAAGTCACATGCCCACAACTTGAAAATCAATTTCCACCCAACTTCTTGGTTGTTGGGACTGTTACTTACTAACTAGGTACCTATATTATACTTACCTATTTCTCACATAGCGTCTACATTTATTAAAATAATAATGATAATAAATAGTTTTTTTTTAAACAAAAACAATGCTAAAACAGGTGTGTTTCTCCATAAACCAAACTTTTTGGAACAAAATCTGACTAAATTGATTGATTTTTCTGATGTGCCAGTATTGTATTATTTCAATTACATTTTTAAATTAGGAACATCACTTAGAGGAGCGTATTCCAATTGAACTTTGGCTCACTGACTGTATCTACACATTGTAGGTACATAATTATGTACTTTCCCTACTTGTTCTTTCAGCACTTCCTCTAAGATTTTTTTACTCTTTTGATTTACTAGCCATGATCCCACAAGATTGTGCATTGCTCTAAAAAGCGATAGTAAGTCATGGTTCTAAAAGTCTAGGGGTTATTTTACCGGCTGTTACATTCACTGCAATCACAATAATGTACAAAATTGCTTATTCTATAGTTTTCGTGTAGGGTTCAAACATACAATCTATTAACACACACGTTAGAAAATCGCATACTTTTTACATACTTAAGTACCTACCAAAAAATACATAAATTAAAATAAAAATAAAAGTTAGCATAACCTCAAACAATAACAAGTCCATGTCATTTACAACAAACAGAATGCTCAGTATAACTTGACAGTATTGGAAATGGCGCTGCTGGCAAAGACAATGTCAAACTCAGTACATGTATGTCTATTTCCAAAACTAACCGTGTCTGTTGATAATCTGGGCATTCTGTATAGAAAATCGTTTGACTTGGAACGAAGTCGACTATTTATCTCGCTCACTCTTACACTTTATGTTGCTAATTCACTCTAGGTAGGGCACAATCGTGTACGTGAAAACCATGTATCTCTCTTTTTCTCACTTACGAGCGTTGCACATCCTACGGTTCATGTTTTGCTTGCATGGATCATTTTCATTCTATCGTCTGACTTCAAGTTGTAGCAACGTTTTGAACGTTTTCACTGTGCAGTGTTTTACAAAATGGCGTCAACAAGCAAAGATGTACTGGTAAGAATGGCCAATAAATACGAAGATAATTGGGGTTTGAGCGATTCAGAAATAGAATTAATTAAAACTGAATTTAATGAAAAATTACATGACCATTTTTTGTCAACGAGAAACTTAGGAGTAAACTCATTAGAGAGTCGGAATTGTCTCGATTCATTACTATTAGAGATAAAAATGGAGGAAGAGAAATCATCTATGGATAGCAGCTATAATAATATTTATCGAGATAAATATAAGGTTGTTGTAAGTAAGGATGGAATAGAACGTTTGTTGTTAAAAGACGAGGATGGCAAATACAAGGTGATAATTCCTCGGGAAGATGTCTTTGACTTTTTTTGGAAAACACATACAAAATATTGCCATCCTACAACTGAGACGCTTAAGCACATTTTGCAAGAAGACTACATATTAAATGATTTTGCTATTCAAAATATTCGCGAAGTCTGTTACACTTGTTCGGGAATAAAAAAGCCGTACTATCGCTTAGCTCTAGATATATTATCAATGAGTGGAAATAAAGACTTTGCATTTACTCACATTATGACCTGCCAAGACATAGTCACTGGGTTCATTCACTTGAGACCACTGAGCGTTGACTCTAGGGAAAGCGAAATTTGTGTGGAGCTGCTAAGAATCTTTATGGATTTTGGACCACCTAAAGAAGTTGTTATAAGCAATAACATTTTTGAAGTAGCACTTGATCAGATTAAACAGCTTACTACATTCGCACCTATTCGAATTGCAATTACTAAAGTAACTCCAGACTTCGATAAATTAAATCATTTAAAAAATAGGATCATTATATGGATGAAGAAGAACAACTTTGAAAACTGGGGCATTGCCTGTTACGGGGTACAGTTTTATTTGAATAACGAAAGTAAAGGAATAAGAAAAAAGTCACCATTTGCCAACGTTTTCAAAACTATTGAAAGTCGTTTATTCGAAGCTTTGCCTGAGATAGATGTAAGAATAGATAAAGGGGTATCTACAACGTCACCGGTAGACTTCAATGCCATAAGCTTTATGTTTGGTAGAGAGAGTGCAGAAATAGCAAGTCCTGGTACTTCTTCATCTGAAGAAGTACAATTCATTACCGATGAAACTATTGCTGGTACTGAAATAGAATTCAAGGCGACGTCCGATGATGAAATCGTGCAATTTGATGACAATGATCCGCTTGCGATTGATTAAACTTCAAATCACATGTTCGATTGTAAAGAGCTATGAGTATACTTACGTTTGCTCAACGCAGAACCAGAAAGAATGTATGAAAGTAAATGGCAAGCTTTGATTTAATGTCTATTCAAGACGTTCCCAGCCTTCCTATAGAAGCACATGTTATGGAGAAATGTTCACTCAATCTTGAGAACGGGATATAACTACGGTACCTACTTCGTTGTCTATAGTTACCAAGTGCAAGGAGATAAAACCTGAAAGAGGAAAAGTTTATTCTATAAGACCACAAGTTCCACACGAGAAGAATATTAAAGGCAAGAGAATTTAAGTAGATACCTACTAAAAACAAAAGGGTATGCTGTATCAAACTCGCTTACTTGTTAGATTTGGTTGGTTTCTGTACTCCATTTGAAATAAGATTTGACATTTAAGAGCGCTGTCTCGGGTCCCCTAGCGCCAATCGCGTGACTGAGAAAGAATTATGAATAACGGCTCATTCGGCTGCCTCGGTAAGTGTGTCTAGAATTTTCTAATTAAACTTTTATAAAGTTTCATATTGAGACACGAAGCAACAAAATACGATCTAGAGGAATCTGGCCATTTTTATTTTAAAGTCAAAATCGGTTGAACAGACTGTAAAAAGGTTTTTTTAATGTCTAATGTTATTTCAAATGGAAATAGCTTATGTATGAGTTATCTTTAACTACTTATCTAATGTTGTATTTTTTTTTTACATTTCAATGTTAAACGTATTCCAAGACTAAGTATTTCTAATTGTTTTCCTATAAGAATGTCGTTAGATGTTGGTGCCGATTCCCTTGTTCACAAACTAAACTAAATTGAAGTTCAGTGCATCTTTTTCTTTCTATTTCATTAAGAAAAGGACAGAAGATAAATTTTAGTTTAGTCCTGTCAAATTAATCAGCGCTTGACATAAATTGACGTCATTTTAGTCGGCAAGTTTTTAATCACGTCTAAACTTCTATGGAGTAGTGACAGGCGCTGATTAATTTGACAGGACTAAACTAAAATTTATCTTCTGTCCTTTTCTCAATGAAATAGAAAGAAAAAGATGCACTGAACATAAATTTGGCTTAGTTTTGTGAACAAGGGAATCGGCACGACTATATCTAATTTCTGATTTTAGTTTTAGAAACGTCTAGACTGCGTTTATCTAATTAATAGAATTGTAAGCAAATAAATTACTGTAATTTAATTTAGATTTTCATTCAAGTACTGTCATCACACCCCGGTGTTAGGTACAGACGCCAGCACATCAAGCTACTACAATCTGTCAAATTTCTTTAATAGATTTTCAACTTCATCACTACAGTATAAGGTTCAAGGTTGATTGCGAAAATGTGACAGTTTCGGGTAGCTTGACCTGCTGGCGTCTGTACCTATTAGAAACGTTCCTTATTCGACAGATCCTTACAAAATAGTACCTATACACAGGAAAACTTTGGTATTCCGGTTAGGTAGGCATCTATAAATTGTTTGTGTTTAAAGGGCAAATGCGTAGTGATTATCGTTGAAGTGGGCATCATTTTGCAATAGATTAAACAATTAATTCGATCGAATAACATTTGTATCGAAAAGCTGTATAAGGTGCCTAAGAGAAAAAAATAACGAAGTCTCATATCAGACTATTCTCTCTCTTCCTAATCGCTCTCTCTTCCTACTGAGATACAGCCTCTGTTTCAAATTGTCAACAGTTTTTCTCCATTTCTTTCGATCAGTGGCCTCGTGGAGTGCGGCTCTAATAGGTTTCTCCAGTTATTCGGATACTTATTTGATCCAACCAGACTTAAACCTAGTGGCTGAAACCCACGTTCGGGCCTCGGCGACCATTAGACGTTCCATGTTGTTGGTACCTCTGCGGGCAATGTACCTTATTATTATTGACATTGTAAATCCATGAGAAGATCATCCACTTTCTTCATTGAAAATTCCTTTTGTACATATCTATTTAAAGGCTTTTCACAATCATTTCAACCTCTGACAGCAACAATCCAACAGAAACCTTACAGTAACGATTACTTTGATTTTGACAGATTTGTCAGTGGCAGCAAACGAACAGCAACCTTATTGAAATGAAAATAAAGATCACAGATTTTGACAGTGCTGCAATATCAGAGGTAAAATAGCTGTCATAAGACTATAGAGGCACAGAACAAATAAAAGAGGTCGAATCGAGAATCGAATTCCAATTTAAATCGAAAGCTGTTTGAGGCTCCTTCTCGAAAAAAATAGCAAGATCTCTTACCATACTTTATTGACACGTATACATTCTTAAGGGAAATCGGTGCCGATTCCCTTGTTCACAAACTAAACTAAAAGTTCAGTGTAGCTTTTTCTTTCTATTTCATTAAGAAAAGGACAGAAAATAAATTTTAGTTTAGTCCTGTCAAATTAATCAGCGCCTGTCACTACTCCTTACAACTTTAGACGTGATTAAAAACTTGCCGACTAAAATTACGTCAGGCGCTGATTAATTTGACAGGACTAAACTAAAATTTATCTTCTGTCCTTTTCTTAATGAAATAGAAAGAAAAAGATGCACTGAACTTAAATTTAGTTTAGTTTGTGAACAAGGGAATTGGCACCATTATCCACTTTTCTTCATTGAAACCGCCCTTTGTAAGTAAATAACAAGAATATCGGAATTCCACACCCCGGATTTTTTCTAAACTGTAGGTACCATAGTTAAGCAATTAGGCTTTTGCTTAGCACACCCTTTTGTCAGTTAGAAAATCGTTCAAATAGTAGGGCAACATTTCGACACTGCCTGTCATTCACACAGCATTCGCGGACCAATTTTCGTAGGAAAACATTCCATACTCGACTGACGTTTGACGTTAATTCAATATTCAATACGCTGCGATTCTCGGAGACAATGACACGCGCTGATTCTGCCTTTTGTTTCTTTTTTTTTTGCTTTCGATATTGATACGAAGACTTTTTAGGAAAAACATTCCATACTCGACTGATGTTTGACGTTAATTCAATATTCAATACGCTGCGATTCTCGGAGACAATGACACGCGCCGATTCTGCCTTTTGTTACCTTTTTTTTTGCTTTCGATATTGATACGAAAACTTTTTAGGAATGTACCTAATTGTTTTTGCGAAAAGCTAAATCCCCAGATGTCAAAGGCTAGATAAGGGCTCGATCACAATCATGTATCACAACCACGCAAAGATCACACCATAACGACAACAAGTGGGCGGGAGGTAATTTGTATGAAAGTGAATAGTTTATTCATAATTTCACACAGACCACTGGCCATCAAAATCAACATTGTTTACAGTCCGTTCTACCGATTTTGACTTCTATTGCATTGGTGGCATGACAAATGGCAGCTGCAGTAAACAGTTGGTATTGTAACCACTTTTTTGCTTTTAATGCCATCCTTATGCTTACGGAATACTCGTAGAAGTCTAAAACGGTTGAACGGACTGTAAAAACGGGTTTATTTAAATGTCTAATATTATTTTAAAGTCATAAGAGCCCATTAAACGATAATTTTAGTTTCACTCATCACTTCATCACTTCTAAGGGTTATAAGACATTTTCAGTAGGTACTTTAGGAACAAAAACACCCAAGACATGCAAATCAGACAAAATATAAACAAACTGAAAGAGTAACAATTTAAATTCTATTAGACAGAGTGTCTCGCTGCTCTTTTTTCGAAGCTCTTCCTATAACAGCGAATTTTAGACATCGCGTCGCTCTGATATTCACGAGGTTAGTGTGGATATGACTGTTTATTTTAGTTAAACTCTTCTCAGTTCTTCTCCTCATCTCGTAAAACATAGGGAACTCAGCCAAGTATTTCATGGCACTTTCATCTAAGTATGCGTATTACTCACTTAGTTACTTAGGGGTTTATTTATAAACGCTGAGTTAAGTAATGATTAGCGACTGTTTAACCATACATTTTGACGTTTGAACGTCACTTAACTTTAAGCAACGTTTATGAATAAACCCCTTAATCATAGAACATTTAAATGAAGATCACGGAATCAGCTCGTGAAAAAGCGATCAATTGGCATTTTATGTAGGTATACTACGCAATTAATGTCGAAGTGAACGCCTGTAAGATTTGAATAAGACGCTGCATGTAGTAAAACAAACTGTTGCCGTTCTAAATTATTAGGCACTTCTTCATACAAATTTTCATAAAAGCTATATTTTTTTTACCTAATGAGTGTACGAAGCTCAAACTTAAATTAGTGAATGAAGCAATTAGTAAGCAATTATTGATACAACAAACTTTTAGAAATTCTGCGTCCTTCATGCTGAACGCAGAGGCCACCATCCATCCTGACGTCAGAATGGCTGGTCAAAAAAATATTCATATTTCTCTGAATGTATCATAATATGTAGCAATTATTGAAGAAATGTAGCAAAATAAGCAATTGGATAGCAATTCTTGAATATACTTTCAGAGCCGCTTGCTATAGGCAACCAGCCATTCTGACGCTAACGTCGCTGACGCTTTGTTGGCCTTCTACTCGGTGGTTGTAAGAGCGTAACAGACCAAAAGTTAGGCTTAACTTAAGTGTATTCTCAATATTCTGTTAAACCCAACGCCTGCAGAAAAAGGAATAGCAACGTGTCATATCGTACTATTATTGACAAATAAAATTTTTAAGGGATTTGAGTAGTAACTTCGTTGAAATCTAGGTATAAATAAATAAAATAGAAGTAGTGTAGTAGTGTCTTTTCGTAATTTATAAATAACAACCACCTAAATGCATAAATGAAAGTATATAAGGTAAGTAAGTATATTAAGTAAGTAAGGTAAGTAAGGTAAGGTAAGGTAAGTAAGGTAAGGTAAGTAAGTAAGGTAAGTATATTAAGTAAGTAAGTAAGTAAGTATATTAAGTAAGGTAAGTATATTCATACACGAAATATTTTAATAGGACCATTTTTAAGGTCGTAAAAAAGCCATAAGTAGCAGTATTTTTTTTTTAAATATAATTATTTTATATTTTTACATAATTATCATAATTTTAAAATTGCTTGAGATATTTTGAAAAGGAGGTGCATTTTCCAAAATTTTACTTATTCTATGAATGACCCGCCCGTACGCGGCGACGACGGTGGCGGCACGAGCGAGCGCGGTGAATTTAGTTAATTAATTATCATATCAAGTATTTTTTTTTTTTTTATTTACGACGGCACATACGGCGGAACATATACGATACTTATAACAAAAAACGTTTTTTTTTTTTTCTCTTTGTCTGTGTCGACGGCTAGACTGATTTTGAAGGGACTTTGACTGGCAGATAAATGTTTTGAGAACCAAGAGGTTCAGGTAAAAAAAAAAAAACGTCGTGCCAATAGATTCATACATACATATGTACGTCATACATGGATGATTGTATGTTATGAACTTAAAATTCAATATTGCATTCGCCAACGTCCATACTACGTTGAATACACCGGTTCTCGTCCGATCACCGACGTTAAGCAACATCGGGCGTGGTCAGTACTTGGATGGGTGACCGCCTGGGAACACCACGTGATGTTGGCTTTTTGCAATTTGTAAATTTACTTTTTTACTAGCACTGACCTTATCTAATTTTGTTGGTATGAGAAGTCAGTAACAGCTGAATACTAGGAGGTTTAGGTAACAAAAAATAATTATAAAAATATAAATGTCATGCCAATAGATTCATACATACATACGTCATACATGCATGATTGTATGTTTTGAACGTAAAATTCGGTCGTACTTTCGCCAACGTCCATACTACGTTGAATACACCGGTTCTCGTCCGATCACCGAAGTTAAGCAACATCGGGCGTGGTCAGTACTTGGATGGGTGACCGCCTGGGAACACCACGTGACGTTGGCTTTTTGCAATTTGTAATTTTCTTTTTTACTAAAACCGACCATAATCGATGTTAAAAAAATATTTTTGACGTATTTTATGTTAAACGTCATCTATGTAGGTACAGTGGCCAGCACATCAAGCTACACAAAACTGTCAAATTTCTCCAAACGATTTTAAACTTTAAAATGTTGATGATTAAGTTCAAAATCGAACGAGAAAATCTGAAAGTTTGTGGTAACTTGATGTGCTAGCCACCGTACTACTTTTTTCACGTTTCTGTCTACACCACAGAACAGAAAAAACAGTAGAAGTCGCAAGTAGGCGGGGCCCGCGTACCCCGAGTTTTGCGAAGTTCCGCGTATGTCTGCTTCCACGCCCACATTACGCACATCAGTCAAGCTACAACTGTCACGGTAAAAAGAACTGGAAAAAAAAATACAAAAATGCTGTTTTAGAATGCAAACACGATAGCAGAACCAAAAATTTATCAAATGGAGGAATATCATACCATCGGTTAGTCATAATTGGATTTTATTTCGATATAAATTTGAAAAAACAATATTTTATTATACAAGACAAGTAAAAGTCGACTTTATACTCTTTAATTTAAGGTCTACTTTCTTTTAACTCAAACATATTTTTCGAGAAGATTCCAACTATACACATGTTACAGTCAGCTACTCAATTCGAGATTACCTTTATCGATAATCAGTTATCGATACTTTAAACTTACAATGTTCTATGTGTTCTATGATAAATATCGGGAAACATTTAACCGTGTGCGGTTTTTTTTTGTGTATTAGTGAATGTTCAAAACTTTTTAGGGTTCCGTAGTCAACAAGGAACCCTTATAGTTTGTTGTTGTTTTTTCTAATTCTACCTTATCCGAGTTAGGAATAAGCAAAACATGAATAAACGTAATCTAATAATGTAATATTCTAATCGAGAAAAGATTAATCGAACAAGTTAATTCACAGTCTGAAACCTATAAAAAAGTGGGTTTCGTATTATTTTGTAATTTTAGATTTCCTCAGGATCCAGACAGGAAAGAGAAATGGATTGAAGGGACTGGAAGGCAAAGTTGGTTTCCTGCTAAAACTAGCACAATTTTTTTGTCTTTAGCTGTTTTTACTTATATAATTAATTAAACCATTGTTTTATTTTATTTTGTATGAATTAATTCTCACTTTTATAAACTTTGATCATTTTTTAATAATAATATTTATCGACTCTAGCTGTTGACTGTATTTTGTCTGAAAATAAAACGAATGTCGATAAATAAGTCAACGACGGTGGTATATCCCTAGAGGAGGACGAATTGTAATGACCTCGTTACGCAAATATCTATCTTAATAGTAACGAAATACAGCTTTAAATTGAGTGCATTTATTATAGTGACATCTAGCGGCGAATAGCGTAACTTGTTCATTAAATTATTCCGTGTGCGGTTTAAACGGAAAAGGTATTAAATACTTTAAAAAGTAGACAATAAACAACTCTATCTTCATATAACTGTGGTTTATTTTCAAATAAGCGATGTCTGACATATTTCATACTTTCATTAAATATTAAACTACCAATCACACCAAGGATTTCTTAGTGTTACGAAATACAATTAACCTGTGTATGTGTGAGTTTGGGTACGCTGGTTCTGATACTAATGAAGCGCTGTGCGACTTCTACTGTTTTTTTCTGTTCTGTGGTCTACACCAACTCAATCAATCTGCCTAGCCTGTTCCCGATGTGTTGAGGTCGGCTTCCATATTTTACATGGAGCGACTGCCTATCTGACCTCCATAACTCTGTTATTGGGTAATACCGATACCTCTTGGTAAGTCTCGGTGGCAAGGTGGTGGTCTGTGTCAGTGCCGGATTAACCACGAAGCAAGCAGCAGTTGCTACGGGCCCCGCGCAAAAGGGGTCCCCGCGTATCCAAATCCGCCCACCTCCACAAACAATAATAATTTTCCCGAAGATGAAAGAAATACTGACTACTTAGGGTATGTCCAACTTTAATTTCGAATAACTTTTGAAAAAGTGAATTTATCGAAAAATTATGAAAGCCTTTTTCATAGAACGTTAAATTTCCTATAAAAATACGTATCGCGCTAGGTGGTAAAGTGCTTGTGAGACCAGATGTAAAATCTCAAAGAACACATAAAATTCCACATAAAAATTCTTGTTTTTTTTTAACACTTTGTAACTGACAACCCATTGCAGATCAAGGGCCCCTCGATAGTATTTGCTACGGGCCCCGCGCTTGCCTGTCCGGCACTGGTCTGTCTACACCAACTCCTAATCTATATAAATAAAAATGAAATGTTGTCCGTTGGTTAGCGCATCAGTTTTGAACGGCTGGACCGATTTGGCAATAATCCTTTTAGATATTAAATACGTAAGTGTTATTATTTTAATAATCTAAAGTTAAATTACTACAATTGGTAATATTGAATTATTTTTTTCACGTAGTCCTCTTGCTGGCCAGTGCGATTATTCTAGACTAGATTTTGCCCGCGGCTCCGCCCGCGTAGATGTCGGTTATCGCGTAAAAAAGTAGCCTATGTCCTTCTCCATATCCCAGGCTATATCTCTGCCAAATTTCATGACGATCGGTTTAGCGGTTCAGGCGTGAAACCATAACATACAGACATAGTTACTTTCACATTTATAATATCACTAAGGACTAAGGATTTATAATGTTAGTATGGAGTATGGATATGAGGTGGCACACTGACATGGAATAAGTAATAATTCATTTTTAGTGGACTGGCGGTATAGTAAACTATTGAATAGAAAGGTTCGAATTAGAAAAAATCTTTCCAGGTTAGCGGATAAAATGCAGTTTTGCACTTAGATTCTGAATCTTTCTGAGACTGTGAGGTAAACAATATATTTATTTACGTCTTATCCACACGAATACCGTCTCAACCCCTACTTCCACACTTGTTTCGCGAGCCCCAGACTAGAGACAGTTTGGAATTGAAAAAGAAAACTCCAACAGAATTCCCTCTGAAGAGAAATGGCTGGAAATATTGTTACACAGTACTGCTGGGAAACGCTATGAATATATTGATGGTAGCTCTGATTGGTGGGATCAACTGATTTTGAATAAGAGGTTTGGTTTTGAGAAAGAAGGATATTATGGCTTTATTATGTATAACATCTCACCACATTTCAGCAGCTATGTTTATTAAGTCCGGCCGGCAGGTTTAGTATAAGGGAGAGCGAGCCTATACGGTGTCCGGTTCGACTGCTCGGACACAGTGTCGTAGAAGAAAAACGACTAGGTACGTCAAAATTATTAAGGAATTTGTAAAACACTAACAATGAAAGTCGCACATTCGTAGATCCAGTATTCAGAAAGTTGTAAAGGTTAACCATGGCCGTGCGGTGGAAACATGGAGAACTGCGCGGCCTCGCAGTTCTCTTAATGAGAACTTAGTGGAGGTCACATTCTTTTTTCTTACAACTGATACGATTTCAAAGAAAATGTAGACAGATATGAATAAAGCCCTAATGTTTGGACTTTACGATCTACAGAACTTAAATACTATGGCCGCGCGGTGGAAACATGGAGAACCGCGCGGCCTCGCAGTTCTCTTAAACAGAGCTTAGTAGAGGTTCCAGTCTTTTTGCTAACCACTGATACGATTTCAAAGAAAATGTAGACAGTATGAATAAAGCCCTAATGTTTGGACTTCATGACCTACAGATCCTCAAGTCCTCAACTTTTGGCTGAGACAGACATACTTACCAGCCTACATAGGACATTCGATTGGACAAATCTTCAAGTAGCTAAGAACTTAGGTGGGTCCTTATGACTTTAGTTCGGTTAGGAAACTACCGGAACAGTGCCTCACGGATAATTAAACTTCTAAATGAAAAGTACCTCTTCAAGTGGCCTTTGAGCTACGAATAATACGAAGTAACCTGAAGAAGTACCTAGAATCCATTGGCAAATATTTATACAGCTTAGACGACTACACCTGGCTGGTCAGATAACTGGCAGGACAGAGGAATGTCAGCAAAAACTTGAAATCGAAAATGGATTTTTCGAAGAGAACAGAATATTCAAGAACGTCCAGATTTTCCTATAAAAGGAGCCTGGAGAAGCAATTTTATTTAGATTTTTAAGTCATTCAGCCGAAAGAACTTCTGGAAATAGGCTTCCCCCAAGCACCGCCACTTTGACCAGTTCTGTGCTTTCCGTATCCAGCGGATTCCTGCGGTCTTCATAAGGTCATCGGTCCACCTTTTTAAGTGAGATGGCAGTAATTGCTCCATGTTAGTACCTAATATTAAAGATTCAGCAGCATCTTGTTAAATTTTAAAGGGGGAGCGTTTACAATTTAACAGACAGACGCGACGCGACGTTGCGAGGCGATTCTGGTTGAACAATTTCCATAAAGTTGTTCTTCTAGAGTCGGATCGCTCCTGTCTGCGGGAGCTTTAACTCGTTCTCAACCAACCTAGCTAACTTAGTATGACTGTGATGCTCCATGACTTATGAGCTACGTTTCAGTTCGGAACAGGGTCATATATGCACGCCGGTTATGAGTACTTTTACGGGAAAAAAGGTGTAAAAAGACCCATCACATAGCTGTTACCGTTTTTAGGGCTCCGTAGCCAAATGGCAAAAACGGAACCCTTATGGATTCGTAATGTCTGTCTGTCCGTCCGAATGTCACAGCCATTTTTTTCCGAAACTATAAGGGCCTGTGCACACCACGTTTTTTAAACGCGCCGTTGACGCGCGTTTGTAGCGATACAGACGCGATACGCACGCGGGTCAGATAAAACGGTAGGATAAAAGCGCGCCGTCGACGCACGTTTCTAAAACGCGCGTCAACGGCCTATTTAAAAAAACGTGGTGTGCACAGGCCCTAAGAACTATACTGTTGAAACTTGGTAAGTAGATGTATTCTGTGAACCGCATTAAGATTTTCACACAAAACCACCACCTTATCTAAGTCTGTCGCCAAACAACAATGTTAACAGCATTTGTTGTGTTTCGGCAGTTAGAGGTAAGATAGCCAGTTCCTCTGTGGTTGAGGATTCCGGGTGAAGCTCGCTTCCATCTTCGGCCTTATCATCACTTACCATCAGGTGAGATGAAGGCCAAGAGCTTCTCCGTTGTGTGTAAAAAAAAAAAAAAATGTTGTGTTTCAGTTCTAAGTATGGGGACATACTTAGAACTGAAACACAACATTTTTTTTTTCATCAAACTCATACGTGTGGGGTATCTATGGAAAGGTCTTCAAAAATTATATTGAGGTTTCTAATATATATTTTTTTCTAAACTGAATAGTTTGCGCGAGAGACACTTCCAAAGTGGTAAAATGTGTGTGTCCCCTGTAACTTCTAAAATAAGAGAATGATAAAACTAAAAAAAATATATGATATACATTATCATGTAAACTTCCACCGAAAATTGGGTTGAACGAGATTTAGTAGATTTTTTTTTTTAATACGTCATAAATCGTAAACCGCGCTTGCTGCTACGGAACCCTTCATGAGCGAGTCCGACTCGCACTTGGCCGCTTTTTTCATTCTGTACATAAAACTAAGCAACATTGAGCAAAAATTATTGCTGGAAAACTACTTTAATTTTTGGTGTGAAAAACCGCAGTTTACTGTAATGTAACGCACGCAAAATATTGTGCTTATGGCTACATGCAACGGTACAAGATGTGGAGTTATTTAAAGTCAATTTATAACATTTAAAACTTGTTTTCGTGACAAAAAAGTAAAAAAAAGTTGGAACTTTGACCTTCAATATCTCCGTAACCAGAAAATTCTCAGGTATGGTCCAGTACAAAAATTGGTTGTCTGTAAAGTTGGTTTACGGACGATAGTTTAACATGACAACGTCATGACAAAACATTAATGCGGCGCAAGCGTACAATGAACGTAACGGTACAATGAGCGTAACGGGATAATGAGCGTAACGGGACAATGAGCGTAACGGGACAATGAGCGTAACGGGACATTTTCGTGCATGCAGCCGGCGTTCATCGATTTATTAGACAAAAATATCACAATGATGGGAAGTTTAACTGACTCTCGGGCTTCGTTAAGCGTCTTTTTACCCGTTATGTCCTTCTAAAGTGTCCTCCGGCGTTTCTACTCACATCTGCGGATAGTATTAAAATCAAAATAAATAAAGTACACCCTAGTTAAACTCTAGTTTGCAGCAAAATGCTGATTCTATCTTTTCTAACTTAACAATGGCCTGAATCCGTCTGTTTAATTTAAGCGATGCGGCTTCGTACTTACTCCGTTTAAGTGCCTGATCCATTTTACATGGCTTAAATCTCCGCTTGAGAAGTGAACTGTGAACTGTCTATCCTTCTACTTTTTGATCCATCCAAAGGTTGTCTGTAAAAGATCGCTTTTAGCGATAAGACCGCCCATTGTGACACCCTATGTAACAGTTCAACATTTATATCTGTAATTTGTATGGTGTACATAATAAAGAGTATTCTATCTATCTATCTATCTTCTTCTTCTTTCTCAAAACGGTGAAGGAAAACATTGTGAGGAAACCGGCATGTCCTAGAACCAAAAATCCGAAGGCATGTGACTTCGTTCTGTCAAAAGCTATTTGACTGTGGCAGTTTGTCTACGCGCAAAGGAAAATAGTATAAACTTCACTACTCTACCCTACCCTACTCTACCCTACCTACCTACCTACTCTACCCTACCTACCTACCCTACCCTACCCTACCTATCTACCTATCTACCTACCTACCCTACCCACCCACCTACCTACCCTACCCACCTACCTACCTACTTACCTACCCTACCCTACCCTACCTACCTACCCTACCCTACCCTACCTACTCTACCCTACCTACCCTACCTACCCTACCTTACCCTACCCTACCTACCCTACCCTACCCTACCTACCTACCTACCTACCCTACCCACCCTACCCTACCCTACCTACCTACCCTATCTACCTACCCTACCCTACCCTACCTACCTACCCTACCTACCCTACCCTACCTACCCTACCTACCCTACCTACCTACCTACCCTACCGTAACTACCTACCTACCCTACCCTAACTACCTACCTACCCTACCCTCGAGTTTTAGCGAGACTAACGAACAGCAATTGACTTTTATATATATAGATTACGGTGTGGTTATTTTTTAATTATTATTTCTTGAATTCAGTACTTAAAAGAAAATGGAACCTCTTTTTTCGCAATTTTATGTGAATTACCATTACGAAGTTATTTTTTTTGTTATGTTATCCCTTTGTTTACATAAATTATCTGAATTTGAGACTTTGGGTATAGCTAGTTTGCAAGCGGATGTAGAAATGACCGATTCTCTTAGCGCAGCTAGTGTCGTACCGTTTTTATAGAGATGTGCTTTAGTAAGTATTCGTTGAATTACATCACTCGACTAATTAGTTTTTAGGAATCACAATGCTACAAGCGAAGCGAAGGAGAAGATTATCCACTCTATGTTACATCCTTCCTTGAAGTTTATAAAGTATGATTCGCGACCGTAATCAGAAATACAACTGCTTAAGTTAGAATTGCCCTCAAATGTAATGATTTCATGACAATAATAGTCATCCAATAGGGTTACTTGGTCTTAGACAGTATGTTATAGTATTGATACTAATTCTATAAATACATATACACATCAAAAAAAGTTTGCGATCACTTTAAAAAATCGAAATCTTTTTTGTTACGGTAGATTATAATTATTATGATTTCTTCTTCTTTTTAGATTCTTTATTTAAAAATATAGATTTGGAATATCTATAATATAAAAATGAATCGCAAAATGTGTTGGTAAGCGCATAACTCAACAACGGCTGGACCAATTTAACCAATTCTTTTTTTTTAATGTTCGTTGAAGTCCAAGGATGGTTTTTACGATTTTCTGTTTTTTTTTAAGTTTTTTTTTATTGTTTTTACTAAAAATTTGGGTAGGGTAGAGTAGGGTAGGGTAGGTAGGTAGGTAGATAGGGTAGGGTAGGGTAGGGTAGGGTAGGGTAGGTAGGTAGGTAGGGTAGGGTAGGGTAGGGTAGGGTAGGTAGGTAGGTAGGGTAGGGTAGGGTAGGTAGGTAGGGTAGGTTAGGGTAGGTAGGTAGGTAGGGTAGGGTAGGTAGGTAGGGTAGGTTAGGGTAGGTAGGTAGGTAGGGTAGGGTAGCGTAGGGTAGGGTAGGTAGGTAGGTAGGTAGGGTAGGTAGGTAGGTAGGGTAGGTAGGGTAGGGTAGGGTAGAGTAGTGGAGTTTATACTATAGCTTTTGACAGAACGAAGTCTGTCGGGTCAGCTAGTAAAACAATAAAATTGTTCAATTGTCAGCCACGTCCCCAGACAGTGCCAAAGCTCAGGGAAGCCGCCAAGAAATGCTGGATAACTTGATTCTCAGCATGCCCAGGAGGATCACCGCATGTGTTCGAGCCAGGGGAGGAGTTATATTATATTGAAATTAAACCTTTTATTAATAAATTGTTGTTTAAGTTTGGTTAAACAGACTTTTTCTTTCTATCAAATTTCTGTTACAATATGATTAATTAATTTAAAAAAAAAAAAATGTTGTTTTATTTTTTTATTTTAAACTGGGTATTTCTATTAAAAGAAAACACACATCAAAGATTTTTTCTTGCTAGAGTTCAATTTAAATATTATATCAGGTTATGTTAGTGATCACAAACTTTTTTGATGTGTGTACTTGTTACGAGTACGGTCGCTAATTATCTTACCGCTTAATACCTAAGCACTTCCCCGTTAAAAAGTAATTAATTATAACAGCAAAATCAACACCATACTCTCAAAAAATTATGAAAACATTGACAGATTTTTATTTAAAAAAAAGAAAAATGCTAAAGCTTTAATAAACAACTCGGAGTGGGTAATAAAATAAAGCGGGAAAACAAAACACGGTGCAACAGTGGCAGTGGTGGAAATCTGGCCCTGACGTGTATTGTACATACGTGCACTGCAAGCCAGAATAATTGGTACCTACACGATGTACGACGTTTTAAATTGTATTTTGTTTCTGTTTGTGTTTTTAATGTTGTTTCTTGTGTTTTTGTTTTGTTTGATGGTTGTTTGATTGCAAGCGACTATTGTGAATCTGAAAAGCTAACTGGCATTATTAAAAAGTAAGCGTTTGGATTTTTCTTTGTTGCCAAGTGTTTGGAGGCTGTTTATTAATAAGTATCATCTAAAATTTGATTAGTTTTCAAAGAAAAACTCTTTGTTGGCAAGTATTGGAAGGTTGTTTATTAATAAGTATCATCTGAAACTTGATTTGTTTTTACGAGTCAGGCGCTCCGAATTTTGAGCATTGAGCCTTGCTACCAATCTTCCTGACTGGCTTAACATTCACCACGGTTCTAGAAGAGTTCACACTAATCTATACTTAAAAATAAATAAAATTGAAGTCAATCAACTCAGCCTATCGCAGTCCACTGCTGGACATAGGCCTCTCCCATGCTGCGCCACAACACCCTGTCCTCCGCCTTCTGCATCCAGTCTATCCCAGCTACCTTTTTGAGGTCGTCGGTCCATCTAGCTAGGGGGCGTCCCACACTACGCTTGCCGATACGCGGTCTCCACTCCAGGGGGTCTACTCCCTAAGCACGAAGTCCGTCGTTTCGGGCTTCGTTTCGGGCGTTTCCTACTCCCTATCACAAACGGACGGACGATTCGTTCGAGGCCCGACGAAGATTGAATGACAACACCATTTGACAACTGTCCCTACTCCCGATGCGTTTTTGCCCGTCCGAAAAGTTGAACTTGACGCTTGTTTTGACGGAACCTTATGTCAGTTGATACGACATCAAAATAGTTATCGTTCTGTCGACGAACGATTATAATTGTTTACACTATTTAGAGACAAAGTAAGGAATTCCAAAGTATGGCTGCTTTTTTATTGCTTGACGAAGCTATATAGGAAGAGCGGAGGCAACGTCGACAATATTTACGCCAAGAATTTAGGTTGGCGAGTATTCCCGACGTTACTGACTTATCTTAAAGCTATTTGGCAATTTTGCTATTCTGAATTTGACGTTTTTAAACTAAAATTTAGATTTTCTAACTAAATCTGACTATTATTAATCGCGATTAAAAAGATGTAGAATAAAATCAATTAGTTGTCATGAATCAAAAATTAGTTAAATTAGTTGTCAAAAATCAGTAGGTACTGTTACTGTATATATTTTTTTCTTTTCTTTTGCTTATATCCCGAAAATGGTGCGTCCTATCGCAAAAATAATGAAAATTTCGACCCCCCTTTAGAAACCCTAAACCCCTAAAATTCAAAATGTTAGAATATTTTTTTTTTCCACACCAAAAGTGAAAAATTCTATATAAAGCACGTTGAGGCTGCCCAGCTCCTGCGCGCCTCCGGCCAGAGTCCGTGTCCGTGAGTTTCTGCAGCGGTTGGGGCCATTTTACGAAATGAATAAGAAAGAAACTAAAATAAAATAATTTTAAAACTTCCCGGCTAATATCGTTGAATTAATTTGAAAATTTCCGTCAAAATGTCAAAAAGGAAAAACGCAAAGGTATCAACAGGATAATGCCGGTTTCCGGACAAAAATGTCAAAAATAATTCTAATCTTTATAACAAAAAGTATATTGTTAAAAATGTAGTCATTTTCTAAGGAAAAAATATTGAGTTTTGTTTATTTAGCTTGAAAACCACAAAATAATTAAACCGGTAATCGACGGGTAAAATAGCACAACTCTATTGTCATCAATCGCCATGCGTCTTTCGTTCACGAATATTGTCTACGATTCCGTTGGAAACTGATGAATCCGAAATTACTAGGGAGTAGGGTTCAGTCCGACTTGTCGGACTACTAACGGACGGGCCCGTTACTTCGTTGACGGACTTAGGGAGTAGACCCCCAGGACTCATCTGCTCCATCGGCCATCGGTCCTTCGACAAATATGGCCAGCCCACTGCCACTTCAGCTTGCTTACTCTGCAAACTATGTCGGTAACTCCGGTTCTCTTCCGGATAATTTCATTCCTGATTTTATCCTTCAAAAAAACTTCGAGCATAGCCCGCTCCATAGCCCGCTGAGTGACTTTAAATTTGTGGACCAGCCCGACTGTCAGTGTCCACGTTTCGGCACAAAATTGAAGTATCTGTTTGTAATGACAAAATAAAAGCTTTTTACTAAATGCGTATGAACCTACACGTATACGGTACCTACTTATTACAACAAAAAAAAATCTGTATGTCTGCCTGTCTGTCTGTTTGTTCCGGCTTATTTCTGAAACGGCTGGACCGATTTTGACGGGGCTTAACTCAACTGGCAAATAGCTGAAACAACAGATATCTGCCACTGAAATTCCCCACTATAAAGAGTAGCTTAGGCTTTTACTTTTATTTTAGAAAAAGCCACACGGGCCAAGCCGCGGACACTGTAGACAATAAAAACCGATTTTGACGATGACCATTTATCTTGTCCTCAAGTGTATTCAAACTCACGTTGTACACTGACATAAAAGGGTATTTATTAGAGGCATATCCATTATTCACATAAATACTTAGAGATTGAATATTTTCATAACAGAATGGCTGCTAAAATCATAATAGAAAAGTTTTTAGTTCGAATAGAAAATTTATAATCGCTTTTAGGTATAGTTGGGGATTCATTAGGCTTTTATACAGTTTAAAATATTCATCGTCACGTCTGTGGGTGTTGTTCAAATAGATTATCCATTTTGTTTCTCGTATGGTGTGAAATTACCTACGCATAATAATATTAAGGGAGTGACTCTGCTGCCGTTGCTGGCACCCAAAAATAACGCCGTTGCTTGGGAACCGGCAGTACATAGTCGATATTAAAAACATCGGCTGCCGGCGCCACCGGCTCCAATAATGGACACCGGCACTACGAGCGCTAAAAGTTTCTCCGGCGCAAAAGACTAGATTCCACTGCTGGTAAACATTAAAAAAATAACCTCTCGATGCGTGAGATTATTTTAAACAAAAAATATTCTTCTGACCAAATACCGGCTAAGTGTGTGTCGAACCATAAACAAAGAAGGGTTCCTTAGTAGGGATAAATTTATCCTAAGAACGAACTTAACATTGTAGTTGAAAATAATGTTCTCCCATACTTTCCAACAGCAAATGTAAGTTTGTACGCACAATATTGAGTGATTTACCATGTTATTTTAAGACCATAGACTTCTTATAGGTTTTCCTGTAACAGTACTATTACTCTGTACTTTTTTCAAAATTTTAGGCTCTGCAGTTTCGGAGATATGAGGGGGGAGTGGTCAATTTTCATCAATTTTCTTTAATAACTTTAAGACTAATTATTTTGAAATTAAATTTGAAATCCTCATATCCAGTCATTTCATTTGATGTGTTACACGGTACAATTTGCAAATCTTTTTTTTCTTTTTTTTTCTCATATTTCTCCCAGCAATGAATTCCATATTCAAAATTCATTTATTTACGTTACATGTTCGTGTTTGGGTCACACAAATTCATATGTTCAGTATTCGGAGCAAATCGGCTGTGACAGACGAACAGACAGACACACGAGTGATCCTTTATGGATTCCGTTTTTTTCCTTTTGTGGTACGGAACCCTAAAAAGTATCCGAGCCACAAGTGCGACAAAATCTACTTAGGTACTTAAATCAGCAAAAATATTCCCTCAAGGATATTTCAGAGAGCGATATTCTTTAAAATAATATTAGTAAAGTAATTTGCCTGTCTCAACGTTCATTAATTCTTCATCTTCTTACAAAGATTATGATAAAATTCATTTCCTCTCATTTCCGTAAACAGGGCATTTTGGAGGGCCATGAAGTTAGCGGGATTAGGAAGTGTAATAGCGGCCGTTTAATTTTCAACCTGATTTCTGCTGCAAAAAACACAACTGAGGTTATGTGGTACACACAAGCGAGGTATTTGCGTTGTTATTTGTATTTTAGTTGTTTCAGTTCATTTTGACAGTACAACAACATTCATTGCGTTATTATTTTTACGTTACACCTGGCCATAATGTGCGTATTGCGGCCAGGTGAAGACGTAAAATTGTGTACTCACCACGGGCAGTATAAAAGAAACCCGTCCGTCACCTTCACGCCCCCGCATCTTATCGCATACTAGCTAAGCAGAGTATATTACTTGTTGATTGTGTTGACTTCGTTAGCGAAACCACACAATCGACTTATAATATACGACGCTGTTAGGCGCCTGTTACACGTAAAGTATTTACTGTGTTCCGCCAATAAATACTAATGTATCGTGGTATTTATTCAACGTGTAACTAGCGTACTGATGAATGTCAATATTTAATCATGGATTTCTAGATTTCTTGATTCCGTATTGACGATCCTTCGGAATGTGATAAATATTAAACGTCTAATCTCGCGTCAGTATTTATCACGTCAGTAGTGTCAGTACGCATCACACTAGAGATGGAGGCGGAAAAAACTAATATTATTATTAAATTATATTTAACGAAAATAATTCTGATAATCATCCATTTCGCCATGTAGTTTCATTTCGGCCATTAAATTCAAATGGGTGTACTACCTTTCTCTTTGTAGGTACCGACCAGTTTTTTGACCACCGTGTTCTTTTAACATTTTTTTTTAAACCAATTGAAACCGGACTAAATACTGACGTGATAAATATTGAACGTGTGTCTGGTGTATTAATCCATCAATAAATACTGAACTGAAGAATCGCAGTAAATACTTTACGTGTAACGAGCGCCTTAGGGATTTCAATAAGGATCTTTCCATTGTAAAATAGAATCCTTTAATATTTTTATATAAACCTTTGTTATTGTTTTATCACGCGTTCATCTCCTCACACATTACCCCATTACAACATTAGTATTTTAGCGTATAAATGAACAGATTTTTTAAATAAAATTCAGACGATTATGATTTCATGCATAATTTATGTTGTTATGAATCTCTGTCGCTTTTTAAAATCGCGGGGATTGTACAGTCAGTTATTGCAATTAGCTCCCCTATGCTCAAATGGTGAGGTCTTTTTTACTAATAAATCGTATTATTTTCATATGTTTCTAGTTTTGGGTGGATTTCGTGTAGGTATTTACATCAAATTAAGAATGATACAATTCTATCGATTCGTTTTCAAAAAAATCTCAAACATTTATGAAAGGGGGAGTCAGATAATTGCAGTAACTAAAATCAGTAGTAAGCATAATTTCTCCCTAAAGAGGGTGTCCTAAAATTATAATTAAATTGTAAGTCTGTCACCTTTTCACGCCTTAACGGCTGAACGAATTTCTGTGAATTTTGGCTCACAGTTATACTAGGACAAAGGATACTTTTTATCCAGGACATTCTCATGGGATACTTTCCGATTTCAACGCAGGCGAAGCCGCGGGAACACGCTAGTCCTCAAGCAGCGCATTCATAATCTGAGTCACGTAAAACCTTTAGTAAGTCATTGCCATGTAACCCTTATCCCATTGTAATTAGGGATGCATCCGATACCGATGCCGATATATCGGCGATACTCGAAGTTTGCCGATATATCGGCATCGGCGATATTTTTATGGCCGATTCAACGATACTTTTCTCATCAATGTTAATTTTAATTACTAAAACTATTAACTAATCTCAACCTGTCTATAGTTTTAAACGGTTTTATTTCGTTTGTCATGTTATTTGTTTATATTAATTAAAAAAATAACCTGACTTGTGTTTTATTTATTTTACATTCATTTTTTTATTCAATAAGCGTATCGGTATCGCCGATATTTTTATAAGAGCATCGGTATCGGTATCGTATCGGCAAAAAGGCGTATCGAGGCATCCCTAATTGTACATTAGGAAATGCATGTATTCATACACGAAATATTTTAAAAGAAACATCTCGAGGTGGTAAAAAAGCCATAGCAGCGGAAAAAAAAATGTATCTAAAAGTTTTATATATTTACATAATTATTATAATTTAAAAATTGCTTGAGACATTTTGTAAAAAAAAACCCTTACTTACTTTTTTTTTTTTTTTTCTATGAATGTCCCGCCCGAACTTGGCAACGGTGGCAGCACGAGCGCGGTGCCTTTTGGTACCTAACTAATCATTGTATCAAGTAATATTAAATTATTTAATTTTTTAAATAATATACTCAGATATATAAAAAAATCGTTTACATGGCTTCTTTACCACCTATAGGTGTAACTCTTAAAATATTTTGTGCTTGAATAGACACACCCTCAATCTGCCTAGCCTTTTTCCAACTATGTTGGGGTCGGCTTCCAGTCTAACAGGATGCAGCAGAATACCAGTATTTTACATGGAGCGACTGCCTATCTGACCTCCATAACCCAGTAACTGGGTAAAACGATACCCCTTGGTAACACTGGCTGTCAGACTTTTGGGCTTCTGACGACCCGTAACGACTGTTAAAGATCCACGAATGACAGCCGGGACCAACGGCTTAACCTGCTTTCCGAGGCACGGAGGAGTCTCGGTATGTAAAGATGGTCACCCATCCACGGACCAACCCCGGCAAGCGTAGCTTAACCTGACGGATCGACCCGTGCGGCTGTTATTACTTAACCACGAGCTCCTCGAATCGAGCTTTCCTTGAGCTCCTGAATAGATACACCCTATATTCTATCAATACAACAAAAAAAAAATGCCATGGTTCAGTTCGGAGAACGGCTGGACCGATTTGGCTATTTTTTGTTTTAAAATGCTCGTAATAATCCGAATTTGGTTTTTAGGGAAAGAAAAATCCGAAAAGTTTTCCAGAAACTGTTCAAATTCGGGTACCTACTTGAACGTATTTTTTTCTATGGGAGTTTTGTATGAGCTCAAGACCATAAAATATAATCTAAACTAATATTATAAAGTTGAACAGTTTTTTTGTTTGTTTGGTTGAACGCGCTAATCTTAAGAACTACTGGTTCGTATTGAAAAATTCTTTAGTGTTTGATAGCCCATTTATCGAGAAAGGCTATAGGCTATATAAAATTACGCTACAACTAATAGGAGCGAAGCATCAATGAAAAATGTTGCAATAACGGGAAAAATGTATTCCTTTTGAGAGCTTTTGCTGCGTGCGCTGCATTAACGGTTAAAGTTTCGCAACAATCATACGGAATCATTTCTCTTGAAAAGTTCTAAAAAAAAGTCCGCCATAGCATATGTCTATCTTTAAGATTGGCTCACTATAACTTTTTTAAAGAGAATCAAATAAAACTGAAGTTAGTTTTTTTTTTTTTTTTTTGTTTGGATGAACACGTTAATCTCTGGAACTACGAGTTGGATTTGAAAAAATCTTTTTGCATTTGATAGCCCAATTCTTGAGGTAGGCTCTAGACTATTTAAAACGACGCTAGGACTCTTTGGAGCCGAGCAAAAAGTAAGAAAGAACACTAAACGAAAACGAAGTAATAGCGTGGGCTGGCGATGCGATGCGACGGGATGGGTCGGGGTAGCAAGAAATTTCACGCGGACGAAGTTGCGGGCACAAGCAAGTTATATTATACTAGCTTTTGCCCGCGGCTCCGCCTGCGTGGATGTCGGTTATCACGTAAAAAAGTAGCCTATGTCCTTCTCCATATCCCAGGCTATATCTTTGCCAAATTTCATGACGATCGGTTCAGCGGTTTAGGCGTGAAAACGTAACATACAGACAGACAGACAGACGGATAAACAGACAGACAGAGTTACTTTCACATTTATAATATAACTAGCTTCTGCCCGCGACTTCGTCCGCGTTAAATTTCTTGTACCATATAATTACCTAATGTTTACTTATTTATGTCATGTAGTTACTATGTGTGGTACTTTGTGTGTACTTAAACCGTACGTACCGTATGTACTGTGTGGTGCCGGACGTAAAGAATAGCACTATCCTATTTCTTCCCGTGGGTGTCGTAAAAGGCGACTAAGGGACTTACTAGAGAATGGGCAGCAGCATTCTCTATGCACTATAAACACCATACTGCGATCGCCAACTCGCCTGCCAAGCGTGGCGATTATGGCAACCCTCCCCCCAGCCAGTTGGGGGAGGCTTATGTCCAGCAGTAAACGTCTTTCGGCTGAAATGAATGAATGAATTGGAATATAATATGGAATATTACGCAAAATGAAACAACAGAAAACATTTTCCAACAACTTTTCACAAAACGATCAGAAACAAAATTGTTTGGACAGGACGTCTGTCGGATCAACTAGTAAAGTATAAATAATAATTATTGCAAACAATATAATTTGTACCTTACCTTACCGAGATAAAAGTTACATTGCAATGATTTTCCTATACTAATGGTATTACGTCGATCGTGAATGGCCTAGGTAGGTACCTAAATAAAAGAAGCTTTGGTAATACATAACTAGAGATCGGATATTCGGATGCACATTCACATAAAGTTGAGATGTTTCCTATTATGGAAAGCGCTTTTGTATTGAATAAATCCCGCGGTTCCGGAGTATTATTTTTTATTTTAACTAACACACACCACCCCTACTCTTACATCCCACATACACATATTTGCATAGGGGGTTAAAATAATTTTAAATAAATATGCAATCCAAGAATCCCGGGTTTTTTTTTAATAAATAATATTTTAGAAGTCGCTTCCATATTATACACCCGACTAGTAATGCATTGCCGGTATTCCTGGCATCACGAGATATTTTCTTACAAAAAAATATATTTTAAGAAGCTGCTTCCATACTTTCCTAACTAATAACTTTAGGTAAATATGCATCCGATTATCCGATCTCTATACATAACATAACATAACATCGCGCCTGCATTTCCCGAAGGATTAAGCCTATATTGTTGCCAGAAGTCCCGTAATTCCCAGGACGTCCCGTATTTCAGGCATAATTTTAAACGTCACGCTGGGTCAGACTCTGTCCCGTATTTAAACCGCATTTGATTTATTATTAAGGAATCTATCACACTACGGTCGATTGACATTGACAAGTTCGTCTATCTTCGGTATCCCTAGTTCCAATTGTTTTGTGGAAAGGATTTTTTTGCAAATGGTATTGAAATAGACTGATATGCGCAACAAATGTATTCGGGATTTGATAAAGAGTGAATTAATTGTAATTAATTCAGATGTTGCTTTGTGGTGATCGTAAAATATAAGTAGCAATGAATAAATCTTCGGTTTACTGCAAGAACTCATTAGTGGCAAAAAATCATAAAGTTTATAACTCCTTGAATTCGCCTTGGCGAGTTTTATAAGTAATGCAAAAACGGTGTTTAATTTTTCATTAACATAATCATAACGAATCTGAAATCTTAAATGATAGACAACAGCAAGTTCAAATAAATGGAGTCAATTCAGTCGGCTTAAGAGTAAAAATGGGTGTGCCACAAGGCTCGATATTGGGTCCTTTCCTCTTTTTAGTATATATTAATGATCTAGCCCATTTATTAAAAAAACAACCACAAATGGTGTTATTTGCTGACGATACTTGCTTAATTTTTAAGATAAATAGACGTGCATCAAATCTTGACGACGTAAATAACGCCCTATTGCAGGTCCAAAATTGGTTCACTGCTAATAATTTAGTATTAAATGGAAAAAAAAACTAAATGCATAAGATTTGCTTTACTGAATGTTAAAAGTAGTGATTGTGACATAGTATTGAATAGGGAGAAACTAGAATTCGTCGATAAAACTGTTTTCCTAGGGATCACGCTCGACTCAAGGCTGCAATGGGGTCCTCATTTAACATCTCTTGCAGGGCGGCTAAGTTCAGCAGCATATGCTGTGAGAAAAATCCGTCAATTTACTGATGTAGATACCGCTAGGCTAGTCTATTTTAGTTACTTTCATAGTATCATGTCTTACGGTATTTTACTATGGGGACGGGCTGCAGATATCGAATCTATTTTTATTCTACAGAAAAGAGCCATCAGAGCAATATATGGCCTCCGCAGGCGCGATTCTCTAAGGGAACTGTTTAAAGATATTAACGTCATGACGGTACCTTGTCAATACATTATGAAAACATCATGTACGTAAGGAAAAATGTAAATATTTTCAGTAAAAGAGGTGAAAGACACAATTATAGTACCAGAAATAGGGACCAATTAGTTCAACCAGGTTTCAGACTGGCTAAAGTAGACTCATCCTTCATGGGGTACTGTTTAAAATGTTACAATAAAATACCTCCCCACATACTCCAATTGAACGAAACAAAATTTAAAACTTGTATAAAACGCACACTATGCAGCCAAGCATATTATAAATTGGGGGATTACATCGCTGACAAAAATGCTTGGCTCAATGCTGGTCCTGCTCCATAAGGGCGCATAAACTAATTGATTAGCATTTGAAAATATTATTGGAGCTGCTGAAGATTGTAAACTATTTTTGCATTGTATAAACTCAATGTCCTTGAATTATATAATTGCATAGCACAGGTGTGAGTACTATGTACTATAGAGCTACCATTTACCGGGTAATATGTCTTTTATTGACTTGAATGTGGCCTGGCGGCTGAGAGTATGTCATGCTCACTCAAATGTCTCGCTGGTGGTGGCGTGTGTGTTGGATCATTAAGTTCCCTTCAAAATGGTTGAGCTAAATGGTGCTGATCCATGCGTCATGTTCGTGAACGGGCGCCGTCAGTTGGGTCTGGTCATCTCTTAGCTGCCACGGCTTATTTTAATTTTTGAATTGTTTCTATTACGGACGCTTCTAACGTGCACGTCTTTCTACATTGTTCTCACATGTATAACTTCAACATGAATGATGTAACCCATATTTTGTAACAATATTTTGTTTTAAAAGAGTGTCCATGGAGTTTCTTGTCCGTTCTTCTCCATAGGAACCTACTACGCTTTGGGATGGGCAACTAGCTTCATCTTTCTGACTGACCGACCCCTTGACAATTCATAAGTGCCTGTAATTGGTTTATTTGAAATAAATGCTTTGAGTTTGAGTTTGAGTTTGATATAGGGCAATCGATACAACTAAAACGAATTAATTGCTTATTTCAAAGTTTTGACTATTTCAATTAATGAGTTCTTGCAATAAACCAACGAAATGAAAATAAGAACGTAAAATACATGTTTTTCATTTGTTCCGGGAAAAATTTAAACACCGTTTTAAGCTATTGCATAGCTTCTATCGCGGGCCTTGAGCGCGGGGACCGAATCCAGAAATTCCGTAACGAAAAAACCTCACGCTATCGCTGTCTCGCTTTAACATCTATTCGACTCTATCGCGCTACGCTACTCAGCCGCCATAGCTACCGGCCGCCATATTCTTGTCTTGTTTGTTGTCAAGAACTTTATCAACAAAGCGCTGTTTTTGTTTTTATTCTGTGTTTTGTGGATATTTATCGTAAATTAGAGTTATTGTTGTATTTATGTATGTACGTGTGACGTAATTTAAGTTGCAATGCATTACAAAACGTGTGAAATATGTGTTATAAGATCCGGCCGGTCAGATGGTCAAATGCGAATCTTCATAGCCAAACTTCCTTTGAATGAAGATAGGTAAGCATATATTTTCAATTATTATGTTAAAAAACATTGATAAGCTCTTACAGAAAATAAATTACTTGATTTAAAGTCCAAAATTTACAAAATTACAAAGTAACCTATCAATATGCTAGTGCTTGACGCATGTTACTTTTTTATCGACTGTCGATATTTTTATTATTATAATATTCCTATTTCATTTAATTTTCTCTGTTATTCTATTAATACTGCAAAACCAAAATAACAAAGATATAAGTTTAAATATACTACTATTATAATCATAATAATGTAATAAAATGTTCCAGCTAGATGTAAAAAATGGGTTAAAGTTACGGGAAAGAAGACTTGGTGTATGTACCCATTGAAAAGCTACATCAATTGGAACATATTTGTGGCAGTCATTTTCTACCAAAGGATTTCAATAAAAAGAAGACGTTGTGTCTTCTTTTAGACTTTTTCTTTTTGTAAGACTTTATTTTCCAGTCGTAATTCATCCTAACTCACCCTTTCCGATTACTTTAGTAACTCATGTTCAATTATATTTTGCAGAGTTATCTTCTACTTCGACTACTGCGATTCTTGGACTGGTACATCTAGTAAGTTTTTTTTTTTTTGGGTACTGTACGTCCGAATGAAAAAAAAACGGAACCCTTATGTACCTTCATCTACTGGACCGATTAAGTTGCATTTTGGTACACATGCAAAATGTATCATGTGACATATGAAATGAAAGGACTTGACAAGAGAACTTTTTTTTAAATTATTTAAAAAAAAATCCTCTTTCCAGTCCTTTCATTTCATTTTACATTTTTAATGAAAATTATTAAAGAAAATAGATGAAAATTTACCATTTCCCCCCTTATCTCCGAAACTGCTGATCCTAACATTAAAAAAAAAGAAAACAGATGAAAATTTACCATTTCCCCCCTTATCTCCGAAACTGCTGATCCTAACATTAAAAAAAATACAGTGTACAGTTCTATACTTAAAGATTACAGCAAAACCTTTAAGAAGTCTATGGTCTTAAAATAACATGGTAAATTACTCAATATTGTGTGTACTTACATTATTATTATGCAGTTGGAAAGTATGGGGAAACATGTTTTTCAACTACAATGTTAATTCGGTTCTTGGGATTAATTCATCCCAACTACGATACCCTTCATTGTTTTTGGAATTAGAAGAGAATGACTACATTTTGTTTTTATTGCAGTACCTTCAACATCAACTGCTGAACCATAGCCAGTAGAATGTTCAAAAGACAGGAAAATATGTTCTATTGCGGGTAAGGTTGATGTTTATTTTAAACTTATTAAATTCACTTTACTATTTGATTAACTGTATTGAATGTATCAATTGTAAATATTACAGATACTTTTTTGTCTATTACAGACCCTTTTTCAAATGAAAATGTGATAAAAAGAATGAGACTAAGCCCAAGTAACTATTCAAGATTAGAATTAAATTTGAATTCACTTGTTCATGTGTCAGTTAATAAGCAACGTGTTTTCTACATTTCAGTACCTTCAACATCAACTGCTGAACCATTGCCAATTGAATGATCAATAGAAAGGAAAAGGTGTTCTAATTATTATAAAAAAACTTAAGTTCAAAGTTTTGTTTTATTTTATTATCATCACAGCAAATCTCATCTTATAGTCAAGTTTACCTCGGATTAGATCTAGACTATACAGTGGGATTTGTCTCTGAACCCCGCTTACGCCAACGTGGAATCACAGCCGTAGCTGGTTTCTTTTTATAAGAAAATTACCACGTAACCTTAGTTCAAATCGAAAGTTACCGTTGGCCTAAGTGACCTTTGCCTTAAATTTATTAAGAATGAAACCGTAAAAATGTCAGGATCCTAAAACCCGAAATTTTTTACAGCAACATATCGATAAAAATTACGAGTGAGTAGTAGTACATCCCTATCTTGTTATTATGTTGGCAGCTTTATGTCATGTCTGCAGTCCGTGTCATTTCTGTTATGTTGGTATTCATTATTAGCTCACGTTTCATACAAGCGACGTTTTTCATTTTTATCTATGGGACTCCCGTCTCTTAATATTATATACTCTTTGTTTATTTAATAAAAAAAAAATTGTTTTCTTATCGGTCACCACGCTCAAAAAGTGTAACTTGAATTAATATCAAAGAAAAAGAAATACTGCATAAATAAAATAAATAAATAATTATAATTGCATAAGTTGATACAAAATGCTATGCAATAGCTTTACCGCGGCAGTCCCCGAGTGCCACACGTCTTTTTTTTTTTTCTTTTGTAACCAAATTGTGCATTTGTCCCTTACAGGATCAAAAAAAAAATCTGGCGAACTTACACCAACATTTCGACAGTTACATACGTAGCTTAGAAACATCTTTGGACTCAAACTTTAGCATAAGCGTAGAATTTTCTATAAGGTATCACAATCGCTGACTTCAGAGCTCCAACAAAAACGGGGTCCTCATCATATGTAACAGAAATGATGTTTAAAATTATGTTATAACGACGTAGAACATGTAATATTACTAGCACATAAAATTAATTTCAACATTTCTGTGTAACATTGCAATGATTATGCATTTCAATATTCAAGCATGCTTCATTCAGGAGCTAGAATGAGTGATAAATAAAATTCAATTGCGCTGAAAGATACGTTTCATTTTGTTTCATTTGATTTCAAATTTAATTTTGACAGCCTTTAATTTTAGTTTTTTTGGGTGGGAAATTATCAAATAACTTCTCCCGCTCTGGTTGGAGCGGGAGGACGTGTCAGACTTTTACTGACTAAAACCCTGCCTGTGTGCCAGGGCCACGGTATCCCTTTCGGACAAACAAGCAACCCTGGCAGGCATCGGTCCTAGCGGACCCCGTCAGTGCGTGCTGACATCTCTTTGAGGCGCGCGTGGAACACAACGGGAATCGGCTATCGATTCCCGCCGCCCAGAGCATCTTCTGCGGCGACTAGAGGCGCGAGGGCGCACAGACTGCCTCTCCCTTACGCGTTCCGCCTCCTCCTTCGCGAGCATTACTGTTTCGCAGAAGGAGGTGACTGCCTTCCATGCACTCTCGCTCCGGACCATGGCCTGGACCAGGGCTAGACGTGAGAGATCGCCGCCGCCGATCGCCTCCGTGAGGACACGGCAGTGAAATATGATGCCCAAGCCGGACAGACCTCCACGGTGTCCTAATTTTGACACCCTATGGGGTAATTTCGCAACAGACAGATGCCAATGCCTTTCACTTTGACAATTCAGCAACATTCATTGCGAGATTTACGTCATCGAGCTGACAAATTTTTCAAACTAACTCAAACTCAAATCATAATATTTCAATTAAACTATTAACAGGCACTTTTGAAGTTTCAAAGACATTCAATGAAGCAATGGATTAGCAATTTCTTTCAATATCCGTGGGATTGTGATTGAAAGCGTGTTATCTGTTATGTACGTCAATTTTAAACATTTATCTTATCAGTATTGACATTATAATTATTTATTATTGACAATAGCGTATTTCTTTAAATTTTGACATTACCGGACATTACCTATTCATCATCATCATCATTACAGCCGAAAGACGTCCAATGCTGGACATAGACCTCCCCCAATTGGGAGGGTTTGCCATAATCGCCACGCTTGGCAGGCGGGTTGGCGATCGCAGTATGGTGTTAAAAATGCATAGAGAATGCTGCTGCCCAATCTCTAGAAAGTCCCTTAGTCGCCTTTTACGACACCCACGGGAGGAAATGGGATGGTGCTATTCTTTACGTCCGACGCCACATGGAACAACACATTACCTATCGCATTTTATATTTTTTTTTTTTTTTTTTTTTATTACATTGTTACTACTTTATTATTATAAATTTGAAAAAAGTCTCCCATAAATGTATATTTGTACGCCAAATGGTTAAAACATAGAGAAAGTTTAATATAAAACCGGCCAAGTGCGTGTCGGACCACGCACAATGAAGAGTTCCGTAATTTGGGATGAATTTATCCCAAGAACAAACTTAACATTGTAGTTGAAAAACATGTTTTTTAACTGCAAATGTAAGTTGGTCGACTATTACTTGGTAACTTGAAAAGCCTACTTAGCTGTGATAGTTTTCCGTTTAACTTCGTTATTTATACTACTGCTTTGAATTTTTTCAAGTATCCAAATACAACCATTTAGCTGGCAAGGGGGGGGGGGGAACACTAATACGCAAACGGATTCCTGAATCGAAAAATGGTTATCAGAAACCCGCAATATTTTTAAACGGCCTATCCTACGATACTCCACACCATGGGACAGATGAAAAAGGAAATTATAATAGTAGATAAGTAAATTGACTACAATCCTAAATTGTCCTTATATTCACATTCAGACACGTCAAATTGATGTAGGGTGTCAATTTGCTTAAAAAATAATTCCCCAGACTGTACCTACAATACACCTCTGCCTGTCCGAGAACACAAGCGTAATATTAATATAATATTATATGTTAACCCGACATGGTATTTGCATGTAACCTCCGCGAATCTATTATAGATACGAAACAAATATTTAATTTATATTTAGAATAGAAAAAAAGTTCAGTGACTGGGCTCCCTGAGCAGAAAAGCGCATTCATGAGAAAGAAATACGTAGGTATATTATTTATTTATTAACTCATCATCACTATCATTACAGGAATTCCCTAATTCAATAGTGTGCCATAATTACATTTTTATTATTTACAATAACATATTATGTACTTAGTGGTTTTTGTGAACTTACTCAGAGAACAAGTAAAAAGATCTATTCTGTCTGCTACGTCATTAAGTACACGCAAGGTACGCGATAAAGGGGCTTTACTCAGTAGATTGGTCCTACTACTGGGCACCGCCAATAGACATGGCCGTCGCCTTCGCAATACATGATTGTCGGGCACACACAGGTTTATTTCTTTCAATATACCCGGGTTTGAAGTCTTGCCACGCAATAATTTAAAAATATAGGTAGCAAGAGCTATGTCCCTCCTTGTTTCCAATCATTGTATCCCACCATGCCTATAACAAACAAAGTTGGATACATCAATGGATAAAATGGATATACCCCATACCACCTTAGGTACAGAAACCTAGTAAATTTATTCTGTATACGCTCCAGCATGAGACTATATTTAGCTTCATGCGGAGCCCTTATGATTGCGTTGTACTCGAGCTGACTTCTTACCAATGCATTGTACAAATAAGTTAGCACAGCGATGCTTGGAAAACCCGCTGCTCTTCTTAGGACGAAACCTAGGCTCCTATAGGCTTTCTTACAAACATTTACGATGTGATTACAAAAATGTATACACTAAAAGATCCTAAATAATGACGCAATTTATAATTTAACAGGCGTTTTATTATTACGGTGCCGTCAGCGCTCGTACAGAATCTATAAAATATCTGAGTAAGATACTTACTTTGGTAGCAAGTAAACTAGTCCTAGGTAAACTCTTTTGTGTATCTTTCAGAGCATCACCTACAGTGCATCGAACGTAGGCGTTTTGTCCGTTGTGTAGTTCTTGAATATAATACAGTATAATGAAGTGTCCGGCTCGTAGATAATCTATTGTCAATGAAGAGGGGGACAGGCAGATGTATAAACCTCAGGATATAGTGGTGAAAGAATAGCGGGAACTAGAAAAAAGAAGTTGTCCGTCATGGGATGTCCAGCAGATGTGAAATATCGAAATTTTTAATTATTTGAAAGAATTTATAATCACAGAAAACCAATAAATAAAAGAGAAAAAGAAATGTATTTTTCTGACATGACGGGTCATCCATACTAATATTATAAATGTGAAAGTAACTCTTTCTGTCTGTCTGTCTGTCTATATGTTACGTTTTCATGCCTAAACCACTTCATGTAATTTGACAGAGATATAGCCTGGGATATGGAAAAGGACATAGGCTACTTTTTACGCGATAACCGACATCAACGCGGGCGCAGCCGCGGGCAAAATCTAGTAGTTAATATAAGTCTGAAATCGCCAATCCATCTTGAGCAAGCGTGGTGATCAATGCTCGTGCCTTCTCTGTGTGAGAAGACGCTTTTGCCCTGCAGTGGGACAGTTATAGGCTGGTATTATAACCGACATCCACGTGGGCGAAGCCGCGGGCATTAGCTAGTGACGGTATAATAGAGCGTCATGTCGTTTGCCGTCATGGCATACGATACGAGTTGATTTTATCTACTGTCAAGGCGTGCCAATAGATGTTTCACATCAAAAACAATATGGCGGCGTTTGTTTAGATTTTGGTCACCCGCAATAAGATCCGTGTATCGTTGTATTCTCGACTTCTTTCGCCAAGCAGCGTTGCTGTGTTCCGGTTTGAAGGATATAAGTGCTGGGGTTATAGCTACCGCATGAGATATTCCAGCTTTGTCTGTGATGCTTCTGCGATGCCTCTCGTATTGCAGATGTCCAAAGGTCGGTAAACATCATCATTGTTCGAATTTCAGTAGGAAGGCTAAATCGCTGTCTCTTATGCACTAAAATCGCTCCCTGTACGTTCACCGACCGGTGAAACAAGAGGCCCTATTGTCAAGTCTACTATCTACAGATACGGAAAAAACCACATTAAGATCTACACTTCAATCATTCGAAACTCGACCTTATGGCTTTAAATTAAAAGTCTTCCCAACCGTACAACTAAAATAGTCGTCAAGTATCGCGATACAAAGTTACTAAGTACACCCAAGACACCTAAAATAGACTTTATGACTCAGATTTTAAGGTGCAAATGAAGCGCAAATGTAATATAGTTTTAGTCAGACACGATGGTTAAGCACTCAATGTACCCTTTATCTTAGATTAAAAATGGGGGGTCCCCCCTTTCCCTAGTCAGGTAGGTAGGTGTTGATATTTATCGAAAATCGACGCTTCTCTTTAACACAATGGTGTCTGAAGGCATTCTTTTAGCTTTTGCACTTAAATCAAAAGAGACTATAGTTTGTTTTTTAAAGGAAAAGCTTTGAATATAGTTATTGGAAAGGCTTGTCGCAATCAATGAATCCAAACATATATTTTGACATCGTGTAGTCATGGAAATTAATTGTTAAGCAAATTGACTCCTTTATAAAAATATTATCTCGTGACTGAGAAGGAATTATGGAAAATGGCTCAATCAGCAACCTCGGTAAGTGTCTAGAATTTTCTAATACCTTTTATAAAGTTTCATATTGAGACACGAAGCAGCTTAGCTTTTGTTGCTATTCTCCCCGTTTTTCGAGTGTGCTCGGAAAACGGGGAGAATAGCAACAAACGAAGATATCCTCCACGGTCTTCTAATAAGCTCTGATCCCCACATATCCTACATAAGGCCTAAAATAACGAAACAGGTTCATAATGAGTTGTTGCCTGAAGCAAGCGAGCGCACAAACAAATGAGTCATCAATCACAATGCAGGCGCTACCAATAACATAGCAATAATAACTAAATTTCTACCAGAATAATTAGTAATAAGTACCTATGCGCTATTAAAACTATATATTTAATAAAGAGAAGGTCGATCAGCCTAATGACACAAAAAATATACTTTAAATTTATTTTAAATGGCAAAAAATTACATACAAAATATATATTTATTTACCGAATGATTACTCGCGATGCCGCGGATGGCCGGCGCTGATTTTTTTTTTCATTGATAGAGAATGACCCTAGCTATCATATGCTCAAGCCACACACCCAACATATTAGTACAATTGAGGTTTAGGCGTGAAAACGTAACATACAGACAGACAGACAGACACACAAATAGACAGACAGACAGAGTTACTTTCACATTTATAATATTAGTAAGGATAAGGATTTGTATGGATGGTACGGAACCCTTCGTGCGCGAGTCCGACTCGCACTTGGCCGGTTTTTTGTTTTTTGAACGCGCTAATCTATGGAACTGCGAGTTGGATTTGAAAAAATCTTTTTGCATTTTACAGCCTAATTCTTGAGGAAGAATTACATTCCTATTAACTGGAACACCATTTTTTTTAAATGAAAGTTTATGCGAATACGAAGTCAAAGCACGGGCAGGCAATGTGTTGCGACGGGGTGGGTCGGGGGAACAAGAAATTTAACGCGGACGAAGTCGCGGGCAGAAGCTAGTATATAGATAAAACGTTTACTAACAAATTGTTGTTGAAGTTTGGTTATACAGTATTTTTCTTTCTATCAAATTTCTGTTACAATTACAATATGATTAATTACTCAATTTTTTTAATAAAAAAATTTAAATAGTTTTATTTTTTAATTTCAAACAGGGTATTTCTATTTAAAGAAAAAACTCAACAAAGATTTTTTCTTGATAAAGTTCAATTTAAAAAAATATATCAGCTTAATTTAATATGCTAGTGATCGCAAACTTTTTTTGATGTGTGTATATGACACGCCTTACAGAAATCTCCTGCACACCACATGCACACCACATGCACACCACATGCACACCACATGCACACACAAATCGACTTATGAAAACGGTTCCCTGCATGAGAGCCGAGAGTTACAAAAAAACTCCCGCACCCCGAATACGAGGCCTATCAACCAATGAAAATGAGCCTTTGATGATGAGAATGAGGCCTAAAAAGGCAATGAAACAGAAATATTTCCTAAAAGCCACTAATTAACATTATCAATACCAAAAACATCTGTAAACAGAAGCATTGATAAAATTCTAGGAAGCAAGCGCAGGACTTTGCATTTTCCTGTACAATTTGCGTCATGAAAAGGAAATTGCTTACTTAGACATTTTTCACGCTTTTATTCTAACGATGGCTGAGGTTGTCATCTGAAATGTTGACTGCATTTAGCTTAAAAGTTACTGCAGTTTATTCATGAAATGCTTATAAACTTCTCATTACATCTTTTATTTTTTTTTACCAATGAAAATGAGCTTTTATTAATTACTAGCTTTTGCCCGCGGCTCCGCCCGCGTGGATGTCGGTTATCGCGTAAAAAAGTAGCTTATGTCCTTCTCCATATCCCAGGCTATATCTCTGCCAAATTTTATGACGATCGATTCAGCGGTTTAGGCGTGAAAACGTAACATACAGACAGACAGACAGACAGATAGACAGACAGACAGACAGAGTTACTTTCACATTTATAATATTATAGTATGGACTAGCTTTTGCCCGCGGCTCCGCCCGCGTGGATGTCGGTTATCGCGTAAACAAGTAGCCTGTGTCCTTCTCCATATCCCAGGCTGAAATTTGGCAACTGCTTGAAACCGGAACCCTTCATTGTGCGTGGTCCGACACGCACTTGACCGGTTTTTTTTTGTTTAAAATAGCTGTCAGTTGTTGTCAGTAAACGCATTGTTTTCTTTCCTAAGATCAATCGCCCGAACTTCGGCTGCGTTATATCAGCATGAGTCTCAACACTATCATACAAAATCAACATAGATGTTCTGTAAAGTCAATAGCGGGTGAAGTTCGCTTGAAGTTATTGACCTCGCGGAGTGGAGGATTCTGCTTAGACTCTGAGCGCTAACTAATGTTGTTTGCTTTCCCCTCGTTTTCAGTTGTTTGTGGGGAAGAGGTACGGATAAGTACCTACTTTATTTTGTTGAGTATTTGGGTAGTACAAACAGGGAAATTAATTGACAACATTCGTCAATTTGCCGTGTTATTACCATTTCATACTTACAAATGTAATTCTATGACAGTTGTGATTTGAACATTTAAGTTGGTGGTAGGGTTGCCAACAATTTGTACAAGAAATAAAGTGTATTATGGTCAAAGTGGGAAAATATAGTAATATAGTATCTCGAAAAAATGAACAGTAGGTATTTGAAGTTTCTTTATTTTTTAATATATTCATAAATCGTTCGTGCTACTCGCGCAATGCATCAATTTAGCACCAATTTTGAAGGCTTCGTAAGCCTCACCAAATAGACGAGAAGATTTTTTTTTAATCAAATATATTGAAGCTCTATTTCTGTCGTTCCACCACTTAGCATTCATCACTCATTCTGAGAATACTGAGGTGGCAAAACTAACTACATTTAATACTAGATCCAAAAGGTATTCTGAATGCAATTATTTATTTACTATGTCCCGAAAATTCGGGTCATTTACCAGTTTCATTCTGAAATGAAGGCTAGCTGAATCACCGCGCCCATGCCCAGGTGCATGCATGATGTTCTAAAGTCATTATTTAGGCATAGCTCTGGATATCAGTGAAAACAGTATATTCGTATACTTTATTTTTGTTGAACAGTAAACAGTATTTTAGAGTGGAAAACAGTATAATACTGTTTTTAACAGTATAGTTGGTAACCCTAGTTGGTGGTCATTTTGCTTAACAATTAAAACATAACATCACGCCTATATTCCTCGAAGGGTAAGGCGATATGTTTAAGACCCATGTAATAGGGGTGAGCCTATTGCTATCAACCGGGTACAAATTCAGACTGCGGGCAGCTACTGAGAAATTCCTGGCGGAAAAATCCAACAACACTTAGCCCGATATAGGCATAATTCTGAGAGAAAAGCAGTTTCTGTGTCCAAATGTTTAGGTGGAGATGAAGTAGCCATTATTGTTTTTCAATCGTGCTGGGTCGTTTAAAATTCTAATATTGATTCACAAAAACTTTATTAATTCCACTTGTATTTTTGTCGAATATACGACGCGGCACTGTTTATTGTTGGTAGGGTAGGCGACAGGGAAGTTCTGTAGTGGCGACCGCGTACTGGAAGGCGCAGCGACGAGGTAACCGGCTATGCTGGGGAATTCGACACGGAAAACACAGGACTTGTCGTAGCAGCAATGGTGAAAGTCAATGTACGGAAGGTGTGCTTTGGAAACCGAGCACACCGAATGAAATACGACTATTCTTATTTTAAAATTCTATGTAATTTAATGATTTTATTGCGTTTATTTGTTTACATCCATTTGTTATCAAAGGATAATAAAGAAATTACGATTGATAAGCAATCACACTATATCACAATTTTAGTTTAAAACCCAACTTTTTTGGCAAATTAATGCCTTCGGAGAATTTTGCTGGCGATAACCATCTTGGATTTTAACTTCGGGTCATAAACTATGAAAATGACACCCTTTGACGATAAAATGATTGATAAAAAGTCGATCTTTAAAAAAAGAACACCGCAGACATGCAAACTACTTACAATTCCACGAACTACCCGAGCTTAAATGTGTTTCAAGGTAAACTAACACAAATCAAATATTGTTGGTACAAACTCACAAAGTACAACGGTAAATAAAGACATGTGTAATTCATACTCAGAGCCCTTACAATTAAGCTTTGTAAACGAGCTGGCCTTGCGAGCACCAAACAATGGCAGAGAACAATAAATTCTGGTCCTTTGTGCCGCAAAATTATATCAATAGAGGGTAAGGACCAATATTGACACTGGAATGGTAAGAGGTAGGTACCTAGATTGAGAATGTGACCAAATGCAGAAGCGTCAGGTGATGTGAATAGAAGCTTGAAACGGAATTTTGAAAGAATTTGGTAGAACAGTTGGACGTAGTTTAGCAGAAAGGATTCAACCCATAATTACGGTCAAAAATGAGTTGTATATACCAAAGAGGTCCTAACGGTTAACAGAAGGTATCCATCTTCATGTGGGTTGGTTTCCATCATAAAAAAATCAACCATATTTTTTTAGTGTAACGGGTCTTTTTTGTTGAGGTAAAAAACCAACCTGTAGCACCTCTTTGGTATATTTAGCTATTTTTTTACCATAATGGGGGTTGAGTCTTTTCTGCTAAACTATGCCCAGTTTTAATTTAGAAAAATAGTTGTCTTACACATAAAAAATATTCCAAGTAACATAATCCTCACTAACAAATACAAAAACAAATAACTAAGGATTCCCATTTGATCCCTGGATTAAACAAACTAAACAGAACAAGAACCTTTCTCCTGGAAATCAAATAAATACCCCTCATAACGACATAAGCCTCCAAAAATATACCTCTGGAACATAGTTAGGGCTGATCCAAACCGAAAATCGTATCGTAAAATCGGGGTACAGTAGGCCAAAAAAGTGGTACTCTTGTTTCTAATTCATTTGCACGCAGTCTCTAGAGGAGTTTTGAGTTTTGAAACTGAATTCGCGAAAAAATAAACAGCCGTTGCCTACATTTATGTTCGTCAAAATGTAGGGAACAGCTAATTTTTTTTTCCGAGATTTCAGGGTTGGTCCAATAGTGAAAGTTGTTCATAAGGATGAGTACACTGACCCCTTAAGAGGATGCCCATGAATTAAATTTCACCCTGTATATACTACTGCCGTGAATTTTTTACATACCTAAAAAGCAACCATTTTGCTGGCATCCCTGCCAGCTAAATGGTTGCTTTGACACTTCACTCTAACAAAAATTAGCACTTTAAAGCTTAATATTACGCAAAGGGATTCCTGAATCGAAAATGAAAATAGTTTTCACAGATTCGCAATAATGGAATAGACGAGAAAAAAATGCACTTTAGTGGTGATGAGACGAAACGTACGAAACGAAACGTGCAAGGGAGATACAACATTTAAAAAAAAATGTCGGCGTGATTATTATGTATACCCATGCCAAATTACAGGGCCTCCAGTCTGCTATTACAATAGTGTCAGAATAATCTCTTCATTGTGAGTTTTTGACAGATTTGCCATACAAACACTGTCAAATACTCACAATGGCGAGACCATTCTGACACTATTGTAATAGCAGACTTGAGGCCCTTTTGTCTAGTTACTACAGGCAGATATAAGGACATGGCGAAACTATAAGGGTTCCTTGTTGACTACGGGACCCCAAAAAGCGTTGCAACCATGAACATTACTACAATGAGCATTGCTACGATAGGTGAAGTGGCGTGCGCAAAATTCCCTGTCATTTTCTTGCCCAGATTTATCCCTAGCCTAAGTGATATTTTGATTTGCTTATAGGAAATGTTGACGAAACTCCACCACCACTTTCTTGGCCGACCGTACCCAATCAATGAAAACAATCCAAAGGTAGAGATTTTATTCTGTTCATAGTTCATACATATTTCACCTGGCGTAGTATTCGCGGTAATCACGTTGGAATCGAGCCAATCGTATGAAAAATTGCAATTGGTCTCCGTGTCGCCGTGTCGGTTTCATTATTACATTGTCTTATACGTTTTGTAATGGTTTTTTCTTCTTTTTTCTCACGTTGAATTTTTTTGGCTTCGAGCTTAGTTTGTGAAATGTTTTTGAACAGTTAGTTTTATGTGGTATGAAAGCACGATTACTGCACGGAAATACAACTATTTTTTAACCGACTTCAAAAAAGGAATTATTTCTCAATTCTTTCGTGTATATACAGGATGAAATTTTTAACCTCACCTGGAGGGAAAGTACCTATTCTAAATACTGGAGATAGCAAATTTTACTCAAGCGAAACATACCCTTATTTTTAAAAAGAAACAAATCTGCATTCAAAGATTTTCGAAAAGTGTGCCAAACTCGGGAATCAAACTGGCTAAAACCCGACAAAATAACACGTACAGGATACTTGTATGACATCAATCGATATAAAGTCAATCATAAGGATCACAGCTCTCTAACATGATAATAAATTAAACGAAAGGAAAACCAAAAAAAAAAAAACTAATGTTTCCTTGAGTAAAATTTGCTATCTCCAGTATATAGAGTACTATCCAGGTGAGGTTAAAAAATTCCACCATATAATATATGTTCGGGTATGATTTCTTTTTTTATGAACTGATTTTAATTATTAACTCAAACTCAAATAATTTATTTCAATTAAACCATTTACAGGCACTTTTGAATTGTCAAGGAGTCGGTCAGTAAGAAAAATGGAGCTACATTCCCATTCCAAAGCGTAGGTACCTATGGAGAAGAACGGGCAAGAAACTCCATGGACACTCTTTTAAATTAAATTGTTACAAAAGTATTCGTTACATCTATAATGTTGAATTAAGAGTATACTCCTGAAGTGGTGGTCAAGTTCTGTTGAGTGGTTTTTGAGTAAGAGTCAATAATATAAGTCTTGTAGTCTTCCATTTAGTTTTTCAACATAATGTTTATCGATGACGTTATAATAACTTCCTGTCACTGTTATTTATATAGCAAATAGTAATATACAAATATGTGTGAGGTAGGAACCACAACTAAAACGTGAAAAATAATAACTTTAAAACAATTACCAACTTCCTTTTTTTGGAAGTTGACTGTAAAAAAGTTTTTATATATAATATAATATATAAAAATAAACAAAATAAATAAAAATAGCCTTTATTTTACTCTGACCTTCTTAATACATAAACAAGTAATACATTAACTTAAAACTAATCGGCTACCAGGTCAGGCTGTCTTGCGACATAGGCCTCCTCTATTTCCCTCCAATTATTCCTGTCCAGAGCAGTTCTTCGCCAGCCCTTTGGCAGATCATCCTCCTACCTTTTCATCTGTCTTCCTCTACGTCTTTTTCCATTTCTTGGGTACCATTCTGTTGGTCCATTTCTCCATCTTGGCTCTCATCATATGACCTGTCCATTTCCACTTGAGTGTTCTGGTTTTTACTCTCACATCTGCCACTTTAGTGATGTTCCTTATTTTCGTAGCCTTCCATTTGTCTTGTAGTCTTAGGTTCATCATATAATATATTATGTGCGTTTAAATCGGATTGTGTGATCACCAGACAGAGGGCCTAGACAAAGTGACATTATATCAGCGATAACGTATCGGAAAAGTAAAAAATGAATGAGACTGACTTAAACTACAGAAAAACTTGTGTCAATCCTGTTGAAAGTCGTTATTAAGACACGAAATGCTATGCCAATTGCCAATTGCCAATTGTCTATACCTCTGATGATCAATAATTATATGCGCCTGGCAATAAGTCCATGGGGATCCTAACCACTGTATCGATTATTCCATTAAAAAAGAATATATTAAGTTAGTTTCGACCAGAACACAACCGATCATTGTCAACATAAATAAGAACTAACTATGTACGCAAAAGATTCTCTCTGGTTGCAGGAGATAAAAGGTCAACCACTGATCTGCAGATCTGGGGAACATCTATGGTTAAAAAATATGATTTAGAGGAATGTGGCCGTTTTTATTTAGATCGAATTTTGTTGCTTCGTGTCTCAATATGAAACTTAAAAAAGGTATTAGAAAATTCTAGACACACTTACCGAGGCATCAGATTGAGCCGTTTTTCATAATTCTTCCTCAGTCACGAGATAATATTTGGAGTGCCGGTAGTGGACCCGACACAGCCCTCTTAAAATTGATCCGATTAATGATTATCATTGATCCTTTCACGTGTAAATATATATTTTTTTAAACGTGAAATTATCATAAAATAACTAAGTCTGCGCAACTAGTTTCGTAATATAAGTTCGGCTTACTATTTACAGTAAACATTTAAAATGAGAACTAGAGCGAAAAGATTCGAAATACATTCAAACAAAATAATGAAGAACAGTGTTGAAAAAACCAAATGTGTTGACATTATCGCGAATACGACAAACCAAGCAGAAGTGAAACAAAAAAAAAGTGGAAAATAAAAGAAAACAAGGTAAACACCGATTCGTATTTTATATCGGATTTATTGGACCACCGATTCGTACTTGTGTTGTGTTGCTAAGCCGAAAAAATACTACAGTTTTTAAGGGGAAAATGTTTAATTGGAATTTTTGGTGTTAAAACTGGAAAAGTTGGGTTTATACTGCGTTTTATTATCATGTTTCACGTTTTTGTCTAAAAAGCTTTTTGCTGACTGACTTTTGTTTCGTGTTTGACAACACAGATTTTTTTTTCTAGAAGCCTCGTACATAAATTAGATACGTCAACGTATTTTTAGGTCATAAAGATTTTGGTCTAAATAATATAACCTTGATATAACTTTGTACAGCGTTATAAGATGAGTAGTAATTTCGTTTTTTTGTGATTGAAAAGGAGCTGGTCATACCAGCACTTTTTCAATCACAAAAAACGAAATAGTGTGGCATGAAATACTTATACTAAGCATAGTGTGGCATGAAATCCATACTAATATTATAAATGTGAAAGTAACTCTGTCTGTCTATCTGTCTGTCTGTCTGTATGTTACGTTTTCACGCCTAAACCCCTGAACCGATCGTCATGAAATTTGGCAGAGATATAGCCTGGGATACGGAGATGGAAATAGGCTACTTTTTTACGCGATGACAGACATCTACGCGGGCGGAGCCGCGGGCAAAAGCTAGTAATTATACTAAGACAAAGGCCTCTTCTCCAATAGAGAAGGCACGAGCATTGATCACCGCGCTTGCTGAAGAATTTTGTACTTAGTGTACGGCCTGAGTAAAACGGTGTCCGGCGGGATGTTCAGCGTTGCGTGCATGCGATGACAGAGCGTTCGCCGAGTGGCCTTAGGGTACGAACTGAGTGCACGCTCGACTCGAGCGTCCGGCAGAGGGGGTACGCGGGCGGCGTTCATGTTCATTCATTTCAGCCGAAAGACGTCCACTGCTGGACATAGGCCTCCCCCAAGCACCGCCACCTCGACCGGTTTTGTGCTTCCCGCATCCAGCGGATTCCTGCGGCTTTCATAAGGTCATCGGCCCACCTTGTGGGAGGCCTTCCAACGCTATGTCTTCTGGTACGCGCTCATAATAAATACATACAATCCCTCGCGAGTGTCCTGAGTGGCGGCGAGCGGCGCGGCGAACAATCTTTTGCCGATTGCACGCGACGCAAAACGCCCCGCCGCACGCCTTTTCACTCAGGCCGTGAGGCCGTACACTTAGTGCACGCTTAGCGTTCGTGTGAGCCGGTCACAATTTTCATTATAGCGTCGGGGTCGTACAATATTATTGATATGTATTTAGAAGAAAATGTCTGGTTAAAATATTCTTATAACTTGATAATATATTTAAACAAAGAAGGCTGTGTGGGGAGTTTTCTACGCAAAAACAAACTGGTTTGAACTGCACCTGACGCCACGCTTGACGCCCCGCTCACCGCAAAACAGCACGCTCCCCGCGCCGCGCCGTTCGGCCACCACTCAGGACCCTCGCGAGGGATTGCATGTGTTTTACACGAACGCCGCACGCGCTGCCCCGGCGGACGCTCGAGTCGATCGTGCACTCAGTTCGAACACTTAGTACCTACCGATATTAAAAATTATTACAAAACCACAAAGTGGGTACCGTCGAGTCATCATCATCTACCTAGCATTTTTCCAACAATTTTGGGGTTGGCTTCTAGTCTAACTGGATGCAGCTGAATACCAGCACTTACTTGAACCGACTGCCTATCTGACCTCCACAACCCATTTAGTGGGTAATAAGATACCTCTTGGTCACACTGGTTATCAGACTTCCGACCTTCTGACGACCCGTAACGACAGTCAAAGATCTACGAATGACAGCCGGAACCAACGGCTTAACGTACTTTCCGAGGCACGGAGGGGTCTTGGTATGTAAAGATGGTCAACCATTCAGAAACGCGGCAAGCGTAGCTTAACTTGATCAATCGACCTGAGCGACTGTTATTACTTAGCCACGAGCCCCTTAGTATGATTAACAGCAAGTAAAGTGGGTACCGTAGTAGGTACGATGCTATAAACAGATACCAAGATTCTCACTTCATAAGTCAAAGCAACTATATCACTTACTTTAGACTGTTCCCCCTGCGATCACGATACCTCAGGTGAAGTACATAGGGTAATATGATATAACGAGATGTTTGATAACCTTTGTAGTTAGGAATTGAGATCTTGATTTGATTAATGACTAGCTTTTACCCGCAGCTTCGACTGCGTAGAGGTCGGAAATTATCTATCGGGATAAAAAGTATCATATGTATGTCCTAACTCATGGCAGCTTAGCTGCTGGCCAGAATTTTTTTTTTTTTGATAATTAATTTATATTTTTAAATATCATCATCGTTTTAGCCAAAAGACGTCCACTGCTGGACATAGGCCTCTTCCAAACACCGCCATTTCAACCAGTTCGGTCCTTTCTCACTTAGCGGATTCCTACAACCTTCACAATGTCATCGGTCCACCTTCTGGGAGGCCTTCAAATGCTACGTCTTCCGGTACGCGGTCGCCAGAACCTTTCGGCCCCATCGGCCACTTAAGTTTGGCAATTCGTTGAGCTATATCGGTTACCTTGGTTGTCCTGAGGATCTCTTCATTTCTGATTCGATCACGTAGGGAAACTCCAAGAACTCCCTTTGGGTGACTTTTAACCTTCTAAACAGGCCAGTTGTGAGTGAGTTTTTAAATATAACTATTAACAAAATTTAGAAAGAAAAGAAAGAAAGAAAAATAAAGTATTTGTTGGGACTCGTACAAGAAGACCACATTTTAAACTAAACACTAATAAAAAAATAATTAATAAAAGAAAACAAAATCCTATACGGAGCCAAAAGGCTCCTTCGTATCTCAGCATGAAGCTGCGACATTTAAAAATAAGTGTCGCAGTGCTGGTATTCTGATAGGACCCGCTGTGATGTCACGGACAGATACAGAAATAAAAAGTAAAATAAAATAAAATATAAAATAGATATGTGTGAAATAACATAAAATAAAATATTGATTTAATAAAAATCATTGTGATACGCGTGTCAGTACCGGACGTAACAACAGTTACTTATCTATGCCTTTAGTGTCTGTGGTATCACTTTGACAAGTAAAAGACGCAGGTGCTGGCATTCCGGGTCTCCGGCAAAAATAATAAAAAAAACTTTAAGGCTAATTTAAATAGTGAATTTGCCAAAGACAATCAAAACGTTTTTCTAAAACCTGGTAACATTGAACAAACATGGAGTACGCACAGAAAAAAATAATCAGGAATGAATAAAAGATGAGTCGAAGAGACCTGGGGCGTCCGATAGCACCCGCCGTCGGGATTTGATACTATTCACGTAAAAATGGATTGTCACTTATAAAATAAGTTATTTCCGAGATTTTTCTGAAAGTGATTTTATAAGTAATAGTTACATTTATGACGAGTGACGTCAATTGGATACTTACTTACTGATACGCCAAAATATCAAAATGACTATAGTGCTCCATACCAATTCATCTGGGGCCCAAGTCTGCTATTTTTATAAATTCGTCACTCCAACACGATCCCATTGTCATTTTGCTAAGAGCTCGTAATCTGCTAAATTCATAATGGTCGATCATTGGTCGGTCAATGGTCTCGTAATAGAATTGTATTACAATGGCATTTTGAACATTTATTCATGCCAGATTTCATTTATTTCTATTTTTTACATATTATTTATTAGTGCTATAAGCAATCTGAAGTAGTAGGAAGTTGGAAGTTCAGTAGAAAGTTTCATTTGTCATTATGTACGAGATTACCAATTCTTTAATGGAGTGTCAGTAGCTGACCATTGGAAAGTCATAATTACGCCATTATATTAGTAGATTACCACACTTGTAAAAATCAATAATTATGAAATCAATGATAGACCATTCTGACACTTTTGTAATAGCAGACTTGAGGGCCTGATAATTTGTGGATTATGGAGTAGGGACTCAAAGCCTGAAGTCGGTATTTTATAGGATAACTGGCAAAATATGGGTATTGGTACTGTTCGCGCCAATTCTTCACCCAATCAGAGAGTGAGTTTTGAGATAAATCTCTTTCTGCTGTGTTGGTTCACCTATGATCTGATTTGAACGGTACGCTATCGAACGCGCAAACGACATCTCACACGCACGATTTTTGAAAGTCCTTTGAAAAAGACTCGCGTCTTCCGCTCTGCTCACTGCTGTCCCGGGTTTAATGGCTGTCACGTGGTCGCCAATAGTTCTATGAAACCACCAAAAACGAATTCTAATCGCTTTGCAATAACGCTTGGAAATGTGCTTCTCATTCTGAATCATCGCCAGCTCAAGAAGCCTTCAAAGACAGTGTGCTTGCTATTTTAACAAGTGCTATGATTCAAACTCAACTCAAACTCAAATCATTTATTTCAATTAAACCATTTACAGGCACTTTTGAATTGTCAAGCAGTCGGTCAGTAAGAAAAATTAAGCTACATTCCCATTCCAAAGCGTAGGTACCTATGGAGAAGAACGGGCAAGAAACTCCATGGACTGGATACTCGTGCTACTCGTTAAATTGGGTGTGAACGCATTAAGTACATTTCGCTCCCGAATCTATATCTTCCCGCTTTATAATCCACTCGCATCTATATAAGGTGTATCTATTCATAAAAATGGGGGCTTGGGTAACTTAAACATAAAAATGTGGGTCTGCAAACCCTACATAACAGTACAGTTATAAAATATCTTTTAAATTAGTAGTCACACTAACAATCATACATGTTGTATGTTAAAAGAGGTGATTTAGCCTATTTAACATTGCTCGAATTATGTTAGTTTACATTTAGAATAAGATCTTTTTGTTCACTTGTATAAACCTTTCTGTTAATAAAGACCTTTAAAAATCAATCAATCAATCTATTCATACACGAAATATTTTAAGAGAAACATCTATAGGTGGTAAAAAAGCCAAAGGAGCGGTTTTTTTTTTTTTTAAATCTAAGTGTTTTATATTTTTACATAATTATTATATTTAAAAAAACATTTACTTACTTATACGAGTACGACGGCGGCGGCGGCACGAGCGCGGTGAATTTTGATAATTAATCATCATATCAAGTAATTTTTAATTAAGTATTTAATTTTATAATACATTTTTTTTTAATTAAAAAGATAATCGGTTTCATGGCTTCTTTACCACGTGTATTCTTAAAATATTTCGTGTTTGATACACCCTATATACCATAAACGCTTCACCAGGTACTGTTCTGCCTACCCCTTTGAAAAATATAGGCGTACCGATCGCTAGGCGGCAGTCAACATCCACAAATAGCTGCCCAGTGAGTGAATACACAGCCTTATAGGCTGTGTATTCACTCTTATAATAACATTCTTAAGGCCCAGATATGTATATGGCATTGACCTTGAGTGGTTAGCTTGCGTGTTCTGTACTGAGCTCACGCAACGCGTCGTACGTCCAGTCAGTAATAGGACTCACCCAACCAGGAGCAGTGTCCCAAATAAGACGCAATTTGCTTCTTTTTTTTTAACCTTGCCCCACACTAGGAATTTCTCCTGTATTGTGGGTGCGTTTACAAACATTTATACTCACATACACAAACAGCCAGACCCGGAACAACTACTTAGGTCATACAAATATTTGTTCCGTGCGGGAATCAAACCCGCGACACGCAGCGCAGCAGTCAATCGCTTAACCACTGCGCCAACCGTGTCGTCAATTAAATTCAGTATGTAATATAAACATAATCTAAAATATTACCTTATTTTTTTAAATTTTCATCTATTTCATATCTAATTTCTAAAAATCTCTAATTTAACAAAAAAATAATTAAATTCATTATTAACACTACTCGTTTAGACGTGATATTCAGTATAAAATCATTAAACGTCGGTTATCGTCGCCTTAAAGTAGACACAAGCAAAATCCTCTAAAACCACTTACATTAAAAAATAGAGAAAAACCTCTGCACATTTTTACTCTAGGCCCTTCAATCTACTCAAAATAACAAGGGCTATTCAAAAACAGCCGAATCGCAAAATCCTTTTAGTGATATTGAAATTTTCAGACGCTTGAAAACTTTTTCATCGTTTCAGAACGGGTATGATGCTCTCAACTCGAGTCGAGAGCTTTAAAACTTTAGATTATAGTAATAACTTAGTGGGAAGTTCGAAAATTTGGAACGAACTCACAAGTTTTTGAAGACAATACGAGTTTTGAATTTAGAAACTAAGAAGAATTTTAATTGTACTGGTTTTGTGTTCGAATTTTGAATTCGAATTTTAGATTTCTATACTCCATTTATTATAACATTATTATTATTATTTTTTGACAAATAACTGTTCTCACCCTTTCGTTATTTCGATGTAAACGCTTAAGAGTCTATACAACCACAGCGCTACCTCACTCTGTATCTCGCTCGCACACTATTGCTACCGGTCACGCGAGTAAGCGAGACAGGGCGGCAGGGAAAAGACTCCAAGACGCTGATAGTTTAGGTAATTTCGTTTTACGGTGAAAATAATGGTTATTTAAAAAAAGTAAATAACATAAGACCTGCTTTGTAGTTAGTTCAGTTAATATGCAAAGTTTCATTATCTAATTTGAAGTATTTTTTTAATACCAGCGGTTTATTGTTCGGTTTGGAGGTAACTTTGGAATTTTTTTCTATAGATTTTTTTTTATGGAATCGTGTTTTCGGCTAACATAGTACTTAACAATAATCCTCAACTTTACCATATATTTATTTCAAAATTAATGCTGCAGTATTTTCGACATAACGGAGGATCATGCTAAGCCATTTGAGGTAGTAAAGGCCCCTAATAAACTCCGTTATTTCACGATAAATACAAAGCACTGTAATCTATTTACCATTTACATTAAAAAAATAACTCTAAAGTGCAGTAATTTCAACAATATTACACAATAACTGTCGTTATTTAGCCGTTATATGTCTAATGCTATAATAGTAAATAGAATATAGTTGATTTTTAGGGTTGCGTTCCCGACGGCTGCGTACCTACTATTGTATAGAATCAAGTTTATCTAATTGAACAGACAGATGTGCTGCTGTGGAACTCCAAAGCAGCACATCTAACGCTTCCACTTCCTAGTGCTTTAGCTGGGAAGAAGAAGTGGCACAATAAACTTATTGCGCCACTTCTTCTTCCCAGCTAAAGCACTAGGAAGTGGTGAAGAGCGGGCGGGACTGTCTTATGTAATTTTGACGTTCAAATAGTGCTGATTCTCAGCCTAATATGAATAAATGACTTTTGATTTGATTCGATTTGAAGGATGTCAAATGCCAAGACGGACGGACAGCGGGCTGTATCTCATGAACCGTAATAGGTAGACAATTAAAATTTTCAAAGATTGTTTTTTTGTATTGTCGCTATAAAAAAAATTATGTTAATAATTAGGGGTCCCCAAATAAGGAACATGTATTTTTCGGTGTTCTTTGCTCGATCGAGCAAACAACAAAAAAATAGCACTTCAAAACTTAATATTACGCAAACAGACCCCTAAATCGATAAATAGTTTGCAGAAACCCGTAATATTTTTGAACGGCCTACCTATCCAACGATACCCCACACTATGGTATAGACGAGAAAAAAAAACATTTTCATTTTTCGTGTAGGTACCCTAAAAATATTTAATATGTATACCCATATCAAACAGCTTTCTAGTACTAAGAGTCTCTGAGCTAAGCCACGGACAGACAGACAGACAAAAAGATGTATATGGCGAAACTATAAGTGTTCCTTGTTGACTTCGGAACACTAAAAAGAGATTTTTAAGTATAGCTACTATAGAAAAGGTAGATAAGAAACTAAAGTGCTCGACTCATAAGAAAAGATACATGTGGCTTGTTGTTAGTACCGCGATCGCTTTCAACCTGCTATCTTAGACCTCATATTTTAAAAATACATTAGGTACTCTGCAAAGCTTCCAGCAGTAAGGATATGCAATATTCCTAGACTGCAGCCGGTATTTCTATCCATTCCTACGTTTAATGCTCTATCATCTGACATATCTAATATTCGTAATAGCTTGAAACCTCACTGCAAAATTCTGCACAGTTCAGTTACTTTTTGTTTGTCTAAAGGTGTGTCCACACACGGCGTGCCAGGTGCGCGGCAGCTACGCGCGGCATTCGCAAGACACAAATTTGCCGCGCGACTAGTTTAGACCTTCTGCGCGGCAGTGCTCCGCGGCATGTCCGAGACACGCCGCGCTCTTTATTTCGTATTCAAACCACAATGAAAGCGGCCGCGTGTGTTGTAGCTCCCTAGTATCCCATAATGAACTATAGGAGCCATATATTTCAATAAGACAAATTGCTATTTCGTTATCCATTTTACTTGATAAAATACGTCCGTCCACACACAACCACTGGCGAACCAACACTACACCATTCGACATTCGCGGCGTTCGCCGTGCGCGGCAGAAAGAAAGAAAGAAAGAAAAATAGGTTTATTTGTCACAGAAACACGTGCATACAAAAAGATAATTAACTTGAGTAGGTGGTATACAGAAACATAAAAAAAAACAAAATAGATCTACATTCCAATCACGAGCACAAAACAAAATAGTCGGCAGCTGCACGTCATGACTGTGACAAGAAGGCTTCCACTCAGCATGATGCTGTGCTATGAGGGACCCACAGCACAGCGCTGATTTTCAGTGGTTACCCGGAAAAGACATACGGAAACCAAGTCAGGTTTAAAGAAATTAACATAAATAGGCAACTAGATAAAATAAAACAAACAGTACTCTGAATATAAACTCATGGCTGCCGCGCGCGGCAGTCATCCAATCATGGCCCCGCGAATCCGCTCGCGGTAGCCGCGCACGATTGCCGCTTTATGTTTGGTCACACCATTACGGAAACGGAAGATTTTCGAAAAATATAGCTGAAACTTAGGTATTGCATAAAATTAAGAATCAAACTATCAAAGAAAGAAGGAAAAACAGATAGAAATAAATTACGTTTATTTAATAAATGCACTAGCATGTCTAGCTGTGCTTTTTACGGTTTATCTACACTGAAAAAAAAAAGTAGTTGCCACAATCAAGATTTTGTTTAGATTGACTAAGTAGGCTTGTTTGCATCTGAGCCTATCAAGCACAATGATCACAGCTACTATTTTTATTTGATCGAGATTTGAAACGGGATCTTGATTGGAGTTATCACAAAACCTATTTGCAGCAATCAAGTCAAAACATAGTTGATCCAACCAAGATTATTAGATTAAAGTTTCAATGATCTTTATTGAAGTAATCAAAATGCTTGATTGACACAACTAACTTACTTTGTTACAGTTATTTTTTTTTTAACTTGTCTCTTTTTTAACTCTTCTACAATGATGTCATGTTAAGGGTAAGGCGATTAACACACGGCACCGCGCGCCGCCGCGGTAGGCGGTGAAGCGGATCTCATGTCGCATTGGCCTCTATTAAATCCGTAGATGCCTAACACACGTACACCGCACGACCGCGCGGTCGAGCGGTGCTCTCACCGCCACCGCCCCTCCGCGCTGCCGTCCGCGCGGTGGGGCGGCGCCTCACACACGGGGCGCCGCTTAACCGCGCGGATCATCGTGTGTGCAGGACGTGTTGCAATTTAAAAATGGATGTCTGTGATCAAACTGGTCAAATCCGCGTTAAATCCAACCGCGCGGACAGGCGCGTAAACCGCCTTACCGCGCGGTGTACCGCTACGAAATCCGCTTTACCGCCACCGCCCTCCGCGGCGGCGCGCGGTGCCGTGTGATAATCGCCTAATCGAGAAACTTGTTTGAGCGTTCAATCATTTGAACAAGTATTGCTGCAATCAAGTCGTGATGATCACTAAGATTTTGATTAATCTAAACAAGATATCGTCAATCAAGCTAAAAAGTCACTTGATTGGAGTGCATTTTTTTCAGTGTATGGATGGGAACCATACTTTATATTTCGAGAGAAAGTTAAACCAGCGGGCGACATTTGAAGGAGCTATAAAGCAGGGCTTTAAATACCGAAAAAAATTTCATAACGTTACCTTTTATTGACAGAGTTAACGTTATTATTAAAATAACGGTAATCGATTTAACGTTATTAATGCTACATTTTAACGTTAATCTTTATTAACGTTAATTGTATCTTAACGTTAATCTTTATTAACGTTAGTTGTATCTTAACGTTAATTTTATTGTTATTTTAAACGAGTGAGACGTATGTAGTGGGGCCTGAGGCACGCGACGCGGCGGGAGCCCGCCCTCGCGCCTCGCTGATGCCGTGCCGATCAAAAAGTTATTTTTTTTTTTCAATTTCTCTCCTTACAGGATAACCTATTGAGATAGCGTACTTATCTCATCTTATTCTAACTTATGATATGTTGCCTGAATCTGCCTGATTCTTACCTACAGAACGGCACGTAGCTAAATTAACGTTAGTTATCGTATTTTTGTTAATGTTAAGTAACGTTATACTACCGGTAATGTTATCAAGTAACGTAACATTTTTATAACGTTATTTAACGTTATTAACATTTAAATTTAACGTTACGTAACGGTTATTATTTTGTTATTTGGTATCGTTAACAAGCCCTGCTATAAAGAATAATGTGAGCTATTTTTAGATTTTTTTGCGGTCACCTTATTGTGGTAAGAAGATATCCTTACCGAATACCAAATCGCTTTCAAAGCGTTTCGTATCTACAACGATTTTCAACGGGATTTACATAAGCTTTTCCGTAGCTTATTATGTTGATCCAATACCTTTTTGACGTTTCCATCAGTTATCCCTGGTAGAATGTGACTTTGTCTGGATAAATCATTATGATATCGGTATTGCCCAGGATTAAGGCAACGATAACCAACTTTTAATGATTTTATACTGAAGATCACGTCTAAACGAGTAGTGTTAATGATTTGGAAAAAATATATGTTAAATTAGAGAATTTTCTCAATAACTTGATATGTGAATATTTTAGACTAGCTGCGCCTCACGGTGTTACCCGCGAACACCGTGTGTTAGCCTATGTGTAAATCCAGGATGTCAGCTACGTCCATACCAAATTTTATCAAAATTGGTCCAGCCGTTTGAGCACGAAGATGAGACAAACGTACACACACACTCACAAACTTTCGCCTTTATAATATTAGTGTTTTTATATTTATATATTACCTAGTGCAGTTAATATGTAAATTTATGTCGAACGAGGATAAAAAACTGAGAATCACGCAAAATCTATCAAGCATATTTTTCTGAAACCTTTACCTTTTTAAAGATAATTTAATTATTGTTATTTTAATACACGTGTTTTATTACAAACACTTTTTATGTATAATTAATCAATAACGCGTCTTATTTGGGATAGCGCTCCTGGATGAGCGAGTCCTATTACTGACTGGACGTACGATGCGTTGCGTGAGCTCAGTACAGAACACACAAGCTAACAACCCAAGGTCACTGGCATATATCTTGGCCTTAAGCTTGCAAAATTCTTTAACAGTCTCGATTCATGTGATTATGTACGGAAATCCTTAATATTTAAGCAAAAACGATTTAATATACTTTATTAAATTACACCTTCTTGACTGCAAACCCGCAACGAATGTTAATTATCTTAATAATTGAATAATCACGAGCTGAACTTCGTCTGAATCCGCAGTTCCTTTGTTTATGGTCCAAGTTATAGAAGAAGAGCTTTCTACATAGGGTGGCAGGGGGCATCGACGCATAACCTCTTACCATTCAGTATCTTCATGAAATGAAATGAGATGAAATGAAATGAAATGAAATGAAATTAAATCGTTTATTCTGTAAATAGGATATCGGAATCAATTTTACACGTCTGGAATGAAATGGCGAAACAAACTCAGGGGTCAAAGTTTATTTTAAAGTCCAGACATAATCTTGGTCAGATCATGTGAGGACCATGTAGATCCGTGTCTGCAATGGTCTTTTGAGAAAAGAACCACACAATTTTGAGTGGACCTGTCCAGTCAGTGCAAGCATTTGTCAGTAATCATGTAGCTCAACTCAGGATTTAAGGAGCTCAACGACTCGACGAACTATATCAAAGAAAGGAAATTTGGGTAGGCCGCATAAAGTACTCAAAATACCAGACCATCATTAAAACTAAGTGAGAAAAAGAGAAAAAAAGATAATCTAAAAGGAAACAAATGACTCACATAGTACTCACATTCACAATAATTAAAGTAATTTATGTAATACTTTTCAAATAAATATTCATGTCATTTTTGTCAGGTTTGGTTGGTGGTAGGGCTTGTTCTAAGTCCGCCTGGCTAGCTACCACCATCTTATCTAAGTCTGTCGCCAAAACAACAATGTTAACAGCATTTCTTGTATTTCGGCAGTTAGGGGTAAGACAGCCAGTTCCTCTGTGGTTGAGGATTCCGGGTGAAGCTCGCTTCCATCTTCGGCCTTATCATCATTTACCATCAGGTGAGATGAAGGTCAAGAGCTTCCCAGTTGTATGTAAAAAAAAACATGTAATATCAATCCCAAGCTTTTTTGTCTTCTAAATAATCAGAAATTTTATAGTACCCTTTTTTACAAAGTATGGTTTTAATACAGCTTTTAAATCGTTTAATGGGTAAGTTTAGAATTTCAGTGGGAAGTTTGTTGTAAAACTTCTACATGATCCTTGACCCCTCAACGGTGAAATTTTTCGTCGGTTATTAAAAAAGAACCTGCTGTTTCCTACAAAAGTGATACCTATACGGTCAAAATGTATGAAAGTTTTTTTTTTTCCACAGGAATTTACAAGGATCATGTATGAACTCATTTTAACAGATTGCGATTAGATACCTACTGAACTTATGAATTCAATTTATTCATAAACAATTTACATTGTGTTTGAACTCATTCTAAGTACGTTATAAAAATAATTTACACATTTGAAAAAATTACAACATAGCTCACATCATCATCAAAATTAACATCATGATAAAAAATAAAAAACAAGATTATTCGATGTCAACTCATTAAAATTAAGGATAGAAATCATTTAAAAAATATAATCAAATTAAAATGTTCAAAGTCAACTCAAATAATTAAATAGACATAGAATAATACACTTGTCTGACCCCCCACTAGTATTGTTTCATTTAATCCCTTTCAAATTCCCTTACTTAATACAATTATTTTAATTAGATCTGGAGTATCTGTTACATGAGCTCATCATGCTATTATAAAAAACAACAACTCTCAAATAACTCAAGGACTTTTTATTACAATTATTTTAGGAATTAATTTTACTATTCTTCAAGCTTATGAATATTTTGAAGCTCCTTTTACTATTGCCGATTGTATTTATGGCTCAACATTTTTCATAGCAACAGGATTTCATCCGCTTATATTTTGTACCGAAACCCGCCATCTTGTTAAAAACAATCTGCCACAAGTCAGATTTATGCAGCTTTTAAAACGTGAGCCGAAACTAAGAAACTCAGACTTGGCATGTTACTTGTTATTCTCTTAGAACTTCACTGTTTATTCTTAGTTTGGATGGAAGGAAACAATAATCTTGAAGTCGTTGTGGTGGAATTTAACGGTGAAGGAAAACATCGTGAGGAAACCGGCATCTCCTAAAACAAAAATATCGAAGACATGTGACATTCACTAGGCCGGGTATGCACTGGGCCAGCGTGGGTGCATTATGGTCTACTCCTTCTCATAGAGAGGAGGCTTTTGTCTCAGCAGCGGGAATATTATTATGATGAGCTTAAACTTCGTTTAATCATCGAGTCAAAAGCACAGACTGCAACCATAAAGCTGGGCATCCTGAATAAGATGAGGCGATGCTGCACATCTGGACCGCTTTCAAGTTTGTACAAAGAACAAATCTTTTCATGTATGGAGTATTGCAGCCACTTACGGCTCAGCAAAATACCAACTTGCTGCACTTGACTCGGTGGAACGCAGAGCAAAAAGGCTTATAGGCGACGAAACGTTGGTGTCTAGGCTTCACAGCCTGTCGGTCTTCTACAGACTGTACTTCGGAGAGTGTGTGCAGGAGCTCCACGACCTGATACCACCATCGCCCTTTTATTACCGGACTACAAGACTTACTGCAGGGTACCATGCGTACTTGCTTGATATCCCGTCCAGTCGTAGTCAGTGCTTCTCCTTCACATTTAATATACGTACAGCCAATCTGTGGAACTCTCTGCCAGCATCTGTGTTCCCTTCCACATATAACCCGTCTACCTTTAAAGCAAGAGTGAACAGGCATCTTCTGGGTACGCTCGTTCCATCATAGACCTCATCCATAGCTTTCCATCAGGCGAGATCGAGGATAAGAGCAGGCCCAATCAGTAATAAAAAATACTTTTATTTTAACACTTACATATATTTTAATATCATCTGTTTCTTAAATTATAATATATTAGTTATTTATGCAACTGTTGTATAATAAGGGGTACCTAAACACGAATGTGGGTTTATCACACGAGGCGAAGCCGAGTGCGATAATAGTATCACATGAGTGTTTTAATACCTAATTATGTACAGTTGCATACAAGACTTTATCTACACCCATGTTAACTACTCTTTGATATCTTCCAATTCATGAAATCTTGGTTTTCATATTGTTTTATCGACTTTTGTGGTCTTAATTTGTTAGAAATCTCCTATGCTGCATTAGGAATATTTGGTGGTGTGTTATCAAAGCTTGTATCACTCATTTTTGTAAACAACAAACTTATAAATTTTTGCAATACTATTAGAGAACAAAAATTGCGGGGTGTGACGTGAACTCAAATAACCCAAGTATATATATATTTTGTTTTTGTTTTTATATAAGGCGCTGTGGTAGTAAAACGCGCGTGCATGACAATGTTCTTTTTTTGAAATTCATAAATGTAGCTGTTTGATGAGTAAGGAAGGGATCAAAAACGCAAAGGAGTTGCATAATGAAATTTAGTACATTATAACCAGAGATCGGAATAGGTAGAGTTTATTTACCTAAACTTGAAAGAAAATACATACAGTGGATAATACCTCCTCTAAAATCCCGGTATAATTATAATGACGTTTAAATCTCGGGATTTAAAAACCACGAATTATTTATTGGACTTTATTTATAGTTACAAATAATTGATTTGAAGAATCATTTAAAACATTTTTAGGGTTCCGTGTTAAAAACTATTAAATTAAAGAGCTTTTTTATTCATATTTTAGGGAAATAAATTCTTGAAAAGTTGGCCGGGTATTTTTGTGTATATTATATTCATCATCATCATCATTTCAGCCGAAAGACGTCCACTGCTGGACATAGGCATCCCCCAAGCACCGCCACCTCGACCGGTTTTGTGCTTCCCGCATCCAGCGGATTCCTGCGGCTTTCATAAGGTTCACCACCTTGTGTGTATATTATATTATTACGATAATAAGGGTATTATCAACTCTATGTTACTTCCTCCTTCGAAGTTTAGGTAAATAAACTCTACCTATTCCGATCTCTGATTATAACACTCGTTTGGATGATGTAAACGATGCGCAAGTTGTTTGTAAAACTTTGTATTTTACATTGAATAAATGGCTACAATACAAGGCGCGCTGCGGGAGCAGGGTGCGACGGGGGGGCGTGCGGGGAAAGGACTCGCGGAGACGCGAGCGCCGCCGATCGGCCGGCGGCAGTTGGCTTAGCAACAGCATGCACGTACGCACACTGCTTCCGCACGCTTGCATATTTACTTGTTATTTTCGCATTTTCATTGATACAGTCCCCGTTGTTTACATCCGCTGGTCCTTCGAGCCGGATCAAGTGAATCAGCATTAAAAAACACGAAGAATCGGTTCGAGAACGCACATAAATGCTCCGCACGCCGCCGCGCACCGAAAACAAAATGGTGGGCACGCGAAGCACAGTACGAAGCGAACTCAAACCACAAAATATGGCGAGCAAAAATGAAGCTACTCAAGTTACAAAAGAAGACGCGAAATACTCTCCACCTGCCAGTCAGACCTCGAAAGTTTCAAGAAAAAAGAGTACATCTTCAGCGAAGGCAAGGAGAGCGCAGTTGCTACTAGAAGCCGCGAAAGAGAAAGCGCGACTACAAATGGACCTGATTGATAAAAAGCTCGCTGTGGACCTGGCGGAGCTCGAGAGCTTAAAGTCTGAAAAGGAACCCAGTGAGTTTCAGCACCGTGATGTGGAAGAATGGTTAGAATCCAGTCAGCAGGAACTAATGAAGGCCGCCGGCCCAATACCTTCTGCTACTGAACCCGTACTCCGGCCAGAACGCATGACCGCCGCGCCCGCGCTCGACGGTACTGATGACACCATGCACATGCTGGCGAGTGCACTCAAGGACCTAGCTGCTGCCGCCACTCACGGTACCAATGGAACCAACGCAAACATGTTTAACCGTCTGTGTATGCCTAAAGAAATACCAGTATTCGATGGTGACCCGTTGGAGTGGCTACACTACAAACAAGCATATGAGGAATCGTCCGCCGTCGGCAAGTTCAGTGACCGGGAGAACCTGTGGCGGATTCGAAAGAGTCTGCACGGACGTGCTAAAGAAGCAGTTATGGCGTTGCTGATCGGCGTCACCTCTCCTGCCGTCGTAATGGCTACACTGCAGCTGCAATTCGGCAATTCCGATGTCATAATATCCAGAATATTACACGACATAAACAAACTACGACCGATATCACAGGAATATCAAAGATAAATTGTTCCGTTCTCAGTTAAAGTAAAAAACTGTGTCGCAGCAGTGACAGCTATGGGCTGCGAAGATTATCTGAAGGGCATGGCCCTCATGTCAACTGTGTTATCAAAATTACCTACAGTATTGATCTCCAAATGGACTGACTACAGTTATCCACTTCTAGAACATAATACGAAACCAAGTCTCGTCGTGTTATCTGAGTTTTTGAATTTAGAAGGCTTGAAAATAACACAGTGTAGTGTAAATCTATTTACTACGCAACAATATAGCAGTAGTCACAACAAACATAAGTCACAAACAGTATTAGTGAACAGTGAACAAACTGAAAATAAAAACAACAGTGATCAATGTGGGTTTTGTCATCAATCAAAACATACATTACCCGAGTGCAAGAAATTCAAAAAAGCACTACGCAAAGATAGATCGACATATGTGAAACGCCGTAATATCTGCTTTAAATGTCTGATGGCACGACACAGGAATGACACTTGTACTTCTGCCGCGTGTGAAAGTTGTGGCAAGAATCATCATCGTTTGTTACACTATAACATAAAAGAAACAAACAAAGACGAACAACCGACTTCGTCTACAGTGACCGAAAAGAGTGATACGACTATTGTGGAAACTATAACTTATATAAATCTAGACAATCGTAAAGTGTTATTAAAAACTGTACCGGTTATAATAAATGGACCAAACGGAACGTCGCGCAGTGTGGCACTTTTGGACGACGGCTCGACAGTGACATTGATAAGCGAGTCGCTCGTAGCGCGATTAGGTTTGCGCGGCTACAGGCAATCTATGCGCTTGGGACAAAAGTGAGCTAATATGGGACAGTGAAATAATTGACTTAAACATATCAAACTTTGAAGGAACAAACTTTATGATAAAAGCGCGTAGTGTTAATATGAACTTACCGGCACAAAATAAAACCGCAGTCGACTTTAGTGAACTAAAACCTGAATTAAAAAGTGCAATTAGTGATGGACAATGCAAACCAGAAATATTAATAGGTCAGGACAGTTACCATTAATTTGATCTTGCCGCTAGAAATAATAAAAGGCAAAGCAAATGAACCTTACCTGACACGTACTCCTCTGGGCTAGTGTGTGCATGGCTGCGTGCGCGCTCCGTCGCTAACAGGTGCTGTGTCGTCGCTGCATCTGCAATCTACATTTTTCATGCATGATGAAAACATGGAAACTGAACGTGTGCTGCGAAACATCCACGAGGAAATACGCCAGTCTTACGCAATCGAAAACACTGGTGTTTCTGTTAAACCTAGAAAGAACGTAGAAGATCTTCAGGCGCTAGACTGTTTGGAGCACACCGCCGAATTAAAAGATGGCAGGTGGTACGTCGGACTACCGTGGAAAGACCCACTAAGTAAATTACCTGACTCATACACTAACGCGATGTCAAGGCTGCGCAGCGTCGAGAAGAAAATGTCCAACACAGGCTACGCTAGTAGATACAGAGAACGCATAGAACATCTACTATCTAATGATTATGCTGCACAAATAGAAGACACGGACGGACCTAGCAAAACTTGGTACCTCCCACACTTTGGGGTCGACAACCCCAACAAACAGAAGCTGAGGCTGGTCTTTGACGCTGCCGCTAACTCTAACGGTGTGTGTCTTAACGATTATTTACTCAAAGGCCCTGACCTACTTATATCTCTGTATGGAACTATGTTAAGATTCCGAGAAAACAGAATCGGCATAACGGGCGATATTCGTGACATGTTTCTGGGAATAAAGATTAGAAACGAAGACAGAGACGCGCTCCGATTCTTGTGGCGAGAATCGTCGGAAGAACCTGTAAAAACTTATGCGATGAGTTCGTTAATCTTCGGTGCTAATTGCTCACCATTTATAGCACAATTTATAAAAAACAAAAATGCTGAACGCTACAAAACATCTATGCCAGCCGCCGTGCAAGCGATACAGAAACAACATTACATGGACGACTACATCGATAGCTTTCAAGACGAAGAAACAGCTGCCAGAGTGGTGAATCAAATAAATCAAATACATAAAGAAGGAGGTTTCGAGATGACGAACTGGACCTGCAATAATCACGCCGTGCTAAACACAATACCTACAGAATATCTACGATCGACGGCAGTGACATTCAAAGTCGGACAACAATACGACGGCGAACGTACGCTCGGCCTTATCTGGAATCCGAAAGATGATACTTTAGGATTTGATGTGTCATAAAAAAAAATCCCCAACAATATTATCACGGGACAGAAGAAACCCTCAAAAAGAGAGATGTTACGAGTGATCATGTCCATATTTGATGTCTTCGGCTTCTTATCACCGTTTACAATAAAAGGAAAAATTATGTTGCAAGACGCGTGGAGATCTGCTATCAGCTGGGACGACGAAATATCAGACGACTTGTACCTGAAGTGGACACATTGGGTGAGCGATCTAAAAGACGTAGGCAACGTGCGACTGCCCAGGCATTATTTATCGGCTACGAGATCGTCTGCTACGACTGCTACGAGAGCTACGCTTGCTACGCACGACGACCTTCACGCACAGGCGGGATCGACTACGAGTGGGAGCGAGACGCATGCCGCGGACTATCGAAATTTGCAACTACATGTGTTCTGCGACGCGTCAACCAAAGCTATGTGTGCCGTAGCGTATTGGCGATGGTTGGATCATAATAATCAAGTACGAGTGGCGTTTATTTCTAGCAAGTGCCGAGTTGCACCAGTTAAGTACGTGTCTGTGCCACGACTTGAACTTCAAGCTGCTTTAATTGGTGCACGATTAGCAGACACAATCAAACAGGAGCATAAAATGCAAATGTCACAAAAGTTTATGTGGAGTGACTCCGCTACAGTTCTACATTGGATTCACAATGATAGGCGTACATATAAAGCCTACGTAGCACACAGACTCGGTGAGATTGATGAGTACACACATATAAATGAATGGAGATATGTACCCACGAAGATGAACATCGCCGACGTCGCGACCCGCAAATGTTGTGAAATAAAAGAATTACAGGATGAATGGTTATACGGCCCGACCTTTTTATACGAAGACGAAAGATTATGGCCGCAACAATTTGACGTACAGCCACCTGAAGTTAGTGATGTGGACCTTGAATGCGTAAATACCTTTCACATTACTCCTATTTGTTTACCGGCTGTACCCGAACCAGAGAAGTTTGCCAGTTGGCGCAGATTACTGCGAGCCACGTGTGTTGTTGTGTCCTTCATAGAAAAGAAATGTAAGAAACGTGCGGGCACTGTTGACGGCGCCATGATGGAGCGAGCAGAGAAGTTATTATTAAAATACTCGCAGATGCAATCGTTCCCCGAAGACCTGGAAAATCTGAAACAAAATAAAACATTATCAAGAAAAAGTAAATTACTTACCTTATCACCGATTATTGATGACAATGGTGTTCTCCGTGTTGGCGGCCGCATCGACGCTGCTTCTGGAATAGAGCAAGAGGTGAAACAACCTATTATACTTGATGGTCGCAACCATATTACTCACCTGATCGTGAGACAGTACCACGAGAGAGCATACCACGGCAACCAAGAGCTGGTGGTGAACGAACTGAAACAGAAATATTGGATTATACGAATTAGACCTACCGTAAAATATATAGCTTCAAAATGTATGCTTTGTAGGATCCAGCGAGCACAACCTCAACCTCCTAGGATGGGTGATTTGCCTGAGGCCCGATTGGCCCACCATCAGCGCCCCTTTACCTTCACTGGCGTTGACCTATTCGGACCAATGTACGTAGCCGTAGCACGAAGACAGGAAAAGAGATATGGTGTGCTCTTCACCTGCCTAACAGTAAGAGCTATTCATATCGAGATTGTGAGTAATCTTACTGCTGATGACATGATAATGGCACTCCGAAGGATGGCGGCTAGACGTGGATGGCCAAAACATCTGTATTCAGACAACGGAACCAATTTGAGAGGCGCTGATAAGGAACTGAGGAAATGTGTCTCTGAAATAGATGAAGAACAGCTGGCTCGTGACGCACTTACCTACGGTTCGACGACCACGTGGACATTCTCCCCTCCCGTCAGCCCCCATTGGGGTGGGGCATGGGAGCGCCTCATACGATGCGTTAAAAATGCCTTGAAGGTTGTCCTGAAGGAGCGGGCGCCACGTGAGGTGGTGCTGAGCACATTAATGGCAGAGGTGGAACTCATGGTAAACAGCCGCCCTCTTACACACGTAAGTGTTGAACCCAATAGTGAGGAGACTTTGACGCCAAATCACTTTTTACTGGGCTCCTCTTCTAATTTACCAGTCCTGGGCGACTTCGACGAGTCAGATATGCATCTACGCAAACAGTGGCGTACTTCACAGCGGTTGTCAGATTTATTTTGGCAAAGATGGGTGAAAGAAGTGCTGCCGGACATGCGACCCCGGAAAAAGTGGCAGCAGGAACAAAGGCCCATACAAGTGGGGGACCTAGTATTTATTGTGGATCCCGCTTCTCCCCGAAACGTCTGGCCACGAGGAAGAGTGGAAAGAGTGATGCCCGGACGGGATGGCCGAATCAGAGTAGTTGAGGTCAAAACGAGGTCAGGCCTACTGCGGCGGTCTGTAGCGCGCATCGCACGGCTACCTGTTGGGAATGAGTGCTGACGCACCGGGGTGGGGTGTGTAAACGATGCGCAAGTTGTTTGTAAAACTTTGTATTTTACATTGAATAAATGGCTACAATACAAGGCGCGCTGCGGGAGCAGGGTGCGACGGGGGGGCGTGCGGGGAAAGGACTCGCGGAGACGCGAGCGCCGCCGATCGGCCGGCGGCAGTTGGCTTAGCAACAGCATGCACGTACGCACACTGCTTCCGCACGCTTGCATATTTACTTGTTATTTTCGCATTTTCATTGATACAGTCCCCGTTGTTTACAGATGATATTATGGTTACTATGACACCGGTTGTTTTAATGTTGGCAATAAGCTAACTGTTTCAGAAACTTTTATACAGGATTTATAGCATGGGTGGCATACAATGCTCAAATTACCTAGTAGCACTCTTTGTAGGTGGCGTATTTGAAGCTGCTACTTGGCTCCACCGTCTTTAGAAACTGCTAGGTTTTGCCCGCAACTCCGCCCACGTGGAAGCCAACTATACCAAAAAATATATCCTATGGCTTTCTCTCAGTGAAAGATTTTTTTTAGTTCGGATGCGTAGTTTCGGAGATTATCACATCATCATCATCATTTTAGCCGAAAGACGTCCACTGCTGGAAATAAGCCTCCCCCAATTGGGGGGGTTTGCCATAATCGCCACGCTTGGCAGGCGGGTTGGGGATCGCAGTATGGTGTTAAAAATGCATAGAGAACGCTGCTGCCCATTCTCTAGTAAGTCCCTTAGTCGCCTTTTACGACACCCACGGGAGGAAATGGAGTAGTGCTATTCTTTACGTCCGGCATGACACGTTAGCACACCATATGAGATGATTTTGTTGAGATTATTACATCCAAACTACAAACTTTACCTCTTTATATTATTGTATAGTAGCCCTCCATACCGTGTTTCTGTCATGGCGGCCAATCTCAACGAAGACTAGCTTTTGGCGCGAGAGATATACAAGTGCACAAGTGTACAAGTGAGTGCGCAATCACAACTGCACTCTTTCTTCTCTCACTTTCATAGTCCGATGGGACGGTAATCCGACTCGACAGCAGGCGCAGGATCAACGGTTTAACGTGCTTTCTTAAGAACGGGGGTATTACACCGCGAACTTTCAAACACCGAGCTGTTACTAAGAAATTCGTAATGGAAAAACCCAATAACTCTTTCTCTGCACACAGCGGGCGCGGCGCGGCGGGACGGGACGCCAACGCGACGCTGAGCAGTTGTAATGTACTAGATATTACGGATGACGCCACACAGAGCCGTCCGGCTCGACGCGACGTGTCGCGACGCTCAGTGTGGCGTCGTCCGTAATATCTAGTACATTACAACTGCTCAGCGTAGATATTACGGATGACGCCACACAGAGCTGTCCGGCTCGACGCGACGTGACGCGACGCTCAGTGTGGCGTCGTCCGTAATATCTAGTACATTACAACTGCTCAGCGTCGCGTCGGCGTCCCGTCCCGCCGCGCCGCGCCCGCTGTGTGCAGAGACCTTTAACCCGACCCAGGAATCGAACCCAGGACGCCACGCTCAGCGGCTGCGCCTTTTTTTTTTGAGGATGGGTAATCATCAAGTGACCCCTCCCGCTCTGGATGGAGCGGAAGGGAGTGTCAGACTCTTACTGACTAAAACCCACCCGTGTTCCTTCCTTGGCCCTTTATGTTCCGGGGCAGCGGTACCCCTTTCGGACAATCCCGCTGACCCGGCAGGCTTGCGCCCTAATGGGCCCCCTCGTCGTTGCTGACATCTCTTTGAGGCGCGCGTGGAACACGTACGCGCCGTCCGGCACGGGTCTGGTCCTGATCGGACGGTGAGCTACTTTTATTTATTTTTTTATTTTATTTATTTTACTTTAACATAAAACGGCCAAGGCCAATTACATTAGTTAAAGATACAACACATTATATTAGTACAAAAAAAAACAAAAGAATACAGCTACTCGACAGTCATACGCTCATCTCACAATACTCCAGACATGTTGACAAGATCTTCTTCCATTCATCCGCGAACACATCACAGTGAGGCTTAGCGTCCAAGAGAGCGTTGAGCGCAGAGAGCGTGCGAGGGACAGGAGACTGGGCTCGAGCGACGGTTCGACTCCAAGGCACGGCGAACAATCTGTGCCTCCTGCTACGGTTATAGTTCATCGGAGCAAAAAGATGGGACAGTTCGTCATGCAATTCAGGAGCATCTGTTTTTCCTTGAAGGATCTTACACATATTAATAATTTGGTCATTTTTTCTTCTAACCTCGAGAGAGTTATAACCTAAACAGCCTAAAAGAAAGTTCGAGGGATACATAAAAGGATAATATCCATTCAAACGTTTATATAGATACCTAAGATAAGCTTTTTGTACCTTTTCTAAGAGTAAAGTGTACTTCTTTTCGTGCGGGTTCCAGACGCATGCACTGGACTCCAGTTTGGTACGAACCAGTACATTAAAAATAGATTTAATAGCGCTGGTGTTGCTAAAATCTTTAGCATTGCGCAGAACGAAACCTAATCGCCTAAATGAATCTTTTGCTACCGTTGCCATGTGATCATGAAACGTTAGCTTGTTGTCAAATGTGACACCTAGATCCTTCATTCCAGATGTTCTATTAATAGCGCTACCATTCATTTTATAAGTAAAGGTGACAGGGTTTCGTGCTCGAGTAAAACTCATGACGAAGCATTTGGAAGAATTAAATTCCATTTTGTTCTTCACACCCCCCACTCCACTATCGCCTCAATATCACGCTGCAGTGCCAGACTATCGACTTCAGAATTAATTTCGGAAAATAGTTTTAAATCATCTGCGTATAATAAACTTCTGGCGTAATGAATAACTGAAGGAAGATCATTAATCATTATCAAGAAGAGAAGCGGTCCCAAAATTGATCCTTGACTGACTCCGGAACGCGTATGATAGGGCTGGGATTCATAAAGGCCCAGTCTGACAAACTGCCGACGATCGCGAAGATAGTCAGCGAGGAGCTGTAACAGCCCTGGGGGAAATCCGATGGCACATAGCTTTGCCAGCAGAATATCATTATTGACCCTATCAAACGCTTTCCGGCTCCTACTACCGCTTTCCTACCCATTACTCACCGCCCGCAGGCCCGCGCCTACGTTGGCCGGGAGTCGTCACGCGGCTCCCGACGACCTGGGCGTCTACCGCGGCGGCTGGACGGGAGGCTCTTTCCCTCTCCCATCCCGCCTCCTCCTTCGCTAGCATGACTGCTTCGCAGAAGGGCGACCATGACACCAACGGGGGAGTTAACATTAGTTTATGTTAGTGTAGTAGTGTATATATAACATTTTAAAGGCATAACTGTAAGACCAATACATATACTATATGAAATTATTAAATTAAATGCACAAGAAGTTAGAAATAACTTTCTTATCTTCTCTTTTATGTAACCCAAAGAAATCGCGAGCTTCCTTAAACTTGCCTTATTTATACTAAAACTTACCTAGTTGCTGAAAGGAAGCAATAATCGTTATTTTCTTGCTATCGAGAAAGTTTAAAAAAACTTGTAAGTGAGAGAAACAATTAGTAAGTTCGAATTTTATGAGAAAAGTAGTTTTGGTCTTAATAAGATGTAATTCTGTTAAAAGTGTAGTTTGTGAGAGAGGAAATTGTTCTATGAACCTGCATTGTCGATAAAGTTGCATTTGTTTTCGTCACAAGTGTATAAAACCGGACAAGTGCATGTCGGTCCACATGAAGGGTTCCGTATTTGGGATGAATTAATCTCAAGAACAAACTTATCATTGTCCATCCCATATTATGGTATATCGTTGGATAGGTCTTTCAAAAATATTACGAGTTTGGTGAGACCATTTTTTTATTAAGTACACCGTTCGTGACTTATCAAGCTTTAAAAAACCAATTTTCGTTAGAGTCAAGTGCCCCCCCCCCCTTCTTTAGCAACTAAACGGTTGTAGTTAGAAATTCAAATGTCACGGCAGTAGTACCTATATATAACGAAGTTAAAAGGAAAACTATCACAGCTAAGTAGGCTTTACAATTTACCGAGTAATTGGCGACCAACTTACATTTACGGTTGAAAAAAATGTTCTCCCATACATTCTGTATGAAAACATGCTTTTCAACTACATGATAAGTTTGTTCTTGGAATAAATTCATCCCAGCTACGGAATCCTTCATTGTGCGTGGTCCAACACGCACTTGGCCAGTTTTTTTAACGTTTTGAAAACATTGATATACCTAGGTATTTTTTGTCCGAAAATGGAAAAGATTTCCTTTCAAAATGTTACGTGGGGTGTCCTAGATCGAGCGAAAGCTCAAAGGAACTTTTTTCAGTTATCTTTTTTGGTAAAACTTCAAAGCGTTACTAGCTCCTATGGATTTCGTCGAATTTTTTGGCATACCAACCATGTATTGACATGGAATAGTAGACATAAAAATGTCACATTGTTGTTCTGAGCTTGTAAATCAGAAATGCTATTCTGTACTCACTTTGAACCTCACTCGAGTGACCCCACACGATTAGAAAGCAAACTCATTTGTTTTTGAAATGTAATTTTCTTCGCAGATTCACAGTACATATTCCTAGTAACGTAAAGATCAGAGAGAAAGACTACAATTCTATCAGAAATCAAAAATCCAGTTATATTGACTTTGATTGCAACCCACCGCAACAGACACACAGCAACCTTATTGCAAATAGAATAAAGATCACTTTGATTTAACAAAGACAGGTAAAACAACAATGAAATGCTAATTCTACAAGAACACGTTTGCCACGTCCACCATCACTAGAGTACTTTCCATGTCATTCTCGTGCGTTTCTCCTATCATCCCGACACAAAGTAGAAATTGCCTTCAAACTAGAACAAAGGAGAATGCTAATTGGGAATAAACTCGTGCATAAACTCTTTCAAAAATACATTTTGCTACTACTGAAATGAAAACCGAATTCTTTAACGACAATCAAAATATTTATATGATTTATTATTTATTAAAACATTATGCACAAGTAAAAAAATACTGTACAAAGGCGGACTTAATGCCCGAAGCATTTTCTATCAGTCAACCTTAGAGTGATGCAGAGACAAAACATGGCAGGTGCAACATACATATGGGATAGATAATTCGAAAAATTATAAATACTAATACATACATATACACATAATAAACTCTTCAGGAGAAATAACGATAGGTAGCGGAGAAAACGAATCCAGCAAATCAGGGCTGGAATGATTCCTTTGCGACTGGTAGCGTGCCCAAAAAACTAGCATCAAAATGTAGCCAATATAAACATTTCTTCACTTCAATCCCACTCAAATATAACAAATATCGACTTCCTCCATGCCTCTTCTAGACAAGCAAATAATTACACATCTCAAGAATTAACAAGAAAATCTACCCGACTGTCTCTCAGATTTTTCAAGCGAAACTCCCAAGTCATTTGAACCGGGTAATTGGCTAAAACACGTCTATACAACGACTATACGACGTCTATACGACTTAATGCTTGTACGTAATCTCTCGTAAGGAAATGACAGACACAGGTGGCTCCGTCGCCAACTGCTAATAGCTTTTAGACAGCTAGATGGTTTAGTGAGGGGGTGTAGTCGATAGTCTTAAATGTTTTTTTTTTTTCGTTTCACTAGTAAGTATGGTACTAGATAGATTCTTGCACGCTGTTCGTGGCAATAAGTCTAGCCTTTTCCCAATTATGTTAGGATCGGCTTCCAGTCTAACCGGCTGCACGCACTGCCTATCTGAACTCCACAACCCAGTATCTGCGTAATACGATACCCCTTGGTAAGACCGGTTGTCAGACTTTCGGGCTTCTGACGACCTGTAACGACTGTCAAAGATGACACGAATGACAGCCGGGACCAACGGCTTAACGTACATTCCGAGGCACGGAGGAGTTTTAGTATCCATGGTATGTAATGATAGTCACCCAACCACGGACCAACTGCGGCAAGCTTGGCGATAAGCCTCTACGGTTTAAATTCAAAATGTATTCGTGACACGTATAAAGTTGTTGTACTCGTACATGGTGTTACGCCAAGACCGTACCAGAAGACGTAGCGTGGGAAGGCCTCCCACAAGGTGGACCGATGACCTTGTGAAGGCCGCAGGAATCCGCTGGATGCGGGAAGCACAGAACCGGTCGAGGTGTCGGTGCTTGGGGGAAGCCTATGTCCAGCAGTGCACGTCTTTCCGCTGAAATGATGATGATGATAACATGGTGTTATAAATAAAAAATACCCTATCACTATGTGCTGCCTTGCCAGGTATACAAATATTGCTTACACAGTAATAGATGTACAGATTGTACAAGTTAAGTAATACGGGCTGGTGTCCGCAACTACACGTCAATGCGCGTATTTTGCGTAAGAATAGGAATATAAATTATTCGATCTACCCTAGCTCCTCTAGGAAGGCCAGCAACGCATTGGTGTTACTGACAATCTCACGGAGGGTACCTGGATTACCGAAATACTTTGCCCTGTACGTGGCGACCACCGGGCAGCTTAGTAGCGCATGAGCTGCTGTCTCCTTGTTCTCAATGCAGGCCCTACACAGTGGACTGTCTGGAACTCCTATGACAAGGAGGTGTTTATTAAATGACCCATGGCCAGTTATAGCTGCTGTAGTTGTACGCAGCTGTTATTTATTTAGTCGGAGAACCTGTTTCATGAGGCCTTGGTCCACTATAGTTTGTGATGTTGGTCCCTGGTGCGTTTCCTTACCAGAGTGCATAAGTACCCGAAGGGGAGGTGTACAGGCTATAGATTATCTGATTATAGAAACTATAGTAAGTTGTAGAGAGACTGGGTGGTGTGTATTTATCAGATGCATCAGGATAATTGACCTATTATCGTCACCGTGGAGTGACTGAAGACGAGCGTCGTCACCGAAGCAGGCCTAAGAAACGCTGGTGTGACGATGTGGACTCGTTTTTGACCGATTGACCATTACAGAAAGTATTTTATTAGGGTTATATTATATTACATTTAAAAGTAGTCATAAAAACCTTAACTAGCTATGCCCTTGGAAAACATTCTCTCAGGGTTTTCCGTTGCTTATGGGTTCGTTCCCTACGATATGAAACTTATAACTGGCATAGTGTGGGTCACCTCTGCTTACCTCTTCGGGAAAAAAGACGTGATGCAATGTTTGTATTTTCCTAGACGAGGAATTAATAAAATGCGTAGGGTGTGGAATGTAGATATATTAATAATAATAATAATAAATAACCCCACCACCTTATCTCTGCGTTGACGTCGTGGTGGGGCTTGCGCGCTCCGAACTCTAGGTCTGTACCGGAACATGTCTAGGGTGAGGAGCCAGACCAAGAGAGATACAGAAACCTGCAGGGCAGCATGTGGCGAACTGTTGGGCTGTTGCGACCCCACGGACCCAATCTCCCGGGAGAAGTCGTGTTCCTCATTTCTGGCTTGCCTTCATTGGCCGGCTGGAGTGAACACTGACGAGGAACTGAGCTCCCATCTCATTCTTGCCTTTATTGGCCGGCTTGAGAGGAGATTCGCAAGAGCAAACGTGCTCGGAGGAAGGAAGTATTCCAGTAAGTGCTTGTAGGGATCTTGACCATCTTCCGGGCTCTGGGATTGTTCTGAGAGCTGTGGAATACCTCTCCACTCCTCGAGCACCTCAGGACATGTTGCCCACTTGTCGCTATGTCACTATGTGCTAGCGACCGTTTTCGGGGGCCCATTATTGAGTGTGCAAGTTACCCCCTGCCATTTTATCCGTGTATAATAAAACATTGATCAGGCAGGGGCCATAGTCCTTCCATAGTTTTAGTAATAATTTCCTATGAGAAAAACAATTTTCCCGACCTGGAGATTGGACCCAGGACCTACAGTAGTCAAGCTTGCAGCCACTAGACTGAAATTAAATAGCACAATTATTAAGTTTCAAAGTTATCGATCACTTTAAAATGTATTGTTTAAAATCTATCGACCTTTGCTCCTCCCTAGCAGAGATGACATACAGTAATGGCCGCCTGCAACATCTGCTACCAACATTACAACGTGGTTGTCTTTATAGCAGAATTGGTACATGTGATATTTTAATTAGATCACGCGATTATGACTCCTATTTCCTCATGCATAAGGCGGGGGTTGGGGTAACGGTAATGCGCTTAAGTGCTGAACTTAAGTGGTGCAGGTGTACTATTTTTATAGTTTGTTGTAGGATGGATGCATTAGGTTTTTAGTAGGCTAAAAGGGCTATGTTGAAGAGTAGTTTCATAAATTATTAATGTTTTAGAGTAGGTTTTTGCTGGTCGTTTTTAAAGGTCTCGTCTGGTGTAGCTGGTTCGAAATTTTACACGTACCAATTTAACGTAATCAACTTCTATATACCTACCTATCTATACTAATAATACATGCATTCTCTTCTATACAGTAATATTCTACATATATTATACTAGCCTTTTCCCGCGGCTCCGCCCGCGTGGATGTCGGTTATCGCGTAAAAAAGTAGCCTATGTCCTTCTCCATATCCCAGGCTATATCTCTGCCAAATTTCATGATGATCGGTTCAGCGGTTTAGGCGTGAAAACGTAACTTATAGACAGACAAACAGACAGACAGAGTTACTTTCACATTTATAATATTAGTATGGATATGTATGTATATTTTTAACATCACGCTAAAACCCTAAGGAGCCGAGCAAAAGCAAAACAGTCAGCAAGAACGCTAAGTGAAAACGAAGCAGTAGCGCGGGCGATGCGATGCGATGCGATGCTGTGCGATGCGTTGTGATGCAATGCGATGCGATGTGATGCGACGGAGTGAGGGTAGCAAAAAATTTCACATGGACGAAGTCGCGGGCAGAAGCTAGTATTATTATACCGGCCATAAAAAACTTTCGGTATGATATCGCTCACACGCATTGGGCGTCGCGAGTAGGGTAATATTACACTATAATATTTATGATCATATCTAAAATATGATAGTGTGCTCGTGCCTTAGTAATAACAGCCACACGGGTCGATCCTACAGGTAAAGCTACGCTTGCCGGGTTTGGTCCGTGGATGAGTGACCATCTTCACATATCTTCATACAGTGGCTATGTACGTAAGGTGGTTCATTGTTATGAAAAAAAAGGGCCTCCCACCATCAAACTTAAAATTTTGGCGAGTTTAGAATTAAGTAACACATAATTTCTTTAAATAAAAAATACTAAAATAAAAAAAGCATGCCAAGACTCCTCCGTGCCTCGGAAAGCATGTTATGCCGTTTTGCCGCGCTAGACTTTCGGGCTTCTGACGACCCGTAACGACTGTCAAAGATTCACGAATGACAGCCGGGACCAACGCTGCCGCGCTAACAAAGAATACAATATCTCGATTTTGCCGATTCCGAGAATTGCATTTTTAATTAGTGAATTTTTATGCAGCTTTAGTTATTGCATTCTTGGTTTCTGAAAAACCGAGCTCCTGAAGGATTCATAAAAAGTTACTTAGAGAGAGTTAATAGACTTCGATTCGCTGATTCCGAATATTTAGAAATAACTCAAAATCGTCCAAAATCTAGTTATTGTATTCTTTGTTAGCACGGCAGCGTTGGTCTCGGCTGTCATTCGTGAATCTTTGACAGTCGTTACGGGTTGTCAGAAGCCCGAAAGTCTGACAACCAGTCTTACCAAGGGGTATCGTATTAGATAGGTAGATAGAACCCACTTTATTGCACACCATAAAAATTACAGATTGATATGTAGAAAATTTACAAGGGGTGACACAATGGGCGGTCTTATTCCTAAAAGCGATCTTTTAAAGACAACCTTTGGATGGATTAAGTGGGAAGCAGAAACAACACTGCAGGTAAACAAATGGATCAGAAAACGTACCTGGGGATGCCAATTTCTAATGTCACTTACAAATTGAGTGCTTTGATTATATTATTTGAATATTTAAACCCAAAATTCTTTAATTCTGAATAAGATGTATTTAACCGACTTAAAAAAAGAGGAGTTTTTTTGTTTGTCTGTATGTATTTTAAATGTATATTCATCGATTTCTCCGTGATTACTGGGCCGATTTACGTGATTCTTTCTTATGGTAGAGGAAGCTCGCGCGGTAGTCCGATAGAAATTTTATTAACTTTACTTGGTAGTTTTTGAGTTATCTTTCATAATACGTATTTTTTCCAATTAGTATAAGTTAATGGTGTTATAATAACTTCCGGTCTCTGATATTTGCATAGTAAATCCATGTATACGTAGCCTGTACGTTTGTGTTGGGTAGGTGCGACAGCAAAAAAGTGAAAATAACAATCGATTTCCAAAAGTACTCCACAAAATGAAAAATAACTTTAATTCCGGAAGACGGTTGCTTTTTTTTTTTTTTTTTTTTGTCAATTCTATTTAATTTGTCAGTCTACATTTTCGTTAATGATTTTTCAATTTAAGAATGTTAATCAAATAATAATTGTTGAAAAACGTGGCGAGATAATAATATCTCGATCAGCGCTCGATAATCGAATATAATATAATTAAATATATCTAATTAATATAATAAAAAAATAAATCGAAATACCAAAATTCCGATTTTTTTATATATATCGGATATATATCCAGGTCAAGAAAAAGAAGCGAATTTAATTCTGTAAGGGGAGTAAATATTTAAAAATGTGAAAGGAATTTGTAAAATAATATAAGTGTTAAATTACCACATGTTTTATTTAAAAAAAGTAACAAAAGAATTAGTGTTTATTTGAGAAAGAATTATCTTCATTTGTTTGTGAGTTAAATCAATTAATTTTAATAATATTTTGTAATTATAAAAAAGTAAATTATTCTGAATTGTAGTTTTCGCTTCGTGTTGCCAGGGTAAACAATAATCTCCAAAAAATTTAGTTCAGAAGACAAGAAAAAATCAATTGATATATATCGTGATATATATCATGATTTATATCGTGATATATATTATGATATATATCCGCTGATATATATCGGCGAACCCTGATCTCGATGTTTTGACATGTTGCAAAATCCGCGAGTTAATTGCATAACACACTACCAATATCAGTAGCAATGGGTTTCATTTTGACAGTTCAACAACATTCATTGCGTTATTTACGTTGGTAAGCAGATATTTCTTTTTTTCGAACTATGATGCAATGGATTAGCAATATACTTCATAATGATTCAGATTGTGATTTTTTGTGTGTTAAGAGTACAGTACATAAAAAAGGGTGCAGTACATCGCAACAGATGGCGCGGGTCGCTAGTTAACAACAAATCGGTTCTTAGAATCGAATACAATTCTAATTCAGAAAACTTCTAAATAACTGCATTCGATTCGTTTAAAACCTTCGTAAGTATGATCATGTGTCCGCGCACCGATTGGTTTTAAAATGGTTGCCCATTCGTCAGCGCAGAGAGTTGAGGGCTCTGTCTCTGTTCTTTTCTATTCGACAAACCCACTTCTTCTTACCTGACTTCTAAAAAATCTTCGTTCCACCAACAATCGTCTTCTACGATGTCCGTCTCACCGCTCTGGTTTCATTCACTCTTCTTTCTTTGTCCAAGCGGTCTTTCTTTGTCCAAGCGGTCATTCTTTGGAACGCGCTCCCTCTGCATATCAGGATGGCAACCAGTCGGTTATCATTTAAAGTGAAGGCACGTGAACGTATTCGTAAGAAGTTGGCTGAATCATCCCAGCACTGATTCGTTTTCTCCCCGACCAGTCGTTATTTCTCCTGAGACTGTTTATTTTGCTTATATTTATGTATGTATGTATCTATGTGTAAGTCATATTTATTTTTCCGTTTTAGATTTATTTATCCCTTATGTTGCACCTGCCATGTTTTGTCTCTGCATGACCCTAAGGTTGACTGGTAGAAAATGCCTCAGGCATTAAGTCTGCCTTTGTACAGTACTTTCTTACTACAGGCTTGGTAGAGTGACGATATTTGTAGGGTAACTGGTAGCGATACACCCTGCGATCAAAGTTGAGGAGAGTGACGTGCAATTGAAGAGGCCTTTGTCTAGCAGTTTGCCTGATATGTATGTATGTTTGTAATACAACAAGGTTGCCTGGATTTTTTCGTCATAAGTGTTTATCTGATGTTGAATATACTTGTTTTATATTCTCTCTTTGAATGTTTCCTTGCCAAAATCTTTTGAACATAAAAGAAATAGCAATAAAATATGATAATACCCGCTTGATGACAATCAGAGTTAAGTAAAGACAATTGCTACAGAATATTATTTACCTACATAAACGTAAGACAGTCAGAAGATTCACCTATAACACAAAAATGGGCCCTATCCGAATACTAGCGCTGCAGTATTTATTTTTAAAATATCGCAGCATTATGCTGAGATAGGAGCCTGTTTGGCCTCGCACAGGTCTTATCCTAATATGTTTTTTGTTGTTGGTGTGGAAATTTACCAATTTATTGTAGGCGATCAAGAAATTTTTTATTTTTAGTGGACTGTATTCTAGAGGTTGCTGGTGATCGCCTAGAGGAGAATTAGATGTTGAACAAGCGAACAATTAGGAGGGTATAGGAGGATTGAGCACGCGTACCTTCTAGTCTTCGCAACACGTGGCCCGTGGCAGCAGACTGGTATAATCGGCTTTTCCATTAGGAATTTCTCAGTAGCAACCCGGAGTCTGGATTTGTGCCTGATGGCAATAGGCTCGCCTTCAATTACAAAAAAAAAAAATACTTAAACAAAACTGGCGAAATGTGGGTGTTCCTACTATGTGTACACCTCTGCCTAACCTTTCGGGGAAACAAGGCGAGATGTTATGATATATTATGTTAATCTTCTGTAATATTCCTACTTTATGGCTGCTTTGAAGCGAGAGCTACAAAGATGATCCCTCAGTCTTCTTACCCGAGGGGGTATAAATATACGATTGTTACAAGTACCCTCTAATACGGATTGTAGATGTGTAACCGAGTGGAAAGCAATGCGATTCTGAAAGGAATCCATATGGGACTGATTTTGATGTTGATTTTCATTTGTTAAATTATAGAAGGGACTTGTGTTTCTGAATTGGTTGAATTGATAGAACACTGCATTCGTTTGTTTTTCTTATTGTTTAGGATTTCGTAGTACAGTCCTTTCATGATTATTGTATCTCTGACAGCAAACAAACAGCAAGCTTATAATAATACTAGCTTTTGCCCGCGGCTCCGCCCGCGTGGATGTCGGTTATCGCGTAAAAAAGTAGCCTATGTCCTTCTCCATATCCCAGGCTATATCTCTGCCAAATTTCATGACGATCGGTTCAGCGGTTTAGGCGTGAAAAAGTAACATACAGACAAACAGACAGACAGAGTTACTTTCACATTTATTTTATTTTATTTCAGTTTTGTTTTTGCCCGGGCTAGTCGAACTTCAGTTTTGATTATAATTTGATTAAATATTATCTACTAGCTTTTGCCCGCAGCTCCGCCCGCGTGGATATCGGTTATCGCGTAGAAAAGTACCCTCTGTCCTTCTTCATATCCCAGGCTATAACTCTACCAAATTTCATGACGATTGGTTCAGCGGTTTAGGCGTGAAAACGTAACAGACAGAGTATGGATATGGATGGATAAAGATCACTGTGATACAAAACCATAGGTAAAATAACTGTGCAAGAACACTGTTGTCGGTAGTTGCAATTTTAAGGGCCGATTTTTCAATGATCTATATAAGTTTCTATCACATAGAATTATTTCAGATTTTTCTCTATGTAAACTACGGAGATAAGGGGGGAAACGTTATTTTTTTTTTACATTTTTCATCAAAAGTCGAATACTGTGCGGCCTAAAGAAAAAAGTTTTTTTTTTTTTTTTTGGTAATTTGCAAATAGCCCTCTTTCATATGATAACCCACATGCTCTAGTAGTCGCATTTCGAATTTTTAAGACCACTTTTCAGTTCCTGTTGCAAAAATAAATAAAACATTTTTGTTTCTTTCTTATTTGCAAAATAGTTGAGGAAACGTCATCTAAAACTATTCTAAATTTCAAGTTGATAGCATCAGTAGTTATTGAGATATTCAGCTGTGACAGACAGACAGACAGACTGAGTCACACCATAAAGGTGTCTGCACACAGCGGGCGCGGCGCGGCGGGGCGGGACGCCGACGCGACGCTGAGCAGTTGTAATGTACTAGATATTACGGAGGACGCCACACAGAGCGTCGCGTCACGTCGCGTCGAGCCGGACGGCTCTGTGTGGCGTCGTCCGTAATATCTAGTACATTACAACTGCTCAGCGTCGCGTCGGCGTCCCGCCCCGCCGCGCCGCGCCCGCTGTGTGCAGACACCTTTAGGGTTCCTTTTTACCATTTTGGTACCGAACCCTAATAAATACTGTATCTATGTTGAATCTATGTACAGTCGTCAGTTGTCACGAAACTGTCAAATTTCTCCAAACGATTTTAAACTTTTAAACGTTGATGGTTAAGTTCAAAATCGAATGAGAAAATCTGAGAGTTTGTGGTAACTCAATGTGCTGGCGTTTGTACCTACCACATTCTTGTAAATGTTGTCATCCGTGACATGTAAACTTTTTACTTAACTTTACCATTCTCTTGCATCCTAGGTTTTGGGGTCGGCGCAAGAAGTCTTGTCCTTCTATACCTGTCTATAGTCGTGATCTCAGTAATGATCTCCTTTCAAGCCTTATATACTGTGGCGGTATCAACAACGCCACATGCGAACTACGCATCAAAGACCTGACGTCACAAATCCTGCATCGCGCTATCAGAATTTACCGCGCGACTAGCATATACACAACATCCCGACATCAACCGTTGGGTAATTGCCCACCAGACACAATACCTGTCTGGTCGGAGGATCCTCCCTTTACTATAGAGTATGACTGAACTTTACACCCTGTTCCTCATACCTCTAAAATACTTATCATTTTTCACACAGTCCATCCGCCGTTTCTTTGGTCTTCCTCTACTCTTATGAGGTTTCTAGACAGTCAAAATAGGTTGACAAGCATTGACGTTCTACACAAGCATGCTTGACGACGCTTGACGCAACGTCAAGCATGCTTGTCAAGCATCCGCACTGATTTACATTTTGGTCACCATGATGTTCCGTAGTACAATGAATGGGTTTCATGAGAAGCATGCATCTAAACGGCCAAGCAAGCTTGACAAGCATCGCAAAAAAAAAAAGAATAATCTTCTTCATCTTTTCAGTCGAAAGACGTCCACTGCTGGACATAGGCCTCCACCAAAAGGGGGGGATTTGCCATAATCGCCACGCTTGGCAGGCGGGTTGGCGATCGCAGTATGGTGTTAAAAATGCATAAAGAACGCTGCTGCCCATTCTCCAGTAAGTCCCTTAGTCGCTTTTTACGACACCCACGGGAGAAAATGGGGTGGTTCTATTCTTTACGTCCGGTACCACACGGTACAATTTTTCATCATGCATTATTAAACTCAGGATAAAATCAGGAATGAAATTATCCGAAAGAGAACCGGAGTTACCGACATAGCTTGCAGAGCAAGCAAGCTGAAGTGGCAGTGGGCTGGCCATATTTGTCGTAGGACCGATGGCCGGTGGAGCAGACGAGTTCTGGAGTGGAGACCGCGTATCGGCAAGCGTAGTGTGGGACGCCCCCAAGCTAGATAGACCGACGACCTCAAAAAGGTGGCTGGGATAGACTGGATGCGGAAGGTGGAGGACAGGATGTTGTGCCGCAGCATGGGAGAGGCCTATGTTCAGCAGTGGACTGCAATAAGCTGAGTTGATTGATTATTAAATTCGTAGTTTGCTTGTCAAGCACATCAAGCTTTGTTCTAAACGGTCAAAATTGATTGACAAGCACGAAATATTAACGTGCTTGCAAGCAATGTTGACCGTCTAGGGACACCATTATACCCATCCACATTCATACTAGAGAGAGAGAGAGAGAGAGAGAGAGAGAGAGAGAGAGTAGAGAGAGAGAGGGAGAGAGAGAGAGAGAGAGAGAGAGAGAGAGTAGAGAGAGAGAGAGAGAGAGAGAGAGAGAGAGAGAGAGTGACCACCACCACCATCACCTAGAGTGTTATTTACTATTCCAACGAAAGGCATATAGTATGTATAGAAATTGTAGAAATTCATTGTTTTGATTTCTAAGCTATCAAACTATTGTTACGTTTGCCCATAATCACATACCACCAACATAAATTACTACGAGCTACCCTCAATTTATTCAACCACAAAATTTTCCCAAACATTCTAAATTCAAAGTTTCAAACCGTACTAAAACTATCGCTTCATCAAATTCTACGAACGGTAGGGAAATACAACCGGGATGAACAGATGTACATTATTATACACCCCGTACTACATACGACCGACCACCCTCACTCAGTTTGCCGCGAATCGCGATCGAGGGTAGACGTATGCTCTCCGAAAACCAAGAACCCGCGAACTAAATTACGCGACTCGAAACAAAAAAGAATAACAGTTTTTTTTTTCTTGTATGTGTTAACGTGTGCAAAACTGAATTTATGAAAATGGAACTGTTTATTATGTGTTTCGAACTTTTTTAATTTCAGATTTTTTTTAAAGTGTTTTTCGATATGGATTTGAATTTTTGGAGGCGTTTCTTTTTAATTTTAATTGGTGAGTAAAATTAATTTAAATGCCTTCATGGTTTTAATAAAGCCATACTTTGCGTATTTTCAATTTGAGAATGTAATGCGTTACTGGAACGGATAATGCGTTCATTGTTTTTTTGGAAATTTTATATTTTAACTAAAAACGAGATCCTGATAAGGTTTTATCAGGATCTCGTTTTTAGTTAAAATAAACGAAAAGCGGCAGTACAGATTAAATTGATTTGAGTATATTTTTCAGGGAAAAAAGTTACGATTCAATGCGTAGATTTATATAGAAAGATAAAAAGCTTCTTGATTTGATGTTAAATTAATTGGGTACGTTAGTATTTTATCCATACTAATATACTTATACTATATACTAATATATACTATATATACTTATACTAATATTATAAATGTGAAAGTAACTGTCTATCTGTCTGTCTGTCTGTATGTTACGTTTTCACGCCTAAACCGCTGAACCGATCGTCATGAATTTTGGCAGAGAAATAGCCTGAGATATGGAGGACATAGGCAACATTTTTACGCAATAACCGACATCCACGCGGGCGGAGCCGCGGGCAAAAGCTAGTGTTAACATAAACCTGTTCTACTTCATTTTAATTTAGTTGTTGGAGTAGTTAATCATTTGTATCAAAATTTTTATATTTTTTTAGCTCTATAGATATAAATTGCTTTATTGTATGGCAACATAATATTGTAAATTGACATAATATCGTAAATTAGTAACGCAGCTCCATTGATTATACATTATCTAATTTCACTACTTAGGTGTTAAATCCATACTTCCATACTAATATTACAAATGTGAAAGTAACTCTGTCTGTTACGTTTTCACGCCTAAACCGCTGAACCAATCGTCATGAAATTTGGTAGAGATATAGCCTGGGATATGGAGAAGGACATAGTCTACTTTTCTACGCGATAACCGATATCCACGCGGGCGGAGCCGAGGGCAAAAGCTAGTATGGAGTTTCTTGCCCGTTCTTCTCCATAGGTACCTACGCTTGGAATGGGAATGTAGCTTCATTTTTCTTACTGACCGACTCCTTGACAATTCAAAAGTGCCTGTAAATGGTTTAATTGAAATAAATGATTTGAGTTTGAGAGTTTGAGTTTGAGTAGATAATATTTAATCAAATTATAATCAAAACTGAAGTTCGACTAGCCCGGGCAAAAACAAAACAGAAAAACTATTTTTATTACCCACTATCCAACCTATTACAAAAATAAATCCACCAAACCTTTTTCGTAATTCGAATATCGGCTCCATTCTTTTCCCTATCCAACAAACGTACAGAAACAAAAAAAAAAAAAAGAAACAAAAACCCACTTTTGTCGCATAAAACTCTTGAACAATCTTGACACTTTCCTATTTTCGCAAACATTCGACGGACGTTCAAACGGAAAGAGCGATGAACCGTGTATCGGAAACTCACTGAGGGTTCTGTAGCAAAAAAAAATTTTGGATTGAAAACTTCTTGAGCCGCGTTGAGCACTGTTTGGGTGAACAAAAATCATGGAACTCGCGTCATCGTCACCGAACGCTTTCCAGGAGCTGTATGTATACTGTGGTATGTGTACTTTTTGGGTGAACAAAAATCATGGAACTCGCGTCATCGTCACCGAACGTTTTCCATGAGCTATATATATATAATATAATATACTGTGTATATAAAGTACGTAGTTTTCACTTCTATCGACAGTCCCCAGACTGCCCCGTTTATTTTTTTTATTTATTTTTTTGTTTGAGTTATGTTAATAATTTCTTCAATTTGTAAATGTAAGTGCTAAATAAAAGCATCAGCACTTATAAATTTCAAAAACATTAATAATAAATTGTTTCTTGTTCTGAACTAAGATATATTGGAACACGAGAAAACACGGACACATCATGGGCGACCTGCCGTGCGAGCGTGTGTGAGTACAGCTTGATGTCGTCGGCACAAGCTAAACGAATGCCACCATCTGCCTAGCCTTTTCTCAACTATGTTGGGGTCAGCTTCTAATCTAACTGATGCTGCTGATTACCAGTATTTTACTTGGAGTGACTGCCTATCTGACCTCCACAATCCAGTTACCATATGTCAACCGGGAATATGAATATTCTGATTTTAAATAGGGATGATTCCTGGGTAAAAAAAAGAAAAACGGTTTAGTTCGTCAAACAGATAATAAAAAAATATTAGACATGTATTTTTTGCTTTATCATATTAATAAAAAATGACTTAGATAAAACACATTTATATTGAGGGGGCTCGTTACGTCACAGCTACGTATAAAATATACTGAGAAGTGACGTCATGCCACATTTGAATTCGATGAATCGCCGTAATGTTGTGATTACGTAAAAAAAGAAAAAAAACGTGTCCAATATTTTTTAATAATCTACACGAAGGACAAAATTTTTTTTTTTTTATCATCATCCCTATTGTATGTAATTGTGGGTGTAAATTAGCTTTTTCTGTTTCAAATGACCGCTCCGTTTTTGTTTGAAGGATTTTTTAAATTTTATTATAAACATACATACACAATTTTAAGACTCCCATGGAGAAACTACAAAAAGCTACCTGCTACGATCCTTACATACTTCTTTAGCTTTGTTTCCGTTCGTACATCTGAGGCCCTAGTGTGAGTTTATTTTAACCATCTCGACTTAACGCATAGACCACGTTCAGCGCTCCGATTGGCCTCCGAAAACACGATAACCCATGGCCTTGGCAAGACGGTATGGTTATCTCTATACGATATCTCTTAGTAAAACTGGTTGTCAGACTTTCGGGCTTCTGATGACCCGTAACGACTGTCCATCCACGAATGACATTCTTGGGTCTCGATATGTAAAACAAAAAAAAAAAAACAAGCTATGCGAGTGTAAAAAGTAGAAATGATGGTCTGTCAAGTTTGACTAACGAATCTTTTCCAAATACTTGGGAGGAATTAGTTTATTCCAAAATATGGACCATCATCATTAATCATTTCAGCCGAAGGACGTCCACTGCTGGACGTAGGCTTCCCCCAAATGGGGGGGCGGGGTTACCATAATCGCCACGCTTGGCAGGCGGGTTGGCGATCGCAGTATGGTGTTAAAAATGCATAGAGATCGCTGCTGCTCATTCGCTAGTAAGTCCCTTAGTCGCCTTTTATGACACCCACGGGAGGAAATAGGTTGGTTCTATACGTTCTATTCTATACGTCAGAACCACACGGTAATAATAATAAAATAGTATTATACCATATTAAATATGGACCAAACAGTTTTAAATCCCCTATTAATGTGAATGAATACGAGAGTTAAATTAAATTAGAATTAGCTGAAAGTTCTCGGAACTTCGTCGGGGCCACAAGATGAATTCTTAAACATTTTCCGCCTTACTTATAAACGCGGAATAAAGTTATACTAGGAATAACTTAGATAAAACCATACATTTTTGACGTTTATACCTAGTATAACTTTTTTTTTAACGCAGCCCCAAACTAGGAATTTCTCCTGTATTGTGGGTGCGTTTACAAACATTTAAAGTCACATACACAAACAGCCAGACCCAGAAAAATTACTTGTAGGTCATACAAATATTTGTTCCGTGCGGGAATCGAACCCGCGACACGCAGTGCAGCAGTCAATCGCTTAACCACTGCGCCTACTGTGCCGTGGCCTTTATTCCGCGTTTATAAGTAAGGTGGTTGAAGTTTAAACCAATCTGCATCCCAATTGCGTTACACATTTTATTTCCCAATCCGAAGGATTTTGAAGGAATTTCCTAATTCATTGCTTCATATGTTTGAAAAATTCACCTGCTCGAGAACATAAATAACGCAATTAATGTTGTTGAATTCTTAAAATGAAAGGCATTGCAATTGCTAGCGTGTTACGCAATTACCCCTGTTTAAATGTGTAAAAACATCTTACAGTTAAACATAATTATTATTAGGTTTCCGTTATTCCTTTTTTTTGTTACAGAACCCTAAAAACTTATCTAGACCCTTCAAAATGCGAAAAAAAAAACTATAAATGTTTATTGTTATTGTGTACAATTCTCTGCCTGCCAGTGTAAGCCGTGAATGATATTCATTGCCCGTGGGAGCGATTCAGCTAAACATTGCCTAAACGTCTGTGGTGCTATAAAATCTTTTGTCGGATTGAAGCGCTGCAGCACTGTATGGACAAAAATGTATGTAAATGTTCGTCATTTGTTTATGAAGTGTTGTCCTCAGATATAAGCGCTATTGTGCTTCATGGGAAGATGCCTATGGAATGATTGTCATTTGTTTTAAAAGAAGAATGAAACCTTACTTTTTTGTCAAGATTGTACTGTTCTTTATTCAAATTATAGGATATTTTATATCAAAGACTAAAAAAAGGTTTAATATTACTGCAAATTGGGTCGGGGTTCTCTTGGGTCCTATTATATTTTATTGGATATTTGGCGCGAGAAATAATAAAATGGCTGCTTTGATTTAGTGGCTAGCCCGTCTGCTGAGCGTGAGGCCCTGGGTTTGATTCCTGGGTTGGGTATTAATGTTATTGGGTTTTATTTATTTATTTAGCACTTTCTCACACAAATGTACAGAGGCGGACTTAATGCCATAGGCATTTTCTACCAGTCAACCTTTGGGTGGTGCAGAGACAAAACAGTGGTAGGTGCAATTACGGGTTTTCTGTTAGGAGATTCTCTGTAGCAGTCTGGTGTCTGAATTGGTAAACAGTAACTGGCAATAAAGGCTCGCGCCGTTTTTCATCATTACAAGCTATACTTTGTGACCACTTCTTCACCAACGAATTATACAACGTGTTTTTTTTTATATCCCATAACTCTAGGGTTATATTCTATAAGCAAAAATAATACAAAACGCCCTAGAATATGTGGTCCAAAAACGCATAGTTTCGAAGATATTTATCATCAATCATATTAGTTTAGGTCAAAAAATTTCACCCGTATGACGAATTGTTACTTTTGCGACGTTGCCAAACTGATGAAACTGTGACCCTCGATGTGTGTAGGTAGGTATTAAAGTTTCATTGATACATACGAGTACCTAATTCATTTTCATTCAAACCAATTGTTCATATTTAAAGCTAAGAAAATGAGACGTTCTCATATTTCACGTAAGGGTGTTTTACATTAATAATCGTGACTGTCGAATTATTTTGTATGAAATGAAAACAGAAATAAAATGATAATTAAAAAATAATTCATATGCCAGTTCATTCTTTGATAAGGTCTTAGTCATACCCTAGAGTTAAGGGATAAAAAAAAACACCTTGTATAGTCACCTCCTTATTTGTATAATCTAGGCTCCATATCAAGCTATATAAATCCACTTTATGCTGACCTCTCATTTTACGCAAATCCTATACAATACGAGATCAGCTTATACTGGAAAATAGCTTGATTTGTAGCCGTGCGTACTTATCACTTCTTTGTTTATTCCTTGATCGCATCTCGAGGAAGTAATGGAAATTTTGCATTAGGGACTAATAGGAAAAATTTAAAGGTGCAGGAAATATTCGGGCCAAAAAATATAAATAAATTTTTTGGGACACGGAAAAAAAAGCTGAAATATTTTGTGTATACCTACAAAATATTTCCACGATTTTTCTAAATGGTTTTTATCTAGTGTTTCATACTAAAATGCAATGCTATGTACTATCACGGACGTCTGAATCGGACCACCATAAGGACTATTCTTGCTTGTAGCGCTCGGCCGCTATAGCAATGCTTACCTACTTACCTACGCTCATCAACCAATAGTAGGTATCGCAGCGTCAGATTTTTGCCGAGCTCTTGTTTTTATAATTGAAAAAAAGGCCGTAAAAAACCAGCCAAGGTGGTCAGACATTTGTGATCATTGTAACAGAGCCTGAGAAATTTATTTAAACAAAAGTTTATTATATTTTATTGTTCATCGTAAAAAAGGGCAGTCAACAGATGTGAACATCCATGAGCACGGGATTTTGTTTTGAAAGTGTGCCGATTCGGATGTCCCCCATAGTACATAGCGCAAAAAAGCACTACATAGTATGAAACAGAAGCTTTTTTAGCGCTTTTTCGTAGTTAGTTCCATATTAAATTTGTCCATATTCAATTATTCATAAGTACTTTCACCTCCTTAAAGTTTCCCAATAAATTCAAATTTATCCTGTATTTATTAATTCATTTCATGATGAGCCCTGTTAACAAACTTGAAAGGCCTACTCCAAAACCCCTTTGTATCCAAACTTCAGGTAGGTAGCGCTTAGGCGCCTCAAAGGCCTCCATGAATGCCGTTATCTAGGTTACATCTCTACGTTCCTCATTGAAAAGTGCTCTGAGAAGCACTACTCTTAAAAGCGTCTACCGTTTGAGGCCAAATAACAGAGCCCTCTTTAAAAATTTAAGTAGAATTCCCGAATCCGTCTTTCTTGGAGTAAAAATTCTTATCTGACTTGGTTTATTCTGTCTGTGAGCTTATGTTATGCTGGCTCTAGGAAGCTGCAGCGGTTTTTGACGTGACAACGTCTAATAAATCGATGAACGCCGGCTGCATGCACGAAAAAGGATGACTCATTGTCCCGTTACGCTCATTATCCCGTTACGCTCATTGTCCCGTTACGCTCATTGTACCGTTACGCTCATTGTCCCGTTACGCTCATTGTCCCGTTACGCTCATTATCCCGTTACGCTCATTGTAGGCTTGCGCTGCATCAATGTTTTATTATGACGTTGTCACGTTAAACTATCGTCCGTAAACCAACTTTACAGACAACCAATTTTTCTGCAAAATTTTGTATCAGTCGCTTTATGTAAAAAACCGGCCAAGTTCGTGTCGGACCACGCACAATGAAGGGTTCCGTAGTTGGGATGAATTTACCCCAAGAATAAACTTAACACTGTAGTTGAAAAACTAACTAAAAATGTTCTCATACATTTTGTATGGGAGAACAACAGGTTTTTCAACTGTAAATGTAAGTTGGTCGACTATTACTCGGTAACTTGTGAAGCCTACTTAGCTGTGATAGTTTTCCTTTTAACTTCGTTATAATTATATACTAGGGGAGAAAAGGGGTAATGGCAGTCACTTAGGCAGTAATTAAAATAAATAACCGGTTTATGTCTAGAACTTTATTAAAATCAACTCTTAAGGTACTTTAATTAACAAACTATCAATCTCAAATAGGTTCATTATCTTTGATATCACAGATTAGGAACTATAATATTTAAAAAATAAACAGCTTTGAACAACATTGCGAGTAATAATGGTCACTAAGTGAGCAATGAGAGTCAACAGTTGTCACACACGTAACCTCGTGGTGAATCCCACCCAGTGCAGTCTTTGTGCGCCCACAACTCACAAGAAGTGCATCTGTACCTACCACAACTCGTTGTTGCGGCCAAATTCTCCACATACCAAGTAGATATTCCCAGTATCATTGTCATCTTCGTCATCACCATATTCATCGTCAGCACATATCTGATTTAGGCTGACATCTGTCTCCGAAGAAGTGTTTTTTTCTTGGAGAACGCGCCTTTTGGCTTTTTTTACCTTTACCTACTTCACCAAATTTTTTTTAAAGCATTTCACTGACTCTCATTGCCCAATTATACCTAATTGGTAAAAAAATAAAACATAATAACATAATTTGTTGTTAAATCACCACAAAATATTCTTAAAACTATTATTTAGGCATACAGTCACACAATAAACAAGTTGAATTACTTAATCGTGCTAAAATAATCTACTCACCGCTTATTTTGTGCACTCGTAAAGTTAGATGCAAAGCGCGCGAAAACGTGCGGCGGCCTTCCCTTGCAAACGACGGCCACGTAGTGACCGCGCGGTGCGGGCGGGGTGGGAGGTGTATGTAACGAGTCCCTATGGTTGGTATTCGTTTGTCTACACTCTTTCGTTTGACTGTTATGAACGTGACCACCATTTCCCACTGACTGTGATTACCCCTTTCTCGCCTACTGTTGTGAATTTTTTCACATATCTATCTAATTTAATATCATCTGTTTTTGAGATAACCGTAATTTATGATAATGTTAGAAATATGATGATAGAATACTTTGATACTGTTTCCATGGAGTTTCTTGTCCTTCTCCATGAAAACCTAGTTTTGCGAAAAGACAACTGGCTTTCGGATTTAATACTGACAAGTCTATTTAAATAAATATTATATCTAGCCTTGACTTTCTGTGCTTTACTTCATTTCCCTACAAACTTTCATACACAGTAAATACCACATTAACCAATTTGACATTCAAAGCTTACCATTTGGGTAATACGAGTATCTAATTATACACTAATCATAGGTTTTACCTACTAAGTCTACATTCAAAAATGGTAAAATGATTTTTGTTCTGCACGCTTGCAAAATCACAGCTTTCTAGTACTAAGTGCCAATTTCACCAATGAAACTGTACGCATTCAATACATCTAAACTGCGTTCAAGAGCTTTCAGTGTCAATATTCCACAGAAAATAATGACACTGACAGTTCTTTGACGTGGTTTATACGCTGCTCGCGTTTAGTTTCATTAGTGAAATTCGCTCTCGGAGTCTCTGAGCTAAGCCGCGGACAGACAGATGGACATGGCGAAACTATAAGGGGAACCCTTTATAGTTTCGCCATGTCTGTGACTGTTTTTTTTTTTTTACTCTGGAACCCTAAAACTTTACTATATATCAAACCCCTTATGTTGTACCACATTGATGCGTATGTTATTCCCTTCCAGTACAAACATAATTTTTGCTTAGCCAAAGAGTTTAAAAGGGACACTATTAAAATGCAATTTGAAATGTTAAAAAGACTAAGTCAACAGAATGATACTGTAAATGTACCGTAGAAAGTTAAAAAAACCTTGTTTTATGAAAATCAACTGAATTTCAACATTCTATTTATACCTTAAACCAATTAGACGGTCTGATTACTGAGTTATTTAAAAGCCGCCTGTGATTCCTGTGATGAAGCCTTTTGAATCTCTTTTAATTTTCTTCTTCTTTCTATAATAATAATAATAATTTATTTCAGGAAGTTATTCCCATATTAAGCATTACAAATTATAGAAATATACATAAGGATTCAAATACATTAAAATATTACACATTAAAACCATTGCATCAAAAATAAATTTAAGTTTTAGTACAACCTATTACCTATAGATATTATGTTAAAATACATTCGGTTACTTACCCACATTAAAATTTAATTATATATAATAAGATAAATAAATTATTTAATAAAAGGTGACGAACTGGCCAATGCAGGTAATGGCAATCATTCTTTCTATTTTAATTGTATGTTTTTATTTTATTTTATAATTTTGTAATATTTGAGTCCTATGATCCTTTGTTGGTCGAAATAAACGTTTTATTATTATTATATCATAAAGAAAACAAGGTAGTTACCCTTTTTTTGAAAAAATAAAATAATGGTAGAACAATTTTTTTTCCGGAGAAACGCAAACGCAACACAACACGCATCTTTTGCAAACACAACACTTTGGTCTTATGCATTTATTGCATAATCATGCAACAAAACTAAAATTAGGTCAAAAGTTCCGACCAATTACGAAAACAATGTTTTAACCTCCTACTAATTTATATCAACACGGGCTTTAAAACAAATTGATCGATTAAAACAATATTTACTTCAATAATGAAAGTGAACATTCACAATTGATTTATTCTTTAAACCTATCAATTCGGTTGACTTTGGACAACATTGTCGTTTAACTGGGAGGCATTGAAAATTTTATTTTTCATTTTTCACACTTGGGAAGTACGCTTGAAGTTACCTGATCAGAGGGATAAAAGTAGTACTTTTTATCCCTAGGAAACGATTTTACATGCTGTCAAAAAATTCGATAACTATGCAATCCATCTCCCAAATTTTTATACAGCCACTCTGATAAATCGCAGCGTAAAATTGTAATTAAAAAATATTATCAACAATTTTGTAACATTATACTTATAATTTAATTTTCACTTAATAATTATTTAATTTACATAGATTTGAGCCAAATATTTACCATCATCAATTATAAAGAATACCTGCTGGTAGAATGCCACCGACAAAGAAACGATCTTCAGTTGTTTTGTCCAGTGCTAATTAGCAGTTTTTCAGACCGACCTTGATCAAGCTTCCAGATGTAAACATAGATGGCGTTACCGTGCTTCAAAGTGTCAACGTAAAAAGCTAGGACTTTTTTTATCTGCAGGCAGCGATTTTTTTTTTCTGTCTGTGGGCAAAAAAAATTTAAGTCAAACCCAACAATACTTCCACAAAAAAAAAGTCTGCGAGAGACAATGATCCAAAATTTTTTTTTTTTTTTTTAAACGTTGCTCCACATTTGGAATTTCTCCTGTATCGTGGGTGCGTTTACAAACATTTAAACTCACATACACAGACAGCCAGACCCGGAACAACTACAAAAGCTTAAGGCTTAAGCTTAAGGCTTTGCAAAAGGTTTTCCTATAATCTATAAGTAAAGAACTATTTTCTGCATTAATTTTAAAATTTTAGGCACATTCGTTTCGGAGATATGGGGGGAATGGCCAATTTTCATAATGTTTCTAAAATAATTTGAAAATTATTTATTTTAAAATTATTATAAACAAAATCTATAATTCTTACAGTATCATCATTGTGTTCATTTGATGTCACACGGTACAGTTTGCAAAACTTTTTGTTTTAATTTTCACCCCAAAAGTGATTAAAAGTCCATATATCTACGTTACACGTCCGTGTTTGGGTCACAGAAATTCATAATTGTACCAAATTTCAACTTAATCGGTCCAGTAGATTCCGGGCAAATAGGCTGTGACAGACGGACATACAGTCAGACAGACACGAGTGATCCTATAAAGGTTCAGTTTTTTCATTTGGATGTATGGAACCCTAAAAACACTGTATTTTCTTAACTCATGCCAACACTCTGTGTCAAATTATGACTTCAAAGAACGAAATACCAGATAGAAATAAAATAAAGAAATAGGGTAAAGTTATAGTACCGTATACACAAATAGTTTGAACGATTCCACAGCGAATTCGATATCCTGATGGCCCTCGATTTGCAAAATAAACGAGTGTAGTCGGTCTCAAACGGTTTAGAGTGTCGTCTATCCCATTTTTATGGACGATTTCTTTTCTAAAATATGAGTTGATAGAAGGAAAATCTATGACTTTTAAGATGGTTAAATAATATCTCTGAAGATTGTACCTATTTGATATTTTTGCAATGGACATACTCGTAGGTCATCATCATCATTTCAGCCGAAAGACGTCCACTGTTGGACATAGGCCTCCCCCAAGCACCGCCACCTCGACCGGTTTTGTGCTTCCCGCATCCAGCGGATTCCTGCAGCTTTCATAAGATCATCGGTCCACCTCGTGGGAGGCCTTCCAACGCAACGTCTTCCGGTACGCGGTCGCCACTCCAGAACCTTTCGGCCCCAACGGCCATCTGATCTGCGCGCAATGTGCCCTGCCAGTTAAGTTTGGCAATTCTTCGAGCTATCTCGGTTACCTTGGTTCTCCTGCGGATCTTTTCATTTCTGATTCGATCAGGGAAACTCCAAGCATAGCCCTCTCCATTTTCCTTTGGGTGACTTTTAGCCTTCTAATAAGGCCCATTGTGAGCGACCACGTTTCAGTGCCATATGTCATCACTGGTAACACGCACTGGTCAAAGACTTTCGTCTTGAGACACTGCGGTATGTGGGACGAGAAGATATTGCGTAGCTTCCCGAACGCTGCCCAGTCGAGTCGGATTCGACGATTCACCTCTTTCTCGAAGTTGGACCTACCTAAATGGACAGTTTGTCCTAGGTAAACATACTCGTCCACAACTTCGAGTGTAGCGTCTCCGATATTCATGAGAGTGGGTGTTACATGGGCTTTTGACATGACATGTACTCGTAGGTACATTGTACAAAATATTGTAAAACATTTTAAAAGAGTAAGTATGTAGTTTCTTGCCCATACTTCCCCATACGAAACTACCTTTTAGAACCTAGAATCAATGTATTTATTTATTTGAACTTATCGCACACAATAAGGCTCAAAGGCGGACTTGATGTCTTAGGCATTCTCTGACTAGTAGAGAAACCAACCGTGGTGAAGAGATAAGATGGCAGGTGCTCTGACTGAGAGGAGATAATAATAAAAAAAATATATAATTAAGTATTATATACAGTAAGTATCTTGATCTGGCTCACGAGGTTGTCGATGTGGATACAGCAATCATTGTGCCGATAGTCATGACGGCCAATGGCATAATAGCCAAGAGCCTCGACCATCATCTGGAGACGCTTTCATTAGGTAGCTGGATCAAGGGCTTGATCCAGAAAGCGGTACTTCTGGACACGGCGCGTATCGTGAGGAGGTTCCTCTCTCAGGAGCCGTGACCACCGGTAGCTTGGACCCTGTTCCCGATACTGGTAGGCTATTATTTTTTGATATTTTTTATTTTTTTGTTTTTATAAAAATATTTAAAAATATAAATTATATGTTTATAAATGAAATAATAAAAAATATTAAAAAGATGACTTAGTGAATTATTATAAATAAAATACGTACCATAAATAGGTTATAATAGTTATTTATGCAACTGTTGTATAATAAGGGGTATTAAAACACGAATGTGGGTATAACGCAATAGTATCACATGAGTGTTTTAATACCTAATTATATACAGTTGCATACAAGACTTTATCTACACCCAAGTTATCTACTCTTTGATATTTTCCAATTCATGAAATCTTGGTACGCCTTTTCATATTTTTTTCTCGACTTTTCTGGTAATAATTGGTTAGAAATGTCCTTTGCTGCATTAGAAATATCTGGTGGTGTGTTATCAAAGCTTGTATCACTCATTTTTGTAAACAACAAACTTATAAATTTATGCAATACTAATATCGAACAAAAATGGTGCGATGCGACGTGAACTCGAATAACATATTATAAGTCTTTATTTTTAAATTACGGCACTGTCATAGTAAAACGCGCGTGCATGACAATGTTCTTTTTTTTTTTAATTCATAAATTTGGCTGTTTGATGAGTAAGGAAGGGATCGAAAACGCAATGGAGTTGCATAATTAAATTTAGTACAACATTATAACACTCGTTTGGATGATATTATGGGTACTATGACACCGGTTGTTTTAATGTTGGCAATAAGCTAACTGTTTCAGAAACTTTTTTATAGGATTTATAGCATGGATGTAGATAAAAGCTTTTTATATTCATGAGTTTCTACTGGATTCTATAGAGTTTGTCCAGGTATTTTGTTTGGATCTTAGTATATGCGACGAACCCACATTGACCTTATCATGTATTCAACACCCTTTCATGGTACATCTATCAACAAAAAACAATTCGCTTCAATATATTCACAATAGTTTCGTTATTAAATTCGCGAACAGCCTTTGTACGCCACTGTACGTGATAGATGACGCGATGACGTCATAACTGAGCTCGTATGTACCGCGTGCGCGTGACGTCATTAAAATACCGTCAATTATCATGGAGAGTGAATATTGTTGTAATGCTTTCGAGTGTGATCGTAGTGGAGAATATTAAAGGGTGATAAATCCGTTAAATTAAAATACTTTTTACCATGCTTTTATTAGCTTCATTTATAACTAACGATGAAAAAAAATCTTGGAAGTTTTTAAACTACTTCTAACTGTCGTATCGAAATGAAACTTCGAACGTATATGCAGTTTGAATGACAATACTGTAATAGGGATGATTCCTGAATAAAAAAAAAAGAAAATCTGTTAAGACCGCCAGTCAGATAATAAAAAAATATTAGACACGTATTTTTTGCTTTATTATATCAATGAAAAATAACTTAGATAAAACACTCTAAACTTAGGGAGTGGGGGCTCGTTACGTCAAGGCTACTTAAAAAATCTAGCGAGCAGTGACGTCATGCCACATTTGAACTCAATGTATCGCCGTAATGTTTTGATTACGTAAAAAAAGAAAAAATACGTGTCCAATATTTTTTAATAATCTATATGAAGGCCTTTTTTTTTTGTCATCATCCCTATTTGGTATTTTGGAGCTGATCTGATGATGGCGCCAGGAGGTGGATAGTGGAACTCTTCAATGGGTATTAGTAAACCCTTCGCGTTTGAGCTCATATGATTCGGTTTGACGTGTCCAATATATTGCGCTTGGTGTCGAGGGTCTGATGATGGAGCCAGGAGGTGGATAGTGAATCCATACTCCAAACTAATATTATAAATGTGAAAGTAACTCTGTCTGTCTGTCTATCTGTCTGTCTGTCTGTCTGTATGTTACGTTTTCACACCTAAACCGCTGAACCGATCGTCATGAAATTTGGCAGAGATATAGTCTGGGATATGGGGAAGGACATAGACTACTTTTTTACGCGATAGTCGACATCCACGCGGGCGGAGCCGCGGGCAAAAGCTAGTGAGTTTATAATTTTTTGTGCGTGATCAAAGCGCGTTTTTAAATATTTTTTTCAACTACATATTGTTTTGTTAAAATGTTTACAAGTCTTCATCGTGATTATGTTTTATTTTTGCATTGCAATGTAGGTAACACCAATGTAGTAAGTTTTTGATAACGGATAACAAGTTATGGAACTCAAATGGAATTGGGCAATTAAATATCTCTAAAAGAGATGTTTAAAAGTTCTTTCACAGATGTTCTAAGCAGACCAGGAGACATGATCAACTTTTGAAGAGAGTTGGGTTGGTTGGAATACCCACCGATGGCTGCCAAGGCCCACGCACAATGGTCAAACCCTCTCACATAGAACATAGAACACATTCATTCTTGAAATTGCTTAAGTCTCTTAACACATCAAATGCAGAGAAAATCAGTTTAAACTTGAAAGATATAGAACATTACAGTTTCGCAACTAGTTACAATCTCTATTAGTGAAGTAACAGTATGTCTGTATTCAACTTGATCTCAATATTGTTAAAGTTTTAACGACTTGGAAGTCTCCTCGAAGTCATGTTATGTTAGCAGTTTGTTATGTCACACGGCTATATATGAACCTAATTATAATACAGTATAGTGTTATCTTATGTTGGTGTACTAATAGGTCCACTTCTACTTAGCCCTACGAGGAATACATGCGTGATTTTATGTTATGTTAAAGTAGTATACTTAGGGCGGGTTGTTTCACGTCCACATAATGCACGCGTACACGTCATAAATGGCGCTAACTATCGTAAAACCAAAAAAAGCGTTGTTTCACAAAATTATGCCCTTAACGTTCGTTAAAAAATAACAATTACAGTAACCGGTGTCATACCCACTGGTTAACGTCATTTTATTCCTTTACATTTTGAACTTTGACGATCGGATTTTTATGCTGTGAAACAACGCTTTGTATTTAACGAACGTTAAACATCTTTTAAAATCCTTATTAATTGACGTACGTATGTTACGTTAACCAACCGTTTGAAACAACAGGCTCTTAGGTTCACTTCTGCTATAAGTCACTAAATGCGTTGAAAGGCGGAGACTGACTTGCAACATTTGTTTGTAATGTAGCATTCGGGGTGAGCTTGGTTACAAAACAGCGATACACAAGTCGCGGCAAACGCTTACTCTGAGCACATGGTTCAAGCTCGCTCCATTTCTTGTTAAAAAATGGTTATACAAGTGACGGAGTGACGTCACGGACGGATTACGGTACACATCAGCTGTTCGTGTCAGCACTGATATAAATTAAACAAAATCCTTTATCCGCGTAAAATTTGTGTACACATTAGCACTGTAGTGCAACTTACGTGCGTGCTCGTTTGCAAAACATTTAAACAGCAGTTAGGTAGTGTAAATCCACTAAAAACAATTTTATGTTTTATTAACTTTTTCAACTTTGAAGTTACTTGGCAGTTTTTTGTGCAACCGGTACCTCCAAAAAGTGTCACTTAAAAAAAAAAAAAAACAAAATAAAGTTGACAAGTGTCCATAGACTGTTTAAGTAGATCAATAATTTATTGCGTAGCAGGCGCCATCTAGTGCCACCGAAATAGTGTGAGAAAGGTGCGCGCCATCTAGCTTCTCCAAGCCATACTATTATGGTGAAGTGTGCAGCCTGCGGAAGATTTCTGTCGGCAAAAGGGGGCGCCAAGTGTGGCAACTCTGCGTGCCACAATAGATATCACCTCGCGTGCCTGTTGTTGCCTGATCCAGCGCCGATAAGCAGTGACTGGCTGTGCCCTGAGTGCATAAGAAACCTGCCCAGGGGAGATAACAGCGCGACACCCGTCAAAGACCTGGGCAGTGGTCCCCGTGTTATTCCAGCAGCGGCGTCGACAGTGTCAGCAGCCGCTGTTGGGGTAGCGTCGGGATCCACAGCGGCTCCTGTTACGGCAGCGTCGCCAGCGGCAGCAGCTCCGGTTGCTGTACCAGTCAAAGGCGCAATGATTAGGTCACCTGTCGCGGTGACTCAGGTTCAGGGCACTCTGACCGGGCACCCCGTTGCGGGGGCAAAGACTTTGACTCGGGCTGGGAGCGATCAGGAGGTTGATGTGGAGCCCTCCCCGGACACACAGCTGACCCTCCGTGAGGAAATTCGGCTCTTCCGATCCGAGCTGCGGGAGGTTCGGGACGAAATGCGGGAGTTTCGTCGTGAGATGGCTGGTCTGCACTCGTCGATGGGAATCTGTACCGAGCGAGTTGACAACCTGGAGGCCAGAATCGAGGCTCTTGAAAGTAGGCAGACTGTTTCAGTACCAGACGGCAAGGTAAGCCGCCTCGAGCAAACAGTACTGCAGTTGCAGCATGATCTCAATGACCGCGAGCAGGACTTGCTTGGCTCAGACCTTGAGATCGCCAACATCCCGGAGACTCCTGGTGAGAATGTATTGCACACTATCGGGCTGGTGGCGGCAAAGCTTGGGGTGACTCTCGACGAACGGGACATAGTGTTCGCGCAAAGGGTGGGCCTGCGAGCTGAACGAGAGGCGCAGACGAGCTTTGCGGGCGGCGCGAGTCCGGTCGGCGGAGCGAGTCCAGTGGGAGCAGAAGCAGCGGCGGCGACAGCGCGCGGGCGGCGCATCGTGGTGCGCCTGACGCGGCGCGCACTGCGCGACGACCTGCTGCAGAGCGCGCGCGTGCGGCGCGGAGCCACTACCGCGGATCTAGGGCTCCCCGCACCCCCGCGTCGCTTCTTTTTGAACGAGAGGCTCACCAAGACGAACAAGCACTTGTTTTATCGGGTGCGTGAAGCTGGTAGCCGTCTCGGGTGGAGGTACACGTGGACGAAATTCGGCCGCATTCTGGCTAAGCAGGGTGATGGCAAGCCTACCCACTGCATCCGGTCAGAGGAGGACCTTGCGCGTGTTTTTGGTTGTGAGGTTTCTACTCCAAAGGATGTTTAATTACTTGGCGCCTGGCAATCTCTATACTGTGTGTAACAGTGTAACTTCAAAACTTCACTTTTTTTTATATTTTTTGTTTTCACTTAGATTTTTAAGTTTGTCTTGTGCGAGGCCTCTTTTTTTCTTGTCTCAGTATACTTTGGTTTCTTATGGTGGCCCAGCTGCTCGATCGATGACTATCTGTGTACATTTTATTAGTATCACACTTCTGCTCACTATCTTCACGTCTTCAATATTTATTATGACATATTTATTTTTACGGACTTTATATATTATTATATTTTGGTTGACTATGTACATTCCTGCAATATTTACAATACTTCACTTTATTATTTTACGTATTTCACCACACACTACTTATTTCAGTATATTTACATCTCGTATTATTATGCAAAACTCTACACTACATAACACTTTTTATACTAATTGCAATCAACATAATTATAACTATATACTACACTATTTACAAAAATGCTTAAAACAAGAAATCTAAAAGTTGGATTATTTAATGCGGGGTCGCTAGGTTCGCGCCATGATGAGTTTCTAGTTGCCATGGAGAACCTCTCGGTAGACATCATGGCGATAAATGAGACCTGGCTCCGGCAGGGAGAGGAGGGTCGCGCGCCGTCAGTGCCGGGCTACCGGCTGCGCCACGTGCCGCGGCCGCGCGGCGTGCGCGGCGGCCGCGGGGGCGGCGTGGGCTTCTACGTGCGCCAAGGGGTGCACGTGCGTGCCGCGCCGCACCCGCCGGCGCCGCAGGTCGAGCAAATGTGGCTCAGGCTTAACATCAACTCGCATTCAGTCATCATTGGTACTGCATACAGGCCTCCGTGGCTTGATGTGAATGTTTTCCTGGATGCGGTTACCGATTCTCTCTCCTCCTTTGCTAGCGCGGACAAGGTTGTCTTGCTTGGCGACTTCAATATTAATGTTTTAAACCAAACTGATAACAAATCAAAGCTACTGAACAATTTTATACATTGCTGCAAACTAACACAAATTGTTACTGAACCAACCCATTTCACAGATCATAGTGAAACTCTAATTGATGTTGTGTGCACTGATGCCCGTGTATGTGGGGTCTCTGTATCACACATACCGGAGCTCGGTCACCACGCAATTATATCTGTTGAAATCAATTTTAAATTAGAGAAGCCTTCCCCTCACTGGGTTACATACAGGCCGCTTAAAGACATCCTCCCCGATTTTTTTAGTGACGACCTCAATAAAATGGACTAGGAACATATTGAAAGTCTGGAAGATGTGAACTCCATGGTTGCAATGTTTAATCAATACCTTTTGACACTTTTTGATTTGCATGCTCCCCTTAAAAAAATCTTAATTAAAGAGAAATCTTATCCCTGGATAACAGACACTGTTAGGGAAATGATGAGGCTGCGTGACAAATGTCATCTGAAGTCCAAAACCACAAAATCCGAACATCATATTAAATCCTACAAAGAGTTAAAATACCTTGTTAGAGCTGCTTTTGATAGTGAGAAGTGTGCATATTTTAAAACATATATTAATAATAATATTAAACAACCTAAAAAGTTATGGAGTCATATTAAATCAACTATAGCCACCTCAAAAAAACCAGAGCATAGTCTGCCACATTTCTATAACAACCCTGAATCTATCAATCAACACTTTTTGGATGTACCAGGCAGTGGTAAGGTCACTACTGCTGATTTGAGTTATTTTGAACACCATAGACACAATAACAGTCATTTCCGTCTTGAGCCTGTCCAGCAGGATGTGGTGCTGAAGATTTTGCGTGGTCTTAAGTCCAATGCGCAGGGCTCAGACCATATTTCTCTGGAGATGCTGATGTTGACACTTCCTCGTACACTCGCAGTTATCACAGCTATCATCAATCGATCCATAGTCACCTCTTCTTTCCCTGATCTGTGGAAAATGGCAATAGTTAGACCAATCCCAAAAGTACCTAACCCCACTAGCGTGAAAGACCTCCGTCCGATAAGCCTTCTACCATGTCTGTCTAAGATTTTAGAAAGGGTTGTCTCCGACCAGCTTAGGGCATACCTCGAACTCCATAGTATTTTGCCTCTGGCACAATCTGGATTTCGCAGGGGCCACAGTACAGCGACAGCACTGCTGGATGTAGTCGGTAACATTCTTGAAGCTAGAGACCGGGGCATGGGAACCCTGCTTGTCCTACTAGATTTTTCACGTGCTTTCGACTCTATTAATACTTCACTTCTTCTTTCCAAGCTGTCTTACTATGGGTGTGATGTCGAATCAGTTAAATGGTTTGAGAGTTACCTTAGCAATCGATCACAGTTTGTCCAGGTGACATGTGACAGTGGAGATACTATGTCCTCTGGTCCAAAGCGCGTAGACAGGGGCGTACCGCAGGGATCGATCTTAGGCCCGCTTCTTTTCATCCTGTACAGTGCTGACATCGTCAACTGTCTGATTAACACCAGGTTTCACCTTTACGCTGATGATTTGCAGTTGTACCTCTCCTTTCGCTCACAGGATTCTGCTGAAACTATAAAAAGAATAAATGAGGATTTGGAAAGGATCTCTGCTTGGTCCAGAAGAAACTCCTTGGTCCTGAACCCAAATAAGTCCAAGTATCTTGTTATGGGATCTAGAGATTTCCTGAACAAAATGCTTGCTTGCAACCTGGACCTCCGGATTGATGGTTGTGGTGTGGAAAGGGTTCTGGAAGCTCGTAATCTTGGGGTAGTATTTGATGGGCAGCTGCATTTCGAAACTCATATACTGGAGGCGGTGTGAAACTGCTTCTACCGACTCAAGCTTTTGTATCGTGTCCGTCCCTACATAAGTGTGGATATGCGTGTCATGCTGTGTGAGTCACTTGTCCTATCCAAGCTGAACTATGCTGACACTGTGTATGGGGCTTGCATTCTCGGTAGAAGCGAAAAACTCATCCAGCGGGTTCAGAATGCTTGTGCAAGATTCTGCTACAATGTCCCACCACGATCCCACATCACTCCGTTTTTAAACAAAGGTAATTTGATGAGAATGTCAGCACGCAGAAGGCTTCACTTGGCTACGCTACTCTTTGGCACTATTCTCACAAAGAAACCAGATTATTTATATAAGAAACTGTCTTGGTCGCGCGATGTTAACAAGATTAAAACTAGAGCATCTTCATACCTCATGTTAGCGTCTTCGCACAGAACTGCTGCATTCCGTGGTTGTTTCAAATTCGCTGCCTCTCGATGCTGGAACGACTTGCCACCTCCTTTTCGTGCTATAAAGACAGTTGGTACATTCAGTATAAAATTTAAACAGCACTTACTAAAGCTTCAAAAAGATACCACACTGTGAACGTACCCTTGATCTGCACGCAGCTGTCGATGGTGGCGTTCGTTTGGCAGCGATTGCTCACACACACGATCACTGAACACTGAACATCAGAACAAGCACAACAGTTTTGTATTTTTCGATTCATTGGTGAAACTTGAATATTTCATACCACTCATATCTTTGCTGTTAACTGACTACCACAGACACAGAACATAAATATACTCAGAGACCACAGAGCACCTTTTATGGCGTTATTCACTGATAGTGATAAACTGTAGAATTAAACAGTGGTAAAGTTTTTTATTTTATACATTTTAGCCGGAGACCCGCAATGCCAGCGCCTGCGTCTCTTTACTTGTCAAAGCAATGCCACAGACACTAAAAGCATAGATAAGTAACTGTTGTTACGTCGGGTGCTGACGCGGATTACAATGATTTTTATTTTAAATATATATATATATACTTTAATAATTTTTTTAAATGTTATTTTACACATCTATTTTTTATTTTACTTTTATTTCTGTATCTGTCCGTGACATCACAGCGGGCCCTATCGGAATACCAGCGCTGCGACACTTATTTTTAAATGTCGCAGCATCATGCTGAGATAGGAGCCTTTTGGCCTCGTACAGGTTTTGTTTTCATTTTACTTTTGTTTTTATTTGTGTTACTATGAGTGTGTTTAGTTTAAAATGTGAACTTCCTGTATGAGTCCCAATAAATACTTTTTCTTTCTTCTTTCTTTCTTTATACACTAAGCGTGGCGAACATTCGCTTCGAGCACTTCACTCAAGCGTGCTCGATTTTATTCAGAATGCCGGACGTAGAGGTTGTGTATGAGCGGGAGAAGTAATTTTATAATTACCCACCAAAAAAAAAAACAAAAGGGAGTAAGGGACAGCACTCCGCAAACTAACAGAGTGCATTCAGCTCCTTATTTTGAATCATATTCCACTGGTTTGCTCAGAAAAAAAAACATTTTCTTTATCGTTTTTTCAGTAACGATTCCTTTATTTTAATGTAAAATTACATTACGAAGCACTCCATTTACGTAAATAAAACAGCTAAAATAAAAAAAACCAGCGATGGATGTTGAAATACTCTAACAAACGACGCGCGAAATCAGCTGTTCACTTTTTGCCTAGCTACAGAGTTCATCAAACTCACTCGCTGCGCTGCCGTTCGCTACCTGCGTTTTGCCGCGGTAACGATACACTGTGTGTGAGGTAATAAAACACATCAGGTTTATTGTATTCCCATATTGTTCCTGTAATAATTTCATATACCGGTCTTCTTAGTGTGATATAATGAATTCACCCTATCAGTCTGCGGAGGGCTGTTTCTTACACCATGTATATCTATAGATAAAGATTTCCAGTTCGCGTAACTACTTTACCTAATGAAATTCCTGTCACTTTCAAAATCATAAAATACTAAATAAATTACCATAAAAAAATCATATTACCCACAACTTGTTCTAGGAAATATTAAATTGACTAGTTCAGTACCTCGTTAACCGCCTGACTTGCTTCAAAGCGGTACTCAGAAACAAATATAGAACTTTGATGTCTAGGAGTAGAGCCAAGGCACTGGGACTGGAAGTTTTAAATGTCATATTAGCGTAACAACATAACGGTAAAGTTATTTAAATTAATCAGGCTGCACCTTTTTCTCGTGGGGCCGTATTTAGCAAACATAATTCGAAAACATTCAAATTCAATTTTTTTTGACGTGACAACGTCTAATAAATCGATGAACGCCGGCTGTATGCATGAAAATGTCCCGTTACGCTTATTGTCCCGTTACGCTCATTGTCCCGTTACGCTCATTAACGAGTTACGCTCACTGTCCCGTTACGCTTATTGTACGCTTGCGCCGCATCAATGTTTTGTTATGACGTTGTCACGTTAAACTATCGTCCGTAAACCTACTTTACAAACAACCAACTTTTTCATTATCATAACATCATGCCTGTGTTCCCCATAAGGACCAGTTATGTTTAAGCCCCATGTAATATTTTATTAAACCTACATGGGCACGTATGAAACGGCAGAAACTAGGTACACGGTTCCATTTAGTCGTTTTCTATGGAGAAAAGAGCCGGCAACAAACTCCTAATACACCTTGCTTCATAATGTTTGGAAAATATGGCATCTCGACAACTACGTAAACGCAGGCGATATTGTTGAACTGTCAAAAAGAAAGCTATTGTAATAATTATCAGTAAAAACTGTGACTACAAATTCCTGGCGTTAGGTTTGTTTTGGATCAAACGAGCGAATGCACATTCTACCCCCAATCAACAAAACCATTTCTGTGAAAACAGGGACAGAGCATTCTGTCGTTAGTCTGTCCATACTAAAATGTCTAGAACATCACGAAAATAATGCTTTTGGTTCTATGTTCGTTTGATATAAACCCACCGCTAGGCGTTCGTTGAACGTGCGCTGCGCTAAACTCGTATCTAATGCAGCGCGCCACGTTTTTCTGCTGGTTTACATACATACATATTTATTTATATGTATAAAAATTACGTGTCACGTTGTTTGTCCGCGATGGACTCCTAAACTACCAAACCGATTTTAAATTTGATTTGCACACCGTGTGCAATTTGATCCAACTTGAAAGATAGCTTACATCTCAATTTATAGTCGCAATATTATTTTATTGCAAATTATTTGTCTATTCTTTGACAGTCACATCTTTATCTAGTATCAAGTAGCAGAACTAGTAGAGCACTAGCGCCATCTAGTATCAAGTAGCAGAACTAGATGCTTCTAGAAAGTTCTAGCATCGAACTATCGACATCTGGTCAGTCGGGGCTGGTATGTACTCGAACATTCTAGATGTTTCTACAGTAGAAGGTTCTGGAACTATTTAAGGACTATAAGGCCGGTATGTAGGTACCTACTCGAACAATCTCGATGTTTATACAGCAGAAGGTTCTGGAACTATCTGAGGACTATATAAGGCCGGTATGAACCCCGACCTACACAGTCGAAAAACAAGCGATCAAGCGTAAACTTCAAGCGATACAAGCGATCTTCAAGTGCGACTTGAGAGTGATCAGTAGTGCAGTTGTATTTTATAATTAGCGTCTTGTCATTTTTGGTTATATTTTATTGGCAGTTTTTATAGTCAAAATCCCCAAGCTCGTAACATTATTATAATGTCACTAAACACCTACAAGAAACCAGTAATAATGTCCTAACTAAAACATCCTCAAAACTTGCTCAATTAAGTCTGCAGTTACGGTCCCATGTCAACTGCGAACACTCGAAACTTGTAGATTTGTTTCAGTGAGTTTCATACTTGAACTGGGTTATGATGTAAAACTAGACCACGTTTCCAAGTGAAATTTGAATAATTCTAGCAGTTAAGGGAATAATTAATGCGTTAAGGGGCCGGTTGCGATGGTCTTTTAATAAAAGTACCTTCGCTTCTGCCATTGGTTACTAATCCGCCAAATTCGAGGGGAATTTGGCGAATTAGTAAGGCTGACTTTTCGCGCATTATAGCGTAAGTCATCGGCCCCTATTACACTACCAATATTATCATGATCCTGAATATCGTGATTTATTGATATATTTATTTATAATTAATTACAACGGCTTGCGCCAATGACAGTAATTAACAGGTAAAACTAAACATACTACATAATTACCATAATTCAAAAACAAATAACAAGTCAGACATCAAACATACTTAACAATAACTTAAAGAAAAGAAAATAAAATCGAATAAAAGAAAGTGTGATGTGTATAAAACTTATTTACCTAACAAACATAGCTTTCACAGAACATGAGACAATTTGACATGATCACATTCCGGGACTGTCTCCATTAAGGACCGTGGTTTATAGCACCGTGCATGCGACACAACGGGGATTGCGCGCGCGACACAGTGCGGAAATGGGATGTGGCGAACAGTCGGTGTCGTCGAGTAGGCATATGACGCAGGTAGTTGTCCGGCACATAAAGTGTACACAAAGTATTGTGTAGCTCTGAGAAATCTACCATGCTCTTTAAAAAAAATATGGCTAATAGAATCTGATCTCTGGCTCTATGCACTGATATATTATCATCAGTAAAATTATCGATGTAGTAATCATAATTTGACATCAATACCATCAATATATCATCAATACTGGATCACGATAATTATTGAATCGAATATCGCGAGATAATACTGATAGTATAATATGATAGGCTCCAATCACCCCCGCGTCGTCAAACATACCCCAAGGCACTGCAAAATCGAGGTAGTCACACCAATCTCCCGGGTCTGGCTGTTTGTGTATATGAGTTTAAATATTTGTAAACGCACCAACAATACAGGAGAAATTCCTAGAGTGGGGTAAAGTTTTATAAAAAAAAAAAAAATTGTCTTCCTAGCCTTTTCACAGCTATGTTGGGGTCAGCTTCTAGTCTATCCGAATGCAGCTGAATACCAGTATTTTACATGGAGCGAGTGCCTATCTGATTTCCTTAACACAGTTACTGGGTAATACGATACCCCTTGATAAGACTAGTTGACAAACTTTCGAGCTTCTGAAGATCCAGTTCGTAGTCACATCAGAATCCTAAAATTGCATTATGAGTTGGACTAAACAGTATACGGCTGCTAATATGGCACATTGAGTTTTGGAAACAGATCGGATTGGATTTTTTTTTTTTTTGGGAATAGCTTCTCGCAGTTCGACCTAGGAGGTTGTCGCCTGCATATTGGAGCTCCCGTATCACCTTGACAAGTGACACTTAATCAGGGGGCCAAGTCTACTAATGTACAAACGTTGCAATGGTCTCTTCATTTTGACAGATTTGCCATACAAACACTGTCAAATACTCACAATGGCAAGACCATTGCACCGTTTGTAAATTAGTAGACTTAGGCCCCTGGTTATAGGAGTGAAAGGAAGATAGGATCTAACAACGAACGATCGCTCTCCATTCACAATCTTACCCATTATCAACTATATTACATTTTTGGCGTCAACAAAGTAAAGTTTATTTATTCGCATATATTTTGTAGGTACATGACATAAGATATTAAAAAACGATTGTAATCCTTGTACAACCTACCATTAGGCATGCAAACATTAATGAATGAAGTCAAAACGGGTACAATTAAATAAGTTGGTATGACGTTAAATTGCATAAAAATATTATAACTATACTCCATTTACAAGCATTAGACAAATAACGGCTAAATAACGACAGTTATTGTGTAATATTGTTGAAATTACTGCACTTTAGAGTTATATTTTTAATGTAAATGGTAAATAGATTACAGTGTTTTGTATTTATCGTGAAATAACGGAGTTTATTAAGCGTTTACATCGAAATAACGAAAGGGTGAGAACAGATATTTGTCTAATGTTATAATAAATGGAGTATAGGTATCTTAAAATAGAAATTTACATGAGGATAAATTTAAGTCATTGTCATTTAGAAAATCATTAATCGAGTAGTAATATTTTTCAATCAATAATGTAAATAAATAAACGACATAATAATTGTATTATTTTAGAATTAAAGGATTTATACCCTTTGATATATATGTTACGCTAGATTAGTAATCACCGCGCTAAGGCGTGGCCACTTGACATATGGCCACAGCCATTATGCGTAGCTAACGTCAGTTCAGTGCTCAGTGTGACGCCAACCGAAGTGAACCTAAATATATTAATAATTAATATTTTATATACTTAGATTATTTTATATTTTGTGAATGTGAGAACGTTGTAGGCCTAGTAGAGTGTAGATTTGTTGGCGGTTTTCTATTTTGTTAAGTACCTGGTAATTGTTGAAAGGCCTACACTGTCCTCCCATACCTATTATCACTGTTATTTAATAATATTGTAAAGTCAATTATTTTTAAAAGAGTAACCGTTGAGTTTCTTGCCGGCTCTTCTCCATAGGAAACGACTAATTGGAACCGTGCACCTAGCTTCTGACGTTTCATAAGTGCCCATGTAGGTTTATGTGAAATAAAATATTTTGATTTTGATTTTGAATAATAATAACTTTTTAATAAGAATAATAATTTCTGTATCTTATTACTTTTAAATGTTTGGTGGTTTCAAAGCTACGTCGTCGCATTTAAATAAATAATGGTTACACTCTTTTGACACATTTTAATGAGGTTTGCTTCTCTAGTTCTTTAACTCAATGTTTATACCACTCAGAGTTGCAAGCCTTATTTTCAAATATACAAACATTTTACATTACCTTCACTTTATATAATAGAAAATGCAATGTTTGTAAGATACAACCGTCACCTTTTCTCGCATGGAGGATCGATTTCCTCGTAATAGACGCGACAATAGTCAAATTTGCCCACATCATTATAGAACGGCACTTATGCGGAAATAGTTATTTATGCAACTGTTTTATAATAAGGGGTATTAAAACACGAATATGGGTCTATCGTAATGATAATAGTATCACATGAGTGTTTTAATACCTAATTATTAGTTGCATACAAGACTATCTACACCCATGACATGAATCTTCTATAAAAGGTTCTGAAACAGTTTTTGCAATACTAATGTCGAACAAAAATGGCGGGATACGACGCTATGGTATAGTATAGTGAAACGCGCGTGCGTGACAATGTTCTTTTATTGAAATTCATAAAGATACCACGAATTGAGTAGTGAGAATGGAAGGGAGGATGATGATCCCTTCCTTACTCATCAAACAGATGAGTAAGGATCATCATCCTCGTAAAAGCGTTTGGATGCTATTATGGTTACTATGACACTGGGTGTTTTAATGTTGGCAATAAGCTAACTGTTTCAGAAACTTTTTTATAGGATTTATAGCATGGGCGTAGAAAAAATCTATAATAAACTACCTAAAAGCTGGAAGCAGTTAAGTGACGTAGTGTTCAAAAAGAATGTTATAAAGCTAGCAGATAAAGCTTATTATAATTTAAATGAGTTTTTAGATGAGAGATTTTGATCATGTTTTACAAATTTATTATTTATAATGATCTATACTATGACTTTTAATTTTAATTTTTAATAATTAGACTCGGAGTAACATTGTACTTTGTTTTATTAACCGACTTTCCAAAAAGGAGGATATTCTCAATTCGGTTGTATTTTTTTTTTTTTCAAAATCCAGTTCTGATGATGGGATTCATGAGGAATTGAGGGAACTCGTCAAATTTTATAGGCAAACATATAGCGATTTTTGTATTTTCATCAACAACTCAAGCATTTGCATTCAGAAAGTATCATTTGATGAAGTGGAACTGATCAAGAAGACCACAAATGGCCACCGGAACTCCTCAATGATAAGTATTTCACGGGTGGCGATAAGAATCTCGATTAAGATTGTTAAGCGACTATGAAGCAAGTTTAAATAAATAATTCTGATGAAAATGGTACCATCGACCAGTTCTGAAGATGAAGCCGGAAGGTATGCACCGGAACTCCGTAATAAAACAATGTATCCTAGCCGTGTTTGGGCTTATTGGAATTGTCATGAGATGCACTTGGGTAGTTTTTGAGTTGCTTAGTTCGTTCGTTCGTTCGTTCGTATCTACTTCGTATAGGTTTCTTGTGTCACTCTTGTTTGTGCGGTATAGCAAGTAGTGGTAATCGAATTGTTGTGGGATAGGTTATCATAAGTAAAAAGAGAATATAAAAACTTTAAAAAAATACAGAACCAAGGACACCGACTTCCGAAATAAAAGTTATTTTTCACTTTTTTTTTTTTGTTAAAAAGTATTTTTAATATTTGCATGCCATTGTTTAAGGTGAACGTGATGATCTGTTTTTATCTCTACTTTTAACATCTATTGCATGCTTACAATTTGTGTCGTATGTATTGTACTCATGTTTGAGCAAATAAATGATTATCTTATCTTATAACAACTTGAAGTTCGGAAATGTATGCAAGTAGGTGACTTATGACGTGGTCCGTCGGGGGATACATGACCCACTTTATAAGAGCGCGGTCGCAAGCCCAAATATTTAAGCACTAATATCAGTCACATTAGTGTTTAAACATCATTTATATGTGCATCGAATGTTAATTTAATGCACGTGTATGTGTGAGTGCCTCTTTAGAGATGAATGTCTGTTCGGATGATATCGTGATGATGTATACGTATACATATATGTCAGTCGCGCGGTAAACTCTGCCTGCGCGATGCAGGATTTGTGTGACGTCAGGTCTTTGATGCGTAGTTCTCATGTGGTGTTGTAGATTCACATGCCTATAGCAAAAATGAGTACTCAGGAAAGATTTTTGAAAAACTATTCCCTACAGGGGTATGGAAGTTTGTTTGGAAGTTTGTTATTTTTGCCTATGGGAAATTCCATCGGGCAAAACATATCCACTATGCAACAACCAAGTTGCAAGTAGATTGTGTAAGTTCAGAGTAGTAACCACCGACATGCGATGTAACTGCAGACTTAATTGAGGAAGTTTTAACGACGCCCGGTTGTGACGTCATAGCTCGGGTTATTGCGCCCGTCTTCGAGATCTCTTTACGTTAATAATGTGGTTGTTTGAAGAAATGCTGCAGCTTCATAAAGTTAAATAGGGTAGAAATGCCGCTCTATAGCAGCCCACTCACGGGTACTTAGCTGCGCTTTAGAGCCATACCTCACCGGGATGCCATCGACGTCGCTAGATCGCGCTGCCAACCTACGAAAGTTTCATCACAATCTGTTCAATAGTAAAGGATCGCATAGAAGACAAACATACAAAAATTGTTTTTTATTCATATAAATATACACTAGCTGCACATGCGTTGCAATGCCACATAAAGTAAAAAAGAGATTGGAGGATTTAAAAAAAATTGGGTATACATACTAGGTGAACGGAGTAGAAGCCTATGCACAGTGTTATTTTTTTTTTTTTTTTCATTAACCTGGAAATAAATCAATGTTACGATAAATACCACACATTTGAAGTTAACTTGTCATACTAGAACAATAAACACAGAAATTTAACAAAAAAAAAAAGATAAAAGTATTGTGGGTGCGTATGATTTAATTATTTTTCTCCAGTCTTCTACTCCGTTTGGCTAATCCCTATACTTACCCAATTTTTTTTTAAGACTGTACAAAATATCATCCGGTATAATTTATGTCCCACTAGCTATAAATATAAAAAAAAACAAAAATAAGAAAAACAAAAAAAAAAAACTTAATTTTAAACAATAAATATTATGATCGACCCACGCCCGACGTTCTAACATCACTTGTCTATGCTATAGACTATTGACACATGACATATTCGCACCTTCATTTCGAAACCGTTACTAGACGAAATGTTTACGAAATTTCGAAATTTATATAAAAAAATATTTTTTTACGAAAAATTGTAAAATATTTCTTCTGAATTTAGTATTTTTTTAATTTTTTTATATCGGTTTCGAAATGAAGGTGCGAATATGTACATGAAATAAAAACATATCATACATGCGAAGACTCTCGTCTTGTTCCCATTGGCACTTGGACTCGGCACAACCCTACAAAGGCTGCAAATACATAAGCACCAACTGTCACATCGCAAATGATACATAACTTCACTATTACCACATTCGATTCCACAAAATCGTTTTCACATTCCTAAAAATCATTTCTAACTGAGTCAATTTCCTTGTTTCAGCCGTTCTTCGAACTGCGGATGCTGTTCGATTTCCTGAAGCTGAAAGGGCCCGATTTAATGAACGGTAAGAAACAATTTTTGGTTGTAAATAGACTGAAGGCAAGATTTATAAGGTTCTTGGATGATTTATTTGAAAAGGATGCTACGTGGCTGGAGTGCGAAGTAGTACTAAGCAGTCGTTCGATAATGTCATGCTTCTTACTGCTCTCAATCATTCATAGGTAGCCGTCAACGCCCATGCCGCTACATCGAGTGAGAGTAAAATGTTAGCCTATTTTATTACCATCTTTGATGATTTTATTTAACTTTGATATATCTCGGGCCCCTGGGGTCCCGGACCTTTAGAAGGCGTACGAAGGGCCGAAGTCAACTCGCAAAGTCCCGTTAGGTGCTTTTACTGAAATGAATCACCAACCGACGATTATCCCTGTACGCACTATTCAAGTGCATCCAAGGGCAACCCCCCGGTTGGTGTAGGACTATTGCAGGATGTAGAAATAAAAACTTTGGACTATGGGTTTGGGTGGTTAAAATGGACTGGTTACCTAAAACTATGGAAGAACTATGGCCCTTGCCTAATCAATGTTTTATTGTACACGGATAAAATGGCAGGGGGTGATTTGCAACGTCAATAATGGGCCCCCGAAAACGGTCACTAGCACTTAGTGCCGTAGCAACAAGGGAGCAACATATCCTGAGGTGCTTGAGGACTGGAGAGGTATTCCACGACTATCAGAACAATCCCAGAGTCCGGAAGATGGTCAAGATCCCTATCAGCACTTACTGGAATACTTCCTTCCTCCGAACACGTTTGCTCTTGGGGATCTCCACTCAAGCCAGCCAATAAAGGCAAAAATGAGGTAGGAGCACAATTCCTTGTCAGTGTTCACTCCAGCCAGCCAATAAAGGCAAGCCGAACATGAGTTCTCCCGGGAGATAGGGTCCGTGGGGTCGCTGATGCCCAGCAGCTCGCCACATGCTGCCCTGCGGGTTTCTGTATCTATCTTAGTCCGGCTCCTCACCTTAAACCTGTTCCGGCAAAGTAAACTCTACTGTCACGGACCTAGAGTTCGGAGCGCGCAAGCCCCACCACGACGTCAACGTAGAGATACGGCGATGGTATTATTTATTTTTAATTTTATAATCATCTATTGCATTGATGGGACAATATTAGGGCATCGTAGACAAGACAAAAGTATACATAATTATGCGGTTATATTCTTTTTTCGCAGTCCAGTATTATCATATCGATCCATATTGGTCCAAAATATTATGTTTCCCTCTCTTATTCGACTTTCTTGCAGCATCATGATAAGTTTTTTGAAGCGAAAACTTCTTTAGCCGCGTTGAGCGATTTTTTGTACGGAAAAAAACTTATGGGTTCGCGTCACCGAAATGCACGACATGCTCGTGACGTGTTGCGTCAGACTGTCAGTTATTCGTTATGACTGCTTATTTTTTTTTTAATAGCGTATAACTTACTTAAATACTATCTGCGCCCCGCGGTTTCACCCGCGTAAGTCTCGATTCCGTAGAACTATCTGGATAAAAAGTATTATGTGTCAATCCAGGTTACAAACTATCTGTGTGCCAAATTTTATCCAAACCCGTTCTGTCGTTTTGTTTTGATTGAGTAACAAACATCCATGCATATTCTCATACTTTCACATTTATAATATTAGTAGGATAGTAGTATAATAGAGGTATAAGGAACAGGGTGTAAAGTTCACTCATCCCCTATAGTAAAGAGAGGATCCTCCGACCAGATGAGTGTTGTGTCTGGTGGGCAACTGCCCAACGGTTGATGTCGGCATGTTGTTTAAATACTCGTCGCGCGGTAAACTCTGATTGCGCGATGCAGGATTTGTGACGTCAGGTCTTTGATGAGGCGTAGGTCGCATGTGGCGTTGTAGATGCCGCCACAGTAGGAAGTACGATAGTACTTACTTACTCAAGATAAACCAGTCCTTCTTGGGAAAAGCATGTGTGGCGTGACTATGAATGATAGGCTGAAAAATGATATGATAAGGCAACGGTTTAAAAGAAGATGTAGTGACAAACATTTTAAAGAGTATGCATAGATGTTTTGGTCATATTGAGACGGTGACTAACAAAGGTATTCACGAGGCAGATGTTAGTGGAAACGCCGGGAGGGGACGCCTTAGGAGAACATACAGTGATCTAATTGGTGATGTTCTTCAGAAAGGTCAGGTTCAGGTGCGTAGCACTCGCAACCGGCGTGCGTGTATGACCAGATGTATGAATGTAAACGAAGCAAAAGGGGTATGTAAGGAGCGTAGCAGATGGCGCTCTGTAGTTTCAGCCTCCCCCATGGGAAGAAAGCGTGAATTTATGTATATGTATTTACTCAAGAAAACCTAACCAACAATATTAAACCATCCACCTCTCAGAAATAAAAAAATAACAAAATAAAAGAAATATCTCAGACAGTGCGAAATATAATTTGCTCTTTTCCTTGAAGTATGTCAAAAACATTTTGTTTAATATACATTTTTCAGTAAGACGAAAATTTTCTCATTAGAGATAAAAAATCCGGCCAAGTGCGAGTCGGACTCGCACACAATGTGCTTAAGTTTTAAATTTCGTAAGTTTTCGCTTCAAAAAACGTATCATGGTGCTGCAAGAAAGTCGAGTAAGAGAGTGCAAACATCATATGTTTGACCGATAAAGATCGGCATGATATATATAATGTTGACTGCGAAAAAAGAGTATAAAAACATAACTATGTATGGTTTTGTCTTTTCTTCGATACCCTAAATTGTTATTAAGATCGTGCAAAAAACGCCGCTTTTTTTAAGGGGACCCCTTTAATTATTATGTCTGGACTTTAAAAGAGACTGTGACCTCTGAGTTTGTTTCGATCTTTCTTCTCAGAGTAGTCAGATACGAAATGCCGACCTCATCTAGTTTTAAAATATGATTGACGTGTAAAAGTGTTTGTAAAAACCTACTTACAGAAATAAAATCATTTATCATTTAACTTTAATAAATTTTTATTATTTGTAATTATAGGGGCAAAAAAAAAAAAACAATGAATGAAAAAAAAAAAATTACCTTTTGCGCCGACCCCAAGTAACATGGGACAAGGTCAGGAAGATGATGATGATGTAATTATAGCGGCAATAGAAAACTCAAACTGAAAATTTCAACTGTTTACCTTTTTTCCGGTGCATGAGATACAGCCAGCTGACAGACAGACGGACGAACAACGGAGGCTTAGTAATAGGGGTCCGTTTGGCACCCATCGGGTACGGAACCCTAAAAACATACTTTTTAGCCAAGATATGTTTAATTTTATCTTCATATTCTTCGTAATAGAAACTAAGAGTCTTAGCTATATGGAACGTCTGTCTATCTACCACAACGCGTATCTAGTCTTTTCTGTGAACTCAACAAAGACAAGCAAAGCATTGCTGTATTCCGATTTGAATGGTATCACTGCCTGTGAAATTGCAGGGACGTGACACATTTCAGCTAAGTCTGCATAAAGTGGGTATAGCATCAGAAAAACCTTTGTTGTAGCAGAGCCTATGGTCAGGGATCATAACTTTTCATTAGACAAGCCATTGGCCTGCGTCCTGATTGTGTAACACACTCAATCAGAATCCGAAGGATTTTGAAGGAAATTACTAATCCATTGCTTGATTAAGTAACCAGGGGCCCAAGTCTGCTTTTTTTACAAATTCGTCACTCCAACACGATCCCATTGTCATTTTGCTAAAATTTCGTAATCTGCTAAATTCATAATGGTCGATCATTGGTCGGTCAATGGTCTCGTAATAGAATTGTATTACAATGGCATTTTGAACATTTATTCATGCCAGATTAAATTTATAAATATTTTTACATATTATTTATTAGTGTTATAAGCAATCTGAAGTAGTAGGAAGTTGGAAGTTTAGTAAGAAGTTTCATTTGTCCGAGATTACCAATTCTTTCAATGGAGTGTCAGTGGATGACCATTGGAAAGTCATAATGACGCCATTATATTGGTAGATTACCAAACTTGTCAAAATCGACAATTATGAAATCAATGATAGACCATTCTGACACTATTGTAATAGCAGACTTGAGGCCCAGTATGTCAAAGTCAAAAGGTCAAAGTTTCCTGACAGCTGCGTGTACAGATTACCTACTAGAGTCCGTCTCACGAAAGAAATCCCCCGGCAATAAGTGGAACTAATTATTATTATATAGTTGGCAACATTCATACACCTTTCTGTATCTAAGATTGTGAATTTTATTAACCAGTGCCTGTAATGTAATGTCGAGATAAATAAATAAATATTTATTATTCCGTCAGACATTCCGTCCGACAGTCGCGCTACGTCTACGAGATTTCTTTACGCGCGTATATACGTCGTTGTCGACGGAACGGAATGTTGCCATTTTAAAATATTATTTTTATATAAACATTTATAATATTTTCAGTCCTTATTTACCTACATATATCTCATTGTATGCTGCACCGGTAGACGTCATCACGTCAATGCCACGGCACATTTGGTGCAGTGGTTAAGCGATTAACTGCTGCGCTGCGTATCGCGGATTCAATTCCCGCACGGAATAAATATTTTTATGACCTACAAGTAGTTGTTCCGGGTCTGGCTGTTTGTGTATATGAGTTTAAATGTTTGTGAAAGCACCCACAATACAGGAGAAATTCCTAGTGTGGGGCCATCCATGTTTGTCGCTGAAAACCAGCGCTGGGGCTCTGTCTCGCATAGGGTCGCAGCATTATGCTGAGCGATGACCGTTTTGCGGGGATGTGACGCATATTTACTTTTCGTGTTTGCGTTCTTTCTTTGCGTCATTTTTATCGCAAGTAAACGTATTTTCTTTTGTCTCTTCTTTCTTTCTACATATATTACCTATATGTGAAAAATTCACTTGTTCAGCTACGTAAATAACGCAATGAATGTTGTCGAGCTGTCTAAATGAAAGGCTAAAACTTACTTTGTTTGTCCATTACATGCAATGATACAATTCTTGAGGCAATATTCTACAAAGAACCCAACATTATAGTGAATCCACTCACAGTTTACAATGACCTTGCAAAACCGTCCTCGCAAAATTGTGAAGCACCCAAATCCTTTGTACTCCCTTTTCCCTATTTACGTACTTTTACGTACCCCCTAAGGGTTGCCGCTCAACAAATAGGCAAAAAATCTCCGCATTCCATTACAGCACACATCAGAGGGGTAATAAAGCGGATTCCTATATAAAATGGTATACGAACATTATAACAAGTGTAGGTGAGAGTGGGAGCACTCTAAACATCAGCCGAAGGACGCCCCTACCATGAGCTTCGTGAAACTTCGTTAAACCTCGGAAGAACTCGAGACTGTTTTATTTTTCAAGTATCATTGTATCATAATTAATTTTGTTGCTGAGGATGTTATTTTAAGAATGGAACGTTATTGTTATATTAATGTTCTGATTCATTGTAATTCAATGTATTTTTTTTTCTCTGCTTCTCTGAAGACTTTACCCATGCATAGTCTCATAATTTATTTTTTCCGTCTCTAACAAACGCTGTTTAAGTCACTATATTCCTTTCAATTTGACGGTCAGATTCTAAACATGTTTCGTGTCTTAAATACCCATAACGGTCGGCACAACATGTCTTTTCCTTCCAACTTCTGTATTAGTAGACACCTCGGTAGTCTTTTTTTTTTTTTTTTTTACTATGGTTTTGCTCTTGACTTTGGTCTAGGTCTGGGTAACAGAGACAAAGTCTACGATGGAGTGAGCTTACCCAGAAGAAGCCTGTTCACTCTCACTTTGAATAGATTAGGGTTGTATGCGTTCGGAAACACAGACGCAGGCAGAGAGTTCCACTCCTTTGCTGTGCGCGTTATAAAAGACGTTTGAAAACGCTTAGTGCGAGTTGGTGGAATATCAACTAGGTAGGGGTGGTAACTTGCAGTGCGTCTAGATGTCCGATGGTAGAAGGGGGCCGGTGGAATGAGGTCGTGGAGTTCATGGGCACACTCGCCGAAGTACAATTTGTAGAAGACCGACAAGCAGGCAACCTTGCGGCGATGAGCCAAGCTGTGAAGCTTGGCATCCACCAGTTTTACGTCGCCAATGAGCCTCTTAGCTCTGCGTTCAACCGAGTCAAGCGCAGCAAGTTGGTACTTTGCTGAGCCATCCCAAAGTCACTCCCTTTCTAGCCATATCATCTTACACATAGTCTATCCATCGTTTTGTTTGGTCTTTCCCTACTCGTATACGTAGAGCCATTCACATTCATACTAAAAACTTTCCTGACGACATTTTTTTCATTCCTTCGCATCACATGACAACCTATTTCAGTCATCGGTGTCACTTTCAGATTTTCTCTTATACAAGGTGTTTTTTTAGATATCCCATAATTCTAGGGTATGAATGAGACCATATCAAAGAATCAACTGTCATATGAATTATTTTTCAGTTACAACTTTTTTATGTTTTAATTTTTCATACAATATAATTCGACAAAGTCACGATTATTAATGTAAAACATCCTTACGTGAAATATGATAACGTCACATTTTCTTAGCTTTAAATATCAATGATTGGTTTGAATAAAAATTCGTTAGGTACTCGTATTTATCGATGAAACTAAGATACCTACACACATTGAGGGTCTCAGTTGCATAGTTTGGCAACGTAGCAAGTGACAATTTTTGACCTAAATGAATATGATTGATGATAATTATCTTCGAAACTATGCATTTTTGGACCACATATTCTAAGACTTTTTGTGTTATTTTTACTTATAGAATATAACCCTAGAGTTATGGGATATCAAAAGAAACACGTTGTATACTCATTTCTTATTCTATCCATTCGCGTAACACCACACTTAGCATTCTCATCTCAGCTGCATATAATTTCCTTTCATTCATCCCTTTTGTGGCCCAACATTTTGATCCATACAACTCTTACACACATTTACTGCAATCAAAGGCCTTTTACAAATACAAACAAAAAACTGTCGCCAAATCTCGAAAACACTACTTTCCAAGGTAAGGGACGCAAGGAGACTCGCCCGAGTTTTACAACAACAATAAAACAAGTGACGTTCGTACTCGCTTACATCCACGAGATAAAACTTATGTTCGCACTTAGTTGTTCTTGCGACAGACTTGAAAAAGTAACGTTTTAGCTGTGGTTGTGGCTGTGTGTTTTAAAACATGGCTATTTTGTACCTCTTAAATGTGCACAAAAAAATGTAGTAGCCACAATCAAGATTTTGTTTAGATTGACTAAGTAACTTGTTTGCATCTGAGCCTATCAAGCACAATGATCACAGCTACTACTTTTATTTGATTGAGATTTGAAACGGGATCTTGATTGGAGTTATCACAAAACATATTTGCAGCAATCAAGTCAAAACATAGTTGCACCAACTAAGATTGTTAGATTAAAGTTTCAATGTTCTTTATTGTAGTAATCAAAATGCTTGATTGACACAACTAACTTACTTTGTTACAGTTAACAGATTTTTAAGTTGTCTCGTTTTTAACTCTTCTACAATGATATCATGTTAAGGTTAATCGATAAACTTGTTTGAGCGTTCAATCATTTGAACTAGTATTGCTGCAATCATGTCGTAATGATCAACTTGCTAACTAAGATTTTGATTAATTTAAACAAGATATCGTCAATCTAGCTAAAAAGTCACTTGATTGGAGTGCATTTTTTTCAGTGTGTCTTTATCTGGTCCTGTACTTCTCGTATCCAGCTGATTAATGTGACCTTCATCAAATTGTTGGTCCACTTTGTGAGGGTCTGTCTACCCACGTTGAACTTCCAGTTCACGATACGCAACTCCAGAAAATTCCGGCCCCATCCAATGCCCCTTAAGTTTGGCAATTCTTCGGGCTTTGTAGGATGCTTGCGTTTTCATACGATCACTTTAATATTCATGGGAAAGTAACATGATACCGTAATTTTGGATGATAAAAAGCGTTGGGTATAATAAAAAGCTGCTTAAAGTGGTGGGACCAAGAATAATCCCTTGTGGCATTCTAATCGGATTATAAAATTACGAATAAAACCCGGTCAGGAAAAAATTGGCCAGTTCTGAATTTGGATTGTCTTACAAAACAGACCGTATATATTTTTTGTAAGACAATCCATATTCATATATATTGATATATATTGCGATATTCATATACATTATATTGCGTAATACACTAACAGTAGCATTGGCTTTCATTTTGACAATTCTACAATATTAATTGCGTTATTTATGTTGCTAAGCAGACAAATTTTTCGAACAAATGAAGCAATGGATTAGCAATATCCTTCAAATTGTGATTGAAAGTATGTTACGCAAGTCAGTTGTTTTCATTAGCCAAGAAAATTAGAATTTATCTAGTAAGTCTGTATCTGTACCATAGAAACGATATTTCATATACGTATATGTTATGGACCAAGTGATAAATGCCCAATATGAGAGTGCAATTTGATAATAATTATTCAAATAATCAAATTGACCGGGCATTATACATATTGTCCATCAACTTTTGGGCAGAGTAATACAAACATATTTAATTACATTTTTTTTTTAATTGTTATTGTCGTTTGACAATATTTCAAACAATCCTTTGGGTTAGGTTAGGTAGAATAGTGGCCAGTCGGGGGTTGCGGAAATATCTTCGTTCCCGCGACCCCCGGCGTAGGTGTGAGATGGAACACCGGGGGAGTAAGAGCCTGACAGACCACTCCGCCCGCCCCAGGGCGGAGGACATCCATGAGGATTTTCTACCCCGGAACAAAAAAACAAAGGTAGAATAGTGGCCATTAACGCCACATCCCCTCTATTATTGGTGAATCATTTGGGTTAGGTTAGGTTAGAACGTGTATTATAAAATTGCCCAATTGTCATGTAGCAATATAATAATGACCGTGCAATGTGATAAATAATGAAGTTAAGATAGTAATTAATCACTTAACCCGATTGAGCTAGACATTATTCATAATGCTCGTACATTATTAATAATGCCCGAATTAATCACCTGGTCCATAACATACACATAAAGTGCGAAACGAAAATAAGCTGCACCATGCATTTATGTTCACATAATTCGACAAAATGTAGGTTGCAGCTTTTTATTTCTGCGATTTCAAGATTGTTCCAGTAGTAAAAGTTGTTCATAATGATGAGTACCTTTTCAGGTTTAATTTACAAATATTTTAATTGAACTCCAAATAGAGAGATAACTCTCACCAGTTCATCAACATTTGTCTAGCTTTTCCCAACTATGTTGGGGTTGGCTTCCACTCTAACCGGAAACAGCTGAATGCCAGTATTTTACATAGAGCGACTACCTATCTGACCTTCACAACCGAGTAACTGGGTAATACGATACCCCTTGTTAAGACTGGTCGTCAGACTTTCGGGCTTCTGACGACCCGTAACGACTGGCAGAGATCCACGAATGACCATCGGGACCAACGGCTTAACGTGTTTTACGAGGTACGGAGGGATCTCGGTATATAAAGGTCACCCATCCACGAACCGACCGCGGCAAGCGTAGCTTAACCTGATCGATCGACCCGTGCGGCTATTATTACTAAGCCCCGAGCCACTCAAATTAGTTCACCTTTTATAAAAGCATCGCATAAGTACCCAAGTCATGTCAACGCATAGAAATCTATGCAGGTATTCAAAACAGCGTTTGATCGACTCCGATCATAATAATGCAGGCTCAATACATCGGTTGAATGCGTTCCTGCAAACCGTGTTACACAAAATAGACAGATACAGAAGGTCGGCTCGATAAAATGAGCGGAAACAGATGGACGCACACGTAGAGAGGTACAGGTAAACCAGAAAAGGTATGTGTCTAGTTTTCGTGGTTCAATAGTTTTTTTTTTTTTTTTTTTTTTTCAAAAAACTTTGTCCCACACTAAGAATTTCTCCTGTATTGTGGGTGCGTTTACAAACATTTAAACTCACATACACAAATAGCCAGACCCGGAACAACTACTTGTAGGTCATACAAATATTTGTTCCGTGCGGGAATCGAACCCGCGACATGCAGCGCAGCAGTCAATCGCTTAACTACTCCGCCAACCGTGCCGGCCAAATTAGCACGAACGCCGCGCCACAGATTAAAGTCCCACAAAGGCAATGCAGCTTTGAAAGAAGTTTTCTCTCTGTCGGGTAACCTAGTCCAGTCATGCATAATCACCCTATAATGTTAAAAAAAAAACTATTTTTTATACTCAAGTAACTAGCATAAGCATAATTAATGTTCCCAACTGCTGGGATATAGGTCTCCTCTCTGCGAGAGAGCCTGGGACATAATCCACCAAGCGGGCCCAGTTCGTGTTGGTAGACGTCACATGTCTTCGAATTTTTGGTTCATGGAAATGCCGGTTTCCTCACGATGTTTTTCTTCACCGTTTTGAGAGCAGTGTTGGTGAAATAATTTAGACAAAGTAAAACGCCTGTCAGGGTTCGAACCTACGCTCTACAACCCGTAAGTCGCGATCATTACCACTGGGCCACCACTGCTCACCGAATCCTATACAGGATAAATTTAAAAGGGGTGCGTATATTTTAAGAGGTAATCAGGTACATAAAACTGGACAACTGTCTCCAAGGGACATACGTCGGAATCTTAAAATTGAAAATCGACTTTTCATACAAAGTGACTGGTCACGTGACTTATGTTTGTATGAGAAGTTAAATTTTATTTTTTAGATTTCGACCTATGTTCCTTGGGGAAAGTTGTTCAGTTTTATGCATCTGATTACCAACAAAAATATACGCATTCCTTTTAAACTTATCCTGTATATCGCCTATATTAGGTATATGACAAATAAAGTTCATTCATGCTTACAATACTTCCAAAAATAAACCCTCACTTTTTTACCGTCGCAAATCGTCATTTATCACTCAAAGATTTGAAAAGTTTTTTGGAATTGTAAAGAGTTTTTATTCTATAATTTTGATATTGTGGTAGGTAATACAACATAAGCAAGTACCATTATTGTTACAGCTATATATCATCGTCGCGGTTTCGTATTTCCGAAGATAGACGATGATTCCCGAAATGCATACTTTTCTTTGGGACGGTGTACGTAAAGCGTGTCTACATATACTCGTATGTACGTTCGTTTTCGCTTATTGTATGAAGCCAACCTTCTGTTCCTATCTATGTTGTGCCTGTAGCATCTGCGGCTTCAAAGTAAAATCGATCGAGTTGGTTACATGTCAGTTATAAAGCTATTTCGTGTTACAAATTGATTGACGATAGGAAGACCAGAAACAGTGGAATTCACTGAGTTTTTGAAAATGGATGTTGGTTCGTGCCAAATTCTCTTGTTTTCGTGACGCCTGTATTTTTCAAGGCTTAGTAAACGCATACCTATTTCGCCAGTTATGTTTCTTAGACCCATGTAATAGAATAGAATAGAATTTGTTTTATTGGAGTAACCAAGACTCAACAAGAGTGTTAGTAAAGCTTACGGCTATGTTAGTAAGCACAGACAAAAACAAGGAAAACAATACGATTAACAATCAATAACGTTAGGTCACCGTTGTGACATCCTATGAGAGATGGCACAACAGTGACCCACGTAAATACAATCCAGGCGACTCGCAACCAAGCTCAAGACACTGTTGGAGCTGCCCTCCACCCTGCGCACCACGGAAGCGCACCTTTTACGCATCGTTGCGTAAAAGCAATCTACATGCGCATCTGCGAACATCTCTGACGCACTACAGAAACGGGGCAGCCCCACCAGTATCCTAAACGCATTATTATATTGCACGCGGAGAGCGCTGTACGATCTTTGCGTATAATTAGTCCACAGGCTGCAATAGAGAGAGCGAGCCTATTACCACGTTCGGGCACATCCAAACAATGACAGAGTCAAAGTTAAATCATTTATTTCAACTAGGCCCTTTTAAAAGGCACTTTTGAACGTCAAAATTTACAAGAAAATGAAATTGATTTTAGGCGGCCCCTTCTAGAGAGCAGTGGTATCGGCTGCGACTTACGATTCGAGTTTTGGGTTCAATCTTAAGACGTATAGCAATAAAATACGATCTAAGAGGAATGTGGCACGATATGACACGTTATAAAAGGTATTAGAAAATTTTAGACACACTTACCGAGGTAGCTGATTGAGCTGTTTTTAGGGTTCCGTAGCCAAATGGCAAAAAATGGAACCCTTATGTATTCGTCATGTCTGTCTGTCTGTCTGTCCGTCCGTATGTCACAGCCACTTTTTTTCCGAAACTATAAGAACTATACTGTTGAAACTTGGTAAGTAGATGTATTCTGTGAACCGCATTAAGATTTTCACTCAAAAATAGAAAAAATGAAAACAATAAATTTTGGGGGTTCCCCATACTTAGAACAAACTCAATTTTTTGTTTTTTTTTTTTTCATCAAACCCATACGTGTATCTATGAATAGGTCTTCAAAAATGATATTGAGGTTTCTTATATCATTTTTTCCTAAACTGAATAGTTAAAAAAAAAAAAAAAACATTTATTTCCAACATCGCAATAACAACCTTAAGAATAACAATTTATACGTATAAAGAAATGAAGAAAAAAATACAAATAATAAAAATTAAATAAAATAAGATCTCATGTCGTGCGTAGAAATATGGTTGTTAGAGAGTCATTCACACTGAACTCCGTACTAGTAGAAACTATATCACGGTAGGTCAGTCTTCCTCGTTCTCCAATAATCACACAGATAAGCACTTTATAGTGAACATAATATTTCGAGACATTTAGCAGGTGTTCGATCTTAATTAATACATTTATAAGGTGGGTAAAACTAAAACACGAGAGACACTTCCAAAGTGGTAAAATGTGTGTGTGTGTCCTGTAACTTCTAAAATAAGAGAATGATAAAACTACAAAAAAAACATGATGTACATTACCATGTAAACTTCCACCGAAAATTGGTTTGAACGAGATCGAGTAAGTACTTTTTTTTTATAAGTCATAAATCGTAAGCCGCGCTTGCTGCTACGGAACCTTTCATGGGCGAGTCTGACTCGCATTTGGCCGCTTTTTTTTATAATTCCTTCTCAGTCATGAGATAATATTTTTTTAACGGAGTGCTGGTAGTGGACCGTAGTATGCCCTCTTAACAACTAGCACGAAAGCGCGCAGTAAACGTAAAAATAATATTTACTTAGTTTAAGACTTTTTGGGTTCCGTACCTCAAAAGGAAAAAACGGAACCCATATAAGATCACTAGTGTGTCTGTCTGTCTCTCTGTCTGTCTATCTGTCTGCGACAGCCAACTTGCTCCGAATCTAATAGACCAGGGGCCTAAGTCTACTAATTTACAAACGTCGCAATGGTCTCGCCATTGTGAGCATTTGACAGTGTTTGTATGGCAAATCTGTCAAAAACTCGCAATGAAGAGACCATTGCAACGTTTGTACATTAGTAGACTTGGCCCCCTGTTAAGTTGAAATTTGGTACACACCAATTTCTGTGACCTAAACAAGGACATGTTACGTAAATAAATTAATTTTGTATATGGGGTCACTTTTGGGAGACAAAAGAGATTAATAGGGTTTTGCACACTGTACCGTGTGATTTATCAAAAGAAAGGGCTTATTGTGAGAGTCTCACAGATTTATTTAATTTAAAATAAATAGTTTTAATGTTATATAAGAAGATAAAGATAAATTAAAATTTTCCATTCACCTTATCTCTGGAACTATTGTGCTTATTTTTTATATCCCTATCCGATAGTCTTACGAGATAAAATACGAGAGAAAACTAGAACTTAAAACGAAAACTTACGAGAGAAAATAATTCTTTACTTAAAGATTACAGGAAAACCTATAAGAAGTTCATGGTCTTAAAATAGCATGGTAAAGCTTCGCGCGTTTGTGGTAGAGCTTCTGAACAGTAATATAATAAAACTAGTAACCTAGGCCAAAATTATCCTTAGTGATTTAATAAGGGTATCTAAAATATTATTATGTCTGCGTATCTTCATTCCACAGTCTATCTTTAGCTCACTTTAATCCATTTTCGTAGGCACGAGAAGCCAATAATTTGATTATATCCCTATTCGATAGTCTAGTATGTCATAGCCTTTCCAATTTACCACCTATTAAATTGAATTTTTTAAATATGCTTTTAGTGGTTACAGAGAAAGAGTAACAAAAAGTGGAATCCCGTGAAAATAGCGTGGAAATTCGGTGTCCTGTGTTTTTAGAAGCATTTTTTTCGTGCAATGTAGGTCAAAAGTGTTGGATTTCCAGTCCTGATTTTCCTCATACTAAATGATATTATCTCAGTTCATTATAATTTGAATTATGTTAAATTTTTCCTCATAATATATATTTATATTATATAATATAACATAACAAACAACAACATAATGGGTGACTCCCGCTCCGGCTCGTTCTTGGTGCAAAGGTTAGCCATTGCCATCCAACGTGGCAATGCATCAAGCGTTATGGGCACCTTTGCGCCGGGAACAGTTAGGGGCGGGTTACTTGACTAGGTGTTTGACGTGTTATTGTAACTTTTATTATAATGTAAATAATGTATGACCTAATCAATAAAAGTGACATAATATACAGCGTGTTACGGAAAGGGTATATACATATCAAAGGCACGGATTCTTTTGGTGATAACAAAGTACAGGGCAATATTTTTTAATACCTATACCTACATAAATAAAAAGTTAAGAAACATTTAACTAAAAATCAAATGTTTCCAATTGAATTCTACACATCACTAGACCAAGTCAGCTGATCGGTGTCAATAAACTACACACAAAGAAACGGCGGTAACACGTTTGTTATAATTTAAATTTAATAAACTATCGAAATAAAAAATATATAAATTTTGTATAGAGATTCTGAACCAGATACACCCTTCACCCCGTTTGTATGGATATACCCATTCGGTAACACGCTGTATATAATAATTATAATATAATATATATAATTGCCTCAATGATAGTCATCACAAGCGCAAATGCTTAGCGTAGTGTCTTGGGTTCAATTCCTGGCTCGGGTAAAATGTTCTCGCCTCCATTCCCCGAAGAGATAGTCACTGTTATCGTTACATTTTGTCAGTCATATCCTGAGTACTATGCAGCAACCGGGGGGCCGTCTATTGCCATTAATCAGTGGAACTAGAACTCGTATTACCTTATATTTTTAACCGACTTCAAAACGAGGAGATTCTGCGTAAAAGTAAAACACAAAAGTGAAACATAAAACAAAACATTGTACAACAGAATTCTCTCAAATGTAGGACTGACGAGATATATTCATCCTCGAACTCTCTGCCTTTGCAGTCTGTACCGTACGCTTCGAAACAAACTGAGTTAGGCAAACCAAGTTATTGGGGAAACGCCTGTGCTCCCAACCAACCAGGATTTTTGTAATTTCTTTTTTCGCGAAGGAAGAGCTTTTGCTAATATTGCTGGCTATCTGTAACGTTTTGCGTTCCTAGAACAGCATAGGGGTTAATTTTTGGAAGTATAAGGCATTTTTGTAAGGCCGTTACTGAATTATCTTTTTTTACGTCGTAGAAAAATTGCTATAATGTGGCATTCAATAGTCATATAATTTAGGCGATATACAGGGTTTGGTGAGCAGTGGTGACCCAGACAGGCGCTTTGCTTTGTATAAATTGTTTCATCGCCACCGCTCTCAAAACGGTGAAGGAAAACATCGCGAGGAAACCAGCATGTCCTAGAACCAAAAATCGAAGACATGTGACATCTGTTGGCAACACCAACAAAGCATAATATGCAAGTAAAGCAGTAGATATCTTAATTTTAAACTTGGTAACATGTTGCCATCATTTTAATATTTTTTATTAGAATATGTTCATTTGTTCTGTTCGCTCAAATTGTCTCCCTCTCTCTCTCGAATTTGGTTGCTTGTGTAATACAGACGTGTGTTTCTTGTGTCTTCGCACAATAAACTTCTTAAAGTGGAGGAAAATAGTTTACATTCTGCTACCAGCCTCCGCCTACTATCTCCAGCACCAAAGAAAAACAGTCCACGTTTCCTTAATTTTTGGTCCTTCGAGCCGGATAGTGGTGGCGTGGCAACGAGTCTGGAGGCAACGCGTCGTGGTTTTTTCCATTGTTTTAAAGAAGCCGAGGACTACAAACAAGCGAGTAAGCAGCGTTCTGCAGTATCCACGAGGTTCGAGGAGCATAAAGAAATTTCAAAAGCTGCAAAAGGGAAATATCCATTTGTAGTAACATCAGAAAAAATATAAGTTTTCGATACGTGGCGGTAGTAGCGGCTACGAAACAAGTACAAATCTTGACTTCCGAGCCCCGTCATACATCAAGTTCGGTTCGGCAATCAGCGGTCGTCGAGACGTGCATCGGTTCTTTCTTCAAACGTCAGTTTGCCCGGTCCGCCAATCAGCGGTCTTTACGGCGGTTCACGATTCATTTTCCTACCAAACAGCACGGGGCTCACGTTGTGGATTATGGCCCGCTCTCTCTCACCGGGTGGGGGCCTGTGTCCCAGCAGTTGGAATATTACAGGCTGGTTATACTGCCAAGGTCGGTCCGTAGACCATAACATGTAGAGATCTCTCCGTGCCTCAGAAAGCACTTTAAGCCAATGGTCCCGGCTGTCATTCTTAGATCTTTGACAGTCATTACGGATAGTCCGAAGCCCGAAAGTCTGATAACCAGTCTTATTATATTAATGACTTGCCTTACCTCATAAAGGATAATCACGAAAAAGTGTTGTTTGCGGATGACACTTCACTTTTGTTTAAACTTAAACGCGTCAGCGTGATCTCAAAAGTAGTTAATTGGTTCAATGTTAATAATTTACTTATTAATGAAAAAATAAAAAATAAAAAAGCATTAAGTTTAAGCTACCTCACGTTAGGCAGGTGAAAGTTAATGTGTTGATAAAGGGCAAAGAATTGAATCCTGAAGATAGCACAGTATTCTTGGGCTTATGTAACTTTGGATGCTAAGCTTCAGTGGGGCCCACATATAGATAAATTGTCTAAGAAGCTGAGCTCCGCAGCATACGCTGTTAGAAAAATTCGTAATTTAAAAATTCGTTTAGTGTACTTTAGTTATTTTCATAGTGTAATGTCGTACGGTATTCATTCAGTCTATCTTTGTTTTGCAGAAAAGAGCTGTTCGATCAATTTATAAATTAAGTTCGAGACACTCTCTCAGAGAGAAAAAGGAAATTAATGTTGTGCCTTCTCAGTATATTTTTGAAAATCTTTTATATGCCCATAAAAACATAAAATAGTTTAAAAAATACAGTGATATCCATAATATAAATACTAGGAACAAACACATGTTTGTTGTACCTACAACACGGCTCAAGAAAATAGGTGGTTCGTTCAGATGTCAATGTATACGCTTTTATAATAAATTTCCAAGCCACGTTCAAGATCTTAGCATTAATACTCGTACATTCAAATCATTCATTAAACGTAAGTTGTGCCAGAAAGCCTTTTATACCATTAAAGATTATATTGAGGACAAAAAGGCTTGGAATTGAGCTGTTCCTATTGAAACTTTTTTTTTATTGTGATTGTTTATACACATTGACATGAATATTTACTTGTGAGGTATAATGTTATTATTTTAATTATTGTGAATGTGAAGACTATGTGGGTCTTTGTTTATTTTAATTTTTTCCTCTCAGTTTTTTTTTCTAATCATGGTATGGCACTTTGAGTAATTTATGCGGCCTGCCCAAATGTCCTTTCTTTGGTATTGTTCGTCAAATCGTTGAGCTCCTTATGTTCCGAGTTGAGCTGCACGATTACTGACAAATGCGTGCATTGAATGGACAGGTCCACTCAATCTGTGTGGTTCTTTCTTCAAAAGACCATTTCAGACACCAATCTACATGGTCTTCACATGACTTGACCAAGATTATGTCTGGACTTTAAAAGAGACTGTGACCTCTGAGTTTGTTTCGGCCTTTCTTCTCAGAGTAGTCAGATACGAAACGCCGACCTCATCTAGTTTAAAAAATAAGATTGACGTGTAAAAGTTTTTATAAAAACCTGCTTACACAAATAAAATTATTGATCATTATCATTTACCAAGGGGTATCGTGCTACCCAGTAACTGGGCTGTGTTCTCATAATATCTCTGTCAGTATCGATTCTTAGCTGAATAATCCTTATCATCTTTAAAATTTTGTTAATCGGGTTTAAAGATCATTGGACCCGTTCGACGTTCACGCATCATCGCATCTTCACCCTTTTTGCACAAGGTCATAGACAGATAACCTTTTTTGCACAAAGTCATAGATACCCTTTAGGTCCACATCAAAGGCGATTAACATTATGGAAGAGGTAGTTTCTGATAGTATACATACAGTATCACAATATTGTATAGATACACGTCTATGCTTCTAAATACATCTTCAAAGATCCCTCAAGTCGCTTCAAAGTATTGGAGTGTAATAAGGTTATTCGACTCAGTGAGTTTCCAAATTATTTGGTTGATAATCTTCAAAGGATGTCCGGGTTTTATCGGGTGACTATAGATGTTTCTGTAATAGTTGGCTTTTCCAGTTTCTATTCTATTGTTTCTGAGGAGTTATCCTTGTTGAGTGACTTATGGTTGGCGCTTGGCAGATTTGATTTTGAGGTTGATTTTCGTCATCGGTCCACTAGCGTCTTTAAAAAAATATTATCTCGTGTCTGAGAAGAAATTATGAAAAACGGCTCAACCAACTATATCGGTAAGTGTGTCTAGAATTTTCTAATACCTTTTATAAAGTTTCATATTGAGACACGAAGCAACAAAACAAACACACTTACCGAGGTTGCTGAATGAGCCGTTTTTCATAATTCCTTCTCAGTCACGAGATAATATTTTTTTAAAGGAGTGGCGCTAGTGCACCTGTGAACGCCCTCTTAATATAATCTATATATATAAAAAAATCAATTGCTGTTCGTTTGGTTCGCTAAAACTCGAGAACGGCTAGGCCGATTTAGCTGATTTTGGTTTTGAAATGTTTGTCGTAGTCCAGGAAAGGTTTAAACGGTGAGAAAATATGGAAAAATTGCGAGGAAGATAGTGAAAACAACAATTTTGAAATTCAAACATTTGACGTAGGTAGGTAGGGTAGGTAGGTAGGGTAGGTAGGGTAGGGTAGGTAGGGTAGGTAGGGTAGGTAGGGTAGGTAGGGTAGGTAGGGTAGGTAGGGTAGGTAGGGTAGGTAGGGTAGGTAGGGTGGGTAGGGTAGGGTAGGGTAGGGTAGGTAGGCAGGTAGGGTAGGGTAGGTAGGTAGGGTAGGGTAGGTAGGTAGGGTAGGATATGGTAGGTAGGGTAGGGTAGGTATGTATGGAAGGTAGGGTAGGGTAGGTAGGGTAGGGTAGGGTAGGGTAGAGTAGTGGAGTTTATACTATATTTCCTTTGCGCGTAGACAAACTGCCACAGTTAAATAGCTTTTGACAGAACGAAGTCTGTCGGGTCAGCTAGTATTTTATACGTTATATTTAACCGTTTGTCAAGAGTTTGGACAGCTGTTGCCACTTGCAATGATCAAAGATGGCTATTCAAAGTATGGTGATTTTAAATGATAGAGTGGTTTTCAAGCACTTACTAAGAAATTGGCTATGAGGATTTTGTAAAGTAATAGCCATATTGTTTTTAAGAAATAGAAATCATTTACATATTTGCTTATAATGAAGGTATACAGATAATTTATTTATTTTAGTACATGGAGGACTTACAGCTAATCTAATAAGATGGATTTTTTATAAATAATTCCATGCAAAATTTACATATAATAGGATTATAAAAAAAATTAAATGATTATATTCACGGCATAACAATAGTATGAAATATTCAGAATTACAAATATTATAACAAAATAGTTACAATTTACCAAAAAACTGCAACATTTCAGTAAAAGAAAGTTTAAAAAAAATACTGACTTCCAAAAAAAAAACACTAGAAAGTGAAAAATAACTTTAATTTGGGAAGTCGGTCTCTGGATCTGTATTTTAGTTTTTTTTTCCACCGACTTCCGAAATTAAAGTTATTTTTCACTTTCTAGTATTTTTTTTTTTTTTAAGTATTCATTTCTTGCTTTTTAGTGGGTCTGTTTACAATTTATCTAAGTTATAAATAGCTTAATGTCAACTTGCTCATCGCCATTTACAAATCATTGCTTTTTCCGATGCAAGGACGTTAATTGTTGAAGAGTTCTCCTGGTATTTTACCATTCGCATTGTGATGAGCATAAATTGCTTACCAACCATATATTCTCAAGAACTTATATTAGTGTATAGCTATTTTGATTTTATGTTTTTTTTTTTCTCTTCTACTCTTACACACGTTGTCTAAATATCTATATCTACTTTCCTATCGCAGGTATGCCGGAAGAGATTTCAATATAAATAAGCATCACCTTTGTACGTATTTTATGTTCCTTTCTTCTTACACAAATTGTTAAATAAAAATAGAAAGAAAAAAGAAAGAAAGAAAAATAGGTTTATTTGTCACAGAAACACGTGCATACAAAAAGATAATTAACTTGATTAGATGGTATAAGAAAAATAAAAAATAAAACTAAATAGATCTACATTCCAATCACGAGCACAAAACAAAATAGTCGGCAGCTGCACGTCATGACTGTGACAAGAAGGCTTCCACTCAGCATGATGCTGTGCTAAAAATAAAGTACTCGAATCGCAACCCGTGAAATACTTATTATTGAGTAGTTCCGGTGGCCATCTGTGGTCTTCATCATCAGTTCCACGTCACCAAATGGTGCTTTCCGAGAGCAAAAACACGAGTTACAAAAAAAATACCTAAATCGCTATAGGTGTCGAGCTATATCGGCTACCTTGGTTCTCCCGCGTATCTCCTCATTTCTGATTCGATCACGTAGGGAAACTCGAAGCATAGCCCTCTCCATTGCCCTTTGGGTGACTTTTAGCCTTCTAATAAGGCCCATTGTCAGCGACCACGTTTCAGTGCCATATGTCATCACTGTAAATCGTTTAATTGAAATAAATGATTTGGGTTTGAGTTTGACATGATACATAGAGCATGAAATGCGAGAACGTTGTCACATATAACTTCATTATGTTGCTACTGAGGATGTAGATATCGTGAGGAAAAGCAGTATCAATAAATTTATATTAATTATGTGATGAGCGAATGTCGTGAGATCAACAAATTATGCGACATCTTATGCATTCGTCCGTTTCGAACAAAGAGACCAGGAAAATAAGAAAAATATACGTAAATGAATAATTTCTCACAGGGTTTATCTTTATTTTAACATTAGCCCCTGCTTCTCACGATTTTTACGAGTTGAAAAACCCATCAAGTTTTTTAAAAATCTATACTAATATTATAAAGCTGAAGAGTTTGTTTGTTTGTTTGGACATGCTAATCTCAGGAACTACTAGTTGGAATTGAAAAAATCTTTTTGTATTGGATAGTCCATTTATCGAGGAATATTTTAGGTTATATAACATTACGCTACGACTAAAAGAAGCGGAGAATAAATGAAAAATGTTGCAAAAACGGGAAAAAATATTCTTTTTTGAGAGCTTTATTTGCGTGCGCTGCGTAAACGGTTTAAGTTCCGCAAATATCATGTATGATGGAATTGTTCCTCTTTAAAAGTTCTAAAAAAAAGTTCGCGACAGCATATGTCTATCTTTTAAGATTGACTCACTATAACCTTTTTTTATGGGAATCAAATTTGTTCAAAATTAAGGCATTATTTGCGAAGGAGTTTTGTCAATATAATATTAATCCTTATCCAAATAAATATGTTATTAATCACAAGTATTTCAATGTAAACAAAATTGTCCTTGACATCACTTGATTTTAATCAACATCTTAGGAGATATCATAATTTTAATATAACTTTGCAACAAAATAGCTATTTAACATCACGCTACGCCCCTAAGGAGCCGAGCAAAACGACAAAAAGTCGGAAAAAACTCTAAGCGAAAACGAAGTAATTGCGCGGACGGGCGATGCGATGCGACGGGGTGGGTTGTGGACCGAAATTTTGTGGACGCATTCGCGGGCAGAAGCTAGTAAAACATAGTTTGTAACGACATCAGTCAGGGCCGGTAGCCGACTGCCAAAACCTATCATGTTTTATCCTATTCTACTTTAATACAAAACTATGTTTATCTTCTTAGGGCCGATTTTCCAAACGCCTAATAACTTTTATCTGAAGTATAAAAATGGCGTTCTGACATATTTTCTATGCAAAAGCTGTCCAACAGCCATATTTATACCTCCGATAAAACATATCTGACGATTGCAAAATCAGCCCTTAAAGTAATATTCAAACCCGGAGAGGTTACATGCTAAAGACATGCACGGTTAAAACCTCTACAATACCAATAACAAAAAAAAAACTTTTTTTTTTCTCTATCTGTCTGTTTGTTCCGACTTATCTCCGAAATAGCTGGACCGAACTTGACGGGACTTTCATTGGCAGATAGCTGATGGTATAAAAAGTAACTAAGGCTACTTTTATTTTATAAAAGCCACGCGGGCAAAGCCGCTAGCAGCAGCTAGTATTCTAATAAAAATCCGCTCCATTAAGGCTAGTTTCATCTTTCGCTTCATTATAAATAATTGGGATCTTACAATCATGTTTTTTTTTTTTTCAGGTCGCGTTACCTTATCGGGGATTATAAGCTCGGGAATATACAACGTGATTTACTATGGAATGGTAAGTTGTACAAAAATCGTTATTTACCTACTAGCGACCCGAGCTTTGTACAGTTTTTGACTAGATAATCAACATTTATCTATCAAATAACTAAACAGCGCTGGAGCTCTGTCTCGCATAGGGTCGCAGCATTATGCTGAACGATGGCCGTTTTGCGTGGATGTAACGCGTATTTTCCCCCAATTTTTTTTTTTTTGTATTTGTGTTCTTTTTAGGGTTCCGTACCTCAAAAGGAAAAAACGGAACCCTTATAGGATCACTCGTGTGTCTGTCTGTCTATCCCTCTGTCACAGCCAATTTGCTCCGAATGTAATAAACCGATTAAGTTGAAATTTGGTATACATATCAATTTGAGTGACCCAAACACGGACGTGAATCGTAAATAAATTAATTTAGAATATTGGGGTCAGTTTTGGGGGGCAAAAAAGAAAATTAAAAAAAAAGTTTTACAAACTGTACCTTGTGACATATCAAATAAAAGGGCTTAACTATGAGGGTCTTAAACATATATTTTATAATTGTAAAATAAATTGTTTTAAAGTTATAAGTGAAAATAGACGAAAATTTACCATTCCCCCCCTTATCTTCGATACTACTGATCCTAAAATTAAAAAAAAAAATACAGAAAATAATTCTATACTTATAGATTACAGGAAAATCTATAAGAAGTCTATGGTCTTAAAATAACATGGTAAATCTCTCGATATTGTGCATACAAACTTACATTTGCGGTTGGAATGTATGGGAGATTATGTTTACCAACTACAATGTTAAGTTTGTTCTTAGGATAAATTCTTTCCAAGTACAAAACCCTTCAATGTGCGTGGTCCGACACCCACTTGGCCGGTTTTTTTTGCGTCATGTTTACAGCAAATAAACGTTTTTTCTTTCAGATAGATAGATATAAAAATAACATTTATTCAGGCACACAAAAGTCGTACCTAGCACAAAACACAAAATCATAATTAAATGATAAAAAATTACATGAATATTATATAAAGACAAAGTGCACCAAATGGTAGTTCAGCTCAGCATATTTCAGGCAAATATACCTGACGCATGCTGAAATAAAACTGAAGTGTCTGTTTATAATGTCAACAAAAAAATAAAGCACTGCTGGCAAAACTTTAATTTTGGAAAAGCCACGCGGGCGAAGCCGCGGGCAGCATCTAGTCTAAAATAAAAATGACCTATGTTACTCATTATAACATTAGCTCCGGGCCTCAAGTCTGCTATTACAATAGTGTCAGAATGGTCTCGCCATTGTGAGTATTTGACAGTGTTTGTATGGCAAATCTGTCAAAAACTCACAATGAAGAGACCATTCTGACACTATTGTAATACCAGACTTGAGGCCCTGTGCCAGTGAAATTCCCGTCAAAATCAGTCCAGCCGTTTCGGAGATTAGCCGGAATAAATAGACAGACAGGCAGGCAGACGAACATGGCGAAACTAAAAGGGTTCCTTGTTGACTACTGAACCCTAAAAATAACTGATATATTCTTCTTCATTACAGATTCGTATGATGTCCAGTATAGATTCAGAAGAAGCCTACAAATGATCATAACACAACACTTCAGTGAGACAACTGTTATGCCTGGAGTAGATGTAAGTATGTAGAGGAATTAATTATCTTAAAGGTGTGACCAAACATAAAGCGGCAATCGTGCGCGGCAATCGTGCGCGGCTGCCGCGCGCGGCTGGCCGCGCTATGATTGGCCGACTGCCACGCGCGGCAGCCGCGATCTACCTGCCGCGCACGGCGAACGGTATAGTATACATTAGTCTATGGGTGTAGTGTTGGTTCGCCAGTGCTTGTGTGTGGACGGAAGTATTTTATCAAGTAAAATGGATAACGAAACAGCAGTTCGTCTTATTGAAATATATGGCTCCCATAGTCCATTATGGGATACTAGGGAGATACAACACGCGGCCGCTTTCATTGTGGTTTGAATACGAAACATAGAGCGCGGCGTGTGTCGGATATGCCGCGCAGCACTGCCGCGCAGGTCTAAACTAGTCGCGCGGCAAATTTGTGTCTTACGAATGCCGCGCGTAGCTGCCGCGCACCTTGCACGCCGTGTTTTGACACACCTTTAGAATACCGATTTGTAAAACGTAGATTTTCCGTTTTTCGCGAATGTGACGCAAGTTATGTTTATCGCACATAAACGTTTTTTTTCTTTCTTTCTACTTGAACATTGGAATATTCGATGACAAAAAATACCCTAACCCCAAACAATTATTCATAGACCACTCAAATATTTGTTTCGAGCGGTATTGAAATCGGTTTGTGAAAGGCAAAATAAATGATTTTATAGTTAAATGCGGTCACCTGAATAACACTAGGTAAAATTCAATTTCCGATGTCTATAGATCTGATCAGCTATTCTCGTTTTGATCAACCAATCACAGCAGCTTTCAACACAACAAGACAAATAACATAACAATCACGGCTGTTTAAGAGCAACGACAAACGGTACAAGGGTCCACTAGCGCCAATACTTAAAAAAAATATTATCTCGTGACTGAGAAGGAATTATGAAAAACGGCTCAATCAGCTATATCGGTGTGTCTAGAATTTTCTAATACCTTTTTTAAAGTTTCTTATTGTTAAAATATCTATTAGTTTATTTAATTTGTATATAAGTATTAGTATAAATAAAACTATATAAATTCTCGTAATCAAGAATTTGTATTTTAGACATTATTTTTGTACCCTATCACTATGTTTTTATGTTTAACCCAAAGGTTGATTGGTAGAGAATGCCTTGTGGCATTAAGTCCGCCTATGTACCACTATTGTACATTAAGTTTAAATAAATAAATAAATAATAATAATATTGAGACAAAAAGGAACAAAATTTGATCTAAATAAAAACGGCCGCATTCCTTTAGATCGTTCTTTCATAATTCCTTCTCAGTTACGACATAATTTATGTTTTCAAAGGAGTTGGCGCTAGTGGACCGGTGACAACGCTCTTAAGTCCAAAAGGTTAGGCAGAGGTGTATATCTAACCTGTAGTACCTACAACCAAGAATAGTTGTTAAATTTCGTTGTTTTAAAATTATTTGATTATTAATATTAGAATATATAAATATTATAAAATAGGTATATAATATAAATTAATAAATAATAAAATATAAATTAAAAATTAATATAAATTAATAATATAATATAAACTAATAATTAATTAATAATAAATTAATATTTATAATATAAATAATATTTAAATTAATATTTATAATATAAATATTAATTTTACAATTATTGATTTAGAATTAAAATATTATACAACTATTATCTGCCTAAACAACGTTTTCCCAAGTATGTTGGGGTCGGGTTCCACTCTAACCGAATGCAACTGAATACAACAATATAACTGTTGTTTACAACCAATTTACAGAAATAAAATATCATATATCATATGTCAGATTTGTGTCAGAAATCCACATTACGCACAAATCCCAAATACCAGAGTAACTCAATAAAATATCCAACACACATTTACCAATTCGAGGTTCCTGACACAAAAATCCAATATGGCATTCTTGGAACTGGGAATCTATCCTTTTTAGTTCACTGCGGTATTACTGGCCCTAATAGATTCAATGTAGTTTATAGAAATTCATGACATCATTTGTTTTATTTGGACGTCGAACTTATTGGGGCCTATTACACTATCAGTAGTATCACGCGATACTCGATATCGTGATCCAGTATTGATGAAATATTGATGTTATTGATGTAAAATTATAATTACTACATCGATAATTTGGCTTATTCCACAAATCCCCCCTGAAAATCCCCCTTAGGAGGATAAGAGGAATCTAAAAAAAAACAGTCTAGAATTCACCCCTGATAATCCCGCTTAGGGGGGAAAACTAGAATTAAAAAAAAAAACCTTATTCCAAGACCCCCCTGAAAGTGATTTTTTTTACATTAGGGTTCAGTTTTCCCCACTGAGGGGGATTCTCTGGGGGGATTAGTGATTATCAGGGGTGAATTCTAGACTGGTTTTTATATATTGCACGGCTGACAGGATCGATTTATTTTCCTGCTCCCTGAATGAATTCACAAAAACGATATTGTATGTGTTATGTTATTTAAGATAGTTATTTAAGATAGTTTAATTAAGGACCACGCTATCGCATTAGGATTTTTTCCTGTAAGGATAGCAGTGTTTGTGATAAATAAATAAATAAATAAATATTCCACTTTTCCTCCTAAGGGGGATTTTTCAGGGGGGATTTGTGGAATAAGCCGATAATTTTACTGATGATAATACAATTAATTTGTATTTACAAGGTTTCTTTATATTTCCCACTTTTTCCGACAACATTATATAATTGAAAAATTATGAACAAAAATTGAGGTTATTGAATTACATCTTTAAGGCTAAAGCGTCACGGTAGCCCGCGAAATTCAAATTTTCTTTCATTTTTTTGCAATTTGCAGGTCAGTATCAGGTTACATGTTGATCTAAATAAGATTCGCGGCCGTATCAAATATTTATTTATAAAATAACTAGCTGACCCGACAGACTTCGTTCTGTCAAAAGCTATACCTAGTATAAACTCCACTACTCTACTCTACCCTACCCTACCTACTCTACTTACCTATCTACCTACCTACTTACCTACCTACCTATCTACCTACCTTTCTACCTACCTACCTACCTACCTACCTACCTACTTACCTACCTACCTACCTACCTACCTACCTACCTACCCTACCCTACACTACACTACCCTACCTACTTACCTACCCTACCCTACCCTAATTTTTCTCGCCGTAAAAACCATCCTTGGACTTCAGCGAACATTAAAAAAAAAGAATTGGTAAAATTGGTCCAGGCGTTGTTGAGTTATGCGTTACCAACACATTTTGCGATTCATTTTTTTATATATTATAGATAATCATAAAAATGATCAATACAACTTTCTAAGTTCATATAATCCTATTGAATTACTATTTCATGAAATCATGACTTTTAGTTTTATTTTTTTTAAACGTTGCTCCACACTAAGAATTTCACCTGTATTGTGGGTGCGTTTACAAACATTTAAACTCACATACACAAAAAGTCAAAACCGGAACAACTACTTGTAGGACATACAAATATTTGTTCCAAGCGGGAATCGAACCCGCGACACGCAGCGCACCAGTCAATCGCTTAACCACTGCGCCAACCGTGCCGTCGTGATTAAACTAACATAGGGAGTTGTATTACTGATTCTAATTATAATTCTGTTAATACATATTTGTTAAGGTCGCGAATAATACTTCGATCAACACACACCCAGACAATGAGCTGTAAATTGCAAAAATCGTAAGAAAATTTTAATTGCGGGGACTATCTTAGTGCTTCCCCCTTAAGACAATAATTTAAAATTAGAATTTCAGGTTTAAGTATTAAAATAATCAAATCAAAGCAATCTATTTGAAAGTCGCACAACTAATTGGCATCCACAGGTACATTTTCTGATCCAATTATTTACATTTTCATGCACGGTGAAACTTACAGATTTCCATATTTCATGAGCTACGCGAAAAAGGAGTTTAGAATTTAACTTAAAAAAAAAACTGATCGTTTGTATATTTTTGGTTGTTATAATTAGACCAAATTTACTTCCAAATAGCTGCTACCTGCGGCTTCGCCCGCATGGCTTTTCCTACAATAAATATATCATAAATTACTCCGTATAACATCAGCTATCGGCCAAAGTTCCGTCAAAATCGGTCCAGCCGTTTCGGAGATTAGCTGTAACAAACAGAGAGGCAGGCAGACAGACCGGCCTGGAGGACGCGGTGGAGCATACGGTGGAAGTCTGCCCGGCTTGGGCACAGCACCGCCGGCGGCGGCGATCTCTTGCGTCTGGCCCTGGTCCAGGCCATGGTCCACAGCGAGAGTGCATGGGAGGTAGTCACCTCCTTCTGCGAAGCAGTAATGCTCGCGAAGGAGGAGGCGGAACGCGTGAGAGAGCGGCAGTCTGTGCGCCTTCACGCACCTAGTCGCCGCAGGAGACGCCCTGGGTGGCGGGAATCGGTAACCGATTCCCGGCCACCGTAGGCGCGCGGGCTTGCGGACGGCGAGATATGGGCAGCTCGCCATCCAATAAGGACCAGGCCCAGGTCGACGGCGCGTTGTGTTTCACGCGCGCCTCAAAGAGATGTCAGCACGCACTGACGGGGTCCGCTAGGACCGGTGCCTGCCAGGGTTGCGGGTTAGTCCGAAAGGGATACTGCGGCCCTGACACACAGGCAACTGAAGGAACACGGGTGGGTTTTAGTCAATAAAAGTCTGACACGCCCTCCCGCTCCGCCCATAGCGGGAGAAGTTATTTGATAATTTCCCACCCAAAAAAAAAGGCAAACACACCGACAGATAGACAAAAATTTAAAAAAAAATGTTGGTGTTAGTACCAAGCTTAGTAAAAAGCTGTTATTTTGAAAAAAAAATATTTGTACGAGTATATAGATGTATAGATTAAAATAAATATAACTAAGCAACATTCCATTAAAGTAACTACACTCCAATAAACATCAAGTATTTGCCTAATCAATTTAAGTATTACTTATTTTTCAACCCACGTCTTCTATCTTTGTAGTCAGCCCAAGGGAGCTGTAAGCTTTCCCGGGAAAAATTAGCATGTCTTTGCTGCCCCTTACAAAATTTAATTATGTTACTTTACTTCGTTCAAACGTGATTGAGCAATGAACAACAGGAATTCGGGATTTTTCGGACCTTTAACTGGGGTTCAAATAGGTACCTACCTAAAAATATATTTTTAATCGTAAACATCAGATACCAGATGTACCAGATTTTTTAACGTAAATGAAGCAAAAGGATTCAGATTCATTTATTTAATGTAAAACATAGGTTTCATTATAAGTTCTTATTTGGTAATACATTGAGGGCGCTATGTTTTGCCTCTAGGGCGTACAAAAGTAGTAATGCATATGTGAGGAGTATTGAACTACTTTGATGGTGCTGTGTTTGTGACACTTAAACGACATTTTACCTAGGTGGATTGACTGTGTGTGAAGTGTAGTGTGTACCTGACTCAAAGGGATTATATTATAAAAACAACAGAATAGGCTAGACTAGGTGTTTATTTAAATAATTTTAAGTTTGGATAGGAAAGTAGCTACAACATCTAGTCGCTCATTCAAAGGCTAACACCGCGGGAGAAGAATGAGCAAGAAACTCCCCAGTATTTTAATCACAGATTTATCATTACTGGAATCAAATTGAATATATTATAATTTAACAGATAGTATACAACATCATGTATGTAGCATATTACAAAATATATTTAGATTAGCCACTAGCTTGGGCAGACACATTTTAAATCCTTATATTCATAGTTCCTACATAATTACAGTATCAGTAGTCAGTAAAGGCATTATTATCCCCACAGGATACTTATATTTATTTAGACACAATTTTAGAGAATTCAGAATAACACAAATAGGCCTAGTACTTAACTCAGTTGTCTTCTTCCCGTTGATCCATTTCCAACCAGTCTCTACCCAAAAAGAAGGAGCTCTCCTAGCTCATCTTCATCGTTTATTCTGTCCCTTCCCCAGCGGCCTCACATTATGCCGCCTTTTTAAAACCCATCATACATTTTGACCAAATAACTTTTAATATTGACATTCATAAGTAAATCTAATATGGCAAAACTGTTTTAAAACCTTAAAGATATTCAATGTACTTTTATAGCAATTTATCTGACTATAATTAGACAAAGTCTCCTAAACATCACATCCACTGAGTTTACTACATTTATACATCAAAAATAGCACATAAAATTAAGAAACTATTTTAAGTACAATTTATAATTCTGTTATCTTTAAATTTTAGGTGAATTCTAAAATACGTTTTTGTATTTTTCTAGACCGATTCACAGATCACTGGTATTCATTCGGAAAATATGGATAATATTTTATTCGTCCAGAAATACTTGGACATTACAGCAAAAACATACTAATTCCATGCAATTTAGGAAAACAAACCAAAGAATAATAATGTGTGATTCTACCTATTCCGATACATGCAATATAATATTAAAAATAAGAAATTCAAATATAGATATATAACCACAAATAAACAAGTAAATAAATTAGATCATCTATCGTATTAAGAATTTTCAATCACACTGAACAATGTCGATTAGATAAATTAAGTGTAGAGAGAAAAAAATAAAAAAAAATGATAATAAAAAATGTCCGCAGTTATTGTAATAAAATGAAAATTGTCAGCACTTAATTATTTAAAGAATGTTAAAGAATTTGAATCAATCAAAATCAAAATATTTTATTTCACATAAACCTACACGGGCACTTATGAAACTTCAGAAGCTAGGTGCACGGTTCCTATTAGTCGTTTCCTATGGAGAAGAGCCGACAAGAAACTCCACGGTTACTCTTTTATAAATAATTGGCTTTACAATATTATCAAATAACAGTGTTATTAGGTATGGGAGGACAGTGTAGGCCTTTCAACAATTACCAGGTACTTAACAAAATAGAAAAGTGCCAACAAATCTACACTCTACTAGGCCTACAAACACATATATATATATATATATATATATATATATCTAGATAACGCAAGTATCACGAATTGTATGAAAACCAAGCGTGCCATTTTTTGACTACCTACTATGACGTCACAAGCTCGCGCTCTCGCTCAGGTTTACCAAGCCAGCAGTACACAGGACAGAGCGCGAAAGTGGCGGCTCATGATTTTTGATCGTAAGCTGGTGCGGTTTTTGGCACGCGAAGTAGTTGCCCTTGCGCTATCTAGGTATATCTATATCTGTGTCTATAACGTTCTCACATTCACAAAATAGAAAATAATCTATATAAAGGATTAAAAAAAAGAAGATTGATGTCATAAATTAAAATTAAATAATATCACTAAGGAAGATCAATTATTGTTACTTATGAAATGTCAGAAATTTTATAACAGCATATCATAAAATTTAGGAGTAATTTAGGATCTGATCTTTATTAAGGAGTATTTATTTATTTATATATATTTTATTGTACATCAAATTACACATTACAAAAGACAAGGAAAACTTCTACACTATAAAATATACAATGGGCGGCCTTATCGCATACTGCGATCTCTTCCAGGCAACCTTGGCATGGATAGTGAATTTCTGGACATAAGATGGGGTTGTCATTGGTGCAAATAAAAAATATTAAAGGATCTGATCTTTAATAAGGAGTATTTTAGGATCTGAGGATGGCGTTCTGTAGTTTCTGCCTTCCAGAGGTGAACCTATAGTACACCCACATTCAGCCGGTTATGTTTAAGTCCCATATAATAGGGTCAGCTTATTGCCAGCAACCGGGCACGAAACCAAACTCCGGGCTGAGAAAAACGGGTTGTTGATTATATCTGTGCTTTTATTGAACAAAGGGCAGATAACTTTTATCTGGAGAATATGTTTGACATTTTGTCAGATTTTTTATAGGAAATATCTCAAACCACCATAATTATTTATTCCTCAGATAAAAAAAATCTGACGATTGAAATATCGGCCATAAAATGTATGATATACAACAACCAATCAAATGAATGGGATTTGACTACGGACTAAGTCGAAAAATGGAATGTTAGGCTTTAAAAATACCTATATTCCATTTATTATAACATTAGACACATAACTGTTCTCACCCTTTCGTTATTTCGATGTAAACGTTTAATAAACTCCGTTATTTCACGATAAATACAAAGCACTGTAATCTATTTACCATTTACATTAAAAAAATAACTCTAAAGTGCAGTCATTTCAACAATATTACACAATAACTGTAGGCTGTAGGCTGTTCTAGGCCTAGTAGAGTGTAGATTTGTTGGCGGTTTTCTATTTTGTTAAGTACCTGGTAATTGTTGGAAGGCCTACACTGTCCTCCCATACCTATTATCACTGTTATTTAATAATATTGTAAAGCCAATTATTTTTAAAAGAGTAACCGTGGAGTTTCTTGCCGGCTCTTCTCCATAGGAAACGACTAATTGGAACCGTGCACCTAGCTTCTGACGTTTCATATGTGCCCATGTAGGTTTATGTGAAATAAAATATTTTGATTTGATTTGATTTGACTGTCGTTATTTAGCCGTTATTTGTCTAATGCATATAGCTATGCTATAGTAAATATAGAAAATAAAAAAAGAATAGAAGAGTATAGAAAAGGTGATGCTGAGTTTTTCTCCATTTCATATAAATACATACAAACCAGTAGGGCAGCTGCTCCTTCCCGACCCTTGCTTGTAAGCGAAGCGCCAGCACGCGCTATAACTGAGCCTGTAGCTTTAAATCCCCCTGATAATAATCATAACTCTGATTTTATCCAGCCACCGACGGTCCCTTGCCATTCTCCCTCCGACGCTGCCTTAAGCCGAGGTTCGTACCCCACAGGGGGTGCCCTTAGCGTGCAGTCGTTTAGTTTATAAATTTTTACGCACTGGCTGGAGGCATTAAGTTCTGTTAGGAGCTTAAGGCAACCACAGGAAAGTCCGGTTAAAGAGTATCAACACCTAGTGGAAAACAAAAAAAAAAAAGGCAGCTGCGGCCGATTGCATGGAGTCGCTGCTCGTGCTGTCGGCAGTTGCAGTTGGCAGCTCGGTTCCAAATAGTACCTTTACAGATTTTGAGCATGGCAAACGTTTTGTGAGAGATGCATTATATTGTTATTAGTAAAGAATAAGACGATACCGAGGGGTATCGTGTTACCCAGTAACTGGGTTTTGGAGGTCAGAGATGCAGTCATTTCATGTAAAATACTGGTATTCAAATGCATCCCGTTACACTGGCAGCCGACCCCAACATCCCATTATGTTTGGGTCGGCTTCCAGTCTAGGCAGATTGATTTTTTTGAAAAGAATAAACGATATTACTGCCTCCATCCTCTAGACGTGATTATAAATACATACTATAGTTCTCAACTTTAAACAAACCCAACTATGATAATAAAGAGAAATTATTCTAGCAAACAATATAAACCAAGGTCTTTCAATTGAAGTGCCATTTTAAATTCAACATTGTATTATATTCAGAACCGTTCTTTGTTTCCCGATTTCAATTTTATACTCTTGCCACTTCAATTTCCACCTTCTTTCTGATAGGTTAAAGTTGATTCTTGGTTGCAGGTCAGTCTACAGTGTACGCTGAATGGACCACATCCTGGGAGATTCGTGTGGGAAAGAGATGGTATTGTTATATCGTCGAATACAGATTCTAGGTAAGTTTATTTTAATAATATTATCTTAACCGATTCACTGTCCACGAAGTAGACACAATAGTTAAACAATCAACGTGAATCATATGTGATTCATAGGGTAATAATACTGAAAGGCGCAGCGTTGTTAGTACTCCCATAAAGTGGACCGGTGGCTAAAATGCTGATGATGATGACCACTCATCTTCCTGTCCTTGTCCCATGTTAGGCTTGTGGTCGACGCAACACGTTTTCTCTTTCCATTCTCCCCTGTCAACCGTCACGCTATCATTCACTCCCTTCTCTTTCATAACATTCCTCACACAATCGCTCAATCGAACCTACTACGCTTTGGAATGGGCAATTAGCTTCATCTTTCTGACTGACCGACCCCTTGACAATTTAAAAGTGCCTGTAATTGGTGTATTTGAAATAAATGCTTTGAGTTTGAGTTTGAGATAATATCATTTTATACAAAGTGATATTTCTTTTCTTCATTTTTGACCTCGTACCGTAGAAATCTGTCTACAATCTGTCATTTTGTGTTCCGTTTAGACGGTGGTCACGCTATGCTGGTAAAGAATTAAGTCAATGACATGCTGGTAGATGATCCAAGTAAAATATTGTCGCCATCAAATATTCTGATCACATCGTAACATATACAGTAAAATGGTAACTCTATTCCAGTTATAGCACTATCAAATAGTCAAATCACTTCAGAAAATAAACGTAAAATCGATATCCTTGAACAGTTCTTAAGTAAATCCCAGAAAGACTGGCGCTCAGTAATGGAATCTATTCCAGGAATGTGTACTATAAAATGACAGCCTTTTAAAAACTACGATGCAAGAGCTAAGGATATAGCAGTATGTATTTATCATTATGGGTTTTTATTTTTTCTTTGAAATAGGTATTATTTAAGTTATTACTAAATAATACTATTGTGTTATTAATTTGTAGTTGATTAATTTGTTAGTTAACAATAGAAAAAATATTTTCAAATAAGTACCAAACTGAAGACTGATAGCCTCGTGCATGCGGTTGAAAATAAGTTCACAATCTGTGCGCTTTGAAATAGAAAAGAATATAGCAGTGCCAAGGGCGTCGCCAGCCGATGGCCCAGAGGGAGGCAAGTTGATATAAGGAGGATGGGAAAAGTATGAATTAAAGGTACAGTCATGAGCACATGAAGCTGTAGTACGAGTCTTACCTCTACGGTGATTGTAATAAGAACGGTACAAAGTCCAATGTGTAAAGCACCACGAGCTCTGTAACTGTACGATAAATAAGACTTGCAAATCAAGTTATTACATTTGTTAGAAAAAAATTGATAAAGTTACAATATTTTTTTTTAAATAAAGTGGTAGAGCGAGTCCCTTTTTTTTTTTGAGTTTGGTATACCATAATCTTCTATGGTTTTTTTTGTTTGTAAACTTCTCGATCACTTGATTATGACATTTTTTTAAGTTTTCATAAATAAGTTTTCTGTGTACACTAATCATGGCCAGACCATTGCGGCCATTTTCCCCCATGATGCTTCTTAGTTAGGATTTTGGTTGTTTTTAGCTACAATTTTTTTGGAATCTCTAGGAGGGGGCACCTGCCCCTCCCTGCCCCCCCTTGGCGACACCCTTGAGCAGTGCCCAGCATGCGTGTTCCTAACCGCAGCCAAGACCGATCTTCAATAAGCAGAATAAGGGCTAGCAGCAACAGTATTTTGAAAACCCTATAGACGAACAACACGATGCACCAATATTAAGACACGCTGTCCGGTTGCTTGTGCGGCAGGGATGAATAATAATGATGTGTACTAAATTGATAAATACTAACCCTTAGTTGATAAGTTCTTTGTAGTAACCAATGGGCCAATTTTGTCAAATAAAATAAAATATATTATTATTATTTCCTTTATTTAATTAATGTAAATATATATATACTAGCTTTTGCCTGCAGCTCCGCCCGCGTGGATATTGGTTATCGCGTAAAAAGTCTCTCCATATCCCAGACTATATCCCTGCCAAATTTCATGACGATCGGTTCAGCGGTTTAGGCGTGAAAACGTAAACGAAAACGAAAACGTAAACGAAAACGTAACATACAGACAGACAGACAGACAGACATACCGTCATAATCGTAGAACAGTGTACGGATCTGAAATTTATGTTGAACTCTGCCGCGCGTGCAATAACAGCAGTAAGTATAAGTAAGTATAATTTTTGTCCAAATTTAGTTGAGCATTGATTCGGAATCAGCTCATTGCGCTGATTCCGAATCTATGTTTGACTCTCTGACCTCTGAAGAATTTTTGCGCTTCTAATGATGCATCCCCAGCCGTGCATCATTAGAAGCGCAAAAAGTCTTCAGAGGTACACTCGCCATGAGATCTGGATCAAACTGGTCAGGTTAGGTTAGAACTGTAACCAACCACGCGCGAGCTGAGCAAGCGAAGCAAGCGGTACCGTGGCAGCGGCCGGCGACCGCTATATCCAAGTTGGTCGCAGTTACTTGGCTATTCAGTATTTTTGGGACCCCAAAATGAGATTTTATTATACGTGCCTTCGTATAACGGTAGTCCGAACCAACACGTTTTTTTTTTTTTTAAATTGACTCGCAGATACGAAAAAGTATGGAAACATACACTCGTTAATTATTTCGCAAACATCATCTGCATCTGCAAATACGGCTTAATTAAATATAGGTACTGCGGAAACAATTTTTTTAATTTAAATAAAATATACGTAAAAAATACTTTCTGTATTAAAAGGAATCTTTTTATACGGAACTGATTTTAATAACTGACCCGTTTTGAGTTATTTTTAAGCTGATTGTTAATTTTCTCCGAACTCGTAAAAGGCGTATTCAAAATCGGTTGAAACGAAACAATTACATGCAATCATTCACTTCACATTCACAACTGAAGTTGAGCTTCTGAGATCTTAATACGATAAAACAAAAAACTTTATTTTATTTTATACTTATGTTATTAGTCAATGCATAATTAGCCTATAATGTTCCCACCGCTGGGACTTAGGCCTCCTCTCTGTGAGAGGGAGTTGGCCATAATCACTTCTATTGTCTAAATGCTATTACAATATCAATGAATATTCATTGAAAAAAAAAACACCTTGTATATTGCATGTGAACTTAGGTTTTACAAAAATATAATCATTGTGGACCCTGCCTGGTACAGCAAAAGTACGAGAGAGGAAGAGGGCTTTTATTTGAATATAATACTTGTTATACAATTTAATGTAATTATTTTATAAAACATGTAATTTAAAATTTGTCATTTGTCATATTTAAAATTTGTCATTTAAGTATTTAAATGACAGATTTTAAATTACATGTTTTATAAAATAATTACATTAAATTGTATAACAAGTATTATAGTCAAATAAAAGCCCTCTTCCTCTCTCCTACTACTTTTGCTGTACCCGACCGGGTCCACAATGATTTCATTTTTGTAAAACCTACCACCTAAGTTCACATGCAATATACAAGGTGTTTTTTTTTATATCCCATAACTCTAGGGTAGGAATAAGTCCATCAAAGAATCAACTGGCATATGAATTATTTTTTAATTCAATTTTTTTTTTTTTTTTAACAAAAATCCACAGTCACGATTATTAATGTAAAACACCCTTACGTGAAATATGACAACGTCGCATTTTCTTAGCTTTAAATATTAATGATTGGTTTGAATGAAAATGAATTACTCGTATTTTTCAATGAAACTTAGATACCTACATACATCGAGGGTCACAGTTTCATCAGTTTGGCAACGTCGCAAAAGTAACAATTCGTCATACGGCTGACAATTTTTAACCTAAATTAATATGATTGATGATAATTATCTTCGAAACTATGCATTTTTGGACCACATAATCTAGGACTTTTTGTATTATTTTTACTCATAGAATATAACTCTAGAGTTATGGGATATGAAAAAAAAAACACGTTGTATATATTGAGTATTGAATATTCTTCTCTTTCAGGTACACAATAAGTCAGACAATGGCCCCAGACAGTGGAGTCATCACTCAACTCAACATTTCACATCTGAGAGTGGATGATGGTGGGTTGTTCGCGTGTGTGGCCCACCATGGCGATAGTGTGGTGGTACACCGTGATCGGGTCAATGTTTATGGTGAGTTTACTTATAGAATTGTAATGTATTATTTATATATATTAACAATTGCTTGCTGCACTAACAGTAAACACCAAAGCGTGCAGCAAGCCAACAACAAACAGTCAACTAAAAAAGTTCATGCAAACACTAATCACAAATTTACTGCTAGACAAAAATATATCAAAATTTGGCTCCTGAGCAATTAGGGGCGTTCAACAGATTGATCGCCTGGGTTGTGAGAGCGTATCGAGCAGTATGGGTGTTGTGGTAATGTGTGTATGTGTAGTTTTTTTCAGCGTGTATATTTTATTTGAAACTACCTGACCCGATAGACGTTGTCTTATCAAAATTTCAATAATTTATACAAAATATCCATAGTAGGGAAAGTTACATTTCGCCGCCCCCGCAGAATAAACGCGCAAGTTTAACAAGTCTGTTTTACAGGAAAAAATAATAGTTATTTATGCAACTGTTGTATAATAAGGGGTATTAACACATGAGTGTTTTAATACCTAATTATTACAGTTGCATACAAGACTTTATCTATACCCATGACATGAATCCTCTATAAAAGTTTCTGAAACAGTTTTTGCAATACTAATATCGAACAAAAATGGTGGGATACGACGCTATGGTATAGTATAGTGAAACGCGCGTGCGTGACAATGTTCTTTTTTTGAAATTCATAAAGATACCATCTGAAATAGTTTTTACAATACTAATATCGAACAAAAATGGCGGGATACGACGCTATGGTATAGTATAGTGAAACGCGCGTGCGTGACAATGTTCTTTTTTTGAAATTCATAAAGATACTACGAATTGAGTAGTGAGAATGGAAGGGAGGATGATGATCCCTTCCTTACTCATCAAACATCATCATCATCATCATCCTCGTAAAAGCAAAGGAGTTGCATTATGAAATTCAGTACAACATAACTCCCGTTTGGATGCTATTATGGTTACTATGACACTGGGTGTTTTAATGTTGGCAATAAGCTAACTGTTTCAGAAACTTTTATAGAGGATTTATAGCATGGGCGTAGATAAAAACTTAAATTGATCCCATAACTTTATGACTATGACAAAAGGCAGAGGATGTGTATCCTCGAAACCGGCAAGATCCTCACAGGCTTATATTAAATGACTTGCCAAGACTGGCTAAACATAGTAAAAGCTGTTTAGTTAGCCATGTGTGTTCGTGTATAGAATAAAATTCCAAATGACTTAAAAACTTTATATATTAGATTGTTTAAAACAAAACTACATATTATATGGTTAAATATTAATAATTTTTATAGCATAAAATAATTTAGTGACGGAAAACATTGTTTAACCGTAACCTTAAAAGTCTCTGCACACAGCGGGCGCGGCGCGGCGGGACGGGACGCCGACGCGACGCTGAGCAGTTGTAATGTACTAGATATTACGGACGACGCCACACAGAGCCGTCCGGCTCGACGCGACGCGACGCGACGCTCTGTGTGGCGTCGTCCATAATATCTAGTACATTACAACTGCTCAGCGTCGCGTCGGCGTCCCGTCCCGCCGCGCCGCGCCCGCTGTGTGCAGAGACCTTTAATATTTGCATGCTATGATATACAATAAGCAAAACATGTAGATATGATCTGATCTGACTGATTGTCTTTAATATCTTTAAACACCGTGTTTTATGCAAATAAATATTATTTCTATTTTTATTTCTAGAAGTTTCTTTTTTATGTCGTTTAAAAGATTTTTTTTTTTTTTTGTAGAGAACCTATATAATATTAAGTTTTAAACAGGTACGGTTACGGTTACGGTTTTTTGAAGAGAGGCTATTTGGATCGAACCAAAGAAATTAAATTATTTGGATCGAACAAATTTATTAACACCACAATTATTATAATATATAACGACTTTTACTCCTTGACGGAACAGTTACAAGTGACATATTCTAAACAGTTTTACTCGAATCTTAAAACACTGTCATGTAGGTATACAACCTCCATCATACTTTTTTTTTTCTTGTTATATATTGTTTTTTTTTTTTCTTGTAATGTAATATAACTAGTTTTTTTTTTTGCGTTTTTCGCAGTACAGTGATACCGTTAATGGACTATTAAGGCTCCTACAAAAAGGCGCGACACGCGACTCGACACAAGGACACCGCGTGCCGCGTGACGAGAGGTCCCTTTGTGTCGCGTCGCGTGTCGCGCCTGTTTGTAGGAGCCTTCACGCGTTTATTCTGGTGCAGTCGTAAAGTTTCCAATAATGTAATAGGTGATTAAGTTTTTTTTCTGGATAATATATCATCAAGGTCAGAATTATAACATTATGTTACGATATATCCCCTAGTAGCATTTTTGTTGGCGTTTGGTTGGGCCACATACCTCTGAAGGTGGCCCAACTAAATGCCAACGGAAAATGCTACTAGGGTCGGTAGGAATAAAACTATAAATTAATTGCGATTGCACGTTGCGGAATTATAGTATTAAAATCTGCACCAGAACAAACGCGCAATGGACAACGCCGTTAAAGTGATGTCTGTCAGTCTGTCTGTCTATCTTTCTGTCCATCTGTCACAGCCAATTTGCTCCGAATCTACTGGGCCGATTAAGTTGAAATTTGGTGCACATAATTATGTACTTTTGTTACCCAAACAATACGACGGACGTGTAACGAAAAAAAAAGAAAAAAATGATTTGATTTGATTTGAAATAAAAGAGTTTTGAATATTTATAATACTTTTGGGGGGTGAATTAGAAACTTAAAAAAGAAGCAGAAAAAAGTTTTGCTAACTGTGCCATGTGACATAATTATCAAATGAAAGGGATAATTATGTCACATGGCACATATTATTATTTATTTATTCTAAGGATTTCAGATCAGATATTTCTTTTTATATTTTTAAAATAAATACTCTTAAAGTTATTTAAGAAAATTTATAAATATTTATCATTCCTCCCCCCCCCCCCCTATCTCCAAAACTACTGAGCTTAAAATAAAAAAAAATATACAGAAAATGCTTCTTTACTTATTTATAGATTACAGGAAAACATATAAGAAGTCTATGGTCTTACTATAACATGGTAAATCTCTCAATATTGTGCGTAAAAGCTTACATTTTCAGTTGGAATGTATGGGAGAACTGGTTTTTCAACTACAATGTTTATTTATATATTAAAACTTTATGCACAAGTAAAAAAATACTGTTAATGCCTGAGGCATTTTCTACCAGTCAACCTTAGGGTGATGCAGAGACAAAACATGGCCGGTGAATCATAGGGGACAAATAAATCAAAAAAGAAAAAAAAAAACAACTTATAATATACATAAATGTAGATACATATATACATAAAAACAACAATAAACAGTGTCAGGAGAAATAACGATTGGTAAAACAAATCAGCGCTGGGATGATTCAGCCAACTTCTTACGAATATGTTCACGGGCCTTCACTTTAAATGATAACCGACTGGTGGTTCGTTCTTCATGGCTGGAGGCCTTAAATTTCCGTTAGGAGCTTAAGGCACCACAGGATAGTCCGGTTAAAGAGTCCGAGCCCCTCGTGGCTACACTCTGAGTTGCCATCTCAAAAAAAAAAAAAAAAAAAGTTTCTTGGAATAAATCCATTCCAACTACGGAACCCTTCATTTTGCGTAATTCGACACGCATTAGGCCGGTTTTTAAGTACGAGATTTGGCCTTCTGATACTAGAACCGGAAAAATGTTCCTGTGTCAATTTACTAAAGAAAGAAAGAAAGTTTAGAGGTCAGTCGTAAATAAAAAACAAACGCATGTAGGTACGAATCAGAAATGGAATGAATGTTTATTGCTATAAAACATCGCCTTATATTAACTTAGGGAAACACAAATGTAGTGGTGGTATTCATGAGAATAATCAGGAGGTGGAAAACCAATAGGCGGTCAGGTTGGTAGCTCGCCGAGTATGACGTAGGAACGCGCGCGCGCGCTGTGGTGGCGGCCGGACGTGTGATGCGCTCCTATGACTGTGTAGGTCACTACAAAAGAAAGAAAATAAATTTATTTGACGCAGTTTAAAAACACAATACTGACACAGAACACAAAAAAGACAGAAAAAACTTAAAATAGCAATGTGTGCCTCGCGGCTACGCCAAATAGGCCCAGTTCAGCATAAATGCCAGCGAACTAGTGCCTGACGCTGGTTTTCAACTGGACATTGTATTGCGAGGACGTCTAAAGATCTGAACTCTCCTCTTTTGACCAAAACACTGAGCCAATCACCAAAATAAACATAGCGGCACTAAAACATCTAGGAATCTAAACTGTACACAGTTTGCACACTCGAATTTCTAACCCAACCCAGTCCAAAGTTGGACTTGGTCGGGTTAGAAATTCGAGTGTGTCTTTGCCATCCGCACTTCGCGCACCAGTTGACAATTTCGCGCTCTAGCTGATCTTATACAGACTACAGCCCTTCTATGAAATGTTGTTTTGAGAGAGAAACATGAGTGAGTGTAGATTTGGTATCAAAGTTAGAATCCTGAGTATTTAATTATGTAGTACTTAGTACGTCAAATAACGTACCGTACGGTATTTGAAAATACAGCACAGACTTAATAGTTAAATGTGTTCAATTTTTTTTTTTTTTTATCAATCATTTAATTATAAAATTATTGGCGTGAAGAACACAACCGAACATAATACCTGAATGTATTACCCCTACCTATTTGATATTCCACCAACTCGCACTAAGCGATTTCAAACGTCTTTTATAATGCGCACAGCAAAGGAGTGGAACTCTCTGCCTGCGTCTGTGTTTCCGAACGCATACAACCCTAATCTATTTAAAGTGAGAGTGAACAGGCTTCTTCTGGGTAAGCTCACTCCATCGTAGACTTTGTCTCTGTCACCCAGACCTAGATTAGAGTCAAGAGCAAACCCATAGTATAATAAAAAAATATATTTTTAACAACTATTTCTAACGATGACCCCAATATGACGATAATTATACAGGGTCAAATTAAATTATCTAGCGAAACTTAGCAGACGTGATGGATATAACTGTGGAGTTTTGCTAGCTAATTTAATTTGACCCCGTATGAACAGCGATTTACGCCACAGCCAACTGTAGGTTGACAGGATAATAGTTTTGGTCTTAAAAATCGGTCCAGGAACTTCAAAGTTCCTTAAAAGAAATTCCCTTCTTCCCTTTTATCGTATACTAGCTTCCGCCAGCGGCTTCGCCCGCATAATATCTTTAGAAATTATAGCCTATATTACTCAGTGATAATATAGTATACTTGAGAAATAATTTTTTACATCGGTCCAGTAGTTTTTGAGTTTATTCATATCATACAAACATACAAAAATACAATTTTTTTCTCTTTATAATATTTGTGTAGTAAAAAAGGAACGTTCATATAAAAATACATGATATGCTACAAAGGTATGAAATTATCCCATAACTTTCATGAAGAAACTCGAAGCAAAACTCTATTAAAATAAAAATAGAATAACAAAGAGATAAGGGTAGTTCACAAACTTTATCTTCTTCATAAAGTTTGTGTATTGTGGATGATATTGTTCTTAGGGCGAGGCTTGCAGCTGCGTCAGAATTTTAATGGAGTGAAGCGCTCTAGGCAGTAAGTCCCACTATCTCCTTTTTGAGTGGCTAAACGAGAGAAGAACAAACCTTGAAATGCATTCTTCAATCCAGTTTTCCTTTGACCAATACAGTGATAGAAAATAGTCATAATCATCATAGCTGACATATAGGTCGATCGTCTTTCCGTGTTCATTTTGCGTTATAAAGATTTGTCAGGCCACTAGATTTAGGGCTGTATTTAAATAATTGACGATCGTAGCCAGGGACCGATATCGGTATTCTTCGATATTCGAAGAATACCGATATTATAAGAAAATACCGATAACAGTATCGACATCTGGCATAAATACTCGTATTTTATATCAGTATAAAATATCGATAATTATATCGATACTCAGTACTGATATCAGGCTACAATGTGACGTCACAGAATCTTTTTTGACGATTCTTCAGTCGCGAATCATATTTTGATCCAACCTGACGCTGACCTGCAAATTGCAAAAACGCATACCCAAATACCGGTATTTATAGCGATATTTTGGTATCATGTATCCAAATTATATCGGTATTTAGTCCCTGATCGTAGCATTGATGAAATCAATCAACTCAACTCAGGCCATCGCAGTCCACTGCTGAACATAGGCCTCTTCCATGCTGCGTCACAACACCTTGTCCTCCGCCTTCCGCATCCAGTTCGTCCCAACCACCTTTTTGAAGTCGTCGGCCCATCTAGCTGGGGGGCGTCCCACACTACGCTTACCGATACGCGGTCTCCACTCCAGGACTAATCTGCTCCATCGGCCATCGGTCCTTCGACAAACATGGCCAGCCCACTGCCACTTCAGATTGCTCACTCTGCAAGCTATGTCGGTAACTCTGGTTCTCTTCCGGATAATTTCATTCCTGATTTAATCCTTCAAAGAAACTCCGAGCGCTCCAAAGCGCGCGCGTGATGAAATCAGTGTGTGTTTATTATATTTATTTAAAGTTAATTAAAACGGTACAACACCAATTATATTAATTATCATAAAAACAATTATTTCATTGATAATTAATAATTGTGTTGTATATCATTTAATTTACATACTTTCTCTCATAGAATACCAGACATATACGCATAATTTATCCGCAAACACATCACATTCAGGGTTGGCATTCAGAAGGACATTTAGAATCTTTAGACTATAAAAGACTTGGGATTCGGTTCTGGCTATACCTAGTTTTAAATGGCAGTTGCGCAAACAGATTGTGCCCGGCGGCTTTGACGGTGTCCGATGTATTTGTCGGGCACAAATAATCGGCAGAAAAGGCAAAGGAGCTCTGGGCAGTCGATATGTTCCCGTAATGTGTTACAGGCTACCGTGAGCTGATCAAGGCCACTTCTCACCTCCATTGAGTTAAAGCCTAAAATATATAAAAAATCTCTTTAATTTAAATAGTTTTAGTACGGATCCCTATAAAATGTTATATAATTTTTCAAATCAATCATCCATAATAATATTATAAATGTGAAAGTAACTTTGTCTGTCTGTCTGTCTGTATGTTACGTTTTCACGCCTAAACCGCTGAACCGATCGTCATGAAATATAGGCAGAGATATAGCCTGGGATATGAAGAAGGATATAGGCTACTTTTTTACGCGATAACCGCCATCCACGCGGGCGGAGCCGCGGGCAAAAGCTTGTAAATAAATAAATAAATAAATAACAATGTTACCATGCTTCCACGAGAAAGACACTTAGCTACGTCTTGTGCAACCGGGTAGTCAATTCCGCTTCCAGCATCTGACAGGCAGATATTGCAGAAATACTGAAATTAATAGTGTAACCACAAGCTACCGAAGCAATTTCCAGGAAGTTATTCGATCGATTCGTACTGGACGGTAGATTAAACTAGGTAATGAGGTTGAAATGGATCCGAGTTTACCCTTGCAATGTTAGCTTAATATCCTAATCAAAGTCTGTAGGTATATTTACGATTTGTACGAAGTATACAGGGTCGAATTAAATTAGCTAGCGAAACTCCACAAACAGTATGTGTATCGATATCGTAACACGAAAACAAAAACAAAAATTGGCAGTCATATGGACTGCCGACAGAAGTGAAAACTTCAAAATAACTGCTTTTGACTAAATGCGTATGAAAGTATACATGGTGTAAGGGACAGCCCTCCGCAGACTGATAGCGTAAATTCAGTATATCATACTAGGAAGACCGGTACATGAAATTATTTCAGGAACGTTATGGGAATCCAATAAACCTGATTTGTTTTATTACCTCACACGCAATGTATCGTTACCGTGGCAAAACGCAGGTAGCGAACGGCAGCGCAGCGAGTGAGTTTGATGAACTCTGTAGCTAGGCAGAAAGTGAACAGCTGATTTCGCGCGTCGTTCGTTAAACTATTTTAACATCCATTGCTGTTTTTATTTTTATTTTAGCTGTTTTATTTACATAAATGGAGTGCTTCGTCCAGAAAAAGTAATTTTACATTAAAATAAAGGAATCGAAACTGAAAAAACGATAAAGAAGATGAACATTTTCCTGAGAAAATTTCCCGTGGAATATGATTCAAAATAAGGATCTGAATGCACTCTGTTAGTTTACGGAGGGCTGTCCCTTACACCCTGTATATGTATGTTATACTTATAGCAATTTTTTTTGTCTATCTGTTTGGTCCGGCTAATCTCCAAAAAGTCTAGACCGATTTTAATGGGACTATCGCTGGCAGATAGCTGAAATTATAAGAAGTCCCTAAGGCTAATTTTATTTACGTCAAAATAACTGCTTTTGACTAAATAGTCAAAAGCAGTTATTTTGACGTTCATACTTCGCGCGTCGTTCGTTAAACTATTTTAACATCCATTGCTGTTTTATTTTAGCTGTTTTATTTACATAAATGGAGTGCTTCGTACAGAAAAAGTAATTTTACATTAAAATAAAGGAATCGAAACTGAAAAAACGATAAAGAAAATGAACATTTTCCTGAGCAAATTTCCCATGGAATATGATTCAAAATAAGGACCTGAATGCACTCTGTTAGTTTACGGAGGGCTGTCCCTTACACCCTGTATATGTATGTTATACTTATAGCAAAAAATTTTTTGTCTATCTGTTTGGTCCGGCTAATCTCCAAAAAGTCTAAACCGATTTTAACCGGACTATCGCTGGCAGATAGATGAAATTATAAGAAGTCCCTAAGGCTAATTTTATTTAGGACTAGCAGCCCATCCCGGCTTCGCACGGGGTAGACAATTATCATTTTAAGACTCATTTTTCTACACCTTCGGTTACATTGTTCAAATTTTACCAAGGACCCCTAATTTTTTTCAAAATGAAATGTAGCCTATGTCAAATTGGAAGAATGTAGCATTCTATTGGTGAAAGAATTTTTTAAATCGGCCCAGTACTTTTTGAGCCTATTCATTACAAACATACAAACATACAAAAATAGGTACAAATCTTTCCTCTTTATAATATTAGTGTAGATTTATAATATTAGTGTAGATAGTGTAGATAGTGTAGAAAAAGCCACGCGGGCGCTTCTGTGGGCGGAAGCTAGTTTGTAATAAATAATTCAGTATCACAACTACACTTTAATTTATTTTTGGTTGCTGCGACCCAAATGCCTTTGAGGAATCAATACGGGAAGGAACGGGCATTGACCCCCACGCCTGTTCATCGACATAGACAAATTACGTTGATATATCCTGTAAAACATCCACATCTTTGTAAATGAATAGCTTTTGAACCCATAACCTAGTAGTTAATTTAAGAATTTACTATGGAGGAGGAGCATTTATTATGCGCACAGCCAAAGTGTGGAACTTTCTGCCAACGTCTGTGTTCCCTTCCACTTATAACCCGTCTGCCTTCAAAGCAAGAGTGAAAAGGCATCTTCTGGGCACGCTCATTTCATTGTAGACCTCATCCATTGCAAACAGCAATCAAAAAAATTAAAATAAGGATACACACAACACTTAGACTCACACACTAGAAAGACACTTAAATGAACCTCCCCGCAACATCAGAAATAATTTTATATTATTCAATAATATAAAATTATTTCGTATCTCTGAACGTGAACATCAAATTCTTGTGAGATCCACCCTACCGCACTGAGGGCACGTGGTGGATTGCGGCCCACTTCCTCTCAGAGAGTAAAAGATAGAAAGAAAAGTATTTATTGGGACTCATACAGGAAGATCACATTTTAAACTAAACACACTCATAGTAACACTAATAAAAAAAAAAAAAAAAAAAAAAACAAAAGTAAAATGAAAACAAAACCTTTACGTGGCCAAAAAGGCTCCTATCTCAGCATGATGCTGCGACATTTAAAAATAAGTGTCGCAGCGCTGGTATTCTGATAGGGCCCGCTGTGATGTCACGGACAGAAATAAAAAATAAAATAAAATAAAAAATGGGCTAATAGAGTGGGCTTGTGTCCCAGCAGTAGAAACATTATATGTTGAATATGCAAAACAAGATCAAATTATTACAATACCTGCGTGTCGCTGATAATCCAGTTAAAAGAAAGAAAGAAGAACTATTTATTGTGACTAGCACAGGAAGATCAAAAACTTAATTAAACACACAATGATTAAAAGTGAATGAAGAAAATTATATAAAAAGAAAATAAAAAAACAGAAGGTCCTGTACGAGGCCTGAAGGCTCCTATCTCAGCATGATACTGCGACATTTAAAAAATACCTAAGTGTCGCCACGCTGGTATTCTGATAGTTGCACTACTGTACATACTGTACTGTAGTTGAAAGTTATGCTTTCATAATAGTAACAATGATATCAGGAATGAAATTATCTGGAAGAGAACCGGAGTTACCGACATAGCTTGCAGAGTAAGCAAGTTGAAGTGGCAGTGGGCTGGCCAAGTTTGTCGAAGGACCGATGGCCGGTGGAGCAGACGAGTCCTGGAGTGGAGACCGCGTATCAGCAAGCGTAGTGTGGGACGCCCCCAGCTAGATTAACCGTCGACCTCAAAAAGGTGGTTGGGACAGACTGGATGCGGAAGGCGGACGACAGAGTGTTGTGGTCATGTATGCAGCCTAGGAGAGGCCTATGTTCAGCAATGGACTGCGATAGGCTAAGTTGATTATTGATTGAATAGTAACAAGGTTACAGTTTATTATTTATTTATTTAAACTTCATGTACAATATTGGTACATAGGCGGACTTAATGCCACAAGGCATTCTCTACCAGTCAACCTTTGGGTTAATTAAAAAAACAGTGATAGGGTACAAAAATAATGTCTAAAATACTAACTTCTTGATTACGAGAATTTATATAGTTTTATTGATACACATATACAAATAAAATAAACTAATAGATATTTTAACAAATACCACCTAATAATAATTACTATGACTAGACTATTATTTGAGAGTTATTTAGTATGACTTAAGTAGTGGTTACGAACTTTTCTTTTAAAAGTAAATTTGTTTTCAGCTTTTTTAATGCCAAAAGGTAGCGCGTTCCAGAGCTTTATAGTAAAGATAGCGTAAGAATTTGACATAAAACCGGTACGGTGTGAAGGAATTTGGAGAAGTAGACACTTTGAAATAATTCTTTAGATAATCGGGAGCACATGGATCGTTCATAATCGTGAAGAGCAAGCAGAGAGATCTGAGGAGGAAGAAATATGATCGTAGTTTAAGCAAAAAAATCGTGGCAAAAAAGTTACCACTGTAGTTTTGCTTTTCATTTGCAATCTTAATTAGATGGGATTAAAACTAATTTGACTAAAAGGCACGCTGCTTATTTCAGCACTAGAGTGAAGTGATATAACCAAATGATGCTAGCAGTCTAACGATCCAGGGCTAATTGGGCTAAATCTGTATCAAGCACACGGCTAACGCAAAATTAAGCAGAAATTCAATTGGAGAGATTCGTATTTGGTGAAACGAAAATTTTAGCCGTACAAACTCAAATTCAAAGCATTTATTTCAAATAAACCAATTACAGGCACTTTTGAATTGTCAAGGGGAAAGTTGCCCATTCCAAAGCGTAGTAGGTTCCTATGGAGAAGAACGGGCAAGAAACTCCACGGACACTCTTTTAAAACAAAATATTGTTACAAAATATTGGTTACATTACATCATTTTTGTTGAAATTATACATGTGAGAACAATGTAGAAAGATGTGCTCATTAGAAGCGTCCGTAATAAAAAGATAAAAACAGAAAAAAGAAAATAAACCCGATAAGCCATCTGGCATCTAAGAGATGACTAGTCCCCAGTCTCTACTGATGGTACCCGTTCACGATCATGACGCATGGACACACACACCACCACCAGCGAGAATTTTGAGTGAGCATGGCATACTGACTCATTTGGCAAGTTCTGAAGAATAACTGTTAGCAATGTTTAAATTTTAATTTTAATTTATCTTTTTCTGTTTTGTGTTTTGTTAAATATAATAAAATTGGACATAGCTGTCCCCAGCTGTCGACATAGCTCACAGAATAAGCAAGCTGAAGTGGCAATGGGCCGGCCATATTAGCCGTAGAACCGATGACCGCTGGGATAGACGTGTTCTTGAGTGGAGACCGCGAATCGGCAAACGTAAGGTAGGACGTCCTCAGGCTAGGTGGAGCGACGATCTCCGCAGGGTGGCTGGTAGCAGCTGGATAAGAGTTGCCGAGAATCGAGCTGAATGGCGTGCAATTGGAGAGGCCTATGTCCAGCAGTGGACTGCTATAGGCTGATGATGATGAATAAAATTGGTATCTGTGTGTATGTTAAATATGTTTTATGTTTAAGGCTAATTTACTTTAAATTATTATTTTTTAAATTGGATTATCTTACGTAATTTTTAAAATTGTTTCTTTTGTTTTTATTATTTTTCTATTTAGTTTTTAATTTTATAGTATAGTGCTTGTGGCACATTGATTACGTTTATGGGGCATGCGGTGCTAACCTATACGAAATTGTTATACTAACCTTAGATTTTAGTCAAACATTATTTTATCATTTAAACAGTGTAAACAATTGTTGGTTTCCCTATAATGAAAAATAAAATAAATACTCTTAGATACTGTCTTGCTATATGATAACGTCTCAATCTCATCACTGAAAGATAATTAGTAAAATCTAATCAGAGCATTTTGAAGACGAGACAATTGAGCTAAATATGCGCTGAACCAATTTTGTAAATTAATTCTTTATTGTCATAAAGTAAGCACAAATACATACTCGAATTGTTGTTGGGCGCGAAAGTGTTGTATTTAACGCTTAATTTACCTAACATAATTTATATAACTAGCTATTACTTATATTATGTTTATTTATGTGCAATAATAATATATATTTCATGTTATTTGCATACTTTGTTTTTTTTTTTACTGAGAAAACTCGATTAAGTGAAACCCGTTATTTTATTAATTAATTACATGGTTATAATAATTCCTGTTACACCGTTTTCAGTGTTGTTCCGTGTGGTGCCAGACGTAAAGAATAGCACCAGCTATTTCCTCTCGTGGGTGTCGTAAATAAAAGGCGACTATGGGACTTACTAGAGAATGGGAAGCAGCGTTCTCTATGCATTTCTAATACAATACTGCGATCGCTAACCCGCCTGCCAAGCGTGGCCATTATGGTGAACCCCCCTCAATTGGGGATGGCCTATGTATGCAGTGGACGTCTTTCGGCTGAAATGATGATGATGATGACACCGTTTTCTTTAAAGCATATTGTTCATCTTCATAACATTTTTTTTAACGGGTATGCATTTATAAAAGAGGAAATATATAATATATGTATATATGCTCTTGATAAACTTCTTATACTAAATTAACTATCAAAATAAAAATATAATATTCTGACCTAACTTAAACTATTAACAAAATAAAATATGGCGTCGAATAATTCCTCAGCATCATTGCCAACTGGTCATGTACCCAAGAGACTGGAAGCATTACCACGTTGTATGGTAATGCTTAGGTTCTGGTCAAGGTACGAGTAAAAGCCAGCCCTTGGGTCATGGGAATCCACATAATTAATTTAATGAAAACCTTGTTTTCGAGAAGATTATTTTGTGAATTCATGTTTATTTTCATAAAACTCTTGATCGCTATAAGTTTTGAAGTGCACCCATTTCCTCCAGAAGCCATAATATTTTATATCCAATTGGAATATTTAATGCTATGCTGCATATACCGATAAAAGATGGTCGTCCCCGTTTATGTACTGTTTAAAACTCTACGTGTAAAAATAAATGGGACTCAAAATAAATGGGTTGGAAGATGTTGGGATCAACTTAAATGGAAAATGGTCTTGTCTATCGTATTTTAACTTGAATGTCAAAGATTGCGCATTGGTATTGTTTGTTCCTAAAAAAAATTAGAATTTCAATGTTTCCTACAAAATGGTTGGTGTTACCTTGCTAGTCTTTGCTTCAAGTTAAATGGCTGCCATCAGCAATACAGCAATTCTGGGGCCTTACTCCCGACAGCATCAAGTTCTGAATCAATCGAATTGGATTCGAATTAAATGCCATTCCATACTCTTGAATCCGACACTAGCGCACGATCGTTCGGTGGTTCGAAGCGAAACTAACTTCGATCGAAAGATTCGTGAAAAGATATCTAATAAATATATTACACGATATCAAAAAAGCTACTTTATTCAGACCCGTTGAGATAGCTACCTAAAAGACATAGAGCACTTGAAGATGACGTAATCCGCCGGATACGCTTAAAACGACGCTGATATATCTCGAACCTATGTAGATCTTGGTTTACGATTCAAATTGGTTCGGGAGTAAGGTTTTAAATCGAGTTAGGATCGAAACGAGTTCGAATCGGAAACAAAATCAAACTCGAATCGTTGTCGGGAGTAAGTCCCCTGACATTTCATAAGTGCCCATGCAGGTTTATGTGAAATAAAATATTTTGATTTTAATTTTGAGTAGAGATGGTCGAAAGTGCTATGACAATTATAATCCATACAAATAAACAAAATTGAAGTGTCTGTTGTTACCAGGCCTCCTCTCACCGAGAGGAGGGGAGAGGAGTGTCCGAGCAATGGGAACATTATAGACAGATATATGCTATATACTCGTATACCGCACATCGGCAACGAGTGCCACGAGAGTCACAACACAATAAATGTAGTTTTTGGGAAATCACTTCTCTTTTGTTACAAACTAAATTTCCATTTTTTTTTTTTTCTGAGAGTGCATGTCGTATATATATTTAAGGCCCAGATATACGCCAGTGACCTTGAGTGGTAAGCTTGCGTGTTCTATACTGAGCTCACGCAACGCATCGTACGTCCAGCCAATAGTAATAGGAATCGCCCATCCAGGAGCGTTGTCCCGAATAAGACGCATTATTAATTTATTATACATAAAAAAAGGTATTTTAATAAAATATGTATACTAAAAGATCAATAATTAAATAATCTTTAAAAAGGTGAAGGTTTCAGAAAAATATGCTTGATAGATTTTGCGCGATTCTCAGTTTTTTATCCGCGTTAGACATAACTTTACAAATTAATTTCACTGTACTTATAACAAAAAAGCAATTTTCAAATGTCTGTCTGCCTCTTTGTACCTGCTAATCTCCGAAACGGCTGGACCAATTTTGACGGGGTTTTCACTGGCAGATGCTAATATTATAGGAGTAACTAAATCCGCGGGCAGCAGGAAGTAATATTATAAGTTTGGAGTATGGATTTGTGCCTGATTGGTGGCAATAGGCTCGCCCCTTATTACATGGGACTTAAACATAACTGGCGAAATGTGGGTGGGTTTGGGTTTACCTCTGCCTAACCCTTTGGATATTCCAGGCGTGATGTTAGGTTATAAGTACGTATTGACCTCTATAGTAATAGAGGTATGAGGAACAGGGTGTAAATTCATGTGCCTGTGGTGTGAGGGCCACTTTGTTAAAACTCTTTGAAAATGTGCTTAAGATTTAGTGAACATTCCCAAAGAATTGTGAAAGTTGGAATCAGATTTTGTGAAAATCAAATAACCGAGTTATAGATTGTAAAGTTGGGCCCTCAGTTCTCACATAGAGGATTGAGGGCCACCTGAACCTGATAAACTATGGACACTACAGAAAAAGTCTATATGCCAAAACCTAAGCTAATACCAAACAAAATTCTTGAAAACAAGATATTATCGCAAAACACTGTTCTACTTTGTACAGTCCATAACTCGGTTATTTGACTTTCATAAAATCTGATTCGAACTTTCACAATTCTTTGGGAATGTTCACTAAATCCTAAGCACATTTTCAAAGAGTTTTAACAAAGTGGCCCCTCACTCCACACGCACATTAAAGTTCCGCCGCCACAATACTTTTTTTTTTTTTGAGGATTACTATTAGTTGCTTGCTAGTAATCTATTTGGATTGCAAATTACTGTGCTTCTATCAATACTACCGATCACTGGACCTCGCTCTAACGTTTGAGATTTTTCCACTTAGCCTCATTGGTCTATTATGAGGTAGACTATATTTATAGCAGTAGATACTTAGTTGAATTATGAATCTACCAATATTTACGTAGTAGAACCTTTCTTTTTAGTCTCAATACCAACACAAACTACCTCGTTGGTCTATGAGGTAGAATATATTTGTAGCCGTACTTAGTTGAAACATGAATCGTATCAATACTACCGGTATGATCACCCATATCCAGTTTTAGGTTTTTGTTCAACCTACTTTATAAAGCAATCTACCAAAAAAGCGTTATATATTTGTTTTACTTTAATAATGGCACAAGCTTCAAATTTTGTAAATATTACGAAAGTACCTACTCCAAATAAATTCAATTCCGTACCGTTCCAATGCATCACAAACTTCAAAACCAATTTTATTCTCGCATACAAACTGTTTGAAACAAAATGTTTTGTTCTAGGACCGCCGTATATCCGGACGTTGCCACCTTTCAAAGTCCAGAGTGGACAAAGTGTCACGTTAAAGTGCCCGTACTATGGGTACCCAGTGAGGTAAGGCTTCAAGATTCTTTTTTATTTAATAGTTGATGTTTATTTGTTTGACGACGTAGAACTGTAGTGTCGTACGTTAAGGCTCGATTTACATTTGCATTAGTTATGCAGCGTGTAAAGTTCATTGACGTCTACTTAAAACATATTAGACACTTCTCAATGAAAAAAAAATCGGGGTGTGGTGAATACGTGTATGTAACGGGAAATATTTTCTATAAGCGTATTTTATAATAAACAGAAATTATGTGACGCAGCGAAACGAACTCAAAATGGCGGCGCTAGCCCCTCCGTCGTGCGCGATGCGTCACTGTTCTCACTCAACGTAACAAATTCTGGGATCCTTTAGCTATCGAATGGTGTAATTAAATTTTGGATGTAGATGATAAATATACAGCTGCGACACCAAAAGCTATAGCCTAGTGGTGTGACCTACGGACTGCCAAGACATAGGTCTCAAGCTCGACCGCCCCTAAGACGACCAACTGACCGAATCCAACGCACTTCAGACTTTCCGGATTCATTTATTTATTTATTTATTTAACAATTTATGTACACACATATAAACAGACAAGAAAAAAGGAACAGAAAAATACGTACAAAGGTGATGCTTATTTCTAATGAAATCTCTTCCAGCATACCTGCGATAGGAAAGTGGATATAGAGATGTAGACAACGTGTGTAAATGTAGAAGAAAAAAAAAAATTATATAAGAAAAAAAAAATATACATAAAATCAAAATAGCTATACACTAGTATAAATACTTATAAACATACAATAAGAGAATATCATATACTTACATACATACTTCTAAAATAAATATCACTCAAATATATACTTAGAACTACAATGTAGTGGAAAATAATAAATACATAATAATATGCAACTATGACGAAGTAGAAAGATAGTGATCCTTTACTCTTCTTTTAAAGGCTGCAACAGTTTGGCAGTCCCTAATGTCATAATGTCTTAATGTCTTAATGTGCGTATCGAATAATTATCACTTGCTTAAAAACCTGTAAAGGAAAACATCCTAAGGAAACCGACATGCCTGCATGAGAGATATTTCTCGACGGGATGTGAAGCCAAGTCAGACGCCCATGGCGGCCTAAGGAAACCGACATACCTGCATGAGAGATATTTCTCGACGGGATGTGAAGCCAAGTCAGACGCCCATGGCGGTATAAAAACTTTGATACCAGCCCCTCTAGCTAAGTTACAAACGTTTCGCATCGAATCTCTTTCTACAATCGTTGATGCCTCGTCCGCGTCATAAGCGACTATAGAAAACGATAAGTTGGTAGACAAGTCGATCACTCGATCTACAACGTATTTAGATCAACGTTGTAGAAAGGATCAGATTTCACTCTAACATTTTGAACGATCTGATAAGTTGTAAACTTGTCTACGAATTTTCTATTCGTTTGTTCTGACCACGTGACTTAACGTTGAGATGATGTCATTCCTATACATTTGATCAGTTTTCTATTAGCGTTGTCGATTGTAGAGTGTCAACTTGGCTACGGCAACTGGTTAGTCACCAACCACATGAAAAAGAAAGACGAAGCTGTAACACCAAACTGTATCCCCCGATGTTGTTATCATCAGTTTGCTGAATTGCCTCCCACTATGGAAGCAGTAGACGTATTTACGTAAAATTTTTCACTATTAGCCTGATATTTTGACACAACTGTTTATTTATTTAATACTTTATCACAAAAAAAAATGTACAGAAACGGACTTAATGCCATAGGCATTTTCTACCAGTCAACCTTTGGGTAAGATAAGATAAGATAAGATCATTTATTTATCCAAAACATAAGTATACACACACTAACTATTCTTTGAATGCTTCAAAGATCTTTTGGTTCTTGGATGACATTGACATTGGGCGCTGTAGGTAAACATTTGTGGAATTGTGTAAGCGGCTTTAGTTTTGAATTTAGCCACGCGCTGAAAAATCCTTGTACGGATACTTGAACTAAATGCGGTGCTAAACTAATGTAATTGTAAATCAGCCATTACAAACTGTTGTCGACTGCATTGTATCGTATTTCTTAATCACCTTTCAATTCAGCGTTTTTAATTATTCAACCTAATTGAAACAATTTAGTTGAACTGTGTATTGTTGGTATTACGAAAGTAGTATTTATTTTAACTTCAATGTTAATCTGTGTTTGTGAAATTGATTTAAAAGCAATAAGATTTCGTTTCATTTCGCGTCAAATCAAATTTCGTGACTCTTTTTACTGTAGATTTTCTATTGCGCATAGTTTCGGGTTTTATTTTAGTTTTTGGTCATTCAAGCCCATTGTATCACAAGACAAAGCATTCCAGAGATTTTTAACGAGAATGCAAAAATATTTGAGTCTAAATTCTGTAGCTGAATAAAAAGGAAATTTTGGGATAAGTTCAGATCATAGCACTGGATGGACGTTATGCTATATACTAAGTTCTTTGCATGACCTAATAGTGTTACAATTCCTTGTGTTCAGTTAAATGTGCGTGCAGTAGTTTTCTTCTGAACTTATATCCATATTATGTAGCAGGTGACGTTCTGTAGTTTCTGCCGATGTCCATGGCAAGACATGAGTTTATGTATGTATATATCCATAGGTAATTTTTTTCATTGGTTGTACAAAGCTTATTGAATTCTGTTACTGTAATTTATTTTTATAACAATACAATGCTTTTCATTTCCATTCTTTTCACTATCACAATTAAAATTAATCAGTTGAAATCCTTCAACGGCAATAAATTTAACCTTCCAACGAGAATCAATTTCTTTTGTCGTGTACAATATTCTTTTGTCTCTTTCCATTTTCCCTTTTATTCTACCTCGAAACATTATTTATAAACAATAATATTCAGTACATTTACGAATAATACTTTTAGCTTTGATGTCATTTTTATGATCTCTTCCCGAGAACTCCATCAAATATTTTTATGGCAAATAAAGAACGAACGTGCACAATTTTTGTTAAAAAATAATCCAATATGGTTTCTTTGTTTTTTGGCAGAGTATCGCTATACCACTATACCGCTAATTGGGAAAAGTAGAAAAGTTTGGCGCTGAATCGGTTTTTTGTTAACTTTTTCGTAGTTTTGTAGTATCGGAAACCTGAATATATGTGCATGTTTATCAAATTCTGTGGAATTGTATATCCTTTTATCTGAGGGTTGTTTTTTTTTGGAACAACAATTCGAAGCAAAGTTTCGTCATTTACTAGATAAAAAAAGTTAATTTCCTGGTTTTGCATATTGTAAATTACATATTATTTAAATTTCTGTAAGTACCGTTCCCAAAAACACTGTTATAAAAGATATTGTTTTTATTTAATAACAGACACTTTTTTACTCACAAATAAAATAAAATAAGTCCAGTTTTTCCAAGTTCTAAAGTCCTTATCCTTAATGCTTCTTTCGCAGAACTACTTAACATAATTCCTTTTACTAAAGACGCTGCTATATAATCATGTATAATAATCTTTGCTGAAGCAAACAGTAACAGAAGCTTCTAATACTTCCATTTGCAGAGAAATAACCTGGGAATACAAAGGAAAGGAAATAAACACAGATATAGCTACACAGAATAATCGCTACAAAAGATCAGCTAACAAAGCAGCAAGTACAGAAATATTTGGTCGAAAACCAAAGTTAAGAGAGAAAAGAGACCTACCGATAGTCTCCAATGATGGTACACTAAACATACCTAAAGTGTCTAAAACTGATAATGCAGCTGCATACTCTTGTATCGTCAGAAGTCCGTCAGGTGAAATGGCTAAAAGATCGTTCGAGTTACATGTAGTTGAGGCACCGCAGTTGGAAGAGATATTACTACCGACGGATTTACAAGAAGGACAGATTGTTCAAATACATTGTAATCTTAAGAGCGGAGACTCGCCTGTTTATTACTCTTGGTTGAAGGATGGGAAGAAGATTCCGACGCATTTGAAGGTAAAGTTTGTGTTGTATTGTTTGATATATTTTGTTTTGTAGATTAAATATAACTAGTAGTTTCAAAGGTTTATAACAAAGAAGATGTTGTTGTCGCCGTTGATGATAATAAAAATGATTGTTAACTGTCTATGCATTCAGGTATACAGTCAACATTAGAAATGAAAATAGTGTTGATTTTCAAAAAAGTCACAAACAAGTCTTCTGCTGAACATTTTGATTTCATAACAAAAAACAACAGTGGCTTAAAAGATACAATGCCCGGCACAAGAAAAACATATTTTAGTCTTCAACACTTTACTCAAACCGTTAAAATATTTGTCGTAATTGTATTATAATAAGAGCACGAAATATTTCACTCAATCTCAATTCCAAAACCTGAATTTACCTAACTCCTACTATAATTCTAAAAATGTAGATCAAAATCCTTAAAATTTTCATAAATTTTCAGATCGTGGAGAGGAGTTTAGAAGTATTCAGCGTTCTTATAATAAAGAATGTCTCTTTGGATCACTGCGGTACCTACACTTGTGTTGCTGCAAACCACGTAGCCAAAGTGAACCGGACTGTGAACCTTTACATAAAAGGTAAATTAACGACATAGAACAGTACAGAAGGTCGACTCCATACAACGAGCGTAAATGCACTCACACATACATAGACATGCTTCACGTACAGCGAGTGCAAGCGCAATCGGTTTTTTTTTTTTTCTAAATGGCATGTCGCAGGTCATCCTAGGACTGCTTAACCAAACTTTCCTGCGGTTGCCTCAAAAAATTAAGGCCTCCAGTCAGGACAAAAAACTTATAAACTAAGCAACTACACACTAAGGTTACCCCCTGTGGGGGAGGACAGCAACGGATAGGCTGGATCTGATTCAGATTAGTTTTTTTTTTTTAATTGTTTATTAACACATTGACTGTCACCGCGGTCACCGGTGACCGCTAACAATAGTTTTTCTATTGTGTCTGTTGTCTGGCAGTCAAAGCCTTAATTAAGGATTAAAACAAAATATAAACAGAAATGTTGAAACACTTAAGCAATCTTAAAACTAAATAAATAACATTATTTATGATTAAAACATTGTTTACGGCTTTGCCTGCCAGACAACAGACACAATAGAAAAACTATTGTTAGCGGTCACCGGTGACCGCGGTGGCAGTCAGTGTGTTAAAAAACATTGTGGGTAGTTCGTCAATAATAACTAAAAAAGTACAAAAACAACGACGGCGCGGATCAGACAGCCCGTCGATGCTAATTACTAAATGAATGAAATTTAAACAGGATGGTGTATTTTCAAAGAGAATCAAAGAATGTTTTGTATTTACTTTTCTAATTAATATCTGTTATTTCTGATAGAATTTTTGTTGGAACATCATTAATTAGAGTGGGTATTAAATAAGCGTTCGTTCGTTTCCCGTAATAGTTTTTGTATCTCGGTACTACTAGTACCAGGAGTTGGGGCTGCAGGCTCAGCCTTGCGGGCTGGGGCGAGCAAGAGTCGAGGCGGCAATCGCAGCCGCGACTGGCATTTTTTTGAGATCGCCGTACGTAAGTCTCTATGTGTGCTTGCGTTTGTCTTTGCTCGTTGTATGGAGCCGACCTTCTGCACTATTCTATGGTTAAGTGAAAGACTAAACTCATTTGTATCGAATAGCTGACAATGCATAAACTGCCAATTGAAAACATAACGTATGCCATAAAGCTTAAGATCGCATTTGCAGTTTTTTGTAACCGGACGGTCTGTCCAGCAATATTATTTTATATGAAAACAATTTATGTCATTTATAGTGTTTTGTTGCTATGTTTTAATGTTGAATAATATATCTTTTTAGATGTATTTTGTAATATTTAGAGGTTTTTCGGTTCGATAAGATTTTAACATACTCTGGTAGTTCGAAGTAATTACGAAGTTAACTATTACATAAAGAGTGGCTAATTAAATAAGGTAGCGAAACTTTGCAGATGTGATGGATATCGATAACCAACCATGAAAAAAAAACAATCGTTTGATGATTTTGTATGGGGTCATCGATAGTAGTGGTATAGTTGTAGTCAATTAAAATATCAGTTTACAAAATCAGTATTTTTTTTTTTTCGTATAAACTTCACTGACATGATGAGTATCGATATCTAAATACGATAAAACAAAAGGAAACAATTTTTTTCAACTCATACTTCAAGTAACAAGACTTCCACCGATCTTTGAGCACAAAAAAAAAAAAACATTTTTACCTTTATAATGTTTATATATCACGTCTGCAGTTTCGCTAGCTAATTTAATTTAACCCTGTATGAAAATATTGCTGTAATAGTCAACTTCGTGATGACTTTATCACTTACGACAACAATTCCCATTGAATAGAAACTTACTAAAGTGGAAGCAATCTAACTGACACATAAAACACGACACGATTGACACGCAAAAGAAGCGCTTCTCTGCTTGCTCGTCTTCGTGGCGGTACCAACACTATCTTGAGTTTGTTCGCAGATAGATGGGGGTCTCCAATGCTGCGACATTGGATGAAACTCCACACTACTTGTAACACTAGTTTTTAAGACCATTGTTACTAACACTATACGAGTAGACCTTGTCGTTTTACGACGTGCAAATATTCGCGCGATATTCAACCTTTAGGCCTGATACAGCACCCGTCGTGTGTGTACGCACGTGAACACGCGGGTGGGCTCCTTGGGCAATTAATTACCCGTAGTTTAATTTTAACGGTGTGCATGTACAGTCGTGTCGATAGAGAACTTAGCGAAATAACAAATAGCAAAAAAATAAATCTACACATAGTAAGCTGGCACTACCGGGCCGCGCGCGTGCCCCCGCGACTGATGCCCGCCTGGTTCACCGTGACGGAGCACTTTTGTATGGAACCGCGCGGGTGTCCGCTTCATGCAGTTTCATCCCTTAAGATGTCGACTATACCTTCTTACTAAATAATTATAAGTACACTATAAAAAGCGGTTATTTAATCCCTCAGGGCTCTGTGATATCTCCCCTCGCTTTCACGCTATTCACCAGCGATATCCCCAAGAGTAGGTTGGCACAGTTGGCTCTGTTCGCAGACGATACGGCCATCTATTACAAAGGGACTAGTCATATTAAAATCACTAACACTCTCCAGACCGCGGCCAACAAGCTTGGCGAGTGGTTTAGAAAGTGGCGCATAGAAGTAAATCCCGACAAAAGTCAAGCGGTTCTTTTTTCGAAGCCGCGCCATCGCCCCCCTAAGTTCCGACCGATCACCATGTTCGGCAAGCCTATCCCTTGGAAGAAGCGAGCCAAATATCTAGGTGTGGTTCTAGATCATCATCTCTCCTTTTCTGAGCATATAAAGAAGGTGCGCGCGCGCGCCGCTTTAGCTCTCTAGGCTCCATTCCGTCCTAAATGCAAAAAGCAAATTGTAACTCAAGTACAAATTGCGCATTTACACTACGTGTATCCGCCCCATCATGACGCAAAACCCTATCTCATCCATAAGATGCAGACCCTCCAAAACCGTTTCCTTCGTAAAATCACGGGTGGTTCGTTCGGAACACAAACCGTCATTTAGAACTTAAAATCCCTACGATAGCCTAATTCATGAAGTGCATTTCAAAGCGCTTCTTCGATTCCGCAGCCACTCATCGCAACAATCTAGTTGTGAAGTCTGCCAATTATACCCCCTCTCGCATCAGTAAGACTCGTCGTCCAAGGCATGCACTGACCGACCCAGACGACCCCACGACTCTCCTCCAGGAGAGCAGTAGGGAAATAAGTACAGTAGCTCGCAAACTTAATACACGACCGTCATTCCGAACTCGCCGCCGAGGCGCATCGCGAAATCCCTGACTAAATAGTCCTCCCCGACCCTTGCCCGTAAGCGAAGCGCCAGCACGCGCTATAGCTGAGCCTGTAGCTTTAAATTCCCCTGATAATTATCATAACCCTGATTTTATCCAGCCACCGTCGTTCCCTTGCCATCCTCTCTCCGACTCTGCCCTAAGCCGAGGTTCGTACCCCACAGGGGGTGCTCTTAGCGCACATTCGTTTAGTTTATAAGTTTTTGCGCCCCGGCTGGAGGCTTTAAGTTTTTAGGAGCTTAAGGCAACCACAGGAAAGACCGGTTAAAGAGTCTCAAACTCTCAGGGTTAACTCTGAGATACCCTAGATAAATAAAGATTATTTGATAAATAAGTAATTATCCCTTTTCTTGCACATAATCATGTCTACATAAAAACTGATTTGAATGCAATCTTATGTAGCTTTAACTAATTCTGCATTATGCTCATTAATTTTAATACTAAAGTATCAAAACCGTCTCCTGTTTCAGAAACATGGTTCTTACATTACAACACTTGAATATGCAAAAAGTTTGGCGAAATACTATTTATTCGTCTCATATTTTAGCATTGTTTATACAGAAACACTCGGTCAAATGAGTTTTATCATGAATATTTAATATTAAATCCAAGTGCCTGATCAAAGATGAATTGCGATTTTACTTTCTATTTCCTGGAGCTTCTTTTTTTATTGAGAAGGACGCATAAATGATTTCTCCACTCTCGCTTGCTATCTGATTGAAAGTCAAGATGGTATTTCAGGGACTTTTAAAATAGAATAATATTATCTTTCTGTCAAAACATTGATTCGGTTTTTAATTTTAACTTTTACGTTTCAAAGATGATTACGGTTGACCAGAAACTGATACTGATCTATGCGTTTTTTTTTAAATAAATTTACATAACTTGGTTTTCAAAAGGTTAATACTTTTTCTCGTAAAATAGATAAGTTTGCGTTGTGTAAACAAACAATCTTCATAGGGCGATATTTTTTGCCCATACTTAATGAAATATAGGTTAATAAAGAACAAGATTGTAACAATTTTGGAGCTAACTGTGAATATACCTACTAAGACCTTTTCAATAGGAAAAAAAAAAAACTTTAAATAAACTATAGTTACTTACATACAGAATAACAGAGAAACGAAAATAAAACAGAGTGAAGAAAAATAAACAACCACGCTTAATACACGAACAAAAACCAAAACAAATTTAACGAAGTATTTACAGCAAAAATCTCGAATAAAAATTTGCTTTATTCTCGCTACAATCACTAAATAGACGGATTCAGAAGGCCGACTCCATACAACCAGCAAAAACAGGCGCACGCACACATAGACGCGTACTTACGATGATCTCAAACAATCGGCGTAGGTAGACATAAAGCCTTTTATCAAAAAGCAAAAAGAGGCCCCATTTTTCCCGACTGCGGCGAAAATCCAAAGGGTTTTTTTTACAAAATAGCGTACTGTCATGGCAAGTTCAGTTTCCATTGTAATTTTACTACGAGAATGCAAGAGCGAGCGAGGTGAGCTATAAAATTTGGGCACTCTGACTCGGATACTAGGTTGAGCTGTCGTGATTCTACTAAGAAAATGCAAGAACGAGCGGAGCGAGCTCGAAAGTTGGAGCATCCTGACTGGGATACTAGGTTAAGCTACCATTGTGATTTTAATAAAAGAATACGGGGGTAGGCCCTGTAGCTTGGGGGCCCTGTATCATTGATACGGCGGTGGCGGTAGCTATGTACATACATACGTCCCTGTCTCAAACAAATGCCAGCCGCGAGTGCGCTTGCTCTCGCTGTACGTGAAGCGTGTCTACGTGTGCTTCGCTTTTTCGCTCGTTGTATGGAGTCGATCTTCTGTGTCAATATGTTTTGCTGCCCTACGATATTGAGTTTCATTATTCCCTGCGACTAATTAAAGCGTTCGCTAGGTGTTTTTAATAATAAACCGTTATATGTTTTTATTTGGGCCGTTATAAAGCTTCGCTGACTTAATGGTTTTCGCAGTAAGTATCTACCTATATGTTGCCAGGAAATTAATATTTCTAAGTCTTCCTTATAACATTTAATTTGAGGAAGAGATAATTTTCTGAAAGGAAATCTATTATTATTCGTTTTAGATAAATTGTTATCAACACGCCAATGAAAGAAGTGAAACACAATCTGTGTTTTACATTAAAAAATCTCGCTTTTCGTGTTATTTGAATTAGTACAAAAAGCGCTCAAAGTGATAAAGGGTATTCATTGAAGCAAGTTTCCAAAGCGAGAGAATATATAACATTCATGAAAGTAAAATCGGATCAGATAAATTCAATGATATGAATAATGTTCTGTATTTAAATGAACTGTATCAGTTTCGATTAATTAAAATGGACGAACGATATCGTGACCTAATTTACGAACTAGGAGGATTTGTAGAGGAAGATAGCACAAAGCAGTAGACGTTAATCTTATTAGGTTTTATATTTATGGTTTAAACTTACGCATTTTTTAATTATTTTTTTTACATGGCCAACTTCATTCAATTTCGTTACGAGCTATACGATTTCGAATGCAGCAATTTTACAACTGGTTTCTGAAACGAAAATCAACTCAAAAATTTGCCAACAAATCGCCAAACGCCAGTCAGCTGCTGTGATTTGTTGACTGAATTATCAACAGCCAATCAGATCACTAGGCATGAGTTTACTTTGGACTCGTTCGCACCATAAGAACATAAATGAAACTATACGAATATGTTAGTTTTACAGTATGGCCGTTTTAAGTTTTTTTAAGTATTGCATGGGTGATATGGAACTAAAAAAATAGAAATAAAGCTTTGTGATCGGCTTAATATAACAGTTTAACTAACACTGTTCCAGTATCCAGTGGCATACAATAAAATTATTGATCAAGGAAGAAGCAATTTAAAAAAAAGTTTTGCATAGTGTCGATTATAGTTTCATACGAGTAGTTATTTAAAACTATGACACTATGCAAAACTTATGCATTTCACAGTAAATATTCGAAAGCAAATTTATTAAATAAGTGGCACTTTAAATAAAGTACCAGTTTTTAACTCACCTCGACAAGGATTCCCTCCGGTCACTGGTCGCGATCTGGCATAGTGCCGGTTTATCAATTACTATCCGGACAAGTTGTGACAAATTTATAAGTGACACTAGCGACATCTAGCAAAAATTAGGCGCATTAGAGCTACAGGGGACTTTTTTCGCATTAGGCGCGTTTCGACTTATGCATTTTGACTGTATACTTAACTCAAAAATGTAGATTCTTGTATAGTGCCACTTATGTTTTACGGGTGCGAGTTGTTGATTTTCGTTCTAGATACCGGGAGCATTTCATGTACCGAAACTCGCATAATATACTTAAAAAGCGATTTAATGGTTTTATTTTTGACACAGTTGCCCCAAAATGGAGTGAAGAACCTCAGAACTCATCTCTCCTCCTCGGGCGAGGAGGTCACATATCCTGCAGCGCCAGTGGTTACCCACAACCACAAACACACTGGCTGAAGAAAGATAGTAAGTATCTTTATACCCCTATTAATTATAGAGGTTCAACAACCAACCAATAAACAATAGCTCGAAGAATTGCCAAACTTAAGTGGCAATGGACAGGGCACATTGCGCGCAGAACAGATGGCCGTTGGAGCCGAAAGGTTCTGGAGTGGCGACCGCGTACCGGAAGACGTAGCGTTGGAAAGTCTCCCACAAGGTGGACCGATGACCTTATGAAAGCCGCAGGAATCGGCAGGATGCGGGAAGCACAGAACCGGTCGAAGTGGCGGTGCTTGGAGGAGGCCTATGTCCAGCAGTGGACGTCTTTCGGCTGAAATGATGATGATGATGAATAACCAACCCGGACGCGTGAAGCCAATCCCTGTATATGAAACAACACTGGATAATGCTAAATAGTACACAGACATTGTCCTGCACAATTTTGAAAACAATCATATAAAACTGTTTCGAGCCAGCACCTTAGTTGATTGGTTTTTACCGCACAGATTTGGCTGTCCTATGTTTGAAACAGATAAAAGGACAATCATGTTCGCTCTCAACACTTTTCTCTAAAACTACGTGCGATACCGCAACATAGATTGCCCCTTAAAGAAAGTAAGGCGTCTAGGAATAAATATGTGCCGAATATGGAGTGAGAGCGAGACAAATGTATTACATCATTGTTTACATTGTTATTATTTCGCCCAGTTAAACTATGAGATTGACCTCGGCGTTTGTGGAATTAATTACTTCAAGGTAAACTATTATAATATCAGTGTTTGTTTCGGTTATTACGTGAAAAAAATTTGAAATTGACGGAGGAAAATGACTTTTAAAACATTTTAAGTGTGGTGTGTAATGAACATCGTATTATAGACTACGAACTCCCAATAACATGATAATCTTGTGTAAATTATTAAAAAACGGAGATTATCATTAACAGAAACGGAGGATCAAGCTATCGCATTTGCTGCAGCAAAAATACGAGCAAAGCATTAAAATAGTACATTGTGATTCAAAGGTGGAAAGTATTCATTTTTCCTCGTATAAAATCTATCCCATTTTATTCTATGTATGAAAACTCCTTGCTACTAAACTATTTAAATTGACTTATAAATTTAAAACTCAACTGCAAAACGAAATGATCCAGCTCGTAAACAAAAGTCACGACCGCGTAAACGAAAGATGCCTATGCAAAAGATTTAATTTTCGAATCATAATCGCCTCTGAAAGTGTTTATCCTCAGCATGTTTATCAACTATATTGAAAAAAAATTAAAGTCCAGCTGACTGCCATTTCAAGGCGGAAGAATCGAGGTAATAATCGTATCCAGAGTGGACACCCTGCTAACGCTGAAAAAAATAATGGACATTCTAATAATAAACGAGGCCATTGTTTAACTGAAAGTAATAAATTAAAAATAGACCCAATGAAAAAAAGCACTGAACCATTTATTACTATTTATCAACTGCTTTATTTCCTTGGTATATTTTAATAAATGTATTTAACATTTTTGATTCTAGTGTTTTTTGTGTCTTAAACATAGGCATATCAGAAAGGAAATGATCATCAGTAACCATGAGTTAATTCGTAACAGCTTTATCCATTAGAAAATTCATAACGTCCTTAACAACGGGGACACATAATATTGCGACTCAACGCCCAGAGCGCTGGTTCATACACAGATATTGGCTTCACGTAACCCGGACTGGGCCCGCGTGGTGGATTACTGTCTTTGTAATTTTTAAAATTTTGACGTTTGAAAAGTGCTGATTGTCAGCCTAATTTGGATAAAATTTATTTTGATTTTTAATTGCAGTACGATACTTGAAAGTTCCTCGAGTGACTTTTAGTCTGTCTAGTGGGACTGCCTTGTTGCTGGCAAGTGTGCCTGCTAAGCGTGGGGTTCTAGATTCGATACCTGGGTCGTACAAAAAGTTATGTGGTTTGTTCATTAGCAAATTCCCAATAACTGCCGGACGGTATGGATTTGTATCCAGTTCATTAAAATAGGCTCGCTGCCTAGTAACATTATTATGTTAGGTTAACATCAAGAGAGGACTGTCAAAGCTACGGGCATCGCAATCCCTTTCTTTTTGCTACTAGAGTAGGGGAAATTCCATATATTAATAAAGATAGGGACAAGCCGCTCTTTAAACCACTGGCCCCCTTCCGACAGTGTAGGCTATGACCGTAGCGTTACTCATTAGTAATAAGCGTCTCACCGCTGGGGCTAATCCCCATTGCTTCATCGCTATCCTCACCTAGATTTATATAAACACGAGTATTAAGAGGAAACAACCAGAAAAGGTTTCAAAAGCACTCACACTTTGTACTCTGCGTACAAAATGAAACACGTACCTTTTTTTGTAAAATGAGATTTATTTAAGTGACATACGAGTACTATTACTAGAGAAATAAATTAATTCTGATTCTGTCAAAACGGGACAATTTTTTGATCAGAAGTCCCAAAATTTTTCATCATCATTTCAGCCGAAAGACGTCCACTGCTGGACATAGGCCTCCCCCAATTGGGGGGGTTTGCCATAATTGTCACGCTTGGCAGGCGGGTTGGCCGATCGCCAATATCGTGCTAAAAATGCATATAGAGAACGCTGCTGCCCATTCTCTAGTAAGTCCCTTAGTCGCCTTTTACGACACCCACGAGAGGAAAGAGGATGGTGCTATTCTTTATGTCCGGCGCCACACGGAACAAAATTTTTACGATAGTGGAATTATACCACTTACAAAATGGCACAAATATAATCAAACATGTAAAAAACTATGACGACAGAACTTTTTCCCTGACCTACGAAAATCCTGACGGGTGAAATGTGGATGCATACTAAAATAAAATAAATAAAATAAATGGTCAAAGAGGCAGGTAGGTATGTAGAGACATACCTACCGTAGTCATGCTCACTTAAATGTCTCGCTGATGGTGGCGTGTGTGTTGGATCATTTAGCTCCCTTCAAAATGGTTGAGCTGAATGGTGCTAATCCATGCGTCATGTTCGTGAACTGGCGCCGTCAGTTGGGACTGGTCATCTCTTAGCTGCCACGGGTTATTTTATTTTATTTTGTTTCTATTTGTTGTACCTACGCTTGACGCTTTTAACGTGTAAGTTTTTATTATTTTTATTTCTACATCAGTCTCACTTTTAGTTATAGATGTAACGAATACTTTTGTAACAATTTAATTTAAAAGAGTGTCCATGGAGTTTCTTGCCCGTTCTTCTCCATAGGTACCTACGCTTTGGAATGGGAATGTAGCTACATTTTTCTTACTGATCGACTCCTTGACAATTCAAAAGTGCCTGTAAATGGTTTAATTGAAATAAATGATTTGAGTTTGAGTTACCTGCTTCTTTGGCCATTTATTTTTATTTTCTGAAATAAAGTATGTTATGCTGTTACCTATACTCGTAACATAACACGAAAACATGATCAAGCTTACTAAATATTAATGAGATTTACGGTCCCCACAAAAATGGAGATAGGTGTTCTTTTAACCGCCAAAAAAAAAAGTATCGTGCAAGCGTAGTAAAACATACTAAAAGCTATTCTGGTTCAAAAAAAGTAAGTGAAATCTCAAACAGAATCTTGAAACTTTGCCAAAATTCGGAGAATTTCTTGTACGGTGCTCTCTTTGTGAAGAGTGTCTGTTAGTACAATCCTTTTAGTATTTTTCTTTATTCATTTTCTAGTCATAATCTGTTTAGAAATACCAATTTTGAATTAATTTTACGTCACTGCTACGTTTATCTAAAACGTATAAAAAGTCTTATATCTATTGGTTCGTACAAATTGAAGTGTCTTATCTCAAATCAACAGATTTTTATTTAATGCATAAGAAAGTATATACAGCATTTAGAAGAAAAAAAGAATTGAAATTGTTATGCGTTTTTCTATCTGTTTGTATGTTCCGACTAATCTCCGAAACGGCTGGACCGATTTTGACGAAATAGCTGATGTTATAACGAATAACTTAGGCTACTTTTATCTTAGAAAAAGCCACGCGGGCGAAACCGCGCGCAGCACCTAGTACCTATGATTTATAAGCTAAATTTGTAGCTACACCTAACTTATCACGGAAGAGCACTGATTTCAAAAATACTTCAGGTTTTTACATAATTTGGAATTCAGGAGCTCATATGATTCTACTATATTATTCGTGCCCTAGTTTTTAATAATGGCTATATTTTATCGAGTCAAATAAACGTCGATATTATGCATGTACCCTTAACCTTAATATTCATATCTCCTTTAACATTGTTGTAGTCGTATCAGAAACATGGAGGCCGGTTCTCGAAGTAGCCGGAGGTGGCGTCCTGAGTCTCTCCAACGGATCCCTGATATTCGACTCAGTAGCTCTCTCTGATGCTGGACTATACACCTGTCATGTGGAGAATGGAGTCGGTGAAGCCCTCAGTAAGACTGTGTGGATCTCTGTGAACAGTAAGTATAAGGTTTTTTTGTGAGAAGTTTTGGTTTTTACTATTATTTTGTTTGTCATTTTCATTTAGGAGTAATTTCGAATACTCGTCATTACTTAATTTGGTCATAGAAACGACTACAAACAGATTAACTTTGTATTATGTGAAACATAATTTTACGAGCTTGCGGTTCGTGACAATAAAAACTGCCTATTTACAAACCAATAAAGCCACTATAATTAATCAACACGATAACAATTCGAACACACTAATTATAAAATACAACTGCACTACGATCGCACTCGAATATCGTTTGTATCGTACTTGCCGTTCGACTGTCCCCAGTCGGGGTCCTTACCGGCCTTATATAATCCTTACAAAGTTCCAGAACCTTGTAGAAACATCTAGAATTTTCGAGTACATACCGGTCCCTACTGACCAGATGTCGAAAGTTCTAGAAAGTCCTAGCATCGAATTCTCTAGAAGAATCTCGAGTCTACTAGTTCTGCTACTCGATACTAGATGGCGCTAGTGGTACTTAAACTTGTGTGGCGCGTAACAATAATATTATCTTCTACACTTCATCATCATCTTCCTGCCCTTGTCCCATGTTACTTGGGGTCGGCGCAACACGTTTTCTTTTTCCATTCTCCCCTGTCAACCGTCACTCAATCATTCACTCCCTTCTCTTTCATATCATTCTTCACACAATCCATCCACATTTTTTTTTTGCCTTCCTCTCCCTTTCCATCCATCCACATTTATATTCATCACTCTCCTCGTCACATGCGTTTCCTCCCTCCTCATCACATGCCCATACCATGCCAAACGACGTCCTTTCAACTTATTATAATAAATTAATATTATTAATATTATCTTCTACATATAACTGACAGATTTTGTGGTCATTCTGAAACTGACTCTTAGGCCTGAAACTGCGTGAAGCGGAGGCCCATGCGGCTCCATACAAAAGTCCTCCGTCACGGAAACACGCGCGGGTGCCCCTCGCGGATTCACGCGCGGTGCCCGGTAACGCCAGCTTACTGGCTGTCGTTTTTTTTTGACGTGACAACGTCTAATAAATCGATGAACGCCGGCTGCTTGCACGAAAAAGGATGAGTCATTGTCCCGTTACGCTCATTGTACGCTTGCGCCGCACCAATGTTTTGTTATGACGTTGTCACGTTAAACTATCGTGTGTAAACCAACTTTACAGACAACCAATTTTTTCTTTTTTTTTTCAAGTCTTCCTTTTTCTAGGTTCTCCATCGATACGAATATGCCTGCAAACCGTTAAAATTAAATTACAGGTAATTAATTACTCACGGAGACCACCCGCGTGTCCATGCGCGTACACACGCAACGGGTGCCCATCGCTGGCGCCCGCTAAACGCAGTTTCAGGCCTGAAACCATAGTTATAGTAAATACGAATAATGTGCTAGATACCTAATTTAACTGGAACTTGTTGGTGACTTAGATGAACTTCGGAATCTACATCAAAGTTTTTCCTTATCCTGTTATTAATGAGTCTAGCTCAAAAAGTAAGCCAAAGTGTGGAACTCACTGCCAGCGTCTGTGTTCCCTTCCACATATAACCTTTAAATTAAAGCAAGCGGTATAAGTTGACGCGGCTTTCGAAGGACCATATGCGGGAAAATAATTTTATGCGGGGTGGAATATTGGACGAAACAGAATTGAGCAAAAAGGGAATATGAGGTATGTGAGGCTATGAGTAAGAAAATAGGGGTGGATGGACTTACTTGGGAATCTTCTGGACGAAGCACGTTGACTCAAGGACGACCTTAGCAGACATCCCACGTATTTACTGATTTTCTTACTTTCACTGTGATGTACTTTCACTTGATCTTTAAATGTCACACTTGTGTCAGCCAACACTTTTATATAGAGAGTTTAGAGTTTTTGATATAGTAGCGGATTAATTTATGCGACGATGCGCATTGCGTGAACGTTGAGTTAGAACAGCAATTCATACGAGAGAGTTTTCTCTCAAATCACAGTTGATGTGTGTAGCGATTGGCTTACGCTGCAGCGGAAGCGCCTCTGATTCGACGCGTGCGATGACCGTCCCTCTCGTTCTGTTGTATGGGAATTGGGAGGGAAATATATAGCTCAAAACTGCGGTCGGAAATGTTATACCAAAAACTTAGTTTTAAGCTTGCGCGAGCACAAGAGTGAACAGGCATCTTCTGGGCACGCTCATTCCATCATAGACCTCATTAATCGCTTTCGAGATCGAGGTCAATAGCAGGTCCAATCAGTAATAAAAACATAAATATAAGAAAACCTTTCAGTAGTTTATTCATGAAAAGATCCTTCGTTCATCATAGTCAAGTTTCTAATTAATACAAAATGAATCTATTCATATGAACATTTACCTACACATGTACTTCAATTGCTCGTAGCATACGGTATAGAAATAGACTTCCATAAATTAATAATTCACTAACAACGTAGATATGAATCGGAATTCATGCGAGCTAGCAGTATTCATACTAAAAAGATAAACGCAGAAGGATTATTACCAGCCAACCACATTCTAGGTTCGTTACCTACACATGTACTTCAATTAGCATACGATGTAGAAATAGACATCCATAAATTAATCATTCACTAACAACGCAGATATGAATCAGAATTCATGTGAGCTAACAGTATTCATAATAGCAAAGATAAACGCAGAAGGATTATTACCAGCTAATTAAATTCTAAGTTCAAAAATATTTTCAAATAAAGAAGGAAACACTCACGCTTTTTCTTTTTTACGTCCAAATTTTTACGTCTTGCCTTTTGTGAAATCTCCGATGTCTTCTATGAGATCTAGAATGTCTAGACATTCTAGATCTCGCTAGACATTTCCATTGAGGAATACATTGCCACAACTTGTCTCGCTGTGACATAAGTCAAAATACACGGACAATACATTAGTATTAGTTTTTTGTTTCTTGCCCATTCTTCTCCATACATAACTACCTTTTGGAAGGCGCAACTAGAATCAATTAACTATTCATGTAATTTTTGACGTTCAAAAGGGCATATTCGTGCCTATTTGAAATAAATGATTTGACTTTGACTTAGAATAAGGTTATCAATTGAAGGATACAGGAAAAGAAGAGGCTCATCGACATATTTCGTAAAATCTAACTATGCCATTCATTTCGTTATAAGCGGGCCTGTCATTGGTTTATTCAGAACAGTATAAAAAAGCTCATAGTAAGGATAATCCACAAAAAAAAAGGACTAAAAGGATCCCATTGCATTGCAGCTCAAATAATAATAATAGACAATACAGGGTGTAAGGGACAGCCCTCCGCAGACTGATAGGGTGAATTCAGTATATCATACTAAGAAGACCGGTACATGAAATTATTTCAGGAACATTATGGGAATCCAATAAACCTGATTTGTTTTAACACCTCACACGCAATGTATCGTTACCGTGGCAAAACGCAGGTAGCGAACGGCAGCGCAGCGAGTGAGTTCGATGAACTCTGTCGCTTGGCAGAAAGTGAACAGCTGATTTCGCGCGTCGTTAGTTAGAGTATTTCAACATACATTGCTGGTTTTTTGATTTCAGCTGTTTTATTTACATAAATGGAGTGCTTCGTACAGAAAATGTAATTTTACATTAAAATAAAGGAATCGTAACTGAAAAAACGATAAAGAAAATGAAAAATTTCCTGAGGAAATTTCCAGTGGAATATAATTCAAAATAAGGAGCTGAATGCACCCTGTTAGTTTGCGGAGGGTTGTCCCTTACACCCTGTATATCGATAATTACAGACAAACTAGATTAAATGATTTATAAAATTTACAGTTTATAAATATTACATATAAGCGCTGATTTTTGACAGAATAATTACTTCAATCAACCAACTCAGTCTATCGCAGTCCACTGCTGAAAATAGGCCTCTCCCATGCTGCGCCACAACACCCTGTCCACCGCCTTCCGCATCCAGTATATCCCAGCCACCTTTTTGAGGTCGTCGGTCCATTTAGCTGGGGGGCGTCCCACAGTACGCTTGCCGATACGCGGTCTCCACTCCACTCGTCTGCTCCACCGGCCATCGGTCCTTCGACAAATATGGCCAGCCCACTGCCACTTCAGCTTACATACTCTGCAAGATATGTCGGTAACTCCGGCTATGTCGGTAATCATTACTTATTGAACATTTATTTAGCCATTATTTCTAAATATTTTTGTTGTTGCTGAGCCCCTTCTTTTTTTGCTCCCTTCAATTGTGATACTGATATCACAATTGATGGGAATCACGAAAACGAAAAAAGCCCTAGTACCTAGAGGTATACTATATATGCCATGCCTTTTCCCAAATATGTCGAGGTCAGTCCAATCTAACCAGCAACTGCCTATCTGACCTCCACAACCCAGTTACTGGGTAAAATGATACCGCTTGGTAAGAGTGGTTGTTAGACTTTCGGACTTCAGAATACCCATAACGATTGTCAAAGATCTATGAATAACAGCCAGGACCAACGGCTTAACGTGCTATCCAAGGCATGCAGGGGTCTCGGTATGTAATGGATCCCATGGACCATGGACCCATCTACGCACCGATCTCGGCAAGCGTTGAAGACCGACTCGCCCATATGTTATTATTTAGCCATAAGCCCCTTCTACGTAGGGCTTAAAAATACTGGCTAAATTTTATTGTACAACCCCTTTTGGGAATACAACCGTAAAGTCCTTCTGCTCACCGATCTGGTTTCATTCACTCTTCTTTATCCAGGCGGTATTTCTTCGGAATGTGCTCCCTCTGAATATCAGGATGGCAACCAGTCGATTATCATTTAAAATGAAGGCACATTCGTATGAAGTTGGCTGAATCATCCCAGCGCTGATTCGTTTTCTCCTCTACCAATCGTTATTTCTCCTGACAGTTTCTTTTTTTCTTTTTTGAATTATCTATCCCTTATGTTTCACCTGCCATGTTTTGTCTCTGCATCACCCTGAGGTTAACTGGTAGAAAGTACCTCAGGCATTAAGTCCGCCTTTTTACAGTATTTTTTTACTTGTATATACATTTTTAATAAATTAATTAATAAAGTTATGTCTGAGCCTTCTACTCCTACTTATTTGAGTGGTAATACCCAGTAATAGAAATTGTAGTCTAGCACAAATCTCAAAGCAAAACTGATTGTAATCGCTCTGAAGTTTGTTCACTAAGTCAAGATCTTTGAGCTGTGCCAATGAATATTAAGTCTGTTTCTCGGTAATACAAAGTTTATGGTAGACAGTTTCCTTGAATTCTAGGCTTTGTTTAATATTAGGTTTCTGTTAAGAGGTAAATAATTCTAGATTTACAATTGTAATTATTAGAATTGTTGAACTGCGGGATATTGGGATAATTTTGTTTGTGTTCAAATCCGTCAGCGCCATAGAAAATGATAATTTAATATGACTGGTAATTAAGTACCGTACGTACCTATGTAACGGCGCAGGTTAGCCTTTACCAGTTATCGTTTTAGTACTTCAGCAGCATCAATATCATCAGGATTGTGTCGGAATATAGCATTTCGTCGTGGACATGGTACGACAGCGGCTCCCCTCACTTCATCTCTGTCATCAGAAGACAGCCGCCACGCAACCATCGATGCGACGCTCTGCTCGAGTGACTATCACCAGGCAGTGTCACACCTATCCGATTATTTTGGTGATTCCAGTAACTACGAAATCGCTCATTTTCATTAATTGACAACTCGATCAATATACAGCATACGCATACTTCCCGCAGGCGGGGTAATGACTAATGAAAGTCATAAGTCGATTATGCGATCGGTACACCAACTGCGGGGAATCCCCGTAGTGGGCGTAGCGTCCAGTGAAATCCATCGGTCGCAGGGCCGGCCCTGGTCCAGGCCATGATACGGAGCGAGAGCGCATGGCAGTCACTCAGGAGGCGGAACGCGTGAGGGAGAGGCAGTCTGTGCGCCCTCACGCCCCTAGTCGTCGCAGGAGATGCCCTGGTAGGCGGGAATCGATAGCCAATTCCCGGCTACCGTAGGCGCGGGCTTGCGGATGGTGAGCTATAGGCAACTCGCCATGCGCAAGCGTTGCACCTCCGTCCTAACGCGTATGCATGCGTGCTAGTTCCAACAGTTTTCTGTATGTACGACACGCGATGCGACACAAAGGCACCGCTTGTCACGCGACGAGCAGTGCATTTGTGTCACGTCGCGAATCGTGCCTGTTTGTAGGAGCCTTATGGGCCCTTTTAGGCACCCCGCGCACTAGGCGGCCTGGCTGCGCAGCCAGGCTGCGGCAGCCAAAATATTTGAGCAACCAGTTATAGCAGCCAATTGACGGCCAGTTGTGGTCCTTTCGTCGAGCGATATGGACGTGGAAGAACTTATAAGAACTTATACCTATCTCGTAAAAAACGCAAAGCAAAGAAAAGACATTGGATTCATCCTCTATTTCTAGAACGGCACTCAAAAGGCTTATTTCAAAACACAAAATACGTCTGGCTGCTACGACAAGTGCGCGGGAACTGACGGCAGCCACATAGATTCGCCTACACTCGCTCTGGCTCCAATTGGCTGCCGTGCAATCGGGCGCGTTCTACTGGCTGCCGCAGCCGGGAGTTCATGGCTGCTTAGTGCATGGCTGCCATACACCGCCATATGTTCGACTGGCTGCCGCAGCCAGGCTGCCTGGTGCGCGGGGGGTCTTACAGAGAGGAGGGCTTTTTTTATTTTTATTGAGGATGGGAAATCATCAAATGTCCCCCCTCCCGCTCTGGGTGGGACGGAAGGAAGTGTCAGACTCTTACTGGCTAAAACCCACCCGTGTTCCTTCCTTGGCCCTTTATGTTCCGGGGCAGCGGTACCCCTTTCGGACAATCCCGCTGACCCGGCAGGCGTAATGGGCCCCCTCGTCGTAGCTGACATCTTTTTGAGGCGCGCGTGGAACACGTACGCTCTGTCCGGCACGGGCCTGATCCTGATCGGACGGTGAGCTAACGATTTCTCACCGCCCGCAGGCCCGCGCCTAGGGTGGCCGGGAGTCGTCACGTGGCTCCCGACGCCCGGAGAGTCTACCGCGGCGACGGGGATGGGAGGCTATCTCCCTCTCCCCATCCCGCCACCTCCTTCGAGAGACGAGCCCTGGGTCCCAGCAATGAAAACATTCTAGGCTAATTATATTCAAAATATAAAGTTACTTAAATTCATTGCTTATGACATCCGATTCAACCTCAGATCTTAATTAATTCTAACAAGTTATAAACGGAGTTCTTTGCGAAAGTTTGTTTTTCTTTCCCTCCGTTATTACTTGTTAGGGAATGTTTCTAAGCTCTTCCTTAACAACTTAAGGCAAATATACTTTGTAAACATGCAAATGTAAACGGTTTTGTTTCATGAGGAAACCGGGAATTGTAGGGGAATTTTTTATGATATAATACTGTTTTTTTTTTTTTTTTGTGCATGGCATCTCGGAGGTATAACCACTGGGAGTTCCTGCTCCTTAACCGGGCTATCCTGTGGTGCCGCAAGCTCTCCTAAAAGAAGTTTACGCCTCCAGCCAGGGGAGTTTTTACTAAAAGCTACTTAAACTAGACGACTGCTTGCTAAGGGCACCCCAGGTGGGGTTCGAACCTCGGCTTAGGGCAGTGTTGGAGGGAGGGTGGCAAGGGACCGTTGGTGGCTGGATAACATCAGGGTTCTGATTATTGTCATGGGGAGTTTGGATTACAGGCTCAGCTAAACCACATGCTGGCACATCGTTAAGCGGCGGCAAGGGACGGGGAGGGCTATTATTAATATTGACGATAATAATAGTAGGTCGGGGTGGGAATAGTAGGTCGGGGGGGGGTAATACTGTTATTATTTTCGTGGCCTTTATCTTTATTGCGTTGCCGCGTTGGTTGTAAATATTTTGGAACTGTCCTTTATCAAAGACATCTAAAATACCTATGTTTTTTTTATATCCCATAACTCTAGGGTATGAATGAGACCATTATCGAAGAATCAACTGAATAAGAATTATTTTTCAATTACCGTTTTTTTGTTTAAATTTTTCATACATTATGGATTTTTTTTAAACATATTTATTATAATTTTAAAATGGGATATTATTTGCACATCAAGTAAATAATCACCTATCAATTTATTTCTATCATTATATACTTTTTTAAATCAAATAAATTATTTCACTACAAATAAACTAATTGTTTAACAAAACTAGTACACACGGCCACAAATCAAGCTATAAATTTCCAGTTTGGGCTGATCTCGCATTGTATAGGATTTCCGTACAATGAGAGGTCAGTTTATACTGGAAATGTATAGCTTGATTTGTGGCCATGTGTACAGGCAGATAATTTGGAAATATACATGAACAGTTTATAATAATTTGTGAACTTATGAAAACTACTACAACTGTATCAACTGTTAGATTACAATATTAAAGATATAACTAAATTCCACACGGACGAAGTCGCGGGCAACAGCATTTTATAATATGTACAGAAGTTCACACAGCAAATATAAATCCATTTCCACCCAAACTTAATTTACTTAGTATTAGTTTTTTTCCAGAACCAGTGACTTTCGATGTCCTCTCAAGAAACATGACTGCTAAACTTGGTCAGCATGTCACTATTGAGTGTCAAGCTAAAGGAGATGACCCAATCAGAATAATGTGGACGAGGAATGGGAAGCCTATCAATCCTTTAACACAGAGGTAATTTCTTTTTTAAATGGAACATGGAACACATCCTCACAAAACACTGATAATTCTATTCAAATTAGAAATATTTTTGTGTGTTTTCGAGACCAAGTAAAACATTACACTTTTATACCTAATTTCTAAATCCAGAATTTGAAGTTGAGACTTGTCACTTTGGCATTACTTAAGGTGAAAACCCACGACATTCAAAATGTATATCTTCTTATATATAAAATTCTAGTGTCACAATGTTCGTTCCCGTACTCCTCCGAAACGGCTTGACCGATTCTCATGAAGTTTGTGAGCATATTGAGTAGGTCTGAGAATCGGCCAACATCTATTTTTCATATAGCTTTTGACAGAACGAAGTATGTCGGGTCAGCTAGTAATATATATTTTTTTGAAGTGAAAATTTATTTAGGCGCGTTGATCACTTTTTGGGTGAACAAAAATCATGGAACTCGCGTCATCGTCACCGAACGCTTTCCGTGAGCTAGGTATATGTATACTGTGTACTTTTTGTGTGAACAAAAATCATGGAACTCGCGTCATCGTCACCGAATGCTTTCCATGAGCTATATGTATACTGTGTATACGAGTATATAATAATATTCACAGTTTCAAAATAAGTACTTTTTGGGTGAACAAAAATCATGGAACTCGCGTCATGGTCACCGAACGCTTTCCATGAGCTATATGTATACTGTGTATGTATGCGTACTTTTTGGGTGAACAAAAATCATGGAACTCGCGTCATCGTCACCGAACGCTTTCCATGAGCTATATGTATACTATGTATATGTGTACTTTTTGGGTGAACAAAAATCATGGAACTCGCGTCATGGTCACCGAACGCTTTCCATGAGCTATATGTATACTGTGTACTTAGTTTTCCCTTCTATCATCAGTCCCCAAAGACAGCCTCGTTTTTTATTTTATTTTTTTATTTATTGAATTTCTTGAGCGAAATTGAAGAAATCACATTAAGTGCCATATCACACTGGCAATTTGCCAGCGTGCTATCCGCGAGGCGGATAAAAAATCGAAGACATATGATATCTACCAACCCGCACAGGGCCCGCATGCTGGATTAAGCCTCACTGCCATTCACAGAGAGCAGGCCTGTGTCCCAAGTGGGAACATTATAGACAGATTTTGCTCAGAAATATCACGCATTTGAAGTCGCGGTTAGAAGCTATCATGAAATAAATTTTGCAATATTCATGCACACATCTTCCTCCTTCTTCATCATTCCCAATTATAATCAAACTAATGTTAGTATTTCTTCCAGAGTAAAAATTTCAGAAGCAAAATCGGAAGATGGAATGACAAGCATTCTGGAACTGTTACAAACAGAAACAAGCGACGGTGCACTATATCAGTGCAGAGCCGGCAATCCGTTTGGAGCTGATGTGTTTAGTGTGTTTCTTACTATACTGGGTGAGTTTGAATTTTTGTAGACTATCATCATCATCATCATTTCAGCCGAAAGACGTCCACGGCTGGACATAGGCCTCCCCCAAGCACCGCCACTTCGACCGGTTCTGTGCTTCCCGCATCCAGCGGATTCCTGCGGCTTTCACAAGGTTATCGGTCCACCTTGTGGGAGGCCTTCCAACGCTTCGTCTTTCGGTATGCGGTCGCCACTAACCGGCCCTAACGGCCATCTGTTCTGCGAGCAATGTGCCCTGCCCATTGCCACTTAAGTTTGGCAATTCTTCTTTGTAGGCTGTGACCAGTGTTATTTATATTTTAGGTTTACGAGGAATACAGTAGTAGTAAGCAAATATTGAGAATGAGAGGGTAACGTAGAAGCGATAGGTAATTAATTATCATCTAGCCAGTATGTACTCGTATATGTATGGTTAAACAATATATCGGACGTAAAATACACTGAGTTGATGGTAATGTTCGCGCTGCTATTTTGGGTTCAGAAAATTGACATTGATTTTCACTGTAACAAAAAAATAGTTCAAAAACCCAAAAGCAGATTGAGTAGATACATTTAATTAACGACAACACAACATAAAAGAAGATGGAAGTTAGTCTCTAAGCCTACTCTAAAAAGCATTGTGTATGTGTAACCGAGATTAAATGCAAAAATAGGTTAAAAGGAATGAGATCTAGTTACAATTAGCACAAAGCAAGGAGGCAACCAGTCATGATTAGATCAAGGCTGTTAGTAATTATGATAATGGTGTGTTTCCGTAATACCTATTATGGGTTGCATAAGGCATCTGTGTCACAAAGTTTCTGGAGCTGGTTGGTAAGTTCGAACACGCCTCTTCAGCTTATCTCAAAAGTGCTCTATTGAATTTATATCAGGACTTTTTTCTTTATATTATTGCGATAGTAACGTCATGCAGGTATTCTTGAACAATTCTTGCAGTATACTTTATCTATACAAATAAATAAAATTAAAGTGTCTGTTTGTAATGTGATGATGATGAAATGTTTGTCAAAATAACAGCTTTTTACTAAATGCATATAAAAGTATATACAGGATAAGTTTTTAACCAGTGCGCACACACACAACACACAACACATTTCCATTATTTGTCCAATACTTTTTTTGGTCCTACTTGAAATCAGTAAAATATGGATACAATTTATTCGTAATAATATCAATGAGCGAGCGCACACTGATAGGTACCTACTACTGCGTTCCGCTTTACTGACCGCGCCGCCGCTGGCGCTTTGCGCGACGAGTATCCATTATACCAGTTTCAAAATAAACATCTTTCGTTAACGATAACTTAATTTTTTTGTACTAAGACATGTCAAAATAAGAAATAGGTGTCTAATAAAACACGTTTAAGTTTAATTTGTCAAAATTTGCGCACTGATTAAAATCTTTTCCTGTATATAGCAATTACACCAAAAAAACAATACTATTTTTAAAATGTTTGTCTATCTGTTTATTCCAGTTAATCTCTGAAACGGCTAGACCGATTCGACGGGACTTTCATTGGCAGATAACTGATATTATAAGGAGTAAATTAGGCTACGTTTACTTTAGAAAAAGCCACGCGGGCGAAGCCGCGAGCAGCAGCTAGTCATGCATAAAAATTAAATCCAGACCCACAAGTATATGGCATCACATGAACCTCTAGGCATTGACGATGTATTGGTTGCTACCTGGTGGTAGCAACCGTGGTTTCGCCACAACCTCAAGGCCAGTTTTCCCTTCGGTAGAAATTTCGCCCCAGACAGTCCATGTCCCACCGCCATAACTCACCTTTTCTTCAATGCAGCATTGCCGAAAACGCTCTTCGTCTGCTTTAGACTTTTCTACGTCCACCATTGCCTTACAGTGTAATCTTGGTTTCATCCGTAAGAAAAACCTGACTCCATTGACATTGAGTCCAATGCAAATGTTCGTGTGCAAACTGTGCGCACGAAGCCGCAAGCCTGCAGGTAGCGATGGTAAATTCTATGATCGGCAAAACGACTATCACAAATTCTGCCCTCCTTATAAAGAGTGCAGTAACTCATGTTTCTGTCAAAATAGAGTTACACATACATATTCGGAATCAGCAAGACGAGCTCTACAATTTCGTCTTTGACGTGCAATATAAAAATATGGCAGAAATTTGACTTTTCATTAACGATAACTGCAGTAACTTACATACAGTAAAAAAAAAAAACAAACCGCTTTTTCTCGAAAATTGGTTTGCACGAGTTACTGCACTCTTTATAAGGAGGGCAGAGTTGTGCACTTACGTTTCGCAGACTAAAGAGCTTGCGCAGCTACTTCAGGTTCAGGTTCAAGTTCAGTATCCATAATTTGAACGTCAAAATGGATGATTTCCTTGTTGTTTCTTTGAGCGACCAAACTCCGATTATCTTCTCTTTTTCAAATTCTTGAGTTCTAACAATGCTTATACCGAAATGACAGCCAGTACGTCAGCTTTATACTGCATAAAAACTTTTTCTTTGACTTATCATTATTTTAATACTTTAGGCCTAAAAACATAAAAATGCACGGTGGCTCGAGGAGTCCGGGTGTGTCTAATAAAATGTTTTTTTTTTTTTTTGAAAAAGCTATTCGGCTGCTGAACGGCATGAACTCATGACTGTGACAAGCTTCTACTCAGCATAATGCTGTACAATAGGAGACCCACTACAAAGCGCTGAAATAAAATAAAAAAAATATATATACTTATTTCACTAAAATATTCGTATTAATAGACTGTAAATGAGAAGATAATTGGATTATTCTCTCATTATCCATTCAAACTGATTCACAGCAAAACACCGTATGAAATATAAACAAACTCCCAACGGAATATAATTTACGTAACATGATTAGCCAGCTACAGTCAAACAGATTTACATGGTACAGTTGCCAATCGGTTTGGGTTTAGCGGCAAGCATACTGCCCCCGATATTACCTTAATGAGGTTATGGACTGTAACATAAATTCATATTACGCACACTGTGTGTTGTGGTATACCACAATGTAAGACTAACGCATCCAGACTTATTAATTAGCTAACACTTAAACCGTTATGAGACGCTTCACTGTTCCTTCATTTTTAGGGTTCCGTGGTCAACATGGTAACCTTGTCCGTTTTTCTGTCTGTCTGTCTGCCCGCGGCTTAGCTCAGAAACCCTTAGTAATAGAAAGCTTTATAATATGGCATGGGTACATATTATACATATTAATCACGCCGACATAGCAAAATCAAATCTAGTTTTTGTTTTGCGTACCTTCCTACTCGTATAGTGGGGATGATTTTTTTTATCATGTTTATCCCATGGTGTAGGGTATCTTTGTATAGGCCGTTCAAAAATACTGCGGGTTTGAGATAACCATTTTTCGATTCAGGGATCCATTTGCGTAATAATATTAAGCTTTGAAGTGTAAATTTTTGCTAGAGTCAAATGTCCCCCCCCTCTCCCCCTGCCAGCTAAATGGTTGTACTTGGATATGTGAAAAAAATCACAACAGTAGTATGTATAACGAAGTTAAAAGGAAAACTAATCCAGCTAGGCTTCACAAGTTACCGAGTAGTAGTCGATCAACTTACATATACAGTTGAAAATCATGTTCTCCCATACATTCCGTATGGAAGAACTTTTTTTTATTCAACTACAATGTTAAGTTTGTTCTTGGGATAAGTTTATACCAACTACGGAACCCTTCATTGTGCGTGGTCCGACACGCACTTGGCCGGTTTTTTCCTTTCACTCATAAAACGTCTGAACATAAAATCTGTCAGATGTGAAAAATATATTCATTAGTGAACCAATCTAACGATGTTGGAGTTCGGAGCTCGACTAATGATCGAAAATTTTAACGTAAGCCGCATATGAACCTATTGGTCTTGTGGACACAAGCGCGATTGCTGAGCGAGGGATTCTGGGTTCGATTCCTGGGTCGGGCAAAGTGTTATTGGGTTTTTCCATTAGGAATTTCTTAGTAATAGCCCGGAGTTTGGAAATTGGCGGTGTGATACCCTCGTGCCTCGGAAAGTACGTTAAGCCGTTGGTCTTGCGCCTGATCTCTCTCCGGTCGTGTCTGATTGTCGTCTCATCGGACTATAAGATTGAGGAGAGAGTGCACCTGTGTCTGTGCACACACTTGTGCACTATAATATCTCCCGCGCCGAAGCCTGATCTCAGCTGAGATTGGTTGCCATGGCCGAAACTCGGCCTGGAGGACTATAGTGTTCGAACTGAGTGCACGCTTGACTCGAGCGTCCGGCGAGGCGAAGCGTGAGGCGTTCATGTTAAACACATACAATCCCTCGCGAGTTTCCTGAGTGGCGGTGAGCGGCGCGGCGCGGGTAGCGTGCTTGTTTGCGGTGAGCGGGGCGTCGAGCGTGGCGTCACGTGCAGTTCTAACCAGTTTGTGTTTGCATAGCAAACTCACCACACAGTCTTCTTTGTTTAATTATTGAGTTATAAAAATATTTTAATCACACTTTTTCTTCGAAATCATCATCATCATTTTAGCCGAAAGACGTCCACTGCTGGACATAGGCCTCCCCAAAGCACCACCACCTCGACCGGTTCTGTGCTTCCCGCATCCAGCGGATTCCTGCGGCTTTTATAAGGTCATCGGTCCACCTTGTAGGAGGCCTTCCAACGCTACGTCTTCCGATACGCGGTCGCCACTCCAGAACCTTTCGGCCTCAACGGCCATGTGTTCTGCGCGCAATATGCCCTGCCCATTGCCACTTAAGTTTAGCAATTCTTCGAGTTATGTCAGTTACCTTGGTTCTCCTGCGGATCTTTTCATTTCTGATTCGATCACGTCGGGAAACTCCAAGCATAGCCCTCTCAATTGCCCTTCGGTTGACTTTTAGCCTTCTAATAAGGCCAATTATGACCACGTTTCAGTGCCATATGTCATCACTTGCAACACGCACTGGTCAAAGACTTTCGTCTTGAGACACTGCGGTATGTGGGACGCGAAGATATTGCGTAACTTCCCGTAGCGTAGCATCCCGTTGCGTAGATTCTTCTAAATACATATTAATAATATTGTTCGACACCGACGCCATGATGAAAAATGTGACTGGCTCACACGCTAAGCGTGCACTAAGGCCACTCTGCGAACGCTCTTTCGCCGCTTGCACGCAACGCAGAACGCCCCGCTTTCACTCAGGCCGTACACTTATTATTAATTGTGTATACGTGAAATAAAACGAAAATTTATTTTCACCCGAGTGCAAGTGAAGCGTCTGATAGCAGCTTTAGCTGCGCGGTTCATTTGTTTGCGAGCAACGCATTCGAACGTAGCATGGCCGAGGGTAAAGAAAAGGGAAAGGTAGGACGTCCTCAGGCTAGGTGGAGCGACGAACTCCGCAGGGTGGCTGGTAGCAGCTGGATGAGAGTTGCCGAGAATCGAGCTGAATGGCGTGCAATTGGAGAGGCCTATGTCCAGCAGTGGACTGCTATAGGCTGATGATGACGATGATGGCCGAGGGTCACAGTGGACGAGCCCACATTTTCATACAACGCGAAGCTAAGTACACGTGCGTAGCTTATCCATGTTCAGATGTGGAACAGTGCCTTTATTAAATCAATATGTCCACTCCACAAATCAGCCCTACTTACTATGAACGTTAGTTCTAGCTCATAATTTTCCTATGATTAAAACCTAGTATACGCATATTATAGAGGGTCGTTAATTGCGGTCCTGGACGTTAATTGGTTTTGGGTGAAGCCGGTGCCTGTAGTAGAGCTTATCGGTTTCTAGTGATTAATTGATTGCTATATTTGCGCGTATTTATTTCGAAAAGCGTGGTAGTGACATTATTTTGTGGTCACGCATAGCATGACTACCGTAGAAATGGAAGAAACGGAAGACAAAATGACAGATTGTAGCGGAATTTGTACAATTTGCGTTGATATGCTGAAACACCGGCCATGTGCGTGTCGGACCACGCACAAAAAAGGATCCGCTGTTGGGATAAATTCATCCCAAGAACAAACTTAGCATATTAGTTGAAAAACATGTTCTCTCTTACATTCCAACTGCAAGTGTAAGTTTGTACGCACAATATTGAGAAATTTACCATGTTATTCTAAGATCATAGACTTCTTATAGATTTTCCTGTAATCTATAAGTATAGAACTATTTTCTGTATTTGTTTCAAAACTTTAGACTCAGTAGTTTCGGAGATAAGGGGTGGGAGAGTGATCAACTTTCATCAATTGTCTTAAATTTTAAAACTATTTCAATTTTTTTTTTTTTATTGTTTGCGGCACAGGGCACAGTGTGCTAAACTTTTTTTTTCTTATTTGTCTCCCAAAAGTGACCCCATATTCGAAATTCATTTATTTTCGTTACACTACCGTCTTTGGGTCACAAAAATTCATGTGTACCAAATTTCAACTTAATTGGTTCAGTAGATTCGGAGCAAATTGGCTGTAACAGGCGGACAGACATACAGACACACGAGTGGTTCTATAAGGGTTCCGTATTTTCCTTTTGAGGTCAGGAACTCAAAAAACTAAACAAAAGAAATGTGACATTGTATAGAAAGAGCTACAACGGTACAAGGATCTTTTGGTGCGTGGCCAATATCAGAACTAACGCTGCCATCTTGTTTTTTCAACACAATTTCGTAAAAGATTCTTTGATTAATTCACAAATGTTTACCAACAACGCCCCTGTCATTGTCATTCAGACGCCAAAAGATCCTTGTAATACTATGTCCGTACTGTCTCTTTCTATAACTCAATGTGCCAAACAGAATACCAGCGCTGCGGCACTTATTTTTAAATGTCGCAGCATCATGCTGAGATAGGAGCCTTTTGGCCTCGTACAGGACTCAGTTTTTATTTTTTATGCTTTTATATTTGTGTGTTTAGTTTGTGATCTTCCAGTACGAGTCACAATAAATACTTTTTCTTTCTTTCTTTTCTTTTTCTTAAAATTAACTCCATCCTTTAACGTAGATCCATCAATAACTCTATTGTGTCTTCCAGAGCCGCCAGCACCACCAACAGACTTATCAGTAGACTCAATAAAGAGCAGATCAGTGAAGTTATCCTGGAGAGACATGACCAGGTCTTTGGCGCAGTTCTACAGCCTTCAGATCAGCAGTAGTCAGAGATTGTCCTGGAATAACGCTAGAGTTATTAATATTACCAGGTATGTATAAAATTGTGACATTCTAAGGATAAACCCTTTGTAGAGCTTAACAATAACTTTTTAGCTTAATTTAAAACCGACTTGGTAAGATTGGAAGGTTTGTTTCGTTTGTTAGAAAGAAAGAAAGCAAAAACTTTTATTTGTGATAAACATGACGCAAAAAAAAGAACAGAAACACAAAAAAAACAAGTTGGAGGAAAATATGCGTCAAATCCACGCAAAATGGCAAAAACTTGTTAGTAGCACCATCGCAAAATATATTTGCTATGCAACCAACAAAATCATTCAAAGCGTTGGACCAGTTGTACTCGACATAACAAAGCTAAGCTCCATATTTATAACTAACCAAATATAATACAATTCGGAATACCAAATTTATTTTTTCTCCAAAAGAGTAACAAAACAATTGTATTCCAATTCCATAAAAAACTATTATTGACTATAGTGTTCCACAAGGTCCAATGTTAGGTGTAATGTTAAGTCACCTTGAATTTCTACAACATTAAACACTTATCGACTGTAAAACACTGATAATGTGATTCTATCCAAATAGGTTAGAAGAATTAAGACACAGTATAGAAGTAGATGATCTCTTGCCAGCAACTAGTTATACTGCAAGGGTAGCAGGTGGAAACCAAGCGGATCTCAGTCATTTCTCCACTCCAGTTAGATTTACTACTACTGAAGAAGGTAAGGAAAAAAATGCCTTACTACTTTCATATTCATCTTCATCTTCCGTATTTTCCTGCTCTTTTCCCAATTTATTTACGTCAGCTTGAATTTCAATAATCACTCTCTTTCTATTATTATTATCTTTCACACAATCCATCTGTTGTTTCCTTGCCCTCCCTCTGTTCTTATGCCATCCAAGTTCTTACAACATGTCCCTTTTTCGAAGCTAATCATAAAGTCAGCGGTCCACAGCTGGGCATAGTGTTGGTCTATTCAATCATACACCATTATAAAATCTTATGTATTTAAATTTATATTTTATCACCAGCGCCATCATCGCCACCTCTTGGAGTACAACTAGAACAAACAGAATCACCAGGAGAGCTCCGAGTAAGATGGCTGCCTCCACCAGCTGATACACACAACGGACTAATAATAGGATATCGGTTGAAGGCAGTACCTCAGTTGACGGGGATTAAAGGTAGGTTGACATAAATTTCTAGTGATGTTATAGACCAAATTAAGTTTATTGTTCCTGTTGTGGGTAACTACGCATCAAAGATCTGACGTCACTCAAATCCTGCATCACGCAAGCAGAGTTTACCGCGAGACTGGCATATATACAACATCCCGGCATTAATCGTTGGGCAATTGCCCACTAGACATAACACCCGTCTGGTCGGAGTCCCTTTTTTATAGAGGATGAGTTAACTTTACACCCTGTTCCTCATACCTCTAAAAGGATGGATTATTGAGACGGGACAGCAAGGGCAGGTACCTTAACCGCTGTAGCTACAGGAAAACGGTCTTAGGAGACTGTCCGTAACATTTGAAAAAAAATCTTTGTATTCACAGATTATGAAGAAAACTGACACAAAAAAAAAATTGTCTGACTACAATTTTTTTTTATTCGTCAGTCTTCGTTCTAGCAGCCAGTCTATCCATCATTAGAAAAGGTTACTGCCCCATCTCAAAAATCCACCCCGTATTCCTGTTGATCCTGTAGATTTGTTTTATTTTTATTTTGGTGAACTGTCAGTTATTCATTAAGAGAATTTAATTGACTGAGCAAATATTGTCCGTAAATTCTAATCGCAACTGTCATTCCTTTTATTTTTATTTTTTCATGAAATGCCTTTTACACGGTAAACTGACGTCATTTCTACTCAAAAATCAACTCAATTTCTGTGGCTGTCCGTGTTTACCATTAGAGGTTTAATTAAAAGGAAAATTAATTATTTTTAGAAACAGAAGAAACCAGTGATAAGACAATTAAAACTGCATCGCTGTATGCCAAACAAGAGACGGTTGTTTCCGGATTACTTAAGGGAGTGAGGTAAATAATTGTACAATTAATTAATTACTAGTTAACTAAGTACTCACTTAGCTCTCGTCCCCTCGGGCGATTTGTATTAAGACGCGCACTGTATTAAGAAATACGATATTACTGGTCGAACCTTTAATAGATAAATTGTAAGAAATAAAATAAAACGATTCAGAAGACTAAAAGAAAGAAAAAAGTTATCATGTTACTGTGATTAACATTTTGATGAACATTTTGATTAACTTTTTGATGTTTAAATATACAGGATGTAAGGGACATACCTCCGCATACTGATGGGGAGAATTCAATATATCATACTTAGATGACCGGTACATGAAATTATTTCAGGAACACTAAGGGAATCTAATAAACACGCAATGTATCGTTACCGTGGCAAAATGCACGTAGCATACAGCAGCGCAGCGAGCCTTCGGCCTTCCTCTTCGCCATGGGGCGCGGTGAGTTCGATGAACTCTGTAGCTAGGCAGAAAGTGAACAGCTGATTTCAGGCGTCGTTCGTTAGAGTATTTCAACATCCATTACAATTTTTTTTTAGCTGTTTTATTTACATACATGGAGTGCTTCGTACAGAGAATGTAATTTTACATTTAAATTAAAAAAATAAAGGAATAGTAACTGAAAAAATAATTTTAAAAATGAAAATTTTCCTGAGAAAATTTCCAGTGGAATATGATTCAAAATAAGGAGCTGAAAACACCCTGTTTGTTTGCGGAGGGCTGTCCCTTACACCCTGTATATATATTATATTATATTTACTTTTTGTTTTCTATTCTTTTAAATATAGATAACTATATAGAATACTCTATAATATGTACACCATAACAATTACACCTATAAATGTAGAAATGTGCCATATGGTGACACCATGGGCGGTCTTATCGCTAAAAGCGATCTTTTACAGACAACCTTTAGATGGATTAAAAGTAGAAGTAGAAATAACACTGCAGGTATTCAGTGGTATACCATTTACACATACATAAAGCATATAGTATAGATTAGGGTGTCCCTTATATGACATTTTTTTTTTTTCGATGCGCATAGCCTCAAATTTTTTTATAAATGCTAAAATATACTCAAATATGAAATTTCAGCTTTCTAGCATGATCGCAACCCGTGCCGACTGAGCTTCAAAGTTTATTTAAAATCGTGTTTTGTCCTATTATTCCGATCTGCTATAAAACTAATATAAATGCAACAAATTTGGTGAGTATGAGGTAAAATAAAATAAGGTAAACATTAATCTTTATTTCAAAACATAAAATTATAACAATCAGCCAGGGTAACTTCTCTTTAGTGTAGTTTTTTAACAGTCCAGATACAAATTTCTATGTTCCTGGGCACAGCGCAAAAAGCATTGTTTTTGCTCTTCTTCTGCCGTGTTAAGTAAGGTTTTGAGTTAGGAATGCATTAGACTGTTTTTAGGACGAATTTATAAACATGATGACGACAACCGAAAACCAAAAATTCTCTCTCTAACGTCTGCTCCAAAACAGCACAAGCTCCATTAAAATGACCAGTATTTTAAGCTTTTGTATCGCAGCACATTATTTGAACTTTATTATTAAGGTTCTAGTCAAAGAGAGCAGATGAGACGGCTTTAGCTTGATGTTATCCAGAAGAACTCTCTAGTTTTGGCACTGCAAGAAGCTGTTCTCTATCGTCAAATGAATGAGAATATCTCTTCATTGTGAGTTTTTGACAGATTTGCCATACAAACACTGTCAAATACTCACAATGGCGAGACCATTCTGACACTATTGTAATAGCAGACTTGAGGCCCTGACGTAGTCACAGTCCATTGGGATGGAAAACTATTACCTGGATTGGATGTACGAAGTTCAAAAGAAGAACGTTTGCCCCATTATTGCTTCATTTGACGATAGAGAACAGCTTCTTGCAGTGCCAAAACTAGAGAGTTCTTCTGGATAACATCAAGCTAAAGCCGTCTCATCTGCTCTCTTTGACTGGAACCTTAATAATAAAGTTCAAATAATGTGCTGCGATACAAAAGCTTAAAATACTGGTCATTTTAATGGAGCTTGTGCTGTTTTGGAGCAGACGTTAGAGAGAGAATTTTTGGTTTTCGGTTGTCGTCATCATGTTTATAAATTCGTCCTAAAAACAGTCTAATGCATTCCTAACTCAAAACCTTACTTAACACGGCAGAAGAAGAGCAAAAATAATGCTTTTTGCGCTGTGCCCAGGAACATAGAAATTTGTATCTGGACTGTTAAAAAACTACACTAAAGAGAAGTTACCCTGGCTGATTGTTATAATTTTATGTTTTGAAATAAAGATTAATGTTTACCTTATTTTATTTTACCTCATACTCACCAAATTTGTTGCATTTATATTAGTTTTATAGCAGATCGGAATAATAGGACAAAACACGATTTTAAATAAACTTTGAAGCTCAGTCGGCACGGGTTGCGATCATGCTAGAAAGCTGAAATTTCATATTTGAGTATATTTTAGCATTTATAAAAAAATTAGAGGCTATGCGCATCGAAAAAAAAAAATATGTCATATAAGGGACACCCTAGTATAGATACTTATTTATATTAATAAATATATTTTTATTTTTCCAATCAGCCCCTTGTAAGATATACAGAAATACAGAAGGCTATCTACCGGCAAATTAAATTAATAATTTGTGCGTACATTCTTGCACAAACATTTCTTTATCTACAACCATTTTCTATTCCATCAGGTACGCAGTGTCAGTAGCCGCATTTAATAGCGCTGGGTCCGGACCTTTCTCAGTTCCGCTGTTTCAGGACACCCGAGAAGGAGGTAAGTGAAATTGATGATCTCTTACCTAATAGTATCCTTTAAAAGACACAAAATAAAGAAACAATTTAACATCAGTCAAGCGTCAAGCATGAACGCGCGGAGTAAACTTAACGTAGGTAAATTCGAACGATATTTTTTTATAAACACAGGTTACATATTTGAAACCCTGAAGTAGACATTGGCAAAATGTATCATTAAAAAGAAAAGATCGAAATGTATCTTTCGATCACTGGGATATATATCACTCTTTTGTATCTTTATATCCTTATTTATCAGTAGCTCACGCTCGTGCGCACGACACGCAGCGCATTGCACTGCACTGACTCAGCGTGGCTCGCTTCAGTAGTCAATTTTGGAATTAAAATTTTGAATGCAATATAAGATCGTTTTTTGTTTATCTTACGTATTTTTGGTGACGAACAGCGCCATCAATAATTGCACAGTTAAGTTGGTTGAACAGTATAATCTAAATAATAATTTGTTTAGAGTGCAACTTGCGCTATGCGGTTACGACACAGATAGAAAAAGACGCCGTGAGTGAATGAGTGGTAAAGATACACTGATACAGTGATATGTACATTCGGATGTGAACGGATATAAAGATTGATTGATGGAAACGGAATGATTCATATCTTTTGTATCCACCTCTCCCGAGTTCCCATCTCTAACTCAAAAGCTAGGTTAGAGTACCTGTATTTCAGGAGCCAGTGATTTCTTCCAGGTTGGTAATTTTTTTTTTTTCTATGTCATCTCAGTGTTTAACCACGAGGGGTTGCTACTCTTTAACCGGACTTTCCTGTGGTTGCCTTAAGCTCCTAAAAACTTAATGCCTCCAGCCAGGGCGTAAAAACTTATAAACTAAACGACTGCACGCTAAGGGCACCCCCTGTGGGGTACGAACCTCGGCTTAGGGCAGCGTCGGAGGGAGGGTGGCAAGGGACCGTCGGTGGCGGGATAAAATCAGAGTTATGATTATTATCCGAGGGATTTAAAGCTACAGGCTGCTCAGCTAAAGCGCGTGCTCGCGCTTCGGTTACAAGCAAGGGTCGGGGAGGGTTTGGTTACAATTATGCAAGTTTTATGTAGCGAATCAATTTAAAAATACTCGTTTCGCACATATTTGAATTAGTTTTAAGACTATTTATTTCTATCGGTGATACTGATTGTGCTTGTGGCCTTAAACCAAGATGCTCAAGGTGCACAAGCACAATCAGTGATTTTTTATTCGAAAATACGACTATCCTATAGAGGATAGTCGTATTTTCGAATAAAAAATCGGTCGAGTTTACGTTACTTACGTCTCTATCTCGCGTGTTCGGGCTACAGCTTCAGATTGGAAAAGTAAACAACTATTTGCGAAATATGAATCTATAGGCTTGTGGCTTAATAATCACAGCCGCACAGGTCGATCGATCAGGTTAAGCAACCCTCACCGCGGTTGGTCCGTGGATGACTGACCATCTTTACATACCAAGCCCCCTCCGTGCCTCGGAAAGCACGTTAAGCCGTTGGTCCCGACAATCATTCGTAGATCTGTGACGGTCGTTACGAGAAACCCGACAGTCCGACAACCAGTCTTACCAAGGGGTATCGTGTTACCCAGTAACTAGGTTAAGGAGGTCAGAAAGGCAGTTGCTCCATGTAAAATACTGGTGTTCAACTGCATCTAGTTAGACAGGAAGCCGACCTTACATAGTTGGGACATGGCTAGTCAGATGATGATGTATCTATAGTCTATACATAATATAGTTAAGTCAGTGAACTTGATTGACAAGCAAATAGGAATGAGTCCTGAGTAAAAAAAAAAAAAAAAACTGTTTAGTCCGTCAATCAGATAATAAAAAAATATTAGACACGTATTTTTTTCTTTATCATATTAATAAAAAATGACTTAGATAAAACACATTAAACTTGGGGAGTAGGTGCTCGTTACGTCAAAGCTACGTATAAAATCTAGTGAGAAGTCACGTCATGCCACATTTGAACTCAATGTATCGCTGTAATGTTTTGATTACGTAAAAAAAGAAAAAAATACGTGTCCAATATTTTTTAATAATCTACATGAAGGACAAAAAAAATTTTTTTTTAGTCATCATCCCTATTGGCAATCAACTTAAATTATTAGTTAATGTGAATCATAACTGACCTTCTGTGTCAGTCGTGAAATGAAATGGCCATTACACTGATCTGCTCAACAATAAATGTTCCTGACTATACCTTGCTATGGGTAGGTAAAACTTCGGAAACTGTAACTCTGATTAGGTTTGTGCCACATCTTATCCCGTTAGGATCAATTAGTCTTCATTAGGCCAATGTCCCTTCCGGTTGGCTTTTCCTTGTTTTTTTTTTTTAGTTTAGGGGCAACTCTCATTAAGAAGTTCGACAGCTAGAATGATTGTACTCGTCTTTTGTGTTTTGTTTTGGACACTTTGTATAAAATTAACTTAACAATTCTGATAATGTTGCCAGCTTTTGGGCACTTTCCTGTTAACAGCGATGACTATTTTTAATGTTCTATGATTCCTTCCCCCCTTTTTTATACATTTACATGTTATTTATTTATTTAAACTTCTCACACGCAATAAGGTACAAAGGCGGACTTAATGCCATAGGCATTCTCTACCAGTCAACCAAGGGTAGTGAAGAGATAAGATGGCAGGTGCTCTATTTAAGAGGAGATAATAATAATAATAAAAATATTAAAAAGATAATAAATAAAATAGATACACAAGTACATAAATATGTTATAAACTTATAATAGACATACATATAAATTACAATAATATATAAATATCTACCTATTATATATATATACATATATCAAAATTCAAGGAGAAGAGATGATTGAGATGACTCTACACTATTTGTTGTGAAAATAACTCCGCAATTTCCGCTTAAATGCATACCTACTGGTGGCCGTCCTGATATCCAGAGGAAGCGTATTCCAGAGAAGAATGGACTGAATATTAAAGGAGGAATGAACAAAGTCAGAAGTATGAGAAGGACAGAGTAGGAGAAGATTGTTGGAAGAACGCAGATTCTTAGCATGTGAAGAACATAGATATTGAAAGTGAGACTTAAGATAAGAAGGAGGGGTGGGAGAATTGAGAAGGGAGAAAAGCGTGGTCAATGCACGCAAACTTCTTCTTTGGCGAATAGGCATCCATTTGAGCTCAGATCTATAGCTCGACACATGGTCATATTTCCGCAGGTTGAACATGTTATTATTATTTTAAGACTGTTAGCTTTTATATAATTACAAATATCTTGTTTGAAAATAAAAATTACTCTTTACAATTCGCATCATATATATGTCGTTCTTTATTCATTCACTTATATCAGTATTTTATTTTTTTTCTTTCTTCTGTCTTTCACCTGTCTTAAAACCATTTCAATGGTCCCTCCCAACTAACCTTTATTTCTTCACACTCGTTTAAAAACTCTTTCAACCTCCCCAAAACCATTTCATCCTACAATTTAGAAGCTTAAATCACCAAATTAGTCCGTATCTGATAATCTACCATCTCCAAGACCATTATCACACCGTTCACTGCGAGTTACGCCAGAATTTTATCTAACATCAACTATGTAAATTGCTGAAAGTTTTGCAGAACAAACTTCGTCCTCGTAAACCTTTAGCGTCTTCGTTAGCATTCTTGTAACTTTTATGTTGTTGTTATAATTACTCTTTACCTTTCATGTTTCTGTTTTAAGACGTTTTGGAGACGTTGGTTTATTGTTGAGTTTCTTTTCTTTAGTCGGGATTGTATGCATTTAAAATTGTACTGTTCATGCTAATTCTATAACATCGTTCAGTGCAAGTTACGCCAAAATTTTATCTAACATGAAGTATGTAAATTGCCGAAAGTTTGGCAGAACAAACTTCGTCTCGTAAACCTTTATCGTCTTCGTTAGCATTCTTGTAAGTTTTATGTTGTTGTTATAATTACTCTTTACTTTTCATACTTCTGTTTTGAGATGTTTTGGAGACATTGGTTTATTGTTGACTTTCGTTTCTTTTGTCTGGATTATATGCATTTAAAATGTTACTGTTTATTTATTTATTTATTTAAACTTCATGTACAATAGCGGTACATAGGCGGACTTAATGCCACAAGGCATTCTCTACCAGTCAACCTTTGGGCTAAATATAAAAACAGTGGTAGGGTACAAAAATAATGACTAATATACTAACTTCTTGATTAAGAGAATTTCATTTTGTTCATGCTTATTCTATTATATTAACCTCACCTTCCCGTTCTATCCCAATGTAATTAAAGATATTCATGTTTGTTTGTTTTTTTTTTTTTTGTATGGTTCATTAAATTTAAGCTTTTGTCTGTTTTTGCATATTTTTTTCAATTTTATTTTAATTAATGTAAAAATTCAGTGTAAATTGTATTAAGTCTAAGCCTTCTCATACTGATCTATATAACTGTAGAATGCTCAACTCCTGTCATACAGGACGTCGAGACCTCATTGATGTAACGTGTATTGAAATCTTATAACTACTATTACTATTACAATATTTTTAAATAGTTCCTCGTCACGATCACAATAACCTATTATTCGTGTAGGTTACTGAATTAATGCATATTATGGAAGTAGTTTGTTCAGAATCGTTTACTGAAGTCGAGTTCTGTCATTTTTAATATACGTTATTTTTTATCCCAAAAACAATTAAAACTGCGTAAATTACAGTCACACTTCCACTGTACAGTCAAAACAAACCAAAATGAACGAAGTACCTACTACGCTTGACCGACACTCCCCTTATACGTGTGCGACTGTGAGTGTGCGTAGATTTGTAATGTGATCACAATTTTCTCCTACAATCAGTGTAACAAATTTATTAAGTAAACAATGCTTTTTTCTTAACTAGCTTTTGCCCGCGGCTCCACCCGCGTGGATGTCGGTTATCGCGTAAAAAAGTAGCCTATATCCTTCTCCATAACCGAGGCTATACCTCTGCCAATTTTCATGACGATCGGTTCAACGGTTTAGGCGTGAAAATATAACAGACAGAGTTACTTTCATCATTGCCACTTCAGATTGTCAATTCTTCGAGCTATGTCGGTTACATTATTTGGTTCTCCTGCGGATCTCTTCATTTCTGATTCGATCACGTAGGGAAACTCCAAGCACAGCCCTCTCCATTGCCGTTTGGGTGACTTTTAGCCTTCTAATAAGGCTCATTGTGAGCGACCACGTTTCAGTGCCATAGGGCATCACTGGCAACACGCACTGGTCAAAGACAAGTGATCTGTGAGTGACTGGTGATTGACAGTGATTTACGCAATTAGGGTACTAAACGTCAGTATTCTTATTTTTATAACATACTCGCCTGCATTTTACAAACCATTTCTCAGTTTTTTATCAAATTCTACCTGAGCATTCTACTGTAGTTCCTTCCATAATACTTTGTTCTTAGAACAAAATAACTCATAATGTCAACTCATAACGCTTGACAGAAAACTTCGTTCACTAAAACTTGTGGTTTTTCTTCGCTCGTATACAGACTACCTACTTTGTTTAAGGAGAAAAGTTCGAAACGGTTTTAGACTACGCCTCCTTCTTCATACTTTCAAGGCTTTGTATGAAACTTTCGCTGTAAAATGTCAGCTAATTTAGACTTTATTATATACGTTTATTTTTGTTATCGATGTGAAATAGGATGAAGTTTGAGACTTGTTATTTCTAAGTATTAATATTACGTGAAAATTTTAAGTAGGTACTGAAGAAACCTGCGTGTTCGTAAAGGGTGAAGTTTTCTATAATCTGACTGAACAAGTTTTAGGTAAAAGAGGTTTCTCAAACTTCACAAGAACATTACATTAGATTCCGAAACATCATACATTGAATTTCATAAAATGTAGAAATTTTATATAGAAAGGAAATGATAACAAACATAGACTAGATTTATGTGTTAGATTCTTTTAGATTCACTTATCATTGTTTTTACTAAATACCAAATTGGAAAAGAGTAATAATATTGTTATAATAATATTAATTCAATTCTATATATTTCATACTAGCTTCTGCCCGTGACTTCGTCCGCGACAAATTTCGGCTCACCCATCGCGTCGCATCCCGTCGCTCGCCCGCGCTATAACTTCGTTATCGCTTAGCGTTCTTTCTGACTTTTATTCTTTTCGCTTAGCTCCTAAGCATGTTAGCGTGATGTTATATTGCCTATAGCCTTCCTCAATAAATGGGCTATCCAACACTAAAATATTTTTTCAATTCGAACCATGTTGATTGAAATCAAGTGATGTCAAGGAAATTTTGCTTACATTAAATACTTGTAATTAATAACATATTTGGATTAATATTATTTTGACTAAACTCCATCGCAAATAATGCATTAATTTCAAACAAATTTGATTAGATATCATAAAAAAGATTATAGTGAGTCAATCTTAAAAGAAAGACATGTGCTGTCGCGGACTTTTTTTTGAACTTTTAAAGAGGAACAATTCCATCATACATGATATTTGCGTAAATTAAACTGTTTACGCAGCGCACGCAACGAAAAACTCCTAACATGCTTTAGAAAAGACCATGGTTAAAAAAAATACATTTTATTATTTCAGTTAAAACCAATGCTTATGGGTTTACTAATACAATTAAGACACTTGAATTAATATATCCTTCATTAAAATAACCTTACGTTCAAAATACGATAGCAATAATAACACAAATTACCAAGTAAAAAAAACGATCCAAAACGCAGCAGGTGCGCCTTCCAAATTGTTCCTCAACTCAAACATATGTACGAAAACACAGTCTTAAATTACCAGCTAAACAAAACACAGTAATGATAGGTAATTAGGGAAAGCTTTCCGTATAAGCAAGGATTTAAAAAACCTTGTTAATAAATGACTTTATAAATAAGAACGGGGTTTTACCACTATCTAAAACATTGGTGATGCCTTTGATAATAAATAACAGATACTTGAGAATCTTAAACAAACAAGTACCGCCTCCATTTAAATAACCACACACTCAAAATGTGTACGATTGGAATAAGGGCAAGAGAATGATGATTCAAAATACAATAGTAATAATAACACAAATTACATACTATTACGAGCTTGCGGTTCGTGACAATAAAAACTGCCGATTTAAAAACCAAAAAAATGACACTTTGATTAATCGACACTGATAACAATGCGAACACACTAATTATAAAGCACAAATACACTACTGATTACTCTCAAATCGCACTCGAAGATCGCTTGTTCGCTTATTCGCTCGACTGTGTCGAGTCGGGGTCCTTACCGGTCTTATATAGTCCTTAGAAAGTTCCAGAACCTTGTAGAAACTTCTAGAATGTTCGAGTACATACCGGTCCCTACCGACCAGATGTCGAAAGTTCTAGAAAAATCTAGCATCGAATTCTCTAGAAGAATCTCGAGTCTACTAGTTCTGCTATTCGATACTAGATGGCGCTAGTGGTACTTAAACTTGTGTGGCGCGTAACAATACAAAACAAAACAAACCAGAACGCAGGAGCTTCTTCCATTTTGTTCCTCAACACATACATATGCAGAACGTTTTAAGTTAGCAGTTAAACAAAACACAGTAGAGATAATTAGAGAAAACTTTCCTTAAAAGCAAGGAGTTCCAAGTCAAACATTCCGTAACTTATAGCACTTAAACCAAATGTATGGAACTGTTAACGAAGTTTGTTGTAGTAAAAACTGTAGCGTTTTCTAGAATTTTGTCTACTTGTAAGATTTTATACTAGAGTTAATTTGCTTAGAAAGTTACCGTTTTTTTATTAGACAGTCTAGGAACTTGATGGATGTCAATTTGTCGTATTATAGTCATTTTTTACGAGTGACTAAGAATGACAGCCGTGTTTTCAATTATTTTTAATATTTTATTTATTGCCAAATGGTTAATGGGCTCTTGACTTCGTTATCCGTCAATTTAAGTTGACAGTCATTTTGCTTGTCTATGTTCCTTAACTTTACCTGGTTTTATTTGTCATTTTGTCTATAGAAATATAGATAGAAATCATTTATTTGCCTATAATGCAGGTATGCAGATAAGATATAATTTTTATAACTATTCCCGATACATTTTACAATATTATAAAGCTGAAGAGTTCGTTTATTTGTTTGTGTGAACGCGCTAATCTTTATGAATAGAAAAATTATTTTTGTGCTGGATAGTCCATTCATCGAGGAAGGTTATAGGTTATATACCATTACGCTACAACCAATAGGAGGGGAGCATAAATGAAAAATGTTGCAAAAAATATTTCTTTTTGAGAGCTTCTGTTGCGTGCGCTGCGTAAACGGTTTAAGTTATGCAAATATCATATATGATGGAATTGTTCCTCTTTAAAAGCTCTAAAAAAAGTCCGCGACAGCATATGTCTATCTTTTAAAAATGACTCACTATAACATTATTATTGTTATCAAATTTGTTCGAAATGAATGCATTATTTGCGAAGGAGTTTAATCAACATAATTATTAATCCTTATCCAAATCCGTTATTAATCACAAGAATTTAAATGTAAACAAAATTGTCCTTGACATCACTTGATTTCAATCAACATGGTTCGAATTGAAAAATTATTCTAGTGTTGGATAGCCCATTTATTGAGGAAGGCTATAGGCAATATAACATCACGCTACGATCCTTAGGAGCCAAGCGAAAAGAAGAAAACTCAGAAAGAACGCTAAACGATATCGAAATTACAGCGCGGGCGAGCGAATTTCACGTGGACGAAGTCGCGGGCAGAAGATAGTAAAAATTTAAATGGTTTATTTCATAACCATGCATTGAGAACAAATTAGTTATTGGAGCCTCCTTTTAAGCATATAGGTAATACCTGTATTAGGAGGATTATTACACAAATCCCCCCTGAAAGTACCACTTAGGGGGAAAAGTGGAATCTATGAAAAAAGTCTGGAATTACCCCGTGATAATCCCCTTAGAGGGGAAAACTGGAATCGAAAAAAATACTTATTCTACAGATCCCCCCTAAAAGTGCCCCCTGAGGGGGAAGAGACTCTGCTCTTCCATACAAAGATAATAATTTTTACATACGAAAGTTACAATACATTGTTCACGTGCGTGTATGTGGATGGGTTTGTGTCTTTTGTGCGTGTGATTGTAGGTGAGAGTGTGTGTTGAGAGAAGCCGTGAGTTAATTTATGTATTGCAAGAGTATCTCAGTATCTTCGTAAGTAAATGGTTTTATCCAATTTGTTATGTTGTTTAGTGTATATGTATATCTCTTTGTTTACCCTATTATACAGTGTGAGTCTTTATAATGTGCACATATCGAAATGAGGGAATCTATGCTTAATTTTATCTACGGGAAAATACGAAAAAAAAAATATATATTTTTATGGAAATTTTATTTTTATTTCAAAATTTTACAATTATTGTATAAAAAAAATGAAAAAAAAAAAACAGATTTTTGCTAAAAAAACATGTTTCTTTTCAATTGAGGGTATTTTTTTCCCGAATTTTTATTTTATGAGGACGCCTAATTACGACCAGTCATTATGGAGTTGGTTTCATCGTGATAGATCATTTAGTTTAAAAGTTACACCGTTTTGTTTACACTGGGAACAATTTTTTTTTTTTAAATACCATAAAAAATAAAATAAAATATTTAGATTTTTTTTATATTTTTTCCGTAGTTAAAATTAAGCATAGATTCCCTCATTTCGATATGCGCACATTATAAAGACACACTGTATAGCTGAGAAGATTGTTTATCTCATTCCTCCACATCACATGCCCCTATACTTTTACAACCGAGCATTATCATCTGCGTAGCCTTTTCCCAACCCAGTAACTGGGTAATTCTATATCCCTTGGTAAAAATGGTTGTCAGACTTTCAGGTTTCTGACAACCACTGTCGAAGTTCTACGATTGACAGCCGGGACCAACGGCTTAACGTGCTTTCCGAGGGACGGAGGAGTCTCGGTATGTAAAGGTACCCATCCATGGACCAACTCCGGCAAGCGTAGCTCAACCTGATGGATCGACCTCAACCAAGCATAGTTCCTTTAAATATGTACTAAGGTCATCTTTTGTTTCATGTTAGCTCCTGAAGAAGGTCCATCTTCAGTTGAATGTGGCGGTGTGACGTCAACAGCACTGCGCGTCAGTTGGCAGCCGATACCGCCACACAAGCAGGCTGGGGCTCTGATTGGATATACCGTGCTTTATGCTGCTCAGGGTAAGCACTGAAATCTATGCAAATAAATAAAATTGAAGTATCTGTTTCTAATGTCAAAATAACAGGTTTTTACTAAATACTTATGAAAGTATATACGGTACAGTCACCATTATATCAAGTTACCAGAAACTGTAAAATTTTCTCATTCGATTTTGAATTTAACCATCAACATTTTAAGGTTTAAAATCTTTTGGAGAAATTTTACAGTTTCGTACAATCTGTAGTAAAAAAAATATGTATGTATAAAATTCATTTTCTCATACATTTTGTACAGAACGGCATTTTTGATAATATCTCGAGAAAGGATTGGGGAACGGTCAAGAAATTTCACGCGACTGAAGTACCGGGTAGAAGCTAGTAATATACAGGGTGTCTAAGAAATTGCGTGCCATAGCTTCAGGGTGAGTTCAATATAGATAAAGGAATCTGTAAAAAACAAAAAATAAATACCCTTAAAAAAAAGTTACAAAAAAACGAAAATTATCATAAGATGAACCTAATGTAGTACCTACTGATTAAATAGTAATCGTTTAGAATTCATTAGAAAAATGCTTAATAATAATGTTTTTTTTTTTTTTTTTTTTGTTCAAATGATAATTATTATTTTTATTAATTTATTAAGTACTTAATTAATAATTTCCTAGAGTTACCTACTCGTACCTACTATCGAACGCCGAACCTACGCCCGAACACTTCAATAACGCCGAGTGAAGGATAGGTAACTAGGTACGTAAATTAAAATTCCAAGTATTTCTTCATCCTACTTTAGCGTGCTTACATACCGTCGTAGCGTTAGGGGCGCACATCTTGCGCCATTTGTCGTGAGCCGTTTTCAGTAGCAAATAATGCGCCGGTCGGGCGGCCTTTGTATTCGGACGCGGGAAGTGAAGGACAAAATGACACCACGTTCGATAGTAGGTAAGTGATTAAAACATTTAAACAAATAAAATAATTTAAATTCTACATGATTGCTATTTTAAGTTAGTAGGTACTAAATTAGGTTAATCCTGGCATCATATTTTTTTTTCTGGGTTCCTTTATCGATACTGAACCTACTCCTAAGCTATGGCACGCAATTTCTTTAACACCCTGTATAGTAATTTTACCTTTCCATTCCGCGACTGTACACTCACCTGCAAAATTGCATGGATATCTTAGAGTCTATTTTCCAGTGAACGTTTGAGTCCAAATTTTCGAAAATAGAACTAGCTTTCGCTTTTCGCTTCACACGATTTTGTTTCTGTACTGTCCATGGATTTTTGCAGTCGACCGTACATAACAACCCCGATCTCGCATACATTAAAATTGACCTAAAAGTTATTAACGTTTTCATTCTGTGTCTGTATACGTATAACAGCCAAAACTCCCAACATTTATTACCATTACTTCCAACCCATTGATCACAAACAAAAACAACCAAACTCTACCAAACTCTGCACATAGCAATCACTAGTGAACCTCACAGTCTCTATCATTATGTAAATGTATCCAACAGATCTACGATGGATTAAATCTACGTTAAATGTGACAGAACAGTAAAAACTAGCAAAGTGCGAGTCGAACTTGCGTACGAAGGGTTCCGTACCATTATCTATAAAAACGGCAAAAAATCATGTTTGTTGTATGGGAGTCCCCTAATTTATTAAATATTTGTTTTAATTTAATTTAATTATTTATTTTTAAAGTGAATCTATAATTAAATATTCTGTGAATATTTCAAGCGTGTACCTGTTGCCGTTATCAATATCGAGAAAAAACGAGTAAAAAAATCACGTTTCTTGTATTGGAGCCTCCTTATACAGGGTGTTTGGCAGAACGTTGAACATACGAAAATGGTGGATAGGTGGGGTGATCTGCTACTTACTCAGCCCTAATTTATTTGGCCCTGGCCCCCTGGATATTAAAAAAAAAATTTTTTTGCTTTCTTCTAGTTTCACCACTTTCTTAACTTTAAAGTGTAATTTGTATTAAAAATGGGTAAAACAGGCAATATTTTTATTTATTACATCTTTCTGTAAGTTTGAGGAGTCATAACTTTTTTCTAGCTAACATCTGAATAAAGCAATAATTTTATAAGAATCTGCCAATATTAAAGATAAAAAAATAAACTAAAATATTGCCTGTTTTACCCATTTTTAATAAAAAAATACACTTTAAAGTTAAGAAAGTGGTGAAACTAAAAGAAAGCAAACAAAATTTTTTTTTATATTCAGGGGGCCAGGGCCAAATAAATTAGGGCTGAGTAAGTAGCAGATGACCCCACCTATCCACCATTTTCGTATGTTCAACGTTCTGCCAAACACCCTGTATATTTATTTTATTCTGTTTTTTTAGTATTTGTTCTCATAGCGGCAATAGAAATCATATGTGAAAATTTCAACTGTCTAACTATCGCGGTTCATGAGATATAGCTGGTGACAGACGGACAGACAGACAGACAGACGGACAGACTGACAGCAATGTCTTAGTAATAGGGAACCCTAAAAACCACCCAAGTGCGTGTCGGACCACGCAAAATAAAGGGTTCTGTAGTTGGGATGAATTTATTCCAAGAACAAACTTAAATTTGCAGTTGAAAAACATGTTCTCTGTCATGTTTTTCAACTGCAAATGTAAGTTGGTCGACTATTACTCGGTAACTTGTAAAGCCTACTTAGCTGTGATAGTTTTCTTTGTAACTTCATTATATATACTACTGCTGTGATTTTTTTCACATATCTCAATACAACCATTTAGCTGGCAGGGGGGGATACTTGATTCTAACAAAAATTTGCATTTTAAAGCTTAATATTACGCAAACGGATTCCTGAATCGAAAAATGGTATTCACGAAACCGCAATATTTTAGGACGGCCTATCCAACGATACCCAGCACCATGGGATAGACGAGAAAAAAATATCATCCACACTACGTTTAGAAGTACCCTAAAAAAAAAAACTACTTTGTCGACGTGATTAATATGTAAATCCATACCAAGTTACAGCTTTCTCAAACTAAGGGTCAGCTCACACCGAGACGCGACGCAATGCGACGCGACGATATTGGAAAAGGCCAGTGATTTCGCGCTGCGCCGCGCGCCGCCGCGAGACGCATCGCAACGTCGCGAGGCGCATAGTAAAATCGTTGGCAACACATCGCATCGCGTCGCGTCGCATCTTTGTGTGTGCTGACCCTAAGAGCCTCTGACCTAAGCCGCGGACAGACAGACAGACGGACAAGAAAAAACTGTAAGGCTTCCTTGTTTACTACGGTACCCTAAAAAGTCCATAGATTATGTACACACGATGTCCATCATACAACCGAACATTTTGTTCGGGCGGATGGATACTTCATTATGAGCACCGTGCGTACAATCGTGGAACATAAAGATTGCGCAATTTTGGTAGTCAAACTCATGCATGGATCTCATACAAATTGACCTTAAAGTTCTTAATGTTTTCATTCCGTATCTGGACATAACATGCAAAACAAACCAACATTATCACCATTACTTCCAACCCGTTGACCACAAACAAAAACAGGTCTCTACCGAACTCTACACAAGGCAATCACTAGTCAACCGCACCGGCTCTATCATTATGTAAATCTATCCAACAGGTCGACAATGGCTGAACTCTACGTCGCTTGTGACTGAACTTCGGCTGCAGGGGCTCTACAAATTCACAAACTACACTGTCAAAGTGGCGGGGTTCTCTAACTATGGGCTCGGGCCTTACTCGTTTCCTATTGTCTGCTCTACATTGCAAGATGGTGAGTTTTTGGTAGCTCTATATCTATATGTATCTAGAGAGTAACATTTTTTGATATTATTTATTTATATATACCTTATTGTACACATGGCTATAACAACCTATACATTTTCAGTATAAGCTAATCTCTCATTGTACGGAAATCCTATACAATGCGAGACCAGCGTAAACTAGTTTTACGTCACACCTGGCCATAATGTGAGTTTTACCGCACGCTACGCGTACAGTAAAACTCTCATTGTGGCCAGGTGAAGACGTACTCACCACGGGCAGTAATAAAGAAAGCCCTCTATCGCATATAAACAACCCTCAGTCAACCCTCAACAATCATCAGTTTTCTGACTTGCCTCCCACTATGGAAGCAAATTTCAAGCTCAAACTCAAAGCATTTATTTCGTAAACCAATTACAGTCACTTTTGAATTGTCAAGGGGTCGGTCTATCAGAAAGATGAAGCTAGTTGCCCATTCCAAAGCGTAGTAGGTTCCTATGGAGAAGAACGGACATGAAACTCCATGGACACTCTTTTAAAACAAAATATTGTTACAAAAATATAGGTTACATCATTCATGTTGAAGTTATACATGTGAGAACAATGTAGAAAGACGTGCAAGTTAGAAGCATCCGTAATAAAAACAATTCAAAAATTAAAATAAGCCGTGGCAGCTAAGAGATGACCAGTCCCAACTGACGGCGCCCGTTCACGAACATAACGCATGGATCAGCACCATTTCACTCAACCATTTTAAAGGGAACTTAATGATCCAACACACACGCCGCCACCAGCGAGACATTTGAGTGAGTGAGCATGAATTATATACTCTCAGCCGCCACGGCACATTCAAGTCAATAAAAGACATATTACCCGGTAAATGGTAGCTCTATAGGACATAGTACTCACACCTGTGCTATTCAAATATATAATTCAAGGAGATTGAGTTTATACAATGCAAAGATAGTCTTACAATCTTCAGCAGCTCCAATAATATTTTCAAATGCTAATCAATTAGTTTATGCGCCCTTATGGAGCAGGACCAGCATTGAGCCAATCATTTTTGTCAGCGATGTTATTTAAAGACGTATTCACGCCAAACACAGAAGTTCACACTTGCTTTGTTTTTTAGTACCCGAGGCACCAGCAGAAATAAAGCTCCTAGCACAATCGTCAACTACCCTCCTTGTCAGTTGGAAAAGACCTAGACAGCCGAATGGACGGCTCCTCCATTATACTGTGTATAGTAAGCCTACTGCTAGGTAAGTACCTTTTATTATTTTTACTTTGAAAGGTATATTCCCGCTGTCTCCATTAATGGTAATTCGCATAAAAGGCGAAAAAACGGGTTTCATATTTGTCTTTTAAGTACTGATTTTAGAAATAATAATAAAAAAATCTGTACAAAAGTAAAATGTAAGCAAAATGAAATTTTCGCCATTTTGTGTGAATTATCATTAATGGGGACACAGGCGATGGGGACAGTGGGAATACATCCTTTGAAAGAATTTTGAGTATTATAAACAACCTTTTTAGCAAATACATGGTGATTTTTAAACGTCTTACAAACGTCAATAAATGAACCTATAACTTTAGTAGAAACATGTGAGGCAACAAAAAAATCGTTCTGTAGTGCTATTCTGTAGAAATCTCACCATGAAAACCATGGTGAAGTGAGCTTGAAGTAATGAGCTGTCAATAGTGTCAATCCCTAGTCTCAGATGGAATGACAGTTCACTTCGAGATCACTTCACCTAAGTTTTCACAGTGAGATTTTTACAGAATCGACCGGCTGGTTATGAAATAAACGAATCAATACAAAATTTTCGGTCTCTGTATCGATCCAAAATCGGTCTAAGTAAAACGAAGTTTGTAAGAAAATACTTAAATTTTTTGTTCTAAAAAACAAATAAATATAAATTTTAAAATAAATATAAATTTAAATTTTAAAATAAATATAAATTTTATTTTTAAATTGGCCACTGCTGGACATAGGCCTCCCCCAATTGGGGGGGTTTGCCATAATCGCCACGCTTGGCAGGCGGGTTGGCGATCGCAGTATGGTGTATTTTTTAATTATTAATTTATATTTAAATTTAAATTTTTTGTTCGTGTTTTTTGTTGTTTTTTGTTCAATCAAAATTCTTGTCTTATATATTATGTTTCTATTGATATTTGTAAGCCTTCGTTAAGTTTCACTGCTGCATGAAAAAACAGTTTTTTTTTTCTGGAGTTGTTTTTTTTTTTTTTTTAAGTACAAAAATAAAAATATGCAAAAGTTAAATATGAGTTGATATAAAAAAAATTGTTTAATAAGGAAGTACCATCTGAATTATGTTAATAGTGCATGTCTCAACTGACAACACGGGTTTATATTTTGATTGAATTACAAATGCAGACTGCAGAAAGCTTGAGACAGTCAGAGTTAAAACAAGCTTAATGATACTGATATAGATATGTGTAACACTGATAAAACTTTAAGTTTAACGACATTGTGACTACTGTATTTCGCACCATTTACGTGACTACTAAGTATTTTATCTTATTATGACTGTTTGAATTTAAACCTACCTGACATTTATAAGAAAACTAATTAATTAACGAATTATTATTATTATTTTTATTTATGTCTACATATCTCGGGACCCTGGGGTCCCGGACCTTTGGAAGGCGTACGAGGGGCCGAAGCCAACTCGCAGAGGCCCGTTAGAAGCTTTTTAATTAAATGAGGCACCAACCGACGATTATCCCTGTACGCACTATGAAGTGCACCCAAGGACAACCCCCGGTTGGTGTAGGACTATTGCAGGATATGGAAAACAAAGATATTGGACTATGGGTTTGGGTGGTTAAAATGGACTGGCTACCAAAAACTATGGAAGGACTATGGCCCCTGCCTGATCAATGTTTTATTATACACGGATAAAATGGCAGGGGGTGACTTGCACACTCAATAATGGGCCCCCGAAAACGGTCGCTAGCACATAGTGACGTAGCAACAAGGGGGCAACATGTCCTGAGGTGCTCGAGGAGTGGAGAGGTATTCCAAGGCTCTCAGAACAATCGCAGAGCCCGGAAGATGGTCAAGATCCCTACAAGCACTTACTGGAATACTTCCTTCCTCCGAGCACGTTTGCTCTTGCGAATCTCCACTCAAGCCGGCCAATAAAGGCAAGAATGAGGTGGGAGCTCAGTTCCTCGTCAGTGTTCACTCCAGCCGGCCAATAAAGGCAAGCCAGAGATGAGGAACATGACTTCTCCCGGGAGATAGGGTCCGTGGGGTCGCAACTGCCCAACAGCTCGCCACATGCTGCCCTGCGGGTTTCTGTATCTCTCTTGGTCTGGCTCCTCACCCTAGACATGTTCCGGCAAAGTAAACTCTACCGGCACAGACCTAGAGTTCGGAACGCGCAAGCCCCACCACGACGTCAACGTAGAGATACGGCGGTGGGGTTATTATTATTATTATTATTAATTAATTGATGTATAGTGCAATAATAATAATTTAGTTTAATTCAATATAATATAATTTAATTTAATATCTATTTAATTTTTAATTCAATTAATTTTTCTAATACTATGGGTGTATGTGTAAAAAACTTGCCTGAAATAAATGAATTTTATTTTATTTTATTTATTTATTTATTTATAATAGGTACCTGTATTATATAATTTCTACTCTCATTGACTGAAACATAATTTGATTTTAATAAAAAATACGCTTTAAGTGTTTTATTCCATGTTAGATATTATACTAATTTTTTTCAAAAAAAAAAAAAAAAACTTAGAAAAAAAAAAACGATGGCATTATTATTATTTTTTTTTTTTTTTTTCAATTTACATCTCTACCTGTGCCTCACTGGCCATGATGATAAGTATACTTATGGGGTTCATAAACCTTCGTCTGTAGAAAGTGGTTCATATTCATGAGTACTTTCACCTCCTGAAAGTTTGCCAATGAATTCAAAGTCGGGTGTAACTCTCACTGATCGTAAATTTCCTTGTCCTCTATGGAAAAATAAGTGGGTAACTTATTCTTCAGTGGCTGACTGAGAATATTTTGACATAATAATATAAGTAAGAAGATAATATAGTTGACTATGGTGTCATAGTCAATTATAGTTGACCATAATTGACTATGGTGATGTGTGCTACTATGACCTGAATGCAGATCTCCTCAATAAACTTGACCGACTTCTTAATAGCTGCATTCGATTTGTTTTCAATCTCCGCAAGTATGATCATGTATCCGCACATCGATCGCTTTTAAAGTGGTTGCCTATCCGGCAGCGCAGAGCGTTGAGGGCTTTGACAACCCTGTTTTCTCTCCTTCACAAACCCACTTCTCCTTCTCATCTGACTTCTCTTTGTCAATATTTATGCGCTGCACACAGCAAGAATCTTCGGTCCGAGAATAATCGTCTTCTTCGTTGTCCTTCTCATCGCTCTGGTTTTATAAAGTCTTCTTTCTTTGTTCAGGCGGTTTTCCTTTGGAATGCGCTCCCTCAGAATATCAGGACGGTAACCAATCAGTTCACAAAGTTTAAAATGAAAGCTCGAGAACACATACACAAGAGGTTGGCAGATTCGTCTCAGAATTAAGTTGTTGTAGGTTTTATTGTTTAACTCTCATAACATTTTTTTTTGTTGTATGTATGTATATATGTATTTATTCTTGTATCTTAGTTATAAATTCTTCTAAATTGTTTTCTGCTATTGCACCTACTATGTATTATCTCTGCATCACCCTCAGGTAGACTGGTAGAAAATGCCGAAGGCATTAAGTCCGCCTTTGTACAGTTTTTACTTGTGCATAAAGTTTTAATAAATAAATTATTCCAAGATCAAAACTTTTCTCTCTTCTTCATGAGGGTAGGCAGAAACTATAGAGCACCACCTGCTACGCTCCTTACATACTCCTTTTGCTTCGTTTACATTCATACATCTGATCATACACGCACGCCGGTTGCGAGTGCTACACACCTGACTTTTCTGGAGAACATCACCAATTAGGTCACTATATGTTCTCCTAGGGCGTCCCCTCCCGGCGTTTCCACTCACATCTGCCTTGTAAATACCTTTTATAAGTCGCCTTTCAATCATCCTCTCAACATGACCAAACCATCTAAGCATACTATTTTCAATGTTTTTCACTACATCTTCTTTTAAACCACACCTACCACATAATTTTTCAGCCTATCATTCATAGCGTATTATTTATTCCTATATTCATTTCACTCTTCTACCACGTCTTTGAATAACGAAAATCATATTATACCATCTATAATAATCATATTATATTATCTTTTTCTACTAGCAATGACGGCCCCCAAGCAATCAGAGTGGACGTCCAAAGCACTGCGGAAGCCTACGAGAAGTCTCAGACGTTGGAACTGAAAGGGTTAATCGAAGGAAGACAGTATGATGTGTGGGTAACATCTAGTACTGCTGTCGGAGAAGGACCTGAGAGTAGAAGAGTCACTAATACTCCTTCGCAAAGAGGTATGTGCATAAAGAAGAAGACTTCTCTTACGCCCCAAAACTATAGTAATAGTACTTTTTGTAACACGATGTTTGGAGCGTATGGTATTCTATGATTCGCCCCAAACTGCAGGCACAAGCATAATTTTAAACACATTCGTCATAGATATTATTAATTTTACTGTGCGTGCCTCTTCATAAGCAACGGGTTTTAATAGCTGTACCAGCCTCGCACCGCACTGTTTTTACGACTATCTAGATTTCTTTATTTATTTTATCTACACCCATGCTATAGATCCTCTTTAAAAGTTTCTGAAACAGTTAGCTTATTGCCAACATTAAAACAACCGGTGTCATAGTAACCATAATATCATCCAAACGAGTGGTAAATTGTTGTACTAAATTTCATTATGCAACTTCTTTGCGTTTTCGATCCCTTCCTTACTCATTAAACAGCCGCATTTATGAATTTCAAAAAAAGAACATTGTCATGCACGCACGTTTTACTACGACAGCGCTGTAATTAAAAAAAATCCTTATAGGTTATTCGTGTTCACGTCGCATCCCGCCATTTTTGTTCGATATTAGTATTGCAAAAATTTATAACTTTGTTATTTACATAAATGAGTGTTATAAGCTTTAATAACACACCACCAGATATTTCTAATACAGCAAAGGACATTTCTAACCAATTATTACCAGAAAAGTCAAAAAAACAAGATGAAAAGGCGTACCAAGATTTCATGAATAGGAAAATATCAAAGAGTAGATAGCATGGGTGTAGATAAAGTCTTGTATGCAACTGTACATAATTAGGTATTAAAACACTCATGTGATAAACCCATAAATCTTCCGGAATACAATCTCTAAATGATGGTGAAAACTACATCAAAATCCCTTGCGTAGTTTAGAAGAACAATGCTGTCTCACAGACAGAAACAAGAAGAGCCTTTCATTTGTAATGTTTAGAAGCTTCATAACATTATGTATTAATCTGTATTGTTTTTTTTTTTTTTATCTGCAGTTATTGCTACTTTAATATTAATGTACCTACATATTATACACAGATCCATACGGAATAAATTCTTGACTAATCAATTATGTATTATGTTCTAATTTAAAAACCTAATAGTTTAAAAAAGCAATGATAATAGATATGTTCAATTATTTAAAAAAGGAGGGGAAATGATTATTTCCCCTCCTTTTTTAAATACTTGTTATTGTTATGCGCTTTTGTACTTGGCTATCAAAAAATTCTTCCGCATCGCTGTCAACAAAAAAAGTGCCCAAAAGGCTGACAGCATTGCTACGTTATATGGCAATACTGATTCTTTGGCCAAGAAATAGGCCAGCCCTCTGGTCACGTGAAGAGTCCACCAACCACGACCTTGGTGATGTCTCGAAAAACTAAGTGGGCATTCGGACCTCATGGCCCTAGTGTTTCAACCGAAACGGATCGAACATATAAGTCCCAATAAGATTGGAGCATTTACGCCGTTGAAGGTTTTACGCACCTACAGCAGCAACCCCAACACAGCCCACCGTGCTAGGAAGATGGGATGCCACAAAAGTGTCGATACACATTGTATCCCACACCAAAGATCTACCTACCTTTCAAGGCTTTATCGTCATTCCGTCTGGGGCCCAAGTCTGCTATTTTTACAAATTCGTCACTCCAACACGATCCCGAAAAAGTTCGTAATCTGCTAAATTCATAATGGTCGATCATTGATCGGTCAATAGTCTCGTAATAGAATTGTATTACAATGGCATTGTCGTATTGCCATTATTATAAAACCCGTTAGTAGAAATGATTTTCGAAAAACGACTACTAAATTTGAACATTTATTCATGCCAGATTTCATTATTTATTAGTGTTATAAGCAATCGGAAGTAGTTGGAAGTTGGAAGTTTAGTAGGAAGTTTCATTTGTCATTATGTACGAGATTACCAATTCTTTCAATGGAGTGTCAGTGGCTGACCATTGGAAAGTCATAATGACGCCATTATATTAGTAGATTACCAAACTTGTTAAAATCAACAAATTGTGAAATCAATGATAGACCATTCTGACACTATTGTAATAGCAGACTTGAGGCCCTGGTCTTTTCCCATAGTCGCGTGCCAAAACATTGTGTTCTAAAGCAGCTGGCACCCCGGGGTGACAAGAGCACGATGGATGATGTCATTGATGCTGGCATGCCGTGCTATACGATATATATTTTTTTCCTACCAATTTTTTTCTGTATAAGTAGAAATGTTGTGTAAGGACGAAGTATTTATCGTACGCTCGGTTCGACAAATATTTGTTTGGAACTAGATTCACGAGGTCCCTTCCGGTTTTATGTTTGTAAACTCACACAGGATAAATAAAGGCGAAATTCGGGGCAGCATTTGAAAACACAGGAGTAGAATAAATAATTTTTGCTTTGGTATTTTGGTGACCAACCACATTCATTACGTCTGTTGTTAATAACCAAATAACGTTCGAAAAAGCTTTTCAAAAGTTTTATTTAAAAGCCAAATATTGACTGGTATTTTTGTTGTTTTACATGCCAGCTTACACACAGTTCCAAATATTCAGTATCCAAATATTCTTTATTTTACACAAACAAATAACAATATTATTTTATAAAAATATACAAAGCCCAGCTTAACTCAAAATAGAGTTTTCGACTAATGAACATAAGATCGATAAACATAAGACGATTAAATTATATGGAACGGAGGAAAAACCCCTAAAAAAAAAACATTTATCTTCTTAAGAGGGTGCTCACAGGTCCACTAGGTCCTTTAAAAAAATATTATCTCGTGACTGAGAAGGAATTATGAAAAACGTCTCAATCAAAAACCTCGGTGAGTTTGTCTAGAATTTTCTAATACCTTTTATAAAGTTTTTCGTGTTTTTGTTGCTTCGTGTGACAAATCGATTGCAAAATAAAATTATTCTCTCTCTCATACACCAAACATTATGAATTAAAATCTCATATAAACAGTAAAATATGAATACTTACATAAATATTAACATAATTGGTCAATTATGTCAATATTTATGTAAGTATTCATATTTTCACCAAGGCATCATAAGCGCTAAAACACACACACACACCCTCACACACCCTTTCACGTTTATCCTTACATGCCTTAAAATAAAAATAAATTAATAATTTTTAGTATTTTCATTGTTGGTAAACAATGAAAATACTAAAAATTACATAATAATTACCGACATAATTTTATTCATATGCAATACCTACATAAAATTAAAAGAACTAATATACTATACCCATACATACAAAACTTATAATATATATATACATATACGACGATTTGGTTGGCGCAGTGGTTAAGCGATTGACTGCTGCGCTGCGTGTCGCAGGTTCGATTCCCGCACGGAACAAATATTTGTATGATCTACAAGTAGTTGTTCCGGGTCTGGCTGTTTGTGTATGTGAGTTTAAATGTTTGTAAACGCACCCACGATACAGGAGAAATCCTAGGGTGGGGCAACGTTTAAAAAAAAAATATATATATATATATATATATAAAACATAAAGCAGTACCTTTGTACTGAAATTATAATTATGTCGTATCTCTATGTATTTAACTGTGTACATAAATAATAAAATAACTAAATAAATAAATCTAAATTAAAAAAAAACATAATTACACACAAAATTAAACACATCTAGCTATTTATAATAATATTAAATTGCTTGAATTGTTACTTAGCCCTCTTCCTCTCTCCTAATTGAGGCCATGAGAGCCAGAGTGGCCTAAAAAATTGCTCTAAACTTGCCTCGGAAGCAGTTTTTCAAAATAAAATCAGTATTTAAAAAATTACTGTTAAGCCACTCTGGCTCTCAGAGGCCATGACAGTCAGAGTGGCCTAAAAAACTTCTCTAAACTTACCTCGGAAGCAGTTTTTCAAAATAAAATTAGTATTAAACAAATGACAGTTAGACCACTCTGGCGCTCATGGCCTCAATTTTGCTGTGCCCGACAGGATCCATATTGATCTTTTACTCTGTTATACCAATACATATGGAATGCAATAAAGTATTGAGTATTGAGTATATGAAACTTTATAAAAGGTATTAGAAAATTCGAGACACACTGACCGAGGTTGCTGATTGAGCCGTTTTTCATAATTCCTTCTCAGTCACGAGATAATATTTTTTTAAGGGAGTGGCGCTAGTAGGCCAGTGAGCGCCTTCTTAATAGGTTTCCATAGAAACTGTATGTTTTCATAGAAATTGTAGGTTTCCATCTACTTAATAAAAACCTTAAATTCATTCATTCACTCACTGACAGACAACGCACAGACTATACAGCTGGGTATAGAAACATGAAATTTTGCACAAGAGTTCCATATTCAGAGTTTTTCAACAGGGACAAGCAGGGCTTTAAATACCGATAAATTTTCATAACGTTACCTTATATTGACAGAGTTAAACGTTATTATTAAAATAACGGTAATCGATTTAACGTTATTTATGCGACTATTAATTTTATCGTTATATTAAACGGGTGAGATGTAAGTAGTGGTGCCTTAGGCTTGAGGCGCGGAGAGAGCCCGCTCTCGAGCCTCTCTGATGCAGAGCCGATCAAAACGTTGCCTGAATCTGCCTGATTCTTACCCACAGAACGGCAACGTAGCTAAATTAACGATAGTTTTGTTAATGTTAATTAACTTTATATTACTGGTAATGTTATCAAGTAACGTTTAACGTTAGGAGGTATAACATTGAAATTTAACGTTACGTAACGGTTATTATTTTGTTATTTGGTAACGTTAACAAGCCCTGGGGACAAGGTGTCTTCGACAGCTGATTTTCTGTGCTTCCCGCATCCAGCGAATTCCTGCGGCCTTCACAAGCTCATCAGTTCACCTCGAGGTAGGTCTTCCAACGCTACGTTTTCCGGTACGCGGTCTCCACTCCAGAACCTTTCGGCCCCATCAGCCATCTGTTTTGCGAGCAATGTACCTGACCCATTGCTACTTAAGTTCGGCAATTCTTCAAGCTATGACGGTTTGTTCTTAGTTCTCTTGCGGAACTCTTCATTTTTTATTCGATCACGTAGGGAAACTCCAAGCATAGGCCTCTCCATTGCCCTGTGGTGGACTTTAAACCTTCTAATAAGGCCTATTGTGTGAGACTACGTTTCAGTGCCATAGGTCATCACTGGCAACACGCACTGGACTAAGACTTTCATCTTGAGATACTGCTGTATGTGGAATGAGAAGATATTGCGTAGCTTCCCAAACGCTTTGCAGCCGAGTCGGATTCGACGATTGACCTCTTTCTCGAAGTTAGACCTTCCTAACTGAACAGTTTGTCCTAGGTAAACATACTCGTCCACAACTTCAAGTGTAGCGTCTCTGATCTTCATGAGAGTGGCTGTAACATGGGCATTTGAAATGACTTTAAGTTGGAAGTTTGTAATCGCAAACATTTTTTTATGTATGTGCTGATAAAACTACAAACTAACGATTTTCGGAATTTTTCCTTTACTTATGCTATGAGACCTTGCTTCTTGCTTCATGATTCTAGATCAGCAGGGAGTACCCTCTATGTTTTTTATAGGTTTTGACTTATTTGCGAGTATATAAATATGTCGCATAAATGGCTGTTATTTATTGTGTTGACTTAGAAGCTTCATTTTTCTAGAGCTCCAAGGGACCGTAGTATTACGTATTTGATATTAATTTCAACTTGATAACTCCACACGTTCTTGAGAAAAAGGGGTCTTGACAGCCAGACAGACGGATGGACAACGAAGTGATCTTATAAGGGTTTCGTTTTTTTTCTTTTTGAAGTACGGAACCCTAAAAAGATCTCCTTAATAGGTAAAATAGGAGTTTAAAGTTCATAATTTTTGCATGGATTTTCGATCGAAAACCCATCGGACACAGCTTGTAGAAACTAAAAGAGTATTTTCGTGCCACCTAAATATTATATACACACAGAAAGTAACATATACTACTGTGAAAGAAAACTAATATCAAATAACTATTTTACTTACTTTCCTCCAGCCAATGCCTTAACTTTTCACTAACTCTGTGGCCTGTTGCTAAAAGGGCCAATGTCAATAATCCTTATTTTCAGTAATAAGCATACACAATAAATCAACATTGATAGTTATTATTTACATGTAGAATTACAATAGGGATGTGTCCTGGGTAAAAAAAAAAGAAAACTGTTAAGTCCGTCAATCAGATAATAAAAAAATATTAGACACGTATTTTTTGCTTTATCAATTATTAATAAAAAATGACTAAGATAAAACACATTAAACTTGGGGAGTGGGGGCTCGTTACGTCACAGCTCAGTATAAAATCTACTGAGAAGTGACGTCATGCCACATTTGAACTCAATGTATCGCCATAATGTATTGATGACGTAAAAAAAGAAAAAATACGTGTCCAATATTTTATAATAATCAACATGAAAGGCAATTTTTTTTTTTTGTCATTATTCCTATTATCCGTGTCTGTTAATTGATAAGTACCTATTTGTAGGTTGATGAATTAAATTCAAATTCAAGAAAAAAATGGATTTTTTAAAATATTTGCTACTGAATCCACTAAGTAGCACTAAGAAAAAGAGTTAGTTCCAAATTATATACAAAATTTCAAAGGGCATAAGTTAACTTTGATCGTTTCAGTTCTCGAATTTCGAAATTCCGACTCTATTACTAGCGTAGTGTTTCGTTTTATATTCTCTATTGGCTTAAGTACACTACAGACCTTATAACACCTAATATTTTTTATGTAACACTATGAAAGCACAAACCACATTGGCAATTTTAACATAGTATCTTTTGAGAGATAGGTGTTACACTTACGCCCTTTTAGCACACATAAATATATCAGAAAATCAAGTTAATGCTTGGTTTTACTGTACTTTTATAATAGAATGTATTTTGTTTCGTTTTTTTTTTAAATGTATTCTTAATTTTAAATATGTATTCAGAGCATGTGATAATGTGTAAAGCTGTGGTTACCTATAATTGAGGGTGCATTACAGGATAATGTTTAATATTTTTTATTTATTTATTGTAAAACATAATTCTTATGTATCTCGTTGGGTAATTCTTAAATAAATAAATAATAAATATCACTTTTTTAATAATTTGACAGTAAAATCTCATTTCTCACAAAAGCGTACTTTGGCCCTTGTACCACCAAGCCACAGAACAACTTATTCTAAAACTAAAACTTCTTCGTTCAGTTGTGGCCGGAGTTGCATCCCTCGGAGGCGAGATAACTGTGGCTGTTAGAAACTCTCTGCTGTTGGAGTGTAGGAGTGTTGGATCTCCGCCTCCTAGGACCGTGTGGTATCATAATCAGAATATCATCACTCACCATCCGAGGTTCACGCGGAATAGAGATGACAGTTTGCTGATTAAGAGTAAGTAAAATTTTAAACAAGTCAAAAGTCACGCCTATAATCCCCAAAAAAAAAACTATTTATTCACAGAAATATTTTGCATTTTTTGTACATATAAACATAATTTTTATAATGACACTTTTTCACTTCAAGGTTAAAACTGTGGCGGTATCAACAAACGCCACATGCGAACTACGCATCAAAGACCTGACCAATTACGAGCCAATTTAGAGGTATGAGGAACAGGGTGTACAGTTCACTCATACTCTATAGTAAAGGCAGGATCCTCCGACCAGTCGGGTGTTATGTCTGGTGGGCAACTGCCCAACGGTTGATGTCGGGATGTTGTATATATGCTAGTCGCGCGGTAAACTCTGATAGAGCGATGCAGGATTTGTGACGTCAGGTCTTTGATGCGTAGTTCGCATGTGGCGTTTGTTGATACCGCCACAAAACTATTCTAGGATTCCTTAAATAAAAAATAAAAAACAGATATACATGTTTTTTTAAACATTCTCAACAATGAGACTTTGACAAAATATATTTAAGAGGTACTTACCTAATAAAAATAATAATAATAAAATACTTTATTTCAGACCATGGTGTCTATTTTGTTAGTAACAATGTTCTTATCTAAGACTAGTGTTAGTAATACTTAAAACTACCGACAACAAAACATATAAAAAAAGTAAACTCAACAATCACTACTGCGCCATTCCAATACAAATGGCGCAGCAATGTCTGATGTGACCACAGGCCAGCCGACTAGCGATCATGCTAAGGATGCTGTTGACGCTGCCACGTACTCTACCCACCAGGAATGCGCACCTTTTATGCATCGTAGCTCGTAGATTCGACAACTTATTGTATCCGGTCTCCTACATAAACTAGGTTATCTTGTGACTTAGGAGGCAGTGTGTGTCGCTTAATAATAATGAAACGCGCGAATGCTCTGGAACGCACTACCTTTTGGCATTAAAAAAGCTGAAAGCAAATTTACTTTTAAAAGAAAAGTTCGTAACCACTATATAAGTCAGACTAAATAACTTTCAATTTGTAGTCTAGTCATAGTAACTATTATAAGGTGGTATTTTTTTAAATATCTATTAGTTTATTTTATTTGTATATGTGTATTAGTATAAAATAAAAGTATATAAATTCTCGTAATCAAGAAGTTAGTATTTTAGACATTATTTTTGTACCCTATCACCATATTTTTATATTTAACCCAAAGGTTGACTGGTAGAGAATGCCTTGTGGCATTAAGTCCACCTATGTACCACTATTGTACATGAAGTTTAAATAATCAAATAAATAAACGTTTATTTCGACCAACAGGATCATAGGACACAAAGATTACAAAATAAAAAACTATTAAAAAGACAATAACATACTTCGATTGCTCAGTATTAGAATCATACAGAAATGGCTCAGGTACTGACAATCGAACCTCTGCGCGAATGCCCTCAGGATGCCGCTGGAACTAGCCTGATCCCTGCGCACCAGGGATGTGCATCGTTTCCGCATATTAGAATAGAAACAGTCTACTTGCGACACGGCGAACATCCTTGATGCGCTGCAGAATCGGGGCATCCCCATCAGCACCCTGAATGCATTATTTTATTGCACACGCAAGGCGCTGTATGATCTGCGCGTGTATGAGACCCACAGGCTGCTTGTGTAGAATGTCGTTTTCACTTCAGTGGTACAACGAGAAAACCTGCGGGCCATCATATTCACCCTTACAGACAAGCCCTGTGTTCTCGCTCCATTTTCTCGCTTATAACCAGTCGAGTTACGGTTTGTTGTATACACAAACCATCTGTTCCAACTTTTAGGTTCATACGAACCTAAAAGTTGGAACAGATGGTGAATTAACGACGACAAAAGTGTTTCGTTTGCTTTCTCTACACTGTCCATTACTTGTGAGGTGTCCAGACGTCCGTTTTCACGCTAGACTTATAAAATATAAATATCTTAAACTTTATGAAAGTTTGAATAGAAAATCAGTCCCTAATTTTACTATATTTCAATGTTTCATGTTTTAACTTATAAATATTTGACGAACCTAGCTAGCCTTCTCAAAAACTAATGGATCCTTAAACACATTTTCTCTGAACTCCTTTTCCAAATATTGCAAAAAGACTAACGCTCGGTTTGTGAATTGAGAATTTGAAATTAAGAACATTGTAGTTACTTAAGGTGACGCCCCCAAAATTCAAAATTACATTGCAAAAAATTGGTTGTCTGTAAAGTTGGTTTACGGACGATAGTTTAACGTGACAACGTCATAACAAAACATTGATGCGGGGCAAGCGTACAATGAGCGCAACGGGACATGAGCGTAACGGGACATTTTTGTGCATGCAGCCGGCGTTCATCGATTTATTAGACGTTGTCACGTCAAAAACGTTATGGTAGTCATACACGTTACGATATACTTGGGCAAGTTACTTGCACAAGTCTGCGTGACACCGAATGGCTCGCATACTTGTGCTTATTCATCCCACACACGTTAATGTATACTTGTGCAAATCCAATTCTGCGCAAGTATATCGTGACGTGAGTAGTCTGCATACGGAATATGAAATTTCACGCGCTACATTGAAGGAATCACCTTAAGTTATGCTAAAGTAGATTTTAACAAGTTCTCAACTTCAAATTCTCAATTCAGAAACCGGGTATTAATTGAATATTTATTTTCCTTTCGGCTTGGAAACGGAAAGTAGTTTTATAACCCACATATTTGTTTTCTTTTAGGTATAGACCAATCACTAAGCGGGAACTACACTTGCTTAGCCAAGAACCTGTACGGTTCTGACTCAGTAGTCTTCACGGTTAAAGTGTTGCCTTTGCCTGACCCGCCGACGTTGAGAGCCACGCCGTATAAGGACTATATTGTGGTGGAGTGGGACGAAATCAGGTCTTATGGGAACGAATCGCTGGGATTTGGAATAAGTAAGTGTTTTCACGTCACACCTGGCCATAATGTGAGTTTACCGCACGCTACGCGTACAGTAAAACTCGCATTGTGGCCAGGTGAAGACGTAAAATTATGTACTCATCACGGGCAGATGAAAGCCCTCTATCGCATATTTACAACCCTCGCCTGCGGCTCAGGTCACGAATACCTGAGATTTCGGGCTTTCTTTATTTTACAGCCTTTGGTAAGTAATGTACTATTATTTGAGTTTGTAGTTGTGTTTGGTCGTAAAATAAACTGAATCTGTAACTTTACGACCAAAGTTACCGCTTGATTTCATTAATATCACACACATGTTAATGCTACATACAAAGAAAGTAACTGAAAAGTATAATCTATATGGTGCCAATCTTTTATTTGCCAAAATATTGGAGGGAATATATAACAGAAAAATTAAGAAGTAGGTTAAAAAACCTTCGGGTAGAGAAAGCCTATTATAGCACTGACGAATGTCTGACTGATAAATTAATCTGACATATGTGAAATATGTAGTATTTATTTCGAATTACTTTGACATTTAACTAGCTTATTGTATGACACTATTCTGTAGTACATTTCGCACATTAATTTCCTTAACGTCATTAAACAAAAATTATCAATTTTGAGCTAAGTAACGCCTCTCGCTATCTATACTATGAACTATTCCCTATTTTTTCCAAAAACACTGGCTTTAATACACTAGAATAACAAAAGATATGACCGACATAATTACTCTACTTTTATTTATACCCTTTCCAAAATAATCAAAACTTTAAACGCTTGCACTGAAAATGTGTATATTTTGTTTAGTGACGTTAAGGAAATTAGAGTGCGATTTGTTATAATTTGATTGATTAAGGGCCGGTTGTTTCAAACGGTTGGTTAACGTAACATACGTACGTCAAATAATAACGATTACATATGATGTTTAACGTTCGTTAAATACAAAGCGTTGTTTCACTGCATAAAAAACCGATCGTCAAAGTTCAAAATATGAAAAAGAATAAAATGACGTTAACAGTAGGTATGACACCGGTTATTGTAATCGTTATTTTTTTAAAGGGCATAATTTTGTGAAACAACACTTTTTTAGGTTTGACGATAGTTAGCGCCATTTATGACGTATACGTGTGCATTAAGTGAAACAACCCGCCCTAAGTTTTAATCTGATATGTTAATTGCTTTGAATAGTGGACTTCATCATTATTTGATGTTTAATCCTACTCATGAAAACAAGCTACCTGTTTATATTTGTACGCCGGTGAGTCAAAACATGACTGATATAATTTAATGTAACACTTGCATGCCATGTGTGTGTATACTTTCGTTTTGGGAAAATAAACGGTCTTATCTTATCTGATAAATAAAGCTAAAGCCTTATTAGCCAGGCTTCAGACTGGTTAAAGTAGACTCATCTTTCATGGGGTACTGTTTAAAATCTATACTAATATATAAAGCTGAAGAGTTTGTTTGTTTGGTTGAACGCGCCAATCTCATTCGAATTGAAAAAATATTTTAGTGATGGATACCCCATTTATCGAGGAAGGCTATAGGCTATATATCTACGCTACGATCCTTAGAAGCCAAGCGAAAAGAACGGAAGTCAGAAAGAACGCTAAGCGATAACGAAGTTTTAGCGCGGGCGAGCGACGGGATGCGAATGCGACGCGATGGGTGGGTCGAAATTTTACGCGGACGAAGTCGCGGGCAGAAGCTAGTGTTACAATAAAATTAAATTAAATTTAGTCTCATTCAGTTGAAGTATGTGGGGAGGCCACATACTTCAACTGAATGAGACTAAATTTAAATCTTGTATAAAACGCACACTATGCAGGCAGGCATATTATAAGTTGGGGGATTACATCGCTGATAAAAATGCTTGGCTGAATGCTGGTCCTGCTCCACAACCTCGGCTAGTTAATTAACATTTGACAATCATGTTGGAGTTGCTGAAGAGTGTAAGACTAACTTTGCATTGTATAAACTCAATCTCCTTATGTACTATAGAGCTACCATTGACCGGATAATATGTCTTTCATTGACTTGAATGTGCCCTGGCGGCTGAGAGTATGTCATGCTCACGTAGATGTCTCGCTGATGGTGGCGTGTGTGTTGGATAATTTAGCTCCCTTCAAAATGGTTGAGCTGTATGGTGCTAATCCATGCGTCATGTTCGTGAACGGGCGCCGTCAGTTGGGACTGGTCATCTTTTAGCTGCCACGGGTTATTTTAATTATTTTATTTTGTTTCTATTTGTTGTACCTACTCTGGACGCTTTTAACGTATAAGTTTTAATTTTTTATTTTTACATCGTTCTCACATATATTTATAAATTCAACATTATAGATGTAACTAATATTTTTGTAACAATTTAATTTAAAATAGTGTCCATGGAGTTTCTTGCCCGTTCTTCTCCATATGTACCTACTACGCTTTGGAATGGGCATGTAGCTTAATTTTTCTTACTGACCGACTCCTTGACAATTCAAAAATGCCTGTAAATGGTTTAATTGAAATAAATGATTTGATTTTAAGTTTATTATAAGAGTCTTGAATAGTCTTGATAGCACAGTATACAAATAAAAATCTTAAAACTTTTTCAAGTGCACTGTCTTATTATTGGTTCTAAAACCTGTTCAAATTTCTGAATTCTTGAATCATAAAACGTCAAATGACTGGATGCCATAAAACTTTATACATTATTATTTTGAAGAATTTTACCCCCGTACTATCAGATGCTATAGAAAGTTACGACAAGCTTAAACATAAACAAATGTACTGACGTTATTCATGACATAACTACAACAGCGTTTATTAGTCTAAATCAAAATATTTTATTTCACATAATTCTACATGGGCACTTATGAAACGTCAGATGCACGGTTCCAAACGGTCGTTTCCTATGCAGAAGAGCTGGCATGAAACTCCACGGTTACTCTATTAAAAATAATTGGCTTTTACAATATTTCAAATAATAGAGTTAATAGGTATGGGAGGAAGGTGCCTTTCAACATGTACTTAACAAAATAGAAAATGTTCAGCAAATCTACATTCGTACGTCGTAGTACATTCATAAATACTTAATTATACACCACAAAAATATATAACAAAAAATAAATCAAAATATATAATGGGCTTATCGCTTTCTGCGATCTCTCCCCTTTCTACAGTTATTATCAAAATGACCTCCCATCCAGGTTACAACCTAACTTGGAGAGAGAACGACGGCCTCTGGCAAGAAGCATGGCCGGTGACAAGAGAGAATCGTCTACAAGGAGTACAGTCCCACACACTGGCTGGTCTGAAGTGTGGGACCAAGTATTCTGTTCGAGTGACCGCTACTGATAGTGTTGGAACTTCAGCTCCGGCTCATATTGATGTTACTACGTTGGGAGGAGGTGAGTCACATTTATTCTCCAGTTTTGATTTGAAACATCTATAAGCGCGCCTTGGGAGTAAAACCGACTCGTATGCATGCCGTGACGGCAAACGGCATGACGCTCTCTTATGGCATGATGAAGACTATATGAAAACTGTATGAAGTCTATAATAAAAATATTTATTTTTCTTGTATTTATATTCTGTATATATCATTCTAATGAGAATAATAAGAAACATATATTTATTTTTAAATATATGTTATTTTAAATATGTCTATAATAAAAATATTTATTTGTGTTGTATTTATATTCTGTTTATATCATTCTAATAAGAATAATAAGAAAAATATATTTATTTTTAAATTATATTTTATTTTAAATATGTCTATAATAAAAATATTTATTTGTATTGTATTTATATTCTGTATTATCATTCTAATAAGATGAATAAGAAAAATATATTTATTTTTTCTCCGTATTTATTTATTGTTTTTTTTTTTTTATATACAAATTATTTCAATAAGCATCAATTTCGGTGTCACATCTGCTGGGCGTTCTGTGACAGCCAACTTTATTTATAGCACTTCTCGAAATTAAAAAATAACATTCAGGTGTTTTTGACACGTTGAGATATTTTTTTCTCTACATCTTAGAGATTAAAAGTTTGATTTTACCGGTGGAACTCAATATGAAGGTCTGCATGTTTTATTTTATTTTATTTTTGTCAACCTATGCAGCATATAATGAGATGATGATGATATTGCTTCAATTTGTGTGCCACAGAAAATAAAATTTTATCGTTTAAATGGTGTATGCATATGAGTCTAAAACCAAGATTTCGCTCGCTATTAAGCAAGATTGATCTATTAATCAAGTTCATTGTAATGACTAAGTACACACATCAAAAAAGTTTGAGATCACTAGCATAAGTTGATATAATTTTTTAAATTGAACTTTATCAAGAAAAATTCTTTGTTGTGTTTTCTTTAAATAGAAATACCTTGTTTGAAATTAAAAAAATAAACTAATTTTATTTAAAAAAAAATTAGTAATTAATCATAATGTAATTGTAACAGAAATTTGATAGAAAGAAAAAGACTGTTTAACCAAACTTAAACAGCAATTTATTAATAAAAGGTTTATATTCAATTTAATATAACTCCTCCCCTGGCTCAAAGACATGCGGTGATCCTCCTGGGCATGCTGAGAATCAAGTTATCCAGCATTTCTTAGGGTAACCTGTCCCATTCTTGAATAGCGGCTTCCCTGAGCTCTGGCATTGTCTGGAGACGTGGCTGATGGGTCCAAACAGCTCGCTTAAGAACATCCCACGCATGCTCTATTAGGTTAAAGTCAGGCGAGCCGAATCATAATGTACCTAACAAAAAAGATTTAGATTTTTCAAAGTGATCGCAAACTTTTTTGATGTGTGTATGTTTGGTTCAATTTTCAATTCTTAAACGTCAATTCAATATGGGTTTTAAAATAAGTAAAGATATTATCGAAATATTTCCATCCCACGCGATATCAATCGCGTGGGATTGTGGATGTTGACTACCACAGACAAACCGTGAAAACGGTTTTGCGGGGCATAGTTTTTTTTTTAAGATTTCTGTAAGTTTGTTAATAAATACTTAATAAAAAATAAAAAAAGGAAGACTTAAATACCTTCATTTACTAAGAACCGATAGTAATCTACGTCAACTTCTGATTGGTTATTGATATTTTGGTCAACTAATCATAATAGCTCGAATGAGATTTCACAACACTCGAATTAATGAGGCTTTGAAAAATCGAGAATAAGTATGGTCTGTTTCAAAAGCATCTGATGAAAATGTAAACAAATGGATCTGAAAACGTACCTGTACGTGAATCCCAATTTGTAGTTTCACTTACAAATTGAGTGCTTTGATTTGATTATTTCAATACTTAAACCAGAAACTCTAATTTTAAACGACCTTTAAGATGTTTTTCACTTGACAATTAAAATTAATATCATATCCTCAATTTTCGTCGATGATTTTGCAATAATAAATTATGAGTGTTATTCAAACAATAATTATTGGAAAAGGTGGTGAGATTATAGAGTTGAAACCTTATTAATACAAATGAATTTGTTACTAATTCCCTTTAGACTGACGTACAACGTTTGTTTGTAATGTATCGAGTTTTTGTAACGCGTTACAGTAGTCAGTGCAGCGAGCCGAGCCACTCGAAGCGAGCCGCTCGTTGCGATTGATTGATTGCGAGCGCATGTTTACAAACAAGTCAATGCATTCGTTTTTTTTATTTTTTGTTTTCTTCTTCTTCCAATAAAAATAACTAAATAAAATTAATGATGCACACACAACCTCTACGTCAGCTATTCTAAATAAAAATTTACGCTTGAGTCAAGGGCTCGAATCGAACGTTCGCCACGTTTTTTTTAACAAGAATTGGAGCGCACTTGCCATGATTTGGAAGCGAGCGTTCGCCGTTTAGTTTCTATTGCCGTTTTGAATCCGAGCTCGCCTCGAATTTTTTCAAACAAACGTTGCAAACCAGTCTCTGCCTTAACAATGTAGCCTAAACACAGGGATTGTTTATACTTTCGTCTTAAACTTTTGGAACAGACTATAGTTAATGTTTCTCACGAATTACTACCAATAATTTGTAGGTTATCATAGAAAACCTACGCACATTCATACTAACGTAAATTGCGGTATTGGAGAATCTTCCTATGAGTAATATCCGTACGTGCTAATGGACTGGTCAGAGAAATTAGGACAGAGCCGTTTATATACGGTCCTATATCAACACTAATGTTTATACGTGATTCATTTCTGCGTAAATAAGGACCATTATTTTATTTTTCTAACACTATTTGTAGCACTTTATTCAGGTTTGCAAAAGGATTTCAATGACCTCGAAGAGTTGCTATTACCAGACTGTAGGATACTCCTGGTCCTGCTCAGGGTTGCGGGTTTGTCCGAAAGGGATACCGAGGACCTAGCAGACAGGCAACTGTAGGAACATGGGTGGGTTTTAGTAAGTAAAAGTCTGACACGCCCTCCGGCTCCGCTCAGAGTGGGAGACGTTATTTGATAATTATCCACCAAAAAAAATAATAATTAAAAGGATACTCCTGGTAATAAAATAAATAAATAAAAGCTTTTTTTCGGTCCATTGGTAAAGTGGACTTTACCAATGGACCTGATGATTTAGAAACTATTGTTAGTACTTACATCTACCAGTAAAACAACACAAATATTCATTACTACGCTACAGTACAGTGGCTTGTAGGCGTATCCAATGTACCAGTATGGGGCTGTCCCACCTATCAGTCAGTAGTTTTCAGGATACTGTTGCGTACCCGTAATAGAAGCGCAGCACTGTCACATGATGGCGTGAAAGCCATCTATTCTCGATCATCATCATCTGATTTCGCACTTGGTGACGGACGATTTGAAAGACGGCGCAGATATGGAGAGGGAACGCAGAGCATTGTCGGTTCGGGCTAATATGCTGGCACGTCGGTTCTTCCGATGTACAGTCGCAGTCAAAGTAACGTTGTTTAAAGCATATTGCACGTCACTGTACTCGGGGAGCTTGTGGTTCAGCTACACCCAAAAGGCCTACAATGCTCTGCGGATCCAGTTTAACAACGCATTTAGGGTGCTGTTGCATCTGCCTTGGTTCTGTAGCGCATCATCTATGTTCGCTGAGGCACGTACCGACTGTTTTAATGCTAAACAGACTCGCTGCTAAACAGACTCAGTGGCAGCCCCAACAGCATTCTGAGTGCCATAGTCGGAAGGCATGACAGCCCGTTGGTGAGGTCACTAGTCACCTGTACGCTGTCTTTGTTTTTAGTTAAGTACTAACATAGATCTAATGGATCTTGGTTATCTGAATAAAAGTATTTATTATTATTATGCGAACATGTCCGAAGCACTGCTGTAGCGCGGCAATCCTATTAACACCCTAAAAGCATTATAGTATGCCCTCTGCGTGTTTTAGACCTGTGGCGGTATCTACAACGCCACATGCAAACTACGCATCAAAGACCTGACGTCACAAATCCTGCATCGCGCAATCAGAGTTTACCGCGCGACTAGCATAGACACATCAAAAAAAGTTTGCGATAACTTAAAAAAATCGAAATCTTTTTTGTTAGGTACGGTAGATTTATATTATGATTCGGCTCGCCTGACTTAAATCCAATAGAACACGCGTGGGATGCTCTTAAGCGAGCTGTTTGGAACCGTCAGCCACGTCCCCAGACAGTGCCAGAGCTCAGGGAAGCCGCTATTCAAGAATGGGACAGGTTACCCCAAGAAATGCTGGATAACTTGATTCTCAGCATGCCCAGGAGGATCACCGCATGTGTTCGAGCCAGGGGAGGAGTTATATTGAATATAAACCTTTTGGTTAATAAATTCTTGTTTAAGTTTGGCTATACAGTACTTTTCTTTCTATCTTTCTGTTACAACTACATTATGATTAATTACTCTTTTTTTTTTAATAAAAAAATAAAAAATGTTTTTATTTTATTTCAAACAAGATATTTCTATTTAAAGAAAATATACAACAAATATTTTTTCTTAATAAAGTTCAATTAAAAAAATTATATCAGCTTATGCTAGTGATCCCAAACTTTTTTTGATGTGTGTATATACTCGTACAACATCCCGACATCAACCGTCGGGCAGTTGCCCACCACACACAACACCCGTCTGGTCGGAGGATCCTCCCTTTTCCATAGACTATGAGTAAACTTTACACACCGTTCCCCATACCTCTGTAGACCCACAGACTGAGTGTTTATAACGGCTAATAGTACGCTGTAAAATTAGTGTAGCCTTTACTTGAGTCGTGCATTTTACGAATCTGCGAGCACATATTATAGCGGACAACCAACTTCCTGGGCCTCAAGTCTGCTATTACAATAGTGTCAGAATGGTCTCGCCATTGTGAGTATTTGACAGTGTTTGTATGGCAAATCTGTCAAAAACTCACAATGAAGAGACCATTCTGACACTATTGTAATAGCAGACTTGAGGCCCTGAGCTTACGCTTAATATCCAGACCGTTTTTAGGTCTTCGGAAACCCAGTGGCCCAGATATGGTTACACATGACTTGGTGTACTTAGAGTATTTTTTTTTTTCATGGGACTTAACTCCGTCGTAGGGCTGAAGTCACAACAGAAAATACTCATCAAATCCACGCAAAACGATCATAGCTCAGCATAAAAAACGGCAAAAACGGCTTAATGCTCAGCTTTTCAAATAGGCCAATTTAAAAATAGAATTCTTTTTAGTTGCCCTTCCAAAGGGTAGTTTCTAATGGAGAAGAATAGGCAAGCAATTTCATAGTTATTCTATTAAAATACTTAAATAAGCACTCGATGTTTTCTTTCCCTACAGCACCAGTATCGCCACCGTCAACCGACTGGCTCTGGAGTAACGCCACCCACATCTACATCCAGCTAAGTGGATGGGATGACAGTGGTTGTGACGTCACAAGGTGGGAAGTGGACTACCGACTCCTTGGGTCCAACCTTTGGCAACGAGCGGAGAATAAAGCAGTAAGTCATGAATCATGATACTTCTTAAAGATGAATTATAGGACTACAAACGACCCGCCCGAGCTTCATCATCATCATCATTTCAGCCGAAAGACGTCCACTGCTAGACATAGGCCTCCCCCAAGCACCGCCAGTTCGACCGGTTCTGTGCTTCCCGCATCCAGCGGATTCCTGCGGCCTTCACAAGGTCATCGGTCCACCTTGTGGGAGGCCTTCCAACGCTACCTCTTCCGGTACACCGTCACCACTCCAGAACCTTTCAGCCCCATCGGCCACCTGTTCTACAGTTTAATATTTACCAAAATATTTAAAGAAATATTTACAATAGTTGAGTAGATGATAACGACACCTGCAAGGAATAACATTGTAACTTATATTTAGTAACATACCAGTTACAATGTTATTCCTTGCAGGTGTCGATAATATCGTATCGTATATATCGTGCCGTGTGGTGCCGGACTTAAAGAATAGCACCACCCTATTTCTTCCAGTGGGTGTCGTAAAAAGCGACTAAGATTAACATTAACGACTAACATTCTAGAGAATGGGCAGCAGCGTTCTCTATGCATTTAAAAAACACCATACTGCGATCGCCAACCCGCCTGCCAAGCGTGGCAATTATGGCAAACATCTCCAATTGGGCGAGGCCTGCCGATTTCAGCCGAAAGACGTCCACTGCTGGACACATCCAGCAGTGGACGTCTTTCGGCTGAAATGTTAAATGACGAGATGATAATATCATCATTAAGTCTTCTACTAGTGCTGTGCACTTCTGTAAGCCACGAATTCACAATACCTAAAACTGTATGCGATTTTTGTTTGTTTATGTTTTAGTAAGTCGTTGAAGCTCTCTCTTATTTATTATTATTTTTATTTATGATACGGCTATCATAAATAAAAATAATAATAAATAAGAAAGAGGAAATTGAAACACGTTCTATTTTTACGGCGAGTCAAGTGCAGGAATACGCCCGCGCGTCCTCCTTACCCCGACAGAAACTTGACGTCTATACGACGTTACACTTTTCAAACTTAACTCGCTACTTAAGAGGCTACCGAGCGCACAGTGGCGCCCTCATCGTTTGTCCGGTGATATCTTTTATTTTAGAATGAAAATGCAGAAAATAAGCTCGTCAAGTTGTGATTCACAAGACTATACGTTATTATTACTACAAACAGTAGTTTTAAATTGTTATGTTTTATTGTAATAATTAAAACGGAGCTTAGTGGCCACTATTTTCCGTTTTAATGATTACAATAAAACATAACAATTTAAAACTACTGTGACCGATGAGGGCGCCACTGTGCGCTCGGCGTAGTCTTAACTAATGCAAGTCAGCCATTAGACATAAATGTGGAAAGACAACGAACAGTTGGCCTTAGATAGTTTCATTTGAATATAATTTTCATTTTTTATTTCCATCTTTAGGGTACATTATCTGAATGAAAAACGGAACCCTAATAGGATCACTCGTGTGTCTGTCTGTCTGTCCGATCGTCTATCACAGCCATTTTATTCCGAATCTAATAGACTAATTAAGCTGAAATATGGTACACATATCAATTTGCTGTGGCCCAATCCCGTGTTTGGGTCACAGGAATTGCCGACCTCATATTTAAAACTCATTTAACCTACAAAATAAATGAATTGAATAAATGTATTGTATAATGTATTGTGATGATTTGTAGGTAAATGAATTTTGAGTATGGGGGAGAAATAGGGGCACGTTAGGGAGAGAAAAAAAAAAAAGATTTTCATTCGTGTGATATGTATATCCAATGAAATGGCTTACTGTAAGGGTCTCAAGTATTTTTTTTAAATAATTTTGTAATTCAAGTTTTAAAGTTATTAGAGAAAATACATAATAAATAATTACAACCTAGCGCAGGACTCAGGATTTCCATATAAATGTAACATACTTTTATGTCAATACAATATTATTATAATAATAATAATATTTTATTGACATAAAAGTATGTATATTTTATTGGCATGTAAGTATAGTAATAACTATGTTGAATAAGAATTGACCATACCCGAAACCCTCCGGAACTGATGAGCCAAAAATTAAAAAAAAAAATATATATAGTTCTATATTTATAGATTACAGGCGACTAAGGGACTTACTAGAGAATGGGCAGCAGCGTTCTCTATGCATTTTTAACACCATACTGCGATCGCCAACCCGCCTGCCAAGCGTGGCGATTATGGCAAATCCAGCAGTGGAGTCTTTCGGCTGAAATGATGATGATGATGAGATTTCAGGAAAACCTATAAGAAGTCTTATAGCCTTAAAACAACATGGTAAATGTCCCAATATTGTGCGTACAAACTTACATTTGCAGTTGGAATGTATGGAATAACATGTTTTTCAACCACAGTAGTCAATTTGTTCTTGGGAAAAATTCATCCCATTTACGGAACCTTTCATTTTGCGTAGTACGACACGCCTTTGGCCGATTTTAAGCTACAAACTCATAGGGCGGATACTACCTATTGACAACATATTGGCTTTAAAAAGTTACTTTTTTTTTGTTTTGCTAGCTTATAATCTGGAAAAACCAACCTAAATCATTTGTTTTTTCTAGCCCATGGACCTGAACCTCGGCTGGAGCTACATAGAAGGCCACTTCCAGGCTCCACCTCTTCGTTCTATACCCACGTCATACGCAGTCGGATCTCTCGCTCCGGCAAACTGGTACCAGCTAAGAGTGACTGCGATAAACGATGCTGGGACAGCTTCTACTGTTTATACTTATGCTACCAAGACTTTGGATGGAGGTGAGTCCACTTACTTTATTGCTACGCTCTTTTATTGTTGTATTTTTATAAAACAGGCCATTTTTTTCTCTATCTTTATAAATTGTTTAACAAACTAAAGAATTATGAAATGCGTGAAGTAGCAGCATCTGTCACCTTTGTAGATGGCTATAGGATAGTACTTTCAAGATGGGCAATCATTCGTTAATAGTTTGCAATAATTTTTTGGTCCTCCGGGCCTTTGTACACACGGCTACACATCAAGCTATACATTTCCAGTATAAGCTAATCTCGCATTGTATAGGACTTCCGTATAGTGAGAGGTCAGCTTATTCTGGAAAAATAACTTGATGTGTCGCCATGTGTACAGTGGCCAGCACATCAAGCTACATGAATCTTTCAAATTTCTCCAAACGATTTTAAACTTTAAAATGTTCACAATTAAGTTCAAAATCGAACGAAAAAATTTGGCAGTTTGTAGTAACTTGATGTGCTGGCCATCATACATCTCTTTTTAGTTTTTTTTTTACAGTGCCTGGCCTACACAGGGCCTACACCGTCCTCCCATACCTTTTAACACTATTATTAGAAAATATTGTAAAAGATATTTATTTTTAAAAGAGTAACCGTGGTGTTTCTAGCCGGCTTTTCTCCATAGAAATCGACCAATTGGAACTGTGCACCTAGCTTTTGACGTTTCATAAGTGCCAATGTAGGTTTATGTGAAATAAAATTTATAACAAACTTCCAAATTATGTAAAAAGCAGTGTAACCTTACATAGTTTTAAAAACAAATTAAAGGAATTCTTGATAAGTAAAGCCTACTATTCAATCAATGACTTTTTTAATGACAAAAATACTGGTGAATACATCTATTGATAAGCTATGCTAATGTCTCAATGAGTAATTTAATTTGTATGACATCAATGACTAATTCAATTTTAATGTTAATGAAACCAATGAATAATTTAATTAGTAAGAAATCAAGGTATCTATTACTTAAATTTTAAATCTGTCTTTGTGAATGAACAACTAATTAATGCATGATGAATGATGGACATTGACTTAGGACCAATCATGATTTTAAGGTTAAATGAATATGAAACCAACATAAAATTTTGTACACCTTATAGGTATGTTACAGCGATCCTTTATAATAATCATAAGAACTAATATTTCACCTCTGACAAACAAAAAATGAATTTGAATGTTAAAATATTTTGAGTGATATTTCCATCCTTGAAGAACCATTTTCGATTTTACATAAGATAGTATGTTAGGTTGACATATTAATTGGTATTACTCGATTATTAATCCCTAAGGACCAACCGTATGTTATAACAGCAAGTTCCCTAATTCCTTCAATGCAAGGCTTGGTTAGTTACTGTTTACGTAATCTGTTTACACGAACGCCTCCTGGTCCTAAGGCTATGAGCATTCGATAACTTATATTCGATAACTTACAAACAAATACAAAACAGAAGGGCAATTCCCGAAACGTTTGCAATTTTATCTTGTGTCAATCTATGTTTCTATACAGGGTCATTGGTAAAACATGTTACAGCATGTCAGGACTATATAACTAACATCATAGACAAAATTTTGTTCTATGACTTTTAGTAATTCATCAGATTTTCATACAAAAATAAAAATACTTGAATTCAACGCTCTAAATGTTACGAACTCTACGCGAAACTGCCGTTTGTTACGAGTGACAGTGCACGGGAGGCGTAGGTAGGTACAACAAAATACAGAATTGAAATGTGTTAGACTGAACAACGAAATCTTGGAGGTTTGTTTTTGGTAAATGTATTATGTTTTATACTCGTAAAAAGTCACAGAACAAAAGTTGTCGCCTCAATACTGGGGTGGTTTAGAAAAAAAAAAAATTAGGTAAAAACCAAAGGAACAGACGAAAAATCGCAAAAATCGATATTTTACCGAGTTACGAACATTTTACGAAGTTTACCGTGTTATCTAGTCTGTTATAAATTTTATATCGTTTACCTATAATTTTTGACGTGATAACGTCTAATAAATCGATGAACGCCGGCTGCATGCACGAAAAAGGATGACTCATTGTCCCGTTACGCTCATTGTCTCGTTACGCTCATTGTACCATTACGCTCATTGTCCCGTTACGCTCATTGTCCCGCTACGCTCATTGTACGCTTGCGCCGCATCAATGTTTTGTTCTGACGTTGTCAAGTTAAACTATCGTCCGTAAACCAACTTTACAGGCAACCAATTTTTTTATTGATTGTGGCTGTAATGAAATCGCGACTAGATTTTGAATGTTTCTTATTATTAACGTAAACTTTTGGTTTTTCTAGAAGGTCACTCATTATGTACATCATATACTTAGATAAATTACAGAAATAAATGTAGAAATTTTACATCGCCGTCGTCTTTTTATATATTACTAGCATTTGCCCGCGGCTCCGGCCGCGTGGATGTCGGTTATCGCGTAAAAAAGTAGCCTATGTCCGTCTCCATATCCCAGGCTAAACCTCTGCCAAAGTTCATGACGATCGGTTTAGCGGTTTAGGCGTGAAAACGTAACATACAGACAGACAGACAGAGTTACTTTCACATTTATAATATTAGTATGGACTAGCTTTTGCCCGCGGCTCCGGCCGCGTGGATGTCGGTTATCGCGTAAGAAGTAGCCTTGTCTTTTTCCAAATACCAGGCTATATCTCTGCCAAACTTCATGATGATCGTTTCAGCGGTTTAGGCGTGAAAACGTAAAATGAATCTTAACTTGCTTAACATATTTACTCCTTTACACCACTTTAGTAAATATTACATACACACATCAAAATAAGTTTGTGATCACTAGCATAAGCTGATATAATTTTTTTAATTGAACTTTATTAAGAAAAAATATTTGTTGTATATTTTCTTTAAATAGAAATATCTTGTTTGAAATAAAATAAAAACATTTTTTATTTTTTTATTAAAAAAAAAAGAGTAATTAATCATAATGTAGTTGTAACAGAAAGATAGAAAGAAAAGTACTGTATAGCCAAACTTAAACAAGAATTTATTAACCAAAAGGTTTATATTCAATATAACTCCTCCCCTGGCTCGAACACATGCGGTGATCCTCCTGGGCATGCTGAGAATCAAGTTATCCAGCATTTCTTGGGGTAACCTGTCCCATTCTTGAATAGCGGCTTCCCTGAGCTCTGGCACTGTCTGGAGACGTGGCTGACGGTCCCAAACAGCTCACTTAAGAGCATCCCACGCGTGCTCTATTGGGTTTAAGTCAAATAAAAAATGTTGATGTGTGTATGTGTAAAACAATTGTTTTTTTTTTTTTTTTATGAAGCATGCCGCCAGCGCCCCTTCTTCGTACGGTTTTTGCGACTTGACAAAACATCGAAACTTCGTTATTATGTGTCTGTTTAATATTAATGTATTATACTCATAAACATTCCGAAAAAAAAATCTAAATGATAGTGAAAACTGCATCAAAATCCGTTTTGTAGTTTAGAAAACAGCCAGCGGGGTACATAATTGTCTAAAACTTAAAGTAGCAATGGCTTTTATTTTGACATTTTAACAACATTCATTGCGTTATTTACGTTGTTGTGCAAACAAATTTTCCGAACATATAAAGCAATGGATTAAAAATATCCTTCAAAATCATTCAGATTGTGATTGACAATGTGTTACGCAATTAAGGTGCAAGTCATACAGACAACCATGAAAAGCGACTTTAATTTATAATATTGTACAAAAGGTGTATCTATTCAAACACGAAATGTTTTAAGATATGAATAAAAAAAATTATAAAAAAATATATATATTAATTTTATTATAATAGGTATAATAATTTTTTTTTTTTTTTTTTTGTTTAATTTAATAATATAATTGTATACAAAATATTAATTATATAATTATATTTGTTACGGTAAAGAAGCCACGAAATCTTTTTTTTTTTAAATCTGATTATATAATTTTATAAATTTTAAAATTAAAATGACTTGATATGATGATTATCAAAAGGCACCGCACTCGTGCGGCCACCGTCGCCGCGCCCGGGCGGGTCATTCATGGAATAAGTAAGTAAAATTTTTTTTTTGCAAAATGTCTCAACAATTTTAAAATTGTAATATTTATGTAAAAATAAAAACACTTAATTTTTTTTTTTTCGCTGCTATGTTTTTTTTACCACCTATAAATATTTATCTTAAAACATTTCGTGTATAAATAGATACACTTTATACAGGTTGAAATTTAAAACATGCGACAAACCGAAATGGGAGAATGTACTCATCATTATGAACAACTTTTACTAAGGACCAAAGCTGCAATCGCGAAAAAATAATCAGCTGTACCCTACATTTATGTTCGCATAACTCGTCAAAATGTAAGGAACAGCTGATATTTTTTTCGCGATTGCAGCTTTGGTCACATAGTAAAAGTTGTTCATAATGATAAGTACAATCTCCCATTTCGGTTTGTCGCATGTTTTCAATTTCAACCTGTATATGTTAAAATCGTTCGAATTCACGCTACGTTTACTCCGCGCGTTCATGCTAGACCCACGGAGGAGAATTCCACCTGTGACCTAGTACTACCAGTACGAGCAAGTTCGGTCTAGCAAGACACATTAAGGTACACAAAGTTAGACAACGTTGCTAGTGACTGGAACTCCATTAATATTAATTTTCAGCGAAACTCTGTCTAGCTTAAATATAGACTAGTGACTTGGAAATAGTTGCTGGGAAATTAATTTGTGTGTAGTACAAACGTCGAGTAAGATGGTGTAGTTACAGTCATATAATATATATATATATATACGCAATATCTTCTCGTCCTACACACCGCAGTGTCTCAAGACGAAAGTCTTTGATCAGTGCGTGTTGCCAGTGATGACATATGGCACTGAAACGTGGTCGCTCACAATGGGCCTTGTCAGAAGGCTAAAATTCACCCAAAGGGCAATGGAGAGGGCTATGCTTGGAGTTTCCCTACGTGATCGAATCAGAAATGAAGAGATCCGCAGGAGAACCTTGAATAATACCCAAACTTAAGTGGCAGTGGGCAGGGCGTATTGCTCGTAGAACAGATGGCCGGTGGGGCCGAAAGGTTCCAGGAAATCTACCCAAAACTAGCAAAATATGAAAATCCTAAATTTTTTTTCTAAAAAAACCTCAAATATTTGAGCAGGGGGGGCTGGGCGGAGCGGAAGGGTGTGTCAGACTTTTACTGACTAATATCCACTCGTGTTGCTTCAGTTGCCTGTGTATCAGGGCCGCGGTATCCCTTTCGGACAAACCCGCAACCCTGGCAGGCACCGGTCCTGGCGGACCCCGTCAGTGCGTGCTGACATCTCTTTGAGGCGCGCGTGGAACACAACGCGCCATCGACCCGGGCCTGGTCCTTACCGGACGGCGAGCTGCCCATAGCTCGCCGTCCGCAAGCCCGCGCCTACGCCCAGGGCGTCTCCTGCGGCGACTAGGGGCGTGAGGGCGCACAGACTGCCGCTCCCTCACGCGTTCCGCCTCCTCCTTCGTAAGATAATTTTAAATGATACTATTCCTTAAGCAAATGCTTATTAAGTCAAATTCAGTTTACACCGCGTGACAATCGTAAAAAATTTTTACTTTGGTACAGAAGGATAATGGAGTGGTCTTGAAATTTTACTCAGTACCCAGTCTCAAATTCAGATATTTTATGTAAACAAAGGGGATAACATATCAAAAAAATATTTTCGTAATGGTAACTCACATAAAATGGCGAAAAAAAAAGGTGCCATTTTCTTTTAAGTACTGAATTAAAAAAATATAACAAAGGGCTTCTATAGCAAAGGGGGGTCAGCTAATTGCAGTAATAACTGATTGTACTATGTATATTTTCATACTAACCCTACGTTTAGAAAATGTTCCCATGAAATATTTATAACAACTGATGTCGAGCCCCCCACGATTTTTTACAATAACATTAATTATTTTATTCTTATACTACTTTTTTCTTTTCTTTTTAGTTCAGTTTACCATTAAAGCGTGTTTTAGGTAGATTTCGTCAGAAAAAATCTACCTACTAAAGTAAATTGTTTACTCCACAATTTTTAATTAAAAGTCTAGCGATAAAACATACCTATAGTTTTCGAAATAAAAAATTATAATTGAAAAATTTAAGGGCGTTTCCATGCTAAGCTCGTTGCCTTGACGACCAAGTCTTTTGTTAATATTCATAATGGAGGTACTTCTAAATAGTATTTAGTCGCAACATGGAGGCAGTCACGTGACAGGTATTTTTGGTATTTTTCGGACTCTTTGGGGGACTGGACGTTTGAGTGGATATAATAAACCAAAATAGAATATTAATCATCATCATCATTCCTTCTTTTGATTATAATAAAAATATACACTAATTAATAAAATTGCTGTTTTATTTAAGTACGTGTTAATTTTTTTTTAATTTTTTTTTTTTTGTTTATCGTTTCTACAAAAGAACACAGGATTACTTAATAAATAGCAACCAAAAACCACTAAGGTTTAAATTTGTGCTATCATGAGTCTATATCAATATCTAACTATACAATGAAGCATTTTATATGTACGCGTTATGGCCGATACAATTATTAATAGCTTTAGTTCCATAAATAGTTACAATCATTATGTGTACTATTCACAAATGAGAATGTCAGCGCGGAGAAAGTTTCTTCGTGGAACCTTCTTCGAAATCTACCTCCTCCTGCGGCTTGCCGACGGGATATTTTTAAACTATACTTTTTTTTTTTAATAACTAACATGAAAACAATAACAAAATACATAAAATCACGCCTTCTTCCCAAGGGGATAGGCAGAAACTATAGAATGCCACCTGCTACGCTCCTTACATACTCATATTTCTTTGTTTACGTTCACACATCTGGTCATACACGCACGCCGGTTGCGAGTACTGCGCACCGACCTTTCTGAAGAACATCGCCAATTAGGTCACTATACGTCGTACTAGGACGTTTCCACTCAATTAACATGAAAACAATAACAACATCGTCATGTAAATAAATCATCTCAAAACTTGTTTCCTCTGAACGCGGTCAGCTAACGAACCATCTCACTTATTGCTTTAATGTAAATAGTTTGTAAGCCATGATCGATCACCCGCTTATATAACAACAAACCGAACATCTTAGGGCTATTTCACAAAGGGTTGGAGTTAGTGAGTTATTTCACAAGACTGAACCAAAAAAGGGTTTATTTTTTTGCTATGTTTTCGTAGTCGGCGGAATGGGCCAAATTGCCCTGAATGAGGTACTTATGTAGCCTCATTTGCAGAATATGTAGAATGAAATGTCCTAGAACCAAAATTTATAAGACGTGTGACAATTACCAGCCCACATTGTTCCGTGTGGTTCCGGACGTAAAGATTAGCATCACCCCATTTCCTCCCGTGGGTGTCGTAAAAGGTGACTAAGGGACTTACTAGAGAATGGGCAGCAGCGTTCTCTATGCATTTTTAACACCATACTGCGATCGCCAATCCGCCTGCCAAGCGTGGCGATTATGGCAAATCCCCCCCCCCCTTTGGGGGAGGCCTATATTCAGCAGTGGACGTCTTTCGGCTGAAATGATTGGACCTGATGGTAACCTGACCAATTAAAAACATAACCCTCTCCCAGAGACGAGGCCTGTGTCCCAGTATTGGAACATCTCCTGCCAGGGTTGCGGGTTTATCCGAAAGGGATACGATGGCCCTAGTACACCGGCAACTGAAGAAACACGGGTGGGTTTTAGTCAGTAAAAGTCTGACACGCCCTCCCGCTCCACCTAGAGCTGGAGAAGTTATTTGATAATTTCCCACCCAAAAAAAAAGTATTGGAATATCAAAGACTGATCAAGCTAATTCATAACTCGCAGTGGCTCTCTTAGTGCACCAATTTACTGCATGAACTCTGCTGATGCGTATATGAAGAGTAGATCGTCGTAAATCATACCATACCATGCAGTGTCCGATGTCACACGGCTAGAGGCCTTCATTTAATGTGAGGCACCCACAGGAAAGTCCGGTCAAGCAACCGACAACCTCCTAAGCTAACCTACAAGATTCCATTTACAAAAAACGAACGTCGTAGCTTCTCCGCGACAAAATTTATACTAAACGGAAATTATGTGATGCGATGTCAGTCCTCACTCAACGTAACGAATTATTTGATCCTTTAGCTATCAAGTCGTGTGATTAAATTTTGGATGTAGATGACAGATTATGTAGCTGCAACACCAAACTGTATTCCCCAATTTTATTATCTACAGTTTTCTGAATTGCCTCCTACTTTGGAAGCTTTAATGATGTCGCACCCCCAGTGCAATAAAGGCATAAGTAAGAATACGTCACTTTTTAGGGTTCCGTACCTCAAAAGGAAAAAACGGAACCCTTATAGGATCACTCGTGTGTCTGTCTGTCTGTCTGTCCGTCTGTCACAGCCAATTTGCTCCGAATGTAATGGACCGATTAAATTGAAATTTGGTATACATATCAATTTGAGTGACCCAAACACGGACGTGAACCGTAAATAAATGAATTTAGAATATTGGGGTCAGTTTTGGGGGTCAAACAAGAAAATTAAAATAAAAAGTTTTGCAAACTTTTAATAATTTTAAAATAAATTTAAAATTATTTAAAACGTGTGTAAAACTTAAAATATTAATTATTCTTTATACACGACAATTTGAGTTATCTGAAATATTGTTGAAAAAAAGCTTGATTTTTTTATTGTTTAATGGTATATAACAATAGATCATAAGATCAAATGCTAAATAGATATATGTACCAGACCAAACAATTTTTTTGCTCTCCTGTAAAGTTAGTATATTCTTCTTACGCCTTTGTCGCACTGGGGGTGCGATGTATTCACGTAAAAAAAATGGCCGATTTCACAATTATTTTGATTTTCGTATATTTCTATTTTAACATGAGCCTAATACAAGAGGTTTTGACAGGTAGGTACTTGTGCAATGACATCAATTTACAATTTCAAAGCAGCTTCAACAAAACTTCTTAAACATTCAAGTTCTCTTGTATATTCTCAGTTTCGAAGCCAGCCGTCCGCGTCGTCGCCGTGTACAACAGCCTTAATAGTTTGTCAAGAACATAATTGTTAACAAATGACGCAAGTTTGATCAAAACTTTGATGTTCAGTATCAAAAGTTTAGTTATCTGCCGTGACAGGCCTGAGATGAAATTGTCATTGAAGAGAAGTTAAGGGTTATGTTTCAGTAATAAGCAGAAGCGGAGCTACAGAAGTTAAAATTGTGTAATACATAAGTAGGTTTGAATTGTAGCTATATTTTCGTCAATTCTTTTGAATTCTAGACTTTCTCCATCTTCATAGCGTGTCGATGTCGAGAAATAGGGAACATGCATGTCATTTTTTTTACTGTATCATTAAAAGACAGTTTTTATTAAAAACCCAAGAAAAGCATTTAAAGTTTAATTCAACAAACTGCTTGTTGCTCATAAAAATTATGAAACTCTCAACAATTTTCTACTACAGTTCAAACGTCCGTTTGAACTCGATGCTGTGACGTCATCAAATCATAGAAATAAAATATTTTTTTGTTCTTTGTTCGTGCAGAAATCGCACTTACTTACCTAAGTGAGATTTCAAGCAATTTGCAAAAGAAAAAATATCATCCCCACTTTACATGTAGGGGAGGTACCCTAAATAATTCGATGTCTTACGGCCGAAAAGGGATAAGCGACATTTTTTGAGAAATTCAGTTATATACATACTTAGAATCGCCTTTTTTTTTCTGCGTCGATTGGTCTAGGTAACGTTTGCCTACGTGAAGCTTTTTGTCGGTTACGCGGTAGGAAAAATATAGACTTCTGTCAATTTATTTCGTTGTAAACGACTTCAATTTTTGTAAAATTATTTTTTTGGTGTTTGATTTACGAATTATTTAAGAATAAAGAAGTTACACCTTTTGGACTTTTTGTAATATTTTAATGATTGTACGTTAAACTATTTTGGCTGGAAGTAAAAATTCAGAAATATGTATTTAGTTTGTTATGCCTGTTCGTGTTTAAAACATAATTAGTCGTTTATTCCGTTTTGGCCGCATTTTGCAGACTCTGTTTGGTCTGTAGTCTTTTTTTCCTCGTTAAAAATAAATGAAAAAATGGAGGTTACTACATATTTACCCGCACACAAATATGTAATAAAAGTTAGCTTATCCTTTTTTTCCCTCCCGATATTTATACAATTTTGGCGGTTAGATAAAAAGCTAGACCAAAATCTTATCCTTATCCCAATTCATACTCTACGCGTTATGGCGCTTATCGAATTAAAAATAATTTAAATTGGCGGTTGTCGGTATCGTTTTCTGAAAACTACGAGCGCAAGCGGCAGCGGAACAAATTTTAGTCTCCAGGTGACCACGGGGCAAGCACCACGTGCGCACGCGAGCCGTTTCGGCGCGATAAATTTAGTATTACTTATTATAAGGTAAGTTAAATTTCATGCTGAAAAAGGACATAGATTTATTTATTTCTTGTTTACAAATAGATTACATAACTAAAATTTCAAAGATATTGATTAATTGTGACTTATATTTCAGATTAACAACATGACTGCAAGAAAACGGGCGATGAATATAATTGACAAAGCACTGCACAGTTCTGACATAACATTTCCGACACCAAGAGTGATACATTTTGGTATACCAGAACCTGCTCAGGTAGGGTTTATTACAAACAATTGTTATTTAGTATGTTTTTAATTTGATAAGTGCGAGGTGCCATTTTTATGTTAATTAAAGACTGAGCTGATTACCTAATTAAATGGTTTTTTATTGTATACCTATACCTCTTGGGTGAACTTGAAATGTTAAATGCAGAGATAACAGTTTTTTAAAGTAAAATAATCAAAATACATCCACTAAATAATTGACATCTTTTCAAAAAATGTGCTTGATACAATTTTCCTTTCAGTCAACTATTGTTACATTGTTGGTTAGATTATATTATCACATTTTTTTCTCTAAAAACCAAGACTTGACCTTTTTTTCCTTAATTTAAATAAAGCATGGGTTGAATTTAGGTCATTTTTACTCGCATCAGATAATTTGATAATTCAAGTTACGACATTTTGGGTGATTTTAAAATAAAGACCATTTGGGGATAACCGACAGTAACTGCTTCTTGCAGGCTGAATTACGTAAAAATAAAAACGCCATCTTATAGATAGCATGCTAAATATATTTTTTTTATTATAAAAACTCATTTCCAGGCTTTCGGGAGCTATACTTAATTTTTTATGATTTTTTTTCGTTTATTTTGAACTTTAAATCACGCCCCTGTAAAATTTGAAAAGAGGCGGTTATCCTTTTTCGCACGTAAGGCATCGAATTGTTTTCTTCAAAATTTTATTTAACCACTTTTTCGGCGTCATTAACGTGTATACTCATGCCAAATTACAACTTTCTAGTACCAATAGTTTTTGAGCTAAACCGCGGACAGACAGACAGACAGACAGACAGACGGACATGGCGAAACTATAAGGGTTCCTTGTTGACTACGGAACCCTAAAAAAACCTTATTACAGTCCGTTCAATGGATTTTGACTTCTATTCCGTAGGCATAAGGATCACATTAAAAGCAAAAAAGTTGTTACAATACCAACTGTTTACTGCAGCTGCCATTTGTCATGCCACCAACGCAATAGAACTCAAAATCGATTGAACGGACTGTAATGAACGTTTATTTAACTGTCTAATGTAATTTCAAATGCAGTATAAATTATAAATAATTTTACGTATTGCCATCATGTACCCATGATTATTCATTGTTAAATTGATGTTGTTACGAAATATCTGTCACAAACTTTGAAAGATGAATCACTAGCCTCATAAAGTGTCTCAATTATAATGAGTTAATGTAGCTTACGATAAGTGCATTTTGTTGATTGTTCCGTTGGTAAACAAAGAAATTTGAAAATGAAAAATTAAGTCCCATATTACTCTGACCCGGCGACCGAACTCAGGAATCCACGCTCAGCTGTCGCACTTGTGATCTTAGACTGTGAAAACGTAGCAAAGCAACTCATTGGACCTTCCGGCTTTTCGCAAAAATGTTGACATGATTATCTTTGACGCCTAAAACTATAGAAAGGTTAACCAATATTATAAATTACCATTATATTTTGTAATAATATTTTGTTTTAAAAGAGTGTCCGTAAAGTTTTTTGCCCATTCTTCTCCATATGAACCTACTAAACTTTAGAATGGGCAACTATTTTCATCTTTCTGACTGACCGACCCCGACCCCTTGACAATTCAAAAGTGTCTGTAATTGGTATATTTGAAATAAATGCTTTGAGTTTGAATGTAACATTCTGATACAAAGCCCATTCTTTTTAACGGAATAAAAATAGTCCTACTCCGATTCAATATTGAATGACAAATGTCACTTATAAATATATCACCATCTTCGGCTTCCCGGAATTTCGGTGGAATTTTCCCTTTGATCTAAGAGAAAATAAAAGCAAATGTCATCATCCTCTTCGCCTTGTTTCAATATATTTGAGGCAGCGCACTATGTCTTGTACATCCGTCACCTGATCACCTCCCTATTCAGGTCCAGTTAAAAATCAGCGTCAGGCACTAGTTGTCTGGCACTTTTGCTAAATTGGGCCTTTATGGCGCAGGCACACTTTCCGGATAATTTCTTACATCGCACTTTACACTTTTTATTTCTGCTGTTAATTATATCATGTGCCTTTTATTGTAGTGTATTTTCATCTTTACTTTCTTCTTTTCCTTCCATACATGTCTATTAGCCCTCATCCAAGTCTATCAATCAACTCAGCTTATCACAATCCAGAGCTGGACATAGGCCTCTCCCAGGCTTCGCCACAACACCCTGCCCTCCGCCTTCCACATCCAGTCTGTCTCAGCCGACTGTTTAGAGTCGTCAGTCCATCTAGCTGCGTCATCCAAGTGTGTTTAACAAAACGTTCTTTCACACAATTCATAGTCAATTCTTAGTTCCACGTTCATACCCTGTCAAGTCATGAGCTTCTCTTCTTCTTCGTCGTAGCACTCTTGTCAGAGCAGACGTGGTCTTCATATAGTTTCTTGTCCAGGAGCTAATGTGATTTTCCCCTCACGATTTCTCGCCACCTACTCCAATTTTTGGTGTTTTTAGTGCACTCATACAAGGGATCGCCCACTGTGGCGCCCCACTTGGTCAGTTCATCTCATTTGGAGCGTCCACGTGGTCTAGTGCCCTCCACTCTGCCCTTCACGACAAGGCCCTCTATAGAGTCACCCTCATGCTTCGAGACGTGTCCGAAGCCAAGCACAAGCCTTTAAAAGCTAATAATGCAGAGCTTGGTTAACAAAATCGTGACTGCTGGGCCTTGATGACTTGGGTTCGGTCTCGGGTGTAGCTTGGAATCTGGATTTGTACCTGGTAACGACAATAGATTCATCTCTATTACATAGCACTCACAACTGGCGAAATTTGAGTTTGCAAACAGTTCTTCCAACCCGTTATCCCGCTCATACAGAGCTCTTCTACACACATAACCTCAGGGCCTGAGGTTGTGTGTGTGTGCTCTTTGATAAAAAGTTTGACAACGTGTTTCTGTTTGAATGTCAGTGAATTACAGATAAACGAGACAGTTGAAACTTTTTTCACGGAGTGTGTACCACTATGGCCGCTATAACAATAAAAAATGCAAATATAATAATGTTTAAAATTAAAGGGGGTCCTACAAGGGCAAATACAAGTAACGTGTTAAAGAAATATGTAATGTTAAATATTATATGGTGGTACGGTTATATTTTTGCTACAGGGACTGCAAGGGGTTCTTAAAAGTTCAAAGTAGGGCTACTGGGGCATATGAGCTATTTGCACATTCTCAAACTTTTTTTTTAGGCTGCATAGTTTTCGACTATCCACGAAAAAAAAATACTGTTCTCCCCCTTATCTCCGAAGTTTGCATAGAGAAATATCCGAAATTATTCTATGTAATAGAAGTTTATGTAAAGATTACAGAAAAACTAAAACGATGTCTCTATTTAGGACACTTTTTCTAATATTGCAGTTTTAGGTCAGCGCCATCTCTTGACCGATAGTGGAACTAATGTAATTTATTCATTGATTTTTGATGGTACGGAAACCTCGGTGCGGCAGTCCGACTCGCTCTTGACCTGTTTCTTTTTTAAGATGATACGGTTACATGGGCATTACCACACTATCACACTAATATTATAAAGGCGAAAGTTTGAGTGTGTGTGTATGTTTGTCTCTTCTTCACGATCAATCGGCTGGACCAAATTTGATAAAATTTGGTATGGTACGTAACTGACACCCTGGATTTACACATCACGAAGCAACAAAATAGCTTCGTGTCTCAATATGAAACTTTAAAAAAGGTATTAGAAAATTCTAGACACTTACCGAGGCAGCTGATTGAGCCGTTTTTCATAATTCCTTCTCAATCACGAGATAATATTTTTTTAAAGAGTGGCTCTAGTGGACCCGAGATAGCGCTCTTAACTCATTTCTTTTGAACGTGTGAAGCCAAAATGTCACAATAGGGTTAACTTATTTGTGGTTAATGGTATTTCAATGGCGGTCCTTACACGACGCGACTTACGTGTTGTACGTAACTAGGTTATTAATGGTTACGTGGTGTACGATGGGCCTAAGTATTTTTTTTTTTTTTTGAAACGTTGCCCCACACTAGGAATTTCTCCTGTATCGTGGGTGCGTTTACAAACATTTAAACACATACACAAACAGCCAGACCCGGAACAACTACTTGTAGGTAATACAAATATTTGTTCTGTGCGGGAATCGAACCCGCGACACGCAGTGCAGCAGTCAATCGTTTAATCACTGCGCCAACCGTGCCGTCGTGATTATACTAACTTAAGGAGTTGTATTACTGATTGTAATTATAATTCTGTTGATACATATTTGTTACAGTCGCGAATCATAGGTACTGCAAAATAAATCATTCAATCATTCATTCATTCATTCATACAGAGGCAACTACAGCCATCGACACTCGTCGACGACCTCTGCCGGTGACGCGTGCCTTTTGTGCATTTGAGCACTTAAGTCATTCGTCATCATAAATAGGTTCAGATGAACGCCAAACTTAACAATTTCTCTATAGTAGGTTCTAAAATCTTGCTTCGATCACCAAATTCAATAACTCCAATACCTACACCGCTAGTCGAACGCACTGTAGTCAAAACTTTACAAGCAAAATCAAGCTATCCAGTTCACCAACTTCTAAGAATATTTTGACGCGTCAAACATGAATTATTTCATCAAAATTTCATCGTAAAGCTGATTATGGTCGCCCTGTTTTGTACTCGTGACGTCAATTCTTATTCGAGTATATTTTAGGATCGTTTTATAGAACATCGTCGTGTTTTATGTAATGGCTTTGATGAAATTTTGTTGTGGTTTCTAAAGGCTTTGTAATTTAAGGAAGTTAGAAGGTTGTTTTGGGACTGTGTCGTCAGCTTGGCAAATTGCTACTTTTAGATATCTTAAAATTATTGGTCTACTCTCTTCTTTAGGCCCAAATGGGAGACTATAATTTTAAATAGAGCTACGTGATTCTTTGTATATTGGTACACAAGGCCACAAATCAAGCTATACATTTCCAGTTTAGGCTGATCTCGCATTGTATAGGATTTCCGTACAATGAGAGGTCAGGTTATACTAGAAATTATAGCTTTATTTGTGGCCGTGTGTACAACGAAATGCTGATTAAGCAACTTAAAGCTAACTAGCAAAGTAATACCCAGTTAGCAAGACTGGCTCTTATTTTGAATTGAGCCCATTCAAAAAATTGATAATAATTTATCATAACATTTAAAAAATCTTCTTTTAAGCAGAATAATGGGTAACAATATAACAATTCATGAACATAAATATGTTCCAACGTACTAAAATTACTAGATATATTGCAGAACATCTTTTGCTACACTTTGAACAATAAATTGTTACGTAATTTAAGAGGGCGTACAAGGGTCCACTAGCGACACTCCTTTAAAAAAACATTATCTCGTGACTGAGAAGGAATTATGAAAAACGGCTCAATAATATGTCGTGGCTGAGAAGGAATTATGAAAAACGGCTCAACAGCGACCTCGGTAAGTGTGTCTAGAATGTTCTGAACAATATTCAGAAATGTTATGAACTTTATTATTAATATTATTTATTCATAATCAAGTAACAAGACTCATACAGATTATTTGGTATACAATTTTGATTACAATTACAATACAAGATATTTAATAAATTATTATTATTATTATTCATTACATTATTGGTCATAAAAATAAAATAAAAACACAAAAATTATAATTTTCTAACCGGCATTGGAACAGCAACATGCTTGCCACAGCAATGCCGGACATAAGGGCAGTCTGGCCCGCACCCGGTGCACCAGGGACGCACACCGCTTGCGCATAGAAGCGTGGAAACAATCAGTGCGTGCCATCGCGAATATCCCTGATGCGCTACAGAAGCGGGGCAGCCCCAACACCGCCCGGAACGCGTTGTTGTACTGGACACGGAGGGCACTGTATTTCAGTATAGTCAACCCACAGGCTGCACGTGTATAGGGATGTGCAGTACGCTCTAAAAAGCGTGACCTTCACACCAGTAGTACAACGCGAAAACCTGCGGGCTATCATGTTGGCTCGCACAGATTGTGCCCTCCGCTCCCGGTCTATGTCAGCATGGTCTTTAAGGTCCTCGGTGAGTAGGTGCCCTAGATATTTAAAAGGGATTACAAAAGGTATGAGAACATTCTAGACACACTTATCGAGGTCGCTGTTGAACCGTTTTTCATAATTCCTTCTCAGTCACGAGATATATTTTTTTTTTATGGGTGGCTCTTTTTGACCAATGTATGCACTCTTAAGTAATTCAACTGTCTAAACAAATATTCATGGTGCACGTCACATTATTAGAATTCTCGAACACAATAGTCTGTAAAACAAGACCTTCAAGCACATTCAAATTTCAATATAACAATATGTATCTAAACATCACTGATATACACTAACAATTGTGGAGACAAAGATTTAAATCGTTAGATTCACCCTACCACGTCAAAAGATTTGATTGTTTTGACATATCTGACACACAACGTAGCACTGAATTGACTTGACTGCCATAGAATCGTCATACACGGTATGTGTGATCTCACTCTTCCCAGTATTGTCTGTTTATTTATTTACATACATGTACAATTTACAATTTCCATAGGTCTTAAGAAGGATATAAACGATACGTATAAGGTTTGCAAGTCATTGTGATTTGGTTTTCGAACGACATAAGTACGGTGAGGGTTTATCTAACGATTTAAATCTCTGTCGGGAGATATATTATCGTACTACGTTAGGGTCGGATTGATGGCTGCAATATATTGTTAGGTACACAATGTTGCCATTTCCCTATTCCCTTGTTCAACTGTATGTGGTTATATTTATAGGAAGACTATTAGGAAATTCCGTTTATTATACACCAAAGCCCGTTTTCGTAGAAATATTATAACTGATTGTCTAGGAAAGACTGCCACCAGACAACCGTAGTTTAATCACTTAATACTCCACAAATTTGAATATTCTAAAATTATATCGGGCGTCAAACTTTTAGGTTAAAAGAAAGAAAAGAAATAAAAAGTATTTATTGTGACTCGCACAGGAAGATCACAACATAAACTAAATACACAATGATAAAAATATAAAAAGAAAATATATTTAAAAAAAACAGAAGGTCTTGAACGAGGCGAAAGGCTCCTATCTCAGTATGATGCTGCGACATTTGAAAATAAGTGTCGCCACGCTGGTATTCTGATAGGGCCCATGGGTAGGGTTCATAATATCCATGACTTAAATCACTAAGGCCCGTATTATAGAACGTCACTCAATACTCAAGCGTTACTTAAGACTAGATTCAAGCCATTTGATTGGTTGAATCTAGTTTTAAGTAATGCTTGAGTATTGAGTGACGTTCTGTAATACGGGCCTAAAACTTGTTCACTAAAAAATTCTGAATCTTATAATGGCTGTTAGTAGCTGCTAGGAAGTTGCTGGTGGTGAGAAATAAGAATTAGAAAAAACTTGTTGGTAAAAGAGACTATTAAGAACGGAATGCGCGGGCGCGCGTCTTTCGCGCGCGGACTGTTCGCCTGGTTTTTTGACACTAATCCTCGTATATCCCAATGGCGGCCGCATCGGTAGGCGGGGTGAGGGAGTCGCGCGTTAAACAATCAGAGCGCCCGTGTGCAGTCCGTTCCTGATGGTCTACGATTTATTTTGGAAAATTAAATTACAAGTGTATTAGAAAACATACATAATTATTATAACATTTTAAAAGACGGGCGGACCGCGACACTGTCGGCAACAATGGCACTACCCATCTTTAAGTAAACCTCAGTAACCGCAGCTGAACTTGTTGAGCGGAAGCCACTAACTCTTTGATTGATTGATATTATAGAGGTAGGAACAGGGTGTAAAGTTCACTCATCCTCTATGGAAAAGGCAGGATCCTCCGACGAGACGGGTGTTGTGTCTGGTGGGCAACTGCCCGACGGTTGATGTCGGGATGTTGTAAATATGCTAGTCGCGCGGTAAACTCTGATTGCGCGATGCAGGATTTGTGACGTCAGGCGTTGTAGATGCCGCCACAATATGATTAATATGATTGATTGATTTTAATGTAGATGAAACTGTTTAATACAAGATTATTTGTTACAGAGGAAATCGGTCCCCCATCAGAGCTGTTCGACCTGAACATGTTGGTCATCATCTGCAGTTCTATACTCCTAGTCATATGTCTTATGGCTTTCTTTTGTATACTGTTTAGAAGGCATAGGTAAGTGATGTTCATATTGACTAGCAACTATTTTATTTTGGACAAGGGATTTTTGTGGGTTTTTTGTCCGTGAGTTGTTGTTCTACTGCGACCAAATTTGTTATTTCAATAATTTGGAGTTTTTGTTAGGTACCTGTGTAATTCATTGTGTTTTAAATGAGTGATTTATTATTTATTTATTGCATGGAAGATTTACAGACGAATAAAATCATTGACTTAAAATACAGCAAAAGTTTTTAATCAGTGCGCAAATTTTGACAAATTAAACTTAAACGTGTTTTATTATACAACTATTTCTAATTTTGATATGTCTTAGTACAAAAAAAAATAAGTTATCGTTAACGAAAGATGTTTATTTTGAAAATGGTATAATGGATACTCGTCGCGCAACGCACCGTCGGCGGCGCGGTCAGTGAAGTGAAACGCAGTAGTAGGTACCTATCAGCTGTGCGCTCGCCCATTAATATTATTACGAATAAATTGTATCCATATTTTGCTCAAGAAGGTTTTTTTTTTTTTTTAACAAATAATGGAAATATGTGTTCTATTACCCACTGATAACCACAAAAAAAAAATTGCGCACTGGTTAAAAACATCCTGTATAAAATAGTCCTGTGTCAATTACAATTCCTCACAAAATAAAAAATGATTTATTATATTTTTGACAATAATTATTATGGGTCAGTAGAGCCCGTAAAATTCGACACTGGGGACAATGAGTTGCCAAGAATCGAGCTGAATGGCGTGCAATTGGAGAGGCCTATGTCCAGCAGTGGACTGCTACAGGCTGATGATGATGATGGGGACCATGAAAATATTCGTATCGAAAGAATCATCATTCTATTTATTTATTTGGTACACCAACAGCAGTACATACAAAAAATTAAAACAGAACAATAAAATAATAAAAGTACTAGTATGTGTGCCTATTATAGGTGTACACAGCACTGACCTCAAAACAAAATCTTAATAACTAAAAATAATAATAATGAAGGTATAAAATACACTTAGAAAACAAATTTGAAATAAGTGGATATTTGAATTATACTAAATAAAATTATTCAAATGAAATCACGAAAGAAAATCATATCAGCTTTATCATTCATTCAAACCAAAACCACAAATAAAAAATGATTTATTATATTTTTGATAATAGTTATTGTGGGTCAGTAGAGCCCGTAAAATGCGACACTGGAGACCATGAAAATATTCGTATCGAAAGAATCATCATTCTATTTATTTATTTGGTACACCAACAGCAGTACATACAAAAAATTTAAACAGAACAATAAAATAATAAAAGTACTAGTATGTCTGCCTATTATAGGTGTACACAGCATTCACCTCAAAACAACATCTTAATAACTAAAAATAATAATAATGAAGGTATAAAATACACTTAAAAAACAAATTTGAAATAAGTGGATATTTGAATTATACTAAATAAAATTATTCAAATGAAATCACGAAAGAAAATCATATCAGCTTTATCATTCTATCAAACTCACAATTTTCCATTAACGGCAAACAAACAGAGCCAGTTATTATATTCAATAATTACTAGCAAACAGTACAATTTGTGTTTACTCGCCCTTACTACTCACAAACAGTTATTAATTATGTGTTTATTATCTGATCCGACATGATTACTCATTGAATACTGTCATTCGATTGCCATGAAAATGGAAATATTTAATGAGGATATGATGACAATTATTCAGCGAATACTCCGTCCAACTCGTGATTTCTATCAACCCGCTCTGAGCCCGCGTTGTGGATTATGGTCCACTGGGATCTCACAGAGAGAAGGCTTGTGTCCCAGCATTGAGACTGAGTTTCTTATGCTGGAGCTTGATATTCTGTAGATAATTTGTTGTTTAGAATAAAGCAGAACTCTATCATACTTTTAAATGCTATAATACCAAATTAAGAACTTGTTACTTATAGACAGGCGTAAGCTATCTTCCCATACCTATTATAGTTACTTATGCAACTGTTGTATAACAAGGGGTATTAAAACACGAATGTGGGTTTATCACACGAGGCGAACCCGAGTGTGATAATAGTATCACATGAGTGTTTTAATACCTAATTATTACAGTTGCATACAAGACTTTATCGACACCCAATTATATAATAATAATTTATTTATTCACTTCAAGACACAAACATCTGTGTAGCCCTGAAGTGTGTCTAGAATTTTCTAATACCTTTTATAAAGTTTCATATTGAGACACGAAGCAATAAAATTCAATCTAAAGAAAAACAGCCACATTCCTCTAGATCGTATTGTGTTGCTTCGTGTTTCAATATGAAATTTTATAAAAGGTATTAGAAAATTCTAGACACACTTACCGAGGTTGCTGATTGAGCCGTTTTTCATAATTCCTTCTCAGTCACGAGATAATATATTTTTATAAAGGAGTAGCACTAGTGGATCTGTGAGCGCCCTATAATTCATTTACTTACAAAATTAGTCATCACAGGATAGGTCATGCTGTGTTAAAAAGATAAGCAATTCGATAATTGGTTATAAGCACTGATATGAATGAGAGCAGTGATGGCCCAGTGGTATCGGTCCCGACGTACGAGTTTCAGGACGTGAGTTCTAACCCAGCCAGGCACTTTACTTTGTGTATTTTATTTCAACACTGCTGCTCTCAAAACGGTGAAAGAAATCATCGTGAGGAAACCAGCATGTCCTAGAACCAAAAATTCGAAGACATGTGACCACACTGGGCCCGCGAGTTGGATTATATAGCGTTCCAAAGCCCTTAAAAATATTGTGTTGAAGCTAATAAAAGCAAGGTGGATTTACTTCAACGTTATACTGCAAAACTTTGTTAAGAAGTCAAATTCATATTTCGAAGCGAACGGTGTTGAATACTAATCAGTTTACTTTCCAAACAGACAAAACTATACATCCCAGTACCGACACTCTATCGCTGATGAAGTTAAATCTCGCAATGAGAGCGTAGCGTCTCAGTCGGACCACAAGGAGCGGTACGCACACGCACCAAGGATATACACCTCGCCTGTACATAATAGAAAGGCTAGCAAGAATGGTAAGATAATACCGTAGTTAAGGCTGTTTGTTCTGAAAGTTGACAACGTCGCAAATTGCTGGCTAATATTTCGCTGTTTTGATTAATTATTAATCAATATTACTAAATGAAATAACTAACTAACTTACCTAACTTATTAGAAGGCTATAAAAGTCACCCAAAGGGCAATGGAGAGGGCATTGCTTGGGGTTTTCCTACGTGATCGAATCAGAAATGAAGAGATTTGCAGGAGAACCAAAGTAACCGACATAGCCCATAGAATTGCCAAACTTAAGTAGCACTGAGCAGGGCACATTGCTCGCAGAACAGATGGCCGATGTGGCCAAAAGGTTTTAGAGTGGCAACCGCGTACCGGAAGACGTAGTGTTGACAGGTAGACCGATGACCTTGTAAAGGCCACAGGAATCCGCTTGATGCGGGAAGCACAGAACCGGTCGAATCGGCGGTGCTTGGGGGAGGCCTATGTCCAGCAGTAGACGTCTTTCAGCTGAAATGATGATAATGACTAAACGAAATTATGAAATTCTGTGTTGCACTAAAATAAATTTGACACCTATTGGTGAAGTTGCCAAATTTTAGAATGCCCCTCTTAGATTACATCTTTGCTCGTTCTTCTCTTCATCTTCGATGAGAACGTGAATCTGAATGGTTCGTGGAGTTCCCCCTAATTAGCTGTATTGGTGCGCAGTAAACTGTGATAGGTGGATCTAACGCAGTTTCGATACTGCTTCGCAAAAGTCCGCTCTAACTTGTGCTAAAATAGGTACATGTTTCTCAGCTAAGCGCAATCAACCAGCCTTGTTCGATATTTCCATTGGTACTATTATCAACGGTACTCTTTCATACTTTTATCGTTTCGAATTAATTGTAATATTCTTATACTCCGAGGTTAGGTTTAACTATCGAGGAATTAAGAAGCCACCTCGTACATTGAAAATTAAATTGATTATTTCCATATTTTAAAATATAGCTTGAAGAAGACAGGGTGTTTCAATCGTATTTTTTCCCGCAGAAATGTTCGAGATTAGTCCTTACGCAGAATTCGCGTTGGGGTTCAGAACGTTTGATCACGTGGAGAACCAGGACCTACCGAGCAGACTGCCCAGTAGACCGAGGTTTGATACCGGTAAGTAATACAAGATATAAATACCAGTAACTTATCATTTTACCTTACTAAACCTAATACAATAGTAGTATCAAAAACAATGAAATAAGTCTCGGTGTCCCCCAAAGAATAAACTTTGGACCAGTAATGATTTTATTCTGAACAAAAACCCGGCAGAAACGGAAAGGAGAATCAAAATATTCTAAAACATGAGCCATCCACCGACCCGCTTTGGGCCCGCGTGGTGGAGGATTGCTTAGTATATGTGGGTTTGTATATCCTGTACGTGTGTATCCTTAATATTATTCTTACTTTCTTTTCTTTCTTTCAGTCCCTCTCATAGAGAGGCGGTCTGAGTCCCAGCAGTGGGAATGTTCTAGGCTGATTATGCAGAACAAAAACATATGGAATTAGTATTACTATTATTCGGTTTGACAACGTTAGAACCAAAAACCGGCCAAGTGCGTGTCAGACCACGCACAATGAAGGGTTCCGTACTTGGAAAGAATGTATCCTAAGAACAAACTTAACATTGTAGTTGGTAAACATAATCTCCCATACATTCCAACTGCAAATGTAAGTTTTTACGCACAATATCGAGAGATTTACAATGTTATTTTAAGACCATAGACTTCTTATAGATTTTCCTGTAATCTATAAGTATAGAACTATTTTCTGTATTTTTTTTTTTTTCAAAATTTTAGTTTCAGTAGTTTAGGAGATAAGGGGGGAACGGTCAATTTTCGTCTATTTTCACTTACAACTTTAAAAAAAATCCCTTTCATTTGATATGTCACACGGTACAGTTTGCAAAACTTTTTTTTTTAATTTTCTTGTTTGCCCCCAAAACTGACGCCAATATTCTAAATTCATTTATTTACGGTTCACGTCCTTGTTTGGGTCACTCAAATTGATATGTATACCAAATTTCAACTTAATCAGTCCATTACATTCGGAGCAAATTGGCTGTGACAGACGGACAGACAGACAGACAGAAAGAAAGACAGACAGACACACGAGTGATCCTATAAGGGTTCCGTTTTTTCCTTTTGAGGTACGGAACCCTAAAAACAAACGTACCAAGAGAACTTCACTAACAGAATATTGAACAAATTGTAATAGCTATCAAATAGATTATTAACGTACTACGAAAACCAAAACACAAACACGAACTATTCGCTCATTACTAATTCAAGTATGTGCATAATTAAGCTTTTCAAATAATATGATTCCCGTCCATACAGTTAAATACGTTACTATCGAACGTTCTATGTTTACCATACATACAGGCGAGTGAGATAAAATGGAATTTGATAACGAATATTGCGAATAATGCAGGAAATTGTATTTTGAGGCCGGACGCTTTGAACATTTGTGAATTGGTTACTGGGCTTGATAATTATACTCGTAATTAGTATTATTTAAATGTATTGTGTGCTACTTTATGTTTTAAAGTGGCAATAATAGGTTTATTATACCTCATTCATACATTCATTCATTCGAGACCTCATTGATGTAAAAAAAATACGTTTTGACGGCGTACGAGAGTCCGAAGCCACCTCGCAGCCGTGTCTAGAATAACCGCTTTTTGAATAAAGCCCTTGATCCATCTGCCCAACGATTGCCTCCTTAGGTGCTGTTCAAGGCTCTTGACAATTAAGCCATTGGCTGATACGACTATCGGCATGATGATCGCTGAGTCCACTTCCTACCTGTCGACGACCTCGTGAGCCAAGTCAAGATGCTTTAATCAAGATTATTATTTTGGTGTTTTTGCTTTCATCTTCGCTCAGTAACCTATTAACTAGAAACTAGGGTTAAAGTAGCCGTCCCTTATATTCTTAGAACACTGTAATACCTTAGACAGAAATGTTTAACTTTCATCAAGAATTCAATATCAGTAATTGAAATGGACATTCTAAAGAAAATAGCTCAAATTCCAAATAGTCATCTTCAATTTGGTTCTAAGCTCCGAGAAACCATATTTTACTGTAACCCAGCTTTTAATTAAACATAAACAATATGAGTTAGACAGACAACATAAATCTGTTTAGTACGTTCTATTCAATATTCAGGATTTGTTATGAGGCAATTGAACAATAAACTGTTACGCAACTTACAATCGCTTGGGTACATTGTCACATGGATAACCTAATTTATTTTCTGGATGAGCCTTTATTACCCGAATGCCCCAGGAGGGTTAAATTTTTTAAATGTTTTGCCTGTCTGTCTGCTTATTTCGGCTAATCTCCGAAACAATTGGACTAATTTTGACGGGACTTTCACTAGCAGGTAGCTGGATGTTATAATGAGTCACTAAGGCAACTTTCATTTTAGAAAAAGCCACGCGGACAAAAGCTAGTATTATAATATTACGAAAGTAAGTCTGTCTATTTGCAACATTTTCACGCCTTAACGGCTGAACAGATTTGGATGGAATTTGGCACAAGGGTAGACAATGATCTGTGTTTGGATTTTATACTGAATTTCCGACCTCCACACAAGCGAAGCCGCGTGCAAAAGCTAACACAATGAAATGAAATATTTTAATCTCCAGAGATAAATCCATATACCTTTCAATAAACAATAATGATCCTACTGATGGGAGACAGGTCTCCTCTCTGTGGGAGGGAAATATACAATATCGACCATATTTATATAACACATTAATTATATATTATAATTTTGAGTTTTGATGCAAACTCTGTCGTGGACAGCTTTCCTATTCACATAAAGTAAGAAAGTACTCGTAAGTCCGTGGTTTGATGACCATTCTCTAAATCTCTAAAGTTTGAACGAGGCGATCCTAAGGATATAAATTTCGGTCAGTAAATGAGTTACGGAGGTCTGACAGCAGTTGTTCTATGTAAAATTGTGATGTTTAACCACATCTGGTCAAACTGAAAGCTGACTCAAACAGTAAATGGTAAACCTTTATGGTTTGCTTTGACCAAAATCTTCTGGCAATCTGACTATTACTGGTATAACTTGTAAAGCCTACTTTTCTGTGATAGTTTTTGTTTTAACTTCGTTATATATGTTACCGGCCAAACCCGATTTCAGGCCAAACTAGTTTGTCCTAGGCCAAACCCTCCCTACACGCGATAGGACAAACCAGTATAGCCTAGGCCAAACTCCACTTGCGCTAAGATAGGTCGACGGAGCCCCGCTTGGCGGGGCTCCTATTTCTGGGTGGTTTAAATAAAAATAACCACGAAGGCTAAGGCGGGAGCTCCGCTCCGCTTCGCTCCCGCCTTAGCCTTCTAACCTAACCTATCCGAGTCGGGGTACTCTGAGTCGGGGTGTTAACCAAAATAGTTAGGATAAACCGGTTTGGCCTAGGGCAAACTAGTTGGGCCTGAAATCAGGTTTGGCCGGTAACATATCTTCGGGTCAGAAGTAAACTAGCCAATCTGTCAATGTTAACTTGTTGAGGAGGATGATTTTAATAAAAATAATGTTGCCGTAAATCAGGTAGTTTTTAATATCAATTCATGTTAATGAATTTGAATAATATTATTGACCTTCTTTAAATACAGTAAAACAAAATAATGTCATTATCACTGGTTATGAAGATATCGCAGATTGATTGATTGACTATGGGAATGGAATAAGAGCTACTGATTTTGTGCATATTTTCTGTATTAGTAATGCCACAGATACAATATTTTGCCACAGTATGTGTCGCCAGAAAATAGAAATGTCCATGTATTTAACTCAAAACTGCCAAAATTTCATATTGGTTAGTTAACTATTGTACCGACGATATATACTAACTAGCTTTTGCTCACAGCTACGCCCTCGTGCACGTCGGTTATCGCGTAAAAAAGTACCTAAAAGTGCCTAGTAGTAGAAGCCCCTGGGATATGGAGAAGGACATAGGCTTCTTTTTTACGCGCACCGATCGTCATGAAATTATGCAGAGATATAGCCTGATATCTCTGCCAAATTTCATGATAATCGGTTCAGCGGTTTAGGCGTGAAAACATAACATACAGACAGACAGAGTTACTTTCACATTTATAATATTAGTATGAATGCCGTGATTTTTTTCACAAATCCAAAAACAACCATAGCTGGCAGAGGAGGGATGGGGCAATTGACTCTAACAAAAATACTGCTAGCACTTAAAAGCTTAATACGAGTATTACTCAAAAGGATCAATGAATCGAAAAATAGTATTGACACACCCGCAATATTTTTGAATGGCCTATCCAACGATACCCCTCACGATGAGATAGACGAGAAAAATAAAATAATTACAAAGTCCAAAACATACATGATTTGGAGATAATTATCCTTTTAAGCAAGAATTGCTTGTGTTAGGAGACTCCGCTCTTCCACTTAGTATTATTATCCATTAATTTGCAATTTAATGTGAAAATACTATAAAATAATAATAATAATAATAATTGGGGTTAGTTTTCAATTATAATAAGCAAACTATCAAAAATTATTGCAAATATTGTCATAGAAACATGGTTTAAATTGGAATTTAAACACATAAAAATTGATGTCAATCCATGAAAATAATATATATAATGGATATGGATATCTCATCATCTTCCTGCCCTTGTCCCATGTTACTTGAGGTCGGCGCAACACGTTTTCTTTTTCCATTCTCCCCTGTCAACCGCCACTCTATCATTCACTACCTTCTCTTTCATATCATTCTTCACACAATCCATCCATATTTTTTTAGGCCTTCCTCTCCCTCTCCATCCATCCACATTTATCTTCATCACTCTCCTCGTCACATGCGTTTCCTCCCTCCTCATCACATGCCCATACCATGCCAAACGACGTCGTTTCAACTTTTCTGTCACCGGCGCCACTTTCAAACTTTCCCTTATATTCTCATTTCTAACTTTATCCATTCTCGTCACTCCACACATCCATCTCAACATTCTTATCTCCGCTACATGCAATCTTTTTTTATCCGTCCTCTTCACGGCCCCAAAGTTTATTTTGTTTATTTGTTTGTATGTATTAGTATTTATTATTGAATTTTACTCCCTCTCACCGAGAGGAAGCCTGTGCCCCAGAAGTGGGACGAACATTAAAGGCTCATTACACTTATGGTTGTACTTTAAAGTTATTTTTCGTGTTATCTTTTCCTTATGTTGCACCTGCCATGTTTTGCCTCTGCATCACCCTAAGGTTGGCTGGTAGAAACTGCCTCAGCCATTAAGTCCGCCTTTGTACAGTATAATTTAACTTGTGCATAAAGCTTTATTTAAATACCTAGGTCACTTGGTCACCACTGACCTTAAAGACAATGCTGACATTGAAAGGGAACGGAGGGCTCTTTCCGTGCGTGGGAATATTATAGCCCGCAGGTTTGCACGCTGTACTGTAGAAGTACAGCGTGTACCGTTTGATGTCGGACGTAAAGAATAGCACCACCCCATTTCCTTCCGTGGGTGTCACACACACCCCGTGAGCCGTGGCCCGTGTGGGTGTGGGTAAACGGCGACTAAGGGACTTACTAGAGAATGGGCAGCCACGTTCTCTATGCATTTTAACACCATACTGCGATCGCCAACTCGCCTGCCAAGCGTGGTGATTATGGTGTAAGAACGCCATAGTGACAGGATGTACGTATGTCAGATAATACTTTATAATGTAAGGCGCACAAGAGATGCCCCCACTCGTACGCGATCATTCTAGTCTGTAGACGTGTCAATTAATTAGTGAATACATGTGGTTTTGGTAATCTATTGTTTCATTGAATCATCACTCCTAAAATGGCAACCCCCGCAATCGGGGTAGGCCTATGTTCAGCAGTGAACAACTTTCGGCTGAAATGATGACTGCAGAATTAATGGTGACGCTCTTTAGAGCATTCTGTACCACCGTCTACACATATAGCTTATAGGAGAAATTTTCGCGGACGTGGTATGGAGACCTTCGTGGCCAATTTTATAAGCGTTCAGAAAACTAATGGGGTTGCCATGGCGTTGCAGTGCGTCAGGGATGTTGGCGGCGGTGCGTGTAGATTGGTTTTACACAATAATGCGCAAGCGCACAGCATCGACGTTTGACTCGAGTCATGGCCAGCCCTAAGAGGGTTCTGAAAATGATTGCTGACAGAGTGGACTGTCCGTATGTAATTCACTGCTGTTAGTTTTAAGGACAATGTTATTAATGCCTATTAATAATAAAAGATTGCATGTAGCGGAGATGAGAATGTTGAGATGGATGTGTGGAGTGACGAGAATGGATAAAGTCAGAAATGAGTATATAAGGGGAAGTTTGAAAGTGGCGCCGGTGACAGAAAAGTTGAAAGGACGTCGTTTGGCATGGTATGGGCATGTGATGAGGAGGGAGGAAACGCATGTGACGAGGAGAGTGATGAATATAAATGTGGATGGATGGAGAGGGAGAGGAAGGCCCAAAAAATATGGATGGATTGTGTGAGGAATGATATGAAAGAGAAGGGAGTGAATGATAGAGTGACGGTTGACAAGGGGGAATGGAAAAAGAAAACGTGTTGCGCCGACCCCAAGTAACATGGGACAAGGGCAGGAAGAAGAAGAAGTTACTAATGCCTATATGAGTCTTCGCTCGAATTAAAGATTATGAATTTGAATGTAATAAACAAATATGGAAGAATTACTCACAAATACCAAAGACTCCAGCAATATACGAACGCTTCCAGTTATCTCGTTTCGTTTGAATTATGAGACAGTCCCTCCTCGTATATTTCAGTCTGACATCTCAAATGAACGCTATTCAAATTCTAGACGCTGTTATCATTAATTGAATTCCCTTCAAAGCTCGGCTAAATTATTATTTAGTTATACCAAGACCTTTCGAGTTGATTTTTAGGATTATTTTGCTTTGACAGGTTAAATGTGATTGAGAGAAAGTCTATCATTTCATGAAATTGAAATTTTGTTTGCGACGATTTCTGTAATGAATTAAAGCATTTATTTTAAATCGTTGCAGAACATTCATTTTTAGGGTTCCGTACCCTAAGGGTAAAACGGGACCCTATTACTAAGACTCCGCTGTCCGTCTGTCTGTCTGTCTGTCTGTCCGTCTGTCACCAGGCTGTATCTCATGAACCGTGATAGTTAGACAGTTGAAATTTTCACAGATGATGTATTTCTGTTGCCGCTATAACAAAAAATACAAAAAAAAAACAGAATTAAATAAATATTTAACCGCTCCCATACAACAAACGTGTTTTATTTGCTTGTTTTTGTTCGATATTGATAACAGCAACAGGTAGACGCTTGAAATATTCACAAAACATTTAGTTAGATATTTAGTTATATTTTCCGACCAGACGGGTGTCATGTCTGATGGGCAACTGCCCGACGGTCGACGTCGGGATGTTGTATTTATGCTAGTCGCACGGTAAACTCTGATTGCGCGATGCAGAATTTGTGACGTCATCTGCTTTGTATATATCGTGAAATAACGGAGTTTATTAAACGTTTACATCGAAATAACGAAAGGGTGAGAACAGTTATTTGTCTAACCCATATTAATATTATAAATGTGAAAGTAACTCTGTCTGTCTGTCTATCTGTCTGTCTGTATGTTACGTTTTCACGCCTAAACCGCTGAACCGATCTTCATGAAATTTGGCAGAGATATAGCCTGGGATATGGAGAAGGACATAGGCTACGTTTTTACGCAATAACCGATATGTACGCGGGCGGAGCCGCGGGCAAAAGCTAGTGTTAGATTAACTGGAGTATAGGTACTTAAAAAATAGAAAAATGGAATTTTACTTTTATTACCGAACATGTTTTTTTATTTTTTTATTCTACTATGAGTTTGCTCTTGACTTTAGTCTAGGTCTGGATGACAGAGACAAAGTCTACGATGGAGTGAGCTTACCCAGAAGAAGCCTGTTCACTCTCACTTTGAATAGATTAGGGTTATATGCGTTCGGAAACACAGAAGCAGGCAGAGAGTTCCACTCCTTTGCTGTGCGCATTATAAAAGACGTTTGAAAACGCTTAGTGCGAGTTGGTTTTTAAAATAAATGTTATGGTAAACCCTCCATATTGGTGCCATGTAAAACCTTTGTAATCTTTATAACAATACAGTTTTTTTTTTTTTTGTTTGTATTACCGAAGAAGTTTTTCATTGAGATTAAATTTATGAATAGTAAGTATAAAACAAAGTCACTTTTCGTGTCTATCTTTGTGACCGCGTTGTTTTTCTAAACTCCGCAACGGATTTTGATGCGGGTTTCACCATCATTTAAAGGATTTATCCCGAAAGGTTTAGGTGTGAAATACAATATTAAAATAAAATATTATAATCTCAATGTTTTGTCAAATCGTAAAAACCGTGCGAAGCAGGGACGAGGGGCGATCCTACTATACTATACACATATATTAATATTATAAATGTGAAAGTTTGTATGTTTGGATGTTTGTTACTCAATCACGCAAAAACGGTTGAACATATTTGGATTTTTGGTACAACGATAGTTTATAAACTGGATTAACACATCTCCTCCAGGAAAGCAGTAGAGAAACGAGTACAGTTTGAAGAAGAATACACAATATACGACCGTCATTCCGACCTCGCCGCCGAGGCTCATCGCGAAATCCCCGACTAAATAGTCCTCCCCGACCCTTGCTCGTAAGCGAAGCGCCAGCTCGCGCTATACCTGAGCCTGTAGCTTTAAATTCCCCAGATAATAATCATAACCCTGATTTTTCCAGCCACCGTCGGTCCCTTGCCATCCTCCCTCCGACTCTGCCCTAAGCTGAGGTTCGTACCCCACAGGGGGTGCCCTCAGCGCGCGGTCGTTTAATTTATAAGTTTTTACGCCCTGGCTTGAGCCTTTTAGGTTAAAGAGTCTCAACCTCCCAAGGTTAACTCTGAGATGCGCTAACAAAAAAAAAAAAGTATTAAGACATAGAATACTTTTTATCCCGATATTCGCACGGGATCGAGACTTGCGGGTGAAACCGCGGGGCGCTGCTATTAATAAAATAATTAGCATTTACCAAAGACTAATCAAAGAAGATTTGCGTATATTTATTCACCATCTCCATCAAAAACAACTTTGCTCTAACTCCCCATAACAACTTTGAAAAAATTCGTGAAGATTTTCAGTGAAAACAATTTTTGACGTTTATGCTAATCAATTTTCATTGTCCAACTTTAATAAATCTTTTTTTAATTACACTGCCAGCCAAGTTAGATTGCTTTCTAAGATTAATAATCAAAGTTTTGTCAAGTGTGTTCTTTCTCTTAAGGGCCTATAACTACCTCAAATGGCTTAGCATGATCCTCCGTTATGTCGAAAATACTGCAGCATTCATTTTGAAATAAATATATGGTAAAGTTGAGGATTAATGTTATGTACTGTGTTAGCCGAAAACACGATTCCATAAAATTTTCTCGATAGAAAAAAAAATCCAAAGTTACCTCCAAACCGAACAATAAATCGCTGGTATTCAAAAAATACTTCAAATTAGATAATGAAACTTTGCATATTAACTGAACTAACTATAAAGCAGGTCTTATGTTATTTACTTTTTTTAAGTGACCATTATTTTCACGGTAAAACGAAATTACCTAAACCATCGGCGCCTTGGAGCCTTTTCCCTGTCGCCCTGTCTTGCTTGCTCGCGTGACCGGTAGCAATAGTGTGCGAGCGAGATACAGAGTGAGGTGGCGCTGAGGTTGTATAGACTTAACTTAGTTTGTCGGTGCGAGAAATTAGGATCTCTTCCAGTTATCAAGGACAGGTCAAAAACAAGTTTGTTTCGTTGGCAGGGCATTAAATTAAGTTTGTAATTAAATTACTTCTGCTTTTAAACATCATTTGATGAAATCATTAGGTACGATAAGCTACTATAGCATACACCGCTATAGATATCTAAATTGACACAATTATTCGAGACATTATTTTAAATTTTAATCTTCTTGCACAAAATAAGGTCAGTCGGTTAACACAATTAGCTGACCCCCCCCCCTTGCATAAATGGTTGAGATTTTTTTAAATACGGATCGATAGAATTTTATAATTCTTAATTTAATTTAAATGCCTGTACGAAATCTACCCAAAACTAGAAAAAAAATGAAAATCGTATGATTTTTTAGTAAAAAAAACATCAACCATTTGAGCAAAGGGGGGTCAGCTAATTGTGGTAACTGACTGTACAAAGGCGGACTATTTGCCTTAGGCATTCTCTACCAGTCAACCAAGGGTGGTGAAGAGATAAGATGGCAGGTGCGGTGTTTAAGAGGAGATAATAATAATAACAAAAATATTAAAAATATGGTTACAAATCAAGTACATAAATCCATACTAATATTATAAATGTGAAAGTAACTCTGTCTATCTGTCTGTCTGTATGTTACAATTTCACGCCTAAACCGCTGAACCGGTCGTCATGAAATTTGGCATATATATAGCCTGGGATATTGAGAAGGACATAGGCTACTTTTTACGCGATACCCGAAATCTACGCTGGCGGAGCCGCGGGCAAAAACTAGTAGGCTATAAACTTATAATTGACATACATACATAATATTTTCTAAAATAAATACCTACTTTTTTATATATGTACTTATATACAGGAAAAGTTTTTAATCAGTTCGCCACAAATTAAACTTAAACGTATTTTAATATAATATATATACACCTATTTCCTAGTTTGATATGTCTTAGTACAAAAAAATTTAGTTATCGTTAACGAAAGATTTTATTTTGAAACTGGTATAATGGATACTCGCCGCGCAACGCGGCGGCGACGCGGTCAGTGAAGCGGAACGCAGTACTAGGTACCTATCAGCTGTGCGCTCGCCCATTGATATTATTACGAATAGATTGTATCCATATTTTGCTGATTTCAAGTAGGACCAAAAAAAAAAAGATTGAACAAAAATAATCGAAATGTGTTCTATTACTGATAATGAACCACCAAAAACTTATCTTGTATATACAAATTCAAAACGTTGTATTTCAGCATTTCATATTACAGCTGATACCCGGCGCGTTTCTGCTTTGCCTACAACCTTCGCGCAAGTGGAAGCAATAAGTTGACAAAGTTTTATCACAATCGGAAAAGAAGTTTTTTTTTTTTACATACAACGGGGAAGCTCTTGGCCTTCATCTCACCTGATAGTAAGTGATGATAAGGCCGAAGATGGAAGCGAGCTTCACCCGGAATCCTCAACCACAGAGGAACTGGCTATCTTACCTCTAACTGCCGAAACACAACAAATGCTGTTAATATTGTTGTTTTGGCGACAGACTTAAATAAGGTGATAGCTAGCCAGACGGAACAAGCCCTACCACCAACCAAATCGAGCAGAAATTTTTGCCCCCGCTGGGAATCGCACCCGGGACCTCTAGATCTGAGACAGGTGGTTTTACCACTAGACCACAGAGGTGGTTAAAAGGCAGTAGAAGGAAATGGTGATGGGCGAGCGTTTTGGGGGAATGTCTTACGTAATTTTGACGTTAGAAAACTGATTCTCAGCCTAATTTGAATAAGTGACGTCAGTGTTTTTTTTTAGTACTTTTACAACGTAATCAGCCTATAATGTTCCCACAGCTGGGACAGAGACCTCCTCTTGGTTAGGAGTGGGCCGTGATCTACCACACGAGCCCAGTGCGAGTTGGTAGATGTCTTCGAATTTTTGGATCTAGGCCATGCTTTTTTCCTCGCGATGTTTCTCTTCACCGTTTTAAAAGCAGCGGCGATGAAATAATTTACAGAAAGTAAAGCGCCTGTGGCGCCATCTACATGCGAACTACGCATCAAAGACCTGACGCCACAAATCCTGCATCGCGCAATCAGAGTTTACCGCGCAACTAGCATATACACCGTGACATTTTAGTCGTCTTACAGACCTCTGTAAGACGACTAAAATGTGTATTTGTATTGTGTATTTGTATTTTATGTTAGATACATTGAGTGGACCACCTGGTCCACTCAATGTATCTAACATAAAATACCTCAAGGCGCGATTAAAAAGAGAAAGATTGAGATTTAGGTAAGGAAGTTGCAATAGTAAGAAACACATTTTTGCGTTAGGGTGAATGAACACTGTTAAAGATATCGTCGCTCAATTCCACGCCGCCCTTGGAACACAAGGCTCGGACTGAGCTCGTAACAGAGTGTTTCAAACTACCTCATGCGTCATAATTAATAAAAAATATATAATTCAAATGTTAATATACAATTTTTTTTTATGAATGATTAGTAGTTATTGGATACATAAAGTGAACTGTCGTTGTAAGACGATTAAAATGCCACGGTGTATACAACATCTCAACATCAACCGTCGGGCAGTTGCCCACCAGACACGACACCGTCTGGTCGGAGGATCCTCCCTTTTCAATAGAGGATGAGTAAACTTTACACCCTGTTCCTCATACCTCTATACGCCTGTCTGGGTTCGAACCTACAACCTAGAATTCGTAAGTCGCGTCCACTGGGCCACCACTGCACTTTTAAAAGATTAATGGTATGGCAGTGCATAAAATACGAACAAACATTGATTTTTATATTGTTTCATATTATAATAGTAAAGAGTTAATAATCATTTAATTTTACTTTAGTTCTGATTTTAATTAAATATGTAGCACAATTATGATTTATAAATCTAAAGAGTTCGCCGCCTTACAACGACTTAAAACCAATTAAATCGAAATTTGATGAAAATGACTTATGAATGCCTCTCTCTGTGGTCGGTCCCTCATGTCTGAGGATCGTGGTCAGCTTCAGAGTTGCATCTGGAGCGGATGATCTGCCTCCACCGGTTTCTGTTCAGCGCATCCCTTACCATCGTGTAGAATTTAGAGGACGATGATTCCTTCACCTGATCGGTCCACCGTGTTGGTGAACGACCGTCCGTGCGATCGTTTGCCTTCGGTGTTCCCAACCACAATCAGTTTTTCCAAACTTTCATCGCCTCTGCGTACTGTGTGGCCGAAATAGGAGAGAATGCGTTGATGACATATGGTCGATAAGCGAGTTTGTATTCGAAGCTGGGTTAAGATCGATGCATTGGTGCGTTTGGCAGTCCACGGTACTCTCAACATTCGTCTCCAGCACCACATCTCAAATGCATCAACCCTTTGTCTTTCTCGGGCCAAAATCGTCCACGTTTCTACTCCTTACAGGAAGATAGGGAATACTAGGGCTCGTATCAATCTGATCTTGGTTTTGATACCAATTCCTCTCTTCTTCCAAATGTTGTTTAAACGCGTCATAGCATCTTTGGCCATCCCAATACATTATGTAATGAATTATGAATGCCAAAGTACTTAAAATTTTGTGTTCTTTCGTCTGCGAAAACCCATTAATCGCTAAGTCTTATAGTTTCGCTGCTAGCTAATAAGATAACCAATTATTTCAAGCATTTCCAAGATTTGTTTTCAAATACAAAACATTAAGCAGAGTATGTGACAATTATTGAAAATTTCATTACAAAGCAATAACTTTTTTAAATCTCAATATACATGTTTATATAGAACATTTATCAATGTACTGATGCTATGAAGTAATAATAACAATATGATACTACAAAGGGTATTTTCCACCCCATAAACTTTGTAATCGCGATATCTCTGTTTGCACTTTTAATGATTTAATTGGTTTTCGTTGTAGGGCGGCGAGTTAATCAACTTTTGTTGCTAACAGTAGACCCGTATCGTGACGTCTCACTCGAGAAGTCTTTGAACACATAAATACTTAGACTGCTTAAATTGTACCCTCAATTTGACTTTGCGTTAGTCGGGTATAAATAGACTATAGCAATATTAAACATCATGGCTACAATTTACAAACTCGGTGACTACGGCGTAGGCGATGCTATGGCGTAGGTGTTGCTACGATTCTCGCTACAAACTTTATTGCTACTAAACTTGGGCTTCTCTAGGAATAGTCGTTAGTATTATACTAGCTTTTGCCCGTGGCTCCGCCCGCTTAGATGTCGGTTATCGCGTAAAGTAGCCTATGTCCAAAAATATAAAAAAAATATAAAAAAATAAAAAATATATATATTCTACTATATAAAAATAAGTCGGGTTTTCCTTCCTGACGCTATAACTCCAGAACGCACGAACCGATTTCCACGGTTTTGCATTCATTGGAAAGATCTCGGGCTCCGTGAGGTTTATAGCAAAGAAAATTCAGGTTTTTTTTTTTTATGGTTTTTACGTAAAATTAGGGTAGGGTAGGGTAGGTAGGTAGGTAGGGTAGGGTAGGGTAGGGTAGGGTAGGTAGGTAGGTAGGGTAGGGTAGGGTAGGTAGGTAGGGTAGGGTAGGGTAGGTAGGTAGGGTAGGGTAGCGTAGGGTAGGGTAGGTAGGTAGGTAGGTAGGTAGAGGGTAGGTAGGTAGGTAGGTAGGTAGGGTAGGTAGGGTAGGGTAGGGTAGAGTAGTGGAGTTTATACTATAGCTTTTGACAGAACGAAGTCTGTCGGGTCAACTAGTATATAATGTATAAATGTCCTTCTCGATATCCCAGGCTATATCTCTGCCAAATTTCATGAAGATCGCCATGAAATTTGTGGCTTAAAAAACGGTGAAGGAAAACATCGTGTGGAAACCGGCCATGCCTGAGAGATATTTCTCGACGGCATGTGTAGCTCATAAAATCTATAAACGTTAGTCACTAAGAACATGAAAAAGAAGCAAATTACTAACCAAGCAATATCCAAAATTAAAAAGAAACAATGTATGTAAATATGCCTTCATTTATTACTTCCTTTTACTAACATTTTTCTCCCCGTTTGTTCCTTAAGCAATTTTATTAAGGGAGTTGACGAAAACATTTATTTTTCATTTAATTAGTTTATATATTACTCTTCCTGTCTGTGCTTTGGTAGGGCCCTAAGAACAGCTGACTCTGTAAAACACAGATTATTTTTCTGTAAGTATCTTTAACAACGGAGGGCTTTTATTTGGTTTTATCATTGATTTATATTATACTAGCTTTTGCCCGCGGCTCCGCCCGCGTAGATGTCGGTTATCGCGGCTCCCAGGCTATATCTCTACCAAATTTCATGACGATCGGTTCAGCGGTTTAGGCGTGAAAACGTAACATACAGACAGACAGACAGAAAGACAGAGTTACTTTCACATTTATAATATTAGTATGGATTATTTTTACTTGAATACAAAATTTAGCGAATGAACAACTTCAATACAAAACTTCATCCCTCTTTTCAGACCCTTGTGGGTTGAAATTTAAAAAAAAAAAACAACGATTTACGTTGTGTTAGTTTCCAACCATAAGCCGAAATATTAGTGAAAAAATAAAACAAAAAATAAAGAACTTTGATTAAAAATAAAATTTCATCCCCCTTTTCACTCCCTTAAGGGTTGAAATTCTAACAACACCGTTGCGTTAGCTTCCAACCATAAGCCTAGATAGTAAATTTAGTGATTTTTATTCGAAAATTAAGGACTTTTCAACTTCACCCCCCCCCCCCCTTTTAACCCTTCGGGGGTGTAATTATCAAAAACGCTGAGACTCGTATAAATTAATTTACAATTGTCAGCCTAAACACAAAATTTGAAGATCCTAACTTCAAAACTGACGGATTTTCATATAAATATCCATCCCCTATTTTATCCCTTTAGGGGTGGAATTCCCAATAATCCTTTCTTAGTGGATACTTACTATTCACTAAGAAAGTAAGTAAGTAAAGTAAGTTCCTCTAAGTTTCATGTCTCTAGGACCAGCGGTTTGGGCTGTGTGTTGATATATCACCCAGTCAGTCAGTCAGTTTACCATTTTATATATATGTATAGATGATTTATAGATAGATAGAATACTCTTTATTATGTACACCATAACAAACATAGGCCTCCTCCATTTGGGAGGGGTTTGCCATGATCGCCACGCTTGGCAGGCGTATTGGCGATCGCAGTATGGTGTTAAAAATGAATAGAGAACGCTGCTGCCCATTCTCTAGTAAGTCCCTTAGTCGCCTTTTACGACACCCACGGGAGGAAATGTTACATTGTTAAAATGGGTGGTATTATCGCTAAAAGCGATCTTTTACAGACAACCTTTGGATGGATTAAAAGTAGAAGGAGAGACAATACTGCAGGTAGTCAGTGGTGTACCGTTTAGTTATACAATAAATACAAACATACATAAAGCATATAGATAGGTACCTTTATATATCAATATATATATATACAATAATAAACATGAAACAAGAGCAAGAAACTTTAAGTAATGGTTATGTTTAAGGAGAGAGGAAATGTTTTTTTTTTTTTACCAGAATCTTAAGAGCGCATACATCGGTCCACTAACCACACACCTTAAATATATATATATATATATATCATTCCCACGTTACTTGTAGGTACCCTAAAAATAAACAAGATTTTGTTTTACCACTATGTATACACATACTAAATTATAGCTTTCTACTACCTACTAAGAGTCTCTGAGTTAAGCCGCGGACAGACACACAGACAGATGGGCATGGCGAAACTATATATGGCTCCTTGTTGACTACGGAACCCTAAAAAGACCGTTTTAAGTGTTCGAACTGAGTGCACGCTCGACTCGAGCGTTCGGCGGGCGGCGCGTGCGGCGTTCATGTTATACACATACAATTATTTATTATTTGTTTTTTTATTTATTATTTGTTTTTTTATTTTTTTATTCTGCATAAAAGAGCCACCAGAGCCATATATAATCTCCGCAGGCGCGATTCTCTAAGGGAACTGTTTAAGGATATTAACATCATGACGGTACCTTGTCAATATATCTACGAAAACATCATGTACGTAAGAAAAATTTACATCTTTTTAGGAAAAGAGGTTAAAGACATAATTACAGTACTAGAAATAGGGACCTATTAGTTCAACCAGGTTTCAGACTGGCTAAAGTAGACTCATCTTTCATGGGGTACTGTTTAAAATGTTATAATAAAATTCCTCCCCACATACTTCAACTGAATGAGACTAAATTTAAATCTTTTATAAAACGCACACTATGCAGGCAGGCATATTATAAGTTGGGGGATTACATCGCTGATAAAAATGCTTGGCTGAATGCTGGTCCTGCTCCACAACCTCAGCTAGTTGATTAACATTTGAAAATAATGTTGGAGCTGCTGAAGATTGTAAGACTATTTTTGCATTGTATAAACTCAATCTCCTTTGTATTATATAATATAATTGCATAGCACAGGTGTGAGTACTATGTACTATAGAGCTACCATTCACCGGGTAATATGTCTTTAATTGACTTGAATGTGCCCTGGCGGCTGAGAGTATGTCATGATCACTTAGATGTCTCGCTGATGGTGGCGCATGTGTTGGATCATTTAGCTCCCTTCAAAATGGTTGAGCTGAATGGTGCTAATCCATGCGTCATGTTCGTGAACGAGCGCCGTCAGTTGGGACTGGTCATCTATTAGCTGCCATGGCTTATTTTAATTGTTTTTTTTTTTTTAATTGTATGTTTTTTTTTTTTTTGTTTCTATTTGGTGTACCTACTCTGGACGCTTTTAACGTGTACGTTTTTATTTTTTATTTTTACATCGTTCTCACATTATGTTATAAATTCAACATTATATGTGTAACAAATATTTTTGTAACAATTTAATTTAAAAGAGTGTCCATGGAGTTTCTTGCCCGTTCTTCTCCATAGGTACCTACGCTTGGAATGGGAATGTAGCTTCATTTTTCTTACTGACCGACTCCTTGACAATTCAAAAGTGCCTGTAAATGGTTTAATTGAAATAAATGATTTGAGTTTGAGAATCCCTCGCGAGTGTCCGAGTGGCGGCAAGCCGCTCGCCGAACAATCTTTCGCCGCTTGCACGTGACGCAAAACGCCCCGCCGCACGCCTTGGCACTCAGACCGTACACTTAAGAACAGCAAAAAGTTTAAATGCCGTTTACTGTTATTATTAGATAATGCTGCTGCCAGCACCCTAGACATAATCCCCTAGTCGCCGTTTACGACACCCAGGAGTGTAAAACCACAAACTCTCCAAGCCATTTTTGTTGAAAGTCACTCTGTCTATAAAGTCCTTATCGCGAACTTCGCAGCCCCGAAGCATCGTCTCGTTCGACCATTACTCTTGATCTAATTTAATAAAATTGATGACTCTCTACTTCCATTTAGTTTCAACATTTTGGGCGTTTACTTTGAAATACTCTTATTTCAAAGTTTTCTCTCTAGAAAACTGTAACAAGACACGTGAAAAGTCGTTAGGTACAAACTGTTGTGTTCACCAACATTCAAACCACCCCGGTCGGTTATTTAAACAGCTGGTTCAATCGATTGTCAAACTTTTATTGTTTGAATAAGAGGCTTTTGGCTACTTGAATGTGTGTACATTTTATATAAATTTTATTTTTGTAAAGTGCGTTTTGTTTGTGCAGAATAAACAATTTTTCTTTCTTTTCTTTCTTGGTTTATGTCAAATTTCCTAAGAAAATTTTAAAAATATAACTGATTAAATATGAGGCGTCTAATTGCAAACCCCGCTAAAACGATTTTTCTGGATATTGAGTTATTGATGAGTTTTAAATTCAATAAAATGTAATCGTACTCCTTGGTGCACGACACATTTACACAAGTCTCCATCCGCCATACTATTCGTAAGGTCACTTGGTGCAAAAGCAAGCGCTGTGATTGGTTGTTTTCGTTGTAGAGGAATTTGAATTTTACCCATGCCATTTATAGTGGATTTTGTTACCAAGCATAAGGTTGGAGGCTCAATTTAGTACTGTTAGAGAGAGATTTGCTCGGAAATGAGTTTGTCACTTATACCCAAAGTCTCAAATTCAGATAATTTATGTAAACAAAGTAATGTCAAGAAATTTCACTGTCAAAATGACAGGACAGTGGTTCAAAACATTTTCTCATATTTTTTTTTTGTAAATAATCATCTTTAAAATTAAAGTGAATTAATTATAAGAACTATGCAAACAAAATACCGTTGCCAAACAATATTTTGTGTAGTGTGTCGGAGACACGGCCTATGATCATCATAATCAGCCATTTTAAATCCACTGCTAGACGTAAACCTCCCAAAATCCTCTCGAAACAGTTTACAGCCGTTTTCAACCAAAATGTGGCTAGATAAAGCTACTTACAAAATGAATCTATGAATGAGAGTTGTAATATTAGTGTTGTTGAAGATGTAATTTTTTTTTTTATGTTTGGATCTCCTGCATTGTTACCAGTATCATAAAATATTTTATACCAGAAAATCACCTTTTTTTAATAACTTTGTTTAAAACCGAAAATGTATAAAAATAATTACGGTATGATTATTTTTTAATTATTATTTCCTAAAATCAGTACTTAATAGAAAACGGAACCTTTCTTTTCGCCATTTTATGTGAATTACCATTACGAAGATATTTTTTTGATATGTTATCCCCTTTGTTTACATAAATTATCTGAATTTGAGACTTTGGCTATAGTGAGAAAACTTTCAAAAGAGAGAATAAAGTCGGTTTCAAGGTAAAATCGTTTTAGCGGGGTTTGCAATTAGACGCCTCATATCTAAACAGTTGATTTAAATCTTGGTGAACACAAGGCGTCAGGGAAAATGATTGTTTAGCAAACTGTCTAGGATGTAGACAAATAGATTATTTTTATTGCATACACAGAGAAAAGGAAAAGAAAAACGTAATCCTTTTTTGGGTTCCGTACATCTGAATGGAAAAACGGTACCCATTTAGGATCATTCGTGAGTCTATCTTTCTGTCCATCTGTGACAGCCGATTTGCTCCAAATCTACTGAATTGATTAAGTTGAAATTTGGTACACATAATATGAATGTATATGAAAAATTATGTGGGCATTCATTAATGTGATGTTATGTAAGAAGACGTCGGAACACCTTATACCTCGCAATGTTTCGGACTGGCTCGATGGAAAATGCCGATAATAGTTGATCCTGGTAGTAGATAGTAGTCCAGTACAACCTGTGAATTGTACTTAAACCGGCCATATTTTTCAGCTCCTCCAACGACATCATCATGGTAGGTAGACAAGAGCGATACCACGCTGGAATCGCGCCACATGACAACACTTAAATCTTCAGTGTAACTTTGGAAGAGCTCGCCCTCCCTTAGCTCGTGCTTTTAAACCATCTTAATGGCTTCGGGCACAAACTCTCGGTTCACCCGGAGAGTTCCGAAGCAGTCAGTCCCCTCCGATTTTAAATACCGAGCGAGCAAGGGCGAGTTCTAAAAATTGTCCATGACCAAAGTGTGCCCTCGGTTGTACGAGAGCTTGTCAATTAATGAATTTTTTGCAAAACCCAAATAGCAAATAGTATTTTTTTTGTATTATTTTAAAATTAAAAGTTTTAAAGTTATTTAAGTAAATATATAATATATTATGAAGATCCCTATAACAATCCCTACAACCGTAACTATGCTGTTTCAAATACATGACAGACATGTGTAAATATGATTATTCACACAGGCCAGTGCATACATATATGCAACCTCCAATACGCCCCTTAATCTAATGCACATGCGTATGATCACTTCTGTACTTGTCACTCGGTACATACAACGAAATAAATCACTAACACTTCTGTGTCCGACTGTTCCTGGGCCCTATCAAAATACCAGCGCTGCGGCACTTATTTTTAAATGTCGCAGCATCATTCTGAGATTGGAGCCTTTTGTCCTCGTACAAGACTCTGTTTTTATTTTCTTATTATTATAATTTTATTTTTTTTAGACTTTTATAATTGTGTGTTTAATTTGTGATCTTCCTGTACGAGTCAAAATAAATACTTTCCTTTATTTCTTCCTTTAAGATCTCCGTTTCTATGGAGCCTAAAATATTGAAAAAAATACAGATAAAAGTTATTTACTCATATATTACAGGAAAACCTATAGGAAGGCTTACGCTCTTAACATTACATAGTAAATTTTTCAATATTGTGCGTACAAACTTATTATAATGAATTTCTTGATTATTTGAACATTGATGATTTTAAACATTTTAATTAATTTAATAAGGATGATTGTAATTGTATTTATGTGATATTGTACCTCTGTTTATTAATTTTAGATATAATAGTATGATTGTGGTATGAATTTCAATATTTGGTTACTAACATAATTCTTAAGTATACTAACAAAAATATGGATCACTGTGTCTAAATTAAATAAACAAATTAAAATTAAATTATAACTCCCACGTGAATTTTATTTATTTATTTTATTTTAAAGAAGGCTTACAGACTAACAAACCATTGATATAAAGAAAGTAATATAAAGAAAAATTGCTAATAACAAGCCTCCACATATAGTTAAAAAAATGTCGATAAAAAAAAAGTACATACAAGTTAGTATAATTAGTTAATATTAGATAAGTTAATTATCCATAAAAAAATAGCTGCGCCAAAAGTCGTCTTAAGGTCACCACACTGGTGCAGAACAAGTCAACATTAAGGTCCATAGGAAGCCTATTAGCCTATTAAAACTAAGTGCACTTCTTATTGAGAAAACATTCCGCCTATAATTAGTCATTGCGAAAGGTACATTTAATAATGGCCGTTGACGTAATCCCATCAGATTCGTGCGTAATGACAGATTAGCAACGAGTTCAGGACAGTTAATGTGGCCATTAGCGATTTAGGTACACAAAAATAAATCACATCTCCCATCCAAAACCAAATGCCCCAAAAAGCCATCCCATCAAACCTTTAGACTTTCGCGACTCATTGAACAGTGAAAATGTAAAACACAAACTCAAGGAATACTACAACTCCATTTTACCTTAATTTGTCAATAGCGTGTTGAGTATATTCCAGACCATGGCATGCTAAGACAAACCCCAGGGGTCTAATAGTGTGCCTTGTTTAAGAAAACAACTTGTGTTTTTAAATGAATAAATAAATAAAAATAATCCTTCTTTACTCCCATTAAAAGTCCACGTCTATCGCTACAATTGGACCTTCCTAGCTTCTATTTAATTGATCTGTCACGAGGTTGTAAATTTAAGAAAATGTCTCTTTTATCTCGTCTCACGATTGTTTTAGTTCTCCTTTATTGGATGGGCAAACGACTTTTGGGACGCTAAAACTGGTACTTATTGTTATGTCCTTATCTTTTATGTAATTTTATAGTAATGGTTGAATTGGGAATTTGAATTTTAAGGGCACACTACTTCTCGGTGGCACTATCCACCGTACAAATAAATACGAATATATAAAAATAGCTTTTGCCCGCGGCTCCGCCCGCGTGTATGTCGTTTATCGCGTAAAAAGTAGTCTATGTCCTCCATATCCTCTATATCTCTGCTATATTTTAAAACGATCAGTTTAGCAGTTTAGGCGTGAAAATGTAACAGACAGACAGAGTTACTTTCACATTTATAATATTAGTATGGATTTAAGTGTCTGGTGTCCGTCTGTAATGTCAAAATAACGGCCTTTCTTCTCAGAGTAGTCAGATAGGAAACGCCGACCTCATCTAGTTTAAAGAATATGATTAACTTGTAAAAGTGAGACTTACAAACATACTTGAAGAAATAAAATCATTTATCATTAAAGTATAAGCGGTACTTATGTTAAAAAAAAAGGTTTTTTTTTTTGGTCTTCTGTTGGTCTGTCTGTCAGTCTGTCTGTCTGTCAGTCTACTGTTGGTCTGTCTGTCAGACAGACAGACATCTGTCAGTCTACTGTTGGTCTGTCTGTCAGTCTGACAGACATCTGTCAGTCATCTGTCAGTCTGACAGGCATCTGTCAGTCATCTGTCAGTCTGACAGACAGCTGTCAGTCAGTCTGACAGGCATTTGTCAGTCATCTGTCAGTCTGACAGACAGCTGTCAGTCAGTCTGACAGGCATCTGTTAGTCATCTGTCAGTCTGACAGAGAGCTGTCAGTCAGACTGACAGACAGCTCTCTGTCAGACTGACAGACATCTGTCAGTCTACTGTTGGTCTGTCTGTCAGTCTGACAGAAAGACAGAAAACTGACAGTTAGACAGACAAACTGACAGACAGACTGACAGATGACTGACAGCTATCTGTCAGACTGACAGATGACTGACAAATGCCTGTCAGACTGACTGACAGCTGTCTGTCAGACTGACAGATGACTGACAGATGCCTGTCAGACTGACAGATGTCTGACAGCTGTCTGTCAGACTGACAGACAGACCAACCGAAGACTGAGACAGACTGACAGAAGACTGACAGACAGACTGACAGCTGTCAGTCTATCTGTCAGTCTTCTGTCTGTCTGACAGACATCTGTCAGTCATCTGTCAGTCTGACAGGCACCTGTCAGTCTATCTGTCAGTCATCTGTCAGTCTGACAGACAGCTGTCAGTCAGTCTGACAGGCATCTGTCAGTCTGTCTGTCAGTCTTCTGTCAGTCTGTCAGTCTTCTGTTGGTCTGTCAGTCTTCTGTTGGTCTGTCTGTCAGTCTGACAGACAGCTGTCAGACATCTGTCAGTCTGACAGGCATCTGTCAGTCTTTCTTATGTCTGTCAGTCTGTCTGTTAGTTTGTCTGACAGACAGCTGTCAGTCTATCTGTCAGTCTGTCTGTTTGTCAGTCTCCTGTTGTCAGTCTGACAGGTATCTTTTTGTCTGTATGTCTGTCTGTCAGTCTCCTGTTGGTCTGTCTGTCAGTCTGACAGACATCTGTCAGTCATGTGTCAGTCTGCCAGGCATCTGTCAGTCTTTCTGTCTGTCTGTCAGTCTGTCTGTCAGTTTTTCTGTTTATCTGTCAGTCTTCTGTCTGTCTGACAGACAGCTGTCAGTCTGTCTGTCAGTCTGTCTATCTGTCAGTCTCCCGTTTGTCTGTCTATCAGTCTGACAGGCATCTGTCAGTCATCTGTCAGTCTGACAGGCACCTGTCAGTCTATCTGTCAGTCATCTGTCAGTCTGACAGACAGCTGTCAGTCAGTCTGACAGGCATCTGTCAGTCTGTCTGTCAGTCTTTCTGTATGTCTGTCAGTCTGTCTGTTAGTTTGTCTGACAGACAGCTGTCAGTCTATCTGTCAGTCTGTTTGTCAGTCTCCTGTTGGTCTGTCTATCAGTCTGACAGGTATCTTTTTGTCTGTATGTCTGTCTGTCAGTCTCCTGTTGGTCTGTCTGTCAGTCTGACAGACATCTGTCAGTCATGTGTCAGTCTGACAGGCATCTGTCAGTCTTTCTGTCTGTCTGTCAGTCTGTCTGTCAGTTTTTCTCTTTATCTGTCAGTCTTCTGTCTGTCTGACAGACAGCTGTCAGTCTGTCTGTCAGTCTGTCTGTCTGTCAGTCTCCTGTTTGTCTGTCTGTCAGTCTGACAGGTATCTGTCAGTCTTTCTGTCTGTATGTCTGTCTATCAGTCTCCTGTTTGTCTGTACGTCTATCAGTCTGACAGGCATCTGTCAGTCATCTGTCAGTCTGACAGGTATCTGTCAGTCTTTCCGTTTGTATGTCTGTCTGTCAAATTGTCTGTCTAACTGTCAGTCTTCTATCTGTCTGACAGACAGCTGTCAGTCTGTCAGTCTTCTGTCTGTCTAACAGACAGCTGTCAGTCTGTCTGTCAGTCTAACAGACATCTATCAGTCATCTGTCAGTCTGACAGGTATCTGTCCGTCTTTCTGTCTATCTGCAAGTCTGTATGTCAGTTATTCTGTCCATCTGTCAGTCTTCTGTCTGTCTGTCAGTCTGTCTGTCAAATTGCCTATCTGTCAGTCTCCTGTTGGTCTGTTTGTCAGTCTGCCTGTTAGCCTGTTTGTCTGTCAGACAGTTGTCCGTCTGTCTGTCAGTCTGACAGACATCTGTCAGTCATCTGTCAGTCTTTCTGTCTGTCTAACTGTCAGTTTTCTATCTGTCTGACAGACAGCTGTCAGTCTGTCAGTCTTCTGTCTGTCTAACAGACAGCTGTCAGTCTGTCTGTCAGTCTAACAGACATCTATCAGTCATCTGTCAGTCTGACAGGTATCTGTCCGTCTTTCTGTCTATCTGCAAGTCTGTATGTCAGTTATTCTGTCCATCTGTCAGTCTTCTGTCTGTCTGTCAGTCTGTCTGTCAAATTGCCTATCTGTCAGTCTCCTGTTGGTCTGTTTGTCAGTCTGCCTGTTAGCCTGTTTGTCTGTCAGACAGTTGTCCGTCTGTCTGTCAGTCTGACAGACATCTGTCAGTCATCTGTCAGTCTTTCTGTCTGTCTGACTGACAGACAGACAGAAAGACTGACAGATGACTGTAAGATAGATGTCTGTCAGACTGAGAGACAGACTGACAGCTGTCTGTCAGACAGACAGAAGACTGACAGATAGACAACTTGACAGACAGACTGACAGACAGACAGAAGACTGACAGATGGACAGACAAACTGACATACAGATTTACAGATAGAAAGACGGACAGATGCCTGTCAGACTGACAGATGACTGACAGATGTCTGTTAGACTGACAAACAGACTTACAGCTGTCTGTTAGACAGACAGACTAACAGGCAGACTGACAGACAGACCTACAGGAGACTGAAAGACAGACTGACAGCTGTCTGTCAGACAGACAGAAGACTGACAGAAAGACAGAGAAACTGACAGACAGACTGACAGACAGAAAGACAGACAGACTGGCAGACAGACTGATAGACAGAAGACTGACAGATAGACAGACAAACTGACAGACAGACTGACAGACAGACTGACACAGACAGAAAGACTGACAGATGTCGGTCAGATCTGACAGACAGACTGACACCTGTCTGTCAGACAGACAGAAGACAAAAATAGACAGACAAACTGACGTCAAAGATACAGACAAACTGACGTCTGTTTGATTGATTGTTTGTTTGACGTTTGTCTGTTTCAGTCTTGACAGCTGACTGACAGATGTCTGTCAGACTGACAGACAGACCAACAGGATATTGACAGACAGACATACAGACAGAAAGACTGACAGATACCTGTCAGACTGACAGACTGACCAACAGGAGACTGAAAGACAGACAGACTGACAGATAGACTGACAGCTGCCTGTCAGACAGACAGAAGACTGACAGATGCCTGTCAGACTGACACATGACTGACAGATGTCTGTCAGACTGACAGACCAACAGGAGACTGACAGACAGACATACAGACAAAAAGATACCTGTCAGACTGACAGACAGACCAACAGGAGACTGACAGACAGACTGACAGACAGACCAACAGAAGACTGACAGAATGACAGAAGACAGACAGAAAGACTGACAGATGCCTGTCAGACTGACACATGACTGACAGATGTCTGTCAGACTGACAGACAGACCAACAGGAGACTGACAGACAGACATACAGACAAAAAGATACCTGTCAGACTGACAGACAGACCAACAGGAGACTGACAGACAGACTGACAGCAGACTGTAAGACAGACTGACAGCTGACTGTCAGACCAACAGAAGACTGACAGACAGACTGACAGCTGTCTGTCAGACTGACTGACAGCTGTCTGTCAGACTGACAGATGACTTACAGATGGTTGTCAGACTGACTGACAGCTGTCTGTCAGACTGACTGACAGCTGTCTGTCAGAATGACAGATGACTGACAGATGCCTGTCAGACTGACAGATGACTGACAGCTGTCTGTCAGATTGACAGACAGACCAACAGAAGACTGACAGACTGACAGAAGACTGACAGCTGTCTGTCAGACTGACAGACACAGACAGACCAACAGGAGACTGACAGACAGACTGACAGAAAACTGACAGATGTCTGTCAGACTGACAGACAGACCAACAGCCTCAGACTGATCGACAGCTGCATTCTGTCGATCAGTCTGACAGACATCTGTCAGTCTTCTGTCAGTCTGACAGACAGCTGTTAGTCAGTCTGACAGACAGCTGTCAGTCTGTATGTCAGTCTTCTGTCAGTCTCCTGTTGGTCTGTCTGTGTCTGTCAGTCTGACAGACAGCTGTCAGTCTTCTGTCAGTCTGTCAGTCTTCCGTTGGTCTGTTTGTCAGTCTGACAGACAGCTGTCAGTCATCTGTCAGTCATCTGTCAGTCTGACAGACAGCTGTCAGTCTGACTGTTTGTCAGTTTTCTGTCTGTCTGTCAGTCTTCTGTCTGTCTGACAGACAGCTGTCAGTATTTCAGTCTGTCTGTCAGTTTGTCTGTCTATCTGTCAGTCTTCTGTCTGTCTGTCTGTCAAATTGTCTGTCTTACTGTCAGTCTTCTGTCTGTCTGACAGACAGCTGTCAGTCTTTCTGTCTGTCTGTCAGTCTGTCTGTCAGTTTTTCTGTCTGTCTGTCAGTCTTCTGTCTGTCTGACAAACAGCTGTCAGTATTTCAGTCTGTCTGACAGTTTGTCTGTCTATCTGTCCGTCTTCTGTCTGTCTGTCTGTCAAATTGTCTGTCTTACTGTCAGTCTTTTGTCTTTCTGACAGACAGCTGTCAGTCTGTCTGTCAGTCTTCTGTTTATCTATCAGTCTTCTGTTTGTCTGACAGACAGCTGTCAGTCTGACTGTCTGTCAGTTTTCTGTCTGTCAGTCTTCTGTCAGTCTGACAGACAGCTGTCAGTATTTCAGTCTGTCTGTCAGTTTGTCTGTCTATCTGTCAGTCTTCTGTCTGTCTGTCTGTCAAATTGTCTGTCTTACTGTCAGTCTTCTGTCTGTCTGACAGACAGCTGTCAGTCTTTCTCTTTGTCTGTCAGTCTGTCTGTCAGTTTGTCTGTTTATCTGTCAGTCTTCTGTCTGTCTGACAGACAGCTGTCAGTCTATCTGTCAGTCTGTCTGTCTGTCTGATTGGTATCTGTCAGTCTTCTTTCTGTCTGTCTGTCTGCCAGTCTGTCTGTCTGTCAGTCTCCTGTTGGTCTGTCTGTCAGTCTGACAGAGAGCTGTCAGTCTGTCTGTCAGTCTGACTGTCTGTCAGCCTTCTGTCTATCTGACAGACAGCTGTCTGTCTTTTTGTCAGTCTGACAGACATCTGTCAGTCATATGTCAGTCTGACAGATATCTGTCAGTCTTTCTGTCTATCTGTCAGTCTGTCTGTCAGTCTTTCTGTCAAATTGTCTGTCTGTCTGTCAGTCTGCTGTCTGTCTGACAGAAGGCTGTAAGTCTATCTGTCAATCTGTCTTTCTGTCTGTCAGTCTGTCTGTCAGTTTGTCTGTCTTTCTGTCTGTCAGTCTGTGTGTCAGTTTGTCTGTCTTTCTGTCATTCTTCTGTCTGTCTGACAGACAGCTGTCAGTCTTCTGTTTATCTGTCAGTCTTCTGTCTGTCTGTCAGTCTTCTGTCTGTTTGAAAGACAGCTATCAGTCTATCTGTCAGTCTGTCTGTCAGACAGACAAAAAGATACCTGTCAGACTGACAGACCGACCAACAGGAGACTGACAGACAGACTGACAGCAGACTGTCAGACAGACTGACAGCTGACTGTCGGACTGACAGATGACTGACAGATGTCTGTCAGACTGACAGACAGACCAACAGAAGACTGACAGACTGACAGACAGACTGACAGCTGTCTGTCAGACTGACTGACAGCTGTCTGTCAGACTGACAGATGACTGACAGATGGCTGTCAGACTGACTGACAGCTGTCTGTCAGACTGACAGATGACTGACAGATGCTTGTCAGACTGACAGATGACTGACAGCTGTCTGTCAGACTGACAGAAAGACCAACAGAAGACTGACAGACTGACAGAAGACTGACAGCTGTCTGTCAGACTGACAGACACAGACAGACCAACAGGAGACTGACAGACAGACTGACAGAAGACTGACAGACAGACTGACAGCTGTCTGTCAGACTGACAGATGACTGACAGATGCCTGTCAGACTGACAGATGACTGACAGATGTCTGTCAGACTGACAGACAGACCAACAGCCTCAGACTGATCGACAGACCGCACGCTACGCGTACAGTAAAACTCGTATTATGGCCAGGTGAAGACGTAAAATTGTGTACTCACCACGGGCAGTAAAAAAGAAAGCCCTCTATCGCATATTTACAACCCTCACCTGCGGCTCGGGTCACAAATACCTGCGATTTCGGGCTTTCTTTCTTTTACAGCCCTTGGTAAGTAATGTAATATTATGTATACTTTATTGTACACCACAAAAATACGTAACAAAAAATTCAAACAATCCAAATTTACAATAGGCGGCTTTATCGCTTTCTGCGATCTCTTCCAGGCAACCTTGGAATGGATAGTGATTTGTATGGACATAAAATGGGGCTGTCGTTGGTGCAAATAATAAGTATACAATCTACTAAAATAGATACACAGATTTAAACATGTCCTAAATAATAGATACATAAATACGAACGTACTAAATATATATAAGCAACGAAAATAAATGAAGACTATAGATAATAACAGTTACGAGAACAAGATCACAACGACAAGTAATGTTCCTTCACGACACTTTTTTTTTTTTTTTTTTTTCGCGGTACTTGGACTTCAAGGCTGGGCAATTATCAATCGACTATAAACACCGTTGTAAGCAATATCATTTCTTACCATTGGAACTGAGACGTAATATCAGTGATATCTGTTTTTTTGTGAGTATCGCAAACGGCTCCGTCGATTATCCCGAACTACTCAGCAAAATACTTCTTCGCACTAATCTAAACAACCTAAGAAAACGGCCGCTACTCCATGTACCATTCACATCGACTAAGTACAGGCGCAATGCTTCCTGCATACGTAGTGTTATAGCTTTCAACAGTTTACCATCACACCTGGAAATTGATTTATTTTGCACCAGCGCACATAAAATTAGAAAGATTTTAAACAAGGAGTATTTTGGTAACGACAACCGTATATAACTTTTAATTCCGATTTTGATATTTCACGACTTGACATACCTAAAAATTATATTGTCTTGACATATCTAATATGTTTATATATATGTTTGTATAATCTGTTAGTCAATTCGCTGTAACTGGTCAACGCAAAAAACGAGTAACTTAGTAGATTTAAACTTGTGGAAGCTTGTAATTAGCAAATTTCAAAACATAATCAGGATATTCAATGTTGTCATTAGTCTGTAAGCTTTCTTTAAAATTAAATAAATAAATACATACAAGCAATGACTGTGCGCGTTTTATTTCAACTGACAATGTGGTCCAAAACGGGAGGCATGGACAGTAAAGGATTTGTTGAGGAAAGTTGTGGAATGCATAGGCATTTTAAGCTTCAAGTTATCACTGATGACCTAAAAAATTTCGTGAGGGATACGCAAAGATACTGGGCCTCAAGTCTGCTATTACAATAGTGTCAGAATGGTCTCGCCATTGTGAGTATTTGACAGTGTTTGTATGGCAAATCTGTCAAAAACTCATAATGAAGAGACCATTCTGACACTATTGTAATAGCAGACTTGAGGCCCTGGAACCGTGTTTTGAAATAGAGAGGGTTTGAAGGGGAAAAGAGCAGATTATAATTATAAAAGGGAATGAATGAATATGGGCATCTACGCTATCTAACTTTATCTAGTTTATAATTAAGTTCATTTGTTCACAGAAACAAGCTTCCAGACTCGATCGGAGTCTGATGACAGTGACAGTACATCTAAAGCCACAGTTACTGCAGTGCCAAGACGTAAGTAAGACGGTACAAGGACGGCACGTGGCCTAATCTGAACTAACGCCGCCATCTTGTTCTTTTTATTTTGACTGCGATGGTCTCGTGCTCGCAAGCGTGACTGCCACAGTGTAATCCTCAAATGTTAAGATTTCATGAAATAGTCATTCAATAGGGTAATATGATATGAAATTAGAGAGTTGTACATCATCATGTTAAAGATGAATACAGAATTGTTACGGTCGCAAATCACATTCAGATCAACATACAACCTGATACCCGCTAACCCGATGTATTATGTCACATAGGGGACGTCATACGTCACTCAAGAGGTAGTTGCTGAAAATCAGCTCTGTTGACGATAGGTTCGTCTGAAGTCACAGCATTTTTTTCTTGCACAGATGCGACCGCGACACACGGCTTAATTGTTCTTGTTATTCTTGTTTGTTTGTTACAAAAGTAGTTATTTTCCCACTCTGCAATCGGCATTTTGTTTTTGTATTGAATGTTTGTTTATTGTCATTTGCCACAGTGTACTTATTTTACGCAATATAAATTGTCTTTGGTCCCTGGTCCTGACATCAAGTAATGGACCAAATTGTCAAACTTTTATTGCTTAAACACGATGCTGTCAGCTACTTTACCTGTGTGTGTACTTTATTTTTTGTAATGTGCGTTTTGTTTGTACAAAATAAACAATTTTTCTGTCTTTCTGATACTGGACCTGCAAAATCCAAAATAACGTAAAAAAAATTGAATTTCGCGAACTACCCTATTTTTTATGGGTGGGAAATTTTCATATAATTTCTCCCGCTCTGGGCGGAGCGGGAGGGCGTGTCAGACTTTTACTGATTAAAACCCACCCGTGTTCCTTCAGTTGCACAATATGCCAGGGCCACAGTATTCCTTTCGGACAAACCGGCCACCCAGGCAGGCACCGGTCCTAGCGGACCCCGTCAGTGCGTGCTGACATCTCTTTGAGGCGCGCGTGGAACACAATGCGCCGTCGACCCGGGCCTGGTCCTTACCGGACAGCGAGCTGCCCATAGCTCGCCGTCCGCATGCCCGCGCCTACGGTGGCCGGGAATCGGCTATCGATTCCCGCCGCCCAGGATCGTGGACTAGACCCTAACGCTTTTAACGCGGCTTGCGATAGGAGTTGATTGGTAGAAATCGTCACGTAAGGAAAAAGCGTTATTCCCTCTTCGTGTGACTTTCGCTCTCTCTCTCTCTCTCTCTGTCTCTTTCTATTATAAACGAGTGTGTTTCTGCGTGGGAGTATCGAGATTCGAGCAAACGCATTGTGTGCGGTCAGTTGTATAACCTCAATACTAAACTGAACTTCGTTCCTGACCCCCCGTCAGGAACGAAGTGCAATCCCCCGACCAAACACGTTCTTTATTTTTATTTTTTCAAACTCGATAGTTAATCTATATTAACGACGGCGTACTGTACTACTGGTTACCTTTTTCATTTGTTCATGTGTGAATGCTTTGAAAGGGTCCTATAGGTTTGGGTCTTATAGAATGAAGATTTCGGAACGATGTTCTTTGACGTGGCTTGCGGTAGGAGTAAACTTGCAGAAATCGTCACGTAACGATAAAGCGTTATGCCCGAAAAAGTCAGTTTCAAACGTCAAACATTTTTGTTTTTTAATACAGAGCCTTTAAGGAAAAGCCTAAAGGAACTTTGCTCCAACAGGGTGTCCCACGAAACCTCACGACTTTTTTATTATATAGTTCTCAATTTTGGGTCGATTTTTGTTTTTTTTTATGCGTTACATATAATGCACTCGTACTATCCAGTCAAATGTTTTCTGAGCAATTACATAACGTTCCGGGATTATTCCGCTAAAATGTTTGTTTTCCTAATTAACCTACCTTAAGAGTGTTGCCACCACTCGCGCCACTCCTTAAAAAAAATATTATCTCGTGACTGAGAAGGAATTATGAAAGACGGCTCAATCAACTATATCGGTAAGTGTGTCTAGAATTTTCTAATACCTTTTTTAAAGTTTCATATTGAGACACGAAGTAACAAAATTCGATCTAATAAAAACGGCGTCATTCCTCTAGATAGTATTTTGTTGCTTCGTGCTCGTATGTAAAAAATTATAAAAAAGATAAAAAAAATAAAAAAATAAAAAAATATATGGCAGATATGTCGGCTCGAACATTTTCAAAATCTTTTTGAATCTCGAAAAATCGAAAATCGAAAAATCTTTTTTCGTAATTCCTTCTCAGTCACGAGATGATACGTTTTTAAAGGAGTGGGCGCTAGTGGACCGGTGACAACGCTCTTAATCAGGAGTTTTTATTGATGAAGAGAAACATTTTATGTTTATTTTTTCGGTCCCGGTTTAGTTTAATCCTACTCATATTAAATCGTTTTTTTTTTTTTTTTTTTTGTTATTATTTTAATAAGTTGCAACAGCTAAACCTAGACGTTATTCTTCTACTTTTTTAAAGCTAGCTTAAAAAAAAAAAACAGCAGGTTAACGCCTATGTTAAGGGCCGCCGTACACGGACTGCTCGAGCAGTTAGCGGCTGAGCGACGTACACGGACCGCTCGAGCGGGCGGCGTCGACTGCTCGAGCGGTCGGTTGTCGACTGCTCGAGCTGTCGCTACCAACCGCTCGAGCAGTTGATTTTCTACCACATTCGAGTCATGGATTCTGACGAGGAAGTACGCTTTTGCTGCTTCTGCTCAAGTGGAGACGACGGCGGCGACATCAAAAGAGAAAATTTTGGGTTCATCTAACTAAAATTTTGGGTTTGGTACGATGGAATTTTGTCATGCAGTTGACGGCTTGAAGCGGTCGCGACTGCTCGAGCAGTCGTGTGTACGGCAGCGAATGAATGACTATAGTTCACCGCGCGGTCGCGGCTTTAAGCAGTCGGTCTCAACTGCTTGAAGCAGTCCGTGTACGGCCGCCCTTAGACATATTTCTTCATCAAAATAGTCTAAATTACAGATGTTTTGTACCACCATCACACATGAATGCTTTATAATTACACATCATATCCCGATCATGAATGCCAAACTACGAAACTAACATAACAATGGCACAAAATATATAGGTACAGAAGGTTTGGCTCCATACAACAGGCGCACGCACACGTAGAGATCATTATCTGTTTGTTATGTCAAAATAAAAGCTTTTTACTAAATGCATATAATAATCAATAAATAATAATAATAATATTTTATTTGACGTAAAAGTACACATACAGAGTGACACTTAATTAAACATGGGAATAGTCTGACACAAAATATTGATCAATGACCCCTATGCTAGGAAAAACCTGTGTTACAGCTATAATTTCCAGTATAGGCTAATCTCGCAATGTATAGGATTTCCGAACCTTAAGAGGTCAGCTTATACCGGAAATATATAGCTTGATTTGTGGCATTTTTGACATATGTATATCAAACCAAACAATTACAAAAAAAATTCTTTGCCGTCATTATGTCTGTCTGTCTGTCTGTCTGTTCCGGCTAATCCGGTTATAAGGTATTTTTCACTAACAATATGGATTATGTTGATGTTCGAAACAGAATAAATAAAAAAATAAAATAAAAATTTCCGAAACGGCTGGACCGATTTGAATGGGACTTACACTGCCATGCTAATGTTATTAGGAGTAACTTAAGCTACTTTTATTTATTTACTGTTATAACTTATTTTAGTAAAAGCAACGCGGGCGAAGCCCGAGCTTCGCCCGCGTTGCTTTTCAGCAGCTATCCAATATAAAAATGTACGCCACTCCACTAAAGGACATCGTCGGAAATGGCCCCAGGACCAACAAACATCTGACCTACATAATAATTATAAATATATTTTATCAGACTAATTGCGAATATCTGTATGAAACGGAAATTCTGCGTTCCATAATGAACAATTAAAAGAGCGACTATCGACATCACATAAAATATGCTGCCATCATTGACAATTAGATTAGACATGACAATTAGTGATGTCCAATCTTTCAATGTCATAACTAACATACATGAGGCAATATGACTTCCTACCTAAGTATAAATAAATAAGTACTGATTTACCTACCTACCTATTTTAATACAAAAACTAGAAGATTGACCAAATACCTAATAGGTACTTAGGTAAGTACTTAAATGTTTTTCTGATTCTCTTAGCTTAACTAACCACATACAGGCAATAGAAATAACAGTGACATGCATTTATTAGCATGTATTGCGAAGTATTGAAAGGATCGTTTCTTACTAAATATAACCTCAAAATCTTTGTTTTCTTTTGAAATATCTTTTTATCCTTTCTGCAAGTTGTCCGTCTTTAAACTTTGTCTTCATGGGCATATACTTGTAATTTAGAACACGCAAAGTAATTTTCCTTTGCTGTTGGTTCTGGGGCGAACGACGTATGGATGCAGAACAATCTCCTTTAAACAAACATTTAAAATGTATATGAAACAAGTAGTGGATGGGCGCGCAATTTAAAATTATACGATCTCTACGTACGGCCACAGGATTCTGTGGTACGGCGATCTCAAACAAATGCCAGTCGCGAGTGCAATTTGACTCGCTATACGTAAAGTGTGTCTATGTGTGCGAGCGTTTTCGGTCATTGTATGGAGCTGACCTGCTGTAACTATCTCTATTGTCATAATGACCTGTCAAACAGACCAACAAATCATTTTACGACTAATTAGAGACGCCTCCAACTATAAATAAATTTGTTGAGTGGAACTAACAGTTGCTAAAATTAGGCACAAATTTAATTACTATTTTGGCTGTCTGTCCGTCATGTGGGCGTTTTGTCTCGGTCTATTTACGTTGTAGTGTTTTCTGTTTTGATTATAAAGGCATTGTTCTGTTACTGCGCACAAAAAAATAATAGAATGACTATAACATATAGATTCATTTTATATGGAAATTTAGTTTTGGTGACGTCTGCACACTACAAACGGGTATACGGTCTGATGACGTCATCAAATCAAAAGGATAGGCAATAGCATTTTCCTGTCTGCTAATAACTGCATAATACGATTACTTACTCATGTCACAGATTAATACAGATGAGACACTCCGCAAAATCATTTAAATAAAAAGTGACTCTTGTTACGACACAATAAAGTGAAGACTTATTACCTACAGCTATATTCACCTACAAGTTGCCTCTCTTTCTATCGCGCAACTCTCTCTCTTATACAGGCAGCGCGTGGCAGTCCTACTGAATTGGCCCAGTGAGATTGGCCCGCCGCGTACTTGTAGCTTCATACCTAAACTGCGGAGTGTCCCATCTGAGCCCATGTGTGAGGATTACAGCTGTTACATTAAGGCGGAGTTCCACTGCTAGGTAAGTTGTGTACGGAGAGGTTACGCACGTTATCTGCGCGGTTCATTTGTTTGCCAGTCACGCATCCATGCGTAGCGAGACCGTGGGTTACAATGGACGATACTCGCCTATGTTCTATGTTAGAGGGTTTGGTTTCCGCACTTAGTCCTTCAGGTGGACCATTGTGTGTGGACCATGGAGGCCATCGGTAGTTATTCCAACCAGCCCACCTCCCTCCAGAAGTTGATCATGCCTCCTGGTCTGTTTAGAACATCTGTGAAAGATTTGGGTGCCTTTTTTTTTTTGTGGATGTGAAATCATCAAATGACTCTTCCCGCTCTGTGTGGAGCGGAAAGGTGTGTCAGCCTCTTACTGACTTAAACCCACCCGTGTTCCTTCCTTGGCCCTTTATGTTCCGGGGCAGCGGTACCCCATTCGGACAATCCCGCTGAACCGGCAGGCTTGGGCCCTATTGGGCCCCCTCGTCGTTGCTGACATCTCTTTGAGGCGCGCGTGGAACACATACGCGCCGTCCGGCACGGGCCTGGTCCTGATCGGACAGTGAGCTAATTTGGGTGCCCTGGGATTTCTGTTCTAATCTGGGTGACGCCTGTGCATTCAAAGAGTACATGCGCAACGGTTTCCCCACCCTCCATACTCACCTAGATTTTCATACACAGCTAAGCTAAGTATACGTGCGTAGCTTAGCCGTGGACAACTATGGAACAGCGCCTTTATGTTGGTTCATTTCATCAATAATGAAGTTGGGTGCTTTACTCTATCTATGAAGTTTTTAAATGATTATTATAAATATGTTTCTTTGTTTCAGGACACTGTCGGACTCCACATCATAGATAACAACAAAAGTAGACATAAAAATATACATATTATCAAAAAAAAATTAGGTAATTATAATTTTTACTTTAAGCATATCAAATTGTAACCATAAAGATAAGAGAAAATGTAAAAATAATTAGTATTATCTATCATAATATCAGGTGGCCAAGTCTACTAATGTACAAACGTTGCAATGGTCTCTTCATTGTGAGTTTTTGACAGATTTGCCATACAAACACTGTCAAATACTCACAATGGCGAGACCATTCTGACACTATTGTAATAGCAGACTTGAGGCCCAGTTTCTTTGTAACTTGACGGTTTTTTTTTTAAATCTTTAAATGGTGTCTTCAAGACAATATCAACCTAGGATTTTAAGGTGATCAAAATAGAACGATTCTGAAGTGAATATTATTCAATGTTGAACTCTATTTCTACGCAACAAAGGACGTGATTACGTTCTTTGTTGCGTACATTCCTCAGTGCCTTAAAGTGAGATTTCACTTCAACGCATTGAGGAATGTTGGTAAAGAAGTTAGTACATACGGTAGGCAAAAAAGTCGCCCCAGAACGTATTCTTTTCTATGCCTGGTAACGTCTTGTGCTGACAGCTGAGTTAATTTAACATAAAACTTGGTTGTATGCAATAATCTCTTAACTATGGCATATTTATGTCACTAAATACTATTACTGTATAAGTAAATCTTGAACAGGTGACAAAGTATTAAAACTTCTCGTACACAAGAAGGCGTAGAATAAATTGTTTGTCAAAAAGATGTGATGTAACCGAATAAATCTTAGGCCTACAGGGGCCTTACTTCCGACAGCATCGAGTTCTGAATCAATCGTGTTAGATTCGAATTAAATGCCGATCCATACTCTTGAATCCGACACTAGCGCACGATTGTGCGGTGGTTCGAAGCGAAACTAACTTCGATTGAAAGATTCGTTAGGATCGAAAAGTTCGTACTCCGCACGCCATCTGACAGATAGATATCGAGTTGTTGGATCAAAACTAAACGTCAAATTACACGATATCAAAAAAGCTAATTTATTCAGATCGAGTGAGATAACTACCTAAAAGACATAGAGCACTTGACGATGACGTAGTCCGCCGGATACGCATAAAACGACACTGATATTAGTCGAACCTATGTCGATCTTGGTTTACGATTCGATTGGTTCGGGAGTAAGGTTTTAAATCGAGTTCGGATCGAAACGAGCTCGAATCGGAAACAAAATCAACCTCGAATCGTTTTCGGGAGTAAGGCCCCTGATTTGCTCTATCTTTGTCGACCGACATGTGTTACCTGTAGTAGGTTTTTCCTTGTCATGAGGAGCAGAAGTACAGAAACAGCGTGTCGATTGTTAAACATCGACCGAATATGTTGGCATCCTTACTGGGGCCCAAGTCTGCTATTTTTATAAATTCGTCACTCCAACACGATCCCATTGTCATTTTGCTAAAAGTTCGTAATCTGCTAAATTCATAATGGTCGATCATTGGTCAGTCAATGGTCTCGTAATATAATTGTATTACAATGGCATTTTCAACATTTATTCATGCCAGATTTCATTTATATATATTTTTACATATTATTTATTAGTGTTATAAGCAATCAGAAGTAGTAGGAAGTTGTAAGTTTAGTAGGAAGTTTCATTTGTCATTATGTACGAGATTACCAATTCTTTCAATGGAGTGTCAGTGGCTGACCATTGGAAAGTCATAATGACACCATTATATTAGTAGATTACCAAATCAACAATTATGAATTCAATGATTGACCATTCTGACACTATTGTAATAGCAGACTTGAGGCCTTGGTACCCTGGCTTTTGAAGCTATACCATAAATTTTACGGATATGAGAGCAGCTCTAATACAAAACATGCTATGTCTTGAAAAGACAACACTCGATAGTAATCTTAAAGATTTGTCTTGCTTCACTAATTGCTATGTGGATTAATTATTCATCAAGAAACTCTTAAAATTCGCACTGTGAACGAAAAACAGTATGACCGAAGAATATTATAAGTGAGTTATTTGAGTATAGGGAAACAAATATAATCCCTGTGATCGTTTTCTTCCATTATTTCCAAAATTCTCATTACAATAATCACTTGACTATGAATTCAAATTTCGGACATGACTTTTTTTTAAACCACGATTTATACTAAATCTTTCTGCGTCCCGTTCACTGCCCGTATGCTTCAATCGAAGCAACAGACTTGTAATAATATAATAAAAATAATATAATAACAAAAATATTCGTCTCGAAGTATCTTTATTAAAAGACTGATGTTTTAAAAGTATAAATAAGTTTTAAATGTTTGTGTCAAAACTAATTATAAATATGGTGACGTGCTTCGGTGATTCTCGTGCCGTTTAATTGAATTTGTGAACTTGTAATTCAATTTTGTTTACTTACTAAGTGTAAACTTAAGTAGAAATTTGTATACAATTCGTGAAATACCTATTCGAGTTTTGTGGAAAGATAGGCAAGAAATGGAATACTTAGTATATATATACATATTACAAAATGAAGTCGCTTTGCATGTCTGTCTGTGTGAGAGCGTTGTTTTTCTAAACTACGCAACGGATTTTGATGCGGTTTTCACCTTCATTTAAAGAATTTATCGGAAGGTTTATGTGTATAATACATTAACATTTTGCGGGATACTAAACGCCCCTAGACGTAATAATAAAACAATAAAATTTCTATTGTTTTCTTTAACTGATTAATATTAAACTTATGTATATGTATAATAAAGAAATCTCGATGTTTAGTCAAGTCGCAAATACCGTGCGATGCTGGGCCGGGTCACTAGTTTTGTTATAAAAATCATAGAACTAAATATTTCATGAGTAAAACAAATAATATTTATCGATAAATTTCTTTTTTTATGTCTTATTTGGTAAACCAAATTGCGGTATAAAAATCACGAGTTTTCACATTAATCATACAGTCTATTCATCATCATTATCATTTCAGCCGAAAGACGTCCACTGCTGGACATAGGCCTTCCCAAGCACCGCCACCTTGACCGGTTTTGTGCTTCCCGCATCCAACGGATTCCTGCGGCTTTCATAAGGTCATCGGTTCACCTTGTGGGAGGCCTTCCAACGCTACGTCTTCCGGTACGCGGTCGCCACTCCAGAACCTTTCGGCCCCAACGGCCATCTGTTCTGCGCGCAATGTGCCCTGCCCATTGCCACTTAAGTTTGGCAATTCTTCGAGCTATGTCGGTTACCTTGGTTCTCCTGCGGATCTCTTCATTTCTGATTCGATCACGTAGAGAAACTCCAAGCATAGCCCTCTCAATTGCCCTTTGGGTGACTTTTAGTCTTCTAATAAGGTACAGTCTATTAGTACATTATTATAAGATCTTGTGCAACTCATAACCCATGATCAAAAACTACTTCAAATTAACCATTCCAGCACAATAATTATCTCAAATCGAAATCTCAATACATTCGCCAGATTTGTTTATCAAATCAGATAATCAAATAAAAACACACTTTACTTAGTTTTTGCATCGCAAGAACGCGAAAATTGCTTGCCTTTCTTTTCTACAAAGTAACCAAGTTTCTCCTTCTTCTAGTTTTATACTGTTGTGTCGGACATTTTCTTAAGTGGTCCATTTTTCTTTTGTTGATTTTAAAGTTTGGATTGGATGATGGTTGAGTCGTTGTGAATTTGTTTGTCCAACGATTTCACATGGCTTTAACGTGAAACGAGGTATTCCACTCAAAGCACTGATTTCAACTGCACTTGACCGAACCGCACCTGAGCACTTCCACTGACACAAAATGTTGATGAGTGCAGTATCAATATTATTTTCAGTCCCCGGACGGCACCTACGTTAAATAAAATTTGAGTGACGTATTTTTTTGTCCAAGGCATTACGAAACTGCTTCAAATGATAATAGCAAGACAAATTATTTTGGTAACAGACAGTCTTCTTCGTGGTATCGATGATTCCATTATCTGTTTTAAATAACCTTCGACCAGAATTCGGCCACTCCGACAGCCTTATCGTTGGTCTCGCAAAAGTATTTCATAGTGCAGGTGTTTTTGCACAGAGAACATGATAAGAGGTGAGGCATCATTTGCGATGTGGCTCCACAATCGCACTGTGGCTTATTGGAGTACCCCCACCTGACTAAGTGCGAATTTCACCAATGAAATTGAACGCAATCAACACTTTTAACCGCGTTCAAAAGCTGTGAGTATCAATATTCCATAATTTTTTTGACACTGACAGCTCTTGAATGCGGTCTAGATTGTGCTGAACGCGTTTAGTTTTATTGGTGAAATTCGCCCAAGTTGTACCTGCAGGTTAAATTCTCCCAAGACCTGGCTTCTTAGTGCAAATTTCACCAATAAAACTGAACGCGTCAGTGTCAATATTCCATAACAATAACGACAGTGACAGCTTTTTAACGCGGTTGAGATGTGCTGAATGCGTTCAGTCTTATTGGTGAAATTCGCCCTTATAGATTTTAAGGTAGGCCATGGCGGTTGGTAGCCCGCTGGTTTGATAAGCAATTTAACCAGACATCATTTAAATTACATGTTTCAGTGGGAATGTTATATATTACAATTGTTATAGTCAAACTTATGTTAAAATAATCGAATGACACGTAATTATCGAAGCACATCACTATCAGTAGTTCATAACTGCCAAATTAATTTAATAGGAGTTGTAGGGAACTATCTTCGACTTACAAATTGTTGTTAACGGTTCGAAGTTCGTAACTTTTGACGACACTTAATGTGAACTAGACTTAAGTCTTTTGTTGATTCTAGTCATTGAATTGTGAAATAAATGTTTGAAGTATCTGTTTTGGTGTTTTATTCATATTACCACTACTACTACACTACACACACACACACTACACTATACTACACACACCACACCACACTACACTACACTACACTACACACACACACTACACTACACTACACACACACTACACTACACACACAATACACTACACAAATACTTTCTGGTATTAGCAACGCTCCTGTATGCTCCAAAGGTATAGGCAGAGGTGCCTACACCCACATATCGTCAGTTATGTGAAATCTTACCTAAGATCTACGGACCGAAACTGTAGCCATTATCCGAGAAAAAATCAGGACTCCCTGCTGCTACTAGAAATGTCCTAATGGAAAATTCCAATATCACTTTGCCTGCCCCGAGGATCGAACTGAGGACCGTGCATGGACTCAGTTTCGAATTTATACTTAAACGGCATAGATTCCAAATTAAAACATTTTGTTTCACAAACCTACATGAGTACTTATGAAACGTCACAAGCTAGGTGCACGATTCCAATTGGCCGTTTCCTATGGAGAAGAGCCGGCAAGAAACTATATACATGTTAATCTTTTAAAAATATTTGGCTTTTACAATATTTTCAAACAACATAGTATTAATAGGTATGGAAGGACAGTATAGGCCTTTCAATAAGTACCAGGTACCTAACAAATTAGAAAATAGTCAACAAATCTACAATCTACTAGGCCTACAACGTTCTCACTTTCACAAAATAGAAAAGAATCAGAAATCAATCAATCATTTATTTAATCCAAATAACATGATTGCCTTTACAACTACAGTAACAAATCTGAATAAATATCATGTCCATATAAAAGCCACCAATAAAGAGTTGAAATTATATAGGTCAATCTGCTTAGCCTTTTCCCAACTATGTTGGGGTTGGCTTCCAGTCTAACCGGATGCAGCTGAATAACAGTATTTTTAGATGGAGCGACTGCCTATCTGACCTCCACAAACCCAGTAACTGAGTAACACGATACCCCTTGGTAAGACTGGCTGTCAGACTTTTGGGCTTCTGACGACCCATAACGACTGTCAAAGATCCACGAATGACAGCCGGGACCAACGGCTTAACGTGCTTTCCGAGGCACGGAGGAGTCTCGGTATGTAAAGATGGTCACCCATCCACGGACCAACCCCGGCAAGCGAAGCTTAACCTGACGGGACCCGTGCGGCTGTTATTACTTAGTTAGCTTGCTTAGGTATATAGGTAATGTCAAATAATGAAAAGATTTTCTCAAGGAAAAATAAAAAAATAAATTAAAAAAAACATCGTTATTTGAGAGCAGTTAATATACATTCACATAGTTGTGCCGTTAATGAGGTACCAGGGGAGCCACATGTGCAGAAGGAATTATTGCCAAACTTCATTGCCTTCAACGTAGTCTTTAATCTTATAATATGCTTTTTTGATAAGGACACGTTTGATGTGGGTTTTGAACTTTCCGTCGCTAAGTTCTGTAACCGACTTTGGCAACTTGTTATAAAAGCGAATACTGTTTAGAGAAATGACTCGCTAATTTTAGTTTATCTATATTTTGGGTATTCCTATTGCAAACACACTTCCGATGATATGGAGAATAACGGGCAAGAAAATTCATGGACACTCTTTGAAAAATGCCATTATATCAATCAATCATTTATTTTGTTAAACATAGGTATGGTTACAGATAATATATTGTCTAAAATATGTGCACTATGTTTTGCCAATATATGGCGTACAAAATTAACATAAACAAGCAATTATAATTAAGGTGACATGGCAATACATTACAAAAACAAAAAAATAATTCAATTAAAAATATGTCAGATATGTAAACAGGTAATAAATAAAATCATAAGTGTTTAATTAGCAAGTCGGAATCGTCATACCTCTGTTTATCAGTAGTAAACTTAGTGATGGAGTAGTAACATCTATCTAAATGGAATTTTAAAAAAGACCTCTTAAAGGTTCCCAGACACACTTTATTTCTAATAGCTGCTGGTATACTATATATTTTTGGGGCCATACCTATCACTCTTTTGCCGAAAAATGCGGTTTTTTGAGAGGTAACATGAATGAACGACTCTTCCTAACCTACATAATGGACGACTCTACTTATCTTCCATAGCGACAATAGATTCTTCAGAACAAGAAACATCTGTAACAGATTTATGCCTACCAAAACACCACCAATTTTCCAATTCACACGCAATTCCGACATTCGAAATGAATTATTACTAAAACAACACTTTCAGAAACAAACACCTGTTTTTTTACATTTAAAACTTTGAGCAAGTCGACCCGTATTTCAACTGAGCCACAGAATAGTAGGTACAGAAGGTCGGCTCTACACAACGAGCGTAAACAGACGCGAACACACAAAGACATGACTGTATGGTTAATTCCAAAAGAATCTGATAAAAGTATAAACAAATCGTGTTCAGATTAAATTCTTAAGAGGATTATGTAAAACGGCTAATTAACCTCGGTGAGTGTGTCTAGAATTTTCAATACCTTTTATAAAGTTTCATATCGAGACACGAAGCAACAAAATACGATCTAGAGGAATGTGGCCGCTTTTCTTTAGATAAAATTTTGTTGTAGAAAATTCTAGACATTTATTTAGTTATCACATGGAAACCAACAGCTTTGCATAAACACAATAAATATAAGAAACACAAGAAACATGAAGCCAGTTATAGGTTTTCACGGCTAGCTATGGTGTAATACAATAAGAGATCGTATACACGACAAGTTGTCAAGAAGCACACCAATCATTATTAAATCGGCACATCCAAACGTAAGGAATATCCTACGATAATAAAAAACAAGAACTAGAACCAATATTGATACTAAGAATTCATTTTGAAGAATTCAAGGTTCAGCCTATTGCGAGCGCTTGAGCCTTTGGTTGAAAACAAGTCAAAAGAGAACTGCTTACATAAGTCATTAAAGTCTTTACTCGCTCGCACTAAATAAATAGCGGAATAGCAATAGGTGGATTAAATCTGAGTAATCGCTGGGGAACATTAAGAGTCTATACACCTCAGCGCCACCTCTCTGTTGCTCGCTCGCACACTATTGCTACCGGTCTCGCGAGTAAGGGGCACAAGACAGGCAGGGAAAAGGCTCCAAGTCGCCGATAGTTTAGGTAATTTCTTTTTACGGTGAAAATAATGGTAATTTAAAAAAAGTAAATAACATAAGACCTGCTTTATAGTTAGTTCAGTTAATATGCAAAGTTTCGTTATCTAATTTGAAGTATTTTTTGAATATCAGCGGTTTATTGTTCGGTTTGGAGGTAACTTTGGATTTTTTTTCTATCAGAAAATTGTATGGAATCGTGTTTTCGGCTAACATAGTACTTAAAATTAATCCTCAACTTTACCATATATTTATTTCAAAATTAATTCTGCAGTATTTTCGACATAACGGAGGATCATGCCTTGCCATTTGAGGTAGTATAGGCCCTTAAAATACAACTTACGCAGTAGCTGTGGACAGTCCACTTCATTTGATATGGGCAACTTTGGGCAAAAATGTGCAATCTGCCAATCGACGACGGTTAGTAAGTGGCTGTAGGTGGAATTTCCTGCAAAGATTCAAATAATCACAACTGTGATATGGATTTATATATATATATATTGATATGATTGTGATATATATTTATTGAGCCGTTTTTCATAATTCCTTCTCAGTCACGAGATAACCATTTTTTACAGTGGCGCTAGTAGACAGGTGAGCGCCCTCTAAAGGCGGAGACTGACTTGCCACGTTTGTTTGAAATGAATCATTCGAGGCGAGCTTGGTAATAAAACGGTGATACACAAGACCAGGGGGGTAAAGTTACCTTCACGGTCACAGCAATTTTTTTAGGTACGCCATCTATGAATCGTGTTCTTTATTTTAGGCAAAAAAAATCTCTAGGGCATACTAGATGTATCTACAAAACGACTTAGACTTTATTTAATATTTGTTGAAAATGCAGTTTTAATTTCTAATTTATTTTCATTATTTATTTTAATTTTAAAGAGATAAAATAGGAACAAATATATTTTTTTGGTTTATCAATGTAATAAATCGACTGCTAAAGAAAATCACAAATGTCAAAATTCGAAATTGTCAATAGAAAATGGCCGATACGTTTTGCAATTTGCGTGTGCGCAAAATTGTTTACGTGTTGTTTATGCTGTTTTCTTTGCTGCTAATACGTTGAGTTGAGCCTCTGTCTGCTGCTCCGTAAAGGCTTGAAGAGTACATCATCAGATTCGTCAGTCAGTACGTTCTTGCGTTGTGTGTTTCCCTGGGGCGAAGGCTGACTGAATTCTGTGTCTGTTTGTGATATTTGGACGCTATACTAGTTAATTTTTGCGGTATTGGACGCTATTAGTTAAATGTTGTTGTGTGTTCACACTACCAAACATGGTTTTCAATCAATCAATCTTTAACTATGGAAAATATCAAAGGCAACCAAATGAAAATGAAGGGTAGGGTAGGTATGTATAATATGGTTAGTTACGGAACATGAAATCCAGATGGCGCTACTCGTGACAGGTTGGCATAAAAATCCCGTGAGATAGCACTTTAGACCAGGTGCTCTGTGGCTCAACCGCGCTCCATTTCTTGTTACAAAACGGCGATAGGTATACTCAACGTGGCGAACTTTCGCTTCGAGCACTTGACTCAAGCGTGCTCCTTTTTTATTCAGAATGGAACTGGAATAAGGTATACGTACGACTAACTCAAACGGATACCTGTCGCAAATGCGCTTGAACTCGTTGAACGTGAAGCAAATTTATCAAATCAAAAAAAAAAAAAAAAACTTTATTTCGAGCCAAGACTCATAAAGGGTTAGTAACAATGTTCTTCCAATTACGTGTTAGTAAACAACACAATACGGTGACCTGTAATTAACAACAGTGAACTATATAAGGACAGTCCACTCTGTCCGCTATCATTTTCAGAACCCTGTTGGGGTTGGCCATGACTCGTGCCACCATTGATGCAGCGCGCTTGCGCATTATAGTATAAAAACAATCCACAAGCGCCTCCGCAAACATCCCTGATGCACTGCAACGCCATGGCAACCCCATCAGTTTTCTGAACGCATTATTAAATTGGACACGAAGGGCTCCACACGATGCTCGCGAATACTTCTCCCACAGGCGTTAAATCCGTTATGTGTGCGTGGATTTCTGCTCGTTCTTTGGAGCTGACCTTCTGTTCTGTTCTGCGACTGAGCTATGGTCGTACCCTTGGAAGTTAGTAAATAAATAAATTAAGGTGTGTGAGAATTTATGTTTACAGTTGAATTCCCTTAAGACCCTGGACGCATGTTTTCAATATTTAAACTAGTTAAAATATTGAAAACGTGCGTCTAGGTTAGAATTCCTTTGGGATGACGAAACTATAGTAATTATATCAATACCTCATGTAGAGAGAATTGTTTTCTAAAATCAAATCAAAATCTTTTTGTTGTGGGCATAGGTTTATTCAGACAGATGTTAGGTAAATTACAGATCCATTAAGTCCTGCCTAGTAGGCATATGTCGGAGAACAGGTAGGTTTCTCTCGTTATCATCAGCCATATTTTAACTACTGTAGGCGTACTGTGGGTAGTGTTGGTTATTATGCAATAGAAAAATCGTTATTAGAATCAAAAGTCAAGGTACTCAACCTGAGAACCTTAAAGTTTACATATGACAGTCCCCCAAAACGCCCATCCCTTCACCACTTCCTAGTGTTTTAGCTGGGAAGAAATTGTAGCGGAACAAACTCCCAAGCAGCACATCTGTCTGTTCAGTTAGAAGAACTTGATTCTATACAGTAATGGGTATGCAAAGTAATTAATATAGGAACACGACAACTATACCGAACGCGTAACAGTTTCTAGACGTCTTCACTGCTTGACCGCCACTGATGAACTTCACTTGTCGAATGTGCGGCGATCACATGCCGCCGGTCGAGCGTTGTGTTGTAGACTCTGTCATGCGCCGCTAGGCAGCGCTAGCGTAGCGATTAGTCAAGAACCTATGGCGCGGGCTCTACCAACTCCATCAGACGCCAATAGATGGCGCAGGCGTACCGGATACAACTCCGAAAATCTTGGATCGTATAGTAAGCTTTGTCAATTAAAAAATTACGCAATTTATATTTGAAAAGTGGGAGTTCCTTGGTGTTTAAAATGTCCACAGGCATTTTATTGTAAATTTTAGATGCCATTCCAAAAAATCCTTCGCCCATAAGAGCAGTTCTATGTGTTTATTTTAAGTGCATATTTTTTTGATTTCGGCCGCATGGCTTTTTTCTAAAATAAAAGTAGCATAGGTTACTCCTTATAACATCAGCTATCTGCCAGCGTAAGTCCCGTCAAAATCGATCCAGCCATTTAGTAGAAACAGACGGACAGACACACAAACATTAAAAAAAATGTTTTTTGTTGTAAGTACCGTACACACTTTCATATTATACATTTAGTAAAAAGCTGTTATTTTGGCATTCAAATAACAGACACTTCAATTTTATTTATTTGTATAGATAATACGCACAAACTGAGAGACAGGCGACCCGAGAGGGACCTGAGATCCGTGGTAGACTGTTGGCATATTTATTTGTATGGATAGGTAGGCTAGTAAATAAAATAAAAAATCATTTGAATCTTGGCAATTTCCAAAGTATGACTACCATACTGTTGTGCGCCACAATTAATGCCCGGTACAGTACCACTAGCGCCATCTAGTATCGAGTAGCAGAACTAGTAGACACGAGATTCTTCTGGAAAAATCGATACTAGAACTTTCTAGAACTTTCGACATCTGGTCAGTAGCGGCCGGTATGTACTCGAACATTCTAGATCTTTCTAGAGTAGAAGATTCTGGAACTATCTAAGGACTATATAAGGCCGGTATGGACCGCGACTCGGGACAGTCGAACAACAAGCGGTACAAGCGATCATCGAGTGCGACTTAAGAGTGATCAGTAGTGCAGTTGTGCTTTATAATTAGTGTTTGAGTTGTTATCAGTGTTGTTTAATTAAAGTGTCATTTTTGGTTTTTAAATCGGCAGTTTTTATTGTGACGAACCGCAAGCTCGTAACAATACTAATTAAAAATTTAAACCACCAAATTCTAAAAGAGTTCGCCCAGAGAAGAACTCGTATCTTGAACACTATTTATTGAATCTAGCACTATCGGGTTTCTCGACAACCAGCCATCATCATTCGTAAATCATATAGGTACGAAAAAAAGTTGTATGAAAGGAAATTGATTTTTGCATTCTCAATATCTACGTACTCTCTTTCGCATTATACTGTCTACCCTCCATTTACCACACCCACATAACTTGAACCTTTTCATTTCTCTCTCAAATCCATTCCTTCGCATATTGCTAGCAAGTTTGCCTTTAATCACATTAAATTTTTAAAGCTCGGCTGTATTGGAGAGCTCTCTTTAGTGGATTCTGTTGGTACAGCTCTTGGGGAAACTGTATTTGGGTTTCTGAAACTGTATGTCTAGATTTTGAAGTGTTGGGGAAATGGTGGATTTCAGTGATTATGTTATTTTGGCAGTATTGCTTTGTTATCATTATTAGTTGATAGGAGCTTTTCAAAAAAAGATAATAATTTAAGCTGACACTTTCCATTTTCATTGATTCACATGGAGATTTGGACCCCATTTCCGGTATCAGCGACCTCAAAAACCATGACAAAAACACCCACGATGGAAAATTTCCAAACTTTCCGTAATGGGTATCATTTTCGAGGTTTTATAAAACTCGGCTATATTGGACATCTCTCTTTCGTGGATTCTGTTAGTACAGCTCATGTGGTAGTCGCCTAGGTCAACAACAACAGAAAAGCCCAACAGCCTAGGTCCCAACAGTGAATGGGGTCGGCTACAAGTATAACCGGAAGCAGCTGCATACCAGTATTTTATTGTGTCTATCTGACCTCCACGGCGCGGTAACTGGGTAATACGATACCCCTTGGTAAGACTGGTTGTTACACTTTCGGGCTTCTGACGACCCGTAACGATTGTCAAAGATCCACGAATGTCTATCGGGACCAATGGCTTAACGTGCTTTCCGAGGCACGGAGGCGTCTAGGTATCTAAAGATGGTCACCCATCCACGGACCAACCCCGGCAAGCGTAGCTTAATCTGATGGATCGACTCATGCGACTGTTATTACTTAGCAAACTACTGCCTATACAATTAAAATTAATAGTATATTTTGATACGAGAGTGGAAAGTAGGTTATTGCAAACGAGGTGTCATTAACAAGCCCGAGCTGAAGGCGAGGGTTTTTAATGACACGAGTTTGCAATAACCTACACACCCGTGTATCATACGACGTTTTTCAATACAGTTGTGAGAAATAATAAAAAACAAATCAAAGAATTAAATAAAATTATCATAAGTCGCCATATATCTTTCTCGAGATTTTGGGGGCAAAATTTCATCTTGCGCAGTTTTCGCCTCAGATAAAATATCGGGTGGAGTTAATTCCATTTCATCGCTTGTACTCATATTAACAAAAAAAAAAAAAGACGTGTGGCACTCGGGGACTGCCGCGGTAAAGCTATTGCATAGCATTTTGTATCAACTTATGCAATTATAATTATTTATTTATTTTATTTATGCAGTATTTCTTTTTCTTTGATATTAATTTTTTTTTTTTTTCGTTACTGAATTTCTGGATTCGGTCCCCGCGCTCAAGGCCCGCGATAGAAGCTATGCAATAGCTTAAAAACAATTACACAAAAAAAATAATTTTCAGAAAATGGCGCGTTTCTGCAACTGGACATTTTTTTTAATAACAAAAACAACCTATACAGCCTATTCTGTTGCGCGCGCGCATCCATCCGGAGTGGTCGCGTGAATTCGAAAATGAATGTTCTAAAGTGTAACGAGTGTAACATCGTCATTGACGAAATGCTAGCGTATATACAAAATAAAGTGTTGGTAATCGATGAAGTAACCCTAGTACGAGTTTGCGTGTCATCGTTTACAAGTGAAGAAATTAGGAAATCGAAATCGTTGTTATTTGATTCCATACCTACAGATTCTCGTAAAATCTTGAGGAAGAACAAAGGGAAGGAAGAAAGAGACTTGGCTGACATCGTCAATCTGTTTAAGTCCGCAGAACCAGATATAATTCCAGTGTTTGTGGCCCGACAACTGGAAAAATTACCCCCAATTATGTGGGATCATCTGGACTGTACGAAGTTTTTAAAGGATCTATTGCAAGTAAAGACCGACATGGAAGAACTTAAATCAACATATGCCACATTAAACCAGTTGAAAGAATTAAAATCGGAGTTTTTACAATTCAAGAATGATTCATTACCGCCTACCTCGATAAGCAAGGTAAACATGAGGAGGGGAGCCTGGGTAATGGACAGTGGACCGGAGGGTTTGTCAAATCATCATAACTCCACGTTAAACGAACCAAATAAAAATGGTAAAGAATCATTGAATAATGTAGGTGAGAGTGCCATACCGAACCTGTACCAAGAAAAAGGGAGGGTAGTAGCAAAACATACCGACTGTGATTTATCAATTCGGCAACGGTCGGCGGTAGACGGTACGAATGACGTTGTTGCGAGCGGCGGCGCGATTGGCGGCGACGGCGAGGCGAACTCGCCCGAGACCGGTTTGAAGCAGGTACCGGTTGAGTCTACGTCATCGAGGGCAGGCGTGTTCGTTCAGTGCGGGACACAGCTGACTCATAGCGATAACGGCATTAGCGGTGTCGGACGTAATTGCGACATATTATTGGATACAGTACGTGATCCTCTGAATGATGACAATGGTGGGTGGCAAAGAGTAGAACGGCGCCGGAAACATTTGAAGTATAGGTATTCGGGCAAGTCGGGTGTGGCGACAGACCTGGAGTTTAACTTTAAGGCCGCCGAAAAGAAAATACCTGTGTTTATTACGAATGTCCACAGTGAAACTACGAAAGAGGATATTATTAAATATATTCGCACGAAAACACGTGAGTCTGTGTCATTACAGAAAATCAATATTAAAAAGCAGTCAGATCATAGTGCGTTTAAATTTTATGTATCCGAGGCAAAGTTAACTATGTATCTGGATGAAAAACTTTGGCCTGAAGGTATAATTTTCAGGCGATTTGTGAATTTTAGTCACAAAAATATGAACAGAACTACCTCTGTATCCGGCTCGACTGACAAAAACAATGAATAAACGCCCTTATAGGCTAGCTAGTTTTAATTGTAAAAACTTTAAACGCTCTGTGGACGGCATCAGGGACCTATGTCGCTCATGTGATGTGATCGCCCTGCAAGAAACATGGCTTCTACCGGATGAGATACCGTACTTGAGCACGGTCGATAGTGAGTTCGGGTATACTGGTGTTTCGGCGGTGGATACCTCGGCGGGAATATTACGTGGGAGGCCGTTCGGTGGCGTCGCCCTGCTCTGGAGGAGCAGTGTGTTCCTAAATGTGTCAGTGCTACGGTGCGATAATGCTCGCGTTTGTGCAATTAAAATCATTACAAATGATCGGCCTGTGATTGTAATGAGTGTGTACATGCCTACAAATGCGACGGAAAACCTACCGGAATTTACTGATTGTTTAGGGACGGTGAGTGCTATAATAGATGAGTACGGTGTAGAATCAGTTTTTGTGTTGGGCGATTTTAATGCCGATCCATGTGAACTATTCTATAACGAACTTGTACATTTTTGTGGAGAGCAGGTATGGACTTGTATAGATGTTGAGTTGCTGGGTTCACACTCAGATACTTATACCTTTGTCAGTGAGGCACATGGAACGTGCAGTTGGTTGGATCACTGTATTGTTACGCAATCGGCCAAACATTCTGTCATTAGTGCATGTGTAGACTATAACACTTTGTGGTCTGATCATTTTCCGCTTATTATCGAGTGTAATTTAAACTTATTGACACCAAAGCTACCTGATAAAAGTGTACTAAGCAGCGATGTGTTATGGGGGGACAGAACTGATGGACAAATTGCATTATATACGAAAGAATGTCATAGTAGGCTAAGATGTATTAATTTTCCAGCGGAATTTGCAAGCTGTGGAGATAGATATTGTTATAACTTGGACCATGGGCGTATTCTTGATAGGCTGTATTCTGACATTGTGACTGCCTTGGGAGGGGCGGCGTCGGCGACGGCGACGGCGCGGGGAGGCATTCGCGCTGGGAGGGGTGGGAATGACTCACGCATTGCTGGGTGGAATAGACATGTTAGCGAGACTCACCGGGTGGCTAGGACGAAGTTTCAAGAGTGGGTGTTGTGTGGTAGGCCAAGATCTGGGTGTGTATACGACGAAATGAATGAAAGGCGAAAAATATTCAAGTCGAGACTTAAATGGTGCCAAAACCATCAGGACCAAATCAAAATGGATGTCCTTGCTGAAAAGCATAAGAGTGGGCACTTTCGTAGTTTTTGGAAGACCACCAACAAAGTAAACGTTCGACCTGGTCTTCCGGTGAGTGTCGAGGGTGTGAGTGACCCTAAGGATGTTGCTGATATTTTCAGGGACCATTTTCGTGTACTGTCCCCACGGGGACTGGCGGGGTCGGTGCTCGATGTTGAGGTGCCAGTCGGGGACGTAGGGACTAGCTTCGTTGCCAAAGATGTGGCTCAGGCTATAAAAGCTATATCTAAGGGCAAGTCCCCTGGCCACGATGGACTCAGCATCGAGCACCTAGTTCACGCTGGCCCGCATATTAATGGAGTCTTAGCAATGTTCTACACGCTGTGCGTGAGCCATTCATACCTACCATCTGATTTCATGAAAACCGTAGTAGTCCCTGTAGTGAAAAATAAAACGGGAGATGTTGCCGACAAAAGCAACTACAGGCCGATTTCTCTTGCAACGATCATTGCAAAAGTCTTTGACGGTTTGCTTAATACACAGTTAGACAAGTACCTGGATTTGCACGATAATCAGTTTGGGTTTCGACCTCGACTGTCAACTGAAAGTGCAATACTGTGTCTTAAGCATACCGTCAGATATTACGCAGATCGAAAGACTCCAGTGCACGCCTGCTTCCTCGACCTATCCAAGGCTTTTGACCTGGTGTCATACGACATACTGTGGGCTAAACTCGAAGGTATAAACCTACCACATGAACTTGTCAATGTCTTCAAATACTGGTACAATCACCAGGTCAACAGCGTTAAGTGGGCGGGTACAATGTCGGAACCGTATCGGCTGGAGTGCGGGGTGAGGCAGGGGGGGTTGACTTCCCCCTCCCTGTTTAACCTGTACATGAATGCTCTGATCGTCGCGCTCAGCAGCCAGCATGTCGGCTGCCATGTCGGTGGACTCTGTGTCAATAACCTCAGTTATGCTGACGACATGGTGCTGTTGAGCGCGTCAGTCGGCGGCCTTAGAAAGCTGGTGCGGACCTGTGAGGAGTATGCCCTTAGTCATGGGTTGAAGTACAATGTGGCCAAAAGCCAATGCATGGTCTTCGAGGCCGGTACGAAACGGTCGCAAAACTATCCACCCGTTTGTCTAAACGGTGTTCCACTCGAAAGGGTGGATCAATTTAAGTACCTAGGGCATTTAGTTACGACCGACCTCAAGGACAATGCTGACATGGAGCGGGAACGGAGGGCTCTGTCGGTGCGGGCGAACATGATCGCACGCAGGTTTGCACGTTGTTCGAGAGAGGTGAAGATAACGCTCTTTAGGGCGTACTGCACGTCTCTCTATACGTGCGGTCTGTGGGCGAGGTACACGTGTGCATCCTACGGAGCCCTCCGCGTCCAGTTCAACAATGCGTTCAGGGCTGTATTGGGGTTGCCTCGCTACTGCAGCGCCTCAGGTATGTTCGCTGAAGCGCGTACCGACTGCTTTCACGCGACCATGCGAAAGCGGGGCGCGTCCTTGGTGCGTAGGGTGTGGGGCAGCACCAATGCCGTCCTGGCGATGATCGCGGACCGGATGGACTGCTCATACATACGGCACTGCTGTGATAGGCATGTTGCCGTCAGCAGGGCTATTAAGTAGCTATTAAGTCTGCTAGTCTGTCCGGTGCTCATTTTATTTTTATTTTTATTATCCTTTTAGTTGTGTGTTCTGTATTTATGTGTACTCTGTATATGAGCTAAGGTTGCTCGAAATAAACGTATTTTATTTATTTATTTTATTATTATTATTCGATTTTCGACAAATGTTGATGTGAAAATAATTAAATTAAAACTGGTAATTAAATATATTAAACAACCAATTAAAAGACTTTTGAGAATTCAATGCGTTAAGACGTACGGACTCATTCATTTTTTCTCGTATAAAATCTATCCCATTTTATTCTATGTATGAAAACTCCTTGCCACTAAACTGTCTTATAAATTTAAAACTCAACTGCAAAACAAAATGTTCGAGCTCGTAAACAAAAGTCACGACCGCGTAACAGAAAGATGCCTATGCAAAACATTCAATTTTCAAATCATAATTATAGTCTCTGAAAGTACGGCATGTTTATCAACTGTATTGAAAAAATATTACCCACCTTTGGGCTCCGTCGCAGTCGGGTATAAACACTATTGCCATTTACAATTTCACATTTTCGAAACAAAAGACAATCATATTGCTTCACAAAAATACCTTACAGACATAACACATAAACAGTACCTTTGAACTGAAATTATAATGTATGTCGTATGTCTATGTATTTTATTGTGTAAAACCCCCTCTTATCTTAAATAACGTTTCAAGTTCCTTCATGACACACATAATAGATATCTGAGGTCATCGGAAAACTTGAGACTAGAGATGCCAATGCATTCCACTAGTTTTTATGACAAGTCTTTTACAGTTCAAGCCGTACGGTTATGGAATGCCTTGCCCGTCTCGATAAGGAGTGCTCAATCTTTGTCCACTTTTAAAATTTTGGTTAAAAATCACTTCCTCTTTCCTTAAACATCATCATTACTTAAAGTTCCTTGCTCTTGTATCATGTTTATTATTGTGTGTGTATATATATATATATATATTTATATGGATAAGTATCTATATGCTTTGTGTATATGTATTTATTGTATATATGTAAGTGGTACACCACTAAATACCTGCAATATTGTCTCTCCTTCTACTTTTTGATCCATCCAAAGGTTGTCTGTAAAAGATCGCTTTTAGCGATAAGACCGCCCATTGTGACACCCTATGTAACAGTTCTACATTTATATCTGTAATTTTTATGGTGTACATAATAAAGAGTATTCTATCTATCTATACATAAATAATAAAATAAATAAATCAAACTTACCTCAACTATTTCATTCATCTTCAATACTTCCAAAGAACTGACGCGGCTACACCGAAATATCTAAAGTTTTCCAATCTTCAAGTTTAGCGACTAACCATAGCTTTCTCGAAACCCTTCATAAATCACTGCATAGCCTTTGGCAGGTAATTTTCTAACAAAGTTCTATTGATTCCCTTTGTACTCGGACCTGATTAGGGAATCTTTGGGTCTATCAAGATTCTTGTAAGGCAAATAGAGGGCAAGCCTATTGCCAACAACCGGACACAAATCCAGACCACGGGCTGCTTCTGAGAAATGATGGTAACCCAATAACACTTATCCCCTCTTGGAAATTCAACCCAGGACGTCATTATCATTTCAGCCGAAATACGTCCACTGCTGGACATAGGCCTCCCCTAATTGGGGGGGGTTTGCCATAATCGCCACGCTTGGCAGGCGGGTTGGCGATCGCAGTATGGTGTTAAAAATGCATAGAGAACGCTGCTGCCCATTCTCTAGTAAGTCCCTTAGTCGCCTTTTACGACACCCACGGGAGGAAATGGAGTGATGCTATTCTTTACGTCCGGCATCACACGGTACAGGACGTCATACTCAGCAGTGACGCTCGAGTCCACTGAACGAATGGGGCAGTCTAAATGAGTGATTAATAATGGCGTATTATTAATCACTATAATACTAAGAGTCTCTGAGCTGAGCCGCGGACAGACAGACATACAGACGGACTTGGCGAAACTACATAAGGGTTCCTTGTTCACTGCGGAATCCTAAAACCCAATAACAGTTTGCCCGACCTGAGAATCGAACCCAGGATCCCATGCTCAGCACTACGACGAACATAGAACTACGACGTCCCGAAATATGTAGTTTATAAAAACAACCGGCCAAGTACGTGTCGGACCACGCACAATGAAAGGTTCCGTGCTTGGAAAGAATCTATCCTAAGAACAAACTTAACGTTGGAGTTGGTAAACATAATCTACCATACATTCCAGCTGCAAATGTAAGTTTGTACGCACAATATCGAGAGATTTGCCATGTTATTTTAAGATCATAGACTTCTTATAGATTTTCCTGTAATATATAAGTATAGAACTATTTACTGTATTTTTTTTTAAATTTTAGGTTCAGTAGTTTCGGAGATAAGGGGGAATGGTCAATATTCGTCTATTTTCACTTACAACTTAAAAAAAAAAAAATATTTTTAAATTATAAAAAATATATTTGAAACCCTCACAGTAAGTTAATAGGTAGTTAGGTAGGATAGGGTAGGGTAGGGTAGGGTAGGTAGGTAGGTAGGGTAGGGTAGGGTAGGGTAGGGTAGGGTAGGGTAGGTAGGTAGGGTAGGGTAGGGTAGGTAGGTAGGTAGGGTAGGGTAGCGTAGGGTAGGGTAGGTAGGTAGGTAGGTAGGTAGGTAGGGTAGGGTAGGGTAAGGTAGGGTAGGTAGTTAGGTAGGTAGGTAGGGTAGGGTAGGGTAGGTAGGTAGGTAGGTAGGGTAGGGTAGCGTAGGGTAGGGTAGGGTAGCGTAGGGTAGGGTAGGTAGGTAGGTAGGTAGGTAGGTAGGTAGGTAGGTAGGTAGGTAGGGTAGGTAGGGTAGGGTAGGGTAGAGTAGTGGAGTTTATACTCTAACTTTTGACAGAACGAAGTCTGTCGGGTCAGCTAGATACTTCAATAAAGATCATTGAAACTTTAATCTAATAATCTTGGTTGGAGCAACTATGTTTTGACTTGATTGCTGCAAATAGGTTTTGTGATAACTCCAATCAAGATCCCGTTTCAAATCTCAATCAAATAAAAGTAGTAGCTGTGATCATTGTGCTTGATAGCCTCAGATGCAAACAAGTTACTTAGTCAATCTAAACAAAATCTTGATTGCGGCTCAACTTTTTTTTTTTCAGTGTATGCTTATATTTCACATAAAATGGCGAAAAAAAAGGTTTCATAACACAAATTATAAGTGTATGCCCGCTGTCCCCACCGCTCGTGTTCCTTATATTTCACATAAAATGGCGAAAAAAAAAAGGTTACATTTTCTTTGAAATACTGATTTTTTATTATTATTTCTAAAATCAGTACCTACTTAAGAGAAAATGGTACCTATAGTTTCGCCATTTTATGTGAATTACCATTAACGAGGACACGGGCGGTGGAGACAGCGAGAATACACCAAATTACAGTGTAAGAGGAAAATGCTAAATTAATAAGAGGGTCAAACTTAAGCCTACTCGAAACAAGAACCATAACAATAACAACATCACAACCACAAAGGCAGAGACAGCCAACCTAACTAAAACTAATACTCCAAAGAGCCCAAATAGATGATTATAACATAGCAAAGAGAAATCTAATAAAACCTCTTAGTTGTGAGAACTCACGTTATCTCGTCGAGCTCTTCCAATCTCGAATAATATTAATTTATCCGAAGAAAAGTAGCTCTTTATCTGGCAATGAAATGACTTAGCACTGATTACAGTGCGTGCTGGCGCCTTTCGACGACCCACAATTTTACTCCAAAAGATTTTTAATTGCCCGAAGCGCAAATCCATTGCTGATTTCGTTAGAGATTGGTTCGATGATTTCCCTTGTAAGCCAGCAATGGATAGTTTGTTATGTTCATGGGTCGTTTGATCGACGGTTTTGTGGTACATGGTCTAAGCGGATTAACTTAATAGCTTCTCACAGGTTCTTTCCATTGAATGGTGAAACAAATCGGCCTTCCTAAGGGTTTCAGAGTATTTCTTCCCGCGTTTAGTTTTTATTGGGCTACGGAATCAATTAGTGGGCATTCTCGTTTAGTTCGGGTCCTTCATATATCGCTTTCGTGATTAAATGGTAATCAGGTAACGTCAACGATTAGGAAAAGTCTTTTAGGATTGCTTTTTGTTTTTCGTTGTTTTGTTTCTGTTTCTGGATCTTTTTTAGTTGTGCTATTTTTTGCAATCTTGTTGTGTACGGAGTGGCGATGAGGTTTTGGATTTGGTCTTTGAACGTACACAGGAAAAAACATAATAATTAGGTTTAAAGAAACTTTTTTCTCAATAAAGACATACATATCACTTCAAATTCAAATTCAAATTCAAATGTTTATTGCTCAACACAGTACATAATCATACATTTCTAGATGTCAAGTGAATGCGCAGTCCACTGTGTTGCACCAATTCAGGCATGCAAAATTATTATTAAAATTATACCATTTCATAAATTGACAGTTATACAATAATTTCAAAATAGTACCATACACAATGTCATAAATTCAAATCAATAAGCATGTAATGTCAGAATATATAATGTCATGATAACTAAGTAATGTCTAATACAGTCCACACATAATTTACAATACAAATAAGAATAATTTTAATAAAAAATAAAAACAAGTCGGACTCCAGTCTTCACCCTAATTATATGTAGGTATTATTATTATACACCCAAATTCCTATCTTACTTAAGAACAACACTTACTTGAGAACAATACTAAAACTTACATAAATTACACAAAGTTCGTCGTCATCAGTTACAAACTAGATAACCCATCCAATGCTTTTATTTCTCCAAAAAAACTTTTTAACAAAAAAACAACCGAATTTCAAAAAATAACACTAAAAAGTGAAATTTAACTTAAATTTCGGAAGTCGGTGTCATAGGTTCTGTATTTTCGTTTTATGCCACCGACTTCCGAAATTAAAGTTATTTTTCACTTTTTTGTGTTTTTGTGTTTTTTTTTTGAAAGTCGGTTGTTTTTTTGTTAAAAAGTTTTTTATTTTTCACTTTTTAGTTATGTTACCTATCCCACAACAATTCGATTACCACTACTGGCTACACCGCACAAATAACAGTGACACAAGATACCTTTACGAAGTGGATCAAATACGTAGGTATTATCCAACCTAACTCAAAAACTACCCAAGCAAAGTTAATAAAAATCGATTAATAACCATTTATAGCCCGAGTGCATCTCATGACAATTCCAATAAGTCCAAACACGGCTAGGATACATTGTTTTATCACGGAGTTCCGGTGCACACCTTCCGGCTTCATCTTCAGATCAGTTCGATGGTACCATTTTCATCAGAATTATTTATTTAAATTTGCTTTATAGTCGCTTAACTATCTTAATCGAAATATCTTATCGCCACCCGTGAAATACTTATCATTGAGGAGTTCCGTTGGCCATTTGTGGTCTTCTTCATCAGTTCCACTTCATCAAATGATACTAACTGAATGCAAATGCTTGAGTTGTTGATGAAAATATAAAAATCGCTACATGTTTGCCTATAAAATTTGAGGAGTTCCCTCAATTCCTCATGGATCCCATCATCAGAACTGGATTTTGAAAAAATGGGACCAATCTGGAAGAATAGCCTTTCAAACAAAAAAAGAATTTTCCAAATCGTTTCATAAACGACGGAGTTCTGAGGTAACAAACATAAAAATAATAAAAAATACAACCGAATTGAGAACCTCTTCCTTTTTGGAAAGTCGGTTAAAAAGTGATCGATCCGCAATTATACACTGACCAAGTTGAGTTTTAAATGCATTGAACGAGTGTAGATTTTTTATGCTAGAGGGTATTCTATTAGAAAGTTGTGCTCCTTCAAAAGTAAGCAACAATCTAGTCGCTGTACCTTTGTAGGATTCCGTATTCAACAAAGATCCTTTATAGTTTCGCCATGTCCGTTTGTCTGAATATCAGCGGCTTAGGTCAGAGACTCTTAGTTCCACAATTAGCTGACCCCCCCCTTGCATAAATGGTTGAGATTTTTTAGAATACGGATCGATAGAATTTTATAATTCTTAATTTAATTTAAATACCTATACGAAATCTACCCAAAACTAGAAAAAAAAATGAAAATCGTACTATTTGTTAGTAAAAAAAACCTCAACCATTTGAGCAAAGGGGTTCAGCTAATTGTGGTAACTGACTGTACTAGAAAATTGTTAGGTACACGCCGACAAAAAGATAAATACAATTATGAAATATTAATAATTTAATTTTTAGGGTATAATTTTATAATTTTTAGGGTACCTGTATAATTTTTAGGGTATATAATTTTTAGGGTACCTCCCCTTCACGTAAAGTGGGGATATTTTTTTTTCCTCGTCTATCCCATAATGTAGGCTATCGTTGGATAGACTGTTTTAAAAAATATTGCGGGTTTGTGAAAACCATTTCTCGATTCAGAGATTCGTTTGCGTAATATTAAGCTTTAAAGTGCTTATTTTTGTTAGGGTCAAGTGTGCCCCCCCCCCCACACACACTACTAAAGTTTCTATAATAATATAAATCAATCATGATTCAAAAGTCACGTGGCGCCATCTATTATTATAAGAACGTTATTGTTGTTTTCCTCGGGAACAGTACTTTTTTTCGGTATGAAAGGTACCCTATGTCCGTTTCTGTACACCTGACAACGTATTTGTAAAATTACTGGATGATCAGTTCAGGAGTTTAGGCGTAAAATGGTAACAAACAAACAAAGAAACTTACTTTTGCTTTAATAATATTAGTTAGGATTTTATCACTTGAGTGATTAGTTATTATTTGGATAAAAACAATACCAATTGCCGCTTTTACAGGTTTACACCTTAACTGTAGCGTTAAAAATAATACACTATCAATCAAAATCTGAATGATTTTGAAGCATATTGCTTCATATGTTCGAAAAATTTGTCTACTGAACATCATAAATAACGCAATGAATGTTGTTAAACTATTAAAATTAAACCCATTCCTACTGATTGTGCTACACAATTACCCCGCAGTAAACTAATATTATCAAAGATGGTTTATTCGTGACAATTCTACCATCGGACATCTAGACGCACTGCAAGTTACCACCCCTACCTGGTTGATATTCCACCAACTCACACTAAGCGTTTTCAAACGTCTTTTATAATGCGCGCAGCAAAGGAGTGGAACTCTCTGCCTGCGTCTGTGTTTCCGAACGCATACAACCCTAATCTATTCAAAGTGAGAGTGAACAGGCTTCTTCTGGGTAAACTCACTCCATCGTAGACTTTGTCTCTGTCATCCAGACCTAGACTAAAGTCAAGAGCAAACTCATAGTAGAAAAAAAAAAAAAAAAAAAACTTGTACGCTATTTATTTTGTTTGAAAATGTTTGCTTTTTATTTTATTTTGCTTTTGCTCGTTTATTACCTATATTTTTTTATCAGACATTTATGTTATCAACTTCTATTAACCGCTGTGATCCTAATCGCTACTGTATTTTACGTAGTAATGTTTGGTAATTTATTCGATTTCATTATATGGAATCGATAGTAGGTAATTTTCGGTACAAAAAATTCTTATGGAACCTGTTAGGTTTGCACACGCAGTAATAGTTCTTAATGCGGAATCGGGATACGTCAAATCCAAACACAATGTTTATTCAATATGACGGCCGGCGCAACTGACACGTCACTTGGCAAAGATTTTAAAGTAACGGATTTTGCTTATTCATACCTAAAGTGACCATTTATTTTTTTTACTCAAAACGAGACATCGGTTTTTTATCTCAATTAGTAGGGCCGATTCATAAAGGAAACTCAATTTTCAGAATACTCGTACCAGCCTAGGTTCTCAATGGAAAAAAAAGTTTATTTTATTTTATAATCTTAAAATATTGAACAAAAAATATATTACAAAAAGCAAGATAAATTTTCAGTCATTTTTATAGTTGTCAGCAGAAAAAAATTGTTTTAATACAGCTGGTGATCATTTTAAGTAAGAATAAATCTTGGCACGTTTTTTGAATATATATAGTTTTTTTCCGACCCGCCAATTATCGCGCGGTTTAATAAAACGGGTCAATTTTGCGTCCCCAGGTTTTTTTCGGAGACACCGGGACGAAGAACCGAAAAAAGGGACGGTCTCGTTCAAAACGGAACGTATGGTCACTTTATACCTAAAGTTCATGTGATTTTACCAGCAAAAGCAACAAATGGGGCAAAGAAACAGCACTGCAGATTGGTGGGAAAAATTGTTTTTTTTTTTTTATAATCACAATGTTATATTATTCTGAACAAAACAATATGTTACAAAGCAACTTCTGCTTATATTGACCTCCCAAAAGTTTCTGAGTAAAATAAATATCTCGGGACCAAGTCTTACGATATCTACTTCTATCACCCTTTCTACCGAACCACTTCAAAAACACAAAATCAAATCCCGATTCGCACACACTCACAAAAACATAAACACATCATCCTAACAGAAACCTCTTCCTAAAAAGCGTATAAAAATGAAAAAAAAAGCGTCCAATGAATAAATGCTATCCTTCGATTTATTGTCCGTAGTAGCTTCGAGTAATGAAACTGAATAATGCATGTCAGTGAATATTGCGAGGTGATACAGGGCTGGCGAGGGACGGTTAGAAAGCTTTATTGAATTTTTCGGTAAGGTAAAAATTGGGTTTTTTGGGACTTCGATTGGAAAGAATGGTATGAAGAGATTTCTTTACGGTACGGCGTATAAACCACGCCGTGGAAAAAACGTGTCTGTCATCAAACTTCCATAGTGATTCATACAAAACTGATGACCGTGCTTACACAATGCGAATAAACCATAGTTGTTCACGACGACGCTGTCCTGTCTCGACTCGAACGCAGCGCCACCTATCGGGTCTAATTATAAATCTAAACCATCCAGGAACCCACTCAAATTTAGACACAAAATTTCATCAAAATTAGTCCCGCCGTGTTTAGGAGGAGTTCAGTCACATAGACACACACAGAAGAAATATATACAGGGTTATAGGTAAAACACTAACCTCTTTTGTTCTACGACTTTTAATAATTCATCAGATTTCATACAAAAACAAAAATAAAAAAAATCTACGCTCTAAATGTATAGAACAACGAAATCTTGTAGGTAAAAATAAAAATTGAGGCTGCCTCAATTTTTTTTTGTACATTTTTACTTCGGAAATGCCTTTTATGTGCCTATTTTAAATAAATGCCTTGACTTAAGGCTCCTACAAACAGGCGCGACACAAAGACACCACGTGCCGCGCGACGAGCGGTATCTTTGTGTCGCGCCTGTTTGTAGAAGCCTTTAGACTGAATTTTTTACATTGGACCTTATACCTACTTATTGCCATTATTTTCAGAGCCAAACTCAAGCTTGCCAGCCCTAGATGAAGCATAATTAGTAACAAACAACTATTTGCACGTGAACTATGAATACGACCACCGAACAATCTATCCAATATCAACAGTATGGGCGGAAATATTATACCACGAGTATCATTGATCTGATATTGTGTGATCAAATTTTGGGTATACATACTATGATCGTTTCTTTCGTTTAGATAACACCTTTTTTTTTTAAGTGCAATTTTAACTAATCTGAAAACTTTCTCTTTTTTTAACCAGGCATGCGTGCCCTTGCTTCGTCCTTACCAGCCACATATTGTGGTGTGACACATAACTGTCGTAACGTTTGCGATTAAGTCGAGGTGCATTGCGACTGTGTGTCGTGTGGTGCCGGCCGTAAAGAATAGCACCACCCCATTTCCTCCCGTGGGTGTCGGAAAAGGCGACTAAGGGACTTACTAGAGAATGAGCGGTAGCGTTCTCCATGCATTTTTAACACCATACTGCGATCGCCAACCTACCTGTCAAGCGTGGTGAATAAGGCAAACTCCCCCGATTGGAGGAGACGTCCAGCAGTGGACGTCTTTCGGCTGAAATAACGATGATGATGATAATGCGTTATGCCTTGCTGTAGTAATTCGTCAGAACTGAGTTTTAACTTAATTTCACACTTTATTATTATAGATTTTAGTACTTTCTGCGTTAACATTTTAATACTAGTTGATTTTTTTAAACCAGGTCTATTCTGGTCGACATAACTTTCCCTAGTAGCATTTTTGTTGGCGTTTGATTGGGCCACATACCTCTGAAGTTGGCTCAACTAAATGCCAAAGGAAAATGCTACTGCATCTTTATATATTCATTTGAAAGGTAACGTAATTTAGGGTTCACGAACTTAAAAACGATTGCAATCTATTCCAATCAAATGCGTGACTAAGATTTACCATCTGATGTACATCGGCTACATATCAAGCTATATTATCCAGAATAAGCTGACCTCTCATTATACGGAAATCGTATACAATGCGAGATCAGCTTATGCTGGAAATGTATAGCTTGATGTTTAGTGTGTACGTTAAGTTTTCTCGTAATCTCTCTTCATTTAGGCCAAATTATCGGTTCAGCAACTGATATTAACCCGACTGCCCTAGAAGAGAAGGTTACGAGTATAGTTATTTTTTACTAAAGATTTTTATATATTTTGTTCGATGTAAAAAAAAATATCATCACCGGTCCACTAGCGCTACTAATTTAAAAACATATTATCTCGTGACTGAGAAGGAATTATGGAAAAACGGCTCAATCAACTACATATATCGGCAAGTGTGTCTAGAATTTTCTAATACCTTTTATAAAGTTTCATATTGAGACACGAAGCAACAAAATACGATCTAGAGGAATGTGGCCGTTTTTATTTAGATCGAGCTTTGTTTTTTCGTGTTTAGAAGCGTGAAATTTTGCATAAGAGTTAACGAAGGTGAGCACTAAGGAAGGATTTTTTTTTTTTTTTTCAAATTCATCCCCTAAAGTGATTGAAAAGTATATGGAAATACGTCATTTTTGACAATGTGAATTATTTCTTTTTAAATTCCGTACCATCCCTACCCACCACACCAAAGCCGTGATCACACAACGATTAGATTTTCATGAAGCTTTGACTGCGTAGATGCGCATGAAACGTATCAATAGTAAAGACTGACTCCTTTCATATCGGCTTAAAAGGAATCCTCTTAGGGAGACGGGGTTCAGAGATCTTAGAGTTGAGCGTAGAAGGAAGTAATTATTTTGTCAAATTATGAAGTTAGAGAGTTAATTGAAATATAGGTGTACTTTTGATCCGCGAGAGTATGAGTAGATGTTTTCTGGAGAAAATATTTTTGTACCTTTGGGTCATCATCATCATTTCAGCCGAAAGACGTTCACTACTGGACATAGGCCTCCCCCAAACACCGCCACCTCGACCGGTTCTGTGCTTCCAGCATTCAGTGGATTCTTGCGGCTTTCATAAGATCATCGGTCCACCTTGTGGGAAGCCTTCCAACGCTACGTCTTCCGGTACGCGGACGCGACTCCAAAACTTTTCTGCCCCAACGGCCATCTGTTCTGCGCGCAATGTGCCCTGTCCATTGCCACTTAAGTTTGGCAATTCTTTGGACCTTTGGCTACCAATGCATAATCAGCCTATAATATTCCTACTGCTGGGACACAGGCCTCCTCTCGGTTAGAGGGAGTGGGTCGTAATACACTACGTGGGCCCAATGCGGTTTGGTAGATGTCACATGTCTTCGAAGTTTTGGTTCTCAGACATGCCGGTTTCCTCACAATGTTTTCATGTGTTCTTTTTCAGTAATTATTTGGTCAATGATGAAGTGAGAGAGTTAATTGAAACGTGATTGTACCTTTCATCCGCGAGAGTATGAGTAGGTAAATATTTTTGGTACTTAAATTTTTGTATCCAGGTCCTTTGGTACCAGCAACTTGCGATGTTCCTTTTTTTGGCACGGAACCAATGTACCTTCAATAATATGATATGCAAGAGTATTGGTAAAAATATTTAGAATCCTCCTGGTTTCTTAATATTTTTACCCACGAATATTTAGAAAAAAGGTACCTCTCTAGGTAGCTTTGGTGCTTTATTTTTTTTAGGTACATTTTTCAGCACAATATTTTTTTTGTGGCTTATTCTACAAATTCCCCCTGAAAACCCTTAGGAGAAAAAGTGGAATCTTTAAAAAACAGTCTAGAATTCACCCCTGATAATCCGGCTTATTCCTAATCCCCCTAAGAGAATCCCCCTCAGTGGGGAAAACTGAACACTAGTGTAAAAAAAATCATTTTTAACCCCCAGTGGAGTGGTTTTGGAATATATATATATATATTTTTTTTTTCAATTCTAGTTTTCCTCCCTAAGCGGGATTATCAGGGGTTTTAGACTGTTTTTATAGATTTCACTTTTCCTCCTAAGGAGGATTTTCAGGGGGGATTTGTGGAATAAGCCACAAAAAAAATATTGTGCTGAAAAATGTACCTAAAAAAATAAAGCACCAAAGGTACCTAGAGAGGTACCTTTTTTCTAATGTGTTAAGCCCCATTTACACAGTGCAAGTTCGATCAAAAGCAAAAATGGCTTGCCATAAAACATGTTCAATTATTGCCATTCAAGAATTGCATGCAAGTTTTGCCTCGTCTTAACACAGAGTTACACGTCCTCGTACAATTGATTCAAATATTGCCCGTATTAGTCAATTTTCATGCCAGATTTGAATGCGATTTTATTGTAACAAATAGGAGGAGCTCGTGGCTAAGTAGTAACAGCCGCACGGGTCGATCCGTCAGGTTAAGCTGCGCTTGCCGGGGTTGGTCCGTGGATGGGTGACCATCTTTACATACCGAGACTCCTCCGTGTCTCGGAAAGCACCTTAAGCCGTTGGTCCCGGCTGTCATTCGTGGATCTTTGACAGTCGTTACGGGTCGTTAGAAGCCCAAAAGTCTGACAGCCAGTCTTACCAAGGGGTATCGTGTTACCCAGTTACTGGGTTGTGGAGGTCAGATAGGCAGTCGCTCCATGTAAAATACTGGTATTCAGCTGCATCTGGTTAGACTGGAAGCTGACCCCAACATAGTTGGGAAAAAGGCTAGGTAGACGATTTGTACCCGTTTAGGGCAAAAATCTCGTTCTGCATCTCTGCCTATGCTTATATACAATCGTGATGTCATATTGTACTACAGGGTTTATTTATGAAGATTGCAAATGCTAACTGCATTGAAAATCCTATAGCGGAACAAAGTTTTCTGTAAAGAATCTTTCAAAGCTATATTACATAACATGCTTCAGACTATCTCAAGTAATTTAACAAGACTTTTTGCTCTTATCTCGTTAATTAAACATCACTTTATAGTCCGTTCGTCTCAAAGGGAGTTAATATAAAAACTTCTTTCTAGTTTCCTTAAGAAATAATTAATTCTTAGTTTCCTTTTCAGAATTTTTATCTTACATTAACATTGAACTTTTCACTGTTTAAAATGTTTTATGAGCCTTGAAATGAGGTAATTACTTACGGGTCTAAAGACAAAAAAAAATTGTTAAATATTCAGACTGAAAGAATTTTTAATAAATTGCTTGAAGTAACTCATAAAGAGCTACATTTTATTTTAGTCAAGTTATCTTTTCGTCGAAGTATTTTTTTAAGGTCATGACACGTACTTATTAAAAACTAGCTTCTGCCCGCGACTTCGTTTGCGTGAAAGTCGTAAGACGGTACACAATATACTAAAATACCAGCCACATTTTGATAAAACTTCCCTGAATACTACGTTTTTTAGTTTTGGTCACAACAGTCAAAATATACAGAGTCAGGACTGTTGACGCGAGAGCAAGCGACGTAAAGTTCCATGTTCTATGATAAAGGGTTTGGTTTCCGCACTTAGTCCTTCAGGTGGACCATTGTACATAGGCCATGGCGGCCATCAGTGGTTATTCCAACCAGCCCACCTCCCTCCAGAAGATAACTACGTCTCCCGGTCTGTTTAGAACATCTGTGAAAGATCTGGTTGCCCCGAAGGTTTCTGTTCTAATCTGGGTGACGCCTGTGCATTCAAAGAGCACAAGCACGATGGTTTCCTCAGCCTCCATGCAAGCCCTGCACAGAGGATTGTCTGATATGCCTATTTTGTGGAAGTGTTTGTTTAGCGAGCAGTCTAGTACTCAAACCTCAGTTGGTCCCATAGAGTTTTTTGATCCTCGTAAGAAACAGGATCGATTGGCATCAAAAAACTTTTTTGTTTAAATTGCCCATTTTCTTGCTGACTGTACATTTTTTCTAAATCTGTGAATGCAAATCAATTTTTTCCTAAAAGTTAAGGATAGTCTCTTAAGACCATTTTCTTGTAGCGACCACGGTTAAGGTACCTGTCCTTATTGACCCATCTCAAAACATAATGCACTACTGCTCATCCCCCATAGCAAATGGCGTGATAATTATACCTAGGAATTTGACCTAGACCTATAGGGAATATCTATGTAAAATTTGAACAAAATCTGTCAGGTAGTTTTTGCGTGATGCTGGAACATACATTCAGACAAAAAGACAAACAGATAAACAGAAAAAAACATCTAAAAACTATATTTTCGGCATCAGAATCGTTCCCAGACCTCAAGGCAATTACTTTTTTTTTTTTTTTTTTTTTTTCAAAATATTATATTCAATGTACAGTTTTGACTTCGCTACGATTTTATTATATGTATAGATAAATCCTTTAAAGGGGAAGCGTCAGATGATCAAGTTCTACTTGCACCGTCAGCAGAACAGTTGCAAGACATGGTGACTGTGATGGATGAAGCATAAAAGATGAAAGGGATGAATATAAATGTAAATAAGACAAAGGTCAAGGTGTTTGAAAGAGAAGAGGATGTATCCGTGTGTGATGTGATGTAGCATAATTAGTCGATTACTAAAATTTACTAATTATCTATGGCAGTTTTTAGTCTATGACACGGGAGTTGTCACTTCTCTACATTGTTCGAGAAGGTTTCATGCGAGGCTATAAAAGTCCTCGTAGCTTGGAAACCACTCCTTTTTATACCAAAGCTGGGTGCCTAGTACAACGAACACTTGAGATAGGGTGAGTATTCTATTGTGTTCATCAGGTCTATGTCCCGGCAGTCACGCTTGTCTTGTTTAATTATTACGGGCTGTCGGCAATTTATGTTCACAATAACCTATGCATCTCTATTGTCATTTTTCACCACAATTGCAAAGCTGCCATCCAGCTGCTTATACTGCCTTGCACGTGTGTGATCAGGACCTCTATGGTTCAAGGCTGCGCCTACTGCCTGTGTATCTAATTTATCTTTGTAAACCACTGCGATGTGTGAGCTTCCTTTGCCTTCCACTTTCCACGCTTGCCTGGGCTACAGCTACACGCATCGCAGAGGCTTACGGGAGTCTTCCTGGAGCTTACGGGCGCCCCCTTGCGCTGATTCCAGGGTTCTTTCTACGTGCTTACATCGCACCAACCAGCCGTTGCCGGCTGACCTACGGTGGACGCCTCTACAGCGTCCGTCGAGTGCCTTACCGCACATTACTACCTGGGCCTTGAGGGCCGTCTCGTCCTTGCCTGGTGGCCTCCACAGCCAATACCTACACCAAGAGTGGCGAGCGCCGTTTGCTACCTGGTTAACTGCCGCTGCGGTGCCAGCCGGATGGTCTAGCCCAGGACAGTACCTACTTCTTCCTTCTAAATACTCATCAGTGAAAGAACTCTTAAGATAGAACCTACATCCTAAATCTGTGCTGATTAATAAACGTGTTTATAAGAGGTATCTGCCTTATTCATTTCATTACCACTAAACCCACTACGTCACAGTGAAAATAAATGATAATGCGGGTTGCAGACCAAGAGCTAAGCTAAGTTAGTTTAGCTTAGCTCGCATAGCTGACTCAGTTTTCCATACTTGTGTGCAGACCGCAAACTATGCAAACTAAGCTACATAATTATGTGAGCTAACTAAAATATGCGAAGCTAAGTTAGTTGTGTATGCCGATGCGCAGCTACACGAGATAAGCTAAGCCCCTCCCGCCTTCCCCGCACGCCCTTCGCACATCCTTCGCCAGTGCTGTCCAGTGTCCATTGTCGTATGCACGATCGTTTTGTAGCGAATATGGAGCACTTTATTGAAATTGTTAAACAATTTCCTGTACTATGGAACACACAGTGAAAGGACTATCACAACTTAATTAAAAAGGATGTTGTATGGAAAAGAATAGCGGAGGAAATAAGTAATCCAGATATACCAGACGGTGAGTTTAATTAATATTTTTTCATCGATTTTATTCATGGCGAGCGTCGTCCGTCTAATTGAACTTCGCAACACTGACTGAGCTTTGGTTTAGCTCTTGGTGTGCACGCCATTTATTTCTAGCTTAGCTTAGCTTAGCCTAGATTGCTTATACCCAAAGTCTCTAATTCAGAGAATTTATGTAAACAAAGTAATGTCAAGAAATGTCATTATCAAAGTGACAGCACGTGGTACAAAACATTTTATCATATTTTTTTTTTTTTTTGTAATTTATCATCTATGAAATTAAAGTGAATTAATTATAAGATCTATGCAAACAAAATACCGTTGCCAAACAATGTTTTATGTAGTGTGTCGGAGACACGGCCTATTATCGTCATAATCAGCACGTTTAAGTCCACTGCTAGACGTAGGCCTCCCAAAATCGATTTCCACTCGAAACAGTTTACAGCAGTTTTCATCTAAAATGTGGCTAGATATGCTAGTTTCAATATGAATCTATGAATAAGAGTTGTAATATTAGTGTTGTTGAAGATTTAAAAAAATTTAAAATGTTTGGATCTCCTGCATTGTTACCAGTACCATAAAATATTTTATACCAGAAAATCTCGTTTCTTTAATAACTTTGTTTAAAACCGAAAATTTACATAAATAATTACGGTATGATTATTTTTGAATTATTATTTCCTAAAATCAGTACTTAAAAGATAATGAAACCTCTTTTTTCGCCATTTTATGTGAATTACCATTACGAAGACATTTTTTTGTTATGTTATCCCCTTTGTTTACATAAATTATCTGAATTTGAGACTTTGGGTATAGTTTAGTTTTGGCATAGCTTAGTTTTCGGTCTGCAACCGGCTTAAGAGTGTGGAGCAAATAAGTGAGTTTGTATATTTGGGAAGTCAGTTTCCAAAGGATGGAAAGATTGATGAAGATGTGGAAAGGAGTGTAAATGAGGGGAATAAAGTGTAACAACTGATTAAACACAGGGTATTAATAAATGAAATTCAAACACAACTTAGTAAATTATTTTAATCAGATATTTATAAAAATCACAGCAGCTTATTTGAACTTAAATCAATTACAATTTAGTCATACGAAAAGCAAATTAACAATCACTGATTACAATACAAAAATAATAAACTATCATCATTTTATTATATACAATTTACATCAAAAGATTAGGTATACTTATCGGGTTTAATTCTTTGTGGATACACAGACAGCAATGCAAAACGAAATGGTGAGTTGGCAGAGGTTCGACCTGGTTAGTTGTCCTGGTGAAAAGAGAGCGAGAATGACATGTGCAGGCTTATTTAAGCACCATCTCCCGTCATGGCGTCTTGGAGTGCGTAGAGGGGCTTGACAGTGGCGAGGGCACGCCGACAGTGTTGCCAGCGTCTTGGCGGGCCAGTATAGATGTAACAAAAGTGAATGATGCTATACATACGATTCAATATTTTTTTTTTTTAGGTTTTGTTTATTTAAATTAGACCTTGTAGAATGGGAGATCTGGCAGGGGCATACGCGTTTTGTTTTGATGAATATTATTTATTCTCATTTATTGCGGATCACACATAAAAATACAACAACTTAAAAAACTATGTTAGTAATACTTACAAACTAATAGCATCGTGGCTCAACACATGTTGGCACGTGCCTCCGCACCCAGTGCCTAATAAAGGGGCTATCCACCTTGTCTTATAATGTTCTTAGGATGCAACAATACAATAATTTCAATTATTTTATACATGTCAGATCTGTGACAAATAAACAAAAATTTTTTCCACTCGAAATTATTTGTAACCAGAAAACTCTCAATTTAAAATAATATCATTATTGTATTTATTCAAAATAATATGCTATTTACAGCAATTAGTGTAATTTTAATATCGCTGAAAGAATGCTTAATGAGCATGTATGGGTCTGCTAATGGAAAGTAATCAATTATTCACAGAGAAGCTTTTAGTTTTTATTTTAAACACATTTTCACGAAAAAGCATTAAGTGTTTTTAAGTCCTCGTAGGTTTTATGTTCTAAACTATCTGCACGCTGCGGTGTTACCCGCGAATTCTACATTCTTTCGGGATAAAAAGTAGCTAATGTGTAAATCCAAGGTATCAGCTACGTCCATACCAAATTTTATCAAAATTGGTCCAGCCGTTTGAGAGTGACGAAGAGACAAACATACACACACACTCACAAACTTTCGCCTTTATAATATTACTAGCTTTTGCCCGCGGCTCCGCTCGCGTAGAAGTCGATTATCGCGTAAAAAGTAACATTTATGTCCTTCTCCATATCCCAGGCTATATATCTGCCAAATTTCATGATGATCGGTTTAGTGGTTTAGGCGTGAAAACGTAACATACAGACAGACAGACAGACAGACAGAGTTACTTTCACATTTATAATATTAGTATGGATATAGTGTAATATGTACTTTAAAGCTAAGCACACATTCATTAGGAGCCCCGCAACGCAGTAATTGTTCCAGAAAGATTCAAATTTCGAATTTGAATTGGAACTGATTTCACTTCAGTGCAATGAGGCTATAGAGGTATGAGGAACTGAGTGTAAAATTCACTCATCCACTATTGGAAAGGGAGGATCCTCCGACCAGACGTGTGTAGTGTCTGGTGGGCAACTGCCCGACGGTTGATGTTGGAATGTTGTATACAAATATGCTACACTGAAAAAAATTACACTATATTCACTTAATTCAAGAAAGTCAATATTCTCAAAATTATTGTTTAAATGTGAGACAACATTATCTTAACTTAAGATATTATTCTTAATCTAAAAACTCACTATTCTTGCATTAAGAATAATTTATTCTCATTATTTATTCTAAAACTAAGAATAAAATACTTAATTCAAGAATTTTTGGTATTAGGTCAAGAAATTGTCAAAGTCAAGAAAAGAAAACGTTTCCTTTTGAGAATATATTGATTTTAGTTAAGAATGTTAAATTATTGAAACAAAATAAATAATTTGATGCTGACCGGAGATAATATTATTCTTAATGTTAAAATAATTTTTAGGGAGATACTAACATTAAGAATGGTATTCTTAGGAAACATTTTGTATGTAAATGCTTTTCTTTGTAGCTAATATTTCCTTATTTAATTATATGCAAAATACTTATTTTAAGCATAATATTCTTGACAATAAGAACATTCGAATTAAGAATATTTAAAATCTTCCAAGAAGAATCCGTATTCTCTGAATAAATTGATTTGTTGTCTTGTATGAAGAAACTTACCATTTCTTAACTGAAAACAATAAAAAAAAAAATATTCTTCATTTCAGAGTCGATATTGAAACAGCAAATATTCACGGTAAGAATATGAAAATCTTCTGACAAGAAGCGCTATGCTAGACACAAGACAATATTTTACTCAGATGAACTTAAATTTTTTCTCAAATATAAATTCTTCAAATGAAGATAATGTATCTTAATTTAAGAATATAAAGACATTAAATTTAAGAATAATATTCTTAAAACTAAAATTAAACTAACATTCAAATTAAGAATATTTAAAATCTTCCATGAAGAATTCATATACTCTGAATAAAACGATTTATTGGCTCGTAAACTTAAGCCATAATGAATCAGCAGGCCTAGCCATGTTACAAACGTTTTGTATCGAATCTCTTTCTACAATTGTTGACGCCCCGTCCGCGTCGTAAGCGACTATAGAAAACGATAAGTTGGTAGACAAGTCGATCACTCGATCTACAACGTATTTAGATCAACGTTGTAGAAAGGATCAGATTTCATTCTAACATTTTGAACGATCTGATAAGTTGTAAACTTGTCTACGAATTTTCTATTCGTTTGTTTTGACCACGTGACTTAACGTTGAGATGATGTCATTCCTATACATTTGATTAGTTTTCTATTAGCGTTAACGATTGTAGATTGTCAACTTGGCATAATCTTTGCAATTATAATTACAATTTGCGATAGAAAACCCCGCAAACAGTGAACGTTCGGTTTCACATTTGACATTTCTAGAGACCTCACTCTACACTAGCACTTCTAGCGGCGAATTCATACGCGATAGCCCTCATTGGGAAAAGGTTAGACAGATAATGATCTCCTCTCACAAAACTTTGCCATCGAAGTATGAAAAAAAATTAGTTTAGCCTTTACATAATTTTCATCTTCAATACCTAAGCACCTTCCCCACAGGCTGAAAATATAAAGATTACGAGCATAAAGGCAGAGCTTAGCGTATTTCAATTTCCTGCAGGAAATATTAAAGACCCGAGATGCGTTAGAAAAGTTAATTCGTTATTCATAAACACATTCTGAGGAGACAATGTGTGGATTAGTTTGTAGTAGTTTCAAGTTATTTAGAAATGAGATCTTCATATATAACATAATAATAGTCCTTTAGAACGAATGTCGGCCATAACGACCAATCTTAACGGAGACCAGCCTTCATACATCATACATATATCATCAGCCTATAGCAGTCCACTGCTGGACGAAGGCCTCTCCAATTGCACGCCATTCAGCTCGATTCTCGGCAACTCTCATCCAGCTGCTACCAACCACCCTACGGAGATCGTCGCTCCACTTAGCCTGAGGACATCCTACCTTACGTTTGCCGATTCGCGGTCTCAAGAACACGTCTACCCCAGCGGTCATCGGTTCTACGGCTAATATGGCCGGCCCATTGCCACTTCAGCTTGCTTATTCTGTGAGCTATGTCGACAACTTTGGTTCTCTGCCGGATCACCTCGGTCTGGATTCGATCCCTCAGAGAAACTCCAAGCATAGCCCGTTCCCACCTTCAGCGCGGGAAATATTACAGTGAACAAGTGTGTGCAGACACATGTGCACTCACTCTCTGCCCTTACGCTCATAGTCCGATCGGACGGCAATCCTACACGACCGGAGAGAGATCAGGCTTGGGCCAAAGGCTTAATGTGCTTTCTGAGGCACGACGAGACGTAATAACACGTCGCGAAGAGCTACAGATGTAAATAGTACACCTAAATTTCGCCATTTATGCGAAAGTCCCATGTACTGGGGAGTGAGTTTATTAACATCAACAGGGCGAAAAGTGCGGACTCCGCAAATGCGTAAAACCCAAGAACACTTTCCACGTTTCGCTTCATTTACCATTAATAGGGATTTTATAGAGAGAAAACATCGGTCGACTCTTCAACAAGGGGTTCTTCAGCAAGGGTCAACAAGGGGCAACATATCCTGAGGTGCTTGAGGACTGGAGAGGTATTCCATGACTATTAGAACAATCCCAGAGCCCGGATGATGGTCAAGATCCCTAACAGCACTTACTGGAATACTTCCTTCCTCCGAGCACGTTTGCTTTTCCCAATCTCGACTCAAGCCGGCCAAAAAAGGCAAGAATGAGGTGGGAGCTCAGTTCCTCGTCCGTGTTCACTCCAGTCGGCCAATAATGATTATTATTATTATTATTACTTTACCTTACCTTACGCTCTTCCAGGTGTTTTCGGTGCAGCGAGCAACTTCATTTTCTTTTCTTGCCTGGAAGGAGACTATAAACGAAGGAAGAAGAAATTAACTTGATAATATTTTACCTGCAAATAAGAACTTGGTTTCATATAAGCCATAGTTTTGCACAGAATGAAACTTCTCTGAAATATCTGCAACCCGTAAAATCTTACACAAATCACATTGTCTTCCGAGGAATAAATTACGGAACACGTGTCTTCTTATGAGGTTTTATTTACGTAAGCTAAAAGCAAGTATGTACCTATAGCTTATAGACTTGATTTATTAATCATCTTAGACTATTATTATTAATATATAGGGTGGAAGGGACATCGAAGCGAAACCGGTTACCATGGATTCAGTACATGATTCTAGAACCCCCTTTTTTTAATTTTTTTTTTTTGGATGGGGTATTGTCAAATAACTTCTCCTGCTCTGGGCAGAGCTCCCAGGGCGTGTCAGACTTTTACTGACTAAAACCCACCCGTGTTACTTCAGTTACCTATGTGCCAGGGCCACGAAATCCCTTTCGGATAAACCCGCAACCCTCGCAGGCATCGGTCCTGGCGGACCCCGTCATTGCGTGCTGACATCTTTTTAAGGCGCCTATGGAACACAACGCGCCGTCGACCCGGGCCGGGTCCTTACCGGACGGCGAGCTGCCCATAACTCGCCTTCCGCAAGCCCGCGCCTACGGTGGCCGGGAATCGGCTATCAATTCCCGCCGCCCAGTGCGTCTCCTGCGGCGACTAGGGGCTGCACCGTTATTATTTATGCGTTGTAATGTCACGTCGTAATGTAAAAAAGTGGGCCAGGGCCTCAAGTCTGCTATTACAATAGTGTCAGAATGGTCTCTTCATTGTGAGTTTTTGACAGATTTGCCATACAAACACTGTCAAATACTCACAATGGCGAGACCATTCTGACACTATTGTAATAGCAGACTTGAGGCCCTCGTACATTGATTTTTATTTATATAGATGTTTGCATGTTTGTCTTCTATGCATTCCTAAACCATTGGTCAGATTGTGGTGAAACTTTGGTAGGGTGTTCTGAGGACGCCCTCAAGGGTTTCTGGCCCAAAAACTAATAAAAAGTTCGACCAAAAACTTTGTTACTAAGCCAATTATTTTTAAAAGAGTAACCGTGGAGTTTCTTGCCGGCTCTTCTCCATAGTAAACGACTAATTGGAACCGTGCACCTAGCTTCTGACGTTTCATAAATGCCCATGTAGGTTTATGTGAAATAAAATATTTTGATTTGATTTGAATTGTTTTTCTTGACAGTTGTATGAAATGGCAAAAATCCAGGGTTTCAATTTGCTTAAAAAAATATTTTCCCGACTGTGCTTGTGCCTATTCAAATGTATACTTACTGATACCAAGATGGCTATCTAACTCATCGTACAAACCCTGTTAAGAATATAATGGACAAGTTGTAACATAAACCCGATCAAAATACATTTCTCTAATGAATTTAAATTTAAATTTGCAAACAGTATCAAAGGGATACCTCTGGAAGCTGAGTTTAGATAAGTTTTATCAAACCTGTCCTATTTACAAAGAATATTGAACCTAAATATGTAGTGTTAGGGTTGAAAATTGATTGGGGGTAGTAAGAAAAAATATGGAAGCAGGAATTCAATAAAAACGGAAGGAATTTGATCATGAGAGGCTGATGAAAGAAAAAATGTATGATTAGAAACTTTTACCTAAGTTCTTTTTGTTTATTTTATAAGGAGGGGTAGGTTCATGATAATATAAACATATTCAAACGTAGATTCAGGCAATACATTACAACACTTGAACATAAAACAGAATATTATTATTATGCTAATATAATGTCTCCAACACTAGATTTAACTAATTATAATAGTACTAGTCAATCACTTACAATGTATCTCATTATAAGCGAACGGTTATTTTTAAATTCTTATGAGAAATAAAGTTCTTTAAACCTAAATAATGAGATGATTATTTGATTATGTCAAGTGTAGGACAAACCAGAGCGAAAGGGAAATAAAAAGCATTCATTTGAACAAATAAGCATAATTTATTTACTGAGTTCAAATCATAGATAAAAGCACAAATATAATAACTACGGTGGTACATTTGTAAATATTATTATTACAATTCTGAGTACTTACATGGGTATTACAGAGCTCCTTACACTTTCGCAGTTCAACAACCACTCCCTAGCTAAAATGGCGCGGCCACGTAACTTAATATGGGATCCTTTATAACAGACTCAAATAGTCAATTGACATCTTAATATCCGGTAGCGCCATTTTAGCATTTTAAACAAATCAAATAACTTTTAAATTTTACTAAATGCAACTGTGTTATTTCAAAAATACTGTAAATATCTTATAACTACCTAAAAACTTATATAAATAGCTAACACAAGGAAGAAAGTTAAAAACAAAAAATCATTATTTGGGAGCAGTTTATTAAATAGATACTTACATAATTATACCATTAATATCCGTCCGTTACCAAGGAAACCACATGTGCAGAACGAATTAATGCCAAACTTCCTTGTCTTCAACGTAATCTTTAATTTTAAAATATGTTTTTTTGATAAAGACACGTTTGATGTGAGTTTTGAACTTCCCATCGCTAAGTTCTGTAACCGACTTTGGCAACTTGTTATAAAAGCGGATACTATTTATAAGAATTACTTGCTTGTTTTAGTCAATCTAAAGAGTGTCACAGTTTCATGTTTACTACGTGTATTTATATTATGGAAATCGCTTCTTATTTTGAAAAGTTATTGCGAACATACAAAATACTTTCTAAGATATAAAGAGAAGGCAGTCAGTTTATCAATTTCTTTGAATTTGTCTCTTAGGGACTCACGAGGACCCAATTTATAGATCGCGCCTTCGGGTATGCAACCCTTAAAATACGAAGACATGTGACATCCACCAATCCGCACTGGATTCACGTGGTGTATGACCCAATCCCTCGCACAGAAGAAGCCTGTATTCCAGCAGTGGGAATATGATTACACTTTATTTCTATGATAAGTTTATGCAGAAACGGTAATTTTTTTCCACAATTCTTTCGTATATCGGACAGGATTTCTAAGGGAAAGTAGCTCAGTACGACGCAGCGACGTATAGACCCCCCCCCCCCCTCCTTATCTGTTCCTCCCCTTATCTGTTGCAGATGATAAAATCGACAGTTTGAATACTTACTACTCTTTTTCCCTGAAATCCTAATAAAATTAACATCAAGATGTTAATTTTCACAAAAAGCCATAAGCTCTCAGCTCAGACTTTCCAAACAGCAATTGAAACTTTTCAACTTAAACTATACAGGGTTATTCTTAATTGGCTAGCAAAACTCCGCAGACGCGATCGGTATCAATACCAAAACGATTAAAAAAAAAAGTTTTTTTTTTTTTATTCCGTTCTAATACCAAAAGCTAATATCACTACGCAGGTTTTTCAAAAAAAAAAATATCAGAGTCAATTTTTTAAATATCAGTCTTCAATCAGTGCGTCCTGCCTGTTATGACTTACGGAGCCGAAACGTGGACACTCACGGTACGTTTGGTCCATAAATTCAAGGTCGCTCAGCGAGCTATGGAACGGGCTATGCTTGGAGTTTCTCTGAGGGATCGTATCCGGAACGAGGTGATCCGGCAGAGAACCAAAGTTGTCGACATAGCTCACAGAATAAGCAAGCTGAAGTGGCAATGGGCCGGCCATATTAGCCGTAGAACCGATAACCGCTGGGGTAGACGTGTTCTTGAGTGGAGACCGCGAATTGGCAAACGTAAGGTAGGACGTCCTCAGGCTAGGTGGAGCGACGATCTCCGCAGGGTGGCTGGTAGCAGCTGGATGAGAGTTGCCGAGAATCGAGCTGAATGGTGTGCAATTGGAGAGGCCTATGTCCAGCAGTGGACTGCTATAGGCTGATGATGATGATGATTAAAACGGAATAAATATTTTTTTGGGAGGTTTATGGCCACAATTAGTGTTGTTATTTGTATTATGAGTTGAGAAAAACTGTTTTCTTATGTTATATCGTGTTTAAGTATAAAATCATCCCATCACGTTAGTGAAGTTTACAAAAAAAATAAGATTTTTAAACTGATATTTCAAGTGACTACAATAATTTCGGTTGATGACCTCACAACAAAATCATCAAAGTAATTTATTATTTGTTTTATGATGTTTAGATACCGGTACCATCGCATCAGCGGAGTTTAGCTAGCCAATTTAAAATATCCCTGTATAACCAGCTGGCTATATAACTAACTGGCTACATGACATGGCTGACTATTCTAGCGGAAAAAGCCTCGCCGTTCGGAGCCAACTGCACGTAATTATAAATGCAACAGATGGACTAGTTTTGATACTAATTAACAGTGATTCTGGGTACTCTCATTAAGGTCTCGGTATTCAATCTTCATAAATAAACCCTGTAGTACAATATGACATCACGATTGTATATAAGCATAGGCAGAGATGCAGAACGAGATTTTTGCCCTAAACAGGTACAAATCGTCTACCTAGCCTTTTTCCCAACTATGTTGGGGTCAGCTTCCAGTCTAACCAGATGCAGCTGAATACCAGTATTTTACATGGAGCGACTGCCTATCTGACCTCCACAACCCAGTTACTAGGTAATACGATATCCCTTGGTAAGACTGGTTGTCAGACTTTCGGGCTTCTGACGACCCGTAACGACTGTCAAAGAGCCACGAATGGTAGGCGGGACCAACGGCTTAACATGATTTCCGAGGTACGGAGGGGTCTTGGTATGTAAAGATGATCACCCATCCACGGACCAACCGCGGCAAGCGAAGCTTAACCTGATCGATCGACCCGTGCGGCTGTTATTACTTAGCCACAAGCCCCTTACAATAATAATAATATATATATGTCGGACAACGGAAGGTTTCTCTCGTTATCATCAGCCTTATTTTAACTACTGTGGGCATAGTGTTGGTAGTGTTGGTGATTGCACAATAGAAAAACCGAATTAAACTCAAAAGCCATTTACTCAACCTGAGAACCTTAAAGTTTACATAAGACAGTCCTCCAAAACGCCCATCCCTTCACCACTTCCTAGTGCTTTAGCTGGGAAGAAGAAGTAGAGGAACAAACTCCCCAGCAGCACATCTGTCCGTTCGGTTAGAAGAACTTGATTCTATACAGTAATGGGTATGCAAATTAATTAATGTAGGAACACGACACAACCATACCGAACGCGCAACAGTTTCTAGACGTCTTCACTGCTTGACCGCCACCGATGAACTTCACTTGCCGCCGGTCTAACGTTATGTTGTAGACCCTGTCATGCGCCGCTAAACAACACCGGCGTCCCGATTAGTCAAGACTCGATGGCGCGAACTTCAATAACTCCATCGAACGCGACTAGATGGCGCTGGCGTACCGGATACAACTCATCTCCGACATAATATAATTATTTTGATATATCAATAACTATTTCAGTTGCGTTGTTACAAATCCCATTTTTTTTTGTTTTGTTTTGTTTTGTTTTATTTTTAAATTATATTTTATGCTACAGCTAAAATTTACTAAACAAAGCTAACAAACGCGTGCAAAAATCATAAATTGAAAAAAATAAAGTTTAGTTATTTTTATCGGAAAATACTTCAATAATTTATCTAACCCAACAAAAATTCGCGGAATATGAGCTTTGTGTAACAATAAATAAAAAATAACAAAATCTCTGGCTCTGTATATAAATTGTATGTAGAATAAAACATTTAAAAAATGTATGATGAACAAAAGTAATCAGATTTGCACTTCACTGTTTATTGGAAAATACGTTAAAACAACAGGAAAAACGGTAATTATTGGGATTTTTGCAAAACAACACATAATATCATGCCTGTAGTCCCAAAAGGTCAGATAACGGAAGGTGTATCTTATAGTACACATACATTTCGCCAGATACGTTTACGAAAGCGTATAGAGGTATGAGGAACAGGGTGTAAAGTTCACTCATCCTCCATAGAAAAGGGAGGATCCTCCGACCAGACGGGTGTCGTGTCTGGTGGGCAACTGCCCGATGGTTGATGTCGGGATGTTGTAATATATGCTAGTTGCGAGGTAAACTCTGATTGCGCGATGCAGGATTTGTGACGTCAGGTCTTTGATGCGTAGTTCGCATGTGGCGTTGTAGATGCCGCCACAAGCGTCAGACAACCCGCAAATGCAATTTTTGTTTTTTTTTTTTATTTGCAGGGCAATATCATGTTGTATGTTGATCTAAATATGATTCGCGGCCGTATCAAATATTTATTTGTATACTTAAGACCATAACAGTCATCAATACAACTCTGTAACTTCATAGTACCCTATTGAATGACTATTTCATGAAATAATGACATTTGAGGTCAATTCTAACTTAAGGAGTGCTGATTCTTCTTTCTGATTGTAATGATCATAAATTTCTTTCTTTTCTTTCTTTCTTTCTTTTCTTTACTATAATTCATTAAAGCATATTTGTTACGGTCGCGAATCATATTTTAATCAACACACCGTCGCAATGGGCAATTTTTTTTTTTTACGAAATGGATTTAGTGCTTTAACGAGCTGAGAAATAGCCATAGTTTATATTAGTCGATAAATCTAAGAATAACATAATAATAATAATAATCTAATCTTTTCTAATCTATCTATAATTTTATCATGACCGTAAGCAGGATTTTTAAATGCTAAATCACGCTGATTCATATTAAAATAACTGTTTTACGCGCATCATTTAGTTTTTAAACGTCTTTAAGTAGAAGTGTAGTTCTGTGGCCCTAAGGTGACAAAAGCAGAAGACAGTAAAAGACGTTAACAAAAAATTACTTCGCAGTTAAATTAGCGCATCCCCCTTAAGTCCCACGTAATAGGGAACAAATCTAGACTCCAAGCTGCTACTGAGAAATTCCTGATGGAAAATCCCAATACATTTTGCTGTGACTACCAAGCTCTTAATATTCAAAATTTATTTTTATTAATAACCAAACTTTTTTTTTTTTTTTCTTTAAAATTTAAACTTAACTATAAGTAATACACCTAAAAATTTAAGCTATTGAATTCAAATAATATATCTCAGTAGTCCGTTCGCATGTTTCATGTTTTATTACTTATCCTAGTTAAACAGGGAAACCTATTATTAGCCATACAATCTGTAATTATACATACTTTGTAATATACTATATAATGTATCGCTGTTGGTTGCCTAAATAAATAAATAGACCTGGAATCGAACCCAAGACCAAGTAGTAGCGCTTGCGACCACTAGTCAAACGAGGCAGTCAAGGAGTAGAGAGTCAAAGTTCAGAGTTTGGCAAAACAAACAAACTAAATGTATAGCTCGGAGCTTTTCCGTTGAAACAAAGGTCATTTTAGAGCAATTAAGCACGGTTTTTACAAAAAAGACGGTAAATTTGCTCTCAGGGGCGTACGGTAAGCAAAGCACTTTAGAAATATTCGCGTTACTTACGGGTGAATGGAACTGTGGGGTTGATTTTCCTCGTACAATGGGCATTAATAGCGGGGCCTATCAGAATACCATAGATATCTAGATAGGAGCCATTTGTCCTCATACAGGACCTTCTGTTTTATTTATGACATTACTTACATGACATTATTTACCTACAAATCGAATTCCATTTCTTTATTAGTGGCTTTTGTGGACATGATATTTATTCAGATATGTTACTGTAGTTGTAATTGCAATCATGTCATTAATATTTTATTTACTTAGATTATTTTCTATTTTGTGAATGTGAGAACGTTGTAGGCCTAGTAGAGTGTAGATTTGTTGGCACTTTTCTATTTTGTTAAGTAGGTACCTGGTAATTGTTGAAAGGCCTACACTGTCCTCCCATACCTATTATCACTGTTATTTAATAATATTGTAAAGCCAATTATTTTTAAAAGAATAACCGTGGAGTTTCTTGCCGGCTCTTCTCCATAGGAAACGACTAATTGGAACCGTGCACCTAGCTTCTGACGTTTCATAAGTGCCCACGTAGGTTAAATGTGAAATAAAATATTTTGATTTTGATTTTGATTTTATATATAAAATCTAAAAAAAAAAAATCTAATATATTTTATATATATTCTATTCATACACAAAATATTTAAAGAGAAACATATATAGGTGGTTAAAAAGCCATAGCAGCGAAAACAATTTTTTTATCGCAATGTCTTTATTTTTACATAGTTATTATAATTTTAGAATTGCTTGAGACATTTTGCAAAAAACCCTTTACTTAGGTACTTATTCTATGAAAGACCCGCCCGGACGCGGTGACGGTGGCGGCACGAGCGCAGTGCCTTTTGATAATTAATCATCATATCAAGTAATTCTCAATTATTTAATGTATTAAATAATACACTCAGATATTTAATAAAAAATCATTTCCATGACTTCTTTACCACCTATATGTGTATCTCTTAAAATATTTCGTGTTTGAAGATTATACCTTTTATATATTTTTTTTATTTTTTATACTTTTATCATTGTGTTTAGTTTGTGATCTTCCTGTCTGAGTCATAATAAATACTTATTCTTTCTTTCATTATAAAAGCCTTTACAATTTAATATTAAAAACCATTGTATGGGAAAGGCGTTGGTCATAAAAATGGCTTATTCCACAAATCCCCCCTGAAAAATCCCCCTTAGAAGAAAAAGTGGAATATATAAAAACCAGTCTAGAATTCACCCCTGATAATCCAGCTTATTTCACTAAACCCCCAGAGAATCCCCCTCAGTTGGGGAAAACTGAACCCTAATGTAAAAAAAAACACGTGTTTATCTATCTATCGTGGATTATCAGGGGTGAATTCTAGACAATTTTTTATAGATTCCACTTTTCCTCCTAAGGGGGATTTTCAGGGGGGGTTCGTGGAATAAGCCATAAAATTTACTTGTCGTCCTATTAATACATTTGGGTCGAATAGGTATTGAAGTTTTGTATGGGACAGTCGATATTTTTTTCGCGTTTACGATGTTGGTCCCATGGAGAAAGTTGTTCAATTTGATGGTCTGTACCACGTAAACGTAGTAGTAATCTAACTCAATACCTACTCAATATATTTATTGCTTCCAAATGTGAACTTGGGTTGTAGGTTGTACAAAAATGTGATCATTGTGGACCCTGTCGGGCACAGCAAAATTGGGAGAGAGGCAATTAAATATGACCATGCATTTCAGATATACGCAGTAGATAACGTTGTACTTTCCGTGTATCCAGGACAGTTAGCCCATTTATGAACCTCACTGACTTTATTTTTACTATGTAATACTAATAAATAACTTATTTATATAATACTTCAAGCACAGAAATGTACAGAGGCGGAGTTAATGCCATAGGTATTTTCTACCAGTCAACCTTTGGGTGATGCAGAGACAAACAAGTAGGTGCAATTACGAAAAATCTTGGAATAAATATAAAGATACTTAAAAACTATAAATATAATATATATACCAAATTTCTAATTTCTATATAAATACAAGCGCAAATAAACATACATAAATAAACGAATATACTAAAACAAATAAGACAAACTATGGGAAAACATTAACGTTGTGATGATACTGCCAGATACTTACGAATGTGCTCGCGAACTTTCACTTTAAATGATAATCGGTTGGTTGCCATCCTGATTTCCAGAGGGAGCGCAATCAATAAATAATTAATAAATAATATAAATAACGGACTGGTCCGTGGGGTACCGGACGTAAAGAATAGCACCACCCCATTTCCTCTCGTGGTGGGTGTCGTAAAAGGCGACTAAGGGACTTACTAGAGAATGGTCAGCAGCTTTCTTTATGCATTTCTTACACCTTACTACGATCGCCAACCCGCCTGCCAAGCGTGGTGATTATGGCAACCCCCCCCCCCCCCCCCCCAAATGACAAGCACAAATAAAAATGGTCCCTAGTGCCCAGCGGCCCACCTTATCTTGGCTGCGGGAAGCACAGAACCGATCGAAGTGGCAGTTCTTTGGAGAGGCCTATGTCCAGCAGTGGACGTCATTCGGCTGATGTGATGATGATGATGATGATGAATATAAATAATTGTAATATATTTCCACAAATAAAAACAAAAGTTCACTAATTTACTCCCTGACTAAACAGATAAATAAAATTGTCACCGCTGTCAAGGGTGACAGTTCTGTGGAACACTTGTTAATCTAAGAGGTCCCCCGACTGCAATGACCATTTTATTTATCTGTTTAGGCAGCGAGTAAATGAGTGACCTTTCGCTTTGTATATGCCTATAGATTAAACTAATAGAACTTGTTTTTTACTTCAAGTTCGGTTTTGCATGTATACCCTTCCTATGTAGAATGTATGTATGTCAATCCATACTAATATTATAATTGTGAAAGTACTCTGTCTGTCTGTGTGTATGTTACGTTTTAACACCTACACCGCTGAACCGATCGTCATGAAATTTGGCAGAGATATATAGCCTGGGATATGGAAAAGGACATAGGTAGATAGATAGATAGATAGATAGAATACTCTTTATTATGTACACCATAAAAATTACAGATATAAATGTAGAACTGTTACATAGGGTGTCACAATGGGCGGTCTTATCGCTAAAAGCGACCTTTTACAGACAACCTTTGGATGGATCAAAAAGTAGAAGGAGAGACAATACTGCAGGTAGTCAGTGGTGTACCATTTACTTAGACATAGGCTACTTTTTTACGCGATAACCGATATCCACGCGGGCGAAGCCGCGAGCAAAAGCTAGTAAATTATATAGTTTTGGGATTTGCTCATCAAACCAATCAATTTGATACACTGGACCATATTTAAGTATTTTTTATTTTTTTTATTCACTTTTGAAAATGGTACATCTCGGGGGCCATTCAAGTATTACGTAAGCAGAATTTTAGTAATTTTGAACCCCCACCTCCCCCTTGTCAGCAAAAGTAGACAAAGCTCATACCCCCCCCCCCCCCCTTTTCTTACGTAAACATTGGTATTTTTTTTAATCTGTTCAGGTTTCTTTACTGTTATTCATGAGTCTAGAACTAAGGAATTTATAGACTAAAAGTAATTGAATGCCCATTTAAGTAAATTCCCTACTTCGGTTTTTTCTAACCATAAAAAATCGCGTGAGAACGAGAAAGCAATATCAATTATTTTGGGGAATCTCTGAACATTGGGTTGCCATCTTTGTTCAAATCAAATTCAATTAATTTTGCAATTGAATCTGAAACGTAAAGTAATAAATATTGCTGAGGTAATCCTACCATCCAGACCTCCATCCCCCATGTCATCAAAAATAATCAAAGCAAAGACCCCCTTTTGGTGCTTACGTAATAATTGAATGACCCCTCGGTAGTCACTCCCTTTCTAGCCATATCAGCTTTCTCAAAGTCCATCCATCGTTTCTTTGATCTTCGCCTACTCTTGTAGACACCCACATTCATAGATACTCAAATTCTTGAAAGAATTTTACTCTTTAAAAATTAACAGCATCAAATATACCAACGTTACCGCGAAGCACTCTACTGCAGACTAATGACCGAATTCACTGAGTGTCGCTTCCATATTCATGTGGTTTGCATGACTAGCGGTAATTGATAGCGAGAGACCGCTATGGCACTGTGTGCCTCATCTGATATCATTTTGGGGGTGAACAGAAATGTTCGTAATAATTTTATGACATATACATTTATACTGTCGTACGATAGTAGTGCTTCAATAAAATTATTGGATGGTACAGGACCACCACAATTTTATAGTGGTCCTGTACCATCCGGGTTGTTCCAATCTGACCGCGAAAATGTATGTGAAGTCAGCTGTCTGTAGTGTTGTTAAATGGCAATTTGAAATTGATCTACCAGAATCGCGTCGCACCGCACCGTCACGTCGCAAAAACGACTTGACTTCATTCACCGTAGTGACCAGGCTGACAAAAAAGGCACAGAGGTTCTTATGGCTTGCATACCTACTGCTTGATATAACCAGAGAGATTAAAATAAAATTTCGCTTCACCAGGTTTGGCGATACGGTGATCAGTAAACGTAGTATGTTGTTGAAGAAAGGAGATAGCCTATTAGTCTCTGCTGCTCCATAAACTGCTACTACACCCGTATTTTCCTGAATCATGGGCAATTTTTTGGAACCACTAACTCCTATAGGTAACACATATGGATGCGCGATGATTTTCGATAGATTTTTTTAAATTGGTTTTACGAAAACGGTGGATGGACGTAACAACGACTGTTGGAGAGAATTGGGTGAAAATCAGCAGTTGTTTTTAAGGAGAGGGTTGCACAATACCTTATTTGATGCGATGATGGCCTGGAGCGAGGACACATAAGCGATTTTCCACGAATTTCCACTTGATATGCACGAATTTGAGCACAAGAGCTGCTCACGCGACGCAATACGATCACAGACGAACGCTATATTGGTTTTCTTCTAATTCCAATATGGTGACGAGTAGCTTGGTCTTGCTCCCACTCGGATGAAAGGCAATGTGCAAGAACGGTATAGTAGATAAGGATGCAGCAAAACCAACCTTAATACATTAATACGTTTGCCAAAATATCAAAAAAAAAAAAGAAAGGAAGTCACAATACTGTAATTGCAATCGATCAGCGCAAGCAACAAATAAAACACGTAGGAAAACTGACACGGTGGACTGTATTTTCATTAAAAAACTTCAGGCTTCTTTCTTGAACTTTTATTTCTTCTATTACTTGTTCAGGACCGGCTTGCTGCTGAGTGTTGAGCGACGATTGTTGCTGATCGTGTTTTCGGCGACAAACCGGCCCTTTTATATACAATTTTACCATGTCACAAGTAGCGGGTAGCCCTGAGTGCATGTTCTGTCATATTTTCCAATCAGAGTACCGTATTGCTCATTTATTCTAGTTGGGCTCCGAACAGGTTTCGACCTGTTCGTGCGTGTCTGAGCCGCGCTCAGGGCCACCTTACAATCATCGCATGTACTTACGTCTAAGTGAAACAGCCCTACTCTTTGTACAGGAAGTCCCTACTATCAAATAATCATTTATTTAGGTAAAATCAACACTTATATCTATCTTAATTAATCAGACTTATTAAAATGAAACACATGATATACTTAAATCTACTTATTATCTATGATGGTGGAGCTCCGACGTCCGCAACAAAAACAAACTGCGTTAATCTCCCATAAAAAAAAACAACAACATCGCCAAAGATTCTAATTAACCACCTATTGAATAAGCTCCATTCTAGCCCTAATTAAGAACAAAACAAACAAAAACTACCCACCTTTTGTTACGGCTAGGAAGCCAATGAAAAGCGTCCATTCAAAAATACGCCTAAGGCCTCGACCCAGCAATTATTACTGTTGCGAAGTCAACAATGAAGAATGGTGAATTAAAAGCTTTAGAATTAGCGAACTCAGAAACTAAATTTAAGCCAAATATGAGTTAATGTTTTGGGAATGAATTGTTAAGGTGGGGTTTGATTTACGCGAATTTTATAAAAACAAAATTCCAAAGTTTGTAAAATAAAATATAAACACATATTCTCAGATGTCATTTATTATAAACCATTAATAATATCAAAATACAATTTACAATCTAACACTAAAATTTTATATTATGTACACATAAAAAAAACGGGAAGAGCTAATTGGGCATTAAAAAATTCGTTCGCATCGCTGCTCGCTATCAGTAGGAAAAGCGCCCAAAAGGTTGGATGCGTTGGATAGCAATGCCTTTGAGATTAATTTCACAGTTCTGAAAACGAGAAGTAAATGAAAATGTTCCCCATTCATTTTGCTGCATTGCATATTGCATAATGGGTATGTTTCCAGGTAGAAATATCAAATTCTGGAAAATGAAAAGCCTGTTCCGTGAAAATCCAGAATTACCATAAAACAGCTTCCTCATCATCATTATTTCAGCCGAAAGACCTCCACTGCCGGACATAAGCCTCCTCCAAGCATCGCCACTTCGACCGGTTCTGTGCTTCCCGCATCCAGCGGATTCCTGCGGCCTTCACAAGGTGATGACCTTGTGAAGGCCGCAGGAATCCACCTTGCGGGAGGCCTTCCAACGCTACGTCTTCCGGTACTCGGTCGCCACTCCAGAACCTTTCGGCCCCATCGGCCATCTGTTCTGCGAGAAATGTGCCCTGCCCACTGCCACTTAAATTTCGCAATTCTTCGGGCTATGTCGGGTACCTTGGTTCTCCTGCGGATCTCTTACTTTCTGATTTGATCACGATGGTAAACTCCAAGCATAGCCCTCTGCATTGCCCTTTGGGTGACTTTTAGCCTTTTGATAAGGCTCATTGTGAGCAACCACGTTTCAGTGCCATAGGTCATCACTGGCAACACGTACTGGTCCAACACTTTCGTCTTGAGACCCTGTGGTATGTGGGACGAGAAGATATTGCGTAGCTTGCCGAATGCTGCCCAGCCGAGTCGGATTCGACGATTGACCTCTTTCTCGAACCTAACCGGACAACCACCTACCTAACTACCTACAGGACAGTTTGTCCTAGGTAAACATACTCGTCCATAACTTCGAGTGTAGCGTCTCCGATCTTCATGAGAGTGTGTGTTACATGAGCATTTGACATGACCTTTGTCTTGTCCATGTTCATTCTAAGACCCACCCTTTCAGAAGCTCTACTGAGGTCATCGAGCCTTATACTGAGGTCTTCTAGTGTCAGCCATGACGACTATATCGTCGATAAACCGAAGGTAAGTGATGTAAAAACGGCTTAATATTTCATATTTCACATTCAACTCAATAAAACACATTACAACAGCAATATTATATACCTAAATACGAAATAACGGAACAAACTGACCACCCCATAACTCGTTGCGGCAGTGTTATCATTGCCAAAACGCATACTGGCCAGTTAGCAAAAAACCGCAACACAAATACTGGTGTACGCATCGAATGCTCCAAAACTCGAATAAACAAACAATAGGAATTTTGTACTGTTAACAACACACCCCCGAAAGGTTACGCAGAGGTTACCTTGAGTACTGCTTGCACTGCTATTTTAATAAAATGGGGTTTTAGTGAGTATATGTAGGGTCTAGTAAAGACTTTTAGAGAGTAATGACGTATTTTCGCTATCATAGAAAGGTTTAAAGTATGATTACTTTAACTCACACACTGGTGCCGATTCCCTTGTTCACAAACTAAACTAAATTTAAGTTCAGTGCATCTTTTTCTTTCTATTTCATTAAGAAAAGGACAGGAGATAAATTTTAGTTTAGTCCTGTCAAATTAATCAGCGCTTGACGTAAATTGACGTAATTTTAGTCGGCAAGTTTTTAATCACGTCTAAACTTGTATGAAGTAGTGACAGACACTGACGTTTATGAGTAGCGAGTCTACCAATTATAGTAGACTTTATTTGGGCCGTTCGGTACGGACAATGTGTCATCAAGACAAGTATACTCGTATAATCTAAGATTCGTAATATACCTATATATATTCGTATTCGTATTGTATGAAAGTAACAGGTGTCAAAAAAGCATTCTCTCGGTAGACGGAATATAGAGGTCACCTAACTTTTCACGGTGAGATTTTTACAAAATCGACCGGCAGTCGGCTAGATAGCAATCACTCAAACACTAACGACATCATTTTGTGGATACCGAATCGCTGCCAACCTTGTTAATTATGCCAATATCGGGCTTAGATAATTTGTTCGACCAATCTGTGGGATCGACCCAATATGGGAGAGGACGTGTAGGGTAATTTGTGTTTAATACTAAGTTTGACTTGTATTATTTGGTTGAAAGTTGAATGAAAATTCAAGTTAATACACCGATTGATAATAGCTATATTGTACCACGCCTTCCTGACTACTATACTTAAATATTTCGTGCCAATTATGAAAGAAGAAAACGAAAGAAGGCTTGTAATGTAACTGACATTAGAAAAAGCCTCTTCTCTTGCAGAGAAGGAACGACCATTTACCAGCGCGATTGGTGAATGCGTATTTAGTCTATACCCAAAGTCTCTAATTCAGATAATTTATGTAAACAAAGTAATGTCACTGTCAAAATGACAGGACAGTGCTGCAAAACATTTTATCATTATAATTTTTTGTAAATAATCATCTATGAAATTAAAGTGAATTAATTATAAGAACTATGCAAACAAAATACCGTTGCCAAACAATGTTTTATCTAGTGTGTCGGAGACACGGCCTATGATAGTCATAATCAGCCCATTTGAGTCCACTGCTAGACGTAGGCCTCCCAAAATCGACTTCCACTCGAAACAGTTTACAGCCGTTTTCATCCAAAATGTGGCTAGGTATGTTACATACAATATGAATCTATGAATGAGAGTTGTAATACTAGTGTTGTTAAAGATGTAAAAAATGTGAAAATGTTTAGATCTACTGCATTGTTACCAGTATCATAAAATATTTTATACCACAAAATCTCCTTTTCCTAATAACTTTGTATAAAACCGAAAATTTATAAAAATAATTACGGTATGATTATTTTATAATTATTATTTTCTTAAATTCAGTACTTAAAAGAAAATGGAACCTATGTTTCACCATTTTATGTGAATTACCATTACGAAGATATTTTTTTGTTATGTTATCCCCTTTGTTTACATGAATTATCTGAATTTGAGACTTTGGGTATAGTTTTCCTTAAGACAATTTTCTTTACCGTAAGTCTGTGATTCATTCAACTAGGATTTAGTTTGAACCAAGATTTATGAATGTGAAAATGTCAATGGCAGGTTCGAAATAAAAAAAAGTTTTTTTTTTTTTAAATTCCGCATAAAGGGAACTAAGCCTTAACAAAACGTTTTAACCTTAAACAGAATTCAAATTGAGAAACTTCGAAAGCTTTTGATTCCGAAAATAATTAGTAAGATTACGGATTCCAAGGGTTTACTCCGAACTCATAATAATGATGAATGCGAAAATTCTCTACAATATTAAATTTTAATGAATTTCTCGAGACTGTGGTGAGTTGAAAGTTTTATTAAAATTAACTAAGTGATTATCTACTTTAGAGATTTTAGGAGGTTATGCTCCAAACTCATACACACAGTTTCTAAATTGAGAATTTGAAGTTAAGAACTCGTCAGACTCTTACTAAAGGTGAAAGCGTTAGAGTATCCCATGAAATTAAAATTTTCTTACGTTTATTGCATTTTGCATGTCAGTATCAGGTTATATGTTGATCTAAATATGATTCGCTGCATTATAAAGTATTTATTTTAGGAATTTTAATTATTAAAATCATAAACACAAACCTCTAAGTTCATATTCCGTGGTTTCCGTACGTCTTTTTCAGGTAACCACTGAAAATCAGCGCTGTACTGTGGGTCCCTCATAGCACAGCATCATGCTGAGTGGAAGCCTTCTTGTCACAGTCATGACGTGCAACTGCCGACTATTTTCGGCTTTGTGCCTGTGATTATAATGTAGATCTCTTTTGTTCTATTTTTCTTGTCCCTACTTATTCAAGTTAATAAACACGCACACACAAAAATATTATTGTTGTATGCAAGTGTTTCTGTGACAAATAAGTCTATTTATCTTTCTTTCTTTTTTTTTTTTCATATTACCCTATTGAATGACTATTTCATGGAATCATGCCATTTGAGGCTAATTTTAACTTAAGGAGTTGTATTGCTGATTCTAATGATTATAATTCTGTAAATACACATTTGTAACGGTCGCGAATCATATTTTAATCAACATACACCCAGACAATGAGAAAATTTGAATTTCGCGGGATACCTTGACGCATCCCCCTTAAGAGGATTCCTTCAAAATAACACGCGAAATTCAAAATTCAGAAACAGGAAAGACGACGGAATATTTTTAGCTGTCTCTACGGTGAAAAGCATGTAAAAAAATACAAAAAGATTCTCTCCGGCGGGGAATCGAACCCCGGTCTCCCGCGTGACAGGCGGGGATACTTACCACTATACTACCGAAGACATGATTCTTTAAGCCAAATTTACCGTACGTATCCAAAATAATTAGTCGATTTTATACTAAAACATAAATAAAAATTGTTGTAGGTATTTCAAAATCTTAAAAGACCAGCTGTTCAATTAGTTAAAGACCATGCAGAGATATTTAAACAGTAGGTACCAATAGTACGAACAAGAAAATATTTACATTCATGAGTATAATAATTACCTATGTAAGTAAGTTTACAGTTGGTCGTAGTTTAGCAGAAAGGACTAAACTCACATTTTATCCAAAGAGGTCCTAACGGTTGGTTCTTTCACTCAGCAAAAAAGATCCGTGACACTACAAAGATAAGGTTGATTTTTTAAAGTATGGGAACCAACTCATTTGAAAGTGGGTACCTTCTCTTAAGGCGACGACAACCGTTTTTTAATGATTTTATACTGATGATCACGTCTAAACGAGTAGTGTTAATGACTTGGAAAAAATATATGTTAAATTAGAGCATTTTTTTTAATAACTTGGTACCTATATGAGTATCTAGATTCTGTTTATATTACACAGTGAAATTAATTTGTAAATGCATGTCTAACGCGGATAAAAAACTGAGAATCACGCAAAATCTATCAAGCGTATTTTTCTGTAACCTTCACCTTTTTAAAGATAATTTAACTATTGATCTTTTAATATACGTGTTTTATTAAAATACCTTTTGTTTTATGTATAATAAATTAATAATGCGTCTTATTTGCGACAGCGCTCCTGGATGGGCGGGTCCTATTTATTGGCTGGACGTAAGACGTGTTGCGTGAGCTCAGTACAGAACACGCAAGCTAACCACTCAAGGTCACTGGCTTATATCTACGTCTTAACCGTAAGGACTTTAGGACTTCTTTAGTATATACAACAAATTTTTGGGTTGAATCTTTTTTGCTCAACTACGTCTAGTTATCGTGATACTTGCATAATCAAATCCCCATACAGTTTTGGAGATAAAGGGGCTCGTGGCTAACTGATAACAGCCGCACGAATCAATCGATGATTCTATGTTCTATGTTAAACTCAAATTGTATTTTGCTAGACCAAAATGACAGCTGCGATCGACCGTTTAAAAAAAATTATACGATAAATAATTAATATTACAGAGATAACACAAAAACAGTGAAGGTCATCCTGCAGATAATGATTGACGTCACTCGATAACTAGATTATTTATTAGGTTATTTTTATGTCGACACCAAATGTCATTTTAGTCTAGCATATTAAAAATCAGAGTATAAAGGGTTTGGTTTCCGCAATTAGTCCTTCAGGCGGATCATTGTACGTGGGCCATGACGGCAGTCGGTGATTTACCCAACCAGCCCACCTCCCTCCAGAAGTTGATCACGCCTCCTGGTCTGTTTAGAACATCTGTGAAAGATCCGGTGCCTCGAGGATTTCAGTTATAATCTGGGTAATGGAGCCGATACCCTTGTTCACAAACTAAACTAAATTTAAGTTCAGTGCATCTTTTTATTTCTATTTCATTAAGAAAAGGACAGAAGATAAATTTTAGTTTAGTCCAAGTTTATACAAGTTTAGACGTGATTAAAAACTTGCCGACTAAAATTACGTCAATTTACGTCAAGCGCTGATTAATTTGACAGGACTAAACTAAAATTTATCTTCTGTCCTTTTCTTAATGAAATAGAAAGAAAAAGATGCACTGAACTTAAATTTAGTTTAGTTTGTGAACAAGGGAATCGGCACCAATGCATGCATTCATCGAGTAACAACGACGGTTGCAACGGTTTCTTCAGCCTCCATGCAAGCCCTGCACAGAGGACTGTTGTTTATGCCTATTGTCGATCGGAGGTTGAGCTACGGTTGTCGCGTTTTGTTCGTGGATGGGTGACCATCCATTACATATAGAGAATTAGAGTGCCGAATTTAAGTTTTTTATGAGTGTAGGCCACCTTATTTCCGCCGCCCCTTGTACACACGGCTACATATCAAACTATACAAAGCTAGTTTACGCTGGTCTCGCATTGTATAGGATTTCCGTATAGTGAGAGATCAGCTTATACTGGAAATGTATAGCTTGATATGTAGCCGTGTGTACCTTTCTAAAATAATAATTTTCCATATGTAGTGATGATGATGATGGGGCTCCCTTTTCCGCACTTAGACTCCTATTTGGTCCGTTGCTCGTGGAGATTCTAGCTAACAGAGCCAGCTTAGCTCCGCCCAAAAGCACAGAAGCTTCCTGGGAGCTTCACAGGCTTCACGGAGCGACCTCACTGTTCCGAGGATTTCTTCACGTTGTGGAGCCACGGCCTCGCATTCCAGAATGACGTGGGCGGCTGATTCCTCGTCGTCAAGGCAGCCCCTGCAAAGGGGGCTGTCTGTGGCGCCTATTTTAAAAAGGTGATTGTTAAGGAGATTATGGCCCGTAATTGTACCTATTATTATTCTAAGGTTGTTTCTACTAAGGCTGAGAAGTTTTTTGGTTAATCGCGGGTGTACCATTGGTAAAGCCAACTTTGACTGTCTACAGTCTGTTACCCGTGACCATCTGTTGTTATGGAGATCGGTCGATCTTTGGCGAATCCACGCACGAAATTGAAAGAAAGGCAGAGGGAGAAGTGGGTACGGGCCTAGCACCTTCATATCGGAGCCTCTCTTCGCAAGTTCATCTGCAGCGTCATTGCCCAAGGATCCACTATGCCCATTGATCCACTGGAGGGTAATTCGATTGAACGTCGAAAACTATTTGTAGTAAGGAAGGCACTAAACTTAAATAAACGAATGAATTAATCATTAAGAAAAATCGTAAAAAAGAAACAAGAATTACAATTTTTTACGGGACTTTTTAATAGCAAAATCATCTATAATATCATTATAGTTTATGGTGCTCATTATCTCTGAGGAGCTCGTGGCTAAGTAATAACAGCCACACGGGTCGATCCGTCAGGTTAAGCTACGCTTGCCGGGGTGGGTCCGTGGATGGGTGACCATCTTTACATATCGAGACTCCTCCGTGCCTCGGAAAGCACGTTAAGCCGTTGGTCCCGGCTGTCATTCGAGGATCTTTGACAGTCGTTACGGGTCGTCAGAAGCCCAAAAGTCTGACAACCAGTCTTACCAAGGGGTATCGTGTTACCCAGTTACTGGGTTATGGAGGTCAGATAGGCAGTCGCTCCATATTAAATGCTGGTATTCAGCTGCATCCGGTTAGACTGGAAGCCGACCCCAACATAGTTGGGAAAAGGCTAGGCAGATTGATTGGTGTTCATTATCTCTGCTTCTATGTAGAGAAGAGCTAAAGAATTAATTTTTTCTTGAGATAATGAAGACCTTTGATAATTTTTCACGCGTTTTAAACAGGAAAAACTCCTTTCCCCAGAACAATTTGTAGCCGGAGTGGAAAGTGCGATGCGGAGAGCTATATCCAAGTTAGGGTAAACATTAGACAGAGATTGATTCCTCAAAAACGTTGAGAGACTGAGTAGTGAGTTTGATCCAGGCTTCACTGCACACTCTGCAGTCCTCTGAAACCTGCCGCCCCTAGGACGCTGCCACTCCTAGGCCGCGACCTATACGGCCTATTGACAAATCTAGGACTGGAATTAGAGACTCCTCCGTGCCTCGGGAAGCACGTTAAGCCGTTGGTCCCGGCTGTCGTTCGTAGATCTTTGACAGTTACTGCGGGTAGTCAGAAGTAGTTCAAATCAAATCAAATCAAATTTATTCGTAAATGTAGGTTTCAATACAATAAGGTGGTAGAATAAAATGGTTAGTTCGCTACATTTGACTCGAGAGCATACAAATAATCACAAAGTTAGTTGTGTCGTAACAACAGACACACATTGTGCAGGATCAGGGCCTCAAGTCTGCTATTACAATAGTGTCAGAATGGTCTCTTCATTGTGAGTTTTTGACAGATTTGCCATACAAACACTGTCAAATACTCACAATGGCGAGACCATTCTGACACTATTGTAATAGCAGACTTGAGGCCCTGGTTTGTCGTCCAAAAATGAAACGGTTTTGTTGTTTTTACGGTGTATATTTTTATATAGTTATTTTCGTTTCATATATTCGCTTGACTGTGGCAGTTCGAATCAGAAAAAGAAAACATTTTTAAATATTGTCGGAGGATCTAATTAAAAAAGAGATCTAATATGTTGCCGCCTCCAAGCCTCTTGCAGATGGCGTGGACACACATTTTCAATTACTTACATATTAACACAATTCCTTACGTACTAACATACAATTACCAATGTTAAAATAATAATTATCTAAATTTAATATTGCATAAATAAAAAAAATCTAAATGTCAGTGGTGTCCTCCATAACTCAGTAGTGGAGTAGTAACATTTATGAATTAAAAATTGTTTTAATTTCCTTTTAAAGTTGCAGTTGCAGTAGCAGTTGGAGATTAGATGGGTAATTGCCCTCTGTAAAATACTGGTATTCAGTTTCATCCGGTTACACTGGAAGCTGACCCCAACATAGTTTGTATAAAGATAGGTAAATTATTAAGCTTACAAGGCATTCTCTACCAGTCAACCTTTGGGTTAAATATAAAAACAGTGGTAGGGTACAAAAATAATGACTAAAATACTAACTTCTTGATTAAGAGAATTTATATAGTTTTATTGATACTAATACACATATACAAATAAAATAAACTAATAGATATTTTAACAAATACCCCCTTATAATAATTACTATGTCTAGACTATCATTTCAGAGTTATTTAGTCTGACTTGAGTAGTGGTTACGAACTTTTCTTGTAAAAGTAAATTTGTTTTCAGCTTTTTTAATGCCAAAAGGTAGCGCGTTCCAGAGCTTTATAGTAGAGATAGCGTAAGAATTTGACATAAAACCGGTACGGTGTGAAGGAATTTGGAGAAGTAGATTCTTGGAAGCTCGTAGATTACGACTATGAGAACTGCCCAACACTTTGAAATAATTCTTTAGATAATCGGGAGCACATGGATCGTTCATAATCGTGAAGAGATAATTATCATTATCACAATTTTCTATTAAAAGTCGACGACGATACGATAATGACGGCTTTTCAATTTTACTTTATTCATGTCCGTTATATTAATTTAGCTTTCTAAAAGCATATTCACTGGTTTTTATAAATCTGGCAACTTCAAATCCTTTATCCCTCGCAAAACCAATCCATTTAGGATTATGTCCATAAAAAAGTGAATAAAAAAGGTAAATATAGTAAAAATACATCAAAAGTCAATAGATTAAAAGGGGAAACAGAACACGGGCTAATTAATGTGAAACATTTGGATTAATTACTATTGAAACTCACTTTTATTATAAAAATCACGCAAATCTCACAGTGGTGCTATTAACTCAACGTCTGATGCGTTGAACTATAGCCTAGCCATACACGAGCAGCTTGAAGCAGTCAGGATTGATTGCTTCAAGCTGCGACTGCATAGTGAACTACAGTTTTCAATTCAGGCCAGCCATACACGGGCTGCTTGAGCTAACTGCTCGAGCAGCCCGTTATCAAAATACACGGACCGCTCGTGCAGTCAACGTCAACTGCTTGAAACTGCCATTGAGTTCAATGGCAGCTTCTTTCAACTGTTCGGTCACAATTTCAAATCAGTAGCAAGCTGTCAAGTGCCAAGCTGTCGACTGCTGTCATTCGTTACCCTCTCCGTCTTTCTGTTGTATGGAAGCCCCACTTAAATATTTATTTTATTCTGTTTTAATATTTGTTGTTATAGCGGCAATAGAAATACATCATCTGTGAATATTTCTACTGTCTAACTATCACGGTTCATGATATACAGCCTGGTGAAAGACGGACGGTCGGACAGCGGAGTCTTAGTAATAGGGTCCCGTTTTACCCTTTGGGTACGGAATACCCTAAAAAAAAAAGAGTCAAACTCAAGGGGAAACCTCTTACAAGAAACTTCCAATAATTCTGTTTATTGCGACGTTTTATTTCAGGGGTTATGTATGTATGGTTACGGAACCCTAAGAGCAAGAAACCGACTCCCACTTAGCAGGTTTATTTTACCTCGACTCCTATAACCGTCTACATTTCATACTCAAAACTCTTTTCACACATTCGTCATTCGTCCATACGTCACAAAAACCTCTTTTTTTTATCACTCTGTATTTCAGGGGTTCGAAATCGACATACAAACTCTTTTCACGTGTATATCACTTTACCTTCGTACAAATAGTAGTACCCATGATACCCTCATTCAATTTATTAAGGCGAAAGGACCCAAGGATGCTTACTTTGCGATTCGTCCGGCTTAACCTGACGGCGCGGGTGTTTTAAGAAAATGAACTTAACATAAAGGTATAGACATTCTATTTAATTACTAACACTCTTAGAAAATTGCTTTTGCTGAGTTTTTTTTTTTTTGTATTGGCTTGCTTATTTTACCTATGCCTCATCATTATTTTATCATAATACTAGCGACATTTAATTGTTGTTGGTTTTGCGTTCACGACACATTGTGCGCCTGTTCAGCAGTGCTATTCTGTAACCATCTCACCGTGAAAACGTAAGTGAAGTGAGACATGAGTGAGCTGTAAATAGTGTCAATCCCAAGCATCAGGTGGAAGTACACGTCACTTCAAGCTCACTTCACATTAGTTTTCACCGTGATATTTTTACAGAATTGCTCTACTGTTCAGTAGTGCTATTCTGTAACCATATCACCGTGAAAACGTAAGTGAAGTGAGACATGAGTGAGCTGTAAATAGTGTCAATCCCAAGCATCAGGTGGAATTACACGTCACTTCAAGCTCACTTCACATAAGTTTTCACCGTGAGATTTTTACAGAATTGCTCTACTGAGCAGTAACCTAACAAAAAGTACAGTCAGTTACTGCAATTAACTAACCCAAATGGTTGAGATTTTTTTGAATACGAATTTTATATTCAAAAAAATCTTAATTTATATTTTTAACACCTTTACGAAATCTACCCAAAACTAGAAAAATATGAAAATCATGAGCAAAACTAATTGCAGTAACTGTCTGTACTAGGCTTGCATGAATTCAAGATGCTAAAGAGGTATGAGGAACAGGGTGTAAAGTTCACTCATACTCTATAGTAAAGGGAGGATCATCCGACCAGACGAGTGTTGTGTCTGGTGGCCAACTGCCCGACGGGTGATTTCGGGATGTTGTATATATGCTAGTCGCGCGGTAAACTCTGATTGCGCGATGCAGGATTTGTGACGTCAGGTCTATCAATTTTTAGTTCTAGAACATACCTGTTTCCTCACGATGTTTTTCTTCACCGCTATCCCTCTCGTTGTTTTCCTTAGTCGCAATATCTGGGTTAAAAACTTATTACATCAATCCATAACGAGTTCTAAACAAACTACTTTCAGTTTTGGTGTCCGCTGCAGAAACATTTTCACATACAAACTCAAATGCTGAGAAATGGTATAAATCCGCTTTATTTTATATTTACATACTACCTAGTACCGTGGAATGCAAACACGCTGCCGGTAGAACAAACGTGCTGACTACTGCGTCGCTCCACGATGCAAATATCTAGTTTGTTTAATTACATGACAATTTAATGCACGTATTTCGTAATCGTAGAGTATGTTTGTATGGTATGGTACAGCTGACTTGTTATAAACACAAATCTTACTTGCAAAACTTGGACAAAGAAGTATCTGTAGACTATACAAACATCTTGTAATTTGACAATAGACTTTGCTTTACAATAATCTGGTTTTAATAATCTATCAATTTTCTACAGGCAGTCAGCAAAGTTATCCTATACCTTTTAGCAGTAATTTGTCAAAAACACAGCCTTTTATGCTGGGCATTGATACATGTAGATAATACCTAGCTATCGAAAGTGATGACGCAACAGACACTTATACACTAACACGCTGTGGTAGTATTCACAAATGCAAGCTGTGACACGCTACTGGTAGAACAAATGCTGTAACTACGAATAAGTACATCCAACTTCTGTAGTAGGACATGCTACTAATGAATTCATTATTGAAAACGTATAATCATTGAATCCGATGACGTAACACAAACACGCTATGGCAGTATTTACACATGCAAGCTTTAACACGCTACTGGTAGAACAAATGCTGTAACTACGAATAAGTACATCCAACCTCTGTAGTAGGACATGCTACTAATGAATTCATTATTGAAAACGTATAATCATTGAATCCGATGACGTAACACAAACACGCTATGGCAGTATTTACACATGCAAGCTTTAACACGCTGCTGGTAGAGCAAACGCTGTAACTAGATACATCTCTCGACGATGCAAATATCTGGTCGGTTTAATTACACTATGGTGGGATGTAAGGTAATTATCACGTGATTTAGTAAGGTCGTATCTACGGAGCTAGGTTGTGTTTCGGTTACGGGTCGACCGCAGAAAGTGGCGCTCTGGGAAGTGGGTAAGGTATTGTGATTGGTGGCAATACTGTTATGTAAATCCACTGGAAATTAAGTGCATTTCACTCCTAAAGTCTACATAACATTTTATACCATTAATAGTTTCTGTAGTAAGATGTGACATTAATTAGAAAAAAGTGGAATGCAAAATTCATTTATATAGATATAAATGCTAAAATTTAGAATATATGCAAAGCGGTGAATCATTGCGACTTATCTTCCCAAAACTATTATTGTTATGACTGGCATTAGTTACCTAGTTTTTCCAAGACAGTCACTCTATGTGTAATCTAAAACTTACAGCATGTCGACAAATACACTTTCTGAACCTTTTGTTTAGCGGTCATTCTTGAAACTTCTACTACGAACCTTTATAATTCACACTATACACTTCATACACCTAACTATCAAATCAACACGAAAAAACCTTTACACTGTACAAACCTACACAGATTTAAAGGTAATCCAATCACTACGCCTCCGGACGAGCATGGCGCAAGGATACTCAAATAGAAACGTACATAGCAATCAGCTTTGTGAATGGACCGGTTCATAAAACGGCTTTCTACCTAACCCGATCTGGGTCAGACGGTTTCGGATCGAAGTTTCACGTTGCAGTTTTGTTTTTTAAAGTTTTGGGTGACTAACTATTTGGGTAATTTTACAAAATTGTTTGGTTACATCGAAAGGTATTTTAATTTAAATCGTGATTTTTACCATTTATTCATTTGTCGTATTGACTTTAATGACTAGGTGAAAGGTTAGATATAGTTGTAGCTGCAACATATACCTACATCATAATGCGCGCGCGCCGGCGGCTAGTGGAACACTGTCGGCTCAGGCGCGCGCGCATTATGATGTAGGTATATGTTGCAGCTGTCAAAGTCTGCTCAAGTCAAGCAACCACTCACGAGACGACCGTTACTGAGAAACTGACCGAGAAGATCGACATGCTCACTCGTGAGATCGCCGAACTGAAAGCGAATCAATCATCGTATCGACACAGACGACCATTTCGAAGATATAGTTCCAGATCACGAACACCGTCCAGGTCACGAACACCGTCCAGATCCTGCTCCAACCGCAGTGATTCAGCGTTCCGAAATGGTAATATCTGTTACTACCATCGGAAGTTCGGAAAACAAGCTCAACGATGCACACGTCCTTGCAATTTTGAAGATCCAAAGACGACCTCGGAAAACTAAGACCTGCGTTGGCTGAGGCGGCACCCAACGTGAAAACACTAGCACACCGCCTATTCATCACCGACAGGAACTCACGCCTGTCGTTCCTGATCGACACCGGCGCTAACATTTCAGTTATACCGAAGAAAGCCGGTATGAAAGCTACACCTTCAAGCTTTTGCCTATACGCGGCCAACAATACCACTATTTCGACATACGGTGAGAAGACGCTTGAATTGGACCTCAAACTACGCAGACCATATCGCTGGAAGTTTGTCATCGCAGCAGTCAGCAAACCAATCATCGGCGCTGATTTTCTGAAGCACCACCGCTTATTAGTGGACATCGCCGGCGAACGACTCATCGATAAAGTCACAAACTTATCTGTCAAGGCGCCAATGTCATACTCCAGCGAGCCAACGGTACGAAGCATAGACATGGAACATCCGTATCACCAGCTACTAGCCGAATTCCCCAACATTGCTCGACCGTCATCAATGAAAGAAACACCAAAGTATCGCGTCGAACATCACATTGAAACCACCGGTCCGCCATTGTATTGCAAGACTCGACCATTAGCACCGCACCTCTATCCGGCTGTCAAGAAAGAATTCGAAACTATGATGCAACAGGGTCTGTGCCGACCAAGCAAGAGCCCGTGGTCAAGCCCACTACATGTAGTTCCCAAGAAAAATTTTGACATACGTGTATGTGGAGACTATAGAAGATTGAACGCGGTTACGAAGCCTGACCGCTACCCAGTGCCACGTCTCAAAGATTTCACATATCTTCTCCACGGCAAAAAGATCTTCACCACGTTAGACCTCTGCCGTGCATACCAACAATTGCCCGTGTATGGACCCGATATTGAGAAGACTGCAATTACAACACCTTTCGGATTATATGAATTTCCTCGCATGTGTCCCGGACTGATGAACGCTGGACAAACATTTCAGCGATTCATCCATCAAGTGCTCAGCGGGTGCGACAACACTTTTCAATTCATCGATGACGTCATCATTGCTTCTGAAGACAAGGAGAAACACTATGATGACCTACGTGCTGTCCTACAAAGATTAGATGATTACGGGATTACCATAAACCCGTCGAAGTGTGTCTTTGGCAAGCAGTCCGTCAAGTTCCTCGGCTATGATGTGTCAGAAAAAGGAATCAAACCACCACTAGAGAAAGTCAAGGCTATCACCGATTTTCCGAAGCCAGAAAACATTCAGGAACTACGACGTTTTCTTGGCATATTGAACTTTTATCGTGATAGTTTACCCAACGCTGCAAGTATTCATGCACCTCTAAATGCATTCCTTCACAACTCAAAAAAACGGGACAAAACCAAGATCTGTTGGACAAAAGAAGCTGAAGAAGCCTTTGACGCATGCAAAGTGAGCATACAGACCGCCACTATGCTTGCTCATCCATCACCGTCTACACAGAATGCACTATCGCTAATGTGCGACGCATCAAACACCTGCGCTGGCGCTGTTATACAACAACGTGTCAACAACAAATGGATACCTCTCGGCTACTTCTCAAAGAAGTTTTCTGATACGCAACAGCGATACAGCACATTCGACAGAGAGTTGTTGGCTATCTACATGGCTGTGAAATATTTCCGCAACATATTCGAAGGACGTGAACTCATAATCTACACCGACCACAAACCGCTCACATACGCCATTCACAAACCGCCGTCAGCTAGCGACACGCAGCGGCGAACACGGCAACTACTGTTTATTAGCGAGTTCACTACAGATATTCGTCATATCAGCGGAACAGACAACGTAGTAGCGGATGCCCTTTCGCGCGTCGAGACAATCGACGTACCAATTCCAATCGACTACGCACAGCTAGCTGCAGCGCAAGAGCGAGACGACACGATACAAGCACTTACCAAACAATCCAACATTCAACTAAAGAAAATCATGGTTCCCGGAACAATCACACCAATATACTGCGAAACATCAACAGCAAGCTTACGACCGTATTTGCCTACTGACTATCGTCGCATCGCTTTCAAGGCCGTGCACGACACAAGTCATCCTGGCATCAGAACGACACGGAAAATGATTCAAGATCGATACTTCTGGCCATCAATGAACGTCGATATTGGAAACTGGGCAAAACAATGTACAGCGTGTCAACAATCTAAAGTACAACGCCACACACGCAGCGACATCGAAACGTTCCCGACCTGCGACCGATTCCAACATATACATGTGGATATCGTTGGTCCGCTACCTACGTCAGCAAACGGACACCGGTACCTGTTAACAATCATCGACCGCACGACACGCTGGCCCGAAGCTATCCCTATGCAAGAGATGACGTCAGAAACAGTAGCAAGTAACGTCTATGAAACGTGGATATGCCGTTTTGGTTGTCCAACCACCATCACGACGGATCAAGGACGACAGTTTGAGAGTCAGCTGTTTCACGAACTCGCAAAACTATTAGGCGCTGAGAAAACCCGTACTACTGCCTACCACCCGCAGAGTAATGGAATCGTCGAACGTTGGCATCGATCATTAAAAGCCGCACTCATGACAAGACTCAAAAACAATAACAAGTGGCTGAATGAACTACCTACAGTGCTCATGGGACTTCGTGCTGTTGCTCGGACCGATACCGAAACTAGCCCGGCTCAATTAACTTACGGACGACCGCTACGTTTACCGACTTCGTTTACGACTTCATATCACCATCGGCGATCAACACAAGAATGAGTCACGACTACGTTGAACAATTACATCGCATTATCACTCAACTTACACCGACGTACGTGCCGCATAGCAACAAGCGCAGTATATTCGTGCATAACGATCTGCAAACATGCAACTCTGTGTTTCTGCGAGTGGACACCGTCCGCAAGTCACTTCAACGACCGTACGATGGGCCTTACCTTGTCTTGGAAAGAAACGACAAGTACTTCAAGATACAGATGCCCGGTAGAACTGCAAATGTCTCCATCGACCGCCTTAAACCGGCGTACACGATCAACACAGACATCGAACATCGCAGCGCGAACATAACTTCAAGCTCATCACCAACATCTACAACTGCAGACACTATAACACCAGTGAACGATGAACGAAGAACCAGATCCGGAAGACTCGTGAAGATGCCCGTACGCTTCGCTTGAGGGGGAGTCCTGTAGCTGCAACATATACCTACATCATAATGCGCGCGCGCCGGCGGCTAGTGGAACACTGTCGGCTCAGGCGCGGCGGAAGCTTTTATATGTGAGCGAGAAATGCAAACCTTTTCGGCTTACCTACATATTATTTGGTTTATTTTATTATGTTAAGCATGTAGGTAACCGCTAATTATATTGTAAACATTTTTGTATATAATAGGTTAAGTTTGACAATAAATGATCATTCGCATCTCAACCGTCTTTCACTCTATACACTGCTAGGGACTCCTACCTCAACATAGTGTAGGATAGTGCACATTTATTATGTTATACCTTTGTAAGAATAACAAACGCTACGTTCGCACAAACACGCTGGCGGTAGTATTGACACACAGGCAACTTGTAACGTGCTACGTGCAGCGTGTTTGTTCTGCCTACGACTCTTGACGATGCAAATATCTGGTTTGTTTAGTTACAACCGTATTTGGGCTCCGTGGGTAGTCGAATTTAGATATTACTACTGTATTTAGGACCAACAGAAAGGTTTTATGAGGGAAGCTAAACATACTGTATAAGTCAAAGAAATCAAAGGAAAGTTTGAAGGTGACCTATAAGAAGCTTTGTCATTGTTTGCGATAAGCAGAACCCATATAATAGGGATGTGTCCTGGGTAAAAAAAAGAAAAACTGTTTAGTCCGTCAATTAGATAATAAAAAAATATTAGACACGCATTTTTTGCATTATCATATTAATAAAAAATGACTTAGAAAAAACACATTAAACTTGGGGAGTGGGGGCTCGTTACGTCACAGCTACGTATAAAATCTACTGAGAAGTGACGTCATGCCACATCTGAACTCAATGTATCGCCGTAATGTTTTGATTACGTAAAAAAAGAAAAAATACATGTCCAATATTTTTTAATAATCTTCATGACAGACAAAAAATATTTTTTTAGTCAGCATCCCTATTTACAGATTTCCGAAATAATGCTTACCCGTTCCGCAATTTTTGCGACTTCTCAACCAGGGTAAGGAAAAAATCACTGAATGTCTTGCTAATAATAAAACGCTTCTTGAAAGAAATTTAATATCTTACCAACGTACATTATAGTTGGAGTTTCAATGCGAGATAAGAGGGAAAGGCACAAAATAAATAACAAAAAATATTCCTGTTGCTATCTCAATAATCAAACCATTCCTTTCCACTGACCCTCCATTCCATCAGAAACTAGAATCAGATCACACCACGAAGTGCGCAATAAATAAAATAAATTGAACACGGACTCCATACATAAACGTCAATGTATATATATACATTATATATAAAATTATTCATTGCTGGTCAGGTGGACTGTACCAAGGACTCATGTTTTATTCGCACGCCTTGTTATTCTAGCGACTTGTATCGGGTCTGGCGATAAATCCGATATACTTGGTGTAAAAGTTGCACACCGTACTGTAACATAAATTGACTACAATACAAGTATTTTCTAATCGACTTGGAAGTATTTTATTTATTTATTTAAACTTCATGTACAATAGTGGTACATAGGCGGACTTAATGCTACAAGGCATTCTCTACCAGTGAACCTTTGGGTTAAATATAAAAACATAGTGATAGGGCACAAAAATAATGTCTAAAATACTAACTTCTTGGTTGCGAGAATTTACATTCTTTTATTGAAATAAACTAATAGATATTTTTACAAATAACACCTAATAATAATTACTATGACTAGACTACTAATTGGGAGTGTTATTTAGTCTGACTTATATAGTGGTTACGAACTTTTCTTTTAAAAGTAAATTTGCTTTCAGCTTTTTTATTGCCAAAAGGTAGCGCGTTCCAGAGCTTTATAGCAGAGATAGCGTAAGAATTTGACATAAAACCGGTACGGCGTGAAGGAATTTGGAGAAGTAGATTCTTGGAAGCTCGTAGGTTACGACTATGAGAACTGCCCAACACTTTGAAATAATTCTTTAGATAATCGGGAGCACATGGATCGTTCATAATAATGAAGAGCAAGCAGAGAGATCTGAGTCGGATAGGCAACCATTTAAGCTGAAAACGGGAGGAAGAAATGTGATCGTATTTACGAAGGCCAAAAACAAACCGAATACAATTGTTGAGAAGTCGATCCAATTTATTTAGAAGTTCTTGGGAAAGATCAGAGCAACAAACATCAGCATAGTCTATAATGGGAAGCATAAGTGACTGGACCAAGGTGAGTTTGGTGCTAGATGGGAGGAAATGCTTGAATCTATAGAGAGACTGAAGTATAATGAGAGCGTCCGGTCTGCACCAAGTGCAAAGGGCAACTGATAGAAATTCGACGACTGACGAAACACGAAGTTTGCCGAGAGACATTAAGAAAATAGTTGTACTGTACATAGCTATTGGACTGGATTTAGTATCAAGTCCTTCGTGCCCTGATACCTAGACGTTACAGGAACTAATAATGGTTACTAAGCAATAGTCCTCCAGAGCGTATTTCGGTCATGGCGGCCATTCTCAACGGAGACCTGGGGCCCAAGTCTGCTATTTTTATAAATTCGTCACTCCAATACGATCCCATTGTCATTTTGCTAAAAGTTCGTAATCTGCTAAATTCATAATGGTCGATCATTGGTCGGTCAATGGTCTTGTAATAGAATTGTATTACAATGGCATTTTGAACATTTATTCAAGCCAGATTTCATTTATATATAATTTTACATAAATTATTTATTAGTGTTATAAGCAATCTGAAGTAGTAGGAAGTTAGAAGTTTAGTAGGAAGTTTCATTTGTTATTATGTCTGTATGTGTAGTCAGTGGCTGACCATTGGAAAGTCGCCATTATATTAGTAGATTAACAAACTTGTCAAAATCAACAATTATGAAATCAATGATAGACCATTCTGACACTATTGTAATAGCAGACTTTGAGGCCCTGCTTTCGGCGCGGGAGATATTTTAGTGCACAAGTGTGTGTGCACAGACACAGGTGCATTCTCTCTTTCCTCACTCTTATAGTCCGATGGGATGGCATGCCATCCGACACGATCGGACAGAGATCAGTCGCAGAGCCAACGGCTTATCGTGCTTTTCGAGCCACGGGGGTCACCGCCAACTTCCAAACTCCGGGTTGTTATTAACCCATGCCCATGCGCATGAACTCCATGACCTCATTCCACTGGCCCCCTTCTACCATCGGACATCTAGCGCACTGCAAGTTACCACCCCTACCTAGTTGATATTCCACCAACTCGCACTAAGCGTTTTCAAACGTCTTTTGTAATGCGCACAGCAAAGGACTGGAACTCTCTGCCTGCGTCTGTGTTTCCGAACGCATACAACCCTAATCTATTCAAAGTGAGAGTGAACGGGCTTCTTCCGGGTAAACTCACTCCATCGTCGACTTTGTCACCCAGACCTAGACTAGAGTCAAGAGCAAACCCATAGTAAAATAAAAAAATAAGAAATTATTAATGGAAAAACCCAATGATACTTTGCCCGACCTGGTAATCGAACCCAGGACTTCTAAGACCGGGCTCACCAGTTGCGCTTGCGACCACGGGACCAACGGGGCAGTCAAAGTACTGATGATGCTAAACTCGTTGCTATGTTCCAGGCTGATACAATTTAGATTGCTATCGGCCCGCTATAAAGAAGACTTTTTCTTGGAGAAGATCTTTAAGGCCTCGGTCTCGAAGTCAGCGATTGCGAGGCGGCGGTGGCGGCGCGGAAAGCGGCGCAGCAACACAGACCTCGCGAAGCCAGCGGGCAGATCGCGCGGTGCTAGAGCAGCGTAGTGTTGTGTTATGGGAAATTAGTATATTTGTTCGCGAACGAAATGTCAAAACAGCGACGATAACGTCTTTTTTATATAAATTTCTTCGTAACGTTATATTTATTGTGGGCAAAAGAAGATGTGAATTCCTACAACCGAGCAAGGAAACACTACGTCAATGCAGACGCGCGGGCACCGCTAGACTGACGCGCATCGCTCGTACGCCGCTCCCCGCGCCGCTGCCTTCGAGGCCAGTTTCATATAAATCTATGCATTGAAACGCGCTGCTCCACGCACCGCTACTACCGCCGCCCCGCGCCCGCTGACTTCGTTTCCGTAGCCTAGAAAGCGCTCAAAACTACCCTGGTGATCACCATCATCACATGGCAGGCGCGGGAAGCGGCGCGCAGGGGCGATACAGCATGCATTCTGTGATTACTTTAACTGACAGTATATGACACACTGACTTATTACTTGGTAAAATTTTAGGAAAATCACCTACTTTTACAATGTTTGTAAATATGTGCGCACCACGTATCTATCACAAGGTAATTTATCTGTCATTATTTCACTTTTCATTCTTTTTACCTATTGTGGTATAATTATTTTATTCTGCACATTGTCTTCACAGTGCTATTATTGATCGAAGTCTTCACATAAAATAATATAATTAATGGTAGCAACACGCGTTTACTGACAAATGCTTGCACTGACTGGACAGGTCCACTCAAAATTGTGTGGTTCTTTCCTCAAAAGACATTAAAGCCATTTCAGACACGGATCTACATGGTCCTCACATGATCTGACCAAGATTATGTCTGGACTTTAAAAGAGACTTGGACCCCTGAGTTTGTTTCGCCATTTCTTCTCAGGGGTAGTCAGATAGGAAATGTCGACTTCATCTAGCTTATTTTTTTTTATTTGACCTGTAAAAGTGATTCCAATATATTATTTACAGAATAAACGATTTCATTTAATTTCATTTCAAAATATGGTTAACATTATAAAATAGTAAGTGTGGAGATTCTTTCCCATTCTTCTACAAACGTTACAATCAGAATCAATTCTTCTTTTTTGTAAATTTTGACGTTCAAAAGTGCGTTTTATGTAAGGTTTTATGTGCCTATTTGAAATAAATGATTTGACTTTGACATGTCACCTTCTTCCGTACGTATCTCTATCAAGCATCATTTCAGTATTCGCTCCCTTACCAGCCATATCATCTTTCACAAAATCCGTCCTTTGATAAACCTATTGGTTTTCCCCTATTCCTATTTCTATTATTTTAAATTTTATTTTCCTTTTCTCTGCCGTGCCGTAGTCGGTTAAAAAGGCTAGCCCAAATGATGATATTGAGTTTGCATAGATACTACATTAGATACAATATTTTACTACAAACCACAAAGTACTCAATTCATGTTAACCATTCGGAAATAGTTCACAATTTTGTGTAAATAAATTGGTAGCTGCCTCCAAAATGGCAATAGTTATCTATCTATTTTTGGCCTTGCCACACATCGACCCATTCGTCATAATAACTGCCAACTCAAAAGTAGTTCAGCCTCAAGGGAATAACATCAAGACACAAATATCTTCAGAGCCGAAGTACCTTTTTCGTCTAATAATAGAAACATCTTTTCTCGTTTGAAGCGACTAATGGATCGTGTCCTTTGATGGGTATAGTGTCTGTCTAAAATGTTTAGGGTCTACCAAGATTAAACTGCGTTCGCGATTTAGTTTCCAAACATGTAAACAAGTATGTGCTATATATGGAAAAATCACTTTAAAACCCACTATAGAGGGATTGTGTCCTTTGATGGGTATAGTGTCTGTCTAAAATGTTTAGGGTCTATCAAGATAGGTAAACTGCGTTCGCGATTTAGTTTCCAAGCATGTAAACAAGTATGTGCTATATATGGAAAAATCACTTTAAAACCCACTATAGAGGTATGAGAAACAGAGTGTAAAGTTCACTCATCCTCCATGGAAAAGGGAGGATCCTCCGACCAGACGGGTGTTGTGTCTGGTGGGCAACTGCCCGACAGTTGATGTGGGAATGTTGTATATACAGGGTGTTTGGCAGAACGTTGAACATACGAAAATGGTGGATAGGTGGGGTCATCTGCTACTTACTCAGCCCTAATTTATTTGGCCCTGGGCCCCTGGATATTTAAAAAAAAAAAAATTGTGCTTTCTTCTAGTTTCACCACTTTCTTAACTTTAAAGTGTAATTTGTATTAAAAATGGGTAAAACAGGCAATATTTTTATTTATTACATCTTTCTGTAAGTTTGAGGAGTCATAACTTTTTTTCTAGCTAACATCTGAATAAAGCAATAATTTTATAAGAATCTGCCAACATTAAAGATAAAAAAAATTAACTAAAATATTGCCTGTTTTACCCATTTTTAATAAAAATTACACTTTAAAGTTAAGAAAGTGGTGAAACTAAAAGAAAGCAAACAAATTTTTTTTTTATATTCAGGGGGCCAGGGCCAAATAAATTAGGGCTGAGTAAGTAGCAGATGACCCTACCTATCCACCATTTTCGTATGTTCAACGTTCTGCCAAACACCCTGTATATGCTAGTCGCGCAGTAAACTCTGATTGCGCGATGCAAGATTTATGACGTCAGGTCTTTTGATGCGTAGTTCACATGTGACGTTATAGATACCGCCGCACCCACTCATAAAGTTCAGTTTACGCTACAACTTTCAAAATGTTTCTGACGTTCATAACTAGTCATTCTGAAATAAACTTAATTTTATATTGGAATAAAGTTCATATTCGTTCAAGACGAAACAACATCAATTGAAAACAAGGATTTGAATATACTTTAGCGACATATTTCCTAAATATAGTCAGATTTGAATTCGATAAGGGCTAGGGACTGACGAGGGAAAGGTAGTTACTCCGAATCCTACCTGTTGCACTGTTAACGTCATGTGTAAAATAACATCTGTGTTTTACGACTCCCACGAATAGGTATACATGATTGTTAAAGATATAATTTATATGCACAAAACTCCCACATTACCTAATGAAAAGTTTAATTCACGGTTCCATTATTTTAACCCATCATTGTAACCTCCGGTGTACAACTTATTCAATGATTATGGAAACCGGCACCCTTACAATGAGTAATAATACAGTTTCTATCAAAATATGATAGTTTTTGACGGGAATTGACAAGTCATTACATCTTAATGTTTGAAAAATTCGTCTGCTGAACGACGTAAATAACACGAAGAATATTGTTGAATTATTAATATTAATGGCATTGGGATTATGAGGGGTTACAAAATTACCCCAGCGGGGTCATTTCGTAACGAAAAATAATTAATAAAAAAATAAATATAGGTATTATATATTTATTAATTAATAATATAATTTATTTATTTAATCTAGTAAATCCAATAGCTAAAATATTAGCCCAGTGTGTACCGAATGTAAAAACCATGTCCACTCATGGCGCCTATTTATTTGAATGCACCCAAAAGTATGGCATCAAAAAAATAAAAAAAACAACCGAATTGAGAACCTCCTCCTTTTTGGGAAGTCGGTTAAAAATTCTCTTAAAGGCCTCCTACAAACAGGCGCTATACGCGACACTACACAAAGGCACCGCTCGTCGCGCGACACGGGGTGCCTTTGTGTCGCGTCACGTGTCACGCCTGTTTGCGCGGTAAGAAGCAAATCTTTAGGTAATTCATAGCGGGAACAAATATGGTTGATAATGGTGCCGATTCCCTTGTTCACAAACTAAACTAAATTTAAGTTCAGTGCATCTTTTTCTTTCTATTTCATTAAGCAAAGGACAGAAGATAAATTTTAGTTTAGTCCTGTCAAATTAATCAGCGCTTGACGTATTATGATGTAATTTTAGTCGGCAAGTTTTTATTCACGTCTAAACGTGTATGGAGTAGTGACAGGCGCTGATTAATTTGACAGGACTAAACAAAAATTTATCTTCTGTCCTTTTTGATTGCTTATAACACAAATAAATAACATGTAAAAATATAAATAAATGAAATCTGGCATAGATAAATGTTCAAAATGCTATTGTAATACAATTCTATTACGAGACCATTGACCGACCAATGATCGACCATTATGAATTTAGCAGATTACGAAGTTTTTGCAAAATGACAAATTTATAAAAATAGCAGACTTAGGCCCCAGCTCTGTATTAGATCTCATTATTGCGCGTTCTATGTCCGGAGAAAGACGATGACTGCCGAAGCACATACTTTTTCTGGGAAAGAATTCGGTGTAACAGGCAGCCCATTTGACTTGTAGAAAAATCTCCTCCGAGATCCCTAAGTTCGAAGGACGTCGCAGGGGAATTGAGCCAATCTCACTATTAATTAGATTCTGCGGACATCCAATAACATTTTGTATTGAAACAATAATTAATTTCACTGTTTGTGCGCAGTAATTATTATTTCTGTTAGTCAAATAGAGATGAAATGTAGTTCGTAATTAATTCTCATTGTTTGTGGAGTAACATAATCATTTCATACAGTTTCATATCGACTGCCTCGTTGGCCATGAAGTCCTGGGTTCGATTTTCAGGTCGGTAAAGTGTTATTGGGGTTTTCCATCTAGAATTTCTAAGTAGCGGCACGGAATCTGTCTACTAATGTACAAACGTTGCAATGGTCTCTTCATTGTGAGTTTTTGACAGATTTGCCATACAAACACTGTCAAATACTCACAATGGCGAGACCATTCTGACGCTATTGTAATAGCAGACTTGAGGCCCTGGAATTGTGCCCGTTTGATGGCAATAGGCTGGCCCCATATGACATAGGACATAACTGGTGAAATGTGGATGTACAGTGGCCAAACTTAAAGTTAAACGAAACTGTCAAATGTCTTATAACGATTTTAAACTTTAAAATGTTGTTGTTTAAGATCAAAATCAAACGAGAAATAACGCGCACGAAGGGTTCCGTACCATCCATACTAATACTAATACTAATATTATAAATTTGAAAGTAACTCTGTCTGTCTGTCTGTATGTTACGTTTCCACGCCTAAACCGCTGAACCGATCATCATGAAACTTGGCAGAAATATAGCCTGGGATATGCAGAAGGACATAGGCTACTTTTTTACGCGTTAACCGACATCCACGCGGGCGGAGCCACGGGCAGAAGCTAGTTATCTATAAAAACTGCAAAAAAAAATCATTTTTGTTGTATGGGCATAGTTAAATTAAAATAAAGCAAATATTAAAGGGGGGCTCCCTTTAATATTTGCTTTATTTTAATTTAACTATTTATTTTTAAAGTGATAACTAAATATTCTGTGAATATTTCAAGCGTCTTCCTGTTGCCGTTATCAAAATCGAGCAAAAACGAGCAAAAAAATCACGTTTTTTGTATGGTAGCCCCCTTAAATATTTATTTTATTCTGTTTTTTTAGTATTTGTTGTTATAGCGAGAGCAAGAGAAATATATCATCTGTGAAAATTTCAAATGTCTAACTATCACGGTTCATGAAATATAGCCTGGTGACAGACGGACAGACAGACAGACGGACAGCGGAGTCTTAGTAATAGGGTTCCGTTTTACCCTTTAGGTGCGGAACCCTAAAAAAGACCGTAAAAAAACCAGCAGTGGTGGTCAGACATCTGTGATCATTGTAGTAGAGCCTGAGTAATGTATTTAAACACGCGCAAATGCAAATTTATTTAATTGCACGTGCAAATGTATTTAATTTCGTGACCGCGATAGTACCTATTAAAGGTACAACTCTGCCTTTCCCTTCGGGGAATACCGGCGTGAGATTTTCTGTTTGATACCGCTTTTCACCCAGTCTTCAGGCGATTTGAGAATTTTATGAGGTTTTCTAAAGTAATTTTCCTTCACCTACGTGTGTCTAAAATCTGAAAAGTCACATTAGTAGGTAATCTCTAGTTTCACTTTCCTATGATTTTATTATTCTAGCGTATGGCACTCGTGGGTTGCAGCTGCAAATCAGCGTTAAGTGGTAGGTACACCTTGTGTTGTCATCTGACATTATGCTGTGCTGAGGCCCTTTTGGTCTCAAAATTTAAGTACCCAGGTTCTTAAATTTTTCACTGGGTCACCGAGGACTTATGTGACGATTTAGACATAGAGAGCGTAAGGCGCTGTCTGTTCGAAGTAATGTGCTGGCCCGCAGGTTTGCACGGTGTAGTTGTGAGGTTAAAATGAAGCTTTTTCGAGCCTATTGTCAGACTTTCTACACCTGCAGCCTCTGGGTCAAATACACGCATAAGACATACAGCGCCCTGCGTGTACAATATAATAATGCCTTCAGGATTTTCGTGGGGCTGCCGCGGTTTTGTAGCGCTTCGGGTATGTTTGCCGATGCGAGGGTAGATGATTTCTACGCCATTATTCGGAAGCGATGCGCTTCTCTCCGGCAAAGAACATGTTTTAGCTCCCACAGCATGTTGAGGGCATTGAGTGACCGGTGGGACTGCCCGATGCTTGGCCGATGGGTAAGACTGCACACACAGGTCGGTTCTAAATAACTTACGGGCATCTTGTTTAAATTATTTTATTTTTGTTATGTTGTATGTTATTGTTTGTTGTTTGATTATGTCATGTCATTACTAACTCTATTGACTTCAAGGTCTGCAAATAAAGAATTATTATTATTATATGTTTACATATCTCGGGACCCTGGGGTCCGAACCTTTGGAAGACATACGAGGGGCCAAAGCCAACTCGCAGACGCCAGTTAGACGATTTTTAATTAAATGAGGCACCAACCGACGATTATCCCTGTACGCACTATGCAAGTGCACCCAAGGACAACACCCGGTTGGTGTAGGACTATTGCAGGATATGGAAACAAAAATATTGGACTATGGGTTAGGGTTATGGATTATGGTGGTTAAAATGGACTGGTTACCTAAAACTATGGAAGGACTATGGCCCCTGCCTGATCAATGTTTTATTATACACGGATAAAATGGCAGGGGGTGACTTGCACACTCAATATTGGGCCCCCGAAAACGGTCGCTAGCACATAGTGACGTAGCGACAAGGGGGTCCTGAGGTGCTCGAGGAGTGGATAGGTATTCCACGGGTCTCAGAACAATCCCAGAGCCCGGAAGATGGTCAAGATCCCTACAAGCACTTACTTTAATACTTCCTTCCCCCGGGCACGTTTGCTCTTGCGAATCTGCACTCAAGCCGGCCAATAAAGGCAAGAACGAGGTGTGAGCTCAGTTCCTCGTCAGTGTTCACTCCAGCCGGCCAATAAAGGCAAGCCAGAGATGAGGAACATCATTTCTTCCGGGAGATAGGGTCCGTGGGGTCGCAACTGCCCAACAGCTCGCCACATGCTGCCCTGCGGGTTTCTGTATCTCTCTTGGTCTGGCTTCTCACCCTAGACATGTTCCGGTAAAGTAAACTACCGGCACAGACCTAGAGTTCGGAGCGCGCAAGCCCCAACACGACGTCAACGTAGAGATACGGCGGTGGGGTTATTATTATGACGTTTATTTATTTTTTATCCATATCAAATACATTTTTAAATATTTCATAAAATATATATAAAAAACATTTAAAAATATAAAAAATAGTGGTCCGCCGGTGTCGGGAGCAGGGTCCAAGCTACTGGTGGTTAGGGCTGCAGAGACAGGAACCTCCGCACAATGCGAGCCGTATCAAGGAGTACTGCCTTCTGAATCAGGCCCTTGATCCAACCGCCTAACGAAAGCCTCGAGAGATGTTGATCGAGGCTTTTGGCCAGTAGGCCATTGGCCGTCACGACAATCGGCACAATGATAGCTGAGCTCACATTCCACATGTCAACAACCTCGTGTGCTAAGTCGAGATACTTTATTTGTTTCTCTTTCTCAGCTTTCACGAGGTTCTCATCATGTGGGATGGTAACATCAACTATCATTGCGCGGCGCGCTAATCGATCTATCACCACTATATCAGGTTTATTGGCAACAATAGTCCTGTCAGTAATGATAGACCGATCCCAGTACAACGTGACATGGTCATTTTCGAGAACTGGGTCGGGCACATACTTGTAATACGGTACCTCAGAATCCACAAGTCTATATTTCAAAGCAAGTTGCTGGTGAATAATCCTAGCTACTTGATTATGCCTGTGCAAGTACTCGCCGTTAGCCAGACGAGAACAACCAGAGATAATATGTCTGATGGACTCACTCGGACGGTGGCATGCCCGACACACGTCAACCGTCCCATCCTTCATAATATGTCGCCGGTAGTTATTCGTTAAGATAACTTCGTCCATAATTGCACAAACAAAACCTTCAGTTTCCCCGAAAAGGTCACCAAAACGTAGCCAGGATACGGACGCTAAGAAATCTACATCGGGCTCATGGAGAGCCCGGTAGAAGCGCCCGTGAAGCTCCTTGCTTTGCCATACTTTCCTGCGGTCATCTGTAGTAAGTACCACAGGTTTGCGCCAGTTCTCTTTAGCCATGGACAGCGGGGTGAGCCCCTTGTCCACCGCGACCACATCACGAAGCATACCCACTTCGGCTTTAAAAAAATATTCTCTGAGGCTGCACACCTCGCGGTTGTGGAGGGTCTTTGCATTTAAAAATCCTCGGCCCCCGCACTTCCGCGGGATGTACAGTCTCATCACCGATGATCGTGGGTGATGCATCCGGTTTGCGGTCAGCAGTGTACGGACCCTCCTATCCAGGGCGTCTAGTTCGGTCTGAGTCCATTTGAGTATGCCGAAAGAGTACATCAAAACCGGCATGACCCAACCGTTGAAGGCGCGCACCTTGTTTCCGCCTGAAAGAAGGCTAATTAATACCTTCTTCAGACGAACAAAGAAGCGTTCCTTCAACGATTGTTTCATGTCAGCAACGTTGATGCCTAACGCTTCCGACATACCCAAATACTTATAGCTTTCGGATGAGGAGAGGGATCTAAGGTGTATGGAATCCGAGAGTTGTATTCCCTCGGATTCCATAATCTCCCCTCGCTTTACATGCATGACTGCACATTTGTCTACACCAAATTCCATCCTGATGGCGCTACTGAATGTTTCAGTTGCCTTCAGTAGCTCCATCAGTCGCAATTTGTTGGGGGCAAAGAGTTTCAAGTCATCCATGTAAAGGAGGTGAGATATGACCTGACCACCTCTCCTCAATCGATAGCCCAGACCTGAATCCTCCAGCAGGGTGCTTAGAGGATTCAGGGCTAAGCAGAACCAAAGTGGACTCAAACTGTCGCCCTGAAATATTCCCCGTTTAATCCATACAGGTTCATCATTCCCATGAATTTGTCGACATCCTGGATAGCGAAGGACCGTCTTCCATTGCTCCATACATGACATCAGGAAGGTGCGCAGAGTTGTATCTATCTTGTACAACTCCAGCACCCTCATGAGCCATGTATGTGGCACTGAGTCGTAGGCCTTCTTATAGTCTATCCAGCATGTCGATAGATCCTTGCGGGATCGACGAACCTGTTGGCTTATGGCCATGTCGATGAGGAGTAGCTCCTTAGTACCGCGGGACCCATTCCCACATCCATTTTGAGAGACAGACATGATGGAATTACTGTCAATGTGCGTACTAATTTTCGTTCTCAAAATGGATGTTAGAAGTTTATAGACCGTCGACAAACATGTGATCGGTCTATAATTCTTGGGTTCCGCGGGACTACCTGACTTATGGAGCAAGTGGGTAATGCCTGTTGTTAGAAACTGTGGTAGCGACCCAGATTCTAAGGATGACTGGAACTGAGATGCCAGGCAAGTGTGCGAACTACTTATCCATTTTAACCAAAAGTTGTGCAGTCCGTCCGGTCCCGGTGATTTCCAATTTGGTAACGGACGAACTGCCCTGGCCACGTCTAATGGCGTAATTTCACCCCACCGCCGTATCTCTACGTTGATGTCGTGGTGGGGCTTGAGCGCTCCGAACTCTAGGTCTGTGCCGGTAGAGTTTACTTTGCCGGAACATGTCTAGGGTGAGGAGCCAGACCAAGAGAGATACAGAAACCCGCAGGGCAGCATGTGGCGAGCTGTTGGGCAGTTGCGACCCCACGGACCCTATCCCCCGGGAGAAGTCATGTTCCTCATCTCTGGCTTGCCTTTATTGGCCGGCTGGAGTGAACACTGACGAGGAACTGAGCTCCCACCTCATTCTTGCCTTTATTGGCCGGCTTGAGTGGAGATTCGCAAGAGCAAACGTGTTCGGAGGAAGGAAGTATTCCAGTAAGTGCTTGTAGGGATCTTGACCATCTTCCGGGCTCTGGGATTGTTCTGAGAGCCTTGGAATACCTCTCCACTCCTCGAGCACCTCAGGACATGTTGCTCCCTTGTCGCTACGTCACTATGTGCTAGCGACCGTTTTCGGGGGCCCATTATTGAGTGTGCAAGTCACCCCCTGCCATTTTATCCGTGTATAATAAAACATTGATCAGGCAGGGGCCATAGTCCTTCCATAGTTTTAGGTAACCAGTCCATTTTAACCACCCAAACCCATAGTCCAATATCTTTGTTTTCCATATCCTGCAATAGTCCTACACCAACCGGGGGTTGTCCTTGGGTGCACTTGCATAGTGCGTACAGGGATAATCGTCGGTTGGTGCCTCATTTATTTAAAAAGCGTCTAACGGGCATCTGCGAGTTGGTTTCGGCCCCTCGTACGCCTTCCAAAGGATTATTATTATTATTATTTTATATACATTTATATATCTCGGGACCCTGGGGTCCCGGACCTTTGGAAGGCGTACGATGGGCCGAAGCCAACTCGCAGAGGCCCCTTAGACAATTTTAAATGGAATGAGGCACCAACCGACGATTATCCCTGTATGCACTATGCAGGTGCACCCAAGGACAACCCCCGGTTGGTGTAGGACTATTGTAGGATATGGAAACAAATATATTGGACTATGGGTTTGGGTGGTTCAAATGGACTGGTTACCTAAAACTATGGAAGGACTATGGCCCCTGCCTGATCAATGTTTTATTGTACACGGATAAAATGGCAGGGGGTGACTTGCACACTCATTAATGGGCCCCCGGAAACGGTCGCTAGCACATAGTGATGTAGCGACAAGGGGGCAACATATCCTGAGGTGCTCGAGGAGTGGAGAGGTATTCCACGGCTCTCAGAACAATCCCAGAGCCCGGAAGATGGTCAAGATCCCTACAAGCACTTACTGAAATACTTCCTTCCTCCGAGCACGTTTGCTCTTGCGAATCTCCACTCAAGCCGGCCAATAAAGGCAAGAATGAGGTGGGAGCTCAGTTCCTCGTCAGTGTTCACTCCAGCCGGCCAATAAAGGCAAGCTAGAGATGAGGAACATGACTTCTCCCGGGAGATAGGGTCCGTGGGGTCGCAACTGCCCAACAGCTCGCCACATGCTGCCCTGCGGGTTTCTGTATCTCTCTTGGTCTGGCTCCTCACCCTAGACATGTTCCGGTAAAGTAAACTCTACCGGTACAGACCCAGAGTTCGGAGCGCGCAAGCCCCACCACGACGTCAACGTAGAGATACGGCGGTGGGGTTATTATTATTATTATTATGACGTTTATTCAATTTTTTTTCTCATATAAAATACATTATTAAATATTTCTTAAAAATAGATATAGTAAACATTTAAAAATATAAAATATAGTGGTCCGCCGGTGTCGGGAGCAGGGTCCAAGCTACCGGTGGTTAGGGCTGCAGAGACAGGAACCTCCTCACAATACGAGCCGTATCAAGGAGTACTGCCTTCTGAATTATTATTATTATTATTAAAATAATTGTTTTCTGTTTTTTATAGTTTTAAGGTGTATGTTTTTTTTTTTTTTTTTTTTCTGTAGTGCCAATAAAACGGCACGTTTGGCACAGTGGTTAAGCGATTGACTGCTGCGCTGCGTGTCGAGGGTTCGATCCCCGCACGGAACAAATATTTGTATGATCTACAAGTAGTTGTTCCGGGTCTGGCTGTTTGTGTATGTGAGTTTAAATGTTTGTAAGCGCACCCACGATACAGGAGAAATTCCTAGAGTGGGGCAATGTTTAAAAAAAAAAACATTTTTATTTTATTCCCTTATCTAGGTGCCATAATATGCCATCACCACATTAAATTATAAAGTATATGAAATTAATTATTAATCAATTTCACAATTTGACTACCGACCTTGAATTATTTATTTATAATTGTACGTATACTCGTATTATCACAACTGCCATTCTTTGGCAGTTGTATAACCAGTTGTGTAATCTGTACAATTTAAATACAGAACTATTAAGAATTTTGATATATAAATGCTATTTATTACTCATTACAGGCTCATTGGCGACGTAAAACTGGTGGATGCCAAGCTTCACAGCTTGGCTCATCGCAGCAAGGTTGCCTGCTTGTCGGTCTTCTACAGATTGTACTTCGGAGAGTGTGCCCATGAACTCCACGACCTCATTCCACCGGCCCCCTTCTACCATCGGACATCTAGACGCACTGCAAGTTACCACCCCTACCTAGTTGATATTCCACCAACACGCACTAAGCGTTTTCAAACGTCTTTTATAATGCGCACAGCAAAGGAGTGGAACTCTCTGCCTGCGTCTGTGTTTCCGAACGCATACAACCCTAATCTATTCAAAGTGAGAGTGAACAGGCTTCTTCTGGGTAAGCTCACTCCATCGTAGACTTTGTCTGTCATCCAGACCTAGACTAAAGTCAAGAGCAAACTCATAGTAGAATAAAAAAAAATATTTGGGCGATAATTCTTAAATTACTGCTTCAGAAAATTGTACATCGCCTCACCTATTTTGACGATTTTGAATTTTGTGTGACATTAGCATCAATATGACATGTAACTTAATCTATTTGACATTTATTGAAATTGATTGTATTTTAAAGGAGATGTTTCAAAACGGGCCCAGTATATGTACAGTACCTCGAAAAGTCGAGAAAAATCCGTGGAATTTGGGAAAAATACAGATAAATTGCATAAACGCATATTTTTCTTGTAATAATTTGATATTTATCAACAACTTTCAATATGGCGTCTCGCCAATTTAGGTACTACTCTGTGGTTAAAAAACAATGACAGTAAACCATAGATCGACCATTGATCATAGATCGTGAACAGTCTACTGTCACGACTGAACTTAACAACTGAACTGAACTGATCGTGAACTGTCTACTGTCGGGTTTTTGTTGTGTGTTGCAATTCCAAGTGTATATTCTTGTGCTTTACTACCAAACAACGCCAATTTAAAGTAATTGGATGATTGAAAACTGTTTTAATTGTGTTTCCCAATTTTTTTGTATGATGTACAAAGACCTGGCCGGGAGTCCATACATTTTGAAACATCTCCTTCGTATTGATATGCATGTACCTATTAATATTGACTTTATTAGTAGGTTATGTGAAAATTTACATAATTCTACCACCGTATGATATTAGAAAAGATAAATTTGTGTTAAAAAAAAAAAAACGAAAATGTTAATTAAATATATTTGTACGCCTTTGGGCAAAACATAAGAAGAGGATCTACCAATCTGTAAAATCTCGCACACTGTTGTAATTTGACTTATGTTTACATTTCTGATTCTGTATGAAATGGCTGTAACACGGAAAAATTAGGTAGTTGGTCATTTTGATAAATTATTACCATATTCTAGTCTTTATTCTAGCTAAAACTCCCTATTTAAATAAGGTATTTTCATAATAATAGACCGCAAAGAACATCACAGTGCCTATTATTCCCGAAACGGTAGGCAGAGATATATTAATAGGCCGTCATTTCTCCATTTTGGTAGGTATAACTAATACCCATGTGCATGTACAGTCGATTTTTCGACTGTTGCGGCATCTACAAAGTCTTGTGCGAATAGGGTTACCAGATAAGAAAATTTAAAAGTCCGGAGAAAAAACCTGATTTCCATTGAAAAATCCTGAGATTTTCTCGAAATTGCGAATTTTCTCGTAAACTTAATTTGCATCTGGATCACTGAAATGATATACGAAACATTGATATGTTTCATTTGGATCATCGGCTCAAAGGATATAAAATACAGAATGTTACGTACACATTTTCGCATCAAATTAAAACGGCAACTTGTTAGTGCAAACATTATAATTATGCAAAAAATTACCTTATAGTATTTGATATGTAAGCGCCTCAATGGTCATTTTTACGTGAATGGATATCGACAACGAAAAAAACTGAGATAATGAGTGATACACATGTTATTTGGTACCTTTTTCTGATATGTATAGATTATAATGTGTCACCCGCTCACAGTAGTAAAGTAACTCAGTGTATTGCAGTCCTCTCTCGCTCACTGCTCAGTCGCCTCAAATCTACTCCATTTCTCATTTTATTGAAAATTCTAAAAATCCTGAGATTTCCTGAGATTTCCAAAATCCGGCCGCAATCCGGAGAAGAGCCTAAAAATCCTGAGATCTCAGGACAAATCCTGAGATATGGTAACCCTATGTGCGAATTACGCATCAAGACCTGACGTCACACAAATCCTGCATCGCGCAAGCTGAGTTTACCGCGGTTCTGGCACATATATAACATCCCGACATCAACGGTCTATAGCCCACCAGACATAACACCCATCTGGTTGGAGGATCCTCCCTTTTCTATAGAGAATGAGTGAACTCTACACCCTGTTCCTCATACCTTCATACGAATATCGAGACAGCCAATGCAAAATAGTAAATTGTACATCAAGTGCATAAAACCACCATTCTACGCGAGACGTTTATAGATATAGAATGTAAAATGGGTTTTATGGACGAGTCGTACACTCTACTTTTCACTTCGATTGCAAGGAAATGAAACAGCAACATGTAAAATAATAAATGGACGAAATAAAAATATATAATTTTCTTTCATGAAGTTTTATTGTTTACTTTGGCTGTTGGTATCCTTGCCTTTTTCTTAGAATACTAACGAAACGAATAATTAAAATAGAGGTTATTCTATGAAGTTGAAGTTGTTCGTGTGGCTATTGGACCGATTGCCTTGGTCTTAGACGAAGATTTTACTTTATGCTCTAGAGCATAAAAAGCGACTTTATGTCGCCTACGCACGACATAAAGACGAACTTTTAGAGCATGAGAAGTGAAAATAATATTACATCTTTCATCAAATCTTTTTATAACACCTTTCTGACCACAGAGCATGGAGACTCCTCGGCGGCCGCTGCTAGAGGCGACATTGTCATCACTTTCCATACAAACACTGTCCTTGTTTACTCGCACTAGGACACTAATGAACTATAGAAACTGACGGCTATGAATGGAGGTCCGTAACAGAAGTTGTGCGTTCATCGCAGTTTCAGTGCCATGAATTGCATTAGCAGCAGGGTAATTACGTAACACACTTCCAATAGCAATGGGTTTCATATTGACAGTTCAACAACATTCATTGCGTTATTTACGTTATTGAGCAGCAAAAAAATTGTAGCATATGAATCAATGGATTAGTAATATGTGTAAAGAAAAATAATTAAGTTTGAACCGGCCAAGTGCGTGTCGGACCACGCACAATGAAGGGTTCCGTAGTTGGGATGAATTTATCCCAAGAACAAACTTAACATTGTAGTTGAGAAACATGCTCTCTATACAGATTGTATGGGGTACATGTTTTTCAACTGCAAATTTAAGTTGGTCGACTATTACTCGTAAACTTGAAAAGCCTACTTAGCTGTGATAGTTTTCCTTTTAACTTCGTTATATATACTACTATTGTGAATTTTTTCACCTATGCAAAACTAACCGTTTAGCTGGCAGGGGGGGGACTTGACTCTAACAAAAATATGCATTTTATTCAGAAACGCCTAATATTTCAGAAACGGATCCCATAATTGAAAAATTATTTTAAAAAACCCACAATATTTTTGAAAGACCCATCCAACGATACCCCATACCATAGGGTAGGCGAAAAACATCCCCACTTTACATGTACACTGTACAGGATAGGTACCGACCCTAAAAAACTATTTTTTTCATGATTTTATTTTACCACTTTCTCGGCGTGATTAATATGTCCATGCCAAATTATAGCTTTCTAGTACTAAGAGTCTTTGCGCTAAGCTGGAGACGGACAGACGGACGGACGGACGGACATGGCGAAACTATAAAGGTTCCTTGTTGACTACGTAACCCTAAAAAGACCTGTGTGTGGCCAAAAAGGCTCCTATCTCAGCATAATGCTGCGATATTTTGATAATAAATACCGCAGCGCTGGTATTCTGTCTTCGGCGCTACGGCCGCGTCCTAACCAAAAACGAATGTGGCGCGAGTACGCAATTGTCGCCCTCATTTATAAGTTATGACATAGGTACTCGCGCGATCAATTAAGTACGTATGTATGTACTATCAAGGACATCCGAATAGGACCACCATAAGGACTATTCTTGCTTTCACTGCTCGGCCGCTATAGTAACGCTTACCGACGCTCATCAACCAATAGCATCGCAATATCAGATTTTTCTGAGCCCAGGTAGTCAGACATCTCTGGTCATTGTAACAGAGCCTGAGTTCATTTAAACAAATGAATGAATGAAATGCACCGGACCCAACGTGGTTAATCCAGACTCGATTACTCGAATGAACCCAAAGATTCGCACTAGCCCCTGGAGCCTCATGTTTCATGGGGCTACAGTGACGATTATTTTTAGTTTATTTATACAAACGTGTTTTTTTTTATTAGTCGTCGCAAAAAGAGGCGGTAACCCGGTAAACAGAATGTGGACATCTTTGAGCAAGGGATTTTGTTTTGAAAGTGTGCCGATTCGGATGTCAATGATAGTACAAACGATAATATTTAGGTACTTTCGGTTAGGACGTAGTAATCTCTGCGGTGGGTGGTACCGCAAAGATTACGTGCTCTGTGTTTCAGACTTACATCTAACCAAAAATTCCTTCTACTATCTCAAAATAATAACCCTACCTACCCCTAACAGCCAGCGTGTATTAACTACAATGTGCCGGGAATCAGAGCGCGGAAGATTTATAGCCGCCGAGCAAGCTACATTTAGAGCTGTCCGTTGCTTTGTGCTAGTGCAGTGTAAGTTACTGCTACGGAGGGGGGATTTACTTCCCTTTTTGAAGCTACTGTAAAAGTTTTACATACAACCAAAATTATGAAAAAATATCATAACCTCACGCCTTCTTCCCATGGCGGTAGGCAAGAACAAAAGAACGCCACCTGCTACGCTCCTTACATATCTACCTCTTTTGTATCATTTACGTTCATACATCTGTTCATACACGCACGCCGGTTGCGAGTACGACGACTCAACCTTTCTGAAGAACATCACCAATTAGGTCAAACCACAGGAAAAAATAGGGTGTAGAAATAGATTTTTGTTTTGATGCAAGGGATCTTTTTGGGCTATGATTGACAAAACTTCGGACGGTCAATTCATTTATCCAGTACTTGGTGCCAGTGCAGTGTGACTTACTGCTACGGAGGAGGAATATACTCATTTATAGCAGCTGAGCAAACTACAATGACAGCTGTCCGGTGCGTCAAGCTAGTGCAGTGTACGTTACTGCTACGGAGGGGGAATTCACTTCCCTTTTTTAAACGATTATAAAAGTATTGGTATAGTGTTAAGTTTCCCCGTTTGTCACTCGGGAGACCGGGGTGGTTAGATTCCCGAGTAAAGGGGAAAATTTTAAAGGGTGAAAAAATGCTATTTTGTTTTTGAAAATAATTATATTGTATTGATACATTCAATATCATAATTTTATTTGCTCTCCAGTGCTTCATGATACTGCAGTGTAACTTACTGCTGCAGGTTGGGAATTTACTTCCCTTTTAAAACCATTGTACTATGGGAGCAAAAACTATCTATAAATAAAGAAATCGTAGGTAGGTTTAGTAGTGTATTGTGTTGTTATTATAGTGGTTGTGGCTTTTTATAGCAGAAACAACAAATAATAATCAATAAATAAAATTTTTGATTTAAAAAAAATCTTAAAAACAAAAAGCAAAAGATTCTCTCCGGCGGGGAATCGAACCCCGGTCTCCCGCGTGACAGGCGGGGATACTTACCACTATACTACCGAAGACTTGCGTAACTCATTGAATTTTTCGTATCCAAATGTTTGACTGCTGGTACAACAATATTACTTAAATAATATTAAACGGGGATAAACATCATCAGTAAAATAATTTTAATAATATTTTCATTGAATGCTTCATGATACTGCAGTGTAACTTACTGCTGCAGATTGGGAATTTACTTCCCTTTTAAAACCATTGTACTATGGGAGCAAAAACTATCTATAAATAAAGAAATCGTAGGTAGGTTTAGTAGTGTATTGTTTTGTTATTATAGTGGTTGTGGCTTTTTATAGCAGAAATAACAAATAATAATCAATGAATAGAAATTTTTATTTAAAAAAAAATCTTAAAAACAAAAAGGAAAAGATTCTCTCCGGCGGGGAATCGAACCCCGGTCTCCCGCGTGACAGGCGGGGATACTTACCACTATACTACCGAAGACTTGCGTATCTCGTTGAATTTTTTGTATCCAAATGTTTGACTGCTGGTACAACAATATTACTTAAATAATATTAAACGGGGATAAACATCATAGTAAAATAATTTTAATAATATTTTCATTGTTTACTGAGCAATAAATTGCAACTTACTGGCATATCCTGTTATGGCTGACATTTTTGTTACATCGTGATTCTCTTGTGAGCAGTTTTAATTGTGGAAACTATAGAAAACTGAAAATTTACATTATAAATCTATTTAAACTATAAATATATGATTTCCTCAACAAATAACATAAAAATAAAATGCTTAGAAAATGCAAAAAGAGTCTCTCCGGCGGGGAATCGAATCCCGGTCTCCCGCGTGACAGGCGGGGATACTTACCACTATACTACCGAAGACTTGTTCAACAAGTTGAAAATTGCTGTTCTGTATCTCAGAGCTAAAATTAAATAATGACGTCATATCACACACTGATTAAACAGCCGGTATATCTGTATCTATAGTCAATTTCAAAATGTAATAAGCGCCATTCAAAGTCACGCTTTTATTATGTGTCTTATTCAAAGGTATTTACGTCGTTGTGATTTCGACAGCAATACTTTTATCAAAGGTTAAATTTAAATAATTATGTGTGTGACTTTGTAACTAGTTTTTTTTTTTTTTTTTTTTTTTTTTTTTCGATACATTGTATTGTAATATTCTGTTTCACAACCTACGACGGGGTTTTAAATAATGCACAATACCGAATCAATTTTATAGGAATTTTAACACAAGTTGGTAACATAAGTTAAAATTCCTCTAAAATAGATTAGTAGGTACCTACATTTATAGTTATACTAGCTTTTGCCCGCGGCTCCGCCCGCGTGGATGTCGGTTATCGCGTAAAAAAAGCCTATGTCTATGTGCTGTGTCTCCATATCCCAGGCTATATCCCTGCCAAATTTCATGACGATCGGTTCAGCGGTTTAGGCGTGAAAACGTAACAGACAGACAGACAGAGTTACTTTCACATTTATAATATTAGTATGGCTTTAGATATATTTGTTAGGTTACCTAACATTAAATTCCCTAACCAAACCACTTCCAATGATAATACCAATGATATGGGGTCGGGTATTTTTTTTTTTTAATATTTCTGGATTATGAAAAGCCTGGCACAGTCTAGTATGGACTATTGTATGCCTAAAAAATCCGTTAAAAAGTTAAAACGTGATTAAAACCATAAACTAAAACTTCATTTTAGCTTGACAGAAAGGGACAACACAGTTCGATAGCTAAATATGTTAATTTATGAAGCGGATAACTTTAATACGATTATTAAGACGGTTAAAGTACATCTGTTGTCGCTTCAATGACAACCATACATATTTACACATAAAAGAAGTTATTTTGATTTATGATTTAATTATTGGTTGATTTATTTGTTAAAAACGTATATAATTAATAACCTATTTAGAGCTACTTAAAATTACATACGTTTGCCTATTTAAAATTATAGATATTATCTGATCACTTTGTGTTGGCAGCACTGGTGTCGCGCCATTATTATTCTGTTGCAAACTTCCGGAGCAGTGGTGGGGCGACACTTGCCACACAAATATTGTGAGGAGTGATCGGCAGTTGATCATGGAATACAGTACGAGTAACACCTCCAGTATTGTTATAAAAGTAGTGTAGTAATACTAAGGTTATAATTATTATTGAAAATAAATACAGCTAGAAAATAAAGTTATAATTATTATTGTTTACTGGTGCAGTTTGATTAGAGTCATTTACACATCTAACTAAAATGCTCTTCAAGAACAAAAACTACGTAAGTTAGAAAACTCCTTGCTTAACAAACTTACTAACTACGACTCATCGTTATAACTTAAAACATCGGTCATTATGGTACTAAACAAAGTTCTTCCTGTTCGTAGTAACTACTTGCTCAAAAGTTGTAGAACTTTTCATACTGCTAACGATGTCCCTGGCATTGGATATTTTAATTCTTCGTTTTAGTAAGAAGTAACTTTTATGTAGTATTTTTTACCGGTGGTGCGATGATATTATGGCCGTGACCGGCCCTACCAGGGCCTCAAGTCTGCTATTACAATAGTGTCAGAATGGTCTCGCCATTGTGAGTATTTGACAGTGTTTGTATGGCAAATCTGTCAAAAACTCACAATGAAGAGACCATTCTGACACTATTGTAATAGCAGACTTGCGGCCCTGGACTAGAATGGCCCAAGACAGAGAGGAATGGCGAAAGATGGAGGAGGCCTTCGCCCTTAAATGGGCTCCCAATAATAATTAATTAAAATATTTATTTATATTATTCAATTTATAAAATCAATCTACCTACTTATTCGTTAAAATGCATGATTAAATTATTATTATTCAGATTATATTTAGGAATGAGATATGTATATTTTACTATAAATTGTAATTAATTTTAAAAGTTTTTTTTTGGGTAATAAAAGGCTTAAATAATAATAATAATAACTTTTACAAGTTTATTTCGGCATGCGGCGAAAAATGGAACTAAATTTTTGGGTACTGAATTTGATTAAACGCTTAGAAAGTAGCGCCGTTGTCAGTAGTAAAATCATATGGTAATAAAGTTTTGACACTTGAAGAGTTTGTGTATGTGTCAAAAGATGGCGTTATATTAAACTGTACTTAAGAAAAAGGTGCCAATTATTTGTAACGGTGCAGCGGTGTTTGAATAAAAATAGTGGATTGTTTAATAGTTATTTTAAAACCTTTTTCTCACTTGTGAGAACAAAAAACGACCATTTATTACCTATTTCGAAACTACCTAAATTTAGTAAAAAATATATTTTAAGTTTCAAATTTTTGTGGCGTGTTTTTAGGTAAGTATTTAGTTTAACTACAAATCATTTTTGAGTGAAGAAATGTTATTTAAAATTTGTTATTTTAAGGTTTTAGGTTTTGTTGTGTGTATAAAGATAAAGATAAAGATAAAGATAAATTTATTTGTTCAAACATGTGTAACATGATACATGAATATGCACATAAAGATGGAAAATATTAAGTAAGACCAACATGTTTTGCCTCACTTGGCGTACAAAATGTTTATATGATATTAATTAAATTGGCAATTATAAATTAATTATGAATGTCAGTTTCACACATAAAATTAGAGTTGGTGCAAAATATGGTCTATAATTCAATATACAATCAGAGTCAGTAAAAAAGTAGTCAATATTAATTACAGACAAAATATGTCAATATAATAATCAAAATAAATCAACAATAACATTCAAAATTTATCATTTAAAAAGTCAACAATGTTATAGTAACACTTATCAGTAAGCAGCTTTTTAAGTGTTTTCTTAAATAAATTAAAATTCAATTGCTTAATGTCATTCGGAATTTATTGTATATTAACATACTACACTTTTACTTAGAAGTGCTGTTTTAGCCGGGTGTGATTGCACCCAAAGTCGATACTTCTCACGTCTATTTCTATTAGAATTATTTGACAAAAGAGGCAACCATTGAGGATTACTTTTTACAAAAACAGCTATTTCCAATATGTACAGTGACGGAAGTGTTAAAATTCTGTGCTTTATGAACATAGGTCTGCAACTATATTTATTGTACTTAACTTTAAATTTTCTATTAGAACAGAGGTATTTTTCTGTAAGTACTCATATCTTAATATAACAAGTACCTACTAAGTATTAATGTAACATTAATTTGAATGCCCTACACAGGCAAAATATGGACTGTCCCACCAACTTTTACAACACTCTTATTTTCTGCAAATAAATGAGTCTAATTCTTATTCTTAAAAAGCTTAACGCTTTTCAATTTAATTAATGCAAGGACAAGATTGATTGCTATTGGCTGCTATTGCATTTTCTGTAGGCGCATTCTAGTCCCATAGGTTTGCGTTCCGTGCTTACTATGACGTAATGTGGTATCAGTGGCGGATTTACCACCAGGTTGAGTAGGCTGGAGCCTAGGGCGGCAAATTTTAGGGGGCTGCAAATTTAGCCCGAAATATATATTTTTGTTTTGTCTTCCAAAACAAAAAATAAAAAACATTATTAAAGACAATTTACTGCAGGTCCAAATTGATGATGAAATTATTTATTGGGAAAATGTTCTGAAGAGAGTTGTTGACGTAGTGAAGCGACTGTGTTCAAGAGGCCTCGCTTTCAGAGGAAAAAATGAAAAGTTCGGTGATCCGCATAACGGAAATTATTGTACGATTTTGGAACTGTTAGCGGCTTTCGATCCTTTTTTAGTCTGCCATATTGGGTAGTATATGATTGAGCTTTTACCCAAAAACTATTTCTTGTGTAATCTTCACTAAAACGTGGCTTGTAAAAATAATCTTGGAACTGACACATCCATCGCCTATACCCAAAGTCTCAAATTGAGATAATTTATGTAAACAAAGGGGATAACATAACAAAAAAATATCTTCGTAATGGTAATTCACATAAAATGGCGAAAAAAGAGGTTCCATTTTCTTTTAAGTGCTGATTTTATGAAATAATAATTAAAAAATAATCATGTCGTAGTTATTTTTATAAATTTTCGGTTTTAAACAAAATTATTAAAAAAAGGAGATTTTATGGTATAAAATATTTTATGATACTGGTAACAGTGCAGGAGAACCAAACATTTTCAAATGTTTAACATCTTCAACTACACTATTATGACAACTCTCATTCATAGATTCATATTGTAAGTAGCATATCTAGCCACATTTTGGATGAAAACGGCTGTAAACTGTTTCGAGTGGAAATCGATTTTGGGAGGCCTACGTCTAGCACTCGACTTAAAAGGACTGATTGTGACGACCATATGCCGTGTCTCCGACATACTACACAAAACATTGTTTGGCAACGGTATTTTGTTTACAGAGTTCTTATAATTAATTCACTTTAATTTTAGTGATGACTATTTACAAAAAAAAAAATATGATAAAATGTTTTGCACCACTGTCCTGTCATTTTGACAGTGACATTTCTTGACATTACTTTGTTCACATAAATTATCTGAATTAGAGACTTTGGGTATAGTTCACAACACAATCATACTTATAACTAGAAAAAGTTGATGTAATGAGGACGTGCAGAAATCATAAAGTTGCAACTAGGGTATCGAATAGGGATAATACCTGGGTAAAAAAAAAACTGTTTAGTCCGTCAATCAGATAATAAAAAAATATTAGACATGTATTTTTTGCTTTATCATATTAATAAAAAATGACTTAGATAAAACACATTAAACTTGGGGAGTGGGGACTCGTTACGTCACAGCTCAGTATAAAATCTAACGAGAAGTGACGTCATGCCACATTTGAACTTAATGTATCGCCGTAATGTTTTGATTACGTAAAAAAAGAAAAAATACGTGTCCAATATTTTTTAATAATCTACATGACGCACAAACATTTTTTTTAGTCATCATTCCCATTGCTAAATTAAGAGCTATCATAGTTTTTTAGATAGTCTCTGAATTTGCTATAATCCTTCACTATATGTATTTACCTTGAGTTTCCCCCATCCATCTTTATTTACCCATCAGACGATGATTGAACAGACGAACCATAGTTCATCTTAACGTTTCATTCTGTACTCATCCATGGCGTCAATGTATCATTTTTATAGTGTGCACTCGACGTTAAAAGGGTGCTATTTGATGGACGACCTTACAGCAATATTTCACAATTAATAACAACCCCCCAAAAACAGCAAAATAAGCCTTATGTTAGAGGCAATAAAGTTGAACCGAAGTGTAAATGTATGTTTGCAGAGAAAAGGAGGAAGTAGACACAAAACGATAACCGATTGGCTGTCAATGTCACTCATAGTACATTTTCTTTGTCGCGTGGTTCGTCCAATTTGGGTCAAATCTTTGTTGTAACAAGGTCATTCGATGTGACAAGTTAGGCCAAGTTTGGGGCCAATATGTGGCTGTGATGTTACTGTGAGAGAGAAGTGTCATGGAGAAAATGAAACGCCTATTGTGTCTAAAAATCGTGTTGATAATAAAAACATCGTCTGTATTTGTGCAGAATCGAATCGAGCAATTGTTTACTACGCTTACTCTCTGCGTTTCTAATAATAATTTTGATTGTTGCTAATGTTTTGGAATACTTTGACATTAAGCTTTTTAGCATTACGACATATGATATTCTTTATTTTATGATTTTCGAGAGATTTATATTTAATTAATTAATTAATTTGAATTGTTTTTAGTCTGATCTGTAAATACATATTAAATTCGACTATGGCCAATAATAATTGTAAAAGCTGTACCTGTCTATATTACCATTTAATTCAAACATAATATTTTGCATGTCGTAAGGTAAAATGTATCGGGACACTTAATAAATATTCCAACTTATATATATCTACATTAGGTACTTACATTATCAGCAAATAAATTATTTCTTTCTTTCTTTCTTTCTTTCATTGACGACTACAGGCTTAGGAGCCTGTCAGCCATCAGAATTTTAGGCTGCCTGTCCGAGAAAGCGAGGAAAAACAAGCTATGTACTCCTTTAAAAAAATGTTATCTCGTGACTGAGAAGGAATTATGAAAAACGGCTCAATCAGCAACCTCGGTAAGTGTGTCTAGAATTTTCTAATCTATACTAATATATAAAGCTGAAGAGTTTGTTTGTTTGTTTGTTTGAACGCGCTAATCTCAGGAACTACTGGTTGGAATTGAAAAATTCTTTTTGCATTTTACAGCCCAATTCTTGAGGAAGAATTACATTCCTATTAACTAGAACACCATTTTTTTTTAAATGAAAGTTTATGCGAAAACGAAGTAAAAGCACTGGCAGGCGATGTGTTGCGACGGGGTGGGTCGGGGGAACAAGAAATTTAACGCGGACGAAGTCGCGGGCAGAAGCTAGTACTTTTATAAAGTTTCATATTGAGACACGAAGCAACAAAATACGATCTAAAGGAATGTGGCCGCTTTTCTTTAGATCTAATTTTGTTGCTTCGTGAATATGAAAGATATTAGAAAATTCTAGACACATTTAACATTGGTTATCTATCTAGGGTCTGGGATAAATAATAAATTAATTAGGAACTGATTTTAGATTGGGGCACATAGAATCTTGAGGGTCAGGGAATATTATAGCTTTTGCTAGCTATCAAGCGGTTAAAAAAATGGCCGAGTCTCTTACAAAACTAGTGTTATTGCATGCTTTTTAGTGTAGTGCTTAGTAACTATTTGTGAAATATTTAGCATCACTTGACTATTTACCGTTGAGAATCCCTCACAGCGCTACCTTATGTTATGTCCCTACTGTTCTAAAAACCGTGAAAGAAAACATCGTGAGGAAACCACAGGAAACCAGGGCCTCAAGTCTGCTATTACAATAGTGTCAGAATGGTCTCGCCATTGTGAGTATTTGACAGTGTTTGTATGGCAAATCTGTCAAAAACTCACAATGAAGTGACCATTCTGACACTATTTTAATAGCAGACTTGAGGCCCTGCACGTCTTAAAATCATTAATACAAACATGTGACAACCATGAGTGTTACCAACTCCAAGAAACTAAAAAACAACAGCTCAAAAACAGTAAAAAAAGGCAGATTTTATACTTTCTTCATATAATTAAAATAATCACCTTATTTTATTAGTTACCAGGACTCACATACATTGTTATATTATAATATTGAAAACAACATAACAAAAAACTAAAATCAAAGTAAAATTATTTTCCACTTTCATCCTCAATTGCCTCATCTTCAGTATTTACAGACCCATTTTCCTTTTAAAATCATACATATTTTTGTTAAACTTCATGTGCCTTTCTGTGGCTTCGAACTGTTTGGAACCGTTAGCCACGTCCCCAGACAGTGCCAGAGCTCAGGGAAGCCGCTATTCAAGAATGGGACAGGTTACCCCAAGAAATGCTGGATAACTTGATTCTCAGCATGCCCAGGAGGATCACCGCATGTGTTCGAGCCAGGAGAGGAGTTATATTCTATTGAATATACACCTTTAATTAATAAATTTTTATTTAAGTTTGGTTAAACAGTCTTTTTCTTTCTATCAATTTTTTTTTTACAATTACATTATGATTAATCACTCATTTTTTTTTTTTTTTATTAAAAAATGTTTTATTTTTTTAATTTCAAACAGGGTATTTATATTTAAAGAGAACATACAACAAATAATCTTTCTTGATAAAGTTCAATTTAATAAATTATATCAGCTTATGCTAGTGATCACAAACTTTTTTTGATGTGTGTATGTATGTACCTTATCAAATTAGGAACATAATATTATCATATTCTTACGATTTCTATACTCCATTTATTATAACATTAGACAAATAACTGTTCTCACCCTTTCGTTATTTCGATGTAAACGTTTAATAAACTCCGTTATTTCACGATAAATACAAAGCTCTGTAATCTATTTACCATTTACATTAAAAAAATAACTCTAAAGTGCAGTAATTTCAACAATATTACACAATAACTGTCGTTATTTAGCCGTTATTTGTCTAATGCTATAGTAAATGGAGTATAGATAGCTAAAATAACACCGTTTATCAAAACTAAAAATACCTTAGATAATTATCATCCTCGCATCCTCCCAGTATTGCCTTCGTAAATTATCGGCACCCGAAAACAGATGTACCGAATGGCCCCAAATAGCCCCGAGGTCGTTTTTACGACTACAATTGACTTTTAAGATTAAAACGCTCGCATTTTGCGAATCATATGTGGTTATAATAAAGTTTTATGGAAGAGATATTGGTTGAAAGCTCGGGTTTATTAGGAGGGGTTTTTGTTAAAGGTTTTCGATTAAGAGCAGTTCATTTTGTAGTTTTCTTTGGGTATTCTATCCATTCGTTTATACCATGGTCATCATCATCATTTCAGCCGAAAGACGTCCACTGCTGAACATAGGCCTCCCCCAATTGGGGGGGTTTGCCATAATCGCCACGCTTGGCCGGCGGGTTGGAGATCGCAGTATGGAGTTAAAATGCATAGAGAACGCTGCTGCCCATTCTCTAGTAAGTCCCTTAGTCGCCTGTTACGACACCCATAGGAGGAAATGGGGTGGTGCTATTCTTTACGTCCGGCATCACACGGTGTTTTATACCAAGGTATAAAACATGTATTTTGCATGTTGTGTCTACTAGTTTCGTTTATCATTTAAGTACATATGGGCGCCAAAGCATTATTTGATTTTAATGTTAAGCTTGTTTGGATTATTTTGTACATAATCTGACTTCCATGTTATTTATTAAATTAATACTTGTATTTCCGGTTAGGTCTCTGTTAAGTTTTTATCTTGATTTGTTTAAAATATTGTGATTTCCGTTTGAATTTATAAATAGTTTCTATTTTGATACTTCCCTTTTGATTTGTTTAAAATATTGTGGTTTCCGGTGAATTTATTAATAGTTTCTATTTTGATAATACCTTTTTGATTTGTTAAAAATATTGTGGTTTCCGGTTGAATTTATATTAAGTTTCAATGTTAGTATTAAGGATTTATCTTGATACATCCGCTTGAATTAAAAAGTAATACTAAGAAGGAATTATTTTGACATATCCGGTTGATTTATATAAATTCTATTTGCCGGCAAAGATTCGCGGTAAAGTTTGGCGGCGTATTCCAAGACCCCCTGAAAGTGTTTTTTTTTTACATTAGGGTTAAGTTTTCCCCACTGAGACGGATTCTCTCAGGGGAGATTAGTGGAATAAGCTGGATTATCAGGGAGTGAATACTAGACTGTTTTTTATTGATTCCACTTTTCCTACTAAGAGGGATTTTCAGGGGGGATTTTTGGAATAAGCCCAAACAAACGATGAGGGCGCCACTGCGCGCTCGGTACCCTCTTAATTAATTAAACAAATTATGGCACAAACAAAAATGTGCGACTGCCGAGTTAAATAATTCTAACAGAAAATTCTTTATTTAGATACAATTAACGTGTAGATAGGTATTAAAAAGAATTATATTTTAGAGGTATGAGGAACAGGGTGTAAAGTTCACTCATACTCTATAGTAAAGGGAGGATCCTCCGACCAGAAAGGTGTTGTGTCTGGTGGGCAACTGCCCAGCGGTTGATGTCGGGATGTTGTATATATGCTAGGCGCGGTAAACTCTGATAGCGCGATGCAGGATTTGTGACGTCAGGTCTTTGATGCGTAGTTCGCATGTGGCGTTGTTGATACCGCCACAATAATAACATTTTCCTAAATACAAGAACCCGAAGCTGAAGCAAGGAATTTTAATTGCTTTCACAAATAAGAGATTATTTCGGAAGGAATCCTAACGTTTCTGTAAGCCTGTTTTATGCCCAGAACGAAACGAGTACTTTATATAAATTAATAGAGGCGAGGGGAGATTATAATGTTCTGCTAACATGAGACATGCACAAAACCGACAGGATTTATACAAAAACACGATGTAACAAATAAAACAAAGGCTAAAATCACGGAATAAAAGAATCTGTAATCTGTTCCAAAATAATCTGATGAAAATGTAAACAAATAGATGTGCGGTCGACTGCAAAAATCCATGAACAGTACAGAAACAAAATCGTGTGAAGCGAAAAGCGAAAGCTAGTTCTATTTTCGAAAATTTGAACTCAAACGTTCACTGGAAAATAGACATTAAGTTATCCATGCAATTTTGCAGGTGAGTGTACCTGTGGTGGCCAATTTGTAGTGCCACTTACGAATTAAGAACTTTGATTTGATTATTTGAATAGGTAGGTACTAATTAAACTTGAAATTTTAATTTTGAATCACTTTAAACATGTTTTTCATTTTAGAGATAAGGTTAATTTTAGGTATAACCTTTAAGAGGATTAACTGTCTACTAGCGACACCCCTTTAAAAACATTATCTCGTGACTGAGAAGGAATTATGAAAAACGCCTTAACTAACTATATCGGTGTGTCTAGAATTTTCTAATACCTTTTTTAAAGTTTCATAATGAGACGCGAAGCAACAAAATTCGATCTAAATAAAAACGGCCACATTCCTCTAGACCGTATTTTGTTGCTTCGTGTCTCAATATGAAACTTTAAAAAAGGTATTAGAAAATTCTAAACACACTTACCGATTTAGTTGACTGAGCCGTTTTTCATAATTCCTTCTCAGTCACGAGATACTATGTTTTTAAAGGAGTGGCGCTAGTGGGCCGGTGACAACGCTCTTAACTTCCTTCTTTATAAAGCTGAACTAAACGAAAGTTTTAAGGGCGTATCTACCGCGTCAGTTTCCACTGAGAGCTATTAATTCACTCACATCTTGTGCCGGATTAATTCATCAGCAGACCAATCCAGTGAGTGACGCTGACGTAGATGTAGATCACTAGATACGCTGCGTGTCTACGCTGCGCTGGTTAGTCAGAAATTCAGAAATTTTGCTGTACTGTATTTTCGGCAAGTTACACAAGATATGACCAAATAAAGCAGCCATCAAATTCCCCATAAAAACTAGTTGATTTAAATTTAAAACTAGTTTTTAGGAGTATTTTGACGCTACACTTTAGCGTTGGTTAAATACACAAAATAACAAAAAATCTGACAGATTTTAACGGAGGATCAAAATCAAAATATCTTATTTAACATAAACCTACATGGGCACTTATGAAACGTCAAAAACTAGGTGCCCGGTTCCAATTGGTCGTTTCCTATATGGTGAAAAGCCGGCAACTCCGCGGTTACTCTTTTTAACCCTCGACATAAAAAAGAGGGGTGTTATAAATTTAACACATTTATCTTTGTATCTGTGGGTTTGTCTGTGCCATCGTAGCGACCAAATGGCTGAACCGATTTAGATTTTTTTGTTTTGTTTGAAAGCTGACTAGATCGAGAATGTTCTTGCGTCGACGCTTCGGGGGTCGGTTAACTTCTTATTTTGATAAGCCGACCCCCGAAGCATCGACGCTTGGAGCAAAATATTACGTACAACTTATATTAAACTTAAAGGACTAGTACTTATTATTTTTTCACTTTTTAGAGGATTTTTTTTTGTATAAAAATATTTGTATTTTACAATATTTTCAAATAACAGTGTTAATAAGGAGGTATGGGAGGACAATGTACGGGGTTCAACAAGTACCTTGACAATTTTCTGTTTTGTTTAGTAGGTACCTGACCTACTTAACAAAACAGAAAATTGTCAAAAATCTATAGTCTACTGACAACGTTCTCACATTCACAAAATAGAAAATTATTTATATAAAACATTTTTTTTTATCATGTTTGATTTTGTTCTAGAGCCACAGCCTGTTTCACCATCTCCAAACTTATTTGGCAGATACAAAATCTGTTAAATTTTTTGCGGTACCTACACTCCATTTATTATAACATTAGACAAATAACTGTTTTTACCCTTTCGTTATTTCGATGTAAACGTTTAATAAACTTCGTTATTTCACGATAAATACAAAGCACTATCACCATCGAATATCTATTCACCATTTACATTAAAAAAATAACTCTAAAGTGGAGTAATTTCAACAATATTACACAATAACTGTCGTTATTTAGCCGTTATTTGTCTAATGCCTTTCCAAACATTGCGATATCAGCAACAACTTTCCTATGTCGCATCTAGTACTTTAATTCGTGTAGCATCAAAATGTAGGTAAAGCGGGAGAGTAATTTATAGGCTCTCAAAGAAATCAAGGCTGCATTTAGATAGGTACCTACTAGCGATGTCCAATTTAGTGATGGATTACGGATTAGATATTCATTAGTTACTATCTATTTCGGTTTTTGTCCTTCCTGTTGATTTTTTTTTCCGTCGATCAACCACATTTCTGCCCTCTTAGGCCTCTGCCTCGAATCTTGCGGGCAGCGGCGCGGCGGCGGCGGCGCGGGAGGGACAGGATCTAATGCGTAAAATAAAATGAACCGGCCCTCGAAAACAGCGGCGCGGCAGCGGCTCGGGGGCGGGCAACGAGCGGTGCACTCCAGTCAAGCGGTGACCGCCCGCGCGTCTGCATTGCAGTGTTGTGCAATTTATTTTTGTGACGTTAGGAATAAATTTGTGTCAAAAAGATGTTGTCGCCATTGTTCAGACATTTCGTTCGCGAATAAAAACAAATATCTCGACGACACAACCACGAACACAACACTACGCGGCTATAGTGCCGCGCGATCTGCCCGCTGGTTTCGAAAACGGGTCTGCTTTGCCCGCCAAGCTCCCGCGCCGCCGCCGCCGCCGCCGCCGCCGCCGCCGCCGCCGCCGCCGCCGCCGCCGCCACCGCCGCGCTGCCCGCAAGATTCGAGGCAGAAGCCTTATAAATAAACGCGTAGTAAAGTTATGTCAAACTTAAAACTATGAAAATGTATGGATAAAACGCCGCTGTGGTCTAGTGGTAAGACCACCTGTCTCAGATCCAGAGGTCCTGGGTTCGATTCCCAATGGGGGTAAAAAATTCTGCTCGATTTGGTTGGTGGTAGGGCTTGTTCTAAGTCCGTCTAGCTAGCTACCACCATCTATAAACGAAATAAAAGGAGTATTAATGAAATCTCTTCCAGCATACCTGCGATAGGAAAGTAGATATGTATAGAGATGTAGACAACGTTTGTAAGAGTAGACGAGCAAATCAAAATAGCTTATTAAAACAGCTTTAGTTGTGTTTCAGAAAAGGTGAGTGGCAAATAAACAGTTTCTCTTCCCTTTCTATCAAATCTCCTTATGCTAGTGCAGTGTATACCAAAGCGAACTACAATTACTTCCTCCGAAGATTCTATACTAACACTAAAGATACTAGATATCCGACCCGAACTTCGGAAAACAAACGGGCATCATTGGAAATCGGATAATCCATTAATTCAGGGTCCAAATTTCCTTTATAGCCCACCCGGGAGTGCTCTAGTGATGAATCGCGACAAATTCGCTTCGGAAAGCAATTTGGAAGAGTAGAGAGTTTTGTCGATGTATTAGGTATGTACCTGTATGGGTATAAAGTTTATATTCAGAGAAGGAAGGGCCTATACAAAGTTTGTTAGAAAGAGGAGTTTTTGGATAAGAGTTCATGATTTTGATTTCCATTCATTGCCTATTGATATATTGGGCACTATAAAACAAAATTAAAATAAATCCCGACTGCAAAAAAGAGAATTTAAAAGTACGAGTAATGCACCAAAAATACCGAAACAAGATTGAGAACAGAAAAGAAAACTAAAATAAACTATTAACAAAGTAAACTCTACTTCGGTTTAACAGAGTGTATTATGAGCTGAAAGCCTAAGTTAAATACCCGCATTAAGTTAAGTTGCAAGCGGAACCTATAAATTTTCTTTCGGTTCATAATTTTTAATTGTTTATTATAGTTTATTTTAATTTTAAAATCCATCCAGCCGTTTGGAAGATACGAGGTAATAAGGAAATTTACAAACAAACATACATACAAGATACGCGCGAAACCGTCTGGTGCCGGACGTAAAGGTACCGTGTGGTGCCGGACGTAAAGAATAGCATCACCCCATTTCCACCCTATGTCGGTTTCTGTACACCTGACAACGTATGCAAAATTTCAGTATGATCGGTTCTGTGGTTTAGGCGTGAAAAGGTAACAAACAAACAAACTTACTTTCGCATTTATAATATTAGTTATACCCAAAGTCTCTAATTCAATAATTTATGTAAACAAAGTAATGTCAAGAAATGTCACTGTCAAACTGACAGGACAGTAGGGCAAAACATTTTATCATTTTTTTTTTTTTTTTTTAATACTCATCTATGAAATTAAAGTGAATTAATTATAAGAACTGTGCAAACAAAATACCGTTGCCAAAAAATGTTTTATGTAGTGTGTCGGAGACACGGCCTATGATCGTCATAATCAGCCCTTTTAAGTCCAATGCTAGACGTAGGCCTCCCAAAATCGATTTCCACTCGAAACAGTTTACAGCCGTTTCATCCAAAATGGGGCTAGATATGCTACATACAATATGAATCTATGAATGAGAGTTGTAATATTAGTGTTTTTGAAGATGTAAAAAATGTGAAAATGTTTGGATCTCCTGCATTGTTACCAGTATCATAAAATATTTTATACCAGAAAAACTCCTTTTTTTAATAACTTTGTTTAAAACCGAAAATTTATAAAAATAATTACGGTATGATTATTTTTTAATTATTATTTCTTTAATTCAGTACTTAAAAGAAAATGAAACCTTTTTTTTCGCCATTTTATGTGAATTACCATTACGAAGATATTTTTTTGATATGTTATCCCCTTTGTTTACATAAATTATCTGAATTTGAGGCTTTGGGTATAGGATTAAGTAGGATTAAAAAAACTAGAAAGTAACAAATAGTAGTGGTATAACTAAGTTCGAACCACAACCATCTTGGCCCCTAACTCAAAGGTCATGAGTTCAAGAACACAAAAACGATAGCTCCTCATAATCTTAAGTATAGTAACTAAACAGTAACAAGCCTTAAGCGGAGCCTTCCTTTACTTTTGATGAATATCAATCATTAAAATTTTTACCCTTTAGGCTGTGTGCACAACTGAGACAGACTACAGTTCTAGACGTATCTTGTGGCGCTTAAGTGAAATTGACGAGGCGTTGTCGGTATACTTTTTTGTGAATCTGTATTGAAAAAAGCGGCCAAGTGCGAGTCGGACTCACCCAGGAACGGTTCTGTAGCAGCAAGCGCGGTTTACGATTTATGACGTATTAAAAAAAAACTACTTACTAGATCTCGTTCAAACCAATTTTTGGTGGAAGTTTACATGGTAATGTACTACATTTTAGAAGTTACAGGAGGGGGACACACATTTTACCACTTTGGCTGTGTCTCTCGCGCAAACTATTCAGTTTAGAAAAAAATTATATTAGAAACCTCAATATCATTTTTGAAGACCTATCCACAGATACCCCACTCTACACTTGCGCCTCTAGAGGCGAATTTAAGCGCGATAGTCCTCATTACGCACAACACGGGTTCCGTAGTTTGGACAAATTTCCACTGAAAAAAATGCACTCCAATCAAGCGACTTTTTAGCTAGATTGACGATATCTTGTTTAGATTAATCAAAATCTTAGTCAAGTTGATCATCACGACATGATTGCAGCAATACTAGTTCAAATGATTGAACGCTCAAACAAGTTTCTCGATTACCGTTAACATGACATCATTGTAAAAGAATTAAAAAAGAGACAAGTTAAAAAAATGTTAACTGTAACAAAGTAAGTTAGTTGTGTAAATCAAGCATTTTGATTACTTCAATAAAGATCATTGAAACTTTAATCTAATAATCTTGGTTGGAGCAACTATGTTTTGACTTGATTGCAGCAAATAGGTTTTGTAATAACTCCAATCAAGATCCTATTTCAAATCTCAATCAAATAAAAGTAGTAGCTGTGATCATTGTGCTTGATAGGCTCAGATGCAAACAAGTCAATATAAACAAAATCTTGATTGTGGCATGAAATTTTTTTTTTGTTTTTTTTTTGGTGTATCCCAATGACAAAACATTGTGGCTGAAAAACATGTTCTCCCATACATTGTAACTACAAATGTAAGATCTTTGTACACACAATTTTGGGTGATTTGCCATGATATTTTAAGACCATAGACTTCTTATAGGTTTTCCTGTAATCTAAAAGTATAGGATTTTGTAGCCTCAGTCGTTTCGGAGATAAGAGGAGGGAATGGTAAATTTTCATAAATTTTCTGAAATAGCTTCAAAGCTATTTATTTTTAAATTATAAAAAAAACCCTCACAGTAACCGCTTTCATTTGATTTGTTGTAACATATCAAATGAAAGGGCCTACTGTGGACTTACTTTTTTTAATTTACTTATTTACCGCCCAAAAGTGGCATGGTCGTGTTTGGGTCACAGAAATTTATGTGTACCAAATTTCAAATTAATCGGTCCATTAGATTCGAAGCAAAACGGCTGTGACAAACGGACAAACATACAGACAGACACACGAGCGATCCTATAGGGGTTTCTTTTTTTCATTCGGATCAATGAAACCCTAAAAACAAAATGGCGGCGTTAGTTCCGATTTTGAATACACGCCAATAAATCCTAATACAACTAACCCTGCGTTCCGAGTTGCGATAATATCGATATTCGCGTTACCCGTACCGAATTAGCGTGAGCGCGATAACGATGTCCCGTGAAACGTCATAGATGACGTCATGACATTCGCCATCTTGCGATAACGCCGACCATGCCTTTTACTAATATCGCCGTGAGCGCTGTCAAAAATGACAGTGTGCTGTTTTGTTTTGAGTTGCATCTTATCGTATCGTGGCATTTTCAAAATTGTTCTTCTGGCTACAGTTGCTACCTAACCTAAGAAGAACAAATGTTTGGTGTATACACAGAGAAATACTCTAATATCGTTTTGACATTGCGTGAGCACCGTGAGCGCGTTCACGAGCGTTCCGAGTTGTTGACAGCCCTCGGCTGTCATAATCGTAATATCTAAATCGGAACGCATGTGAGACGATGTGAGCGCTGTGAGCGATTATAGCCAATTCGGAAAGCGGCCTAAGTACCTATGTATCTATAGCTCTATGGAAAAAAATATGACACGCTTAGGCCGCGTTCATAACAAGCCAGCCGTCAGTCTCCGACTGTGAGCGAGCGTAACGCGGTTTTCCATACATATTTATTGAACTTTTGTTTCACATCGAACCAACAATTCCGGTATGTTATACGTTTGGTATAGACATGGCCTTAAAAAAATATTTTTGGCGAACAGAACTGTTTTGACGAATAACCAATATATTTTCTTCACTCAGGTCTGAATACAGCCTTACTTTAAATTCATCTAAACTTCGACGGTTAGGAGTTAAGACACTGTGAATATTCTTCGGGAATTTTTACGCTTTTATAATTACAACTTTTTGGCGAAAGACGAAGAATTCTCGTTGGGATTATATTTTTAAAAGATTTTGTGTGGTTTTAGTTTTCTTCTGCCTTTTGGCTCAGAGATTTATACACCCATTGAACGCCATTCCCTAGTAACATTTTTTGTTGGCATTTAGTTGGGCCACTTACCTCTGTAAGTGGCCCAACTAAATGCCAACAAAAAATGCTTCTAGGGAATGACCAGACGGGTGTTGTGTCAAGTGGGCAACTGCCCGACGGTTGATGTCGGGATGTTGTATATATGCTAGTCGCGCGGTAAACCCTGATTACGTGGTGCAGGATTTGTGACGTCAGGTCTTTGATGCGTAGTTCGCATGTGGCGTTGTAGATGCCGCTACACACAGGAAAACAAGGCTAGACATTTATTTGAAAGAAAGAAAGAAAGAAAGAAAAATAGGTTTATTTGTCACAGAAACACGTGCATACAAAAAGATAATTAACTCGAGTAGGTAGGTAAACAGAAAAATAAAACAAAATAGATCTACATTATAATCACGAGTACAAAACCAAAATAGTCGGCAGTTGCACGTCATGACTGTGACAAGGCTTCCACTCAGCATGATGCTGTGCTATGAGGGACCCACAGCACAGCGTTGATTTTCAGTGGTTACCCGGTATTTCAATTTTGTTCACAAAACTAGGTGTTCATTGAGAAGAAGGACAAGAAACTCTGTGAGAATAACATTTAAAGTATTCTATCAACACATTTCCATAAATTATCGTTATCTCAAAAACAGTTAATTCTGTCTCTTGGACCATTACTCAGAATAATAGCAACATTATAATAATAGCAACGAAAGGAACATTACAAACATTAGCGATATTGGCACAAAATCATAATAAGCAATAATTTTGGTATAATATCAAATTAATGAACTTACATGACACCTTGTCGGTCTATTCCACACAGCAACGAACGGCACTAGAACCAACCAACTGAACATCCGATCTTCAACTACGATATCTATCAGTAGCCATCCCTTTCACTGTAAGATACTTGTATCGTTTTTCCATGATAATAATAATAATAATAAATTACACTGCTGACCGCAAACCGGATGCATCACCCACGATCATCGGTGATGAGACTGTACATCCCGCGGAAGTGCGGGGACCGAGGATTTTTAAATGCGAAGACCCTCCACAACCGCGAGGTGTGCAGCCTCAGAGAATATTTTTTTAAAGCAGAAGTGGATATGCACCGTGATGTGGTCGCGGTGGACAAGGGGCTCACCCCGCTGTCCATGGCTAAAGAGAACTGGCGCAAACCTGTGGTACTTACTACAGATGTCCGCAGGAAAGTATGGCAAAGCAAGGAGCTTCACGGGCGCTTCTACCGGGCTCTCCATGAGCCCGATTTAGATTTCTTAGCGTTCGTATCCTGGCTACGTTTTGGTGACCTTTTGGGGAAACTGAAGGTTTTGTTTGTGCAATTATGGACGAAGTTATCTTAACGAATAACTACCGGAGACATTATGAAGGATGGGACGGTTGAAGTGTGTCGGGCATGCCACCGTCCGGGTGAGTCCATCAGACATATTATCTCTGGTTGTTCTCGTTTGGCTAACGGCGAGTACTTGCACAGGCATAATCAAGTAGCTAGGATTATTCACCAGCAACTTGCTTTGAAATATAAACTTGTGGATTCTGAGGTACCGTATTACAAGTATGTGCCCGACCCAGTTCTCGAAAATGACCATGTCACGTTGTACTGGGATCGGTCTTTCATTACTGACAGGACTATTGTTGCCAATAAACCTGATATAGTGGTGATAGATCGATTAGCGCGCCGCGCAATGATAGTTGATGTTACCATCCCACATGACGAGAACCTCGTGAAAGCTGAGAAAGAGAAACAAATAAAGTATCTCGACTTAGCACACGAGGTTGTTGACATGTGGAATGTGAGCTCAGCTATCATTATGCCGATTGTCGTGACGGCCAATGGCCTACTGGCCAAAAGCCTCGATCAACATCTCTCGAGGCTTTCGTTAGGCGGTTGGATCAAGGGCCTGATTCAGAAGGCAGTACTCCTTGATACGACTCGCATTGTGCGGAGGTTCCTGTCTCTGCAGCTCTAACCACCGGTAGCTTGAACCCTGCTACCGACACCGGCGGACCACTATTTTTTATATTTTTAAATGTTTTTTTATATATTTTTTAAGAAATATTTAAAAATGTATTTGATATGGATAAAAAATAAATAAACGTCATAATAATAATCTTTATTTATACAAAACAGATTGTAGTACATGTAACAGTTATCACAAAGTGGGTAGAATTGAATCTCTGACAATCAAGTGGGTGACGTGCTGCTCTCCTTGCTAGGCTATGAAATAGCCGGTACAGTGCTAAATAAAAACAGCAGTGATAAATGATTTTATTTCTGTAAGAAGGTTTGTACAAACACTTTTACATGTCAATCATATTTTAAAAACTAGATGAGTTCGACGTTTCCTATCTGACTACTCTGAGAAAAAAGGCCGAAACAAACTTGGTCACAGTCTCTTTTAAAGTCCAGACATAATCTTGATCAGATCATGTCAAGACCATGTAGATTGGTGACTGAAATGATCTTTTGAGGAAAGAACCACACAGATTGAGTGGACCAGTCCAGCCAGTGCACGCATTTGTCAATAATCGTACAGCTCAACTCAGAACATAAGGAGCTCAATGATTTGACGAACAATACCAAAGAAAGGTTATTTGGTTAGGCCACATAAATTATTGTCTGAAATGGTCCTTTTAGGAAAAAACCACACAGATTGAGTAGACCTGTCCAGTCAGCAAAAGTTATAGACCTTTTATTATTTGTTAATTTTCCTCAAAGTCGGGTTGAAGTCTCCCAAACCTTCATTCAAAATAAAAATAAAAACAAAATATTTTATTTCACATAAACCTACATGGGCAGTTATGAAACGTCAGAAACTAGGTGCACGGTTCCAATTAGTCGTTTCCTATGGAGAAGAGCCGGCAAACTCCACGGTTACTCTTTTAAAAATAATTGGCTTTACAATATTATCAAATAACAGTGTTAATAGGTATGGGAGGACAGTGTAGGCCTTTCAACAATTATCAGGTAATTAACAAAATAGAAAAGTGCCAACAAATCTACACTCTACTAGGCTTACAACGTTCTCACATTCACAAAGTAGAAAATAATCTATAATTATTATAAAAGATTAATGACATGCTTGCAATTACAACTACAGTAACAAATCTGAATAAATATCATGTCCGCAAAAGCCACTAATAAAGAATTGGAATTGGATTTGTAGGTAAATAATGTCAAATAATGAAAAGATTATACCAAGGAAGTATGTAACAAAAAAAAAACTAAATACACATCGTTATTTGAGAGCAGTCAATAGACATTGACATAGTTATGTCGTTGATGAGGTACCAGGGAAGCCACATGTGCAGAAGGAATTATTGCCAAACTTCCTTGTCTTTAACGTAGTCTTTTATCTTATAATATGCTTTTTTGATAAGGACACGTCTGATGTGGGTTTTGAACTTCCCATCGCTAAGTTCTGTAACCGACTTTGGCAACTTGTTATAAAAGCGGATACTGTTTATAAGAAATGACTTGCATGTTTTAGTTAAATGTTCATTCATGTCGTATTCCACTTCCGCATTTATTAGATAGTTCCACATACCAGATGTTCCCCCATAAATTATGGAAGAGAACCTTTTAAGGGCCTGACTGTATTAAAAATTAAACAGGAAACATTTACTAATCCTGCGTTCCTACTTGAAGATTTCTCCGGGGAATTAAATAAATTGTTCTCTTTCCGAATATATTAGTATTTTAAAGTAAATGTGTTATTACATAGTTTGTTTATACAGGATAAGTTTCACAGTGCGCAATTTTTTTTTTTTTTTTTGTGGTTCAGTATCAGTTCAGAAGGCATTTCCATTATTTGTTCAAAACTTTTTTTTGTCCTACTTGAAATCAACAAAATATGGATACAATCTATTCGTAATAATATCAATGGGCGAGCGCACAGCTGATAACTGCTACTGCGTTCCGCTTCACTGACCGCGCCGCCCGCGCCAGCGCGTTGCGCGACGAGTATCCATTATACCAGTTTCAAAATAAAAATCTTTCGTAAACGATAACTTATATTTTTTTTTACTAAGTAATATCAAAATAAGAAATAGGTGTAATAAATCACGATTAAGTTTAATTTGTCAAAATTTGCGCAATGATTACAAACTTTTCCTGTATGTGAGTCCAAAAAGAAGATAGTTTTAGAAAAAACTGGCCAAGGGCGTGTCAGACTACGCAAAATGAAAGGTTCCGTAGTTGGGATGAATTTATCCCAAAACAAACTTAACGTTGTAGTTGAAAATCATGTTCTCCCATACATTCTGACTACAAATGTAAATTTGTACGCACAGTATTGAAAGATTTATCATGTTATTTTAAGAACATAGACTTCTTATAGGTTTTTCTGTAATCTAAAAATATAAAACTAGTTTCTGTAAATTTTTCAAAATTGTATGCTTAGTAGTTGTGGAGATAAGGGTTGGTATGGTCAATCGTCAATTTTTGTCAATTTTCTTAAATAACTTTAAAAAAATAGTATTCGTGAGCCTCACAGTGTAAGCCCTTTCATTAAATATGTTAAACGGTACAGTTTGCAAAACTTAATTATTTTATTTTCTTATTTGCCTCCCAAAAGTGACTCCTATATTCAAAATTAATGATTATTATTACACGTCCGTGTTTAGGTCACAGAAATTCATATGTGTACCAATTTCAACGTAATCGGTCCATTAGATTAGGAGCAAATTGGCTGTGACATACGGACAGACAGACAGACACACGAAGCAAAATGCCTAAAATTAATATGTCTACACAACAAATTGTCTAACCTGTAAATCAAATGCCTAAAATGCAATAATTTCTAAGTAGTCGCGATGGTTAAAATAAACTCACACTAGGGCCTCTGAACTGTAGGTTACGTTAGGTTAGGTAAGAACTGTGACCAACCAACGCACGAGCCGAGCGAGCGTGGCGAGCGTGCCACGGTAGCGGCCGGCGAGTGCCAGAAACTGTACTCCCTTTCTTCTCCTAAAATAATAGACATATTGTAAGGTAAGCATTTTGGTTCATAGTCAGAATAAGGTTTAGTTCAAATACTGTATAGACATATTGCAAGGTAGGCATTGTGCTTCCTAGTCAAAATAAGGTTTAGGCAATACTTGGCATAGACGTTTTGAATTCTAGTCAGCATGATCATAAAGGGTTGAGGTCAGATAGGCAGTTACTTCATGTAAAACACTAGCTGCGTCCGTTTAGACTGGAAGCCGACCCCAACGTTAAAAATAAAATCAGGAAGATATTAGTATTCCGACTTGCTGATTTGCCTTTTTCATCATCAATTTGAACCAGTTACCGACCAAAACAAAAGACGGCCTACAAGCAGATTACCCCATTTATCTCAAATCCCAACTATAGCCCAACTCTATACCTCTATAGGACAGTGTAATCTATTGTGCGTTTCATCACGACTGTGACGGGATTCGTACTTACTCACACTGACAAATTGAGGCAATTTACCTTCTTTCCAAACTAGATACCAGAGGCTTGAATTAGGCTCGAAAAATTGAGAAATATCTCTATCTATATGTCTCTTTTAAGTCCTTAAAAGAGAAGTATAGATAGAGATAATTCTCTACTTTATTATACACTAGCTGTGCCCGCGACTTCGTTCGCGTAGGTACATGTCGGAAAACAATAATGTGACGTTAAGAGAAGGTGTAGCTACCCGACCGCTACCTAGGGTTTTCTACCACGGCCCTTTCGAACGCAGTCACTGCGTCTTCTGTCCATAATGTCAATTCGACGAAGTGTCACTTTGAGAATAAATAAAAATCAAGGCGACGCGGTCGAGACTCATTAACTGTGCAACTGCCGTACTCAATAAATCGATTGCCCTTCTGGCGGAGTGAGCTGAAGCGTTATCATGGTAAAGAAGGATCATTTCCAAGAAAACGGGCAAAACAAAGATGAAATTATGAATATAATATTATTGTGGTTTCTTTTGTATCTGTGTATCCTTTTTTGGAGGTCCTAAATAAATAAATAAATATCTAAAAAAAAACTAAAAAAACATAATCTGATCAAGTTTATGTCTGAACTTTAAAAGAGACTGACCTCTGAGTTTGTTTCGGCCTTTCTTCTCAGCGATTAGATATGAAGCGCTGATCGACGTATTTGTTTATACAAACCTACTTACAGAAATAAAATCATGAATTATACAAAAAACTGCACCAATGGATATAAAAAACGATTCAATATTATTTAGTCCCCCAAAAACATCCTCAAATTACCATAATCCCGAAAAATAAAAGGAAATACTCAGGAAAGCGGATTCAATTAATACCAATGTTTTCTCCATTCCATGGTGTTTGTGACCATGAATAAGTTATGAGCCTTCCGACCTACCAATTTGGAACAAGGGTACAACTATTGCAGAATTCATTCATTTCTTACGGTTGACGGGAGGGTAAACATTGAGATATCATACCTCTTTTGCCTGTCGTAATATTATTTGCTATGCTCTTGAGGAAAACTGGTATACAAATAAATAAAATTGAACTCATCATACATCATCATTTCAGCTGAAAAACGTCCACTGCTGGACATAGGCCTCCCTCAATTGATGGGGTTGTGCTATAATCGCCACGCTTGGCAGGCGGGTTGGCGGACGCAGTATGGTGTTAAAAATGCATAGAGAACGCTGCTGCCCATTCTCTAGTAAGTCCCTTAGTCACCTTTTACGACACCCACGGGAAGAAATGGGGTGGGGCTATTCTTTACGTCCGGCACTATACGGCACTGAAGAAAATAGAAGTGTGTGTTTGTAATATCAGCTTTTTACTAAATGTATATGAAAGTATACAGGATATTTTTTTAACCAATGCGGTCCGAGAACAGCCCCCCCCCCCCCCGTCAGGAACAAAGTTCCGGAAGGATAATTTTCAAAAATTAGATTTTTGTTTAGTATTGAGGTTATACAACAGGGGGCCAAGTCTACTAATGTACAAACGTTGCAATGGTCTCTTCATTGTGAGTTTTTGACAGATTTTCCATACAAAAACTGTCAAATACTCACAATGGCGAGACCATTGCAACGTTTGTAAATTAGTAGACTTAGGCCTGTGTTCACCAACATTTAAATCAACTGTTTAGATATTTAATCTGTTGTTTACTCAACATTTCATAGGAAATTTGACATAAACCAACTGTTTAAATCCCTAACCGGTGGTTTGAATGTTGGTGAACACAGGCCTAAGGCCTGTGTTCACCAACATTCACACCACCGGTTAGGTATTTAAACAGTTGGTTTATGTCAAATTTCCTAACAAATTTTGAGTAAACAACTGATTAAATATCTAAACAGTGGATTTAAATGTTGGTGAACACAGGCCTCAGGCCTGTGTTCACCAACATTCAAACCACCGGTTAGGTATTTAAACAGTTGATTTATGTCAAATTTCCTAAGTAAAGAACTGATTAAATATCTAAACAGTTGATTTAAATGTTGGTGAACACAGGCCTAAGGCATGTGTTCACCAACATTCAAACCATCGGTTAGGTATTTAAACAGTTGATTTATGTCAAATTTCCTAAGTAAAGAACTGATTAAATATCTAAACAGTTGATTTAAATGTTGGTGAACACAGGCCTTAGGCCCCTGGCCGCGCACAATGCTCGCCTGCTCGAATCTTGATACTCGCACGCACACATATACTATAATAATATTTTATTTAGAGTGTGGATTTGTTGGCACTTTTCTATTAAGTACTTTTCTGTTAAGTACTTGGTAATTGTTGAAAGGCCTACACTGTCCTCCCATACCTATTAACACTGTTGTTTGATAATATTGTAAAGCCAATTATTTTTAAAAGAGTAACCGTGGAGTTTCTTGCCGGCTCTTTTCCATAGGAAACGACTAATTGGAACCGTGAACCTGGCTTCTGACGTTTCATAAGTGCCCATGTAGGTTTATGTGAAATAAAATATTTTGATTTTGATTTAGATTTTTATAAAAAGGGCACATTTACAATAAGTTTCTTAACAATTTGCCTGAACTAGATTGAACCTGTGCTTCAAGCTAGGAAGTGCATTAAATACTTAATGTAATAACGATGAACGTCGAGTATAAAGTTAAAACTAAATTTAATTTAATCTAATTTTTATTGAAGTGAAAACTGCTTTAGGCGCGTTGAGCACTTTTTGGGTGAACAAAAATCATGGAACTCGCGTCATCGTCACCAAACGCTTTCCATGAGCTATTTATGTATACTGTGTATATATGTGTACTTTTTGGGTGAACAAAAAACCATGGAACTCGCGTCATCGTCACCGAACACTTTCCATGAGCTATATGTATAAAAGAACAGTTATTCCAAAGTAATGTGTTTTCACTTCTGTCGGCAGTCGTTATGACTGCCATTTTTTTTTTAATTTATATTTTAGAGAGAGTGAAAAAGTCGCATAACACTTTTTCCTTACGTGATGATTTTTACCAGCCAACTCCTACCGCAAGCCGCATTAAGGAACATCGTTCCAAAAATAAAAGCAAAATACATCTAAGAAAGAAAGAAAAACATTTATTTGGTATTAGTTTGTGAAACAAAAAACACAAATTTAAAAAATGTGAAAATAATTATTGTGTGTCTTTTTTACGAGTATCGTGGGTGTGTTTACAGACAAAAACAGCCAGAGCATCTTCTCATATTTTATGTCCTCGAGACATCTACACCGAAGCCCAAAAGGAGTCAAAGTCAAATCATTTATTTCAAATAGGCACGTAAAATGCACTTTCGAACGTCAAAAATTACATAAATAGTTAATTGATTCTAGTTGCCCCTTCCAAAAGGTAGTTATGTATGGAGAAGAATGGGCAAGAAACTCCATACTTACTCTTTTAAAATGTTAACAATAGTTTGTATACATTAATTAATAATTATAGGTGAAGACGATATACCTAGAATGAAAATTACCACAACTGGTAAAAAGAATGAAAAGTGAAGTAATGACAGAAAAAATTATAAATGCGATAGATACATGGTGCTCACTTAAGTACAAACATTGTATATGATTTTCCTAAAAATTTAACATAAGTATAATAAGTCAGTGTGTGAGTTAAATTATATTATTAATCACAGAAAATAAAATTAATATCATAAAAATTATAAATTATACAGTTAAATTAGCAACCAGTTTGATTTTGTCTAGACTCTAAATTGTCCTATGGAGCAGGACCAGTATGTTTCCAAGCATTCTTATCTTGGATAGAATCCTCTAATTTGAAATATGCTTGTTTACAAAGTGTGCTTTTACTATGAGTCTTAAATTTTCTCTCATTTAATTGTAATATATCACAAGGTATTTTATTGAAACATTTAACACAGTACCCCATAATATATAGTCCAGATACTGTTCCAAAATCCCTAGCGAAATAAACATTTAAACCCCTTCTATATCCGAAACTCTTTACCACTCAAACTTGGTTCTTTTTCTCGCCAAAAACATTTAATTGTGTTGCAAACTTTTTGTTGTGTAAGAGCTGGCAAAGTTTTCCTTCAATCTATCTTGTAAGCCCTCAGCAAACCTCTTTAGGGCGCTTCGATCCGGTAAATCAATAAGCGGAACCCACTTTGAAAGTTGGTAAACTCTTCTACGCAGAATAGTACGACCACCGTAAATGGGGACTTATGACAAAATAAATAAGAAGACTTAATTTACATCAATTTAAAATCGCAGTGAAAGCGTGGCTGATGGAAAAAAAATACGACGACATAGAAAATATTCTATTCTCTCTTACTCAATAGTCGCAAACACCTCATATTTTTACAGACACTACGCACTCCACAAACACACACTCTCTCTCACAACACACCATAAACGCTCCTACAAACAGGCCCGACACGCGGGGCGACACAAAGCCACCGCTCGTCGCGCGACACGCGGTGTCTTTTACGTTACACATCCGTTTTTGGGTCACAGAAATTCATATTTGTACCAAATTTCAACAAAAATCGGTCCAGTAGATTCGGAGCAAATTGGCTGTGACAGACAGACAGACACACGAGTGATCCTATAATGCAGTGTTTTCAACCTTTTTCCTTCAACCTTTTTCATAGTGAAAAATCCCCTTAGTATAGAAAAATATTTCGCGATCCCCTACCCTCCGCGGTTTCTAACTTGGAATTCAACTCTGTCACTTTGGTTACTTTTTGGTTTAGCAAAAAAACAGAATACCCACAATTAACCACAGAAGCTTCGAAGTGTTTGATTCTATTTGGAACCTCCTACTTTTGCAAGATAACTTTTTCATCTATGGTTCAATTAAAAGGTAAACAGAGAAATCACCGAAAAGAGAACGAGTTAATCGTGTGCGTAAAAAAATAATAATTGGTTAACGAGCTACAGCGCAACCATCACAATAATGTGAATGGGTGCGTATGTTCAACTTCACATAATTCAAATATTTTATGTGACTACGAGTACTAGGTATTTATTGATTTAACCTAAGCCTCTAATATATTTTTCACTTCTCATGCTCTAAAAATACGCCCTACGAAGCGGGATTAAAGTGACCACTTTAGTCTCTAGGGAGTGAAAAGTAATTAGTTTTTTTAATTTCCTTCATGTGACATAGACAAACTCAAACAGCCAGTAAATATACTATTAACTGTGGAGTGTGGACCATCTTCATTGCGAAAATTTTGAGAGTTTTAGTTCCATGTTTGTTCGTAATTAAATAAAAGATAATAATGATAACAAATACAATAATTACGCGTGTAAATATTACTGGGACGACAATTATTTACAATATTACAAATAATTCGAATTGTACATTTAGCTTCAAGTAAAAAAATCTTTTGTGATTTTTAATTTATTAAGTAATATTTATTAAATGTTTTTGTACTAAATTGACTATTTTTCTCGCACTCAAAGTGAAAATTACAGTGTGTTACACCTCGAGACTAAACGCCAACTTAATATACCCTCGGTTTCATTGACTATCGCACGCTCGGGAGTCAAACCACCTCTGGTATATTATGGCTTCGTTTAGTCCCTAGTCGATATAAAATATACTATTTTTTGTTAACAAATATAACATTTTGAACGAATATGATTTTATATTTATAAACTTTAAATTTGAAAGTAACGGCGACCCCCTAGGGGTTCGCGACCCACACGTTGAAAAACACTGCTATAATGGTTCCGTTTTTCATTCAGACGTACCGAACCCTAAAAGTGGAATTACTATCGCAAAAACAACCAAGGTCCACAGTATCAGTAGCAGCATCGTTTACTAAATGAACTCGTCCGACGTCACGTAGATACACAAACTCAGCAGATCGGGACTCTGACAATAATCAAGTTGGCGGCACTGGATTTGATTTGATGTCTTCAGACTGCTAAAGTAATTTATTATGTCAATGTTTTGTTTATTACTAAGTTTCTGCTGTCAGTAACAAGCATACATTTTGGTGGGACTTAGGACAAAGCAAATATTATCCCAAGAATTTGTCGAATGTAAGACATATTTTTGGGAAAATATTTGCTTTTTGTCGATCTCGTTTTAAAATAACGTTAGTAATCGGTAGAGCCTATTTTTAGGGTTCCGTAGCCAAATGGCAAAAACGGAACCCTTATGGATTCCTCATGTCTGTCTGTCTGTCTGTCCGTATGTCACAGCCACTTTTTTCCGAAATTATAAGAACTATACTGTTGAAACTTGGTAATTAAGTAGATGTATTCTGTGAACCGCATTAAGATTTTCACACAAAAATAGAAAAAAAAAACAATAAATTTTGGGGGTTCGCCATACTTCGAACTGAAACTCAATTTTTTTTTTTTTTTCATTAAACCCGTATGGGTTTGATGAAAAAAAAAAATATTGAGTAATATTGAGTCCTATCCATAGATACCCCACACGTACGTGTGGGGTATCTATGGATAGGAATTCAAAAATTATATTGAGGTTTCTAATATCATTTTTTTCTAAGCTGAATAGTTTGCGCGAGAGACACTTCCAAAGTGGTAAAATGTGTCCCCCCCCCCATGTAACTTCTAAAATAAGAGAACGATAAAACTAAAAAAAATATATGATTACATTACCATGTAAACGTCCACCGAAAATTGGTTTGAACGAGATCTAGTAAGTAGTTTTTTTTTTTATACGTCAGATCGTAAACCGCAATTTACCTTTCATTCAATCAACTCAAATATAAATAAAAAAACATTTATCTATAACTTATTTTTTTTTTAATACACTATTATTAAAACATCGATCAAAGTTACAACGAACTACAAGATTTTTTTATATTATGTTACTTGCTGGCTACGGAACCATTCATGGGCGAGTCCGACTCGCACTTTGCCGTTTTTTGTTTATAGAATCATAATTATTATGTCGAAATCGTCATATTGTTATTTATGCAATAAACAGAGTAAGTACGTAGGGTGACTGGTTATAGCAATTGGCCCCGCTATAGTAATTGGCCACTCATAACAAGAAGAGGTTTTATGAACATTTCATGAAATAAAACGAAAATACAATAGACATAGGAATATTTTTGTCCTTTTCATTCATGAGCTTGCTTGCATTATCTTGTTTCTACCTCTTTTATTATGAGTGGCCAATTACTATAGCGTGGCCAATTAGGTACTATAGCAGTTATCCTACCTATAAGGCCTCTGCCTCGAATCTTGCGGGCAGCGAGGCGGCGGCGCACGGTGGATCGAAAATCGGCTGTAGAAGACATAGGATCTCGATTTCTTAAATGTTATTTTTTTTGCTGGAAATGACTTCTGCTGATCATTACTATGTACAAAAATGACACCCGAGTTAATTCTGCCCAAAAACGAAGGAAATATATTTTTTTTACGAAAAATTTGTATGAAGCTAGTATGAAAAATCGAATTATCTCCTAAACGGCATGTTTAACCGTAATATCCTTGGAGGTGGTCATAGTGCTAATTATTTATGATTTTTTGGTTGCCGATTTGACGAAAAATTTAATGCCGTTTTTTTAAAAAAAATCGTCTAAATATTTTTATTTATTTTTACATGTAAAACGATCCCTTTTAGTGTCCAAGTTAAAAAGTTCGATATGTTATTAACCCAAATATTAAGAACACACAAAACAAGAAAAATTAAATAAAAAAATTGCTGTTTTTTGACACATTTTTATTAATTTAAATAAAAAAAGATTATCAAACTCTTATTTAAGTAACATATAAAGTTATATTATATACAAAATAATTTAATTTAAGGAATTAATACTAAGTATTTGTAAAAAAAAGTAAAATAAATAAAAAAAAAGACAAAATATCATTAAATATTACAAAAAAAAAAAAAAACCCAAACACCCTCAAATACAAATTTACAAATAAGTACATATATAATTTTTTTACAAATTTTCCTTATCACTCTCGTTGTCAGACTCCAATTCTGAGTCAGCATCCAGATTGGATATATTCAAAAACTCGAACTCAGTTTCCTGAAATTGAATTAAGTCGAGAGTTTCAGCAAAAAAGCTCTGCTTTTTCTTGGCATCTAACTTAGGCCTTTGTGCACTTAGCAAAGGATCCGAAGAAACAACAAGCATATTTAAAATGTCTTGATTGGAATCTTGCCTGCTTCTTTTCCGCGAATGATGTTCTCGAAACCTCCTAAAATCTTTGTTTCGAGACTCTGAGGCTTCTTCCGAGAGAGTCCCAATCGGCACAATATTATTTTTCTCAATTATGTCAGCCCCATGGATTAATAATTTATGAACGGTTGACGACATGTAGTACCAGTCGTATAATAATACGTACTTTTCTGCTGTTTTGCGGGCATAATCTCTAAATTTTATTATATCGACCTGCTCTCCAGATGTAATTGCTTGTAAAATTACAGCAAATCTTTTGATGAGGTCTTCATCCAAACCGGTTATAGCTGCGGTTTTATTAGGAAACTCAAAGAATTTTCTTGCAGTATTCCCGTCATTGGTGGTTCCCGAGCCTTGTTTTACTATATCAATCAACAGATTGAGCTCATCTTTGAATTTATTTTGAATTATTTTCTTCCTTGTCTGTAGCATTTCTTTGTGCTCATCACTTCTCGCTGCCCACCGTTTGAAGTCGAGCCTGTATGCAATGTGTAACAGACATTCCATACAATTTATACGGGCGTGTAGGGAGGACAAGCCAAATTCATACAGGTCAGAACACACAATTTTTGATGTTACAGCATCTAAGCGGTTCATTTCTGTAGGCTTTGCTAAGCACAGGTAGCACGATGCATTTGATCTAGCTTCAGAAAGGTAAGTGCAAACTTTAGCGTCGATCATCGTCATCATTAGTTCATGAGTCTCCCTATTATTATTATTGCACTCTGTGGGAATAAGGGCCTCAATTTCTTCATCCATTTGTTTTTTCAGCTCAAGGATAACTGCTTCACTCTCCTTTACAAAAGTAAACTGAACTGGACGACAATACAAAACTGAGCATGGTTTTGGGTTCGTCCATAAGATGTTGTCTCCATCTTTCAGTTTAAGTGGCACCAAGGAGGTCATGAAAATGCTTTTTTTATTTATATTAATAAAAATGTGTCAAAAAACAGCAATTTTTTTATTTAATTTTTCTTGTTTTGTGTGTTCTTAATATTTGGGTTAATAACATATCGAACTTTTTAACTTGGACACTAAAAGGGATCGTTTTACATGTAAAAATAAATAAAAATATTTTGACGATTTTTTTTAAAAAAACGGCATTAAATTTTTCGTCAAATCGGCAACCAAAAAATCATAAATAATTAGCACTATGACCACCTCCAAGGATATTACGGTTAAACATGCCGTTTAGGAGATAATTCGATTTTTCATACTAGCTTCATACAAATTTTTCGTAAAAAAAATATATTTCCTTCGTTTTTGGGCAGAATTAACTCGGGGGTCATTTTTGTACATAGTAATGATCAGCAGAAGTCATTTCCAGCAAAAAAAAATAACATTTAAGAAATCGAGATCCTATGTCTTCTACAGCCGATTTTCGATCCACCGTGCGGCGGCGCGGGATCGGCAGGATCTAATGCGTAAAATCAAATGGACCGGCCCTCGAAAACAGCGGCGCGGTAGCGGCGTGGGGGCGGGCAACGAGCGGTGCACACCAGTCAAGCGGTGACCGCCCGCGTGTCTGCATTGCAGTGTTGTGCAATATATTTTTATGACGTTAGGAATAAATTTGAATCAAAAAGATGTTTTCGCCGTTGTTCAGACATTTCGTTCGCGAATAAAAACAAAAATCTCGACGACACAACCACGAACACAACACTACGGCGCTATAGTGCCGCGCGATTCTAGGCCTCAAGTCTGCTATTACAATAGTGTCAGAATGTTCTCTTCATTGTGAGTTTTTGACAGATTTGCCATACAAACACTGTCAAATACTCACAATGGCGAGACCATTCTGACACTATTGTAATAGCAGACTTGAGGCCCTGCCCGCTGGTTTCGAGAATGGGTCTGCGATTCCCGCGCCGCTCCCGCGCAGCCGCCGCCGCCGCTCGCTACCCGCAAGATTCGAGGCAGAAGCCTAACTAGCATGCGTTTTTAACTTATATACTGGTAAACATTGTTGGGTGCGTCTATTCTACTACGAAGGTAACGTAGAATAGACGCACACAACAATATTTGTAAATATGTGAGCACCATGTATCTAACACATAATTAATTTATCCTTGTTTTACCTATTGTGGTACAGTAATTTTATTCTAGGTTACATATTAGTCACATTTATAATGATACAATTGATGTATACAAAGTATTGTAAAACAATTTAAAAGAGTAACGGTGGAGTTTCTTGCCCATTCTTCTCCATAAGAAACCACCTTCTGGAAGGGGCGACTAGAATCAATTTTATTTACGTGTAAATTTTGAAGTTCAAAAGTGCCATTTATGTGCCTATTTGAAATAAATGCTTTGACTTTGACTTTCTAATGACAACTCAATCATCTACGAAATCATTCACTTATTCATTCATTCATTCATTCGCAGTCTTACTAAAGTCTGATTGAATCGTTTGCAGCCTTAGATGAAATGTTTGTTTTACATGTACACCCTTTTGTAAAATTTATTCCAGTAAATTAAAATTATATAGTTTTGGAATGTGTGTGTGGGTCGTCAATTTGATACCCATATTGTAATAAATGAAGTTTATTTTCTTTATTTTCACATTTGAAAATGGAGCCTTACTGCCGCCATATCGCATTAATTAAAAAAAAAATATAGCCAGTGTCACCCGGAATGATGTAAGGTTTCTAACGATACCCCTTGCATCCAAGTCACACAAGTCATTTAATAGATAGGGAGGTATAAATCAAACTCAAAGCATTTATTTCAAATAAACTAATTACAGGCACTTTTGAATTGTCAAGGGGTCGGTCAGTCAGAAAGATGAAGCTAGTTGCCCATTCCAAAGCGTAGTAGGTTCCTATGTAGAACAACGGACAAGAAACTCCATGGACACTCTTTTAAAACAAAATATTGTTACAACATATGGGTTACATCATTAATGTTGAAGTTATACATGTAAGAACAATGTAGAAAGACGTGCACGTTAGAAGCGTCCGTAATAAAAACAATTAAAAAATTAAAAATAAGCCGTGGCAGCTAAGAGATGACCAGTTCCAACTGCCGGCGCCCGTTCACGATCATGACGCATGGATCAGCACCATTTAGCTCAACCATTTTGAAGGGAACTTAATGATCCAACACACACGCCACCACCAGCGAGACATTTGAAATAAAGAAATTATACCAAAAAAAGGAGTCTAATGTTTTCAGAGTTAAATACTACTATTTAACCCTGAAAACATTAGACTCCTTTTTTTGGGCAGTCGTGTAATAAAGTAAAAATAGTTAATGAGTGGTTCTCCTAACAAGTTTTCCGTTTTTATGACTTGGGTGAGAAAATAAGCAACGGTTTTAGTTTACATAGAGATAACATTCTGAATCGAGATCTGATCTGATCTGGATCTAGAGGAATGTGGCTGGTTTTATTTAGATCGAATTTTTTTGCTTCGTGTCTGATAATGAAACTTTAAAAAAGGTATTAGAAAATTCTAGACACACTTACCGATATAGTTGATTGAGCCGTTTTTCATAATTCCTTCTCAGTCACGAGATAATATGTTTTTACAGGAGTGGCGCTAGTGGACCGGTGACAACCCTCGTAATGATTTTTTTGTATGCACTTGTTTCTTTTTCATTATTTTCTTTATTTCTTTATATTCGGTACCATCAAACAAAACCTGGCATTATATTATTAAAGTCCAGGGAAATTAAAACAATTTGTCAGGATATCACACACAATATTTATTAGGTTTCTACAAAATCACTTTACATTTGTGTACAGTTCAACTCTTCGACGTCTACCGACCAACCATCGTGCGCACTACTTCCCATCACGTGGTATTTTTTTACCGGAAACCGCCTAGGCTGACATTTACAATAAAACGTGGTGGTACAACCGGAGGTAGTGCGTGCGATAACACTTAATTTTATTATTAATGTAAACAGTATTTAAATATTGTTACCGATAATAATTTAAACATACTACTTTAGCTACTAGGTAATGAATGTCTATGATTGATCAAATTGAATACATTATCTAAAAATGATTAATCCATTCCGGAAATCCGACTATCGAAGAAAGAGTTTCTAACAATATATTGATTTTCTAAAACAAACAACATTCCAATATACAGGCTGTACCAAAAACCGAACAGCCAATCTTTTCTATATACAGAGTGGTAATGATCGACGCTAAGCGGCAGTAAAAACAGTCAGCGGACGCACAGCGCCACTGAGCTGTAAAACACACAAACTGAACATACCTAGTTAGTGAAGAGAACCACGTGATGTCATAGTGAGATGGGTTCTGTATGCTTTTAATAATATGGGCAGCGTTCGGCAAGCTACGCAATATCTTCTCGTCCCACATACCGCAGTGTCTCAAGACGAAAGTCTTTGACCAGTGTGTGTTGCCAGTGATGACATAAAATATGGCACTGAAACGTGGTCGCTCACAATGGGCCTTATTAGAAGGCTAAAAGTCAGAACAGATGGCCGTTGGGGCCGAAAGGTTCTGGAGTGGCGACCGCATACCGGAAGATGTAGCGTTAGAAGGCCTCCCACAAGGTGGACCGATGACCTTGTTAAGGCCGCGGGAGTCCGCTGGATGCGGGAAGCACAAAACTGGTTGAGGTGGCGGTGCTTGGGGGAGGCATAATTATGTCCAGCAGTGGACGTCTTTCGGCTGAAATGATGATGATGATAATATATAAATATTTATGTTTTGTTTAGGTATTGGATGATAGTTGCTTATTTTGTAATAACAGAATGGATTCAAATGTTTGGTGTTGTGAAAGAATCTGTCTGAGTTATTTTTTCATTAGGTAATTAGTAAGAACTTAATAGTTAAACTTAAAAAAAAAAACTTAAACTTAAACTTAACTTAACTTATTAGTTCTTAATACTTAATTGATTACAATCTATCTCTAACTCTAACTTATTATTTTACGTGTAATTGACAATATTCTCAGTCATAACATAATATGACTAAGAATGTTGTCAATTTGCACTTTTACACAATTCCGTAACACGTTTTTAGGGTCTGATAATTAATAAAAACATTTTGTTTAATAAATATATTCTAATTCAATAATATTTGTATAGCAAAACATTTTAACGATCATTAGAATTACAAATGAAGAGCCTTTTAATTGTTTTCCTTGAGGTTCTGGTAACGAATATCTCCATAAGAAACGAATATGTCCGAATTGATTTAGGTTGTCAATGTCGCACGGCTATATTCTGTCCACTTTTCCGGTTTTTTTTGTTCCGTATGCTTTTGTGACACCTGTCAGTTTCATACAAACAAATATGTGTTTTATAAATTTAAACTTATTAGTTCCAAATCTTGTACAACTGACCGACCGTGTCAAAAAAACATTCTCTCGGTGGACGGAATATAGACTATGGCACTAAAGTCAACGTTATCATAATTTTACTATAATTAGTAATATATTTACATTGAAATATGATATTGAATATAATATATAATTGATATGATATTAATATGATATTGTGATATTAACATTGACATTTTAGTATTGTCTGTATTTCAGCTGTGAGTTAGACCCTACGCCCCTACAGGTGGTGGAGATAATTAATACGCAATTTATGCACAAAACACGTTAAGACATTTATTTACTTAATTCTTTACAATGATCTACTTGGTCCGAGCCGAGAGGCTAACTGCACGAGTCCCCGAGCTCCGCGTTGTACCATTACAATATTTTGTGGCGTCAGCCCCCTACACAGCTAAGTAAAGAGAACGCAAATACGAGTATAGGTGTTCTCTATTGTTTTTACCTTAACGATAAAAAACCAGTTATTTTATTTCAGTCTAATCTTAATAAATGTTTTTATTTATGTCGGTACACAGTGCATTGTACTTTCCTGTTTTCTACCTGCACAATAATATCAAATAAAAAAATAAACCCCTAACTTTCATTTATCGTCATTTTATTCGATCCCTTACTCATAACTACGTAGCCCATGGGGAAAAACGGTAACTTTAGAACCGTACAACAAAATAACATAAAAATAAAATAGCATATTTATTGCGGATCCCTAAAAAAGTTGTGCCTCTACTCTACCCCAGTTTATTTGCTTTCATACTTAAAGAACGCTCCAGCTCGGAAAATTGTGTCCTCTGCTTGAAAACGAACATATTAAAATATTTCTTTTATATTATTTATAGGAAACTGTTTTAAAGTACAGGTATTTGGTTTGCAGACTATTCGTGTGTTTGGTGAATATTTGAACTTGATTTTATGTGGATTTGTAATGTTGATAGTCAAGACAGAATAATTAAATTAGATAACATGTAAACACTGGTGCTGATTCCCTTGTTCACAAACTAAACAAAATTTAAGTTCAGTGCATCTTTTTCTTTCTATTTCATTAAGAAAAGGACAGAAGATAAATTTTAGTTTAGTCCTGTAAAATTAATCAGCACTTGACGTAAATTGACGTAATTTTAGTCGGCAAGTTTTTAATCACGTCTAAACTTGTATGGAGTAGTGACAAGCGCTGATTAATTTGACAGGACTAAACTAAAATTTATCTTCTGTCCTTTTCGTAATGAAATAGAAAGAAAAAGACGCAATATCAATCTGCCTAGCCTTTTCACAACTATGTTGGGGTCGGCTTCCAGTCTAACCGGATGCAGCTGAATACCAGTATTTTACATGGAACGACTACCTATCTGACCTCCACAACCCAGTAACTGGGTAACACGATACCCCTTGGTAACACTGGCTGTCAGACTTTTGGGCTTCTGACGACCCGTAACGGCTGTCAAAGATCCACGAATGACAGCCGGGACCAACGGCTTAACGTGCTTTCCGAGGCACGGAGGGGTCTCGGTATGTAAAGATGGTCACCCATCCACGGACCAACCCCGGCAAGCGTAGTTTAACCTGACGGATCGACCCGTGCGGCTGTTATTACTTAGAAAGAAAAAAATGCACTGAACTTAAATTTAGTTTAGTTTGTGAACAAGGGAATCGGAACCATTGTCTCATTCACACTAGTCACTATAGTCGGCGGCGCACGTAACTGAGCAAGATTCGTTAGATGCGCAATTTTTTTTCTAAACTTCTAAACATGTATAATGTTTAAAAATAAATTTTGGCATTAACCATAGAATAATGACAAGCAATAAAATTGTAATATTTAGGGTTCCGTAGTCAACAAGGAATCCTTATAGTTTCGACATGTCCGTCTGTATGTCTTTCTGTCTGTCTGCGACTTAGCTCAGAGACTTAGTATGGGTCTATGGCATAGGGTATACATATTAATCACGCCAAAAAAGTGGTAAAAAAGAATTTTATATTTTATTAGGGTCTCTCTCTTACACGTAAAGTGGGGATGATATTTTCTTGTCTATGCCATGTTGTGGGGTATCGTTGGATAGGCCGTTCAGAAATATTGCGGATTCGTGGTATAAACATTTTTTGATTCAGGGATCCGTTTGCGTAATATTAAGCTTTGAAGTGCTAATTTTTGCTAGAGTCGTGTGTCCCCCCCCTGCCAGCTAAATGGTTGTACTTCGTTATGTGAAAAATCTCACGGCAGTAGTAACAAAGTTAACAGGAAAACTATCATAGCTAAGTAGGCTTTACAAGTTACCGAGTAATAGTTGGCCAATTTACATTTACAGTTGGAAAACATATTCTCCCATACATTCCGTATGGAAGAAGATGTTTTTCAACTACAGTGTTAAGTTTCTTCTTGGAATAAATTCATACCAACTACGGAACCCTTCATTGTGCGTAGTTCGACACGTACTTGGCCGGTTTTTATTTTGTTGTTGTTGTTTTAAGTATACATGCGCTTACTTACACCCATTACGTCAAAACCTTGGCAAGTTACCTGCCAGTCTGGCAGGTAACTTGGCAAAGGTACCTGTGTGAATGAGAAAGTGTTTACATATGTCAGTCTCGACGAATGTCATCTGTCAATCACCACGAATGGCGTGAAAAGGTTAAATGTAAAGCGGTGCATGCACGAGAAGCTTTATAATCAACTTAAATAAGGCATCAACAGGATTTCACAAGGTCTAGCGCAATCAGAGCTCTAGCGAAAACTTGAAATCGGCCCAGAAAATATTAACAGCTGGCTTATTTTCTAATTAAAACACTTTCAAATTTAAGGATCTTTTGAGGAAGACTAAAGAGTTTCTGACAATTCGCTGACTATTGAAATAACCCAGACTCCGCACTGCTACAAAGAATTTCCAAAACAAAAAACACCAATTAGGCCTCGGTCTTCAAGTCAGCGATTGTGGGACGAAGGCGGCAGCGGCGCGGCAACGCAGACCCGGTCTCAAAGCCAGCGGGCAGATCGTGCGGCGCTAGAGCGGCGTAGTGTTGTGTTATGAGAAATTAGTGTCTTTGTTTGCGAACGAAATGTCTAAACAGCGACGACAACATCTTTTTGATACAAATGTTTTCGTAACGACAGATGCACGTAGATGACTTAGTGTTCTACGTCAATGCAGTCGCGCGGGCACCGCTAGACTGGTGCGCATGCGCATCGCTCGTACGCCGCTACCGTCGAGGCCAGTTCCATACAAATCTATGCATTGAAACGCGCCGCTCCCCGCGCAGCCGGCCGCTGACTTCGTGTCCGTAGCCTTACACTTTGCCCGCTCTGGGCTCAGCAGTCATGCTTACAACCACTTAGCATTCAGCAGATTCCTGCGGTCTTCACCAAGTCATTGGTTCACCTTGTGGGAGACCTTCCAACGAATCATATAATTAGAATTCCTCAAATTATCTTCTACCTGGCTGTTCACGATGGTGTGCTGGTGTCTACGCATAAGTATGGAAGTGAATGTTGGGTGTGGCAAAAGAAGAAGCATAAAAGTAGAATAAATGATGTGGAAATGGATTCCTTGTGATAAGGCAGCAGTGCGGTGTAAAAGAAAATGTAGTGACAAAAATTGAAAAAAGTATGCTTAGATGGTTTGTTCATGATGAGAGGATGAATGAATGGCGACTAAGAAAAGGTATTTACAAAGCAGATGTGAGTGGAAACGCCAGGAAGGGACGCCCTAGGATGACATATAGTGACTAGTACGTGGACATGTAGTGTTGGTGATGTTCTTCAGAAAGGTCAGGTACGTAGTACTCGCAACCGGCGTCCGTGTATGACCAGATGTATGAACTTAAACGAAGCAAAAGAGTATGTAAGGAGAGTAGCAGAGGGCGTTCTATAATTGTTACCTATCCCCATAGGAAGAAGGCGTAATTGTATGTATGCTTTTAAAAAGAATACCATTAATCTAAAACACATACCTATCTAATTACCCTACATTACCAAACTACAGTTTGTATTTCAACCCCAAAAACGATACGTTTATACTGATACGATGAACAGAATACTGCAATCAACCAAATTATAATGTTGTTTCATGTAAATACGGAAGCGATAGCAATCCCTGTACGCTATGGAAAACCATTGTAATATTGTCGTGATAAAATTGGAGCGCTACCATTGTTTTAATAGGAAATTAATATTTTTTATAAAGAGTATTATTTAGTCAATTTAGTTGTCATGGCTGAGACTATGGAAGACCTCAGTACAATGCTCGATGACCTCAGTAGGGCTTCCGAAAGAGTGGGTCTTAGAATGAACATGGACAAGATAAGATCATGTCAAATGCCCATGTAACACGCACTCTCATGAACATCGGAGACGCTACACTCGAAGTTGTGGACGAATATGTTTACCTAGGACAAACTGTCCAGTTACATAGGTAGGTCCAACTTCGAGAAAGAGGTCAATCGTCGAATCCGACTCGGCTGGGCAGCGTTCGGGAAGCTACGCAATATCTTCTCGTCCCACATACCGCAGTGTCTCAAGACGAAAGTCTTTGACCAGTGCGTGTTGCACTACCTATGGCACTGAAACATGGTCGCTCACAATGGGCCTTATTAGAAGGCTAAAAGTCACCCAAAGGGCAATGGAGAGGGCTATGCTTGGAGTTTTCCTACGTGATCGAATCAGAAATGAAGAGATCCGCAGGAGAACCAAGGTAACCGACATAGCTCGAAGAATTGCCAAACTTAAGTGGCAATGGGCAGGGCACATTCCACGCAGAACAGATGGCTGTTGGGGCCGAAAGGTTCTGAAGTAGCGACCACATACCGGAAGACGTAGCGTTGGTAGGCCTCCCACAAGGTGGACCGATGACATTGTGAAAGTCACAGGAATCCGCTGGATGCGGGAAGCACAGAACCGGTTGAAGTGGCGGTGCTTGGGGAAGGCCTATGTCCAGCAGTGGACGTCTTTCGGCTGAAATGATGATGCTGCCGCTGGAGACACCCTGGGCAGCGCGAATCAGTAGCCGATTCCCGGCCACTGTAGGCGCGGGCTTGCGGACGGCGAGCTTTGGGCAGCTCGCCGTCCGGTAAGGACCAGGCCCAGGAACGGGGGTAACACGATATACCCAGTTACTGGGTTATGGAGTTCAGATAGGCAGTAGCTCCATTTAAAATACAAATATATCCGGATAGATTGGAAGCCGACACCAACATAACTTTGTAATTTTGAGAGCAGCATTGATTCCTGAGTCAGAAAAGATGATTTCATGCAGAAATACAACATAAATCATAACAAGATCTGTTCTCACATAATTCTCACTCCAAACCCAACGCTATCGAGTACTAAACATTAACAGTTAACCAAAACGAGTTCCCAAGAATTCACTGAGCACAATAATCGACTTAGCTCCGGTACGGGGAAAATTCATTAATTTAATTAAGACTCAACAAACTTCCTGAACTTAGAGCGAATTAATGATTATAACATCTTATTATAATTGAACATTAAATCGGAGGATTATTTAAATTTTGAGCGGATTCGTGTGGTGAAATACTTTTCAGTTATGTGTACTCATTATCTTGATTGACGAAACGTGTGTAGATGAAAATATGTATCACCAGAACATTGATCAATGGATACGCTATACTACCACCATACCATATTTTTTTTGTTCTATAGAGGTTTATGAGGAACAGGGTGTAAAGTTCGACGCCGGATACTAAATGTTACAAAGACAAAAAATCAATGGGCAACCTAGTCCTAGTGTCAAAATGTACGAAAGTCTTAATGTATATGAATGTGCAAATGACAAAAAAATAATTGTGATATAATGCGTAAGGGTCTAATTGTTAGATTGTCAAAATGTACAAAAGATAAAACATAATTGTGCTAAAATGCATCGTGGTCCAATTGTCACAGAGTCAGGATTCGAACCCGCAAACCTGGGCTTCGAAGGTAGGATCACTAACGACTGAACCTACATACCTATCTGCTACTTACTTGATATCAACATTCTTCTCTGCACTGGATATTATCTAATTAAAATCTCTTCTCTTTCTAATCTTGTTTTGTTTAACGTTAGAATAAAAATATGTTGCCCATTGATTTTTTGTCTTTGTAACATTTAGTATCCGGCGTCTAGAGTTCAATCATCCTCTATTGAAAAGGGAAGATCCTCCGACCAGACGGTTATTGTATCTGGTGGGAAACTGCCCGATGGTTGATGTCGGAATGTTGTACATATACTCCTCGCGCGGTAAACTCTGATTGCGCGATGCAGGATTTGTGACGTAAGGTCTTTGATGCGTAGTTCGCATATCGCATTGTAGATGCCGCCACAGTTCTTTGCTTTACTTCATGATTATTATTGTATATATTTATATAAATACGTATAACATGTTTTATGTATGTATTTATTGTATATATGTAAATGGTACACCATAGACTACCTGCAGTATTGTCTCTCCTTTTCCCTTAATCCATCCAAAGGTTGTCTTTAAAAGATCGCTTTTAGTGATAAGTGAACAGAACAAGTATAAAGAAGAAGAAACGAAGAAAGAAAAATCGTTTATCTGCGGTAAACATGACGCAAAAAAAAAGACAAGTTGGGGGTCACATCCACGCAAAACGGCTATCGCTCAGCATAATGCTGCGACCCTATGCGAGACAGAGCCCCAGCGCTGGTTTTCATCGACAGCCGGCGTTGACGTGATGACGTCGACCGGTGCAGCATATATAAAATAAAATAAATTCCCAATACTTATTACTAAATGTTTTTTATAAAAATAATATTTTAAATATTTAAAAAAGGCAACATTCTATTCCCTAAAACAAGCAAGCATAGTAAAACTGTTTTTAGGAGTTTTCCTTCACCATCAAGAATTTTCCGCTGATAGTATCATCACACATCTGCCTTGCCTTTTCTTGACTACAAAAGTTCAGGCCAGATGCATCCAAATAAAGCTTTATCAAAATGCTTCTTTGTATACGCAAATATATTCCGTCCACCAAGAGAATGCTTTTCTGACACCTGTCAGTTTCATACAAACGAATATGTGTTTTACGAATTTATACTTTATTAGTTCCAAATCTTGTACATTTGACAGGTTTCAGAAACTTTATACTTTATTAGTTCCAAATCTTGTACATTTGACAGGTTTCAGAAACTTTATACTTTATTAGTTCCAAATCTTGTACATTTGACAGGTTTCAGAAACTTTATACTTTATTAGTTCCAAATCTTGTACATTTGACAGGTTTCAGAAACGCATTTTTTCGGTGGACGGAATATAGGGGCGTTCCTATTGCCATTAACAGAATTCAGACTCCAGGCTGCCACTAAGACCCCCACCTTTTTCTAAGGTTAACACTATTTATGTACTATATTGGATATAATACTACGCTATATTTTAATAGATAAGTCCTATTTTGTCCCCAACAAAACCACAGAACTATAAACATCTGACTTGCATCATTAATTCAGGGGTCGAAACATTTTATAGAGAAATACAAAAAGATATCAAAGCTACCCTTTTTGCACTATTCGACGACAGAGCACCGCAATAAAGTTATTACACTGGCGCATGAGAATATTTGGACCACTACACTGATGTCCGCACTATACAGCGGGTTGAAAAAACATTGCAATGTAGGGGCGAAATGTGGGGGTGAAATATGGGTTGAAATTAAATTTTGAATATGGGCTTTATATCTGAAATGTTTTTTTGGTGGAGTAGTAATGCTGTGTCTAGTGTTTTCTGTGCCCGTTAATGTTATTGGAAAAAACCGTCAATGTTTTGAATTCGTGACTATTTTCAATTTGGTGTTTTAGTGGACAAGTTTTCACTCCCCACTCCCTCTCACAGAGAGGAAGCCTGTCTCCCAGCAGTGTGACAGGCTGAGTATGTATATTATATGAAAACCAAAATATAAAATATTTGCTTTCATTAATGCAAGCGTTTAATAGATAGTAAAGCCGGCCAAGTGCGCGTCGAACCACGCACAATGAAGGGTTCCGTAGTTGGGATGAATTTATGCCAAGAACAAACTTAACATTGTAGTTGAGAAACTTCCTCTCCTATACAGATTGTATGGGAGAACATGTTTTTCAACTGCAAATTTAAGTTGGTCGACTATTACTCGTAAACTTGTAAAGCCCACTTAAGTGTAATAGTTTTAATTTAAACTTCGTTATATATAAGTACTATTACCGTGACATTTGAATTTCTAACTACAACCGTTTAGTTGGTAGAGGGGGGACACTTGACACTGACGAAAATTGGTACTTTAAAGCTTGATAAGTCACGAACGGTTTACTTAATCAAAAAACGGTATTTCCAAACCACAATTTTTTTTTTTTGAAAGACCTATCCAACGATATCCAACACTATGGGAAGGACAACAAAAAAAAATATCATCCCCACTTTACATGTAGGGGAGGTATCCTAAATAAACAAAATATTAAAAAAAAAAAAAAACACAAGCTAAACCGCGGACAGACAGACAGACAGACAGACATGGCGAAACTATACGGGTTCCTTGTTGACTACGGAACCCTAAAATGATGTCATTGGGTAGTTGAAAGATTAAATGGCTTTTTATTTATTTATTATTTACGAGAAGCTGTTAAGTAGGGACTATACTACTTATAGTTTTAACACGTTCAACGCCATGTCGGACAATGCTGGGCGACACTTAAATTTCACTATAAAAAAATTATATATATATATATATATGTATATATTTATTTCAGACGTTATAGTCCATAGATTGTTAGTAATTATTATAGTTAGTAACAATTTGTGCTTATCGGCTATGTTAGTAATGTTAGTAGATAACTCTGAGTTTCAGGATTAAATTAAACCTAAAGCCACCTCCACCAGGTGCCTCTGGATGAGACAGTCTGGTCTCGCAATAATCATTTTCAGGATGCCATTTCGACTGTTACGTAAACGTTGTAATAAGGATGCTGCTTTCTAACACTCGAAACACTCGCACATTCGTTCGTTTGTTTTAACCACTCAAAAGATTTGAAATTAATAAAAAAACTACTTTATGTTTATTTTTATTTTTATTATTATTAAATATGTATTTTTAACTTACAAAACATTGACATAACCGCGAAAAGCTTTATAAATGTGAAAATAACTCATGTCGCCCAACATTGTCCCCCATAGCCTGCTGCGTATGATTATTTGAACTTTCTTTCGTTGAAGCCGCGCGGGTCATCTGCGTACAGATTAATATTGCCTTGTATTTTTTTTTATTGTTGACCGACAGCTCACAAAAGACATTTCAACATAGCTCTGACTGTCGGACACCATTGTCCCCCACGGCCTAAACGGAACATGGTGTCGCCCAACATGGCCTGAATGGAAATTTATCATTTTATTCCGTGGCGTTGATCGTATTAAGAGCTAATTGTGGGAAAATGCAAGAGAAAAGCACTGAAAAAAAAAAAAATATTAATTAAAACTTTTTGTAACAATTCCCTATAATGGGCGTTTTTCCGCGGAATCATTAGTTTCCCGATCCTAAATGAACATTTCAAACGTGAAACTACCTACGTTCCATTAAAAATAATAATATAAAACGTTAAATCCGTTACATGTTACTTCAAAAGCAGGTCATGAGCTTCCGAATAGCTGAAATTCCGTAAAAACTAATTTTGTTGTTTTTGCGTAGTGCATCAGCGCCGAATGTTGCAGACACAAAAACGGAAAAAATATATTGTTAATGAACGAAACTACTGTTTTCCTGTATGAGCAGAAAAATAAATTATGAGAACAGTATTGGAATGAATAGTCGACGAATGGTTCTGGTCCATTTTGTTAAAGTAAAAGAAACTTACGAATTTGTCACAAAAATAAAATCTATACATTACAAATAAATAAAATTTAAGTGTCCATTTGTAATGTCAAAATAACAGCTTTTTACTGAATGCATATACGGTATTTTAAATTTGTTGTCTGTCTGTCTGTTTGTTCCGGCTAATCTCCGAAACGGTTGGACCGATTTTGACGGGACTTTCAGACTACTTTTATTTTTAAAAAAGCCACGTGTGCGATGCCGCGGGCAACATCTAGTTATTATTACATAAAAATAAATAGTGGGGTTATTGAGGTTATTTTTATTTACACCATGTTTTCTAAATATAAATTCAAGCACAAATAGTTTCCTCCCTGAAAGCAAAATAAATGAATTTTTCCCGTTTGAGCACCTATGCATTAAGCACCAAAGGTATTCTCAAATGAGTGCTTAAACGTTTGAAAAAAAAGTGTAAAAAATTTGGTGCTCAAACGGGAATACTGCTACACCAATGTTCCCATCAAAGCCTCTACAAGTACCAAAACTACACAACATCCACTTACTACCTGAAGCACCCTGTATAACATCCGTTAAACGTACGTATGTGGTCTCATGAATATTCCGGATCCACGATGAGATTTATTACGGCCCGGTTTTCCGTCTTCCTCCAGATTTATGCGTCGGACGAACCGTACGCCCAGGACCGGTTGTCGGCCGGCACCCGCCGAATTAGATTTGTGACTGAATGTGTGAGTTCGTTAATAATTTATCATAGCATCCTTTACCTGCATATTAACATCAAACTATGTTAATATGCAGGTAAAGGATGCTAGGATACTTGTACAGTAGGTAAATGTTGTACGGTTGTATTCGGTACTAGCAACCAATTTTTTGCTTGAGTATAGTTTTCATTGTATTTTCTGGTATATTGGGGTGTGTTAGCTGAAATAGGACAAAAAAAAAAATACTGTTCTGTTTCTCGTAATGTTAATTACTTTGCATACCAAATATTGTATAGAATCAAGTTTTTCTATTTGAACAGACAGCTGGGAAGTTTGTTACGCCACTTCTTCTTCCCAGCTAAAGCATTAGGAAGTGGTGACAGACAGGCGTTTTGGCGGACTGTCTTATGCAATTTTGACGTTCGAAAACTGCTGATTCTCAGCCTGATTTGACTAAATGACTTTTGAATTTTGAATTTTGATGCTCAAAAAGCAAGCCTTTTAACTACTGAGCCACTTCCTAGACGTTTTCATCCATTATGAACACAAAATTCCTTTTATCCATTTCACCCCCTACAAACACAAAATCATCCGTACTCAACGATTCGCCTCAAAGATCGTTGAAGTATAAAAATATGACAATCACTAATACGGTCGGTTCGCACGGGTGGCTCTGAATTTATAGCCTACGACAAAATGTTGCGCGCTCCGGTGATTTTGTGAGATTTAATGGAAGCGACTTGGTTTGTGATTTAGTTTTTATAGGTTTGAGGATTCTTTTGTGTAACTATTACGTTCTCTCAATTTAGGGCATATATGCTAGTGACCTTGAGTAGTTAGCTTGCGTGTTCGGTACTGAGCTCACGCAACACGTCGTACGTCCAGCCAGTAATAGGACTCGCCCATCCAGGAGCGCTGTCCCAAATAAAACGCATTATTAATGTACTAGCTTTTGCCCGCGGCTCCGCCCGCGTGGATGTCGGTTATCGCGTAAAAAAGTAGCCTATTTCCTTCTCCATATCTCAAGCTATATCTCTGCCAAATTTCATGACGATGGGTTCAGTGGTGTAGGCGTGAAAACGTAACATACGGACAGACAGAGTTACTTTCACATTTATAATATTAGTATGGATAAAACAAAAGATATTTTAATAAAACACGTATACTAAAAGATCAATAATTAAATTATATCTGTAAAAAGGTGAAAAATACGTTCGATAGATTTTGCGTGATTCTCAGTTTTTTATCCGCGTTAGACATAACTTTACAAATTAATTTCACCATGTAATATAGACATAATCTAAAATATTCACATATATTATTAAGTTACTAACGTAACATTTTTTTTTTTAATCATTAACACTACTCGTTTAGACGTGGTCTTCTGTATAAAATCATTAAAAGTCGGCTATCGTCGCCATTCATGTAAGGACACAATTATTACTTACGTAAATATAATATAAACCAAGTTATTGAATGCAAATTAATAAAACAATCGCGCGCAATCGCTGCCTATGTTTAAAAGACTCGTGAAGGAACATTACTTGTTGTTGTGATTTTGTTCTCGTTGTTTACTGTAATAATCTAGTCTTCATTTGTGTTATTTGCTTATTTAGTTACCTCCTTACTAATAAACGTTGTATAGCGTCTGTATAGTTACACACCGATTTCTCTCTTTCACTCGTCAGTAATTTGACTTTCGAAAGAAGAAGACAAAGCGTTGTGTAACTATACAGACGCTATACAACGTTTATTAGTCAGGAGGTTAGTATGTATGTATCTATGTATCTATTATATATCTGTGTATCTATTATAGGATATTGTACTGTTATACTTTTTATATTTGCACCAATGACAACCCCATTTTATGTCCATAAATTCACTGTCCATGCCAAGGTTGCCTGGAAGAGATCGCAGTGTGCGATAAGGCCGCCCATTGTATATTTTATAGTGTATAAGTTTTCTTTTCTTTTGTAATGTGTAATCTGATGTACAATAAAGTATATATAAATAAATAAAACAATATGATTACAATCTTAATTCATTATCAGAATATTACCTTAATTATTAAACCTACATTAAAAAAAATTGGATTGCGATCAAAAATCAGGCAGAATAGTCCCCACCGTCTGAAACTTATGGTCACCGCGACGAAATTGCGAGCGTACATTGAGGGGTCGCGGGGGTGACGCATTATGCTCCGCCCATTCGCTCGAGGTTGCTGGCACTTATCGTCTACTATCTTTATTGCAATCCATAATATACACACGTGGTAAGTATTAATAAATAGAAACAATATGAACCCTGTCGGGCACAGCAAAATTTTTATTAAGTAGGACAGAGGAAGAGCTCTTTAATGATTTTCCTTATTACTAAATACTTACCTAAATTATTTCCTACCTAACTGGTTTTTTACAACAGTATTAGTTATTGTTGGGGCTTCAATTGTCTTCAATGAAACTCCCGTATCAAGGTAGTTGTTTAATTAGGTAGGTATGTATTTAAACTGAATTTTTACAATTGCAGTAGAGGTTTTCGAGATAGTGAAAAATGTCGAATGAAAATATAATTAGTAACGGTATATGAGGCGTCTAATTTCAAAACACGCTAAAAAGATTTTTCCTTGAAATCGACCTTTTCTCTCTTTTGAAAGTTTTCTCTATTCTATACTAGGTGACAATCTCATTTCCGAGCAAATACCTCTATAAAAGTACTAATTTGAGCCTCCAAACTTATGTTTGATAACAAAATCCACTAAATGGCATGGGTAAAATTCAAATTCCTCTATAACGTAATCAACCAATCATAGCGCTTGCTTTTACACCAAGTGACCTTACGAAAAGTATGGCCGACCAATGACGACTTGTGTTGCGCAGCAAATGCGATTAAATTTTATTGAATTTAAAACTCATCAATAACTCGATTCCCAGAAAATCGTTTTAGCTGGTTTTGAAATTAGACGCCTCATATGTAAAACAATAAAAAGTATGTACGGGATGCTTGGACTTTTAGATTAGCAAACGCGACACGCACTGAACTTCATCACAAACACAATCAAACCAGGCGTAAACATCCTCCCCCCGTTTGAAACTCAGTTGTTTCAAACCCTAAGTAGCTCCTCTTCGATTGGTAAGGGGCAGATGCGAACCAGAAGGCGCCGTATAGTTCCTCTTTTCGTGTTTTTGTCGGCTACTCGTGCAACTCCATCTTGTCCCGGGAAGAGCCTTGTAATACGTCCGAGCCTCCAACATAGAGGTGGGACGCCATCTTCCTTCAGTAGGACCATGTCTCCAATTTTGACTGCGTCGGCGATGGTCTTCCATTTACGGCGAAGTTAAGCCACCGCCGCCGCCAAAAATTAGCCAGTCGTAAGCCCTAATATATTATCACTCATTTATTTATTCTCTGAATATAACATGTATAGGTCAATCTATGTAATTTTTTTTTTGTATTAGATTATATATTATTTTTGCTTATTTAATTTTATTCGCTTAAATATTCCGTCCTCTGTTTTCCGCATCCAGTCTGTCCCAGCCTCCTTCTTAAGTTCGTCGATCTATCTAGCTGCCGATACGCGGTTTCCACTCCAGGACTCGTCTGGTCAGGGGCCCAAGCCTGCTATTTTTATAAATTCGTCACTCCAACACGCTCCCATTGTCATTTTGCTAAAAGTGCTAAATTCATATTAGTCGATCATTGGTCCGTCAATGGTCACGTAATAGAATCGTATTACAATGGCATTTTGAACATTCATTCATGCCAGATTTCATTTCTATATATTTTTACATATTATTTATTAGTGTTATAAGCAATCTGAAGTAGTAGGAAGTTGGAAGTTTAGTAGGTAGTTTAATTTGTCATTATGTACGAGATTACCAATTCTTTCAATGGAGTGTCAGTGGCTGAACATTGGAAAGTCATAATGACGCCATTATATTAGTCGATTACCAAACTTGTCAAAATCAACAATTATGAAATCAATAAACGACCATTCTGACACTATTATAATAGCAGACTTGAGGCCCAGGTCTCGTCTTGTCGTGTTGTGGCGCAGCCATGAAGAGGCTTATGCCCAGTAGTGGATTGCGATAGACTGAGTTGATGACTTCTAAGTTTATCTTGGCCATAACTGACATCGGTGAAGGAAAACGTCGTGAATAAACCTGGACTTGCCTTTATACATATAATAAAATCGTAGCGAAGTCAAAACTGAACATTGAATATTTCAAAAATAAAAAAGTGATTGCTGCGAGGTCTGGGAACGATTATAATGCCGAAAATATAGTTTAGCTCGCCTCATAACGCGGAGCGTTTGAGGTAGTGTACTTTACTCCCAACGTGTTAAGATCAAGCAATTCTCTCGACTTAAATTGCTTCTATCATATATATTATATTGTACTTTCAGGGTATATACCCTGATACCCTGAAAGTGCAAAAATAATACATGATACTGTGCATATATGATAAAAGTGTTCCTCTTGATATCAAGAGGAACACTTTTTATGTAATATTAAATACTCCTTAAAAACGTAAATTTGACGTAATATAAAGAAACAGCTAATTTAAAAAAAAATCCGTGGACGTCGGTTTGTCTGTATGTATAAATCTTCCTGCTTTTGTCCCATGTTACTTGGGGTCGGCGCACACGTTCTCTTCTTCCATTCTCCCCTAACAGCCGTCGTGCTATCATTCACTCTCATTTCTTTCATATTATCATTGCCAACTAAAGTGGATCACGTATGACAAGAACGTGCGAAAAAGGTCGTGGTCAAAGGCCGGTCAGGCTTCACAGACTGTGGCGAAACCCGGGTTAACTCGCAACAAGGTGATGCTGTGTGTGTGGTGGGATTGGAAGGGCATTATTCATTAGGAGCTGTTACCACCAGGCAGGACCATCGATTCTGAACTCTACCGCAAACAACTGATGAGATTAAAGCAAGAAGTTGAGAGAAAGCGGCCGGAATTAATCAACAGAAGGGGTGTGGTTTTTCATCATGATAACGCTAGACCTCACACATCTTTAGCCACACAGCAAAAATTAAGAGAGTTTGGCTGGGAGGTGTTAATGCATCCGCCGTATAGTCCTGACCTTGCACCTTCAGATTTCCACCTGTTTCGGTCTCTTCAGAATTCTTTAGGCAGTGTCAGGTTAACATCACGAGAGGACTGCCAAAACCACTTGTCGCGGTATTTTGATCAGAAGTCCCAAAATTTCTATAGCAATGGGATCATCTCCCTACCTAAAAGATGGCAAAAAGTTATGGAACAAAATGGTACCTACATACTATAGTTGAATGTATTGCTGTGATTGGTGGATCAAAATAACAACAGCCAATCAAATCATTTGACAACGGAAATTGGGGTCTCTTCCAGTACGTTCTCTCTTTGCCCCATACGAACAATATATTCCACGTTGCGATATCTGTGACATTCGCTACCGTATCTCGCGTCATCATTATGATAACGACTGATACTGCGGAACTCTGCTGACAATATATTACAGAAATAAGTATTTGTGGTACATTGGTACACGCATTACGTACAATAATGTAGGTAGGGACAGTTCCACTGTTAGGTCTCTTCTCCTGCAGAGAAGGACCGGGCATTGATCACCATACCTACTAGATCAGTGCGGATTGGTGCCAGATCATTAAATGTACAAGTTTCCTCAAAATGTTTTCTAGTATGTGATGTTTCAGGATTAACTGAAATAAAATTAAAAAAAATACTTGCCGGGTTTAAGAAAAGGCAACCCACCTAACACAGACAGTCCTCCGTCAGTCGTCAGTCTCCTAAGACAGTCGGGCTGGTCCACAAATTTAAAGTCGCTCAGCGCGCTATGGAGCGGGCTATGCTCGGAGTTTCTTTAAAGGATAAAATCATGAATGAAATTATCCGGAAGAGAACCGGAGTTAACGACATAGCTTGCAGAGTAAGCAAGCTGAAGTGGCAGTGGGCTGGCCATATTTGTCGAGTGACCGATGGCCGGTGGAGCAGACGAGTCCTGGAGTGGAGACCGCGTATCGGCAAGCGGAGTGTGGGATGCCCCCCAGCTAGATGGACCGACGACCTCAAAAAGGTGGCTGGGATAGACTGGATGCGGAAGGCGGAGGACAGGGCGTTGTGGCGCAGCATGGGAGAGGCCTATGTTCAGCAGTGGACTGCAATAGGCTGAGTTGATTGATGACCCTTAGCAGCCGAACAAAAAGACAAAAAAGTCAAAAGAATACTAAGCGAAAACGAAATAAAAGCGCGGAAATTTTATTAAAATGAGGCTGTCATTTTAGTATATTGTGAATCTGACGACTTCGACGCGAACAGTCGTGGGAAGAAGCTAGTTAGCCATAAAATACTGTAATACACATACTCTGTAACATACTATATGTACCGCTTGGCTGCCTAAATAATTGTCCGTATCTTAGTAAATATACAACAAATAGATAGCTGCAAACCCCATTTTATTAACCAAAATATTTTAACACTGCCTTGTATTTATATACTACAAATATGCAAGTTTGCTCATAAACACCAAGACTTTTACACAAAACGAGAAGACATACAAACAAGATACACACTCCGATACAAAACACGACTAAACCTACCAACATCCCGCTTAAAGATGCATTCAACAGGCCCTCTAGTTATGTCTATAAAAATATATAATAACTTAACCGAATCAATAAGAAAAGAAAAAAAAATCCATCTTTTTACAAATAAATTAAAAAACCTATTGATAAGTAAATGCTATTACAGTGTTAACGAATATTTAAAGGATAATATTTTTGTGTTCACCAAAAATCTTAAGGTACATATCTATGTATGCATTTCTAAAATTTTATTCTTCCCCGAAAAATACTGATCGTGCACCAAATATTAAAGGTTAGGTTAGGTTAGGTTATATTTTGGTGCACATTCAGTATATTTGGTGGAACACAGGCAAAATTAGGTAAATGAAATGGGAGTACTTTTAAATAAAATTAAAGTACTTTTAAATACCATCCATATTTAAATGATAAATCCCTTAAATGCAATTAAAATACAAATGTTTTATTTTTATTATTATTTTAAATTATGTTAGATTATAAGTCGTCTTCTCTAATTCCTGTTTCTTTTGCTGTGCCCGACAGGGTCCACGATTGTTTCTTAATTTATGTTTACCACCTCAGCTTATACATTGTGGAATGCAATAAAGATTTGAGTATTTAATATAAATAAAACAAAAATCATCGTTATAACTTACATTTTCATACCTTACCTACAATAGTTCAAACACCTCATCATTAACTTCTCATCAACACTAAACAACTTTAAAGGTCATGCCACATCATACTCGATCTTATTACACACGTTAACCGCAAAATACCTGAGCGCTCCAATCACTTACAAGATGTTCCAATTCCGCGGCGGGAAATGAGCCGTGATGTTACCCGATTACGTGTGAAAAAATGGGGGTTACATGTTTTTCACAGCTGACGTAGTGCGCGGAGGTGTGCGGAAATTGCTCGGGCGTGATTGTGGAGTAAGACTTTATTTTTGTAGTGATATTTTGAGGGCTGTGTTTTTTAAGGAAAGTTTGGTTACATACAATTCCTAAAGGGCTCCTATAAACAGGCGCGGCACGATACAAAGACACGTAACGACTGTCAAAGATCCACAAAGGACAGCCGAGACCAACGACTTATCGTGCGTTCCGAGTCCGGGTCCGGGTCTTGGAATGTAAAGATGGTCACCCATCCACAGACCAACCGCGGGAAGCGTAGCTTAACCTGATCGATCGAGCCATACGGCTGTTATTCTCACACAGTGTCACTAGAATATTAACTCCCTGCTCTATCCTAGCACATTTCAAAGCAACATTTAACACAGAGAGTGTAATTCTAAATTCACAGTCACGCTCGCACAGGGTTGGTCAAAACGTGCTTTTAGTTCCGAGTGGGCGCTTTGACGGGCTCCATTAGCAACGCATGTTGATGTATGAGTGCATTTGAGTGCTATGTTGTATGTATGTTGGTGCTTTTAGATATATAAGATAGGTGAGGGTGTGGATGTGGAGTGTTAATGTGGTGTTGTACTATTCTCAAAAAAATATCACTCCGAAACTTGAAAGAATTCTCCATTATTTATTAATTTCCTCATGTACGGTCAGCTGCAGAGAAATCTCACCCCCTAGCAATGAATAAATACATTGCTAGGGGGTGAGATTTCTCTGCAGCTGACTGTACTAGGTGGCGCTTAAGTAGTCAACACTGTGGAAGATGGCTCTCATTTTTAGGGTTCCGTAGCCAAATGGAAAAAAACAGAACCCTTATGGATTCGTCATGTCTGTCTGTCTGTCCGTCTGTATGTCACAGCCACTTTTTTCCGAAACTACAAGAACTATATTGTTCAAACTTGGTAGGTAGATGTATTCTATGAACCGCATTATGATTTTCACACAAAAACAGAAAAAAAAACTATAAATTTTGGGGATTCCCCATACCAAAAAAAAAGTAAAAAAAAATATATTGAGGTTTCTAATATATTTTTTTTCTAAACTGAATAGTTTGCGCGAGAGACACTTCCAAAGTGGTAAAATGTGTCCCCCCCCTGTAACTTCTAAAATAAGAGAATGATAAAACTAAAAAAAATATATGATGTACATTACCATGTAAACGTCCACCGAAAATTGGATTGAACAAGATCTAGCAAGTAGATTTTTTTTAAGACGTCATAAATCGTAAACCGCAATTTCCCTTCATTTATTATAGATACGGAACCCTTCGCGCGTGAGTCTGACTCGCACTTGGCCGGTTTTTTGAAAATGGCATGCTTAGTCATTGCGACTTTGACATTTGTATAGTACACAAATGTAAAAACACATCGCAAAGTTATGGTGCGCTACACTATACAAGATCGCGGAATATTTGACTCATTGTTTTTAACCAATAATAATCAGTCAGTGGTGTAAACTCAACGCGAATTTCGTCGTCAATTCCCGTCGTGTTCGTGTAACTGCGCAAACATTGCGGCATTTCGTTTGTCTTAGGCATGGCCCCCGGAACAGTCGTTCTGCCGAGAATATCAAATATCGACGCCAAAAATATACAAGTTGCCAATTTGCCTACCAGAATGTATCCTATGATATACTTAAGCATGATATTGGCTATTATAAGCCATTTCAAGGAAAAAACCGCACTTTAAGATTTAAGTTCGTATGTCTTCTAGAGCCTTTTTTGATCCACTATATTATGTTGTTATAGGCATAGTACACACTCTGTGAAAATTTCAAGTATTCAAAAGATACAGCCCTGTGACAGACAGACGGATGCGCGACACACTTTGGGTACGGAACTCTTAAAAAACCGGCCAAGTGCGAGTTGGACTCGTGCGCGAAGGGTTCCGTATCTTTAATGAATGAAAGGTAAATTGCGGTTTACGATTTACGACGTATTAAAAAAAAACTACTTACTAGATCTCGTTCAAACCAATTTTTGGTGGAAGTTTACATGGTAATGTACATCATATATTTTTTTTAGTTTTATCATTCTCTTATTTTAGAAGTTACAGTTTGGGGAACCCCCAATTTTTAAGCTATTGCATAGCTTCTATTGCGGGCCTTGAGCGCGGGGACCGAATCCAGAAATTCCGTAACGAAAAAACCTCACGCTATCGCTGTCTCGCTTTAACATCTATTCGACTCTATCGCACTACGCTACTCAGCCGCCACAGCTATCGGCCGCCATATTCTTGTCTTGTTTGTTGTCAAGAACTTTGTCAACAAAGCGCTGTTTTTGTTTTTATTCTGTGTTTTGTGGATATTTATCGCAAATTAGAGATATTGTTGTATTTATGTATGTACGTGTGACGTAATTTAAGTTGCAATGCATTACAAAACGTGTGAAATATGTGTTATAAGATCCGGCCGGTCAGATGGTCAAATGCGAATCTTCATAGCCAAATTTCCTTTGAATGAAGATAGGTAAGCATATATTTTCAATTGTTATGTTAAAAAACATTGATAAGCTCTTACAGAAAATAAATTACTTGATTTAAAGTCCAAAATTTACAAAATTACAAAGTAACCTATCAATATGCTAGTGCTTGACGCATGTTACTTTTTTATCGACTGTCGATATTTTTATTATTATAATATTTCTATTTCATTTAATTTTCTCTGTTATTATATTAATACTGCAAAACCAAAATAACAAAGATATAAGTTTAAATACACTACTATTATAATCATAATAATGTAATAAAATGTTCCAGCTAGATGTAAAAAATGGGTTAAAGTTACGGGAAAGAAGACTTGGTGTATGTACCCATTGAAAAGCTACATCAATTGGAACATATTTGTGGCAGTCATTTTCTACCAAAGGACTTCAATAAAAAGAAGACACAACTAAGAAAAAATGCTACTCTGTCTGTAGAACTTACTGCAGAACTAATGGCAGATGAGCTGTTCGTTGGATTTCCACTACACATCTTCAAAAGTGAGCAAACAGGCAAGACTTTATTTTCCAGTCGTAATTCATCCTAACTCACTCTTTCCGATTACTTTAGTAACTCATGTTCAATTATATTTTGCAGAGTTATCTTCTACTTCGACTACTGCGATTCTTGGACTAGTACATCTAGTTTTTTTTTTTTTTTTGGGTACTGTACGTCCGAATGAAAAAACGGAACCCTTATGTACCTTCATCTACTGGACCGATTAAGTTGCATTTTGGTACACATGCAAAATGTATCATGTGACATATGAAATGAAAGGACTTGACAAGAGAACTTTTTTTTAAATTATTTAAAAAAAATCCTCTTGACAAGTCCTTTCATTTCATTTTACATTTTTAATGAAAATTATTAAAGAAAATAGATGAAAATTTACCATTTCCCCCCTTATCTCCGAAACTGCTGATCCTAAAATAAAAAAAAATAAAATAGATGAAAATTTACCATTTCCCCCCTTATCTCCGAAACTGCTGATCCTAACATTAAAAAAAATACAGTGTACAGTTCTATACTTAAAGATTACAGCAAAACCTTTAAGAAGTCTATGGTGACTTAAAATAACATGGTAAATTACTCAATATTGTGTGTACTTACATTATTATTATTATGCAGTTGGAAAGTATGGGGAAACATGTTTTTCAACTACAATGTTAATTCGGTTCTTGGGATTAATTCATCCCAACTACGATACCCTTCATTGTTTTTGGAATTAGAAGTGAATGACTACATTTTGTTTTTATTGCAGTACCTTCAACATCAACTGCTGAACCATTGCCAGTAGAATGTTCAAAAGACAGGAAAATATGTTCTATTGCGGGTAAGGTTTATGTTTATTTTAAACTTATTAAATTCACTTTACTATTTGATTAACTGTATTGAATGTATCAATTGTAAATATTACAGATACTTTTTTGTCTATTACAGACCCTTTTTCAAATAAAAATGTGATAAAAAGAATGAGACTAAGCCCAAGTAACTATTCAAGATTAGAATTAAATTTGAATTCACTTGTTCATGTGTCAGTTAATAAGCAACGTGTTTTCTACATTTAAGTACCTTCAACATCAACTGCTGAACCATTGCCAATTGAATGATCAATAGAAAGGAAAAGGTGTTCTAATTATTATAAAAAAACTTAAGTCCAAAGTTTTGTTTTATTTTATTATCATCACAGCAATTCTCATCTTATAGTCAAGTTTACCTCGGATTAGATCTAGACTATACAATGGGATTTGTCTCTGAACCCCGCTTACGCCAACGTGGAATCACAGCCGTAGCTGGTTTCTTTTTATAAGAAAATTACCACGTAACCTTAGTTCAAATCGAAAGTTACAGTTGGCCTAAGTGACCTTTGCCTTAAATTTATTAAGAATGAAACCGTAAAAATGTCAGGATCCTAAAACCCGAAATTTTTTACAGCAACATATCGATACAAATTACGAGTGAGTAGTAGTACATCCCTATCTTGTTATTATGTTGGCAGCTTTATGTCATGTCTGCAGTCCGTGTCATTTCTGTTATGTTGGTATTCATTATTAGCTCACGTTTTATACAAGCGACGTTTTTCATTTTTATCTATGGGACTCCCGTCTCTTAATATTATATACTCTTTGTTTATTTAATAAAAGAAAAATTTGTTTTCTTATCGGTCACCACGCTCAAAAAGTGTAACTTGAATTAATATCAAAGAAAAAGAAATACTGCATAAATAAAATAAATAAATAATTATAATTGCATAAGTTGATACAAAATGCTATGCAATAGCTTTACCGCGGCAGTCCCCGAGTGCCACACGTCTTTTTATTTTTTTTTCCATTTTTGTATGAAAATCTTAATGCGGTTCACAAAATACATCTACTTACCAAGTTTCAACAGTATAGTACTTATAATTTCGGAAAAAAGTGGCTGTGACATGCTGACGGACAGACAGACAGACATGACGAATCCATAAGGGTTCCGTTTTTTGCCATTTGGCTACGGAATCCTAAAAAGCAAATGCACAAAAAAAACGGCCTCTTCACCACAAAACATCTCAAGAGACAGCAATAATCTTCAAAAACCCTTAGACATTAAAATGTTACTGTCTCAAATGTCTCAAGTTATATTGGGTGGCAATAAAGACGAAGTTACAGCCTTTAAATTGAGAGCTTTGGCTCTGTCGTTGGTAGTTGATACTTTTGTTGTATGTTGGAGACTTATCTTTCCAAGACTGGTGGTCGTATTTACATAGATGCTGTTGTTTCCGTGATATTCAGATGTACCAAGAGGGCTGAAATTTTATGTAAGGTTTACTAGTTGGTTTATATCCATACTAATATTATAAATGTGAAAGTAACTCTGTCTGTCTGTCTGTCTGTCTGTCTGTCTGTATGTTACCTTTTCACGCCTAAACAGCTGAACCGATCGTCATGAAATTTGGCAGAGATATAGCCTGGGATATGGAGACGGACATAGGCTACTTTTTTACGCGATAACCGACATCTACGCGGGCGGAACCGCGGGCAAAAGCTAGTAAATAATATAAATACACGTAGTAAACATGAAATTGTGGTACCCAAATTCAGATTAACTAAAACTAGCAAGTTATTTCTTATAAACAGTATCCGCTTTTATAACAAGTTGCGAAACTCTGTTACAGAACTTAGCGATGGAAAGTTCAAAACCCACATCAAACGTGTCCTTATCAAAAAAACATAAGATAAAAGACTACGTTGAAGACAAGGAAGTTTGGAAATAATTCCTTCTGCACTATGTGGCTTCCCTGGTACCTAAATGTCTATTAACTGCTCCCAAATAACGATGTTTACTTAGATATTTTATTTTTTTACAGACTTCCTTGACATAATCTTTTCATTATTTGACATTATTTACCTACAAATCGAATTCCAATTCTTTATTAGTGGCTTTTGTGGACATGATATTTATTCAGATATGTTACTGTAGTTGTAATTGCAATCATGTCATTAATATTTTATGTACTTAGATTATTTTATATTTTGTGAATGTGAGAACGTTGTAGGCCTAGTAGAGTGTAGATTTGTTGGCGGTTTTCTATTTTGTTAAGTACCTGGTAATTGTTGAAAGGCCTACACTGTCATCCCATACCTATTAACACCGTTATTTGATAATATTGTAAAGCCAATTATTTTTAAAAGAGTAACCGTGGAGTTTCTTGTCGGCTCTTCTCCATAGGAAACGACTAATTGCAACCGTGCACCTAGTTTCTGACGTTTCATAAGTGCCCATGTAGGTTTACGTGAAATAAAATATTAAGCGCTTTTTTAGGGTTCCGTGGTCAACAAGGAACCTTACCGTTTCGCCATATCGTCTCTCTCATTGTCTGTCTCTCTGTCTGTCTGTCCGCGGCTTAGCTCAGAGACTTTTAGTACTAGAAAGATGTTTTTTTGTTTTTTGATTGTTGACCATCATAGCTACTGTATACCTCAAAGTGCTCTAGGTACTGCGTGGTCCGCCACGCACTTGGCCGGTTTTTATTTTTCTAACGTGACGATATTATCATGAAAAGTAGTTATTTTCCACTCTGCAATCGGTATTTTGTTTTTGTTTAGATCGTTTGTTTGTTGACATTTGCCAGTGACGCAACACAGTGTCATAATTAATTACGCAATGTAAATTGTCTTTGGTCCCTGGGGCACAAGTCTGCTATTTTTATAAATTCGTCACTCCAACACGATCCCATTGTCATTTTGCTAAAAGTTCGTAATCTGCTGAATTCATAATGGTCGATCATTGGTCGGTCAATGGTCTCGTAATAGAATTGTATTACAATGACATTTTGAACATTTATTCATGCCAGATTTCATTTACATATATTATAACATAATATTTATTAGTGTTATAAGCAATCTGAAGTAGGTAGTAGGAAGTTGGAAGTTTAGTAGGAAGTTTCATTTGTCATTATGTAGGAGATTACCAATTCTTTCAATGGAGTGTCAGTGGCTGACCACTGGAAAGTCATAATGACGCCATTATATTAGTAGATTAACAAACTTGTCAAAATCAACAATTATGAAATCAATGATAGACCATTCTGACACTATTGTAATAGCAGACTTGAGGCTCTGGTCCTGACATCAAGCAATGGACTAAATTGTCTAACTTTTATTGCTTGAATAAGAGGCTTTTGGACACTTTGCATGTGTGTTTTAAATTTTTTCTTATGTGGGTTTTATTTGTGCAGAATAAACAAATTTTCTTTTGGACGTTCACGTACACATCATGGTATCACGATAACACAGTCGAGTTGTAGCTACGAATAAATAGATTTCTACTTTTCCTTTCCTTAATTTCTCCCATAAATTCTTCATTATCCATCCAAACCAAAAGCAATCAATTCTAATTCGACCTCTCAGCTGCAGACTTCGCGAAAACCAACTAAAACAAGTGAAGAGCACCTGTTCTATAGTTTTCCTTCGTTAAGTATAAAAAACTTAGTCGCGCTGTCTTACGGTGAGGTTACCAAGAAAATAGGAAAAGTAAAGATTTTCTTGGATTTCCGCTGCTTTTTGATGATATTGTGAGGAATAGGAGATATTGGTTGTTGGATGTTGAAAATACGTGTCTCCATCTATATCTAAGTACTATAATATATCTAAACATGTATTCATATTAAAAACTAAAGTCGCTTTTCGTGTTTGTCTGTGTGATCACGTTGTTCTTCTAAACTCGTCATAAAAAATGGTGGATTTTTCCAAAATTTCAAGAAATAAATTGTCATAAAACTGTTCTTCCACCATCTATATGAATTATTTTGATCAGAAGTTTGATGCCCTCATATATCTCCATGAAAATTGTTCATAAGTTTAAATTAATTTCATAGTTTATTTTAAACAGCAACTAAATGAACACATAAGTACCTATGTACTACATTTTCTGGATTGAAGCGTGCGTGCGCATCGCATGGGGGGACTCAACTAAATAGGTTACAGTAGTGGCTCATTACTTACTATAAAATGAGGGCAGACCCCTCGAACTACCCTCCATCAAGTTAAAAATAGCACTGGCCCAGATTCAGCTACGCACCAACAAAGCTTATACTATTGCTATCTTTTACATCTGTACATAAACTCACGCTTTTTTTCCCATGGGGGTAGGCAGAAAGTACTCCTTTTCTTCATCCACATTCACTCATCTGATCATACATGTGCGTCAGTTCCTAGTATTACGCAACAGAGTTCATCTGACCTTTCTAAAGAACATCCTTCCTACTAATATTATAAATGTGAAAGTTTGTGAGGATGGATGGATGTTTGTTACTCAATCACGACAAAACGGCAAAACGGATTTGGATGAAATGTGACACACATATAGTTTATAACCTGGATTAACACATAGAATACTTTTAATCCCGATATTCCCAAGGAATCGAGACTCATGCGGGTAAAACCGCGGGGTGCAGCTAGTCACAAATAAACTCAGCGTGACTCTATAATATACCCTTGAAACCTTGTCGATAAAATAAAAAGAAACGACCCGCACGAATATTTTGCCCATAGCACGAGCTATAATATTTCTAATAGCCCGTGCTGATCTATTTATCTAGTCATTCTAGTATGTAATGACGCATTAATGGGGAGAGACCACCCTCTCCCACGAGCTATAATGTCTTTAATAGCCCGTACTGATATATTTATCTACCTAGTCATTCTAGTATGTAATGACCCACTAATAGGGAGAGGCCACCCTCTCCCACGAGCTATAATGTCTCTAATAGCCCGTACTGATCTATTTATCTAGTCATTCTAGTATGTAATGATCCACTAATGCGGAGAGGCCACCCTCTCCCACAAGCTATAATGTATCTAATAGCCCGTGTACTGATCTATTTATCTAGTAATTCTAGTATGTAATGACCCACTAATGGGGAGAGGCCGACCCTCTCCCACGAGCTATAATGTATCTAATAGCCCATACTGATATATTTATCTAGTTATTCTAGTATGTAATGACCCACTAATGGGGAGAGGCCACCCTCTACCACGAGCTATAATGTCACTAGTAGCCCGTACTGATCTACTTATCTAGTCATTTTAGTCTGTAATGACCCTCGCTGGGCAAAGACCGCCCTCTCTCACGAGCCATAATGTCTCTAATAGCCCGTACTGATCTACCTATCTAGTCATTTTAGTATGTAATGACCCACTGCTGGGAAAAGGCCACCATCTTCCTTTTCCTCATACGTTAGTCCTCTGCCATTGTGGGCCATCAATTCTTTCAGTAGGAGTCAAGTTTGTCCCTCCAAATGTCTGCAGCGATGTTGCCTAGCATTTAATAACGAAAAAATATATGGTTTCAGAACTTTATTATTCCTCATTTAGAATCTTCTATCTATCCATACTAATATCATAAATGTGAAAGTAACTCTGTCTGTCTGTCCGTCTGTCTGTCTGTCTGTCTGTCTGTATTGCCATTTTCACGCCTAAACCGCTGAACCGATCGTCATGAAATTTGGCAGAGATATAGCCTGGGATATGGAAAAGGACATAGGCTACTTTTTTACGCGATAACCGACATCCACGCGGGCGGAGCCGCGGGCAAAAGCTAGTCTTATACAAATAAAAATAAATGTTTGTATGTTTGTCCTTTATGCGTTCCTAAACAATTGATCAGATTGTGATGAAACTGGTAGGGTCTTCTGAGGACGCCCGGGAGGGGTTCTGGCTGGGTGCAGCTATTCAACAATAAATATTGAATATAAATTATTAATTTTCAGTACCAACAAACATCCATTTCGGTACCAACAAAAAACAAACACAAGTCCAAGAAAACACAGAATTTTGGCTACAAACAGGAATGGAACACTCGAAAAAAATCCTCGCAGAATTTGCAGGAGTGCCGCGGCGCTTCAATTAAGTTTCCACCGCTGTGCACCATTGTACCAGCGCTTAAAGTTGAGACTTGCGTTACCGAGTATACTTCACTGTTGCTTATACAGCAAAACTTTTTGCAGCTTTTTTTTTTTTTTATTTTTTTTTTTTTACGTGACGAGATAAGCATAGAGAAATAGGAAAAGTTTTATTACGTTTTTAATAACGATATTAGTTTCTTTTTTTGTTTGTTTATTGCTAGTGCTCTCGAGGATAGTACGATAGTAAATCCTTTTTCGTTTCTAATTAAAAATATGAAGTTAAGCTTATGTTAAGGGCGACAGCCCACGACGACTTTTTGCAGCGATTCAGTAGTTCGTTAACGCGCGTGTTTATCGCTACTTTTCGCTGTTTGTCGCATTTGCAACGCACGACAGAAGCGATTCAGTAGCGATACAATCATAAAGTATCGATTCAGCATCGCTTCTGCATCGATGCAAACGCAAGAAACAGCTGCTACAAAAACCCCCGTGGGTGTGAGTGTCCCGTGGGTGTCGTAAAAGGCGACTAAGGGACTTACTAGATAATGGGCAGCTGCGTTTTCTATGCATTTTTAACACCATACTGCAATCGCCAACCCGCCTGCCAAGCGTGGCGATTATGGCAAACCCCCCCAATTGGGGGAGGCTTATGTCCAGTAGTGGACGTCTTTCGGCCGAAATGATGATGATGATGATCGAGTTCGTCTTGCAACTGTAGAGTCCACAGGCGTTCACGAACTATTCACTACAGCGTACGACTGTATCAATACTGCATCGCTTCTACATGAATTCTGCATCGCGATAGCACGATGCTGAAGGTATAAAACTAGGACAGTATGTAATCGCGATCTTTAAGCGATTTTATCGCAACTGAATCGCTGCAAAAAGCAGTGGTTGACCACCCTAGACTATTTAATTTAAAAATGGAATGTATTCTGCGTTCTGTATCTGAAGTTCTGAACTGATGACTACTGTATATTCTCTTATATTAGTGTATAGCTATTTTGATTTAATGTATATATTTTTTTCTCTTCTACTCTTATACACGTTGTCTACAGCTCTATATCTACTTTCCTATCGCAGGTATGCTGGAAGAGATTTCATTAGAAATAAGCATCACCTTTGTACGTATTTTTCTGTTTCTTTCATCTTGTCTGTTATACGTGTGTACATAAATTGTTAAATAAATAAATAAATAACGGCTGACTTATTGACTTCTGAGTTCAGAGGGGTAATAGGGTTGCAGCATTATGCTGAGCGATGGCCGTTTTGCATGGATGTAACGCATATTTTCCCCCAACTTGTTATTTTCTTGTGTTCTTTCTTTGCGTCATGTTTGCCGCAAATAAACGTATTTTATTTATTTTCTTTCTCTTCTTCTAATTGCGTAACACACTATCAGTAGGAATGGGTTTCATTTTGACGGTTCAACAACATACATTGCGTTATTAACGTTGTTGAGCGGACAATTTTTTCTAACATAGGAAGCGATGGATTAGCAATCTGCTTCAAAATCATTCAGATTGCGATTATTAGTGCACTACGCAATTAGTACGGTGTTCAGACGAACTGTAATGACCATGAAAGTTAATCAAATCAATGCGAAATAATCTATTCAAACACGAAATATTTTAAGAGAAACATCTACAGGTGGTAAAAAAGCCATAGCAGTGAAAAAAAATGTTGTATCTAAGTTTTTTATATTTTTACATAATTATTATAACTTTAAAATTGCTTGAGACATTTTGCAAAAAAATCTTTACTTACTTATTCTACGAATGCCCGGACGCGACTTCGGTGGCGGCACGAGCGTGGTTAATTTGGATAATTATACTATAAAAATATTATAATTAAATATATTTTTTTATTAATTTTTGTAATTGTTTTTTTTAAATTATTATGCGGTTATTTTTGATAACAACATATCAAGTATTTTTTTTTTATAAATAATATACTCAGATTAAAAAAAAAATCATTTCCATGGCTTCTTTACCACCTACAGGTGTATCACTTAAAATATTTCGTATTTGAATAGATACACCCTATATGTATACTCGGAGAGGCTTGCATCTAAACATTTTGGTACTTATGCATTATTATGTAACATTTTGGTACTTATACGTGGACGGGCGCTAATTTGTTTGAAAATTAATAGTTTATTCACAAGAACCCTTAGATCGTCAAAATCAACCGTGTAGGCGATACCGACCACATCAAGATAGATAGAAGATAGAATACTCTTTATTATATACACCATAAAAATTACAGATATAAATGTAGAACTGTTACATAGGGTGTCACAATGGGCGGTCTTATCGCTAAAAGCATCAAGGCCACGTCGCAGCCACAACGCAACCATCAGCGGGACCGCGCTCTAGCGGCCGTCAACATCGCAAACACAACGATCTGTCTGTCTGCAAACACTAGCCAAAACATAACCACATCGCAGTTACTAGCGACAACAACGCAACTGCAAGAAGTTGCAGCGACACTATTTACACGTAACCACTGCTTGCCCACATTTTGTCACTGGTGTAGTTGTGGTACGTTTGAACGAGCCCTCAAGGTTTATGAAACACCCAGATACCTACTATCCCAAAAAAGCTTCCTCTAAATCCCAAAAGGAACAAGACTTCTTCATCCACAGAAACAAACTAGCAACAGAGTCGACTTCAGTTAAACCACTAAGTAACTACTTTAATTAAAATTTTAAATTATACCGAATTTTATTTTCTGCATAAATACCACCGAGTGATGAGTAAATGGAGGATTAAGTGGAGGCAGTGCGATTGCTGCATCTTACGCGAGCTACCAATCAGAAACACAGGATATGATTCGACGTTGGTGATCATCCAAGGACGAAAGTTTTGGCTTATTAGCTTATTTTATAAAGTCTTAACATACATAATATTACATCACGCCTGTATTCCCCTAAGGGTGAGGCAGAGGTGACTGTAGTACAACCACATTTTGCCAGTTATCTTTAAGTCCCGTGTAATAGGGAGTGAGCCTATTGACATCAACCGGGCACAAATTCAGACTTCGGGCTATCACTGAGAAATTCCAGATGGGAAAACCCAATAACACTTTGCCGGACCCGGAAATCAAACTCAAGACCTGATGTTCAGCAGTAGCGACCACCAGTGCAACAAAGCAGTCAGTATATACATAAAATAAGGAATACTTATTAAATTTAATAATTTAAAGAGTGAATAGTAATCATGGATTTAAAAAACTTTTAGTATGGGCCCAACTTTGAAATACCGGAAAACAAAAGAGTTACTCCATAAACATTGCAAGGTCATTCAGGACATAATAAATAGAACAATCGTTTACTTTGTTTTTCAACATTTTAGAGTTTGTGATAATAGGTTCGTCTCCTACAAGTAAATATGGTTAAAGAATCTTTATTTACTCAAAAGAAATTTACTACAAATTTCTTTGTAGTAAATTTCTTTTGAGTAAATATAATAATGATGATGTATTATTATATAATAATGATGACATTCATGAGCAGAGCTACTATGACATGCACAAATATTAAAAGAAGACAACAATAATTAACGTACATAACAAGACATTGAAGGTAGCAGCAAGATTCATGTGAAACAAAAATCAAAATTTTGTGGGTAAATTAAAGAGATAAACCAAGGCCGGATTTAAATTTTATCAATAATAAAAGATTTTAACTGCGATTTAAATATTTGCAAACATTTAGAGGTAAATCCCTTGTAGACTTAACATAACTGGCAAAATATGTGTGACCTATCCACCTCTGTACTCAAAGAAAACTAGGCGTGTTGTTATGTTAGTACTTCATTGACTACTTCTCCATGTTTCCCTCCACAGCTGTATATTTAGCATGGGGACACAAGTTTCTAGATCCTTGTTTTTCTGCCTCAATCTGTTTAATGGCAGCGGGAATGAAATGCGGGCGCAGGCGACTATTCTAGAATTTTCGAGCATTTTTTATAGCGAATGCTATTTTTAATTGACTGAGACTGGCTTTTTGGCATGTCCTATGATGCAACTGAGTAACTTTTTGTATCTTAAATAAATTGTCGTGCTAGCGTTCTCTCAACATAACAGACTAACTGCACATCTTACATCGCCGTGCGCCGCCGGGTCAAAGGCAAAACCGACTATCTGCGTTTTTAGTTTTTCACTTTAATATAAGTACCATTCGAATCGGCATTTGATTCTTTATATAATGGTAAAACCAACTGAACCTCAGGACTTACTGTTCCTAAGTTACCGAATGTAAAAATCGATTATAATATAATCGATTTAATCAAGCCGGTCAAACCGGGTTAATCGGTTTCGGCAGATAGTCGGTTTTGCCTTTAACCCGGCGACATACACTCACACTTGCACACACAAACCAATCTCACTTCAACTCTGCATCAAATACATGCAAACTTATAATAATTTTTTCTTTTGTAAATCTTAATTTATTATAAGACTTCCATAGAGATGTGAAAGTTTGGAACAAATGTCTTCCTTGTATTTTGTGTTGGGCGCTGATAGCTGTGCCACAGTATCTTACTTTTGCAGCTATCTTCGTTTCTTTTGTTAACTTATACCTACCTAAATTGTTTCCAATAAACTTTTATAGAGGCGAAGCAGGGTGTAAAGTTCACTCATCCTATATAGAAAAGGGAGGATCCTCCGACCAAACGGGTGTTGTGTCTGGTGGGAACTGCCCGATGGTTGATGTCGGGATGTTTATATCATAATATACTAGCTTTTTAATTTAGAATTCGACAATCAATTCGGGTTGCACTCTGCTTGTTGTTTGGCCGTTGCATAAAAGACACGTGGCGCCATCTATTATCATAAGAACATTATTGTTGTTTTCCTCGAGAACAGTACTTTTTTTCGGGATGAATGGCCCTATGTCCGTTTCTGTACACCTGACAACGTATATGCAAAATTTCAGGATGATCGATTCAGTGGTTGAGGCGTGAAAAGGTAACAAACAAACAAACTTAGTTTCGCATTTATAATATTAAGTGAGGATGCCAGTCACGCGGTAAACTCTGATTGCGCGATGCAGGATTTGTGACGTCAGGTCTTTGATGCGTAGTTCGCATGTGGCGTTGTAGACTTTTACTATTATTTTTAGGCTTTGCAAAAACAATGGGCTATTATTTGTATTTTTTACTTTTGTCACTTTCCCACGCGATGATTGCATACTCGCGCGACGATCGCGTTGGTTAGGACGCGGCATTATAGTTTGGCGGTTTTGGTAGAATCTGGTCACGGCAATAATCACAAAATCTTGCCTATATTCCCCCGAGGGGTAGGCAAAGTTGAATAGTGGCTATGTGATAGGGACAAGTCACAAATCTAGCCTCCGGACTGCTACAGAAAAAACCCAATAACACTTGGTTGGTCTGAAGATCGAACCCAGGACCCCATAGTCAGCAGTCGCGCTTGCAATCACCGAACCAACGGAGAGAAGTCAATATGTACACATATTGACTTGTCCGTTGGTTCGGTGATCGCAAGCGCGCCATACTTAAAGAAAATATACTTACATAAGAAACCATGTATGTTCACAAAATAACAATGATTAGGAAAATTTCTTTGGGGCATACAATGCCTTAAAGTCTTTGTATAAGTAAAGTTGAATTCATTGATTGTAAGACTTCAAAGAACATAAATGTGTAATAATTTTAATACAAAGACATTTTGAAGGTGAACATTCGCTGTAGTTAAGAGCCTCCACGCGTGACGATACTAAATGCTAGGTGAGACAATGTATTCTGAAGTGCAAACTAGCCTTGCGTGCCATGGGTTCGAACTCCAAACCTATGATTTAGCAGTCCGAAAGTCACACCACTAGGCTATCACTACGTAATTGCGTAACACGCTTACAAATGTAATTCCTTTCATTTTGACAATTCAACAACATTCATTGTGCCATTAATGTTGTTGAGCTGACGAATTTTCCAAACATATCAAAATCAAAATCAAAATATTTTATTTCACATAAACCTACATGGGCACATAGGAAACGTCAGAAGCTAGATGCACGGTTCCAATTAGTCGTTTCCTATGGAGAAGAGCCGGCAAGAAACTCCACGGTTACTCTTTTAAAAATAATTGGCTTTACAATATTATAAAATAACAGTGATAATAGGTATGGGAGGACAGTGTAGGCCTTTCAACAATTACCAGGTACTTAACAGAAAAGTACTTAATAGAAAAGTGCCAACAAATCTACACTCTACTAGGCCTACAACGTTCTCACATTCACAAAATATAAAATAATCTAAGTATATAAAATATTAATGACATGATTGCAATTACAACTACAGTAACATATCTGAATAAATATCATGTCCACAAAAGCCACTAATAAAGAATTGAAATGATTGAATTGAATATGTAGCAATGGATTAGCAATTTCCTTCAAAACCCATCGGATTTTGATTGAAATTACTCAGTCGGGTTACTTTGCTTGAGACAGTAAAGACATGCACGTTGAGGTTGGATAGCAAAACATTATGGGGTTTATTCATAAACGTTGCTTAAAGTTAAGTGACGTTCAAACGTCAAAAATGTATGGTTAAACAGTCGCTAACCATTACTTAACTTTAAGCAGCGTTAATAAATAAACCCCAATATGTTTATGTAATCATAATACTGCGAGCATTTTTTTTTATAAATGAATTTTAAACACTAGAAAGAAAGAAAATTAAGAAAGAAAAAACGTTTATTCTGCGCCAACAAAACGCGCAAAAAATAAAAATACACACATTTAAGTAGCCAAAAGCCTCTTATTCAAGCAATAAAAGTTTGACAATTTAGTCCATTGCATGATGTCAGGACCAGGGGGGACTAAAGACAACTTACATTGCGTAATGAATTACTCTGTGTTGCGTCATTGGAAAATGTCAACAAACTAACAATCAAAACAAAAACAATATACCTACTAGGGCACTAGGGTTATGGGGTCCGAGTGCCCACTTAGGTTTTCGAGACATTGCTAAACGGTTGGTCGAGTCTTCACGTGATCAGAAGGCTGGCCCATTTATTTGTCAATCAATCAGCATTGCCATACAACATTTAAATAAAGACACTGGTGCCGATTCGCTTGTTCACAAACTAAACTAAATTTAAGTTCAGTGCGTCTTTTTCTTTCTATTTCATTAAAAAAAGGACAGAAGGTAAATTTTAGTTTAGTCCTGTCAAATTAATCAGCGCTTGACGTAAATTGACGTAATTTTAGTAGGCAAGTTTTTAATCACGTCTAAACTTGTATGGAGTAGTGACAGGCGCTGATTAATTTGACAGGACTAAACTAAAATTTATCTTCTGTCCTTTTCTTAATGAAATAGAAAGAAAAAGATGCACTGAACTTAAATTTAGTTTAGTTTTTGAACAAGGGAATCGGCACCAGTGTATTCGAAACTAACAAAAATAATTTTGGAATCTAAGAATTTTTTATTTAGTACTAAATACACTTTTCGTACAGACAATCTGACACCAGTTAATCCCTCATACCCTCAGTTTACTTATAATTTTTTGTGGCCGTTTGTCCTTTGTCTTCTCCGAACTTGACAGCCGGGCTTTGTAACTCACAAGGGATCATTATCGTGATTGCATCTTTATGAAATTAGACAATGTTTTTAAGTATCGTTTTTAGGGTTCCGTAGTCAACAAGGAACCCTTATAGTTTCGCCATGTCCGTCTGTCTGTCTGTCTGTCTGCCTATCCGCGGCTTAGTACTAGAAAGCTGTAATGTGGCATGCGTATACATTTAATCACGCCGATAATGCGGTAAAATAAAATCTTGAAAAAAAAATTTTTTAGGTAACGCCCCTATACGTAGTGGGGATGATATTTTTTTTCTCGTCTATCCCATGGTGTGAAACCGTTTTTCCATTTAGAGATCCGTTTGCGTAATATTAAGCATAAAGTGCAAATTTTTGTTATAGTCAAGTGTTCCCCCCCTGCCAGCTAAATGCTTGTTTTGGAATATGTGAAAAAAATCACGTCACTTACACGATGACGAGTAATATTCAACCTACAACAACTACATATAACCTATATTAAACTTACATTTGCAGTTGAAATGTATGGGAGAACACGTATTTCAACAACAATGTTAAGTTTGTTCTTGGGATAAATTCGTCCAACTACGGAACCCTTCATTGAGCGTAGTCAATCCCGCACCCGGCCGTTTTTTTTTTACCATCTTCTACCTACTGCTACTGCGCTGTGTAACCGTGACTCTCCAGGGGCCCAAGTCTGCTATTTTTATAAATTCGTCACTCCAACACGATCCCATTGTCATTTTGCTAAAAGTTCGTAATCTGCTAAATTTATAATGGTCGATCATTGGTCGGTCAATGGTCTCGTAATATAATTGTATTACAATGGCATTTTGAACATTTATTCATGCCAGATTTCATTTATATATATTTTTACGTCACACCTGGCCATAATGCGTACGGTAAAACTCGCATTATGGCCAGGTGAAGACGCAAAATTGTGTACTCACCACGGGCAGTAAAAAAAAAGTCCTCTATCGCATATTTACAACCCTCGCCTGCGGCTCGGGTCAAATACCTGCGATTTCGGGCTTTCTGTCTTTTACAGCCCTTGGTAAGTAATATACTATTACATATTATTTATTAGTGTTAAATGCAATCTGAAGTAGTAGGAAGTTGGAAGTTTAATTTGTCATTATGTAAGAGATTACCAATTCTTTCAATGGAGTGTCAGTGGCTGACCATTGGAAAGTCATAATGACGCCATGATATTAGTAGATTACTAAACTTGTCAAAATCAACAATTTTATTATGAAATCAATGATAGACCATTCTGACACTATTGTAATAGCAGACTTGAGGCCCTGGAGAGTCCACTTGCAATATGTATAGCTTGCATATGAGCTCTATGAAAAGTGGGTGGAGTCGAAAATGTTAACGGAACACGCTTATGATGATACTAAGATTTTTCTTATGAGAATTTTTCTCACCAGGGATCGAATCATGGACGTTACGCTCAGCAGTTATTCTTCAGACTGTGATTGCGTAAAAACTTAACTTGAACAAGGTAAAATTTTCATTAGATACTTTTGGAACAGACCATGGATACGTATATCAGGATCCAAGCCTTCAAAATATCGAATAAAAATCTCACTCTATTTTATCGAACGTTCACTAGAATAGTCCCCAAACTTTTTTCCATCTCACAGCGCTAAATCAGGGCGTGCTTACTTTAATGTAGTATCGACAGTAATAATGTTTTCGAAACAGTCATATTTTCAAACTACCCACGGAAAATGTGGCTTTAAAAACTACGAGTTTTCTCGACCACGGTATACGGTGTTCCGTTTCGATGACTCCCGTTTTTAATTCGGCCAAAAGTTTTCGGTAAAGCTGTTTGGAATTATTTTTTCGTGTGTGATTTTGGTTACCTGTATATGAGGAGCTTGTAGCTAAGTAATAACAACCACACGGATCGATCGATCGGGTTAAACTACACTGGCTGCGGTTGGTCCATGCATGGGTGTCCATCTTTACATACCAAGACCTCTTCGTGCTTCGGAAAGCACTTTAACCTTTTGACCGCCACAGTCATGTATAGAAGACAAACCAAAATGTGCCCAGCACGCCACGGTCCCGACTACATGACAGACTTTCATACGTAAATATACACACATAAATATGAGCTGTAAATATGATCATGTCTCTGCGCTTCTAAAGTGGTTGCCGATACGCCAGCGCAGAGAGCAAAGGGCGCTGACCACCTAGTTTTCATTTCTTGACTCTCCATCTTCCCCTCGTTACCTACCACTTTCAGTACATTTGCGCCAACCACAATAGCCGTGACGGCTGTCATCTTTGATAGTCGTTACAGGTCGTCAGAAGCCCGAAAGTCTGGCAACCAGTCTTACCAAGGGGTGTCGTATTACCATTTATTCAGATTTGATACTGTAGTTGTAATGTCGTTTGGTTTCAATAGGTTTTCATTTATATATATTTAAAAAAATCTTTTATTCAGATTATTTTCTATTTTGTGAATGTGAGAAAATTGTAGGCCTAGTAAACTGTAGATTTGTTGACAATTTTCTATTTTGTTAAGTACCTGGTACTTGTTGAAAGGCAACTGTCCTCCCATACCTATTAATACTGTTATTTGAAAATATTGACAAAGCCAAGAGTAACCGTGTAGTTTCTTGCCGGCTCTTCTCCATAGGAAACGACCAATTCGAACCATGCACCTAGCTTCTGACGTTTCATAAGTGCCCATGAAAGTTTATGTGAAATAAAATATTTTTATTTTTGACGCCGGCTGCATGCACGAAAAAGGATGACTCATTGTCCCGTTACGCTCACTGTCCCGTTGCGCTCATTGTCCCGTTACGCTCATTGTACGCTTGCGCAGCATCAATGTTTTGTTCTGACGTTGTCAAGTTAAACTATCGTCCGTAAACCAACTTTATAGACAACCAATTTTTTGACGTGACGTCTAATAAATCGATGAACGCCGGCTGCACGCACGAAAAAGGATGACTCATTGTCCCGTTACGCTCATTGTCCCGTTACGCCAATTGTCCCGTTACGCCCATTGTCCCGTTACACTTATTGTACGGATGAACGCCGGCTGCATGCACGAAAAAGGATGACTCGTTGTCCCGTTACGCTCATTGTCCCGTTACGCTCATTGTACGCTTGCGCCGCATCAATGTTTTGTTATGACGTTGTCACGTTAAACTATCGTCCGTTAACCAACTTTACAGACAACCAATTTTAGTTGGAGAATGGACCGTGACGTATATCGATGTTACATAGGAGAACATGCTTTTCAATTACAATGTTAAGTTTGTTTTTTTATTTTGGAGAAGAGCAAATGGCCATAGTAACACGAACAAACAAATTTTCTGAGCAAATTTTGAACTGACTTGTGACAGATAGACAGATGGCCGCACGGACACAGAGACAGGCTGCGTAGGCTTAATAAGCTTACCTAGCTTTGGGTTCAGAACCCTAAAATACAAATAAGCAAATTAAAAATAAAAAAATATTATTACGTAGGTAAATGATTCAGTAAATAAATAGATAAAACATGCTACTTAATATACAAAAGTTTAATGGCAAACGCGTTTATTTTCAATCAAGCTGTTTAAGCCAAACTCGCTAGTCAATCCATAAGGCGCTGAGCAGATGATGGACAATTTGTCCGCGACGATAGAACGTATGAAAATCTATACAATAACGCACACGTAGGACAAATAGACTGCCGGTATTTCCATACGATTCCAAATTGTCCGCGGACAAATTGTCCATCGTCTACTCAGCGCCGTTGGCAGTGCATGGACAATGCTGTTCACTCTATGACAGTGCGTAGAAAGGTAGATTCCCAGTTACTCCTCGTATAAGGAGTGGCGATAATCTTGAAGCTAACGTTAATGTTTACCAAGGTGGTAGGGTTACGTAACAGGTTTCTGTCTCCGAAGTATATCTTATAGCCGAGGAACGGATTTCTTTCTAGTGCTACCTTTATTCTGAAATAAAAATGTTTTGTTTAAAATCAATATTATTATAATAGGTAGCTTTCGTTTGACCCAGACCCTGGGTCGTGCTGGTCGGATAGGCAGTCGATTCATGTAAGATTCTGGTATTCACCTGCATCTGGTTAGCCAACTCCAATACCCCTGATGATGATTATTATACAGAAAAAACTAACTTTTGTAGATGCATAAAAAAATTACAAATATATTTATATAAACACGTTAAATTACAAAATTAGAAACTGAAGGCATCGGTAAATGACTTTTTGAAAATAACATTATTCAAATGTCGTCCTTCGTGGCTCTGGCACTCTTCAAAGCGATCTCTAACATTCATGAAAACGCGCCTCAGAAGTTGAGTAGGAATGTTGTTTATTTCTTGTCAAATGTTTTCCTTCGATTCAGATATGGTTGATGGATTACTGTTGTATACCCGACACCCTTCAGATAACCCCAGACGAAAAAATCCGGAGGTGTGAGGTCTGGGCTACTAATTTATTGCTTGGAGTCTGCCCAATATCATGTTAACGACACTTTTGTCGAAATTTACGACGCACGATCACGATCAGATTTATTGTTTTGAAGAAACGCGGTTACACAGAAAGCACGTTGCTCATCCGTGAAACGCGACATGGCGAATGAATTTCCACAAAATGGCGTCTCACTTGTCATTCCCTCCGCACCCCGCGTTCCGCGCATTTTGTTCTTAAAACACATTCAAATAGTGAGTTTATTCTGAGACACCAAGTAGCAGGGTCTACTTCTACTCCAACTTGAAACAACTTGAAACTCCAGGCTGTTACTAAGAAATCCCAAATGGCATAGCCCAATAACACTTTGCCCAACCCGGGAATAGGAATGTATTCTGGGTAAAAAAAAAACTGTTTATTCCGTCAATCAGATAATAAAAAAAATCATAGACACGTATTTTTGGCTTTATCATATTAATAAAAAAATGAATTCGATAAAACACATTAAACTTGGGGAGTGGGGGCTCGTTACGTCACAGCTACGTACAAAATCTAGTGAGAAGTGACGTCATGCCACATTTGAACTCAACATATCGCCGTAATGTCTTGATTACGTAAAAAAAGAAAAAATACGTGTCCAATATTTTTTAATAATCTAAATGACGGATAAAAAATATATTTTTAGTCATCATCCCTATTGAATCAGGGCCCACGTTCAGCAGTCGTACTTGCGACCATTTGACCAACGAGACTAATGTAACGATAGTATCAAGTCTTTTAGGCAGCATAGCGTTCAAGATAAATAGACATACACACATACATCATCAACTGTCTAGATAGCCTATTCCCAACTATGTTGCGGTCAGCTCTCAGTATACATATGTAACTGGATGCAGATGAATACCAGTTTTTAACGTGGAATGGCTGCCTAAGTGATCTCCATGGATAAGAGACTTGTTTTCACCCGAAAAAAATCCTTCTGACGTAGTCGGGTAACAATACTCACAGTTTTAAGTACCAATCCTTGTGACACTGTCTGCACTTTATTCTTAACATCATCAAATCCAAATCAAATCATTAAAAGAATTTCTCTCATTTTGAACCTTCTGCATCATTTTCAAGCCTTTAGCATCATCAGAATTCGAGGAAAAGCCTTGTATTTATGGTAAACAATAGATGAGCAACAGTTTTTGACGTGAATACGTCTTTAAATTTGCTTCTACAGTGGGGGGCAATTCAGAAAACTGTTGATAACAAAATCGGGGGATACAGTTTGGTGTTGCAGCTACATATCTATCATCTACATCCAAAGTTTAATTACACTCCTTGATACCTAAAGGATCAAAGAATTCATTACGTTAAGTAAGAACAACGCATCGCGTACGACGGAGTGGAAAGTGCCGCCATTTTGAGGTCGTTTCGCTGCGTCACACAATGTCTGTGTCTCGGAGAAGCTACGATGTTCGTTTGAGTTTCAATCGTCAGCTCTCGTCAAGATCTGTTGATTGCGTATATAAAACATTGGTAGGAAATAGTTAGAGTGGATTTAAAGTAAAGAATTAAAATAAATAATACAATGTCGGCCTACACTCGTCATAAAGCCAAATCAAAATGTATACATAATATTACGGTTTACAGTTAATATGCAATAATCACTATCTTTCAATATGTCGCAACTCTGTTTGGGGGTTGCCGTCCAATCTGTTCTTGTACAACCAGATTATCTATACATCCATACTAATATTATAAATGCGAAAGTAACTCTGTCTGTCTGTCTGTCTATCTGTCTGTCTGTCTATCTGTATGTTACGTTTTCACGCCTAAACCGCTGAACCGATCGTCATGAAATTTGGCAGAGATATAGCCTGGGATATGGAGAAGGACATAGGCTAGTTTTTTACGCGGTAACCGACATCCACGCGGGCGGAGCCGCGGGCAAAAGCTAGTCTTCTATACAAATAAATATAATTGAAATCTCTTTTTGTAATGTTAAAACGACTTTTTATTATATGCATATACGGTACTTATAAAAAAGAACATTAATTTCCTTTTTTTCTGTCTGTCTGTCTGTCTGTCGGTCTGTCTGTAGCTCTGTCTGTCTGTCTGTTTGTTCCGGCTGATCTCCGAAACGGCTGGACAGATTTTGACGGAACAATGGCAGATAGCTGATGTTATAAGAAGTAACTAAGGCTACTTTTATTTTAGAAAAAACAAAGCAGCCAGTTATTAAATAAATTTGAAAAAAAAAACCCGCTTGAGACAAAATTAAAATTTAATATTATGTGCCTGCATTTAACCCTTCAAACCGATGCACAGCAATGCTGCTTGGTGGTAGGAGTTGATAGATATTTATATACTTCTAGGACTTCTTCTAGTTGAGCTAAATGGTGCTGATCCATGCGTCATGTTCGTGAACGGGCGCCGTCAGTTGGGACTGGTCATCTCTTAGCTGCCACGGCTTATTTTAATTTTTGAATTGTTTCTATTACGGACGCTTCTAACGTGCACGTCTTTCTACATTGTTCTCACATGTATAACTTCAACATGAATGATGTAACCCATATTTTGTTTTAAAAGAGTGTCCATGGAGTTTCTTGTCCGTTCTTCTCCATAAGAACCTACTATGCTTTGGAATGGGCAACTAGCTTCATCTTTCTGACTGACCGACCCCTTGACAATTCAAAAGTGCCTGTAATTGGTTTATTTGAAATAAATGCTTTGAGTTTGAGTTTGGGTACTAGAGCACTTTGAGCTCCGTTACAAAGTGCTCTAGTACTAATAAAAGTTAAGGAAACAATGTTTGCATCAACATTTCCTGTCCACACAGCTAATATCCAAGAAAGATTGTAGTTATCACCCTAATGTTCAGAATCCTAATACAATTGTTGCTAAACAAATGTATTTGCAGCACAAAAACATGTTAAGAAACACTGCAACTTGAAGCGTTGCAGTATTTGGTAACAATTTTTTTGGTTAATTAGTAATAAAAGCGTCAGTACTCGTAGTAAAAAACCCGCGCTTATACCAAGCTTAGGATTAGTTACACACTGCAAAATGTTTCGCAATCCTAGCTTGTTGCATGTCCCTCATACCAAGTCCGCGTACAGGCAGAATTCGTACCTTATTCGTGCGAGCAGAAGTTTTAATAAACTAACTGGTGAACATGATTTGGACATTTTCAATACCAGTGTTTGTCGGCTTCAGCAGTTGTTGGTGAAAAGCTTTTTTACGGAAAAGTAATTGTTTGCGTCTGAATGATTTTTAGTTTGTGTTAATCGATCGTGTTATTTTGTTTCCTACTTTATGTTATATGTATTTTATACCGACCTTATTTGTTGTCTTTTGTTTCAAGTGTTTATCAGTGGAAAATAGTAAATGGCCTTCAAATGCATATTGTTTAAGAACACTGTTTATGTTAGCTGTAAGTTTCCCGAATAGAATAAAATAAAATAAATAAATAAATAATAAATATTTTTTTTAATCATTTACACGTAAACACATGTAGATACATGTTTTATAGACGTAATTTTACTGTGCAGCGACATGTTTCCTACACCACAAAAACAAGTTGTACAACTTTTGTTTACCATTAATATGATGTTTCAGAATGCCGTCTACTTTTCTGGGCAGCCTTTTCAACTCCATCGGGCTTATCGTTTCGTACTGGCCAAGCTCAGACTCGACAAATGGATCCACTTCGTCAAAATCTGGTAACGGTTTGACCTCATACACATAGGATGTTATATCATTTGAACATGCTACATGGATAAGCCCCAAAAGCGTTAAAACTAACATTTCGACTTTTCTAATTTATTTAGAAAACTTCTTGGTACTTATATTCCTGGAGGTAGATGACGCACTAACCATGCCCGTGACGCTGAAAAAAAAAGAGAAAACAGTATTAGATGCTATGATATGTTCTGAGTTTCTTTGAAGGATAAAATCAGGAATGAAATTATCCGAAAGAGAACCGAAGTTACCGACATAGCTCGCAGAGTTAGCAAGCTGAAGTGGCAGTGGGCTGGCCATGTTCGAAGGACCGATGGCCGGAGGAGCAGACGAGTCCTGAAGTGGAGACCGCGTTTCGGCAAGCGTATTGTGGGACGGCGCCCAGCTATATGGACCGACGAGCTCAAAAAGGTGGCTGGGATGCGAAAGGCGGAATGATAGAGTATTGTGGGGCAGCCTAGGAGAGGCCTATGTCCAGCAATGGACTGCAATAGGCTGAGTTGATTGATTAGATGCTCAATTTTTTGGCTTTATTGCCCTTTTGAAAATGGAAAAATGTTCCGTGCCTGAATCATAGTGCTTGAATGATCTTTTGGCGCTCGAATGACGTTAACAGGTTGTTGCATGTGGTGCGTCAGCGCAACCTGATGGGGTCCGCTAGGACCGATGCCTGCCAGGGTTGCGGGTTCGTCCGAAAGGAATACCGTGGCCCTGGCACACAGGCAACTGAAGGAACACAGGTAGGTTTTTAGGCAGTAATAGTCTGACACGTCCTCCCGCTCCGTCCAGAGTGGGAAAAGTTATTTGATAATTCTCCACCGAAAAAAAAAACGGAGGCGCTGTTAGTATAAACACTTTTGACGCAATGTATTGTTTGTGTTTGTTTAATAGTTCTTTGTTGAAAAAACCGAACAATTGTGAGTTGAACTCGCATGGTGAATATAATACAATGAATAATTTATCTGTCTATATTTGAGGAGCTCGTGGCTAAGTAATATCAGCCGCACGGGTCGATTCGTCAGGTTAAGCTACGCATTCGGGTTGGTCCATGGATGGGTGACCATCTTTACATACCTACTGAGACTCCTCCGTGCCTCGGAAAGCAGGTTAAGCCGTTGGTCCCGGCTGTCATTCGTGGATCTTTGACAGTCGTTACGGGTCGTCAGAAGCCCAAAAGTCTGACAGCTAGTCTTACCAAGGGGTATCATGTTACCCAGTTACTGGGTTGTGGAGGTCAGATAGGCAGTCACTCCATGGAAAATACTGGTATTCAGCTGCATCCGGTTAGACTGGAAGCCGACCCCAACATAGTTGGGAAAAGGCTAGGCAGATTGAATATTTTATCTACCGTTTATTTATCGCAACATAATTTATCCCATGAACAAACTTACCATTGTAGTTAAAAACATGTTCTCCCATACATTCCAACTGCAAATATAAGCTTGTACGCTCAATATTGAGAGATTTACCAGGTTATTTTTACATCATAGACTTCTTTCTATCCTGGTAATCTATAAGTAAGGAACTATTTCCCGTATAATTTTTTTTTTTTCATTTTTTTTTTTTTTTTTCAGAATGTTCGGCTTAGCAGTTTCTGATATAAGGGGGAATGGTAAATTTTCATCTATTTTCTTAAATAACTTCAATATTTTGTATTTTAAAATTATAAAATAAAAATATTTGAGATCCTCACAACAAGCCATTTCATTTGATATTGCAAACGATATACTGTATCTATATATTATAGTCGTCAAACCTATAATACCTAAACTACAATTTCAAAATGTACCATCTTTTGCATCAGAATTGCTCCAAACTGAAGGAATTTTCACGACAATTTTCCAACGTTGAAAGCTCTTGATAATGTCTCGAAAACTTCGCTCCGTTTCCGTCGACAAAGATGCTTAATAAAACAAGAAGAGAAAAATTTACAATAACGTCAAAAAAAATACGTGATAGAAGTGAAACTTCTTAAATAAATAAAGACTAAGAGAGATTTAGTGTGTGTGAGAGAGAGAGAGAAAGAGTTATATCTTTCTTCTCTCTCATGTAACGAAATGCGCTTAAACGTGACGCGTCCTTCATCATCTGCATCACAGCGGTCCCTATCAGAACACCAGCGCTGCGAAACTTATTTTTAAGGCGAGGTTCTTCAAGCGTGTATTCTTGTTCTTGAGGTGGCAGCGGGGCGCGAATAAATTGTGCCGTGAACTTCGTTAATTTTGGGTTGAAAATTATACGTTTTACGATATTAACAATGTTAAACCCGACGGACATTACATTATCATGGACGTCTATTTTGATGGGATTTTCAATACATAAGGTAGTTATAATATTGATATAAAATGAGTTTTAATCTACAAAAAGGGTATGTTTGGATTTTTTTTTTCTATCGAGAGAACTTTGTCCATTTATGTAACGAGTACCCGACGTACCTACAGAAAGGTCTCAAAAGTAAAATATATTTTTTTCACGTGCTTAATTAATCACTACCGTTTCTAAATAAAGTGGCATTAGAATTACATTTCCTAGAGGTTAACTTGAAGAACCTCGCCTTAAAATTCGCAACACCCACCTTTTGGCCTCGTACCTTCTGTTTTTTTATTTTCTTTATATAATTTTATTTTTTATACTTTTAACATTGTGTGTTTAGTTTAGTGATTTGTGGATCTTTGACAGTCGTTACGGGTCTTCAGAAGCCCAAAAGTCTGACAGCCAGTCTTACCAAGGGGTATCGTGTTACCCAGTTACTGGGTTGTGGAGGTCAGATAGGCAGTCGCTCCATGTAAAATACTGGTGTTCAGCTGCATCCGGTTAGACTGGAAGCCGACCCTAACGTAGTTGGGAAAAGGCTAGGCAGATTGAATTCTATAAATATACGATACGATCGCGAATCATATTTAGATCAACATACAACCTCCCCCAGGTTGTATGTTGATCTGAATGTACAAACGTTGCAATGGTCTCTTAATTGTGAGTTTTTGACAGATTTGCCATACAAACACTGTCAAATACTCACAATGGCGAGACCATTGCAACGTTTGTAAATTAGTAGACTTAGGCCCCTGACAATAATCTGAAAAAGTTGCAAAAAACGTATTGAAATTTAAATTCGGCGGGCTATCCTGACGCTTTCGATTTAAACACTTCTAGCTCCATTATGTCTTTGGAAATTGTCACCAGTCGGTTATGATTGCAAGTTGCGGCCCATTGGTTTCGAAACAAAGGATTTATTCAACAAATATTGAGAAGAAACATTGTTTATTTGAGAGATATTTGAGGAGAGACACATCAAAGAAATGTTTAATATTATTTTCTACAATATTAGGGGTTTCCCGTGGTTTCACTCGGGTCTTAGGGAAACTACTACATTAACCCTATTATAGAAGCCTAGTTTATTTTAGAGGTACATGAGAGCCATAACATACGTCTCAGAGGCGTAGTACCTGCATATACACCGTGGCATTTTAGTCGTCTTACAAAGACAGCCCACTTCATGTATCCAATGACTAATAATCATTCATGTAAAAAAAAATTTTTTTTTTTGAACATTTGAAGTTTTTATATTTTTTAATTATGACGCATGACATAGTTTAAAACATCCTGTTACGAGTGCAGTCCGAGCCTTGTGTTACAAGGGCGCCGCGGAATGGAGCGGCGACATCTTTATCAGAGTTCATTCACCCTAACGCAAAAATATGTTTTTTACTATTGCAACTTAAACTTAATCTAAATCCATTCTGCGACGCCCTTGTATCACAAGGCTCTGACTGCACTCGTAACAGGGTGTTTTAAACTATGTCATGCGTCATAATTAATAAAAATAAAAAATAAAAAAAATTCAAAGGTGCAAAAAAAAAATTTTTTTTTTACATGAATGATTAGTAGTCATTGGATACATGAAGTGGGCTGTCTTTGTAAGACGACTAAAATGCCACGGTGTATAAATGAAAGCCTGTAGATTCGTATTTTTTTTTGTGCTTTTATTTCTGGCAAATCCTTACTTCAAATTAAATTTCATAATACTGCAACAGAATAGATCAGAATAGAATAATAGGTTAATGCAATTAAAATAAACGGAAGAGTAGGTGCAAATTGCAAAGGTCACAGAATTAAAATTTAAATAAAATGTCAATTGCAACTAAAATAAAGGCTCCTCAACAGGCGCGTCACGCGACGCGACACAAAGAGACCACTCGTCGCGCGACACGCGGCGTCTTTGTGTAGCGTCGCGGGTCGCGCCTGTGTGTAGGAGCCTTAAAGGGATGAGCAAGAACAAATTATAAAGGTCACAGAATTAAAATTTAAATAAAATGTTAAATGCAATTAAAATAAACTGATAAGGTCAAACCAGCTATTCGGTATACGAGTACAGGCAAATATATTCATCTTTCCACTACACTGCCAATATTATTATTTTTATTTTGTGGGTAATAACTTTTTAAACTTATGGTATAATTAAAAGAGTGACGTAAAAATACTGACTTATCAGCACATTCACAACATTGTTTAATAGTACTTTTACATTTTTACTTACCAAGGGCTGTAAAATAAAGAAAGCTTGAAATCGCAGGTATTTGTGACCCGAGCCGCAGCCGAGGATTGTAAATATGCGATAGAAGGCTTTCTTTTTTACTGCCCGTGGTGAGTACACAATTTTACGTCTTCACCTGGCCACAATGCGAGTTTAACTATACGCGTAGCGTGCGGTAAAACTCACATTATGGCCAGGTGTGACGTAAAAGTAGGTACAAGTTAGCTGTCTGTAGTACCTGTGTACTAAATAAATAACACAATATAAAATATTGGAATAGGATTCAGTGGTTGATTCAGAACATACCACTTTCAGTAACTGCGTAACACAATCTGAATGATTTTGAAATATATAAGGTTCAAACATGAAATATTTTAAGAGATACACAAAACAATCTAAAAACTTTTCCTTGGCTTCTTTACCACCTATAGTGGTAAAGAAACCATGGAAACTTTTTTTTTTAATCTTAGTATATAATTTAAAAAAAATATTTATTTAAAATTACTTGATATGATGATTAATTATCAAAAGGGACCGCGCTCGTCGCCGCGTCCGGGCGGGTCATTCATAGAACAAGTAGTAAGTACAGGTTTTTTTTGAAAAATGTCTCATGAAATTTTAAAATTATAATAATTACAGTGCGACATAAAACAGTAGAAATTAAATGAGGGCACCACTTTCTACGTAACTCACATTTTTTGACGTAAAATGCTTACACATGGCAACAATTTAGTATGGAATTTTTTTAGTACCATTTTATTTAATATCTACTATTTTATGTTGCACTGTATGTAACAATAAAAACAGATATGAAAATAGCCTCGCCAAGAACTCTACGACCTCATTCCACCGGCCCCCTTCTACCATCGCACATCTAGACGCACTGCAAGTTACCACCCCTACCTAGTTGATATTCCACCAACTAGCACTAAGTATTTTCAAACGTCTTTTTTAATGCGCACAGCAAAGGAGTGGAACTCTCTGCCTGCGTCTGTGTTTCCGAACGCATACAATCCTAATCTAATCAAAGTGAGAGTGAACAGGCTTCTTCTGGGTAAGCTCACTCCATCGTAGACTTTGCCTCTGTCACCCAGACCTAGACTAGAATCAACAGCAAAACCATAGAAAAAAAAAAAAATTTTTTTTTCGCTTCTACGAGTATGGCTTTTTTCCACCTATAGATGTTTTTCTTAAAATATTTCGTGTATGAATAGATACACCTTATATTGCTAATCCATCCATACTTAATATTATAAATGTGAAAGTAACTCTGTCTGTCTGTCTGTCTGTCTGTATGTTACGTTTTCACGCCTAAACCGCTGAACCGATAATCATGAAATTTGGCAGAAATATAGGGATATGGAGAAGGACATAGGCTACTTTTTTACGCAATAACCGACATCCACGCGGGCGGAGCCGCGGGCAAAAGCTAGTCTCTTCATTTGTTCGAAAAATTTGTCCGCACAACGTAAATAGCGCAATGAATGTTGTTGAACACACACTAACCAATACACACATAGGCTTAGAAATAGGGTCCCGTTTTCACTCTTTAGGCATGGAACCCCAAATAAACACTTCAAATTCTAATATCATCATCTGCCTAGCCTTTTCCCAACTATATTGGGGTCAGCTTCCAGTCTAACCAGATACAGCTGAATACCAGTATTTTAAAGAAAGAAAGCAAGAATAACATTTATTTGGACACAGTTCGTGAAATAAAAAATACAAAAAAAAATTAAAGTTAAAAAAAGATGTTATAAACAAATAGCTTTTAACTTGGAGCGTCTACCTATCTGACCTCCACAACCCAATTACTGTGTAATAAATACCCCTTGGTAAGACTAGTTGTCAGACTTTCGGGCTTCTGACGACCCGTAACGACTGCCAAAGATCCATGAATAACAGCCGGGACTAACGGTTCAGCATTATTTCTGAGGCACGGAGGGGTCGCGGTATGTAAAGATGGTCACCCATCCACGAACCAACCGCGATAAGCGAAGCTTAACCTCATCGATCGACACGTGTAGCTGTCATTAATTAGCCACAAGCCTCTCACTTCAGCGGGATTGTCTGAAAGAGGTACCGCTGCCCCGGAACATAAAGGGCCAAGGAAGGAACACGGGTGGGTTTTAGTCAGTAAGTCTGACACTCCCTTCCGCTCCACCCAGAGTGGGAGGGGTCATTCGATGATTTCCCATTCTCAAAAAAAAAAGCCTCTCACTTCAAACTTCAAATTCTAGTATGACACTTAATTATTTTCAAACTCACAAACAATCACGACACTAGTGGAAGATAGTACGGGCATGATTAACCTAATTAATTAGAAAAGTCAACCTACACACACTCTTGACACGAAGAAGAAGAATGGTCTATACAAACGTGACACACAACACCGCATCGGTGGAAAGTATGTTAGACCGTACAGTCACCCGCATAACCGTGGGCAAAACTTTCCCTACACGATAATCGCCCTTACTACTATAAATTATGAGGTGTCAGGATGTAAAGTTCAATCACACTCTATAGAAAAGGGAGGATCCTCCGACCAGACGGGTGTTGTGTCTGTTGGGCAACAGCCCGTCGGTGAATGTCGGGATGTTGTATATGCTAGTCGCGCGGTAAACTCTGATTGCGCGATGCAGGATTTGTGACATCAGGTCTTTGATGCATAGTTCGCATGTGGCATTGCCTACGGCATAAAGACACTATCAATGTCAAATTATTACCTAGATGAATTGCTAAACTTAAGTGGCATGGGCAGGGCACATTGCTCGCAGAACAGGATGTTCGTTGGGGCCGAAAGGTTATGGAATGGCGACCGCGTACCGGAAGACGTAGCGTGGGGAGGCCTACCACAAGGTGGACCGATGACCTTGTGAAAGCCGCAGGAATCCGCTGGATGCGGGAAGCACAGAACCGGTCGAAGTGGCGGTGCTTGGGGGAGGCCTATGTCCAGCAGTGGACGTCTTTCGGCTGAAATGATGATGATGACATAAACCTTACGGAATCATAATCATCATCATTGTCAGCATTGTTCTATCCACTGCTAAACATACGCTTCCTTCCTTTTGTGCCATGTTTCCCTGGTCGAGTCTCTGCCAGGTCTTCCCCGCATTTTCTGTAGGTCGTCCACCCATGTAGCTATTGGTCTGCCAACGCTCATTCTACCGTTTCTCGGCAAACATTTCTTTAGTGGCTATGATCCACCTGCCATCACCACGTACAGGATAAGTTTTCAACCAGAGTGCAAATTTTTTTTGGTGGTTCAGTATCAGTATTAGAACTTATTTCCATTATTTGCTCATTTTTTTTTTGGTCCTACTTGAAATCCGCATAATTTGGATACAATCTATTCGCAATAATATCAATGGGCGAGCGTACGACTGATAGGTACCTACTTCTGCATTCCGCTTCACTGACCGCGCCGCCTGCGCGTTTCGCGACGAGTATCCATTATACCAATTTCAAAATAAACATCTTTCGTTAACGATAACTTCATTTTTTGTACTAAGACATATCAAAATAAGCAATAGGTGTATAATAAAATACGTTTAAGTTTAATTTGTCAAAATCTGCGCACTAATTAAAAACTGTTCCTGTATAGTCAAGTGTTGTCCCTACCTTCATTTCAGAGCCGACTGGAAACCGCATCAAGATCTATTGCGTAGTTCAATACCGTCAAACAGATAGACACGTAAAGCGATTTATAATGTTTATAGATGATATGCGGTTGTCTGTACTAAGAATTGTAATTGGAGCACCAAACTCACTGGATATAAGACACTAATTTGATATTGTTTCAACTGACAATGGAATGACGGCCGCCTCACGAAACAGTTCTTAGACTAAATAAACAACAGCTGCGTACAGTTACAGCAGCCATAACTGCATAAGCTTAATCAGACTTTAATGTTCCTACTGCTGGGACACAGGCCTCCGTTCTGTGAGAGCCCACACGGGCCCAGTGTTGGCGGATGTCACATGTCTTCGAATTTTTGGTTCTAGGAATGCCGGTTTTCTCACGATGTTTTCCTTCACCGTTTTGAGAGCAGTAGTGATGTTTACACAAAGTGAAGCGCCTGTTAGGGTTCTGACCTACGACCTACAGCTCTTAAGTCACGGTTAACACTGCTCTACCGTACTGGCTTTTATACAGGTTAAAATTTTAACCAGTGCGCAATTTTTTTTTGTGGTTGAGAAATAGAACACATTTCAATTATCAATAATAATTTTCATTTTTCCATTATTTGTTAAAAACTTTTTTTTTTTTTTGGTCGACTTAAAATCTGCAAAATATGGATACAATCTATTCGCAATAATATCAATGGGCGAGCGCATAGCTGATAGGTACCTACTGCTGCGTTCCGCTTCAATGGCCGCGCCGCTGCCCAGCGCGTTGTGCGATGAGTATCCATTATACCAGTTTCAAAACCAACATATTTCGTTAACGATAACTTCATTTTTTGTACTAAGACATATCAAAATAAGAAATAGGTGTATAATAAAACACGTTTAAGTTTAATTTGTCAAAATTTGCGGGTCAATTAATAAACACGCTCTTTGTCATAGGAATCACAGACAGTCCACTATGCCTACATGGAGGAAGACGAGACAGCATCATATGTGTTTCTAAGCTGCCCGGTGGTTGCCACATACAGGGCAAAGAACCCTCCACCCAGGTACCCTCGGTGAGAATGTCAGTAATACCAACGCGTTGTTGGCCTTCCTTGAGGATTTTCCCACCTGTACGCAAAATATGCGATTGGAAGCGCGTGGAGTTGCAAGCACCAGATCGTATTACCTTTACCAATTACCAAACTGAAAATGCAATATATATATATATACATATATATATAAAATCGGAAAATACAAACTTAAACTACATCATTTATTTCAAGGCACTTTTGAATTGTCAAGGATGTCGGTCAGTCAGAAATATGAAGCTATTTGCCCATTCCAAAGCGTAGTAGGTACCTATGGAGAAGAACGGGCAAGAAATTCCATGGATACTCTTTTAAATTAAATTGTTACAACAATATTAGTTACCTCAGTCAATATTAGTCGGCCTCGGACATGACGGAAACAGAATTGACATTGACAGATAGAATAGCTACCTACCTGTAGAACGTTTCGTACAATCCTTTGTATAGAAATTTTTATAGTTTCAGGTTCAGTAAAAGAAAAGAAAAAAAAACCGGCCAAGTGCGTGTCGGGCTACGCACAATGAAGGGTTCCGTACTTGGAAAGAATTTATCCTAAGAACAAACTTAACATTGTAGTTGGTAAACATAATTTCCCATACATTCCAACTGCAAATGTAAGTTTGTACGCACAATATCGAGAGATTTACCATGTAATTTTAAGACCATAGACTTCTTATAGATTTTCCTGTAATCTCTATGTATAGAACTATATTTTGTATTTTTTTTTCAAAATTTTAGGTTCAGTTGTTTCGGAGATAAGTCTCCGAAATCCCCCTTGGGGGAATGGTAAATTTTCGCCTATTATCACTAATAACTTTAAAAAAAAATATTTTAAAATTATAAAAAAAAAAAAATTGAGACCCTCATAGTAAGCCCTTTCATTTGATATGTCACACGGTAAAACTTTTTTTTTAATTTTCTTGTTTTCCCCCCGTAACTTACCAATATTCTTAATTCATTTATTTACGATTCACGTCCGTATTTGGGTCATTCAAATTGATATGTGTACCAAATTTCAACTTATTCGGTCCATTACATAGATAAGGGGGGAATGGTAAATTTTCGTCTATTTTCACTTATAACTTTAAAAAAAATTATTTTATAATTATTTAAAAAATATATTTGAGACCCTCACAGTAAAACCTTTTATTTGATATGTCACATGGTACAGTTTGCTAAACTATTTTTTTAAATTTTCTTGTTTGCCCCCCAAAACTGTCCCTAATATTTTAAATTCATTTATTTACGATTCATATCCGTGTTTGGGTCACTCAAATTGATATGTATACAAAATTTCAACTTAATCGGTCCATTACATTCGGAGCAAATTGGCTGTGATAGAGGGACAGACAGACAGACAGACGAGTGATCCTATAAGGGTTCCGTTTTTTTCTTTGAGGTACGGAACCCTAAAAAGAAGATAATTATGTACCAAAAACATAATTGTATGTACTCCTAGAATTCTTTAACAAATTGAGTATAACGCCGTCTATTGCAGAGCTCTAAACAAAATGATTGACTTTATCATTCAATGGGTTCGAATTAAAATAAATAAAAGCCTTCATTTATCATTTTTGTTGTAAATACGTGATTTATGAGTGTAAATAGATAAATCAAAATTAAACAAGGAAGTTTTCTCTTCCTCTAAAATCCCGGAATAATTATAATGACGTTTAAATCCCGGGATTTAAAAACCACGAATTATTTATTGGACTTTATTTATAGTGACAAATTATTGATTTGAAGAATCATATAAAACATTTTTTCAGGGTTACGTACTACGGGATTTAAACCTCATTATAATTATTCCGGGATTATAGAGGACTAGCTTTTGCCCGCGGCTCCGCCCGCGTAGATGTCTGTTATCGCGTAAAAAAGTAGCCTATGTCCTTTCCCATATCCCAGGCTATATCTCTGCCAAATTTCATGACGATCAGTTCAGCGGTTTAGGCGTGAAAACGTAACATAAAGACAGACAGACAGACAGACAGATATACAGACAGACAGAGTTTACTTTCACATTTATAAAATTAAGTATGGATGTGTTATCCACTCTATTGTTACATCCATCCTCGAAGTTTAGGTAAATTAACTCAACCTATTCCGATCTCTGCTTATGTTTCATGCTGGATTATTTTCGGACGCAACGTGAATTGTAACAGAAAAAATTAATTGGATTGTGTTGAATTGGATTAAAGTTAACAGGTAGGTAAGTAGATAAAACTATGGATAGATAGATAGGTAGATATATAGATAGATAGATAGAATACTCTTTATTATGTACACCATAAAAATTACAGATATAAATGTAGAACTGTTCCTGTGTCCTCATAATTTATCTACTTATGATTACCTACATGTCTAACTATCTACTTATGTTTACCTACAAATTTTCGACATCGATTGTCACCGAGATGAAAGTGCGACTAGATTTTGTACGTTTAAAAATACGGGAATTGGGCTTCTTATATCATCATAGAAAGCAAGAAAAATAAACTGAGATGACGGCTAATGATTGCCAAAAGAATGTGTTGATGAATGGTTATATAATAACAGAACAAATTTAAATAAAACATTTTTTATTCACAGATCTTTTACGGAATTAGTTTATAAATGTAATACGAACGTGTGTCTTACTTTTAAATTAATAATTAAATATAATACAACTTAAATATATTTTCAAAATACACGGTTGTTTGTGTATTTTGAAAATATTTACACTTATTTTTCAACTCAAATAAAAATTAATACTTTGGCAGCAAAAATCACTTGTCTAATATTTTTCGTAGCTTACATACTAATATTTTTTTGTAAAAAAAAGAATCGTGAAAAATTTTAAAATGAGAATGAACCGCGTAAAATTTACACTTTTTCATACATAAAACATTACAACTAAATTCAAAAATACATTTCAACTTATGAAAAAAAACACCACAAGGAAAAGCAACATTAATTAATCGACCGTAACTACAATACCTACAGCCGTTGAATCATGGCTGGTCCGAACTTCGCGCAGAAGGCAATACAATTTTTTAGGAACCAAATCGTAACATGAGGCGAGTGTGAGTGAGAGAACACGCGCGAAAGTTCGGAGAGCCTATGTTCAGACCAGTCATGATTAATCAGCCGTATTGTACCTACAGATTGTTTCGTAAGACGGTGTCTTTGACTTAGTTTTTTGGGTAAATTTAAAAGAATTTCCTAAAAGTAAAACCAGTCGATGGTTCCCACGACGAGCTCCTCATAAAGGGTGACACAGACTTGCTCAGACCTGCGTTGAAGTCCAGAGAAGTGCTTTTATCTCTGAAGAGGTTCAAGTTTCCGGTGGCAGAGTAATCGGTCCGTTGCAGGAACGGAGTTTGAGCTACCCCTAATGAGGCGCCGACTTTGTTTCTGTAATAGAGGAAAAGATTAGAAAACTATATGTATTTATTAAAGCAACGCAATTACTAATGATGTAGAAGAAGAAGTGCCCATATATTCTAAAAAGGAAGTCTAGAAAAACCGATTGATGAATAGGGATGACGACACAAAATATTTTTTTTTCCGTCATGTAATTTATTAAAAAATATTGGACACATATTTTTTTTTTTTCGTAATTAAAACATTACGGCGATACATTGAGTTCAAATGTGGCATGACGTCACTGCTTGCTAGATTTTATACGTAGCTGTGACGTAATGAGCCCCCACTCCCCAAGTTTAATGTATTTTATCTAAACAATTTTTTAGGGTTCCGTAGTCAACAAGGAACTCTTATAGTTTCGCCATGTCTGTCTGTCTGTCTGTCTGTCTGTCTGTCTGTCTGTCTGTCTGTCCACAGTTTAGCTAAAAAACTATTGGTACTAGAAAATTGTAATTTGGCATGAGTATACACATTAAGGACGCCAAAAAATTGGTAAAATAAAATTTTGAAAAAAAAAAACAATTGTTTAGGGTGAAAAGTGGGGATGATATTTTTTTTTTTCGTCCTTCCCATAGTGTGGAATACCGTTGGACAGGTCTTTCAAAAATATTAGGGGTTTGGGTAGACCGTTTTTTGATTAAGAAAACCGTTCGTGACTTATCAAGCTTTAAAGTACCAATTTTCGTTAGAGTCAACTGTCCCCCCCTCTACCAAATAAACGGTTGTAGTTAGAAATTCAAATGTCACGGTAGTAGTACCTATATATAACGAAGTTAAAAGGAAAACTAACACAGCTAAGTAGGCTTTACAATTTACCGAGTAATTGGCGACCAACTTACATTTACAGTTGAAAAAAATGTTCTCCCATACGTTCTGTAAAGGAAAACATGTTTTTCAACTACATGATAAGTTTGTTCTTGGGATAAATTCATCTCAACTATGGAGCCCTTCATTGTGCGTGGTCCGACACGCACTTGGCCTTTTTTTATTAATATGATAAAGCAAAAAATACTTGTCAAAATAATATTTTTTTATTATCTGATTGACGGACTAAACAGTTTTGTCTTTTTTGTTTACCCAGGACACATCCCTGTTGCGTAAGAAATATATATTATCGCTAGAATGGAGCTGACTACCGATTTGTATAGGTACTGCCTTATGGTAAACCGTCGACTTGTAACTTTAATCTTGTACTTATCCTTTTCCCAAATAACTATGTTGGGGTCGACTTCCAGTCTTACCAGATGCAGCAGAATATCAGCATTATACGGTTACTTGGTAAAACGATACCTCTTGGTAAGACTGTCATATAACCTTAATAGTTTGATAAGATACTCACTTGTACATATAATCAACTCCACCTCCATAAGTGTTGAAGTTTGGAACTTGAGGGATTGAAGGCATATTCCTGGTCACGAAGGCATTAGCTCCAACGTCGTGGTTCGGGTTGTGGAAGAGGTTCGCGTGGCCTGCAGCTGTGATCCGGTCGCCGAAGTTAGGGATACGCGTATTGGTGAGGGAAAGTCCGTGGCCGTTACTGAAATTAAGGTAGGATCAATTAATGTCAAATAATATTTTAAAGGGCACATTGAACACCGTGACATCACAGTGGGCCCTATCAGAATACGCTTCGCTGCGACACTTAGGTGCGAAACACACGGCGGAGCGGGCCGGGGCGATCAATTTGACCGCGAACGTTAGCGCAAAGGGAATCCTATACTACCAACGCACATGGAGGGCAAAAAGACCGTACCGCCGGTGCCCGGCGGGCACTGGCGGCGCGGCATGTCCGTGGCTGCCCGCCATGGATCGCACAAATCAGTTTGTATGCTATGCAGTAACGCAGACGGCGCGCCGGCGCGGGGCGGCGCGGGGCGGCAGCTCAGTTCGCGCCATGATGTTATGTTATTGACGTTGATATTTAGATTATTGCGTTTCTTTCTTTTTTTTGTACATTAAATAAGCAACGACTCGAATTCTCTGGGTATCCATTTCAATTGACGTACTCTTCACTAGAACGAACGTCGTGAACTAACTGCCTCCGTCCCTCGTGTGTGCGTTGTATTCGCGGTGAGGGCAGCTGCGGGCATCGACGGTCAAACGCGGTCTATATTGCTTCGCGGTCAAAAAGACTGCCCCGCCCCGCCGTATGTTTCGCGCCTTATTTTTAAATGGCGCTGCATTATGCTTTTCCCTTTTGCCTTTTGGTCTCGTACGGACCTTCTGTTTTTGATTATTATTTTCTTTTTATATATAGTTTTTTAAAATACTTTTATCATTGTGTGTTTAGTTAAGTTTGTGATTTTCCTGTGTGAGTCCCAATAAATATTTTTTCTTTCTTTTAGACTATGGATAAGCAAGGAGAAGGTATGCCATAAGGAACAGATTAAATGATCGATAACGTGTGCCTGGCTGACAGATTAGATACCCTTGGATGCTCTTTTAACGCATTATGTAAAGTCAACGTTTTTTTTTGGGGTTCCGTACCTCAAAAGGAAAAAACGGAACCCTTATAGGATCACTCGTGTGTCGGTCTGTCTGTCCGTCTGTCACAGCCAATTTGCTCCGAATTTAATGGACCAATTAAGTTGAAATTTGGTATACCTATCAATTTGAGTACCCCAAACACGGACGTGACCCGTAAATAAATGAATTTAGAATATTGGGGTCAGTTTTGGGGGAAAAAAAGAAAATTAAAAAAAATAATGTTGTGCATACTGTGTGTACCGTGTGGCATATCAAATTAAAGGGCTTAACTGTGAGGGTCACAAATATTTTTTATTATAATTTTAAAATAAAATGTTTTAAAGTTATAAGTGAAAATAGATGAAAATTGACCATTCCCCACCCTTATCTCCGAAACTACTGAACCTAAAATTTTGAAAAAAATAAAAAATACAGAAAATAGTTATATAGGTACTTTTAAATTACAGGAAAATCTATAAGAAATCTATGGTCTTAAAATAACATGGTAAATCTCTCGATATTAGTAGATAAAATATTCATCGTACGGAACCCTCTCCACGCGAGTTCAACTCGCACTTTTTTTTTTTTTCAAATTTAATACCAATTTAAGGCGAAATCGTCAGGGTAGCCCACGAAATTCAAATGTTCTAACGTTTTTTGCAATTTGCAGGTCAGTATCAGGTTATACGAGTATGTTGATTAAAACATCATTCGCGACCGTTAAAACACTTACACATTATCCAATGCCACTCCAGCGGTTGCTGACTGCAGTTGCCTGTTCGCATCGAAGTTAGCTCCACCAATAGCACTTAGGACATTCTTATCGTTACCAGCAAATGGCAGCTTGGCGTTAAAACCTGGAAAAGAAGGATAAACAAATAAATTACGACATTTGAAACAGCTGAGCACCTCGCTGGTTTAAGTTTAGTGTTTGCAAACGCTATACGAGCATAGGTTCCTACATTCGATCCTTAGGTCACGCAAAGTCCATGACCGTGTTGACGCCTGGTGGTCGTGGCCGTGGTCCGTGGCCCTGGCACACAGGCAACTGAAGGAACACGGGTGGGTTTTAGTCAGTAAAAGTCTGACACGCCCTTCCGCTCCGCCCAGAGCGGGAGAAGTTATTTGATAATTTCCCACCCAAAAAAAAATTACATGCGAAGTGTTATTGGGTAATCCATTAAGGAATTCTTAGTAGGAGCCCAAAAGCGGAGTTACCGACAAAGCCTGCTAAGTAAGCAAGCTAAAGTGGCAGTAGGCTGGCCATGTTTGTCTAAGGACCGATGGCTGGTGGAGCTGCTCGTCTGGCTTCACCCTAATAGTGTAGCTTTCTACCTGTTAGTTTTTTTTTTTAAATCGTATCTTTATTTCCAGAGATTACATATTACAAACATCACGTCATCGTCACGTCATCTCCGTTATCGAGATGACGACTAACAAAGTAAGTTTGAAAGAAAAAGACTAGAGATGCCTCGATACGCCTTTTTGCCGATACGATACCGATACCGATGCTCTTATAAAAATATCGGCGATACCGATACCGATACCGATACCAATACCGATACGCTTATTGAATAAAAAAATGAAGTTAAAATAAATAAAACACAAGTCAGTTTATTTTTTTAATTAATATAAAAAGAACAAATAACAGGAAAAACTAAATAACACCGTTTAAATAAATAAAATAAATAAATAAAATAAAATTCATTTATTTCAGGCAAGTTTTTTACACATACACCCATAGTATTAGAAAAATTAATTGAATTAAAAAGAAATAGATATTAAATTAAATTAAATTATATTATATTGAATTAAACTAAATTATTATTATTGCATTATACATCAATTAATTAATAATAATAAATAATTTAATAATTTAAGACTATAGACAGGTTGAGATTAGTTAATAGTTTTAGTAAGTAATTAAAATTAACATTGATGAGAAAAGTATCGTTGAATCGGACATAAAAATATCGCCGATGCCGATATATCGGCAAACTTCGAGTATCGCCAATATATCGGCATCGGTATCGGTATCAGATGCATCCCTAAAAAAGACTTGTGTCCAAATAAATTGGAATAAAGGCAGGAGAACAATGATTACCTATTACAAACAAACAGCAACGACAATGGGAAAAATGACAAAACAAATAAGAAACTCACCACTAGTTTTGTCCGAATTCACAAAAGTACTTCCATGTAACTGACGGGTCTGTCTTCTATGTTCCTCCTGATGCAAATACCGGTAGAAATCATCGTTGAAATCCTGATCTTGAGGGCTCAAGTCCAGTTGATAACTTTCAGGGATCGTCTCCCAAGCAGTTACACTCACTACGAAAACAGTGAAGAGGATTGGAGACAACATGTTTGCTTCGTTCTGGGTTCACGAATGATGTCTCTCATCCCTGTGTTTATATAGGAGAATTTGTGTTCTGAGATAATTTTGTTCAGGGCATCGGGACTTTACCAGCGTTCTTTTGAACTTGCGATCTGATTTTTAACAATGTATTTGTATGATTTATGTGTGACGTAGTTTGGTTGATGTTTGTGAATGTGTATGTTGTTAGTTAAAGCTTTGAAAGCGATATTTTATTGTGATATCGTTTGTGATAAGTACTTACCTGGTTAAGACCGTCGAGGCCCAGCGGTATCGGCCACGACTTAGGAGTAAGTTCAAACCCTGACAGGCAGTTTATTTTGTGTATTTAATTTATCACCACTGCTCTCAAAACGGTGAAGGAAAACATCGTGGGGAAACCGGTAAGTCTTTATCTTTTTAGGGTTGCGTAGCCAAATGGCATAAAACGGAACCCTTATGCAGTCGTCATGTCTGTCTGTCTGTCCGTCCGTATGTCACAGCCACTTTTTTCCGAAACTATAAGAACTATACTGTTGAAACTTGGTAAGTAGATGTATTTTGTGAACCGCATTAAGATTTTCACACAAAAATAGAAAAAAAAAATTAACAATAAATTTTGGGGGTTCCCCATACTTAAAACTGAAATTCAATATTTTTTTTTTTTCAACAAACTCATACTTGTGGGGTATCTATGGATAGGTCTTCAAAACTGATATTGAGGTTTCTAATATCATTTTTTGTTGGTAATCTACTAATATAATGGCGTCATTATGACTTTCCAATGGTCAGCCACTGACACATTGAAAGAATTGGTAATCTCGTACATAATGACAAATGAAATTCCTACTAAACTTCCAACTTCCAACTACTTCAGATTGCTTATGACACTAATAAATAATATGTAAAAATATTTATAAATGAAATCTGGCATGAATAAATGTTCAAAATTCCATTGTAATACAATTCTATTTCGAGACCATTGACCGACCAATGGATCAACCATATGAATTTAGCAGATTACGAACTTTTAGCAAAATGACAATGGGATCGTGTTGGAGTGCCGAATTTATATGTTTCGACGAGATTACCAATTCTTTCAATGGAGTGTCAGTGGCTGACCATTGGAAAGTCATAATGACGCCATTATAATAGTAGATTACCAAACTTGTCAAAATCAACAATTATGAAATCAATGATAGACCATTCTGACACTATTGTAATAGCAGACTTGAGGCCCTGGTTGATCGAAGGTCGCTTGCTACGCTTGCCGCGGTCGGTTCGTAGATAGGTGACCATCCGTTACATACCAAGACCACTCCGTGCCTCGGAAAGCTTGTTAAGCCGTTGGTCCCGGCTGTCATTCGTATTCACACCCACAGAAAAGCCCGGTTAAGTAACCAACAACCTCCTTGGTTGACCTGCGAAATGCCATTCATTAAAAAAACTGCCTCTGTGGTATAGTGGTAATGCCACATGTCTCAGGCCTAGAAGTCCGACCGGGGGCAAAAATTTTCTGCTCGGTTTGGTTGATGGTAGGGCTTGTTCTAAGTCTGCCTGGCTTGCTTCCACCATCTTATCTAAGTCTGTCGCCAAAACAACAATGTTAACAGCATTTGTTGTGTTTCGGCAGTTAGAGGTAAGATAGCCAGTTCCTCTGTGGTTAAGGATTTCGGGTGAAGCTCGCTTCCACCTTCGCCCTTATCATCACTTACCATCAGGTGAGATGAAGGCAAGCTTCGCCGTTTTGGATTTAAAAAAAAAACCGGCGAAGTGTGTGTCGGACCACGCACAATGAAGCCTTCCGTAGTTGGGATGCATTTATCCCAAAAACAAACTTAACATTGTGGTTGAGAAACATGCTCTCCTATACAGGTTGTATGGGGGAACATGTTTTTCAACTGCTTTAAGTTGGTCGACTATCACTCGGAAACTTGAAAAGCCTATTTAGCTGTGATAGTTTTCCTTTTAACTTCGTTATATATAGTACTATCTTGAATTTGTTCACCTATGCAAAACTAACCGTTTAGCTGGCAGGGGGGGAGGGGACACATGACTCTAACAAAGATTAGCATATTAAAGCCTAATATTTCAGAAACGGATCCCTTAATCGAAAAATTGTTTTCACAAACCTGCAATATTTTTGAAAGACCCATCCAACAATACCCCACAACAAAGAGTAGACAAAAAAAAAAACAACATCCCTACTTTACATGCAGGAGGTACCCGAAATAACTATATTTTTCATGATTTTGTTTTACCACTTTATCGGCGTGATTAATATGTATATCCATGCCAAATTATAGCTTTCTAGTACTAAGAGTCTCTGAGCTAAGCTGGGAACGGACAGACGGACGGACATGGCGAAACTATAAGGGTTCCTTTTTGACTACGGAAACCTAAAAACTGGTTTATTTATTACTAGCTTTTGTCGGCGGCTCCGCCCGCGTGGATGTCGGTTATCGCGTAAAAAAGTAGCCTATGTCCTTCTCCATATCCCAGGCTATATCTCTGCCAAATTTCATGATGATCGGTTCAGCGGTTTAGGCGTGAAAACGTAACATACAGACAGACAGATAGAGTTACTTTCACATTTATAATATTAGTATGGATTGTCGTGCCTACTGTACATACCCTTTCTCTACCTATAACCTCTTCTGGGAATACAGACATGATGTTACGTCACATTATAAACCAGACATATACATATTATTAATAGTAGATAAGGGGAGAGAACCGTGTGTGTTGATAAGTGTAAGTCATTATTGCTATTATTGTTTGAGGTCAAATGCGGTCAGCTTAAGATACCGCGCGGGACAGGGGATTCCTTTTGGTAGGTACTACTAAGAATTATGTTTGCTGGATAAGCTTGAGTTAAAATAAAAATAAAACATTAAAAAAAAACATGTTTAGTCTTTCCATCTGGTAACCCTATTAGCAGCCCTGAGTCGGGATTTGTACGCAGTTAATGGCAATAGGCTCACCCCTGTAACTTACACTGGACTCTTAAATTGAGCCACCGTGCTTAATTACATAGTTGTTATGCAGTTTTGAAGGCGACATACTGGCCATCGTTTTGGTGTCATCATTGTTACGTAACTTGAGTCCAGATAGTGTTTAAACTATAAAATAGACCAGGGCCTCAAGTCTGCTATTACAATAGTGTCAGAATGGTCTCGCCATTGTGAGTATTTGACAGTGTTTGTATGGCAAATCTGTCAAAAACTCACAATGACGAGACCATTCTGACACTATTGTAATAGCAGACTTGAGGCCTAGATAAGAAGCACTAATATTTTCAGTTTTGTTAATAAAATACTCATGACATTGTTACGGTGAAGTGTAACTTGATGTCACACTATGCCACTTACGTCAATATGGTACACCTTGAGTCCAATAGAGATAAATAGTATAGGATCATTAAAGGTAACTCATATTTTCAGTTTTCCTAATTAAATACGCGTCATAGATTAGGGTGCATAACTCGAGCCGGATGTACTTTAGAGCTGAGCTGCCATAGTAACTATTGTTTGAATGGAAGTACTCTACACATCTAACAAGGTCGCGTTAGTGTGCCATCAAAAAAAAAAGGCACCAGTCGTCCATACATTTCAGGCAAAGCCCTTTGAATTCACGAACAACTAAAAAGTTACAGACCTTTATATAAAAAAAAAAAACAGAGAGGCTCAATCCAGGTGTCCGTATGTCGGTATGTTCAATATACCTTTCCTACCCATTCAGAGATCAACACTTTACCAATAATATTAATAACTAGCCGCTGCCCGCGACTTCGCCCGCGTGGCTTTTCTAAAATAAAAGTGGCCTTATAACATCAGCTATCTGACAGTGCAAGTCCCGTCAAAATCGGTCCAGCCGTTTCGGAGATTAGCCGGAACAAACAAACAGAGAGACAGACAATTATTATTTTTTATTTACTTTGTTTTTTTTCGGTATGTACAGACGCCAGCACATCAAGCTACTACAATCTGTCAAATTTCTTTAATAGATTTTCAACTTTATCACTATAGTATAAGGTTCAAGGTTGATTGCGAAAATTTGACAGTTTCGGGTAGCTTGACCTGCTGGTGTCTGTACTTTAATATGCATTTAGTAAAAAGACATTCCTCTCTCCTTAAACATCATCATTACTTAAGTTCCTTGCTCTTGTATCTTGTTTATTATTGTATGTATATATATATATATATGTATTTATATGGATAAGTATCTATATGCTTTGTGTATGTGTATTTATTGTATATATGTAAGTGGTATACCACTGACTACCTGCAGTATTGTCTCTCCTTCTACTTTTTGATCCATCTAAAGGTTGTCTGTAAAAGATCGCTTTTAGCGATAAGACTGCCCATTGTGACACCCTATGTAACAGTTCTACATTTATATCTGTAATTTTTATGGTGTACATAATAAAGAGTATTCTATCTATCATTACAAACAGACACTTAAATTTTATTTATTTGTGGTATAGATGTTCGGACATAGCTTATTTGTTTATGAACCTATTTTTATAATTGTGTCATTTGGTAGAAGAAGCTTGCGCGACGGTCCCATAAACCCAAACTCAAATCATTTATTTCAATGAAACCATTTAAAGGCACTTTTGAATTGTCAAGGAGTCGGTCAGTAAGAAATATGAAGCTAGTTGCCCATTCCAAAGCGTAGTAGATACCGATGGAGAAGAACGGGCAAGAAACTCAATGGACACTCTTTTAAATTAAATTGTTACAAAAATATTATTATTATTATTTATAACATAATGTGAGAACGATGTAACAATAAAAAATAAAAACGTACACGTTAAAAGCGTCCAGAGTAAAAACAAACAATTAAAAAAATAAGCCGTGGCAGCTAAGAGTCCCAACTGATGGCGCCCGTTCACGAACATGACGACATGACGAACATATAAATTTTACTAACTTATTTAGGTAGGTCGTTTTTGAGTTACCTTCATATGATACGGTACTAAATCCACTCGATGTACCTTTTTTTTTGGGTGGTTAATTACCAATATTATTATTTTAATACTAGAAATAAAGATAAAATAGATCAACCATTTTTCAGATTGTACATCTTTTATGGGGTACTGTGTTAAACATTACAATAAAATACCTTCTGATATATTACAATTAAATGAAATAAAATTTAAAACTTACATTAAAAGCACACTTTGTAAACTAGCATATAATTACAAATTAGAGGATTATATCCAAGATGAGAATGCTTGGAAACATGCTGGTCCTACTCCATAGGACAATTTATTTAGAGTCTAGACCAAATCAAACTGGTTGCTAATTTAATTGTATAATTTATATTTTTTATGACATTCATTTTATTTTCTGTTATTAATATGCTCACACACTGACATAGGTTATTAAATGTTAAAATTTTAGGGAAACATCTACTTTTACAATATTTGTAAATATGTAAGCATCTAACGCATAATTAATGTGTCTGTCATTGCTTCACTTTTCATTATTTTTACCTATTGTGGTGTAGTAATTTTATTCTAGGTAAGTGCATTGTCTTCACATATAATTAATAATTACTGTATACAAATATTGTATTTTTTTTTTTTTTTTTTGTTTCTTGCCCCTTCTTCTCCATACGTAACTACCTGTTGGAAGGGGCAACTAGAATCAATTAATTAATTATTTTCTGTAAATTTTGACGTTCAAAAGTGCCTTTTACGAGTATGTGCCTATTTGAAATAAATGATTTGACTTTTGACTTTGACTTTAAATAAATTTCTCCCGCTCTGGGCGGAGCGGAAGGGCGTGTCAGACTTTTACTGACTTAAACCCACCCGTGTTCCTTCAGTTGCCTTTGTGCCAAGGCCACGGTATCCCTTTCGGACAAACCCACAACCCTTCTTGATAATTCAAATTCAGTTTCTTCTCCGACACAACAAACCAAACACGAAGCAAATAACCATAATCAGCTTTAACTTTTACCTACCTGCGAAAGAGCATTTAAAACCCTCTTCCCTTATCGCACCAATACCTCCTCAAAGGGCGATCTTCCTAACATTTGCCGTTATGAGGAAAATTCTTTGCAAAGTCCATTTTGCAATAAATTAATGGCAAAATCTTTCTATCACACCATCTCCGCACATTATCGCAAAAAGAAAACATTTAAGCCTTTTTTCTTTGACTAAAAGCTTGTATAAAAATATCGTGGAAAAAACCATTCCACCAGACCTTTGAAAAATTCAATATGACACTATTCTCTTATACGTAAAGTTTATTTTCGCTTGATTTTACAGCCAACGCGTTCCTACTAAAGCTGGGAAATTCAGTATCACACTAAATAAAAAAAACCTTAACGTCACGATAAAAATCCTCAACAAAGCCAAAAAGGTCTGCGATTTTACGAACGCTTACATTGCGAATGTGACCCTTATTTTCCAAGATATAAGGGTCATGTAAAAATGTTATGTAAGCCAAAATAAGTGAATAGTGCAGGAGATGGATCGGATTTTAATAATCGAAGCGGATTTTCGTTGTTTTTTTTTTTGCGAGTTTAAATGTCGGTTTTTCTCTGAGGCTGGAGGTTTACTGATCCGCTTTTCTAGTAACAGGTTTCAGGTTTAAAACCTGGTAATTACTTACCAGTTTAAGTTTTTATAATCCAGGAAACATCTTGAGGAGACCAGCGGGGTAATAATTACGTAATACACTAAGACAGTAATGTCAGCGGCGGATAGCTAATGTTAGAAGGAATAACGTAGGCTACTTTTTAGGGTTCCGTACCTCAAAAGGCAAAAACGGAACCCTTATAGGATCACTCGTGTGTCTGTCTGTCTGTCTGTCCGTCTGTCACAGCCAATTTTCTCAGAATGTAATGGACCGATTAAGTTGAAATCTATACTCTATACTTAATATATAAAGCTGAAGAGTTTGTTTGTTTGTTTGTTTGTTTGTTTGAACGCGCTAATCTCAGGAACTACTGGTTGGATATGAAAAATTCTTTTTGTGTTAGATAGTCCATTTATTGGGGAATATTATAGGCTATATAACATTACGCTACGACCAATAGGAGCGGAGCATTAATGAAAAATGTTGCAAAAACGGGAAAAAATATTCCTTTTTGAGAGCTTCCGTTGCGTGCGCTGCGTAAACGGTTTAAGTTACGCAAATATCATGTATAATGGAATTGTTCCTCTTTAAATGTTCTAAAAAAAAGTCCGCGACAGCATATGTCTATCTTTTAAGATTGACTCACTATAACCTTTTTTATGGTAATCAAATTTTTTCGAAATTAATGCATTATTTGCGAAGGAGTTTTCATAAACATGGTATTAATCCTTATCCAAATAAATACGTTATTCATCACAAGTATTTAATTTTGAACAAAGTTGCCTATACATCATTTAATTTCAATGAATATCTTAGGAGATATAACTGTTTTATAATAACTCCGCAGCAATATAATGATCAACTCTGCGAGATAGTCTATTCTAAAGCTGAAGAGTTAGTTTTTAGGGTTCCGTACCCAAAGGGTAAAATGGGACCCTATTACTATAACTCCGCTGTCCGTCTGTCTGTCTGTCTGTCTGTCCGTCTGTCACCAGGCTGTATCTCATGAACCGTGATAGTTAGACAGTTGAAATTTTCACAGATGATGTATTTCTGTTGCCGTTATAACAACAAATACTAAAAAACAGAAAAATATATATTTAAGGGGGGCCCATACAACGGACATGATTTTTTTGCCGTTTTTTTTTGCTCCGCCCGCGTGGATGTCGGTTATCGCGTAAAACAGTAGCCTATGTCCTCTATATCCCAGGCTATATTTCTGCCAAATTTCATGTCGATCGGTTCAGCGGTTTAGGCGTGAAAACGAAACATATAGACAGACAGACAGACAGAGTTACTTTCACATTTTTAATATTAGTAAGGATTTGTATGGATTTTGACGTTGACTTTGACTTTGAATTTGAAAAAATCTTTTTGCATTTTACAGCCTAATTCTTGAGGAAGAATAACATTCCTATTAACTAGGACTAAATGAAAGTTTATGCGAAAATGAAGTAAAATCACGGGCAGGCAATGTGTTGCGACGGGGTGGGTCGGGGGAACAAGAAATTTTACGCGGACGAAGTCGCGAGCAGAAGCTAGTTTGGTATACATATCAATTTGAGTGACCCAAACACGGACGTGAACCGTAAATAAATAAATTTAGAATATTGGGGTCAATTTTGGGGGGCAAACAAGAAAATTAAAAAGAAAAATTTGCAAACTGTACCGTGTGACATGTCAAATGAAAGGGCTTACTGTGAGGGTCTCAAATGTATTTTTTTTATAATTTTGAAATAAAATTTTTTGAAGTTATAAGTGAAAATAGACGAAAATTTACCATTCCCCTCCCTTATCTCCGAAACTACTAAACCTAAAATTTTGAAAAAAATACAGAAAATAGTTCTATACATAGATTACAGGAAAATATATAAGAAGTCTATGGTCTTAAAATAACATGGTAAATCTCTCGATATTTATGTTTACCAACTACAATGTTAAGTTTGTTCTTAGGATAAATTCTTTCCAAGTACGGAACCCCTCATTGTACGTGTTCCGACACGCACTTGACAGGTTTTTTATTTTAGAAGAAACTTCGTTGGCGAAGCGGGCAGGAGCTGATTCTGGAATACAAATCTCCAGCAAAACCAAATTCTATTTATAACTAACTTGCAAAACTCACAAAGAATAGTACAAAAAGTTTATAATTATATGTCAAGTCAACGAGACTCTATGACAGTACTTTATTAAGTTGAAAACAAAGTTTTATAAGTGGATTCCTTGCGGATTCCACGGATTTAAACTTTCAACTTTTAAGCTGTATAATCCGGATTTAAGTTAGATGAGAAAAAATCTGTTTTAAATACGGAAATTGATAAACAGAGAATTTGTATAATTGGCTAGATGCACCCGGCGTGCACGCGTTGTAATGCCACGTGAAATAAAAACTCAGTTTTTTTTTTTTTTAATTCTTTTACAACACTAATTTATTATTAACTAGCTTAAATTCTGCCCGCGACTTTGTCCGCGAAAATTTCGGCCCACAACCCACCCCGTCGCATCGCATCGCCCGTCCGCGCAATTATTTCGCTTTCGCTTAACGTTTTTCCGACGAGAAGACGAAAGATAATTAAAAAAACATTCACCATCACCATCAGGTGACATGAAACTCACGAGCTTCTCTATTGTTAATTTAAAAAAAATACGTTTCATATTAAATCTAATCGTTTATTAGTTTACACAGCATAGCTGTTTTTAATAATAGCCTGAAGGTAAAAAAATAATAAATAATAAATCGGTAATTTAATATTAAGTATATATTTTTATTTATTTACACTGACTATTAACAAAAACAACACGTAATAAACACATCAGGCGCCACAGAAGTAAGCGGATAAAACTCAAACTAATTAGAGTGTGTTCCATTTCTATCATAGTCCTTCGTGTTCTACCGTCATAAGGGCATGCAAATCATATTTAATTTACAAAAATTTAAAAGATATTAAAATTTCAAATAACAATTTGGAAATAATACAAATTAATTGAAAACAATATAAAATCATTTGAATTACAGTAAAAATTTCATATAAAAAAAAAACATAAAAGTGTCATATATTATTATAATTTAAAATGCTAACGAAGATCCCTATGGAACTCCAACTTTAAAATTATTAATGTGCATTCTTCATAGAATGCACATTAATAATTTAGTAGGTAACAAAAACAATAAAAAAAAAACCCTACCTCTCGGCCTAAAACGTTGTACACTGCCTCTATTGAAATCAGGAAAAAGGCCCAAAGGTCCCAAAGTATAGGGCTATTTATTTTGATCTCAAGTGACATTCCCTAAATCGTTCGCGGAATGTGAAAATTTTTAGCCGTTTGGCGTCGAGGATATATAAATGGCAGATAGCAATAGAAACTCTTACCTATTGTTTCCTTCATAACCTTAAGGTTAGCCGTTAGCCAAAAGGCTAATCCAAGATTTATTTATTTATTTATTTATTTATTATTCACTAAATCCACAGCTATTTGAAATTTTAACTTAAAATATATAAGCTAGTCTTACAGCCAATTACGGATTCACAATTTAATAGCAATACAATACATGCAGCAGAAACAAACATAGAATCATGTGAAATGCTAGCACCAACTAAGCATTTCTAAGTGTACAGTGTGTGTGAGTGTGTAGGATTGTACATGAGGAGTTGCGAATGGGTGTTTAGAGGTATGAGGAACAGGGTGTAAAGTTCACTCATACTCTATAGTAAAGGGAGGATCCTCCGACCAGACGGGTATTGTGTCTGGTGGGCAACTGCCCAACGGTTGATGTCGGGATGTTGTATATATGCTAGTCGCGCGGTAAACTCTGATAGCGCGATGCAGGATTTGTGAAGTCAGGTCTTTGATGCGTAGTTCGCATGTGGCGTTGTTGATACCGCCACAGGTGTGTGAATATGTTTTAGTGGTACGTATAAAATTGGGCAATGTTTTTCCTTTCTTTTAGAAACCTCGTGTCAAGGGCCTTCATTTACAGAAGTATTTACAAGAATATAATAAAGTCAAGAAGCCAAAAAAAACCAGCAGCTGAAAGGTGATTAAAATATTTATGTTTTTAAGGTTATGATCACATTGTTTTGAATTGCAAGGCTACCTAAACAGATTGACGCAGAAATAATCGCTGGTTCCGAATATGAATGTAACTCAATAGGTATGCCCAATTTTTCGGTTAAGTAACTTTGCTTTTCCAGTGACGAATATATTGTTTCCTAAAGGGTCCACAGATTTGGAAAAATTCTGTGTCCAACACCTTATTGGTTTAAGATGGATTAATTTGGGGAAATTAATTTGGTTTTAATGATGATGTTGTATTTTTGGGATTAGGGGCTGATTTTAAAAGGGTGAAACGTAGACAAGATATTTTTCTAGGAACATTTGGTTGGATTTTGTGAAAGACGGCATTCCCTGCACTTCACTATTCTTTATATCATTGTTAAATTTATTATCTCTTGACATTGATGTATTTTAATATATCAATGTCTCTTGGGTAAGTACCAAAAATTCCTACGCTTCGCTCTCGACTGGTAAAGTTACCAGTCGAGAGCGATGCGTAGCAATGTTTGGACGCCACATATTAGTTTGTTTATAGTTTTAGTTAAGTTAGGATGTTATATATTTATTTTATTAATTAATTAGGCATTCGTTTTTTTTTTACAGATCATTTTAATTCTGAATAAAATCATTTTTAATTTCTAAAACGATGCAGCAATAATAGTGTTAAACTGAAGACAAAGTTTTGAGTACTTTATCGCGAGTACAAAAAGCACGTAAGCGGAAAGGATTGCGAAGCAGCCGCCATCTTGAATCTTCATCATTCACGGTTGTTGACTCTACTGACTTAAAATACCGACGCATCCTGTTTTAAAGTGGATAAACTTTAGCCGTTATAGTAGTTATAAAAATACCCTCATTTTGATGACTGTGAGGGATATTTTTTATTTAAATTAAACCATAACAGGAACTTTTGAATTGGCAAGGAATCGGTCAGTCAAAAATATGAAGACATTCCAAAGCGTAGTAGGCACTATCGGGGACATCCGAATCAGCACATTTTCAAAACAAAATCCCGTGCTCACGGATATCCACATCTGTTTACGACCCCTTTTTGCGAAAACCAATCAAAAGAAAAACTTTTGTTTAAATAAATTTCTCAGGCTCTGTCGATCTTTTTTTTTTTTTTTTTTCGTTTACAAACACAAGGGGCTCAGCAAAAATTTGATGCTGCAATGCTATTGGTTGATGAGCGTAGGTAAGCGTTACTATAGCGGCCGAGCGCTGCAAGCAAGTATAATCTTTATGAGGTATGGACAGTTGTAGACCCCATATTACAGAACACAATATAAAATAGTGGTCTCAAGAGACTTCTGAAACGTAAAACACTACCGACCATGGACAGACCTCAGTCAGCACAGCTTAAGCTCTCGCACACACCAATATACACGAAAGTGACTGTTAAAAAGCCAAACGAGCTCCTCATAAATACCATAACATACAGCGTGTATCAGAAATGCGAATGAACATATTTAAGGGCAGTGAGAGTACAGATTATCAAACTGAACCACTTTCTCTATGAGATCAAAATCTTAATCGCGAAAAAATTATCAGCAGTCCGATACAAAACTACAATACCTGTTTGACCCAAATGTATAGGATGGTTGACAATGGTGCCGATTCCCTTGTTCACAATTTCAATGTCAATTTACGTCAAGCGCTGATTAATTTGACAGGACTAAACTAAAATATATCTTCTGTCCTTTTTCTACTGAAATATAAAGAAAAAGATGCACTGAACTTAAATTTAGTTTAGTTTGTGAACAAGGGAATCGACACCACTGACTCTTTTTTACATTACGAGTATATAGGAATCCGTAATTAGCAGCATAATCCTCACAGATTAATTAATCATATCATCTAGAAGTTTATTGTATAAAACTGCTCCCTCATATAAAATGGTTTTCCTCCCATATACACACTCACAAACTTTCTCCTTTATAATATTAGTGTGATGTGATTTTATGCACACCTTCCTGATACACGCTGTATAGGTAGTCTAAATAACAAAAGTTCAGAATACCTAACAGTTTGAAACAATCCTTCCGGACTTTTATTGAGAGAAACAATTCAAATTGGAACGTAAATTACAGGCATTTTCAATTTAAATGACCTTTGAGACGATTAACTGAAGCCTTTAGGGATGTGCCAAATGTGGTAATATGTTTTATGATGAGGATTTTTCATTTTAGGGTTATATGGAGATGGGGTTATAAGTTAAATTAAAAGGGTCATTTATCAGAACTAAATGGACGTCTGTGTATTATGACGATGACGATCCTGACAGAGACTTGGATAGTCTAGCATGTCTTTTTAGGGTTCCGTATCAAAATGGTAGAAAGGAACCCTTATGGTCTCACTCAGTCTGTCTGTCCATCTGTCACAGCTGGAAATCTCAAGAACTACTAATGCTATCAATTTGGAATTAGGAAAAGTTTAAGATGACGTTTGCCCAACTATTTTGCACATAAGAAAGAAATAAACTGTTTTTTTTTTTGCAACAGGGACTGAACGGGTTTCTTAAAAATTCGAAGATTTGAGATTTGGTATCATATGAGAAAGAGCGCTTTTTGCACATTCTCAAACTTTTTTTTTTAGGCCGCACACTTTTCGACTTTTGACGAAAAATGTAAAAAAAATACCGTTCTCTCTCTCGTTTTCTATATGCAAACTTTGGAGATAAGGAGTTATCCCTTATCTCCGAAGTTAACATAGAGAAAAATCTGAAACTATTCTATATGATAGAAATTTATGTAAAAATTACAGGAAAACTAAAACTAAGTCTCTAAATAGCACAGTTTTTCTAATATTGCAGTTTTGGTCAGCGCCATCTCTATTGATAATAGAACTAATGTATTTTTTTTTAATGATTTTTGATGGTACGGAACCCTCGGTGTGGGAGTCCGACTCGCTCTTGACCGGTTTTTTTGTTTTTTTTTCATAATTTGTTTTCTAGTAGGAATTTATGATTGTGTGTGTGCCAGGAGGCAACACAATGTCGGATGGCCGAATGTCATGATTTTCAAATATTAATAAGATTTGTAGTGATTTTAAATACTTGTATATAAAATTTTAAGTATGTTATTGCCTCAATTGAATTTTGTAGTCATGTATACTCCATTTATTATAACACTAGCTTCTGCCCGCGACTTCGTCCGCGTGAAATTTCGGCCCACCCATCGCGTCGCATTCGCATCCCTTCGCTCGCCCGCGCTAAAACTTCGTTATCGCTTAGCGTTCTTTCTGACTTCCGTTCTTTTCGCTTGGCTTCTAAGGATCGTAGCGTAGATATATAGCCTATAGCCTTCCTCGATAAAGGGGCTATCCAACACTAAAATATTTTTTCAATTCGAACCAGTATCTAGTTCCTGAGATTAGCGCGTTCAACCAAACAAACAAACTCTTCTTTATACTGTACTGTATAGCTTTATAATATAGCTGACCCGCGCAACTTCGTCTGTGTCACCTAAGAGAGAGAGTTGTTTAAATAATGAATTTTCTACTTATTTTGTTGCGGAGTTATTTTAAAATTATGATATCTCCTAAGATGTTGATTGAAATCAAGTGATGTCAAGGACAATTTTGTTTACATTTAAATACTTGCGATTAATAACATATTTATTTGGATAAGGATTAATATTATGTTGATAAAACTCCTTCGCAAATAATGAATTAATTTCGAAAAAATTTGATTACTATAAAAAAAGGTTATAGTGAGTCAATCTTAAAAGATAGACATATTCTGTCGCGGACTTTTTTTTAGAACTTTTAAAGAGGAACAATTCCATAATACATGATATTTGCGTAACTTAAACCGTTTATGCAGCGCACGCAACGGAAGCTCCCAAAAAGGAATATTTTTTCCCGTTTTTGCAACATTTTTCATTTATGCTCCGCTCCTATTAGTCGTAGCGTGATGTTATATAGCCTATAATATTCCTCAATAAATGTACTATCCAACACAAAAATAATTTTTCAATTCCAACCAGCAGTTCCTGAGATTAGCGCGTTCAAACAAACAAACAAACAAACTCTTCAGCTTTATATATTAGTATATAGTATTTATAGATTAGACAAATACCTAACTGTTTTCACCCTTTCGTAATTTCGATGTAAACGTTTAATAAACTCCGTTATTTCACGATAAATACAAAGCACTGTAATCTATTTACCATTTACATTTAAAAAAAAAATCTAAAGTGCAGTCATTTCAACAATATTACACAATAACTGTCGTTATTTAGCCGTTATTTGTCTAATTCTATAGTAAATAGAGTATAGTCATGAAGTTTAAAAGAATCACATTTGATATTTACCGCCAAAAGTATGGTTATTTTTCTAACGGAACGGAATGGAAACATGATATTTGGAGTGTCGTCTAGTTCCTAAGTCAGTTCTCTTCGAGCCTCGGTATCTAAAGGTTGTCTTCAAGAAGCCTCAAGTAGTTTGTATGTGTGCAAGAATATAATTTAGAAATTCTCCTACTGAAAAGGTTACATTACAGTATGATCAGTTTTGACGCAAAACCAACCAGCTGAAATCAATGTTTAACAGTTTAAATTATAATTTATACCTTATAACAATGAGATAAGAGTTACATTGCAATTACTATTGGAATAAAACCTTGAGCAGCCTCCAAAAGACATAGGAAAATATGGACCAAGTGCGGGAACGATTAAAACATGTGCCAAATGAAAGGCTATGTAAGGGTCATCAATCATGCAGAAGAGTATCAAAACCCATTCGAGTGGTTTTGAGTATAATTGCCTGACATTTTAGGAGGTAGGTAGGGCTCCGTAAATGTTTTATATCACACCTTAGATCCCTCCTTAAATCTCATCCTCATAAAAATAGCTACAATTTTATTCCTTCTCTGTCCATGCTGTAAGATTGTGGACTCACATACGCCTAGCATTCGTGATTTAAAAACTGTGTCTCTATTCAAATATCTAGTAAAAGAGTATTACTTTTCCTCTCAACTGAAGTATTTTATGTATTTATAGTATATCTTATATTTCTTATTTTAGTTTAAGACTTCGGATATTCATATTTTTCTCTTCTTGTTCTCACACACTATGGTCTACATTTCTTTTTCATTTCTCCTTTCGCAGGTCTGCTGAAAGAAATTTCTTAAGAACTAAGCGGTTCCTTTGTATTCAAATTATATCTATGTCGTATCTCTACGTCTTTTACTGTGAGCACATAATTAATTAAATAAATAAATAAGAACAGCTGGATTTATTTGCAACGCAGTGGATATCTTTTACTTCTTGCCAACTCCGGGCAGCGCTACACAAAGCATAGCTATAAGATTAGTGAAAACCTTCACTTCACGTAATGGACCACCGTTTAAAAAGCTACCGTACCTACCTACTAGTACCTACCTACCTACTAACGTCACTTTTGGACAGATTAATGGATCTCGCGCCGGCTGAGAATCACTAAGTGGTTTATGAAAAGTCTGTATACTTATAAGAGTGTTTGTTGACAAGAAATGTTGTTAGGGACGGCTTAAGAAAACATCAACAGTAAGAATGAAATAGGTATACCTATGGGGCCATTCAAGTATTACGTAAGCAGAATTTTTGGACCTATATTTGAACTCCCACCTTCCCTTTGTCACCAAAGTAAGCCTAGCTCATAACCCCCTCCCATGCTCACGTACACATTGTAATTTTTTTTTTTTTCACACACATGTTTCCTTTGCCATTACAGATTAAATCGAATGCGACAAAGTAACTAAAAATAATATACTTTACTATACCTTACATGCTACACAGTACGTGGCCCTTGTCAACTCACCCAGTGTACAATATGTCTGTGGCATCCGCCACCGTGTTGAGAGTGCGCAGTGCACGAGTCAGCGGTGCGCGCCCCAGCAGGTTAGTGCGCGCCCTCGGCACCACCAGCGCCACGTACCCATCCGGTAAATTAAACCCTATTTCTGATAGTTTACCAGTTGTATACTACCCCTTAAAACTTTGAAAATATACGATGCCAGTGCTACTTCACGCCTAATTTCCAATTTGTAGTAGCCCACCATACCGAGACAGAATAGGATACAGTAACGGGTATCCCGGGTATCTCCCATACAGCTTTAAATAAATAAATAAATCTGACGAATTTGTTCTGTATCCATTCGAGCATATTTTTGTATTTTATTTCACTCAGGCTCCAGACGGCCGCATTATATTCCAGATGACTCTCACAAGAGCCTCATACAAAGCCCTCAATGCACTGATGTTTGTGAAATCATTTGCCTGACGCAGCACAAATCCCAAATTCCTGTACGCCTTTTTACAAACGTGTACCGTAACAGGTGTCTTTATTGTTATTCATGAGTCTAGAAAGAAGAAAGCTAGTGGTCTATACACTACTAGCTTTTGCCCGCGGCATCGCCCGCGAGGATGTCGGTTATCGCGTAAAAAAGTAGCCTATGTGCGTCTCCATATCCCAGGCTATATCTACTATCTATATACTTATTAAATCACCATTATTCATTAAAGATTAGGTATCATTACAATTCAGCAATAATATTTTTAGATAAAATTAAATGTCAAAGTAGTCATTAAATAAATTAGTCAATAAAAATATGAATTACTGTCATTAAAATTTTAATTCCAAATTACAATCATTCCACAAAAAATAAAATACAAAAGTTCACAATAACATGTCAATAAAATACAACATCGTCATCTCAAAAACGAGGAAAAATTGTCGTCTTTCATAAACTCTGCTATAATGTAATATGCTCTGTCCGTTAGTAAACTCTTCAATTTCGCATTGTATAGGATTTCCATACAATGAGAGGTCAGATTATACTGGAAATGTATAGATTAATATGTAGCCATGTGTACCTAGTAGTTTTTACGAGGTTAATATTTTTCAAACAACAATGTTAACAGCATTTGTTGTGTTTCGGCAGTTAGAGGTAAGATAACCAGTTCCTCTGTAGTTGAGGATTCCGGGTGAAGCTCGCTTCCATCTTCGGCCTTATCATCACTTACCATCAGGTGAGATGAAGGCCAAGAGCTACCCGTTGTATGTAAAAAAAAAGAAGTTTTATTTATAAAAAGTGTTAATTTATGAAAATCAATTTTAAAAAAATCTTGATTTTTTTCTTTACAAAAAATATTAAGCTACGAAAAATATTGGACAAGAAGTGGTTTTTATTGCCAAAGTATTAATTAATATCTGAGTTGTAAAATAAGAGTATTTTCAAAATTTACACTTATTAACGTAAGTTTGTATAATTATACATAAGTATTAATTTAAAAGTGAGGTACACATTTTGTAGTGTAATGCATTTACAATAATAATATCTTTATTCAACAAGTAACATGACTCAATTGTGTAAGTAACAATATTCCTTGCCCTTCTGTTAGCATTCCTATTCTAACCACTTAAGAGTCTATACTACCTCAGCGCCACCTCACTCTGTTTCTCGCTCGCACACTATTGCTACCGGTCACGCGAGCAAGCGAGACAGGGCGGCAGGGAAAAGGCTCCAAGTCGCCGATAGTTTAGGTAATTTCTTTTTACGGTGAAAATAATGGTCATTTAAAAAAAGTAAATAACATAAGACCTGCTTTATAGTTAGGTCAGTTAATATGCAAAGTTTCATTATCTAATTTGAAGTATTTTTTGAATACCAGCGGTTTATTGTTTGGTTTGGAGGTAACTTTGGATTTTTTTTCTATCGAGAAATTTTTATGGAATCGTGTTTTCGGCTAACATAGTACTTAACATTAATCCTCAACTTTACCATATATTTATTTCAAAATTAATGCTGCAGTATTTCCGACATAACGGAGGATCAGGCTAAGCCATTTGAGATAGTATAGGCCCATGAATACATGAGAATAACTGCCACGTTACGTTACGTTATTTTTAAATCATTATTTCATAAATTCAGTACTTAAAAGAAAATGGAACCTTTTTTTTTCGCCATTTTATGTGAATTACTATTACGAAGATATTTTTTTTATTTGTACCCTTTGTTTACATAAATTATCTGAATTTGGGACTTTGGGTATACGTCAATCGCTCTCATTCCGCAAACGCGAAGAACAAATTGCTCACACGTGCCGTGCTCGCTACGCACACGCAGCGAGGGCGTTCAAAATCGCTTTGCTGGACGCTCGCAAATCGCTAGTGTGATAAGGCCCATAATATCGTGTCCAGCGTGCCCTGTTGGCTGTACATTGCAGGTGGTGGACGCTACTGAAGTTGCCAAACTCGTAGCTAAATTCTGGGCTAACTCTATAAAAAATTCCATCGACACGCTAACACGATGTATGTACAGACGCCAGCACATCAAGCTACTACAATCTGTCAAATTTCTTTAATAGATTTTCAATTTTATCACTACAACATAAGGTTCAAGGTTGATTGCGAAAATTTGACAGTTTCGGGTAGCTTGACCTGCTGGCGTCTGTACTTAGGTAAGTAAACACCGGTAAACTTGCCCAATGACGTAAAATATGACTATCCAAGATACAGTGTTAAAAAATCTTTTTACCAAAAAATAAAACCGACGTAAAAAGAAACTGAAAAGCAAAAAAAAACCTTTTAGTGTAACTAAGCTCAGTGTAAATTAATGAAAATTACTCATTTTGAGTCGGCGGTGCCTACACAAAAAGGCGCCCAGTAAAATGATGGCAGTTTGATTGATCTGCGTTGATTGTTTGTGTGGCGCTAACACCAAATAAGTCATTTGCATTCTATTAGGGGCTTAGTTAGACTAAAAGGTTTATCGAAGAAAAATAATCGTAAAATCGGGATACTCTATAAGAAGTTCTGCGTAGTCATACATTAAAATATACAGGGTGGAAAAAATTTAAGGGCCCTGGAGGGGAACTATCTTAAATCCTTTAATTAGCTTATTTTACTGAAAGGAAACATTCCTTTATTTTTTTAAAGAAACAAAACTGCATTCAAGGATCTTCTAAAATTCGCTTGTCTCACCCGGGAATCGAACCAACAAAAATAAAAATAAAAAATCCTCGCTATTTTATTATACGAATCGGTAGGATTATTGTTCAGGATAAAATTTGTCTAATAAACATTTGGTCTTTGAAATAAAAAAAGTGAAAACTAAGATTAATTTTATTTTATCATCAAACACGAAATATTTTAAGAGGACCATCTATGTGGTAAAAATCCCCATAGCAGCGATATATTTTTTTTTTTAAGAAAAAAATAATATTACAAAAATAAATAATTAAGAGAATATTTTCCGAGAAATTGTGAAATAATTTTCCGTAATTAGGTAAATCAATTCTACAGTTTCTCGTGCTTTTGTACTAGCTATTGCCCGGGACTCCGTGCGCGTGGAAGAAACATCCCCACTCACAATAGCACTTGCAACACACTCACTAACACACCCTCACACTCACTATCACACTCACTTGCTATTGCACTCGGCAATAATGTGGCTTTCTATCATCGAAATATTTTTTGTAATATGCAAGGTAATTGCGTAAAGGCTCCTACAAACAGGCGCGACACGCGATGCGACACAAAGGCACCGCTCGTAGCGAGACACGCGGTGCCTTTGTGTCGCGCCTGTTTGTAGGAGCTTTCATTTTAATATACAACAACATTAATTGCGTTATTTACGTTTTTGAGCAGATTGAACATATGAAGCAACGGATTAGCAATATTCTTCAAAATCATTCAGATTGTGATTGCCAGTTGTTACGCAATAGGAATGTGTCCTGGGTAAAAAAAAAAAGAAAAACTGTTTAGTCCGTCAATCAGATAATAAAAAAATATTAGACACGTATTTTTTGCTTTATCATATAAAAAATGACTTAGAAAAAACACATTAAACTTGGGGAGTGGGGGCTCGTTACGTCACAGCTATGTATAAAATCTAGTGATAAGTGAGACGTCATGCCACATTTGAACTCAATGTATCGCCATAATGTTTTGATTATGTAAAAAAAAAATACGTGTCCAATATTTTTTAGTAATCATCTACATGACGGACAAAAAATATTTCTTTAGTCATCATCCCTATTAGTGTGCGTTGTGGTTAGCAGACAGTATACAATACATTAAAAAAATAAACCACCGTATTATTCAGGAAGAAGTCTGCCCCAGGCAGTCCGTCTCAACAGTACCTCGAGAAAACAATTAAGACGAACTCAAAACTCATATAAGTAGGCTAATCTTCCAGTACTTGATACCATTACATCTTCGGAACTTCATAACAAACTTCGCGAGAGTTCCCAACTAAAATGCGATGGGAAATAATATGAAAAACAATTTTATACTTTAAGCAGGCTAGCGTAGTTCGCCGAGTTGTGAGACGTACTCTTTTTGTTCGAAGACAGACTACTGTAACAAGTTGCTCGTCCCATTTCGCGCTTCAACGAAACGCGACGCTCTGCTCTTTAAGAAGAAGATGCAATGAGATTTTTGGTTTAGAGATTATGTGATTGGTCCTTATTTAGCTTGAAAAGGAAGGCATAAGGAATAAAAGAGACAATGTCGTTGTTTTTAGAGAGTATCCGACTCGAAGGACCAAATTTTCAAACAATTTCTGAAAGGACCAGTTTTGACAATACTTTAATGTAATTAACTACATTGAACGCGATGACATGCAATTAAATTAGCCTCTGGTTTCTGAGAGGTATTGCCTATTGTTATTTCAATCAGACAATATCACATCAGTTGACTATTGTTTAGCAAATTTTTGTAGTGTCATTCAGAAACCGAGATTCAAATTTGAAAGATTTTAAAGTTATAAAATTTAGTTTTTGAAAACAGGCTGAGGCACTCAGTGTACCTCTCGCCTGTTTCCACTTATTTTCTTCATAAACTTAGCTATCTCTGTCTTTAACGAAGTCTCGTAGGACCGACTATTTTATTATAAACTTTACTATAAATATTTTACACCTGCAGCAGTACTGTCGTTTTACTATCACAATTGTACTTTATTATTTGTGTTTTTTATTTACATTTGAGCCTGCTATTTTGTATTTGTGTCATTGAAAGGCATCCGACTTAATCGGCAAAAAAAATAATACCGGCCAAATGTGTGTCGGACCACGCACACTGAAGGGTTTCTTAGTTGGGACGAATTAATCCCCAAGAACAAACTTAACATTGTAGTTGAAATACATGTTTTTCCATACGTTCCAACTGCAAATGTAAGTTGGTTGCTTTACTCGTTATCTTGTAAAGCCTACTTTTCTGTGATAGGGCCACTTACAGAGGTAAGTGGCCCAACCAAACGCCAACAAAAAATGCTACTAGGGTATCGCCAAATGGTTTTCACTAACCCGCAATATTTTTGAAGGGCCTTTACCACACCATAGCCCTCCATCACCACCATAGCACCTTTAACATCCTCACATTACGTGTAGGAGAGGTACCCTAAAAACTACTTTTCCTGCGTGAATATATATTATGTATGCAAAATTACAGCTTTCTAGTACTAAGAGTCTCTGAGCTAAGCTGCGGACAAGCAGACAGACAGACAGACGCACAATGGCGAAATTATAAGTTCCTTGTTGACTACGGAACCCTAAAAAGTTAAAAACTCTCCGTGAAAACATAGGTAAGGCTAGCTTGCGATGAGCTGTCAATGATAAATGACTAGCTGTTGTCTTCTTTTAATGAAAAGGAACGAACATTAATCACCATGCATTTGGTTGCGTTAAAGATCAATGCAAAAAAAAAGAAGCTAAATCATTTATTTCAAATAGGTACCTTATAAAGCACTTATGAACGTCAAAATTTACAAAAAAAATATTGAATTGATTTTAGGTTGCCCGTTCCAGAAGATAAGCCAAAAGGTAGGTTCCAACAGGTATGGAGAAGAATGGGCAAGAAACTCCACACTTACTCTTTTACGAGTATATGTGAAGACGATGTACCTAGAATAAAATGACTATACCACAATAGGTAAAAAGAATGAAAAGTGAAGTAATGACAGATTAATTAATTATGTGATAGATACATGGTGCTCACATATTTACAAACATTGTAGAAGTAGATGATTTTCCTAAAATTTTCAAATGTCGGTGTGTGAATTAGTGCTGCTCGAAGATTGCAGTTCATTGTAAAGGCTTGAACCTCATTACATAGGACGTTATATAGCATGACTAGCGAAATGTTAATGTTGGGAGTTAGTACCTATTATACCTACACTGCTTACCCCTTTAGGGAATTGAGGCATGTTGTTCTGTAACGGCAGGATACAAGTACTTACTTAAACCTCCAGGCTGCACTACAACATCTAAACCAACAACCTTCGTATCCGTATCCCAAAGACAAACACACACTTGATATTAACTTAGTAACAATCTCAAACAAGAAGTTCGCTTCCCCATATTTGAGTTAAATCCAAGGTTGTTCAGAGCTTATTAAATAACTTTCTTATTGTAAGGAGTTTTGTGTTTTATTCAAAATTGGGTTGGTGTGTAAAAGTTTGGTTTTGTTTCTGGTCCTTTTACCTAGCACCCTAATTGTGCGTGTTTTGTAACACAAGTACTGACTTCTGCTTTTTTTGCTATGTAATTTTCCTTTCACAATCTGAAACAATGGATTTGCAATTTCCTTCGATTTTGAAGATTTTTTTCACAAAAAGAGACAATTTTGTATTTGTCTTTTTTTTCATGCGATAAGCGTAATAAAACGAAAACAAAATAAATGGAGGACTGAGGGCCCGAATTTTATCAAGGTCATAACTTTCAAACAACAAGAAGTGGTGAACTGTTCTAGCTTTCAAAAATTTTCAAAATTTATTTTGTAGCAAATAGGATTTCAAACAGTAGCTGTAAGTTAATGATTTAATTTTATTTGCGTAATAAACTTTTACGTGTATGAGAATTGAGGGCCCATTTTATACGAAGATATACAAAGTAGGACATTGTTTTGCGATAATATCTTGTTTTCACAAAAAAAAAATTGGCATTAGCTTAGATTTTGGCATAAAGACTTTTTCTGTAGTGTCCATAGTTTATCAGGTTCAGGTGGGCCCTCAATCCGGGATTCGGTCGTGATCCACATGTTTAGTTCACCTGGGTGGACCACGGGCACTTTTCTTGCCGGTGGATCACCTCAGTCCACCTAGGTTGACCACGGGCACTTTTTCTTGCTGGTGGTCCACCTTTATAATAATATTGCAATCTCTTTCCTTTTAAACTTTGTTTAGTTATTATTAGAGTACATTACATTTGGTAAGATGACATTACTTTGATTGAGCTGTGACTTTACCGTTAATTTTTTAAGTACCTGCTGGATTATATGGTATATGTATGGATTTAAGACGACAAAACATTTTGATTCTGTATTATCTGTGTTTGGTGAAAGACACCGCACAAATAATGTTACGGAATCTTTCCATTCAAAACTGAATAAAAAAGTAAAGAAAACCAGTACCACCATTTTGTGCCTTCTAACTGAACTGAGAGTCTTGAAACCAGACCTTCCAATAAAAGGAAAACCAAATGTATAGGTAACTGATGATGACTATATAATAGAAATACAATTAGAATTGTTAAACAAAGAAATTTCTGTAGAACTCGCTTTTGAAAAGTTACGTTGATTGTCTTAATAATAAATCATTATTTTATTAATTAAAGTTTTTTTCCGTATTAATTTGTTTTATCGATTTTTATTTGTTCTTTCGGCATTCATTTTTCAATTGTAGTAAAATGACAGGATCAGGAAGAGGATTTTATTTCCGTGGAATTAATTTTAGGTGGACCATGGCCAATAGGCATTTTTTATTTCATCATTTAGGTGATCCACCGGCACGAAAAAGTACCCGTGCTCCACCCAGGTGAACTTAGCAGGTGGACCACGACCGAATCCCGCCTCAATCCTCTATGTGAGAACTGAGGGCCCGACTTTACAGTCCATAACTCGGTTATTTGACTTTCACAAAATATGATTCCAACTTTCACAATTCTTTGGGAATTTTCACTAAATCCTAAGCACATTTTCAAAGAGTTTTAACAAAGTGGCCCTCACACCACACGCACATAATGAATGGATCTGATTTGTTTTGATTTTAACGTCATAGGCCGCATACCTACACCTTGTTGTCATACGCCGAGACGTCGTGGTGCTTGCTATGTGAATCATGTGAATGTACTAATGTGGTGTGAAACGGTCACTGCCGCTTATAAAATACTCTAAGGTGTTTACGCTGACGCCAGACATCGCTGATAGCATTTTACAGGAGGCTCCAGCCTTAGAAACATCAACGTAAGGGAAATTAGCAATTGGAAAATAGGAAAATGGGCTATTAAGAGGGTTGTTGGCGACTGGCTGGGATGCCACCTTTTTTTTAAGAACTTTGGAACAGAAGAAATGTTTTTGTTTTAGCTAGTTGTCAAGTGTCAGTGATCCCTATTGCCTTGTACATAGTTTTATCCCGTTATTTTGTTATTAAATAGCAATTACTCATATTTACAGTGTTTCCATCATCTTCGAATTCATTCAAAATACCTACAGTCCATTTGCTCACCAACAAGGGTTATGCTTGGAGTTTCTCTACTTGATCGAATCAGTAATTAACAGATCCGCAGAAGAACCACGGTATCCAACATAGCCCAAAGAATTGCCAAACTTGCAACCAAGCAAGTGGCAGTGGGCAGGGCACATTGCTCGAAATGATGGTTCTGGAGTGGTGACGGCATACCGACAGACTTAGCGTTGGAAGGCCTCTCACAAGGTAGTCCGATGATCTTGTGAAGGCCAAAGGAATCCGCTAGATGCGAGAAGTACAGAACCGGTCGAAGTAGCGGTGCTTAGGAGAGGCCAAAATCCAGCAGTGGACGTCTTTCGGCTGAAATGATATGATGATGTGAAGGAAAATTACTTTGGTAAATATCCTAAACGCTTACAAAATCACAGTCACCCTACTGCTCGCTACAGAGTCGCACACTAATTGCCTCTAGTAACACATTGCACCAAGGTAAATGCATATAATTTGTTTAGGTTGATGGCAATAGGCTCGCTTATTCGGTACATGGGACTTAAACATAGCTGGTGAAGTTCGGGTGTCTATAGGTACACCTCTGCCTGACCCTTCCGGAGTTACAGGCGTGATGTTATATTATGTAAGCTCAATAAAAATCAACAACTGTATATTTTAATGAATAACGTTTAATTTTCGTTTCGCATATTCTATACAGGATAATTATTATTATTTATTTATTTGACACAGAACACGTTACATTTGAACAGATATACAGGACACATTACAATTTTCTTAATATTATACTGAAGGCATGTGTGTCTGAACTAGATAAACCATTCAGATATAGATAGTCCATTCAGTACTGATGTGAAAGACCTAGGCTTGCACATTGATCGTACCCTGAACTGGCGTACTCATGTTGCTAGGGTCAGCCAGAAGGTTACTGGAACGCTGCGGGCTCTGTACCGACTGAAAAACTTACTACCAACGAGTACGAAGACAATGCTTGTGCAGTCCTTAATTTTCCCTATCATCGACTATGGTGATGTGTGCTACTATGACCTGAATGCAGATCTGCTCGACAAACTTGACCGTCTTCTCAATTACTGCATTCGATTCGTTTTCAATCTGCGTAAATATGATCATGTCTCTGCGCATCGGTCGCTTCTAAAGTGGTTGCCCATACGCCAGCGCAGAGAGCAAAGGGCGCTGACTACTTTGTTTTCATTTCTTGACTCTCCCACTTCCCCTAGTTATCTAGCAGCCTAGTTATCTTTCAGTACATTTGTGTCAACCACAATAAAAATCTACGATCATCAAATAATCGCCTTCTTCAATGTCCCACTCACCGCACAGACTTTATTCACTCTTCCTTCTTCGTTCAGTCTATCTCTCTGTGGAATGCGCTCCCTCTGGGGATCAGGATGGCAACAAACCGATTATCATTTAAAGTGAAAGTTCGCGAGCACATTCGTAAGAAGCTGGCAGTATCATCACAACGTTAATGTTTTCCCATTGTTTGTCTTATTTGTTTTAGTATATTCGTGTATTTATGTATGTTTATTTGTGCTTGTATATATATAGAAATTGGAAATTTGGTATATTCAAATTTTCAAATTCAAATTCAATTATTTTGTGCACATAGGTTAGAAGATGTTAAAATATAGGTATTACAGAGTCCGTCTATGTCCCGCCGATAGGCATACAAAAATTCACAGTTTTCAAATAAAATTAAATCATGTCATTTATGTATTCACAATTAATTAGGTCTACAATTTATAATAATATCATGTCAATTTTCAAATCAAAATAATACAGCAAATTCACAATTAACTAGATAAGTATACAATTTCTAATGATAATTAAATTCTTTTTCAGACAGAAAGTCACTTATGGAGTAGTACGCTTTGCTCACTAAAAAATTGCGAAGCCTTTTTTTGAATAACAATACCGGCAATTCCCTCCAAGATATATAATGAGGTTGTACATATGGGATATTATATATATATTATATTTATAGTTTGTAAGTATCTATAAAGATCACATGATATTCTTCATGATATTGATCATAAGATTTTTCGTAATTGCACCTACCACTGTTTGTCTCTGCATTACCCAAAGGTTGACTGGTAGAAAATGCCTATGGCATTAAGTCCGCCTCTGTACATTTATGTGCTTGAAGTATTAAATAAATAAATAAATAAATAAACATATCTGTATCTCAGACATCAGCGCTCTCCCTTATGATGACCATTACATTACTAACTTAGATGACTTCCTTACTTCCTTATAATGACCATTACATTACACCAACAACCTCGTGTCCATTTCGACTGCTCGACCACAATGTGGTAGAAGAAAAACGACTACGTCAACATTGTGAAGGAATTTGTAAGACACTAAAAATGATAGTCGCAAATTCATAGATCCAATATTTAGAAAGTTATAAAGGTTTAGCCGTGGCCGCGCGGTCCGCACATGGAGAACCGCGCGGCCACGCAGTTTTCTTAAGCGGACCTTAGTAGAGATGTGGGTGAGGTCCCATTCTTTTTGCTAACCACTGATACGATTTCGAAGAAAATGTAGATGGTATGAATAAAGCCCTAATGTTTGGATTTCGAAGCCGACTCCAACTATGTTGGGGTTGGCGTATTAGTGTATACAGGTGTTACAAGATCGATTTCAGTTTTGTCTCTGGGAAAGCACGAACCTGCCTTGCCTCTGGTTAAATGAAAAATGATTCTATTTCTGTAAGTAAGTTTGTACCAACACTTTTGCACGTCAATCATATTTTTAAAACTAGATGTGGTCGACGTTTCTTGTCTGGCTGCTTTGAGAAGAAAGGCCGAAACAAACTCGGAGGTCACAGTCTTTTACGACATAGCCCAAGGAATCGGCATACTAAAGTAGAAGTGGGCAGGGCACATTGCTCGCATAGATGGCCGATGGGGCCGAAAGGTTCCGAAGTGGCAACCGCGTACCGGAAGACGTAGTGTTGGAAGGCCACCCGCAAGGTGGTCCGATGACCTTGTGAAGGCCGCAGGAAGGCAGTGCTTAAGGGAGGCCTATGTCCAGCAGTGAACATCTTTCGGCAGAATTGATGAGGATGATGACCTACTACAATCACAATATTATTAAGATGCAAGAATATTTAATCCCAAATCATTGTCACTCTAAATTCAACAGTATGTTGGTATACAGAGAACACATTAATTGACTAGTTAATGTAGGAGCTAGGTAAACGGAATATTGCAGGCTCAATCAAACTCGACGACTCCACTGTTTATTGAGGCATAATACCTATTTAGTAGCATAATTATTGAGTAAGTAAGTATACAGCATGTATCAGAAAGGTGTGGTCATGTTTAAGAGTGTGGTACAGACCATCAAACTGAACTGACTGAAAAAATATTCAGCCGCCTCATATATTTCGGTCGAGTAGGTGTTGAAGTTTTGTATTTTTTTTTACATTCTTCCTGGATATAATCTTTTCATTATTTGACATTATATACCTACAAATCTAATTCCAACTCTTTAATAGCAGCTTTTGTGGACATGATGTTTATTCAGATTTGTAACTGTAATGGCAATCATGTCATTTGGTTTAAATAGGTTTTAGGTAACCGACATAGCTCGAAGAATTGCCAAACTTAAGTGGCAATGAGCAGGAATTGCGCAGAACAGCTGGCCTTTGGGGCCGAAAGGTTCCGGAGTGACGACCGCGTACCGGAACACGTAGCGATGGAAGGCCTCTCACAAGGTGGACCGATGACCTTATGAAAGCCGCAGGAATCCGCTGGATGCGGGAAGCACAGAACCGGTCGAGGTGGTGGTGCTTGGGGGAGGCTTATATCCAGCAGTGGACGTCTTTCGGCTGAAATGATGATGATGATGATGAGGTTTTCATTTATATTTATAATTTTTTTATATTTAGATATACTCCATTAGACAAATAACGGCTAAACAACGACAGTTATTGTGTAATATTGTTGAAATTACTGCACTTTAGAGTTCTTTTTTTAATGTAAATGGTAAATAGATTACAGTGCTTTGTATTTATCGTGAAATAACGGAGTTTATTAAACGTTTAGGTACATCGAAATAACGAAAGGGTGAGAACAGTTATTTGTCTAATGTTATAATAAATGGAGTATAGATTATTTTGTACGTACGAACGTTGCAGGCCTAGTAGACTGTAGATTTGTTGACAATTTTCTATTTTGTAAAGTACCTGGTACTTGTTGCAAGACCTACACTGTCCTCCTATCACCTTTTAACACTGTTATTAGAAAATATTGTAAAAAGAGTAACTGTGGAGTTTCTTGCCGGCTCTTCTCCGTAAGAAACGACCGATTGGAACCGTGCACCTAGCTTCTGACTTTTCATAAGTGCCCATGTAGGTTTATGTGAAATAAAATATTTTGATTTTGATGTATGGGACAGCTGATTATCGCGATTATGATGTTAGTCCCATGGAGAAAGTTGTTCAGTTTGATGGTCTGTAAGTACCTACCACACCCTTAAATATCACCACGCATTTCTGATACACCCTGTTTAATAGCATAATTATTGAGTATAATATAATTATTTGCTTGTTTATGAAGCTGGCAGTTGCGTTAATTAGGAAACGCGTGCGACTGAGTGGCTGTTTGTGAATAAATAATTAGGAATGGAGAGTTGTAGGAATGGGTATGCTAAACAAATTCGCCTGTGTTTATTGAAACAGTTTCATGTTTTTCTTAAGTTGCTCGTTGTCCTACAACGGGCTAATTACTATTAGGGTCGGATGACACGGTGCGATTTAGGGCGTGTTGTTTCATGTTCACTTAACGCACGCGTATACGTCATAAATGGCGCTAACTATCGTCAAACCAAAAAAAAAACAATTTTACAAAATTATGCCCTTAACGTTCGTTAAAAAATAACGATTACAGTAACCGGTGTCACACCCACTGGTTAGCGTCATTTTATTCTTTTATGTTTGAACTTTGACGATCGGTTTTTTATGCAGTGAAACAACGCTTTGTATTTAACACTGCATCGAGCGCACAGTGGCGCCCTCATCGTTATTTCGGTGATTTATTTTATTTTAGAATGAAAATGCAGAAAATAAGCTCGTCAAGTTGTGCTTCACAAGACTATATACGTTATTATTACTACAAACAGTAGTTTTAAATTGTTATGTTTTATTGTAATCATTAAAACGGAAAATAGTGGCCACTAAACTCCGTTTTAATGATTACAATAAAACATAACAATTTAAAACTTATTTTATTTGAGCTTATTTTCTGCATTTTCATTCTAAAATAAAAGAAATCACCGAAATAACGATGAGGGCGCCACTGTGCACTCGGTGGCCTCTTAACGAACGTTATACATCATATGTATTCGTAATTATTTGACGTACGTATGTTACGTTAACCAACCGTTTGAAACAACCGGCCTTTAATTGAGACGTCTAATTGCAAACCCCGCTAAAACGGTTTTTCTGGATATCGAGTTATTGGTGAGTTTTAAATTCAATAAAATGTAATCGCACTCCTTGGTGCACGACACATTTACACAAGTCACTGGTTAACGTCATTTTATTCTCAAACATCTGCGCCAAATAGTATAACTTTATGGACTCTCTTTTTTTTTGTATTCGTCTTTATTCGACGATAATTCATCTGATTATGATACAAATAGTGACGAAAGAAAAATATTTAAAACTGATGTTAATAACTTTGACGATCGGGTTTTTTATGCAGTGCAACAACACTTTGTATTTAACGAATAGGGCCTATCAAATTAAATCTAAAAAAATCGTTTTGAGGAATTAAATTCCCAGTAAGCTGGAAATCGTTTTAATACCTTAATTTGGTCCTAAATGCATGAAATATATTTGTTTACATTATAAATCAGTCTGTTCAGATTAATCAGGACTACAGGTTGACCTCGAATGATATTAAAACACTGCGCGCGCTCTGCCCTCTATCTCGAAAATGGTTCAACATATTTAAAAAAATCTACACGAAAGTTGTACAGAATTTAATCCTCTACAATATTTATAATAAATACAAATAGCATAAAACCCATTGGAAACGAGATATTTGCAATAAATGTGTAAAAAAAACTTCTCGCGTTTTTGACCTTTGACCTTGGAATATCTGTAGTCGCGGACACCCTACGATAAGTAGGTTTTGAGACAAGTTTTAGGGTGCCAAAATAAAGGTTTATACAAGTTTATAGCTGACTATCCCTCATTCCGAGATTCTTGCCCTTATTTGACTAATATTCCTGGACTAATGTGACATATCAAATGAAAGGGCTTACTATGAGGGTCTCAAGTATATATTTTTTATAATTTTAATAATATTATTATAATTATAAATAATATTATTGTATCATAAGGGAGCAAAATAATATTTTTACGGTAAGGGCGCTTTTTTGAATCCAGAGCGAAGTGAGAGATTTTAGAGTAGAATCCTGAACGTAGCGAGGGATTTAAAGTACGTCGCCCGAGCCAAAAATATATTTTGTGCCCGAGTGATAAACTCTACTTTTCATCACCCACTATGAGTAAATAAAAGGCGCCTCATATTTTATTGTAATATTATTATTTAATAAAAACATAGAGTAACAACTAAATTGAAATTAAATAGTATCTAATAATAAAACAGCTAAAAACTTATATTTACATTTGAGACATTTTCGCAATTTATTGTTACAGTTTTATTAGGAATAGGGATTGTTGTAGATTTTATATTCTGCGTGTTTGAAATAATGTCCAAATCTGGCTCATTTTGAGGAAAATGTGATGGTGAATCTCGTTGTTTGGCTGTAGAAGGGCGCAGCGACAGTGGCATGGATGGATTAACTGAAGGTTGCAATTTAATGTTTTCCACGATGCGTTCACATGTTTTCGACTTGTTCTCAATGGAATCTTCTATATACCCCTCTGCTACAGCACTCGATTTCCATCCTCCATGTCGCTTGAGAACAGTTAAGTCCGCTCCAGAATCTGCCAAAAGGGTAGCAGAAGTACGACGAAAATAATGTCCTGTATATAGCTTGATATCTGGTAACTTCAAATATGTGTTATATGATGTTCCAAATTCAAAAAGTGCGCGGCAAAGATAATTGCGGCGCACTTATAAAGAGGATTAAATACTCATTACTGCCCGCTAAAAGTTTCTTATAGAAAACACCACCTTTGGGTGCACTTAAAGGCGAACCAAGCTGTATGCCATTATAAAAAGTTTAAGATTTTAACCTTTCCTGTCCGCTACATCTATGAGGTCGCTATATTCGTAAAAACTAATAAGGAAAAGTTTGGTAACCTGCACTCCCGTCGACATGCCGACATAATAAAAAATATGAAAAACAGCCCTACTTTCTAAGAGTTTCTTCGGAATTTCTTCACGAATTTATAATAAGCTTCCTAAACAAATAAGAGAAATTGAAAAGATAAATTTTTTTAAGAAAAAATTAAATGACTTCTTGGTAAATAGACCTTAATATACAGTACATGAATTTTTGTCCGACAGATTCGTGATGAGTTAGTCCCAAACTGTTTTTATGTCTTGATGCAAAATATAGCTCTATTTTAAAAATATGTCTATTTGAATTAATATACATATATCATAAACTTAGGTCTAAGATAACAAATTTTTCTAACTATTGTATGCCTAACATGGTGGAGCAGTGCAAACGCACACCAAAATAACACAATAACAACTCTATAACCACTGTCTCACAATAAAAATCTTTGACTTTGACCAAATCGTCCTTTTCGAATAGATGGGATGAAAAATAAATAGTTTTAAAGTTATTTAAGAAAATTTATGAAAATTTACCATGAGCCATGACAACTGACCCCAAAAATTAGAAAAAAAATAGAGTAAATAGTTCTATACTTATAGATTGCAGGAAACTCTAGAATTTTATAGTTTTAAAATAACATTAATCTCCAAATATTGAACGTTCAAACTTACGTTTGCAGTTGGAATGTACGGGGTAACATGTTCTTCAACTACAATGTTAAATTTGTTCTTGGGATAAATTCATTCCAACTACGGAAACCTCCGTTGGGCGTGGTCCGACACGCACTTGGCCAGTTTTTGAGTATGTTTGTTCTGGGAACAAAACACTTGTTTTAATTAATATCTCACCAATATATTTGATACTAAATAATACAGACAAGCTCACCGATAAATTCCGGAGAATTTAACTAAATTTAGACCAGTGACATGCAATCTTAATAGCTCCGAGCGATGTTACTCCAATTTACAACCGTTCGACTGGGGTTTGAGTTTAAGTTAAAGCAATTAGAACTTTAATTGCTGTTCTGAAAGTTGGTTTTGGCTTGGTAGTAGCTCGTTGGGCGAGGTAAAGGTAGGGGCTTAGTAGTAATGAAGTGCTGTTTAAATTATTATTATTAATAAATTATGGATTGGAAGTCATGTGTGTGGTTTGTTCATTTGAAATTGTGGAGAAATGATAATTGTCTTTTTGGGCTTAGCTTGCTGAATTTATGTACATATAGGTACCCGTCTGAGTGTCTAGGTATCTATCTATTAGCCTTTATTATAATGCTGACTAGAAATCAAAATCCCTCTGCAGCAGAAGGACAGATAAGCACAATCCCGGAATAGCAAAATCCCAGATTAGCAGAAGGACAGATTTGCATAAAGGCAGACTGTACAGACCCACACAGAAAACAAAAATAAAATTGAATAGTTGCAATTTTATTCGTAAAATTTTATTTAAAAGTTTTAATACTTTACGACGAATTAATTCGTCTTTGTAACTTTGGCCAAACGTACCAAACATTCTACGGTTGTGACAGTACTTGGGGTCGGTAGTGACAGGTTCAAAAATACACCAATCAATATGTGCATCTGGATTGAGGGCCACTTTTATATGTTGCACGAACTATCCATTCTTATCGAAAAAAAAAGAGGTCACAAATTGATAATAGGTTAATAGGGTTTGTATCTTCTTTGACGACGACAGTACATTATCTGCCTTTATGAAAATCTGTCCTTCTGCTAATCTGGGATTTTGCTGTTCCGGGATTATGCTTATCTGTCCTTCTGCTGCAGAGGGATCAAAACGTCTATGCCAAGTATTGCCTAAACCTTATTCTGACTATGAACCAAAATGCCTTGCAATATGTCTATTATTTTAGGAGAAGAAAGGGAGTACCGTTTCTAGCACAGTGTGAGAAGACGTTGTGTGGTCACAGTTCTAACCTAACCTAACCTAGTGAGTTTATTTTAACCATCTCGAATACTTAGAAATTATTGCATTTTGGGCATTTTGCTTTGCATTTTGATCTCTAGGCGATTTACAGCTTAGGCAATCACTGTGTAGGCATTAATTTTAGGCATTTTGGTTCGTAGACGAATTGAAAGTTAGACACTCTGATCATAGGGGTCTATTATATAGGTACCTAAAAACCCTGACCTATCTCCTTATTTGTATTATACAGGGTTATTGGTATAAACACTTTTTTTTTTACATACAACGGGGAAGCTCTTGGCTTTCATCTCACCAGATGGTATGTGATGAAAAGACCGAAGATGGAAGCGAGCTTCACCCGGAATCGACAACCACAGAGGAACTGGCTATCGTACCTCTAACTGCCGAAACACAACAAATGCTGTTAACATTGTTGTTTTGGCGACAGACTTAGATAAGATGATGGTAGCTAGCCAGGCGGACTTAGAACAAGCCCTACCACCAACCAAACTGAGCAAAATTTTTTGCCCCCCCTGGGAATCGAGACCGGGACCTCTGGATCTGAGACAGGTGGTTTTACCACTAGACCACAGAGGCGGTTAAATTACTAAAAACCTTAAAGGACTATTACTAACTTCGTAAACAACAACTTTTGTTCTATGACTTTTTACAAAACATAATACTTTTACCAAAAACAAACCTCCAAGATATGGCGGCATCTACAACGCCACATGGGAACTACGCATCAAATACATGACGTCACACAAATCCTGCATCGCGCAATCAGTTTGCCGCGCGACTAGCATAAAAACAACATCCCGACGTCAACCGTGGGGCAGTTGCCCACCAGACACAACACCCGTCTGTCTGGTCGGAGGATCCTCCCTTTTCTATGGAGGATAAGTGAACTATACACCCAGTTCCTCATACCTCTATACTGGTGACCCCGAACATGGACATGAGCAGCTAGTTCAGCGTGACGTTATCATAACTTCCTCAAGCTTTCGAGCGGCGAGTCACACAGCCAGCCAACACCCACGGCTTCCAATGGGTATCCTGACCACCTGCATGCAGCGACCGCGCATACCTGGTCATCACCCTCAGCCATTTAAATTTCATTGCTTTCATTGTTCCTAACACATTTCAATTCTGTATTTTGTTGTACCTACTTACGCCTCCAATGCATTGTCACTCGTCAGACACGGCAGTTTGTTTTGCTACGCTTAGAGTTGAGTTGTTTGCCTTCCGCATCCAGCCTATTCATGTTTCGGTCCGGCCACGACATTGCGCGAATTGCGGCGCGGCAAACGTTTTTTCTGTTTATTGCGTGGTCGAGACGCGCAACACACTGTGGCTTGTTGGGATCACACGCAATGAATTAAGAAAACCACTGCCGCTGCCGCCGCCGCGCAATGTCGTGGCCGGGCCGTTACGCAATACCCCGCAGAACTCGTCCAAGTTGCACCACAAAACTCGGTTCTTCGCCTTCCGCATCCAGTCTATCCAGTCTTCTTAAGATACGGCCACAATGTATAACATAAGTATAAGTTGGCTGAATCATCCCAGCGCTGATTTGTTTTCTCCCCTGACACTGTTTATTTTGCTTATATTTATGTATGTTTGTATCTATGTATGAGTTTATATTTTTTCCTTTTTCGAGTTATCTATCCCTTATGTTGCACCTGCCATGTTTTGTCTCTGCATCACCTTAAGGTTGAATGGTAGAAAATGCCTCAGACATTAAGTCTGCCTTTCTACAGTATTTTATAAAACATTGCTATGTAACATCTTTCTAGTTTCTATAGAGAGACTAGCAATGTTAAATAATGTGGACGTGTTATACCAAGTGGAGATGACACTACGACAATACATGAAAAAACAGAAAATACTAATGCATAAAATAATTATGAGTAAGTATTATAGGAACTATCAAATAAATCCGGAAATTGAAACTAAAATCGTGATTTTTCTAAACAAACTAAATAGATAAGATTGGCCGACTATTAGTGTAGTCAATCTTTGACTAGCTAGAAACTATTGGATATAAATTTGATTTAATTTTCGTATAGGTACAGACTAGGAACGTCATTAGATATACCTACGACATTTAATTTATTTTATGATCGTATTGTCGTCTCCACCTTTGTATACAAAAGTTTGTTACAATAACATAATCGTGACACTGCCTTACTACAAAATCGCGGCCGCTCCTCAAATCGCTCCGCTCGTTACCACCCGCTACCTTACGCTACAATTTAATTCGTCCTCATGCTAATAGGTCCCGGTCCCAGGCTAGGAGGCAATCTCGCAAGACGTTTCAGTTACTGATGGAATTACGTTGTATCACGACACTACGGTTTTGCAGTAACGTTACTATGTAAGAGTACGTTTTTATAGGGGTTTATGTTATAACTATACTCCATTTATATAACATTAGAGAAATAACTGTTCTCACCCTTTCGTTATTTTGATGTAAACGTTTAGTAAAATCCGTTATTTCACGATCACGGGAAATTTATCTTTTTTTTTTTTGTACTGTAATCTATTTACCAATTACATTATTAAAAATAACTGTATAGTGCAGTAATTTCAACAATATTACACAATAACTGTCGTTATTTAGTCGTTATTTGTCTAATGGAGTATAGCTCCTGTCATTCCAGATCTTTGACAGTCGTTACGGGTCGTCAGAAGCCCGATAGCCTGACAACCAGTCTTACCAAGGGGTATCGTTTTACCCAGCAACGGCTGTGGAGGTCATATAGGCAGTCGCTCCATGTAAAAAAACTGCATCCTGATAGACTAGAAGCCGACCCCAAGATCGATGGGAAAAAGCTATACAGATTAGCTGCTGCCCGCACCTTCGCACGCGTGGCCATTTCTATGTATTTCATTAAACTATTTTTGGTCCTGCTCTTGACTTCGATCTCGCCTGATGCAAAGCGATGGATGAGGTCTATGATGGGACGAGCGTGCCCAGAAGATGCCTGTTCACTCTTGCTGTAAAGGCATACGGGTTATATTTGGAAGCAGGGTTCGCCGATATATATCAGCGGATATATATCATGATATAAGTATATCACGATATATATCAATTGATTTTTTTCTTGATATATATCAATTGATTTTTTCCTGTCTTCTGAACAAAAAATTACTTAATCTGTTTATAAACAGATTAAGTATCTAGATCATTATTAGTAGTAGCATTTTTTGTTGGCATTTACTTGGGCCACTTACAGAGGTAAGTAACCCAACAAAAAATGCTACTAGGGATCATTGTGCCGATAGTCGTGACGGCCAATGGCATAATAGCCAAGAGTCTCGACCATCATCTGAAGTGGCTCTCGTTAGGTAGCTGGATCAAGGGCTAGATCCAGAAAGCGGTCCTTCTGGACACGGCGCGTATCGTGAGGAGGTTCCTCCCTCAGGAACCTTGACCACCGGTAGCTTGGACCCTGTTCCCGATACCGGTGGGCTACTATTTTGTATATTTTTAATTTTTTTTTTAATCTAATTATTTAAAAATGTAAATTATATGTTTTAAAATGAAATAAAGGAAATAATAATCAAGCAACAAGACTCAAATTGTTAGTAACAATATACTTACAAACTATGTTAGTAAAACATAACACAATAAAATAAAATAAACACTAACACAGACAGAATTTGTAACAGGCCCAGCTGATACCCTGCAGCAGTGGTCCACAAACGCACAATCTAGCCTACTTGCTACCATAGACAGGATGCTGTTTCAATTAAACCATTTACAGGCACTTTTGAATTGTCAAGGAGTCGGTCAGTAAAAAAAATGAAGCTACATTCCCATTCCAAAGCGTAGGTACCTATGGAGAAGAACGGGCAAGAAACTCCATGGACACTCTTTTAAATTAAATTATTACAAAAGTATTCGTTACATCTATAATGTTGAATTTATAACTAAAAGTGAGAACGATGTAAAAATAAAAATAATAAAAACTTACACGTTAAAAGCGTCAAGCGTAGGTACAACAAATAGAAACAAAATAAAATAACCCGTGGCAGCTAAGTCACAGTGTAGAAGCAGTCAACGCGAGCTTTCGCAAACATTCCAGATGCGCTGCAGTATCGGGGCAACCCCAACAGCACACTGAATGCATTATTGTACTGAACGCGAAGGGCACTGTATGAATTCTGAGTATAATGAGCCTACAGACTGCAAGAGTAAAAAGACGAGCAGTAAATATAGTGCGCTTAACCTCTTTAGAGGCACGCCTGAATCTGTGGGCAATCATGTTAGCTCTCACACAGCGCCCTCCGCTCCCTGTCAATATCCTGATCATCTTTGAGGCCAGTGGTCAATAAGTGACCCGGATATTTAAATTGGTCCTCCCTCAAAAGGGGCCTATCGCTTAACTTTACTTAAGGTACAGCTTCTGGGTACTTACCCCTGGCCCCAAAGACCATGACCACACTCTTCTTAACATTATATACCAGACCATGTAGTCTGGCATATTGCTCACAAGTGGCAACATGTTCTAAGCCCGCAGATTGATGCGCTCAGCAGCACCATGTCGTCGGCGTAGCTTACTTAGGCGAGCATTACCCCGCACTCCAACCCACACGGCTTAGACAGGGCACCAGCCTACCTCACACTATTGAACTGGTTTCCATACCAGTAACTGAGAGAATTTGTGTCACCTCTGTCGGCAATTACCTCTTCTAATTTATCTTACTAGCTTTTGCCCGCGGCTCCGCCCGCGTGGATGTCGGTTATCGCGTAAAAAAGTAGCATATGTCCTTCTCCATATCCCAGGCTATATGTATCTCTGCCAAATTTCATGACGATCGGTTCAGCGGTTTAAGCGTGAAAACGTAACACACCGACAGACAGACAGAGTTACTTTCACATTTATAATATTACTAGCTTTTGCACGCGGCTCCACCCGCGTGGATGTCGGTTATTGCGTAAAAAAGTAGCCTATGTCCTTCTCCATATACCAGGCTATATCTCTGCCAAATTTCATGACAATCGGTTCAGCGGTTTAGGCGTGAAAACGTAACATACAGACAGACAGACAGACAGAGTTACTTTCACATTTATAATATTAGTATAGATATATAGTATACTAGCTTAGTCGTTAAGTAGTAGGAATTTAAAAATGCTCTTTATTTACTAACCTTATTTCAATATTAACCTGCGAGGGTTCTGGCTAAATCTTGCAAAAATTTCTTTTACATTTTTGTGCTATATAAATTGATGGCAGAGGACATAGATTTTGCATCCATATAGCAGTCAATTCCACAAAACCTAGACTCTTCACGAACCACCATTTTTCTTCTTAAAAAATCTAATACCAATGAGAAGTTGCTCTTTTCCATGTGTCACAGCTGTCGTCTGCCAGGATACTGAAGGAACGTACATTCTTTACATCAGCTGTGATATTAGTGCCGATTCCCTTGTTCACAAACTAAAATAAATTTAAGTTCCGTGCATATTTTTCTTTCTATTTCATTAAGAAAAGGACAGAAGATAAATTGAAGTTAAGTCCTGTTAAATTAATCAGCGCTTGACGTAAATTGACTTATAGTCGGCAAGTTTTTAATCACGTCTAAACTTGTATGGCGTAGTGACAGGCGCTGATAAATTGACAGTACTATCCTAAAATTTATCTTCTGTCCTTTTCCTACTGAAATAGAAAGAAAAAGATGCACTGAACTTAAATTTAGTTTAGTTTGTGAACAAGGGAATCGGCACCATTGTCTCTAATGACATCCCCAAATAGATCGATTAAGTATAATTAATGTTGTTACTTAATAAACCTAATTTTTTAGCTTCGAGTCAGGGACCAGTGGGGCAGGTGCCCCACCGTGGGTACGCCATAGGATGTGGAAGGTCAGAAAGGCAATCGCTCTATGTGAAATACTGGTATTCAGCTGAATCCGGTTAGACTGGAAGTTGACCTCAAAAATAATTAGGCAGATTGTTATGCTAAAGACTTTTAAATAAACTTATAATAGACGGAAAAAGCCAATAACATCGAAATCTACTTGGTATTATTACCTTCAGGTCGCACCTGGCTCAGTTTAGTTCATGTCTCGTGTCATATGCCCCACATGACAGTAGAGCAATTCTGTAAAAATCTCACGGAGAAAACTTAGTAGTGAGTTTGAAGTGACGTGTAATTCCACCTGATGCTTGAGATTGACACTTGACGGCTCACTTCACATAAGTTTTCACAGTGAGAAGGTTACAGAATAGCACTGCAGCCAGTATATTCTGTATAAATCTCACCGTGAAAACTAAGGTGAAGTGAGCTTCAAGTGAGTTGTCATTCCACCTGCAGTGCTATTCTGTAGAAATCTCACCGTGAGAACCTAGGTGAAGTGAGCTTGAATTGATGAGCTGTCAATAGTGTCATTCCCTAGTCTCAGATGGAATGACAGTTCACTTCGAGATCACTTCACCTAAGTTTTCACGGTGAGATTTTTACAGAATCGACCGGCTGATACTAAGGATTGGCGTTATTGGCAGCTCACTTCACCTTAGATTTTAAAGAACAGCACTACCGTAATTTCACCTGATGCTTAAAATTGACACTATTGACAGCTCGCTCCACGCTCACTTCACCTTAGTTTACACGGTGAGATGGTTACAGAATAGACCGGCAGGTTGCATTGTGTCCAACTGAAAAATATTTTTGCAGAAAATATGGTACATTGTACCTCGTAGTGATTCAATGGCTGGGCTTACTACGGTTTATTTTCTTTAGTATTTTATAATTTTCCGAGTATTTAGATGAATTGTATAGTTTTCTCAGATGTCAACCTATCTGACGGTTGATAACCAAAGGTGGTGGTGTCGGTAAGTGTATCGTGTCAAACTTGGCTTTTATTTAATTAGAAAAAAATGTTTTTTTTGGGCCTGTTCTTGACCTCGATCTCGCCTGATGCAAAGCGATGGATGAGGTCTATGATGGGATGAGCGTGCCCAGAAGATGCCTGTTCACTCTTGCTTTAAAGACAAACGGGTTATATGTGGAAGGGAACACAGACGCTGGCAGAGAGTTCCACACTTTGGCTGTGCGCATAATGTGGAGGAGAAGCGTTGAGTACGACTGATCGCGATATCAACCAAATAATCGATCACGTCATGATGGTGTCACGGGATCAGAGTTTTTCTATGACATTTCTATTAAATCTCTTTTATTGCACCCCAGAACAGCTAAGATAGCATAATTTGTATGGGCAAGCTACTTAAGGGGCCGTGCACGAAATCGAGTGATTTTGATCAATTTTGTTCATCGTTTGTGAAAAAGAGAAAAATAATTTAAACAAAGTTATGTGTGATTTAAAAAGTCGTGTTCTTCGTTTTGCATGTGGCTGAGAGGGATTTTTCAAATAAATTAAGTATTCACATAAATTCACTAATATTCGCAACAAGTTTTCCGAAAAATTACGCGAGACTGACGTTTGATCATCTTTCTACAAGAAACTATTTTTGATTTTGGACATTAAAAAATATCATCAACAGCATTATATGGTCTACTTGCATGTGGTTGAACCACTTATTAGCTAAACATATCAAGAAATTTAAAAATCACACATTAGTCTTCAGCTATCCTTGAAATATAATAAAAAAAATATTTAATGATTATACAATATCTTCATTAAGTAAATCAACGCCGAAATAGAGTATATTTTCGAGAGCGCAAAAATTATGAAACTATTAACAGGTGCTGTGACTGGCACCACGAAAACTGTACTTTTATAGTCACACAGACTAAATGTTTTGATTATTTCAAGCTTTCTCACAATTAGATAAGAAATTGACATAAAAGAGTTTTTTTTCGTGCACGGAGCCTTAAGCTATTAACTGTACTTATACTTGTACGATTTAACCGAAAAAATATTTTATTTTAAACATAAATCAGTGTTTTTTGTTCAGCAGCCTATGAAAAAATTTCGAATAAAGAAAATATAAATTAATATAATAGAAATCACAAGAAAAACGTACAATAAAAATATGTTTAAACATAATTCGTATATATATTGCCTCTTAAATTATAAATATTATACAAAACTTAAACGTTATTTAATATGGACCAATTATTCTGTTGTTGATAAATTATTTCCTTAAAATTTTAAATTTCACGTAAAAAAGCTCAAACCATACAGTTTTAAGGATATACTATTAAAAAAAAAATTGTTTTCTATGCCACATCTTATATGTTTTTAATTTACAAAAACTAAGAAAAACCTATATTTTCAAGAAAGCAAGCATTTGAAACAAAACTGTTAAGCGTTAGTAGTGAACGTGCTTTTAAAAACCTAATTCTTCTGTTTCGTAATTAATATTACACAAAATGCAAAGAAAAGGGAAAATCAATTATATTTTCACAGACCAAGGCTTAAAAAATTACTATAAAAAGGCAACTTAGACAACTTACTGTACAGTTAGTATTTAATTACACTTAACACTGTATTTGTACTCTTTTCAATTACCAGATAGTCTTACAATGAAATTATTTAGACTTATACAATAATTACTGCAAACCCTACTTATATTATATGTATAATTAATTAGCAATACAACATAGCAAAAGTATTGATCATGTGATCTTATTACATTGAATTAAGTATGAAAATTTAATTATATATTTCATGATTAATTAGTTACATATTTTGTTTCACAATTTTTTTTTTTTTAATCAATGTTTCCAACTTGCAACAAGTAATCTATCAAACAATTCTTGTGATTTCGAAAATTATTTGGAAATTGGAATTACAAAATATATTTTCCGTACCTTATAAAATCTATAAAAATGTGCTGACTTAATTAAACAATATTCTCCACACACAATATTAAAACCAAACTACAAACTGACTGACATAATATTATTTTACCACAAAACCTTAAAAAATATATTTATAAGAACTTAAAGACATACAAAACTTACATAGAATACTCTTAAACTATACTCTCTATATTATTTTTTAAATTACTGTTACAAAATTATCGGTACATAATTGTCCTTCCACTAGAATCACACTGTTTTTATTTACAAAGACTTACATAACTATACTTACCTAACTAAAACCCATAATCTAACATAATAAGCGTACTTAAGACTTTATCGTTATTTACTACCTTTACAATGGTCTTGTGAGGCCAAATTTTAGAAGAAAAATCTCTTGCACCGTTGTTTTTTCTGGCCTCAAGAAAAACATAATTTTGTTATAATGCCAACATCCAGGGGCCCAAGTCTGCTATTTTTATAAATTCGTCACTCCAACACGATCCCATTGTCATTTTGCTAAAAGTTCGTAATCTGCTGAATTCATAATGGTCGATCATTGGTCGATCAATGGTCCCGTAATAGAATTGTATTACAATGACATTTTGAACATTTATTCATGCCAGATTACATTTATATATATTTTTACATATTATTTATTAGTTTTATAAGCAATCTGAAGTAATAGGAAGTTGAAGTTTAGTAGGAAGTTTAATTTGTCATTATGTACGAGATTACCAATTCTTTCAATGGAGTGTCAGTGGCTGACCATTTGAAAGTCATAATGACGCCATTATATTAGTAGATTACCAAACTTGTCAAAAACAACAATTATGAAATCAATGATAGACCATTCCGACACTATTGTAATAGCAGACTTGAGGCCCAGGAATGTTGCCTACTTTTCGACTGAAAAGTAGAAAAGTGACAATTACAAATAAAATCACACAACACTAACTTTCTGAAGTCCATAACGAGTTTACCAAAATAGTCCTTTTTTATAAGAAGTTAAGGGACCTAGGTTTTAGTGCTGTTTTCCTCATGTATTGATGAGCTAACTGAGTGAGGTCCAATTGGTCTTGAGTCATACCGCATGCGAAGGTTTGCCATTTGTAGTTACCCTGTAAATGTTAAAGTTATATCTTAATGAGCTCTTATTTATTTATTTATGTATACTTAGTATTGTATTTTTGTGGTGTACTATTAGGGTTGCCAACTTTTTTATACCAAATTATGGTATTTTCGAAGCCATTGCCTGTAAAAATATAGTAGATTAAAAAAAAAAAATCTTTCAATGCATATTTTTTGGTACTATGAACCTTTATTAACAGGTTTTTTATTATTAATGTCTCCTAACTATTTTTACACTCTAAATTAAGGTTAGAAAATACCATTACTTTATTAGCTTTTATGAGATTAATACGCGCCTTACTGCGATCATCTCGCCATTTGTACTGAAATAAAAATATAGTAGTTTCGCCTACTATATTTTTTCTTTAGAAATATAGTATTTAGGCCTCTAATATAGCAGGATACTATATTATATAGTAAGGTTGGCAACCCTATGTACTATCATCACAAAAATACAATACAAAAAATAAATCAAACACTACAAGATATACAATGGGCGGCCTTATCGCTTTTTGCGATCTCTTCCAGGCCTTGGAATGGAGAGTGATTTGCCCGGACATAAAATGTTGGTGTCGTTGGTGCTTCTTGGGTTTCAGCTGTTACGCTGCTGTCCACTGACAAAGGTCAACTGTTTTACGATAGCCCGGCCTTTCTAGTGTGCGTTACCGCAGCAAAATTAAGTCGAAAATAGTAATTTAAATGTTATAGATAATTAGTTGCCCAGCTTCCGTAATTGTTGCGCACATTTTAAAATTTGAAACACTTATAGTGTTTTAGTTATTTCACAAAAACATTTCCTGCTGGGGTAACGTTAGCGCAGCCAGAAATTTTCTTTTGTAATGGGAATATTGATATAAATATTAGCTATATAATTAGTTGTCTAGACGAGGTAAATGTTGCAACTTATTTTGTATTTTGTTCTTTCTTCGGCTGCGAAGTTATTCGAGATCCTGCTGGAGTAACGTTTGGGATTTTGCTGGATCTCTGAAACGGTTAAGCGGATTCTTATCATCTTTTGTACAGACGCCAGCAGGTCAAGTTACCCAAAACTGCCAAATTTTCGCAATCAACCTTGAACCTTATAAAAACCTTACCTTTTTAGTGATAAAGTTAAAAATCTATTAAAGAAATTTGACAGATTGTAGTAGCTTGATGTGCTGGCGTCTGTACATGACTTCTTAAAAATTTGTTTTAATTAGTTGTGCATTAAAAAAACTAAAATAATGCTCCGTTCAAAGATTATTTAATTAAATATAAAAACACTTCAATAGGACCTAACACTTTGATTAAGAGCTCTAAAGAGTAACTAATTTGTTAATTACTAACAAGATACTAAAGAAACTTCACATACATTTGAAGGCTGTTACAAGCTACAAAATAACGTTTAAAGTAAGTCTTAAGAGCTCTTATTCAAAGTGTTAGGTCCTGTTGAAGTGTTTTTATATTTAATGAAATAATCTTTGGACGGTGCATTTTTTTTTATGCACATCTAATTAAAACTAATTCTTAAGAAGTCATGTACAAAAGATGATAAGAATCCGCTTAACCGTTTCAGAGATCCAGCAAAACCCCAAACGTTACTCCAGCAGGAACTCGAATAACTTCGCAAACGAAGAAAGAACAAACACAAAATAAGTTGCAACATTTACCTCGTCTAGACAACTAATCATATAGCTATTTTTATTCCAATATTCCCATTAAAAAAAGGAAATGTCTGACTGCGGTAACGTTAACCCAGCAGGTATTTTTTTTTTTTTTTTTTTTGTTGAATAACTTTAAAAACTATACGAAAAAAAAAATGTGCGCTTCAATTACGGAAGCTGGGCAAATAATATCTATAACATTTAAATGACAATTTTCGACATTATTTTGCTGGGGTAACGCACACGCCTTTCTACAATACTTGACCACATAATAGTTGTTTTGAAACTGAGGTCATGGTTCCGTCAAGGAGCGAAAATCTGTCTCTAATTTAGTTAGTAGATTACCCAATAATGTGCATCAACATCATCATTTCAGCCGAAAGACGTCCGCTGCTGGACATAAGCCTCCCGCAGTTGGGGGGGTATGCCATAATCGCCACGCTTGGCAGGCGGGTTGGCGATAACAGTATGGTGTTAAAAGTGCATAGAGAACGCTGCTGCCCATTCTCTAGTAAGTCCCTTAGTCGCCTTTTACGACACCCACGGGAGGAAATGGAGTAGTGCTATTCTTTACGTCCGTCCCAATAATATTAGCCAGTTGTATTCTCCAATGACTAATTGAGCCTTTCAGCTAAACAGTCATGTCTATAGACTAAAAATAAAATGCTGGGCAAAATACGTGCTTTGCTTTAATTAAAATACTTTCCCGTATATATTTAAAATACAAAATACAGTAAGTATTTTACCTCTTTTTATTTAAAATACAAAATATAAATAGAGCCTTTTATTATAATAAATTGTCGTAAGTCAACTACTAATACTAACGAACTACTACTATTATGTTAATGTAAGGTCGACTTATAACTTGCACACTTGAAAGTGTATCGTATTGCTTAGGTAATTTTGGAATACGGTACTAGTATTAGGTACAAAGTCCTGTTTTTAGTTTATGTATAAGTCAGCATTTATATTATTCATATTCTGTTACTATAGACCATTGTAGTCTGAACAAATAAAGATAAATAAATAAATAAAATAAATATATTTAATCGTTAAATGTATTTATGTTAAAATGTATTTTGAAGTACTAAATACCTCATAGTCTAGTATTTGAAATACCAATTACATTTATAGAAGTAATTTCTCCCATAGGTTTCTTATTTCTTTATTGTGTTTATGTTCTTTATTGCGTCATGTTTACCGCAAATAACCATATTTTCTTTCTGTCTTTAATTGAAATACAATCCCAATTACGTATTTGTATTTCAATTACAAGTTATTCAAATGTATTTATGTTAAAATGTATTTTGAAGGCATAAGTATTTGAAGTACTAAATAACTCAGCTTCTGGTATTTTAAATACCAATTACATTTATAGAAGTAATTTCTCCCATAGTTTTCTTATTTTTTTACTGTGTTTATGTTCTTTTTTGCGTCATGTTTACCGCAAATAAACGTATTTTCTTTCTTTCTTTAATTGAAATACAATACCAATTACGTATTTGTATTTAAATTACAAGTTATTCAAATGTATTTATGTTAAAATGTATTTTGAAGGCATACGTATTTGAAGTACTAAATACATCAGCTTCTGGTATTTTAAATACCAATTACATTTATAGAAGTAATTTCCCCCATAGTTTTCTTATTTTTTTATTGTGTTTATGTTCTTTATTGCGTCATGTTCACCGCAAATAAACGTATTTTCTTTCTTTGATTGAAATACAATACCAATTACGTATTTGTATTTCAATTACAAGTTATTCAAATACTGCCCAACCCTGCTTACTAACCTAAACCATTAAGAAAGTAATACACATATATAAACAACAGATAACAGATATAAACTCGAGCCTTCTTCGCAAGGGGGACAGAAACTACAGAACGTGAACTGCTACGAACCTTAAATACTCCTTTTGCTTCGTTTACGTTAACATACACCAAAAAAAAATTGCTAAAATAGTAACCTTACTGCGTTAAGTAGCGAAACTACAATCAATATCGCGTTTCTGGCCTACAAACTCAAAACCCAAACTCAAAGCATTTATTTCAATTAAACCGTTTACAGGCACTTTTGAATTGTCAAAGAGACGGTCAGTTAGTCAGAAAGTTGAAGCTAGATGCCCATTCCAATACGTAGATCACTATGGAGAAGAACGGACAAGAAACTCCAAGGACACTCTTTTAAATCAAGATACGAGTATTACATAATCCTGGGTACATTATTCTTGTTGCTTCTATATGTGAGACAATGTAGAAACTAATAAAACAATTCAAAATATAAAATTACAAATTAAAAATAAGCCGGGCAGGCAGTCAAGAGATGACCAGTCCCAACTGACGGCGCCCGTTCACGAACATGACGCATGGATCAGCACCATCCAGCTCAACCATTTTGTAGGGAACCGAATGATCCAACACACGCGTCACCATCAGTGAGACATTTAAGTGAGCATGACAGCTGTTCAGGGGGCCAAGTCTACTAATGTAAACGTTGCAATGGTCTCTTCATTGTGAGTTTTTGACAGATTTGCCATACAAACACTGTCAAATACTCACAATGGCGAGACCATTGCAAGGTTTGTAAATTAGTAGACTTAGGCCCCTGTACGTATACACGCATTTGAGCTCATATACCAAGTTTTATTTTCTTTATCTTTACCTGAACTTACCTCAATTTCAAGAAAAAACTGATAGGTACTAACCAATATAAAAGGCGATGGATTCTCCTCCTTAATTTCAGAGAGCTCTTCGAGTCGATCGAACTTGATAGAACGGACGGCCGACTTCTTCACAATTATGGGCTCGTTACCCCGGGAGATCTATAAGGGAATTCGTTTTGCGTGCAATTTATGTGTGACAAGTGGCATTTTGATATTTTATAATTAAGTGAAAAAGTATCAAAGAGTGGATTTGTCTATTCCTACATACTTACTACTTTACTTTTATTATACCTTTTATTTTCTTTTTGAAAATGGAATATAATTTTACAAATATTTTTATTGTTTGTCAGAAACAATAAAAATATTTGTAATTGCTTTTAATGCATAATACTATAGCAATGTTCATGTAAAAACAAAAATAATCTTTCAATGAAACAAAAAATAATGTGATACTCTGAAGTTTCTGGTTTTTCTCGTTTAAACTTCGTTGAAGGGTAATGGATTGCAATACTTTATTTGTAATATACTAAAGTCAAAAATATCGAATTAATAACCATAACAATGAGTGACTGAAATCAATTCCATAGTAATATCAACGTTGAATTAAAATAACAATTAGGTTCTATGGCATGAAAATCTTTCTAATAATCAGCAACATTTAATTTTGGAGCTGCTATGCCAAGGGTGAAAAAAAAATCAAAACAAAAATGAAATGTACAAAATACATTTATTGAAATAAAAAATGACATCGGATCTCTTATGGATTGGATTGGAATACAAACAATATTGACAGAGACACTAAACTACTCAAAAAAAAAAAGAAAAAACACATCGAGATACAAAAAATATGTTGCCATAATACAAAGAAACTACAGCTACAGAATAAATTAAAGCATTTTTTTTTAAACATAAATAGTAACAAAAAACAATTTCTATAACAAGATATAAATAAATAAGTATTTTTTAAGAAGATTCAACACTGGCCTGTCAATATTGTGCGGGAATGGATTTGGCGGAAAAATACAAAATGGAGGGAAAAGGGGGTAAGGGGTAATGTCATTTATTTATTTCAAATAAAGTTTTCTTAAGTAGCTGCCGATATAAAAATGTTACAATTTAACAACAAAAAAAAAGTGACTGTATAAATACATATTCCACAACCTATGCGACAGCATTTTAGTCGTTATTCGAATGACAGTTAAATTAAGTATAAAAAATGTTAATATTTTAAAGGCAAAATACAAAGCAAAAATACTATAATTAATAAAACATCTAAATAAATAAATACAGGGATAGGACAGGTCACCTACTAGGGGTTAGTTAGTAGATCGAAAAAATCGTGCCCTAGAACTAAAAACGACCCTAAATGTCCGTTTCTCAACGATTTTTCTCATACAATTCCGTTTCAAAGAAAAAAACTCATTAAAAAAAACATTATCTTTTACATTTCATCATCAATATTGAACATCGCGTCCTAAATACTGTTGAAACTCAATAATTATTTTGTACTTATTTGTTTTTTGTTACTACGAACAGGTATTTTTTTTTTTTAACCTAAACAAATTAATACTTGAAATTATTATAACTAGTAACACTTAAATAATTTGGTGCATGGTAAACTTGAGGTATACTTTTGACGATTCCTACAACTAAATTTTTAACTAGGGAATTAAGAATATATTATTAAATTAATAGAAAAAAAAAAAACGAATAGTTCATTTGATGAAAACCTCATCTTTGGTTCCTTATTTTCTAATACCGTTTAACGTTTACATTAGTTTGGTGCAAAACCTACCTAAGAATTGATAAATCGATAAAATAAAAATATAAAAAATTTACAGCCGATTATCGATAAGAATAAGAAGTAATGAATATTCAATTCACATTTATACGATATTTCGTTTTAAATTTACGTAATTTGTTTTAATTTTAACGTATTTTAATAGTTAGTCATGCCTTTTAAGATTCCGTTTATACGTTCGATTTAGTCCTAATCGATATTCCATCGATATCGATTATTATTTTACCGAGAAATTAATCGAAATCGATCACCGATTTGCGCCTTGATTTTTAGTAATAGATCACAATAATGTCGCGTAATTTTATGTTAGTTCATTATTCGTTTAATGATTAGTTTCAATTAGAAGTGGGTTACCAGTTTGAAAATACAAAAATGTAAAAATCTACTATTCTGATAAATTTCAAGTCTAAACATCAATGGAAAACTTGACTTGATCTTGTAATAATTGACCAATTCTGGGTTGATACAGTTTAGATTGGCATCAAAATGCTTAGAAAAAGAATCTAAACATTTAAGTAATTCCTCTAGTGACCCACGTTTATTATTAAATGGCTTATGATAATGACTTAGTTAAGCGTGTCTTTAACTTACATTTTAATCACTATTATTCACAGTCCATAAATAGGGATGATGACTAAAAAATTGTCATGTCATGTAGATTATTAAAAAATATTGGACACGTATTTTTTCTTTTTTTACGTAATCAAAGCATTACGGCGACACATTGAGTTAAAATGTGGCATGACGTAACGAGCCCAAGTTTAATGTGTTTTATCTAAGTAATTTTTTATTAATATGATAAAGAAAAAAATATGTGTCTAACATTTTTTTATTATCTGATTGACGGACTAAACAGTTTTTCATATTTTTTTTTTTAACCCAGGAAACATCCCTATTGTCTTGTGATATTACGATAATCATAAAAAGCATAATCTGCCTATAATATTTCCACTATTGGGACACAGGCCTTCTCTCGGTGAGAGGGAGTAGGCTATATATAATCTACCACGCGGGCCCAGTACGGATTGGTAGATGTCACATGACATAGAATTTTTGGTTCTAGAACATGCCGGTTTCCTCACGATGTTCTTGTTCGTGTTCATGAAAAAACTTTATTTATAAAAACTACATCGTTCAATTTCTATTGGCCCTTGTTGAATTCTTGAAATACATTCGAATTTCGAATCGAATATTCTATGGTAGGGATCACCAATTAGTTTCATTGAGGGTCCATTTAAAACAACAATATGACTGTCGCGGTCCGTTTGATAGACGAAAACTAGAAACCCAGAATAAAAAATAAAATAAAAAATGAAAAGAAACCTGAAAGTAATCAACAATTACTATGTATTGGACAAGTGTTCTTTTTACTTTGAACTTAGATACACTACACACACACTACACTACACTATATACTTTGATACTTAGATGTCTGAAGTCTGAGTAAAGTGTATGCAAGCTAAAACTCAAAATAGTATTTTCATATTTTTAGATTAAGTTTTAGTTATATTTTTTACTATTTACTTAAGGTCCGCCATTTGGTGACCCCTGTATTAAAATATATTTGGGAAATCTATGGGAAAGAAATATATTTTAATATCCTTTGCAATGTGAACTCATTAATTAGCAACACATCGATACAGCTAAATACGCAAAGCAACTAATAAACAATATTTGCAATCGATTTTAGCCTTCAGTGATTTTTACCGATTCACCATCTGATCAATGTATACAACTGAGAAACTCTCATGTCAATCGATTAGAATTTTTATCGATTTCAAAATGATTAATCGACTAATAAAATATCACAAGACGAAACTAATTCAATAAGCTTAATCCCGACCTACATATTAGTGAACATATAATAATCATTTAACGCATCCTCCTGTCCATTATCCTTATCAACGGTCCACCATTGGTTCTCCTTCTGCGCGTAATCATTCTTATTCATAATCTTATTGGTTAAAATCTCATCAATACGTGATGTCGACGGCTTCTGATTGGTTACTTTGTAAATGTGATCTGCTAAGGCATTGGCTAGGACTTGTTTTGGCGCGATAAGGGTGTCACAGGCTAATTCGTTCCCTGTGTTAATAGTTCTAAGTCTATCCGCGTTTAGTCGACTGAAACTGGGGTTGTCTAAATTCGTAATATCTCTAAACGGTGTGATTTCTGTAATTTGTGAGTTGAATTCAGGGTATATGATGTCAGTGGGTCCTAAGGTGTTAGGTTCGGGATTAGTAAGGAGTATAGACCTGTGTTGTACCTTAGTTTTCTCAGTGATGACGGCCTCAATATCAATTTCTTCGTATTTGCTGGTTTCTGGGGTGTTTTCGGGGCTTATAAGTGAATGTAAGCTGGTTGATTCTTCTAGGAGGGAATGCTTGACGATCGATGGTGGTGAGAACATTACTGAGCTGTCTCCGGCTAAGGTTTTGCTCTGGAACAAATTGAGAAGGATTTTGTTAGTGATATGAGGATTTTTATCTAGTCAACGTTTGTGAAACTTGGAAGATTAAGGTCTGATTTTTAATAGTCAGTTAATTTTCATCTGCGGAGTACATCGACACCTGCAAGGAATAACATTGTAACTAATATTTAGTAAATTTACAGGAGAGCGCGTCAAAAAAGTCTTAAAATATACATATATATAATAATATAATCATACGAAAGTGTAGCTAATCCCTCGTTGACTCATATTTTCAAGGTTGGTTGGCAAAAAGACTTAACCGAAATCTGAGAGAGTTTTTTAAATCTTTGACGAGCTCTCCTGTAAAGTTACTAAATATTAGTTAGGTACAATGTTATTCCTTGCAGGTGTCGACATATTGCGGTAAACAGCTTTTGTTTAAAAAATTATGACAAACTGTCATATTTTTATCCTTCAGATAAAAAGTTATGTAACTATTGAAAAATCACCCCATATTTATGGTGAACAAAAGCAGAGAAAAAGTTGCATAAACATTTCTTTTTCCCCACTTGCAACAATTATTTTGTACAACCTATGGTTCATCAATAAGAAACTTTAACATATCATTGCTGCAACATTTCATGTGACCAGCAACATAAAAAAAAAATGTTTAATGCACGTCAATATTCAGAACAATAAGTGATTGGAGCCTCCTTTTAAGCCTGTATTAGGAGACTCCGCTCTGTCATACAAAGTTTTTTGTTTTTTATTTTTCATACAAAAGTTACAATACATTGTTCTCGGTGTGTATGGTAACATTGGTAACATGATTCCCGAAAAAAATAAAAATGATGTGAAGGCAATATTTTTCTTAAATGAAAAAAAAAATCTCTTCCTGGAGTCATAAGACACTCTACAATACTGCACTCAATCAATCAATCTTTATTGTGGATCATAGGTAGGTACATAATACAGGTCTTAAAAAAATTAATTGTGATCAGCTATGTCCCATCTTTAGGGCATACAATAGAAACACACACAATTGGGATGTGTCCTGGGTAAAAAAAAAAGAAAAACTGTTGAGTCCGTCAATCAGATAATAAAAAAATATTAGACACATATTTTTTTCTTTATCATATTAATAAAAAAACGACTTAGATAAAACACATTAAACTTGGGCTCGCTACGTCACAGCTACGTATAAAATCTATTGAGCAGTGACGTCATGCCACATTTGAACTCAATGTATTGCGTAATGTTTTGATTACGTATGTGATGATATTGATGAGTGGGTACATTAACAATGTTGGTGGTGGTATAAGAATGAACTATTAAATATGGCAGTCATTACTGGAGCTTGTTGTTTGATTCACGTTCCACATATCTTAACATGGCGCAGCCGGTAGGATATGTGGAACACAATCACTTCGCGGGTCATCTGCCACAATACTGCTCGCTTGTGTGACAATGAACCTTGTGTTAGTGTGTTACGGTTCAAGTTAACTTACCGGCGTCTCAATATAAGACACATCAGGCACTCTGCTGTGCGCGTTGTGATGCGCATGCGGAGTACTGGTCACCGCGCCCCAACTGTGAGCGAGTGCCTTGCGAGCTCGCTTGTGTGTTCCCGGAAGGTTTTCTTTACCGGGTTCCGAACGACGTTTGAGGCTGCCTATGCCGGAGTCATTTATCTGTGTAAGAATGATGGAAGTTATTACATCATCATCATCATTTCAGCCGAAAGACGTCCACTGCTGGACATAAGCCTCCCCCAATTGGGGGGGTCTGCCATAATCGCCACGCTTGGCAGGTGGATTGGCGATCGCAGAATGGTGTAAAAAAATGTATAGAGAACGCTGCTGCCCATTCTCTAGTAAGTCCCTTAGTCGCCTTTTTACGACACCCACGGGAGGAAATGAGGTGGTTCTATTCTTTACGACATATTCACCTGTACAATAACATTGTCATGCTCTGCCGTAGACAATAGTAGCGAGTCGTTGAGCTGCACCGTACTATCAGAATCCTCTCGTTTCATCATCATAGTGATGTCTTACTTATAATAATGATTAAAATATTCGCCTGTACAGTAACATTGTCCTGCTCTGCCGTAGACAATAGTAGCGAGTCGTTGAGCTGCACCGTACTATCAGAGTTCTCTCGTTTCATCATCATAGTGATTTCTTACTTATAATAATGATTATAATATTTACCTGTACAGTAACATTGTCCTGCTCTGCCGTAGACGATAATAGCGAGTCGTTGAGCTGCACCGTACTATCAGAGTTCTCTCGTTTCATAGACATATTGATGTCGTACTTATAATAATGATTAAAATATTCACCTGTACCACTGTACAGGTGAATATTTCTACATTGGACAATGGACAATGTTACTACATTGTCCTGCTCTGCCGTAAACACTAGTAGCGAGTCGTTGAGCTACACCGTACTATCAGAGTTCTCTTGTTTCATAGACAGTGATGTCGTACTTATAATAATGATTAAAATATTCACCTGTACAGTAACATTGTCCTGCTCTGCCGTAAACACTAGTAGCGAGTCGTTGAGCTGCACCGTACTATCAGAGTTCTCTCGTTTCATCATCACAGTGATGTCTTACTTATAATAATGATTAAAGTATTCACCTGTACAGTAACATTGCCTTGTTCTGCCATAGACGATAGTAGCGAGTCGTTGAGCTGCACCGTACTATCAGAGTTCTCTCGTTTCATCATCATAGTGATGTCTTACTTATAATAATGATTAAAATATTCACCTGTACAGTAACATTGTCCTGCTCTGCCGTAGACGATAGTAGCGAGTCGTTGAGCTGCACCGTACTATCAGAGTTCTCTCGTTTCATCATCATAGTGATGTCTTCTACTAATAAACCGGGACTTGATGGTTCGTATTTTAAACCGGATTTCTTGCCGAGCTCTGCCATTGCGATTTTGAAGGGGGTTGGGGTTCTGTAAAGAAAGAAAAAGTAAAATTAATCTATGTGGTCGGTGGTATTAAACTGAATGCAGCTGTTGTGTTTGAACTACGACTTATAGGATTAAATTTCCAAATTAGCACCATTTTCTTCAAACTACACATAATTTATATGTAGTTTTACATACATAAAGGAGGGGCTTGTGGCTAAGTTATAACAGCCGCACGGGTCGATCGATCAGGTTAAGCTTAGCTTGCCGCGGTTGGTCCGTGGATGGGTGATCGTCATCTTAACATACCGAGACACCTCCGTGCCTCTGAAATCACGTTAAGCCGTCGGTCCCGGCGGTCATTCGTGAATCTTTGACAGTCGTTATGGGTCATCAAAAGCCCGAAAGTCTGACAACCAGTCTTACCAAGGGGTATCGTATTACCAAGTAGCTTTGTTGTGGAGGTCAGATAGGCAGTCGATCTATGTAAAATACTGGTATTCAGCTGCATCCGGTTAGACTGGAAGCTGACCCCAATATAGTTGGGAAAAGGCTAGGCAGATGATAACATACATAAAGTCGCGCCATTCTCCCATGACGTAGAAACTTGTGCTTCATTGACGTTCATACATCTGCAGTGCTATTCTATAACCATCTCACCGTGAAAACTTAGGTCGCGTTCCGAATTGCACTGTAATCGATTTGAGCGTGCTTATACGCGTACAGAATTGGCGTGAGCGTGATAACGATGTCCCGTGTATCGTCATAGATGACGTCATGACATCCACCATCTTTCGGTAACGCCGACTGTATCCTTTATTAATATCACCGTGAGCGCTGTCAAACAGCGCTCAGCTGTCATAATCGTGATATTCTAAATCGGAACACAAATTATTGTGAGTGATAAAAGCAATTACAGTCTAACTCGGAATGTGGCCTTATGTAAAGTGAGTGAGCTGTGTCAGTGGGATGCTACTGACAGCTCACTCACTTCATCTAAGGCTACATTCCGTATCGCTCGTTATCGCTCATAGCACTCACATCGATATAATTTGCGTTCCGATTTAGAATATCGCGATTATGACAGCTGAGAGCTGTTTGACAGCGCTCATGGTGATATTAGGATAAGGTCGGCGCTATCGCAAGATGGCGCATGTCTTGATGTCATCTATGACGATTCACAGGACATCGTAATCGCGCTCACGCCAATTCGGTACGCGTATAAGCACGCTGAAATCGATTACAGTGTAATACGGAATGCGGGGTAAGTTTTCACGGTGAGATGGTTACAGAATAGCACAGCTGTTCATACAAGTTATGTGTAAACTGCTACTTACTTGGGTGTATTACTCTTCACCGTATTCGGTCCGCCCGGCGTGACGTGGTTCACAGGCGTCGGCGTTTGTAGTAGAGGACTCGCACTCCATTCCTGAGAGAAATCAGTTTGATGTGTTAAAGATTTGATATATCAGAGGCTGTAAGTAATGGGCTAAGTAGGTACACACGGCTACATATCAAGCAGAATATGCTGACCTCTCACTATACGGAAATCTTATACAATGTGAGATCAGCTTATACTGGAAATGTATAGAATAATGTGTAGCCGTGTGTACATAGTAAAGGTAGGATGCAGTGGCGTATTGTGTAAATGCGGATTGTGTAATTGCTGTAAACATTTTGACGCCCTTAACCTCTCATATGTCGTAATTAGAGACACAATTAAAAACCCATTGTGTCTCGCGTAGATCTACGTTCCGGCATATGAAGGGTTAAACATCTACAATTTATTGTTAGCTCCTAGATTATTTATTAGAATCCAAAAATTTGGTTGAAACTGCACAATTTTTTTTTTTTAATATTTCATATGATACAGTTAGCAAAACTTTTTTTTTTCTAATTTGCCCTCCAAAAGTGACGGAGATATTCAAAATTCATTCATTTACGTTACACGTCCGTGTTTGGGTCACAGGAATTTATATGTGTACCAAACTTCAACTTAATCGGCGCAGTAGATTCGGAGCAAATTGGCTGTGACAGACGGACAGACAGACACACACGAGTGATCCTATACGGGTTCCGTTTTTTCCTTTTGAGGTACGGGACCCTAAAAACGGGCAGAAATCTAATAATACACCCCCGGACTCCTAAATCGAGCCAACCTGCACTTTTTGTATGAAAGTCTATAACTCGTGTAATTAAAATTCATGACGACACCAAAATGATGGCCAGTATGTCAAAGATTGTAACTTTCCGACTGATATTTATAACAAAATAATAATATGAGTTCAAGCGAGGAATCTGATATTAATATAGAACCTACTCCACCTGCTATTTTGAACGAGTCTCTTGACAAAAAAAAAAAAAACATAAATGTCTATTCTAACAGAAATTGGTATTTACAAACTCGTGGCGTGACGCTTACATTCGTCTACTCGTTTGTAAAAACCAACTTACCGCACTAGTATCATAAATAACTATTATTGTTCTGTTTTAATCTTTTGTACGTACTGCTGTAGGTGTTCAAATAAATATTTAAATAAATGTTTGTTTAGCGAGCAGTGTCTCGTGATGGTTAACGCCTGGTTAGCCTACCATCTTCCGGTAGTGTATAATTAATTAACGATATTTTACCTTAGTAGCATGCCTAAGAGGCGTAGAATCTAGCGTCGCGAAGGATATCGCGGCGGGCGAGTTGAGGAACTGCGACGGACTGAACGGGAGCGCCTTTATCGGAGTCACGCCCGACTCGCGACACTCGAACGCTTTCGATAGCGTGTCGGTCCATGCCTGGAAATAAAGAAGTATTTGATAAGTATATTTTATTTTTTCAGCACAAAAAAAAAAATGTACAGAGGCCGACTTAATGCCATAGGCATTTTCTACCAGTCAACCTTTGGGTGGTGCAGAGACAAACAGTGGTAGGTGCAATTATGAAAACTGGAGGATTAATTAAATTAATGATTTATTATTTTTAATTAATTAAATTAATCAGCGCCTGTCACTACTCCATACAAGTTTAAACGTGATTAAAAACTTGCCGACTAAAATGACGTCAATTTACGTCAAGCGCTGATTAATTTGACAGGACTAAACTAAAATTTATCTTCTGTCCTTTTCTTAATGAAATAGAAAGAAAAAGATGCACTGAACTTAAATTTAGTTTAGTTTGTGAACAAGGGAATCGGCACCACTAGCCATCTAACACTACTAAACATTATGTAGATGCATTATCAGTAAAGATCGGATATTCGGATGCATATTCACCTAAAGTTGAGATGTTTGCTATTATGGAAAGCCCTTTTGTATCGAATAAATTCCGCGATACCGGTGTTTTATTTTTATTTTAACTAACACACACCACCGATACTCTTACACCCTACATACACATATTGCATATATTACTATATACGCATAGGGGGTTAAAATAATTTTAAATCAATATGCATCTGAATAGTTATGCAATCCAAGAATACCGGGTATTTATTTTTTTATTTTAATTAATAATATTTTAGAAGACGCTTCTATACTATACACCCGACTAGTTATGCATTGCTGGTATTACGGGATATTTTCTAATAAAAAAAATTATTTTAAGAAGCTGCTTCCATACTTTCATAGCTAATAATAAAATTAACTTTAGGTAAATAAGCATCCGATTATCTGATCTCTAATTAACAGTCTAACAAACATATTAAATTAACAACTAAAAATTAAAAGCTCTCTATTCTGTGGCGGCATCTACAACGCCACATGCGAACTACGCATCAAAGACCTGACGTCACAAATCCTGCATCGCGCAATCAGAGTTTACCGCGCGACTATAATTTAATACAACATCTCGACATCAACCGTCAGGCAGTTGCCCACCATACACAATACCCGTCTGGTCGGAGGATAGATGTATATAAGAAGGATAGATGTCCTTTACCATAGAGTATGAGTGAACTTTAAACCCTGTTCGTCATACCTCTAAAACTCAATCTGCCTAGCCTTTTCCCCAACTATGTTGGGGTCGGCTTCCAGTCTAACCGGATGCAGCTGAATACCAGTATTTTACATGGAGCGACTGCCTATCTGAACTCCACAACCCAGTAACTGGGTAACACGATACCCCTTGGTAAGACTGGCTGTCAGACTTTTGGGCTTCTGACGACCCGTAACGACTGTCAAAGATCCACGAAAGACAGCCGGGACCAACAGATTAACGTGCTTTCCGTGGCACGGAGGGGTCTCGGTATGTAAAGATGGTCACCCGTCCACGGACCAACCCCGGCAAGCGTAGCTTAATCTGACGGTTCGACCCGTGCGGCTGTACTTAGCCACGAGCTCCTGCTCTCCTCCTAGTTCGTCATAACTCTATACTTCTATTAATTAAATAGTAAGTATGATCCTAAAACACACATATTTACACATTTACCTAACATAACTTACTACATTTAATAGGATTTTTGCGAATTTGTTGAAATAATATGAAAACTATCTGGAGCAGTGGTTTCATTGCCATTTTGACTGAGTTCCCAACGCCATCTACACAAATAAATAAAATTGAAGTGTCTGTTTGTAATGTCAACATAACAGCTTTTTCCTAAATGCTTATGAAAGTATATACGATACTTATAACAAAACAAACAAGTTTTAAAATATTTGTCTGTCTGTCTGTCGGTTTGTCTGTCTGTCGGTCTATTCATCCTCGATAATCTCCGAAACTGCTGGACCGATTTCGACAGGACTTTCACTAGCGGATAGCTGATGTTGTAATGGAGTATAGGTCGGTAATACTTACCGACCTATACTCCATTTATATTATTTTTCATAACATTAGACAAATAACTGTTCTCACCCTTTCGTTATTTCGATGTAAACGTTTAATAAACTCCGTTATTTCACGATAAATAGAAAGCACTGTAATCTATGTACATACCATTTACATTAAAAAAATAACTCTAAAGTGCAGTAATTTCAACAATATTACACAATAACTGTCGTTATTTAGCCGTTATTTGTCTAATGCTATAGTAAATAGAGTATAACTCACATCTATTTTAGAAAGAGCCGTAGCCGCGGAAAGCAGTTAGTTAGTACTAAAACAAAAATAACAAACCACAGATACAATACTCTGACTCACATTAGCGCTGGTAGTGATTGTGTTGATCTTCTTAGCTTTCCTCCTGAGTATGGGGGGCGGGGAACTAGTCTCTAACACTTTCTTCTTAGGGGATGTGTAGATTGAGGGCACGTCTATCTCTCTGGTTGATTCTGCTTGCACTGTGTAGGTAACTGTAACGGAGAAAGATGATGAATTATTACTATCATCATGTCAGCCGAAAGACGTCCACTGCTGGACATAGGCCTCCCCCAAGCACCGCCACCTCGACCGGTTCTGTGCTTCCCGCATCTAACGGATTCCTGCGGTTTTCATAAGGTCGTCGATCCACCTTGTGGGAGGCCTTCCAACGCTACGTCTTCCGGTACGCGGTCGCCACTCCAGAACCTTTCGGCCCCATTGGCCATCTGTTCTGCGAACAATGTGCCCTGCCCATTGCCACTGATGTTTGGCAATTCTTCGAGCTATGTCGGTTACCTTGGTTCTTGGTAATTATTACTATACTCCATTTTGAATAAGATTAGACAGGGCGTACAAGGGTCCAATAGCGCAACTCCTTTAAAAAAGTATTATCTCATGACTGAGAAGGAATTATGAAAAACGGCTCAATTAGGAACCTCGGTAAGTGTGTCTAGAATGTTCTAATACCTTTTATAAAGTTTCATATTGAGACATGAAGCAACAAAATATGATCTAGAGGAATGTGGCCGCTTTTCTTTAGCTGATGCTATAATGAGTAACTGAAGTTACTTTTATTTTCGACTCAAAGTCAAAGTCAAATCATTTATTTCAAATAGGCACGAAGATGCACTTTTGAACGTCAAAAATTACATGAATAGTTAATTGATTCTAGTTGCGCCTTCCAAAAGGTAGTTATGTATGGAGAAGAATGGGCAAGAAACTCCATACTTACTCTTTTAAAATGTTAACAATAGTTTGTATACATTAATTAATAATTATAGGTGAAGACGATGTACCTAGAATAAAAAATAAAATAAAATACTTACCACAATTGGTAAAAAGAATGAAAAATGAAGTAATGACAGAAAAATTTATAAATGCGATAGGTACATGGTGCTCACATATTTACAAACATTGTATATGATTTTCAAAAAAAAAAAAATAAACAAATAATAAGTCAGTGTGTGAGTTAAATTTATATTAATCACAGAAATTAAAAATTAATATCATAAAAATTATAAATTATACAGTTAAATTAGCAACCAGTTTGATTTTGTCTAGACTAAATTGTCCTATGGAGCAGGACCAGCATGTTTCCAAGCATTCTTATCTTGGATATAATCCTCTAGCTACTACACTAGCTGCTGCATGCGGGTTTGCCCACGTGAATAAAAAAAAGGGGTTCTGTCTTATCGACACCTCCTAAGTACAACTAAGTAACTGACAAATGCAAATTTTATAGGAGAGCGAATTGAAGATTTCAATTTTTTTTTAATCGCCTTAGCTAAGCCCCTACGTTTGAGAAAAAAGTATGTTGGGTTAATTGAAAAAATAAAATAAAATTGTATGTGGTAAATATATGTATATATTAATAATAATTTTAGATTTCATAATAATTTTAATTTTGATGTTGATTTTAATTTTGTTTTAGGTTTATTTAAATTTGTTAAAAAAAAATAAAAAAATTGTGATTTTAATTTTAATTGTGATGCTTATTTTAATTGTGTTAATGATTTTATAATTCTGTTTAATTGTACCTATGATCCAAAGTTGATTGAAGTAAATAAATAATAATAATAAGCCAAAAGTTCAATAAAAACCGTTTCGTGTATCTGGCAGATACATACGTATACTTAGCGGGTGTCGTTATGTAATTTTTACGTTCGTAAAGATTCTCAGCCTAATTTGAATACATGACTTTTAATTTTGATTTTATATAAATTGTTATAAATACTTACCAGCATCTTGATTGTTCTCATTCCCTGTAGAAGAATGGCTCAAATAATTTCTGAGAGGTGAGTCAGTTGGTAACGTATCTATGTTCACGAATCTGTAAGTAAAATGTTTAACTGTTAAACCTTCACATTGAATATCAAAATAGTCAATTTCTTTAAAGGGTAAATCACAATTCCTCAAACCCGGTTGAGTCAGTTAGAATGTTGTGTGAGTAGACATAATCATTTCACTACATAGTATAAAACAAAGTCGCTTCCCGCTGTCTGTCTATCCCTATGTATGCTTAGATCTTTAACACGTTGACTGTCCGTGCATTATATGTAATGCATTTCCGACTCAGTCATGACGTTCGTGCATTACTTACATGAAATGCATTAGGTAATACAAATTACATTGGCTTTTTTGTGACTTGCGACGATTGAACTAGTTTTTTTTTTTTTTTGCAGACGTATATACAAGGATATTAAAACAGCAAAAAAAAAATATACAAAAAAAAATACCAAAAAAATATATATATCGAAAGAAATAATACGGACGTCTCTTGGTACGTAGTAAATTTTGCTTGTACAGTCAACGTGTTAAAACTACGCAACGGATTTTTACGCGTTTTTTTTTTTTTTAATAGATAGTGATTCAAGAGGAAGGTTTATAAGCACATTACATGCATAATATAGTAGAGAAACACTGATAATTTTAGAGGTTTCCAATATGATGTGGTAATTTTTTTTTTTTTTTTTTTAAAACGTTGCCCCACTAGTAATTTCTCCTGTATCGTGGGTGCGTTTACAAACATTTAAACTCACATACACAAACAGCCAGACCCGGAACAACTAATTGTAGGTCATACAAATATTTGATCCGTGCGGGAATCGAACCCGCGACACGCAGTGCAGCAGTCAATCGCTTAACCACTGCGCCAACCGTTTTAAACACATTTTTTTGCGCTTACGTTGCAAACGCTGGCTGAACCCTACGAGATAGATCAAAGTAATGTTTTACAGTATTGTACACCTTAAAAAGGTCTACAACAAAGTCTGCGATGGTATATGTCTATCTCTTAGGGATAACCCACAATAACCATTTTTTATCCTTTACTTTTTACGAGAAATAATGACTTATTTACGAAACGATTTTAAGCAATACAACATTAATCCTCATCCAATTATACCCAAAGTCTGAAATTCAGATAATTTATGTAAACAAAGTAATGTCAAGAAAAGTCACTGTCAAAATGACAGAACAGTGGTGCAAAACATTTTAACATTAAATATTTTTGTAAATAATCATCGATAAAATTAAAGTGAATTAATTATAAGAACTATGCAAACAAAATACCGTTGCCAAACAATGTCTTGTGTAGTGTGTCGGAGACACGGTATATGCTCGTCATCATCAGCCCTTTTAAGCCCAGTGCTAGACATAAGCCTCCCAAAATCGATTTCCAATCGAAACAGTGTACAGCCGTTTTCATCCAAAACGTGGCTAGATATGCTACTTACAATATGAATCTATGTATGAGAGTTTTAATATTAGTGTTGTTGAAGATGCAAAAATTTTGAAAATGTTTGGATCTCCTGCATTGTTACCAGTATCATAAAATATTTTATAGCAGAAAATCTCTTTTTATTAATAACTTTGTTTAAAACCGAAAATTTATAAAAATAATTACGATATGATTGTTTTTTAATTTTTTTTTTTTTTTAAATCAGTACTTAAAAGAAAATGGAACCTCTTTTTTCGCAATTTTATGTGAATTACCATTACGAAGATATTTTTTTGTTATGTTATCTCCTTTGTTTACATAAATTATCTGAATTTGAGACTTTGAGTATAAGTATCATAAATACATTGTACATTTAATATAAATCAATATGGCCCTTTACAGCATGTAATTTAAATGAATATTTTCGAAGATATTACAGATTTAAAATACAGGGACATAGCGGTTGCGGCGGTACCGGCCGGGGGGCCAGCGGATTCTGTAGTATATTTAGTATCAGAATTGCACCCGTGCGAAGTCGGGGCGGGTCGCTAGTATTTCAATAAATAAAAAAGGTTAGAGGGTTGTTTAGTGTTTAAACTAATCTACATAAAAACTACACCCATCAAATAAATATAAAAACATTCTAACACTAAACCAAGCTAAATGACGTTGAAAAGTTGTAAGTGAATTGACAAGAAACAATAACAATTTAACTTGTTGTTCTAATGGCGTGTTTCCACCAAAATTGTGTTCGGTACATTTGTTCACAAACATTTTGTGCAGAACTCCAACAGTGAAAATAGCGCCTTAACTGTTACAGTCTAACAGATCCAGTTAACTCATTTTGCATTTCCCCATTCTTGCGTAGAGACTAGGTACTGGATCTACCAACCTTTTGGGAAGTTCCTTTGAAGCAAGCTATACAGCAATAGGCCAAATACTCACTTGAAAGGTGCATCGAGTCTCAACTTCACCGGCGACCAGGGGGACTGGACACCGCTGTCTATCAAAGGACTTCGGAGGAACAGTTTGATGTTGTAAATTTGTTAGCTGATCCTTTAGTAGCTGTCTAAAGTATAGCACATAACATGCTGCTAGACACTTCTCTAGAACGTTCTAAATTTAATTCTACTTGAAAGGATTGTCCACTAATTCAATATCAGCGGAGCCCAGTCCCCCTCTATCAGGGGACTTCGCAAGAACAGTTTCATATTGTAAAGTCTGCTGATCCTTTATTAGCTGTCTAAAGTGTAGCACGTACTTCGAATGAGGTTGGCTTAGCCTAACATGCTTCCAGACACTTCTAGAATGTTCTAGAACGTTCTTTTAATTCTACTTACTTGAAAGGAGCATCCACTATTTCAATTTCAGCGGCGACCAGTCCCCCTCGATCAGGGGACTTTGCAAGAACAGTTTGGTATTGTAAATTTGTCAGCTGTCTTTAGTAGCTGTCTAAAGTGTAGCACGTGCTTCGAATGAGGTTGGCTTAGCCTAACATGCTGTTAGACACTTCTAGAATGTTCTAGAACGTTCTAAATTTAATTCTACTTACTTGAAAGGAGCATCCACTAATTCAATATCAGCGGCGACCAGTCCCCCTCTATCAGGGGACTTTGCAAGAACAGTTTCATATTATAAAGTCAGCTGATTCTTTAGTAGCTGTCTAAAGTGTTGCACGTGCTTCAAATGAAGTTGGCTTAGCCTAACATGATGCTAGACACTTCTAGAATGTTCTAGAACGTTCTAAATTAATGAATACACGGACGGCACGGTTGCCGCAATGGTTAAGTGATTTACTGCTACGCTGCGTGTCACGGGTTCGATTTCCGCACGGAACAAATATTTGTATGACCTACAAGTAGTTGTTCCGGGTCTGGCTGTTTGTGTATGTGAGATCAAATTTTTGTAAACATACCCACATATCGGAGAAGTTCCTAGTGTGGGAAAAGGATAAAAAAAAAATCCTAGACTTCTACTTACTTGAAAGGAGCTTCCACTATTTCAATATCAGCGGCGACGAGTCCCCCTCTATCAGGGGACTTTGGGGAAACAGTTTGATGTTGTAGATTCGTCAGCTGATCCTTAAGCAGCTGTCTAAAGTGTAGCACGTGCTTCGAAGGGGGTTGGCTTGTGTTTGACGAGTTACTTTGCGTTGATTCATTGAAAGGATCTGACCAGGTTTGCTGTGGAAGAGTTGATGGTTAGGTAGAGAGTTTTGTTATTTTAACCTCATAATTTAGGAGATTTTGACGTGATTTTTGGTCTTCATTTGCAGCCCAGTTTTACCCACTGCTATTAATAGGTTTCTCACGTCTGGGCTATGTCTCCCTTGTCTGTGGTCATCATGGGTTTAAATAAATAAAATTCAAACCTGCTGATCTTGGAGTAATCCACTATCTTACAACAGATTGAATTTCTAAACATGTAAGATACTTCTCATAAATACCCCAAAGTCTACTTTTATTTGACTGCGCAACAAGACCACATCATTGTCAGATATTGGTGCCGATTCCCTTGTTCACAAACTAAACTAAATTTAAGTTCAGTGCATCTTTTTCTTTCTATTTCATTAAGAAAAGGACTGAAGATAATTTTTAGTTTAGTCCTGTCAAATTAATCAGCGCTTGTCACTACTCCATATAAGTTTAGACGAGATTAAAAACTTGCCGACAAAAATTACGTCAATTTACGTCAAGCGCTGATTAATTTGACACGACTAAACTAAAATTTATCTTCTGTCCTTTTCTTAATGAAATATAAAGAAAAAGATGCACTGAATTTAAATTTAGTTTAGTTTGTGAACAAGGGAATCGGCACCTTTTTATATCTAGTTCAGACACAAATGTTTAATATCTGATCATACAATAAAGTGTATTATAGTGTATCACCATTATTATTTAAACGTCTGTATATTTTTGAATAAATAAATTATTCTTACTCAAACAGTAATTATAGTCCAGTGAAGAAAAAAACTCTCTCGAAAAATAATACCTGCCTCATCTGGATAATAAATTAATGCAAATAAAAAAATAACACACTCATTTGAAGAAGTTATAATACTAAGTGTAGTATTATTTACATTCTGTGAGTTACATAAGCATCTACTAAAGCTTAAAGCACACAGAACTACAAATAATTTAGAAAAAGCCCAAAATGTAAACACCCAGTGAAATTACAACATTTGATGAAGTGTTATCTTATTTGTACAGGTGATGAAATATGTGAGCAAATTAACAGAAAAACATACAGTGCAAATTAATATTAAAAAGTTTAAATGTATATGCTGACCACATACTAATATGACGTACTAAATACTTGGCTCTTCATAGCTATGAGCTGTTCATTTCCCAAACTAGGGATGATGACTAAAAAAATAATTTACGTCATACCTGGCCATAATGTGAGTTTCACCGCACGCTACGCGTACAGTAAAACTCGCATTGTGGCCAGGTGAAGACGTAAAATTGTGTACTCACCACGGGCAGTAAAAAAGAAAGCGCTCTATCGCATATTTACAACTCTCGCCTGCGGCTCGGGTCACAAATACCTGCGATTTCGGGCGTTCTTTCTTTTACAACCCTTGGTAAGTAATGTACAATTTTGTCCGTCATGTAGATTATTAAAAAATATTGGACACGTATTTTTTATTTTTTCACGTAATCAAAACATTACGGCGATATTGAGTTCAAATGTGGCATGACGTCACTGCTCGCTAGATTTTATACGTAGTTGTGACGTAGCGAGGCCCCACTCCCCAAGTTTGATATGTTTTATCTAAGTCATTTTTTATTAATATGATAAAGCAAAAAATACGTGTCTAATAATTGTTATTATCTAATTGACGGACTAAACAGTTTTTCTTTTTTTTTAACCAGGACACATCCCTATTAAGGAGTTGCAGTAAGTATGGTCAGCATACAAATTTTAAAGGCGAAGATATGGCTTAGGTTGTCCCAGTACCGTGATTTGTATAAACAGTGGTTGTAATAGCCATATCTTGCCTTACGGTGTTGATTTGGTTGGTTACTGTTTAATGATCAATTGATATTTCTATTTGACTCGTTTTTAACTTACATCAATTTTTTTTTTTTTCTTGCTACCCCTTTACTGACAAATGCTTGCACTGACTGGAGAGGTCCACTCAAAATTGTGTGGTTCTTTCCTCAAAAGATCATTTATTTCAGACACGGATCTATATGGTCCTCACATGATCTGACCAAGATTATGTCTGGACTTTAAGAGACTTTGACCCCTGAGTTTGTATCGCCATTTCTTCTCAGGGGTAGTCAGATAGGAAATGTCGACTTCATCTAGCTTATATTTTTTTTTTATATGACGTGTACAGGTGATTCCGATATCCTATTTACAGATTAAACGATTTCATTTCATTGTTTCTGAAAGACTCGTTCGGGTCAGCTTCCAGTCCAACCGGATGGTGCTGAATATCAGTATTTAAATGGAGCGACTGGCTATCTGACCTCCACAACCCAGTAAGGTGTCACGATACCCCTCGGTAAGACAGGTTGTCAGACTTTCAGGCTTCTGACGACCCGTAACGACTGTCAAAGATCCACGAATGACAGCCGGGACCAACGGCTCAACGTGCTTTCCGAAGCATGGAGGAGTCTCGGTATGTAAAATATGGCCACCCATCCATGGCACCACACGGAACAACTTTAACTATGTTTACATAAATAATAAAATAAATAAATAAATAAGGTTATTTGACAATTTTAGGGGTTTTTTTTTTTTACCGACTTTAAATATATAGACTCCGTTTTTACCAACCAAATCGCCACGCAACGAAAAGAAACACAAAAAAGCGACTAACATCGTTATAGGCGACCTGCACCTTCTCCGCTACACTACTCTCGCACAACTCTCTCGGCGGCTTTACCCGCGTTTGTTTGCGTCGCAGCGACTCGAAGCTGTCGAGGAGATCCGGCTCGTACTTCCGACGCATGGTGGAGTTCCAGTGGTTCTTTATTGCGTTGTCGGTCCTGGAATGGGAGATGATTTCTATAAGGAACGCACCCGGTTAAACATAATCAGTATATGCCCACTGCGGGTTGGTAGAACCAACAAGTGCAACCAATTGGTACGATCGAACTTAATAATATTAAGTTCGTCGTACCAATTGGTATTTTATTTATTTGTATGGATAATATTATTATCCATACAAATAAATAAAATTGAAGTGTCTGTTTGTAATGTCAAAATAAAATGTTTTTACTAAATGCATATGAAAGTATATATGGTACTTGTAACAAAAAATGTTTATATTTATTTTTGAATGTCTCTCTGTTTGTTTCAGCAGCTAGTTTCACATAACCTACATGGGCACTTATGAAACATCAGAAGCTAGGCGCACGGTTCCAATTGGTCGTTTCCTATGTAGAAAAGAGAGAGAGAGAGAGTAATAAATTGTCTTTCACGTCACACCTGGCCACAATGCGAGTTTTACCGCACGCTACGCGTACAGTAAAACTCGCATTGTGGCCAGATGAAGACGTAAAATTGTGTACTCACCACAGGCAGTAAAATAGCCCTTGGTAAGTAATGTACTATTACAATGTTTTCAAATTACAGTGTTGACAGGTTTTGCAGGACAGTGTAGGCGTGTCAACAAGTACCAAGTACCAAAGATGATCTTACCTGCCGGGTAATAATTTAGCGATCTTAGCCCACTGGTTGCCTAGTTGTTTATGCGCTTGGTATATCACTCTGTCTTCGTGCTCCGTCCATGCTGTTTTCTTTATGGAGGGATTTAGATGGTTGTGCCACCGTTCTCTGAAACATATTAAACGTTATTATTAAAAAAAAAAACATACATAGGCTACCAAAAAAAAAATCTTTAAGTAGGTTTGTACAAACACTTTTACACGTCAATCTTATTTTTTAAACTAGATGAGGTCGGCGTTCCATATCTGACTACTCTGAGAAGAAAGGCCGAAATAAACTCACGAGGTCACAGTCTCTTTTAAAGTCCAAACATAATCTTGGTCAGATAAATTAAACTTTCAGTACTAACTGATGACAACAGTGAAAATATATCTTTTGTCATGATTACGGTGGAAATGAAGTTTCCAAAAACGGCAAGGTAAGTAAAGATTTAATATTTTACAAATGTAAATACAGGGTGAAATTGAATTCAAGGGCATCCTCTCAAGGGGTCATTATACTCATCATTATGAACAACTTTCACTATGGGACCAAACCTGGATTCGCGAAAAAAGTATCAGCTGTTCCCTACATTTTATGTTCGCATAGCTCGTCGAAATGTAGAGAGCAGCAGATTTTTTTTCCAAGATTTCATGGTTGGTCCCTTAGTGAAAGTTGTTCATAATGATGACTACAAACAATGACCCCTTAAGAGGATGCCCATGAATTCAATTTCACCCTGTATAAGTAATGTGGTGCATTTGGGCCCTATCAGAATACCAGCGTTGCGGCATTTATTTTTATATTTCGCAGCATCATGCTGAGATAGGAGCCTTTTGGCCTCGTACAGGACTCTGTTTTTATTTTTTATACTTTTATAGTTGTGTGTCTAGTTTGTGATCTTCCTGTGCGAGTCACAATAAATACTTTTTCTTTCTTTATTTCATTCTTAATTTTACACAGTTCGGTGTCAAGAGAGACTTGTAACTTGTGCCCACTTTGCACTTTGCTTGGCCGTGCGGAACATCAAATTGTGGGTACTTGTGACATTAACCCAATTCAAAAATAGTTATTCAGGTTTGTGACTGATGTTTATGTTTCTTAATTTCTGACACTAAGAATTGAAATTGTTTTCCGTTTTAATTAATAATAGAAAGTGTTATTTTTTAAGCGGTGTCTGTAACATCTCTATAATGTTGAAAATAATATTCACCTGCACTGTTTTCCTATCCTTCCTTTTAAATGGCGCGCGATGAGCGTCCATTTCTTCGGCCCGTATTTCGCGACCAGTTCCATCACCTTTTCATCCTCCTGAAATAAACAAGAAGAAAAACATTAGATAAGCAATTTCTTATACAATAAAAGCCCAAAATTGTGTGCTGAAAATTCGGGAAAACCCAATCTAGTAATAACAACAAATTTTTCGCCTGTTTTGCTCCAGAAATTAGGAGCAAAACAGGCGAAAAATTTGTTGTTATTTCACTATGAAACTCCGCTTTCTTCAGTAACCATTAAAATAAAAGTATCTTTTCAAAAGATCAGTTTAATAAACCGTGTAAACTAGTCTTAAAAGATGGATTTATGACAGCAAGTTAATAAAAATTAAAAAAACTTTAATTTCTTATGCGGTACAGATCAGTGTCTCCTTCGGTAGGCAGGAAGGTTATAGGATGATCATATTGTTATTGTTTTAAGACCAAACCACACAAATAAATCTACTAAAAAACCATTCTTTTCTATAACATCAAGTACCAGCCAAAAAAATCAAGTACCAAAAATCGTCAAATCATTACTTAAACTAACACTTTGAATTCAAATCGAAACAATCGCGAATCGCCGCTTATCCTAAAAGGAACCTCTCTAAACAAAAAGTTCATAAATAAAAAAAAACAATAGCACATCTGATCGTAGCGTGCGAAAATACGTTAAAACGCAAGGTGAACGAGTGTGTGGGCGAAAAAATATGAATAGGACGGTTGATCAGCTGATTAATACCAAACAGATACACCTAGAAGACCGACTCCATACAACGAGCGAAAACAGTCGCCCGCACACAGAGACGCGTACGTACGGCGATCTCAAACGAATGCCAGCCGCGAGTGCACTTGCACTCGCCGTACGTGAACGCTGTTTATGTGTGCGTGCGTTGTATGGAGCCGACCTTCTGTATCAATTTATTTTGTGGTATTTATGATGTTGAGGTATATAAAAAACGTGTTACACACACCGCACACAGGCGCGACGCGACTCTAGTAGAACAATTTCTATGAAAACTTCATGGAAATTGTTCTACCAGAACCGCGTCTCACCATCGCGTTGTGCCTGTCTGCGTGTCTGCCTTTAGGATGGTTTAGTAGGTATGTCCGACCCTATTCTAATTTGTACAGTTTTATTACATACTACTGTGATTTTAATTGCATTTTTTACCCAACCGCGGCAAAGTTCTAAAGGAAGATAATTATTTTACACATTCGTGTAACTTTGAATATCGTGATTATCTAATTGTACCCTACACAGTACTTTCAAGTATCTCTATCAAATCGCGAGTCACGTAGAAACCAATTTAAACGCCCTTTCAATTAAAATAATAACACTTTTTGCTCAATACTGTACCAAATAATTGGTCATAGTATGATTGTAACAATTTTGATTGGTCACAAAAACTTGAATCGGTATTATTGATTAACTGATTAATAAGTGACCTTGGATGATTGGTTATTCATGGTTCATTGAAGATGTATTTAGACAAGATTTGGTCTAGTTGTACCTAATCCATACATCCATACTTAATATCTGTCTGTCTATCTGTTATGTTTTCACGCTTAAGCCGCTGAACCGATCGTCATGAAAGGCAGAGATATGGAGAAGGACATAGGCTACTTTTTTACGCGATAGCCTACATCCACGCTGGCGGATCTGCGAGAAAAAGTTAGTTGTTAATAATTAATCATTTATTTCCGGCAAGTACCTGATTAAGAGCAGTTGATTTAATCAATAAAGCACGAACTAAATACAAAATAACTAGTCAAAAAAACTAAAGCTGTTTGACACGATACAATCAATCGAAGGAATTTATTGCAGAGAAATAGTTTAAAATCATAAGTAATATTACAACGAAGTACAAACTAATCATTCATATCATAAGATCGATGACATTTGTGACATCCAAACTCCCGTAATAGATCCTCTTGGTAGATCACAGTCCACTCCCTCTCACAGAGAGGAGGCCTGATGAAACTTAGGGAGTGGGGCCTCATTACGTAACAGCTACGTATAAAATCTAGCGAGCAGTGACGTCATGCCACATTTGAACTTAATGTATCGCCGTAATGTTTTGATTACGTAAAAAAAGAAAAAATACGTGTCCAATATTTTTTAATAGTCTAAATGACGGACAATTATTTTTTTTTTTGTCTTCGTGCCTGTCTCCCTACAGATGCAGCTGAATACCAGTAATTTACATGGAGTGCCGTCCCAATTTGACGGCACGGTTGGCGCAGTGGTTAAGCGATTGACTGTTGCGCTGCGTGTCGCGGGTTCGATTCCCGCACGGGACAAATATTTGTATTACATACAAGTAGTTGTTCCGGGTCTGGCTGTTTGTGTATGTGAGTTTAAATGTTTGTAAACGCACCCACGATACAGGAGAAATTCCTAGTGTGGGGCAAAGTTTAAAAAAAAAAAATACTTGGTAACACGATACCCCTTGACAAGGCTGGTCTTGGTAAACAGATAGTGTTTGCATTACATACTAATCCTCTCCTACCCAAAAAATTATACCTAAATACAGACCGAAGTTTTATCCTTATCAGACAGCTGGCCCCAAGTCAATATCCCTGCCCTTGACTTCAAGTTTTTTGTCTGTTTATTCGTACTCAACTCTCATGCTGGCACTACATTTGGCGTGTTTGTCAAAATATACGCTATAAATATTGAAATAAAGTTCATATTGTATTAACGAAACAACATGAATAAGTCCAAATTGACTGCCAGTATAATACAAAGACGTTTTAGTGCTTATTATTAACGAGATCATTTTTGTTTGGTAATTGATGATGTCATTTCTTAATGGGAATGGAGACTAGGACGTATCTCTTAAATAGGATTATTTTTGTGTCAGATATAAATAGGTACTCTTTAGGGACATTATATGGAAATCAAAGACTGAATGGTTTAAAATTGTCAATGGACATTCAGTAAGATCTGTTTCAGCAGAGGGCTCTGACTGCAGGGGGACAGTTCCAAAACTCTGTGGACAAATTGTAAACTAACATTATTTACAGCCAAAGACTAACCAACTCAAGTTTTTATCTTAAACGGAGACTTCTCGACAATACAAATATGCACTTTATAGCTCAACTAGAAATAAGTAATTTATGTTTTGACTTTTAGCTTCCAAACTTTTTTATCCTAGCATTTTTTAAATATTAATTTTTAATTTATCAATTCCACACAATTCTTCTGATCTGGTTCTGTGGTTGAGGATTCCGGGTGAAGCTCGCTTCCATCTTCGGCCTTATCATCACTTACCATCAGGTGAGATGAAGGCCAAGAGCTTCCCCGTTGTGTGTAAAAGAAAAAAAAAAAAAAAAAAAAACTACATTGTTTAAGGCTCAGATAATATGCCCTTGAGTGGGTGAAGGTTTCAGAAAAATACACTTCATAGATTTTGCGTGATTCTCAGTTTTTTATCCGCGTTAGACATATTACTCGTAACTTTACAAATTAATTTCACTTTGTAATATAGACATGCTTAACCTAAAATATTCACATATTAAGTTATTAAAAAAATGCACTAATTTAACATATATTTTTTTCCAAATAATTAACACTGCTCGTTTAGACGTGATCTTCAGTATAAAATCATTAAAATTCGGTTAGCGTCGCCCTAAATTGTGTCCTCTATTTTTGAGTTGTTCAATGTAGTGCTTCCAAAATTACGGATTTGCTAATTACGTAACTAGTTACGCATTTTGATGCTTCAATTACGTAACTACGTAATTACGTACTTAACTGTTTTGATTTTTTAAAGCACGATAAATTCTGGGCTTATTACGTATTTTAGAAGTAAAAAATCAAACAACTTCAAATGAAAAAAATTATAATATTAAGGAATTAAAAGTAAATTACAGATTAAAATGATAATTTTAAAATTAAACTCAAAATCAAAATCGTCAATCAAATCAAAATGTAATATTTTGATTTGATTGACGATTTTGATTTTGACTAAACTCAATCAACAATTCAAACAAAACATGTACCACGCACAAATGGTTTAAAAGTAAGAAACAATATAAAATATGGTTATTTTTCCAATCTTTGTTCTTAATAATATGATCTCATAAATGATAACGAATGCAATGTTCTGTCACCAAGGGAACTTCTTAGTTTAGAACAAAGATAGCCGGCAGAAGAAAATGCCCGTTCTGCTTCAACACTAGTAGGCATTATACATAGTAAATAATTATAAGCTGCTGTTAGGAAAACTTCACGACCGCCGCCAGTGCTATCGTAGATACACATTTCAACTCTGATGATGGATTCAAGATCTGTGTTTACTCCAGATTTGTTTACTGTAGACATAGTTTTCTGTATTTCTTTTTCTAGTTGCTGTGCAACAGTCAACTCGTCGCCACAACCATCATTAGCATCATTGTCATCTGCTTCGGAATCTAAACTCATTTGTGTACTTGTAGGCGGTGTAAATTTGAGCCTTTCTAATAAGTTTGCAACATATGTTCTAATATAATCCGACGTCGGTTTTGTAAAAGTTTCTGTTTCTTCGGTTTTATAATATTCTTCATTATTATGCAAATACTGCAAGACACCAGACACATTTGTTCGCCTTTCTTTTATTCTTTTTCTAAGGGATACAGCAAGCTTGTCACTGAGCCCATTGGACTGAGCATCAAGCTTATTTAACATAAACTGAAGCGCAGCATCTGCTGCTAACAAATTCGAGTCACGGCGACACAATGCCATCACTGTAGTTTTTATTATATCTAAACTATGATGAATGTTATGTAGATCTTGTATTTCTGTGTCTGTGAAACTTATATTTGATTTTAAGTCTAATAAAGCCTTAAATAAACTTGATTTCAATTTCAGAAATCGTCCAACCATATCTGATAAGCTGTTCCATCGCGTTTTGCAGTCTAGTATAAGATCGAGGCTTTTACCATGCTCTTGTAAAGAATATTTTTGCAACAAATCGGTCTTCAGTGGTGATTTTTTGAATGATTTAACAAGTTTTCTTACTTTTACTATAATATCTTTGTACAGAAACTCTGGTTCTAGAACTCTAGGTACTTCTATGAAAAGTCCGCCATCGTTTTCTTCAATTTCTTCAGTGTCAGTATCTGAAGCTTCATCTTCTAGTTCTGGTTCAGTAGTTGTACTTTTCCGTGTCTTATATAATACGTCCAGCACTGCAAGTTGTATTCCGTGAGCAAAACACAACTGATGGTGACCATCAAAATGTTTGCCCATTTTAACCATAACACTGGCTCCGTCCGTTGTGAATGCAATTATATCTTCAAGTTTCAAATAAAAGTCATTTAGATGATTTTCTAACAGTACAGTTCCAACGTGAGCTGGCATTGAACCCTTTATCCTTACTAGTCCTAAATTTTTATATTTAGCTGGTTCTAGGTCTTTATTATGAATATTTATATTCATATACCTCCGGTTCCGGGTAGAGGTCCATTCATCAAACGTTATAGTAAACCGTTTTTTTTGGGACTTCATATCTTTAAACTGATTTATTAATTGTTTTTTTATGGCACAACTCTGTTCCAGGACAATTTTGGTAATAGTTGAAGGAGATTTCGGTAGATCATAGCCAGATTTTTTGAAAACATACCTTAGATCTTCAGAAGTACAAAATTTGCTTAATGGGATGCCATCCAATGCTGCCATTCTAGTCACTATAACGTCCAAGGAATACTCAGTGGAAAAGTAATCCGTTAGTTTAGTTTTCTTCGATGGAGTTTCTAAACTTTTTCTTGCTTGAAAGCACGATGAAGTACTTGCCCTTTGCGCATCTTGCTCTTGTGACATCTCGCCAATATGTTTAGCACGCATATGTGTATGTAGTGCTCCAGTAGCACCACCAGGAGTCTTCAAAATTTTTTGACAATGTTTACATTGGACACTTTGCCCATTTTCAGCCCTCAAAAAGTGTTCCCATATAGCTGATTGTGTGCGTTTGTTCAAAAACTCCTTATAAATAGTCTTCTTTACTGCAGACCTAAAACAATATATAAATATTTCATAATTTAATAGTTAGGTAATACATATAAATAGCATCTATAGTTAGGCACTACACTTAAAACGGGATACATTTACATACGTACCGTGAACTCATAATCAATGTCTATTTGCACAGACATCTAACAAGCAACAATAAAATAAAATCGCACATATTTTTTTTTTTTTTTAACGTCGCACCACACTAGGAATTACTGCTGTATCGTGGGTGCACTCACAATCATGTAAACTAACATACACAAGACACCCAGACCCGGAACACCTATCTGTAGGTCATACAAATATTTGTTCCGTACGGGAATCGAACCCGTGACCCGCAGCGCAGCAGCCAATCACTCAACTACTGCGCCAACCGTGCCGTCAACAATATAAAATCAACTACTAAATTATATGTATAAACTCTCACACAATACCCTAGAAACAAAGTAAGTAGACAAGTAAAGTAATGTTAAAATAGGTACTTACATTTTCGTTGAAGTATCTCTACTCGTGTATGGTGATATCTACTTAGAAACTTGTAATGAAAAGCTTCTGAAAACCAAGCGTCAAACTTTGCGGCACATACACAAAATCACAAAAGTCAATAAAATAAGCTTAGACCAGGCAGGACAGTATCTCGCAGGTGTACGTAAGACGACTGAGTACCGAGTATTGAGATTGTTTCTAAATTCACGAAAGTAAAGAAAAATGTAGGGAGTTCCCTTAGCTTGCTCAATCCACAATATTAAACTTTATTATCTACGAGGTAGATCAAATACTTGCGAAACACTTATAAACTTTGATTGTGTTACGTACGTACCGAACTATCCACAACCAACGGGGATTCCCTTCGTTTCCCGATTGGTCAACAATGAACTCTATTCTGTACGACTAAGAAATTAAATCTTGCGGACTCAAATTGGAAGTTATAAAATAAACCCCGGGAATTCGGGGGATACCCACAGAAAGGGTTTTGGTGTTGTCATAATGTAAGTCGTAGGTTAACTAAATTAAGGTAAATTGTAAATACACAGATAAACCCATGCCTTTTTCCCATGGAGTAGGCAGAAACTATAGAACTAAATAAATGGGTACCTAAATTAATTAATATTATCCTATAGTTACGTAATTACGGACTGCAGCTCTTCAGTTACGTATTTGTGAGATTTCTAAAATCTGTCCGTAATTACGTAATTGCGTAATTACGTAATTACGTAATGGAAGCCCTAGTTCAATGGGAATCAATCATGTAATGTCGGACACTTAATTATGACATGCGATGATGTGACTCTGTAGTCACATCATCGCATGTCATTATCATTGTGTGTTCATTTATTAAATTCTTTACGAGAATTTAATTTAATAAATGAATGAAGTCTCGACCAAGATAAAACGTCGGTATTTAGTCCACTATGAAAACTTAACCTCGATTCTGGAAGGAGATTCATTCAATGTAATGTAATGGAGTTGGGCAGGACACCTGCCAAGGCAAAGTGATGACAGGTGGAGTAAAGCAGTGACCGAGTGGCGTCCAAGGACTGGAAGACGAAGTGTCGGTCGTCCAACGGCGAGATGGGTGGACGACATTGTTGACATCGCGGGTAGAACCTGGATGAGGCTGGCACAGGAGCGTGGGGATTGGCACAAGAAAAGAGAGGCCTATGCTCAGCACACACACACACACAGCGTATTTTGACCTATTTCGGCCACATAATGCGAAAGGGAGATAGCAACCTTGAAAAGCTGGTCATTGTTGGCAATACCGAGGGAAAGAGAGCACGAGGCCGGTCGCCAACACGATGGTCCGACCAAGTAAAAGAAGCTACGTCTTCAAGCAAACTTCAGCAGGTGGTGATGGCAACGTTGGACCGGAGTATCGACTCCGGTCCAACGTTGCCATCACCACCTGCTGAAGTTAGGCAGATTGTCCGCTTAAAACGGTCCAGTGACGACGATCCTCAGTAATGAGGGACCGATTGAAGAAGAGAGATGCTCAGCAGTGGGTGAAGTAGGGCTGTGGATGATGATGATGAACGTAACCTACAAACAGAAAATAAGTGGAGTTGTTCTTGGTCTAAATAGTACGTAGTTATCCTACTCATCTCGTCTGCCTTTTCCCAACTATGTTGGGGTCAGCTTCCAGTCTAACCGGATGCAGTTGAATACCAGTATTTTAAATGGAGCGACTGCCTATCTGACCTCCACAACCCTGTTACTGGGTAATACGATATCCCTTGGTAATACTGGTTGTCAGACTGTCGGGCTTCTGACGACCTGTAACTACAGTCAATCCACGAATGACAGCCGGGACCAACTGCTTAACGTGCTTTCCGAGGCACGGAGGTGTCTCGGTATGTAAAGATGGTCACCCATCCACGGACCAACCCCGGCAAGCGTAGCTTAACCGGCACTATGATCCCGTAGGATAATTTTCGACCTATACACGGGCGAAGCCGCGGACAAAAGCTGGTATAATAATAATTACTTGAATCGTAATTAGGGTTGCCAACTTTTTGTGCACGAAATAAAGTATATTATGGTCAAAGTGGGAAAATAAACAGTATCTTGGAAATATAAACCAGTTTTTTTTTAATTGTCCTGAGATGCACTCTGGCTATGTTTTTTAACAGAGTTCAAAAAAAGGAGGTTATATCAATTCGTGTTTTTAAATATTATATCTTATTTAAAAAACGATTATGTTCGGGCATAACTTGTTTGTTTATAAACGATTTTTTATATTTCTTTAATTTGGTTGATGAAGCTTGCGCCGTAGTCCTGTTAAATTTTATTAACTTTTCTAGGACAGTTTTTGAGCTAGCTTCAATAATAAGTACCTATAAAAGTACTAAAAAGTGAAAAATAAAAAACTTTTTTTTTATAAAAAAACAACAGTTCCAAAAAAAAAATACCAAAAAAATTACTATAATTTTGGAAGTCGGTGTCTATGGTTCCGTATTTTCGTTTTTTGCCACCGACTTCCAAAATTTAAGTTAGTAGGTTTTTTTTTGGAAGTCGGTTACTTTTTTTTGTAAATAGTAAACAGTATTTTGGAGTGCAAACGGTATACTTAATACTGTTTTTAAGAGTAAGGTTGGCAACCCTACTTGTAATACAACACTTGTTCGAATAACCTTGAGGAAACAATACGCTGTTCTACTTTTCCTGTTGTGTCTTGGCTTACAGATGTTTTACTAAAATTCTACGAATACATAACAGCTACATTAATCATCTATACAAATCTTTAAGTACCTACAAATAAATAAAAGATATAATAATCAGAGCCGTGGAATACCTCTCCACTCCTCAGAGCACCTCAGGACATGTTGCCCCCTTGTCGCTACGTCACTATGTGCTACTTGTGCAAGTCACCCCCTGCCATTTTATCCGTGTATAATAAAACATTGATCAGACAGGGGCCATAGTCCTTCCATAGTTTTAGGTAACTAGTCCATTTTTACCACCCAAACCCATAGTCAATATCTTTGGTTCCATATCCCGCAATAGTCCCACACCAACCGGGCGTTGTCCTTGGGTGCACTTGCATAATGCGTACAGGGATAGTCGTCTAACGGGCCTCTACGACTTGGCTTCGGCTCCTCGTACGCCTTCCAAAGGTCCGGGACCCCAGTGTCCCGATATATGTAAATAAATAAATAAATAATTGAAGTGTCTGTTTGTATTGTCAAAATAACAGCTTCTTACTAAATGCATATTATGAAAGTCTACACAAAAAAAGTTTTTTTTTTTTGTCTCTTTTCCGGCTAATCTTCGAAACGGCTGGACCGATTTTGTCGTCAGATAGCTTATATTATAAGGAGTAACTTGGCTACTTTTATTTTAGAAAAAGCCACGCGGGCCAAGCCGCGGCCAACAGCTTGTCCCAAATAAAGTTAAACAACATTATTAATTCCATAAATGGTTTTATATCTCAATTCCGCATTGCAAAGTTCCAAAACTAAAAGAAACAAAATATGAATAATTTATATTTCTGAATTATGTTTATGATATTTAGATTCGCCTAGATTTCCTTTTGAGGACAAAATTCATACATGATCGAATGCCTCAAACACGCCCATTCAATATCAGTATGAGAAAAATATGCCCCTTGTACAATTTGCATATTTTGATGCATGATTTGATTATGGTAATAGGGTTCCGTAGCAAAACGACAGGATTGTTTGTGTACTGAAGACACTTTTATTTGAACTTAGCTACTGCTTAGATATTATTGTGAAATGACCATGAAGTGAACTGTCATTCCATCTGATGCTAGAGATTGGTGCCGATTCCCTTGTTCACAAACTGAACTAAAAAGTTCAGTGCATCTTTTTCTGTCTATTTCATTAAGAACAAGACAGAAGATAAATTTTAGTTTAGTCCTGTCAAATTCTTAAGTTTCAATCTTACAGTTTTCGACTTTGACGAAAAAAAAAAATACTTTGCATACAGAAAAATCACAAATTACTCTACATAAATGTGATAGAAGTTTATGTAAAGATTTGCACACTTTTTTCTAATATTGCAGTTTTAGGTCAGCGCCATCTCTTGACCAATTGTGGAAATGTTTTTTTTTTTTATGATATTTGATGGACCATAACATACTTACCATACTTCTTTTGGATTTGACGGAACCCTCGGTGCGCGAGTCCGGCTCACTCTTGACCGGTTTTTTATGAATATAAATGAAACGGGAGTAAGATTAGCACAATTAGCCGAGTTTGTCTTAACAAAATTATTAAAATAATTAAATACCGGCCAAATGCTCGAGGCAACCGCGCCCCATAGCGCCTTAAAACATACGGAACCCTACTTAATGCGTAGGCAGGGTCTAAAATATAAATATTGTAATATATTATGTTTATTGTCCCACAGCTTACTCATTGGGTGTCCGGGCAATAAAATGTGTGAAAACATAGTTCCGTCCTGAGAAAATATTTCTATTAAAAGTTTTATATTGGCTATTGTATTCATGGTATGTAGTGGGTAAGTGTAAGGAATAACAATGAAATTGTTAGATACTAGGTCACAGTGGCGAGGCTTGAAATTTCGTAGAAGGGAAGCCAAGAAGAAATTGTTCAGTTCTAAAATTACCTACGTCAAAATAAATCACCGACCCTTGCTCGAGCTCATAGCTTTACATTGGTCCCAAAATACGAGTAATCACAATCCGATCCAGCCCGTCCCTTGCTGTCCTCCCCCAGCAACGCCCTTAGCCGAGGTCCGTACCCCCACAGGGGTGGCCTTAGCGTGTAGTCGCTTAATTTTTTGCTCAATTTATCTACGCGAAATAAAAATCATTCTTAACTGAATTATACACAATAACACCATCTGTTGTCAATTCAAAGCCAAGTAATATTTCTGTACTAGCTTTTGCCCGCGGCTCCGCCCGCGTGGATGTCGGTTATCGGGTAAAAAAGTAGCCTATGTCCTCCTCCATATCCCAGGCTATATCTCTGCCAAATTTCATGACGATCGGTTCAGCGGTTTAGGCTTGAAAACGTAACATACAGACAGACAGAGTTACTTTCACATTTATAATATTAGTATGGATTATTTGGCAATCATAGACACTACTGAATGTACTATTTTTCAATGGCGGTAGGTGACGTTTGCTCCGATTGGTCCAAGATAAGCCGGTAGGAATGGAGGTGTGAGCGCGCTACGCCTCTGCTAGGTAATAGTTTTATGGTCTGGCGAGTATATTTGCTGGCTAGGAAATTGGCCGAAGGAATGGTCATTGAACTTTTTTGGGGGATTATAGTTTGCAGAAAGTTATATTTTATTTACACTTTCAGCAGACTTATTCAGTAGAGCAAAGAAGTGAGATAGCAAACAAGAAGTAGACCAGTACAACGGACGATCCTGGCAAATAATATGATTATCACTAAGTACACTTTTGCCAACATAGCTTGCAGAGTAAGCAAACCGAAGTGGCAGTGGGCTGGCCACGTTAGTCAAAGGACGCCCTTAGGTTGCTGGGTCAGGCTGGTAGCGGAAGACGGAGGACAGGATGTTGTTGGCCTATATCCAGCAGTGTACTACGATTGACGCTTGTGCTTTTATTATAACATCAATATGATTTTAATTTTACTGCCGCGCTAACGAAGAATACAACAACTCGATTTTGCCGCTTCCGAGTTGTATTTTGAATTCGTATTAGTGATTTTTTATGAAGTTTTAGTTATTGCATTCTTGCTTTCTGAAAAACCGAGTTCCTGAAGTATTCATAAAAATTTACTTAATAGAGAGAGTTAATAGATTTCGATTCGCTGATTCCGAATATTTAGAAATAACTCAAAATCGTCCAAAATCGAGTTATTGTATTCTTCGTTAGAGCGGCAGATTAGTGTTGAAAAGAGCTGTAGCTACACAGGACGTATAGCTCCTTCTCTTTCCAACACTGAAGTACAGATTAAAATAATACTGCTATAGCTATAAATGGTGATAGTAGGCCCCTGGTTAGCGATAATGTGGATATTTAATACTTTGTTAAATACTTCAAAAACTGGGAACAACTTCCATATAAAGTTCTGAAGCCAATATTTAGAAAACTTATCGTATCCTATAATTACAGGAACAGTACATACAAAATATGGATGCGCCAAAGTTCACCTAAATTTTCAACTCCGATAATTGGAAATCCGAAAATGTTCTTCCTAACATTTTTCATCCTAACAATCACAATTCCTAACTACTCTGTCTCTAATTTTCATAATTCCGAAGCATTCAACTTCATAATGTCAGTAGCAATAAACATCTATTATACTTTTATTTGTTTTCCTATATTTTCTCAACATAACCATCTTTTACAATACTATTCAAAGTCATATCTTTTTTGTTTAGATTTATTTTTATTCATAATAATCAAGTGCTTACTTCGCACTCACTAATTATATGAATTGGTTTTTTGTTTTTATTAATTAAAGCGTCTTCTTTAATTTTTTTTTATAGCGATGTGTACCTGCAAAGATATCCATAGGTTAGGTTAGGTTAGAACTATGACCAACTACGCGCGAGCCGAGCGAGCGCAGCGAGCGGTGCCGCGGCAGCGGCCGGCGAGCGCTAACTCGAAATTGGTCGCGAAATTTTTCTAAGTATTTTTTTCATAGTGTCCCCAAGACGACACTCTGACGTGAATGAATATTATGGTAATTATGTTTAGGGATAAAAGCGTTATGATAAAAAACAGTAGGAGTTTAAAAATATTTACATTAATGATATTATTAATTACAATTTTCGGAAACATGAGTGTTATGAACTTCGCAGGTAGCACTACAAATAGTATGAATGAAAACTTTAGAATGAAAAATTTTAGGAAGAGTGATCATTCGGACTACAAATCATTAGGAAGAACAATTTCGGGTAAAGAACATTAGGTGAGCCAATATGGACCCACAAAATATACCTACCTCCTATTATTTTGGATTCGGGCGGTCTATTTTGACTTCAGAAACAAAGCATGTCCTACACCAATAATAACCCTTCTAACATTGTAACTAGTAATTGCCAACCATAAACTGAAACCCTACAAACGTACGTAATAAAGATTATCATCCGTACATAGATATGTATAGATAAGACATTAACATTCTAAACCCGTTCTCGTAAACAATGGATTCATTCATAAAATCTAAGAATTTGTGTCGTAAGCCAGTATTGCGCGTTTTATGGGCAATTTTGTGCGTGCTCGAATTTGGATGACAACTTGTAGATTGTTTGCGAGTTGCTGATAACTATTGAACTATAATAATAATAATAAATAATAATACCATTTATTTCAAGGCAACACAGGCCCATAGAAAAATACCTTAACCAAATAATAGGTATACAAGACTATATGTACTGTATTCATGATTCCATAGAACATCTAATGGTGCAGGGCAGAGTAGGGGATCACGTCAGGTCACGCGGGAGGTCACCGATGAGGTGGACCGATCAAATTAAATCCTCGGTTGGAGGCCCTGTTTATGAATGCACCAGACTGTCAACGAACAGAACCAGATGGAGAGAGTTCATCAAGCGAGCTACGACTACACCTGCGATTGGCACTTTACAAGACATTGACACAGCAATGCTACTATAATTATGCACATTCTATGCGCACACGCGTGCAGTACCAACGACCGATGACTCAACGCCGCTTCCGAGCGTTGTTAGACTGATTGGCACGTTGAATAAGTGCACTGTTGTGGGAGAAATGGAGGATGTGTGCTGCAGTTTTGGTAATGGTCTAACTTTCTTGGACTAGGGCCTCAAATCTGCTATTACAATAGTGTCAGAATGGTCTATCATTGATTTCATAATAATAATTGTCTATTTTGACAAGTTTGGTAATCTACTAATATAATGGCGTCATTATGACTTTTCAATGGTCAGCCACTGACACTCCATTGAAAGAATTGGTAATCTCGTACATAATGACAAATCAAACTTCCTACTAAACTTCCAACTTCTTACTACTTCAGATTGCTTATAACACTAATAAATAATATGTAAAAATATATATAAATGAAATCTGGCATGAATAAATGTTTAAATGCCATTGTAATACAATTCTATTAGGAGACCATTGACCGACCAATGATCGACCATTATGAATTTAGCAGATTACGAACTTTTAGCAAAATGACAATGGGATCGTGTTGGAGTGACGAATTTATAAAAATAGCAGACTTGGGCCCCTGTAGTGCTATTCTGTAAAAATCTCACCGTGAAAACACCTAAGTGTTCATGGTGAGATTGTTACAGAATAGCTCGCCAGATAGGTTGATGAAGAATTGTATGCAACAGTTCACGTGACAAAGCTGTTGATAACATGGACACCAACTAACAATTCTCATGGTTTCATCGCCATTTGCCATTCGCCATTTGATCGAGTTCGAACCCAAGGCACGGCTCCCCTGACAAACACTTTCACAAGGAGCTATTCTACTACAAAAACCCTGCTTTTTTGCAACAGCGGTGGTAATGGCGCTTTTATTTTTTACTCCACAAAACTATGACCACCTCTTCGTGAATAGCCTGAAACCTTTAAATAGTCCAATTACGTGCCTTTTGTTATAGGCATAATATCCTCGCGGTTTAACAAGACGTTGTGGTTGGTGCCCCAGCGGAAGCCATTTTACAGTAATTTACTCCTCATGAGAGCACGTTAAGACATCGATTGAGGATATTACAGTAAATCATAGCCTTTAGGGTTTAAACGGAATACTGGTTTGGAGAAGTGTAAAGGGTTTTTTACTAGGCATTAGAACAAGCTAGTATTATAGTGCTTGGTTGGTTGGTGTATGGAGACTATTGGTGACTGTACATGTACAGTGTCCAAGAAATAATATCGCTTATGAAAAGTATGTTGGCTAAAATCTTGTTCATACAAAGAACGCCTCTCGATGTTCTCTGCAAAAAATTATACGACAATACGACTGTCGACGTCAAAGTTTTGACTTGTATGCCTTGTGGCGTTTATTTTCTACTAGCAGCCCGTCCCGGCTTCGCACGGGTAAGACTCATTTTTCTACACCTTCGGTTACATTGTTCAAATTTTACCAAGGATCCCTAATTTTTTTCAAAATGAAATGTAGCCTATGTCAAATTGGAAGAATGTAGCATTCTATTGGTGAAAGAATTTTTTAAATCGGCCCAGTACTTTTTGAGCCTATTCATTACAAACATACAAACATACAAAAATAGGAACAAATCTTTCCTCTTTATAATATTAGTGTAGATAGGTACGAATACAAGGGCATTCTGTAGTGTCACCACAGAATTTTAACCTTTTACTGTCATATTGTAACGTTAAAAAAAACATTCTACAAAAGTGTGTCCTATGTTGCGATGTCACAAACCTCGTATGAAATTTTGTAGTGACCTAACAAGTTCAACCAGTGATTACGGTCCGTCAACGTGTTAAAGCAAATAACACAATAATAACAATGTAGCCCGAATTAGCCAATAGACTTTACAAATGAAGCCTCACATTTTAATTTTAGTATACTTAACACCAATTATATTAATTATATTATTATTATTCTTGTATTTTATTTTAATCATTAATTTCAAGTTAATTTCCTACCATGTTGCACCTACAATGTTTTGTCTCTGCGTCACCCTAGGCATTAAAGTTGGCCTCTATACGATTATTTTAAGTTGTTCATAAAGTTTTAATAAAAGCAAATAAAATAAATAATTGACAGACCAATTATATCCCGTGAGAAAAATCATAAGCACATCTTTGGTTCTACAAAACGAGTAGCACTAAAAAATAAGCCGCAAAGTTCAAGTGTTTTCCTAACCAATCAGCACACAATACCCCTGGGAACAGAACCCATATCCTCAAACACATGACTGTACTTAAACGATTCATCACAACATTGCAATTTGCAACGTAAATATATCGTGACGTAATTACGTTCAATAAACTCTCAACCATTTGTTCTAACCGCAAAAGGATGTGCCGTACTAAGCATGAATTACCAACTCATTGAGGAATATAATATTAAGCTTCGTGCCCTTTGAGAAATATTCTTAAATAAGGAATCGGAGTAATGCATTACAAAAAGCCAAAGGTAGTCACAAATGGAGGGCGATCGTCAATCAGTTTAGTCGGGCACATGACGATGCTCAGCAATGAGAACTATCGCGAGGCGCTAGTGTAGAGTGAGGTCTCTAGAAATGTCAAATGTGAAACTGAACTTTCACTTTTAGAGGGATTTTCTATCGCAAATTGTTACAAATTTACTAATTATTCATTGTAAATATTGTGCCATTCCTGATTAGTTATGGCTTAAGATTTTAAGTGGGGGCTAACATTTTTGCGCTCACTAGTTGGCGCCACTGTTGTGTAAGGTCCTCTCAGTATTTTATTTAATATTTTTGGATATGTTTAAGTTCTCATTATTTCATAAAATGTTTATTTTATTACATTTTAAAACATCAAATGAATATTTACATTATAATGTTCCTAAAATAAGCAAGCATGAAGCCAACAAATATTATTCTTCCTCCAATTGTTACCAAATTAGATCCTAAATTGTTACTTAAAATTTTAGGCCATAATTAATCAGGAATGGCACAATCTTTACAATTATGAATAGTTAGTAAAAATTCGCAATAGAAAATCCCGCAAACAGTGAACGTTCAGTTCACATCTGACATTTCTAGAGACCTCATTCTACACTTGCGCCTCTAGCGGCGAATTCAAGCGCGATTGTCCTCATTGCTTGGCTTTCCGCGTTTAGCCTATTCAGTCCGTTGAGCGTAACTAAACAATTACCAAATTAAAAAAGATTGCATGCGTTATTTACCTCCTTGGTCCACGGGCCTTTGACTAGTTCAGGGTTGACGACTTTGCACCACCGCTGTTGGCACTGGACGTCGGATCGGTCAGTGAACTCGGCCGATATCTGGTCCCAGTTTTCGTTGTACATCTTAACGTATGCTTTCAGCTTTTTGTCCTGGAAACATCGAGTTGGAGGTCAGTAAAAGCTGTGGATGGTTCAAGGATAAAATCTATGTAGCAAGAAATGTCCTGACCATAAGCTTGTAGAAGAATTACAACTTCTTGCAAGGGGTTACCTATTAAAAAAAAAAAATGCTTTTTTGGCCACATCTTGCCTGATGGAAAGCGAAGGATGAGGTCTATGATGGAACGAGCGTGCCCAGATGCCTGTTCACTCTTGCTTTGAAGGCAGACGGGTTATATGCGGAAGGGAAACCCGACGTTTTGAATAGACGCTGGCAGAGTCAAAATCAAAAACAAAAGTCATTTATTCAAATTAGGCTGAAAATCAGCACTTTTCGAACGTCAAAATTACATAAAACAGTCCCCCAAAACGCCCGCCCTTCAACACTTCCTAGTGCTTTAGCTGGGAAGAAGAAGTGGCGCAACAAACTCCCAACAAGCTTCTCGCAACAAGCTCTCTTTTGATTTAGTAAAGGCGAACGTTTCAGCCTGCCCGATTGAATTTAACTTTAAGCATATTAACCCCATAATAGTAATAAAAGCTTTTAAGCAAATCAAGATCAAATTAACCGAAGATCTTTGGGGAATGTCTATTAAAGTCTGTACCTCTATAATTGAGACTATAGCGCCTTACTTAGCCTTAATATTTAACTTGTGTGTAGATCAAGGAGTCTTCCCGGATTTAATGAAATACAGTAAGGTAATACCTCTTTTCAAATCCGGGGACAGTAAAGACACCAATAATTATAGACCCGTATCCGTGTTGCCCGTGTTCAGTAAGGTATTTGAAAAGGTAATGCTTAATCAAATGCTCAATCATTTTAACACGAATAAAATCCTTCACGAACAACAGTATGGTTTCACCAAAGGACGTTGCACGACCGACGCCGGTGTAACATTATTAAGACACATTTTTAACGCGTGGGAAGAGGCCCAAGACGCCATAGGAATCTTTTGTGACCTCTCCAAGGCATTTGATTGCGTCGATCACGAAACCTTACTTTTGAAACTTGAGCATTACGGACTTGGAAAACTTGCACTTAGTTTAGTAAAATCTTATTTAAATGATAGACAACAGCAAGTTCAAATAAATGGTATCAATTCACTCGGTTTAAAAGTAAAAATGGGTGTTCCACAAGGCTCGATATTGGGTCCTTTCCTTTTTTTAGTGTATATAAATGATCTACTCCATTTATTAAAAAATCAACCACAAATGGTGTTATTTGCTGACGATACTTCCTTAATTTTTAAGGTAGGTAGACGTGCTACAAATTTTGACGACGTAAATAACGCTCTATTGCAGGTCCAAAATTGGTTTACTGCTAATAATTTAGTATTAAATGGGAAAAAAACGAAGTGCATAAAATTTTCTTTACCAAATGTCAAAAGTAGTGACTGTGAGATAGTATTGAATCAAGAGAAACTAGAATTCGTCGATAAAACTGTTTTCCTGGGGATCACGCTCGATTCAAGACTACAATGGGGTCCTCATTTAACATCTCTTGCAAGACGGCTAAGTTCAGCAGCATATGCTGTCAGAAAAATCCGTCAATTTACTGATGTAGATACCGCGAGGCTAGTCTATTTCAGTTACTTCCATAGTATAATGTCTTACGGTATTTTACTTTGGGGACGGGCTGCAGACATCGAGTCTATTTTTATTCTGCAGAAAAGAGCCATCAGAGCCATATATAATCTCCGCAGGCGCGATTCTCTAAGGGAACTGTTTAAGGATATTAACATCATGACGGTACCTTGTCAATATATCTACGAAAACATCATGTACGTAAGGAAAAATTTACATCTTTTTAGAAAAAGAGGTGAAAGACATAATTATAGTACTAGAAATAGGGACCTATTAGCTCAACCAGGTTTCAGACTGGCTAAAGTAGACTCATCTTTCATGGGGTACTGTTTAAAATGTTACAATGAAATTCCTCCCCACATACTTCAACTGAATGAGACTAAATTTAAATCTTGTATAAAACGCACACTATGCAGGCAGGCATATTATAAGTTGGGGGATTACATCGCTGATAAAAATGCTTGGCTGAATGCTGGTCCTGCTCCACAACCTCAGCTAGTTAATTAACATTTGACAATCATGTTGGAGCTGCTGAAGATTGTAAACTATTTTAGCATTGTATAAACTCAATGTCCTTGAATTATATAATTGCATAGCACAGGTGTGAGTACTATGTACTATAGAGCTACCATTTACCGGGTAATATGTCTTTTATTGACTTGAATGTGCCCTGGCGGCTGAGAGTATGTCATGCTCACTCAAATGTCTCGCTGGTGGTGGCGTGTGTGTTGGATCATTAAGTTCCCTTCAAAATGGTTGAGCTAAATGGTGCTGATCCATGCGTCATGTTCGTGAACGGGCGCCGTCAGTTGGGACTGGTCATCTCTTAGCTGCCACGGCTTATTTTAATTTTTGAATTGTTTCTATTACGGACGCTTCTAACGTGCACGTCTTTCTACATTGTTCTCACATGTATAACTTCAACATGAATGATGTAACCCATATTTTGTAACAATATTTTGTTTTAAAAGAGTGTCCATGGAGTTTCTTGTCCGTTCTTCTCCATAGGAACCTACTACGCTTTGGAATGGGCAACTAGCTTCATCTTTCTGACTGACCGACCCCTTGACAATTCAAAAGTGCCTGTAATTGGTTTATTTGAAATAAATGCTTTGAGTTTGAGTTTGAGTTTCCCCAGCAGAATTCCACACTTAGAATTTTTTTTTTCAAGAAACATGGTGGAGAATGCTTACTTTTTAAATTACGGAAAAGGATTCTCAGCGAATAAACGGACGAGCTGGGGGCCAAGTCTACTAATGTGCAAACGTTGCAATGGTCTCTTCATTGTGAGTTTTTGACAGATTTGCCATACAAACAATGTCAAATACTCTCAATGGCGAGACCATTGCAACTAGGGCTTCCATTACGTAATTACGTAATTACGCAATTACGTAATTACGGACAGATTTTAGAAATCTCACAAATACGTAACTGAAGAGCTGCAGTCCGTAATAACGTAACTATAGGATAATATTAATTAATTTAGGTACCCATTTATTTAGTTCTATAGTTTCTGCCTACTCCATGGGAAAAAGGCATGGGTTTATCTGTGTATTTACAATTTACCTTAATTTAGTTAACCTACGACTTACATTATGACAACACCAAAACCCTTTCTGTGGGTATCCCCCGAATTCCCGGGGTTTATTTTATAACTTCCAATTTGAGTCCGCAAGATTTAATTTCTTAGTCGTACAGAATAGAGTTCATTGTTGACCAATCGGGAAACGAAGGGAATCCCCGTTGGTTGTGGATAGTTCGGTACGTAACACAATCAAAGTTTATAAGTGTTTCGCAAGTATTTGATCTACCTCGTAGATAATAAAGTTTAATATTGTGGATTGAGCAAGCTAAGGGAACTCCCTACATTTTTCTTTACTTTCGTGAATTTAGAAACAATCTCAATACTTGGTACTCAGTCGTCTTACGTACACCTGCGAGATACTGTCCTGCCTGGTCTAAGCTTATTTTATTGACTTTTGTGATTTTGTGTATGTGCCGCAAAGTTTGACGCTTGGTTTTCAGAAGCTTTTCATTACAAGTTTCTAAGTAGATATCACCATACACGAGTAGAGATACTTCAACGAAAATGTAAGTACCTATTTTAACATTACTTTACTTGTCTACTTACTTTGTTTCTAGGGTATTGTGTGAGAGTTTATACATATAATTTAGTAGTTGATTTTATATTGTTGACGGCACGGTTGGCGCAGTAGTTGAGTGATTGGCTGCTGCGCTGCGGGTCACGGGTTCGATTCCCGTACGGAACAAATATTTGTATGACCTACAGATAGGTGTTCCGGGTCTGGGTGTCTTGTGTATGTTAGTTTACATGATTGTGAGTGCACCCACGATACAGCAGTAATTCCTAGTGTGGTGCGACGTTTAAAAAAAAAAAAAATATGTGCGATTTTATTTTATTGTTGCTTGTTAGATGTCTGTGCAAATAGACATTGATTATGAGTTCACGGTACGTATGTAAATGTATCCCGTTTTAAGTGTAGTGCCTACCTATAGATGCTATTTATATGTATTACCTAACTATTAAATTATGAAATATTTATATATTGTTTTAGGTCTGCAGTAAAGAAGACTATTTATAAGGAGTTTTTGAACAAACGCACACAATCAGCTATATGGGAACACTTTTTGAGGGCTGAAAATGGGCAAAGTGTCCAATGTAAACATTGTCAAAAAATTTTGAAGACTCCTGGTGGTGCTACTGGAGCACTACATACACATATGCGTGCTAAACATATTGGCGAGATGTCACAAGAGCAAGATGCGCAAAGGGCAAGTACTTCATCGTGCTTTCAAGCAAGAAAAAGTTTAGAACCTCCATCGAAGAAAACTAAACTAACGGATTACTTTTCCACTGAGTATTCCTTGGACGTTATAGTGACTAGAATGGCAGCATTGGATGGCATCCCATTAAGCAAATTTTGTACTTCTGAAGATCTAAGGTATGTTTTCAAAAAATCTGGCTATGATCTACCGAAATCTCCTTCAACTATTACCAAAATTGTCCTGGAACAGAGTTGTGCCATAAAAAAACAATTAATAAATCAGTTTAAAGATATGAAGTCCCAAAAAAAACGGTTTACTATAACGTTTGATGAATGGACCTCTACCCGGAACCGGAGGTATATGAATATAAATATTCATAATAAAGACCTAGAACCAGCTAAATATAAAAATTTAGGACTAGTAAGGATAAAGGGTTCAATGCCAGCTCACGTTGGAACTGTACTGTTAGAAAATCATCTAAATGACTTTTATTTGAAACTTGAAGATATAATTGCATTCACAACGGACGGAGCCAGTGTTATGGTTAAAATGGGCAAAAATTTTGATGGTCACCATCAGTTGTGTTTTGCTCACGGAATACAACTTGCAGTGCTGGACGTATTATATAAGACACGGAAAAGTACAACTACTGAACCAGAACTAGAAGATGAAGCTTCAGATACTGACACTGAAGAAATTGAAGAAAACGATGGCGGACTTTTCATAGAAGTACCTAGAGTTCTAGAACCAGAGTTTCTGTACAAAGATATTATAGTAAAAGTAAGAAAACTTGTTAAATCATTCAAAAAATCACCACTGAAGACCGATTTGTTGCAAAAATATTCTTTACAAGAGCATGGTAAAAGCCTCGATCTTATACTAGACTGCAAAACGCGATGGAACAGCTTATCAGATATGGTTGGACGATTTCTGAAATTGAAATCAAGTTTATTTAAGGCTTTATTAGACTTAAAATCAAATATAAGTTTCATAGACACAGAAATACAAGATCTACATAACATTCATCATAGTTTAGATATAATAAAAACTACAGTGATGGCATTGTGTCGCCGTGACTCGAATTTGTTAGCAGCAGATGCTGCGCTTCAGTTTATGTTAAATAAGCTTGATGCTCAGTCCAATGGGCTCAGTGACAAGCTTGCTGTATCCCTTAGAAAAAGAATAAAAGAAAGGCGAACAAATGTGTCTGGTGTCTTGCAGTATTTGCATAATAATGAAGAATATTATAAAACCGAAGAAACAGAAACTTTTACAAAACCGACGTCGGATTATATTAGAACATATGTTGCAAACTTATTAGAAAGGCTCAAATTTACACCGCCTACAAGTACACAAATGAGTTTAGATTCCGAAGCAGATGACAATGATGCTAATGATGGTTGTGGCGACGAGTTGACTGTTGCACAGCAACTAGAAAAAGAAATACAGAAAACTATGTCTACAGTAAACAAATCTGGAGTAAACACAGATCTTGAATCCATCATCAGAGTTGAAATGTGTATCTACGATAGCACTGGCGGCGGTCGTGAAGTTTTCCTAACAGCAGCTTATAATTATTTACTATGTATAATGCCTACTAGTGTTGAAGCAGAACGGGCATTTTCTTCTGCCGGCTATCTTTGTTCTAAACTAAGAAGTTCCCTTGGTGACAGAACATTGCATTCGTTATCATTTATGAGATCATATTATCAAGAACAAAGATTGGAAAAATAACCATATTTTATATTGTTTCTTACTTTTAAACCATTTGTGCGTGGTACATGTTTTGTTTGAATTGTTGATTGAGTTTAGTCAAAATCAAAATCGTCAATCAAATCAAAATATTACATTTTGATTTGATTGACGATTTTGATTTTGAGTTTAATTTTAAAATTATCATTTTAATCTGTAATTTACTTTTAATTCCTTAATATTATAATTTTTTTCATTTGAAGTTGCTTGATTTTTTACTTCTAAAATACGTAATAAGCCCAGAATTTATCGTGCTTTAAAAAATCAAAACAGTTAAGTACGTAATTACGTAGTTACGTAATTGAAGCATCAAAATGCGTAACTAGTTACGTAATTAGCAAATCCGTAATTTTGGAAGCACTAATTGCAACGTTTGTAAATTAGTAGACTTAGGCCCCTGGTTCGATGACTGTTTTTGCACGATGGATCTAGCAACAGTCTTAAAAGACCTGATGATGATATAAAGACCATTTTCTCCTCTTTCACGCGACTCGGGTTAAAAATACTTCCTTCGTTAGGAGTGAGTAGGACCTTGTCAAAAAGCTTTATCCGAATCATGTACCGGAGACCCGAATTCGATTGACAATGTGTCGGTATCAACAACGCCACATGCGAACTACGCATCAAAGACTTGACGTCACAAATCCTGCATCGCGCTATCAGAGTTTACCGCGCGACTAGCATATATACAACATCCGGATATCAACCGTTGGGCAGTTGCCCACCAGACACTACACCCGTCTGGTCGGAGGATCCTCCCTTTTCCATAGAGTATGAGTGAACTTTACACCCTGTTCCTCATACCTCTATAACTGTATTAGCTCCAATTCTGAAATTGGACATCCGCGATTTGTACAGATGTAATGTAACATCATGCAAATGTGCCTTACTGTGGAAAAGACTTAAACAGTAGACTAGCTATTGGTCTTACCTCCTCCTTCGTCCATCGACCCCTATTAATATTCTTCCGCGACCCAGAGCTTTTGGTTGCAACCTGGACATCCTCGTAGGCCGCCGCCGAGTCCTCTGAGTATTCACTCGTCTCCGAATCATAGCCGCTACGTCTGTAGGTAAGGAGAAATGAGCGTTAAAATTAGTTGTGCTAGGGTTATAGTTGATTGGGATTGAGAGTTAATTGTTTTGTCCGAGTGATAAACACTCATTGTCTTCTTTATGGGGGTAATTAATAGGACATTAAGGCCCCTCGCTTTTCATTTGATTGTTTCAGTTTGGTGTTGTTTTTTCAACGAAGATTATTTATGTACGGGACGAGAAGTAAAATTATGTTTTGAGACAACACGTGTAGAGTTTGATATCTAGGCAAACGACCACATTATTTAACGATATTGATAAATTTTTCGTCTTTGTGTTTCTTTGCGTCATGATTACCGCAAATAAACGTATTTTCTTTCTTTCTTTATTAACAGGAAGTGGTACTAATTAAGACCAAAGATGTACGCGGTAAAGGCGAGAGCCAGTGTAAACCGCGAAATCCAAACTCATACGTTTTTTCATTTTTGCAGATCAGTGTCAGAGTGTACGTTCCGCGTTTTTTAAAATAATATGATCCGCGACAGTATCAATATGTATTAACATATTATGTATTATTATCATTAAACGATAACGTTTATTTTTTTAATCCATAGATATTATAGGTATTTAACGTAGCTAGAAAAATACATTAAAAAAATATGATACCCTCTTTTCAACATAGCAATATCATACTCCATGTTCCTCAAACAACTCATATCTCAAGACTTCACTTAGGTAAGGTACCTACCTACTTAAATTTTTTCTCTTCCCTCGTCTCAAAGTTTACAGAAGGATGTCCTTGTTTACATTCAACCTTGTTTAGGCGCACACAAGTACCGTTGTGTACTAACATGGAGATGCATGGTAGATACTTGGGATGAAGCTGTATGTACCTACTACATACATTACCATGTACATAATTATGTTTTTAGTGAAAACTTAACGTGGAAGAAATGTGCTGCTACAAAAATGTTCGTTATAAGGATAGGATAATGGGAGATTTTAAAATAGGGATGCCTCGATGCCTTGACGCCTTTTTGCCGATACGATACCGATACCGATGCTCTTATAAAAATATCGCCGATACCGATACCGATACGCTTATTGAATTCAAAAATGAAGGTAAAATAAATAAAACACAAGTCAGGTTATTTTTTTAATTAATATAAACAAATAACATGACAAACTAAATAAAACTGTTTAAAACTATAGACAGGTTGAGATTAGTTAATAGTTTTAGTAATTAAAATTAACATTGATGAGAAAAGTATCGTTGAATCGGCCATAAAAATATCGCCGTTGCCGATATATGGGGCAAACTTCGAGTATCGCCGATATATCGGCATCGGTATCGGATGCATCCCTATTTTAAAACAACAATTAGGCATATAATAAAGGTATCTCGTAATTTTATTACCGTTTCAGAAATATCTCACGCAATTAACACCGTCTTCACCGTTCATTTAACTTTTTGAAAGCTCTCTCCCAATCATTTACGGTGCTAGCTGTACCATTTAAGATTTCCATGTAAACAGTCTACAACCAAATAGTTCAAAAAAAAAAAAAAAAAAACAAGGCACGTACAAAATTACCACATAAAGACATTTTGTCGAAACAGAATGCCAAAATATATTATGCAGTTCACGGTGGCGCTGTTTACAAAGGAAAACTGTCAAAAATATGTCAAATTCAGTACATTTATATTTAGTTCCATGTTTTGCCGTCTGCAGAGATATGTTGGTATTATATAAACAGATCCTGTTTTTATCCTCTGTCTAAGTATTATGTTTGGATTACGTAATCTCCCGAGTTGTCCCGAGGCCCCCTTTGGGCAAAGCAGATGATATTATTAGGTACTATGTGAACATTTGATAGATAATAAAAAAAAAATAGTAATTATTGTGTCGGTTAAAAGATAATTAAGAGTTCTGTTTGTCTGAAGATAACGTTTTTAAGCGAATTGTGCAAACACGATCTATAAAACTATAGTTTTTGAAACAGAAGTTCATCTTATTTTAACTACTGGCAATAACAGAGTACACGGGATTGATCCGAATCATATGTCGATCTACATATCTGTACCTCAGAGGTATACAATAGTAACTCCACTTTTTTCGAAAATTAGGTTCTTGTACCATAAAAATCGCAAGAACCAGTTCCACATACTGGTATACGACATTAAGTCCTATGACATCTATGAAAAGAAATATCCAATCGTATATGACATTAAATCCACTTACGTCTAATGGGTATAGGACCTCAAATGACGATAAGATTCATCTAATAATAATAAAAAATACTGTTGAACTCAACAGTATTAGTTTTGCAAAACAATAAAAAAAAAATCAATAGCATTCGAAGTTTCACTCCGCGCATTTTTGCCTCTCCTGTAAAATTTTCGTTTCGTCACATAATGTTGTATACCTCTGAGGTACAGATGTAACCTAACTAGCTTTTGCCGCGGCTCCGCTCGCGTAGATGTCGGTTATCGCGTAAAAAAGTAGCCTATGTCCTTCTCCATATCTCAGGCTATATCTCTGCCAAATTTCATGACGATCGATTCAGCGGTTTAGTCGTGAAAACTTAACATACAGACAGACAGACAGACAGAGTTACTTTCACATATATAATATTACTATATATTAGTATAAATACTGACCTGTGAATTGCAAAAATAGTAAGAAATTTGAATTTTGCGGTCTACCTTGGCAAATTGCTTTTACCTGGACGTCTTCTAATCTGGGGTTTTACCGGAGAGCAAAAAAATTTAACAAAAGAATTTCGACTTTTTGTCGAATCTTCTAATGAAACTAGATTACTTGCATAAATCATGGCCGACCACAGATGCATTAAAAAAAAAAAAAAAGCGAAAGATAAAAGAGCCAAAAATTAATATGACGATAGACCACGTCACTTAATTAATTTAATATGTGTTATCTATTAGAGCATGTACTACACACGGCCACAAATCAAGCTATACATTTCCAGTATAAACTGACCTCTCATTGTACGGAAATCCTATACATAGCGAGATCAGCCTAAACTGGATATTTATAGCTTGATTTGTGGCCGTGTACCGAAAATTTCTTAGTGTAGGTATGTTAAAAATATTTTTTTGTATGTTTTGGTTACGATAAAAAGGAGTGTTGACTTTGAGACGAAAATGTAAACATACGAGTTCATACTGTGTGGTCTTATACGGGATTACATTTCAAAACATTACCCTGCAGACGTAATAAGATGAAAAACTATTCATTTATTTCTTTCTTTGAAGACAGGCTGGGTAGTTTCAGTTTTTTATCTTTACGGAAGGTATCACTGTTATTTCACCGGAAAAAAAGACAGCATATCAATCATTTAGTAGAGGGAGATAACAAATTCCTTCTTGTTTTCTACAATTGTTTTCTAAAGTAATATTGTAAGTTTCAAGACCTTGATCTTGAAACTTACAATATTACTTTCTACTCGGAGAAAAAACTGCAACAAAAACCAAAAAAAACTACATTTTGCACTTGTGCCGTGTCACATCGAGGATGTCAGACAGTACAATCAGTCAATAAATTATTATAGTAAAAACGTATAAACTTTTTACAGATATCATTTTGAACAACAGAAATGTATTTGCCACCCAAGAGAGTGAATATAAAATAAGAATTATCATCGTATTATCCATGATGGACCGCTTATACATCATGTTGCAATTTTTTGTCGACGCCACAAAGTTGCTAGGTTAACAATTACTTCTCACTGTTCACATTATTTGTCGCGGGCTTACCTTTGACAAAAACACGTTGGCGCCAGAATCCCCGGTAGACACACAATAAAATTCGAAGAAGTAAGCAGCCCTTGGAATTTCCCATCACAAAGAACCGATCTTTATACCACAAGCAATAAAATCTAAAATTGAATGGTGTAGGTAGGTCAATTTCTTCGAAAAACGAGTTTCGTGTAGCTATAGAGAAGACCTATGTTAAGACGACTAATAATTCTTGAATCGGCATGTTTCGGCGAGGCAGAAAAACCTGCATTCTTATTTATGCATACCGTGCTCGCTATCAGCTGATATGGAAACCAGTTTATGTTCTCATTCATTGCAAATAACATGGATAGAATAAGGAAACCGGAGCGATGCGAACTTAAAGTCACTTATTTTAATGAATTTTATAAAGCGATCCATCTTGAACTTGACTTTGGTAATGGTGCCGATTCCCTTGTTCACTAATTTAACTAAATTTAAGTTCAGTGCATCTTTTTCTTTCTATTTCATTAAGAAAAGGACAGAAGATAAACTTTAGTTTAGTCCTATCAAATTAATCAGCGCCTGTACTACTTCATACAAGTTTAGACGCGATTAAAAACTTGCCGACTAAAATGACGTCAATTTACGTCAAGCGCTGATTAATTTGACAGGACTAAACTAAAATTTATCTTCTGTCCTTTTCTTATTGACATAGAAAGAAAAAGATGCACTGAACTTAAATTTAGTTTAGTTTGTGAACAAGGGAATCGGCACCATTATCTTTTTATTATTGATTTCGTTTTTAGTTTCGTGTTTTTAGTTATCGTTGGGAAGAAAAAGTTGAAAAAAAAAATAAAGTATTTCGTGTGAGGAATGTTGGCTTCAAAAACAATATAAATGGGTATTTTTCAAACCTACATGCCTGTTATGTCCTTTTTTTGGCATTTTTCATCGAATCGTTGAGCTCCTTAAGTTTTGAGTTGAGCTGCACGATTACTGACAAATGCGTGCACTGACTGGACAGGTTCACTCAATCTGTGTGATTCTTTCCTCAAAAGACCATTTCAGACACCAATTTACATGGTCTTCACATGATCTGACCAAGGTTATGTCTTGACTTTAAAAAAGACTGACCTCCGAGTTTGTTTCTGCCTTTCTTCTCAGAGTAGTCAGATAGGTAACGCCGATCTCATCTAGTTTTAAAAATATGATTGAGGTGTAAAAATGTTTTTAAATCCTACTTACAGAAATAAAATCATTTACATACATATATACATACGTGTAAGTTTACCTCACATGAAAAAATATTAAAACAAAAGCATTGGAATTCCACAGATATTTGTCATTATAAATATTCTCACGTACCTATATTTCGGCACAATAAAAAACACAAAGTTAAACTTGTATAACATGAAACCTTACTCACACATTTATCATCACGACGAATTATAAAAACAACCTTCGACATCCAAAACCCCATTATTCACTTAGAAACATCACCACACAGTTTTAAAACATTATACGTTTACAAAACACCATTCATTTTAAGGTTATATACCCCAAAGTTCCCGCCAAAACGCACCTAAATCACATTTCGGGAACCCGACTCACGCGCATCGAATGCCGAAACAACACTACCGAAGATAAATTCTATTCGTACATATTCCCACACACACACACCATGAATATTCACAAACACACCCGCATGGATCGCATACTCAGGACGTAATAAGGGTGTGGGGAACAACAAAAACCCTGTAAGGGACGCGGCAATTCCGATGAAGGAGACAACAAATACGAAAAATAATGATAAAGACAAGGATGGAAAATCAGGTATAGAAATCATTACCCCGCAGTGGGAATGTGACGCAACACATGCAAAGGTAAGCAGGTGTAGGCTAGTAATAGAAAGGTACAAAGAAAAATTGATATTTTTTATTGGATAGGTCAGCGTAGTCGCCATAAAGAAAAATAATCACATGGTATTAAAATTCCCAGAGGAAAGGAAACAGGGTGATATTTCAAAGCCTTAGGCAATAAAGCAAACATATTACAACATGGCACATTACGTGCTTTGTAACCTTTAGGATTAAATTCAAGCTATGGCATTTCTTCCCTGCTTTTACATCGACCGACTGTACAGTGTACAGCAAAGGACTTAAAAATCAATCTTTGTATAAAATAACTCAACCTGGACCAAAGGACCAGTATACAGTCACGAAGAGGTTTCTGGCTTATCATCTACCAAAGACTCAACAATTTCATACGACGAAAGCGAAACGAAACACAAAATGGATAAAATTTCGCTAACCCAACATACCAATGTTGCACAAATTTGGTAAATCGGGACACTCAAACCAAACCACATGTTTTGGACGAACGGCACTTTCGCTTGCAATAAAAAATGTTCAAAGAAGAGGGTAGCAACGTGTGCCGGATGCTAAACTAATTTTGGATAACGGGGACTCTGTTTTTGCAGGGATGGGTGTTGCGAATATGGAACGTGATGGTTTTGGAGCAACGGCAGTTATCCATAACTTATTCAACTTCATTGACTATATCTTTCTGGAACGAGTCTCGGCTTGAATTTACGTATTACTTTGAATCCTCCCAAAATCCAAGCGTTTAAAAGTCCAATATATTTAAATAGGCACACGATTTTACGAGAAATTGAGGAAGGAAAGCTTTTCTCCTATATTAATATTCAATACCCTGTATATTGAATCAGAAAGGATATGAAAATGAGGATGAAAACTTGAAAAATATATCTATCACCCTAATCGATGTTTACCAAATTCCATTTTCACAATTCCATTGACTCCAGTCGTTTTCGACAAGCTTTGTCAATTACTCGTAAACTGTTTGATCAGACGTCTGGTATTTTGTCCAAATATTAGTTTAAATTAACAGGCGCTATCAATTTTACTTCCGCAGCCACACAATGATAAGAATACTGTGAATGCACTATGTGATCATATTAAATGTAAGGGCAATGTCAGATACGAATTTATGTAATCAGATATATTTGATAAGGAAGACGTTTCACATTTGTATCGTTTCTCTGAATTGTGGAGTTTCGTTCTCGTTATCCATTCATCTAGAATTTGAGACCATTGATAGCTTACAAAAACGAGAATTAGGTTCGCTTACTTTTCCGTCACCATTCATCATTATTATTTACAGTGGTAGCTTGCTTTTATTAGCCTTTCCTTCTCCTTTCTTCGCTATTCTAACTAGATCAGTATAGATCTATTGCATCTAGTACTGATATGGTATTGTAAGTTGCTGTCAACTTCTACTCTCAATCAAACATTTGGGAATAGGGACTAAAACTTAAATTATTTGTTACATCAAAATACTACGGAAATGTCGTAATTAAACGACAATAGAAACGGGGCGATAATAATAATTATTAATAACTTCCACAATCTTAGATCACATTTTAATCACATATGAGGCATAACTAATTTAAATGAGGAAGTGGCAGCCATTTTCTGTCGTCATTTCACCTGTCCAGTCGTGACCACCCCCTGATGTACATTTGATTTCACGAGCGATTATTTGGGGAAATGGAACAAAAAAGGGACCTATAACCTTGTTAAAGTTAAATTATGTTCCTTTCAGATTTCTATCGGAAGGTGCGTAGACAGTCCGTGAATCCGTAATTTTCGAATTGGCCTGTGGTTTCTTTAGGGTTGTATTGTCTTCACATAAAGAATTGAGTCATAATAACCAAAACCTTTCTAATTGATAAGGTAGCTTGTCACCCATATCTATTCATACAGATAGTCTGACTTACGAATTTCCAATACGAAACAAATGGCATACAATGAAATTCTTCAGCAAGATCAATACCAAAGTAAGACTATGACTCAACACGCAACCTTAGTTGCAATGAAAAGACATGTTTTAGCGTGGATAGTAATTAAACCGTCATTATCTACTCCGCCTCAATTCATGTCTACTTCTACAATTTTGCACGCTCTCAAATTACCTACTTCTTTATCAAGACCACCCACTTCCATTGACGCAAACCTAGATTTCATTCACGGCTACCAATTAACTACAAACCATTTCCTTTCATTCGAAACAAAAGCTTGGACATCGCCAATTTTGAAAGGGGAACAAGACATAAAAAATTGTCAAGGGGTTCCCTAAGGAAGCGTCCTGTTAACTCACGCATCGCCCGTGTTTCCTGTCCTCTGTCCCCTTCTGTGTGTTGTGTATGACCTGCTTATTAGCACTTCGGGTTACTCAAAACATTCTTAGTGCCCGTTAGAAATTTACAACTTCTTTACGTGGTCAGTGACTTGTATTTGGAAATATTACTTGCACGTGGCGTTGATTTTAAGTTTAGTTTGTAATTCTACTGAACTCCATGGTATTGAAACATTTCACTACCATGGAGGTAGTGAAATGTTTTTGTTTTATCGTTCTGGTCATATTCTCCTATTTATGAGCGAAAAGAAGTTAGGACATGGCCATTCGAATTTCAAATGAGTAAAAAAGTATGATTATCATAGGACCAATAAATTTAATTCTAGATCAAAGGACCAAAACTTTCGAAACAAATAGCAATCCTAGAAAAGCAAACTAAGCAACGTAGTAGGTAACTAGCCTTATATAAAAACGATTAAAACAGTAATTAATATTAATTACAGTAGGACCTTTATTTTTTTAAATTTATTTTTTCTCTTTAGGTACACACAATAGAAACGATTTCAATACTTCGAATATAATGAACAAAATTAAATGTTGCAGCTCATTCATAATTCATCTCGAATTACGAATGAGATTGCATCATAGGCTTTAAACAGATCCAAAGCCTTGGAATATCGATATCCTGTTAGGTTGATGATATTTTATGTGACATTTTATCGATACTTAAACACTTCCTCTACTACTTAGTGCACGGAGTTCTAAAGAATAATACTAAAAGAGTTGGTTAAGCTAAAATGAAACCACAGGGACCAAAAATACTAGGTTCTTTAAAAAAATAAGTCAATGTATGTAGGGATCAAAATAAAACACCACCGCACAGGAAATAACATACAAACACATGCAAATGATTCAATTATAACTTATCGGTAAGCTTTAAACATTTTATAATATTGCTCAAATAGGTCAAGCGATAAGCACAAAGTTATATCGTAAACATAATAATAAATGAAACCTAATCTGCTCTGATCTGGCTGGGCATGAAATCGAAAATAAATTAAACATTTACGAAAAGAAAAGAGAATATGTAAGTTAGTCAACTTACCAATGAGGCAGGTAGGCAACACGTCAAAATTACGATTTTGACAGTATTTCTGGCAGAAGTACTGTCAGAAAGAAATACTTCTCGACATCGTAAGACATCCCTTCAGGCTGTCATTTCCACATTGTATATCCAGCCTTTCAGTCAGTCCGGAAACGGGTACCTACGCAGCTTGAAAAGGAGTTCCCCGTTTCATATCAATCCGAAAGTGCATTGATATTATTTGATATCAGCCTCTATCCCGTGGGAAGGAATGCGCGATAAACCTTGTAATCCTTAGTGGCGCCAAAAGTCTAGACATGTACTTTACATTATGTACTAAGATGTTTTTTCAGGTCATTCAAATGATTGAATGAGCATATTTTATAAACACAGTCGTAAAATTTACGAATGAGATGTAGTAACGGGTATGGGCTAAAGGACCAATATTTAAGCACATGGAAGCATATTTTGATTTTGAACGTTATTTATAAATGAAGGGGCCACTTTACTTGCAGAAAAGAAGAAACAAGCTAGTAATGTGGCCATACTGTTAAAAGAACCTTTTACGGCTGAAGCAGATCCTGTTCTTGAAGGCCACGAAAAGGCAAAAATAGTAGACACAAAAGACGAAAAGCTGGAAGTTTTCACGCTGGCAGAATCTTTTCTTTTGTCATGCATTGCAAAGGTGAGGTACTGATCTAAATGCCGAGACATGACCGATTAAATCAATTAAAATCAAAATTTAAATGTCCACGGAGACATAATATGGGCATAAACATAGATACAAGAATTACGCTGTCAGAAACATAGAGTAAGAGCAGGGCCTCAAGTCTGCTATTACAATAGTGTCAGAATGGTCTCGCCATTGTGAGTATTTGACAGTGTTTGTATGGCAAATCTGTCAAAAACTCACAATGAAGAGACCATTCTGACACTACTGTAATAGCAGACTTGAGGCCCAGTACTTATGTCGCGCGCAATACTAACTAAATTAGTAAATTACTTTATTAATAGGAACACGCAACTCATCGTTAACGATACGAAATCTTTTCATTTGCTAACACAAGCATTAAAGCAATACCATCAATGGGAGAATTCGAAAACGCTAGTTCGCACATCTCTTTTCTTCGTTTTCCCATGATGATAATTAAAACAACAACAACATATTTTTTGCCATATCAGATTTATATTCTAGTTCAGCGTTTCTTCGAAGTCAATCGGTTTGCATTACAAATGACGTCTCTCCCACAATTAAGGCAAAGCGTTTAAGAGTCGAGTTTGCAGTAAAAATAATTAAGATAAACATTGGCTGGCTCATAATACAAGTTGAATAAGATGCCTTGTTGACATGTGCATTCGACGTGGAATGGTGAATGAATGAGTCATGCGCGACAATTTGTAGATAAAGTCAGGAATGTTTATTGAAGACACAACGTGTGATTACATTATTTAAAATTGTCAATAATTTATGTTTATGGCTTTTTTTTTTCTCCTGTTGAAATGAAATATTTAAAGCAAACAAATGAACGTAAATTCGAAAATGGTCTTTAGAATCGCAATCAACAGTTTTCACTTCACCCTATTGTTAGGTAATTTAATCGCTGCAAAGTTGCACGATATTGAACAGCATCATGCAGACTCGTGCTCATTTTCGAGTCATGGTTCAATATTAATGAATAAGTTAGAAAGACCATCAACATAAAACGCAAGGACTATAAAAACTCCTTTCGAGAGACCTTAAATCTCCATGTTGTTTTTGCTGAGCAATATGACACCGGAATCTGTGCCGATGAGAACTGGGAAAGTCGATTCGATATGGTGGCCCACTGCGTAATTTAATCCAGGTCAATCAAGAGGAATTAATTTGTCGTCCTTTAGATTAATGGCGAAAAAAAAATCTTGTGAAGCTTGCCAATGTTGTGCCTTGTTAAGGAGACCAGATAGGAAAAAGGATAGAGAAGCGGACAGCAAAAACATTTGGAAAAGACCTTCATTGTCCTCGTCTGCCTAGCCTTTTCCCAACTATATTGAGGTCGGCCTACAGTCTAACCGGATGTAGCTGAATACCAGTATTTTACATGGAGCGACGGCCTATTACCTTTAGAAAATCTACCGGTATTCCTGAATTTGAGCTGTTCCTATGCAATGCCATATGGATAAGGAAAAAGCACACAATTAATTGTAGTTTTGTAAACAATACCGCAAAAAATTACTCATTTCGTTGGCCGGGAATTCCTTACATTATAAATTTATAACAGTAAAACAAAGATGGGGTTTCGAGAGTTTCATTATTAAAGCAATTCCTGATATAAATTGGAGGAGGAAGGAAACCTATTACCTAAGGAAATGTAACCTCCGCACTCACATTTGCATTAATGTTTTAAAATTCATTCCACATAATGTAGATCATCATAATCATCATACAACCAACATTGCTTACATCCTAGACATGAAAAACTCAAGTGTTCTTGCCATTAAACCGCCATGACAGACAGACAAACGAGCTGACCCAAATGAATGATTGCCTATTCAGTGGCCGCTATTTTCTATTTAGAGTCATAGGAGAATAGATGGATCTTTTATTATTTAAACACCCCTTTGCGGAATTAATACTAGGTTGATGCGTTCTCACACTGTCTGAAAATAAATTTGTTTGCCGCTGCACGCTGGTTTATGAGAACATAAAACTTGAGTTTTATTGCAAGTAAGCATGATGTAGTGACTATGATATCTACAATGTCGAATTTGAGATGATTGTAGAAAAAACCTACCAATGCAGGGAAACGAAACTGGAATTGGAGTCATTCAGGTAGATGAAGATACAAATGAATCCTGAAGACAGATTTAATTTAAACGCCACGAATTTGCTTTCCCGCTTGGCTCGTTAACTATAAACATGACCGATATCTTCCTGAACTAGCGCTCTTCATCATGAACATTGAACAAGTCAAAAGCTACTGTAGTCGTAAGCATCGTAAGAAAAGAAACACATTTAGATGAACTTCTGGGAACTATTAATGGAGCAGACAGATCTAATTGATACGCCCTATAACTGATAACCGCATCGTGACATTGACCGAAACTCATCAAGTTTCTCTCATTATCATGAGCGATAAACTTGATGAGTATTTCACTCAAATGAAAGAATCATTTTCAAAGATTTTATGACCTTGCAACTTTGATTAAACAGACACCATCTATTGCCTCCAATTTACCCACAGCAGCTCATTCTGATCTCACCCTTGAGAATCTATTTAATCTCCACACAATGCGTAGAACACCTGAACTAAGATAGATTCCCTCCTAAATCACAGGCAGGGGGTTAGAAACAGGTTCTTAGCCTTTACAAAGTAAATAAATAGACATTAGATGAAAGGATGGCTCGCTACGATTATACAAAGAACGATAGACCAACTTTGAAGGGGATGTATGCGAAAACAAAAACCCTTGTCTATTTTAGTGTACTTTCTCACGCAATGGATAAAAGGTCTTGCGTGGCTATGCGCGATTCATCATAATTATTGTGTTAGTCCGTATCCGTACCTATACGAGTATCAGTCTTATCGGGGCAGTATATTCTTGTAACTAGTCTAAGTTGTTTAAAATAAAGAAGTTTTTAAAGGTTACTCCAAATTAGTCGGAAGTCCTTGTGCGGTTTGTTCTTCCATATTTGAACTTTTTTGGACATATTAGCGCAGTCTAAAGCAAATAAAATTTTGATATGCCCCGTTACAACAAAAACACCTTTTCCTTACAAAATCTGGAAGCGACTTCCGACTTGCTAGTCAAATAGAGGGGGACTTTTTTTTCATACCTATCTTAATGTGTCAAAGGCAACAGCCGTACAGCCATATGCCGCGAATGACACATTTAAAACATATGTGAACTTTTTGCTGAACTCGTCCACAATTCAGCGTCTGTTTGTCGATCGTCTCAATTTAATCAACAAATTGATAAGAATTAATTCCGTTACGCGTATGAGAACAGGGAGATTCTTTATCTCTATTTTTTTTTTCTTTTAAGGTTAGCTTTCAGTAATTTTGGGACTTGAAAAAGATGGTACATGCTTATCCTCCCGATTGTTGGGGCTTAAACCATAACCATTTCATGGAATTTTACAAAGAGGGACATTTATTTCAGATTTTACAAATTAGGACCACTTAGAAAACATACCAGAATATAATAATGACTTGAATAGACTGAGAAAAACTCAAGCACACTGTTCGCAATGCCTTTAATAATCTAAACAGGAAAATAACTACCAAAGCTAAAAAACGAAGTAAACTAAGTACCGTAATTAAATTCAGTTATACATAGATGACATTAGGACCCATACGAGGGGTGCGTACAAAAGGACCAGCTGCTACCTTTGAAAACGATTAGCATCAATACATGTTGCAACATGTATGAAATTACTTGAGGTTCCTAAGTGAAGGAGTTCGATAGAATCTTTATATTGTGTAATGATACTTGGGCACTTTACATTGAATTTCGTTCTCAGGATTAGGTACTGTTAAAGCGTTGAAGAAGATGCAAGTTTACTGGAAGTTATGGATCCGTTTGCGAATGGAAGAGATTAAGATGAAGCGACAATGCTGAGTAATCGAATAGGTTGGAGTAAGGTTAAAAACTTGTTGTATGAGAAATAGAGATAATAGAGCTAAATGTGTCTTGTTATAAAGCTGCAACTTGTTCGATTAGCATAGCATGGTTTTTACATTGCACAATCTAATGTAAATGGAGTTGAAATGGTTTTTAGTGTAAAAAATGTTTCCTCTTCCCTGTAGGTAGTCATTTCCGCTAGGAAAACACGTATGAATCGAATAAATTCAGAACTTCCGAAATTCATAATGCTCATATATTTGGAATGTTTAAATATTTCTATGACTATGATGGAATTATCACCAGATTCAGCCAGCAAACTAGATTCTAGGCTCCAAAATTACAAAGAATTTTGGAATCACACATTTACACTAACTCGTGACCCCAGAATAAACTTCAGCTGTACAAAACGGTCAAAATTTCGGCCTGCACTACGTATTGTTGCAAGCACAAAGGTTTAAGGGTGTTCACCTGGCCAACCCCTAAGATTAATGTCTTAAGACAGTACAATGGCTCGCCCCCGCGCACATGGCCTGACATTTCTACCCCGACTTGTATTTTTTCTACTTCCTCCCTTATATTATCGTCTTACAATAATTACGCACGCGCCCTAAAGGTGTTTAGAGAAAGCGTTAATGAACCATTTATTTATATGTATTTTTTTTTAATAAGTATTGACCTTTTTTGTCGAGGAGTTTTTTGTGAAATGTCGCGTGCTTAGGAAATGTGCAGTTTTGTTAATGTTCTTTTGTGCTTTGAATTCGGAAGTAAGAGTAAATATTGCGGGGGCAATTTGATGTCTTTTACATGTATCCGACAGCTTTAGAAGGCAATGAACATGGCTTTGAGTGGCAAATTAAAGCTCAGGATGACGGTCTGACAGATGATGTAAGGAGACATCTTAGAATTAATGAATCGATGGTTACTTTGCGATTGCTTGCTTCATAAAACACTTAAGGCGACGATAACCGACTTTTAATGATTTTATACTGAATATTACGTCTAAACGAGTAGTGTTAATTATTTGGAAAAAAAATATGTTAGATTAGAGCGTTTTCTTAATAACTTAATATGTAAATATTTTAGATTATGTTTATGTTACATTGTGAAATTAATTTGTAAAGTTATGTCTAACGCGGATAAAAAACTGCGAATCACGCAAAATCGATCAAGCGTATTTTTCTAAAACCTTCACCTTTTTAAAGATAATTTCATTATTGAGGTTTTATTATAATACATTAATAATGCGTCTTATTTGGGACAGCGCACCTGAATGGGCGAGTCTTATTACTGGCTGGACGTACGACGCGTTACGTGAGCTCAGTACACAACACGCAAGCTAACCACTCAAGGTCATCATTCATTCATCATTTCAGCCGAAAGACGTCCACAGCTGGATATAAGCCTCCCCCAATTGGTGGGATTTGCCATAATCGCCATTCTTGGCAGGCGGGTTGGCGATCGCAGTGTGGTGTTAAAAATGCATAGAGAACGCTGTTGCCCATTCTCTAGTATGTCTCTTGGTCGCCTTTTACGACACCCACGGGAGGAAATGAGATGGTGCTATTCTTTACCTCCGGCACCACACGGTACACTCAAGGTCACTGGCATATATCTGGGCCTTAAGTAAAGATGAATATGAAGTTCTTGCAGTGGTACCGTAAAAAGACTTAGAATTACAGTAACCGTAGATATGGAACATTTCGCTGCAGCGCCATAAAAATAAACGATGCATAAAAAGGCTATAATACTAAAATAACTTACAGAGAGCCCTGTTAATGGCTTCATTTCGGAACAAAACATGTCTGAACCTTCACATATTTTCTTATTATTTTGACAAAAAAATCATTAGCAACTTTTCAACTTTTATTTTTATCGAATAATTTCATGTCACTGACTGGTTGACTGTTTTCCATTCAAGATTCTACAAGGCCCAGTCGAAACAATTGACCATCTGAGATGAGTTACATCGTAAATCGATCATGGTCTAGAGCCCCTACAGATCTATTTCAAGACATCGCGCATCGACACGGTTCCGATGAAGATGAGGCATGCAGGCTCTAATGATAAAACAGACTGTAATATATAATAAATGCAATTTGAGTCAGTGGATTTTGTACTGTGATTCAAGATCCATCTCACACTCACACAGAGACTGCTTGTAGAAATGTATGGTCAAGAAACGAGTACCTACAAGAGTAATGATGGGCTTGGTTTATTGACATTACAAATAATTGGACCATAACTATTAAACATGCCAGAAATTGGTGCTTGCGACCGCGCAAAGTCTTCTTCATCCTAGTCATCTTAGCCCTGTCCAGTCTAGATTTTATACCTGTAATCATTCACTATTTTGTGAACTTCTCATAAAAAATATCATCTTTTAACTGTTTTTAATTAAGCTCCACGTTAGGGAAGGCCGCTTCAACAATTGCCTTCCATATCATAAGCAATAAGTACGTGACAACATACGAGAAACAGATTGCGCCCGGGCACTGGAAGACCATATTATTGTATGAGGTCATTGTTCCCAGCCGTGCCTCTAAATTGCTACAGTTTATTACATTATTGCGGAGTTATTGGCTACGAAAATGGTGGTTGATTTATTCTTGTTCTAGTTTTAAGTGGCGTTTGTATGTTAATCATTTGCAGGAACTATTTTAGTGTTAAGACCATAAATTCTCGCTTTGTCTGTAACTGCTTAAGTTGGTTTGCGAAAAGTTGACAGGAACGTCAAAGACTAGACAATGTTGACTGAAGATGTTTCATTGATTAACTGTTTTAAGGCCCCTCAATTTAAGTTAACACTTTCTTTGAAACTGAAGTGACTGGGGAGAGTGGAGAGGTAGGTAGCTCAACAATTAAAAAAAAAACAGTTCCTTACAGGATATTACGACTATTTTGAGCCACCAGAACTTGTTCACACAACTGTAAATGTCGTTCATCTAACTATACCCAGTCTCTAATTCAGATAATTTATGTAAACAAACAAATGTCAAGAAATGTCACTGTCAAAATGACAGGACAGTGGTGCAAAACATTTTATCATAATCGATAAAATTAAAATGAATTAATTATAAGAACTATGCAAACAAAATACCGTTGCCAATTAATGTTTTGTGTAGTGTGTCGGAGACACGACATATTATGATCGTCATAATCAGCCCTTTTAAGTCCAGTGCTAGACGTAGGCCTCCGCCTCCCAAAATCGATTTCCACTCGAAACAGTTTACAGCCGTTTTCATCCAAAATGTGGCTAGATATGCTACTTACAATAATATGAAACTATGAATGAGAGTTGTAATAAATATGTTGTTGAAGATGTAAAAATTTGGAAATGTTTGGATGTCCTGCATTGATACCAGTATCATAAAATATTTGTACCAAAAAATCTCCTTTTTTTTATAACTTTGTTTAAAACCGAAAAAGTATAAAAATAATTCCGTTTTAATTATTATTTCTTAAAATCAGTAGTTAAAAGAGAATGGAACCTCTTTTTTCGCCATTTTATGTGAATTACCATTACGAAGATATTTTTTTGTTATGTTATCCCCTTTGTTTACATAAATTATCTGAATTTGAGACTTATAGAGAAATAGAAGATTATACAATATGAGAACTTTACTAATTTAACAAGACTTCCAAAATCCGCAAAAAGTGCAAAACATAATAAGAAATCGAACTGCAAGTCAACGACCGGGTAATAGTGATGGGAATTCGTTTTACTAAAGAATGCGGTCCCGGACCGTCTTGTTCCGCAAACCCATACAGGACTATACCTCTTTACTCAGACGGCAGGTGATACCGCCATCTGGCTTGCCACGTGTCAACGAACGGCGAATTTACGATACCGATACCGATTCGCAATAATTATTGGGAGTCCGGGACGATTCCCGTAAAGTTCCCGCACGGGAGTTTTATCGATTTTTATTTTTAAATGAGCTATTAGTTATCGGGTAGCTTTTAGTTCGCAGTTGCTAATTATAAAGTAGTTTGTAAACATTTGTGGATGGACCTCCGCGAAGTTGGAGTATTTTGATTAGGGCTTTCAGTCTCGCTGCATTGCTTAGTAACGGGAAAAGAAATCGAGACTCGATGTGGTCTCAAAATTCCCGAAAAAACGGAGACTTTCGAGACTATTTCAAAAGTTGGTTTTATACTTTAAAGCAGTCAAAACAAGATAAATATCAATCAATTATTTATTTATTTTCAAGTATTTTATCATGTACTTTATTAAACATACCTCAAATTATAAAATCAAAAGATAACTATGATAGTTTTTCAATTTTATTGTGGGCACGTAAGAAAGAAAGGGCGTTTAATGTAGTTTCAGATGAAGAGAACTTGAATTTATTACAAAAGTAACCCACGTCAGAAAATAGCTCTCTCTCCTTCTACACTAGTGGGAGGTATAGATATTATGTAATTGTAACAATGGTCTAGGTATTTCCCTAAACCATTGGACAAGTCTCAATAGTCTCGTTATTCCCGAGATTGAAAATATCAGTCTCGAGTCTTGAAAAGACCAAAAATCGTCGAGATTCGAAATTTTCGAGACCGAGATGGAATAATAATAGCGATGTAAGTACCTTCTGACACCTAGACTGACAACTGACAAAATGAAACCCATTACTATTGTTAGTGTGTTACGCAATTACCTCGCCGGCAGAGCTTTAAGTTCATGCAATAAGTTTATTGAAATCCAATTAAGGCGAGGTTCTTCGAGCGTGCATTTTTGTTCTAGAGGTGGCAGCTAGGCGCGAGTAAATTGTGCCCTGAATTTCGTTAATTTTGGGTTGAAAATTATATGTTTTACGATATTAACAATGTTAAACCCGACGGACATTACATCATCATAGACGTTTATTTTGATGTGATTTTCAATACATAATGTGGTATAATATTGAAATAAAATGATTTTAATCTACAAAATAATGGTATGTTTGGTATTTTTTTTTCTATCGAGCGAACTTTATCCAATTATGTAACGAGTACCTGACGTACCTACAGAAAGGTCTCAAAAGCAACATATAATTTTTTCACGTGTGTTTAATCATTACCGTTTCTAAATAAAATGACACTAAAATTACATTTCCTAGAGGTTAACTTGAAGAAATACGTCAAATGTAGAACTTAAGACCCGTATTACTAACCCTTATGCGACTACAACTAAGTACCTCAAAAGCTATCAGAAACTACAATTACAACAACATAAGTCGTACAACGCCTTATGACAAAGATAACTAAACTCACATTAAACAAAAAACGACACAAGTCATATAAAATATCGATTTTTGGTACGTGTATTCCCAATTCCGGGCGGGAGTGCGCTTACGCCATCTGCGACCCCCACGCATCGCGCAGCTGCGCTTGGGCATGAGGGATGCGCGTAGCAGACCAATCACAAAGCAGGAATATAATACCTTTCGGTACTGAATCAGTCAATGGAGAGTGATTAAAGTAGGGGTTGCTTTTGTGTTTAATATTATGTTTATTTTATGGTGTTATCATTTCCTTTCGCTATAGTTTCCGATGGTGTAACAAATTGTTTGATGAGTTTAGAATTTTATGTTGAGTATCTGTTTCTGATGTTATGATGAGGATACGATTTAGACTGGAAATATAAAACATTGAACTAAAAGTGGACGTAGTTTAGCTTAAAGGAATCAACCCACATAATGGTCAAAAATGAGAATATACCAAAGATGTCCTAACAGTTGGTTCTTTCACTCAGCAAAAGAGATCCGTGATACTACAAAGATAAGATTGATTATTAATCATGGGGACCAACCCTCATGAAGGTGGGTACCTTCCGTTAACCGTTAGGACGTTCCAGTACACAAAACTCATTTTTGACCATAATGTGGGTGAGTCCATTCTGCTAAACTGCGTCCAATTCATTCTTGTATTAGGATCCATCATAACATCAAGCTTATATTCCCTGAAGGGTAAGACAGAGATGCACCTATTAGTACACCCACATTTCGCTAATTATGTTGAAGTCCCATGTAATAGTGGGCGAGCCTATTGCCACCAGCCGGACACAAATCCAGACTCCGGCTGCTACTGAGAAATTATAGATGGAAAAAACCAATAACACTTTGCCCGACCCGATAATCGAACCTAGGACCTCATGCTCCGCAGTAGCACTTGCGACCACTAGACCATCGAGTAGTTTTTTGATGATTAGAATCCCTCTGTCAAATACGGTTGATCCAAGTGGGTGGCGAATTCTTAAGACAATTAAGTTGTCCAAAATCTCGGAATTTCCCAGAATTAACAATGCGTAATTTGTAGCTTACTTACATGCTTCAAAAACCCTTTAGCAAAATGACCCATTTATAGGGCAATGCACTTTCAAATTCTTAACAATGGTCTCCTTTTTCAACGAAAGGGGTGCTTATTAAAAAATCTTATTCTCGAAGTACCGAAACAGGTTTGGAGGTAGATTTGTTATGGATAATCTCGGTAAGAAGCGTGAGTCCTTACTAATGTATGGAAGAAACTTTTGTATTAATTGTGTTGGAGAAGGTAGATAAAAGATTTTGTAACTCTTTTTGAAAAGGGATGCTACCAGTTGTTTTGAATAATGTGAAGACTTCTGTAACATGAAGACCAGGATCTTTTCTAGTTTTAAGAATAGAGCCCTTTTGGTGTTTAGTATCAATGACAAGCCTTTACCAAAATAAAAGGACATTACATAAAAAATGTAGCAGCCAACAGAAACCCAATATTGAATATGAGTACTTTGCCATGACGTGTACAGTGAATGTAATTCAATATTTTTGCGAACATAGCTAGTGCTACTACCTAACCCAATTCTGGGGTTAAAATCCCACATGGGAACATCCGAAATTTAATAAACATGTCGTCACCACATCTGCTTGTTCATCGTTTACAAATTTAGATTAAAAAGATCAGAAAGGACATGCACCAATGCTTTGGTCCCTTGTCCGAACCTATGCAAGCCCCCTGTTTTTTGACTCGTGGGAATATGGCGTAGTTACCTGTAAAATAGGGTGGTTCGTCTACCCTTACATTAATTATAAGTGCAATAAATTACAATCAGTATTTTGATTCCATTCACGCGTGATTGGGTAATTCGATGCGGGAATTACATCGAATATATCAAATCTTATTGTTGGGTGCATAAAAAGTATGAATTATGAATGAATATCAATAGATGCAGATCCCTAGTTGAAAATAAGACTCGTTCTCATTATGAACATGCTCTAAGACCGCGGCACATTTAAGGAAACCAACGAAATCTTAACTCCAAATCTATCGTGCCCAACACTAAAAAAAAAACTGTTGTACTACACAAAGCTTACCCGAATTATTCCAATGATAAATGATGAAAGATACTATCAATAGGCAAATTGTGACCGAAAAAAACTTGTACAAAACCAGTATTAGTACAAGGTTCTTAATATATTCTGGTTCTCATGTAGCCACATCTTCGCAAACCATCAGAGCATGGCATGACCATGACTCACGAACAATATGGCGTTCACGGTCGGTGATAACTAAACGATACCATCATTACTTAATTAGGAATGAATAAATAAGCAATAAGAACGATTATATGGTTGTTGGGTTTAAATATTATGATCTTAACAAGGGCGTGGAAAGGGAATCTCTAAGCACTTGATTTAAATCTTAATTCTAATCGAGAACTCCACAGTGTGATTGCCATGGTACTTAATAAAACTTGCTCTACCGATTTAAATTTAAATATATTAATTTAAAAAAAATATATAATAATAAGGCCTAGTAGAGTGTAGATTTGTTGGCACTTTTCTATTTTGTTAAGTACCTGGTAATTGTTGAAAGGCCTACACTGTCCTTCCATACCTATTATCACTGTTATTTAATAATATTGTATAGCCAATTGTTTTTAAACGAGTAACCGTAGAGTTTCTTGCCGGCTCTTCTCCATAGGAAACGACTAATTGGAACCGTGCACCTAGCTTCTGACGTTTCATAAGTGCCCATGTAGGTTTATGTGAAATAAAATATTTTGATTTTGATTGATTTTGATTTTAAAAGGCTGTATTTACTAGTGGGTAGAGAAGGATTACTACTTGAAAGCTTATAAATAAATCATATCCAAATCTTTTGACGATAACTCAGTCAAGGGCATTTCGAAAAGCTCACAGCAAACATAAATTCAAGACAAGAGAGTAAATAGACATAAGCCGTGCCTTGAAGATTCAAAACAAGCCAGAGAACCTGTTTCGTTATTTCGCCAAACATTTACGAAATCATCAAAATTGGTTCAAGTATTTTCAAGAAAGATGCTGTTTAACTAACATATTCACGCCTTAAAAGTAACATCGTTTATTCCAACGTAAGTAAAAACACTCATGAAGTATATACTAAAGAAATAACCGACGGAACCGGTCTCCAAAATTATATCAGACTTAAATATTATGTAACATGCCGGAGGATCCATAAAATCGATTCGATCGACATATGGCAGACGGAAATAAAGGAATTGATAACAATTTAAAAACCCTCATGCAAGATAATGGGAAACTAACAATACTTTCCATAAAACAGTGAAATTATCTAAAACATAGGGGCCCCTTGAGAATTTCTCCACTGAACATAATACCCGCATTTACAAGCAGTTTTTACTGTTTAAGTTTATAGTTGTGGTTCGACAACTGCAAGATTATTTAGGAGTGGAAAACTACTCATAAAAATGTAACTACTCATCATTGCTAGTTGCTAACTGGAGTAGAAAAGACTTGTTTTCTAAAGGTGCGTTCATGAATCCTTTAGTTTTGCATTAATGATAAAGATAAAAACTTGACGGCTGTAATAAATATTTTCTAAAGTACCCTTCCAATTAATGGAAATGTTTAGCAGAATAAATTAATGGGACAACTGCTAAGGAAATAAGTCTTGGGAATGGGTAATCGAAAACGTAATGGATAATAATAATAATAACAGTGTTCTATTTCCTATTATACAATCTTATAAACAAGTCTTTAAAATAAATAAAGCACATTGATAATGTGTAGTGTTTCCTGTAAAACACTGATAAACATAAAACAGTGACGAATATCCTGGACATAATTATAACGATGGCAAAGGGCATTGAAGATATCAGAACGCACGCCATATTACTTGTACTGACGCACGTCCAAAACCCGTCCACGAATTCAATATTTTTATTCTAAACAGGATTTTTTTTCGGTTGTTTGCCTTTCACGGTTGAAGATTTTGAGACAAAAGCAAACTTTGACCAATATAGGGGTACTTGATAAACATCGTTGCTCTTTACAAACGACTACGAAGAAATTGTCTGACGCACCGTGGGGGTAGCAAAAACCTCATTTGAATAAACTCACGACGTTAAACATCTTCGGTGCATAAGTAATTCTGAACGCACCCGGCTTGAAGGCATAGCACGCGTCAGAGCGAGCGCAGCTTATAGAAACACCTACGCATCACTGGCATACATCGATTCATTCATCCGTTGCTTGTGCACACAAGCGATGTTTCTGCTGAGCAGCGCTTTGTCGGAATAGCAAATGCATATACAGGATGATTGGAAGATGGGTGCAAAGCTTTGAGGCGAAGATAGTACAGACAATTTAGAACCATTTAAGCCATGGTTGTCTTAGACGAAGTCTTACCAATTTGTTTAATCAATTTTTTTTTCTCAAAAATTCCCAAAATTTTATGTAAACTGCATAACTATGACCAAATTGAATGATACATGATTTTTTTATTTAATTAATGTGTAAGCAATCCAGAAAAACATGTTTTAGGCTTCTGTGTCATTAGACATTTTTTTACAGACATTTAAAGTTCAGGTTTTTTTTTTATCAATACGTTTTTTAGACCTTATTAAAATTAAAATAAATGGTAAGGTGGTACTTCGTCTAAGACAATCATGGCTTAAATGGTTCTAAATTGTCTGTACTATCTTCGCCTCAAAGCTTTGCACCCATCTTCCAATCACCCTGTATATCACTTTTTTAAAGTAAGTGTTTTCGTCAAGCTATTTGATATTAGACAATAGAGAATTTAAAAAAAAATCTTCGTCACAGCTCTGATCATAAAAATATTGAAGCGTATATTTTAAGATTTAAAGGCTCGTAAAATTTGGGGACTGTCAATAAATTTCGATCTCGTTCCGCGATTCCGGGAACTTTTCGCTGTATTTAAAGGGACCTTGATGAACTTTGACACAAATACAAGACCGACCCATGTAACATATTCATGGCCGAAAAAAACCGTACCTACTCGTCAACCATTGCGAATCCGTCTCGTGGATAACAAAAGACGGCTCGTACGAACTTTTGTTAAGACGGTCCCAAAAAAGAATAGCTCCCTCAATTTCTTGGTCTCCCCTCAAAAGTGTATACAATATTTCTTCTGACATCAAACCAGCTGGTCTATTCAATGTTTAAAACTAAAAAAAACACGGCCTGTCTCCACGTGGTCGGAAATTCGACTGGTTCTTCATAGATATTATTAAAACGCTTGAATGGTGACTCAAAGTTATTTTGCCACGACTATGGTAATAAATTATTCATCGTAAGTGTTCCTTGTAGTAATTTATTGGTGTTATTATTACGTTAAAAAATGCCTTCCTAAAATGTCAGCTTAGCAAGGCATCAGTAAAAACTTCACTGTCATGTTTAATATACTCGTAAAGAGTACTTAGGCACGTAATGTGTGCTCTAGCATTAGATGCAGTTGCAATCGTGTGAAAGTCAAGTCCTACACTCACCCCAATTACTTTAATATTCATAGAAAAGCCACGATAGATAAGGCTGGACGCCTCACTTATCGATACTTTATTTATATTGATGACTAGCTGCTGCCCGCGACTTCGCCCGCGTTGCTTTTAAGTTACTCCTTATAACTTCAGCTATCTGTCAGTGAAAGTCCCGTCAAAATCGGTCCAACCGTTTCGGAGATTAGCCGGAAATGACGAAATTTTTTTTTTTTTTTTTTTTTTGTTATAAGTACCGTATAAACTTTCATATGCATTTAGTAAATGGCTGGTTATTTTGACATTACAAGCAAACAGTTCAATTTGATTTATTTGTAGAGTAGATGTAGAATTGTAGATTAAATGCACAATTATAAACATGTAACTTGAGCAGAGGAAGTCAAGGAAGGTATTGGAAAAATGGCTAAATGGGAAATGAATTTGGCAAATTGGTTGATCCAAACATGGGTGGTTAAAAATACGATTTGGGATTCGAATTCTTACTGGAAGAAGGCACAAACTAAATGATAAACTTTTACAAACAATATTACAGCACTAAAGCACTTGAATACTAGTGATCGTCTTAAACTACCATCGTATTTAAATACCACTTTCTCATGGAGTCCACAGCTATTTTATAGCCCGTATTACTCATAAAAAAGATAGCTGCAGCAAGCAATAAAACAAAAAACAACATCCATAAAATTCAAACCATCCAACAGAACGCAAATAACTAAATACTTTTTTTAAATAAAAACATAAGTCCAAGCGCAAAGATCAAAAGTCGCAAGCGCATTTTATCGATAAGCGAGGTACATCACTTACTCGCACCTTGCTTGCCATCTGCCGCGATGCACGTGAGGCAATTAAGGCCATCGGTTCTTTGGGGGTGCCACCCTCTGTACAATGGTCGTTTACCTCAGTACGGAGGGGTTGCAACCTGGTCAATGCACCAGGTTCATTGTTTGGTGTTTAAACTCCCACGGCAGACAAAGAGGGCAAACGTGGTTGGATTTTCGACCCTCTTGCGAGATTCTGTGTAAGGTGATGAAGTTTTCCCAGTCAAAAGTACAGAATATGATATTCAAAGAGCTTTTGTCCTTTGACACAACAAGTAAAATAATATTTTTGGGACAGAATTTAGATGAAATTTTTAGAGCTATCACTCTGTCGTGTCTAACAAAAATTATTTCGGCCACAAACGGGCAATGCATGATTTTTTAAATAAAATTAAATCCTAATCATCTTGTATTTCAAGATATTTACTGTTACTTTATGACATAATAAACAGTAAATTCTACCTTCTATCTATATAACTAACGGCAATGGCCATATCGAATTATGAGATTCTCCCAAATCCAAAATTCCGAAAAATTATCATATTGTGTCTTTCTTCGAACATATTTTTCAATTGGGCTATGTTACAATTAGATGGAATTCCTTTTAAGTAGTGTCGAAACCATTCCTTTGCACAGGGGAGTGAAAAAAGACCTCTAAACAAACATCCTCAAAATCCCTTCATAATAATTTATTAAGGAGTGCCACAAAAAAAACAATAAAGTCCAACGACAAGGCCGTACTCATAATGGGTGTTAAAACTTTGAATGAAGCCGGCTATGACTTCATTCAATCAGAGTACAACACCCAACTTGTTACACTACCTACGCAAAAGCAAAGGCATCTCGCGAAGCTACGTGAGGCCTTGGTAACACTTCAAGGTCTCCGAAAGCACGCAGGATTATCCGGGCCATTTGCTAGTCAGATCGTTACCAACTTAAGTATTTAAATTTTATTCGCATGTGGCTTGATTTGTAAGTCATAGCTTCCTTTTCTATTTGTATATTTATCAACTTAAGTCACATTTTTGATGATTCTGACGCTTGTAATGATAACACGCTTGTGAAATAAATTTTGCTCTTCCATACATTAAACAGCAATTTTTTTTTAACCCGACGAAAAATTTCAACACGAGGGGGTCCAGAATCATGTACTGAATCCATGGTAACCGATTGTGCATCGATGTCCCTTCCACCCTGTAGGTATATGCCACTGCTGCTTTTGTTTTCGAATATGCCGTATGATTTTTTTTCTACCTGTCTTAATCTTCTTATGTTACTTGTAAATGTTTTCTCTTCCATTCTCCCCTGTCAGCCGTCACTTTATCACTCCCTCACACAATTAATCCTTGTACTGTAGAAACTTGCGGATGAGGAAGATCAAATAAAAGATATTTGGTCTCCCTCATCCGCAGTTTCTCATGGAGGTGCTCTTTCTAAGTTCCGACTGTTCCGAGTAAATACGAGTATCGCCAGCTGATAAAGCGTTTTTTTGAATTCCAACCGGTCACGTACAAAAAACGACCTTGTTCTCTTAAAAGCATTAAGATAACATCATCCAAGAGGAACGAGTTATTTCTATACTAAATATGTACTCAGTCCTCTTTGTCGTACGGTAATGGTCTAATTCTATAGCCTTCAAGCAATCATGTAGTTTCTCTTCACCTTTTCTAATTCCTTTGTCATGTCATTGTGACTGTCTGTCATGTACTCCTAATTAATAACAAACAATCTTATTTTAAAATTGTCATACGATATGGGGCCTCTTAGAAACAAATAAATCTCAATTTTATGGTCTGACAGATCGACACGTTACCAAAATATTATATTTATTTTAAAACCTGCACATGGTCCGGGCCACTTAGGACCACATAAATTCTCTATTTAATGGGAACCAAATTACTAGAAACAAAACAGATAGGTCGTATGCAATAACTCAACAAATTCTAAAGAAATGAGTAAAAATTCCTATTCCTTTAAAATTGTAAAACAATATTGTTTATAAACGAAACTAGCACTTATGCAATCGAAGGCAATAATTTACGCCATCTCGGATACAATATCTTCTGCTAATTCTAAGAACCGATGGAATAAAAAACCCGAAACACACGAGTGTAGCACATCTGGTTATCATAAATGTGGCCCGGATTATTGATCGAAGCCCGGAGCCGATCCTTACCGATCGAATTGAGAAACAATTAAGAAATTAACAAAAAGCGTTTTAAGCCAATGTTACAAAAAAACTAGGGAGAGGGCGGAACGTCTCCGTTTGGAGAAGGTTGTGGAAGGATAACGAGAAAGGTGGGAGAGTGACCAGTGTGGAGACGAGCTCTACAAGTCTGCAAGGGGTGGAGTGTAACCTTTTCCCCAAAGGGGGAAACCGACCTACCAATATTAACATAATTAGGAAAAACTAAAATTTTATCAGCCTAGGGTAATTTAGGTACAGTCACATCATCTTGATCTACATTTTCAATGGCTACTAATTGGGATTTTTCAAACAAACTTGGGGCCCCAGCTTCTAAATTATTTACGAGGTCAAAAAGTTCAAGGAAACAAGGTTTAAAACGAGCTTGCTTCCTCTTGGTTACCGCATACAAAATATATCGCCATATAATCCGCTGTGACTATAATCAAGGTCTCGGTTTTACATAGGTAGATAAAGTACATTATCACGTGTGTGAGGTTCGCAATAGTGCGTGCTTTATGCTGGCAACATGGAATGCTCCACTGCTGCTGGCAGCATGTTGATAAGTTCTGTAGTCTTGTCTCTAATCTTGCGTAGATTGGCAGTCAGCTGTGAGGAATAAGTTGAAGTTAAAAATGATTCAAGTATTTGTTTTTGCTGTTAACAACTTAGTACTGATGCTCAAAATTTTATTTACCAAGCATGAACTGAATACAGCTTCATCTCCGAAACGGCTAGACCGATTTTGACGGAACTTTCACTGGCAGATAGCTGATTTTATAAGGAGTCACTGAAGCTACTTTAATTTTAGAAAAGCAACGCGGGCGAAGCCGCGTGCAGTAGCTAATTCGTGTATATATCTGCTTACTACCCTATGAAAAATGCTCAAATATTTACTAAGGCTACGGACACGAAGTCAGCGGGAGCGGGGCGGCGGCGGCGGCGGCAGCGGCGTGGGGAGCGGCGTGATTCAATGCATAGATTTCTATGGAACTGGCCTAGGCAGCGGCGAGCGAGCGGCGTATGAGCGATGCGCGCCAGGCTAGCGGTGCCCGCGCGTCTTCATTGACGTAGTGTTTCCTTGCCTGGTTGTAGGAATTCACATCTTTTTTTTCCCACAGGAAATCTAACGTAACGAAGAAATTTGTATAAAAAAGATGTTGTCGTCGCTGTTTACTCATTTTGTTCGCGAACAAAGACACTAATTTCTCATAACACAACACTATGCCGTCGCCGCCAACGCTCTAGCGCCGCGCGATCTGCCCGCTGGCTTCGACACCCGGGTCTGCGTTGCCGCGCCGCTACCCGCGCCGCCCCGCGATCGCTGACTTCGAGACCGAGGCCTAAGAATCATTTGCAACCTTATCATCTTCATAGAACTGCAAGCGCACATTCACAAACACAATTTTCTCTAACTACCCGTTTCTGAGAATATAAATTGTTTAGCCGTGACATCAGGATTTTCTGGTTTTAGGTAATCTCGTCACGTCCTGACGTATATAGACATGTTCATTACAATTAACATTATTAACAGTAACGCTAACCAATAAAAATAAATAAAAAACAAAAATGGTAAAAAGGTTCGGAACGGAGATAAAATAAAAATAAAAACCGGCCAAGTGCGTGTCGAACCACGCATAATGAAGGGTTCCGTAGTTGGAACGAATTTATTCCAAGAACAAACTTAACATTGTAACTTAGTTATATAATACTACTACAGTGAATTTTTTCACGTATCCAAAATCAGCCATTTAGCTGACAGGGGGGTAGACAATTAACTCTAACAAAAATTAGCACTTCAAAGCTTAATATTTCGCAAACGGATCCCCGAATCGAAAAATGATTTTCACAAAGCCACTATTTATTGAACAGCCTATTCAACGATACCCCACACCATGGGATAGAATAGAAAAAAAAAACATCCCCACTTCACGTGTAGGGGAGGTACTACCCCAAAAAAAAAATCAAGTTTTATTTCACCACTCTGTCGGCGTGATTAATATGTATACCCATGCTAAATTACAGCTTCCTAGTACTAAGTGCCTCTGAGCTAAGCCGCGGACAGACAGATAGAAGAACATGGCGACAATATAAGGGTTCCTCGTTGACTACGGAACCCTAAAAAAGTTCAGAAGATAAATAAAAAAAATAAAATCAAGTTTTGTTTTTTTTTTTTTTTTGTCGAGAATTGGTGAGAATGAGAATGTTGTTACGTAATAGAGAAAGAATATGGTTTTGGAATTGTTAAAGGGAAGGATAACCTGTTTTTTTGGCGTGTTTGTATTAGACTATCACATGGTACAGAATCGGCTGTGCTTTATCTCCACACTGTGTAGGTATACGTCTGCTCTGATACCGGTAAGACTTGACCGCTTGTTGAATTGGTTTATGTAGCTAAATAATAATAGGAACTTTAAATGAATTATGAAATAATGATGCAGGATAGTAGAAACCAACACCCAAGAGATCAGATAACCTAATATTTTGTTTAATATGTATAGTGTGCAGGGTCGTCAATCGTCATGTTTCCAAGATACATAGGACACATAGCATGTGCAGCGCAAGTCTGTGCCAGGCATTTACAATAACTCCTAATTAGGTAGGTACAAGTGCTATGCCCCGCAACCCGCGTGGATAAATCTACCTAAGACATGATTGAGCATTTAGAGATGAAAAGTAAAGGCTCTCCCCCACAGGCTCGTTAGTATCGGTCGATATTATCGGATGAGTTATTGCGATAATACGTCCTGATTCCTTTTAACCGACTTCAAAAAAGAAGAAGATATTATCGACCTATAACCTATTATAACGCGCCTGTGGGGATAGCCTCAAAGGGTCTTACAAACAGGCGCGACATGCGACACGACACAAAAGCACCGCCCGTCGCGCGACACGCAGTGCTTTTGTGTCGCGTCGCATGTCGCGCCTGTTTGTAGGAGCCTTAAGTGGTCATAAGGTGTGCCGTGCTTTATGTAGGTACACTTACCAATCTAGGTCCATCATAGTTCCTTCTCGAGGATACTAATAATTCTTTCGACAGGTCTCACAAACGGAGCAGATACACAAACCTATATAGGTAGGTACCTACAGTAGACCGGGCTCAAGGCCACACTTAGCACCAACGACCGGTCGAGTGTGTATTTACGATAAAAAAAATTGATAAAATATATTATGAACATGGATAGGTCATGCTCATTAAGGTTGGGTAAAGTTCGTAGGTAGGTACTTTCCTTACCTACCTACTAAGATAAAATATTAGACCACGTATACTTAAGTATTCTGCTGCAATGCGTGTTGTTTTCAGGGTTACCTATGTTATGATGGTGCTGATTGGGTTGGCTCTTCATAATACGCTAAGAACTGTGCCATCAGATGCGTAACGCAAAGATTACAAATAAAGAATAGGTACAACATAATCAACCTTTACTGTTCCTACTGCCTGCTGGAATGTTGGGACACACCAAGGACACACACACCGTAAAAAAAAAAAACTACCACGCGGGCCCTGTGCGGGTTGGTAATGTCACAAAATAATGTCTTCGAACTTTTTGGTTCTAGGTCAACTATAGAATGCAGAAGCAAAATAAAAGTATCATAAACAGGAACTCACTTTTTACGCCGGCTGGCAATTGTTTTGTTCTCGATGGCAAAGTTGAAGGATTCGCCAAAAATCCGATATTGCAGGTCGTCGTCATTAGTTTGATATTGCATCTCTTACACACAAATTACTACGTATCGAATAAATAAAACACCCTTAACACTATTTAATCTTGGAATCATTGTTGCAAAGCATTATTCTAACACTTTTTGTTTGATTTTAGCGCGAACATCACATTTGGCTTTGCGATACCGCCAAAATGATAAAATTAATCGATGGTTTGGTTATTTATTAATTGTTATTTTTTTTTTTTTTGACGCAGTTTGCCGCGAATCTCGGCTGTAACGCGCGCGAAGCCGGACTGACTGAAGAACGGAACGTGCGACGGACGCGGCAACCCGGCGCGATATCCCTCGATCATGGTGTTGCCAACGCGGAGACTGTCCACTTTGTATTGTGATTTTAGTTGATGATCTTGACGTCATATTCTTTAATCCAGGAATTATACGATAAATAATAAAGAAATTAATCTCTTAATTAATATAATAATAATAATAATAAAGAAATACAAACTCATGGAGGACTTTGCAAAAAAAAAAAAAACAAAGCAAAACTATAACTTATAATTAAGTTATAATCCATACAAATATTATAAATGTGCTTGGGATATGGATAAGGACATAGGCTACTTTTTCCGCGATAACCGACCTCCACCCAGGCGGAGCCACGGGCAAAAGCCAGTAATATTATAAATGTGAAAGTAACTCTGTCCGTCTGTCTGTCTGTTATGTTTTCACGCCTAAACCGCTGAACCGATCGTCATGAAATTTGGCAGATATAGCCTGGGATATGGAGGACATAGGCTACTTTTTGACGCTATAACCGACATCCACGCGGGCGGAGCCGCAGGCAAAAGCTAGTTACTTACAAAACTTTCGACTGCAAATCGGAATAGCAAGGCACAACTACAACTATTAAATGTTTAGTGCTAATTATGGGCTGTTTATGGATCGATATACTTGTATATACTCGATATATAGTATCCAAGGGACCTTCCTAAAGCTACCTGAGGCCCTAGTGTGAGTTTATTTTAACCATCTCGAATTCGCATCGATCGCGTTCAGCACTCCGAATGGAGGAGGGCCAATTGGAGGCCAATCGGAACGCCGAACGCGCTCGATGCGTAAAATCGAGATAGTTAAAAGAAACTCACACTAAGGCCTCAGAATTGTCTGGTAGTTAAGGTACAGGTAGGTACGCGTATGTGTGGTTATTGGGCCACTCGCACGCTTACCGACAGTTAGGTACAGTCGCCAGTTTAAACTTTTCGCATAATTATCATATCTCGAACTTAACCACCAACATTTTAAGGTTTAAAATTGTTTGGAGAAATTTGTCAGTTTCGTTTACCCTGATGTGCTGGCGACTGTACTACGATTACGAGTACCCACACTCGATTCGATTCAGATTAGTTTTTCTAGTTATACATTTTGCAAAAGTCAACACAGCTGGATAGTTTTCTGATTAAGTAATTAAGAACTGCATCCAAATAACAATATTTTATCCATCATCGGCGAGACGCTTTGACATTTATAATTTCGAGCTAAAAACCGTCAAGGCTGGTCGTTCACTCTACATGAAATATGCACATTATTATATTAAAAACTTAATTAGGTACCATTTTAGTCTAGCATCAGATATAATTTTGTGGGAGATTTAAAAATAATTTCTGGTAACACCGTTGTGTCCCCGTATGGCCCGGGGCCGTGCTATAATGACCATGGAATTCCATACTTAATAGTCCAATTTATTTACTGTAGAGATGTTGGATTCTGACTGGGTACCTACCTACGCAGGTGTAAGTGAAAGAATTTGTAGGGAAAGTAAAAGAGTATCTACGCTAGAATAAATCCGACCTTCGCAGAACAAGTTTTCGCATTTAAATTCGAAGAACATAATAATTTGCTAGCTATTCTTTTCAATTTATCACCGGCTGATTTAAATTTATTTATTTAAATAAGGTAATAATTTCGTCTTTCTGTGTGGCTGGAACATTGATAAGAACAATTAATTTAATGTAGTGTTAAATCATTAGATTAAAGTGTTCTGATAAAAGCGACCAAGTGCAAGTCGGACTCACACACGAAGGGTTTTTACAAGAACCAACTTACCATTGTAGTTGAAAAAAAAAAAGACCAAATATATTCCAATGATCTTATATTATACCTACCCTCACCCTAGTAGCATTTTTGTTGGCGTTTGGTTGGGCCACATACTTTTGAAGTTGGCCCAACTAAATGCCAACGAAAAATGCTACTAGGGCATTGATACATATATTCCAACTGCTAATGTAAGTTTGTAAGCAACAATATTGAGTGATTTACAATGTTATTCAAATAAAATTTAAATAACTTTTTTTTTTATTTGACCATTCCTCTCCCCATTCTCTTCATTTTTTTTTCTAATTTTAATTGTATTTTTTAATTATCTTCATTATTATTATTTTTAGTTAATTAAGATGTTGTTTTGTGGTGAATGCTGTGTAGGTACACCTATAATAGGCATACATACATACTAATACTTTTTTTTTTTCTAATCTTTTTTATGTACTGCTGTTGGTGTATCAAATAAATAAATAAATATAGATTTCCCCATAGATATAAGATAGGTTTTCTTGTAATCTATATGCATAGTCTCTGTTTTTATTTTAGGCTCAGCTGTTTCAGAGATAAAGGGGAGGAGAGGAATGGTAAATTTTCTTTTTTTTTTTTTCATTAATAAATTAAAAAAAAAAAGTGTTTATATCTGCCATAGTAGTACCTACACACTGAAAAATTCAAAGGCGGACGGACGGACAGACTTTGGGTACGGAACCCTAAAAACGAATTGAATTGACAAGCAATGTCTAAAAACAATAACTTCCTAGATGATAGAAATGTTCGGCGGGCGGTAAGTATGATAAAAAAAAAAACCAAAATCTTTGTAATTCTAGGACATCGTTCCCTCACGATGTTTTCCTCCACCGTTTTGAGAGCAGTTATGAATATACATATTTACACAAAATGTGCCTGCTTGAGTTCGAACCCACGACCTACAAACTCGGTAAGTCGGGGCCGTTACCCCTGGGTTACCACTGCTCTGCAATTATAATAACTGTAAGAATTACTGAAAATTTGGTCCTATTTCATTGTCCTGCCTAGGACAATGAAATAGGACCAAATTTTTTTTTTTTTTTTTTTAATGTCATGTCATAAGATGAAATAAAACTATTCCAGCCTTGGAATAGTTTTAGTTCATCTTATGACATGACATTTCGTATTCAGTCCATTACTGAATCATGACGTCATTGACGCACCTTTGAATTTCGCGTGCGAATAATAAGCCCAAACAGGCTCCACACCCACGTTCTTTATTCAAAATATCTTCGTAAAGCGTAGGCATTCGAAGTTGTAGTGACTTGTAGTCGTGGGTTTTACTAGATCGTTACGTCAAAGAGCATCTAGGAGACTAATGAATGGGTCTTCCTTTTGAATAACAAGAAAAGGTCGCTTCCAGTTCCACGCGAGTTTATAATCGCAATGTGCAATTCCGTTCCATATTTAAATTTGTCACTCCAACGCGATCCCATTGTCATTTTGCTAAAAGTTCGTAATCTGCTAAATTCATAATGGTCGATCATTGGTCGGTTAATGGTCTCGTAATAGAATTGTATTACAATGGCATTTTGAACATTTTGAACATGCCAGATTTCATTTATATATTTTTTTACATATGATTTATTAGATTACCAATTCTTTCATTGGAGTGTCAGTGGCTGACCATTGGAAAGTCATAATGACGGCATTATATTAGTAGATTACCAAACTTGTCAAACTCAACAATTATGAAATCAATGATAGACCATTCTGACACTATTGTAATAGCAGACTTGAGGCCCTGGGGCCTAAGTCTACTAATTTACAAACGTTGCAATGGTCTCGCCATTGTATTTGACAGTTTTTGTATGGCAAATCTGTCAAAAACTCACAATGAAGAGACCATTGCAACTTTTGTACATTAGTAGACTTGGCCCCCTGGACCTATGTTTAATACTAAATGATTGAATTTGTAAGTTCCATTAAAATCATTTTGTTAAGAATATCTAAGAGATTAATTTACTTATCAATTAAATTTTTGTAAAGGCATCGTTTTTTTTTTGTTGTTTAAAAGCATTGATGTATAAAAAAGGAAGATAAGGCGCCGCTCCGCTCTTATGTCATTTAAACATTATTGGACTAGAAACAATTACATGTAACCGCACCCGCAAAACTACATTTCCCGATGTCGTTCGTCATGCATCAACAACCGAAATAAAGAGATATGACGCGGGCTGTAGCGGGAACGAAATAGAATAATAAATAATTGTCACTGATACGTCAACATCATCATCATTTCAGCCGAAAGACGTCCACTGCTGGACATAGGCCTCCCCCAAGCACCGCCACCTCGACCGGTTTTGTGCTCCCCGCATCCAGCGTATTACTGCGACTTTCATAAGGTCATCGGTCCACCTTGTGGAAGGCCTTCAAAGCTACGTCTTCCGGTACGCGGCAAGGGCAATGGAGAGGGCTATGCTTGGAGTTTCCCTACGTGATCGAATCAGAAATGAAGAGATCCGCAGGAGAACCAAGGTAACCGAAATAGCTCGAAGAATTGCCAAACTTAATTGGCAATGGGCAGGGCACATTGCGCGCAGAACAGATGGCCGTTGGGGCCGAATGGTACTGGAGTGGCACTGATACGTACTCGGAATCAAATGGCGATCTAGAAAGCAATATTATTCAGGAGAATTTTAAAGAAAATAAGCTTTTAAGTATGTAGCAGTGTTTAAGCGATTGACTGATGCACTGCGTGTCGCGGGTTCGATTCCCGCACGGAACAAATATTTGTATGACCTACAAGTAGTTGTTCCGGGTCTGGCTGTTTGTGTATGTGAGTTTAAATGTTTGTAAACGCACCCACGATACAGGAGAAATTCCTAGTGTGGGGCAACGTTTTCTTAAAAAAAGAAAAAAGAAAGAAAGAATTATTGCTATCTCTTTCCCGCTACAACCCCCGTCATATCTCTCTCTATTTCGGTTGTTAATGCATGACGAACGACATCGAGAAATGTAGTTTTGCGGGTGTGTTTACATGTAATTGTTTCTAGTCCAATAATGTTTACGTGACATAAGAGCGGAGCGGCGCCTTATCTTTCCTTTTTTATACATCAATGCTTTTACAAATTTCCTTTGAAATGTTATAAAAGATCATGTAACTTTGTGTTGGTCTGTTTTTTTGTACGTTTCGCTGGACTGGTAACAATATATAAAGTTGTAAGTATTATTTATTGATTATCGTTTCGTACATCGGCAATGAGAGTGTCACAACTAGGGCTTGCAATCCGGATATCCACCGATTTTGAAATCCGGATTTTACTTGCATCACCATCCGGATTTTTCGGATGTTATGGTGAGTTGTATTTCTCTTTTAAATCCATACTAATATTATAAATGTGAAAGTAACTCTGTTTGTCTGTCTGTATGTTACGTTTTCACGCCTAAACCGCTGAACCGATCGTCATGAAATTTGGCACAGATATACGAGTACCCTGAGATATGGAGAAGGACATAGGCTACTATTTCACGCGATAACCGACATCCACGCGGGCGGAGCTGCGGGCAAAAGCTAGTATTAAATAAAAAGCTGTCATCTGTAAAGTACATAACTGTTATTACATTATTTAGGTATTACTAGCTTTTGCCCGCGGCTCCTTTACCAACAATTACCAGGTACTTAACAAAATAGAAAATGTCAATGTGAAAATTTCTCTAATAGGCCTAAAGACGGCCGCCTTCCGAATTGGCTAAAATCGCTCACAGGCACAGCGCTCACATCGTCTCAGATGCGTTCCGATTTAGGTATTACGATTATGACAGCCGATGGCTGTCAACAATTCGGAACGCTCGTGAACGCGCTCACGGTGCTCACTCAATGTCAAAACGTTATTAGAGTATTTCTCTGTGTATACACCAAAAATTTCTTATTAGGTTAGGTAGCAACTGTAGCCAAAGAACAATTTTGAAAATGCCACGTTAGATACGATACGACTCAAAACAAAACAGCACAACTGTCATTTTTGACAGCGCTCACGACGATATTAGTAAAAGGCATGGTCGGCGTTATCGCAAGATGGCGAATGTCATGACGTCATCTATGACGATTTACGGGACATCGTTATCGCGCTCACGCTAACTCGGAACAGGCTTTAGCACGCGAATATCGATATTATCGCAACTCAGAACGCAGGGGACATCTATTCAAAAACTTCGTATTCCCACATTAGTACCAAGCTATTATTTAATACGATTCAGCCTCAAGCCCTTCTAAAGACAGTCGGAATCTTGTGGTATTCGCAACAGGACAAACCACTCTAGTTTTAGATAAAGGGATAGACTTATGTTAGTAGATTGCTTGGATTTAAATGTAACTAAGATGTTTCGTAATTAGTGTAAATGCAATGGTAATTTATCTAGGATACGTGTTCGTGTCTTGCATTTAGCAATCTCTACTAATTAAGGTTTCATTTGGCTGTGATTCGCCGCTCAAGTAGCTCGTAAATTTTTCGTTCCGAAGCAGTGCCGGATTAACCACGTAGCAAGAGTAGCAATTGCTACGTGGTTAATCTAAACAATAATAATTTTGCCGAAGATGAAAGAAAAACTGTCAATTTAGGGTATGTCCAACTTTAACCATGAATAATTAAAAAAAAAAAAAAAACGAGAAATTATAATAAGCTTTTTTATAAAACGTTCAATCAATCTGCCTAGCCTGTTCCCAACTTTTTTGGGGTCGGCTTCCAGTCTAACCGGATACAGCTGAATACCAGTATTTTACATGGAGCGACTGCCTATCTGACCTCCACAACCCAGTAACTGGGTAACACGATACCCCTTGGTAAGACTGGCTGTCAACTTTTGGGCTTCTGACGACTCGTAACGACTATCAAAGATCCACGAATGACAGCCGGGACCAACAGCTTAACGTGCTTTCCGAGGCACGGAGGAGTCTCGGTATGTAAAGATGGTCACCCATCCCCGGACCAACCCCGGCAAGCGTAGCTTAACCTGACGGATCGACCCGTGCGGCTGTTATTACTTAGCCACGAGCTCCTCTTTTTTATAAAACGTTCAATCTACACTCATATACACTATAATATTATAAAGAGGAAAGATTTGTACCTATTTTTGTATGTTTGTATGTTTGTAATGAATAGGCTCAAAAAGTACTGGGCCGATTTAAAAAATTCTTTCACCAATAGTATGCTACATTCTTCCAATTTGACATAGGCTACATTTCATTTTGAAAAAAATTAGGGATCCTTGGTAAAATTTGAACAATGTAACCGAAGGTGTAGAAAAATGAGTCGTAAAATGTCTTTCGTATTGTCTACTAGCTATATAGCTATATAGCTATTGGCTGCTAGTTTGCCATAAAAACATGTACCGCGCTAGGTGGCAAAGTGCTTGTCAGACCAGATATAATATTCGAGAGTTTAAAATAAATTGCCAGGGCAATTTCATCTTTGGCTTTTTGTGTCAGAGCCCAACAGGGCCTATATAGTAGATAATCTACTGTACTATTAAACACCAACAAAATTGTGTAAAAATAAAAAAAAATAAACGTAATGAGTCTTGTTTTTTTTTTTTACCACTTTATACTTGAGAACCCATAGCGGATCAAGGGCGCCTCGATAGAATTTGTTACGGGCCCGCGCTTGCTTAATCCGGCACTGCCACGAAGACACTGGATAAATCAGTGCAATACCATTCTTCAAGCTTTTCAATAGGACTTGATAATGCCAGCACTTAAGACTAAAATGTTTGTAATTTCATAAGAAATTTTTGCCAAAAATAATCCTGCGTAACTTATAGCTAATACTTACTCTTCTTTTATTATGACGTAATCTTCTTCAGCTTCAGTTGACAGTTTCGCTTGCAAGACTTTCAGTCTCTCTATCTGGAACTGCAGATAGGATTTTGTTCCTCTTTCTTCAGCCATTCTGCGAACAAAGCATGGTTTGAATTAAGAAATCAGGCGAACGCCTCAGATTGAAAAATATTCTCGAACTTTCCAACAAGGGATAGGTTCACTGGATGCTGGAAATGAAGTGTTTGATGGGGTGTGTATACGAACATGGAAGATTCGAATAATTAAGACCCCAGATTTGGTGAGGCTTAGTTTTGTGAAAGAGAGCATACCATCGGGCCGAAAATCAACGTTTGAAGTTCGTGTATTCGATCTTTCAGTAGGTACCATTCTTTGGCGTTACTAGCACGGCGTTGAATCTAGTAAATTCCCCATTTCAAAGCAAGCAGCGTAATCCGCCGGGCGTGCCAACAGAGTTTGCAAAAACCTTAGTTCACTCCTGTCCTGTGATTATATGTCATCAAGATTCCTCCTCTCGAAATAGAAATAAGTTGCCGAGTGTCCGGTAATTTTGATTGATTGAACGAAACCTGATTCTAGAACGTAATAAAGGGATAATATGTAACAAGACAACTTGGAGGGTGAGACGAGGCGCATTACTTGTGCAAAAATGTGATTAAAAGTTAACTGGGGACCACCGTGTTTGATAGGATTTGACTCTTCGTCACATTAGTCTACCATGAATTTCAAGTCATTGACAAATAATTGACCATATTGTTGATGTTCTTCAGAAAGGTCAGTTGTGTAGTAATCGCCATCGACGTGCGTGTATGATCAGATGTATGAAATTAACGAAGCAATAGGAGTATGTAAGGATCATAGCAGGTGGCGTTCTGTAGTTTCTCCATATCTCCATATTAAGAAGGCGTGAATTTCATCACATCCGCATTCATCATTTCATCATTTTGCATCCGTAGGATGCGGGAAGCACAGGACCGGTCGAAGTGGCGGTGCATGGGGGAGGCCTATCAAAAACAAAATATTTTATTTCACATAAACCTACATGGGCACTTATGAAACGTCAGAAGCTAGGTGCACGGTTCCAATAATTAGTCGTTTCCTATGGAGAAAAGCCGGCAAGAAACTACGCTTACTCTTTACTCCTATGTCCAGCAGTGGAAGTCTTTCAGCTGAAATGATGATGATGATGATTCATTTACAATGACATTATGGCGTATGACAATAACTTATGAGAAACTGATTCAATTATTTAGGGCAGAAATTTTAAATAGACGAGATTTAGAAAAGAGTTACAGCAAAGAATCTGCGTTTTAGAACTGCGGGGTAATTGCATAACACACAGTAGCAATGGGTTTCATTTTGACTGTTCAACAACATTCATCTACAACGTTACATGGGAATTACGCATCAAAGACCTGACGTCACACAAATCCTGCGTCGCGCAATCAGTTTCTCGCGCGATTAGCATATATACAACATCCCGACATCAACCGTCGGGCAGTTGCCCACCAGACACAACACCCGTCTGGTCGGAAGATCCTCCCTTTTGAATAGAGGATGAGTGAACTTTACACCCTGTTCCTCATACCTCTATACTGGTGGCCCCGAACATGGACATTAGCGCAGCCTTCGAGCAGCTAGTTCAGCGTGACGCCATCATCACTTCCTCAAGCTTTCGAGCCCCCACCTGACCACCTGCATGCAGTGAACGCGCATACCTAGTCGTCACCCACAGCCTCATCAGCAACCTTGCCACAGCACACTGCACTTCCGGTCGGCCGGTCAACAAGAAGAGACCTTAATATCTCTCCTGGTCGACGACAGCAGTCAGCCTCAACCCGGCCGGCTGTACAACATCCGACTCACTGGAGCATGAGCATAACGCAGACTCACTGTGGAAACTCCGCAGACAGTTCCATCCGACCCACCGAGAATTACGCGGCACCCGGTTCCGACTCACTGGAACCATAACTGGCTCTGCCAAGCATGATAATATGCAGTGACTCAGCCCACTATCGACATCCGGTCTCGAGTGTGGAGCGATGTGGCTGCATCTACAACGCCGCATGCGAACTACGCATCAAAGACCTGACGTTACACAAATCCTGCATCGCGCAATCAGAGTTTACCGCGCGACTAGCATATATACAACATCCAGATATCAACCGTCGGGCAGTTTCCCCACACATCCGGTCGGAGGATCCTCCATTTTCTATGGAGGATGAGTGAACTTTACACGCTATAACTGCATTATTGACGTTGTTGTGCTAACAGAATTTTCAAACATATGAAGCAATGGATTAACCATCATTCAAATTGTGATTGATAGTGTGTTACGCAATTAGGGTGTAAGTTACTAACTTCCTGATTGACTAATCGAATCCATAACACTTCAAAAGTACCGTGTAAATGGTCATATTAACTAGAGTTTGAATTTGAGTGCATTTCTTTCCATAGATCAATTTTTAATAATTCTGATAAAATGGTAATTATATTCGTTAAAGCAGAGGGACCGAATAGCTTTTGAATCGTACGTCCCTAGGGCATGTCTATTATTTATTCACTACGATAAGTATCTTAAATCCAACGTACTACCGACATGTGGCATGGAATTATATTGATGCACCTGGTGCCAATGTCATTTAGAGCTCCAATTGCTGCGTGTAAGAACCGTGAAAATAATAATGTGTAATGTCTTGCCTTGAGGAGCCTACCAGCCTTCCTAAGTAGAGGTCATTTCATCGTTTTCCGTTTGCGTGTGCCGTGTGCCAGCTAGAATCCTTGGTAGTTTAAATAAGGAAGGACGAAGTTTAAAGCCTCGTTTTAACTACTGGTCGCTAACTAAGGTATTTTTTACCGGAATTGATCTCTGCTATTGTGCGATTTTCTAACGTGACGATGTTATCGTGGAAGTCAACGGGGCATCTAGATACCACAGGGAAGTAAAATTTATGGAATTATATGAAGACGCTTTTAAATTTCCGTCCACGATAACGTGCAAGTATTTCTCTACACTTTTTATGGACGTGCTTATAGTCACGCTAGAAATTATAAAAGCGCACAAATGGTAGATATCTTGACACTGCGTATTCTGAACACTCGGTTAAAGAAGGACTTTTGTTCAAATAGATTACTTTTCCAAATCAATACCTAGCTATTGTGTTCATCTGAGTAGGTACACACGGCCACAAATCAAGCAATACATTTCTAGTTTAGGCTGATCTCACATTGTATAGGATTTCCGTACAATGAGAGGTCAGCTTATACTGGAAATAATAGCTTGATTTGTGGCCGTGTGTACCTCAGAAATTAGGCAAAAGTGTTTTAGCAATCAAACCACCGCTTGTGCGACAAATAAAAATAATTAGAGCGAGCAAAGTTGCCCCAGTTGATCGCAAAATATTTAAAAACACTCAGCGAAAACGCGGCTGAAGCTGCACCAAGGTTATTCACGGAAGGCTACTATATGATATCTTCAGGTTTAAATCTGGTTCTCCTTAGGTTTAAGAAGGTTGTATCATGAATAATAAAACCCCTTTTGTAAATATAGAAGTGCAGGCACACCCAATAATAATTGAGTGACGTCATTATTTTCACATTCAGCACATATGATTATAAATTATGATAATCCTCCAGGATTTAAACGTGTTTTCTTCTCACAGAAATAAAAATAACATCAGCTGTTTTTCAACATTCACGTAGGAAACCGGTCCACGTTCAGTGTAGGTAATTAAGTTATTGGTAACTTGAATGGATGGCAAACGCATCCATTAAAATCAATTTGAGTAATTCGAGCGATTTATTCCATTCACGGATCATTAATAACTTATGTTCTTTCGAAATCAGGATCAAAGATTATCAAGGGGATGGTACAAATAGTAGCTATAGAAATGTATAATTAATTAATGAGGCATACCGCGAAATCCTGCTTACCTTGAAATATGTCTAGGTTCATAATAGACTTTATAAGGCAGGATAAAGGCTACCCATTTCAAATGAGACGATGACGAGTATGACGACCTCTTAAATGTCTAGATTCTTGGAAATTTCATCTCCATTGAGTTACATTCATGACTCAGTACTTACTTATCATCTACTATATCAGAATTCAGAAGTTTATACGAAAAAATAGTGCTTCTATTCTGATTCAGAACGGAAGTATCATTTCTTTTTTTATTCACCATAACTTCAATCAACAGGATTTCTACTGAACCATTTAGGTACTCTCCTCTTACTTCGAGGACTCGGTGACACCTCAGTTTCGTCTAAATGAGCGTAATTTTCATCTAGTCGAGGAGCAGTGACCCCGAGGTAACGGCCTCGACTTAGGAGTTGTAGATCGTGGGTGAAGCAGGGATGAAGGAAAACATCGTGAGCAAACCCGCATGTCCTAGAACCAAAAATTCAAAGACATGTGACATCTAACAACCCGGGCTGGACCCGCCTGTTGGATTACGGCCCACTCCCTCTCATAGAAAGAGGAGGCCTGTGTCCCAGGAGTGGGAACTTCATAGGCTGATTATGAACGTCATTTTTGGCTTTCAAACATGTTATGTAGACCATAGACTTCACTTTCAAACCGCTATCATGCGTATTAGACTAAACTTCAGAATGCCAAGACATAATAGCCAGAAGACTTACAAAAGTTCAAAAGTGGCATAAAAAAAATTGTCTTGCGATTGTGGCTTGTGGGTCAATCCAATACTCCGGTCGTTCGGTACCTATGATCTACTGGAGAACTCGGAAAATGGAAACCGGATTGACGATTTCGACTTATGTACGTACCATTATATACATACTATCGGTATTTACTTAATGATACGGATGAGAAAGAACACAAAAATCCCTCAATATCCTTTTTTAGCAGATGGAGAGGGGCACGGTATCCTCTTAAAATACCTTTAGGACCTACGTCACCCCAGCACACCTTTGTGCAACACCTGTTAGGGAAATCCACATACCTGAAGACTGTAAAGAGGTTTCCTCAGAGCCTCGCTATTTTCATGGATCATTACCCTAGTAATCAGTTCCTAAGAAGTCTGGGAAGGTTCAAAGGTCATTCACATCCAAAAACAGCTAGGTACCTAGGTACCTACTTAGGTATCTCCTCAACTTACTTATATTAATTTAAATTAAAGCTGCTCTATTGCTTTTCCCTATACTTATTCTAATACAAAAAACACATGGCGCTAAATTTTTGTTACGTAGCTGCGTATCTGTACGTCCCGGATAAGGAAAGCAAACACAGAACCGCTATCATAGCATGTGTTACTGTCTTAATACGGGCAGATAATCCCCTCAAGTACGTTCATAAACGAAACTCATGTTTCACAACATTTTATAAAGCATCTTTCCAGATAGAGCTAGAGAAAATGACAGAACTCAGCGAGTTTGAAAATCGTACAAATAAAATGGCTGAGTTAACGTTGCATAATGATCGTACCTAATCACGGACGACATTGAACCGTATTACGTAGTTATGCACCGAGTTAATGTTCATGAGATGGCGAAAACCGCATTGATTTCACAATTTAACTGGCTGATCTTGCTCTCAGTGTCTATGAATGCTGAAATAAATCACAAAATAACGAATTTCTTTCAAATTGGAATCCGTTAAATATTCGAAGATCGAATTCGAAGGAAAAACGTTATGGCCAACGGTGAACGTTGTGCCATTAACATCCCAAAATAAACAACTCTAGTCATCATTTTCTCTTAAATACCCGCATTAATGTTAACAATGAGGTCGATTACAACAAACAGGCGAGGTAGAAGTGAAACTATGTGAGCAAGAAAGTGTATTTGTGGTTAGAACACATTCATAATGACGACATTATCGATCGTCCACATACCTTGACTGTTCATTTTTCTCCATTTATCCTCCGTGTGTTAAGGTTAATACGCAAAAAAATTACAATTAAAATTTATAGACAATACATTAACTATAACAGCAAATAAATTACTCTAGATTGCACAATAATTAAGTAAAATAAATAAAAACTTTTTCAAGTCATTTAACCACAATTCGTTAGTATTCGTTACAATCAAAATGGAACATTGCCTCTCTCATTCGTACGAACGAGCATTAGTGCATGTGCGAAAGAGAGCGAAGATGTACCGTAAATAGAACTTTATCAACACGACAGCGCCATTCAGAGCCATCTTTGTAGGAAATGGGAACGCATAGATCCTTGTCTATGCTTATAATGATACCATTCTAAAATAATAAAATCGACTAAACTGGCTCATATAATACTTAAAATATTTACAAACGAAATCAATATAACCATGATTCATTGTAACTACACATAGTCCGAACTAATTAATTATATTATTATGTCAGATATAACGGTTTTACATAAATAGATGGGTACGGTAGCCAGCACATCAAGTTACCACAAACTGTCAAATTTTCTCGTTCGATTTTGAACTTAATATTTAACTTTTTAAAGTTTAAAATCGTTTGGAGAAATTAGGCAATTTTGGGTAGCTTGATATGCTGGCCACTGTACTTGACTAACAAATAATATCCACTGAAAACCTTGTTTCATACTATTAATATTGGCAATATAAGAAACTACACAACACTCACTCTAGTTCAATTAAATTATTTAAATGACTTAAAATATTTAATTTTATTTGTAATATTGCGCTAGTACACAGATAAGTCTTAAACTCTGTAATTTAATTACATACTAAATTGTTACCGTCTTTTTAACGCCTCACTTCTCCACATAAAAAATAATAATTTAACATTAGTATTTTAGAGTTTGTATTTTTTCATTGTATTTGGAAAAATAATAAAACAAATTGAAAAATATATATTTCTAGGATTTTAACATTTTGTTCATAGCCTTCACGTTTACAATAATAAATTATATATTATTATGAAAGGCAATCTTGAAAATTCGAGGAATACACAAATATACATCTCTGTATAACAAGAAACATAGCATTGGGGGAACCTCGAAATACCCAACCCAACCATCAAATTCTCGATACGGTCGAAATAGATAACCACTATCCGTTATCGCGAAAGGATCTTGATGACAAACATAAAACCACAAACAGTCAAATTTGCTCGTTCGATTTTGAACTTAATCAGTAACATTTTAAAGTTTAAAATTGTTTGGAGAAATTTGACAGTTTCGTGTAGCTTGTAGAAATTATATTATAAGCATCCACGTCTCAGCACCGTACGTCATGGTGGGCAGAACACACTGGTTATAGAGGTGGGACTTAAGACATTGTGGAATTTTGGCTGTGTGTGTGTTCTATTACAGACAACCTTTGGGTGGATTACGAGAGAAGGAGAGACAATACTGCAGGTAGTATGTGGTTTCCATATGTGCAGTGACCAGCACATCAAGCTACACGAAACTATCAAATTTCTCCAAACGATTTTGAACTTTAAAATGTCAAAGATTAAGTTCAAAATCGAACGGGAAAATTTGACAGTTTGTGGTAACTTGATGTGCTGGCCACCGTACATACAATTTGCATGGACAGTAATTAATACATTAATACTTAAAGCATAGACACTTATCTATATAAATAATTATAATAATTACAATAAAATTGAAAAAGCAAAGAACATAAAATGGTATTTATGGAGAGTTAGTGTTTTTTTTATCATAATTTTAAATGTGAACAAAGATTGAATACGCCTTTTATGCGTTTTAGTCGATTTAGTAGATATGGAATCCACTTACAAAAAACATTTTAATTACAGCCACCCTAAATTTCTTAACGTCATTAAGGTTGTCTATGCCTCTCCGCTAGTCGCCTGCTGTCAAAACAAACCAAATTTGGTGCTTGAAGCCCGCGAACTTTTATTTAGTTATTCTATTTAACGATAAATGCATCAATTATCTTTTAAATCCAACATAAAATATGAAATTTCGCGCTGTAATGATAGACGCTGGGCCGATGCGAGAATTTTCAAGTACTTAACCTTACAAAGAAAATGTAAACAATCGTTTCATTTGAACTTTACTTACAAAAATATTTATTTGCAGATGTAGTAACAATAATATCGAAGTTATCCAAAGAATGTGTGTTAAGACTTACTGACGACCAGTTGTATTTTATTGTGAGTGAAGAGAATACCGGGCCAAGTCCACCAATATTGTGGTGTGAGATTCCTCAGGCGATGTTTTGCTCTGAGTATCATATGATTGGGTTAGATGAGGAACATAAGGACATTTATATGACTTTAAGTTCAGGTTAGTGCGATCACTACAGTTCTTATACATTTTCATTGTTATTTTTACATACAAGCTTCCAAATTACTCTGAACAATCACCATTAGAAATGGTATAAAAACCCATGTACATAACTAAAATCTAAATCTATTCTTAAATTTGTATTACAGGTAATTTAGCAAGATCTCTAGTCACTTTAAAGACAGCAAAATCTTTGAAGATGAAGCTAACAAAGAAACAGTGTCCATGTCTTACTTTAGAAATTGAAACAGTAAGTAAATCATTTTATTCAATTATGTTTGTTCTTTAACTATGGTTGTGTCTTCCGCTATTTCTGCATTTAAAATACAGTAAAAACCGTTTATAATGACTACGAAAGGACTGTTGGACTACGGTTGTTATAGCCGATAGACGTTATAACCAAACACTATGTGTATAAACAGACATACTGGGCCCTCAATATTTCGTCATTATAACGGGTACGTTGTTTTAAGCGAAGTCATTATAAACGGTTTTGACTGTATATCATTTTATTAAAACATCATACCGCATACTGTGAGTTGAGCACTGGATGCCAAATCACTTCTGCGACAAAATCTGTAGTGTTATTAGAATGAAAAAGACCTGACATGCAAACTAATGCAGTCTAGAAAGAAAGATCTAAGCAAAGGCACTGAATATCTAAAAATAGAAGGGCTAAAAAAACTTTAATGTTCTCACTGTTGGGACACAGGCCCCTCGGTGAGAGGGAGTAGGCCGTGACCCACCACGTGGGAGCAGTGCGGGTCACATGTCTTCAAATTTTTGGTTCCAGGACATGCCTCTTTCCCCACAATTTATTTATTTATTTTAAATAGAATGGCTGAAGCCAATTACACTACTTAAACATAATTATTATAATTTATTTAACACAGTCATGCATTCTCCTCACAAAAATTCAAACATTCTGACAGTATCATCTTCCATTCATTCACAAACATATTAAGATCTGTGTTTGAGTTCAGGGCCTCAAGTCTGCTATTACAATAGTTTCAGAATGGTCTCGCCATTGTGAGTATTTGACAGTGTTTGTATGGCAAATCTGTCAAAAACTCACAATGAAGAGACCATTCTGACACTATTGTAATACCAGACTTGAGGCCCAGGAGAGTGGTAATAGCGGCTAATGTGTGGAATAGGTGACTTGGAGTGTGCAACAGTACAGCAATTTGGAACAGCCAGTAAAGCCTCTGCTACCCGGTTGCCAACCGCGTCCTCGCCAGAGGTGACCTTGGTTGGCGACCGGCAGAGCTGTTTTGTAAATTGGTCGTAAAGCACCATCTACACGGTTGTAAACCACCAAGGTCACCTCTATCGGGACACGGTTGGCGACCGTTTAGGCCGTTGCCTTAAGCGATGCTTTCTGCAACAACAGTAATTGTGTGGGACAAATAGATTGCAGATTTCATTATGCAGATCAGGAACATCTATAATTCTTCCGATGACGATGTTCCGGTGTTTTCCTTCACAGTTTTGAGAGCAGTGGAGATGAAATTTTACACAGAGTACAGCGCCTGTTTGGGTTCGAACCTACGACCACCACTGCTCCCATGCCTGTTTAGTGATAACTTCTAATTCTGCATGCAAAATGTTAAGATACTCCAAGATTTCTGAATGAAATACATCATCATCATCATTCCAGCCGAAAGACGTCCACTGCTGAACATAGGCCTCCCCCTATTGGGGGGTTTGCCATAATCGCCACGCTTAGCAGGCGGGTTGGCGATCGCAGTATGGTGTTAAAAATGCATAGAGAACGCTGCTGCCCATTCTCTAGTAAGTCCCTTAGTCGCCCTTTACGACATCCACGGGAGGAAATGGAGTGGTGCTATTCTTTACGTCCGCCTTACGGCAATGAAATACAACATAGCCTTTATTAAACCTTTTTTTTTGAAGATATTACAGTATGTATTTGAATGTCGTGTTATCCTGTAATTATTGGTCTATGCAACAGAAATTATACCTATAATAAATTTTATTTATTAATCTATACAAATAAAAAAATTACATTGTCTGTTTGTAATGTCAAAGTAACAACTTTTTACTAAATGCATAAGAAAGTATATGGTACTTACTTATAACAAAAAATCAGCTTTAAAGTTTTTCTGTCTGTTTGTTCCGGCTAATCTCCGAAACGGCTGGACCTATTTTGACGGGACTTCCACTGGCAGATAGCTAATGTTATAAGGAGTAGCTTCGGCTACTTTTATTTTCGACTAGCTGTTGATCGCGGGTTCGACCGGTTTAAAAAAAAAGTAACATTACAAACAGACACTTCAATTTTATTTATTTGTATTGAAAAAGACACGCAGGCGAAACTGCAGACAGCAGCTACTGTAAATATATAAGGTGTATCTATTCAAACATTAAATATTTTAAGACAAAGATCTATAGGTAGTAAAAAAGCCATGGATAAAGAAAAAAATCAATTGTTTTATATTTTTACATAATTATTATAATTTCAAAATTGCTTGAGACATTTTGAAAAAAAAAAACCTTTACTTATTCAGTCAATGACCCGGACGCGGTGACGATGGCGGCACGAGCGCGGTAAATTTTGATAATTAATCATCATAATCAAGTTATTATAAATTATTTAATTTTTAAATAATATACTCAGATTTAAAAAAAAATCGTTTCCATGGCTTCGTTACACCTATAGGTATAGGTGTATCTCTTAAAATATTTCGTGTTTGAATAGATACACCTTATATACACCGTGGCATTTGAAGATGTCGCCGCTCCATTCCGCGGCGCCCTTGTATCACAAGGCTCGGACTGCACTCGTACCAGGGTGTTTTAAACTATGTCACGCGTCATAATTTATAAAAATAAAAAAGACAAAAAAAATTCAAATGTTCTTCATTTTTTTTTTTTTTTTACCTGAATGATTAGTAGTCATTGGATACATGAAGTGGGCTGTCTTTGTAAGACGACTAAAATGCCACGGTGTATACTGTTGGTATACCTATTTTAAATCAATACATAAAATGATGATGACATAAAATAATACTTTCAAACAATAACAAGAAATTCTCTTACTTTTCAGCCATGTGTGTTATCACAGCAGACAAGACAAGTGACGCATGACATCCCAGTAACGGTGATACCAAGGAAATTGTGGTCTGACTACCATGAACCTAGGATACCTGACCCTGATGTAAGTTATTTCAATAGTCATATTTATTTATTTGACAGTTTATGTACACACAAACAGACAAGGAGAAAGGAACAGAAACATACGTAAAAAGCGGCCAAGTGCGAGTCGGACTCGCCCATGAAGGGTTCCATAGCAGCAAGTAACATAATATAAAAGTTCTTATTGTAGTTCGTTGTAACTTAGTTGATTGAATGAAAGGTAAATTGCGGTTTACGATTTATGACGTATTAAAAAAAACTACTTACTATACCCAAAGTCTCAAATTCAGATAATTTATGTACATCATATATTTTTTTTAGTTTTATCATTCTCTTATTTTGGTAGTCCTTTGTAAAATGTCTCAAGCAATTTTAAAATTATAATAATTATGTAAAAATATAAAACACGTAGATAAAAAAAATAAATCGCTGCTATGACTTTTTTACCACCTTATACAACATTAGTTTTAGTTTATGCGAAACCCGAAACACGTGTCTAGTATTTTTATGTAAAGAATTTATGTACAAAATTTCAAAACTGTATCATGAAAAATAACAAAGTTATAAGCTTGTTATGTTACCTGGTTGTCCGTACAAAAACATGCTCACCACGCGGCACACCCGCGCCGCCCGCGCCTTGCGTTCATTAATAATAATATTAATTTGGCAGTAGGTATCTAACCGTACGACGATTGTATTGTAATTAACTGGTGATAACATTTTCCATCACACTTGCAGGCTTTGGACTTTTTCGTAATGGTCAAGTACTTAGTGTCGCTCGGTGTCCAACTTGTAACCTTTTTTAAATATTTTTGGGAAAAAATATAACATGGTGTAAAAACAATTGGAATCGATTCAGTTCCTTATTCTGAACAAACTATATTCAGGTTTTGCATATACTAAAAATAATGTTGTAGATGGTTCTCTCTTTTCTTAGCTCGTGGCTAAGTAATAACAGCCGCACGGGTCGATCCGCCAGGTTAAGCTACGCTTGCCGGGGTTGGTCCGTGGATGGGTGACCATCCTTACATACCGAGCCTCCTCCGTGCCTCGGAAAGCACGCTAAGCCATTGGTCCCGGCTGCTGTCATTCGTGGATCTTTGACAGTCATTACGGGTCGTCAGAAGCCCAAAAGTCTGACAGCCAGTCTTACCAAGGGGTATCGTGTTACCCAGTTACTGGGTTGTGGAGGTCAGATAGGCAGTCGCTCCATGTAAAATACTGGTATTCAGCTGCATCCGGTTAGACTGGAAGCCGACCCCAACATAGTTGGGAAAAGGCTAGGCAGATTGATTGATCATACATTCATACAACCATCTGCCTGATGAGATGGTTCTCATAAAATATTTCGTGTATGAATAGATACACTTGTATAATATAATTATAACCTAGTATAATATAATAAATACTTAATATGCAACTATGATAAAGTGGAGAGAGTGTTCTTTCACACTTGTTTTAAAAACTGCAACAGTTTGGCATTCTTGTATTTATCCTGAACTGCTGTGAGTGTAGAGATAAAATGTTATCAAGAATGTCTGGGCTGATAATCACATAACACAATTACTAATTGCCGTGTGTGGCAATGTTATGGTCTATTATATTATGATTAGCAATTAATATTAGCTTAAGTCAGGCGGGATCTAGGTTTTCGCTCAAGGGGACAAATGGTTCTCTGAGGGAGGGAGGGTGGATTTATCGAGCTGTGAAAGCCTTACTAAAAAAATTATTTCCGTTCAGAATGTGATGTTAGCAATTCCAAACATTCTACAAGCTACCTAAATCTAACTTTTTTGGTATACAAAATACCGCATATCCTTCAGTCCAGTTGTTCAAATATAAACACAGGGACCACACACAGAAAGGCTACTTTTAGTATCCGTAATATTGAACTACTAGCTTTTGCTATTCGCCCCCGCGCGACGCGTCGCATCGTCCGCGCTCTTACTTCGTTTTTGCGTAACGTTCTTTCCGACTTTTTTTCTTTTTGCCCTTCTCCTAAGGGTCATTGTGTGACATTAAATACCTTGCTCAAGAATTGCGCTGTCAAATGCAAAAATAAGTGTTTAAATCCAGAGCTTAGAGCTTTCAATTAAACAAAAAAACAAACTCTTCCGCTTTATCATATTAGTACAGATAGTGGTTTTATTTTTCAGATATCAATAGAACTGCCATCACTCAAACAGCTGCGCACCACCATAGACAGAATGAGGACCATGGCTTCTGAGGTTGTTATCAGGGCGTCGGCTGAAGGGAGATTGACTTTACAGATCAAGACTGATATGGCCAAAGTGTCTACGAGGTTTAAAGGGCTGAGAGTGGAGGCTTTTGGAGGTAAACCATAGTTTTTGCGACTACACTCAAGTAGTCTGTAGAATGTTTTGTGTCAACCTTGCAATACTTGCTTTGCTAAGGCGAATCTTATACTAACATAATAAAATAGTATAGTTTTCATAATTATAATAACATTCACATTAATTAGCTTTCATCTTAAAAATCCCCTTATTATGTAATATTCTGTATAAATTATTTTTAATAAAGGCTAAAGATGGTGTCAATGAGCAGGAACGTAGCTACCGCCGTTTCAACCGTATCAATGATAAGGGGCCCCCAAGCTTCAAGGGCCCTTAAAAAAAAAAAAACCGTAAAGAATACGCATGGTGCTATACAACAGAGTATGCGGTAAAATATGTACTTAGGTGAGAGTACCTATTTTACAGCACGTTCCGTTGTATGGTGCGTAATTTTTAACTTTCGAACAAGTATACAGGCTTCGTAAATGCATTTTTTGAGCACATGTGTTGAAAAATAACTATTGAAAAAATAATGGAAATGTGTTCTATTACTGATACTGAACCACCAAAAAAAATTTGCGCACTGCTTCAAAACATAAGGGGCCGTGCACGAAATATACTGATTTTGATCAATTTTGTTCATTGTTTGTGAGAAAGGGAAAAATTAATTAAACAAAATTATTTGTGATTTGAAAAGTAGTATTCTTTGTTTTGCATGTGGCTGAAAGGGATTTTTCAAATAAATTAATTATTCACGGTAAATCACTAATATTCGCAACAAGTTTTCCGAAAAATGACGCGAGACTGACATTTGATCATCATTCTACAAGAAACTACTTTTGATTTTGAACATTAAAAAATATCATCAACATCATTTTATGGTCTACTTGCATGTGGCGGAACCACTTTTTTTTAACTTCAATACAAAATTTAGCAGAAAAATAATATTGGAAAATACTTTTTTTTTGTTTTAAAAGTAATATATTTTTTCCTATTATTTAGCCAATCATATCAAGAAATTTAAAAATCACAAATAAGTCTTCAGCTATCCTTGAAATATAATCAAAATTTTATTTAATGTTTATACAATATATTCATTAAGTAAATCAACGGCGAAATAAACTATATTTTGGAGAGCACAAAAATTATGAAACTATTAACAGCTGCTGTGACTCACACGAATGGTTTAGCACCATGAAAACTGTACTTTTATAGTTACACAGACTTAATGTTTAGATTATTTCAAGTTTTCTCACAATTAGATAAGAAATTGACAAAAGAGTTTTTTTCGTGCACGGACGGTATGATAAATTATCTCTTTCAGGCCCAATAGAACATTCCGACTCCGAAACAGAAGAAACGCAAGCAAACGAAGACATATCCCGTATTTGCTACTGCAGGGTGGACGCTAAGAAACTATCGATGTTCCTAAGTGCTGACCAGATATCGACCAACAAGACTGTCTGTAGTATAGTGCATAAGAAGCTTGTGATATTGTGTTTACAGACTGACGAAAATGTTAAATTACAGTGTTTTATAAGTGGAATTGTTTATTGAAATAAATTGTTGAAATATTTTAAGTAGATTTTTCATATCTCTCGACTATTTTCGTCGTCGAAGTCGTGAAAAGACTTACTTTTTTCCAGGTTTTTTACCTTCTATACTTCTAGCTTCTATGATTAGTCATTAAAATATCGACGCTTTCCGCTACAAAGGACGTAACTCCAAATAAAATAAACTTTTTTTTTCCTTTATTGCTCATTGACAAAAGTATGGAATTTGGAGTTACGCCCTTTGTAGCGGAAAGCGTTGATATAATCACGCCAATTTTTCTCGCCAAGTAGGTAAGTATATAAGTTTTTTTTTTAATCCACAACTGCTTTAGATAGATAGAATACTCTTTATTGTGTACACCATAAAAATTACAGATACAAATGTAGAACTGTTACATAGGGTGTCACAATGCGCGGTCTTATCGCTAAAAGCGATCTTTTACAGACAACCTTTGGATGGATCAAAAAGTAGGAGAGACAAAACTGCAGGTAGTCAGTGGTGTACCACTTACATATATACAATAAATACACATACACAAAGCATATAGATACTTATCCATATAAATATATATATGCTTTGCTCTTGGCCTTCATCTCCTACATTAAGGCCGAAGGTGGAAGCGAGCTTCACGTGGAATCCTCAACCACAGAGGGACTGGCTATCTTATCTCTACTGCCGAAACACAACAATGTTGTTCTTGTTAACATTGTTGTTATGGCGATAGACTTAGATAAGATGTTGGTAGCTAGCCAGGCGGACTTACCACCAACCAAACAGCAAGAAAATTTGCCCCCGCTGGTAATCGAACGTGGTATCCCTGGGCCTGAGACAGGTAGTCTTACCACTACATCACAAAGGCGGTTAGAGGAAGTATAGGTACTACACGCACATTTCGCCAGTTACGGCTTAATAAACTTTTTTTTTTTGTTAGCCTTCCTTGTTTCCCAATGCTGGGCAATGCCTTCCCCTTTTTCCTTCCAAACCTCTATTTTGTGCGATCTCTGGCATGTTGGCCCCGCAAACATCATCAGAGGTTTATGGCTTACAAAGGCTTCAAGCTACAGGCGCGGGACAATTCTCAAACTCTTATATTTATTAAGTAAAATCATACAGACAATCTTATCCGAGTCATCTTGACTTTCTGTGTGATTTTGTGCTCCACTTTTTGAGCTCGCTCTTACATTTTCTTAGTAAGATCACAATGGCAGCATGGCCTCCCGAGTCAGAATACTATTTTATTTATTTTGTAAAAAAATAATACCCTCTACAAGCTCAGCCGCAGTCGGTTAAAAAGGGGCCCCCAATAATACTCAATACTTTATTTTCATTCCACAATGTGTACTCAGGTGATAAATTAAAATTATTATGTGATCACTAGGGACCCTGTAAGGCACAGCTAGTATAAATTTTACAAATTTTGATACAGGACTAGTTACGCCACTACGTTAACTGACTGATGGTCTCGATTGTCGAATGCCTTAGGCCTGTGTTCACCAACATTTAAATCAACTGTTTAGATATTTAATCAGTTGTTTACTCAACATTTCATAGGAAATTTGACATAAACCAACTGTTTAAATACCTAACCGGTGGTTTGAATGTTGGTGAACATAGGCCTTAGTATCCACAAAGACCAGGTATAGCGGTTTGTTGAATAATAAACATTATGAACTAATAATAACTTTTATTTCACAGAAATACACTTTTAATACAAATTACAAGTAACAAACAATTTATCCAGACTTAAAGATTAACAAATTTTGATGTCGTTCAGAATAATATATTTTGATATTTTTGGCTATGTCCAAAATAATGTCAATGAAAATATATTTTCACAGCATTAATAAGTCTTTATGTTATCACAAAACTTGTAGCTACATAAATAGAGAATATTTATTAGGACATTCACTGCTTACCTAAGGAAGAGGGTTTATTTTTTACAAGTTTTGGGCTAAGTACTATTTTTAATTTAAAAAACATGCAAGATCTGTCCAGAAAACAAAATTTAATAAATAAATTGATGCATCACCGGGTTATATTTTTACGAAATGTATTTTTTTTCTAACTATACTCCATTTATTATAACATTAGACAAATAACTGTTCTCACCCTTTCGTTATTTCGATGTAAACGTTTAATAAACTCCGTTATTTCACGATAAATACAAAGCTCTGTAATTTATTTACCACTTACATTAAAAAAATAACTCTAAAGAGCATTAATTTCAACAATATTACACAATAACAGCGGTTATTTAGCCGTTATTTGTCTAATGCTATAGTAAATGGAGTATAGTGCATATTGCATAGTTATGATGTCTCACTATGTAAAGTAAATCAGGAATGAATTTATCTCGATTCCGAGGACCGTATTATGAGTTATAACATTTTAGAGCCATCATGGTTACTTCTGAGCTTCAGCTTACTAGCATTAATTCGCAGAAAGTGACCTTAAACCATTCCGTTATCTAGTTAGAGTTGCGATCTGGATTCGGGTATTGTTTACGGTCGCGGTGTAGTATTCAAGACTTCATAATTAAAACGTTCCCGTGCAAGAGAGAGATGGAGCTATACAGGACGAATAATATCTCTTTTCTCGCAAAAGAAGAATTATGATTTTATAATTTTATGTAAATGGCCATTTGAGTTTAATCTGCTGCCAGACCTCATTGCACGCTTTTATAATTTCCAACATGGCGAGATTATTGTGGACGTCCACGTACACGTCATGGCATCACGATTACACAGGGAAGTAAAATGTATGGAAATATATGAAAACGTTTATAGCCACGATAACGTTCTACATTCATATCTGTAATTTTTATGGTGTACGTATAAAGAGTATTCTATTCTATAACATGCTCGTATTTCAATACATTATGGACGTGTTCATGATAATATTGTCACGTTAGTAATTATAAAAGCTCACATTGCCCGCTTAGTTTTATATTGTTTGGCGTGCTCCCAGCAAGCCAATACGACTACCAACCAATACGCGATCGTAGTGATGTGTCACTCATGAGGTACTCATGATCGCAAATTGAAAGAGTTATTTGAATTTCAACATTGAATCACCTCATCCCTCATCACGTCACTCGTTCACGCGTTCTAACTTAAAAATTTACATTGACATTATTGACAACATGAAATCGAGGCGAGCTATACTCCATTTACTATAGCATTAGACAAATAACGGCTAAATAACGACAGTTATTGTTTCATGTGTTTCGTGTGTGGTGACTCCGCCTCGCTCCCTCGGACCTTCGGCTGCGTTCGGCTCGCGCTCACGAGTCGTGAGGTGAATACACCGTCGTACGATTCCAAACCTCAGATGAGGGGTACCTCGTGAGGACCTGGCGAGGTAAATTAAGGTGCTCCCACAACCTCACATAAAATTGATGAGTTACCCATCACTACGCGTTCGTATCTTTGTTTGGTAAACCTGAACGCGTTGTCGCGCCGACAGAGGGCGCTTTCCGGTTTTTCGAACAAAAAGGGCGCGATGATCGATATATTTGAATAGGACGCGGCCTGAGGTGGCACGGGATCGAAAACTTTGTCGTATTAATCCGACTGGGGCGTCCAATGGGATAAACACAGCTGACACGAGATCTGACAGCAGTTATGCCAATCTGGCTTCAGAAACCGAGAATGATTAATTATTATGAATTTTTAATTAACAATACAATTAAGACTTGTCCATTTGACAGTATTAAAATGGTCCTCACCTCACAATACGTCATATAAAATATCACGAATGCGAATCGTATTCTTTTTTAATATACAAACTATGGCACTGATTCTGCTATGCCCTGACTAGACTAAAACTGTTGCTATCTTTTTCTTACAGACAGAGCAAGAAAGAGACGGAATAAAATAAGAGGTATCAAAATCAGGCTGAATTAATCTTCCATACAAGTTTAGACGGAACAGATAAATTTACATTATAAACTTACCTACCCCAGTGACATTAAGTATAAATCCATACAAATCTATACTAATCATTATAATAAAGCAGAAAGAAGAGTTTGTTTTTTTGTTTCTCCGGAACTACCAGTCGGATATGAAAAATTCTTTTTGCATTTGATAGCCCAATTTTTGAGGAAGGTTATAGGCTAACATCACGCTACGACTCTTAGGAGCCCAGCAAAAAGAACGCTAAGCGAAAACAAAAGAAAACCGCGGGCTGGCGATGCGATGCGTCGCGGTGGATCGGGGGGACAAGAAATTTCATGTGGACGCAGTCATTCGATTAAATTTGGCAAGGAGATAGATGAATCATGGGAAATTAAAATTATAATGAATTCCGTACCGTACCGTCCGAACTAATAGACATTAGCACTTCCAAACAGACACTAACTTCATACAAAGTAGTGATTTTGGAAGCTCTAAACTATCTTTATCTCTTTGTCACTGTATCCGTTAAAAAGAGATAGCAACACTCATTTAAGCTAGCCAGTACTTAACAAAATCAACGCCAAATAGTCTAACAATCAACTCTTAATAACTTCGAATACTGATAACATCAATTGTAAGTTAGTTGGTAGGACCTTTCATTATCTCTTCGCAAAGTGTCGTGGGTTGCCTTTAGTTGGTCCAGTTTTGTAGATATTTGGGCTATGGAGTTGTCGATCCATTGCATTGAAGACATGTGTGCGTTGAGTATGCGGCCGATTTGGACGATCTGAAAATATATCGTAGTAACAATTAGATTCGTGTGCCGGGATCCAAAAGAAACCTCGGACACTTCGCCGCTTTGCGAAGGCTCTGTAGGCAGTATAACGAAGCATCGAAACAAAAATAGTTAGATATTACATGCAAAATTGCAAAGTTTAAAAAGGACAAAAAAGTCATATTATCCAATGCATAATATTTTGTTTTGTTATTGTTTTTCCTTTGACATCTATGGTTATTTTTTCATTATTTTAGTTTTTGAATTTGATTAATTTTGTATGGGATTGTATTTTGACGTGAAAGTTATTCAAGTAAAGTGTTGTTCTTCGCATTTTTGGCAATAAAAACAAATGTAGTTTGGTATAGAGATTTTACTTACTGGGTCATTACTGTCTTGGCTCCTGTTGGTTTCGTTGAGGTGTTCAATAACTTCTTTCAAGTCTTCTGACATCTGTCTCAGCTGCGTGTCCAAGTTCTCTGCTAGAGAATACCTAGAATGAGAAATAATCTCAAATTAATGTATGTTGTTAGTGTGATGAAGCATCTGCTGATGAAAACTGGCCTAAATTAACACTAAAATAAATAGTCAAATATCTTTATGATCATGCTGACTAGAAATCAAATCGTCTATGCCAAGTATCGCCTAAACTTTATATTGACTAGCGAGCACAATGCCTACCTAGCAATATATGTTTACATTATTTGAACTAAACCTTATTCTGACTATGAACCAAAATGCCTACCTTGCAATATGTCTATTATTTTAGGAGAAGCAAGGGAGTACCGTTTCTGGGTCCGTTGTGTGGTCACAGTTCTAACCTAACCTACAGTTCAGAGGCCCTAGTAGGAGTTTATTTTAACCATCTCGACTACTGAGAAATTATTGCATTTTAGTTAAACATTTTGATTTCTAGGCGATTTACAGCTTAGGCAATTTGCTATGTAGACATTAATTTTAGGCATTTTGCTTCATAGACGAATTGAAAGTTAGACACTCTGATCATAGACCGTCAAATAATAAATTGGCATAATCTCCATGCTTGGCAGACGGATTGGCGCTTGCAATTTGCTGTTATTAAAACCGGCTAAGTGCGTGTCGGACCACGCACATAGACAAGTTCCGTAGTTGGGATGAATTTATCCCAAGAAAAAACTTAACATTGTAGTTAAAAAACATGTTCTCCCATACATTCTAATTGGACGTAGTTAAACGAAAATGATCCAATCCACACAAAGTCCTTTTAGAGATACTGATGTTTGAAGTTTAAAAGATATAACATATTTTATATTTCCGTGCATGTGGGCTGGTTCTGAGGTTGATCAAAATGATAAACTTTTGTTTTTTGCTTGGATCTATTTTACTCGCTGATAGTATCGATATTTAGACTCAATTTGGTACACTCAACTCATTTTTACCAGGTTGTGGATTGGATCCTTTTTGTTTAAATATGGCCAATTGCAAATGTAAGTTGGTCGACTATAACTCGGTAATTTGCGAAGCCGTTATACATACTACTGAGTTGTGAAAACGGCCAGAGGGTAATTTTGCACATATTAGCACATAAAAGCTTAATGTTACGCAAACGGATCTCTGAATACCACTTTGTCCACTTTTTTATTTTACCACTTTGTCGGCGTGATTAATATGCATACCCATGCTAAATTACAGCTTTCTAGTTTTAAGAGTTTCTGAGCTAAGCCACGGACAGACAGACAGACAGACCGACATGGCGAAACTATGAGAAAGAAAGAAAAAACGTTTATTTGCGGTTAACATGACGCAATAAAGAACATAAACACAAAACAAAAATAAGAAAATTATGGGGGAAATATGCGTCACATCCACGCAAAACGGTTATCGCTCAGCATTATGCTGCGACCCTATGCAAGACAGAGCCCCAGCGCTGGTTTTCAGCGACAGCCGGCGTTGACGTAATGACGTCGTCCGGTGCAGCAAACAATTATTAAGACGCTTATTACACTTATTAGACGATTATTAAATAAAATTAATATATTATTTAATTTAAAATGTGATAGAATATAAATAAAAAGAAAAAGGAATTATACATGCTATGAGAATATCATCCTCAACAAAACGTGTTCCGCTTTATATTTAATATTATATCTGTGCGCTTTATGAAGTGGGAACATATCGAAGCGTCCTATTTGACGTACGTACACCCAAACTGCACCAAAGAAACTATGATGCAAGGAATTACAAAATGGCCAATGATGTAATGTGTTACTATTATGCAATTGTGTCACTATTATGCGTTTGTGAATAAATGTGAAAGATGCGATGGACTCAATAAAAAGACAAAACCTTGGAGACTGGAGGGTGACCCGACATGTCAAACACTATTCCTCTCATTGTTGGAACGTCAAGATTTCGTACAATTTATATCTAATTGTGTCTCATATAAAGGTTCCTTGTTGACTACGGAACCCTAAAAACCAAGGGGACGCAGAGAAATCATAATTAATTATGATTTTGAATAAAGGGGTCAACATAAATAACTGCTCATCAAATGCCGGCCGACCTCATCTAGTTTTTAAAACATATTGAAGTGTAAAAGTGTTTGTATAAACTTACAGAAATAAATATCATTTAAAATCATTTATCGAAGAGACAAAAGTTAATAGAGTTATACCTAATGTTCGTTTTTAACAAGCTTATATTTTCTGTAACAACTTCCTATGATTTCTGTTTTTGCTAGACTTATTGGCGATGACCTTCAATTAGGTCAATTGCGTAGTAGTAGTTCAGATGTGGAAATAATGCCGGTCACTCACATTCGCACGAATACGCGAACCCACAAGTGTAGGACGACATTTGCAAAGCATTCACTGCATTCGCGATTTTCCAAGCTGCGTCGGTTTTTGGACGAACATCAAAGCGCGCGAACCTCGAATCTTCGCGTAGTTTCTAACACATTCGTGCGACCAGTTGCGCACACGATTGCGAAGGTAAAGGAGGGTTCGCCATTTTCAGATTTCGTGGCGTCTATTGAATAGCAATTATAATCAGAACATAGGTAAAACAGTCCAACCGCACTAATAAAAATCTTCACTGTCCATGATTCACAAATTCGCAAGCAAAACTGAGACATTCCTTACACAAGTTTAGGAGGAAGCGCAAATCGGTTCGCAAATTCAGTATGCGAGCCCATTTGCATAATATATCCATTGAGTTTGCAAATGAATGTCTGATGGCCTTTAACATACAAATGTTTGCACGGATGTGAGTGACCGGGGTAAAGCAAAAGAACTATGTATACCGTTGCCTGTGGCATTGGTTCTGTAGTTCCTGCTTAATCTCGTGGAACAAAGGCGTGAGTTTACGTGGGTATTACTCACAATAATATGCTCGAGATAGTCTGTGGACAGTCTCCTCAGACAACTGTTTCTCCATCGGCGCCAGCAAATCTTCCAGCTCTTTCTGCTGAGCCAACACGAAGTCTAACTCGTGTTCAAGATTCTGTTGTTCTATTAATATTACTCACATATGCTCCCTCTCAGGATCTCGCAGTCTGCCAACGGTCTCCTCAGACAGCTGTTTATCCATCGGCGCCAGCAGTACTTCCAGCTCTTTCTGCTGAGCCAACACGAAGTCTAACTCGTGTTCAAGACTGTTGTTCTATTAATATTACTCACATATGCTCCCTCGCAGGATCTCGCAGTCTGCCAACGGTCTCCTCAGACAGCTGTTTATCCATCGGCGCCAGCAGTACTTCCAGCTCCTTTTGCTGCGCCAGTACGAAGTCTAACTCGTGTTCAAGATTCTGTTGTTCTATTAATATTACTCACATATGCTCCCTCTCAGGATCGCTCTTTCTGCCAACGGTCTCCTCAGACAGCTGTTTATCCATCGGCGCCAGCAGTACTTCCAGCTCCTTTTGCTGTGCCAGTACGAAGTCTAACTCGTGTTCAAGACTGTTGTTCTATTAATATTACTCACATATGCTCCCTCTCAGGATATCTCTTTCTGCCAACGGTCTCCTCAGACAGCTGTTTATCCATCGGCGCCAGCAGTACTTCCAGCTCCTTTTGCTGCGCCAGTACGAAGTCTAACTCGTGTTCAAGACTGTTGTTCTATTAATATTACTCACATATGCTCCCTCTCAGGATCTCGCAGTCTGCCAACGGTCTCCTCAGACAGCTGTTTCTCCATCGGCGCCAGCAGGTCTTCCAGCTCCTTTTGCTTTGTCAGTAAGAAGTTTAACTCGTGCTCAAGGCTCTGTTGTTCTATCAATATTACTCACATATACTCCCTTCTCAGGATCTCGCGGTCTGTCAACGATCTCCTCAGACAGCTGTTTCTACATCGGCGCCAGCAAAACTTCCAGCTCCTTTTGCTGCGCCAGTACGAAGTTTAACTCGTGTTCACGATTCTGTTGTTCTATTAATATTACTCACATATGCTCCCTCTCAGGATCCCGCAGTCTGTCAACGGTCTCCTCAGACAGCTGTTTCTCCATCGGCGCCAGCAGATCTTCCAGCTCCTTTTGTTGTGCCAGTACGAAGTCTAACTCGTGTTCAAGACTCTGTTGTTCGTTCTTCACTGACTGGACGGCGTCGTTTAGTTCTACGATCTGGGAAGAGAACATTGAATTTCGAAGTTAGACGATGCGGATTAAATTAGATACGTGTTTAGGTAAAATAAAGGTGTTTTAACAGACATCGAAGGGCATTGATATTATGAAAGATGTCAGAGATTCCATCATTCCAGAAAAATGATATGTAAATTACCTTGTTTTGGCCATAGCATGTATAGATGTTTTGGGACAAAATGTTTACTTTGTTTTGGTTAAATAAAATGTATACTATGTTTTGTACCTGTAGGGTGGATACAATGTTATGGAACAGTGGCTGTAGACAATAAAATGGTTCTTTGTCCCTGTATACTTTTTGGGCCTGACTGTACAAAGGGTAAAATATGACCAGGGTTAGAATATATTTTCCTGGGATAATTTCCGACTTTCACGAGAGCGATGCCACTGGCAAAAGCATAGTCAATCAATCTGCCTATAGTTAATAATTAATGATTAATTAATCAACTATGTTGAGGTCGGCTTCCAGTCTAATCAGATGCAGCTGAATACCAGTATTATAGATGGAGCGACTGCCTATCTGACCTCCACAACCCAGTAACTGGATAATACTATACCCCTTGGTACGACTGGTTGTCAGGATTTCGGGCATCTGACGACCCGTAACGACAAAGATTCACAAATGACAGCCGCACAGTGTTCCAATTGAATAAAAAAAAAAAAAACCTCTGCTGTTTATGGTATTTATCGATCAAGGGATGCATGTATAATGCACGAGTAAAACACCCGCGTGTCCATTTCAAATACTTTTTTTTAAAATCATGAAGTTTAGGTGATCTTTTCATTTAAAAAATTAAAATAAATTCTAAAAACGTAACTGTTCAAGATATTTATTTTATATTAATATAATCTGATAGAGCATCTTTGGCGCATATTTTCGAGTTTTATATTTGGAAAATCACCTTCGGATACCGAGTTTTTTTTTTTTTTTGCAGATTTTCTTTTTTTTTTTTTCCCTATTAATTCAAAAGTGCGACTTGACACTAGCACAGAAATATTGCTGGTAACAAAGTCTATCACTGATTTAAAAAAAAAAAAAAAAACGCGATGCACTATTGCGGTTTTCAGAATTTATTTTTATTTTTTAAATGAAAAGATCACCTAAACTTCATAATTAAAAAATTAAAAAAGTATTTGAAATGGAAACGTGGGTGTTTTACTCGTGCATTATAAATGCATCCCTTGATCGATAATTACCATAAATAGCAGAGGGATTTTTTCCGCGCGTGCTTTCCCTAGGGACTGAGAAGTCTCAGTATGTAAAGATGGTCACCCAACCACGAACCAACTCCGGCAAGCGTAGCTTAACCTGATGGATCGACCCATACGAATGTTATTATATAGACAAGTGCTCCTCAATAATAATAATAATAAGCCCCACCGCCGTATCTCTACGTTGACGTCGTGGTGGGGCTTGCGCGCTCCGAACTCTGGGTCTGTGCCGGTAGAGTTTACTTTACCGGAACATGTCTAGGGTGAGGAGCCAGACCAAGAGAGATACAGAAACCCGCAGGGCAGCATGTGGCGAGCTGTTGGGCAGTTGCGACCCCACGGACCCTATCTCCCGGGAGAAGTCATGTTCCTCATCTCTAGCTTGCCTTTATTGGCCGGCTGGTGTGAACACTGACGAGGAACTGAGCTCCCACCTCATTCTTGCCTTTATTGGCCGGCTTGAGTGGAGATTCGCAAGAGCAAACGTGCTCGGAGGAAGGAAGTATTCCAGTAAGTGCTTGTAGGGATCTTGACCATCTTCCGGGCTCTGGGATTGTTCTGAGAGCCTTGGAATACCTCTCCACTCCTCGAGCACCTCAGGACATGTTGCCCCCTTGTTGCTACGTCACTATGTGCTAGCGACCGTTTTCGGGGGCCCATTATTGAGTGTGCAAGTCACCCCCTGCCATTTTATCCGTGTGTAAAAAAACATTGATCAGGCAGGGGCCATAGTCCTTCCATAGTTTTAGGTAACCAGTCCATTTTAACCACCCAAACCAATAGTCCAATATCTTTTGTTTCCATATCTTGCAATAGTCCTACACCAACCGGGGGTTGTCCTTGGGTGCACTTGCGTAGTGCGTACAGGGATAATCGTCGGTTGGTGCCTCATTCAATTAAAAAGCATCTAACGGGCCTCTGCGAGTTGGCTTCGGCCCCTCGTACGCCTTCCAAAGGCCCGGGACCCCAGGGTCCCGAGATATGTCAAAGATAAAATAATAATAATAATAATAATAACCCCACCGCCGTATCTCTACGTTGACGTCGTGGTGGGGCTTGCGCGCTCCGAACTTTAGGTCTGTGCCGGTAGAGTTTACTTTCCCGGAACATGACATGTCTAGGGTGAGGAGCCAGACCAAGAGAGATACAGAAACCCGCAGGGCAGCATGTGGCGAGCTGTTGAGCAGTTGCGACCCCACGGACCCTATCTCCCGGGAGAAGTAATGTTCCTCATCTCTGGCTTGCCTTTATTGGCCGGCTGGAGTGAACACTGACGAGGAACTGAGCTCCCACCTCATTCTTGCCTTTATTGGCCGGCTTGAGTGGAGATTCGCAAGAGCAAACGTGCTCGGAGGAAGGAAGTATTCCAGTAAGTGCTTGTAGGGATCTTGACCATCTTCCGGGCTCTGGGATTGTTCTGAGAGCCTTGGAATACCTCTCCACTCCTCGAGCACCTCAGGACATGTTGCCCCCTTGTCGCTACGTCACTATGTGCTAGCCACCATTTCCGGGGGCCCATTAATGAGTGTGCAAGTCACCCCCTGCCATTTTATCCGTGTACAATAAAACATTGATCAGGCAGGGGCCATAGTCCTTCCATAGTTTTAGGTAACCAGTCCATTTTAACCACCCAAACCCATAGTCCAATATCTTTATTTCCATATCCTGTAATAGTCCTACATCAACCGGGGGTTGTCCTTGGGTGCACTTGCATAGTGCGTACAGGGATAATCGTCGGTTGGTGCCTCATTTAATTAAAAAGCTTCTAACGGGCCTCTGCGAGTTGACTTCGGCCCCTATTACGCCTTCCAAAGGTCCGGGACCCCAGGGTCTTGAGATATGTAAACACATAAAAATAAAATAATAATAATAACAGTAATAAATGTATATCAAAATGACAACTACCTTTTCCCCGTTAGCTATGAGCAGTCGGTCCCACGCGTTGATTTGCGTCGCCTGGTTGATGAAAGTTTTTTCTTGTTCTTCTAATTCTAGCGTCCATTTGTTTATATTTTCTTCTAGCTGAGCGAAGGATATTGACGTTATAGTCTGAGGGGGGACTGAGGCTGTTGTACTGGAAATAAAATTATAATAAATTAATTGTGCCCTATATAGTTATATTTTGTAACGAGTTATATCTTATACTAGCTTCTGCCCGCGACATCGTTCGCGTGCAAGTCGTAAGAAACCACAATATACTAAAATACCAGTCACATTTAAATTTTTTCCCGACACCTCCAACAAATATCGTTAATGTATACAAAAATGTTTACAAAAACTTAACAAATCATATACTTAAACCTTCCTCGAGAACCACGCTATTCATTGGTGAAAACAGCATGAAAATCGGTGCAGTTGTTTTTGAGTTTATCGCGAACAGACAGACAGACGCGGCGGAGGATTTTGTTTTATAATATGTAGTGATAGGTGTGAGTCACTGTTGTGCGTAGACCTTATTTATACGAATAAATAAAATTGAAGTGTCTGTTTGTATTGTCAAAAACAACAGCTTTTTACTTAACGCATAAGAAAGTATATACAGCAGTACTTATAACAAAAAATAAAAAAAACCTATCACCTATCTGTTTGTTCCGGCTAATCTCCGAAACGGCTGTACCGATTTTGATGGGACTTTCACTAGCAGATAGCTGATATTATAAGGAGTAATTAAGGCTACTTTTATAGAAAGAAAAAGGGCAGCAGCTAGTAAATTATAAAATTAAAGTAGCAACCTGTTTGATTTTTTCTACATTCCGTCCACTGAGAGAATGCTTTTTGGACACCTGTCAGTCTTATACAAAGGAATAAGGTGTTTTACGAATTTAAACTTTATTAGTTCCAAATCTTGTACAACTGACAGGTGTCAGAAACGCATTCTCTTGGTGGACGGAATATAGTCTAAATAAGGATGATGCCTGGGTAAAAAAAAGAAAAACTGTTTAGTCCTTCAATCAGATAATAAAAAAATATTAGACACGTATTTTTTGCTTTATCATATTAATAAAAAATGACTTAGATAAAACATATTAAACTTGGGGAGTGGGGGCTCGTTACGTCACAGCTACGTACAAAATCTACTGAGAAGTGACGTCCTGCCACATTTGAACTCAATGTATCGCCGTAATGTTTTGATTACGTAAAAAAAGAAAAATACGTGTCCAATACTTAATACGGACAAAAAAATATTTTTTAGTCATCATCCCTATTGTCCTAAGAAGCAGGACCAGTTGCCAGGGCAGGGTTACTGAAATGTATGTTCATACTTACGTAGTGGCTGTAGTCAAAGACGCCATAGTAGTGGTAGCAGTGGTTTTTCCAAGAGCTATTATACCAGATGGCGCTGTTGTGGACGCTGAAATATAAATACAATCATTATTATCATCATCATTTCAGCCGAAAGACGTCCACTGCTGGACATAGGCCTCCCCCATTTCCTCCCGTCGGTGTAGTAAAAGGCGACTAAGGGACTTACTAGAGAATGGGCAGCAGCGCTTTCTATGTATTTTTAACACTATACTGCGATCGCTAACCCGCCTGCCAAGCGTGGCGATTATGGCCGAAAGACAATGCATAAATTAAACAAAAGGATAATGATTTTCGAAGACTTATAGGAGCTTTGAGGAACAGGGTGTAAAGTTCACTCATACGCCATAGAAAAGGGAGGATCCTCCGACCAGACGGGTGTCGTGTCTGGTGTGCAACTGCCTGATTTCGGGATGTTGTATATATGCTAGTCGCGCGGTAAATTCTGATTGCGCGATGCAGGATTTGTGTGACGTCAGGTCTTTGATGCGTAGTTCACATGTGGCGTTGTAGATGCCGCCACAGACCCAATTTTAATACAAAAGAATTTAAAAATAAATAAATAATGAAAGTGAGTTAGTCAATCTATTTCGTTTTGATAACTAACCAATATGATTATGGATTTTTTTGTCAAAAAGTGAACTAGGTGCGTTTAGGTTAAAATGACCTTCATTTTCAAGACTTCCAAGTGCTATAATCGATTACTAATAATTTTATAAATAATAAGAAAACAAATAATTTTATGACAAACAATTTTTAGACAAGTGTCATCATGACATGAATACGAATATTTGAAATGAGAACTAAATCTTAGGTAATATATAAAACAAAATTGGGTTGTTTACACCATTTATACATAACTCAAGAACAGCTGGACCGATTTTTTAGATCTTGGATTTTTTGGATTTGTCTCCGCTTCGAATAACAGAATAACTATTAAAACATGAACAACACACACAAAGACGCCATTAAAAATGTATGAGAAAATGAATTTCCTTCATAATTTTATTCTTCGTGAATATTTCTCATGTTTTAATAGTTATTCTGCAATTCGGGGCGAAGACAAATCCAACAAATCAAAGAAAGATAAAAAAATCGGTCAAGCCGTTCTAGAGTTATGTATAAGTGATAAATATTTATTCTAAAAATAATCGTAATATGGATGTGTCCTGGGTAAAAAAAAAAAAACTGTTTAGTCCGTCAATCACATAATAAAAAAATATTAGACACGTATTTTTTGCTTTACCATATTAATAAAAAATGACTTAGATAAAACACATTAAACTTGGGAAGTGGGGGCTCGTTACGTCACAGCTACGTACATTATCTACTGAGAAGTGAAGTCATGCCACATTTGAACTCAATGTATCGCCGTAATGTTTTGATTACGAAAAAAAAAAGAAAAAAATACGCGTCCAGTATTTTTTAATTCCACATGACGGACAAAAAATATTATTTTAGTCATCATCCCTATTGCACCTACCACTGTTTGCTGAAAATGCTTATGGCATTAAGTCCACCTCTGTACATTTCTGAACTTGAAGTATTAAACAGATAATAATCTGAATTAATTTACCTGCAGATGAAGCAGCAACAGAAGTAATCGGCTTTCCGAAACCAAGCACACTTTTAGCACTTGTACCGGGCAAACCAAACCCAGACTGCACCGTCGATGCCGCTGTAGATACCGCTCCGAAACTAAGACCAGTAGGAGCAGCAGTACTGGTACCAAAACTGAGCCCAGTTGTTGATTGAGTTGTGGTAGCTAGTGGAGTAGACCACGCTGTAAGTCCAGTTGATGGAGCTGATGTGGTTGATGAAGCACTGACGCCTGCGAAATAGAGTAACGTTCATTTATATTTGGTCTAAGAATACTTTTAAGGGACTTATTGAAAGATATAATTTATATAAGACGGTTTACCATAATAGTTTAGTATTTATTCGTTAGTGAGCAATGTATGTTATTCTATATCTATACATATTATAGATATAGAAGGAGGTCTGTGTGGCGCTGGCCATAAAGAATAGCATCACCCCATTTCATCCCGTGGGTGTCGTAAAAGGCGACTAAGGGACTTACTAGAGAATGGGCAGCAGCGTTCTCTATGCATTTTTAACATCATATGTACATACTGCGATCGCCAACCCGCCTGCCAAGCGTGGCGATTATGGCAACCCCCCCCAAAAAGACAAGCACAAATTTAAAAGGTGCTTGGGGAAGGCCTATGTCCAGCAGTGGACGTCTTTCGGCTGATTATAAAATTAAAGTCATATTTCGTGTGTCTGTGTGACCGCCTTGTTCATCTAAACTACGCCATGGATTTTGATGAGTTTTCTATATCATTTAGAGAATTTGTGATGTGAGATGTTTTTTAAGTTGTAATTGCCGTTCGAAGCACGGGCGGGTATTACTGATTTTAAAGATTATAATTCTGCAAAGCCATATTTGTTACAGTCTACAGTGTTTCATGAAGCCCATTTTTAGGACATAACATTTTTATTAAAAAAACTGATAGAAATAATCGTTTAAATGTAAGATTTCGTATCCCCTTTAGCTAATATGTCTGGTTTTTGAGTAATATTTTTTTGAAAATCGACCATTATCCTTCTCGATATTTAGAAAAAACTAAATAAAAAAAATACCCGTAAACTAAGGATGGTACGAAATAATGATGTTAGGTACATTGATGGCCTCTCTTATGTTGAGTATTTTAAAGCACAAATGAATCTCGTAACTTTGTCAGATCCAGATATAAACAAGTTTTTTGGTTTTTAGTTTCGTATTTTTTCTCGAAAATTCCGCCAAATTGAGAAAAGTTATTTATACTGAAACTAGCTTTTGCCCGCGGCTCCGCCCGCGTAGATGTCGGTTATCGCGTAAAAAAGTAGCCTATATCCTTCTCCATATCCCAGGCTATATCTCTGCCAAATTTCATGACGATCGGTTCAGCGGTTTAGGCGTGAAAACGTAACATACAGACAGACACACATTTATAATATTAGTATGGATAATGCTGTTTACTTCCTCAACACACCACATAATTATGACCATCCCATGTCATGTCATGTCACACCCAAATCCATGGAAGTTACTCAAAAACTAGACGTATTAGCTAAATGGGGATACGAAATCTTCCATTTAAATTATTATTTTTATCAGCTTTTTTAATAAAAATGTGTTTTCCGAAAAACGGGATTCATAAAACACTGTGCGGTCTCGAATCATAATTTAATCAACATACCTGCAAATGGTAAAAAACGTAAGAAAAATTGAATTTCGCGGCTACCAGAGCGCATCCCCCATAAGTTATAAGATAAAGAAAACAACTTACCTTGCGCAGTAGAAACTGGAGCAAAACTAATTGGGGCAGCAGATGTCTTAGGAAACTGTCCCCCCGGTCCCGCTGGCAATGGTTGTCCCAACATTGTAGGCTTCTGATTGGCTGTCGACGTTCCAATCACCCCAGCAGTACTGATAGGGGCTTGTGTAGGTAGTGCGGTTCCAAAACTAAGGCCAGGTTGGGAAGTTGTGGGTGTTCCAAAACTCAGCCCCGTTTGGGGAGTAGCCGTTGATGTTGGTGCGAAATTAAGCCCAGTCTGTTGCTGTTGTGGTTGACTTGTTGGTAACGCAGTGCCGAAATTGAGTGGGGCTTGTTCTGAAAATGAGATAATACAGTACAGTGCGACATAAAATAGTAGAAATCAAATGAGGGCGCCACTTTCTACGTAACTGTCACATTTTTTGACTTCAAATGCTTATATATGGCAACAATTTAGTATGGACATTTTTCAATAATTTTATTTTATTTCTACTATTTTATGTCGTACTGTAATAACTTTATATATTTCATTGGATAATAATATATTATATTGCGATCTCTTCCAGGCAATCTTGGCATGCCAAGGTTGCCTGGAAGAGATCGCAGTATGCGATAAGGCCGCCCATTTTATATACGGGTATTATATAGTGTATAAGATTTTCTTTTGTTATGTTTAATCTGATGTACAATAAAGTATATATGAATAAACTAGCTGACCCGACAGACTTCGTTCTGTCAAAAACTATAGTATATACTCCACTAGGTACTCTACTCTACCCTACCCTACCCTAGCCTACATATATATATATATATATAACCCCACCGCGAACAACAAATAAATAAAAGAAGACAGAACTTGTATCAAATTGCAGACTGTCGAAAAATGAAACCAATGTAAAAGACAACATAAACCAAAACAAATATTTAAAAAAAAACCCTAGTTAACCCTACCTACCTGCCGTGCCCTGCCCAACTCTACCCTACCCAACCGACCCCACCTACCTAAACCCCTATTAAAAAAAAAAAGATAAAAACCTATTCTCAGACCTACCAAATGTACATATAAAATTTCATCAAAATCGGTTAAGCCGTTTCGGAGGAGAGAGGCAATTAACACTGTGACATGAGATTAGATAAATAAAATTTAAGTTTAAACTCACGTCCGCCACCAAACTGGGTATTAAACTGTCGGCCGTCCCCAGCGAGTTGCGCAGCTCCCTGGAAGCTCGGCGCCGCGCTGCCGAAGGCCGGCGGCGGCGCCGAGCTGGCCGCGGCTTGGGCTCCGCCGAAGCTGAGGCCGCTATTGAGCCCCGCGTTCTGCCCGATCCCGAGGTCGGTGCTTTGCCCGGTCGGGGCACCCGCGGAGCCACCGATAGCGCCGAAACTTAAGGCGGCTGGTTTTTGGCCGAAACCGCCTGGGGTTGATGCTGGAGGAAATGGATTTAGTTCATACATAAGTTAACATACGTTGGTACGTTTGTTCCTCATCATCATTTCAGCCGAAAGACGTCCACTGCTGAACATGGCCTCCGCCAAGCACCGCCACTTCGACCGGTTTTGTGCTTCCCGCATCCAGCGGATTCCTGCGGCTTTCACAAGGTCATCGGTCTACCTTGTATCGTCTTCCGGTACGCGGTCGCCACTCCAAAACCTTTCGGCCCCAACGGCCATCCGATATGGTTATACTCGTAGTCCTAAGCAGTCTCTGTTATAATTTTTTATTTCCTTTGGGTACCTGGGCTGGTGAACCTTAATACAGGTTATGTAACCTAGCTAGGACGCCAGATTCAATTATGTTGTGACTCTCTTTACGATTTTACACAAAATAGTAAACAATAAACTATCGTAAAATTATTCCCCAAAGTACTTACTAGGAGCCGGAGCAGAACTAAACGCAGGCGGCGCCGCAGCGTTCCCTCCTCCGAAACTAAACGCAGAGCCCGGCTTAGCGCCGAACGCAGTCTGAGCGAACCCGCTCGGTGCGCCGCCGGGTAAAAACGACTGAGTCGGAGCAGCCGCTGATGTTGTAGCGGCCTGCTAATAGACAGATAAAGATAAAACCTGGTCTCTTCATTCAAATATCGAGTAAAAGAGCATTACCTTTCCTCTCAACTGTGAGTATTTTATGTATAAATATATGTATTTATATATTTTAGCTTTATTTATGTATCCATACTAATATTATAAATGTGAAAGTAACTCTGTCTGTCTGTCTGTATGTAACGTTTTCAAGCCTAAACCGCTGTACCGATCGTCATGAAATTTGGCAGAGATATAGCCTGGGATATGGAGAAGGACATAGGCTACTTTTTTACGCGATAACCGACATTCACGCGGGAGGAGCCGCGGGCAAAAGCTAGTATGTTATATTTAATCACATTTGACATTTAATTGTTATTCACCCTGAATAACAATTAAATGTCATCACGCCACCCTCAATAAGTTTTCATCCTTTTTTAAATTAATTTATCATGATTTGTATTGATATTGACCATGATCATATTATTATATCCACTTTTTCATGAACACTCATCTGTAATGTCCTTTCTTTGATGCGCAATTAAGAATACTCTATCTCTCTTGTTACTTCGAAACATGTCATAAAATATTATACTTACAGCAGTAGCTTGAGGCGCAGAGAATCCAGAAGCAGGTGTCGAGAATCCGAAACCAGAAGTCGCAGGTTGTGTACCAAAACCGATAGCTGCTGGTTGAGCGGGTTGGCCGAAACCAGTGCTAGCTGGCTGAGCGGGTTGACCGAAACCGGTACTAGCTGGCTGAGCGGGTTGGCCGAAACCTGTGCTAGCTGGTTGAGCGGGTTGGCCGAAACCGGTAGAAGCTTGCTGAGGTGATTGGCCGAAAGCCGAAGCCGCGGTAGGATTGGCTTGGCCGAAACCGAAGCCAGAAGGCGATGCGCCGAAACCGGCTGAAACTAGAAAAGAGAGAATGATCAAATATTATAAGTACTAGATGACCTTTGCCCAGTACGGGGCAGTACGGGCTAGTAATAATAATAAACATTATAGGCGTAAGTATATGATAAATTATATTTATTTCTGTAAGTTTGTTTACAAACACTTTTACATGTCAATAAAACACATCAAGCGTTAGAAAGAGACTGTCAAATACGACGCTATTGCAAAGCCGAATATCTTCTGTAACCCGATGTACCACATTTACTGTTGGATACTGTACTAAGGGCGAATTTCACTAATGAGACCAAACGCGGTCAGCACATTTAAACCACGTTCAAGAGCTGTCAGTGTCATCATTATTGCGTAATATTGACACTGACAGCGCCTTATAGCGCTTCGGGAATGTTCGCGGAGGCTCCCACAGATGGTTTCCATGCCATGATGTGAAAGACTCGCACAGATAGTTTCCATGCCTTCTTATTACAGCGCCTGCATAGTAGTGACAAAATAATTCTAAAAATGATGCCAAAGCGGATTGTTCCTTTAGCATCATTTATACTGGGATACTGGGTGGGGACAGTCATAGGTCTGGATAAAGAAAATAATTAGTGAAAACTAACAATACTAACATATTTAGATAAGCACTATTGTTACTAACTCAAAAATACTAACAAAATTATTATGGACCTTAGTCTGAAATAAAGTTTTATTTAATTTAATTTTTAAACGCGTTTCTGCCTGATCGTACCTGATCGAATTCAGTCTCATTGGTGAAATTCGTCAAAATCAAAATATTTTATTTCGCATAAACCTACATGGGCACTTATGAAACGTCAGAAGCTAGATGCACAGTTCCAATGTAATAATAATTTATTTATTCACTTCAAGACACAAACATCTGTGTAGCTCTGACTCTTGTACTAGGATTTCCTGTATCACAAGAGCCAGGAATTCGTTGTTTCCTATGAAGAAGAGCTGGCAAGAAACTCCACGGTTACTCTTTGTAAAATAATTGGCTTTTAAAATATTACTTTTATAATATTTACAATAGTTACGTCCTTAATAGTGAAATCGATAAACACAACATGTATTGGTAAGGTGTGGTCATATTTAAGGATGTGGTACAGACTATCAAACTGAACAACTGTGTCCATGAGACCAACATCGTAATCGAGAAAAAATAATCAGCTGTCATACATTTGGGTTAAGTAGGTATTGAAGTAATGTATGGGATAGTTGCAGTTAAATACTTCCACACGTTTCTGATACTTGCTGTGTACATAATTATTCAAGCTTTTCAGCTTTAAACAAAAATCATAAAATTCGTTATATTTTTTATGATTTTTTTGAGATTTGTTCATGAAGGAACGATTGCTGTATTAACTCTACTAACCTTGTTAGCTTATAATCTTAATATTGTATTTAAGATTTATTTATTTATTATTTTAAACATTTTGTAGACTTTACAGGTCAACCCAAAGCGTCTACAAACAAGTAACATTTCGTAATATATACGCGTACATTTAGTTGTTAACCATGCAATACAATTATTAGATAGTACCCACTAACATAATATTAGTAATCGGAATATTGGCGATCATTACAGGGTAGAACCTGGAATGTTTTTGGTAGATATGGAGTAGTCGTTCAAGTGATTAATCATTTTTCCAGGGCCTCAAGTCTGCTATTACAATAGTGTCAGAATGGTCTCGCCATTGTGAGTATTTGACAGTGTTTGTATGGCAAATCTGTCAAAAATTCACAATGAAGAGACCATTCTGACACTATCGTAATAGCAGACTTGAGGCCCGGATACGGCCCCGAAATGACGCTCAGACTCTGCCCATAATAAATACAACTTTGCCTAGTTACGTCGATAGGATGAGTTAACTTTTACGACAGTGTGTGAGGTGGACATTTGCCGCTGATATAATTTTATTCAGTTTGTCAGTGAACAGGTCAACATCTTGGGTTAGTATGATCGAGTTGAGGAGCGTAAGAGTGCGCCGCGAAGTTGCATTTCTTGTAGCAAGGGTGCGGGATGACCAGCTATTGATAGAAATAAAACTAACCTTGTGTGGTAGGAGTTCCAAATGCAGGTGCCGGTTGTTGTGGATTATTTCCACCAAGCGAGCTTGCACCACCCTGAAAAGAATAATAAAATTATATATAATTTTTATTTAATTTTTTTGCAAGATTAACACTGTTATGCAGATAATAATGCTTGTTTTTCTCTTTTCAGTTATGTATTTACGCAGTTGGGTGGTTTTTTTTTTTTTTTTTTTTAATTTACTTTATTTCTAGCTTTACAGTTTATTTGTTTAATTGGAATTGACTCATTACTAGCTTTTTATTTGATACTAATATTGTTGTAGGTAATTTATTAAAAATAAAAAACCTTCGGGTTCCTTTTTTTTGTAATCTTTTCAGTACTCCCACAATTGAGGCGGCTAATTGCAAACCCCGCTAAAACGATTTTACCTTGAAACCGACCTTATTCTCTCGTTTGAAAGTTTTCTTAATTCTGTACTAAGTGACAAACTCATTTCCCAGCAAATCCCTCTCTAACAGTACTAAATTGAGCCTCCAAACTTATGCTTAGTAGCTAAATCTATACTTCTATACTAATATTATAAAAAGGAAAGATTTGTACCTATTTTTGTATGTTTGTAATGAATAGGCTCAAAAAGTACTGGGCCGATTTAAAAAATTCTTTCACCAATAGAATGCTACATTCTTCCAATTTGACATAGGCTACATTTCATTTTGAAAAAAATTAGGGATCCTTGGTAAAATTTGAACAATGTAACCGAAGGTGTAGAAAAATGAGTCTTACCCGTGCGAAGCCGGGACGGGCTGCTAGTACACTATAAATGGCATGGGTAAAATTCAAATTCCTCTACAACGAAAACAAGTGACCTTACGAATAGTATGGCGGACCAATGGAGACTTGTGTAAATGTGTCGTGCACCAAGGAGTGCGATTACATTTTATTGAATTTAAAACTCATCAATAACTCAATATCCATAAAATCGTTTTAGCGGGGTTTGCAATTAGACGCCTCAATTAAGGGCCGGTTGTTTCAAACGGTTGGTTAACGTAACATACGTACGTCAAATAATTACGAATACATATGATGTATAACGTTCGTTAAATAAAAGCGTTGTTTCACTGCATAAAAAACCGATCGTCAAAGTTCAAATATAAAAGAATAAAATGACGCTAAGGCGATTATCACACGGCACCGCGCACCGCCGCGGAGGGCGGTGGCGGTAAAGCGGATTTTGTAGCGGTGCCCCGCGCGGTAAGGCGGTTTACGCGCCTGTCCGCGCGGATGGATTTAACACGGTTTTGACCAGTTTGATCACAGACATCCATTTTTAAATTGCAACACGTCCTGCACACACGATGATCCGCGCGGTTAAGCGGCGCCCCGTGTGTGAGGCGCCGCCCCACCGCGCGGACGGCAGCGCGGAGGGGCGGTGGCGGTGAGAGCACCGCTCGACCGCGCGGTCGTGCGGTGTACGTGTGTTAGGCATCTACGGATTTATTAGAGGCCAATGCGACATGAGATCCGCTTCACCGCCTACCGCGGCGGCGCGCGGTGCCGTGTGTTAATCGCCTAACCAGTGGGTGACACCGGTTATTGTAATCGTTATTTTTTAACGAACGTTAAGGGCATAATTTTGTAAAATTGTGTTTTTTTTTTGGTTTGACAATAGTTAGCGCCATTTATGACGTTTTTACGCGTGCGTTAAGTGGACGTGAAACAACCCGCCCTGAGACGAATCTTCCGATTCCTCATACGTTAAAATCCATCAAGCCGTTTGGGCTACACAATGCCAAAGAAATAGACATACATACTCTCGAAAAGGATTTACTAAACAAAAAGATTTACTCTAAAAGGCCTTTTTAAGTATAAGAACTAACATTGAATTCATGCATACCGAAGGACTAATTCTAAACATAATAAGACATACAAACATCAAGAATTTAGATACATACCTGCATTTGTCCAAAGCCGGGACTGCCAACTGTCTGGTTGGGTGGTGACGCAAAGCCTCCAAAGTTCACGGGTGGTTTAGCTGCACCAAAGGCTGGACTAGCGCCGCTGGTTGTGGTTGGTGTTGAAACTGTGGAACGTAATATTTTAAGATAAAGAAAAAGTATAAAATTGGCTATCATTGTGATTTTTTATTTTATTTTATTTATTTAGGCAAGCAACAGCAATACATATAGTATGTTACAGAGTATGTGTATTACAGTATTGTATCAGTGCCGGATTAACTACGTAGCAAGGGTAGCAAATGCTACGGGCCCCGCGCAAAAGCGGGCCCCGAGTATCCAAACCCGGAGATTGTTTTGTTTTATCTAAACAATAATAATTATGCCGCAATGGAAGAAAAACTGACAATTTAGGTATGTCCAACTTTAACCTCGAATAACTTTTGAAAAAATAAACTTATAAACGTTCAATTGGCTATAAAAACATGTATTACGCGTAGGTGGTAAAGTGCTTGTCAGACCAGATATAAAATTCCAAAGTTTAAAATAAATTGTCGGGGCAATTTCGTCTCTGGCTTTTTGTACTTGTCAGAGCCCAACAGGGCCTATAGTAATCTACTGTACTATTAAAAACCAACAAAACTGTAACCTATACATGGCAAATAAACGTGGCTTGATTTTTTTTACCACTTTATACTTGAGAACCCATAGTAGATCAAGGGCCCCTCGATAGAATTTGCCACGGGTCCCTGTATAACTAGGATATGTATAAAATATGCAATCAGACTACTTAGAAATATTTAATATCAAAAGATGCAATATTTTAAGTTTATTACTTACTGTTAAATAGAAAAAAAAGTTTGAGTATTAAGAGATTTGAAGTTTGTCATTTTCCTTAGTTTATGGTTTTTAATATAGGTTTATTACAGTTAAATATATCCACTTGGGAGAAATCTGTGATGATCTTAAGAAATTACAATGTTCAAGTAAAAATTACTGGCAATGTTGGTTTAATTTTTAGTAGCTACATTTACTTGTGTTACTACTTTGTTTTGTGTTACGGTGTTTACTTTTGTGTAAATGGTATTTACTTTTGAAGAATATAGTATTAATTTACTTAATACTTGTACAGTCAGCGTCAAGATGTGGGTGCCCCCTTGAAAGCAAATTTTAATACAAATGGGGTACCCAATTGATGCAGCCCACTGTACATAGGAAGCTGCCCTTTTATGTTTTCCTTATGATACATTCCATCCAATCCAATGGTAGTAAAAAATTGCTTTTAGCGGTAAGTCCACCATTTATACAATTCTAATGTATGTTGAATTGCATTCTGTTGCTTAAAGTTGTTTGTTAAAAGTTCTTACATAGTGAAGATGTTGGGGCTGCAGTAGTTTTAGCAGCACCAAATGCAAACCCTCCACCTGAAGGACTTGCAAAATTGAATCCTGGCTTGTTTTCTGTAATAGAAAAAAAAAGTATGTGAAATGAAATTTTTACTTTTGAGTATACAAAGAAAAGAAAGAAAGAAAAACGTATACTTGCGGTAGACATGACGCAAAAAAAGAACACAAAAGCAAAAAAAAAAACAAGTTGGGGGAAAATATGCGTGACATCCACGCAAAACGGCGTTGACGTGATGACGTCGACCGGTGCAACAATACAATGCGTTAAAAAATAAAATAAATTCACAATACTTATATCTTCTAAGAGCCTTTTACAAGTTACTGTTCAATATTTAAAACTAGATGGCGCCGGCATTTCCTAGCTGACTGGATCCCCTAATTGCATAATATCACAGTTTCAATCATAATCCGATAGTTTGGAAGGATATTTCTAATCCATTGCTTCATAGCAATGCTATCATTTAATAAATTCCTCTGCTCAATAGCGTGAATAACGCAATGAACGTTGCCGAATTGTCAAAATGAATGAAATTGCGATCGGTGGTATTTTGTAATGCAAGTTGTTTTGCCATTTCTTCTCAGCAGGGTGCTGAGAAGAAATGCCAAAATAACTCAGTGTATATGGTCTCTTTTGAAGTCCAAACATAATTATTATTAAGATTTAATGTGAGTCTAACAATGTAGGGCCATGTCTGGAAGGGCCTTTTGAAGAAAGAGCGATTGCGACCAGTCCCAGACGGCACATGCAACAGACATAGTATTGTTGAGCTCAACAATACTATGTATAATTCCTCAATGTGATTTCCTGTTTAAAAAAGTGTCTATAGTAATTGTTTATTGTTTAGACTGAACATTCCCTCCTCTCCATAGATACCTACTATGCGTTGGAACGGGCAACTACGTTTATCTTTCTGGCTGACAGACCCCTTAAAAAAAGTGCCTGTAATTGGTTTATTGAAATAAATGCTTTGAGTTTTGCCTAAATTTTAAGATAAGTGTAATTGTAAGATAAGTCTTGTCTGTCAGGGTATATTGTAGTGACAGAAGCACTTTTAGGAGCATCTTAAAGTTAAGTAGCAAGTGAATAGGTTACTGTAAGACAAGCATTTACTATTGACTTATTTATTTTCACATAAAACGGGCAAAGCCAATTACATTAGTTAAGACAAAAACAATAATATGAAGTATACAACTACACAACAGTCATACACTCATCTCAGAATACTTCAGATATACTGACAAAATCTTTCCGCAAGCAGATCACAGTCAGGCTTAGCATCCAAAAGAGAATGTCCAGCGCTGAGAGTGTGCGAGGGACAGGGGACTGGGTCCGAGCAACTGTTCAACTCCCAGGCACTGCAAACAATCTGTGCCTCCTGTAACGTCTATAGTTTTTGGAGCAAAAAAATGGGACAATGCGTCATGTAGTTCAGGAGCATCTGATTTTCCATGAAGGATCTTACACATATTAATAAATAAATTAAATATTTTATTTCACATAAACCTACATGGGCACTAATGAAATGTCAGAAGCTAGGTGCACGGTTCCAATTGGTCGTTTCCTATAGAGAAGAGGTCTGTGCACTTTTATCAACTGTTTCTTCACCACACTCACTACCAGATGAGATAGTGATAAAACAAGAGCTAGCACTAGCTAGTCACTATGCTACTTTTTAAAGAAGTTTAATTGATTTGAATGCACAAACATGAAAGAGTAATAAAATACTACAGAAATTATAGCTTTACCTGCATTATTACCTCCAGTTCCAAATAATCCTTGTTTAGCAGCATCGCCACTACCAAATGCAAACCCAGAACCTGAAAACAGTCACAGTTGTTTGATTTTTTATCAAAACCTAATGATTTTATCTGACATTAAAAAAATAAACATTTTGGAGATTTATTTTGGTTATGTCTTATTATTTTGCAAAAAAAAAGATCTTATGAATTTTTTAGTTGTCTGAAATGTTTCTTTGAAAGCCAGTAATCAAATCGTATGGAAAATAGATTTTTGTGTTCTGCTATTTCACAATGATAGAAAAGGTTAGGTTATGATTAGACATGAAAGCCAATTCATTTTGATCAAGTCTTCTCATAATATCCATTAAGCATGGAAATATAGCCGAATAACAGTTATTTCTTAGTAATTAGTGGAAATTAATAGAGATATTTAAGGATATTTACCCGTAGAAGGGGTGGCAGTTCCGAATGTGCTTCCTGCCGTCGTAGTAGCAGAACCGAAGTTGAAACTCATCTTTCAACTCTATTAAACCGTGCGAAAACTATACAGGCACTGCCTATTATTTATATTTATTTAATGCCAATAGTATTTTCTCATAAAATTCACGTTTTCCGTTACAACAACAAATAAAAGTCAACAAACGCGGCCCGCCATTAACGACTTTATGTTCGGGTGCGTTCGTCTTCGTTTTATTTTTACTACGGTTGCGTTCAGTCTTCAGTGTTTGATTTTTATTTTTGCGAGAAATCAAGCATGAAATCTTTCCATTTTCCAAACCTACCAATGAGTATATTCGAGGAATAAAATTCCAAAATGATTAAATTCAAAAATGATTTTATCCGAAGAGGGTGTAACAGGCCATTGAGGTTACTTCAAGAGGCGGATGAGCAGCGTTCTCCTTTAGCTATCATAGAGAAAACGTTGCGATCACCATGTGCTAAACGTGGTGAATATGCAGTAATAAACTTCTGTTTGCAGCGAATTCATTAGGTGGGTTGAATGAATCCTACCCAAATGTTTACTTTTGAGGTTTGCGCGTGACCATATTTGAACTTGAATACTTACATACTATTATATGCATGCGATCTTCGTCCCTATCACTCCTATCACCATGTCTGCCCCTCGCATTAGCCATGCCTTCCACTACTCCAGCCAAATAATAACTCAGAATAACACATCATCGCAGATCGAAATATTTTATTTATGTCCTTTAAATAAATAATCCCTATTTACCAAAACAGAGGCCGCATGCGGTATTGCCTGCGCTAAATCAAAATGGCACCTTGCCAATTTGCTAAGACACCTGATTTTGCATAAATTCCCTATCTAATCTTTTCATTGGGTGAATTTACAAAGCCACTCAACACCCACCTTTGAGAGGGGTATCTGGGGCTTGGCAGAGCGCCAAACGGCACGGGCTGCAAATCATAGGCGTTCGCTATCCCTGTAACTACTTGTAAACAAGGTCTTTTGTTAAAAAATAATGGGTTTATCCTGGTTGTATTTCGTATTTTTGTTTTTTACCAAGGAATTGTACATTACGATGAAGTGTCTAAGCAGTCTCCCCTATAGTTATTACTAAGCCCTGCAAATATATCATCTAAAGGTTTAATTTGTTTTCATTTATGTTTTAGACATGTACTGTACCTACGTACAGCTTTTGCATGAATTTACTCTCCGATGAACAAGATGCCCAATGACTGACTTATTGCTTCAGCAAAATATTCAGGGGCCAATAATTTACCTAGATAATTCCAATAATGTGAGTAAAAACATAAAATTGTCCCTTGAAATACTTACTATCGCTTAAGCTTGTGCTAAGAAGTCCAGGCATATAATATGGGACATTTTATCTACTTTCATCTTGTTTTTGCTGAATGTTCATGACCGTTGATGATCGATAAAAACTTGTAGAAAGAGATTGCTACAATAGTTTCTGAGATTTCTAGATGTATTGCTGGATTGACGAAAAAGTTCTTCAGGGTCAACGTAACTAATTTAAACACCAATTCAAACTACGAATCATACTATATAATATTTAATACTGATCACACAAAGTTGTTAAATAATATAATACGACAAAGAAAAACTAAACCACGTTATACCTAGCTCTTGGTACAAATGGTACTGGCAGCGAGTCTGGTGTTAGTAGTAGTCTGACGTTGACGTTGGCCCTTCGCCACCGGTTCCACATGACGTAGTGGTCCTTCCACAGAAGGTAGACCGTGACTGAGTACCCGCAGAGGACTATAGCCATGAAGAAGTCCATGGCCGTTTCGGTGATGCGATGGGAGATGCCTGAAATTATACCAACTGATTTATTCATAACATAACTGTCTTGTATTCACACATAATGTAGACAGAACTGTTGTGGACTCTTAGAGACGGTTTCCGGTGACGGGTGACATGAATGAAACGAGATGAAACACCTTTGTACAGTAAATTCTCAGACCAAATAAAAAACCAAGACAGAGCGCTGTCAATAATGACGTGAGGCCGGTTTCATAACATGTGTGCACTTAGTGAGGTGTAGTTTGATTGAAAATGGGTGCGTGTGAGCGTGTACGCACAGCGCGGAGGTGTAGTTTTGGCAAGCTTCACTGTATTGTTCGCAGCGCTCTGTCTTGGTTTTTTATTTGGTCTGAGAGTAAATTGGTATCATGTAAAGTCAGGAAAATTTATTGCTAGGCAAGTTGATTGACAACTTAAATTGTCAGCAGTCAGCCTCAAATCACAGCTGTTCTTCATTGACGGTGGTATGTATGGGCTATGACATGCCAAATTGTCGTAGTGTCAGTTAGTTTAACAATTAATTCCTTTGGTTGGACCTACCTAACACTCGAAGGTGGTTTACCTCCTCGTTCTGAAGTTTCACCAAAATGAGATTGGAGTTTCCTGAATAGGTAACGTAATACATGCATAATCAGCCTATAATAATGTTCCCAATGTTGTCCCAGGCCTCCTCTCTTTGAGAGACCATAATTCACCACGCGGGCCCAGATACTATCATCATCATCTTCATCATCTCAGCCGAAAGACGTCCACTGCTGGACATAGTGCCACAACCGCCACGCTTGGCAGGCGGATTGGCGATCGCAGTATGTTGTTAAAAATGCATAGAGAATGCTGCTGCCCATTCTCTAGTAAGTCCCTTAGTCGATCGTCTTGTACGACACCCACGGGAAGAAATCGGGAGTTGCTATTCTTTACCTCCGGCACCACACGGTACCACCACGGCACGGCACCGGATACTATATCTGTACTAAAAAGGAATCCATCTCATCCCTCCATCACCTTGTGGGCTTACCATGATAGGTTACGTCCTCTGTATCATTTGCAGCTGTTTAGGACCAACAGCATGATTGTTTTAATTTGGGATGGCTTCCCTAAATAATAAGTCATCATCGTCATTCATCATTTCAGCCGAAAGACGTCCACTGCTAGACATAGGCCTCCCCCAAAGGGGGGGATTTGCCATAACCGCCATGCTTGGCAGGCGGGTTGTCGATCGCAGTATGATGTAAAAATGCATAGAGAACGCTGCTGCCCATACTCTAGTAAGTCCCTCGGTCGCCTTTTACGACACCCAAGGGAGGAAATGGGGTAGTGCTATTCTTTACGTCCGGCACCACACGGAACCAAAATAATAAGTTCTTACTTTTAATTAATGATACGATGATGGTGATGTTATAGATGATGGATTGAAAGGGGGTGAATACCGAGATAACTAATAATAGAGAAGTATGTAAGAAAAAGACATGTAGCGCTGACCACAAATAAATTGGTATAATGGCGAGAGAATGATGGTGAAGGGGCTTGTGACTAAGTAATAACAGCCGCACAGGTGGATCGATCAGGTTAAGCTACGCTTGCTGCGGTTGGTCCGTGGATGGGTGACCATCTTTACATACCGAGACCCCTCCGTGCCTCGGAAAGCACGTTAAGCCGTTGGTCCCGGCTGTCATTCGTGGATCTTTGACAGTCGTTACGTCGTCGTCAGAAGCCTGAAAGTCTGACAACCAGCCTTACCTAGGGGTATCGTGGTAAATAAATAAATAAATAAATAAATATCGTGTTACCCAGTAACTGGGTTGTGAAGGTCAGATAAGCAGACACTCCCTGTAAAATACTGGTATTCAGCCGCATCCGGTTAGACTGGAAGCCGACCCGAACATAGAATTGGGAAAAGGCTATGCAGATGATGATGAATTAAATGATATAGGGTAGAGAAAAGGAAATAGTAAAGACTAAAATACAGCCTTTCTCAAACTTCTGGAATTGCCTTTAAACATTATCAAAAGGCAATTTTGCTTTTGCATTTCTCACGAGAAACAAAACGATCTCAAAATCTAAATACATTAAAAACATTCAAACAGCAAAATTTCCTTTATAATCCTAGAACAAAATTAAAAAAGCAAAAACAAAACACACCTTCCTCTTTTCGAGCGCTTGCGTCGAGCTTACCAAAATTGGTTCCCTCAATCACAAAGTATTGAGTTCCGACGATGCATACTGCTAGGAGGCCCGCAGTCACGGTCGATAGCAACCAGAATATCAGACAATCCGACTGTGGAATAAAAGGTATGGTATGAATACATACTGCGTTATGTGTAGAGGTTTTCATTAGGGTCATGTGATGCTTAGGGGTGGATGAGCCCGCGACTACATCCGCGTGGCGGCGTGGAAGTTGGAAATAATAGTGAAAATGCGTTGTGGTAGACATTTTAATATCCTGTCTGGCATACCGCGTAAGTCACCTTCTATTAGTTTAAAGGCATTTCTATTTTGAATATTTACATGCTAAGGAAATAATACTAACTTCTAATTTCTTATATTTTGTCTTCAAAGAGAATTGTTCCAAAATATGAGTTAGGTACAAGAAACTGAAACTGTTTTTCAGCGTTCCCGAATGAAATATAGCCGTAACTAACGAAGGGGGAGTCCACGTCAAAAGGATATTTGTCAAAAGTGGTAGCTACCCCCGGAATTCTGGGCCAAACCCGAAGATTTGAAACGACAGTGTTATATCGTTGGAATATTTCATCATCTACTTCGCAAGTTACTGTGATATTTCCAAAAGACTGGGTGTTGCAAATCGATATAAGTTCTTTGTAATTTTAATGTAACAATTAGGGATTTCGTTATGCTTATGGAAAAACTAGCTTTTATTTATTTATCTAACAATTTATGTATACACATATAAACAGACAAGAAGAAAGGAACAGAAACTTACGTACAAAGGTGATGCTTATTTCTAATGAAATATCTTCCAGCATACTTGCGATAGGAAAGTAGATATAGAGATGTAGACAACGTGTGTAAGAGTAGAAGAGAAAAAAAAAATAATACATATAATCAAAATAGTTATACACTAATATAAATACTTATAAACATACAATAAGAGAATATACTTAGAACTACAATGTAATCTATATATATAAAAATGAATCCCTATTTCCCTTGGTCACGGCATCACGCGTGAACGGCTGAACCGATTTCGCTAATTTTTTTTTGTTGTGTTTGTTATTGTCAGGAGAAGGTTCTTATGTAAGAAAAATTTAAGAAAATAAAAAAAAAAAATTGTAAGAAAACGAACATATTTACATTTTTATTGTAATAATAAGTAGGTAACTCTATCTTCTAATGTAACTTTATGGCGTTTGACATAACGTGTCAGTCATCATTTGGTAGGTCTGAGAATAGATTTTATCAAAAAAAAAAAAATATTAAGGTTTTAGTTAGGTAGGGTAGGGTAGGTAGGGTTGGTAGGGTAGGGTAGGGTAGTGTAGGTAGGGTAGGGTAGGGTAGGGTAGATAGGTAGGTAGGGTAGGGTAGGATAGGGTAAGGTAGGGTAGGGAAGGTAGGTAGTTTCCTTTGCGCGTAGACAAACTGCCACAGTCAAATAGCTTTTGACAGAACGAAGTCTGTCGGGTCAGCTAGTGGAAAATAATAAATACATAATAATATGCAACTATGACGAAGTGGAAACATAGTGATCTTTTACTCTTTTTTTAAAGGCTGCAACAGTTTGGCAGTCCCTATATAATGTCAGGTGGCAGTGAATTCCACAACCGAGCCGCGTGCACAGTGAAGGAGTAGGAGTAGAAGCCGGATGAGTGGGGAGGGAGTCTAAGAAGATTTCTTAGATGCGATCTGCAAGGTGCATCCGAAGGACGATCGTAGAAAAAGCGTCGTCGCAGATAGGATGGCGTTTTAGGGTTGTGAAGGATGTTTTACCTGCGGTATCCCTCGGGTGGAGGTCGAAAATTATCCAACGGAAACGTACTACCATCATGCCGACATCTTTAATCTTCATCGTTGTACATAATCAGCTTCTAATGTTCCCACTGCTGTGGCACAGGTTGCATTTCTTCGAGAGGGAGTGGGCTCTAATCTACCACGCGGCCTCAGTGCGGGTTGGTAGATGTCACATGTCTTCGAAATTTTGGTTCTAGGACATGCCGGTTTCCTCACGAGATTTTCCTTCACCATTTTGAGAGCAGTAGTGATGAATTAGTGTACACAAAGTAAAGCGCCTGTCTGGGCTCTTACCTACGACCTACATCCAGTAAGTCGCGGCTGTTTTCACTGTTCATCGTCATATTTCAGCCAATTTACACAAAACCTAAATCTTTGACCCCTTCTCCTTTTATCCTTCTTCTTTTTCTTTGATCTTTGATGTTTGACTCCTAGGTCACAGAGTTCCCCTAGTTTAGTAGGCAGGGTTTTTCACTATTTGTGCAGCCGTTTCCCAAAATTCAATGTAACTATGTGAAATTTTTTGGTGTTGTCTTGAAAGGTATTTTGTGTAATTTTTTTTTTTTTTTTACTTAATATTATAAAGGTGAATAGTTTGTTTGTTTGAACGCGCTAATCTCAAGAACTAATGGTTCGAATTAAAAAATTCTTTTAGTGTTTGATAACCCATTTATCGAGGAAAGCTATAGGTTATTTTAACATCACGCTACGACCAATAGGAGCGGAGCATCAATGAAAAATTTTGCAAAAACGGGGAAAATGTATTCCTTTTGAAAGCTCCCGTTGCGTGTGCTGCGTAACCGGTTAAAGTTACGCCACAATCATGTATGACGGAAGTGTTCCTCTTAAAAAGTTATTAAAAAAAAGTCCGCGATAGCATATGTCTATCTTTTAAGGTTTGCTTACTGTAACTTTTTTAATGAGAATCAACTAAAACTGAAGTTTGTTTTTTTTTTGTTTGTATGAACGCGTTAATACCTAAAGCTACCAGTTGGATTTGAAAAATTCTTTTTGCATTTGGTAGCCCAATTCCTTAAGGTAGGCTTTAGACTATTTTAACATGACGCTAAGACTCTTAGAAGCCGACCAAAAAGTAAGAAAGAACACTAAGCCATAAGTAATACCGTTAAGCAGGCGAAGCGATGCGACGGGGTGGGCCGGGGGATAATAAAATTCACGCGGGCGAAGTCGCGGACAGAAGCTAGTTAATGATACACCTAAACCTTCCTCATGAATCACTCTATCCATTGGGGAAAACCGTATGAAAATCCGCTCGGTAGTTTTTGATTTTATCGCATTTAGACAGACAGACGCGGTGGCTTTGACTTAGTTTTAATAATGTAGTGATAGTGAAAAACGACGGAAGCAATGGACAAGCAGATTTACCGAATCTAGATGTTATTTTAAAAAGAAAGAAAAAAAGAAAAAAAAAATACGTTTATTTGCGGTAAACATGACGCAAAAAAAGAACATAAACAGAAAAGAAATAAGAAAATTTTGGGGGAAAAATGCATCACATCCACGCAAAACGGCTATCGCTCAGCATTATGCTGAGACCCTATGCAAGACTGAGCCCCAGCGCTGGTTTTCAGCGACAGCCGGCGTTGACATAATGACGTCGTCCGGCCGGTCATGGCCTGTTGGCTTTTTATGCTACAAGTGTGTAATCATTCATGTAGGTACAGTGGCCAGCACATCAAGTTACACGAAACTGTCAGATTTCTCCAAACGATTCTATACTTTAAAATCTTCGCGATAAGTTAAAAAACAAACGAGAAAATTTGGCAGTTTGTGGTAACTTGATGTGCTGGCCACCGTACATTAGGTTCCACGTCAGGGGTAACAAAACTGCTATAAGCTGCGGTTTTATTCCATCGAAACTCGGTACTACGCTAGGCCAGCTGAAGGTCAAAATGTTACCATCGACATGCAGTCAACTATAACCTAGCAGGGCTATGAAATATTCTTAACTTACAAAAATCTTTTGAACACAGCAGTACCTACCTGAAAGTTTACACAACAAGTAAAGTAGCCCTCAATATCTTGTAAAATATCGCTAGGTGTCCCTCAACATAAGCTTTTTTTGATGCATAGGCTTTTTCTGGTAATCTCGTCACAAGCCTATTGAAATACATGAATATTTGAGTTTCCGATGAGCATCGTCACAAAAAAACCCTTCAATAATATCAAACCAAAATCTATATACATACAAACTTCATCTTTAATATTGTATGTTTCGTATATCTTCGAGGCGACAACAAAGCGAGCCCGTCGCCGCTCCACGCAACGTAACGTAATCCAATAAATGACAGTCTGACGACAGAAATCCAATATATGCGTGACGTGTCACGTCAACTCGTGGCAGCCATCTTTGAGACGCCATCTTGCGGTCAGCGGGCGCGCGTGAAATATCGTCAACGTTTGAGAAACGCTTGACAAGACGTTAATTTTGAACGATGATGTGACGTTGTATGTATGTTCTTGAATTTAATTTGGGGACGTCAAAGGCTTTGTTTATGTTTTAGGGACACATACCTCCTACCGACGGCTGATAAAGTCTCTGAACGGTAAATCTGCCGTACAAAATCCTTAGGTCTATTTCTCCAAAGGTATTTAGCTCATCTCGAGTATGTGGCTCATGTAATAATTATACCCCAGTCGTGTAATATATCAAAATGTAGGTATGTTGGTAATAACGTCCTACTCGACAAACTTGACCGTCTTCTCAATTACTGCATTCGCTACGTTTTCAATCTATATTATTATGTTCCGTCTGACTAATGCTTGTCGAATATATGTTCTGTCGAAGTAATGAGTAGTCGAACTATTGTGTTTCGAAATTTAGACCGTTTCGAAATAATTAACTGTCGAAATTCAGAATGACACGCTTTGCGCACACATAATATTTAAATAAATATTTATTCCTACATTTTTCGTAATTGCACTTACCACTGTTTGTCTCTGCATCACCCAAAGGTTGGCTGCTAGAAAGTTCCTATGGCATTAAGTCCGCCTCTGTACATTTCTGTGCTTGAAGTATTAAATAAATAAACGTCCCATGTAAGGTCTAGTCCCAATACCATGTAATAGGAGGCGTGCCTATCCTATTGCAATTCACTGGGAACAGGCCACAGACTCTTAGCTGTTACGTTATTAGCCATCAGAACTTCCTGTAGAAAAAGTCATTAACACATCGCCCGTCCTAAGAATCAAACGAGGAAACCCACGATTACATCTACCTAGCATTTTTCCAACTAAGTTGGGGTCAGGTTCCAGTCTAACCAGATGCAGCTGAATACCAGTATTATACATGGAGCGACTGCCTATCTGACCTCCATAACCCAGTTACTGGGCAATACGATATGCCTTGGTAATACTGGTTGTCAGACTTTCGGGCTTCTGACGACCCGTAACGACTGTCAAAGATCCACGAATGACAGCCGGGACCACCGGTTTAACGTGCTTTTCGAGGCACGGAGGGATCTTGGTATTTAAAGATGGTCACCCATCCACGGACCAACCGCGGCAAGTGTAGCTTAACCTCATTGATCGAACCGTGCGTCTGTTATAACTTAGCTACAAGCCCCTCTTCCTCGGTTACACTTCAACTACTAGACCAAAAAGGGCCATTCAATCTGCTATTCATTAGTTATACCAGTAAGTGATGTGTCCGCTAAATCTTTGTTTTGAATCTAAACGAAGCTTCATCCTAGCTTTGATTTAGATTAAAACCGCTCTGTTTAGTCTCCAAAGGACTCGATTCCGCTTAGCTACGGCAAGTAAATGGAAGAAGTGATTTCAGCTTATAGTCTTTCAAAGCCAACCACTTCATGTAATAAATAGAAGTGATCCAGTTCGATATACTAAGGAAAGATAAACCTTTCATTTATGTGCTTAAAGAGAACAGCAATTGAGTAATTATTTACAACAATCTTGTCCCATATATGGCGGTTAGGGCGGTCACTAACTGTAAAATGCTTGAAATGGTCCAATTGCAGAGCAAATTCCTTTTCCCTAGCCGAATTCCCCGAGAAAAAAGTGAACCGAGGGAGTGAGTGAGTGAGTGAAGCGTGTGAGTATGGTGTGGTGTGGTGTGTGAGTATGATGAACAAAAAGTTACTAAAAAAAAAACTCATGAAAAACCAATAGATTTCTTAACACCTTAAAACTTCGCCTGAATATAGGATGACCCACAATATTAAGTAGTAAGTAGGTAACGATTCAAATACAACTCAGATTCATTAAGAGTTTCAATCCACAGCATAATCAAATAATTTTAATGTAAATCGAGGTTACGTCAAACAATTGGAGTGGCGATTGAACCCAGTTGGAATTTCCATTGAAATTACACGATTAAGGCCCGAGATACACGACACTTATTTTTGAAGCTGGGATAGCAAGCAAGGAATATCCTGGCTTATTATCCTGGAGGGTAATTGCGTAAACACTTACAGCAGCATAATCAGATTATAATATTCCCACTGCTGGGATACAGGCCTCCTCTCGGTGAAAGGAAGTGGGCCGTAATCCCTTTATGATCATGCTGACTAGAATTCAAAACGTCTATGCCAAGTATTGCCTAAACCTTATATTGACTAGGAGGCACAATGCCTACCTTGCAATATGTCTATTATTTTAGGAGAAGAAAGGGAGTATCGTTTCTCGGACAAATCGCGGTAAACGTAGCTTAAACTGGTCGATCGACCCGTGTGGCAGTTATTACTGAGCCACGAGCCCCTCATAGCACCCCATCTTTTTCACTAGCTTACTAGCTTAAAAATAAGGATAGGTACCTAGTTCTGTATACACCGGGCTAGAGTGAGCAGAGAGTAGCTTGCTAGCTTACTAGCATTTTCTTGCTATCATAGCCTGAAAAACTAGCCCCGTGTATCTCGGGCATAAGTCTCAGCTTAAACCAAAATATTGAAATGTGGAGTGACTGAAGAGCAAATTGTATGTCAATTGCTGAATTTATATGCTTGATAATGTAGGGGATACCGTTTAAATCTTTGAAATTGGTTTAGTACTTGTTATACAAGATAATAGCTTGAAGGTAAAATAGGACCGGTACCAATGAATAATATGTAGGTACCGCACAGGTACCGTGTGAGTACTTTGCAAAGTCGTCGTAAAAGGTCGCCTAAGGTGAGTCCACACTATTCAGGGTGGATTTTTGAGATGGGGCAGTGAGGGCAGGTACATTTACCGTTGTAGCTACAGGGATCTTGGGAGACTGTCCAATTTTTTTTTCTTTTAGATATTTTGAGCCGCATGATGGGACATTTTCACAAAAACTTTTTTTGATGCCAATCGATCCTGTTTCAAAAAAATCTATGGGGCTAACTGAGGTTTAAGTACTATAAACGTCAGAAATCGCAGAAAACTTTTCCTATACATTTCGTAGGAAGTGAGACTCCCCAACTTACTTTTTAGGATTCTGAACCAAAATGGTAAAAAGGAACCCTTATGGTGCGACTCAGTCCGTCCGTCTGTCTGTCACAGCTGGATATCTCAAGAACTAATGCTATCAACTTATTAAAAAAAAAAAACCGTTACTTAAATATTAAAAAGCTTGTACTGCACCCTAATTGCGTAACACAAAATCTATCGCAATCTGAATAATTTTGAAGCAGCTTGCTAATCCATTGCTTCAGTTCGAAAAATCTCTGAAGTTTGCGTAGAGAATAATCTGGAATTATTCTATGTAATAGAAGTTTATGTAAAGATTGCCGGAAAAAACGATTTCTCTAAATCAAACACTTTTTTCTAATATTGCAGTTTTAGGTCAGCGGCATCTCTTGACCGATAGTGGAACAATTTTTTTTTTTTAGATTGGACTCGCTCTTGTTTACTATGGATTGACTGGCCGCTAAACCTTTCCCATACAGTCTCCTAAAACCGTTTTTCTGTAACACAACGGTTAAGGTATCTACCCTTACTGCCCCGGCTTAAAAATCCATCCCCTGTATAACATAACATGTTATAAAACATAGTTATTAAAAATGTTTCAATAGAGAGATTCGGAATATTCTATAATGTGGACGTGATAAATAACAAAAGTTTTATAACATGTTACCTACTTAATCTAGAGACACCCTTAGGTGCCTCAAAAGTGACTCTACCATAGTGTATCTTTCTGGGTCTCTGAATGGTAGTTAGATTCACAATTGGACCCGGTAGGTGGCGCTGCGATTGAGTTCCAGCATACAGGACAATGTCTGTCCGGTCAGCTAGTATTATATAAAATATTGTACACACGGCTACATAATGGTGCCGATTCTCTTGTTCACAAACTAAACTAAATTTAAGTTCAGTGCATCTTGTTCTTTCTTTTTCATTAGGAAAAGGACAGAAGATAAATTTTAGTTTAGTCCTGTCAAATTAATCAGCGCTTGACGTAAATTGTCGTAATTTTAGTCGGCAAGTTTTTAATCACGTCTAAACTTGTATGGAGTAATGACAGGCGCTGCTTAATTTGATAGGACTAAACTAAAATTTATCTTCTGTCCTTTTCTTAATGAAATAGAAAGAAAAAGATGCACTTAACTTAAATTTAGTTTAGTTTGTGAACAAGGGAATCGGCACCATTATCAATCAAGCTGCACATTTCTAGTATATGGATCTCGTATTGTATAGGATTTCCGTACAATGAGAGGTCAGCTTGTACTGCACCCTAATTGCGTAACACAAAATTTATCGCAATCTGAATAATTTTGAAGCAGCTTGCTAATCCATTGCTTCTTATGTTCGAAAAATTTGTCTGTTCATCAACGTAAATAACGCAATGTTGTTGAATTGTCAAAATGAAACCGATTCCTACTGCTAGTGTGTTACGCAATTAAGGTTCACACCACAGAGTACATTCGTTCACACAGACTGGCGCGATATCTCGAGCGCGACAGGCAGCGCGACCCTTGTCGCGCCCGCGATATCGCACGAGTCTGCGCGAGCCTTTACTCCTCTGAAAATGTACCTATAGCTTGATATGTAGCCATGTGTACCTAAAGGATCCTGATTTCCAATTAGTAAATGAGCTTTCAATTTGTTACATGTTCTTAGCTGTCCTTTGTATTTGTTACGTGATCCTGTGATTGGTTTATCAAAATAGTAACTATAAATCATTATAATTATTGTTGCGCGCCACAATTAATGCCTCGTACATCGTGACATTAAGTACCACTAGCGCCATCTAGTATCGAGTAGCAGAACTAGATGTTATGTTGTTAGGAGGAGAACTATCGACATCTGGTCAGTCGGGGCCGGTATGTACTCGAACATTCTAGATGTTTCTACAGTAGAAGGTTCTGGAACTATCTGAGGACTATATAAGGCCGGTATGAACCCCGACCCGGAACAGTCGAAAAACAAGCGATCAAGCGACAAGTAAACTTCAAACGATACAAGCGATCTTCAAGTGTGACTTTAGAGTTATCAGTAGTGCAGTTGTATTATAATTAGTGTGTTTGAGTAATCAGTGCTGTTTAATTGAAGTGTCATTTTTGGTTATTAAATCGGCAGTTTTTATTGTCACGAACCGCAAGCTCGAAACATTATTATAACTTAACATTCACCTTTCTAATTGATTGGGTTACTAAACTATTCGCTTATACATCATGATCACTGAAGATTTAAAATCCCATTATGCTAACGGACAATTAAGACAATGTCCAAAAATACCTTTACAAAATCCAGCTTCCAAAATTCCATCCTCCGCTTCATTGAAAACTTAAAATGGCGGAAATATTCAACGGCTTTCAAGGAAGCCAGTTTCAATTGGGCCAAAGTACCTTTAAACCTAACAGACGCGACTCAATATGCCCTTGTCGCGTCAACACCCGTCACTCGAGATTACAATCGATTGCAGGAACTCTCGATTCTGAGTGACGTGCTTCAAAAATGTTGGAAAACATTTGTTTGGATAGGACGTTTTTGATGGGAATGTCCTTTTCTTTTAAGATACGGGATATTTGGGTTTTAGAGTTTAATATAATGTTGACACTTGACAGGGTATAAAGTAGATTCTTCTCATATGAAAAACAAATATGTTCAAGCAAGACGAAGGACCAAAATGTTGAGGTGCTATTTTGGAGAAGTCCAACAAACCAATCTATACTACCGAGATGAACGACCTATACATAAGATAATGACACTCTGCTGTGGAAAATCTTAATACCGCGATCCAGAAAATAACGTTGGTAATCATAATGCATCTGTCGCAGGTAGATGATGCAACATCTACGTTTTCGTGGCACCGCTCCCTTCACTCGCTCGGCTCGCACGCGGTTGGTTACAATTCTAACCTAACCTAACCCATTTGGTCGGGGTGCCTGGATGTCGAAATTATAAAAGTCGAACGAGTTGCCAATTCGCCTTTTGCATAACCGCGAGCGTTTGTAAAAGAAAGGCGCCGTTTGTAAAATGACGAATCATACAATCTGAATGTGACGTATCTACTTAATCCGACTACAATTCAATAAAACATTTTCTTCCGAGCTAAAGCCGACGGTTTCCACGCAGTCATGCGCAAAAAAGATGCTTCACTGATGCGTCGAGCGCGGGTCAGTACCAATAGTGTCCTAAAATTAGTGGCGGAGAGTCTTTGCTCCCCTGTTCTAAGGCATTTTGTGGGGAGGATGGTCAACTAGGTAGCTGATCTCTTGCTTGATCATTCTCTGTGCAACCTGCCTTGGACATTTAATTCGGTATGTGTTGCCGGTGTTGTGTTGTTGATTGTGTTTCTGTAATACTAACATTAGTTATAAGGTATTTTTCACTAACAAGATGGACTATGTTGTTGTTCGAATCTGGATAAATAAATAAAAAATTAAGAACTGGAAGTGGTGCAGGGCGGGTGTTTTGGGGACTCATGAATCTCGTCTTATGAATTTTCGACGATCTAATAGTGCTGATTTTCAGCCTAGTTGGAATACATTTTTGGAACTTTTGATTTCATTTGATTTGTCAATTTGTATCTTTATATTTAGTAAAAAAAACAATGCCTTTCCAAATAAAAAAATGGTCCTTCCAAAACTTCAAACGTACCAAAAGACCAATCCATTTCACGTTGCATCAGAATTTATTCGAACATAAACCCTCTCACCTGCAAATGGCTCCTGTTTCTCGGGTTCCCGAACCACAGCCGCAGCGCCTGTAGCACAGTGTACCTCGGTGTACGAATTGCAGGGTAGCTGGAATAAAATGGAAGATTTTAGCGAGAACTAGTTTTTTGGAGGGAAAAAAGCGTGGTGTGTCGTTTCACATGTTGGTAGAGACTAGAGAAGTGTCATTGGAATGTAGATAGCTATACTGCGGTTTGGAATGCTTTCCATTTTATCGTCAGGCGTATTTGGCTATCTGTAATTTTTACGGTGTACATAATAAAGAGTATTCTATCTTATAACTGTCTATCTATCTTCAGATTGTGATTGATAGTTACTCAATTAGACATTGCACCAACCGTACCATCAAGTTATACTATTATCTATATAAACATGTAACGCTATGCTTCTGTGTATTATGTGGCCTCTGGCTAATAACTAGAGATCGGATATTCGGATGCATATTCACCTAAAGTTGAGGTGTTGGGTAATATGGAATGCGCTTTTGTATCGAAAAAATCCCGCGGTTCTGGGATCTACAAGTTGAGGTTTCTGATATAATGTTTCTGGTATATTTACTTACTTTCAAATGTTGCTAAAAATCCCAATTTTAAATAAATATGCATCAGATTAGTTATGCAAACCAAGAATCCCGGGTTTTTTTTTCAATAAATATGTTTTTATAAGTCATATACTACACACTTGACTAGTTATACATTCCCGTTGTTCCTGGCGACACGGGTTTTTTTTTTTTACAATAAAGTATTTTAGGAAGCCGCTTCCATACTTTCATAGCTCAAAATTAACTTTAGGTAAATATGCATCCGAATATCCGATCTCTACTAATAACTTACCACCCTATTACTTCCTATGAGCATCGTAAAAATCACTAAAGGATTATTCGTCGAGGTGGTACCGTTTTTCTTGAGCGCAGTCCCCGAGAAATCCTCTTAGCAATGACCAGATGTCAGGGGGTTTATATTATTCGAAAGTTGTATTTTTGTGCATTATCCTTTTTGTATAGCTGTATCACTAGATATTAACACGTTTACTGCGGAATAAAATGTTGACTACCTGACGAAATATGCGTTATGAGATAGAAAAACCCCATTCTGTACCTTTCTGGAAGTGCTGTCTGAGATGTTTTGGCCTCATTACAGATTAGACCTTACTTTGAATATCTGCATTTATGCTAAATACATCTATTTCTTTAAAAAATATGTACCATCATAAAGTTAAAGAAGGACATTATCTAGCTTTAGGTTCGCCCTGGCTTCAGATCGAAGAAAACCGAGAAAATTAAGAAAATGTTTGTGGGATTGAAAAACCATAATGCACCCAAGGAATTAAAAATCGATCCGACCGAATCGATCGACCTATCGATAAAAACTAGTGATGTCAAGACAGTTCAACGATGATTAAAAATGCAGTTTAAATTAGTATTTTTACAGTTTCATAAAAGGATAGTCAGAGCCAAACGAAATATCACCTAAATAGATTTATTAATTGAGAAAACATAACTTCACGGACACTACGTTATCATTCCAATTTTTGTATATTATTATGTACAGCCGCAGAGGAGCTATTTTTGAGATAATTTACTTAAAATATTTGATTAAAAATTAACTAAGCAACAAATTCTAAGAAATAATTTTATTTCTATTAATTTATACAAAAAAAAAAACTATAATAATAAAATTTGAAACCCAAAAAAAAATCTATGGTAAAACAATAAGTACGTCGTTTTATTTTGCAAAACTGTGAAAGAACCAAATGTCGTTGAGTCGTTTCTGTCGAAATCTACGATGAAAAGTGATGTAATGAGATGAAAATCAGCATTTTTTCAGTCCTACAAACCACTCACGGTGCTAAAAATAGCGTTTAGTTGTAGTTTTGATTTTGGATATATTTTACCCAAGATCCCTTATTGTAGCAATCTATTACGAGGGTTGGGTTCAGCAGTGGACGCTTCCGGACTGACAATGATTGATTGAGATGCACATTTCTATCTTATTCGGGTTAACAGGTGTGACGTCACGATTTGATTGATTGCCATAATAATTCAATGAGAGATATTAGCTGCCCCTCTAATCGAACCTCAGCTGCATTTAAATTAAGAATCCCAATCCAACCGAAATCGGGAACAGAATTAAATTCTTTGACAAATTCATCGGAATACGAATGGGGTCGCCGGTGAATAGGATTCTTTATCTTGAACGGCCATAATCCGAGTCATTATTGGAATCAACTTTTTTATTATTGTCTCTTTGGACCTTCTTTTTTTTAATCGTTGGAATTATGTAAGAATGGATTTGGATTATTTTTATTTGAATTTCGATTCCGGTTGACCTATTTGAGGCTTAATTTGACGTAGGTATCTTGAGAGATTATTGAGATTATCTTATATTTTAGATTGATTTTTTTGTGTGGAACTCGCATTGGCAGTTTCATTAGGATATCAGAATGATGTTGACAAGTAGATGCAATGAGAAAATAATAATAAAGGTTAGAAATGGTAGAAAAGATTAGCGGGACTGACTGCTTGGGGTTCGATGGAGGTACAGTCGACCACACGTGTGTCAAGGTCAAAGTGTTACCACTTTGACCTTGAGCTGGCCTAGCGTAGTTCGGAGTTTTCATAGACATGAGTATACAGTAGTATATATAGTATACAGCCCAGCCAGGTTTTGCTACCACAGATGTGCGTGACGTGCCTATTAAACACTCACCAGCACACCCGTACCTACAAATTATGTATGCATGTCCTTCCTAAGTGTTATCATTTTGTGGGATCTGTTTTAATGGGCCCTTCCCCGTAGTCAAACTATTTTGTCCAACTGATTTGACCACAAGGAATCATTTTCACCGTGGTTAAACTTTATTGATATTGCAACTTTTTAGCACGCTGTATACATAAAGTTATGGTGTGTACTGTACAGTCAAAGATAAAATAAAGTCAAATGTCAAGCGTCGCGTCGTTCACTAGAGTTTTCTTTTTTTGAATTTCAAATTATTCATAATCTAAAATGGATATGAAATATGTGAATTGTAAACGTGGTATAGTTTTACTCCAAGATGGGCGGCAATATTACAGATAGGCAATATACAGACCTACAAAAATGGGAACGTTTTGAGAACTGAGAACTTTTTGAGAATTTGTAAAATGATTTGGAAATGATAGAAACCGATGATAAAAACCAACTTGGTTTCTGGAATTAATGTATTTGCAGCTGCAGTTCCAAAGTCCAAATGAACTTTCTTAGGGGACCGTTCTGATAACTGTGATTTAATAATTTGGAACATCTACTATATAAAAATAAGTCGGGTTTTCCTTCCTGACGCTATAACTCCAGAACGCACGAACCGATTTCCACGGTTTTGCATTCGTTGGAAAGGTCTCGGGCTCCGTGAGGTTTATAGCAACTTTTTTTTTTTTTTTAAATGGTTTTTTCGAAAAATTAGGGTAGGGTAGAGTAGGGTAGGTAGGTGGGTAGGTAGATAGGGTAGGGTAGGGTAGGGTAGGGTAGGTAGGTAGGTAGGTAGGGTAGGGTAGGGTAGGGTAGGTAGGGTAGGGTAGGTAGGGTAGGGTAGGGTAGGGTAGGGTAGGGTAGGTAGGTAGGTAGGGTAGGTAGGTAGGGTAGGGTAGGGTAGGTAGGTAGGGTAGGGTAGGGTAGGTAGGTAGGGTAGGGTAGGTAGGTAGGTAGGTAGGTAGGTAGGTAGGTAGGTAGGGTAGGTAGGGTAGGGTAGAGTAGTGGAGTTTATACTATAGCTTTTGACAGAACGAAGTCTGTCGGGTCAGCTAGTTATTATATAACTTCAAACAAATTGTATTAGGGTTTAAATTTTAATCATAACTGTACACTATAGTAGTCAAACTTTATATACAGGGAGAATCATTTCAGTAGTTTGATCACGGGGAAAGATCCATGGTCAAATTTTCTTGTGGTCAAATCAGTTGGACAAAATAGTTTGACTACAGGGAATGACCGGTTTTAATGCACCTATTCTTTAATGTCTATATTAAAAGAGTAAGGCGAAAGCGAAATTAAACTAATTTTGATGCTGATTTTGATATGAAGCGCTAAGGTAGCGGTATAATTTTGAAAATACAGACGGTCGCGAATCATACTTTAATCAACATTCACCCAGACAACGAGCTGCAAAGTCAAATAATAATTATAGTAATAATAATAATAATAATTTATTTAATTCAGACATTCACAGTCCACAGACACACAAATACATTAAAATTAAAATTATAATAATACTATTTAAAACAAATAAAAACCCAAAATTTTAACTGTGATTAATAAAATTTAAATTCTCTGTCCATTAAAAAACAAAGTCAAAGTCAAATAATTTATTTCAAATAGGCACGTAAAATGCACTTTGGACGTCAAAAATTACATAAATAGTTAGTTGATTCTAGTTGCCCCTTCCAAAAGGTAGTTATGTATGGAGAAGAATGGGCAAGAATCTCTATACTTACTCTTTTAAAATTTTAACAATAGTTTGTATACATTAATTAATAATTATAGGTGAAGACGATGTACCTAGAATAAAAATTACCTAAGTACCACAATTGGTAAAAAGAATGAAAAGTGAAGTAATGACAGAAAAATTAATAAATGCGATAGATACAATATGTGGTGGTGCTCACATATTTCCGAACATTGTATATGATTTTCCTAAAATAAATAAATATAATAAGTCAGTGTGTGAGTTAAATTATATTAAAAAATAAAATTAATATTTATCATAAAAATTATAAATTATACAGTTAAATTAGCAACCAGTTTGATTTTGTCTAGACTCTTAATTGTCCTATGGAGCAGGACCAGCATGTTTCCAAGCATTCTTATCTTGGATATAATCCTCTAATTTGTAATATGCTTGTTTACAAAGTGTGCTTTTAATATGAGTTTAAAATTTTATTTCATTTAATTGTAATATTGCAAAAATCGTAAGAAATTATTTCGCGGTCTACCGTATCGCTTCATATCAAATCCAGCATCAAAATTAGTAGATACTTTCGCCATACCAACATCGGTAGGTATCATACAATAGTTCTGCTTTCAAACAAACTAAAACTGAAAATAAGTTGCATGTACCGAATAGCTCCGATTTAGCCCGAATCAAGCCGAAGGCATAATCTACTCCCGCAATATTGCAATTGATGGTATTAAATCTAATTTGTTACTGGCATTTACCTGAGGGCAGGGCTGCCAATAGGTAACTAGGTTATTAGCTTTATCATGGTTTTGAATTTATTAGGTTTTGAGTAATTGTATTTTTTTGTAACCCTTATAATTTCGACATGTCCGTCTGTCTGTCCGCGGCTTAACTCTCTTAGTAAGTACTAGAAAGCTGTAATTTGGCATGGGTATACACATATTAAGAGTCTATACTACCTCAGCGCCACCTCACTCTGTATCTCGCTCGCACACTATTGCTACCGGTCACGCGAGCAAGCGAGACAGGGCAGCAGGGAAAAGGCTCCAAGGCACTGATAGTTTAGGTAATTTCTTTTTACGGTGTAAATACTGGTCATTTAAAAAAAGTAAATAACATAAGACCTGTTTTATAGTTAGTTCAGTTAATATGCAAAGTTTCATTATCTAATTTGAAGTATTTTTTGTATACCACCGGTTTATTGTTCGGTTTGGAGGTAACTTTGGATTTTTTTTCTATAGAGAAAATTTTATGGAATCGTGTTTTCGGCTAACATAGTACTTAATATTAATCCTCAACTTTACTATATACGAGTATTTATTTCAAAACGAATGCTGCAGTATTTTCGACATAACGGAGGATCATACTAAGCCATTTGAGGTAGTATAGGCCCTTAATCACGCCGGAAAAGTCTTTAAATAAAATCAAGAAAAATAAATTAGAGTACCTCCGTTACACGTAAAGTAGGGATGATATTAATTTTTCTCGTCTTTCTCATGTTGTGGGATATTCCGTTCCAAAATATTGCGAGTTTGTAAAAACCATTTTTCGATTCAGGGATGCGTTTGCGTAATATTAAGCTTTAAAGTACACATTTTAGTTAGAGTAAAGTGTCCCCCTTCCCCTGCCAGCTAAATGGTTGGTTTGGGTATGTGAAAAATTCACGGCAGTAGTATACAGGGTGTCCCAGAAAACCTGTACCAGCGAAGGTCTGTGGTCAGGGGACACTAATACCCATCGATTGGACCCCTATGTATGTTCCGCGATATTTTGTAGTTTTCGAGAAATAGTTTTTTTGTTTTTTTTTTCCTGTGTTTTTTTTTATTGTCGGTTTTCGTCACAACTTGTTCTGATTGTTGTTTCTATGAGATTTTTTTCGTCAGTATTATGGCTAGAATGTGTATTCACATGTACTAAAACACAAAACACCCAAATCCTAACTTCAAGTAGCTCAGAAATTGATCACGAGGTTATTTCTGTTGGTGAGAAATTTACACTAAATTTCAAAATGAAAAAAAAAAAAAAAATCTTATTCTTTATGGCTTGTAATTTTTTTTTTAAACTTTATAGGTTCCTTAGCTCTCAAAATAATACAAAAATGTTGGTACTTTGTACGAAATTTTTACCCGAAAATGAAGTTCAAAGTTGATACAGTCAAAAATAGTGAAATTTATTTCATGCATTTTAAATGACTTTTCTCACATTTTTGCGATTAATGCAAAAACAATACTGTATCTGTTTTTTCTTTTCTTTTGCTTATATCCCGAAAATGGTGCCTCCTATCGCAAAAATAATAAAAAATTATTATATATATTTTTTTTTTAACTCAACATGTAGGTGAGTAACAATAGTTCCATGTGGAACTAGCTACATGGAACTACTGGGAGTAGAGCCTATAAAATCAAACTCAAACTTGAAGCAATTTACAAGCACTTTTGAATTGTCTAGGGGTCGGTCAGTCAGAAAGATGAAGCTAGTTGCCCATTCCAAAGCGTAGTAGGTTCCTATGGAGAAGAACACACTCTTTTTTATTTTTGTACTTTTTTTAAAATTAAAATTATTTTTCTTTGTATTGTAAATTATGTGTGGACTGTATTAGACATTGCTTATTTATCATGACGTTATATATTATGACATTACATGCTTATTGTTTTGAATTAAGACATTGTGTATGGTACTATTTTGAAATTATTGTATAACTTATTGGTGTGAATTTATGAAATGGTATAATTTTAATGGTGCTTATAATTTTAATAATAATTTTGCATGCCTGAATTGGTGCAACACAGTGAACTGCGCATTCACTTGACATCTAGAAATGTATGATTATGTACTGTGTTGAGCAATAAACATTTGAATTTGAATTTTAAAATATATTGTTAAAGAAAGAAAGAAATAATAAATTTGGCCACAGTTCGTTTTTTAAAAAGAATAGTGTATGCCTCACGGCTGCACCTAATAGGTTCATTTCAGCATGAATGCCAGACGATGTAAATGATTAGTTAATTTATGCACAACGACATTTTGCCGCTATTTTGAACTAGACATCGCTCATAGAAAATCGCCCATTACAGGTTTATTTGTGGCAGCCCTACCTGGTGATCATGGAACGAACAAGCCTGCGGCAAGTTGGTCAACTGTTCCACTCCATTTGAAACTGTTAAATAAGTTTCAACAATTGGTTATCGGAAACTTCGCGAGCAACGTTTTTGTCGTTATTCGGTTTTGCTGAAGATATTTATCGTATTTTTTTGTTGTGAATAAATTGCTGGTCTCTGATTAAAAATTTAATTCTTTTTGGTTTGGTCATGTTGAGAGGATGAATGAAAGGCGACTTACAAAAGGTATTTACAAGGCAGATGTGTGTGGAAACGCTAGGAGGGGACGCCCTAGGAGAACATATAGTGACCTAATTGGTGATGTTCTTCAGAAAGGTCAGGTACGTAGCACTCGTAACCGGCGTGCATGTATGACCAGATGTATGAATGTAAACGAAGCAAAAGAAGTATGTAAGGAGCGTAGCAGATGGCGCTCTATAGTTTCAGCCTACCCCCATTGGAAGAAGGCGTGAGTATATTACTCTATCATCTTTCTATGATCATAGATATAATATGACAATTCTAAAATAGATATAATTACGATTTATTTGTGAGCTTCGGTGTAACATCAACATCAAAAAAAGTTTGCGATCACTTTGAAAAATCTAAATCTTTTTTGTTAGGTACGGTAGATTATATTATGATTCGGCTCGCCTGAGTTAACAGAGCACACGTGGGATGCTCTGAAGCGAGCTGTTTGGAACCGTCAGCCACGTCCCCAGACAGTGCCAGAGCTCAGGGAAGCCGCTATTCAAGAATGGGACAGGTTACCCCAAGAAATGCTGGATAACTTGATTCTCAGCATGCCCAGGAGGATCACCGCATGTGTTCGAGCCAGGGGAGGAGTTATATTATATTGCATATAAACCTTTTATTAATAAATTGTTGTGTAAGTTTAGTTAAACAGTGGTGCCGATTCTCTTGTACACCGAACTAAACTAACTAAACTATCACTAAAATTCCTTACTTTTGGCTATGAGAATCTTAAAGCTATTCCGCAAACAAAATTCTCTAAATTTAAAAATAAGTTTGACACAACTAAATCGAATTTGACAATCGTGACTCCACGTGGTATTTTTTTTTTGGCTTCGCAACGTTGTACTTGTTTGCCTATGATTTATTTTAGAGCCGGAGGCGCACTTGGGGGGCAGCCGCGACGTGTTTTTTTATGGAATTTTTCACTTTTTGTGTGGAAAATAAAAACTTATGCAATTATAATTATTTATTTATTTTATTTATGCAGTATTTCTTTTTCTTTGATATTAATTTTTTTTTTTTTTCGTTACGGAATTTCTGGATTCGGTCCCCGCGCTCAAGGCCCGCGATAGAAGCTATGCAATAGCTTAAAAACAAAATAAATAAGTGCTGAACGTCGTAAAAGTGTATAACTACGTAAACAAAGTCAAATACTATTCAAATATAAGCATAATAACAACTTTAAAATAGACGAAAGTGTTGAACCTAAAGTAATTTTAAATAAAAAAAGAGTGACAAACTGTTTTGACAGCGAAAAAATTCCATGTACATGAGTCATTTCCAACCGTCTAGTCAAGTTTAAAAATTGTTTAACTGGAATGGTATCAACTATTTGGCAAGCTTTTATTAAGTCATTGTAGCCTTGCGGTGCAACAGGGGAACTGAATGTACTCGTAATCGACTGGTCGTGAGTTCAAACCCCCCACTATCAACAATCACTTTTTGTGAAGATCATAATTTTATAAACTAATATTTATAAGAATAAAATACGCAGTACACAGAAAAAAGAACTGCCAGAAATTATTAGATCACTAGAGGGTACTGGTGTAGTAAAACCGTCGGAGTGGGGAGCGTGAGGTTTTTTCGTTACGGAATTTCTGGATTCGGTCCCCGCGCTCAAGGCCCGCGATAGAAGCTATGCAATAGCTTAAAAAAAAAGATTACCTACATGTAGCGTAATAGTAATTTAAGTGTTTCTAAAAGGGGGTCGAAATTTTCATTATTTTTGCGATAGGACGCACCATTTTGGAGATATAAGCAAAAGAAAAGAAAAAAATATATAGGGATAAACACGAAATATTTTAAGTGATACACCTATAAGTGGTAAAGAAGCCATGGAAATGATTTTCTTTTTTATTCCGAGTATATTATTTAAAAAATTAAATAATTTAAAATTACTTGATATGATGATTAATTATCAAAATTCACCGCGCTCGTGCCGCCACCCCACCGCACCGTTCGGCGTCACCGCGTCGAGGCGGGTCATTCATAGAATATGTAAATAAAGGATTTTTTCGCTTTTTTACGACATAAAGATGTTTCTCTTAAAATATTTCGTGTATGAATAGATACACCTTATATACAGTACTGGTTTTGCACCAGAAGTCGAGGTGATTGGTGTGAATTTTAGTTCATGAAAACTAATTTTATTCCACACCTTTTTAATCGCGATTAAAAATAGTCAGATTTAGTTAGAAAATCTAAATTTTAGTTTAAAAACGTCAAATTCAGAATAGCAAAATTGCCATTTTCACTAAATTTAAAAACTCAGTACTATCTTAGAGCTGTCAAACTAAAATATAGTTAAGTTGTGTCACTTTAGTCAATTTCAGAATAGGAAATGGTCGTTTGACAGGAATAAACTAAATTTTGGTGATTTTTAGTCTAGTTTAGAGAATTTTGTGACAAGAGAATCGGCACCAATGTTTTTCTTTCTATCAAATTTCTGTTACAATTACATTATGATTAATTACTCAATTTTTTTTAAATAAAAATTTAAAATTAGTTTTATTTGTTAATTTCAAACAGTATATTTCTATTTAAAGAAAACACACAAAATATTTTTTCTTGATAAAGTTCAATTTACAAAATTATGTAAGCTTATGCTAGTGATCACAAACTTTTTTTGATGTATGTATATTGCTTATATTTCGTTTAAGGATTAAAGATATCATTATCATTCATTATTTCAGCCGAAAGACGTCCACTGTTAGACATAGGCCTCCCCCAAAAGGGTAGGGGGTTGCCATAATCTTAGAAGGGACTTACTAGAGAATGGGCAGCAGCGTTCTCTATGTATTTTTGCCACCATACTGCGATCGCCAACCTGCCTTCTAAGCGTGGCGATTATGGCAAATTCCCCCCTTTGCCTTTGGAGGAGACCTATGTCCAGCAGTTGACGTCTTTCGGCTGAAATGATGACAAATTTAGAACTACATATATTCTGTATTTTTTCAAAATTGTAGACTCAGTAGTTTCGGAGATAGGTAAGGGCGGGAATGGTTATTTTTTTTTCTATTTTCTTTCTTAAATAACTAAAAAAAGAAAAGAAAAAAAAAAAAAAAGTATTTAAAAAATGTGCGTTTATCATCAAGTTTTCTCTATATTCAGGAGGTGTGCAATCGCGCGGCGAGCTCTTTCGTGAACGGCCGCGAACGAGTCACATACAGAAGCCAAAAGAATAATGCACTCAGAATTTGTAATAAGTACTTAAATTAGAAGAGTCTCAATGGAGTTGCTTGCCCATTTTCTCTATAGAGATATTAGAGATCTACGTTTTGGAACGGGCAACTAGCAAATAATATCTTCTCGACTATAGCTCCATCTTTCTAACGAGTTGACTTTCTGACCGACTCTTTGGCAATTCAAAACTGTCTGTTAATGGGTTTATTGAAATAAATGCTTTGAGTTGAATTTCTTTTGTACCGTTTAAAGTTCCGACACTTCTTGACTTATGCCTCGCTTATCAATAAAAATGAATATAGGTACTCACCTATACCCACACAGCTCGCAGTGGTTCCTTCCCACTTGGTTTAACCATCTCTCCAGACAGCTCAGATGAACATTCGCCATCGAGCCCTTACAGTTGCACGGCGAAATCAATCTGAGGACAATTAATTATAAGTCAGACACAATTCATCATTAGAGGGGCTGAAACTGAGATGATTATTTCCCAAAAATAGTTATATAATAGTAGACCCGTCCCAGCTAATATACAATACATAGTCAAGGAGACCTAGTCTTTCAAACTGAAATACGTCCTTAAAGTAATTTACATAAAGTACAAATTCTAATTAATATTCTCACAACAACTGTCAAACTGATGGTCACACTTTAATGGACAATTTTACATCAACAATGGACTCAAAGCTATAAATGCAATAATATAATAGTACAGACAATCTTAGCAAAAACACGGGCTAGAATTTTTTTGTCTTAAGGCTGCATTCAATAGGTACATACACACGGCTACATATCTGTGGCGGTATCAACAACGCCACATGCGAGCTACGCATCAAAGACCTGACGTCACAAATCCTGCATCGCGCTATCAGAGTTTACCGCGCGACTAGCATATATACAACATCCCGACATCAACCGTTGGGCAGTTGCCCACCAGACACAATACCCGTCTGGTCGGAGGATCCTCCCTTTACTATAGAGTATGAGTGAACTTTACACCCTGTTCCTCATACCTCTAAATTGGTGACCCCGAACATGGACATTAGCGCAGCCTTCGTGCAAACTACTTCAGCGTGACGTCATCCATCACTTCCTCAAGCTTTCGAGCGGCGAGTCACACAGCCAGCCAGCACCCACGGCTTCAACGGGTATCCTGACCACCAGCATGCAGCGAACGCGCATACCTGGTCATCACCCTCAGCCTCATCAGCAACCTTGGCACAGCACACTGCACTTTCTACCGGTCCACAAGCAGAGCCCTTCAACGCTCTCCTGGTCGACGCCAGCAGTCAGCCTCAACCCGGCGCTGTACGACGTCCGACTCACTGGATCAACAAACGCAGTGCCACCCCGACTCACTGGGGAATCACCGCAGACAGTTCCGACTCACCGTAAACTATGCGGCACCCGGTTCCGACTCACTGGAATCACAACTGGCCCTGGCAAGCACCATATGCACTGACTCAGCCCACTATCGACCTCCGGTCTCCGGAGGGGAGTAATGTGGCGGTATCAACAACGCCACATGCGAGCTACGCATCAAAGACCTGACGCCACAAATCCTGCATCGCGCTATCAGAGTTTACCGCGCGACTAGCATATATACAACATCCCGACATCAACCGTTGGGCAGTTGCCCACCAGACACAATACCCGTCTGGTCGGAGGATCCTCCCTTTACTATAGAGTATGAGTGAACTTTACACCCTGTTCCTCATACCTCTAAATATCTAACTATAAATAGGTGTCCAGTATAAGATAAAAAAATAAAAAATATATATATATATATACAGGATGGAAAAAAAACCGTGGTTAGAGGAAAAGTACCCTTAATACTAATGATGGCAAATTTTACTGAAAGGAAACATTCCTTTATTTTCAAAAATAATAAAAAAACTATATATATATATATATATATAGTTTTTTTATTACCTTCAGTTGTACACATGGCTACATATGAAGCTATTCATTTCCAGTATAAGCTGACCTCTCATCGTACGGAAATCATGATGCGGATCAGCTTATATTGGAATTGTATAGCTTGATATGTAGTCGTGTGTACAAAAACACTTATCTAAACAATATGCAGGATTAAAACGAAGGAAAGAGTGTTTTCGATGAACTCTGGCACCCAGAGTAAGATTTAACTTTTGTTTAGGGTGCCAGCGTCCTCGTCTATAATTTTGAACATTTAACGGTAGCTGTAGGACAAGCACAGTATATTATTATTAGGATAACTACTTACTAGTAAATGCATACATCGTCGTTCAGACTTTAAGATCTCTTATGTGTAAAATTCAACTTTATGAGAAAATCGATATTTTAAGCACCAACATTGTATTAGGAAGCACACATTGTAGATCTTGTAATTGGTAAAGAAATGATGATCAAATCGTCGTATACACATGAGAGTTTTTGCATTCGATAGAGCTTCAAAATGTGAAAAAGGCTGGCGTAAAAAAGTGATTTTGCCAAAAGTGACACATAAGAGGTCTTAAAGTCGCAACGACGATATGATGTGACCTATTATAGTACCTATGTGGTATGGATTGAGAGAGAGATAAATTTGGTGAAAACTTGTGTTTATGTACTCGTAAGTTTGTATAAATATAATTATGAATATATTACTTTATAAACTACATTAGATTAAGCGATTGGTACATGTAGTGAATCTTCAGTCTTATCGTTGTGACCTCCGTCTTACATCCATTTAGGCACATGGGAGCAATGGTGCATAGTTTATTTATCTATATCTATACTAATATCATAAAGCTGAAGAGTTTGTTTGTTTGTTTGTTTGAAGGCGCTAATCTCAGGAACTACTGGTTGGAATTGACAAATTCTTTTTGTGTTGGATAGACCATTTATTGAGGAATGTTATAGGTTATATAACATCACGCTACGACTAATAGGAGCGGAGCATAAATGGAAAATATTGCAAAAACGGGAAAAAATATTCTATTTTGAGAGCTTCCTTTGCGTGCGCTGCTTAAACGGTTTAAGTTACGCAAATATCATGTATGATGGAATTGTTCCTCTTTAAAAGTTCTAAAAAAAAGTCCGCGACAGCACATGTCTATCTTTTAAGATTGACTCACTATAACCTTTTTTTATGGTAATCAAATTTGTTCGAAATGAATGCATTATTAGCGAAGGAGTTTTGTCAACATAATATAAATTCTTATCCAAATAAATATGTTATTAATCAGAAGTATTTAAATGTAAAAAAATTGTCCTTGACATCACTTGATTTCAATCAACATGTTAGGAGATATCATAATTTTAAAATAACTTCGCAACAAAATAAGTGTATAGGCTATTTAACATCACGCTACGCCCCTAAGGAGCCGAGCAAAACGATATAAATTATTGGACAGAATATCATAATGATGCTGAGCTGTTCTACATCCGCGAGACGCAGCTGATCTCGCATTGTATGTTGTATTGGATTTCCGTACAATGACAGGTCAGCTGGAAATGATAATGTTGCTTGATAAGTAGCCGTGTGTACGTCTTACCTATTTGATGCAATGTGCCAAGTACTTAATGTCGACTTTCCATTTTGTGTTAACTTGTACCGTAGTGTTGTGTCGTAGGTATACCCCTTTACCGGCCACCAGAGAGCCTATATCGACGGTGAAGTGCCAATACCTCCTTACTTATATTTTTCTAGAATTCACTTTTTTATCGTTTTGAATTTAAAGGCGCTATTCGCATGTTTTAATGAAATCTCCTAAGTGTATTTTTAGTTGTTAAACTAATATGTGGAAATACCTCCAACTAAACCAACGTGCCTATTTTATGGCATTACCTCCATGCATGCATCCTCATTCAGTTTGTGTACATTTTTGATTTTGTCAGTTAGGTGGCTCGCTGATTACCTACATAATGGGATGGGACATGTAGAGTAACTTCTGCCAAACTGTATTATTACAGTATCATTATTTTGTAACTTTCCCATAACCTTTCAAGAAATATAGTAGTGATGTAAATACGAAACGAAATGAGATTCCGGACAATATACGATGTCCAATCTTCAAACTCAACAGCCAAATAAAAAACTTACTCAAACCCACGACAACACGTTTAGCAAACATCTTATGTAACACCAAAACGAATATCTTTCGAGTAAATAAACATTTGGGTACTACATAATATATCAGAATTTTTCCGTTACCAACCTTTCCCTACCACGCGTCATACATATTCTGCAAACATTGGACCCAATACTTGAAAGTGAATCTCTCGCTGTAATTCCCAAATCAGATTTCTCAGAGAGACTTCCAGTCTTCTTTTTATCAGATTTCGATATTTTAGCTTCAATTGGCTTAGTAACAATCACTTCATGCGTATTAATTGGAACTCCTACAGTTTGCACCATACCAGGGTTTGGAATTTCCACAGTGTTTGGTCTGGTAATGGGACTTGGTACTATTATAGGGTGAGCGCTTTGAACGTTCGGTATTTCATCCAAAACTACGTTCGGGGCTTCTTTAACGAATTTAAAACAAGATGCCATGAATTTCTTCAGATCAATCAGGGTTGTAGAATCGTCCATTGCAGCTGCTGTGTTGTCTAGTATTGGTATCTTTAGTTCTTTAATATTTAGATTTTGTATTGCTTGTGCTGGTGTACCGAAGCTCAGGGATTTCAATGCGTCTGTCACATCTTTGTTTGTAATAATGTGTCGCATACTATGTTCAGATTTTGATATACCAGGTTTAGCTTGCATTACTTTAGCATGGTAGATGGCCCCAGGTAAATCATTCGCTCCGGAAGGACCTGCATCTTCGTTTGCAGTAGATCGTTGACTTTTACTATCAGTAGGCTTCACTTCACTCGACGTAGTTTTGTCTCCATCTGTTATTTTTTTTTCGTTGTTGTCCATCAATAGTTGCGTTTCATTTGTTGTATTTTACAGAAAAACTAATTAAAATAAATATTGTATGAATGATACGGTGTTTGACATAACAATTTGACGTTTGTTTTGTGTTGAGTTTATATATTTTATTTGGTTGTCAACCTTTTTATAATGTGTCAAGGTGTACGGAGAACTATAACGTTCAGAGGTTCATGGATTTTTTTTAGGAACAAAAATTCCTTAAAAAAAATTTAATATAATTCATTTTTAATTTATTATTTTGGTTACTTTATTTAATTGAAAATGTTTAATCTTCAACTATTTTGTCAATCCACAAAAAAACCTACTGAACAAGTTTAGTACACCTCACCTCGATAGATGGCGCTGCTCGATTTAAATGCGCGCTATGGTTTCGTTACCGCGCCGAGTATAAGATTTCAGCGCGCACATTTTTAAGTTGCCATCAGGAGGGTCTTAACTGACTCGACTGAACAGCGGGTGATGAACCCGGGATATGAATCTCTGTGATTCTAGTCCGCTCTCCCACAGGTCAACTATCGCAGACTTGTGGGTTGAATAACTGACGCTGTTTTTGGCCACTTTTTAAACCCTTTTATCAATCAAATTATAGTTGATTTCTATTTATAGAAATCAAATTATAGTTGATTTCTATTTATAGAAATTGCGTAAAATGTTATTCGTTTCGTCTATGTATGTTATTATTACCAAGTCGAATAGTAAGACATGGTTGTAAATGAATTATTTTATTACAGCTATTTCTAAAATATTTATCTTTCTGAAGCAGAATTGTAAATATTGACACTGGCTAACCTAAAAATAATAACCACATTTATTAAAAAAATCCCCGCTTAATATTCTATGTCTAATTAATAAACACATCATATATGAAATACCATAATTATGCCATTACATGTTAATTATTATTCAGGAAAACGATGATTTTTCTAGCTTTGTCTGAACGTGTGGCATTTAGTACCAAACTAAAAATAAAACGCTCCTGTCAAAATATTCATAGCAACCATGGGCAGTAGTGTTTGCTATGAAACAATGATAAGGAGCCGTGAAAAACTTTTCAGGGTAAAAGGCTACTCCAAACAGGCGCGACACGCGACGTGACACAAAGGCACCGAGTGTCGCGCGACGAGCGGTGCCTTTGGTTCGTGTCGCGTGTCGCGCCTAACGTAGGAGCCTTAAAGGCCTTATGGTACGTCTGAATGGTCTAAGTGGTCTGTACCTGATATTATAGGTATACCATAAGTTTAACTCTCTTAATTTTTTTCCGACTACATATTAGGAAAATCGTGTAACAATGTTTGTAAAAATGTGAGCACCATATCACATACATACCTAATAAATTCATCCGTCATTGCTACATTTGTAAGTAATTGTTTTTACCTGTGGTATAGTAATTTTATTCGAGGTACATCGTCTTCACATAATAATGATATAATGCATATAAACAAAATATTGTAAAACATTTTAAAAGAGTAACGGTGGAGTTTCTTGCCTATTCTTATCCATTCGAAACTACCTCTTGGAAGAGGCAACGAGAATCAATTATTTTTTCTAAATGTTGATGTTCAAAAGTGCCTTTTTAAGCCTTGACTCTGACTTTCTTGGACGCTAAGCCTGACCGAAATGTGTTCGCAGATGAATCGAAGATCTTGTCAGTACCTATGTCTGGAGTAGGTACTGTGTGAGCATATGACTATCGTGTAGTCGTAAACTTTAGGTTACTAATTTGTCCAAATAATTGTTTCCACTTTTAGGGATTTCTCCCTTTTTTAGGGTAAAATGACCAACATTATGCATGGCTTTGCGATATTTTGTTTTGACTGGGATTTAGGCAGTTTTGGGGTTAACTTTAGTTGGTATCCCTATTGTTTATAGTAGGCACCACTAAATGGTGCCGATTCCCTTGTTCACAAACTAAACTAAATTTAAGTTCAGTGCATCTTTTTCTTTCTATTTCATTAAGAAAAGGACAGAAGATAAATTTTAGTTTAGTCCTGTCAAATTAATCAGCGCCTGTCACTACTCCATACAAGTTTAGACGTGATTAAACTTACGTCAGTTTACGTCAAGCGCTGATTAATTTGACAGGACTAAACAAAAAAATTTCTTCTTTCCTTTTCTTAATGAAATAGAAAGAAAAAGATGCACTGAACTTAAATTTAGTATAGTTTGTGAACAAGGGAATCGGCACCAATGTCTTACTTTACTCTATGGCACCACCGATTTATTAAAGGGGATTCTCTCAAACTCGTAATGAATGTAATTCGTCTTATTTTAGTTAACCATGTTGATTGTGCTATTACGGTGTCTAAAAACGACATTGGAATTAAGTCGCAGTTTATTTAGAGTTAATTTTTTATTTCATTCTGTATCATGAAGTCGCGGAACTATAGATAAAAATATTTTAAATGTTCTAATAGTTATTCGTTTCAAAGTAATTTTAATTTAAAATGGCAGACAGTGAGCAAGCCCAGGCACCTTCGCCTCAAGATTTAGGATCATCAAGATCAAAATTAGGTAAAGAAAAAAAAAAAATGGCCTCTGATCGTGTAAATTTATGAATGTTTTGTAGTTATTTTAGGTTATTAAAAATATGTGGAATATGTTATTATTTGTAATAATCATGCAATGACCATGATGTCATTTTAGATAGATAAGATAGTACACTATAAAAATTACAGATATAAATGTAGAACTGTTACATAGGGTGTCACAATAGGCGGTCTTGTCGCTAAAAGCGATATTTTACAGACAACCGTTAGATCAAAAGTAGAAGGAGAGACAATACTGCAGGTAGTCAGTAGTGATACCATTTACATATACAATAAATAAGTACATACATAAAGCATATAGATACTTCTAAAATAATAAACATGATGAAAGAGCAAGGAACTTTAAGTAATGATGATGTTTATGGAGAGGGGAAGTGATTATGTACGTTTTGAGTGTTTAGGGATAATTCATTAAGACTGCGCCGAGCACTAAACGGAGCTTAGTATAGCCACTAAGCTCCGTTTTAATGATTACAATAAAACATAACAATTTAAAACTACTGTTTTCAGTAAATAATAACGTATGGTGTTGTGGAGCACAACTTAACAGGGTTAATTTCTGCATTTTCATTCTAAAATAAAAGAAATCACCGAAAAAACGATGAGGGCGCCACTGTGCGGTCGGCGCAGTCTTAAGAAACTGGGGAAAAACATAAGTGGAAACACTGGTCTAAACTAATGTAATTGGCCTTGGCCGTTTTATTATTATCGTTAAATTCATATTTGAAGTATAAAATCTACCTTCGCACCTCGAACTAAATTCTCTAATTACCAGCCAGAAACCAGACTAAACCGGCTAAAACGAGATATAAATAAGATCTTTAAACAATCCGGAGTGGCTTCGCCGCGCCGCGGTTGCAACGTCCACCACAGTTTGTGGTCTCCCTCATCCTAGTTGCACTACTATATTGGTTATTTAGTCCGTTTTAGTCTGTATATTCCTAATTTATGCAGTTGGATTTATTAGGGGAACTTCGTGTTCAGTTTGTAGATTGCAAACATTTGTGTATGCAACCATTTGGACATCCCAAGTCTGCGTAATAATAATGCCTGTAGAATCGTGTTGATTCTAAAATTAAGAGGATTGTGAAGCTGTAAATTTTCATACAAAAAGCGATAACGTTTTTCCCCGTGTAAACATAGTAATTTACATTATTTTTGGTTATGTTGTAGATATAATTAAAAACTAGGTGCGTAAGTTTTTATTATACACTAGCTGATGCCCGCGGCTTCTCCCACGTGGATCTCGGTTATCGCGACCAAAAGTACATAACCATGAAATTTTGATCCCATCGCGTTCCCGCAACCCATGGGAAACTATTCCAGGGATAAAAAGTAGCCTAGATATGTCTTATTCCAAGATAAGAGCTATAATCTATCCCTGTACCTCAGCCAGATCCGTTCCAGACGGCTTATTTTTTCCCGACACTTCTAACAAATATCATTATATTTTAGCCAATGTATACAAAAACTTGACAAATTATATACTAAAACCTTCTTCGAGAACCGCTCTATCTATTGGTGAAAACAGCATGAAAATCGGTGCAGTAGTTTTTAAGTTTATCGCGAACAGACAGACACACAGACGCGACGGAGGACTTTGTTTTATAATATGTAGTGATATTATTTTTTTCTTAAAAGTTGCGTTTTTATAAAAAAAATAATATATACATATATTACTAAACTGAATTACAAAAAAAAAACAAGTACAGACTTAGATTAAGGTTTACTGAATCTAATGAGACCTTAATTGTCTCATTTCGTAAAGGCTTAGGGGGGTGAAAACGTTATCACCCGAAACAATATTTCAAAAAGGAAATGTAGGTTCAACCTTCAAGACATGCAACTCTCTCTATCACTTCCGGAGGTAGGCAGAGCAAGCGGTACGAAACACATTGCATTTTTGAAAATACCTACTCACACCGCGTATCGGCACTTTACAATCCTCGACATCATGACATTCATATAAGTTTGACTGTCGTTACGACTAGACAGAAGCCCAAAAGCCTCACAATCAATCTTACCAAGAGGTATCGTGTTACCCAGTAACTGGGTTGTGGAGGTCAGATAGGCAGTCGTTGCATGTAAAATACTGGTATTCAGCTGGATCCGGTTAGACTGAAAGCCGACCCTAACAAAGTTGGGAAAAGGCTAGGCAGATTGATTTTGGTTGAACTTTTCGGGACGAACACTTTTACGAAAATTATATAATTATGCCTTATATAATTGTATGTATTTATTGTATACAGGAAAAGTTCGTAATCAGTGCGCAACTTTTGACAAATTAAACTTAAACGTGTTTTATTATACACCTATTTCTTATTTTGATATGTCTTAATACAAAAAAAAAAATAAGTTATCGTTAACGAAAGTTGTTTATTTTGAAACTGGTATAATGGATACTCGTCGCGGAACGGAACGGAACACAGTAGTAGGTACCTATCAGCGGTGCGCTCACCCATTGATATTATTACGAATAGATTGTATCCATATTTTGCTGATTTCAAGTAGGACCAAAAAAAAAAACGTATTGAACAAATAATGGAAATCTATTCTAAAAAAAAATGCGCTCTGGTTATAAACTTATTCTGTATATACATAAGTGATACACCGCAGACTACCTGCAGTATTGTCTTCTTTCTTCCTTTAATTCATCCAAAGGTTGTCTGTAAAAGCGATAAGACCGCCCTATGTAACATTTCTACATTTATATCTGTATTTTTTATGGTGTACAGTGGCCAGCACATCACGCTACACGAAACTGTCAAATTTCTCCAAACGATTTCAAACTTTAAGGCCCAGATATATGACAGTGACCTTGAGTGGTTAGCTTGCGTGTTTTGTACTGAGCTTTCGCAACGCGTTGTAAGTCTAGCCAGTAATAGGACTCGCCCATCCATGAGCGCTGTCCCAAATAACACGCATTATTAATTTATTATACATAAAACAACCGTGTACCGTGTGATGCCGGACGTAAAGAACAGCACCACCCCATTTCCTCCCGTGGGTGTCGTAAAAGGCGACTAAGGGACTTACTAGAGAATGGGCAGAAGCGTTCTCTATGTATTTTAACACCATACTGCGATCGCCAACCCGCCTGCCAAGCCTGGCGATTATGGCAAACCCCCCCAATTGGGGGAGGCCTATGTTCAGCAGTGGACGTCTTTCGACGAAAATGATGAATGATGATGATGACATAAAACAAAAGGTATTTTAATAAACCACGTATACTAAAAGAAGAATAATTAAATTATCTTTAAAAAGTTGAAGGTTTCAGAAAAATACGCTTGAAAGATTTTGTGTGATTTTCAGTTTTTTATCCGCGTTAGACATAATTTTACAAATTAATTTTACTATGTAATATAAACATAATCTTAAATATTCACATATTAAGTTATTAAGAAATTGCTCTAATTTAACATATATTTTTTAAAAATCATTTACACTACTCGTTTAGACGTAATCTTTAATATAAAATCATTAAACGTCGGTTATCGTCACCTTAAAATGATGTTAATTATGTTTAAAATCGCACAAGAAAATTTTACAGTTTGTGGTAACTTAATGTGCTGGCTACCGTACATAATAAAGAGTACGAGTATTCTATCTATCTATCTATCTATCTATCTATATTGTTGTTAATAATTTATTATTACTTCTGAAATATATTTTCTATTCTCCAGACGAGCTCATCAAATGTCCATAATTACGGTTGACATGCAATAACTCGTTACCGATCAAATTAGTCTAATTAATAGTCTACACTCAGCGTTAGTTCCGAAAACAGTGTTGCTTTGATAAAATCTACTGAAAACCAACTTATATTTGCTGTTCCAAAACCACTTATGATTCCAGCTGAAACCTTATTTCGTGTAAATATGATTGATTTTCGCATGAGTTTTTGAAATGTAGTCTTTCGGAGTTGGTGCCAGTAACTTTGTGCAGTTCTATTTTCATTGTGTTGCAATCGTAAAATTGTTGCTTTAATAATAAAAATTAAAGCATAAAAAGTTGCAAAAGGTTTTATTGGACGTCGTAATTTACTGTGTAACAGATTTTAAGTGGATTTTAGCGTAGTATTTATTCAGAAATTAAGGAATGTCCTAAATATTTTCTGGTAATAGAATTCCTTAAGGCGATGATAACCGACTTTTAATGATGTATGAGTTAATGATTTGAAAAAAAAAAAAAAAAATTGCACATTTTCTTAATAACTTAATATATAAATGTAATGGGTTCGATCCCCGCACGGAACAAATATTTGTATGATCTACAAGTAGTTGTTCCGGGTCTGGCTGTTTGTGTATGTGAGTTTAAATGTTTGTAAACGCACCCACGATACAGGAGAAATTCCTAGTGTGGGGCAACGTTTAAAAAAAAAAAAAAAAAAAAATATTATGTCTTATTACATACTGAAATTAATTTGTAAAGTTATGTCTATCGCGGATAAAAAACTGAGAATCACGCAAAATCTATCAAGCGTATTTTTTTGAAACCTTTAATTTAATTATTGATCTTTTATTAAAATACCTTTTGTTACCATTTGGTATTGTTTTAGAGTTTTTTTTAAATACCTTTTGTTTTATGTGTAATAAATTAATAATGCGTTTTATTTGGGACAGCGCTCCTGGATGGGTGAGTCCTATTACTGGCTGGACGTATGACGCCTTGTGTGAGCTCAGTACAGAACACGCAAGCTAACCATTCAAGGTCACTGGCATGTATCTGGGCCTTAAAAAGTGTCCGACCAGGCCAGAACGCAAAAGATACTTATTTTTGCCTCCAAACAGTTGCTGAGTTTGTTTTAAGGGCTCATAAGTACTGTTTTTCTTCTCGCTGATAGTGGCGCGTGTTGGATCATTTAGCTCCCTTCAAAATGGTCGAGCTGAATAGTGCTGATCCATGCGTCATATTCGTCAACGGGCGCCGTCATTAGGGAATGGTCATCTCTTAGCTGCCACAGCTTATTTTAATTATTTTAATTTAGAAATGTTTTTTTTTGTTTCTGTTTGCTGTACATACTCAGGACGCTTTTCACATGTACGTTTATTTTACCTCGTTCTCACATCGAATTATAATTTCAACATTAGATGTAACAATATAGTTAAAATCAGTGTCCATGGAGTTTTTGCTGTTCTCTGTTCTTTTCCATATAAACATCCACAGTCAAATAGCCTTTGACAGAACGAAGTCTGTCGGGTCAGCTAGTCTGAAATAAATTCTATTCTATTTTTCTTTATGGCAATGGTGCCGATGTCGACAATTCTGCCAATGTCAGATCATTAATCAGCGCTTGACGTAATTTTAGTCGGCAAGTTTTTAATCACGTCTAAACTTGTATGGAGTAGTGACAGGCGCTGATTAATTTGACAGGACTAAACTAAAAAAAATCTTCTGTCCTTTTCTTAATGAAATAGAAAGAAAAAGACGCACTGAACTTAAATTTAGTTTAGTTTGTGAACAAGGGAATCGGCACCATTGTCTGACCTGGAGATCGATACCAGCGGGGTAATTGCGTAACGCAGTTACGGTGATAATGGGTTTCATTTTGACAGTTCAACAACATTCATTGCGTTATTCAAATTCAAGGCACCATTGTATTACTTTGTAGGGTAAATGCACGTAAAAGGGGGATGATATTTCCTTTTCTCGTCTATCCCATGTTGTGGGGTATCATTGGATAGGCCGTTCAAAAATATTACGGGTCTGTGGAAACCATTTCTCGATCCAGGGATCTGTTAAAGCGTAATATTAAGCTTTAAAGGGGTCATTTTTGTTAAGAGTCAAGTGTGTGTAACAAATAAATGGTTGTTTTTGGATATGTGAAAAAAATCACGGCAGTAATATATAAGGTGTAACTAATCATACACGAAATATTTTAAGAGAAACATCTTTATGTGGAAAAAAAAAACCATAGCAGTGAACATTTTTTTTTAATCTGTTTTATATTTTTACATAATTATTATAATTTTAAAATTGCTTGAGACATTTTGCAAAAAAACCTTTACTTACTTATTCTATGAATGACCCATCCGGACGCGAGGTCGGTGGCGGCGCGAGAGCGGCGGCGGGCGGCGCCTTTTGATAATAAATCATCATATCAAGTAATTTTAAACAATTTAATTTTTTAAATAATATTCTCAAATAAAAAAAAAATCGTTTCCATAGCTTCTTTACCACCTATAGGTGTATCTCTTAAAATATTTCCTGTTTGAATAGATACACCTTAATATAACGAAATTAAAAGGAAAACTATCACAGAAAAGTAGGCTTTACAAGATAACGAGTAATAGTCAACCATCTTATATATACAACATTATTTTTAGTATATGCAAAACCTTAATATAGTTTGTTCAGAATAAGTAACTGAATCGATTCCAATCGTTTTTACACCATGTTATATTTTTTCCCAAAAATATTTAAAAAAGGTTACAAGTTGGACACCGAGCGACACTAAGTACCTATCCGCACTTGACCATTACGACAAAGTCCAAAGCCTGCAAGTGTGATGGAAAATGTTATCACCAGGTAATTACAATACAATCGTCTTACCTACTGCCAAATTAATATTATTATTAATGAACGCAAGGCGCGGGCGGCGCGGGTGTGCCGCGTGGTGAGCATGTTTTTGTACGGACAACCAGGTAACATAACAAGCTTATAACTTTGTTATTTTTCATGATACAGTTTTGAAATTTTGTACATAAATTCTTTACATAAAAATACTAGACACGTGTTTCGGGTTTCGCATAAACTAAAACTAATGTTGTATTTACAGTTGGAATGTTTGGGAGAACATGCATTTCAACTAGAATGTTTGTTCTTGGGATTCATTCATCCCAACTACGCAACCTTTAATTGTGCGTGGTCCAACACTCATTTGACCGCAATTTTTATGTTTTAATGATGGAGTGGGCTACCTCTTTGATCTGCTGTTGGTCAAGCGTGACTGCTAAGCGTGGGATCCTGGTTTCAATTTCCAGGTCAGGCAATGTAGGTATTAATGGGATTTTCCATTCAGAATTTCTTGTTAGCAGTTCGGCAATTGGCTCGGCCCCTTGTGGCTCCAATACACTTCAGCCCAACCTTTCGACGAATACAGACGATGTTATGTTATTAAAGTGGAAATCAATTACTTCATTCAACGCCTTTCGCTTCGCTCTCGCTGATTCGGCGAACAGCTTCCAATTACTCCTTATCCCACAGAGCACGGAATCGCCGCGCCCGGCAGTGTCTAGAGACGGCATATGCCTAATAATAAAATTAGTGGTGCTGAACGCGCGTTAACCGCACAACTGCTGACATTACGGACTACCTTCAAATCTACACAAATAAATAAAATTGTGGTGTCTGTTTTAATAACAAAATAACAACTTTTTCTAAATGCATATGAAAGTATAAACGGTACAAGATTACACAAAAAAAAAAAAAAACAATTTTGACTCTAATCTCCGAAACGGCTGGACCGATTTTGACGGGACTTTGACTGGTAGATAGCTCATGTTATAAGGAGTAACTTAGGCTACTTTTATTTTAGGAAAAGCCATGTGGGCGCAGCAGCGGGCACGAGCTAGTAAATAAATAAAACTCAGGTAAATAACACTCATTGCCAAACATAAATTCATAAAAGAAATATTCGATGAAATAAAATCAAATCAAATCAAATTAAATATAAAAATTGGTTGTCTGTAAAGTCGGTTTATGGACGATAATTTTACGTGATAACGTAATACAAGCCGAACGCTTAGGCCGATCGTGCCTCTCTATCGCTTGTTCCACGCTCTCGCTTGCACACTCGGCTCAGGCGGAACGTGACAATGAGTCATGGCTTTTTCGTGCGTTCAACCGGCGTTCATCCATACTAATATTATAAATGTGAAAGTAGCTCTGTCTGTGTGTCTGTATGTTACGTTTTCACGCCTAAACCACTGAACCGATCGTCATGAAATTTGGCAAAGATATAACCTGGGATATAGAGAAGGACATAGGCTATTTTTTTACGAGATAATCGACATCCACGCGGGCGGAGTCGCGGGCAAAAGCTAGTCGATTTATGACGGCGGTTTTTGACGTTATCACGTCAAAAACAGAAAACAATATAATCAGTACTTTCTCTACGACACTGGTACAGCCAAACACAAACTGGTATAGGTTTCAAAGCCCGTGTCTCACACGCGTCTGGCGACAGTGACTGTGGAGAAAACATATGAAAGTAGTTGAGTTTAGAGCATACCATGACTCACCGCGACGCGCGAGGGATGGAACCGTGACGCGCGTGTCACTTTACGTACCTATGTCGCGTTGCCAACCATGCTGTTAAAAACAGTAATTACTCTAAAATACTGTTAACTGTTCAACAAAAATAAAGTATATGAATACTAGCTTTTGCCCGCGGCTCCGCCCGCGTAGATGTCGGTTATCGGGTAAAAAAGTAGCCTATGTCCGTCTCCATATCCCAGGCTATATCTCTGCCAAATTTCATGACGATCGGTTCAGCGGTTTAGGGGTGAAAAGGTAACATACAGACAGACAGACAGACAGACAGACAGAGTTACTTTCACATTTATAATATTAGTATGGAAGTATGGATACTGTTAACACTGATATCCAGAGCTATACCTAAATAAAAAGTTTCAGATACTACGTAGAACATCATTCCTAGGTATGGGCGTGGTGGTTCAGCCAGCTTTAATTTCAGAATCAAATCGTTAACATCTCAAATTTTCGGGACACAGTAAACCGGTCCTAACTATTCTATCTTTTAGATATTAGTGTTATAGTTAGGGCCGGCCGCCGTGGCGAACACCTGGCGAGGCGCAGCGCGGCGCGGTTGCCACTGCCAAACAAATATCAACGTTGCTTGCCTAAAAATAAAGTTGAGAATAAATAACCTGAGACGTGCACGTCTTTCCGCTTAGACGTGCTCTCGAGCTAATGGAAGTTTATTTATGTTCAACTTTGTATCAATTAGTACAAGGTTGATATTTGTTTAGCAGTGACGAATACGCTGCGCTGCGGCTCGCTAGATTTGTGCCGACTCTTAGTTCTGCCACCTGAGTATTCACAGAATGAATATTTTTATTGAAGAATGCTAAATGTTGGGAAGACAGAAATAGAGTATCAATACATTTTATAAAAAAATATTTCTCGTCTATTCGGTGAGCCTTACGTACGAAGCCTTCAAAATTAGTACTAAATTGATGAGTTGCGCTAGTAGCACTAATGAATACTGTAGTTATTAGAAAAAAAAAAATATATATACTGTAAATTTTTCCGATATACTGTTTATTTTCCCACTTTAACCATTATATACTTTATTTCTTGAACGAGGCCTGAGTGTCTTTACGTCATTTTTGTCATAGTGCGAGTAAACAGTGACATGCTTAGTTTATATGGAGAGTGTTGATAATGCCGCGTCTACCAGCGTTCCCCGAGGCGTCTCCGTGCTCTGTGCCATATCCTATTACGTGTTATTCTCCAAGTTATAATTATAAATCTATGAATATTAATAGCTGTTATTATAATTAAGCTTTAGTTCAAGTCGCTGAACCGGTATGATAGTGACAAGTGGCAATATACCTATTTGTGGAGCTGCTGCCCTAGTACCCATAAGGGCATAATTCACAGACCGAACTTTGATTTCACCTTGTTAAGTAAGCATCGCATACGAATGTGAACATTATTTTTATCGTATTTATGTTCATACTGATACTGAACATGAGGCAGGACCTCATGTTCAGTATCAGTATGGTTCAATTCCTAGGTAGGGCAAAGTGTTATTAGGTTTTTCCATCGGGAATTTATTAGTAGCAACCGTAGTCTGGATTTGTGACCGGTTGATGGCAATAGGCTCGATTTAAACACATTTCTGGCGAAATGGAGGTCTACTGTAGGTACAAATTTGCCTAACGTATAAAACAGTATATTTTGTGTTAAGGGGCCGTGCACGAAATCGACTGATTTTGATCAATTTGTTCAATGTTTTTGAGAAAGGGAAAAATAGTTTAAACAAAATTATTTGTGATTTGAAAAGTCGTGTTCTATGTTTTGCATGTGGCTGAAAGAGATTTTTCAAATAAATTAAGTTTTCACGGTAAATCACTAATATTCGCAACAAGTTTTCCGAAAAATGACGCGGAGACTGACATTTGATCATCATTCTACATGAAACTACTTTTGATTTTGAACATTAAAAAATATCATCAACATCATTTTATGGTATACTTGTATGTGGCTGAACCACATTTTTCAACTTCCATACAAAATATAGCAGAAATATAATATTGAAAAAACCTTTTTTTTGTTTTAAACCCCGTCAGTAATATATTTTTCCTATTATTTACCAAATCATATCAAGAAATTGAAAAAAAAAAAAAAAAGATTATACAATATCTTCATTAAGTAAATCAACGGCGAAATAAACTATATTTTGGAGAGCACAAAAATGATGAAACTATTAACAGCTGCTGTGACAGACACGAATGGTTTAGCACCATGAAAACTGTAGGTACTTTTATAGTTACACAGACTTAATGTTTCAATTATTTCATGTTTTCTCACAATTAGATAAGAAATTGACAAAAGAGAGTATTTTCGTGCACGGAGCCTTAATGTTCATATTCGTATGGAATTCTTGCTCACATTCGCTTATAGAGTATGAACATTATATGCATATGAGTAAGATCCAAGTATGAAATGTTTACTAAGGCCCGTATTATAGAACGTCACTCAATACTCAAGCGTTACTTAAGACTAGATTCAAGCCATTTGATTGGTTGAAACTAGTTTTAAGTAATGCTTGAGTATTGATTGCTGTCCTGTAATACGGGCCTAAGTAAAGCATAAAGTCGAAGTGCGACTAGCCCTATGTAGCAAAAGTTTTGCAGTCTTGTGTTTTATGGCTTGTCTTGCCACGGCGCCAGATATAAATGTAGCTACCAACATTTGAACCCAGTATTTGAAGACTTTGTTAGACAAGATGGCAAATCGTAATTTAACTATTGATCTTTTAATATACGTGTTTTATTAAAATACCTTTTATTTTATGTATAATAAATTAATATTGCGTCTTATTTATTTAAAAAAAAACCACATAAACCTACATGGGCACATATGAAACGTCAGGAGCTAGGTGCACGGTTCCAATTAGTCGTTTCCTATGGAGAAGAGCCGGTAAGAAACTCCACGGTTACTTTTATAATTGGCTTTTACAATATTTCAAATAACAGTGTTAATAGGTATTGAGAGGAAGGTGTAGCAGGCCTTTCAGAAACATGAAAATGATCAGAAATCTACAATCTACTAGGCCTACAACGTTCTCACAAAATAGAAAAGAATCTATATAAAAGATTATTTTTTTTGTATATAAAAATGAAAACCTGTATAAACGAAATGACATGATTGCCATTACAACTACAGTTGTTACAAGCTACAATTCTAATTTCAACTCATATGGGTTTTGTGGACATGAAACCCACTAATATGAGTTGGAATTTGAATTGTGTATAAAATGTCAAATAATGAAAAGATTATGTTAAGGAAGTATGTCAATAAATTAAATAAAGATAAACATCGTTATTTGGGAGCAGTTAATAGACATTTACATAGTTATGCCGTTCATGAGGTACACACGGCTACATATCAAGCTATACAAAACTAGTTTGCGCTGGTCTCACATTGTATAGGATTTCCATATAAAGAGAGATCAGCTTATACTGGAAAATTATAGCTTGATATGTAGCCGTGTGTACCAGGGAACCCACATGTGCAGAAGGAATTAATGCCAAACTTCCTTGTCTTCAACGTAGTCTTTAATCTTATAATATGCTTCTTTGATAAGGACCCGTTTGATGTGGGTTTTGAACTTTCCATCGCTAAGTTCTGTAACCAAGTTTGGCGACTTGTTTTAACACAGTAACGGGAAGCTATTGCCGAGTATTAAAGGATCCATTTTCTGTTAAAACAAGACACTTCATGTACCACTGTTACTTAAATCTGTTTTAACATAAATACTTTACTATTGAACCCAAAAAATAAAAATGTCGCTATCAAAAAGTTACAATCACAAACAAAAATATTTTTTTAATTAAGTTAAAAAAATAAACCGTTTTAAACAATTCGCTAACGATGAATCAAGCTTTAATTATGTAGGCATTTCAATTATTAATATGGCTATTAATTATTTTCTTACAGCGACCGGTTTCAGAATGACATCGACCGTTGGGTTTCGCAAAATGATTTACGCCGAAAAATTATTATTTTCAATGAATTTTCGGGCAGTAATTAAGGCCTTACTTTTCTTGCATGAAGTCAGCGAAATATTTTAATTAGGTGGTCCGAACTGGCAGCTGCGGTACACCTACACCTATGTGGCATTTGTTCGGGGTCATGTGAGAGCGAGGCAGTGAAAAAATAATGCGGAATATTGGAACAATTATCAAGCGGAAAATTTTGTGTCCCCCGCTTAGGGGGGAAAACTAGAATTGAAAAAAAAAACTAATTCCAACTTATTGAAAGTTATTTTTTTTACATTAGGGTTCAGTTTTCCCCACTAAGGGGGATTCTCTGGGGGATTAGTGAAATAAGCAGGGGTGAATTCTAGACTGGTTTTTACATATTCTACTTTTCCTCTTAAGGGGGATTTTTCAGGGGGGATTTGTGGAATAAGCCACTTCAACCATCAGCGAGACATCTGAGTGAGCATGACATACTCTCACAAGATAACCAAAAATAAAGCCAATCAAGAGCGAGTCGGACTCGCGCACCAAGGATTCCGTTTCATCAAAAAAATTACGTTAGTTCCACTATCGGTCAAGAGATGGCACTGATCTAAAACTACAATATTAGAAAAAGTTTGCTATTTAGAGACATCGTTTTATTTTTCCTGTAATCTTTACATAAACTTCTATCACAGAATAATTTCAGATTTTTCTCTATGCAAACTATCATATATGGTATTTTTTTTAAAATGTTGCGTCAAAAGTCTAAAGCTGTACGGCCTAAAAAATGTTTGAGAATGTGCAAATAACGCTATAATGATACCCTACATACCCTAGTAGCCCCACTTCGAATTTTTAAGAAACCCGTTCAGTCCCAGATGCAAAAAAAAAAAAAAAATTGATTGCAAAATAGCTGGGCAAATGTCATCTAAAACTGTTCCAAATTTAAAGTCAGTTAGTTAGTAGATTACTAGCTCATTGATAGCTGTGACAGATAGACTGAGTCGCACCATACGGGTTCTTTTTTATAATTTTAGTACGGAACCCTAATAAGGTGAAGGGCGGGCATTTTGATTTATAAAATAGCGTTTCAAAACTAACAAAAACACAACAAAATAAAAATATGTCTAGTCAAAAATTTAAATAAGACCTAGCCGTATAAAATGTCTATTCATATTCTAAATAGAAAACCCATTTTCAGGTTAAATGTCTAACTTCCAGAACCTTTTTTTTGTGATCCTGTATTATCCAGATCTTCACCCTCTTTTCGCATTACAATAGAAAAGAATGGATGTGCGTAGATGGATGGTACCCGGCGTATACAGTGTGACTGAGAAAACGATGGACATATTTATTCACGGATATGATAATTTATAATAATAATAATAATAATATCTTTATTCATCAAGTAACATGGCTCAATTGTGTTAGTAGCAATATTCCTAACTCCTATGTTAGCATTCCTATTCTAATCACTTAAGACGCAGTTATATGCCAGTGACCTTGAGTAATTAGCTTGCGTGTTCTGTACTGAGCTCACGCAACGCGTCCTACGTCCAGCCAGTAATAGAACTCTCTCATCCAGGAGCGCTGATCCAAATAAGAAGCATTACTAATTTATTATAAATAAAACAAAAGGTATTTTAATAAAACATGTATACTAAAAGGTCAATAATTAAATTTTCTTTAAAAAAGTGAAGGTTTCAGAAAAATACGCTTATACCGTTATAACTTTACAAATTATTTTATTCTGTAATATAAACATAATCTAAAATATTCATATATTAAGTTATTAAAATAATGCTATAATTCAACATATATTTTTTCCAAATCATTAACACTACTCGTTTAGACGTGATCTTCAGTATAAAATCATTAAAAGTCAGTTATCGTCACCTTAACCTAAAACCATGAATACATGTGAATAACTGCCACACGCCTAACACCGAGGTGGACAGCTTGCAGCAGCGACTCACATTTATATGTTATGGACCAAGTGATAATTTGGGCATTATACATAATGCCCGATCATTATGAATAATGCCCAATATGAGATTGCAAATAGATAATAACTATTCAAATAATCAAACTGACCGGGCATTATACATATTGTCCATCACTTTTTGGGCAGAGTAATACAAACATATTTAATTTTAATTTTTTTATTGTTATTGTCGTTTGACAAGATTTCAGAATCAATCCTTTGGGTTAGGTTAGGTAGAACAGTGGCCATTAACGCCACATCCCCTCTATTGTTGGTGAATCATTTGGGTTAGGTTAGGTTAGAACAGTGACCATTAACGCGCGAAGGCGAGCGAGCGTAGCGAGTGTGCCGCGGTAGCGGCCGCCCCGAGCGCTCCCCTCTATTGTTGGTGAATCATTTGGTTAGGTTAGGTTAGAACGTATATTATCAAATTGCCCAATTGTCATGTAGCAATATATAATAATGACCGTGCAATGTGATAAATAATGAAGTTAATATAGTAATTAATCACTTAGCCCGATAGAGCTAGACATTATTCATAATGCTCGTATATTATTATTAATGCCCGCATTAATCACCTGGTCCATAACATATATAAACAATCAAGTCTGCTCGCCACACAGCACAGAATAAGGTTGGAAGTCTACTCCAGCTTCAGAAAACACCCCTGACGCACTACAGAAGCGGGGAAACCCCATCAATATTCTGAACGCATTTATATTGAACGCGAAGGATGCTGTACGATTTCTGCGTATAATCGGCCCACAGACTGCACGTGTAAAATTAATGATTAAAAAAAAACTTTTTAAAAACAAGCTTTTAGTTAATTGCCCTAAAAAAAAGTAAATAAATTTTAAATTAAATCATACCAATCAATTTAGTACATGTATTAATACACAATTTATTAACTGATAAAAAAGCTTGTCGCGAGATTTGCATAATTATTATAAAGGATACATTTTCTTTCAAAGAATTACTTATAATACGTAGGTATGTCAAGCAAGACTAGTTAGTACACAGGTATATCTCGCGACAAGCTTTTATAGCGTTTTTAAACTTTTTTTTTACCATTAATATTATTTTTTATTTTTTATGTTCTTGTTGATATTTTAAGGAGTAACAAGGCTACTTTTATTTTAGAAAAATCCACGCGTGCGCATGGGGTTGGCTTCCAGTCTAACCAGCACTCACACGATCAATCGCGATCTGAATAGTTCGGAAGGATATTGCTTCATATGTTCGAAAAAAATTGGTTGTCTGTAAAGTTGGTTTACGGACGAGAGTTTAACGTGACAACGTCATAACAAAACATTGATGCGGCGCAAGCGTACAATGAGCGTAACGGAACAATGAGCGTAACGGCACAATGAGCGTAACAGGACAATGAGCGTACCGGGACATTTTCGTGCAAGCAGCCGGCGTTCATCGATTTATTAGACGTTGTCACGTCAAAAAACCATCTGCTCAAAAACGTAAATAACGCAATGAGTGTGTTGAACTATCAAAACGAAACCCATTCCTATTAAAAGTGTGCTACGTAACTACCATCAATTTTATAGCAACTAGAATCAATTATATTATCGTGTAAATTTTGACGTTCAAAAGTGGCATTTATGTGCCTTTTTGAAATAAATGATTTGATTTTGACTTTACCCCACGGATACAGCTGAATACCAGTATTTTTAAGATCCGGGTCAAATAGTTTAGATCCCATTTTTTCATATTTGGAACGTGAACTGAATTCAGAATATGTCCCTTCAATGTGTCCCTCGTTTAAGCAGTCAGCCTGTATATTTGACGTGACAATGACTTATTTTTGCGGTAGCGGCGTACTTTAGACGTTTATAGATGGATTACTAAAACTCTTTTGGTTGTAGACGTCAAATCTTTTTAGGGTTAGGCTTAATATACATCGGTTAGGCGTAGTTGGCATTTTTAGGGTTCCGTACCAATATGGTAAAAAGGAACCCTTGGTGCAACTCAGTCTGCCTGTCCGTCTGTCACAGCTGGATATCTCAAGAACTACTAATGCTATCGGTCACGGCAGACCCCGTCAGTGTGTGCTGACATCTCTTTGAGGCGCGCGTGGAACACAACGCGCCGTCGGCCCGGGCCTGGTCCCTACCGGATGGCGAGCTGCCGCTCCCTCACGCATTCCACCTCCTCATTCGCGAGCATTACTGCTTCGCAGAAGGAGGTAACTGCCTCTCATGCACTCACGCTCCGGACCATGGCCTGGACCAGGGCTGGACGCGAGCGATCAAGAGATCGCCTCCGTGAGGACACGGTAGTGCTTTGCCCAGGCCGGGCAGACCTCCATCGTATGCTCCACCGTGTCCTCCGGGCCATCCACACAGTGGTAACACCCGGGCGTTTCCTCCCGCCTAATCCGAAACAGGAACCTCCCGAAACACCCGTGTCCGGTGAGGATCTTTGTCAGGCGGAAGGTGAGGACGCCGTGGCGCCTCTTTAGCCACTCCTCAAAGAGGGGACTAATCACCACAATTGTGGCGTGCCCAGGGACACACACACTAGACTCTAACAAAATTTTGCACATTAAAGCTTAATATTACGCAAACAGATTCCTGAATCGAAAAATTGTTTTCACAAACCCGCAATATTTTTAAACGGCCTACCCAACGATACTCCTCAGCATGAGATAAACGAGAAAAAGAATATCATCTCCACTTTATGTGTACGGGAGGTACCTTATAATATAATAATAATGTATATAATAATGTATGTATATAATAATTTGTTCAAGATTTTATTTTACCGCTTTGTCGGTGTGATTAATATGTATACCCATACTAAATTTCAGCTTTCTAGGACTAAGAGTCTCTTAGCTAAGCCGCGGACAGACAATCAGACAGACCGACAGACGGACATGGCGAAACTATAAGGGTTCCTTGTTGACTACGGAAATCTAAAAACATTTAAATATAATACATTACACACATACACCTACATAATATAAGGTGTATCTATTCATACACAAAATATTTTAAGAGATATACCTAAAGGTGGTAAAGAAGCCATGGCAACGATTGTTTTTTAAATCTAAGTATATTATTAAAAAAAAAAAAAAAAATTACTTAATGTGATGATTAAATATCAAAAGACACCGCACTCGCGCCGCCACCGTCGTCGTCGCGTCCGGGCGAGTCATTCATAGAATAAGTAAGAAAGGTTTTTTGCAAAATGTTTCATGCAATTTTAAAATTAAAATATTTACGTAAAAATAAAAACCTTACATAAACATTTTTTTGTTTGTTGCTATGGCCAATTTACCACCTATAGATGTTTCTCTTAAAATATTTTGTATATGAATGGATACACCATATACATAATATACATACATATGTACTTCTAAAATACTTATCACAAAAATAACTAACAACTATGATGAAGTGGAAATATAGTGTTTTTCACTCTTCTTTTAAATACTGCAACAGTTAATTGCCGTATTTAATTTAACTACCATCTACCGATTCCTTGGTTAAGATTTTCATTTGCGCGATGTCTTGAGATGATTATGTCGTTCCCATTGTAAATTACCAAAAAAAAACTGCACAAAAAATTGGGTGTCTGAAAGTTGGTTTACGGACGATAGCTTAACGTGACAACGTCATAACAAAACACTGATGCAGCGCAAGCGTACAATGAGCGTAACGGGACAATGAGCGTAACGGGACAATGAGCGTAACTGGACAATGCGCGCAACGGGACAATTAGCGTAACGAGACAGTTAGCGTGACGGGACAATGAGCGTAACGGGACAATGAGTCATCTTTTTTCGTGCATGCAGCCGGCGTTCATCGATTTATTAGACGTTGTCACGACGAAAACCTTTCTCACCCATTTTTTTCTTGCTTCCCTCTCATATAGCACTTTCCTTCCGTCACACTTAGCTGCACTTTTGACAGCACAGGTAGCGGTGTGCACTAATTTGTAATTACTGCCTCCGTCGGGGACGCAAGAGCACCAGTTTCAGCAAGCAAGCTGTTTTGATTAGGCTTGTTGCAGACTCACGATTAAGAGAAAAACTGTAAAGTCAGCTGTTTATCGATCCGTGTTACTTATGGACTATTGGTCCTTCGGTACGGATTTAATTAAGAAATTTTGACAAATATTTCAACTTACGAATTGGCGTCTCCAATAGAGACTCGGGGTATAATTGATAAAGCATCTTTAGTAGGGTCCGGGCAGTACCAACAGCATCCTGTCTATGGTAGCAAGTAGGCTGGATTGTGCGTTTGTGAACCACTGCTGCAGGGTATCAGTTGGGCCTGTTACCTTGCAGCAGTGATGTCACAAATTGTGTCTGTGGTAATGTTTTACTAACATAGTTTGTAAGTATATTGTTACTAACACTTTGAGTCTTGTTGCTTGATTAAATGATTATTATTGACGTGACAACGTCTATTAAATCGATGAACGCCGGCTGCATGCACGAAAAAGGATGACTCATTGTCCCGTTACGCGCATTGTCCCGTTACGCTCGTTTGTTCTATGTTTTGTTATGATGTTGTCACGTTAAACTATCTTCCGTAAACCAACTTTACGGACAACCAATTTTATTATTATTATTATTTATCATTTAGGTTTTTTTTTTAAGTTTCTACAAGTTCTTACGGCGAACTGAGTTAGGAGATTTCAACCATTTGTGACCCCGCGGGTTTTTTAAATGATGTAATTGTAATTGATGGCCAGGACCAATAATAAATATTTTTTAAATTTAAATACATGTATTATTACTATTATACCTTATAAATATCCATAAAAAATATCTTAGACTGAGACGACTTTAAGACGTCGTATCTCCGAAAGTACTAACATTCGACCATAGTTTTATTAGTAACTAATGTTCCGGTTAAAAAGGCCTATCAAACGGTATATCAAATGTTACTATTGAACGGTGGGCCCAGACCCCATACATTTATTTCCCACTCTCCTTTTGGTAACAGATTGAAACAAACAAAAAACTAACCAGTTATTTATTTATTTATATAATAATTTAGCACACAAAAAATGTACAGAGGCGGACTTAATGCCATAGGCATTTTCTACCAGTCAACCTTTGGGTGGAGCAGAGACAAACAGTGGTAGTCGCAATTATGAAAATTGGAGGAACATGTTACAAATATATTATTGGTAGCTTTGGAATGTTTTTATTAACATTAATACCTGCCTACGCCTTCATAATTGCACATAACCGTATTTACCTAAACACTGTTTACATAACGTTATTATGTACATTTACGTATCCATGTGCCCTAATTTGTAATTATAGGCGAGAACGGTGACGTTAGCGTTTCAGTAATACAGGTCGTGGTTTGCTGTGTGTTAACGATTAATCGGTTACTGATAATCGATTGAACTCAATTAAAATCGATTGTCACTTTAATTGAACTTGGGTGTGTTCTAATTCAAGAATGCGGGAGGAAAGAAAGTGTGGGTATAGTCGACCTCGTAATTACTTTGTCAGGTTAAATTTGACTTCATCATCTACCTAGTCTTTTCCCAACTATATTGGGGTTGGCTTCCAGTCTAACCAAATGCAGTTGAATACCAGCATTTTACATGGAGCGACTGCCAATCTGAGCTCCACAACCCAGTTACTGGGTAATACGATACCCCTTGGTAAGACTGGTTGTCAGACTTTCAGGCTTCTGACTGTCAAAGATCCACGAATGTCAGCCGGGACCAACGGCTTAACGTGTTTTCCGAGGCACGGAGGGTTCTCGGTATGTATCGATGGTCACCCATCCACGGTCCGATCGCGGCAAGCGTAGCTTAACCAGATCACTTGCACGTAATAAAACGACCTGGCCGATCTATCCTGTAATAATCTAAAGATATACCTATATGTATACAATTATTCCTCGAATTTTCATAATTGCACCTACCACTGTTTGTCTCTGCTCCACCCAAAGGTTGACTGGTAGAAAATGCCTATGGCATTAAGTCCGCCTCTGTACATTTTTTTTGTGCTAAAGTATTAAATAAATAAATAAATAAATAAATAAATAAATAATCTCACCATAAAAACTTAAGTGAAGTGAGCTGTCAACAGTGTCTTCAACTCTATTTATCAAAATTACGGTGTTGCCAGTCTAAAAATACGGTATATGGCAAAAAAGTACGGGAGATGAAAACTTCAAAATACGGTAAATTTACGGTAACTTTATTTCACAATTAAACATTAAGTTTCAGCCTTTTTGTACATGGAAATATTAATACTTTTAATCATTTTATCGGTAGGATGGAAATCTACGCAGTTTTGGCTTATTCCACAAATCCCCCCTGAAAAATCCCTCTTAGGAAGAAAAGTGGGATATATAAAAACCAGTGTAGAATTCACCCTTGCTTATTTCACTTATCCCCAGAGAATCCCCCTCAGTGGGGAAAACTGAACCCTAATGTAAAAAAAATCACTTTCAGGGGGGTCTTGGAATAAGTTTTTTTTTTTCAATTCTAGTTTTCCCCCCCTAAGCGGGATTATCAGGAGTGAATTCTAGACTGTTTTTTATAGATTCCACTTTTCCTCCTAAGGCCTCGTTTACGGAGACACGGGGCGTCGCGCGTCGCGTGCGGCGTTGCATTTCGCGGCGCGTCGAACGTATTTTCAGTTTACAGACAGGCGGCGCGTGCAGCGGCCCGCGTCATCACACGCGCAAACACAAACATATGGCAATATACGATGCTGTTTATGAAGATGCGGGGCGTGACGCGGCGCGTGGTCTGCCGCGTGCCCCGCTTCTCCGTTAACGCTCTCATACAACGCCATATGTTTGAATTTAGTGCGGGCCGCGCCGCCCAACGCGACACGCGACGCCCCGCGTCTCCGTAAATGAGGCCTAAGGGGGATTTTCAGGGGGGATTTGTGGAATAAGCCGCAGTTTTTGCCTGTTCTCTTAATGAGTTTCTGCGTAAATAGATTCCCAACAATCGATTTTGTTGAAAATTGGTTCAAGTCGGTAATGTGGTTGAAAAGCGCTCGCAATGACGCAATCGGCGTTTGAGTGGGGCAATGACAGAAACATTGTTTCAAATAAAAATAAACTGTATGTAAGGTTGGGTACATCATTTTTAAGGCGCCACTCATAAAGACGAAATTACGGTAGAATTGAACATGTCTTCGGTAGGTGGTAGATATGTTCAAATTACGGTAGGTTTACCGTAATTACGGCTTTGTTGGAGACACTGGCTCTCTATAGTGTCAATCCCCAGCATCAGCCGATCTATTCTGTAAAAATCTCACGGTGAAAACTCAGGTGAAGTGAGCGTGAAGTGAGCTGTTATTCCACATGATGCTATAGGGAATGACACTATTGACAGTTCACTTCACTTAAGTTCTCACGGTGAGATTTTTACAGAATCGCTCGGCTGGTGACATGATAGCTCACTTCACTTTAGTTCCCTAGATGAGATTTTTACTTAATAGAATGGATGGTCTATTTGTTTATGTCACAGTTAGATATGTAGTTACAACCTTAGTGAATTTTAAATTTTCTGGGAATTCTTGTCAAAAGTGGTCAAGTGGTCAACTATTCCTACTAATTAATTACACTCAAGGTTATACAGATGGCAAAATCAACATCGACTAATTGTGATTTTTGTACTAATTCCGTTGATGATGTTTATCACATTTTAAACGAGTGTGTCCGCAACGAGGAATATAGAAATAGCTTGGATGGTAGAATTAGAGAGGTAGGTTACTGTAATAGTGCTTTAGCTGTGCCATTGTCTGATGCAACTAAAGTACTTTACAAATTAGCTATGCTAAGGTTTTGTTAAATGGAAATTGGTATGATTTTGTTAAGCTAACCAGGCGGCATAATCGCATGTGCAACAAAGATTGTTTTATGTCATTATGAATAATAAAAATAAAAGGTTTTACACAAACTTTTTAATGATAATTGCATTAATAACTTTTTAATGTTTTTTATTTTATTTTCATCACTGACTCTCTCTTTAATATTTTTTTTGTTCTTAGCACATGTTTCATGATTATTATATTTATATAGAGAAGTATAAAATGTTTTATGTATTGTGTTTATTGTATTTATGTGAAGGGTACAGCACATACTACCTGCAGTATTATCTCAACTTTCCCCTTAATTCATCCAAATGTAAAATTAGGGATGGGCCGAATATTCGTTTTATATTCGGTATTCCGCATATTCGGCAGGTTTACCGAATATTCGTATTTGGCCGATTATTCGGCTATATCGCCGAAAGTTCGGCAAAGTGGTACTCAAAGTTTTTACTGTATTGAGCCGTGTATGATTTATCATGAGTTGAGTGTTAAATGTATTAATTTTATTAGGTAAGTAATTTACAGTACAGCTTTATGTTTTTGTCGACACTGTAGCTTTATTTCCAATAACAGTAGATAAAAAAATATGGTTATTAAAAACAAAATATAAGTATGCATCTGTTTCGGGCGAAGTTTTACTCCTTACTAGATGATGCAATAACATCTGATACAGCGGGGGTAGCGGGCGGGAGAGTCCGGCGCCAATCCGCGCGCTTTGCGTGAACAAGTTCAGACCTGTATACTGTTCACATAAGGGAATCAATTATGCCGAATATTCGGTTCGGTAAAAGTTTTACCGAACATTCGGCCGATTGTTCGTATTCGGTGAAACCCATGTTCGGCCCATCCCTACTTAAGATCGCTTTTAGCGATAAGATCGCCCCTTGTAAAATTTCTACATAATTATAATGTAATCTGTAAATTTTATGGTGTGCAATAAAGATTATTCTATTCTTGTCTAATGTCTAAATATGATAAAAAACTAACTTAATTATATAGGTAACCTGAGAACAACCGCAAGACCATCTCAGCCTTTAAATATTAAAAACTTACGTAAATAAATAATAACGTTACCTGCCTGTCCCTTGTCAAAAAAGCCTAAAACTCACAGAATAATACGACGCACCTAAATACAAAATTAGCATACAAAACGGATATATAAAAGCAATTGACGACGTCTGAATTCTTTACAACATTTTTACGACTAATCCAGAGTGTGCGGCCCGCCTAATTTCCTTTTCATATATAATTTAGTTCATTTCGTTTGGCGAGGTGCGATTCATTTATTAAATGGTAGACGTTTTTTGTGTCTAGGCTTTGGAGTGAGCCTATGTTTGTTAATTAAGTTTTTCTAGTGTTTTTATAGTGTAATCTTAACATAATTATAATAAGTGTCATGCTTTTTTCTCATTTTGAATAGTGAACCGTGTTTTAATTTGTGATACAAACTGGCTACGTTAATTTACCCTCCTAAATCCATTTTATGCAACTGTAAAAGCATGACAGCTGAGATTTCACTATACGGACAATTTAAGTTGGTTAAATTCACTTTTCTTGTAATACGTACTAAGCTATCTCTTCTTCTAAATAGCAATACAATTCATTGTGTCATCTGCCAGTGACAGAGGTACAATTCGTGTCACGTAAACAACCACGGCCAACCGCACAACTGGGCTTCAAGTCTGCTATTACAATAGTGTCAGAATGGTCTCGCCATTGTGAGTATTTGACAGTGTTTGTATGGCAAATCTGTCAAAAACTCACAATGAAGAGACCATTCTGACACTATTGTAATAGCAAACTTGAGGCCCTGGGCTTCAAGTCTGCTATTACAATAGTGTCAGAATGGTCTCGCCATTGTGAGTATTTGACAGTGTTTGTATGGCAAATCTGACAAAAACTCACAATGAAGAGACAATTCTGACACTATTATAATAGCAGACTTGAGGCCCTGTTACGTTGTATAGATCGTGTCACGTAAAAAGTGCGTTGGCCAACCGCAAAACCATACGTTGTATTAGTTCGCGTCACGTGAAAATGGTATGGTATAGTTGTGCGGTTGGCCAGCGCTCTTATTACGTGATACGATCTATACAACGTTACAGTTGTGCGGTTGGCCCTGGTCGTTTACGTGACGCGAATTGTACCTCTGTCATTTGCAGATCCCATTGTCATTTTGCTAATAGTTCGTAATCTGCTAAATTCATAATGGTCGATCATTGATCGGTCAATGGTCTCGTAATAGAATTGTATTACAATGGCATTTTGAACATTTATTCATGCCAGATTTCATTTATATATATTTTTACATGTTATTTATTAGTGTTACAAGCAATCTGAAGTAGTAGGAAGTTGGAAGTTTAGTAGGAAGTTTCATTTGTCATTATGTACGAGATTCCCAATTCTTTCAAAGGAGTGTCAGTGGCTGACCATTGGAAAGTCATAATGACGCCATTATTTTAAGTAGATTACCAAACTTGTCAAAATCAACAATTATGAAATCAATGATAGACCATTCAGACACTATTGTAATAGCAGACTTGAGGCCCTGGTGCGTTGGAGAATATTCTGTGATATTTGTTCCTAAAAGAGCGTAGGTATAGGAAGTCCTGTTGGTTATTGCAATTTGAACCTTATGTTTAAGCCGTTACAGCGACAAGCTGTTTAAACATAAGGTTCAAATTGCAAATGACAGGACATCGTGAAATAGTGAAATGAAATGAAATCGTTTATTCTGTAAATAGGATATCGGAATCACTTTTACACGTCATATAAAAAATATAAAATAAGCTAGGTGAAGTCGATATTTCCTATCTGACTACCCCTGAGAAGAAATGACTCAGGGGTCAGTCTCTTTTAAAGTCCAGACATAATCTTGGTCAGATCATGTGAGGATCATGTAGATCCATTTAACTGTGTTCAAAATTTAACCCCTGAGTGGGTATAATAGTGCAGTGAAATTAAATAATGTGCACTCATATTTGCGGTCAGTAGTCGTTTATAAATAAACACATATGGTCAAATAATTTAAACTATTATTATATTGAAATCTGATTAATACCGTGTGATGAATCGTGCTTATCCAACATATTGGTAAAAGAATTAAAATTAATAACTGAATCTGAATTTGAAATAAGCGTGTAATTGAAACATTATTTAATTAGGTAAAATGTAATGTTTACATTTGTTCAATATACTCTCAAATATGTTTTCATCATGGTTATGTATAACCTAACCTGACCTAACGAATTCTATGTAACCTATTATGTTATATCTAACCAGCTGCTGTCCAAGGTTTAGCCTGCGTGGTTTTTTCTAAAATAAAAGAAGCCTAAGTTACTTCTTATAGCATCAGCTATCTGCCAGTGAAAGTCCCGTCAAAATCAGTCCAGCCGTTTTGGAGATTAGCCCGAACAAACAGACAGACAGACAGACCGACCGACAGATAGACAGACAGACAGACAATTTTTTTATAAATTGTTTTTTTTTTAATATAAGTACTGTATATCGATTCTTAAGCATTTAGTAAAATGCTGTTATTTTGACATTACATTTCGCCCTCACGTCCCTAGTCGCCGCAGGAGACGCCCTGGGCGGCGGGAATAGTAGGCGCGGGCTTGCGGATGGTAAGGACCAGGCCCGGGTCAACGGCGAGTTGTGTTCCACGCGCGCCTCAAATGAATGTCAGCACGCACTGACGGGGTCCGCTAGGTCTGGTGCCTGCCAGGGTTGCGGGTTTGTCCGAAAGGGATACCGTGGCCCTGGCACACAGGCAACTGAAGGAACACGGGTGGGTTTTAGTCAGTAAAAGTCTAACACCCTCCCGATCCACCCAAAGCGGGAGAAGTTATTTGATAATTTCCCACACAAAAAAAGGGCGTCCCCTCCCGGCGTTTCCACTCACAGCTGCCTTGTAGTTTGTGGTTGTGCTTGTACCTTTTGTAAGTCGCCTTTCATTCATCCTCTCAACATGACCAAACCATCTTAGCATACCTTTTTCAATTTTTGTCACTACATCTTCTTTTAAGCCGCACCGTTACCTTACGAGTATTACATCATTTTCAACCTATCATTCACAGTCACGCCACGCATGCTTCACAAGGAACACATTTCCACAGCATTTATTTCATGTTTCTTTTAATATATTTTAAATTTATCTTTATTCAGCAGCTGTATATTTCTTACAATTAGTACTTCTGTTTCATTGTCATCCTCTTAGTTGTCCTGAATCGTTGTTGCCAGGTCTTCTAGAATTTACGGGACAAATGCACTCTTTTCCTCGGGGTCGCTTTGCAATGAAACATCATTGAGGCAATCTTGCCCATTAAATTGGCCACAAGTTAAAGTGCATTGCAACCCCGATTGTTTGCACCCGCAGAGTTGCGTCAAACAGTATTAAATAATTCATTTGGAGCTGGTGGTAATATTGTTGTCACGCTTCAACTGAATGAGACTTAGTTTAAATCTTGTATAAAATGCACACTATACAGGCAGGCATATTATAAGTTGGGGGATTACATCGCTGATAAAAATGCTTGGCTGAAAGCTGGTCCTACTCCACAACCACAGCTAGTTGATTAACATTTGACAATAATGTTGGAGCTCAGCAGCTCCAACATTATTATAAGAGTGTAAGACTATCTTTGCATTGTATAAACTCAATCTCCTTTGTATTATATAATTGCATAGCACAGGTGTGAGTTCTATGTAATATAGAACTACCATTGACCGGGTAATATGGTTTTCATTGACTTGAATGGGCCCTGGCGGCTGAGAGTATGTCATGCTCACTTAGATGTCTCGCTGATGGTAGCGTGTGTGTTGGATCATTTAGCTCCCTTCAAAATGGTTGAGCTGAATGGTGCTAATCCATGCGTCATGTTCGTGAACGGGCGCTGTCAGTTGGGGCTGGTCATCTCTTAGCTGCCACGGGTTATTTTATTTTTTTAATTTTGTTTCTATTTATTGTACCTACTCTGGACGCTTTTAACGTGTAAGCTTTTATTATTTTTATTTTTACATCGTTCTCACATTTAGTTATAAATTCAACATTATAGATGTAACGAATACTTTTGTAACAATTTAATTTAAAAGAGTGTCCATGAAGTTTCTTGCCCGTTCTTCTCCTTAGGTACCTACGCTTTGGAATGGGTATGTAGCTTAGTTTTTCTTACTGACCGACTCCTTGACAGTTCAAAAGTGCCTGTAAATGGTTGTAGTTTGAATTGACTCCAGGTAAATTATTTTGCAGCACCCAACCCCATTCCTGGGGTTCTGAATCATGCCCTAACCATTTTTGAATGTAGGGCTGAGCGCTGCGTGCTCTCCGCCCTCTATCTCAAAAACGGTTGAGCGCATGAAAAAAATATTGGAACAAAATCTGTAGCAAATTTTATATTCTACAATTTTTATAAAAGATGTTAACATCTTTGGAGCTATAGAAACCTAGATAATCGTGAAAAACCCAATTTTTGTGACGTTTGACCTTGAATAACTTACGACGAAGACACGAGATTTTAAGAGACTTTTGAGATATACGTGTTTCCAGCTAATTATCTCTCATTCCGAGGTTGATCCCTTTCTTTATTTGATTGGACTACTTTACCATATTGAAATGGACTGATGTGCGAAACAAATATACCTCACATTTGTCCATTTCAATACCATCTGTGAAAAAATCCATCCCACAAAGCAGTTGGAACTAGGGATACCGAAGATAAACGTATCTGTCAATGTCAATCAACCGTAGTGCGATAGATTTAAAATTATGCTTGAAATACGGGACGTCCCAGGGAATACGGGGAATCTGGCAACGCTAGGTGCGACGAATGCACAAGTATCTCCCGGGCCCCCGACTCATGGTAATAGAAGGATCAGTGAAATTTAAGTCTTTTTGGAGTCCGACATAACCCTCGGATCTTCCCAGACGGAGTATCCATGAGGATTTCCCCACAGAAAAAAAAAACCGCCCAAGTGCGAGTCGGCCTCGCGCACGTAGGGTTCCGTACCATCTACAATAATATTATAAAGAGAAAAGATTTGTATGTCTGTATGCTATGAATAAACTCAAAAACTACTGGACCGATTTTAAAAATTCTTTCACCAGTAGAATGCTTTATTATTACTGAGTAACATAGGCTAAAATTTATAAAGATATCACGTGGGCGAAGCCGCTGGCGGAAGCTAGTTATCTATAAAAACTGCAAAAAAATCATGTCTGTTGTATGGGAGCCCCTTAAATATTTATTTTATTCGGTTTTTTTATTTGTTGTTATAGCGGCAACAGAAATACATCATCTGTGAAAATTTCAACTGTCTAACTATCACGATTCATGAGATAAAGCCTTGTGACAGACGGACGGAGGGACAGCGGAGTCTTAGTAATAGTGTCGGGACCCTATTACTAAGACTCCGCTGTCCATATATAAATGAAATCTGGCATGAATAAATGTTTAAAATGCCATTGTAATACCATTCTATTATGAGACCATTGACCGACCAATGATCGACCATTATGAATTTAGCAGATTACGAACTTTTAGCAAAATGACAATGGGATCGTGTTGGAGTGACGAATTTATAAAAATAGCAGACTTGGGCCCCTGTACACTTACAACACGAAAGACGAAGAAGTAAGTACCCATTTGTTTTATCACACATTCTACCAATAAAAAATCAACGTGCAAATCACCTCCTCATAAAATTTCACCATCATTTAATACTCTCCAATATTTATAGTAACACAAACGATAGCGCATCGCACACAGAATATCAAGGGCTGTTACTGAAAGTGCGTGAACAATAAAATTTTACGAATACCGAGCGGTAATACCCGATATTATTAAGTGGAACGTTTCTGGCCTGTGTTTCTGTACTAATGTTCCGTGGTTCTGTTTGTTTTTTCGATGTTTGTGGAGGAAACATTTGTTTAAACATATGGTGCCCTGGTACTGTGTGCTAAGATGTAACTGTTTGTCAAATGATAAATAGTAAAGTGTTATCAAATAAAATGTCGTACGAGGCAGCCCTAGTAGCATTTTTGTTGGCGTTTGGTTGGGCCACATACCTCTGAAGGTGGCCCAACTAAATGCCAACGGAAAATGCTACTAGGGAGTGGTGTATTACAGAATGTTAACTCAAGTAATACACCGAAATACTCAAAGTTCTATTACAATAAGTCTCTGGCTTGGTGCTAAAAGGGCCAAAGTAGGTTTTTGTGAGATATGAGATTTTACTGCCAAATTATTTAAAAAGTGATATATTTGTATGTGTACTAAAAAGGTGTAACGACAATCTCTCAAAAGATATGAAGTATGTTAAAAAGGCCACTGTTGTACTTTCATACTGTTAAATATTGCTTATTATTGTAAATAAGGATTATACATGTTGGCCCTTTTAGCACCAGGCCACAGAAATAGTAGCTGTGAGATAGGATCCAAAAGCCTACAGCGAAAGAAGTCTAAAAAGATGTAATATTGTTCAACGAAAGTATCATACTTTTCGTGTTCTTGCATTTTTATTGCTAGGATCCGCGTTCTGACTAGGAATGGATACTTACATATTGCTAGGTTCCGCGTTCTATCTAGGAATGGGTACTTACATATTGCTAGGTTCCACGTTCTGTCTAGGAATGGGTACTTACTTATTGCTAGGTTCCGCGGTCTGTCTAGGAATTAGTACTTACTTATTGCTAGTTTCCGCGTTCTTTCTAAAACAGAACGCGGACCCTAGCAATAAAAATGCAAGAAGAAAAGTATGATACTTTAGCTAACAACCAGGGTCTTTGCTTTATAGCAAAATTATTGCTGCACTGATGGAAAACGATTCACATCACGTCATTTCAGCTGAAAGACTTTTACTACTGGAGGTCTACTACTTAAGCACGAAATCCGTAGTTTCGACCGAAGTTATGGGCGATTTCTACTCCGTGTCACCTATGGACATAAGATTAGTTTTGGGCCCGAACTAAGAAAGAATGACACCACGATTTGACAGTTGTTGTGCCTACTCTCAATGTGTTTTACTCGTCCGAAAAAGTTAATTATTCGGTAGTATGGTTCACTCCGAAGTTTAGAAATATTTTCGGACGCGCCCGTATCTTCGTTGACGGATTTAGAGAGTAGGCCCTCTGGACCACAGGCTTACTCCAAGAACCGCCACATAGACCGATTCCCACGACCTTCACCAGGTCATCAGTCCACTTTGTGAGAGGCCTTAAAAACGATTCATCATTTCATCATAATTTCAGCCGAAAGACGTCCATTGCTGGACATAGGCCTTCCCCATGGGGGGAATTTTCCATAATCACCAAGCTTGGCAGGCGGGGTGTCGGTCGCAGTATGGTGTTAAAAATGCTTAGAGAACGCTGCTGCCCATTCTCTAGTAAGTACCTTTGTCGCCTTTTACGACACCCACGGGAGGAAATGGGGAAAAACAAAAACGATTACCGTTGCATATAGAAAACATCAAGGAAATTGTTGATGCAATTGTTTCCCCATCACCAGATACTAAGTATAACTTTTTCGATACAGGTAAACCCGTAGTAGGTCACGAGTACGATATTAAGGCTATAATAATAACACAGATGTACAGATCAATGCGCACCAAATTGGGCTGTTTCGTTCAAGTGGATGGTCCTGTTATTATTGATGAAAACGGTTGGTGGTTTAAGGTTTTTGTTGTTTCTTGTTGTTTGGTGCACTTATTTTTGAAGTACACAAGGCGTATATTAGTGTAAATTCTTCAGAGGCCCTAAAATGTAAATGTAACGTTAATGATCGATTTTTTAATCGAAAAATAATCCTATAGCATTTTGGCAGATTCTTTTTTTTTGACAAGCACAATTTTATCTTCCATAGATATGAATTCTCCTCTTTATTTTTAAACGTTGATTGAAGTTAAGAGACGCTTAAGGGCCTATACTACCTTAAATGGCTTAGCCTGATCCTCCGTTATGTCGAAAATACTGCAGCATTCATTTTGAAATAAATATATGGTAAAGTTGAGGATTAATGTTAAGTACTATGTTAGCCGAAAACACGATTCCATAAAATTTTCTCGATAGAAAAAAAAAATCCAAAGTTACCTCCAAACCGAACAATAAACCGCTGGTATTCAAAATATACTACAAATTAGATAATGAAACTTTGCATATTAACTGAACTAACTATAAAGCAGGTCTTATGTTATTTACTTTTTTTTAATGACCATTATTTTCACCGTAAAACGAAATTACCTAAACTATCGGCGCCTTGGAGCCTTTTCCCTGTCGCCCTGTCTCGCTTAATCGCGTGACCGGTAGCAATAGTGTGCGAGCGAGATACAGAGTGAGGTGGCGCTGAGGTTGTATAGACTCTTAAACATCAAATTTACTAAATGCATATCAAAGTATTGTATACGGTACTTGTAACAAAAAATCTGGTAGGAAATGGAAATGAAAATAAAAATAAATAGTTTTGCAAACTGTACCGGGTGATATATCAAATAAAATGGCGTGTTGTAAGTCTCAATTTTACCAAAAAAAATTAAAGGAAGCTATTTTAAAATTATTTAAGAAAATAGATAAAAAAATTATCATACACTACGAAACAACTGAGCCTATTTTTTTTTAAATATATAGTAAGTAGTTTTCCATACTTACAGATTAAATTCTATACTTATATGTATTTACTGGAAAACCTATAAGAAATCAATTGTCTTAAAATAGCATCTTCCAATATTGTTCGTACAAATTTACATTTGTGGTTGGAATGTATGGAAGAACATGTTTTTCAACTACAATGTTGAGTTTGTTCTTGGAATAAATCCATCCCTACTACGGAACCCTTTATTGTGCGTGTTCCGACACACACTTGGCCGGTTTTATTCTTCTATAAGCACTCTAAACAATATCTTTAATAAGTCAGTACCTTCGCCTGTAATATTCACTCCAGATGCACTCCAATATTGCAGCAAGTGGTTTTCTAACTCAAATTCACCATTACTACCCCCTAATCGGCTTTGCAGCTTTTAGTAGTACTCCGTAAATATAGTAAACTGTGCCTTTGCCCGCGGCTTCGCCCGCGTGAATGTCGGAAATTCTCCCACGGAAATATAGTACCGGGATAAAAAGGATAAGTATGTTGCGACTACCTAAAGACAACAAATACCTACAAAAAGACAATAAAATGGATATAGTATGTTACCCTTAAGAGATAGACATATGCCATCGCGGACTTTACTGTAGACCTATATAAGATACATAATTCCACCATACATTATTTTGTTATATCTCAAAGGGTGTAGACAGCGTTTTCGTTGAAAACTCCCAGACGGCTTATTTTGTTCCGACACCTGCAACAAATACCGTTAATGTATACAAAAACTAAACAACCTATATACTAAAACCTTTCTCGAGAACCACGCTATCTACTGGTGAAAACAGCATGAAAATCGGTGCAGTAGTTTTTGAGTTTATCGTGAACAGACAGACAGACAGACGTGGTGGAGGACGTTGTTTTATAATATGTGGTGATATATACCTACCTCGTATCTTTTCGGATAAATGCGTATATTTTTATTATACTGCCATTTTTTCAGTTCGAAATTTGAATACACGCACAATAAAATCCGATGAGGCGTATAAAGAATACCTAGGCGATATTACCGTTTGAATTTTATGATCTTTTTTGTATTGGTTTATGCAAAGTCAACGTTTGAGTAGAATTTGAAAAGTCAGTAATAAAGATGGATTGGTTTTAGACTAAAATGGGGTCCTTAACAATGACCTGCTATCGTGGCGAGTCCGCAAAATGAACTTAGTTTCGGTTCGTGCTCTTACGGGATAAAGACACCGCTCCACTAAGCAACGCATGTGTACTAAAGGTGCGCTTACACGGGCAACTAAAATTGCTCAATCCTGGTCAATTCTTGTCAAATATGACGTCACGACTACATCCAGCAATTTAGGGCGATGGCAACATGTATTAACCTGTTGCCAGAGATACGGCCACACAATACCAGGCAATATGGAGCAACTTAAAAAACTAGGCAATACAAGTCAATACACCGACGACACACTAGTACTGCACTGCACGTAGAAAGAAATAAAATGGCGGCGGGGGCGGCGGTTGCGCACCTCCCCGCCGCCCCCGCCGCCGGCCGGTCGGTTCCTCTCGCAAAAACGAGACGTAGTTATAAGTACAAACAAGATAGAAAGAAAATTGACTACAAATTTCTAAACCGATTGGATATTCGGCAACTCATATTGGTGACATTGAGAAATGTGAAATATGTGGAGCAATTAGAAGCAATATTCCCGAAACAATTGCCGCGTTTTATTGTTGTTGCTCCAGATTGCTCCACTTAATTGATTCAGATTTATCCATTAATGTTGTCGAGCAATTATTGCTCAAAAAATTGCCCGTTTAAGAGCACCTTTAACTTCGCTTTGTATTATAAACTTTTTATATTCAAAAAAGTCAGTGGCAAAAAACGAAAATACAATAAAGAAAGAAAGACTTCTGAAAAATTAAAGTTATTTTTCACTTTTCAAAGAAAAACGGCCTCATTCCTCTAGATCGTATTTTGTTGCTTCGTGTCTCAATATGAAACTTTATAAAAGGTATTAGAAAATCCTAGACACACTTGCCGAGGCAGTTGATTGAGCCGCTTTTCATAATTCCATCTCAGTCACGAAATAATATTTTTTTAAAGGAGTGGCGCTAGTGGACCCGAGACAGCCCATTTAAGTGGAATACGTATTATTGCAGCTAACTCAAAAACCACTACTCAAAACTTGACCAAATTTCTATAGGATCACCTCGGGACCTTAGATATACTATAGACTCTCGGTTCATAAATGAGAAAGTGTTAGCAGCTAATCATCGCCCCTCGTGACACCACCTCACAACATACGTCACATCCTACTACTACTACATTTTGATTAGATACTATATTTTATCATAACTAATTATATTATCATGTCATACCTAAATATTAACAAATAGAATCAATACTATAAATTAATTGTAAATCAATAACGTAATTGTTCATGCATTTAATACTTCCTGGTAGGTAGTGACGTCACTAGACATTGTCGAATATTGGAGTTTAAAATCATACTTATTAATTTATTTATTTCACTATAATTCTAATTTAATTATTTGATGCTTTTACCAACAGTTGAATCATTTTTATTGGTCTTTAAAATAACATACCGGATGTATCATAAGTTTGTTAAGTTCAATTGTATTGTAACGGCTTCCGAGTCTTATAAAAGTAGAAGGATTTTGTAAATTGAGGTCCATTCTGTGAACTCGCATTCTTAGAGGAAGTGCTGCCCGAAAATATACTGGTGCGACAAGAACCTGAGGATTTATTCACCCCACGGTTTGTCATAGAAGTGCTAAGGTAACAAACATAAAAAAAATACAACTGAATTGAGAACCACCTCCTTTTTTGAAGTTTGTCGAAAATGTATGCAGGATCGTCCACTACGAGCCACGGCCACGCTACGCACGAATACGTGGCTGGCAAACAAATAAACCCCGCAGTAAAGTGGCGAAGCTCTCGCTGGCCATCCTACGTTGCAGTGGATAGCCGACTTAATCTCTAAAGAATGTACGCACGTATCTAACGTTCAAACTCAGCAATAATCAGAGCCAGAATTAATTTAACCTCATCTTCTAAGATGAGGTTACAGGTAACATGCTTACTGTAGAGGTTGCATAAAATTATGAGACTTTAGAGGTATGAGGAACAGCGTGTAAAGTTCACTCATACTCTATAGAAAAGGGAGGATCCTCCGACCAGACGGGTATTGTGTCTGGTATATATGCTAGTCGCACGGTAAACTTTGATAGCGCGATGCAGGATTTGTGACGTCAGGTCTTTGATGCGTAGTTCGCATGTGGTGTTGTTGATACCGCCACATTACTCCTTACTTATTACTATGCTTGCCAGGGCCAGTTGTGATTCCAGCGAGTCGGAACCGGGTGCCGCATAGTTCACGGTGAGTCGGAACTGTCTGCGGTGATTCCCCAGTGAGTTGAATACGAATTTAGAAGGCAGAAAAAGGATAAGGTATCAGCTTAAAAAAGCAGGAGAAAAATGTGAAAACGTAAAACTTTTCCATAAATAAGTATTACTTAATTCCAAAGGAGTGTTTATTGATGTACCTCTCCCTCAGTACATACGCGCGTACATTCTTTCGGGGTTAAATTAATTCTAGAAAATTCATTTTCTTGATAGTCAATCCTTCGGCTGTACACGACTATTGCAACATTCAACGAACGCAAATTAAATTTAAATGTAAAACGTAATTGAATAAAAAAGCTAAGGTATTTTGAATGCAAAACGTACCCCAAGATTAATTTCAGTCTGAATTACACTTCAATAAAGAAATATAAATGGCTCTAGAATTTTAACTTCGGCATCTGAATTAAATTCTCGTATCTCAGTGAAAACCACTAAAACTTTGTTGTGAAAACTTGCAGCTTCTTAATCATTTTCAAATGTTAAGTTTCACACTTTCGAAATGAAATAGTTGGAAATTAAAGCTAGTTGTAATGAAGTGCGGAGCTATTTAAATTGTTTGAGAAATTACCTTTGTTTTACGATGTGGTTTTTATGCGGAGAAAAGGACCAGGATTTCAGTTTTTTGTTGAAAAAAAGAAAAAAAAATCACCAAATACTAGTACAAAATGATTACAAGCCATTAATAAGGCAACTAGGTACTAAATTAAGATATTTTATTCAAGACTAATGACTCCCCTCGGGTGCAATTATATGTGAAGACGGTATTCTGTTCACTCACGACAAGTTCTGAGCAGCAGCCCTACAAATAGTAGGTACTACGCTTGCACGAATTCCAGATAGTATTTCTTAGTATTATTGACTACTACTCTTTGTATACAGGGCGTCCCACAAATATGGCACATGGAGGGAAAGTACCTTGAATATTGTAGATGGAACATTTTACTGAAAGAAGACATTATTTGAATTTAAAAAACAATTTAAACTGCATTCACAGATATTTAAATAATTACATGGTTGAACCAGGAATCGAACCCGTTACATGAGAAAAATAATCATCCTGTAGCTTTATCATACCGATCGAAAGGCTTCATCATAAGGATTATTTTTTGCTAAATAACATAGTTTCACAAATAAAAGGAAGACCATGAATTTTAATATGGAATAATGTATCGTTCAAATGGTGTTTTTTTTTTTCAATTAGGAGCTGTTGATCCGGAGATTATTCTCCACATACACACAAACTCACAAAATTCGCTCTCTCCTACCTTTATTAGTGTAGATATTCGACCAAAAAACAGTTCATTAAAATTAACAAGAGAACGACTAAATATCTACTCAAACGAACCACTACTCTAACCCCTAAAAACAATACATCTAAAACAGCAAGACACAATACTACAGTCACGACATGCAGCCAAGACTGGTGCCAAGCCGTTTGATAGATAAAAACGCAGACGGTTCTGACAACGGCCGGCGGACGGCAGGACCATACGAGTACTACGTGGATTGGATTCTTTTTACTGGATACGGAAATGGTTACTATCCTTGAGTTTTGTGGTAGCAAAATGTATTGCACTGAATATAATATTTGGTTGGCTCCGTTTGTAGTCATATTTGGGTAGAATTATATTGTTTTGTGTTTGTTTCGTTTATTTCTTAGTATTTTTGCAGATTTCTACAAGATTTTTTTCTATTGTACAAAAAACACATAATAAAACAAAATGCAGGGTTACAACTAACACAAAGAGTGTTTTAGATGAACTCTGGCACCCAGAGTAAGATTTAACTTGTGTTTAGGGTGCCAGCGTCCTCGCCTATAATTTGAACATTTAACAATAGCTGTAAGACGAGCACAGTATATTATTAATAAGATAACTGAAATGTAATTGAAATGTTCACTTATTACAAATGTACCTAACATGGTGTTCACGAATAACGATACTTAGTTATTTGAGGCTCATTCTGTACAGGAAGCCTTGTTACCAACTTTGTTAATTGACTAATCTTTTAATGCCGTAATTCTAACTCTAAAAGGACACTAATCGCCTATAGCCTTCCGCTACACAAAATACTCCGAATCAAAATTATATGGTCTAAAGTGACTTAAAAAAAAAAAAAATGGAGTCGAGACATAGCTTGCAGACTAAGCAAGCTGAAGTGGCAGTGGGCTAGCCATGTTTGTCGAAGGAACGATAGCCGGTGGAGCAGACGAGTTCTGGAGTGGAAACCCCGTATCAGCAAGCATAGTGTGGGACGCCCCCCAGCTAGATAGACCGACGACCGAAAAAAGGTAGGTGAGACCACGGAACAGATTATCTGTTCTATGGCTGGGACACAATGGATGCGTAAGGTTGAGAACAGGGTGTTGTGGTGCAGCCTGGGAGAAGCCTTTGTTCAGTAGTGGACTACGATAGGCAGAGTTGTTTGAGAGAGAGCAACCTCGCTCAGCTAGCTATGGAACGGGCTATGCTTGGAGTTTCTCTGAGAGATCGAATCCGGTATGAGGTGATTCGGCAGAGAACCGAAGTTGTCGACATAGCTCACAGAATAAGCAAGCTGAAGTGGCAATGGGCTGGCCATATTAGCCGTAGAACCGATGACGGTTGGGGTAGACGTGTTCTTGAGTGGAGACCGCGAATCGGCAAACGTAAGGTAGGACACCCTCAGGCTAGGTGGAGCGACGATCTTCGCAGGGTGGCTGGTAGCAGCTGGATGAGAGTTGCCGAGAATCGAGCTGAATGGCGTGCAATTGGAGAGGCCTATGTCCAGCAGTGGACTGCTATAGGCTGATCATGATGAACCTCGTTGGTCTAGCAGAAGAGTTCTGGAGTGGAGACCGCGTATCGGGAAGCGTAGTCTGGGACGCCCCCCAGCTAGACTTGATTGCGTTATGCTGGGTTGATTGAGTTGAAATATCAATAAGATGCTTAGAGGCTGTAATGGATATCCATTTTGTTAAGATTCCATCAAATGTCAAACTCAAATAAGTTATTTCAATTAAACCATTTACAGGCACTTTTGAATTGTCAACGAGTCGGTCAGTAAGAAATATAAAGCTACTTGCCTATTCCAAAGCGTAGTAGGTACCGATGGAGAAAAACGGGCTAGAAACTCAATGGACACTCTTTTAAATTAAATTGTTACAAAAATATTAATTACATGTTTCATGTTGAATTTATAACTATTTGTGAGAACGATGTAAAATTAAAAACAGAATACACGTAAAAAGCGTCCAGAGAAGGTACAACAAATAGACGAAAAAAGAAGGCGTGGCAGCTAAGAAATGACCAGTCCTAACTGACGGCGCCCGTTCACGAACATGACGCATGGATTAGCACCATTCAGCTCAACCATTTTGAAGGGAGCTAAATGATCCAACACACGCGCCGCCATCAACGTGACATCTGAGTGAGCATGACATACTCTCAGCCGCCTGGGCACATACAAGTCAATTAAATACATCTATCTGCCTAGCCTTTTCCCAACTATGTTGGGGTCGGCTTCCAGTCTAACCGGATGCAGCTGAATACCAGTATTTTACATGGAGCGACTGCCTATCTGACCTCCACAATCCAGTAACTGGGTAACACGATACCCTTTGGTAAAGTCAATTAAATACATATTACCCGGTAAATGGTAGCTCTACGGTACATAGTACTCACACCTGTGCTATGAAATTATATATGTTGGTGTAATGTAGGTGTAAATCTTTCACAATGAACTGTACTACCAAAACAAAGCATCAAAAACCTAATCACAATTATGATCTAACTAAACTCTCAACTTAAAACGATACGTGAGCTAATACTACAAAATGTCCAGCGAAGTAAGTCAGTATTCTGAGCAAGGGGCAATTTACGAAGCAAATTGGAAGGTAGCCAACGTAACAAGGACTGTAGCGTGTCGTTCTAATACTACCAATTGTCTTCGTGTTCCAGTAATTTTCTCTGATGCGAAGTATTTTGTTGAGATGAAAATGGAATTGGTTATTTGGGCCTGGAGGCTTTTAAAAGAATTTGTGGGTGTCTTAAGTGTAAGTAAGAAAATAGGTATGGACTGTCAGAACAAGGAAGGAAATACTGAGGTAACGATAGATAAATAATAATAAAATAAGAATATAAATGGCGTTAAGCTATAAATTTGCGACAGCTCATAGCTGCCTACTACTGCGTTCTGCTACACTGTACGCTACAGCGCGCAGCGAGTAACCATTAAACCAGTTTCAAAATAAACATCTTTCATTAACGATATTACAAACAAACACTTCAATTTTATTTATTTGTATAGATGAAACGTTAAAGACTACAAGTAAAATTTTATAAAATCCACAGGCGGTTAGATAAACGACCTTAAAGAAAACTATGTTTATATGAACGCAAAGGAAAATAAAAATATACATAACCACTCACAACCTCAAAAGAGTATTGATAAAGTTGAAGTGTATGCAGAATAAGATATAGACATAGATATATTAAGCGGGCGACGTCGTGAATGTTCATACATAAATATTTATTGAGGTCCTTTAACATAGTGGCCGGTACCACCGACAGTGTCGGGTGGGAGGACCATAATTTTTATCCGAAGCGAGAATATTTTGAATTGTATGACGTCGATCGCTTGGAATAAAGCAAGGGAATCGAGTTAAGGATATTATTATCATCATCATTATCATTATTTCAGCCGAAAATCGTCCACTGCTGGTCATAGGCCTCCTCCAAGCACCGCCACTTCAACCGGTTCTGTACTTCCCAGATCCAGCGGATTCCTGCAATCTTCACTAGGTCATCGGTTTTCCATCGTCCAATCGGACTCGGCTGGGCAGCGTTCTGGAAACTACGCAATATCTTCTCGTCCCACATACCGCAGTGTCTCAAGACGAAAGTCTTTGACCAGTGAGTGTTGCCAGTATGTCACTGAAATGAGGTCGCTCACAATGGGCCTTATTAGAAAGCTAAAAGTCACCCAAAGGGCAATGGACAGGGCTATGCTTGAAGTTTCCCTTCGTGATCGAATCAGAAATGAAGAGATCCAAGAGAACCAAGGTAACCAACATAGCCCAAAAAATTGCCAAATTAAGTGACAGCGGGCAGGGCACATTGGTCGCAGAACAGATGGCCGATGGGGCCGAAAGGTTCTGGAGTGGCGACCGCGTACCAGAAGGCGCCGTTGGAAGGATATTATAATACATATTAATAATATATTTTTTCTACAATTTGCTGCTCAGTGGCAGGCTGTATGTTGATCAAAATATGATTCGCTACCGTAACAAGTATGTTTTACAAAATATTATAATCATTAGAATCAGCAATACAACACCTTAAGTTAGAATTGTCCACAAATGTCATGATTTCATGAAATAGTCATTCCATAGGATAATATGAACTTAGAGAGTTTTATTGATGATTTTTATGAGTATAATTCTATAAATAGGTAAATAAATATTAGATACGGCCGCGAATCATATTAAGAGGAATTTTGAATTTCACTGGCTACCTTGACCCATTCATATTTTGACGTTTAAACGTATCTTAATTTTAAACGTTTACAAATAAACTCTAACCATAATACAAATAAACACGGAATAAAGTTATGGTTCAGCTACACGATTACTGACAAATGCTTGCACTGACTGGACAAGTCCACTCAAAATTGTGTGGTTCTTTCCTCAAAAGACCATTTCAAACACGGATCTACATGGTCTTCATATGATCTGACCAAGATTATGTGTAGACTTTAAAAGAGACTTTGACCCCTGAGTTTTTTTCTCCATTTCTTCTTAGGGGTAGTCAGATAGGAAATGTCGACTCTAACTAGCTTATTTTTTATTTTTTTATATGACGTGTTAAAGTGATTCCAATAACCTATTTACAGAATAAACGATTTCATTTCATTTATGCTAGGTATAAACGTCAAAAAATATATGGTTATACCGAAGTTATTCCTAGGATAATTTTATTCCGTGTTTATTTGTAAGGCCCTAAAATGTTAATGTCATGATCTTTTCCCTAGTAAAGCAGGTGATAATGTAATGTCTAATGTCTGGTGATAGCATTGAGTAAAGCTATTCACTGAATTGCTTTTGCACTTTGAATGGACTCAATTTACGTCATCGTATTTTTTATTTTTATTTTATTTAGTTTAATGGCTCTTGCTTCTTTAATTTATATTTAAAATACGATTACCTTATAGTAATAGATGTTTTATTTAATTTACTCTTCAATTTGCCTTAATGGGACCATTTATTTAGACTTCTCTCACATTTCATTCAAAAATTCGGAATACAGCCAACTTTAGTAGTAGCAGAAGTACTATTTATATACAACAAATGTAGTTTCAAAGACTCGCTCCAATAACCAAACCGCGATTACAGCGTACTAAAATCCAAATACGAATTCGGGAATGTCCACAACTGCTTTCAGAGTATATACATACGAGATTTTGCCTATATCGCTTGGGAGGCATAAAACTGAATCGGCTCAATTGGCTATGCCTGCGTATAACACCGTAGTTTTCAGATCACATACGTGCTCAATATTCTTTTGTTCATTGTTGTAAATGACGTATAGTGCTGGCGTGAGTTTGGGGTTTGAAATTCTTTGGAAATTGTGCTGGATTATTTATCAAACGAGGCTTTAAATTTTAATATTAACCGCCACGTTCATACATCTGGTCATACACGCAAGCTGGGCCTCAAGTCTGCTATTACAATAGTGTCAGAATGGTCTCTTCATTGTGAGTTTTTGACAGAATTGCCATATAAACACTGTCAAATACTCACAGAGCGAGACCATTCTGACACTATTGTAATAGCAGACTTGAGGCCCTGGTTACGAGTTCTACCCACCTGACCTTTTTGAAGAACATCCCCAATAAGGTCACTATATGTCCTCCTAGGGCGTCTTGCCAGCGTATGGACGGAAACGAAGTAAAAAGAGTAAGTAAGAAAAAAAAAAAAGAAACACATGAAATCATGACATTTGAGGATAATACTCGTAAAATTCTAACTTAAGTAGTTGTATGGTTGATTCTAATGATTATAAAATATATAATAATAAATAAAATGTATTTAGGTTTGCTTTATTTTGTCTGAAAGTAGCTTTAGATTTGATTCATAGATTAATGTGACGTGAAGCTTGCCTGATATGTTAAAATTTTATAAACATTTTACGATTTTGTAAACAAATAAATTCATCACACCCGAGCCTAACATTTTACTGTCATAATAAAGTAGGGCTAAAGTGAAAAAATATCTGTAATATATTCAGTCTTTATATCTGAGGATGGGGTCAAACATGGAGTATGAATAAATGGAGTACTAATGTGGCTGACACCATTAATCTTTAAACGGTACTGCTTATTCAATACTAGCTTCTGCCCGCGACTTCGTCCGCGTGAAATTTCGGCCCACCCATCGCGTCGCATTCGCATCCCGTCGCTCGCCCGCGCTAAAACTTCGTTATCGCTTAGCGTTCTTTCTGACTTCCGTTCTTTTCGCTTGGCTTCTAAGGATCGTAGCGTAGATACGAGTATATAGCCCTATAGCCTTCCTCGATAAATGGGCTATCCAACACTAAAATATTTTTTCTATTCGAACCAGTAGTTCCTGAGATTGGCGCGTTCAACCAAACAAACAAACTCTTCTCTTCTTTTTCTTTACTTGTGTTTACATATTTATTTGGATAAGGATTGATATTATGTTGATAAAACTCCTTCGCAAATAATGAATTAATTTCGAAAAAATTTGATTACCATAAAAAAAGGTGAGTCAAATATTTTTTTTTCTGTTTTTTTTTGTATTTGTTGTTATATCGTCAACAGAAATACATAATATGTGATAATTTCAACTGTTTAACTATCACGGTTTATGAGATACCGCCTGGTGACAGACGGACAGACAGACAGACGGACAGCGGAGTTTTAGTAATAGGGTCCCATTTTACCCTTTGGGAACCGTAAAAACTAACTCTTCAGCTTTAGAATAGACTACCTCGCAGAGTTGATCATTATTTTGCTGCAGAGTTATTATAAAACAGTTATATCTCCTAAGATATTCATTGAAATTAAATGACGTAAGGGCAACTTTATTCAAAACTAGCAGCCCGTCCCGGCTTCGCACGGGGTAGATAATTATCATTTTAAGACTCATTTTTCTACACCTTCGGTTACATTGTTCAAATTTTACCAAGGATCCCTAATTTATTTCAAAATGAAATGTAGCCTATGTCAAATTGGAAGAATGTAGCATTCTATTGGTGAAAGATTTTTTTAAATCGGCCCAGTACTTTTTGAGCCTATTCATTACAAACATACAAACATACAAAAATAGGTACAAATCTTTCCTCTTTATAATATTAGTGTAGATTAAATACTTGTGATGAATAACGTATTTATTTGGATAAGGATTAATACCATGTTTATGAAAACTCCTTCGCAAATAATGCATTAATTTCGAACAAATATGATCACCATTTTTTCTTTTTAAAACGTTGCCCCACACTAGGAATTTCTCCTGTATCGTGGGTGCGTTTACAAGCATTTAAACTCACATACACAAACAGCCAGACCCGGAACAACTACTTGTAGGTCATACAAATATTTGTTCCGTGCGGGAATCGAACCCGCGATACGCAGTGCAGCAGCCAATCGCTTAACCACTGCGCCAACCGTGCCGTCTATAACCATAAAAAAGGTTATAGTGAGTCAATTTTAAAAGATAGACATATGCTGTCGCGGACTTTTTTTTAGAAAATTTAATGAGGAACAATTCCATCATAGATGATATTTGCGTAACTTAAACCGTTTATGCAGCGCACGCAACGGACTCTCAAAAAGGAATAATTTTTCCCGTTTTTGCAACATTTTTCATTTATGCTCCGCTCTTTTTGGTCGTAGCGTGATGTTATATAGCCTATAATATTGCTCAATAAATGGACTATCCAACACAAAAAACTTTTTACAAAAAAAAAAAAAACAACCGCCTTCAAAAAACAAAACACAAAAAATATAAAAATTACTTTAATTTTGTAAGTCGGTGTCTTTGGTTCCGTGTTTTCGTTTTTTGCCACCGACTTCCAAAATTAAAGTTATTTTTCTATTTTTTGTGTTTTGTTTTTTGAAGTCGGTTGTTTTTTTTTGTTTGTAAAAAGTTTTTATTTTTCACTTTTTAGTTGTGGTACCTACCTACCTACCCATTCGTATACCACAATAGTGACAGGAAATCTTATAACATCATGAACCGAGTGCATTAAATACCAGCTAAATTTAATTAATTAATAAAAAACAGCTGTTCCATAGTAATGTTTACCTAGTGTTCTAAACTGTATGGTACAGCTGTTTATTTTTTCGCGATTTCAAACTGGTCCCATAGTAAAAGTTATTCAGTTCGATGGTCTAAAGCACCTCTGAGGAGCTCGTGGCTAAGTAATAACAGCCGTACGGGTCGATCCGTCAGGTTAAGCTACGCTTGCCGGGGTTGGTCCGTGGATGGGTGACCATCTTTACATACCGAGACTCCTCCGTGCCTCGGAAAGCACGTTAAGCCGTTGGTCCCGGCTGTCATTCGTGGATCTTTGACAGTCGTTACGGGTCGTCAGAAGCCCAAAAGTCTGACAGCCAGTCTTACCCAGGGGTATTGTGTTACCCAGTTACTGGGTTGTGGAGTTTAGATATAGGCAGTCGCTCCATGTAAAATACTGGTATTCAGCTGCATCCGGTTAGACTGGAAGCCGACCCCAACATAGTTGGGAAAAGGCTAGGCAGATTGATTGGTCGAAAGCACCTCTTAAAGTTTGTAGAGTAAATTCTTTAACACCTTATGCATATACACGAATTGAGAACCTCCTCTTTTTTTTTTTTTGAAATCGCTTAAACATCATTTTATAGCAAGAGTGCATCTCATGACAAATCCAATAAGCCCAAACACGGCTAGGACACATTGTTTTATTACGGAGTTCCATTGCCTACCTTCCGGCTTCATCATCAGATCAGTTTGATGGTACCATTTTGATCAGCATTTATTTAAATTTGCTTCATCATAGTCGCTTAACTATCTTAATCGAGATATCTTATCGCTACTTGTGAAATACGTATCATTGACGAGTTCCGGTGGCCATCTGTGGTCTTCTTTATCAGTTTCGGTTCACCAAATGATACTTTCTGAATGCAAATGCTTGATTTGTTGATGAAAATATAAAAATCCCTATATGAATGCCTATAAAATTTGAGGAGTTCCCTCAATTCCTCATGGATCCCATCATCAGAACTGGATTTTGAAAAAATGGGACCAATCTGGAAGTATATCCTTTCAAACAAAAAAAGAATTTTTCAAATCGGTTCATAAACGACGGAGTTATGCCCGAACATACATAAAAAAAAAAAAAAAAACTTCCGAATTGATAACCCTCCTCCTTTTTGAAGTCGGTTAAAAATAATTTTTCAATTCCATCCAGTAGTTCCTGAGATTAGCGCGTTCAAACAAACAAACTCTTCAGCTTTATATGTATATATATTAAAAAGTATAGATTAAAACAATAAAATTATTATAATTATTCTGAGAATCAGCCCTTTTTGAACGTCAAAATTTCATTTCATCACGTTAACCTGTACTGGATCCATCGTAATGTCGTTTTATTTATTGGAACTTTGCCATTTACCACACACCAACCTATAGGGATGTGTAATATCCTTGCTGAAATAAAACAGCCGCAATAAAGGCGACGAAGGAGCATTCGTTCTGCTGTCTGCTAACATTAAAATGATAATGATAATGGTTTCGACAACAATTTTTTATTTTTATTATTATTATTGATTGTGCCTGCTCTTGATCTCGATCTGGCTTAATGGAAAGCGATAGATGAGGTCTATGATGGAACGAGCGTGCCCAGAAGATGCCTGTTCACTCTTGCTTTGAAGGCAGACTGGTTATTTGTGGAAGGGAATACAGACGCTAGCAGAGAGTTCCACACTTTGCCTGTCATCATCATCATTTCAGCCGAAAGACGTCCACTGCTGGACACAGGCCTCCCCCAAAAGGGGGGGAATTTGCCATAATCGCCGCGCTTGGCAGGCGGGTTGGCGATCGCAGTATGGTGTTAAAAATGCATAGAGAACGCTGCTGCCCATTCTCTAGTAAGTCCCTTAGTCGCCTTTTACGACACCCACGGGAGGAAATGGGGTGGTGCTATTCTTTTACTTTGCTTGTGCGCATAATAAATGTGGAGGAGCGCTGAGTACCTGCGACTGGACGGAATATCAACCAAGTGCGGATGGTACCCTGCAGTACGTCTAGTAGTCCGGTAATAAAACTGCGATGAATTATTAAACATTTTATTAATTATTATTATTATTAATTTATCGATCAGACGACCTGATCGATAAATTAATAATAATAATAATGAGGAGCTCTTGCGCACACTCTCCAAAGTACAGTCTATAGAAGACCCACAAGCAAGCGACATTACGCCGATGAGCCAGGCTGTGAATCCGTGCCATCAACGTTTCGACCTGTCTGAAACTTCGTTTGATGAAAGATATTTGTCTGTATTGTGCATTCTAAAATATGCGTCCATGTAACACTCCATGAATACCTCCTCTATCACCTAAAAGTATTAAACATGTACGTGGGTATAAAGAATGTCTGAACGTCCTATTTATAGTACTGACCGCAATTTACGGAATATTTGGTACTGGGTCTAGTCCAAGACTTATGTGGGTGTTTAACTAATTTACAAGTTTGCCTCCACAAGGCTGCATGCCGAGATTACGTTATAGACACTCCTCCGGGGCTCGTAAAAAGCGAACAGAAGATAAAACGTCTTAACATTTTTTACTGAATCCGAAAGTAGTGGGTTCTTAATCCGATTTTTGAGGTGTAGGTGTGTAATTTCATTTAATTGAATGATAGATCTGATTTGTATTTTTAAATGGTATCCTTTTATTTATTAACTACTAGCTTTTGCCCGCGGCTCCACCCGTGTGGATGTCGGTTATCGTGTAAAAAAGTAGCCTATGTCCTTCTCCATATCCCAGGCTATATCTCTGCCAAATTTCATGACGATCGGTTCAGCGGTTTAGGCGTGAAAACGTAACATACAGACAGACAGACAGACAGACAGACAGACAGACGGACAGACAGAGTTACTTTCACATTTATAATATTAGTATGGATATCGTCTGTTCTATCTATGTTCTTTGTTCGAGGGTTTTGTTTCCGCACTTAGTCCTTTAGGTAGACGGTCGTACGTTTGATGTTTTCATAATTTTATTTTTGTAAATAGGATATCGGAATCACTTTTACACGTCATGTAATTTTTTTTATTAATAAGCTACAAGGATTCAACATTTCCTATCTGACTACCTCTGAGAAAAAATGGCGAAACAAACTCATCTCGCTCGTTTTCGATACAATCATCTCTAAAAGTCATCATCTTCGGTTTCTCCTAACCTACATCCCAAAATTATCTGTCGGAATGCTATGTTTAGCGGTAAAATTTTACAGGCTTATCCTTACTTTGAACTATGCATGCAGTAACTTTAGTCCGGGATTTAAAGTCCCAAACATGTAAACGGCCTATGCGGTGGCAGTCAGCCAAGTATTTGAGATAATACCCCGAATATAAAACTGTTGGTGTGTACTTGTTTTGATGTAGTTTGGTTTAGTGCATTCATGTGGGAGTTAAAGTAAATGTATTGTACAACCATGAGCATAAATACCGCAAATTTATGGAGGATTCAAAAGCAATTTTCTCCTAAAGTCATCATCTGCCTTGCATTTTCCTGACTATGTTGGGGTCAGCTTCCAGTCTAACCGGATGAAGCTGAATACTAGTATTTTACATGGAGTGACTGCCTATCTGACGATGACGACTGATGACCCTTATTAAGACTGGTTGCCTTCTGACGACCCGTCACGAATGTCAAAGATCCACGAATGACAGCCGGGACCAACGGCTTAACGTGCTTACCGAGGCACGGAGGGGTTTTGGTATGTAATGATGGTCACCCATCCACGGACCAACCGCAGCAAGCGTAGCTTAACCTGATCAATCGACCCGTGCGGCTGTTATTACTTAGCCACAAGCTCCTCTTCTCCTAAAGTATTCATAGATATTTGACCGTAACCATACTATTAAGGTTCCTACAAACAGGCTCGACATGCGACGCGTCACAAAGGCACCGCGTGTACGAGTAGCGCGACGAGTGGTGCCTTTGTGTCGCGTTGAAAAAAATAATAATATGAATAGTTCATAATTCATTCAATTCAATTAATCATTCATTAATCAATTCCAATGTTAACAGTAAGTAAAATTGTGATGTTGTTTCTATTTTTGTTGCACTTATTGTTCCATTCGTCACCCACTTACTTGTTCGTATACCAATCCATCTCCACATCACTCTCAATGATTAAATTGTAAGAGATTATACAGGTTACAGCACTCCACACCAAACTTAGGCCTGACAAAGCATCGAAGATAAATAGTAGCGATAATGACTGCAATTCGCTTGATGGCTCTGTTAATGGCTTAGCTACGTTCACGATAGTTAACCAGCAATGGATTGCCAAAACTTTGTCTGAGTTTGTGGCCGTGACAAATGTTGGCACCAACTTTGGAAGTTTGTGAAATGTGGTATGTATACCATATGTTATTTCTGTACTTTTCAGCTGCGAAAGTAAAATGATTACTGAGTTCTAAGAAGAACTTTGCCAGCCACTTCGTCTGCCCGTGAATTCCTAATCACGTGGGAATTTCGAATATAATAATTATAATAATAATAATTCCAGCCTATAACTGTCCCACTGCTGGGCAAAGGCCTCTTCTCATACAGAGAAGGCACGAGCATTGATCACCACGCTTGCTCAAGACGGGTTGGCGATTTCAGACTTATATTAACTATAAGTCCAGGTTTCCTCACGATGTTTTTCCTTCACCGATGTCAGTAATGTCCAAGATAAACTCAGAAAGTACATATGAATTGAAAAAGTCACTAAGTAATTTCGAATAACCCGATCTTATTTCCTTTCAACATCATAAAAGGAATCTCTGTACTATGCAGCTTTCTAGGTCCAAGGACTGGGTGTGGATGAGTCAGTCAATGAGTGAGTGAGTCAGAACTTTTATTTTTATATGATAACTAGCTGTTATATGATAATTCACCCGCGTGGCTTTTTTTGGGTTCCGTAGCCAAATGGCAAAAAACGGAAACCTTATGGATTCGTCATGTCTGTCTGTCTGTCCGTCCGTATGTCACAGCCACTTTTTTCCGAAACTATAAGAACTATACTGTTGAAACTTGGTAAGTAGATGTATTTTGTGAACCGCATTAAGATTTTCACACAAAAATAGAAAAAAAAACAATACATTTTGGGGGTTCCCCATACTTAGAACTGAAACTCAAATTTTTCATTAATCCCATACGTGTGGGGTATCTATGGATAGGTCTTCAAAAATGATATTGAGGTTTCTTATATTATTTTTTTCTAAACTGAATATTTTGCGCGAGAGACACTTCCAAAGTAGTAAAATGTGTCCCCCCCTGTAACTTCTAAAATAAGAAAATGATAAAACTAAAAAAAATATATGATGTACATTACCATGTAAACTTCCACCGAAAATTGGTTTGAACGAGATCTAGTAAGTAGTTTTTTTTTTAATACGTCATCGTAAACCGCAATTTACCTTTTATTCAATCAACTAAGTTACAACGAACTACAAGAACTTTTATATTATGTTACTTGCCTACGGAACCCTTCATGGGTGAGTCCGACTCGCACTTGGCCGTTTTTCTAGAAAAATTAATAAAATTGAAGGGTCTGTTTTTTTTTAATCCATGCAGGCGAACCCGCGGACAGCAGCTAGTCAAACATAAAAAAGCCTAAGTTACTCGTTATAACATCAGCTATCTGCCGGTGAAAGTTCCGTCAAAATCGGTCCAGCCATTTTGCAGGAAAAAAGAGACACAGAAAAAAAAAATTTGATTGCTTTTTGCGACTTTTTACTAAATGCATATGAAAGCATGTACTGCACTTCCGTATAAACTTTCATATGTATTTAGTTAAAAGTATAGATTATAATAAAATTAAAAAATAGTACTACTTACTTAATTGTTATGTTTGTATAATGGACGGATGGATGGCCCCTGTAACACAGGTCCCACCTAGCATGGGGGTCATTGATCAAATCTCTGTGCACTTGTAAGTTCCACGTTGTAAATGCTGCGCATACTAATTGTACTGTACTTTGCTTTTTGGAAATAAAGTTATTATTATTATTATAATAGACGATACCTTTTTTTTTTGAGGACGTAAAATCATCAAAGCACCCTTCACGCACTGGATAGAGCGGAAGGGAGTGTCAGACTCTTACTGACTAAAACCCACCCGTGTTCCTTCCTTGGCCCTTTATGTTCCGGGGCAGCGATACCCCTTTCGGACAATCCCGCTGACTTATAGACCTAGACTATACTTGCTGGGATAACTAATGGTTTGCCCGTCATGCATATTTAAATGCGTAAACGGACGAACCAACTTCCAGAAAAAATATCTTATGGAGATTCTTAAGGATGGAGAGTCCTTAAGACTCTCCATGAGATATTTCAAATATATTTTTAAAGCATTGAAGACAAGTTTTCACGACTAGTGTACTCTTATAGTAGACAAACGACACCTTATAAGCAATGAACTGCGGGTCATAGATATACAGATAGAATACTATAGAGCTACCATTGACCAGGTAATATGTCTTTCATTGACTTGACTATGCCCTGGCGCCTGAGAGTATGTCATGCTTACTTAAATGTCTCGCTGATGGTAGCGTGTGAGTTGGATCATTTAGCTCCCTTCAAAATGGTTGAGCTGAATGGTGCTAATCCATGCGTCATGTTCGTGAACGGGCGCCGTTAGTTGGGACTGGTCATCTCTTATTTGCCACGGGTTATTTTAATTATTTTATTTTGTTTCTATTTGTTGTACCTGCTCTGGACGCTTTTAAGGTGTAAGTTTTTATTTTTTTTATTTTTACATCGTTCTCACATTTAGTTATAAATTCAACATTATAGATGTAACTAATAATTTTGTAACAATTTAATTTAAAAGAGTGTCCATGGAGTTTCTTGCCCGTTCTTCTCCATAGGTACCTACGCTTTGGAATGCGCATGTAGCTTGGCAATTCAAAGACCGACTCCTTGGCAATTCAAAAGTAGTAGAGTTACATAACTCTCAGGTCATCTCGACAGAACGCCACTATATTCCTAGACTGGTAGGAAGCTATTGAGATTACCAAATATAGGAACTTCAACCCGGATGATGGGTTTTAACTGTCGAGAGCCTGAAATCCAGTGGTTCAGCTGTGTAAAAACCGAAGAAGTGCCGAAAAAAGTTCGCGAGCGGACACAGTGAGTTTCGTGTGTCGGGAACAGAATCGAGTTGCCAGTGACAGTGGTAGCGGTACTGAGTGCAAAAAACGAACATGAAAGAGGGTAGACCGTTTTGTCTGCATATAAACACCCACCCGCAATGACTTTAGTTTATCCGTAATCATGGTGCTTGCAACAGCGCCGAAATATCGGGAACTCAAAACAAATAGTAAACATGGTAAATATCCCGTTCGTGTTAATAATAATATTAGTGACCATGACAGTTTAAAAACTTATATCAAAAGTGCCTGTAAATGGTTTAATTGAAATAAATGATTTGAGTTTGAGTTTGAATACTCTTTATTGTACACCATAAAAATTAGAGATTTATATGTAGAAAATTTGACAAGGGGTGACACAATTGGGCGGTCTTATCGCTAAAAGCGATAGAGACAACCTTCATCGTCACCTTTATCGTCATATTGTTGTTTATTGTTATAGGGTGTCAGTAGTGTATAATTGGGGTTCCTGGATCAAAGATCCAGGAACCCCAATTCCACACTTGATATGGACTAGACAATCAGTCAATCAATCAATATTTGTCCATACATTTCATTCATTAATTTATTTAGGTTCTACATTCAAGTATTCGAAATATGATTATAAATACCTAGATCACATTTTCATTACAATACGATTATTCGAGTATTCTAAATATCTACCATTCATTGTGGTGTGATGCTGTCGAGATAGTGCGGATGCGCTACACAACGCATCACTTTTATCCCCCCACACCGACCGCTCCCCTATATGTTCAGATGATAGGTACCTACGTGTGTATTTGTGATTGTTTATGTTTGTGTAGATGTGTAAGAATCTATTACTAGAGAACTTTACATTTTTTTAATTTCAGTGAATTTAAATGACAAGGACGTCAAATAAAAAGCAATTTAATGGTTACAAATATGCATTTATTTATAGCAATTAAATATAAAACATAATTTAAATACGTTTTTAGGAGACAACGCAATTACACATGTTATACATTCTAGCAAAATACACATTAGTTATAAAATATTTTAAGTCCGTGTATTTTAAGAGACTACAACATTCTTCTAATTACATACAATAAAACAGAAAGGGTACAAAGTAGGTAATTCCTAGTAGTCCCAAACAAATAGTCACATAACACCATTTACAGCATTTGATTATACTCGTATTATATGCTAACCATAGTAAAACATATTTGGTTATACTAACTAAATAGTCTCAAACAGGTAGTCACCAATATTATAGCATTTGATAGGATTACATACTAACATTAAAACATATTTAGCTTTATTAACTATGGGTTCTCCATGTTTTCCTGAATTTTATTTATTAACTCCTTAGTGCTACACAATATGTCATCCATTAAAATGCTCTTAACGACGTGTTGAGCACAAACCTCTGCTTCACAATAATGATTACAGATTGAACTATCCTTCTGCTCGAAGTTTTCTGCATCGATAATTTGTATTCTTATGATTTTCGAAGGTCTTGTAACAGGCTTTTTTATGTACGAATATACCATTCGCTTATTCTTTGATATTTTGCGAGATGCTTCAGCAAGACCCAAATATTTTTGATTTACTGCGTGTATTTGAGCAGGAGCCTTTTCTAAAGGTATGAAGTTAAACAGCTCTTCCGAATCCTGAAATTATAAAATATTATAATTAAAATAAAATATTCTATCATTAAATCAAATTAAATTTTGTAATAAAATCAAATATAAAATAAAATAATTAAATGAATACTCACCGACATAATTATTACTCGTTGATTACTCGCGCTTGCTGCTAAGAAACTAAATAATATTTAAATTTTCAAGATAATTTATCCTTTATATAGGAATCTAATAAATAATTTTCAATGGTTATAAAGTTCAAAATTGCTGTGAAAATATTAGCTGAGACAATACGACGCTACACCGTTTCAGATTACAATTATTTGCATACCATAATATAACGCCACAGGCATATAGACGGCGGTGCTATGCGATAGCGTCGCGGTGGTGTTTAAATGTTAGGGAATGCCTGAACACTGCTTCACATCATGTGTGGTCGCTCTCATACTGATTTGAATAATACAAAACGTCACCGCAACGCTACCGCACTGCATCGCTATCTGTGAACTGGTGACTTAAAAGTCAATACACACAGAAAGCGGCATCATCCAGAGCGGCACCTAATAGACATCTGATCCGGACCACCCATCGACTTAGCAAATTAAAGCATCTTTACATGATGAAGATAAAGTTCAAATTGCATGATCTCGATATTTCGCAAGATATTTTTCTGCAACGTAAACTATTACATATTTGGGTGTTAGGTCTGATAAAGCATTTTTAGTAACGCTTGCCCTAATTCCTTATATGGGATATCGTGACGTGGATTTACCACTATTTAAGAGTGCATCCTGCAGAAGCTGGATCACATCAACACTTCAGCTAGGTGCAGTTACATCTTACGCAAAACCACCCAAGCAACGTCAATCTTCTAAAATGTAAGTATCTACTCAATTTTCAATGTAATTTACCTTGTGTTTTCTGTAAAAGTTTTACAAGAAAGAATTAAGTGGATAAGAAAATATAGTACATTCACTATTCAATCATTCAAGTATTATAGCTATTCATTTACCTCTTCAATCGTTCAGATCAGTTAGCGAGTCTTCATCTACTTATAACAATTAAACTGTTCAGTGATTCATAATTTTTGATATTCATTCATTCAAGTAATAAATTCATGCACTTAGTGTCGTCTACATGATTAAAACGAATTTAACTGTTACTATACTAATTCATTGTTTTTATTTATAACAGGTCCAAGAACACGGCTGACCATATTTTCCCTTCGGAGAACGAATCGGCAGACGAGGAGCATGCACCGGTGAAAACCAAGCCAAAGGAGAACAAAAAGCGCAAGCCTTCGTCAACGAGCAACTCCCAGCCGTCTACGAGTAAGAAAACTAAGCCAATGACTCCTGTCACAAAATCAACGGCTCGCGAGTTGTTCGGGAGCGACAGTGACGACGATGAAATCGATGTTGTTGCGGATAAAAAAACTCCCCCGATATACTCGTACATCACGAGGAGACTGGCGAACGGATTTTCGCGACAAATGAACGAGCAAAAAAGAGGTGAGTTCTATATAGAACTCAAAGTGTATAAATGTGATGAAATAGAGCGGGTCCAACCAGTAAATAGGTGGCGGCACTCGGTGATCACAATTAAAAACAAATCTGACGAGGTTTCAGAGTCCTGGCGTCACCTAAACGCCTATATAACAAGCGCCAGGAAGGAGTTCAAAAAATGTGCTCCTACTTTTATAAGCTCTTATCAATAGTCTTACCAATAGTTTACATTAAGAGGTCTATGTTATAACACATATAATCATTATATACTTACATAGAGTTTATTTTAAGATAGTATTTTTGTAACCGCAATTAATCCCAATAATTAAACTATACGATAAAAAATGTTGTCTTTTGTTTCCAGTTATACACCCCGGTGATGGCTCATCAACAAATTCTGATATTAATAATGATAAATGTCAAATTGATATCCCAGAAAATGAATACAATAAATACCAAATTGATATCCCAGAAAATGAATACGATAAATGCCAAATTGATATCCCAGAAAATGAATACAATAAATGCCAAATTGATATCCCAGAAAATGAATACGATAAATGCCAAATTGATATCCCAGAAAATGAATACAATAAATGCCAAATTGATATCCCAGAAAATGAATACAATAAATGCCAAATTGATATCCCAGAAAATGAATACAATAAATGCCAAATTGATATCCCAGAAAATGAATACAATAAATGCCAAATTGATATCCCAGAAAATGAATACGATACAAATGTTTATGAGCGAAATTGTTTATCAAAGTATATTCATTGTGATAAATGCAAAATTGAGATCCCAGAACATAAATATAGATATCATAAGAGAACGAATATGCATAAATCGAATTGTTTAATAAAGTCAAAGTTTGAAAATATTGATATTGTAGCTACAGCATTTAAAAATAGAATCATGACTTATCGCTTAAACCCTTCAATAGAAGACGAGTACCTCATACTAGAGGCGTTCTTGGGCGATAAGCGAAAAGATGTTTTGAAAATCATTGAGTTATCATTAATGGAACATACCTGCATTAAAGTTAACTTCGAACTGTTTGCTTACTTTTTACTACCACATCTAAGTGAGCAGCAGCTCAAGTCATTTAATACGAAATATAAAACTATATACAGCAGTACTGATTTTAATAATATATATTCCAATATAATAGAAATATTCAAAAGAAAACTTACTGAATTCGAGCATTGTGAATCTGGATGGTCATTTGTCTGTATAAATCATTTAGAAATAAATATAAATAAATATTCCCCCATGCGGGGTGGTACTTATTTAGAGCTACCAGAAGTAATAAAAAACACAAAGAGTTGTTTGAATATACATAATAATGATGAATACTGTTTTTTATGGAGTATTGTTGCCTCATTATTTCCAGCAAAAAATAATGTCTGTAGAACAAACTCCTATCCACACTTTAGTTCAATATTTAATATAAAAGGAATTTCATTTCCACCTTTACCTAAAGATATCAAGTTGTTTGAAAAGAATAATTGTGAGTTCAGTATTAATATTTACGGATTAGATGAACGTTGTACTGTAACTGGTCCTCTTTATGTGACGAATTGTAAGAAAGATAAACATATTAACTTACTGTATTTTGAAAAACAAAACAAAGGTCATTATTGTTTGATAAAAAACCTTTTACGCTTAGTGCGACGACAAGTTTCATGCCATAAAGGTCAAATGCATTTATGTGAAACGTGTTTGCAATTTTTTAGTAGTGAAAAGATGTATCATTCTCATAGTTGTTCCAAAATTTTAACCATACTTCCTGATAAAAACAATACATTACAATTCAAAAATTATGAGCGAAAGCAAAAAATTAACTTTGTGATTTATGCTGACTTTGAAAGTATACTATTAAATTATAGAGAAAAACATAATGATAAATGTACGATAAAAAATAAACTACATCTACCGTCTTGTTTTGCTTATTATGTATGTTGCTCACATGATAGTAGCTTGAATAAATTCGTAACATATAGAGGACCTGACTGTGTAGAAGTGTTTGTTAAGAGATTAATTAAAGAAGCGAAGTTAATTCACAAAATTGTAATGACTAAGAAACCCATGAGATCTATGACGAGAGAGCAAACTGATAATTATAGCAAAGCAACTACATGCCATATCTGTAATCATTTATTATTTGATGATAAAGTTTGTGATTATGATCATATTACATCCGAGTACAGAGGCGCAGCGCATTCGCATTGCAATTTAATTTATAGAGTGTGTTCATTTATACCTGTTATCTTTCATAACTTATCTGGTTATGATTCTCATATATTTATTACGGAATTATCGAAATATGATGGTGAGATAAAAATTATACCAAAAACAAAAGAAAAATATTTAAGCATAACTAAAATAATCAAAACCGGTACAGGATGTAAACCTATACAGATTAAATTTATAGATTCATTTCAATTTCTTAGTTCAAGTCTTGACAATTTGAGTAAAACTTTAACGGAGAACGATTTTATTCATTTATCATCACAGTTCCCTGATAAAGGCCAATTAAATTTACTGCAAAGTAAAGGTATATATCCGTATGAGTACATTTGTTCATGGCAAAAATATAATGAAACACAACTTCCAGCAAAGAATCATTTTTATAACACTTTACAAATGAAACATATAACAGATACTGAATATCAACATGCCAAAAATGTGTGGAAATGTTTTGATATTAGTTCTCTTGGTGAATATACTGACTTATATTTAAAGTGTGATGTACTATTATTATGTGATATATTTGAAAATTTTAGAAAAATTTGTCTCCAGCACTATAAACTCGACCCTGCTTATTATGTGACTTCACCTGGATTGAGTTGGGACGCTATGCTCCTTTACACAGGTGTTCAGCTAGAATTGATTAATGATATAGAAATTTATAAAATGTTGGAAAAAGGAATACGTGGAGGATTAGCTCAGTGCTCTCACCGATATGCTGAAGCCAATAACATTTATTTACCTCATTTCGATAGTTCTAAACCATCCTCATATCTGATATATTTAGACTGTAATAATCTTTACGGATATGCTATGACTAAAAAATTACCGATATCAGAGTTTAAATTTATGAAAAATAATGAAATCAATTTTTTTAATTTGTTTGATGTTCCTGATAATGGCGAGTACGGTTACATTTTAGAAGTAGATTTAGCATATCCAAATCATTTACATAATTTACACAGCGATTTGCCTTTTGCTCCCGAGAAATTCATACCTATTGGAGGGAAAACACCAAAACTAATTGCAAGTTTGTATGATAAATATAACTACATTATTCACTATGTTCATTTAAAAGCATGTCTTAAAAATGGCCTTGTTTTAAAAAAAATTCATAGAATCCTTTATTTTAAACAAGAATGTTTTTTGAAAAAGTATATAGACTTGAATACTAGCTTAAGACAAGCAGCTTCAACGTCATTCGAAAGAGATTTTTTTAAGCTTTTAAATAACTCAATATTTGGCAAAACTATTGAAAATAAACGTAAGCAAGTGGAGGTCAAATTAGTAACCAAATGGAGTGATGATTTGAATAAAACGAATAAAATTGTAGGTGCTGAGAAATTAATCTCAAAACCTAATTTAAAAAGTGTTTCTATCTTTAATGAAAACTTTATAGCCATACAACTGAGTCCCATGAAACTTGTTTTAGATAGACCGATATATGTTGGATTTGCGGTGCTAGAATTCTCTAAGTGGCATTTGTACAATTATCATTATAATTTTATTAAAAATAAATATGATGATAAAGCTAAATTATGCTACACTGATACTGATAGTTTGTTGTATTTAATACATACTAAAGACTTTTATAAAGACATGCGGGATAATTTATCAGAATTCGATACAAGTAATTTTGAAACTAATAATCTTTACTTTATTCCTAAGGTGAACGAAAAAATTCCTGGTTTATTTAAGGATGAGTTAGGAGGTGATCCAATTACCGAATTTACAGGCTTAAGAGCAAAGTTATATTGCATTAAATCATTAAATACACAAATAAACAAAGCTAAAGGCGTATCAAAACCTATTACAAAATGTTTAAAATCATCTAATTATAAAGATGTTTTATTTAAAAACTTAACATTAAAACGTAAGATGAATATGATAAAATCAATTAAGCATGTGTTGTTCTCACAAGAAGTAAATAAAGTAGTTTTAAACAGGATAGACGATAAAAGGCATATTCTGGGAAATCAAATAGATACTGTACCTTGGGGACATTGTGATTACATATGTTAATTTAGTATTTTTTTACATCAATGCTTTATGTATATTTTTTTATGTAAGACTGTATACTGAATATTCTGTGTTTATAATTCTGAAATAAATTGACTTTTAACCTCACCAATTTTTTATATATATATATTTTTTTAAGAGCAAATAAATTATACCTACATTAGACATAAACATGAAGTGGACCCAGAAAAATTGACTCCTTTCGAGGACTAAAACCTAAAATTAATTGCAAACTTTTATGATAAATTTAAATATGATAATTCTCAATTATTATATAAAATTTTATAATGATGTTTTTATTTAATACACACATATTTACTTGTATTTGCTGTTTTGATTTGTAAACCTTTGTTAACATTACCTGTGCAGATACTAAGTAATAAGTGTAGACGATAATTTTATTTATTTGTAACCTTATTCGACGAAATCAAATCTAAAATAACTATGATTTAATTATTTGTGGGATTATAATTATAAATAAGCATTATAAATACTAGAACATATTACTTTTCTGACAGATACAAACATGAAGTGGGTCAAGCAACCAGTTTCATTAGAAGTTAAAAATATTGAGGTAGAGGAAAATAAGCTACACGCTAAGCATAGCGTTCTTCTGCCTAATAATATAAGATGTATAATATGTGGTCCTTCGAATTGCGGGAAAACGAACGTCATGATTAGTTTGTTAATCCACGAAAATGGTTTAAAGTTTAAAAATGTTTATTTGTATTCCAAGACTAGCTTTCAACCAAAATATAGATTTTTGAAACAGATTTTAAAAAGAGTGCCAGAAGTAAAATTTTTTATATTTAATTTTGATGATGAAGTTATTCATCCTAACGATGCATTACCAAAATCTGTTATTATTTTTGATGATGTAGTTTGTGAAAAGCAAATTAACATACGAAATTATTTTACAATGGGCAGACACAGAAGTATAGATTGTTTTTATTTATCTCAAACGTATTCCAAAATACCAAAACAGCTATTACGTGACAATGTTAACTTTTTGATAATTTTCAAGCAAGATGAAGTTAACATGAAACATATATACGATGAACATGTTAGCTCTGATATGGAGTGGTCTAAGTTCAAAGATCTGTGTTCTAAAATCTGGATACATCCTTATGATTTTTTGACTATTAATAAGGATTGTGAATTAAACAAAGGCAGATATAGACAATCATTTGACAACTTTATTTATTTTGATTGATGGTTATATAATTAATGACTGCAAAAAAAAAATCATTTGTCCATAAATACTTCTCAGTATAAGTCGTATAATGGATAACATTACAGATAAATTGATAAAGTCTGCGGACGCTATAAAGGAAAAAGTGAAACAAATGAAACATGATGAGTTTAACACTGACTCTCATCTTAAGTATTTTTTTAAGCCTCTCGCAGGCCCTCTTAATGCAATAGTAGCTAACAAGCAAATTTCTACAATAAAAAATGAAGATACTTATGATGACCAAATTAAACACACTGATATAGGTTCAAAAATATTTTTGCATGATAAATCTAATGATTTGTATTAACATGAATCATCTAATGAGTCAAGCTTATCAGAAATTTTTTATTCAGAAGATGAAGGAGGTAACACATCTGAATCAGAAAATGATAATAATGCGTCGTTGAAAAAAGAAGATATCATTGAAATATATGATGATATGAATATACCATTTGGTGTACGTAGTGACAAAAACAAACATATGATCGGAAATACAATAGTTAATTTCTCTACCACTCATGCAAACTCTGGTAAAGTGTATAAAATTTGCGTAGCTAATAAACAGTATAAAATAACACCTGGTCTAAAAGAACTATTGCTTCGCAAAAAGCCTGATTTAAGTTTGGTCAATTTAAAAGATAAATCGGTGTACAAGGAAATACTCGTCACAACGAATGCTCATAAAAGAGACTTTGACCCTGCAGGTCAAATTAAAGGTGATAAAGGTCTAAAATATTCTCAAGTGATCAAACCGTTATTTTCTGAGTCTTGTAAACACTTACAAGAACCTACAGAAGTTAAATCTAGGCAAAAAAGAGGTGCAGGTCTACCGTATCTTAAAAAATATAAAAAAAATACTGAACTTATTTATTGGGATGATCCTAATGAATTAGTGGACAGGCTTAAACTTTTGATCGCATCTAAAACTGCAGGTAATACTAATCTTGACAATGAAATTTTATCAATTACTGAAGAGCTAAAAGAAGCGGGCGTAATACAAGAATAAAAGGGCTTATCATATAAACTGTTACTTAGTCTAATTTTGTAATTCAAAAGTAACAGTTGATAAAATGAGCAAAGTGAAAAGAGAAATTATAAACGAAATTCATAGAAGTGCAAGAATAAATTTTCCTCGAAGACATGTAATATTAAAAGATATTGATGATCTTTGGCAAGCTGATTTAATGGATATGCAAAGTTTCTCCAAATTTAACAATAACTGCAAATATATTTTAGTCGTCATTGATGGATTCTCTAAGTATGCTTGGGCTATTCCACTAAAACAAAAAAATAAACAAACTGTATCTGAGGCTTTCAATACTTTATTGAGTAGAGAAAAACGTATCCCTAGAAACTTGCAAACAGATCTAGGAAAAGAATTTTACAATCAAAGTTTTAAAAAAATATTATTAAATAATTCTATCAACCACTACTGCACTTATTCAACGAAAAAGGCTTCAATTGTAGAACGGTTAATAAGGACGATAAAAAGTAAGCTTTACAAGGAATTTAGTTTCAAAGGGAATTATAAATGGACGGATGGGACACTTGCAAATATCATTAATAGATATAATCATACCACACACAGAACAATTGGTTTACCCCCCATTCAAGTGAATCATAGCAATAAAATTAAACTACTGCAGAGATATTTCAATCAAAATCAAACTAAAACAACATATCGTAAATTTAAGACAGGTGATTTTGTTCGAATAAGTAAACATAAAGGTTGTTTTGAAAAAGGTTACACTCCTAATTGGTCTACAGAGGTATTTAAGATCAGTAAAGTTCAAAACACAAATCCTGTTACATATTTATTACAAGATGTTAAAGAACAACCTATTTTAGGAGCATTTTATGATCAAGAATTACAAAAAACTAAACATCCTGACATTTACCTTGTAGAAAAAGTTTTAAAACGAAAAGGCAGAAAAGTTTTCGTGAAATGGTTGGGGTTATCATCCTGTGAAAATAGTTGGATCAGTGATACAAATGTTTTATGAGTGCTTTATCAATATAACATTATCCTCTATGATAATGGTTTCATTCTGTTTGTATACATGAAGGGAGAAGGACTTGTCAATAATTTAATTAATAATTTACCATTTGAGCTCCATTTACCGGGATATAATTATTGCGGTCCAGGAACTAGATTACTTGAAAGATTGGCTCGAGGTGATAGGGGTATAAACAAATTAGATGAATATTGTAAACATCACGATATTGCATATAATAATTCCAAAAGTTTGAAAGATCGTCACAAAGCAGATACAATTTTATTAAAAATGGCAAAAAAGCGTGCTTTATCTTCTAATGCAAGCACAGGAGAAAAACTTGCTGCCAATTTAGTTAATAATATAATGCTAACAAAAATAAGTTCTGGAGCTGGACTAAAAAAAAACTTTAAAAGTATAGTGACCCATACCAAAAAGTGCATTAAAAAAATTAAACCGAAGTGTAGGAAAAAGCTAATAGAATTGGCCTACGCTGCTGCTAGAGAGTTGAATCGTGATTCATCTGCCAGGGTACCACGTATCATACCAATTCCTAAGTCTGGCGGTGTTCTACCTTTAATACCGATATTTGCTGGTTTGTCTGCTGCTGGCAGTATTGCAAGTGGAATTGCTGGAATCGTCAAAACCATAAACGAATATAGACTTGCAAAAAAGCGTTTAAAAGAAATAAAAAGTCATAATAAGAATGCAGAAGGTGTATGTATTGGAAATGGACTGCGGCTAAACCATTACAAAAATGGACTTGGAATATATACAGATTTAAAGAAAAAAAACTAAATAGCAGGCTACCTAATCGTGCTCTTACTAATATAGATATCATATATTTTACTAAAGACGTTCCATATTTTCGCGGAGTGTATATGAGGGATACCTTACCGAAGTCTCCGTTTTTAAAAGAGTGTGGAATCATAAATTTAGATAATTCAAAAAATTCTGGTACACATTGGGTAGCCTATGTAATTTTAAATGAATATATTGAATACTTTGACAGTTACGGCAACTTGAAACCTCCAATAGAATTTGTTTGCTATGTAGGTTCTGACAATATCAATTATAATTACAATAATTTACAAAATAATAACTTATTCAATTGCGGACATTTATGCATTAAATTTCTGAAAGAGTTTTGGAAAAAGCAAGGTTTTATCAAATCATTACGTACTTGAAAATGGTTTAAATGTTAGGTGTCGTCTACATAAGACAACACTTTAACATTATCTGTTACAAGAGACGAATGTCGATAAGATTAGAGTGAGAAAAAAAAAAAAAAAAATAAATAATAATAATGATAGTTTATAATATAAAATCATCCGCCAAAGTAAATAGCTTTACTCGTTCTCGTACCGTCAGAAGACAAAGACATATACGAACCATAAAAAAACTAACTAAAGATAACAAATTATTTCTTCGAGCTTTGGGATTTAAATTATGAGTATTCTACAGGTAAATGACTTACCACAAATCGATAACTCTATAGTGAGTTATGAAATTCATACTTATAATCCATATAGCAACAGTTTCAATGAAAATGATGAAATACGTATACCCATACACCAGCAAGATTTGTATGTATTACCTTCAGCCAGCTACATTTACATTGAAGGTCGAGCCACAGTGGTTTCGAAAGATGCAGCAGGAAAAATAACACGAAAGAATGTAAATTTTACTAATAATCATATATCATTCCTATTTCAAGACATTCGATATGAAATTAACGGTGTTGAGATAGACCGCATAAAAAATGCAGGAATTACTACCACTCTAAAATCATATGTGTCTATGAGTGAGGGGGAAAGTAAAGCTGCTGCTATTTGGGGTTGGAATTTAAATGGGGATAAAGATAATAATGGTATTTTTAGTGCCCTTATACCACTGAACAAAGTTTTAGGATTTGCGGAAGATTATAATAAAATTATCATTAACTGTAAACATGAACTTATACTCAATAGAAGCAGTTCGAAAGTCAGCGGTGTTACACTTGACAATAATAATGACTCCATTGAAGTAAATATAGAGAGACTGCAATGGCGTGTGCCTCATATAAAAGTTTCAGATCGAGAAAGATTAACTTTACTTAAATATTTACAAAAGGATCGTCCTATTCAAATAGCTTTTAGAAATTGGGACTTGTACGAATACCCTCTATTACCTAGAACTACAAAACATTCCTGGGTTGTGAAGACTGCGTCACAACTCGAAAAACCAAGGTATGTCATCTTTGGTTTGCAGACCAATAGAAAAAATATGAAAACTAGAGACTGTTCAATATTTGACCATGGTAAAATAACTAATGTTACTCTTTTTTTAAATTCGCAATATTATCCATACGAATCGGTTAATGCAAAATTTTCTGAAGATAAGTATTATATATTATATGAAATGTTTACCCAATTTCGTCAGTCTTATTATAGCACCCGGTCTGAACCGATGCTCGATTTGCGTGAATTTAAAGAAAAGGCTCCTTTATTTGTAATTGATTGCTCAAGACAGAATGAAGCCTTGAAAACTGGAGCTGTAGATGTGAGATTAGAAATTGAAAGTTCTGAGGATATACCAGAAAATACATCTGCTTATTGTCTAATCATCAACGATCGTCTGATTGAATATAAACCCTTAAGCAGTATCGTAAGGAAATTATTATGAACGCCATAGTGGATGTGCAAGGGTTTAAGACCGAAAGTAACGAGTTTATCGTGAAAGAAATAGCAATAGCATGCAGAAATCAAATTATGGTATTATTAATCAAACCACCATGTCCATTTTACAATCTTACAAAAAAAGAAAAATTGCAAGTAAATTGGATAGAGAGAAACAGAAAATTTTTCTGGAAGGAGGGTTTTATACCATACTTAAACTTAGCACGATATATTGAACCTTATCTGAAAGATAAAAACATTTTTGTTAAAGGATGTGAAAAAGTGTTGTGGCTAAGAAACATTGTAAAACATAATAAAGTGTATAATTTAGAAGATAAGAACTGTCCTAGTTTGCAAAAATTATTTGATGATTATGGAATGTCTAGTAATATATTTAGCTGCATGTATCATTCGAATGTATGTGCTTTAAAAAATGTGACATGTTTAAAAAAGTGGATTGATAATAAAAATATCTTTTGATTGTTTATAATTTAGAAGGTAAGGGCTACCTTGAAAAAATATAAGTTAAGTAATTTGTTAGCAGTTTATATCTTAACAATATTATATGTATCAGAATAAATGTTTTTTTTGTAAATGTTTTCTTGTTTTATTTCATAACAATAAGAATACGACAGCGAAATATAATTTAAAAGTTACCAAAAGCAAAATCATCACATCTCTATAAATTGAGAACACCAGATACAAGACTTCATTATTATTTTCTACATACGCGTATCGAGACCTTAAAAATGATTCAAAATTATTTCAGCCCGCGCTATGAAATATATAATAAACATAAAATTCGATTATGTTCATTTCGACATTATTGGGCTACAGCAGATTCAAAACGAAGATTGGTGATGGAAATGGCTGATGCAGGTTTTTTTTACTGTGGAAGTGGTTTAGATGACAAAGTTATGTGCTTTTCGTGTGGAGGTGGCATCGAAGATTGGGAGTATTACGATGATCCTTGGATGCAACATGCTATATTTTTCCCACATTGCTTTTATTTAAATGCCGTAAAAGGAATAGATTATGTTGACAAATTAAAACGTCTATTTTTTAAAGAAACAAAAATATAAAATTATTCTGAAGTGGAGGAGGATTGATTGATTGTCTGCTGAATAAGCTACTAAATGCTGTTAGCGTAAGATTTATTCTATCAAAACATGCATGATGCATTAAATTCGGGAAAAAATCAAGAACTTGTCTTTAGAAGTGGTAATAGAGAGCTAACATTCTCTCGAGTTAACGATATGCAGATTGGTCCCGAAAAATTGAAAGCTGGTTCAGCAAAGTGTCGGTACACCAGGACATCATCAATGAGGAACGTAATGCGTGATTTAGTGGTACCTGATTCAGAAAACATTATATGCTACCTGATTCTACCGGAAGATGAAATTCCTTCTATTTAAATGTTCCGGGGTTCATAAATGACTCTCTCTTCAAATATAGTATTCTTACAAAAGCTGTTAAAAAAATTACTTCATAAACTCGCTGTCATAGTAGTCAAGCGAGCAGTTAATCATCAACACTTTAAACGACAACATGTATCCGTTTATACAATCATCATATACTCCGTCGATTCCACCCTTGCATTTTGAAGTTTGCAAGTATATGTATCAAGTTTCCAGCTCCACGATTCCATACATTAAAACATATTTGAAGCCATCAGATCGAATCAATGGATTACTTGAAGAGTGCATTGATATCGCTAATCGGATAACATTAACTAGAGACGAGTGGGACATGATATTTATGGAAAACGCCTCTGAAATATCAGGATTCTTCACATCTAGTTCAATTCCTTTACCAAAGCAGCGGCAGAGAGAACAACAATTTGTGATCAAGTATATAAACCTGTCTGAACATGAACAAGAAGGAAGAAAAAAATTCATCATAATTGACATTGGAACAAAATCGATCGTTCTCTGTTGTGAAGAGTGGTGGTGTCTGAAATATTTACTGAATTGTCTTGATTCACGTTTACGTTACTTAACAAGGGTAAAAGGTTACTATGAGACCCGTATGAATTTCTTTAGAAAGCGATTCAAGCTCGCTCAAGTGAAAACATTGTCTGAAGCCTATGCAATTGTAGAAAATGTCTATGATGAAATGTCAATTGTGGATCAAGAAATCAAATGTTTTGTAATTGATTATTTATTCTTCTCAGGCTTTTTGTGAAATAATAATAAAATGTGTTTACTTAGTTGACAGCATTCTTTATTTCTTTTATCATGATACCAAAGACAACACACGCACAAACAAACAACCACAAAAAGTATAAATAGATTTTATTGAAATTAATCTCTTTGAATAGATGATTTCTGAACACTCATTCTGAATACAACCTTAAAATAAATGAATGAAATGTATGGACAAATATTGATTGATTGACTGATTGTCTAGTTTATATCAAATGTATAATTGGGGTTCCTGGATCTTTGATCCAGGAACCCCAATTATACACTACTGGTGTCAAACAAAAATACATACATAAACTCAAGCCTTCTTCTCGGTAGGCAGAAACTACAGAAAGCCACGTGCTACGGTCCTTACATACTTCTTTTGCTTCGTTTACCTTCATACATCTGGTCATACACGCACGCCGGTTGCGAGTACTACGCACCTGAACTTTCTGAAGAACATCACACCAATTAGGTCACTGTACAGTGTGAGTCTTTATAATGTACACATATCGAAATGAGGGAATCTATGCTTAATTTTATGCATGGAAAAAAAAAAAAAGAAACTACATTTTATTTTTTATTTTTCATGGAATTTTTATTTTTTAAGTTTTATTTCAAAATTTCTCAATAAGACGCCCCCTTATTGAGAAATTTTACAATTATTGTAAAAAATTAGGAAAAAAAATACAGATTTTTGCAAAAAAAAACATGTTTATTTTCAATTGAGGGTAGATTTTTCCCCAATTTTTATTTTTATATATTTTTTTTCCAATCATTATGGAGTTTGTTTCATCGTGATAGATCATTTAGTTTAAAAGTTACACCGTTTTGTTTACACAGGGAACAATTTAAAAAAAAAACCATATAAAATAAAATATTTAGTTTTTTTTTATATTTTTGCCGTAGATAAAATTAAGTATAGATTCCCTCATTTCGATATGTGCACATTATAAAGACTCACACTGTATGTCCTCCTAGGGCGTCCCTCCCAGCGTTTCCGCTCACATCTGCCTTGTTACGTTTTGTTAGTCGCCTTTCATTCATTCTCTCAACCAATCAAACCATCTAAGCATACTCTTTTCAATTCTTGTCCCTACATCTTCTTTTAATCTTTTTTTTTTAACTAACCGTAGTTAAAAAAAAAGAGTCTCAGAGTTTAACCACGAGGGGTTGCTACTCTTTAACCGGATTTTCCTGTGGTTGCCTTAAGCTCCTAAAAACTTAATGCCTCCAGCCAGGGCGTAAAAACTTATAAACTAAGCGACTGCATGCTAAGGGTACCCCCTGTGGGGTACGAAACTCGGGTTAGGGCAGCGTCGGAGGGAGGGTGGCAAGGGGTCATCGGTGACTGGATAAAATCAGAGTTATGATTATTATCCGGGGGAATTAAAGCTACAGGCTGCTCAGCTTAAGCGCGTGCTGGCGCTTCACTTACATACAAGCAAGGTTCGGGGAGGACTATTTAGTCGGGGGTCTCGCGCGGGGCCTCGGCGGCGAGGTCGGAATGATCTTTTAACCCTTAATATGAGTGTATATATATGATGAACGTGGATCCACGCGAGACACAATGGTTTTTTTATTGTGTCTGTAATCATGGCATCCCGACAAATGTCGTATAAACCGACGATTGTGCATAAGGAAATTTTACTCGAAAATAGAACAAAAAAACCAACAATAACAATAGAACAAATAGAAACAAACAAACAATAACAATAGAACAAATAGAAAAATATAATCATTAAAACTGTTGAGCGCTTACAAGGGGACTGCTTCTAGTACGTGATCGCTTGGCAGGTTTAAACAAGTCCAATGGCCCAGCTATACAGCTTTCATCTTACTTGGTCAAATTTCAATATGCAGCACCCAGCAGACAAAACCGGTATACCATGCGATGATAATTATTTATGTTTTTATTTTGTACCTAAAACCATAAAGCGAAATTCAATTATTATTGCCACATTTCAGAGCAGTATTATGTTGAAGGTATGTTCCGTCGAAATAGAGATCCGCCGAACAAGTGCATACCGAAGATGGCTTCTGTCGAAGTAGTGTTCTTCGAAGGTGTGTGTTGTCGAAGTATGTTCTGTCGAACTAATACTTGTCGAATATATGTTCAGTCGAAGCAATGAGTAGTCGAACTATTGTTTTTCGAAATTAAGGCCGTGTCGAAATAATTAACTGTCGAAATTCAGAATGACACTCTGTAAAGGCAATGGTGTTCGTTGTGGGGTGATGATGGAAATAAAAAGTACGAATGGATTCCCATTAAAAAGAATATAATTTAATTAATTTAACATTAAACCGCACCGTTGCCATTGTGCTGTTGTTAAAAACAAGAATAGTAAAGTTAAAAAGTGTTTTTTTTTTTTCAGAAGACAGCAATGATTTCGGATTAAATCTCACCACCACACCAATGTATTTCATTAAAGATAACTTCTAACATATTGTATAACATTCGATATCACAAAACAATACGTACGTATCACCGATAGACATTAATAATTGTATTCAACATATCTATTACGGAAGACAGAGGACAGTCACCATCAATCTATATACATAATCACGCTACTGTGTCCAATAGATTAGCTGCAGTATTAATGTACAGCTATTTGTATGTGGTATGAGATTGGCTAGTACTTTATGTTGCTATAAAAAAATCTGAATAGGAAATATTCATTTATTGCATTCCATATTGTAATAAATAATAGTAAAAAAAAAAAAAAAAACACGCTTCTATGGAGTCCAACTAAAAATAGAAAATAATTTTTTATAAATTTGAATTAAGAATAGTGTATTTTATTGTAAAAAAATCATGGGTATGTGCATGGTGTCAATAGTTATAACTATTTTATTGACAGACTAGCAGCCCGTCCCGGCTTCGCACGGGGTAGACAATTATCATTTTAAGACTCATTTTTCTACACCTTCGGTTACATTGTTCAAATTTTACCAAGGATCCCTAATTTTTTTCAAAATGAAATGTAGCCTATGTCAAATTGGAAGAATGTAGCATTCTATTGGTGAAAGAATTTTTTAAATCGGCCCAGTACTTTTTGAGCCTATTCATTACAAACATACAAACATACAAAAATAGGTACAAATGAGTAGAAGGATTATCATTTTGATAATATCTTAGAAAGCACCCCACGCAATTTTTTTTTTACAATAAAATACATTTTTTCTTCTTTACACTATTCTTAATTTATATTTATTAAAAAAAAATACACTATTCTTAATTCAAATTTATTAAAATTTATTTTCTATTTTTTAGTTGGATTAAAGCGTGTTTTTTTATTATTTTCATATTTGTGTCATCGGTCCTTGATAAGTTTGCCAAATTTCGAGTTACGAGTAATCCTACGTTTTAAAGGGGGTCAAAATCATGTTCAAAGTTTCCGTTACATAGGCACCTAAATGAAGCTAATTAATCGCGTTAAAAAAGATGTTATTATTTTTGTACATTGTGACGTTCAAAAGTGCCTTTTATGTGCCTAGTATTTGAAATAAATGATTTGATTTTGACTTTGAAAGAATACAAGAGCAATGAGAAGAAGTCTTTTGCCGTTTAGTGGGTCAATTAATCGTAGGGACAGAAACACTATGGTAAGCAAGCAGTCTCATTTCTAAACTTGCTTACTTATCTTATTAGTCAACTATGTATGCGAAAGCAAATACAGGGTTATGTTTTTACCGATGCAATGGCTACCGTTAAAGCCCGTATCCAAAAGCACTTATTTTCTTGCATCGATACTCGTACCATAAAATAATATACGTACAAGCAAATATCCATTTATTTTCCGACTGCAATAACAAAAAGATAGAATACTTCAATAAAATATGAGTTTGAAAAGCATTAGACATTACATTCAATGTCTGGAACCTCACTATCGATTTCAGCATCGTAACACTTTTGTTACAGATAGTTCAGGAAATAGTAATTTTAGATTTCTGTCTAGGCGTTCGATGTTATTTTGAGTACTTTATGCGGCCTACCCAAATGTCCTTTCTTTGGTATTGTTCGTCGAGTCGTTGAGCTCCTTAAATCCTGAGTTGAGCTACACGTTTACTGACAAATGCTTGCACTGACTGGACAGGTCCACTCAAAATTGTGTGGTTCTTTCCTCAAAAGACCATTTCAGACACGGATCTACATGGTCCTCACATGATCTGACCAAGATTATGTCTGGACTTTAAAAGAGACTTTGACCCCTGAGTTTGTTTCGCCATTTCTTCTCAGGGATAGTCAGATAGGAAATGTCGACTTCCTCAAGCTTGTTTTTATATTTTTTATATGACGTGTAAAAGTGATTCCGATATCCTATTTACAGAATAAACGATTTCATTTCATTTCATTTCATATTTTTAAAGAACGCAAAGTGATTCATTAAAGCGAGAATTTGTTAGCCTATATGCAACGTTTGAATTTATTTTTACAATTTAACTTCTACTTTTAGATTGCGTAATTCAATTATTATCATTTGCCCGGTTGCTGGTAATAGGCTCGCCCCCTATTACATATGACTTGTCGCCTTTCATTTATCCTCTCAACATGACCAAACCATCTGAGCATACTCTTTAATTTTTTTATTAAAACCTATATTTGATATAATATAAAAAATGTCGACAACCCTAGTGTCACCCTATGTAAAATTTGTATCTGTAATTTTTATGGTGTGCATAATAAAGAGTATTCTAACTATCTATCTCTGCCTAACTCTTTGGGGAATACAACTGTGATGTTATTAATAAATAAATAAAAAATTAGAGAAGTAGTAAGAAAAAAGAAAGAAGAAGAGAAGGAGAAGAGAAGAGAGAGAAGAGTGTAGTAAGTAAGTAAATTTAATTCAATTACAGAATACTGTAATTAAATTAAATTTAGCTTTAACAGCAGTTTATCGTTTATTTGTTCCCTACAAACAATAATCCACGAATTAAAACAATCTAACCCAATAACGCAACAAAGCGCCCACAAGGAACAATCCCAGTCATTTATCGGAGCGCCATACATCACATACTGTCGGCAACACATGCATAGCACATAAAATTTCAAAGCACGTCCGAATCAGGGGCAGTTACGCAATGTAATCGAAGCAAATGTACCAGTTTGGAGTTTACGGGGAATGTAGGTAGGCCATCTATTATTTGTTGAATTTTTAATGGGAGGATAACTGAGTTTTGGTCTAGGGTAAGTCATTTTTAATGTGGAGCTTTATGTTATTGTTCTTCTAAGCTATGAGATTATCACGTATAGAGGATGATGTAGACATTAGAGATCCCAAGCGTAGGGTTCTAGCGGTCAGAGGTAACATGCTGGCCCACAGATTCTCCCGTTGCTCTGAATAAGTTAAGATTACACTTTTCAGGGTTCCAAGAACAAGGAACCCTTATAGTTTCGCCTTGTCCGTCTGTCTGATCGTCTGTCCGCGGCTTAGCTCAGAGACTTTTAGTACTAGAAAGCTGGAATTTGGTATTGGTTTACATATTAATCACGCCGACAAACTGGTAAAATAATAGTACATTAACCTACTTTCCACCGTTGTATCACACAAGGGTGGAAAGTAGATTATTGCAAACGTGCTGTCATTAACTAGCCCGAGCCGTAGGCGAGGGTTTTTAATGACACGAGTTTGCAATAACCTACACACCCGTGTATTACACGTTTTTCAATACAGTTGTGGGAAATAGTAAAAAACAAATAAAAAATTTAAAATGTTAATTTTTTAGGGTACACGTAAACTGGTGATGATATTTTTTTTTTCTCGTATATTCCATGGTGTGAGGTAGCGTTGGATAGCCCGTTCAAAAATATTACAGTTTTGTGAAAACCATTTTTCGATTTAGGGGTCCGTTTGCGTAATATTAAGCTTTAAAATGCTAATTTTTGTTAGAGTGAAGTGTCCCTGCCATCTAAATGGTTGTATTTAGATATGTGGAAAAATTCACAGCAGTAGTATATACGACATTAAAAGGAAAACTATCACAGCTAATTCGGATTTACAAGTTACCGAGTAATAGTCAACCAACTTAAATTTACAGTTAATGTTATGTTAGTTGTTGTGTGGTATGTTAGGTTTTTTGTTTAATATTAAGTTTGTTCTTGGGATAAATTCATCCCAACTACGGAACTCTTCATTGTGCGTGGTCCGAATCGCACTTGGCCGGCTTTTTTAAAGCATATTGTCAGAGCTTTTACTCTGGAAGTCTGTGGGTTTGTTACACCAAAAGATCGCTGGATCCAGTTTAATAATATCTTCAGGATGATGTTGGGGCTCCCAAGTTTCTGTAGTGTATCGAGGATATTCGCGTTGTGTCGTACTAATGGCTTTTATGCCATCATTCGCAAAAGGACGGTATCCTTGATCTGCAGAATGCGTGGCAGCCGCATCGAAAACCTGAAGATTCTAGCTGATAGGATCTCATCCCCGGTTTGGAAGGACCTCCAAAGCGGGTTTTAGAACCTATCAGCTAGAATCTTCTATAATAATCTCCTCTTGTTTTATTTAAAATAAATTAATAATGTGTCTTATTTAGGACAGCACTACTGGATGGGCGAGTCCTATTACTGGTTGGACGTACGACGCGTTGCGTGAGCTCCGTACAGAACACGCAAGCTAACTACTCAAGATCACTGGCATATATCTGGGCCTTAATTGAGGCCACGAGAGCCAGAGTGGCTTAAAAAACTGCTCTAAGCTTACTTCGGAAGCAGTTTTTTTGTAAATAAAATCAATATTGAAAAAAAAATACCGTTAGGCCACTCTGGCTCTCTGAGACCATTATAGCCAGAGTGGCCTAAAAACTGCTCTAAAATTACCCCGGAAGCAGTTTTTATCATTGTTTATGTATTAAAAAAATACAGTTAGGCCAATCTGGCGCTCATGGCCTCAATTGTGCTGTTGTGTGTTGTGCTATGTCTTTTGAGTGCACTGAATAAATGTTTTATCTATCTATCTACATATCTATCCCAGTTGGTTTCTAGCGACAGGACGACTGGTAGCCTACCTTTCTTATGCGATTCACTATAAAATTACCCTCTTTTTGGGCTCACCACAGTCGGATAAAAAGGCTTATCCCATCCCATTCCTACGATAGTATAAGTAGGTCATTTTTCTTTTGATGTTTTTACAAGGTCGAAGTGAAAGCCTACTTTATAAAATTTCCAAGCTTATTGACCATTCAAAAGTATGAATAACCAAGAAATCTGACAGTTATGTAAAAAAGTTTAAATTTAATATTAAACGCGTTATTTATAAACGTAGCTCAGAGTTAAGTAATGATTAGCGTCTGTTTAACCATACATTTAGTGACGTTTAAACGTCTCTTAACTTTAAGCAGCTTTTATAAATAAGAGGGTAAATTTATAGCTAAATCAAGACACATCGCCTGCATACGGAATACCTCTAAAATTCATCACATAACGTATGGTACCCCTAACGGAAAGTGGACCCATTTCACTTGGATCAGACCCCTCGGAGAAGATGAAGGATTTATTTGAGTAATGGTCCTGATCGCAGCATTATACAGGGCGGCATTCAAATCGTTAGGACATTTCACACTGGGAATGGACGCTTGAGTTGGTTTCTACATAATTTTGTTAGGTGTGTGAAGGGGTGTTGTGGGTGGAGGTAGTCCGAAGGCCAACTTTTTCTAAGAGTTGGTAATTTTGCATTATTTTCTAGCAAGCGTAATTCGTAGAGCGTAGTAAAATGCAGAGGCTTTGAACTTTACTGGTTTTTAATTATATTGTTATTATAATGTAGCACTAGTACTGTTTTAATGATATACTTGTTGGAGAACGGGAGGTTCTCTCATTATCATTAGCCATATTTTTAACTACTGTGGGCGTACTGTGGATAGTGTTGGTTATTGCGCAATAGAAAAACCGAATTAAACTCAAAAGTCATTTACTCAATCTCAGCTGAGAATCAAAATTACATAAGACAGTTCCCCAAAACGCCCATCCGTTCACCACTTCCTAGTGCTTTAACTGGGAAGAAGAAGTAGCGGAACAAACTCCCCAGCAGCACATCTGTCTGTTCAGTTAGAAGAACTTGATTCTATACAGTAATGGGTATGCAAAGTAATTAATGTAGGAACACGACACAACTATACCGAACGCGCAACAGTTTCTAGACGTCTTCACTGCTTGACCGCCATCGATTAACTCCACTTGTCGAATGTGCGGCGGACACTTGTCGCCGGTCGAATGTTATGTCGTAGACTCTGCCATGCGCCGTTAGGCAGTGCTAGCGTCGCGATTAGTCAAGAACCGATGGCGCAAATCCACCAACTCCATCGAACGCCAACAGATGGCGCTGGCGTACTGGATACAACTCGTCTCTGACATACTGATATTGTGATAATGCTATCTAAAACCATTATTTAATAACACTACGTAAACCCCTTATTAAAAATTACTTACCATAGTCCAAAACCCAGTTATCCTCCCATAAAAAAATCAACAATTAACAGATGCCCCCCCTACATGTCCCTTTAAGTCCCTTATACTCCAAACAAACTGGTACTTAGTTACGTATGGTCAAAAATCACCTTGTGGTTTATATCGAAAATGTTTCACGTATTCTCCAAACGGTGCCGAACGTAAAGAATAGCACCACCCCATTTCCTTCCGTGGGTGTCATAAAAGGCGAGGGATTTACTAGAGAATGGGTAGCAGCGTTCTCTATGCATTTTTAACACCATACTGTGATCGCCAACCCGCCTGCCAAGCGTGGCGATTATGGCAAACCCCCCTATTTGGGGGAGGCCTATGTCCAGCAGTGGACGTCTCTCGGCTGAAATGATGAATGATGATTCTCCGAACACGTCCATTTACAGAAATTGTAGAACTATGAAGTTCACTACATTAAAAGTCAGTAACTTAGTCAGTAACTCAAGTAATCTTAGTATTTGCTCCCAAACATACAGAATAGAAGCCTTAAAAATATATGCGAATAAACTCGCAAAACTTTACAAATTACGTCATAATCTTACTGAAACTTCACCTACTTTGTTTCAGAAATCAATTCGTAGCTAATCCCGGACTCCGTTCACGGATTTCCCGCTAACTTATCGACATGTTTCGGAGTTCCGTGTTCCGGTTCTGTTTGCGAGCTTGTTTCTTGACCTTTGCTAAACGAAGTGTATGTATTATAATATTATATGTCATATAGGAGATACCAAAGATCTAGGCTGAGGTTTGGATATTCTTAAAAAAATATATCGTATAAACTCGCTGAAAATCTATTCACATTCATCTACAGATATTCGGTTCTACGTACTATACACAGGTTCTCAAAATGTCATGTAGGCGTTATAATCCATACTTAATATTACAAATGTGAAAGTAACTCTGTTTGTCTGTCTGTTACGTTTTCACGCCTACACTGAAAGAAATAATTTGCCGAACTAATTAAGTTACTTCAAAAATAACTTAACTTTAGTTATAAGGATATAAATTTTGCTTAAATTAAACAAAACGAATTTGTAGTGTGTAAAACAGGGTTTTGTAACACATAACATCTAGTTTGCAAGTCACAATCTTTGTGTAAACAGTAACCAAAACTTTTGTTATAGTTATGCAATTATTTCTTTCATTGTAAACCGCTGAACCGATCGTCAGCAGAGATATATCCTGGGATATGGAGAAGGACATAGACTACCATTTTACGCGATAACCGACATCCACACGGGTGGAGCCGCGGGCAAAAGCTATTATAAAATAAAGCTGCGTTTTAGCTTGATGTGTAGCACTTCGACTACGCGTCGTAGCACATGATGCGCTACGCCGTAGCACGGCTTGTAGCTTATTCTTCTTTGAATTACGCAATAAAATCAATCGGTCTTATTACAAAACAAAGTAATTATACACTGAAACCGGTGCATTTGTTAACCTATCTTTATTGATTCATAATAATTATTATCTGTCGAAAGAGACTGGATCCTGCGACACAGGGTATCCTAGTGTGGGATCCAGTGTCATACCTAAATATTGTAACACTAGTTTAGAAATCAATGAAACTTTTAATTATTCATTATTATTATTAAAGGTTTGTCTTTAGACCCAGATTTCCACTATCAGACGAGAGACGAGATTTGAGTTTATAGAGGTATGAGGAACAGGGTCTAAAGTTCACTCATCCTCCATAGAAAAGGGAGGATCCGCCAACAGATAGGTGTCGTGTCTGGTGGGCAACTGCCGGGATGTTGTATATAAGGTGTATCTATTCATACAAGAAATATTTTAAGAGATACACCTATAGTTGGTAAAGAAGCCTTGGAAACGATTTTTTTTAATCGTAAGTATAATATAAAAAATAAATAAAATTACTTGATGATTATTTAATCAAAAGGCACCACGCTCGCGCTGCCACAGTCACCGCGTCCGGGTGGGTCATTCATAGAATAAGTAAGTAACGGTTTATTGCAAAATTTCTCAAGCAATTTTAAATTGTTTATAATAATTACGTAAAAAAAACATTTAGATAAAAAAAAAAATCGTTGCTATGGCTTTTTTACCACTTACAGATGTTTCTCTTAAATATTTCGTGTATGAATAGATACACCTTATATATACTAGTCACGCGGTAAACTCTGATTGCGCGATGCAGGATTTATGTGACGTCACGTCTTTGATGCGTAGTTCGCATATGGCGTTGTAGATACCGCCATAAGTTTAAACCATTTAGCCTGTTTTGAATTTTGGACGTTATTCCGAGAATGTTAAAGTTCTAAATACAAAAACTGACTCGAAGGTTTAAACCCAGATCTCCTTTTGTAATAAGACAGAATGAGTTTCTGACGTAGAAATAGAGATTGCATATGATTGGTTGTGTTTATTTGGAACGCTATCACAATTTTTTTTACTCAATAACCTCATTTCATGTTATTTTCCAAAGTTACCTAACGTGCAACAACAACACAGGAAATCCACCATATTATTTTCGCAGACAAACAAAGTCAAAGTCACTCCCACAAGTTGTACCACATCTAGATTACGTCATAAATCTCGTAGCGATGACGTCACCGCTACAAATCAACGATCGGTGACGTAACACTTGCGACCGATTGAATTTATGATGTGTTTCCGCAACAATATGTGGGTAGTTGAATATAAATAGGTCTGAGTCGCGTTTTATTGGGGAGATGTGTCTTGTGACTGAGGAAATGAGGTATCGTTGGCGGTATTTTTTTTTCGATTTGTTTATGGGTATCGAACTTACCTGATGTTTTTTTTTTTCATCTGTTTCTTCTGATTCTGGGTTTCCATTAATATCAAGTAGGATCACTTCTCCTTTCTTGTAATTTGTGACGTTCAAAAGTGCCTTAGTAGGCCTGCATTTCTCCTGCGCTGATGTCGGTCGCGTAAAAGTCAAAGTCAAAGTGAAATCATTTATTTCAAATAGGGACGTACAGGCACTTTTGAACGTCAAAATTTACAAAAATAATTAATTGATTCTAGTTGCCCCTTCTAAAAGATAGTTACGTATGGAGAAGAACGGGTAGGAAACTCCATGAACTCTTTTAAATTACCTATATTATTAGAAAATACGATATAAGTTACATCATTAATGTTGAATTTACGACGTAAAAAAGTCGTACATGTTAAAAGCGTCCCAAAGTACAGCAAAAAAAAAAAACAGTTCATAAATGAAATGATGAAAATAAGCCGTGGCAGCTAAGAGATGACCAGTCCCAACTGACGGCGAACATGACGCATGCATCAGCACCATTCAGCTTAACCATTTAGAAGGGAGCTAAACCACAATTCAAGATATTGCAATAAGAAATTAATCTTTTTTAAATTATAACCTACCCGAAAACTAATTGTAAAACCTTGAGAACTTTTTGGTCCATTTTCACATTTTGGAATATTAAGACTTTTTGTGAAAAAAAAAAAAAAAAAAAAACTAATAGGTATTCAATCATGAAAACTCCGAAAAAAATGTTAGGACTTTTTCTAAATTAAATGAATGTTGATTTAATTTATTTGATTGAATCGAGGTATCTTGACTGATCTAGTAATTGGTTTACAAAATATAAATTGTGAAATGTAAATGTGATATAAATTCTAACAGTTTCATCACTACATATTATAAAACAAAGTCCTCCGCCGCGTCTGTCTGTCTGTCTGTCTGTTCGCGATAAACTCAAAAACTTCTGCACAGATTTTCATGCTGTTTTCATCAGTGTATAGCGTGATTCTCGAGGAAGGTTTAAGTATATAATTTGTTTAGTTTTTGTATACATTAACGGTATTTGTTGGAGGTGTCGGAAAAAACATAAGCCGTCTGGGAGCTTTCAACGAAAACGCTGTCTAAACCCTTTGATATATAACAAAATAATGTATGGTGGAACTGTGTATCTTATATAGGTCTAGAGAAAAGTCCGCGATGGCATATGTCTATCTCTTAAGCATCACACTATATCCATTTTATTGTTTTTTAGGTATTTGTTGTATTTAGGTAGTCTGAACATACTTATCCTGTTTATCCCGGTAGTATACTACCGTGGGAGAATTTCCGACATTCACGCTGGCGAAGCCGCGGGCAAAAGCTAGTTCATAATAAATTTATTCGCTTCATAAACCTATTTTAGCTATAGAACTGTTTTGTCACTCAGAAATGAGTTGGTAATTGTTGAATGTGGGACTCTCTAAGGTTTATAATCTACTAACTGTTGTTACCCATGACTTGTGTCACATACAATTTTCAGTTACTCGTTTGACCTTCTCAATAGTGTTATTTTAAAACTTATTTTTTTTTCTCCCTCTTGACATTCTCTAATTATATGTTTGAGCCGTTTGAGGTTGAAACACTAGGACCAGAGTGTCCACTTAGTTTTTTGAGACATCGCCGACTGGTGGGTCGAATTTTCACGGGACCAGAAGGCTGGCTTATTTTTTGTCCAAAAAATCAGTATTGCCATACAACGTGGCAATGCTGCCAGCCTTTTGGGCACTTTTCCTGTTGACAGCGATGCAGACGAATTTTTTCCTTCTTAATCCTTTCCCCTCCTTTTTTATATACTTTTACATATTGTTATTACTTTGTAAATATATATAAAAGCGAAATGTCAAAAAATAAAGTAATTAAATGCTACCTAACCTAGGATTATTTGTTCTCTTCGTATTTCTATGAATAAGACCAACATAGAAATGTATTTGAGTGTCGCATAAATTGGTCCCTCAGCTAAAATAATGGGCCATTTTTACTGATACATGGTCATTAAAAAAAAAAAAAAAAAACTGGAAAAACTAACCGAAACTGAAACTGAAAAAGAAGTTGGAGACAAAAAAAACTTAAAATACACAAGTTTGGATCCAAACACGTGTCAATTATCGAACATTTAAGCCCGACTCGTAAAGTTTCAAACCTGAAGCCGTAATATCTAGGCTAGTAATAGTTCTAAATTAAAAACTTTCACCGAAAAAAAAACGAAAGAAAATATTTTAACCGAAAACTTTTGCTATAAATAATAGTCATTATCGAAATTCGATTAAATTTCGTTCTCTTTTGCTGTTCTTATCAGAGTTGAATTATATTTAAGAATTTGAGATTTTTTAGTTTTTGTTTCTCAGAATCGGGTAAATTCCAACTATTAATTTTCTATTAATTCACACACAACGCACACCCCTTTTTTGGGTTTGAAATTATCAAATACCTTCTCCCGCTCTGGGCGGAGCGGGAGGGCGTGTTAGACTCTTACTGACTAAAACCCACCCGTGCTCCTTCAGTTGCCTGTGTGCCAGGGCTACGGTATCCCTTTCGGACCAACCCGCAACCCTGGCAGGCATCGATCCTGGCGGACCTCGTCAGTGCGTGCTGATCTCTTTGAAGCGCGCGTGGAACACAACGTGTCGTCTGGTCTGGCCTGGTCCTTACCGGACGGCGAGCTGTCCATTGCTCGCCGCAAGCCCGCGCCTACGGTGGCCGGGAATCGGCAATAGATTCCCGCCGTCCAGGGCGTCTCTTGCGGCGACTAGGGACGTGAGGACGCACAGACTGACTCTCCTTCATGCGTTCCGCTTCCTCCTTCGCGAGCATTACTGCTTCGCAGAAGAAGGTGGCTGCCTCCTATGCACTCTCGCTCCGTACCATGGCCTGGACCAGGGCCGGATGCGAGAGATCACCGCCACCGATCGCTTTTATGTGGATATGGCGGTGCTCTACCCAAGCCGGGCAGACCTCCACCGTATGCTCCATACAAACTTTCACATTTATAATATTAAGTAAAATATTAGGAATATTTTCTTTTCTTTTTTATAAATGTAGACTATTTTCTATTTTGTGAATGTGAGAACGTTGTAGGCCTATTAGACTTCGATTTTTGATCATTTTCATTATATTTAAGTACCTGGTACTTGTAGACAGGCCTACATTGTCTATTAAAAGTGTAATGTAAAAACATTGTAAAAGCCAATTATTTTTAAAAGAGTAACCGTGGATTTTTTGCCGGCTCCTCTTCATAGGAAACAACCAATTGGAACTGTTCATCTAGCTTCTGACGTTTCATAAGTGTCCATGTAGGTTTAATCGAAATAAAATATTTTGAATTTGACTTACAAAATCAATGGTCAAATCCAACTACGGACGTTTCATTTAATTTATTGAGACTGGTTCTTTTCTCCCATTATCGTAACTCTGGTCCAGCTAAGATCAACAGCGCTTGCAACTCGAAGCAATTAAAGTTGACTGTCTCAGGAGACATGGGACTTCCTTGAAAGCCGCTGTTAAATTAGACCGAAGAGATTTCTGATGGCATTAGAAACTTTACCAAATAACTGTACCAAAAGTAAATATCAGACATTGAAGAAGTTAAAGTCGAAAAATTCTTAGGTTTATTCCTTGATAACAAACTTTTCCAAATTTCTAGAAAAAATTATATGGATGCGCTACTAACATAACATAACACGGCTTAGTAACCTTAATTTTACGATATGGTATTATTTTTTGGGGCAATTCAATAGACTTTAAAAAAAAAAAAAACACTTTCTCCCATATTAAAATCACAAGTTACGCAACACTAGATAAATACAAATCACAATACAAAAATAAATAGGTACAATGTCATCAAATCATAAATATTACAATGTCAAATAAAAATACGCAAGTCAATGTCAAATAAAACAATAAAATATATATGATATCGGTTTTAACCCTTCATATAACGTAGATGTACGCGAGACACAATGGGTTTTTAATTGTGTCTCTAATATGAAAAAGATGCATAAGATCGATGTGTGGTCTGAAAATTGATGAGAGCTATGTATATACCATTCTTTAAATCGAAAATATATGAAAATACTTACCTTATCCTCATTATATATTTTTGAAATTAGTGTTTTCGTTAAAACAAACATGAGTTTATTCGAAAAAGTGTGAACGTTACGAGATATTCCGATTCGTAGCCAAGACGCAAACTCTTTAAGCAATCAGCGTTCTAGGACTGCTTCAGTGAGAAAGATTGTTTTAGACATGGCACCCACACATTTACAATAAATTACCAGATGTAATAAAAAAAAAAATGTTACCTAATAAAAATAAAATAAACAGTATTAATTAATTGATATATGTTATTTTACGATTGATGAATTTCTAAATGATAAATTAATAGACTTATTTATTTGACTGGAGAAACAATTTTTAATTGAATATTGCGATTCATTGTAATTTATGATTACTTATTTATGTATTGACTAAAGAAATTATTCCGTATTGTGACATTTGACATTATTTACCTAAAAATCGAATTCCAATTCTTTATTAGTGGCTTTTGTGGACATGATATTTATTCAGATATGTTACTGTAGTTGTAATTGCAATCATGTCATTAATATTTTATATACTTAGATTATTTTATATTTTGTGAATGTGAGAACGTTGTAGGCCTAGTAGAGTGTAGATTTGTTGGCGGTTTTATATTTTGTTAAGTACCTGGTCATTGTTGAAAGGCCTACACTGTCCTCCCATACCTATGATCACTGTTATTTAATAATATTGTAAAGCCAATTATTTTTAAAAGAGTAACCGTGGAGTTTCTTGCCGGCTCTTCTCCATAGGAAACGACTAACTCGAACCGTGCACCTAGCTTCTGACGTTTCATAAGTGCCCATGAAGGTTTATGTGAAATAAAATATTTTGATTTTGATTTTGGTTTATAATTTTGTTTTTATTTATTTTTCATTTTTCTATTAATTTTGACATACCAAATAATTTATGTTTACATCTAGCATGATCAATATTTTATTTCTCATGCAACCATATTTGCACGCCACTTGGCATAACATAGCGACCTATGAACTTCAATTTAAGAACTTGTGGCGTCGAATTAACAGACCCACACTAATATTTTATTATTGTCCACAGTATGCCTACCTACTGGCCTACCTACCCCTTTACTTCTTGTTGGCGTAAAGGTGCGCGCGCGCGTATTCAATACCTATGTTACACAAATCTAACTCGCACTACGCGTTTTCAAACGTTTTTTATAATGCGCACAGCAAAGGAGTGGAACTCTCTGCCTGCGTCTGTTTCCGAACGCATACAACCCTAATCTATTCAAAGTGAGAGTGAACAGGCTTCTTCTGGGTAAGCTCACTCCATCGTAGACTTTGTCTCTGTCATCCAGACCTAGACTAAGAGCAAACTCATAGTACAATAAAAAAAAAATTAAAAAAAAAAGGATCATGACTATGATGTATTGTTTGTTTAGTTTGAAATAAGTTACAATTGACCTTAAAAAGTACTGTGTGGTGCCGGACGTAAAGAATAGCATCATCCCATTTCCACCCGTGAGTGTCGTAAAAGGCAACTAAGGAACTTACTAGAGAATGGGCAGCAGCGTTCTCTATGCATTTTTGACACCATACCACCACCATCGCCAACCCGCCTACCAAGCGTGGCGATTATGGCAAACCCCCCCAATTATGTTCAGCAGTGGATGTCTTTCGGCTGAAATGATGAATGATGACCTTAAAAGATTGTAAGGCTTTCAGCAATTAGTTTTTGGGCTCGATGGTTATGGATGATGATCAGAAATAGTCTTTAATTGAGCCATTATCAAAAAAAAAACACCCCATACTTATATATTTGTTGACTGACATTATCACTCGTGTATTTTTTTTATTGCATATCAGCATTTTCCCTATTTTTTCGAATGCTAACCCAATTACACCCATGTACAGATAGTGATACTTGTTTTCGACAAGTTTTGTAAAAGATTTGCCAAAAACATGTCGTGTTATGTATCATACACGTCTTGATGTTGTTTTAAGGGCGCTACACACGGCTAAGATACTATAATATTTTATCTTAAGATAGAATATCGCTCGCCATACAATTCAATAGACCATTACACACGACGAAGATAATATTTATTTCATATTTTCGTATCGTAAGATAGAGAGCGATATGAGAATTTATCGTAACATAACATCTTAAGAGCGCCCGTCATACTTTTCATACAAACGCTCGTACGTGATTATGGCGTTGGAACATATCTTTCTATGAAAATTTTGAACTAATTGGTATCATGTGCAGTATATTTAGATTACTATGAAAGCAAAAAAAAAAATTTAGAGTAACAAATTCAGTATAAGCCTCCCAAGATCTGCTTTTTGCACACATTTTACCTGAACTTTAGCCGTTCATAATATACTCATAAATTGTAAAAATAAAGAAAACATCTCCATAAAAACATTGCACATGGAATGGAGATTCTAATTGGCATACATTTATTTCACAAACTTTTAAGGCTTTCTCAAAAACACGTATTTCCTGGAACAAGTTTTATGAAATATCCGCACACTATTTTTCGTTTAATGCTATTGCGTTCTAACTTGCCTGTTAGCATTAACATTGCGCTGGATGAAACAACAAGCTTTTCAATCATGCTCGCGTTGACGATAGACGGACCGGGAAGGGCCCTCTTTAGTTAATAAAACACTCTGTATACGAGTATTGGTTCATCACAGCACACGTGACGCGGTCGCGACGAAAGCTTACAATATATTATCCTATCTTCGTCGTCTGTGATGGCCTAATATATATTAATTTAAAATCTTAAAATAAAATTATTATAGTATCTTAGCCGTGTGTAGCGCCCTTAATGGTCTATTGAATTGTATGGCGAGCGATATTGTATCTTAAGATAAAATATTATAGTATCTTATCCGTGTGTAGCGCCCTTTAGACATTGATTGTTCTATTCTATTCACCTTTTTGACATTTTTCACTTTCTACAAGTTTTGTATACCACTAGTCTTTACAACCTGTTTTAGGTGTTAACGATAAAATCTGTAGAATACATGTTTTATACCTTGGAATAAACGATGGGAAAGTTTTTGAGTAGCTTTTGTGAGATCAAACTTCTTGAAGTTACCCTTTAAATCTCTAAACACTGTAGGGTACAGACAAGCGTTAGACTAACTTCAAACTGTGGGTAGTGGGTACATACTAATCACAGGCCACCACTATCTAAACCAAATCGATCACAAAACTGATTACATAATAATCGATTCTAACTATCGCGATCGGTGTACCGAGACGAAAATCAATTAGCTAACGACGATTAATCACTAGTGCAGTGCACAGCTTTATCGATTTATCACAATTCTCGATTGTCGATCAATCTAATCGACACTATGTTGATTTATTTGAATTTGATAGCTGATGTTGTGACGTATTTCGGCGACATTTTGGATTTAGAATAGGGATTCTGTTTTTGGAAGGACAGTTCAAATATTTGATTGGTGTAGGTCTCAACTGTCAAATCTAACCTAAAAGATAGAAAAATAGGTTTATTTTTCACAGAAACACATCCATACAAAACGATAATTAACTCGAGTAGGTAGGTGAACATAAAAATAGAACAAAAAAGGTATTCATTATAATTACGAGCAAAAAACCGAAATCGTCGGCAGCTGCACATCATGACTGTGACAAGAAGGTTCCCACTCAGCATGATGCTATGCTATGGGGGACCCACATCACAGCGCTGACTTCCAGTGATCATCCGAAATAGACGTACGAAAACCAAGTCAGGTTTAATGAATTGGACATAAATAGGTAACAAAATAAAATAAAATAAACAGTACTCAAAATATAATACAACTATAAAACCAATTATATAAATAAAAAGATTTAAGTTTTTTTTTCTCTCAGCACGTTTTGTCTTAAGAGCGTTTTCACCGGTCCACTAGCGCCACTCAGACACGAAGCAACAAAATACGATCTAGAGGAATGTGGCCGTTTTTATTTAGATCGAATTTTGTTGCTTCGTGTCTCAATATGAAACTTTATAAAAGGTATTAGAAAATTCTGGACACACTTACCGATATAGTTCATTGAGCGGTTTTTCATAATTCTTTCTCAGTCACGAGATAATAGTGGCGCTAGTGGACAGGTGAGAACCCTCTTAACACATCTGACATTGGCAGAATTGAAGACATCGCCACCATTGCCATAAAGAAAAATTGAATAGAATAGGATATTTTGGCGCTCGAATGACGGGGGCTGATATGCAAGTGTTTTGTGAAATTTCACTTAGAATCTATTCAAAAAACAAGATGGTGGCGGTTGGTTCCGATTTTGGCCACGCATTAAAAACCTTGTAAGAGGAGAAGAGCCTTCTAAGTAATAATAGCCACACGGATGAATCCATAAGGTTAAGCAATGCTTGCCGGGATTGGTCCGTGGATGAGTGACCATCTTTACATTCCGAGACTCCTCCGTGCCTCAGAAAGCACGTTAAGCCGTTGTTCCCGGCTGTCATTCGTGGATCTTTGACAGTCGTTACGGGTCATCAGATGCCCGAAAGTCTGACCACCAGTCTTACCATGGGTTATAGTATTACCCAGTTACTGGGTTTTGTAGGTGAGATATGCAGTCCAAACTCAAACATAAACTCAAACTTAAATCATTTATTTCAAATAAACCAATTACAGGCACTTTTGAATTGTCGAGTATTCGGTCAGTCAGAATGATGAAGCTAGTTGCCCATTCCATAACGTGGTAGGTTTTTATGGAGAAGAACGGGCAAGAAACTCCACGGGCACTCTTTTAAAACAAAATATTGTTACAAAATATTGGTTACATTATTCATATCGAAAGTATACATGTGAGAACAATGTAGAAAGACGTGCATGTTAGAAGCATCCGTAACAATCGTTAGAACAAAAAAAAAAAAAAAACCAGTGGCAGCTAAGACCAGTCCCAACTGACGACGCCCGTTCACGAATATGACGCATGGATCAGCACCATTCGGCTCAACCATTTTGAAGGGAACTTAATGATCCAAAACACACACGCCACCACCTGCGAGACATTTGAGTGAGCATGACATACTCTCAGCCGCCAGGGCACATTCATGTCATCATGGCGATAGATCCATGTAAAATACTGGTATTCAGCTGCATCCTACGCAGATTGATTATTAAATAACCTTGCAGCGCTATATAATTATCATCACAATCTTTGGCAGTCCGACCCGACATTATAGGCTACAAACCTCCAAAATATAATAAAGTACGCCATAGATTTTAGATTCTTCTTGAAACATAAATATAGCTTTCTTTTCTTGACAGGGGTATAAAATATGAATCCGTGAAGCAAGATGGACGCCATCACATCCGGTGACGGCACAAGGACGAGAGAAGCGTTTACCGTTCGTTTTTAGGGTTCTGTAGTCAATATGGAACCCTTATAGTTTCGCCATGCCGTCCGTCTGTCTGTCTGTCCGCGGTTTAGCTCAGATACTCTTAGTACTAGAAAGCTGTAATTTGGCATGGGTATACATACAAATAACGCCGAAAAAGTGGTAAAATAAAATCTTGTTTTTGTACATACGTAAAGTGGGGATGATATTTTCTTTCTCGTCTATCTCATGGTGTATGTATCGTAGGAGAGGCCGTTCAAAAATATTGCGGGTTTGTGAAAACCGTTTTTCGATTCAGGCATTCGGGGATTTTCCTGTAATCTATAAGTATAGAATTACTTTTTAAATTTTAGGCTCAGTCGTTTCTGAGAAAAGGTGGTCAAAATGGTCAATTTTCATCTAAAAATGTTAATTTTAAAATTATTAAAAAAAAAAAAAAATACGTGATACCCCACAGTAAGCCTTTTCATTTGATATGGCACACGGAACAGTGTGCAAACTTTTTTCTTACATTTTCTTATATCTCTCCAAAAAATACAAAACCCCCCTATACAAAATTCATTTATTAACGTAACACGTCCGTGTTTGGGTCACAGAAATTGATTTGTGTACCAACTTAATCGGTCCATTCGATTCGGAGCAAATTGGCTGTGACAGACGGATGGACAGACAGACACTCGAGTGATCCTATAAGAATTCCGTTTTTTTTTCCTTTTGAGGAACGGAGCCCTAAAAATGTAAATGATATATGATTTTATTTCTGTAAGTAGGTTTGTACAAACACTTTTACACGTCAATCATATTTTAAAACTAGATGAGGTCGGCGTTTCGTATCTGACTACTCTGTGAAAAAAGCAGGGTTCGAAAAATCCGATTTTTATAATAAATATCATTTTTTTTTTATATATATCGGATATATATCCAGGCCAAGAAAAAGAAGCAAATTTCATTCTGTAAGGGGATTAAACACTTAAAAATGTAGCAGGAATTTGTAAAATAATATAAGTGGCAAATTGCCACATTTTTTATTTAAAAAAGTAACTAAAGAATTAGTGTTTATTTGAGAAATATTTTTTTAATGAACACTTAAAAGAACAAGTACCTATTATTATAATAATCTTCATTTGTTTGTGAGATAAATCAACTAATTTTAATAATAATTTGTAAGTAATCATAAAAAAGTAAAAAGAAAATTATTCTGAATTGTAGTTTTTCGCTACGTGTTTCCAGGGTAAATATTAATCTCTAAAATTTTTAGTTCAGAAGACAGGAAAAAATCAATTGGTATGTATCAAGATAAAAATCAATTGATATATATCGTGATATATATCATGATATATATCCGCTGATATTTATCGGCGAACCCTGGAAAAAAGGCCGAAACAAACTCAGAGGTCACAGTCTCTTTTAAAGTCCAGACATAATCTTGGTCGTCATGTGAAGACCATGTAGATTGGTGTCTGAAATGGTCTGGAAATGGTGTAGATTGGAGTAGAATCCCAACCCAATTTGACAGTTCTTATTACGAGTATCTTACATTTTTGTCCACCTTAATATTTTAGTACAAGACAGCAATCGTTTTAATCGGTGCACAAAGAAATTTTTACCAAAAACGTAATAATTATCCTACGTTCTTTACATAACGTGAAACCAAAATAAAGCTTTCAAAAAACAGATATTCCATGTAAAAACAATCCAGAAATATAGGTCGTAGTCTAGAATAAATACGATTCTAAATCGATAACCCTGCAAGTTACGATTCAATCGAGAACAGATTCGCACTAAACGTATATAAGTTTCACTTAGTTCGGATTTATTCCGCTGGAGGCGTGGCGATAGCTGGAGTTACGTTAAGCCGTTGAGAGGTGATTTTTCCGTACAAATTTTTCGGTGTGAAAAAGTTGTGGTGACAAGTTCTGCCAGGTAAATGCTACTTCATGACGATATCCTTGTTATTTAAGGATGCTGTGCTGCTTCTTTTCTGCAACAGTCGGTAAATTATATCATTTAAGTTTTCACACACAAATGAGTCGAATCATTACCTACACGAATAATTTATTTTATAAAATAATATAATAATAATAATTATTTTATATATATATATATATATTTTTTTTTTATTTATGTATAATATTTATACAGGACGTCTCCCGACTTTGCCACATGGATCTCTTGTAGGGCGGCTAAGTTCAGCAGCATATGCTGTGAGAAAAATCCGTCAATTTACTGATGTAGATACCGCTAGGCTAGTCTATTTTAGTTACTTTCATAGTATCATGTCTTACGGTATTTTACTATGGGGACGGGCTGCAGGTATCGAATCTATTTTTATTCTACAGAAAAGAGCCATCAGAGCAATATATGGCCTCCGCAGGCGCGATTCTCTAAGGGAACTGTTTAAAGATATTAACATCATGACGGTACCTTGTCAATACATCTATGAAAACATCATGTACGTAAGGAAAAATTAAAATATTTTCAGTAAAAGAGGTGAAAGAGACAATTATAGTACCAGAAATAGGGACCAATTAGTTCAACCAGGTTTCAGGCTGGCTAAAGTAGACTCATCCTTCATGGGGTACTGTTTAAAATGTTACAATAAAATACCTCCCCACATACTCCAGTTGAACGAAACAAAATTTAAAACTTGTATAAAACGCACACTATGCAGCCAGGCATATTATAAGTTGGGGGATTACAACGCTGACAAAAATGCTTGGCTCAATGCTGGTCCTGCTCCATAAGGGCGCATAAACTAATTGATTAGCATTTGAAAATATTATTGGAGCTGCTGAAGATTGTAAACTATTTTTGCATTGTATAAACTCAATGTCCTTGAATTATATAATTGCATAGCACAGGTGTGAGTACTATGTACTATAGAGCTACCATTTACCGGGTAATATGTCTTTTATTGACTTGAATGTGCCCTGGCGGCTGAGAGTATGTCATGCTCACTCAAATGTCTCGCTGGTGGTGGCGTGTGTGTTGGATCATTAAGTTCCCTTCAAAATGGTTGAGCTAAATGGTGCTGATCCATGCGTCATGTTCGTGAACGGGCGCCGTCAGTTGGGACTGGTCATCTCTTAGCTGCCACGGCTTATTTTAATTTTTGAATTGTTTTATTACGGACGCTTCTAACGTGCACGTCTTTCTACATTGTTCTCACATGTATAACTTCAACATGAATGATGTAACCCATATTTTGTAACAATATTTTGTTTTAAAAGAGTGTCCATGGAGTTTCTTGTCCGTTCTTCTCCATAGGAACCTACTACGCTTTGGAATGGGCAACTAGCTTCATCTTTCTGACTGACCGACCCCTTGACAATTCAAAAGTGCAGGATGTAATTGGTTTATTTGAAATAAATGCTTTGAGTTTGAGTTTGAGTTTGGAGGGAAATTACCTTAAATACATTCGATAGAAAAATTTAATGAATGAAGACTTCATTTATATTTTAAAAACAATACGAACCGCTTTTAAAGAATTTTAAATAATCGCCTGTTTGAAACGGGAATCGAACTCGCTAAATGGAGAAATGACAAAAAAAAAAATGGCGTCCCACGCCACTTGTTCGGGTTCGGCACATTCGATTTGGCAACAAATCTGACCCGAAGCAATTACTAAATTAACAACCGGCAGCAAAATCGAATACAATTTTGCTGCCGGTTGTGCCGATTAATGCCGAGCCGAAAAAGTGATAAGTATGGGAAAAATACCTCTAAAATAAATTAGTTCTCAATCGATTGCGTTCTCAAGTAGGCCGCTGCAGACACAGTTTGTCGAAATGGGGGAGTACTGACCCATCCAACATGCAGTGCGAATGCTTGCGGTGCTTCTAATCAGACAATGCCCCACTTGCTGGAGTGTCCTAACTGCCCGTTCAGCTGCACTTCGGATGACCTAAAGAATGCCACTGATGCTGCAATCAACGTGGTCACCTACTGGGCTCATACAATATAAGATTATTAATAAAAACAAAACAATGAAGAAGAATAGAATCGGAATAGGAAAAATAATGTCCGGACAAAAACGACATTTCATTTGTTGAAACTAGTTCAATAATTTAGGTAGTGCGAGGTACCATACACAGCCTGTGATATTCCAAAAATTTATGAATATTTAAAACCTTTCAGCATGCATTGCTGTAGTCATGTAAATAGCAATTCAAACACAGATGTAATTAAAACACGTGTTTCAAAAGGTAATTTAGAAATAAACTCGAAACAATTCCATATATGAGCCAACTATTTCAATAAAATATGAAAATGGAGAAATAATTTATAGTTAATATTGTATGCATCGAGTCGGGTCCCAAAGGAAGGTGGTTTCCAATCAGGAATTCAGTTACTAGAACATGAAAAAACTGCACACAAAATTACACTCTCGTCACTAAAGTTTTAAGTTCAAAATCTATTGTTAGTTTCATGAGAAAATGTCGCAGATAGTGCACTCTTTTTTTGCCTGTCGACGCTTGGTTTTGTTTGAGAGAACTTTATTTTTCAAACAAATAAATGGTGGAAGATATTGAGTGGTGTCTAAACTAGTTTCTGAATTTTTCACGGCTTGTTTTATGTCAGACATGTCATGCTGACAGTTTATAATTAGTTTGATAGTTCTCATGTTTTACATATATCTCATATATCTTATCTAAATTCTAAATCTTAATATATAAAACAAATTTGGGTTAGTTTAATCATTTATAATGAAAAGTTCGTCTGGACTGATTTGCAGGATCTTTGATTTGTTCGATTTGTCTCCGCCCCGTATAGCAGATTAACTATTAAAACAGGTATAATTCATGAAAACAAAATATGTGAAGAAAATTCATTTTTTCATACATTTTGTATGGAACGGATTTTTTTTGTTGATGATTTCGAGTACGGATTGAGGAATGGGGGAACAAGAAATTTCATGCGGATAAAGTCACTGGCAGAATTAGTTAAATTAAATAATCCTATCGGATTGTAATGACATCTCATTATCTCATCTGTCTAGTTTTTCATTTGTAAGGTCTATTTGAATTTTAAATATATCTCTAAAAGCATACTAATCTTGAAACTGATTTTATATTCCTGAAAGCAAGTACGTTTAACTTAGCTGTATCAATTGCAACATCACATTCCGTTCAAATCAATCGCTTTTCGAATATATATCTATATAATACAGGGTGGCCAATTTACAACTTTAAATTTTGATTATTTTTTATTACAAACGAAAATTACAGGATATTTTTCTATAATTATTTTACTCAGGCTTGGCAATTTTATACGAAAATTTAGATCAGCGGAATCTCCTCCTTTTTTATACTCAAAAATGCAATCGCTTTTCATTGTATTTTTCAGTAAATATTCGCATATACTAACAAAGTCACAAATATTCTGCTTTTTGTAATCAAGATTGACCAGGGCACGTCCCTTTGCATAACCCTATATAAAAAAAAGTTAGGACATGTCGCGAAATCCTCAATGATCAAAATGGTATTCGTTACTCTTAATGATTTGTTAGAAAAATTGGTTCATTTTTAAATTCGTTTAAGAACTTTAAGATAAAATTACTGAAAGTATTGCGGTGGTCATGGTCTTATAGACTGTGCATAACGAATATGCCGCATTTTTACTAAATAATAAACACCAAACAACTGCAAAATTTGGCTTCAAATCAGAATGGGGGCTAAAAAAAGTTGTATACATGTTAATTGGCCAACCTGTATATCTTTCCGCCCTTTTCCCAATTTACTATAAGACGGCACATCAAATCTTTTTTTTACATATTGTCGCCATATGAAAATTGGCCAATTAAACACGTGTTTTTTTTCCCACTTATAAAGTATCACGGTTGGTGATTCACATTACAATTTAGCTTATTCGCTAATAAGTAATTTAAATATAACTTAAGATACTAAGTAAATATACTTTAACACGTATGATAATTTAATGATATTTAAAAAGAAATCGCCCAAAAAATATAAAAGCTTCAGTAAAAAGTAACCCACTTTTCTGGGGCAGTCGGGTGAATGTGATCAAAACAGTGGCTGAAGGCTGAAGTATGCTGGGCCGATAATTTGGCCTAAATGGATAATGAATGTTACGAGAGAACTTAACGTACGTCAGATGGTAAATCTCAGTCACGCATTTGGTTTCCGAACCAAGGAATCGATTGCAATCTGTTTTAAGTTCGTAAACCCTAAATTACGTAACATTTCAAATGAATGTTATCCTATAAAGATGAACTTAAGTTACCCGGACCAAAATAGGCCTGGTTTAAAAAAAAAAAAAACGACTAGTATTAAAATGTTAACGCAGAAAGTACTAAAAACTATAGTAATTAAGTGTAAAACTCGGTCCTGACGAGTTCGTCAGGACCGAGTTTTACACTTGATTACTAACTACGCCCTAAATGCACTTTAATGCCCCAACGCCTCGACTGAATCGCAGGCGATACGACGATTATGTGTCGCAATTTTCATTTTTATATCGCTACAATACATATCTATTAGCCGTTATCTCAGTAATCACTGAATCCTTTCAGCACATTATCTTTCAAAATATCCATTAATTCACACACGGATCATAAACTTCAATATAAACTTCATCGTCAAGTACCAGGAAATTATAAACGATAAGAATCCGTAATTAATTTCTAACGTTCTTACAAGTCACAAATATTCGCCTCCCTCACCTTATAAGAAAATTGCTACTAAATAGCAATTCCTTACGTGTTTTGAAGTCGGTTGTTTGTTTTATAAATCATTTTTTATCTAGCTAACATCGTCTCAGTATTATTCCTGTTCTAGCAATATTTTCCATCAAAATACCCATTAATTCACACATGGATGAAAAACTTCAAGTTCTTAATATATACGCCCATCTACCAGTACCAGTACCAGGAAATCATTAGCGATAAGAGTTCCTAATTAATTCCTAACATGCTCACAATACAAAAATATTCGCCTCACTCACCTTATAAGAACATTGCTCCTTAATAGCAATTCCTTACGTAGTTCAAGTATCATCGTAGTACTCCAAGATTTTCCCCTTTTCTTTTCTCCAACTCAGGCACGTTCAGAATTCAGCAATCTATAGACATTACCCTTTAAAATTACCATCGGAATTTGTTTGACGGAATTTAGAAGAGCAATTCTGTTCGTTTTATCTCAGTTTCAATTTTCGTCTTGGAAATTTGAGGGCATCTACACTCTTAGGAATTGTTGAGCTATTAGGCGTCGTATGAGGTTTTCGGAGAATTGTATGTACATTCAGATCTTAGTAAAAAAAAGGTCGTTGCAACTCAAACGGATCAGTTTTAAAAGCAATCAATTAATATTTTTTCTTTTAGCGTAAAATGAGTGCAACAGCGATGTTTAATTATAATTAACCTTTTGACCGCCACGGTCGGGTATAGCCGACAAATGAAAACGTGCACAACACGCCACCGGCGGCTAATGCCGACAAGAAAATAAAAGGAAATAGGGTCAAATTAAATAAAAGAATGATGTTACGAGTAATATTTTATTTAAAAAATAGGGGACGGAAAGCAATGATTAATTAGTTATCGATGAGATTTTGGTACCCCAATTTTTTTGTAGGTTTTTGCGCTGATGGCCGAGGGTCGCCGATGCGTTTACGCTCTGGCGGTCAAAGGGTTAAAATATGAAGCTCTGGTATGACAGATAGATGTCCATCAGCAGCGATAAACACTGACCATCATGTGGGCCCCCTGATTGTTTAAAACAAAATCCGCATTTTAATCAATTGAGTCTTAGAAATAAACTCTTAATATGACCAACATAAAGTTTTTTTTAAAATAAATGGCTTCTCGCAGTTCAACCTAGGAGGTTGTCTACTGCTTAACCGGACTTTCCTGTGGGTGCCTTAATAAATTAAGGCCTCCAGCCAGGGCACATAATACTAAGCGATTACGCTAAGGGCAACCCCCTGCGGGGTACGCACCTCGGCTTAGGGCGTCGCTGGGGGAGGACAGCAAGGGACGGGCTGGATCGGATTTTGTTTATTTAGGGACGAATTTAAAGCTATAGGCTCAGTGACATGGGCTGGCCCGAGCAAGGGTCGAGGCGGGGATGGACAGGGACGTCGCGACGGGCCTCGTGGGCGAGAACGATTGGACGGATGTCGGGAGATGTGCTTTCTAACTGTGCTAGTGGAGGGAATACCTTTCCACATTTAAGCTGCCTACTTTATACAACGAACTCCTTGAGATAGGAGTTCTCTACTGACGCTGGTGGCTGTTCTACGACTCGACGCCGCTACAGCGTCAGCCGGGAACAACCGGTGCCCTTCAACAACTGGGCCTTGTGGGCCGCTACTGGCTCCCACGTGGCCGCTACAGCTACTGCCACCGCTCCACTACCTACACCGAAGGCAACGAGCACCGTCTGCTCCCTGCCTACACTGCCTCTGCGGTGCCAGTCGGATGGTCCAGCCCAGGACAGTACTTTCCCTTTCTAATCTCTGCCAGTGAAAGAACTCTAAGCTAAGAACCTACATCCTGAACCTGTGAACTAACTAATAAACGTGATAATAAGTGGTAGCTGTCTTTATTATTCCTTACCACTAAATCCAATACGTCACAGTGGAGGAGAGTGATAGCGTCATCGGGGATGGTGAGAGTATGCCTTGGACGGCTAATCTTACTAATGCGAGAGGGAGTGTATCGGGCGGCGGCCGCAATCAGGGGATTGCGGTGCTTAATAGCAGAGTCAAAGAAGCGCGCGGAGAGGCATTTCATGAACTGCTGAATGGTGGGCATTTTGAGATCTATGTGTAAATCCAAATTGCGTACGTAGAAGGTCCTGTATCCTGTGTATATAACGGGGTTTAGCGTGTGCGAAGAAAACGCAAGCGTAGGTCATGATGGGACGGATAACCGTGGTGTAGGTGCGCAATTTGCACTTAAGGGACAATTTGCTACGCGCGGTCAGCATGCTGTGGAGTCTACCGAGAGCGAAAGCGGCCTGCAAACGAGCCGTCTTTATGTGCTCGCTGAAAGTGAGGTTCTGATCAAGGATTACACCTAGGTATTTGGGTCGCTTCTCCCAAGGGATCGGCTCACCGTACATAGTGATCAGATTGGGGGGAAGGGAAGTGAACAGGCTGGGAGAACATTGGGATTCTAAACTGTCGGCTAGGTATTCGGCCTTTTCCGGATTGTCAAAAGATATTATTATCTATTATCTATATTATCTATTGTCGGGGCGGATAAGGGGATGCATGGCAACTTTTTCGCGGGAACGAATCTTCCTTTGTAGATGCCAAAAGGCTTGATGGGTGGGCTCGAGTTCGCCCAGCATCTTGTTCCAGCCATCAGAACGCAACTCAGCTATGCGGTTCTTTACAGAGCGCTGTAAATTGCGCATGTGAGCTTTATTCGCAGTACAGGGAAATGAGTTAAAGGCACGAATGGCTGCGTTCTTCTCGGTAATAAGTTCACGTACGTCACTCTCCATCGCTGGAACTCCCCGCAAACAATCCGTTAATACGGATTGAACGTGTGCTGTAAACGAGTTGATCGCACCCGTCATGCCTGCGACTGACACTATGTGGTCGGGGATGCAGTGCTATTCTGTAGAAATCTCACCGTGAAAACCTAGGTGAAGTGAGCTTGAATGAATGAGCTGTCAATAGATAAATACTTATTAATCGTCGTGGACTAGTAGATTGCACTTTTAAAAATTATTTCCAATGAGATTGACGTCCTGATCTTTTGCATAAACTTCGCTTCAATGTCTCCCAGAAATCAGTTAGATTTAATCCACCTATCTCTATTCCTTTTTCCTCTTCAACTCATACACGGTGCGAGCGAGTAAGGACTTTAATATTCTTTGTAAAGAGTTCTCATTTGACCCATTTACCACCAAAACCTATTCTGCGCGCACTCAGCTGAACGCTGACTTCTTTAGAAGTGCATAGTGCTTATTGTACCTTAAATATATTGATAATCTTTTCTGTCGTGCTTGTTAGTGATCCTAAGATCCTAAGATTTCTACTGCTTTTTCTGTTTTTACCCGTGAAAACCTGTATTTAATAATAATAATATTAATAAGCTTTATTTCATAAAAACAGTACTTAGGTTATATTACAGTTATGTGCTATGATAAAACAAAAGTACACAAAAGTTTTAGCATCTGGAGCCGAACTAGGAGGAACCTGTATTTCGGCTAACAGCGCCAAATCCCCTCGGGTTACATTAGATTAGAGTTCTTAAATGCTAGCATTTTAACAAAACAAAAGAACAAGAATAGTCTAAGGTTGTAATTATGATCTGCACCTCTTTTTGTGTTATGTGATATCGATGGTCATACGTTGACAACTCATAACCCTCATTTTTTGTGTATTACGAGTTATTAATGGGAAGATTTGGCGATTAAATAAAAAAAAAATAAGTACTTATCTCATTTTGCGAAAAAATGTGGGTTACGAGTTGTCAACGTATGACCATCGATGGTGAGTGAGTGTGTGTGAGAGGGTGTGTCTATTTGTGAGTGTGCTTGTGATTAATATAAGTGAGCACATGAATTAGTGAGATACGCGGATATATTAAATATGTTTTTTTTTTTTTTTAACTATGTATAGAAAGAAAGATAGAAAGAAAGAAAGAAAGAAAATGCGTTTATTGGCATTACAGCAAAAAATACACCTTAAAACTATAAAAAACAGAAAACAATGATTATAATGCCAAAAGGGCCTCAGCTCAGCATAATGTCAGATGACACATAAGGTGTACCAACTGACGCTGATTTTCAGCTGCAACCCACGAGTGCCATACGCTAGAATAATAAAAACATAGGTAAAAGTGTCCGTTTTAATACATAAATTAAGATAAATTAAAAATCATATAAAATACTCATACGAAATAAAAAAAATTTTTACGACGTACATGTTTGTATATGTGTTGTGCTGTGATTAATGGAAAATTACCAAAATAAATACCCAATATCTGTGTACCTATTACCTACATTAAAATAATAAATCTATAGAAACTACCCAAGGCAAATCATGTGACTGTGTTGTTCTTCTGAATTACAAAACGGAATTTGATGCGGTTTTCAGTAAACAAAAATAATTGACAAATAAAAAATAAAATTGATAAAATTATTAAAATTGATTAAAATGTAAAAAATTATAAAACCGATAATATTTGTATATATATTTTTATATAGATAATTATTTATTGCTAACATTAAACATTATTACTGTCTCATTGGCTCAATGTTTCATATTCAATTGTTATCCATCTGTTATATGTAGCTGTTGGTTCTCCTATAAATAAATAAGTAAATAAATAGTGTCAATACCTAGTTTCAGATGTCAGTTCACTTCGAGATCACATCACTTCACGGTGAGATTTTTACAGAATCGACCGGCTGGTGTCCAGGTGAGGCAACGACGTGGTCGATTTCAGTTTTTCACTTATTTTCTTCCAGTCGGTTATCACTTTGGTCGGAGGGGATAAACTTAAGAATGAAGCGGTTTATTTATAAACGATGCTGTGAGGGACTGTTCAACCATACATTTTTGACGTTTAAACGTCTCTTAAAAGGGTGGCGGGCGCGCACTGGCGCCTTCATCGTTTGTTTGGTGATTCAAACTCAAACTCAAACTCAAATCATTTATTTCAATTAAACCATTTACAGGCACTTTTGAATTGTCAAGGAGCCGGTCAGTAAGAAAAATGAAGCTACATTCCCATTCCAAAGCGTAGATACCTCTGGAGAAGAACGGGCAAGAAACTCCATGGACACTCTTTTAAATTAAACTGTCACAAAAGTATTCGTTACATCTATAATGTTGATTTTAAAAGCGTCCAGAGTAGGTACAACAAATAGAAACAAAATAAAATAACTCGTGGCAGCTAAGAGATGACCAGTCCCAACTGACGGCGCCCGTTCACGAACATGACGCATGGATTAGCACCATTCAGCTCAACCATTTTGAAGGGAGCTAAATGATCCAACACAGACGCCACCATCAGCGAGACATCTAAGTGAGCATGACAGACTCTCAGCCGCCAGGGCACATTCAAGTTAATGAAAGACATATTACCCGGTCAATGGTAGCTCTATAGTACATAGGACTCACACCTGTGCTATGCATTTATATAATACATTCAGTTTACACTGTTATATTTTATTGTAATCCTTAAAACGGTGCTTAATGGCCACTATTTTCCATTTTAAGGATTACAATAGAACTTAAAAATTTAAAACTAATGTTTATAATAATAATAACGTATAGTCTTGTGAAGCACAACTTAAGTGGTTATTTTATTCATTTTATTTCTAAAATAAAATAAATCACCGAACAAAGGATGAGGGCCCCACTGCGCGCTCGGTGCCTCTTAACGTTTGTAAATAAAAGGGTGTTTGCCCGTAAACAGTAAACATCTAAACAGGAAAATATCCCCTAAAAATACAACATCTTAACACCTTAAATTATAAAGCTAAAATTCAAGAAGCCAATTAATTATCGCATCAAGTTTTCTTCGGGTGTCCGTCGACGGCCGAAGTTTCACGAAGACACCCGAGTCGCGCCGGTGTTTATTTATTTAGACCTAGGCCCATTGTCCACGACGTTACTCAAAAATAACGTGTTACAAACTCAAATCACAAACTAGTAAATAACGCGTTAGCAAAAATAGAAATACAAATCATTTATTTGCTTATAATGTCGGTATACAGATCAGTCGATCCATCAGGTCAAGCTATGCTTGTCGGGGTTGGTCCGTGGATGGATGACCATCTTTACATACCGAGACTCCTCCGAGCCTCGGAAAGCACGTTAAGCCGTTGGTCCTGACTGTCATGGATCTTTGACAGTCGTTACTGGTCGTTAGGAGCCCGTAAGTTTGTCAACCAGTCTTACAAAGGGGTATCGTATTACCCAGTTACTGGGTTGTGGAGGTCAGATAGGCAGACGCTCTATGTAAAATACTGGTATTCAGCTGCATCTGGTTAGACTGGAAACCGACTCTATTGGGAAACGGCTAGGTTACAGATAAGAAGTAATTTTTATAAACAGTTCCGAGCAACTCGCGTTTCTTGCTCGTTCTTCTCCATAGGAACCTATTACGCTTTGGAATGGGCAACTAATTACAATTATGCCTGTAATTGGTTTTATTGAAATAAATGTTTTGAGATTTGCGGACCAATATTAAAATACTAGATAGATATATAAGGTGTATCTATTCATACACGAATTATTTTAAGAGGACCATCTATAGGTGGTAAAAAAGCCATAGCAGCGATTTTTTTTTATCTTAGTGTTTTATATTTTTACATAATTATTATAATTTTAAAATTGCTTGAGACATTTTGCAAAAATCCTTTACTTACTTTTTTTTTAATTCTATGAATGACCCACCCGGACTCGGCGACGGTGGCGGCACGAGCACGGTGAATTTTGATAATTAATCATCATATCAAGTAATTTTAAATTATTTAATTTTTTAAATAATATACTCTGATTAAAAAAAAAAATCGTTTTCATGGCTATTTTACCACCTTTATCTCTTAAAATATTTCGTGTTTGCATAGATACACCCTATAAAGATAGATACATAGAATATTCTTTATTATGTACACCATAAAAACTACAGATATAAATGTAGAACTGTCACATAGGGTGTCACAATGGGCGGTCTTATCGCTAAAAGCGATCTTTTACAGACAACTGGTACTATACTCCATTTATTATAACATTAGACAAATAACTGTTCCCACCCTTTCGTTATTTCGATGTAAACGTTTAATAAATTCCGATATTTCACGATAAATACAAAGCACTGTAATCTATTTACCATTTACATTAAAAAAATTACTCTAAAGTGCAGTAATTTCAACAATATTACACAATAACTGTCGTTATTTAGCCGTTATTTGTCTAATGCTATAGTAAATGGAGTATAGTGTTGCAACATTCGGGCTACTCATTGGTGACTTGAGTTTGTAACTGGTAACTTTTGAGGAGCGTCGTGGACTGCGGGCCTAAGACAAAGGCCGTTCATAATACGTCACTGGTACGACGTACTAATGTCCCGAGAAAAAGGGGTGTGAAATGATAAATGTTGAAAAAAATAATTCTGAAAGAAAGCAAGAGACACAAACGAGTTGACAAAAAAAAAATCGGTCTATGTTTTAATATTTCTTTTGTGTGAAATTGCCAAAATTACATATACTTTTACCATTTTTGTTTCGGCACAGATATTGTTTTGTTTCGTTTACATGCTTGATGTATTTCTTTCCGATTTGTGTTACTTTGATGAAATTTTTACGTTGTTCGAGATGTTTGAAGAGAAATATGTCATTATATTGAACGTTTGTTATTGTTGCTTGATACAATTTTCGGTAATACTTTCAAAGGGATATAAAATAACTTTTGAGAGGTTTTGGAAATAAATCTTTAAGCACGATTGTCATGTCTACAACATGACCATGGCTGTATCAAAAGTAAAGAGTTTTTCTAAATAATTGGTCAAGTTATTATTTCATGAAAATATTTAAAACTACCTTTTTTCTTGTATAGGGTTTTTTCATCGCGCCTTGTTTCTGTTTTTTTCAGTGTGGAGCAGAGGTTTACCTATAGTATACCCACATTTCGCCAGTTACGTTTAAGTCCCATGTATTAAGGGGCGAGCCAATTGACTCTGAAACAATCAACTCAGCCTATCGCAGTCCACTGCTGAACATTCAGTCTATTTGAAGTGAAACTTCTTAGGCGGTGATTCGATAATTGGACGAGAATTGAGAATGAACTTTCAAGGACGCGTCACATTTAGGCACATTTTATTACATCAATCAACTCAGCCTATCGCAGTCCACTGCCGAACATAGGCCTCTCCCATGCTGCGCCACAACACCCTGTCCTCCGCCTTCCGCATCCAGTCTGTCCCAGACACCTTTTTGAGGTCGTCGGTCCATCTAGCTGGGGGGCATCCCACACTATGCTTGCCGATACGCGGTCTCCACTCCAGGACTCGTCTGCTCCACTGGCCATCGGTCCTTCGACAAACATGGCCAGCCCACTGTCACTTCAGCGTGCTTACTCTGCAAGCTATATCGGTAACTCCGGTTCTCTTCAGGATAATTTCATTCCTGATTTTATCCTTCAAAGAAACTCTGAGCATATAGCCCGCTCCATAGCACGCTGAGCGACTTTAAATTTGAGGATCAGCAATAAAATAAAAACAAAGATAAATTCAGGAATTAAATTATCCGGAAAAGAATTGGAGTTACCGACGACATAGTTTGCAGAGTTAGCAAGCTGAAGTGGCAGTGGCCTGGCAATGTTTGTCAAGGACCGATGGCCGGTGGAGCAGACGAGTCCTGGAGTGGAGACTGCGTATTGCCAAGCGTAGTGTGGGACGCCCCCCAGCTAGATGGACCAACGATCTTAAAAAGGTAGCTGGAACAGACTGGATGCGGAAGGCGGAGGACAGAGTGTTGTGGCGCATTATCACAGTTGGTTTATGTTGGTCTCATGGAGACAAGTTGTTCAGGTTGTTGGTCTGTACACCGTTAAAATTCCCACACATTTCTGTATATGTTTTAGTACATAAATTACATCTCCATTATCACAATATGCGTGTATTACGTCCCTAGTAACAATAAACATACAGTATATTCCATATTTTGTTATCCTACTCAAACATGGTACGCCGCAGATTTGAAGGATTCAGTTTGTACCAATGTTGATGTTGAAGATATGTTTTGCCAACAGTACTATAACAGATATTACTCGTAAAACATACATAACGTACACTGCAGATTTGTATTTATGTGGTTTAGGTACGAGTAGTAGGTTTGGAAATAGTTTGTATTTATGCTTGAAGTAAGGCCTTTACTTTACTTAATTAATAATGATCTACACTTTTTCTACTTTAATATTATTCGTTAATTTATTTAAACATAATATACATATTGAATAATCTAGTTTTAAAATAATATACCCAAATAGTTACTCTTTAAGTCATTCAAAGTAGTAATCTTCTTTTTAATCAAATTTCTAATAAATCTATTGTTGTCTTCTTTTAAAATAATGTTTGATGTAAATTAATGCCTGGTGGGACACAGGTTTGTTTTTCTTTGGCCTTTCTCTCCCTCTCCATCCATCAACACTTATATTTATCACTCTTTTCGACAAATGCGTTTCTTCTCTCCTCATCACATGCCCATGCCAAACGACTTCCTTTCAACTTTTCTGTCACCGGCGCCACTTTCAAACTTCTCCTTATTATACTCATTTCTGACTTTATCCATTTTAATCACTCCACACATCCATCTCAACATTCTCATCTCCGCTGCATGCAATGTTTTTGCATCCGTCTTCTTCACGGCCCAGAATTCCGACCCATACAGTAAGACAAGCTTTACTACGTACTTGTAAATATTCCCTTTTAACTTGAGGGGCATCCGTGGGTCGTAAGTTATTCATGTTAATTTTGTGAACGAAAAATCAATTCATTCCACAGCATTTTGAACGGAATATAGGTCAGGAAGATACACGTGACCATCGGAAGCTATTAAAGACAATAGTTCTCTCCGATTGGTCCAATCTCTTAACCAATAGGCACTTAACGTTATTTATCACAGGATTCACTGCCGTGGTTTACCTAAATCAAGTTTAAAGGCCAACTTCTACACTTGAAAAGTGTTAATGCTTGGGCTTGAGAATAAATTGTGTTTTTTTTAATAATTTTTTTTAGGGAGTGGGGTTAATTTTCGATTGCACGGATCTATCGAAGGTCCGCTACGCTACGAAGTTACGCTTACCGCGGTCGGTTCGTATATGGGTGACCATCTATTGCATATCGAGACTCCTCCGAGCCTCGGAAAGCACGTTAAGCCGTTAGCACCTGTGTCATTCGTAGATCTTTGGCAGTCATCAAATGTAAATTCGTACAGGCAAATAGGCTTCACAAGATAACAAGTAATAGTCAACTATATTACATTTGCATTTGGAATGTATTAAAACTACAATGTTTTTTTTTTTTTTTTTTTAAGTTGCCCCACACTTGGAATTTCTCCTGTATCGTGGGTGCGTTTACAAACATTAAATTCACATACACAAACAACCAGACCCGGAACAACTACTTGTAGGTCAACCAAATATTTGTTCCGTGCGGGAATCGAACCCACGACACGCAGCGCAGCAGTCAATCGCTTAACCACTGCGCCAACCGTGACAATGTTAAGTTTGTTCTTAGGATGAATTCGTCCCTACTTAATATCACTCGAATTTATTATTAAGTAGTGGGATAACTTCCGAACTCCACACAGGCGAAATCCCGGGGAAAATGTAAACATACACTTATTCGTAATAGCGTAAACATTTATTTTTATTGACTCTTATTCAGACAGCAATAACACACAAACTTCATCATCATTTCAGCCGAAAGACGTCCACTGCTGGACAGAGGCCTCCCCCAAGCACCGCCACTTCGACCGGTTCTGTGCATCCAGCGGATTCCTTCGGCCTTCACAAGGTCATTGGTCATTTTTTGTTGGCCATAATCGCCATGCTTGGCAGGCGGGTTGGCGATCGCAGTATGGTGTTAAGAATTCATAGAGAACGCTGCTGCCCATTCTCTTGTAAGTCCCTTATGCCCAAATACTCAAACGTTACTTAACTTTAAGACGTTCTTATAAGTGTTTCTGTCGCTACAAAACAGTTTAAAGTGACAGAGATAGCATTAGACTTAACGGTGACTTAAAATTGAATTGCGTTTGAGTATTCGGCAGTTAGTCGCCTTTTACGACACCTACGGGAGGGAATGGGGTAGGTTTTTTAATGCGGGTACAAACTTAAACCGCCTCTGTGGTCTAGTGGTAAAACCACCTGTCTCAGATCCAGAGGTCCCGGGTTTGATTCCCAGCGGGGGCAAAAATTTCTGCTCGGTTTGGTTGGTCTTGTTCTAAGTCCACCTTTTTTTTTTTTTTTTTGACGCTGAGAAATACATTACGCATGCCCGCTCGTCGGGGGACGAGACGGGGTATGTGGGACTCCCTGCCAAAATGGCCGTATACCCACTAAACTCAGCGGAGTTCCCTCATCGCCTTGATGGGAGGGTCATGGGAAACCGGCACAGCCTTTACGTCCACAACCCTCCCGGCGCATGCCCGCCTAGCTGGCGGGCCCCGCATTCCCCTCAGCCTGGGGGCGATATGGGAATGACCGGGAACACCTGGCCATTCCCGTTCGACACTGGTGGAGGCCTGTGCAATACAGGCAAGTGTGCCCCCGCACCCGTTGCCTGCTGGCCTCCACCTGGGACCTCTCCCCCCACGACGGGTCAGGTTAGTGGCCCCGCCGCCTACCACTTTTCGGCCGCAGAGGATAGGGAGAGCGGCCAACGCAATACCGACACACCTCTTCCTCTGCGGCCCCACCGCGTCCGCCATTCAACGGTGGCGACCCCGTCAAGGCCGCGGAAGGTAGGGAGAACGGCTCACCGCAATACCGGCACTCCTCTCCCGCCGCGGCCTCCCACACTCACCCGCGATGCCGCCCATTCGACATCGCGGCCCGCCTCAGTTGCGATGTCGCCAAAGCGGCACCGCAACCTACGGCCGCTACGTCGTCGGCTTAGCCGCAAAAGCCCTGACGAGCGGCCCCCTCCTCGGGTTCCTCTTAGCTTCACCGTGGCCCTCCAAGCCACGGCTACTGAGCCCCCCCGCCTCGACAATGCGGGAACCCACCGGAGGGGGGTTCTAAGTCCGCCTGGCTAGCTACCACCATCTTATCTAAGTCTGTCGCCAAAACAACAATGTTAACAGCATTTGTTGTATTTCGGCAGTTAGAGGTAAGATAGCCAGTTCCTCTGTGGTTGAGGATTCCGGTTGAAGCTCGCTTCCATTTTCGGCCTTATCATCACTTACCATCAGGTGAGAAGAAGTCCAAGAACTTCCCCGTTGTGTTAAAAAAAAAACTTGAATACACTCTAAACTGTTAATACTGCAAGTAAAATCTTGAAGATAATCTCTGCAAAGGAACGCTGGTCGTCACAGATGTTCCTTACAAAATCACGGACGAGATACAGCAAGGGCTTAAGGTTCACAGCTGAGCAAAAAGGATGGTACCATTTGGCTCGCACGGTTCTCTGAAACTACATAAATACTTACATAAGTTTTATACCTTAGATGTGTAATTTTTTACCCGCCTGTTTATTTATTATTTACTAGCTGCAGTGCGCGGCTTCGCCTGCGTTGCTTTTTCTATACAAATAAATAAAATTGAACTGTGCGTTTGTAATGTAACAATTTTATTATTTGAATAATCCACCCGGGAATGCCGCGGGCAGTAGCTAGTCTAAAATAAAAGCAGGGTTCGCCGATATATATCAGCGGATATATATCATGATATATATCACGATGTATATCAATTGATTTTTTCCTGTCTTCTGAACTAAACATTTTGGAGAATAATGTTTACCCTGGCAACACGTAGCGAAAAACTACAATTCAGAATAATTTACTTTTTACCTTTTTTATGATTACAAATTATTATTAAAATTAGTTGATTTATCTCACAAACAAATGAAGATTATTATAATAACTACTACGGTACTTGTTTTTTTAAGTGTTCATTAAAAAAATATTTCTCAAATAAACACTAATTCTTTTGTAACTATTTTAAATAAAAAATGTGGTAATTTGACACTTATATTATTTTACAAATTCCTGCCACATTTTTAAGTGTTTAATCCCCTTACAGAATGAAATTCGCTTCTTTTTATTGGCCTGGATATATATCCGATATATAATAAAAAAATCGGATTTATGATATTTATTATAAAAATCGGATTTTTTCGAACCCTGAATAAAAGTAGCTTATTATCACAGTATAAATAAGGACAGTAACGAAACTAGGCCTATTTGTAGAATAATTACCTACACTTCATTGGAGCATTATGGTTGGCACTCTTAGTGTTTGTAAAATTGAAAAGTGTTTTATTGGAACGAAGTTCTTTTAACGTAGCTTGCGGTAGGAGTTGACAGGTAGAAATCTTCACGTGAAAAAGCGTTCCTACATGTGATGCGACACCGCCCTCCATGTTACTTTTTTCTTTGGTCAAAATATATAAAAATCAAAATAATAAGTCAAAGTATACATATGTTGAATTTAATATTTTAGTTTAAGACTTCGCATATTCATATTATTCTCTTCATGTTCTCACACACTGTTGTCTACATTTCTTTTTCATTTCTCCTTTCGCAGGTCTGCTGGAAGAAATTTCTTAAGAAATAAGCAGTACCTTTGTACTGAAATTATAATTAGGTATGTCGTATCTCTATGTATTTAACTGTGTGTACATAAATAATAAAATAAATAAATAAATCTAAGATGTAGTACCTTGTGGTGCCGGACGTAAAGAATAGCACCATCCCATTTCCTCTCGTGGGTGTCGTAAAAGGCGACTAAGGGACTTACTAGAGAATGGGCAGCAGCGTTCTCTATGCATTTTTTTAACACAATACTGCGATCGCCAACCCGCCTGCCAAGCGTGGCGATTATGGCAAATTCCCCCCCCCCCCCCTTTCAGGGGAGGCCTATGTCCAGCAGTGGACGTCTTTCGGCTGAAATGAATGAATGAATGAATGAATGATATATATGATATATATGATATGATTTCAGGAGAAATAACGATCAGTAGAGGAGCCCTAAAAGTGCTCAAGAGAGAGACAGAGAGAGTTAATATATATACCCATGCCAAATTACGGCTTTCTAGTACTAAGGGTTTCTAAGCTAAGCCGCGGACGGACAGACGGACATGGCGAAATTATAAGGGTTCCTTGTTGAATACGGAATCCTAAAAAGGTAGTGTGTGTGAAACTAACTACTTCAAAAAAAGATGAGTGTTGTTTATAAACTTGATGCAAACACGTCCACAAACGTCAACAATTGTTGAAAAACAGATGTTGTCGGTCGTTGAGCGAGAACTTGTCAACATGCTGTCATCAACTCTGCAACACACAGTGTTGTCAGCAACTCAGCAACATGCTGATTAAACTTTGTTTATAAACAAATGTTTACCATGAATACGAGGCTAAGTTTGTGAATTTATTTACACGAAAATAAACAATTCTTTAAGAACGCATACATCGGTCAACTAGCGCCACTCCTTTAAAAAAATATTATCTCTTGACTGAGAAGGAATTATGGAAAATGGCTCAACAGCGACCTCGGTAAGTGTGTCTAGAATGTTCTAATACCTTTTATAAAGTTTCATATTGAGACACGAAGTAACAAAATACGATCTATAGAGGAATGTGGCCGTTTTTCTTTAGAATGAATTTTGTTGCTTCGTATCCTCAATATGAAACTTTATAAACACAAACTTTGATGTTTTTCTTTGATGTGTGTATGTCCTCTTAAGTTGTTACACCAAAACTTATAAGATAAGAAAACCCTTTCTGAATGACAAGCCAAGCGGCTCACTGCAAACGCAATCAGAATAATATCTAAATAATATTGCCGTCGTCAGGCTCTTACAATAAACACGCTTTGCATCTCGTTACCCCAGCTTTCCTGCATAAATTAATTTAATTTTTATCCTTGAGGGTTTCAACAAGCTGCAGCTGTGACAACTGTCAACGACAAATTCCTGCGGGCGAGAGGGGAAAGGGGGAAAGAAGACTCTGTTATGTGACACACGGGTGGGGAAGGATGGACACTATTTATATTAATTATTTATTTATTTATCTAATCTCCCTTACAACTATCATCACAGGTGTATACCTAAAGCGATAGCGCGGTCTTAAAAATTAACTAACAATTTAAAACTATGCAAAACGTAAAAAGCTACTACTACTACTTCATCATCATCATTTCAGCCGAAATACATTCACTGCTGGACATAGGCCTACCCCAAGCACCGCCACCTCGACCGGTTTTGTGCTTCCCGCATCCAGCGGATTCCTGCGGCTTTCATAAGGTCATCGGTCCACCTTGTGGGAGGCCCTCCAACACTACGTCTTCCGGTACGTGGTCGCCACTCCAGAACCTTTCTACTACTACTTACTGTACTTTTAATAATATCAAAAAATATAAAAAACACATAATTAAAATATTAAAAAAACAACATATTCTAATCTACACTATAACATAAAATAAATAACAGTATTTTTGCGAATTCACTCAAATGGCATGTTGATACATCGATCTTCTCGTGAAGATCGTTAATAAATCGTTAAGAAAGTGTATTAATTGAATCATTATCATTTCAGCCGAAAGACGTCCACTGCTGGACATAAGCCTCCTCCAATTGGGGGGGGGGGGGGTTTGCCATAATCGCCACGCTTGGCAGGCGGGTTGGCGATCGCAGTATGATGTTAAAAATGCATAGAGAACGCTGCTCCCCATTCTCTAGTAAGTCCCTTAGTCGCCTTTTACGACACCCACGGGATTTATATTCATTGAATTCACCATATTAATAATGATTTAGATCAGAAATAGCGGAAAGGAATCACCGATCGACATAGCTTGCTGTTTTAGTAAGCTGATTGTCCAAACACTGCTGCTAGAAAAGGTACAGAAAACTTTCCTGAGATGCCTCTTCCAAAGGTTTTTTTTTATTCATTCCCTAAATGTTCCCTTATCATTCATCATTCCAGCCGAAAGACGTCCACTGTTGGACTTTGTCATAATCGCCACGCTTGGCAGACGGGTTGGCGATCGCAGTATGGTGTTAAAAATTCTCTAGTAAGTCCTTCAGTCACCTTTTACGACACCCCGGGGGAGAAGTCGGGTGGTGCTATTCTTTACGTCCGACACCACACGGAACGGCATGTACTTACCAAGGGCCATTTCTTTTCCAACGTGTACCCTACCAACTATCTTTTAGGGATGTTGGGCACTCGTTGGAGGTGAGAAGAGGCCTTGATCAGCTCACGGTAGCCTGTATGACATTACGGGGACGTATCGGCTGTCCAGAGCTCCATTGTTTTTCTGCCGATTTATTTGTGCCCAACAAATACATCGGATGTCGTGAAAGCCGCCGCGGAACAATCTCTTTGCGCAACTGCCATCGAAAACTGGAGCCAGAGCCGAATCCCCAGTCTGTCGTACTCTAAAAATTCTTAATGTCCTTCTGACTGCCAACCCTGAATGTGATGTGTTTGCCGATGAATGGAGTAAAATTATGCGTATATGCCTGGTGTTTTGTGAGAGAAAGTATGCACGGGAGTCCACTGTTCCATGTTAGTTTTTAATTAAATTATATACAACATAATTCGCAGGTCTGCTGGAAGAAATTTCTTAAGAAATAAGCAGTACCTTTGTACTTTTTTTTTTCCTTTATTAATAAGAACTAACGTTCTTAATAATTTATTACAATCTAGCCTAATAGACTAATAAGCAATTTAACTCTAACTTATTATTTTACGTGATAGATTACATAACTAAGAATAGTGTCAATTTGCACTTTTACATAGCACTTTCTTAGAGTCTGATAATTAATAAAAACACTTTGTTCATGCACATGTATAGCACAGCATTGTTACTATTATGCATTCACTATTTATATACTACACTAACTTAAAAGGTTTAGTTCTCTTTAGCCTACGCACTATGTCCATGTTGTCTAGCAGCTGAATTGCCTCGACATTCACATGTCGGTGAAGTCTGTATTTGTGGGCTTCAGCAAATTTTTGGATGATGGTGGTGACGAGTTCTATTTTAAGGTCACAGCGGAGGTCGTCATTTCTAATGTACCATGGTGCATTAACAACATCCCTGAGTACTTTATTTTGGAATTGTTAGATTATTTTAACATTGCTTCGTTTAGTACAGCCCCAAAGTTGGATGCCATACGTCCAAATTGGCATAAGAATATGCTTGTATAATATAATTTTATTAGGTATTGATAGGCAGGATTTCCTTCCGAGTAAAATTGTACTGAAATTATAATTATGTCGTATCTCTATGTATTTAACTGTTTGTACATAAATAATAAAATAATAAATAAATAATTATTGTCAACGTAATAATTGTTTCTATGTTAATTAATGTAATTGGTGTTGTACCGTTTTAATTAACTATCAATAAAAAATAAGCTGACATAAGCTGTAGAAGGATCGGTGCCCGATAAAACCGACGCGCGACAAGACATTGGAGAAGACAGCAAACGTGAGATGTTCCGCAGCAGCTCGGGATAATCAATCTTACAAGGCGGCTGGGAAAACGACGGCACGGTTGGCGCAGTGGTTAAGCGATTGACTGCTGCGCTGCGTGTCTCAGGTTCGATTCACGCACGGAATAAATATTTGTATGACTTACAAATAGTTGTTCCAGGTCTGGCTTTGTGCACCCACAATACAGAAGAAATTTCTAGTGTGGGCACCGTTGAAAAAAATTTGATTCGGAAGGCGGTGAACCGGATAAAAATTGTCCTTACTATTTTAATATCATTGATATATTGTGTACCTATGGAGGAGAAAGTATGGAAAATTGGACCGGCAACGAAATTGGATTACATTAAAAAAATTTGAAAACAAAACAGAAACATTCCATGTTAAGACGAAAACAATATGGCCGATATGCAATGAAGGTAGACGTATATCGCTTGGTGTTGCCACTATTGAAATTGAAAACTACTTTTGAAGATAAAAGCATGATCCAATTTAGTTGCAGGTCCAATATTCCATACTTTGCCCTATGTATGTAGAGAAAGAGCAAAAGATTTTAAAGTCATTGTTGTTACAAGACTTTGTACCGTTCTCATCTAGTTTTAAAAATATGATTGACGTGTAAAAGTGTTTGTACAAACCTACTTACAGGAATAAAATCATATAACATGTATCATTTATTTATCATTATATGATTTCTTTCAATAATTGTGATGAAGAACGTGACAAAGGAGTTGAGTTAACTTAAAATGTTAACAAGTTGGATTTTTTTACAAAAAAAAAAAAACAAAAAAAAATACATAATTAGATTTTTTTTTTTGGACAAAACCGCTCTCACCAAGTTGCCCATTCCAAGAGTCCGTGTGTCTCAATCGCCGGTGGTCTCTCAACTATGTTCAGAATTACCACTACACATCGCGGCTGCCTCTTGTGTCCGACAGTTTAGATAACTACTTTAACTTGCCATACCTTTGCTACTTCACTTCTTATCTAGAAAATACTACGTTGGTTAACTAGTTTTTGCCGGTGACTTTGTTTGCGTGGATCTTTACCATCGTTTGACATGGATTGGGGACACTCATTATTATATACTATACTAGCTGCTGATTTAGCTGCAGTTTGACCCGCGTGGCTGTTTCTAAAATAAAAGTAGCCTTAGTTACTCTTTAAAACATCAGCTATCTGTGAGTCGCGTCAAAATAGGTCCATCCGCTACTACTAGATTTGACGGAACAAACAGACAGAAAGAAATACAAAAAAAGTTGGTTTACGGACGATATTTTAAAGTGACAACGTCTTGCGTCTCTTTACTTGTCAAAGCGATGCCATGCCACAGACACTAAAGGGATAGATAAGTAACTGTTGTTACGTCGGGTACTGACACGCGGATTATGATGATTTTGATTAAATATTTATTTTATTTTACGTTATTTCACAAATATCTATTTTTTAGTTTATTTTTATTTTACTTTTTATTTCTGTATCTGTCCGTGACATTACAGCGGGCCCTATCAGAATAGCAGTGCTGCGACACTTATTTTTAAATGTCGCAGCATCATGCTGAGATAGGAGCCTTTTGGCCCCGTACAGGATTTTGTTATCATTTTACTTTTATTTATTATTTTATTTTTTATTAGTGTTACTATGAGTGTGTTTAGTTCGTGCCTCGGAAAGCACGTTAAGCCGTTGGTCCCGGCTGTCATTCGTGGATTTTTGACAGTCGTTAAGGGTCGTCAGAAGCCCAAAAAGTCTGACAACCAGTCTTACCAAGAGGTATCGTGTTACCCAGTTACTGGGTTGTGGAGGTCAGATAGGCAGTCGCTCCATGTAAAATACTGGTATTCAGCTGCATCCGGTTAGACTGGAAGCCGACCCCAACATAGGTGGGAAAAGGCTAGGCAGATGAGATGTGATGAGTGTGTTTAGTTTAAAATGTGATCTTCCTGTATGAGTCCCAATAAATACTTTTTCTTTCTTTCTTTCTATAACAAAACATAGAACAAACGAGCGTAACGGGGCAATGAGCGTAACGGGACAATGAGTCATCCTTTTTCGTGCATGCAGCCGGCGTCCATCGATTTATTAGACGTTGTCACGTCAAAAAAAATTGTTGTTAGTACCGTATAAAGGATTATTGGTAAAACACTAACAGTCTTGCTGGACTGTATTACTAACATAGGTATATCATAAACAACAACTTTTGTTCTATGACTTTTTACAAAACATAATACATTTACCAAAAACAAACCTTCAAGATTTCGTTGTTCTATCTAACGGTTCTCTGCCTTTTCGCCGAAAATTGTTTTCCAGATTTTCACTTGCCAACTAACGTTTCACAGAATTTTATTTCGCCGAATAATCATTTGCAAACTCATCATATAATTTTATTTCCCAACCTCACAGTTACCGCAGTGTCTCAAGACGAAAGTCTTTGACCAGTGAGTGTTGCTTATGGCACTGAAATGTGGTCGCTCACAATGGGCCTTATTAGAAGGCTAAATGTCACCCTAAGGGCAATGGACAGTGCTATGCTTGAAGTTTCCCTACGTAATCGAATCAGAAATGAAGAGATCCAAGAGAACCAAGGTAACCGACATAGCTCGAAGAATTGCCAAACTTAAGTGGCAATGGGCAGGGCACATTGCGCGCAGAACAGATGGCCGTTGGGGCCGAAAGGTTCTGGAGTGGCGACCGCGTACCGGAAGACGTAGCGTTAGAAGGCCTCCCACAAGGTGGACCGATGAAAGCCGCAGGAATCCGCTGGATGCGGGAAGCACAAAACCGGTCGAGGTGGCGGTGCTTGGGGGAGGCCTATGTCCAGCAGTGGACGTCTTTCGGCTGAAATGATGATGATGAATCTGCCAAACAATTTTCGGCGAAAAGGCAGGATACCCTATCTAACACATTTCAATTCTGTGTTTTGTTGTACCATCTACCTACGCCACATTTATTTGCTCTAAATGTTACGAACTCTATCCGTAGCAAACCAAACTTGCCGTGTCTAGTGCACGGAGGGCGTAGATTATATTAAAAAAAACTATTTTTAATATTTTTGTGTCTGTCTGTCTGATTGTTCCGGCTAAGATTATCCCTGGGAGACCCTCAAATCGTTTCGAAGATCCGAAACGGCTGGACCGATTTTGACGGGACTTTCACTGGCAGATAGCTGATGTTATAACGAGTAACTTAGGCTACTTTTATTTCAGAAAAAGCCACGCGAGCGAAGCTGCGGGCAGCAGTTAGTATAACAATAAATACAAACATGGTTTTAGAGCTCATGCTCCACACATTAATTATTCTACACACAACAGCAGAAAATCTGTGCAAAGCACGTATAATTTAATTAGAATTTCGAGCCATTAGCTAATTTATTCGGTCCATAAAGTATTAAGTAATTATGCAGTATAACTAAAAACACATAAAATTAAGTTTTATGCTCTTAAAACGAGATTTATGAAATCACGTTTTAAGCTAGTTAAGTTTAACTCTAGTTAAGTTGAATCGTTTTGCTATTATCTAGGAATGAACGTAGAGAGGGAAAGAATTATGGGTTTATATGCGAAAATGTACCGTGTGGTGCCGGACGTACAGAATAGCACCACCCCATTTCCTCCCGTGGGTGTTGTAAAAGGCGACTAAGGGACTTACTAGAGAATGGACAGCAGCGTTCTCTATGCACTTTTAACACCATACTGCGATCGCCAACCCGCCTGCCAAGCCTGGCGATTATGGCAAACCCCCCAATTGGGGGAGGGTTATGTCCTGCAGTGGACGTCTTTCAGCTGAAATGAATGATGAATGATGCGAAAATGTTGATGTAGGATTTGTGATAGTGTTCATTTGTTTTATTTCGTGTCGTAATGAGGTCGGGGACTCGGGCTTGCTCTCTTCGAGAGGGAGTGCGCTGTAATCTAACACGTGGGCCCAGTACGGGTTGGTAGATATCACATGTCTTCGAATATTGGTTCTAGGACATGCCGGTTTTATTATGATAATTTCCTTCACCGTTTTGAGAGCAGTGGTGATAAAAATATTCACACAAAGTAAAGCGTCTGGATTCAAACTCACGATCTACAATTCTATGAGGTATAATATTTGGTAATGTAAGAAAAAGTAGTGAAAATATTTGGCAGTGAGGACAACTACCCAAAGTATATACAGACGACCGCACGTCGTTGGTACGTTGAAGTTGAACTGGCCTAGCGTAGAGCGGAATGTCATCATTATCAATCATCATCATGATTTGAGCCGAAAGTCGTCCACTATTGGACATAGGCCTCCCCCAAGCACCGCCACCTCGACCGGTTTCGTGCTTCCCGCATCCAGCGGAGTCCTGTGGCTTTCACAAGGTCATTAGTCCACCTTGTGGGAGGCCTATCTACACTACGTCTTCCGGTTTGCGTTCGCCACTCCAGAACCTTTCGGTCTGTTCTGCGAGCAATGTGCCCTGCCCATTGCCATTTCAGTTTGGCAATTCTTCGAGCTATGTCGGTTACCTTGGTTCTCCTGCGGATCATATTTGATTCGATCACGTAGGGAAACTCCAAGCATAGCCCTCTTCATTGCACTTTGGGTAACTTTTAGCCTTTTTTAGCGGAATGTCAATTTCAATATAATAAGAGGCCAGCTTACATTGGTTTTGTTATCCCTAACGTGCGCATACGTACGTATTTAGCATCGACACTTGACAGGGCACGTGAATACGTCTTTTTTGCTTCTATAGTCGAAGGCTATTCAAAAAACTGATGATAACAAAATCGGGGATACAGTTTGGTGTTACAGCTACATTAATCTATCATCTACATCCATAATTCAATTACACCACTCGATAGCTAAAGGATCAAAGAATTCGTCACATTGAGTGAAGACTGTGACGCATCGCGCACGGCGGAGTGGGGAGCGCTGCCATTTTAAGTTTGTTTCACTGCGTCACATAATTTTCGTTTGGGAAATTTTTTGTCGTAGAGAAGCTACGACGCGCGTTTGAGTTTTCATCAATTGGTGTCGTCAATATATATCGATTGCGTATATAAAACATTAGTGTGATATAGTTATAGTGAATATATAAGGTGTCAAAGTATTATTTTTTAATAAATAATGCAATGTCGGCCTACACTCGCCAAAAAGTCAATAGCAATCCAGTGATACGAACTTTTATGGGTTGGTTTTTGTGGGTTTTTATATTATATATTTTTTTTTTCATAATTATAATAGAGTGAAACGGTGCCAATACATCTGCAGACGTGCACGTATTCACGTAAAACACACGGGCGTATACACGACACAGTTAAACCCCGATTTTTTTAATGCAATACTGTTAGTAATTTTCTTGGCCAACAGTAAAAGTTTAATTGAAGTCATGAGTGTAAAAGTAGCAGTGAAGTTTTTTGCAGTAATCAGTCTGACTGTAGGTGCCGTAAAAACTAAAGGGGTAATCAAAAGAATGCAGAGCAACAGCAGTATTCTCTTGTTTTTCAAATTCACTTAAGTTCCTTGTAAATTCATTAATTAGTTTTTAAATTCACTTTAGTGCATGGCTTCGTTAATAGGTTACTTCTCCAAAGAGTTTGAATGCGCAAAGGTTATCATATGAATGCAGGTAACTCTTTCAAAATTAAATCGCCAACATACTCGTATAAAGCGTTCCCCATAACTACGATCTCCGGTCGCTTGTCGACAAACAACCCTCTTCGCACGTTTATCAGAATGTTGACCCCTTACTGCAGACTTTTTGGCGTCAGTGACGTCACGAAAGGCAAAATAAATGTGCAAATCTTTCTGTGAGAAGGGAAAACAGTCTCTGTATAGTTTCTGTAGATATTCAGAATGTTTGTAAAAGCGCTCATTTGCAGCTCAGAATGTGTGTTTTTGTTCGCATTTAGAGCACTGGTGGTCAAACTTTTTGGCATAAAAGGTACAGATAGATAAATAAAGATAGATAATTATATAAAGAAAGATAGATAGATAGAATACTCTTTATTATGTACACCATAAAAATTACAGATATAAATGTAGAACTGTTACATAGGGTGTCACAATGGGCGGTCTTATCGCTAAAAGCGATCTGTTACAGACAACCTTTGGATGGATCAAAAGTAGAAGGAGACATTACGCAGTGGTGGTCATATAAAAATAAAATATTTGATTATGTAATAAAAGAAAAAATACGTGTCCAATATTTTTTAATAATCTACGTAACGGACAAAAACGGGGCAGTCTTTGGGGACTGCCGAAAGAAGTGAAAACTAAGTAACTTGAAAGCGTTCGGTGACGATGACGCGAGTTCCATGATTTTTGTTCACCCAAAAAGTGCTCAACGCACCTAAAGAAGTTTTCACTTAAAAAAAAAATCTAGTAAATATCCCTATAATGGTGACAGGAGTGATGTTATGTGAAAGATCACATAACATCACTCCTGTTTTCCTCAAAGTTTAGGCAGAGGTGTACCTATTACACCCACATTTCGTCAGTTATTTTAAAGCCCCATGTATTGGGGGCGGCCTAATTGCCATCAACCGGGCAGAAATCCAGACACAGGTCTGCTGCTGAGAAATTCTGATGGGAAAACCCAATAAAACTTTCACATGACCTGTAAATTATTAATATTCACTAATTCTTAAAGAAAACATATCTGTTGAACTAAAATAAATTCAAGACATTCAAATGACTTAAGAATTAAAACAAAAGACAGTCATGAATAATCTGGAAAGTCAGACATTTTGAATAAGATCTCATTACACGAACAAGGTAAGTTTTAGGTGGAATTAAGCTCGAGTTAATATGAAATGAAATGGGGTATCAAATAATTAAATATACATTGTTGCTCTTAATTTATAGTTTAATTTGTAGCTTGGGTATTAAACTGGCAACCATCTTTGTTTCAGCAAGTTTTGAACAATTATTAAATAGTTCAAGCTAGTTCGTTTGGGTTGAAATGTTTTGGGGATGAATTGTATCTTTGTTTTTGTAGGTGCAGGCTACGGTTTTGTTTCCTTTCATTGGTTTTTATTACACCATTGATGTATAAAAGAGGAAGATAAGGCACTGCTCTAATGTCACGTAAATATTATTGGACTAGAAACAATTACATGTAAACACACCCACACAACTACATTTCCCAATGTCGTGTGTCATGCATCAACAACCGAAAAAGCGAGAGATATGACGCGGGCTGTAGCGGGAACGAGATAGCAATAATTGTCACTTTTACGTACCCATAACAACTCAGAAACAAATGGCGACCTAGAAAGCAATATTATTCAGGAAAAGGAGAAAGAGCAAAATGGTCTATGAGCGGCCAACAACGAAATAGGTATTAAATGAAAGTACTATTACTAAGGACTAACTTTTACTATGAACGTAACATTGCAGCTCATTTAGAAAAAAAAATACATATAGGTAAAATACTTAGATAATAAGTGCAAGAAAATGTGCAAACCCATTTTATAAAATACTTATTAACATTAGTTTATGTCTTCAAAAGTATTTCAAAACGTTGTCAGCATACCGTTTACAAGACTCAGCTCAACAATGGGTTTACTACATGGACTACCTGAGTTCGAACGGTCCAATCAGCTTCGAGTGCAAACAAAAGAGCCGAGGTGTGGGGTGCGTGTGCGTCACTCGGCGCAGTCCTTCGCTTACCCTTGTGACGTTGTGTACTGTGCGCTCATCTACGGATTCTTTTTCAAACGTTTTGACCCTGGCTACCCTCTGGACTGTGTTTCTTCCTAACCTGATAACCTGGCTATTAACTCTGAACTTCTGTACGTTTGTGCTTGTGTACTTGGACTCTGGACTTGTGTACGCCAACGGAACATTATTGAAAAATGGCAGAAAATCGACCTATATGTGTTTTGTGCAATCGATCAGTGGTTAATAGAAGAAGGTTAGAAATAACCCATGCTCTTTTTGAGGAAAATGCTGCCAATGCTCAATATATTATTGAAGCTATAGCTCCACAGCAAGTAAGTATTTTTAGACTATTTTTTGGTTGTTTTTACCCGTATGTACGCACCCTATAGCGGTGATGGCCTCATAATATTGTGTCACGATGTGCATATGCGACACATCGTTGGGTGAAGTGTGGGCTCTTTATTGAAAGTCCACGTTACAGTTTTGATTGTATTTTTATGTACGTCCTTTTAGTGAATTATGTTATTTCCTTAAGCGTATGGTTCTTTTCTAACAATACTTAAGTTATAGTCAAAACAGATCTTCTCTCTCTTTTACACACATGGTGCATATGGAAACAGAGCCAACGTTATCTAGCTTCGAAATATAATAGAGGCCAACCACTCATTAACAATGCGTATGAGCATGACTCATTCGTCACGTTGAAAAAGAGCTCGGCATGTTCTACTATACAACACATGATTTAACTGAAACTGCTGTGAGTTTTAAATACTATGTTATAAACTATTTTCCTTTTCAGGTTGAATACAACGGCCGAGAATACGTTTGTCGACCCTGTTGGCAACGAGCTCAACGGGCTGTGCAGCCAAACAATAACCCTGCCCCGCACGAATGTGTTCTTCAAGTGGAAGAATATTCACGAGTGCCTAGCACCTCGGCAAACTGTATGTTTGACAGATGCCGTAGTGTTTCACGTCGTCGAATGCCTGAGAATGTAAGGATTACTCTTATGTTACATTCTAACTTATTCATACCAGACAGTGCCAGAATATGTGATGCTCATTTAACATCAAATGATTGGGAAGAGCTCATTGATAGTCCAAATCTCAGACATGATTTTAACAGCTCTCATTTTGTGCAAATACTAGAGCTTTTTAAAAAAGCTGTTTTAAATAAAAATATTCTGGACTTTGAAGATATTGCAAATATGGATCCTAATGAGATTCATATTCGATTGGGCGTTAGCAGAGATCAATTCAATACAATCTTGGAACAAACGCCTTCTTTGTCTGAGTCAAACGCCAAAACAAAACTAGCCATTTATTTAATGAAGTTGCGAACTGGTGATAGCAACGAGAGATTAGCCACGCTCTTTAACATAAGTAGAAGGACTCTAGAAAGGCATTTAAAAACCGCGCGTGATGCTATGTCTCTGGATTTTAAGCCACGACACCTGGGACTCGACCATTTAAATAGAAGAATGGTCGCTGACCGTAATCTTATTGTACCAAACGCGTTATTTGGAAATCCCGAGTCTTCTCCAGATGAAAGGAAGGCAGTAACAATCATGGATGGAACATATATTTATATACAGAAGAGCTCCAACTTTTCGTTCCAGCGACAGACCTACAGTCTACACAAATACGAAAATCTATTAAAACCGTTCTTAATGGTGTGTTCCGATGGGCATATAATTGATGTTTGCGGGCCCTATGCTGCTACCGACTCAGATGCCAGTATTTTGGAAAGAATTATAAATGACGAAGAAGGCACATTTCACTGGTTTTACCGGGCTGGCGACATATTAATTTTAGATCGTGGGTTTAGAGACGTCTGTGGCGATTTGGAGCGATGCAACTACAGTGCCTATATGCCAGAAACCAAAGACCGCGGTGCAGACCAGCTTACTACTGAACAGGCCAATAGAACTAGGCTGGTAACTCTATGCCGCTGGGTAGTGGAAGTTATAAATGGCAGGTTCAAGCGAGATTTCAAATTGTTTAGGCAAGAATATTTTAATCGCGCCTTAAGTCACATGTTTGAGGACTTTCAAAACGCAGCGGCACTCATCAATGCGTTCCAAACACCAATACAAGATAGTATTCATGCATCATCGTTCGTAAATATAATTAATGAACGTTTTGAAATACCGAACCTCTTAGCGGACTATGTTATCCGTCATAACATAAATAGACAGAGGGCATCATTTGAAAGACTCAGCAGCGACCAACCTATTTTTGAAGACTTTCCGGTTTTTTCTGAAGAAGACCTAATTCTGTTTGCACTTGGCACATACCAAATCAAGTTGGCTCGCAGCTACTACGCTGAACACTTAATTGAAGGCTTATACAATATCGAAGTATACCGGGAGCGACAAATAAGTCAGCTCAGAGATTTTATTGAAGAAGAAGATATTTGGTTATTACGTGTGCGAATACAATCTAGACATGTAAGGTCCAGAATATATTATTCTTATATTGTAATTAACCGACAAAGACAAAATAGAGAAGCAATTGCTCATTATTATTGCAGTTGTTTGAGTGGAAGGCGCACAATCGGTTGTTGCGCACACGTTATGTGTGTAGTGTGGTATCTGGCATGGGCTAGACATCAAGACGAGGATATTTTATTACCGGCATCAGAACTCAGTGCTATTATTGTACATTAAATGTATGAATGTGGACGAGGCAAAAGGAGTATGTAAGGATCGTAGCAAGTGGCGTTCTGTGGTTTCTGCCTACCCCCATGGGAAAAGGGCGTGAGTTTATGTATGTAAATGTATGTAAAATAAATGTATTGAAGTAAACAAGTCATTTTATTTTATTTCCTTATTTTTAAGACTAAATCTTAGTAATTAATACGCTAAATCACAGGCTTACATATCTAAAATAAAAATGTATTTAGTTCCATTAATAATGACACTACAGATATAAAACTTCTTGAACCCGTTATTGTAGGGTGATATTAAACCAAAAAAAAATAAAATGTTCCTGGCCGCTGATAGACCAAGTGCCGTACGATTTTGCCCATTCTCCTTTTAAAGAATATAAGTTTTGATGTACTTACGAGTGGAAATTAATCCTGTGGAACTTGTTTTTGGATTGTGAATTATTTGTGCACATTTTGAAAACACAGGAAGGCATTGTTGCTGGTCATTTAGAGATGATTCCGGTAATTTTACTTAACATGTAAACGCAAGTTCGATTGTGACCAAGATCAATTGTGCCGGTATAGGTTATGCGGTCCATGTCGAGGAGCGCGTACCTAATTTCCTTTTTAGGGTTCCGTAGCCAGATGGCAAAAACGGATTCGTCATGTCTGTCTGTCCGTTCGTATGTCACAGCCACTTTTTTCCGAAACTATACGAACTATACTGTTGAAACTTGGTAAGTAGATGTATTCTGTGAACCGCATTAAGATTTTCACATAAAAATAGAAAAAAAAAAAAAAAAAATTTTGGCGTTCCCCTATTTATAAATCAATGATGACATCCAAAAAGCATACGAACCCCTAAGTGTTCAATATAACAACGCCTTCAGAGCGCTAAAGGGCTGCCGCGACACTGTAGTACTTGGGGCATGTTTGCTGAAGCTAGCGTCGACTGCTTCTTAGCAAATGACTGCAAGTTACCACCCCTACCTAGTTAATATTCCACCAACTCGCACTAAGCGTTTTCAAACGTCTTTTATAATGCGCACAGCAAAGGAGTGGAACTCTCTGCCTGCGTCTGTATTTCCGAACGCATACAACCCTAATCTATTCAAAGTTAGAGTGAACAGGCTTCTTCTGGGTATGCTCACTCCATCGTCGACTTTGTCTCTGTCACCTCTGACCTAGACTAGAGTCAAGATAAAACCATCGTAAAAAAAAAAAAAACATATGCGTAAGCGGAGCGCGTCTCTGGTGCGCAATCTTGACTCTAGTCTAGGTCAGAGGTGACAGAGACAAAGTCGACGATGGAGTGAGCATACCCAGAAGAAGCCTGTTCACTCTAACTTTGAATAGATTAGGGTCGTATGCGTTCGAAAATACAGACGCAGGCAGAGAGTTCCACTCCTTTGCTGTGCGTATTATAAAAGACGTTTGAAAACGCTTAGTGCGAGTTGGTGGCATATGTTTTTTTTTTGCAATGGAAAAATAGTAATTTAGACAATTTTATTGTGTGCCTGAAAGAAACTTGTATCATGTAAATGGAGCTTTTATTTTCGTATTTCGCAATTTAAACAAATTCAAAGAAAACATACAATTTATTTACTTCCCGTCACTCTGCGTCCAATTGCTTTCAAAACCTACTTTAATTATGCATTCCTTTTTAGGTCTTTTTAATTAGTTACCGAATAGGGCAAGGACAGTTGAAACTGCTTCGTTAATATTTCAAAGTAATTTACTCTTTTTAGGGTTCTGTACCCGAACGATGCCAACGGATGTTTTAGGCTCCGCTGTTCGTCCATCCGTCCGTTTGTCACAGGGCTGTATCTTTTGAAACGTAATAGGTAGACTCTTGAAATTTTCACAGAGTACCTACTACTATGGCCGCTATAACAAGGAAAAAAATTAAGACAACCCCCCCTTTCCCCCTTCGTCCCCCCTTAACCCCTAATTGATACCTTTTAATTTTATATTTCCATATAAGAAACGTGTTTATTTCAGCTTTTTTTTTTGCTCAATTTTAATGATGGCAATACATATAAACGTCTATCCATACTAATATTATAAATTCGAAAGTAACTCTATCTGTCTGTCTTTCTGTCTGTTGTGTTTTCAAGCCTAAACCGCTGAACCGATCGTCATTAAATTTGGCGGAGATATAGCCTGGGATATGGAGATGGATATAGGCTAACTTTTTACGCGATAACCGACATTCATGCGGGCGGAGCCGCGGGCAAAAGCTAGTCTAATATAAATTTTGTAAAGTATTTAAAAGAATATCGACGGTGAAGTGCCAATACTAGTAACACCTAACTGATAAAGTAAAAATTGTACACAAACTGAATGAGGATACATGTATGGCGGTAATGCCATAAAATAGGCACGTTGGTTAAGTTGGAGGTATTTCCACATATAGTTTAACAACAAAAAATACACTTGGAAGATTTCACTAAAACATGCGAATAACCCCTTTAAATTCAAAATGATAAAAAAGTGAATTCTAGAAAAAAATAAGTTAGGAGGTATTGGTACTTCACCGTTGATATGTATGTAGTGTTTCTACGAGCAGTGGTGGCTCAGTAGTAACGGCCCCTACTTACGAGTTGTAGGTTGTGGGTTCGAGCCCAGGTAGGCGCTTTACTTTGTGTACTTAAATAATTTCATCAACACTGCTCTCAAAACGGTGAAGGAAAAAATTGTGAGGAAACCGGCATGTCCTAGAACCAAAAATTCGAAGACATGTGACATCTACCAACCCGCACTGAGCCCGCGTGGTAGATACAGCCCACTCCCTCTCGAAGAGAGAAGGACTGTGTCCCAGCAGTGGACATTATAGGCTGGTTATGCTATTATAATACGGTGATCCGGAACCTTCGTTTGCGAGTTCGACTTGCATTTGGCCGCTAATTTATTATTATTCATCATTTCAGCCGAAAGACGTTCACTGCCATAGAACATAGGCCTCTCCCAAAGAGCGATTTTCCATAATCGCCACGCTTGGCAGGCGGGTTGGCGATCGCAGTATGGTGTTAAAAAACATAGAGAACGCTGCTGCCAATTCTCTAGTAAGTCCCTTAGTCGCCTTTTACGACACCCACGGGAAGAAATGGGGTGGTGTTATTCTTTACGTCGGGCACCACATGGACGCTATTTACTTTAATTCTTATTAAGCTTGTTAAGTAATTGTTAGCATTATCTTTCTTTTGTTTGTTATTTATAATAATAATAGAAGCTTATCCTTCTCTTTCTTTATTACCAACTAAACAGTAGGTGCGAAAGAGATGGCAAGAAAACAAAGTACTAAATGTTAATCTTAGTGTTCACATTTTTGCGGCCAAACGATTTTGTTTGGGAAACTGTGAAAAAACGTTGTTTTAATCAAGCGATTTGTATTTAAAGTCTTGGTTAAATGGCCTGAAACAACGATTACTAAAGGAATTCAGGAAGGAGGCTGTAATCATTGAGTTTTTATGGCGTAGGTGGGGGAATGTTTTTCCGGGGACCTTGGCCTTTCTTGCATGTTACCTATTTGTGTCGAATGTTATATGTAACCGGGAGTACCCTTTGAAATAGTCGAGTTCAAGGTTGGTGATCCACGTTTCAAGTTTGTGGGAATAATCGGGACTGTGAAGCGTGGTTACTTTCATATAGTGGTGGGTCGTTGTCGAAATTTTGAACCGTTTTCCCGACGACGAAAACGGTTGCAAAAACGGTTGTCGTTGCAACTGGTTTGAAAACGGTTTAAGCCGTCTTCAAACCAGTTGCAACGACGACCGTTTCACGACGAAACTTATCCAACATGGAACAGAATTACGTTTTCGTCGAGTGAAATAGTTGCAGTTTCTTACTACTATCAACGGGTTTGATCGTCGCATCATGAACGACAGCATTGACAACTGGTAGGTAATACACATGATCGACTGTATTTCGTTGCCAAAAAGTTCACTTTCTATTGTAAGGACTGTTTTGTAAACGAACGCGGAACGTTAAGGACGACGGCGCGCCGGAGGAGACGCGACGGACGAGACAGTTGACTCATTGCGTTCTCGACTGTATTTTCATAGATGTTAAATAAAAAATCGCACTAAATAATTCGAAGACTGGTTTGTGCAACGAAACCTATAAGAAGTGTATGGTCTTATATAACATGGCAAATCTCATCAGTTGGAATGTATGGGAGAACTAGTTTTTCAACTACAATGTTAAGTTTGTTCTTGGAATTAACTCATCTCAACTACGGAACCCTTCATTGTGCGTAGTCCGACACGCACTTGGTCGGCTTTTTTGACTTTTGTCTGTGAATCGCCAACACGCAATGAGCAAGCGTGATCAATGGTCGTGTCTTCTCGGTATGCAAACTGGCTTTACCTTGCAGTGAGACAGTAACCTATTTCAAGAGAATTCAGTAAAATAAGTTAAAGTTAATTCAAATGTTATTTGTCACATTTATTTATCTGATTCTGATTATTCTCATCGGATTAACTTCTTAAGGCCCAGATATATGCCAGTGACCTTGAGTAGTTAGCTTGCATGTTCCGTACTGAGCTCACGCAACGCGTCGTACGTCCAGGCAATAATAGGACTCACCCATCCAGGAGTGCTGCCCCAAATAAGACGCATTATTAATTTATTATACATAAATTTAAAAAAACACGTATACTAAAAGATCAATAATTAAATTATCTTTAAAAAAAATGAAGGTTTCAGAAAAATATGCTTGACAGATTTTGCGTGATTCTTAGTTTTTATCCGCGTTAGACATAATTTTACAAATTAATTTCACTATGTAATATAAACAAAATGTAAAATATTCACATATTAAGTTATTAAAGAAATGCTCTAATTTAACATATCTTTTATACAAATCATTAGCACTAGCCGTTTAGACGTGATCTTCAGTATAAAATCATTAAAAGTCGGTTATTGTCGCCTTAAGTCTCGTGAAGACTAGCGCGATATCACGGGCGCGACAGGCAGCGCGACCCTTGTCGCGCCCGCGATATCGCTTCAGTGTGTGGGATCCTTTAAACGTAGCAAAACAAAAGCCGACAAACATAAACATAAACATAACACAAAACAACACATCTCCCAAAAAAACAAATACCAAACTACAAACGTTCTATTTTCAAATTACTACTGCAATAACCCCGTAGTTTTCCTTTACGGTATCCTATAATAATAGAATGTAAATCCCTTGTTTTTGCCATGGGTTGGGTACGGAAACGTCTCCATTAGATAGGATTTTAAACATTAGTTGTGAAGGAAAATGTTAATAATTTTACTCGTTATTGGACTGGCTTGCCTTCCGGGGTAGGTGGAAATGGGGTTTTGGGGTATATAATTTTGTTGCATTAGTTTTTTCTATAATGGAGCCACTAAAACCATTTGCCTAGCACAGTTAACAACTCAAGAGATTTTTATGTAGAAAATCGTAATAACACTTTGCCCGATTTAGATAGCGAACCCAGGACCCCGCTGCTCAACGGCCACATGACTAACGAGAAAGTCCTTGTGCGACTGGAGGTTTGAGGAATGTCACAATCATAAATTCACGTTGTTGTAAAATCTACCTGGCAAGTAACATTCAGAATTCTTCAATTTCATAAAGGCTAGTTCAACAAATTGCCATGAATCGCTTCGATCAAAATCATGATCAACATTTATTTTATTTGGCTATGAAACTCTCCATGATGAGCTTACAATGTTAAATTTAGTTTTTTATTTTTTTTTATTTTAACTATGGGTTTGCTCTTGACTCTAATCTGGGTCTGGGTGACAGAGACAAAGGCGACGATGGAGTGAGCTTACCCAGAAGAAGACTGTTCACTCTCACTTTGAATATTAATATTCTTGTTTATATTTTGTAACAATATTTTGTTTTAAGAGAGTATTCATGGAGTTTCTTGCTCGTTCTTATCCATAGTAGCCTACTACGCTTTGGAATGAGCGACTAGTTTCATCTTTCTGACTGACTCAGACCCGTAGTCAGATAGGAAATGTCAACTCCATCTACCTTTTTTTAATATGTCGTGTAAAAGTGATTCCGATATCCTATTTACAGAATAAACGATTTTATTTCTTTCACTTGACCGACCCATAAACATTTCAAAAGTGCCTGTAATTGGTTTATTTGAAATAAATGCTTTCAGTTTGAGTTTTGTTGGTAGTCTTAAAATGGTTGAGGAACCTTGAAGCAACCACGTAGATACAGGCAAGCTCCCGCAATGAACCGTAGAAAATAATAAATAACAAAAACGTTTGTCCCAAAAAAATACATTAAAATATTACAGACCCAAAAAGTCGCAATCTTACACGCAATTTATGTATTACAAAAGATCTGATCCTATAACTCCCAAACTAAGCCTAGCCTAGGCCTGGCTGGGATGCTTCTCGGTTGTTGCTGAGATGACAACTAATAGGAAAACTCTTCAAAAAGAATTACTTTATGTAAACCCTCCAGAAAACCTTGCATAAAAATTTACCACCCTTGGCTAAAAAAACATATTTCATATTTTTTATTTTTTTTATTCTACTATGACTTTGCTCTTGACTTTAGTCTAGGTCTGGATGACAGAGACAAAGTCTACGATGGAGTGAGCTTACCCAGAAGAAGCCTGTTCACTCTCACTTTGTATAGATTAGGGTTGTATGCGTTCGGAAACACAGACGCAGGCAGAGAGTTCCACTCCTTTGCTGTGCGCATTATAAAAGACGTTTGAAAACGCTTAGTGCGAGTTGGGGGAATATCAACTAGGTAGGGGTGTTAACTTGCAGTGCGTCTAGATGTCCGATGGTAGAAGGGGGCCGGTGGAATGAGGTCGTGGAGTTCATGGGCACATTCTCCGAAGTACAATCTGTAGAAGACCGACAAGCAGGCAACCTTGCGGCGAAGAGCCAAGTTGTGAAGCTTGGCATCCACCAGTTTTACGTCGCCAATGAGCCTCTTAGCTCTGCGTTCCACCGAACGCAAATATATATTAACACGGCCAATCAAGCATTCAATATAAGAAGATTTCCCAACATTAGAATGACCATATAAATACAACTGTTTATGTTTTAAACCAACAGTACCTACGTAAATAATAGTTCCACCACATGTGATGGGTGGAAGAAGGAGACATGTTGCGCCCATCCCTAATAAATTGGGATAAGGGCAAGAGAACGATTATGAGGTTGTTTCTTGTTCGACAAAAATTAAACCCTAAAATTGATTCTAACTCTACCACTATTTTTACTTTTTTTACCAAAAACTCAAAACTCAACAGCTCACACGGCCGTCAAAAAAGCATTAGTCAAACACTCGTTAGATCTGGTGCGACTTATGTAGCGAACATTACAACGTCATTAAACACAATCGTTGCCCCCGGTCACGCGCGGCATTGCTTGTATATTGCTGGGTTTTTTCTTTTGCATCCCTAATAGTATGGTCCGTAAGGGAGCGATGCATGAGGAGCGATACATTCAAAAGACTACGCTAAGGAATGAGTTTTAAGGATCTGTTTCTTAAACTTCTGGGTGCAGATTGAAATCTAATAGGTATAAATGTGAGTTTTTCATAACGATCGTATTTTTCTAGGTTTAAAAAATCTTAGTCATCATACCTACTCTCACTATAACATCAACTTAATAGCTCACGACATCTGACGTCCGCCAAAAAAACATTAGTCAAACTCTTGTGAAATCCGTTGTTACTTAAGTAGCGAACATTACAACGTCATTAAACACAATCGTTGCTCCCGGTCACGCGCGGCGTTCCTTGTATATTGCTGGGTTTTTTCTTTTGCATCCCTAATAGTGTGGTCCTTAAGGGAGCGATCCATGAGGAGCGATACATTCATAAGACTATGCTAAGGAATGACATTTAAGAATCTGTTTCTTAAACTACTGGGTGCATATTGAAATCTGATAGGTATAAATGTGAGTTTTTTAAAACGATTGTATTTTTCTTGGTTTAAAAATTCTAGTCACCATAACTACTCTCACTATAATCTCAACTTATCAGCTTACGGTATCTGGCGGCCGTCAAAAAAGCATTACTCAAACTCTTGTGAAATCCGTTGTTACTTATGTAGCAAACAATTCAACGTCATTAAACACAATCGTTGCTACCGGTCACGCGCGGCGTTGCTTATATATTGCTGGGTTTTTTGTCTTGCATCCCTAATAGTGTGGTCCTTAAGGGAGCAATGCATGAGGAGCGATACATTCAAAAGATTACGCTAAGAAATGAGATTGAAGGATCGGTTTCTTAAACTACTGGGTGCAGATTGAAATCTGATAGGTATAAATGTGAGTTTATTAAAACGATCGTATTTTTCTAGGTTTAAAAAATCTTAGTAACCATAACTACTCTCACTATAACCTCAACTTAATAGCTCACGACATCTGACGGCCGTCAAAAAAACATTAGTCAAACTCTTGTGAAATCCGTTGTTACTTAAGTAGCGAACATTACAACGTCATTAAACACAATCGTTGCTACCGGTCAGAAAAAACCCAGTAATATACAAGCAACGTCGCGCGTGACCGGGAACGCGCGACGTTGCTTGTATATTGCTGGGTTTTTTCTTTTGCATCCCTAATAGTGTGGTCCTTAAGGGAGCGATGCATGAGGAGCGATACATTCAAAAGACTATGCTAAGGAATAACATTTAAGAATCTGTTTCTTAAACTACTGGGTGCAGATTGAAATCTGATAGGTATAAATGTGAGTATTTTTAATCAATCGTATTTTTCTAGGTTTAAAAAAATCTTAGTCACCATAACTACTCTCACTATAACCTCAATTCAACAGCTAACGGCATCTGACGGCCGTCAAAAAAACATTAGTCAAACTCTTGTGAAATCCGTTGTTACTCAAGTAGCGAACATTATAACGTCATTAAACACAATCGTTGCTCCTGGTCACGCGCGGCGTTGCTTGTATATTGCTGGGTTTTTTCTGTTGCTTCCCTAATAGTGTGGTTGTTAAGGGAGCGATGGATTTGTCATGTGAGCGGTTTGGTCAAAAGAATATGCATCATATTAACAATCTTCGTTCCGCTGTCTGGGTCCTCTAGGCGACTTGTGAGATCAATACTCAAGCGGGTAGGCTTAAAAGTCGCCAGAGCTTCTTACGGTCTACGCAGGTTATCTAGGAAAAACCATCCTATAAGAGAAGCAAGTTGTGGGAAGACAAGCATCTACGACCTCAAACTTCGTCAAACTCCGGGAACATTTGCCGCCCGGGCGCGATCTGTAGTGGCCTATATGGAAAGCTCTCAATCGATTGCGTGGAGGTAGGCCGCTGCAAACACAATCTGTGGAAGTGGTGGATTACTGTCCCATCCAACACCAGTCCGAGTGCGGTGTTTCTGATCAGACCAGTGCCCGTTCACTTGCACTAAAGAAGACCTAATGAACGCCACTGATGCCGTAATTAACTTGGCCACCTATTGGGCTCAAACAATATAATAACTAAGTACCGTCGAAGAAGTCTGTATTGAGAAATCAAGCCTGAGGGCGCCACTGTTGCTGCGATTGGCGTGGCCACCTGATGGGCCCAACTCATCTAACATAATCATTTATTTTTCATATTTACTGTCGACTTGAAATGAAGAACGTAACGTGATAATCACTGCCCAAGAAAAGGGGCATTTCCCAAAAAATATAACAAACAGATAAAGATAAAGATAAAGATAATTTATTTGTCAAACATGCGTTTACATAAACTGACTAATCAGACATGCAAGGTATTGAACTAATAGATGTTGTGTGCGTCCATGTTTTGCCAATAACGGCGTACAAATTTTGTAGGTATAGAAAATTACATTTAATTGCATTTGACATAATACTAGTCATTCTAAATTTCATTACAAAATATAAAACGAATACATAATAATTGATGTCAAGATATTATAGGTATAATATAGTCAAAATAGATTAAATTATGTCCAGAATATTCATTATTATTTAGTCAAATAGAAAAATTCAAAATTGATTTAAGATTCACATTATTCAATTATTATTCTTAACTATGTATATTAGAAATCGGAATAGAAAAGTCCTTTTCATTTAAAAAATCTACAATATTGTAATACACTTTACTAACTAAAAAATTTCTCAGCTTATTTTTGAAAAGTGACAAGGGCAGTTCTCTCCAACTTTTAGGTAATTTATTATATACGATAGGAGCCATACAGAATACACTTTTGCGCATGAGGGTTGTTCTCGCAGTATGAGAGCATAACCTGCTATTGTCGTGCCTATTACGTGGGACTACTTCATCTAATTGTTTAAATCGGTGTGGATTTGTTTTGACAAAAACAGCTACTCAAAGTATTCAGATTCAAGTAGAACAGTCGCCCTTATAATAAATACATTTTCCCGCTTATTTCCTAGCCAAACGCTAAAACAACGGAGCAGGCGCGCGGATCGAATGAGAAACGCGCTCATTATAGCCGGCACATCTATCGAATTTGTACGCAGAGCTGTTCTTTTGACGCCCGACATCAAACTTAGGATATTTATCGATGTTATTTAGAGATGGTTTTGTGTTGTAATAACTATAGTAAAACATAATGTTTTAATGATGATACAGATAAAAAAAGTGGTATATGCTATCTAAATCTATATAATATATATATATTAAATATTGTTTGTTTACACACACGTGGGGTAGGCAGAAATTATAGAACGCCATCTGTTACGCTTCTTACTTACTCCTTTTGCTTCGTTTACTTTCATACATTTAGTCATAAACTAAAAATGTAAACAAAACTTAATACCAAAGTAAAAGAGTCCAGGTATAAAGGACGTGCCCGCATACAAGCTATTCACGGCGAGATTTTTACTGTACACACATCAATAAAAGTTTTCGATCACTGAAAAATCGAAATCTTTTTTGTTAGGCGAGCTGTTTGGAACCGTCAGCCACATCCCCAGACAGTGCCAGAGCTCAGGGAAGCCGCTATTCAAGAATGGGACAGGTTACCCCAAGAAATGCTGGATAACTTTATTCTCAGCATGCCCAGAAGGATCACCGCATGTGTACGAACCAGGGGAGGAGTTATATTATATTGAATATAAACCTTTTATTAATAAATTGTTGTTTATGTTTGGTTAAACAGTCTTTTTCTTTCTATCAAATTTCTGTTACAATTACATTATGATTAATTACTCAATTTTTTTTATAAAAAATAAAAAATAGTTTTATTTTTTAATTTCAAACAGGGTATTTATATTTAAAGAAAACACACAACAGAGAATTTTTCTTGATAAAGTTCAATTTAAAAAAATATATCAGCTTATGCTAGTGATCACAAACTTTTTTTGATGTGTGTATCTAAGGGGCAGGATCTAATACAACATATTTATAAAATAAATATTTATAAAATAAATATTTATAAAATAAATATTTACACCATGTAAATATTTATTTTACTTCTATGGTCCTAGTTTATCATTTGTGTTACAGCTATATGAACATAATCCAGCATTGCAAAGGTAAAGTGCGCACGCCCTTTATGCCAGGAGACTTTTATTTTGGTATTAAGTTTTGTTTACATTTATAGTTTTTGCTTGAGCATAGTTTTCATTGTATTTGTTGGTATATTGGCGTGTGCTAGCTGACATTATGACAAATGATTTAATTTACTGTTCTGTGTCTCGTAATGTTAATTACTTTGAATATCTACTATTGTATAGAATCAAGTTTTTCTAACTGAACAGACATCTATGCTACTGGGGAGTTTGTTTCGCCATTTCTTCTTCCAAGCTAAAGCTACTACTGAACTACTAAGAAGGTACTAGGAAGTGGTGACGGGCGGGCGTTTTGGGGGACTGTCTTTAAATGTTATTTTGATGTTCGAAAAGAGACTTTACATTTTGATTTTGAAAGTAAAATTTTCTCGTTAAAAATGCTTTATTAACGAAGTATTTAATTGAAATAGAAGATGTTTAAGATGTTTTCTGAAGATATTTTCGTATTCCATTTATTGTAACGTTTATTACTCCCAATTAAAGTTTACACTATTCTTGTCTGTTCGAACCTCGAACTTATTCACCAACGAACTAATTGACAATTATCGTAGAGAGTGCAAATGCAACACATGTTAATTATTGGATGACTGGAGATTTTAAATTTGGAAGTAGAATTTTGGAAGTACTCGCACATTTGAGGTTAGCAGCATCGAATTTCTCGCTGGTGAACATTAATATTTATGTGTTCTCGTGATTCGATTCTGGACGAGGGTTGTTACCCATGTTACCATGGACAGAATAGGTACTTTTGTCTGGTGTATTTCGACATTTTCACTGTATCTCCGTTAAGGGTCCCCCCTATTACATGTGACTTAAACATAACTGCCGAAATGTTTGTGTACTATAGGTACACCTCTGCCTAACCCTTCGGGGAATACAGGCGTGAAGTTGAGTTATGCTATACAGGATAAGTAATTAACCTGTTCGCAATTTTTTTTTATGGTTCAGTATCAGTAATATAACACATTGCCATTATTTGTTCAATACTTTTTTTTAAATCCACTTGAAATCAGCAAAATATGGATACAATCTTATCGTAATAATATCAATGGGCGAGCGCACATCTGATAAATACCTACTACTGCGTTCCGTTTCAATGACTGCGCCACCGGCGCGTTGCGCGACGAGTATCCATTATACCAATTTCAAAATAAACATCTTTCGTTAACGATAACTCTCTTTTCTTTTATTATATATAAAGAGGTGTAAAATAAAATACGTTTTAGTTTAATTTGTCAAAATTTGTGCACTGATAAAAAACTTTTCCTGTATATACAAGGTACTTACGTACATTATTTTCTATTGTGTGAATAAAATTGGCAATGCAATGCATGGCAATGTTCCACTAGGTAATTATAACATAACATAGCATTACGCCTGTATTTCCCCGAAGCGTAAAACGTCGGCGTCGTCACGCCGTCGACCTTCTGGTTTTCCACACAAATGAGTGAAAAATCACGCGACGATCGCTTTATCGCACGACGGTCGCTTATATCAAGGAGAAAGTGCAAGAGAAAATTTGAATTTCGCAGGCTACCTTATAGCCTGGGAAATTCAAATTTTCTAACGATTTTGCAATTAGCTGACTCCCCTTTGCTCAAATGGTTCTGCTTTTTTACTTTCAAATCGTATGATTTTCAAATTTTTCTAGTTTTGTGTAGTTTTCGTATAGGTATTTAAATAAAATTAAGAATTATAAAATTCTATCGATTCGTATTCTAGAAAATCTCAACCATTTATGTAAAGGGAGGTCAGCTAATTGCTTTAACTGACTGTACCTATTGTCTATTGTGTGAATAAAATTGAATTATAAAACCCAATAATTAAGCCACGCGGTGGCAATAATAAGCAGTGGAGGACAAAATAAAAGGTGAAAATTTAATAATACAAACGGAATTTTATGTGTGTTTGAGTTGAGTAGTATGAACTTTTTGACATTTCCAAGTGTTGCTAGAATCTATATCTATACTAATAAAATAAAGCTGCAGAGTTTGTTTGTTTGTTTGAACGCGCTAACCTCAGGAACTACTAGTTGGAATTGAAAAATTATTTTTGTGTTTAATAGTCCATTTAACATTACGATACGACTAATAAGGAGCGAAGCATAAATAAAAAATGCTGCAAAAACGGGAAAAATTATTCCTTTTTGAGAGCTTCCGTTGCGTGTGCTGCGTAAACGGTTTAAGTTACGCAAATATCATGTATGATTGAATTGTTCCTCTTCAAAAGTTCTAAAAAAATATCCATGACAGCATATGTCTATCTTTTAAGATTTTTCGAAAAAGTGTTCGAAATTAATGCAAGATGTTACAAAAAAAAAAACTGGGAAAATTCATTATTTAAACTACTCTCTCTCTTAGGTGACTCAGACGAAGTTGCGCGGGTCAGCTTATTATTATTAATATTATAAAGCTGAAGAGTTTGTTTGTTTGGTTGAACGCGCTAATCTCAGGAACTAGATACTGGTTCGAATTGAAAAATTATTTTAGTGTTGGAAAGCCCATTTATCGAGGAAGGCTATAGGCTATATAACATCACTCTACGATCCTTAGGAGCCAAGCGAAAAGAACAAAGTCAAAAGAACGCTAAGTGATAACGAAGTTATATTGCGGGTGAGCGACGGGTTGCGACGCGATGGGTGGGCCGAAATTTCACGCGACCGAAGTCGTAGGCAGAAGCTAATTAAATATAATATTATATGAAAGTTAGGCAATAGGTACGTATTCGGAAAATCGGACCAATGCCTGGGCTTTAAAAGAGACTTTGACGCCTCAGTTTGTTTCTCCATTTCTTCTCAGGGGTAGAAATATAGGAAATGTTGACTCCATCCAGCTTATTTAAAAAAATTAAAATCCGTGTAAAATTCGTTCCGATATCTTATTTACAGATTTAATTTAAAAAAGAAGGTTTTGTGAGATGAGTGGCTGGCATATAATTTTAAATGACTGACGAATAATATCTGAATTTCGGGGCTATTTACGTTTGCAAACAGCCGTGCTATCTTGTTAATCGTTTGATAACGACATGATTTATATTTTCACATTGATGTAATTTTCTCTATTTTATCGAATTGTCTATTACCACTCCCAGTACAATTTTCTTGGAGTAAATTAATAAAATTGTATCGTGCTATTAATAATATTATTCCAATTTTATCCCAATTCTATCTAACTTTGTCTTTTATCTAATTTTATCTAGTTTTATCTAATTTCATCTAGTTTTATCTAATTTTATTTAATTGTGTCTAGTTTTATCTAATTTTGGCAAATTTCGTTTAATTTTATCTATCTTTACGATTGTATATGTAATCTATTATATAAATATATATAACTTTAACTCTGGACGCTTTTAACGTGTACGTTTTTATTTTTTATTTTTACATCGTTCTCACATTTAGTTATAATTTCAACATTCTAAATGTAACTAATATTTTTGTAACAATTTAATTTAAAAGAGTGTCCATGGAGTTTCTTGCCCGTTCTTCTCCATAGGTACCTACGCTTTGGAATGGGAATGTAGCTTAATTTTTCTTACTGACCGACTCCTTGACAATTCAAAAGTGCCTGTAAATGGTTTAATTGAAATAAATGATTTGAGTTGGAATCACCAGTATTGATCAAAATAACTTGTATGTGATATGCAAACTGTAAATATAAGTTGGTTTATTTATTGTTGTTGAGTAGGGTATAGGTAACTTCATCATCATCTACCTAGCCGTTTCCCAACTGTGTTGGGATCGGCTTCCAATTTAACCGGATAAAGCTGAATACCAGTATTTACATGGAGCGACTGCCTATCTGACCTCCAAAACCCAGTGACTGGGTAATAATGATACCCCTTGGTAAGACTGGTTGTCAGACCTTCGGGCTTCTGACGACTCGTAACAACTGTCAAAGATCTACAAATGATAGCCCAGATCAACGGCTTAACGTGCTTTCCGAGGAACAGAGGGGTCTTGGTATGTAAAGAGGGTCACCCATCCACGCACCAACCGCGGCAAGTGTAGATTAACCTGATCAATCGACCTGTGCAGCTGGTATTACTTAGCCATAAGCTCTATAAAGTATGGGTTACTTGATACCAAAGATTGTTGATAATTGATATGTACTGTATTCAAAGTTCTAAGGCAGTACACGGCAAACACATGTTTGTTGTACCTACAACACGGCTCAAGAAAATAGGTGGTTGGTTCAGATGTCAATGTATACGCTTTTATAATAAACTTCCAAGCCACGTTCAAGATCTAAGCATTAATAAATTCAAATCATTCATTAAACGTAAGGTTTACCAGAAAGCCTTTTATACCATTAAAGATTATATTGAGGACAAAAAGGCTTGGGATTGAGCTGCTCCAAATTTTATATATTGAAACTTTTTTTATTGTGATTGCTTTATACACATTGACATGAATATTTACTTGTGAAGTATAATGTTATTATTTTAATTATTGTGAATGTGAAGACTATGTGGGTCTTTGTTTACTTTTTTTTTCTTCTTAGTTTTTTTTTCTAATCATGGTATGGCAGTTTGAGTAATTTATGCGGCCTGCCCAAATGTCCTTTCTTTGGTATTGTTCGTCGAATCGTTGAGCTCCTTATGTTCTGAGTTGAGCTGCACGATTACTGACAAATGCGTGCACTGAATGGACAGGTCCACTCAATCTGTTCTTCAAAAGACCATTTCAGACACCAATCTACATGGTCTTCACAAGACTTGACCAAGATTATGTCTGGACTTTAAAAGAGACTGTGACGTCTGAGTTTGTTTCGGCCTTTCTTCTCAGAGTAGTCAGATACGAACTACCGACCTCATCTAGTTTTAAAATATGATTGACGTGTAAAAGTGTTTGTAAAAACCTACTTACAGAAATAAAATTATTTATCATTTATCATTTATAGTACCAAAATAAGAGATCGCTGGCTCTTTCATGAAAGGTCAAATTTCGGCCTTATTGTAGTAAGTCCAATTTCATTACCGCAACGCAACCATTACACTACGTGCCAAAATTACAGCTACACCTACGGTCACAATTTTAACTGCTCCTAAAGGAATATAAATTTCAATTTTAAAATCTCCATATTGCCGCACGGTGTCGTGTTTGCAAAAATGCGGAAAAGAATTCATAATGTATACATTTATTTTGCTTCCACTGTAGTTTCTGGGCCTTCGTTGTTTATGGCTGAAACTTGGTGCTGGTGTTCGCATAGTTATGCAAATAACTATTGCAAAGTGGCTTTAGGCTTTATTAAGCGAAATGAAATGGTCTATGTATGAGAGTTTTTGTTAGTTTCCTTAATTTGTTTTTAGGGTTCTGAACGTCCGAATGAAAGAACGGAACCGTCGAGTGTCTGTCTGTCTGTGTATCTGTTTGTCACAGCCAATTTGCCCCGAATCTAATGGACCGATTAATTGAAATTTGTTATACATTTATGTATTTCTGAGACCCAAATACGAACGTGTAAATAAATGAATTTTGAATATGGGGGTGACTTTTGGGGGACAAATGAGAAAAAAAAAATGAAATAATTTACATACCGTCTGACACATTTAATGAAAGGGCTTACTGTGAGGGTCTCAATTGCTTTTTTTTTAATTTTAAAATAAATTTATTTAAGAAAATATATCAAATTTGATCATTCACCCATCTTCTAACTACTGAGCCTACATTTGAAAAAAAAAAATATACAGAGAATAGATTACACAATACTATAGATTACAGGAAAACCTATAAGAAGTCTATGGTCTTAAAAAAAACATGATAAATTTCTCAATATTGTGCCTACAAAATGTATGGACGAACATGTTTTTCAGCTACAACATTAAGTTTTTCTTGGGATAAATTCATTCCAACTACGGAACCCTTCATACTTGTCCGGATTTGAACACAACTACAACCTCGTGCAGGAGAGGCGAGACTATAACTCTTTTTACCCACGACAGTAACACTCAAGCAATGATGCGGTCAATAAGTGTACAGTACAACTATTTTATAATGTCCCTCGGCAAACTTCGCGAGTCCTCGGTCGTCGGATTTCTATCAGTTGCCTTTTGCACTTGGTGCAGACCAGACACTCTTAATCGAAGCTCTATATACTTCTAAGCCGATTGAGAATAGTTGTACTGTACGCCAGCCTATGAGTTACCTATTAAGGCCGGATTTCGTCGAGCTGTCAGTGTCAATATTCCAGAATAATACAGTCAATACTGTCAGTGTCAATATTCCAGAACAATGACACTGACAGGTCTTTAACGCAGTTTAGATGTGCTGATCGCGTTCAGTTTCATTGGTGAAATTGGCTTTTAATCTTGAAAAGTTGGTTGAAGAGTCGCAGGCTAAAGTGATATTAAAAGAATCAACTAAGAAATATGAAAAGTTATCAAAGAAAATATCACGAATCTGTACTCAATTGATATTCCGAACACAATTCAATTATCCGAGATGAAGTTTAATGTCTGAAAAGATTTACTTTCAAGCATTCCGGACAGTGTTGTGGTGAATTAAAATGTTTTTAAATATGCCTGTTATGCTCCATTTTTGTGTAAGCTGGGGTCGAATTAAATTGAGCGGTATTGGAGTAGTAATATCTGTGTTAGAGTCAACAAGAAGTATAAAACACCTGTTTTTAATAATTTTATTTTTATTCTTCTTTATTTTAATTATTTTACATCAGTTATTAATTTTTGCTTCTTAAGGTGACATCTCGTATGCATAAAGCTAAATATTTTGCTTATGTCTAACAAATTTGGTGCTGAATCCAGGGATGATAACAAATTTCACCAATTTTGTTTAGCTCATGTCTACAAAGGTACCGAAACTAATAAAATATAATACAGTGATAGTGTAAGCTGTGGTTACCTGTAATTGAGTGTGCATTACAGGATGTATACAGGATTTTTTATTAAGCAGTTCGCAATTTTTTTTTGTTATTTCGGTATCAGTAATAGAACACATTTCCATTATTTGCTCAAAACTTTTTTTATTGTCCGACTTGAAATCAGAAAATACGGACACAATCTATTCGTAATATTATCAATGAGCGCGCGCGCCTATCGGCGCACGCGCAGGTGTCAGTGGGGTGTAGCTCTTGCTGGTCGGCACAGTGGCGCCGCGCCTTTTGCCGACAGTCCCGTTACGCGAGTGATATCGCGTCGCGACGCTTTCCTGCGCATGCACCGCAATGCTCATCTTTGTACTTACCTACAACGATGTCAGACTTTACTAATCGCGAGTTTTACGAGATGGTGCAAAAGTATTTAGTAAGTGGATAAAACTTACCTGCTCGTATGTTTCAACCTCGTAGAATGTATGCGAGGATGAGCATACTTGGTATACGAGTCAACCCCGCGGTCCATTGGAAAGGACCATTTTAGCAGCCACTCAAAGGCTGCTTGATCAAATGATCACAGCTAGTTCAGGACCCCGAATAAGTGTAAGTGTTATAACTGTTATAAGTGCCTTAATTTAATTGATCACAAATGCTTTATTTTCTGCATTTTGATAGTTCTAAGCCCATGAAAGTATGAAGGAAAAATTTGAATTACTCTTCAAATAACTTCAAGTTACGGCCTAAACTAAAAAAAAAAAAAACTAGTTCGAACCTGATAAAATTGGAGATTAATAACTCGCTTAAATACCTACGTCGGCGAATTGCGCGGGCGCACAGCTGATAGGTATTTACTACTGCATATCGCTTCATGGACCGCGCAGACGCGGCGCACGGCGAGTTGCCATTAAACCAGTTTCAACATAAACATCTTTCGTTAACGATAACTTAATTTTATTGTACAAACTAAGACATATGAAAATAAGAAATAGGTGTTTAATAAAACTCGTTTAAGTTTAGTTTGTCAAAGTTTGCGCACTGGTTAAAAACTTTTCCTGTATTATAAAGTTTTTATTATTGTAAAAGATAATTGTAATATATCTAAACGGTAATCCTTAAATAAATAAATAGTATAAAAACATTCTTCATCCGATTATCACGTTTATATTTGATTTATACAAAATCGTGAGCGATTTGAGCCAAGGAACATCGCCATAAAAAGCACAGCTAAGTACATTACAACTATTTCCTTAATGTCCATCAGCAAACTTCGTGTCGACGGATTTCTATCAGTTGCATTTGGTGCAGACAGGACGCTCTCAATCGTGATGGAAATTGAGAGTGAATGACAATTCTTGCGTAGGACCGGTGTCTTTTCTTAGCGTGTATTAGCGGCCTTAGGGTTAGCTAAAATATTTTGAATTAGCCCAACGTCCAAAATGTCCAATTTGAATTCTTTAATCAATGATTCCAAGTTTTGTGTTCAATGTTCGTTCCTTCATTGTGTCTTCAATCTATGATCTAATAAATCTTTTTTCATGTCTGTCTGTGTGACTCCTCAATTTTTCTAAAAAACACACTGGATTTTATGTTTGTTTATATGTTTTGTATGAAAGTTTATGTGTATAAATGCATTATTATTTAACTAACATAAAGCACATAAATCGAAATGTTTTGTTATTAGTAGATTGTGCCAGTGCGAAGCAAGCGGGGCACTAGTGATATGATAAAGGATTATCGTCTTATTATGATCAAAAAACCGCACCACACCACACTACACCATACCACACTACACTACACTACACTACATCATACCACATCACACTACACTACACCACACTTCACCATACACTATATCATGCTTCACTGGTACTCACAATCTTCAATATTATCTTTTAATTTTGTATCGTTTTGTTCCTTTATTTTTGTTTAATGTGTGTGTGTAACCAAAGGTTACAATAATTTGTTAATATTTATCTTTAACATTGAATACTCAAACACTGTATGGGGGCTGGTAATCTGTGTGACAGGTTTTCATAGTGCAGATACCAGTCTCCTACAAAGAATTTATCAGATGTTATCTTCATACGTTTAATTTATTTATTATTTTAATATTTAGCTTACGTACAGCACATAAATTTCGATGTTTTGACATAAGTAAATTGTACTTGTGCGAACCAAGAGCGGGTCACTAGTAAGTTGATAAAGAACTATCTGTCTTATTATGATCAAAGGAATCTGATATTATTGGCCGATATTAATCGAAAATGCCAATTTCAGGAAAGAGGGTACAGACATTTCTATCGTTCTTAATCGTCCTATTAGATTCCTAAAGTGGGTCAAGATGATCTAGGTAAAATTAATTTAACAAACTACGCCTATCTTGGAAGATTGATGGGTAGGTAATGTAATATTTTAGAGTTTATAGACGGAATTTCTGAACTAAAATGATTGACTGCTTACAAAATAAGATTCTTACCTAAGATGATTGCGTAAACAGCCTTTAATGTTCCTACTGCTGGGCTCTTTGAAATGGAGTGGGCTGTAATCTATCACGCGGGCCCAATGGGGTTGGTAGATATCACATGTCTTCGAATTTTTAGTTATAGGACATGCCGGTGTCCTCAGGATTTTTTCGTTTACCGTTTTGAGAGTCTGACTCATGATTATAAGCTCATTATGCTATAACTGTTGGCTGCTTGTTTATTCAGCTTGTCGTTTTCACTCAAAGCTACTATTCAATTAAATACTTTCTACGTAATTTGTAAAATTTTAGATATTAAATTTAATGGGACTTTAAAAGAGACCACGACTCCTGAGTTTGTTTCAGAATTTCTTCTCAAGGATCAGTCAGCTAGGAAATACCTTATGTTTACCTACACCAAAACATTGAATATCTATCTACTCATGGTATTTTTATATTACAAAGTGACGCGCGCTTTGCTTGTGGTAACCAAGTATACAAACACGCTGTGAATGTGTGCGTGATGACGAGAACGTCAGCACATAACACACACACGCATACACAGACACACTTCCAACTTAGCCATTTTCTCGGACGGTACCGAGAGCTCCTGCGCTTATACACACATTCACAGCGTGCTTGACCTTAACCTTGTGGTTACCAAGTGTACAAGCACGCTGTGTAAAGCGCGCGTCGCTTCGAGCCATAAAATTACTATATTTCATCATCACCATCATTACAGCCGAAAGACGTCCACTGCTAGGTCTCCCCCAAGCACCGCCAATTCAACCGGTTCTGTGCTTCCCGCATCCAGCTGATTCCTGCGTCTTTCACAAGGTCATCGGTCCACCTTGTGGGAGGCCTTCCAACGTTACGTCTTCCGGTACGCGGTCGCCACTCCAGAACCTTTCGGTCCCACCGGCCATCTGTTCTGCGCGCAATGTGCCCTGCCCATTGCCACTTAAGTTTGGCAATTCTTCGAGCTATGTCGGTTACCTTGGTACTCCAGCGGATCTTCATTTCTGATTCGATCACGTAGAGAAACTCCAAGCATAGCCCTCTCCATTGCCCTTTGGATGACTTTTAGCCTTCTAATAAGGCCCACTGTGAGCGACCACGTTTCAGTGCCATAGGTCATCACTGGCAACTCGCACTGGTCGAAGACTTTCGTATTGAGACATTGCGGTGTGTGTACTATACTTACAGCAATAAATATCATTTCATATCATCTCGTTTAATTTCATTTCTATAGGTTTATACATTTGCTGAATAACGTATTGTATTATTATTTCATGTACACAACATTTATGTACTTAAAATCGTAGAAAAATGTTCCAAATCTTGCATGTATGAATTCGATTCTCATTTTTTGAAGTGAAAACTTCTTAAGGTGCGTTGAGCACTTTTTGGGTGAACAAAAATCATGGAACTCGCGTCATCGTCACCGAACGCTTTCCATGAGCTATATGTATACTGTGTATATATGTGTAATTTTTGGGTGAACTAAAATCATGGAACTCGCGTCATCGTCACCGAACGCTTTCCATGAGCTATATGTATACTGTGTATATATGTGTACTTTTTGGTTGAACAAAAATCATGGAACTCGCGTCATCGTCACCGAACGCTTTCCATGAGCTATATGTATACTATGTATATATGTGTACTTTTTCGGTGAACAAAAATCATGGAACTCGCGTCATCGTCACCAAACGCTTTCCATGAGCTATATGTATACTGTGTATATATGTGTACTTTTTCGGTGAACAAAAATCATGGAACTCGCGTCATCGTTACCAAACGCTTTCCATGAGCTATATGTATACTGTGTATATATATGTACTTTTTCGGTGAACAAAAACCATGGAACTAGCGTCATCGTCACCGAACGCTTTCCATGAGCTATATGTATACTGTGTATTTATGTGTACTTTTTGAGTGAACAAAAATCACGGAACTCGCGTTATCGTCACCGAACGCTTTCCATGAGCTATATGTATACTGTGTATTTATGTGTACTTTTTGAGTGAACAAAAATAACGGAACTCGCGTCATCGTCACCGAACGCTTTCCATGAACTATATGTATACTGTGTATTTATGTGTACTTTTTGAGTGAACAAAAATCACGGAACTCGCGTCATCGTCACCGAACGCTTTCCATGAGCTATATGTATACTGTGTATTTATGTGTACTTTTTGAGTGAACAAAAATCACGGAACTCGCGTCATCGTCACCGAACGCTTTCCATGAGCTATATGTATACTGTGTATTTATGTGTACTTTTTGAGTGAACAAAAATCACGGAACTCGCGTCATCGTCACCGAACGCTTTCCATGAGCTATATGTATACTGTGTATTTATGTGTACTTTTTGAGTGAACAAAAATCACGGAACTCGCGTCATTGTCACCGAACGCTTTCCATGAGCTATATGTATACTGTGTATTTATGTGTACTTTTTGAGTGAACAAAAATCACGGAACTCGCGTCATCGTCACCGAACGCTTTCCATGAGCTATATGTATACTGTGTATTTATGTGTACTTTTTGAGTGAACAAAAATCACGGAACTCGTGTCATCGTCACCGAACGCTTTCCATTAGCTATATGTATACTGTGTATTTATGTGTACTTTTTGAGTGAACAAAAATCACGGAACTCGCGTCATCGTCACCGAACGCTTTCCATGAGCTATATGTATACTGTGTATTATGTGTACTTTTTGAGTGAACTCGCGTCATCGTCACCGAACGCTTTAGTTACTTAGTTTTCACTTCTATCGGCAGTCCCAAGACGACCACGTATTTTTTTTTTCTCCCTCATATTGCCCACTTTATAAAAATCCACAATCTATTCTAAACTAATAAAATACCTGTCATTCAAACCATACATTTTAAAACCTCCCCAGCAGACTCGGGGCAAAAAAACTATTACCTTGAACAGTTTACACCCTATTTTCAATTACCAAGGCAAGCGGCGTTCAAAATTGAGTGACAGCCCTTACAGTTCAAGTGACCCTCTTTTAGTATGCAGTCAAGAATTTTCCTCAGAATTTAGCTTTGAATAATTAAAGGGAAATAATTATTTTAGATAACGAAGGTATATGACACAATTTTGTCATTGAAATTCAGGGATATTACGGCAAGAATGCTAAATTATATTGTTTTTGGAATTTGCGAATAGAGATGGGCTGAGTGATGATTTTTTCTGTATCAATGCTTGCATGACAATGACAAAAAGTATTGATGACGGTAACAATGACAATATTAACAATGATTTTTATTTTAGTATGTTTCGGATCACGTCACTTCAATTATGAAACGCAATCACTTAAATGATCGGAATAGCTTAGTGAAATTATCATTATGCGTCCAGCACCGGGCATTTTATCGAAACTCTGTGGTTCTGTGTCTTCAGTGTCGCCGATCGCGCAGCCTCGCAACGTTGCGGTCGCCCCGAGACGCGGCCCGTCCGAATCTCCAAAGTTCGTGTTCACTCATCTAATGATTTAGGCATTCATGATTTTGTCATTGTATGATGAAATTATTTTAAAATATCGATGATTTTTACACGTGACGTAATATCAAACTCATCTCTATTTGCGACTGGTTCTCAGAAAGGTAAGGCCCTGTGAAACGGTTACTTGAGTAATTTCCCAACGGTTAGGTAATTGTTGCTGGTTTAGGCACCTGAAATTCCTTAACAGATTACCTGGCTAGTCAAAATGCCACGAAAACCTAATTATCATAATAACATCACACCCGTAATCCTCGAAAGGTTAGGCAAAGGTATACCTAGTAACACCTACATTTCGCCAGTTATGTTTAAGTCCCATGTAAAAAGGAGCGAGTTTATTGCTATCAAGCGGGCGCCAATCAAGACTCCGCGTCACACGCCACAGACGGCAAAAATCTCATGGGTTACGAACGTGTGCTCTTATGTGGCTAATCTTAGCTGTGAATATTCATGTACAGTGCGGACACATTAGAATTTAATTTTTGTATTGGAATACCATTACCAACATTGTATTCTAATGTGTCCGCACTAAAATGATTGACTGCTTACAAAATAAGATTCTAACCTAAGATGATTGCATAAACAGCCTTAAATGTTCCCACTGTTGGGACATGCCTTCTCTCTTCGAGACGGAGTGGGCTGTAATCTACCACGCGAGCCCAGTGGGGGTTGGTAGATATCACATGTCTTAGAATTTTTAGTACTAGAACATAGTGTTTTCACGATGTTTTCCTTCACCGTTTTGTGAGACTGACTGATTATAAGCTGATTATGCTATAACTGTTGGCTGCTTGTTTATTCAGCTTTTTGTTTTCACTCTAAGCTACTATTCAATTAAATAGTTTCTACATAATTTGTAAAACCATAGACATCTCATATAGTGTTTGGACTTTACTTTCAGTGCGGACACATTAGAATTTAATTTTGGTAAAAGAATACCATTACCAAAATTGTATTCTTATGTGTTTTAGATGATTTAAAACTCATCTAAAACATATTTCATTATTCATCATCATTCCAGCCGAAAGACGTCGACTGCTAGACATACGTCTCCCCAAAGCATCGCTACTTCGACCGGTTCTGTGCTTCCCGCTTCCAGCGTATTCCTGCGGCCTTCACAAGGTCATCGGTCCACCTTATAGGAGGCCTTCCAACGGTAGTGTCGGTACGCGGTGGCCACTCCAGAAGTTTTTGGCTCCATCGCCACTTAAGTTTGGCAATTCTCCAAAACATATTTATCCTCCATTAACTTATCCTCCAAAACCTTGATTTCCGAATCTTAAATCATAATAATTCACACAGAACGACGTTAACCCTATTAAAAATGATTGCTCGAGTTGTTCTGATGCTGAACTTGAGCGCGTAACTTAATAGACCCTTGTCAGCCGGTGTTACTTTACTCAGATAACTTTGAAGGGTCACAGATATACAGATAAGGGCTAAGTTGGTACTTATAGCAGTTGTCCCTTTACTTACAACATTTATATTAATTACTAGTTTTTGGTTACGGATTTTGAGTAAATGGAGTGTTAGGTTATTTCTTGTCTAATGCTTTTTTTCGGTTCTATTGGCAGCTAGAGGTCGCGGTTACTGAATAATATTTGAATAAGTATTTGAATATTTGCTGTTATCCATCCACGTAGGTGTCGTAAAAGGCAACTAAGGGACTTACTAGAGAATGGGCAGCAGCGTTCTCTATGCATTTTTAACACCATACTGCGATCGCCAACCCGCCTGCCAAGCGTGGCTATTATGGCAAACCCCCCCTATTGGGGGAGGCTTATGGCCTGCAGTGGGCGACTTTCGGCTGAAATAATGATGATGATGATCCATCCAAGATGTGTAAAAGTAACTGTTTAAGAGAAATTTCATAGTAGTAGGTACTATGTTTTTTTTTGTTTTAAAAGATTCTACGAATCAATATGCACGGGGAAGATACTAATGTTTTTTTTAAATCTGTTTAAAATATTGCTACCTTTTTGCCGTAATATACGGTATTGTTTTTAAATAATGTTCCGTACCTCAAAAGGAAAAAACGGAATTCTTGTAGGATCATTCGGGTGTCTGTCTGTCTGTCTATCACGGAACTAGAAATTGTGTTAAAGAGCTGTGTAACAATTTGGTCTACAATAAAGTAAAACTACATTCTATGCAAATAAATTTCGTTCCTTTTCTGTATGAGAGGTCTTTGCCTCGCAGTGGGACAGTTACACACTGTTATTTTTCTCAACCCATTTGCAACAACTCCATTTACTCTCTACTCCATGTCCCCGATGTTTACCAAACGAAAGTTTGGGGAAATTCCACGAAAACAGTAAACTAGTGGTTTTTGTTAGAATCCGGAACCGACCGCGGAGTCAAGGGGAAAGTTTTTATATCAACTGAGGATTATGGAACTAACCACCAGCGTTCGAGACTTTGGATGGTGATAGAAAATATAATGTGTTCGGGACTTCAGTTTCAAAGTTCGATTTCCTTGGTTTCAATTCCTCTTCATCTTTCTTTTTATCCCACGAAAGAAAAAGAGGGGTGTTATAAGTTTAACGTGTGTATCTGTGTCTGTTTCTGGCATCGTGGCTCCCAAACGGCTAAACCGATATTGATTTTTCTTGTTTTGTTTGAAAGGTGACTTGATCGAGAGTATTTTTAGCTATGGTATAAGAAAATCTGGTCAACCATTTCAAGATAATGAGGTCTTTTCTAGTTGATTAATTGAATTTGAGCATCTTTTACAGGTCTGATCGAGTCGAAATTTGGTATTCTGTTACTTCAATGATATTCGAAGAACACAGTAACCTTATACTGATGCTGCAACATCACCCGGAAAATGCTGGATACCCAACTTCCTCACCAACTTACAGCAGAGGTGTCATGTTTGGGCTCATTGGAATAGTCTCAATGAATAGGTTGGGTATAGATAAATAGATGGTCATCAGGGTGTGATGATGGAGTAGGAAAGGAGGATAAATTAGTAACTTGTTTCACTATGGGAAAAATACGTACAGCTACGCATATTTAAGCGAGGCAAGTGTAGATCGTAGCGTAAATTAGCGCGTAATTAGTAGTAGCGTGTATCAGAAATATATTAAGTTTAAAAGTCAAACAATTAAAATTAGATAAAAAGTTTAAAAATCCCCCGACACAAATAAAAAACTTATAAAAATTCCTAATTTAACAACTCCGATTTATTATTCATCCTATTTTCACAGTTCCAAAATTTCAATATTCCTAAAGTTTATAATTACTATTCTCAAAATACCGAGTTTCAATAAATCGAATAACAAAAAGTCCGACTTAATGATAATTCGAAACATCAAAAATACGAATTCCGATTATTAAAGTACCGATTAATTAGAATTCCGAAATAAAAACGACAATGGTCAAAGCTCTAACCTAACCTAACCTAACCCAAATGATTCCCCAACAATAGAGGAGATCTAGCGCTCGGCAGCCGCTGCCGCGGCACGCTACCTGCGGTCGCTCACCTTCGCGCTTTAATGGTCACAGTCCTAACCTAACCTAACCCCTCTCCCTCTCACTCTCTTCTCTTCCTCTCTCCTAATTTTGCTGTGCCCGACAGGGTACATATTGATCTTTTACTCTGTTTTACTATCTATGTAATACATATGGAATGCAATAAAGAATTGAGTATTGAGTAAACCCAAATGACTCACCAACAATAGAGGGGATCTGAAGCAAGTATTGAAAATCAGAATGTCGTTTTTCGGACCGAGAACCCATCGACATTACAATTCTTAGTTATTATGAAAATCGTACTTTTGTACATCGGAACACCGAAATTCGAAACAAAATATTTCGGAGAAATACTCCGAAATATTTTATTCCGAATTTCGGTGTGTGGGTTTCGGTGGGTGTTCCCATTAAAAATCCTTTCACAAACAAAAACTGTAGCAAGTAGAGATACTTTCATACGTATTAATATTGTGTGGCATTTTCGTTTGAATCATAGCAAAAAGTAATTAGTAGAATGCGATACGGCTAGAAGCGTTGCATTTAGGAAAATTATAATTAGTTATAACATATTTAGAGCTTGTATGTGATACTCGCTTTTCTTTGCTTACGAATTGTTTTTTGTTTGTATGTACGTTTGTAAAAGGGGAAATAATGAGCTAGATTTTACTTATTTCATCAAAACCATTATCTTTTGATAGTCTCGATAGTCTTGAGTTCGGGATTCGGGTTAGATCCCTAGTTCGGGATTCAATTCAGGGATTTTCTCAGACAGATTTTCGTCTGATTGGCTTGCATGGGATACGTCCCATGCAAGCCGTATAAATACTGTATATTACTTACATACACCAAAATATCACTGTTATATTATACGTAATATAACAGTGATATTTTGGTGTATGTAAGTAATATACAGTATTTATACACCTCTGATTAACCCTTTGAGGAATACGGGCTTGATGTAAAGTTATGTTTGTTTAGCAATAAAATATTTAATGTTTAATGTTTTGTTCAATGAAAACTCCAAAAGGCTGGTTGACACTTCCCGTGACCCAAGAGCTGGCTTTTACCTTGGCCAGAGGCTAAGCATTGCCATACAACGTGGTAATGCTACCAGTCTCTTGGGTACATTACCAGTTGACAGCGATCCGGAGAAATTTTTCGACGACATATTTTAGTTAATAGTTTTATTTAGGTTAGGTTATTATTTTTTTATTTTAATAAGACCTTAATGTACAATGTTTTAAAGTAAATAAAGAATTATATTTAAAAAAAAAATGGTTTTCTGTAAAGTTGGTTTACGGACGATAGTTTAATGAGACAACGTCCTAACAAAACATTGATGCGGCGCAAGCGTACAATGAGCGTAACGTGACAATGGGCGTAACTGGACAATGAGCGTAACGGGACAGTGAGCGTAACGGGACAATGAGCGTAACGGGGCAATGAGTCATCCTTTTTCGTGCATGCAGCCGGCGCTCATCGGTTTATTAGACGTTGTCACGTCAAAAAAGGAAAAAAAAACACAAGAGAGATGAATTTTCTAACTTTTATTTTCTGAAGTAAACTTTTCAGCAGATTTACGAAAAATCATCAATTGCAATAAAGTTGCTGTAAAAATGTATTTGCGTATTTTTGCGGCAAACGCGTCGCAATAAATTTAAGTGAAGCGGTTCGGTCGCTTTGTCGTAGTGCTGTTTGTCGCTCGTTTATGTCGCATTTTGAATGAGTGGCTTTATCGTTTGTCAATTTTTTGATTAATTGGTGCGTGTGGTTTTTACTCGTTGGTGTAAGTAATGTCGTTCGATTTGCTTAGATACAGTTTCTTTAAATACGTAAAATATTTTAAAATCATCATAAAGAGAATAGTTTTTAGGGTTCCGTACCTCAAAAAGAAAAAACGGGACCCTTATAGGATCACTCGCGATGTCTGCCTGTCTGTCCATCTGTCACAGCCAATTTGCGCCAAATCTACTGGGCCGATTAAGTTGAATTTACACTTATGAACTTCTGTGACCCAAACACAGACATGTAGCGTAAATAAATTAATTTTGAATATGGAGGTCACTTTTTGGGGCAAACAAGAAAACAAAAAAAGTTTTTAAACTGTCATGGTCACTAATATTATTATTAACATAAACGGGATATTTACCATGTTTATTAATTGTAATGTTTATTAACAGCGCCGAAATATCGGGAACTCAAAACAATTAATAAACATGGTAAATATCCCGTTTATGTTAATAATAACAAAAAAAAAAGTTTGTACCGTGTGACATATAAAATAAAAGGGCTTATTGTAAGGATTTCAGATATATATTTTTTATAATTTTAAAATATATACTCTTAAAGTTATTTAAGAAAATAGATAAAAATTTACCATTCCCCGCTTTTCTCCGAAACTACTGAGACTAAAAATTAAAAAAAAAAAAAAAACAAACTTCCATTTGGAGTTGGAATGTATGGGAGAATTTGTTTCTCAATACAATGTTAAGTTTGTTCTTGGGATAAATTCATTCCAACAACGGAACCCTCCACTGTGTGAGGTCCAATACGCACATGGGCGGTTTTTTTTTTAGATTACTGTTTTTAACCACGTTTGAACTCGTGTTGATTGCCATCAGTGGTAAATCAGAGTTAACATAATACAGTACGAAATTATCGTCAAAACCGATTTCGATTGATATGGGATATTTAAAATTATTCTTATTAAATTATTTTTATTAATGAAGTTATCCGGAAAAGAACCAGAGTTACCGACGTATGTAGATTGCAGAGTAAGCATGCTAAAGTGGTAGTGGGCTGGCCATGTTTGTCGCAGGACCGATGGCCGGTGGAGCAGACGAGTCCTGGAGTGGAGACCGCGTATCGGCAAGCGTAATATGGGATGCCCCCCAGCTAGACGGACCGACGACCTTAAAAAGGTGGCTGGGACAGACTGGATGCTGAATGTGGAGGATAGAGTATTGTGGCGCAGCCTGGGAGATATGGCCAGCAGCGGACTGCGATATACAGAATTGGTTGATTGAATATTTAAAATTGGCAGGCAGAATCGAGTGAAAAACCGATACTGCAACAGTCTCTGTTGCTTGCAACAAACTAATTACCATCGGTACAGTTCTAAGCCACTAAATTATTCAGTGTACTAAAGATATTAAACGCGATCAGTTTTCTCTAACTTTATTAAAATGGGATACGAAATTGTACACGAAACAGTAATTAGGTTAATAACTACGAAATTAGGAATATGAATATCCTAATTCATTCTGCTTTTAGGTTACTTGGTCAGAAGTTCAGAACTGTCTGAATTCTGACGTGTGTAGGACTGTTCAGAATGTTAGATGTGAGCAAAACATTTGGGTATGTGGAAAACGTTTTATGAAATTAGTTTTATTTGATGTTGAATTTTATGAGGATAAACTGTCAAACTCAAATTCAAGCTCAAACTCAAATCATTTATTTCAATAAAACCATGTACAGGCAGTTTTGAATTGTCAAGAAGTAAGATAAATGAAGCTACATGCCCATTCCAAAGCGTAGTAGCTACCTATGGAGAAGAACGGGCAAGAAACTCCATAGACACTCTTTTAAATTAAAATGTTACAAAAGTATTAGTCACATCTATAATTTTGAATATATAACTAAATGTGAGAAGGATTTAAAAATAAAAAATAAAAACGTACACGTTAAAAGCGTCCAGAGTAGGTACAACAAATAAAAATAAAAAAACTATTCAAACATAAAAAGCTGGCCGCTAAGAGATGACTAGTCCCAACTGACGGCGCCCGTTCGCGAACATGACGCAAGGAGTCATGTGAGTTCATGTTTCAGACTACCGTAAAGGTACATTTCCGAAGACGACGGCAGGACCACAGGGCCTCAAGTCTGCTATTACAATAGTGTCAGAATGGTCTCACCATTGTGAGTATTTGTATGGCAAATCTGTCAAAAACTCACAATGAAGAGACCATTCTGACACTATTGTAATAGCAGACTTGAGGCCCAGACGACCGGTGTTGCGGTTGACAATCTTGACCGCAAGCGACAGTGTCGCTGTGGTTTTAATTTCGAACGTTGCGGTTCTTCTTCAATTACAGTTGCGGTTCTTATTCAGTCTCGCGAACGTCATTGTCAAATAAAAAAAAAACAAAAACAACCGCCTTCTTTTTTTGGAAGTCTTTTGTTTTCTTTTTGTTAAAAAGTTTTTATTTTCCCAGTTTTTAGTTATGATACCTACCCCACAATAATTCGATTACCACTACTTGCTACACCGCACAAACAACAGTGACACAAGATATATGAAGTGGATTAAATACGTATTATCGAAGCTAACTCAAAATATATCTTATTCGAGATATCGCCACCCATAAAATACTTATCATTGAGGAGTTCCGGTGGCCATTAATGTGGTCTTCATCAGTTCTACTTCATCAAATGATACATTATGTGTTTATTTTTTTTTGGAAGTAGGTCGTTTTTTTTTTTGTGTTTACGGTGGGCTGCATCAATTGGGTTGTAATAAAATTTGCTTTCAAGGGACCCCCCTTGAAAGCAAATTTCCAAAACCCACATCGTGACGCTGACTGTACCACACCAATTCGTATACCACTTCTTGCTATGTACTCGTAAATAACAGTGACAGGAAGTTTTATAACAACATAAATATACACTAAGAGGATTAAATACATACCTACTCGTATTATCGAAGTTAACTCAAAAACTACCCAAGCAAAGTTAATAAAATTGATATGGGACCACCGCGCAACCTTCCTCTACAAATGAAAGAATTATAAAAATCAGTTCATAAAGAAATAAGTTATGCTCGAACATATATAATACTAGCTTTTGCCCGCGGCTCCGCCCGCGTGTATGTTGGTTATCGTGTAAAAAAGTAGCCTATGTCCTTCTCCATATCTCAGGCTATATCTCTGCCAAATTTCATGACGATCGGTTCAGCGGTTTAGGCGTGAAAACGTAACACACAGACAGACAGACAGACAGTCATATAGACAGACAGACAGACAGAGTTACTTTCACATTTAAATATTAGTATGGGAAGTATGGATATATGTAATGTAGTCGAATTGAGCATCTCCTCCTTTTTTTGAAGCCTGTTAAAAGTTAATTTATAACCAAAGTGTCCTTGCATGACCATTCCAATACGGCCAAACACGGCTAGGATACATTGTGTCATTACGGAGTTCCGGTACCTACCTTCCGGCTTTATCAGATCAGTTTGATGGTACCATTTTGATCAGAACCATTTATTTAAATTTGCTTCGTTATGTTGCTTCGAGATATCTTATCACTTGTCATTGAGCTCCAGTGGTCATCTGTGGTCTTCTTCATCAGTTCCACTTCACCAAAGGATACTTTCTGAATGAAAATACTTGACTAGTTGGTGAAAATACAAAAATCGCTATATGTATGCCTATAATATTTGATGAATTCCCTCAACTCCTTATGGATGTCATCATTAGAACATGATTTTGATAAAAATGGAACCAATCTGGAAGTATATTCTTTCAAATAAAACTGGAAATTTTTCAAGTCGGTTTGTAAACGATGGAGTTCTCCTCCTTTTTAGGGCTCCGTAGTCAACTAGGAACCCTTATAGTTTCGCCATGTCCGTCTGTCTGTCTGTCCGCGGTTTAGCTCAGAGACTCTTGGTACTAAAAAGCTGTAATGGCATGGCATACATAATAATCACATTATTTACGTACAAATCGAATTCCAATTCTTTATTAGTGGCTTTTGTGGACATGATATTTATTCAGATATGTTACTGTAGTTGTAATTGCGATCATGTCATTAATATTTTAAATACTTAGATTATTTTATATTTTGTGAATGTGTGAGAACGTTGTAGGCCTAGTAGAGTGTAGATTTGTTGGCGGTTTTCTATTTTGTTAAGTACCTGGTAATTGTTGAAAGGCCTACACTGTCCTGCCATACCTATTATCACTGTTATTTTATAATATTGTAAAGCCAATTATTTTTAAAAGAGTAACCGTGGAGTTTCTTGCCGGCTCTTCTCCATAGGAAACGACTAATTGGAACCGTGCACCTAGCTTCTGACGTTTCATAAGTGCCCATGTAGGTTTATGTGAAATAAAATATTTTGATTGATTTTGATTGAATCACTCCGACAAAGTGGTAAAATAAAATCAAGTTTTTTTTTATTTTTTTTTAGGATACTTCCCTTACACATACAGTGGGAATGACTTTTTTTTCCCGTCTTTCCCATGGTGTGGGGTATCGTTGGATAGACCGTTCAAAAGGCCGTCTAAAAAACGAAACTACAGAACCAAAGACAGTTACGAAATAAAAGTTATTTTTCACTTGTTTGTGTTTTTTTTTTGGAAGTCGGTTGTTTTTTTATTTAAATAAGTTAATTTTGTTAAACATTTCCTTTGGTCACATACAAAATACACGTCATATAACGTCCTCTTATTGCAGCCAACCCTTCAACGTATCAGAGTTTCATATTCGTTTGCCTTCTAATAACACAAATATGTTTGCTCGCCCTAATGGAGCGAAGTTGCTTACTTTACGGGAAGGGGTTAATCGATCTGTGTTTGTTCTAAGATAATGTCTGACCTGGCTTAGAACGTAATCTGTTATATTACTTGTGTTGATTTTGAGTGTGTGTTTGGTGGTGTTTCCTTATATAATATCCTAGTGTGGGTAGTGTGGGTATACCTATGTACATAATAGACGACAAATAACTAAAATTAATAGAATTAATTTAGCTAATAAACAAGACGAAATATTTAGATCAGACGAGCGAATCGTTAGTTACGGGGTACCGCAGGGGAGTGTGTTGGGTCCTTTGCTATTTATATTATATATTAATGACTTACTGGAATGCATTGAACAACCATTGACCCTATTTGCAGATGACAGTACCGTGACAATACCTTCGAAAAGTGTAGATACATACTAAAGTGGCATTAATATATCTTTAAAATCGATTATAAAATGGTTAGATGAAAATAACTTACGAATAAATATAAGCAAAACAAAGATAATGCATTTCACACAACGCATGCCAGATCTCAAGAACAATCTGCATGTGCAATATGATAATGATAAAATTAACGATGTAGTAAGTACTAAATTTCTAGGGCTAGAAATAGACAAAAAACTTAATTGGAAACAACACATAGAATCACTTTGCAAAAAACTAAGCACATCCGCCTACGCTTTATATACGCTGTCGTCTATTGTAATTCTAGACGCACTCTTGACTGCCTACCATGGTTTAGTCGAATGCCACCTACGATACGGCGTTATCTTTTGGGGCAACTCCACCGAAAGACAAACTGCATTCAAAGCACAGAAAAGGTGCATACGGTCCTTTTTTAAACTGCAAGCTACTGACAGCTGCGTACCATATTTTAAAAATAATAAAATATTAACTTTACCATGCATATATACTTTAGAAATGGCAGTGTTTGTAAAGTTAAACTCTGATCGTTTTGACCGCATAGCTGACCTATTTCCACGAAATAGGCGTGATAATAGTAGGCTGTGTCTCCCTAGTGCGAGAACGACTTTAATGCGCAAATGTGTCTGCTACATGGCGCCAGTTATTTATAATAAATTACAGAGGAGTTGGAAAGAATTAAATTTGGCGTTATTTAAAAAAAAAACTTCGAAATTTTTTAGTAGACAAAGCGTATTATAGTGTGCCAGAATTTTTAATGGAGAAAGGAATTTCTTAATTAATTCTTGTCATGATTAGAAATTGGAAAAATATGACATTCAATTATAATATTTTTTTTTTTTTTAATTTTATTTTCTAATTTCTATACTAAATAAGTTGACTGAGAAAAATTGTCTATAGTATAAATAATTATTGAAGTACTTCATCATTAAAGTTAATCAATCTTTATATTGACATTGTTTATTCTTATGATTATGTTCTTAGCATTTATAGTGTATCTTGTACTTTTGCATGCGTTCTGGTTAAATATGGCTGTTGCTAATAATATTTTTTTATGTCACCGTGTTTTGTACCCATATTTGCAAAATAAATATCTTATCTTATCTTATCTATGTTATCTACTCATATGTTAAGTTGCTCATGGAAAGTAAAGATGCCACAGTTGGGTAGGTACGTTAAGTTTTGCTCCGTTATTTATTACAGTGGTAGCCCAGTGGAACGGTGAAGGAAAACAGCGTGAGGAAACCAGCATGTCCCACCAAAAATTCGAGGACTTGTGACATCTACCAAACCGTACTGGGCCAACGTGGTGGATTACGGTCCACTCCCTCTCACTGAGAGGAGGTCTGTGTCCCAGCTGTGGGAATTTTATGGTTTTAAAAGTTAATATTTTTTAGGAAGGGACTTAATTTGCGTAAAGCCTGCAAGGGAAGCTGTGTAGGGAGAAGTCTAATCTAATAAAATGAAAAATAAAGTATTTGACGGCGCATTGTTTAAATTGGTATTGGTTGGAATTCATAGATGTCGCTGTTAGTTTAGAGAAGTGTTTGTCAACGTGTGGGTCGCCAAGCCTCTTTAAGGGGGTGGCCGTTACTTTAAAATTTAAAGCTCATAAATATAAAATAATAGTAGTTCAAAATGTTATATTTATTAACAACAAAAAAAAAAATGAAGGCTTAGGTTAACACAAATCAACAAATATACTAGGTATTTGTTGATTTGTCACATGAATTATTAATGTGAAGTTGAACATACGTACCCATTCACATTATTGTTATGTTTGCGCTTGTTTCTCGTTGATATTTTTTTTTTACACATACGATTAACTCGTTCTCTAAATTTCGGCGATTTCTCTGTTTGCCTTTTTATTGAACCATCGATGAAAACGTTATCTCGCACAAGTAGGAGGTTCCAAATGGAATCAAACACTTCGAAGCTTTTGTGGTTAATTGTAGGTATTCTGTTTTTCTGCTTAACCAAAAACCAAAGTGACAGACTTGAATTCCAAGTTAGAAACCGCGGAGGGTAGAGGGTCGCGGAATATTTTTCCATACCAAGGGGCCACACTATGAAAAAGGTTGAAAAACACTGGTTTAGAGTGTCTTGGTTGTGCTGCTTGGCGGCGCTTGACAGAGTGTACAACGTGACGCTCGAGCAACGTGAAGTTCATCGGTGGCGGTCAAACAGTGAATTCGTCTAGAAACAGTCGCGCGTTCGGTATAGTTGTGTCGTGTACCTACATTAATTACTTTGCATACCCACTACTGTATATAATCAAGTTCTTCTAACTAGACAGACAGCAGCTGTGTGCTGGGGAGTTTGTTCCGCTACTTCTTCTTCCCAGCTAAAGCACTAGGAAGTGTTGAAGGGCAGGCGTTTTGGGGGACTGTCTTATATAATTTTGAAGTGCTCTCAGTCTAAGTTGAGTAAATGACAATGGTATTTCTATTGCGCAATAACCAACCCTACTCACAGTACACCCACAGTAGTTAAAATATGGCTGATGATAACGAGAGAAATCTACCGTTCTCTGACATATACGAGTACGTTGAAAATAAGAATCTATTATGACCAGAGTGCACTCTCCAATTTATTTAAGTAAGTGCAATGTTCCGAAAAATATGAAGTTCTTTTTTTATTCTGGTTGGTCTACAGTGGGTACCTATTCATATTGAAATGGTAGTTTGGACGTAAAAAACGGCATATAAAAGATTTCCATGAAAAATTGATCAATTTGCAATAAAGTTTCAAAGTAAAATTGGTTTTACCAGAAATTGCCCAACGGTTTTTCGTACAAACTGAAGATTTAAATCAGACCAGCATAGCTATTCACAGCCATTCGACAGGCTGTAGAATCGAAACCGCCTCTGTGGTCTAGTGGTAAGACCACCTGTTTCAGACTCAGAGGTCCCGGGTTCGATTCCCAGAGGGGCAAAGTTTTCTGCTCAGTTTGGTCACTGCGGCCCACCGTACCCCCTGGCCGTACCTCTGGTGGTACGGTGGGTGTTTTAAAGTTAATCGATACCACTGTATGAAGTGATCGCAGTGCTGTGCTAATAATTGGTCACGCATTAAAAAAATTGTGCACATAACTAATTATTGTGCCCCGCTGCAGGTGCAGAAAACCTCAAACGGCGCAAATTTAATAAGGGATATGTGGTGAGGGATGTGTGTATGGGGATATGTTTGAGCCGTTTGGGGTTAAAAAAATAGGCACATGGGGTCTGAGTGCTCATCAAGTATTTCGTGACATCGCCAAGTAGTTGGTCGACACTTAACGTGACCAGAGGGCTGGCCAATTCTTAGGTCAAAGAATCAGTATTGCCATTCAACGTGGCAAGTGTGGCAACACGGCCAGCCTTATGGGCATACTTTTCACGCTGACAGCGACGCGGACGCATTTTTTGATGTCCAATGAGTTTTGTATAGTTGTACATAATGTATATATTTTAGTGTTAGATTGTAGATATATTGTATTATAAGATAATTTAATTTTAACTAGTGACAAAACACTATTACCTAGTGGTATCGTTTAACTTTAAAACACCCATCGTACCATCGGAGGTACGGCCAGAGGTTCGGTGGGTTTGCAGTGGGTTTGGTTGGTTGTAGAGCTTGTTCTAAGTCCGCTAGCTACTACCATCTTATCTAAGTCTGTCTCCATAACAACAATGTTAACAGCGTTGTTGTGTTTCGACAGTTATAGGTAAGATAGCCAGTTCCTCTGTGGTTGAGGTTCCGGGTGAAACTCGCTTCCATCTTTGGCGTTATCATCACTTACTATCAGGTAAAATGAGTGCCAAGAGCTTCCCTATTGTGGAAAAAAGAATGAGACATTTCAATTAGGATTTAAAAAAGAATACTGATTGGGTCTGCTCTTGACTTCAATCTCGCCTGATAGAAAGAGATGGATGAGGTCTATGATGGGACGAGCATGCCCAGAAGATGCCGTTCACCCTTGCTTTAAAGGCAGACGGGTTATATGTGGAAGGGAACACAGACGCTGGCAGAGAGTTCCACACTTTGGCTCTGCGCATAATAAATATGGAGAAGAAGCGCTGAGAACGACTGGACGGCATATCAACCAAGGACGCATGGTACCTTGCAGTACGTTTTGTAGTCCGGTAGTATGAGGGCGATGGTGGGATCAGATCGTGGAGCTCCTGCGTACACTCTCCGAAGTACAGTCTGTAGAAGGCCGACAGGCAAGTAACATTACGCCGATGAGCTGTGAAGCCTAAACACCAACATTTCATCGCTTATAAGTTTTTTCGCTCTGCGTTCCACCGAGTCAAGTGCAGCAATTTGGTTGTTACTAATTTGCCTTCCCCCCGATAGCAAATAGCTGTCGGAAGAATGGCGGTCGTCTATTTTATTTAAACTGACAAACTTTCCGGGTTTTGGATTTGTGAACAGCCTTTAGCGGAACTGATCTGATAACATTGATTGATGTTCGATTTGGTACGGAAGCGTATTGAACGATTGTGGATAGATATACGCAGGTGTATTTTTTTGTACTTTCTTGAAAAACTAATGCTAGCATTTAGTAAATTCTATGAAATAGCCGTGTACCTAGAAATTTTTCCGAATGTAATAATTACTTAGTGTAAAGAAAGGAAGAAGAAATAACGGACTTAATGCCATAAGCATTTTCTACCAGTAAACCTTTGGGCGAGCGATGCAGAGACAAACAGTGGTAGGTGCAATTATGAAAATTTTTGGAATAACTATAAAGATACTATAACTATAATAGTACATTACTTACCAAGGGCTGTAAAAGAAAGAAAGCCCGAAATAGCAGGTATTTGTGACTCGAGCCGCAGGCGAGGGTTGTAAATATGCGAAAGAGGACTTTCTTTTTTACTGCCCGTGGTGAGTACACAATTTTACGTCTTTACCTGGCCACAATGCGAGTTTTACTGTACGCACAAATAAACATACTGTACATAAATACACGAATATACTAAAATAAATTAGACAAACAATAGTAAAATATTAACGTTGTGATGATACTGCCAGCTTCTTACGAATGTGCTCGCGAACTTTCACTTTAAATGATAATCGAGACAAAGAGTTGTAGTAGCGTCGTCTCTGTCACACGCCTATGTGAAAATCTCCTATAATAGCTCAATGTGTCTTATGTATGCCCGGGTATTGTAAAGCCAAGGAAATTAATTATTTATTAAATGAACGATCAACTTAAATAGTCCGTCTATTCAAATATAACCCATATCAACGTCATTCATTCGCCAAATATCCTATTAGCAGTGTATGTGCTACGAATCTCAACTGTCATTCTTTGACAGATAATGTTCCCACTGCTTGGACACAGGTCTCTTCTTTGTGAGAGGGAGTGGACCTTAAACCATCAAGAGGGCCCAGTACGGGTTAGTAGATGTCACAGTCTTCGAATTTTTTGTTCTAGAACATGTCGGTTTCCTCACGAAATTTTCCTTTAATTTTTTTGAGAGCAGTTTACATAAAGTGAAGCGTCTGTCGGGGTTCGAACCTACGACCTGTAACTCTTTATTCGCGGCCGTTACCACTGGGCCACCACTGCTCTAGGAAATGGCTATAACACGGGAAAAAATTTCGTAGTGTCAATTTGATGAATAATTAATTCACCTGACTGTACTTACATTAAGAACACAAGCAAATGTTTTCACACAATTTTCCAAGTATATCATCATCCGCCTAGCTTTTTTCCAACTATAGGTGCGGCCCCAGGACCGATCCCTGTGGGACACCGCACGACATCTCTCGCCGGTTCCACGCTCCCTGGTGACCGGGGTAGATGAAAGCTCTGTCCGTCAAATATGCCTCGCCCATTCGACAGAGGTAGGTCGGTATCCGGTGATACCGAAGTGCCTGCCTGATGCAACTCCAGGGCAGGGTCAATACCCTACTCTGGAGCCCTTACGACGGAGAGTGCTGTGGCCCCAATACCTTCAATAAGGCGTTGGGACTACAGCACCACAGCCCTCACGACGGTGAGTCGTGAGGGCTCGTACGCGCATGATGGCGTCCACCGTAGAGCGCCCCTTCGGAAACCAAACTGGCTTTCCGCCAAATCAAGAAAATTGATATACCTAAGTTTAAATGTCTAAGCTGAAATGCCGAGTGATTAAAATATCGGATGATTAAAAATATCGATAGTCATTTTACCAAAGTTCAAAATGTCGACATTTAATACACTTAAGTTCACTGCTATCCTTATTCATTTACGTCAACATAGGACAAACTGTAGCGTCTGAAAATAGGCGACTTAAACTATCTAGGATTTTCTCAGTGCCTAAGGTGCCCCTTTGTCTTGTAAAGGTCGAGAAAGAATATAAACATAGCAAAGTAGTTTCTAAGATTTCTTAAATAAATATTTTCATTAAAGGCTAGACTGAATAATTTTGATGTTACGTTTTCTAACGTAAGCGAATTTTAAACAGATAATATTTTTACACTGAATGTATAATCAATATTAATTTATGTAGAAGGGGTATTAGAATAATATCAACTTGCTTTCAATAACACCAACCAACAAAATTTCAGTGTACTGCGGAAATTTTAATATTTATTAATGTCTTTTTTATTTACTTTTATTTATTTTCGGCTTCGTTTTCAGCCAAAAAAAATACTAAAGCCGAAGCTTCTTTTTCGTTTTCGGCTAAAATGAAAACGAAAACGAATGTAAATTTATTTTCGGTCGGACACAACTTGCTGACTGACTAATATTCTTACTACAAAACAAAAGCTAGGTGTGTATTTTGTATAGAACGCACTCTGTATAACTTACATAATAGTCCAAGAATATTAGTCAAATAAGGGCAAGAATCTCAGAATGAGAGATAGTCAGCTATAAACTTGTATAAACCTTTATTTTGCCACCCTAAAACTTGTCTCAAAACCTACTTATCGAAGGGTGTTCGCGACTTTCCAAGGTCAAAGGTCAAAAAATCGATTTTTTACACATTTATTGCAAATATCTCGTTTCCAATGGGTTTTATGCCATTTGGATTGTAATCAGAACATACTTAGTGACATACATAGTGTCAGCATTTACAGTCGTGGGCGCAGAATCGGGATACGGATATACAAGAGAAATAGCTCTTTTTACTTCTACACAGTTTATTGTTACAGAGTCAATTACTAACACTTCTGTACTAATTAATACTCTGAACTTAAAAGGAAACACTGAGTAGTTCCTAGGCCAGTACGTGTCCCGACCACGTCTAAACGATGACTGTTGCTCCATGCTCCGTATCGAACACCATACTCAATCCTAGAGTCCACACAACGCTAAACAAAGGCGCTTGTGTCTTATTTTAAGTGCATACCCATGAAAGATCCGACACGGCCATTCTGCATGACACACGTCCTCGTGTATCTGCAATACCAGAGATTTCCCACAGAAAACTACATTCGGTCATTCTGACTTACTTAGCTTAACTAAGAAAGACTCACAAACTTCTCTTATTACCAAATTATTAGTTTAGCTAGGTCATTTACATTTTATCGTTATAGCATGTTTTATAGCATGTTGTTGTTGTTTTTACATTATAAATCAGTCTGTTCAGATTAATCGGGACTACAGGTTGACCTCGAATGATACTCAAATACTGCGCGCACTCTGCCCTTTATCTCGAAAATGGTTCCGATATAAAAAAAAAAAAAACGAAAGTTGTACAGAATTTAATCCTCTACAATATTTATAAATAAAATATTTACATTTTTCCTGATACGTACATGATGTTTTCATAGATGTATTGACAAGGTACCGTCATGATGTTAATATCTTTAAACAGTTCCCTTAGAGAATCGTGCCTGCGGAGGCCATATATTGCTCTGATGGCAATTGCAACTGGAAGTAGGCTAGGTTTTTGATCTATATGTCAGTCATAAAAATTACAATTTTTGGACGTTAATATCTATCTAACCGTTTAAGATGTGTTTATAAAATTTGGGGTACTAGTGTATCTATGGGGTCTCAATATATACCAAATTTGTTGTGTAAATGTTAAATAGTTTTTGAGTTATGAAGGGCTCAAAAGTGGCTCCAAATGGTTCGTGTATCTATACTAATATTATAAAGCTAAAGAGTTTGTTTGAACGCGCTAATCTCAGGAACTGCTGCTTGGAATTGAAAAAATATTTTTGTGTTGGTTAGTCAATTTATCGAGGAAGGTTCTAGGCTATATAACATCACGCTACGACCAATAAGAGCGGAGCATAATTTTTTTTTTTTTTGCAAAAACAGGAAAAATTATTCCTTTTTGAGAGTTTCCGTTGCGTGCGCTGCGTAAACAGTTTAAGTTACGCAAATACTCGTATCATGTGTGTTGCAATTGTTCAAAAAAAAAGTCCACTACCGCTTATTTATTTATTATTTATTTATTTAACTTCATGTACAATAGTGGTACATAGGCGGACTTAATTCCACAAGGCATTCTCTACCAGTCAACCTTTGGGTTAAATATAAAAACAGTGGTAGGGTACAAAAATATTGACTAAAATACTAACTTCTTGATTAAGAGAATTTATATAGTTTTATAACTAAACAATACACATATACAAATAAAATAAACTAATAGATATTTTAACAAATACCACCTAATAATAATTACTATGACTAGACTATCATTTCAGAGTTATTTAGTCTGACTTTTCTTTTTTTTGTCTTTTAAGATTGACTCACTATAACCTTTTTTTATGGTAATCAATTTTGTTCGAAATTAATGCATTATTTGCGAAGGAGTTTAATCAACATAATATTAATCCTTATCCAAATAAATATGTTATTAAAATGTAAACAAAATTGTCCTTGACATCACTTGATTTCAATCAACATCTTAGGAGATATCTTAATTTTAAAATAACTCCGCAACAAACACACTTTCAATCACAATCTGAATGATTTTGAACGATATTTGAAAGATATTATGGTGCAGGGTGGATTGTGTACAGAATTGATACTTTTATACTTATTTATACTAATATTATAAACTTGAAGAGTTTGTTTGTTTGAACGCTTTAATCTCAGGAATTTACTGATTGGAATTGAGAAATTATTTTTGTGTTGGATAGTCCATTTATCGAGGAAGGTTATATTACTATGAGATGCGACGGGGTGGGTCGGGGGTACAAGAAATTTCACACGGACGAAGTAGCGAGCAGAAGCTAGTATTGTAGTATTACATACGGGTGCTGCTCGCCAGTTCTCTTTTTTGGCTTGAACTTGGCTGGATACGATCCCGCATGTCTAGATCAGGGGTAAAATAAATGTGAAACGACTTTGGACTTTTTATGAAGCATACATGGACAATGCGATTAATTACTTTCTCATCAGAAACAGCTTTTAAAGAATATTTTATTCTTGCCATTAAAAAGCATAGACACGTAAACTCCTAATAAAGTCAAAGTCAAACCTTTAAATTCAATCAGGCACATAGAAGGCACTTTTGAACGTCAAAATTTACAGAAAAAGAGAACTGGTTCTAGTTGCCCCTTTCAAAAAGTAGTTTGGTATGGAGAAGAATGGGCAAGAAACTCCACCGTTGCTCTATTAAAATGTTCAACAATATTTTGTATCATAAATTATATAAGTACTCGTATTTAAGCAGAAGATACACCTAGAATAAAATTACTACATCACAATGGGTAAAAATAATTACAAATGGAGCAATGACAGACAAATTAAAAGTATTGTAAAAGTAGAAGATTTCCATAAAAACATGCAAGTAACAAGGCAGTGTGAAAGGACACTACAAAAACAAAACTAAATCGCACCTTAAAACGAATACAAAATGGACTCATATTTTATGAACGGTAAAGATTTACAAACTCAATAAAGGTCTGAACTCACGCAAACGGCCGATCTGATCGACCAGTAAAATACTAGAATGGACGCATACATCTTACCTGAGGTCCTAGCACGAGTGCGCGACGTAAACATAACGTAAATACGAACTATTTTTGTATCGAAAGTACAACTATCCTATAGCATTTTGGTGTTTTATTCTTCGACAAGCACAAACAGTATCACCCATAGATAAAATAAAGTCTTAAAATTAGGTAAATATTATGCGTAAAATAACGAGTATATACATTTTAAAATCTTAAAAAATTACGTTATGTTGGGAATCGAACTCGACACAACACCTTACGCGCCGCGCTCCGGCTCGAAGGACCAATGCTAGCGCGTGGAGCAATGAAAGAGTGGACTGTATAAATAGGCAATGGTTTATTGCCGTGCAAAAATAAACTTTTATAAACAATAAACTTTTCCGACAAAAAGTAGATAAATAATTAAGGTTGAGATCAGTATGGACTCCACCACGACGGACGATACTGTCCGTCGTGGTGGAGTCCATACTGATCTCTAGTCCCATTTTTTGACGTGACAACGTCTGATTAATCGACGAATGCCGGCTGCATGCACGAAAAAATTGGTTGTCTGTAAAGTTGGTTTACGGACGATAGTTTAACGTGACAACGTCATAATAAAACATTGATGCGGCGCAAGCGTACAATGAGCGTAACGGGACAATGGGGGTAAAGGGACAATGAGTCATCCTTTTTCGTGCATGCAGCCGTCATTCGTCGATTTATTAGACGTTGTCCCGTTACGCTCATTGTCCGCTTGCACCGCATCAAAGTTTTGTTATGACGTTGTCACGTTAAACTATCGTCCGTAAACCAACTTTACAGACAACCAATTTTTGACGTGACAACTTCTAATAAATCGATGAACGCCGGCTGCAAGCTCGAAAATGTCCCGTTACGCTCATTGTCCCGTTACGCTCATTGTACGCTTGCGCCGCATCAATGTTTTGTTATGACGTTGTCACGTTAAACTATCATCCGTAAACCAACTTTACAGATAACCAATTTTTTAATTAGAGCTTTTGCATATTGGAGTGACTCCTTAACCGGACTTTCCTGTGGCTGCCTTAAGTGAACTTAAAGCCTCCAGCCAGGGCATTAAACTTATAAACTAAACGACTGCACGCTAAGGGCACTCCCTGTGGGGTTCGAACCTCGGCTTAGAGCAGCGTCGGGAGGAGGACAGCAAGGGATAGGCTGGATCAAATCAGGGGTTATTATTATTATAAGGGGAATTTATAGCTACAAGCTCAGCTACGGCGCGGGCTGGCGCTTCGTCGAGCAAGGGTCGGGGGATCCCTAGTCTCTACTCGCCCGCTTTTTTATATGCCTATTAGCTGCAAGAGTACAGTTTGTCGGAAAAGTGCTGCGATGTAGAAAATAAATACTTATCACGTATAAGTTTAAATTATTTTATACACAGACAGATTTTTTTTGCAGAGAGTTTTAATTATTGTTCAAAGCACAGTTTGTACAATAATTAAAACTCTCTATAAATAGTACGCAATAGTTTAAATTATTTTATTTATAGACTGATTTTTAACAGAAAACTTTAATTATTGTAAAAACTGTGATTTGTGATGACTGAATAAAAATTAAATACAAACCATACAAGCACTTTTCTTACCATCAGTACTTTTGCGCCTTCTAGATACATGTACACACATCAAAAAAAGTTTGTGATCACTAGCATAAGCTGATATAATTTTTTAAATTGAACTTTATCAAGAAAAAATATTTGTTGTGTGTTTTTTTTAAATAGAAATACCCACTCAGAAATTAAAAACTAAAACAATTTTTTTTTTTTAAATTGAGTATTTAATCATAATGTATTTGTAACAGAAATTTGATAGAAAGAAAAAGACTAACCAAACTTAAACAAAAATTTATCAATAAAAGTTTCATAATTATTCAATATAATATAACTCCTCTCCTGGCTCGAACACATGCGGTGATCCTCCTGGGCATGCTGAGAATCAAGTTATCCAGCATTTCTTGGGGTAACCTGTTCCATTCTTGAATAGCGGCTTCCCTGAGCTCTGGCACTGTCTGGGGACGTGGCTGACGGTTCCAAACAGCTCGCTTAAGAGCATTCCACGCGTGCTCTATTGGGTTTAAGCCAGCGAGCCGAATCATAATATATAATCTACCGTACCTAACAAAAAAGATTTCGGTTTTTCAAAGTAATCGTAAACTTTTTTTGATGTGTGTATGTAGGTAAATATATACGGACCGGGCGAGTTGGACTAGGGATCAGTATGGACGAAGCCTCCGTCGTGGTGGAGTCCGTGGAAGCGAGTAATCATCGGGCCGAGCCTTGTCGTTGCTGCGCCGCACTTCAGCTTACCGATGACGCGTTGAACACTGCTTGCGCGTGTAGACCGCGCGCAAGGTGTTGTGTGGGGTTTATTCCCAATATGCTACGTTTATGACGCACATTCGTCCTAGGTCCACTGATTGGCCAGATGCGTATATTCCGTACAGAGTCATCAATAATTCTAGAAATTGCATAGGAGTGTTTTTATTGCTTGATAGTATTTTGTTACTAATGGGCAATTCCCTTAAAAAAGTGGAATAGAACTTGAAATACAAAAAATATACTAGATTTTATGACAAGTCTTTTACAGTTCAAGTAGTACGGTTATGGAATGCCTTGCCCGTGTCGTTAAGGCTTGCTCAATCTTTGTCTACTTTTAAAATTCTGGTAAAAAAACACTTCTTCTCTCCTTTTCCTTCTCTTGCTTCATGTTTATTATTGTATACATATTTATATAGATAAGTATTCACACATTATAATATAAATAAGTTTCATGTTGGAACTTATATTATTATGTAACAACTAATTGTACACATGAATGCAATAAAGAGTTTGAGTTTAATTAAAACTGGTACTGTGTGGTGCTGGACGTAAAGAATAGCACCACCCTATTTCTTCCCGTGGGTGTCGTAAAAAGCGACTAAGGGACTTACTAGAGAATGGGCAGCAGCGTTCTATATGCATATTTCACACCATACTGCGATCGGCAACCCGCCTGCTAAGCGTGGCGATTATGGAAACCCCCCCATTGGGGAAGCAATCCAGCAGTGGACGTCTTTCGGCTGAAATGAATGAAAATTAATTAAAAATACGTAAATTACAGTCACACTTCTGCTGTGCAGACAAAACAAACCATAAATAAAAACCCTTATACGTATGCGACTGTGTGCGTGCGTAGATTTGTAATGTGACCACAATTTTCTCCCACAATTAGTATAACTAAATTAATACTTAAATAAACAATGTTTTAAACATAATAATAAAAAATCTGTGTATGTATTATGATTATAACATAATATTCTAATTGGGGTGTTTGTGTGCGTTAATTCTGGGACACGTGTATACATAATTCATTTATTGCGTTCGATAATGTATGTTTGTATACAGGAAAAGTTTCTAATCAGTGCGCAAATTTTGACAAATTAAACTTAAACGTGTTTTATTATACACCTATTTCTTATTTTGATGTCTTAGTACAAAAAAATTAGTTATCGTTAACGAAAGATGTTTATTTTGAAACTGGTATAATGGATACTCGTCGCGCAAGGCGCCGGCGGTGCTGTCAGTGAAGCGGAACGCAGTAGTAGGTACCTATCAGCTGTGCGCTCGTCTCCATTGATATTATTGCGAACAGATTGTATCCATATATTTTGCTGATTTGAAGTAGGTCCAAAAAAAAAGTATTTAACAAATTATAGAAATGTGTTCTATTAGTGATACTGAACCACCAAAAAAAATTTGCTCAATGGTTAAAATTTATCCTGTATGTGTGTATTTTATTTAATATATATTAGATAATCATTTCTAAACAAAAACTTTTTCAGCTCAAGCAAATGTGTAACGATAGTCGTTCACATTCTTTTCCATTTTGACCCTCAAAGATCTTATCTTGAACATTTATGTTATTCAGCTCTAATGCCTTGATTCATTGTTTAGCTTCCACTAAAGTAGAGTTTAAGTCCGTAGGGCTGGAGAAGGTCACATCACGTATTTGGAGCACATTGGACGACTTTTCAGTAAGCTTTTATTTGGAACGCAGTTGATAAAGTTAGGCATTTGGTATACAAAAAAATATTTGGTCCATGATTAGCTACGACACATCGAAAGTTACAATGAAATTTGAAGAAAAAAAAAAAAATTAAGTTGAAATTTTCGATGAGTCTTTTACATTCTGCAATTTGTTGATTTTTTTTTAAGGTGTTTTTGTAATAATGCCACATTTTTTTTTCTTCATTTTTATAAGAATTTTAACCAATATTAGAACGCATATAAAAATTCCGAGTGGTAACTTTATCAGGGGTTCCAGACTGGCCAAGCGGCGAGGTCGTATAGGAATCATCTTGATGATACTGCATAATTATTAAAGTGTTTTTTTTACAATTATTAGTAACCCACGGAAAATTTTGCAATGAAAAATTATTGTGCTTGTTCAGCAAATCTAGAGACCGGTGGAAACTTAGTGATTGGTTAACAAAAACCACACCGACATGAGATTTTCCAAAAGATTAAATTGAGAAACCGTTGGTTACAGCTGAATAGTGCATTTTGTAACCGATAACTTTGATTTAAAAAAAAAATCGCCACACATTTACTTTGTTTTTCTTCGCAAGGTTTCCACCGTGAGGTAGAATTTTTGAATACGATGGGAAGAAAAGGTACGTAAATGCATTCGATCCTGTTTGTCCACTTTTTTCCCAAATGATGGCTCCTAAATTCATATAGAATTTTGCTTACATTTCGAAGATTTTTTTTAGAAAAACCTTCACCATATTTTATGAACAGCAAAATAGAAGGAAAATGCGAGTTCAAAATCTAGGGCTAGTTTGGTCGGTGTAGTGATTGGGCGACGTAAAGCCTTTATCCCGATGGGACAGTGGAATTTTAGACTTCTATGGACAGCAACCTCCAATTTGGACCAACCAGATTTTAAAGTTTTAACGAGTTTTGGTTGTTTTCCTGTCGAATTGTATACGTTAGCGAATTGGTAGGGAGCCCCGAGAGTTTTTGAACAAGCATATACAGGGTCAAAGAGAACATAATTTTTTTTTAATTTCAGATTGGAGCCCCGTGGTCAGGAGTCCACTTTCAGATTTCGAAGATGGACAATATATAACGTGATCTTCAGAGCGTTTGCAAATCTCCATATATATTTTGTCAGACTCATTAGGTATACATTACAGTTAAAATATTTCAGAAAAAAATAAAATTGGACAAAAATTTAAAAAAAAAGCAGATAACTACTTTTTCCGGTTTTGCCCTGTTTAATGGGTAAAACCGTATACTATGTACGATATTGTCCCGGAAGTTACCGTGAGATAATGTATCTTGTGCAAAAGAAGTCATACAACTCATCTGTATCATGGCCATCTTTGATAATTACGCGGCATTTTTGAAGCATCTGGAATAAATACATAACATAACATTATTTTTGTACCATATAACTATGATTTTATATTTAACAAAAAAAAAAAAAATATCATGCCCACTTTACATGTAGGGGATACATGTAAAGTGGGGATAATAATTATTTTTTCGTCCTTCCCATAGTGTGGGATATCGTTGGATAGGTCTTTTAAAAATATTAGGGGTTTGGGAACACCGTTTTTTGATTAAGTAAACCATTCGTGGCTTATCAAGCTTTAAAGTACTAATTTTCGTTAGAGTCGTGTCCCCCCCCCCCTCTACCAACTAAACGGTTGTAGTTAGAAATTCAAATGTTACGGCAGTAGTACCTATATATAACGAAGTTAAAAGAAAAACTATCACAGCTAAGTAGGCTTTACAATTTACCGAGTAATTGGCGACCAGCTAACATTTACAGTTGAAGAAAATGTTCGCCCATACATTCTGTATAGGAAAACATGTTTTTCAACTACATGATAAGTTTGTTCTTGGGATAAATTCATCCCAACTACGGAAACCTTCATTGTGCGTGGTCCGATACGCACTTGGGCGGTTTTTACTTTCGCTCACCTTGGGCAATTAGGTACTTTTTCCAAATAGACGGTTGATTTTCAATGAATTCAGATGTCCCTGAATATAGTTGTTCTTATTCTTTTGCGTTGTATTCCAGTCAAAAAGATGTTAAACATACTTCTAGAATTACAGCAAAAACGCATGTTCTTTCAAATAGCAGTTTAAAAGTGTCTTTCAAACTAAATTTTAACAAAGTTAAGACATTTCAATTGAAAAGTTTTAAACTGCATTTAAAACTATATACTTGTTTTTCGAAGTCTAAACTACTGAGCTGAATATATTGCTGTTGGGAACTAAACTTTATTATTGTTCTACATAAAAAAGTTATTTGGAATTTGATTTATCTAAATCCATTATAAGTTCAAAGTCTCCAGCAGACAGGCATGATGCGACGGTGACGGTGTGACGTCATTTTGTTAGAACAATTTCCAAGAAGTTTTTATAGAAATTGTTCTGCTAGTCTCGTCGCGCCTGTATGCTGGAGCCTGCATTCGATTTTTGTGTCTGTCTGTGTGACCGCGTTGTTCTTCCAAACTAATGGCTCATTTTCATTAGTCGATAATTTAGTAGATATACAGCATGCGGGGACTCCCCGCAGTTGGAGTAATGACTAATGAAAGTCATCGGTCGGTAAAAAGCGTGCGGAGATTCACACCCAATGAAATTGACCAACGAAAATGAGCCTTCAAAGCAACTGCCAAACGTGCGGTGCAGGTTCTCCGTATACCGCAGTCGTTCCCTATCGACTAATGAAAACGGTTCCCCGAATACGGGCCCTATGGCATGCCTTACAGAAAATCTCCCGCACCCCGCATACGAGCCCTATCGACCAATGAAAATGAGCCTTTAGCAACGGATTTTGATGCAGTTTTTACCATCATTTAGAGAATATATTACACTAGCTTTTGCCCGCGGCTCCGCCCGCGTGGATGTCGGTCATCGCGTAAAAAAGTAGCCTATGTCCTTCTCCATATCCCAGGCTATATTGCTCCCAAATTTCATGACGATGGGTTCAGCGATTGAGGAGTGAAAACGTAACAAGACTGACAAACAGAGTTACTTTCACATTTATAATATTACTAGCTTCTGCCCGCGACTTCGCCGTGGTGAAATTTATTATATTAACATAAAATAATAAATTTTACGTCCTATGAGACTCTGAAATACTGTCGATGGAAGTGGAAGAATTTTCTGAATCGAATCAGCAGTTCCGAAGATTACCGTCTACATACAAACTCGTAAATTTTACCACTTATTAATATTAGTATAATATTATTTTTTTTTAATTTTTTTATATTAGGTATTTATATTCTAATATTTAAAAATATAATTTATATGTATTTATTAGTATAATAAAATGAAATGAAATCTTTTATTCTGTAAATAGGATATGGGATTCACTTTTACACGTCATATTAAAAAAAGAAGAAAATAAGCGAATCGATTTAAAAAAAAATCCACAACGGGGATGCTCTTAGCCTTCATCTCACCTGATGATATGTGATGATAAGGCCGAAGGTGGAAGCGAGCCTCACTCGGAATCCTCAACCACAGAGGAACTGGCTATCTTACCTCTAACTGCCGAAAGACAACAAATGCTGTTAACATTTTTGCTATGGGGACAGACTTAGATAAGATGGTGGTAGCTAGCCAGGCGGACTTTAACAAGCCCTAACAAACCGAGCAGAAAATAAAACAAAAACAAACATTTTCTATCTGACTACCTCTGAGAATAAATAGCGAAACAAACTCAGGGGTCAAAGTCTCTTTTAAAGTCCAGACATAATCTTGGTCTGATCATGTGAGGACCATGTAGATCCGTGTCTGAAATGGTCTTTTGAGGAAAGAACCACACAAATTTGAGTGGACCTGTTCAGTTAGTGCAAGCATTTCTGAATCGTGTAGCTCAACTCAGGACTTAAGGATGTATTATAGATATACGAGAAGTAGTCTTTGTCCTGTGCCGTGTGGTGCCAGACGTAAAGAATAGCACCACCCCATTTCCTCCCGTGGATGTCCTAAAAGGCAACTAAGCGACTTACTAGAGAATGGTTAGCAGCGTTCTCTATGCATTTTTAACACCGTACATACTGCGATCGCTAACCCGCCTGCCAAGCGTGGCGATTATGGCAAACCCCCCTAATTGGGGGCAGCTTATGTCCAGCAGTGGACGTCTTTCGGCTGAAATGATGATGATGAGTCTTTGCCCTGCAGTGGAACAATTAAGCCTGTACTTAATTGTTTATTTTTTTATTTAACAATTTATGTACACACATATAAACAGACAAGAAGAAAGGAACAGAAAAAAAAATTGTTATTAATAAAATAAAAAATATTATGGTAAGAGAAGGAACATCGATCTTGCGAGTAAAAACTCTCCAGAATTACTTTCATATATCAAAATATTCCAATTTGCACCTTACACAACACAAAACACAGAAACACAGATACAAATCGGAATATTTTTATAAAATTTGAGTGGACCTGTCCAGTCAGTGCAAGCATTTGCCAGTAATCGTGTAGCTCAACTCAGGACTTAAGGATGTTTTATAGATTAACGAGAAGAAGTCTTTGTCAAACAATTAAGCCTGAACATAATGTTTACTATTGTAAGAGAAGGAACATCGATCTTGCGAGCAAAAACGCTCCAGAAATACTTTCATATTACAAAATATTCCAATTTGCACCTTACTATGTCAAAACACAGATACAAATCACCTTGTTTACGTCCCAACTGAATAGCCATTGAAAATACAATATGATGCTATTCCAGCTGCCAAACAGTAAGTTGTAAATAAAAACATACAGGAATACTAAAATGGTGAACGAAATTGCACATTTATGGTTTTATTGCACTGAAAACTTGTTATAGAAACATGGAATATTTTGAGTTGTGGCTACGTGAACGGGTTCTATTTCACTTTCTGTACGTATTCCATGGCCACTTTTATCTCTGCTCTATGATAATCACTACATATTATAAAACAAAGTCCTCCGCCGCGTCTGTCTGTCTGTCTGTTCGCGATAAACACAAATACTACTGCACCGATTCTCATGCTGTTTTCACCAATGGATAGCTTGGTTCTCGAGGAAGGTTTTAGTATATAATTTGTTATGTTTTTGTATGCATTTTTGTATGAATTAACGATATTTGTTGGAGGTGTCGGAAAAAAATAAGCCGTCTGGGAGCTTTCAACGAAAACGCTGTCTAAACCCTTTGAGATATAACAAAATAATGTATGGAATTATGTATCTTATAAAGGTCTTCAAAAAAGTCCGCAATGGCATATGTCTATCTCTTAAGGATAACATACTATATCCATTTTATTGACTTTTTGTAGGTTTGTTTGCCGAATTTTACTCTTGGAAATACGATTACGATAACAATACGCTATAATATCAGTAGCTATTAGCCAAATTATGTTCGTAGATAAATAAGCTAGCTACTTATGTGTATTTCAAACAGTGTACAAGAATATTTATCATAAAAACATTACTAAACACGGCGGCCTTACGATCAAAGTTTGTGCATTCCAAAACTTTCGTTACTTTTTCACTGACATATTTATCACTTTTCGATAAAATAACACTCAATACGATATCTACACTTACTTCTCAGTAATTCTGTATAAGATTCTTCAAAGATTAAACCGTTTTCTCATTGAATCTTTACGCACGTATATCCTTGATGAATGTTTACATTAAGCACTGCACCACACCGCCACACGACCACAGAGTAACAGACGTATTTTGTTTTCTTTTTTTTTTCGTTCGTTTAGTGGTGTTCCCGCTAAAATGTCAACCGGTCAAGTATTAGTCGATTAATCGAATTCTACATCCAGATCGTGTTGCAAGTACAAAATAAATGTCAAATATTTCGTCCAATTGCGAATGTGACCCTGAGAAAAGTTATGCACCAATGGTGTTCATCATATTTTCGAGCGTTTTATCAGCACAAATGGTGTATCATGCGACATTTCGGAGGATTTCGTTTTGTTTTCATATTGTTGGTACTTACGTGAATTATTTTAAAATTATCATTTGTGTCGTCGCACTTTTATTTCGTGTTGTAATTTGGTACAATTGATTGCTTTAAGAATTTGAGTGAAATTTCGTATTTTGATTTTGTGTTTGTTATCTTTAGGTAAAGACTCATTCACTTTCAGAACATAAGTACTTTTATTATATTAAATCATTTGTTTCGGTTTCTATTCACATAGTGAGTCACATTAAAATTAAAATTAATAGCCTGGGATATGGAGAAGGACATAGGGTACTTTTTTATGCGATAACCGATATCCACGCGGGCGAAGCCGCGGGCAAAAGCTAGTTAGATATAAACTGTGGCTATAAAATAAACTTTGTAACAAAATAAAAACAAAAAAACAACAATGTGAAAAATAGCTTTAATTTCGGAAGTCAGTGTTATTTTTCACTTTGTAGTGTTTTTTTTTAAAGTCGTTTTTTTTTTGTTAAAAGTTTTTTTGTTTCACTTTTTAGTTATGGTACCTACCTACCCCACAACAATTCGATTACCACTATATACAAGACACAAGCTATACAAAGTGGATTAAATACGTACTATCGAAGCTAACTCAAAACTCAGTTCGATGGTAACATTTTCATCAGATTTATTTATTAATTTTGCTTCATAGTCGCTTAACTATCTTAATCGAGATATCTTATCGCCGCTCGTGAAATACTTATCATTGAGGAGTTCCGGTGGTCATTTGTGGTCTTCTTCATCAGTTCCACTTCATCAAATGACATTTTAAGAATGCAAATGCTTGAGTGGTTGATACAAATATAAAAATCGCTATATTTATGCCTTTAATATTTGAGGAGTTCCCTCAATTCCTCATGGATCCCATAATAAGATACTGATTCCCTTATCATGGTACCATTGTTCACGATATGATGTGAACTTTTTATACAATATTTATCTTTGGTTTTTAATTGTCTATTTTTGATACGTGGTTGTTTTTTTGCACTATCTTTAAATATACTTCGAATTCTATACCGAATGGCTGTGTTTTTCTTACATATTAAATAAGAAATCTATCTTGCAGCCTTAGCAGTCGGTAATAACCATCCTTGACATATCTCCATTCCAACAAAAAAAGAATAATCAAAATCGGTTCATAAACGACGAAGTTATCCGCGAACACACATAAAAAATATATATTATTTACGGTCGAATTGAGAAACCTCCTTTATTGAAGTCGTAAAAAAAGAGACATTTCTTTTCTTAATTTTTGATATCGAGAAAATCTGTCATTTTGCCATTCAAGCAATAAAGGGTATAAAAATACCTTTAACGAAACCGAGAGGTACTTGTTCTTTCCGTTATTATGATATTTTTTTAAGGTTCTGTATCATCATTATCATCTTTCCAGCCGAAAGACGTCCACTGCTGAACATAGGCCTTGTCGCAATTGGGGGGGGTTTGCCATAATCGCCACGCTTGGCAGGCGGGTTGGCGATCGCAGTGTGGTGTTAAAAATGCATAGAGAACGCTGCTGCCCATCCTCTAGTAAATCCCTTAGTCGCCTTTTACGACACCTATGGGAGGACATGGGGTGGTGCTATTCTTTATGTTCGGCACCACACGGCACTGGTTTCGTATGTCCAAATGAAAAAAGGGAACCCTTACAGGACTCGGACTCGTGTATCTGTCTGTCTGTCCATGTAGGTATTACAGCCAATTTGCTCCGAATCTAATGGACTGATTCCGTTGAAATTTTGTACTTACACATATCAATTTCTGTGAACCAAACAATAAAAAAAAGTTTTGGACACTGTATCGTGTGGCATATCAAACGAAAGGGCTTACTGTCAGGGTCTCAAGTATATATATTTTTATAAGTTATTTAAGAAAATAGATGAACAATGACCAAAATTAAAAAAAAAAAAAAAAACGTACTCATAAGCACAATATTTTGCGTGCGTTACACTACTCACTACAGTAATCAACAAATTTTCATACAAAAAATAAAAGTGCAACAGCCAGCAATTGTTTTTGCTCTTAATTACTCAGTTTAATGTACAGAATGCTTAGATGACGGCTTCGTGATGGGTCTTTTTACACTCTGTATGTATCCTATATCGAAAGAAATAATAATATATTATAATTTATTCATATTAGTCACAATAGCTACTGTCTTTTACAGAAGGCTATAAAGTCCACTCAAGTGACCGCACATAGTTCAAAACAAATTCGTATTCCCTTGAGATATACTCTAAATCTATAATTTATGTAGACGACAAATTCACTGACTGAAGTGTACAGATCACGGATCTTCGCCATGCATGTGCTATATCATTTGGATTGACTCCACACCAAATAAAACTTGGAATTAACAGAACTGGATACGAAAGTGTGAACGTTTTGAAGGAATTTCTTAATCCATTGCTTCAGACGTTTGAAAAATTTGTCTGCTGAATAATGTAAATAACGTATTGAACGTGGCTGAACTGGCAAAATTAAAGGAATTGCGATCAATAATAATTTTATGTGTGACCAGATCTTGTCACTATTGTCAAATAACACGTCAACTGTTGTAGTTGGCCGACTACTAAAACTACAATCAGTCAATAACCAAATATTTTCCAATACAACAAAATAAACGACTGTAAGACTATCTCCAATTGAAGTGGAGTTGGGACTGGTCATCTCTTGAATGCCAGGGCTTATTTTTAATTTTATGTTTTGAATTGTTTATTAGTTTTTACATTGTCTCACATATAGAAGCAACAAGAATAATGTACCCAGGATTTTGTAATATCTTGATTTAAAAGAGTGTCCTTGTAGTTTCTTGCCCGTTCTTCTCCATAGTGATCTACGTATTGGAATGGGCATCTAGCCTCAACTTTCTGACTAACTGACCGTCTCTTTGACAGTTCAAAAGTGCCTGTAAATCGTTTAATTGAAATAAATGCTTTGAGTTTGAGTGTTTGAGTGAGCACGCTCGTTACTCATTAAAATCATTGATGAAGAAATTTATGTTATCAATTCTGAAGACCACTGGCATAAGTGAGTGTGTGTTATCAGTGGTAACATGGTGACAGCTTGTGAGAAACCCACATCTATTTACAGAATCTAGTCATCATCTCATCACTTTATGTATTATTTTTTTTGTTCTACATTTATACCTGTAACTTTTATGTGTACATAATAAAAGGTATTCTATCTATATCTATGATCAGAGAGTCTAACTTTCGATTCGTCTACGAAGCAAAATGCCTAAAATTAATGTCTACACAGAAAATTGCCTAAGCTGTAAATCGCCTAGAGATCAAAATGTTTCTAAGTAGTCGAGATGGTTAAAATAAATTCACACTAGGGCCTCTCACCTGTAGGTTAGGTCAGGTTAGAACTGTGACCAGAAACGGTACTCCTTTTCTTCTCATAAAATAATAAACATATTGCAAGGTAGGCATTTTGGTTCATAGTCAGAATAAGGTTTAGTTCAAATACTGTATAGACATATTGCAAGGTAGGCATTGTGCTTCTTAGTCAATATAAGGTTTAGGCAATACTTGGCATAGACGTTTTGATTTCTAGCCAGCATGATCATAAAGGATCTCATCTAGTCTCACAAACCGCAGTGTCTCAAGACGAAAGTCTTTGACGAGTATATGTTGTAAGTGATGACCTATGGCACTGAAAAGTGGTCGCTCGCAATGGGCCTCTTATGAAGGCTGAAAGTCACCCAAAGGGCAATGGAGAGGGTTATGCTTGCAGTTTCCTTGTGATTGAATCAGATATGAAGAGATCTGCAGGAGGACCAAGGTAACCGACATAGCCCGAAAAATTGCCAGGCAGGGCACATTGCTGGCAGAACAGAGAAACTTCCATTAAAAATAAAATACATAAGTACCTCTTTAATGTATTTTGTCAAAGCCTCACTGCAGATATTATTTAAAAATAAAAATAAAACTCGTGTCTCTTTTTTTTTGCTTTGATTTAAGGAATGTGATCGCGACGATAGGTCGTGGTGGAGCAAAATGAAAAGATAGCGGACTGTATAACAAGTATAATGACGAAGAAGAATAAAAAGAAATTAAATAACAACGGTCGGTTATATATACGAAAACAAGAGAGGTTTAAAATGCGTTAGCGCAGCCGTGCATAAAGGCGAGCAACAGCTGACTGCCGTGGCGGTGTGGCGTGGGGGCCCGCGCTCGGCCTTCGGCCGGCTGATTCCCCGCTGTCCCAGCGTCCCTCGTTCACGCGGCGATGTTGAGTGAACGCGTCTCAACAGAATGCTAGAATAGTTTTAACCTCTTAGTGAAAAAGTATCATAAAAATTACGAGTATGTTATTAAGTAAAAAAAAGGAGCTAGGTCTGCCAACAAACTGTTTTGCAATTTAGCAGAGGTATATTTATATCTACACTAATATTATAAAGAGGAAAGATTTGTACCTATTTTTGTATGTTTGTAATGGATAGGCTCAAAAAGTACTGGGCCGATTTAAAAAATTCTTTCACCAATAGAATGCTACATTCTTCCAATTTGACATAGGCTACATTTCATTTTGAAAAAAATTTGGGATCCTTGGTAAAATTTGAACAATGTAACCGAAGGTGTAGAAAAATGAGTCTTAAAATGATAATTGTCTACCCCGTGCGAAGCCGGGACGGGCTGCTAGTCTTGTAAATAATTCAGTGGCTTGGTGGTAAAAGGGCCAAAGTACGTTTTTGTGAGAAATGAGATTTTACTGCCAGATTATTGAAAAAGTGATATATTACAGTGAAAGAAAACATATATTACAGTGAAGTGATGTATTATAGTGTGTGTGTACTAAAAGGGCGTAAGTATAACGACAATCTATGAAAAGATACTATGTTAAAAAGGCCAATGTGGTGTGTGTTTCTATACTGATTCATAAAAATTATTAAGTGTTAAAAGGGCTGCATTAAAGCCACTAGAAAAAACACAAAAAAAAAAAAACCACTACGCTAGTCGATACTAAATTTAACGTTAACTTGTTTTAAGTTATCTTTGATCGTTTTAGTTCCGAATCTCATGAGTCGGAACTAAAACGATCAAAGTTAACTTATGCCCTTTTTAATTTTATACATAATTTGGAGCCAACATAGGATTCTTGTTAGTGCTAAAAAGGCTTAAGTAGCAAATATTTTCAAAACTATCATTTTTTTCTTGAATTTAAATTTAATTCTTAAATCAACCTACAAATATGTATCAAATAAAAGAAAGAGATTTTTGTCATTCTACAATATAACATGTAAATAAAAACTATCAATGCTGGTTTAATGTTCTAATGCTTATTACTGAAAATATAAGGATTATTGATAGCACCAGGCCACAGAATTATTTCTGTGCATAAACACTTTTTTTTTTCAGTCATTCGTTCACGTATTCGTTATTCATCTTGCTCGAAAACTTTAAAAGCAGTTTCTTATCCACCTCTCTCATTCTAAGACCCGACATCTCTCCGGTGCATTGATATTTCTCAACGGATACCAACTTATCCGAGACTTACGGAACTAGATAGCTCAGAGATAGCCACGTTTGTACCATCTCTTCGCTCTTTGATACACTGCAGCATCCAATTAATATAGATCTTGCTTCGATTTGTCAACAGTTTATATGTAGTTTGTAAATAGTTTTGTCTGTGAGTTGATAGTTTCAGTAGCATTGTGAGGGTTAGGTTGGTAGTTTGTTTCAAAACTTTTTGCTGAAGTAATTTGATATTTTCTTGGAGGAGAGGACGAGACCGAGAAACATAATGAATAGTTAAGGTCAGAATTCGGACAACCAAAATTTACATAAATTTAATAATTTATAAGAGATTCTTGAGGTCGTGCTCACTAACGTAATGGTTATGAGCGTTTTACAATGTAGATAAAATTGTTCAAAGAAAGTGAGGTTATTTTTTAACCCGTCCTTGTAGATATATTAAGTTTCAAGATATGATTTCAAGACATTTTAAATAACTCCCTAGGCGAAATAATTTTCTTTTAAAACATTTTTCAGTAAACTTTATACATTTGCAAGCGTCTCACAGTCTAATCATACATCAAGCTTGGTATTGCGTCTCGAAGGACCAGCAGTCTGAAATTTAGAGATGCGCCGATTAATTCTTTAGCCGAATAGCCGACTGACCGACTATTCGGTCGACAAGTCGGCCAAGCCGATTTATTGCTTTCGGTGAGTACGAGTGTACAAAACCGAAACTATGATTTTAAAATAAATAATTGACAATAGGTTAATTATGTAAGCATATTGAATCTGTTGTCAATGATTTATTTTAAAATCTTTTAAAGCCTTTTCCCAGTTATGGGTTGGCTTCCAGTCAAAACGGATGCAGCTGAATACCAGTATTTTACAGGGAGCGACTGCCTATCTGACCTCCACAACCCAGTTAACACAATACCTAGGGTTGCTAACTCTCGAAAAGACCAACCCGAGAGAATTTTAAGAAATCGAGTAGGGGGGGGGGGAAGAAAATCTCAATAACTTATTAATTTTTAAATTTATATTTACTTTGCTTTCGAGCAGCATCTAATATTTGACGGTTTTTACCACGAAATCATAAAAGTCATTTTACATGAAAAATCGAAGGTTGTTAGTATTTGTAACTCTGCTTTTACTAAAGAATTTAAGAACATTCGGTTTCTTTCCTTGCTCCATACTTGTTTCATCATGCTGAATACGCACTCGGAAGAAGCATTAGAGACAGAAATGCAAAGAACAAACGAGACAAGTTTTTTCAATTCAGGACAAGGATTTCTGTCTTCCGATTTCATAAACAAGTTAATAAATCGACTCGATTTTCTGCAACGAGATGTGGTTGATCTCACTCTCAGAAAAATCGGAGAAATTATTGTTATGTATATTTTCAGCCATCCACTGACCAACCGTGGCAAGTATAGTTTAACCTGATCAATCGACCCGTGCGGCTGTTATTACTTAGCCACGAGCCCCTCTTAGATAGCCCCTCATAGACAATAGGTTACGCATCTTATTTAGAGTTGTAGAAGTTCGTTTTTTTGTTTAAATTACATTTTTCTTGATTTAAGTTCAATGGTTGATTACCAAAAGAAGAGTTCCTATTCCAAGATTATCATCTTGGAATAGGAACTCTTCTTAGAAACAACTAGTACAGCTGATTCTAAAATAAAAATTAGTATCAATAATAAAGGTGACGATTTCTTTTCAAAGCTTTAAGCTATTTTTAAGCATAGAAATATGAAGTCTTTGGGCACTGCCGATAGAAGTGAAAACTAAGTAACTAAAGCATTCGGTGACGATGACGCGAGTTCCATGAATTTTGTTCACCCAAAAAGTACACATTTATATACACAGTATACATATAGCTCATGGAAAGCCTTCGGTGACGATCGCGAACCCATAAGTTTTTCCCCTACCAAAAAGTGCTCAACGCGCCTAAAGAAGTTTTCACTTCAAAAAAAAGTAAAGAGCCGACTAGTCTTCGCTTTCGCCGACTACAAAAATGGCCGGATATTCGGCTTTCCGACTAGTCGGTACATCTCTACTGAAATTCTGAATCATTTCAAATGCACTGTGTACACGTCGGATCATGTTTAATTAGATTAGGGGCTGCTAACTTTGGAGAGCAATGTATGAAAGTAATTTAATTCGTTACTGAAATTTGTGATATTACTTTGTTGTATTTGACTTCGAATGTAAAGTACTGAGACCTACTGAGCTGTATTCGGTTAGTCTGGAAGCCAACCCCAACATAGTTGGGAAAAGGCTAGGCAGATGTTTATTTAACTTCGAATACCTTATTCGGATTTGAGTTCGGAGAATTTAGGGCATTCACATTACAACAACGCACAATTTTTACTTTTTATTTGTATTGTTAATTTTTTTGGTTTTTTGCCACATGTGCCTGCCACTTCAACAATTTTGGAATGTTATTTTATTGCACTCGGTAACATGTTCAAAGGTTTTGAATTTAGAATGTCAATTTTACTGTTTATTTTTTAATTTTAATCTTGATGTGTTAATTTTAATTTTGATTCTAATGATAATATTGATATTTTTTATTATAATTTCGATTATGATTTTGTTTTTTACTTAATGTTTTGTTTGATGTTTTGTTCATTGTGTCTAATATACTTTTTCTATCCTCACTACGAGTAAAAAATCTTGTTTGAACATATCGATGGCCATAAATGGCAATAAACGTATAAGAGAAAAATGACAACATTTCAGAAAAAAATAAAAACGTTTAAACTTCAATAACGCTCATTTCATTGTAAATAGGTATAAATAATGTATAATCGAATTATTGGTAAAAAAATAAGCTATAGACTTGTATATTTACTTTCTTGGCGACTAAAAAAGTATGTAAAATTATAACATAAACTATAATTCCTATAATTTTAAAATTAATTATTTCCCTAGAATAAAGAAATTCAAGATTATAATAGGCGTGTTTTGAGTCTAAAATTCATAAAAAAATTAAGTGGGTGCAGGATAGGCAAAAGAAAAAAAAAATGAAAAAAAATTATCGTGTAAGAAGCATTGCACGTTTATTCGGTGGGGCCATCGATATATTTAAGAAGCTATTTTGTGTATAAGTGCTGTGTACGCCTGTGAGTGACTAATTCAACTCAATGCTTATGTTATTTTTTATTATTTTAATATTTCTAATGACTAGGTCATTGGTGTACCTTTCAAATAAAATAAAATAAATAACTCGTGGCGTGGATCGATTGATTTGCGAGGTTAAGTTGTGTTGCTCGTGGTCAGTACGCGGATGGATGAAAAAATTAAATAAAATAAAAAACTATCGAGACCCCTTTTTGCTTAGGAAAGCATGTTTAAAAGACGATTATGGTCGTGACATAAAATTCTTGCTATAAAGAACTCGTTAAACTGTCGATCCCAGTTATTACAATAACATAAACAAGCATATTACAAATTAGAGGATTATATCCAAGATACGAATGCTTGGAAACATGTTAGTCCTGCTCCATAGGACAATTTAGAGTCTAGACAAAATCAAATTGGTTGCTAATTGAATTGTATAATTTATAATTTTTATGATAATTTAATTTTATTTTCTGTGATTAATATACTTTAACTCACACACTGACTTATTATATTTAAATTTTTTAGGAAAATCATATACAATGTTTGTAAATATGTGAGCACCATGTATCTATCGCATTTATTAATTTGTCTGTCATTACTTCACTTTTCATCCTTTTTACCTACTGTGGTACCTATAGTAATTTTATTCTAGGTACATTGTCTTCACCTATAATTATATTTAATGTGTACAAACTATTGTTAACATTTTAAAAGAGTAAGTATGGAGTTTCTTGCCCATTCTTCTCCATACCTAACTACCTTTTGAAAGGCAACTAGAATCAATTAACTATTTTTGTAACTTTTGACGTTCAAAAGTACCTTTTATGTGCCTGTTTGAAATAAACGATTTGACTTTGACTTGACTTTGATTATCTGATGGCAATCTCCAATCCAATCAAAAATATCTTTCATAAGAAGATTTTACACAGTAGTTGCCCCTTTTCTTTACAATAAAATAAATAAAGAACTCAACATATATCCGCTCAACAAATCTTTATGTAAGAAGACGGTACATAACTACCTAATTGCTCTTTCCTATGAGGAAACGGAGAACCTGTTCATTATTCAGAAGTAATTAGTGCTTTTATCAAATAAACAATTTAATTCTTATTATTTTCGGTAAGACGTATTTACACTTTCCAACACCCCAACACCTTTCACTACTCTACACTTACACAAAATAACGCCCAAATACACACCCACACACACTTTTGTATTGTCTCAGTTTTTTTTTCTTACATTCTTTGATGTATGTTTGTCGGGGCTAATATGTATTTTTGAGAGGTATCTCGGCATACAGCGCCAGCGCTGTATGCCGAGATACAGGACTCATCCTAGTTCGGCTACTGATGCTCCCATGTTATATAATCCAATGTACTAGCCTATAAGTATATATAATCCGTTGTATTATTTTGCTGAAATCAATTATTATTATTATTTATTATTATTTTATATACATTTATATATCTCGGGACCCTGGGGTCCCGGACCTTTGGAAGGCGTACGAGGGGCCGAAGCCAACTCGCAGAGGCCCCTTAGACAATTTTAAATGGAATGAGGCACCAACCGACGATTATCCCTGTATGCACTATGCAGGTGCACCCAAGGACAACCCCCGGTTGGTGTAGGACTATTGTAGGATATGGAAACAAATATATTGGACTATGGGTTTGGGTGGTTCAAATGGACTGGTTACCTAAAACTATGGAAGGACTATGGCCCCTGCCTGATCAATGTTTTATTGTACACGGATAAAATGGCAGGGGGTGACTTGCACACTCATTAATGGGCCCCCGGAAACGGTCGCTAGCACATAGTGATGTAGCGACAAGGGGGCAACATATCCTGAGGTGCTCGAGGAGTGGAGAGGTATTCCACGGCTCTCAGAACAATCCCAGAGCCCGGAAGATGGTCAAGATCCCTACAAGCACTTACTGAAATACTTCCTTCCTCCGAGCACGTTTGCTCTTGCGAATCTCCACTCAAGCCGGCCAATAAAGGCAAGAATGAGGTGGGAGCTCAGTTCCTCGTCAGTGTTCACTCCAGCCGGCCAATAAAGGCAAGCTAGAGATGAGGAACATGACTTCTCCCGGGAGATAGGGTCCGTGGGGTCGCAACTGCCCAACAGCTCGCCACATGCTGCCCTGCGGGTTTCTGTATCTCTCTTGGTCTGGCTCCTCACCCTAGACATGTTCCGGTAAAGTAAACTCTACCGGTACAGACCCAGAGTTCGGAGCGCGCAAGCCCCACCACGACGTCAACGTAGAGATACGGCGGTGGGGTTATTTATTATTATTATTATTTATTTATTATTATTATTATTTCGACGCCATATTTTAGTTCATTTTGTTATTAGTTTTATTTAGTTTAGGTTAATTTATTTTTAATTATCTTGATTTAGTGAAACTGTGAAGGATTAAAAACTGACGAAATTAAAAAAAAAATATATATATTATTTATTATTATTAATATTTAGAACAATAACGTTAAAATAACTAAGAAAATAAAACGCCTCCCAAATCAAAACCTAAGGACCAAAAATTAAGCTCGCGACATTAAACAAGACCGTTAACCCTATCAGACATGCTGCGTAACCCTCAGATTCTCGCAAACACCAAGACACGGAGTAAACACAAGATGATTAATTAAACCACGAAGGATTGGGTCCCTTAAACGGCTAACGTTTAGTTTGCTTGTATTTGAGCAAAGGGTTTGAATAATATTCAGATTGGAGTTTCACAATCAGGTGGAATACATAAGCATTTTGGGGTATGATTTGTGATTGATTGAGGGGCTCGTGGCTAAATAACAACAGCCGCACGGGTCGAATAAACGTTTGGCTACGTTTAGTGGCTTTTGTGGACAGTATATTAATGGGATATTATTAATTGCACACCAATTTTTTTTATCATCTATCAATATACTTCCATCTATACAATGTTCAACAATTTAAATATCTCGGCCATATTGTCACCGCGAGCATCAAAGAGATGTAGAAAGGGAACGAAGAGCATTGGCGGTTCGATGCAATATGCTTGTCCGCAGGTTTGCTCGTTGCACGTGTGAAGTGAGTGACGCTTTTTAAAGCATATTGTCAGACTTTTTACACGTGCAGCCTTTGGACAAGTTGTACGCAGAAAGCTATCAATGTTCTTCGAGTCCAATACAATAATGCATTCAGGATGTTGCTGGGGCTGCCACGCTTCTGCAGTGCGTCGGGAATGTTTGCTGATGCGCGCACTGATGGCTTCGCAGCGATCAGACGTAAGCGTGCCGCGTCGTTGCTGCAGAGGGTCTGGGGCAGCTCGGTCTCCTGAATGTTATAGCAGGGAAATTTGATTGCCCGCTCGTCCGTTATTTGTCCAACCTGCATGTTTTCTAACATAGTTATTAAGGTTAAATGTTTACTAACAAATGTATTATTGTTTCTGAAATGAAATTATTATTATTATTATATTATTATACTAATATTATAAAGAGGTAAAGTTTGTTTTTAAGTATGTATGTAGGGGGTAATCTCTGAAACTACTAAACGGATTCTGAAAATTCTTTTTATGTTAGATAGCCCAATTCCTGGGGAAGGTTATAGGCTATTTAACATCACGCTGCGACCTTAAGGAGCCGGACAAAAAGAAAAAAAAAAAGTCAGGAAGAACGCTATGTGAAAACGAAGAAATAGCGCGGGTAGGCAACGGGATGTGACGCGAGGGATCGGGGGCCAAAATTTCACGCGTACCTACGAAGTCGCGGGGTTTTTTTTTTTAACTAGTTCATCTCAGAGTTTAACCACGAGGGGTTGCTACTTTTTAACCGGACCTGTGGTTGCCTTAAGCTCCTACAAACTTAATGTCTCCAGCCAGGGCGTAAAAACTTATAAACTAAACGACTGCACGCTAAGCGCACCCCCTGTGGGGTACGAACCTCGGCTTAGGGCAGCGTCGGAGGGAGGGTGGCAAGGGACCGTCGCTGGCAGTCGCGGGACACAAGCTAGTCATTTATATACTTTTTTACATCAAATAAATTAATTCACTACAAATAAACTAATCGGGATTTGGGGCACCCCGACTCGGACAGGTTCATAAAGTTCGGAAAGTTTCATATAAAAAATTAGATCTAAAGAAAAACGGCCACATTCCTCTAGATCGTATTTTGTTGCTTCGTGTCTCAATATGAAACTTTATAAAAGGTATTAAGTGTTGGGCAGTTCTCATAGTTGTAACCTACGAGCTTCCAAGAATCTACTTCTCCAAATTCCTTCACATCATACCGGTTTTATGTCAAATTCTTACGCTATCTCTACTATAAAGCTCTGGAACGCGCTACCTTTTGGCATTAAAAAAGCTGAAAACAAATTTACTTTTAAAAGAAAAGTTCGTAACCACTACATAAGGCAGACTAAATAACTCTCTACGACTAAATAGTCTTAAATAATAGTCTAGTCATAGTAATTATTATTAGGTGGTATTTGTTAAAATATCTATTAGTTTATTTTATATGTATATGTGTATTAGTATCATAAAACTATATAAATTCTCGCAATCAAGAAGTTAGTATTTTAGACATTATTTTTGTACCCTATCACTATGTTTTTATATTTAACCCAAAGGTTGACTGGTAGAGAATGCCTTGTGGCATTAAGTCCACCTATATATTACTATTGTACCTGAAGTTTAAATAAATCTACCTATATACTAATACTAGCTTCTGCCCGCGACTTCGTCCGCGTTAAATTTCTTGTTCACCCGACCCACCCGTCACAACACATTGCCTGCCCGTGCTTTTACTTCGTTATCGCATAAACTTTCATAAAAAAAAAATGGTGTTCTAGTTAATAGAAATGTAATTCTTCCTCAAGAATTGGGCTGTAAAATGCAAAAAGGTTTTTTCAAATCCAACTCGCAGTTCCAGAGATTAGCGCGTTCAAAAAACAAAAAACCGGCCAAGTGCGAGTCGGACTCGCGAACGAAGGCTACCGTACCATCCATACAAATCCTTATCTTCACTAATATTAGAAATGTGAAAGTAACTCTGTCTGTTTGTCTATTTGTCTGTCTGTCTGTCTGTTACGTTTTCACGCCTAAACCGCTGAACCGATCGTCATGAAATTTGGCAAAGATATAGCCTGGGATATGGAGAAGGACATAGGCTACTTTTTTACGCGATAACCGACATCCACGCGGGCGGAGCAAAAAAAAAACGGCTAAAAAATCATGTCCGTTGTATGGGAGCCCCCCTTAAATATTATTTTTTTCTGTTTTTTAGTATTTGTTGTTATAGCGGCAACAGAAATACATCATATGTGAAAATGTCAACTGTTTAACTATCACGGTTCATGAGATACAGCCTGGTGACAGACGGACAGACAGACAGACAAACGGACAGCGGAGTTTTATTAATAGGGTCCCATTTTACCCTTTGGGTACGGAACCCTAAAAACTAACTCTTCAGCTTTAGAATAGACTACCTCGCAGAGTTGATCATTATTTTGCTGCGGAGTTATTATAAAACAGTTATATCTCCTAAGATATTCATTGAAATTAAATGATGTAAGGGCAACTTTGTTCAAAATTAAATACTTGTGATGAATAACGTATTTATTTGGATAAGGATTAATACCATGTTTATGAAAACTCCTTCGCACATAATGCATTAATTTCGAACAAATTTGATTACCATAAAAAGGTTATAATGAGTCAATCTTAAAAGATAGACATATGCTGTCGCGGACTTTTTTTTTGATAATTTAAAGATGAACAATTCCATCATACATGATATTTGTGTAACTTAAACCGTTTACGCAGCGCACGCAACGGAAGCTCTCAAAAAGGAATAATTTTTCCCGTTTTTGCAAGATTTTTCATTTATGCTCCGCTCCTTTTGGTTGTAGCGTGATGTTTGTTTGTTTGAACGCGCTAATCTCAGGAACTACTGGTTGGAATTGAAAAATTCTTTTTGTGTTGGATATTCCATTTATTGCGAAATATTATAGGCTATATAACATCACGCTACAACTAATAGTAGCGGAGCATAAATGAAAAATGTTGCAAAAACGGGAAAAATTATTGGTTTTTGAGAGCTTCCGTTGCGTGCGCTGCGTAAACGGTTTAAGTTACGCAAATATCATGTATGATGGAATTGTTCCTCAAAAAAAAAGTCCGTGACAGCATAAAAATATGTCTATCTTTTAAGATTGACTCACTATAACCTTTTTTATTTTGTTCGAAATGAATGCATTATTTGCGAAGGAGTTTTATCAACATAATATTAATCCTTATCCAAATAAATATGTTATTAATCACAAGTATTTAAATGTAAACAAAATTGTCCTTGACATCACTTGATTTCAATCATCGTCTTAGGAGATATCATAATTTTAAAATAACGGTTCGAATGAAACTTCTAGTTCGATTTGAAAAATTATTTAATTGTTGGATAGTCAAAAAGGAATAATTTTTCCATTTTTGCAAAAAAAAAAAACAAACATTTATGCTCCGCTCCTATTGGTCGTAGCGTGATGTTATATAGCCTATAACCTTCCTCAATAAATAGACTATCCAACACAAAAATATTTTTTCAATTATGACCTGCAGTTCCTGAGATTACTGCGTTCAAAAAAACAAACAAATAATATTAGTATAGATAACAAATATAATGAGGTTTCTAGAGTTTACTCAGAAATATTTCATACTATTGTAGCGCCGCTTAAATGAATAGACGGATTTATGTATTATTGACATGAGACCAGTAGCACCTGTCTGGTTTAACCATAGATTAAGGTAGGTAGGACACAAACGATTTTTGGTCGATGATATTTAATTTGATCTTAAAAAAAAAAACTCATTCTTAATTTTAAAGATGTTTTATGGGAAATAGTTGAAGGGTGACCACTGAAAACAGTGGTCACCCACACAACCACTATCAACGTTGATCGTCAGTGTTGACGGTAAACAGTTTTTTTGAACGCAGTAATCTCAGGAGATTACTGCGTTCAAAAAAACAAACAAATAATATTAGTATAGATAACAAATATAATGAGGTTTCTAGAGTTTACTCAGAAATATTTCATACTATTGTAGCGCCGCTTAAATGAATAGACGGATTTATGTATTATTGACATGAGACCAGTAGCACCTGTCTGGTTTAACCATAGATTAAGGTAGGTAGGACACAAACGATTTTTGGTCGATGATATTTAATTTGATCTTAAAAAAAAAAACTCATTCTTAATTTTAAAGATGTTTTATGGGAAATAGTTGAAGGGTGACCACTGAAAACAGTGGTCACCCACACAACCACTATCAACGTTGATCGTCAGTGTTGACGGTAAACAGTTTTTTTGAACGCAGTAATCTCCTGAGATTACTGCGTTCAAAAAAACTATTTACTTTTAAAAATAATTTTTCAATCCAACCTGTAGTTCCTGAATTGAAATTGAAAATGAAAATTTATTTTTGTGTTGGATAGTCTATTTATCGAGGAAGGTTATAGGAATATAACATCACGCTACGAGCAATAGGAGCGGAGCATAAATGAAAAATGTTGCAAAAACGGGAAAAATTATTCCTTCGACGCTGATCTGTGTTGCCGGTGGTCAACACTGATCTCAATGTTGATGGTGGTCAACACTGAGATCAGCGGTGACAGTGGTTGTGTGGGTGACCACTGTTTTCAGTGGTCACCCTTCAACTATTTCTCACAAAATATCTTTAAAAATTAAGTATGAGTTTTTTTTTTAAGATCATTTTAAATATCATCGACAAAAAATCGTTTGTGTCCCATGCATCATGTTGAGTGGAAGCCTTCTTGTCACAGTCATGACGTGCTATTGCCGACACTTTCGGTTTTGTGCTCGTGATTATAATGTGGATCTATTTTGATCAAAATTTCTGTCTACTACTCGAGTTAATTATTTTTTTGTATGCACGTGTTTCTGTGGAAAATGAACCTGTTTTTTTTTTCTTTCTTTCTAGTTACAAAAATTACAGGTACAGATTTTTTTTACCACTAATTTTGTTGCGCAAGGGTATTAAAATATGTCGGAAATGTTTGCGCATGCAAGCCCACACCGACGGCTTCTATTCAATTATACGCAAAAATACTGTGTCGCTACTGAGGAGAGTGAGGGGCAGTCAAAACAGTATCCTGAAAACTGTAGCCGAGAGCTTCAGCTTTCCGAATGACAGCAGTTTGTGCGGAGATTCATTTTTACTAACACTAGGCAATAAGTTATTTTTTATTATTAACATAAGCGGGATATTTACCATGTTTATTCATTGTTCTAAGTTCCCGATATTTCGGCGCTGTTGCAAGCACCATGATCACGGATAAACTGAAGTCACTGCGGGTGGGTGTTTATGAGAAGACAAAACGGTCTACCCTATTTCTTGTTCGTTGTAAATATCCCGCTTATGTTAATAATAATATTAGTGACCATGACAGTTTAAAAGTTATTTTTTTTATGTTACTAACACTCTAAGGATATTTGTGTCCGAAATAAAACGATTATTGTCATTATTATTTGACATTTTATTTTAATTTCAATTATGTGACCCTTATAAATTGTACCTACGAGTACTCGTTTGTTTATTTTAATTGCAGTTGTCATTTAATTTTAATTCTGTGACCTTTTGTACCTACTTGTTCGTTAATTTAATTACATTTGATATTTTTACCCACTCATTCGGTTATTTTTAATTGTTTTGTCATTTTATTCTATTCTGTTGCAGTATTGTGAAATTTAATTTTATGATAAACTAGCTTTTGCCCGCGGCTCCGCCCGCGTGGATGTCGGTTATCGCGTAAAAAAGTAGCCTATGTCCGTTTCCATATCCCAGGCTATATCTCTGCCAAATTTCATGACGATCGGTTCAGCGGTTTAGGCGTGAAAACGTAACATACAGACAGACAGACAGACAGACAGACAGAGTTACTTCGAATTTATAATATTAGTATGGATGGGTTGTATAGGCTGAATTAAATGAAAAAAAATGTAAGAAAATTTTAATTTCGCGGGCTACCTTTGCGCATCCACCTTGAGCCCCGATTTTCTTATTTGAGCCTTTAAAGCTACATTTAACACATGCGCCACAAAAAAATCTTTTCAGAAAAAAGGGTAACAACAAAAAACCATCACTCATTTGCGGCCTTCGTATACCAACCAAAATTGACACAACCAAAGCTTTTAACCAAATCCTTTACATCCAAAACACCTGTAATACCTTCAAATACGTTCGCCGGTAAAAAAAAAAATATAAAGCCGTAAAGAGTAGCAAACAAAAACTAAATCGCGTACAATCCTTTGATCCTTCCAATTGAAATATTTCACGTGAAAGTATAAATCACAGAATAGATAGGTACAGAAGGTCGGGTCCATATAGTGAGCGAAAACGCACGCACACACTCTTCACGTAGGTACAATCACGGGCATGGACATCTGACCACCGTGAAAACAAAATCCCGTGCACATCATCATGTGCACGGGATTTTGTTTTCACTGTTTGCCGCCTTTTTGCATCGACGAATTAAAAAAAAAATTGGTTGTCTGTAAAGTTGGTTTACGGACGATAGTTTAACGTGACCACGTCATAACAAAACATTGATGCGGTGCAAGCGTACAATGAACGTAACGGGACAATGAGCGTAACGGGACAATGAGCGTAAAGGGACAATGAGTCATCCTTTTTCATGCATGCAGCCAGCGTTCATCGATTTATTAGACGTTGTCACGTCAAAAACTTTTGTTTGAATAAATTTTTTGCGGTCTTTTTTTTTCATTTACAAAATCAAGGGTCTCAGCTTAAATCAGATGCTGCGATGCTATTGGTTGATGAGTATGCTGTTGGTAGGTAAGCGTTACTATAGCGGCCGAGTGCCGCAATCAGGAATAGTCCTTAGGGTGCAGGTGGTCAGATGTCCGTGATTTCGATAGTACAGTGAGTGCAAGCGCACTCGCGACTGACATTTGTTTGAGACGCCAGCGTACGTATTTATTTATTTATTGAATACTTCAAGCACAGAAATGTACAGAGGTGAACTTAATGCCATCGGCATTTTCTACCACTCAACCTTTGGGTGATGCAGAGACAAACAGTGGTAGGTACAATTACGAAAAATTTTGTAATAAATATAAATATACACATGTACCTGTTCCAAACTATAAATTTAATATATATACCTAATTATATATAAATATAAGCACAAATAAATATACATAAATACACGAATATACTTCTTCTTCTTCTTTTCGTTTTGACGGTACATCTATACTGTTTGGGCCCAGTAGGTGGCCACATTTAATGCGGTGTCAGAGGCGTTATTCAGATCGTCAAGGGTGCAGGTGAACGGACAATTGGGACATCTAGCAGATGGGACATAGTCTGTTCAGGAGCACCGCACTCGCATTGAATGTTAGGTGAATCGACTATGCCCCACTTCGCCAGGTTATGTTTGCAGCGTCCTACTTGAGTACGCAGTCGATTGAGAGCTTTCCAAATAGGCCACTGCAGTTCGCAACCGGGAGGCAGGTGCTCCTGGGGCTTTACGAAGTCTTGAGGTGGTGGATACTTCTCTTTCCACAGTACTACGCTCCCTGGATGGCCTGTCTTCGATCGCCTGCGTGGACCGTAAGAAGCTCCTGCGACTTTATAATATACTAAAACAAATAAGTCAAACAATGTCTCCTTATACATGTACAGCCTATGGGCATCTTACTCAGAGCCCTTCGTATCCAGTATAACAACGCGTTCAGTGCGGTGTTGGGGTTGCCCCGTTTCTGCAGCGCCTCGGGCATGTTTGCGGAAGCACGCACTGACTGTTTCCACGCCACTATGCGCAAGCGGTGCGCGACCTTGGTGTGCAGGGTGCGGGCTAGCTCCAACACTGTCCTGGCGATGATTGTTCAGCGACTGGATTGTCCCTACGTTGGGCATTGTTGTAGCAGGCATATTGCTGGTGCTTGATGTCTTTAAAAAAAAAAAAAAAATGAATTTTTATAACTGGGAGATCTGTATATACTGGTGGATCTGTGGATTATTAGCCTTATGGATACTTATTATAATATTTGCTTCTGACATAACTTCATTAACTTAATTTAATTTATTTTCCTATTTTATTTATTTTGCTTTGTACTTTTGACATTAATTGAATTGATCTGTAATTTATTTGTTACATATTCATATTTTTGCATCTTTAAATTTAACATTTACAACATTTAGGTATAACTTATAAAATTGACAAAATCGTGTATTGTTTTTGAATTTAATATGGGTCAAGGACCGTTTTTTTTAATGGGAAAACGTTAGCGTTGTGATGATACTGCCAGCTTCTTACGAATATGCTCGCGAACTTTTACTTTGAATGATAACCGGTTGATTGCCATCCTGATTTCCAGAGGGAGCGCATTCCACAGAGAGATAGACTGAACGAAGAAGGAAGAGTGAATAAAGTCTGTGCGGTGAGTGGGATATTAATGAAGGGCGTACGTTTCTGTGTACTTGCGTTTTCGCTCGTTGTATGAAGCCGGCCTTCTTATGTATCTATTTTGTGGCAGTAATGGTTCCATGTGTGAATGGAACTGTTATTTACTCGATAGCATTGTATATACAGGGTGCGAGTATTCGTTAAGTGGAGTTGTGTATCTGAGGTAGGTAGCAGATTTTAGTTATAAGCAGCTTTATTTTAGAGAAAGTATAGCATTTTGTGTTTGTGTGTCACGACAAAATAGGAAACAATATACATAGCAAAAGCATAGTTATGCTTTTGCTATGTATATTGTTGTGTATTATAGGCTAGTTAGCCTATAATGTTCCCACCGCTGGGACACAGTCCTCCTCTCGGTGTGAGGAAGTGGGCCGTAATCTACCACGTGGCCTCGCGGTGTTTGTTGTATTATGTTCTATGGAAATGCACGGTGGCTCGGTTTATGAGTCCGGGAATGAATTAAAGCAAGAAGTCTCATCGTGAAAAAGCTTATTTGGGAACACTTAATCATTCCTATTTCTCTGAGCAACCTTTCTGTTTTGGTTTGAATCCTCATTACTTACTCTTAATCCCTTCAAGCAATAGATAATTCGGTATCCTCCAAAAACTCGTTGAAAAACACAAAATTCACAAAAAAACTGTCACGAACAAAATCCATGAGACCGTCTCTATTATCCTTCACTAAAAACTTCAGTGATTATTCGAATCCGTAGCTTGGGGAAACCGCTTAGCGCTCAGGTGGCACCGAATCCCCTTGACAAATAGCTTGTGAGAGAAATTTACGGACACTGCTTTTACTGACTGAAATAATACTTCGCTCGCTTTTGTTTTTACTTCGATTGCTTCAAGAGTTTACTGGGATATGTGGTTGATAAATGATTTTGTTTCTGTAATGGTTTTTTGTAATTACATTTACACGTCAATCAACTTTTACTAAACTAGACTACACGGCGACGTCGGCATTTCCCATCCGACTACTCTTAGAAGTCCAAAACAAACTTAGAGGTCACAGTCTTTTTTAAAGGCCAGACATAATTTTGGTCTGATCATGTAAGGCTCTTATAGATTGGTGGCTGAAATGGTATTTTGAGGAAAGAATCACACAGATTTGAGTGGACCTGTCCAGTCACTGATGTCGTTGAATGTACGAAGAAGTTCTGTAATATTTCTCGCGTTGATCACTTTGGACTATGTTACTTTAATTAAACTTGCTCCTTTTCATTTGACATATTTTATGTAATTTGCTACAAGGATATTTTGGCACTCGAATGACGTTGATTTTCATTCAGGGGGGCGCCGTTGGTTAACAATTTTGCAAATGTTTTGTGAAATGTACCGAAAAAAATCGGCCGTATTATACGTATTTTTACTAAACAGAAATTATGTGATGCAGCGAAACGACCTCAAAATGGCGACACTTCCCCCCTCCGCTGCGCGCGACGCGTCACAGTCCTCACTCAACGCAACGTACCAAGTTCTTTGATCCTTTAGCTATTGAGTGGTGTCATTAAATTTCGGATGATAGAAACTGTACCTATCTCCTGATTTTGTTATCAGTTTTCTGAATTGCCTCTCACTAATGACGTATTCACGTCAAAACAAGATGGTGGCGTTAGTTCCGATTTTGGCAACACGTCAAAAGAACTTTGTAGCAGTATAGTCGCGTTAATTTTAACGTTGCCACTTATAGGGTTCCGTAGTCAACAAGGAATCTTTATGGTTTCGCCATGACCATGTGAAGATGTCACATGTCTTCGAATTTTTTGGTTTGGGTTTGGTTTGGTGTGGTTGGGTGGGTGGAATGTTTCCATTTTTAAATATTTAAAATATTATTTTTATAAAAACTTAGTTTATTAGTAATAATTATGTATTGTGTATTTATGTTATTTTTTATCTCATTGTATGCTGCACCGGTTGACGTCATCACGTCAACGCCGGCTGTCACTGAAAACCAGCGCTGGGGCTCTGTCTCGCATAGGGTCGCAGCATTATGCTGAGTGATGGCCGTTTTGCGTGGATGTGACGCATATTTACCCCCAACTTGTTTTTTTTTGTGTTTGTGTGCTTTTTTTGCGTCATATTTACCGCAAATAAACGTTTTTCTTTCTTTTCTTTTTTTCTTTTGGTGGGGTTTTCTCACGATGTTTTCCTGCACCGTTGTGAGAGTAGTGGTGATGAAATTAAATACACAAAGTAAGCCGTCGTATTCAGGTGGAATGGCAGTTCACTTTATCTATGTTTTCACGGTAATATTTCAACAGAATAGATCTGCTGTTTTTTGTATAAAAACCGTCGCAAGCAATTCGTCAAACTTTACGTCAGCAGGTTAGCCCTGCACACGTAAAGTTCGGAACGCGGGAAACAGCTCGCGCCGTTCCAACCCGCGCTCTGAAACGTACATGTAGATGCGCGGGGCTAACAGTTCGATCTAGCATATCGGCGCGACGTTAAGATTCACAGTTTTCTGCGCGCATCACGTGAGGACGCAAAATATACAAAAATTTCGGTTTGGAGCGTCGAAACTATTACGGAGGTCATACGTTTGTTCCGTGAACATCCATGTCTGTGGAAGATTAAAAGTAAGGACTACAGCAACAGGAACATCAGAAACAAAGCTTATGATGAACTTGTTGATTTTTGCAAGACATTAGGTTTTGCTTTAGCTAATCTATACTTTTACACACATTCGCCGTTTTTTTTAAATTAACTACAAATCCAGCTAACGCGATGACCAAACGAGTATGCATTTGTTACAACTGAGGCAAAACTTTTAAAATTTATAACGTTCCACGCGCCAGTCCAAACTGCAGTCGAAACTCCTGAAAAGCGATTTACACGCACAGTTCGGATCGTTTGTCTTAATATGTAAGATTCACCGGCGTTCCAAACCGTGGACTCATTTTTAATCGTAATTAGCACGACAGTTTGATCCGCAGTCCAAACCTCACAGATCCATCCGCGGTTTGGAACGCAGTCCCAGATGCGCGGTCCGAACTTTACGTGTGCAGGGCGCTATTATCCTAAGGTGACATATATAATTCACCTTTGACATCTCTTTCCCACAAAAATAATTCTAACAACAAAATACCTGATATATTTCAACTCAAAGGAAGACCGAGTACGCCATAATAGACCACTGGAGTACACTCCATTTCCACGAAACACACGAAATTTTAATATTTTAACAGGGAAAACAGAATTATGTACGTTTGGAAGCAAAGAAAACCTTTTAAATGTACATTTTGTTTGTAACAAACACACGTTTCTCGTTAGACAGTGATTGATGATGTGCTTTTGTTTTAAAATATGTGGTAATGATAAGTAATATTATGATAAATGCGGGACTGCTTTGGCGGAAAAATGTATAGGTACCTTCCTTTTTAGGGCTCCGTAGACAAATGGCAAAAAACGGAACCCTTATGGATTCCTCATATCTGTCTGTCTGTCTGTCCGTCCGTATGTATGTCACAGCTACTTTTTTCCGAAACTATAAGAGCTATTCTGTTGAAACTTGGTAAGTAGGTGTATTCTATGAACCGCATTGAAATTTTGACACAAAAAATAGAAAAAAAAAAATTGGGGGTTCCCATTTTGGGGGTCCATACTTAGAACTGAAACTCAATTTTTTCCATCAAACCCATACGTGTGGGGTATCTATGGATAGGTCTTCAAAAATGATATTGAGGTTTCTCATATCATTTTTTTCTGAACTGAATAGTTTGCGCGAGAGACACTTCCAAAGTGGTAAAATGTGTGTTTAGAAGTTACAGCTTGACCCCTGTAACTTCTAAAATAAGAGAATGATAAAACTACAAAAAAATATATGATGTACATTACCATGTAAACTTCCACCGAAAATTGTTTTTTTTTTTATCGTCCACCGTGCTTGCTGCTACGGAACCCTTCATGGGCGAGTCCGACTCGCACTTGGCCGCTTTTTTGTTTTTGCATCGCAATGAAGGTCTGTTGTCAAACCTTTTTTCTGAGGGTAAGTCCTTATAGATACCCTTCGTAAGCGATGGGAAAAGGTTTTTGTTTACCTCTTACTAGCTAAATTCCCACGGTATTCCATTTTTAGTTCGGATAGCGTGAAACGCGCATTAGTTTCCCAATTCTCGGCAGGTACTTCAGGCCCTCCACAGTTTGGTTGACCCCAGTCCTGTCATTCTACTACGAGTACTGTGTTCCCAAATTTGTTGTTTGTTGTGTTTGTTTGTTTGTATCATAAACCTTTCAACTACAAGGCAAAGAACCTCTTGCTTATGAACTAACTTATCTGTGGATAAAATCTAGACAAAACTTACTTTTCCGTCCTGAAATTCCTATAAAGCCAACAAAATTGAGAACGTATGATCCTTAATCGACGTAAGTCATCATCATCATTTCAACCGAAAGAAGTCCACTGCTGGACACAGGCCTCCCCCAATTGGGGGGTTTGCCATAATCGCCATGCTTGACAGGCGGGTTGGAGATCGCAGTATGGTGTTAAAAATGCATAGAGAACGCTGCTGCCCATTCTTTAGTAAGTCCCTTAGTCGCCTTTTACGACACCCACGGGAGGGAATGGACGTAAGTAACGAAAGACGGAAGAGACATGGAAATCGACGTATATAATAAGAATGTTTTTTTAGAAATTCGACACCAGACAACAACAATAACAAGACAACAAGTAACATTCAATCAACGATAACCATAATGGAAGATAACAAATGTATGGGATTGACATAATTCATAAGCTACTGAAAAGCTTATGTCGAAACGCTTTCAAAGCGATTGCTACTTTTCTAGGCCCTCAGGTCAAACGGTATTGTGAAGCGAAGCTACACTATAATATTATAAAGAGGAAAGATTTGTACCTATTTTTGTATGTTTGTATGTTTGTAATGAATAGGCTCAAAAAGTACTGGGCCGATTTAAAAAATTATTTCACCAATAGAATGCTACATTCTTCCAATTTGACATAGGCTACATTTCATTTTGAAAAAAATTAGGGATCCTTGGTAAAATTTGAACAATGTAACCGAAGGTGTAGAAAAATGAGTCTTACCCGTGCGAAGCCGGGACGGGCTGCTAGTACATTATAAAGGAATGAGGAACAGGTTGTAAAGTTCAAAAGGGAGGATCCTCCGCCCAGATAGGTGTTGTGTCTGGAGGACAACTTCCCGACGAATTGTCGCAGCCATATTGTGTAACACGCCGTATTACAAATAGGCGCGCCCGATTGAAAAATGTCGCTGTTTTGAAATGCGGTTACCTTCCGTTCAGCTGGATCGTGGAGGCGGTACATTCTACAAAGCGGCGTTCAACGTTTAGCTTTATTGTAAGTAGCGTTCGCCGGCCGCTGCCACGACACATATATTAATATAATGACGTCACAACTTGAGACGACGTGCCTATGTGAAGGACGCTTTTTGTATACATTTTCCTTGTATTGAAATATTCATATTGAATTCGTGGTGTATGAAGAATATTTATGGGGAACAACGGATTGACTGTCTCAGGTTTTTGTAAAGATGATAAAGAGAATGTAGGTATATTTTTGGTCTTTGGTGTCGCTTTTCTGTGTGTTTGCATAGTAAAATATGAAAATTCCAATAAAGAACATACATAACACTAGCTTTTGCCCGCGGCTCCGCCCGCGTGGATGTCGGTTATCGTAAAAAAGTAGCCTATGTCCTTCTCCATATCACAGGCTATATCTCCGCCAAATTTCATGATGATTGCTGCCACGACACCGCTCGCATCGCTCGCTCGGCTCACGCGTGGTTGGTCACAGTTCTAACCTAACCAAACCTATTTCACCCAGTACAAAATGTTAAATATTTTCACTTTGTTGTGACACCGTTGTCGATTGCGACGCCATTTTTGTTGTTATGATCATGCGGCGCGTGTCAGATTTCAAAGCGGCGTATCGAAGATGCGCCCGTTTGTGTGTGGGTGCCACGTTACTAAGCCGCTTTGACGAACGCGAATTGCTCAGACAATGTGGCGTACTTTATTTCAGCCGAATTGGAATTAGGCTGAACGAAAGGTAGCCGCATTTAAAAACAGCGACGTTTTTCAATTGAGCTCGCGTATTTGTAATACGGCGTGTTATACGATGAGGCTGCGACGTATACAGGGTGGGAAAAAAAAGACCGTGGTTGGAGGAAAAGTACCCTTAATATTGATGATGGCAAATTTTACTGAAAGGAAACATTCCTTTATTTTCAAAAATAATTTCAACTGCATTTAAAGATTTTTGAAAAATCACCTGCTTGAGCAATATTAAGGGTGCTTTTCCTCCAACCACGGTCTTTTTTTTTTCACCCTGTATATGCCAGTCGCGCGGTAAACTCTACTTGCGCGATGCAGGATTTTTGTGACATTAAGTCTTTGATGCGTAGTTCGCATGTGGCATTGATAGATGGCCCACGACATCACAAGAACATTCATTATAGTTATCAGGATGACAATGATGTTAATAAGGATATGCGCCTCCAAATTCCACATCAATTTTTGTTCCACATTACACCATCTATTAGCCATACTGAAGGGACGAATAAATTAGCCTCTAAACCGTAGGAGTATGTCCTTTTTGCGGTTCAACAACCTCATATATTTTAATATAATGACGTCACAACTTGAGACGACGTGCCTATGTGAAGGACGCTTTTTGTATACATTTTCCTTGTATTGAAATATTCATATTGAATTCGTGGTGTATGAAGAATATTTATGGGGAACAACGGATTGACTGTCTCAGGTTTTTGTAAAGATGATAAAGAGAATGTAGGTATATTTTTGGTCTTTGGTGTCGCTTTTCTGTGTGTTTGCATAGTAAAATATGAAAATTCCAATAAAGAACATACATAACACTAGCTTTTGCCCGCGGCTCCGCCCGCGTGGATGTCGGTTATCGTAAAAAAGTAGCCTATGTCCTTCTCCATATCACAGGCTATATCTCCGCCAAATTTCATGATGATTGCTGCCACGACACCGCTCGCATCGCTCGCTCGGCTCACGCGTGGTTGGTCACAGTTCTAACCTAACCAAACCTATTTCACCCAGTACAAAATGTTAAATATTTTCACTTTGTTGTGACACCGTTGTCGATTGCGACGCCATTTTTGTTGTTATGATCAGCCTATGTCCTTCTCCATATCACAGGCTATATCTCCGCCAAATTTCATGATGATTGGTTCAGCGGTTTACAATGAAAGAAATTTTTGCATAACTGTAACAAAAGTTTTGGTTACTGTTTACACAAAAATTGTAACTTTGAATTGCGAACTAGATGTTATCTGTTACAAAACCCTGTTTTGTACACTACAAATTCGTTTTGTTTAATTTAAGCAAAGTTTATATCCTTATAACTAAAGTTAAGTTATTTTTGAAGTAACTTAATTAGTTCGGCAATTTTTTTTTTAGTTTGTTTTATTTTATACATTTGAGGGCAATTACTTAAGGAATTGTATTGCTGATTCTAATGATTATAATTCTGTAAATACACACTTGTTCCGGTACGCGGTCGTGACTTTATGAAAACGTCATTCAACAGACCAGTTCTAACTTAGACAGATGTATTCATGATTGTACTAATTTGAATTCTGTAAATACATATTTGTTACGCTCGCGTATCATATTTTGATCAACATACAACTTGCCAGTGACTAGCAAATTTAAAAAAATAAAAATAAGGAAGAATATTTTAATTTCGCGGGCTACCTTAGCCCTTTAAGTAGTCAATTCGGACTACGGGACTAGAACTTACCTATTCTGTTACATATCGCACAAACTGTAACACACCAGCCTATCCTGTCGGCTATCGATGCCTACTACACTACACTACGTAGACAACATGGCTTTTCCACGTTAACTAGGATACCGACCGTTCGGTAGCATGTCGAACGTAGTCGGTAAACTACGACTTGGCACCAATGCTGGCACGAAGATGCTGGTTTTGCTCTCGTGTCGTATATAAAGGTGTTTTGAATGAATGTGGGGTGTAGATAAAGAATATGTGTTATATTTATTTGAATTTTTAGGGTTCCGTACGTCCGAATGAATAAACGGAACCCCATAACACTTGTGTGTCTGTCTGTTCGTCTGTTACAGCCAATTCGCTCCAAAGTCAAAGTCAAAAGTTAAATAATTTATTTCAAATAGGCACATAAAAGGCACTTTTGAACGTCAAAATTTACACGGAAATAAAATTGATTCTAGTTGCCCCTATCAAAAGGTAGTTTCGCATGGAGAAGAATGGTTCCAACTCTACGTGGAGTTGTGGAGTTTCTTGCCGGCTCTTCTCCACAGGAAACGACTAACTCGAACCGTGCACCTAGCTTCTGACGTTTCATAAGTGCCCATGTAGGTTTATGTGAAATAAAATATTTTGATTTTGATTTTACGTCTTCCAGTACGGAGTCGCTACTCTAGAACCTTTCGGCCCCATCGGGCATCTCATCAATCATGTCATTAATATTTTATATACTTAGATTATTTTATATTTTGTGAATGTGAGAACGTTGTAGGCCTAGTAGAGTGTAGATTTGTTGGCGGTTTTCTATTTTGTTAAGTACCTGGTAATTGTTGAAAGGCCTACACTGTCCTCCCATACCTATTATCACTGTTATTTAATAATATTGTAAAGCCAATTATTTTTAAAAGAGTAACCGTGGAGTTTCTTGCCGGCTCTTCTCCATAGGAAACGACTAACTCGAACCGTGCACCTAGCTTCTGACGTTTCATAAGTGCCCATGTAGGTTTATGTGAAATAAAATATTTTGATTTTGTTTTTTTTTTTTATCTGTTCTGCAAGCAATTCGCCCTACCCACTGCCACTAACATGAACAAATAAACAGTTTTAGTCTACACCATTTTAGTTCTAACAGAAATACAATTGCTGCGCTTGACTCGGTGGAACGCAGAGCTAAGAGGCTCATTGGCGACGTAAAACTGGTGGATGCCAAGCTTCACAGCTTGGCTCATCGCCGCAAGGTTGCCTGCTTGTCGGTCTTCTACAGATTGTACTTCGGAGAGTGTGCCCATGAACTCCACGACCTCATTCCACCGGCCCCCTTCTACCATCGGACATCTAGACGCACTGCAAGTTACCACCCCTACCTGGTTGATATTCCACCAACTCGCACTAAGCGTTTTCAGACGTCTTTTATAATGCGCGCAGCAAAGGAGTGGAACTCTCTGCCTGCGTCTGTGTTTCCGAACGCCTACAACCCTAATCTATTCAAAGTGAGAGTGAACAGGCTTCTTCTGGGTAAGCTCACTCCATCGTAGACTTGGTCTTTGTCATCCAGACCTAGACTAAAGTCAAGAGCAAACTCATAGTAGAATAATAAAAATACCAAACTGTGTCAAACGCCTACCAACACGCCTACCTGCTATTAAAACACGTCACACAAAATATTTACATAATGTCACAGAAGCATTTCCGTATAAATATAAGCCTCTATGTAAGATAATACCGCTCAGTACTTACACACCTATAACAGTAGGTATGTAGGTACTACCAGCAAACATCACACGAAATGTTCGGGCGAAGTAAATGCAAACGTGGGGGGTCGATTATCGAAGAAGTTTCTAAGCGATTTTTTTAAAAGTTTATTTTAAGGAACATTACTTTTTGAGCTTATTTGGAAAATAACTTTATAAAAGCTCTTTATCATTTTTGAATTTAATTGGTAAATAATACAGGTTGGCATACATTGACGCGGAACCCATAACCCATGGATTCAGTAGGTACATGATTCTGAACTACCCTGCATTGAAAATTTTTGGTGGGTTATTAAAGAAAAAAGCAATACAAGCTGACCGGACGAACGTTGTCCTATTGTTTAGAACTCGATCGCAGCGCCACCTACCGGGTCCAATTGTGAATCTAAACCATTCAGGGTCCCATTCAAATATACACACAAAATTTCATCAAAATTGGTCCTGTAGTTTAGGAGGGGTTCAGTCACAAACACAAGCACAGAAGAATTGTATAATAAAGATGAGCGTGATTCGCATGAGAATCAGACAGGACAGAACTAACCAAAACTAAATAAAATTGTCTGTTGAAATGTTCTTTGACAACAACTCCTGGTAATCACGGTCGGCACGGTTGGCGCAGTGGTTAAGCGATTGACTGCTGCGCTGCGTGTCGTGGGTTCGATTCCCGCACGGGACAAATATTTGTATTACATACAAGTAGTTGTTCCGGGTCTGGCTGTTTGTGTATTTGAGTATAAATGTTTGTAAACGCACCCACGATACAGGAGAAATTCCTAGTGTGGGGCAACGTTTACGTATTTAAAAAAAAAAAAGAAAAAAAATAAGAAAAGAAAAGAATATCAAAATATGAACACAAACTTGATATTTTCACATAGCGAGTGATTATTTTGACGAGTGTTTCAAGAATCCAATGCTATGTATGGAAACATTAAACTTGACAGTTAACAGGATGAAGAAAATTACCATTTGTTTACTTACTAACGTGTGAATGCATTTTTTATTAGATTGTCAGTATAGAATAACGTTATATTTTTGTGGTGCCGGACGTAAAGAATAGCAACACCCCATTTCCTCCCGTGGGTGTCGTAAAAGGCGACTAAGGGACTTACTAGAGAATGGGCAGCAGCGTTCTCTATGCATTTTTAACACTATACTGCGACCGCCAACCCGCCTGCCAACCGTGGCGATTATGGCAAACCCCCCTAATTGGGTGAGGCCTATGTCCAACAGTGGACGTCTTTTGGCTGAAATGATGATGATGATTGAAGGCACTCCTTTTGTTAGTGCAAAAATGTATATATCTATTTTATAACTATTAACAAAAATCTATCTTTATTATTTTTATTTTACGATGGGTTTGCTCTTGAGTCTAGTTTAGGTCAGAGGTGACAGAGACAAAGTCGACGATGGAGTGAGCTTACCCAGAAGAAACCTGTTCACTCTCACTTTGAATATATTAGAGTTGTATCTTCACCAAGTGATGTCTATTTGTGTCAAATTTGGCTCAAAACCATCGATCACTTAAGTGATCGATGCTCAAAACCCTGTAGGTGCAAGACAATATGTGACCATGACAACATGTCAATTAAGAGCCAGCAAACCGTTAGCATAATCTATACTATAATATTATTAATTAATATTTTAAAGCTGAAGAGTTTGTTTGTTTGAACGCGCTAATCTCAGGAACTACTGGTTGGAATTGAAAAATTATTTTTGTGTTGAATAGTCCATTTATCGGCTATGATAATAATAATAATATCTTTATTTGTTCAGACTACAATGGTCTATAGTGTTACTAACAAAATGGCTTAGCCTATGTTAGTACTTAATAACTAAAACAGAACGGGTCCGGTTTGCAAGCGCCCACACTAGCGGGCAGTCTGCCCGGGCGGCTATTGATTGCAGGATAGTGTTAGGACTGCCACGCAGCCTGCGGAGTAGCGAGGCAGATTTCTTACGCCACAGTGCATCAAAACTGTCAGTACGTGCATCTGCAAACATTGCCGAGGCACTACAAAACCGCGGCAATCGCAACAATACCCTGAATGCGTTATTGTATTGGATACGCAGAGCATTGTAAGCCTTTTGCGTATATGTGAACCACAGGGCTCCCGAGTACCGTGCTGTGCAGTATGCCTTAAAAAGGGTTATTTTAATGGCGTCTGTACATCGAGAAAATCTGCGGGCTAGCATATTCACCCTAACTGACAATGCTCTGCGCTCCCTCTCTAGATCCATGTCGTCTTTCAGGTTATCAGTAACCAGATAACCCAAGTATTTAAACTTATATACTCTGCTAATCAGGTGACCTTTCATTAGGAGAGGAGGGACAGCAGTGGGACACCTGGTGCCAGACCTGAAGACCATGAACTCTGTCTTACTTGAGTTGTAAATTAACCCATGAGTCGCAGCGTACGACTCACACTCATTGAGTAGCTTTCGGAGAGCACCGGTCGAGGGAGCCAGCAGCACCATGTCGTCTGCGTAGCTAATGTTGTTAAAACAAACTTTATATATAACATTACGCTACGACCAATAGGAGCAGAGCATAAATGAAAAATGTTGCAAAAACGAGGGAAATGATTCCTTATTGAGAGCTTCCGTTGCGTGCGCTGCGTAAACGGTTTAAGTTACGCAAATATCATGTATGATGGAATTATTTCTCTATGAAAGTTCTAAAAAAGTCTATGTTTTAAGATTGACTCACTATAACCTTTTTTATGGTAATCAAATTTCTTGGAAATTAATGTATTATTTGCGAAGGAGTTTTATCAACATAATATTAATCCTTATCCAAATAAACATGTTATTAATCACAAGTATTTAAATGTAAACAAAATTGTCCTTGACATCACTTGATTTCAATCAACATCTTAGGAGATATTAATGATAATAATATAATTAATGATAGTAATATAATATCTCCTAAGATGTTGATTGTAATCAAGAATTCAATTTTAATCAATTTTAAAATAACTCCACAGCAAAATAAGTATAGGCTATTTAAAATCACGCTACGTCCCTAAGAAGCCGAGCAAAAAGACAAAAAGTCGGAATAAATGCTAAGCGACAACGAAGTAATTGTGGGTTGTGGGCCGAAATTTTACGCGGACGAAGTCGCAGGCAGAAGCTAGTTAGATAGATAGATAGATAGAATACTCTTTATTATGTACACCATAAAAATTACAGATATAAATGTAGAACTGTTACATAGGGTGTCACAATGGGCGGTCTTATCGCTAAAAGCGATCTTTTAGCGTTAGCTTATAATTATCTCACTTCTGGGGCACAGGACTCCTCTCTGCGAGAGAGAGAGTGGACCGTAATCCACCACGCGGGAGCAGAGCGGTTTGGTAGATGTCACATGTCTTCAATGTTTTGGTTCTAGGAAATACCGGTTTCCTCACGAAGTTTTGCCTTTACCGTGTCGAGAGCAGTGGTAATGAAATAATGTACACAAAGTAAAACACTTGTCTTGGGGTAGACGTGTTCTTGAGTGGAGACCGCGAATCGGCAAACGTAAGGTAGGACATCCTCAGGCTTGGTGGAGCGACGATCTTCGCAGGGTGGTTGGTAGCAGCTATATGAGAGTTGCCGAGAATCGAGCTGAATGGCGTGCAATTGGAGAGGCCTATGTCCAGCAGTGGACTGCTATAGGCTGATGATGATGATGATGAAAACACTTGTCAGGGTTCGAATCTACGACCTACAACTCGTAAGTCGCGGCCACCACTAAGCCACCGCTGCTTCTGTTCTTTAACGTTTACTTTATCATTTGTAAACTTCGAAAATTATCAATTTGTAGAAGAAAACCATCTCCATACTTTTTGAGAAAAATAAATGGTCAATTCTCGTTGAGGTTACTATAATACGCCTCTGCCTACTCTTTCAAGGAATACTAGCATGATAATAATGCACCCCCAGTGCGATAAAGGCGTAAGTGAGAATACGTCACTTTTTTATTGCAGTTTCGCATAGCGCAGACAAAGATACACAATGCTCAATTTTTCTGTTAAGATCTGACGAAAAATTAAGCCATTATAACAAAAAAGACATTAATTGTCGCGTCACATAAGTTTTAAATTTTTTCATATAAAAAGGTCCATAAACGTGCGTAAAACTTAAAATATTAATTATTCTTTATACACGACAATTTGAGGTATCTGAAATATTGTTGAAAAAAAGCTTGATTTTTTTACTATTTAATGGTATATAACAAAAGACCATAAGATCAAATGCTAAATAGAACAGTCCAAACAGTTTTTTTTGCTCTCACTGGGGGTGCGATTAGACTGATTCCTACTTCTATTTAGATTTGATTTCATACAAATAATTGTTACGCATCTCACTACCTACCACTTTCGTAATTAAACACTAACTTTGAAGTAATTAAATCAATAGAACTAATTACCTCCAATCGTCTTACTTATCTTCTATACATCTACACAAATACATAAAATTTAAGTGTCTGTTTGTAATGTCAAAATAACAGCTTTTTAATAAATGTATAATAAACGGTACTTATAACAAAAAAAGATTTTTTTAAATTTTGTCTGTCGATCTGTCTGTCTGTTTGTTACGGCTAATCTCCGAAACAGCTGGACCGATTTTAACGAGACTTTCACTGGTAGATAGCTAGGTTATAAGGAGTAACTTAGGCTGTTTTTATTTCCTAAGAAAAAGCAATGCGGGCGAAGCCGCGGGCTGCAGCTAGTCATAAATAAAGCTAACCACTGTTTGGTCTGTAGTTTCATGTATGTGTAAAGTCAGACTGGTTAAACAAGGGACATAATATACAGGCAATTTTTAATGGATCCTTTAAAAACTTATTCAGCTAATTGAAGTAACTGAAAACCTGAAAAGGGGTATGAAGCCATTATTCATCATCATTAATTCATCATCATCATCATCATCATCATTTCAGCCGAAAGACGTCCACTGCTGAACATAGGCCTCCCCCAAGCACCGCCACTTCGACCGGTTCTGTGCTTCCCACATCCAGCGGATTCCTACGGCCTTCACAAGGTTATCGGTCCACTTTGTGGGAGGCCTTCCAACGCTACGTCTTCCAGTAAGCGGTCGCCACTCCAAACCCGTTCGGCCCCATTTGTTATCAGTTCTGCGAGCAATGTGCCCTGCCCACTGCTACTTAAGTTTAGCAATTCTTCGAGCTATGTCGTATGGAAGTGTATCGTATTACCCAGTTACTGGGTTGTGGAGGTCAGATAGGCATTCGCTCCATGTATAAAAACTTCATAACAAAAAAAAATAACACAACAAAGTAAAAAATAACTTTAATTTCGGAAGTCGGTGCCTTAAAGTATAAACAGACGACCGAATCGGTGTGACCCGCACCAGCGAACTGTACGGTGCGCTCTACACAACAGACGAGCACACCGGACTCCGAACAGTTAAACGAACCGTCCAGTCGTATTGACGACTGGACGGTTCGTTTAACTGTTTCAATAACCAGATGTCAACTTGCTCATCGCCTTTTATAAAATAATAGCTTTTGCCCTTGGCTCCGCCCGCGTAGATATCAGTTACTGCGTAAAAAAGTAGCATATGTCCTTCTCCATATCCCAGGCTTGTAGCTCTGCTAAATTTCATGACGATCAGTGCAGCGGTTTAGACGTGAAAACGTAACATACAGACGGACAGACAGACAGAGTTACTTTCATATTTATAATATTAGTATGGATTGCTTTTCCCGTTGCAGGGACGTTAATTGTTGAGGAGTTCTCCTAGTATTTCACCATCAGCTCCATTTCACCATTCGAATTGTGACGAGCATAAATTGCTCAGCAACCATATTAAAGTAATCGAATCGCAACCCGTGAAATACTTATTATTGAGTAGTTTCGGTGGCCATCTGTGGTCTTTCATCAGTTCCACTTCACCAAATGGTGCTTTCCGAGAGCAAAGTTACTATAAAAAATACCCAAATCGCTGTAGTTGTGCCTATAAAATTTGAAGATTTCCTTCGATTTCTCCAGTAGACTTGTTCTTGCTCGGTCATTGAACGGAGCGCTCCGATCTGGTACAATCTGTGAAATGTACTAGTTCGGTCTTCTAGTACTATTAGTTCAATACTATATGGTCTGTGATTAGTACCTACACTGACTCAATGAAGAGTTTTACAACGAGTGCCTGGATGGTATCACAGGCACAGATATGTTAGTAATATTTATGCTAGTTTTTGTGTTGTTCTACAACTTCCACGAAATTGCTGGCAAAAGCTAATGTAAATAATAACATTTTAATATTAAAGTAAGCGAATGGCAGCATTTATACCTATTCTGATTTTCCTTCATCCTTTGCAGGGTTAGGACTGCCATTAATTTCCCACTAGATCCAAGGATCGAGAGTATGCGTGACCAACATCTTATTGTATTTAGTCTGTGGATCCAAGTGCGAGTGATCGGACGGAACGTGATCGACACGAAGTACTAAATGACCGAAATACTATTAAGCTTACGGAATAGTTCATTCTAGTTCAGTGTCATGAATGAATTCTTCATAGTACATAGTACATGTACTACACAAGCCTATTCTCCAGGATCCCATCATCAGATCCTGACCTGATAACAATGGGACCACCTGAAAAGTATACCCTTTCAAACAAAAAAAGAATTTTTCAAATCGGTCTAGCCGTCTTCGAGTACATACGGGGAACATACATAAAAACAAAAAAAAAAATATTGGTTGTCTGTAAAGTTGGTTTACGGACGATAGTTTAACGTGAAAACGTCATAACAAAACATTGATCATTGAGCGTAACGGGACAATGAGCGTAACGGGACAATGAGACATCCTTTTTCGCGCATGTAGCCGGCGTTCATCAATTTATTAGACGTAGTCACGTCAAAAAAAAAAAAGTTTTTGAGGAACTGAGAACGTCCTCCTTTTTTGAAGTCGGTTAATAATACTGGGATTCAGCTGCATCCGGTTAGACTGGAAGCTGACCCCAACATAGTTGGGAAAAGGCTAGGAAGATTAATCCTTCAATACTTATGTTCATGGTTTAACTAGTCAGTCTGTTTAATCATAAGTTTTAATTACTGACTAATGAGTTAACAACTAATCTGTAGTTAATTATTAATTTATCAGTTTGTCTTTACCAGTTCCAAGTTGTGATTACATTAATTAATTAATTTAATTGTATTTTCCAATAAGTGAAGGTTGAGTTAGCACACTGAAATTGTAGTTTATTATCATCATAATTACAGCCGAAAGACGTCCACTGCTGGACATAGGCCTCGCCCAAGCACCGGTACTTCGACCGGTTCTGTGCTTCCCGCATCCAGCGAATTCCTGCGGCTTTCACAAGGTCATCAGTCCACCTTGTGGGAGGTCTTCCAACGCTACGTCTACCGGTATGCGGTCGCCACTCTAGAACTTTCAGCCCCATCGGCCATCTGTTCTGCGAGCAACGTGCCCTGCCCACTGGCACTAAGTTTTGGCAATTCTTCAGGCTATGTCGGCTAACTTGGTTCTCCTGCGGATCTCTTCAATTCTGATTCAATCACGTAGGAAATCTACAAGCATACATTGCCCTTAGGGTGACTTTTAGCCTTCTAATCAGACCCATTGTGAGCGACCACGTTTCAGTGCCATAGGTCATCACTAGCAATACGCACTGGTCAACGACTTTCATCTTGAGTCACTGTGGTATGTGGGACGAGAAGATATTGCGTAGCTTCCCAAACTCTGCCCAGCCGAGTCAGATTCGATGATTGACCTCTTTCTCGAAGTTTATGTTGTAGTTTATACTTTTAATTAATTAATAAACTGACTGCCTCGTTGGTTTAATGGTCGCAAGCGCTACAGCTGAGCCTGGGTTCGATTCCCGGACCGGTCAAAGTGTAGTTGAAAGAAAGAAAGAAAGCAAATACATTTATTTACACTGAAAAAAGAAAATTGATTGATTAAGTAACTTGTTTCCATCTGAGCCTATCAAGCACAATGATCACAGCTACTACTTTTATTTGATTGAGATTTGAAACGGGATCTTGATTGGAGTTATCACAAAACTTATTTGCAGCAATCAAGTCAAAGCAGAGTTGCTCCAACCAAGATTATTAGATTAAAGTTTCAATGATCTTTATTGAAGTAATCAAAACCTCAAACGGCGCAAATATAACAACCTTATAGGGAGTTATATTTTTGAGCCGTTTGGGGTTGAAACATTAGGTCCGTGGGGTCCGAGTGCTCATCGTGTATATCGGGACATCGCCAAGCGGTTGGTCGACTCTTCACGTGACCAGAGGTCTGGCCTATTTTCAGGCCAAAGAATCAGCGTTGCCATGCAACGTGGCAACGCTGCCAGCCTTTTGGGCACTTTTTCCACTGACGGCGATGCGGAAGAATTTTTTGATGCCCAATGAGCACTTTCCCCTTTTTTTCTTTTTTTTCGTGTAGGTTTAGAGTATAAATATTTTATTTTTAGTTTGTATGTTGTATCTTTGCAAATAAATATTCCTTTAAAACCCTTAAAAAAAAAAAAAAACAAAATGATTGATTGACACAACTAACTTACTTTGTTACAGTTAAAAAAAAATTTAACTTGTCTCTTTCTTAACTCTTCTACAATGATGTCATGTTAAGGGTAATCGAGAAACTTGTTTGAGCAAACTAAAATTGTAGTCCATTTATTATTTTAATAAATAAAAAAAAATACTTTTTGCTACACTGCATTGTTAACATTTCATTACGTACGACGTTACTCAAAGCCTAAGTGGAAAGTAAAAAGTCCTATTTTCAACAAACAAATGTTCTGTCACACACATTGGGGCAAGCTTCGCAAGATCGAAATAAAAAAGATTTTTTTTTATAATAGACGTTATTTGTCTTCAAAACAAAAGACAAATGACATCTATTTGAAGTCTTGGGTGAAAAACTTTTTAATCTGATAAAAAATTGCTTTATATTTTTTACGAGATTATTAGAAAAGTGCGTGTCGGACCACGCACAAAGGAGGGTTCCGTAGTTGGGATGAATGTATCCCAAGAACAAACTTAACATTGTAGTTGAAAAACATGTTTTCTCATACATTCCAACTGCAAATGGAAGTTTGTACGCCCAATGTTGAGAGTTTTTCCATGTTATTTTAAGACCATAGACTTTTTATAGGTTTTCCTTGTTTTATATTCCTTGTTTCTGATTTATGTATAGAACTATTACCTGCATTAACAATAAAAAAATTGGCTCAGTTGTTTCGGTGATCAATTTTCATCATTTTTAGGGTTCCGTACCTAAATGGTAAAACGGGACCCCATTACTAAGATTCCGCTGCCCGTCTGTCCGTCTGTCTGTCTGTCCGTCTGTCGTCTGTCCGTCTGTCACCAGGCTGTATTTCATGAACCGTGGTAGTTAGACAGTTGAAATTTTCATAGATCATGTATAATATTAAAAAAAAAAATAGAATAAAATAAATATTTAAGGGGGCTCCCATACAACAAACGTGTAATAAAACGTTCAATAATTAAAAAAAAAAAATTGAGACTGACATTTTGTTTGGGTTACAGAAATTCATACTTGTACCAAGTTCCATCGTAATCGGTCCATTATATTTGGAGCAAATTGGCTGCGACAGACGGATAGATAGACAGACATAAATACAGACAGATGAGTTGGCTTTAAAGAGTTCCGTTTTTTCATTAGAATGTACGGAACCATAAAGATGTATTGTTTAAATATCTGATAGATGGACATGGACAGTCATCTGTAAAAGTCAGTGAACTAAAAATAATTTACTGTAAACTAATATTATTATTAATGCCATTATTGGAATGTCGTTGCTCAATCAAATAGTTGAACGAGTCTTTGAATAGTAGTTAAAGTCATGTCAAGCGCTTAAAGACCAGGGCCTTTATTATTGCAAAAGAAAAAAAAAAAGAACGACGTTCGTAATTCGATTTGATTTGAATTTTTTAGGTTATGTTACGTTAAACATACTATTTTATTTATATCTACTTTTTTTTAAAGTCGGTGGGATTTTTGTTTGTTGAAATCTCTACTTTCTAATGGTGTAAAAAAATATACATTACTATGTTAAATTCTCTCAGTGCAAAAAAAAAAAAAAAAACAAAAAAAAAATACGTTTCTTCTCTTGCTAGACCCCACTAAACGATTCAAAAGCTGCTTTTTTACTTCATACACTTGCTTATCATCAGCCTTATTGCAGATTATTATACAAACAGATTCATCCATACTCATAATATGAAAAGACAAAATCAAATGAAACTCTTCCTTTTCATCCTACTATATATTTTTTTTTGGTGGCAAAAATTATCGACCCTGGTCTAATAGATCTTGTGAATGAATAATCAGTTTTTGTTCCTTAGAAAGATTGATTATTCTGTAGAAACGAAACGCACATTACAAAAAAAAAAAAAAAAAATCGTACATAGTAGCCAGCGAATTTAACAATTAAAAGTTTATAGTATGATAATGTTGTCCATTGCTTGGTGTTAGGGCACTTCACAAATTAATGGTCACACCGAGACCAAAGACAATACATACAGCGTAATTACTGTGTCGCGACACTAGAAAATGACAACATACAATAAAAATCAAAAACAAAATGCCGATTGTAGAGTTGAAAATATGTTTTTCTTATTTTATTCATCAAACTACAAGGGTTTAATGCCATTTTATTCATATTTTCAATACAAATAACCAACAACGCGACTACGTAAATATTTATCGGCACACGTAAATCAAAAAATGATAAATGAATGTCAAAAGTGTCATTCCACAGAAAACATACGAAATAAAACTTTAAAATATACGCTCCATCAACACGTTGTTGTAATGAAATAAAAATTTCATCATAATAACAAGAGAAAAATATCGGAATTTTTAAAGGCTTTCAATGCGTAATGACAAGCTTTCGATATACATGAAACACTACTTTTGTAATTGTTTTATTTTGTAAATATTGATTTTATCTTATGATGAAATGTTGTAGTAGTAGAAAAGTTTCTTGTTATTTAAATAGGGAAATTACAGGCAAAAACAAAGTTACTCTACAAAAAAAAAAAAAAAAAAATATCAGGAGATATTTCAAACTTCTCTTATAATAATAATAATAATAATTCTTGTTTTTCAGACAACTTAAAATCCAATGTGTTAGTAAATTTCTTATAATTAATGTTAGTGAAAAATTATTTTAGAAAAACATGTTTATTAGAGATCGCTTCATGAGGGTGACGCACAAGCGAAACGATTTATTCACTCGTTCATCACCCCCACAAAACGTCTCAGAATAGGAGAGTAGATGCTCTCCGCGACTGTCCTTAGAATACTGTTGTCACTGTCCCGCAGTCTTTTTATTAAGGACGAGATTTTTTTTCGAATGACCTCATAGAATTCGTCAGTTCGATTCAGCTATAGCAGATTTAGACCAAATTCTCTAAAACACTTCTGTACTCGACATTCCGTGCGTCCATTTTGTGAGTGATACTCCGTTCGTCCATTTTGTGCTCTTCAATTTTGCGACGAGTTATGTTTTGCGTAAAATTTTATAGTCTGTTATTTGACAGTATTGGTACACTGTTATCGTTATTATGTCCAAACGCTGCCGTTAAAAATTATGCCGATTTATTATGGTCGATACTTTGTCATCTATAATGGTATGTTTTGAAACGCTTGACTTTTTTGAGGGTAATCTCGCGATAAAATTGTGATGCTGTGTTTGTATTTTGAAAACGGTTTGTCTTTTGATTATTTATTATTAGATTTACCCTTTTTTAGAAAGTGAATTTCGATTCTGATATTACAGCAGTTTTGTCATTTTATTTTGATGGAAATAAAAGAAAAAAAAAAAAAATGCTGTGCGTACAGCACCGTACACGTCATAATAGATAGATAGATAGAATACTCTTTATTATGTAAACCATAAAAATTACAGATATAAATATAGAACTGTTACATAGGGTGTCACAATGGGCGGTCTTATCGCTAAAAGCGATCTTTTACAGACAACCTTTGGATGGATCAAAAAGTAGAAGGAGAGACAATACTGCAGGTATTTAGTGGTGTACCACTTACATATATACAATAAATACACATACACAAAGCATATAGATACTTATCCATATATATATACAATAATAAACATGATACAAGAGCAAGGAACTTTAAGTAATGATGAGTTTAAGGAGAGAGGAAGTGATTTTTAACTAAAATTTTAAAAGTGGACAAAGATTGAGCACGCCTTATCGAATAGTGAAACTTCTTAAAAATAAATAAATAAATAAACAATTAGGCGACATCTCCACGGGCGAGAAAATCGCGGCGATAGTCTCGCCTTGCCATCAAATTCCATAGAAGCTCTATGAATCAATCTCTACACTGCGTTATCATCGCGGCGATTATTTGAAGGCCCAGCGTGAATATCGCCGCGATTCTCTCGCCCGAGGAGATGGCGCCTAAGAGAGTTTTAGTGTAAGAAAGAGAGATATAGAGGTATATCTTTCTTCTCTCTCATGTAACAAAACCACCACCACCACCACCAGTGCGTCCTGCCCGTTATGACATACGGTGCTGAAACGTGGACACTGACAGTCGGGCTGGTCCACAAATTTAAAGTCGCTCAGCGCGTTATGGAGCGGGCTATGCTCGGAGTTTCTTTGAAGGATAAAATCAGGAATGAAATTATCCGGAAGAGAACCGGAGTTACCGACATAGCTTGCAGAGTAAGCAAGCTGAAGTGGCAGTGGGCTGGCCATATTTGTCGAAGGACCGATGGCCGATGGAGCAGACGAGTCCTGGAGTGGAAACCGCGTATCGGCAAGCGTAGTGTGGGACGCCCCCCAGCTAGATGGACCGACGACCTCAAAAAGGTGGCTGGGATAGACTGGATGCGGAAGGCGGAGGACAGGGTGTTGTGGCGCAGCATGGGAGAGGCCTATGTTCGGCAGTGGACTGCGATAGGCTGAGTTGATTGATGTAATAAAATGTGCCTAAATGTGACGCGTCCTTGAAAGTTCATTCTCAATTCTCGTCCAATTATCGAATCATCGCCTAAGAAGTTTCACTTCAAATAGACTGAAGGCAGTTTTAATTGCCTGTCACTTGTCCCTTATTTACGAGTTTTAATGACAACGAACAGATTTTGCATCAAAAAACTTACAATAACAATATTATTAATCAACGATCCTAGAAAACATATTTTAAATCAACTTTTGTAGATTGATTTGCGTCTAAGAAATCACGTTTCTTGTTACCATTTTATTCTACTCGTTTTTATTTCGTAAAGACTTACATCTTCAGATCCACATATATAGATACACCTATACTCCATTTATTATAACATTAGACAAATAACTGTTCTCACCCTTTCGTTATTTCGATGTAAACGTTTAATAAACTCCGTTATTTCACGATAAATACAAAGCACTGTAATCTATTTACCATTTACATTAAAAAAAAAAAAAACTCTAAAGTGCAGTAATTTCAACAATATTACACAATAACTGTCGTTATTTAGCAGTTATTTGTCTAATGCTATAGTAAATGGAGTATAGATAACGCAAGAGCAACTAGTTCGCGTGCCAAAAATCGCACCAGGTTACGAACAAAAATCGTAAGCCGCCACTTTCGCGCTCTGTCCTGTGTACTGCTGGCTGGGTAAACGTGAGCGAGAGCGCGAGCTTGTGACGTCATAGTAGGTAGTCAAAAAATGGCACGCTTGGTTTTCATACAGTTCGTGATACTTGCGTTATCTAGGTCTATCTACGAGTATATCTGTGTTCAGATCCAACAAACTCGATTAAGGAGTCAAAAGACCTATGTTTTTCTACGTTAGCTAACAAAAAGTTTATGTAAGGGTGTCATCTGACTGGAAGTATTTGATATAGTGCGATTATTGTAGTGTGCATTTTTTGTACTTACACATATGTACAGTCACGAGCAGCAATATGTATACACTTGGCAAAATTCAAAAGCATTTTTCTCGTGAATAACGATTGCAACTTTGAGATAAGACCTATTATATAATAGTATATACTTCCTAGCTGTTGCCCTTACCAGTCTAACCCAAGAACTAAAATGAGTGATATCAGCTACTACTGGTAAAGGTAACTGATGTGAGTTGGTAAAATTCATGATATCTTCAGTTGAGCTCCTTAAATCCTGAGTTGAGCTACACGTTTACTGACAAATGCTTGCACTGACTGGACAGGTCCACTCAAAATTGTGTGGTTCTTTCCTCAAAAGACCATTTCAGACACGGATCTACATGGTCCTCACATGATCTGACCAAGATTATGTCTGGACTTTAAAAGAGACTTTGACCCCTGAGTTTGTTTCGCCATTTCTTCTCAGGGATAGTCAGATAGGAAATGTCGACTTCCTCAAGCTTGTTTTTATATTTTTTATATGACGCGTAAAAGTGATTCCGATATCCTATTTACAGAATAAACGATTTCATTTCATTTCATTTCATTTCAGTGCATGATGTATTTTTCGATAATTTAGCATTGTTAAGAGATGGCTTGAGTTCCTCCTGTCCAAAAGTTGTTGGCGTTGAGACTTTGGCTTATACTTATTATATTATTACTTCTTATCTCAAAGTTGCAATCGCTATTCACCATGAAAATTGCTTTTGAATTTTGCGAAGTGTATACATATTGGTGCTCGTGACTGTACATATGTATATGTGTGTGGATATGTATATATCTGTGTATATATTTTAGTATAATGCATACTTGTTATTTGCACCAACGCCAGCCCCATTTATGTCCAGGCAAATCGCTGTCCATTCCAAGGTTGCTTGGAAGATATCACAGAAAGCGATAAGGCAGCCCATTGTATATTTGTAGTGTTTGATTTATTTATTTGTTACGTATTTTTGTGGGGTACAATAAAGTATATACAGGATAAGTTTTTAACAAATTTTTTTTTGGTGTTTCAGTATCAGTAATTCATTTCCATTGCTTGTTCAATACTTTTTTTTGTCCTACTTGAAATCAGCAAAATATGGATACAATCTATTCGTAATAATATCAATGGGCACGCGCACAGCTTAAAGGTACTTACTACTGCGTTCCGCTTCACTGACCGCGCCGCCACGCCGGCACGTTGCGCGACGAGTATCCATTATACCAGTTTCAAAATAAACATCTTTCGTTAACGATAACTTCATTTTTTTGTACAAAAACATATCAAAATAAGAAATAGGTGTATAATAAAACATATTTAAGTTTAATTTATTAAAATTTGCGCACTGATTAAAAAACTTTTCCTGTATAAATAAATGCAGTCTCTCCAGTCCCGTGCCCATATGATCCATGATCTGCTCCGACTTTCAGTACCTCAGGTCGCTTTTCCGAGGGTATGGCAAAGTAGACCAAGACGTGACGCACCGGATCAACTGAGAATGGATGAAATGGTAGGACAGGGCACAGAAACAACTTGCGCTCCACGGATGCCCCTCAAGTTAAAGGGGAAAAACAAGTCCGTTATAAGGCCTGTCGTTCTGTATGGATCGGAATGCTGGGCCGGAGCTGTATGGATCGGAGTGGAGGTCAGACAGGCAGTCGCTTTGTGTAAAAAACTGGTATTCAGCTGCATCCGGTTAGACTGGAAGCTGACCCCAACATAACTGGGAAAAGGTAAGGGCATATGATGATGAAAATATATTTTCACATAAACCTACATGGGCACATATGGAACGTCAAGTGCATGGTTGCAATTCGTCGTCTTTCGGCTGAAATGATGTTGTTTAGGTATCTTACTATTATTTTACAAATATTGTATGGTTAACGTTTGTGCATACCTAGACAGAACAAAGACATTTGTGTTTTGCCTAAATCTTTAATGGGTTGCAAACTTTTCTTGCCTAAAAGATTTGCTTGACTCTTTCTACTTTCTTTCTTTTGAACTTTCTCAGTCGTAAAAAACGTGGGAGAAAGATTTTTCCGCATTTTTTGTATTTACCCAACATTTTAATCCTCCTATTGTTCTTTTCGTATCCCTCTAGAAGTTTAGGCTGCTTTTGCATTGCCTAAAAGTTTTTGTAACAAAGCAATTTGTTTTATGTGCTCGTAATATCAAATGCTTTCCTTAGGCAACCACCCTATGAATCCCTTCGAATTAAGTTGGAAAAATATTCCGAAAACTTTATTCATACATCGCCCTTAGTTTTTTGCTCAGGCCTTCGTGAGTTCAGGTTTTCAGGAAATAAATAGAAGAACACGATACGTGCCTTGTTTTATTAAAGATTCCGTAGTACTTGGAAAAAGGGGTTAAAGATGTTATGTCAGTGTTTCTTGAAAGAGTAGGTACTTAGGTAACATGGTTGAAAGTCCTGCTTAGAAAATTATGTTAGTAATAACTGGCTACAGATTATATCACATCACATAAAATCACGCCTTCTTCACATGGGGGCAGAAACTATAGAACGTAATCTTTTTGCTTCGCTTACGATCATAAAGAGGGCAATGGAGAGGGCTGTGCTTGGAGTTTCCCTACGTGATCAAATCAGAAATGAAGAGATTCGCAGGAGAACTGTGGCGGTATCAACTAGGCCACATGCGAACTACGCATCAAAGACCTGACGTCACAAATCCTGCATCGCTATCAGAGTTTACTGCGCGACTAGCATATATACAACATCCCGACATCAACCGTCAGGCAGTTGCCCACCAGACACAACACCCGTCTGGTCGGAGGATCCTCCCTTTACTATAGAGTATGAGTGAACTTTACACCCTGTTCCTCATACCTCTAAATTGGTGACCCTGACGTGATGACGTGAACCAAGGTAACCGACATAGCTCGAAGAATTGCCAAACTTAAGTGGCAATGGGCAGGGAACATTGCGCGCAGAAAATCTGTTCCCCTAATGGCCATCTGGCCATTAGGGCCGAAAGGTTCTGGAGTGGCGACCGCGTACCGGAAGACGTAGCGTTAGAAGGCCTCCCACAAGGTGGATCGATGACCTTGTGAAAGCCGCAGGAATCCGCTGGATGCGGGAAGCACAGAACCGGTCGAAGTGGCGGTGCTTGGGGGAGGCCTATGTCCAGCAGTGGACGTCGTTCGGTTGAAATGATAATGATTATGATGACGTTCATACATCTGGTCATACACGCCATTTACGAGTGCTACACACCTAACGTTGCTTAAGAACATCACCAATTAGTTCACTATGTCCTTCTAGAGCGTCATATTATTTGGCATTATAAACACTACTGACTGTGCCATTTTTCAAGGGCCGTAGAGTAGTTTTCCGTATGGTGCCGGACGTAAAGAATAGCACCATCCCATTTCATCCCGTGGGTGTCGTAAAAGGCGACTAAGGGACTTAATAGAAAATGGGCAGCAGCGTTCTCTATGCATTCTTAACACCATACTGCGATCGCCAACCCGCTTGCCAAGCGTGGCGATTATGGTAAACCCCCTGAATTGGGGGACAGCAGTGGACGTCTTTCGGCTGAAATGATGATGATGATGATAGAGTAGTTGTGTTCCGAATTGCGGAAGAGAAGCCGGTAGGACTCGTGTTATGCGGTGCTTTCGCCACTGCTACCTCGATAACTTAGTGGTCGCAATGATCCTGATTGTGTGGTGGCATTCAAACCCTAACTCAAAGCTACTTTTTCAATGAAACCGATTACAGGCACTTTTGAACTGTCGAGGAGTCGGTCAGTCAGAAAGATGAAGCTAGTTGCCCATTCCAAAGCGTAGTAGATCTTATGGATACTCGTACTCTTGCAAAATATTGGTTACATCATTAAATTTGAAATTATACGTGTACGAACGATGTAAAAGACTACTATACTACTACTATATACACCGTGGTATTTTAGTCGTCTTACAAAGACAGCCCACTTCATGTATCCAATGACTACAAATCATTTATTAAAAAAAATGAACATTTGTTTTTTATTTTTTATTTATTATGACGTATGACATAGTTTAAAACACCCTGTTACGAGTGCAGTCCGAGCCTTGTGTTACAAGTTACAAGGGCGCCACGGAATGGATTTAGATTAAGTTTAAGTAGCAATAGTAAGAAACACATTTTTGCGTTAGGGTGAATGAACTCTGATAAAGATGTCGCCGCTCCATTCCGCGACGCCCTTGTAACACAAGGCTCGGACTGCACTCGTAACAGGGTGTTTAAAACTATGTCATGCGTCAAAGTTATTTAAGGAAAAAATAAAAATCATTGAATGATTAGTATCCATTGGATATATGAAGTGGGCTGTCTTTGTAAGACGACTAAAATGCCACGGTGTATAGTAAACGATTCAAATATTAAAATTTGCCGTGGCAGCTAAGAGATAATCAGTCCATACTGACGTCGCTCGTTCACGAACAAAACGTATTTCACTTACTTGCTTACTTTAAAAAGGCTGAGGTGTATTTATTTGACGTTAAAGTTAAGTTGGCCTTACTTATAAACGCAGAATAAGGTTATACTAGGTCTAAACGTCAAAAATGTATGGTTATACCGAAGTTATTCTTATTGTAAGTTTATGAACTATAAGAGGAAAGCGCCTGTGTCTCTAACACACTTTATATTAGCACAGACACAGACGTTCACTCTGTCTCAAAAAATGCAAAAACATAAAAACCGCGTTTATGAGTAAGGCGGTAAGCATTCAAAGGTTTTTGTGACGTGTAACTACTACAGACCAGATTATTAAAAAATATGAGTTTTACAAATATTGCACAGATCGAAACAAATAAGTATATCTTTCAAAATACATACGAACTAAAACCTTCGCGCCTATAAAAATCTTTCGAAATAAATCGAGAAAAAAAAAAAAAAACACTATTCAATCTAACACAGAAATATAACAACACTCTAGGGAGTTACCAAACTAAGTCTGGAATTGAAATACAGAGAACAAAAAGTTTTAATACCAAACGATAGGATTGCACGTTTTCTTTAACTAGTTGGGGCGTTTCTCTAGAGATAGGCCTCCAGTGTCTTACATAGGTCCTTTGATCTTGACCTTTTAGTTTGTTAAACGATCGATCGGTTTGTGTGAGTTAGAATGTTTCTGTCTTGGCAAACTGGCTTACTGTGGTAACATAACATAACATCACGCCCGTAATCCCCGATGGGTTTGGCAGAGTGTGGTATTTTGCTTTACAAAACCACATCATTTTGACGTCTAAATTGTAAGCCGCTCTTTGGCGCCTGGCCGGCTAATCAGGTTGGTGAGGAATCGTCTTATTAAATACTAGCTTTTGCCCGCGGCTTCGCCCGCGTGGATGTCAAAAAATATATACTATTTTTACTTGAATACAAAAAGCGAATGAACAACTTCAATACCAAACTTCATCTCCTTTTCAGACTCTTGTGGATTAAAATAAATAAAAAAAACAACGATTTACGTTGTGTTAGTTTCCAACCATAAGCCGAAATATTAGTGATTTTAACTTAAAAAATTAAAAACAAAATTTCATATCCCTTTTCACCCCCTTAAGGGTTGAAATTCTAACAACACCGTTGCGTTAGCTTCCAGCCATAAGCTTAGATAGTAAATTTTTTGATTTTTCTTCGAAAATTAAGGACTTTTCAACTTAATTCCCCTTTTTAACCCTTCGGGGGTGGAATTATCAAAAACGCTGAGATACGTATAAATTAATTGTTAATCGTCAGCCTAAACACAAAATTTGAAGATCCTAACTTCAAAACTGACGGACTTTCATATAAACTTCCATCCCCTATTTTACCCCTTTAGGGGTGGAATTTCCAAAAATCCTTTCTTAGTGGATATTTACTCTTCACAAAGAACACACCCTCCAAGTTTCATGTCTCTAGGACCAGCGGTTAGGGCTGTGTGTTGATATATCAGTCAGTCAGTCAGTTTACCATTTTATATATACAGGTTGGAAAAAAAAAGACCGTGGTTGGAGGAATAGTAGTAGTCTTGTGATGTCGTGGCGGCATCTGCAATGCCACATGCGAACTACGCATCAAAGACCTGATGTCACAAAAATCCTGCATCGCGCAAGTAGAGTTTACCGCGCGACTGGCATATACAGGTTGAAAAAAAAAAAACCGTGGTTGGAGGAAAAGCACCCTTAATATTGATGATGGCAAATTTTACTGAAAGGAAAAATTCCTTTATTTTCGATAATAATTAAACTGCATTTAAAGATTTTTGAAAAATCACCTGCTTGAGCCGGGAATAGAACTGGTGAAATGTGGAAGAAAAAAAAACATCCTGTATTTTATGATACCAATCGAAAGAGTCATTCATAAGGATCAATTCCTTTTAAACAACATAGTATCTTAAATGAAAGAAAGACGATAAAAAACTCGATATAAAAGGCGACAAGTAGCGAAATCAGTCGAAGAATACGTCTGTGCATACGTGAAAGTGGGTCTCATTTTGAGCAATTCATAAGTTAAGTGAACTATTTTCTTTAGATAGAGTAAGTTTCACAACAAAAAAAAATGTTTTTCTTAGTCTTTATTTTGTCGCGTGGTGTCTCACACCAAGCAACAAAATACGATCTAGAAGAATGTTGTCGTTTTTCTTTAGAATGAATTTTGTTGCTTCGTATCTCAATATGAAACAGTGCACAAAATGAGTGCAATTTATATAAAACGATCACTCGGTAGCTTTTCGCCTCAAACTCCTCTTGCCTGTTACCAAGACACTGCATATGCATAAGACTATCATTCAATTAGAGCGCGTTCGAGACTGCATGACCTTGTTAGTGATATTAAAGTCATAACATAGCGCCACAGAACAGGTATTGAAACAGACACTGAAATTCATTTAATCGTACCGCATAAACCGTATCATATACCTACCCCCTTTTTAATGAACGTGGAGTCTCAAACTCAAGGCATGTATTTCAAATAAATCAATTACGCGTACTTTTGAACTGTCAAGGAGTAATAGGTTTCTCTGAAGATGAACGGGTAAGAAACACCAGGAACACTCTTTTTACTTAATTCTTTTAACATAATTGGTTACATCATCATTAAAAGCGTCTATATAAACAAAACAATAATACAAATAAGTCGTGGCAGCTAAGAGATGACCAGTCCCAACTGACGGCGCCCGTTCATGAACATGACGGATCAGCACCATTCAGCTGAGAGTATACATCAAGATTAACTTCTGTTAATTTAACAAAAAATTCTCTAAGGTTTGGCATAACTTCAAGTGTAAGAATGCTCATTATCTCCAAAGTACGCAGAGATAAGCAAATAGTTTCTTCGAGCGAATTACTCAGAATGATTAGTTTTAACGTTTTTAAGAGATTAAATAAAATGTAATAATCCCCATACAAAAAAAATTTTTTTTTTTTTACGAGACATTATTTGAGGAACGACCATAATATTTTTTTTCTTATTTGTTATCACTGCCACAACATTATAAAAAAATATCAGCGCTCTAGGATCAATGTCCATTTGTTATTAAATCGGGACCAGTGCGCGGCATGTTGGGGTTATTAAATACTCTTTGATTGGATCTCTTTTATCATTCTTGGCCTAACAAAGTAAGTCTCTTTGCTTAGCAGAAATTGCGTTCACGTGGCTTTATAGCCATAAATGCGTTTGCCTTTAGGCACAGATGATAATTATAAAATTGGCGGCAAAGCTGAAAATTCGTCTGGATTTGTTATTTACATACATAAATATAAATTTAATAATTAATGTGAGTTCCAACGGTTCAGAGAGTGAAATGGAGATTGATTGTACTCCACCAAATTTAAGCTCAGAAGCCAAATTGGCGATGGAAAACCTGCTTCCAGCGAAGTCAAAAGAAAAATACATGAAAGTAGTAGTATTTTAGTAAGTATGTTTTATTTCCCTACTTCTTTTGAGAAAAGCACTATATATGCCTCAGCGGAAATGGCAATTGCCTGTCTCGTATTGTGAAGTCCTCGCCTACGGCTCGGCCTTCAAACTCATACTCGACATGCAATTGCCTATTTCCCGGCCTTTGCAATAATGTACTGCTGTAGGAAAATAGTGCCGATTAACAGGCTCCTTTATTTGATATTGTATGCGGCGCGTTCACATACACGCGACGATTGCACTATCCCGGTTCAAGCTCACTGTCTGTCAGGTAATCTAGTCTTTGATAGCGCCACAGCAACGTTGCGGTAACTTTGTTATTGGTTCCCGTAAACTATTCATCAATGTACATGTTGTCTTTAAACTAGCTTGGTGTTTTTCTTTATCAGTTTGGAGATATCTGACAATACATTGTCGAAAAATACGCTTCCTTTTTCAAAAAACGGGGCAGTCTTTGGAGACTGCCGATAGAAGTGAAAACTAAGTACAAATACTATGTACATATGTACACATATGGATATACACAGTATACATATAGCTCATGGAAAGCGTTCGGTGACGATGACACAAGTTCCATGATTTTTGTTCACCCAAAAAGTGCTCAACGCGTCTGAAGAAGTTTTCACTTCAAAAGACACGGACGTCGAGATTTTCATAAAATCACACCTGTTTTCCACGAAGGGGTCAGCAGTGGTGTAACTATCAACCTATACTGCACCCAAACGCCAGTTATGTCCAAGTCCCATTTAATAGGGGGTAATCCTATTGACATCAATCGGCCACAAATTCAGACTCAGGGCTACTACTGAACCTAATGACAACTGACTGAAGATTTTCAACATCATTGCAGTCGAAAGATTGTTGGATATAAACCTCTTAAAAATGTCCTAAACGAGCGGTCCTGTGTTGCCTGCAATCAACGGTTCCTCGTAACTATAGCTTCGCCAGGGTTCTGAAGCTAGCGTTGACTGCTTCTACGCAACGATGTGTAAGCTGAGCGCGTCTCTGGAGCGCAGGGTGTGCGGCCGAGTACTCATTGCGATAGTTGACCGGCTCGACTGTCCATATATACGACGCTGCAGTGACTTGCACGTCACCTACAGTCGTAATGTATGGATCCGTTTTGTATTTTGGTTTAGTTTTTGGTTTTTTTGTCATTTTAATGTATTGTTTGTTGTTTGTGTATTTTAATTTTGTAATTTATTAAATATTTTGTATGCGTCATTGTTACTTGAATAAATAAATGTCGGAGAACGGATGGTTTCTCTCGTTATCATCAGCCATATTTCAACTACTGTGGGTAGTGTTGGTTATTGCGCAATAGAAAAATCGAATTAAACCCAAAAGTCATTTACTAAAGCTGAGAATCAGCACGTTAAAAAAATATATATATATATTAGATTAACAGACAACCAGGGCCCATAATGTTAGTTACAAACTTAAACATATGTTAGTAGGTACAAAATAAAAGTGGAAAAATAATAATAATAATATCACTTAATATCACAACCTACTATTGTTACTTGAACCTCTCACATGCAGATTGATGAATCGTTTGAACACGGCCGTGTCCAACCTATCTACTACCATTTTCAGGATGCTGTTGCTACTCCCCCGCACAGTTTTCAAGACTGACGCGCTTTTCTTCCGCATGATTGCATAGCAGTCATCTATACGCGCGTCCGCAAACATACCTGATGCACAACAAGCACGCGGGAGCCGCAACAGTGCCCTGGAAATGTTATTGTACTGGACTCTGAGGGCATTGTAGGCTTTTTGTGTGTACAGATACAATAGACAGTCCCCCAAAACGCCCGCCCTTCACCACTTCCTAGTGCTTTAGCTGGCAAGAAGAAGTAGGGAACAAACTCCCTAGCAGCACATCTGTCTGTTCAGTTAGAAGAACTTGATTCTATACAGTAATGGGTATACAAAGTAATTAATGTTGGTACATGACACAACTATACCGAACACGCAACAGTTTTTAGACGTCTTCACTGCTTGACCTCCACCGATGAACTTCACTTATCGAATGTGCGGCGGACACTTGCCGCCGGTCGAACGTTATGTTGTAGACTCCGTCATGAGGTGCTAGGCAGCACTTGCGTCCCGATTAGACAAGAATCGATGGTGCGAACTCCACCAACTCCATCGAACGCCACTAGATGGCGCTGGCGTACCGGATACAATCCGTCTCCGACATAAATAAATAATAATTTCAGATAATAAACAGGTCTTTGTTCCACAAGAATGTCTTTAGTCAAATAAATGTCTTGCCTTGATGTTGTTAACCTATTGTGTTAACTTCTAGTGCTCAAGCGGGATGGTTATAGCTATCATAACTTGACGTCGTAGAGTAACATTGTTACCTCAAAGGGCTTTGAGCAAAACACTGTGGTGTGTTGTCAGTTTAACATTCCTTGGGGTTGCAATTTTGTCATACTGTGCAGTTACGGTCCAGAAAATCTTTGGTGGAGTCTATGCTAGCAGTTTTTGATGGGCGATCTTTTAAAGGTTCAGATTGCAATTAAAGTCAGTCATTTAGACATCGTAGGTCGCAAAACAAAAAAAACGACACTGATTTTTTTGGGGTTCCGTACCTCAAAAAGAAATAAACGGAATCCTTATAGTATCACTGGTGTGTATCATTGGCTGTCACAGCCAATTTGCTCCGAATCTACGGGGCCGATTAAGTTTAAATTTGGTACATATATGAATTTTTGTGACCCAAACACGGATGTGTAACAAAATAAATGAATTTTGAAGATGGGGTCACTTTTGGGGGTAAAATAAAAAAAATAAAAAAAAGTTAAAAGTTTCACTAACTGTATCGTGTGACTTATCAAATGAAAGCACTTATAAGGATACCTATTGTAAGGATTTCAGATATATATTTTTTTTATAATTTTAATAGTTATGTGAGAAAATAGATGAAAATTGACCATATATCCCACCCTCCCCTTATCTCCGAAACTACTGCCAATAGTTTTGAACAACAGTATATCTTATAAGAATTCTATGGTCTTAATATAAAATGGTAAATCTCTCAGTATTGTATATCATACAATTGGAAGAATTTGTTTTCAATCAATAATTTTTATAACAACGTGAGCCTTGCAACAAAAGAACAAGAAACTTATTTGAAATTAAATCTGTAACTATCTGCTATACTCGTTTCCTATTCAGCCCAGTGAAGTAATGGAATAATTGGATTGTTGTCATACACTGGTATAAAGTGTTCGCTTTCATCTCAGTATCATTCCTACGAACTGTATGGGAAAAGTTTTTTTGCGATTTCTGACTTTTCTAGTACTCAACCCTCAGTTGGTCCCATAGAGTTTTTTGATCCTTGTAAGAAACAGGATCGATTGGGACCAAAGACCTTTTTGTGAAAATCGCCCATTATCTTGCTGACTGTATTTTTTTTTTTCAAAATCTTTGAATGGAGATCAATTTTTTTCTAAAAGTTATGGATAGTCTCTTTAGACTGTTTTCTTGTAGCGACCACGGTTAAGGTACCTGCCCTTATTGACCCATCACAACATAATACAATTATTCTACTCATCCCCTATAGCAAGTATCGTGATAATTTATACCCTAACAATTGACCAGACCTATAGGGAACCGCAAGAGAACCAAGGTAACCCATATAGCTCGAAGAATTGCCAAACTTAAGTGGCAATGGGCAGGGCACATTGCTCGCAGAACAGATGGCCGTTGGGGCCGAAAGGTTCTGGAGTGGCGACAGCGTACCGGAAGACGTAGTGTAGGAAGGCCTCCGACAAGGTGGACTGATGACCTTGTGAAAGCCGCAGGAATCTGCTAGATGCGGGAAGCACGGAACCGGTCGAGGTGGTGGTGCTTGGGGGAGGCCTATGTCCACTAGTGGACGTCTTTCGGCTGAAATGATGATGATGATGATGATAGGGAATATCTATGCAAAATTTGAACAAAATCTATTCTGTGGTTTTTGCGCGATGCTGGAACATACATTCAGACATCTATATTTCCGGCATGAAAAACGTTCCCAGTCCTGGTGGCAATTGTTTTTTTTTTTTTCAAAAATATTCTATGTATAGTTTTGACGTCGCTACAATTTTATTATGGGTATATACAGGGTGTTTGGCAGAACGTTGAACATACGAAAATGGTGGATAGGTGGGGTGATCTGCTACTTACTCAGGCCTAATTTATTTGGCCCTGGCCCCCTGGATATTAAAAAAAAAATTTTTTTGCTTTCTTCTAGTTTCACCACTTTCTTAACTTTAAAGTGTAATTTGTATTAAAAATGGGTAAAACAGGCAATATTTTTATTTATTACATCTTTCTGTAAGTTTGAGGAGTCATAACTTTTTTCTAGCTAACATCTGAATAAAGCAATAATTTTATAAGAATCTGCCAATATTAAAGATAAAAAAATAAACTAAAATATTGCCTGTTTTACCCATTTTTAATAAAAAAATACACTTTAAAGTTAAGAAAGTGGTGAAACTAAAAGAAAGCAAACAATTTTTTTTTTTATATTCAGGGGGCCAGGGCCAAATAAATTAGGGCTGAGTAAGTAGCAGATGACCCCACCTATCCACCATTTTCGTATGTTCAACGTTCTGCCAAACACCCTGTATAGATTACGATTAGTTTTATCTAAATACCCAATGTTTTGTTCTATTTTGATGAGGCCACTTTGCCCTAGGGATTTTCCGATAATACCTATACAATACACGTGTATGTACGTCTTTTATAGAGTAAAATATTGCCAAAATGCAGTTTGAAAAATATTGATGCCGCTCCCTTCTCTGTATGAGAAGTGACCTCTGCCCTGAAGAAGATACAGGCTAAAATTGATCTTAAACCATACATAATAGGTATTTATTTCTAATAAATTCCTATATTGTGCTTCTCTCGCTACTTTATTCCAACAGCTTTTAATACAGGAACGATATATCTTCTGGTCCCGCCTCGTGATAAATGGTTCATACTTGTGACTAAATTCCTCTAATTTATATGGTGACTAACATTCTTTGTTGTACGAGTACGTCGGCATGTAATAAGTAGATTATTATAAGTGGTCATGTGTTTTTAGATGAAGAATTGTGTTATGAAACATCGTGTTTTTATTGTGTGGGATATTATCAAAAATAACTTCTCCCGCTCTGGGCGGAGCTCGGGCGTGTCAGACTTTTACTGACTAAAACCCACCCGTGAAACCCGCAACCCTGGCAGGCATCGGTCCTAGTGGACCCCGTCAGTTCGAGCTGAGATCTCTTTGAGGCGCGCGTGGATCAGAACGTGCTGTCGACTGGGGCCTGGTCCTTACAGGCGAGCTGCAACCTGGAGTTTTAATAAATCTTCTTCTGCCTATCCTCTTCTTAATTATACAACATGTCCTGAAATTAACGCACACCACCATACACTCAAATAAGAAAATTATGTTATAATCATAATACATACACTGAATTTTTACTTTTACGAGTATGTATAAAACATGGCTTATTTATTAAATTAGTTATACTGATTGTGGGAGAAAATTTTGGTCACTTAAAAAATCCGAGCACGCACTCAGTCGCATATGTATAAGGGTCTAGCGTAGTGGATATTTAGTCCATTTTTTTTTTTTTTTTACTGTACAGTGGAAGTGTGACCATAATTTACGTAGTTTTCAGGAGTGGTTGATGATATATTTCATATTCTGATGGAGTGTGTACGGAATGAAAACAATAGAATTAATGTTTTCGGACGATATAAAAGGTATGATATTGGCTTTTGTAATACCATCCTTGCTTTTCCAGTCAGATAAGGCTAAATAATTGTACAAGTTAGTTATAAGATAGATCGTAATCAACAATTTTGTGTTTTACTTCACTGGGCGATGTGGTCGCTAAGCGACAAAGACATATAAAGAAAAAAAATAAAAAAAAAACATTATCCAGCATTACATATGTAAGCGGGCACACCCTTTATGCCTGGAGACTTTTATTTAGGTTCTAAGTTTTGTTTACTTTTTTTTTATTGAGAATAATTTTCATTGTATTTTCTGTTATATTGGCGTGTGTTAGCTGATATAGGGCAAACAATTTAATTTACTGTTCTGTGTCTAGTAATGTTAATAACTTTGCATGCCATATATTGTATTGAATCAAATTTTTCTTTCGGGACAGGTAGTTGTGCTGCTGCGGAGTTTATTGCGCTACTTCTTCCCAGCTAAACCACTAGAAAGCGGTGTAGGGTGCGCATTTTGGGGGCTGTCTTATGTAATTTTGACGTTCGAAAAGTGCTGATTCTCAGCCTAATTTGAATAAATGACATTTGAATTTAGAATTTCAACATTAGTCTGAAATTGTCGATCTTTATAAATGCCCATGCCTTCTCTTTTTGAGACGAGGCTTTTGCCGCTGGTATTCCATCTTTATTATTCGTCATGAATGAGGACTATTGTGCTTGAATTCGCCGCTAGAGGCGCTATCGTAGAGTGAGGTCTCTAGAAATGTCAAATGTGAAACCTAACGTTCACTGTTTGCGGGATTTTCTATCGAAAATTGTTACTAGTTATTCATAATTGTAAAGATTGTGCCATTCCTGATTAATTATGGCTTAAGATTTTAAGTAACAGCTTATGATCTAATTTCGTAGCACTTGAAGGAAGAATAATATTTGTCTGCTTAATGCTTGCCAATTTTAGGAACATTATAATGTAAATATTCATTTGATATTTTAAAATGTAATAAAATAAACATTTTATGAAGTAACGAGTACTAATAAAATACAGAACCTTACTCAACAGTGGCGCCAACTGGTGACCACTTCAGCATTCAATTGTTTTTAGTCATTTGTTTTTTATAAAATTTTGGAGCACATGGGAACAAAACTTTTTTTTTACCCTGATAGAAAACCATATAAATTACATAGTTACTGTAGCAGTATCAAAAGATAGCGATGGATTCAGGAATGTCGGCGACCATTACCCAAGGTGAGAAATTATTTTAATATTAACAGATTTAAATATTCCTGACACTTTGGGCGTGTAGAAACGATGTTAGCTGTTGACTCCACAACCCGACGATATCTTAGAAATCTTTAAGACTTTCCCTACGAAGCCCATTTCTATAAATTCCCTTTAACAAATAATCAAGGCTTCAAACTACGAAGTACCCAAAATGCGAAGAATGTTTACGTAGAACAAAGTTAACAAACCTTTTGACCTCACCTTACTAAAAAGGTAAGGAATTATACAGGGCTACCTCAATTTATTAAAATACTCTAATGAGTATCCTTATAAGTAAAGACATTAATTAGGTTTGCGTTATAGGTCGTAATATACCGTCTTCATATATCTTGCTCCTTTGAGAATCATGGTCTTTAGTAGGGATGTGATTTTTATTTCTTAAATATAATTATATTACGTCTTTCTTTCTGCTAGTTTTATGTTTTAATAAATTTATTTCTCAATACATACTACATACATACATACAAATAAATAAAATGTATTTATTTATTTATTTATTTATTTAACAATTTATGTACACACATATAAACAGACAAGAAGAAAGGAACAGAAAAATACGTACAAAGGTGATGCTTATTTCTAATGAAATCTCTTCCAGCATACCTGCGATAGGAAAGTAGATATAGAGATGTAGACAATGTATGTAAGTGTAGAAGAAAAAAAAAAATGATATAAAAAATAAATAAAAAAATATACATAAAATCAAAATAAAAAAAACAACTTCACTTAAATTTCACTTAGAGAGGATCTGGTGCTCGGCGGCCGCTGCCGCAGTTTTAATGGTCACAGTTTTAACCTAACCTAACCCAAATGATCAAAATAGCTATACACTAGTATAAATACTTATAAACATACAATAAGAGAATATACTTACATACATACTTCTAAAATAAATATCACTCAAATATATACTTAGAACTACAATGTAGTGGAAAATAATAAATACATAATAATATGCAACTATGACGAAGTAGAAAGATAGTGATCCTTTACTCTTCTTTTAAAGGCTGCAACAGTTTGGCAGTCCCTAATGTCAGGTGGCAGTGAATTCCACAACCGAGCCGCGTGCACAGTGAATGAGTAGGAGTAGAAGTCGGATGAGTGGGGAGGGAGTCTAAGGAGATTTCTAAGATGCGACCTGCAAGGTGCATCCGAAGGACGATCGTAGGAAATTATAATTATCGTGTTTGTAATGTCATAATAACAGCTTTTTACTAATTGCATATGAAAGTATATTTTTTGTCTGTCTGCTTGTTCCGGCTAATCTCCAAAACGGTTGGACCGATTTTGACGTGAATTTCACCGGCAAATAGCAGATGTCATAAGGAGTAACGTAGGCTAATTTTATTATCAAAAAAACCACGCGGGCGAAGCCGGCAGCAGTTAGTTATTATTATTATTATATTACGTCTTTCTGTCTGCTAGTTTTATGGTTAAATAAATTTATTTCTCTCTATGAAATAACATTCTCATGATGTTTCTCATGAATTATTATTTATTTCAATTACTTGAGAACATATTGGCAATTCGAGATATTTGTTTTAATTTAAAGATTTATATTCGTATACAACTAACTGAACAGACAGCTGTGCTGCTGGGGAGTTTGTCGGCTGCCAACGGTAAAAAATACCGCAATACTTCAAACACAAATAATTTAAATTATGTTATATATAATTTACTAGATCCCCTCTATTGTTGGTGAATCATTTGGGTTAGGTTAGGTTAAAACTGTGACCATTAAAACTGCGGCAGCGGCTGCCGAGCACCAGATCCTCTCTAAGTGAAATTTAAGTGAAGTTGTTTTTTTTATTTGTACCGTTTCGATCTGACGGTCATTCCGAATAAATATTTGTAAAAACCATAGTGTTTAATTTATTAGAAATTTACATAAGTATTTCGGCGACCCGTTCCAAAGCTAAAGGATGTTGCAGCTGAAGCGACCATCGATGAACGGTGTTTTCGGCGAATAGTTCTATCTATTCGCCGGATTTATCCGTGGAAACAACCGTCGATTAAGAGTGTTTTCGGCGAACCGTACCATCGGCGCAGAGTGATTCGCTATACCGTCCTGAGCTCATCTTATGTAATTTTGACGTTTAAATGGTGCTGATTCTCAGGCTAATTTGAATAAATGACTTTTGATTTTGTTTGTGACGACACAATATAACATCACGCCTAAATTACATTCCTCGAAAGGGCAAGTAGGAACCTCCATGATAGTAATAGTACACCCACATTTTGAAAGTTATGCTTAAGTCCTAAGTAATAGGGGGTGGGCGTAGAAGATAACAAGGTAACAAGGAAGACTTGGAAGTGACTTTCACAGACCCTGGACCCTGGTAAAAAAGAGAGGAAGCTTATAATTAGCAGTGGGTGGAACAAAGCTGCCAATGATGATACCGATGATGAATAGGGGGCGAACATAGTGCCATCAAATGGGCACAAATCCGATATCCGGGTCCTTATAAAATCTTAATGGAAAAATAATACCTTGTATAATTTGGGGATTAAACACAGAATCATTTTACCGAATCCATAAACCAAAGAAAATTGTAGCCTTTCGACCAACGCTAAACTCGTTACATCCCTACTCCTAAGTCACCTACGCGAAAGGTCCCTTTAATTTCGGATTTTCCAAGTGAGCACACTCAGCTTTTTAGATTAAAACATCGCGTAAATTTGCGTAAGTTACGGCTGAGAATGAAAATGTTCGCGCCCGTAATTTCAAGGTTACTCCGTGTAAAGTCGTAAGGCTTGGAAATTTACGTTCAGATGAAGCCGTCCAGTGAATCTGTTGGTGAAGAAATTTACATTTTTAGGTAAAGATGTTGATTGCGTGGTTATTTATTTATATTTGAGCTTTTATGCATAGAAAGGTTTCCTATGCCACTTCTGAACGTATCGCTGGTAAATAAGAAATTTGTTGTAGAAATCTAAATATTACGTTTGGCCCAAAATTCAGCCATGCGAACTCTGGTCCTCAAGTGCACAGGTGAAAACACCCCGCAGCCCGCGTAAGTAGTGCTGAACGCAAGTTCGGCTGTCACAAGCATAGTCAGAATTGTCATGGGTTGTCAGTTTCTATGAGTAAACGGGAACATCGACTGACACGCTTGGTTTGCCTTTGAATGAAAACTGTTGTTACGAGTATTATCGTTTCTAGCAGCGCTCGCCGAGGTGAATCCATGCGCATTCCAAATTATTCAAATTAAAAGAAATCCATAGGTTTTTTTGAAGTTAGTTCCATGAATAAAGGTTGTTTAATTTAAATATTGTTCGAGCGGTATGCAGAGTACGCTCGCGCTCGCAGACGGGAAGCGTACGTCAGCAAGGATCCCGGTCGAATGAATCGCGAATATACATAGGATCGGAACGATGTGACACGCACTGCTGCAGGTAATCGTTCTCCATGAGGATGGTGTTGTTGACGGAGGCGAGGATGTTCTGCGAGCCGGTGCGCACGAACAGCTCCACGCTCGGCGCAAGATGGGAGGGTGGCCATTGTCCGCGGAGATAAGCTGCATATAAACTTAAGGTCCAAGTCGTCCATAAACCCCTATCTGTGTTTTTGTTTTTGTTTTATCATGTTTAGATATCGATACCCAACACGGCTCCGGAGTTTTACTAACTAATTTAATTTGACCCTGTATATTCGCATCAGCTAATTAAAAAAAAAAAAAAAAAACTATGTTTAAAATCTTTTCTTTCACATATACCTACATGGGCACTTATGAAACGTTAGAAGCTATATTCCATTAGACAAATAACGGCTAAATAACGACAGGTATTGTGTAATATTGTTGAAATTACTGCACTTTAGAGTTATTTTTTTAATGTAAATGGTAAATAGATTACAGTGCTTTCTATTTATCGCGAAATAACGGAGTTTATTAAACATTTACATCGAAATACAGAAAGGGTGAGAACAGTTATTTGTCTATTGTTATAATAAATTTTGTACAGTTGCATGGTTCCAATTGGTCGTTTCTTACGGAGAAGAGCCGGCAAGAAACTACATGGTTACTTTTTTTTATAATTGGCGGTTACAATATTTTCAAATAATAATGTTAATACTCGTAGGTATGGGAGGACAGTGGAGGCCTTTCAACAAGTACCAAGTACTGAGATAAACAAATGAGGTCCTTTTTGTCTTAATTCAGAAGGCTGCACAAGAATAACAACGAATTTAAATGACGATCGTTCGTTGTCAACTTTGATTTGACTTCGTGTTATCGCACATTTGAGACGTGCGCGGAAGAATAAAGCCAATCAACAAATATCAAATATCATATTTATAAACAACTAGCTGCGCCCCGCGGTTTCACCCGCATAAGTATCGATCCCGTGGGAATATCGGGATAAAAAGTAGCCTATATGTTAATCCAGAGTGTCAGCCACCTTCATACAACATTTTATCAAAATTGGTCCAGCCGTTTGAGCGTGAAGAAGAGACAAATATACACACACTCTCACAAACTTTCGCCTTTATAATATTAGTGTGTGTTCCCGTACTAACCCTACAAGATCTACATTAAGTTCAACCGTATCTTCATAGATATTTTTTTTTATGCACACTTGATTTCCAATTTACTTTAGACATTGGCAGAATAGTCGACATCGGCTTTGCTTGCCACAATAAAAAATTGAATAGAATAAAATATTAGTGTGATAGTAAATGAATTACGCTGCCTCGTAGTCTAACGCTACCACTGACCATGACTATTTGGTTTGATACCCAGGTCGGAAAAAGTTTTATTGGATTTTTCTATCTGGAACTTCTCAATAGCAGCTCGGAATTTGGATTTTTGCCCCGTTGATGCAATTAGCTCACCCCTAATACATAGGACTTATACATAATTGGTGTAAGGCCCGGACTCCACCAAAGCGGAGATGTGCGGAGATGTCCGAAGCGGATACGAGAAGAGATGTTTTTCAGCAATGGTGTGTGGCGGTATCAACAACGCCACATGCGAACTACGCATCAGAGACCTGACGTCACAAATCCTGCATCGCGCTATCAGAGTTTACCGCGCGACTAGCATATATACAACGTCCCAACATCAACCGTTGGGCAGTTGCCTACGAGACACAATACCCGTCTGGTCGGAGGATCCTCCCTTTACTATAGATTATGAGTGAACTTTACACCATGTTCCTCATACCTCTAAAGGTGTATCCACCGAAGCTGTGCGGAGATGCGTACTGGCTAGACTGGAGCGGAGATGTGTGCTGGTTAGAGCAGAACTGAGCTGCGTGCGGCGAGCGTTGGATATTGAGATGAACGCACAGTTAATCACGATCTGACCGCCGCGCGCCGCTCACTACACTCCGGTCACATCTCGTCTCGTCTCCGCTGCGTGCAGTCGCCAGCTTACAAGGCACAGCTCAAATCTCCGCTTTGTACCGCCGCTCAGCTCAATCCCGATGAGACACAACTCACATCTCCGCTTTAGTCGCGCCATACAAATATGATACATCTCCGCTCAGAGGTATCCACTGAAGCTGAGTGAAGACGAGATGTGTGAATAACGAAATTCTATTGGTTGTGTAATACACATCTCCTCTTGTCTCGTCTCCGCTTTGGTGGAGTCCGGGCCTTATGAGGGTGTACTAAAAAGGTAGGAACGTCTCTGCCCATCTCTTCGGCGAATACAGGCGTGATTTTATGTTATCGAAACAAATTAATTCTTTAATAATCACGTCACACTCCAAATAAAGTCGCGGACAATGTTAACACCATACACTGAACATAAAATAAAATCCTTTTTCCAACGCTCAATTCGGGCGAGAGAAAAGCGCTAAAAATCGGTTTTCCATGTCATCCAACTATCGGATAAAAAACTCGATACGTTCTAAAATTGTAGGCTTCCGCTGACCAAATGATGAAATGAAATAGCTTTCCTGGGATCAAAATGGACATAGACATTGGGACGTTATTTGATTTTTGAGTAAAGTTTTGGTCACCTAAGAAATTGGTGGACTATCACACAATAACGGCTGTCCAAATACAAAGCGTTTTTTGACACCTTAATGTAAAAACAAAAAACAAAAAAACCAGCCAAGTGCGTGTTGGATCACGCACAATGAAGGGTTCCGTAGTTGGGATGAATTTATCCCAAGAACAAACTTAACATTGTAGTTGAAAAGGGCTTATTCCACTAATCCCCCCTGAGAGAATCCCCCTTAGTGTGGAAAACTGACCCTATGTAAAAAATCACTTTCATCTTGGAATAAGTTTTTTTTTTCAATTCTAGTTTTCCCCCCTTAGCGGGATTATCAGGGGTGAATTCTAGACTGTTTTCAGATTCCCCTTTTCCTCTTAAGGGGAATTATCAGGGGTGATTTGTGGAATAAGCCGTTGAAAAGTATGTTCCCCCATACATTCCATCTGCAAATATAAGTTTGTACGCACAATATTGAGAGGTTTATCATGCTCTAGTAAGACCATAGACTTCTTAAAGGTTTTCTTATAATCTAAGAAATAAATTAAGTAATTATTTATTAAATTTATTTATGCAAAGAATTATTTTATGTATTTATTCAAAATTTTAGGTTCAGGAGTTTCGGAGATATGGGAGGGTAGGGGGGGGGGGTGGACAATTTTCATCTATTTTCTTAGATAAGTTGAAAAGTATTTATAATTTATTTTATAGGGTTCCGTACTTCAAAAGGAAAAACGGAACCCTTATAAAATCACTATTGTGTCTGTCTATCTGTCAATCTGTTACAGGCAATTTTTTTCTGAATCTACTGGACCGTAGTTCAAATTTGGTACACATATGAACTTCTATGACCCAAAGACGAAGTGTAATATAAATAAATTAAGTTTGAATATGTGTCACTTTTGAGGAGAAAATTATAAAAAAAAAAGTTTTGCAATCTGTACCGTGTAACACATCAAATGAAAAGGCTTATTATTAGAAGAATCTTAACGCGCGGTCCGGTTGATTCTAAAATCGGTGCTCATACTTTTAACAAAAAAAAAAAAAAAAAGGATTACGAGTATATTGAGGGATAATTAAGTTTTTAGTTGAGAATTTTACTGCGTACATTGAATAAAGTTGGTACACATAAATTAATGTTTAAAAACCAATACACTTAGAAAAAATAAACAGACTATAAACCCTAGTAGCATTTTTTGTTGGCATTTAGTTGGGCCACTTACCTCTGTAAGTGGCTAAATATGCTACTAGGGAATAGACTTACCCCCTTACTAATAAACGTTGTATAGCGTCTGTATAGTTACACAACGCTTTGTCTTCTTCTATCGAAAGTCAAATTACTGACGAGTGAAAGAGAAAAATCGGTGTGTAACTATACAGACGCTATACAACGTTTATTAGTAAGAAGGTTAGACAATAAGTCAGGATTAATATACTATCTAGATATCCTACGTAAAGTTGTAAAACAAAGTGCGCGCCTATCTGCTTACCACATTTACGTTGGTTCGACACTAAGATATTATGGTATAATGTTTTGGGGGAATGCTACAAAGAGAGAAACTGTTTACAAAGAAAAAAAAAAAAAAGGTCCGTGCAATATGAGCATAACACACAGATACAATGTAAACCACATTTTGTAAATCTAGCATTAGATAGCTATACGTTTCTGTACATTTAATAAAATAGTAACGAAGTGAATAATGTATGAAATGATTTTGAAAAAAAAAAAAAAAAAAAAAAAACGAGTTTTGGGAACGAGTCTGATGCCGAAAATATGGTTTTTAGAATTTTCGTCCATTTGTCCGGCTGTATTTTCCGGATTGACTCAAAAATGCCTGAACTTAGTTGGATAAAGCTATACTAAACAAAGAATAGTTTTAATCCCGGTAGTACGTTCTCGTTGGATTTTTTCCGACATCCACGCGGGCGAAGCTGCGGGCAAAAGGTAGTAGTTAATATAAGTCTGAAATCTCTTGCTCAACCCATGTTGAGCAAGCATGGCAATCAATGCTCATTACTTCTCTGTATGAGAAGAGGATTTTGACTGCAGTGGGACCATACTCGGCTGGTATTATTATTATTATTATTGTGGCGGCATCTACAACGCTACATGCGAACTACGCATCAAAGACCTGACGTCACAAATCCTGCATCGCGCAATCAGAGTTTTAGGAGCTTAAGGCAACCACAGGAAAGACCGGTTAAATAGTCACGACCTCTATAGGTTAACTCATAAGATGCCTTAGATAAATGATAATATAATAATAATAGATGTCGGGCGGTTGCCCACCAGACACAACACCCGTCTGGTCGGAAGATCCTCTCTTTTCCATAGAGTATGAGTGAACTTTACACCCTGTTCCTCATACCTCTATATTATAATTAGTAAATATTGTTCATTTTCATGAGTACTACACTCTATCTTCGTTTAACCTAAAACCGTATGTAAAACAATTACTTCTCTTTTCTGTTAGCACATAATCAGCTTATACTGTACTATAACAAAGGAATTGTGTCCCTCGTACTCCCAGCAAATGGGTCTAGTCCTTGAGACTTCGCTAATGTCTCAGTGTTTTAGATGGACACTAGGAAACTTCTCTTGTGATTATGTAAATGTAGCTGTTCTGAAAACTACATAGTAATGTTTGTTTTGCTTTACATTTTGTGTTGGGTGAAAATGTCGTGTACGAAATTGTTGCTTTAATTTAGCTTAACATATAGTTCTGACGGGATAAACCGAACATTCTAAAAGGAAAGTTATACAGAGTGTAAATAGACCCATCCTAAAGCCGTCTTCTATGCATTCTGTACATCAAATTAAGTAGCATTGTACAAAAATATTTTCTGGGAAACACTGTACTTACGCAACGGTGCAGGGGTTTAAGGCGAGGTTCTTCGAGCGTGCATTTTTGTTCTTGAGGTGGCAGCTGGGCGCGAGTAAATTGTGCCGTGAATTTCGTTAATTTTGGGTTGAAAATTATGTTTTACGATATTAACAATGTTAAACCCGACGGACATTACATCAACATAGATGTTTATTTTGATGTGATTTTCAATACATAATGTGGTATAATATTGAAATAAAATGATTTTAATCTACAAAATAAGGATATACCAATCTATGAAATTGACACCCAGCGCTTACAGTCTGACATAGAGGCACTTGAGGGTCAGCTTAGTTCCCTTTACATTAAATATGTGAGTTCTCAGAACCAAATTAAAGAACATATTCTTGCTGCTAATGAGTTAGTTATGTGTCAGTGTACTTGTCAGGTTTCAATCCCTGATTCTGTCCAGCCTGAGGCAACGGAGGACCCGTCCCAGACTGTGAGTTTTTCTCAAGACTGTATCCTCAACCAAGATATATCTGATATAGTACAAGATCTATCTCATGTGGTACGGCCTGAGATTGTTAGTTGTCCATCTTCCAGTAGTCAGGACCTTTATCATTCAGTTATGTTCTCAGATAGTATAGGAAGAGGTTTAGGAAAGTTACTTAACAACAATCTGAGTCATTCTTCTCAAAACTGTTGTATGCCTCAGACTTCTTACAATCAAATAATGTCTTCAATAACTAGGAAAGAATATGATCCTAAGGCGATTATTACTGTATTTATAGGTAATAGTTTTAACGTTAAAAAAGATGATATCACTGATAGTGTTACCAAACTATTAAAGTTGAATTGTAATAAAATAATTCTGTGTGCTTTTCCCTACTTTGAGCACTTGTCAAACAGGCAAAACAAGTACATTCACATGTTAAATAATTACATGCATTTTTTAGTTAGTCACCATAGTGACAAGTTTATATTTTTTGACACCAACATTTTTGTTGATAAGCTAAGGTCGACTAGGGATACTGTGTATCTGCCCATTAGTTTTAGACGTCAAATAGCTAGGCTATTAGCTTTTAATATTAACCCAGACATAATTAGTATGTCGAAGTCATGTACAATTAGCACCACAGTTAGTAATAGTACTAATAATATGGTGGTTAGCTCAAATAATTTAAACTAGTTTGTAAGACAACAGAAGATACCACTGACAGTACAGTTACACTTAAGAGCAAAAAGGTATTTTCTAGCACTAGTATAGTTAACTGTAGAAAAGGGGCTAAGCAGAAAACCTTGAAATTATTTCACCAAAATATTCAAGGTTTTTCTTCCAAACAATTGGAAATTGAATTGTTTTTAGAAAAAACAATGTTTGACATTATCTGTTTAACTGAGCATTGGTTAAAAGAACATGAAATGTTAATTAACTATGAGAATTATAGTGTGGCCAGTTGTTTTAACCGAAAATCAATGCTGCGTGGTGGTTCACTAATTTTAATAAAAAATTGTATTAAATCAAAAACTCGTAAAGACATAGGTGAACTGTTGGTTGAACATAGCATTGAGTTGTCTTGTGTTGAGCTAGATAAGCATGTTATAGTGTGCGTTTATAGACCCCCAAATTATCAAAACTACTTTATATTTGAGTCTGTTATGGAAGATGTTTTGGCAAAACTTGCAACTGGTAATAAATCAGTAATTATCTGTGGTGATTTTAACATTAATATTTTAGAAAATAATTCAAATACCAGTAGATTATTAAATTTGTTTAAATCATTTAATTTGTCAAATGTGTTTGTAGAACCAACCAGAATAACCACGACTACTGCTACATGTATTGATAATGTTTTTTGTTGCTGCACCTATTTAGATAAAGCCATAGTTAATTATCTCCCTTCTGATCACAGCGGTCAAACCGTAACCTTTGAGTCCAACATACCAATACAAAAAGTGCAGATACAGTTCAGACCATTAACAACAGTTAATTTAAATAAATTTAATAGCACTTTAATTTATAAGTTAAATGATCAGGACCTTACAATGAACAATGTTAATATTTTGTATAAAGAATTCTTTTCAGTAGTCCAAACCGAGTTCAATAATTATTTTAAAAAGAACACTAAAACTATCAGCCCTAGGTTTTTATTTAGTGACTGGGCAACTAAAGGACTCAGGAAAAGTAGGGAAAGACTTTTCGAGTTGTATGGCCTTAAGCCTTATATTAACACAGAAACTTTTAATAAGTATGTTGCTACTTACTCTAGAATTTTTAAGAACACTTGTAAGGCAGCTAAAGCCTTATTCATCAGTAACAAGGTTAAATCAGCAGACGATAAAATAAAGACGGTTTGGAAAATTATCAATAATGAAACAAATAGGAACAAAAAGCATAATTCTGATTATACACTGGAGACGTCGTGTGGTCTTATTTGCGATAACAAAGTAGTTGCGCAAGAATTTGTAAATTTCTTTACCAGTATCCCACTCAAAACGACTGAAACCTTAAATTCCTCACCCTCGCTCTCTTTTGATTTAGTAAAGGCGAACGTTTCAGCCTGCCCGATTGAATTTAACTTTAAGCATATTAACCCCATAATAGTAATAAAAGCTTTTAAGCAAATCAAGATCAAATTAACCGAAGATCTTTGGGGAATGTCTGTTAAAGTCTGTACCTCTATAATTGAGACTATAGCCCCTTACTTAGCCTTAATATTTAACTTGTGTGTAGATCAAGGAGTCTTCCCGGATTTAATGAAATACAGTAAGGTAATACCTCTTTTCAAATCCGGGGACAGTAAAGACACCAATAATTATAGACCCGTATCCGTGTTGCCGGTTTTCAGTAAGGTGTTTGAAAAGGTAATGCTTAATCAAATGCTCAATCATTTTAACACGAATAAAATCCTTCACGAACAACAGTATGGTTTCACCAAAGGACGTTGCACGACCGACGCCGGTGTAACATTATTAAGACACATTTTTAACGCGTGGGAAGAGGCCCAAGACGCCATAGGAATCTTTTGTGACCTCTCCAAGGCATTTGATTGCGTCGATCACGAAACCTTACTTTTGAAACTTGAGCATTACGGACTTGGAAAACTTGCACTTAGTTTAGTAAAATCTTATTTAAATGATAGACAACAGCAAGTTCAAATAAATGGTATCAATTCACTCGGTTTAAAAGTAAAAATGGGTGTTCCACAAGGCTCGATATTGGGTCCTTTCCTTTTTTTAGTGTATATAAATGATCTACTCCATTTATTAAAAAATCAACCACAAATGGTGTTATTTGCTGACGATACTTCCTTAATTTTTAAGGTAGATAGACGTGCTACAAATTTTGACGACGTAAATAACGCTCTATTGCAGGTCCAAAATTGGTTTACTGCTAATAATTTAGTATTAAATGGGAAAAAAACGAAGTGCATAAAATTTTCTTTACCAAATGTCAAAAGTAGTGATTGTGAGATAGTATTGAATCAAGAGAAACTAGAATTCGTCGATAAAACTGTTTTCCTGGGGATCACGCTGGATTCAAGACTACAATGGGGTCCTCATTTAACATCTCTTGCAGGACGGCTAAGTTCAGCAGCATATGCTGTCAGAAAAATCCGTCAATTTACTGATGTAGATACCGCGAGGCTAGTCTATTTCAGTTACTTCCATAGTATAATGTCTTACGGTATTTTACTTTGGGGACGGGCTGCAGACATCGAGTCTATTTTTATTCTGCAGAAAAGAGCCATCAGAGCCATATATAATCTCCGCAGGCGCGATTCTCTAAGGGAACTGTTTAAGGATATTAACATCATGACGGTACCTTGTCAATATATCTACGAAAACATCATGTACGTAAGGAAAAATTTACATCTTTTTAGAAAAAGAGGTGAAAGACATAATTATAGTACTAGAAATAGGGACCTATTAGCTCAACCAGGTTTCAGACTGGCTAAAGTAGACTCATCTTTCATGGGGTACTGTTTAAAATGTTACAATAAAATTCCTCCCCACATACTTCAACTGAATGAGACTAAATTTAAATCTTGTATAAAACGCACACTATGCAGGCAGGCATATTATAAGTTGGGGGATTACATCGCTGATAAAAATGCTTGGCTGAATGCTGGTCCTGCTCCACAACCTCAGCTAGTTAATTAACATTTGACAATCATGTTGGAGCTGCTGAAGATTGTAAACTATTTTTGCATTGTATAAACTCAATGTCCTTGAATTATATAATTGCACTAGCTTTTGCCCGCGGCTTCGCCCGCGTGGATGTCGGTTATCGCATAAAAAAGTACCCTATGTACTACCCTCTCCATATCCCAGGCTATATCTCAAAATTCTAACTTAATATTAATTTTAATGTGACCCACTATGTGTTTATTACCGAGCTGGGCCTCAAGTCTGCTATTACAATAGTGTCAGAATGGTCTCGCGATTGTGAGTATTTGACAGTTTTTGTATGGCAAATCTGTCAAAAACTCACAATGAAGAGACCATTCTGACACTATTGTAATAGCAGACTTAAGGCCCTGGTAATGAGTTGAACTATCGAACTATGTGCACACTAATAGGGTTGAAAATAAAACCACAATTGTGTACTAATCTAATCTAATCTAATCTAATCTAATCTAATCTAATCTAATCTAATCTAATCTAATCTAATCTAATCTAATCTAATCTAATCTAATCTAATCTAATCTAATCTAATCTAATCTAATCTAATCTAATCTGGTATATTTAATTAAAATTGCGAGACCCCAACCAAATCGCGGTAACGAAACCATAGCGAGATCTATTTCGACGTCAACGCCATCTATCGAGCTTGACATCAAACTTTTAACATTTCACAATAATAACTATGGTTTTATGGTTTCTTCATGAACACTATGTCAATAGAAACCGAAACAAATGATTTAATATAGTAAAAGTACTTATGTTCTGTACCCCTACCATGAGTTGTTATCGAAAACTTACTCGCTATCGTTAAACTCGCTAGCGTATTAACGTGGATCGAATAGATTTCGATAATGCTTGCACCATGAGTTTTACGGAGTCTTACGCGGGCGCTAACGTAAGCTCGATAGATCGTGTCGTCTAGCTAACTTCACTCCTATGTTTTTGTTTCTTTCTTTCTCAGTAATAAGAAGCGAGAACGGCTAAAAATGTAATGACAGTCAATACCACGAAATAATCCGACTAAACAGAAAGGTTGGCGGTTCGTAGACTACTAAGTTATTTAGTTTGTTATTGAATTTATATTCCTTATATGTCATTATCGTCTATTCAATTTGTAGTTTTGCTGGCGATGTGTAGGGTCGAGTTGTTGAATTACTCGGTATGCGGCGTTTTTTATTTTTTAAAGTTATATAACCTAGAAAAAATTGAATATTACTGTAATGAGGACAATTTCAATTGTTGGTGGAGTTCATGGAAAGGTGTGTTTTTACTTTATGTTAATTTCTTTTAAAACTTAAAGTTACGAAATTACCAAATAGTTGCCCCTCAACCCATATTCCATGCTAAATAAGCTCTTCCAGACATTATTTAGTCTCTAATGGACTAAAAACGTATATAATTTTAATGTAAACCTACGTTTCACACCTCAAAAAGCTAGTGAGTTACGTAACTACTATCGTAAGCGTATTTTTCGATAGCGTCTGTGAAATTAGTGACTCATGGTGCCGTTTTGTATAGCGACAGCTGAAAAACGTTAGTGACTATCGAATAGATTACGTTAGGTTTCTTACCTATCGAAATCTATAGTGCTCATGGTACGCATTTTAATTCTTTCAGTGACCGCTAGGGGCGCTGTACAGTATTTCATACATATTATTTACGGAGACGCTAGCGAGTATTGGCTGTGCAAACTCATGGTAGAGCTACAGGGTCACGTTCACAATTGGACGAAATATTTGACATTTATTTTGTACTTGCAACATGATCTGGATGTAGAATTCGATTAATCGACTAATACTTGACCGGTTGACATTTTAGCGGGAACACCACTAAACGAAAGAAAAAAGAAAACAAAATACGTCTATACTCTGTGGTCGTGTGGCGGTGTGACGCGATGCTTAATGTAAACATTCATCAAGGTTATACGTGCGTAAAGTAATGGATTCAATGAGAAAACGGTTTAATCTTAGAAGAATCTTATACAGAATTACTGAGAAATAAGTGTAGATTTCGTATTGAGTGTTAGTTTATCGAAAAGTGATAAATATGTCAGTGAAAAAGTAACGAAAGTTTTGGAATGCACAAATTTTGATCATAAGGCCGCCGTGTTTAGTAATGTTTTTATGATAAATATTCTTGTATACTGTTTGAAATACACGTAAGTAGCTAGCTTATTTATCTACGAACATAATTTGGCTAATAGCTACTCATATTATAGCGTATTGTTATCGTAATCGTATTTCCAAGAGTAAAATTCGGCAAACAAATACCTACAAAAAGTCAATAAAATGGATATAATATGTTATCCTTAAGAGATAGACATATGCCATCGCGGACTTTTTTGAAGACCTTTTTATGATACACAATTCCACCATACATTATTTTGTTATATCTCAAAGGGTTTAGACAGCGTTTTCGTTGAAAGCTCCCAGACGGCTTATTTTTTTCCGACACCTCCAACAAATATCGTTAATTCATACAAAAATGCATACAAAAACATAACAAATTATATACTAAAACCTTCCTCGAGAACCAAGCTATCTATTGGTGAAAACAGCATGAGAATCGGTGCAGTAGTATTTGAGTTTATCGCGAACAGACAGACAGACAGACAGACAGACAGACAGACAGACGCGGCGGAGGACTTTGTTTTATAATATGTAGTGATAGTGATAGTGATAGTGATAGCACAGGTGTGAGTACTATGTACTATAGAGCTACCATTTACCGGGTAATATGTCTTTTATTGACTTGAATGTGCCCTGGCGGCTGAGAGTATGTCATGCTCACTCAAATGTCTCGCTGGTGGTGGCGTGTGTGTTGGATCATTAAGTTCCCTTCAAAATGGTTGAGCTAAATGGTGCTGATCCATGCGTCATGTTCGTGAACGGGCGCCGTCAGTTGGGACTGGTCATCTCTTAGCTGCCACGGCTTATTTTAATTTTTGAATTGTTTCTATTACGGACGCTTCTAACGTGCACGTCTTTCTACATTGTTCTCACATGTATAACTTCAACATGAATGATGTAAACCATATTTTGTAACAATATTTTGTTTTAAAAGAGTGTCCATGGAGTTTCTTGTCCGTTCTTCTCCATAGGAACCTACTACGCTTTGGAATGGGCAACTAGCTTCATCTTTCTGACTGACCGACCCCTTGACAATTCAAAAGTGCCTGTATTTGGTTTATTTGAAATAAATGCTTTGAGTTTGAGTTTTTTATGTTTGGATTTTTTTCTATCGAGCGAACTTTATCCAATTATGTGACGAGTACCCGACGTACCTACAGAAAGGTCTCAAAAGCAACATATAATTTTTTCACGTGTTTAATCATTATCGTTTCTAAATAAAACGACATTAAAATTACATTTCCTAGAGGTTAACTTGAAGAACCTCGCCTTAATAGGTTGTAGATGTTATAACTTAACTTCAAATACCCCCTAGTATGTGAAGTTAAGTATAACATCGTAAAATTGTTTTTGTAAAAAAAAGTTGGAATTTTGTCCTTCAATATTTCCGTAACCACAAGGTCACCAGGTATAACCCAGAACAAAAAAAAAAAAAAAAAAAATTAATATCGGAAAGAACAATTGACTCTCGGCTTCGTTAAGCGTCTTTTTACACCCGATATAATAAATAGAGCAAAGGGCTTTATCTTATATATAAAATTCTCATGTCACAATTTCCTTCCCGTACTCCTCCGAAATGGCTTGACCGATTCTCATGAAATTTTGTGAGCATATTGAGTAGGTCTGAGAATCAGCCAACATCTATTTTTCATACCCCTTAGTGATAAGAGTTGTCCACCCTTAACATTTTTTTGACAGAACGAAGTCTGTCGGGTCAGCTAGTAATAAATAGAAATATGTAACATTGATCACCAGGTTCTCCCTAGATGTATTTTCACAGGTCTATCTATACTTATATTATATTTATATATATTTTTTACTAGGGCATCTCAGAGTGTAACCACTACGGATCCGACTCTTTAACCGGACTTTCCTGTGGCTGCCTTAAGCTCCTATCGAAACTTAATGCCTCCAGCCAGGGCGTAAAAACTTATAAACTAAACGACTGCTGCTCGCTAAGGGCACCCCCTGTGGGGTACAAACCTCGGCTTAGGGCAGCGTCGGAGGGAGGGTGGCAAGGGACCGTCGGAGGCTGGATAAAATCAGTGTTTTGATTATTATCAGGGGGATTTTGGGTTATATGCTGCTCAGCTAAAGCGCGTGCTGGCGGCGCTTACAGTCAAGGGTCGGGGAGGACTATTCGTTAGTCGGGGATTTCGCGCGGGGCCTCGGCGGCGAGGTCGGAGTGACATTATAAAAGGGAAAACTTTTTTGTTTTGTACCGAATAAGCTCCGAAACTACTGGACCGAATAAAAAAAAAACAGCAATTGAAAGCTAAATTATCAGGAAGTAACATAGGCTAAAATTAATAAAAAATATATATATATAGATCCTTAAGAAAATTACAATAATGTAACAAGCGCGGGCGGGCGATGTGATGCGAAGGGGTGGGGCAACAAGAAATTTCACGCGGACGAAGTCGCAGGCAGAAGCTATTATGTTATAAAGAGTAGTGCTGGCCCAGTGGTAATGGCTCCGACTTACGAGTTGCAGGTCGTGGGTTTGAACCCAGGCAGGCACTTTACTTTGTGTAAATTATTTCGCCACCACTGCTGTCAAAACGGTGAAGGAAAACATCGTAAGGAAACCGGCATGTCCTAGAACCAAAAATTCCAAGACATGTGACATCTACCAACCCGCAGTGGGAACATTCATCATCATCATCATCATCATCATCATCATCATCATTTCAGCCGAAAGACGTCCACTGCTGGACATAGGCCTCCCCCAATTGGGGGTTTGCTATAATCGCCACGCTTGGCAGGCGGGTTGGCGATCGCAGTATGTGTTAAAAATGCATAGAGAACGCTACTGCCCATTCTCTAGTCCCCCTCTCTAGCCCCCTTAGTCGCCTTTAACGACACCCACGGGAGGAAACGGGGAACATTATAGGCTGAATATGCTATATATCGTGTAGTCTCAACCCGCTACTGGTATAGTCGACCTCGTAACTTTTTTTTCACCCCAAAATTGAATGTCACTTGCACGTCGTCATAAAATGTCTATGTGACAGTTATAGTTTCAACTTTAGTGTAGTTGCAGCTTAATGGGAATTGTTGTCAAAAGTGGTAAAGCAATTACGAGGTCCGATTTGTTCTGGAACTAACGATGATGTTTATAAAAAAATAAAAAGTATTTATTACCCAGTTCCATACTAGTTCAAACTATTCAACACAACTAACTAGATTTAACTGGCAAAAAAAAAACCTGAAAAAATTTCCTGAAACTCGTTGGAAACTACAATTAAATATTCAACATGTGCCGAGGGGAAAGTTGTTGGACTTTTTACTCGTAAATATATCAATATTATAATTTATGGGCCCAACTGGGTGAAGGGTAGGTACGAACGAAGAGGGCATCTATCAAATCGCTGTTAGAGTTCCGTATTGAGACGAGAAATCCTTACCATATGCTTAAATCTTTCAGTCAGTTTTAGTATTTTTTACTTTATTTCGATTGAGGTAAAGTTCTAAATATAAAATTGATAACTTAGATTTGGGTTTAAAATCAGTTTTGGTGTTAAAACTTTAACTTAGTCGGAATAACGATCGAAAATTATAAAAAAATGGCCGTATGGTGTAAATCTTATCTAAAGATTTAGATTAGGTGATTGCACCTAATCTAAATCTTTAGATAAGATTTACACCATACAGCCATTACAACTCAAAGAAAAAAAAAAAAATCTTCAAAATGACAACATAACTTATTTTGCTACTTGATGATTTAGTGAGAAAATGGCTGATATTATATTTGAGATATAAATATGTAGATTATCCAACCTCATCACACAATATTTTTATGTTAGTAAAAGTTCATTAGAAATCTCAAGTCGACGAATACAGACGTACAGACGAATCTACGGCCAAAACTATAATCGTTACTCAATCCCGTAACTGTGTTACCACCCCTATTTTTTCGGGTGGAAAATTATCATAAAACTTCTCCCGCTCTGGGCGGAGCGGGAGGGCGTGTCGACTTTTATTGGCTAAAACCCATCCGTGTTCCTTCAGTTGCCTGTGTGCCAGAGCCATGGAATCCCTTTCGGCCAAACCCGCGATCCTGGCAGGCTCAAAAGGACCCCAACAGTTTGTGCTGACATCTCTTTGAGGCGTGCGTGGACCACAACGCGCCGTCGACCCAGGCCTGGGGGTCTACTCCCTAAGTCCGTCAACGAAGTAACGGGCCCGTCCGTTAGTAGTCCGACACGTCGGACTGAACCCTACTCCCTAGTAATTTCGGATTCATCAGTTTCCAACGGAATCGTAGACAATATTCGTGAACGAAAGACGCATGGCGATTGATGACAATAGAGTTGTGCTATTTTACCGGTCGATTACCGGTTTAATTATTTTGTGGGTTTCAAGCTAAATAAACAAAAATCAATATTTTTTCCTTAGAAAATGACTACATTTTTAACAATATACTTTTTGTTATAAAGATTAGAATTATTTTTGACATTTTTGTCCGGAAACCGGCATTATCCTGTTGATACCTTTGCCTTTTTGACATTTTGACGGAAATTTTCAAATTAATTCAACGATACTAGCCGGGAAGTTTTAAAATTATTTTATTTTAGTTTCTTTCTTATTCATTTCGTAAAATGGCCCCAACCGCTGCAGAAACTCACGGACACGGACTCTGGCCGGAGGCGCGCAGGAGCTGGGCAGCCTCAGCTTTATATAGAATTTTTCACTTTTAGTATGGGGAAAAAAAAAAAATTACTAACATGCTGAATTTTAGGGGTTTGGGGTTCAAAACTCATAGCATTTATTTCAAATAAACCAATTACAGGTACTTTTGAATTGTCAAGCAAGGGGTCGGTCAGTCAGAAAGATGAAGCTAGTTGCCCATTCCAAAGCGTAGTAGGTTCCTATGGAGAAGAACGGACAAGAAACTCCATGGACACTCTTTTAAAATATTGTTACAAAATATGGGTTACATCATTCATGTTGAAGTTATACATGTGAGAACAATGTAGAAAGACGTGCACGTTAGAAGCGTCCGTAATAGAAACAATTCACAAAAATTAAAATAAGCCGTGGCAGCTAAGAGATGACCAGTCCCAACTGACGGCGCCCGTTCACGAACATGACGCATGGATCAGCACCATTTAGCTCAACCATTTTGAAGGGAACTTAATGATCCAACACACACGCCACCACCAGCGAGACATTTGAGTGAGCATGACATACTCTCAGCCGCCAGGGCACATTCAAGTCAATAAAAGACATATTACCCGGTAAATGGTAGCTCTATAGTACATAGTACTCACACCTGTGCTATGCAATTATATAATTCAAGGACATTGAGTTTATACAATGCAAAAATAGTTTACAATCTTCAGCAGCTCCAATAATATTTTCAAATGCTAATCAATTAGTTTATGCGCCCTTATGGAGCAGGACCAGCATTGAGCCAAGCATTTTTGTCAGCGATGTAATCCCCCAATTTATAATATGCTTGGCTGCATAGTGTGCGTTTTATACAAGTTTTAAATTTTGTTTCGTTCAATTGGAGTATGTGGGGAGGTATTTTATTGTAACATTTTAAACAGTACCCCATGAAGGATGAGTCTACTTTAGCCAGTCTGAAACCTGGTTGAACTAATTGGTCCCTATTTCTGGTACTATAATTGTGTCTTTCACCTCTTTTACTGAAAATATTTACATTTTTCCTTACGTACATGATGTTTTCATAGATGTATTGACAAGGTACCGTCATGACGTTAATATCTTTAAACAGTTCCCTTAGAGAATCGCGCCTGCGGAGGCCATATATTGCTCTGATGGCTCTTTTCTGTAGAATAAAAATAGATTCGATATCTGCAGCCCGTCCCCATAGTAAAATACCGTAAGACATGATACTATGAAAGTAACTAAAATAGACTAGCCTAGCGGTATCTACATCAGTAAATTGACGGATTTTTCTCACAGCATATGCTGCTGAACTTAGCCGCCCTGCAAGAGATGTTAAATGAGGACCCCATTGCAGCCTTGAGTCGAGCGTGATCCCTAGGAAAACAGTTTTATCGACGAATTCTAGTTTCTCCCTATTCAATACTATGTCACAATCACTACTTTTAACATTCGGTAAAGCAAATCTTATGCATTTAGTTTTTTTCCCATTTAATACTAAATTATTAGCAGTGAACCAATTTTGGACCTGCAATAGGGCGTTATTTACGTCGTCAAGATTTGATGCACGTCTATTTATCTTAAAAATTAAGGAAGTATCGTCAGCAAATAACACCATTTGTGGTTGGTTTTTTAATAAATGGGCTAGATCATTAATATATACTAAAAAGAGGAAAGGACCCAATATCGAGCCTTGTGGCACACCCATTTTTACTCTTAAGCCGAGTGAATTGACTCCATTTATTTGAACTTGCTGTTGTCTATCATTTAAATAAGATTTTACTAAACTGAGCGCAAGTTTACCTAGTCCGTAATGCTCCAGTTTCAAGAGTAAGGTTTCGTGATTTACGCAGTCAAATGCCTTGGAGAGGTCACAAAAGATTCCTATGGCATCTTGGGCCTCCTCCCATGCTGTAAATATGTGTCTTAATAAGGTGACACCGGCGTCAGTCGTACAACGTCCTTTGGTGAAACCATATTGCTGATCGTGTAAGATATGGTTGGTGTTAAAATGATTAAGCATTTGATTGAGCATCACCTTTTCGAACACCTTGCTGAATACCGGCAACACGGATACTGGTCTATAATTGTTAGTGTTTTTACTGTCCCCCGATTTAAAAAGTGGTATAACCTTACTGTATTTCATTAAATCCGGGAAGACTCCTTGATCCACACACAAATTAAATATTAAAGCTAAGTATGGTGCTATAGTCTCGATTATAGATGTACAAACTTTGATAGACATTCCCCATAGATCTTCGGTTAATTTGATTTTGATTTGCCGAAAAGCTTTTATAACTATCATAGGGTTTATATGTTTAAATTGAAATTCAACCGGGCAGCCTGGAACGTTCGCTCTTAATAAACCAATTGAGACATCGGGTGAGGAATTTAAAGATTCCGTCGTTCTAGATGGTATATCAGTAAAGAAATGTACAAATTCATGAGCTACTTCTAAATTGGAGCTTATGGCGCCACGTGAAGTCTCCAATGTGAAATCTGTGTTTCGTATTTTCTTTCTATTGGATTCATTATTTATAACTTTCCAAACTGTTTTTATTTTATTTTCAGCTGATTTGATCTTGTGGCTAATGCATAAGGCTTTAGCTATCTTGCAGGTATTTCTAAAAATTTTGGAATATGTAGCAACATATTTGTTGAAAGTTTCAGTGTTAATAAATGGCTTAAGGCCATACAGCTCGAACAGTCTTTCCCTACTTATCCTAATACCTCTAGTTGCCCAGTCACTAAATATAAAATTAGGGCAAATATTTTTTGTTTTCTTTTCAAAAGTTTTATTGAATTCAGTGTGCACTACTGAAAAGAAATCCTCGTACAATTTATTTGCGTCGTCCATATTATGGCTCAGAACATTTAACTTGTTATTTAGGGTACTATTGAATCTATTTAATTTGCCAGTTGTTATTGGTCTAAATTGAATTTGCACTTTTTGCAAAGGTGTTTTAAACTTAAAAGTTACCGTTTGTCCACTATGGTCAGATGGTAAATAATTTACGATGGCTTTATCTAAATAATCACAATCGCAGAAGACATTATCGATACAAGTAGCAGAAGTTGGAGTTACTCTAGTTGGTTCTATAAAAACATTAGATAAATTGAACGATTTAAAAAGGCTTAATAATCTACTGCTATTTGAATTATTTTCCAGAATATTAATATTAAAATCACCACAAATAAAAAAGGGTTCCTAAAAGGGGGTCCAAATTTTCATTATTTTTGCGATAAGACGCACCATTTTCGAGATATAAGCAAAAGAAAAGAAAAAAATATATACAGTAACAGTACTGATTTTGTACAAGTAGTCGAGATGTTGGTGTGAAGTTTAGTTCATGACAACTAATTGATTTTATTCTACATCTTTTTAATCGCGATTAATAATAGTCAGATTTAGTTAGAAAATCAAAATTTTAGTTTAAAAACGTCAAATTCAGAATAGCAAAATTGCCAAATAGCTTTAAGATAAGTCAGTAACGTCGGGAATACTCGCCAACCTAAAGTCTTGGCGTAAATATTGTCGACGTTGCCTCCGCTCTACCTATATAGCTTCGTCAAGCAATAAAAAAGCAGCCATACTTTGGAATTCCTTACTTTGTCTCTAAATAGTGTAAACAATTATAATCGTTCGTCGACAGAACGATAACTATTTTGATGTCGTATCAACTGACATAAGGTTCCGTCAAAACAAGCGTCAAGTTCAACTTTTCGGACGGGCAAAAACGCATCGGGAGTAGGGACAGTTGTCAAATCGTGTTGTCATTCATTCTTCGTCGGGCCCCGAACGAATCGTCCGTCCGTTGGTGATAGGGAGTAGGAAACGCCCGAAACGAAGCCCGAAACGACGGTCTTCGTGCTTAGGGAGTAGACCCCCTGGTCCTTACTGGACGGCGAGCTGCGCATTGCTCGCCGTCCGCAAGCCCGCGCCTACGGTGGCCGGGAATCGGCTATAGACTCCCGATACCCAGGGCATCTCCTGCAGCGACTAGGGGCGTGAGAGCGCACAGATTGCCTCTCCCTCACGCGTTCCGCCTCCTCCTTCGCGAGCATTACTGCTTCGCAGAAGGTGACGGATTCCCATGCTCCGCTCCGTACCATGGCCTGGATCAAGGCCGGATGCGAGAGATCGCCGCCGCCGATCCCTTCTGTGAGGACACGGCGTGTTACCACCCTAAGTTTCATCATCACGGAAATGTCGAGGCGATCCAAGTCTTTGACATAACTGAATAAGTGCGAAGACTAAAAGTATTAAACGTTTTCAGTTAGTTTAGTGCAGTTTCAGTGAACTTAAACTGTAGTGTAAGTGCTGACAAAATAACATGTGAATTAAATGTCTTTCCCTTAATATAAAGTGAAAAAGAAAGACGATATCGACGGTGAAGTGCCAATACCTCCTAACTTACATTTTTCTAGAATTCACTTGTTTATCATTTTGAATTTATAAGGGTTATTCGCATGTTGTAGTGAGATCTCTTAAGTATATTTTTTGTTGCTAAACTATATGTGGAAATACCTCCAACTAAACCAACGTGCCTATTTTATGGCATTACCGCCATGCCATCCTCATTCAGTTTGTGTACATTTTTGACTTTGTCAGTTAGGTGTTATTGGCACTTCACCGTCGATATTGGTCAGCGTCAGAATGGACTATTTCTCAATTTTAGAGTTACTTAGCATGTTATAATATTTACGTCACACCTGGCCATAATGTGAGTTTTACCGCACGCTACGCGTATAGTAAAACTCGCATTGTGGCCAGGTGAAGACGTAAAATTGTGTACTCACCACGGGCAGTGAAAAAGAAAGCCTAGACCCTAGCCCCTCTATTGCATATTTACAACCCTCGCCAGCGGCTCGGGTCACAAATACCGGCGATTTCAGGCTTTCTTTCTTTTACAGGCCTTGATAAGTTATGTACTATTAAATTACTTATTAGCTAAACGGTTAGATTATAATGTAAATAAAGTATCACTAACTGTGATATTTTTTAAAGGAAAAAAAAAAACTCTTTTTAATATTGTTCAACAGATAAATTAGTTCTACAAACTACCAGAGTAACCTTTAAATTGTGACAAATACATTTAATTTGTCTTTGTCGGCGTGATTAATATGCCAAATTACAGGTTTCTTGTACTAAGAGTCTGTGAGCTATGCCGTGGACAGACAGACCAACGGACACTATAAGAGTTCTTTGTTGAAAGAAAGAAAGAAAGAGAAGAAAGAAAAAGTATTTATTGTGACTCGCACAGGAAGATCACAAACTAATAAACACACAATCACAAAAGTATAAAAAAATAAAAATAAAGAGTCCTGTACGAGGCCAAAAGGCTCCTATCTCAGTATGATGCTGCGACATTTAAAATAAGTTGACTACCGAAGCCTAAAAACACTATAACCTACTCGATAGGTAGGTATCTGAGAATCAAAAGATACCAGACAACATTCGAAAGATACGCTTGGAAATCACTAAAAGGAGTAATAAGGATGCTCAAACCGTACATTTTCGACAAAATAGCCTAAAGACATAGCGTTCTAATGACCGGAACGCAAACTTAATATCACCGAGAAACTCCTTGGATGCAATAAAATCGATACAACTGCTGTATCGATACTGTTTGCGAGAATAAGTGGATATATTTAACGTTACAATAATATGATTGTACGAGTATTGTGACAATTCATATCGATGCCTAACAGCCAAAAAGGGATAAGCGACATTATTTTGCGAAATCGACAAACAATAGACGCAGAAAAAAAAGCTGTTTCTAACCATAAAACAAAAGTCGATTTCGCAAAAAAAAAAAAATGTCGCTTATCCCTTTTTGGCTGTTAGGCATCGATATGTACTTTCTGAGTTTATCTTGGACGTTACTGACATCGGTGAAGGAAAAAATCGTGATCGGAAACCTGGACTTAAAGTTAATATAAGTCTGAAATCGCCAACCCGTCTTACGCAAGCGTGGTGATCAATGCTCATGCCTTCTGTGTATGAGAAGAGGCCTGGTGGGAACGTTAAAGGCTGATTATACAAACACAATTTTTTATAAAAATATAAAAATATTGTAATGCATTTTGTAAAGTTATAAAAAAATGGATCATACAGGAACAGTTTTTAATCAGTGCGCAAATTTTGACAAATTAAACTTAAATGTGTTTTATTACACACCTATTTCTGATTCTAATATGTCTTAGTACAAAAAAATGAAGTTATCGTTAACGAAAGATGCTTATTTTGAAACTGGTATAATGGATACTCGTCGCGTAACGCGTCGGCGCGGTGGCGCGGTCAGTGAAGCGGAACACAGTAGTAGGTGCGCTCGCCCATTGATATTATTACGAATAGATTGTATCCATATTTTGCTGATTTCAAGTAGGACCAAAAAAATTATTAAACGTATAATGAAAATATGTTCTAATACTGATACTGAACTACCAAAAAAAATTTGCTTACTGGTTAAAATTTTATCCTGTATATTTAATACTGTCACTGAGTGATTTAATTATTTTTTAAGCCCTCAAACCGCAAGCTTACCTGCTGGTAAGGATCTACTTACCCCAGACACCTAAAACATAATTGTACCTTTCCAATTATTTGTCAAAGTTGTCAAAAAGGGTTTATATTTTATACTGTTTCGGCCAGCTCGATCCAATTTATATAATTTATTGTGAGAATTAATTGACGTATTTCGGGTAGCCCTGTTTTTTTTGCTAGTATTTGTAATTGGGTCGAGTAGGTCTAAATGTTGGGTTAGACAGTTGTTTTAAAGTTAGGCGTAGGAAATTTGTGTATTTTTTAATTACAAATGTAGACTTTTTTACCGTAAATTATGTTTTTACTAATCTTGTATTTGGTAATGAATAAAACAATTTTAGTTTTACTTTTCATCATCGGATCAGCTATGTAATTTCATCCTACTAATATTATAAATGAGAAAGTTTTTATGTTAGGATGATTTTTACTCAATCAGGCAAAAACGGCAGAACGGATTTGGATGAAATTTGGCAAACAGATACTTTATAACCTGGATTAACACACAGGAACCTTTTTATCTCAGTAGCATGTTCCCATGGGTTAATATCAGACCTCCACGCGGGCGAAGTTGCAAGCGAAAGCTAATATTGGTAATATTGTATTGTCACCAGAACTACAGTATGACACAATTTAGATATAACATCGCCAAAATACGTAAAATCGAATCTCAAACTCAAACTCAAAGCATTTATTTCAAATAAACCAATTACAGGCACTTTTGAATTGTCAAGGGGTCGGTCAGTCAGAAAGATGAAGCTAGTTGCCCATTCCAAAGCGTAGTAAGTTCCTATGGAGAAGAACGGACAAAAAACTCCATGAACACTCTTTTAAAACAAAATATTGTTACAAAATATGGGTTACATCATTCATGTTGAAGTTATACATGTGAGAACAATGTAGAAAGACGTGCACGATCAAACTCAAACTCAAAGCATTTATTTCAATTAAACCATTTACAGGCACTTTTAAATTGTCAAAGAGACGGTCAGTTAGAGTCGGCAAGTTGAAGCTAGATGCCCATTCCAATACGTAGATCACTATGGAGAAGAACGGACAAGAAACTCCAAGGATACTCTTTTAAATCAAGATATTACATAATCCTGGGTACATTATTCTTGTTGCTTCTATATGTGAGACAATGTAAAAACTAATAAAACAATTCAAAATATAAGATCACATCCGAACTGAGTGCGTCTTAAAAATCACCAATCTTTATTACTGCTTTATGCGAAAATGATAATTATTTACGCAAACGCAATAACTTGTAAAGTCATTTAACCGAATACATTCGTGAAATGAATGCGTAGATTTTGCCGATGCTACATCTAAATTGTGTCGGACTGTACATGAGTTTGCAAAATTTTAGCTCAATATTATTATGGGAAGTAGGTGAATAAACGTTCACAAGATTTAACCGTTACATGGAAAAACGTAAAAAAATATAATTAAAAAACGCGCGTCCAAGGTAACCTATATAAAAAAAAAAAAATGGAAAAATACAGTATGAATTTTAAAAATAATGTAGGTACCTATTACAAAGTATGATGCCCGTACTAGGATAAACTTGTCTCACAGGCGGCATGAGTAACTAAATAATTTTGACTTAGATAATATTGTGCATCTTGAAATACCTACATAGAAAAATCGTTCAAAAATCCAAACAATTAATTAGATAGATAATTGCTATACAACTTTGTTAGTATTGGTTGTGGTTCATCAACTCTTGAACAACTCTCTGAGGTTGGCCCTTCTGTGAATTGTCTATGCAATTACCAAAGTCGAATGAACTTACGTTGGAACTTGTAGACGAACTTCAAGCGCCCGTATGATCTGTGCATGGGTATAAATAATAAATGATTTTATTTCCGTAAGTAGGTTAAGCAGGAGATACAAGAAAGTGGCGAAAAAAATGCACTCCAATCAAGTGACTTTTCAGCTTGATTGACAATATCTTGTTTAGATTAATCAAAATCTTAGTTAAGTTGATCATCAAGACATGATTGCAGCAATACTAGTTCAAATGATTGAACGCTCAAACAAGTTTCTCGATTACCCTTCGGCATCATTGCAGAAGAGTTAAAAAGAGACAAGTTATTTTTATTTTTATCTGTAACAAAGTTAGTTGTGTCAATCAAGCATTTTGATTACTTCAATAAAGATCATTGAAACTTTAATCTAATAATCTTGGTTGGAGCAACTATGTTTTGACTTGATTGCTGCAAATAGGTTTTGAGATAACTCCAATCAAGATCCCGTTTCAAATCACAGTTATTTTTAAATGTCGCAGCATCATGCTGAGATAGGAGCCTTTTGGCCCCGTACAGGTTTTGTTTTCATTTTACTTTGGTTTTTATTTGTGTTACTATGAGTGTGTTTAGTTTAAAATGTGAACTTCCTGTATGAGTCCCAATAAATACTTTTTCTTTCTTTCTTTTCTTTGAATCAAATAAAAGTAGTAGCTGTGATCATTGTGCTTGATAGGCAAACAAGTATTGTGCAAACAAGTTACAGTCGTTAAAAAAAAAGTAGTTGCCACAATCAAGATTTTGTTTAGATTGACTAAACAAAATCTTGATTGTGGCAACAACTTTTTTTTTTCAGTGCATTGGGAGAAACGTTGAAAGGAAATCATTTGGCTTGATAAGGGCATGTGATGAGTAGGGAAAGCATTTGACTAAAAGAAGAAGAAAGAAGACATTTAAATATAAATTTTGATCGATGGAGAGGGAGAGGAAGGCCAAAGAAAATATGTATGGATTGTGTGAGCAATGTTATGAAAGAAAAGGGAGTGAATGATAGCGTGACGGTGGACAGGGGAGGACGGAAGAAGAAAACGAGTTGCGCCGTCCCCAAGTGACAAGGGACAAGGGCAGGAAGTTGATGAAGTAGGTTTGTACAAACACTTTTACACATCAATCATACTTTACTACTAAGTAAAGTATGATTGATGTGTAAAAGTGCACATTAAAGCGTGTTCTTTTGGTTTTTTTTATACTGCAATTAAACAAAAAAAAAGTAAGTAAGAAGACTACTTCTTACTTACTTTTTTTTTGTTTAATTGTAAAAGGCAAGGCAAGGGCAGGAAGTTGATGAAGTAGGTTTGTACAAACACTTTTACACATCAATCATACTTACTAAGTGTTTGTACAAACCTACTTCATCAACTTCCTGCCCTTGCCTTGCCTTTTACAATTAAACAAAAAACAAAAGAACACGCTTTAATGTTATTCTTATACTAAAAAAATTTTTTTTTTAGTATAATTTACGAGAAAATTAACGTTATTGTAAAAAAAAAGCGTGCGGTGCTTTGTACCATATTTTCATAGTAAATCTACTTTTAGCAAATGTTCCAATGAAATATTTTTAACGACTGATATCGAGCACTCCACTGGTACCGTGTTCCTTCCTTGGCCCTTTATGTTCCGGGGCAGCACTACCCACAGTACTGTAAAATTTGGGGGCGTGGTCATCAAAATCAAGTTTTTATTCAAATTAGGCTGAGAGTCAGCACTTTTCGAACGTCAAAATTACATAAGACAGTCCCCCAAAACGTCCACCCTTCACCACTTCCTAGTACTATAAAAAAATTAAAAAAACACAAACAGAATTACATAATTACTAACAAAAACAGTGCAAAAAATATAAATATAATTATTTGCCACAGCTAGCACACGCCAATATACCAGATAAACTTGAATTATAATAGTGCATTACTTACCAAGGGCTGTAAAAGAAAGAAAGCCCGAAATCGCAGGTATTTGTCATATTATGGCCAGGTGTGACGTAACTTTATTTTATATTTATCAGTTCAACTCAGAGAAACGTAGAGCACGTTTCTCTGAGTTGAACTGATAAACATAAAATAAATTTAATTCAAGTTTGCGTTACTCATCTATTTTTCACTGTTGTTTTTTCGAAACAAAAACATAATGCTTTTCATTTTAAAAATAATTCAAAATTCGCTTGAATGATCCAATGAAACCATAGTTATTTTTCTAACAGCTTGTATTACATAAGGTCGCCTTTTGCATGTAACATCAGTATTGCTTTTATGTATGGATACATGTTCCCACTGTGCACTGGTGGGACATAGGCTTCCCACTCTGTGAGAGAGAGTGGGCCGTTATCTACTACGCGAACCCAGTATGGCAAAGACGAAAACTTTTAATTTCAATGTTTTTTGCTAATCTGAAAATTAATTACTATTAATTTTGTCGGGAAAAGTTAGATAGAATGGTAATTAGCTTATTTTCAATTCAGAAATCTCATTAATACTGGAGATTAGCATTAAAATTTAGTTTTAAAATATGCAGAATTATTTGAAAGAATTAAAGATATTCAGAGTTTATTACTCTTTAATTTTGTTTCTGAGCGCTATTGATTTCCGATTTCCTTTTCAGATTTTATACGTAGAATGTCACGCGCTTACAGTAAAATTAAACCTAATCTACTATATAAAAATAAGTCGGGTTTTCCTTCCTGACGCTATAACTCAACAAGGCCTGGACCAATTTAACCAATTCTTTTTTTTTTATGTTCGTTGAAGTCCAAGGATGGTTTTTTTTTTTTTAATGGTTTTTACGAAAAATTAGCGTAGGGTAGAGTAGGGTAGGGTAGGTAGGTAGGTAGGGTAGGGTAGGGTAGGGTAGGTAGGTAGGTAGGTAGGGTAGGGTAGGGTAGGGTAGGGTAGGGTAGGTAGGTAGGGTAGGGTAGGGTAGGGTAGGTAGGTAGGTAGGGTAGGGTAGGTAGGTAGGTAGGTAGGGTAGGGTAGGGTAGGTAGGTAGGGTAGGGTAGGGTAGGTAGGTAGGTAGGGTAGGGTAGCGTAGGGCAGGGTAGGTAGGTAGGTAGGTAGGTAGGTAGGGTAGGGTAGGTAGGTAGGTAGGTAGGTAGGTAGGTAGGGTAGGTAGGGTAGGGTAAGGTAGAGTAGTGGAGTTTATACTATAGCTTTTGACAGAACGAAGTCTGTCGGGTCAGCTAGTAACATGTAAAATCCGAAGTCACAAGTAATTTGTTCCATAACATTTTGATTGTCCGGACTTAGTTGTCTGTGTTACCTGGTTCCTCGAACAGTTCATGTACGCGAGGTACGCACTCGACGTCTATTTGCTACTCGCCTCTGTAAAGTCAACGCTGGCTCGCGTTCACCACTTCATCGTTTGGTTGAGACATGTAACAATGAGTTTAGTTCAATCGACATTCTTTTTCTTAGTAAAAATGCATTTAAGAAGCAAATCCAAGCAACCCTAAAGGATCAGAAAAGTAATGTATAATGACGTAATGATTAATAATGTACACACACAAATTTACTTCTTCTTTTGTTTTTTTCTTTCATAAATTTATAAATCCAGTTATGAGTTCTAGGATAATATCTGTTGTATTGGTATTGTATCTGTGTTACTAGCTAGTTTTTAAATTGTAATCTGTGGAGAACGTAGTGGGTAGCATAATTGTTTGTAAATTGTAATATTTAAGATATTATGACTGTTTCTTATTGTGCCACTGTTTGTTTTTTCTTAAATAAATAAACATGAAGTGTGACTACGGATTTTTAATTTGCCTGTGTGTGATGTTTTTTTTGTACCTTTTTAGATAGTGTTTTTGCAGTAGTTGGGTTTTAGTTTATAACTTTCATTTTCTAAAATCTCATCCAGCCATTTCCCAGAACATCTTTGAGTCTAACAGAAATCGATTCTTTCAGAATTATGGGTAAAGATATAGTGGTATGAGGAACAGGGTGTAAAGTTCTCTCATCCTCCATAGAAAAGGAAGGATTCTCCGACCAGACGGGTATTGTGTCTGGTGGGCAACTGCCCGACGGTTGATGTCGGGATGTTGTTTATATGCTAGTCGCGCGGTAAACTCTGATTGCGCGATACAGGATTTATGTGACGTCGTCTTTGATGCGTAATGAAATGAAATAAAATCGTGAAATGAAATCGTTTATTCTGTAAATAGGATATCGGAATCCCTTTTACACGTCATATAAAAAATATAAAAACAAGCTTGGGGAAGTCGACATTTCCTATCTGACTACCCCTGAGAAGAAATGGCGAAACAAACTCAGGGGTCAAAGTCTCAAGTAAAGGGGGTAAAGTCCAGACATAATCTTGGTCAGATCATGTGAGGACTATGTAGATCCGTGTCTGAAATGGTCTTTTGAGGAAAGAACCACACAATTTTGAGTGGACCTGTCCAGTCAGTGCAAGCATTTGACGGTAAACGTGAAGCTCAACTCAGGATTTAAGGGAGCTCAACGACTCGACGAACAATACCAAAGAAGGGACATTTGGGTAAGCCGCATAAAGTACTCTAAATACCAGACCATCATTAAAACTACGTGAGAAAGAGGAAAAAGAAAAAGAGATAATCTTAAAGAAAACAAATGACCCACATAGTGCTCACATTCACAATAATTATAGTAATATATGTAATACTTTTCAAAGTAAATACGAGTATTCATGTCATTTTGTATATAATATTTAACAATGTCAATAATCACTTCACTATCACTATCACTACATATTATAAAACAAAGTCCTCCGCCGCGTCTGTCTGTCTGTCTGTCTGTCTGTCTGTCTGTTCGCGATAAACTCAAATACTACTGCACCGATTCTCATGCTGTTTTCACCAATGGATAGCTTGGTTCTCGAGGAAGGTTTTAGTATATAATTTGTTTTGTTTTTGTATGCATTTTTGTATGAATTAACGATATTTGTTGGAGGTGTCGGAAAAAAATAAGCCGTCTGGGAGCTTTCAACGAAAACGCTGTCTAAACCCTTTGAGATATAACAAAATGATGTATGGTGGAATTATGTATCTTATAAAGGTCTTCAAAAAAGTCCACGATGGCATATGTCTATCTCATAAGGATAACATACTATATCCATTTTATTGTCTTTTTGTAGGTATTTGTTTGCCGAATTTTACTCTTGGAAATACGATTACGATAGCAATACGCTATAATATCAGTAGCTATTAGCCAAATTATGTTCGTAGATAAATAAGCTAGCTACTTACGTGTATTTCAAACAGTATACAAGAATATTTATCATAAAAACATTACTAAACACGGCGGCCTTATGATCAAAATTTGTGCATTCCAATACTTTCGTTACTTTTTCACTGACATATTTATCACTTTTCGATAAACTAACACTCAATACGAAATCTACACTTATTTCTCAGTAATTCTGTATAAGATTCTTCTAAGATTAAACAGTTTTCTCATTGAATCCATTACTTTACGCACGTATAACCTTGATGAATGTTTACATTAAGCATCGCGTCACACCGCCACACGACCACAGAGTATAGACGTATTTTGTTTACTTTTTTTTTTCGTTCGTTTAGTGGTGTTCCCGCTAAAATGTCAACCGGTCAAGTATTAGTCGATTAATCGAATTCTACATCCAGATCGTGTTGCAAGTACAAAATAAATGTCAAATATTTCGTCCAATTGCGAACGTGACCCTGAGAAAAGTTATGCACGGTGCACAATGGTGTTCATTTGACATTTCGAGCGTTTTCTCAGGACAAACGGTGTACCATGTGACATTTCGGAGGATTTCGTTTTGTTTTTACATCGTTGGTACTTACGTGAATTATTTTAAAATGATTATTTGTGTCGCATTTTTATTTCGTGTTGTATTTGGTACAATTGATTGCTTTAAGAATTTGAGTGAAATTTCGTATTTTGATTTTGTGTTTGTTATCTTTAGGTAAAGACTCATTCACGTTCAGATCATAAGTACTTTTACTATATTAAATCATTTGTTTCGGTTTCTATTCACATAGTGAGTCACATTAAAATTAATATTAAGTTAGAATTTTGTGATATAGCCTGGGATATGGAGAAGGACATAGGGTACTTTATTATGCGATAACCGACATCCACGCGGGCGAAGCCGCGGGCAAAAGCTAGTTATGTATATAAAACGTTGTATAATTATTTAAATGTCAAGTTTTACGGTTTAATCGCAAGGCTTTAAGCAGAGAGAGCAGCTCAATCCCAAGCATTTTTGGCTTCTAAATAATCAGAAGTTTTGTAGTACTTTTTTGCAAAGTTTGGTTTTAATACAGCTTTTAAATCGTTTAATGGGTAAGTTTCGAATTTCAATGGGAATTTTGTGTAAAAGCGTATACATTGACCCATGAATGAGTTGCCTACTCTGTGGAGACGACTGCGATGTACAGCAAGATTGTGTTTATTTCTGGTATTTAGACTATGAGTATCGGACATTCATAGTCTAAATACCAGAAATAAACACAATCTTGCTGTACATCGCACTTGTTAGAAAGTGGATGTAAACTATATTTATATATAGATATTGATAGCCACTTTATTAGCAAGCTGTGTGTCAGAATGGTAACTAGTAGTTTACTATATATGAAAGTCCCTATGAATATGGTGTTAGGGAAAGGATTCTATAAAGAAAAGCACAGAAAGACAAGACTAGGCATTTATTTCAATTAGGCTTGTCAAAGTAACGTTATTTGAGAAAGCTAGTTGTCCGTTCCAAAACTAGGTCTTCGTGGAGAAGAACGGCGAGAAACTCCACGGAAACTTGGTTTAAAGTATTTTATCTACACATTTTTACATTAGCATAATATACTTTGTTACAACATAAATCTCTAGGATCATTTCTCAAAGATAGAAACTTTACCAGTGGAAAGAAACAGAACATGAATATTCCTTTGATTAAACACAATACAATATTAGCCAATTAGCCATATTTTAACACATACAGAGCAACATAGTCATTAGCAATAATCAAGATATAATATCAATTAACTTACATCTTACATTTCCATAAATTACCGTTAAAACAGATAGTTCTATCTATTAGACCTTTACTCAGATTAGTAGCAACATTATAATAATGGCAAAAGAAAGAATATAAGTATTCCATTAAACAATTTAACACATTAGCAATATTAGCAATAATATGTTTTACACAACAACATAATCATAATCATAATAATCATAATCATAATAGGCAATAATTAAGGTATAATATCGAATTAAGTACTTAAACTTTTACCTGTAGGCCGGAGCTCCGTTTTGGTCGATGTCTGGATCCAGAATCGGCTCTGACACCCGGAGCTCCCCCTCTTATAGTCGAGAACAAACAACTTTGACGTTTCAATCTACCGTCATCCAAAATATCAAATATCAACGACATAAAAGGTGGATTTCGGTTTAGAATATTTCCTATGTTTTGCTACATTATTCCTTAATATTTTAACTAATCTACTTTTACAGACATACTGAAATAAATAATTAAATAATTATTGGAATAAAGTAAATTAGGTATTCACAGTTGTTACAAGTTTAGGTTATGCAAATCATTACAATTTCATCAAGTTTTAACAGTGAAATGAATACTCATAACATAACAACAATATACCTATAATCACAATAATCTATTACACTCGTCTAGTTCGCATGTGGCGTTTTAGATGTCGCTACAAAGACTATTACTTGCTGATACTCTCTGAAGTATATTCTAAACATCATTGATGAAGCGATAATTCTAATCAACGATGATGATGATTTTAAATATAATAGACTAGGTTTTGCCCGCAGCTCCGCCCGCATGGATGTCGGTTATTGCGTGAAAAATTAGCCTATGTCCTTCTCCATATCCCAGGCTATATCTCTGCCAAGTTTCATGACGATCGGTTCAGCGGTTTAGGCGTGAAAACATAACATACAGACAGACATACAGACAGACAGACAGAGTTACTTTCACATTTATAATATTATAGTATGGAGTATGGATACTTAATGTTTACTTATTTATGACATGTAGTCACTATGGGTGAAATGTGTTTGTGTGTACTTATACAATGCCTGAAATAAATATGATTTGATTTTGATTTTGATAATCCTCATCTCATCCAAAATACGACCACTGTTGGGCATAGGCCTCTCCCAAGCATCGCGACAACGACTGGTCCCGCTGCCCGCATCCAGCGGATTCCCGCAACCTTCATCTGTTCGTCCTACTTATTAATACCAATTATTCCAAATCCGCCTGATCATGACCTATGCGAGTCCAGTCTTCGCACACGCAAAACCCCGTCACATCCATAAGATGCAGACCCTCCAAAACCGTTTTCTTCGTAAGATCACGGGAGCCACCAGCCAGTTGATTCTGTAAATATCTCACCGTGAAACCTTAGGTGAAGTGATCTCGAAGTGAACTGTCATTCCATCTGAGACTAGGGGTTGACACTATTGGCAGCTCATTAATTCAAGCTCACTTCACCTAGGTTTTCACGGTGAGATGGTTACAGAATAGCACTACAGGTTCGTTCAAAACCAAAACGAATTGAACGGTGCATCGTTGCCACTCATCGCAATATTCTAGTTGTGCAGGCCGCCAATTATACCCGCTCTCGCATCAGTAAGACCCGCCTTCCACGGCATGCACTGACCGACCCAAACGACCCCACAACTCTCCTCTAGGAGAGCAGTAGGTAAACCAGTACAGCTCGCAAACATAAAACACGACCGTCATTCCGACCTCTCCACCGAGGTCCATCACGAAATCCTCGACTAAATAGTAGTCCTCCCCGACCCTTGCTCGACGAAGCACCACCCTGCGCCGTAGCTGAGCCTGTAGCTTTAAATTCCCCTGATAATAATCATAACCCTGATTTTATCCAGCCACCGTCGATCCCTTGCCGTCCTCCCTCCGACTCTGCCCTAAGCCGAGGTTCGTACCCCAGAGGGGGTGCCCTTAGCGCGCAGTCGTTTAGTTTATAAGTTTTACGCCCTGGCTGGAGGCTTTAATTTTTTAGGAGCTTAAGGCAACCATAGGAAAGACCGGTTAAAGAGTCACGATCTCTAATGATCAACTCTGAGATGCCCAAGATTAAAAAAAAAAACAAAGATTCCAAAATTAGAACTCTGTATCTAAATAGCACCACATACATAACATCAATACATTGTAAAAAGTACGCATGACTTGGGTACGGAAACGCCGAGCAATTACACCCAACTTTTAGGCAAATGAGGACTGACATTCATTCATTCGAACTTCATTTGGTACGGCTGACAAGCGTTTATTTTACGGCCCCAGCAATTTCGTTTTAGGGAATGACTTGACATTTGAAGGGTTGCCCTGAAAATCTGTTTTGTTTACTTTAATTTGGGTATCGGGTAGCCCTTTTAATTTTCGGGAAACTGTGATTAAAAGTCAAATAAAATAGTGTTTGTGGATGTTGGTATGGGAAGGTGATTTGTGCGTAATTTGGGATAGGTTGGTAGTTATGAATTTGTGAATTAGTTGTAGTGTTGATGTCGAATGTTGTGTTGCGTGACTCTTTCTAATTACGTGACGTAAGAGGTGATAATGAAGGGGAAAGGAAGGGAATTTCCATCAGTATTTATATATATGTTTTTAGGCTTCCGTACCTCAAAAGGAAGAAACGGAACCCTTATAGGATCACTCGTGGGTCTGTCTGTCTGTCCGTCTGTCACAGTCAATTTACTCCGAATCTACTGGATCGATTAAGTTGAAATTTAGTACTTATATGAACTTTTGTGACCCAAACACGGTACAAAAATAAAAAACTTTTGCAAACTGTACCATGTCACATATAAAATTATAGGGATATTTTTTTTTAATAATTTTAAAATAAATACTTTTAAAGTTATTTAAGACGATGAAAATTGATCATTCCCTCTTATCTCCGAAACTATAGAGATTTCAAAAAAAAAAAATGTTCTATAGGTATTCATAGATTACAGGAAAATTAATTAGAAATCTATGTAATGTCTTAATATAATATGGTAAATTTCTCAATATTGTGCGTACAAACTCACATTTTCAGTTGTATATAAGGGAGAACATGTAATTCAACTATAATGTTAAGTTTGTTCTTGGGATAAATTCGTCCCAACTATGGAATCCTTTATTCTGCGTGCTCCGAAACGCACTTGGCCGGTTTTTTCTGTCTTTTGTCTTCTTTTTTTCTATATTTTTCTGAATGGTGTATGAATGGCGAACAATTACCCAGTAAAGACATTTAAATAATATTGCAGTTTACTTACGATAATTTTTCACGTTTGAATTTGAAGGCCCAGATATATGCCAGTGACCTTGAGTGGTTAGCTTGCGTGTCCTGTACTGAGCTCACGCAACGCGTCATACGTCCAGCCAGTTATAGGACTCGCCCATCCAGAAGCGCTGTCCCAAATAAGACGCATTATTAATTTATTATACACTAGCTGACCCGACAGACTTCGTTCTGTCAAAAGCTAGTTGACTGTGGCAGTTTGTCTACGCGCAAAGGAAATTTAGTATAAACTCCACTACTTTACCCTACCCTACCCTACTTACCTACCTACCCACCCTACCCTACCTACCTACCTACCCTACCTACCCTACCTATCTACCCTACCCTACCTACCTACCTACCCTTTTTTTTTTTTTTTTTTTTTTTTTTTTTTCCGCTGGGAAAAATGCTTTACGCATACCCTCCCGTCGGGGGACGAGAGGGGTATGTGGGACTCCCCGGTAGAGTACCAGTATACCCACTAAAAAACCCAGCGGCGCTCCCGCATCGTCTGTATGGAGGGAGACTGGGAATCTGGCAGAGCCTTTCCATCCAGTCCCCCGCCGACGCTCGCCCGCCTTTTCAGCGGGCCCGGCGCACCCCTCCTGTCGGGGAGGGGTAGTGCGGCTGGTGAACAGTGCAATGCAGGAGAAGGCGCCCCCGCGCCTATCTCCCGCTGTTCACCATCAGGAGGCAGAAGGCGAGATCGCCTTCTCCCCCACGCGGCGGCCACGTATCCCGGTCCCCTCTCTAAGAGCGAGAGGGGAGGGGAGTCCGTGGAAGACCGCGACACAAGGATGCGATGTCTGACCCTACCCATCAATCAGACATCACACCCCCCTCCTCAGCCGCCAAAGTCCCAGCCTCAGGGACGGCGGTTACCTACCTACCCTACCCTAACCTACCTATCCTACCTTACCTACCCTACCCTACCTATCTACCTTACCCTACCTACCCTACCCTACCGGCCTACCCTACCTACCCTACCTACCCTATCTACCCTACCTACCCTACCTACCTACCTACATAAAACCTTTAAAAAAAAATTATTGATAAAAATCTATTTTCAGTCTGATGAGATGACTGACACGTTATGTCAAACGCCATAAAGTTACATTGACGTACGTCAAATGTTTAACAGGAAAGTAGGTAGAACAGTTTATATGGGAAAATGGAATTGTTGTTATTACTATCTTTCTCGCAATTTTTCCATATTTTCTCACCGTTTAAACCTTCCCTGGACAACGACAAACATTTCAAAACCAAAATCAGCTAAATCGGCCCAGCCGTTCTCGAGTTTTAGCGAGACTAACGAACAGCAATTGATTTTTATATATATAGATAAAACAAAAGGTATTTTAATAAAACACCTATTCTAAAAGATCAATTATTAAATTATCTTTAAAAAGGTGAAGGTTTGAGAAAAATACGCTTGACAGATTTTGCGTGATTCTCAGTTTTTATCCGCGTTAGACATAATTTAACAAATTAATTTCACTATGTAATATAAAGATAATGCAAAATATTCACATATTTCGTTACAAGGACTTATACTTGTAGTTCTGCGCGTGTGCCCATGAACTCCACGACCTCATTCCACCGGCCCTACCATCGGACATCTAGACGCACTGCAAGTTACCACCCCTACCTAGTCGATATTCCACCAACTCGCACTAAGCGTTTTCAAACGTCTTTTATAATGCGCACAGCAAAGGAGTGGAACTCTCTGCCTGCGTCTGTGTTTACGAACGCATACAACCCTAATCTATTCAAAGTGAAAGTAAACAGGCTTCTTCTGGGTAAGCTCACTCCATCGTAGACTTTGTCTCTGTCATCTAGACCTAGACTAAAGTCAAGAGCAAATTCATAGTAGAATAAAAATATAAAAAAGGAAAATGCTCTCATTTAACATATTTTTTTCAAATCATTAACACTACTCGTTTAGACGTGATTTTCAGTATAAAAGTCGGTTATCGTCGCCTTAAGTAAGTAGGTACTCGTAATGAGTGTAAGATTAATGACAAGGTGAGGTGGTATTTACATTTAAACTGAGAAAGGTGAAGACGTTTTCATGTAATATAAAAGAATATAAATCAAAATGTTTAAATTGGTGCTTTAAAATTCTGATATAAACGATTTAAAGTAAGGTTTTTTCTTACAAAGCAAAATTATTCTTAAATTGTAATTTCCATTTTTAGAATAGACGCATTTATAGTGGAACATAATATGAATATAAAACTAAAACTCACAAAGACAAAGTACCTATTCTTTAGTCTTAGTAACGTTTCATGTATGTTTAGAGTTCCGTACGTATGAATGAAAAAACGGTATCATTGTAGGTACATTCGTGTCTGTCTGTCTGACTGTCCGTCTTTCATAGCCGATTTGATCCGAATCTCCGATTAAATTGTTATTTGGAACAGATATGAATGTCTGTGACCCATTACGCACGAGTAAATTAATGTATTTTGAAAATGGCGTAAACTAGAAAAAAAAAAAAAAAAAACTGTGATCGCTTGGTTACGGTTGTTGATTAGATTTATGTCATTCAATAAAATACTGCTATCACGAAATATTCATATGTAATAATCACTATGGAAACTTGTTTACAATTTTTGTGATATTAATTTTATTTTCTGTGATTAATGTACTTTAACTATAATAATAATAATAATAACCCCACCGCCGTATCTCTACGTTGACGTCGTGGTGGGGCTTGCGTGCTCTGAACTCTAGGTCTGTGCCGGTAAAGTTTACTTTACTGGAACATGTCTAGGGTGAGGAGCCAGACCAAGAGAGATACATAAACCCGCAGGGCAGCATGTGGCGAGCTGTTGGGCAGTTGCGACCCCACGGACCCTATCTCCCGGGAGAAGTCATGTTCCTCATCTCTGGCTTGCCTTTATTGGCCGGCTGGAGTGAACACTGACGAAGAACTGAGCTCCCACCTCATTCTTGCCTTTATTGGCCGGCTTGAGTGGAGATTCGCAAGAGCAAACGTGCTCGGAGGAAGGAAGTATTCCAGTAAGTGCTTGTAGGGATCTTGACCATCTTCCGGGCTCTGGGATTGTTCTGAGAGCCGTGGAATACCTCTCCACTCCTAGAGCACCTCAGGACATGTTGCCCCCTTGTCGCTACGTCACTATGTGCTAGCGACCGTTTTCGGGGGCCCATTATTGAGTGTGCAAGTCACCCCCTGCCATTTTATCCGTGTGTAAAAAACATTGATCAGGCAGGGGCCATAGTCCTTCCATAGTTTTTGGTAACCAGTCCATTTTAACCACCCAAACCCATAGTACAATATCTTTGTTTTCCATATCCTGCAATAGTCCTACACCAACCGGGGGTTGTCCTTGGGTGCACTTGCATAGTGTGTACAGGGATAATCGTCGGTTGGTGCCTCATTCAATTAAAAAGCGTCTATCGGGCCTCTGCGAGTTGGCTTCGGCCCCTCGTACGCCTTCCAAAGGTCCGGGACCCCAGGGTCTCGAGATATGTAGACATATATAAATAAAATAATAATAATAATAATTCTTTATTGGCATAAAAAATGTGTAGAAACAAAGTGAAAGCCCTGACTCCTGCGCTAGGTAAAACACCTGTGTTACAGGAGCCAGTGTCTTCTCCCAATCAGTAGGTTCTGGATTTTATGCAATAAACATACATCGCTTGAATTTACTTTAAGACAAACAAACAAAAATTCATACTTAATTAAAATAGCAAAATAGTAGAATTTCATTAAAGTATTACATTCATTATTAAATTTACGATTAAAATAGCGCACACACAAATAACTCACACACTGACATAGGTTATTAAATGTTAAAACTTTGGGCAACTCATCTACTTTTACAATGTTTGTAAATATGTGAGCACCATGTATCTATCTCATAATTAATTTGTATGTCATTGCCTAATTTTTAGTTATTTTTACCTATTGTGGTATAGTGATTTTATTCTATTTATTATATGTGAAGACGATGCTAAGTGCATCGTCTTCACGTAATTTTATTAGTAATATTATTCTAGGTAAGTGCATTGTCTTCACATATAATTAATGTATACAAAATATTGTTAACATTTCAAAAGAGTAAGTATGGAGTTTCTTGCCCATTCTTCTCCATACATAACTACCTTTTGGAAGGGGCAACTAGAAACAATTAACTATTTTTGTAATTTTTGACGTTCAAAAGTGCCTTTTATGTGCCTATTTGAAATAAACGATTTGACTTTGACTTTGAGACACGTGTTTTCTACGGCGCGGTTTATACACCGTTCCTTACAGAAACTGTGCCGAGTACAAATGGCCTGGGGCCCAAGTCTGCTATTTTTATAAATTCGTCACTCCAACACGATCCCATTGTGATTTTGATAAAAGTTCGTAATCTGCTAAATTCATAATGGTCGATCATTGGTCGGTCAATGGTATCGTAATAGAATTGTATTACAATAGCATTTTGAAAATTTATTCATGCCAGATTACATTAATATATATAATTAATTACATATTATTTATTAGTGTTATAAGCAATCTGAAGTAGTAGGAAGTTTCATTTGTCATTATGTACGAGATCACCAATTCTTTCAATGGAGTGTCAGTGGCTGAACATTAGAAAGTCATAATGACGCCATTATATTAGTAGATTATCAAACTTGTCAAAATTAACAATTATGTAATCAATGATAGACCATTCTGACAATGTTGTAATAGCAGACTTGAGGCCCTGATGCGTGACTCCTTGTAATAATGTTTACAAATTTTGCCATACTCGAAACTTTGTAAAGAGGTTAATGGCATGTACTAGAAAAACTTCGGTTGAATATATTCGATTTTGTTCTAAGCTGCATAATAACATAACTTTGTAATGGTCCTCTCACGTACTTCCTAACTTTGGAATTTCTTTTCAGTTGTTGATTTAGATGTAGCAATCGTATTGGAAATCTTAAAGGATTAGTTATGTGCTAGATCATAATCTGTCCAGCCTTCTCCCGAATATGTTGGGGTCAGTTTCCAGTCTAGCCGGATGCAGTTAAATACCAGTATTTTACTGCCCATCTGACCTCCACAGCTCGGTTACTGGGTAACACGATACCCCTTGGTAAGATTGGTTGTCAGACATTCAGGCTTCTGTCAAAGATCATAAAATTATAGTTGAGACCATTGATATATTAAAAGGAGGAAGATATGTTACTCGCTAACATCGCAATCAGTAAACTTGGGCTCGACGCACGATTACATGCACCAAAACTCACACATCTGTGATCAGTGTGATCACAGTCGCAAACCTACAGTTACCGATACACAAGAACAGAGTTATGAGACGTCGCTATCGTGCGAGCGAAATCGCGTTAGCTGCCGAATGTTTACGATTATGAATGACATTGCATGTGACAGAACAAACATGGCGAAGCAAACGAATATTATTATAACTTTCAACAAATTAGCATTTTTGGCTGTACTTACGAGTGGTAAATAATCCCGTGTATCTTATTTTTCTTTCTTGTATTATTAAAACACTGTTTAGCTGCACAAGAAGTCATTTTGATGCGTATTTATCACAAAAAAAACTGTAATTATGGAGCTGTTTGATCAACGATATCCCGTGCGCGACTGAGTGCCAACTAGGGGCAATCTCTCACTTTGATAGGACCAGGTGCTGATACTTAGTCCCTTATCTACGCTTTAAATACATCAATGGTTGGGACCAACGGCTTAACATGGTACCCGAGGCACGGAAGGGTGGTCTCGGTATGTATAGATGGTCGAAGTATGTATAAAGTTATGTGCTAGATAAAGTTAGTATAAAGTTTTAAAGGTCGAAGGTGGTACTAGCGACTTTATGAATGAATGATATATTTATTTGCTAGAATATAGGATGCACATTAGATATGTAGGGATCGTTGTTAATAAAAGCAAAACTTCTTTAAATACTTCTTCTTTAATTTTCCAAATGTTAATTTTCCGATCACACACGTCTTTTATTCGTCGTCCATATTTTCTCTTCGCAACCAGTGTTGTCATCCCCTCACCTCCCACATCTGTCATATCTTGTGTTGCCACTTTATCATCATTCCCACAGATATTATACAGTTTGTTTGTTACTATATTCAACCTTACCGTTGTGCAAATGTTAAGTCCAAATAAAATAATAAGGAGCATTGACATTTTACATTTAGAATACAGTTTCATCCAATTTTAAACTTGATTAACAATAGCTTAGTAAGTCATTTAAATAATTTGGGTCACTTAGTTCATTAGTTATACATCGAGTCCTACAATGTACATACAAGACCCAGTCGCTTCCTAACAATTGATAACTGCAATACTTAAATATTTTAAATTGATTTATGTTATTTGTATAATAGTTCAAAATAATTCATAGCATTTAAAATTATAGATGTTTAAATACATTCATAGTATATAATTTAAATTTATATGAATAAATATAAGATATAGTTTTTTTTCCCTAGTTAGTGAAATATTGGCCAAATTCAATGTTTTAATTTCATAAATTCATCGATTGAATAGAAACATCTATCACAAAGCCAATTATAGAGAGTCCTGTTAAATTCTAAGCTTGATAAATTTCTTATGCCTACAGATAGTTTATTGTATATTTTAACTGCCCTTGGTCAGTTTTATATGTGACAGTTTCTATCGCACAATCGACTGTCCTATAAATCGACTGTCCAAGGAGTGTTATGTTTTTAACACCCATTTTGCGTATTTTAGAAATCGACTTAGTATAAATCTAAACTCCAGATCGCTACTGAAAAATGATTAATGGAAACGCTCAATACCACTTACCAAACCAAGACCCTTTATGATCATGCTGACTAGAAATCAAAACGTCTATGCAAAGTATTGCCTAAACCTTATATTGACTGGGAAGCACAATGCCTACCTTGCATTAGGTCTATTATTTTAGGAGAAGAAAGGGAGTACCGTTTCTGGTCACAGTTATAACCTATCCTACAGTTCAGAGGCCCTAGTGTGAGTTTATTTTAACCATCTCGACTACTTAGAAATTATTGCATTTTAGGCATTTTGCTTGCTAAACATTTTGATCTCTAGGCGATTTACAGCTTAGGCAATTTGCTGTGTAGATATTAATTTTAGGCATTTTGCTTCGTAGACGAATTAAAAGTTAGACGCTCTGATCATAAACCACCAAGACTGCCGGCTTTGGGATCAAACCTAGCAATTCGTCTTCTTTTCTTTTTCGTGTAGTTAGTGACTAATCTGATGTCAGAGTTTTTATGCCGCCCATGGGCATCTGACTTGGCTACACATGCCGTCGAGAAATATCTCTCAGGCTTCCTCACGATGTTTTCCGTTCACCGTTTTTAAAGCAAGTCCTAATTATACAATACGCACATGAATCGTATGAGCTTAAAATGCCCATGCATTCCACAACTTTCCTTGAAAAGTTCTTTTCTGTCCATGCCACTCGTTTGTGGAATGCATTGCCAGATCCAATAAAACGCGCGCAATCGTTGCCTGTGTTTAAAAGACTCGTGATGGAACATTACTTGTCGTTGTGATTTTGTTCTTGTTGTTAGCTGTAATAATCTATAGTCTTCATTTATTTTCTTTTCTTATATAGTTAGTATGTATGTATCTATGCATCCATACTAATATTATAAATGTGAAAGTAACTCTGTCTGTCTGTCTGTCTGTCGTCTGTGTTACGTTTTCACGCCTAAACCGCTGAACCGATCATCATGAAATTTGGCAGAGATATGGCCTGGGATTTGGGGAAGGACATAGGCTACTTATTTACGCGATAACCGACATCAACGCGGGCGGAGCCGCGGGCAAAAGCTAGTCTATTATATAGCATATATCTGTGTATCTATTATAGGATATTGTACTGTTATACTTTTTATTTGCACCAATGACAATCCCATTTTAAGTCCAGAAATTCACTGTCCATGCCAAGGTTGGAAGAGGCCTGGAAGAGATCGCAGTATGCGATAAGGCCGCCCATTGTATATTTTATAATGTATAAGTTTTTCTTTTCTTTTGTAATGTGTAATCTGATGTACTTTAAAGTATATATAAATAAATAATTAATCCGAAAAGTCAAAGGTGCGTGCCTTTGGTTCAATCTCGAGACCATAACTTTGTAGTCCGATGGTCACACCACTAGGCTGTTTTAGTTGGTAAGTAAAAACGGTATTTTAAGGGCCTATACTACCTCAAATGGCTTAGCATGATCCTCCGTTATGACGAAAATACTGTAGCATTAATTTTGAAATAAATATATGGTAAAGTTGAGGATTAATGTTAAGTACTATGTTAGCTGAAAACACGATTCCATAAAATTTTCTCGATAGAAAAAAAATCCAAAGTTACCTCCAAACCGAACAATAAACCGCTGGTATTCAAAAAATATTTCAAATTAGATAATGAAACTTTGCATATTAACTGAACTAACTATAAAGCAGGTCTTATGTTATTTACTTTTTTTAAATGACCATTATTTTCACCTTAAAACGAAATTACCTAAACTATCAGCGCCTTGGAGCCTTTTCCCTGCCGCCCTGTCTCGCTTGCTCGCGTGACCGGTAGCAATAGTGTGCGAGCAAGATACAGAGTGAATGGCGCTGAGGTTGTATAGACTCTTAAACATCTCACTATCAATACGGTGATAATAACAACATTTTATCCATACATTGTCGACCCTCACATTATCTACCTACTTAAAACAATAGCCAACAGAATTACCTAATAAAATAACCTTCCTAAGTGCTCCTCAGTAATATGACCCTTGTCCATCGTAGCGTTAGTCTAGACAAGTTTCATGACGGCAAGAAAACAAAGTCATAATAATAAAGAGTGAAGATCGTTAAAACTCATTTACAAGACGGTCGTATTAGATTACAAGTTCCGTTGTATTATTTAAAGTTTTTGCTTTGCAAAGTTTCGTTGCCGGAGCTTTTGTTACGCGGTGAACATCCATTCGCGAAACGAACATTCGTTCGTGAGCACAGCTATTAGGATTTGTTACAAGCTTTTATTTAGGGCCGGTTGTTTCAAACTGTTCGTTAACGTAACATACGTACGTCAAATAATAACGATTACATATGATGTTTAACGTTCGTTAAATACAAAGCGTTATTTCACTGCATAAAAAGCGATCGTCAAAGTTCAAATGTAATAGAATAAAATAACGTTAACCAGTGGGTATGACACCTGCAATCGTTTCGTATCAAATCTCTTTCTGCAATCGTTGATGCCTCAAAGTTACAGTTGTGTACTTAGTGCGCGGTCACTTATTATGGGATGAAGCGATCAATGTTCGTACGAATTTTCTATTCGTTTGTTCTGACCACGTGATTTAACGTTGAGATGATGCCAATTCTACACATTTGATTAGTTTTCTATTAGCGTTATCGATTGTAGATTGTCAATTTGGCTAAGCCTAGTAGGTTTTATTAAATATGCCCCTGGTTATCTCTCCGAAATACATGATGTTATCAAAAGCTGATATGCCAAAATTTGTCCAAAACTTGCAACCATTCATCGTAACATGCCAAGTGAAATTTAGTAATACCTTGTTAAAAGCTCGCATTACAAACATTTGCAGTTGCAAAAAAGCTACAATTCTAGTGTAGTTTTTTTTTTCCTTCCTAACATTCAAAAGAACCTTAATCGTCAGATTCGCGAAACAAATTGCATGAAGACTCCACGCTTTCATAAATTTGTCTCTGAAGCATTTCTCTCGCACACTCGGTAACATGAAGCGACAGGGCTTTGCTGGATAGAACGCAGTGCCACATAATTTGTATGAGAAAATGTACCGTTCCCTCGTAAAGTATTTGAACAGAGATAAAATTTAAGATGTTTTAGTTTTATTTTCGGGCTGCACGTTAAACCAGGGACTGATTGTCATATGAATTTTGAAAGTCACTGATGGCTGATTCACATAAATAATTGCTTTAGTTAAGGTGCAAGTCACGTCAAAGTAGGAACAGTGTTGTACGAGTATCAACACATTAGTTAGTATCTATATGCTTTATGTATGTATTTATTTATTTTATTTATTTGTTTATTTATTGTAAATAGTACACCACTGACACTGACCTGCAGTACTGTCTCTCCTTCTACTTTTAATCCATCGAAAGATTGTCTGTAAAAGATCGCTTTTAACTATTAGACTGCCCATTGTGTCACCTTATGTAACATTTCTACATTTATTTTTGTAATGGTTGAGATAAATGGTGCTAATCCATGCGTCATGTTCGTGAACGGGCGCCGTCAGTTGGGACTGGTCATCTCTTAGCTGCCACGGCTTATTTTAATTTTTGAATTGTTTTTATTACGGACGTTTCTAACGTGCACGTCTTTCTACATTTCACATGTATAACTTCACTATGAATGATATAACCCATTTTTTGTAACAATATTTTGTTTTAAAAGAGTGTCCGTGGAGTTTCTGGCTTGTTCTTCTCCATAGGAACCTACTACGCCTTGGAATGGGCAACTAGCTTCATCTTTCTGACTGACCGACCCCTTGAAAATTCAAAAGTGCCTGTAATTGGTTTATTTGAAATAAATGCTTTGAGTTTTGAGTTTTTTAATTTTAAAAGAAAAGCAACAAAAAAAAAATAATCTCCTTGAGTAGATACTACAAGGATTTTTTGGCACCTAAATAACATTGACAGTGGGGCGTTCTTGATAAACATTTGTGGAATTGTCACAGAAATTGTATTGAGAAAACAAAATGGCAGCACTAGTACTCGTACTAATTTTGGTCACGCGCTAAAACAACCTTGTAGCGTTGTACTCACTAAACTGTTCGTAGTGGGAATCATTCATTAATCTTAGAATACATAAACAAATAAATAAAAGTGGGAACAAAAAACAAATACATTTAAAGACAAATAATGTTAAACGATGATTATGTCAGTTCCAGAACGATGATTATACACTTTTTACTTCTCGTCATCGCTGAAAGAATGTAATCCAAAAGTTGTCTTTAAAAGGTCGCTTTTAGCGATAAGACCGCCCATTGCGTTAACCCTTGTAAAATTTCTACATTATAAATGTAGAAATCTGTATTTTTTATGGTGTGCAACAAAGACTACTTCTATCTATCTATCACTCAAAAAGTGTCAACTTTTTATTCTGAAATGTTAACGCTAATTAATATTTGCTTAGTAAAAAAATAACTTTAATTTCGGAAGTCGGTGGCAAAAAACTAAAATGCAGATCCAAAGACCACCGACTTCCAAAATAACAGTTATTTTCCACTTTGTAGTGATTTAAAAAAAATTCAAATTAAAACTCAAATTCAAATAATTTAATTCAAGTAACAATAGACTCATAACAGAATAACATATAAATTTAAACATAAAATTCAAATAAAATACAATTAAGATAAAATTAAAATTATGATCAACAACTCAAATTAAAATCTATATATATAAAAATGAATCCCTATTTCCCTTGGTCACGGCATCACGCGTGAACGGCTGGACCGATTTCGCTAATTATTTTTTTGTTGTGTTTGTTATTGTCAGGAGAAGGTTCTTATGTAAGAAAAATTAAAGAAAGTTAAAAAAAAAAAAAAATTGTAAGAAAACGACCATATTTACATTTTTATTGTAATAATAAGTAGGTAACTCTATCTTCTAATGTAACTTTATGGCGTTTGACATAACGTGTCAGTCATCATTTGGTAGGTCTGAGAATAGATTTTATCAAAAAAAAAAAAAAATTGAAGGTTTTAGTTAGGTAGGGTAGGGTAGGTAGGGTTGGTAGGGTAGGGTAGGGTAGGGTAGGGTAGGTAGGTGGGTAGGGTAGGGTAGGGTAGAATAGGGTAGGGTAGGTAGGTAGGGTAGGGTAGATAGGTAGGTAGGGTAGGGTAGGATAGGGTAAGGTAGGGTAGGGTAGGTAGGTAGTTTCCTTTGCGCGTAGACAAACTGCCACAGTCAAATAGCTTTTGACAGAACGAAGTCTGTCGGGTCAGCTAGTTTATAAATAAAATTCTATAGTGTTTTAGTATTTTTCGACAAATTAAGCGACACGTAACACGCTTGGCAATATAAATTTTATACTTCCAAGCACGCCACGTGTCGCTTACAACAGTGAGTTATCCTACAGTCAAACCTTCCCGCGAGCGTGGCTAACATGCAGTTGGTGCTCCCCCGCACTCGCCTCACCAGCGAAGTGCTTCGCTTGCGCATTGTTGCGTAAAAACAATCAACGCGGGCTTCCGCAAACATTGTCGAAGCGCTGCAATAGCGGGGGAGCCCCAACATCATCCTGAACGCGTTGTTGAACTGGACACGAAGGGCACTGTACGATCTTTGCGTGTAGTCAGTCCACAGACTGCATGTGTACAAAGTCGCTTGTTTTTTTTTTGTATAAAGATTTTTATATAGTGTGCGTAATGATAAATTATAAGGTTATGGCTGTTGGAATATTGAATCATGCTATGTATCGGTATACCATTCAACTTGTCTATGAGACTGAGATTGAGGTAAGGATTCATGCATAAATCCATGCTTTATATCTGTCAATGTTGTCTTGATGACACTGACGGAACTCAACTCTCAAAAACTGTTCACTGCCTTTTGCTACGTGTCTGTTTAGCTGATTTTCTTTATCCCATAATTTTAATGTTAATCATATTGTATAACTTGTAATTTTTTTCACTGGAAAATAATAAGTATTGTACTATGTGATGGTGTTCGTTTATTTTCAACCTATCAACCTAACCTATCTTCCATCCACTGACTGACATAGCAAAAGCTAGGCCACCACATCGCCTGGCTGGCTCTCTGCTCAACAATGGCATAGTTAATACAATGATGTAAAAGACATAGCTGTGTGAAAGCAGTTGCGAGCTAGCTGCTTGTAGGTAACAAATAGCTTGTTCATTATCTTAGTATTTTGATATAAATCCATACAACCGCTTTCTGCCACAAATCAGAATACATCAAAACCAAATCCAGAACCTACAAAATCTTACATTTCCAAAATGGAACTCACCCACTCAAATCCTCGCCGCTGTGGCGAACCAAACTTATTGTCTATGGTTCCCACTGTTATAGGCAACACTACGGTGATATAGAAGTGATGTCTATGACACACGGGATTGGTACTTAGCATCACTCATTTTCGAACAGAGATGTAAATTCCTGTATTATTGTTCTGTGTGTAAACCTCCAGTATTTAATATCGACAGTGCTCTGTATGATTACACGACATTTTTATCGTATATGTGCAAACGTATTCCTCCCGCTGTCGCTTGAATGAATGTGCCGTAACATAAATACACACCTATAACCAACTGGATCGAGTTTCATTCCTATAAACAGGGCGCCTTAAAGCGCCTAAATTGGTGACCCCGACGATAGAAGAACATAACAGTGTAAAATGAAGAATTGGAATCCAGTATCGTGAAGCGCAACGAGCTCACACCCATCCCGGGCAGCGGGTTTCTTCGTAAACAAGTTCAAGTCGGTACCGACTCGCCGCCATTACGCGAGTTTACCTACGAAAATCGAGGAGTATTTGAACTTTCGTGTTATTAGTGCGTTAACTAACGAGATAGTGTTCGGCTGTGCATACCTTTTGTACCAAATTACACCGTGTTTGAACTTTATCGACCTGAAACAAGAAAAATCATCTAATTCCGCGATAGCAGCGCCATTTTTTCTTGTGCGGATTTCTAACGAAACTCCAAAGTTATCGCGCGAACCTTGACACCTGACATTGACACACGTCTACTGTCATCAATATCTGCAAACGTCAAGCGTAAACCGGCTGCGTTCAAGAGCAACAAGAAACGTAAAGGTGTGTTCCATATTGTGTGACAACAGAAGCCTGTAAGTTAATTTTTTTTTTCTTCTGAACTCTGCGTGGATGGACATTCCTACAACCTGACTCAAATACAAAACGGTGTGTGCAACAATAAGTACTTAGTTTTAAACTAAATGCCTAAATATAATCACATTTAATTGTATTCCGTTACTTTGTTTTGTGCATATTTTGATTAAGTAATTATTTCGGTTCAATTGTTAATATTCCATTGGGGGCATGGACGCAATGCTAATGGTAATTTAAGGATTTTGGAGAACATTTTAATTTTTTACTGGTTATACCCTTATTTTACACTTTACTTTTTAGTTGTGTGCTGCATGTATATTATATTTTTTTCTTTTTTTCCCCTTTGATTTTTGTGTGTGTGTCCTATTCATTACGAATGTCCTTTCTCATGGTGATTATTTAACTACTATTACTTTTAGGTACTATTGTGTATAAGTTATACTGTATTCCTCTTCTTAGGGTTGTGTTTTGTTTGTTAGAAATATAATTTGTATACTAACGCAATGACTACTGCGGCAAAAGAAATTTTCCTAGATCCTGAACCTGGAACTGGTGGTGAACAGTCCGCTGATCTGTCCCCATCTAGATCTCAACCTATATTAGTCAATCGAGTATCTATCCGCGTTCCTCCCTTTTGGCCTGACCGACCAGGTCTCTGGTTTGCAAGTTTAGAGGCACAGTTCCATATTAATTGTGTCACACAAGAATTGACTAAATACTACTATGCTGTAAGTCAGCTCGACACCAAATCCGCAACTGAAGTTGAAGACATAATTATTGAGCCACCTAAAAGTCAACCATACACTTGTCTTAAAAAGGCCCTTATCTCCCGTTTTTCTGAATCTTATGAAGAGAAAATTAAGAGGCTTCTCGAAAAAGAGGACATAGGGGACAGGAAGCCCTCATCATTCTTCCGTCACCTCAAGACTCTTGCTGGTTCTTCTTTCCCAGAACAACTCCTCCAAAGTATTTGGATGAACAGGTTGCCTCATTACATGCAAGGTATTTTAATTGCCCAAAAGCATTCATCCCTTGAGGACTTGGGCGAGCTGGCTGATAAGCTGCAAGAAATCAGTCCACAACCAATGAATGTCCATGCAGCAGGTAGGGCATCATTATCACCTAGTGATGATGACACCAAGGAACAACTTAAGATGCTCCAACAACAAGTGGCGGATTTGACACGGCTTGTGACCGGCCTCACCACAAGTAATGACAGGAATAGCCGCAGTCGCTCAAGCTCTCGCTCACGCACTCCTAACGGCCAATGCTGGTATCACAGGCGATTCGCGGCGAAAGCTTCCAGGTGTTTACAACCGTGCACCTGGTCTGGTCCCGTACCACAGGGAAAAGCAAGCAGCAGTCAGTAATGGCGACCACTGACTGCTCTCTAACAAGTCGCCGTCTATTTGTTACCGATCGGTATTCGGGCCGACGATTTTTAATCGACACCGGATCCGATCTTTCGTGCTTACCAAGACGTTACTCCCAGGGTAAAAAGCAGCCACTTCCGTACGAACTTTTAGCAGCCAACGGCACTAAAATAAACACTTTTGGTCTAGTCGAACTCAAATTAAACTTAGGTTTAAGACGCGATTTATCATGGAAATTCATAGTCGCAGAGGTAGGAACTCCAATAATTGGTTCAGACTTCCTGGCTCATTACAACCTTCTACCAGACTGCGCTCATGGAAGGTTGCGAGATGGTAAAACAGGGTTGTCAGCGGAAACCGAATTCTCCTTAATCGACCAACCCAGCATTAAACTTATCCAATCACCTGACACACCATATTCACACATTTTAGCCGAGTTCCCGGGCATATCACGCCCTCCTGGCGCACCTAAAGATGTGAAGCACACTACGGTGCACTTTATCAAAACTACCGATGGCCCACCCGTGACAGCGCGACCACGTCGTCTTGCCCCACTAAAGCTTCGAGCTGCTCAGACAGAATTCGAAGAGATGATTCGCGTAGGCACCGCTCGACCTTCCAGCAGCTCATGGTCCTCACCACTACATCTCGCGCTTAAAAAAGACGAGACTTATCGTCCGTGTGGCGACTACCGCGCACTAAACGCCCGCACAATTCCGGACTGCTATCCTGTCCGGCACATAGGGGATTTCAGCCATAACTTATCCGGATGCTCAGTTTTCAGCACCCTCGATTTAGTTAAAGCATATCAACAAATTCCAGTAAATTCTGATGATATTTGTAAAACAGCCATAATTACACCTTTTGGACTCTACGAATTTCCCTATATGACCTTTGGCCTTAGAAATGCCGGACAGACATTTCAAAGGTTCATAGATGAAGTCGTCCGAGGATTTAATTTCTGTTTCGCCTACGTCGATGATATCCTCGTGTACTCGAGAGACCCTCAACAACATGCTGAACACCTCAGACTCTTGTTTCACCGACTGCACCAGTATGGAGTGGTTATCAATCCGGCGAAGTGTGTACTTGGGGCAAGCGAGGTAACGTTTTTGGGTTACCGTATTAACGCTGCAGGAACCTTTCCCCCCGAAGACCGTATCCGTGCTTTAGTGGATTTCGCCCTTCCTAAGACCGTACAAGGCGTACGTAGGTTCTTGGGCATGGTTAACTATTACCGCAGATTTTTGCCCGACGCCGCTAAGTATCAGGCTCCTTTAATCGACGCAGTCGCTGCAACTAACAGCAAAGGTGTAAAACCATTTCCATGGACGCCAGAGCTCGAACAATGTTTCGATGACTGCAAGAAGAGCCTAGCTAATGTTACTACTCTATCGCACCCAAATTGTGAGGCTCCTTTAGGTCTTTTTACCGATGCGTCGAGCATGCATATAGGTGCATGTTTACAGCAGAAGGTCGATGATAACTGGCAACCTAGAGGTTGCCAGTTATCATCGACCTTCTGCTGTGCTGCTTCTGCTTTTTGCTGAAATATGCTAGAGCATATTTCAGCAAAAAGCTTACCGAGAAACAGTCTCAGTGGCCCGCTTACTATAGGGAACTTTTAGCTGTGTACGAGAGCGTTCAACACTTTCGGCACATACTAGAAGTGCAGAATGCAACAGTTTTCACTGACCATAAGCCCCTCGTGTATGCTTTCTCGCAGCGTCGTGACAAGCTTCCACCAACACAACTCAACCAATTAACTTTTATCAGCCAATTTACCACCGACATACGATATATTAAGGGTACCGACAACGTAGTCGCAGATGCTATGTCGCGGGTTGAATCCATCTCATTGGAGGAGGACTACCAAGCCCTTGCAGAGTCGCAAGAGAGAGACGAAGAACTCAAAGAAGCGGGTTCATTTTCTTCTTTGAAACTGAAAAAAATCGTTGTTCCCGGAACTGATACTTCCATACTCTGCGACACGTCGACAGGTAGACCTCGCCCATACCTCACCTTACCTTTCCGTCGAGCAGCTTTCGATCGACTGCATGGTCTTGGTCACCCTGGCGTGAGAGCAACCTTACGATTGGTGGCTGAGCGATACGTATGGCCGCATATTAACACCGACTGCCGACAATGGGCGAAGTCATGCTTACAGTGCCAACGCAGTAAGGTGACCAGGCACATATCTGCACCGTTGATGTCGTTTCCGATCGCATCAAAAAGATTCTGTCATGTCCACATTGACATCATAGGACCACTGCCGCCTTCAAACAATTTCACATATTGTCTTACCGCGGTTGACAGATTTACGCGTTGGCCCGAAGCGTGGCCTATGACATCTATCACGGCGGAAGAAGTGGCAGACACGCTGGTGACTGGTTGGATATCCCGTTTCGGGGTGCCAAGTACCGTGACAACCGACCAGGGTCGCCAGTTTGAATCGGCCCTCTTTCGGCGCCTTATGAACGTGTGCGCAACAAAGCGGATTCGCACAACCAGTTACCACCCGTGCGCAAATGGCATGGTAGAACGCATGCACCGCCAACTCAAAGCTTCCTTAATGTGTCATCCCCAAACGTGGAGCAAGGCACTCCCACTGGTACTCCTTGGCATGAGGACTGCACTCAAAGATGACCTTAACACCTCGTCCGCTGAGCTAGTCTATGGAGAACCTCTTCGACTTCCTGGAGAACTTATCATGCCAGCGGAAGAACCCAGGAGCCCAAACGACATCACAGACTTCGTCACGGAGTTGAGGAAAAGGATGGAAATTTTACGTCCAATGCCAGCCTCACGACACGCTCGACCGTCAACCTTCGTGTTCAAAGATTTGGCGACGTCAACCCATGTTTTACTCCGCGACGACACTGTTCGACGGCCTCTACAATCCCCATACACTGGCCCATACCGTATCCTGAGGAGAAGGGACAAAACCCTTACCTTGGAGATGAACGGTAGAGAGGCTACGGTCAGCATAGACCGTGTTAAGCCAGCATACCTGGACTCTGAACTAGTTTCCTCACCACCTGTTTCAGTTCCCGTTCCAGATTCTCCTTCTCCACACCCAACTCCCTCCACGCCAACTACTCCAGTCCCTTCAGACACTGTCACCACCAGAACTGGCAGACGGGTTAAATTTAGGGACATTCTAGATTTATAGTTTGTCTTATATTGTTTAATTTTCTTTTTTTTTTCTCTGTGTGTATACCTTGTCTTTCTCCGTGGGGGGGTGGTGTGGCGAACCAAACTTATTGTCTATGGTTCCCACTGTTATAGGCAACACTACGGTGATATAGAAGTGATGTCTATGACACACGGGATTGGTACTTAGCATCACTCATTTTCGAACAGAGATGTAAATTCCTGTATTATTGTTCTGTGTGTAAACCTCCAGTATTTAATATCGACAGTGCTCTGTATGATTACACGACATTTTTATCGTATATGTGCAAACGTATTCCTCCCGCTGTCGCTTGAATGAATGTGCCGTAACATAAATACACACCTATAACCAACTGGATCGAGTTTCATTCCTATAAACAGGGCGCCTTAAAGCGCCTAAACCGCTATCATAAACCTAAAATTTTCCCCCGCAGCCTTATCAACAAGTATATGAAATTTATGTGGTAAATGACCAAAAACAGTTAACCTTTAAACATATAACGGAGTGTGTTACGCCATAAAAAGACATTTTATGAGAGACTTGAGGGTCGTAAACTGAAGGGTTACGTGTCTTTGATCTGATGTTACTGCTTAGGATACGTTCTGTTGGCGTGATGTTTGCGAAGCGAGGCGAGGCTATGGGAAAGGAAAAATTCGACCAAGTGCATGTTGGGCCACGCACAAGAAAGGGATCCGTAGTTGAGATGAATTTATCCCAAGAACAAACTTAACATTGTACTTGAAAAACATGTTCTCCGGTACAGAATGTATGGGAGAACATGATTTTCAACTGCGAATATAAGTTGGTCGAAAGCCTACTTAGCTGTGATAGTTTTCTTTTTAACTTTGTTATATATACCTGTTAGTCCTGTTATTTTTTTACATCATCATTCATCATCATTTCAGCCGAAAGACGTCCACCGCTGGACATAGGCCTCCCCCAATTGGGGGGGGGGTTGCCATAATCGCCACGCTTGGCAGGCGGGTTAGCGATCGCAGTATAGTGTTAAAAATGCATAGAGTACGCTGCTGCCCATTTTCTAGTAAGTCCCTTAGTCGTCTTTTACGAACACCCACGGGAAGAAATGGGGTGGTGCTATTCTTTACATCCAGTACCTCACGGCACCGGTTCTGTATGTTCGAATGAAAAAAACGGAAAATAAAAATCCAAAATACCCCACACTATGAGATAGACGTGAAAAAAAAACATATCATCCCCACTTTGCGTGTAGGGGAGGTACCCAAAAAAAAACTGGTTTTATTTGACCACTTTGTCGCCGTGATTAATATGTATTCATGCCCAATAACAGCTTTCTAGTACTAAGAGTCTCTGAGCTAAGCCGCGGACAGAGAGACAGACAGACGGACATAGCGAAACTATAAGGGACTCAGACTCAATCTTATCCCTTATGATGTCAATTTTATTGAACTTGTGAACTTTAAATTGTTCTGCTGGAAAGTTGCGTATCTATTTGCAGATCGTACACTGTTGATAGGGCGTCGAAATGGGAAAATCAGAAACCTACACGAATGAAGTCATAGCAAAGAGCGCTAGTGTCTTAGGCGCCTGTTACACGTAAAGTATTTACTGTGTTCCGCTAATAAATACTTATGTATCGTGGTATTTATTGAACGTGTAACTAGCGCACTGATGAATGTCAATATTTAATAATGGATTTCTTGATTCCGTATTGACGATCCTTCGGAATGTGATAAATATTGGACGTCTAATCGTACGTCGTATTTTTTTGTATTTTCGAGAAAAAAATAAAAATAAATATATATATAAAAAATATATATTTAATTAAATTAAAAATTAAATTATTAAATTATTATTAAATTATATTTTTCTAAAATAATTGTCGTAATCATCCATTTCGCCATGTAGTTTCATTTCGGCCGTTAAATTGAAATGGGTGTATCTTTCTCTTTGTAGGTAACAGTTTTTTGACCACCGTGTTCTTTTAACTTTTTTTTTAAACCAATTGCATAAATAATAGCCACACAAGCTTTAATTTTTAGCTGTATGTTCATTTTAACGTGTATTCAGCAAGAAACCGGACTAAATACTGTCGTAATAAATATTGAACGTGTGTCTGGTGTATTAATCCATCAATAAATACAGACGTCTATCAATAAATACTGAACTGACGAATCGCAGTAAATACTTTACGTGTAACAGGCGCCTTATAGCATAGCTTCTGTCACTCGCATAGGACAGTGGGTAACGCGACTGATCCGATGTCAGTACTAAACGGTATGAATATGAGATTTGGAAGTTTATCGGATTTGAAATCACGCGAGCTTAAAACCATAACACAATTGAGTTTGGTGATAAAACTGTTTAATATGTTGCGAATTTGAAATGTGTAGATAAGGATTTTGAAATACTTTCCGTTTTATAACTTTATGTAGTGTGGGGATCTCCAGGAAAACTTCAAGTAGCTCAAAATGTAGTGTGAGGATCTCCATGAAAACGTTAGGTAGCTCAAAACAACGGATAATTGAAAAACTAATTTTAGACACATCTTTCTTATTAGAATTCCGTAGCCAAATGGCAAAAAACGGAACCCTTATGGATTCGTCATGTCTGTCTGTCTGTCTGTCCGTCCGTATGTCACAGCCACTTTTCTTCCAAACTATAATAACTATACTGTTGAAACTTGGTAGGTAGATGTATTCTATGAACCGCATTAAGATTTTCACACAAAATTAGAAAAAAAACAATACATTTTGGGGGTTCCCCATACTTAGAACTGAAACTAATTTTTTTTTTTCTATCAAACCCATTCGTGTGGAGTATCTATGGATAGGTCTTCAAAAATGATATTGAGGTTTCTAAATACATTTTTTTCTAAACTGAATAGTTTGCGCGAGAGACACTTCCAAAGTGGTAAAATGTGTCGCCCCCTGTAACTTCTAAAATAAGAGAATGATAAACTAAAAAAGTATATGATGTACATCCATGTAAACTTCCACCGAAAATTTGTTTGACCGAGATCTAGTTAGTAGTTTTTTTTAATACGTCATAAATCGTAAACCGCAATTTACCTTTCATTCAATCAACTAAAATATAAAAATAAAATAAAAACCGGCCAAGTGTGTGTGATAAATTGATCCCAAGAATAAACTTAACTATATAACTAAGGTTTCTGATACGGAACCCTTCGTGCGCGAGTCCGACTCGCACTTGGCCGGTTTTTTTTTCATTACTATGGTAACCGATTTCGCGTCGATGTCCCTTCTACCGGTTGTATACAATCGATGATGTCGCACGTTTGGGTATAAAATACCTACACAAATTTACCCCTATGTCATGAGCCGCACGTATTATTAATATTATTACGATATCAGATGATTATTTTGCCAAAATCTGCCGAGATTCGTTCAAGGGAAACAAAGAATTATTGAAAGAGGTCTGGAATTGTAACTTTGATATGTACACCTTTGTCTATCCTTTCGAGGATTACAGCCGTGATATTATGTTATTTTATTATTATTATAAATTTATTTTTTGTATTAACATTGAACATTTTCACAATCTCGTCCTAGGCGATGCTATACTATACCCAAAGCCCCAAATTCAGATAATTTATGTAAACAAAGGGGATAACATAACAAAAAAAAAAATCTTCGTAATGGTAATTCACATAAAATGGCGAAAAAAGGGTTCCATTTTCTTTTAAGTACTGATTTTAAGAAGCAATAATTAAAAAATACCGTAATTTATTTTATATTTTTTTCTGTTTTAAACAAAGTTATTAATGAAAGGAGATTTTCTGGTATAAAATATTTTATCATTCTGGTAACAATGCACGAGATCCAAAAAAAATTTTTTTTTTTTTAATCTTTAACTCTCTTAATATTATAACACTCATTCATAGATTCATATTGTAAGTAGCATATCTAGCCAAATTTTCTATGAAAATGACTGTAAACTGTTTCGATTGGAAATCGATTTTGGGAGGCCGACGTGTAGCAGTGGTTAAAAGGGCTGATTATGACTTATGAATATTTTATGATACTGGTAACAATGCAGGAGATCCAAACATTTTTACATCTTTAACAACACTAATATTACAACTCTCATTCATACATTCATATTGTATGTAGCCATTATTGTATTAGCCACATTTTTGATGAAAACGGCTGTAAACTGTTTCGAGTGGAAATCGATTTTGGGAGGCCTACGTCTAGCAGTGGACTTAAATGGGCTGATTATGACGATCATAGGCCATGTTTCCGATGCACTACATAAAACATTGTTTGGCAACGGTATTTTGTTTGCATAGTTCTTATAATTAATTCACTTATATTTTATTGATGATTATTTACAAAAAAAAATATGATAAAATGTTTTGCACCACTGTCCTGTCATTTTGACAGTGACATTTCTTGACATTATTTTGTTTACATAATTTATCTGAATTAGAGACTTTGGGTATAGGCCATGCTATAATTTTGCCTACTTAAGAGCGCTGTCACCGGTCCACTAGCGCCATTAAAAAACGGCTCAATCAACTATCTCGGTAAGTGTGTCTAGAATTTTCTAATACCTTTTTAAACGTTAAATATTGAGACACGAAGCAACAAATTATGATCTAGAGGAATGTGGCCGTTTTTATTTAGATCGAATTTTGTTGTTTAACCCTCGTAACGACGGATGGCGCTACTATATGTATCAGTCACACAATAAATGTGTTATCCCGCTGTTCTTAGGAGTACGCAATAACCACTAAATAAATTATCCCACTACCCTAACGATACCCATGGTTATTAAGATGGCCTATTTATAGCCCAAACAATAGCCATTAGAGCTCATCGAAAACCAAAATTGATGTTTTGAGTAAAACATAAAATCTAATCATTGTCTGCAGCTAACAAGTGGGTAGTAACGGTGCCTATATCTACCCAAAATCGCAATTATGTTCCATTAAAGGATACTTCAAACTTGTAGAGGGTGACAAGACTGTGGTTGGTTATTATGTTAAACGTAAGGTATGAGTTAAGACAAGAGGTCCTCGACAAAATGAAAGATAGATAGAACACTCTTTATTGCACACCATAAAAAATACAGATTTGTACATATAATGTAGAAATTTTAAAAGGGATGACGCAATAGGCGGTCTTATCGCTAAAAGCGATCTTTTAAAGACAACCTTTGGATTACATTCTATCAGCGATGACGAGAAGTAAAAAGTTATTACAGATATGTATTTATTTTATATAATAGACAAGCAACGTAATCATCAAGCCCTAGAACTAGATTACTTGTCAAGACGAAGCAAACGAGCCCAAATTCGATGGAGTTGTCTCATTTTATTACAGGGTTCTCATAGCACACTTCCAGGGTGCCACCTTCTGGCTCCATTATCAGACCTTGGATATCATTTAGGACCAGAGTCATTGTTAAGTCAAATCAAACGAGCCCAAACTCGATGGGGTTGCTTCGTTTTATTACAGAGTTCCTATAGCCACCTTCCTGCCTCAAGATATGACGCTAAATCGACGTCACCATGACGTTCCGTTGAGTACCAGACGTTAAAATGATGTTAGTGTGACGTACATAATCGACGAATAAACTACGGACCCTAAAATGACCTTGGGATGACGTATTTTTTTTGCCGCAGACGTCATTTTGCTACCTGGATTGGGAGGCATGACAGCTCACTTCTCCTAAAATATATCGGCAAGGTTGTTTACACTTCCATCACTTACTTTTGGAAAAGACTATACAACATTCTTAAATGTCACGTTAGCATAAGAACACAACTACTAACTCAAACGTTCTTTAAATACAGTTCAAATTTAATTAAAACTATCCAACATCTAACATACCACAGGAGAATACTCAACTTTACGTCATATTTACTGCATTCAAAGACCTTTATACCTGCAGCTTCCCACTTTACTAGTCAAATTGGTATGTGAATAAATTAAAAGTTACTTCGTCTCACCTTGCAAGTAATTTTCTTAGACAAAGTTAACTTTTCATGGATTACGTGATGACTTTCACGATTGCTGTTCTTGTTGTAATGGCTGTTGTCAAGGGCACTCTTGAAGCTATGATTTTTTTATGCTTTTTGGGCAAGTTAAGGCTGTCACTTACCTTTACCACTCATTAACTTGACTCAAAGTACCTAAAACATTGAAATGTGAGCTTTATGTCGTGTTAGTAGAGTCTTTACGGTAGTCAGAAGCCCGAAAGTCTGACAAACAGTCTTACCAAGGGGTATCGTATTACCCAGTAACTGCTTTGTGGAGGTCACATATAAAACACCTTGTATTCACCTGCATTCGATAAGACTGGAGGCCGACCCCAAAATAGTTGAGAAAAGTTGATATGGAACTGATGACGTACAGAATCTAAGTGAAAGGAGTAATTTTATGTCGTTGTTCGATCGTTGGATCTTTGTTACCCACGATGCCCATTCATAAGACCTCAGTAGACTGCGTGTTTATGACTCCCAGGAAGTCGCGGGCAACGCGGTGCCCACAAGTCGGCATGTGTTTTGATAGTAGATTCGATAGATACCAATAACAATCAGCTGTATCCTTGTTGTCGACGCATTCTCCAGTCACAGTGCCCTGGATAACCTGACCTCTCTTATAAAGAAGAGGGGAAGAAGGGTCAGCTATTGTAGGGCACTGACCCATATCTAAACCAGGGTTCGAAAAAATCCGATTATTATAATAAATATCAAAAATCCGATTTTTTATATATATCGGATATATATCCGATATATATAAAATCACATCACATCATTTCACATTTCATTCACATCTTTTATTTAAAAAAGTAACAAAAGAATTAGTGTTTATTTAAGAAATATTTTTTTAATAAACACTTTAAAAAAACATGTACCTATTATTATTATGATCATCATTTCAGCCGAAAGACGTCCACTGCTGGACATAGGCCTCCCCCAATGGGGGGGGGGGTTGCCATAATCGCCACGCTTGGCAGCTATTATTATAATAATCTTTATTTGTTTGTGAGATAAATCAACTGATTTTAATAATAATTTTTAATCATAAAAAAGTAAATTATTCTGAATTGTAGTTTTTCGCTACGTGTTGCCATTAATCTCCAAAAATTTTAGTTCATAAGACAGGAAAAAATGAATTGATATATATTAAGATAAAAATCAATTGATATATATCGTGATATATATCGGCGAACCCTGATCTAAACTGAAAATTGTAATTGAGGCGCTATTAGTGACGTGTTACGTCTATTTGGTGTGTAAAGGCAAAAGCTGTATTAAACTAGGCAGGTGTAAAATAATTACAGGTACGATTTGCGGTGTACCGTGTGATGCCGGACGTAAAGAATAGCACCACCTCATTTCCTCCCGTGGGTGTCGTAAAAGGCGACTCAGGGAGTTATTACAGAATGGGCAGCAGCGTTCTCTATGAATTTTAACACCATTTTGCGATTGCCAACCCGCCTGCCAAGCGTGGCGACTATGGCAAACCCCCCAATTGAGGGAGGCCTATGTTCAACAGAGGACGTCTTTCGGCTGAAATGATGAATGATGATGATGATATGTGGTATGGTATGTTCGCTCGATGTACAGACGCGGTGAAAGTAACTTTATTCAAAGCGTATTGCACATCTCTGTACTCAGCAAGCCTGTGGTTCAGATATACCCAAAGGTCTTACAATCCTCTGCGCATCCAGTTCAACAATGCCTTCAGGGCGCTGTTACGTCTGCCGCGCTTCTGCAGTGCGTCAACAATGTTTGCTTAGTCACGCACAGACGGTGTTGATGCCACCTGGCGCAAAAAGACAGACTCACTGCTAAACAGATTGCGTGGGAGCAGTAACAGCATCCTGAATGTAATAGGCAATAAATTAGACAGTCCACTGGTGTGAAGCCTCACCCAGAGGACTAAGTCTCTCTCAGTTATTAGGTACTAACATAGTTTTTAAGTTCATCCTAACAAATAAATGTAATGGATCATATCGACGCCCCCAAGCAATAAGTCGGTAATGTGCTATTATGGACTTTTTGCTGTTATGCATATTCGGCATCTACGGACTGGATTTCACATTGTCAATTTTTTTCAGATTTTTCTAACGATAATTTACAGAGATATCGTGATGCACGTTTTTATTGTTGGGAAAATTACAAACAAAATGATGTCGGCAAAAATACTGTTATAGCACATTACGAAGAAATATTGTATATTTTATTTTGGTAAGGCTATCAATAATATTGGTATATATCAACACTGTTTCTACAGTTATTTAATATTACCACAATAACTACGTAATGACTCGTTATGCATCATTCCTACGATGAAAAATTACTTAATAAAGGTCCATAATATGATGATACGAAATATAATGTGTGATAAATTTACGGCAATAAGTCTGTAAGCGTTATCACTGTAATATTTGAACAACATAGTTTTAGGTATTATTTATTTTCTGAAATTGTAAGGTTTTGAATGTTAAGAATTTCATATTGATAACATAGTTACAATTCACAAAAAATTAGCTTTCATTTGACACATCAATGACTTGAATATTCCCACTGGCTGAAAAGATATTCGACAAAAACAGTAAATCTTTTCTCCTGTAAAATTTGGATTTTTCGATTACCGACTTATTGCTCGGGGGCGTCGATATAGTTGTCTGAATAAATATATTATTAAAGGCCTGGATCAGGCCCTAAACGCAGATATAAAAATGTTTAAGACACAAAGCTTATTTATTCATAAAGGTGCAAAGGCGGTCTTCATTCGTTCAGGATTCTCTACAGGCTAATCAAGAATCTGATGTCAGCTTTTATTAGAAAACTGGGTTACGCAACACAAAAATCTCAGGTTCATCGTTTGATGAAATAATAAATCTCAATACGGACGAAAAACTTTCTTTCTAAACTCATTTCAGGAAAGATGACGTAACGCAGTTAAATAAGTAGTATTATTAACCTTCTGGTTTAAGGACCTTTGACCAGGATCAGGAGTACTAGGTTGCAGGACCAGAACCTGGCATGTACACACATCAAAAAAAGTTTGCGATCACTTTGAAAAATCGAAATCTTTTTTGTTAGGTACGGTAGATTATATTATGATTAGGCTCGCCGGACTCAAACTCAAACTCAAAGCATTTATTTCAATTAAACCATTTACAGGCACTTTTGAATTGTCAAAGAGACGGTCAGTTAATCAGAGTCGGCAAGTTGAAGCTAGATGCCCATTCCAATACGTAGATCACTATGGAGAAGAACGGACAAGAAAATCCAAGGACACTCTTTTAAATCAAGATATTACATAATCCTGGGTACATTATTCTTGTTGCTTCTATATGTGAGACAATGTAAAAACTAATAAAACAATTCAAAATATAAAATTACAAATTAAAAATAAGCCCTGGCAGTCAAGAGATGACCAGTCCCAACTGACGGCGCCCGTTCACGAACATGACGCATGGATCAGCACCATCCAGCTCAACCATTTTGTAGGGAACCGAATGATCCAACACACGCGCCACCATCAGTGAAACATTTAAGTGAGCATGACATACTCTCAACTGCCATGTTCTTTCAAGTCAACATAAATCATAATAACATATTAAACGACTCCATGGTATTCACATTTACAAAATTGAAAAAATGCTGTTAAATTATACAGAACTATAGTTTGCAATGTATTTGAGAGATTAATAAAAATTTACTACCAAAAAAGAAAATAATTATTATCTATTGGAGTATTCATCAATAAAAACATGCTTTAATAAAAACAAAATAAACATTAAGTTCGTAATGTCAGAAAATAAAATAAAATAAAAAAGGGGGAAGCAACTTCCAAGTATTCAAATTTTATCTAGTGAGCCCAAGTGGCAGTGGAGCAGGACCAGCATTTAGCCAAGCATTTTTATCTACGATAAAAATCCAACTTATAATATGCTTGTCTGCATAGTGTGCGTTTAATGCACGTTTTAAATTTCTTCTCATTTAGTTGAAGAATATCGAGTGGTATTTTATTATAACATTTTACACAGTACCCCATAAAAGAAGTGTGTACTTTAGACAATCTGAAGCGTGGTTGATCTAATTTGTTCCTATTTCTAGTGTTAAAATTATGCCTGTCACTTATTTTACTAAAAAGATGTAGATTTTTTCGAACATACATAATATTTTCATATATATATTGACAAGGTACCGTCATAATGTTAATTTTTTTAAACAGCTCTCTCAGAGATTCGCGTCTGCGGAGGTTGTAGATGGCTCTGACAGCCCTCTTTTGCAGAATAAAGATGGAATCAACATCTGCAGCTCGTCCCCACAGCAAAATACCGTAAGACATGATGCTATGGAAGTAACTAAAATAGACCAGTCTCGCGGTATCCACGTCTGTTAATTGGCGGATTTTCCAAACAGCGTAAGCGGCTGAACTTAGCCGCCCTGCAAGTGATGTTAAGTGAGGACCCCACTGTAGTTTTGAGTCAAGCGTAATCCCCAGGAAAACCGTCTTTTCGACGAATTCTAGTATCTCCTTATTCAATATAACGTGACATTCATTACTTCTAACGTTCGGTAAAGCGAATCTTATGCATTTAGTTTTCTTCTCATTTAATACCAAATTATTTACAGTAAACCAATTATGGACCTTAATCATAGCGTTATTTACGTCGTCAAGGTCCTGGGCATGTCTGTTTACTTTAAAAATCAGTGATGTATCATCAGCAAATAACACCATTTGAGGTCGGTTTTTCAGTAAATAAGGTAAATCATTTATATATACTAAAAAGAGGAACGGACCTAGTATTGAGCCCTGCGATACACACATTTTGACTTTTAAACCCAATGAATCAACACCGTTTATTTGAACTTGCTGCAATCTATTATTCAAATATGATTTTACTAAGCTAAGCGCAAGTTTACCCAGTCCGTAATGTTCAAGTTTCAAGAGCAGTGTTTCGTGATTCACGCAATCAAATGCCTTTGATAAGTCGCAAAAGATGCCTATTGCATCTTGTGCATCTTCCCATGCCTTATAGATGTGTTTTAATAAAGTGACCCCAGCATCGGTTGTGCAACGTCCTTTGGTGAAACCATACTGTTGATCGTGTAGGATGTTATTACAATTAAAGTGATTGAGCATTTGATTTAACATTACTTTTTCAAACACCTTGCTGAAAACTGGCAAAATCGAAACGGGTCTATTATTATTAGTGTCTTTGCTGTCCCCGGATTTGAAAAGTGGAATAATTTTACTGTATTTCATTAAATCCGGGAATACCCCTTGATCTATACACAAATTAAATATTAAGGCTAAATAGGGTGCAATTGTCTCAATAATGGATTGACAAACTTTAGTAGACATGCCCCACAGATCTTCGGTAATTTTGATCTTAAGTTGCTTAAAAGCCTTTACGACGACCACAGGGTTTATATGTTTAAATTTAAATTCTACAGGACAGTCAGAAACATTCGCTCTTAATAATTCAATAGCAAGTGTGGGCGAGGAATTTAAAGTTTCTGTAGTTTTAATAGGAATATTGGTAAAGAAAGTTGCAAATTCCTGAGCAACATCGATATTATCGCTAATGATACCGCGGGGAGTGTCCAGTGAGTAATCAGTATTTCTTCTTTTGTTCCTGTTCGTTTCATTATTAATAATTTTCCAAACTGTCTTTATTTTATTTTCTGCTGATTTAACCTTGTTGCTAATGAATGAAGCTTTAGCTGCTTTGCAGATATTTTTAAAGGTTTTAGAGTAAGTAGCAACATACTTACGAAAAGTTTCCGTGTTAATATACGGCTTAAGGCCATACAGTTCAAACAATCTTTCCCTACTTTTCCTAATGCCTTTAGTTGCCCAGTCACTGAATAAAAACTTAGGGCAAATAGTTTTAGTTTTCTTCTTAAATGAATTATTGAACTCTGTTTGCACTAATGAAAAGACGGACTTAAACTCAATAGAGCACGCGTGGGATACTCTTAAGCGAGCTGTTTGGAACCGTCAGCCACGACACCAGACAGTGCTAGAGCTCAAGGAAGCCGCTTTTCCAGAATGGGACAGGTTACCCCAAGAAATGCTGGATAACTTGATTCTCAGCATGCCCAGGAGGATCACCGCATGTATTCGAGCCAGGGCAGGAGTTATATTATATTGAATATAAACCTTTTATTAATAAATTGTTGTTCAAGTTTGGTTAAACAGTCTTTTTCTTTCTATCAAATTTCTGTTATAAAAAAAAACTTTTTCTAAAAACTTCTAAAAACTTTTTCTGTTATAAATAGTTTTTTTTTTTTTTCAGAAAGGTTATTTCTATTTAAAGAAAACACACAACAAAGAATTTATCTCGGTAAAGTTCAATTTAAAAAATTATATCAGCTTATGCTAGTGATCACAAACTTTTTTTGATGTGTGTACATTATAGTCCTCCGGAGCTCTGATGTGGTACAGCGCACCGACTTGAGGCTGACTGCTGTCGTCGGCCAAGAGAGGTATTAAGGGCTCTGCTTGTGGACCGGCCGGGCCGGCTGCTGTGGTATGCGCGTTCGCTGCATGCTGGTGGTCAGGATACGTGTTGAAGCCGTGGGTGCTAGCTGGCTGTGTGACTCACCGCTCGAAAGCTTAAGGAGGTGATGATGATGACGTCACGCTGAGGTAGATGCACGAAGGCTGCGCTAATGTCCATGTTCGGGGTCACCAGTATAGAGGTATGAGGAACTGGGTGTAAAGTTCCACTCATCCTCTATTGAAAAGGAAGGATCCTCCGATCAGACGGGTGTTGTGTCTGGTGGGCAACTGCCCGACTGACGGTCGATGTCGGGATGTCGTATATATGCTAGTCGCGCGGTAAACTCTGATTGCGCGATGCAGGATTTATGACGTCAGGTCTTTGATGCGTAGTTCGCATGTGGCGTTGTGGATTCCGCCACAAGTTCGCAATTTTTTTTTTTTTTTTATCTAGGGCATCTCAGAGTTTACCACGAGGGGTTGAGACTCTTTAACCGGACTTTCCTGTGATTGCCTTAAGCTCCTAAAAACTTAATGCCTCCAGCCAGGGCGTAAAAACTTATAAACTAAACGACTGCACGCTAAGGGCACCCCCTGTGAGGTACGAACCTCGGCTTAGGGCAGCGTCGGAGGGAGGATGGCAAGGGACCGACGGTGGCAAGCTCGCTAAAGCTTCGCTTTGTTTATATAGTTTCCCTCGCCTCGCTTCGCCCACCAGCTCGCTCACTCGCTCGCTAGCTGGCGGTGTGGCCTGCGCTTAACGCTAAAGTGCCTTAATGTGTTTCTTATAAATAATGATTCGGTAGTCCGTGCCGTCAAATTTTCATAGCAAACTCTTTTGCACACTCCATTAGTCTTATTCTTTTATAACAAAAAGATTTTAGGTCGTAACATAATTCTTGTAAAGAACTATCATCATCTATCTGGATTTTCTTTAGTTTTATCTACACTCGCGGATAAAGAATACGAGTCAGTACGTAAAACTAAAGTTCCTTTTAAAATAATAGAGCTAGTGGTATGAATTAAACAGTATGTTTTAGATAATTACCAGTTAATGGATATGTAAAAAAGTTCACAAGTTGTTTATGGTAATGTGAAAATATTCACGGCAGTAGTATACAGGACGTCCCACGACTTAGCCACATGGAGGGGAAGTAGGTACCTTAAATACTGTAGAAAAATTACTGAATGACTCTTCCTTTTAATTTTTTCAAAAAATACGAATTGCATTCAAACAATTTCAAATAATCGCCTGTCTGAACCGGGAATCGAACAAAACACCTGTAATTTTACTATATCGATCGAATGGCTCAATCATACTCGTATACATTTATTCCTTATAAATAACATAGCATCTAAAATAAAAGGAAGACCATGAAATTTAACATTTAACATAGTAAATATAACAAAGTTAAAAGGAAAACTATCACAGCCAAGTAGGCGTCACAAGTTACCGAGTAATAGTAAACCAACTTACATTTACATCTCAAAAACATGTTCTCCCATACATTCCGTATAGAAGAACATGTTTTTCAATTACGATGTTAAGTTTGTTCTTGGGATAAATTCATCTTAACTACGAAACCCTTCATTGTGCGTGGTCCGAGACGCCCTTGAGTGGTTTTTAAAACCACATTTCAGTTGACACAAAAAAGGTTCTAGCACTCTCAAATGACACCATTACATTAACACGAAGCTAACCTAAAACCGCTCCTCATTATAATTCTCTATGACCGGTCCAAGTTTTGAGAAGTCGCGTTAACCCTGTAACACTGTTAATAATTTAAGCGAAGGTCGAGCGCGTCATTTAGCAAACAACGCTTTGAATGTTAATTTATTAAGACATCTCGGGCCTGATGCCTCGTCATGACGGTACTTAAGGGTTGGTTGCTATGAAAGCGGGAAGCGGGTGCGGCTATCAAGACTACAAGGTTGTAAGAACTAGGTACATAACATGTACCTAGTTCTTACAACCGTATGATAATCATGATAATATACACATATAATGTGTATATTATCATGATTATCATACAATTTAACTTTATTTATTTGTATGTATATGTATACCTAATAGATATCCCTCTAAGGCTCTGTTGTTTCTAAAATGTCTGTTATCTTAATTAGTCAATTAATCTCGCTTCGATACAATTGGCTTATAAGCAGACTGACATATTGGATGTTTTATTATTATCAAATTTTACAGACCCCAATTTTTTTTTTGTCACGTCTCTGGGAATCCTAATGTGAGTTCCAGGAATCAATGCACTCGAATGTAATTTTTATACTTACAATAAATTATTCTTCTTCTTATTTTGTAATTTAAATTATTCTAAAATCCATACTAATATTATAACCCCCTTACTAATAAACGTTGTATAGCGTCTGTATAGTTACACAACGCTTTGTCTTCTTCTTTCGAAAGTCAAATTACTGACGAGTGAAAGAGAGAAATCTGTGTATAACTATACAGACGCTATACAACGTTTATTAGTAAGGAGGTAAATGTGAAAGTAACTCTGTCTGTCTGTCTGTATGTTACGATTTCACGCCTAAACCGCTGAACCGATCGTCATGAAATTTGGCAGGAATATAGCCTGGGATATGGAGAAGGACATAGGCTACTTTTTTATGTGATAACCGACATCCACGCGGGCGGAGCCGCGGGCAAAAGCTAGTATGTTTGATAAAGCAACCCAAATTCGTACAATGCGCTGGTACTTCTGAATACATTGCATTTAGCAAATATTTACAAAACGCTGAATCATAGCAAGCATGAATAATTCTAAATACCTATAGTCGAAGCGTCCTCTCACTTTCTGTTGATTTGCAAATACATAACAGCATAGAATAATATTATCTGCTAACATTACAACAAAGTAGCGAATCAGCTGATCCCTCGTGGCAGGGTTCCAAGTAACGTTTTGGTTAGGTCTGCAGCAAATTATATTTATTTGAATGTTGCAAATATTGTCAAAATACCGATGAAGAACTCATCATTTCAGCCGAAAGACGTCCACTGCTGGACATAGGCCTTCCCCAAGTACCGCCACCTAGACCGGTTTTGTGCTTCCCGCATCCAGCGGATTCCTGCGGCTTTCATATTTTTTATTTGTGCTTGTCATCTTGGGGGGGGGGGGGTTGCCATAATCGCCACGCATGGCATGCGGGTTGGCGATCGCAGTATGGTGTTAAAAATGTATACATAGAAAACGCTGCTGCCCGTTCTCTAGTAAGTCCCTTAGTCGCCTTTTATTTACCCACGGGATGAAATGGGGTGGTGCTATTCTTTATGGCCGGCACCACACGAGCCCGATAAAATCTTGCTATCAGAAATTTCACTAAGGTCCCATTTTGAAATCCTTACTTATTTATTCTCTGATTAGTAAATCATATGATGTCGGCATGAACTTTAAGGCGCTATGATACCTCGAGCCGAGTGAAGTAGGATCGCGAAATCGCGTGTGGTTGCCTCTTACATTTGGTAGGTATTTAAACATAGTAATTATTTTAAGAGAGCACTCACAGCTCCACTAGCATCAATCTTTAAAAAAAAAAAAAAATCTCTTGTCTGAGAAGGAATTATGAAAAACGGCTCAATCAGCAACCTCGGTAAGTGAGTCCAGAATTTTCTAATACCTACCTTTTATAAAGTTTCTTAACGAGACACGAATCAACAAAATTCGATCTAAGGAAAAACGGCTACATTCCTCTGCATCGTATTTTGTTGCTTCGTGTCTCAATATGAAACTTTATAAAAGGTTTTAGAAAATTCTAGACACACTTACCGAGATTGCTGATAGAGGCGTTTTTCGTTATTCCTTCTCAGTCACGAGATAATATTTTTTTAAAGGCGTGGCGCTAGTGGACCGGCGAGAGCCCTTTTAAGAGAATTAACAAAAATAAATATCACTTATTAAATTTAATTTTTTCGAGGAAAAATAAGATGGTTTTGTAAAACTTAGTTTGTTTACAGTGTGTTTTTCATGTATGTTCAAAGGGCATTAGTTAGTAATTCGCGTCTTGGACGGACCGATACGTATTGCAATACTGACGGCCTTAATAAACATCTTGCTTAGTACCCAGCCGATATGGCATATCGAGTTTCAGAAAAAGTTCGTCTTTGTCAAATATTGTATCTGTAATTGGAATACTACTTTGTGTTAAAAACATTTTTACAAAAAAAAAAATAATAATAATAATATGGAAAAATAACTTTAATTTTGGAAATCGCTTTCTTTGGTTCCGTATTTTCGTTTTTTGCTACCGACTTCTAAAATTAAAGTTATTTTTCATGGTTATCTTGGTTGTTTTTTTTTTACCTTTTAGTTGTGGTACGTACCCCACACGTTACACTAGTAAAAAGTTATGCGTGGTCATACATTACAATCAGTGCGTGAATAATCAATCATGTGTTTTCGTACCCTTAGGGTTAGAATTTTTTTTCCAAATTTGTATGGAACCAACTTCGAAGTGTACCATTTTCAATAAAAAAAGAATTATCAAAATCGGACTAATCTGTAAAAAGTTATGCGTCATACATAAAAAAATAAAAAAATACGCGTCGACTTAAGAAGCTCCTCCGTTTTTTTTCTCGTCGGTTAAAAATTAATGTACCTAATCTGTCTACCCCATGAGGCCATGACTAAACTTTCAAGATATTAAGCTTACCCCAACCCCAGAAGCTGACGACAAAATTCTTCCATAATATCAAATCTGCTCACAAAATCAGTAATTTTTCCCCTCCCGTCAGTTTTGTCATTGACAAGACTTCACAAGACCAATCAACTCCCAGCCCCCATATTTTTTGAAAGTTATATAGGACCCTGATCGTTTCGCAGGATATGAGGCGATAAGGGCGTCACATGATGTCAATATCGAAATCTTAATATTACTTTGAAAATGTTAAAAGCTTATTCTGATAAATCTTTTCTCATGTCGTTTTAGGAAATTGGATTAAAGTTTGATTCATTTTCTTGCATTAAAGGAAGCTATTTTGTATAGAACAGAATCGCTAGTAATTTATCATTAGGATGGTAATGATAGAAAAGAGGATAATGGAACTGTTTTTAAAAAACGTTATCGTCTTTTAAAAAACGTTATCGTCTTTTAAAAAACGTTATCGTCTTTTAAAAGCAGTTCCATTAACCTCAACAAAATATCGTACCTTATCTTAAGATACACTGAAAAACTGAATAGTTGATTTTTTTATTGGTGATTTCCTTTTGGTTGAGTTGACATTAAATTGTGTTAAAAAAATTGTTCCATGACGTTTGTTTTGACAAAAATATTTTTTTTGAAATGTAATGGGTTGTTTTAACCAGAAAAATAGGTTAAAACAATACAATATTTTTTGTATGATCAGGTACAAGTAAATCTAACTATTGATTTAGTTAAGTCAACATGTTTACGAAGTAAAATAAAAATAAAAACAATTAAGTTAAATTAACTAAACTCATTGAACTATTCATAAAACAGTTTATTTCACTGTATACTATACCTATTTAAGTTAAAAACAAAAAATTGGTTTACACAATACAATATTTTATGTATGTATCAACCTGTCTAGCCTTTTCCCAACTATGTTGGGGTCGGCTTCCAGTCTAACCGGATGCAGCTGAATACCAGTATTTTACATGGAGCGACTGCATAACTGATCTCCACAACCCAGTAACTGGGTAACACGATACCCCTTGGTAAGACTGTCAGAATTTTGGGCTTCTGACGACCTGTAACGACTATCAAAGATCCACGAATGACAGCCGAGACGCACGAGAGCACGTTAAGCCGTTGGCTTAACGTGCTTTCCGAGGCACGGAGGAGTCTCGGTATGTAAAGATGGTCACCCATCCACGGACCAACCCCGGCAAGCGTAGCTTAACCTGACGGATCGACCCGTGCGATTTTATGTATTGTTAATATCTTTGTTAAATTCACCTCTTAAGTATAACAATTTTAATTTTGTTGATTTAACAAATCATGTCGGTAGGTGCTATATTAACCCAAAATATAGGTTAAAAAAAGGTTCAATCAACTTAAGAAGTTTTTCAGTGTAAGGTACCTACGATATTTTGTATTTTTTGTAGAACATGAGTACATGATTATACAATAGATTGACATGTTCTTAAAATAATATTCGGGAACCGGGTCTACATGCTATGCCATGTACAGAATACAAAAAAAAAAAAAAATTGTCACGTTAACCATTTCAGGTTGCAAGTTTCAACCAGGTTTCAAACCTGCATCATTTTTTTTACCGTTGCTCCACACTAGGAATTTGTACTGTATTGTGGGTGCGTTTACAAACATTTAAACTCACTTACACAAACAGCCAGACCCGGAACAACTACTTATAGGTCATTCAAATATTTTTTCCATGCGGGAATTGAACCCACAACACGCAGCGCAGCAGTCAATTGCTTACCCACTGCACCAACCGGGCCGTCTAATTGCGTTACATGCTTTCAAAGACAGTTTGAGGGATTTTGAAGGAAATTTCTAACCCATTGCTTCACATGTTTGAAAAATTCGTCTTTTTGGCAACGTTAATAACGTATTGAACGTGGTTACATTGTCCAAATGAAAAGCAGTGCGATCCCTTGTCATTTTATGTGTAAACGCATGGCTCACCATCCGATCAGGACCAGGCCCGTACCGCCCGGATGGTGCGTATGTGTTCCACGCGCGCCTCAAAGAGATGTCAGCAACGACGAGGGGGCCCATTAGGGCCCAAGCCTGCCGGGTCAACGGGATTGTACGAAAGGGGTACCGCTGCCCCGGAACATAAGGGGCCAAGGAAGGAACACGGGTGGGTTTTAGTCAGTAAGAGACACTCCCTTCCGCTCAACCCAGAGCGGGAGGGGTCATTTGATGATTTCCCATCGTCAAAAAAAAAATGCCCTGTGTAATGATGACTAAGAAATCTGTCTTTAAGGTTTATTTATTTAACAATTTATGTACACATATAAACAGACAAGAAGAAAGGAACAGAAAAATACGTACAAAGGTGATGCTTATTTCTAATGAAATCTTTTCCAGCATACCTGCGATAGGAAAGTAGATATATATAGAGATGTAGACAACGTGTGTAAGAGTAGAAGAGAAAAAAATATAGATAAACTCAAAATAGCTATACACTAATATAAATACTTATAAACATACAATAAGAGAATATACTTACATACATACTTCTAACTACTTCTTCATAGTTCTCCGTCTTTTAATATTTCAACAACACAACTTCAAGTTAATTTCCTCTTTTACCGACATTAAAAATTTTTGCTCAACCAAAAGAGTCTCTTAAAAGTCAAAAATCTCTTGAAGTCACAACGAAGAAAAATTGTTCGTCGAAATTCTCATAGTTATTCCGTAATTTCTCTCCAAATTATTTAGCTTCAAACTCAGCGAAATGTTGAAATATTACTAGTTAATTGGAATAAAGTTTCAACAACTTCCCATAAAGGCCCTTAGAGTGCGTTCAGACGAGAAACGTTAAAACGCGCGTTTGGCGTGTGTTATGTTTATAAGCTGTAAATATGACGAGTGGTTTTTCTGGTTTTATATCGAGGTAAAATTGGTGATAAATAATTTACTGGATTTCTTAATTTAAACATCATCAGCCTATAGCAGTCCACTTCTGGACATAGGCCTCTCCAATTGCACGCTATTCAGCTCGATTCTCGGCAACTCTCATCCAGCTGCTACCAGCCACCCTGCGAAGATCGTCGCTCCACCTAGCCTGAGGGCGTCCTACCTTACGCTTGCCGATTCGCGGTCTCCACTCAAGAACACGTCTACCCCAACGGTCATCGGTTCTACGGCTAATATGGCCGGCCCATTGTGCCTTCAGCTTGCTTATTCTGTGAGCTATGTCGATAAATATGGTTCTCTGCCGAATCACCTCATTCCGGATTCGATCTCTCAGAGAAACTCCAAGCTTAGCCCATACCATAGCTCGCTGAGCGACCTTGAATTTATGGACCAGCCGTACCGTGAGTGTCCACGTTTCGGCTCCGTAAGTCATAACAGGCAGGACGCACTGATTGAAGACTTTGGTCTTTAAGCTCTGTGGAATACGCGACGAGAACACTCGACGAAGTTTCCCAAATGCTGCCCAGCCCAGCTGAATTCTTCTGTTAGCCTCCCTCTCAAAGTTGTTCTTACCAAACTGTAGAGTTTTCCCGAGGTAAACATATTCCCGAACAACCTCGAGAGCACCGCCATTGACTGTCATCGGTCCCGGAGTGATGTATGTATTCGTGTTCGAGTGTGTTGTATTAATTTAATGCGTTATATAATTACAACTTACGCTGTGGTGAGAGAACTTGTCGGTCAGCAGTGCTCACTGTTCAGGTAGTTAACCCAGCAAATGGGCTATGGAAGTCAGATAGGTAGTCGTTCCATGTAAAATACTGGTATTCAGCTGTAGCCGGTTAGACTAGAAGCTGACCCCAACATAGTTAGGAAAAGGTTAGGCATATGATGAATGCCCGCTGTTCATTACATTTAGAAAGTCAAAGTCAAAGTCAAAACGTTTATTGCGAACTAAGTGTACAATGTTGGTGTTACATATGTTATGTTAGTAAGTACTTATGACTTAACAGCCTTTTACAAGCATGAAGAGAATGGTGCCGATTCTCTTGTACACCAAACTAAACTATCACTACAATTCCTTACGTGAGGCTATGAGAATCTTAAAGCTATTCTGCAAATAAAATTCTCTCAATTTAAAAATTTAAAAAGTTTAACACAACTAAATCGAATATGACAATCGTGACTCCACGTGGTATTTTTTTTTTCTTTTGATTTCGCAATTTTGTATTTATTTTCCGTACCCCATGTTTTTTTTAGAGTCGTAGGAGGCGCTCATGGGGGCAGCCTCGACGTGTTTTTTATTGGAATTTTCACTTATTGTATGGAAAAAAAAAATACCTACATGTTCAGTTTTAGAGGTTTATGGGTTACTAAAAGAGGGTCGAAATTTTCATAATTTTTGCGATAGGACGCACCGTTTTCTAAATATAAGCAAAATAAATGAAAAATGTATACTGCTAATAGCAAAATATTGTCTCCGTAGGGAAAATTGAATAAGAATCAATCAAGTGAATGTGTGAATGTTTTTGCTTGCTACAAACAAATATCAATACCGTATCTAGAACAGTTTGATAGCAAACATATGCGGACTTGGATATGTCGCTGAAATAGCTAACTCCTAGGGATTTTGGAAACGCCTGTGTATTGTGTTCAAAGTAATTTGTAAAATCAACACTGTCCAAATAGCTGTAGGTGTAGCTGTTGCCGTCCGTCCATCCTTCGTCTGAACTGACCTTACAGATAAGGTCGAATACTAGGTATATTGTTTCCCAAATTCCGAACTCACCCTTAGTAATACAAATTGAATATTGATTACAGGTACAGAATAACTTAAATTTATATCGGAATTTATATTAAAGGATTTTATTTCATGGACGATGCTGTAAAATATTTAATTCTGTTTATTTCCGATCGGAAAATTTATGAATTGATACAAATTGTAAGTAGTAATTGGGGAATAATTAATGGTTTATTCGTTTAAAACTTGCCTTAGCAAGTGATTACGATAAACTCAAATAAAATTAATCACCAAAAACATGAACAGACAATCTCGTCGGCTAATTGCAAGAACTCATTAAGTGAAATAGTGAAAATTTTGAAATAAGCAATTAATTCGATTTAGTTGCATTGATTGCCCTATATCATCTTCGTTATGATTATGTTAATGAAAAATTTAACACCGTTTTTGCATTACTTATACATATAAAACTCGTCAAGACGAGTTCAAGGCGTTATAAACTATATGATTTTTTGCCACTAATGAGTTCTTGCAGTTAACCGACGTCTATCCGCCATCTTTTGTCTATTGTACACGAAACAGGCAGGCAGGCATTTTCTTCAAGCATACACTCGTACATAGAATCAACAATTTTCTTGCTAATTCAAACTCATTTAATTAGCTTACACGAAGTTCTTAAATATACAAATAGCATGGTATGACATTCTCACTAACAGAAGACTTATACAGATTAAACAACGGGTCCCAAACTAGGCACAGCCTGTATCTTGGTGACCCAAACACTACACAAAGTTAATATGTTCTGCTAGCGCAAGATAGTTATTCATAAGTAAATTACAAAATTTTGAAGTTTTTGATAAATTGAGTACAAACAAAATAAATAACATAGATTATACATAAAAAACAGTTGAGTAAATGTGTGGTGTGAGAGTGAGGGTGTGCATTCTATCAGGGAGCGTGTATTAATATGTGCTGCAAAGCAAACTTTCGGTTTCCTCATAAGTCCGGCCCAGCAACCATTCTTTTAGTTTAGTTTTGGCCTCAACGTAGTTGTTTGGTATAGTGAATAAAACCAAAGGACAAATGACATAGGTACATTATTTGGTGGATAAAAATAAATACATTATTAGTGTTTTTGAGAGCAGTGGTAGTCCAGTGGTAACAGCCGCGGCTTATGAGTTGCAAGGTCGTAGGTTCTAACCCGGGCAGGTGCTTTACTTTGGGTAAATTATTTCGTCACTACTGCTCTAAAAACGGTGAAGGAAAATATCGTGAGGAAGCCGGTATGTCCTAGAACCAAAAATTCGAAGACGTGACATCTACCAGTCCGCACTTCTCACTGAGAGGAGGTCTGTCAGGCTGTATGCTAAATGTTTTTTGCATATTACGTAAATCGTTCTTATCCTGCTTTTAGTAATTATTGTTCAAGTCTAATTTATGTATGTCAGCTAATCAGCTAAGTACTAACTTGCTGCGCTTGACTCGGTGGAACGCAGAGCTAAGAGGCTCATTGGCGACGTAAAACTGGTGGATGCCAAGCTTCACAGCTTGGCTCATCGCCGCAAGGTTGCCTGCTTGTCGGTCTTCTACAGATTGTACTTCCGCGAGTGTGCACTGAAAAACTTTTTAAGTTGATTTGACCTTTTTTTAACCTATATTTTGGGTTAATTTAGCACCTACCGACATGATTTGTTAAATCAACAAAATATTTGTCAAACACAATTTAATGTCAACTCAACCAAAAGGAAATCAACAATCAAAAAATCAACTATTCGGTTTTTCAGTATGCCCATGAACTCCACGACCTCATTCCACCGGCCCCTTCTACCATCGGACATCTAGACGCACTGCAAGTTACCACCCCTACCTAGTTGATATTCCACCAACTCACACTAAGCGTTTTCAAACGTCTTTTATAATGCGCACAGCAAAGGTGTGGAACTCTCTGCCTGCGTCTGTGTTTCCGAACGCATACAACCCTAATCTATTCAAAGTGAAAGTGAATAGGCTTCTTCTGGGTAAGCTCACTCCATCGTAGACTTTGTCTCTGTCACCCAGACCTAGACTAGAGTCAAGAGTAAACCCATAGTAAAATTAAAATAAAAAACAAAAAAATGTATGTATAATTCTTATTCCACAAATACTTTAGTATGCAATTTCAGACAAATACTATCTGACATACATACACTACATACATACCTACAGTTGAGACCAACCAAACGAATGAGTTGCCAATATTTCGCTTCGCCTCTCGTTCGTTTCCTGAGCAATTCTATACGTTGATATCTTTAATTTCCTCATTCGACCGTCCACGGGTCACTTTCGTTTTAAAAGGTTACAGTCGCTGTTTCTGTTAGAGTCCAACCGAAACACGATTTTCAGCCGAAACCAAAACTGTTACCGAATATTCGGCTCCGGGGTTTTAGTTTCCGTCAAAATCAAAACTTATGTAATTGAGTTAATTTACTTGTACTCGATTATGTAAGTTTTGGTTTTGGGGTATTCACATGGTACCCTTATAATTGACTGTTTTTCTTTAATAAACGGCTGATTTCTCATCACATGGGATTCAAGGTTCCTGGTAAGGTGCAGGTGAAGTGTTAATGTCAAACCCACTAAATGACAAGACCACTGAGACAGGCAGTCTTTAGTAACCTACCTTAGCCGTAAGCTCACGAAGGCTAGCTTCGGCCGAGCCGAAACTGAAGATGGGGCCGAAACCAGTTTTAAGCCGAAACTTCGGTAGGTCCCTACTTTATGTGCCAACTTACAAACTTTATACATTTGTACTTTATATATTTGATGAAGGTAAGGGAAATTGGTCTTTTACATTCTCATCATCTTTTATTCTGAGTTTTGGTCTTGTTTCGTGTGTGTTTGATGTCAATATTGATTATGTGTGAAGCGATGAGTCCAGTGCTTTTGAACCCTTTCTCTTTTGTTTTATTTGAAGCAAATTTTTTATTTTGGTAAAGACGATGTCGATGTTGAATGGGAACGCAGGGCATTGGCAGTGCGGGCAAATATCCGGCCAATAGGTTTGCACGGTATGTTGATGCAGTCAAAATTACGCTTTCTAAAACATACTACACATTCCTGTAATCGAGCGCTCTATCAAAATCAAATTACTTTATTTCACATAAACCTACATGGGCACTTATGAAATGTCAGAAGCTAGGTGCACGGTTCCAAATGGTCGTTTCCTATGGAGAAGAGCCGGCAAGAAACTCCACGCTTACTCTTTAAAAATAATTGGCTTGTACAATATTTTCAAATAACAGTGTTAATAGGTATGTAGGAAGGTTTAGGCCTTTCAACAAGTACTTAACAAAATTGATTTATTTTAACAAATCTACAGTCCACTGTCTAGACCTACAACGTTCTCACATTCACAAAATAGAAAAAAAAAATATAAAAAGATTTAAAAAAAATATAGGCAGTCGCCGAGAGAAGTGAAAACTCAAAAAATTTAAATAACCAGCGTTACACGTCAAGAGCACGTCACACATTTCGGTGACGCGAACCCATAAGTTTTTCCCCTAGATAAAAGCGCTCAACGCGGCTAAAGAAGTTTACACATCAAAAAGCTTCTCATACATTCATCGAAATACAGACTATCTAATGTCGTATAGGAATTTTATTTGTGTTCACCTAAAAAGTACACTTATACATAGTATACATATAGCTCATGGAAAGCGTTCGGTGACGATGACCGGATGACGCGAGTTCCATGATTTTTGTTCACCCAAAAAGTACACTTACGAGTATACATATACACAGACATATACGATAGCTCATGGAAAGCGTTCGGTGACGATGACCCGAGTTCCATGATATTTGTTCACCCAAAAAGTACACATATATACACAGTATACATATAGCTCATTGAAAGCGTTCGGTGAAGATCACGAAACCATAAGTTTATCCGGGTACCAAAAAGTGCTCAACGCAGCTAAAGAAGTATTCACTTCTATAAACTATTTAAACCAAATGAAATGGTTGCCATTACAACTACAGTAAAAAAAACCGGTCAAGTGCGAGTTAAACTCGCGTGGAGAGGGTTCCGTACGATGAATATTTTATCTACCATGTTTTTTTAAATCTGACCCAAATTTGTTTGTGGTAACTAAAAAAAGTATTTATGGTACTGTAGAGGGAAATTGCTGAAAATGTTGTCTATTGTTGTATTTTGTCTTGTCGTATATTCTTGAATACGTGGACCGAGTTTTTTTTTTTTGATTTGTCCTTAAAATTAATATTGAAGTCTCCTGCTATGATAATCTTTTCGTGTGCACTGATAAAACTCTTAATGCATTCGACAGCAATTTTCGGAAGGCATTTTGGTGATTTATATACAGTTAAGAATTGAACACCAAATGCTTTGAACTGGAGGCATTCACAATGCCCACCCCCTGGACTATCTACAAATATACCTTTCTTGGAGCAATTATCTAAGTCATTGATGTATTTATAATTTATATATGCTATAGCGCCCCATCGCGGGTTTGCATTCGATAAATTAGGGCCGTCTATTCTGCACACTTGCTCAAAACCTTCCAGCACAAAATTGTCGCTTCGGGAACCCCAAGTTTCCACAAATAAGGTTATATGACATGAAATGATTATAGAATCAGCTCTTACATCTAGTAAATGTTTTCGTAATGATTGTACATTGTGAAAGATAATTTGAATTTCGTCGCCTGGTGACTGCAAAAATTCAAACTGGGGTATCAATTTATTTTCCATCAGTCTTATCATTTCCAAATGAACTGGACTTGTTTTTGATACCTTTGCGGGGGGGTTAAAATCACCATCTGATGTAACCAAATAAAGGCCACTAGCTGATGTAGCTCGAGAGCAGGCTACGCATTGATCGCTTTACGTTTCTACTAATATGAACAACTACTTTTTCCATAGTGGAGCCTTGAGATTTATGAATTGTCATTCCTTCAGCTGGTACTACTGGAAATTGAGACCGATGTACTTTTAGGTTTGACGACTTCCATTGCTTCACAGTGTATGTAGAAGTTTCTAGAGGTGTCCACTGAGATTGTATAAAGTACTCTGTGCGTCGAGCTGTATGTCCCCGATCCTTGCTTTCAAATGAAGCGCCAGCACGTGCTTTAGCTGAGCAGCATGTAATCCAAAATGCCCCTGATAATAATCAAAACACTGATTTTATCCAGCCACCGACGGTCCCTTGCCACCCTCCCCCCGCCGACTCTGCCCTAAGCCGAGGTTCGTACCCCACAGGGGGTGCCCTTAGCGTGCAGTCGGATAGTAGTTTATAAGTATGCCCTGGCTCCAGGAGGCCTTAAATTTCTTTTAGGAGCTTAAGGCACCACAGGATAGCCCGGTTAAAGAGTCCGAACCCCTCGTGTTTCGGAGATAAGGGGGGGAATGGTCAATTTTCGTCTATTTTCACTTATAACTTTGAAAAAAATCTTTTAAAATTATAAAAAAAAAATATATTTCAGACCCACACAGTAAGCCCTTTCATTTGATATGTCACACGGTACAGTTTGTAAAACTTTTTTTTTAATGTTCTTGTTTGCCCCCCTAAACTGATCCCAATATTCTAAATTCATTTATTTACGGTTCACGTTCGTGTTTGGGTCACTCAAATTGATATGTATACCAAATTTCAACATAATCGGTCCATTATATTCGAAGCAAATTGGCTGTGACAGACGGACAGACAGACAGACACACGAGTGATCCTGTAAGAGTTCCGTTTTTTCCTTTTGAGGTACGGAACCCTAAAAATCGGAATAATTATCATGTCCACGAAAGCAAGTACTAAAGAGTTGAAATTAGAATTTTAAGATAGGTAGATCAGCACATCTAAACCGTTTTTTGATAAATGTTAAGATGTGCTTGCACATTCGTAAGAAGCTGGCAGTATCATCACAACGTTAATGTTTTCCCATTGTTTGTCTTATTTGTTTTAGCATACTCGTGTATTTATGTATGTTTGTTTGTGCTTGTATTTATGTTACGAGCTTGCAGTTCGTGACAATAAAAACTGCCGATTAAAAAACCAAAAATTACACTTTAATTAATCAACACTGATAACAATTCGAACACACTAATTATAAAACACAACTGCACTACTGATCGCACTCGAAGATCACTAGTATCGTACTTCTCGTTCGACTGTTTCGAATCGCGGTGTATACGGCCTTATATATTCCTTAGATCGTTCCAGAACCTTCTTCTGTAGAAACATCTAGAATGTTCGAGTACATACCGGCCCCGGCTAACCAGATATCGAAAGTACTAGAAAGTTCTAGCATCGAATTCTCTAGAAGAATCTCGAGTCTACTAGTTCTGCTACTCGATACTAGATGGCGCTAGTGGTACTTAAACTTGTATGGCGCGTAACATTTATATAGAAATTGGTTTGGTATATATATTACATTTATGGTTTTTATGTATCTTTATAGTTATTCCTAGATTTTTCGTAATTGCACCTACCACTGTTTGTCTCTGCACCAACCAAAGGTTGACTGGTAGAAAATGCCTATGGCATTAAGTCCACCTCTGTAAATTTCTGTACTTGAAGTATTAAAATAGATTGCGTCCAGTTTCGTTTGTGAGATTTGCCCATAGTCTACGAAAGATAAGTTGTAAGTTGGTTTAATTACTACTAAAAATTCAAAGTAACCTTTTTCCAGACTCCATTTCACCTATATTAAAGTTCATTTCATTGTTTGACCTTGAACTTTTATCAACTAGACATACAGTCTAGATATAAAACCGGCCAAGTGCCTTTCGGATCACGCACAATGAAGGGTTCCGTAGTTGGGACGAATATATTCCAAGAAAAAACTTAACATTGTAGTTGAAATTCACGTTCTCCCATACATTCCAACTGCAAATGTAAGTTGGTTGACTATTACTCGTTATCTTGTAAAACCTACTTTTCTGTGATAGTTTTAACTTCGTTATATACATATGTATACTACTGCCGTGAATTTTTCACCTATCCAAGAGCAACCATATTTAGCTGGGGGAGAGGGGGGGGACACTTGACTCTGTTTTTTTAATTTAAAGTTTCAAAAGGATCCCTGAATCGAAAAATGGTTTTCCCCTACCCCCAAAATTTCTAAACGTCCTATCTAACGATAGCTCACACAATGAGATACACGAGAAAAAAGGGGAGGTACCTACCTAACCTATAAAATAAAATAAAATAAACCTTAACTCATATCTGGAGTACACACAAATACAGAAACACAATAAAAACTATATCCATACTAATATTTTAAATGTGAAAGTAACTCTGTCTGTCTGTCTGTCTGTATGTTACGTTTTCACGCCTAAACCGCTGAACCGATCGTCATGAAATTTGGCAGAGATATAGCTTGGGATATAGAGAAGGCTATAGGCTACTTTTTTACGCGATAACCGACATCCACACGGGCGGAGCCGCGGACAATAGCTAGTTATAAATAAAAATAAAACAAACTAAAATACTTAAATCTAACCGGCCCTGCTGACATGATGGCTATCACGGCAGGTCCGTATGTATGGGCAGTCCATTCGGTCCGCGATCTTCGCCAGGACGACATTGGTGCTGCCCCACACCCTACGCACCAGGGATGCGACCCGCTTGCGCATGTAGCGTGGAAGTAATCGGTACGGGCCTCAGCAAACATACCTTAGGCTCTGCAATAGCGAGGCAGATATAGTAATAAAAATAGACATGATCATATTTTACGACTTTGTCGGCGTGATTAATATGTATACCCATACCAAATTACAGCTTTCTAGTACTTTAAATTCCTCGTATAATAATAATAACCCCAATTTGATCCAGCCTGTCCCTTGCTGTCCTCCCCCCGACGCTGCCCTAAGCCGAGGTTCGTACCCCACAGGGGGTGCCCTTAGCGTGCAGTCGTTTAGTTTATAAGTTTTATGCCCTGGCTGGAGGCTTTAAGTTTCGCTTAAGGCAGCCACAGGAAAGTCCGGTTAAGGAGTCACGACCTCTCAAGGTCAACTCCGAGATGCCATAGTTAAAAAAAAAACCGCTTTCTAGTACAAAGAGTCTCTGAGCTAAGCCGCGCATAGATAGATACGCAGACAGACAGCAGACAGGTGAAACTTTATAGTTTCTTTTTAGGGTTTTTGCTGACTACAGAACCCTAAAAACGTAATGCGAATTTTCATACTATCATTCATGACTTAGTAAGCTCTTCAACGATGAATAAATCTGAATAGCCATTATCCACCAGCATTGTAAACTTCTAGCTAAAGATTTGATTACATAAACCGGTCTACTTCATAAACGAGCTCTAGTATCATTACACGATCTACCCTCAAAAGCTTTGGCCCAAAAATCAACTTTAAAATATACAGTTTGTTGAAAAGATTAGCTCTATCATCCCCAGCCTTGAGACTCTCGAATTTCGAAGAATTTTTAAGAAACACTTTCGCAAAATTGTTCGAAAACGCGAGCCGTGTCAGAAAATTTACATTTTATTAATCTTCGAATGAGGAGAATCTTTGGCTGGGTGGAAAAGGGAGAAAAAAACAATATGAAAGCTCGGCTGAGAAGATTGGAACCTTCCTCTTTCATTGATGAAATTTTGCAAAAGAGATTCTATAAAATTAAAGTTGATATTTCGGAGTACGAAGGAAGGTTGAAGCGATCCTGTCGTGATTCAAAATCTTGGTCAAATGTTTTATTTTATTTATTTATATAAAGCCTTAACAAAAAACATTATTATTTGAGTCTTTTATGTCCCAAAAAAAAAAAAATTACTTTCAAAAATTCATTACATAATAATGTCATATTAAATTCATTTGTTTCTAAATAAAAATCAGTTAATTTATTCATAATAATTTAAACATGTATTTTTTTCAATAATTAGACAAACACTATAGATTTTTAAATAAATTTTATAGATTGTATAAAATAAAATAAATTTGCTACTATTCTCAAACACAATTAATAATTAATATTATTAGGTGCCCATTTAAGGGGAAGGCTTCTTCCATCTTTCGCCATTCCTCTCTGTCTTGGGCTATTATTGCTTAACTAAACACATACAAGGCATTAACCCAAAGTCTTTGTGATAATATAGATCTTGCATGTATTTAAATTAAAAGCAAAGCACGGCACTATCAATTAGCTTACAAGAACATTATTAATAAAACAATTGTAACATCAAATAATAATAATAATAATAATTAAAAAAAAATGAATACTACGTTATACCTTGCAAATGCTGGGTTGCTGGGTGGCTTTAAGTGAGATCACATGAATTTTAAAGTCCACCATTTTGTAACTCAAGCAAGTTATTCTCCCGGCATTTTTTCATGTCGTTTTTGACTTTGATGTAGGTCGCTGAACAATTTTAATATTGAGAGAAAAAATGTGATTTATAAAAGTTATAAGGTTTCATAATACATCACATTTTCCATTGAATTAATTAGAATTAAAACTTAGTTCATCTATACTCCATTTATTATAACATTAGACAAATAACTGTTCTCACCCTTTCGTTATTTCGATGTAAACGTTTAATAAACTCCGTTATTTCACGATAAATACAGAGCGCTGTAATATATTTACCATTTACATTAAAAAAATAACTAAAGTGCAGTAATTTTAACAATATTACACAATAACTGTCGTTATTTAGCCGTTATTTGTCTAATGCTATAGTAAATGGAGTATAAATGTACGCAGGTTATGTCTGTATGTGAGATGGTATGTCAACTGGATTGGTCTTCCTGGTCTAAAAAGATTCTTAGGTCGGTTTAAATTGCAAAATGGTGGGTGGTTGTTATGATAATATAAAATTTCAGTTCCTTATTTCCATAGGTTTCAGTTAAGTTTTGGATTAAAGCAATTTAGTAAAGAAGTCTTATACCGTGTCATAGATTCATAAAAAGAAGTTTATTACACATAAGAATATCTTTTTCGCTCTTTCTAGCCAGTTTCAGCCACCTTCCTCACAGCAAAACTCACATAATCCATACTCCAAACTAATATTATAAATGTGAAAGTAACTCTGTCTGTCTGTCTGTCTGTATGTTACGTTTTCACGCCTAAGCCGCTCAACCGATCGTCATGAAATTTGACAGAGATATTGCCTGGGATATGGAGAAGGACATAGGCTACTTTTTTACGCGATAACCGACATCCACGCGGGCGGAGCCGAGGGCAAAAGCTAGCCTATAATATTCTATAATGGGTTCCGCATAATCCTCTAAACACCAACATTTGAGCTTACCATAAACTTAGCTAATTAAACTTTGGGCCCAACTGAGGTCCTTGGGGCCCCGTGAGCTCGCAACATAGATAAGTAGGTACAGAAGGCCGGGCAGTGCTCGTGGCTAAGTAATAATAGTCGCACGGGTCGATCGATCAGGTTAAGTAACGCTTGCTGCGGTTGGTCCGTGGATGGGTGACCATCTTTACATACCAAGACCCCTTTCGTGTTTCGGAAAGCACGTTAAGCCGTTGGTCCTAGCTGTAATTCGTGGATCTTTGACAGTGGTTACGGGTCATCAGGAGCCCAGGTATCAGGTCGTCAGATATCGTATTACCCAGTTACTGGGTTGTGGAGGTCAGATAGGTAGTCGCTCCTTGTAAAATACTGGAATTCAGCTGCATCTGGTTAGACTGGAAGCTGACCCCAACATAGTTGGGAAAAGGTTAGGCTAATGATGATGTGGTGGTATCTTCAACACCACATGCGAACTACGCATCAAAGACCTGACGTCACAAATCCTGCATCGCCAATCAGAGTTTACCGCGCAAGTAGCATACATACAACATTCCGACATCAACCGTCGGGCGGTTGCCCACCAGACACAACACCCGTCTGGTCGGAGGAACCTCCCTTTTCTATGGAGGATGGGTGAACTTTACACCCTGTTTCTCTATACTGGTAATCCCGACGTGATCTGAACACACAACCTTCTGATCAGCAACCTTCTGATTCCTCATACCTCTTTAATGATGTATAGAAGGCCGCTTCCATATAACAAGCATAAACAGGCGCATCCACACATAGACGCGTACGCACGTTAATCTCAAACAAATGCCAGTCGCGAGTGCGCTTGCACTCGCTGAATGTGAACTGTGACTGTGTGCATGCGTTATCGCTTGCTATATGGACCCGACCTATCGTACCTATATATTTTTTGGTGACCCTATGTTTATATAAAAAGCCTAATTATTCATCATCGTTACCACTTCAGCCGAAAGACGTCCACTGCTGGACATAGGCCTCCCCCAAGCACCGCCACTTCGACCGGTTCTGTGCTTCCCGCATCCTGCGGATTCCTGCGGCTTTCACAAGGTCATCGGTCCACCTCGTGGGAGGCCTTCCAACGCTATGTCTTCCGAAAACATCGTCATATAAATATAAAATATTACTCATAAAGTAAAATTTGATTGTTCGTGGAATTACGATTTGATTTGATGTAATTTTCCATGATTTGAAATTGTTGTTTATTTGATTCTTGTTAAATTGTTTGTTGTGGATTTTTGAGTTAATTATATGAGTTGTCTTGTGTTTAAAAGCTAAGAAATGGCGCACACTATGCGACCTGCGACTGCGACAGCTCGGCGACTAGTCGCAACGACAAGGTTCGGCCGACTATTTTCATATATTTTGTTCAAAGTTGCACGCACTTGGCCACGACAGGCTCGCACGCTCTTGCTAATCGTACTTGTTGCAGCGACTAGACGCACAATGCATGCGTACACCCTTTTTTTTTTTTTTTTTTTTGGGTGGGAAATTATCAAATAACTTCTCCCGCTCTGGGCGGAGCGGGAGGGCGTGTCAGACTTTTACTGACTAAAACCCACCCGTGTTCCTTCAGTTGCCTGTGTGCCAGGGCCACGGTATCCCTTTCGGACAAACCCGCAACCCTGGCAGGCACCGGTCCTGGCAGACCCCGTCAGTGCGTGCTGACATCTCTTTGAGGCGCGCGTGGAACACAACGCGCCATCGACCCGGGCCTGGTCCTTACCGGACGGCGAACTGCCCATAGCTCGCCGTCCGCAAGCCCGCGCCTACGGTGGCCGGGAATCGGCTACCGATTCCCGCCGCCCAGGGCGTCTCCTGCGGCGACTAGGGGCGTGAGGGCGCATAGACTGCCGCTCCCTCACGCGTTCCGCCTCCTCCTTCGCGAGCATTACTACTTCGCAGAAGGAGGTGACTGCTTCCCATGCACTCTCGCTCCGGACCATGGCCTGGACCAGGGCCGGACGCGAGAGATCGCCGCCGCCAATCGCCTCCGTGAGGACACGGCGGTGCTCTGCCCAAGCCGGGCAGACCTCCACCGTATGCTCCACCGTGTCCTCCGGGCGATCCACACAGTGGTAACACCCGGGCGTTTCCTCCCGCCTAATCCGAAACAGGAACCTCCCGAAACACCCGTGTCCAGTGAGGACCTGTGTCAGGCGAAAGGTGAGGACGCCGTGGCGCCTCTCTAGCCACTCCTCAAAGAGGGGACTTATCGCCACGTTTGGCATGGCACTGGGTTGGCCGTCTACATTATTCCAGTTGCACTGGATTGGTCGCACTGGATTCAAAAGTAGACCACCAATCCAGTTACTGGACTGGAACTGGATTCAGTGCATTCCAGTGCCGGTTCACATTTTTCCAGTAAGCAATCCATCGCTGGATTCGATTGCTGGACTGGGATAATGTAAACCGGGGATCTCCTCTGTAGATTCTGGGTAAAAAAAGATGCTGTGCCTGAGAAGTGTGGTAAATACGAGATATGACCCAAAAATACCTTATCTTCTCATCGTATCCATCTCCTTATCTCATTATATACTATACTATTTTAAATGTGAAAGTTTGTGAGGATGGATGGATGTTTGTTGAACAATTACGACAAAACGGCAGAACGGATCTGGCTGAAATTTGTTTCAAATAAAGTTTATAATCTAGATTAACACATGGGATAGTTTTTATCCCGAAATTCCCATGGAATCGAGACTTATGTGGGTGAAACTGCGAGGCGCAGCTAGTATTTTCATAAAAACAACAGTAGGTATATTGTTTTGCCAAAAAACTCCGTTTCTCCGTCTTCCTTTTCGTCATCCTATGCTCCCATTTCATTGTGTAATGGCACATAAATTATATATGATTGATCACTCTCCCGTTATCCATATCTAAATACCGCTCCATATTTTGTTTACACAATAAAATCATTACAATATTTTTTGTCGTATGAAATAAACCATTATTTTTGTTGGAATACAAATTATTGTTTTTGTTGAAATATGTTACTTTCTGGGTTTTGTGGTTGTTTTTTTTATTGTCTCGATGATTTGTTACTACATACATTTAATCTAGTAAGTGGCAACATCAATTTGTTAACGACCTGATTAAGGTCCTCTGTGGTGCAGGTATCAATTTCAAGAGACACTGACTAAAACGGGACCCTATTACTACGACTCCGCTGTCCGCCTGTCTGTCTGTCCGTCTGTCACCAGGCTGTATCTCATGAACCGTGATAGTTAGACAGTTGAAATTTTCACAGATGATGTATTTCTTTTGCCGCTATAACAACAAATACAAAAAAACTTAACGTGCTTTCCGAGGCACGAAGAGGTGTCTATATGTAATGGATGGTCACCCATCCACGAACCGACCGCGGCAACCGTAGCTTAACCTTCGATGGACCCGTGTGGCTGTCATTATATAGCCACGAGCCCTTACCCAGATCCTACCACATATCATAAAGATTTTCAACTCACCAGAGGCGTAGCGCTCTAACAACTCCATTCCTACCGGCTTCCCTTCGGACGATTGGAAGAGCAACTTTACCTACCACCATTGAAAAATAGCACATTCAGTATGGTCTACGATTGCCAAATAATATACATAAACTACAAGTATTTAATCCATGTTATATATTTAATATCATAAATGTGAAAGTAACTCTGTCTGTCTGTCTGTTATGTTTTCACGCCTTAACCGTTTAACCGATCGTCATGAAATTTGGCAGAGATATAGCTTGGGATATGGAGAAGGATATAGGCACTTTTTTACGCGTTAACAAACATACACTCGGGCGTAACCGCTGGTAAAAGCTAGTACACCATAATATTTGAACAACAAAAACACATAATCTTAGCTTTGAATTCCAATAACAATACAGTTTGGATTGTTATTGGAATTTAAAGCTAGGCTAAAAAAAAATGACGTAATGAAATGCCTAGGCTAATAAAATTTATTTTGACGTAATGAAATGACAATTTTTATAGAACTGAACAATTTCTTCTTAAGCTTCCCTCTTACGAAATGTCAAGCTTCGCCACTGCAACCCACCATCTTGCCTGACATACAGACCATTACGTCATCGGAACAGTAATATCTATTTATTGTATTGAAATAACATGACAGGGAAGAAAGATGGCCGTTGTTATAATGTTTGTCTCACGACTGATTTAGAGCCGAAAATATACGGGAATATGTTTGTCGAAGACTATATTGTAATGTATGTTATTCTCTATAGAGAGAATTGTAAATTATGGGCTAGGCTTTGGACTCGTAGTTGATTTAATGGTATGTTAGGTTTTGTATTTTGGCTGATTATGGTTGTATTCTTTTCTATTTTTTGTGATATTTTGCATGATACCTGTACTTAAAGAAAACTCATTTTTTTTACAATCATAGTACCTATACGTATACGTCCCAACTACGGAACCCTTCATTTGACATGGTCTGACATTGCACTTGTTGTGATAGTTTGCATGATACATAAACTTATAGGAATTCAAATTTTAAATTTTCTTTTCATTTGTAGTGGGTACCTATTCAATTTTAAAGATATATTTCCATAATCGTTTAGCCAGTTTTCTGTGTAAAGTTTTTTTTATATAAATAGTTATTTATTTATTTACTACTAGCTGACCCGACAGACTTCGTTCTGTCAAAATCTATAGTATAAACACCACTACTCTCCCCTACCCTACCCTACCTACCTACCTACCCTAACCCTACCCTACCCTATCTACCTACCTACCTACCCTACCCTATCTAGGTAGGGTAGGTAGGTAGGTAGGTACCTACCTACCTACCCTACCCTATCTATCTACCTACCTACCTACCTACCTACCCTACCCTACCCTACCCTACCTACCTATCTACCTACCTACCTATCCTATCCTAACCTATCTACCTACCTATCTATCCTACCCTACCCTAATTTTTCTCGCCGTAAAAACCATCCTTGGACTTCAACGAACATTAAAAAAAATGAATTGGTAAAATTGGTCCAGCGCCTGGACCAATTTTACCAATTCATTTTTTTTATGCGTTTTATGCATTTAAGTTATGCGCTTACCAACACATTTTGCGATTCATTTTTATATTATAGATTATAACAAAAAAAAAAATTACGGGACCAAATACAACAATGTAGTCATTGTTATTGTCATTGACACCAGTTTGCAGACATCATATTGATAAATATTTAACACTATATTTTCAATTTCGACCAGTAGCAGTAGTTCCTGTAACGTATTAGCGCGTTCAAACAAACAAACAAACAAACTCTTCAGCTTTATAATATTAGTTAATAATAAAATATAAATATTATAAATATTAATATAAATATTATATTATAATATTATTATATTAGTATTAGTATAGTATAGATTTGGTAATAAACCTCTTATTCATAAGTTCACGTTTATTAATTAAAATTATCTTAAGTTGTTGTCAAAATATGTATTTTAAAAGTGATTTTAAACAATTCTGACGGGTCTTAATAAGAAGTGAATTTTATTAAATGAAAGCGGCAAAATTAATACAGGGCTATAAAGTTTGGGCGACAGTACTTTTGTCACAAAATACATATTTGATAGCTTCTCAGAATAAAGACAACAATTTAGCGGCAATGTTCGTAACGAAAACTTTTGACGTGACACCGTCTAATAAATCGATGAACGCCGGCGGCATGCACGAAAAAAGTTGACGCATTGTCCCGTTATGCTCATTGTCCCATTACGCTCACTGTCTCGTTACGCTCATTGTCCCGTTACGCTCATTGTCCCGATACGCTCATTGTCCCGTTACGCTCATTGACCCGTTACGCTCATTGTACGCTTGCACCGCATCAATGTTTTGTTATGACGTTGTCACGTTAAACTATCGTCCGTAAACCAACTTTATAGACAGCTAATTTTGCCGTGACAACGTCTAATAAATCGATGAACCCCGGCTGCATGCACGAAAAAGGATGACTCATTGTCCTGTTCCGCTCATTGACCCGTTACGCTCATTGTCCCGTTACGCTCATTGTACGCTTGCGCCGCATCAATGTTTTGTTATGACGTTGTCACGTTAATCTATCGTCTGTAAACCAACTTTATAGACAGCCAATTTTGCCGTGACAACGTCTAATAAATCGATGAACCCCGGCTGCATGCACGACAAAGGATGACTCATTGTCCTGTTCCGCTCATTGACCTGTTACGCTCATTGTCCCGTTACGCTCATTGTACGCTTGCGCCGCATCAATGTTTTGTTATGACGTTGTCACGTTAATCTATCGTCTGTAAACCAACTTTACAGACAACCAATTTTTTTTTAATATTCCTGCTATCCAAAACAAAATTTGTTAATTTTTAACTTTATAAAGCCTGTCGAATAAATATGTTTGTTAACATGTAATTTCCATTTATGTTTTAAAATTGGCACACGCTAAAACTTTTATTTTAATTAAAACGGCACATTTGGCGCAGTGGTTAAACTATGTCTGCTGCGCTGCGTGTCGCGGGTTCAATTCCCGCACGGAACAAATATGTGTATGACCTACAAGTAGTTGTTAAGGGTCTAGCTGTTTGTGTATGTGAGTTTAAATGTTTGTAAACGCACCCACAATACAGGAAAAAAAAAATATATATGTCGGAGACGAGTTGTATCCAGTACGCTAGCGCCATCTAGTGGCATTGGATGGAGTTGGTGGAGTTCGCGCCATCGATTCTTGACTAATCGGGGCGCCAGTGCTTCCTAACGGCGCATGACAGAGTCTAAAGCATAAAGTTCGACGGGCGGCAAGTGATTGCCAAACATTCGACAAGTGAAGTTCATCGGTGGCGGTCAAGCAGTGAAGACGTCACGGAATTGTTGCGCGTTCGGTATAGTTGTGTCGTGTTCCAATATTAATTACTTTGCATACCCATTACTGTATAGAATCAAGTTCTTCTAACTGAACAGACAGATGTGCTGCTGGGGAGTTTGTTCCACTATTTCTTCCCAGCTAAAGCACTAGGAAGTGGTGAAGGGCCGGGCGTTTTGGGAGACTGTCTTATGTAATTTTGATTCTCATCTTAGATTGAGTAAATGACTTTTGAGTTTGATTCGGTTTTTCTATTGTCCAATAGCCAACACTACCCACAGTACGCCCACAGTAGTTAAAATATGGCTGATGATAACGAGAGAAACCGTCCGTTCTCCGACATATATATATATTAGGCAATATCATTAAAATCCACAGCTAACAACATAAATAAAATTTGTACTCTAACAAAGTAATTAAAAAAATCTTTATTTATTTTAATAACATGGTATCTATTAAAAGTGGTATGTAAACATAATGTTCTCTTCATCGACAGACAACCGAGTAGGTCCATAATATTTAATAATTTCAATATTAAAGAAATCCTACTAAAAACGCGAAAGATTGTGAGGATGGATGGGTACATAGATGAATGGATGTTTGTTAATCAATCACGAAAAAACTGCAAATATCATAGAATTTGGATGAAATTTGGCATACATATAGTTTATAACCTGGATTACCACACAGGATACTTTTTATCCCGATATTTCCACGGAATCGACACTTATAACCTACATAAAATATTTTCTTCATTTTCATTACTTATTAAACGAAAAGATTAAATTTGAATATTTCTGCACAAATATAACGCCCAGAAAAATTTAAACTAAAGAACAGTAAAATATAGCCAACGTTAAAAAAAACATGTTAAAGAAATAAAAAAAGTCTTTGAATAAAATTAAATTTTAACATGATTTTTTCGCCGGCTTGACTGCTAACTAGGTAATTTAAAGTACCTGATCTTAATCTTGATGTTAATTTAAATAAAAATACTGCTTTTTTCACAACTTATTGAAACTTTTAACCAGGTTCAAATGTTTTAAAACAAGAATACTGACAATGTAACCGCATTTTTTTTTTTTTGTAAAACATTTTCTTTGATTTATGTTATATTTTTTTAAGGAATGTAAAACAAGAGATCATTATGTTATGGTGAAGGCAAAATGTGTTAGGGCGAATAAAGAATAACGAATAAGTAACGTGTACAGTCAGCCTCAAAAAAAAATAGGTATCCATCGACAAGAATTAACTTAATTGTCTACAGTCTTTGTTCTATCATTTTGTATCACAACGAAGTTACAGGGGTGTCGAAAATGTCCTGAATGGCTTTGAGAAAAGATGATACGGCTGTGCCTTTGTTTGTTTTTGCTCGACTTGGCGGGGGCACGGCCGTGTCCCCAAATGAATGTGAAGCCACATTACACATTGGGTACATTAATTGGAGCTACACATTGATATACAGTATTATGAAATACAAATTGTTTTTAATCAATTGAATTCTTCCAAATTTGAATTTTTTCTTCTTCGTTTTTGAGGAGCTCGTGACTAAGTAATAACAACCGCACGGGTCAATCCGTCAGGTTAAGCTACGCTTGCTGGGGTTGGTCCGTAGATGGGTTACCATCTTTACATACCGAGACTCCTCCGTGCCTCGGAAAGCACGTTAAGCCGTGAGTCCCGGCTGTCATTCGTGGATCTTTGACAGTCGTTACGGGTCGTCAGAAGCCCAAAAGTCTGACAGCCAGTCTTACCAAGGAGTCGTGTTACCCAGTTACTGGGTTGTGGAGGTCAGATAGGCAGTCGCTCCATGTAAAATACTGGTATTCAGCTGCATCCGGTTAGACTGGACGCCGATCTCAACATAGTTGGGAAAAGTCTAGGCAGATTTGTACCTATACATAGAGAAAGAACGAGTATCATTTATTTAGCAAGAGTTCGTGAAACACAAAATACCTACAAATTAATAAAAAAAAGTGAAGAAGGTATCTGTCTGATGTCTGTCTGCCTGTGTGTCTGGCTGTGTGTATCTTTATGAGGCTGATTGTACATTATGACGTGTGCCTGGAAACACCGAAGAACTATTGCCTTGATCACACGTACCGAGTAGATGGGCGACAGCAAAATGATACTAGGCCGAGAGAGAAGGGTGGATGAGTAGGTGTTTACACGTATTTTTTAACTTGGCACCGAGTAAATCAGTCAGTTCATAAAAATCGCGGGAAGCGGTAGCGTCACAGTTTAATGCGAGCGACACGTGAGTGTGCCGAGTGGCGAGTATACACCGAGTGCATGTTTATACCTGCCGAGTGGGCAAGCGAGTCAGTGGGTTGCGAGGGGGTGGGCACTCGGTCTACTAAATAGAACATTGTCCGAGTGACTGTCTCGACCTTTAACTCTGCCGAGCGTTGGACCGAGCACTCGGTGATGTGTTTATACCTACCGAGCACTCGGCCAAGACCACTGTCTCGCTCATCTACTCGGTACGTGTGATCAAGGCATAAGTTCTGGCGACTGCTTGAGAGAGTGTGACACTTCGCGACTTGGAATGTCTGATGAGAACCTAGACGTTCATGTAAGAATATTTCTTCATATTTGGAACGGAGTATACAGGGTATGGAACTGGCAGATTGATTTCGGATTGATTTTTCCAACGTCAGATATCTTTTATCGCTTGCTGCGGTTGGTCCATGGATGGGTGACCGTCTTTACATACCAAGACCCCTCCGTGCCTCGGAAGCACGTTAAAAGCCGTTGGTCCCGGCTGTCATTTGTAGATCTTCTTCTTCTTCTTTGTTGGCCCAGTCAACTTTCTATACAAACTGAATGGAGATACAATTACAAGAACTGATTCCATGAAAGACCTGGGAGTCATATTCAACCGTAAGCTCACTTTTCACGACCACATCACATCCATGGCGAAGGAGTCCTTCAGGCGCCTTGGCTTTGTTTTAAGGAACTGTCATGATTTCCACAACCCCCACGTTATCAAGCTTGTTTTTGGGGCATTGGTCCGTAGCAATCTTGATACTAGTGCGTGTGTATGGAATCCTTTGGGAAGCAGTATGCGTTAGCTTTAGAAAAAGTTCAAAAAGCATTCCTTAGATACCTTTACAAGCACTTGTACGGGTTTTATCCTCTTTTGTATCCCACTAAATTCCTGTTGGGTTGCATACGTTTCAATTCTCTAGAAGCAAGACGGTCGTGCGATTAGATGACTGTAATATTTAAAATTCATAGAGGTATTATAGATGTTCCTGATCTGCATGATGAAATCTGCAATCTATTTGTCCCAGACTATTACTGTCGTGGCAGAAAGCGCCGCTTACTATCAGTTCCAACTTGCCATACTGTTGTACACTCCAGGTCATCTAGTTCTCGGACATTAGCCGCTATTAACGCTCTCCTGAACTCAAACACAGATTTTGATATGTTTGTGAATGAATGGAAGATGAAACTGTCGGAATGTTTGAATTTTTATGAGAAGAATGCATGACTGTGTGAAATAAATTATAATAATATGTTTAAATATTGTAAGTGGCTTCAGCCGTTCTATTTAAAATAAATAAATAATCTTTGTCAGTTGTTACGGGTCGTTAGAAGCCCGAAAGTCTGACTACGAGTACCAGTCTTACCAAGTGGTATCGTGTTACCCAGTTACTGGGTTGTGGAGGTCAGATAGGCAGTTGCTCCATGAAAATTACTGGTTTTCAGCTACATCTGGTTAGACTTGAAGCTGAACCTAACATAGTTGGGAAAATGCTTGACAGATGATGATGAGATATCTTTTATCGATGGAACAAACTTGTCATTTTTACTGTTTTTACATGGTATTGTCAAGAAATAAACATGGTACCGGCGAAGTGCGAGTCGGACTCGCGCATGAAGGGTTCCGTACTATCCATACTAATATTATAAATGTGAAAGTAACTCTGTCTGTCTGTTTGTTATGTTTTCACGCCTAAACCCCTGAACCGATCGTCATGAAATTTGGGAGAGATATAGCCTGGGATATGGAGAAGGACATAGCCTACTTTTTTACGCGATAACCGACATCCACGCGGGCGGAGCCGGGGGCAAAAGCTAGTTATCTATAAAACGAGCAAAAAAATCACGTTGATTGTATAGGAGCCCCCTTAAATATTTATTTTATTCTGTTTTTTAGTATTTGTTGTTATAGCGGCAACAGAAATACATCATCACTACATATTATAAAACAAAGTCCTCCGCCGCGTCTGTCTGTTTGTCTGTCTGTCTGTCTGTTCGCGATAAACTCAAAAACTACTGCACCGATTCTCATGCTGTTTTCACCAATGGATAGCTGGGTTCTCGAGGAAGGTTTTAGTATATAATTTGTTATGTTTTTGTATGCATTTTTGTATGAATTAACGATATTTGTTGGAGGTGTCGGAAAAAAATAAGCCGTCTGGGAGCTTTCAACGAAAACGCTGTCTAAACCCTTTGAGATATAACAAAATAATGTATGGTGGAATTATGTATCTTATAAAGGTCTTCAAAAAAGTCCGCGATGGCATATGTCTATCTCTTAAGGATAACATACTATATCCATTTTATTGACTTTTTGTAGGTATTTGTTTGCCGAATTTTACTCTTGGAAATGCGATTACGATAACAATACGCTATAATATCAGTAGCTATTAGCCAAATTATGTTCGTAGATAAATAAGCTAGCGACTTACGTGTATTTCAAACAGTATACAAGAATATTTATCATAAAAACATTATTAACACGGCGGCCTTATGATCAAAATTTGTGCATTCCAAAACTTTCGTTACTTTTTCACTGAGATATTTATCACTTTTCGATAAACTAACACTCAATACGAAATCTACACTTATTTCTCAGTAATTCTGTATAAGATTCTTCTAAGATTAAACCGTTTTCTCATTGAATCCATTACTTTACGCACGTATAACCTTGATGAATGTTTACATTAAGCATCGCGTCACACTGCCACACGACCACAGAGTATAGACGTATTTTGTTTTCTTTTTTTTTTTTCGTTCGTTTAGTGGTGTTCCCGCTAAAATGTCAACCGGTCATGTATTAGTCGATTAATCGAATTCTACATCCAGATCGTGTTGCAAGTACAATATAAATGTCAAATATTTCGTCCAATTGCGAACGTGATCCTGAGAAAAGTTATGCACCAATGGTGTTCATTAGACATTTCGAGCGTTTTCTCAGGACAAACGGTGTACCATGCGACATTTCGGAGGATTTCGTTTTGTTTTTACATCGTTGGTACTTACGTGAATTATTTTAAAATTATTATTTGTGACGCATTTTTATTTCGTGTTGTATTTGGTGCAATTGATTGCTTTAAGAATTTGAGTGAAATTTCGTATTTTGATTTTGTGTTTGTTATCTTTAGGTAAAGACTCTTTCACGTTCAGAACGTACTTTTACTATATTAAATCATTTGTTTCGGTTTCTATTCACATAGTGAGTCACATTAAAATTAATATTAAGTTAGAATTTTGAGATATAGCCTGGGATATGGAGAAGGACATAGGGTACTTTTTTATGCGATAACCGACATCCACGCGGGCGAAGCCGCGGGCAAAAGCTAGTCTGTAATAAGTTCAACTGTCTAACTGTCACGGTTCATGAGATACAGCCTGGTAACAGAAGGACAGCGGAGTCTTAGTAATAGGGTCCCGTTTTACCCTTTGGGTATGGAACCCTAAAAATTATGTCTCTGATTAAGGTATCTATTGTTTAAAAAATCAACCCTTAAGGGAACAACTATTCTTTTCCATCACAAAAATAACTGTTATATGTTACTTAGAAAGATGCTACAGTAATATGGAATTTCTTTGTCCAGGCGGTTTTCCTTTGGAATGCGCTCCCTCAGAATATCACGGGCCTAAGTCTACTAATTTACAAACGTTGCAATGGTCTCGCCATTGTGAGTATTTGACAGTGTTTTTATGGCAAATCTGTCAAAAACTCACAATGAAGAGAACATTGCAACGTTTGTACATTAGTAGACTTGGCCCCCAGGACGGTAACCAATCAGTTCACATTTAAAGTGAAAGCTCGAGAACACATACACAAGAAGTTGGCAGATTCGTCTCAGAATTAAGTTGTTGTAGGTTTTCTTTTAACTCTCATATATTTTTTGTTTATTTGTTGTATGTATGTATGTATATACGAGTATGTATTTATTCTTGTATCTTAGTTACTAATATCTTCTAAATTGTTTTCTATTATTGCACCTACTGTGTATTGTCTCTGCATCGACTGTTATAGACTGGTAGAAAATGCCCAAGGCATTAAGTCCGCCTTTGCACAGTTTTTTACTTGTGCATAAAGTTTTAATAAATCCATACTAATATTATAAATGTGAAAGTAACTCTGTCTATCTGTCTGTCTGTATGTTACGTTTTCACGACTAAACCGCTAAACCGATCGTCATGAAATTTGGCAGAGATATAGCCTGGGATATGTAGAAGGACATAGGCTACTTTTTTATGCGATAACCGACATCCACGCGGGCGGAGCCGCGGGCAAAAGCTAGTAAATAAATAAATAATATGGAATTGAGCTTGACACTCCTGCCGTATTGTAGGTAGACTATCAATGGGCCAAACACATGACTCAATGAGTAGGGCTTCATAGCAAGCGACAAACTATAATCCGTAACAATCTCTGGTAGACTACTTTTGATGAGAATACATCTTTAAATTTGCTTCCATAGCGGGAGGCAATTCAGAAAACTAATGATAACAAAATTGGGGGATACAGTTTGGTGTTGCAGTTTGTTGTTGATAACTTAATTGGTCCGTTAGATTCAGAGCTAATTGTCTGTGACAGACGGACAGATGGACACACGAGTGATCTAATAAGGATTTCGTTTTTCATTCGGACTTACAGAACCCTAAAAGAGGTTGTCATACTGGCTGGTTGGCCTGTCATACCCATCCCCTTCAACTAATTACGCAAGTGGCTACAGGGTTTCATCCACACATAAGCGGAGAACTGGTGGACCTCGACACCGGGCTGCGGGTAGTCCAGAGAGGCTATGCCTTCCTTGGATGGTAGGCTGACCAGACGTCTTTTACGCCTGGACAGAAACGGTCTGCGCCTGGTGACCATCACGGGACTCTGCTTGCTAAACAAACATTTCCACACAATAGGGATAACGGACAGCCTTCTGTGCTGGGCCTTCATGGAGGCGGGTGAAACCGTTGCGCATGTGCTCTTCGAATGCGCAGGCGTCACCCAGATCTGAACAGAAACTCTCGGGGAACCCAGATCCTATGCCGATGTTCTGAACAGACCAGGAGACGTGATTAGCTTCTGGAAGGAGGTGGGCTGGTTGGAATAACCACCAACGGCCGCCAAGGCCCACGCACATTCGTCCATCTTAAGGACTAAGTGCGGAAACCAAACCCTCTAACATAGAACCTTAAAAGAGGCAACTTCAGAGAACTCAGAAGTTGCCTACTTGTGCACTTGTATTATATACTAAATTTAACTTAACAGCACAGACACATAAAAAGCGTTATCGTCCAGTATAATTCGCGAATTAAACAACTCCACTTAATTCATTGCCAGCGTTTAATAATGACGTACTCTGTTGGTATAAAACGAGTTTTGAGTACTTTGACCGTAGTATTTATATTTTATACGCAATTTATACCGCACCAGCTAATTGTTCAAGAGGTCCTGGGTATTATTGAAATATTGTTAAAAGTATAAAGATTTGTGATTTGATATGTTTTTATAGAAATATTTAAAAATGTAAATTATATGTATAAAAATGAAATAAAGGAAATAATAATAATAATCATTTATTTCAGATTTCTCCATAAATTGTTAGTAACACGAAAATACTTAAGAGCTAATGTTAGTAAACAAAACAAATATAATAAAAGATTGATTTTAGGACAATCCGACCCCAGAACGCATGTATGCTACTTCACTACGTGCAGCCGCATCCAGCGCTCAAGCATCGGAGAATCTCACCGGTCCGTCAATACACTCAAGATGCTGTTGGAACTAGCTCGCATGCGAGTTAGGGTCGAGGTGCAACGTTTACGCATAATTGTCGCAAAACTGTCGACGTTGGCCTCGGCAAACATGCCGGAGGCACTGCAATACCACGGCAGCCCCATCAGCATCCTGAACGCATTGTTATACTGCACTCGCAGGTCACTGTATGCCCTCTGCAAATAGCTAACCCACAGGCTGCACGTGTAAAAGGATTGTCAGTATGCCTTAAAAAGCGTAGCGCAATAACTCGATTTTGCCGCTTCCGAGAATTGTATTTTTGATTATTGAATTTGTTATGAAGTTTTAGTTATTGCATTCTTGCTTACTGAAAAACCGAGTTCCTGAAGGATCAATAAAAAGTTGCTTAGAGAGTTAATAGATTTCGATTCGCTGACTCCAAATATATAACTCAAAATCGTCCAAAATCGAGTTATTGCATTCTTCGTTAGCGCGGCAGAATAGATGGCGATCAATCCCACCGATATCGATAGATTAGTCAATGACTGACAGAGCCTATTTTTTTAATCCTCAACTCGGAAGCACCTTTTTCTCATTTGATGGTAAGTGATGTTAAAACCGAAGGTGGAAGCGAGCTTCACCTGGAATTCTCAACCACAGAGGAACTGGCTATCTTACCTCTAACTGCCGAAATACAACAAATGCTGTTAACATTGTTGTTTTGGCGACAGACTTAGATAAGATTGTGATAGCTAGCCAGGCGGACTAAGAACAACCTTACCACTAACCAATCCGAGCAGAATTTTTTCCCTTGCTGGGAATCGAACCCAGGACCTCTGGGACTCTGATAGGTGGTCTTACCACTAGACCACAGAGGCGGTTGAAGATCGACATTGTAACGTTTTATGTAGCACTAGCGATACGCTCCTGCTTCGTACAGTTTTACGATGTAACAATAACATCGATTTCTTTATTATGTATACAATAATTATAAGTTTATTACCGGTGCCGTGTGGTGCCGGACGTAAAGAATCATCATCATCATCATTTCAGCCGGAAGACGTCCACTGCTGGACATAGGCCTCCCCCAATTGGTGGGGGTTTGTCATAATCGCCACGCTTGGCAGGCGGGTTGGCGATCGCAGTATGGTGATAAAAATGCATAGAGAACGCTGCTGCCCATTCTCTAGTAAGTCCCTTAGTCGCCTTTTACGACACCCACGAGAGGAAATGGGGTGGTGCTATTCTTTACGTCCGGCACCACACGGAACGGAACGTAAAGAATAGCATCACCCTATTTCTTCCCACCAAGAAAAAGAACCACACAATTTTGATTGGACCTGTCCAGTCAGTGCAAGCATTTGTCAGTAATCGTGTAGCTCAACTCAGGATTTAAGGAGCTCAACGACTCGACGAACAATACCAAAGAAAGGACATTTGATTAGGCCGCATAAAGTACTCAAAATACCAGACCATCATTAAAACTAAGTGAGACAGAGAAAAAAAAAGATAATCTAAAAGGAAACAAATGACCCACATAGTGCTCACATTCACAATAATTAAAGTAATTTATGTAATACTTTTCAAAGGAAATATTCATGTCATTTATTAAATAAAATTTCGATGTTTTGACTAGTCGTAAAAGGTCGATAGAACGGTATACAAAACATATTCCTTGCTCTTCAAAAATATAAGCAACAATAAAACAAAACGTACTGAAAGCAGCCACTATCCGAAATTTGTAAAATTTCCCACTTCACATATTAAACAGTCCCTTTGAAGTTTATGTTATGAAGGGAGGAACGAATTTACAAAAAGCCCCAGAGAGAATGTTTTAATGGTGTACAAATATTATATTAAATGTATTTGTCACAATTTAAAGGTGACTCTGGCAGTTTGTAGGTTGTTCATTTATCGGTTAAACAATATTGTGTTTTTTTCCTTTTTTTTTAATTTTTTTTTATTCTACTATGAGTTTGCTCTTGACTTTAGTCTAGGTCTGGATGACAGAGACAAAGTCTACGATGGAGTGAGCTTACCCAGAAGAAGCCTGTTCACTCTCACTTTGAATAGATTAGGATTGTATGCGTTCGGAAACACAGACGCAGGCAGAAGGAAGTAAAAAGTATAATCGTTTGTTAATACTTTATTCACATTACAACCTAGCCCATTAGTTAATAAGTAATTTAAATTTATCTTATACTGCTAAGTAACTCAAAATTTTAGAAATCCTACAATAACGTCTTTCTTATTAACTTTCTGTTAAGGGGAAGACATAATCCAAGTATTCTTTATAATAGTCGGCACTTGCAGTGCAGTTTAAATTCACTCACACTACACTCATCATCATCAGCATCATTTCAGCCGAAAGATAAGCCATCGTCCATAGGCCGCCCCCAATTGCAGGGGTTTGCCATAATCGCCACGCTTAGCAGTCGGGTTGGCGATCGCAGTAGTGTTAAAAATGCATAGAGAACGCTGCTGCCCATTTTCTAGTCGCCTTTTACGACACCCACGGGAGGAAATGGGGCACACTGCACTAAACTAACTCAAAAGGTTCTACCCTTAATAGTCTGCACACTAATTCAGTGATGTCAAGGAGTTGGATCGCCTCGACATTCACATGATCATGAAGTCTGCTTTTATGAGCTTCTGCATAATATTTTATTATTTTATTTATTATTTTTCGACATCTACCTTCAGGTCCCGATGTCGCTGTTTCTTTCGTATTCACTTATTGTCAAGCGGAAGACACCCAATTCACGTGTTCTTTATAATTATCGGCACTTGCACTGCAGTTTAAATTCACTCGCACTGCACTGAACTAACTCAAAATGTTGTATCCTATTAAGGATACAACATTTTGAGTTAGTTCAGTTAGTTCAGCGATCCAACTCCTTGACATTTACGTGATGATGGTCGTCAGAAGCCCAAAAATCTGACAACCAGTCTAGGGGTATCGTGCTACCCAATAACAGGGTTGTGTAGGTCAGATAGGCAGTCACTCCATGTAAAATACGGGCACTCAGCTGCAACCGTTTAGATTGGAAGTCGACCCCAACATAGTTGAGAGCATACATACGAACATAGTTGTTTAGTTGTAGATGATAATGATGATAACAAATTGTTCGACTGTACACCATTCGTACCTATTGTTACCGTCCAACGTTTCTGTACTCAAGTTAGAACGGTATAGTAGCCTGTATAATTACCGGGATATAAGACCCCAAGCTCGCCCTATTACATGGGACTTAAAAATAACTGGCGAAATAATCCATGCGTCATGTTCGCGAACGGGCGCCGTCAGTTGGGACTGGGAATTTCTTAGCTGCCACGACTTATTTTATTTTTATTTAATTTGTTTCTTATTTGTTGTACCTACTTTGACATTATTTACCTAAAAATCGAATTCCAATTCTTTATTAGTGGCTTTTGTGGACATGATATTTATTCAGATATGTTACTGTAGTTGTAATTGCAATCATGTCATTAATATTTTATATACCTAGATTATTTTATATTTTGTGAATGTGAGAACGTTGTAGGCCTAGTAGAGTGTAGATTTGTTGGCGGTTTTCTATTTTGTTAAGTACCTGGTAATTGTTGAAAGGCCTATACTGTCCTCCCATACCTATTATCACTGTTATTTAATAATATTGTAAAGACAATTATTTTTAAAAGAGTAACCGTGGAGTTTCTTGCCGGCTCTTTTCCATAGGAAACGACTAATTGGAACCGTGCACCTAGCTTTTGACGTTTCATAAGTGCCCATGTAGGTTTATGTGAAATAAAATATTTTGATTGATTGATACTCGTACTCTGGACGCTTTTAACGTGTACGATTCTTTTTATATTTTTACATCGTTCCCACATATACCTAGTTATAAATTCAACATTAAAAATGTAACATAATTTTTGTAACAATTTAATTTAAAAGAGTGTCCATGGAGTTTCTGGACCGTTCTCCTCCATAGCTACCTACTATGCTTTGGAATGAGCAACTAGCTTCATATTTCTTACTGACCGACTCCTTGACAATTCAAAAGTGCCTGTAAATGGTTTAATTGAAATAAATGATTTGAGTTTGAGTTTTAAATGTGGTTGTACTATATGTACACTCACCTGCAAAATTGCATGGATACCTTAGTGTCTATTTTCCAGAGAACGTTTGAGTTCAAATTTTCGAAAATAGAACTAGCTTTCGCTTTTCGCTTCACACGATTTTGTTTCTGTACTGTCCATGGATTTTTGCAGTCGACCGTACATCTCTGCCTAACCCTTCGAGGATTATAAGCGTAATGTTATGAGGCCTTTCAGTATTGTCTCTAAGATGGCAACGCTTTTGCAACGCTTCTGGTATTGTAGACATCCGTAGACTACCTATCAGGTGGACTGTCAACTCGTTTACTACCCAAATAAACAGCATTAAGCTGAGGCTTAAAATAATGATGATTCAACTCATAATACAATCTCAGAGAAAACCACTTCGCCTACAAAAACTAATACCCAAAGATACCGCAAAATTAATCCAACATAATAAAAAAATAAATTCTTGGAATCTTTTCCAATCTTGAAATCGGTTAATAGCAATGGGTTTTAAGCAATTCTTTGGAGAGTTCGTTACACTATTGATTTTGAGGATAATTTTCGCAAACACTTCGTTACGAAGGAGGTTCTATTCTATTCTTAGTAGAGCGATACACCAGCCGAAATTACACAACGGAAATTCAGCGTGCTTACGCTTGCATCGCTTTTTAAAATAATAGCAACAAACCTGCCGCTTTATGATGTACAGTGGCAAGCACATTAAGCTACACGAAACTGTCAAATTTCTCCAAACAATTTTAAACTTTGAAGTATTGATAATTAAGTTCAAAATCGAATGAGAAAACTTGACAGTTTGTGGTAACTTGATGTGCTGGCTACCGTACAATTTGTAACTGAATTAATGTATATTATGAAAGTGATTATTTTTAAATTAATTCGAAATAAACTACTTTTTTAACGGATCGAAAATTAAGGCGCAGATCCATGGCGGCGCACGAAGAGGCTACGCACGTGTGTTAACCTTCGCTTTGCAAGGAAATGTATGTGATTGTGTCCACTGCAACCCACGGACACGCTAAGCATCAATTGACTTCATTGATACATGCGTGGCTTGCTCAAATAGGCGCTTACAACGCTGTCAATGCCATGCACGTTGTGCATGTGCTGCACGGCTTGTGTATCTCATCGCTGCGCATGCTGTGCATGAGCACGCAGCGTATTTTAGCTGTGCGGATTCATTTGTTTGACCACGTGGGTTTACGTTTCCACTGCGGTACACACTACACACGAATATTAACCCACGATTATGTTTGGTACCAGGTGTACAGCATGCATGGCGTTGAGCTACGTAGGCAACATATTCGAGCAAGCCACGTGACGTCAATGCATGCATTACGTATCCGTGGACTGCAGAAAACACGTGCGTAGCTTCTCCGTGCGCCGTGAAGGGCAACGCTACAGTCGTAGTTTAATATTCGTGTATAGTGTGTACTGCAGTAGAAACGTAGACCCACGTGGTCAAACAAATGAATGTACGCAGCTTAAATGCGCCGCGTGCTCGTGCACAGCATGCGCCGCGGTGGATCTGCGCCTTTACAGTCACACTTCCACTGTGCAGTCAAAACAAACCAAAATGGGCGAAGTTCCTACTACGCCAGACCCTTATACGTGTGCGACTGTGTGCGTGCGTAGATTTGTAATGTGACCACAATTTTCTCCTGGAATTGGAGTGTTTGGTGGTGTGCGTTAATTCCGGGACGTGTTGTACAAGCGTGAACATCAGTCCCGGTGGCGTAAAACTCGGAACTCGGAACTCGGTCGGAACTTCAACCTTCTTTGCATTTTATTTATTTTGCTTAAGTAGCTTTTCTACATGCAGTGTCATAGAATTCGAATACGTCATAACATACTGTATTTCAGCTGGTCTAGCACGAACGCGAAGGGAGTAAACGTCACGACGTCGTCAATTAAATCGATTTTAAAATTGGAAATACTCTTTTCGCTTAGTAATGCGATTGTTGCATTGCCCGTCATATAACCCGACCGCGTACTGTAGCTTTACACATGACTCGACCAGGACACTCAAACATGACGCGCGGCGCGCTGTTCGGTGTTCGTATTATCTTGGAAATGATACGCGAGATGTTTTAAATCATAAATTCATGACTCGAGTGATACTAACTGTACTTGTCGCAAAATTAAAACCAAAGTACTATAGAATAGTTATATTTTCGATACATGAATCGTTCGAATTTACTGTACGTTCACTTCGCACGTTTGTGCTAGGGCCTCTGCGCAGAATGACGTGACGTAAGTTTCGGCAGACGTGTCGTCAGACTAAGATACAATCTTAGCAGAACACACCTCAATGGATCATATTCGACGTGATTCGAATATCATTGATTAGAATGTTGAGCGAACGTGATGGTTATTTTAATAGAACTCGAATCTGGTTTTGGGGTAAATTCTACATAACATTCATAGGTAAGATTTTATGCTATGATTTAGTTAGTTATATTATTATGAATGGTGCCACAATACAGGCAGGTTTATTAACGGGATTCTGAATGGAATATTTTAGTTCAGTTAAGCTTTGATTTACTCTGGAATCGAGCTTATGTTTGACTACTATTCTCATAGCTTAAATTTGGTTTTGGCTCTGCGGATTTAAGTTAAAAATATCCCTTCATTTTGAAGGGACAATTTTTACTAATGGATGTGGAATGATTATTAGATTGCATGTAGCGGAGATGAGAATGTTGAGATGGATGTGTGGAGTGACGAGAATGGATAAAGTCAGAAATTGGTATATAAGGGGAAGTTTGAAAGTGGCGCCGGTGACAGAAAAGTTGAAAGGACGTCGTTTGGCATGGTATGGGCATGTGATGAGGAGGGAGGAAACGCATGTGACGAGAGTGATGAATATAAATGTGGATGGATGGAGAGGGAGGGGAAGGCCAAAAAAAAGATGGATGGATTGTGTAAAGAATGATATGAAAGAGAAGGGAGTGAATGATAGAGTGACGGTTGACAAGGGGGAATGGAAAAGAAAACGTGTTGCGCCGAACCCAAGTAACATGGGACAAGGACAGCAAGATATTTATTATATATATTTAAGATGATGATGTATCTGGATGTGGAAATACAGAGTTATATTTCAAAAACATAACATCACGCCTGTATCCCCCGAAGGGTAAGGTAGAGGTGTACACACGGCTATATATATCAAGCTACACATTTCCAGAATAAGCTGACCTCTCATTATACGGAAATCCTATACAATGCGAGATCAGCTTATACTAGAATTGTATAGCTTGATGTGTACACCCACATTTCTCCAGTTATGTTTAAGTCTCATGTAATAGGCCCCCTATTACATTAACGGGGCACAGATGAGGCACAGATGAGGGAGAAGCAGTCTGTGCACCCTTACGCCCCTAGTCGCCGCGGGAGACGCCTTGGGCATCGAGAGTCTATAGCCGATTCCCGGCCACCGTAGGCGCGGGCTAGCGGACGGCCCAGGTCGACAGCGCGTTGTGTTCCACGCGCGCCTCGAAAAGATGTCTGCACAAACTGATGGAGTTCGCTAGGACCTATGCCTGCCAGGGTTGCGGGTTTTTCCGAAAGGGATACCGTGGCCCTGGCACACAGGCAACTGAAGGAACACGGGTGGGTTTGAGTTAATTTTAGTTAGTTAAAAGTCTGATACGCCCTTCCGCTCCGCACAGAGCGGGAGAAGTTATTTGACAATTTCCCACCAAAAAAAGGGCACAGATCCTGACTCCGGGCTGCTACTGAGAAATTCCAGATGGAAAACCCAAAAACACCTTGCCCTACCCGGAAATCGTACCCAGAGCCTCATGTTCAGCCATATTTAAATGTAACGGAATGAACAAATCCTTTTATTCACCTTTATTTTATTTTTTAAACCACACGCTGTCAAATGTATGCCCAGAATCCTAGTTCAAACCGATATCCCTTTAAAAAACAAACACATTTATACATACGTAATACAGCCATCCGCAGTCCGATTCATTTTACCTACCAACCAAAGTAAAAGGATAATGTATTCGACCAGCCGTGATCTGCGAAATCCGACGAGGGAAATGACGAATGGGTAGCAAAATCATACAATAAGGAAACGAACCAAAATCCGGGAGGTTTTTATCCCTATATCTCTTTGTGGAAGGCGGTCTGTATAAATTAATTTGGGTTTTTGTTCAGCATTTAGATCTTGCTAATGGGCTCCGGAATTCGGCGTTGATTTTGGAATTGTATTGTGTGAAAGGTTTAGAGATAAGGGGTGTTGATTTGTTTTTTACCCAACTGCGGTGAAGCCGAAAAGGTGGTAAATAATGTACTTTATGTAACGAAGGACCAAAAACAGACAAAAACACGGTGACCATGACATAACAAATGCCTTGTTGTGTGAATACAATACATAGCGAAGCTTCAAAATCAAAGCGGAGTGTGGCGAAGCGTATGGCGTACATAGTTAGTGGGAATCTAAATTATAGCGTCATAGGCTTTGAAGCGTTACGTAACATCGAAATCGGAGGCATCGTAGCGCAGCTCCATCGCACCCATTTCATAATATAACTTCAAATAAAATAAAAAAACTTTTGTTCTTCTCTTCTCTTCTAACTCCCTATGCGTACGCCCCAGAGTACTATCCCAACGCGTAGCGTCATAAACTCCGTCAAACAACATTGCATGAAAATCGTCGGCAAACATTATTCGCAGCATCATTAACGCACATTCGTTGCAGAAAAATTCTAATGTGGAGCAAAAAAAGACAAAAGAGCGACATACTTTACAGTAATCTTTAAAATCTCAGTCGGCATGAAGGAACGTACAGTCACAGCCATAATGCTTACCTGGGTTCTTCGCAAAAATCCCGCGTAATTTTTCCTCTGGGCCGTGTCAAAGGACAGTGCTCAATCACCTGCTGACTGCGGTTGGGCTAGCAGAAGAGCGAGAATGTGACTTTAATTTATGGAAACGCAAATAAACAAGCAGAACATGGCCAGGCCTCTGCAGGCAGAGAGAATGATCGTGTTAGCGATTTTAGAACACAAATCCAGGTTTTTCTGACATTTTTTTCGTTCTACTTACCTAATTAACTCATTCCATTTCTTCGACACGTGGTTACACATCGGTAAATGGAAGAAATATAGCGGCTCGCCGTTAGGTCATGGTTCTTTTTACACCTGTTATAAGTTCCTACCATCGGTCTTATCAATTTTAATATTAATGAAGCGAGATACTTACTGCAATAATGCAAAATATGCAATAATGCAATAAAAACAATGCTTACTACTTAGAATGTAATGATTAAGGGCTTGTATAATAATTGATTAAAAAAATGAAAGAAAAGAAAAAAAAAAAAGTGGGATAAAGTCTCCGCTGTTTTAATGGCCCAACTGATTCGACTGCATCTGCCGGTGACAAATGAACGCGGTTTTTTAAGCACGTTGAACATATCCGCATTTCGCAAATAGCATTACATCATAAACACCTTACTGCTCACAACATAAAGTCTACTTTCGCTTGTGCAGTAACATTAGATATTTTCGCCCCAAAACGCGAGATAGAATGAGAGGGCATAATGTAGGGTGTTTAAGTTATGTAGCGCTAAGTAAAGGTCTTTTATTATATTTTTTTGGCGTTTACCGCGATTTTTGTGTGAGAATTAAAAATGGTGGGAGAAAAAGTTTCTGGCTTTGTTTTTTTGTCTAAAGGTAAGTGAATTGTTAAAGCCCTTTGTGGCCCATAGTTTTTTTTTTTTTTCGTAAGAATTTTGGTGAGAAGAAAAGTTTAATTTAGTAAATTGGCTGGATAATACTAGGTTTTGTTTTATTTCCAGGATCTTCGTTTTTTTGTTGTTTGCTATTTCGTTGTATAACGTTATAAATGAGTCGCTTTTTTCCTTCTGAATTGGGAATTCGGGACCCACCTCTGGAGCTGGTTGACATGGTAGTTAAGCAGAATTATTATTCTGCTTAATAATACACACACATAAACGTAGGGATAGCTATTGCTATCTCTACGTTTATGTGTCCATCTATTTCTATGTGTTGTAACCTCCAAATAAAAAACATACACAACAATAGTATAGATACAACACATTTTTCCCAGACACATTGGACAAAAGGTGCGTAAAGTGTGTCTTTGATAAGCAGACAATACATTTCAAAGACTCAAACCAAAGAGCACGGAACCGGCGCACCCGGTAACGTAATAATAATATTCAATAATCATCTATACTAATAATATAATATTATAAAGCTGAAGAGTTTGTTTGTTTGGTTGGTTGAACGCGCTAATCTCAGGAACTAAGGTTCGTATTGAAAAAATATTTTAGTGTTGGACAGGTAGCCCAATTCATTGAGAAGGTTGTAGAAGGTTGTTAGAAACGCGGTTTTTAGTGAAAATAATGAAAATATCGTTTTTATAAATGTGTAGTATTTATATAACACTAGCTGACCCGACAGACTTCGTTCTGTCAAAAGCTATTTGACTGTGGCAGTTTGTCTACGCGCAAAGGAAACTACCTACCTACCCTACCCTACCTTACCCTATCCTACCCTACCCTACCTACCTATCTACCCTACCCTACCCTACCTACCTACCCTACCCTACCCACCTACCTACCCTACCCTACCCTACCCTACCAACCCTACCTACCCTACCCTACCTAACTAAAACCATATTTTTTTTTTTTTTTTTTATAAAATCTATTCTCACAAATGATGACTGACACGTTATGTCAAACGCCATAAAGTTACATTAGAAGATAGAGTTACCTACTTATTATTACAATAAAAATGTAAATATGGTCGTTTTCTTACAATTTTTTTTTTTTTTATAACTTTCTTAAATTTTTCTTACATAAGAACCTTCTCCTGACAATAACAAACACAAAAAAAAAATTATTAGCGAAATCGGTCCAGCCGTTCACGCGTGATGCCGTGACCAAGGGAAATAGGGATTCATTTTTATATATATAGATTACATTATAGTACTAAAATCTCATTTTACAAAAAAAAACATGTTACAACTTTTTGCGTGGGAGGTATCGGTTTGTTGTATGGGAGCCCCCTTAAATATTTATCTTATTCCGTTTTTTTGTATTTGTTATTATAGCGGCAACAGAACTACATCATCTATAAAATTTAAACTGTATAACTATCACGGTTCATGAGAAACAGCCTGGTGACAGACGGACGGACAGACAGACGGATAGCGGAGTCTTAGTAATAAGGTTCCGTTTTATCCTTTGGGTATCGAACCCTAAAAAGGAAGATTAGGTACTTGCTCCTCGACGTGGACTGCACACATTATGCCAACCGGCACAATTAACCTTAGTCACAATCGAACTGGCGTTTATGTAGCACATGTGTATAACCTACGTTAAGTAAAATTACCGTAATCGTCTAACAGCAACAATGCCTACCTGTGTATTCAAAATGTGCACAAATAATTCACAAACAAAATCAAGTTCCACGGGATTATTTTCCACTTTCCAAGTACATCAAAACTTATTTTAAATAAAATTCTCCTGAATAATATTGCTTTCTAAGTCGCCATTTGTTTCTGAGTTGTTATGATTACGTAACAGTGACAATTATTGCTATCTCGTTCCTGCTACAGCCCGCGTCATATCTCTCTATTTCGGTTGTTGATGCCATGACGCATGACATCGGGTAATTTAGTTGTGTGGGTGTGTTTACATGTAATTGTTTCTAGTCCAATAATGTTTACATGACATTAAATGGTGCCTTATCTTCCTTTCTTATACATCAATGGTTTTAAGTTAGGTATCTATATTGGCAATATTTCATTTAAATCATCATCATCATCATTTCAGCCGAAAGACGTCCACTACTGGACATAGGCCTCCCCAAAAGGGGGAGATTTGCCATAATCGCCACGCTTGGCAGGCGGGTTGGCGATCGCATTATGGTGTAAAAATGCATAGCAAACGCTGCTGCCCATTCTCTAGTAAGTCCCTCAGTCGCCTTTTACGACACCCAAGGGAGGAAATGGGGTAGTGCTATTCTTTACGTCCGGCACCACACGGAACATTTAAATAATAAAATTCAAATACCAGAAATTCGTGCAGGTACCAGGCGCGCATAAGCAGTACGAAGCCAAGTGTAACCAGTGTGTGACAAGTATCACCTGTATGAGCTATCTCTAAGCAACAACTACGTGAGTAATTAACTAATTAGCCAATAAGGTTAATACCACACTCCTTGTCGCTAATTACTAGCTCTACTTGTGCGTACGCGACGCGATGGTCATCGCCCTCCAACCGTACCGGTGGGCACGCACTGGGAGCATAGTTGTCACCAAGCACCAGGAGTACTCATTCAAGCTTGCGGCGCTCAAGTGAATCAGAATGAATATGTCGCTTCGACGTTACTCCTCTGCAAGTTGCGACCTCCTCGGAAGCTTTGATCTCCCCATACCACGGCGGCTCTGAACCGAGTATTCCCACTTGCGGTCTGGATTAAGTATGTCTTAGTGACTTCCGCCGAGGCGTCCCCGTGCTTTGTGCCTCAATTTATCACTATCAGTTCTATACGGCATGTATCAGAAAGGTGTGGTCATATTTAAGGGTACAGACCATCAAGCTGAACAAATTTGGTGTATTTATAAAAAGATATTCGCACATGTTCCCATTATATGAACACATGTATAATAAAAGAGTTTACAGCGGAAACCCAAATAAATAACTTGCACCTAGCCGGAGACTACAGTTGTGTAGCAGGAATACCAATTGCATAGCAATCAAAATCTTCGAGAATTAATCCCCTCATCTCAGTTTTGCCCACTCATAAATTCAGGAAAACAATATTTGCTTGGCATTTTGACAAGTGTCATTCAGTTAGCGAATTTTTTCATTATTAATTTTTAAATTACATTTTATCAATTATTTGACATGTATGTATATACTGACATTTTATAATGAGTAAATTAAGACATTTCTATCATAAAAAAACAAATCGTACTTATAAAACTTTGACATTGTACAAAAAATTTACATATTTTCATTTTAAACTTATTTATAATTATATTAATGGGCAAATTAAATTTACTCTAATTTTTATTTCAACACGGGCAACGGTAGTATAATTATGTAAAACAGTTGAAAAAAAAATGTACTCAGAAATAAATAAATTATATTATAACAACTGTCTCCGTGAGACCAACATGGTAATCGCGAAAAAATAATCAGCCTTCCAATACATTTCGGTCGAGTAGGCATTGAAGTTTTGTTTGGAATAGTTAATAATTTTTTCGCGATTACGATATTGGTCCCATGGAGAAAGTTGTTCAGTATTATGGCCTGTACCCCACACCCTTAAATTTGACCCCACCTTTCTGATACACGCTGTAAATGTATGTACATTTCCCTTTGACGTGAATACAGCATTAAAGCCAGTTGATAGAATTCTATAGTGGGAGGCAATTCAGAAAATTTATGATAACAAAAATGGGAGAAATAGTTTGGTGTTGCAGCTACATATCTATCTTCTTCATCTAAAATTTAATTACACCACTCGATAGTTAAAGGATAAAAAAAAAAATCGTTACGACGAGTGAAGACTGTGACGCATCACGCGCGGCGGAGGAGGAAGCGCCGCCATTTTGAGGTCGTGTCGCTGCATCAAATAATTTCCGTTCAGTATAAATTTTGTCTCGAAGAAGCTACGACGTTCGTTTAAGTTTCAAACGTCCGCTTTCATCAAGATATATTGATTGCGTTTATAAAAAATAAGTGTGAAATAGTTATAGGGAATATATATGGAGTTAAAGTAAACAATGAAAAAAAAATTACCGCCGAAAAAACTTAAAAGCAATAAAAGCACTAAAAAGTTAAAAATAATACTATAACCTACCTATATTAATAAACCTTACCTAAGCTAAGATTAACCTATAATAAAATTTATCAATTTTTGGAGTTTCGAATCAAAAAAAGAATTATCAAAATCGGACTACTCTGTAAAAAGTTATGCGTGGTCATACATTAAAAAAAATATATGCGTCGACTTAAGAACCTCCTCCGTGATTTTTCGTCGGTTAAAAATAAATAATACAATGTCGGTCTATACTCGTCAAAAAGCCGGACGTATAATGTAGAGATCGTTTACAGTTAGAAAAGGCTTCTCAAGAGCAATCCAGTGATACTCATAAAACACCATATGACAGAGTGAAGCGGTGCCGGGAACGTAAAAGAATAAAGGCTCCTACATACTAGCGCGATATCGCGGGTGCGACAGGCAGCGTCAAAGAAATTGTGCTACTAGTATCGCGTCGCGCCCGCGGTATCGCACTAGTCTGTACGAGCCTTAAAGGCGTCTGAGCGGATCAACGACGGACGGCGCCAGTACATCTGCCGACGTACATGTATTCATTTAAAACACACAGCCGTGTTCACAACACAGCCACACCCTGATTATTTTAAGCCTTTATATCAAGGTTATCTACCCACTCTCTGCCTACATACATGCTGAAAACATGGTTCGCCATGTTTTTGCGGGAAAAAAGATCGCTGCACCGAATAAAAACGAGATGTACCCTCCATTTGTATTCTTTTGTGTAAAGGCGGCGCCAAAAAAAAAAAAAAACAGGCGGCCGAAGAGACCGTTCAAAATGACACAACAGGGTGTTTCAGAATAAATAAAGTCAAACGCAAACTCAAATCATTTATTACAATTAAACCATTTACAGGCACTTTTGAATTGTCAAGGAGTCGGTCAGTAAGAAAAATGAAGCTACATTCCTATTCCAAAGCGTAGGTACCTATGGAGAGGAACGGGCAAGAAACTCCATGGACACTCTTTTAAATTAAACTGTCACAAAAGTATTCGTTACATCTATAATGTTGAATTTATAACTAAATGTGAGAACGATGTAAAAATAAAAATAATAAAAACTTACACGTTAAAAGCATCAAGAGTAGGTGCAACAAATAGAAACAAAATAAAATAAAATAACCCGTGGCAGCTAAGAGATGACCAGTCCAAACGACAACTATTATTTTGACAAGAATTTTGAGATTAAGTTGAATTTTTTATGTTTTGTTTCAGTTCATTTTGAACTGTATGTTTGGGGCGATGTTTTTGACGCTGATTTAGGCCCGTATTACAGAACGTCACTCAATACTCAAGCATTACTTAAAACTAGTTTCAACCAATCAAATGGCTTGAATCTAGTTTTAAGTATTGCTTGAGGATTGAGTGACGTTCTGTAATACGGGCCTTAGAGTCAAAGAAAGATATAACCATACTAGTATCTGGCAGACTGTACTTTAAACTAGTTTCAAGTTTTTTTATCATATTTCTATCTGTGTCAGCTTAAAATTCATCATCATCATCATTTCAGCCGAAAGACGTCCACTGCTGGACATAGGCCTCCCCCAAGCACCGCCACTTCAACCGGTTCTGTGTTTCCCTCATCCAGCGGATTGGAAACATAAACCGTCTTGTTGATTGTACCTATACAGAACAGCAGAACTAGCGAATATTTTCTCGTTTCTATAGTCATCTCATATTTATTGTATGACTTATAAAGTAAACGGCCTATGTCGCGGTTGTAATTTGAAAATGGGTGGTTTGTGCAACTTCTTGGTTTGCCTTGTGGTAAATACAATTTGATCGGCTTTAGATCATATATTTTTTAGAAAGAAAGAAAGAAAAATGCGTTTATTGGCATTACAGCAAAAAATACACCTTAAAACTATAAAAAAAACAGAAAACAATGATTATAATGCCAAAAGGGCCTCAGCTCAGCATAATGTCAGATGACACACAAGGTGTACCACCTGACGCTGATTTTTAGCAGCAACCCACGAGTGCCATACGCTAGAATAATAAAAACATAGGTAGGTAAGTGTGTCCGTTTTAATACATTAATTAAGATAAATTAAAGGTGATATAAAATGCTCAAACGAAATAAAATAAATTGTTACGACATAAATGATTGTATGTCTTGTGCCGTGATTAAAAGAAAATTACTAAAATAAATACCCAATATATGTGTACCTATTACCTACATTAAAATAATAAATCCATAAATAGAAACTACTATATATAATACTAGCTTTTGCCCGCGGCTCCGCCCGCGTGGATGTCGGTTATCGCGTCAAAAAATAGCCTATGTCCTTCTAAATATCTCAGGATATATCCAAATTTCAAATTAAAAATATTTAAATTTTTTAAATTTCATGACGATCGGTTCAGCGGTTTAGGCATGAAAACGTAACATACAGACAGACAGACAGACAGACAGATAGACAGATAGATAGACAGACAGATAGACAGAGTTACTTTCACATTTATAATATTAGTATGGATTTTAGGTAGGTATACTGAATGAGGCAAAATAATAGTTATTTATGCAACTGTTGTATAATAAGGGGTATTAAAACACGAATGTGGGTTATAGTGGATAATAGTATGACATGAGTGTTTTAATACCTAATTATTACAGTTGCATACAAGACTTTATCTGCACCCATGACATGAATCACTATCATCACTATCACTATCACTACATATTATAAAACAAAGTCCTCCGCCGCGTCTGTCTGTCTGTCTGTCTGTCTGTCTGTTCGCGATAAACTCAAAAACAACTACACCGATTCTCATGCTGTTTTCACCAATGGATAGATTGGTTCTTGAGGAAGGTTTTAGTATACAATTTGTTAAGTCTTTGTATGCGTTTTTGTATGAATTAACGATATTTGTTGGAGGTGTCGGAAAAAAATAAGCCATCTGGGAGCTTTCAACGAAAACGCTGTCTAAACTCTTTGAGATATAACAAAATAATGTATGGTGGAATTATGTATCTTATAAAGGTCTTCAAAAAAGTCCGCGATGATATATGTCTATCTCTTAAGGATAACATACTATATACATTTTATTCTTTTTATAGGTATTTGCTTGCCGAATTTTACTCTTGGAAATACGATTACGATAACAATACGCTATAATAGCAGTAACTATTAGCCAAATTATGTTCGTAGATAAATAAGCTAGCTACTTATGTGTATTTCAAATAGTATACAAGAATATTTATCATAAAAACATTACTAAACACGGCGGCCATAAGATCAAAATTTGTGCATTCCAAAACTTTCGTTACTTTTTCACTGACATATTTATCACTTTTCGATAAACTAATACTCAATACGAAATCTACACTTATTTCTCAGTAATTCTGTATAAGATTCTTCTAAGATTAAACCGTTTTCTCATTGAATCTATTACTTTACGCACGTATAACCTTGATGAATGTTTACAGTAAGCACCGCGCCACACCGCCACCTGACCACAGAGTACAGACGTATTTTGTTTTCTTTTTTTTTTCGTTCGTTTAGTGGTGTTCCCGCTAAAATGTCAACCGGTCGAGTATTAGTCGATTAATCGAATTCTACAGCCAGATCGTGTTGCAAGTACAAAATAAATGTCAAATATTTCGTCCAATTGCGAACGTGACCCTGATAAAAGTTATGCACCAATGGTGTTCATTAGATTTTTCGAGCGTTTTATCAGCACAAACAGTGTATGATGCGACATTTCGGAGGATTTCGTTTTGTTTTCACATTGTTGGTACTTACGTGAATTATTTTAAAATTATTATTTGTGTCGCACTTTTATTTCGTGTTGTAATTTGGTACAATTGATTGCTTTAAGAATTTGAGTGAAATTTCGTATTTTGATTTTGTGTTTGTTATCTTTAGGTAAAGACTCATTCACGTTCAGAACATAAGTACTTTTATTATAATAAATCATTTGTTTCGGTTTCTATTCACATAGTGAATCACATTAAAATTAATATTAAGTTAGAATTTTGAGATATAGCCTGGGATATGGAGACATAGGGTACTTTTTTATGCGATAATCGACATCCACGCGGGCGAAGCCGCGGGCAAAAGCTAGTCCTATATAAAAGGTTCTGAAACAGTTTTTGCAATACTAATATCGAACAAAAATGGCGGGATACGACGCTATGGTATAGTATAGTGAAACGCGTGTGCGTGACAATGTTCTTTTTTTGAAATTCATAAAGATACCACGAATTGAGTAGTGAGAATGGAAGGGAGGATGATGATCCCTTCCTTACTCATTAAACAGATGAGTAAGGAAGGGATCATCATCCTCGTAAAAGCAAAGGAGTTGCATTATGAAATTCAGTACAACATTATAACTCCCGTTTGGATGCTATTATGGTTAAACATGGTTACATTAAAACACCCAGAGTCATAGTTGACACTGGGTGTTTTAATGTTGGCAATAAGCTAACTGTTTCAGAAACTTTTATAGAGGATTTATAGCATGGGCGTAGATAAACTTTTTAAGGTTTGCCAGTCAGTAAGGTTGGTAACTGGGCTTACTGTTATAATAAGCCCAGCTGGGCTTACTTTTAAAAGAAAAGTTCGTAAGCACTACATAAGTCAGACTAAATAATTCTCTACGACTAAATAGTCTTAAATAATAGTCTAGTCATGTTAATTATTATTAGGTGGTATTTGTTAAAATATCTATTAGTTTATTTTATTTGTATATGTGTATTAGTATCATAAAACTATATAAATTCTCGTAATCTAGAAGTTAGTATTTTAGACATTATTTTTGTACCCTGTCACTATGTTTTTATATTTAACCCAAAGGTTGACTGGTAGAGAATGCCTTGTGGCATTAAGTCCGCCTATGTATCACTATTGTACATGAAGTTTAAATAAATAAATAATGTATAAAGGTGCGCCGTGCACTCATGGAAGATTTTAATCCAATCTAGCCTGTCTCGCGCTGTCCTCCCCCAGCGACGCCCTAAGCCGAGCGTACCCCACAGCGCCACAGCCCTTAGCGTGTAATCACTTAGTTTATAAGTTTTTTGCCCTGGCTGGAGGCTTTAATTTATTGAGGCACCCACAGGAACGTCTGGTTGACAAGACGACAACCTCCTATGTTGACCTGTGAGAAGCCATTTTGAACCTTTATTCGCATAATATCAGATTCTCAAAATATTATTTTCGCTAAATATTATATTCTCAAAATAGCCGAAATTGTACATTTAACTCGAGAAGTGCATCATCATTTCAGCCGAAAGACGTCCACTGCTGGACATAGGCCTCCCCCAAAAGGGAGGAATTTGCCATAATCGCCACGCTTGGCAGACGGGTTGGCGATCGCAGTATAGTGTTAAAAAATGCATAGAGAACGCTGCTGCCCATTCTCTAGTAAGTCCCTTAGTCGCCTTTTACGACACCCACGGGAGGAAATGGGGAAATAGGGAATGGGATGGGCGGATGGAAATGTATTTTATTTATAATGAACTTTTTGTGATTCTTCGATAAAAATATCCGGATTGAAGTCAACTTTTACACCCACATTTCAGCAATTATGTTTCAAGTCCCATGTAATAGGGGGCGAGCCTATGACAATCAAATGGGCACAAATCTGGACTCAGGGCTGCTACTGAGCAGTTTCAAGATGGTAAAAACACAATATACTTTGACCTACCCGGGAATCGAACCCAGGACCTCATGTCCAGCAGTAGCACTTGCTACCACTAAACCAACGAGGCAATATTGTTATTCTGTGCATTTAAAATCCGCTAATTCCCAGAATTTTTCCAAAAACCCTTTCCACCGACACTCCCTACAACACAAGTCTACAAGTATCTGCTAGAGACAAATGTCGCGAACAAGACTTGGAATTAATTCGCTGTATATTAAATGAGCACGATTCTTCCAGAGACCTAAATCAGACAGTGGTCGATCGGATTAACCGGTGAGTTACGGCAACCGCCGCCCGCAATGTATTTGACCCGATATCCCCGATATTTTTTGGCGAAATAATACTTAGGATTTGTACTTTATATTTAAGAGAATTAGGACCAACAAGATTGTTAGTTTTGTTACATTGACAAATTAATATGTTTCGGCGTGATACTACTAGCTTTTACGCTAGACTTTTGGATATATAATATAATATTTTTAATGACGTTGTTTTTTCGATGATCGATTTTGATGTAATGTGTCATCTTTTTACCCGACTGCCCCACAAAGAGGGTAATGTTTTTTGAGAGTACGTAAGTACGTACACAAACACCCATGCACAAATACCCACACAAACACATCCTTACACAAACACCCATGCACAAACATACAAACACCCATGCACAAACATACAAAACCCCATTCAAAAACACAAACACTTATACACAAACACACTATAACAAAAACAAACAAATACTCAAACACCCATGCACAAATACAAACACCCATGCACAAACACACAAAAACCCATGCAAAAACACCCATACACAAGCACACCCTTATACAAACAAACAAATACACAAATAATCATGCACAAACACACAATAACCCATGCATAAACACACACAAACACCGATGCATATACAAACATTTACACAAACAAAAAAATACACCAACAATCATGCAAAAACTCACATTACCCATCCATAAACACACACAACCACCGATGCACAAGCACACAAAAACCCATGCACAAATACACAAATACCCGTACACAAACAAACAAATATACAAACACCCATGCCAAACACACAAACTCCTATGCATTAACATACACACATACCCATGCACGAAACAAAAACTCATGCACAAACAAACACTCATACACAAACAAAGAATTACACAAAGACCCATGCACAAACACAAACGAACACTAATGCACAATCACCCATGCACATGCACAAACACACACAAACACAAATGCACAAACACACACAAACACCCATGCACAAACACACACAAACACCCATGCACAAACACACACAAACACTCATGCACAAACACACACAAACACTAATGCGCAAACACCCATGCACATGCACAAACACACACAAACATGCACAAACACACACAAACATACACAAACACTTATGCACAAACTCACACAAACACAAATGCACAAACACCTATGCACAAACACACACAAATACCCATGCACAAACACACACAAACACTAATGCACAAACACCCATGCACATGCACAAACACACACAAACATACACAAACACTTATGCAAAAACTCACACAAATGCACAAACACCTATGCACAAACACACGCAAATACCCATGCACAAACACACACAAACACTAATGCACAATCACCCATGCACATGCACAAACACACACACACAAACATACACAAACACTTATGCACAAACACACACAAACACAAATGCACAAACACCTATGCACAAATTCACGCAAACACCCATGCACAAACACACAAACACTCATGCACAAACACACACAAACACTAATGCACAAAAACCCATGCACATGCACAAACACACACAAACATACACAAACTCCCATGAACAAACACAAACAAACATACACAAACACCTATGCACAAACACACACAAATACCCATGCACTAACACACACAAACACTAATGCACAATCACCCATGCACATGCACAAACACACACAAACACTCATGCACAAACACACACAAACACTAATACACAAACACACATGCACATGCACAAACACACACAAACATACACAAACACTTATGCACAAACACACACAAACACAAATGCACAAACACCTATGCACAAACACACGCAAACACCCATGCACAAACATACACAAACACTAATGCACAAACACCCATGCATATGCACAAACACACAAACATACACAAACACTTATGCACAAACTCACACAAATGCACAAACACCTATGCACAAACACACGCAAATACCCATGCACAAACACACACAAACACTAATGCACAATCACCCATGCACATGCACAAACACACACACACAAACATACACAAACACTTATGCACAAACACACACAAACACAAATGCACAAACACCTATGCACAAATTCACGCAAACACCCATGCACAAACACACAAACACTCATGCACAAACACACACAAACACTAATGCACAAAAACCCATGCACATGCACAAACACACACAAACATACACAAACTCCCATGAACAAACACAAACAAACATACACAAACACCTATGCACAAACACACACAAATACCCATGCACTAACACACACAAACACTAATGCACAATCACCCATGCACATGCACAAACACACACAAACACTCATGCACAAACACACACAAACACTAATGCACAAAAACCCATGCACATGCACAAACACACACAAACATACACAAACTCCCATGAACAAACACAAACAAACATACACAAACACCTATGCACAAACACACACAAATACCCATGCACTAACACACACAAACACTAATGCACAATCACCCATGCACATGCACAAACACACACAAACACTCATGCACAAACACACACAAACACTAATACACAAACACACATGCACATGCACAAACACACACAAACATACACAAACACTTATGCACAAACACACACAAACACAAATGCACAAACACCTATGCACAAACACACGCAAACACCCATGCACAAACACAAACTCCTATGCACAAACACGCGCAAATATCCAAACACAAACAAAAATACACAAATACCCATGCACAAACACTCAAATACCAATGCACAAACACACAAACACTAATGCACAAAAACCCATGCATAAACACACACAAACATACACAAACACCGATGCGCAAACACACAAATACCCATACACAAACACACCCTTACACAATCAAACAAATATAGGTACAAGCACCCACGCACAAACAACTATGCACAAATACACACCCATGCACATGCACAAACACATACAAACATACACATACACACACACCCATGCACAAACACTCAAATACCCATGCACAAACACACAAACACTAATGCACAAAAACCCATGCATAAACACACACAAACATACACAAACACCGATGCACAAACACACAAATACCCATACACAAACACACCCTTACACAATCAAACAAATATAGGTACAAGCACCCACGCACAAACAACTATGCACAAATACACACAAACACTAATGCACAAACACCCATGCACATGCACAAACACATATAAACAAACAAATATACATACACCAATGCACAAACACACAAACACCCATATACAAGCACACAAAAACCCATACACAAACACAAGCACCCATACACAAACACACCGTTACACAAACACACAAATACACAAACATCCATGCACAAAAACATACAAACTTCCATTGCACAAACATACACAAACACACATGCACAAACACAAAAACCCATGCACAAACACACAAACACCCATACACAAACACACCCTTACACAAAGAAACAAATACACAAATATCCATGCACAAACCAACACACAAACACCCATGCACAACCAAACAAATACACAAAGAATCGTCCTGTTTATGAAAGGGCGTGTTTGTGTATGGGTATTTGTGTGTTTGTGCATGGGTGTTTGTATGCGTATGTGCATGGTTGTTTGTGTGTTTATGTATGAGTGTTTGTGTATTTATTTGTTTATGTTAGGGTGTATTTGTGTATGGATATTTGTGTTTTTGTGCATGAGTTTTTGTGTGTTTGTGCATAGGTGTTTATATTTGTGCATCGGTGTTTGTTTGTTTTTGTAATAGCGTGTTTGTGAGTTTTGTGAATGGGGGTTTGTGTATTTGTGCATGGGTTATTGGATGTTTGTGTGTGTTTGTGCATGGGTGATTGTGTATGTGTTTGTCTGTTTGTATAAGGGTGTTTGTGCATGGGTGTTTGTGTGTGTTTATGGGCGGGGTAATATGTGTTTGTGCATGATTGTTTGGGTATTTGTTTGTTTGTATTTGGATATTTGCGTGTGTTTGTGCTTAGTTGTTTGTGTGTTTGTGCGTAGGTGTTTGTACCTATATTTGTTTGATTGTGTAAGGGCGTGTTTGTGTATGGGTACTTGTGTATTTGTGCATGGGTTTTTGTGTTCGTGCATGGGTGTTTGTGTATGTTTGAGTGTTAGTGCATGGGTGTTTGTGCATTAGTGTTTGTGTGTTTGTGCATGGGTGTTCGGCATTAGTGTTTGTGTGTTTGTGCATAGGTGTTTGAGTGTTTGTGCATGGGTGTTTGTACCTATATTTGTTTGTTTGTGTAAGAGTAAGTTTGTGTATGGTTGTTTGTTTGTGCATGGGTTTTTGTGTTCGTGCATGGGTGATTGTGCATTAGTGTTTATGTGTATATATGCATGGGTGTTTGTGTATTTGTTTGTTTGTGGTTGGATATTTGTGTGTGTTTGTGCATAGGTGATTGTCAGTGCATGGGTGTTTGTATATTTGTTTATTTGTGTAAGGGTGTGTTGGTGTATGGGTATTTGTGTATTTGTGCATGGGTTTTTTTGTTTCTGCATGGGTTTTGTATTCGTGCATGGGTGTGTATGTATGTTTGTGCATGGGTGTTTGTGTATTTGTTTGTTTGTGTTTGGATATTTGCGTGTTTGTGCGTAGGTGTTTGTGTGTTTGTCGATGGGTGTTTGAATATTTGTTTGTTTGTGTAAGGTTGTGTTTGTGTATGGGTATTTGTGTATTTGTGCATGGATTTTTGTGTGTTTGTGCATCGGTGTTTGTGTATATTTGTGTGTTTATGCATGGGTGTTTATGCATTAGTGTTTGTGTATGTTTGTGTGTGTTTGTGCAATTTGCATGGGTGTTTGTGCATTGGTGTTTGTGTGTGTTTGTGCATGGGTGTTTGTGTGTTTGTGCATTGGTGTTTGTATATTTGTTTGTTAATGTGTGTTTGTGAATGGGTGTTTGTGTATGTTTGTGCATGGGTGTATGTGTGATTGAGCATGGGTGTTTGTGTATGTTTGTGTGTGTTTGTGCATGGGTGTTTGTGTTTGTGCATGAGCATGGGTGTTTGTGCATTGGTGTTTGTGTGTGTTTGTGCATGGGTGTTTGTGTTTGTGCATGAGCATGGGTGTTTGTGCATTGGTGTTTGTGTGTGTTTGTGCATGGATTTTTGTGTGTTTGTGCATCGGTGTTTGTGTATATTTGTGTGTTTATGCATGGGTGTTTATGCATTAGTGTTTGTGCATGGGTGTTTGTGTATGTTTGTGTGTGTTTGTGCAATTTGCATGGGTGTTTGTGCATTGGTGTTTGTGTGTGTTTGTGCATGGGTGTTTGTGTGTTTGTGCATTGGTGTTTGTATATTTGTTTGTTAATGTGTGTTTGTGAATGGGTGTTTGTGTATGTTTGTGCATGGGTGTATGTGTGTTTGAGCATGGGTGTTTGTGTATGTTTGTGTGTGTTTGTGCATGGGTGTTTGTGTTTGTGCATGAGCATGGGTGTTTGTGCATTGGTGTTTGTGTGTGTTTGTGCATGGGTGTTTGTGTTTGTGCATGAGCATGGGTGTTTGTGCATTGGTGTTTGTGTGTGTTTGTGCATGGGTGTTTGTGTGTTTGTGCATTGGTGTATGTATATTTGTTTGTTTATGTGTGTTTGTGAATGGGTGTTTGTGTATGTTTGTGCAAGGGTGTTTGTGTGTTTGAGCATGGGTATTTGTGCATTGGTGTTTGTGGGTTTATGCATGGGATATTGTGTGTTAATGCATGCGTATTTGTGTGTATTTATGGATGGGTAATGTGTGTTTGTGCATGATTGTTGGTGTATTTTTTTGTTTGTGTTAGGGTTTGTTTATGTATGGGTATTTGTTTGTGTATGGGTTTTTGTGTTCGTGCATGGGTGTTTGTGTATGGTTGTGCATGGGTCTTTGTGTATGTTTGTGTGTGTTTGTGCATTAGTGTTTGTGTGTATTAGTGCATAGGTAATTGTGCATTAGTGTTTGTGTGTGTTTGTGCATAGTTGTTTGTGTGTTTGTGCATAGTTGTTTGTGTGTTTGTGCGTGGGTGTTTGTACCTATATTTGTTTGATTGTGTAAGGGTGTGTTTGTGTATGGGTGTTTGTGTGTTTGTGCATGGGTGTTTGTGTATTTGTTTGTTTGTGTAAGGCTGTGTTTGTGTATGGGTGTTAGTGTGTTTGTGCATGGGTTTTTGTGTTTGTGCATGTGAGGGTGTGTATGTTTGTGCAATGGAAGTTTGTATGTCTTTGTGCATGGGTGTTTGTGTATTTGTTTGTTTGTGTAACGGTGTGTTTGTGTATGGGTGCTTGTGTTTGTGTATGGGTTTTTGTGTGCTTTTATATGGGTGTGCGTGTTCGTGCATGGGTGTTCGTGCATAGGTTTTTGTATGTTTGTGCGTGGGTATTTGTGTGTGTTTCTGCATGGGTGTTTGTGTGTGTTTGTGCATGCATGTTTGTGTTTTTGTTTCTTTGTGTAAGGGTGTTTGTGAATGGGTGTTTGTATATTTGTTTGTTTGTGTATTTGTTGGTTTGTTTGTGTAAGGCTGTTTTTGTGTATGGGTGTTTGTGTATGTTTGTGCAATGGATGTTTGTATGTGTTTGTGCATGGATGTTTGTGTATTTGTTTGTTTGTATAACGGTGTGTTGTGTGTGGGTGCTTGTGTGTTTGTGCATTTGTTTGCATAAAAATCAAACAGATACACAAACACCCATGCATGAACACACAAACAACCATTCACAAATACACACTAACGCCAAGCGACGCCTTTGTTTGTTTACAGGGTGTGTTTGTGCATGGATGTTTGTGTTTGTGCATGGGTGTTTGTGTATCTGTTTGTTTTTGTAATGTCGTGTTTGTGTATGAGTGCTTGTGTATTTATGCATGGGGTTTTGTGTTTATGCATGGGTGTTTGTGTGTTTGAACATGGGTGTTTGTGCATTGGTGTTTGTGTGTGTTTGTGCATGGGATTTTGTGTGTTTGTGCATGCGTGTTTATGTGTTTGAGCATGGGTTTTTGTGCATTGGTGTTTGTGTGTATTTGTGCATGGGATTTTGTGTGTTTTTGCATGGGTGTTTGTGTGTGTTTATGGCTGGGTAATGTGTGTATGTGCTTGATTGTTTGTGTATTAGTTTCTTTGTGTAAGGGTGTGTTTGTGTATGGGTATTTGTGTGTGCATGGGTTTTTGTGTTCGTGCATGGGGGTTTGTGTATGTTTGTGTGTTAGTGCATGGGTGTTTGTGCATTAGTGTTTGTGTGTGTTTGTGCATAGGTGTTGGTATATTTGTTTATTTGTGTAAGGGTGTGTTTGTGTATGGTTGTTTGTTTGTGCATGGGTGTTTGTGTATTTATTTGTCTGTGTTTGGATATTTATGTGTTTGCGCATAGGTGTTTGTGTGTTTGTGCATGAGTGTTTGTATATTTGTTTGTTTGTAAGGGTTTGTTTGTGTATGGGTATAGTAGGAAAGAGAAATGGATCGGTTCAGTTGTTTGAAGATTATCAGCTCTTTTCTAGTTGATGAATTGATGTGAGCATCTTCAACAAGTCGGATTGGGTTGAAATTTTGTATTTCGTTATTTCAGTGATATTAAAAGAACATTGTAATCTTGAACTGTTGCTGCAGCATCACCTGGAATCCAACTCCCTTAACATTCAGCAGAGGTATCGTGTTTGTGCTCCTTGGGATGGTCTCAAGGAATAGGTTATAGATAGATGGTGACCAGGGGCTGATGATGGAGGACTGGACAAAATGGTCCCCACGCCCAATAACAACCAAACATATGTCATTAGATAGGCATTTTAAAACAATACAGTCTTTTAAATTCCAACTTAAGAAGTTATTGTTGCATGTACAACTTTCTGAACAATAAGTCTTTAATTCTCATAAATAGTTACTTTTTATTTATTTTAAAAAAATTTGTTGCTTACCTCTGGGTTATGGCCTGCAGTACTTGGTTTTGGATCTCCAGCAGCGCTGCGGCATGGCATTTCGGTCCTCTGTTTGCCAGGACTTCTGGCAGCTTTTCCTCTGTCCGCATTCATCCTATGTTGACAACTTAGTTATTCAAAATACATTTTGATCATATTACTTGTCCATGTTTATTGCTAAATACTTACTTTTAATATCATCCATTTCGAATCTAATTTAAAATTTAATTCCAATAATCAATAATCGTGTTATTTACTTGTGTTGTTCTATTTTGTTTTTTTATTTTTGACTCTTGACTTCCACTTTTGTTCATATCATCCTGGTTGGAAGCTCCAAAGCTCTTTTAGGAGCTCACCTGTGGCTAATTTGAGACACAATTAGATATAAATTGTACGAAATCTTGACGTTCCAACAATGAGAGGATTAGTGTTTGACATGTCGGGTCACCCTCCAGTCTCCAAGGTTTTGTCTTTTTATTGGGTCCATCGCATCTTTCACATTTACTCACAAACGCATAATAGTGACACAATTGCATAATAGTAACATTTTGTAATTCCTTGCATCATAGTTTCTTTGGTGCAGTTTGGGTGTACGTACGTCAAATAGGACGCTTCGATATGTTCCCACTTCATAAAGCGCACAGATATAATATTAAATATAAAGCGGAACACGTTTTGTTGAGGATGATATTCTCATAGCATGTACAATTCCTCTTTCTTATATTCTTTTTTTTATTCAATCACATTTTAAATTAAATTAAATTATACTTATTTTCTTTAAGTACGCTGTGCTGGTACAGCGTGTTAATAATTGTTTGCTGCACCGGACGACGTCATTACGTCAACGCCGGCTGTCGCTAAAAACCAGCGCTGGGGCTCTGTCTTGCATAGGGTTGCAGCATAATGCTGAGCGATAGCCGTTTTGCGTGGATGTGACGCATTTTCCCCCGTAGTTCTCAAATTATTATTTTTTGTGTTTATGTGCTTTATTGCGTCATGTTTACCGCAAATAAACGTTTTTAAGCTATTGCATAGCTTCTATCGCGGGCCTTGAGCGCGGGGACCGAATCCAGAAATTCCGTAACGAAAAAACCTCACGCTCCCCACTCCGACGGTTATTTTACTACACCAGTACCCTCTAGTGATCTAATAATTTCTGGCAGTTCCTTATTTCTGTGTACTGCGTATTTTATTCTTATAAATATTAGTTTATAAAATTATGATCTTCACAAAAAGTGATTGTTGATAGTGGGGTTTGAACTCACGAACAGTCGATTACGAGTACATTTAGTTCCCCTGTTGCACCGCAAGGCTACAATGACTTAATTAAAGCTTGCCAAACAGTTGATACCATTCCAGTTGAACAATTGTTAAACTTGACTAGACGGTTGGAAATGACTCATGTACATGGAATTTTTTCGCTGTCAAAACAGTTTGTCACTCTTTTTTTATTTAAAATTACTTAAGGTTCAACACTTTCGTCTATTTTAAAGTTGTTATTATGCTTATATTTGAATAGTATTTGACTTTGTTTACGTAGTTATACACTTTTACGACGTTCAGCACTTATTTATTTTGTTTTTAAGCTATTGCATAGCTTCTATCGCGGGCCTTGAGCGCGGGGACCGAATCCAGAAATTCCGTAACGAAAAAAAAAAAAATAATAATATCAAAGAAAAAGAAATACTGCATAAATAAAATAAATAAATAATTATAATTGCATAAGTTGATACAAAATGCTATGCAATAGCTTTACCGCGGCAGTCCCCGAGTGCCACACGTCTTTTTTTCTTTCTTTTCTTTCATTTTAATAAAGAGCAATAACTCTATGGTAGTTCTTTACAAATCGCTGTGCGAAAAAATTTATGACGATGTTCCGTAGGATGTACCTGGACGGTAGATAACGGAATACTTGAATAGTAAATCACTTCTAGAGGTCTTAGTTTGAATTTTCGCAAATGAATGCATTCCGATGATAACTAAATAATATGGTACCATCGAGCTGGTCAGATGATAGACCTATAAACAAAAACCTAATAAACCTATTTTTCTTTCAGATAATGGAATATGGCAGAGCAAATTTGTTTTGATTAACCAACGAAAAATTTTAACTGAGGGTTGTTCAAAATCATGTACTTATAGTTACAGTTTGCACACTGGTTAAAATTTTATCCTGTATATAAATAAGTCAAAATATTTGGACTTGTATCATTAACCAGGGAGAAAATATAGGAATATGTTAGTATAAAATGAACGCCAACGACCACGAGTAACTGGCTTCACTGTGGTACAAATACGTACAGCTTCGCAGATATCGGCAAGGCACGTGTCGATCCTAGTATGTTTACTATTAATATAATATTATAGAGTTTAAAAAGCAAGAAATAAAAGTAAAATTAAATAAATTTAAAACCCCCCACTCGAACAAAAACCTCTATAAAATAAAATAATTATATTTATATTGACCCTGTAAGTTTAATATAAGTTGTAGGAAATATTTTGATCCGAGCGTCCTCGCGTCGCGGGATGGCTAATGAAAACGCCAAACAGATGAGGCTTATACCAAGCAATAATGAATGTATGCTATTGTAGAAAACATAGCTGCTGTTAACTTCCAATTCAATTTTCATTAACCGTCCGCCGACGCGAGGACATATCAAGTAAGTAAAAACATTTTTCATTATTAGTTTTTCAAAACTACCCCTCAAAGCGGGATTGCGGGGTGTCAAAGTTTGTATGTTAACGCGCGGTTCGATTAACTTGAAACTCGGTAGAAATACTTACAACCAAAAATAAAAAATTAAATGAATAACCATTGGCTAGAGAACTATTGACATACACGCGAGCGAAGCCGCAGGCAACAGCTAGTAATAATATATATTGAAAAAACAAGATTCAAAACACTACTACTACAGCCGGAATCAGTAACCAGCTACTCAAAAACTCGGTTTTAAAAGCTCTGAGTGAGAACTTCCAAGTTTATCCGACGTACTAACGTCGGATACGGAACGTTTGTTAGTAAGCACGTTATCAACGCTAGATTTTTCTCAGTATGTGATGTGGCTTTTACCTTGCAGTGGGGCAGTTACAGGCCTGCGTAGAATAAAGATTCCAAAAAGCTAGTTTTCCGAAAACACACCCAGATTTCGTTAGGGTGTTTTCTATTAATATACATCAGTATTTTCCTTTAGCAAAAATTTTGATTGTATAAACAAGATTGAAATAACTAGAAAGAAAGAAAAATAGGTTTATTTGTCACAGAAACACGTGCATACAAAAAAAATAATTAACTTGAGTAGGTGATATACAGAAAAATTAAAAAAAACAAAATAGATCTACATTCCAATCACGAGCACAAAACAAAATTGTCGGCAGCTGCACGTCATGCATGACTGTGACAAGAAGGCTTCCACTCAGCATGATGCTGTGCTATGAGGGACCCACAGCACAGTGCTGATTTTCAGTGGTTACCCGGAAAAGACATACGGAAACCAAGTCAGGTTTAAAGAAATTAACATAAATAGGCAACTAGATAAAATAAAACAAACAGTACTCAGAATATAATCTAACTATTCAACCAGATATATAAATAAATATTATTAGATTAAAAAAAAACACAAAATAATCCGCAGGCATCACGCGCGTGTAGAAATAAATAAATAAATAATAAAAATCCACTAAAACATACTATTACGCAAGAATATAATTATGTCTCGCTCACACCCCCACTAACTACACTGCTACAGCCGAAACCGGCAACCAGCTACTCAAAAACTAAGTCTTAAAAGCTCTGAGTGAGAGCTCCCAAGTTTATCCGACGTACAAACCACAGCATTCTACACAGGCTCACCGAAGGCGGGAAGCTTAAGTTGTTCCACGAAGCGTGTGCAAAGCCTAGGTCTAATACGCAAACATCTGACGTGAACGAAACCGCACAAAACTTTCAATTTACGACTAACTTTGCTGTGTTAACTAATATTGTAGTTTCGACTTTGTCTTTGTATGTATGCATATGGAGCCGTATATTTGTATGTATTAGCATAGTTCCTTGCAAATAACAGTAGTGTAGCGTCGTTCTCTAAACATCACTTTGAAAATGACCAGACGCCCCAAACAAGTGACAATCGCTTTTAAAGCGTTGCGTTCTTCATCGACTTTCAACGGGATTGATATAAGCTTATGTCAGTTCCATACATTTAGGAGTTTTCCATCATTGTTTTCGATGATTGAATGTCACTTTGTCTAGTCTAGACCCTCGGGAGCTCTATAATTATTTTTAGGGCAGGTTAGGTGTAAAGTAGGTGACAGACAGCTTACAGAGGATGTGCACATGGTACAAAACAAATCTTATAAAATATCACCTCCCCCATACATTTATTTTCTCCTTCCCTCTTAATTCATCCAAAGGTTGTCTTTAAAAGATCGCTTTTAGCGATAAGATCGCCCATTGTGTCACCCCTTGTCAATTTTTGACTTTTCCATCATCGTTTTCGCTGATTGAATGTCACTTTGTCTAGTCTAGATCCTCTGGGGCTCTACGATAATCATTTTTAGGGCAGATTAGGTGTAAGGTAGGTTACAGACAGCGTACAGTTGATGCGCACATGGTACAAAACAAATCTTGTAAAATATCATTTTGAAAATGACCAGAGGGTCTAAGGAAGTGGCAGTTGGTTTCAAAGCGTTGCATATTTCCACATCGACTTTCAACGGGACTGACATTTATGCTTATGTCAGTCCCATACAGTTGATACAGTCAGTCAGTTGATACATTTTTGACTTTTCCATCATCGTTTTCGCTGATTAAATGTCACTTTGTCTAGTTTAGACCCTCTGGGGCTCTACGATAATATTTTTTAGGGCAGGTTAGGTGTAAGGTAGGTTACAGACAGCGTACAGTTGATGCGCACATGGTACAAAACAAATCTTGTAAAATATCACTTTGAAAATGACCAGAGGGTCTAAGGAAGTGGTAGTTGCTTTCAAAGCGTTGCATATTTCCACATCGACTTTCAACGGGACTGACATTTATGCTTATGTCAGTCCCATACAGTTGATACAGTCAGTCAGTTGATACATTTTTGACTTTTCCATCATCGTTTTCGCTGATTAAATGTTACTTTGTCTAGTTTAGACCCTCTGGGGCTCTACGATAATATTTTTTAGGGCAGGTTAGGTGTAAGGTAGGTTACAGACAGCGTACAGTTGATGCGCACATGGTACAAAACAAATCTTGTAAAATATCACTTTGAAAATGACCAGAGGGTCTAAGGAAGTGGCAGTTGCTTTCAAAGCGTTGCATATTTCCACATCGACTTTCAACGGGACTGACATTTATGCTTATGTCAGTCCCATACAGTTGATACAGTCAGTCAGTTGATACATTTTTGACTTTTCCATCATCGTTTTCGCTGATTAAATGTCACTTTGTCTAGTCTAGACCCTCTGGGGCTCTACGATAATAATTTTTAGGGCAAGTTAGGTGTAAAGTAGGTTACAGCGTACCTACAGTTGATGCGCAAATGGTACAAAAAAAAAAAAACACTTTTTGTTTTATATTTATAAGAGTCTTAACAATTCTGGAGTTAGTATAAGCGGTTGGGATTATTACCAAAACAGAGTGATATTTGTTTGATGACAAACAAAATGCCAGAAGCCTAAAAACACTCAAAGAAAATTCCTAAACAAAGCATAGAACAAAAGTTATTAAGGTGAATGTCCACGGGCGACCAATGACACCACATGCAATTTGTCGAAAGAATCGATACTGGCATTCGTGTCGAAAACGTAGAAATGTGTATGGCCCTCCGATAAATTCAATTTACGGGTTTAGTTAGCAGGATTGTGTGTGTGTGTGATATGGGATTTACCTGCATATGTATGTCTGGGGTTGGCCTTTAGTCTTACTGGCTGATTTGAAACTTATCATAACTCATTTGTCGTGAAATTTCCTTGTTAAATTTTATGCAACTACCCTGCAGGTTAATAAAAGGAATTATACTAGCGACCCGCCCCTGCTTCGCACGGTTTTTACAGCTTGACAAAACGTCGAGATTTATTTATTAAAAATGTAAGTTTAATATTACTTTATCATACGCATAAACCTTTCAGAATTAATTCTCTAAATGATGGTGAAAATCACATCAAAATCTGTTGCGTAGTTTAGAAGAGCAACGCAGTCACACAGATAGACATTAATAGCGAATTTATAATATCCATACTAATATTATAAATGTGAAAATAACTCTGTCTGTCTGTCTATCTGTCTGTCTGTATGTTACGGTTTCACGCCTAAACCGCTGAACCGATCGTTATGAAATTTGGCAGAGATATAGCCTGGGATATGGAGAAGGACATAGGCTACTTTTTTACGCGATAACCAACATCCACGCGGGTGGAGTCGCGGTCAAAAGCTAGTGTATAGATATAGAGAACAGTGGTGGCCCAGTGGTGGCGGCCCCGACTTTCTAGTTGTAGGTCGTGGATTTGAACCCAGGTAGGCGCTTTATTTTGAGTAAATAATTTTATCAACACTGCTCTCAAAACGGTGGAGGAAAACATTGTAAGGAAACCAGCATGTCCTAGAACCGAAAATTCGAAGGCATGTGACATTTCCCAACCCGCACTGAACCCACGTGGTAGATTGCAGCCCAGTCCCTCTCAAAGAGAGAAGCCGTGTCCCATCAGTGGGAACATTATAGGCTAATTATGAGATATAGATGTAGACACGATTTGTATGTGTTTTTAAAATATTGCAACAAACAATTAATAAAAGAGAACCTAAGCTTAGAAAGGTCTAAGCGTAGGTTCTCTTTTTTTTATTTACTGTCTGCGGGAGCCTATAAGGATAGGCTGCCGCAGACGGGCGTCACGTGACTTTAGTACAACAATTTCTAGGAAAAATTGGCATATTCCACTAATCCCCCCTGAGAAAATCCCCCTTAGTGGAAAAAACTGAACCCTAATGTAAAAAAATCACTTTCAGGGGATCTTGGAATAAGTTATTTTTGTTTTTTCAATTCTAGTTTTCCCCCCTTAGCGGGATTATCAGGGGTGAATTCTAGACTGTTTTCAGATTCCACTTTTCCTTCTAAGGGGGATTTTCAGGGGGGATTTGTGGAATAAGCCGAAAAATTCATGGCAATTCATTCACGACGCGACGGTGCATTGCGATTCTGGTAGAACTATGTAGTTCTACCAGAATCGCAACGCACCGTTGCGTCACGCCGAATTTCGGGAGCATTAAAACCTATGGTTTGGTCATGTTGAGAGGATGTATGAAAGGCAATTAAGAGCGCTGTCTCGGGTCCACTAAAGTCACTCAAAATACGATCTATCCTCTAGATCGTATTTTTTTGCTTCGTGTCACAATATTAAACTTTATAAAAGGCATTAGAAAATTCTAGACACACTTACCGAGGCAGCTGATTGAGACGTTTTTCATAATTCCTTCTCAGTCACGAGCTAATATTTTTTTAAAGGAGTGGCGCTAGTGGAACTGAGACAGCCATATTAACAAAACAAAAAATACATATCTAAAGGTGCGCTTACACGGGCAACTAAAATTGCTCAATCCTGGTCAATTCTTGTCAAATATGACGTCATGACTACATCCAGCAATTTAGGGCGATGGCAACATGTAGTAACCTGTTGCCAGAGATACGGCCACACAATACCAGGCAATATGGAGCAACTTAAAAAACTAGACAATACAAGTCAATATACCGACGAGACACTTGTACTGCACTGCACGTAGAAAGAAAGAAAATGGCGGCGGGGGTGGCGGCTGCGCAACCCCCGCCGCCCCCGCCGCCGGCCGGTCTTGACTACAATAAAAATCAAAATACAAATTGACTACAAACCAAACCGATTGGATATTTGGCAACTCATATTGGCGACATTGAGAAATGTGAAATATATGGAGCAATTAGAAGCAATATTCGCGAAACAGTTGCCGCATCTTATTGTTGTTGCTCCAGATTGCTCCACTTAATTGATTCAGATTTATCCATTAATGTTGTCGAGCAATTATTGCTCAAAAAAATTGCCCGTGTAAGAGCAACTTAATTGACGTTTGTTAGTGGAAACAACTTGAGAGAATGTCTTATTGGTGATGTTCTTCAAAAAGGCCAGTCGCGTAGTGCTCGGACCAAGTATCGTGTATGACCAGATGCATGGACGTGAACAAGGCAAAAGAAGTATGTAATGATCGCCGCACGTGGCGTTCTGTCGTTTCTGCCCATGGAAAAATGGCGAGAGTTTATATTATTTGTTGATATGCAATTCATCATCAGCCTATAGCAGTCCACTGCTAGACACAGGCCTCTCCAATTACACGCCATTCAGCTCGATTCTCGGTAACTCTCATCCAGCTGCTACCAGCCACCCTGCGAAGATCGCCCCTCGACCTAGCTTGAGGACGTCCTACCTTACGTTTGCCGATTCGAGGCTATGCAATTGATACAACATAATACTACAACCATATCGTGTTTGCTAGATAAACTCCTTAACCACCGAGTTATTGATTCAAGGAACCCGTTATATTAAACTAATCAGCTCTTTCCCGGAATTCTGTTATTGCGAATTGATTTGATTTGTTTGTTGTGCGTAAACAGATTTGGTTTGAATATTATCAAGTTATTGTAAAAAAATCGGCCCACAACCCACCCCGTCACATCGCATCGCCCGTCCACGCAATTACTTGGTTTTCGCTTAGCGTTTTTTCCGACTTTTTGTCGTTTTACTCGGCTCCTTAGGGGCGTAGCGTGATGTTAAATAGTCTACACTTATTTTGTTGCAGAGTTATTTTAAAATTATGATATCTCCTAAGATGTTGATTGAAATCAAGTGATGTCAAGGACAATTTTGTTTACATTTAAATACTTGTGATTATTAACATATGTATTTGGATAAGGATTAATATTATGTTAACAAAACTCCTTCGCAAATAATGCATTAATTTTGAACAAATTTGATTACCATAAAAAAAAAGGTTATAGTGAGTCAATCTTAAAAGATAGACATAAAATATAATATGCTGTCGCGGACTTTTTTAGAACTTTTAAAGAGGAATAATTCCATCGTACATGATATTTGCGTAAATGCGTAACTTCAAACGTTTACGCAGCGCACGCTAAGGAAGCTCTCAAAAAATAATAATTTTTCCCGTTTTTGCAACATTTTTCATTTATGCTCCGCTCCTATTGGTTGCAGCGTGATGTTGTATAGCTTATAATATTCCTCGATAAGTGGACGATCCAACACAAAAATATTTTTTCTATTCCAACCAGTAGTTCCTGAGATTAGCGCGTTCAAACAAACAAACAAATAAACTCTTCAGCTTTATAATATTAAAGTATATAGATTACACTGTTTGAGAAATAAGAATATCACTAGACTACCTTTGCCCGCGGCTTCGCCTGCGAGGTGGTCGGAAACGATCTAACGGTACTACCGGGTTAAAAAGTAACCTATGTCCAATCCCAGGTCACGATCTATCAGTTGGTCATCTCACCCACATTGGTTCGGCCGTTTTGGCATAAAATGGTAATAGACAAACAGACAGTTACTTTCGCACTTATAATAGAACAAGCTTTTGCCCGTGGCTTGGCCCGAATGGTGGTCGGAAATTTTATCTAACTAGCTGTTGCCCGCGACTTTGTCTGTGATCCAGGATGAAATGTAGCCTATATTCTTCTGATATAATTCAATCATGATTCGAAAGACATGTGGCGCCATCTATTATTATAAGAATGTTATAGTTGTTTTCCTCGGGAACAGTACTTTTTTTGGGATGAAAGGTACCTTATGTACGTTTCTGTACAACTGACAACGTACATATATGCAAAATTTCAGGATGATCAGTTCAGTGGTTTAGGCGTGAAAAGGTAACAAACAAACAAACAAACAAACTTACTTTCGCATTTATAATATTAGTTAGGGTAATATAATTTCTAGTTAAAATGGGCGTGCCTCAAGGGTAAATTCTTGGCCCCTTCCTATTTCTAGTTTATATTAATGACTTTCCTTATATGATGGCTAACTTATCGGATATAATTCTATTCGCTGATGACACTTCTCTTATTTTTTAAATATAGATAGAAAAGATACGGATGACGATAATCTGGGTGTTCTTTCGAAATGGTTCGCAGCTAGTATTCTTTTACTTAATGCGAATAAAACTAAATGTCTTAAGTTCTCATTACCAACCGTACCCCAAGTGGGTCTAAATTTTAAACTTGATGGCAAGAAACTAGATGCTATTACGGAAACTGTATTTCTAGGAATTACTTTAGATTCGAAATTGCAATGGGGTGCCCACATTAGAGCTCTTTCAGGTAGATTAAGTTCAGCTGCATATGCAGTAAGAAAAATAAGGCAGTTAACTGATATAGCCACAGCTAGGTTAGTATACTTTGCTTATTTCCACAGTATTATGTCTTATGGCGTTCTGCTGTGGGGATCGGCAGCTGTCGTAGATTCCATTTTCATTCTACAAAAGAGAGCAATCCGCGCTTTCTATAAAATGGGACCTCGTGAGTCCCTTAGAAACAAATTCAAAGAAATTGATATACTAACTCTGCCTTCTCTTTACATCTTAGAAAGTATTTTGTATGTTTGCAAAAACTTGGGATATTTCAAAATAAGAAGGATTTCCATAACATAAATACACGCAGTAGACATGAGATGGTGATACCCAAATTTAGATTAACTAAAACAAGCAAGTCATTTCTTATAAACAGTATCCGCTTTTATAACAAGTTGCCAAAGTCTGTTACAGAACTTAGCGATGGAAAGTTTAAATCCCACATCAAACGTGTCCTTATCAAAAAAGCATATTATAAGATTAAAGACTTCGTTGAAGACAAGGAAGTTTGGCAATAATTCCTTCTGTCCAAATAATGATGTTTTATTTTTTGCATTCTTCCTTTACATACCTAATCAAATAATAATCTCATTATTTGACATTATATACCTACAATTATTGTAGTTTCAACTCTTTATTAGTTGCTTTTGTGGACATGATATTTAGTCAGTACTGATTCGGATTGGTAATTGTAGTAAGTTGTGGCAACCATGTCAATTGGTTTAAATAGTTTTTAATTTCATTCCTGCGTACTATAATTCCATCCGTGCCAAAGGACCACCCTTCGGCACTCCTCTGAGATTGGTCGCCATGACCGAAATTCGGTCAGGACGACTATTATTATTACACAGGGTGTAAAGGACAGCCCTCCGCAAACTAACAGGGTGCAATCAGCTCCTTATTTTGAATCATATTCCACTGGAAATTTGCTCAGGAAATTTTCATTTTCTTTATCGTTTTTTTAGTTACGATTTCTTTGTTTTAATGTAAAATTACATTTTCTGTACAAAGCACTCCATTTATGTAAATAAAACAGCTAAAATTAAAAAAATTAAAAAGCCAGCAATGGATGTTGAAATACTCTAACAAACGACGCGCGAAATCAGCTGTTCACTAATAGCTACAGAGTTCATCGAACTCACTCGCTGTGCTGCCGTTCGCTACTTGCGTTTTGACACGGTAACGATACATTGCGTGTGAGGTAATAAAACAAGTCAGGTTCATTGGATTCCCATAATGTTCCTGAAATAATTTCATGTACCAGTCTTCTTAATATGATATACTGAATTCATCATGATAGGGTGAATTACCCACACCTAGTTTATACTAAAAAGGGTGTAAGCACCCTGTTTACTATAAACTAGGTGTGGGTAATCTTTTAAGCTACTCATATCGTCTCACCTTGCTGTTAACCTCTGAACCTGCTTACTGTATTACCTGGACAGTAAAATATTTTCTATTTCATTTTTCTATTTTCCATTAGATTCTCAGTACCTACAAAGAAAGAAAGAAAAAGTATTTATTAGGACTCACACAGGGGGATGATTACAATAACTAAATAGCAGCTCGAAGAATTGCTAAACTTAAGTGGCAATGGGCAGGGCACATTGCGTGCAGAACAGATGGCCATTGGGGCCGCAGGAATCCGCTGGATGCGGGAAGCACAGAACCGGTCGAAGTGGCGGTGCTTGGGGGAGGCCTATGTCCAGCAGTGGACATCTTTCGGCCGTTACCAGTTTGTCGGCGTGATTAATATGTATACCCATACCAAATTACAGCTTTCTATTACTAAGATTCTTTGAGCTAAGTCACGGACAGATGGACAGACAGACGGACATGGCGAAACTATGAGGGTTTCTTGTTTATTACGGAACCCTAAAAACTATGTGAAAAAGTTTGTGAGAGACCCGTTTCTGCACTATGAATAACTGTATAACAGATTATCAGGGTACCGCCATACGGAATGTAGACATAATTTAGTAAACATAACTTGCAAAATATAGGTTTACTTACTCCTCTGCATACACCCTGGGCGAATACAGGCGTATTATTACAATATTATAAAAACAATATCATAAGTGCCCATAATCTCCTTGTTTATACACTTGTTCGGTGATAACGACTTTTCTCATAGATATTATTTGAGATTAGCGCTCCGTAACTGTCTTTTGGATCGACTGCTTTCAAACTCTTTTGTGTGAGAAGATAACAAAGTTGTTTTTTGTTATGTTGTGTTGTGGCCAGGAAGTTGGAGTAAAAGCGGCTTAGATACTGAATAAAGTACAATTTTTATCCCGATTCGAGATCGAAAGCGCCACTGTGGTATAGTGGTCCTCACATGATCTGACCAAGATTATGTCTGGACTTTAAAAGAGACTTTGACCCCCTGAGTTTGTTTCGCCATTTCTTCTCAGTGGTAGTCAGATTGGAAATGTCTACTTCACCTAGCATATTTTTATTTTTTTATATGACGTGTAAAAGAGATTCCGATATCCTATTTACAGAATAAACGATTACATTTCATTTCACTAGGACTACCTGTCCACCTGTTCTTGAGGTCTCGGGTTCGATTTCCAGCGCGGGCAAAATTTTCTGCTCGGTTTGGTTGGTGGTAGGGTTTGTTATACGTTCGCCTGGCTAGCTTCTTATCATCCACCATCTTATCTAATTCTGTCGCTATAACAACAATGTAAACAGCATTTGTTGTGTTTCGGCAGTCAGAGGTTAAGGAGTCCGGGTGAAGCTGAATTCTGTTGCAGCTCTATTCTGCATGCTGTTATGATAATCTTAAATTTCAGTTCCTTATTTCCATAGTTAGGTTTCAGTTAAGTTTTTAACCAAAGTAATTTATCGAGATTCGTAAAAAGACGTTTATTTTACACAAAAATATCTTTTTCGCTCTTTCTAGCCAGTTTTAGCCACCTTTCTCACGGCAAAACTCACTTAATCCATACTCCATACTGATATCCATACTCCATACTAATATTATAAATGTGAAAATAACTCTGTCTGTCTGTCTTTTACGTTTTCACGCCTAAATCGCGAAACCGATCGTCATGAAATTTGGCAGAGATATAGCCTTGGATATGGAGGGCATAGGCTACTTTTTATGCGATAACCGACATCCACGCGGGCGGAGCCGCGTGCAAAAGCTAGTTCTTAATATGTAATATTACATCACGCTACGACCGTTAGGAGCTGAGCAAAATGATAAGAAGGCAGAAAGAACATGTGGCAATGCGATGCGACGGATTGTGTCGGGGCCAAATTTCACGCGGACGAAGTCGCGGGCAGAAGTTAGTAATGTTAATAGAACGAGAAGACCAACAACTCGCAATCTTCGAGGCCCCAACGAAACAGTTTACCTCAGTAATCGCACTTTCTTTAATTCTACTAACACTTGAGCGACTGGGACTAATAGCGAGTAATAATCATTACTCGCTAAACGCTCTCCTCAGGATTAGTGGTGGCCCAGTCGTAACGGCCCCAACTAACGAATGGGGTAAGGTTTGGTCAAGATCAAAATCATTTATTATTATTTATTTATTTCAGAGAGATCTCCATATAAGGTACATAAACAAAATAAAATTAATAATTAAAGTTAATTTTCGAGAATATCACACCGCGCCGGGCGACACCTGGGAGGGACGGAATAAGCAGAGTCGCAGACGTAACGACGAAAAAGGGAACAGTCCGACGGGCTCACAACACCATCTGTCCTCCTCCAGTATGATCATTGAAGACAATTCTTCAATGCCGGGTGCATGTAGAGAATATCACGCTGCACCGGCGACCGTGGGCATCGGTCGCGGGTAGGGCGTTCGAGTTGCACTGCACTGCGTCATTGACCGCCATACATTTTATACACATTTTTCTCGCCGATTCAGAACTAGTGTACCGTTTGTTTTCCCTGTTCTTAAATCTTTGATCAAGTTACCGGTGTTTTAGTCCTCGTACCACCTGGAGGATATACCCATTCCTCTTTATCATTGTTATTAATTATTTTAATTGTGTGTTTAAAATATATAATGTAGAACACGTGGTTTCAATTAATGCGACAACCTAATTGCCACACTGTTTATATTAAACTTACATGAATAAGGGGGCCCTTCCCGGTCCGTCTATCGTCAACGCGAGCAATGACTGAAAAGCTTGTTGTTTCATCCAGCGCAATGTTAATGCTAACAGGCAAGTGAGAACGCACTAACATTGAACGAAAAATAGTGTGCGGAAATTTCATAAAATTTGTTCCAGAAAATACGTGTTTTTGAGAAAGCCTTAATTTTTTTTTATAATAAATATGTGTCATTTAGAATCTCCATTACATGTGCGATGTTTCTATGGAGATGTTTTCTTTATTTTTACAGTTTATGAGTACATTATGAACGGCCAAAGTTCAGGTAAAATATGTGCAAAAAGCAGATTTTTGGAGGCTTATACTGAATTTGTTTCTCAGAATTTAAATTTTTTGCTTTCATAGAAACCTAGATATAGTGCACATGATACCAATTAGTTCAAAATTTTCATTGAAAGATATGTTCCAACACCATAATCACGTACGAGCGTTTTTATGAAAAGTATGACGGGTTGGTCGCTTTTAAAGAAACGATGATTTGTTAAGTCGTAAAAACCGTGTGAAGCAGGGGTGAGTCGCTAGTTATTTTATACGTTGAACGCACATTTTAGGCAAACAGCTATTTAACGTTATTGTTATCAAAAGGATAAGACTTTGGCTTATCTTGTAGTTTGTGTTGAGCGTTTTCTTGGCAGTTTAGGCTTTTGTATTCTCAACTTTAAAGACTAAGTATTAAAGTTTGAGTTATCTTACAGGTTTCGTGTTTTACAAGAGAAATTCAAAATAAGTTCAATCAGCAATTTGTTAGTGGGACAGACTCTCCACGGTGTTCAGGACTTACTTAAGTATTCTCATTTGTGGTGATTCGTTTTGATTACATCAAATCGGTATAGGTACAATCTATCACGATTTAAGAAAATCGTCAATAGATGATTTTCTTAAATATAAAAATTAATATATTAGATATTTTTAGAAATATCTGTACAGTATTTTTTGCAGATTAAACCATAAATGAAGATATTAGTTGTATTGAGAATAGTCGATTTTAAAATTTTTTACTTGGCTTATTATTACAATGAAAACCAACAAATCCTACTTATATGCTACTAATATTATAAATGTGAAAGTTTGTATGTTTGGATGTTTGTTACTCGTTTACGCAAAAACGGCTGAACGGATTTGGATGAAATTTGTGCCAAACATCATCCAGGTTTTAGTCAGTAAATGTCTGACACGCCCTTCCTGCTCCTCCCAGAGCGGGAGAAGTTATTTGATAATTTCCCACCCAAATAAAAAATATATTTTATTTTTTGTATTAACACAGGATACTTTTTATCCCGGCGGTACGATTTCGTAGGATTATTTCCGACATAGACGCGGGCGAAACCGCTGGCAAAAGAAAGTAAAATATATTTTTAGAACCAAACTTTAAATTACAAACAGAAATAGATTTCGAACAAAGGCCACGCCACCATTTTTCAGATAGATTTTTCGAGATAAAGATAATTTGTAGCTTCGCTTTGGCAGCTAACGAGACTTACTTACACTTCTTCGAACGAAATATGGTCCAGCCTTTCAAAGTTATCTGGCAAAAAAATAAATAAATACAGTCCAACGGTTATCTCCTAGTACATTATTCTTTGTCTCCGTACAAGAAAATATAACGCTAAGTTCCGTTGTAATTTCACTAAGTATATCAGTGGGTATGAGTACATAAATAACCGAGATAGAGTTTTGTTTATTTTCTTGCTAAATGTCTGATAGAATAATCAGCATTGCTATACAACGTGGCAATGCTGCCAGCCTTTTGGGCACTTTTCCTGTTGACAGTATTGCGGACGAATTTTATGATGCCTTTTGATTCGTTCCCCTCCCTTTTTATATATTGTACAGTACAACTATTTTCTTATGTCCCACTGCAAACTTCGTGTTTCATCAGTCGTCAGATTTCTATCAGTTGCCCAAAAAATACGAGTATAGTACGTATTATCAACCCTATTAAACTTCCAAGTCAATTGAGAGCGTCCGGTCAGCACCAAGTGCAAAGAGCAACTGATAGAAATCCGGCGACTGACGAAACATGAAGTTTTCCGGGGGACATTAAGATAATAGTTGTACTGTATACTATATTGTTTTTTTTTTATTCTAAGACTATTAAGTATTTTTTTTTTGGAATTTGGAATTTGAATTTGAATTTTAAAAGATATACTTCCAGATTGGTCCCATTTTTATCCAAATACAGTTAATTGAGGGAAAACCTCAAATATTATAGGCATACATATAGAGATTTTTATATTTTAATCAACAAGTCAAGCATTTTATGTATCTATTTTTAGTGGTTTCGGCTGTCCAATGTGCTTTTTAGTCAATTTTTTTATGTATTTCTTTAGCTCTTTTTCTAGCTTGGGATAAATACCTGCCTCCGTATGATTTAGGTCAACAGAAGTCCGATATTATTCTTCGATTTTATCGAACTAAGGGATTTCCATGGAAATCAAAAGTTAGGGATGATGACTTAAGAACTTATAGTTTACTGCTCAGTTGCTGGTTGCTGCCCAGGTTTGCTCAGAAACAAACTAAATCCTAAAGCTCGACCAAAAAAAAAACATCATTTTATTTCCGATTTTCATTTCTTTTGTATCAAAACAAGAACTAAATTAAAATTATCCTCGTGCATTTGAAACACGAAATATTAATTTATAATGAATCTCAAACGCACGATTACTGTTTCTGTCACGTCTATATTACTAGCACAATGTTTTGAATGTGCTTTCATTGTTATTGCATGTCTCTTAATTTCTCTAGAGACACATTTTCTTGACACTTCCGACTATTTATTAAAGTTAGCATTATTCTTGATAGAAAATAATAATGATGAGTCTGAAATCGCCAACCCGTCTTGAGCAAGCGTGGTGGTCAATGCTCGAGCCTTCTCTGTATGAGAAGAGGCCTTTGCCCAGCAGTGGGACAACAATAGGCTAGTATTATTAAAATTGCGAAAAGTATGAGATTGTTTGTACTCAAGGTTTCGCTGGCTGTATTCTTAGATAATGCATATTTCTAAACAGATACTACCGATTACCGATTCTATTATAGTGGTATGAGGAATAGGGTGTAAAGTTCACCCATCCTCTATTGAAAAGGGAGGATCCTTGGATCAGCTGGGTGTTGTTTCTGGTGGGCAACTGACCGACGGTTAATGTCGGGATGTTGTATATGTGCTAGTCGCGTGGTATTTTCTGATTGCGCGATGCAAGATTGTTTTGTGACCTCAGGTTTTTGATGCGTAGTTCGCAAATGGTGTTGTTTATGACGCTACACTATGTACCATTTTATATCATGAATATTTAATTTGTAAAGTATTACATTATTGTAATTATTGTGAATGTGACGACTATTTGGATCATTGTTTTTATTTTTCTCTCCGTTTTAATGATGGTTTGAGAATCCTATGCGGCCTACCCAAATGTCCTTTCTTTGGTATTGTTTGTCGAATCGTTGAGCTTCTTATGTTCTGATTTGAGCCGCACGATAACTGACAAATACGTGCACTGACTGGACAGGTCCATTAAAATCTGTGTGGTTATTTTCTCAAAAGACCATTTCAGACACCAATCTACATGGTCCTCAAATGATCTGATCAAGATTATGTCCGGATTTTTATATACACATTGACATTGATGAATTTTGTATATATTATACAATGACATGAATATTTATTTTGTAAAGTATTATACTATTTTAATTATTGCGAATGAGAAGACTATGTCCTAAGACCATTTTCCTGTAGCTAGAACGGTTAAGGCACCTGTCATTACTGCGTCATCGCAAAAATCTACCCTGTAAATATGTACAGTAAATTAAATTCATCTTCTAAATATATAAAAGAAGAAACTGACTGACTGACTGACTGACTGACATATCAACGCACAGCCCAAACCGCTGGGTCTATAGATTCCAAATTTGGCACGTGGGTTCCTTATGAGGTCTAGGGGTGCACTAAGAAAGGATTTTTGGAAATTCCACCCCTAAGGGGATAAAATAGGGGATGGAAGTTTGTATGAAAGTCCGTCAGTTTTGAAGTTAGGATCTTCAAATTTTGTGATCAGGCTGATGATTGAAAATTAATTTATACATGTCTCAGCATTTTTGATAATTCCACCCCCAAAGGGTTAAAAAGGGGGATGAAGTTAAGTTCCTTAATTTTCGAAGAAAAATGACAAATTTTTACTATCTAGGCTTATGGTTGGAAGCCAAAGCGTGTTGTCGGATTTCCAACCCTTAAGGGGATGAAAAGGGGGATGATTTTTTTTGTGTTTAATTAAAATTCGTTATTTATTAAGTTAAAATCACTAAAATTTCGGCTTATGTTTAGAAACTAACACAACCAACGTAAATAGTGTTTTTTTTAACCAACTTTTCAAAAAGGAGGAAGTTCTCAATTCGGTTGTATTTTATTTTATTTTATTTTTAATGTTTGTTACCTCAGAACTCCGTTGTTTGTGAACCGATTTGGCAAATTCTTTTTTATTTGAAAGGATATACTTCCAAATTGGTCCCAAAATCCAGTTCTGATGATGGGATCCATGACGAATTGAGGGAACTCCTCAAATTTTATAAGCAAACATATAGCGATTTTTGTATTTTCATCAAAAACTCAAGCATTTGCATTCAGTAAGTATCATTTGATGAAGTGGAACTGATGAAGAAGACCACAAATGGGCTCAAATGTTCCTCAATGATAAGTATTTCACGGGTGGCGGGTGGTTCTTTCGGGCTATAAATGATAATTAACCGATTTTTATTAACTTTGCTTGGGAAGTTTTTGAGTTAGCTTCGATAATACGTATTTAATCCACTTCGTACATCTTGTGTCAGTGTTGTTTGTGCGGTGTAGCAAGTAGTGGTAATCGAATTGTTGTGGGGTAGGTACCATAACTAAAAAGTGAAAAATTAAAACTTTTAAACAAAAAAAAAAAAAACAACCGACTTCCAAAAAAAAAACAGTATGAAGTGAAAAATAACTTTAATTTCGGAAGTCGGTGGCAAAAAACGAAAATGCAGAACCAAGGTCACCGACTTCCGAAATTAAAGTTATTTTTCAATTTTAGTTTTTTTTTTTTGGAAGTCGGTTGTTTTATTGTTAAAAAGTTTTTTTTTAAATTTCATCCCACAAGGATCTGAAAAGGGTGATGAAGTTTTCACAGACCAACCACGGCAAGTGTAGCTTAACCTGATCGATCGACCTGTGCGGCTGTTATTATTTAGCCATGGGCCCCTGCCCCGGAGAAACCCCCATCCCCTTCTCCGGGAGAATCGATATAGATATAGATTAGGATAGTTAGGATACTAACAGAATGCGATAGTGCTCATCCAACTGATACAATACATAAATAGTAAAGATGCAATTTAAGCAATATGACTTTTGTCACGGCTCCGGCGCTGGATGTATCTATTATCACTCAATAAAACAGTTGATTGTTGTACATGGAGTTTCAAGCATACACTATGTATGCAGCAAGCATGCAGCATGCAATGAGCAAGCAAGCAAGCAAGCATGCAGCATGCAAGCGAGCATGCAAGCAAGCGAGCATGCAAGCAAGCATGCAGCATGCAAGGGAGCATGCAACATGCAGCAGGCATGGTGTCTGTCACGGTTCCGGCGCTGCGGGGCTGCGGCGGGCCCACGCGAGCTTATCGTCGCAGATGGTTTAACGCTCACCACCGTGGGCCGCCTCGCCCCTCCGCACCTACGCGATTCTAAATTACACTCTAGGGGTAGGACATACACGGCTGCATGGAGTCGGATTTACAGCGATTCGTTTTTGTTACTAAAACATGGCTTTTGTCACTGCTCCGGCACTGGATGTATCTATTATCATTCAATAAAACAATTGATTGTGAACATGGAGTTTTTATTTCCCTATAAGCATGCAAACAAGCATACACTATGCATATGCAGCAAGCATGCAGCATGCAAGCGAGCATACAAGCGAGCATTCAAGCAAGCATGCAGCATACAAGGGAGCATGCAACATGCAGCAGGCATGGGTTCTGTCACGGCTCCGGCGCTGCGGGGCTCCGGCGGTCCCACGCGAGCTTATCGTCGCAGATGGTTTAACGCTCACCACCGCAGCTTCGTCTTGCTGGCCGGCCGAACGGCGGCAAGCGTTACAACCACCTGCTCCTCCACTCGCGGGCCGCCTCGCCCCTCCGCGCCTACGCCATTCTAAATTACACTCTAGGGGTAGGGCACGTGGTGCACTCTACGTGGAGTCGGATTTACAGCGATTCGTTTCTGTTACTAAAACCTAATTTTTAGCAAATGCAGCAAACAATCTATATATATACAATTCAGTAGATAGTAAAGTTAGATTAGGTTAGATTAGATTAGGATATAGATTAGAACACGTCAGCTAAGAAAGTATTTTTGAAAATTCATCTTTGGGGGTAAAAAGGGGAGATTTAGTTTGTTTGAAAAATCTTATTCCTTGAGTTTATAAACTTGAAACTTGGCACGAACGCGTATCTTATTAAATAAAAAAGTTTGATTATTTCAGCATATTTTTAAAACTACCCCATAAAGGGGGTGTCAAAGTTTGTATGGAAAAACTGATGACTATCAACACATATAGCTCAAACCACTGAGCGGATTTCGCTGAAATTTGGCAAACAGATATTTATTGTGACGCAGGCATCCGCTAAGAACGGATTTTTGAAAATTCAACCCGTAAAACGGTAAAAAGGGGTGATTTTATTTGTTTGAAAAATCTTATTCCTTAAGTTATCAATAAACATTAAACTTAGCACAAGAGGGGATTGGGGGATGTCATAAGATTGTATGAAAAAAAAAAACCTTAACGGACTGATCTATTTCAGAATAAATTTCCATTCCATACATTGTAGACTCTAAGAAGGGCTTTAAAGGGGTGAAATGGGGGAGATTTAGATTGTATGAAAAATCTTTTTTTATTTTTATTTCATAAACTTGAATTTCAACACAAATACGTTCTTAATACATAAAACACAAATTTGTCATAATTCGTTTTTCAAAACATGGTCATGGGTCTTAAGGTGCTTATTCTTTTCAAAGAAAAAAAAAAAGGATTACGAGTATATGGGGTTTTCAAGAATTGATCCCAAACAGGGGAATGAGGGGTAATTAAGTTTTTAGGGGAGTATTTAACTGCGTGCCTTGAATAACTCAAAAGTTTTTATTTTTAAGTTTTTGAATTACTCAAAAGTATTTTTAATCCCGGTCATAGGGTACTTTCATTCGCGGTAGTACGTTCCCGTTGGATTTTTTCCGACATCCACGCGGGCGAAACCACGGGCAAAAGCTATCTCTATATCTATCTATATTCTATATATATATATATATAAAATGGTAAACTGACTGACTGATATATCAACGCGCAGTCCAAACCGCTGGTCCTAGAGACATGAAACTTGGAGGGTGTGTTCTTTGTGAGGAGTAAGTATTCACTAAAAAAGGATTTTCGGGAATTCTACCCCTAAAGGGGTAAAATATGGGATGGAAGTTTATATGAAAGTCCGTCAGTTTTGAAATTAGGATCTTCAAATTTTGTGATTAGGCTGACGATTATCTATATACTATAATAGTAAACTGACTGACTGGCTGATATATCATAGATATATAAAATTCTAAGTCCTGACTGACTGACTGATATATCAACGCACAGCCCAAACCGCTGGGTCTCGAGATTCCAAATTTGGCACAAAGAAAGGATATTTAGAAATTCCACCCCTAAGGGGATAAAGTAGTGGATGAAAGTTTATATGAAAGTCCGTCAGTTTTGAAGTTAGGATCTTCAAATATTGTGATTAGGTTGACGATTTAAAATTAATGTATAAGTTTTTCAGCGTTTTTGATAATTCCACCCTCGAAGGGTTAAAATGGGGGATGAAGTTGAAAAGTCCTTAATTTTCGAAGAAAAATCACTGAATTTACTATCTAGGCTTATGGTTGGAAGCTAACGCAACGGTGTTGTTAGAATTTCAACCCTTAAGGGAAAAAAGGGGGATGAATTTTGGTTATTAATTCAAGTTCTTTATTTTTTAAGTAAAAATCACAAATATTTCGGCTTATGGTTGGAAACTAACACAGCGTAAATCGTTGTTTTATTGTTTATTTTCAACCAACAAGGTTCTGAAAAGGGGGATGTATTGAAGCAGTTCATTCGCAAAATTTTGTATTCAAGTAAAAATAATATAAGTACCTACACGTGTACTGTTTCTAGCTTTACAGTATTTTACATGCAGCGACTGTCTATCTGACCTCCACAACGCAGTTACTGGGTAATACGATACCCCTTGGTAAAAATGATTGTCAGAGTTTCGGGCTTCTGATTTCACGTAACGACTATCAAAGATCCATGAATGACATCCGGGATTAACAGCTTAACGTGCTCTCCGAGGCGCGGACGGGTCTCTGTATGTAAAGATGGTCACCCATCCACAGACCAACTGCGGCAAGTGTAGCTTAACCAGGTGGATACTGGTCCTTTACAGTAGGTATTTCTTTACAGTATTTCTCAAATATCACACGTAGTGGAGGACAATTAGCCATGAACAAAGCTCTATACTGTTATTGTTATAATAATTCATAATTATCTAGAAAAAAGAATTTATACTGTACGCAGACGAAGTAAAATAAAATAGTAACGAAGTCAAACCTTACATTGAATATTCGAATCTGATGCCGAAAATATAGTTTTTAGAATTTTGGTCTGTTTGTTTGTATGTATGTTCCAGTTTGCACAAAAAACGGATGGACGGATTTAGATGATATTTGGTACACAGATAGTTTATAACCTGGATTAACATAAATCCCCCCTGAAAATCCCCCTTAGGAGGAAAAGTAGAATCTATAAAAAACAGTCTAGAATTCACCCCTGATAATCCCGCTTAGGGGGGAAAACTAGAATTGAAAAAAAAAAACTTATTCCGAGATCCCCTGAAAGTGATTTTTTTTTACATTAGGGTTCAGTTTTCCCCACTGAGGGGGATTCTCTGGGGGGATTAGTGAAATAAGCCGAATTATCAGTGGTGAATTCTAGACTGGTTTTTATATATTCCACTTTTCCTCCTAAGGGGGATTTATCAGGGGGGATTTGTGGAATAAGCCGTACGTTCCCGTCGGCTATTTTTCGACATCCACGCGGGCGAAGCCGCGGGCAGAAGCTAGTATATACATAAAGCATATCCTCATACACATAAGTTATGAATATTAACGAACGGGGCAAAATAGAAATAAAAGTTCTATCAGAACAGAAAATCCATATCCTCCTTAGCACTTTTTAAAATTCATACCCATTTTAGAAATACACAACATAAAAATAAAACTTGGTCCTTAGCTCCGCTTAATTTTCTTATTCAAAACCGACTTCAACAGCCGAAAGCGGGTATAACGAATATCCTACAAAAAGGAACATAAAGGACCAGATTAATGTACCAAATGGCCAGTCATTAAGTACAGTTAACAGGATCCACAGTGTCACGGGTTCGAGTGTATTTGTTACGGAATAAATTTTCTAAACGGATGAGCTGGTCCTGGTCCTGACATACGGGCGAGAGATTGTAGGAGCGAAAACTATTAGTGAATTAAGCTAGGTACTATTAAAATGTATTAGGATTTTAGTTGATTTTAAAGATAGTGTGGAAAGAAACGTTTTAAATAATATCCAATAATGTAATTTAGGTGAGATTTATATTTATGAAAGAAGAAGACATACATGCTGTGCCGACTCCAAACAACTTGGATAGGGGATGAAGTTACAATTTTGGACCGCAGACCGTAGACTGCAGTAACAGTGCCGCCCAACCGCAATACGAGGCTTTCGGCTACTTTGCAAGTGTGTACTTTATTTTTGTTTGTGCAGAATACAACAATAAATTTATTTTCTTTCTTCTTTCAGGACCAGACCGCAGCCACACTACTGGTTTCTTTGTTTTTCTATGAAAACGCTTCCTTAGGTGGCGACAAAGCCAGGTGCTACTGCGATCTGCGAGCTATCAGTGGCTGTCACTAACAGAGCGAAAAAATGGATTTTATTGTTTAACTAATGAGTGTCGCGAAAATGAAGAAGAGAACTGCTGCAACCGTCGTAGATGTTACGCATTCGGAATCATAACTTCAGCTGTATTATCACCTGCGTTTATTTTCTACCGCAACGCCGCTGCCGTCTCTGATCTGCGGTCGCCTTCGGAATAGGGATGTGTCCTGGGTAAAAAAATAAAATAAAAGAAAAGCTGTTTAGTCCGTCAATCAGATAATAAAAAAATATTAGACACGTATTTTTTTCTTTATCATATTAATAAAAATGACTTAGATAAAATACATTAAACTTGGGGAGTGGGGGCTCGTTACGGATAAGCTACGTATAAAATCTACTGAGAAGTGACGTCATGCCACATTTGAACTCAATGTATCGCCCTAATGTTTTGATTACGTGAAAAAAGAAAAAATACGTGACCAATATTTTTTTATAATCTAAATGACGGACAAATTTTTTATTTTTGTCATTATCCCTATTGTATCTTGATGGTGGACAAATAACAAAAGCATGCAACAATAAGAAAATACGCAATGAGGATCGATATTTTTTGCTCGTTGTACAAACGTTTTGATTTAAGTATCGTTTGCAGACTTTTTCTTTCAGTTGAAGTGACAGTGAGAGCGTTATTATAAATTCAGTTGAAGTGTCAGTGAGAGCGATATTATAAATTCAGTTAAAGTGTCAGTGAGAGCGATATAAATTCAATGTTATTTTATTTCTATAGTTTTAGTTCTTGAAAGCTACTGTTTTGATTGAATACAGTCATTGAGAATTCTTTATTATTTTTGTGTAATAATCTGGTTTTGTGTTTGAAAACCCTGTATTAGAATTCATAAAAGTATTTACCATGCTCTTATTTTACGTTCGTCGTAGTTGATGCTTTTTCATCACGGATATTTTTTTTTTAAACAAGTGAAGTGTGGCAGCATTCTTCATAAGCGCTGCTTGAAGTTAAGTAATGATTAGCGGCTGTTTAACCATACATTTTTGACGTTTGAACGTCACCTAACTTTAAGCAACGTTTATGAATAAACCCCATAATATACAGTGTAAAGGACATCGACATGCAAACTGTTACCATGTATCCCAAGACATGATTCTAGACTCCACCTTAGAAATTTATCGTCATTAAAAAAAAAAAAAAAAAGTAGGCAGTAGTAAGGACTGCCGACAGATCTGAAACACGCCACGTCACGAGCATGTCACACATTTCGGTGACGCGAACCCATAAGTTTTTCGCCTACCAAAAATCGGTCGGCTAAGGACGTTATGACTTCAAAAAACTTTTTATAAAAAAAAACAACCGAAAAAAAAGTCGGTGGCAAAAAACGAAAATATGGACCCAAAGACATCGACTTCAAGTTATTTTTTTTATTTTATTATGGGTTTGCTCTTGACTTTGGTCTAGGTCTGGGTGACAGTGACAAACTCTACGATGGAGTGAGCTTACCCAGAAGAAGCCTGTTCACTCTCACTTTGAATAGATTAGGGTTGTATGCGTTCGAAAACAGAGACGCAGGCGGAGAGTTCCACTTCCACTTTATTTGTCATTATTAAGAGTTTTCACTTCAAAAACAAACTTATTTTTTTGTATGATAATGTGGTGTGGCGCGTACGTGATTCTATCTTTGGTTGGTGTAGAAGCATGTGCTGAATTCATAGTAACAGTTTGCGTGTCGTGTGTTACAGTCTGAGCATGCATTCCTAGATGATTGTCAATGTGATAAAAGAACACCTAGAATTCATTCGCCATTATAACACTTGCGTCTATAGGAGCACACCCTAACTTCGAGACTCTAAAGATCTTTAAAACAAAATGTTAATTAAAACGGCCCGCCTCCCAGAACTCATTAACCATGCTTTGTGAATTTGTGGGGACGTCTTCATTTATATAATACTAGCTGTTGCCCGCGACTTCGCTGCGATCCAGGATGAAATGTAGCCTATATCCTTCTAATATAATTCAATCATGATTCGAAAGACACGTGGCGCCATCTATTCATCTATTATGATCCTTGCGTCATGTTCGTGAATGGGCGCCGTCAGTTGGGACTGGTCATCTCTTAGCTGCCTCGGCTTATTTTAATTTTTGAATTGTTTCTATTACGGACGCTTCTAACGTGCACGTCTTTCTACATTGTTCTCACATGTATAACTTCAACATGAATGATGTAACCCATATTTTGTAACAATATTTTGTTTTAAAAGAGTGTCCATGGAGTTTCTTGTCCGTTCTTCTCCATAGGAACCTACTACGTTTTGGAATGGGCAACTAGCTTCATCTTTCTGACTGACCGACCCCTTGACAATTCAAAAGTGCCTGTAATTGGTTTATTTGAAATAAATGCTTTGAGTTTGAGTTTGAGTTTATTATCATAAGAACGTTATTGTTGTTTTTCTCAGGAACGGTTCATTTTTTCGGGATGAAAGGTACCCTATGTCTGTTTTTGTAAAAACAAAACGTATATGCAAAATTTCAGGATGATCGGTTCAGGGGTTTAGGCGTGAAAAGGTAACAAACAAACAAACAAACTTAGTCTCTCATTTATAATATTAGTTAGTACTAGCAATCCGCCCTACATCGCACGGGTGTAATGGCTACATGTTTAAAACACACATACGAGTACCACAGAAATTTGTATTTTTTTACATGTAGCCATTGTAAAAACATCCAGATTTCTGTGCTTTAACTAAGTTAAATATAAAAAATGTATGTACATAAACCTTCCGGAATAAAAGGCTCTAAATTATGGTGAAAACCGAACCAAAATCCATTAAGTTGTTTAGAAGAACTAACCGGTCACACAGACAAACGAAAACAGATTTAGTATTATACAATTTGTAAGGGTACATGTTGCTTTTTTTTTTCTTTGTGGTGCTCCGTGATTGTTTTCAAATCGTGTTTCTGAAGTTGGTTCATTTCTTTATGTTATTCTATGAGCAATTCTGTTTTGTTTTGGCTTTGCATTTGCTTTTATAATTTTAGTGAGATTTGTTTATTTTAAGAGCATTCAGTATTGGAATATTTTGTGATGTGTTGCTTCGATTGCCTCGACAAAAGTAGATACTGGTATTCAGTTGCATCAGCTGAATACCAGTATTTTACATGGACCGACTGCCTATCTGACCTCCACAACCCAGTTACTGGGTAATACTATATCCCTTGGTAAGACTGGTTGTCAGACTTACCTTTTTTGACAATCCGTACCGACTGCTAAAGATGACTAAAAGATGAGCCGGGACCAAAGGCTTAACGTACTTTTCGAGGCACGGAGGGGTCTCGATATGCATTGGATGGTTACCCATCCACGAACCAACCGCGGCAAGCGTAGCTTAACATTCGATGGTCATTAAGCCACGAACCTCTCTCCGAATGTAGCTGAATACTGTACTTTATTTAAATGGAGCGACTATCTGACCTCCATAGCTCAGTTACTAGGAACTCCCCGTGGTAAGACTCCCCAAATTGTTCGTTCCTATAAAATTGTATAGTCCTCGATTTTTTTTTTACAATATATTTCCATATATTGAACAATTTAATAGTATATTTTATATCGAGGGACTAAACGAAGCCATAATATACCAGAGGTGGAGTCAATGAAACCGAGGGTATATTAAGTTGGCGTTTAGTCTCGAGGTGCAAACTGTACTTTTCACTTTGAGTGCGAGAAAAATTGTCAGTTTAGTACAAAAACATTTAATAAATAATATTTATTTATATTTATATATACTTTATTGTACATCAGATTACACTTTACAAAAGAAAAGAAAACGTATACACTATAAAATATACAATGGGCGGCCTTATCGCATACTGCGATCTCTTCCAGGCAACCTTGGCGGCAAGAGATTATCTAATATGTCTTTTGCTCTTTGCTCGACGTCAAAATCTTCACTGTCACAGAACATTCTTAATAAATTTATTTAAAACCGAACAAATTTACAATCGATAAAAATTCTGAAATTTTCGCGGTCTGTTTTTTCTTCTAAACCAGTCACAGATTAACAATTTAAACCACCTTTGCGGAAAAATCATGGAGCTAAAACTCTCAACAATTTCGCAATGAAGATGGTCCACACTCCACAGATAATGTACATTTACTGGCTGTTTGAGTTTTTTCTATGTCACATGAAGGAAATTAAAAAAAAAAATTACTTTTCACTCCCTAGAGACTAAAGTGGTCACTTTAGTCCCGCTTCTTAGGGCTATATTGGCGTACTTTTAGAGCATGAGAAGTGAAATATATTTTTTGTATGTCGTCGTAAGTAATTTAAAATTGAATTTTACTGATTCTGTTTCAAAATTACCTCGTAAGTAGATTCATTTTAATTGTTTTCCCGCAGGCGAGAATAAACGAGATTTAAAATTAATTTCTTAAGTTTTTATTGAATCTGATGAAATAATAATAGCAGGTACGTACTGATAAAACATTTATATTTAATGTAATTGAAATTTACAGAAAATAATAACAAAAGTTACTTTTGATGAAAAAAATAACATTGGTCAAAGAACTTATTATTTTGAACCGACTTCATAAAAGGAGGAGTTTCTATTTTCGTCTGTATGTATTTTTTTAATGAATGCTCATCGATTTTTTCGTCAATTATATGGTAGAGCTGGAGTTCGGAAGCTTGCGCGGTGGTCCCATAAAAAATTGCTTGTGTATTTTTTGAGTTAGCTTCTATATATGTATATAATAGGTATTTTCCCAATTAGTATATGTGGGTGATGTTATAATAACTTCCTGTCACTGTTATTTACATAACAAGTAGTGGTACAAGTACTTGTATAGGGTAGGTATCACAAATTAAAGTGAAAAAAATAAAAAATAAAATAAAAAATAAACAACCAGTCTTTGGTTTTGTATTTTCGTTTTTGCCACCGACTTCCGAAATTAAAGTTGTTTTGCACTTTGTGTTTTGAATTACTATGCCTTTTACATTGCTACTATTGCTTTTCATCATCATTATTTCAGCCGAAAGACGTCCACTGCTGGACATAAGCCTCCCCCAAATGGGTTTGCCATAATCGCCACGCTTGGCAGGCGGGTTGGCGATTGCAGTATGCTGTTAAAAATGCATAGAGAACGCTGCTGCCCATTCTCTAGTAAGTCCCTTAGTCGCCTTTTACGACACCCACGGGAGGAAATGTGGTGGTGCTATTCTTTACGTCCGGCACCACACGGCACTTTACGTCTGCTTTACTATTGCTTTTACCTTTAACAAATCTGAATTCTCAGAAAAAGTCCATGAAAAGCCTAGTCCATTTATCGACCCCCAGACAACTCTGTATCATGAATAATGTTGAACCGACTTGTTCTTTAATGCATGTTAACTTCAAATTCCAACTATTGTGCAACCAATACAAAATGTTGGTAACAGATCTAGTTTCAATACACATTGTGTATGTTCCGGAGTTGCAAGTTGTATTGTTATGCTGTTCTGAGCACTGTATTGATGTTTCAGCAGTTTAAATAAGTAATTTTGTGGTTCAAACGGAGCTCTGTTTGTAGTAATTGCTTATTAGAGTCCCACCGAATTTCGTTTTCAGATTTCGCCAATTTTCGGCCATTTTCGATTCAGGCCGATTTTTTTTTAAATTTTGCGGCTTTTGCTGGAAGAGTTCCAGCAATTTTTTTTCAGACAAAATTAATGAGAAAATGTAAATTGCACGTTAATTGCTTTTCCTAGAGTATAATATCAGATATTATGTTAAGAATTATGCCTTTGCCTTTAAATGTGTTCCTTACGGTACTGTACTAAATAAACATTTTACTTTATTTCTTTCCTTTGAGAAAAGTGATTAAACTTTAGTTGATTAGTATAGTTAAAAATAATATAATTTCAATTGCAACACTTTCAGTATTTTTTTTCTTTGAAGACATTGTAAAAAACTAATATATTTTTGAATAAAATTAAATCCGGAAGCTTTTATTTGCGTAAGTCCGCAAAAAATACTGAATATAAATCCCCAACAAAAAGTATTGGTTAATTTTCGTGTGAATTTAAGTTTACACGGTTCAATGCTTTAAAGATTGACGCTTTATTTATTTTAATTACGCTATAGACAAAAACCTACCGAAGAACAAAAAAAAAAAAAACAATTTATCGTATTCGGTTTTCGGCTAAAAACAAACTAGGTCAAATATCATTTTCGATTTCGGCCGAAAATAAACCATATTTGGTCGGCCTCTAGTAAATACTGAGGTCTGGCGATTTTAGAGTGTATTTTGGTAACCCAAAGGAGTTGTGTGATAATATTTGTAATGAATGAAAATGTTTCAGAGGAATTATATTTACCTCCTCTGAGGTCCTTTACAAATAGTTCACTGCTAGTAAAACATTGCATTGCATTGCTTTTGTGAAGACGATTTTCCTAAAATAAAATTACTATAATAATAGTAATTTTATTCTACGAACATCGTCTTCACATTAATGATAAAATAAAATGTATGTATACAAAGTATAGATGTATTATAAGAAAGAAAGAAAGAAAAATAGGTTTATTTGTCACAGAAACACGTGCATACAAAAAGATAATTAACTTGAGTAGGTGGTATACAGAAAAATAAAAAATAAAACAAAATAGATCTACATTCCAATCACGAGCACAAAACAAAATAGTCGGCAGCTGCACGTCATGACTGTGACAAGAAGGCTTCCACTCAGCATGATGCTGTGCTATGAGGGACCCACAGCACAGCGCTGATTTTCAGTGGTTACCCGGAAAAGACATACGGAAACCAAGTCAGGTTTAAAGAAATTAACATAAATAGGCAACTAGATAAAATAAAACAAACAGTACTCAGTATATAATCTAACAATAGTACTCAGTATATATACAACCAGATATATAAATAAATATTATTAGATAAAAATAAAAATAAAACACAAAATAATCCGCAGGCATCACGCGCGTGTAGACATAAATAAATAAAGTAGGTATCCACTAAATCATACTATTACGCAAGAATATAATTATGTCTCGCTCACACCCCCACCTTCGCGTCGCCTGCGCGCGCGCTCACAATCACATTATACAATCAAAATACCGTTGCATTCCTTCATTTCTCTATTGTGTCTATGAGCGTGATGACGTACTGTGAGTAATCGAGCCGGGCGCCCGGCTCGCGCGCCTCGGCTCAGCTCGATAAGAGTAACAGTGGAGTTTCTTGCCCATTCTTCTCCAAAGAAACTACCTTTTGGAAGTGGCAACTAGAATCAATTTTATTTTCTTGTAAATTTTGACATTCAAAAGTGATATTTATGTGCCTATTTGAAATAAATGCTTTGACTTTAACTTTGAATTACTTCTAACATAACTTTCTCTACCGCTATGAGGCGTTGCTGTGTTTGAATGTTTGGGTTACTGGTAAAAGACGCATGAGACATTTTAACTTTGTATCTGGTATTGCAGATGTCCAGCCGTTGGTGACCACTTAAACTATCATAATAACTAAGTATAGGCTTGTTTTGTATCTTTTCCAAATAGATTTCGTCCCCGTAGAGCGAAAAGTCACTAAGTCGAAAAATGCCCAAAATTACTTATAAATGTCACTAAAATCAACATTTTCTTCTCTAAATATCTGTCTAATCGTCATTTTTGTAGCTGCCCACGCTTTTGTTTTACGAAATGTGAATAGTAAGTATATCATCCTTTTGTACCCCACAGCGTAATGGGAGAAATAACTAATTTAGTCAAATTATTATACACTAGCAGCCCGTCCCGGCTTCGCACGGGGTAGACAATTATCATTTTAAGACTCATTTTTCTACACCTTCGGTTACATTGTTCAAATTTTACCAAGGATCCCAAATTTTTTTCAAAATGAAATGTCAAATTGGAAGAATGTAGCATTCTATAGATGAAAGATTTTTTTAAATCGGCCCAGTACTTTTTGAGCCTATTTAAACATACAAAAATAGGTACAAAACTTTCCTCTTTATAATATTATTATATATTATATTATATTATTATATATATATTATATATAAGTGTAGATTTATCGAAAATTTACATCACCCGAAATTAAAGCGACTTAATTACTTTTTCTCTTAATTTATCAATGCATACATACGCCTTTAGGTAGTCTCAAAATCACTAAGATGATTTACCTACTGAGTTTTTAAAGTCGTTGTTTGCTCATTGTTCGCTAAGACACGCAAAAGCGAAAATTAACTAACTCGACTTAGTGACTACTCACTCTTTATTTTTAAATTATTTGTACAATTCTACAAAAGAGAACAATTAATTAGTTTGATGTTTTTAAAACGACAACAAAACAACAAACAACATATATTTGTATTACCTACAAGTAGTTGTTCCGGGTCTGACTGTTTGTGTATGTGAGTTTAAATGTTTGTAAACGCACCCACGATACAGGAGAAATTCCTAGTGTGGGGCAACGTTTTTAAAAAAACATAAAACAAAAACTCAATTATTAGAGGTTTTCACTCTTATCATATTAATATGTAACGGCAAGCCAAAGTTATATCGATTTTTATTATCAAAAACTTTAACTCTCATTATCTCAAAACACGTTTTTTTGTCTTAATGACTTTTCGCTCTACGGGGACGATTTATTTATTTACTGATTTCTTCAAAAGGCAACTACAACATGTAACAATCACGATACTTATATCACTAGGTTCACATTATAGGTTTCGACCTGATTATCACCCAAATCGTAATCGCACAACATGACTATACCCAAAGTCTCTAATTCAGATAATTTATGTAAACAAATTAATGTCAAGAAATGTCACTGTCAAAATGACAGGACAGTCGTGCAAAACATTTCATCATTTTTTTTTTGTTGTTAATAATCATCTATGAAATTAAAGTGAATTAATTATAAGAACTATGCAAACAAAATACCATTGCCAAACAATGTTTTATGTAGTGTGTCGGAGACACGGCCTATGATCGTCATAGTCAGCCTTTTTAAGTCCACTGCTACACGTAGGCCTCCCAAAATCGATTTCCACTCGGAACAGTTTACAGCCGTTTTTATCCAAAATGTGGCTAGATATGCTACATTCAATATGCATCAATGAATGAGAGTTGTAAAAGAGATGTAAAAAATTTGAAAATATTTGGATCTCCTGCGTTGTTACCAGTATCATAAAATATTTTATACCATAAAATCTAATTGTTTTAATAACATTACGGTATGATATTTTTTAATTAATATTTCTTAAATTCAGTACTTAAAAGAAAATGGAACCTTATTTTCGCCATTTTATATGAATTAACATTACGAAGATATTTTTTAATATGTTATCCCCTTTGTTTACAATGATCTGGATTTGAGACTTTGGGTATAGCAACATCAATTATAATGATGACGACCGTCATCATCATCGGTTGGTGACTCCTCATCATTTACATTTTTCTAAGGGGCCTCTTCGAGTTGTCTTCGGCCCCTCGTACGCCTTCCAAAGGTCCGGGACTCGGTGCCATAACAGATCAATAATTTTTTCCTTGTGGAAATGCTTATGCTTACCCTGCGACGGTGGAGAACGGAGGGTTAATTCGGACTCCTACCCACTAAAACCTCGCTATTCCTACTACTATAATAGGTTGAGACCCCGGGAGGTACTTGTACTTGACACCCTCACATGGTGTCATTGATCTGATCAACACAATATTTTTCAAAGTAAATCTCTTATACATATATTTTTTTTTAATGTAAGTTTAAGCGAAAACTAAGTACACGCCACGGCAGCAATAAGTAAGTTAGTGCACGTGTAGTTAAGTGCACGGGCAGGCAATGTGATGCGACGGGGTGGGTCGGGAGAAAAAGAAATTTCACGCGGACAAAGTCGCGGGCAGAAGCTAGTACATATATAAAATTCTCGTGTCACAATGTTAGTTACCATACTCCTGCGAAACGGCTTGACCGATTTTTATGAAATTTTATATGCATATTCAGTAGGTCTGAGAATCGGCTACCATCTATATTTTTTTTTAAGTTTTTGTTAGGTAGGTAGGGTAGCGTAGTTAGGTAGGTAGGTAGGGTAGTGTAGGGTAGGGTAGGGTAGGGTAGGTAGGTAGGGTAGGGTAGGGTAGGGCAGGTAGGTAGGTAGGGTAGGGTAGGGTAGATAGGTAGGTAGGTAGGGTAGCGTAGGGTAGAGTAGTGGGATTTATATTATAGCTTTTCACAGAACGAAGTCTGTCAGGTCAGCTAGTTAGACTATATTATTCGTTACGAAGTAGTGTTGAGTAGGACATACAAGAGGCACCTCAAATGTCCCATACAAAACGATTGAATGTCCCAACACCTCAAAATAAAATTTTGTACCGCTTCAAAATTTTATTGTTTTTATTTTTATTCGTATGTCACAACATGTCATACAAATGAATGAATCTCGAACTGACAAGTGAGTGAGTGTGGTGAGGTGAGTGAGGCCTGACAATGCTGACGTGAGGTGAGCGAATTCGAATGTCGTCCTATCTTCTGTCGCAGTCGCACTTCTAGCTCGCAAACGAGGTCTTGCCTTGACTCGTTTTGTTGGTTCACTTCAAGTGAGCGGGACAGCGCGGCCGGACGAACGAATGTGTGCGGGCGGGAGAGTAGACCTTATTAATGTAGGTTATATGAAGTGGCTAAAAAACGACTGTGCATATCTGCTACAAGTGTTCCTTCGGAAAGAATTTTTTCGAAGTCTGGTCAGGTTATCACCGAGAGACATAACAGACTCGGCGGTAAAAAAGTGGCAATGTTGCTATTTTTTTATTACAATTTGTAATTTTTTTTTCTTAATTACCTATTAAAAAAAAAAACATGTCGTACGCTGTTTACTTAATTTGAGACGCAAATTTTATTCGTCATCCTTCTAAACTACGATGCGTTTGTTGTAGTCATGCATTACTCAGTAATATGATATTTACCCTATCCCTCATATTTCTAAGCTCAGCTCAAAGCCTCGTATTTCTTTTGTGTTAGTACTTCAAATAAGGTGGGACAATCTGACATTATTGGGACAATTGTCACATTTTTGGGACAATATCCCATTGACGTTACATTGTCCTATATTGTAATATTGTCCCGCCTCATTTGAAGTGGTACAATGTACTACCTCACCAAGCTGAATGAGTTACTCATACAAACTCATCAAAATTGCTTGTCCTACCCAACTCTATTACGAAGAGCTTGTCTTAAATTACAGAACGAACAAAAAGTCTCCAGTTGCAGTTGCAAGTCATACAGTCATACAAAAGGATTAATTTATGAGGATACAATGTGGGACACCGGACATGTCGTTCTGGGGACAAAACAGTTCCCTCGACAGCACCCATTTAATTTTATTCCGCCTAACTTTCAGCGTAGTGATGTACTTTGTTGCGGATATTTGAATTTACATTTATCCGCAAAAAATACTTGGCTCTTTGAAAAAGTAAGTAAGTTAGTTTAGTTGTTTCCTTATTGGTGAAGTGCTTCAGAAAGCCAGACCTTAAGGCTGAGGCTACAGTAGGCAGCGATTTGCGATGCGTCTGGAAGAGCGAAACGAGATAAACATGGTATGGCTACATTATATGCGAGAATCCGGCGTATATTCGGCGATGACATGGCTACAGTACACATGCTACACAACGAATTAGCAAGAGCGATTCATGCGGGTGGGTATACTATAAAAAGTATAGTGTAGCCGCATGAATCGCTACGCATAATGGAGCCACACGCATATTTAGAAGCACTGTTGAACTAGTCGTGCAAGTGAGAAATTTTCTAATAAATTCGCTTCAATTTAGCTGATATATTGATGTAGCCGATGCCGTGATTACAGTAATGTTGTTCCTATCGCATTAAGAAATCAAAAATCGCTATACTCATTAGACAAATATGTCATTATGTCATTAGACAAATAATGACTAAATAACGACAGTAATTCTGTAATATTGTTGAAATTACTAATGTAAATGGTAAATAGATTACAGTGCTTTGTATTTATCGTAAAATAACGGAGTTTATTAAACGTTTACATCGAAATAACGAAAGGGTGAGAACAGTTATTTGTCTAATTTTATAATAATTGGAGTATAGTAATATTTGATGAACGGTGTAGCCATAAACGTGAGCATTCATTTATTTGTTTTAATCGCTCACGTGTCGCAGGTCGCGTCGCGGCCTAATGTAGCCTCAGCCTAAGAGCGGCCAACCCGTCATACTTTTCATACAAACGCTCGTACGTGATCATAATCACGTAAAAAACACGTAAAAAATTTGAACAAATTGGTATCATGTGCACTATATCTAGGTTTTAATGAAAGCAAAAAAAAAAAATTTGGAGAAACAAATTCAGTATAAGCCTCCAAAAATCTGGTTTTTGCAAACATTTTACCTGAACTTTGGCCACTCATAATGTACCTACTCATAAATTGTAAAAATAAAAATCTCCATAGAAACATTGCACATGTAATGGAGATTCTAAATAATACACATTTATTTCACAAACTTGTAAGGCTTTCTCAAAAACATGTATTTCCTGGAACAAGTTATATGAAATTTCCGCACACTATATTTCGTTCTATGTTATTACGTTCTCACTTGCTTGTTAGCAATAATATTGCGTTGGATGAAACAACAAGCTTTTCATTCATGCTCGCGTTGACGATATACGGACCGGGAAGGGCTTAACCAGATGTGTGATGAATGTAAACGAAGGGTCGTAGCAGTTGGCATTCCGTAGTTTCTGCCTACCCCCATAAGAAGAAGCCATGAGTTTATATGGGTATGTAAGTTACGTCCACGTGGCTTTTTCTTCACCCTAAATCAAACAATTTTTTTTTTTAGAAATTTGAAATCTGGTCACGGTTTTTAGGTAAGTGGGTTATGGAGATGCCGAAAAAAAGACTCATTTTTCTATAAAGAGGGGGGGAAATGGGGGTTTTGCGGTGGGAAATTATTTCCCTTTATCCGGTATTTCAAAGCAAAATGTAATATATAATAATAAGGTTGGTACTGATTAGAGTTACCAATAAAGAAATAAAACAGAAATTTTATGGTAGTGTCAATTGGGAAATAATTTCCCAATATTTGATTAAGGGTTAAATAAATGTAACTCCATACACCGTGCCATGTGAAGACGGGCTTAAAGAATAGCAACACCCCATTTCCTCCCGTGGGTGTCGTAAAAGGCGATTAAGGGACTTACTAGAGAATAGACAGCAGCGTTCTCTATGCATTTTTAACACCATACTGCGATCGCAAACCCCCCTGCTAAGCGTGGCGATTATGGCAAACCCCCCCCTTTCAGGGGAAGCCTATGTACAGCAGTTGACGCCTTTCGGCAAATGATGATGATAACTCCTTACAACATAAGCTATCTGCCAGTGAAATTACCGTCAAAACCAGTCCAGCCGTTTCGGAGATTAGCCGGAACAAACAGATAGAATGACAAACATTTTAAAAATAGTTTTTTTTTGTAAATGTCGTATATACTTTCATATGCATTTAGTAAAATGTTGTTATATTGACATTCAAAATCAAAAAATCAAAATATTTTATTTCACATAAACCTACATGGGCACTTATGAAACGTCAGAATCTAGGTGCTCGGTTCGAGTTAGTCATTACAAAAAAACACTTCAATTGTATTTTATTTGTATAGATAGGTAGGTACTTTGTAATAACGTTAGTAGTGAGTACTACACTATACTCCATTTACTATAGCATTAGACAAATAACGGCTAAATAACGACAGTTATTGTGTAATATTGTTGAAATTACTGCACTTTAGAGTTATTTTTTTAAGGTAAATGGTAAATAGATTACAGTGCTTTGTATTTATCATGGAATAACGTAGTTTATTAAACGTTTACATCGAAATAACGAAAGGGTGAGAACAGTTATTTGTTTAATGTTATAATAAACGGAGTATAGGTCTGGTTCGATCACCAAATCATCCAGTACTAGAAACTAAGCCCCGTATATAAAATTCACAGAATTTGTACTAATATTTTATTAGTTTAAATTTTTTCTAAAATAGGTACGAACCTATAGTCTGTTCCAAAATTGTTCACAAAATAAATGAAAAAAAAAAAAATACTGGTTATTATGCTAAAAGGGAATCTCAGCATAATAATAATATACAATTTTATAATTTGTAATTTGTATGGATTAATTTTATCTGAAGTAAACTAATCTATAATATAAAAATGAATCGCAAAATGTGTTGGTAAGCGCATAACTCAACAACGCCTGGACCAATTTAACCAATTCTTTTTTTTAAATGTTCGTTGAAGTCCAAGGATGGTTTTTACGTTTCTTTTAATGGTTTTTACGAAAAATTAGGGTAGGGTAGAGTAGGGTAGGGTAGCTAGGTAGGTAGATAGGGTAGGGTAGGGTAGGGTAGGTAGGTAGGTAGGTAGGGTAGGGTAGGGTAGGTAGGTAGGGTAGGGTAGGGTAGGTAGGTAGGTAGGGTAGGGTAGGGTAGCGTAGGGTAGGGTAGGTAGGTAGGTAGGTAGGTAGGTAGGTAGGTAGGGTAGGGTAGGGTAGGGTAGGGTAGGTAGTTAGGTAGGTAGGTAGGTAGGTAGGTAGTTAGGTAGGTAGGTAGGTAGGTAGGTAGGTAGGGTAGGTAGGTAGGGTAGGTAGGTAGGTAGGTAGGTAGGGTAGATAGGGTAGGGTAGGGTAGAGTAGTGGAGTTTATACTATAGTTTTTGACAGAACGAAGTCTGTCGGGTCAGCTAGTTAATAATAATAATAATGTCAGATGACAACATAAGGTATACAAACTGTTGCTGATTTTTAGCTGCAGCCCACGAGCTACATACGCTCAACTAATAAACACATAGGGTAGGTACACATGCATTTATCTGTTTGAAAAAATCACTATCCGTCAACATTAGCGTGTCGTAACAATCCGAGTTACTAACATCACTATATTTAGTTAGTCTCGTATCTAATCCCATGCGACAACAAAGTTTGAATGTATCCTTACAGTAAATAATTGAGGAACCAAACCTTTCGTACGCTTGGGATTGAAATTAGTGTTCCACTTAAATACACTCTCACTCACTCCTAAATCGAGCCACCCTGCACTTTTGTATACCAGTCAATGGCTTTTTAAATAGTCGTGAATTCAAATTTAGAACAGTGACGACACCAACATGAAGGCCATTATGTCAGCATCAAAACTGTATTTTTTATCTCATCATTATTTTGATGTGTTAGGCCTTTATACCTTACATGGGATTGCACGGTGGTTCGATTTAGGAGTCCAGGAGTGTGGTGTTATGTGTGTGTTAGAATAGAATAGAATATTCATTTATTTGCACAGAATTTAGGTATTTACAATAAGGTTGGTAAGTTGCAATAATATTAAAGAATCCTTGTAAATTCTATTATTTTGGCATGCAAACATTAATACAGTTCATCATCACATCGATATATAATACAACTAAAATTTATCAGCTAAGAAATTCGATACGGAGTAGTAACATTTATTTGAATGAATGAATTAATGATTTTATTCCCTTAAATTTCTTAACACTATACTCTATTTACTATAGCATTAGACAAATAACGGCTAAATAACGACAGTTATTGTGTAATATTGTTGAAATTACTGCATTTTAGAGTAGTTTTTTTATGTAAATGGTAAATAGATTACAGTGCTTTGTGTTTATCGTGAAATAACGGAGTTTATTTAACGTTTACATCGAAATAACGAAAGGGTGAGAACAGTTATTTTTTTTAATGTTATAATAAATGGAGTATAGGTACATTGCCCCACAAAACTGCTTACGCAGTTTAACTGTAAGATCGTTGAGTCTCTCTTAAAATAAATATATTGACAGGTACATCTATAAACTAGTTATACTTAATACCTACACTTACATAGAATCTAAAAAATACAGTTAGATATGATATAAGTACAGTTAGTTTTTTTAAAGTTGTTACAGGTTCCTCTTTTATAATAATAACTAGCTTTTGCCCGCGGCTTCGCCCGCGTGCATGTCGGTTATCGCATAAAAAAGTACCCTATGTACTACCCTCTCCATATCCCAGGCTATATCTCAAAATTCTAACTTAATATTAATTTTAATGTGACTCACTATGTGTTTATTACGGAGCTGGTAATGAGTTGAACTATCGAACTAATGTGCACACTAATAGGGTTGAAAATAAAACCACAATTGTGGACTGATCTAAGCTGGTTTTTTAATTAAAATTGCGAGACCCCAACCAAATCGCGGTAACGAAACCATAGCGAGATCTATTTCGACGTCAACGCCATCTATCGAGCTTGACATCAAACTTTTAACATTTCACAATAATAACTATGGTTTTATGGTTTCTTCATGAACACTATGTGAATAGAAACCGAAACAAATGATTTAATATAGTAAAAGTACTTATGTTCTGAACGTGAATGGTGCATAAATTTTCTCAGGGTCACGTTCGCAATTGGACGAAATATTTGACATTTATTTTGTACTTGCAACACGATCTGGATGTAGAATTCGATTAATCGACTAATACTTGACCGGTTGACATTTTAGCGGGAACACCACTAAACGAACGAAAAAAGAAAACAAAATACGTCTATACTCTGTGGTCGTGTGGCGGTGTGACGCGATGCTTAATGTAAACATTCATCAAGGTTATACGTGCGTAAAGTAATGGATTTAATGAGAAAACGGTTTATTCTTAGAAGAATCTTATACAGAATTACTGAGAAATAAGTGTAGATTTCGTATTGAGTGTTAGTTTATCGAAAAGTTATAAATATGTCAGTGAAAAAGTAACGTAAGTTTTGGAATGCACAAATTTTGATCATAAGGCCGCCGTGTTTAGTAATGTTTTTATGATAAATATTCTTGTATACTGTTTGAAATACACGTAAGTAGCTAGCTTATTTATCTACGAACATAATTTGGCTAATAGCTACTGATATTATAGCGTATTGTTATCGTAATCGTATTTCCAAGAGTAAAATTCGGCAAACAAATACCTACAAAAAGTCAATAAAATGGATATAGTATGTTATCCTTAAGAGATAGACATATGCCATCGCGGACTTTTTTGAAGACCTTTTTATGATACACAATTCCACCATACATTATTTTGTTATATCTCAAAGGGTTTAGACAGCGTTTTCGTTGAAAGCTCCCAGACGGCTTATTTTTTTCCGACACCTCCAACAAATATCGTTAATTCATACAAAAATGCATACAAAAACATAACAAATTATATACTAAAACCTTCCTCGAGAACCAAGCTATCCATTGGTGAAAACAGCATGAGAATCGGTGCAGTAGTATTTGAGTTTATCGCGAACAGACAGACAGACAGACAGACAGACAGACGCGGCGGAGGACTTTGTTTTATAATATGTAGTGATAGTGATAGTGATAGTGATGTAGTGATGATAATAATAAATTGTTTTATTCAGAACAACATAGGATCCAATTTTGTTAGTACACACCTTAGATACTACAACTTATACACTAGGATTAGTAACTAATTTTGTGTGAAAAGTTAGAGAGTCATGTACTTACGAGGCATTTCATGCGGACAATGATTCCGCATGAGATGCCTCGGTACAGGAGCTCTCGGGTCTTCAGCCACGACTCTCAGGATGCTATTGCTACCCCCCCGAATCCTACTCACAAGCGATGCCACCTTTTTTCTGACGACAGCATGGAAACCATCTGTACGTGATTGGGCAAACATCTCCGAGGCACTACAGAAACGAGGGAGTTTCAACATCATCCTGAAATCATTATTATATTGGACGCGCAAGGCATTCAGCGTCCCCCGTGGACAGCTGAACCACAGACTTCCCGTGTACAGGCCTTGACAGTACGCTTTAAACAAGGTTATTTTGACCTTGGACCATTATGGAATTAGGAAAGTGGTTAAAAATTGTCGGTGCCATACCAAAAACACTTTTCCTCAACAAAGCAGTCCTATATCCAAATGTGCGTAACAAATTTTGGTATTGAGATCGCAAAGTTACATCTCGGTATCTGCTTTCCGATAAAGTTAAAAATAGATGTCGAGTACATTTAACAAAAATTTATAAACATTTAGCAAACATTTTTCTTACTACGTTGCCTTTTCTGAACTAGGGCTTCTATGCTCTATGTAATTATAGGTTTGTCACAGGGTGAGAACTAGGGCTTCTGTGAAACCAGACCAGAGATTCAGAAACTTATGAAAAATCGATAGACGTTCCGTTCTATGATTGAGGCCCCAGCATGACCCGTGGCGGCGGCGCGTAGTGTTCCACGCGCACCCCTATTGGACGTCACGGGGGAGTCGTACACCTCACACCCCACGGGCTTGAGGTGGCCTGCAAAGGCCGGCCAGTACTAGTCGGGGATCGTGAAAGGCGCACAAATTCCCATGATCCCCGGTTCAAGTATAGGAAGGAAACACCGTGGTGGTTTTTATTCAGCAAGAGTCTGACAAACCACTATGTCCAACCCAGGGTGGAGGACATTCCCCCCCCGGTTGGTTCCCGCATTGTCGAGGCGGGGGGCTTAGTAGCCGTGGCTTGGAGGGCCACGGTGAAGCTAAGAGGAACCCGAGCTGGGGGCCGCTCGTCAGGGCTTTTTTTTTGCCGCTCTGTGCGATGTGGATCGGGAGACATCGCGGCTGAGGGCGGGAGGCCGCGGCGGGAGAGGAGTGCCGGTATTGAGGTGCGCCGTTCTCCCTACCTTCCGCGGCCTTGACGGGGTCGCCACCGTATGATGGCGGAAGCAGTGGGGCTGCAGAGGAAGAGGAGTGTCGGCATTGCGTTGGCAGTTCTCCCTATCCTCTGCGTCCGAAAAGTGGTAGGCGGCGAGGCCACTCATCTGACCCGTCGCAGGGGGACCAAGAGCGCCTAGACACGAGGTCATCTGGCGCCCCTGTGCTGGTCTGATCCCTGGGGTGATGGGGGGATTACTCCCAGGTGGAGGCCAGCAGGCAACGGGTGCGGGGGAACCCTTGCCTGTATTGCACAGGCCTCCACCAGTGTCGGACGGGAATGGCCAGGTGTTCCCGGCCATTCCCTTACCCCCCCCCAACCGGGGGGCATGCGGGGCCCGCCAGACAGGCGGGCATGCGCCGGGAGGATTGTGGATGTAATGGCTATATATATATAGCCGGTTTCCCATGGCCCTCCCATCAAGGCGATGAGGGAACATCGCTGAGTTTTAGTGGGTATATTGCCATTTTGGCAGGGAGACCCACATACCCCGTCTCGTCCCCCGACGAGCGGGCATGCGTAATGCAATTCTCAGCGTAAAAAAAAAGAAAAGGGTGGAGGACATCTATGAAAGATTTTACACCTCGGAACAAACAAAAAAAAAGAACGCTACTTTAATTTACTTGAATTTGGATTGTTATAAGAATGGGCGAAGACCAAAAACAGGATATATGTATGGGTTGTGTGTAAGATGATATGGCTAGAAAGGGGGTGACTACTAAGATCCGACTAATACTTACAGATGTGTGGAAGCAAAACACATGCTGCGCCGACACAAAATAAATTGTGATAAAAGCAGTATTTCTAACTAAATAAAAACTAAAATCGCGTGTACATAACTTTTTTCACATTTATTTCACCCAACCGCTTATTCGCGCAAACATAATTAAATGATATTTTAATTAATTAAATTCTTGGTTAATTTATCATTATTTCACTACGTGGTTTGTAAAGTGAACTTTCTGCGTGTTATTAATTATAAAATCAATTTAATTTTGATGATTGTGCTCAATATTTTTTACATAGCCTACATGTTTACTCGAAACGACGAAATTGTTGTATTAACTATGATTACCAATACTGAGTGTTCGTAATCGGTGTATTTTTGATATTTAAATCAGTGACTTTATTGGTAACCCTGTAATAAATATTCAATTTCAGTTGGTATACTACCTTTCGCGGCACTAACAAAAAGTGCGCGGCACGAATTCATAAGCACGTCTAACACATACAATACTCCCGACTGCCACGTTTAGCCCTGAAATTATAACAACCGACGCAAACCAAGCTACATTACGTGTAGCGAGAAGTCGAAGCGACAATTTGTAGGCAACAAAGGCCGCCTCTTGTTGTTCGAAAGCGGGTAGTAGCGATCGTCACTTTTTAACCTTGTGAAAAAAAAAAAAAAACTGTTGCAGATTTGCAGAAGTTAAGTGTGTGCGTGATGAAGCTTGTTTACACAAGAACCGGGCCAGCCGGTCGATTCAGTAAAAATCTCACCGTGAGCGTGAAATGAACTGTCATCCTACCTGACGTTAGGGAGTCTAGAGATTGGCAGCTCACTTTGGACTCATTTCACCTAAATTTTTAACGGTGAGATTTTTAAATAATAGCGCTATAGACTGTGTTTTGAGCGTGAAAACTCAAGCGCCAAGACTGTGATGATTTCTTCGAAAAGGTATTTTGTTTTGGCTACTTGCAGCCGACGCGCATATGAACGGATATGAACGTGAACGCAGCAAAAGGAGTACCTATGGAACTAGCTCTTTACAAAGAGAAGGAGCAATATTTAGGTATATATACTAATAGTTTCTGCCTACATAAATGAGTGAAAGTCGTCAATATTAGTCGTGATATGTACATACCTGTGGTGGTATCTACAACACCACATGCAAACTACACATCAAAGACCTGACGTCACAAATCCTGCATCGCGCAATTAGAGTTTACCGCGCGACTAGCACATATAAAACATCTCGACATCAACTGTCGCCCCGACCCTTGCCCGTAAGCGAAGCGCCAGCACGCGCTATAGCCGAGCCTGTAACTTTAGATTCCCCAGATAATAATCATAACCCTGATTTTATCCAGCCACCGATGGTTCCTTGGCATCCTCCCTCCGACTTTGCCCTAAGCTGAGGTTCGTACCCCACAGGGGGTGCCCTTAGCGCGCAGTCGTTTAGTTTATAAGTTTTTACGCCCTGGCTGGAGGCATTAAGTTTCGTTAGGAGCTTAAGGCAACCACAGAAAAGTCCAGTTAAAGAGTCTCAACCTCTCATGGTTAACTCTGAGATGCCCTAGAAAAAACCTTCGGGCAGTTGCCCACCAGACACGACACCCGTCTGGTCGGAGGATGAGTGAATTTTACACCCTGTTCCTCATACTTCTATATACCTATTGTAAACTTCGACTGCGACCTTTGGCAGCCACTATAAGATAAACTATGGCAGCTTTTATAGTCGCCTAGTCTGCGCGCTAACTTACTTATATCATACAAAAACAAGTTCATACACACCAAACACTGCCTGCGATCGCCCTAAGCCACGATAAATTACCATTACTATCTTTAATAATGGTAAAAATACTTCCCGTCTCTCTGTTATTGGAGAATATTTTCAGTACATTTTACCCAAGGAAACTCTTCGGGATTTAATACTGAGGAAAGCTTGATGTAAACATTCAGAGGAAAAAGGGAATTCTAACTAGGTTTTTTTTTTGCTGTTAGGAAAAATGCTTTAAGAAAACTTTTGATTATCTGAGCTCCTCTGAGCTGGTGTCTTAGATTTTGCTTTAGGTTATTTAATACTAGCTTCTGTCCGCGACTTCGTCCCCGTGAAATTTCTTGTCCCCCGGCCCACCCCGTCGTATCGCATCGCCTGCCAGCGCTATTATTTCGTTTTCGCTTAGTGTTCTTTCTTACTTTTTGCTCGGCTTCTAAGAGTATTAGCGTCATGTTAAATAGTCTAAAGCCTACCTCAAGAATTGGGCTATCAAATGCAAAAAGAATTTTTCAAATCCAACTGGTAGCTCTAGAGATTAATGCGTTCAGACAATAAAAATAAAAAAACAAAAATAAAAAACTAACTTCAGTTTTATTTGATTCTCATTAAAGAAGTTATAGTAAGCCAACCTTAAAAGATAAAACTTTTTAAGAGGAACGATTCGTTCATACATGATTGTTGCGTAACTTTAACTGTTTACGGAAGTTTTTGCAACATTTTTCATTGATGTTCCGCTCCTATTGGTTGTAGCGTGATGTTATACAGACTATAGCTTTCATCGATAAATGGGCTATCAAACACTACAACAATTTTTCTATTCGAACCAGTAGTTCTTGAGATTAGCGCGTTCAAACAAAGAAACAAACTCTGCAACTTTATAATATTAGTACAGATTGAATCCATTTTGTTATGTTCTATGATAGTTTAGTAATTTGTTGGCAATATTTATTGGTATACCGTATACTCGTGTGTGCTCGTGGCTAAGAAATAGCCGCACGGGTCGATCCATCAGGTTAAGCTACGCTTGCCGAGGACTATAGCACTTGAATTCGCCACTAGAGGCGCTAGTGTAGAGTGAGGTCTCTAGAAATGTTAAATGTGAAACTGAACGTTCACTGTTTGCGAGATTTCATATCGCTTTGTTACTATTCATAATTTTAAAGATTGTGCCGTTCCTGATTAATTATGGCTTAAAATGTTAACATTTAGGATCTAATTTTGTTGCACTCGGAGGAAGAATAATATTTGCTCAATGTTTTTTTTTTCTGCTTAATGGTAGCCAATTATGGGAACATTACAACATTATTGCATTCATTTGATATTTACAAATATGATAAAATTAACATTTTATGTAGTAATGAGTACTTAAACATATCCAAAACATCCATAATATATACTATATATACTATTATACTATATTATATATCCATACTAATATTATAAATGTGAAAGTAACTCAGTCTGTCTGTCTGTCTGTCTATATGTTACGTTTTCACGCCTAAACCGCTGAACCGATCATGAAATTTGGCAGAGATATAGCCTAGGATATGGAGAAAGACATACGCTACTTTTTACGCGATAACCGACATCCACGCGGGCGGAGCTACGGGCAAAATCTAGTATAAAATGAAAGTATTGACAGGACCTTACTGGCCAGTGGTGCCAACTAGTGAGCACATAAACGATAACCCTCGTTGAAGCATAACCATCTCTACGTGCTGACTTCAGTTTATTAAAATAAAGAAGATACAGAAAAAAAAAAAAAAAAACCCTAAATCTGCAGTTTAAATTAAAAACAAAAACAACATGAGTTAATTCCGTATCACAAAGTACGCAAACAACAACAAAATTTTAGTTTAATTGTGCTAGATATCGTTGTTCTACGAACAATCAACACTTCCTACGTGTTCATTTGTTTTAACCCCTCCATAGTTCTATTTAAGGGTTGAAATTAAAAACCATACCAGTCTTATTCCTGTAATTTTTGAAAGAAGACAAATTAAGAATGAAAGAAAGAAAGAAAGAAAAGTATTTTATTTGGGTCACGCACTGGAAAAACAAACTGTAAAGACTCCCACACACTGGCGCGATATCGCGGGCGCGACAGGCAGCGCGAATCTTGTCACGCCCGCGATATCGTGCCAGTGTGAAGGAGCCTTAAAATAAGGAAAATAAAATTTACATTGTAAACAACAACAAAAAACATGTTATTATTATGTTTTTGCGAGGCCAAAAAGGTACCTATCTCAGCAAAATCCTGTGATATAAAAAAAAAATACCGCAGCGCTGGTATTCTGATAGGGCCCACAGTAATGTAATAGTTAAAAATATGTAGTAATTAAATGGTTTTAATCGTAGCGTGATTATCTTGAAAATAAAAAAAATCTAAAATTAAACTCAGTAATTACACAGTACGAACTATCTGTATTTGTACTACCTATCTCTAATTGAGTTGGACTCGGTGACTAACTATTCCGGTAGAAACTGACTGATTATTTACCAATATTTAATAAAAAAAAAAATATATATATATGAAGGCCATCGCGTCGTGTCATTTGTCTGTTCCTTGGATACGGAACTGTAAAAAATAGCTTTCAGTAAAGGTACTATGCAGTTAACACTTACATAATTTAAACATTGCATTATTATTATTTTATTATTTTTAATGATCGGGTCTGCTTTTGGCCTCGATCTCGCCTGATGGAAAGCTATGGATGAGATCTATGATGGAACGAGCGTGCCCAGAAGATGCCTGAGCACTCATGCTTTAAAGGCAGACGAGTTATATGTGGAAGGGAACACAGACGCTGGCAGAGAGTTCCACACTTTGGCTGTGCGCATAATGTGGAGGAGAAGCGCTGAGTACGACTGGACGGGATATCAACCAAGTACGCATGATACCCTGCAGTACGTCTGGTAGTCTGGTAATAAAAGGGTGACGGCGGGATCCGTTCGTGGAGCTCCTGCGAACACTCTCCGAAATACAGTCTGTAGAAGACCGATAGACAAACAACATTACGCCGATCAGCAAGGCTGTGTAGCCTAGACACCAACGTTTCGTCGCCTATAAGCCTTTTCGCTCGGCATTCCACCGAGTCAATTGCAAAAAGTTGGTATTTTGCTGAGCCATTCTCATAAGTGATGATATATGTGAGTGTGAAGTGATGTGTGTGTATAAGCAGAAAGCGCATCTCTATACATTTTTCATAAACAAAACTGTCAGTTATATCGGTATTTGCGCCTCTATTTATGTCAAAACGTCACATGAAACTGTTTGGGTACTTAAAAAGTTTCCTTTTGTTCCAAGTCGAGGTGGACGGGTGTTAGGTCGGGCTATTTCTAGTTCGAGAGTTTCTATTTGGCATTGTTATATTTTTTGTAAGTCATATTTACCGGAGTACCGTGTGGTGCCGGACGTAAAGAATAGCACTACTCCATTTCCTTTCGTGGGTGTCGTAAAAGGCGACTAAGGGACTTACTAGAGAATGGGCAGCAGCGTTCTCTATGCACTTTTAACACCATACTGCGATCGCCAACCCGTCTGCCAAGCGTGGCGATTATGGCAAACCCCCCCAGGTAGCATTTTTACGTCATTATGTCGTCCGTTTACGGTACTGCTCGACGTAAGAGACGTCATGTCTTGACGTCGGGGGGTCCCATCAGATGACGTCAATTTGTCACAGCGTCAAGACATGACGCTAAATCGACATCACCAGGACGTTCCGTTGAGTACTAGACGTTAAAATGACGTTAGTGTGACGTACATAATCGACGAATAAACTACGGACCCTAAAATGACCTTGGGATGACGTCATTTTTTGCCGCAGACGTCATTTTGCTACCTGGGCCCTCCAATTTGGGGAGGCTTATGTCCAGCTGTGGACGTCTTTCAGCTGAAATGAAGTCATATTTATTAGACTTGTTTTGCAGTACACAATTTTTACAATACCTAATATTAATAAATGTGGAAGAAAATGTGAGCAAAGTATAAGTTTTATACAGCAAGTACCTACTTTATTTATCCGTAAAACCGTATGCCCAGATATAGCTTAATGGTAACAGTGTCATTGTGCTATATCGGGGACAAATTCCTATGCTATTCCTATGCTATTGGTTACAGAGAAACTGAACTGTAAAGGTGTCTGCACACAGCGGGCGCGGCGCGGCGGGGCGGGACGCCGACGCGACGCTGAGCAGTTGTAATGTACTAAATATTACGGATGACGCCACACAGAGCCGTCCGGCGCGACGCGACGTGACGCGACGCTCTGTGTGGCGTCCTCCGTAATATCTAGTACATTACAACTGCTCAGCGTCGCGTCGGCGCCCCGCCACGCCCGGTCCCGCCGCGCCGCGCCCGCTGTGTGCAGACACCTTTAAAAATCATAGATACACACGGTAGATCTACACAGCAAAGACTAAAAGTTGTATTTTGGTGTCGGAAAAAAACCCGCAATACTAAAACTTTATTTTCAACACTACACTACACTAACCCAATCACTTAATACATTACAAAAGCCGAAAATCAAACATAATCATTACACATTCAGTCCGCCGGACTTTATTAATTAAAATTCATAATTATTAATAATACTAGTTCCTGCCGTTATTAAATTAAAATAATTACATGATCGAGCGAACAATATGAGGTTGGTCGACCGCTTATTGATTAATATGTTATTATTTATGTGAAGTTTGGCGGTAAAACCTAATTAAATTTGTTAGGTAATAACTGCTTCATGTGAACTCTAATCCCCGCTTGACCCAATCATGAGTTGAATGTAAGGCCGTATTTAAGGCACCGCTCGTCGCGCGATACGTGGTGTCTTTGTATCGCGTCGCATTTCGCGCCTGTTTGTCATCTCGATCTTCATTTTATTTTGAAGTGTATCTCAATTATTTTTATGCATGGTTAAGTGTTTTTATGTCTTCATTAATTCGTAAAACTAGTACCGCGTACTGCCTTTTTCTTTTGTTACCTGCCTTATATGTTTCTAGGTGTGGAAATTTCTAGAACTCGTCATTGTCGGCAACATCAGCAACACCAACTTCGTTAAATGTTTAAATATTTTTTTAAATACATTTTTTTTTACAGCGCCTTTATTATATTAACAAAAATTCTTTTATTTCTTCAAGAGTATTTTTTTGAGGAGATTCACGCTTCCATTTCCAGCTGACCTCTCATTGTACAGATAATGCGAGATCAGCTTATATCGGAAATTTATAGCTTGATATTTAGCATTGTGTACTACAAGGTCTACAAGGTAGGTTACATGCCATGTTTATTGGCTCATCGTTCAGTCAACGCCAGGAAGGAAGTTACTATACTCAGAAGGAACGAGAATTTAATTTCATGAAATTAAGTTCCCCATTTCCTCCCGTGGGTGTCCTAAAAGGCGACTAAGGGACTTACTAGAGAATGGGCAGCAGCGTTCTCTCTGCTTTTTTAACACCATACTGCGATCGCCAACCCGCCTACCAAGCGTGGCGATTATGGCAAACCCACCGCAATTGGGGCAGGCCTATGTCCAGCAGTGGACGTCTTCCGGCTGAAATGATGAATGATGAAGTTCAGGATTCCTAATGATCTTTCTCTTATTATTCCACTTCACTAATTATTTCACCGAAATGTTTTGCGCTTTTATTTTCTACCATCCCAAATCAACTTTTCCCTAACTGGCAAACTACCATATAACAACGCAAGCCAAACTTGTGCCTTGGTGGACTCACACGGTAAAACTTGTACTGTATTTTATACTACACAACTGATCTTAGTCCGCATACTTTATACTTTGATTTCTTATTTAAAGCTGCTGCATTATACTCTGGTTTAAAGTTGGAAAGCGCTTTTTAAGCTTTAGAGATGTTAGCGGAAATGAAAGATGGATTTTGCTCGTCGCTTTTTTATGGGGCTTGACTTCTGTTGCAAGTAGGACTACTATAAAGAAATTCTTAACAGCTCCCGCAAACAGGCACACTGAATGGACAGGTCCACTCAATTTGTGTGGTTCTTTCTTCAAAAGACCATTTCAGACACCAATCTACATGGTCTTCACATGATTTGACCAAGATTATGTCTGGACTTTAAAAGAGACTGTGACCTCTGAGTTTGTTTCGACCTTTCTTCTCAGAGTAGTCACATACGAAATGCCGACCTCATCTAGTTTTAAAATATGACTGTCGTGTAAAAGTGTTTGTAAAAACCTACTTACAGAAATAAAATCATTTATTATTTGTCATTTACCGCGGCGCGGCGGTGCGACGCGATTCTGGTAGAAGAATTTCCATGAAGTTTTCATAGAAATGGTTCTATTAGAGTCGCGTCGCACCTTCCTGTGGGAACCTTTATATGACTTCACTTGTGGGTAAACTTAGACCAACAACAGCTGTCCAACAATCAGTCTAACCTAGAGGGACCGTGTTACCCAGGTTCTGGGTTGTGGAGGTCAAATATAATAGTTAGCTATGCCTTTTGTATCCAGTTGCATCCGTTTAGACTGGAAGCCGATCCTAACATTTGTTAGACAGATGATGATAATTTAGGAATGCCGATACTTAGGTAATTTCCTTTGTCATACTGTGGACAGACGTCCATTTTCCTGTTCGCAATAAAATCATGTCATAGTTATAATCAGCCTATAATGTTCCCTCTGCTGGGACACAGGCCTCCTTTCTGTGAAAGGGAGTAAGAAGAAAGAAAGAAAAATTGTATCTTCACAAACAAGACGCACGTTACATGAAAAATAGACAAAATAAACATACTAAAAACTAACTAACTAAAAGCCTCGTATTCAAAACCTTAAAAGTAACATTAAAAAAAAGTTTTATTGTTGTTCATTGCTTGATGTCAGGCCAAGACCACAGACTATTAGATGGTGCGTAAAGCCGTGTCTACTGCGCGTGTTTTTTCGAAACATTACACAAAAAACCTTACATGTAAATATTTGTTTTCAACAAGCTGCCTCCAAGCTGCCAAGCTGACAAGCCACAAGCTGCCAAGCTGACAAGCTGACATGCTGTCTCCTGCGTATTAAAATATTTTTAGATTAATAACACATTTCATGTAAATATCGTAAGTAACGAGTTCCGACGAGGAAGACGTGCTATCAGTTTTAGTCATTAAAGACTCAATATCGAAGATAAGACACAGATTTCGAATCAGACCGTATCTACGATTTCGAAATTTTAGATTTACCAAGAGCTACGGATTGATAACCGGTTTGGATTGGGCAACTTCTTTCGTGTTCCTGAAAACGATTTTACATAAACGGTCCGATGGGCAGAAATAGTACATTACTTACCAAGGGCTGTAAAAGAACGAAAGCCCGAAATCGCAGGTATTTGTGACCCGAGCCGCAGGCAAGGGTTATAAATATGCGATAGAGAGCTTTCTTTTTTACTGCCCGTGGTGAGTACACAATTTTACGTCTTCACCTGGCCATAAAGCGAGTTTTACTGTACGCGTAGCGTGCGGTAAAACTCACATTATGGCCAGGTGTGACGTAAAACATATATTACTTTTCTCTATGAGAAAAATCGTACATGGCAAATTGAATGACATTATCAGAGGTGTGCGGTGCGCACGCGGTGGTTGAAAATGAAACAAATCCTTCCCCTCTTCAACCGCGCGGGGAATGTTATCCACAAATGTGTATGGCCACGCCTCTTTGTTTCAATGTTTAGATAGATAGATAGAATACTCTTTATTATGTATACCATAAAAATTACAGATATAAATGTAGAACTGTTACATAGGGTGCCACAATGGGCGGTCTTATCGCTAAAAGCGATCTTTTACAGACAACCTTTGGATGGATCAAAAAGTAGAAGGACAATACCTACTGCAGGTAGTCAGTGGTGTACCATTTACATATACAATAAATACATACGTACATAAAGCATATAGATATTTATCCATACAAATATATATATGCAATACAATATATATATACATACAATAATAAACATGATACAAGAGCAAGGAACTTTAAGTAATGATGATGTTTAAGGAGAGAGGAAGTGATTTTTAACCAGAATTTTAAAAGTGGACAAAGATTGAGCACGCCTTATCGAGACGGACAAGGCATTCCATAACCGTACTGCTTGAACTGTAAAAGACTTGTCATAAAAACTAGTGGAATGCATTGGCATCTCTAGTCTCAAGTTTTCCGATGACCTCAGATACCTATTATGTGTGTCATGAAGGAACTTGAAACGTTCTTTAAGATAAGAGGGGGTTTTTAAAAACACGCGCAGGAGACACGGCTTTATATAATGCCTTGTGTAACACTGGTAAATGACAACAAACAAACAAAACTAAAACTCCCTAACGCGGTGGACCTTTGCAACAAACAACAAATTACAAGTAAGATAAAGCCGTGCGTCGCATCTGTGCAAGAATAGGTCGTTGCTCAGCAAAATGCTGTGACTTCGGACGAACCTATCGTCAACAGCGCTGATTTTCAGCAACTACCTCTCGATTGACATAATGACGTCGCCCTGTACGAGTGGTACAGCCCACTCATATAGGGCAACGTCATTATGTCACTCGGTCATCCTCCACGCGGTCCCAGTGCGGCTTGGTAGATGTCATGTCTTCGAATTTTTGGTTCTAGGACAGGCCGGATTCCTCACGATGTTTTCCTTTACCGTTTTGCGAGCAGTGGCGATGAATTAATTTATACAAAGTGAAGCGCCTGTCCGCCCGTGTGGCACTGGCCATAAAGAATAGCACCACCCCATTTCCTCCCGTGGGTGTCGTAAAAGGTGACTAAGGGACTTACTGGAGAATGGGCAGCAGCGTTTTCTATGCATTTTTAACACCATACTGCGATCGCCAACCCGCCTGCCAAGCGTGGCGATTATGGCAACCCCCCCCCATTCGAGGAGGCCAATGTTCAGCAGTGGACGGCTTTCGGCTGAAATGATGATGGTGAAAGCGCCTGTCTGGGTTTGAACCTACGAACTTTAACTCGTAAGTCACCGCCGCTACCACTAGGCCACCACTGCTGTCACGAAATCACGTTAACCTAATAAATAATATATCATATTCATGAAAGTAGAGACCATTAACCGAATTCGTGTTAGTCACGTCTTATTAAATGTAAAATATTGAACTTCTCACAAAGTTTTCACGGTTCCTAACTCGAAACTTCAATGTTTTATGGAGAACTTCGTTTAAACGATTTTCTTTGACTTTGCTACTTAGCTTTGGGTTGGTCTTTGGACTTAATTTTAAAATTAGGCTTACATAAATGCTTTTACATGTTTTTTAAATTAAAAAGTCATGGAGATTTTTCAAAACACCTCTATGAAAAAACAACCTTGATTTGCAAACATACATAAACTCACGCGTTCTTTTCGGCACGTCCAAGTTATTTGATAAATCCCGCCAGTCGAACTTTATGCTTTAGACTCTGTCATGCACCGCTAGGCAGCACTGGCGCCCCGATTAGTCAAGAATGGATGGCGCGAACTCCACCAACTCCATTGAACGCCACTAGATGGCGCTAGCGTACTGGATACAACTCGTCTCCGACATATATATTCAGTTATTATGCGAAACTAATGCTAAAGGCAGAAACTACAGAACGCCACTCCTTTTGCTTCGTTTACGTTCTACATTTGGTCATACATGCACGCCGGTTGTAAGTACTACGCACATGACCTTTCTGAGAAACATCACCAATCTTCTTCTTTTCGTTTGGTTAGGGAATAACATGGCGTTTGAGTTTTTATGCCACCCATGGGCCTCTGACTTGGCTACTTATGCCGTCGATAAAAATCTCTCAGGCATGCCGGTGTCCTCATCAGGGTTTCCATCACCATTTTTTAAGTTAATGATAATTATACAATACGCACATGATAGATAGATAGAATACTCTTTATTATGTACACCATAAAAATTACAGATATAAATGTAGAACTGTTCGTAGACAATGGGCGGTCTTATCGCTAAAAGCGATCTTTTACAGACAACCTTTGGATGGATCAAAAAGTAGAAGGAGAGACAATACTGCAGGTAGTCAGTGGTGTCAGAGGTGCGTGCCTTGGGTTTGAACTAGAGACCTGTAACTTGGTAGTCCGACGGTCACACTACTAGGCTATCACACTTTATGATCAGAGTGTCTAACTTTCAATTTTTCTACGAAGACAAATGCCTAAAATTAATGTCTACTCAGTAAATTGCATAAGCTGTAAATCGCCTAAAGATCAAAATGTTCAAAATGCTTAAAATGCAATAATTTCTAAGTAGTCGAGATGGTTAAAATAAACTCACACTAGGGACCTCTGAACTGTATATTAGGTTAAGTGAGAACTGTGACCACACTACGTGCCAGAAACAGTACTCCATTTCTTCTCCTAAAATAATAGACATATTGCAAGGTAGGCATTTTGGTTCATAGTCAGAATAAGGTTTAGTTCAAATCTATACTAATATATAAAGCTGAAGAGTTTGTTTGTTTGTTTGTTTGTTTGTTTGTTTGAACGCGCTAATCTCAGGAACTACTGGTTGGAATTGAAAAATTCTTTTTGTGTTGGATAGTCCATTTATTGAGGAATGTTATAGGCTATATAACATCACGCTACGACCAATAGGAGCGGAGCATAAATGAAAAATGTTGCAAAAACGGGAAAAAATATTCCTTTTTGAGAGCTTCCGTTGCGTGCGCTGCGTAAACGGTTTAAGTTACGCAAATATCATGTATGATGGAATTGTTCCTCTTTAAATGTTCTAAAAAAAAGTCCGCAACAGCATATGTCTATCTTTTAAGATTAACTCGCTATAACCTTTTTTATGGTAATCAAATTTGTTCGAAATTAATGCATTATTTCCGAAGGAGTTTTCATAAACATGGTATTAATCCTTATCCAAATAAATACGTTATTCATCACAAGTATTTAATTTTGAACAAAGTTGCCCTTACATCATTTAATTTCAATGAATATCTTAGGAGATATAACTGTTTTATAATAACTCAGCAGCAAAATAATGATCAACTCTGCGAGGTAGTCTATTCTAAAGTTGAAGAGTTAGTTTTTAGGGTTCCGTACCCAAAGGGTAAAATGGGACCCTATTACTAAAACTCCGCTGTCCGTATGTCTGTCTGTCTGTCTGTCCGTCTGTCACCAGGCTGTATCTCATGAACCGTGATAGTTAGACAGTTGAAATTTTCACAGATGATGTATTTATGTTGCCGCTATAACAACAAATACTAAAAAACAGAAAAAAAAATATATTTAAGGGGGGCTCCCATACAACGGACATGATTTTTTTTGCCGTTTTTTTTTGCACCGCCCGCGTGGATGTCGGTTATCGCGTAAAAAAGTAGCCTATGTCCTTCTCTATATCCCAGGCGGTCTATCGGCGGTATCTCAGCGGTTTAGGCGTGAAAACGTTACATACAGACAGACAGACAGACAGACAGAGATACTTTCACATTTATAATATTAGTAAGGATTTGTATGGATGGTACGAAACCCTTCGTGCGCGAGTCCGACTCGCACTTGCCCGGTTTTTTGTTTTTTGAACGCGCTAATCTCTGGAACTGCGAGTTGGATTTGAAAAAATCTTTTTGCATTTTACAGCCCAATTCTTGAGGAAGAATAACATTCCTATTAACTAGGACACAATTTTTTTTAAATGAAAGTTTATGCGAAAATGAAGTAAAATCACGGGCAGGCAATGTGTTGCGACGGGGTGGGTCGGGGGAACAAGAAATTTAACGCGGACGAAGTCGCGGGCAGAAGCTAGTACTGTATAGACATATTGCAAGGTAAGCATTGTGCTTCCTAGTCAATATAAGGTTTAGGCAATACTTGGCATAGACGTTTTGATTTGTAGTCAGCATGATCATAAAGGGGCTATCACTGCTAAGATCTTACAAGGTACTAAGGCTAATAAGGTCACTATATGTTTTTCTAGGGCCGGTTATTTCAAACAGTTCGTTAAAGTAATATCCGTACGTCAAATAATAACGATTACATAAATTATGATGTTTAACGTTCGTTAAATACAAAGCGTTGTTTCACTGCATAAAAACCGATCGTCAAAGTTCAAATGTAAAAGAATAAAATGACGTTAACCAGTGGGTATGACACTTACTGTAATCGTTATTTTTTAACGAACGTCAAGGGCATAATTTTGTGAAACACAGTTTGACGATAGTTAGCGCCATTTATGACGTATACGCGTGCGTTAAGTGGACGTGAAACAACCCGCCCTAAGAACAAAAAAGCAAAAAAAAAAACACGTTCAAAGTAACATACAGTGATCTATACCATGCATCCATCAGCTCAACCAATTCGGTCACAAATGGGGTCCGTAAACTAAGAATCAGCCCTCAATCAGGCTGCAAATATATTTTCCTTAGCACTGACCTTGTTCGAAACAGCCAATAAAATATTCCCAGTTCAGAGCAAAACGGATTACACCACAAATACCCATGTGTCACTCTGATTGTCACATTTGTCTTTTTTACGATGTCCAATGACGTTGCTATGGACACCGGCGCTGTCTTATAATTCCGTGACCTTTCGTGATACGAAGAAAAAGTTAGATTGGCTTTGATCTTCTGAGATTTTATTTCGACTATGATCTAGTTTTTTTTTGTCATAATTAAATTTTGGGAATTCGTCTGTGTTGAAGTGGTCTACGAGACTGTGAAAGATACTGTAATTGGGACTTGGGATATAAAAAGATTTTAAAAGATTTATTTTAGGTACAAGATCATACAAGCGTCTCTCTCTACATCATCACAGAAAGAAAGAAAGAGAAAGCGTTTATTGGATTAAGAACTTAAGTAAAATAAAATCATCTGCCTCGCCTTTTCCCAATTATGTTGAGGTCGGCTTCTAGTTTAACCAGATGCAACTGAATAACAGTGTTTTACGTGACGCTACTGGAAGCAGACACAATTCTGTTACCTACTGGGGGGACGATACTTCTTGAGACTGGTTAAGACTGGTTTTCAAACATTCGGGCAAGTTCCTAGCAGATCGGAAGCGCTACTGCTAAGTATGGGGCCCTGGGTTTGATTCCTAGGTCGGTCAATGTCTTTGATAGATAGTTACGCACTCTGGTAAGAACGCACCAGGGACCAACATCACAAACTATGGTCGGACCAAGGTGAGTGCAGGCAGGCTAAGGTAGCTCTCCCCGCAATTGATGGCCGCCTTACGAAACAGGTTCTCCGACTAACAAAACAACAGCTGCGTGTAGTTACAGCAGCTCTAACTGGCCACGGGTCATTTAATAAACACCTCTTTGTCATAGGAGTTACAGACAGTCCGCTGTGCAGGGCCTGCATGGAGGACGACGAGACAGCGGCTCATGTGCTACTGAACTGCCTGATGGTCGCCAAGTATTTCGGTAACCCAGGTACCCTACGTGAGATTGTCAGTAACACCTTGGCGTTGCTGGCCTTCCTTGAGCAGCTGGGATGGATCGAATAATCGATATTCCCATCCGTACGCAAAATACGCGCATTGACGTGGAGTTACGGACACCAGCCCGTTTTACCCATTACCTATTAGATAGATAAATAGATAGAATACTCTTTATTATGTATATCATAAATATTATAGATATAAATGTTACATAGGGTGATACGGTGACACAATGGTCTTTTACAGACAACTTTTGTATGGATGAAAAGTAGAAAGAGATTCTTTTTGATTTTTTTCTTTCTTTTCTTTCAATACTGCAGATATACCATTTACATATACAATATACAGGGTGTAAGAGACAGCCCTCCGTAAACTAACAGGGTGCATTCAGCTCCTTATTTTGAATCATATTCCACTGGAAATTTGCTCAGGAAAACTTTCATTTTCTTTATCGTTTTTTCAGTTACGATTCCCTTATTTTAATGTAAAGTTAAATTTTCTGTACGAAGCATTTCCATTTATGTAAATAAAACAGCTAAAATCAAAAAACCAGCAATGGATGTTGAAATACACTAACAAACGACGCGCGAAATCAGCTGTTCACTTTCTCCCTAGCTAAAGAGTTCGTCGAACTCACTCGCTGCGCTGCCGTTCGCTACGTGCGTTTTGCCACGATAACGATACACTGCGTGTGAGGTAATAAAACAAATCAGGTTTATTGGATTCCCATAATGTTCCTGAAATAATTTCATGTACCGGTCTTTTTATTATGATATACTGAAATCACCTTATCAGTCTGCGGAGGGCTGTCCCTTACACCCTGTATACATTCATACATAAAGCATATAGGTACTTATCTATATTAATATTATGTAAACAATAATAAACATGAAGAAATATACAAAAGCGACAACCCAACTACATCATTCCCATCATACATTCATCACATATTTGTTCCCGCGTCACTATTTATATTTATACCAACTTTGATTAGACGGTAAACGTGGTCAGCGTTTCCTTAAAGAATTTTCCCTAAACATTATGTGGATTTATTTTTCCTCCCTCTTTTGTTAAGGAAATGGACTCTACGTGTCTGCCTGTGTTACCTTTGTATTGGAGTTAGTCAGTATATTGCTGACAACAGATGGTTTAAATATTTATGATGTAGCTGGTGTAAGGAAATATTTTTGTATTTAATGTAGCAATAAGTTTGTATTTTTTAACCGACTTCACCGGGACTTTTCTTCGTGGGCGGTACCGTGTGGTGCCGGACGTAAAGAATAGCATCACCCCATTTTCTCCCGTGGGTGTCGTAAAAATCCACTAAGGGACTTACTAGAGAATGGGCAGCAGCGTTCTCTATGCATTTTTAACACCATACTGCGATCGCCAACCCGTCTGCCAAGCGTGGCGATTATGGCAATCCCCCCCCAATTGGAGGAGGCTTATGTTCAGCAGTGAATGTCTTTCGGCTGAAATGGTGATGATGATGAACCGACTTCAAATAAGGAGGACATTCTCAGTTCGTCGGATTCTTATTTTTTTTTAATGTAGGTTCTCCGATTACTCGAAGATGGTTGGACAGATTTGAAAAATTCTTTTATTTTGTTTGAAAGGGTATATTTTCCAGGTGGTCCCATTGTCATCAGGTCAGGATCTGATGATCGAAGGAACTCTCCAAATATTATAGCGATTTGGGTATTTTTTATAGTAACTCTTGCATTTGCTCTCGGAAAGCACCATTTGGTAAAGTGGAACTGATGATGAAGCCTACAGATGGTCACCGGGACTATTCAATAATAAGTATTTCACGGGTGGTCGATTGCTTTAATATACTTTTAATAACACGTCACAGTGCGAATAGTGAAATGGAGCTGTTGGTGAAACACCGGGAGAACTCCTCAACAATTAACATCCTTGCATCGGGAACAACATTTTGTAAAAGACGATGAGCAAGTTGACATTAGGCTATTGTAACTTAGATAAATTATAAACAGACCTACATAGGTATTGAGGTATGAGGAACAGGGTGTAAAGTTCACTCATCCTCGATAGAAAAGGGAGGATCTTCCAACCAGACGGGTGTTGTGTCTGATGGGCAATTGCCCGACGGTTGATGTCGGGATGTTGTATATATGCTAGTCGCGCGGTAAACTCTGGTTGCGTGACGCAAGATTTGTGACGTCAGGTCTTTGATACGTAGTTCACATGTGGTGTTTTAGATGCCGCCACAGACCTACAAAAAAGCAAGACATAAAAACATTTTAACGAAAAAAAAAATACTACAAAGTGAAAAATAACTTTAATTTCGGAAGTCGGTGGCAAAAACGAAAATACAGAACCAAAGACACCGACTTCCGAAATTAAAGTTATTTTTCACTTTTTTGTGTTTTTTTAGATAGCACTCTTGAGTCTTGAGTCTCGAGTTGTATGTCGTGAGCGTTAACACTGAGCCACCCTGTTCAACTATACAATCTTAACTTGAGATGCAGATACATGCCAGTGACCTTGATTGGTTAGCTTGCGTGTTCTGCACTGAGCTCACGCAACACGTTGTACGTCTAGCCAGTAATAGGACTCGCCCATCCAGGAGCGCTGTCCCAAATAAAACGCATTATGAATTTATTATTCATAAAACAAAAGGTATTTTAATAAAACACGTATACTAAAAGATCAATAATTAAATTATCTTTAAAAAGGTGAAGGTTTCAGAAAAATACGCTTGATAGATTTTGCGTGATTCTCAGTTTTTTTATCCACGTTAGATATAACTTTATAAATTAATTTCACTAATATATATAAACATAATCTAAAATATTCATAACATATTATGTTACTAAGAAAATGTTCTAATTTAACATTTTTTTTTTTTTCATCAAATCATTAAAAGTCGGTTATCGTCGCCCTAACATCAAACAAGAAAATCTTATTAAACAAAACACTGACAAATTCAAGATCCCCCAGTATGCATCGTGGTATCTGTCGCGTAACTTAGGACCAAAAACTTTGTAATATATTAGGAAGTTAAATAAACTGGGATTACATTAAGTAAGGACTTATCTTCTTGACAAAAAGGACTTGGTGCGTTACAACGTGGCATTTGTTATACAATTTTGTGAGATTAGACTTTTGAATGAGCTTTCAACTTTTGAGAGGCAAGGTTTAGAGTTTAGGTTTACAAGGCTTGTAGAAATTTAGATTTATTTATTACTAGCTGCTGGCTCCGGCTTCGCAAGCGTGGCATGTTCTACAAAGTTACTCCTTAAAACATCAGCTATCTGCCAGTGAAAGTTTCCTTAAAATCGGTCTAGCCGTTTCGGAGATTTGCCTGAACAAACAGACAGACAGACAATATTTTCAAAATATTTTTTTAGTTATGGTAAGTAAAAAGCTGTTATTTTGACATTACAAACAGACACTTCAATTTAATTTAATTGTTAGACGTTTAGATATTGAAGTATTTTGTGCTGTGTATATTCTGTTCACTTTATAGGTTATTCACTTTTTGACAGCTGCCTTAGACATAACTAGGCCAGATTACGTAAAACTTAACTTAAAAAAGCGAAATAAAATAAATATATCAACTGCCTTAACTTAATGGCTTATCTTATTTATGATTTACAGACATTATAATACCGTAAATGTATAAAATTTCTACGATAAAAAAAAAAAAACAAGTTATTGTTATGCCTATTAAATATATTTACATTCTATCGTACTAAGTGATGGGATCGAATGCATTCACTTCAAATGAATGAATCGAAAATAATAATTTTATATATACACGTATGACCCGCCCGGACGCGGCGAAGGTGGCGGCACGAGAGCGGTGCCTTTTGATAATTAATCATCATATCAAGTAATTTTAAATTATTTAAATTTTTAAATAATATAATCAGATTTAAAAAAAAAGGCCCGCGATAGAAGCTATGCAATAGCTTAAAAACATCGTTTCCATGGCTTCCTTACCACCTTTAGGTGTATCTCTTAAAATATTTGATATTTGAATAGATACACCTTCTATAGGTATATCAGAATAGAAAAACCTTGCCATCCACTCTTTGAATTTCACGGGCTACATTGACCGATCCCCCTTAAATTGTTTTCAATACAAGAGAAACAGACCATTGATTGAAATAAATATTAATACTGTCTGTTGGTGTGGTCGTTAAGGGTCGTCAGAAGCCCAAAAAGTCTGACAACCAGTCTTACCAAGAGGTATCGTGTTACCCAGTTACTGGGTTGTGGAGGTCAGATAGGCAGTCGCTCCATGTAAAATACTGGTATTCAGCTGCATCCGGTTAGACTGGAAGCCGACCCCAACATAGTTGGGAAAAGGCTAGGCAGATTGATTGGTTTATATACTTCAGGAAAACGTCTGAAGTTTAATTGAAGCAGTAATTTCTCAAAGACTAATGCACGAACCTAACATTTTGAATCGAGCGCTTTCCTTTAGTATGAGTAATTAATTAAATTTGCTTTTCATTCAAATATGGTTTGTTTTGGTAGTTGATTTGCAGAAAAAGAACTTCAAACGAATGTTTATGAATTATATCGCGGAATTAAACTAAAACCAGTATTACCTTGAGTTTTTTTTTTAATGTCGTTTTTATAAATCTGTTGTATGGTTTTTAGGATTCCGTGGTAAACAAGGAACCCTCATAGTTTCGCCATATCCGTCTGTCTGTCTGTCTGTCTGTCCGCGGCTAAGCTCAGAGGCTCTTAGTACTAGGAAGCTGTAATTTAGCATGGGTATGGGTATACATATTAATCACGCCGAAAAGAGGTAAAGTCTTGATTTTTTTCTAGGGTTCCTCCCGTACACGTAAAGTGGGGATGATATTTTTATTTCTCGTCTATCCCATAGTGTGGTGTATCGTTGGATAGGCCGCTCAAAAATATTGCGGGTTTTTGACAACCATTTTTCGATTCAGGGATCCGTTTGCGTAGTAATAAGCTTTAACTCAATCTCCTTTGTATTATATAAATGCATAGCACAGGTGTGAGTCCTATGTACTATAGAGCTACCATTGACCGGGTAATATGTCTTTCATTGACTTGAATGTGCCCTGGCGGTTGAGAGTATGTCATGCTCACTTAAATGTCTCGCTGATGGTGGCGTGTGAGTTGGATCATTTAGCTCCCTTCAAAATGGTTGAGTTGAATGGTGCTAATCCATGCGTCATGTTCGTGAACGGGTGCCGTCAGTTGGGACTGGTCATCTCTTAGCTGCCACGGGTTATTTTATTTTATGTTGTTTCTATTTGTTGTACCTACGCTTGACGCTTTTAACGTGTAAGTTTTTATTATTTTTATTTTTACATCGTTCTCACTTTTAGTTATAAATTCAACATTATAGATGTAACGAATACTTTTGTAACAATTTAATTTAAAAGAGTGTCCATGGAGTTTCTTCCCCGTTCTTCTCCATAGGTACCTACGCTTTGGAATGAGAATGTAGCTTCATTTTTCTTACTGACCGACTCCTTGACAATTCAAAAGTGCCTGTAAATGGTTTAATTGAAATAAATGATTTGAGTTTGAGTTGACTTTGAGTTTAAAGTGATAATTTTTATTAGAGTCTAGTGTGTACCCCTGCCAGCTTAATGGTTGTATTTTGATATGTGAAAAATTCACAGCAATAGTACCTACATATAACGAAGTTAAAATGAAAACTATCACCGCTAAGTAGGTTTTACAAGCTACCGAGTAATAGTCAACCAACATAAATTTGCAATTAAAAAACATGTTTTCCTATACATTTTGTATAGGAGAACGTGTTTTTGAACTACAATGTTAAGTTTGTTCTTGGGATAAATTCATCCCGTCTACGTAACCCTTCATTATGCGTGGTCTGACACGCACTTGACCGGTTTTCATACATGTCATGTATAAACGATGTTCGCAAATCAGAATTATATACTTAAAAGTTGTGAATCCATACTAATATTATAAATGTGAAAGTAACTATGTCTGTCTGTCTGTCTGTATGTTACGTTTTCACGCCTTAACCGCTGAACCGATCGTCATGAAATTTGGCAGAGATATAGCCTAGGATATGGAGAAGGACATACGCTACTTTTTTACGCGATAACCGACATCCACGCGGGCGGAGCCGCGGGCAAAAGCTAGTAACATACATAAATGCGCATCGAAACACTACATAAAAACCCCATGTAGAAATTAATCCAGTAAGTCAAGATGATTTAAAGGCTGTACCAGAATCCCGAACAACCAGGTGAGATAAGTAATTTCCCGTAGAACCACTGAATATGAGGCTGGGGACCAACCCAACCGACCTTATCATAAATATAACAAAATATTACCTCTTATAACATGTACCTTACGTTCGAGGACCAGAATTGTATGACAGGGTTTTCAACCTTTCCCATAAACAGTTAAGGTTGGTTTTAGAAAGAGTGTACAGCTAACAAATGAACGCAGGTCTTAAGTAATATGTTCTCACATAATTCTTGGGTTAGGCCCTTGTTGTTAATTTTTTTTTAGAGTTAACTTCTTTGGGTACAATTATTATAATTATAACTTTATTACTTTACGCTGAAGGTTTGAGTTGAGTTCAGTTATAATTTTAACGCGCATGATGATGATATTACGTTGTGCGTGGAGTTGCTGATATTTAATATTTATTAAACGGTTCTGTGATAAACACTATGAACGAATGATACTATAACAGCACAGAGTTACATACATTGCACACACATATATAAAAATAAACAAGTAAGTATTTCTGTTTCATGAGAACAGGCTGTCAAAAAACTATTCCTGCTCCATCTTCACATTAAAAGGCCCTGACATGTTTTCGCGTGCTTCTTACTCTCATTGAAACTGCTCTTATAACTGAGATATGTATTTTCACTTTCAGCCAGTACATTATTTGAGAATATGCGTTTCCCCATTTCTCATTAAGCTATGATGCGGTTTTTTTTAACTGTTATATTCAGTTCCTATGGTTCCATTGCATGAAATTACTAACTGGGTGAATGAGGCTCTTAGATCTTCAACTGCTCGGTCGTATTTTAAGTGTTTCTCTCGGCTATGTCTCAGCTGTTTTCTGCCAGGTGAGGTTGCTGTAAGAGGAAGGAGTTGGAGTTGGAGTTGGAGTTGCCTCTTTTTGTGAGAAGGTTGTTTACATAAAAGGATTAGTGAAAATAAGTAGAAGGGATCTGTGGCGGCATCTAGAACAACACATGCGAACTACGCATCAAAGACCTGACGTCACAAATCCTGCATCGCGCAATCAGAAATTACCGCGCGTAGGATCCTCTCTTCTCGATAAAGGAAGAGTGAACTTTACACCCTGTTCTTCATACCTGTATAGATCTATCCCTTCCACTTATTTTGCGTGCATTTCGCGTGCATATTTGCGCATACTTGCATTGCGAGAGAGGCAGTTGTCATTCACCTCGCCTCTCTCACAACGCGTAGATGTCGCTCAATCAGAGATATGCCTAATGCCATAACACTACAATGTGATGGGACTCGGTAATGTCAGTGGTGAGCAAGTAGCTACTTACCAGGGTGACAAGATAATGAAACAATAAAAAACCATCCAAGTGCATGTCAGACCACGCACAATGAAAGGTTATAGTTGGGATGAATTTATCCCAAGAACAAACATAACATTGTTGTTAAAAAACATGTTCTCCAAGGTATTCAGGACCAAATTATTGTGTCAATCATTCATCATCATCATCATTTTAACCGAAAGACGTCCACTTCTGGACATAGGCCTCCCCGAAGCACCGCCACCTCGACCGGTTCCGTGCTTCCCGCATCCAGCGGATTCTTGCGGCTTTCACAATGTGAAAGGCTGTGTGTCTGTGCCAATCATTATTATAAGTTTACTGTTTTTCATACATATAAACGATGTTCGCTCATCAGAATTCATCATCATCATCATCATTTTAACCGAAAGATGTCCACTGCTGGACATGGCCTCTCCCAATTGAGGGGGTTTGCCATAATCGCCACGCTTGGCAGGCGGGTTGGCGATCGCAGTATGGTGTTAAAAATGCATAGAGAACCCTGCTGCCCATTCTCTAGTAAGTCCCTTAGTCGCCTTTTACGACACCCACGGGAGGAAATGGGGTGGTGCTATTCTTTACGTCTGGCACCACACGGCACATTAACGGCTCATCAGAATTGTTTACCAAGCAATTGTGACAGCTGCATAGTACAGTAAAAATCAGCCTAGCATTTTCCCAATAATGTTGGGGTCAACTTCCAGTCTAACCGGATGCAGCTGAATACCAGTATTTTACATGGAGCGACTGTCCATCTGACCTCCACAACCCCCAGATACTGAGTAATACGATACCACTTGGTAAAACTCGTTGTCAGACTTTCAGGCTTCTGACGACCCGTAACGACTGTCAAAGATCCACTTATGACAGCCGAGACCAACGGCTTAACGTGCTTTCCGAGGCTCGTCCCCTATTACGAGTATACTCGTATGGGACTTAAACAACTGGCGAAATGTAGGTGTACTATAGGTACACCTCTGCCCAACCTTTCGGGGAATATAGACGTGATGTTATGTTTTATGTTATTTCATTAGTCTAGCATTTGACTCCAAATAGTTTCGTATAAAAGCCTTAACACAAAGGCCCAGGTTTTCGGGTAGAACAAAGTTTCGTTACAACAAATGGGATTAAAAAGGGATCACAAACTGTTCTAGGTGTTAGTTTTACCAAAGCTGAGCTATTAAGCGGATCAAAACGAAAGTAACTTTATGAAGTAAAAAGTTAGAATCGATTTTGTTGAAATAACTATTTCAACAAAATCGATTCTATCAAAAAAAAAAAAAAACTCTGCTTTCGCGATGGAGGATTTGCGTGACGTCAGTGTGATGGGTAGTTCGCATGTGGCAATATGGATGCCGCTACATATGAATTGAAAAGTCACATTGGTACTTTCCGAGATTTGAACCTACATACTCGTACACGAGAGGCGAAGCTTTTAAACACTCGGCCATCACGACAGTGACTTTGCTGTACTTCAGTTCTATGCCCTTGGTCCTTTTGTACACACGTATCAAGCTATACATTTCCAGTATAAGCTGATTTCGTATTGTATAGGATATTCGTACAGTGAGAGGTACGCTGGAAATGGAAATGTATAGCTTGATATGTAGCCATGTGTACAAAAGGACCAAGGGATTAGAACCGAACCGCAGCATAGTCACTATCGTGATGGCCAAGTGGTTAAAGGCCTCGTCTATCGTGTACAAGTTTGTGGGTTCAAATCCTGGCAAGTACCAATGTGACTTTTCAATTCATATGTGGTGGCATCTACATCGCCACATGTGAATTACGCATCACACTGACGTCACGTAAATCCTGCATCGCGCAAGCGTGTTTACCGCGAGTTTACAACGTCCCGACAACAATCGTCGGGCGGTAGCCCACCAGACACAACACCCGTCTCGTCGGAGGATCTTTCCTGCTCTATGGAAAATGAGTGAAATATGAGGGTGAGTGTGATCTTCTTCTTTTCGAGTCGATGGTACTCTTCTTAGTTTCTTTTTTATTTATTTTTATATTGTATGAGCCCAGTCGGTGGCCACGTTAATTGAGGCATCAGTGGCATTATTTATGTGCATCATGGTCATCCGAGGTGCAGGTGAACGAGCACTTAGGACACTCCAGCAAGTGGGTGTTCCGATCAGAAGCAACGCACTCGCACTGGGTGTTGGATGGGTCAATAATACTCCAGAAATTGTGTCTGCAGCGGCCTACTTTGGTACGCAATCGATTGAGAGCTTTCCATATAGGCCACTGCAGATCACGCCCGGGAGGCAAACGCTCCTGGGGTTTAACGAACTCGGTGGTGGATGCTTCTCTTCCCACAATTTGCTCCTCCCATTGGATGGTTTGTCCCGAATGGCCTGCATAGAGCATAATAAGAAGCTCTTACGACTTGTAAGCCTAACCGGAGTCGTTGTGTAATTTTAGAAGGGATGACGGGAATCGGATTCTTGGTTCTTTTTGACGCGGCAAGTGGTGCGATTCCTGCAAGCGGGTTGAGCTTATTTAGTGGAGTCGGCGCGTGATAAAACTGTGAGTATATAGATGACACTTAAACAAAAATCATCATCATCATCATTTCAGCCGAAAGACGTCCACTGCTGGACATAAGCCTCCCCCAAATGAGGGGGGGGGGGGGTTTGCCATAATCGCCATGCTTGGCAGGCGGGTTGGCGATCGCAGTATGGTGTTAAAAGTGCATAGAGAATGCTGCTGCCCTTTCTCTGGTATGTCCCTTAGTTGCCTTTTACGACACCCACGGGAGGAAATGGAGTGGTGCTGTTCTTTACGTCCGGCACCACACGGTGCAACAAAAAAGCAACACAAACAAAAAAAAAAAACAACATGATGGGGTGACATGCCATAGAAAAAAGTTGATTAGACTTATGTTGTTGTGAATGGGTTACAACATAAATCTAATCAAATAGTTTTATCCAAAACAGTGAACTATCATAAAAAGTGTTTAGTTTAGACCATTTATGTACTGGATAAATATTTAACAAACCAGTTTTTAAAAGCAAATGATTAATGTTGTTGCCGATAGCTAAAAATATTTGAACTGTTTCAGTAATGAAAAATTACTCAAGAGCCAACTAATGCATTTTTCAGCTGCAAATAATACTTTATCTTCATTATTGGCCTTTTAAAAGGACGCTGAACTTGCTTTGTATTTTAAAATAGTAAACAACAAAATAATTTACAACAACTTTCAAAGCCCTTCCATACAAAAGCTCATATCTCTAAAATTTTCCTGATACTTACACCTGAGTTGCTTGAAATCATTCATTCGTTCACTCACCTCTCTCGTTCATTGAACTGACGCTATCTGCGCTATGTCGTCATGAACGAATGAACGAGAATAGATTCAAAATACGCGAAGCATTTTTGCGAATTTTAAATTCCGATTTTCAAATTCTTTATTCGAATCTTGATATTAACGGATCACCTGTCTTTTAAATCTTTGAATGTATTAAATCTTTAACAAAATATATTTTAGAATAATTGAGTTATTAATGCGTTTTTTTATCTTTGAAGGGTAACGTAAAATAGTATGTATAACTTCACCTTGACTTATTATTAAAAAAATGGTACAACTGATGGCCTTACTTCACCAGATTGCCAAAAAATATCTGAGATTAACTAACTATCACTTAATTTTTAACTGCTCCGATTTATTTTAGAAGCTTAAAATTTGGTCCTTTTACTCTTTAATTCTAAGTTGCTATGTTTAATAGCTCTTTTAACACAGAAAATATATGTTTCTCTTGTGAAAGTTGAATTATTTTTTAGCTCTTTCATTGTTGGTGGGTTCAGCCATAAAGACCAAACCTTACCCGATGGATAAAAATGTTCGTAAAAGCACCAAAACGAATGGCCAAATAAATTCATACAAAGTATGAGGTTTCAAGGTTCGTTTTTACTCTTAGGCTGCTTATACATAGACGATTGACATCTTACTAGCGACTGAGATAACTGCATTGCCCGACCAATAGCGTCGCTTGAAGTTAAGTCACCTTCGTGACGACAAAGGCCGCTGACGTGTCGTCGGCAGCAACTGGCGTGTAGGTACGGCAGCCATCGACAAAATTCCGATCGTTTGTAAGAGCTCTTGGATATCGTGCCGTGCTTGTTTGTTGCAGTCAGCTGGGCGAAAATCTCTTCCCTTTAAAGCTGCTTTCAGACTACGCTATAATATAATAGCATATAGTATAAAGCTCATAGCACAATAATATCGCGCACCATACATTCCAATAATTTATTTATTTATTTAAACTTCATGTACAATAGTGGTACATAGGCGGACTTAATGCCACAAGGCATTCTCTACCAGTCAACCTTTGGGTTAAATATAAAAACAGTGGTAGGGTACAAAAATAATGACAAAAATACTAACTTCTTGATTAAGAGAATTTATATAGTTTTATTGATACTAATACACATATACAAATAAAATAAACTAATAGATATTTTAACAAATACCACCTAATAATAATTACTATGACTAGACTATCATTTGAGAGTTATTTAGTCTGACTTAAGTAGTGGTTACGAACTTTTAATAATAATTTATAGTACAGTACAGTGTGAACGTGTCCATAACAATTTATGGTGCGCGATATTGTTGTGCTATGAGGTATATACTATATGCTATTATATTATAGCGTAGTCTGAAAGCAGCTTTAGAGAAAGAATGAGCATTGATGACTAAGCTTGCTTACTTAGCAATTAAACTCATTAAAAAACATGTTTCTTTAATATGGTAAAGAATTATAACTAAACCATTCCGTGACAGTTCCTTTGTGGTTGAGGATTCCGGGTGAGCTCACTTCCATCTTCAATTTTATCATCACTTATTATCAGATGAGTTGAGGGCCAAGAGCTAAACCTGTTGTGGATAAAAAAGGGGTAAAGTCTGGTCTTAGAAGCAATATCCTGTATTTTGAAGAACGTTTGCATTGTAAACTTACGGAACGTTTGGCGCAGTGGTTAAGCGATTGACTGCTGCGTTGCGTGTCGCGGGTTCGTTTCCCGCACGGAAAAAATATTTGTATGACCTACAAGTAGTTGTTTCGGGTCTGGCTGTTTGTGTATGTGAGTATAAATCTTTGTAAACGCACCCACAATACAGGAGAAATTCCTAGTGTGGGGCAACGTATTAAAAAAAAAAAAAAAAAACTGTTGAAAATACCTCTAATTTCCCTACTGTTTTGACAAGTTTTTGACATCGACTCGTTGAGATTAGATTGTGACTAGATTTTGGACGTTTTTGATTACCGGAATTGGCCTTCAGGTTTCTTTAATACGGCCAAAGGCAAGCAGGCCCTGGATACGAGCCCAGGTAAATTGATAGTTACAAAATTTAATACTAGGTCCATTTTCTATTTCAGAATTACTATCTAGAAAACTCCACATAAAAGCTACATTTCAAAACTTTGCTTGTCTGTTAAAACAGAGTTTCAAAACTTCTCTAGTCTTACCAGAGTTAAAATAGCATATGCTTGCACAAAAATAAAGTATAAACTTTCATAGAATCTTTTGTTGAAAAGAAAGATGAGAGTGTTATAGCTCCTAAACATACAAAAAAAAAAAAAACCTAATAACCCAATAATATTGCACAAAGTACGCGCTAAATAATTCAACACACCAATAACTGCTCGTCACCGCGGCTCCTTCACGCAGCGCCTCCCGAACCCATCACCCCGTCCCGTTGCCAGTGTGTGCAGCCCTGGCGAAACCCCTCCAAAGGGATTTCGCTAGCATCACCGCGAGTGCCCCTGGTGCTCCTAGTATCAAGCCCATGCCAGAAAAGGCGCTGAAAAGGGCTGATAATGATGATGGTTTCGTGACGGTGCAAAGGAGGAAGCGCCGTTCGCGAACGAACAAGAACCGCTGTGGCAAAGCTCCTCCGGAGCCCGAAGTGAGTCTACGTGCCGCAAAGCCGAACACACCGGTGTACATCTCCCGCCTGCACTACACCACTAAGGCGGAGGACATCGTGGAGTACGTGCGCCAAAGGACAACGTACATGCCGAGGGTGCAGTTACTGGAATCGCACCGGAACGTCAACTTCAAGGCGTTCATCGTGCGTGTTCCGAATCTGTATCTGCCCGTCGTGATGGAACAAGACTTGGCCGCAGGACGTGGTGTTCCGTCGCTTCCGCGGACAAGTTCCACAGGACAGTACAAAGTGCAGCTAGGGCTAAGTGAAGTACTAAGTTTTATATTAAAATATGTATGTTTAGGTTAAGGTATATTTCTATGGGCCTATGTTGCCTGAAATAAATGGTATTATTATTATTATTAATAACTACATAATTGGTTTACGAGTAAAAGTTGACACTTGTCTTGATGACCTTGACTTCACGTTCATGTTGCAGTTAATTTGACATAAGGCGCTTCACTCTGTCATAAGGTGTTTCATAGTTATTCCTGGATTGCTCTTGAAAAGCCCTTTCCAGAAGTATACGATCTCTATATTTTGATTCGGCTTTTTGATGAGTATAGGCCGACATTGCATTAGTAATTTTATTTTATTAGTGTACCGGACGGGCGTGATCGCTTGACTCGAAAATCAGGAAGGTTGTAAGGCTATCCCAGTCCAAGCGGCGCTGACGTCCTGCACCAATAGTTCAGGATATCTTCAATACTCACTGCGACATTACTCCTGAAGAATTACAGGTTTACGGAAGAAATAATAAGACCGTATTACTGATAAGACTTCATAAATATTCAGGAAGCGATTTCAGGACTCCCCAGTACTACTATATGACTATTTAGATGGAATTAGTTCCATGTCGATGACTACGAAATTTATAGGTGGCGCGCTCACTAAGGTAGTAGTGCTCCTTTACCTTACTGAGAGCCGCGAATCGCCTCCCGTTTTAGAAACTTTATTGGTTTAAAATATCTTAAGTTCTAATGTGTTTCACACCTAAACACCCTTATTTCTATCACTTTACATAAAGTGTTATACATCATAAGATTCGTAAAATAATGGCCTTTCTAATGAGGTTTCTATCATGATTCTAACTATTCCCACTGAAAAGATATTTCAGTTACAACGGGATTTATGTGAATAATTAAATATTAAATTGTTTGCAAGTGACTTTACTGGCAAAGTACTGAACCGATCTCCACCATACTAAAAGAAACCTCAAGCTAGTCTATTGCCCTAGAGAAATCTAGTATTTTAGTTTTCGTACCTAGATTTTTCAGCCCGCTATGAGCCTCTGAATACAGGTTGGGTAGCCTTTATTTTACGAAATCCGCTTTGCGGCATTTAGACTCGATTAGGTAGGTATCCTGAAGGGCTAGATTTCAGGAAGTTAGGTCCAGGGCTAGGTCTCGGTCTAGGTGACCTGGATACAGTAAATGATTTTAAGTTTTGTCTATCTAACTTACCTAATCGAGGCGTACAATGGTCGAGTTTACGACTTTTATCAAAATTGTCATTTTGATTACATTATAGCTGCTAGGCAGCACTATCAATGACTATACTTTTTACATATTTGAGTTAGTATAGTCATTGCACATTATTTTGACTGTTTTATTACGCATTATTGCGACATGAAATTTTCCCTATTTGTAGGTGGGGCATATTGTGTGGAAAAAAAGTGTGCAAAAATACATGGGCACCTACGTAAATAGGAACATTTTTGAATAAAACTCATTTCTGATGGCGCCTCAGCGCGCACATCATCGATTCTACATAATTTATGTTATTATTTCTAGTATTAACGAAGAAATTATATTTCCTATATACTTAAGCTAAGTTAAAATTACTGATTTTATACAAGCTAAATTGTTGGTGACGCATCGTCGCGAACATCTCTCCCGCCGTGCAGCGCAGTGGCGACTCGTAGCGACGTCGGCACGGCGCTGCATCACGCCAGTGAGCGACGACCGTAGTCGCGACGCTCGCCGCCGCGACGCCCGCCGTCTCGACGCCTCGTTACTTCGGTAGTGGGACGAGTTTCTTCACCGGACGCTTCAGGGTGCCGCCAGCGGTGCGCACCTCAGCAGTCCGGACCTCACCATCAGCCCCTGGAAACACGGCTATTATGCGGCCTCGCGGCCACGTGTTGCGAGGCAGCTGGCCGTCGGCAATGAGAATAGGGTCGCCCACCTGTAGTCCTGGCCCGCGGCTATGCGGCTCCCGCCGGTTTTGCAACTCCGGCAGGTACTCGCGCACCCAGCGTCGCCAGAACATGTCGGCGAGTATCTGTGAGCGCCGCCATTGTTTCTTGCTGTCTATGTCCTGTTCGGTGAATACCCCAGGTGATGGAAGTCGGGCCGAGCCACCAAGTAGGAAGTGGTTCGGTGTTATCGACTCGTCGTCTTCGCTGTCCACGGAAACATGTGTCAATGGACGACTATTTACTGTGTACTCTGCCTCACACAGTAGTGTGGACAACACCTCTTCATGTGGGTGTTTTTCAAGTAACACAGTGTACAATGCGGACTTCACGCACCGCACGAGACGCTCCCAGGCGCCTCCCATGAATGGCGCCGATGGCGTTATAAAGCGCCACACGATGCCTCGGCGACTGGCCTCCTCTCGGAAGGCGTCTCGGAGCTCCTTGTCAGCACCATGCATGTTGGTGCCGTTGTCGGAGTGCAGCTCGGTTGGACATCCTCTGCGAGCAGCGAATCGGCGCAACGCCAGTATGGCGGAGTCCGCGCTGAGGCTGGCGGCGATCTCGAGATGGACGGCTCTGGTGGTTAGACAGGTGAATAGTGCTACATACCTCTTTTGATGCTGGCGTCCGACAGTAACGGACAGTGGGCCGAAATAATCTAGCCCGGTATATGTGAATGGCCTCTGATGATGAGCGAGGCGCGTCTTCGGATGGTCGCCGGTCGCAGGCACGGGTGGTTGTGCCTTGCGAATGCGACATTTTAGGCACTTGCCTAGCACCATCTTCGCAGTTGGCCGCATCTTGACAACCCAGTAGTGTTGTCTCACTTCGTTGATAGTGAGTTCTACCCCACCATGCTGTAGGCTGCGGTGTGTCCAATCTATGTATAACTGGGTGATGTGATGGTCGCCTCGGATTGATAGTCAGCGACTCTAAAGCGAAGAATTCACGAAGTTGCTCGTTCAGTTCTTCATCGCTCGTATCTAGTCGGTTGACGTAGTGTACCTGTTGACCCAAGATTCTGGTGTGCGCGCCGTGTAGGGTCCAGCCCATTGCAGTGAGTGACGCAATAGGCTGGTGTCTCGGACCTCTGCGGATTTCACTGGCTAATAATAGATGCCAGTTATCTTGACCGATGAGAATCTTCGGTGCGCCGACGTTGTACGTAAGCTGTTGCCTCAGGTCGTCCAGATGCTTGCATTGTGCGATGTCTTCTTCGCTGACTGTTTGCGGTGTGAGGTTGAGCTTCGGTATGGTGCGCGCCTTGAATGACACTTTACTTCTCAGCTGGCTTGCAAGGTCGACTGTTACTCGACGCGAACAAGGAGTGTCGATTGTGGTGTTACCGATCGCACCTATCTTCAGAGGGTCGATGCGGCCCTCTGCCCCGATTTGCTTTGCAATGTCTTCATCTATCAGCGAAACGGTTGATCCATCATCGAGCAGCGCGAATGTTGCTGCTTCTCCCGCCGGTCCGATTACCCGGACCGGTATGATCTTCAAATATGTCTGGTTTGATGTCGACCTCGAACTGGCTACCGTTTCCTGAGGCTCCTTCTTGTCTGGGGCATCAGGCTTCTCGGCACCCTCTGCAGCAGGCTTCTTGTCAAAATGAAGAAGCGGATGGTGTGTGGCTGTACACTCCTTGAGGTCACACCTCTTTCTCGGACATCTATGGTCCGATCGATGGACTCGCAGACAACGGAAACACAACCTTAGTTTCTTTGCGAGTTCCCATCTCCTTCTATTGGGTGCTTCTTTAAACTTCTTGCAGTCATAAGCTTCGTGCCCTTCTTTCTGGCAGACACGGCATTTCAACGCCGTCTTGTCTGTAGCTGTGTGTGTCCTTTGGGTGACACGCCTAGTTGCTGTAGCTTCGACCGGATTAATATTCTCAGGCGGAGCGAAAGCACTGCAGAAGCGGGCTTGTTCTGTGATAAAGTCGCTGAGCAGTGATAAGTCTGGCAGCGATTGGTACTTCTCGGTATAGGTCCTATACCATTGTACCCGAAGGGAATTTGGCAACTTCTCAGTCAGTAACCGCATCAATTCAGCGTTGATTAAGTAATGTTCTTTCTTCAACGCACGTAGCGTGACTATGCCGCTCCTAACTCGGCTTGCGAACGTGCAGATATCCTTTGGTGATTCACTGCAGCGCGGCAGTCCACGGAGCCTATCTGTTTCAGCTTGAGCAATTGAGTCTGGACGGCCGAACTGCAGCTCGAGTTCTCTCATGATGTCATCTGGTCTTGCATGTCCGATGAGTTCTGAGCTCACTGTTTCCAGTGCTCGTCCGCGCAGGCTCCTTCTCAGCCTAGCTGTATTCTCAACATCGTTGAAATATCGACGAGTTGTTTCATAAATGGCGCGAAACGACAGCCATTCTGTATGAGCCCCACTGTAATTTGGTAGGGTCATAATCACCTTCGACGCCGAGGGGTTATTCGATGACCACTGTTCTGTTTTCTTGTCGGCTAGCGACGCTATAGCGGACGTCAACTCCGTTATGAATGGACGGAGTTGTGCTTCCCCCGGATCCTTCGATGGTACTATATCTTTCACTTCGTTCACTATAGGATGAGTTAACATGGGTACTTGCGTTTGATGGAGGTTCACTATTGATCCGACTTCGATGGAGGGGTATATGTTCCCTCCAACGGCATCTTCTCCCGAGGGCAGTTGAGTCTCGACGGCCTTGTGGCTTCTATGTAAACTGCGGTTCCCCTCGGCGGCATTGTCCTCCTTCAATGGCTCAGGCTCAGGCGCCTCCTCTAGCCACGATCGCACATACTCCTCGTTCGAATTCCGATCATCCATGTAGCCATCAGAATCTCCTTCTTCGGCTCTTTGAAGTGCTATTTGAGCAAGTTCCAACCTAATTTTCAATAAGTCTTCACGCGCTCTTGAAATTTTCCTATTCGACCGTATCGTCCTACTTATGGACGGCGGTACTCTATGTTCGTTACGGGCGTCACCCCGGGTAGTCATCGGCATGATTCCTCTATAATTTCCATCCTTTTGGTCAGCTGATTGCTTCACTGTTTTGTCTGGATTCACTGATTTATCCGAAGGTTTTAATGTCCTATCTGAAGTTCCTTCCAGTCTGGATTCCTTCCTGAATGTAGTCGGTTGTTCTATTTGTTCTGTTTTCTTTGATTGTGTTGGCACAGGTACGTCTTCACCCCCGCTCGGGGCGGGGGGCGGCGGTAGCGGCTGCTCGGTCCCTTCCGTAGTGGATGGCGAACGTGAAGGTAACTCATGACGTATAGCTGTAGAGGTACGCGTTCTGTCCAACTCCACCATCCATGCTTCAGGTGCTTTGCCTTGTGACCTCGTGACCGGCATGTTGGTTTAGATTCAGGGACGTCACTTCACTATATGTGCACTAACTGTAATCCTTTACACAGATGTTCAAACTTCCAAGATGTTTCTTCTATCTTCAAAACAAATCTTCAAAACGTCAAAGTATTTCTTCTATATTCAATGTTGATTCTTCAAAGTTCAAAAAATAATCCTTCAGGAAATAATAACTCTTCAGTCATAAGTCTTCAGAATTCGAAAATAATTCTTCAGGATACGAAAATAATCCTTCAGGAAAAAATAACTCTTCTGTCATAAGTCTTCAGAATTCGAAAATAATTCTTCAGTCTTCAAAATAATCCTTCAGGAAATAATAACTCTTCAGTCATAAGTCTTCAGAATTCGAAAATAATTCTTCAGTCTTCATAATAATCCTTCAGGAAATAATAACTCTTCAGTCATAAGTCTTCAGAATTCGAAAATAATTCTTCAGTCTTCAAAATAATCCTTCAGGAAATAATAACTCTTCAGGAAAAAATAACTTTTCAGTCTTCAAAATAATCCTTCAGGAAATAATAACTCTTCAGGAAAAAATAACTCTTCAGTCTTCAAAATAATCCTTCAGGAAATAATAACTCTTCAGGAAAAAATAACTCTTCAGTCTTCAAAATAATCCTTCAGGAAATAATAACTCTTCAGGAAAAAATAACTTTTCAGTCTTCAAAATAATCCTTCAGGAAATAATAACTCTTCAGGAAAAAATAACTCTTCAGTCTTCAAAATAATCCTTCAGGAAATAATAACTCTTCAGGAAAAAATAACTCTTCAGTCTTCAAAATAATCCTTCAGGAAATAATAACTCTTCAGGAAAAAATAACTCTTCAGTCTTCAAAATAATCCTTCAGGAAGTAATAACTCTTCAGTCATAAGTCTTCAGGATTCGAAAATAATTCTTCAGTGTTAATTCTTCAGGAGTCGACAATAATCCTTCAGCCATAAGTCTTCAGGATTCGAAAATAATTCTTCAGTGTTAATTCTTCAGGAGTCGACAATAATCCTTCAGCCATAAGTCTTCAGGATTCGAAAATAATTCTTCAGGAACAGGTCCTCTGATTCCAGGAATATTCCTTCTTCGAAGATATCCGGCTCGACAGGACCAACAGATGTACCGGACGGGCGTGATCGCTTGACTCGAAAATCAGGAAGGTTGTAAGGCTATCCCAGTCCAAGCGGCGCTGACGTCCTGCACCAATAGTTCAGGATATCTTCAATACTCACTGCGACATTACTCCTGAAGAATTACAGGTTTACGGAAGAAATAATAAGACCGTATTACTGATAAGACTTCATAAATATTCAGGAAGCGATTTCAGGACTCCCCAGTACTACTATATGACTATTTAGATGGAATTAGTTCCATGTCGATGACTACGAAATTTATAGGTGGCGCGCTCACTAAGGTAGTAGTGCTCCTTTACCTTACTGAGAGCCGCGAATCGCCTCCCGTTTTAGAAACTTTATTGGTTTAAAATATCTTAAGTTCTAATGTGTTTCACACCTAAACACCCTTATTTCTATCACTTTACATAAAGTGTTATACATCATAAGATTCGTAAAATAATGGCCTTTCTAATGAGGTTTCTATCATGATTCTAACTATTCCCACTGAAAAGATATTTCAGTTACAACGGGATTTATGTGAATAATTAAATATTAAATTGTTTGCAAGTGACTTTACTGGCAAAGTACTGAACCGATCTCCACCATACTAAAAGAAACCTCAAGCTAGTCTATTGCCCTAGAGAAATCTAGTATTTTAGTTTTCGTACCTAGATTTTTCAGCCCGCTATGAGCCTCTGAATACAGGTTGGGTAGCCTTTATTTTACGAAATCCGCTTTGCGGCATTTAGACTCGATTAGGTAGGTATCCTGAAGGGCTAGATTTCAGGAAGTTAGGTCCAGGGCTAGGTCTCGGTCTAGGTGACCTGGATACAGTGAATGATTTTAAGTTTTGTCTATCTAACTTACCTAATCGAGGCGTACAATGGTCGAGTTTACGACTTTTATCAAAATTGTCATTTTGATTACATTATAGCTGCTAGGCAGCACTATCAATGACTATACTTTTTACATATTTGAGTTAGTATAGTCATTGCACATTATTTTGACTGTTTTATTACGCATTATTGCGACATGAAATTTTCCCTATTTGTAGGTGGGGCATATTGTGTGGAAAAAAAGTGTGCAAAAATACATGGGCACCTACGTAAATAGGAACATTTTTGAATAAAACTCATTTCTGATGGCGCCTCAGCGCGCACATCATCGATTCTACATAATTTATGTTATTATTTCTAGTATTAACGAAGAAATTATATTTCCTATATACTTAAGCTAAGTTAAAATTACTGATTTTATACAAGCTAAATTGTTGGTGACGCATCGTCGCGAACAATTAGTTTAACTTCATTTAGTGCCGATTTTTCAATGATCTGATAACTTTTATATGAAAAACAAAAATGGCGTTTTGACATATTTCCTATACCTACAAAAGCTGTCAAACTGCCATATTTATTCCTCCGCTTAAACTTAACTGACGATTGAAAAATTAGCCCTTAGATACATTTACTATAACTATTTCACATTAATGTTTTATGACGATTGAAATTCAAACGAACGTCCTAGTTTCTCTGAGACAAAATGAAAATGAATTCATTGATCCTTTAGCTATCGAGTGGTGTAATTAAATTTTGGATGTAGATGATACATGTAGCTGCCAAACCTAACTGTATCCCTCGATTTTGTAACCATCAGTTATCTGAATTGCTTCCCACTATAGAAAAGAAATTAAGGACGCTAGTGAAAAAAAAAAAAACACTAGTCAAAAGCTAGTGATGAAGGTCACAGGTAGACTCAGTCAATCTAATACACTAGCCTGACTAACCAATCAAAAACTTAGGTGGGACCTAAAGTTATTGGAGACAGGAAGTGCACAGAAAGGCAGGTTTAAATCTAGTCTGCATCATTTTTTATTACTAAAGTACAGTCTAGAAACAGAAGTCCGAAAGTCTGACAACCAGTCTTACCAAGGGGTCAGATAGGCAGTCGCTCTATGTATAATACCGGTATTCAGCTGCATGCGGTTAGACTGGATTCTGACCCCAACATAGTTGTGAAAAAGCTAGGCAGATAATGATGAAACCATACATAAAAAACCCCAAGTAGCTTGCACAAAAATAAAGTATAATCTTCATCTACCTATCTCTAAAGAAAAAGATGAAAAAAGCATAAAAAAACCCGGATGGCCCAGTAATATCGCACAAAGTACACGCTCCGTCACAACGCGCTGAATAATTCAACACACCAATAACTAGTTGGTTTAAAAGTAAAATTTTAAATTTACTCTCAAAGTGTGTTCGCGTCACATTTGCTTAGAGCAGACAGGTTCCCTCATGTGGCTGAGAGTATTTTTTGGGGTTCAAGTTTAGAGAGACAGCGGTTAATTTCTTGACAGGGAATTGGTGATGTGCTAGTCGAGATATTTGATTAGAGTAACTGGAATGAAATCGTAAACGAGTCAAATCGGGTTCAGTTTTTAACAACTCGAATCAACTCGGTCGATCGAACGCAGTCGGTGCGGTCGCGATCTACTGCTGCACGTCACGTCATCGACTCGTACCCCACGCGAGTCACGCCCCACCGCTTCGCATGATGCATCATCTCACTCAACTTGATCGATCCGAGTTGAGTGAAATAGCAAGACACCAAATCAACTCGAGTTGCGAATGGACTCGAGTAGCCATTGCAAACATTACAATGCACGTCAATGTGCGTTACTCGCGGTCGCGCGCGTATTTCAACTCGCTTGGGTAACCATGCTTACTCGAAAAGCTCGCCTCGAGTCGAGTTCCCTCTCTCTCATTAATGGTTGGTTGCCCCCGCACCGAGTCGAGTTAACACGAGTTGCGACTCGAGCCAGTAGCGATATCAAGTCGAGTAACTCGAGTCACAAAAAATCCAACTCGTGATATCGCTACAGGGAATGTAAATTTCATTACTATATAATCTAGAAAAACTTTTGAGATCAAGACTTAGATCAACTGCAACTATTGCTTTAAGATCTCCAGTGAAAAGTTCCGTCTCTGTTTTGTGTGCTCAACTTTTCACACATGCGAAAGTAAGTCGTGCAACCAGTACAATAATTTGGTCCTAAGAGTTATAATAAAATTGTTTTCAAGTTTCATAACCCGCTTGCCATTAGGGCCTGCCAAACACTATCTTTCCACTTTGACATAGTTGTCAGTTGTTTTAGTGATATATTTTACACGGTGTCTACATATCTTTTTATCGTCTGTCCTATTGCAGGTATGTTGGAAGAGAAATAAGCATCACCTTTGTACGTATTTTTCTGTTCCTTTCTCCTTGACTATTGTTTTGTGTGTACATAAATGGTTATTTAAATAAATAAGACCATTAACTGCAAGTAAAGAGTGTCGATCCGCGCGATAATCCAGTTATTTTCAACTGCTGCAGAGATTACGATCTGCATAGTACGATACTTGGTAGACTTTCCGAGTAAACTTTGAAGATCGAGATAAGCACTCATCCTCAAGTTTTCGACTTACGAACTAATAAAAACCCTCTATCCGCTCCTACTTGAGACACACAACAAATACGTCGTCGTGTTTTCGTGAGAACATCTTATTTAAGCGCATGCGAGCGTGATGTCTCCAGGATTTTCCTGGAATTTTCCGTTCAATAACAAAATTTCGCTTTTGAGATATCACCTATCAGTTACAATGTGTCTTGTCATTTTGTGGCACGTCGCATAGAACATCCTTTTCTACAACTTTTTTTGATCAAGTTAATATATTGCAGAATTTGTATGTGGTTAGAGGTAAGATAGCCAGTTTCTCTGTGGTTAAGGGTTCCCGATGAAGCTCGCTTCAATCTTCAGCCTTATCATCACTCACCATCAGGTGAGATGAGACCAAGAGCCCCTGTTGTGGATTTAAAAAAAAAATTTAGATCAACTTCCTCATTAAGCACGTTAAGCCGTTGGTCCCGGCTGTCATTCGTGGATCTTTGACAGTCATTACGGGTCGTCAGAAGCCCAAGTCTGATAGCCAGTCTTACCAAGGGGTATCGTGTTACCCAGTTACTGGGTTGTGGAGGTCAGATAGGCAGTCGCTCAATGTAAAATACTGGTATTCAGCTGCATCCGGTTAGACTGGAAGCTGACCCCAACATAGTTAGGAAAAGGCTAGGCAGGCAGGTCAACTTCCTCATGGCCAATTAAATTGAAACGTACCTACTCTTTCCGTTCTTATGACAAAACATTAATTTAATAGTGTTGAATCAATATCATACACATAACATCATACTCATGTTGACCGAATGGTTTGACCGAGGTGTACCTCTAATATAATATTTTTGAAGTGAAAACTTCTTTAGGCGCATTGAGCCCTTTTTGGGTGAACAAAAATCACGGAACACGTCATCGTCACCGAACGCTTTCCATGAGTGTATACTGTGTATATATGTGTACTTTTTGGGTGAGCAAAAATTATGGAACTCGCGTCATCGTCACCGAACGCTTTTAAACCAAAAATAATTCGAAATTAATAATCTAATAGCTCAACGATACAATTCAAAAGTTAATTAGTTTTCACTTCTATCGGCAATCCCCATAGACCCCGCATGTTTTCGGTCAGTACACATTTCACCAGTTATGTTTAAGTACCATGTAGTAGGAAAATCAAAAATCAAAACTCATTTATTCAAATTAGTCTGAGAATCAGCACTTTTTGAACGTCAAAATTACATAAAACAATAACGAAACCATGGTCAGCAAGATATAGTCACTACAAGCAGCACCCATTCACGAGCATAACGCAAAGATTAGCCAGTATCCACCTCGCCATATTTGAGGGAAGTAGGCAATCCGACCCCCGACGCTACCGCAAGCAGTGACATGTTATCTAAAAGGCACTATAAATCTAGAAGGCGAGCCTATTGAGCACAAATCCAAACGACTCCGGGCTGCTACTGATAAATCCGGGATGGAATAACCCAATAACACTTTGCCATACCTGGGAATCGAACCCAGGACCTCTCGGCAGTAGGGCTGGCGACCACTAGACCAACGAGATCGTCTCTGTGATTCTCGTTACTGGTATTGCCTTGAAGATATGCACGTTGAAGTTGGGTAGGGTAACATAATTTTAATTCAAAAAATAATATAAAATAATATAATATAAATAAAATCCGGCTGGCAGACACCGCGCTTACTAGTTTTTTTAATCCATGCGAAACAAAAAAAGGGGTAAAAAATTTTGAAAAAAAAAAAAAAAAAAAAATTACTTATTTAAGGATCTGGTGGATGTGCAATCGATTTTAATAACACGATTGAAAAATATCCCAAACTTACTCCTTTTCTCGTAATGTTTCATCAATCAAAGACACGAAGCAACAAAATATGATATAGAGGAATGTGGTCACTATTCTCTAGATCGAATTTTGTTGCTTCGTGTCTCAATATGAAATGTTATAAAAGATAGTAGAAATTTCTAGACACAAGCTATCGAGGTATGAGGCCGATTGGATCCTTTTTTATATTGTTTATGTTTTACTTTTCCACGTTTTGTCTATTTTGTCTATTTTTGATATTTTATTGTTTCTCCTGCCAGTTGATTCTGTAAAAATCTCACCGTGAAAACTTAGGTGAAGTGATCTCGAAGTGAACTGTCATTCCATCTGAAACTAGGGATTAACACTATTGACAGCTCATTAATTCAAGCTCACTTCACCTAGGTTGTCACGGTGAGATTTCTACAGAATAGCACTGCTGTAATTTCACCTGATGCTTAAGATTGACACTATTGACAGCTCACTCCACGCTCACTTCACATTAGTTTTCACGGTGAGATGGTTACAGAATAGCACTGCTGGTCTTAACAATTAAAATGCTGAATGGAACGTGGGATTTTTTCCTTGTAAACTAGAATAACTAGGAAAATCTGTTAATCATTCAGTAACAATCGTTATTGAGCCGATTTTCATAATCCTTTCTCAGTCATATTTTTTAAAGGACTGGCGTTTGTGGACCGTTGTAAGCCCACTTAAGACGAGATTTATAAGACGAGAAAAATATTAACAAAAAAAGACGTGTGGCACTCGGGGACTGCCGCGGTAAAGCTATTGCATAGCATTTTGTATCAACTTATGCAATTATAATTATTTATTTATTTTATTTATGCAGTATTTCTTTTTCTTTGATATTATTTTTTTTTTTTTCGTTACGGAATTTCTGGATTCGGTCCCCGCGCTCAAGGCCCGCGATAGAAGCTATGCAATAGCTTAAAAACAAAATAAATAAGTGCTGAACGTCGTAAAAGTGTATAACTACGTAAACAAAGTCAAATACTATTCAAATATAAGTATAATAACAACTTTAAAATAGACGAAAGTGTTGAACCTAAAGTAATTTTAAATAAAAAAAGAGTGACAAACTGTTTTGACAGCGAAAAAATTCCATGTACATGAGTCATTTCCAACCGTCTAGTCAAGTTTAACAATTGTTCAACTGGAATGGTATCAACTATTTGGCAAGCTTTAATTAAGTCATTGTAGCCTTGCGGTGCAACAGGGGAACTGAATGTACTCGTAATCGACTGTTCGTGAGTTCAAACCCCACTATCAACAATCACTTTTTGTGAAGATCATAATTTTATAAACTAATATTTATAAGAATAAAATACGCAGTACACAGAAATAAGGAACTGCCAGAAATTATTAGATCACTAGAGGGTACTGGTGTAGTAAAATAACCGTCGGAGTGAGGAGCGTGAGGTTTTTTCGTTACGGAATTTCTGGATTCGGTCCCCGCGCTCAAGGCCCGCGATAGAAGCTATGCAATAGCTTAAAAACCCGCATTTCAACTCTAAAAGCATAATTACGCGTGAAATATGACAAGCTGCAAAAACCAATCAACAACACCTACAACGAACACAAAATAAAATCATCAAAGTCCTTTTCAATTACAACTACTATACTCCTACAGAATCACTATACAAAAAAACAAAATTATTTAACCTACAACAATTGTATACATACCATACTTGCATGACTATCCGAAAGATCCTTAAGACCAACATACACACAAATATTTCATTTACACAAAAGACTCATAGACCCGTAATCAAGACGACCTAGAAGTACCAAGAGTGAGAACCCTGTGCGGCAGGAAAACTATACAGTATGAGGGGGTTCGATTATACAATAAATTACCCAAAAAATTCAGAGAGTGTACAAGCATACCAACATGTAAAAAAGGCCTAAGGAATTATATATTAGATATACAAGTTTAGTTTTTTTATATTGGACACATATAAGTTTGGCTTGAACTATTTTGTATTTTATTTAGACTTTGGAACATGGGTACTTGCTATATTTTAGAAATGGAACTATGGTGTTCTGTTTCTTAGATGGCTTGAACGGCGTAATATAAATTACAACTTATTATTAATTTAGTTAAGTTTCTCTTTAAGTGAACTTTAATTTGTTCTTTGAGAAATAAATGTCTTTAAACCGAAATATGACACAATAATTCATTAGAACGGCACATTAAATGACTGCAGTCTCATTACCATGTGAATTGAACTATAAATCACGTAATTAAGGCATAATATTATGACGTCAAACTATCGATGTATCATGTAATGACCGGCTTATCTTGGTAGGGGATGATGTACGCAGGTTTACATCTAGATTTGTGTAGTTGGCAATAGGCTCGCCCTTTTTTACATCGGACTTAAATAATAAATAAATAATAAAAATTATTTATTTGCACCTTCAAGTAATAAAGAACATGGTTTGTATAAAAAATAGGTACTTAAGGTAAGTAAGGTTGTATGTTCGAGTTGCAGCCAATACCTAAGCTAAGATAACTTAATATCTTGTAATTATAGGTATCAGTGCCCACCCTCGTTATCATTATAGGCGATGTTTTTGTGCCTACCTTATGAAATAATTTAAAATTAATGAGAAAAACACCTTGTAGCTCCCACAATAGTTATGAACTGAACATAAGTGAAGGTATTTTAATATTTTAACTACAGGAATAGGTTTGATATAATGTTGATGAGTTTACGTTATAATAGGTAAGTTAAGTTTTGAATTGTTATATACTAAGCCCAAGAATTATTACTTAAATAAAACTAGAGAAATGTGGGTGTACTAAGGTTCACCCTTAAGGGACTACAGGCGTGATGTTGTCAGCATAATGCTGAGCGATTGCCGTTTTGCGTGGATGTGACGCGTTTTTCCCCCATATTTAATTTTTTTTGTGTTTGTTCTTTTGCGTCATGTTTACCGTAAATAAACGTATTTTCTTTCTTTCTTTCTTTCTTACATATACTTAATAATATTATAAAGAGGAAAGATTTTTTTGTTTGTACCGAATAAGCTTCGAAACGATTGGACCGATTTTAACCATTTTTTCACCATTAAAAAGCTTAATTATCGCAAAGTAAAATAGGCTATCATTTAATTTAACAAAAAGTAGTGATCCTTAAAAAAATTGCAATAATATTATTAACATAAGCGGGATATTCCGCAGTGACTTCAGTTTATCCGTGATCATGGTGCTTGCAACAGCGCCGAAATATCGGGAACTCAGAACAATGAATAAACATGGTAAATATCCCGCTTATGTTAATAATAATATTAGTGACCATGACAGTTTAAAAACTTATAACTGCAATAATGTAACCCAAAGTAGCAAAATTTTACCTGGAAACCACGGAATCGTAACTTACGCGGGTGAAAACGCGGTGAGTAGCTAGTTATGTTATATATTTGTGTAGTTTTGCATATTGTACGAAACGGATGCCAATTTTGAGACTAGAAAAATGAGAAATAGATGTTAAAATATTTTAGCGTCATTATCAGTCTGAGTTGTTTCACCGGAACAGTATTTTTCAATAAAATCAAGTGTAAATGAATCTGTCAGTCCATCTGGACTTAGGTAAGTGGCCATCGTCGTAAACAGAATTCTCAAATTCCGAAGAAAAGGCTGAAATGTCTTTATGATTTGATTTCTTTTTTTTATATTTTTTTATTTCTTTTTGATTTTTTCTTTATTTTTTTTGTCCTTAAATTTTTTGTCTTTATTTTTTTTTTCTTATATATATATATTTTTTACACCTCGCATGAGCAGTGGTGGTTCAGTGCAGGCAAGCGCTTTACTTTGAGTAAATTATTTCATCCCCACTGCTCTCAAAACGGTGAAAGAAAACATTGTGAGGAAACCGACATGTCCTAAAACCAAAAATTCGAAGACATGTGACATCTACCAACACGCACTAGGCCCACTTGGTGGATTACGGCCCACTCCCCCTCACCGGGAGGAGCCTGTGTTTTAGCAGTGGGAACGTTATAGGCTGTTGATGATATGATAACTACACCGCACCAGTAGCTCTACCATGAGTTTGCACAGCCAATACTCGCTAGCGTCTCCGTAAATAATATGTATGAAATACTGTACAGCGCCCCTAGCGGTCACTGGAAGAATTAAAATGCGTACCATGAGCACTATAGATTTCGATAGGTAAGAAACCTAACGTAATATATTCGATAGTCACTAACGTTTTTCAGCTGTCGCCATACAAAACGGCACCATGAGTCACTAATTTCACAGACGCTATCGAAAAATACGCTTACGATAGTAGTTACGTAACTCACTAGCTTTTTGAGGTGTGAAACGTAGGTTTACATTAAAATTATATACGTTTTTAGTCCATTAGAGACTAAATAATGTCTGGAAGAGCTTATTTAGCATGGAATATGGGTTGAGGGGCAACTATTTGGTAATTTCGTAACTTTAAGTTTTAAAAGAAATTAACATAAAATAAAAACACACCTTTCCATGAACTCCACCAACAATTGAAATTGTCCTCATTGTAATATTATTTTTTTTCTAAGTTATATCACTTTTAAAAATAAAAAACGCCGCGAAACGACTAATTCAACAACTCACATCGCCAGCAAAACTACAAATTGAATAGACGATAATGACATATTATAAGGAATAAAAATTCAATAACAACTAAATAGCTTACGTAGTCCACGAACCGCCAACCTTTCTGTTTAGTCAGATTATTTCGTGGTATTGACTGTCATTACATTTTTAGCCCTTCTCGCTTCTTATTACTGAGAAAGAAAGAAACAAAAACATAGGAGTGAAGTTAGCTAGACGACACGATCTATCGAGCTTACGTTAGCGCCCGCGTAAGACTCCGTAAAACTCATGGTGCAAGCATTATCGAAATCTATTCGATCCACCCTAATACGCTAGCGAGTTTAACGATAGCGAGTAAGTTTTCGATAACAACTCATGGTAGGGGTACTGCTCCCATATCCTTCAAACTGAAACGCAGCAAAGTTGCTTGGCGGTAAAAATTGGTATTGTGATATTACAACAAGGTATGATATTATTGTTACGAGCTTGGGGTTCGTGACAATTAAAAACTGCCGATTTAATAACCAAAAATGACACTTTAATTAAGTAACACTGTTATCAACGCAAACTTACAAGAAAAATAAAACACCTAAATTTATCCATAACTTATGACTTTATGACTAATAATAATATTAATAATACCTTTATTTCCCAAAAATACAGATAACAGATAATTGTGCTACAAGTTTACAATTTTAAATTAAAATAGGGAACATTTACATAAAACATTTGGGTGCTGCAGAAATCTGTTCCTCCCCGACCCTTGACTGTAAGTGAAGCGTCAGCACGCGTTTTAGCTGAGCAGCATGTAATCCAAACTCCCCAAGATAATAATCAAAACACTGATTTTATCCAGCCACCGTCGGTCCCTTGCCACCCTCCCTCCGACTCAGCTGCCCTAAGCCGAGATTCGTACCCCACAGGGGGTGCCCTTAGCGAGCAGCAGTCGTTTAGTTTGTAGTTTTTACGCCCTGGCTGGAGGCATTAAGTTTCGTTAGGAGCTTAAGGCAACCACAGGAAAGTCCGGTTAAAGAGTCGGAACCTTAGTGGTTACACTCTGAGATGCCTTAGATAAAAAAAAAAAAAAAAGAAATCTGTACACTATAGATTAAACTCTGTCTCTTAAACTGGGGTATCCTGTATCTTAAGAGACAGTGACTACACCGAATAGAGGTTTTTTTATGTCGTTTAAAATATATTTTTTTGTAGACAATCTAATTAATATTAAGCGCTATATTAAACAGATACCGTTTTTGAATAATTGATTTTTTTTAAATCATTTTACGGGAATATGTTAGATTTTTTTTATTGTTAATCTTACTTTGTGTTATTTTTTCTTGTCAAATATTGTCTTTTTTTGTTTTGCAAAGTAATAATATAACTTTTCTTTGCATTTTTCGCAGTACAGTGATATCGTTAATGGATTATTATGCGTTTATTCTGGTGCAGTCGTAAAGTTTCCGATAGTGTAATAGGTGATTAAGTTTTTGTTCTGGATAATATGAGACCATGAGAGCCAGAGTGGCCTAACTGTCATTTTTCAATTCTGTTTTTATTTCTACAAAAACAGTTTTTAGGTCACTCTGGCTCTCATGGAGCTTTGAGAGCCAGACTGGCCTAAAAACTGTTCTAAACTTACCTCGGAAGCAGTTTTTGAAGAAGAAAAAACAGAATCGAAAATTGACAGGCCACTCTGACTCTCATGGCCTCATATACCATCAAGGTCGGAATTATAACATTATGGTACGGTATATCAGTAAGCATATAACTATAAATTAATTGCGATTGCACGTTACGGAATTATAGTATTAAATATGCACCAGAACAAACGCGCAATGGACAACGCCGATAAAGTGATGTCTCGATAACTTCGTAAATACCAATATAAAAAGCTGAAAACAATTGAGGTGATGTATTTGATACAATACGAATATGGGTTAACATCAAAACCGCCACAATAGCACTTACGTTTAGTCTGCGGGGGCGGCGGTCGATAGGATTCTTTCGACAAAATGCTGACGGCAATTGTTCATAACAGTCATGTTATAGTGTGCACTTCTTCGATAGAGTACTTGTAAATAACCTTACCGCATAATATTATTGCTGACTTCGATAAGTATAAAATAGTAGAGTGGCAATAAAATGTTGGTCAAGCTTGTTCTGGTTTAGCGTCATTGGTTTCGTAATATGGTTTGCGTTAGAGATTTTGAGCAAAGAAGTAATTTTTTGAGCAAATAAGTAATTTTCACACTCCCGTATAGTATACCAATGCTAATGACGCACACATGCGCGATTTTATTCTATGAACAGAACTTTGGGCGTATTGATATAATGACAAAATTACTTAATATATCTACTCAAAATAAAATAAAATTACTTACTGCATTATTATCATAATTGCATTTGATTCCAAAAAAACTTAAATTTTTAAAGTTAGAAATTTAATTATGCAAGAAATGCAGAAAAGTCATAAAACTAGTATTTCAGTTATCCACTGAAATTTTTGCCTATAGGTAGGTACATCGTTACAAAGTTTCAATGAATATGCTACAACTTTAGAGCTGTTATTATATACATAATATATACACACTATGTTAATATTATGTCCTACTTACATTACCTATTTAAATATTATCTTTTTTTCAAAATAAATCACAGAAGAAAATATTTTTGTACATAATTTGCATTAGATCCAAAAACAAATTCTCAACTAAGTTCAAAGAATTCTAAATATTGAGTATTTCAACGAAATTCCGACAAGGGGGTAGGCACGTCCGATAATATATCTTCGGGTTCCACATCTTATTATGCAAATAATCTATTTCCACAGAATATTATTATAATAACATCATAATGGGCCCGTGCCGGTGCAGTTGTCACAGGCTATTATAATAATTATGTAGGTATCTTTGAGTTATTTTTGAAGAGGATAAATCTTTTATAAGAAGATTGAAATGTTGTTTTGTGCACGTAAGCATGATTATGACAGACTGTCTAAATGATTATTGCTATAATGAAAGAAAAGAAGGCAATAAAAACAGTATATTCTGAAAAAAAAAAAGAAAAAAAAAAAATACTCACCTACAAGGTAGGCTCTTATTCAAGCAATAAAAGTTTGTCAATTTGGTCCATTGCTTGATGTCAGGACCAGAGACCAAAGACAATTTATATTGCGTAATTACTTTTTACACTGGCAAATGACAAGAAACAAACAATCAAAACAAAAACAAAATGCCGACTGCAGAGAGGAAAAATGTAGCATGGTAGAAAACTTTTGTAACAAACAAACAACATTATCAAGAAAAATTAAGCCGTGCGTTGCAACTGTGCAATAAATGCTGAACTAGTACCTAATAATAATCTCGCCTGTATTCGCCGAAAAACTGGTCTGAAATCCAGATAACAGACTATTGAGAATTTTCTAATGTGAAACTTAAAATCAGTTTACGCGACCTATACATTTAACCCAGGACACAGAACAAAAAATCGGTGGTATATTCGTTTAATAAAATTGTATTTTTTAATAGTTTTTTTCACTGCGGAACCCAAAAACATTCCAATACAAAATAGTAACCCAGCGTTGTTTGTTGAAGGTTACGATAATATTAGTGTCATTAAGCTTTATGTCTTTGTTTACGGTATTTTTCGGGAAAAACCAATTTTTTTACGTACTTTCCTCCTTCTCTTAATGTTAGCTCGTTTCGCATAAAAAGTAGGAATGACTGCTTACCTGATTTTGAGGTTTTAATCTTAGTTTAAGGCTGAAGTTAAACCGTTTATTAAGAGATAAAAACAGAGAATTTTGATGACTTTGTCACACACACTTGACTTTGTTACATTGTCCTCTGTTCTGAAGGACGATGCAGACATAGAGCGAGAACGCAGGGCGTTGTCTGTAAGGGCATACGTATGTTGGCACGCAGGTTTGCTCGTTGTACCACTGTGAAAACTACATTGTTCAGAGCATATTGTACATCTTTTTACACAAGCAGCCTGTGGGTCTCATACACGTGCAGACAGTACAGCGCCTTGCGTGTGCAATATAATAATGCGTTCAGGGTGCTGATGGGGCTGATTCTGCAGCGCATCAGGGATGTTCGCTGAGTCGCAAGTAGACTGTTTCTATTCTACTATGCGGAATCGATGCACATCCCTGGTGCGCAGGATTCGGGCTAGCTCCAACAGCATCCTGAGGGCATTCGCGCAGAAGTTCGATTGTCAGTACCTGAACCATTGCTGTATGGTTCACATACGGAGCAATCGAAGTATGTGATATGTTTATGTGGTATTTTTAATTGTATGTGTTTTTATTTATGTTTTTAATTTTGTAATCTTTGTGTCCTATGATCCTTTGTTGGTCGAAATAAACGTTTTATTATTATTATTATTATTTGTGACCTCCAAAATAAGAAAATGAAAGATAATTAGAAAAAACTAATTAGCGCATTTTGAAGACGAGAATGTTCAGCTAATTATGCGCTGGACAGATTTTGAAAATAATTCTTAATTACCCTAAAGTAGGAGCACAAACATACCTCGAAATGTTGTTGGGTGGAAAGAGCTGTATTCAACGCTTGATTTACCTAACATAATCCACCTCGATGTACTAAAAAAAAATTACTAGCTATTACTTATATTATGTTTATGTCTGTGCAATAATAACATTTCATGTTATTTCTTTAATTCGTTTAAAAAAAAAATACAAAGTTACGCAAATAACTCACCGCGAGTGAATTTTGCAAGACTGCAGCCTTACTTTAGGGTTTCACCTTATGTATTGGTTTTTTATGTGGGTAAGCTTGCCCAAAACACACTGGGTAATCCTACCTTTAATATTATAAATGCGAAAGTAAGTTTGTTTGTTTGTTACCTATTCACGCCTAAACCGCCGAACCGATTATCCTGAAATTTTTGTATATTATACGTTGTCAAGTGTACAGAAACAGACATAGGGTACCTTTCATCCCGAAAAAAAGTACTGTTCCCGAGGAAAACAACAATAACGTTCTTATGATAATAGATGGCGCCACGTGTCTTTTGAATCATGATTGAATTATATTATTATAGAAGATTTAGTAGTGTGTTATCCATACTGCAATCAATCAATCAACTCAGCCTGTCGCAGTCCACTGCTGAACATAGGCCTCTCCCATGTTGCGCTACCACATCCTGTCCTCCGCCTTCCGCATCCAGTCTATCCCAGCCACCTTTTTGAGCCTATATATAGTATATAACCTGGGATATGGAGAAGGACATATGTAGGCTACTTTTTACGCGATAACCGACATCCACGCGGGCGGAGCCGCTGGCAAAAGCTGGTAATATTATAAATGTGAAAGTAACTCTGTCTGTTTATCTGTCTGTTACGTTTTCACGCCTAAACCGCTGATCCGATCGTCATGAAATTTGGCAGAGATATAGCCTGGGATTGGTGCCGAAAGGTTCGAGTGGCGACCGTATACCGGAAGACGTAGCGTGGGAAGGCCTCCCACGAATTGGACCGATGACCTTGTGAAAGCCGCAGGATTCCGCTGGATGTGGGAAGCACAGAACCGGTCGAAGTGGCGGTGCTTGGGGGAGGCCGATGTCCAGCAGTGGATGTCTTTCGGCTGAAATGATGATGATGATGATAGCTTGGGATTTGGAGAAGGACATAGGCTACTTGTTTACGCGATAACCGACATCCACGCCGGCTAAGCTGCGGACAAAAGCTAGTTAGGTATAAATGTGAAACTTGTGAGTTTTTTGGTTACGCTTTCACGCTAAAATGGCTAAACGGATTTGGCACACACAGACCTTGACTCGGAGAAGGTCATAAGGCTTTTTTCATCCTGGATCGCAGACGAAGTCGCGGGCAACAGCTAGTTTATTATAAAAGTTAGGGACTAGGGTTAATGAGTCGACTGACTAAACAGCGTTCGGGTCAACCAGTGAAAGCCACTATATTTCGACCGCCGAGAGAATCCGTTCCTGACACCTGTCAGTTGGACGCGATTAGAAACTAACATAACATAACAAGTTGCCAAAGTCGATTACAGAACTTAGCGATGGAAACTTCAAAACCCACATCAAACGTGCCCTTACCAAAAAAACACTATAACATTAAAGACTACGTTGAAGACAAGGAAGTTTGGCAATAATTCCTTCTGTAATTTCCCTGGTACCTCATTAACGGCATTATGTAAATGTATTAAGTGTTTTCAAATCACGATGTTTCATTTTTAGGGTTCCGTAGTCAATAAGGAACCCTTATAGTTTCGCCATGTCCGTTTGTCTGTCTGTTCGCGGTTTAGCTCAAAAACTATTGGTACTAGAAAGTTGTATTTTGGCATGAGTATACACGTTAATGACGCCAAAAAATTGGTAAAATAAAATTTTGAAAAAAAAAAAAAAATATTATTTGGGGTACCCCTACACGGAAAGTAGGGATGATCATTTTTTTTTTCGTCCTTCCCATAGTGTGGGATATCGTTGGATAGGTATTTCAAAAATATTAGGGGTTTGGGAAGACCGTGTTTTGATTAAGTAAACCGTTCGTGACTTATCAAGCTTTAAAATACCAATTTTCTTTAGAGTCAAGTGTCCCCCCCCCCCCCTCTACCAACTAAACGGTTGTAGTTAAAAATTCAAATGTCACGGCAGTAGTACCTTTATATAACGAAGTTTAAAGGAAAACTATCACAATTATGTGGGCTTTACAAGTTTACGAGCAATAGTCGACCAACTTCAATTTGCAGTTGAAAAACATGTTCTCCCATACAATCTGTATAGGAGAGCATGTTTCTCAACTACAATGTTAAGTTTGATCTTGGGATAAATTCATCCCAACTACGGAAACCTTCATTGTGCGTGGTCCGACACGCACTTGGCTGGTTTTTTTTTACATTCTTCTTTTGACATAATCAAATAAACATCTAATTATTTGCCATCACAATTCTAATTTCAACTGTATATTAATTGCTTTTGTAGACATGATATTTATTCGGATTTGGTGCTGTAGTTGTAATGGCAACCAAGTCGTTTGGTTTAAATAGGTTCTTTTTTACCCGACTGACCCAGAAAGAAGACACACTTGTACATTATGGTACAAGTGTGTAATGTTGGTGATTACCGCTGAGGCGCCATTGAGACCCGAGCCGTTAGCTGAGGGTAAGACCCTGAGGTAACGGCGGGTCTTAGCGGGTCGAGTCGTTAGAAGAGAGCCGAGGACGGTAATCATCAATACACACGTGTATCATACGTCGTTTTTCAACACACTTGTGAAGAAAATAATAATAAAAAATCATTTTTTCCTTGGAGTTTTCAGGTAGTAAACTTTCCATAACGTTAAGGGCTTCACATCTTATATCGGGCGGTGTACAACATAAATCATTTTCTTCATAACTAGTACTTGTAGACATTATAATTAATAAATAACTTTAATTTCAACAGTGAAAACGAGTTGTGAATTTTTTTTCGCAATGGCGGGAAAAAATTATCAGTTTTCCTATGCGCGCGCATCTAATAATGGCGATCGGCCATAGACTAAAGGAATGAGGTTTCTTTTTTTTGAAGCACGAGGAAACCGGCATGTCCTAGAACCAAAAAAAAAAAAAATCGAAAACATGTGACATCTACCAATCCGCACTGGACCCGAGTGGTGGATTATGGCCCACTACCTCTCACAGAGAGGAAGCCTGTGTCTAAGCGGTGGACAAAGAAAGAATAATGAATGAAACCAGAGCGATGAGAAGGACATCGTAGAAGACTATTGTTGATAGAACAATAGTACATTATTGCGAAGGCCGGGAAATAGGCAATTGCAGGTCGAGTATGAGTATGAAGGCCGAGCCGTAGGCGAGGACTTCTCTAATACGAGACAGGCAATTGCCATTTCCACCGAGGCATATATAGTGCTTTTCGCAAAAGAATGCAGGGAAACAAAACATTGCTTGAGCGTTGTAACATTGCTGGAGCGTTGTAATGTTCCAAATTCAAAAAACGCTCCTGCAATGGATTTAAATTTCTTTGTCCGTAAATTCGATACTTCGCGTGTACTTTTTTCAAAAAGAATGACATTATTTCCATGCATGTTTGAGAAAAGATTTTTACTATGCGCAGAGCATAAGTATGGAACATTATGAAACTTTCGAAGATTAAAAACTAATCGAATGCAGTTATTTTGAAGGCGGTCAAGTTTATTGAAGAGATCTGCATTCAGGTCACAGTAGCACACATGACCATAGTCAAATTATGGGAAAGATTAGGGACTGTACAAGCATTGCCACATTATTATTCTCTTCTGCTGAATGTAACAGGAATCAAAAACTATCTGGATTTCAGAGGGATGAAAACATAAAGCGGTTTTAACGGTGACGTTTTAAATCAAACCACCACGAGCACGGAGACTCCTCGGCGACCAATGCTGGAGGCAGCATTGTCAACACTTTCCAAGCAAACTAAGCATGTCACCATTTACTCGCACTACGACACAAATGACGTACGTACACACAACGTCATTATATGCTAACCCCTCAAGTTTTAAAATTTTACACTTCTAAAATATTGAATTCCTTACGAATAATCTAAAGAATACTTCAAAAAGAGTTCATTACTTCGACTTGGATTCAAACCATCGTATTACTGAACGTCGTCATGTATCTGCAATTTGACGCATTAGCCAGCGAGCCGAGCTAGCTTCCAATATTATGCACGGCAAGCGGTCTTGAAACCTCCGGTCTATTTAGACGTTGTATATTAACTTCGTATATGTTAAACCTATTATTGTTTGTCGTTATACGCAATAATAAAAGTATTAACTTTTTATTGAATAAAAACAATATTTAAAACAGACTTTAAAAAAATACTTATTTATTCATTAAAACAATACATTAATTATTATAACATGTTTTTACAAAATACAAAAACCAACTTGGGCCTATCACGGATTTGAACGCACAGGTCTTTTGTGGGGGTAACCACATAGTGGAGCTGTGTGTACTACAAATTTTGTTAGCAATGTCGTCATCGTCTTTAGACACTGTTTGCGCAGCGTTTTCGTGCTCTGTGGCGGCCACAATTAATGAGCTAGGTAAAGACTCCTACGGAACATAAAATGTAATCACAGTTACTTTAAATTGAATGAATAAGCAGTTTATAATGTTCCCACTGCTGATATTAAATATACTACAGAATCCGCCGGCCCCAGGCCGGTACCGCCGCAACCGCTATGTCCCTGCATTTTAAATCTGTAATATCTTCGAAAATATTCATTTAAATTACATGCTGTAAAGAGCCATGTTGATCTATATTAAATTCACAATGTATTTAAGGTACTTAATTGGATAAGGATTAGTGCTGTATTGCTTAAAATCACTTCGTAAATAAGCCATTATTTCTCGTAAAAAGTAAAGAATAAATAAGGTTATTGTGGGTTATCCCTAAGAGATAGACATATACCATCGCGGACTTTTTTGTGGACCTTTTTAAGGTGTACAATACTGTAGTACATTATTTTGATCTATTTCGTAGGGTTCAGCCAGCGTTTGCAATAAAAGCGCAAAAAAATGTGTTTATTTACGACATCACATTAGAAACCTCTAAAATTATCAGTGTTTCTCTACCATATTTTGCATGTATTATACATATAAACCTTTTTCTTGAATGACTATCTATTAAAAAAATCGCATCAAAATCCGGTGCGTAGTTTTAAAGATCTAAGCATACATAGGGACAGATATCGGGAAGCGACTTTGTTTTATACTATGTAGTGATACTCTTTATTGCACACCATAAAAATTACAGATTTATAATATGTAGAAAATCTGACAAGGGTGACACAATGGGCGGTCTTATCGCTAAAAGCGATCTTTTAAAGACAACCTTTGGATGGATTAACCCTTCATATAACGTAGAACGTAGATCTACGCGAGACACAATGGGTTTTTATTTGTGTCTCTAATTACGACATACGAGAGGTTAAGAGCGCTATCTCGGGTCCACTAGCTCCACAAATTAAAAAAAAAGATTATCTCGGGACTGAGAAGGAATTATGAAAAACGGCTCTATCAGCTGCCTCGGTAAGTGTGTCTACAATTTTCCAATACCTTTTATAAAGTTTAAAATTCGATATAAAGACAAACGGCCACATTCCTCTAGATCGTATTTCGAAATGACATTGCACATTGTATAAATCCCGTCGGTCTCGAAGAAAAATAATGACGAAATACACAAAGGGGACAACCCACTTCATCATTCCCATCATTCATTCATCACATATTTGTTCACGTGTCACTATTTATATTTACCCCAACTCTGATTAAACCGGGTAAACGTGGTCAAAGTTTTCTTAAAGAATTTTCCCTAAACATAATGTGGATTTATTTTTCCTTCCCCTTTTGTAAATGAAATGGACCCTACATGTCTGTCTGTGTATTGGAGTTAATCAGTATATTGCTAGGGTAACAGATGGGTGTTTATTTCTTTACTGGTATACCACACTCACACACAGACACCAACAGGCGTAAACCCCACAGCAACACACTCACACAAACACTCCTCACAAATAACTACTCAATAAAACAACATCACATCAACATCAACGCATCACATCACATTAACATCAGAATTATCACCCATAATTATACGTTATAAATAATTTTGTAAAGCGTGTTAATCCCACTAAATTTCACTGTCCTTCAAGATACAGGATTTTCCTAGTTTGAAGGGCAGGGGTCTTACTCATCTATAATAGCCATACCCATCCCTTATTGAAACAGCACTGATGTTACCTATACCCAAAGTCTCTAATTCAGATAATTTATGTAAACAAAGTAATGTCAAGAAAAGTCACTGTCAAAATTACAGGACAGTGGTGCAAAACATTTTATCATATTTTTTTTGTTGTCAATAATCATCTCTGAAATTAAAGTGAATTAATTATAAGAACTATGCGAACAAAACACCATTGCCAAACAATGTTTTATGTAGTGTGTCGGAGACACGGCCTATGATCGTCATAATCAGCCCATTTAAGTCCACTGCTAGACGTAGGCGTCCCAAAATCGATTTCCACTCGAAACAGTTTACAGCCGTTTTCATCCAAAATGTGGCTAGTTATGCTTTAGACAATATGAATCTATTAATGAGAGTTCTGATATTAGTGTTGTTGAAGATGTAAAAAATGTGAAAATGTTTGGATCTCCTGCATTGTAGTATCATAAAATATTTTATACCAGAAAATCTCCTTTTTTTTAATAACTTTGTTTAAAACCGAAAATTTATACAAACAATTACGGTATGATTATTTTTTAATTATTATTTCTTAAATTCAGTACTTAAAAGAAAATAGAACCTTTTTTTCGCCATTTTAGGTGAATTACCATTAAGAAGATATTTTTTTGATATGTTATCCCCTTTGTTTACATAAATTATCTGTATTTGAGACTTTGGGTATAGGCTAAGTATATTTTTTTTGTATTTAATGTACCAATATGTTTGTACTTTTTATTGATTTATTTAACCATTTATGTTCACACACACAAAAAAAAATTATAAAAATAACTAGAAGAAAGAAAACGGAAAATTCGTACAAAGGTAATGCTTAGTTCTAAAGTAATCCAGCATACCTGCGATAGGACAGAGGATAAAAAGAGATTTAGTCGACGTATGTAAGAGGAGAGAAAATAAAATCCATTAAAGAAAAAAAAATACTGTTCACTTACTAAATCATCATCATCATCATTTCAGCCGAAAGACGTCCACTGCTGGACATAGGCCTCCCCCAAGCACCGCCACTTCGACCGGTTCTGTGCTTCCCGCATCCAGCGGATTCCTGCGGCTTTCATAAGGTCATCGGTCCACCTTGTGGGAGGCCTTCCAACGCTACGCCTTCCGGTATGCGGTCGCCACTCCAGAACCCCAACGACCATCTGTTCTGCGCGCAATGTGCCCTGCCCATTGCCACTTAAGTTTCGCAATTCTTCGAGCTATGTCGGTTACCTTGGTTCTCCTGCGGATCTCTTCATCTCTGATTCGATCACGTAGGGCAACTCCAAGCATAGCCCTCTCTATTGCCCTTTGGGTGACTTTACTTCACTTCACTATATATACATACATACCTCTAAAATATAGAAAGATAGTGTTCTTTTATTCTTCTTTTAAATACTGCAACAGTTTGGCCGTTTGGCATCAGGTGGTCAGGTAATGCTGTGGCGATATCTACAACGCCACATGCGAACTACGCATCAAAGAGCTGACGTCACACAAATCCTGCATCGTGCAATCAGAGTTTCAACCATCGCGGGCAGTCGCCCACCAGACACGACACCCGACTGGTCGCCAAGCTAATGTACCTAAACTTCGAGGAAGGAAGTAACAGAGAGTGGATAAATAATGGATATTTAATGAATGAATAATTAATTAATGAATAAGCTTTAATTAATTCCATATAAGTAACATTAACAATTATTAGAAATAAACACTAGTTAGCAATTTTATCATCAGCAATAAATTAATACTTCAATCAAATCAATAATAACTAACAAAAATAACAAAATCAATAATTAATTCCACCAAACTCTCAACTACGCTGCTAATAACTAATTCCATCTGATTAATAGCAACAATTTTTATTTTGCTAAGAATAATCATTAACAATCAATTCCTCCAGGGTCTTACTTACGACGACACTGAAAGACTGTTTGCCAGGGAATCATAATTAATAAACGCTACAACACACACACACCCACATTCACAAACACACCCTCACTCACACACGTACACACATCACATTTACCTCAATTTATGTATATTCTTGCATGCCTTAAAATAATAATAAATACTTAAATTATTTTCAATCTGATTATATTCAATTAAATTCTATTTTTAATATTTTAATTAAACTTAAATAAGTGCAAATTAATTTGTACCAGAAATATTTGTATCATTATATTATTACTATAGCAAATCATATGTCACGGTTTAGCTTGTAGGAGGGAGGCGCCGGTGTCTGTCACACAGTTTATACTAGAACAGACATCGTCGTTAAAAAAAAAAAAAAATAATAATAATAATTCGATAAAATCAATAATAGCAATTAAAAAATAAACAATAATAGATTCCTAATTGTTATTACTACTTTGAGTGGATAATATACCTCCTCTAAAATCCCGGAATAATTATAATGACGTTTAAATCCCGGGATTTAAAAGCCACGAATTATTTATTGGACTTTATAGTTACAAATGATTGATTTGAAAAATTATATAACATTTTTTAGGGTGACGTATTAAAATTGCAAAAAAAAATCTCTTTAATTTAATAGTTTTAGTAATAATATAAGCAAAGCTTTATTAATGTAAGAAATAGTGTCTGAATAAAGATTCAGACACTATTTTTTACATTAATAAAGATAATTGTATTTATAACTAAATTATGATGAATTATGACCAAATTGTCGGTGTCATTGACTTGCTAGGAGACAATGACAGCAATTTGGTCTGTTTGCCCAACTTTGGCAAAAGCCTCCTCCATTCCTTTCACTCTATTCTATTGTTCGCTTTTCTAGTCCATGTTTTTCCTGCTATGGAAAATGCATGCTGCTTTATTTCGTCTTCCCACCTTCTAGTTTTAGTATGAAACCCTAAATAAAATTATATGATTTTAAAATATCCTGAAGCTAAATAAATTATAAAAAACAAATAAAGCTCACATCCCTAAAGGAAAAATGATAATGGAGAGCCAAAAACCCCCGCAGTACCTAAACCCTTCGTATAAATTACCGTGAAAAAATCCCCCTGTGTCATGCAAAAAACTATTTTATACTACAAAACCGTCTACTGGATGAATTTTCAAAGACTTCATACATCAGGTCCACACATACCGGCGAAGTAAGGTAATTGCCACTTTCAATGCAAAAACGACATCCTCACTTGAATTTTAAACGCTGGGCTAAGTGTGAACTAATGCCAATTTTTACGAGACAACCCTGAACTGAATACTTGATGCCTAGTGATGTAATGACGCAGAACTTCCGTTCAACCCTAGTCGATTTATTCGATGTCGAATTATAATCGGATCGGTAATCGATACAGCTTAGTGAATCGGCTATTCAGAAAAGGTCAAGTTGATCTGTTTTTCTTTCAACTTTAATGTTCTGTGTATTTTTTTGAATATAATATCCGTTGAAACGAGTCGGTGTGTTCTTTTTTTTATTATGTCCGCTCTTGTGGACTTCAATCAAACCGCTGTGGGTGAATTTAAATAGGATTTTTGAATGTCAAAAACTACATGAAATTCGTCGAATTTGTTTTTAGAAACTACATAGCTCTATTTCGATTCAGTGTGTGCAATAAAAAAATATGAAGTCCTATTTTAAGAACAGTTCGGCTTGGCTTTATCATGTTGAACTAAGTTGGTAATAAACAATGATAAAAGTATGATTGTCAACATAATTATTTTAGTGCTATTTATCTACTAAATCCATACTATAATACTATACTATTAAACTATATAATATGCATACTAATATTATAAATGTGAAAGTAACTCTGTCTGTCTGTCTGTCTGTCTGTTTGTATGTTACGTTTTTACTTCTAAACCGCTGAACCGATCGCCATGAAATTTGGCAAAGATATAGTCTGGGATATGGAGAAGGACATAGGCTACTTTTGTACGCGATAACCGACATCCACGCGGGTGGAGCCGCGGGCAAAAGCTAGTATCCATACTAATATTATAAATGTGAAAGTAACTGATTGTCTATCTGTATGTTACATTTTCACGCCTAAACCGCTGAACCGATCGTCATGAAATTTGGCATAGATATAGCCCGGGATATAGAGAAGAACATAGGCTACATTTTTATGCGATAGCCAATATCCTCGCTGGCGGAGCCGCGGGCAAAACTAGTCGGTTATAAATACCACATTTAAACGTCAATTTTAGTATGGTTAGTGATTTACACGTTTGGAGGAGCTCGTGGCTAATTAATAACAGCCGCACGGGTCGATCCATCAGGTTAAGCTACGCTTTCCGAGGTTGGTCCGTGGATGGGTGACCATCTTTATATAAAGTGACCATCTTTATATACCGAGGCTCTTCCGTGTCTCGGAAGGCACGTTAAGGTTGGTCCCGGCTGTCATTCGTGTACCTTTGACAGTCGTTACGGGTCGTCAGAACCCCGAAAGACTGACAACCAGTCTTATCAAGTGGTACGACTACGAGCTTCCAAGAATCTACTTCTCCAAATTCCTTCACACTGTACCGGTTTTATGTCAAATTCTTACGCTATCTCTACTATAAAGCTCTGGAACGCGCTACCTTTTGGCAATAAAAAAGCTGAAAGCAAATTTACTTTTAAAGAAAAGTTCGTAACCACTACATAAGTCAGACTAAATAATTCTCTACGACTAAATAGTCTTAAATAATAGTCTAGTCATACTAATTATTATTAGGTGGTATTTGTTAAAATATCTATTAGTTTATTTTATTTGTATATGTGTATTAGTATCATAAAACTACATAAATTCTCGTAATCTAGAAGTTAGTATTTTAGACATTATTTTTGTACCCTATCACTATGTTTTTATATTTAACCCAAAGGTTGACTGGTAGAGAATGCCTTTTGGCATTAAGTCCGCCTATGTATCACTATTGTACATGAAGTTTAAATAAATAAATAAATAAATATCGTATTACCCAGTTTCTGGATTGTGGAGATCAGATAGGCAGTCGCTCCATGTAAAATACTGATATTCAGCTGCATTCAGTTAGACTCGAAGCCGACCTTAACATAGTTGGTAAAAAGCTAGGCAGATTGATTAATTGATTTACGCGTTTTGCAATAAAGTTTATTCGAATCGAACCGAATCACGAATTGTTCAGGTAATCGATAAATCGTTTTCCCATCTCTATGAACCGTCGAAAGAGTTTAAGTTTTTATAGCAGCTTACTTATTTCACTGCAAAGCACTCTAGAGTAAGATTAATTCCCATGGGCATGTTTTTCAGCGGACCGATTAAGTGAATTCGCTTCAGCAGCTTTACTGTAAATAACATTTTTATTACCTGAGTTTTTCTTAATTAAATATTATATCTATGTCTTGTTTTTTTCTGTTGGTTATGCGCTGCGGCTGGGAGTTTTACGATTGCATGCATTATTGAAAAAAACGAGACGTGGCATGTTGGAATGCGTCTTTTTATTTGATTGTTTATTAGTGCTTTATGCACAGAAATATTTTTAATAGTAGATTAAATAACAGATTGATAACTATATCAGAATAGCAGAATACTGCCAATAAAAAAGTAATTGCTCTGCTTGCTCTGCAGTAAATACATAATTTATAGTGAAATCTCTCATTGCTTTATTAAATTAATAATTAAGAAAAAAAAAGTTTTAGCCTTTAATTGGCATTCATTTATCACTTTGAAGGAAATTACATATTAATTATGATTCCGAGAAACTGAAACTCGTTATTATTATTGATTTATAAACGCTTTCGGAAGCGGAGCTAATTGCATCGTTTTGTGTGAAGATTATTTCGATGAAAAATTAAAAATCTCGGAATGAAACCGCGGGATCAGAGAATTTCATTAATATAGTTGATTGAAATGCCATGAATTGAATTTAAAAAAAATGGCAAATTGTTTAATCTCGAGGAAATAAAAATGAACCTCTACCGAATAAGAAAAAATAGGCTAGAGAAATGCTAAAACCGCTAAAATACCCGGTTTCTTAAGGAGTTTTGAAAAGGAATTATGACTTTCGCGGGTTTTCACCTCAAGGGCCTATACTACCTCAAATGGCTTAGCATGATCCTCCGTTATGTCGAAAATACTGCAGCATTAATTTTAAAATAAATATATGGTAAAGTTGAGGATTAATGTTAAGTACTAAGTACTATGTTAGCCGAAACACGATTCCATAAAATTTTCTCGATACAAAAAAAATCCAAATTTACCTCCAAACCGAAAAATAAACCGCTGGTATTCAAAAAATACTTCAAATTTGATTATGAAACTTCGCATATTAACTGAACTAACTATAAAGCAGGCCTTATGTTATTTACTTTTTTAAATGACCATTAAATAAATAAATGAAATAATAATAATCTTTATTTCATAAAAACAGTACTTAGATTATATTACAGTTATGTGCTATGATAAAACAAAAGTACACAAAAGTTTTAGCATCTGGAGCCGAACTAGGAGTAACCTGTATTTCGGAATTATTTTCACCGTAAACCGAAATTACCTAAACTATCGGCGCCTAGGAGCCTTTCCCTGCCGCCCTGTCTCGTTTGCTCGCGTAACCGGTAGCAATAGTGTGCGAGCGAGATACAGAGTGAGGTAGCGTTGAGGTTGTATAGACTCTTAAGTCATTTTAAAGTCTTACGAGACTAAGACTTACGGGTCACGGTTCATAGGTTCAAATCTAGGCGCTTTACTTTGTGTAAATCGTTTCATCCCCACTGTTCTCAAAACGGTGAAGAAAAACATCGTGAGGAAACCGGGATGTCCTAGAACCAAAAATTCGAAGACATGTGGCATCATCATTTATTATTGTGAATGTGAAGACTATGTGGGTCTTTGTTAATTTTTTATTTTTTTCTTCTCAGTTTTTTTTTTTTCTAATCATGGTATGGCAGTTTGAGTAATTTATGCGGCCTGCCCAAATGTCCTTTCTTTGGTATTGTTCGTCGAATCGTTGAGCTCCTTATGTTCTGAGTTGAGCTGCACGATTACTGACAAATGCGTGCACTGAATGGACAGGTCCACTCAATCTGTGTGGTTCTTTCTTCAAAAGACCATTTCAGATACCAATCTACATGGTCTTCACATGATTTGACCAAGATTGAAACAAACTCAGAGGTCACAGAGTCCAGAGACTCTGTGACCTCTGAGTTTGTTTCAATCATGTTCTGCCATACATTTAAACTGCAAATATAAGTTGGTCGACTATACTCGCTAACTTGCAAAGCCTAATTCGCTGTGATAGTTTTTCTTTTAACTTCGTTATAATATTATACTACTGCTGTGAATCTTTTCACATATCCAAAAACCATTGTTCTCTCAAAATCTTTATTTCCTTTGTTTTTTTTTTTGTGAATAAAATGTTTATTTCGACCAACAAAGGATAAAGACATTTATCCTTTGTTGGTCGAAATAAATATTTTATTATTTATTATTATTTAAAAACAACTATTTAGCTGGCAGGGGGGGACACACGGGCAGAGCACTGCCGTGTCCTCACGGAGGCGATTGGCGGCGGCGATCTCTCGCGTCCGGCCCTGGTCCAGGCCATGATCCGGAACGAGAGTGCATGGGAAGCAGTCACCTCCTTCTGCGAAGTAGTAATGCTCGCGAAGGAGGAGGCGGAACGCGTGAGGGAGCGGCAGTCTGTGCGCCCTCACGCCCCTAGTCGCCGCAGGAGACGCCCTGGGCGGCGGGAATCGGTAGCCGATTCCCGGCCACCGTAGGCGCGGGCTTGCGGACGGCGAGCTATGGGCAGTTCGCCGTCCGGTAAGGACCAGGCCCGGGTCGATGGCGCGTTGTGTTCCACGCGCGCCTCAAAGAGATGTCAGCACGCACTGACGGGATCCGCTAGGACCGGTGCCTGCCAGGGTTGCGGGTTTGTCCGAAAGGGATACCGTGGCCCTGGCACACAGGCAACTGAAGGAACACGGGTGGGTTTTAGTCAGTAAAAGTCTGACACGCCCTCCCGCTCCACCCAGAGCGGGAGAAGTTATTTGATAATTTCCCACCCAAAAAAAAAAAAAAAAAGGGGGGGACACACACGTGACTCTAACAAAAAATAGCATTTAAAAGCTTAATATTATGCAAACGGATTCCTAAATCGAAAAATGGTTTTGACAAACCCGCAACATTTTTGAATTGCCTATCCAATGATACGCACCAAGGGATTAAGATGAAAAAAAAAAAAAACCATCACCACATTACAAAAAAAAAACAAGATTTTATTTTACCACTTTTTTGACGTGATTAATATGTATACCCATGCCAAATTATGGTTTTCTAGAACTAAGATTCTCTGAGATAAGCCGCGGATAGACAGATGGACATGGCGAAACTAAAAGGGTTCCTTGTTGACTACAGAATCCTGAAAATAACAAAATTGTCGGATTGTCGCCTGTTGCCTTTAGCTTGTTGGTTTAATTAAATAAGTCCCAGGCTTTACAAAACCATATAAAATCTATCCAATTTTAATGAAAATATATCACCAATGTCAACAGCATAAAATATTCAATTTAAAGTACGTTGCTTCCAATTATTTCTTGTGAAATCAATATGAACAATTACCTCACGTGATCTGAAAACATACAAACTAATTAGCATACTGTAATAACGTCATCTGACCATTCATTACAGAAACATTTTGACGTATTTCATTATTTAAATTGTTGTCATGTTCTGTGAGTTGCTGTAATGTTGCTGTATGGTTGTACTATAGTTTTCATAGTATCAGACTATACTATAAAAAACATACTATTTATTCATGGAGACCCACGAGTCGTGATACTGAAAAGTAAAGTACCAGCTTGCTAACTAGCAACATTTTAATTATGGCATGATGTTTTTTTTTTCACATGTTTTTTGTATCGGTACCTACGAGGGAAGAAGTAGCGGCGTACCAACTGTATTTAATGTCAGTTGGACAAATAAAACAAAACTTATGTAATACGTTATTTAGCATTACAACTAAAGCACGCTAGTACATCTACATGAGTATAAACAAAGAATTTATTCCATCTACGCAGCTCCGTATATTTTCTTCAGCAGATGAAATAATTTACTGAAACCGCCTATTCTGTGAGCGACGCAGCTTACTATATGCTTTACACTCATACGATACGGTGACCATAATATTTTGAAAATGTCCTGTATAGAAGATTCCCGGCAGGATAGATACCCCTAACCCAGTATGAAAATAATGCAAGAGTCACGTGTTTTTCCAGTAATTGCAATAAATTTTCTTGTATGGGGCCATAGATATTTAAAAACCGATTCGTTGATTCTTCATAGGTATAGTTCCAATTTAAAAAAATAAAAAGCAAGGTCGAAGTGTAAACCTAACTTCAAATATATTTTGCCCTTCGATACGACTAAGTACACGATTTAGTAGGTATGCGTAAATTTCGGCTTCTTTAAGAATTTTGAAACACTTCTTGCAGTGAAACACGGCGTGAAAACGTAACATACAGACAGACAGACAGACAGACAGAGTTACTTTCACATTTATAATATTAGTATGGGTTAATGTTACAATGGGTGTGTTTAGTTTAAAATGTGACCTTCCTGTACGAGCCCCAATAAATATTTTTTCTTTCTTTCTTTCTGAAAATAAATGTGCTGTTTGAACGTTTCAAATTCCTTCATGACAAACATAAAAGATAACTGAGGTCATCGGAAAACTTGAGGCTAGAGATGCCAATGCATTCCACCAGTTGCTATGATAAATCTTTTACAGTTCAAGTAGTGTGGTTATGGAATGAATTGCCCGTGTCGATAAGGCATGCTCAATCTGGCTTATTCCACTAATCTCCCCTGAGAGAATCCCCTTAGTGGGGAAAACTGAACCCTAATGTAAAAAAAAAATGACTCTCAGGGGATCTTGGAATAAGGTTTTTTTTTCAATTCTAGTTTTCCCCCCTAAGCGGGATTTTCAGGGGTGAATTCTAGACTGTTTTATAGATTCCACTTTTTGTCCTAAGGGGCAATTTCAGGGTGGATTTGTGGAAAAAGCCCTCAATCTTTGTCCATTTTTAAAATCATGATTAAAAAAACACTATCTCTCTTATTTTTTTTTTGTTTTGTTCTTTGCTCTTGCTTCATGATTATCGATACTGATATTATAAATGTGAAAGTAACTCTGTCTATCTGTCTTTCTGTCTGTTACGTTTTCACGCCTAAACCGCTAAACCGATCGTCATGAAATTTGGCAGAAATATAACCTGGGATATGGAGAAGAGCATATGCTACTTTTTTACGCAATAACCGACATCCACGCGGGCGGAGTCGCGGGCAAAAGCTAGTTATTGTATATATTTATATAGATAAGTATAACATGTTATATGTATGTATGTATTAATTGTATTTATGTAAATAGTACACCACACTACCTGCAGTATTGTTTCTCCTTCCCCCTAAATCCATTGAAAGGTTGTTTTTACAAGATTGCTTTGAGCGATAAGATCGCCCATTGTGTCACCCCTTGTAAAAATGTTCTACATTATAAATGTGTAATTTTTTATGATGTGCAATAAAGAGTATTCTATTTATTTATCTATCAATTGCTTATACCATTAAATATGCAAGCTGTGGCTAGTTAGACCCCTCGCCCACGGCGAGTTTTTGTAGCGATGCAGTAGCGATGCTGTCGCGCGTTCGCATCGATACAGCCGCGATGCGGCCGCTAGTCGTAGTGGGCGAGGGCAAACACCTCGCCCTCACCACAATTCTCAGTCGCGATGCAAACGAGATAGTGTCGTGCTTCTGTTGCGATGCAAACGCGATTCAGTAACGGCACAAAATGCCACAGTTGCACTGATGCTCGGTTCTTCACCCACGCGCCGCCCTCCCTCTGTTTTCTCCGCGATGTCATCCAACACGGTCGCGCGTTTGCATCTATACAGTCGCGATACTGTAGCGCATTAGTTGCGCGTTGGCATCGCTTCTGTAGTGCGTTGGAAATGCGACTAACGCGCGTCAGTAGCATCGCTACAAAAAGTCGCCGTGGGCGAGGGGCCTTATGTCAAGTTTAACTTTCTCGGGCTATTAATACAAGCGCTTGAGCAAAAATACATAGCAAAGTGTGTAACTTATAAATGGAAAAACAGTGATGAGGTTGTTGAATTGTATGACGTAGTTGGTATCCCGATTTAACACAAAAAAATAATATATACAAGAGACCTACTAACCCGGCTCAAAACGTAAAAAAAAAAAGGAAAAACAAAAACCACCACCATGTTATGTCCTATACACCAACAAAAGGCAGGTCGCCTTATCGCAAGAGATAATAATTTACCATTCAAAAACACTTTTATTCATGAAAGAAGAAAGAATTTATCTGCACAGACGTCGGGAAAACTCGTCGCGAGATGTGAGACCTTGGACGTTTTAACGATAAACGTGGAATTACAGGAAGTTCGTGTATTAAGATATATAATAATATGTGGTTGTTTTTTGATGAGTTTGTTTCTTATTTAAAAATAGTTATTGCGAAAGTGGGGCAGTGGTGGCCCAGTAGTAACGGTCTCGACTTACAAGTTGTAGGTCGTGGGTTCGAACCCAGGCAGGCAATTTACATCGTATAATAGGGATGATTCCTGGGTAAAAAAAAGGAAAAATTGTTTAGTCCGTCAATCAGATAATAAAAAAAAATATTAAAGAAAGAAAGAAAAAAAAAGTATTTATTGGGACTCATACAGGAAGATCACATTTTAAACTAAACACACACTGACTACTGTTGTATTAGACACGTGTTTTTTGCTTTATCATATTAATAAAAAATGACTTAGATAAAACACATTAAACTTGGGGAATGGCGGCTTGTTACGTCACAGCTACGTATAAAATCTACTGAGAAGTGACGTCTTGCCACATTTGAACTCAATGTATCGCCGTAATTTTTAAATTACGTAAAAAAATTAAAAATACGTGTCGAATATTTTTTTATAATCTACATGACAGACAAAAAATTTTTTTTTACTCATTATTTCTTTGTATTTTATCAACACGGTGAAGGAAAACAGTGTAAGGAAACCGACATGTCCTAGAACCAAAAGTTTGAAGGCATGTGACATCTACGAACCTACACTGGCCTGGCGTCGTGAATCCACTCTCTCCCGAAGAGAGGCGGTCTATGTCCCAGCAGTGGGAACATTATAGGCTGAAAATTCTACTGTGAAAATAATGTCTAAAAAAATAATTATTTATCATTGTATTACATTTGCTTGGTCTTTTCACAATATGGGATTGTCTTTCAGCCTAACCAAATATGAGTGAATATAAGGGCTATTTACTAAACCCAGTTACTGTGTAACACCGATATTCTAATTTTAGACCAAGGGCCTTACTCCCGAAAACGATTCGAGTTTGATTTTGATTCCAATTCGAACTCACTTCTGGGGCCTTACTCCGACGGCATCGAGTTTTGAATCAATCGAATTGGGTTCGAATTAAATGCCGATCCATATTCTTGAGTCAAACACTAGCGCACGATCGTGCGGTGGTTCGAAGCGAAACTAACTTCGGTCAGTTTTAAGTTTTAAATCGAATTCGGATCAGAAACGAAATCGATTCGGAATCAAAATCAAACTCGAATCGTTTTCGGGAGTAAGGCCCCAGATCATAAACATGCAGTAACATAAATCGACGCGTAGCCGGTTTGGTGTCTTATCGGCGTAGCGATGGCTACGAACTGCTACGGCGTAGCAAGCTTTTCGTAGCACGACGGGTATAATTTTTTTTTACTGGTTCTTCACATACACTGATGCATTTGAGTTTTATAACTTATACCACGATTTTTCCAGATGTTCAGGAGGCGTGTCATAGCATCTCTAGCCATGGCTATACGTCGTTTTATTTCTGGAACGCAGCTGCCTTCATTATTTATATTAGAGCCAAGATAAATAAAACTGTCCACGGTATCAATGCCTTGGTTTTATAAAATAATCACAATATAATGTATAATAAAATATCTAAGTTGTCAAGTAATCGCTCTTCCTCTGTCCTACTTTTGCTGTGCTCGACAAGCCACGATGATCATATTTTTGTAAAACCTACCACGTAAGTTCACATGTGGAAGCAATAAATATATTGAGTATTGACTTCGTTACTATTTTATTATATGTATAGATAAGAAACCATATACAAAGTACATTCAGGAGTATTTGAAATGGAAAATGACCTTGATGCATAATAAGACCTCCTTATTAAAAATCGTTCCATGTCAAAGCATTACAATTCGGCTTTTCATCTTCGATAGTACTTAAGAAGTCTTTTCAAGAAGATTTAATGGACCAATAAATTCATTCTGATTCCGATCAGGAATAGGTACAAGATACTCAAGCTGAGTTCTATCGGTTATTCCCGCTTTAGTACATTTAAATTTATTTTATCTTGAACTATTTTTTTTAGGTAAATTTTATTTTAACTAAATCGGAAATAGGACAAAAATATAATCGTTTAGTGAGTTTTCTGACATTATCATTTAAATAATTCCTATATTTTTTTAAGGGACAATGGCGTAATAGGTCACCCACACCTCGCCAATTAAGTCCCATTTACACAATGCTTGTTTCTTGCCTGTGGCATACAATAAAATTAAAGCAAAAAATAATTAAATCGCACCGTATAAAGATAATATGGAATAAAGAAAATCTAATATAAATAGTAAAAAATATAATCGTTTAGTGAGTTTTCTGACATTATCATTTAAATCATTCCTATATTTTTTTAAGGGACAATGGCGTAACACACCTCGCCAATTAAGTCCCATTTACACAATGCTTGTTTCTTGCCTGTGGCATACAATAAAATTAAAGCAAAAAATAATTAAATCGCACCGTGTAAAGATAAAGAAAATCTAATATAAATAGTAAAATATGAATACTTACATAAATATTAACATAAGTAATTTGTAAACATTGAAAAACCAACTTTGACAATTGCATTTCATTACTCAATGCTGATCTACGAACTATCGAAGAATGGTCTGGCAAATTTGGGGTTTCTGTTAATGTCGGGAAATGTCAAGCCATCCTCATTGGTAGTTCGTACTATTTGAGGAATGTGAACACTAGCCAACTTATGCCACTGATGTACGAGAACTCCGTTATCTCTCTTTCACCTCACGTAAAGGACTTGGGTCTGTACATTGACGGCAGTTTGAGTTGGAATAAACACGTGGCTCAGGTGAGCCAGAAAGTCTCGTTCTCACTGCGGTCTCTCTATAGATTCAAGCATTTCCTCCCATCTAGCACCAAACTCACCTTGGTCCAGTCACTTGTGTTTCTTATTATAGACTATGCTGATGTTTGTTGTTCTGATCTTTCCCAAGAACTTCTAAATAAATTGGATCGACTTCTCAACAATTGTATTCGGTTTGTTTTTGGCCTTCGTAAATACGATCACATTTCTTCCTTCCGTTCTCAGCTTAAATGGTTGCCTATCCGACTCAGGAGGTCCCTCAGATCTCTCTGCTTGGTTTTAACGATTATGAACGATCCATGTGCTCCCGATTATCTAAAGAATTATTTCAAAGTGTTGGGCAGTTCTCATAGTCGTATCCTACGAGCTTCCAAGAATGTACTTCTCCAAATTCCTTTACACCGTACCGGTTTTATGTCAAATTCTTACGCTATCTCTACTATAAAGCTCTGGAACGCGGTACCTCTTGGCATTAAAAAATCTGAAACAAATTTACTTTTAAAAGAAAAGTTCGTAACCACTCAAAAGTCAGACTAAATAACTCTCCACGACTAAATAGTCTTAAATAATAGTCTAGTCATACTAATTAATATTAGGTGGTATTTGTTAAAATATCTATTAGTTTATTTTATTTGTATATGTGTATTAGTATCATAAAAATATATAAATTCTCGTAATCTAGAAGTTAGTATTTTGGACATTATTTTTGTACCCTATCATTATGTTTTTATATTTAACCCAAAGGTTGACTTGTAGAGAATGCCTTATGGCATTAAGTCCACCTATGTATCACTATTGTACATGAAGTTTAAATAAATAAAATACTTCTAAAAATTACATAATAATTACCTACATAATTTTATTCTTTTGCAATACCTACATAAAATTAAAATAATTAATATACTATACCTATACATACAAAACTTATAATATAACTAGCTTCTGCCCGCGGCTTCGCCCGCGTGGATGTCGAAAAATAGCCGACGGGAACGTACGGCTTATTCCACATATCCCCCCTGATAAATCCCCCTTAGGAGGAAAAGTGGAATATATAAAAACCAGTCTAGAATTCACCACTGATAATTCGGCTTATTTCACTAATCCCCCCAGAGAATCCCCCTCAGTGGGGAAAACTGAACCCTAATGTAAAAAAAAATCACTTTCAGGGGATCTCGGAATAAGTTTTTTTTTTCAATTCTAGTTTTCCCCCCTAAGCGGGATTATCAGGGGTGAATTCTAGACTGTTTTTTATAGATTCTACTTTTCCTCCTAAGGGGGATTTTCAGGGGGGATTTATGTTAATCCAGGTTATAAACTATCTGTGTACCAAATATCATCTAAATCCGTCCATCCGTTTTTTGTGCAAACTGGAACATACATACAAACAAACAGACCAAAATTATAAAAACTATATTTTCGGCATCAGATTCGAATATTCAATGTAAGGTTTGACTTCGTTACTATTTTATTTTACTTCGTGTGCGTACAGTATAAATTCTTTTTTCTAGATAATTATGAATTATTATAACAATAACAGTATAGAGCTTTGTTCATGGCTAATTGTCCTCCACTACGTGTGATATTTGAGAAATACTGTAAAGAAATACCTACTGTAAAGGACCAGTATCCACCTGGTTAAGCTACACTTGCCGCAGTTGGTCTGTGGATGGGTGACCATCTTTACATACAGAGACCCGTCCGCGCCTCGGAGAGCACGTTAAGCTGTTAATCCCGGATGTCATTCATGGATCTTTGATAGTCGTTACGTGAAATCAGAAGCCCGAAACTCTGACAATCATTTTTACCAAGGGGTATCGTATTACCCAGTAACTGCGTTGTGGAGGTCAGATAGATAGTCGCTGCATGTAAAATACTGTAAAGCTAGAAACAGTACACGTGTAGGTACTTATATTATTTTTACTTGAATACAAAATTTTGCGAATGAACTGCTTCAATACATCCCCCTTTTCAGAACCTTGTTGGTTGAAAATAAACAATAAAACAACGATTTACGCTGTGTTAGTTTCCAACCATAAGCCGAAATATTAGTGATTTTTACTTAAAAAATAAAGAACTTGAATTAATAACCAAAATTCATCCCCCTTTTTTCCCTTAAGGGTTGAAATTCTAACAACACCGTTGCGTTAGCTTCCAACCATAAGCCTAGATAGTAAATTCAGTGATTTTTCTTCGAAAATTAAGGACTTTTCAACTTCATCCCCCATTTTAACCCTTCGAGGGTGGAATTATCAAAAACGCTGAAAAACTTATACATTAATTTTAAATCGTCAACCTAATCACAATATTTGAAGATCCTAACTTCAAAACTGACGGACTTTCATATAAACTTTCATCCACTACTTTATCCCCTTAGGGGTGGAATTTCTAAATATCCTTTCTTTGTGCCAAATTTGGAATCTCGAGACCCAGCGGTTTGGGCTGTGCGTTGATATATCAGTCAGTCAGTCAGGACTTAGAATTTTATATATCTATGATATATCAGCCAGTCAGTCAGTTTACTATTATAGTATATAGATAATCGTCAGCCTAATCACAAAATTTGAAGATCCTAATTTCAAAACTGACGGACTTTCATATAAACTTCCATCCCATATTTTACCCCTTTAGGGGTAGAATTCCCGAAAATCCTTTTTTAGTGAATACTTACTCCTCACAAAGAACACACCCTCCAAGTTTCATGTCTCTAGGACCAGCGGTTTGGACTGCGCGTTGATATATCAGTCAGTCAGTTTACCATTTTATATATATATATATATATATATATATATATATATAGAATATAGATAGATATAGAGATAGCTTTTGCCCGTGGTTTCGCCCGCGTGGATGTCGGAAAAAATCCAACGGGAACGTACTACCGCGAATGAAAGTACCCTATGACCGGGATTAAAAATACTTTTGAGTAATTCAAAAACTTAAAAATAAAAACTTTTGAGTTATTCAAGGCACGCAGTTAAATACTCCCCTAAAAACTTAATTACCCCTCATTCCCCTGTTTGGGATTAATTCTTGAAAACCCCATATACTCGTAATCCTTTTTTTTTTCTTTGAAAAGAATAAGCACCTTAAGACCCATGACCATGTTTTGAAAAACGAATTATGACAAATTTGTGTTTTATGTATTAAGAACGTATTTGTGTTGAGTTTCAAGTTTATGAATTAAAAAAAAAAAAAGATTTTTCATACAATCTAAATCTCCCCCATTTCACCCCTTTAAAGCCCTTCTTAGAGTCTACAATGTATGGAATGGAAATTTATTCTGAAATAGATCAGTCCGTTAAGGTTTTTTTTTTTTCATACAATCTTATGACATCCCCCAATCCCCCCTTGTGCCAAGTTTAATGTTTATTGATAACTTAAGGAATAAGATTTTTCAAACAAATAAAATCACCCCTTTTTACCGTTTTACGGGTTGAATTTTCAAAAATCCGTTCTTAGCGGATGCCTGCGTCACAATAAATATCTGTTTGCCAAATTTCAGCGAAATCCGCTCAGTGGTTTGAGCTATATGTGTTGATAGTCATCAGTTTTTCCATACAAACTTTGACACCCCCTTTATGGGGTAGTTTTAAAAATATACTGAAATAATCAAACTTTTTTATTTAATAAGATACGCATTCGTGCCAAGTTTCAAGTTTATAAACTCAAGGAATAAGATTTTTCAAACAAACGAAATCTCCCCTTTTTACCCCCAAAGATGAATTTTCAAAAATACTTTCTTAGCTGACGTGTTCTAATCTATATCCTAATCTAATCTAACCTAATCTAACTTTACTATCTACTGAATTGTATATATATAGATTGTTTGCTGCATTTGCTAAAAATTAGGTTTTAGTAACAGAAACGAATCGCTGTAAATCCGACTCCACGTAGAGTGCACCACGTGCCCTACCCCTAGAGTGTAATTTAGAATGGCGTAGGCGCGGAGGGGCGAGGCGGCCCGCGAGTGGAGGAGCAGGTGGTTGTAACGCTTGCCGCCGCGGCTGAGGCTGGCCGGCGAAGCCGGCCAGCAAGACGAAGCTGCGGTGGTGAGTGTTAAACCATCTGCGACGATAAGCTCGCGTGGGACCGCCGGAGCCCCGCAGCGCCGGAGCCGTGACAGAACCCATGCCTGCTGCATGTTGCATGCTCCCTTGTATGCTGCATGCTTGCTTGAATGCTCGCTTGCATGCTCGCTTGCATGCTGCATGCTTGCTGCATATGCATAGTGTATGCTTGTTTGCATGCTTATAGGGAAATAAAAACTCCATGTTCACAATCAATTGTTTTATTGAATGATAATAGATACATCCAGTGCCGGAGCAGTGACAAAAGCCATGTTTTAGTAACAAAAACGAATCGCTGTAAATCCGACTCCATGCAGCCGTGTATGTCCTACCCCTAGAGTGTAATTTAGAATCGCATAGGTGCGGAGGGGCGAGGCGGCCCACGGTGGTGAGCGTTAAACCATCTGCGACGATAAGCTCGCGTGGGCCCGCCGCAGCCCCGCAGCGCCGGAACCGTGACAGACACCATGCCTGCTGCATGTTGCATGCTCCCTTGCATGCTGCATGCTTGCTTGCATGCTCGCTTGCTTGCATGCTCGCTTGCATGCTGCATGCTTGCTTGCTTGCTTGCTCATTGCATGCTGCATGCTTGCTGCATACATAGTGTATGCTTGAAACTCCATGTACAACAATCAACTGTTTTATTGAGTGATAATAGATACATCCAGCGCCGGAGCCGTGACAAAAGTCATATTGCTTAAATTGCATCTTTACTATTTATGTATTGTATCAGTTGGATGAGCACTATCGCATTCTGTTAGTATCCTAACTATCCTAATCTATATCTATATCGATTCTCCCGGAGAAGGGGATGGGGGTTTCTCCGGGGCAGGGGCCCATGGCTAAATAATAACAGCCGCACAGGTCGATCGATCAGGTTAAGCTACACCTGCCGTGGTTGGTCTGTGAAAACTTCATCACCCTTTTCAGATCCTTGTGGGATGAAATTTAAAAAAAAACTTTTTAACAATAAAACAACCGACTTCCAAAAAAAAAAACTAAAATTGAAAAATAACTTTAATTTCGGAAGTCGGTGACCTTGGTTCTGCATTTTCGTTTTTTGCCACCGACTTCCGAAATTAAAGTAATTTTTCACTTCATACTGTTTTTTTTTTGGAAGTCGGTTGTTTTTTTTTTTTTTTGTTTAAAAGTTTTAATTTTTCACTTTTTAGTTATGGTACCTACCCCACAACAATTCGATTACCACTACTTGCTACACCGCACAAACAACACTGACACAAGATGTACGAAGTGGATTAAATACGTATTATCGAAGCTAACTCAAAAACTTCCCAAGCAAAGTTAATAAAAATCGGTTAATTATCATTTATAGCCCGAGTGAACCACCCGCCACCCGTGAAATACTTATCATTGAGGAACATTTGAGCCCATTTGTGGTCTTCTTCATCAGTTCCACTTCATCAAATGATACTTACTGAATGCAAATGCTTGAGTTTTTGATGAAAATACAAAAATCGCTATATGTTTGCCTATAAAATTTGAGGAGTTCCCTCAATTCGTCATGGATCCCATCATCAGAACTGGATTTTGGGACCAATTTGGAAGTATATCCTTTCAAATAAAAAAGAATTTGCCAAATCGGTTCACAAACAACGGAGTTCTGAGGTAACAAACATTAAAAATAAAATAAAATAAAATACAACCGAATTGAGAACTTCCTCCTTTTTGAAAAGTCGGTTAAAAAAAAACACTATTTACGTTGGTTGTGTTAGTTTCTAAACATAAGCCGAAATTTTAGTGATTTTAACTTAATAAATAAAGAATTTTAATTAAACACAAAAAAAATCATCCCCCTTTTCATCCCCTTAAGGGTTGGAAATCCGACAACACGCTTTGGCTTCCAACCATAAGCCTAGATATTAAAAATTTGTCATTTTTCTTCGAAAATTAAGGAACTTAACTTCATCCCCCTTTTTAACCCTTTGGGGGTGGAATTATCAAAAATGCTGAGACACGTATAAATTAATTTTCAATCATCAGCCTGATCACAAAATTTGAAGATCCTAACTTCAAAACTGACGGACTTTCATACAAACTTCCATCCCCTATTTTATCCCCTTAGGGGTGGAATTTCCAAAAATCCTTTCTTAGTGCACCCCTAGACCTCATAAGGAACCCACGTGCCAAATTTGGAATCTATAGACCCAGCGGTTTGGGCTGTGCGTTGATATGTCAGTCAGTCAGTCAGTCAGTCAGTCAGTCAGTTTCTTCTTTTATATATTTAGATAGGTTGGGGAAAAAGTTTCTTCGCATTTTTTAGGAAAATTCAAAACATTTTTTAATATAGTTTATTTACATTTAATTATAGTATGTAGGTACCATTTTGTTCGATAACTTTTTGCCATCTTGTAGGTAGGGACATGATCCCATTGCTATAGAAATATTGGGACTTCTGATCAAAATACCGCGACAAGTGGTTTTGGCATTCCTCTCGTGATGTTAACCTGACACTGCCTAAAGAATTCTGAAGAGACCGAAACAGGTGAAAATCTGAAGATGCAAGGTTAGGACTATACGGCAGATGCATTAACACCTCCCAGCCAAACTCTCTTAATTTTTGCTGAGTGGCTAAAGATGTGTGAGGTCTAGCGTTATCATGATGAAAAACCACACCCCTTCTGTTGATTCATTCCGGCCGCTTTCTCTCAACTTCTTGCTTTAATCTCATCAGTTGTTCGCAGTAGAGTTCAGAATCGATGGTCCTGCTTGGTGGTAACAGCTCATAATGAATAATGCCCTTCCAATCCCACCACACACACAGCATCACCTTGTTGCGAGTTAACCCGGGTTTCGCCACAGTCTGTGAAGCCTGACCGGCCTTTGACCACGACCTTTTTCGCACGTTCTTGTCGTATGTGATCCACTTTTCATCACCAGTTATCAGCTTCTTCAAAAATGGTTCGGTTTCATTACGTCGTAATAAAGAATCACAAATGAGTACACGGTTCATTAGGTTTCTTGCAGTGAGCTCGTGAGGTACCCAAATATCGAGCTTTTTTGTGTACCCAGTTTTTTCAAATGTGCCAAAACTGTTTTGTGGTCAATTCCCAGTTCTTCAGCTACGTCGTTACTACTGATATGCCGATCTTGCTCCACTTTTTCAAAAATGGCATCCATTTTATCCGTAATAGGGCCACCAGAGCGACGTGCATCTTTGACATCAAAATTTCCGGATTGAAAACGCTTAAACCAAATTTGTGCTACTCTCATAGACACTGCACTAGTTCCATAAACATCGCAAATTTTTTTCGCGGCTTGCGTTGCATTTTTACCTTTTTTGTAGTAAAATTTTAAAATGTATCGAATTTCTTCATTAGATTCACTCATCTTGATAGTACGAAAAACAAATGAAAATCACACATTTCCCTAATTTGAATTTGGAATTATGTTCTTTAAAATTTAAACTTTCAATGATACCAAAACATCATAATCATTTATAATAATATTGAATTGTTTGAATTGTTGCTTAGCCCTCTTCCTCTCTCCTAACTTTTCTGTGCCCGACAGGGTCTATATTGATCTTTTACTCTGTTAGGCGCCTCTGTTACTGTGTTCCGTCAATAAATACTAATATATTGTGGTATTTATTGAACGTGTCTAGCGTGCTGATGAATGTCAATATTTAATAATGGATTTCTTGATTCCTTATTGACGATCCTTCGGAATGTGATAAATATTGAACGTCTAATCTCGCGTCAGTATTTATCACGTCAGTAGTGTCAGTACGCATCACACTGACGATGGAGGCGGACGACATGTTTGAGTCAACAGAGACGTCGTTGCCCTCGTCCTCGCACCGCGCCCTCTCTTGCTAATTTTTCTCTTGGGGTAACAGCTTTTCTCATCACTGTATCTTGCTTTGTTGTTCTTAAATATGGTGTTACCATTGTTAGAAGTTCTTCAAAGCAAATATCGGGCATTCGAAAATAATTCTCGTAATCATCCATTTCGCCATGTAGTTTCATTTCGGCCATTACATTCAAATGGGTGTACCTTTCTCTTTGTAGGTACCAGTTTTTTGACCACCGTGTTTTGTTAACTTTTTTTTAAACCAATTGCAAATATAATAGCCACACAAGCTTTAATTTTTAGCTGTATGTTCATTTTAACGTTTATTCAGCAAGAAACCGGACTAAATACTGACGTAATAAATATTGAACGTGTGTCTGGTGTATTAATCCATCAATAAATACAGACGTCTATCAATGAATACTGAACTGACGAATCGCAGTAAATACTTTACGAGTAACAGGCGCCTTATACCATCTATGTAATACATATAGAATGCAATAAAGAATTGAGTATTGAGTAAACAGGCCGTTCTGCCGATTGATTCTGTAAAAATCTCACCGTGAAAACGTAGGTGGATTGAGTTTAAAATGAGCTGTCCAACTTATGCTAGGGATTGACACTATTGGCAGCTCACGTCAAGCTCACTTAATCTAACTTTTCACTGTGAGATTTTTACAGAATCAATTGGCTGTTCCGTGTAATGCCGGACGTAAAGAATAGCACCCTATTTGCTCCCGTGGATGTCGTAAAAGGCGACTAAGGGATTTACTAGAGAAGGGCAGCAGCGTTATGCATTTTTGACACCATACTGCGATCGCCAACCCGCCTGCCAAGTGTGGCGATTATGGCAAACCTCCCCAATTGGGGGAGGCCTATGTCCAGCAGTGAACGTTTTTCGGGGGTAATGATGATGATGATGATGATGCAGTCACTATCGCAAGACGCGTGTCGCTTGCGCGTGGCCATGCGGTAAAGTTGCAGTCCGCTGTTGTCGATCAGTCCGTCAGATGTTAGGCACCTGTGCCAAACTGTGGTTCTTTATGTAAAAGAATGAACAAGAAACATCGTTGTTCTCTTTAATCCTAAGCTCTGGAACGCGCTACGTTTGGTATTAAAAAAGCTGAAAGCAAATTCGTAACCACTATTTAAGTCAGACTAAATAACGCTCAATTAGTAGTCTAGTCATAGTAATTATTATTAGGTGGTATTTGTTAAAATATCTATTAGTTTTTTTATTTGTTTATGTGTATTAGTATCAATAATAGTACATTACTTACTAAGGGCTGTAAAAGAAAGAATGCCTGAAATCGCAGGTATTTGTGACCCGAGCCGCAGACGAGGGTTGTAAATATGCGATAAAGGGCTTTCTTTTTTACTGCCCGTGGTGAGTACCTACACAATTTTACGTCTTCACCTGGCCACAATGCGAGTTTTACTGTACGCGTAGCGTGCGGTAAAACTCACATTATGGCCAGGTGTGACGTAAAAGTATATAAATTCTCGTAATCAAGAAGTTAGTATTTTAGATATTATTTTTGTACCCTATCACTATGTTTTTATGTATATTTAACCCAAAGGTTGACTGGTAGAGAATGCCTTGTGGCATTAATTCGCCTATGTACCACTATAAATAAGAGCGTGTTTAAAATTAATCAAAAATAGTGTAATGTAAATTCTTTTTAATTTTAAAGCCAAAAAACGGGGTAGAGAGATAAAGCGTTTCTAAGTATTTTATGAATTTCTATGGAAATAGGGTTGCCCAAATATTGTATAACCATAAAAAGCAAACAATAGTGATATAAATTGCACCCACGGTGAATAGGTATGTACGTATTGAGGGAACATAAAAATTAAATCAACATTTTGAATAAATTTCTAGTTTAAAATCGTTAAGAGCGTGTTTAAAATTAATCAAAAAAGTGTAAAATTATTATTTTTAATTTTAAAGCCAAAAAAGTTTTTTTTTATCTTGCGACGAGTATCCATTATACCAGTTTCAAAATAGCAACAATTCATATTAGTGGCGCACCGCTATTTATCTTAAAGTAAAACTTCATGAAGTTTAAATAACTAAATAATCCCCGTATTCATGGTAAACATTTGTTTGTAAACAAAGTTAATCAACACATTGCTGAGTTGCTGTCAAAATGTGGCTGGCAACACTGCGTGTTGCAGAGTTGATGACAGCATGTTGACAAGTTCTCTCTCAACGAGCGACAATACCTATCTGTTTATCACCAACAACAATTGTTAACGTGTCTGGAATGTTTGCATCAAGTTTATAAACATCACTCATCAAATTTTCTCTTTGCAGGATTTAGATTTTTTTTTGCTAGGGCTTCTCAGAGTTACCTTGAGAGGTAACCAGACTTTCCTGTGGTTGCCTTAAGCTCCTAACGAAACTTAATGCCTCCAACTAGGGCGTAAAAACTTATAAACTAAACGACTGCGCGCTAAGGGCACCCGCTGTGGGGTACGAACTTCGGCTTAGGGCAGAGTCGAGGGAGGATGGCAAGGGACCGACGGTGGCTGGATAAAATCAGGGTTATGATTATTATCTGGGGGATTTAAAACTACAGGCTCAGCTAGCGCGGGCTGGCGCTTCGCTTGCGAGCAAGGGTCGGGGAGGAGTATTTAGTCGGGGATTTCGCGCGGGGCCTCGGTGCCGAGGTCAGAATGACGGTCGTGTATTGTGTATTCTCTTTCGAACTGTACTCGTTTTCCTACTGCTCTCCTAGAGGAGAGTCGTGGGGTCGTCTGGGTCGGTCAGTGATACAGAGAGATTTTTTATTAGAAATTTTATACATTCGACACAGAGAACACAACAGCATTACTTCTTCGGGCAACATTTTGACGCAGACTAGCCGCGTGGGGACAAGACATATTGATAAAAACTTTGTTTCCAGCATCTTTGTCGTTACTCATCAACAATGTTGATCAACTGTTGCTCAAAAAAAGTTTACCATGAATCATCATTTCAGCCGGTAGACGTCTACTACTGGACATAGGTCTTCTCCAAAGGGGGGAAGGGGTTTGCCATATTCGCAGTATGGTGTTACGTTAACGATACCCACGAGAGGAAATAGCGTGGTGCTATTCTTTTCGTCCGGCACCACATGGAACACCATACCACCATATTACCCTGAATACGGGGCTGTAATCTCATCAAATTATACTAATTTGTAGGAGTGTAGCAAAATTTTGCCCGGTGTGTGTGGCTTTTGATTTAAATATCTTGCGCTGCGGAACAATTTGACTCCTACAAATTTCCATTATTTCCTTTGCCCTTTTGTAGAAGAAGACAAATAATGTAAAACTGATCAAGGTACCAAAACAAACCGTTTCCGCTTACGCAATCAATATTCTAAGGAAAAAAATAAGTGACCCGCATCAGGCCACATCCTAAATATATTCCGTCTTGTAAAGGAATTAGGTTGCTGGAATCTTCTTTGTAAGTAAAACCATTCGATCCTGGATATTCCTGAATTCTTCACAATGTTTTCATTCAGAAAGAAAGAAAACGAAAGAAAAATTGTTTATTCTGCACAAACAAAACGCACAAAAAAAAAAAATACAAGGTATAAAAATGAGTACAGTTTCGCTTAAATGTAAATTATATTCCTAAGACTTACGTGCCTGAACTAGGTAATCCTCTATGTGTTAAAATACACACATTCAAGTAGCCAAAAGCCTCTTATTGAAGCAATAAAAGTTTGACAAATTAGTCCATTGCTTGATGTCAGGACCAGGGACCAAAGACAATTTACATTGTTACTCTGTGTTGCGTCACTGGCAAAAATCACCGCAAGTACCTAAACGTGTACCACAGCAAAGGAGTGGAACTCTCTGCCTGCGTCTGTGTTTCCGAACGCATACAACCCTAATCTGTTCAAAGTGAGAGTGAACAGGCTTCTTCTGGGTAAGCTCACTCCATTGTAGGCTTTGTCTCTGTCACCCGGACCTAGACCAAGAGCAAACCCATAGTAAAATAAAATAAAATAAAATAACGTACACACATCAAAAAAAGTTTGTGGTGTTTGGTGTGTGGTATTATAAGATGATATAATTTTTCAAATTGAACTTTATGAAGAAAAATTCTTTGTTGTGTGTTTTCTTTATATAGAAATACCCTGTTTGAAATTAAAAATAAAACTATTTATTATTTTTATTTAAAAAAAATTGAGTAATTAATCATAATGTAATTGTCACAGAAATTTGATAGAAAGAAAAAGACTGTTTAACCAAACTTAAACAACAATTTATTAATAAAAGGTTTCTACTCAATATAATATAACTCCTCCCCTAGCTCGAACGCATGCAGTGATCCTCCTGGACATGCTGAGAATAAAGTTATCCAGCATTTTTTGGGGTAACCTGTCCGATTCTTGAATAGCGGCTTCTCTGAGCTCTGGCACTGTCTGGGGACGTGGCTGACGGTTTCAAACAGCTCGCTTAAGAGCATCCGACGCGTGCTCTATTGGGTTTAAGTCAGGCGAGCCGAATCATAATATAATCTACCGTACCTAACAAAAAAAAGGTTTCGATTTTTCAAAGTGATCGCAAACTTTTTTTGATGTGTGTACCTAAGTAGTTGCATGTGGAAATGAAAAAGTCATAATATTGGTTATTAAATCACGGACGAAGTTTTGCTTAAAAATTGGGTTCTTGAAGATTTTAACCCAAACCCCTCAAATTTTATAAATCTATACAATTATATAAAATGTAAGTGTCTGTTTGTAATGTCATATTAATAGCTTTTTACATAATTATGAAAATATATACGGTAATTACAAATAAACAATTTTTATTTTTTGTAACTGTTGTCTGTCTGTATATGTGTATTTGTCTGTTTGTCCCGGCTAATCGTCGAAACGACTGGACCAATTTTGACAGGACTTTCACAGGCATGTAGCTGACGTTATAACGAGTACTTTTGTTTTAGAAAAAGCCACGCTGGCGAAGCCACGGGAACAAGCTAGTGACAAAATAAATTGAAAGTTTTACTACTCGGGTATCTCAAGGCGTAAAATTCATAGATTTTATATGAATAAGAATTTTATCTCTACCTTGGATACTCTTTTAGATGGGAAACCACTCACCTTGGCTTATGATAGTAGTGAGCACCATTTTAAGTTTAGAACAAAGCTGGTGAGCTATCACCAAATCTTAGAGACAAATTGATCCCGTAGTCCATGAAAATATATAATATTATGTAACTAGCAGTATTGTCCCAATTGTCAGCCACAACAAACATTCCAAAACTCAGCCCCACATTTCAACTCCAAGTAAAACAAATTGGTGCTCAAACACAACATTGTTGAATAATTTTTGCTCCGAATTTCTCACAAATAAAATTCCTACAATGTAACCTGCCACATCCAGCACAACCTTTAAATGCCGAGGGGTAAAAACGGGCGAGTGTTGGTTCAGACAGGTGAAATAGTGCGAAAAATTGCCCAGCGGTCAACCCGGTCCGTTTTCTTTTCTCGCATTGGCAGGGTTGGATTCACATTGCTTATATTGAGCTAATCAGGTTGCTGAAGAGTGGAGATCAGAGGACAAATAGTTGAACAGTAGATGTTCAAGTTGTTGGATGTAATTGAGGGGAATTAGAACTGTAAGATGATGTATGAAGATCGTATATCTATGAGTAATGGGGCAGTATATTTAATGAAGGTGTAAACAAGTGCATGTCGGACCAAGCACAGTGAAGGGTTCCGTAGTTGGAAAGAATTTATCCCAAGAACAAACTTAAAATTATAATTTGTAAACTGTCATGGTTACTAATATTATTATTAACACGAACGGGGTATTCATATTGGTTCAGCTGTGTAAAAACCGAAGAAGTGCCGAAAAAAGTTCGCGAGCGGACATAGTGAGTTTCGTGTGTCGGGAACAGAATCAAGTTGCGAGTGAGAGTGGTAGCGGTACTGAGTGCAAAAAACGAACAAGCAAGAGGGTAGACCGTTTTGTCTGCTCATAAACACCCACCCGCAATAACTTTAGTTTATCCGTGATCATGGTGCTTGCAACAGCGCCGAAATATCGGGAACTCACAAAAAATAATAAACATGGTAAATATCCCGTTCGTGTTAATAATAAACTTAAAATTGTAGTTGAAAAACATGTTCTCCCATACATTCCGACTGTAAATTTAAGTTGGTCGACTATTACTCGTTGACTCGGGAAACCTACATAGCTGTGATATTTTTCTTTTTACTCCGTTATACAGGATAAGATTTTAACCATTACGTAATTTTTTTTGGTGGTTCAGTATCAGTAATAGAACACATTCCCTTTATTTGTTCAATACATTTTTTTTGTCTTACTTGATATCAGCGAAATATGGATACAATCTATTCGTAATAATATCAATGGGCGAGCGCACATCTGATAGGTACCTACTACTGCGTTCCGCTTCACTGACCGCGCCGCCGGCACGTTGCGCGACGAGTGCCATTATACCAGTTTCAAAATAAACATCTTTCGTTAACGATATTTCCTTTTTTTACTAAGACTTATCAAAATAAGAAAAATTTTACTTCGCCATGTTTACGTTTCTTTATCATAAAAAGGATGTCTTCTTCAGCACGGACAGCTGAGCATTTTTAAAAGCTCAACTTCCTTATATGTAAAGTTTAAAGGAAAAAAATATTCTTGTAGTGAAATACCCATGAAAATGTTGAAGTTTTACTTTGAAAGCAAGTTCGGGGAAAAAGTTGTTCTATAGAAAAACCCTTTTGACCTAAAATGTATGGAGCAGCTGTTTTTTCCAATTCAGTGACCACAGCTTGAACTTTTGGCGAAATGTATAGTCACTTTTGTTGTTTATTTTTTTAAATTTTCATGGGATGTCGTGTTACTAAGTAAGTGGGTTGTGGAAGTCAGATACATAGGCATTTGCTTCATCTTCTATACAAAATTTAATTTTATTGTTATTTTTTTCAGAGTATCTCTTTGGAAAATGATTTGCAAGAGGACGAACTTAATAAGTTGAGTGACTTCACTCCAAAAACATTAAGGACGAAGCCATCCCTACAATTATATATAACTTGTCGAAATTTACGCACTGATAATAAACTTTTTTTTTATACTACTGCCGTGAATTTTTTTACACATCCAAAAACAACCATTTAGCTGGCAGGAGACGACGGACTCTAACAAAAAATTGCACTTTAAAGCTTAATATTACGCAAACGGATCCCAGAATCGAAAAATGGTTTTCACAGACCCGCAATATTTTTGAACGCCCTATCCAACGATTCCCCACACCATGGGATAGACGAGAAATAAAAAATATCATCCCCACTTTACGTGCAAGGAAGGTACACAACAATTATTTTTTCAATATTTTATTTTACCGCTTTGTCGGCAGTTAATATGTATACCCATGCAAAATTACAGCTGTTTAGTACTAAGAGTCTCTGAGCTAAGCCACGGACAGACGGACATGGTGAAACTAAGAGTTCCTCTTTGACTACGGAACCCTAAAAAAGGCTTCTAACCACTTGTAAAATAGTTACCTTTTAATTACTTGCTACGCAGTGAGGTTCGCTAGTAAACATAAAGTAGAAATGTGCCTGTAATTTTACCTGTATCATCAATGGTGCTAGTACTTTCTAGGAGAGCTCATTTTTAAGGAGGTCTATTGTGTGGTTGACCTCGTGATTGCTGTACCACTTTAATTTGACAAGAATTCGAAGTATATTGAAACTTTACTAAGGTTAAAACTGTGGAGCATCTACATCGCTGCATGCGAACTACGCATCATACTGACGTCACGTAATTCTGCATCGCGCAAGCAGAGTTTACCGCGCTACTAGCATATGCACAGTCAAATTTAATTCGTTTAAATCCTCATAAGGGGTCATTGTATTCATCATTATAAATAAGTTTTACTATGGGACCAAACTAGAAATCGCGAAAAAAAAAAAAAAATCTGCTGTTCTCTACAGTTTGACTGTCTTATTCGAACATTAATGTAGGGAAACAGCAGATTTCAGGTTTGGTCCCATAACAAAAGTTGTTCATAATGATGCGTACAATGATCCTTTATGAGGATTTGATCCTTTAGACAACATCCCGACATTTACCGTCGGGCAGTAGCCCACCAGACGCGACACCCGTCTAGTCGGAGGACCCTCCCTTTTTTACACAGGATGAGTGTACTATACATCCTATTCCTCATTCCTATTCCTCTAAAACTCTAATTATCACATTGGTCTTCAAATGGAAATTGTCATTTAAGACGGGCAAGTGACATTCAACCTTAGTAATTATTATATTATAGCAAAAAAAAAAAGACAAAGCAATAGTTATATCAAATCATATTATATTATTATTATATTAATTATATTATAATTTTAATATCAACTATACCTATCTCTATAAAACGTGATTTCATAAAACCAAAAGAAACAAAAGCTAAAACAAAGTATATGATGAACAAATGTATAAGTACCTATTTGTAATTTGTATATCATGTACTCGTATGTTATTTTAGCTTTAACTCTTGTGTAAAAACAAAATGTATCTCTTTTCTTCTATGAACTTATTTCTGAACTAAGCGTATACAACGTCCTTTATAAAAACAAAAAATTTTACTTCGCCATGTTTACGTTTCTTTATCATAAAAAGGATGTCTTCTTCAGCACAGACAGCTGAGCATTTTTAAAAGCTCAACTTCCTTATATGTAAAGTTTAAAGGAAAAAAATATTCTTGGAGTGAAATACCCATGAAAATGTTGAAGTTTTACTTTGAAAGCAAGTTCGGGGAAAAAGTTGTTCTATAGAAAAACCCTTTTGACCTAAAATGTATGGAGCAGCTGTTTTATCCAATTCAGTGACCACAGCTTGAACTTTTGGCGAAATGTATAGTCACTTTTGTTGTTTATTTTTTATCATGGGATGTCGTGTTACTGAGTTGTGGAGGTCAGATACATAAGCATTTGCTTCATCTTCTATACAAAATTTAATTTTATTGTTATTATTATCAGAGTATCTCTTTGGAAAATGATTTGCAAGAGGACGAACTTAATAAGTTGAGTGACTACACTCCAAAAACATTAAGGACGAAGCCATCCCTACAATTATATATCACCCAGCTGACTGGGTGATATATCAACACACAGCCCAAACCGCTGGTCCTAGAGACATGAAACTTGGAGGATGTGTTCTTTGTGAAAAGTAAGTATCCACTAAGAAAGGATTTTTGGGAATTCCACCCCTAAAGGGGTAAAATAGGGGATGGAAGTTTACATGAAAGTCCGTCAGTTTTGAAGTTAGGATCTTCAAATTCTGTGTTAAGGCTAATGATTGAAAATTAATTTACACATGCCTCAGCGTTTTTAATAATTCCACCCCCTAAGGGTTAAAAAGGGGATAAAGTTGAAAGGTCCTTAATTTTCGAAGAAAAATCACTACTATCTAGGCTTATGCTTGGAAGCTACGGTGTTGTTAGAATGTCAACCCTTAAGGGGGTGAAAAGGGGGATGAAATTTTGTGTTTAATTAAAGTTCTTTATTTATTTAAGTTAAAATCAGTAAACGTAAAACGTTGTGTTTTTTTTTTTAATTTGAAGGGTCTGAAAAGGGGGATGAAGTTTTGTATTAAAGTTGTTCATTCGCAAAATTTTGTATTCAAGTAAAAATAATATAAATACATGTGTACTGTTTCTAACTAGGTTATTTTTTAATCCCAGTAGTACGTTCCCGTCGGATATTTTTCGACATCCACGCGGGCGAAGCCGCGGGCAAAAGCTAGTGTTAAATAATTATATTTTGCTGCATCAAGTTAGACTGGAAGTCGAACTAGACTTCCAGTCGGTATTGCACAGGCGTGAGTACTATGTACTATAGAGCTACCATTTAACGGGTAATGTCTTTTATTGACTTGAATGTGCTCTGGCGGCTGAGAGTATGTCATGCTCACTCAAATATCTCGCTGGTGGTGGCGTGTGTGTTGGATCATTAGGTTCCCTTCAAAATGGTTGAGCTAAATGGTGCTAATCCATGCGTCATGTTCGTGAACGGGCGCCGTCAGTTGGGACTGGTCATCTCTTAGCTGCCACGGCTTATTTTAATTTATTTTAATTTTTGAATTGTTTCTATTACGGCCGCTTCTAACGTGCACGTCTTCCTACATTGTTCTTACATGTATAACTTCAATAAGAATGATGTAACCCATTTTTTGTATCAATATTTTGTTTTAAAAGAGTGTCCGCGGAGTTTCTTGCCCGTTCTTCTCCATAGGAACCTACTATGCTTTGGAATGGGTAACTAGCTTCATCTTTCTGACTGACCGACCCCTTGAAAATTCAAAAATGCCTGTGATTGGTTTATTTGAAATAAATGCTTTGAGTTTGAGTTTTCCTGGTGGTCTGGTGGGTGTTAGTAGTGTAGTGGTTTTTTTTTAGTTGAGAAAAAGCTACTTAGATGATGTAAATGATGACGAAAACTTAGCCAATGTTGAATGCAGATTTATAATGCGCTCAGCCAAAGTGTGGAACTCTCTGCCAGCGTCTGTGTTCTCTTCCACATAAAACCCTTCTGCCTTCAAAGCAAGTGCGAACATTTATCGTCTGGGCACGCTCGTTCCATCATAGACCTCATCTATCGCTTGCCATCGGGCGAGATCAAAGTCAGGAGCAGGCCCAATCGGCAATAAAAAAAATGTCTATGCTCTTGGTGTCCTTTTATACAAATGTCAAACTAAAAGTGTCTCTTCTTTTTACTAAATGCATGTGAATGTATACACAGTAGGTACTTTTAACAAAAAACTTTTATTTAAATTTTTGTCGGTATGTTTGTCTGTCTGTTTGTTACGGCTAATATCTGAAACGGTTGGACCTATTTTGACGGGACATTCACTAGCTGATGTTATAAGGGATACTTTTATTTTAGAACTAGCTACTCCCCGCGGTTTCATCCGCAGTGTAACCCTTTGGGTCACATTATTGCAATTTTCTTAAGGATCTCAAATTTAAAAAAAAAACATTATAGCCTGTTACTTTCTGATAGTTTAACTTTCTGGAGGTGCAGGCGTGTAAATAGCCGTGCTTCTCTGCGGTATGAGGACGATGGAAAAATCTGCGTGTTGGAATGAACGCGGATTCAAAATGCCTATTTAGTCCGACAAATTGTAAGGAGATTGGTGATGTCTGTAGTTAACCCCAGCAAGTAATGCAAAGCGGTACCTGAGTGGTCTTCTTGTTCCGTCCTGATGATTCTTCAGCAGGTGGCCACCCGCGACTTGAAACACACCGGTCACTAAATGTCTGGAGGTTTACACAATTTATCGAACGCGGGGTAATATTATTATTGTTGAACCGTAGAATGGCTAATCCCCAAGGATTACGGGATATTGCACATTATTTTACAGTTTCAGTGGGTGCGATGAATTAAGATTAAAAATGCGGTTTTGCGGAGAGATCAAAATGCGACCTAATGAGGCGCGTGCAATTTTACATCTGACAGCTCTCATTAGCTGTCACTGGCCGCTTAGTCTTCTGATACCCTCTTCACACGTCCGCGACAGCCATACATGCATAAGATCGGACTACAGACACCTGTATGCCACCCACAATCGAATATAATAATCAAAGTGGCGATATGCCACACCACTTTCTATTGGTGAAGAAATGGTTAAAATTGGTACAGTAATTTCGGAGCTTATTCCTTACAAACAAACTAAAAATCTTTCCTCTTTATAATATTAGTATAGAAAACCTTCGCGGGCGAAGGCGCGGGAAGCAGCTAGTATTATTAACTAAATAAATAATAAGACCCGTTCAGGGTTTCAGGCGATACAACATTCGACGCGACTCGACACGTCGAAAGCGTCGAGACGTCGTTCCGCAAGTTGGTCACATTGTGCCGTGGCATGTTCTGCAAAACTTATTTCATTTGTTTTCTCCACAGTCGCTGTCACAAGACGCGTGTCGCTTGAGCGTGTGGCTTGTGGTCAAGGGTTCAAACCTAGTTACCGAAGCTAGTTATATGGTATTCGTCTTTACTAAAACTTATACGAATATCATAGATGTCAACGCTCTTAAACCACAAGGGACTAAGTATTAATTTGCTCAACAATTTAGACTGGCAAGCTGCAAGGAGCAAGCCACAAGCAGTCACAATATCCAAATACCCACATACCAAGGTCGTCTAATGTTGCTCAATTCTAAGTTTTTAAGATTTAAATTCCATTAACCATGAATTATTTAAAGCGAAAGGGTTTAGACAGACGAGCTGAATAACGTCTGAAACTCAGTATTGTCGAAATTCTTTCAAATGTACACTGAAAAAAAAAATGCACTCCAATCAAGTGACTTTTTAGCTTGATTGATTGAGCTCGTTTAGATTAATCAAACTCTTGGTTAAGTTGATCATCACGACATGATTGCAGCAATATTAGTTCAAATGATTGAACGCTCAAACAAGTTTCTCGATTACCCTTAACATATCATTGCAGAAGAGTTGGAAGAGGTCTGGCATTAATGCTGAAATGAACCTTTTCGGCGCAGCCGTGAGGCACACAGCACATAACATATAACATTTTTTATTTCACTTTTTAATTTGTTTTTATTTTGTGTTTCACGAACTGTGACCAAATAAACGTTATTCTTTCTTTCTTTCTTTCTTTAGTTAAAAAAGAGACAATTAAAAAAAAATATTAACTGTAACAAAGTATGTTAGTTGTGTCAATCAAGCATTTTGATTACTTCAATAAAGATCATTGAAATTTTAATCTAATAATCTTGGTTGGAGCAACTATGTTTTGACTTGATTGCTGCAAATAGGTTTTGCGATAACTCCAATCAAGATCCCGTTTCATATCTCAATCAAATAGAAGTAGTAGCTGTGATCATTGTGCTTGATAGGCTCAGATGCAAACAAGTTACTTAGTCAATCTAAACGAAATCTTGATTGTGGCAACTACTTTTTTTTTTCGGTGTATGAACGTAAACAAAGCAAAAGTAGTGTGTTGGGATCGTAGTATGTTGATCTCTATAGTTTCTACCCAGCCCTTGGGAAAAAGGTATGAGTTTATGCAATGTAAATATCTTTCGGATTCACTTTGTAATTTTCTGTAGCAAAAATGGCTTGTAAAGGTCGCGGAAAACCGCTGGATGTAAAAAGCACTGAATAAAGCACTGCGCTGGATATAAACAGGACTGGCCGACGTGGCGATGCTTGGGGGAGGCCTTTGTCCATAAGTGGACAACTTTCAGTTGAAATGATGATGATAGCAGACCGCCTCTGTGGTCTTGTGGACCTGTCTCAGAACCAGAGGTCCCGGATTCGATTCCCAGCGGGGGCAAAATTCTGCACGGTTTAGTTGGTGGTAGGGCTTGTTCTAAGTCCAGCTAGCTAGTTACTACTATCTTATCTAAAATATCTGTCACCATAACAACAGTGTTACCAGAATTTGTTGTATTTCGGCAATTAGAGGTAAGATAGCCAGTTTCTATGTGGTTGAGGATTCTGGGTGATTCCCTCTGAGTCTACATTTAAAATGTATGTATTTATTTTATGCAACAACGATTGTTGTTGTGGTTTTTTATGTTTTTAGGGTTCCGTACCTCAAAAGGAAAAAAACGGAACCCTTATAGGATCACTCGTGTGTCTGTCTGTCTGTCCGTCTGTCACAGCCAGTTTGCTCCGAATGTAATGGACCGATTAAGTGGAAATTTGGTACACATATCAATTTGAATGACCCAAACACGGACGTGAACCGTAAATATATGAATTTAGAATATTGGGGTCAGTTTTGGGGGGCAAACACGGAAATTTAAAAAAAAAGTTTTGCAAACTGTACCGCGTGACATATCAATATCAATATTGGCTTACCGTAAGGGTCTCAAATATATATTTTATATAATTTTAAAATAAACTGTTTTAAAGTTATAATTGAAAATAGACGAAATTTTACCATTCCCCCCCCCTTATCTCCGAAACTACTGAACCTAAAATTTTGAAAAAAATACAGGAAATAGTTCTATACTTATAAATTACAGAAAAGTCTATAAGAAGTCTATGTTCTTAAAATGACGTGGTAAATCTCTCGATATTGTGCGTATAAACTTACATTTGTAGTTGGAATGTATGGGAGATTATGTTTACCAACTACAATGTTAAGTTTGTTCTTAGGATAAATTCTTTCCAAGTACGGAACCCTTCATTGTTTCATGGGCCAGTTTTTATTTCAACACACTTGCTCGTAAAGTGGCTCTTAATGAAACGCTTTTAGGTCAATAATGCAGTGTATTAAAAACGCGTGCTTTTTACATTACGTTACCGCGCTAGTGCTGTAACGCCACAGATAACTATTTCCTAGTCGGATAATTGCGCTTTTTTTAATCTCATCAAAGAGTGTTCCTTATTGCTGGAGCCATAATGCCATATTTCACTATTTTTTGACGTGGTAACGTCTAATAAATCGATGAACGCCGGTTGCATGCACGAAAAAGGATGACTCATTGTCCCGTTACGCTCATTGTCCCGTCTCGTTCATTGTCCCGTTACGCTCATTGTACGCTTGCGCCGTATCAATGTTTTGTTATGACGTTGTCACGTTAAACTATCGTCCGTAAACCAACTTTACAGACAACCAATTTTTTAATAGTCTGTATTGTCCTTGATCCCAAAATGAACTAAAAATTTACCTTAAATTTTCTGTGGTCCCTCGCGGAACCAAACGAAAAAGACCTTTTTCGTTCGGTTATTGCGGACACAACACAGTGTTGTGTATGTTCTGTAGGTAGTCTGTCTAACTCTACACGGAAACAGTCATGGTGTTATGTCATGTTATGTGGAACATAAAAACTGTTATGCTTCAGGTAGTTTTACCCGTAAACAACATGAACGATAGGTATGTAATGCAGGCTACAATATAAACAAGTTCTACAACCATAAAAAACATCTATAACTTAGCATATTTCTAGCATTAGTTTGATGATTTATACACAACGTTAACAAGGATCAGCAGTTACGATCATATTTACGTAAGTTCTGAGCCGCAAAGACAACACAATGTCAACAGACTTTCCAATGTCAGACGACGACAAACTGAAAATACAACGAATAATAAATGAAAATGATAGTATTTTATTCTTTTTCAATTTACTTTTTATGAGTTTGTTGAATTTAATAATAATAAAAATTGTAATAAATACCAGCTTGTAACTCTTTTGTTTGCATGACAAAGGTCTATTAAAAAATACAATCATGTCATAAAATAATCTAAGTACATCATGATCATGATTGCATCATGTCATTAATCTTTTATGTACTTAGATTATTTTCTATTTTGTGAATGTGAGAACGTTGTAGACCTAGTAGAGTGTAGATTTGTTGGCACTTTTGTATTTTGTTAAGTACCTGGTAATTGTTGAAAGCCTACACTGTCCTTCCATATCTATTATCACTGTTATTTGATAATATTGTAAAGCCAATTATTTTTAAAGAGTAACCATGGAGTTTCTTGCCGGCTCTTCTCCATAGGAAACGACTAATTGGAACCGTGCACCTAGCTTCTGACGTTTCATAAGTGCCCATGTATGTCGGTTTATGTGAAAAAAACATTTTTTTTAACTTTCACCATTCCTTGGCCACTCACTGGCAGATAGCTGGTGTTAATAGAAGCAACTCAGGCTTACTAATTTTAAATTACAACGAAAAAAAAAATTTGGTAACTACACAAAAAAAAAATATATATTTAAAGACTTTTACCACGGCGTGATTAATATGTATGCCAAAGTTGGTACTAGTGCTTAGATTCTGCGCTAAACCGTGGACAGACAGACATACAGATGGACAGACAGGCATGGCGAAACTATAAGCTCTTCGAAGACTACATTCGTAAGCTAAACTACAATGAGACCGAAAACCTGTTGTCTATAGTTAAGTAGCTTATAAATAATAATACTCACCCTCCTTCACACATACACTCATTTACACTCTACTCACCGGAGGCCATCACTATACAACTAATTTAAGATTGTTGCCTCACATTTGTCATTTCCTTTAGTTTTAATATTATTTTATTATATTTCTTTGATCGAATGTGTTATAGAGGTCAAACAAAGGTTTTTTCTAAGTGTCGCCTACAACAGGGAAAGAGCGCTGATGTCTGAAATACAGATATTTTATATCCAATTCGGACACAGATGTTAAATTTCTGACGATAGAATAATAGTAGATTGTTATACAAGGGGCTAAATGACCCATTTATACGAAGTTTTATCCCCGAGCTTTAGCGAGGGAGTAAATAGAAACCGAGTTATAATGGGTTTTTAGCGCCGTGTGTTGCACTCTATTTTCACTACGATTGCGAGAAAATAAAATAATCCAATACAATATTAAAAATAAATTACGGCTACTAATTCAATTTGCAAATTAGAGGAAAATTCTAAAGAATTCGCCCCAATGACTTTTTTTGATTCGTTCTGTAGCCGCAACGCATTGCTTGCATTCTACAAAAGAGATCGCCGATTTTAGTTCCATTTTCAAAAATAAAATGTTTTTTTTATGAAACATTCGAGTCTTTATTCATGATTATTCTACTTATGACTAAAGACTTTGTAGTTTTTGTAGGCTCATTGTCATTAGACAGACAAAAAAAAAAAAACTTTTTCCTTAGAGGAAGAAATGCTATTTTTGCTCCGCTCTTGTACGCCACAATGACGGTCTTTTTGAGCAAGAGGAGTGTAAAGTGTTTTGTTAGTGTATCACGTTATTATTTAAATGTCTGTTTATTTTTGAACAAATAAACCATTATTATTATAAGGGTTTCTTGTTGACTACCGAACCCTAAAAAGCCACGCGGGCGAAGCCACGGGCAGCAACTAGTTTATTATATTGATAAAGGATTAAGGATTAATTTGATTCCTCTAAAACAACTCTTAAAATAACATAAACAAGAAGTAAGTTCGGTTCATTAATTTGCTAGTTAACCCTCTCCCACGCAAGGTTTATCTTTTAAGGTCTCTGCACACAGCGGGCGCGGCGCGGCGGGACGGGACGCCGACGCGACGCTGAGCAGTTGTAATGTACTAGATATTACGGACGACGCCACACAGAGCCGTCCGGCTCGACGCGACGTGACGCGACGCTCTGTGTGGCGACGTCCGTAATATCTAGTACATTACAACTGCTCAGCGTCGCGTCGTCGTCCCGTCCCGCCGCACCGCGCCCGCTGTGTGCAGAGGCCTTTACTCATTTATTTAATAACAGTGTTATTTATCGTTTCCGATCGACTGAGCATTAACTACCCACGGGGTCTTTTCTTTATTTTCTACTACCTATTGACGGGCAAACAGAGATAAGCAATTATGTTTTTCTAGGTAAACTCAACTCAAATTCAAAACTTTACTAGCATTTATTTCAAGTTTTTTTCCAGTGGATTGGCCCGGGGATTAGTGAAGGCTCCCTGTCGGGTATAGACAGGGAGGTGTGTGCTTATGGTGAGCCCTAAGCTTGAAAACCCGTTACCAATCTTAATGTGCGAACGGGGCCCTACAAGTCTAGCGCGAAGGGTGTAGACACACCCTAAAGACACTAGGTGAGTAGCTGTGGAAGGAAGACTGTACCCCTACCATGAGTTGTCATCGAAAACTTACTCGCTATCGTCAAACTCGCTAGCGTATTAACTTGGATCGAATAGATTTCGATAATGCTTGCACCACCGAGTTTTACGGAGTCTTACGCGGGCGCTAACGTAAGCTCGATAGATCGTGTCGTCTAGCTAACCTCACTCCTATGTTTTTGTTTCTTTTTTTCTCAGTAATAAGAAGCGAGAACGGCTAAAAATGTAATGACAGTCAATACCACGAAATAATACGACTAAACAGAAACGTTGGCGGTTCGTGGACTACGTAAGTTATTAAGTTGTTATTGAATTTTTATTCCTTATAATATGTCATTATCGTCTATTCAATTTGTAGTTTTGCTGACGATGTGAGTTGTTGAATTAGTCGTTTCGCGGCGTTTTTTATTTTTAAAAGTGATATAACTTAGAAAAAAAATAATATTACAATGAGGACAATTTCAATTGTTGGTGGAGTTCATGGAAAGGTGTGTTTTTATTTTATGTTAATTTCTTTTAAAACTTAAAGTTACGAAATTACCAAATAGTTGCCCCTCAACCCATATTCCATGCTAAATAAGCTCTTCCAGACATTATTTAGTCTCTAATGGACTAAAAACGTATATAATTTTAATGTAAACCTACGTTTCACACCTCAAAAAGCTAGTGAGTTACGTAACTACTATCGTAAGCATATTTTTCGATAGCGTCTGTGAAATTAGTGACTCATGGTGCCGTTTTGTATGGCGACAGCTGAAAAACGTTAGTGACTATCGAATAGATTACGTTAGGTTTCTTACCTATCGAAATCTATAGTGCTCATGGTACGCATTTTAATTCTTTCAGTGACCGCTAGGGGCGCTGTACAGAATTTCATACATATTATTTACGGAGACGCTAGCGAGTATTGGCTGTGCAAACTCATGGAACAGCTACTGTACACCAGAGCCGACTAGGAGATCCCCCAAGGCCGATTAACTCTGGGACCCATCCAACTGACTGCCTAACCCTGATGGGGCTCGGCGGGTGTGATTGGGTCAACACCCCCTTGGATTCGTTAGCACCGTTAGGTTTCAACCAAGGACCACGAAAATGTGGCTTTTCCCTGACGGGGCAAAATAACGCGGCGCGTTTTGAATGATGACTCGTTTAAAGAAATAAATACCAACCTGCCTTGAAAAAGGAAATAGTTGATATTATTGGCGTAGTCGAGACTACTGAAGTAATCGTTATGGGGCGTAACGATTACTGGACGATACGGATACTTGACACGGGCGCAGCGAGCAGGAGCAGTGGCAGCATGACCGTTCGGAACGGAGTCGTAGAGCGAAATCTTTGATTTGTACATTTTGTGTGCTTAAAGTATCAAATAAATAAATAAAACTATTCACGCCTTATTTTCTACTCCAAAGTTTTCCTACCAAGGTTTCAAATCTTTTACCATTATCAAAGAATATTATTTGCCAAAATTGATGCAATATTACATGAAAATCTATATGAATCCCTCTTACAACTATTGACATAAAGCTCTGTGACAAACGCACAGAAATACTGACATCGTAAGCTTAGGCACCCTTTGGATAACCCCTAAAAATGAAATCTAGTGAGTCCCTAACACAAAAGGTAACCAATAAGCATTACATTTTACTGTGGTCCCTGATATTGAACTCAGTAAAGAAGTCAAATCTATTGACCTCCACAAATGAGTTCCAAACTAAACTAGTTTCATTCTCTAAAATGGCTTCAGCCAATTTCATCAATACTTTCAGGCGTAGGTTTGGACACATATTATATGTCGAAGTATTTTATTTGATAGGGTGATGATAGTACAGTCCTCAATTACTGCAACTAGTTGACCCCCCTTGCATAAATGGTGAGATTTTTTTAAGAATCGATATAATTTTATAATTCTTAATTTTATTTGAATACCTTCACGAAATCTACCCGAAACTATAATAATAATAATTTATTTAATTCAGACATTCACAGTCCATAGACACACACATACATTAAAATTATAAATTATAATAATACTATTTAAAACAAATAAAAACCCAAAATTAAACTGTGATTAATAAAATTTCAATTCTCTGTTCATTAAAAATAATAATTAAAATTGTAAAAATGTCAGAATTGTAAAATAAAATGTCAAATTATTATAAAATAAAAAATTTAAAACTGTATAAATTGTAACCAACAATAATAAGATATATAAAAAAAAAAAATGAAAAAAAAAAATTTATCTGCCCCAAGCCCGATAAAAATATGAAAAAACATACGATTTGTTAGTTAAAAAAAACCTCAACCATTTGAGCAATTCAGCCTATTACTGTAACTTACATTTTATAAGTGCGATTTCGCAATGCAAAAGACTGAGGCGTGGTATAGAGCCATAAAAAGCTCGTAAAATTGTGTAGGTACTTAAGTAGTTTGAAATAAGGGTTTTTAAAAAGCCAATTAAAAATAAATTGAAAGAAGAGCACAGTAATTACTATGCATCAAATTAATGTTATTTTTACGTTTGATTCTATTACGACATAGTGCTGTGGGTTAGTGAGAAAAGGGTAGTAATAAGAGCTCCGAAAAAAAAAAAAAATATGAGCATTCTCAAAATATGAAATTTACTGTTTTAAATACTAACTTTCCGACAACTTTTATACGAATAAAAAAAAAAAACAATCGAATAAAATACTGAAAATTCCGAAAAATTAATACGCGTGCTACTAATATGCGCACTATACACCGTGGCATTTTAGTCGTCTTACAAAGACAGCCCACTTCATGTATCCAATGACCACTAATCATTAATGTATTTTTTTTTTTACATTTGTTTCTTTTTTTTATTAATTATGACGCATGACATAGTTTAAAACATCCTGTTACGAGTGCAGTCCGAGCCTTGTGATACAAGGGCGCTGCAGAATGGATTTAGTAAGAAACACATTTTTGCGTTAGGGTGAATGAACTCTGATAAAGATGTTACCGCTCCATTCCACGGCGCCCTTGTTTAAAACCCGCCGTTTTTGTGCTTTGCCCGTGTTTTAAATTATGTTAGGCGTCATAATTAATAAAAAAATAAAAAAATACACGAATGTTTAGTAGTCATTGGATACATGAAGTGGACTGTCTATGCTTAGGAATCATACGGCGCCCTTCGCGTTCAATACAATAACGCATTCAGGGTGCTATTAGGGTTGCCCCGATACCGCAGCGCATCTGGGATGTTTGCTGAAGCACGCGTTGACTGCTTCTACACTCTGAAGCGGAAGCGGTTTGCATCCCTGGTTAGTAGGGTGCGGGGCAGCACCAACAATATGCTGTCTATGGTAGCAAGCAGGCTAGATTGTGCGTTCGTGAACCAAAGCTTCAAGGTCACCTTACAGCAGTGCTGTCACAAATCGCTTCTGAGTTAAAGTTTCACTAACATAGATTTTAAGTATATTGTTACTAACACTTTGAGCCTTGTTGCTTGAATTAAATGATTATCATCCTTCCATAAGTCACATATTCGGCTGTTCCACATGGTCTCACCGCCAGTATGTTCCAACGCTAAAATACTTCATCCCGAACACAATTATCGTTCTAAGTTCAAGCTAGGTCACCATTCAATTCCAATGTTATTTCGAAAAGCTCAAACCGGCGTGAAAGTATTTGTTCAGTTCTCTATTCGAGAAGAAAGGGGCGTTTTGTCGGGAACAAAAACAATATGAGGTAATAGAATTTTGTGTGGGACGTAGTTTCAGGTATGTTATTTATTGGTGGTCAATTTTTACCTAAAAGGTGTTAAAATAACCTGTACGCTAGGCCCCTTAACAGAGGCAACAAAACCAGTATAAGCTAGCCACTTATTCTATTGAAAGAATGAAAGAAAATAAATTTGTGTGAATACAATATTCACACAAATTTATTTTCTTTCGTTTCGTTCCACAACATTGGTCCTAAGATCCGTGTTGCCAGTATAAAATTCCAGTCTAAATAATAATTAAGTAGCTTGATTAACTTACAAGGAAACGAGATTTTCTTTAAGCCAACAAAGACATCAACAAAAGTGTCCCCATAAATCCTCGATTACCAAAAGTTCCATACAAAACTGCAAGCTCCATTCTGCTTCCACTCAAGGTTACCAAGAAAATTAATAAACCATTATCTCTTAAACTGAAAACGTGCTCAGCAAAAACAAAAGACGGCAATTAATCCCCACACTGTTTACGGCGATGTAAAAGTTTCGAATCTTATTTAAGCACCTTGCTTCTATGGCTTATTTACACGCGGAGAATTTCTCGCCTCGCGCCCTAACTAATTATTATTATAAATGCGAAAGTGAATTCGGTTATTTATTTATTTGTTTCTTACGCTTTCACGCTAAAACGCTAAACGGATTTGGATGAAATTTGGCAGATGAATAGACCATGACTTGGGTTAGGACATAAAATGATTTTTATCCCGATATTCCCACCTATGCGGGTGAAACCACGGGGTGCAGCTAGTAGGTAATAAACGAAAAGAGGTAAACCAATCGAGTCGTGTAAACAGTACCTATTTTTATTTATAAGTACATGCTATATTCAGCTAGAATCACATTTTTATTTCTATGAAAAATTTTACTTACCCGATTTATTATATCACACAGGGAGACGTCATTACGTCATTCCGAAAGTTAGTTGCTGAAAATCAGCGCAGGTTGAGTTTAGGTTCGTGTGAAGTCACAGCATTTTGCTGAGTAACGACCTGTTCTTACACAGATGGGACGCACGGCTTAATTGTTCTTATTATTGATGTTTGTTTGTTACAAAAGTAGTTATTTTTCCACTTTGTTCTTTGTTTTTGATTGTTTGTTTGTTGACATTCGCTAGTGACGTAACACAGTGTTTTATGTAATTACGCAATGTAAATTGTCTTATTCCCTGGTCCTGACATCAAATGATGGACTAAATTGCCAAACTTTTTTGCCTAAGTACGAGGCTTTTGGCTAATGTGCATGTGTGTATGATATTTTTTTTTTTTTTTGTAACGTGCTTTTTGTTTGTGCAAATTAAACAATTCTTCTTTCTTTTCTTTCATTCTTGCTATAGTAATGTTACTCGTATCAATTTAATTAAAACAATTAAATTTTTTGACGTGACAACATCTAATAAATCGATGAACGCCGGCTGCATGCACGAAAAAGGATGACTCATTGTCCCGTTACGCACATTGTCCCGTTACGCTCATTGACCCGTTACACTGATTGTACGCTTGCACCGCATCAATGTTTTGTTATGACGTTGTTACGTTAAACTATCGTCCGTAAACCAACTTTACAGACAGCCAATTTTTTTTTGTTGATCATTTTAATCCTATTTTTATTTATCTTAATTTCATCTCTATGTTATGATTAGGTTAATATTTTTTTATGAATTTACTTAATGTTATCATTTAATATCAATAAAAAAAACATTTTTATTATATTCTTATCAATTTTATCCGATGTTATAATGTCAAAGAACATTAAATTTTACCTTTACCAATTTTATAATTTTCAACAGAATTTCATAAATATTAAATTCTAATAACTAAAATCTTCAAATAAGTCCCGCATTACACAATCATATTCGAGTTTTTGTTTCTCAAACACTGATTGCGATAATCACCTGACGAGTTTCACCTATGTGTTTCACCTGAATGGGCGAGAAACTGTCCCCGTTTAAATGAGCCTTTAAGCACCTTGCTTTTTGAAAGTTGCTAACTATTTTAATTAAAAATCTTAGACTAAGAGGACAGGGAACAATATGAGAGGGACAAAGAAATCTTATGGGAAGTTAAAACAATTAATTTGTTTAGACAGAGATAGCTTTCGTAAAGGAAGTGTTTTGGTTAGCCTGTTCGGTTACTGGAGCGCGTTTGTGACAAATTACGGATTATTTTGTCGCGCTTTGTCATCCTTTTCCAAAAAGAGGACTTTGGAAATTGTGTATCTGTACGGGCAATTAAGAGGGTTTTAAATTGCTTAAAATATTGTACCCGGTAATTTGCATTGAGTGTTATTTTTGTCTTTTGTCCATTTCAGTAGAGGGTTACCTCAGTATTTTCTGTGATGAAGATAAAGCTTAAAAATATATGTCGTATTTGGTTGATACTATATTAAAAAGTATAAATTAAAGTAAATACATAGGCGTCATCGTCATCATCATATGTATTTGGTATAAAACTGTTATTTTGACATTACAAATGGACACTTCATTTTAATTTATTTGTATAGATGATACCTTTCATAATTATGCCAATTTAAACATATGGCATCCAACTTTGGGGCTGTACTAAACGAAGCACCGTTACAATAATCCAAAAGTTCCAAAATAAAGTAATCAGGGATGTTGTTAATGCACCATGGTACATTAGAAATGACGACCTCCACCGTGACCTTAAAATGGAAGTCGTCACCACCATCTTCCAAAAACTTTCTGAAGCCCACGAACACAGGCTTCACCGACATGTGAATGTCGAGGCAATTCAGTTGCTAAAAAACACAGACATAGTGAAAGAAAGAAAAATAGGTTTATTTATCACAAAAACACGTGCATACAAAAAGATAATTAACTTGAGTAGGTAGGTATACAGAAAAATAAAAATAAAAAACAAAATAGATCTACATTCCAATCACGAGCACAAAACCAAAATAGTCGGCAGCTGCACGTCATGACTGTGACAAGAAGGCTTCGGCTTAGTGCGTTTGCTAAAGAGAACTAAACCATTTGAGTTAGTGTAGATAAGGTTTCGGTTTTTTTTTATTCAGACGTACCCTTTGGCTTCGGTTTCTTAGGACAACGGTTGGGGGAGCGGCGGCCATTAGAAAATCTGACATTTTCACCAGTATTTGACATTAAGTTGTCAAAAAACGCTCTGTATTTGGACTTGGACAGCCGTTATTGTGTGACAGTCCACCGCTTTCTTTAAAAACCCGGCCAAGTGCGAGTCGGACTCGCGCACGAAGGATTCCATACCATTATCTATAAAAACGAGAAACAATCACGTATGTTGTATGGGAGCCCCCTTAAAAAAATATTTTATTGTTTTCTTTGTATTTGTTCTTATAACGGCAATAGAAATACATAATTAATAGAAAAACAAAATTTCAACCGTCTAACTATCACGATTCATGTGATACAGCCTGGTGACAGACGGATAGACAGACAGACGGACAGCGGAGTCTTAGTAATAGGGTCCCGTTATACCCTTTGGGTACGGAACCCTAAAAACAAAGAGTAAGTTTGTATACGAAAATTGAAACAGGCAACTGCTTATAATAATGATAATAAACAACCCGAAATAAATGGTATTAAATACCTAATACTCTACTTTAATTGAATACGAAAATTAATATCAACTTCCAAACAATTTGTAATTGAAATCAAAAGAGCAAATATTGGCTGCAAATAATTATAATTTGTAAATTAATTAAAACATTTCAATGGATTAATGTACCTAACAAGTTATGGTGAATAGCTGTTAGTTTACAATTCATCGTAGATTTATTTGATTAAAGTTCTAACTGAATTATGGTTTGTTTTGTTGAATTTAGACATTATAAATAACTTGTGAATAACCTGTGAATTTTATGTACGGTTTTGAGATTTCGGTTGAAGGCTCGCGCAGACTGGTGCGATATAGCGGGCGCGACAGGCACCGCGACCCTTGTCGCGCCCGGGATAATACGCCAGTGTGTGGCCGCTTTAACCCTAGGTACCTACAATCATAGTAAAATACGTTCGTACTATCATAAGATGTTAACGCGCTTCGTACACGGCTTCTATATATCTATATGCCGGATGACATTTTTTACCGTCTCGTAAAAATTTGGGTATACTAGGTGAACGGAGTAGAAGCCTATGGCATAGTTTTTATTATTTTTTCTTTAACCTAGAAAGAAATTGATCTATGGATATATATCACACATTTGAAGTAAACTTATCATACTATAACAATAAATACAGAAATTTAACAAAAAACATAATTCAATAAATAAATACGATAAATAATATTGAAATTTAAATCATACGCACCCAAATTTCAATATTTTTATCTTTTTTTTTGTTTTGTTATAACCCTGAAAAAAAAAAAAAACCTATGCCATAGACTTCTACTCCGTTCACCTAGTATACCCAATTATTTTCGAGACGGTAAAAAAAGTCATCCGTATATATAAAATGGTAACCAGACTGACTGACTGGGTGATATTTCAACACACAGCCCAAACCGCTGGACCTAGAGACTTGAAATTTTGCTGTTACACTAAGAAAGGATTTTTGGAATTTCCACCCCTAAGGGGATAAAATAGATGATGAAAGTTTGTATGAAAAATCTTATTCATTTGGTTGATTAACTTGAAACTTGGCACAAATACTTGCCTAAGTAAGTAATAACGTATTTCATTGTTAGTTTTTCAAAACTACCCCTCAAAGGGGAATTGCGAGGTGTCAAATTTTGTATTTAGGAATTTTAAAACCCATGAAATTCTTTACAAAATCCGATTCAATTATTATTCACATGCACGCGGACGAAGCCGCGGGCAACAGCTAGTATATTTTATAGGTCCTCCAATGGAACAATAAAAAAAATCAATATCCTCGACGGGGAAGCTCTTGCCCTTCATCTCACCTGATGATAAATGATGATTAGGCCGAAGGTGGAAGCGAGCTACACCCGGAATCCTCAACCACAGAGGAACTGGCTATCTTACCTCTAATTGTCGAAACCCAACAAATGCTGTTAACATTCTTGTTATGGCGACAGACTTAGATAAGATGGTGGTAGCTAGCCAAGCGGACTTCGAACAAGTCCTACCACCAAGCAAACCGAGCAGATTTTTTCCCCCGCTGGTAATCGAACCCGAGACCTCTGGGTCTAAGACAGGTGGTCTTGACACTAGACCACTGAGGCGGTATTTTTTTGAAGTGAAACTTCTATGGCAGCGATTCAACAATTGGACGAGAATAGATACTGAAAAAAGGACGCATCACGTTTAAGTACATTTCATTAAATGAGAGAGAAGGAAGATATAACTCTCTGTGTCTCACACTAAATCTCTCTTATTCTTTATTTTTCAAGAAGCTTCACTTCTATCACGTGTACGGTGCTGCATGAGCAATTTTTTTGTATGACCTTCGGACGTGTGCGCTGATACGTTTGATCTGTAGGTACTGTTCCATTTAGCTCCTATAATAAATCGGTCACCGATTGTATACCGTCTGCGAACTCTCTTAGGGTTTGTTTGCTCAGTACACGTTGGAATCTGCTATGTTGATTTATCGACTCAGTATTCTTAATTTGTCATAATGTTAATGTCATAGAATGACACTAAGTTGAGAATAAAAAATATGACACTGAAAAATAAATAAAATAAAACAGTTTTGATTTTTATGTCATAAAATAGTCGGTCCATGAAAAGTAATGGCAACTCAAAGGCAATATGCTATTTTGACCTTTGTTTTAAGTGATTAAATATAGTTTTCTATGCAGTAGTCATACACATATCTACTGAGTAACCCAATTATGTAAACTTTTTTTTTGTAAAATTTTAGTTATTTTATTGTTACATGTGATTTTCTTAAATGAAATAGATATTTAAGGAATGTTATAAAAGTGTAATCCATACTAATATTATAAATGTGAAAGTAACTCTGTCTGTCTGTCTGTTACGTTTTCACGCCTCAACCGCTGAACCGATCGTCATGAAATTTGGCAGAGATATAGCCTGGGATATGGAGAAGGACATAGGCTACTTTTTTATGCGATACCCGACATCTACGCGGGCAGAGCCGCGGGGAAAAGCTAGTCTGTTATATTTAGGGAATAAATGGCTTTATTATTATGCAGTAGTCAGTTATGGGTCTTCCTGCCTTCATAAAAGAAATAATTTGTGAAACCAACGAAGGTATTTGCAACTTGACTGAATATAAATCTTAAAACCAGACAAAAGCTAAGGATCTCAAACCACGGTTAAGAACAAAAAATCTTCCAGATAGCAATTTTTTTTTTCCTTAAATCATCCAATTTTCATCACTCAATAAAAATAATACAAGCCAACCAGACACTGGCGTCCAAATTCATTAGTTGGTGTAATTTATCATGACAATCCGAACGGCCAGGCTACAGCAATTAATGCTCGGTTAACCATCTCATTAGTGCATGTTAGATTTGGAATTATGCGTATTACATTGATGCTTCGCGACTGGAAGTTGTACGTTGAAAGGTGTTTGCGCCCGATCTTTTAGTGACTTTATAGTGTCGGAGTCAAGTTGCTGCTAACTGTTTTATATGGCACTCATAAGTGTCGGAAGATCACGCACAAAATAAATCGGGTAAGGAAACATTTCTACGTGCCTTTTTCAATGATTGGGTTTTAGGTTTCCGTAGCCGAATGGCAAAAAACGGAACCCTTATGGATTCGTTATGTCTGTCTGTCTGTCTGTCCGTCCGTATGTCACAGCCACTTTAAGAACTATACTGTTGAAACTTGGTATGTAGATGTATTCTGTGAACCGCATTAAGATTTTCACACAAAAATAGAAGAAAAAAAATTCAATATTATTTATTATTTATTTATTTAGTAGTTGTGTTGTATATTTTGGGGGTCCCCCATAATTAGGACTGAAACTCAAAAAAAAAATCATTATACCCATACGTGTGGGGTATCTGTGGATAGGTCTTCAAAAATGATATTGAGGTTTCTAATATCATTTTTTTCTAAACTGAATAGTTTGCGCAAGAGACACTTCCAAACTGGTAAAATGTGTGTGTCCCCCTGTAACTTCTAAAATAAGAGAATGATAAAACAAAAAAAATATATATTATATGATGTACTATGTAAACTTCCACTGATAATTGGTTTGAACAAGATCTAGTAAGTAGTTTTTTTTTTAATACGTCATAAATCGTAAACCGCGCTTGCTGCTACAGAACCCTTCATGGGCGAGTCCGACTCGCACTTAGCCGTTTTTTTGAATACTCAAGACGACGAACACCAGTCCGTACATTACAAATTGTACCGTGTGACACATTATTACACATTGTAACTTTGTTCTTGGGATGAATTTATCTCAACTACGGAACTCTTCATTGTGTTTGGTCCGACCCGCATTTGATCGGTTTTTTTTTTAATTTTTCATGTGACTTAATCTCTAAACGTGGGTGTCAGAATATCCATGCATGACTGTGCTCCACAGTAATTGTACTTCACTGCATAGTCTCTTCATGATAAAGAAGACATGTAGTAGTCGCATCCGCTAGCCATAGGTCACGATTTTTAGAGCTCAAATACTCAGTACCCCAACTCTAGAAACAAACCTTTATGGGCACAACACTATATCCGTCATTTATCGTTCTTCGTGTAGCCTGAGTCACAGCACAAAAAACAAAAAATATATTATTCCCTTTTTAATTAGTATTTAACAGAGTTATTATCTTAAAAACAATGCCTAAACGTAAACGTGAGCGTAGTGAAGAAAAAATTGAAAGAAAACTAAAGAAGTACAGTGATTTATTGCAAAATATGAAGCGTCGCCGGCGCCGTTCGCGCACGCAGTCACGTACGCCATCGCCGTCAGCGTCACCCATACCGCCAGATAGCGATAATTTAATTGTGGGATCAATCGAAGATCTCACTCAGGAAGATCCTATTCAGGATGGCGAAAATTGTAACTTCGGAGAAAATAAGGACCAAGAAGGTAAATGTTCATCATATTTTGTAGTGTTTAAAGGACATAAAATACAGTGTACCTATACCTACATAGACCACGTGTTTGTCAAAGGCCTATTGAGGCATTCTATTATTCAACAAACCGCACTATAAGACGGGCTATTTAGCCTTATTCAATCGTATCAAGATGGGTATTAACCCTCTATACTATTTTCTACTATTTAGTAGAAATAGGTATTTCGTTTGTTTCCATGTATTAACATGGCCTTTTCATTAATCTTTCAGAAGAGCCTTTAGATGATGACATCTTAAATCTTCTTGGGGATGCCCCCCAAGACAGCAATTTTGGACCACCAATCCATAAAGAATTGGCCACAAGATGGGCTGATATCATTAAAAATGGCCTAGCCAAAGAAAAAAGAAATGAACTCAAAGAAAAATATCCACCACCAGAAAATTGCAAAACCCTTGGGGCCCCCAAATTGAACTTAGAGGCACAAGCTGCCATAGTAGAAGTGGCATTAAAGAGAGACAAAGCTATTGCAGCCAAACAAGATCAAGTTGGTCGCGCATTAACTGCACTTGCTACAGTTTTTGTAAAACTATGCAAAAACAAAGGAAATGCACCTATAATCAATGTAGTTGTGGATGCTGCTCGTCTGTTGTGTGACCACCAACATCAGGAGACCACAACAAGAAAGAATTTCATACTACAAGGGTTGGAGCAAACTACTAGGGAGGCAATCAAAGACACAGAAACGGACACTTGGCTTTTTGGGGAAGGTTTTGCTGAAAAACTTAGGGCTTCAAAGGCAATTAAAAAATCTGCTCAAGAAATCAGTATGAATAAAACCAAAAAGCCAACAACACAACAACAACAGAAGCATTTAAACTTCAAGGGCCCGGCAATACACCAGCCTCGGGGCCGTGTATATCAGCCCGGGCCACAACGTTTCTACCAGTCTTACAAGAAGCCAATACCAGCGGCACAATCAACTTTCCAGAAAGCTTATCCGAACAAGACACCCATGCGAATGAACAATCGCAACTAAATGAGGTTAGTCAAACACACTGCGGTAGATTGAAATATTTTAAACATCAATGGATGACTATAACTTCTGACCCTAGAATTTTAAGCTGGATAACTGGCTATAAAATCCCTTTCAGTTGTATACCATCACAACAAGTTATTCCAATAAATAAATCCTTTTCTTTCAAAGATAGTCTAGAAATAGACAAATCTGTAAAACTGTTACTGAACAGTGGCGCCATAACTTGTTGTGAACCATGTGAAGGACAATTCCTTTCAAAAATTTTTACAGTACCTAAACCTAATGGTGAGACTAGATTTATTTTAAACCTAAAAGAACTAAATAAGTTTATTTACACAGAACACTTTAAACTAGAAGATTACCGTACAGTTACTAAACTACTTACTCGAAATTGCTATATGAGCACCATTGACCTCAAAGATGCTTATTTTTTAGTACCCATTCACAACAGTGATAAAAAATACCTACGTTTTCTTTGGAAACAAAAATTATATGAGTTTCAGGTTCTCCCATTTGGGCTTAATACTGCCCCATATGTGTTCACAAAGATTTTAAAACCAGTTGTACAACATCTAAGATCAATGGGTTTCATATCGGTTGTATACTTAGATGATATTTGGTGCTCCGGTACTACATATGCTGATTGTTGTATTAATGTACAAAAAACCATGACAACTTTATCTGATCTGGGATTTATAATAAATAAAGAAAAAAGTTCTCTATCACCTAGTATGTGTGTTAAATTTTTAGGTTTTGAATTCAATTCCAAAGAATACACTATTTCTTTGCCTACTAAAAAGAGAAATGTTATAAAACAAGAAATTCAAACATTTTTATCCTTAAAATTTTGTAAAATAAGAGAACTTGCACATCTGACTGGATTACTTGTAGCGGCATGTCCTGCTATAGATTATGGTTTTTTGTACACTAAGGAAATGGAAAGACAAAAATTTATTTATCTAAACAAGTATAATAATAATTTTGAAAAAGTCATGCCTTTATCAGAAAAAATAATACCTGACTTTAAGTGGTGGTTTTCACACATTGACACAGATGTCAGTAAGATAAAATGTAGTAATTATACACTTGAAATATTTTCAGACTCTTCACTCACTGGCTGGGGAGCCTCATGTGGTAACGAAAAAGCTGCAGGGTTGTGGAATGAAAAGGAAAGACAACAGCACATCAACCATTTAGAATTAATGGCAGCCTTCCTTGCTCTTAAAGCTTTTACTAACAACCTTCAAAACTGTGAAATTCTACTGCACGTAGACAACACTACAGCTATTTCATACCTAAACCGCATGGGAGGCATACAATACCCACATTTATGTTCTGTTGCTAGGCAAATATGGCAATGGTGTGAGAATCGAAAACTTTATTTGTTTGCATCTTACATAAAATCTACACAGAATGTGATTGCAGATACAGAGTCTAGAAAATCCCACTCTGATATTGAATGTGAACTGAATGATGATTATTATAAGTCTATTTTAAGAACATATGGTGTCCCAGAAATAGATTTATTTGCTACTCGGGCTAATGCTAAGTGTGATTTGTATGTGGCATGGAAAAATGATCCTGATGCTTTTAAACTTGATGCTTTTTCTTTATCATGGAAGCCATATTTCTTTTATGCTTTTCCGCCTTTTGTCTTGATAACAAAAGTCCTGCAAAAGGTAATCTCTGAACAATCGGAGGGTATAGTGGTAGTACCAGACTGGCCAACACAGCCTTGGTACCCGGTATTTCACAGACTTGCCATTTCTAAACCCATACACTTTGGCCCCTGTGATAACTTGCTTAAATCTTATTCCAGCAATCTCCAATTTCGTCAACGCCTTATCCTGGTTGCCGCGCACTTGTCAGGGAAGCGCTTGCAAGACGCGGCGTATCTGCGGGCCCAATGACTGTCATGCTGGCCTCCTTATCTGAAAATACTTTCAAACAGTACAGTACTTACTTGAAGCAGTGGTATGAATACTGTCTTAAATTTAATTTAGATTATCAACAAACATCAGTGCCACATATTCTGGCATTTTTATCAAAATTATATGATGATGGTGCAGTTTATAGCAGCATAAATTGTTGCAGGTCAGCTTTATCACTTATTATTGGTTCAAAAATATGCAATGATGATAGGATCTCCCGTTTCTTGAAAGGAGTATTTAGACTTCGTCCACCGCATCCCAAGTATGATATTACTTGGGATCCATCAATTGTTCTCAGTTATTTAACTCAGAGAGGTGAAAATAACCTTCTATCTCTAGAAGATATTTCTAAAAAACTAATTACCCTTTTAGCAATAGTAACTGCCCATAGAGTCCAAACATTTTCCCTTATTAAGATAACAAACATTCAAGTTTTACCTGAAAAAGTATATATTAAAATACCAGATCTTATTAAAACGTCGAGGCCAGGAAGTGTACAGCCAAGTCTGATGTTACCATTTTTTACAAGCAATGCAAAAATTTGTCCGGCCAGTGCCTTACTTAATTATTTTGAACGTACATTATGTTTAAGAGACTGCGACAACCTCTTTATTGCCTATAAAAAACCGCACAAAGCAGTGACGTCTCAGACGCTTAGCCGCTGGATCAAGACTACTTTGGAAAGGAGTGGAATAGACGTGTCGATATTTTCAGCACACAGTACACGACACGCAGCCAGCTCGGCGGCTAAGCGCCTGGGTGTCAGCATCGATACCATTAGAAGAACAGCTGGTTGGAGCAGTTCTTCGACAATTTTTGCTCAGTTTTATAATAGGGAGGTTGTTACTGATGAAGATTTATCTATTGTTTTAAGTTCGAATGCTTAACTTTATGATTAATTAAACTAAACATACGTAATAAAAATATTTTTAAATGCATGTTATAATTATTTTACGACTCTCTAAACATCTACATGTCTTCTTTATCATGAAGAGACTATGCAGTGAAGTACAATTAGAAATTAAACGAACTTACCTAAGTGAAGTTCCATTTTAATTGTACGAACTGCATAGTCTCGAAATGATAACCTATATCCCAACCCCCCCAAACTTATTTAAAAATAAGTCCTACCCTGTAAACTTGGAATCTTTGTCGTAAAATAATGAAAGTTAGTAGGTGCACATATAATTATGTATCAGCTGATTCTCTGAACTAAATGACGGATATAGTGTTGTGCCCATAAAGGTTTGTTTCTAGAGTTGGGGTACTGAGTATTTGAGCTCTAAAAATCGTGACCTATGGCTAGCGGATGCGACTACTACATGTCTTCTTTATCATTTCGAGACTATGCAGTTCGTACAATTAAAATGGAACTTCACTTAGGTAAGTTCGTTTAATTTCTAATTATCCTCTAATATGCAGTCGCTATACCGCCGGTCAAGGGACATCCTTTCAAGACTAATACATCTTAGAAAAGGCAACAATTTAACAACTTTCGATACAACTGGTCTTTTATAGAATGGTGATGACAATTTATGATCTCAAACATTGCGTTTTTAACATAATCAATTACAAGAATATAGGGAAATCATTAGCATGATGCTCCATGTGACACTCATTCATGTAACACTAGAAATGATAAATAATGTACATAAAATAAAATAAAAAATATGAACTCCGCACTAATAAATGAGAAGCTAGGCATCCTAAATAGCGTAAGTTTCTGCAAAGCACAGATCCGTTCCTGTATGGAGTATTGCAGCCACTTATGGGATGGCTCAGCAAAATACCAACTTGCTGCAGAATTCTTGTTTTACCTAGATAAGTAGTTAATAGTTTTTTACTTTATTAACTAGTAGGTCTGCTTCGTTGGTATAGTGGACGCTACTTCTGAGCATGAGGTTGGATATTAAAATGGACCGCGTATGTAAGGTCACAAGTGATTCAGAATCAGGTGAGAGTTCGTTTTCACCTGGGGCAGTATAACGATGTGCTAGTCACCGTGAACGAATAGCACACGGCGGTGTCGTGCGTAGATCAAAAGCACAGACTGCAGCCAAGAAGCTGGGCATCCTTAATAAGGTGAGGCGATACAGCAGCTGGACAGCTTTTGAGTTTGTACAAAGCCCAGACCCGTTCCTGTATGGAGTATTGCAGCCACATATGGGATGGCTCAGCAAAATACCAACTTGCTGAACTTGACTTGGTGGAACGCAGAGCAAAAAGGCTTATAGGCGACGAAACGTTGAAGCCTAGCGCTTCACAGCCTGGATCATCAGCGTAATGTCGCTTGCTTGTCGGTCTTCTACAGACTGTACTTCAGAGAGTGTGCGCAGGAGCTCCACGCACTGATCCCACCATCGCCCTTTTATTACTGGACTACCAGACGTACTGCAGGATATCATGCGTACTTGGATGATATCCCGTCTAGTTGTACTGAGCGCTTCTCCTCCACATTTATTATGCGCACAGCCGAAGTGTGGAACTCTCTGCCAGCGTCTGTGGTCCCTTCCACATATAACCCATCTGCCTTCAAAGCAAAAGTGAACAGGCATTTTCTGGGGACGCTCGTTTCATTATTGACCTCATCCATCGGTTTCCATCAAGCGAGATCGAGTTCAAGAGCAGGCCCAATCAGTAGTAAAAAAACAATTACAGACCTTACCACTTCCTTCAATTCAACCTCAATGATCACGGAATACTGTTACGGAAGCATCACTCGGTTACAAGGTATTATAACCTATTTATACTATGATTAATTGACATTTCAGCGCACCGACCGGACGGCTATCTCCTGAGGTTTGATTATGATCAGTTAGTCCGTTGACGAGTAATTAACTGCTCCATGATTTAGCATTAAACCTCCCTTTGTTTCTGTTAATTAACATAAAGAGGAGTTGGAAAAAATTGAGAAGGATGAAAGAACAAGAAAAAAGGTGATTAGTAGACTTGAAAAAAATTGTGGTCCTTTGAGTCCAAATCAGATTGTCAAGACCAGATGAGATTATAATCTGATTTTTTTTGGAGTCCAAGCTAAGTAGGTAATATCAGCTGCACGCTTGCCGCGGATGGTCCATGGATGGGTGACCATCTTTACATACCAATACCTCTCCATGCCTCGGAAAGCACGCCCTTCTCCATAGAAAACGACCAATTGTAACCGTGCTTCTGACGTTTCATATGTGCCCATGTAGGTTTATGTGAAATAAAATACTTTGATTTTGATTTTGGATACCTTTTCTAGCAGCAGTTTTCCTAAAATTTGAGCAAAACCACGGGAAACACCTAGTACAAGATTTCCCTAAACACAGTCAGTCTCCGTTAAACCAAGCGCTATCAAGCTAGAGTATAGCGGGTTAAGTCCAATTGCCTGACACGTTGTAAGTACATAATTAATCAGTACTTACTTGCCTTCAGTAATGCTGGAAGTCAGCTCTGTGTATTCACACTGATCCTTTAGTATAACCACATTGTTACATGACATAGGTATTTAGGCAACCTTTGTTTAAAAATTTCGTTTGAAGTCTTAACTGTAGCCTCGGCTCGTGGCTAAGTAATACCAGCCTTACGGGTCGATCCATCAAGTTAAGCTACGCTTGTCGGGGTTGGTCCGTAGATGGGTGACCATCTTTACATACCGAGATTCTTCCGTGCCTCGCAAAACATCTTAAGCCGTTGGTCCCGGCTGTCATTCTTGTCGACAGTCGTTCAGGTCGTCAGAAGCTCGAAAGTCTGACAACCAGTCTTACCAAGGGGTATTGTATTACCCAGTTACTGGGTTTTGGAGGTCAGATAGGCAGTCGCTCCATGTAAAACATTAGTACTCAGCCGTATCCGGTTAGTCTGGTACCCGACCTCAGCATAGTTGGGAAAAAGCTAGGCAGATTGATTTTATCAAAATCAAAGTCAAATCATTTATCTACTTCAAATAGGCATATAAAAGGCACTTTTAAACGTCAAAAATTACAAAAATAATTAATTGATTCTAGTCCCCTTCCAAAAGGTAGTTACGTATGGAGAAGAATGGGCAAGAAAATCCATACTTACTCTTTTAAAATGTTAACAATATTTTGTATATATTAATTATTAATTTAGATAGATAGAACACTTTTTATTATATACACCATAAAAATTACATATATAAATGTAGAATGATATAATTATATGTGAAGACGATGCACTTACCTAGAATAAAATTACTTTAGCAGAATAGGTAAAAAAGAATGAAAAGCGAAGTAATCACAGACAAATTAATTATGCGATATATACATGTGTGGGTGCTCACATATTTACAAATATTGTCAAAGTAGATGATTTCCCTAAAATTTTATCATTTAATAACATAAGTCAGTGTGCGAGTTAAAGTATATTAATCACTGTCTTACCTGTAGTAATAGTAACCGCTATATGTTTATAATTTTTACTTTCTTGTAATTATGGTGTCATCATCATTATTTCAGCCGAAAGACGTCCACTGCTGGACATATGCTTCCCCCAAGCACTGCCACCTCGACCAGTTCCGTGCTTCCCGCATCCAGCGAATTTCTGCGGCTTTCACAAGGTCATCAGTCCACCTTGTGGGAGGCCTTGCTACGTCTTCCGGTACGCAGTCGCCACTCCAGAACCTTTCGGCCCCACCGGCCATCTGTTCTGCGAGCAATGTGCCCTGCCCATTGCCACTTAAGCTTGGCAATTCATCGAGCTATGTCGGTCACCTTGGTTCTCCTGCGGATCTCTTCATTTCTGATTCGATCAAGTAGGGAAACTCCAAGAATAGGCCTTTCCATTGCCCTTTGGGTGACTTTTAGCTTTCTAATAAGGCCCATTGTGACGACCACATTTCAGTGCCATAGATCATCACTGGCAATACGCACTGGTCAAAGACACTGCGGTATGTGGGACGAGAAGATATTGCGTAGCTTCCCGAATGCTGCCCAGCCGAGTCGGATTCGACATAAGTCAGATTCGATATCATTTTTACTTTCTTATAATTATGGTGTATATTTTTAATTTTAACTTCAACACACCATTTGTGCTGTTCCTTCCGAAGCAGTAAGCAGATCATTTATGTCCCAAATTTCCTGTTGTACCAGCCTATTATCATCAATCGAACACAAATATATTTTCCGGAATGATACTGAGGAAATCTAATGCAAAAACGTCATAACAATACCCGACGTAGGTATCGAACCCAGACCCTTATGCTCAGCTGTCAGACTTGCGACCACAAAAGCAATGAAGCAATTTCGTTTAAGGAGGAAGCGTCAGAGTAGTTCGAAAAATTCAAATTTTGCAAAAAACGGTCGTCGTTGCGACGATGGCCAATGGATGACGAAACTTATCCAACATGAAATAGAATTGCGTTTTCGTCGAGTGAAATAGTTACAGTTCTTACAACTATCAACGGGTTTTATCGTAGCATCACGAACGATAGCATTGACAACTGGTAGGTAAGGTAAGGTAATATACATTATCGACTGTATTTCATTGACATAAAGTTCACTTTCTATTGTAAGGAATGTTTTGTAAACGAACGCGGAACGACGACGCGACGGATGAGATAGTTGACTCATTGCGTTCTCGACTGTATATTCATAGACGTGAAATAAAAAGTCGCACTAAATAATTCGAAGACTGGTTTGTGCAACGAAGACTGTTTGAACTCAGGACGTAAAACGGTTTCATCGTCGCAGAACACAAAACAGTCTTTGAAAACGGTTCGTCGTCGCAACGCCCACTCCTAATGATTTCATTAAATAGTCATTCAATCAGATTCAGAATCAGAGTTGTGTTAATGAAAGAAAGAAAGAAAAAAATATTTATTGGGACTCATACAGGAAGATCACATTTTAAACTAAACACACTCACTACTACTACTAGTATTTATTACTGGTTCTAATGATTATAATTCGAAAATAAATATTTGTTACGGTCGCGAATCATATTTAGATCATCATACAACCTGATACTGACCTGCAATTTGAAAAAACGTAAGAAAATTTGAATTTTGCGGGCTACCTTGGCTCTTCCTCCTTGATACACATGTCATATAAAATTTTATAGGAACCGCATCTGTTTTTAATTTTAAACTGCATTCTTTTGTTTCATGACACCGGCGCTGCTTGCTGATAAAAAGTTAATTAAATATGAACATTATATTGGCACTTAAACTCCGGTTATCATCCCCGTTCTGTTTATTGCAAATGTCAATGAACTCGCTCGCTCATTACTGCTTTTAACTAATAAACTAGTTGGCGCCTGCGGATTTTAAATTCTCTCTTTCAAGATTATTTTTGCTTCAGAAATCTGTCAGGCGTAAAATGTGGAATTATTATTTAGAGTCGCAGATTTCTCAGATTGAGCTTGGTAATATAATTGAATTTCTAATAATATTCTAACTCTTTGTAAATTAGAAACCATTGGAGATGAAAAAGGTATTAAATTCTTGAAGAGTTCCGATTGAAAATCTAAATGATATTAGACTTAATTTATAAAATTGGTATTATAGGAAAATATAATTTATAAATTGGGTATTATATAGGGAAAATAGTAAAGCAAAAATAATTAAGCCTTCTTAGTATTGTATACAAACATTTTAAAGATGCAACACAGCTGTGGCGGTATCAACAACGTCAAATGCGAACTACGCATCAAAAACCTGACGTCACAAATCATGCATCGCGCGATCAGAGTTTACCGCGCGACTAGCATATATACAACATCCCGACATCAATTATCGGGCAGGTGCCCACCAGACACAACACCCGTCTGGTCGGAGGATCCTCCCTTTATTATAATCTATATTTAGTATGAGTGAACTTTACACCCTGTTCCTCATACCTCTATACAGCAAATCAGTTAATTTCATATATCTGAAAGTTCATTCCTCTCATAATATTTTAAACAAACAAACACATTCACCTTGCTTAATACAGTAGAATACCTTTAAAGATGTAAAACATGAAGAAACACTAAAAGAGTTCAAAATGAATGTTTCGAGCCACATAAACCACCAGGGACCAAATATTTTAATTTAAAAGATCCCATAGTAAAAACTTTATTTCGTACAACAAAGCTCATTTCACATTTCATGCAACAAACGTTGCCTTATTAGTTTTTTCAAGACTTTATACAAAGTATTTCGTCGGTCTTACTTAATAGTAGCATGTCTTACAATGTTATGAAATTTTCATGTACAGAGCAAAATGTAAGCAAGATTAGGGTGACGCAAAAACTGCATGTGAGGAGTTTGAAGCTACAAGAAAGTTTGAGGATAGATAATGAAGAATTTTGTGAAGAAAATGGAGAAGAAAACTAAGTACAAACTGCTGTTGTTAGTCCAAAAGATAACAATGATTCCGAGGGAGATTTAAAAGTTCACATGACACAGAAAGAACCAATGCTAGACACTGTACTCGCCAGTGAACTAGTTAATATGGAGTTACAAAAGAATGCCGATTTTCTTTATTTATTTATTTTTTTTATTTATTTAACAATTTATGTACACACATATAAACAGACAAGAAGTAAGGAAAAGAAAAATACTATAAAGGTTATGCTTATTTCTAATGCAATCTCTTCCAGCATACCTGCGATAGGAAAGTAGATATAGAGATGAAGACAACGTGTGTAAGAGTAGAAGAGAAAAAAATAAAATGAAAATATACATAAAATCAAAATAGCTATACACTAATATAAATACTTATAAACATACAATAAGAGAATATACTTACATACTTCTAAAATAAATATCACTCAAATATATACTTAGAACTACAATGTAGTGGAAAATAATAAATACATAATAATATGCAACTATGACGAAGTGGAAAGATAGTGATCCTTTACTCTTCTTTTAAAGGCTGCAACAGTTTGGCAGTCCCTAATGTCAGGTGGCAGTGAATTGCACAACCGAGCCGCGTGCACAGTGAAGGAGTAGGAGTAGAAGTCGGATGAGTGGGGAGGGAGTCTAAGGAGATTTCTAAGATGCGACCTACAAGGTGCATCCGAAGGACGATCGTAGGAAAAGTGTTGTCGCAGATAGGATGGCGTTTTAGGGTTGTGAAGGATGTTAAATTTTCTCTGATCGAAACTAGAAAAAGTGAGTTGTAGGTTCCAAGTAAAAACATAAATCATTTAAGTATAGCAGCGAGTTGATAGTGTCTACTGGCGATCCAAGCAGAACCGATGGCTGAGTATAAAATATGTTGGAATATTTCTAACCCCATTACTTTTAGAGAAATGTGCAGCTACGTTCAGCTGATGACATCTTCTCTTTGACAGCTTAACTCTCAAAAACGAGTAATCCTTTGATACAGCCCTTAAGGCCCAGATAATTATATGCCAGTGATCTTGAGTGGTTAGCTTGCGTGTTCTGTACTGAGCTCACACAATACGTCGTACGTCCAGCCAGTAAAAGGACTCCCCCATCCAGGAGCGCTGTCCCAAATAAGACACATTATTAATTTATTATACATAAAACAAAGGTCTTTTAATAAAACACGTATACTAAAAGATCAATATTAAAATTATCTTTAAAAAGGTGAAGGTTTCAGAAAAATACACTTGATAGATTTTACGTCAGTTTTTTATCCGCGTTAGACATAACTTTACAAATTAATTTCACTATGTAATATAAACATAATCTAAAATATTCGCATATTATTAGGAAATTCTCTAATTTAACAACATACATTTTACAACAACATATATTTTTTTTCTAAATCATTAATACTACTCGTTATACGTGATCTTCAGTATAAAATCATTAAAAGTCGGTTATCGATACCTTAATTCTTCCAAAGAATAAAGAAAAAAAGAAAGAATAAAATGACTGCTTCCGAAATAATTTCCAAGCAAAAAATTCACCGATAGAAACTTACCCAAAAGTTAATCGTGGTACTCCAATGGGAAACGAATTTGGTTCTTAATTATAGTATTTACATATTCATAAAGCGAGGCTGGATGTATGTATACTTAGACCGAATTATACGGCTCGATCTTTAATTTATTACTGAGAAAATGTAATTAAAATTGTTGGTGTTTCAAGGGTGGATTAATTTTGAGTTTTGTGACTTCGACAGGTATTGATTTAGCGTAGTATTTTGAGTCCAATTTTTTTTTTAATTCCTTGAGTTTTTGGAGTGAAAACTTCTTTTTCTTCTCTTTTTTTCTTTTTGCTCGCGTCATCGTCACCCAACGCTTTCCATGAGCTATATAAATTATTTAATTTTATCCAATGATTTAATGTACAAATTGAAATTGTTTTTAATTTAATTTTATGTAATGTGTCTGTGGTATTTGTGCTAGTTGATTTTAATTTAATGTATTTTATGGATTTTAATGATCTGAAATAAATAAATTAATAATTATAATAATAATATGTATACTGTGTATACACCGTGGCATTTTAGTCGTCTTACAAAGACAGCCCACTTCATGTATCCAATGACTACTCATCATTCATGTAAAAAAAAATTTTTTTTGAACATTTGAATTTTTTATTTTATTATTTTTATTAATTATGACGCATGACATAGTTTAAAACACCCTGTTATGAGTGCAGTCCGAGCCTTGTGTTACAAGTGCGCCGCGGAATGGAGCGGCGACTTCTTTATCAGAGTTCATTCACCCTAACGCAAAAATGTGTTTCTTACTATTGCAACTTAAATTTACATCTAAATCCATTCTGCGGCACCCTTGTATCACAAGGCTCGGACTGCACTCGTAACAGGGTGTTTTAAACTATGTCATGCGTCATAATTAATTTAAAATAAAAACATGAATGATTAGTAGTCATTGGATACATGAACTGGGCTGTCTTTGTAAGACGACTGAAATGCCACGGTGTATATGTGTACTTTTTGGGTGAACAAAAATCATGGAACTCGCGACATCGTCACCGAATGCTTTCCATGAGCTATATGTATAAAAGAACAGTTATTCCAAAGTTTTGTGTTTTCACTTCTGTCGGCAGCCCTTATGACTGCCAATTTTTTTTATTTTATATTGATTTTACTTTCTATTTTATCCAAATCCGCGTTTATCGTCCAGGATGCAGTGCAGTCCACGAGCAATGGTGGCTTAGTGGTATTTGCCCCAACTTGGTCGTGGGTTCCAACGCTTGCAGACACTTTACTTTGTGTTATTTATTTCATTACCACTGCTCTCAAAACGGTGAAGGAAAACATCGTGAGGAAACCGGCATTTCCAAGACCATTTGAAGACATGTGACCGCCACCAACTGGGCCCACGTGGTGGATTACGGCTCACTTGTTCTCACATTATAGGCTGCTTATGTTTATGCGTCCACGACGGAACCAATCACAAACTCGCTAATAACGCGAAAGTACCGAAGTCACGTCGTGTACTGTAAATACTAGTGCTGTGACATTCTGTGTATTCATTGGTGACTTGAGTTTCTAACACGTTGCTTTTAAGTAGCGTCGTGGACTCGTCGTGGTCTTACGACATGCCGGTATGTGGTGTAAATTAGGCTTGGTTGCTAATTTTAACCCTGTCATTTGCCCTATGTCCAACGATGAAAAAAATACATAACAATCCCACAAATCGCATTATACAGAAGATCCTTTGCTCAGAAGTAACCACACATCAAAGCATTGATACACAACATCAAATAATTTACTACAAAAATAGTTAAGCTTTAGCACCAAAAATCTATCGGACCCCGAGATTAATTTAAATTGTTATTTGCCGTATTTCACATGGCACTTGCCTGATTCTGCCTGCTGGAAGCAGAAAGACTTGCTTGAAAGTAGAGAAACCAGATGGCAAAGGGTAAACAAAGTGACATTCTATCAGCGATAACGGTTATGGAAAAGTCAAACATGTATTGGTTTTACATGATAGCTTATATCAATATTTTTGAAAATCGTTTATAATAACGCGAAATGCTTTAAAAGCGGAAGCCAATAGGGATAAGTCCTGGGTAAAAAAAGGAAAAACTGTTTAGTCCGTCAATAAGATAATAAAAAAAAATTGACGTATTTTTTGCATTATCATATTAATAAAACAATTACATAGATAAAACACTTGGGGAGTAGGGGCTCGTTACGTCACAGCTACGTATAAAATCTACTGAGAAGTGATGTCATGCCACATTTGAACTCAATGTATCGCCGTAATGTTTTGATTACGTAAAAAAAAGAAAATACGTGTCCAATATTTTTTGTAATACCTACACGGACAAAAAAAATTTTTTTAGACTTCAGCCCTATTATCTAGGCGACTCTCAGGTAGTAATCATCATCAATTATGTTGGAGTCGACTTCCATTCTAACCGAATGCATTTAGTATAATGCATATCTGACCTCCAAAACCCAATAACTGGGTAAAATGATACTCCTTGGTATAAGACTCATACGAATGACAACCGTGACCAACGGTTTAAGATGGCATACTACGGTCAACTAGCGCCACACTCCTTTAAAAAAATATTATCTCGTGGCTGAGAAGGAATTATTAAAAACGGCTCAATCAGCGACCTCGGTAAGTGTGTCTAGAATTTTCTGATACCTTTTATAACGTTTTATATTGAGACATGAAACAACAAAATTCGATCTAAAGAAAAGCGGCCACATTCCTCTAGATAGTATTTTGTTGCTTCGTGTCTCAATATGAAACTTGTTCAACCATTTTTCACCGGAGTGGCGCTACTGGACCGTAGTATGTACTCTCAAAGTGCTTTCCGAGGCCCACCATATCTATATGTCAGAGAACGGTAGGTCTCTCTCGTTATCATCAGCGATATTTTAACTACTGTGGGCATACTGTGGGTAGTGTTGGTTATTGCGCAATAGAAAAACCGAATTAAACTCAAAAATCATTTACTCAACCTGAGATTTAGCACCCTAAAGTTTACATAAGACAGTCCCCTAAAACGCCCATCCGTTCACCACTTCCTAGTGCTTTAGCTGGGAAGAAATAGTGGAACAAACTTCTCAGCAGCACATCTGTCTGTTCAGTTAGAAAAACTTGATTCTATACAGTAATGGGTATGCAAAGTAATTAATGTAGGAACACGACACAACTATATCGAACGCACAATAGTTTTTAGACGTCTTCACTGCTTGACCGCCACCGATGAACTTCACTTGTCGAATGTGCGGCGATCACTTGCCACCGGTCGAACGTTATGTTGTAGACTCTGTCATGCGCCGCTAGGCAGCGCTAGCGTCGCGATTAGTCAAGAACCGATGGCGCGAACTCCACCAACTCCATCGAACGCCAACAGATGGCGTTGGCGTACCGGATACAACTTGTCTCCATCGTCGTCATCATCGGATATATAACCCATCCACGGGCCAACCGCGGCAACCGTAGCTTAACCTGACAGATCGACCCGTGCGGCTGTTACTTATAACTTAGCCCTCAGGAAGTAATAAAGTATTTAACACAGAAAAATAATATAAATCTGCTGTACCTTGTCCATCAAGTTTGAAATGAAAAATTAAATTGCTTCGCCGAAAAGTTTTGTCTAAAATAAGTTCCATCTTAATAAAATGTAGATGAAGGGAATGCCGGTCCAAAGTTTCCAGGACCATCAGTAACTCTTATTGGAAGAGACTTCAGCAAAACATGGCGTCTGAGTAATAAAGTGTAAGTAGAAGTATTCATCGTACGCACTATTTGGTTCGGGATTAATGTTATTAGGTAGGTACAATAGCTTACTTTTGTGTATGCCATTTATTTATTAATATTAACATTAACTTTATGCACTAGTAAAAAATACTGTACAGAGGCGGACTTAGTCCCTGAGGAATTTTCTACCAATCAACCTTAGTTTGGGTAATGTAGAGACCAAACATGGCAGGTGCACCATAAGGGTAACTATAAAACACACACACATTTATTTATTTGGTTTTCGTGCACATCTTGCTACCGCTTGCTTGGTACCGTGTGGTGCCGGACGTAAAGAATAGCATCACCTCATTTCCTCCCGTGGGTGTCGTAAAAGGCGACTAAGGGACTTACTAGAGAATGGGCAGCAGCGTTCTCTATGCATTTTTACACCATAGGTACTGCGATCGCCCACTCGCCTGCCAAGCGTGGCGATTATGGCCAATTCCCCCCCTTTTTGGGGAGGCCTATGTCCAGCAGTGGACGGCTTTCGGCTGAAATGATGATGATGATGACACATCTTGCTATAACTAACGTCCTACATTTTTTTCTCATGCTCTCATAGTCCGATGGGACGGCAATCCCATAGAACCGGGCAAATATTAGGCGCAGAATCAACGGCTATACATACTTTCTAAAGTACGGGGGTGCCACATCACCGACTTGTAACTCCGGATTACTGTTGAGAAATGTATAATGGTAAAACCTAAAAACACTTTTGCCCGACCTGGAAATCGAACACGTCTTGTGATCAGTGCTATGCAGGGCGATAAACACATTAGGGTTGAATAACTAATCATGAAGCTCAACTGTTACTAGCAAAAGTGAAAGTTAAGAAACGGAACAAGATCATAACAGACATCCAATAATTTCAGTCAATAAATCAACCTAAGGCTACTCCAATATCTCTGATTTATGAGCGAATCTGCTAAAAATCACCTAACAATCCAAAATCAGAGATATTACACGAAGAAGTGTGGTATCTCGCGATTACGCAATACAACCTAGGATTTGTTAGTTTAGGATCATTTTTATCCGTCAGATATTACGATCTCGTGTGAACATCTGGCCCTTTGTTATATATTTTCGATATGAGAATATCATGTATGTTCTATGTGCTGTGTATGGTAAATATCTGACGAATTTATGTAATGAATTTTTATTGGTCTGGAATGTGCGTTGTAGTGTAGCTTTGGGTTGAGTTTATTTATTCCTTGGAACCGTTCGTTGGAAAACTTGTTAAAGAGTTCTGTCTGTGGGCTGGTGGACGATTTTTAAAAGACGAAACAAAATCTTTGAATATTTCATTTAATTACAGATTTAAATGATTTTGTAGTATAACTTTGGGCTGAGTTTATTCATTCCATGAAACCGTTCGTTGGAAAACCTGTTAAAGAGTTCTATGTCTGTACGCCGGTGGACGATTTTTAAAAGACGAAACAAAATGTTTGAATATTTCAGATAGTTACAGATTTAAATGATGCCAAGTTGCTGCCAGAGTTGTTGATCAGGCAAGTAGACATTCCTCAGAATCGGCGTGCCTCACGTAGCTTAGAATTTTTTTTACTAACACTAGTTTATAATTTTTTTTTACGTTACATTGTTTCTAACAAATACGGAACTGATTCTGAAATAAATATTTTTATAAAAACAAACAAAAATAAAAACATATAAAAATATAAAAATAGTAGCCCACCGGTATCGGGAACAGGGTTCAAGCTACCGGCAAACAGGGCTCCTGAGAGAGGACCCTCCTTACGATACGCGCCGTGTCCAGAAGTACCGCTTTCTGTATCAAGCCCTTGATCCAGCTACCTAACGAGAGCCTCTTCAGATGATGGTCGAGGCTTTTGGTTATTATGCAATTGGCCGTCACGACTATCGGCACAATGATTGCTGTATCCACATCCCACAAGTCAACAACCTCGTGAGCCAGATCTCAGAATCTGCTTATCTTTTTCAGCTTTCACTAAGTTCTCGTCATGCGGGATCGCGATATCAACAATCATTGTGCGACGTTCTAATCGATCTATCACCACTATGTCTGGCTTACTAGCAACAATAGTCTTGTCAGTGATGATAGATTATTATTATTATTATTATTTACGTATCTTTAAAGCCAGACCTACCACCAACCTAGCAAACACCACTAAAGACTATTGTATGTATCTATCTTAGAAAATTCGCAGAAAACTGCGTAAAACCACACATTAACTAATTAAACGACCTCCAAAGCAGAGTACAGAACAAATATTATACAGGGATACTTCTCCAAAAAAAACTGGTTCGCCAATGAAATATTACCGTTGCGGTACCCACTTAATTAAATAAAACGGGCCCAGTCAACTCTAGGGGGACATTTACGATATTTACCCCAAACCCGACCGACAACTGACACGGCAATTAGGGACGTTTTTGGAATTAAAAATATTAAAACTCCGGGCTTAAGAGCTTTGGGGTTGATAGAGTTATTAGTCTGTACAGTCAAGGAAAATTAATTGCAAAGCAAATTGACAGACTACGTAAATTTTTCGTGTTATGCCATTTCGTATAACTATGAATGGGTGTAAAACCTTATCTTCTATAGAAAATGGAGGATCGTCCGACCAGACGGGTGTTGTGTCTGGCAGGCAACTTCCCGGTGGTATTTTTTTTTTACTGCGGTATCTCGCTGGTCAACCTAGAAGATGGTCTTCTGGTTATCCGGACTTTTCTGTGGATTCCTCAAGAAATTAAAGCCTCTAGCCAGGGCAAAAACTTAAAAAACTAAGTGACTACTCGCTACTCGCTTATTCGTGCGAGCAGAAGTTTTAATAAACTAACTGGTGTACATGATTTTGACATTTTCAATACCAGTGTTTCTCGGGTTAAGCAGTTGTTGGTGAAAAGCTTTTTCACGGAAAAGTAATGTTTTGCGTCTGAATGATTTTTAGTTTGTGTTAATCGATCGTGTTATTTTGTTTCCTACTTTATGTTATAGGTATTTTGTACCGACCTTATTTGTTGTCTTTTGTTTCAAGTGTTTATCAGTGGAAACTTGTGAATGGCCTTCAAATGCATATTGTTTAAGAACACTGTTTATGTTAGCTGTAAGTTTCCCGAATAGAATAAAATAAATGAAATAAATAAAATAAATAAAATAAATAAAATAAATAAATTAAATAAAATAAATAAAATAAATAAAATAAATAAAATAAATAAATTAAATAAAATAAATAAAATAAATAAAATAAATAAAATAAATAAAATAAATAAAATAAAATAAATAAGGGCACCTTCTGTGGGGTACGAACCCCGGCTTAAGGCATCGCTGGGGGAGGGCAGCAAGAAATAGGCTGGATCGGATTATAAGCCGATGCCGATCCCGCGATGCAGGATTTGTGTGACGTTAGGTTTTTATTGCGTAGTTCGCGTGTGGTGTTGTAGATGCCGCCACAGTTGTGATTTGCATATACGAATAATTTAAGTTAGTAGTCAATTTGCTTATCAATCGAGGAATCTTCCAATGATTAGGTTTACTACGTAGTTTTGGGACTGATTAATTGACTAATAATGTAAAGCTTAAGAGCGCTGTCTCGGGTCCACTAGCGCCACTGCTTTAAAAATATATTATCTAGTGACTGAGAAGTGAATTATGAAAAACGGCTCAATCAGCTGTCTCGGTAAGTGTGTCTAGAACTTTCTAATACCTTTTATAAAGTTTCATATTGAGACACCAAGCTACAAAATACGATCTAGAGGAATGTGGCCGTTTTTCTTTAGATCGAATTTTGTTGCTTCGTTTCTCAATATGAAACTTTATAAAAGGTATTAGAAAATTCTAGACACACTTACCGAGGTTTCTTATTGAGCCGTTTTTCATAATTCCTTCTCAGTCACGAGATAATATTTTTTCTTAAACCATAGAAGATATTCAAACCATTTGTAAGTTAAGGGTTAGTATTCTAGTACACAATATAAGAACCGCGTGCGGGGAGTCCACGCGCCGAGCGCCTTTTTAGGTATTTTGAGATTATTATTATTGTTAAAGTAAGGGGATTTAGGTGCTTTTTCTTTTAGTATTTACTTTATTGAACTCTTGGCATTAAAATAATCGAATTATTACATTCATAAGAGGCATTGTTATTATGAAATAAGCCATATATTATGAGATAAAAACAGAGAACGTTGATGATTTATTGTGACCTCCCAATTAAGAAAATGAAAGATATTTAGAAAATACTAATCGGTGCATTTTGAAGATGAGAAAGTTGTTGGGCTCATTATGCGCTGAACAGGTTTTATAAATTAATTCTAAATTGCCATAAAGTAAGCACACAAACATGACTCGAAATGAGCGAAAGAGCTATATTTAACGCTTGATTTATCTTAAATAATTCACCTATATGAACTTATAAGAATAACTAGCTATTATTTATATTATTTTAACCTAAGTTAAAAAAAAATAAAAAAATACGTAAATATTTCGCCGCGAGTGAATTTTATTTTACCAGACTGCAACGATAAGGGGTAAGAATTTATTTTTGAATATATTAGTATGACAAAACGGGGTGGAAGTTTATACGGGAATAGGGAGAACAACCAGTTTAATTTAATCGGTAGAGGTATATCTAGCGCAGATTTGAAACAACACTCCGGTTATATTTAATATTAGCCGGAGTGTTGTATTACCTCGGGGATAACCTGCTTTACGAGTATAACAAGGACTACATCCACAACAGAGGGCTTAGACAAATGGCAATCGCTTTATAACAAGGACACCATCTACAACTGAGGGCCCAGAGAAATAGCAATCGTTTTATAACAAGGACTACATATACAACCGAGAGTCTAGACAATTGATAATTGCTTTATAACAATGACACCATCTACAAAAGAGGGCCCAGAGAAATAGCAATTGCTTTATAACAAGGACTACATCTACAACTTAGGGTCTAGACAATTGGCAATTGCTTTGTAACAAAGACACCATCTACAACAGAGGGCCCAGAGAAATAGCAATTGCTTTATAACAAGGACTACATCTACAACTTAGGGTCTAGACAATTGGCAATTGCTTTGTAACAAAGACACCATCTACAACAGAGGGCCCATAGAAATAGCAATTGCTTTATAACAAGGACTACATATACAACCGAGGGCCTAGACAATTGGCAATTGCTTTATAACAATGACACCATCTACAACAGAGGGTGCAGAGAAATAGCAATCGTTTTATAACAAGGACTACATATACAACCGAAGGCCTAGACAATTGGCAATTGCTTTATAACAAGGACACCATCTACAACTGAGGGCCCAGAGAAATAGCAATCGTTTTATAACAAGGACTACATATACAACCGAGGGCCTAGACAATTGGCAATTGCTTTATAACAATGACACCATCTACATCAGAGGGCCCATAGAAATAGCAATCGTTTTATAACAAGGACTACATATACAACCGAGGGCCTAGACAATTGGCAATTGCTTTATAACAATTACACCATCTACAAAAGAGGGCCCAGAGAAATAGCAATTGCTTTATAACAAGGACTACATCTACAACTGAGGGTCTAGACAATTAGCAATTGCTTTCTAACAAGGGCTACATTTGCCCTTGCCAGAGGTTTTGTGAGAGGAAAATTGAATCAGAAAGACAGAAATGCGTAAATTAAGACCATCTTGCTGCTCAGCCTTTTCCAAATGTGTTGACGTGGGCTTCCAGCTTTACTGGATGTAGCTGAATACCAGTATTTTACATTGGGCGACTGCCTACTGGTACCGTGTGGTGACGGACGTAAAGAATAACACCATCCCATTTCCTCCCGTGGGTGTCGTAAAAGGCGACTAAGGGACTTACTTGAGAATTGGTAGCAGCGTTTTCTATGCATTTTTAACAACATACTGCGATCGCCAACCCGCCTGCCAAGCGTGGCGATTATGGCAAACCCCCCCCCCATTGGAGGAAGCCTATGTCCAACAGCGGACTTCTTTCGGCTGAGATGATGATGATGATGACTGCCTATCTGACTTCCACACCCAGTTACTGGGTAACACGATACCCTTTGCTGGTTAGACTGGCTGTCAGACTTTTGGGCTTCTGACTAGGTAGTCAGAAGCCTAAAGTCCTACTAGTCGTTACAGGTGTAACGCCTGTTAAATACGAGTCATCATCGAGGTATCATCTACAAATGATAGCCGGGACCAACGGCGATAAAGTAAGCATAATTTCTGAAAACTACTTATCTCACAGTGAGAGTTCTAGTATATCGGACAAATACAACTAATCTGCGTAATGAAAAAATATATTACAAACTCAAATCATTTATTTCGAAGAAAACAATTACAGGCACTTTTGAATTGTCAAGGGGTTCGGTCAGTTAAAAAGATGAAGCTAGTTGCCCATTTCAATGCGTACCGTAAAACGAGGTAACTACAGATGCAGGGGTGAATCGGGACAAAACTTTAAAAGAGGTTTTAATATTGAAATAATGTACCTAGTTTGTTACCAACAAGGGCTTTAATGTGTTTACTATATTATAATTAACGATTAAGTGTCCTTGTTGGCAACAAACTATATTATTTCAACGTTAATATCCATTTTAAAAGTTCGTCCCGTTCACCCCTACATTCACCCTGTTTTACTGTAATAGGTTCCTATAGAGAAGAATGGGCAAGAAAATCCATGGATACTCTTTTAAATCAACATTTACATTAACAAAGGATCTTAAAATTACATATCATTTAGATTTTTAAACATAATACATCTGTTAAAACAATATTATCAAGTAAAATCACATTTCACGAAACACAGTTTTTTAATTAACAATCCCGGATTCCTTGGAATAATATAAGATGTCATTTTCAGTAAACATTTTTAAAAGATAAATGTATTTGTTTCTTAATTACCAAAATTAACAAAAACTCTTTGCTGTGAATAAATTAAATTAATTGTTGATTTTCGGCCACGGACTTAGCAGGGACGGCAGCGATTTAGAACTAGGAGCCTGTTCATATAGCCTCCGGCGCACGGTGGATCGAAAATCGGCTGTAGAAGAAGACATAGGATCTCGATGTCTTAAATGTTATTTTTTTTGCTGGAAATGACTTCTGCCGATCATTACTGTTCTATAAAATGTCATATGAAGTAATTGTGTGCACAAATGGAAGAGTTATAATTTTTATAAGAAAAAAATGTATGGAGCTGACATGAAAAATGAGGATATCTCTGGAATCGCAAGGATGGCTGCTATATCCTTGCACATTGTTATAGTACTATTTATTTGTGAATTTTTGACATACTCAATATTGCGGCATCACTTGCGATTATTTTTTTAAATCGTCAAAATTAAAAAATTAAAAATGTTTATGATTTATGTACATTTTAATGCTTAAATATGGCTATACCAAGTGTAATTTACAATATTTTTTATGCTTAGACTTAAACATTCTAAGAAATCACAAAGTCGTATTACCTATAACATAACATTTAAGACATCGAGATCCTATGTCTTCTACAGCCGATTTTCGATCCACCGTGCGGCGATGCGATTTGCGATAAGCGACACGCGCGTGATAGATAGAGGATGAAATACAAATTAAATATTAATTGAAATGTTCACTTAATTAGCAAGCTTTTCGTGTCAGATTAATTACTCTACTACAGTTCAGGCACTACGGTTATAGAATGTCTTACCCGTGTCGTTGTGTGCTAGGTGACATGCTCCTAGCGAACCAAGGCGTAGTTTTACTATTGCAATGACCACACTCGGCCGCTGGGGAGCGGTGGTGGCCCAGTGGTGATGGCCCCGACTTACGAGTTGTAGGTCTAGAGTTCGAATCCAGGCAGGCTCACCGTCCGGTAAGGATCAGGCCCGGGTCGACGGCGCGTTGTGTTCCACGCGCGCCTCAAACAGATGTCAGCACGCACTGACGGGATCCGCCAGGACCGGTGCCTGCCAGGGTTGCGGGTTTGTCCGAAAGGGATACCGTGGCCCTGGCACACTGGCAACTGAAGGAACACGGGTGGGTTTTAGTCAGTAAAAGTCTGACACGCCCTCCCGCTCCGCCTAGAGCGCGAGAAATTACCTATTTGATAATTTCCCATCCAAAAACAAAAATATATATATGTAAAATAAAGGCAGGCACTTTGTGTAAATAATTTCATCACCACTGCTCTCAAGCGGTGAAGGAAAACATCATGAGGAAACCGGCATATCCTAGAACCAATAATTCGAAGATATGTGACATCTACCAACTCGCATTGAGCCTGCGTGGTAGTATAACAGCCCACTCCCTCTCGAAGAGGGGAGGCCTGCATGTGTCCCAGCAGGGGGGAGCATTATAAGCTGATTATGCAATGGGCACACTGAAACTTGATTCTACGCTGGTTGACTAAATTGTTACTTGTACGAGATACGCTACTCATAAAACGTGGCGCTAACCTTCTATCTGTGTGACTCCGCCCTAGCCATGGGCGAAATAGCTCACTGAGAAGAAAAAGAGTGATTAGCTCTTTCACTCTAAAGAGCTATATTACTCTTCTAGCTTACTAGCTCTTCTACAACTTAGTCACTCAGTCGCTCAGACGCCGACTGTTAGCTCATTTGACTCACGCAGCCCGCGTGTCGAAGGAAAGTCTCGGCTCGCTCAATAGTCAATAGCTCTTTGGGAAATACAGTAAATATGCTATAGGTACTTTGCATGCATGCTATTTCGTCAAAACAACCGAAAATGACTACTGTTTGTTTTTATTATGACTTTACTTGACTTTCGTCGTATGATAATGACATATTGTGCCAGAGAGCTAAACTATTGTTGGAAGAGCGAACGATGAGATACGAAGTATTCCAAAGCGATCCGAATGAGCCGTTTGGTCGCTGACGTCGGTTGCTCGCTCGGTGACACGTCTGCCGAGACCAACTGAACTACTGACTTACTGAGCTAGTGAGTCTGACTGAGCTATTTACCGAGCGAGTGAGTGAGCGACGTCAATCACTAGCTCATGAGCTACCCAAGTCTACTCTACCCTTAGTATCATTTTTAATGAGGCCTCACGTTATGTTTACAATGGCTGTATTTATTAATGATCATAATGTTTGTAAATACGATGAGACTAATTGTGATTGAAGTACTTACGTAGGTATATGCTTAATTTATGTTATTATTCATGGACCAAAGTATGGAAAATTTAACTTATGTTAGTTAAATTTATGCCATGATGTCACAAATGTTGCTTAAGCCTCATCTCATTTTCAGACATCCACTGCTGGACATAGACCTCCCCCAAGCACCGCCACTTCAACCAGTTCTGTGCTTCCCGCATCCAGCGGATTCCTGCGGCTTTCACAAGGTCATCGGTCCACATTGTGGGAAGCCTTCCCACGCTACGTCTTCCAGTACGCGGTCGCTACTCTAGAACCTTTCGGCCCCAACGGCCATCTGTTCTGCGAGCAATGTGCCCTGCGATGATGGTTAAGTATTTAATAAAATAACGGAATTCGACTACGAATGTACGTAAGCAAAATTAAATTCCTGATTTGTGAAATTCCTTATCCCGACCTGTTTTCAATATTTTCCCAATTTGTATATTCACAAGAAAAATCCCAGTAAGACAACAGATTCAATTTACTGGAAAACAAAATATTGTAACCAAAAAGAAGGTGGTAAAAATTCAATGACCAAAGGACAACATTAAAATCCTGAAGAGTCCAAATTACAAATGACATTGCATTAAAAATGAGGCCATTTTGACCCCTGACCTCTTCGCCCCCGCTGCACCCAGTTCAAGACTTAGTAGCTAAATTACATGTTTCGCAAACCCATTCATTTTTAATATGGAAGATAAGAGCCCTTTGTACCGACTCGTTATTATAATTAGAAGATTATGAATGACAATTATTTTCTGGTGGAACGCGTTCAATATTAAATGCGACCATTAAATTAACGCGGGAATGAGAAAAGCTGTTGTTTGTATAGAAGTCATTTTGGGACTGAAAATACAAAAAAATATAATAATTAAATTGCAAACTCTCCATATTGGTGCCCAAGACACAGGATTGCCTAATTTTGGGGCCAATGTAAAACCTTGTAAAATAAAGTTTCTGTCATTTATTATTATTTATGAATTTAGATTAATTAGTCATCACTGGGCCATAGTAACTACTACAGTACTAGTTGCTCCATATAAAATTCTGGTATTCAGCTGCATCCGATTAGACTGGAAGCCGACCCCAACATAGTTGGGAAAAGGCTAGGCAGATTGATTGAGTCATCACTGGGTCAAATACAACTTTTATTGTTATAAGATAAACATAATTATCTTAAATGGTGAAATAAATAAATGATACCTCTTTTTATCGCAGTGTCAAAGTCGAAGTCAAATCATTTATTTAATTTAAGCCATCAAAAGGGACTCAATAAAGGATCGCAACCAAAGACGGTGATGACAGTAATGACAGTGACCAATGGTAATAGAAAAATTGTTTCATATAAAGTCAAACTCAAAGTCAAATCATTTATTTCAAATAGGCACATAAAAGGCACTTTTGAACATCAAAAATTACAAAAATAGTTGCCCCTTTTATTACAAACAATCAATTTATTTATTTTGACCAACAAAATCCAAATTGATCCAATCCAATTAAGAAATCTTGCGGAAAACCAATATTGTGATTGAATTAGGCATCGAAATTTTTTAACCAATTAATGAAGTTAAATATTTGTTTCTAATATATTTGCAGTTTCCACTAATTGCGGTTTGAAATGTGGGTAGAAAAAACTAAAGTTAAGTAGTGAACGTGTTAGTCGGTCAGCGTACATTCAAATAAATAAAATTGATGTAGCTGTTTGTAATGTCAAAATAACAGTTTTTTACTAAATGCTTATGAAAGTACATACGAAACATGATAAAAAAAATGGTTTTCTGTAAAGTCGGTTTACGGACGATAATTTTACGTGACAACGTAACAAGCCGAACGCTAAGGCCGATCGTGCCTCTCTATCGCTTGTTCCGCGCTCTCGCTTGCACACTCGGCTCAGGCGGAACGTGACAATGAGTCATGCTTTTTCGTGCGTGCAGCCGGCGTTCATCGATTTATAAGACGATATCACGTCAAAAAAAAAAAATTGTCTGCCTGTTCATTCCGGTTAATCTCCAAAATGGCTGGACCGATTTTGACGGGACTTTCACTGGCAGATAGCTGATGTTATAATGAGTAACTAACGTTTATTATTATTATTTTAGAAATAGCCACGTGGGTGAAGCCGCAGCCAGCAGCTATTTTTAAATGAATTGATTCTAATTTCTAGAGGTATAATTTGTAAAGACGTATAACACAAATTTAAATGCGATATTATTTGTTGTAATTTTATTAGGTTTTTAAATGATAACAATATTTTAATTCCTATTTACTTTATTTATTTTGAATCATGTTTCTACTCATATTTTACGTAATATTGTTGTGTCCGAGGAGCTCGTGGCTAAGTAATAACAGCCGCACGGGCCGATCAATCAGGTTAAGCTACGCTTGCCGGGGTTGGTCCGTGGATGGGTGACCATCTTTACATACCGAGACTCCTCCGTGCCTCGGAAAGCACGTTAAGCCGTTGGTCCCGGCTGTCATTCGTGGATCTTTGACAGTCGTTACGGGTCGTCAGAAGCCCGAAAGTCTGACAAACAGGCTTACCAAGGAGTATAGCTCGTGGCTAAGTATTACCCAGGTACTGGGTTGTGAAGGTCAGATTCAACTGCATCCGGTTAGACTAGAAGCCGACCCCAACATAGTTGGGAAAAGGCTAGGCAGATTTTTTGTTGTGTCCGACGGAGTCCGTGTGAACTTTATCATTATTATTAGGACCTTGTAAACAAATGTACTACTCGTATGCATTAAAATTTGAATTTGTTTTTGTTTATCATAAGCCTAGCTTTTTCCCCGCTATGTTGGTCGGCTTACAGTCAAACTAGATACAGCTGAAAACCAGTAACTTATATGGATCGACTGCCTATCTGACCTCTACAACCAAGTTACCGAGCATCACTTAAAAACCCAAAAACCTAGGCAGTTGATGAGCAGTCCACTGACAGTAGCATCAAAGAATATAAATTGTGATCTTATTATGCTACTGCCGTTTAAGTACACCCAAGCACCTTATTTCTCAATATTCACATATTCAATAACATACCTATCAACTTAATAATAATATACATATAATAACCTAGACTAAATAAAACTGATAACAAAATTAACTAAAATATGGCGTCGAAAAATTCCTGTCGACTGGTAATGTACCCAAGAGACTGGCAGTATTGCCACGTTATATGGCAATACTTAGCCTCTAGCCAAGGTCAAAGCCTTGGGTCACGGGAAGTGTCAACCAGCCTTTTAAAGGACCTTATGACAACATACCTAAAGGTATCACAGAATATAGAACCAGGAAATTCGCAAGACGCGTTTCTTAGAACAAGTCAAGGTTCACTAAGAAGGAATTTGTTCGGGTCTGATGAAGGATAGAAGTTCGAATGCAAATTGAGTCTGTTTCGAATAACAGCTAGTACAGACCTTAAGAGGGCATACGCAAGTCCACTAGCACCACTCTTAAAAAAAATATTATCTCGTGACTGAGAAGGAATTATAAAAATCGACTCAATAACGAACCTCGGTTTCTTTTTAACAGAACTTTCAATTTCTTCCCTTATATGTACCCCACTAACTGTATCCTAGAGACTTTGGGTTTCAACTCGTTGGAGGTAAGAAGAGGCCTTGATCAGCTCACAGTAGCCTGTAAGACCCTTAACGGTCGTATCGACTGCCCTGAGCTCCATGACCTTTTCTGTCGACTATTTGTGCCCGAGAAATACATCGGTCACCGCCAAAGTCGCCGACACAATCTGTTCGCGCAACTGCCTTGCAGAACGGTCGCCAGAACTGAATCGCCTGTCTGTCGTACTATAAGGATGCTCAATGCCCTCCTGATGGCCAACCCTGAATGTGATGTGTTTGCGGACGAATGGAATAAAATTAAGCGCGTATGTCTGATGTTCTGTGAGAAACAGTATGCGAGAGTGTCCACTGCTCCATGTTAGTACCTAAGTAGCGAATAATTGTTTATGGCACAATTGTTTGATTTTCTATGTAAATTAATGTAATTGGTATTGAACCGTGTTAGTTAACTATAAATAAATAAATAAGTGTGCCTTGAATTTTCTAATACCTTTTATAACGTTTCATATTGAGAAACGAAGCAACAAAATTCGAAAATTCAAAAGGAATTAGAAAATTCTAGACACAATTACCGAGATACTTTATTAAGCTGTTTTTAATAATTCCTTCTCAGTCATGAGATAATATTTTTTTAAAGGAGTGGCGCTAGTCGACCTTTGTATACGCTCTTAAGGCGAAGTTCTTCAAGTTAACCTCTAGGAAATGTAATTTTAATGTCGTTTTATTTAGAAACGGTAATGATTAAACACGTGAAAAATTTATATGTTGCTTTTGAGATCTTTCTGTAGGTACGTCGGGTACTAGTTACATAATTGGATAAAGGTTGCTCGATAGAAAAAAAATCCAAACATACCCTTATTTTGTAGATTAAAATCATTTTATTTCAATATTGTACCACATTATGTATTGAAAATCACATCAAAATAAACGTCTATGTTGATCTAATGTCTGTCGGGTTTAACATTGTTAATATCGTAAAACATATAATTTTCAAAATTAACGAAATTCACGGCACAATTTACTCGCGCCCAGCTGCCACCTCAAGAACATAAATGCATGCTCGAAGAACCTCGCCTTAATAGTCTATACAACCTCAGCGCCACCTCACTCTGTTTCTCGCTCGCACACTATTGCTACCGATCACGCGAGCAAGCGAGACAGGGCGGCAGGGAAAAGGCTCCAAGGCGCCGATAGTTTAGGTAATTTCTTTTTACGGTGACAATAATGGTCATTTAAAAAAAGTAAATAACATAAGACCTGCTTTATACTTAGTTCAGTTAATATGCAAAGTTTCATTATCTAATTTGAAGTATTTTTTGAATACCAGCGGTTTATTGTTCGGTTTGGAGGTAACTTTGGAATTTTTTTCTATAGAGAAAATTTTATGGAATCGTGTTTTCGGCTAACATAGTACTTAACATTAATCCTCAACTTTACCATATATTTATTTCAAAATTAATGCTGCAGTATTTTCGACATAACGGAGGATCATTCTAAGCCATTTGAGGTAGTATAGGCCCTTAATAACCGGCCGTAACACAGTGATACTCTAGCCTTTGTTGTGAGTTCATTCAAATAGATGATAATTAAACAGTCTTATTTGGAAGCAATGAAATGGGTAGTTGGATAATCGACAGTCAAATTAACAGGGATCAATGGAAAGTGAATGACCGACTCTGACAGGCTTACATTTAAGTCATGTATATGCCAAAGTGTTGCTAGCTTAAAATCTGGGATTCTGACGATGTTAATTTTGCATCTCTATTCTAAGTTTTGACTTTGACAACAGAATAAAAACATAAAAAAATTACGAAACAATTGGAAATGCCAAAATATTTGGAACAAGTGCGGTCATCAATCAGCGCATTACTTTTCTGAATGATAAAAAAATATTTCCCAAGCAGTGGAAAAATGTATCTGTTACTATGGAGCATGGATATTCAGTGCATTTATCGAGTAATAAAGAAGCTTCTTTACTCGTATATTGGTGTCTAAGTTGATGGATTTTAAAATACTCGAAAAACTAACCTAATTCTGTATAAATACAACTCTCTTTTTAACCGACTTTCCAATACTCAAAAAACTCAACTCTTTTTTTTTATGTTTGTTACCTCAGAACTCCGTCGTTTATGAACCGATTTAGAAAATTATTTATTTATTTATTTAACAATTTATGTACACACATATAAACAGACAAGAAGAAAGGAACAGAAAAATAAAAAAAAACAAATAAACAAACAAAAAACAAACAAACAAACAAACCAAACAAACAAACTTTGCTTGGGTAGTTTTGAGTTGCTAGTTTTGTTGCTTTGCTTGGGTCACTGTTGTTTTTGCGATGTAACAAGTAGTGGTGATCGAATTGTTGTGGGGTAGGTACCGTAACTAAAAAAAATAAGTTCACAAACTAAAACCCGACTACTGAAAAATCACGCTCTAAAAAGTATGAAACAAGAAAATATTCTCACCTGAAATTGTTATGTACAAACTATTCAATATTTAATATCGTCTACTAAATAAACAACTTACACGTAATATATTTTAATGTTTTGAATACATATTCATAGTGATGTTCAAAGGATAGCCGTGGTCGTATGCCACCTACCCTAACAAAACAATACATTGTAACAGTAGTAAGCGATCACAAGCTTTAGGGCAAAGGCAAGTTTGATTTTATATAGCGCTGCGTCCATTATCCGCGCCGCCCGCACCGAAATCATACAAAGCAAACTAAAATCAGTTGCGTGCCGTGCATGCGGTGCGTCCGGCGCGGGCCAATGGACGCGTACCTTTTGCCAGTAATGTTACTGTTACCGCCATCATCGCGTGGAAGTACGCCCAGCTTATGTCTTTATTATTATTACCGTACACTTTTTGTTTTTTTTTTATATAGTCGACATTGAAATAACGCATTTATTACATATGTATTTTGGGTAGGTTTGAAGAGAAAATATGTTTGGCTCAAATCTGGGGCATGATGTTATAGAAATTATTCCTAATTATCGGGTGCATGCAAGCAAAGCCGTGAGCGACACCTGACAATATATATAATTTAGAAATGTGCTAATTAAGTTCGTTCATTTGATAACAAACACGGCATGATTAAAAAAAAATATTTTTATTTCATGACTTTATGTCCGTTAGAGGGCGCCATATACAATTTAATGTGACGTCTCATAGCCTATAACCAGCGGACAATCAAGACGCTTCCAACAATGCCTCATTTGTCAAATTATGACAAGCAGTTTAGAAGTTATGAGGGAACAGATGAACCGGTCAAAATCATAACCCTCCTTTTTGCTTCGCCGTAGTCGGGTAAAAAGTGAAACATAAAAACTTTTAAAACAAAAAAACAACAGACTTCCAAAAAAACAATACACTAAATAGTGAAAAATAACTTCAATTTAGGAAGTCGGTGGCAAAAAACGAAAATACACAACCAAGGACACCGACTTCCGAAATTGAAGTTATTTTTCACTTTTGAGTGTTTTTTTTTTTTGGAAGTCGGGTGTTTTTTTGTTTAATAGTATTTTTTCATTGGCCACTTGCGTTGAAGAACCCATTTATTTTTATCATCTTACAGCAGAGATAAACAGTAACAGCTATAATAGTATTAGCTACTAACAGCGTGGAAGACGAACCAGCAAAAGATCAATAATGTCAAACATACACAAGTCCTCATTAACAATCAAATCCCTTTCAACCATACTTCAAACGATAATTAAGTTACATATACAGCATGTTCCGGAAAGAGTATATCCATACAAACGGGGTGAACAGTGTATCTGGTTCAGAATCTCTGTACAAAATTTCAGCTCAAAAGCACTAACTAGAAAATGCATAATATTTTTTTTTATTTCGATAGTTTATTAAATTTAAATCATAACAAACGTGTTACCACCGTTTCTTTGTGTGTAGTTTATTGACACCGATCAGCTGACTTGGTCTAGTGATGTGTAGAATTTGATTTTTAGTTAAATGTTTCTTAACTTTTTATTTATGTAGGTATAGGTATTAAAAATATTGCCCTGTAGTTTGTTACCACCAAAAGAATCCGTGCCTTTCATATGTATACACCCTTTCCGTAACACGCTGTATATAGAGAGAGAATTAAACTAAACGGTAGTGTAAACTTAGAGTCGAATGCAACTTGAGATTTAATCCCTTTGAAGTGGGAGGTGGAAGGGAGATTAAATCTCTGTAATAATAAATTACCTGTTTATACACGGACTGTATTGTCTTTGACATTTCTGGGAACTACAGGGTCAAATATTTACATAATTTAGTCTGAGACGACTCAGTGTCTTTTTTTGTTACATTAACTTAAAGTAGTATGAAAATTTACATGTTATGATTTTTGAGGACTGATAAATTGTAATATTGTCTCCATATTCGAAGTAATTTGTATCAGGACGACCACAACAATGTCTATTGCTCATAGTGTGACTATGGAGTTTTTGCCCATTCTTCTCCATAGATACCTACTATGCTTTGTAATGAGCAACTAGCTTCATTTTTCTGACTGACCGACTCGTTGCGAATGTTTTTTTCTGAAGTGAATAAGGGTTTTATTTACTTACTAGCTTTTGTCCGCGGCTCCGCCCGCGTGGATGTCGGTTATCGCGTAAAAAAGTAGCCTACGTCCTTCTCCATATCCCAGGCTATATCTCTGCCAAATTTCATGCCGATCGATTCAGTGGTTTAGGCGTGAAAACGTAACATACAGACAGACAGACAGACAGACGGAGTTACTTTCGAATTTATAATATTAGTATGGATTTTCTCCTCGACAGTTAAAAAGTTTCTGTAATTAGTTTAATGGAATTGGTTTGAGTTTGAGTGCTTCAATAAAAAAAAATTGGGAACGGGTTTCATAGAGAATAACCCATTTACCTTTATTTTTATTTAATAGTGGTATGGAAGATATAATGACTTTAGTTACTGTAAGTAACCGCGTAAGTAAGTGCGTAAGTAATAATAGAAACGTTCCCAGTTGCAATGCAATGTGCAAAATATTAGGGTATTCGAACATACTGAATTTGACACAATCAATTAGTGTCTAAAATGTCTTTTGCAAACATCACCGCTACGAAACGCAATAAATTGTATGTTTAAATTGTGTGTTTGTATTTAATAGCAAAGTGTGATGGTGACTGCTTTGATCGTTAAGGAATACGTTTACCAAACTCCCAGTTGATCGATCAAAAAATTTTTACCAACAAATATGATGATTGTTGTGACGTTTAATAAATAAGTTAGAGGGAGTGAATGCACCGCGCTCGCAGTCTATATGTATCAACCCCACTTAACGAAAATATCAAGAATTTTAATGGCTTTCTGTCAATACAAGAACGAAAGCTGTAGCAGTATAAAACAATCACTAAAATAAAACAGGGAGCGCTGTCTGCAAAAAATTCGCGCAAAAAATTCAAGTCCACTCGCGTGGCATTGGACATTTCAGCGTTTTCGCTCAGCGCCAGTAAATTGGATTGGACACGACGTGAGTGGACAACACGCCTAATGCAAATAGTAGAAACAATGTTTTACGGTGGTCAGCACAAATTTTCTCGTGCAATTTTGAACTTAATCATCAACATTATTTGACAGTTCCGTGTTGAAATTTCATCCCAATCCGTTCAGCCGTTAAAGCAAGAAAAGGTAACAGACAGACAGAGTTAAGGCTCGTACAGACTCGCGCGGTATCGCGGGCGCGACTGGCACCGACAAAGAAATTCTGCTACTAGTGTCGCGTCGCGCCCGTGATATCGCACTAGTCTGTACGAGCCTTTACTTTCGCATTTACAATCCATACTTCCATACTAATATTATAAATGTGAAAGTAACTCTGTCTGTCTGTCTGTATGTTACGTTTTTACGCCTAAACCGCTGAACCGATCGTCATGAAATTTATTTGAAATGAAATTTGGCAGAGATATAGCCTGGGATATGGAGAAGGACATAGGCTACTTTCTTACGCGATAACCGACATCCACGCGGGCGGAGCCGCGGGCAGAAGCTAGTAATAATATATGTCGGATTTGACTAATCGGGACGCCAGCATCGTCTAGCGTCGCTTGACAGAGTCTAAAGTATAACGTTCGACCGGAATTAAGTTTGTCGGTGGCCATTGAAAAATGAATACGTTTAGAAACGTTGTGTCATGTACCTACATTGTGTGAATTACTAGTGTTATAATCCATACTAATATTATAAATGTGAAAGTAACACTATCTGTCTGTCTGTATGTTACGTTTTCACGCCTAAACCGCTGAACCGATCATCATGAAATTTGGCAGAGATATAGCCTGGGATATGGAGAAGGACATAGGCTACTTTTTTACGCGATAACTGACATCCACGCGGGCGGAGCCGCGGGCAACAGCTAGTTTGATTATAAATTATAATTTGAACTGCAAACAGTTTTCCAATTGCGCAGTAACCAACACTTGATGATAATGAGAGACACTTCTCCGTCATCCATACTAATATTATAAATGTGAAAGTAACTCTGTCTGTCTGTCCGTCTGTCTGTCTGTCTGTATATTACGTTTTCACGCCTAAACCGCTGAACCGATCATCATGAAATTTGGCAGAGATATAGCTTGGGATATGGAGAAGGACATAGGCTACTTTTTTACGCGATAACCGACATCCACGCGGGCGGAGCCGCGGGCAAAAGCTAGTATATGTATAAATTAGTATAGTATGGATGTGATCTGGAGGACATGACACATGACTAGAAAACTGTTAAGTATTCATTAGATGTGGATGGCTATAAGACAATAGGCATGCCAAGGAAAAGAGGGATGGGTCGTGTGAAAGGCGATACATAATATTATAGCTAGGAAAGAAGTGAATCTTCAGGTGAAGTAGAGATGAGTCCGATATCATGTCACATGTGAAATTCATCGATATTTTAAAATCATTTCATCATGCAATGACAACGACAAAATCATCAATGCCAAAATCATTACTTGAATGAACGCAAACTTCGGTAATTCGGACGGGCGGGCCGTCTCGGGGCGACCGACGACACGCACGTTGCGAGGCTTCGCGATCAGCGACACTGAAGTCACAGAACCACAGAGTTTCGATAAAATGCCCGGTGCTGGGCACATAATGATAATTTTACAAAGCCGTTCCTGTTCATTTCTGTACTCATAATTGAAGTGACGTGATCTTATACATACTCAAATAAAAATCATTGATGTTTTTTTCATTGTTCCCGTCATCGATATTTTTTTGTCATTGTCATGCAGTCATTGATACAAAAAAATCATCACTCAGCCCATCTCTAAAATGAAGGCTAATAGGCATGTATGGAAGAAATAGACGTCAGACCTTAAATATTTGGGCCAAGAGCAAAAGGATAATGATGATACTATTGTTGGAGTAATAGTAGTCCTCTAAATCGAATTTCGGCCATGTCGACCAATCTCAGTCGAGACCAGCTTTCGGCGCGGGAGATAAGTGTGTGTGCAAACACACGTGCACTCACTCTTCCGTCACTCTCATAGTCCAATGGAATGGCAACCCGACACAACCGGAGAGAAATCAGGTGCAGGGCCAAGGGCTTAACGTGCTTTGTTGGAGCACCTTGTATAACAAACTATAGATTTTCTGTAATGATCGGAAAACGGATCAGAGTCTGTAGAGGAGAAACGCTCTTAAGCCAATTTGGTTTACAGTTTACACTTAGATAACTCTACACTCGCCATGGGAGCTGTAAAAAGGGATTATCCTTCGTGGATGCGTAACATCGGCCACCTGTTCCCTAATAACGGCGATTACTTCGCTCGCCACGCGTTTGACCATTCGTTGTAATGGTTTATGAAGAGCTAACATTAACATTTGTATATATTCTGGTTGGACTGGTTTTAATTTGAATTTATATTTGGGGAAAAATATTGAAGAATTTGGGTACTATTTTTCTGTTTACGTGATACGTTTTTAATGACATAAATTTTATTAAATGTCAAAGAAGTAGCTTGGTTTTTAGAAACAGACAAGGCAAGGGTTTTTCCAATTTTAACTCGTTGATTATTGAGATGACCAACAAATACTGTGACAATACTAAAGGTGTTAATAAGTTTTTGTCTCTCTAAAAATTCTAAAGGTATTTTTTGCCTTGCTTGCTAAAAATTTATATCCCCGGGTCAAAGAAACAACAACAAAAAACATAAAATTCTAATTTATACCCAGTGCGAAGCTGAAAATAAAGACGTCACAACTAAGAAAACGTAAATACCCATTATGACATCAGAAAAGTACGAATATTTGTCAGCAAACAAGGAAGAAATCCTCATAATACCCACACTTATTCAATATAAGGTGGAACCAAGACCAATCTCTCAATGGCTACGTTACAAAAGGAGGAATTTCTCAAAAGGGAAAAATTACTTTTCTAAATTGGTGCGATATAAAAGACGTTTTGTCAATATTAAAATTTTTTGTTAGCACTCGACCCTCGAATACTTGGGAATCTGGCGGAATTAAAACGTCGAATGCCTTTTTATTTATGTATTTTAATATTAAAGGTGTTATTTGGAATTTTGAGGAGCTGCGGTGACGTGATTGCGCGATTGAAGGCTTTGGTTGCTTTGTGCTATTATTCCTTAGGGATGATTTATTGGAATGTAAGAAATACCCATTCATTATTAACACAAACGGGATATTTACCATGTTTACTATTTGATTTGAGTTCCCGATATTTCGGCGCAGTTGCAAGCACCATGATCACGGATAAACTGAAGTCATTGCGGGTGGGTGTTTATGAGCAGACAAAACGGTCTACCCTCTTTCTTGTTCGGTTTTTGCGCTCAGTACCGGTACCACTGTCACTCGCAACTAGATTCTGTTCCTAATACACGAAACTCACTATATCCGCTCGCGAACTTTTTTCGGCACTTCTTCGGTTTTTACACAGCTGAACCACCAGATTCCAAGCTCTCGACAGTTGAAACCCATCATCCCGGTTGATTTCCTATATTTGGTAATCTCAATAGCTTCTCCAACCAGTCTAGGAATATAGTGGCGCTCTGTCGAGATGGTACCCTCAGGTCATCTCGACAGAATGCCACTATATAACGTGTAACCATGATAGTTTAAAAACTTATAATACCTATTTAGTTGTTTTATCATTGGTAATATTTTATTATTTATTAAAATCACAATTATAACATCTTCACAGAGTCATCCAAGGCGATGTAAAAAGATATGCCGTGTGATGCCGGACGTAAAGAATAGCACCACCCTATTTCTTCCCGTGTGTAGAATCAAAAAGGTAAACCTAATAGTGTATATTTAGATATTACCCAAATGATAAGCTTTGAATGTCAGATTGGTTAATAGCTATTTACTGTGTATGAAAGTTCTTATGAATTTAGTGTGTAGAGAAATAAAGCACAGAAAGACAAGGCTAGATATGTATTTAATTAGACTTGTCATTATGTAAATCAGAAAGCTAGTGGTCCGTTCGCAAAACTAGGTCTTCATGGAGAAGAAGGACAAGAAACTCCATGGAAACAGTATTAAAGTATTCTATCATCATATTTCTTACATTTCCATAAATTATCGTTATCTCAAAACAGTTAATTCTATCTATTAGACCATTACTCAGATTAATAGCAATATTAAACAATAGCAAAGGAAAGAACACGAGTATTCCATTGTACAATTTAACATATTAGCCATATTAGCAATATTGGCAATAATTAAGGTATAATATCGAATTACTTAACTTACGTGACACCAGGGCGAACCAACCACTTGAACATCTACCGAGCAACTGCTCGATAACGTCATTACAATCCTTTTTATATCTTACCAACGTCACTTTACATTAAACATCTACCGCCATTTTGAACCAATTACAGATCGTCATACAATTTGGCTTATTAACTTCTAATACAGGTAATAATAGACAAATCTTATATAGTGAAACCGTTTTAAAACATTATAAGGTAATTAAGCAATGTAATAAGACCTTATTCGTAATTCTTAGATATAATTCAATAGAATATCAACATCAACTGACAGTATTGTACCAATCGTTTGAAACAGTCTAATATATTAAAATAGTAATATAAAATCTAAGATATAATACAAATATTATTAAATATTACGTTATCATTTATAGTAATAACATTTCAGTGATTTTACAAGTTAAAAATGTTATTGGTTTGGTAAACACAATATCTAGTCAAATTAGGTAGTTCTACATTGTTCACAAGCTTTGTAAACATGACAGATGCCATTAGCCAACAAACAATTATTATATTATCAAAATGAACTATCTAATTTTAACAGAATTCCAACACGTGGGAGTCGTAAAAGGCAACTAAAGGACTTACTAGAGAATCGGTAGCAGTGTTCTCTATGCATTTTTAACACTATACTGCGATCGCCAACCCGCCTGCCTTTTTTTTTTTGGGTGTGAAATTATCAAATAACTTCTCTCGCTGTGGGCGGAGTGGGAGGGCGTGTCAGACTTTTACTGACTAAAACCCACCCGTGCTCCTTCAGTTGCCTGTGTGCCAGGGCCGCGGTATCCCTTTCGGACAAACCCGCAACCCTGGCAGGCACCGGTCCTAGCGGACCCCGTCAGTGCGTGCTGACATCTCTTTGAGGCGCGAGTGGAACACAACGTGCCGTCGACCTGGGCCTGGTCCTTATCGAACGGCGAGCTGCCCAAACCCGCCTGCCTAGCGTGGTGATTATGGCTACCCCCTCCCACCGCCCCTTTGGGAGATGCCTATGTCCAGCAGCGGACATCTTTCGGCTAAAATGATGACGAATTTAATTATATCTATTTAGATCTGGTTTAGAAAGAAAGGAAAGAAAAGAAAGAAAAATTGTTTATTCTGCACAAACAAAATGCACAAAACAAAAAATAAAATACAAACATGCAAAGTAGCCAAAAGCCTCGTATTCAAGTAACAGAACTATGACAATTTAGTCCATTGCTTGATGTCCAGGACCATAGACAATTTACATTGCGTAATTACAATGTGTTGCGACACTGGCGAATGACAACAAACAAACAATCAAAACAAAAACAAATTGCCGATTGCATGGTGGAAAAATAACTATGTTGGAGAACGGAAGGTTTCTCTCGTTACCATCAGCCATATTTTGACTACTGTGGGCGTACTGTGAATAGTGTTGGTTATTGCGCAATAGAAAAACCGTTATTAGAATCAAAAGTTTACTCAACCTGAGAACCTTAAAGTTTACATAGCACTTCCTAGTGCTTTAGCTGGGAAGAAGAAGTAGAGGAACAAACTCCCCAGCAGCACATCTGTCTCTTCAGTTAGAAGAACTTGATTCTATACAGTAATGGTCAAAGTAATTAATGTAGGAACACGACACAACTATACCGAACGCGCAACATTTTCTAGACGTCGTCACTGCTTGACCGCCACCGATGAACTTCACGTGTCGACTGTGCGGCGATTTTTCAAAACACCTCTATGAAAAAACAACCGTGATTTGCAAACATGCATAAACTCACGCATTCTTTTCGGCACGTCCAAGTTATTTGATAAATCCCGCCAGTCGAACTTTATGCTTTAGACTCTGTCATGCGCCGCTATGCAGCACTGGCGTCCCGATTAGTGAAGAATCGATGGCGCGAACTCCACCAACTCCATCGAACGCCACTGGATGGCGCTGGCGTGCTGGATACAACTCGTCTCCGACAACTACTTATGCAAAAAACAAACAACAATAACAAGAACAATGAATTAAGCCGTGCGTCGCATTTGTGCAAAGGTCGTTGCTCAGCAAAATGCTATGACTTCAACAACGACCTCTCGCAATCTTTGTTCAATATGAATAATATATTGAACTACCCACAAAGGTCTTGGTTACCATCATCACTTGATAACCAAGTACCTTTATGGTATTTGGGCCCTAATCAGAAATTGAATTTTCCGTTCAAGCACAGATTAATACAGATGGGACACTCCGCAAAATCATTTAAATAAAAAGCGACTCTTGCAACGACACAATAAAGTTCAATTGAGGTCGCACAACGATTATTACCTACACAGTTATATTCACCTACAAGTTGCCTCTCTTTCTATCGCGTAACTCTTATACCAGTAGCGTGCGGCAGTCCTATTGAATTGGCCCAGTGAGATAGGCACGCCACATACTTGTATCTTTATGCCTAAACTGCGAAGTGCCCCATCTGTATTAAATAAAAATAAAATAAAATAAAAACCATTTGTTTCAGACAAAAAAGTCCATAGACAAGGCAAGGTTGTTAGTAACAAGAATTTTGCTAATAACTAATTTTAGTAACTAAAAAGTAAAAAAGAAGAAACTAGACACACCGTCTACCCCTGCACAGTAGGCTCATCGGTCTCGCAACACATGGGAGTTCAGTGAACCTACTGAGTAGAACAGTATCGGTTGTCTTGCCAATCATCCTTAGGACGTTATTCGGGCTCCCCCGTACTCGTCGCATCAGCGACGCCACTTTTTTACGCATAATAGCGTAGAAGTCATCTACGCTGGCGTCAGTAAACACTGCAACAACGAGGGAGCCGAAACAGAGCTCTGAACACATTATTATACTGGATGCGCACGGCATTGTACGTATTAATCTGTGGTTCAAGTTGAAATAACTGGAGATTATTTTGTGTTTTCTGATAGTAATGATCAAGCATTTTTGTATTTAGCTGTTGTTATCAATGCCTTTAATGGCTATAATTCTGTTGTAGTTGTTTATCATACACTAGCTCTAGCGACTTTGTCTGTGTATAACATAAAACATAATATTTTATGGAACTCGGCAATAAAGTAGCTATCTATCATCGAAATATTTTTGGTAATCAGATCAGCATTCCAAAGATTTTTTGCAAACATAAATACAGTCTACATTTCTTTTTCATTTTTCCTTTCGCAGGTCTGCTGTAAGGAATTTCTTAAGAAATAAGCAGAACCTTGGTACTTAAACTATAATTATGTCGTATCTCTATGTATTTTTCCGTGTGTACATAATTATAAAACAAATAAATACAGGGTCAAATTAAATTACCTAGCGAAACTCCGCAAAAGTGATGGGCGTCGATATCTAAACACGAGAAAAAAAAAAAAATATTTTTATTACGACCGCTGGTAATTTTATTACTGGGATTATGAGTTGAGTAATCTGTTTTTTTGACGTGATAACGTCTAATAAATCGATGAACGCTGCACACGAAAAAGCATGACTTACTGTCACGTTTCGCCTGAGCCGAATGTGCAAGCGAGAGCGCGGAACAAGCGATAGAGAGGCACGATCAGCCTAAGCGTTCGGCTTGTGCAATGTTTTCTTATGACGCTAACACGTAAAATTATCGTCCGTAAACCGACTTTACAGACATCCAATTTTTTTTTTGCGCTTTCGTGTTAATATACCCATCACGTTTGCGGAGTTTCGCTGGCAAATTTGACACTGTTGTTTTACCTTTTTAGGGTTCCGTACCATAAAAGGAAAAACGGATCCCTTATAGGATCACTCGTGTCTTTCCGTCCATCGCAGTTAATTTGCTCTGAATCTAATTGACCGATTATGTTGAAATTAGGTACACATATCAATTTCTGTGACCCAAACACGGACGTGTTGAATATGGGGGTAACTTTTGGGAGGCAAATTGGTTTCTATTTGGTTTTTATAATATTAGTATAGATTTAGACAAGTGTCTCATGATTTTCGTGTGCTTGTTTCAAGATCCCAATAAAAGAAGTAATAGTGAGACAAATAAGAATGAGAAAGATTAGTAGACCATTTCAGACACCAATCTACATGGTCATCACATGATTTGACCAAGATTATGTCTGGACTTTAAAAGAGACTGACCTCTGAGTTTGTTTCGGCCTTTCTTCTCAGAGTAGTCAGATACGAAACGCCGACCTCATCTAGTCATCTAGTGAAAGTATTTGTACAAACCTACTTACAGAAATAAAATCATTTATCAGTAATAGTAGAGATATTAGACGCAGAAATGGGTCCAAAACTAAAAGTAGTCTTTCTCTAGAAAATCCCTTTTAAAGTAGTTCTCCACCTAAACTACACCGATTCAAACAGACTTGTACAAAAGCTTAAAATGAAGCACGATATATTGTACTGCTCTGAAGAGGCAATATATATTCATTAGCAACATCGCACCAAGATTAGTGGCTGTACATACATGCATACATACGCATTACTATGGTAGTTCTCAATAATACCTTGTTTAGCATACTCATAAATATATTAGCTGTGCAATCCTGTATGTTGGTATAAATGGTATATGTTTATGTGTTTGAGTATGAATTCGTTATGTTGGTATTTGGAGGTAAGTTTCCAATTGTCGTGTTTTTAATCCCCGACGGAAGCAGAGGGGGGGGGGGGGACAATATAAATTGCACTTCAACGTCCGTTTCTTTGATTTTTTTTGCCGATATAGATTCCAAACCTAGTTTTAACCTTAAGGGATTGGTTACATCTATTTTTAGCCGAATGCCACCAGTTACACCTTGTTTTAACCGTGAATGAATACGCTACACCTAAGTTTAACCAACTGTTACCGGCCGCAACTGTTACAAGCTAACCACCCAAGGTCACTGGCATATATCTGCGTCTTAATGGTCGTTCCTTCTCTGCACCTATGAAAAGAGATTACCTCTTAGTAATGTTTCATCATCATCATCATCATCATCAGCCTATAGCAGTCCCCTGCTGGACATAGGCCTCTCCAATTGCACGCCATTCAGCTCGATTCTCAGCAATTCTCATCCAGCTGCTACCAGCCACCCTGCGAAGATCGTCGCTCCACCTAACCTGAGGACGTCCTACCTTACGTTTGCCGATTCGCGGTCTCCACTCAAGAACACGTCTACCCCAACGGTCATCGGTTCTACGGCTAATATGGCCAGCCCATTGCCACAAAAATAACACAATGCCACAATGCACACCACCACAATGTTTCATATATTTCACTAATTATATTATATTTCTTCCCCTTAGATTTGATCAATGCCTTTCAAGAAGAAAACTTACTAAATTAATATTGAATATGCGTAATTGATTAGAACTTATAGTTTCGTTTTGATTGATCGTCATTTGTTTGGATATTGCCCTTTCCCGTCACCCAAGTTTTTTCTACATAGCAACATAAATTTTGAAAAAGAATAGGATGATTTTCACCAAACGACTCGCATCGCATTGGATTGGAACGGATTTTACGATCTTTAAATGATATTAAATCGTGTACAAAGTACTAAAAGTCAATATCAAAAAATAAAAAAATAAAAATTATCAAGCCGCGCACAGCAGATTAGACCGCAGTCGTCTTCCGCGACATGCGATCGTAGCCGAAAGTATGTTATGACGCGCGGTCGGCTCCGTTCGCCTGTCATCGTATCCGATCAAATCCTTTCGGCTGTTGTCACACGTCAACACGTTAGGAATTAAACTATTTGATTAGGCGCAGAAACGGATACGTTCGCAAGCGACGATACGGAGCCGATCGTATGCGTCGACATTCTGCCGGACGCGATCGGCTGTCGCCGCCTCCGTTTGTATCCTTTCCGATCCGATGCGATAGGAGCCGTTTGGTGGAAATCATCCTTATATCTTAATTTCTCTCGAGATAACGTTGATTAACTACCTCATTGATCTAGTGTTAGTAAGCGACATTGCTAAACATGGGTAACTGTGTTCGCTGTCCAGCTCAGTCAAAGTATTTTGGCGTATTTCGTTATGGAAGTTCCCAGTTGTAGCCCATAGTCCATTTTCATTTATGTATGCCAGATTAAAGTTTCAACCCCTATTACTGCATCAAGATAATCCCAGTGATAAATCATCACTAGACTTTTCTATAATTCAACCCATTTTCATGGGCTATTCAATGCTTAGCTTTAATTGAGGGATAGCGTTCATTCGGGATAGATTGATTTTGGATAGCGATTATTTGGGATAAAGTGATTCGGGATTTCGAGTTTAGGTCTAACGTATAAGAGTCCCTCTACTTACCCCTTTTGGGGAATATAGTTGTGATGTTCCCGTCAGACCCTCATATCCCCTAATGGCCCACGCTTGCCACTTGCCACTCAAACATAACTATTCCCAGATTTACATTAGCATTGAATGCTGGGGACCTGTTACCGCATTAAAGGCAGTTCGACGCATTATTGATGAGTGGAACAGTAGGTAGGATTGATGCAGAAGTATCACGGTATTATTACATCGGTTTATTTTCCTTAAGCAAACTCTTCAAGAGCACTGGCCCAGTGGTAACTGCCGTGACTTACGAGTTGTAGGTCATAGGTTCGAAGCGCTTTACTTTGCGTAAATTATTTCATCACCTCTGCTCTCAAAACGATGGTTTCCATCGTGAGGAAACCGGCATGTCCTAGAACCAAAGACTTCGAGAATATGTGACATATCCCAAATTGCTCTGGGCCCGCGTCGTGGAGGAGGCCTGTATCCGAGCATTGAGAAAATTATACGCTGATTATGCTAAACTCTTCAATATCATGAGATTAGGGATTTTGTCAAAACGTTAAACAGATTCATACTTTCACGTACCTACATATATACACACGCTTTTTCTCAGGAGGCAACTAGGCACTCCTTTTTTTTTAATCCACACAGACATAAGCGCTCGCCGTGCGAAGAATCATCAGACTAAAGGTCATGGCACATTATACCGGCACCGCAACTGCACAGCTGCACGGCGTTGCCTCGAATTTAGGCTACGGCTAGCCGCCGCGCTAACTACGCGTCGCCCGCGAGGCGCAAGCTCGCGGTCCACGCGCCAGCCGCGAGGTGCAAGCTCGCAGTCCGCGCGCCGGCCGCGAGGTGCAAGCTTGCTGTCACCGTGAACACAATTGTTATATGGCATTAATGATTGAACACGCCTAGGACTTGAAGACAACAAAATACGATCTAGAGGAATGTGGACGCTTTTCTTTAGATCGAATTTCGTTGCTTCGTGTCTCAATATGAAACTTTATAAAAGGTATTAGAAAATTCTAGATACACTTACCGAGGTTCCTTATTGAGTCGTTTTTCATAATTCCTTCTCAGACATGAAAAAAAGAGTGAGTGAGGAGTGTTTTTAAAGTAGTGGCGCTAGTGGACCATTGTACACCCTCTTGTAAAATGAATACATCTATACAAATAAATCAAATTGAAGTGTCTGTTTGTAATGTCAAGATAACAGCTTTTACTAAATGCATATGAAAGTATATGCGGTACTTATAACAAAAAAAAAAAATTGTTTATCTGTCTGTCTATTCCGGCTAATCTCCGAAATGGCTGGACCGATTTTGACGGGATTTGCACTGACAGACAGCTGATATTATAAAGAGCAACTTATACTTAATTTACTTTTATTTTCGAAGACGCCACGAGGGCGAAGCCGCGGGCAGCAGGAAGTGTTACATATATTTATTACTAACCTTAGACTTAGTCACATTTAAATCATTACAAGTCAATAAATGAACCTGTATTTATTATTATTGATCACGTACTTACGCATGGAACTTCTGAACTTCATTTGTTTAGTGGAATATCTTCAATGGTCAGGTTTGAGGGCGAGTACGGGAATTTGAAGTGGTTAGCTGCTGCTTATACAGGGTGACTTTGAAAACAATTGGAAAAAAAAATTAAGGGGAAGTTCTAGCCGTCACTACAGACAACTTTTACTATGGAAACAACATCGAATTCGCAAAAAAATAAATAAATTACCTTTCCCATTTATAAGTACATACTCGATTGGACCATTTTGTATAAGGTCGATTTTTTTTCCCAATTCGAAGTAGGTTCCATAGAAAGAAAGAAAGAAAGAATAACGTTTATTTGGTCACAGTTCGTGAAACAAAAAATACAAATAAAAAGTAAAAATAATAATAAAACAAAAATAGTGGCTGCTTCACGGCTGCGCAAAAAAAAGTTTTAGGCTCTCTGATGCTGGTTTTCTAATGAACCTTTAGGGAAAAGTGACGGGAAATACTAGCAGTTACAATATACCAAATTTTTTTATACTTCTAAATAAATAACTTAGTAATCAAATGTAATTACAAAAACAAAAAAAAAAAACAAAAATAGTGAAAGTTGTTATTGATGGATAAAACACCTCCATAAATTCTATCGATTGTTTTCAAAGTTAACCTGTATAGTTTACAGAAAAGATCGTATTTTAAAAGACGGTGTCAAACACAAAAACAATAAAAAAAACATTTATCAAAATGAAACAAACTCAAACGCATTTTTACTCGACTGCCAAGGAAGGGTTATGTTTTTACAAAAGTTGTTACAATATGAACAACAGTCCTCACCAAGGTACATTCAAATCGAAAACACTTAGGGTGACCAATTAAAAGCAATAACCAGGGTAAACACTTTGCCACCCACCAACACGCTTCCATACATCGAATAAAACACAAGTAGAAATGTCGGACGAAGGTAACATCGCCATCCACCTCTCATCAATTATGGAGGCGTACAATCAAAGCATTTAGTCGGGTTTTGTAGAGAGGAAATTGACGATGTTGGTACTGCTATTTTTGACGATGGTACACACGGCTACATATCAAGCTATTACTTTCCAGTATAAGCTGATCTCTGATTATATGGAAATCCTATACAATGCGAGACCAGCGTAAACTAGTTTTGTATAGCTTCATATGTAGCCGTGTGTACAATCAATTTTGAAAGGTGTTACATAGTTTTCGATGTGTTTTAGGAATGAAATGTAAAGCCCACCGAATTTTAAAATTCTGGCCGGGAACAAATTGGCTAGGTACAATGGCCATCACATCAAGCTACACGATATTGTTAAATTTCTCCAAACGATTTCAAACTTTAAAATGTTGATGATTAAGTTCAAAATCGAACGAGAACATTTGTCAGTTTGTGGTAACTTGATGAGCTGGCCACCGTACCTGCCATAATGTTAATTTCTTTAATCATACTTTACACTTTTTTTTCTGCTGTATATTACATTATGTCACGTATGCCTTTTATTCTGGGCTAAATATATGTATTTTCTTTCTTACTTTCTTTACACAATATGGAGACGACAATACGACAATAAATGAAAAAACTGGCAATATTAATGCATAAAAATATGTATCTACGCTCATGCTATAGATTTATAGCATGAGCGTAGATACATATTTTTATGCATTAATATTGCCAGTTTTTTAGCTAACTGCTTCAGAAACTTTTATAGAGGATTCTCTATAAAAGTTTCTGAAGCAGTTAGCTTATTGCTAAAATTAAAACACCCAGTGTCATAGTAACCATAATAGCATCCAACCGGGAGTTATAATGTTGTACTGAATTTCATAATGCAACTCCTTTGCTTTTACGAGGATGATGATCCCTTCCATTCTCACTACTCAATTCGTGATATCTTTATGAATTTCAAAAAATGAACATTGTTACGCACGCGCGTTTCATTATACTATACCATAGCGTCGTATCCCGCCATTTTTGTTCGATATTAGTATTGCAAAAACTGTTTCAGAACCTTTTATAGAGGATTCACGTCATGGGTGCAGATAAAGTCTTGTATGCAACTGTAATAATTAGGTATTAAAACACTCATGTGATACTTATTATCACACTCGGCTTCGGCTCGTGTGATAAACCCACATTCGTGTTTTAATACCCCTTATTATAAAACAGTTGCATAAATAACTATTAAAAACTATCAAATAAATCCCAACATCGAAATTGAAGCAGTGATTTTTTCAAACAAACTTAATAGCAGTTATGGGCTGACTATGGGTTTCACCAATCTTTGACTAGCTACAGTGATTTAACTGTTGGATGTATTTTTTTTTTTTTGTATAATCTGCATACGTACGGGAACGTCATTTGATATACGAAGTTTAATTTATTGTCGTCTTCACCTTGTATATGGCCAGCACCTCAATTACGTTAAACATTTTCTAATCCGAAAAATTCGTCTGATAGTCAACGTCAATAATATAATAATGTAATCGTACACTTTAACAAGGTTTTAAATATGTGAGCACCATGTATCTATTACATAATAATTAATTAATTTACGTCACACCTGGCCATAATGTGAGTTTTACCGCACGCTACGCGTAAAACTCGCACTGTGGCCAGGTGAAGACGTAAAATTGTGTACTCACCACGGGCAGTAAAAAAGAAAGCCCTCTATCGCATATTTACAACCCTCGCCTAAGGCTCGGGTCACAAATACCTGCGATTTCGGGCTTTCTTTCTTTTACAGCCCTTGGTAAGTATATATGTACTATTATCTGTCATTCATTTTTAATTATTTTCATCTATTGTGGTATTGTAATTTTATTGTAGGTGCCATCTTCTTCACAATGAATGTAATAGCGCAATGAATGTTGTCGAATTATCTAAATAAAAGGCATTCCAATTGTTATTGTTTTCACCGCATCGCTCTGATGTCATAATTATCTTGATTTCTTTTATGACTAGAATATAATAGTTTTCACTCAACATATTTTTTTTTAAGTATGAGACACAGCAGAGATGGTAGCCGTTGCAAAAGCAAATACCTATTCGCGTGTTTATCGCTCATTAATTTAATTAAAACAGGGATTATTTTAATTTAATTTATGAGCGATAAACATTATTTTCAGTAAATATAAAACAAACATTATTTGAAGCAGCTGATACTAAAATTTACATCATCAATATCCCACTAAAACATCAAAATAAAATTCTAACGTTATGCAAAACAAAATCAACGAAATAATTGCGTTTCGCCAGCCTTATACAACATGCATGAGACAGATGCAATAACTGAAATTGGTGAAGCCATACACAGGTTATACGTCACAGGCGGAGTATAATATTTTGTTTATTTAAGGTGAAAGCGTCAGGGTAGCCTGCAAACATCAAATTTTCTTACGTTTTTTGCAAATTTCCGCCGCCATCATCATCATCATCATCATCATTTAAGCCGAAAGACGTCCACTGCTGGACATAGGCCTCCCCCAAATACCGCCACTTCGACCGGTTCTGTGCTTCCCGCATCCAGCGGATTTCTGCGGCTTTCATAAGGTCATCGGTCCACCTTGTGGGAGGCTTTCCAACGCTACGTCTTCCGGTACGCGGTCGCCACTCCAGAACCTTTCGGCCCCAACGGCCATCTGTTCTGCGCGCAATGTGCCCTGCCCATTGCCACTTAAGTTTAAGTTTGGGTGTATTTTGATCTTAATATGATTCGCGGCCGTATCAAATATTTAATTATATAATTATAATCATAAAAATCATCAATACAACTCTCTTAGTTCATCCTATTGAATGATTATTTCATGAAATCACGACTTTTAGAATTATACTAACTTAAGGAGTTGTATTACTGATTTTAATTCTGTAAATTCATATTTGCTACGCTCGCGAATCATAATTTAACGTGTGAGCCAACTAGTTGCGGGCTCGGACTCACTGGTAGGCGTGGCCAAAAAGCACGCTGTCTAACCTAGCATCGTATCCGTCATCGTGTGTTGTGTAAAACAATTCGAAAAGTCCTCTGAAAGGTTGAGTTTTATGAAAAAACTACTGGATAAATCAATTAAAAATAAAGTTTATTGAAATTTTCGATAATTGAGCTTTGTCAGAGCGGACTTTATTTTGGAGATTTTGCATTTCTTTTAATACTTATTTACGCCCAAAGTTGCGTTAAAATTAGCAGGAAAAACGAATTTTTGTTGGCTGCACGCACGAAAAACCATGACTCATTGTAACATTCCGCCTGAGCCGAGTGTGCTAGCGAGAGCGCGGAACAAGTGATAGCGAGGCACGATCAGCCTAAGCGTTCGGCTTGTGACGCAATGTTTTCTTATGACGTTATCACGTAAAATTATCGTCCGTAAACCGACTTTACAAAAAAAAAAGCGAATCTTTGTTGGCTCATAACTTTTTAATGGCTCTTTATTTTAATATTCTGCTTCCGTACAGACAAAATTAATTATAAGACAAAACGATATTATGTTTAACTTTGGATGTACAATGTCAAACAGTGGAGTTATAACCCCCCCCCCCCCCTCGAAATTTGTATGGAAAAAGTATCGACTAGTTTCACCTTAAGGGACATCTGTGGGTCGCAAATTGTTCCTATGACCTGTCGCCATTTCATCCATCCATATTTTTCAAATAGGTGCTTGAGAAATATCGAGAGTTTTCGATAATTTTCTAGAAACCTCACTGTTGCATAATACTCCCAGAACGTTTTGAAACAAAATGACGAATTTGAATTTTGTTTTAATCTAACGGTTTCCAGTTTCATTAATTACATTAGCATTAACATTATATCGTCGACCGTAGGTTCAATTGACGTAAGGGACAAAATACCCAAAATGAGTTGAGTATACAGTTTTGTTCAGAATTTTTCGCTCTTTCGAATGGTGTATATGAAAAAAATCTAGCTTAAGAAAAATGTCCCTTACCCTACTGATTTTTTGGATACAAATTTCGAATCGGCCCCGTAATAACAATGTATCTGAAAAACCATGCAATATTGTAACTTGAAATGGTGTAATTACCGCCGCCAATCGAATCTAATAAGGTAAGGTAGGTAACGATTTCCAAATTTAAGATATCCAAACGCCAAAAGTGTGTACTTAATTTTCTGTCAACAATCTCTTTACACTATTTTTACACTATTTTTGATCTAACGTAGAGGTCAATTTAATGTAAGGGACGGGACTACCAGATACTTGGTCAGTAAGGGACATTACTAACAAAATACGTTGGTGTAAGGGACGTCTATTTTCTTAAATAGATAACTTATTTAAATAAATGTTACACAGTTAGATAGAGCACTAAAATACAAGATTAGGTGTCAAGTCAGATCCGAAAAAGGTTAATAACAAAAAAAGTTATGCGCGATTTAGTCCGAAAAAAAACTTTGTCGGCCTCTCCTGAAAAATCGTATTTTGTCCCATACCTCAATTGAACCTACGGTCGACGATATGATGTTTAAATTAAATGATTAGGAATAATTTAAACAGTTTTGCACTCATTTAAAATGTGGCGTTGTTATTGTATTTATTTAGTTACTCTCATTTTACAAATAGACGATATAGTGATTGAATAAATAATTTTACTTTGTGTGTTTTGTTATTAATTGTAGAGGGCTTCCAGAAACGTGCTGGGTGTTTTTAATAATTATCAAACTTGTTTAATATCAATTGTCTGAAATCAGTACACAGCAATTCAATTACAATTCAATTTTCAAATATCTTTATTCACCAATGGAACAATAAACAAAATGCACTTAACCTAAGTTACATTAACTCATTATAATTTAGGCACTTTATGAGGCTAGTGATTCATCTTTCAAAGCTTATTACAGATATGTAGTTTTAACTGTTTACAACATACACTTCACACATAATAACTATGGGCATATGATGACAATTATGCAAATTATTTAGTTATAATATACTGATTGTACACAGCAATTAAATGCGATGATCAGTCCTCTTTTCTAGATAAACTTTGTTCAGCAAGCAAAGAATCGGCGCACCCACCGGCAACGTCTAGGGATAGCCGTACTACTAAATAAAATTCGTGGCGCCGAAAGTGTATAGAGCGCCAAAATGTCACGTATCGCTTACAAAACCATTAGTTTTTATACGTCATTAATGTCGTAGTGCGAGTAAACGCTGACGCGCTTGGTTTGTACGGAAACCATTGGCAATCCCGCCATCAGCAGCCGCCGAGGACTCTCCGAGCTCTGTGATTTCTACCCTGTAGCGAACTAAAATACTGGTGCCTGGCTGATATTATAGAAAACATATAAATCTTGGTATTTTATTTATACAAAACCAAAGCAAAACTCTTATTCATACAGACAGTCACCAAGCTTCAAGCTATAAAAATATCTCCGTAGGCACGTACCGTTTCTTAGAATGGTAAAATAGTTGGAAAATATCATAAACGTAACTTTATTATACGTTTTACTGCCTCATCTTTTCTGAATATACCGCTGTCATATTTATGTTATATCATATGTCCTATGTTATTCTTGTGATTTTCTTTTTTTTCTTTTGTGGCGGTATCAACAACGCCGCATGCGAACTACGCATCAAAAAACCTGACGTCACAAATCCTGCATCGCGCTATTAGAGTTTACCGCGCGACATGCTAGTCGCATGGTGCTGAAAAAATATTAGCAACCTTGGCACAGCACACTGCACTTTCGGCCGGTCCACAAGCAGAGCTCTTCAACGCTGTCCTGGTCGACGCCAGCAGTCAGCCTCAACTCGGCGCTGTACGGCGTCCGACTCACTGGATCAAAAACGCAGCGCCACCCCGACTCACTGGGGAATCACCGCAAACAGTTCCGACTCACCGTGAACTATGCGGCACCCGGTTCCGACTCACTGGGACAACTACTGGCCCTGGCAAGCATCATATGCACTAACTCAGCCCACTATCGACCTCCGGTCCGGTCTCCGGAGGGGAGTAAAATCAAAGTCAAAGTCAAATAATTTATTTCAAATAGGCACGAAGATGCACTTTTGAACGTCAAAAATTACATGAACAGTTAATTGATTCTAGTTGCGCCTTCCAAAATGTAGTTATGTATGGAGAAGAATGGGCAAGAAACTCCATACTTAGTAATGTGGCTGTATCAACAACGCCACATGTGAACTACGCATCAAAAGACCTGACGTCACAAATCCTGCATCACGCTATTAGAGTTTACTGCGCGACTAGCATATATACAACATCCCGACATCAACCGTCGGGCAGTTGCCCACCAGACACAATACTTATCTGGTCGGAGGATCCTCCCTTTTCTATAGAGTATGAGTGAACTTTACACCGTGTTCCTCATACCTCTAAACTTTGATTTTGTTTTGTTGGATTTTTGGTATTGTAGGCATTATATTTTAGGTATTATTGTATTATATTCTGAGATGACGGCTAATAAGCATGAATGAAAGGCGACTTACAAAAGATATACCGGATGACATTTTTTACCGTCTCGAAAAAAATTGGGTATACTAGGTGAACGAAGTAGAAGCCTATGGCATAGTTTTTATTTTTTCAGAAATATAATTTAAAAAAAAAGAGATAAAATTTGGGTGCGTATGATTTAAATTTCAATATTATTTATCGAATTATTTTTTTTGTAAAATTTCTGTAATCAATTGGTACAGTATGATAAGTTTACTTCAAATGTGTGGTATTTATCATTAGATCAATTTCTTACCAGGTAAAAGAGAAAAAAAAAAAAAAAAAAAAAAACTACGCCATGGGCTCCGTTCATCTAGTATACCCAATTTTTTTCGAGACGGTTAAAAATGTCATCCGGTATAACAAGTGATATACTAATAAAAATACAAGGCTGATGTGAGTGAAAACGCCGGGAGAGATTTTTGCCTACTATTCAGATCATTTGTGTTTAAATGAAGTGTATTTTAATGTTCTTCAGAATGGGCAGATGGGTAGTACTCGCAACCGGCTTGCGCGTATGACCAGATGTATTGAGGCGGATACAGACATTGCGAGGCATGCGCAGCGCACGGCACTCATCGCATGCTTCGCAGTGTGTGGACGTTCATATTCGTGGTAATTTATAACATAATTAAAGCATCGTTTACATCGAGGCGTGCGTTGCGAGCAGGGCTTTAAATACCGGTAAATTTTCATAACGTTACCTTTTATTGATAGAGTTAACGTTATTATTAAAATAACGGTAATCGATGTAATGTTATTTATGCGACTATTCATTTTATCGTTATTTTAACGGGTGAGATGTAAGCAGTGGGGCTTGAGGCGTGCGGCGCAGCGGAAGCCCGCCCTCGCGCCTCTCTGATGCCGTGCCGATCAAAACGTTGCCTGAATCTGCCTGATTCTTACCCACAGAACGGCAACGTAGCTAAATTAACGTTAGTTATCGTATTTTTGTTAATGTTAATTAACGTTATATTACTGGTAATGTTATCAAGTAACGTTAAATTTTTGTAACGTTAGTAGGTATAACATTGAAATTTAACGTTACGTAACGGTTAATATTTTGTAATTTGGTAACGTTAACAAGCCCTGGTTGCGAGGCGTGCGCGGCGCATGCCTTGCAATGTCTGTATCCGCCTTTAACATAAGCGAAGCTAAAGGAGTATGTAATGATCGTAGCAGGTGGCGTTCTTTAGTTAGTTTCTGCCTACCCTCATGTGAAAAAGGAATGAGTTTCTAATATGTTATGACGGCTAGAGATGTATTGAAGTAAGAGACGTCCTGTGCCGATAACAAATAAATAATTGGGGTAAGGGGATCATGATGATAATTATGATAATTAATGATTTTTTAAGGTTTAAAAAATAAATGTACCTACTTAAATAAATGAAAACACAAATATAATCTTTCTATCTTTATTTGTCAAAGTTTGCCTTAAAATTAGTTACATAATCATTTTATTTATCAGTTTGCTACGATTTGTGAATTGTCTTTGAAAGTAATCCAACTTTCATCCAACGTTCAATTGTCTACCGCAAATTATTGTATAATAATTATAATAAATAAAATAACAAATAATATTTTTTCAATAAATTATTATAAATTTACTATTTACAAATAATTATTTACAATTTATATTACACTTTATTTTTTTTTATTCTATTTAAACATTCGACTAAAAAACAACTACAAAATAACAATACAATTATAATTCCGTGCTATTTTATTTTCGATCGTGTACTTAAAAATCTGTTTAAGTATAATTATTTACAATTAATTTCCTAACAATTAAATATAACATTATATTTATCTGGAAATAATATGATGTACCTAATAAATCTAACAATATAGATTTATGTGTTAGAAACAAAAAATTAAATATTATTTCCTATAAAATTTACAAGTCTTTTAGGATTTCAATAATAAATATTAAAATAAATGACATTTACAAAATAATTTTACTCAAACTTGCTCTGAAAAATAAATTAGACAATAATCATTTTATTTATTCTTTCCTTTTCGCAATTTTGTGGGATAGAATATTGAAGATGCTAAATAATACCTTAACTTAAATTACATTGGTAAAAAGATTTCACAAAGGGAATTGAAGGAATAGTATAATTGCTAGCTCAAACTGTAAGAGATTGGCAACTAAAGTAATTCGTTGAAAGGTTTTTAAAAAGCTTACATAGACAAAAACCGAAAATACTTTTGTAGATATAACTAGTCTTACCAGCAGAATAATTCTTAAAAACTAGGTTTTTAAGAATTATTTTAGGTTAGGCTAGATTTTTATTTACAAGCGAGGACCTTGTCCATTTTCACTAATATTAAAGAGTAATATTTTTTATGTGTCAATATTTTATTCACACATCATTTTATTTTGTGGCATTTCATAAATAAAACTTTTTTGTTTGAGACCATAGAGAATCCATACAGTAGTGTTAGTAAAGAAAACTTAAAACTAATGTTAGTATATTATACAAGCAAACAATATTAATGCTATATCCAAAGTCTCTAATTCAGATAATTTATGTAAACAAATTAATGTCAAGAAATGTCACTGGTAAAATGACAGGACTATACGTAACATTTTTTTTTTTTTTTTGTAAACAATCATCTATGAAATTAAAGTGAATTAATTATAAGAATTACGCAAACAAAATACCATTGCCAAACAATGTTTTATGTAGTGTGCCGGAAACACGGCCTATGATCGTCATAATCAGCCCTTTTAAGTCCACTGCTAGACGTAGGCCTCCCAAAATCGATTGCCCCTCGAAACAGTTTACAGCCGTTGTAATCCAAAATGTGGCTAGATATGCTACATACAATATGAATCTTTGAATGAGAGTTATAATATTAGTGTTGTTGAAGATGTTAAAAAATGTGAAAATGTTTGGATCTCCTGCTTTGTTACCAGTATCATAAAATATTTTATACCAGAAAATCTCCTTTTTTTAATAACTTTGTTTAAAACCGAAAATTTATAAAAACAATTACGGTATGATTAATTTTTAATCATTATTTCTTAAATTCAGTACTTAAAAGAAAATGGAACCATTTTTTTCGCCATTTTATGTGAATTACCATTACCAAGATATTTTTTTGATATGTTATCCTCTTTGTTTACATAAATGATCTGAATTTGAGACTTTGGGTATAGGTAAAGTCTTGAGTCGCACAATCCACATAGTATCTAGTACATACTCGTAGGAGTATGAAGTCCGACCAGATGACGCAACATAGGACAATCCGACCTACCGCACAACGTGTTCAAGATGGTGTATGGTGTGCGCTTCAGAATTTATATACAACATGCCCCGGAATTAACGCATACCTAAGTTATGTTATAATCATAATACATACACTGAATATTTACTATTATGTATGAAACATTGGATATTTATTTTAAATTGTTAGGCGTCGCTCACGCCTGCCTCGCGCAGTCGGGCGTTCGCGCTGTTAATACTATTGGTTCGAGATCGCTTTCGAGTTTCGTTTATCACAATTCTAAATCTGCCATTTTTTAATCCTATTTATTTATTTTTTTATAAATCTATTGTACTATCAAGACAAAATCATTTCGCTGCGGAAAAACAACCATTAAATATCAGCGTGTATATGTATATATATATTTTTTGTTTTGTTTTATTTACCTGTATATACTGACAGAAATGGGTTCAGAAAGCGATTCTAAACAAACTACTTTAATAATGTGCATTAATTCTGTTACATGTTGTATAATCGCAAAGAGTGTCGTTTGCCATTAGCATCGTTCTTTTGTTTTTTTTTTTTGGAAAGACTGATCGTACTTGGGGAAGTCAATCGAAACAGATGAATCTACAGCAGATCAATCTGACCAGTTGTGTGTCCAATTGCACATACACGAACTGTTTATTGTTAACGAATGGCTACAAATAGAAATCGCTGCAGCGATATTGAGGTCGTAAACACATTTTTTTTTTAACTTTGCCCCACACTAGTAATTTCTCCTGTATCGTGGATGCGTTTACAAACATTTAAACTCACATACACAAACAGCCAGACCCGGAACAACTACTTATAGGTCATACAAATATTTGTTCCGTGCGGGAATCGAACCCGCGACACGCAGCGCAGCAGTCAATCGCTTAACCACTGCGCCAACCATGCCGTCAACGGATCTGTAGGTAGAACTGAACATGTTTGGTATCTTTTGGGTTGAAAAAATTAACAATATCGAAGTGAAACCTCGTGAACACTGCGCCAACCATGCCGTCAACGGATCTGTAGGTAGAACTGAACATGTTTGGTATCTTTTGTGTTGAAAAAATTTACAATATCGAAGTGAAACCTCGTGAACAACGGGTGGTTGTCGTATTGCAGCTTTTGTTATTTTAAAATAGTAACAGCATCATTGCTGTTACTATTTTAAAAACTAACTGTCATCAGTTAAAAATTCTACTCTTTTTATTTTACAATCGCTATCTCTTATAAATTATACCACACTTTTCTCAATGGTATACCTAACATTAAATTAAGTTTATTTACATTTTGCCGAAATTAGAAGGCCATTTTCTTGAATAAAATAGATGTATATAGTAGATAAAGCTGGGTCAGTGTACATAGAATTTCAAGATGGTGCAACTACTGGTAAATTGTGTTCCAGTTCCAAATTGTATATAATTATAAGTTATTTTTTTTAAACTTAAAAATGTTTTAATTTTAATAAATAAATAAACTAGTTTTAAAATAAAACATTTAAGCGCTCTGCAGACGGCGGTCATTTTGACCGCTAATGACCACGAGAGACCATCCGACAAGCACCGGCGGCGCGGTATTTATGCCCTCTATGTGTGTTGGTAGTATAGGATTCCCTTTGCACTATCGTTCGCGGTCAAATTGACCGGCCCGCCCGCCGTGTGTTTCGCGCCTTAACAGACAAGAAGTTACGAAGAATTTAATTTAATTTAAATTTCAAAAATAATTTTTACTTCAATATTATTCTGTAAGTTAACAAAATAGTAGGGTTAACAACAAAACATAGCAACGAGTGAAATTTAGTTTTATAAAATATAAAATAGGGGATTTTATATGTTATAAAACCTGTGTTGTTAGTAAAGATATTTTCGTAGAAATCTATAATTTATAAAGACAAATGGTACAGCTTTGGATTTGTACGATTGCGGTAGCCGCCACATAGCAGCCACAGATGAAAATGATGGCATCGGGGTTGACTTTACGGTGACAAAAAACGCTGTGTAAGATTTTTTTTAACTAGGGCATCTCGGATTTGACCTTGAGAGGTCGTGACTCCTTAACCGAACTTTCTTGTAGCTGCCTTAATAAGCTCCTAAAACTTAAAGCCTCCAGCCAGGGCATGAAACTTATAAACTAAACGACTGCACGCTAAGGGCACCCCCTGTGGGGTACGAACCTCGGCTTAGGGCAGCGTCGGGGGGAGGACAGCCAGGGACAGGCGGTGGCTGGATCAGATCAGGGTTATTATTATTATAGATGACTTTTCAGTGACGTGATTCGACGGTAAAGTGCGCACGCTATGTGGCGGCCACCGCAGTCTTAGGAAGCCGTAGCTTTACAAAGTAACCTCTTATTTTTATGATTTAAAAAAGGAAGATAAAGGCACCGCTCTAATATCCACATATGCTACACATGTCCTAAACAAACGCCGGTTCGATTGTGACTAAAGTCAGTTGTGCCGGTCGGCATAGGTTATGCGGTCCACGTCAAGGAGCGCGTACCTAATCTTCCTTGTTTATACTTCAATGATTGTTAGTAAAGAAATGTAAATGTTTTTATATAAACAAATGGGGTTAGTTACCACAATAATAAAGTCTAAATTTTTCACACTTTTAGTAAAGTTTCTTATAAAGAAACTATACATTAGAAAGATAATTTCGGCAATACAATGAAATTTAAAATAAATTATTACAATATATTCGTATCTTAGCCTAAATCTTATTAACATGAAGGCTTATTCTATACACAGTTCAATGAAAAAGGTTTTCTGTATAATAGTTGCGGACGTGAATTATTTGTATGTTTTAAAACGCAGATATTTATATGCCAGTGAACTTGAGTAGTTAGCTTGCGTGTTCTGTACTAAGCTCACGCAACGCGTCCTATGTCTAGCCAGTAATAGCCCATCCAGGAGCGCTGTCCCAAATAAGATGTATCATTAATTTGTTACAAACGGTATTTTAATAAAAAAACCGAATACTAAAAGATCAATAACTAAATTATCTTTAAAAAGGTGACGGTTTCAGAAAAAAACTACTGATAGATTTGCGTGATTCTCAGTTTTCTTATCCGCGTTCGAAATAACTTTACAAATTAACTTCACTATGTAGTATAATCATTAGAATCAGCAATACAACTCCATAAGTTAGAATTGCCCTCAAATAATGATTTCATGAAACAGTTATTCAATAGTGTTACCAGTACTTAGTCTTATTGTATTGAATATTTTAATATATAACTCTGTTAATACTTGATACGGTCGTGCATTATATTTTGATCATCATACAACCTAATCATCATCATCATCATCTTTTCAGCCGAAAGACGTCCACTGCTGGATATAGGCCTCCTCCAAGCATCGCCACCTCGACCGGTTCCGTGCTTCCCGTATCCAGCAGATTCCTGCGGCTTTCACAAAGTCATCAGTCCACCTCGTGGGAGGCCTTCCTACGCTACGTCTTCCGGTACGCGGTCGCCACTCCAAAACTTTTCGGCCCCAACTGCCATCTGTTCTGCGAGCCCTAACCATCGACCGCCGAATCCGACTCGGCTGAGCAGCGTTCGGGAAGCTACGCAATATCTTCTCATCCCACATACCGCAGTGTCTCAAGACGAAAGTCTTTTACAAGTGCGTGTTGCCAGTGATGACATATGGTACTGAAACGTGGTCGCTCACAATGGGCCTTATTAGAAGGCTAAAAATCACCCAAAAGGCAATGGAGAGGGCTATGCTTGGAGTTTCCATACGTGATCGAATCAGAAATGAAGAGATCTGCAGGAGAATCAAGGTAACCGATATAGCTCGAAGAATTGCCAAACTTAAGTGACAACCTAATACTGACTTGCAAATTGCCAAAAACGTAAGAAAATTGAAAATGTAACAAACATTGATTCCGAAATCTATCCCATAACAAAACAAAAGCCAACTAAAACGTATTTTACAACACCAAAGCCAAAACGTAATTCTATAAAACCACTGAACAAGCCCATTGAACTAAAAATCCTATTGACAAAATCGAAATTAACACTTCAGAAGCAAAGAGCAAGGGAAGGGTACCTTGTTACTTCAATATTTGATCGCCCATTACAACTCGTCCGTTAAAATCCTTCCATTTAAAACCCATTGGACCTGTCCTGACACATTTAAAACCCATTGAACCGGTCCTAGTCTTGACATTTAAGTACATAGGATCCAACGAAATTTAAACATTTGTTAGAAGGTTAATAGAACATGCCATTCAGGCTAGATAATTTCTGCAATAAATTGAGCTATTTGTTGTCCTACTTGCTTATTTTATGTACGAATGGATTGAGGAGCCATGTCTCATATTTAAACGGAAATCAATCTATCTAGCCTTTTCCCAACTATGTTGGGGCCGGCTTCTAGTCTTACCGGATGCAGTTGAATCTGACCTTCACAATCCAGTACCTGGGTAATACTATACTCCTTGGTAAGCCTGGTTGTCAGACTTTCGGGCTTCTGACGACCCGTAACGACTGTCAAAGATCCACGAATGACAGCCGGGACCAACGGCTTAACGTGCTTTCCGAGGTATGAAGGGATGTAAAGATGGTCACCCACCCATCCACGACCAACACCAGCAAGCGTAGCTTCACCTGTGCGGCTGTTATTACTTAGCCACGAGCTCGGACCTCATATTTAAACGCAAATACTAACACTATTTAGTAGCAAATTAGCTGATTTAGTATGCCCGATCCTGGAATTTGTCGACATAGCTCACAGAATAAGCAAACTGAAGTGGCAATGGGCCGGCAATATTAGCCGTAGAACCGATGACCATTGGGGTACACGTGTTCTTGAGTGGAGACCGCGAATCGGCAAACGGAAGGTAGGACGCCCTGAGGCTAGCTGGAGCGACGATATTCGCAGGGTGGCTGGTAGCAGCTGGATGAGAGTTGCCAAGTTCGGCTGAATTGCGTGCATTTGGAGAGACCTATGTCCAGCAGTGGACTGCTATGGGCTGATGATGATGATAGTCCTGGAATTTGTAGCGAAACCCTTTAAAAGTAACAGGGCGTTTAATGTGGCTCCACAATTCAAACGTCTGAATTGAGGAGCTACTTTCATAATCAGAGTATAATGTTCCCACTGCTGAGGCCTTCTCTCTTCGAGAGGGAATAGGCTGTAATCTATCACGCGGGCCCTGTGCGGGTTGGTGGATGTCACATGTCTTCGAATTTTTGGTTCTAGGATATTCCGGTTTCCTCACGATGTTTTTCTTCACCGTTTTGAGAGCAGTGGTGATGAACAATTTACAAAAAGAAAAGTGCCAGTCTAGGTTCGAACCCACAACCATTCATAAGTTGGGGCCATTACCAATAGGCCACCACTGCTCTTCCAGAACGAGCTACCTTAGAACTCGAAAACTAACCATAGATGTTTTTGAAAATATAGCATGATTTAGTTTAAAATGCATAATCTGTACAAATATAACTGCAAAAGTGTATACTACCCCATAATCAAACAAAATTACTCAGTCGAATTATAATCTGGTCAGTAATTCCGAAACCTTACGTTGCGGAATTACTGACTAGATTATAATTCCTTGTACCGTACCTTGGGCACAAAGCTTCATTTCTAATTAACTATACACAGAGGCCAGAGTAATTTTCGTGTATTAATAGTTCTTACGTGCAGACATGAGAGTAGAAGTAGGTTTTAATTACACACTACAGTATATTCAAATTGTAATTTCTAAATTATATTATTTCCACTTATACAGTTATTTATCAACTTTATGCCTGTGTAAATTAAGCTGTTGATTTCAGAATAACTAGCATTTTTTCTTAATTCACACAGAGGCCAGAGTAATCGTCGTGTATATTTCCTACGTGCAGATATGACAGTAGATGTGAATACAAACACACTACAGTCTGTTCAAATTATTGTTTCCAATTTGACGTGTTTTCCACTTTAAAAAATACCTATCGATTTTATGCCAGTGTTCATAAATTAAGCTGTTCATTTCAAAATATTTGAAATGTAATTAAAAAAAAAAAAACGATTGCAAACTGAATTTTACATGCCGTCGTTAGTAATCGTTTACATGTAAAGAAACTAAATCGTGAAATCAGTATAGATTCAATTCATCATAATCGTAGAACAGTGACGGATCTGAAATTTATGTTGAACTCTGCCGCGCGTGCAATAACAGCAGTAAGTATAAGTAAGTATAATTTTTATCCAAATTTAGTTGAGCATTGATTCGGAATCAGCTCATTGCGCTGATTCCGAATCTATGTTTGACTCTATTTGGACAAAAATTATACTTATTGCTGTTATTGCACGCGCGGCAGAGTTCAACATAAATTTCAGATCCGTCACTGTTCTACGATTATGACGAATTGTTTATCAAATTCACCAAGTTAAAACTGAGCTAACCGATATAATTATGAGGTAAATAGCAATATACTGTGTGGAAGTCCTAAGAGGACTTATAGTGACCTAATTGGTGATGTTCTTCAGAAAGGTCAGTTGCGTCGTACTCGCAACCGGGCGTGCGTGTATGACCAGATTATTGAACGTAAACGAAGTAAAATGAGTATGTAAGGAGCATAGTAGGTGGCATTCCATAGTTTCTGTCTACCAAAGATGGCGTAAGTTTATGTATGTATAGCAATATATTCCAGTATTTCAATAACGAATATTGGTGCAGATTCCCTTGTTCACAAACTAAACTAAATTTAAGTCAAGTGCATCTTTATATTTCTATTTTTTTAAGAAAAGGACAGAAGATAAATTTTAGTTTAGTCCTGTCAAATTATTCAGCGCCTGTCACTACTCCCTTTATGTTTAGACGTGATTAAAAATTTTCCGATTAAAATTACGTCAATTTACGTCACGGGCTGATTAATTTGACAGGACTAAACAAAAATGTATCTACTGTCCTTTTCTTAATGAAATAGAAAGAAAAATATTCACTGAACATAAAGTTAGTTTGTGAACAAGGGAATCGGCACCATTGTAATTTTACCTATTAAACAAATATTTCGTAAAACGTCAACCACACAAAAATTCACGTCCGCAACAATTATGCCCTTACCAAAATCTACTTAAGACTTGTTTATACATAACAACACCGTATCATAATGTTGCTTCATAGTACCTTGTGTAATTTTCATCTGAATCCATCTACGGTGCTAGTGTAGAGAGTTGCAAGCGTGCAATATAATGAAATGAGTAAATTAACCGACAATGCGCAGGGCGATGCTGTGTTTGCGTTTCCATGCTGCATTGCTGCTGGATGCTCGCCTGTTGGAAAAGAAAGATTTTGTGTTAGGTAATGGTTTTTGGTTATCAGATTTTAGAATCAAAGGTGGTTAGAATAGATAGAATACTCTTTATGATGTACACCATAAAAAACACAGATATAAAATATGTAGAAATGTGACAAAATGGGCGGTCTTATCGCTAAAAGCGATATTTTACAGACAACCTTTGGATGGATTAAAAGTAGAAGGTGAGACAATACTGCAGATAGTCAGTGGTGTACCATTTACTACGAGTATACAATAAAGATATACATACATACATAAAACATAGGTACTTATCTATATAAATATATTATACAGGAAAAGATTTTAATCAATGCGCAAATTTTGACAAATTACACTTAAACGTGTTTCATTATACACCTATTTCTTATTTTGATATGTATTAGTACAAAAAAATTAAGTTATCGTTAACGAGATGTTTATTTAGAAACTGGTATAATAGATACTCGTCGCGCAACGCGCCGGCGGCGCGGTCATCGAAGCGGAACGCAGTAGTAGGTATCTATCAGTTGTGCGCTCGCCCACTGATATTATTACGAATAGATTGTATCCATATTTTGCTGATTTCAAGTGGACCAAAAAAAAGTATTGAATAAATAATGTAAATGTGTTCTATTACTAATACTAAACCACAAAAAAAAAATGCTCTCTGATTAAAAACTTATCCTGTATACACGGGGTGAAATTGAATTCATGGGCATCCTTGGTTGGATCTCTAGGTTGTTCATAACGATGAGACTGTGGTCTCAATAAGTACACGCTTTTTTTTTGCTTTTTTTTTTTCGAATATGGTGTGCCATATTCGAGCGTAATCATAAACTATAACCTATAACGTTACTGCTGGGACACAGGTCCCTATCCTGTGAGAGGGAGCGGGCCATAATCTAGCACGCGGGCCCTGTGCGGGTTGGAAATGTCACATGTCTGTCGAATTTTTGGTTCTAGGACATGGCGGTTTCCTCAAGATGTTTTTCTTCATCGTTTTGAGAGCAGTAATGAAGAAATAAACTTGCCATATTCCAGCCTGTCGCAATTTTTTTTATAAATCAAAATATTTTATTTCACATAAACTTACATGCAATGGAGAGGGCTATGCTTGGAGTTTCCCTACGAGATCGAATCAGAAATGAAGAGATCCGCAGGAGAACCAAGGTAACCGACATAGCTCGAAGAATTGCCAAACTTAAGTAAGGCACATTGCGCGCAGAACAGATGGCCGTTGGGGCCGAAAGGTTCTGGAGTGGCGACCGCGTACCGGAAGACGTAGCATTGGAAGGCCTTCGACAAGGTGAACCGATGACCTTATGAAAGCCGCAGGAATCCGCTGGATGCGGGAAGCACACAACCATTGAGGTGGCGGTGCTTAGGGGAGGCCTATGTCCAGCAGTGGACGTCTTTCGGCTGAGATGATGATGATGATGATGATGAAACTTACATGGGCACTTATGAAACGTCAGAAGCTAGGTGTACGTACCAATTAGTCGTTACCTATGGAGAAGAGCCGGCAAGAAACTCCACGGTTACTCTTTTAAAAATAATTGGCTTTTACAATATTTCAAATAACAGTGTTAATTATCCTGATGGCCTAATAGGCCTTATCGAAATTCCAATTCAGTTTTATATGTTGACAACTCTTATCGTCAAATAAGAGAGAGCATTACTAAAAGCTTAGTTAAGTTATCACTTATCACACAACATAATCATGGCTGCTTTCATATGACCCTTGGTATCTTGTATGTAGGTCACCCCATATCTTAACAAGGGTGATGTAAGTGGCAACTAAGAGATTATATGTGATAGTCGGGGTCTAAAATTCACGTGAAGTGTATACTTGGGTAGACTATAAAGTATAATAGGGCATAATTTGGACCTTGTAAGTTAAGACGTTTGCGAAATTTGGACGAAACAAAAATCCATCATAACCTGATGTAATTTGAAAAGTTTCATACAATCTGTGAAACTTTTTGGTTTTTCATTTCGACTGTCTGCTTCTACTTTGTTATTAAAATCTAACCGTCTTATCACTACATATTATAAAACAAAGTCCTCCGCCGCGTCTGTCTGTCTGTCAGTTCGCGATAAACTCAAAAACTACTGCACCGATTTTCATGCTGTTTTCACCAGTGGATAGCGTGTTTCTAGAGGAAGGTTTAAGTATATAATTTGTTAAGTTTTTGTATACATTAACGATATTCGTTGGAGGTGTCGGACAAAAATAAGCCGTCTGGGAGCTTTCAACGAAAACGCTGTCTTCCCTTTGAGATATAACAAAATAATGTATGGTGGAATTGTGTATCTTATAAAGGTCTTCAGAAAAGTCCACGATGGCATATGTCTTTCTTTTCTCTTAAGGATAACATACTATATCCATTTTATTGTCTTTTTGTAGGTATTTGTTGTATTTAGGTAGTCGGAACATACTTATCCTTTTTATCCCGGTAGTATTATTTCCGTGGGTGAATTTCCGACATTCACGCGGCCGAAGCCTCGGGCGAAGGCTATTCATAATAAAATTATCCACTTCATAAATATATTTTAGCTATCGAACTGTTCCATCTTGTAGTTAAAATGAAGTTTGACAGAAAGGAACAGAACAGTTCGATAGCTAAAATATATTTATGAAGCAGATAACTTCATCTATCTTAAATATAATAAAGAAGAAACTGATTCAACTCAACTCAAAGCATTTATTTCAAATAAACCAATTACAGGCACTTTTGAATTGTCAAGGGGCCGGTCAGTCAGAAAGATGAAGCTAGTTGCCCATTCCAAAGCGTAGTAGGTTCCTATGGAGAAGAACGGACAAGAAACTCCATGGACACTCTTTTAAAACAAAATATTGGTTACATCATTCATGTTGAAGTTATACATGTGAGAACAATGTAGAAAGACGTGCACGTTAGAAGCGTCCGTAATAGAAACAATTCAAAAATTAAAATAAGCCGTGGCAGCTAAGAGATGACCAGTCCCAACTGACGGCGCCCGTTCACGAACATGACGCATGGATCAGCACCATTTAGCTCAACCATTTTGAAGGGAACTTAATGATCCAACACACACGCCACCACCAGCGAGACATTTGAGTGAGCATGACATACTCTCAGCCGCCAGGGCACATTCAAGTCAATAAAAGACATATTACCCGGTAAATGGTAGCTCTATAGTACATAGTACTCACACCTGTGCTGACCTGATTGACTGACATATCAACGCACAGCCCAAACCGCTGGGTCTAGAGATTCCAAATTTGGCACGTAGGTTCCTTATGACGTCTAGGGGTGCATTAAGAAAGGATTTTTGGAAATTTCACCGCTATGGGGATAAAATAGGGGATGAAAGTATGTATGAAAAATCTTATTCATTTGGTTGATTAACTTGAAACTTGGCACAAATACTTGCCTAAGTAAGTAATAACATTTTTCACTATTACTTTTTCAAAACTACTCCTCAAAGGGATATTTCGGGGTGTCAACGTTTGTATGTATGAATTTTAACGCGCGGTTCGATTAACTTGAAACTCAGTAGAAATACCAAAAATAATCTATCCATACTATACTAATATTATAAATTCGAAAGTAACTCTGTCTGTCTGTCTGTATGTTATGTTTTCACGCCTAAACCGCTGAACCGATCGTCATGGAATTTGGCAGAGATATAGTCTGGGATATGGAGAAGAACATAGGCTACTTTTTTACGAGATAGCCGACATCCAAGCGGGCGGAGCCATGGGCAAAAGCTAGTTATGAATAAGACGGTAACTCTTTAACAGCTATGTTGAGGAATAATGAGGAACACTGTTATTTGATAGTATTGTAAAGCCAATTATTTATAAAAGAGTAACCGTGGAGTTTCTTGTCGGCTCTTCTCCATAGGAAACGACTAATTGGAACCGTGCACCTAGCTTCTGACGTTTCATAAGTGCCCATGTAGGTTTATGTGAAATAAAATATTTTGATTTTGAATATTGTACAGGGTGTTACCAGTTACTATGGCTTCAGTAAATGGTTCTGGACCTCCTTGCGTTGAAATATTTCGTTGGTTATTAACAGAGATCGGAATAAGTAGACTTTATTTACCTAAACTTCGAGGAAGGAAGTAGCATTGTCAAACTCTCGGGCTTCGTGAGAGTTCGGGGGTTGCTCGCTCACCTTGCGAGCACGTAAGCGCTGAAAATGATAGATCACGCGAACCCTCGGGTCACAATGACACTATCTGATGTTTCCCTACGTTCCAAAGGCTGACTTCAAAAATTAAACATCGGGTACCAAAAACCACTATTTATTTCACCTTAGTTTTTTACACTAATAAAAATGTACAACTATGGACCTTATTACATGAATGCTATGTACTCGGTGGAGAATCTCGACACCGCGATCTAACTTTTGGACTCTAAATACAAAGTGCCATCTATTGGTCCCGATAATAACTAATTTTACAAACACCAAGGTAAATATTGTTAGAGTTCGACATTGATTTGCGGGCGTTGTTGCTACTGACCGTTAGATGGCTGCACAAGCATAGAGTGTATAATAATACCCTTTTTATCGCAATGTAATATACACACAATAACCAGCCAACTTTTCAAGATTTTTTTCATAATTCGTGGTTTTTAAATCCCGGGATTTAAACGTCAATAAAATTATTCCGGGATTTTAGAGGAAGTATTATCCACTCTATGTATTTTCCTCGAAGTTTAGGTATATAAACTCTACCTATTCCAATCTCTGGTTATTAAAAATGACGAAAAATTTCTACGGTTGTGAAATTTTTGAACGTTTGTGCGTAAATGTCCCTGCTAACCTGTATATTCTAGTTATATATGTTAGTCTTAAATAAATGGTTATTATTATTATACACACTCAAAAAAATGGACTCTAATCAAGTGACTTTTTAGCTTGATTGACGATATCTTGTTCAGATTAATCAAAATCTTAGTTAAGTTGATCATCACGACATGATTGCAGCAATACTAGTTCAAATGATTGAACGCTCAAACAAGTTTCAACGTGACATCATTGTAGTAGAATTTAAAAAAAAAAACAAGTTAAAAAAAAAAACTGTAACAAAGTAAGTTAGTCGTGTCAATCAAGCATTTTGATTACTTCAATAAAGATCATTGAAACTTTAATCTAATAATATTGGTAGGGGCAATTATGTTTTGACTTGATTGCTGCAAATAGGTTTTGTGATAATTCCAATCAAGATCGCGTTTCAAATCTCAATCAAATAAAAGTGATCATTGTGCCTGATAGGCTCAGATGCAAACAAGTTACTTAGTCAATCTAAACAAAATCTTGATTGTGGCAACAACTTTTTTTTTTCAGTGCATATTCCGACTATTGCATATTTTGGTATGCCAGTTAGGTAAACGGAAACACTTCATTGGCTCTGTGTGCCTGTCACCACCTTCTAGATCATCATTCATAATCTACTGATAGAGTAGATTATTTTAACTTCAATACGGGGAAGAGATATAGCTTGTATATAGCGTATAAAATGAGGCAGTACATTCCCAATCACCTTCATAATGAAGAATATTTTGTTTTTGTTTTTATTCTCACCATTTATAACATGCACGTTAACCGAAGCCGCTTCGGCCATCGTCGGCACACAGCTATAGTTCCCGCTGTCCCCTGGAAGGAGTTTCTCCACCGTCAACCGTGACGTCAGCTGCTCCGTCCATTCCGTCTTCAGTCTCACACGAGGCTCCTCTTGCAGCTCGTTCTCTTCTAGTTCCTTATACTCTATTATGTTTGATCCTGGGGAGGAGAATTTAGGTTATAATGTGGTCTTATTAATGGTTAAAAAAATAACTGATTGTTCCTGCTCTTGACATCAATCTCGCCCGATGGAAAGCGATAAATGACGTCAATGTAAAAAAATGCATGTATGGTGTGGTTTATTTTTTAATTTTGTGTTAGTGGTGATATAGAAATATCAGGAACAGGGTGTAAAATCCATTCATCCTCCATAGAAAAGGGAGGATCCTCCGACCAGACCGCAAATTTAAAGTTTTTGTTTTATTACTTTGTCGTAATTAATATATATACTTAAGCCAAATTACACCTTTCTAGTACTAAGGGTCTCTGAGCTAAGCCACGGACAGAGAGACAGACAGACATACAGACATGGCGAAACTATATGGGTTCCTTGTTGACTACAGAACCGTAAAAATCTATTCTGTGATTAATATAAAAATTTGACTTACCCTTATACCAAAATATCGTGCCCAAGTCGTGAGGACCCTGACTCAATATGCATGTCAGTGACAACGAGCTGCCAGTTTTCACGTACAAGTCCACTGGACCGAGGATGTGTGCTTTCGCTTCTGTTGACAGTAAAAATATTTTTAATTTTTAATTATTCAAACATTTCAACAAAATTACACGAAATATAAAATGGAACTTAAGAAAGAAAGAAAGAAAAAGTATTTATTGTGGTTCGCACAGGAAAACCACAAAAAGAACTAAACACACTATCCATTTTGTTACTAACAATGTTCTTATAGACTAGTGTTAGTAATACTTAAAACTACAAACAACAAAACATATAAAAGAAAGTAAACTCAACCGGAAAGTAAACTCAACAATCACTACTGCGCCATCCCATGACAAATGGCGCAGCAATGACTGATGTAATCACAGACCAGCCGACTAGCGATCATGCTTAGGATGCTGTTGGCGCAATGATAGAAGTATATAAAGTTAAATTGGTTCTCTGCCTTTTCGCCGAAAATTGTTTGCCAGATTTTCACTTGCCAACTAACGTTTCGCAGAATTTTATTTCGCTGAATAATCATTTGCCAGCTTATCATATAGTTTTGTTTTATTTCCCAACCTCTCAGTTACCAACTGTACGTTTGGTCTGCTTTTCATAATGACACTTTTAAAATGACAACTTTCAATAAGCAGAATGTTATAGTTTGTTCCTTTTACAAAAGCGATTCGCTTCTGGCACGTCGCCGGCCGCTACCGCGGCACGCTCGCTTCGCTCGCTCGGCTCGTGCGTTTTTCGTCATACTCAAATCTAACCTAATCTATCGTAATATGGCTCTGCATTGCTGCCAATTTAAAGGTTTAATGTTATTTTTGAGATTAATAAATAAAAAAATTATGTAAAAATTACACTGACAAAACGTAATTCGTCTAATACTCGTAGTTGTGTGGCCTAGTGAAATGTTTGACAAATGGTACATGTCCCAAACGTTTTGTGTCACTATACTAATCAGCTTAACAATAATTCTACCAAATGAAACGTTGTCATACAAAAATTACTAATCCTTAGTTGTCAAAGTGAAAATCGGCGAAACGTTGATTGGCAAGTGATAATCTGCCAAACAATTTTCGGCGAAAAGGCAGGATACCAATTAAATTATATAATAAGAAAATAAAAAACTGTCTACAAGAGCTCGAGGCCAAAAGGCTCCTATCTCAGCATGATGCTGCGACATTTGCGACATTATGTGCTGGTTAAAATCAGATGACTGAATTCATAAAAGATCTCCAAAGCGGGGATGAGACCCTATCAGCCTGCTACAGTCTTCAGAATTTAGTTGCGGCTGCCACGCATTCAATAAAATTGCCAAGAATATTGTTATTATGACAAAATATGATGGAAATTTACGTGTAAGAACATTTTTTAAATTATCAACGATGCCCTACACAATGAATTTTGGTTTATCATACGAGTAGGAGCGTTAACAAAAACAAATCCTACATGCAAAAAAACTAAAACATGGAGGAAGTATTTATCGGCTGGACAAATTATTTGATTCATCCGTAAAACCAGGCTGTAATTTGTAGCCAATCACGTAGACTGACAAGTATTTTTTTTTTTTTTAATCTAGGGCATCTCAGAGTGTAACCATTAAGGTTCCGACTCTTGAACCGGACTTTCCTGTGGCTGCCTTAAGCTCCTAACGAAACTTAATGCCGCCAGCCAGGGCGTAAAAACTATAAACTAAACGACTGCTGCTCGCTAAGGGCACCCCCTGTGACCGGTGGCTGGATAAAATCAGTGTTTTGATTATTATCGTGGGGAGTTTGGATTACATGCTGCTCAGCTAAAACGCGTGCTGGCGCTTCACTTACAGTCAAGGGTCGGGGAGGACTATTCGTATATAAGGGGAGGGCAAAAGATACATATGTATATAAGGGGTATCTATTCAAACACGAAATATTTTAAGAGAAACATCTATAGGTGCCAAAAAAAAAGCCATAGCAGCGAATTAAGCTGTATAAGCTGAAAAAAGCTATTGAAAACCAAGTCAAAGAAAAGAAGAGTCTAACAAAATTAACTGCTGTTCGTTGGTAAGCGCATCACTTTAGAACGGCTGGACCGACGTAATTATTTTTTATTTGTACTTTTCCGTAACAAACAAATATTTTTTTTTTTAAATAAATATATATTTGTAAATTTTTTTTTAGGGAAAGAAAAATTTGAAAGTTTTCCGGAGTTTTTTCAAATTCGGAAAAACTGAACGTCCTTTTTCTATATAATAAACTAAAACATGGCGTCGAAAAATTCGTCAGCATCGTTGTCGACTGGTAATGTACCCAAGAGACTGGCGGCATTGCCACGTTGTATGGCAACGCTTAGCCTCTGGCAAAGGTAAAAGCCAGCCCTTGGGCCACAGGAAGTGTCAACCAGCCTTTTGGAGATTTCAAAATGTCTTTTTTGCCTTCTTGTCATAGTCATGACGTGCAGCTGCCGACTATTTTGTTTTGTGCTCGTGATTGGAATGTAGATCTATTTAGTTTTATTTTTATTTTTCTGTATACCACCTACTCAAGTTAATTATCTTTTTGTATGCACGTGTTTCTGTGACAAATAAACCTATTTTTCTTTCTTTCTTTCTTTCTTTCTTTTTCTATAGGATTTTTGTATGAACTTTTGGACAGGACAAAGTCTGTCAGATCTGCTTGTACATAATATTTTTTACGTCACACCTGGCCATAATGTGAGTATTACCGCACGCTACGCGTACAGTAAAACTCGCATTGTGGCCAGGTGAAGACGTAAAATTGTGTACTCACCACGGGCAGTAAAAAAGAAAGCCCTCTACTGCATATTTATAACCCTCGTCTGCGGCTCGGGAAACAAATACCTGCGATTTCGGGCTTTCTTTCTTTTACAGCGCTTGGTAAGTAATGTACTATTATTCATATTATTGACAGAGTTCAACTTACTAGACTCCTTTTTTGCTTTATCTTCGACTTCATCATTATCTGCTTAGCCTTTTCCTACTATGTTGGGTTCGGGTTCCAGTCTAATCGGATGTAGCTGAATACTAGTATTTTACATGGAACGACCGCCTATCTGACCTTCACAATAGAGTTACTGGGTAACACGATATCCCTTGGTAAGACTGATTGTCAGACTTTCGGGCTTATGAAGACCCGTAACGACTGTCAAAGATCCACGAATGACAGCCGGGACCAACGGCTTAACGTGCTTTCCGAGGCAAAGAGGAGTCTCGGTATGTAAAGATGGTCTCCCATCCACGGACCAACCGCGGCTAGCGTAGCTTAACCTGATCGATCGACCCGTGCGGCTGTTATTACTTAGCCACAAGCCCCTCTAGGGATTAAAAAAGTAATGACTCATTAATAATGGCAAAATACACGGTGTTGTGGCAATTAAAAAGTTACAGAGTAAAAGTTCACAATTGCATTTAAAATCTTTAAAAAAATCCATACTCATATTATAAATGTGAAAGTAACTCTGTCTGTCTGTCTGTATGTTACGTTTTCACAACTAAACCGCTGAACCGATCGTCATGAAATTTGGCAGACATTATAGCCTGGGATATGGAGAAGGACATAGGCTACTTTTTTAGGCGATAACCGACATCTACGCGGGTGGAGCCCCGGGAAAAAGCTAGTTTAAATTATACATTCTAGCCTTTAACTGTACTTAACCACATGAGATGTTGCATAAGTTTGTGCACATCCCCAGGGAAATTACTTGCTAAGATTTCTTAACTACTAACTAGCTTAAAGAACTTTGTAACTAATTCCCTTAATTCATCAGTATTTATGTAGATCTAACCCATTTCATCTAATCACTTAATCTTATTCTTCATTCTTTAATCAGGATTATATGAATAATCATCTCTTTCATTGTTAAATAATCAAGTAATTCCCATTTCAAAATGAAATCGGATTAAGAATTTAGCTTACAAATCTTATTTACAAGTATGTAAATATTCAACACAAAATAAGTTAATGAATACATTTAGTTATTCCCCACACTAATTTTTAAAGAAACCCTCATACATTTTGTAACGACTAATTCCAAGTTTTTGTATAAAGACTTAGACTGAGGCAATTTCCAGACTTTATTTTGCCGTCTTGAAATTACCAAAAAGCCAAATCTCCTAGCTCAACATTATCAAGACCGCAACGACATTTAAAATTCAAATTATACTCCATAATATGAAAAATGTATTCGCTTAATCCACTCAGCTCATACGACTGAAATTCTTAAACACAAGTGTTCTCCATGACAATAATAATTCTATGAATATATAAGAGTGTTGTGTAATAGCTGAGATAAAAAAAACTAATTTTCTCGTTTACTGTCCTAATTCCGCAAGAGATGTTGTCTGTTAAGATATTAAAGACACAAGAGCCTATCAAGTACCTTCAAACTGTGATACAGCACGTCTATAGTAGAAAAAAAAATTGCCCCTTAAAACGATGAAGAAAAAATTAGGCCAAGATTAAATCTGGCGAAGCTCGAAGGTTGCGTTGAAGCCCTCATTTCACATTGTTATCGGGGGATTTGAAAAGTTCAAGAGGGTTCATGCAAGGAGTTTCTGTAGTCACGGCTAACAAGTAAGGATAAAAAAATCGGAGGCTGTTATGTACCTTAAACAGATTAACAATGTAAATGAAAATAAATTAGTGGTTAACAATAAATATTTTGCTGTTGTACACAGTCTTATTTAAAAAGCCAACTTCAGTTATTAAGAAAATAATCGTCTCAGCAAACAATTTTAAATTTGCATAGCTGTAACTATAGACTTTGTAGTCGCTGTGTTAACTACAGCGACAACTAACAATAACTATAAAGTGAAACAGTTTCCAAGAAAGTTAAGAGAACCCAATTAAGTTATGAAAATAATGGAGAATCTCACAGAAATAGCTTTTTTACCTCTTTTTGAGCAAAGACCCTCAGAAATGAATGATGAAAATTAATACAACCATGAATTTAATTTTATCGTTCGTTTTATGTATGATATCAAGCTTAACGATATACTAGTGTAGCACGCTAAAGTAAAAATTAAATTATGACGCAATTACCTACATTTTACGTGTAAATAGGTTTCGTTGTGATCTTGTGAAATATAATATATAATATTTACGTTATGAACCGTGAACAAAGATAATGAAATTCAGCTTTCGTTTTGTGTACCTTAAGTTGAAAATATAATATTAGTTTTCGCTTCTAAGAACTCATTGAATCAATCTAAAATTTTGTATCAGATTTCTTGAGTTATACGCAATAATGTTGTAGAGGTATATGGAAAAAACAGAGTGGCTGAGAAAAGGGGAGGATCCGCCGACCAGACGAGTATCGTGTCTGGTAGGCAACTGCCCGACGGTCGATGTCGGGATGTTGTATATATGCTAGTCGCGCGGTAAACTCTAATTGCGTGATACAGGATTTGTGTGACGTCAGGTCTTTGATGCGTAGTTTGCATGTGGCGTTGTAGATGCCGCCAAAATATCATTTTATTTCATTCTGTTTGTGCCACAGAATTTTCTTCTAAGTCTAAACTATTAACTGTTTTCCAAACGTGATCTATTATTTCAAAAACGTTATTATTAGCTATAATTTCGGCACCAAATCTATCATTCATTATGGCCTCACCAAAATATCTATATAAATCAAAACTTCGTGTGACAGCCGTAATCCCCAAAAACATCTTAGCGTTTGACCCACTTACTTCGTAAATATTCAAGTTTGGGGAGCATGTTTTGCTGTGTCATTAGACCGGCTCAAGGAAGGCGAGTGGCAAGACAGCGGAGCATTAAGTGCTCAGGAAGCTAGGAAAATTGCAATGTCAAGTGACGCCAGTTTTACCCTTTGTATTGTATGTAGTTGGAAAGTTTGCGGTGAAACTTAGACTGCGTCAGTAGTGAACGCTCCTATTTCGCTTAGTTTATGCTTCATTCAAGTTATTTGATGCTTTGCTTCTGGATTTGAGATTATCTCGTTAGGGTTTGAGAGTTTTGATTGGGTGACACAGTTTTGTGTTGATAATTGACTATATTGAAGATTTTACTGGTGCAATATCTGAAACTGTAATAACGTTTTAGATTTTACTCTTTGTAGTCATCTAGCGATTACAAGCACAACTGCTGAGCTCAGCAGTTGTGCCCAGATGGGGACAACATTTTATTAGATTTTAAATTCTTATAACCAGCCTGACTGGCAAATGGCAATAGGCTCATTTATTACATGAAATTTATAACAAAAATGGCGAAATGAGGTACCTACCTTTTATTATTTATATTTACTTTTTCAAGTGTTAATCATTACGTGATTTTTGACCGTAAAAATAACAACGATAAAGTGAAGCGTATAAATAAAACTGCGTTGGATATATTTGATAAAGAATTCAGTTTGAAAGTAGTTTCGTGCATCTAATCAATCAGGAAACGCTGGCGTGACGATTTAAATGGCTTTCGAACGAATGCCTTCAGAATGAAACACGAAACATGGAAGCCAAAGCAAAAATATCTGGAGAGTTCGAACCATTTCGTTAACTTAAGAATGGTTTCGGTTGCTTTTGTGTTTTGAAATAAAAATTCCATTCAATGACTCTGCAATGCGGATGATAAAATTAGACTTCTAACGAGAGCGTTGACACCTTTCTTTGGATGAATACAAACATCTCTTTGTTTTAAGCACCTTTGTTTTTACTTAGATTTCAACATAATTTAATTCTCTTTGTCAAACAAACAAAAAATGCCCAAAAGCTGGTTTTATTTACGTATTATTACCCATTAATAAATCTTCCAAAAATAATTCTCCAATTTTATTTTCCACGAACCCAGCAGAAGTTACCCCAATATTAATTGGATCCTAACTTCGTTTAACGAAGTCATTTCTCCATTTCTTTTCCAACTTTGGATCACGTACGGACCTCAGAATGATTAGAAAATTAAAGTAATTGATATAATTGGACTTACCGACGACGTTGAGTTGGAAAGCCAGAGACATCTTCGGCTCGGTGTTGACTTGACACTCGTAGATACCTGCGTCCCTTTCTTGCGGGAACTTTATTTGGAGCGTCCAGTTTTCTGACTTTTCTGGTCTGATCACCTGGGGGAAAATTTGAACCAAGCTTTGAAATAAGTATTTATCTAGATATTTGTGTATTTAGGAAACGATGGATTGCAAGGTAATTATATTTTTTTTTAGAGATGCTTCATATGTTTGAAAAGTTCGTCAGCTCGACAACAACTAAATAAGGTAATGAATATTGTTGAATTGTAAAAATAAAAGGCATTGCCATTCTAAGTGCTTTACGGAATTACCCGCAGGTCGGGTTCTAGAACAGAGAATAGTTGGTACGAGTACATCTAAAATTCAAAGGATGAAAGTCATGATGGAAATACAAGATCAGTGTTCCTGATTTGAGTTAGGTACGCGGGTCCGTCCCTATTCAATTTGCAGATTGTATCGCATTGTATCGAATTCAAGCGCTATCTATGGCTAAGTTTATATAGTGTATAGCCATTAAGATTATTTTATTTGATAGGTCTTAATTAGTACATAACATACACTTGACTTGGAGAGCAGTGGTGGCCTAGTGGTAAAGACCCCGACTGACGAGTTGTACAGTGGCCAGTACATCAAGCTACTGTCAATTTTCTCCAAACGATTTTAAACTTTAACATCTTGAAGATTAAGTTCAAAATCGAACAAGAAATTTGGCAGTTTGTCGTAACTTGATGTGCTGGCCACCGTACATCGTGATGATCTACAACTCGTATGTCGGGGCCATGGGATATTAACGTAATATCCCAACTTTTTACAGTAAAATATCGTACTGATGACGACCGTGTGCACAAGGTCTATGGCTATTAGTCAGCTGAATACATCAAGTGTACATATCTATACAATATATAAAAATGAATTGACTTTTGTTAGTCTTACAAAAACTTGAGAACAGCTGAACCAAATTCTTTTTTTTTTGTGTTCATTACTGTCAGTACAAGGTTTGTATACATAAATATTTATTTATATTATACGTTCAGTTGTTCAGCAAGGAGTTGTTAAATTCAAAAAGACCATACGTCATAATGTCAAGGATGTATGCGCCAGGGAAGGTTTAGGTAGGGTATGTAGGTAGGGTGGGGTAGGGTAGGGTAGGGTAGGTAGGTAGGTAGGGTAGGGTAGAGTAGGTATATAGGAAGGGTAGGGTAGGTAGATAGGAATGGTAGGGTAGGTAGGTACCTGCCAGGATTGCGGATTTGTCCGAAAGGTATCCCTTTCGGACACGGTCTGACACGCCCTTCCGCTCCGCCCAGAGCGGGAGAAGTTATTTGATAGTTATCCACCCAAAAAAAAGGGTAGGTAGGTAGTGTAGGGCTTTTTTATATTTTTATATAGGAAGGTACGATAAGGTAGGTAAGTAGGTAAAGTAGGGTAGAGGGTAGATAGCCAGTGCTACCCGTGTGAAATCGGGCCGGGTAAAGCTAGATATAATCATATAATCAGACTATAATGTTACACAGGCCTTCTTTCTTCGAGAGGGAGTGGACTGTAATTTTCGTATATGTCAAATGTTCTCGAATTGTTGTTTCTAGGATATGCCGGTTCCCTCACGATGTTTTCCTTCATGGTTTTAAAAGCAATGGTGATGAAATAGGTCAAACAAAGGAAAATGCCTGTCTGGGACAGATGTTACTGGACCCCTACTTATCTGCTCCATCATTATTTAAAAAATACTTCAAGGTCATGAATCAATATTCATGACCTTGAAGTATTATTTAAATGCAATTAATTATTAATTTGACTAGATCAAAATCAGAAGTGGAAAGCTACAGTTTTGATAAAATTATACGAACTTTAGCAAGGAATCGTTCGTTTCGTTTGCAAAACTTTCGCCAAGCCAGTCAATGTCATGTCTTTCGGAACGGGTTTGCGAATCTCTAGTTTCATAAAGAAGTCGAAGTTTATTTCAAAGTGTAGCAGTTTGGGAAGTTTTCTCAAGGAATTGAATTACCTGTTTGTTGAATTTTTCGAAAAGATGAATTTGATAAAAGTTGGTTTCTTAGAACTAGATTTATTTAGTTTCCCGATAAAATCTGGTTCAAATATGATTGTTTGTTCTAAGTACTTGAATATCTGAATAGAATTTATGTGTTAGTATGATATTAATATACACAGAATGTATGTGCAACTGAATTTCCGTACATTAATTAGGATGACAGCTGGACAGACCAGCGGAAATCATACTACTGACTAAGTTTGAATAGGATTAGTGGTAATAACTTCTCCGTAATAGAATGATTCAATGACTAAATCCCTTTAACTTCTAATTTGACTACATAAAAGAAAGAAAGAAAAATGCGTTTAAGATAAATTAAAGGTGATATAAAAAGCTCATACAAAATCAAATAAAATGTTACGACATACATTGTTGTGCTTTGTTTAATGAAAAATTACTAAAATAAATACCCAATATCATAATATATCTTCGCAAACGTTAATTATAATTTAATTAGGTACACAAAGGTTTTGTAGTACATGAGAGACTTACAAAGTATGCATTATTAATTCCATGATGTCGGTACAATCAATTGTTGGTTGAATCGCTGATCTCCTAGGTAGATCACAGAGTCACATCACAAACTAATCTCTCCTAAATACAGATTTATTTAGGAGAGATTAGTTTCGACTCCCAATTTAAGTATCAAAATAATCATGTTTTTTCACTTCTCATGCTCTAAAAGTACGCCAATATAGGCCTACGAAGCGGGACTAAAGTGACCACTTTAGTCTCTAGGGAGTGAAAAGTAATTAGTTTTTTAATTTCTTTAATGTGACATAGACAAACTCAAACAGCCAGTAAATATCTATGGACCATCTTTATTGCGAAAATGTTGAGAGTTTTGCTTCCATGGTTTTTCCGCAAAGAAGGTGGCGCCATGCGTTTTAAATTGTTAATCTGTGACTGGTTTAGAAGAAAAAACAGACCACGAAAATTTCAGAATTTTTGTTGAGTGTTTTGTTCGGTTTTAAATAAATTTATAAAAAATGTCCAGTGACAGTGAAGAGTTTCACGACGAGCAAAGAGCAAAAGACATAATAGATGATCTTTTGCCGCCAAAATCGCGGAAGATTTACCTAAAAACTTACGAAACTTTTATGGACTGGAGAAATCATGATTATTAAATGTTTTTGTACTAAATTGACTATTTTTCTCGCACTCAAAGTGAAAAATACAGTTTGCACCTCGAGACTAAACGCCAACTTAATATACCCTCGGTTTCATTGACTCCCTCGCACGCTCGGGAGTCAAACCACCTCTGGTATATTATGGCTTCGTTTAGTCCCTCGATACAACATATACTACTTTGGAGCTTACATTATAAAACAAAACACAAAAGCACGTTATCATTTATTATTAGATACTATGAGCCTTACACTTCGGCTTCCTAATAACTTCGGTATAACCATACATTTTTTGACGTTTATACCTAGCATAACTTTATTACATGTTTATTTGTATTAGAGGAAGACAATTTTGTATCATTATCACATTGTTAAGTTTAGTGGATACCTTTTAGCTGAGGAATAAAACAGTATTTTTGAATATTCAATTTCGCAGTTCCAAGTGTAGAATTCATAATTTTAACGAATCATTAATCTGTAGAATATGTTCGGTTAAGTTCGGCGTGGGGATAAGATCGTAAGAATCAAACTCCCGGCTGATTTGGCAATATTTTTAATGCTCGCACCAATTGTGTTCTGTGTCATTAGTTTAGCAATTGGACTACATACTAAATGTGAACTTCCTGTAGGAGTCACAGTAAATAATTTTTCTTTCTTTTTTCTTTACATAATTATATTGGGTTTCCACCTTTAAAAAAAAATGTAATTGAAACAGTAGATAAATAAAATTGATTCTGCTCGATCATTGGGGCGAATAAAATGCCTCAATCGTCGGGGCGAATAGAATCTGTTACATGCGGTCTGAAAGCTTACCGATAAGTTTTTTTTTATAATTTTAAAATAAATACTTTAAAAATTATTTAAGAAAATAGATAAAAATTCATCATTCTCCTTATGTCCGAAGCTACAGAACCTTAAATTTTGAATAAAGTAGTTCTTTACTTATAGATTACAGGAAAACCTAGAAGAAGTCTATGGTCTGGTATATGGTTGTGTTCTGCACCATTTGTGTAACAATTGGTGACCGGTACATAATTATTGGGTTTCCACCTGTTAAAAAAAAATGTAAGTGAAATACTAAATAAATAAAATTGATTCTGCCCCTATCATCGGGGCACAATAAAATGGCGCAGAATCTGTTTCATACGGTCTTATCCCAGCGCTAAAGTTACCCCAACATAAGAACCGAACATTACCAAATGTACTGCACGATTTATGTTACGTGACCAAAATGTATATTAATGAAATAAATCATACCTGAAACCGTTGATCCGATGTATAAGTCAGGATCCCGGCCGTTAATATATGAAGATCTCGCTTCCGGATCCAAGATACCTGCAATGAAGGGAAACTTCAGTACCAACATTTTCTCGTTTCCTTGACCCACTTTTGATTCCCAAAACGGACTTTTCGTCAAGGCACTTAATAATTTAACACTCGCAGAACCGTTCATCGTTACTAAATTGAATAGAAATATGCTGAAATAATGTTTTGAGTTTGTTTCTGGAGGAATTCAAATTGTTTTTTCTGTTGTTAATGAAAGTTTGTTTTACTAAGGGGAAACAAATGACTGAGTCCTAAGATTATTCTAGAACAATACACAAAAATACTCCGTGAATTTGACCAATTTCAGACGTCTCTCCCACACGAATTTTAATAGAATATTTTATGCCATGGTGAAAGTATTGGGCAGTCAACAAAGTTGTAGCAAGGCATAATGCAATGACATAATAATCTGTAACATTCAGATCAGTGCAGTATCGCTTTAGATTACGTGCCATAGTGACGCCGGAGGCGCCGTGTATGTACGTAGCTTTTGAAAATTGATCTGGCAAAAAAAATGGAATGTTTTTTTTTTGAGACTAACATACTAAAAAAAATATTTTTTTATTTTTATTAATGTGGTGTATTAAATGAGCAATCAGGAGTGATAATACTTAAATGAGCGTATGGGATACCCTGGACAAACTCAAACTCAAAGCATTTATTCAATGAAACCATTTACAGGCACTTTTGAATAGTCAAGGAGTCGGTCAGTCAGAAATATGAAGCTAGTTGCCCATTCCAAAGCGTAGTAGGTATCTATGAGGAAGAACAGGCTTATAGACACTCCATGAACACTCTTTTAAATTATATTGTTACAAAAATATTAGACTTTACATCTTTAATGTTGAATTTATAACTATAGTGAGAACGATGTAAAAAAAAAAAAAATGACAGTCTTATGGACCGCCGACAGAAGTGAAAACACAAAACTTTGGAATAACTGTTCTTTTATACATATAGCTCATGGAAAGCGTTCGGTGACGATGACGCGACTTCTATGATTTTTGTTAACCCAAAAAGTACACATACACAGTATACATATAGCTCATGGAAAGCGTTCGGTGACGATGACGTGAGTTCCATGATTTTTGTTCAACCAAAAAAGTGCTCAACGCGCCTAAAGAAGTTTAAACTTAAAAAAAAAAAAAAACATTGAAAGAATTAAATAATTCAAATAAGCTGTGGCAGCTAAGAGATGATCAGTCCCAACTGACGGCACCCGTTCACGAACATAACGCATGGATCAGCAATATTCAGCTCAACCATTTTGTAGGGAGCTAAATGATCCAACACACGCCCCACCATCAACGAGACATCTGAGTGAGCATGACATACTATCAGCCGCCTGGGCTCATTCAAGTCAATGAAAGACATATCATCCGGTAAATGGAAGCTCTTTTATACATACATAGCTCACACCTGTGCTATGCAATTATACAATACACTCTCAATCTGCCCAGCCTGCTACTTTGATTATTAGCTAATATTTTTGTCTTTGGCATGAGTTATATCTACATAGTATGTATTGTACTATACAAGAGAAGAAGCACTCGTACTTTCAAAATTATCTCAAGAACCCACTTCACTATTAGACAGAATGTTAAAGCAAATACTTGATCAATTCTTAATTAAAAACCAACATTTGATTTCCGTTTACAAGTATTTACTAAGCGAACTTCTCGGGGCAGCTTCCAGTCCAGATCACGATGCTAAAATAGCTAATAATCAATACTAGGCTCTTTGTTACTCTACTGGTATTGTATGGAACTGGAACACTATATTCAGAAGGCTGTGGCCTGACTGTTTATTTTTGTAGCGGAAAGTATGTCAAACTGAGCCGGTGACAATAGTTTTAGGAGATTATAATATAATGGAAATGTTTTTATTACTAAGGTTTCTTACCAAAAAAGGAAACCCTTATAGGATCACTCGTGTGTCCGTCTGTCTGTCCGTCTGTCACAGTCAATTTGCTCGGAATCTACTGGACCGATTAAGTTGAAATTTGGTACACATCTGAACTTCTGTGATCCAAACACGGACAATGTAACGTAAATAAATGAATTTCTAATATGGGGTTCACTTTTGGGGCACAAAATAGAAAATTAAAAACTTAAATTTTTCAAATTGTACCGTATGATATATCAAATGGAAGGTCTTATTGAAAGGATTTCAGATACTTTTTTTTATAATTTTAAAATAAATACTTTTAAAGTTATTTGAGAAAATAGATGAAAATTTACGTGTGTCCCCCTTATCTCCGAAACTACTGAACCTACAATTTTGAAGAAAGTAGTACTTTACTTATATATTACAGGAAAACCTATAAGAAGTCTATGGTCTTAATATAACATGGTAAATCTCTCAATATTGTACGTACCTACAAACTTAAATTTTCGGTTGGAATGTATGGGAGAACTTGTTTTTCAACTACAATGTTAAGTTCACTCTTGGGATAAATTCATCCCAACTACGAAACCCTTCATTATGTGTGGTCCGACACGCACTTAGCCGGTCCGGCAAATTCAAGTTAGTTGACTATTATTCGGTAACTTGTAAAGCCTACTTAGCTGTGATAGTTTTCCTTTCAGCGTCGTTATATATACTACTTCTATGATTTTTTTCAAATATCCAAATACAACCATTCAGCTGGCAGGGGGGAGACACTTGACTCTATCAAAAATTAGGACTTTAAAGCTTAATATCACACAAATGGGTCTCTGAATCGAAAAATGGTTTCACAAATGCGCAATATTTTTGAGTGAACTCTCCGACGATATCCCACACCATATTATTCCTATTTTTCTTTTTGGACATTTCTATTTTATCTTAATTTTCATTGTTGACATTTTTGAAATATTTTATTAATTTAGTCGGTACTTGTTTTGATATTGCAATTTTTATTTGAAATTTAATTAATCGTCAGGAGAATATTATATTGATTTATCCAACAATCTTCAATGTTTCTATAATTTTTATTTGATAGTGTGAAATGAATAATGAATTAATTCAAATTGGTACTAACATTTGTACGCCTAATGGCAAAGCATAGAGAACTTACAAAAATGTAACATCTCAAACACCTGTGTATCTGTAACCTATGTTTACAAATAAATAATCTGAATCTAATCTGAATCTGAATCTAAGCCAGACGAGAAAAAAAAATATCATCCTCCATTTACGTGTATGGGAGGTATTTTAAAATAAATGTATTTAAAGATTCTATTTTACCACCTTGTGGGCATGATTAATATGTATCATTTCAGCCGAAAGTCCACTCCCTCCCTGTCCACTCCCCCAATTGGGTTCGCCAAGATCGCCATGCTTGGCAGGCGGGTTGGCGATCGCAGTATGGTGTTAAAAGTGCATAGAGAATGCTGCTGCCCATTGTCTATTATGTCCCTTAGTCGCCTTTTACGACACCCACGGGAGCAAATGGAGTGGTGCTATTCTTTACGTTCGGCGCCACACGGTACCAATTAATATGTATATCCATGCCAAATTACAGCTTTCTAGTACTAAGCGTCTCTGAGCTAAGCCGCGCACAGGCAGACAGCCAGACAGACAGACGGACATGGCGAAACTATACGGGTTCCTTGTTGACTACGGAACCCTAAAAAGCCTTTAACTACGGCCGTTAATCGGGCGTGGTTTGGAGCAGCTCCATACCTACAATATTAACATTAAACCTGTCCCGACTATCTGTCGTCACTACATATTGCGAACTGGGCCTAAGCGTATAGCCATATTGTTGTAAGATAATCTAACATGTAATACCCAGGAGAGCAACAGCTTGTGTCAACACTACGTTGGTCACGAATTAACTGGAACACATTTAGGTTCCAGTCAATCTAGGTGAACATAAATTATGTTGAATCGTGACTAGTCTAGAAACGAATCTAATCTCCGTACGTTCATCTGTTTTAATTATTTATTACTTCGCCGATCCCAAGTAACATGGGAAAAGGGCTGGAAGATGATGATGACCTTTTTTTTGAGGATGGGAAATCATGCAGGCTTGGGCCCTATTGGGCCCCCTCGTCGTTGCTGACATCTCTTTAAGGCGCGCGAGGAACACGTACGCGCCGTCCGGCACGGGCCTGGTCCTGATCGGACAGTGAGCTATCCATTACTCACCGCCCGCAGGCCCTACCTATTTGAAAAAAGGGGCTCGTGGCTAAATGATAACAATCGCATGGGTTGGTTGAATGTTAAGCTACGGGTAGCCAGAAACCCGAAAGTCTGACAACCAGTCTTATTTATTAGTTTATTTAATACTTCAAGCACAGAAATATACAGAGACGCTCTCCAAAGGTATTTTCTACCAGTCAATCAATGGGTGATGCAGAGATAAACAGTGGTAGGTGCAATAACGAAAATTGTGTTTTTATAATAAACCTACTAAAAACTATAAATATAATACGCAAACTAATTATAGTTATTTGTATAAAAACAAATAAATACACGAATATAACTATTGAAGCAATTATGACAAACAATGAGAAAACGTATAGGTCTAGGCCTTATTAGAAGGCTAAAAGTCACCCAAAGGGCAATGGAGAGGGCTATGCTTGGAGTTTCCCTACGTGATCGAATTAGAAATGAAGAGATCCGCAGGAGAACCAAGGTAACCGACATAGCTCGATGAATTGCCAAACTTAAGTGGCAATTGGCAGGGCACATTGCTCGCAGAACATATGGCTGTTGGGGCCGAAAGGTTCTGGAGTAGCGACCGCGTACCGGAATACGTAGAGTAGGAAGGCCTCCCACAAGGTGGACCGATGACCCTATGGAAGCCGCAGGAATCCGCTGGATGCGAGAAGCACAGAACCGGTCGAGGTGGCGGTGCTTGGGGGGAGGCCTATGTCCAGCAGTGGACGTCTTTCGGCTGAAATGATGATGATGATGATGACGTGTGAGTGTTCACAGACTGCCACCCTCACAGCTGTCATGCCGTGACATTCTGGCTACTGCCTGATGATTCGAGTTCGTGACACTTACTTTGAAGTAGCAAAGTGTTTTAAGAAGCCTATTTCAGATTCCATGGAATTGGTATGTGAAATTTACGTAGTGTGTTGGGGAAGTAAAAGAAACGAATTGTAGTGTAATTTTTTTTTCCCAATACGGCAGATTTTCTGAGAAAAATAAGAAAATCTAAAACCCAAAAAGGGGGCGATGGTATCACAACCCATGAAAATTATCTTACCTAAGTGACGATATACGCTATTGAAGTTTTGAGAGCTTTAAAACGTCATATTGTCTCAACATCAAATAATTCCTATTCCTATTCTCCATACTAACCATTAACTTGACCACATAGGTAATTACTGACACATCTGATTGACACATAATTGCTATATCGCTACGCTATACCGCAAGATCGGAAAGGGGTCAAGGTCACTAGCGTTGATGTCCCTTACGCCTTTTATGGGTTAGGCCATGCGGAGCGACGCAATGGGGCATGACAGGCATTTTGTGTGGAAAGATAGAAAATCGTGGTTATTGTGTAGAAAATAAGATGCATAATTATTATTCTTGGAAGTTTACAGGTGTTTTGGATTTGCTTCGAATGATGCGTGGCTCTTAGTTTAATAATAATTATATTCATTTTCTTATTTCGCTTTCTACCGACTGTATGGTCCACACAATAAATTAATAACTATGCATATTTCACACCGTACAGAAATTGTTTTACTTGTTCAAGGTGTAAATGAAATATCGGAAAACCGCACGCTACGCAGACAGGACAAAGTCTGTCAGATCTGCTTGTACAAAATATATTTTACGTCACACCTGGCCATAATGTGAGTATTACCGCACGCTACGCGTACAGTAAAACTCGCATTGTGGCCAGGTGAAGACGTAAAATTGTGTACTCACCACGGGCAGTAAAAAAGAAAGCCCTCTATCGCATATTTACAACCCTCGCCTGCGGCTCGGGTCACAAATACCTGCGATTTCGGGCTTTCTTTCTTTCACAGCCCTTGGTAAGTAATGTACTATTATAGTCATTATCCCTATTTACATAAATAGCTAGGTTTACATTTTTTTTTATAAGAAACATAAGAAGTATGTACTTTACTTGTGAACTTCACAAGCCTGTCTCGTAGAGTCTTTGGGTGTTATTGCCATTATGAAAATGCACATTATATTAATGGAATGTTATTGTTACAATCAAGAAGCACATGAAAAAGTGTTTTTATTTTATAGCAATTAAAACATTGTCTGGAGAAAGAACAGATAAATTAAAAGAATAAAGACGATTAGAATAATACTTTGGGCGCAATGTGCATTAGTTGTTTGGTTACATTTCATATTGCATTGCTTTAATTTGGACGGCTCATTTGTGTTACATTTTCTGTTACGTTTCACTAATCTTTAACTAACATAAGAAAGAGAACTGAAAACTTATATTTGAAAATATGCGTAGATAGATAGAATATTATGATATTATATTATGTACACCATAAAACAGCATAAGACTCTTCGAGTCATATTAGCGACCCAATGCTCCTCGATTTTTCTACACTTTTGCTAAGCTATGAATAACAGAATAACTTCCTCAACCCACATACTAATTTACAAAATCCAAACAAACAACGTTACTTACAGCTTTGTCCCCAAGTTGTTCCACCCTACAATGCAGGAACGCGGTCTGCCCGACCACGGTGGTGACATTCCGAGGCACATTGTACTCGAAGTACGGAAATGACCCGACACTGTCCTCCCCGTAGTGTGCTGTACCTGCGAGCAAAGAAGTTTTTGGTTTAATATTGAATATTATTTTATTTACCCAGAGACTGAAAAGATTTTTTTTTATTGTTGTAGGTATATTTCACTTTGTGAAAGTGCTCAGCCGAGAAAGTATAATATAATAATATTAAACGTTTATTTTCTCTACACAAGATTTGTACTAAGTGCTAATATTTGACTATAGTGCACGAACAAGTAGCTAAGTTTGTGACAGACTGGTGCCTGAAGTAGGTTCATTTAAAAACCTGTATTACAGGTCACCAGGCCCTCCCACGGCTTGATGCCTGTGATTTGGACCATCATTACAATGCAGAATACTTAACTAAGGTTTAATTAAGAAACATAAAATAAAAATACAAAAAGTATTTATGTTATAACACAACAAGGTCGAATTTCTCCAATAAAATTGAACGCGATTTGCCGCGCTGTGCTGTCAGTGTCAATATTCCACTACATTAACAACACTGATAGCTCCTAAACGCGGTGTAGATGTGCTGGTCGCGTTCAATTTCATTGGTGAAAGCCCTTTATGTATTGCTGCGTTTCGGCTAAGGAAATTCAACGGTTCATTAGAGGCACTTTAAAAAAAATTGTTTGTTAGCTTGGTAACAAACATGGGAATATATCATCTAGGCAGGATGTCGGCCTATTTTTCAACATTATATCTGTGACGAAATCATTCAAAGTAGGTTATCGTCGCCTTAAATGACAGATTAATTGCATGTAGATAGTGTGGACGTACAACAAAATGGGATTTAATAAAATCAAACGAAAAAGTTCACTTGTATTCAAAGGCAAAACAGAATCCGCCAAAAACAAGCCATTCTAACGAAAAATTAAAAGTTGTTTTGCATACCATACTCAAACTGTCACTAGTGAGTATTGAGCAAACAATCCTTTGAAATCTATCAGACTACTAACTTTAAAACGAACTGGCCAGGTATAACTGTGTGCCAATATTTTGGAATCAAGCTGCATTCAATCGCAGTGACGTGACTTTCACATTCGCTGTACCAGTCTGTGCACACACCACGCGTACAGTCGCAGTCTAAAATTGTTTATTAGATTTCTGCTGTATGCTTTAGTTTAGTTTAGATTTAGTATGCTATTTCAATATATTTGTTAAAAAATCTTTTAGATACTGTTAACAATTTTGTAATAGATAAACTGAATTTAAATCTTATATAAAACGCACACTATGCAGCCAAGCATATTATAAGTTGGGGGATTACATCGCTGACAAAAATGCTTGGCTCAATGCTGGTCCTGCTCCATAAGGGCGCATAAACTAATTGATTAGCATTTGAAAATATTATTGGAGCTGCTGAAGATTGTAAGACTATGTTTGCATTGTTTAAACTCAATCTCCTTGAATTATATAATTACATAGCACAGGTGTGAGTACTATGTACTATAGAGCTATCATTTACCGGGTAATATGTCTTTTATTGACTTGAATGAGCTCTGGCGGCTGAGAGTATGTTATGCTCACTCAAATGTCTCGCTGGTGGTGGCGTGTGTGTTAGATCATTAAGTTACCTTCAAAATGGTTGAGCTAAATGATGCTAATCCATGCGTTATGTTCGTGAACGGTTCGGGTCGTCAGTTGGGACTGGTCATCTCTTAGCTGCCACGGCTTACTTTAATTTTTGAATTGTGTTTCATAAATGTTCTTGTAGCACTCTAGGGCACTTACCTACAAGCAATTGTAAAACTTTACCGTGGAAAACATTTTTATTTCGCACCTCTACCACCCTCTACCTACCTAAATGCGTTGTCGATACGTCACTGTGCGATGTCGCAGCGCGATTGTATTAAGCTTGGTCTAGATATCAGATATACACGTTATACCGTATTGACGTCATGTTCACGAATGAATTAAAGCGCTTTCCAGCTAACGAAGAAAGCGCTTTGCGGTAGTGTGAACTCTTAACAAATTGTATACGATATGTTACATAGATTATATAAAAAGTGTTACATTCAAAAAAAGAATACGTCAAGTTTTATGGTGTTAAAATTATCCCCAAAACTAAGTGAGCCTTTAGAATGTTTGAAACATTCATTCGGTAGTATTATTTTGCTTTTTTATGTTATCAGGTTAAGCTTCATTTGCCGCGGTTGGTCTGTGGATGGGTGACCATCTTTACATACAAAGACCCCTCCGTGACTCGGAAAGCAGTACCTATGGCGTTGGTCCCGGTTGTCATTTGTATATCTTGGCAGTTGTTACAGGTCGTCAGTCGAAAGTCTGCCAACCGTGGGGAAATTCTCTTGGATTCTGTCTGGGACGAACGGAGAGTTGTATAACTCTCCGTTCGTCCCAGACTCCTACTGACTAAAACCACACTGTACGTTCCGCTTCCACGACGGCTTCTAAGATTCTCTGTCTATTTTCTCCAAATTAACATCGTATTTGCATTCTATTTTGCATCCTTTTCCTAGATAAATTGGACCAATTTATCTTCTTTGCAAGTCAAAATAGGAAAAGAAATGTTAGTAACCTTACAGCGAGTCTGTAGCTATAATAAATTATGCGCTAAGGGTCACTTTGACGTTCCAAACACATGGGTGTTTGAATTTTTATGAGAAAGTTCTCTATAAGGTTTCCGGTTTCACGATTTTGTGATTTCAAGTTATTTATTTGTTTGTTTGTGAAAAACTAAAAATATAATTATTATTTGAATCCATGATTTTTTTTGATGTAATTAAAAATAAATTAACCTAAACTAAATAAAACGAATAACAAAATGAACTAAAATATGGCGTCGAAAAATTCCTCCGCATCGCTAACGACTGGTAATGTACCCAAGAGACTGGCGGCATTGCCACGTTGTATGGCAATGCTTAGCCTCTGGCCAAGATAAAAGCCAGCCCTTGGGTCACGGGAAGTGTCAACTAAAAGTAAACAAATGAAAATAATTTATCAATAAAAAAAAAATACTTTGTTATTTTAAAACCATGGACTTACACGTTTTCCTGTAATTTGTAAGTACAGACTATTAGCTGTATATAAAAAAAAAAATTGGCTCTGTAGTTTTGGAGATAAGGGCCAATGGTCACTTTTCATTTATTTTCTTAAATAACTATAAAACTATTTATATAAAAAAAATTTCATTGTCTCCCAAAAGTGACTGCAATTTTCCAAATTATTTTATTTTCGTTACACGTCCATGTTTGGATCACAGAAATTCATAATGTGTACCAAATTTCAACGCAATCGGTCCTGTAGGTTCAGAGCAAATTGGCTGTGACAGACGGACAGACAGACACACGAGTGGATCTTATTAGGATATTTTCATTCACACATACAGAACCCTAAAACAGTAGAATTAGTTTTTGGGTTGATTAACACATTTTTCAGACATCCTTTTGACGAAATCTGAAATGATTTTTCACTCTAGTGCTGATGTCAAAAGCAATTGTGTGTAGCACTGCATGTGGGATTATTATAATTGACTTACGTCTCTGAAACTAAGCTCTGAAAACACCCACATACCAGAAAAATTCTAGTGTTTTCGTTTTAATTTTTTCAACATTGCCATAAAATATTAAAACAAACGCAACGGCTAATGCAGCTCATTATATCATACCTAGGGATTCCGTTTGCTGCAAAAAGAATACAAAATGACACAATTATCCTAAACAAAAGGTGGTGCTGATTAAGAAATAATTCAGGACGGAACAACAACTGAACTATAATGTTTCTGTTTAGGTAAGCACTCATTTTAGAGGTAATTTAAGCCCCCTTTTTATGGATGAGACAATGTTGTAATCATGGACGTACAATATAAGGTTGACTAGAAATACCATAAAAGCAAACGATACTATTTTAATGATACTATTCCAATTTAATTTATTATTTTTTGACGTGACAACGTCTAATAAATCGATGAACGCTGGCTGCATGCACGAAAATGTCCCGTTACGCTCATTGTACGCTTGCGCCGCATCAATGTCTTTTTATGACGTTGTCACGTTAAACTATCGTCCGTAAACCAACTTTACAGACAACCAATTTTTTCTTACTAAAAAGCGCCTTCATCCTCTCTCCTATTAAAAATTAACTTTGCTGTGCCCGACAGGGTCCATAATTGATTCGATGTTTTAACATACCAACTGTTGTATGTACACATTATGGCATGCAATAAAGTATTGAGTATTGAGTACTATTATTATTGTGTACCTATAATAAAAAAAGTTTTGAATCGTGAAAATAAATATGTAAAAATTGATGACTAAAATATTTTCAATTTCCTATTATTGATCGAAGAATTTCCTTTAGAAGTTGAGAGTCTCAGCAATCAAATGAACACAAGTAATTTAATTCAGGGAAAAAAAATAATTAAAAAAATTGGGTTCGATGCCAGGTTCAGACAAACAATTATTTCAAATTGTGTGAATGCAGTTCGAATTGTTTAAAAAAAAAATGAAGTCTTCATTCAGTATTTTTTTCTATCTACCGTATTTAAGGTACTTCCCCTCCATGTTGCAAAGTCGTGGGACGCCCTGTATATACCCGAAATATATACAAACATAACCTCACGTTTTCTTCCCATGGGGCAGAAATTATAGACCGCCACCTGCTACAATCCTTATATACTCTATTTGCTTCGTTTACGCTAAAAGCATCTATCTTACCTAAATTTCATTTCTAGTGCTGGCAAACCTGTATCCTAAACACTACTAAAATATGTATGTAGCTTAATCTTAAGCAACTTTAGTTGCAAATTGTTACGGTTTGTCTGAAACCTGAAAGTCTGAACACGGTCTAACCTTAGGATATCGGTTTTCCCTCAGTAATTGGATTGCGGCAGGCAGGCGCTTCGTGTAAAATATATGTTTAGTTGCACCTAGTAAGCTTAGAAGCTGAACTAAGTTTTGTCTTCTTTATTCTACATTTTCTTAAATATTTTCTATTTCACTGCGCTGTTTAATGAAATTTGCACTGAAATGGGATAATTTATAGGCTAAAATGATAACTTTTTTTTTCTTAAATATTTTATTTTTATTTCTGGGTTTTAGTTACATAATTTAAAAGTTGATAGTCTTTAAATAACAGTAATAAACTGTACAAGTATATAAAAAAGGGACGGAAAAGAATCAAAGGGCATCAAAAAATTCGTCTGCATAGTTGTCAATAGGAAAAGTGCCCAAAAGGCTGACAGCATTGCCACGTTGTATGCCAATGCTGATTCTTTCGTTGGCCAAGAAATAAGCCAGCCAATATTAATATGAGTTTAAATATAGTTTTTGTTCAAACATTTAAAAACGTAATTTAAATATGTTTGAATAAATAAGAGAGCATAATAATAAAGTTATAAGTTTTTAAACTGTCATGGTCACTAATATTATTATTAAAATAAACGGGATATTTACCATGTTTATTAATTGTGTGAGTTCCCGATATTTCGGCGCTGTTGCAAGCACCATGATCACGGATAAACTGAAGTCACGGCGGGTGGGTGTTTATGAGCAGACAAAACGGTCTACCCTCTTTCTTGTTCGTTTTTTGCACTCAGTACCGCTACCACTGTCACTCGCAACTCGATTCTGTTCCCGACACACGAAACTCACTGTGTCCGCTCGCGAACTTTTTTCGGCACTTCTTCGGCCAGCATCGCTTTTAGCGATAAGACCGCCCAATGTGTCACCCTATGTTACAGTTCTACATTTATATCTGTAATTTTTATTGTGTACATAATAAAGAGTATTCTATCTATCTATCTGTCTATCTACAGCCCATTCCCTCGCAAAGAGGAGGCTTGCGCAACAATAGAGCTGAATAGCAATCTTGTACCAACACAATAATCTATCTTAATATTATGTACCGTGTGGTGCTGGACGTAAAGAATAGCACCACCCCATTTCCTCCTGCAAGTGTCGTTTAAGGCGACTAAAGGAATTACTAGAGAATGGGCAGCAGCATTCTCTATGCATATTTAACACCATACTGCGATCGCCCCCCCAATTGGGGGAGGCTTATGTCCAGCAGTGGACGTCTTTCGGCTGAAATGATGATGATAATGAATATTATATAGAGGTCAAATTTGTGGGATTGCATCCGGAACTAATGATCCGATCCCAAAAATTCATAAATGGGAAGCTATTGCCGAGTGTTATAGGATACAATTATGTTATGTTAAAACAAGAAATTTCACGCGTACAAAGCCGCGGGCAGAGCTAGTAACATATTAAAACTAAAACTAACGCTAAACAGAGTAAACGAAAGCAGAACCTCGCTAGAACGCCAAACACAGCAGTAAATTAAATTACGACAAATATCATTTTAAGCTGAACATTTTAGTACTAAATGCAACTTTGCCGCTTAACTTGTTAGCAATGCATAAAGCAAGTCAAATATTTATGCAATCGTTTGTATAACTTTCATTTACATTCAACCAACCATGTTTACACATATGACATTGCCATCGTTTTAAACACTGAATACGATGTTTGATGATAGCCTGAGTATGTCTTATGGGCATTAAAAAAAATCCTCTACTGGGAAGCTCTTGGCCTTCATCTCACTTGATGGTAAGTGATTTATCATCACTTACCAGCCAAGAGCCAAGAACCAAGCTTATGGTAAGTGATTTATCATCACTTACCATAAGCTTGGCTCTTGGCCGAAGGTGGAAGCGAGCTTCACCCGGAATTCTCAACCACAGAGGAACTGGCTATCTTACCTCTAACTGCCGAAACACAACAAATGCTGTTAACATTGTTGTTATGATGACAGACTTAGATAAGATGGTGGTAGTAAGCCAGGTGGACTTAGAACAAGCCCTACTACCAACCAAACCGAGCAGAAAATTTCGCCTCAGCTAGAAATCGAATCAGTTGAGTTTAGTAGGAGCTCTTTGTGAACGATCTTGTCGGGAAACATACAAATTTCTGTCGTCAAGCAGTGTTTTTGTGTTAGGTTAAAAGAGTACGTATAAAGGTGTAATATGGCAGGCAGAGGCCATAGCACGAACGCGCAGCGTTAACAAATCGCAAACTCGATCGATTCAATCCACTTAGTCTATCGCAGTCCACTGCTGGACATAGGCCTCTTCCAGGCTGCGCCACAACATTCTGTCCTGCGCCTTCCACATCCATTCTGTCCCAGCTACATTTTTAAAGTCGTCGGTCCATCTAGCTGGGGGGCTTCCACACTACGCTTATCGATGCGCGATCTCTACTCCAGGACTCGTCTGCTCCACCGGCCATCGGTCCTTCGACAGACATGGCCAGCCCACTGTCTCATCAGCTTGCTGAATCTGCGAGCTATGTCGTTAACTCCAGTTCTTTTCCGGATAATTTCATTCCTGATTTTATCCTTCAAAGAAACTAAGAGCTTAGCCCGCTCCATAGCGCGCTGAGCGACCTTAAATTTGTAGACCAGCCCGACGATTATTGAATCGAAAATGCAACTGTAGAAATGCAATCAGCCAATAGCATTAACCTTTGCTAGTTTTTAAAATATTAATGACGTGTAAAAGTAATTGTATAAACCTACTTACAGAAATAAAACATTTTCATTTTGGTTTAAATTTTTGCCAATAGTTATGAATAAAGTTCCTCCCCGACCCTTGACTGTAAGTGAAGCGCCAGCACGCGTTTTAGCTGAGCAGCATGTAATCCAAACTCCCCACGATAATAATCAAAACACTGATTTTATCCAGCCACCGTCGGACCCTTGCCACCCTCCCTCCGACTCAGCTGCCCTATTCCGAGGTTCGTACCCCACAGGGGGTGCCCTTAGCGAGCAGCAGTCGTTTAGTTTATAGTTTTTACGCCCTGGCTGGAAGCATTAAGTTTCGTTAGGAGCTTAAGGCAGCCACAGGAAAGTCCGGTTAAAGAGTCGGAACCTTAGTGGTTACATTCTGAGATGCCCTAGATAAAAAAAAAAATATATATATATATAATGTCTTAAAAGTAAGTTATATTTATATTAGTTGTATATTATGAGCGAAAAGAGTACCTATTAAGAGTATTTTAAACTGGTACTAATTTAAGTTACGTCTATTCCGCGCGTTCGCGATAGGCCCACATAATTATGTAACTAAGTAAGTAAAATACGACGACACGGTTGGCGCAGTGGTTAAGCGATTGACTGATGCGCTGCGTGTCGCGGAACAAAGATTTGTATGACCTATAAGTAGTTGTTCCGGGTCTGGTTGTTTGTGTATGTGAGTTTAAATGTTTGTAAACGCACCTACGATACAGGAGAAATTCCTAGTGTGGGGCAACGTTTAAAAAAAAAACTTTATTTTGCATAAAATATGGTACACAAAAGGTCTTAAATATAAATAGTTTCACATATTTTGCTTACTTATTTCAGCATGCAAAACATACCTTAAATTAAAATTATAGGTGAATAAAAACACTTCAATCGTTACTATTATGACCACGTGGTAAAAAAAATCTTTAAAATTACATCATATTATTATATTGCTAGTGAGATCATATTTTGAACTTTCCTGAGGCACTGATTTATCTATGAAAGAAAAAGAAAGAAAGTAAAATAAAAAAATAAAAAAAATACAATAAAATATAATTAAGTTAGAAAAAAAAAACAAATTAAATCTTAACTAGGTACAATAAATTATTATTACGATCGACCCACGCCCGACGTTCCAATATCACTTGTCTATGTTTTCTGTATACATTAAGTGGATCGTCGTGCAATTCGACCTTATTACAAGAAAATATCTTTATAGAAGTGTGTGAACAAACAAACGACCAATTACTTGAATGAGCACTGTAAATGTTTTGCGACCCAGTGTATTGTTGCACTAACGTTTCATATTAGAAGTAACAGCTGTTATTAGGTTCATACCTTTGTTCAAGAAAATAAACTCGTTTCCAGAAAATGGTGTTCAATTATAACTGGACTTGAGCCGCGAGAGATTTTCAGTTTCATCAATTTTTTTTTTGACGGTCTTGTGACATACTTTTAAGTAAAATTGAAAAGCTGACTTTGAAAACTTTAAAGTCAAAATCAAGTAATTTATTTCAAATAGGCACATAAATGGCACTTCTGAACGTCAAAATTTACACGGAAATAAAATTGATTGTAGTTGCCCCGTCCAAGAGATAGTTTCGTATGAAGAGGAATGGGCAAGAAACTCCATTGTTACTCTTTTAATCTGTTTTACAATCTATATATATAAAATTCTAAGTCCTGACTGACTAACTGAATGACTGACTGTTATAGAGGTACCGGTTAAAGAGTCTCAACCTCTCAAGGTTAACTCTGAGATGCCCTAGATAAAAAAAAACCTATTTAATCAAACCGACAGGCGAAAAAAACGACAATTGTACAAGGCTTTTCATTCTTTATGAATGAAATAAAATAATGTTCATATCTAAAGAAAAGAAAAAAATAAGTTAATTCATTTTATCATAATTTTTTTATGAAACTTTTTTTGATGATATCGCAATAACGGGTTGGGAAACGGGGGAACGAGAAATTTCACGTGGACAAAGTCATGGGCAGAAGCTAGTTTAAAATAATTAAATTAAAGTCGAAAGCATACACCTTATTCCACATAATTAATTCAATACAACAATACCTACCTACTGTTTGTATCACAGAAAATAGATAGCATTACAACGGCTTTAATGTGATTAAACAAAGGTAAGCACCGTAAGCCTATTAACAGAGTTTCTGCTACTATCGAATGTTATCAGTTGGATTTACCACTACTGTATAATACTGTATTGTTATGTGCGGTTGGGTTACTTTAAACAACCCACCGTTACATTATTATTATTAATTTTATTTATTAAGGCACCAAATCCCAATATACAAATCACAAATACATAAAATTAAAGTTCTTAAACTGTCATGGTCACTAATATTATTATTAACACGAACGGGATAATTACCATGTTATTATTTTTGTGAGTTCCCGATATTTCGGCGCTGTACGGGCGCTGTGAGGGTAGACCGTTTTGTCTGCTCATAAACACCCACCCGCAATGACTTTAGTTTATCCGTGATCATGGTGCTTGCAACACCGCCGAAATATCGGGAACTCACAACAAATAATAAACATGGTAAATATCCCGTTCGTGTAAATAATAATATTACATAAAATTCATTACAGCATTAATATAAAATACTTTTTTTTTTTGTTTGTGTATAATGTCCTAATGCTGGGCAAAGGCCTTCCCCAAATCCTTCCAAGACCTCTTTTCTCGCGCTACCTTTAACCAGCCTTAGCGATACGCGTCCAGGTCATATCGTGAAAAAAAAAAAAACATAAGATCATGAAAATAAAATACATTAAAATTCAATTAAAAAAAAATATATTTTTTTAATTCAATCTACTTTCCTATCGCAGGTATGCTGCAAGAGATTTCATCAGAAATAAGCATCACCTTTGTACGTATTTTTCTGTCCCTTTCTTCTTGTCTGTTTATATGTGTGTACATAAATAAATAAATAAATACACATTAAAAAATAAAAAATAAATATTACAAAAATTAAAAATTAATAACACAACATCTTAACATCATAATTATTAACATTCCGAGTTATGTTACTATACAGATTGTATAAGTGTGGTCAAATTTAAGGGGGTGGTACACACCATCAAACTGTACAACTTTAAAAATAATCAGCCGTCCTATAAATTTGAGTTGAAAAGGTATTGTAGTTTTGGGTCCAGTTGAAAACCAGCGCCAGGCACTAGTTGTCTAGCATTTTTGCTGAACTTGGCCTTTTTGGCGTGGCACTGCCTAATTTTTTACATTGCACTTTACAATTTTTATTTGATAAAAAAAAAAAGTATATATCTGCTGTAAATTATATTTTGTCATGTGTGCCTTTTACTCTGTGCTAAATAAATAAATTTTCTTTTTTCTTCTTTCTTATGTACGAAACAGCTGATAATTTTTTCTCGATTACAATGTTGGTTCCATGGGGAAAGTTGTTCAGTTCGATGGTCTGCACCGCCCTTAAATTTGACTACACCTTTCTGATATACTCAACCAATGGCAGTTACTAAAGATCCAATAAGAACCCATGCGGTGACTTACTTCCTTTTATTTATTAATAGAACAAAATTCTGTAAATGTGTGCATTTATTGTTTCATAATTATCAATGTCTAGTTAATGCTGTGCTTGTTTCTTTTTTTTTTGTTTGAAACCTTTTTTCCGGCGCGCACACAACCATTTACCAAAGTTTCATCACAACGGTCGAGCCATTTCCAAGTTTTTGGGAAACTAACGCACGGCAGGAGCTGTGGTGGTCCAGTGCTATCGACCCCGACTTACGACTGCTTGTTTGTGAGGCAGGCACTTGACTTTATGTATTTAATTTCATCACCACTGCTCTCATAACGGTGAAGGAAAACATAGTGAGGAAATGTCCTAGAATAAATAATTATTCGAAGACAGTGATATCCACTAACCCGCACTGGGCCCGCGTGGTGGATAATGGCCCACTCCCTCTCACAAAGAAGGCAGTGGGAATATTATAGGCTGATTATGCTACGCACGGCAATTGATTTATATATTATATATATATATATATATGTCGGAGTCGAGTTGTATCCGGTACCCCAGCACCATCTAGTCGCGTTTGATGGAGTTATTGGAGTTCGCGCCAACGAGTCATGACTAATCGGGACGCCAGTGCTGTTTAGCGGCGCATGACGGAGTACAACATAACGTTCGACCGGTGGCAAGTGATCGTCGTACATTCGACAAGCAACGGTGCAACGGTGCGGTGCGGTGATGCGGTGCGGAGCACCGGTGGCGGTCAAGCAGTGAAGACGTCTAGAAACTGTCGCGCGTTCGGTATAGTTGTGTCGTGTTCCAACATTAATAACTTTGCATACCCATTACTGTATAGAATCAAGTTCTTCTAACTGAACAGACAGATGTGCTGCTGGGGAGTTTGTTCCACTACTTCTTCTCAGCTAAAGCATTAGGAAGTGATGAAAGGCCGGGCGTTTTGGGGGACTGTCTTATGTAATTTTGATTCTCAGCTTAGATTGAGTAAATGACTTTTGAGTTTAATTCGGTTTTTCTATTGCGCAATAACCAACACTACCCACAGTATGCCCACAGTAGTTAAAATATGGCTAATGATAACAAGAGAAACCTACCGTTCTTCGACATATAGATATATTGTAGTTCTCATCGTTCAAGTTAAACATTCGATTCTTATAGAAAAAAGTCTGTTTAGGTAATTCTTCAAGGAAAATTAAGCCTTTACCCTCACTTTAAGCCTTTAACACTCATTATTCACGATGTATTACTAATCACACAAAATAAAAAACCCTACTCCTTTCAAGGAAAAGCCCACAAAACTCCAAGCTAACGAGAATATCCTTCACAACCTTTTACGAAAATCGTCATCAAAGGAGAAAACGGTCTCACATATAAAATGCTAAAAGAAAATCTTTTTGCATTCGCATCCTCTACCTAATGCGTTTAGATAGCTAGATATTAGTACTTCCTTTAAAGCCTAGCTTAGTGTAAAGCTATTAGGTCAAGTGGCCGCCGTGTGTGGCTTCTAGTTAAGCCTGTTACATTAATAAGAATCCTGGAACCTTCTGCAGACTTAAATGCAGAGAAATCTCTGTGTGGGTGACGACTCGATGTGGGATTAAGTAGGTTTGGCAGTGGTGGTCGAAATCTTTGAGATTATGGCACGTGATTTTGTTAAAGAAGATGTTATTAAAATAGTCGATGAGATTTTTTTTCATAAAACTGATGGTTATCTGATAGCAAGCGATAATGTGGTCGACGACACTTACCTGTAGAAGTGTAATTTCAAGTAGAGAGTGAATAGATTACATCTAGGTAAGTGTCGTCGACCACATCATCGCTTGCTATCAGATTAGATAGTGGTCAAACGCTTGCCTATCAATCTACTTAAATGCTCGTGCAGACTGGCGCGATTTCGCGAGCTTGACAGGCAGCGCGACCCTTGTCGTGCCCGCGTTATCGCACCAGTGTGTGGGAGCCTAAAGGCGGTATGAACCGACAGAGACCGCGCGTACTAGTTTTTTGAATCCATCGGAATACATAAAAACAGTGTTATAAAAATCTGAAAAATAAATAAATAATGATATGTAAGGATCTGGCGGACCTGCAATCGCTCTTAATAACTCGATTTGTTTAATTTTGCTGGATGGAAAGAAAATCCAAGATTACCATTTTTCGTAATATTTAAACAATCTCATAGCTAGAAAACAGATGATTTCCCTTATTTTTTTATATAAATTGAAAGGTAGTAAGATTTTATAGCCTTGGGTTTGTCTTGATAAAATAGCTTCTATGTTTTAATACCTACCAAATTCGCAAGGCAACCACTAGCAACATTGATAGAGCTTACTTTAGTCGTCTCGATCATAGCGGCTTAATAAAAATCTTAAATTCATTCACTGACTGACAATGCATAACCTAAACCGCTGCAACTGGGTCTAAAAGCGTGAAATTTTGCACAAGAGTTTCTATAGCGAAAGTGAGCAAAAAGGAAGAATTTTTGCAAATTAAACTAACCCCTAAAGGGATTAAATAGGGCATGAAAGTTTGTATGAAAGTTCGTCATTATTGCCGATAAAAAATACCACCGGGCACATGGCTTGTAATAAAAGAAAACAATAGATATATTATTATTTATTTATTTATTTTATTATTTATGTACACAGTTAAATACATAGAGATACGATATCATTATAATTTCAGTACAAAGGTACTGCTTATTTCTTAAGAAATTTCTTCCAGCAGACCTGCGAAAGGAGAAATGAAAAAGAAATGTAGACAAGAGTGTGTGAGAACTGGAAGAGGAAAATATGAATATGCAAAGTCTTAAACTAAAATATTAAATATAACATATTATTATACTTAAATGAAGCTAAAAAATATAAATACATATAAATAAATATATATATATATATATATACATAAAATACTCACAGTTGAGAGGAAAGGTAATGCTCTTTTACTCGATATTTGAATAGAGATACAGTTTTTAAATCGCGAATGCTAGGCGGAAGCGAGTTCCATAATCTTACGGCATGGACAGAGAAGGAATAAGAATAGTAGCTAGTTTTATGAGGATGAGATTTAAGGAGGGATCTAAGGTGTGATCTACACGGTGCGTCGCTAGGACGAGCGTATGAAAAACGCTCACGTAGGTAGGAAGGATAAGACGGGTTGTGTAAGATGTTGAATAGGAGACATAAAATCCGAGTGTTCCTGCGAAGGCGGATTGGGAGCCACTTGAGTTCCTTGCGAAATTGAGAAACATGGTCATACTTTCGAAGACCGAAAACAAAGCGAATGCACAAGTTTTGCAAGCGCTCAAGCTTGTTTAATAGCTCCTCAGTAGCATCTAGGTAGCAGGCGTCGGCATAATCTATAATCGGCTGAATTAGTGTTTGTGCCAAAGTAATTTTAGTCTTCAAGGGCAGGAGACTCTGGAGGCTTTTCAGTGAATGAAAGGAGAAATGTACCTTTCGACTGACCTCATTGACCTGAGCACGCCATGACAGGTTAGCGTCAATAATTACAACTAGATCTTTGGCGGTTTCGGTGTAGTCAATACGAACACCATCGAGATATAAAGGCATCAAAGAAGTAACAGCAGCCGCATTGCGAACGAATCTGCTGCCTATGATCATGGCCTGGGATTTAGTTGGATTAATTTGTAAACCAAATGACTTAGCCCAAACGCTGATCATTGCCAGGTCATGATTCATAGCAGCAATTTCAGAACCTGCGTCAGCTACAGTAAAATGTCGGTAAAGCTGCAAATCATCTGCGTAGAGATGAAAACTAGAGGAGATTACTCGGGTAACAAAGTTGATGAAAATTGAAAAAAGAAGAGGAGAGAGAACGCTACCCTGAGGAACACCCTCAGTGAGGCTACACCAATCAGAGAAAGACTCCTCCAGGCGAACACACTGAGAGCGTCCCCGAAGATAAGAACCCCAAGCTAAAGCGGAAGAAGAGAAATTGATAGATTTGAGGATACCTAGTAAAATGTCAAAATCCACTGAGTTGAAGGCGCTACTAAAGTCAAGCAATACAAGAACAGTAAGGGACTTATTTTCCATTGCCCAGCGGATGTCGTCAGTTACTTTCAAAAGCGCGGTTACAGTACTGTGACCCGAGCGAAAACCGGATTGCAAAGGGGAAATTATCGAGTTTGACGCCAAGAAAACTGATACTTGCCTATGAACTATGTACTCAAAAACTTTAGAGAGAAAAGGAAGAATAGAAATAGGTCTAAAGTGTGTTAATAAAGTAGGATTGGTAGTCTTAGGTAAAGGTATTATATGAGCCTGCTTCCAAACTGACGGAAATGAGCAAGAGGAAAATGAGTGGTTAAAGATGTGAGTGAGAACAGGAAGCAACGAGGGAAGGATAAGAGTTATCATTCTTGAGCACAACTTATCATTACCGACTGCTGAAGAAGTGATCGCTAGTATAGATTTCTTAACGTCATCCTCCGTAACATCGCAAAGCATAAAGTGAGAGCATTGTGGTAATGGCAAACTGGCAATACTCTCTAGGGTCGCAGCTTTGACAGATGGATCAAGAGAAAAGGGAAGGAGAGAGAAGTGCTTATTGAGATCATTGAGGTTCACCTCCTTACACTGGTTGGTAGGAGTTTTGCCTATGCCTACAGATTTGAGAAATTTCCATACATCGGAAGAATATTTTATTATATTTTATTTAAGAATAGTAATGACAAGAATATTTTCATGTTTTTCTTGTTATCTTTTTTTTTTTTGCAATGACAGATATTATCAAATACAAATAACAATAGATATAAAAAGAGGGTTTTATTGTTAAAACAGAACAAATTCGGATTCAGATAGGAACGTGATTACACAAAACGAAATGAACTTTTTTACGACAAAACTTGTATATCACAACATTTTATGAGCATATCCCTAAATATGGACAAAGTTAATAAAGTAACAAATCCAGTATTAACATCGCACGTAGTCATATTACGTTCAATCTTTGGTGTATCTTCTTGCCTCAAAACAGCTTTGGTAACCGTTTTTATTCTGATTGTAAAATACGAAAAAACATTGCAAATAAGAACAGGTTCAGCCTCGAAATTTTCTTTTACGAGTATACTTATTGTTTGTTTCTTAATAGTATCAAAAAAGATTTGCATCATATTGGATCTGATTTTATTGCAAAGAGATTTTGCTATTCACAAAACTTATGACATAAAAGTGTTTGACAAACATTGGAAGTTGTCTCTCCTTGAGTGGTAATTCAATTATAATTAAAGTAGGGATTTCTGTAGAAGGTACTTCTCTAAGTGAAGTAGGTACTTCGAATTAATATGATTAAGGATTTTGACAGTAATTTATTTCTATTAAATTCTAATTCTAAATTAAAGCAACGGTTTTGGAATGTTTTGTAAACTCTTGACAAGACAACTCAAAATATCGCTCGCCTTGATAGAACCAAAATAACCTGTCGTAAACAATTGAAGTTCTTAAGGAACTTAAAAATCTGAAATATCAAATTATGAAGACACAAAAAAAACACAACTGACTTCTAATTCAATTAATTTTTCACTCTGTAGTACTTTTTTTGTATTTTTTTTTTCACTTTTTAGCTATGGTACCTATCCCACACCAATTCGTGTACCTACCACTACTTGCAACAACAGATGTAAACAACAGTGACAGGAATTATTACAACATCATCAAATTAAACAAAGTAGATTAAATATGTATTTATCATAGCTAACTCAAGAACTACTCAAGCATAATTAATAAAATTTATATGCGACCACTGCCGACCATGCCGTGTGGTGCCAGACGTAAAGAATGGCACCACCTAATTTCCTCCTGTGGGGGTCGTAAAAAGCGACTAAGGGACTTACTAGGGAATGGGCAGCAGCGTTCTCTATGCATTTTTAACACCATACTACGATCGCCAAAAAATATATTTGAGACCCTCACAGTAAGCCCTTTCATTTGATGGCACAAAGTACAGTTTGTAAAACTGACCCAAATATTCTAAATTCATTTATTTACGGTTCACGTCCGTGTTTGGGTCACTCATATTGATATGTATACCAAATTTAAACTTAATCGGTCCATTACATTCGGAGAAAATTGGCTGTGACAGACGGACAGACAGACACGAGTGATCCTATAAGGATTCCGTTTTTTTTTCCTTTTGAGGAACCCTAAAAATACATACAGATGACCAATATAACTTCCTCCTTTTTTGAAGTCCAACCGCGACCGCGATTGCGATTGCGGTTGGAGGTACCCAATTGCACCATGCGGGTATTTAACTTAGGCTTTCAGCTCATACTCGTAATCTAGTCTGTTAAACCGAAGTACAGTTTACTTTGTTTATAGTTTATTTCAGTCTTATTTATTTATTTATTATTCACGAAATCCACAAAAGCTCTTTGGAATTGTAACTTAAAATATTGTTAATTGTTGTTGTTATTGTTGTTGTTGTTGTTGTTTATTATTGTTGTTTGTTTGTTTTTAATATTGTTTCGGTCTTTTTAGTGCATTATTTTTAAATTGACTTTTTTGCAGGCGGGTTTTAGATTTTTTAAATTATTTATTTATTTAATTATTGATCTTTTATTATACGTGTTTTATTTAAATACTAGCTTCTGCCCGCGACTTCGTCCGCGTTAAATTTCTTGTTTGGCAGAGATATAGGCTGAAATATGGAGAAGGACATAGGCTACTTTTTTACGCGATAACCGACATCCACGCGGGCGGAGCCGCGGGAAAAAGCTATCCATACTAATATTATAAATGTGAAAGTAGCTCTGTCTGTCTGTATGTTACGTTTTCACGCCTAAACCGCAGAACCGATCGACATGAAATTTGGCAGGAATATAGCCTGGGATACAGAGAAGGACATAGGCTACGTTTTTACGCGATAACCTACATCCACGCGGGCGGAGAAAAAAAAAAAAACGGCAAAAAAAGCATGGCCGTTGTATGGGAGCCCCCCTTAAATATTATTTTTTTCTGTTTTTTGTATTTTTTGTTATAGCGGCAACAGAAATACATCATCTGTGAAAATTTCAACTGTTTAACTATCACGGTTCATGAGATACAGCCTGGTGACAGACAGACAGACAGACGGACAGCGGAGTTTTAGTAATAGGGTCCCATTTTACCCTTTGGGTACGGAACCCTAAAAACTAGCTCTTCAGCTTTAGAATAGACTACCTCGCAGAGTTGATCATTATTTTGCTGCGGAGTTATTATAAAATAGTTATATCTCCTAAGATAATGATTGAAATGAAATGATGTAAGGGTAACTTTGTTCAAAATTAAATACTTGTGATGAATAACGTATTTATTTGGATAAGGATTAATACCATGTTTATGACAACTCCTTCGCAAATAATGCATTAATTACGAACAAATTTGATTACCATAAAAAAGGTTATAGTGAGTCACTCTTAAAATATAGACATATGCTGTCGCGGACTTTTTTTTAGAACATTTAAAGAGGAACAATTCCATCATACATGATATTTGCGTAACTTAAACCGTTTACGCAGCGCACGCAACGGAAGCTCTCAAAAAGGAATAATTTTCCCCGTTTTTGTAACATTTTTCATTTATGCTCCGCTCCTTTTGGTTGTAGCATGATGAATTTTTCAATTCCAACTAGTAGTTCCTGAGATTAGCGCGTTCAAACAAACAAACGAACAAACAAACTCTTCAGCTTTATATATTAAGTATAGAAGTATAGATCTTTTGCTTTTTGTATAATAAATTAATAATGCGTCATATTTGGGACAGTGCTCCTGAATGGGCGAGTTCTATTACTGGCTGGACGTACGACGCTTTGCGTGAGCTCAGTACAGAACACGCAAGATAACCACTCAAGATCATTGGCATTATATCTGCGTCTTAACACAACTTTTGAGTATGCTACCGTATGGAGCGAGACCAAGCAATCCCATTATAGTTCAAAAGAAACCCGAACAACACTTGTACAAAATACCTACCTTAAACTCTTTCAAGGTTCAAACTTGGACGCAAGAGCCATCAACCGAAGTGATAACGGTTTTGGTAGATCAAGTGAATGGTAACTGCAAAACGCACTCTGAATACACAGCACCGTTTTCCTCGACAGTGACCCCCAAAGTTTTCTGGGCAATGGAACTGTGGCAAAGGTCTAAGAAGCTACAAGCGGACTAATCAATAGTTAGAGAAAGATACTTTTAAATTGTTTACTAGAAATGTTTGATGTTAGGTAAACAAGTCACGTTCGTATTCCCTAAAGAGTTAAAGTGTATTTTGGTCAATTTGTCGACGAAGTTATTTTTATTTATTTATTTTTAGGAAAACTTACAGATAAACAGATACAGTAAGAAATAATGTATGCAAAATAAGGCCAATTACAAGTTTCCACATGTAGTTTATAAAAAATATTAAACAGAAAATTGAAAATAGACTATAAATCTATATATATATATATATAAATCAATTGCTGTTCGTTAGTCTCGCTAAAACTCGAGAACGACTGGGCCGATTTAGCTGATTTTGGTTTTCTAATGTTTGTCATAGTCCAGGGAAGATTTAAACGGTGAGAAAATATGAAAAAAAAAAAAATACTATTAGTGAACGGCTGGACCGATTTCGCAAATTATTTTTTTTTGTGTTTGTTATTATCAGCAGAAGGTTGGACGGTAGGTAGGGTAGGTAGGGTAGGGTAGGGTAGGTAGGTAGGGTAGGTAGGTAGGTAGGTAGGTAGGGTAGGGTAGGGTAGGTAGGGTAGGGTAGGTAGGTAAGGTAGGGTAGGGTAGGCAGGTAGGTAGGGTAGGGTAGGTAGGGTAGGGTAGGGTAGGTAGGTAGGGTAGGCAGGTAGGTAGGGTAGGGTAGAGTAGTGAAGTTTATACTATATTGCCTTTGCGCGTAGACAAACTGCCACAGTCAAATAGCTTTTGACAGAACGAAGTCTGTCGGGTCAGCTAGTAACACATAAAAGAAAAAGACTATTTACGCTCGAAAAAGCCTCTTCGCTACGCGCTTTTGTTTTGTTATGTCTGAATTTTCCAATCTAATCCCGCATTTGTATAAAATATGTATCTTATTTATATTAACGTTGTGTCAGACATGTATTGTTAGCTATTTTGTTCACCTTTTTGGCAAGTTTTCGACAAGTTTTTTGACAAGTTTAGCCATCTCTTTACAAAAAGTTGTAAATAGATGGCAAAACTTGTCGAAAACTTTTAGGTATAAGCGATGAATGAAAACACGGCGTTACCTTGATAATAGGCCAAAATATACAGGGTCAAATTAAATTAGCTAGCGAAACTCCGCAGACTCACTTGAGACAAGAGACCTCATTACACCGGTCCTATCAGAAACTGCTACTTAACTACTAAAGATGATTTATATTTCCATTTTAATTGTTAACTACTCTACTTAATACGTAGTTATACGAAGCTCATTAATCATGACAGTACTCGGAGCTACTAATTGTTAATTTTCCGGGATTGTATTTTCATTTCTAATTATATATTTTAGTGGAAAGAGTTAATCTGTCTTCCTCTGTTACGAATTATTAATTGTCTTTGTTGTGGCATCATTTAGATGTCTATGAACTTCTACCATTTGATAAGAATTTACTTTATCTCCATTCAAGGCCGGCTCCACAGACGAGTTCTTTAATTTATTTTTCTCAAACGTGCATGGAAATATTGTCATTTTTTTTCGAAAAAAGAACACGCCAAGTATTGAATTTACGAACAAAGAAAATCAAATCCATTACAGGAGCGTTTTATGAATTTAGGACATTACAACGCTCCAGCAATGTTACAACGCTCCAGCAATGTTACAACGCTCCAGCAATTTTTTATTTCCTTGCATTCTTTTAAGAAAAGCACTATATAATGCCCCGGCGGAAATGGCAATTGCCTGTCTCGTATTAGTGAAGGCCGAGCCGTAGGCGAGGCCTTCATACTAATACTCGACCTGCAATTGCCTATTTCCTGGCCTTTGCAATAATGTACTATTTACTAGCTTTTGCCCGCGGCTCCACCCGCGTAGATGTCGGTTATCGCGTAAAAAAGTAGCCTATGTCCTTCTCCATATCCCAGGCTATATCTCTGCCAAATTTCATGACGATCGGTTCAGCGGTTTAGGCGTGAAAACGTAACATACAGACAGACAGACAGATAGACAGACAGACAGACAGAGTTACTTTCACATTTATAATATTAGTAAGGATTTATCCGGTTCATTATCATTTGCCGAGGCTTTTCCCAAGTAGCATAATGATGCAGCTGAATATCAGTATTTTTCATAGAACGACTGCCTGTCTGACCTCCACACTACTGGGTAACATGATACCCGTTGGTAAAACTGATTGTCAGACTTTCTTGCGTCTAACTACCCGTAACGACTGTTTGTGTGAATTTATCTAGTTGATAGTGTCTCTCCAGAAAACTGTGACATACCCTTATCATTTCAAATAGTTGGAACTGTAAAATTCTAAAATCCAGTGCACACGTATTTAGTTCCGAAAAAAATTCAGAGGTGTCACCGTACATATTGACTTTCACGCCACAACGGTAAACATGAACTGGCTACCAAATAGTGGTCAAAGTGAGAATGTCTTTTGTAAAAACAAACGTTCTGTTTGGTACACACGATGCAAAAGGCTCTAACAAACCTTTTGGCGGTATAGACTCCATTTTTAAAGTGACATTGGAACTGACACCTGGTGCTAGGTAATTTGTGCATAGAATACTGAAACTTTTTTGTTTCAAATAAAACTAGTCTAAACTAGTGCCCGTGTAGGGCATTTATGAAATTTCAGAAGCTAGGTGCACTGTTCCATTTGGAACCAAATGGAACCGTGCACCTAGCTTCTGAAATTTCTGAGTAGGTTTTAAAAAGAACTTTTATATGGCTAATCAGTGTAATTGGCTACTCAGGTTAATTTGTCATGAAAACCTGTATATGACTGTGGCGGCATCTACAACGCCACATGCGAACTACGCATCAAAGTCTTACGTCACAAATCCTGCATCGCGCAATCAGAGTTTACCACGCGACTACCATATAAAGTATGAGTCTTTATAATGTGCACATATCGAAATGAGGGAATCTATGCTTAATTTTATAAATATAAAGAAAATATATAAATATTTTATTTGATATTTTTGCTGTATTTTTCCGTCGATAAAATTAAGCATAAATTCCCTCATTTCGATATGTGCACATTATAAAGACTCACACTGTATACAACATCCCGACATCAACCGTCGGGCAGTTGCCCACCAGACACGACACCCGTCTGGTCGGAGGATCATACCTCTATATGACTATGAAACGAGAATAAAAACGACACATGCTTTAACTATATAAAATAAGCTTTAGACGTGACAACGTCTAATAAATCCATGAACGCCGGCTGCTTGCGCGAAAAAGGATGACTCATTGTCCCGTTACGCTCATTGTACGCTTGCGCCGCATCAATGTTTTGTAATGACGTTGTCACGTTAAACTATCGTCCGTAAACCAACTTTACAGACAATATTTTATTTTATTTCATCCTTGAAATTGCAAGTCTCTACGTATTGAAACACATTAAAGGATAAATGGGTCTCAGAATAAACAATGAGCTACGGCCTTAATTTTTGCCTACAGGCAAAACAAAACAAAACTGAAACTGTCAAGCGACTGATTACAATGAATAATTTTTCCAAAACGGATTATTCGACGAAAAAAAACAATATTAGATGCCAAAGCTGTTCCGGTTTTGCGTGCCATACATTTGAATGCATAATATTGCTTGTCAAACGAATATTTCTGATGGAGAAATTATGCATTCGTGTCCCAAAAAGGTAGACAAAACAATGATTTATTATACCGCAGTTTAGGTCAGGGACGAATCAAAAATGAGTATGGGAAATACCAAAATTCTTATATATGAGTGACTTACAAACGTTTGACCCACTTACGATGAGTGCAAAAGTTGAAGAGAATCACTAGGAAGACGATAAATATAACTGAGTTCTTAAAACAACGATTGGTGAAGTGTAATGGAAAGAACAAGCACTGTTCGTTTCGTGAGATGCGAAAAAACTTTTTGAACATTACTAAAGTTCTTGCAATTTAAGAATCTTCTACTGAATAAAAATTTTAAAACAGACTGGCAGACAACGCACAGCCTGAACGGCTGGGTCTAGAAGCATTAAATTTTGCGCAGTACCTTATTTAACGAAAGTGAGCACTAAATAAGGATTTTGAAAATGTTTCCTTTAAAGAAATCATACCGGGAAAGAAAGTTTGTATGGAAGATTGTCATTATTGCCAATATGAAATCCATCGCGCTCGCGGCTTGGAGGTAAAAGAATATATATATATATATATATATAATATTATGTATATATATATATATATATATATATAATATTATATATATATTATAATATATATTATATATATATATATATATATATATTTGAATAAAAGTGAAAATAATGTTTCGTTTTAGTCGTCGAAACTTTTTTTCCCAAAATGACCATAAAAAGTCTCTATGTCGGACATTGAGAGTTTAAGGGCTGTGTTCACCAACATTTAAATCAACTGTTTAGATATTTAATCAGTTGTTTACTCAACATTTCATAGGAAATTTGACATAAACCAACTGTTTAAATACCTAACCTGTGGTTTGAATGTTGGTGAACACAGGCCTAAAAGTGCTATTTAAAGCCGTAGAACATGGCACCGGTAAAGTGCTGCACGTAAAGGGACACTTATTCAATTATGGACCTGTCCATGACGCTCACGTTTATGGAAAGGTCTAGAAATTCTTCTTTTCCGTGCAAAAATCCATTACGCGATCTGAGTACTGCCAAAGAATCTTATTGATAAAGGGGTCCTTTTAGTAAAACCTTTCTGATGAGCGTTGCCTTGAGAATAATTGAGGAGCTATCTAATCAAGGAAATGAAAAAGAGGTACAAGAATCTATAAAGGTACGAGATAAATAATTCTAATTCAGCGTTTTTCGTGCGAATTTTAATGGGTAAAAGCCAATCGGTTTTTTTTTTTGGTTTTGTTGGCGTAGCTTATGTAATAATAATATAATAAACTAGCTTTTGCCCGCGACTTCGCCCGCGTGGATGTCGGTTGTCGCGTAAAAAAGTAGCCTTTGTCCTTCTCCAAATCCCAGGCTATAATTATCTCTGTCAAATTTCATGATAATCGTATCAGCGGTTTAGGCATGAAAACAGACAGACAGAATTACGTTCACATTTATAATATTAGTATGGATTGTTTAATTTGAGACAGCATAGGAACCATTTTCATGTGTATTATTTGAGGGGTTTGGCGCTGATAGCCGAAATATAGGCTTTTGCTTAATTCGGCTACAGATGGCAAATTTATTTGTAACAAGAAAGTAAAGCCTTTATGACATATTAATCATTGTAAAAAAGAAATAAACTTTTTTTTTTTAGTACACACCTACTACAACTTATACAATCGGATTAGTAACAAATTCAGGAATATCAAACAAATTAGTGAGTTATGTACTTACGAGGCATTTCAAGCGGACAATGATTCCGCTTGGGATGCCTCAGCAAAGGACCTCTCGGATCCACAGCCACGACATTATGTTTAGCAGTAGATAAAAAGGAAAATTATTGTGGTATATAACTTAGATTAAACATAAAAATGATGGAATAAGTAAATAAATTTTTCTTACGACTTGTTTGGCTTAACTATCAGACCAAATGCAGTAGTCCTTGAATAATCTTTCATAATAAGAGCTTCCCGTAGTACGTAAAAATAAAAAAATATTTTAATCTATGAAATCGTTTATTCTGTAAATAGGATAATAGAATCGCTTTTACAGGTCGTGGTCATGGAGTCGACATTTCCTATCTGAATACCCCTGAGAAGAAATAGCGAAACAAACTCAGGGGTCAAAGTCTCTTTTAAGTCCAGACATAATCTTGGTCAGATCTTGAGGACCATGTAGATCCGTGTCTGAAATGGTATTTTAAGGAAAGAACCATACAATTTTGAGTGGATCTGTTCAGTCAGTGCAAGCGTTTGTCAGTAATCGTGTAACTCAAATCAGAATTTAAATCATTATCACGTAATTTCAGTTTTATGCGACACTAGCTAACATTACATTCTCCATTAAGCTCATACTCACTAATTTCAAGGATACTATACCCATTTCCAGGGTAACATACACCTCCATAATTTGAGCCAACCTAAATGTTGGCCCATAAATAAAATTTCCATTAAAACCCCGCTAACAACATAACCTAGTCCTTACCGAGCTCATAAAGGCTGTATGTTACAGCAGTATGTAATACACAGTGTTTGTTGAACGAGCGTAACTTTTATAATAAAGACGGAGAGTGGAGGAAGGCCTATAGACGGGTAAGTGGCTAGGCTCCCAGAAGAGAACTTCGAATGTACTTGAGTACCTACTTTGTGATATGGTATATGTTAATGGACGCACCTGCTTGTAGGTAATGCAGGAGGTACTTTGGCTGGAGTTATTGTCATTGTTTGAGGATGTGGGAAGGATGATGTCAAGGTCTAGGTTGATGGTGATGGTGAAAAAGAAATTTTTGAAGCAACGATTCTGGATAATTTAGTAAAAATACTTAGGTTGGGTAGGAGGCTACTTCAGCGCTATCGAAGTAGCTTTGATAAAAAATGTATCGTGATAAAAAGATGTTTCAAGTTAGTTCCTCACTTATTTTGATAAAGAGTTAAAAGAAAGAAAAAAAAAAATCGCAGTCATAAGGACTGCCGACAGTAGTGAAAACACAACACTTTAGAATAACTGTTCTTTTATACATATAGCTCATGGAAAGCGTTCGGTGACGATGACGCGTGTTCCGTGATTTTTGTTCACCCAAAAAATCTAAAAATCATAATATTTTATTTCACATAAACCTACATGGGCACTTATGAAACGTCAGAGGCTAGGTGCACGGTTCCAATTAGTCGTTTCCTATGGAGTAATTGGCTTTACAATATTATCAAATAACAGTGTTAATAGGTATGGGAGGACAGTGTTGGCCTTTCAACAATTATCAGGTACTTTACAAAATAGAAAAGTGCCAACAAATCTACACTCTACTAGGCCTACAGCGTTCTCACATTCACAAAATAGAAAATAATCATATAAAAGATTAATGACATGATTGCAATTACAACTACAGTAACAAATCTGAATAAATATCATGTCCACAAAAGCCACTAATAAAGAATTGGAATTCGATTTTTATGCGAGTTCCATGATTTTTGTTCACCCGAAAAGTACACATATATACACAGTATACATAAATAGCTCATGGAAAGCGTTCGGTGACGATGACGCGAGTTACATGATTTTTGTTCACCCAAAAAGTGCTCAACGCACCTAAATAAGGTTTCACTTCAACAAGCGAACGGCGAGCAATGAGTGTAAATCAGCTAAGTTAATTTTGGTAAGGCCATTGAGCACAAAAAGGCCTGAATGAACAATTCTGAACAAGGTTGTTACATGAATGAATAGGAATATTGGATCCTAAGCCCGATGTCAAATAGTGGGATTTTATAACAAAAATCTTGTAGTTGATTGTAACGCTACTCTTTCAGAAACGGTTTTTTGAAGTAATAACTTCTTTAGGCACGTTGTGCACTTTTGGGATGGGGAAAAGCACTGAACTCGCGTGTTCGTCACGCTCCGATACATATGTACAGATGTGTGTGTATATATGTATACATATACATTATACTTAGCTGCTCCCCGCAGTTTTACCCGCGTAAGTTTCGATTCCGTGGTTAATAGCCAAAATTTTGCTTCAATGGGTTACGTTATTGCAATTTCCTTAAGGATCTCAAATTTATTTTTAAATAAATTATAGCCTATGTTACTTCCTGATAATTTAGCTTTGTATTGGTGAAGAAATGGTTAACCCTAGCTCACTAATCATATTTTAGAGTAACACAGTCACTAAACAGTAGGTGGTATAGTAACCGGTATGAGTCGTGAGCACAGTGACACCTGCGCAGAAGTAAATTTTTAGGTCTCTTTGGCGGAATGAAGAAGCCGGGGGGCGCCGAGCTGCATGCAATTGGTCCGTCAGCCGATACTCGTCGTCTATTGGACTCTCGCGTGTCATTTTTATTTAGCCGAAAGTGTACATGCGCGAGCTTACCCCAACTACTGCCCATCTGTGCTCACGACTCGTGTCGGTTATTATAGTCATTTTGACTAATAAAATGAAACGTCAATATTTTTCTTGAAATTACATTTATTAACTAAAAATGTAGGTAACATGAGATGACATGTATTAAGACGTCTTAAAAACTATTAGACACTTTAAAAATGTTAATCCTGGCAGTCTGAGCAGACAGAAATGGTATGTTTGCCTCAAATGGCCTTCCTGCAGGAGTGGTATGATACTTTGGTCATCCTGTGATCTAATATGGGTAAAATGCGCAAATTTTAAATTTTTTTGGCTGTGCTTGAGAAGTACTAGCCACAACATCTTCAATTTGCAGGATATCTTTGATACTGGCCTTGATATTCTTTCTCAATGTTATAGTACCGTTCCCGCAACCATGGCTCAATGAGATCGTTAGCCAATTTTTGCAGGCATGCTCTGCGTTTCAGCGGTTTTTGTCGTTGCCGTACCATGTTAGATACATAAATGGTATACGCATTGATCATGCATAAGTTCAGCATATTGAAAAATATGCATTGAGGCCATCTAATTGTTTTGCGATTGCAGCTCATGCCAGAATAAATCTTGTCGACAGTATCAACGGCTCCTTCATCATAAGAGTGATTATTATATATATATAATTTTTTAAACTGTCATGGTCACTAATATTATTATTAACATAAACGGGATATTTACCATGTTTATTAATTGTTCTGAGTTCCCGATATTTCGGCGCTGTTGCAAGCACCATGATCACGGATAAACTGAAGTCACTGCGGGTGGGTGTTTATGAGCAGACAAAACGGTCTACCCTCTTTCTTGTTCGTTTTTTGCACTCAGTACCGCTACCACTGCCACTCGCAACTCAGAACAATTAATAAACATGGTAAATATCCCGTTTATGTTAATAATAATATTATATATATATAGTATTTCTGTTTCAGTTTCCTCTGACTATTCTTCGTCACTTGCGTCGATGTTTACGCAAAACTCTTCTTCTAAGTCATCTCTTTGTTCAGAGTCTGAAAGCTCACCAGGTAGTCGTGCCAGTTTTTGGTCATCATTTCCATTGTCAGAATCATGCAAAAACTGCAGAATTTTATCTTGATCCCGTATTTCTTCTGCTACAAAAAAAAACCTTATAATATCACACAGCCTTAGCCTGTTGAGCGCACCGATTATGGCAATTACTCTCCAATTAAAGAGAAGCCTTGCTGCATCGGACGTTTCTCGACTACCGAGACGGACTGGAAGAGACGTGATAATTACTTCTCGTTAATAATGGTCTAGTGACGTGACAATCTGTAATTATTAAGGTCTTTGAACGTAGTGTTGTTACTGTTTCGTTTGTCGCCTTTGAACATACTAATGTTGTTTTTCAGGGATGATTTTAAATACTAACATAACAGATAAAAAATGAAAGCAAAGAAAAATATTTTATGTAGGAAACGCACAGGAAATAAAAAAAGGAGCATTTAAATCTAACAAAATGTACATTGTTAACAACATCACTATAAATAATGGAAAAAGACCCGTGCGAGGCCTGTCTGATAAAATACTGGCATGCTTATCTCCACCTCGGGCCTCGTGATATCACTTAAATAAATGTAAAATTGAGAGCAATAGAAGATGTTGCTCGATATATTTACATACAAATAAATAAAATGTAAATGTCTGTTTGTAATGTCAAAATAACAGCTTTTTGCTAAATGATGAAAGTATATACGGAACTTATAACGAAAAAACTTATTTTTTTATCTGTCTATCTGTATATTTGTTCCGGCTAATCTTCGAAACGGCAGAACCGATTTTGACGGGACTTTCACTGTCAGGTAACTGATGTTATAAGGATTTTTTTTAAAGAAAATGCCACGCAGTCGAAGCAGCGGGTAGCAGCCAGTGGTTGTTTTTTTTAACATTTTGGCGAGATCAACTCAAATGTTGTCAAAGCTCTCTTTACCTAAATTCAACGATAGTGTTGATAATCTTAAAATCAAATCATCAATTGGAATAAAGTATTAAGGGTGCGGTCGAATGAAGAATTATTTTAGTATCTAGTAGCTATTTAATAGGTTATGAAGAGCTAAACCACAATTTTATTTACGAGGTTAGAGCGATATGGCAGTATTGGGATTTATTTATAAATGTTATGTTAAGTAATGTTTAAACATACATTTTTGGCTTATTCCACTAATCCCCCCTGAGAGAATCCCCCTCAGTGGAAAAAACTGAACCCTAATGTAAAAAAATCACTTTCAGGGGATCTTGGAATAAGTTATTTTTTGTTTTTTCAATTCTAGTTTTCCCCCCTTAGCGGGATTATCAGGGATGAATTCTAGACTGTTTTCAGATTCCACTTTTCCTTCTAAGGGGGATTTTCAGGGGGGATTTCTGGAATAAGCCAAATTTTTGACGTTTAAACGCCACGCAACTTTTATAAATAAAGGATATAATAGTAAATTAGTTTTAGCTACTTTATTGCCCTCGGTATAATAGCTATAGTTTTCATTTTGACCGCGTACTGTAGTAAAATAATTTCAGCATTAACAAAAAAAAAAAAAAAAAACACCTGAAAAAATTCCAAAGAGCAACACCCGAACGGAACTCAATGTACATTTTCTACATACAGGAACTCCATGCCCAGATAAGGTGGAGTGATACATACACATTTCAACGCACTCAAAATATACAGCCACATAAGACCCAAATATTTCACACAGAGATAACCTTTATATGGATTCTCAGCACACCTCAGGGACCCAGCTCGTAACATTGAGCGCGCACTGACGTATAAATGGGCGAATTTCTATGATTATGTCTATTTTTACAGCCTTTCTCCCTACCGGTAAGTTTTTGGAAGAAGTTTTCTACGCACCGTTTAGTTTTCATCGTTGTTTGACATAGATTTGAGTTTGAAGGATTAGCCGATTTGGAGCAGTTTCATAATATTGTTTTGTTGGAACAAAGTTCCTTAGCGTGGGTTGTGGTAGGAGTAGATTTGAAAATCGTCAAGGAAAAAGCGTTAATAATAATCTGGGTCTGGGTCTGGTTGATTGTGTATGTGAGTTTAAATGATTGTAAATGCACCCACAATATAGGAGAAATTCCTAGTATGGGGCAACATTTTTTTGTGGGACGGCATTGGACTATACCGCACACGGGAGTGCCTTTGCGTTTTCTCAGCTATTGCAACCACTTATTTGCTTTTAATGCCATCCTTATGCCTACGGTATAGAAGTTAGGATCGGTTGAACGGACTGTAAAAAAGGTTAAGTTAAGTGTCTAATCTTATTTCAAATGGAATATAGGTGCAACGTGTGTTATTAGTTGTTATGTCCCCACTACGACTTTCTCTCTCAATTTGACTCTTTCTACTATATACGAGTGTGTGTGCGTGCGAGTATTGCGTAAATACCTTTGTTCCTCACGGAAATCCCCCGACCGCACACGTTTTTGGGCGAAATACGATACAACTTTGGTCTGGATACTTGATAAGCACAGTTTGTTCTGAGCCTGTGCTTGTGGGGCTCGTGGCTAAGTAATAACAGCCACGCGGATCGATCGAAGTTTAAGCTACGCTTGCCGCGGTCGGTTCGTGGATGGGTGACCATCCATAACATAACGAGACCACTCCGTTCCTCAGAATGCACGTTAACCCGATAGCCGTTGTAGATTTGTTGGCACTTTTCTATTTTGTTAAGTACCTGGTAATTGTTGAAAGGCCTACACTGTCCTCAATAACAGCTAAAAATCTTCGAAATGAATGAATACCGCGTAAAAAATTGCAATTCTCAGGGCCTTACTAATAAACACGGAATAAAGTTATACAAAGAACAACCGGTATAACCATACATTTTTTGACGTCTGTACCTAGCATGACTTCATTCCGTGTTTATTTGTATTAGGAGAAATGTTTACTTTATATTCACTGATACTCAGTACTTAAATTTCAACCTTATGTGTATACAGGTAGGGTTGAGGGTTTGAATAAAACAACCATACTGTGTACTGGTTTACCTTTTGTTCTTGTACAAATGCAATACTATCAGTTTCCAATGCAAGACTTAATTTCATTTCCAATTTAAATGCTGATCGAGAATTGAGAGATAAAGGTGAACGGAAAACGGATCTACGGAAATTCCAGAACATTCCAGAGAAGATTAGAACAATTTTCGTACAATGCCACGAACCGTTGAGATAGCTCCGAAGTTATTTAGGGGTCTTTGACCTTGGCGTGGCAGTATTTTTTGAACAAATAACGGTTTGTGAAGCTGTGTTTGTACAGTGTGTACCGTGTGGTGCCGGCACCACCCCATTTCTTCCCATGGGTGTCGTAAAAGGCGACAAAGGGACTTACTAGAGAATGGGCAGCAGCATTCTCTATTCATTTTTAACACCATACTGCGATCACCAACCCGCCTGCCAAGCGTGGCGATTATGGCAAACCCCCCCATTTGGAGTAGGATTATGTTCAGCAGTGGACGCCTTTCGGCTGAAATGATGATGATGATGATGAAGCTGTGTTTTGCTAATCTGTAATAAGTTCCGTAACTGACTGACTGACAGACAACGCCCAATATAAACCACTAAAGCTGGAAACATGAACATTTAATCCGATCCAGTCTGTCCCTTGCTGTCCACCCCAGTGACGCCCTAAGCCGAGGTCCGCACCCGACAGGGCGTGCCCTATGCCGCCTAGTCGCTTAGTTTATAAGTGTATGCCCTGGTTGGAGGTCTTAATTTATTGAGGCACTCATAGGAAAGTCCGGTTAAGCAGACGACAACCTCCTAGGTTGATCAGCGAGAAGACATTCCCGAAAAACCTTCACCTTCCTTCCATACCTATTAACACTGTTATTCGAAAATACTGTAAAAAGCAATTATTTTTAAAAGAGTCACCGTGGAGTTTCTTGCCGGTTCTTCTCCATAGGAAACGACTAATTGGAACCGTGCATCTAGTTTCTGACGTTTCATAAGTGCCATGTAGGTTTATGTGAAATAAAATATTTTGAATTTGATGGAATAAAAAAAAATCTTGAACATGTTCTTTAGAATATGAAAAGATGCACTCATAAAGAATTTTTTCAACAAACTCTTAAATGGATTAGCTATTAGTGTATATCTTCCGTGTGGCGCCGGACGTAAGGAATAGCACCACCCCATTTCCTTCCGTGGGTGTCGTAAGAGGCGACTGAGGGACTTACTAGAGAATGGGCAGCAGCGTTCTCTATGCATTTTTAACATCATACTGCGATCGCCAACCCGTCTGCCAAGCGTGGCGATTATGGCAAATCCCCCTTTTGGGAGAGTTCTATATCCAGCAGTGGACGTCTTTCGGCAGAAATGATGAATGATGTTTATCTTAAGTTATGAGATAACGGTTCTCTTTAGCAGTCACTTGTAAACTGGTACCTACCTACTATCTAAATGTAGATGGTTTAACTTTGCAAAGAAATCGTGCCGTGACAGCCTCAGTTGTAGGCTAAAATCTCCCGTCAGACAAAAAAATTGCTTACACGAAGCAGACAGAGAAAACATGTTTCCGTCTCGTTTACTCTTACTACTGGATCTAATAAGTCTGTCCTTGTTTCATTATGAACTTGGGACTTGTAAATTAATCACTCACGTTAATCACCAGGTATAAATTCGAACCATGTCAGACAAAACATAACAATTTAAAAAATATATAAAGCGTGGCAGTCTTTGGAGACTGCCGATAGAAGTGAAAACTAAGCTTTTTGCTCACCCAAAAAGTACACATACATACACAGTATAAATAGCTCATGGAAAGCGTTCGGTGACGATTACGCGAGTTCCATGATTTTTGTTCACCCAAAAATTACACATACATACACAGTATACACATAGCTTATGAAAAGCGTTCGGTGATGATGACGCGAGTTCCATGTTTTTTGTTCACCCAAAAAGTGCTCAAGGAAAGAAGTTTTCATTTAAAAGAAACTTGTTTGTTGGAGGTGTTTGATTGGTTTTTGGGTGACGTCTCTGAGTATGAAAATTGTGACTCCTACATTGTTGTAAATAAATAAAGAAACGATTATTTCTGTTTAGAGACTTGTTATGTAAACGAAATCGTGAACCACAGCTTCTATAAAAAAGAAAAAAAAAAGTATTAGCCTATTTATACCACGTTAGAATCTTAACATTTGTAGTAAAAAGGGGCGATATCTAAAGACTAGCGGTGACTAAGACATTCCATTAACTTGTGGATGAGATTGATGTAGAACTAAGTAGTCACGATCCTTACTAATGAGGCAACTACTTAGAAGGAATAAAATTAGCTTAGTTTAATGCGGTTTACGAGAACAATGTAGAATGCCTTATATTTTAAAACTAGGTAACGAAGTCATGGGTGGGCCTAGCACAAACGCGCGGAGTAAACAAAATACGCCTTTCGCTCACAATATTCATTTAGTTTTAAGCCTATTTGTATCACCCAGAGATGTTCTTACTCGTAAAAGGTGATATAAATTGTGTCTGCCATATTAATTTAAAACAAAGTGCTATAGGATAGTTTTATTTTATATTATAGAGGTATGAGGAACAGGGTGTGAAGTTCACTCATACTCTATAGAAAAGGGAGGATCCTCCAACCAGACCGGTGTTGTGTCTAGGGGGCAACTGCCCGACGGTTGATGTCGGGATGTTGTATATACCCTAAATACAACATCCCGACATCAACCGTCAACAGAAAAAAAGGTGTATCTCTTAAAATATTTCGTGTATGAATAGATACACCTTATAAATGCTAGTCGCGCGGTGAACTCTCATTGCGCGATGCAGGATTTGTGACGTCAGGTCTTTGATAAGTAGTTCGCATGTGGCGTTGTAGATGCTGCCACAATATACATAGCTATTTAGAGGTATGAGGAACAGGGTGTAAAGTTCACTCATATTCTATAGTAAAGGGAGGATCCTCCGACCAGACGGGTATTGCGTCAGGTCTCTGATGGGTAGTTAGCATGTGGCGTTGTTGATACCGCCACAGCTATATGATAGTTCGTGATAGTGCCTCAGTATTCATGATGTACTTACTGCATGCAGAATAAAGTCAGTTTTAACTCTATTGGGTCTTACCTTTTCATTGCTGGATGGCTGACCTGGATGGATTAATTTGATATTTGGTACATATCAAATGAAAGGACTAATTATGAGGATTTCAAATACATAATTATTTTTATAATGAGTTCCAAAGTTACTAATGATATAATGGACGAGGTGATCCGGCAGAGAACCGGAGTTGTCGACATAGCTCACAGAATAAGCAAGCTGAAGTGGCAATGGGCAGGCCATATTAGCCGTAGAACCGATGAGCGTTGGGGTAGACGTGTTCTTGAGTGGAGAACGCGAATCGCTAAACGTAAGGTAGGATGTCTTCAGGCTATGTAGAGCGACGATCTTCGCAGGTTGGCTGGTAGCAGCTGGATGAGAGTTGCCGAGCTAAATGGCGTGCGATTGGAGAGGCCTAGGTCCAGCACTGGAATGCTATTAGCTGATGATGATGATGAATGATAATAGATGATATTTGAACTCCCTTTATCTCCGAAATTGCTAAGCATAAAATTTCGAAAAAAAAAAAATACAGAGTATAGTTCTGTACTTATAAATTACAGGAAAACCTATAAGAAGTCTATGGTCTTAAAATAACATGGTAAATCACTCAATATTGTGCGAACAAACTTATTTTTTTTTTTGGGATAAATTCAAACCGACTACGGATCCCTTCATTGTGCGTAGCGCACTTGGCCTGACTTAGTATCGATCCATAATCTGCCTTCAGGTGTTCAGTATTTTTATTCTTTACTTCAGAACCGTCTTTAATAATTTATAGTTCTCTGATCCCTTACCGAGATGAAAAAGTATCGTCATTTATTCATCCTGACTCGATAGGTAAGTTAGGGTTGTCAGATCAAAATCAGAAAATACGGATAATTTTCGGATTACATGCTAAGTTAATAATTTCTGAATTTCCCAATTTTTTTGTAAATTAAAGCGAGGGAAAAGTCGTGAGAAAAGTTTTGACCATGAATATCGATGGCTAAAAAGCAGGGAAAGACAAAAAAAAAAAAACCGGCCAAGTGCGTGTCGGACCACGCACAATGAAGGCTTCCGTACTTGGAAAGAATTTATCCTAAGAACAAACTTAACATTGTAGTTGGTAAACATAATCTCCCATACATTCCAACTGCAAATGTAAGTTTGTACGCACAATATCGAAAGATTTACCATGTTATTTTAAGACCATAGACTCCTTATAGATTTTCCTGTAATTTATAAGTATAGAACAATTTTCTGTATTTTTTCTAAATGTTAGGTTCAGTAGTTTCAGAGATAAGGGGGGGGGAATGGTAAATTTTCGTCTATTTTCACTTATAACTTTAATGAATGAAAGAATGAATGAAACGCACCGACCCCAGCGTGGTTTAACCAGACTCGATTACTGGAATGAACCCAAAGATTCACACTAGCCCCTGGAGCCTCATGTTTCATGGGACTACAGTGGCCATTGTATATCAAGGAGTAGACCGGGGCGCACGATAATGGTAGGGAAGACGTGCCCATAGTATATGGAAGGATTATTAGAGCCTACAGGATATGCATCCTTAAGCAACGATTTATTTTAAAATTATAAAAAAAAAAAATTGAGACCCTCACAGTAAGCCCTTTCATTTGATATGTCACATGGTACAGTTTGCAAAACTTTTATTTTTTCTTGTTTGCCCCGTAAAACTGATCCCAATATTCTAAATTCATTTATTTACGGTTCACGTCCGTATTTGGGTCACTTCAATTGATATGTATACCAAATTTTAACTTAATCAGTCCATTACATACGGAGCAAATTGGCTGTGACAGAGGGACAGACCGAAAGACAGACAGACACACGAGTGATCCTATAAGGGTTCTGTTTTATCCTTTTGAGGTACGGAACCCTAAAAACGATGGATGGAGAAAAGGACCAACCTCGAATGAATCGGAATAAGGGCAAGAGAATGATGATATGGGCAAGAGGAGTTGAACAGATATTGAAATCATAGTTCATTAATGGAAAAGCAATATAATATTAAGGTTGTATTCCAAAATAATAATATTATTCTTTATTGTTCTCTCATAAACACAAACACAAAAAGTCAAGATAACACTTAAAAGAGACTGGTGTCTGTTGTAGGTAAAACCTGTATTACAGATCACCAGGCTTATCCTCCATCGGACAACTCACATATGACCTATGACTGTATCAAATGAACATACAGGTTAATAAAACACTAATTTAATACAAATTAATAATGAGAAAAGTGAAACAAAAATGGAAAATTAAAAACTAAAGTAAAACAAATCTGGTGGCAAAAGTATCTTAAATTGATTTGGGGGTAAGTATGATTGGGTTTGTGTTGGTGAGGTTGAGTATGTGAGTGTGTGTAGGTGAGAGTGAGTATGTGTGGGTGTGTGAGGTTATGGTGTGACGGGTACGTGTGTGTTAGCTGTACGTCGTTCCTTATGCAGCAGTATATCCTACAACCATATATTCGCGGTTAAGTAAAATTGCTGGCTACACTGGGAAACAGAAACAATACATTCAGATCTCTCTTACTTATTAACTGACTGCACTTCGTTTATTTCAACCTTATTTCAATGATAATTAAGATCACTCAAAATCAGAAGTGTAATAACTGTAAAAAGACCGTAATAGTATTTATTACTATAGTTTATTACATAATTATAGTAATTAGAATCATCAATACAAATTTCTATGTTAGTATTGGCCTCAAATACCATGAGTTCATGAAACAGTCCTTCAATAGTATGATTTGATCTTAAAGCGTTGTATTGGTGATTCAAATAATTATAATTCTGTAAATACATATTTTCAATACAGTTGTTAAACATGGCGTACTTTAGGCTATAATTATGATTCGAAAATTAAATCTTTTGCATAGGCATCTTTCTATTACACGGTCGTGACTTTTTTTTACGACCTCGATCATTACTTTTGTAGTTGAGTTTTAAATTTATAAGTCAATTTAAAAAAAATTGTAGCAAGGAGTTTTACACAACAATAGTATATTGTGATACGAGGGTGGAAAGTGGGATATTGCAAACTCGTGTCATTAAAAACCCTCACCTTCGGCTCGGGCTTGTTAATGAAAGCTCGTTTGCAATAACCTACTTTCCACCCTCGTATCACAATATACTATTGTTGCGGTCATGAATCCTAATTTGATCATCATACAATCTGACACTGACCTGAAAAATACTAAAACATAAGGTAAAATTAGTTTTCCGGGCTTTCTTAGCGCATTCCGATAATTGCTAATAAACATTCTAAGTGATCCACATATTTTGCGATAAGAAAATAAATAACAGGAAGTAAAAATGCAGAATGGCTCGATAAAATCTGTCAGTCGACAACCCTGATTGTGGTGTAGGTAACTCAACTGTGCCATATTCTTTTAGTGTTGTCAAAGGAAATATTTCTTGTGACGTAAATGCTGTTTTTCTAGTGCCTATCTATGTTTTTTCGTTCAAAGAAGGTTTTATAACCCAGTTTGTTGGATAAACAAGTAGGTAAATGTTTCATGTTTTGTCTAGAGAAAATTGTTGCTCACTTATTATTTTTACTTTACCTAGTATAATTATTTTTTTGTGTACAGAATGGATTTATTTTAACCTCACCTGGAGGGAAAGTACTCTAAATACTGGACATAGCAAATTTTAATCAAAGGAAATGTTCCTTTATTTTCAAAAAGAAACAAAAGATTGCCTTCAAAGGTTTTCAAAAATTCGCTTGCCACTCTCAATCCGAAAAAATAACACTCTGTATTATTTACAGGGTGTTATTTAAAGTGCAGGCTAAACTTATTAGTTTAGCCAACACTTTGACGTTTAAATTCTTAGCTTCTTTACTAAAGGTTATGGATATTTTAATTATTTCGGACAGTTTTTTTTCGTCTACCCACTCAAGACTCTTGCTTGGTCCTTTGTATTATTCTAGCGTTTAAATAACTAATCAATCACAATAAAAACAGTATCTCTAGTTGAAATCAACATTAATAAGTACCTTTCATGTACTCTGTTAATACGAGTATTATTACCATTTACAAAACAAAACGAACATTATTAGACAAATGACTACAATGGCGGTACTGTATGATTGCCTGTGGCGTTTCAATGAATTACCGTTAATATTCACTGCTAAATGTAAATTTTTGGATGTTGGCACATGGATAGACCATGACCTGAGTTAGGCCATAGGATACTTTTATCTCAGAAGTGCGTTCCCGTGAGATAATTTCCGACATCAACGCGGGCGAAGCCTCGGACAAAAGCTAGTATTTTTATAATTTGTAAGGTTTCCATTTCAATTTACATGTATTGCAATCCATAATATACACGTACAGGAGGTAAGTATAATAAATATAAACGATTAAGGACACTGTCGGGCACAGCAAAATTTTAAATACGAGTAGGTAGGAGAGAGGAAGAGCGCTTTAATGAGTTTCCCTATTACTGAATATTTAAATTATTTCCTATCTTTCTGTTTTTATTTTACAGCAGTATTAATTATTATATACATATTATCTTATATTTATTTATTCTCTCAATAAAATATGTGTAGGTCAATCTATTTAATGAATGTGCCATTATTAATTGCCTCTGGTTTAGTTCCCCTAAACCTAAATGTAGGAAAAGTACATGAAACTTTACCAAAACCAAGATGCGTATCTATATAAAAAATGTTTTGCTTTATACAAATTTCTACACTATTACTAACAACTTAAGTACTAATTTCTAAACCAGTCTCAAAAGACAGTTTATTCTCGTCTCCTTTTTGCGAAGACACAAAGTGCTCTAAAGCCATTTAGTGCTTAAATGCCTTACAATCTAATCATAAAGACTAGGCTTTAAAGTGTTAGCCCATTTGTAGTAATACCTTCAATGAAAAGATGGCTAGAATGGAGACTATTAGGGCTTTTAAAAGAAAAGCTAAAAAAAGTTGCTATGAAAAGTAATCGTTAGAAGTGAAGATTTTAGGCCTGACTTTGTTACTTATAGCACATGAGTAAAGACACAGAATAGACGCAAAGCTTCTAAAGCGCGTGCAAAATTGATACCTATGTTGTTTGGTAGGGTTGCCAAAGGACGATAAAACTAAATAAAGATAACGTTAACCAGCTTACGTGTTTTCAAACTCAAAGTCAAATAATTTATTTCAATTAAACCATTTACAGGCACTTTTGAATAGTCAAGGAGACGGTCAGTAAAAAAAATTAAGATACATATCCATTCCAAAACGTAGTAGGTACCTATGGAGAAGAATGGGCAAGAAACTCCATTGACACTCTTTTAAATTAAATTGTCACAAAATATTTGTTACATCTATAATGTTGAATATCTAACTAAATACAAAAAAAAAAAAAAAAAACAACACAAAAATTTAATAACTAAAAATAAGCCGTGGCAGCTAAGAGATGACCAGGTCCAACTGACGGCACCCGTTCACAAACATGACGCATAGATTAGCATCATTAAGCTCAACCATTTTCACACACAAACACACAAATCCATACACAAACATCCTTACACAAACAAACAAATACACAAACACTCATGCACAAACACATACAAACACCCATACACAAACACAAAATATCATGCACAAACACACACATCCACATCATACACAAACACAAACAAAAATACACAAACACCCATGCACTAACACACACAAATACCCATGCACAAACACACACAAACACCCATGTACAAACACAAACACCAATGCATAAACACATACAAACACCCATGCACAAACACAAACCCCAATGCATAAACACACACAAACACCTATACACAAACACTCTTCCACATACACACACAAACACTCACCCATGCACGAACATACACAAACACCCATGCACAAACTCACACAAACACCCATGCACAAATACATACAAGCATCCGTGCACAAACACACACGAATACCCATGCAAAAACACACAGTCCCATACACAAACACACACATACACCCATGCACAAACACCCATGCACAACGTACATTTTCGTAGATATATTGACAAGGTACCGTCATGATGTTAATATCCTTAAACAGTTCCCTTAGAGAATCGCGCCTGCGGAGATTATATATGGCTCCGATGGCTCTTTTCTGCAGAATAAAAATAGACTGATAATGATAAATTCAGATCTGACTAATGCAATTGATGTAATAACAAGGATATGGTTTCAATAAGCGAATGGAGTGAGGCACATGGGTTACAGGCTAACCCGTCCCTGCCACTAAAACTGCACTTGCACAATCTCTTTTACTTCCCATCGATGTCTCGATCTTCACTGAAATACAACTAGATAAACTTGAGCGAATTCAAATCGTTTGCATAAGATTTATATTTGGCTTGTGCAAATAATATGATCACATTTCTGAATTTCGTACAAAGCTCAAGTGACTTCCCATACGCCTTCGCCAGAATTCTCATATCTTGTTTCAGCTCTGCAATATTCTGTTCAATCCTACAACCTCTTATCACGTTTCAAATTCCTTCACACAATCATAATAGATATCTCAGGTCATCGGAAAATTTGAGATTAGAGATGTATTCCACCAGTTTCTATGATAAATCTTTTAACAGTTCAAGCAGTGTGGTTATGGAATGCCTTGCCCGTGTCGATAAGGCGTGCTCAATTATTTGTCCGATTTTAAAATTTTGATAAAAACACTATCTCTCTCTAACCATACTCGTATATTTTGTTTGTTCTTTGCACTTTTTTTAAAATTATTATTGTATAAATTTATATAGGCACATAAGTATAAATTGTTTTATGTATATATGTGTTTATTGTATAAGTAAATGGTACATCTCAGACACCTGCAGTATTGTACTTCCCCCTTAATCCATCCAAAGGTTGTCTTTAAAATATCGCTTTTAGCAATGAGACCGCCCATTGTATCGCCCCTTGTAAAATTTCTACATATAAATTTGTAATTTTTACGGTGTGCAATAAAGAGTATTCTTTCTATGTATATTTAAAGACTGGGTATTTACAAAAGACCAATTTTTTTTTTTAATTAGAAGTCAATGTTTTAGCATAAGATGTGTAAAGTATACGATAATTTTGGATTTTTGTTACATATGTAATCGTGTTTTTCGATTTTGTGATGTACGATTGGTCTAAGAGTTTTCGTATCATGGGATTACGCGTCCTAACAAAGTTCTTTTTACCGATTCCCATACACTAAAATCAAGTTTACTGAACCTTGATTAAAGACATGTCGTGTCGATATTAGAAGCTCTAGCTATAAAAATTTATGCGCGGCTGATTGTAGCCACATTTATTTGTACTACAATTATGTAATTGTCGAATAGTGACGTAGTCCTTACCATTTACAAATGGGGTTAAATAGAATGACCACTATAAAATGTATTCGAAAACCAAATGTAGTAAATGATCACCAAATCTTAGCGAGCAAATTAATGCGCTATTTCTGCCTAAATAAACCACTGTGATTGCCATAAAATGTAGGCTTATTACTAAATAAAGTATTTGATGCCATATTAGGTTAGGTTCAAACTGTGACCTCCTATGCACGAGTCGAGCGAGCGAAGCGAGCGGTGCTGCGGCAGCGGCCGGCGAGTGCCAGAAACGACTAGATTATAATAGAAAAAAAATATATATATGGAAATAGAACAGGCAACCTGAAACTTAACTAGTAAGACGATATTAATTTTAAAAAATGCAACTAACAAAAAAAAAACTGTTTAGAATTTACGTTTTGGCACATTTTATTTTGCGTAATTGCTTAAATAGGATTGGTTTAATTTTATATTAAAATGTGGGTTTAATTTTGGTGATCATTTACTATTTTTGTCTCTATGTTACTATATTTGGTGGTTTAATTTTGGTGATCATTTACTATTTTTGTCTCTATGTTACTATATTTGGTGGTTTAATTTTGGTGATCATTTACTATTTTTGTCTCTATGTTACTATATTTGGTAGTAAGTTAAACATAAGCCTTTACAAATCAGCAGCAGTTTAGCATTTTAGGATCATCATCGTCAAGACATTGCCACTTTTTTATTCAATCTATGACTATAAACGTTCCACACATGCCTCAAAACTTAAGACAATAACCATAAAATCTCAGTAGGACTATCCCTTCTGCTTCGACGCAGCTCGGCTTATGAAGCGTCCCTTTCAATCAAAAGGCACGTGCATCCCAGACATGTGATATTCAAGTTGACAATAGCACACGTGAATGGTAACAATTTGACGGTAACAGCGTCTTTAATTCGTCGCAGTAAGGTCAGTTTTCGCAGTTCAAGTGTTGCTAGTGACGTGCGGTTGGATAAAAGAACTCGTCCGTGATCGACACAATAACCCTTTTTGCTTCTATGGGGTTGTAAGCAGCTTATGTGAGTACTCTAGTGTATGTAGTTTGTGTACGACCAGTGATGTTCTTTTGTTTAAATTAATTATTTCTTCCACATTCTGAAAACGGATTAAAAGACGTTTGAGGCGCAAAGAACTACATGGTAAGAGTTTGGCATCATTATGCTCAAAATACCTTATTATTATAATTATCATCATTTCAGTCGAAACAAGTCCACTGCTGGACATAGGCCTCCCCCAATTGGGGGGGTTTGCCATAATCGCCACGCTTGGCAGGCGGGTTGGCGATCGCAGTATGGTGTTAAAAATGCATAGAGAACGCTGCTGCCCATTCTCTAGTAAGTCCCTTAGTCGCCTTTTACGCCACCCACGAGAGGAAATGGGATGGTGCTATTCTTTACGTCCGGCGCCACACGGAACGTCACATTATTATAATTATATTAAGATAGGTATTATAGAACCACTTGCCGCGGACAGTTCGTGGATGGGTGACCTTCCATTACATAACGAGACTCCTCCGTACCTAAAAAGGACTTGTTTAAGAAAATAAATGAAATTTGACCCCCCTTATCTCCGAAACTACAGGGCCATTTTTTTTTTTAATAAATAAAGAAACTAGTTTTTAGATTACAGGAAAACTTATAAGAAGTTTATGGTCTTAAAATAATATGGTAAATCTCCCAATATTGTGCGCACAAACTTACATTTGCAGCTGGAACATGTTTGTTCTTGGGATAACTTCATCTTATTCCTAACTACGGAACCCTTCATTGTGCGTGGTGCGATACCCACCTACGTTCATGGGTTATTTTTCTACTTCCACGCGGTGAAGATGCAGGTAAAAGCAAGTTCTTAATAAAGCTTCGTTCAATTATATGTTGCCCGTCCACCGTTAAAATAAATGCGCTACTTTTAACATAATTTATCGCCAAAGCGTTTGAAATTCGAGATATTTATCAAAATATTGCAAGTCAACATAAAATTCTTGAACGAATCAACGCGTTTGAAAACCCCGTGATTACTTGACTTTCTTCAGCTTTATAACTTGTCTTTCCTTTTCATAAATATTGCTTATACAAAGATTAAGTGTCTATGGAAATGGCAAGATTAAAAAAAAAAAAAAGACCAAATGATGAAAAGCGAATTAAGCTTTTAATAAATTGCTGCTAATTCTTCTAAGTATGTTATCGTGCGTGCGTACCTCGAAGGGCTAGGCAGAAGAGCATACAGTTGCCTTAAAGTGAAAATCTCGGGAATGCAATTTTGGTCATTTTATAAGCTCCTGCTGTTACTAACCATATACCTAACCATGAGGAGCTCGTGGCTAAGTAATAACAGCCACACGGGTCGATCCGTTAGGTTAAGCTAGGCTTGCTTGGGTTGGTCCGTGGACCATCTTTACATACCGAGACTCCTCCGTGCCTCGGAAAGCAAGTTAAGCCGTTGGTCCCGGCTGTCATTCGTGGATCTTTGTCATTCGTTACGGGTCGTCAGAAGCGCAAAGCCTGACAGCCAGTCTTACCAAGGGGTATCGTGTTACCCAGTTACTGGGTTGTGGAGGTCAGATAGGCAGTCGCTCCATGTAAAATACCGGTATTCAGCTGCATCCGGTTAGACTGGAAGCCGACCCCAACATAGTTGGGAAAAGGCTCGGCAGAATGATTTATTGTTACTAACCATCATTGATCATGTTATCTGAATAATAATAAATAAATTAAAATTAAAATTATTTTATTACATTTTTGGAAAGAAAACCTCGCAACGCACATCCTAGTTTTAAATAAAAAATTGGTTGTCTGTAAAGTTGGTTTACGGACGATAATTTAACGTGACAACGTCATAACAAAACATTGATGCGGCGCAAGCGTACAATGAGCATGACGGGACAATGAGCGTAACGGGACAATGAGCGTAATTGTACAATGAGTCATCCTTTTTCGTGCATGCAGCCGGCGTTCATCGATTTATTAGACGTTGTCACGTCAATAAAATCAAAAGTTTTGCAACCTGTAACGCCATCTATGACGAGTTTGAATATTGAATTAATACACACTAAAAGACGCAGTTTTTTCTTCCTCTTGTAAAGTTGCCTTTTTCGCCTTAATTTTTTATTTAATATTTACATTTAAATATTAGGGTGTATCTATTCAAACACGAAATATTTTAAGAGATACACCTATAGGTGGTAAAGAAGCCATGGAAATGATTTTTTTAAACCAGAGTATATTATTTAAAAAAAAAAATATTTTAAAATTACTTCATATGATGATTAATTATCAAAGTTCACCGCGCTCGTGCCGCCACCGTCGCCATGTCTGGGCGGGTCATTCATAGAATAAGTCAACTTTTTGGAAAATGCTACTCCTTTGCAAAATGTCTCAAGCAATTTTAAAATTATAATAATTATGTAAAAATATAAAACACTTAGATATTTTTTTTTTCACTGCTATGGCTTTTTTACCACCTATAGATGTTCCGTGAAAATATTTCGTGTATGAATAGATACACCTTATATATAATATTTATGGAATTGACTCATTGCTAGCTTTTATTTGATACCAATATTGTTGTTATTTATTTTATATTATAATATATGAATTTATTTAATACCAGTACTTTACATGGGGCGACTGCCTATCTGACCTCCGCAACCCAGTTACTGCGTGACCAACGCGCGGCTTAACGTGCTTTCCGAGGCACGGATTATAGGTTAAAATTTAAATTTATTATATTCAAAATTATAGTTTGTAACAATACATCATAGTATACTAACAATTGAAACTAAATAGAAAATTTAAGACAGTCAACGAAGTCCTATAAAAAAAAATCCCTAAAAAAATCTGTACACTAATTATAATTACTGAACAGATTTTTTTTGTTTGTTTATTTATCTTTTGTAATGGATTTGTTTAAAAATTCAAGAAATCTGTCTACTTTTAATTGAACCTTCGGGCTCATTTTGAAAGTTCTTAATAATTTATTTCATGATTCCTTTGTGAGTGAGTCTTCAACATTTTTTACTTTGTCAACTCGAAATGAATTCTGTCAAATTATTTTTTTTACAATTTACCTTTATTATTCTACTTTGTTTTTCTTGAATAATTTAGACGTTTCTTAATATTTTTGATGTTTTTGTTATTTCTTTTCGATTCGTATATAAGTGTTGATATGATTAAAGGTGATAATTATTAGATACTTTGAGGTGCAAATTAAAAATAAAAATTATCAATAATTTTGATTTTAATGAAATATATCAGCTTATTCCCATAAAGAATATTGTACATGTGTTACATTTTAATTATAGAATAATTGTCTGTTATTTTGACTAAAGACACTTTGAAATTAATACATAATTATAATTAGTTTAAGAACCTCATATAATTATCATGATTCTTATTTAATCGGAAATCGCAATTCTGAATTTAAAAATATCTAAAGTTACACTTTTCGCATAATTATGAAAACGAGACCCCCAAAACGAAAATCCCTTTCAAAAACCACGCTCAAATACTTACCAGTTTTACTCTACCACTTCCATTCGCCACTATCCGTGCCCCCTCACTAATGAAACACATTAATAACATCTGCGCTCACTAAAATGTCTTTTGTTCCTTGCGATTTCGGAAATTGTACCGTTCTTTTGTTACGTTACATTCGGTTAATAACTCCGTATGTAGACGAAATATTGTATAGAAACGGTATAGAGGCTTATGGTTCATAATAAGGGTCATATTGTTAACAAATGTAGGTGAAATGGCCAATATATGTGTCAGTTTCTATTTCGGTGTTTCTGTGTGGAGTGTCGAAGTAAAATTTACATAGTAATGGTCAAATCTAATTTTCAGGATAACTAGATTGAAGTAGCAAATACAAAGCGTGTTATGTTAAACCAGTTAAGGCTGAAATAAAAAATACCTGTTTTAACAAGCCGAAGAACGAACGAACGAATACTGTTCTTTCAATAATTACGACACAATAAATATAGAAATAGCAGATAAACTAAAAAACTTATGTCAAATATAATAAAAAAATAGATATGAATTAGAACCTTCAAAGTCTAATGTAATAACTACAGCAAGTTAAATTCAGTACAATTTCAAGTAACTGAGCACAAGGTACTAATTGATGTGTTCCTTTTAGTACCTACAACATAAAAACGATGTATCCTATTAGGAAAGATCGTTTAATTCCAAAAGGTCCCTATTTAAGGGTCATTTAGAAAGATCCCAATTATTAGAAGAAAAATTGATATCGTAAACGCGTCTGGCTTTCCTGATTATTTTATTGTTCTAATTATCCGTTTCTGTTTCTCCTTCGTTTGATCATTTTGGTAATATGCTCGTAGTATCTTATCTTTATTTATGAGTACTATTTTGTGTTCATTTTTGTTACTTTAGGGTGTATTTTAAAGGTTGTACTTGCTTTAATAATTGAATTTAACAATAATATCAAAGCTATTAACTGTTTTGCTAATAGGTCTTGTTACTGGTAGGCATTACTAATGGTTTATAAATACCGTACGAAAAATAAGCGCTTGGTAGTAGACCCCAGGTCAAAATACCTTATGAAGTATTAGATACGGAAGACCAAGCTTTAGCAGCCATTTTAAATATTGGCACGGATTAATATGTAGGGGAAGACAAATAAAACGATGATTAAGTGAAAGATGATCTGGGCACGGCAAGCGATTACCGAAATGACGACTAAGAAGTATTTAAGAAAAAGACATGTTGCGTCGATACCAAATAAATTGGTATAAGAAGAAGAGTGATGATTGAAATGTATTTACAATAAAAAATATGAATAAAATAAATGTTACGAAAGTATTTAAAGCAGTCAATAAAATCCCACCAAAACAAGCAACACCAACACAGCCATCACAAAATTAAAACGATACACAAATAAAAGTGTTCATAAAATAACTTTTAATTGAAAAACAATTCCGCTAAACTTGTTTGTGGCACACCACCCAAACAATAGGAATACAAGTTGAAGCCGGCAAATAAATTTGACAAACAATATCCAAATGTTGAAAGTAAAATACATTCCGAATAAGGCCCTCTATATATTGTAGTATGCGAGTGAATATATTTGAACAAAATAATCACATTAGTTGGACAAACATATGTAGTGGTACACAAATATTGTAGCACTCTACTCGTTATTTGTTGATAGATACGATTTGATATTTGCTGTGTTGTTATTTTATTTTTTTGCGGGTATTTTTCATATTATTTAACACACGTGTTCCGATACTAGGAATTCTCTTTGCATCGTAAGTGCGTTTATATACGCAAATCTCGTATCGCATACATAACTTTTTATACGAAAATTCTATCATCATCATTTCAGCCGAAAGACGTCCTGAACACAGCCCCCCCAAGCACCGCCACCTCGACCGGTTCCGTGCTTCCCGCATCCATCGGATTCCTGCGGCTTTCACAAAGTCATCAGTCCACCTTGCAGAAGGCCTTCCTACGCTACGTCTTCTGGTACGCGGTCGCCACTCCAGAACCTTACAGCCCCAACAGCCATCTATTCTGCGAGCAATGTGCCCTGCCCATTGCCACTTAAGTTTGGCAATTCTTCGAGCTATGTCGGTTACCTTGGTTCTCCTGCGGATCTCTTCATTTCTGATTCGATCACGTAGTGAAACTCCAAGCATAGCCCTCTTCATTGCCCTTTGAGTGACTTTTAGCCTTCTAATAAGGCCCATTGTGAGCGACCACGTTTCAGTGCCATAGGTCATCACTGGCAACTAATCAATTCTATAATGAAAAAGACACAGGAACACCTAGCGATTATATACAATTATTTGCAAATGGGTAGGAAAGGGTCGCATATTGCACACTAAAACGGGTCCAGTTTAGCATAATTTTAGACTCCTAGTGCCCAACTATACGAGTATGCTGCTACAGGAAAATAAACCAAAAAAGAGCACAGTAAAAAACGTAGGAAGCCTACTCTGCAGTGAGTGGAACAAGCCTGCCAATGATAAAGATAAAACCAAAAATATATATACTTCCGTTCTAGCTACATTCTAAACTTATCACACAAAAAAATTTACCGTCTGGGAATCATATTCGGAATGAAACCAATCGCTCAGCCGTTATGTCACCAATGCCATCAAACTACATTGGATTCGGATTCAATACGCTTGAGCCTTCTATCACTTCAGAATCTTCGTAATATTCAGCCATTGATGTACCATAATCATCACGTTTGGTGGGATTAGTGATCGTAAGAGAGATTAATGCGAAGGCATGTTGGTATGTCCGTCTGATATAGGTATCAGTTAATCCTTTTGAAGCCGCCCTACCTCCCTAATTCATATTTGATGTATATCATACGGTTAAGGACTTTTGCTTGGTTTGATGTTACTGGTAATATGGGTATAGCATAAATTAATTATTTTTTGCAGCATAATTAATCACCACACAAAAATATGTATTTTTCTTTATTGAGGTGTTTATTTTTATATGGTGAATCGAGTTTTTTTACGCAACGTGGGGGAGGCTTATTTCCAGCAGTGGATATGGGATATCGACAGGCTGAGTTGGTTACGAAGAGACCGATTGGTTTTTGTTCTAAACAAAGCGTTCTACTATAAGATTGATCTTTTACCATTCAACCCCAGATGGAAAATTCCCGTACTTTTAAGAACGATCGAATTATATTCTCAGACTCAACCTGTCTAAAATACCTTGACTTTACTTACATTTCTGACAAGTTTTGACTACTAGATAAAAAAGATAATTACGGGGATTAGCCTTCATGTTTCTGCGTAATTGACATAAATTGTCCATCATTATCATTTCAGCCGAAAGACGTCCATTGCTGGACATAGGCCTCCCACCAAGCACCGCCACTTCGACCGGTTCTGTGCTTCCCGTATCCAGCGGATTCCTGCGGCCTTCACGAGGTCTTCGGTCTACCTTGTGGGAGGCTTCCCAACGCTAAGTCTTCCGGTACGCGCAATGGAGTGGGCTATGTTTGGAGTTTCCCTACGTGATCTAATCAGAAATGAAGAGATCCGCAAGAGAACCAAGGTAACCGACGTAGCCCGAAGAATTGCTAAACTTAAGTGGCAATGGGCAGGGCTAATTGCGCGCAGAAAAGATGGCCGATGGGCCCGAAAGATTCTGGAGTGGTAATATTGTTTATCTTCATAAATTTTTTGCCACATCTCAAGCAAACTCAATTAATTGTTTACTGTTATTTACGTTATCCAACTACAGCAACATAGCTAACATCAGAAGACAATAAATTTACGCCCCAGATACTTGATATTCAGAAACCAAGTATTACATCACCTTTCAAAGATCTTGTGTATTAAACTAAGATAAGCCACTGTTGTATGATTAAACAGCAAGTTCTACCGTGAGGTGCCAAATTAGTTGGTAGCTTCCACAAACTTAGTATGGACAATGCCAAGTTTACCTAGAGCTTCTAATTATTCTCAACTATTGTGCTAAGTTCGGCGATATCTTAGTATATAGTAAAATAGCGTATTTGTGTATCTTGCGACTAAGGGTGGAATGCTTATTGATGACCGGAATGACCTAAATGGTAGTTCGAATTATTTTCATCTTGGTGTTTGTCGCTTCCATGGTTAGATTCAAAGAAATTATGCTCCTTTTCAAAGAATTTTACTGCATCTGCAGCTAACTTACAATTCAATTATTTATAAATTATGAGATAAGATCTTTTGTTAAAACAAATCATGCCCCATCTGTATGTTTGTATGTCGTACCTAAATGCCAATAATGCCGAGATTAACGTGGCTACATAATGGGATTTCAATGAAAAAATCATTCTTTTATAGTAATTGTTTGAGACATTGTGTCAGAAAATAAAATCCATATTAACATTTGAATTCAGTTGACAACAGAATTGACTGCAATACTGGCATCCAGCTCACATAAAACGATCATTCACATTCACGTTATCTAAAACTTAAACACCTATAAATTGCCTACAGCAATGCTGAAAACCCACTTTACAAACTACAATATTCCCCAAAAGAGCATTAATTGTGCTCACAGAACACGAAACACAAATTCATAATATCAAAGTCTATAATTTCACAGAGTTTACTGGTCCATACTCAACAGTTTATGGTGGTCTAATAGCCCAGTACGTTAGGCCACTAAATCTAACTTATGATCTAATTAATGAGGTATTAGGAAACATTAATAACGACGTTCCCAATGATGCAGAGCAAATGGATTTGACGTGTTTACACTAGTTAAGTGGCTATTGGAATGTGGTTGGAGATATTGGTGGGTAGTATTATGTGTATGGATGACGAACAGATACATATTATTAGACGGTTAATATTGTGAGTTTAGATATTAACACGTTCGGGGACACTAAATGCACATAGGCGTCATAACAATAAAACTTACTTTATTGTAGCATATGACCATTATAAAGATTTATTAACATTTTTAAAACAATAGTGTCCTAAATAACACTCATATGTAAGTCTTAAATATTTTTATTAAAAATTTGTCTATGGTGGGCAGTATGTTAAAGCAAAATTGTTAACTTATGTGCCGATATATGGCATTGTTAGTTGAGCGGCGAATTCTGAATCGCGGAGTTAAGAGTCTCCGGCGATTAACTAGGTCAAATATTTTGTTATGCAAAAATTACCTCCATATACGGTTGTAAAATGATATTGAGTTGTTTCATTATAATATCTTCATCCTTGCTAACGTATCGGTTACTGCAGAAGCGTCTTTTTGTGGAAGTTTGTGACGACTGGTATTAGGTTGTTCATATTATGGTCCTTCGAGCCGGATACGGACCGGCTTCCCTTGAATACAAATATTGCTTACAAATCACGCCATCATTGAGTCTCCTTATTACTGGTCAGTTTCCCTGTCTCGTCATTTAATTTAATTTGTCAGTTTAGTTGATTAATCTGTTCGCTGATTGGTCAGTTTTGAGGATTAGACAGATGCGTCAACTCGACAGTTTCTAGTGTTTTCTAGTTTATTTGATTCAACAAATATGCGTACATACCATACAAATGATTCTGCTGACCGTGGCTTCGCCCGCGTGGCTTTTTCTAAAATTTTATCCAAGCCTAAGTATCTCCTTATAATATCAGCTATCTGCCAATGAAAGTCCTGTCAAAATTGGTCCACCCGTTTCGGAGATTAGCCGGAACAAACAGGGATCCAAAAAAAAATTATTTTAATTTTTTTATGAGTATGAGTACCGGTTATACTCTCATTTGTATTTAGTAAAAAGCTGTTTTTTTGACTTTACAAATAGACACTAAAATTTGTATATATTTGTATAGATTTATTACCATACATTTTACTCTCAGATACATAAACCGTAAACTTCAGTTTGTTAAGATAATTTTCTTCGATAACAACATCGAATCCTCTAGTAAGACTAGTTAATAGCACTTAAAAGTTATTACTGTCCGATACTTTCAACTCCATCCAAGCTGCTTTCTTTGTAAGTAACTATAGTAATTAAATTATCAATTACCGTTTTCACTTTGAATTGCTTTTACGGAAGAGAGTTTCAGAAATGTTTCTACAGATCATCCATTTATATCTATGAAAGCTGCAGATTAAGTGCATTGAAGATATTAATAGAGCTTTTAATTAGTAGATTCCTGAAACCGTTTACCAGTATTTGCTGTAGCAAACTATGAACTGTACAATATAATTAATTTAAATTCATTACACGTTTGCGATTGCGTGTTCAATATAATAACGCATTCAGATGTATATTGGGGCTGCCATGGCAGTGTAGTGCGTCCGGCATGTTTGCCGAAAGCAGGGTGGATGACTTTTACGCAGTCTGAGAAAGTCATATGCCTCCTTCATGAACCGAATACATAAATCTGACAATAGAATATTGAGGGCCATATACGAGGTAAACTATTTCTTCGTATATGGCAATTAATATTCCAGCTAAAATAATACTTATCTATGTAATGTAATTGATTGTTTAATAATTTAGATTTTGTACAAATAAAAAAAAAAAAAGAATAAATCAATTCTTTTTTTTAATTTCTATAATGTTATTTTATAATAATCTTATATATAAAATTCTCGTGTCACAATGTTCGTTTCCGTACTCCTCCGAAGCTGCTTGACCGATTCTCATGAAATTTTGTGAGCATATTGAGTAGGTCTGAGAATCGGCCAACATCTATTTTTCATACCCCTTAGTGATAAGGGTAGTCCACCCTTAACATTTTTTTGACAGAACGAAGTCTGTCGGGTCAGCTAGTAATAATATAATTATGTTAACACTTATCAAGTGGATAGTTTTTAGCATTTGACGTTTTGGTTTATAAGTACATATGTGATTAAAAGTTGATTGACTAATTGGCTTATGATATTTAAATATTACCGATTTAAACGCGTAGCTGTTGTAGGAATGGGACATTTTGAGAAAGGGTCATAAGGGGGAAAGGGACATTTTAAGAAAGGGACATTGCGGGAAGCGGGCATTTTGGTAAATGGTCGTTTCGGGAAAGGGACATTCTGGGAAATGGACATTATGGGGAGACCATTGAGGCCGAAAGGATCTGGAGTGGCGACCGAGTACCGGTAGACGTAGCGTTGGAAGGCCTCTTACAAGGAGGGCCGATGACCTTGTGAAGTCTGCAGGAATCCGCTGCATGCGGGAAGCACAGAACTAGTCAAAGTGGCGGTGCTTGGGGGAGGCCTATGTTCAGCAGTGGATGTCTTTCGGATGAAGTGATGATGATGATACTTTTCATCTTATTAGTATATTTCCGTCGGATAATTTCCGACCTCCACGCTGACGTAGCCGTGAGCAAAATCAAGTAAAATATAATTAAACAAAACTCACCTTGACTTTCGTTAAAAAACCCCAGAACCATGATGACAATGACGACAATACCGATCTTGAGTCGGTAACTGAACCCCAAGGCATGCATTTCGACCCTCCAGTTCAGCCCCGGCATGACTCAACCTTGCCTCATCCATTCGTTGTACAGTTTTGTACTTCCACTGTGTTCCTGTTCTTTGTTACTCGAATGCATCATCTGGAACAAAAGAGGAGGGTATAAGAGGGATGCTAATTAAAAGAGGAAATGAAACTAGATAAAATTATAATAGTACCAGCCTATTATTTTCCCACTGCAGAGCAAAGGCTTCTAGAATCTCATACAGAGAAGGCTTGAGATTTGCTCACTACACTTGATCAAGGCCTAGGGTTTGGGATTGACTCAAGAACTGGTAACTTCAGATTTATTTTTTATTAAATATATTATGATTCAGAGAATTTATTCATTTAGGTTTATGTCTACCTATAACATTTATTTTACGTAATATTTAACTTATATATATACAAGTACGTCGCAGGCAGATTGTATGATTTATCATTTTACAAACAGTCGCCGTCCGTTTACAAATACTCGCGGTTATGCAAAATGGCTAAGGTAAATTGGCAACTCGTTAAATTTTTACAATTTCGGCATCCAGGCACCCCGACCAAATGAGTTAGATTAGGTTAGAACTGTGGCCAAATGCGCGCCAGCCGAGCGAGCGTAGCGCGCAGTGTCGTGGTAGCAGCCGGCAAGCGCCTTAAGAAATAAATTTACATATTGCCTTAGGCATTTTGCATAACCGCGAGCGTTTTTTAACGAACGGCGCCGTTTGTAAAAAACGCAGTCATACAAATTTCTTGCGACATACATATATACACGGTGGAAGTGACATCGATAAGCAAATGGTATTCAGCAAATGATCCGCGACCACGTAGGGTAGAAAAAAAATTGCTGTTCCATACATTTTGACCGTGTAAGTATTGCACTTTTGTATGAAACAGTAGTTTTTTTTTTTAAATAACCGACGTAACTTTTCGGCGCTGGTGGGTCTAAACTCATGTAATGAATTCATGGGAACAGTTTGCGCGTCGATGTCCCATAACACCATGTATAGGTCGATGTTTTGATAATGTTGCTACATCAGGTAGATCAAACCTGTGCGAAACAGGGGCGGGTCACTAGTAATATTAATATATAGGTATGGATAAAGTCTGATTGTATTGGGATCCCAAAAGGATTAAGCTGTAATGTAGTAGATACATTACATTACAAATAAAAACTAGTGTTTCATACAAAAGTACAATACTGTAAGTATTGCACTTTTGTATGAAACAGTAGTTTTTATTTTAAGTAACCGACATAACTTTTCGGCGCTGGTGGGTCTAAACTCATGTAACGAATTCATGGTAACAGTTTGCGCGTCGATGTCCCTTAACACCCTGTATAGGTCGATGTTTTGATAATGTTGCCACATCAGGTAGATCAAACCTGTGCGAAACAGGGGCGGGTCACTAGTAATATTAATATATAGGTCCCAAAAGGATTACGCTGTAATGTAATATATACATTCGTAATGAACTGACGATTGTTGATGACGCAAACAAGTCCCTGGTGAGAGTAGGTACAATCATTTTTAGAAGCTGTTAAAGCGAAAACATCATTAAAACTTCAGAAAAATTGTTTAACACAAAAAAAAATTTTTAAAGCCCTTAAATGGCTCACTAGAGCGATGTTTTTTTTTTTGTGTTCAACAATTTTTCAGATGCATTTAAAGATAAAAAAGGCATTTATAAGGACTGCCGCCAGAAGTGTAAACTCAAAACTTTCGAGCATGTCATGCATTTTGGTAACGCGAACCCATAAGTTTTTCCCCTATCAAAAAACACTCCCAAACAGCTAAAGAAGTTTTCGCTTCAAAAAAATTTTGTTAGTAAATTCGGTCAGGCGAGCCATCTTGGGCACACGTAAGGAATTCTAAGGGTCGCCGTTATCGAAATCGATAAGAAGGACTATTAATATTGGAGGACTACTCGTAGTTCACAAAAGTAAGAGTATTTCACGGCATCCAAAGTTCACTATGTGGAAGAATGAAGTGTGGAAGCAAGAAATCTCTGCCAACTGTTTCAATGTTCACGCATCAAAAAATACAATGAATTTCGCCATCTGCACTGTTTTCCAACGCCTAAATTTTACTGGAAAGGCATTTACGAGTGTGGCGATTAGGTTATAATTTGGTATTCAATATAAAACTTATTGTATAAACAAAAAGTATGTGTAAACAGTTTTATAAATTAATTAATTATTATTATTTTGTTTTTTAAATTAAGTATATTATAATTTATAAGCCCGATGACTCCCGCTCCGGCTCGTTCTTGGTGCAGAGGTTAGCCATTGCCATCCAGCGTGGGAATGCAGCAAGCGTTTTGGGCACTTTTGCGCCGGGAATAGTTAGGAGCGGGTTATTTGAAAGTGTTTGACTGTAGCTTTTATTATGATGTAAATAATGTATGACCCAATTTTTTTTTATAATTAACCTGTTGTAATAATATTTATAAGCAAATATATATATATATTTGCTTGTAAATTATAATATTTAGTTAATTTAAAAGTTAACAGTCATTAAATAATAATATTTACAAGTATACAGAGTGGATTAGGTTATCACATTAATTAGTATAACGGTTATAACAAGTTGTTATGAGTCTATTGAAATAATAAAATAAACATTTTTTATTGTATCTCGTTTTTGAAATGATGATGTTGTCTATTATTTATTGTTGTGTAAAAAGATTCCTCCATATTATATAATGTATTGTTTTTAATATTGATGGAATTAAAATTTGCAATGACTTACCTAATTGTTATTAAGTATGGACATTGAATTGTAATAATAACGTGTAATAAGTAATCATAATTTAATAAGTAATTTTGATAAATATAGGCGCGGTTTGTAAACCATCTCTTCTTATAAATTTGTATGCCATGAAACGCAGCTTAATATGATAGAAAATGTCTGTATCTTGCATGCAATGTATGTATAAGTTTATACAAAATGACAAAAAATAATTATTGAAAACTGTTTTTTTTTTAAACAAAATAAATAGCGTAAAAAATTACACGAAATAAACCACCCTTGATAACCAGGCACTAGACACGCTCAGGGCGAAAGTATCAAAAATTCAACACAAACTTACAAAAAATCACAAATGAAGTTTAATGTTGTTAAATACTAAAAATGCAAATTTTTATTAATTATATTAATTGTGTACTGCGTTATGTAGAATACGTGGCTTCAATTTATGTGATAGCCTAATCACCACACTGTGTAAATAATGGACGAGAAAGAATCAAAGGGCATCAAAAAATTCGTCCGCATCGCTGCCAACAGGAAAAGTGCCCAAAAGGTTGGTAGCATTGCCACATTGTATGGCAATACAGACAATTTTTTATATCTATTTATCTATATACTTTATTGTACACCAGATTATACATTAAAACAAAAAAAACGTATACACTCCAAAATATACCTACACTGGACGGCCTTTTCACACCGATGAACGACGAACATATACTGCGGTCTTTCCAGACCACCTTGGAATGGGCAGTGATTTTCTAGACATAAATGTATGTATTTGTAAGTGGTGGGTTGTTGTAGAATTTTTGACGGACGAAACGCAACTGTTTTTCCGACGACAAAAACGATTGCAAAAAACAGTCTTCGTTGCAATTGTTTTGAAGACGGACGACGGACGACGAAACCTATCCAACATGAAATAGAATTGCGTTTTCGTCGCGTGAAATAGTTGCAGTTTCTTACAACTATCAACGGGTTTGTTGATCGTCGCATCACGAACGACAGCACTGACAACTGGTAGGTAAGGTAAGGTAATACATTATCGACTGTATTTCATTGACATAAAGTTCACTTTCAATTGTAAGGACTGTTTTGTAAACGAACGCGGAATGAAGACGCGACGGACGAGATGGTTGACTCATTGCATTCTCGACTGTATTTTCGTAGACGTAAAATAAAAAAAAATCGCACTAAATAATTCAAAGTTTGTGCAACGAAGACTGTCTGAACCCAGGACGTAAAACGGTTTCACCGTCGCAGAATACAAAACGGTCTTTGAAAACGGTTCGTCGTCGCAACACCCACGTATTTGTACATAATATAAATTAAAGGCCCAGCCGATCTATTCTGTCAAAATCTCACGGTGAAAACTTAGGTGAAGTGAGCGTGGAGTGAGCTGTTATTCCATATGATGCTATTGGGAATTACACTATTGACAGCTCACTTCACTTAAGTTCTCACGGTGAGATTTTTACAGAATCGACCGGCTGTTGGTGTCTGCCTGTGTGACCGAGTTGTTCTTATAAACTTCGCAACGGATTTTGATGTGGCTTTTACCATCATTAAATGAAAAATGTAGTACGAAGGGTTTATAATATGTGTATATAATACATAAATTTATATTAAGCTTACGTATTAGTAAATAAATCTCGATTTTCAGTCAAGATGTAGTACTTCATAATTAAACATAGTACGGTGTCTTTAAAACTTAGATATATTAATCATCCAAATGATATTTGTTCTAAAACTCGTTTGGCATTTGTATCTTGACCTACAATATTAATCACGCGAAACTTTACAAACAACTTCAATAACGTATTTCAGTTATTTCATCAAATAAACAGGCTAAGTTACGTACTGTTTTAATCCCAAGAATATTTTGTTCAACTACTAAACAGCACTTCGTCATAATTATCAACTGAAGTTTTTGGTACTCTCAAAATATTATTATGTTACTAGCTGCGCCCCACGGTTTATACGAATATCGAGATAAAATGTATTCTATGTTTTAAACCAGATTATAAACTATCTGTGTGCTAAATTTCATCTAAATCCGTTCTGCCGATTTGTCGTGATTGAGTAACAAATATCCAGCCATCCATCCTCACAAACTTTCACATTTATAATATTACTAGCTGACCCGACAGACTTCGTTCTGTCAAAAGCTATAGTATAAACTCCATTACTCTACCCTACCCTACCCTACCTACCCTACCTACCTACCTACCCTACCCTACCCTACCCTACCCTACCTACCTACCTACCTACCTTCCTACCTACCTACCCTACCCTACCTACCTACCTACCTACCCTACCTTACCCTACACTACCCTACCTACCTACCTACCTACCCTACCCTACACTACACTACCCTACCTACCTACCTACCTACCCTACCTTACCCTACACTACCCTACCTACCTACCTTCCTACCCTACCCTACACTACACTACCCTACCTACCTACCTACCTACCCTACCCTACTCTACCCTACCCTAATTTTTCTCGCCGTAAAAACCATCCTTGGACTTCAACGAACATTAAAAAGAAAAAGAATTGGTTAAATTGGTCCAGGCGTTGTTGAGTTATGCGCTTACCAACACATTTTGCAATTCATTTTTATATTATAGATTAGTAGTAGGATAAAGTTACAAATTAATGACAAAATTTGATGTTGATTTAATATTTCGGGGATATACAAGCACGTACTCATTTGATTAAAGATTATTATTTTTTAACTCATATTTAGATACTTCATAATTGTCGTTTTCCGCTTTGTTTTATGACTGTCTACATAATTATTATCATGTGGTGCCGTGTGGTGCCGGACTTAAAGAATAGCATCACCGTAAATTATTCCCGAGGGTGTTCGTAAAAAGCGACTAAGGGACTTACTAGAGAATGGGCAGCAGCGTTCTCTATGCATTTTTAACACCATACTGCGATAGCCAACCCGCCTGCCAAGCGTAGCGATTATAGCAAACCCTCCAATTGGGGGAGGCTTATGTCCAGCAGGGGACGTCTTTCGGCTGAAATGATAATGATGACATATTATCATCATCTGCCTAGCTTTTTCTCAACTATTTTTGAGGTCAGCTTTCAGTCTAATCAGATGCAGCTGAATGCCAGTATTTTACTAGCAACTGCCTATCGGACCTCCACAACCTAGTTACTCGGTAACACGATACCCTTTGGTAAGACTGGTTGTCAGATTTTCAGGCTTCTGACGACCCGTAACAACTGTCAAAGAACTACAAATGACAGCAGGCTTCTGACGACCCGTAACAACTGTCAAAGAACTACAAATGACAGCCGGGACCAACAGATTAACGTGAATTCCGAGGCACGGAGGGGTCTTGGTATGTAAAGATGGTCACCCATTCACGGACTCCACACATTCACGCCTCCCCCAAATGAGGGGGTTTGCCATAATCGCCACGCTTGGCAGGCGGGTTGGCGATCGCAGTATGGTGTTAAAAATACATAGAGAACGCTGCTGCCCATTCTCTAGTAAGTCCCTTAGTCGCCTTTTACTACACCCACGGGAGGAAATGGGGTGGTGCTATTCTTTACGTCCGGCACCACACGGTACGACTCTCTATTATTAAATAATATTTCCTGAGAGTTCATCTTATTTATAATATTTTCTTTCAACTCTGGTTCATACACCCAGAGTTGAAAGTAAATATTGTGAATACTTTAAATTTTAATCATATTAAAAACTTTAGCTGCAACTTTAGCAAGTTTCAACATTTTTCTTTTTAATTTGTCAGCGTAGGTAACTTCTTTCCTTTTAATTTGCAGTTTAATGGGAGGAGGCAAAGCTGCCTCGCATAGCTTAGCTCAGCTCCGCTCATCTACTTCTGCGAATGGCATCCTACTTAAAGTCTTTATAATCCAATTTTAAAACTTTGCTGTCTAGAAACTGTTTGTTGAATCTGATCGGAGTTCAAACGATTTTACTTTTTTCTTTTTAACAACTCTGCAAACACTAAGTTACCTACGTTTGTAATGTATGTATGTAATCTTGCGAACAAACTAGGTTTTCGATTTTTATTTGAAAATATCGAAAACATAAATCATTTAGGTACTGAAATCTAAGTAAAATATGCTTGTATATTAGATTTGCCGTTAGGTGTCCGTGGCATCACAGCAGGCCCTATCAGAATACCAGCGCTGCGGTATTTGTTTTCTTCAAATATCGCAGCATGATCCTGAGATAGGAGCTTTTTGGCCTCTCACAGGTCTTCGTTTTTTTTCTCTGTTTTGTTATTTAATGTTCTTTTTTTATTGTTTGAATGTTTTTTTTTTTTTTGTTTGAATGTTCTTTTTTATTTTTAATAATCTGTCACATCCAAACAGATAAATAGACAAACAGATAAAAATTTATGAAATGGCATCTGTTGGTTATCCTTTAAAACCCCAATTTTTTTAATTTTATTTTTTTCAATGTACAGAAACGCCTCTTCTACAGATTTATTATATGTACAGATTTCTTGTGCGTGTCCCAAATAAAAAATATAATCTTACAAAAACTACAAACTTACAAGTCATAAAAGAGAGGGCAAAATATTATACAGGTTGGTAGGGAAATCGACTCGAAACTGGCTACCATGGATTCAGTACATAAATTACTGAAGAAAAATTTCAACGCAGGTCCAGAATTTCGGCGAGCTATGGGCAACTCGCCGTCCGGTAAGGACCAGGCCCGGGTCGACGACGCGTTGTGTTCCACACGCACCTCAAAGAGATGTCAGCATGCACTGACGGGGCCCGATAGGACTGATGCCTGCCAGGGTTGCGGGTTTGTCGGAAAGGGATACCGTGGCCCTGGCACACAGGCAACTGAAGGAACACGGGTGGGTTTTAGTCAGTAAATATATGACACGCCCTCTCGCTCCGCCCAGAGCGGCAGAAGTTATTTGATCATTTCCCACCCAAAAAAAAGGGCCCAGAATCGTGGACTGAATCCATGGTAACACGCTTCGCGTTGATGTCCTGTTTTTATCAGAATCATGTGTGTTCATATTTTTAAGGTTGTGATACAGACTAGCAAATTGAACAACTTTCTCCATGGGATTGGATTATAATCGCGAAAAAACAATCAGCTGTCCCATGAAAAACTTCAATACTAAAATGTTCGTTCCATGCAGAAAGTAGTTTAGATTGACGATCTGTACCAAACCTTGAAATACCAACTTATCTTCAAAGAGCACCACAAATTACTATACATACATACGCCAACTCCCACAAATACGTTTAATATCCTGCAAGTCCAGAACTAATAATGAACTTTAAACTTTAAACATGGAGAGAGTTTCTAATACCTAGAAATTTGATGAGGATAGACAAATCAGATATAGTTGGGAAAGTTAAAAATAGACATGGATAAAATCTTTTATACATATTATAATAAAATAAGCATTAAAATAGACATTAGGTCCGCCTTTGTACCTTATTGTGTGAGTTTAAATCTATGCTAATATTATAAAGAGGTAAGATTTTTTTGTTTGCATCTAATAAGCTCCGAAACTACTGGACCGATTATAAAAAATAATCCGCCAGTAGAAAGCAAAATTATCAGGAAGTAACCTATGCTATAACCTATAATTTTTTTTTTTTAATAGAGATTTTTATAAAAATTGCTATAATATAACCCAAATTTTGCCTATAAACCACGGAATCGAAACTTACGCGGGTGAAACCGCGGGGAGCAACTAGTAAATAACTAAAATAGTAACGATGCTAAACTGTACAATTAATATTTTAGAAAAAAAAGTAATTGTTACGAGGTGTGGGAAGGAGTCTGATGCCGAAAATATAGTCTTTATAATTTTAGTCCGTTTATCGCTTTGTCTGGATGTATGGTTCCGGATTGGCGCAAAAACGGCTGAACGGATTCGTATGAAATCTGACATCCACATAGGCTACTTTTAATCTCGGTAGTACGATCCCGTGGGATATTCTCCGACATCCACGCGGGCAAAGCCGCGGGCAAAAGCCAGTCTTAGGCTGTAAAATAGATTGTTGACTGACATGCTTGTCAGTCAACAATCTGCTTGTTGTTATGAACAGTCTACTAAACCAATAAATAAAGAAACCTCAACATTTTCGGTAATACAACACAGACATTTTGGGGATATTAATTAATTCTTAAATTTGTTAAAAGTTGTCTGAACTAGTTGTGTTGTAGTTGTTTGTTGTTGTTTTAGTGTGAAGTTGAAGTCAAAAATTAGATGGATCGCGATCATCAGCACTAAGAGATCATAAAGAGAAAGTGGTTGTAGGCACATAGAATCCATAGTTGCGGGTATACTTGCATAATCCGCGCCTGTCACAATCACAACACCAATTTATTTTATATCGTCAGTTCGACGTCCGTGTGTCACTCCAGCAGAATATCAGCGTCAGGTATATCTGCCTGACACATGCTGAGCTGGACTCCCATTTGGTGCAACCTTGAGACACACACCGCACCTTGTATATTTGTAATTTAATAGAATTATATCATGTTTGTCTGTTTTATAATACGAGTATTCATGAAATTTTTAATCGTTTGTGCTCTTTTGTGTGCACTGAATAAATGTTTTATCTATCTATCTACATATTGGTACTGAGAAAAGTTTTATTGAAACTGAATCCGTCAGCATTTTTTATATTTTATTTTTATTAATGGCTACTCGCAGGTCAACCTAGGATGTTGCCATCTGCTGGTTAAAAAATTAAGGCCTCCAGCCAGGGCAAAAAACTTATAAACTAAGCGACTACACGCTAAAGGCACCCCCTGTGGGGTAGGGACCTCGGCTTAGAGCGTCGCTAAAGGAAGGAGAGCAAGGGACAGGCTGGATCAGATTATGATTATTAGGAGACGAATTTAAAGCTACAGGCTCAGCGGCGCGGGCTGGCTCGAGCAAGGAACGGGACGCCCCGTGAGCATATCAGGAGATGAGATTTTATATACTTTGTGAAAAACGAAGGCGAAACGTAATTCAAAAGAAAAAAAAAAAACAAATACAGACCTTGATAGAGGAGATACAATAAATCTTCATTAGTAGGATTTCCAAGGTAACAAAAGATTATACACTTAAAATCAAGGATCAACAAATTGGAGCAAATGAAAGAGTACTCAATCAAAATTTGAATCTTATAAACAAACTTCGGCAGGAAGAAAATAGGGAAATAAATTGTAATAATACTGCCAAGGGTATGGATAATGACTCTCTCTGTGGATAATATAGAACCTATTTATTATAACATATATTTTTATACAACGAGCTTGTCTGGGATTGTATTATGAACTTAGATGCTGCTATTTTAATTTTAGAAAAAGCCACGCGGATTATGCAGCGGGGCTTAATCCGCGTGGCTAAAATTAAAATAGCCTAAGTTACTCTTCATAACATCAGCTATCTGCCAGTGTACATCGTGAGCATTTGGATCAGTGGCACAGCTAGTCATAAAGGGGCCCTATATCGAAAAGTAAAAGGGGTCCCCTTGTGGGGGGCTCTTATTATCCGATTGAGGCAAAACTGCAAAGGAAGGGATTTTTGTTTGCAAAATAGCGTACTAACAAGGTAAGTTAAGTTTCCATTGTAATTTTACTAAGACAATGCAAGAGCGAGCGAGGTGAGTACATTTTTATACAAGAACTAGCTTTTGCCCGCGGCTCGGCCCGCGTGGATGTCGGGTATCGCGTAAAAAAGTAGCCTTTGTCCTTCTCCATATCCCAGGCTATATCTCTGCCAAATTTTATGACGGTTGGTTCAGTGGTTTAGGCGTGAAAACGTAATATACAGACAGACAGACAGAGTTACTTTCGCATTTATAATATTAGTATGGTTATATATTAGTTTTAATAAAAGAATCAAGAGCGAGCGAAGCGAGCTCGAAAGCACCCTGAGTGGGGTAGTTTAGATTTTCTATGTGATTTGACTAAATGAATGCAAGCCTTTATAAGCCATAAATTAATTATGACGTTAACATTCATATATATTTTCAGCTCTTTATCAATAAGAACTTGATTTTCTTGATAATATTTATCGAATTTTGCTAACACACGTTACGTCGGGGGCCCCTGTAACTTGGGGGTCCCGTATCATTGATACGACTGATACGGCGGTAGCTAAGCCCCTGGTTTGGATTGAGTGCTCCTTTTTAAAAGTAATTATATTTTTACGAAATCAAGGAATAACTTAGGAAATACTTGTGAAAACTTCATAAAAATATTTTTTTTTTAAAGGAGCACTCCATCCATACGCAAACGTGAAAATCCCGTCATAATCGGTCAAGCCGTTTCGGAGATTAACAGGAATAGACAGAGACAGAAAGACATACAAAAAATTTAAAAAGTGCTTTTTTTGTTAAGTACCGGTTATACTTTCATATGTTTTGAGAAAAAAGCTGTTGTATTGATATTTCAAACAGACGCGTAGTTTTATTTATTTGTATAGAAAATGTATATTTTTACACGAATACTACTATTTATCAAAGAAGTAGTATTAGTTTAAAAATATACATCTTCATACTTCCACCTCTCTTCTCTTATCTTTCTTTATACTTCATAAATATTAGTAATATTAAAATGCAGCTAAGATGTTACCATCAATCTAATTTCATTATTACAATGAGTTCAGACAGTAGACAACCATCACATTAAAATTTCTGACACTTCAACCCACCAAAATTCTCTGCCCTTTACAAAATATTATCCGAACAGCGTAATCTGAAACAGCTTCGCCCTCTAATCTCGAAACTTTTCAATTAGTGAGTTCACTGCTTTTGAAAGTGGTCCCAACTTTCTTTGGACCATTAAAACAGTCTTTTAGAATCGCCACAGTACAAGTTTTAATGTGTCTCACAGATTCTCTTTGTGTTGGACGGTTGGGTGGGTAAACAAAAAATTGGTCAAGTGCTACCTTGGTGAATATTTTAAAGCCTCCGCGTCTAAGTAACGTCTATTTTTTGTTTCAAAGCGCAGAGTTTGTAAGTGTTCGTGTATTTCTTTAGATTTTGTTTTTAATTCAATTTTATGCTGTTTGACTGTTTTTTTTTTGGTTTTAGTGTGTCTTTTTAATAGGGATGATGACAAAAAAAAAATTACAATATTGAACACGTATTTTTTTCTTTTTTACGTAATCAAAACATTACGGCGAAACATTGAGTTCTCATGTGGCATGACGTCACTGCTCGCTAGATTTTAGACGTAGCTGTGACGTAACAAAACCCCATTACCCAAGTTTAATATGTTTTATCTAAGTCATTTTTTATTCATATGATAAAGCAAAAAATATGTGTCTAATATTTTTTAATATCTAATTGACGGACTAAATAGTTTTCCTTTTTTTTTTCACCCAGGAAATATCCCTATTCAAGGATCTTACCTAATTAATATGCATTTCAATGTGAAAAATAATGTTGCTGTTGTAGTAGCATTTGCAACTTTAATAATTACTAGCTTTTGCCCGCGGCTTCGCTCGCGTTAGTTTCGGTAAAAAAAAAAAAAAAACTCTTAACACTACTAAAATTTCTACAATAATATAATGAAATCATGATTCGTAAGACAAGTGGCGCCATTTATTATCATAACAATGTTATTGTTGTTTTCCTCGGGAACAGTACTTTTTTGGGGACAAAAGGTACCCTATGACCGTTTCTGTACACCTGACAACGTATATCCAAAGTTTCAGGATGATCGGTTCAGTGGTTTAGGCGTGAAAAGGTAACAAACAAAAAAAAAAAAAACTTACTTTCGCATTTATAATATTAGAAAGTTAGGATGTAACTGTCCTTTACGTTATATGATATTAATTTTGGGGTTTATTCATAAACGTTGCTTAAAGTTAATTGACGTTCAAACAGTCGCTACTCATTTCTTAACTTTAAGCGGCATTTATAAATAAACCCCTTAATGTAAGGTCGTTTAATATCCTATTGCTCACGACTTCGTTTTCATACAAATTTCACTACCACTTCGTTTGAGCTGATCAAGGACGAGTTACGTATAATTATTTTCTTTTACGCCCTCAAAGAAACATAAATTTTGTTAATATCTTCAGAAGGTACCGGCTAGTCGAGCACATAAGCTATGTACTCCCAAAGGAAATAGATTTCTCAATGTACATAATACTGTTTTTCCGTGACTCCCACGTAATGAGAAAAAATATTCCAATCAGACGCCCACGGAACCCTAACGTCGTGAGATAAGGCGGACATTCTGTGGAAATGATGGTAATTCCCATAGAGCTTGGAATCTACTAGAGATGGCCGGCAGCATTAATTTTTAATTCAAAGTGTTGCCTGCCACCAAAAATTGTGAACTGAGGCTCTTTTGGCACTAGCAGTGATTATGGAAAGTGTTTTTTTTTTCCTGTGCCAATAAATGCAATCTTCTTTCTTGCTTTGAGCGCAAGTACTGCCACGGGCTGTCATTTTCTACTTGCACAGATTCGCACGTTGTGAATTAAGTAAACATAATCATAAAAGCAATAGAAATGCCTTATTGTGCTGATAATCAAATTAAAGACGTAAATAAAATAAAATTATGGCGTATCCTATTACAAATAAGTAATGAAAACTGGCCAATTGCGTGTTAGACCACGCGCAATCTAGGGTTCCGTAATTGGGATGAAGTTATCCCAAGATTTTTTTTACATTGTAGTTGAAAAAACATGTTCTCCCATACATTCCAACTAACAACATAAAATTAAAGAAGACGCTTTAATTAATAAAAACAAAAAACCAATTCATTTAATTAGTGAGTACGAAGCAAGCACTTGATTATTATGAATAAAAAGAAATCTAAACAAAAAAGTTATGACTTTGAATAATAGTGTATTGTATAGTGAATTTAGGTGAACTTTGGCGCACCAGAATTTTACACATATCAAGAAACAAACATTTAGCTGGCAGGGGCACTTGACACTTCATCATCATCATCATTTCAGCCGAAAGACGTCCACTGTTGGAAATAGGCCTCCCCCAAGCACCGCCACCTCGACCGGTTCCGTGCTTCCCGCATCCAGCGGATTCCTGCGGCTTTCATAAGGTCATCAGTCCACCTTGTGGGAGGCCTTCCTACGCTACGTCTTAAGCGTCTAACTAACAAAAATTAGCAATTAAAAGCTTATATTAAATGGTTTTCACAAACCAACAATATTTTTGAACTGCCTATCCAACGATACCCCACACAATGGGACGATCGAGAAAAAAAAAAATATCATCCCCAGTTTACATGTAGGGGAGGTACCCTAAAAACAAATATTTTTCATGATTTCATTACCAATTTGTTGGCGTAATTAATATGTATACCCATGCCAAGTAACAGCTTTATGGCACTAAGAGTCTCTGAGCTATGCTGCGGACAGATAGACAGACAGACGGACATGGCGAAACTATAAGGGTTCGTTGTTGACTAGGGAACCCGAAAAATGGTGACGCATGGTTTGCATAAAAAGTGTTCACAATACAATCTCGAGCAGCGGCCATCGAGACGTCTCCATGCTCTGTGGTAATTCCCATTGAGAATTCTATTTTATGTACTATTTATTCCTAGGAAAACGACTTTATATCTTTGTACGGAAGGTGAAAAGTATTGATAGTTTTGCGGTAAACACTGTTAGTTATTGGGAAACTGGTTACTTGCGAGGAGTTTTATTAAAGTGAGACATCCTCTGCCTAGCCTTTTCCCAACTATGTTGGGGTCAGCTTCCAGTCTAACTATGCAGCTAAGGATGCAGCTGAATACCAGTATTTTACATGGAGCGATTACCTATCTGACCTCCACAACCCAGTAACTGGGTAATACTATATCCCTTGGTAAGACTGGTTGTCAGACTTTCGGGCTTCTGACGACCCGTAACGATTGTCAAAGATCCACGAATGACAACCGGGACCAATGAATAAGCGTGCTTTTAGAGGCACGGAAAAGTCTCGGTATGTAAAGATGGTCACCCATCTATGGACCAACCCCGGAAAACGTAGCTTAAGCTGATGGATCGACCCGTGCGACTGTTATTACGCCACAAGCTCCTCATTTTTTATTACTGTGAGTAGAGAAGTCATTGCTTGTCATATTGTTTACCGGGGTGCTGTTTTTGGAAAAAAATAAAAGAAAGAAAGACCAGAGGAACCTGGCATGTTCTCCACCCTTCAGAACTGGTTCAGTTTGGTCATCAATAATTTCAACTCAGCAGCAGCGGTCACGCCGCTCCAGAGCCATTAGGCACACATCTTAAGATATTCAGGTGGACTTCCACATTTTTGCTAAAATTATAATAGAATAATTTTGTAAAGTTAAGCTTTTAAAATCCTATTCTGTAGTAAGGTGATACTTTAGATTACCGGCTTTGCTAATGTATTGAATGTTCAATTTTAAGAAAGAAAGTCGAAATAAGCTCTTTTTTTTATGAGGATTCTACTCCTAGTCTAGGTACTGCTGAATAAGGGCGAACATCACCAATGCAGAAAATGCGATCAGCACATCTAAACCGCGTTCAATTTTATTGATGAAATTCGCACTAAATAGGCTTCGAAATGGCAATTGATGATGGTGTTAAAAACTAACCACACAATAGTAATCCATGATTGATTATCTGCTGATTACTTTTGCCCGCATTATGTAACCTACGAGTATAGATCTTTATGGATTGTTTTCCAGATAAATGAACGGAACATACGCGCATAAATACGCGTCTCATGGCTTGTCATAGATTATAGTCGATAGCATAGACAAGTGATGTTGGAACGTCGGACGTGGGTCGATTGTTATATTTTATTTGTACGTACGCACGGCCACAAACCAAGCTATACGTTTTCAGTTTGAGCTGACCTCTCATTGTACGGAAATCCTAAACAGTGCGAGAGCAGCCTAAACTGGAAATTTATAGCTTGATTTGTGGCCGTGTGTACCTAAATACGGTTTGTATTTATTTCGATACCTTGCACGCAAAAAGTCTTAAAATGAGATTTTAGTACTATAATGTAATATTGGATGTCCAAGGGGATGGTGAAGTAGACCGCGACGTAACGCACCGGATCAACTCGGGATGGATGAAATGGCGACAGGTCACAGGAACAACTTGCGACCCACGGATGCCCCTTAAGTTAAAAGGGAAAATCTACAAGTCTGTGATAAGGCCTGTCGTATTGTATGGATCGGAATGCTGGGCCGTGAAGAGGACGGATGAAACAAGATTGCATGTAGCGGAGATGAGAATGTTGAGATGGATGTGTGGAGTGACGAGAATAGATAAAGTCAGAAATTGGTATTTATGGGGAAGTTTGAAAGTGGCGCCGGTGACAGAAAAGTTGAAAGGACGTCGTTTGGCATGGTATGGGCATGTGATGAGGAGGGAGGAAACGCATGTGACGAGGAGAGTGATGAAGATAAATGTGGATGGATGAAGAGGGAGAGGAAGGCCCAAAAAAAATGGATGGATTGTGTGAAGAATGATATGAAAGAGAAGGGAGTGAATGATAGAGTGACGGTTGACAGGGGGGAATGGAAAAAGAAAACGTGTTGCGCCGACCCCAAGTAACATGGGACAAGGGCAGGAAGATGATGAATGTAATATTGTATAAATACTACACATTCTTAAAAATGATATTTTTCATATTTTCACTAAAAATCGAGTTTCTAACCCGCTAATAGTCTTATCATATTGGGGTTTATTTATAAACGCTGCTTAAAGTTAAGTAATGATTAGCGACTGTTTAACCATACATTTTTGACGTTTGAACGTCACTTAACTTTAAGCAACGTTTATGAATAAACCCCAAAATGTTTTGCGGCTGATTAACACAAAGATGACGTTAAAAATCTCTCTCCTGAAAAATACAAATTTAAACATTCGACCTTATGCGCGGGAGGTGTCGATTTGTTGTTTCTCTAAATTATATTTTATTGCCACTTATTTTTTAATCCCCTAGTGGGACTTATAGTTTTCCGTAGGTGTGTCCAAGGCATTACTGCGGGCCCTACCCTAGTAGCATTTTTTTTGGCGTTTGGTTGGGCCACATACCTCTGAAGTTGGCCCAACTAAATGCCAACGGAAAATGCTTCTAGGGTATCAGAATACCAGCGCTGCGGTATTAATTTTTTAAATATCGCAGCATTATGCTGAGATAGTGGCCTTTTTGGCCTCGCGCAGATCTTTTTTTATTAAGTACGTTTTTTGTGGTTGTTTACAATGTAAATGGTTTGCGATATTGTTGTTCTATGACCTATGTATATACTATATGCTATTATATTACAGCGTAGTCTGAAAGCAGCTTAAAACGTTATAAATTAGCTCACTTGTTTTGCTTTGCCTTAAAAGTATTTGTAAATAAAACTTACCGTTTTTATTACAGACAAAATAGTTAACTGTTCAACTAGTTAACAGCTAAAACATTTTCCAGTATTACTTCCAGAGCGTATAACTAAAAAACATACATCCATAATTTTAAATTACACTACCTCCGCAAACAAAGCATAACTAATACAAATATTATGAGAACAAACTTGCTTTGATACGAAAATACGTAGAAAATGTGAACGAGACTTGTCTAGCGAGTCGCATTCGCATCCATTTTCGTGTTGAAGAAAATAAAAATATCCAACTAGCGTTACGAGATTTTTTGTTATACGCTTTCGCTTATATTTTTCACTGGAGTGGAAACCCCTTCTTTATATGAGCTCCTAGTTTAAAATTATTTTAAACATGGTTTTTTGAAAGGAACAATGATAACATGAAGAGAAAAAATTTGGAAGTAGCCGAAGATTATACTTCTGCTCGGTTTGGTTGGTCGTAGGGCTTGTTTTGAGTCCATCTGGCTAGCTACCACCATCTTATCTAAGTCTGTCGCCATAACAACAATGTTAACAGCATTTGTTGTGTTTCGGCAGTTAGTGGTAAGATAGCCAGTTTGTCTGTGGTGAGGAATCCAGGTGAAGCTCGCTTCTATTTTCGGCCTTAATTATCACTTACCATCAGGTGAGATGAAACCCAAGAGCTTTCTCGTGAAGAGTAAAAAAAAACCAGTGCAGTCATAAGGACTGCCGACAGAAGTGAATACTCAAAACTTTGGAATAACTGTGTTCTTTTTTTGAATTTTAAATCAATTATAGTCTGAATTATTTTAACATTAGTCTGGTTTTCACATCTATTGGCACTCCGAGCAATAATTATATACATTTAAGTTTATTCAATCAAAAACAAAATCAAAATATTTTATTTCACATAAACCTAAAATGGCAACTTATGAAACGTCAGAAGCTAGGTGCACGGTTCCAATTAGTCGTTTCCTATGGAGAAGAGCCGGCAAGAAACTCCACGGTTACTCTTTTAAAAATAATTGGCTTTACAATATTATCAAATAACAGTGATAAAAGACATGGGAGGACAGTGTCGGCCTTTCAACAATTACCAGGTATTTAACAAAATAGAAAAGTGCCAACAAATCTACACTCTACTGGGCCTACAACGTTCTCACATTCACAAAATAGAAAATAATCTAAGTATATAAAAGATTAATGACATGATTGCAATGACAACTACAGTAACATATCTGAATAAATATCATGTCCACAAAAGCCACTAATAAAGAATTGGAATTCGATTTGTAGGTAAATAATGTTAAATAATGAAAAGATTATGTCAAGGAAGTACGTAAAAAAAAAAAAAAATATACTAATCTAAATAAACATCGTTATTTGGGAGCAGTTAATAGACATTTACATAGTTATGTTGTTTATGAGGTACCAGGGAAGCCACATGTGCAGAAGGAATTATTGCCAAACTTCCTTGTCTTCAACGTAGTCTTTTATCTTATAATATGCTTTTTTGATAAGGACACGTTTGATGTGGGTTTTGAACTTTCCATCGCTAAGTTCTGTAACCGAATTTGGCAACTTGTTATAAAAGCGGATACTGTATATAAGAAATATTAATATTAATTAATCAAACATATGATGGGCTGCACAAGCTATCAATACAAAATATCAATACAACTTAATTGAAATAATAATTAGTATTCAGTTATTATCGGGGTTAAAGTATGAAATTGCCGTTTTATAGTCATAGATACTTTGAATTGACATTAAACCTTCATGGTGTGAGATGTTATAGTAAAACTTTTTTTACATTATACCTATGAGATTTTTCTTGAAAAAAATGTGCAACACTCGATTTTCGAATAACAATTGTCAGCACGCACTGACGGGGTCCTCTAGGACCGGTGCCTGCCAGGGTTATGGGTTTGTCCGAAAGGGATACTGTGGCCCTGGCACACAGGCAACTGAAGGAACACGGGTGAGTTTTAGTCAGTAAAAGTCTGACACGCCCTCCCGCTCCGGCCAGAGTGGGAGAAGTTATTTGATAATTTCCCACCCGATTACAAACTATCTGTGTGCCAAATTTCAGTCAAATCCGTTAAACCGTTTTTGCGTGATTGAGTAACGAACATCCAAACATACAAACATCAACATTTACTTTAATAATGTTAGTAGGATTATTTTCTGTCATCTGACAATATTTCGGGCATGTTGTATTAATTTCAAGCATCCCGAAATCACTGTTCAAAAAGTTCGACACATTCACTTAGCGGTTTAACACAAATAAACCTAAAACCATCACCATAATAGTGTGTAAAATGGTGGTAGTTTTGATGCGTGTAAAACAATAGAGGGAATGTTGTCAATAAAACTTTACGATAGCGGCGTGCGATAACCGCGCGTTGTCAGTATACAGCAATGTTTAATAACAACGATTTTTGACGAGACAACGTCTAATAAATCAATGAACGCCTGCTGCATGCACGAAAACGGATGACTCATTGTCCCGTTACGCTCATTGTACGCTTGCACCGCATCAATGTTTTGTTATGACGTTGTCACGTTAAACTATCGTCCGTAAACCAACTTTACGACACCCAATTTTTGACGTGACAAAGTCTAATAAATCGATGAACGCCGGCTGTATGCACGAAAAAGGATGACTCATTGTTCCGTTACGCTCATTGTCCCGTTACGCTAATTGTCCCGTTACACTCATTGTACGCTTGCGCCGCATCAATGTTTTGTTATGACGTTGTCACGTTAAGCTATCGTCCGTAAACCAACTTTACGACACCCAATTTTTGACGTGACAAAGTCTAATAAATCGATGAACGCCGGCTGTATGCACGAAAAAGGATGATTCATTGTCCCGTTACGCTCATTGTCCCGTTACGCTAATTGTCCCGTTACACTCATTGTACGCTTGCGATGCATCAATGTTTTGTTATGACAGTGTCACGTTAAACTATCGTCCGTAAACCAACTTTACGACACCCAATTTTTGACGTGACAACGTCTAATAAATCGATGAACGCCGGCTGCAGGCACGAAAAAGGATGACTCATTGTCCCGTTACGCTCATTGTCCCGTTACGCTAATTGTCGCGTTACACTCATTGTACGCTTGCGCCGCATCAATGTTTTGTTATGACAATGTCACGTTAAACTACCGTCCGTAAAACAACTTTACAGACAACCAATTTTTTATCTGGTATAACGGAACAGTTTTTAAGGTGCTTCATCAAAATAAAATATCATTTATTCAAATTAGGCTGAGAATCAGTCCAGTATCTGTCTATACAGCATATATCAGAAAGGTGTGGTCATATTAAAGGGATAGGGTCGTACAGACCATCAAACTGTACAACTTTTTCCATGGAACTAACATTGTAATTGCGAAAATATAATCAGCTATCCCCATTGATGTATAAAAAAGGAAAATTACTGTACTCGCTCTTCGACGTGAACCGCATAAACTATGCCGACCGGCACAATTGACCTTAGTTACAATTGAACTGGCGTTTGTGTAGCACATGTGTAGCACGTGAAGTAAAATTACCGTAATGCTCTCTCACTTGCACAGATGCGACGGCTTAAGGCCCAGATATATACCAGTGAGCTTGAGTGGTTAGCTTGCGTGTTTTGTACTGAGCTCATGCAACGCGTCGCATGTCCAGCCAGTAATAGAACTCGCCCATCCCGTGGCGCTGTCCCAAATAAGACGCAGTATCCATACTCCATACTATATACTTATACTATATACTATACTATACTATACTATACTATACTATACTATACTATATACTATACTATATACTATAATATTATATTATCCATACTAATATTATAAAAGTGAAAGTAACTCTGTCTGTCTGTCTGTATGTTACGTTTTCACGCCTAAACCGCTGAACCGATCGTCATGAAATTTGGCAGAGATATAGCCTGGGATACGGAGAAGGACATAGGCTACTTTTTTACGCGATATAACCGACATCCACGCGGGCGGAGCCGCGGGGCAAAAGCTAGTAATATTATAAATTCGAAAGTAACTCTGTCTGTCTATCTGTCTGTCTGTCTGTCTGTATGTTACGTTTTCACGCCTAAGCCTCTGAACCGATCGTCATGAAACTTGGCAGAGATATAGCCTGGGATATGGAGAAGGACATAGGCTACTTTTTTTACGCGATAACTGACATCCACGCGGGCGGAGCCGCGGCCTAAAGCTAGTTATAAATAAACTAAAGGTATTTTAATAAACTAAATGATCAATAATTAAATTATCTTTAAAAGGCGAAGGTTTATCTATCTAGGATCTAAAATGTTATTATTATATATTATATTATATTATTATTAAGAAAATTCTCTAATTTAACAAATATTTTTTCCGAATCTTTAACACTACCCGTTTAGGCGTGATCATCAATATAAAATCATTAAAAGTCGGTTTGTCGTTTGTTTGCTATGAAAGTAGTTATTTTTCTACCCTGCAATCGGCATTTTGTTTTTGTTTTGATTTTTTGTTTGTTGTCATTTGCCAGTGTCGCAACACAGAGTAATTACGCAATGTAAATTGTCTTTCATCCCTGGCCCTGACATCAAGCAATGTACAAAATTTTCATCCTTTTATTGCTTGAATACGAGGCTTTTGTCTACTTTGTATTTGTATATTTTATGTATTTTTTTGTAATGTGCGTTTTCTTTCTTTCTACTTTTCTATATTTATCTTACAAGTCGGTTTTTTTCAATAGGTTATCTCGTTACATTGAAAACGAACTAAACTTAAAAAAATAAGTAAGTAGTCGCTTGTTCAGATATCAACCGGCTAGCTTAGAATCCTTGGCCTATGTTAGATTATCTGGGTTAAAGAAAAAGGAACTACACTAACAAACTAGTCAGTTGATTGCTGCAACCATCTAGGTATATGGACGAGATCTTCTTTTGTTTCGTTTGAAGTTGCATGGACGGCAGTTGTTGCGCCGTGTTTTTTTTTTTTTGCATTTCTTAGCAAGGTTGGATTAAAAATAGGCGTAGGTTAGAAATATATTCTTGTTTATTTACATATACCACGTACATTATATTGCCGATTTTTTTCCTATTTTTCCTTGTATCCAACTGTATTTGTATTTTCAGTTATCCATACCAAGTTAAAATAACTCTGTTCAAGGCTTAATGTCAGCCGTTTTACACCAGTGAAGCTGGTACAGGGCCTCAAGTCTGCTATTACAATAGTGTCAGAATCTCATAATTTGTTCAACAGCACCCTGAAGGCATTATTGTTGTATACTTTGTGCTTTACACCTATAAAAATATGTATACAAACATTTTTTTTTTATTACACTAACGCTTTCTTCCAATTGGGAAACTATAGAACGTCAATTGCTACGATCCTTACAAGCTCCTTTGGCTTCGTTTACGTTCATATATCTGGTCATACACAAACAAACTATGTATAATTTAGTTTATCAAGAAAGCTTTAGTGTGAAATACATGCATTATTGCATATTTTACACGTGCGAAGCTGGAATTACGGAACCCGAACACAACGAAACCGACACGTACTTGATTGCTTTCTCCCTGCAAGCTTTACTCTTGGTAGCATATTATAAAGAAAAAAAAAATGGAAAAAAATATCAAAAGAGTGCATGGTATAAATTTACGAATATGGAAAGTTCATCCTTTGTGTTACTTATTGGTTTTTTATTGTTAACTTTTGACTACACTTGACTTTATACTGCAGACTAGGTTTTAATGTAAAACTGGTGTTAATAATAGCTTTTATTAATATTCCATTTTGTAATTTTATACTTTACTAGTGACTCGCCCCTGCTTCGCACGGTTTTTAGGGTTCTGTCGTCAACAAAGAACCCTTATAGTTTCGCCATGTCCGTCTGTCTGTATGTCTGTCGGCGGCTTAGCTCAGAGACTCTTTGTACTAGAAAGTTGTAATTTCACGCCGATAAAGTGATAAAATTTAATCTTGAAATATATTTTTTTAGGGTACCTCCCCTACACGTGAAGTGGGGATGATATTTCTTTTCTCATCTATCCCATGGTGTATCGGTGGGTATCGTTGGATAGGCTCTTCAAAAGTATTTCGGTGTTGACAAAATCATTTTTCGATTCAATCGAAAAATGGTTTTGTCAACACCGAAATATTTTTCGTTTCTTGTTGTTTGGATTCGTTTTTTGCTAGATTAAAGTGTACACTCAAGTGTATACTTGAATCTACAAAAAAAACGTAAACAAAATAGCACTTTAAGTCTTAATATCACGCTAACGAATCCTTTTAATCGAAAAATGGTTTTGTCAACACCGAAATATTTTTGAACATCAGGGATCCTTGTTCACAAAACACTGCACTTCTGCACTGTTAGATTTTTGTGAGCAAGGATCCCTGATCTCAGACGTGGCGAGGCTGCCGCCATCAGAAGTCCATGTGTTGGTATCAGGTCAGTCCAGTCATCTATTCCTTCCTGTACGATGAACGCTCATCTTCGAACGCTAATCACTTAAATAGTATGATTTCCCGCAAGAGTAACTTCACCGTCCGCTTTTATAACCTATAACACCGATTTTATACCCAAATACATTGTTTGACCCAGAAATCGAACCCAGAACCTCATGCTGCGGGATGGGAGAGGCAGAGAGCCTCCCGTCCGAGCCGCCGCGGCAGACGCTCCGAGCGTCGGGAGCCGCGTGATGACTCCTGGCCACCGTAGGCGCTGGCCTGCGGGCGGTGAGTAATGGGTAGCTCACCATCCGATCAGGATCAGGCCCGTGCCGGAGGGCGCGTACGCATTCCACGCGCACCTCAAAGAGATGTTAGCAACGACGAGGGGGCCCAATAGGGCTCAAGCCTGCCGGGTCAGCGGGATTGTCCGAAAGGGGTACCGCTGCCCCGGAACATAAAGGGCCAAGGAAGGAACACGGGTGGGTTTTAGTCAGTAAGAGTCTGACACTCCCTTCCGCTCCACCCAGAGCGGGAGGGGTCATTTGATAATTTCCCACACTCAAAAAAAAAAATGGACCTCATATAGCGCTTACAATCACTAGACCAACAAAACGTAGGTATAAAAAAAAAAAACAATCCTTCTCTCGACAAATATGTAAGTTGACACAATTAAACGCCGAGATACAAAAATCACAATTCCCTTGTACCGAAAATGAATTCCAAAAAAAAATCCACATACCACAGCACCGTAGCCATAAATTTTCTATCCACATCTTAGCTCGTTGGATACACAAAACGTTATTGGAAAGGATCGAGTAAGCCGCTCTTAGGGAATCTTGAGAATTTATTCATGATGTTCGCACAAAGGGTGGAGGAAAAAATGTGTTTCTCCTCCCATGACGGACAGGGAAAAAAAAGTAGTGAGACAGTTCAGAATCTGACGTCATGCAATATTGATTGTTTAGGAGAGATATATATTTTTCTCTTTGTTTGTTTGAAGATGAAAAGAAAATCTTCGCAAGTGAGAATCTAGTGTGTGTGAGTGAGATTCTTATACCCTTTTATTAATACTTTGGGCTAAGATGGATTTTGGTGGAATGAAAGAATAATATATTGTTTGGTTCAGCTGCTTGTGATCTCACGTTATTTGAGAGAATGTTTCTTGTAACTAGACTAGTTTAGGCTGTTCTTTGAATAAATTGCCTATAATACTTTTGTATTGAATCAATCTGCCAACCTCTTTTCCCAAGTATGTTGTGGTCGGCTTCCAGTCTAACCAGATGAAGATGAATACCAGTATTTTAAAGTACGTACATCTTTTATGCGGTACTGTGTTAAACGTTACAATAAAATACCTTCTGATATATTACAATTAAATGAAAGAAATTTTAAAACTTATATTAAAAGCACACTTTGTAAACTAGCATAATTATTATAAATTAAAGGATTATATCGAAGATAAGAATGCTTGGAAACATGCTGGTCCTTCTCCAAAGGACAATTTATTTATTAGTATATTAGTATTATTTAGTCTAGACAAAATCAAACTGGTTGCTAATTTCATTGTATAATTTATATTTTTTATGACATTCATTTTATTTTCTGTGATTAATATACTCACACACTGACATAGGTTATTAAATATTAACATTTTATGCAAAATCATCTACTTTTACAATGTTTGTAAATATGTGAGCACCATGCATCAACGCATAATTAATTTGTCTTTTTTTTTTATCTAGTGCATCTCAGAGTGTAACTACTAAGGTTCCGACTCTTTAACCGGACTTTCCTGTGGCTGCCTTAAGCTCCTAACGAAACTTAATGCCTCCAGTCAGGGCGTAATTTGTCTGTCATTGCTTCATTTTTCATTCTTTTTACCTGTTGTGGTATGGTGGTTTTATTCTAAGTAGGTGCATCGTCTTCACATATAATTAATAATTACTGGATAAAAATATTGTTAACATTTTAAAAGAGTAAGTATGGAGTTTCTTGCCCATTTTTCTCCATATGTCACTACCTCTCGGGAGGGACAACTAGAATCAATTAGTTAATTATTTTTGTAAATTTTGACGTTCAAAAGTGCCTTTTATTTGCCTTTTGAAATAAATAATTTGACTTTGACTTTATTTGGAGCGACTGCCTATCTGACCTCCACAACCGAGTAACTGGTAATGGTACGGCTGGTTGTCAGACTTTCGGGCTTCAGACGACCCGCAACGACTGTGTTTGTTTTCATGGATCTTTTATCCACGAATGACAGCCGGGACCAACGGCTTAACGTTCTTTCCGAGGCACATAGGAGTCTCGTTAAGTAAAGATGGTCATCCCCGGACCACCTCGGCAAGCGTAGCTTAACCTGGTGAATCGATCCGTGCGGCTATTATTAGTTAGCAATGAGCTCCAAAAATACTTTTGTATTATGATGTGGTTCTGTTTCACACTTGTCTTTGAATGTTATGATCGATTTTGCACCAACATCGCGTAGAAATGAAATGAAATTAAATGAAATCGTTTATTCTGTAAATAGGATATCGGAATCACTTTTACACGTCATATAAAAAAATTTAAATAAGCTATATGAACTCGACATTTCCTATCTGACTACCCCTGAGAAGAAATGGCGAAATGGCGAAGGGCTCAAAGTCTCTTTTAAAGTCCAGACATAATCTTTGTCAGATCATGCGAGGACCATGTAGATCCGTGTCTGAAATGTTCTTTTGAGGAAAGAACGACACAATTTTGAGTGGACCTGTCCAGTCAGTGCAAATACTTGTCAGTAAACATGTAGCTCAATTCAGGATTTAAGAAACTCAACGACTCGACGAACAATACCAAAGAAAGGACATTTAGGTAATCTGGTTGGGTTATTTGGCACAATTTTTCTGAAAGGTGTTCGAGAAAACGCATAACATTCCCTTCTAAGTGATATCCATTTTGCTCAAAGATATCGCCCGGACCTTATTAATGCAGGAACACGCAAACTTCCTTTATCCCGGATATGGTAAAATTTTGATTGCATGTGGAAGGACAATATCCGGACTTTGCAATCCTGAGAGATATAATTTCGAGATGAGATGAGGGTTAAGGGGACTTCAGTTAAGAAAAGAATGGTTATGTGATAATTTTATGCTGGCACACGTCTTTGAAAATCATCCTCAAATTCAAGAGCGTAACTTACAACCAATACTCACAAACATTGGTTCCAAACCCTGCCACAAATATCAAAACTGCCCAACATGCTATAAGATAAAGCACTACGCTCATAACCAAGCTATTTAGCGTACATCGCGCAATATTTATACGTATTTGGACGCACTCCAAATAGGTTTCGGGGTAGCGTGACCGTTTTATATACGGCACCGAATATATTAGGTACCTATTTCTGAATTTTAACGGGTGGTATGAATAATATTTATGTGTCGTGCTTTTGGTGTTTGAGACTCCTCTAGTGTTTTAATTAAGTACAGTTATGTTAATTTTTTTCGAATACGTTAAAGCTGAAATGAAATTTTGTGAATTTCGCAGGCTGTGTAGATATGATGGGTAGGTTGTCTAAACTAATGAACTGATTTCAATGAATGGAGGGCGCTCATAGGTCCATTAGCGCGACTCTTTAAAAAAAATATTATCTCGTGACTAAAAAGAATTATGAAAAACGGCTCAATCAGCAACCTCGGTAAGTGTGTTTGGATTTTTCTAATACATATTTTTATAAAGTTTCATATTGAGACACGAAGCAACAAAATACGATCTAGAAGAATGTGGTCGTTTCTCTTTAGATCGAATTTTGTTGCTTCGTGTCTCAACTCCATATGAAACTTAGTAGAAAATGGACTCAAATAAATTCTTACTGTGAAACCACTCGTGTACTCTCTCAACAACATAGACCAAACTTATAGAGACAGCTGTTTAACATTTTTCGGACCGCTTTGACTTTCACAACGAAAGGATACGAACCTACCTACCTAACGTTAAAAATGTTAACTTAAAAAAATGTCTACACCGGGTTGTTATACTGTAGTTGTTAGTCTGAATTGGTAATTTTCAGTATTTGGAAAGGTGCCCAGTAAGTAAGTGATGCCAACACTCGACCTGACGGGAAGTGGGTACCCCCAATTAAAGACACCTGCAACATCAAGGACAGTCCAAGCGTGAGAATTCTCTTAACCCTGGGTCACTAACCATTCGTAAAAATTACGGCACGTAATCGTTTCTAATATCTTCCTGATTCGCCTCATTAGTGACCCGCAATCACTCATAACGCAATATCTTCTCGTCCCATATACCGCTGTATCTCAAGACGAAAGTCTTTGAACAGTGCGTGTTGCCAGTTATGACATATGGCACTGAAACGTGGTCGCTCATAATGGGCCTTATTAGAAGTCTAAAAGTCTCCCAAAGGGCAATGGAGAGGGCTATGCTTGGAGTTTCCCTACGTGATCGAATCAGAAATGAAGAGATTCGCAGGAGAACCAAGGTCACCGACATAGTTCGAAGAATTGCCAAACTTAAGTGGCAATGGGCAGGGCACATTGCGCGCAGAATAGATGGCCATTGGGGCCGAAAGGTTCTGGAGTGGCGACCGCGTACCGGAAGACGTAGCGTTGGAAGGCCTCCCACACGGTGGACCGATGACCTTATGAAAGCGGCAGGAACCCGCTGGATGCGGGAAGCACAGAACCGGTCGAGGTGGCGGTGCTTGGGGGAGGCATATGTCCAGCAGTGGACGTCTTTCGGCTGAAATGAAATGAATCACTCATTGCGGATGCACGCATATTAGATCGGGATAGATCGTATGATCGTCGTACAATTTCAGACTAACTTTGCAACGTAATTTGAAGCATATCATCGCAGAGATCTTGAAAATTGTAGACTTGATCAAGAAAGGTTCTAGCCGAGACGTTCCCAGAACTCGCAAAACTTACAGCTGCAAAAATATGTCGTATAACTACGAACTTCTGCAAGAGTTGCAAAAAAACGATTGCAGGGAGCATATTGTTTCTATGTGCAATCATTGTTCAATGTAGGTTATTTCTAAAACAGGTATGTTATTTAATAAAGCGAAAATTAAGACTGCTAATTATGGTCGTTTTGTGTCATAAATGAAGTTGAAAAATAAACATGAATGTTTTAATCCGTCGTAAAATTTACGAATGGTCACTTATAAACGTTACTCAAAATTAAAATTCTTCGCTCTTGACAGAGCGGTCGTGGTCACAATGAGTTTTGTCCAATCGCAGGTGTTGTCGTGACTCGCCTCACGATCTCCCTCCATCTGGTTCTGTTAGATGATATTCTGGCGCATTCACTAACAGGGCCTCCAACTGCGGATTTAATTTGATCGGTCCACCTAATCGGTGACCTCCCGCGTGGCCTATTACCTTCGATTCTGCCCTGCACCACTAAGACGCTCTATGGAATCGTTATTCCGTCTTGAGACATGCCCAAAGAACCTCAGTATTCGTAGCGTCTATCTTCAGTACTGATAGACGCTGTTTGATGCCGGGTTCTTAGAGTATTGACACGTTTATGCAGGATTCTGTTCACGAGATCCCAAGCATTCTTCTCCAGCACCACGTGTGTGTGTATCTACGCTAGGGGTTTAAAATGATGTGCTGAATTAATGATTAAAGTTTGCACGTAGATGTCCCTGCCATTCTGTATAGTACGCCCACATTTCACCGATTATAGTTAAGTCCTACTTAATAGAGGGCAAGTCTATTGCCACCAACCGGGCACAAACCCAGACTCCGGGATAAAGATAAAGTTGTAAAAACTTTTATGCTGGAATTTCACTGGCACATATCCCTTCAAAATGGAAATCATTCAGAACTAACTGACCTATATTCAGAAAATAACTAAAATAAAACCCAAATATTTCAAAATTTGAACTAAGTTTTAAACTGCTCTATTTTTCTCACTGTTACAGAATATAAACTTATTTTTCTACTATGCAAATTTTTTCCTTTATTATTAATTTGTTCTTTTCCGTGTGGTTTGTGAGTAACCTGGTGTCAGAGTTCTCATGGTTTCTGACTTGCTTTTACATGCCGTCGAGAAATATCTCTCAAGCATGCGTTTCCTGACGATGTTTTTCTTCACCGTTTTAAAGCAAGTGATAATTATACAATAAGCACATGAATCCAAAATGTCAGACGTGCGTGTCTTGGGTTCAAACTCAAGACCTGTGACTTGGCAGTCTGACGGTCACACCACTAGGCTCCCTCACCACTGCTAATATCTATCAGTCTGATAGTAGAATACTTAGTAAGTTTAACCTTAAGAGGGCCCTTCCCGGTTCGTCTATCGTCATTGCGAGCATGATTGAAAAGCTTGTTGTTTCATCCAGCGCAATGTTAATGCTAACAGGCAAGTGAGAACGCACTAACATTGAACGAAAAATAGTGTGCGGAAATTTCATAAAACTTGTTCCAGGAAATACGTGTTTTTGAGAAAGCCTTAAAAGTTTGTGAAATAAATGTGTGTCAATTAGAACCTCCATTACATGTGCGATGTTTCTATGGAGATGTTTTCTTTATTTTAACAATTTATGAGTACATTATGAACGGCCAAAGTTCTGGTAAAATGTGTGCAAAAAGCAGATATTTGGAGGCTTATTATACTGAATTTGTTTCACCAAATTTTAATTTTTTGCTTTCATAGAAACCTAGATGTAGTGCACATGATACTAATTAGTTAAAAAAATCTTTGAAAGATGGTGTTCCAACACCATAATCACGTACGATCGTTTGTATGAAAAGTATGAGGGGTTGGCCGCTCTTAAGCCCAAATCACGTGATATATATATTCTTCATTTCAGATATCATGTACCATTTTAACAAAATTACAAGAAAAAATGAATTGAAGTTAAGATCAGATGACTGACTCCACAAAGAACCTCTAAAACGGGGATGAGAACCTATCAGCAACAGTTTTCAGGATTTTGTTGTGGCTGCCACGCATTCTGCAGATCAGGAATACCATGATGCCTGCCAGGGTGGCGGGTTTGTCTGAAAGGGATACCGTGGCCCTGACACACAGGCAATTGAAGGAACACGGGTGGGTTTTAGTCAGCAAAAGTCTGACACGCCCTCCCTCTCCACCCAGAGCGGGAGACGTTATTTGATAATTTCCCACCCAAAAAAAAAGAAAAAAGAAAGGGATACCGTCCTTTTGCGAATGATGGTATGAAAGCCATCAGTGCGACAACAGTAATTAAAAATGTTGTGCAAAATATGTTCTCAAAAATTTCTCCTCTGATTAGTATCACATTGCTACTTCGATCAACCAATCACGAAAGTTAAACACGATATTTGACAGAACATCAACTGCTCAGCGACTAGGTCAGGCTCACAGAGACAAGGGGATAATGAAACAAAGCAGAACAGTTACTGATTACCACGCGGCCCAAAACAGTGGGGAACTTCGGACTACATTCTCGTCAAACTCAATCCATCACGGGCGAACAGTGCTGACATCTGACGACACTGAAATTAAGCATCCGAATCGTTTTTTAAACGTACGAGCGTACCCATCAATCATTCTGGGCTTTGTAATTTTTCATTGTCTGTTTAAAAAATGGGGCCTGTAGACTAAGATCTGCATATAGGATGGAATATGTATTTATTGGGGATCAGAAAGAAATTAATTATAATCTAACATGGCTGCCACGGCAGTGGTGATTGCGTAGGTGACTGCTAAGCGTGGAGACCTAGTTTTGACCCCTGAAAGTGTTGGGTTTCCATTTTGCAATTTTTCAGTCTTGCAGTAGCGAGCTCGGAGTAGGACTTTGTGCCTGCCTTATATATAACTAGCTGACCCGACAGACTTCGTTCTGTCAAAAAAATGTTAAGGGTGGACAACCCTTATCACTAAGGGGTATGAAAAATAGATGTTGGCCGATTCTCAGACCTACTCAATATGCTCACAAAATTTCATGAGAATCGGTCAAGCCGTTTCGGAGGAGTACGGGAACGAACATTGTGACACGAGAATTTTATATATAAGAAGACAAGAAACTGATCCCCTTGGAAATCATAACCAGAATATTTGGATGCATATTTACCTAAAGTTAATTTTTGGCTATGAAATTATGGAAGCGGCTATTTAAATATATATTTTCTTAATATAATTCCTAGGATTTCATCAAATCCGGCAATGCACAGCTAATCAGATATATGGTATGGAAACGTCTTCTTAAATACATATTTAAGAAGTCATTTCCGTTTTTTAAGGGTACTAATTATTAACTTTACACCACACTGAAAAAAAAAAAGTAGTTGTTACAATCAAGATTTTGCTTAGAGTGACTTAGTAACTTGTTTGCATCTGAGCCTATCAAGCACAATGATCACAGCTACTACTTTTCTTTGATTGAGATTTGAAACGGGATCTTGATTGGAGTTATCACAAAACCTATTTGCAGCAATCAAGCCAAAACATAGTTGCTCCAACCACGATTATTATGTTAAAGTTTCAATGATCTTTATTGAAGTAATCAAAATGATTGATTGACACAACTAACTTACTTTGTTACAGTTAAAAAATTTTAACTTGTCTCTTTTTTAACTCTTCTATAATAATGTCATGTTAAGGGAACCTAATGAAACTTGTTTGAGCGTTTAATCATTTGAACTAGTATTCCTGCAATCATGTCGTGATGATCAACTTAACTAAGATTTTGATTAATCTAAACAAGATATCGTCAATTAAGCTAAAAAGTCACTTGATTGGAGTGCATTTTTTTCAGTGCTAAAGCTAGCATTCGATTCTATGTCAAAAATACTTTATTTATCAATTCCGGAATCGTGAGATATTAACAATCGATAGAAAAGCGCATTCCATATTAGCCAAATAATTTACGTAAGTAAATATACATTCGATTCTATAATCAGAACTCGAACAGAATTTGTCTATCCCGGAATCCCGGGATTTTTTCGATACAAAAGTGCATTCCATATTAGCCAACACCTCAACTTCAGGTAAATAACTAAATATCCTACCATAACACAGCTGGTGTAATGTGGGAGCACTAATCACTGCTGCTGACCATTTTTTTGTTTAATTTTTATTTAACTCATATATTATCCAAATTCTCTTCTTCTTCGCTTCGCTCTTGACAGAGCGGTCGTGGTCACAATGAGCTTTGTCCAATCGCAGGTGTTGTCCTAACTCGCCTCACGATCTCCCTCCATCTGGTTCTGTTAGATGACAGTCTGGTGCATCAACAGGGCCTCCAACTGCGGATTTAATCTGATCGGTTCACCTAATCGGTGACCTCGCGCGTGGCCTATTTCCTTCTACTCTGCCCTGCACCACTAGACGCTCTATAGAGATCAAAATTCTAATTCAACATAAATTGACTGAGCTAAATCTTAATAAATACCACTTTTCTACAAAAGCAGGATAAAGTGCAAATTCTCCATATTAAATCGTAATAACGCAGAAATTTCCTCCCTTAAAGGGGTAACATGAAATAATCAAAGCAATATTTCATTCTGCGGTCTCGCGCTTACGTGAAATTAGAATTTCGTTTTTGGTATCAATGGCTGCTTCGTTGATCTAGAGGTCCTGGGTTCGATTCGGTCGGCCAAAGTGTTACTGGGTTTATTCCATCTGGAATTTCACAATAGCAGCCCGGACTCTAGATTTGAGCTCGGTTGATAGCAATAGGCTTACCTCCTATTACATGCGACTTAACTGGTAAAATGTGGGTACATGCGTGATGTTATGTTATGGAATCAAAGGATATACTAATTTTGTGATACAAAAAAATCTTGTTGCTGTATAGGTTTGAATTAAGTTTTAAGAAAACCTTCAAGAATACCTTGTTTTCTCAGCGATTGAGTGATTGGTTTCAGCGCATAATCCTTCGACATTTCAGCCGAAATACGTTCACTGCTGGACATAAGCCTCTCCCAATTGGGGGGATTTGCCATAATCGCCACACTTGGCAGGCGGGTTGGCGATCGCAGTATGGTGTTAAAAATGCATAGAGAACGCTGCTGGCCATTCTCTAGTAAGTCCCTTAGTCGCTTTTTACGACACCCACGGGAGGAAACGTGGTGGTGCTATTCTTTATGTCCGGCACCATGCGGTTCTTTTTTCAAATCATTATATTTTGTATGACGTCTATAGAAAGTATATCTTTCTTATTTGACAATAGATAATATTACACAATGTATACTTCTATTTCATACTTAAGCCTCTTAGGGCTGAAGAAGTCTCAAACGCAGCTGAATTTTAACAGCGTCTTAAAATGAAGTCCTTTGCACCACAGATCACTAATGGGTACATAGCGTTTGCAATTGACCAGCGAATGACGTGACTGAATCGTTGTAGGTTTTTATAGAGATAATTTTTTACCCCCAAAAAGTAGGCATCCACTACGCGGGCCCATTGCGGGTTCGTGAAAGTCACATATCTTCGAATTTTTAGTTCTAGGAGATGCCGGTTTCCTCAAGATGTTTTCCTTCACCGATTTGAGAACAGTAGTGATTAAATTAAATACATATAGTATATTGCCGAACATAGTGACATAGCTCGAAGAATTGCCAAACTTAAGTGGCAATGGGAAGAGTACATTTCGCGCAGAACAGATGGCCGTTGGGGCCGAAAGGTTCTGGTTTAGCGACCGCGTACCGGAAGACGTAGCGTTGAAAGGCCTCCCACAAGGTGGACCGATGACCTTGTGAAAGCCGCAGGAATCCGCTAGATGCAGGAAGCACAGGGCCTATGTCCAGCAATGGACGTCTTTCGGCTGAAATGATGATGATGATAGTGCCCGCCTGGGTTCAAACTCACGAACTAAAAATCGTTTTTTTTTTTTTTTTACACACAACGGGGAAGTTCTTGGCCTTCATCTCACCTGATGGTAAGTGATGATAAGGCCGAAGATGGAAGCGAGCTTCACCCGGAATCCTCAACCACAGAGGAACTGGCTATCTTACCTCTAACTGCCGAAACACAACAAATGCTGTTAACATTGTTGTTTGGCGACAGACTTAGATAAGATGGTGGTAGCTAGCCAGGCGGACTTAGAACAAGCCCTACCACCAACCAAACCGAGCAGATATTTTTGCCCCCGCTGGGAATCGAACCCGGGACCTCTGGATCTGAGACAGGTGGTATTTACCACTAGACCACAGAGGCGGTTAAATGCCGTATGTCGGGGCCGATACCACCGATCCACCACTGCTCCAGTACAAGCACTCGCACTAGGCATTCGTCTACTAAATACCTATTTAAAGTTCACGAATAATTACCTAACCTAATTGTTTCAGGTATTTATATTTCGCTTCGTAGAAATTCAAGAAAGTTATAACAGTTTATTTTCAACAGTATTTGTATTTCATTAACATTATTAATCAGCTGTTAATTATGAAAGATAGATTGATCGTTATTTATGTAATGTAGACTCCAGTAGGTAAAACCTACAAGTATATAATTTCGATATTACCCAAATGGTAAGCTTGGAATTTCAGATTAGTTAGTGGGTATTTACTGTGTATGAAAGTTCTCATGAATATAGTGTGTAGGGAAATAAAGTAAAGCTCAGAAAGACAAGGCTAGATTGTATTTAATTAGACTTGTCAATATTCAATCAGAAAGCTAGTTGTCCGTTCGCAAAACTACGTCTTTATGGAGAAGAAGGACAAGAAACTTGATGGAAACAGCATTAAAGTATTCTTTATATATCATCATTCTTTATAATTTAATTGTCTCTGTATATGAGAAACTAAAAAAAAAAAAAACATGAACTGAAATTATACAGAACAGAACCGAAGTTACCGACATAGCTTGCAGAGTAAGCAAGCTGAAGTGGCAGTGAGCTAGCCATGTTTGTCGAGTGACCGATGGCCGGTGGAGCAGATGAGTCCTGGAGTGGAGACCACGTATCGGCAAGCGTAGTGTAGGACGCCCCCCAGCTAGATGAACCGACGACTTTAGAAAAGGTGGCTGGGACTGACGGGATGCGGAAGGTGGAGGACAGAGTGTTATGGCGCAGCCTGAGAGGGGCCTATGTCCAGCAGTTGATATCGATAGTCGATATGCTGAGTTGGTTGACTGATTGATTGTGAGTATCACTAAATATTATAAAAGAAAGTCCCCCCTCGCCGCGTCTGTCTGTATGATTACGATAAATCGCTGATTTGCATGTATAACCGCACAATCCAAAAACACACATTTTAAAGGGTAGCTATTTGAAAATTAAACAAAATATTTATTGTCATAACTTTTCATGTATTTGATCAATAGAAGAATAAATACTCGTAGAATGTATAAATCGAATGGGCATTAATCAATGTTTAATTAAATAAGAACTATTTTGCTTTTGGCTGTGTTACAAATTTATAAACCAGTATTTTCAAAATTTTGGTTTGTATTCACCCTTCATGCAAAGCAGCGAAATTAAAAAACAACCAAACGTATTTTCATACGGTTTTCACCAATGGATGGAGTCATTCATGAGAAAGGTTTAAGTGTATAATTTATTAAGGTTTTGTGTAAATTGGCTAAAATATGATGATGTGAAATACTACAAGTAGGATGAACATCAGTTACATTTAATCTAACTCTCATGCTCGATGTAACAGGCTGATACGAAACTACGACAGTTGAGTTTTAGACTGTGCAAATTTATAATTACTGCATAAATTAATTGGCTTCATGTTTCTTATGCCAGTTTATTTATTGTGTTTATGTAAAGCTGTTGGTTTTCCATGTGATAAATAAATAAATAAATAATAAACATTAATATATTTATATTATAATTACTATTGAAATTAAAAATATAACCTAAAGTCTATGTAAAAAAAAATATGAAGTGGGAAGACATTTTGGGCACAAGGAACAGACATTATAAAGTCTTTGCATTCTTAAAGTTCATATTCCGCCTCTAGCATTAAATGAATAAGCAAGTATTAATCTACTTCAAGTTTTATCCCGGAAAGCACCTCTCTTTTTTATGTAGGTACCTTCTAAAAATAAGTGATTGGTCTCTTTTAACGATGTCATGATATCGTCTATATAAATCTTCTTTTGTAGACTGGAATATTATTGTTTTAGAGTAATACAAGAAAGAATATGTCTTACCAATTAGGCATTCAATGACATATACAGGGCTTTTTAAACCAGAAATATGGGCCTAGTCCATAATCACCCTACAAGCAGTACGTGGTAAAAAGTTCTAGTAAAAGTAATTAGATTCCATGTAAAAAAAAAAAACCGGCCAAGTGCGTGTCGGACTACGCACAATGTATACGTATTTGATAAGAATTTATTAAAAAAAAAAAAAAATTGTTGAAAAACATGTTCTCCCTTACATCGATATTCGTCACAGTCAATTCTATTACAACAAATACGTTTTTAATCGCAAAAGATAACAAAAATATTAAATTACAAATTAAAATTTTTCCTTTACTTCGCTTCTTGCCAAATTTCATGATTATAGGTCAATGGGAAGTACTGTAAGTTTTGATTTATTTGCGAGTATCAAAATTATATCCCATAAATGGCCGTATTTTTTTATTACGTTGATTTAGAAAGTTGTTTTTTTTAGAGCTCCAAGGGACCTTAGAATTTGATATAAATTTTAAGTTGATAGCTTCACGCGTTCCTGAGAAAAAGGGTTTTGTCAGACTGGCAGACAGACAGACGGTTAACGATGTGATCCAATAAAGGTTCCGTTTTCCTTTTGAGGTACGGAACCCTAAAAAGACGTAGGTGCACCGTTAATATGTTCAAACAAAAACAACTCTTATTTTATTTGTACACAGTATATTTTCGCAGTAAAAATATCAGCCTCAATGTTATTTTTAATAACATAATATTTCGTTTTTATTTGATCTTCCCCGTAGATGTCTGCTGTCAATTTTTATCACATACTGTTTGTTTTATCCTACTAAAAGGGCCGTAAGGGTTCGAAATAACAAAATAGACACCCAACATCCTTTTAAAAATGGGTTTTAAATTGCGACGGTAAATTATTTTTATCCTCGGCGTAATGTGTATTTCGGGTTCATTTATGAAAGGAATTTAATATGGGATTTTAGTATGCGATGAGGAGCTCGTGGCTAAGTAATAACAGCCGCACGGATCGATTCGTCAGGTTAAGCTACGCTTGTCGGGATTGGTCCGTGGATGGGTGACCATCTTTACATACCGAGACTCCTCCGTGCCTCGGAAAGTACGTTAAACCGTTGGTCCCGGCTGTCATTCGTTGATTTTTAACAGTCGTTACGGGTCGTCAGAAGCCCAAAAGCCTGACAGCCAGTCTTACCAAGGGGTATCGTGTTACCCAGTTACTGGGTTGTGGAGGTCAGATAGGCAGTCGCTCCATGCAAAATACTGGTGTTCAACTGCATCCGGTTAGACTGGAAGCCGACCCCAACATAGTTGGGAAAAGGCTAGGCAGATTGATAGTATGCGATGAATAAGTATTTTAAAGTAACAGTCTCATCAACATGTCAATATTTAAAAACAAAAAAACCGGCCAAGACGGCGTCAGACCTCGTTGTATTGGGGATGAATTTAAACCAAGAACAAACTTAATACTGTAGTTGAAAATCATGTTCTCCCATACATCCCAACTGAAAATGTAAGTTTGTACGCACAATATTAAGAGATTTACCATTTTAATTTAAGACCATAGACTTCTCATAAGTTTTTCTGTAATTTATAAGTATAGAACTATTATCAGTATTGTCTATTAACTGCTCCCAAGTAACGATGATTATTTAGATTTTTTTTATTTTACATACTTCCTTGACATAATCTTTTCATTATTTGACATTATTTACCTACAAATCGAATTCCAATTCTTTATTAGTGGCTTTTGTGGACATGATATTTATTCAGATATGTTACTGTAGTTGTAATTGCAATCATGTCATTAATATTTTATATACTTAGATTATTTTATATTTTGTGAATGTGAGAACGTTGTAGGCCTAGTAGAGTGTAGATTTGTTGGCGGTTTTCTATTCTGTAAGTACCTGGTAATTGTTGAAAGGCCTACACTGTCCTCCCATACCTATTATCACTGTTATTTAATAATATTGTAAAGCCAATTATTTTTAAAAGAGTAACCGTGGAGTTTCTTGCCGGCTCTTCTCCATAGGAAACGACTAACTCGAACCGTGCACCTAGCTTCTGACGTTTCATAAGTGCCCATGTAGGTTTATGTGAAATAAAATATTTTGATTTTGATTGAGTATTTTTTTTTTTCAATTGTTGTGCTCGTTCGTTTCGGAGATCAGGTGGCAATGGTAAATTTTCATCTATTTTCTCTGTATTTATCTATCTAAATAAAATATTTGGAACCCTTACAGATAACCCTATAATTTTATATGTCACAAGATTCAGTTTAAAATACTATTTTTATTTTTTTCTTATTTTTCGCTCAAGTGTGGGCCACATATTCAAAATTTATTTATTTACATTACACAGAAATTCAGTAACACGCATATATGTATAATAAATTTCAGACACATGAGTGATAAGGATAAGAGACTGATAAGATATAAGACGGTATATACGATACGTGTATACGATATTTTGACGGCACGGTTGGCGCAGTGATTAAGCAATTGACTGCTGCGCTGCGTGTCGCGGGTTCGATTCCTGCACGGAACAAATATTTGTATGACCTACAAGTAGTTCCGGGTCTAGCTGTTCTAAATAAAAAAAAAAATATATTATAATAATAAGGGTTCTATTTTTTTCATTCGGACGTACGGAACCATACTACCTACCTAACTATCTGCCTATATAGCCTTTCTCCCAACTATGCTAAGGTTGGATGCCAGTCTGACCGGATGCAGCTGAATACCTATATTTTACATGGAGCGACTGCCTATCTGACCTCCACAGTCCAGTTACTAGGTAACGCGATAGCCCTTGGTAAGACTGGCTGTCAGAATTTTGGGCTTCTGACGACCCGTAACGACTGTCAAAAATCTACGAATGACAGCCGGGACCAACGGCTTAAAGTGCTTTCCGAGGCACGGAGGAGTCTCGGTATGTAAAGATGGTCACCCATCTACGGACCAACTCCAGCGAGAACGCAAGAAAGATCTATAACTGACAACCGGGACCAACGCGCGGCTTAACGTGCTTACCAAGGCACGGAGGGGTCACGATACGTAATGGAATTTATGTTGTTGTACAATAAGTATCATCATCATCATCATCATCGATTCAGCCGAAAGACATCCACTGCTGGACATACGCCTCCCCCAAGCACCGCCACTTCGACCGGTTCTGTGCTTCCCGCATCCAGCAGCCTTCACAAGGTCATCGGAGTGTCTCAAGACGAAAGTGTTTGACCAGTGGGTGTTGCATAGTGATGACCTATGGCACTGAAACGTAGTTACTCGCAATGGGCCTTATTATAAGGCTAAAAGTCACCCAAAGGGCAGGAGAGCGCTATGTTTGGCGGTTCCCTACGTGATAGAATCAGAAATGAAGAAATCGCAGAAGAGCCAAGGTAACCGATATAGCTCTAAGAATTGCCAAACTTAAGTGGCAATGGGCAGTGCACATTGCTCGCGGAACAGTAGAGCAATTCTGTTAAAATCTCACGGTGAAAACTTAGGTGAAGTGAGCTTGAAGTGACGTGTAATTCCACCTGCACTGCTATTCTGTAACCATCTCACCGTGGAAGCGTAAGTGAAGTGAGCGTGGAGTAAGCTGTCAATAGTGTCAATCCCAGTCGAATTACAGCTCACTTCAAACTCACTTCACCTAAGTTTTCACCGTGAGATCTTGACAGAATAGCACTACTGATGCTAGGGATTGACACTATTGACAGCTCACTCCACGTTCACTTCACCTAAGATTTCACGGTGAGATGGTTACAGAATAGCACTGCTGATGGCTGTTGGTGCAGAAAGGTTCTGGAGTGGCGACCGCGTACCGGAAGATGTAGCGTTGGAAGGCTTCCCACAAGGTGGATTTATAATAAGTATAATGTCATTTAATTGATCGATCGAAAATAAATTACTTCATGGTAATGAGCGAAAAGCAAAGCGCGATTAATTACACAAAAAAGTTTTCCAATTAAGTAAAAGATATCGTTACAAAAGAAGCAAACGAGCAATGTCTGACGCCGTAAAAACCAAAACAAAACAAATTAACGATGTCTGACGCTCTGTAGAAAACAAAAAAAAATAACAACATTCACAGACACCCTAGAAAAAAAAACTACATTTATAGGTATTGATAGCCACTTTATTAGCAAGCTTTGTGTATCGGAATGGTAACTAGTAGTTTACTATGTATAAAAGTCCCTATGAATATGGTGTTTAGGGAAAGGGTTTTATAAAGAAAAACACAGAAAGACAAGACTAGGCATTTATTTCAATTAGGCTTGTCAAGGTAACGTTACTGAGAAAGCTAGTTGTCCGTTCCAAAACTAGGTCTTCGTGGAGAAGAACGGAATAGAAACTCTATCATAAATTACCGTTATCTCAAAACAGATAATTCTATCTATTGGACCTTTACTCAGATTAATAGCAACATTATTATAATAATATAAAGGTAGGAACATGAGTATTCCATTTAAACAATCTAACACATTACCAATATTGGCAATAATATACTTTACACAACAACATAATCATAATAAGCAATAATTAAGGTATAATATCAAATCATACTTAACTTACGTGACAACTCCAAACAAAAAGCTACGGTATAAAAATACCAATCAATATGTCTAGCCTTTTCTACCTGTGTTGGGGTCAGCTTCCAGTCTAACCGTATGTAGCTGAATATCAGTATTTTACATAGAGCGACAGACTATCTGACCTCCACAACACCCCGATCCAACACGATACCCCACGGTAAATGCGGTTGTAAAAATTCAGCCACGAGAACAAAAAAAAAACCGACCAAGTGCGAGTCGGACTCGCGCACGAGGGGTTCCGTACCATTAGCTAAAACATTAAAAATACATTCTTTGATTGAATGAAAGGTAAATTAAGGTTTACGATTTATGACGTATTAAAAAAAACTACTCACTAGATCTCGTTCAAACCAATTATCGGTGGAAGTTTACATGGTAATGTACATCATATATTTTTTTTAGTTTTATCATTCTCTTATTTTAGAAGTTACAGGGGGGGACACACATTTTACCATTTTGGAAGTGTCTCTCGGGTAAACTATTCAGTTTAGAAAAAAAAAAAAAATTGTAACCTCAATATCATTTTGAAGACCTATCCATAAATACCACACACGTATGGGTTTGATGAAAAAAAAAAAATTTGAGTTTCAGTTCTAAGTATGGGGAATTCCCAAAATTTATTGTATTTTTGTCTGAAAATCTTAATGTGGTTCACAGAATACATCTACTTACCAAGTTTCAACAGTATAGTTCTTATAGTTTCGGATAAAAGTGGCTGTGACATACGGACGGACAGACAGACAGACAGACATGATGAATCCATAAGGGTTCCGTTTGTTGCCATTTGGCTACGGAACCCTAAAAACAACAAACGCCAATACAAAAAAAAACAAAAAAACAAAACACAAAACAGAATAAACTACATAAAATCAAAAGCGTTGACGTCTCATCCATCAAATCACATTCAAATTTCGAACCATATACAGGAAAAAACAAATGCTGTCATAACCAGGGATTTGAACGCCATAGATAACAATATTACCTAAATCCTTTTGTTTGATTTTTGAATCGGTGATGGATGCGGAAAGATTAGCAGGCGTTTGTCAATTTTTTAGGTTATTATAAGATCATTTATTATTGCTTTTGAACACTAATTCACCTGATGAAGTTGTGGTGTATCAGTGCCATACGATCTTCATCAGCATCCACGATATAGCTCAGTTAAATTATGTGGGAACTTTTTTTTTATTTTTTTTATTTTTTTTTATTTATTTTTTTTACTAAATTTTATTTTTAAATTGTTATATTTTGTTCATAAATGACAGAGTTTGATTTGTGGCTGAATTAAGCTTTCCAAAAAAACAAAAACAAAAAAAAAAAAAACAGACGCTTTGAGTTTTGCTGAATTTATCGTAGTCACGTTTTCACTATGAAGTTTCAACTCAAAAATTCATGTAAATATTACCGCGTATTCCAGAGTTGGGTAGTCCAATGCGATTATCACTATTAAAATATCGATACAAAATACACAAAGAACTTAAATGCAACTCGATATTATTTGCATAAGTACCCCGATTTATATCATCAACGTAATATTTGAGTAAATCCACAAATTTCACGTTAAAATCTGCGACAGATTTTAATATAAAATCTGTTAAGTACCTATATCATTAACTGGAATATTATACAGAAAGCGTAATAAAGGCATTGCCCCGATGCTAATGCGGCGGAATCAACATTTTAACAAAAATTTATACAAAAGAACACAGTATATTTTATCGTGTATTTTTTTCAATAGATTTATTTATAAATGTAGTGAATTTATTATTTCAATATTATTAGATTTAAGGGAAGTACCAATACATTTGAATGTCTTCTTTCAAACAAACATTTCACTTGAATCATCAGAGCAATGGCTTCTAGCTTTTGAGACATACGTAGTCTGTTTGGCAACACAAAAGCACTACGCGGTCGCTACGGCGTAGCGTCGCGGCTAACCTTGCTACGCGGTTGTAGCAGATCGTACTATCGTGGATAGATGAATCGGCTCACTTTTAAAACAAAATCCCGTGCTCACGGTGCCCACATCTGTTTACCCCCCCCCCCCCCCCCCCTTTTTTACATCGACCAATAAAATAAAAAATACATAGAAATATTTTTTTTTTTGTATATTCCTCAGCTCCTGTTACAATAATCACATATCGACGCTTGAAAGGCAATATTGACCAAACGACATGTTGGCAATTTTACACTAGAGCATTTTAAAGTTTTTATTTAACAAACAAAACAAAAAAACTTTATAATTCTCTAGTGGAGTATACTCAGAGTATACACTAAAGTATTTTAAAGTTTTTTTTTTTTCCATTTGAAAGTTTTTTTTTTTTTTTTTTTTAAACTTTAAAATGCTCTATTGTAAAGTTGCCAACATGTCGTTTGATAAAAAATGCCTTTCAAGCTTCGATATGTCTGACCACCCTTTTTCGACCAATAGGTATAGAACAATAAAAGACCTAAGGACGAGAAACCGATCGAAGACCGAGCGCTGCAAGGAGAAATTGTCCTTACAGTGGTTCGATTCGTCTGTCCGCGATAGTACCTACACGTCGACGACGCTTGTAGTTTCTCTGCCTTTCCTATCATAAACATTGTTAATTAAGTACGTAAAAGCTTAATCTCATATGATAACTCCATGGATAACCACTAACATCGCACACAACATTGCATTCCTACCCCATACTTAAAGCTTTTCACAATTTTATGACGTCATAAAAAGCAACATTTAAAGGTTTAAACCATAAGACAGTAAGCACCGATAAAACCATTGTTACGGCTGTATAAAACTCGACAGATACACAGTTCACTCATTTAATTCGTTCATAAACAATCCGAATTGAATGAGAGCATATTCCTTTTACTTTCTCTCTGTTAACAAAATGTTCCTTATTATTTCTGAGAGAGCAAGTTTTTTTAAGTTGGAAATCGGAAATGTTTTGTTTTTGTGAATCGGTGAATAAGAGTTTTATATTTTTACACATATTATTAGTTATTAATTTACACAAAACAATTAAATTCCAATGCCAAAAATACTATAAGACTAGAATTATGTAAAAATTAAATTAGTTTATACATTATTAAAATTATATTAAAAGTTACAGTCAAACACATCTGTGAATTGACATAACAGCTCATTATAAATGGTACAATTTATTTTAGATTTTTGTTTTCATCTTTGACTAGCTACGCCCCGCGGTGTTATCCGCGAACACTACATTCTTTCGGGATAAAAAGGTAATGTGTAAATCAGGGGTATCAGCTACGTCCTTACCAAATTTTATCATTATTGGTCCAGCCATTTGAGCGTTAAGAAGAGACAAACATACGCACACACTCACAAACTTTCGCCGTTTAGTTCAAGTAGCAAGTTATTTTTCTCAAACGTCAGTTCAGAAGTATCGGTTTTTCATTGAAAATTGTCACATACACAATACGTTAAGGGACTTAACTCACTACTTAAGGGGAAGCGTTAAGATAGTCCGCGAAATTAAAATTCGACAGGTTTTATTAAATCAACAACGGGGAAGCTTCTACTCCGTTCACCTAGTATACCCAAATTTTTACGAGACGGTAAAAAATGTCATCCGGTATAGTCATAGTTATCATTTTGTTCCTAATTTATCATTTTGTTTTTTTTTTTTAAGTATGGCATCTTAAAGTTTACCTTAATAGGTTGAGACTCTATAACCGGACATTTCTGTGGTTGCCATAAGCTCCTAACGAATCTAAATGCCTCCAGCCAGGGCGTAAAAACTTATAATCTAAACGACTGCGCGCTAAGGGCACCCTCTGTGGGGTACGAACCTCGGCTTAGGGCAGAGTCGGAAGGAGGATGGCAAGGGACCGACGGTAGCTGGATAAAATCAGGGTTTTGATTATTATCGGGGGAATTTAAAGCTACAGGCTCAGCTATAGCGCGTGCTAGCGCTTCGCTTACGGGCAAGGGTCGGGGAGGACTATTTAGTCGGGGATTTCGCGATGGGCCTCGGCGGCGAGGTCGGAATGACAGTCATGTATTGTGTAATCTCTTTCGAAGTGTACTCGTTTCCCTACTGCTCTCCTGGAGGAGAGTTATGGGGTCGTCTGGGTCGGTCAGTGTGTGTGTTACATAATCCAGCATTGCATATGTAAGCGGGGACGATTTTTTTTTTTTTTTGTAAAAAAATATATAATTTATTCGAAAAAAGCAGTTACAGAATAAATAGTAGAACACGGCACAAAGACAATTTGAAATTACCCCAAATAAAACGCATGCTATTTAAAAGAAATGCTTACTGCATGGCAATTATTATATATAACCATTTGGCAAATTGTACTCAAGATTTGCCATTGCCGTTGTTCAAAAGGGTATTGTTCAGACTATTATTAGAAAAAAATTATTACAGTGTTCAAGAGTACTTAGAGGATGAATCATTAATAATATAATAAAGTAAAAATAACCTTTAATTCCGCTACATGCAAAAACGACATAATTTCATTATTAATTAATATTATTACTACAATACAATCAATACAGTACAATTAATTAACTATTATGCATTCATATTTTATTCTCTAATTCATTATTATTCATAATTATTAGTAGATTAGTAATAAAAGGTTTTGTTTTTGGAAATATTTGTACGCCATACTGTGGCAGGGTATGCTGGAACCAATATTTATAACATCTATTGTACCATAACCTAACAAATAAACATTTTTGATTTGATTTGATTTGACGCCCTTTATGCCAGGTGACTTTTATTTTGGTTTTTTTTTTTTTGCTTGGCTATAGTTTTTCACTATATTTGCTGGTATATTGGCGTATGCTAGCTGACATATAGCAAATAATTTAATTTACGTCACACCTGGCTATAATGCGCCCATGTGAAGACCTAAAATTGTGTACTCACCACGGGCAGTAAAAAAGAAAGCCCTCTATCGCATATTTACAACCCTCGGCTGCGGCTCGGGTCACAAATACCTGCGATTCCGGGCTTTCTTTCTTTTACAGCCCTTGATAAGTAATGTACTATTACTGTTCTGTGTCTCGTAATGATAATTACTTTGCACACCTAATATTGTATAGAATCAAGTTTATCTAATTGAACAGATAGATGTGCTGCTGGGGAGTTTGTTGCGCTATTTCTTCTTCCTAGTTAAGCACTAAGAAGGCGTCGTATGTTGTATGTCCTCAGCATTGAGAGACCGACGAAGAACAAGTTGCGTGTTCGATGGACCTTATTATCTCTGATAGCCCATAGCTTCCATTTATTCCGGAAAAACAACTATATCCGCTATGTCACTATCACTACTGATATATCACTATATCAGTTATCATGTAATAGCTTACGATAGCTTTCAACCGATATCGTCTATATTAAAATTGTATAAAAAAAAAAACATTGTAAACAAACACGCTTTCACGCCATTCGAAAATTGATGCAGCGCTTTTATTCCAAAAAGTCTGACTATCAAATAGGAATGATGGATTTTTGATATCAGTGTTAAGTCAATACAATTGTATAGGCTTTGCACGTGTTTGCTAATGGAAACGTTCGCTTCGCTTCACACGGCGAGATTAGAGTTACTACAAACTTATAAGAAAGGAAGAAAGAAAGAAAGAAAGAAAAAAAACATTTATTTGCGGTAAACATGACGCAATAAAGAAAACATAAACACAAAAAAATATGAAAACTATGGGGGAAAAATGCGTCACTTCCACGCAAAATGGCTATCGCTCAGCATTATGCTGCGACCCTATGCAAGACAGAGCCCCAGCGCTGGTTTTCAGCGACAGCCGGCGTTGACGTAATGACGTCGTCCGGTGCAGCAAACAATTATTAAGACGCTGTACCAGCACAGCGTACTTAAATAAAATTAATATAATTTAATTTAATTTAAAATGTGATAGAATAAAAAAGCAAATAATAATGGTCAGTATTTTTCATTCATTTAAGTCATGTTCTAATCGCAGTTGCTTAGTCCGAAATAAGAATAGCATTAACTAGTGGTGTGACCGTCGGACTGCCGATCGGTTTTGAGTTCGAACCCAAGGCAGGAACCTCTGACTTTTCGGATTCATGTGCGTATTGTATAATTATTACTTGCTTAAAAAACGGTGAAGGAAAACATCGTGAGGAAGCTGGTTTGCCGAAGAGATACTTCTCGACGGCTATGGCATGGCCAAGTCAGAGGCCTGACACTAGATTAGTTACTAACTACATGATAAGAAGAAGTCCGAGATATAAAAAAATAAAGCCAGCCACTTGCTCGGTCAATTATTTCAATAATTTCAATTTCTTTTTTTGTGTTAATCCAGGTTATAAACTATGTGTGTGCCAAATTTCATCCAAATCCGTTCTGCCGTTTCGTCGTGATTGAGTAATTAACATCTATCTATCCTCACAAACTTTCACATTTATAATATTAGTATGGATAGTAGGATTCATAGTTTTGGCTATGAGTTGCCAACCTCATAGATACTGGCACCCATACGTATCAAACTGAAATACAGCAATACTGCATGGTAGGCAGAATAATGTATAGTGTAAGTACTACTTTATGAAAGATATTCGTAATGTCACTAGATTTCAAGTAACATAATATCTGATAAATCCACAAGGTTATCATATGATGTACCTTTCAAATCAGGACAACCCTGAACGTGTTAGTTTTAGCTCCAATTGTAACTTAAACCCTCAAGCACTGCTTCCGAAAGTGCTCGAGTTGACAGCTTAGTGGATTCTCTAAGGAATTGAGCACTAAAACTTTCAAGGAAAGTAGCTTACGTTCTCAATTTTACTTTCATTATGTACTATTCGTAGAAAAGCGTTCCATAAGGCAGTAAATACAGTGCGCTGCACAATGGCCGAGCCATTTTGTAACTTTAATATCGATTTAGAGCGCTTGTTAGTCTGATGCTTAAATTGGTTTATCTACGAGATTCTGGAGTGCATTAAAATAACCTCGATAAATGCCGATATTTGGGTACGTTTAGTGCAATTTGGCACCTTGATAAAAGGCTATTTTTGACGTTTCATATTGGAAAATAGAATTGGTTGTCTGTAAAGTTGGTTTACGGACGAAAGTTTAACGTGACAACGTCATAACAAAACATTGATCATTGAGCGTTATGGGACAATGAGCGTAACGGGACACTGAGCGTAATGGGACAATGACTCATCCTTTTTCGTGCATGCAACCAGCGTTCATCGATTTATTAGACGTTGTCACGTCAAAATAAAAAAAAGTGTTGTACTTGTATCAGGTCTGTTGCGTTGACAAACAAGATTTAAAATTGCTCCCCCAATGATGGAAATTAAACGGCCTCCAAGTAATTTAAAAAGTATCATCGATTTGAAAAGAAGTAGAAGACGAGCAAATCGTAGAGCCAATAGACCTACCGTGTTAGAAGACAGACAACGTACAACCTAAACCCCGTTGGTATAGAAGCATTATTTGCTGGTATATTGGCGTGTGCTAGCTGGCATATGGCAAATAATTTAACTTACTGTTCTGTGTCTTAACGGTAACTACTTTGCACTCTTACTATTGTATATGTCGTAGACGAGTTGTATCCGGTACGCCAGCGCCATCTAGTCGCGTTCAATGGAGTTATTGGAGTTCGCGCCAACGATTATTGACTAATCGGAACGCAAGTGCTGCCTAGCGGCGCATGACAGAGTCAACAACATAACGTTTGACCGGTGGCAAGTGATCGCCGCACAGTCGACAAGTGAAGTTCATCGGTGGCGGTCAAGCAGTGAAGACGTCAAGGAATTGTTGCGCGTTCGGTATAGTTGTGTCGTGTATCAACAATAATTACTTTGCATACTATATTATTTACTGTATAGAATCAAGTTCTTCTAACTGAACAGACAGATGTGCTGCTGGGGAGTTTGTTCCACTTCTTCATCTTCTCAGCTAAAGCACTAGGAATTAGTGAAGGGCTGGCCTTTTTTGGGACTGTCTTATGTAATTTTAACGTTTTAAAAGTGGTGCTTCTCAGTCTAATTTGAATAATGACTTTTGATTTTTTATCAAAATTGAGCACTTTTGATGGATTTTGTAAAATTCATTCCCGAAAGAGGTTTATTTAACCCATAAATGGAAGTTTGTTTGGAAATGTGTTATTTTTGCTGATGGAAACCTATCGAGCACACGGCTTGTAATTAAATTATATTATATTAAATTTATTTATTTAATTAGAGAACAATGATCCATAATTATGTTAGTTAGTCAGGTTCAAAAAACTTAAAAGCTATGTTAATGTGTTACATTACAATTATATCTAAATACTAAATTCAAAGAAAAGCAGAGTTATTTTAGAATTTGGAGAGTCATTTCAATTACCTCTTTTCCTTGAATTTTTATATGTATGTTATAGTAAATATGTATGTATGTCTATTATAAGTTTATAACCTATTTATTTATAATAATTCATTATGTTTTTTTTTTATATTTTTTATTATATCTATTGTCAAACAGATCATCTGCCATCTTATCTTTTCACCACCTTTGATTGACTGGTAGAAAATACCTAAGGCATTAAGTCTGCCTTTGTACCTAATTGTGTGCAAGAAATATAAATAGAAACAATATATACATACACCGGCGAGTTAAATTATGTTACTAATTATTTCTTCAATGCAATCATTTAGATTTAAAACCGAAAACAAAAAAAAAAACAAAAATAAGACCAATAACCCACTCGTTTAAATTTTTAACGCAATTTCAAAAAATAATATCACTCGGATATATTGTGTAAAAGGTAAACTTTATTACTGAAGTGAATTCCGCCATTTCATTCGACTTTTTTTACAATTTCAATAGTGAATGCTGTTCTGTTGATCTCGAAATTCTAATCGGCTTACATTGCTGTTTTCACGTGTTGTTTTTCTACGGTTTGGGGTCGGCTGAGTTTACTCTCTCAGCCTCTGTTTTTGAGATAGCGTGAATTTGTTGGTTAAGGAATTCAAGTTTTTTTGAGAGTCAGGTTGTTTATATGGATGTTTAAAAGTATTAAAAAATGCTGAATGGATATAAACATTAGAGATGGGTAGCTATTCTAATAACTAGCCAAATAACGGCTATTCAAAAAATAGCCATGGCTACGATATCCGTCAACATGACAACTAGCTATTGGTTACTGGCTAGCTAGACTATCCGACAAGTTTACGGCATAGCGGGTAGCCGCCACAGAGTATAATAGCTGTCATAGCTGTGTGCGCGCTCACTGCGAGTACTAAGTAGTGCGAGACGCGAGTGCAAACTTCATTAGCGTCGCACGTCTCTTTCTCACAATAGTCACAATATAGATTAAAGAAAGAGAGGGCATTATACTTAGTAATTTCATTAAGTATACGAATTACGAAATACGGTAGTTTGTTATAAATTAGTTAGTTACTGTCAGATTTAAAGTTATACAAAAATAAATATTTGATAATATTTAGTTATACATATATAATATTTTATGATATTTTTTTATTTTAATGAATTTTTAAAAAGTTAATAAAAAACATGAAATTATAACGTTAACTTATTATTATTATCATCATCTATATTTCGCACACCTAGATGAAGGGTGGCACAACTCAAAATAATCCAAATTCGAGTTATTGCGATTATCGGAATCAGTGTTGAAAACTACATTAACTCCAAAGACACCGGTGTACAAACTCCATTCATAAAAGACTAGATTGCGCTGTAAGTCCGACTTTTTGAGTAGCTCCACGGTCACCCCCCATCAACAACAGTAACGCATCACCAGTTACGACATGTCAGCTGCAGGGAAAGATGATGTCAATACGCTCAAAGAGTAAATTATTTCGACTTAGTTTTGTATTCGTGGCTAATCGCAGTAATCAAGCGTGAATTATTTTGAGTTGATTTCGTATTCGTGATTGAATCGGTCTTGTTTCTTGTGTGTTCTTCAAATTATTTCCACTTACCCCAGTATTGTTGACAAATGAAAGTAATTGTTGTTTTACTAAATTAATATAAAAAATATATATATTAATAGCAAATTAATATCTTAGTAAAATAATATACAACATCATACAACAATAATTTAAATCAGTCAAATAGAAAATGAGTAGAACGTTTTTTGCTGTTCCCGAAAAAAGAGGTATTTTGAGTTGTGCTACTCTTTATCTAGGTGTGCGATTTGTTGTCGCGGCAAAGATCGAACTCGGATCGCAGAGCAGTTGAGTGTTATTGAAGTCCTACCTAGCTACGCTCCCGCTAGCGCTAGTCACTAGTGAACCATTTATTCAATAACCAAGTAGTCAAAAATAGCTGGCTAGCTAGCTGGCTATTCCACCACAAATAGCCGGCTAGCTAAGCTATTGAAATTTCGGCTAGTTACCCATCTCTAATAAATAAACATTAGTAAGGTTTTATATGTTTATAGGACATTGGTGTTATAGAGGTATGAGGAACAGGTCGTTCACTCATCCTCCATAGAAAAGGGAGGATCCTCCGATCAGATGGGTGTTGTGTCTAGTGGAAAACTGCCCGACGGTTGATGTCGAGAAGTTGTATATATGCTAGTCGCGCGGAAAACTCTGATTGCGCGATGCAGGATTTGTGTGACGTCTGTACTTTGATGCGTTCGCATGTGGCGTTGTGGGTACCGCCAGTGTTATTTTTAACTTCACGGTTCCCTGCAGTGTAAAGCATTATTATGTCTCTCTGTGAAGAATAAAGCCGCGGCCCCTCTTACCTAAGTGTATCATTATTTTATTAATTATTTACAAGGAGTTGCCTAGTTTGATTATGATGGCAACTCAAACCTCAAAGCAATTATTTCAATTAAACCAATTACAGGCACTTATAGATAGAAAAAAGCACTTATGAACTTGCAAGGAGTCGGTTAGTCAGAAAAATGAAGCTAGTTGCTCATTCCTAACTGTAGTAGGTACCTATGAAAAGAATGGGCAAGAAACTCAGTGGACACTCTTTCATCTTTAATGTTGAATCTACGAGTATCTTATCTTATATATATATAAAAATCAATTGCTGTTCGTTTGCCTCGCTAAAACTTGAGAACGGCTGGGTTGATTTAGCTGATTTTGGTTTTGAAATGTTTGTCGTCGTCCAGGGAAGTTTTAAACGGTGAGAATATATGGAAAAAATAAATTTAAAAAAATAACAATTAGTGAACGGCTGTACCGATTTCGCTAATTATTTTTGTAGTGTTTGTTATTGCCAGAAGGTTCTTATATAAAATAAAATGAAAACAAATTTAAGAAAACGACCCTATTTACTTTTCTAATGTAATCTTATGTGTATGTGTCAGTCATCATTTGGTAGCTCTGTGAATAGGTTTTTTATGTTTTAAGGTAGGTAGGTAGGGTAGGGTAGGTAGGTAGGGTAGGGTAGGTAGGTAGGGTAGGTAGGTAGAGTAGGTAGGGTAGGGTAGAAGGTAGGTAGGTAGGGTAGGGTAGGTGGGTAGGTTGGGTAGGGTAGGGTAGAGTAGTGGAGTTTATACTATATTTCCTTTCCACGTAGACAAACTGCCATAGTCTAATAGCTTTTGACTGAACGAAGTCTGTCGGGTTAGCTAGTAACTATATTAAACTCCATGGACACTCTTTTAAATCAAAATACAAAATCAATATTGTGTAACCTCATTCTAGTTGAAATTATATATAAGAGAACGATGTAGAAAGACGTGCACGTTAAAATAGTCCATTGTAAACATTACAAAAAAAAAATAAGCCATGGCCGCCAAGATTTTTTTTTTTAAACTTTGCCCCACACTAGGAATTTCTCCTGTATTGTGGGAGCGTTTACCAGACCACTCACCCACACACACAGTTTATATGACCAGTACCAACTGACAACGCTCGTTCACGAACGTGACGCATGGATCGGCGCCATTGAACCATAAAATCTGGTATCTAAAGATGCCCATGCTCAATTTTATTTACACAGCTCGCAAATAAGAAGCCGTTCAGTAAACTTCTTGGGTTGTTCTTCAACTGCACATGTGACTTCCCTGGTAAAGACTTCTCATAAACTACTTGGCTATGTAAATACCTATTAACTGCTCCCAAACAACGATGTTTATTTAGATTTTGAATTTTTTTTACATACTTCCTTGACATAATCTTTTTCATTATTTGACATTTACCTACAAATCGAATTCCAATTCTTTATTAGTGGCTTTTATGGACATGATATTAAGACAGATTTGTTACTGTAGTTGTAATTGCAATCATGTCATTTGGTTTAAATAGGTTTTCATTTTAATATATATATAATTATAGATTATTTTCTATTTTCTAAATGTGAGAACGTTGTAGGCCTAGTAGAGTGTAGATTTGTTTGCACTTTTTACCTGGTAATTGTTGAAAGGCCTACACTGTCCTCCCAAACCTATTAACACTGTTATTTGATAATATTGTAAAAGTCAATTATTTTTTTAAAGAGTAACCGTGGAGTTTCATGCCGGCTCTTCTCCATAGGAAACGACTAATTTGAACTGTGCACCTAGCTTCTTACGTTTCATAAGTGCCCATGTAGTTTTATGTGAAATAAAATATTTTGATTTTGATTTTGAACTGGATTACAATTTTGAATTTCACAACATTTTATTCATAGTATTGTTTTGATTGAGAGAGCAGAGTGGTGGCCCAGAAGACAGCCCCAACTTACGAGTTGTAGGTCGTCAGTTCAAACCCACGCAGTTGCTTTACTTTGTGTCAATAATTTTGATTACCACTGCTCTCAAACGGTGAAGGAAAATATTGTGAGAAAACCAGCATGTCCTAGAACAAAAAATTCGAAGACATGTGACATCTACCAACCCGCACTGGCTCCGCGAGTTAGATTATAGCCTACTCCCTCTTGAAGAGCCTGTGTCCCAGCATTGGGAACATTATTATGCTATTGTTTTGACATAGTTATTTATAGGACTACGTAAACTCATCAGCAGATTGATGGTCAACAAGACTTCTCTACCCACACCCCTTTCAACCCTTAATAACACCACACATTGTCTTCACTTTCCCATAAACGAGATATTAAAGGATTATATCACTTGCACGAGCAGCTGCGACCACTAATAATATGATAAATTAATACCCAATAACAATCAAATTGGATAATTATAATAGAATATATAAATAATATGTAGGCGAAACAAAGTGATGGACTTAGTCAAGTGTGTCGGTGAGATTAATATAGCAAAGAGTAGTGTAGCTTGTCTATGACTAGAATTATAGTTAAACCATTACGTAATGCGCCAGTCCCATGATAAATTATTATGACAAAGCGTCAAACAAATTGTTATGACAGCTGCATACACAGATTATATTAGCCAGCGTCGCAAGAGTTGTTCAGTCGTTACCGACGGAATGGAATGTTGCCATTTTAAATATTATATTTATTTAAAATTTTTAGAAGTATTGTATTTATTTTATTTCTTATTTTGCTGACCGGTTGACGTCATCACGTCAGCGCCGGCTGTCGCTAAAAACCAGCGCTAGGGCTCTGTCTCTCATAGGGTCGCAGCATTATGCTGAGCGATGGCCGTTTTGCGTGGATGTGACGCATATTTTCCTCCAACTTGTTATTTTCGAGTTTGTGTTCATTCTTTGCGTCATGTTTACCGCAAATAATTAAACGTATTTTCTTTCTTTCTTTTTTTTTAACCAAAGATTTAAATCGTCAGATTTATCCTCACTGTAGGAAGTTGCGTGCGAAAAATCCATACCGAAAAGAGTGAGCTCACAAGTTTTCATGACTATCAAAGTCACTGCACCATTGTGTGTGTCAGATGAGTCAAAACGGAAAATAGAAACTCTTTTGACGCAGTTAGGCTAGTCTAACCCCTAAGGTTTACACTGTCCTCCGACACCTATTAATACCAATAATGTAATGAATAATAATAATAATGTATTAAATATCTTGTAATTGTAATCGAAATTGTATAACAAATAATCTGTATGAGTCTTGTTACTTGATTATGAATAAATAATAATAATAGGGCAGCATGTGGCGAGCTGTTGGGCAGTTGCGACCCCACGGACCCTATCTCCCGGGAGAAGTCATGTTCCTCGTCTCTGGCTTGCCTTTATTGGCCGGCTGGAGTGAACACTGACGAGGAACTGAGCTCGCACCTCATTCTTGCCTTTATTGGCCGGCTTGAGTGGAGATTCGCAAGAGCAAACGTGCTCGGAGGAAGGAAGTATCCCAGTAAGTGCTTGTAGGGATCTTGACCATCTTCCGGGCTCTGGGATTGTTCTGAGAGCCGTGGAATACCTCTCCACTCCTCGAGCACCTCAGGATATGTTGCCCCCTTGTCGCTACGTCACTATGTGCTAGCGACCGTTTCCGGGGGACCATTAATGAGTGTGCAAGTCACCCCCTGCTATTTTATCCGTGTACAATAAAACATTGATCAGGCAGGTGCCATAGTCCTTCCATAGTTTTAGGTAACCAGTCCATTTTAACCACCCAAACCCATAGCACAAAACCTTTGTTCCCATATCCTACAATAGTCCTACACGAACCGGGGGTTTTCCTTGGGTGCACTTGCATATTGCGTACAGGGATAGTCGTCGGTTGGTGCCTCATTCCATTTAAAATTGTCTAAGGGGCCTCTGCGAGTTGGCTTCGGCCCCTCGTACGCCTTCCAAAGGTCCGGGACCCCAGGGTCCCGAGATATATAAACGTAAATAATAATAATAATACTGTTATTTGAAAATATTGTAAAAGCCAATTATTTTTAAAAGAGTAACCGTGGAGTTTCATGCCGACTCTTCTCCATAGGAAACGAATAATTGGAACGGTGCACCTAGCTTCAGACGTTTCATAAGTGCCCATGTAGATTTATGTAAAACAAAATATTTTGATTTTGATTTTAGTGATTTAGATTAAATATATATTTCCCGGGTAGGTGTGTTAGTATACCTAAATTTTGACAGTAATGTCTTAAGTTCCATGTAATAGGAGGCGATCTTATTGCCATCATCCGGGCATACATAATTATACTCGTAGACTCCGGGACGCTTATAAGCATCCTTTATATACTTTTATATACTATACCGTTGAAGAATTTAAAGCTGACAAATTGTGAATAAATTGACCTTGTAATAATGCATGACGTAAATGTGAAATAAATGACTAATAAACTGAAATGAAAATAATGCTTAATCTTAAATAAATGATTGATTAATGTTTAGTATAATATAATGTAATGAATAATTGTAATAATTAGAATCAATAACATATTATGTAATTCAATAATTTGATAGGAAACATTTGCAGTGCCCTTACAGGGTGCATGTCTTAATACTGTGTCATGAAATTTCAATGCATGCCTACTAACCAGTGTTTAACATGTAAGCAAATAAATAAATAAATAAGAAATTCCTAATGGAGAAACCTAATAAATCTTTGCTCAACCTGGGAATAGAACCCAAGACCAGCAGTCGCTTACCTTGTAATAAGCTGTTGTCCATGTTCTGAGTTTGACGATGAATGAAACTGAGTAAAATAAAATTTCAATGAAAGCGTCAAACGGGCCTCTGCGAGTTAGCTTCGACCCCTCGTACGCCTTCCAAAGGTTCCAAAGGACCTTAGGGTTCCGAGATATGTCAAAGACACAATACATATCATAAACTAATGATACAATCGCCATAGAAACCAAACAAAATATTGGCCATACACAGCATTAGATACAGATATGTCGAAGGAGTGAAGGGAGGCCATTGCTCTACAATGGGAAGCAAACGGCTGATACTAAAATTATAATATTACTAGCTAGATAAGAGCCTTTTGGCCACGTACAGGACTCTGTTTTTACGCCTAAGTCTCGATTCCGTGGAAATATCGGGATAAATATTACTCTACGTGTTAATTCAGGTTATAATCTATCTGTGTGCCAAATTTCATCCAAATCCGTTCTACAATTTTTTCGTGATTGAGTAAAAAACATCCATCCATCCTCACAAACTTTCACAACTAGCTTTTGCCCGCGGCTTCGCTCCCGTTAATTTTGAATTTGACAATCAATTCGGATTGTACTCTGCTTGTAACTCTTAACACACTAAAGTTTCTATAATAATATAATTCAATAACGATTCGAAAAACACGTGATGCCATCTATTATATTATGAACATTATTGCTGTTTTCCTCAAGAACCGTACTTTTTTCGTGATGAAAGGTACCACAAGTCTGTTTCTGTACACCTGATAACGTATATACGAAATTTCAGGATAATCGGTTCTGTGGTTTAGGCGTGAAAATGTAAGAAACAAACAAACAAACTTACTTTCGCATTTATAATAATAGAAGTTAGAATTAATAAGATCGGATCTGTAAAAACATTCGTGACAAAGTCACCCATACATTTAACAACGTTCTTGGCTAAATTCGAAAAATGTTAATGTATTTTTAAGGCCTAGTCTTTAATAGCCAGCCCACTATAAAAGGGTTAAAGGTATGTAGGCTAACGATGTTTGTATAACATTAACTATGTAATTTTAGGGAACTAATGGGTTAGGCCTGAAATATAGCGTTAAGTTATAGAGTCCAAATACATTAAAAGGAGGTCGATACGACAGTGTGTTTAAAATAAAATAGGAAAATGCAGGTCCAAAACCGCATGCAGTGTGTGCATTAGGGCAGTGTTTTTCAAAGTGTGGGTCGCGACCCCCTCGGGGGTCGCCAAGCTTCCTTAAGGGGGTCGCCATTACTTTAAAATTTAAAGCTAATAAATATAAAATCATCTTTGTTCAAAATGTTATATATTTGTTAACAATTTTTTTTTTTTAAATTAAACGCTAACACAAATCAACAAATACCTAGTAGCCACATGAATTTATTAATGTGAGGTTGAACATACGCACCCATCCACAATATTGTGATAGTTGCGCCTGTTTCTCGCTAACCAATTTTTTTTACACATTCGATTAATTCGTTCTCAAATTTTCGGTGATTTCTCTATTTGCCTTTTAATTGAACCATCGATGAAAACGTTATCTCGCGCAAGTAGGAGGTTCCAATTGGAATCAAACTCGAGGCTTCTGTGGTTAATTGTGGGTATTCTCTTTTTCTGCTTAACCAAAAAGTAACCAAAGTGACAGACTTGAATTCCAAGTTAGAAACCGCGGAGGGTAGGGTTAAAAAACACTGTGTGCATGTGTGCGGGCGCACCGTGGGCGTGGTGGTTAAAACCGTGCGCAGAGTTCTTGTTATTCCACTGGGATCTAAGATAACGATGCCATAGTCTCGGCCTTTAGCTGTCTACAGTCTCTTTGAACCCTATTTCAATTTAGCTAAGAGTGTGTCATATAAAATGTACGAGACAAGAGCATGGACACACTTTTATGTTATTCTTTAATTCCCACGCCAGTGACGGAATATTATTCTTTGGTAGTGTGTCTGTACGTTACTGTAGCATTGTTTTTATAGCCTAGAAGTAAGATATACCTAGTTCAGTATCACTAAGAGGTTTTGTTGCATGTCATACGGCAACAGTAGATTTTTGTGGTACGAACTCAAAGACAATATACAATTGTTATAAATGTGAAAGTTTGTGTTTGGATGATTTTTACTCACATTTTGTTTAGATTGACTAAGTAACTTGTTTGCATCTGAGCCTATCAAGCACAATGATCACAGCTACTACTTTTATTTGATTGAGATTTGAAACGGGATCTTGATTGGAGTTATCACAAAACCTATTTGCAGCAATCAAGTCAAAACATAGCTTCTCCAACCAAGATTATTAGATTAAAGTTTCAATGATCTTTATTGAAGTAATCAAAATGCTTGATTGACACAACTAACTTACTTTGTTACAGTTAACATTTTTTTAACTTGTCTCTTTCTTAACTCTTCTACAATGATGTCATTTTAAGGGTAATCGAGAAACTTGTTTGAGCTTTCAATCATTTGAACTAGTATTGCTGCAATCATGTCGTGATGATCAACTTAACTAAGATTTTGATTAATCTAAACAAGACATCGTCAATCAAGCTAAAAAGTCACTTGATAGGAGTGCATTTTTTTCAGTGCGATTACGAAAAATACGGCTGAACGGGTTTGGTTTAGTTTATGAGCTGAATTAACATATAGTATACTTTTTTTTTCGATAGTACGTTACCGTGGGAACTCTACACGGGCGAAGCTGCGGGCAAAAGCAAGTAAAAACCACAGAACTCGGAGACGCCTCGGCGGTCGTTGCTTATCAAAACTTTCCATATAAACTAAACGTGTCACGGTTTACTCGCACTACGACACAAGTCACAGTCGGGCTGGTCCATTCATTTAAGGTCGCTCAACGCGCTATGGACGGCTATGCTCGGAGTTTCTTTGAAGGATAGCGTAGTGTGGGATGTCCAGCCAGATGAACCGACGACCTTAAAAAGGTGGCTGGGACAGACTGGATGCAGAAGGTGGAGGACACAGTGGCCTAATCTGGGAGAGGCCTATGTCCAGCAGTATGTTCTTTAAAATTTAAACTTTCAATGATACCAAAACCAGCCAGATACAAAATAGTATAGCCAAAGAGATTTTATTACAAGTTCATACATACTACTCGTATAACGCGAAAAGACTTTTTCCCCAACCTAATATTTCGTTTTCATCTATTTGCATGAACTTTCTGACTATGCGACATGTATTTCAAATTGCAGCTTTTTGCAGAGTTATATAGAGGGTTTCTTTTAGGTTTAGTAATTTAAGACTACGGAGAAGGTAATTTGGGATGACGCCTGTTGTGGTGAGGACTATAGGGACCACGTAAACTTTATGTTGGCGCCATATTCTAGTTACTTCATCTTTGAGTTCTGAGTATTTAGTTATAGATGACATTTTGGCCGATGCGTTTACGCTCTGGCGGTCAAAGGGTTATATTGATTTATTTATTTGCTTACATGTTAAACACTGGTTAGTAGGCATGCATTTAAATTTCATGCCACAGTATTAAGACATGCACCCTGTAAGGGCACTGCAAATGTTTCCTATTAAATTATTGTATTACATAATATGTTACTGATTCTAATTATTACAATACTACTACTACTAACTACTAATTTTTTCAGATATTGTCTTCTGAATATTATGTGTGTTGGATTAGAATCAGACGGATTTGAATGGCTGTCCGTGACAGAAGTAAGCGCTCAACGCACTTACTTTCGGCGCCACAAACTTTATTAGTACTGCCGTTTAGACGCTGCCAGCGCGGCGATTCCATGATCTGTGTGTTCTACTTTTACAGGTTAAATAACAAAACAAATGACTACGCATACCTACCTGCTTAATGCCTGCCAGTGTTTTCAAGCTTAATGTCACTTTCTAAAGACCAAACACTATTAATAAAGTATAATGTTATTGCAAACTCCCTCATAACCATTACAGCCTACGACCCCATTCTACTAATTTCCTTGGCAAAACTCTTGTCAGTGCACTTACGAATTACTTCCTTACATCCTTCAAAACAAGGAACAACATTAGTCTATGTTTTGTGTAACACTTTAGGGCTGGTACTCATTTTATACTGCCTGTCACATTCTATATGATGAGAGTTCTTAACACCATGACATTTAAGTAATCAAGGTCAGGAGCAAAGCCCTCAGGAAGGGTAAAGGAAATTCAGAAGGCGTGTTGAGGCTTGTGTTGCTAAGTGACGTTTCACATATTCGTTTTTAGGGTTCCGTACCTCAAAAGGAAAAAACGTAACCCTTATAGGATCACTCGTGTGTCTGTCTGTCTGTCCCTCTGTCACAGCCAATTTGCTCCGAATGTAATGGACCGATTAAGCTGAAATTTGGTATACTCGTACATATTAATCTGAGTGACCCAAACACGGACGTGAACCGTAAATAAATGAATTTAGAATATGGGGGGCAAACAAGAAAATAAAAATAAAAATTTTTGCAAACTGTACCATGTGACATATAAATTGAAAGGGCTTACTGTGAGGGTCAAAAATTTTTTTTACAAAAATTAAAATATTTTAAATTTTAAAGACTTCCATGGAAGAAAAGGATTTCTACCTCCAGGATGCGCGCGGCGGCAAATTGCTCACTGCGCGACTACTCACGTTACTATAATAATAATAATAATAATGGTTTATTTTTTCTCTTCACAAAGGCTCACATAGTTATAAACATAGAGACAAGAGTTATAGCGTTTTGACAAAAATGCATAAAATATGATCCTTTGTGAGAGACTGGCGTCCATACTAGGATACCCTGTGTGACAGATCACCAGGCTGTCACCCCGAATTTAATCTAATTAACATTAAAATGGCCAATTTTAAACTCTAGACAAATTATTTATTGATGAAAGGAATAAACAGACATATTTAAATTAATTAACCAAAAAAAAAGTGACAAGGAAAAAAAAAATTGGTGTAGTGTAATGCTTGTGTAGTGTGCAGGTGAAGTGTGAGGAAAGGTAGTATTATGGTGAGTGTGAGTGAGTAAGGCCTTTGTTACAGTAATGAATCCGAAATTACATATTATTACGAGGGAACAATGAGTAGCTGCTCCGTGTCATCATAGCCCAATTTTTGTAACCAGGTTGAGAGAGTTTTTTTGCAACGCTGTTTGGGTAGGGCATAAATTGACAAAATCCCGTTAATTTTGTTATACAAGTAGTTACCAAGAAAACCAAAATGTCGACGAGAGAAAGCAGTATGGAACCGAGTTGTGGGACATACTGCGTGTTTACGTCGCTTACCTTCAAAAAGAGTAGGATTATAGGTAAGAAGAGAGTGTTTGCGCAAAAAAGTAAATATTGATAAAATGTTATAGAATTTGTTTCGGCTAGATCCAATTTTATGAGAAGATCTTACCTGGAAACGTTGAGCCAACCATTGAGGAATATAATCGGCACATTTGTACTAATAGAGAACCAGAAATTACCTCAAGGAATAGAAGGGACATGCGTAGTATGTCATCAAAGCAAAATAAAAGTACCAAAAAAGGGTTCCATGTATGTTCAAAGTTACTGTGCAACGAACACTGTTTACAGATGTGTCAATACTGTTTCTCTGCAACATATGCCAGAGATAGCGACAACTTTAGTTTTGTTATTTCAAAGTTTTCTTTTCTTTTGGAATAAGTAGGTTTAGACAAACATTATCCTAAAAAGTAACCAATTTTCCCAAAGATAAGCTAATTTTGTCTGTGATTTATTACAATTATTGGAGTAAATAAAGCTTTTACCAAATATTTAGGTTCCTTTTAAATGTTTTGTTAGAAGTTTATTTAAGTACATGTGCATATATAAATGCATTTAAAATGGGGCGGCAAAATGCTCCCCAAGGGATCACTTACGTTTCAAAGAAAGGCGCGATTAATTTAGGGTTGGTCCTTATCACGGATGCCAAAGTATAAGTTCCCAGAAAGTCCAAAAAATACCTACTTACCAATCAACATTGTACAGAATTAATCTTCTGAATTCTCCATTTTCTCCATATCACGATAATGGCTCTTAACTTATGTGGTGAATTTTATACGGGTTGAATAATGCATAGAGGCGTTCAGCTAAAGTGATGCGAAGGGGATGTGCGGAGACGTGACGTCATAGAAATTAGGCTAACAATATTGTGTACTCCATGATTTATTGTTGTATTGCGCACATTTGGAGGTTGTGAGAACTGTGTGGAAAGGAGTTCTAACGTTTTCATAGAAATAGTAATAGGTGGAGATGACACGAACTTAGAATGTTTTAAACCGATGTAAAAAAGGAGCTTCGCCTAAATACGACGCGTATATTTTTTTTTTTGCTGAAAACTATATGTGTAATGTAACTGTGTTTTTTTTTTTTTTTTTCAGAAATGCGGCTATTCGTACCACTAATTTATGTAGTAACCAATGCATCTAGGATCATTGGTTGGTGTGCGTGTAGGTCAAGTCAAGGTGATAGTTACACCGCACATTCTGCGCATAGTACATAATTGCTTGACACTTAAATTTTTGTCCTGTTTTTTAAGTGCATGATGCGGCTACCGTGTATGTAGGTAGGTACCAGGTATGTGAGGTACAGGAGCAGATCTGAATCATCATCAACATCATCATTTCAGCCGAAAGACGTCCACTGCTGGACATAGGCCTCCCCCAATTGGGGGGGGGTTGCCATAATCGCCATGCTTGGCAGGCGGGTTGGCGATCGCAGTATGGTGTAAAAAATGCATAGAGAACGCTGTTGCCCATTCTCTAGTTAGTTTCTTATTCGCCTTTTACGACACTCACGAGAGGAAATAGTGTGGTGCTATTCCTTACGTCCCGCGCCACACGGAACTCCGGCAAACCTTCCTGGCGAAAGCAGCAGATCTGAATAGCTTATTGTTTTGGTAAATGAGAAAGTTTCACAGCTTGTCTTATGTAGTCTCCCACACAGAACACCAAAACTGCAATTTATGTTATCTTCACACTAGGTAAGCTATCCTCAAAAGCAGTACACCCCAAAACATATTCACCAATCCGTGAGAGACATAACTCACGCTCATCTACTCCACTTAGCAACTAACGCGGCATTTACCGCGTATAACTGGACATTAACCTACGTTAATAGTGTATTATCCTCATCTGCATAATAAGGCTGTTACCAGATACAGATGGTTATTTTGATACGGGGCCTAAAGATCGATTCTGTTGGAGTAAGGCACGTATCTTACTCCACCACTTTGTTTTAACTTTGCTTGGTACGGATTGTCTGTTCTATAAGGGTCTAGCGTTCGTTATTCATTTTGTTACATAGTATACAGGTTGGCCAATTTGGAAGTATACAACTTTAAATGTTGATTATTTTTATTACAAACGAAAGTTACAGGATATTTTTCTATAATTATTTTGCTCAGGCTTGGCAATTTTATACGAAAATTAAGATCAGCGTAATCTCCTCCTTTTTTATACTCAAAAATGCGATCGCTTTTCATTGTGTTTTTCATTAAATTTTCGCAGACTTTGTTAGTTATCTCACTAATAAAGTCACAAATATTCTGCTTTTTGTAATCAATATTGACCACTACACGTCCCTTTGGATAACTCCATACAAAAAAAGATCTAATCAAAATGGTATTCGTTACTAAAAACTAAATAATAAACACCAAACAACTGCAAAATTTGGCTTTAAATCAGAATGGGGGCTAAAAAAGATGTATACATCTTAATTAGCCACCCTGTATAATATCCACCAAATTGGGTGCATCCGATGCAAAGTCATCCATGAGTGACCACATTATATTTAACTTGCGCCTTTGGCGTCGTTGATAAATGTAGGTGTTTTGGGCATATAGCATTATCAGCTTGGAGGAGTAAGAAGTGGGAACATTTTAGTGTTCCCTCTGCTGGGATACAGGCCTCCTCTTTCTGTGAAATAAACTGGGATGTAATCCACTACACTGGCCCAGTGCGAGCTGGTAGATGTCGCATGTCTTCAATTATTTTGTTCTAGGACGTGCCGGTTTCCTTACGATGTTGTCCTTCACCGTTTTGAGTGCAGTGATAATGAAATAATTTACACAAAATATGTGCATGCCTCCCAAAAGGTGGACCGATGACCTTGTAAAAGCCACAGGAATCCGCTGGATGCGGGAAGCATAGAACCGGTCGAAGTGGCGGTGCTTGGGGGAGGCCCATGTCCAGCAGTGGACGTCTTTCGGTTGAAATGATGATGATGATGAATGTGCATGCTTACGTTTGAACCCACGACCACGCAAATAAATCGCGGCCTTTATCACTGGACCACTACAGCTCTCTGCTTTTGAGCATAATATTAATTTCGATTAAGTTTGATTCGGAGTTCCCTGTGGTGCCGGACGTAAAGAATAGCACCACCCCATTTCCTCCCGTGGGTGTCGGAAAAGGCGACTAAGGGAGTTACTAGAGAATGGGCAGCAGCGTTCTCTATGCATTTTTTCCACCATACTGCGATCGCCAACCCGCCTGCCAAGCGTGGCGATTATGGCAACCCCCCCCCCTTTCCCAATTGGGGGAGGCCTATGTCCAGTAGTGGACGTCTTCCGGCTGAAATGATGAAGTTTTTTTTAGAAATGTACTTTTAATAAGCCATTCTGTTATTAAATTTCAGCAATGTTTTGGCATAAGAAGGCAGAATCACCAGCAAGAACCGTCATCAGCTCATCCATTCATTAATATGGTGATGTATTTGCAAACTGACAGCTTTAAGTACCGCGAGAGCAAGTTTTGCTTGCACTGTCAATGGTAAAGAAAAGTTTTTTGTAACTGTTTAAACGTTTTCATGCCATGAGTGTACTCGAAAGCTTAATTTTTAGGTCAGGCCCATTCGAGCCCCCAACTCATGGTACTAGAAAGAACAGTGGGGTTTTCTCATACGGAGGGTATCCATGAGAAAAAAAATACTATAAAAAACCACCACTTTACTTCACTTTACCAGACCTCTGACACTGTAGTCCACCCGCTACTTGCGCCACTATCTACTCGTAGCCTTAGCTCTCATAAATTCCCGACATGTTGTATCGATGACGTCAGAGCGCCAGTCTACGCGAAGTAGCTATTTAATATGCTGTTTCAATACTGTACTAGTAACATTAGTAGCAGGTAGATTGCTCTAGAATACTGTTATGTATGTATTCAGGTCATTGGTCTTGCGTCATCTTATGTTGGTTGGAAGGTGATGAAGAAGATTTTGTGTAGAATTGAGGTTTCGAAAATATTTACTTTTCCTTTAGTAATAACAGTAATCAAATAATAATGGGGTCATTTAAATAGCCTTACATTGATTGTTTATTAAATTGATACACTGCTTCAATTTTCCATTTTGTGACGATTTCATTTCAAACAACTCTCAAAGCTCGACAATTATGATTTAAATATACGGACAATTTTAGTTTGTAGTCAATTTGCTAATCAATTAGTTTACTTGACTATACATAGAATCTAGTGACATATTTTAAAGAAACAAGAGTTGATTTTCACCTGACTGCGGCGAAGCCAATAAATGAGGGTTTTGTGATTGACCTGTGTGTTTGTCTGTATGTCGATCCCTATAAACTAAACCTGAACTTGCTTTTTTTTTTCTTTTTTTCCTCGTGATTACTAAACGGCTGAACCGATTACGTAAAAAATCAAAATTTACGTTAAATAAAAAAAACAATCAATTTCCCTGAGTTTACCTACATCTGGCACATCCTGGTCAGTGAGAACCTGTTACCACCTTGTTAACTGGTAACCGTATTTTTTTTATCAAGGCATGCTATTCTCCTATGGATCATGTCAATACAATAGAAGAAGATTCACTGACAAAGAATGCTGCATTAAGTTCGCTTTATGAACTACTAATAATTGTACAGTGGCCAGCACATCAAGCTACACAAAAATGTCTTTCTCCAAACGATTTTAAACTTTAAACCGTTGATAATTAATTTCAAAATCGAACGAGAAAATTTAACAGTTTGTGGTAACTTGATGTGCTGGCCACTGTACCTGCATCATACGGTTATCCCTCCATCTCTACCTAGTTGATATTCCACCAACTCGCACTAAGCGTTTTCAAACCTCTTTTATAATGCGCACAGCAAAGGAACTCTCTGCCTGCGTCTGTGTTTCGGAACGCATACAACCCTGATTTATTCAAAGTGAGAGTGAACAGGCTTCTTTCTTCTGGTCAAGCTCACTCCATCGTCGAATTTGTCTCGAGAGGGAGGCCCAGTCCCAACTGGGCCTCCTCTTTGTGAGAGAGAGTGGGCCATTATCCACCACGCGGGCCCGGTGCGGGTTGGTGGATGTCACATGTCTTTCTTATGGTTCTCGGACATGCTAGTTTCCTCACCATGTTTTCTTTCACCTATTTGGGAGCAGTAGTGACGAAATTAAAGACACAAAGTGAAGTGCCTGACTGGGTTCAAACTCACGACCTCGACACGACTCGTAAGTCAGGGCCGATACCACAAAGACACCACTGCTTTACTGTACACTACTGTACCTAATAATTAAAGTATAAATAAGAATAAAAAGAGATGCCGATGCATTCCACTAGGTTTTATGAAAAGTATTTTACAGTTCAAGCTACTGCTTGAACGGTTATGGAACGGTTATGGTTGCTTGGTCGGTTGCGATTATGGAATGCCTTGCCCGTGTCAATAAGGCGTGCTCAATCTTTGTCCACTTTTACAATTTTGATTACAAAACTTCCTGTGTCCTTAAACATCATCATTACTTAAAGTTCCTTGCTCTTGTTTCATGTTTATTATTGTTTAAATGTCACAGTAAATTGTAAATTAGCCAGCTAATTGGACGCCGAGGACGTTCATTAAACGGTGGCATTCAATTGGATGCCTAGGCCGATAGTTAACTGAACTAGAATCATTCATCTTTGAAGATGACTAACCAAGACTCAGCCAAGTGTTTCAGTGCTTCGATTCATTAGTTCGATCCTCGAACTAATGAATCGAAGCACTGTACTTAAATTGGTTTACAAGTAATAATAAGCTAGTCGACGGAGCCCCGCTCTGCGAGGCTCCTACATCTGGATGGTTTAAGAAAAAATACCACGAAGGGGATGGCTGCTTCGAACCTAACCTGTCCGAGTCTGGGTGCCCCAAGTCCCGAACTTGCTTCGCTCGCTCTTGCAGTGAAATCTCACCCTAACCAAACATCACAAATTCATCAATATCCAATTGAACTAAATGACCCGATGGCTGCGGCATAATATATGTATATTTATACAGATAAGTACCTATATACATTATGTAATTCTACATTTATATCTGTAATTTTTATGGTGTACATAATAAAGAGTATTCTATCTATCTATCTAAGAAGATTGAACACCCCCTCTAATTGACATTTGGCGGCTCAAACTAGCTTCCCTTTTGAACTATACCGGAATGAAACCATCACCAATTTTTCTCCTAATGTTTGCTCCACAATAAAACCAATTCACACAACCACCATAACAGCGACCACGTTATCTCTCCTCCGGTTCAGTATAATGACCGTGATTTATGCTTAACCGAGTCCCCGAAATCAATACCACTGTTTGTCGACGCGTACACCGAATACCGAATGAGACTCGTTTTTATCAATGTAATGTTTAACTGGTTTGATTTAGAATCGCCCGTGGTTTTGTTGAAATGTAAGCTGATTTATTTCGGAGATCAGGGAATGATAAGCGAATTAGTACGGTCGGGGTATCGATTTTGACGAAGGATGAAGGATGGAAGAAAGTGTGTTTTATACGTCGTTTTTATAAATCCTCATAAATACTCTTCTAGGGAAGATGAAGCGTTATCATGCCACTCTAGTGACTAGTGATGGGACGAATACCTACTATAATATTCGGCCGAATATTCGGCAGGATATGGCGCGCTTTATTATGAATCTCAAAAATTGAAGTCTGCGCCCGCTGACACCGCTATCCCCGGACGGGCTGGTGTGTTATTGCATCATTTAGTCAGCGGCAAAACATTGACACGTGTTGATGTTAGTTTTGAATAATTATAAGATTAAAACAATACAAAGATCCCACTTTTATTTCTTCTATTAGACTATATTTGCTTCCAATTGAAGTTATGTAAGATTATTACTATGTATAAAGATATAAAGAAAGAAAAAGTACTAAGTGGGACTCGTACAAGAAGATCACATTTTAAACTAAACACACTCTTAAGTAACATTAGAAAAAAAACTAAAATAAAAAACAAGAGTAAAATGAAAACAAAATCCTGTACGGGGCCAAAAGGCTCCTATCTCAGGATGATGCGGCGATATTTAAAAAAAAATTGGCAGTCATAAGGACAGACAGAAGTGAAAACACAAAACTTTGGAATAACTGTTCTTTTTTACTTATAGCTCATAGAAAGCGTTCGGTGACGATGACACGAGTTCCATGATTTTTGTTCACTCAAAAAGTACACATATATACACAGTATACATACATATAGCTCATGAAAAGCGTTCGGTGACGATGACGCGAGTTCCATGATTTTTGTTCACCCAAAAAGTGCTCAACGCGCCTAAAGAAGTTTTCAGTTCGAAAATAAGTGTCGCAGCGAAAATTTGTATCTCTTTACATAGACAGAATAAATGATAAGACACACTTGATATGGATCAAATTATGTAATTGTGCTACTTCATACATGCAAGAGGCAATATTTTAATACAATTGGGCGACTAAAAATGGTCGGTAAAACCTGCCAAAATACAATGTCAGACAATGTTGGGGTCAGCTTCCAGTCTAACCGGATGTAGCTGGATACCAGTATTTTACATGAAGCGACTGCCTATCTGACCTCCACAAACCAGTTACTGGGTAATATACGATACCACTTGGTAAGACTGGTTGTCAGACTTTCGGGCTTCGGACGACCCGTGACAACTATCCATGAATGACAGCCGGGACCAGCGGTTTAACGTGCTTTTCGAGGTACGGAATAGTCTCAAAATGAAAGACCATTTCAGATACCAATCTACATGGTCTTCACATGATTTGACCAAGATTATGTCTGAACTTTAAAAGAGACTATGACCTCTGAGTTTATTTCGGCCTTTCTTCGCAGAGTAGTCAGATATGAAACGCCGACCTCATCTAGTTTTAAAACATCGTTGACTTGTAAAAACCTACTTACGGAAATAAAATCATTTATCAATGTAAAGATGGTGGTGGTAGCCCATTCACGAACCAACCCCGTCAAGTCTGATTTAATCCATAAAATGTATTTAAAGGTGAACAAATAGATAATATATATTTTATATAAAAACTTTATTTCGGGTGGCATAGACCCATAGAAAACTTAACCTAAACCTTATACACATTTACCGAGCTACAAGTTTACTTGGCATGACTCGCCACACCTACACAAGACTTGACCCACTGGTTTTGAAAGGGACAGTCAATACGTACAGCTAATGCGTTCAGAATGCCGTTGTTGCTACCCCGTATACGGGATAGCAGGCAAGCTGCTTTTTTGCGCATGATGGCCTGAAAACCATCTGTGCGCGCCTCAGCAAACATGCCAGACGCGCTGCACCGCCACGGTAGACCCAACAACCTTCTGAACGCAGTGACTACGAACTTTAACTAAAGTATTCAGAAACCGCTTATTAAACCATTCAAAATGACACTTTCAACAGTCTCAAGATAAATGTTAAGATCTTAAATCAAAGTCCTCTTGTCTAAGTTTATCTAGCTTACGAGAATGTTCGAGATTAAGTCCGATTATTGAATCAACAATGAAACACCGTGAGATTTAGTTTTAAGAGCACCTTAAGGTGGTATTCAAGATTGTAGAGGATTACCGTGTAAGAGAATAGGTGTTTATAGGAAGGAAATTAGGAGGTGCTTGTGGACTTATACCTATATTTCTAGAGCGTACTGAATTTTAGGTTATATTAAAGCCTTACATTAAAGTATACAGGGAACGTCAATTCCTAACATTAGTTTGAGAAAAAAAAAAAACGGCCAAGTGAGTGTCGGATCACGCAAAATGAAGGGTTCCGTAGTTGGGACGAATTTATCCCAAAAACAAACTCAAAATTGTAGTTGAAATGATGTTGTAGTTGACATTTTCATACATTTCATTTGAAAATTAAGTTTGTACGAGTACGCACAATATTGAGAGATTAACCATGTTATATTAAGACCATAGACTTTTTATATTTTTTCTGTAATCTGTATGTACAGAACTATTTTCAGTATTTTTTTCAAAATTTTAGGCTCAGTAGTTTCGAAGATAAGGTGATGGTAGATTTACATCTATTATCTTAAATAATTTTAATAGTATTTATTATAAAATTATTAAAAATATATCTGAATAAAATAATCCTCAAAATAAACCCTTTCATTTGATATGTCACACGGCACAGGATGAAAACTTTTTTTTTTAATTATCTACTTACCCCCCAAAATTGACCCCCATATTTGAAGTCAGTCCCTAAAATAAATTTTATTTAAAAAAGTATATTAGTATCGGATTTATTAGGAACAGTCGCGTCATGTAAATATATCCGTCCAAAAAATTCTAAAGATATTCATAAAAAACTTTTACATTATGCTACTAGAAAATAATTAGTATCATAGTTAAGTTGACAACACAAGGAAACAACACATTAGGTATCAATATAGTTTCAACTTCTATTCAAACTATTAAAAGCTAATCCCTTTGTTAATAAACAACGAACTTAACACGAACAAAACGAATAAACATGCAGATATTAAGTTCAAAGACTTTGAATGTATTGTTCTTCAACTTTGACTTATCAACAATAGAGGTCTATTTCAGTGAAGCTTGCAACCGTATGACGTTGAATTGAAAGAATCTTCAGCACAATCTTAGAACTAAGGCTGAAAACAAAAGAAAACCTTTTCTTTTGTTTTTATATGACTTTCATGTCTATTACATGGTATTGTGAAATGATTTGAGACTGCACGAACAATGGATACGAAAAAGTGATATTTAGACGATCTACTGTCAATAAAACCCACCAAAAACATTTTAACAAGCTTATAACTCTACACGCCCTAACTAGCGATCCACAAATGAAAGCCGCGACCAATGGCTTAGCGTGCTTTCCGAGGTACAAAGGGATCTCGGTATGTAAAGATTGTCACCCATCCACGGACCAACCGCTGTAAGCGTAGCTTAACCTGATCGATCGACCCGTGTGGCTGTTATTACTTAGCCATGAGCCCCTCAAGGAAATATTATATATGAGAATTAAAAAAGATGGAAGATGGAAATGGATGGAAATGGTTAAAATGGTTTTCCAATTAAATAATTTTGTAATATTTATTGTTATTCAGCATGGTATTTTGATTGTTATTTATGTGTAGATTTTGCATGCCCAAGTGACGGCAGAGCATGGAGAACATTATCAAAACATGTATAGCATCTTTACCCATGTTGGAAAAAAATTGGTTGTCTGTAAAGTCGGTTTACGGACGATAATTTTACTTGATAATGTAACACAAGCCGAACGCTTAGGCCGATCGTGCCTCTCTATCGCTTGTTCCGTGCTCTCGCTTGCACGCTCGGCTCAGACGGAACGTGACAATGAGTCATGCTTTTTCGTGCGTTCATCGATTTATAAGACGTTATCACGTCAAAAATAAATGATTTGATTTGATTTGATTTAGATCACATTAACGTGATTATTATATAAAACATCATCATCCCTGAAACCAATTTATTTGGAGTCGGCGAAACATGACTTTTTCTTCCATAATTCTCTATTAGTAATTATTTCACCCCCATTCTAGCCATATCATCTTTCACATAGTCCATTCATCGTATCTTTTGTCTTCCCCTACTCTTATATCCACATTCATACTCAAAACCTTCCACATGACATTTTCCTCCTTATTATAATATATAAGTTTATGTTTTATTTATCATGGGCTTTTATACCATTAAAGATTATATAGAGGACACAAAGGCTTGGGATTGAGCGACTCCAATTTTTACTATGTGGTTCATTGTTTTTTCTTGTTTTGTTTTCTCAGTTTGTTTTTAATCATGGTATGGCAGTTTGAGTAATTTATGTGGCCTGCCCAAATGTCCTTTCTTTGGTATTGTTCGTCGAATCGATGAGCTCCTTAAGATCTGAGTTGTGCTGCACGATTACTGACAAATGCGTGCACTGACTGGACAGGTCCACTCAATCTGTGTGGTTCTTTCCTCAAAGACCATGTCAATCTACATGGTCTTCACATGATTTGACCAAGAATATGTCTGGACTTTAAAAGAGACAGTGACCACTGAGTTTGCTTCGGCCTTTCTTCTCAGAGTAGTCAGATACGAAACGCCGACCTCATCTAATTTTTAAATATGACTGACGTGTAAAAGAACTTACAGAAATAAAATCATTTATCAATTTATCGTAAAAGGTGAAACAAAAGAGGTCATTACATAAAAGCAAATTCCATACATCTTTACTAATAAAACCGCCTAACTGCGTATTTGTATCTGGCAGTAAAGGTTCCGGCTGCATCAGTGGCGAGGCTTGAAATTGCGTAGGAGGTAATCCGAAGAAGAAATGGTTCAGTTCTATAATTAGTCATACAATTACGTCAAAATTAAATTATTTACTCAGATTTAATAATCATTCCTTTACTTTACTGAATTTAACATCATCTGTCTTCAAGACAGAATCAAAGAGATAAGAAAACTTTCAATGTTTTACAAAAATAAATTCTATTTCTACAACGTTTTCGTTATTTGTTTGTTTGACTATTGTATGTTAAATGCCTGTAGTATATTTATATTACTTGGCAATCGTAGACAATACTGGATGTTTTATTTTTCAATGGTGGTAGGTGAATTTGCTGTTCCGATGCGATGGTCTGGAGGGAAGCCGGTAGTAATGGAGTTGTTAGTGCTCTACGCCTCTGATCTGCATAGAGCAGGAACAAAAACCTTGTTTTTTTTAGTTTTTTCCCAATTTTCCTGTGCGGGGATTTATTTATGGTGAACTCTCTAACAATTACGGTAAAAATGATACCCCTATGACAGACAAACAGACTGTCTTTTCTTAGTAACTGGATCCTGGTACCCTTTACTAAGTAGGGTTCTGTCAGTAAGTGACAGAAACCAAAAAAATCACAACGACAAATTCACTCACAAACAGAGCAAGGTCTTCAAAAACGGAACAAATTTTGTCACGCATTGCCACGTGATACGCTAATGGAACGTCATTCCGATCGGGAAAGGTGTTTTGATGAAGGTGAGCCCGTGAGATATTATACGCGAATGCTTTTGACATCAACCTGATATAAAGGTGCCGCTCCATAGCAACTCACGGCTAAGTTACGCTAGTGTACTTAGCTTTGTATGAAAATGTTAGCGGGATCGTCCACTACGACCTACAATCACACTACGCACGAAGGCTTTGAAGCGATGTGTTTATTTTATTTAGGGCTAAGTGGCGTAGCGAAGCGGGTAAGATGCGCTTTATTAATATTTTTGTTTTATAAATTTATTTTCTCAGATTCCTAGAACCTGGTATTTTATTAAAATCTCACGGTGTAAATTTAGGTGAAATTTTAAGTTTGAGTAGATTGGGTGTTTTGTACTGCATTAAAGTTATTGTCTAAATCAAACTGTAGGATTTTGCGAACTATGCACAACTGATAAATAGTTTTTAGGGATGATACCAGTCGTTGATACCAATAAGGGACTATGGCTACTCTGTTCATTTTCCAGGCCCTGGTTATTTCTTCTTGAAGTTCTGTGTATTTTCTGATTTTTTCGGTGATAGTTTTCTGTATATTATTAATGTTTGGGACTGCTATATGTATTATGTATGTGTTTGTTTCTTTATCAACAAGTGTTATATCGGGTCTGTTATTATATATTGTATGATCTGTGATTAAGATGCGGTCATAATATAAGGTGTAAGCTTGGTTTACTAATACAGCCCAAGGTGAGTATTTGTAGTATGGTGTGTAAGGATCCTGCTTGAGATTGTTTTGTTGCGAGTTTTTGGAGTATAATGTTAACAAGTTGATTGTCTATGTGCGTAATCTATTATTACTATTGTTGTGGACTTCTACTTCATTAACGCACATCAGGGACTAACAGCGATATCTCGAGGCAAGAAATGATACCATATGCTACGTCATACCTATCGCTCGACTGTGATTGGTCTTAATTTAAAATATTGTTCCCATACCCCTCTCTTTGAATGTTGTAAAAAACAAAATGGCTAATACAGAATTTGTTCGTTATAGGTAACGCATCGTTTTTATTGAAAATCCTCAACACAATCTATAAAACACATTAAGTTTTCACCAACCTCACCGCTGCTGCTACAATTTGGTCCTTCGAGCCGGATGTTGGAATATTGATACCATACCATGTTTATTTATATTAATCAACTTTGGATCATACAATCATGTTCAGCAAAAGCGTTCAGGGTACAGTTGCGGTTGACCTGCACCCTTACACACCAGGGATGTACACCGCTTTTGTGCATGATCGTGTGGAAACATTCCACACGCGCCTCGGAAAACATCCCCGACGTGCTCCAGAAGCGAAACAGCCCCAAGAACACCCTGAAAGCGTTGTTGTATTGGACGCGTAGAGTGCTGTACTGTTTCTGCGTGTAAGTGTCGAACTGAGTGCACGCTCGACTCGAGCGTCGGGCGGGGCGCCGCGTGCGGCGTTCATGTTAAACACATGCAATCCCTCGCGAGTGTCCTGAGTGGTGGCGAGCGGCGCGGCGAGGGGAGCGTGCTCGTTTGCGGTCAGCGGGGCGTCGAGCATGGCGTCGCGTGCAGTTCAAACCAGTTCTTGTTTTCATAGAAAACTGCCCGGACAGCCTTCTTTGTTTAATTATCGAGTTATGAAAATATTTTAACCACACATTTTCTTCTAAATACATATCAATAATATTGTACAACCCCGACACCATGATGAAAAATGTGACTGGCTCACACGAACGCTAAGCGTGCACTAAGGCCACTCGGTGAACTCTCTTTCGCCGCTTGCACGTAACGCAGAACACCCCGCCACACGCGTTTTCTCTCAGGCCATACACTAATCCATCCACAGACTGCCAATATAGAAGGACGTACACAATGTCCCAAATAGGGCTATTTTGACACCCCTCTAACACTGAGCAAATCTGTAAACTATCATATTCGCACGAACAGACAGTGCCCTATTTTCCCTTTCAATGTCTGCATTGTCTTCCAGGACAGAGGTTACATGTCCAAGATAAATGTATCAACTCTATTCATCACTGCACGAAAGCGTTTTGACTCCTGAGTTTGTTTCGCCATTTCTTCTCAGGGGTAGTCAAATAGGAAATGTCGACTTCACCTAGCTTGTTTTTATTTTTTTATATGACGTGTAAAAGTGATTCCGATATCCTATTTACAGAATAAACGATTTCATTTCATTTCATCACTACACGAAAGCGCTTTGCACGAGGTAGAAAACTTACCTTAATGGAATCTATGGAGTATAGCTATCCTTTGCTACGTAGCTTAGCACAACTCTGGCGAAAGGCAGTAATCGATCTTCCAGTTCGACCGGTCATCTCTTAACTGCCAGGGCTTATTTTTAATCATATATTTTAAAATGTTTTTTTTTTTTTTTTACTTTGTTCTCAAATATAGAAGCAACAGGAATAATCTACCCAAGATTTTGTAGTATCTTGATTTAAAAGAATCTCCTTGGAGTTTCTGGGCCGTTCTTCTCCATAGAGATCTACGTTTCGGAATGGACAACTAGCTTCAACTTTCTGACTGACTAACCGACTCTTTGAGAATTAAAAATTGCCTGTAAATGGTTTAATTGAAATAAATGCTTTGATTTTGAGCAATTTTTTTTGCCAGCGACGCGTTGTAGTAGCGTCGCCGTGGGTCGCAGTGGACGATTCCCCCTATACTCGTATTTTCATACAAGGTGAAGTAATTACACATACAGCTTCGCCGTGGGCTGCTTTGAAACGGCGCTTTAGACAGTTGTGTGAGAAAATGTAGTCTATAAATAATGTATGTCTGATTTTGATGTTAATCCTGGTGTTGACAAAATGTGATAGGTTTTCGGATTAAGTGACCTATTTTTGTTGTTGTTGACTACAGATGTGAAAAGGTCATTGTTTTAACACCTGATCCTCGTGATCTTGTCAAATACATATTTTTTTTCTATTTTTATTTGTATTAGAAATAGCTCTTTGTAAAGAAGTTCTGCAACGATTTGCGCTCAAGTAGCCGTGTTCTAATTTTAAGATGATAGATACTCTTTATTATGTACACCATAAAAATTACAGATACAATACATGTATACCCAAAGTCTCTAATTCAGATAATTTATTTAACAAAAGTAATGTCAAGAAATGTCACTGTCAAAATGACAGGACATGGTGCAAACTATTGTATCATTATTTTTTTTTTAAATAATTATCTATGAAATTAAAGTGAATTAATTATAAGAACTAGGCAAATAAAATACCGTTGCCAAACAACGTTTTGTATAGTGTGTCGGAGACACATTCTATGCTCGTCATAATCAGCCCTTTTAAGTAAAATCGATTTCCACTCAAAACAGTTGACAGCCGTTTTCATCCAAAATGTGGCTAGATATGCTACTTACAATATGAATCTATGAATGAGAATTGTAATATTAGTGTTGTTGAAAATGTAAAAAATTTGAAAATGTTTGGATCTCCGACATTGTTACCAGTATCATAAAATATTTTATACCAGAAATCTCCTTTTTTTAATAACTTTGTTTAAAACCGAAAATTTATTTATAAAAATAATTAAGGTATGATTATTTTTTTATTAATATATCTTAAAATCAGTACTTAAAAGAAAATTAAACTTTTTTGTCGCCATTTTATGTGAATTAACATTACGAAGATATTTTTTTGATATGTTATCCCCTTTGTTTACATAAATGATCTGAATTTGAGACTTTGGGTATAGAAATGGTACATAGCCTGACACAATGGTCGGTCTTATCGCTAAAAGCAATCTTTTACAGACAACCTTTGGATGGATTAAAAGTAGAAGGAGAGACAATACTGCAGGTAGTCAGTGGTGTAAGATGAAAGATGTAACCAATATTTTGTAATCATACTTTGATTTAAAAGAGTATCCGTGGAGTTTCTTGCTCTTCTCCATAGGTACCGACTCCTTGACAATTCAAAAGTGCCTGTAATTGGTTTATTTTAGGCGGCCCAGGCACACAGGCAATAAATAAATAAATAAATATTTTTTTTAATAAATGCTTTAAGTTTGAGTTTGAAGATTATAAATTCTCCGTATAATTACTGGCACATGATACGTTTAACTTAGGCGATAGAATGGCAACGCAAATTCGATGTCCCTGCGCGGTAATTACGTCAAACTCAAACTCAAAGCATTTATTTCAATTAAACCAATTACCTATAGGCACTTTTGAATACGAGTAACGGTAGGAGGGGTTCACATCGGAGTCGAGTCGACGATGAAGTACCTGTGACTCGTCCTCGACAGCCGGTGGAACTTCGTGGAGCATTTTCGAAGTTTGGCTCCCAGACTAGACCGGGCCGGGGCTGCCTTGAAGCGGCTCCTGCCCAATCTAGGGGGTCCAAACGCCTCCTGCTGGAGTCTCTATGCGGGGGCATTCCTAGAGGCGGCGACCTGCTCGCCGGTTGAACGCGTCCTAAAGTGTTGTGGTGTACATGGCCATCAGGCTTGTACGGGGATACCGCACGGTCTCCGGTGAGGCAGCGAGCTTCCTTACCGGAATGCCGCCATGGGATCTGGAGGCAAAAATCCTCGCGCACATATGGGAGTGGCGTGAGAAACGCCGGGGTGTAACTCCGCTGCTGCGAGAAATCACGGCACAGCGTACTGAGCTCCATCAGCACGCACTGACGGGGTCCGCCAGGACCGGTGCCTGCCAGTGTTGTGAGTTTGTCCGAAAGGGATACCGCGGCCCAGGCACACAGGCAACTGAAGGAACACGGGTGGGTTTTAGTCAGTAAAAGTCTGACACGCCCTCCAGCTTCGCTCACAGCGGGAGAAATCATTTGATAATTTCCCGCCCAAGAAAAAAAAGGCACTTTTGAATTGTCAAGGGGTCAGTCAGTCAGTAAGATGAAGCTAGTTGCCCATTCCAAAGCGTAGTATGTTCCTATGGAGAAGAACTAACGTAAAACACTTATAATGCCAACGCCTTGTATTTTGACAGGTCAACAACATTTATAACATTATTTACATTGTTGGGCAGACGAATTTTTCTAACATAATCATGAACCATTGGATTAGAAATTTTGTTTGATAATGAAAGTGTTTTATTAAATTAAGTATTGCAGATGAGCGTAGGCGGCGCGTATACCATCAAGTGGGTCTACCAATTGTATAAAAATGTTAATATTACAAAATAATATTGTCCAAAAATGTCTGGAATATTTTGAAGTGGTAACAAGACCTAACCATCCGGTAGTTCGTTAACAGTCAGCCAAGCATTAGTAATTTGTTAACTTGACCACAATGAAAACACAAAGGCAAGTTTGAACATCTCTCGAAGTATGAAAGGGTCAACTAATGAACTTAATAATATTCTGTAGCTGGTAACTTTACTAGATACAATTAATACTGATGAGTGAACAATTAAATCATCAGCATCAAGTAGAATCAGTTAAATTATTCAAAAGGGAACTTCAATTTCTTTACTTAAAATTATTTATTCCTTTATTATTCATACCGTGTTCATTAACTATTTGTTTCTTTTTACGAAATAAGTTTTAAATACTAATGCAAGTTTTAACCTTAATTTTAAACACCCCACGACCCCTGCATCGTTACATGCACCCCGTGAGCAAAATAATTTACATGCGTGCACCAAAACTAAAAGTAGTTTGCCAGTTTTATTTTTTGTTTGTAGAATGATACTTTGTTTGATATACAGCAGTGTTTCTCAACCTTTTTCATAGTGTGGCCCCCTTAGTATGAAACAATATTTCGCGCCCCCTACCCTCCGCGGTTTCTAACTTGGAATTCAAGTGTGTCACTTTGGTTACTTTTTGGTTAAGCAGAAAAACAGAATACCCACAATTAACCACAGAAGCTTCGAAGTGTTTGATTCCATTTGGAACCTCCTACTTGTGCGAGATAACGGTTTTCATCGATGGTTCAATTAAAAGGCAAACAGAGAAATAGCCGAAATTTAGAGAACGAGTTAATCGTATGTGTAAAAAAAAAATGGTTAACGAGAAACAGGTGCGACCACCACAATAATGTGAATGGGTGCGTATGTTCAACTTCACATTATTAATTCATGTGACTACTAGGTATTTGTTGATTTATGTTAACCTAAGCCTTTATTAAATATATTTTTTGTTAACAAATATAACATTTAGAACTAAATTATGATTTTATATTTATAAGCATTAAATTTTTAAGTAACGGCGACCCCCTTAAAAAGGTTTCGACCCCCTATGGAGTCGCGACCCACATATTGAAAAACACTGATGTACAGAATGCGTAGATGATGGCTTTTTGATGGGTCTTATTACATCCTGTATATGGTCCAAAGATCTGAGCTCTACATACGTGTCGCATTATAAAGTAACACTACATTTCCTAATCACTTTCAAACAGAGTTACCGACAGAGCTTGCAGAGATGGCACGCTGAAGTGACATGGAGCCGGCCATGTTTGTTGTGGTGCAGATTGGGAGCGGTGTCCATCTGTCCATCTGTGTCCAGAGAGCCATCGCTTTCAAAGCGTTTCGTATTTATACGACTTTCAACAGGATGGACGTAAGCTTTTCGGTAGTTAATGTCAGTCCCATAAATTATTGACATCATCGCTGATAGAATGTCAGTTTTTCTAGGCCCTTGGCAGTGAATTGCGATAGGATGAGTTGATAATGAACTCATCCTGTTGATAATATGTAATTCTGCTTCAAATCTAGCCTGATTCTGAACGAAATCAAGTATTTTACACAATGCAATCTGATTAATTAATTTAACGTTATAATAAATTCATCATATTCGATCTCCAAATTATGCAGCTACATTTGCATATTGATTCGATTACTTAAAAATTCCAAACTATAAATTTCTGATTAGATTATTTTATCATTATTAATGTATAATGTTCTGTTTAATTTTAAAGCAGTTTTTTTTTTTGTCAAATTTAATTACGCAGAAAGTGATGAGAATGAATTAGGTAAAACCCAAAGTACTTAGTAGTTTTTCGTTTCTTTGTGTTTAATTAAGCATTATTGTCGGTAGTATGTTTTCAAAAGTAGGTACTATCAGCGCTGATGGAGTGCTGGCAGTACCGTAATAAATAAAACAATTGGATCTTTGAATATTTTTACAATTATTATATTTTTATCTTATAACATGCGCTTGTCAGCTCGGTGAGACGACTCATTAAACTTTTTTTTTTCTATTCTAAATACGAATCAATGCTTGTCACAAATTCACGCCATCTATTTATTATAAACCCGCGGAGGAATCATATTAAACCATGTTATGTTACAGCCTCCACAGTATAATATACTGTGGAGGCTGTAACATAACATGGTTTAATACACTATTCAATTATTTTAAGTTTGCATTGTTTCAACATCTACATATTATGGTGCATTTATCATTGTAGCGTATTTTCAGTGTGGATATTTTAGAATCAAAAGAACAATCTTTACTTCTTCAGTATAAATAACGAGCATTTTCCCATAATACATCTAAATAGAGAGTTCTGCGTTGATAAATATTATAATACTAGCTGCTGCTCGCGGCTTCGCTCACATAGCTTGTTCTAAAATACAATTAGCCCAAGTTACTCCTCATAACATCAGCTATGTGCCAGTGAAAGTCCCGTCAAAATCTGTCCAGCCGTTTCGGAGATTAGCCGGAACAAACAGACAGACAGACAGACCGACAGACAGATAGATCGACAGACAGAACAAAAAAAATAAAAATTAAGGTGGTTTAAATGGTTTTTTTTTTAATATAAGTACCATAAATACATTCATTTATTTTAAAAAAAATACTTTCTTTTATTTTCATTTAGTTAAATGCTATTATTTTGACAGTATAACCAAACACTTCAATTTTATTCATAAATAAATAATTTAAAAAATATAAAAAAAATATAATGTATTTATTTCAGGCAAGATTTTTACATATACACCAATAGTATCCGAAAATTTATTTGTTGTATAGATGTATAGTTTTAGTGCCTTTAAAGTTATGAAAGGAATTTTGTTCAACTACTTACAATAAATTGTATCCTTTGTTGTTACCACGGTTCTGGGTTCCTACCAGTTATCCCTAATAGCTGAGGTATCACAAAACCGTGGCGATTGGATATTTTGGCACAATAAAACCCTTGACACATTTTCAGCTCCAATACCTCAAATTCCACACACAAAATAAAGCTTTGTTTCCTTCTGAAACAGTCCAAAATTGCTTGACATTTCAGTAACCAAATTCCAAACACGAATGTGCTAGCTTTTTTCGTTAATTTTGTACGTTTGTGGTGTTCGAAAACAGGATCATATCTGGCTTTTAGCCATTTTACGTCTGATGTTTTATTGTGAATATTGTTAAAACATGTGAAAATATTTGTGTTAACCGCTGTTAAACTTAACGGCACGGTTGGCGCAGTGGTTAAGCAATTGACTGCTGCGCTCGTGTCGCGGGTTCGATTCCCGCACGGAACGAATATTTTTGTATGACCTACAAGTAATTGTTCCGCATCTGGCTGTTTGTGCGTGTGAGTTTAAATGTTTGTAAACGCACCCACGATACAGGAGAAATACCAGAGCACGGAAACGTTTAAAAAAAAAACAACTATTTTGAATGTTATGTTGCTATTTAAAAATCTGATATTGTGAGGTAGATTTACAACGCCAATTTTCGGAGAAATTGGTCTGGTATGCACTGCAGTTATAAAAAGAGACATGGAGGGAGAAACGGTGAAAACACACATTTTTACCTGTGAAAGTACTATGTAAGAATCGTCATACAAGCATTTTATAATCATTCCTTGTGGAATGGATTGTTCATTGTTGGTAGACCAACAAACTTGATATACAAGAACTTAACTAATATTTATTGACGACACCTAGACAGTGCAAAGATGTGGCTGGTTTATTTGAGATAAGCTCTCAAAGATGGTAAAGACATAAATTAAAGGTATATAAATTCTCGTAATCAAGAAGTTAGTATTTTAGACATTATTTCTGTACCCTATAACTATGTTTTTATATTTAACCCAAAGGTTTACTGGTAGAGAATGCCTTGTGGTATTAAGTCCGCCTATATAGCACTATTGTACATGAATAAATAAATAAATTTGATTCCCCAGAAGCTATTCAAAATCAGAAATATTATTATTCTTCACCAGCTTCACCTAAACAAAATACCTATATCATTACAAAAATCTATATGTACATATATCACACAGGAAATATTATAATAATTATGCTATAAATCTAAGTAGGCCCAGATATTACTGTCGCAAAGATACCTCATTACGTATGTGCTAAGAGTCTGTGAAATATGGAACGAAATTTTAACATAAAATGTGGACCTAGGGTTGGTAGCATAGAAGGAATTTCTGAACAAGTAATTTGAATAAAGGTGTAGAACTAGATGATTATATTATTTTAAGGCAGTAGGATGTTGGTTTTAGTGTGGATGCCATTAATAACAAATTCCGTACTACCACGCTTCATGTGAAAAAAAATCTTAATATAAATGCATGAATGGTTGTGCAGTTATAGTTCATATAGTGTCAAAGACTTCTTTGACAATAAATGTTACATAATTATGATTGTGAACATTTTTACGCTTATAATTGTTAAACAAAAACATGTATAGTATGCTCTAGTAATTTTGTATTTTACCATGTTTTTAAGCAAATAAATATTATTCTTGTTCTTAAATCTAGTTATTTCTAATCTATCTACTACTTACAGAATACCTACGCTGCGGTTTTTTTTAAAATATCGCAGCATTATTTATTTATTTATTTAAACTTCATGTACAATAGTGGTACATAGGCGGACTTAATACCACAAGGCAATCTCTACCAGTCAACTTTTGGGTTAAATATAAAAACATAGTGATAGGGTACAAAAATAATGTCTAAAATACTAACTTCTTGATTACGGGAATTTATATAGTTTTATGTTACTAATACACATATACAAATAATATAAACTAATAGATATTTTAACAAATACCACCTAATAATAATTACTATGACTAGACTATTATTTAAGACTATTTAGTCGTAGAGAGTTGTTTAGTCTGCCTTATGTAGTGGTTACAAACTTTTCTTTTAAAAGTAAATTTGTTTTCAGATTTTTTAATGCCAAAAGGTTCCATTCATTATGCTGAGATAGGAGCATTTTTGGCGTCAAACAGGTCTTTATTTTTTGTTGTTTTGTTTATTCGAAAAAATAATGCCCATTTTGTTAGTTTTAAAAGCTCCTTTTTACTTTTTGTATTTCCTGTGCATGTCCTAAATAAAATATTTTTCATTCTTCCTTTAATATTATAAAAAGGTTTGTGTAGTGAGTTTTTATGAAGAAGCTAATCTTCGAAATTACTGATCCGATTCTAGAAACTCTTTCATTAATGGGAAGCTACCGTATTGCCGAGTGTCATAGGATATATTTTATGTTAAAACAAGAAATTTCACACCGATGTAGACGCAGCTTCTGCTTGATTTTATATTTTTTATGGCATTTATTTTATTTTCTGTGATTAATATACTCACACACTCAGATAGGTTATTAAATGTTAAAATTTTAGGGAAATCATCTACTTTTACAATGTTTGTAAATATGTAAGCACCATGCATCTAACGCATATTTAATTTGTCTGTCATTGCTTCACTTTTCATTATTTTTACCTATTGTGGTATAGTAATTTTATTCTAGGTAAGTGCATTGTCTTCACATATAATTAATAATTACTGTATACAAATATTGTTAACATTTTAAAAGAGTAAGTATAGAGTTTCTTGCCCATTCTTCTCCATACGTAACTACCTTTTGGAAGAGGCAACTAGAATCAATTAATTAATTATTTTTGTAAATTTTGACGTTCAAAAGTGCCTTTTATGGGCCTATTTGAAATAAATGATTTGACTTTGACTTTGACTTTGCTACGTCGGCGTGAAATTTCTTGTTTGTAGTGAGGTTATAAATCGAAATGTATTAGTGCACGAGGAGAACTACAGAATCTGTAAATATTATTAGAATATAACCTATAATTGGATTACCATTTATCTAGATCTCACGCACAAGTTTCGTAGACGCAGACTCGTATACTAAATTCAATTACATTCCGTAAACTACAGATAAACTTAATTAATTATGTATGTTCCAACAAGTTTCTATATCCAAAAATAACGCCTCCTTTTGCCTTTTTCGTACAAAATTTCGACAGAGTGTTCAATATTTCACGCTTTATTAGGCAGCCCCGGTCTGACCCTTTTAATTTGGTAGCCGTTGCTACCCTCCTTTATACATTTAGAACTAGTTTCTCAGTTCTCACACGTAATTCAACCCGTACTGCTATTTATTTAGCCATTCGTGCGTTAAAATTAAGTTCTTGAAGGTAGTTTCCCTTTTTATCTACAGAGTCAATGTTTGCTTAAAACTATTTGAACTTGGTATTTATTTCATGAATTACTTCGTTGGGTTTTGGTTATAGGTGGCTCATTTTATGTGCTTAGAGTTACCTACTTGCTAACTTATTTATTCATTTTTAATCAAGATCTAACTTTATTCTCTGCGTAATTAGCCAATCTGTATTCATGAAAACTTTAGGACCTAGTCCGAGCAAAAGGGGTAGCCTACTATGAAGTTTTTTGTCGGTTTTTCTCCATAGGAAATAACATAACAATGAACCGTACCGTACCGTACCTACTTACATAATTATTATTATGGTTAAAAAAAAAACATAACTATGATGTTTTGGACTCTTAATCTTGAGAAGAACATAATAGTTTGCTGAAGATTGAAGGTTTCTTTAACAAACATATTCTATCAATAAAAACGAAAATGAATCCATGTTTTGTCAACAATATCCTCGTAACATTTTCCTGAAAAGTCGTAAAAAGCGGTTAAATAATAAATTGTGTTAGATTTACGAAGAAATTCATCCCCTAAGTAAACAAATAAATAATGTCAGTTATTTCAAAATTACGTCCGGGTTTTCCCGTTAATACACTTAAGGAAAACTCAATCTGCACTAATGTCAATAGTTATTTAGAAGTGCTCTAGTGATGGATGTTTGAGCCCGAGTATGAAACCCATCATTATTATTTTGAATTTTCCCGGAGCGTAATAATAGTTTATGTCTAGGTTAGCATTTACCACCAACCACATTGCCACTCTCTGACAGCTCCTGAACGCGGTTTAGATATGCTAATCGTGTTGAGTTTCATTGGTGAAATTCATCGAAAGGTTCCAGTTATAATAGATATTGTGTACGTTAAGGTTAATTATAATCCATTAATTATTATAATCTTATATCCATTATATTATAATCCTGCCAGGGTTGCGGGTTTGACCGAAAGGGATACCGTGGCCCTGGCACACAGGCAATTGAAGGAACATGGGTGGGTTCAGTCAGTAAAAATCTGACACACCCTCCCGCTCCGCTCAAAGCGGGAAAACGTATTTGATAATATCCCACCCAAAAAAAAAAGTATGATGGCAAAACAAGATAACTAAATATGAAATCGTGCACTCACAGACATTTTCTTTTATTTCAATAACATAATGAAGACGTACCATATGAAACGCAGAAGTTAAAAGAAACTAAACTAAACTTCGTCAAAACAATATTAAGAAAAAAAAAGTTAATTATAATAAATCAACGCGCTTAAAGAACAATTTCCCAACAACATACAAATCTTGTGATAATACACTTAAAGGCAACGAAATTTATACGACATCAAGCAAACACTTCGAATATACAACATCCCTTGACGAAGCGTAATCAACTCTTCCTAAATTAATATTGACAGGAGTATTACAGAACACTAGAGGATCCGTCGACATTGTACCTAAGGGATTGTTGTATAATTGTTTACACAATTATCTGCGTAATAATTGAGTTTTTCGTTCCGGATCTCTCTTATTTCGGAATTTTCTGATGCTATACATAGCAATATGAAAAAGTCAAGACGTTTTTTAAATTTGGAATTTGATTAAAATATAATTAACTTAAAATACTGATTAAGTTTACATCAGTACTTAGTCCACAATAGTTCTATAACGAGTACTCACGTTTGTGGCACATTTATGTGACATTTATACACATTTTAATTAAACACCACCTGCCAGCTGATTAACTGCACTATTTCACAAAGTTTGTAAGCACTACACATCACTATGTCTCAATTTGCCGAAGTCCTTGCTGCACAAAAAACCCTAGAGGAAAACTTTTTGAAGAAGATGGGTGAACTTGAAGCACAAATCCAGAGCGCTGGTCCTGCCAAGGATACAGTCGCTAAGATAGCAGAAGAGTTCCGTGGTTTCCGCGAGCTCATATTTTCTATGCTCGGTCTGCTCCGAAGCCAGATCAGCGAGTGTGCCAAACAAATTGACGGCTTGGAGACCAGGCATCGACGAAAAGCATTGGTATTTCAAGGGCTTGCTGAAGTGGAGAACGAAGACAGCATGGCGGTAATTATGGACGTTCTTAATAGCAAGCTTGCCCTCAAGAACTTCTCAGTGTCCTCAATTAAAGCCTGTCATAGGCTTGGAGCCCAAAGCAAGGACCATCACAGGCCTATCCTTGTTAAGTTCACCAGTCTGGATATCAAGGCCTCAGTTTGGAAGGCAAAGACAGGGTTGAAAGGCTCCAAAATATCCATAAAGGAATTCTTGACCAGGGCCAGGCAATCTGTCTTCGGGAAGGCGCGTGAGCACTTTAGTATGCGGTCGTGCTGGACTCAGGATGGCGTCATTCATATAAAGGCGTCTGATGGAAGTCGGCACAAGGTTACTGCCATCGATGAGTTGAAGCCCTTGATAGCCAAATATCCTAAGGCGCCGGGTGCGACTCCATCAACAAGATGAAGATGTGCCAACACTGTCCCGGCAGCCTGAAAACAAAATTCGTAATTATAGGTGAATGTTTACTTTGATGTCTTAATTTTGTTTTTATTTTTGTAGCTTCATAGATGTGTAATCTTTACTTACCTTTCTGTAGTTTTCCCTCTTAGTTATCTTTCTTTTGTTTTGTACCCCAACTGTTTACGTAATTTCCTGTTATTCAATTGAGGTGTATTGGTTTTTCGATACCCTCAAGCCTCAGTAGTGTTTATTTTTCAACCTCCTCTTAAAATGTTTTTTGTTGTGAATGTCGGCTTGTCAAATTGACGTTAGTAATATTATTAAATTGACGTTGACGTTCCAGGTACACGTTCTGAAACGTATGTTGTTGTTTGTCACGTTGTTTCTGGCATTGTGTTTGGGTCAGTGCTTCTCGCTCATAGTATCACACAGATAATATTACTAACGTTTCGTTCCACGATGCGCTTCATTTTTACTAAGTATGCAGTTGGGTGCCCTTTTTTGTTAAAAAAAAAAACACAACTTTTCTGTATCTTTATCTTTTTATATTTTTGGGAACAACGGTTTTCACCTTGCTTCCAGTAGAGTATACAAGGAATGTGAACTCAGTTTTTGTTATGTGTGTGCTGAATACCATGTTTGTTTTATTGTTTTTAGTGTTGGTGTTAGCTGGCGGGTGGTGCAGTGCCTAGCACCTGTTAGTTGCTTTGTTATTAGCAATAGCATAATTTATTATATATATTATATATTTATTTCAACTTAACAACAACCTACTTATATTTATGTCAGACAATGAGTCTTATTTTTCTGCCAACCAGTCTACTGCTTCTTCTAGCGATGAAAGCTTTTGTTCTTTCAGCTACACCCTTGGTGACTTTGTGCAACAAAATTTCAATGACCATTCTAATCGGTTGGTAAATGTGTGTCATATTAATGCTCAAAGTGTTCCAAGCCACTACAGCGAGCTTTACGACGCGTTCAATAACAGAAATGTTCACGCCATCCTGATCTCTGAAACTTGGTTCAAACCGCATCTCCTGTCCACCACTTACCCTCTTACTGGTTTCGTTCTTATACGAAACGATCGGATTGGTAAAGGAGGGGGTGGTGTGGCCATATACCTTCGCAGTGACTTTCCTTATAAAATACTTGCCACTTCGTCATCACAATATGCTGCTTCTGCTGAATTTATTTTTCTTGAAGTTTGTGTCAAAGGAGCCAAAACCATTATTGGTGTTGTCTATTGTCCTCCCACTGTTGATTACTTCACTGAATTCGAATCAGTACTTGAATCTTTGGGTTCGGAGTATGCACATCACATCATCATGGGTGATTTCAACACAAACCTCCTTGCCCAAAACTCCCCTCGATCCCGTAAGCTCCTCCATCTTATCGAGTCAGCTAGTCTACGCGTGTTGCCTCTTAAACCAACTCATCATAGCACTGTCGGCGATGATACCTGGCTCGACCTGATCCTCACCTCGAATCCTTCCCTCGTTTCCTCCCATGGTCAACATGACGCTCCTGGCTTTTCTCATCACGACATGATTTTCCTTTCCTATATCCTGAAACCTCCCAAACCTAAACCCAAGGTTCTGTACAGGCGCTGTTTTGCTCGGATGAATGTCGATAAGCTCAAGAAAGATGCATCTGCGGTCGATTGGGAGCCTATGATGGAAGCAATTTCGGTTGACGATAAGGTTGCCATCTTCAATAATGTTGTAGTCAACCTTTACAACATCCATGCACCCGTTAAAAAAGTTAAGTTGAAACGTCCACCTGCACCATGGATGACAAGGGGAATACAGATGGCAATGCGACGAAGGGACCGTGCGTTCCGTAAATTTAAAAGGGATCGTACTGATGAGAACTGGACATTATTCAAGGCTGCAAGGAATAGATGCAATCAGATGATACGTAATGCTAAACGCCGCCACATTCTGGATACTATAAATTCTTCCTCTTCTGCCGATATTTGGAAATTTCTTGGAACTCTTGGTATCGGCAAATCGCGACATTTAGACCTTCCTAATTCAATTGACTTAGACGATCTCAACCGGCATTTCTCCACTGTTTCTACCATGGATCGTCTAACCAAGCAACAAACTCTGTCTCTAATTTCTGGTCTAACGCGTCCTCATATTAATCCTTTCAGTTTTATTCCAGTTGAACAGGGAGAGATCAAAAAGATTATTCTTGCCATCAAATCAAAAGCGGTGGGATGTGACAATATCACCCGTGGTATGATCATTACTATTCTGGATCATCTCCTACCCGCGATTACCCATATTATAAATGTTTCCCTGTACACCGGAGTATTCCCTTCCCTGTGGCGCAAAGCCTATGTTCGTCCACTACCTAAGGTTTCCAATCCCTCTCTTCCTACCGACTTCCGTCCAATTTCTATCCTTCCCTTCCTATCCAAAGTGCTTGAGGCCTGTGTCCACAAACAATTCTCCAACTTTGTTCATTGCAACTCACTTATTAGCCCACTACAATCTGGGTTCAGGCCTGGGCACAGCACTGTTTCCGCCCTCCTTAAAGTGACTGGCGATATAAGGGCAGGACTGGAAGACACCAAAGTTACTGCTCTTGTGTTGGTTGATTTCTCGAATGCCTTTAATACCGTCAGTCACGACATCCTGTTAGCCATTCTGTCATATGTTATGGTCTCTCCCGAAGCACTGGAATGGTTCTCCTCTTACCTTCAGGAACGTCAGCAGTCCATTCATGTTGGGGATTCTTCTTCATGCTGGTGTGATTTGTTAACTGGCGTTCCTCAAGGCGGTATACTTTCTCCTCTACTCTTTTCTATTTTTATTAATCTAATAACTTCCGTACTTCAATGTGCGTATCATCTGTATGCAGATGACTTGCAGTTGTATTGTCAAGGGAAGGTTGATGAATTGCCTGACGCTATCGACAAATTGAATAGGGACTTGATAGCCATAAAAACCTGGGCTGATAGATTTGGTGTAGCTGTAAACCCTAAGAAGTGCCAGGCGATCATCATTGGCAGTCCTCGTGGTATTAGCAAGGTGGATGGTTCAACTTTGCCACCGGTTCTCTTCAATGGTACGGTCGTTCCTTTTAGCACTAACGTGAAGGACCTAGGCTTGCACATTGACAATACTCTGAACTGGCGAACTCAAGTCGCTAAGGTAATCCAGAAGGTTACTGGAACGCTGCGGGCTCTGTACCGATTGAAAAATATATTACAAGCGAGCACTAAGACAATGCTTGTGCAGTCCTTAATTTTCCCTATCATCGATTATGGTGATGTGTGCTACTATGACCTGAATGCAGATCTCCTCGACAAACTTGACCGTCTTCTCAATAACTGCATTCGATTCGTTTTCAATCTGCGTAAATATGATCATGTCTCTGCGCATCGGTCGCTTCTAAAGTGGTTGCCCATACGCCAGCGCAGAGAGCAAAGGGCGCTGACCACCATGTTTTCATTTCTTGACTCTCCATCTTCCCCTCGTTACCTAGCCCCCCACTTTCAGTACATTTGCGCCAACCACAATAGAAATCTTCGTTCATCTCACAATCGTCTTCTTCAATGTCCCACTCACCGCACAGACTTCATTCACTCTTCCTTCTTCATACAGTCTATCTCTCTGTGGAATGCGCTTCCCCAGGAAATCAGGATGGCAACCAACCGATTATCTTTTAAAGTAAAAGTTCGTGAGCATATTCGCAAGAAGCTGGCAGTATCATCATAACGGTAATGTTTTCCCATTGTGTGTCTTATTTGTTTTAGTATACATATTTATGTGTATTTATTTGTGCTTATATTTATATATAATAAGATTTATATATTGAATTTATAGTTTGTAATAGGTTTATGTATATTTAAATGAATATTTATTCCTCAATTTTCGCTATTGCACCTACTACTGTATGTCTCTGCATCACCCAAGGGTTGACTGGTAGAAAATGCCTATGGCATTAAGTCCGCCTCTGTACATGTTTTGTGCTTAAAGTATTAAATAAATAAATAAATAAATATGTGTAGCTTAACTGAAGTTTCATTAGGTTGTTATGTAGTATTAACTTGAGATACTGTATCTTCTAGTAACTAATTATGAAAGAAATTTTGAATTTGATTGACTGACTGATTTCGAAAGGATAAATAGATCCTTTCGAATACACTGTGAATAAACTACCTGATGTTAAATACAGCAGGCGTTGATTCAGTAGATAAAATAGGTTAAAATCTCATCAATACAATATTAGACAAAAAAAAACATAAGCCACAGGTGATCTACACAAAGCAAGACTGCCGCACTAACGAAAAATGCAATAACTCGATTTTGCCGCTTCCGAGGATTGTATTTTTGATTATTGAATTTGTTATGAAATTTTAATTATATATTGCATCTTGCTTACTGAAAAACCGAGTTCCTGAAGGATCGATAAAAAGTTGCTTAGAGAAAGTTAATAGATTTCGATTCGCTGATTCCAAATATATAACTCAAAATCGTCCAAAATCGAGTTATTGCATTCTTCGTTAGCACGGCAGAAGAGATAACCCTAATAATAAACAAAAACGGTTGAATGATCAAGAAGATAGTTTTAGCTCTAAAGAAAAACCAGAACGCTTTAATGGCTTTAAACTAACTCAAGTTGTAGAAGTTAACTATGCGGATTAAGATACAAATGTAGCTTCAACGTCTTTGTGAGATCGTAAATTTGCTGGTGACTTAACACTGACCAACTTAGCCAGTATATTTTAACTGTATATGGTTAAGCAGTTGAAACCAGTAACAGACTATGATACTATTAGAAGTTATAAGGAAAGTGGTTTTAGAGTAGTAACATTTGTGATGTAACTTTGAAAATAGTCTTTGATGGATAACTGTTTTTTTGTTATCAAATGTTTAGATAATATCATGCCTGTAGTCCCAAAAGGTCAGATAACGGAAGGTGTATCTTATAGTACACATACATTTCGCCAGATACGTTTACGAAAGCGTATAGAGGTATGAGGAACAGGGTACAGAGGCACTCATACTCTATAGTAAAGGGAGGATCCTCCGACCAGACGGGTATTGTGTCTGATGGGCAACTGCCCAACGGTTGATGTCGGGATGTTGTATATATGCTAGTCGCGCGGTAAACTCTGACAGCGCGATGCAGGATTTGTGACGTCAGGTCTTTTGATGCGTAGTTTGCATGTGGCGTTGTTGATACCGCTATAAATGTCATGAAAGAATTAATGCTTGATGAGCTTAACTCCAAAAATAACACATTAAAAGTGATCCATGGAAGACAGATCCGAACAAACATTTACATTACATAATCCAAAAGTTCAAGAAGGGTTGTTGAATAAAAGCTTGTGACGACGCACCAATTACTGAACAAATACAAACAAAGGCAGCACAGGGGTTGTTTTTGCAATCTATCCTTCTTTCAATTAAGCTAATTGGTCGGAAAACAGGAAAATTTAGAAGTGGTTGCGAACAGACTCATTTATTTATGGACTCGAATTTTTAATCTAAATATAGCACAGGAAAGAATATAAATTAATGTGAGATATTTTTGTCCAATTGTAATTTAAGATTTATTTTATTTTGGCTTCATCTACTTGCTATATAAGTCATGCTCTCAAATATTTACTTATACTCCATTTATTATAACATTAGACAAATAACTGTTCTCACCCTTTCGTTATTTCCATGTAAACGTTTAATAAACTCCGTTATTTCATGATAAATACAAAGCACTGTAATCTATTTACCATTTACATAAAAAAAATAACTCTAAAGTGCAGTAATTTCAACAATATTACACAATAACTGTCGTTATTTAGCCGTTATTTGTCTAATGCTAGTAAATGGAGTGTAGTTAAGAATAATTCGCTAAAACATGGAAGAAAAAAAATTGACTCCTAGTAATTAAATCCAATATTATTCAATCATTCTTATAATCGCTTTCATAGTACCAGTATGACTTCCATTTGTACATAATACTCATTTCTGCATAAAACGGCTATTGAAAAATCCACAGCTTTTATTTTTTTGTACGAGCTCAAAACTCTTTGCCTTTGTGCCTCCACTTTGTCCCATTTTTTCATAATCTGGTCCCTCAGCTTTCACTAAAGCTCTGTTTTACATCTCAGTTAGACCTTGATAAATCATCTTAAATTAACCGCCCAAGATCGCCTTTGTTGAAATTCGTATCACGATGATTATCTCTAAGAAAATTATGCTGGGCCTTTTTACGCCTCGAACGAATTACAACAGGATAATACTCATTCAGCGCTTTACACGAAACTTCTAACAATATATTCTCAACTTAGTTAAAATGAAAGCAAATGAAGGTAACTTTTTTCACTATGTTATCGGCTAAGGAGTTGGGGACAGAATTTATACAATCATTATTAATATTTAACAAGTAAAAGTAAGGTTTGTGACAAAAGGGGATCTTGTTTGTTTGGGAGATTCGTTGGAGGAACTTTTATGGCCGTAACGAAACGGACATTTTTCTTGAGGGGTGTTGCTTGTCAAATTATTATTTTTTCTAAGAAGACCGTTGGGACCCTGATTGTGCCAAACAACTTTGATGAAGTTCTTCGAAAATTTATGGACATCGATTCAATATTAACGTGGCGATGAACGCGAGTTTCAACGAGTGAATCGTAAAATTTAAATTTCACTGAGGGTAATGGTTGATTCTGGTGCTCGTAAATAAGTACCTAGAACTCACTCAGTACTAAGTTGTTTATTGCATTCTTTATCGAGATACACAGAAGTATAATTATATCATCATAAATACGTACTAGTAGATTGATGTCTTTTGATCAGAAGATAATCTAATAACTATAAAAAACCGGCCAAGTGCACGTTGGACAATATAGGGTTCCGTAGTTAGGATGAATTTATCCCATGAAAAAACTTAACATTGTAGTCGAAAAATATATTCTTCAACTGCAAATGTAAGTTGGTCGACTACTACTCAGTAACTTGTAAAACCTACTCAGCTGTGATTGTTTTCCTTTTATCTGCGTTAAATATACTACTGCTACAAATATTAGCACATCCAAATACAACCATTTGGCTGAGGGAGGGGGGGCACTTGACTCTAACAAAAATTTTCACTTTAAAGCTTAATATTTTATAAACGGATCCCTGGATCGAAAAATGTTATTCACAAACCCGCAATATTTTTGAACGGCCTATCTAACGGTATCTACGAGAAAAAGATATCATCCCCAAGTGCTTTCTAGTACTACGAGTCTCTGAGCTAAGCCACGGACAGACAGGCAGACGGACATGGCAAAACTATAAGGGTTCCTTGTTGACTACGGAACCGAAAGGCAACTTCCTACAGTGAAGCTAGTTACTAATGCATTCGCATTTCGCTTTGCTACTCTATCATGAGACCCTTCGGCGGCGGTGATCTCTCGCGTCCGGCCCTGGTCCAGGCCATGGTCTGGAGCGAGAGTGCATTGGAGGCAGTTATCTGCTTCTGCGAAGAAGTAATTATTAAAATATAAGAACCAATAAATCCCCAATAATTTATAATTATAATACCACTAATAACAATTCTTATATGAGTAACAGAAGAATAAGCAATTAATGATTTAATATCTCGCGAAAGTGGAGGTGGAACGCGTGAGGGAGCGGCAGCCTGTGCGCCCTCACGCCCCTAGTCACCGCAGGAGACGCCCTGGGCGGCGGGAATCGGTAGCCCGGCCACCGTAGGCGTGGGCTTGCGGACGGCGAGTTATAGGCAGCTGGCCGGCCGGTAAGGACCAGGCCCGGGTCGACGGCGCGTTGTGTTCCATGCGCGCTTCAAAGAGATGTCAGCACGCACAGACAGGGTCCGCCAGGACCGGTGCCTGCCAGGGTCCCGTAGGTTTGTCCGAAAGGGATACCGCGGCTCTGGCACATGGGCGAAGGAACACGGGTGGGTTTTAGTCAGTAAAAGTCTGACACACCCTCCCGCTCCGCCCACAGCGGGAGAAGTTAATAGCTAATTTCACACCCAAAAAAAATAAAAAATAACTCGAGACCCTGATCACCATTTATTTTTTTATCTATTTATTGAGACCATTCCAATGAGCCAAAACACGATACCTCTGCTGGTTTTTTGGTGAGGGAGTTTGGTATCCTGCGAATTCCAGATGATGCTGCAGCATCAGTTATCATGTTCTAATATCATTGAAGAATCAGAATACCAAATTTCGACTCGATCAGACCTGTGGAAGAGGCTCAGCACTATTCATCCACTAAAAAAGAACTGATAGATAATCTTCAAACAGCTAAAATGATTTCCTTGAATCATAGCTAAGAACACTCTCGATCAAGTCACCTTTCAAATAAAACTAAGTCGTTTCAGCCGTTTGGCAGCTACGATAGCGCAAACAGACACACAGATACACACGTTAAACATATAACACATATCTTTTTCCACCGGGGGTTAAAAAACAATAATGTCAATTGAGAGGTCTGATTTCAAAACCACTAAATCGATTTTTCCTTGAAATCGAATTTCTCTCTCTTTTTAAAGTTTTCTCAATTCTGTACTAAGTGATAAACTCATTTTCGAACAAATCTCTCTATAACATAATCCACTATAAATGTCATGGGTAAAATACAAATTCTTCTACAACGGAATCAACCAATCACAACGCTTGCTTTTGCATACCAAGTGACCTCACGAATAGTATGGCGGACCAATGGCGACGATGGCGACTGATGGTGAATGGTGTTGTGCAGTAAGGAGTGCGATTAAATTGTATTTGTAAAAAAAAAAAAAAAACAATAACTCGATTGCCTGAAAAATCGTTTTAGCTGGTTTTGGAATTAGTCCCCTCAATTAGGGTACTCATAATACAGAATGTGATAATATAGTGATCTTCGAAGGAACTACATATCCCTACAATGAGAATAACAATTTTCGCATTGTTACATAACATTGTGCGTGAGTCTGAAGTACCTAGTGATAATATCGCCAAGAAAGATAAATAGGTCAGTATTTTTCTCGGCAGTACACTGACGTTATTCTTTCTTAGACAGCTGAGTATAAACTCGACTATTCTGCAAGATTTATTTGATAGAACGAGCACACACAAAAACTATAGCACTAGATAAGACTTCAAGTTTAATTAAAAGATTACTCCACGATTATGGCCAACTCAACTACCAAACAAAGTCCGGTGTAAATCTACGTCGAATCGACGTACTCTTGTCAAAACAAAAATGTTATTTTCGTCGGAAATTTTCTTGTTTTCGCCGAAGTTGGTTTGTTATATGTGTTTGTTTTGCTGTCTGCTGTAATTTATTTGAACAGCGCCGCAGTAACACGTAGTAATGACGTATAACGCACACTTCAGGGCTAGTAGAGATGGTCTAATAAAAGGAATATATAGCCTTCTCACTGTTGTTAAAGGTTTATGCGTTATTTTATTTTGTTTTGATATAGATAATGAGGGTAATATTGTGTTAATAGAGTAGGGTTATTTGGCTTTTGTGGTAGTTTTAGTAAAGTAATTGGTATTTTTATAACCTTTTCAGTTTAAATTATTACTAGTTTTTGAAGTGTTCGGGAGACTCGGTTTTTTGAAATAGATAGATAAAAAGAAATGTACACGTAGAGATCGCCTCCGCCGAAGGGTCTCATGATGGAGTAGCAAAGCGAAATGCTCAGTTTTGAGTCTTCTTGAATTATTGTGTAAGTTTCGGTATCACTGTATGCCACAATATAAACGTAGATAGTTTCTTTGTTAGTCAAAACAGTTTCATGAAGCTATCAAATCTTATAAAATATTCTGCTCCATCTTTGTATATCACTAGCTTACTGGCAGAAACTATCAGCTTCTTAATAAACACAGTACTCTAATGTATACAACGCACAGTTATAATAACTTAGATAACAGTACGCAACCACACATTAATAACAACAGCTCATTGTTGTACGCACATCAAAATTCCCGAAACCATATTCCATTACATATCTACAATCAAATTCAAGCCGAAAACGTTTAAAATTAATTCTACCTCATCTTTGTAATGTGAAGTAAGGGCGCGTTCACACGTACTCGTATGTCCACATTTGTGGTGTGGCCACACTACAAAGATAACTAGGTACGTGTGCGAGTACAAACCATGAAAATTATAGTTTTATTTACACGGACCACATTTTGTCGTCCAACTTTGCGAACGATATCGACCACATCGCAGCCACAATGCTACCACCAGCGACACCAAGTAATAACAATTATTCTGTAATTCATAATCACAAATAATTTCCATTCCACCACCCTTTAGTCAACTTTCTAATTTAGTGTTATGTATTCCAAGTTGATTTTTGAGTGACCAATTGTAATTTAAAAAACCTTAATTGATGGAATTTGAACTTTGTCAACTTGATGATAAAGATTATCTCAGATTCTGAATTCAATTATAACCATTATATCGCAAAGCCACATTTTGTAATTACCACAATGCATCTACGAGTACATGATGCTACAGCAAGACTATTCACACTTAACCACCGTGCACCGTCCAATTTTTGTCAATGTGGCGTGGGTGGACCATAGTCGCGTGTGTACGGGCCTTTAAGGTGTACGTCATTAAAACGACAATACCAGGCCCAAACTTACATACAACTTGCTTGTTACGATTCTCGTTTACCAGTTATGTTATCTCCCCTTGAAGAGTTATCCTTTACAAGTTAAATTGTGCTTTCATATCTCTGACGGCTCAGTTTTGAGTCTTCTTGAATAATTGTGTAAGTTTCGGTATCACTGTTTTGTTTAAGTGAAACAAGTTGGGAACTATTGCAATCCCTGGATGTTCTGTTATATATTTGATGTCTGCTGTGGGGAGATTTGGTTGGTAGGTTGGCAATTGGCTTTGGCTTTGATACTTATGGCTCTGTTTAAATTAAACGGCGAGGAATTTTTTGACGCTCCTAATTGATGTAACAAACATAAAGGATATTTATTCAAAGATCCAATAATCAAAAACATTTAAAAAACAAAATTTCTTAATTAATCATTGATAAGCTTTAATAATTTAGCAATGACAAGAGTGAATTTAATACAAAAATAATATATATAATAGCTGTCCATAAACTACTCCATAATATAACCGATCGACTTGAAGTGTAGTTCTACATTATTTGTGGTGACGAAACACGTTTAGAGGAGAGGAAATCCTATTATTCTTAGAAATATTTGTGTTAAATTACTATGTACAAAGAAAAATCTGTTACCAAGAGCCTTATCCCTTCTTAGGACAAACAAACCAAGGAAACATGTAAAGGAAACAACCCTCTCAATAGAATCAATACATAAACCAAGAAAAAGAAAACGTCATTTAGTAACGAACAACATTAAATATTTACACAGAAACCTTCGTATTTCAAAACGGTGAAAGAAAACATTGTGAGGAAACAGGCTTGTTCTAGAACCAAACGATCGAAAACATGTGACATCCATCCAATCCGCACTGGGTTGGCGTGATCGCTTATAGTCACAGCACACTCTCTCTTAAATTATAGCAACATTATATAATGCTTATGGTTAAATTTCAGCACTTGAGACCACAAGTTTCATATTAAATTCTCAAATATAGCTGAAAATAACTCTACTCGAAATGAAGCTATTAAAAAACATTGCCCCCGGGACTGCTTGCGGGTCCTTTCATAGGAGTAGCCAAATATATGAGCTTTAAGTAAAATTATACAAAATTAAATTAAGTTTAGACCCCGGTTAGACGGGACGACCTAAACAAACATGCTGATGGTGTATGGTGTGTAGTGTGAGTTAAAGCGAGAGGAAGTCAAACTATCCAATTTTACTACATACCTATATTTATTTATTTATTAAATTTTATTTTAGGATGGGTTTGCTCTTGACTCTAGTCTAGGTCAGAGGTGTTAGAGACAAAGTCGACGATGGAGTAAGCTTATCCAGAGGAAGCCTGTTCACTCTCACTTTGAATAGATTAGTAGTTTAATTTAAATTTATTTATATTATTATTATTTATTTATATTTTTTTTTTTGGTGTATTTATAACATTTAAGAGATTCTTTTCATGGTAAGCAAACAGCTGTAATACCTCACAATTTATTAAAATAGTTAGATAGCGTTCTGCTATATTCATATTGCAAAAATTACACTACATTTTTTCTGGTGTCGTACGCCATACTACTACTGCAGTCAACATGACGTATGACTTTAAATGGGTGCAATATTGATCTTTAAACTCTTTCAAATCATCTTCATTATTACTTCACCTTTGTTCCATTACATTATCATTCCTAACGAATCCATACATATTTACACGAGCATTCTCAAAAGCTTTCCAGTATCGCTCATTTCTCAAATTGTCTAAAGTCTACATGAGTTTACGTGAAAACTTTGCACACGGTGATATATATCTTCGAATTAACTTTAATGTCTTCCGGCATCTATGTATGAAACACGCTCAAAATAAATAGGTACTGACAGAAGGACAGCTCCATTCAACGAGCGAAAACCCGCGCAGAAATAAGCGTAGGTACAGTCGCGGTCTACAAATGTTTATTATTTTTCAAATTAGATTCTTTGTCACACTATCTGCAGTAAGGTCCAAAATGCTATGTATAGGTACTTATTAGTTTTTAATAGTTGTAAAGCATCTATTCTAACAAAATGACTGTTTGATGATGAAACTCATTTCTTTATTTAGAAGTTGACACATTCACATAATTGCATTTGTTACAATGACATTTATCAAAAATATCAAGTGTGAAAATATTAAAAAAATATTGATTGAAATAAAATGGCAAGTTTGCTCCCTGCAACAAAGAGCTGAAATATGATTTTTCCCTGAAGGTAGGTGGCTTGAATATTAGTGCTTTATCACGAGAACTCAATATATCTTTATATATTATTATTTTTAGTTAAATAAGTTGTTTTGTGGTGAATGCTGTATACACCTATAATGGGCATACATACTAGTACTTTTATTATTTAATTGTTCTTTTTTTAAATCTTTTGTATGTACTGCTGTTGGTGTACCAAATAAATTAATAAATATCTCGATTCACCGTGAGATTTTGGATTCGGCGTCATAACGAAGATGGGCCAATAACTGATCATAGAAGCAATTCAGGACGACGCTCGACGGCTGATACTAACCGCCGCGCAAATAATTTATATATCGAACACATTACGAAGAGCGCGGCTTCCAACAACTAGTCATTTTGCTGCTTTGCTGCTGATGGGAGCCCTCGGACGGTTCGACAAGCTATCATCGTGCTATTAAAGTGGAACTTAAACTCAAAACTGCCTCACTTAATTTGGCGCGACAATATCTTAATTTAGATTGGTCGATTGTTAAGTTTTCCGACGAAAAAACTTTTAAATTGTGACAAACTCGGTATGACAAAGCCCATATTGTGCTTCAAAATGAATCTGGGCGCATAACAGTCAACTTATGGAGGTGGATTAGCTACGACGACGTCGGAGAACTGACGTCGTTACCCTACTTGGAATAATTTATTATGTCTCTACTGTGCGCGTCGTGTATCCTGCAAGAGAATTCCCACAATTGATTACGTTCAGGATAATTTACCGATATACACGGCCCGGTCTACTATGGCGTGGTTCAACGTGCACTATGACATCCGTCTCATTTAATGGCCTGCTTGGTCAGCAGATATGAACCCGATTGAAAATCTGAGGCATAATGGATCAACGCTGGGATTGTTAGAACCGACGGAATTAGACAACAATCAAAGATATCAAAGGGACTGATTTATACGTGCGCCTTGTCGCATCTATGCGAGATAGACTACGATCATAGCTGCTGATGGAAGGTATATTTCCTATTATAACAATAAATTGTTGATAAAATTATTATTTGAATAATAAATTTCCATAAAAAAATAAAGATGTTTTGAATTTCTATTTTATGATTATTCCTTCCTATTTTTGCATTTTTAATAATAAGTTCGACATCGCTTGATTAATTTCCATATTATAGGCCAATAAATATGTTATGGTCTTTATATTTTTTTTTTTACGAAAATTGTTTTTTATTACAGCTGTCCTTGACGAAGTTTAAATAAAAAAATCTATGATCTATACCTAATCAAATCACATTTACCATCGACCTTGTGGCAAAAATGTGTGCGTGCAATTATAAACCTTAAGGTGGTAAGCATTTTCAGACTGCGACTGTACTTACGGAGATCTGAAACAAATGCCATTCGCGAGCACCGTATCCCAGTAGTTCCATTCTCTAGTTCCATTATGGGACTACTGGGATTTTTTCTCCCAGTAGTTCCATGAAACTGGCATACAGGGTGTGGCGTAAATAGTGGTCCGCTGTTAGAAGGTCGATACACCGTATATTCAGCTATCACATACCACAATGCAAATTATTTATCATAGTTCTCCGATTTTTTTTTTCTCGAACAATTTACAGCTTGCTTTACTAATTTGGCTGTAATTTCTATGTATGACATGACATGACATTAACCAAAAAAAATAATGTCATTTCTAGAAATTACAGCTGGTAAATGAGTTGTTTAAATTGTGGTATGTGATAGCTGAATCTATAGTGTATCGACCCCTAAACGTTGGACCACTATTTACGCCACAACCTGTATGCCAGTTTTATGGAACTACTGGGAGAAAAAAATCCCAGTAGTCCCATAATGGAACTAGAGAATGGAACTACTGGGATACGGCGGTCGCGAGTGCGATGTCTGTGTGCGTGCAGTTTCGCTCGTTGTATGGAGCCAGCTTTCTGTACCTATCTATTTTGTAAAACTCGTTCGGCTAAAACGTCTTCCCCTAAACAAAGAGTACATCTTTGTTAATTACATGTTTGAATTGTTACCGGATATTTTCTTCGCATAACGTTATGGGCCTTTGGAGTACGTGATTCGTATTTTTGACGGTTGCTCTTAACGGGATTTTGCTTTGAAAGGAGAAAATAAAGGTAGTATTAAGTAAGGGTTTGCTGATTCGTTTGAAGTTTGAATCGAAAAATAATTACGTGTTTGAAAGTATTTGTTATGATGTTCTACTTACCTATGAATCCTTTGGTTTCTATGTTTATAAAACTAAAGCCTTAGTAACAGCTTGGTCCGCAATAATTGATAAGTACCTGAAATCAAAACAAAAATTAATTTGAAAGACAGACTGCGAAGTACAATTATTAGGAAAACTTAGAACCAAGTTTTGGATTTCAAACTTCGCACTGATTGGTCCAATTTTCTGAGAATGACCTTTTCTTCTCCACCTTTTTTTAATGATTTGTTAGAATTTTTCGTGTAACGATCCCAATCAAGATTACTAGAAAGTTCTAGATTGTTAAAATCTGTATTTGCTGTAACCTTCAGAATTATGAAACTAACAAAATTTACCTTTCTTATAATATCGTCTAGAACAATCCAAATTGCTGCAAACTTCTTACCTTCTACAATATTTTCATAGTAAATTCGAGAATATCGAAAAACTGTTCTTGTTTTAATGGGTACCAAAGTTTGGGATCGCTGATGCTTATCGCTTAACTCGAACCAAACTCGAAGTTCGTAACGCAACTTTATTAAATTACCCGACTTGGGAAGTGTATAAATTGTCGAATTTATCGCTGGGGTTCTTAGTGTGTAGGTTACGCGCGATGACGTCGGTCGACGGTCATTGCTTGGTGGTTTGGTTGACCGCATTACGGTCATCTGGGTTTATTTATTTTTTGTTGCCCTAAATAGAAACTTATTTTTTTAGGAGCAGAAGATCTGGATTTTTTATTACGTAACTTAGGAAGAATTCAAACAACCTTTTATATAACTAGTATTAGTATTCTGCGGATACATTTTGATTTTTTGACAACTGGCAGATGTCAAAAATTTTTTCGCAGCATAAAAACTTATACGAGGAAAAAAGTTCGGTCGTATTCGCCATAAGTATGATTATTATTATTAAGCTTCTGGAGTGGCAACCGCGTACCAAGTGCTAGTCGAACCATGCAAATGTTAGTTTGTGGTTTGTACGCACCTATTTTCCTGTAATCTATAAGTATAGAACTATTCTCTGTATTTATTTTCAATATTTTAAGCTGAGCTGTTTCGGGGATAAGGGGGGATATGGTCAATTTTAATAAATTTTCTTTAATTATTTTAAAACTATTTATTTAAAAAAGAAAGTATTAAAAAGCCCTTTCATTTGAAACGGCACACAGTACGGTTTGCAAAACTTTATTTTTAATTGTCTAATTATTAAAAAAATTCTCTCTTTTTTGGTTCTGGAGTGGCGGCCGCGTACCGGAAGACGTAGCATTGGAAGGCCTCCCACAAGGTGGACCGATGACCTTATGAAAGCCGCAGGAATCCGCTGGATGCGGGAAGCACAGAACCGGTCAAAGTGGCGGTGCTTGGGGGAGGTCTATGTCCAGCAGTGGACGTCTTTCGGCTGAAATGATGAATAATGATGATTATTGAAAAAAAAAAGTACGGTGGCCAGCACATCAAGTTACCACAAACTGTCAAATTTTCTCGTTCGATTTTGAACTTAATCTTCAACATTTTAAAGTTTAAAATCGTTTGAGAAATTTGACAGTTTCGTGTAGCTTGATGTACTCGCCACTGTACTTGTCTTAAAATAAAATTGATAGCTTCAAAAAAATGGCGTATTACGAGTACTAGATGGCAGCCAACATAGTCAAGTTATCTATTTCCATTGTATTTCATTAGCAGATGAGACCGCTATTCATATTTATGATAAACTTCACAGACGCCAAATAAATTAGCAATATCAGTCTAAATAGCCATCCACATTTCAATGTCGAATATAAATCCATATTCCTCTGTCACCTGAAGACACTATGATACTAATCCTAGATCCTTCGATTAGCCCAAGTTCTATTCCGAGTTTCGCAAACATGGGAGTTTAACTGATCGCGACATTTCGTGAAATAGCACTAATGTATATTGAAGTGCTGACACAAAGCCTTTTGGACTGAAAGGAAAACCGCTAGAGTAGCTTGATGACACAGCAAAGGTCATTATCGTTATTATCAATAGCATGTCACAGTTCAACGCAGTACGTGGTCTCGAAACTGCGACCTTAGATCCTTCAATTAGCCCTAGTTCTATTCCGAGTTTTGCAAACACGGGAGTTTAACCGATCGCGATATTTCGTGATAAAGCACTAATGTATATTGGAGTGCTGACACAAAGCCTTTTGTACTGAAAGGAAAACCGCTAGAGTAGTTTGATGTGTGACACAGAAAAGGTCATTATCGGTATTATCAATAGCATGTCACAGTTCAACGCAGTATGTGGTCTCGAAACTACGACAGTGGATGGTTTGGGAGCCTACATAATGTCAATTTCTGAACTTGCTCTTTTGAATGACCACAGATTTTATTAATTCAATGTCAAGTAAAAGATGTATAGTTTCTGCCTACCCCCATTGGAAATAGGCGTGAGATTGTAAAGACAAAGAAAAACAAAATCTTTTTTGCTCGTGTTTCTCCAAAATCAAAGACATCGAGAACTTAATGACTATAAGAATGTATGTAATTATCTTAATGCAGAACCGCTGCTCATATAGCGTAGGAACTAGTATTGATCACCACGGTCGCGAGTTGGCTATTTCAGATTAGGACCAGAGTCCTTAGTCCCGGAAACGATTCGAGTTTGATTTTGTTTCCGATTAAAACTCGTTTCGATCCGAACTCGATTTAGAACCTTATATCCGAACCAATTCGAATCGTAAACCAAGATCGACATAGGTTCGAGTATTATCAACGTCGTTTTATACGTATCCGGGGGATTATGTCATCGTTAAGTGCTCTATGTCTTTTAGGTAGTTATCTCACTCGATCTTAATAAAGTAGCTTCTTTGGTATCGTGTAATTTGACGTTTAGTTTTGATGTCGGAGGTGGGATCTACAGAGAGCATCAGAAGGACGGGTAAAGAAAAAACGATCGCACAGGTAGCTGGGATATGCTGGATTATAAAGGATGTTATAAAGAAGACATAATATCCGAGTGTTCCTGCGAAGACGGATTGGGAGCCACTTGAGCTCTTTGTGAAAGTGAGAAACATGGTCATATTTCCTCAGACCATACACAAAACGAATGCAAAGGTTCGAAGTTTGGGATGGTTTGTTGTCTTTTCGTTGTCTTCAAAATTCAACAGCCACGTAATCAATTAACATTATATAAAAAACTCATAAGACATCATTATCTTCTATTTGGGGTCATCGCAACATGTCTTTTTCTTCCATACTTCTTCTTCTCTACGTTATCTTGGTAGTCACTCCCAGTGCCGGTTTTAGCATTACCGGTGCCCTGGACGAGGTGTCTATAGCGCCCTTTCTACTTACCAATTTACACAACCTTTATTTCAATAAAACTCTTTCTAAAAAAAAACTACTACTACTTTTTTAGCTTTTCTATCGGCAAACTCTCATATAAAGGCATCGAAGTTTTCTGCAATTTCATTTTTGATTGACAAAGTTGCCAAGTTTGTCAATCTCGGTTGAGATATTGTCGATCGCAGATAGGTTTGTATAAGGTTAAGTTTAGAAAAAGTCCTTTCTCCACTCGCTACCTTTACAGATAGTGTCCAATATTCTCACTGGAAGGACGAAACGGGAAACCAGACATGAAGGGGCCTTCATGTTTTCATGTTCCTTTTTGTTCTTCATGCCTGGCCCTACCCTAAAGTCGCTACTGGTCACTCCCTGAACTTATAAGTATCGTACAATTATTTTAAGCACAACCAATTGCCATACCCTCTCTCGCTTAAAACCAAGGCGATAGCTTTTAGATGGCAGTAAATATAAAAGGGAAACATGTGCCACTAGCGCTTGCCAAGTGGGGCAAGCAACTAGCCAAGTTTCATGAACAGCTGATATTAGTTCACTGTATATTTTTTTGTTGTAATCCTTTCGCGTTTCGACGAAATATTTTGTTGGTGCGGCTTGATTTATAGGTTGTATCTCTTTTTTCTGAGTTGTGGCTGTTGATTGGGAGGGTTTGGGATTATCTGCGTTACTACTGTAGTCGTCTCAGTATGTTTTCCCTCTACTCTAATGCGGACGTTAAAGTAGTGGATATAAACCGGCCAAGTGCATGTCGAACCATGCAAATGTTAGTTTGTACGCACCTGTTTTCCTGTAATCTATAAGTATAGAACTATTCTCTGTATTTTTATTTTCAATATTTTAAGCTCAGCTGTTTCGGGGATAAGGGGGGATATGGTCAATTTTAATCAATTTTCTTTAATTATTTTATAACTATTTATTTAAAAAAGAAAGTATTAAAAAGTCCTTTCATTTGAAACGGCACACAGTACGGTTTGCAAAACTTTATTTTTAATAATTCTCTAATTATTAATTTTTTTCTCTATTTTTTGGTTCTGGAGTGGCGACCGCGTACCGGAAGACGTAGCATTGGAAGGCCTCCCACAAGGTGGACCAATGACCTTATGAAAGCCGCAGGAATCCACTGGATGCGGGAAGCACAGAACTGGTCGAGGTGGCGGTGCTTGGGGGTGGCCTATGTCCAGCAGTGGACGTCTTTCGGTTGAAATGATGATGATGATGATGCTGAATTTTCCCCCAAAAGTGAAGCCTATATTCAAAATCCGTTTATTTACGTTACACGGTCGTGTTTGGGTCACAGAAATGAATTATTTGATTGGATAACCAATTCATTTCCCCCCGTTGTAGATGAGACAGAGTAGAGATACGACTGAAAATCAATATTGTATATCAAGCAACTGCCATTTGAAATCCATAATCCAATTACTGGTTAATACCTACATTCAGCTGAGGTTAGATTTAGTTGTCAAACTCCGAGCTTATGACCAACCGTAGTTTATTATAGATATTTGAATGAGAACTGGAACCGAGAGGGTTTAAAGTGCCTTTAGAAGCACGGAATGCCAGTGGCTAGAACAGCTTAACTTCGTAGATTGATTTTATTTAGAAACAAACTCCTCATTCGCCAACCGTCACCCTCTCTAGCGTCTACAGCGTGGCGCAACCGCTGCAGTCATCGTCAAACCAGGCTAAGACAGGAGAGCATTGCGCTATTCACAAGGGATTTAAAGGAATTTTGTGACCTACCCTTTCTTTATTTTTTTTATCAAATATACTTTTTTATTTTGACAATTTATGTGGTCTCGTCATTTATCTCCACCACGTAAACCTTTTCCGTCACATTTTCTAATCTCACCGTGCCATGTTTTTTTCGTATCTAGTCTAAAGCTCCTGTAAGGTTTATGATTTTTAATAGCAATTAATAAAACATACCTATGCCAGATATGCCTATGCTATGTCGGAGTTACCGACATAGCTTGTAGAGTAAGCAAGCTGAAGTGGCAGTGGGCTGGCCATATTTGTCGAAGGACCGATGGCCGGTGGAGCAGACGAGTCCTGGAGTGCAGACCGCGTATCGGCAAGCATAGTGTGGGACGCCCCCCAGCTAGATGGACCGACGACCTCAAAAAGGTGGCTGGTATAGACTGGATGCGGAAGGCGGAGGACAGGGTGTTGTGGCGCAGCATGGGAGAGGCCTATGTTCAGCAGTGGACTGCGATAGGCTGAGTTGAATAAAACATTTTAATAATTAAATAAACTGAATAGCGGTAAATATTATAGAGGTATGAGGAACAGGGTGTAAAGTTCACTCATACTCTATAGAAAAGAGAGGATTCTCTGAACAGACGTGTGTTGTGTCTGGTGGGCAACTGCCCGACGGTTGATTTCGGGATGTTGTATAAACATTTTGAGATTTTGTTTAGATTGACTAAGTAACCAAGTGAGCCTATCAAGCACAATGATCACAGCTACTACTTTTATTTGATTGCGATTTCAAACGGGATCTTGATTGGAGTTATCACAAAACCTATTTGCAGCAATCAAATCAAAACATAGTTACTCCAACCAAGATTATTAGATCAAAGTTTTAATGATCTTTATTGAAAAAATCAAAATGCTTGATTGACACAACTAACTTACTTTGTTACAGTTAACATTATAACTTTTCTCTTTTTTAACTCTTCTTCAATTATATCATGTTAAGGGTAATCGAGAAACTTGTTTGAGCGCTCAATCATTTGAACTAGTATTGCTGCAATCATTTCGTGATAATCAACTTAACTAAGATGTTGATTAATCTAAACAAGATATCGTCAATCAAGCTAAAAAGTCACTTAATTGGAGTGCATTTTTTTCTGTGATATGCTAGTCGTCCGGTAAACTCTGATTGCGCGATGCAGGATTTGTGACGTCAGGTCTTTGATGAGTACTTTAACTGTGGTGGCATCCATGCCACCACAGTATAATCGGTTTGAGGAATCGTTAGAATTGTTATAACGAGTCGGCAACACTCGGCGAGCGCGGGGATTTTCAAATCTTGATGGCCGTACTGTGCGGACGTGTGCTAGTTGCATTACGCTGTATAAAATTGATTGTTCAGTAAAATAGTTATAAAGCATAGTGACCTGAGTTTTACTACACTGCTTTCACCTGCATCCAAATAAAATCACTTCATATTTGGAGCAAAATCGCATACGAGTATGACTTTTTCCAAGAATAATTCTATTTGAAAACTCTTCTAGCGTACCCCAGCCGTTAATAATGTCGCCAGTCATAATATATCTCGAGAGACGTCATAACTTCCTGCAAAGCCCGAGTTATTGTAATAGAGCATACTCTAAATTCTACCTACGGAACCTTTGACCTCTTCTTATGTTAGTTTGAGAACATTAGAAGAAATAGAACGAATGGAACGTATTCTTTTGTTTTTTGGTTTCTATCTCAAATTGTAATATGTATTTCCTGAAGGTATTTCTACACAAGTGCCAAGACATGTACCGTTGATATTACTGTCTCATAATATAATGCAAATCTTAAAAAAAGCTAAAATGGTAAAAGGACTTGCTTGATATTGCCCAAGAGGTTTATAAGGAACATTCTGCATGCATTGCTGTTATGTAATTAAAGGCGGGTTGTATCACGTCCACTTGACGCACGCGTATATGTCATAAATGGCGCTAACAATCGTCAAACCAAAAAAAAAGCGTTGTTTCACAAAATTATGCCCTTAACGTTTGTTAAAAAATACCGATTACAGTAAACCCACTGGTTAATGTCATTTTATTCTTCTACATTTGAAGTTCGACGATCGGTTTTTATGCAGTGAAACAACGCTTTTTATTTAACGAACGTTAAACATCATATGTAATCGTTATTATTTGACGTACGTTAATCAACCGTTTGAAACAACCGGCCCTAAGCAGGAAGCTCCGAGTTTCGTCCGAATAAACAGCTGTTGTACAGAATGATCTCCATAGAAAAAGTAAGTAATAAAAGTTTCAGAGTTTAGTTTAAAGTTGATGATAAAATGCATTATATGTACGTGTTTAATATTAAACCAAGTTGTAAAAACCATGCGAAGGACGGGCGGGTCGCTAGTAAGATATAAAAGTGAACACAACTCAACCTACCTAATACCTTGTGATATATTACAATTAAATGAAAGATAATTTAAAACTCCTATTTTTTAATAGGAGTTTTAAGTTATCTTTCATTTTCAGCACACTTTGTAAACAAGCAAATTAGTGGATTATATCCAAGATTACAATGCTTGGAAACATGCTGGCCCTGCTCCATAGGACAATTTAGAGTCTAGACAAAATCAAACTGGTTGTTATTTTAATTGTATAATTTATAATGTTTATGATATTAATTTTATTTTCTGTGATTCATCATCATCATCATCATTTCAGTCGAAAGACGTCCACTGATGGACATAAGCCTCCCCCAATTGGCAGGGTTTGCCATAATCGCCACGCTTGGCAGGCGGGTTGGCGATCGCAGTATGGTGTTAAAAATGCATAGAGAACGTTGCTGCCCATTCTCTAGTAAGTCCCTTAGTCGCCTTTTACGACACCCACGGGAGGAAATGGGGTGGTGCTATTCTTTACGTCCGGCACCACCCAAATTAATATACTTTAACTCACACACTGACTTATTATAAATGTTAAATGTTAAGGAAAATCATATACAATGTTTGTAAATATGTGAGCACCATGTATCTATCCAATTTATTCATTTGTCTGTCATTACTTCACTTTTCATTATTTTTACCTATTGTGGTATAGTAATTTTTATTATAGGTACAACTTCACCTATAATTATTAACTAATGTATACAAACTATTGTTAACATTTTAAAAGAGTAAGAATAGAGTTTCTTGCCCATTCTTCTCCATACATAGCTGACTTTTGGAAGGGGCAACCCTAGTAGCATTTTTGTTGGCGTTTGGTTGGGCCACATACCTCTGAAGTTGGCCCAACTAAATGCCAACAGAAAATGCTACTAGGGAACTATTTTTGTCATTTTTGACGTTCAAAAGTGCCTTTTACGTGCCTATTTGAAATAAATGATTTTACTTTTTTTCACTTTAACCTACAAATGGCACTCGCGCCTCCGTTTAACGATCAAATGGAGCAGTTGATCCCATAAGTGATTAAAGCCATTTGTCAAACCATCAAATGTAATTGAGAATATGTTAATATTAATACTGTGTTGCAATAGATAATTAATTAAGATAATTACGCTGCTATGTACAGGAAGATACCTATGTATTTCATATGGAGTAATTGCGGTGTACCGTCCAATGCATTAAATTTGACAGCAGTATCCAATATGATTTATATTCGTACGATAGAATAATGTTCTGAAGTGTCGGTTGCAGTTATTTTGATATATTTGGTTTTTATAAATTTGTTTTAGTGACTTTCTTACTTTTTTTAGTTTTAATATGCCTCAATCGCAGTTAGTCCCCCTCCCCCCCTATTTTCATATTTCCTGTCCAGTTTGTGTCTATAAGAAAATTACCAGTGAAAGAATAGCAATTGAAAAAAAATCATCTTTTACTTTATTGCTCATTACCTTAAATATATTGATTTTTCATTTATTACGGATCACACATAAAAGTACACGCAATTCATATAGTGTAACAATGACTTAAGTATTTTTTTCGAGATATCGCCAAGCGTTTGGTCGACTCTTCACTTGACCAGAGGGCTGGCCTATCTTGGCCTATCTTGGCCAAAGAATCAGCATTGCCATACAACTTGGCAATGCTGCCAGCCTTTTGGCCACTTTTTTGATGTGGAAGAATTTTTTAATGCCCTATGATTCGTTCTCCTCTCGTTTATATAGGGTGTATCTATTCAAACACGAAATATTTTAAGAGATACACATTTTGCAAAAAAAACCTTTACTTACTTATTCTATGAATGACCCGCCCGGACGCGGCGACGATGGTGGCACTAGCGCGGTGTGTCATATCAAGTAATTTTATTTTTTTTATTTTTTTATTAAATACATTGGTTCCATGGCTTCTTTACCACCGATAGGTGTATCTCTTAAAATATTTCGTGTTTGAATAGATACATCCTATATATCCCAAGTTATACGCAGAAATTCCTCTCCCTATCTCTATAATCATACATGAAACCGCCTCTTTGTGGTTAGAGAGACAAAAACAAATTTATTGCACGTTCACAATGATTTTGACGTGGGTTCCTGATAGGGGTTTCGTAAACACCCTTATATTAATTGATGTAATTTATATGTGTACAACATGGGGCTCGGAGCTAACGTTATTGCTTCGTTTAAACTGTTTCTACTTGTTTTGTATTGAATTTTGAAGGTGAGTGAGTAGAAGATGATTTTTCTCAAACATGCATGGAAATTTTGTCATTATTTTAGAAAAAAGAATACGAGAAATATCGAATTTACGGAAAAAGAAAATCAAATCCATTGCAGGAGCGTTTTTTGAATTTAGAACATTACAACGCTCTAGCAATGTTGTATGAAATGGCGTGCTGCTTTGATTGGATCTCTTTTATCATTCTTGGCATACCAAAGTAAGTCTCTTTGCTTAGCACAAATTGCGTTCACGTGGCTGTAAATGCCATAAATGTGTTTGCCTTTTGGCATAGATGATATATAGAAATTTGGCGGCAATGCTGAAAATTCGTCTTGATTTGTTATTTACATACTTCAGCCATCTACCACTACATCCAATGCCCACCTGCAAACCTCATCAGAAGTTCAACAAACAAACATAAATGTACCGGGGAAATCAATAACATTTTCTTTTAGTAATTGCCCCAATATGACTAATGTTACTTTTAATATTAATTAAATTAAATGTATAATATAAAAAGTATGTTTTATTTCCCTGCATTCTTTTGAGAAAAGCATTATATATGCCTCGGTGGAAATGGGAATTGCCTGTCTCGTATTAGTGAAGTACTCGCCTACGGCTCGGCCTTCATACTAATACTCGACCTGCAATTGCCTATTTCCCGGCCTTTGTAATAATGTACTATTATATGTTTCAATGCGTCGTAATTTTCAATAAAACCCATACGATCATCATTATCATCATCCTAGTTAAAAGTCCGACTTTATCCACCTACATAAGACATAAGATTTATTTTGACCCGACTGCCCCAGAAGGAGGGTAATGTTTTTTGAGAGTATTGCGGTTGCGGATTGCGGCTTGGCTTGAAGGCTTGATGGATTTTAACATATGAGATGACGATAGATTCCTCTTAATTGTGGAAGTGACATAGGCTATATAATATTTTAAATATTGCATCTGCAAATACATTTAAAAAAAAAGGGAGAAGAAGGAAAAAAACTACAACAATATTGGTATCAAATAAAAGCTAGCAATGAGTCAATCCCAAATATATATAATAAAACTAAAACACATACTTAACTGAAAAGAGAAAAACAAGAATCTGTAGAATTTTGGTTAGGATACATAAACGTTACACCATATTTCAGGTTATTGGTTTGTTTCCGCCTACGATACCAAAATTATACAGATTATAATTTTACAACGCTTGTTTTTCTCTTTTCACTTAAGTATGTGTTTTTGATGTCGGGTTTTGATTTTTAATGAAGTCTTTACGCTGAAAGGATTCATCTATATACATATGTCGCAGCATCTGCTAAAATTAGCCAGCTAATTGGATGCCTAGGCCGTTCATTAAACGCCGGCATTCAATTGGATGCCTAGAACGATAGTTAATTGAACTAGAATCATTCAACGTTTAACAACTTGACGAATTGAAAGTCAGCCCTTTGAAGATGACTGACCAACACTCAGCAAATGATTCAGTGCTTCGATTCATTAGTTCGATCGCCGATCGAACTAATGGATTGAAGCACTGTACTTAAATTTGTTTCCTAGCAATAATAAGGCTTTTTGACGAAGCCCAGATTGACAGGGCTCCTAAAAAAAATAACCACGTAGGGGATGGTGGGGTCTAGTGAGCGAGCGAAACGAGCGAACAAAGAAACCACCATCCCCTTTGTGGTTATTGCCGGCGTTTAATGAATGGCCTAGGTATCCAATTAGCTGGCTAATTTAACCAGATGGCTGCGGCGCATACACATACATGTCATACATAAATTCACTCAACTCTCTTACCTACTTTCTTTCTTTTTTCTTTCTTTCTTCCTTCCTTCTTCCCATGGAGGTAAGCAGAAACTACAGAATGCCACCTGCTATGATCCTTTACATACACCTTTTGCTTTGTTTACGTTCATAAATTCATCTATTTATTGAGAATAAAATAATAGCAAAAATAAGCCAGTCAAAAAGGTTCGCATTCCATAAAAGTCAAATAGCATGGTAATAAATACTAGAATATCAGCCTGACCTCTACTACAATTGTAGTAGAGGGTACAATATGCGATATTGGATCACTATAACACAGGAATGAAGACAAACTATATGGATCACGTAACCATTTAAAACCTGAACATTAAGCTGCCGTTATTTCACAAATGTTTGCCCAAGCCTTAAGTACAACCTAATTTAATTATTCATGCCAAGCTTAATGGACCAACTTAGCCCTAAAACAAAGAAGTAAAAAGAGATTAACATAAAATTAACTTCTAAAATATTCATTGTAATAATGACCGAAAAGTAATGAGCCCACGCAGAGACTACCAGCAATCAAAATCTGGTTAACCAGAGAATGAAAACAAAGAATTTTGCGAACCGACAAAGCTGGGCCATTAATCAACAAAACTACTCCACAATTTAATAAATCATGAAAGAAAGAAATGAAAATGTAAATCACGAACCACCATTTAGGGAATAATAATTAAAAACGGTTTTTTACCCTACCTTCGCTTTTCAATCTATTGCTTCGTTATCTTTTTTAGGGTTCCGTAGTCAACAAAGAACCCTTATAGTTTTGCCATCCGTCCGTCTGTCTGTCTGTCTATCCGCGACGTAGCTCAGAGACCCTTAGTACTAGAAAGCTGTAATTTGGCATGGGTATACATTTAATCGACGAAAAAGTGGCAAATTAAAACCTTGAAATATATTTTTTTAGGGTAAAGTGGGGATGATTTTTTTTCTCGTCTATCCCATGGTTAGGGGTATCGTTGAATAGGCCGTTCTTGTGGGTTTGTGAAAACGATTTTTCGATTCAGGAATCCGTTTGTGTAATATTAAGCTTTGAAGTGAAAAATTTTGTTAGAGTCAAGTGTCTCCCCCCCCTGCCAGCTAAACGGTTGTACTTAGATATATGAAAAAAATTCACAGCAGTAGTACATAATAACGGAGTTAAAAGAAAAATTATCACAGCTAAGTAAGCTTTAAAAGTTACCGAGTAATAATCGACCAACTTACATTTACAGTTAAAAAACATGTTCTTCCATTCATTCCGTATAGAAGAACATGTTTTTCAACTACAATGTTAAGTTTGTTCTTGGGATAAATTCGTACCAACTACGAAACCCTTCATTGTGCGTGGTCCGACACGCACTTGGCCGGTTTTTTTTTGATAGTATAAATTGCTTTTTGTGATTCAGAAATTTTCGAGGGTATGTAATTTATATGCCATGAACTCGGGCAAAAATTTGCAATAAAATGAACAGCTTGATTTTAAGACTGATCTTAAGTAAGAATAAAACTGGTGATTTCAGTTTCACAGTGAAAAATGGAATTTGAGGAATATTATTACTAACTTCTAAATGATTTTTCACCCAATAACAAAGAGATAGAAGTTTAATTTAGGATTATAAATCTCACAGACCATCTGTTCAATAAAACCTTTCTAAACTTTGGTCCCATTACCAGCAATAATGAGAGAACCTATTACTGTAACGTGGATTAAATCTTTATTTTCTATCGTATTTTCTAGAACTTTAAATGAATATGAAGAGCTAAAAATATTTTTCTTACAAACTAATTCTGTACTTGTAAAGACTGCCATAAAAATACAAAGAAAGAGTCAGGAGGTGTTATGGGAACGCAGTTCCTTTCGCTGTATATTATGTATTACCACAGAGCCATCTAATATACATATAGTGGCGTAGTGTAGTGGCTCTGTATTAAAAACAAAAACTTTTGACTCTTGAAACTAACTTTTTCGGGCATAACGCTGTTTCAAATTTGAAAAACTTGTTGCAAACCGCGTAAAAGAACTTCCTTCAATATTGAAACCAATAAAGCAAGCCTTATTATGGAGTACTAGCTTCTGCCCGCAACTTCGTCCGCGTGAAATTTCGGCCCACCCTTCGCGTCTCATCCCGTCGCTTAGCGTTCTTTCTGACTTTTGTTCTTTTCGCTTGGCTCCTAAGGACCATAGCGTGATGTTATATAGCCTATATAGCCTTCCTCGATAAATGGGCTATCCAACACTAAAATAATTTTTCTATTCGAACCAGTATCTAGTTTCTGAGGTTAGCGCGTTCAAACAAACAAACAAACTCTTCAGCTTTATAATATAACTGACCCGCGCAACTTCGTCTGCGTCACCTAAGAGAGAGAGTGGTTTAAGTTATGAATTTTCTACTTATTTTGTTACGGAGTTATTTTAAAATTATGATATCTCCTAAGATGTTGATGGAAATCAAGTGATGTTACGGACAATTTTATTTACATTTAAATACTTGTGATTAATAATATATTTATTTGGATAAGGATTAATATTTTGTTGATAAAACTTCTTCGCAAATAATGCATTAATTTCGAACAAATTTGATTACCATAAAAAAAGGTTATAGTGAGTCAATCTTAAAAGATAGACATATGCTGTCGCGGACTTTTTTTAGAACTTTTAAAGTGGAACAATTCCATCATACATGATATTTGCGTAACGTAAACCGTTTACTCAGCGCACGCAACGGAAGCTCTCAAAAAGGAATATTTTTTCCCGTTTTTGCAACATTTTTCATTTATGCTCAGGTTCTATTAGTTTTAGCGTAATTTTATATAGCCGATAATATTCCGTGATAAATAGACTATCTAACACAAAAAGAATTTTTCAATTCCAGCTAGCAGTTCCTAAGATTAGCGCATTCAAACAAACAAACTCTTTAGCTTTATAATATTAGTATAGATAGATAAATTCCATTATGGGGTTTATTTATATACGCTGCTTAAAGTTAAGTAATGATTAGCGACTGTTTAACCATACATTTTTGACGTTTGAACGTCACCTAACTTTAAGCAACGTTTATGAATAAACCCCTATGATTCTAGACCGAAACAGGGATGGTGCTAGCGGTCATGTATAGCTCCATCTCTCTCTTGCACTGGAATCATGATGGCATTAAAACGTCATAATATGGCACCTGGTCATCGTAAACTTAACCTCAAACATAAATCAACCACCAGTCAATGAACTAATAGTTTCAGCGTTCCCAATACCAGCAATAAATCCAGATCCGTACTTAACATTTACCTCAAATGGCTATAACCAGTTGCAAGAAGTAAAGTCTACAATAAAGACGACAAATCCAAAGGCTATAGGTAGCAGAGGTTTGGACGCTTGCCAAATCATTTCGCTACATTTTCCCTGCGTAACATTGTGTGGTGTAAGTCAAGAGTTCTTGTAGGAATATCTTCATTTCAACAAAATATCTTATATATAAAACTCTCGTGTCACAATGTTAGTTACCATACTCCTCCGAAACTCCTTCCCTAGGGAAGGGTAGGGTAGGTAGGTAGGTAGGTAGGTAGGTAGGTAGGATAGGGTAGGGTAAGGTAGGTAGGTTGGTAGGTAGGGTAGAGTAGTGGAGTTTATACTATAGCTTTTGACAGAACGAAGTCTGTCGGGTCAGCTAGTAATAATATACTTTTGGAACGAAGTTCTTTAACGCGACCTGAGGTAACTGGTAGGAATCGTCACGTAAGGAAAAAGAGTAATGCCCCCTCCATGTGACTGTCTCTCTCTCTGTCTCTTTCTATTATATACGAGTAACAAGATACGATCAGAAGAGTATTGTGCGCGGCTGGTTGCATAACCTCAATACTGAACCAAGTTGTAATTTTTGAAAATGATTCTTACGGATCTTCGTTACTGACGGAACAGGTTTTTTGTTTTGTAATAAATATAGTCAACTTCATCAAGAGATTTTCTGACTTAGTCTTCTTCAGTTGAATTTTTTATAACTGTCTGTTTCGTTGCAATCAATTTGATCTATACTGTAATACTTTTCACTAGCAACCCGTCCCTGCTTCGCACGGTTTTTACGACTTGACAAAACATCGAAAAACTTTTATTATACATATGTTATAAACCGTGTTATATGTTAAAGTGTCATGATGGCCCGTTGATTAAGGCCTCGCCTCTCATGCATGAGGTTGTGGGTTCAAATGTGGGCAAGTACCAATGTGACTTTTTCAATTCATATGTACTTTCTGAGTTTATCTTGGACATTACTGACATCGGTGAAGGAAAAACATCGTGAGGAAACCTGGACTTATAGTTAATATAAGTCTGAAATCGCCAACCCGTCTTGAGCAAGCGTGGTGATCAATGCTCGTGCCTTCTCTGTATGAGAAGAGGCCTTTGCCCAGCAGTGGGACAGTTATAGGCTGGTATTATTATATAAACCGTGGTGTACCGTGGTAACCGTTGGTGTGTTCCGTGTGGCGCCGGACGTAAAGAATAGCACCATCCCATTTCCTCCCGTGGGTGTCGTAAAAGGCGACTAAGGGACTTTCTAGAGAATGGGCAGCAGCATTCTCTATGCATTTCTAACACCATGCTGCGATCGCCAACCCGCCTGCCAAGCGTGTCGATTATGGCAAACCCTCCCAATTGGAAGAGGCCTATGTCCAGCAGTGGACGTTTTTCGGCTGTAATGATGATGATGATGTTATAAACCTTCTAGGATGAATACTCTAGTTAATGAAGATTACTTCATCAAAATTCGTTGCGTAATTTAGAAGAACATCATGGTCACATAAAAGAAAAAAGAAAAAAAAAACACAAGAAAAGCGACTTTAATTTATTTATGATATGTCTAAATATAGATTTAGTATTACCGATTAGCATTTGCATTTTTAAGAATTGAATTTCCAACAATAGATCTTTGGATTTTCTACCGTCTAATTTATCTCTTAGAATTCTTTTAAAGTGATTTTGATCACAATCTTCAATGTCTAACTTGTCCCAGCCATCTATACAGGCACGTGCCGAATCAAATCAATCGTCCTCTTAAACCCATGTTCGACCCCTGTCTCCTACAGTCGTAAGCCAATGTTCGCTCCCACGAGAGTCACCCTCTGCAGCAAACAACTGTTAATGCATTTTTCGTTGAAACTGACTGGATTTTCTATTGAACAATGATAGAAATAAGCCTACAAATAATAGATATTTTAATTTGCTTTGTTTTCGAAGAAGAAGTCAGAACTGTGGTGGCATTTACAACGCCACATGCGAACTACGCATCAAAGACCTGACGTCACAAATCCTGCATCGCGCAATCAGAGTTTACCGCGCGACTAGCATATACAACATCTCGAAATAAAAAAAATTACCTACATGTTGAGTATTACGGGTTTATGCGATTCCTAAAGGGTGTCGAAATTTTCATTATTTTTGCGATAGGACGCACCATTTTCGAGATATTAGCAAAAGAAAAGAAAATATAAATATAGGGTGTATCTATTCAAACACGAATCATGGAACCGATAAAAAAAAAACTATAATTTAAAATTACTTGATAAAATATGATGATTAATTATCTAAATTCACCGCGCTCGTGCCGCCATTAGTCGCCGCGTCCGGGCGGGTCCTTCATAGAATAAGTAAGTAAAGGTTTTTTTGCAAAATGTCTCAAGCAATTTTAAAATTATAAGCGTAGGTTAAATTACAGTGTAGCTTCTTTCAATTATACCCATAAATATTGTTTACAATCCAAAAATGTATGAAAAATTTTTTTTTTTCTAAATATCTCGGACATTAGTCGTGCCACAGAAATCCCACCTTAAATGTTTTGTCTGTGGACGTCCTCAGTATTGCCATTTGACAAGCGATCCTTAACGACTCGAATCGGTCCACGATATCTCGATAAGACATCGAGATCGCTAAGGTTTGCATTTTTATCAATCTTGTTCGTATTAGTACTTAATGATCGCTATGCTTATCGGGCTTTTACAAGGTGTCGATAAATTACCGAGCTTGACAGCGTAAATTGGCGATCTCAACTGTAAAATTGTCGTTTCGTGCATTTTCTGTAAATTCGTTAAAATTTTAGAGTTTATTTACCTATCATTAAAGTAGAAGTTACATACTTGCGACATCGATTCGATTCGATAAAAACTCATTTTATCGAGAATAATTGTCAAAATTATCGAATCTAGTCCTACGTACTTGCACTGCAGACACGACAGCCGTCTGGTCGGAGGATCTTCCCTTTTCTAAGGAGGATGAGTGAACTTTACACCCTGTTTCTCATATCTTTATAGCACTCCTGTTTTCCACACTGTAATGTATACGCGCGCAAATATATTATTTTCTCACTCAGCGGGTACTTGTCACCTGTTTTCAAACTGTCATTTTCATTCATAACAATGAAATCGTGCTCTGACTAAGTAATTTATCTCAAGGAGCTTGATCATTAAAAGTATACTGTCTTACCAGATGATAAATGATACTTTATCACGTCAAAATTAATAATAATATTTTACAACTGTACCCCAAGTCTCTTATTCAGATAATTTATGTAAACAAAGGGTAAAGGGTGTAAATAATATATCAAATAAATATCTAGGTACATAGTGACAATTCACAAAAATGGCGAAAAAAAAAAGTTCCATTTTCTTTTAAATACTGATTTTAGAAATAATAATAAAAAATAATATACCGTAAATATTTTTTTATAAATTTTCGGTTTAAAACAACGTTATTAAAAAAGGAGATTTTCTGGTATAAAATACTAGCTTTTGCCCGCGGCTCCGCCCGCGTGCATGTCGGTTATCGCGTAAAAACGTAGCCAATGTCCTTCTCCATATCCATCCAGGCTATAACTATGCCAAATTTTATGACGATCGGTTCAGCGGTTTAGGCGTGAAAACGTAACAAACAGACAGACAGAGTTACTTTCATATTTATAATATTAGTACGGATTTTATGATACTGGTAAAAAAAATTACTTCTTCATCAACACAAATATAGATCATCATTCATAGATTCATATTGTAAGTATATCTTGCCACATGTTGGACGAAAACGGCTGTCAACTGTTTCGAGTGGTAATCGATTTTGGGAGGCCTACGTTTAGCAGTGGACTTAAAAGGGCTGATTATGACGACACACTACTCAAAACATTGTTTGGCAACGGAATTTTATTTGCATCGTTCTTATATTTAATTAACTTAAAATTTATAGATGGTTATATAAATAAATTAATGATAAAATGTTTTGTACTACAGTCCTGTCATTTTTATAAATTATCTTGGGGTTAGATGATGATTTTTATCTTAAACATATCAAGTCTTATTATTTACACCACACAAACCAAGAAACTGGGTGAAAGTAGGAAAAAGATGAGAAGATTTTAATATCAGAAACTTTAATTAACTTGAAAAATATTTTGCACTGGCTTTGATTGTTTATAAACTTTTTCGAAGTTGTAACAAGAAATATTTGAAGAAATTAAAGGTTACTACAAACAGAGGCGCTTTGTGAGCGCCATACAAAAATATTAGATAAATAAATCGTGAGATTTCGTCCTAGGTTATAAATTATAAATAATTTTATTTCTGTAAGTATGTGTGTACAAACACTTTTACACGTCACTCATATTTTTATAACTATATATAAGGTTGGCGTTTCCTATCTGACTACTCTGAGAAGAAAGGCCGAAGCAAACTCAGAGGCCACAGTCTCTTTTAAAGTCCAGACATAATCTTGGTCAAATCATGTGAAAACCATGTAGATTGGTGTCTGAAATGGTCTTTTGAGGAAAGAACCACACAGATTGAGTGGTCATCAGTGATCGGAGTAGGTAGAACTAATTTTTGTACTTGCGATACGTTGTCTTAATATGGACACTCACGGAATCCCCGCATTTGAAATATATATTATTATTAAATAAGTTAGAAATTAATTTGTAAAAAGATATTTACGTCTTAAGTAATTATGAACGGACACATGTCCCTCCACCCCTCCGACGGGTAGGTATAAGACGGACACGTCTCAGTTTAATGAAATTAAAAACTTTATTTTTCAGATTTTTTCCCCATTACTCTAAGAAAAAGTCAAAACCAAAAATAAACGTTTTTCAATGGTCTTGAATTACAAGAATAGGCTACAATTTATTGAACCCAGACGAGCCCAAAATAGATCGCTAAGGCAAAATGGGGTCGGCAATTCAAAAGTATTAGGATGACAAAAATATAAGACCAATACACATAAACCTACATGAGCACTTATGAAACCTCAGAAGCCTCGGAAACTCCACTAAACACTATTAAAGCTACTCAAAATAAAATTAGGGTCTCATCATTAAGCAGGATATCAGTCTAGTCCACCTAACGCAAGATACACACGTAAAAGATAAAAACAGCCGACCGAACATTAGAGGTATGACTGGGAGAATTTGCGCGATCAATAATGACAACGCAAAAACGATGCCCTTATTAATACCGCAGAACAAAAGGCGGTAGGGTAGATATAGGTTCAAAATAGATGGGCACAGAAGGTCAGTTTCATACAATGAGCGAAAACGCATGCACACATAGACATGGTTAAAGGTAACTACACAGGTACACTACTGTGTTGTGGGGTATCGTGACGCATTGTGTCGTGACGGTGGGTGTACACACTAATGTGTCATGTCGGGGCGAGTTCTGATGTTATTTCTAAACAGTGTCAATCGAATCTTTGCAGCGCTTGCACGTTTGTTTCGTTCCATTTCTGAGAGTGATTTAGAAGAGGATCTTCAAATTTTTCGTTGACTAGTTAAGTTTTTCTGAAATGAAAGTAGCCTAAATTACTCTTTATAACATCAGCTATCTGCCAGTGAAAATGCCGTTAAAATTGGTCCATACGTTTATTAGATTAAACGAAATAAACAGGCAGACAGACAGACAAAATTTTAAAAAATTGATTTTTGTTTTAAGTACCGTAAATACTTTCATAATTTTCGTTATTTTGACATTAAAAACAGACGCTCAATTTTATTTATTTGTATTGTATTTGAATAGATGACACTTTTTGAGATCAAAAACAAGAAAAAAATATGACGCTGTATTTACCCTTTAAATTAGCTGAGACAGATTGAAGGTGAATTTCCTTGTCTCGTTCAAGAATAAGAGAGTGACAAAGACAGATTCCGTCTGTCTTGAACTGATTGAAGAAGATAATAAAAAAAATGTGTTTACGTCACACCTGGCCATAATGTGAGTTTTACCGCACGCTACGCATACAGTAAAACTCGCATTGTGGCCAGGTGAATACGTAAAATTGTGTACTCACCACGGGCATTAAAAAAGAAAGCCCTCTATCGCATATTTACAAAACACAAATACCTGCGATTTCGGGCTTCCTTTCTTTTACAGCCCTAGGTAAGTAATGTACAATTATATTCCAGCTATTTCTTCCCACGCAGCGGTTCTTAAAGATCCTTGTAGTCGTTGATAATACTTTGCGTTGACGCACAGTAGTGTGTTTCTAGCTTTACGTACAGCGAGTGCAAGCGCACTCGCGACTGGCATTTGTTTGAGATCGCGGTACGTACGCTTCTATGAGTGTGTGCGTCTGTTTTCGCTCGTTGTATGGAGCCCGCCTTCTGTACCTTTCTGTTTTGTGGTAGATATAAGAATAATAACGTATAGATCGGCTGTTTTGGTCCATTGATTGCCTTTGCTCTTTGTTGGTAGAAGAGGCACCTCTGACGCCATTGAAATTCAAATTTGAAGCTAGCGCCGCTGTTGGTTATTTGTAACTTTGAATATAATAGTTTGGTGCGTCTCTTAGGGGGAATTTTTGATAAATACATCTAGATTTAATACATCTAAACTATAATATTATAAAGCTGAAGAGTTTGTTTGTTTGGTTGAACGCGCTAATCGCAGCAACTATTGGTTCGAATTGAAAAAAATATTTTGGTGTTGGATAACCCATTTATCGAGGAAGGCTATATAACATCACGCTAGGACCAATAGAAGCCGAGCAAAAAGGAAAAAAGTCAGAAAAAAACGCTAAGCGAAATCGAAGTATTAGCGCGGGCGGACAGTGCGATTGTGGATTGTTTTTACATTACAATGCGCAAGCGTGCATCAATGGTGGCACGAGTCATGGCCAGCCCCAAAAGGGTTCTGAAAATGATAGCGGACTGAGTGGACTGTCCTTATATAGTTCACTGTTGAAGTTGTTCACGGAGGAAGTTGTTCCTGGCTTCCTCCGATCCCAAGACACTGTCGCAGGGCTAACCTAAACCTAAATCTTATACCTATATGCAGGTAATCGAAATTGATTCATACACAACAGACACTCACACTATTATACACACTCGCGTAGACACTCTCACACTATTACACACACTCGCGCACACACACTCAAAACCCACTCGCAAACATCGCACAAGTGCGCCCCTGTTTGTTTTTCTTTTCCTTTCTTTTATTTTATTATTTTGTTTTTCAATTGCATACACTGTATAATTGTTATAGGTGGAAGAGCGGAGTCACCTAACACAAGCATCTTCTTGCTTAAAAGGTGATCTCCAAATCACGCATGTTAACGCTGTATGTAATTGAAATAAACATTTTTGATTTGAATTTGATGTTGAGAGTTGTTAAAAAAAAAAAAAACATGTGTCACCGTATTATGCTGTTTACTACTACGTAGTAGTAAGAACATTGTTACTAACCCTTTATTAGTATTGGCTCGAAATAAAGTTTTTTGATTTTATTTGATTTGATACGACGCAGTGGGCCGGGACCGAAATTTTAGTAAGAAATATAAATAATTACTAGAAGTAACAAAGTTGTCATGGAGGTATAGCAATTTGGGTAGATCTCTGAAACGTATTATTTCCAATAAAACTCAAGGCATGATAATAATAGGACGCATTATATGTCTACACGAGAGAAGATTACTACCTAATCATGCATGACGAATCTATCTATAGTAATTACACCCAGAATTATTAACTGGTACCGCTTTTTTTTTTTTTTTTTTTGATGACAACATATTTATTTGACAGATATGACTTCTCTAAAATGAATGAATGAATGAAATGCACCGACCCCAGCGTGGTTTAACCAGACTCGATTACTCGAATGAACCCAATGATTCACACTAGCCCGTGGAGCCTCATGTTTCATGGGACTACAGTGGCCATTGTATATCAAGGCGTAGACCGGGGGGCACGATAATGGTAGGGAAGACGTGCCCATAGGATATGGAAGGATTATTAGAGCCTACCGGATATGCATCCTTGACAGATATGACTTCTCTAAAAGATTATTAATTGAGATCTTAATATAAATCTTAATTGTGTAGCTACTGTAGCATTCATATAAGTTTTATTTTTTTATTTACAAAAAAAAACCTTTTGTTTAGTTTTTATGTATAGGTACTAATATTATAAAGAGTTATATGAGTTTGTGTATACGGTGTTCTTCGGAACTACTGATCCGAAATTTAATTCGCTGGTGGCAAACTACAGTGTTGTTGAGAGTCAGAATATATTTTATCGGTATGACTTGACCAACATCACACTTACTAGTTTTTTGAATCCATGGGAAATATAATAGTGTTATAAAATTCTGAAAAAAAAAAAGATACGTCTTATTTAAGGATCTCGCGTTCATGCATTCACTTTTAATAACACGATTAAATTAACTTGCTTGATGGAAAAAAAATACAAATTTACCCCCTTTCGTAATGTTTAATCAATATCATTGACGCGCTATTATGCGCGCGCTTTATTCGCGCTGGATACGACTGCACGCAGTCAAGTAAACATGCGCTCGAGTATCGGATTATCCGATTATCCGCCATTGTTATTGTTATTTTTAAGAGTGTCATGTCATTACTAACATTAGTTTCTCATAAACATTTATGTGTTACTAACAATTTTATGGAAGTACCAATTTGGAAATCTGAAATAAATGAATATATATAATATATATACTACATTAGTTTTAGTTTATGCGAAACCCGAAACACGTGTCTAGTATTTTTATGTAAAGAATTTATGTACAAAATTTCAAAACTGTATCATGAAAAATAACAAAGTTATAAGCTTGTTATGTTACCTGGTTGTCCGTACAAAAACATGCTCACCACGCGGCGCACCCGCGCCGCCCGCGCCTTGCGTTCATTAATAATAATATTAATTTGGCAGTAGGTATCTAACCGTACGACGATTGTATTGTAATTAACTGGTGATAACATTTTCCATCACACTTGCAAGCTTTGGACTTTTTCGTAATGGTCAAGTACTTAGTGTCGCTCGGTGTCCAACTTGTAACCTTTTTTAAATATTTTTGGGAAAAAATATAACATGGTGTAAAAACTATTGGAATCGATTCAGTTACTTATTCTGAACAAACTATATTCAGGTTTTGCATATACTAAAAATAATGTTGTATATATATTAAGCGCACGTAGTTAATGAAATCTTTAAGCGCACGTAGAAAGTCTTTAGATTTCATGTTTTTGTTTAAGCTAATAAATGGTTTATTCTATTCTCCTGAGCTTTTAGAAAAAGTGAATTTTAGAATCCCTCGTAATAGCCGTTTACTAAACCGAAGGACGTTCGTCCTGCCTCATAGTCGGACTAATATCGGTAATTTTTCACCCATTTGCCGCATGCTTTCTCTTGCCGATTCCATTCGTGGTGAAATAGATGTCTTTGTCTGTAGCCTCAGTTAGGAATAAACTTAGAGCCATAATTGTATATTTTTGTAATATTTTAATGTTTTGTATATATAAATTGTTCTTTACCAAAACTTTATCATTAACTATGGAAAAGTTCACATTTTGTAAGTTTTGTTTTATATATACTAATTGTTTTACTTAAATTATGCATGCTAGATTCACATCGAGTAGGTGTCAATCGGGACTATTGTGTTGGTTACAACACAATAGACAAAAAAAAGACAAAAGTCTGATTTGTAACTATGTTTTTTTTTTTTATTATTCACAAAACTGCTGTACTTACAATAACCAATGCATTAAAACATAACTGTTTTAATGCATTGGTTATTGTAATACTTACAGGATTTTTTTTTTCTTATTTTTTATATTAATGAAAAGGTAGTAAGAAAGTTTAGCACAATTCGCTGAGTTTGCCGTGATAAAATAATTTGAAAAAATATTTTTTATATACCTATCAAATGCACGAGGCAACGACTCGCAACTTCGCGAGCCTACTTTTTTTTTGGGTGGGAATTTATCAAATAACTTCTCTGGCTCTTGGCGGAGCGGGAGGGCGTGCCAGACTTTTACTGACTAAAACCCACCAGTGTTCCTTCGGTTGCCTGTGTGCCAGGGCCACGGTGTCCCTTTCGGACAAATCCGCAACCCTGGCAGGATCACGAGCCTACTTGTGTGGGTAAGAGCGTCGGATCTTAGCACCTTAAAACAAGAAATTTCACGGGGAAAGTCGCGAGCAGAAGCTAGTTTGAATAATAATTATGATATTTCGTTTTAAACCAACAATTATTCTAATAATACTAATATAATATTCTCGAATGTTTCCAATGATGAGAGGATTCTTCTTGGAAGTCAACTTCTTTAGTTAAAATAATATTATTGCCAAATTACATAACGATAATTGAACTAACTTCTAAGAAATAGGCCTGAATGAAAAGGAAAGGAAAGGGTTTGGCAAAATGTCTAAGTATACGGAAATATTATATTGAATTGTTTATATCGACAAAGCAAATATCTAGAAATATAGTAATTTATTTATTTTTCCGATAAATAGAGCCAAAAATTATTGGTATTTCTTTATTTTATGATAATAATAAAATCAACGTTATAATATCCCATTCATGTTCATTCATACCGTTAATTCATTAAACTCTGTCGGGTCATACCGCCTTAAACGCATTAAGCGATTTGTGGTGCAAACGGGCATTACTGTGTTCAAGAAATTTGCCTTCTAATTTTAAATTGGAATAAAAGAAAAACGTTAAGAACGAAACCTGAGGCAATTGTAAAATTCAACATAAGAGGTGAAATTGAAAATCTGGGCCAAAGCGCGTGAGAGAGAACTCATAATAAAATCTTCGGGTTCTTTTATCACCTGATGGTAAGTGATGATAAGGCCAAATATAGGAGCGAGCTTGACTCGGAATCCACAATCTCATCTCAGAGATAATCTGCGTCAAAAACTTGTCAAAATTTTTAGTGAAATAAAGGTATTTTTGACAGATTGAGATAAATTAGAACGCTAACGTTCTTAAAAATACGAGAATTGCCGTTTTGATCTCCACAAAAAAGTTGGCGATGAATTTTGGTAAGTTGAATCTACATAAAACTGTTGCTTGAAAGCGTCTTTTCTAAACCAAACACGTTACAGAAACCTTTAAAAGTGCGACAATCTTGACGCATTCTCCCATCGGAATTCCATTTACGCCATAAGGAAAAGCGTCCAAAATTACGCTTTCCCAACTAAATCTTTTATGTAAATTTCTATTGCTTTTCGCACCAAAATCTTTCCCTAGAGATAACTAAGATACCTTCAGTTACGTGAGAGTTTTTCGCCAAACATTAATCCTGTTTTTATTACAATTCGTGGACCTATCAACGGCAGAAGATTAAATTGCTTGTGTGACTACTAACAAGTTTATTGGCCAATAAATTTCGGCGCAGATATTTTATTAAGAGCGCAAATATTAAAGAGATTACCTTGTAGGTTGTAAACATAAATTGGTTTGAAAAATAAGTTTTTCTAATAGAATCTTCTCGGACCTGGGGCCTTACTCCCGGCAGCATCGAGTTCTGAATCAATCGAATTGGATTGGAAATAAATGCCGATCCACTCTTGAATCCGACACTAGCGCACGATCATGCGGTGGTTCGAATCGAAACTAACTTCGATCGAAAGATTCGTTAGGATCGAAAAGTTCGTACTCCACACGCCATCTGACAGATAGATATCAAGTTGTTGGATCAAAATTACACGATATCAAAGAAGCTACTTTATTCAGAACGAGTGAGATTTTAGAAAGAAAGAAAAAAGCACTAGGGTATCGTTTTGTACGTGGGAAAGTGAAAACATTCAACTACCTAAAAGTTACTAACCAAAGGAATAGAGCACTTGACGATGACATAATCCACCGGATACGCATAACGACGCTGATAATATTCGAACCTATGTCGATTTTGGTTTACGATTCGAATTGGTTCGGGAGTAAGGTTTTAAATTGAGAACTCAATTTAAAACCTTACTCCGTCCGTACTTACTTGTTCGAATCGGAAACAAAATCAAACTCGAATTGATCAAAATCGATTTGGTTGTAAGACTTCTTTTGATATTGATTCGATTATATTTGGAGATCAAAGCCGTCACTTTAGGTAGTATCTTTGTAATTTTATCGGAGTTTTTATTATTTTCATTTCATGTTAAGTTATGAGTTTCTGAAACAGTGCTTTTGTTCTTTTGTTTAATTTTGAAGTTTATAAGACAGAAGGGTGTGAAACTGAAACGGTGGAAATAAAAATTATTTAACTTTAACTTTTGCACAAAGCGTTTACAGATAATGAAAAATCGGGGTGTGGCTGTGTCGTGGATGCGGTCATATGTTTTACGTGAATACACGTAACGGGTAACATTTTCTTTGAAACGATTTCTTTGATCCTTTAGCTACCGAGTGGTGTAATTATATTTTGGATGTAGCTGCAACTGAACTGAACTGGCTGAGCTGAACTGTATCTCACGATTTTGAATTCAGCTTTCTGAATTGCCTCCTACTATGGAAGCAAATTTAAAGACGTATTCACGTGAAAAAATACCGTTTTTGGCCATCCTAACTATAATTATATATATATATGTATATATAGGGTGTATCTATTCAAACACGAAATATTTTAGGAGATACACCAATAGGTGGTAAATCTTATGCCAAGCATGGAACGCTCCATGGCTCTATGTGCAACTCTCACCCTGTACACTGCCTTCTGCGTAGGCGTCCACTTCTCAGCACCGTACGTCAAGGTAGGCAGAACACATTGGTTATAAAAGTAGGACTTCAGACGTTGTGGGATTTCGACTGACTTCAAAATGTCGTCCAATTTGCTGAATGCGGCCCACCCAAGCTGTATTCTTCATAGTAATCTGCCAATCCATGTGGTGCTGGACGTAAAGAATAGTACCATCCTATTTCCTCCCATGGGTGTCGTAAAAGGCGACTAAGGGACTTACTAGAGAATGGACAGCAGCATTCTCTATGCATTTTAACACCATATTGCGATCGCCAACCCGCCTGCCAAGCGTGGCGACTATGTCAAACCCCCCCAATTGGGAGGCTTATGTCCAGCAGTAGACGTCTTTCAGCTGAAATGAATCTGTCAATCTATCCAGTAAATATATCACCGTAAAAACTATATTCGGTGAAATGAGCTTGAAGTGAGCTGTCAAGCATCAGGTTGCTTACTTCAAGAACCCACACAATAGACCAGCTGTTTTCAAATCTCATGTGAAGTGATTTGACTGTCTCTTGTTTTGATGGCACATTTACTGATATAGAAACTTGATCAGGCCTTCAAAATCCAGGTGGTATAGTGCACAAAATCAATCAGTGCATCTTCTAAATACAGACACGGCGTGCAAACTGCTACAGCGGATTCATTGAACCGGATATAATTAGCGAAATAGGGCACTATCACTGGGAACGAGGTATTACTGATGCAAATACGTGGGTAAGTCTGATTAGCTTATGGATCCTTTATCTACTATCATCATACTGAAAAACCGCGTCAAGTGCTTATCGGACTACACACAATGAAGGGTTCCGTAGTTGTGATGAATTTATCCCAAGAAAAAATTTAATATTGTAGTTGAAAAACAAGTACATTACATTCCCATACATTCCAACTACAAATTTATGTTTGTACGTACAATATTGAGTGATTTACCATGCTATATTAGGACCATAGGACTTGTTATAATTAAGTTTCCCTGTAATTTATGAGTAAAGGCTTATTTTCTGTATTTTTTTTTTCAAAATGTTAGCTCAATACTTTTGGAGATATGCAGGAATGGATAATTTTTATCTATTTTCTTGAATAGCTTTAAACGTTTTTATTATAAAATTATTATAAATATTATCTGAAATCCTTACAATAAGCCGTTTTCATTTGTTATGTCACATAATACAGTTTGCAAAACTTAAATTTTCTGATTTTGCTGATCGATGACTGATATATGATGATAGTAGAATTTGGATAGTTCAATGTAAATCTACTGATATACCAACTGTGATTGTAACCTATTTTAATGGTTGTCTTGTGAATAAATAAATAAATAACATCCAATACCTATCTTTACAAAGATATTATCCCAAAAATTAATAACAGCCTCAGTATTATAATTGCTGAATAAATAACCAACAAACTCTGTGGTTATCAGTCGCTCGTTTATTACAAAGTACTCCAAAAAGCTAATAATCTTTGACAAAGGAACAGAATGAGATGGGTTTGTCAAAGGTGCTGCTCTGATATTAACGTAAAGTCTACAGAATTGTATTTTGTAACGTTGAATTTGTTTCATCTTGATATATTGTCGAGTCGTTAAATTTTAAGGAGTGAGCTTGTGACTGATTTCTGTGAAATGGTTTTCATTTAGAAGCGTAACGCAGAATTAATTTGATACCTGATGAAATTGAATATTCATCATTTTACACCATACTTCACTTAATTTATATAAAGCAGTGGTAACGCAGTGGTAACAGCCGCGACTTACGACATGTAGGTCGTGGGTTCGAACCCAGAGTCGGGAGCGTATATATATATATATATTTTTTTTTTTAAAGTGAAAACTTCTTTAGGCGCGTTTAGCACTTTTTGGTAGCGGTTCCCGCATTGTCGAGGCGGGGGGGCTCAGTAGCCGTGGCTTGGATGGCCACGGTGAAGCTAAGAGGAACCCGAGGCCGCTCGTCAGGGCTTTTGCCGGTAAGCCGAAGACGTAGCGGCCATAGGTTGCGGTGACGCTTGGGCGACATCGCAACTGAGGCGGGCCGCGATGTGTTATGGACGGCATCACGGCTGAGGGTGAGAGGCCACGGTGGGAGAGGAGTGCCGGTATTGCGGTGAGCCATTCTCCCTACCTTCCACGGCCTTGACGGGGTCGCCACCGGTTGATGGCGGACGCGGTGGGGTCGCAGAGGAAGAGGTGTGTCGGTATTGCGTTGGCCGCTCTTCCTATCCTCTGCGGCCGAAAAGTGGTAGGCGGCGGGGCCACTGACCTGACCCGTCGCAGGGGGACCAAGGGCGCCTAGACACGGGATCGTCTGGCACGGGGTCCCAGACGGAGGCCAGCAGGCAACGGATGTGGGGGCACCCTTGCCTGTATTGCACAGGCCTCCACTAGTGTCGGACGTGAATGGCCAGGTGTGCCCGGCCATTCCGTATCCCCCCCAGCCTGGGGGGCATGCGGGGCCCGCCAGCTAGGTGGGCTTGCGCCGGGGGGTTGTGGACGTAAAGGCTGAGCCGGATTCCCATGACCCTCACATCACGGCGATGAGGGAACATCGCTGAGTTTTAGTGGGTATACTGCCATTTTGGCAGGGAGTCCCACATGCCCAGTCTCGGCCCCCGACGAGCGGACATGCGTAATGCATTTCTCAACGTCAAAAAAGAAAAAAAAAGGGGGATAAACTTATGGTTTTGCGATCGTCACCGAACGCTTTCAATGAGCTATATGTATACTATGTATATATGTGTACATAATTATCTATGTACATATTATGTACATAGATATACCTCCGTGCGTTATTAGTATACAATACATATACAAAGAGTATTTTTGAAGTGAAAACTTCTTCGCTCCACATATTGAGCGAATGCATTTCTTTTGAGCTCGAAACATTGTTTAGTCTACAGAATTACTCTATATTATAATGCCATAAGGCAAAATTAATTAGATATAGCCACGGTATATAGGCATAGTGCCGCATCAACACTAGCCAAATCACTTCACACACTTCACTTAAGTTCCTTAATCGAAGCTACTAAATTGCTTTCTAATACTTGCTGTAGCACGTAGTTCCAAAGTCAACAAGATCAATATAACTAATGAAGGTAATATAGGAAGGTTTGGTACAAACTTGTTAAGGTCAAACCGAAATTACTTAAATGGAAAAGCAAAACATCAAGCTTATAGTAGTCACGAGCATAAATACATCATACTTTCTTAAAAATTTAAACACTGACCGACCCTTGCTCGTAAGCGAAGCGCCAGCCCACGCCATAGCTGAGCCTGTGAGCCTGTAGCTTTAAATTCCCCTGATAATAATTATAATCCTGATTTTATCCAGCCACCGACGGTCCCTTGCCATCCTCCCTCCGACTCTGCCCTAAGCCGAGGTTCGTACCCCACAGGGGGTGCCCTTAGCGCGCAGTCGTTTATTTTATAAATGTTTGCGCCCTGGAGAGAGGCTTTAAGTTTTTAGGAGCTTAAGGCAACCACAGGAAAGACCGGTTAAAGAGTCTCGATCTCTATAAGGCAACTCCGAGATGCCAAAGACTAAAAAAAATAAGCGAATAACAGACCTATTTCATAATAGTTTGGTAACGTATAATACTATAACAGTTATATATATAGTATATTAAGCCTATACCGTTCCCACTGCTGGGGCACAGACCTCTTCTCTGTGAAAGTTATAGTCCACCACGTGGCCGCAGTGAGGATTGGTAGATGTCACATGTCTACGAATTTCACAAGTACCATCCAATAAGGAGTGTGCCGATTATAGTGCCAATCCTACTTCTGAGAATTTTGTATTTGAAACACATGTACAGTGGCCAGCACACCAAGCTACACGAAATTGTCAAATTTCTCCAAACGATTTTAAACTTTAAATTGTTGAAGATTAAGTTCAAAATCGAACGAGAAAATTTGACAGTTTGTGGTATCTTGATGTGTTGGCCACCGTACATTGTGTAACTGAATTAATTATGAAAGTATTTGTGCAGAATCGTTTACTGAAACGATTTCTGTCATTTTTAATATAGATATTTTTTTCCCAAAAATTATTAAAACTACGTAAATGACAGTCACACTTTTATTTATTTATTGAGCAAGGCACACCAACGATATATTTATAAGGATAGCAACAATAGGTAATCACAAGTCTTCAGTACCTACTTTGTAAATACATCACTTACGGCTCGGCGAAAGTAACGCCACGCTTGAGGCGTCATATCGCTACAAGCGTCATTTCTAAGCGCCAAAAGCAAGGCCACGAACTTCAAATGTTCGCCTGTAGCCTGTACGGTGGGGGGATGAATCAGTTCAGTACAGAGTGAGCACACGTCGACATTACACGCGAAAATGTCGCTGTCAAAAATAACTAAATATTGTTTTCAAAGTAGTTGTTTTTTCTCACAATGATATTATGAATTTGCGACAAGGACTACAAGATTTAAATAGAGAGCGACTACAATGTGATGAATTTCATAACATATATAAAGAAATTAGACGGATTGCAGTGATAAATTCTTCAGTATTCATATTGGATTAGTTACTATAAACGCGACAAATCAAAACAATTTGTTTTAGAAGCAGACGCGCGGAGCGACCGCGTCTATCGGAGCGCGTGGAGCGACTGTGTTGTGCACATTGGAATTTCCTCATACATATACAATTGTTTTCGACGCTTATAAAAACGCGCGTCGGATCATCCAACGCTCGTGCAAATTCGCTCGTAGCGAATTTCGCTGCTGCTTGCAGCGCTACTTTGTGGCCTTGTAGATAATTGACATACAATTTTGTTTTTGACGCTCGACGCTGACGCTTGCAGCGCAAGGTGAATTCGCTTGGAGCGTCGCATTTCGTGGCCCTCGGGTTATAGGTAAGCACAAAACTTCTGCTGTACAAAATTTATTTAATTGATTTAATTTATTTTGATTTAATTTATTTTGATTTAATGTGATTTGATTTATGTTTTATTTAAATGTATTTGTTTTTATTTGATTTGATTTATTTTATATGATTTTAAATGTTTGGCGATGGGTGTTATTTACTTGAAATAAATGAATTAATTATTTATTATAAAACAAACCAAAATGGACGAAGTACCTACTACGCTTGACCCATATACGTGTGCGACTGTATGCGTGCGTAGAATTGTAATGATACCACAATTGTCTCTCACAATCAGTATAACTAATTTAACAAATAAACAATGTTTTATACATAATAGTAAAAAATCCGTGTATGTGTTATGATTATATCATAGTAATTCTAATTGGGGTATTTGGTGGTGCGCATTAATTCCGGGATATGTTGTATACAAAGCCAATACGTTTGCATTGAAAATGGCTCAATCCCCCAATAGGCTTTATACCAGATATTATACAGCAAACATACAATTCAATGGCACAAGCAACCAGATTCGGAACAACAGTTTGTAGGTTAAACCAATGTTTGTTCTGATGTGCCAATTGAGTAGTCAAATGATGAAGTGAAACTAGGGCAGGAGTAAGCTTGAGATTAGAGGCTGTTGAAATTCAAAACTTGCCGAGATCTTGGCTCTGTATAAGGTTGTATTTCCATTGTGTCCTGGGCGAGCGGAGCGAAGAGACGTCCGCAGTTGACATCACATTGACTAATCAAATGCTTGCACTGACTGGACAGGTCCACTCAAAATTATGTGGTTCTTTCCTCAAAAGACCATTTCAGACACGGATCTACATGCCCAAATGTCCTTTCTTTGGTATTGTTCTTCGAATCGTTGAGCTCCTTATGTTCTGAGTTGAGCTGCACGATTACTGACAAATGCGTGCACTGAATGGATAGGTCCACTCAATCTGTGTGGTTCTTTCTTCAAAAGACCATTTCAGACACCAATCTACATGGTCTTCACATGATTTGACCAAGATTATGTCTGGACTTTAAAAGAGACTGTGATCTCTGAGTTTGTTTCGGTCTTTCTTCTCAGAGTAGTCAGATACGAAACGCCGACCTCGTCTAGTTTTAAAATATGATTGACGTGTAAAAGTGTTTGTAAAAACCTACTTACAGAAATAAAATCATTTATCATTTACATGGTCCTCACATGATCTGACCAAGATTATGTCTGGACTTTAAAAGAGACTTTGACCCCTGAGTTTGTTTCGCCATTTCTTCTTAGGGGTCGTCAGATAGGTTATGTCAACTTCACCAAGCTTGTTTTTTATTTTTTAAGTGACGTGTAAAAGTGATTCCGATATCCTATTTACAGAATAAACCATTTCATTTCATTTCATTAGTTAAAATCCAATACTCGTCTCCGCTCCGATTCAATTGTAGCAGTCTATGGGGTAATTTTTCAGCAAGCTTTATCAAGCACATAGTTTGCTTATCAAGCTTCGTTCTAAACGGTCAATTTTTTTTTGACATGTGCGAAAGCTTCACCTTCTTGCCAATCAATTTTAACTGTCTAGGGACTCCATATGACCAAGATCTATAAACGTCACTTAGCACATACTTTGGCTAGGCATTATTCTAGTCACTGTCGAACAACTGTCGAACTACTCTAGTTCAAGATACAGACGGGAACATGATTTTCAATATCAAAGCACGTGCTAAGTAATGTTTATAGATCTCGGTCTTAGTATAGCGGAGACGAGAAGAAATGTATTAAGTATGACATGTGAAATAGTACGGAGCAAAACCAAGCACAGAGAAGCAGGATTTAGCTTTACAAATCCATTCTACTTGACTTTGACTTTGACTTCACTTGCATGGAAACACCCAGCTCTTTCACAGCTTCGCTCGCTCTGTTCATCTCTGCCTTAGTGGATACGCTCCCTAATGGTCCCTTTCAAATAACTCTTGATGTGATCGTCGTGTTGAGTTCAAATACGTGTCAAGTTGGACTATGTTTGTTAATAAAAGTACGTCATATTAAAGCTTTGTCATATTTGATTGCTATTGCTAATAATCTAAATGAACAGTTTGCTTTTGATATTTCTCAATGATTGATGGATAAACGGAAATTAATTTAGATATTCAATATTGATACGAAAAATAACATTATCATTTTGATAGAAAAGAGTCCATGAAACATTTAAGTATTCAGACTTGCATATTCAAGATAGTCTTGATCCTCGGTTTTTGTACAAAAAATCCATAATACCACCTACATAAATAAATAATTAATTTCAAATCACACGTGCGTCTCTATATGTTTTTTGGCACAAACAATTATTCATCATGGCTTGATTGTAGCCAAGAATCTTTTTAATATGCTAAGTATTCTTCTAAATCTATAAATATAATGTAATCTGTGTGTGTTTCCTTAGTTCTTCTTCATCTATGCAACCGAATTTTCGATGAAACTAGGCGACCGATTTCACCATCATTGAGAGTACTTGTTCTGAAAGATTTACGCGTATAATAAATACATCGTTTAGTATATAATATAGTATTATCAATATATTACAACGTTTTAAAATAAACTCGATGTTTTGATAACGTTGCCACATAAGTAAATGGCTCTCGTACAAAGCAAAAGGTTATGTAAGCCCATCAGTTCATTACCTTTGTCAAAGTTTATGAAAGTTTCTTCGTTCGCCTCTTGTTCCTGACAGTTTTGCTCAGGAAGTCTGTTAGTCTTATAGATTGTGAGATATTTTTGTCCAGCTTCATTTTATGATTTAATGTGACTTAGAGTTTTAGATTCTTCAGTCCTAAATGTTGTTTTGACGTGATGTCTTACTGTTTTATTGCGATCGTAAATAATGTCGTAAAGTAAAGTTGTACGAGTTATTATTGAAGCTTTATAGTGAAAAACATTTTCAGTATTATCGCAAAGAGATTAATCATTATCATCATCATCATCATTTCAGCCGAAAGACGTCCACTGCTGAACATAGGCCTCTCCCAATAGGGGGGGGGGGGGGTTGCCATAATCGCCACGCTTGGCAGGCGGGTTGGCGATCGCAGTATGGTGTTAAAATGCATAGAGAACGCTGCTTCTCTAGTAATTCCCTTAGTCGCCTTTTACGACACCCATGGGAGGAAACCTGGTGGTGCTATTCTTAGCTCTCAGATCATGATTACCGTGATTATGTCCGGCATCACACGGTACATAATCACGGTAATCATGATCAGTCTCATTTAATTGTTCATTTGTTTCTTTGTCAAAGAATTCCTTTACTACAAACATCCATTTTGAAAATCAAGTCCCATGCATAATAATGCCTCAAAGTCCAACTGTCTTTGTAACAATTTCCCGATTTACACAATCTCCAGCTACCTTGGGAAAAATGCCATCTGAAAACGTTTTCCTACATTCTTGAATCATAAAAACAACAATCGTATTTATCAAAACTCATCCTGTTTATTCGAATGGTTACTTATTCTTCGAAACATGCTCAGATATTTACTTAGATATGCATACGAAAACTTTTACGAGAATTCTTTTTGTTGATAAAGAGAAGATGGGCTAAGTTCCTTGTTGATTCTGAAGTCGGAAGTGAAAAAGGTAGGGAAAATATCAAACTATCTACTTATCATTTGCGCATTGCGTAAAAGTCAGTTCGGAAGTTTTGGTTTAGAACACAATGCGTAATAGTATGACAAACGGTGTTCAAAGCTGTCTACCTACCGATAATTTTTCTAAACTCGATCTATAAAAAAACTTGTTAGTCGTGGATAAAAGTGGTTATGGTACAATTTTATCGTCATCATTATCATAATTGGTCTAGTCTTTTCTCAAATATGTTGGGGTCGGCTTCCAGTCTAATTGAATGCAACTGAATATCAGTATTTTACATGGAGCGACCGCCCAACTAACCTCCACAACCCAGTTATTGGGTAATACCACTAAGTAAGACACTGATACCACTAAGTAAGACTGATTGTCGGGCTTCTGACCGGTGATGCCATTTCTCCCCAAATTCCAAGTTCCCCAAAATAATTTTTCATACATGCATTCCCAATGTTTTCAAAATATAAAATTAAATTATTCGTAAAGTTCACACATGACCAATCCTCGTACTGACGTGTCCAAAAGTGTTAGAATAAAATAAAGTCAGTAACTAGTTAAAATTAAACTTATTTAAAAAAAAAATATTTTCTCTAAATAAAATTGCTCAGGAAAGTTGTAAGTAAACACAGCATCATCATTATCATCAGCCTATAGCAGTCCACAGGACATAAACTCTCCAATTGCACGCCATTCAACGCGATTCTCGGCCACTCTCATCCAGCTGCTACCAGCCATCCTGCGAAGATCGTCGCTCCACCTAGCCTGAGGACGTCCTACCTTACGTTTACCGATTCGCGGTCTCCACTCAAGAACATGTCTACCCCAACGGTCACCGGTTCTACGCACAACGGTTCTAACACATCATGTAGACTATTAATCACACTTTTATTGTAAAATAAAAAATATATATCAGTCATTCTGGACATGATAACAATCACAGCATTTGAAACACACATTGACACTAAACTATCTTTGACAATCACAGCTTGTATGTTCAATAATCAACCATAAGCAATGAAAAATTACGTTTTTTATCCCATTGGTTCTCTCAAGTCATAACGTTAAACAATACGCACGTAAGCATTGATTCGGTGACTGTACCATTCACGATATCGGTCAAGACAGAGTCGTACAACTTTTAGTTAATATTAAAAGCTTTGGGGAACTTGGAACTTGGGTAGATAGGGTATCACCCCTTCTAACTAACCATAACGACTGGCACAATTTTCATTTTGTTAATTTAGTAAGCCTACATACGAGTATTGTATTTTAGAAAATACGAGTATCGCAAAGTATCATCAACTTTAAAAGCAATTAAAAAATTCCGCAATACCTTTTTCAACACTATTTATAATGCTGTTTGATTTAGTATAATTCTCATTTAAGAGTAATTCCATTGTGATCCAACATTCAAGTACTAAGCTTATAACAAAGGTATAATCCAAATGAATTTCCTGCTAATCCCAACAAAATAAATCATCAAATAAGCTAATTTAATACTCGTTTAAAGGTGTGAGGAACAGTGTGTAAAATTCACTCATCCTCTGTTGAAAAGGGAGGATCCTCCGACCAGACGGGTATTGTGTCTGGTGGGCAACTGCACAACAGTTGCTGTCGGGATGTTGTATATAAGCTAGTCGCTCGGTAAACTAACTCTGATTGCGCGATGCAGGATTTGTGACGTCAGGTCTTGATGCGTAGTTCGCATGTGGCCTTGTAGTACCGCCACACTCGTATCATGTTCTGTTCTGTTCAGTGAGTTGTAGGTCGTAAGTTCGAACCAAGATAGGCTCTTTACTTTATGTACATTATTTCGTCACCAACCACTCTCAAAACGGTGAAGAAAACATCAGAAGGAAACCGGCATGTCCTAGAAACAAAAATTCGAAGACATGCGACATTTATCATCCCGTATTTGGACCGCGTGGTAGATTACGGCCCAATCCCTCATAACGAGGCCTGTGTCCTAGCAGTGAGAACATTATAATCTGATTAATTGTTTATTTAATTTTTATTGGATGACTTTTTTCTATATAGTTGTTACATTTTCGAATAAAATCTTGTCAGAGAACGGCACCGCTTTTATTGGGGCAAACCGTCAGTTAACAGATTTTTTTTTCGACGCTGTGATATTGTTGTCAATAATCAAATTGAATGGAGCTTCATTCCCCCTGTATCGCCTTTTATGGGTGGCTGTTGGGAGAGACTCATACGCTCTATGAAGACAGCCCTTCAGGTGACTTTAAGAGTAAAAGCCCCACGAAAAAGCACACGCTCTCCTATTAGAAGCTGAAGCAATTGTTAATTCAAGGCTTTTGACATATGTTGCAGCTAATAATGAATATGAAAACCTCACACCTTTTCATTTTTTAATAAGCAGCTCATCAAATTAACAGTTACCTCCTTGAACGTCATGATATTTATTCAGATATGTTACTGTAGTTGTAATTGCAATCATGTCATTAATATTTTATATACTTAGATTATTTTATATTTTGTGAATGTGAGAACGTTGTAGGCCTAGTAGAGTGTAGATTTGTTGGCGGTTTTCTATTTTGTTAAGTACCTGGTAATTTTTGAAAGGCCTACACTGTCCTCCCATACCTATGATCACTGTTATTTAATAATATTGTAAAGCCAATTATTTTTAAAAGAGTAACCGTGGAGTTTCTTGCCGGCTCTTCTCCATAGGAAACGACTAACTCGAACCGTGCACCTAGCTTCTGACGTTTCATAAGTGCCCATGTAGGTTTATGTGAAATAAAATATTTTGATTTTGATTTTGATTGAACGACGGAGTTTATTCATTAAGAAAAGAGTGGAGATGCTCTTCACCTCACTGAGATTTTTTGGAGCAAGTGGCTAAAGGAATACTTACCCCTTCTCAAGACAAAGAGGCAGTAAGGAGATGGCTATCGTAATTTGGCTGTTGATGACATTGTCTTAGTCGTGGATCCTAAACTACCCCGAGGAGTGTAGCCTATGGGGTGCGTGACTACAGTGTACCCAAGAAAAGACGGGGTCGTGCGCGTAGTTGACGTTGTCACTAAAGGCGGAACGCTAAAGAGGCCCGTTAGAAAGTTAGTCGTACTGGAAGGGCTTCAGTAGCTGTTGCGACTTCGCTGCATGGGGGGATAGTGTTGCAACCTAGTCAGTTGTATCAGCGATTTGTAATTTTATTGCTAGCTTAATACAATCCACATCTTGCCTACAGTATTTTCTCCCTTAGACGTCGCTTTCAACGTACCTTTCATAAAATGTGGTCTCGTTGAAAGAGGAATTCTGCAAATTTAAATAAATAGAAGGTGATTAAGTTCTGATCAATGTACACCACAGTTACATTATTTTGTGGTTTTTACGTTATCTAGCTTTTCACTAATATTTGTGATAATTCTATTACGAGTACGTAGGCGAGGTTACACAAAATCACGCATTTTTACCACGAAGAGATAGGCATTTAATTTTTTTTATAAATGGCATCTCGCAGTTCAACCTAGGAGGTTTTCTACTGCTTAACCGGACTTTCCTGTAGGTGCCTTAATAAATTAAGGCCTCCAGCCAGGGCATTAAACTTAAAAACTAAGCGATTTCGCTAAGGGCACCCTCCTGCGGGGGTACGGATCTCGGCTTAGGGCATCGCTGTGGGAGGACAGCAAGGGACGGGCTGGATCGGATTATGATTATTTTGGGATGAATTTAAAGCTACAGGCTCAGCGGCACGGGTTGGTTTGAGCAAGGGTCGGGACGTGAAGAGTGCACTTGCACTTGCAGAGGTGTACTTAGCTATTATAATACACCCACATTATGTCAGTCCAATGTAATAATAGGGGGTGAGCCTATTGCCATCTTCTTCTTCTTCTTCTTCGCTTCGCTCTTGACAGAGCGGTGATGGTCACGATGAATATTATCCAATTGCAGGTGTAGTCGTAGCTGGCCTCACGATCTCCCTACATCTGGTTCTGTTAGATGACAGTGGCACATTTATTAACAGGGCCTCCAACCGCAGATTTAATTTGACCGGTCCACCTAATCGATGACCTCCCGCGTAGCCTATTACCTTCTACTCTGCCCTGCACCACTAGACGCTCTATGAAGCTCTATTGCCATCAACCGGGTGCCACAAATCCACATTTTAGGCTGTTAATGAGAAATTCCTGATGTAAAACCCCTTTAAAATTTGCCCGATTTGTGAATCAAACTCAGGACCACATGCTCAGAGATACCGCTTAGAATATTCTTTATTATGTACACTATACTACTATTAGCCGTTAGGACCAACGAGACAGTCATAAATCAAATAAAATGCTAACTAAACATTTAAACCTCTGACACTCGTAACGGTTTGCAAGCGGAGCGTACAGTCAGCGGATTTATGCGAATCGTATCGAGGCGCCGATGGTATTGACCACTGACTACATCAACTATTATCGTCAAATGCATATCGTTTGTCAATTGTTTTCCATCCATTGATTTCTCGACTCATTTGAGCGAAACGAATATTACGCTCGCGTGGTTATCCTTACAGGGTAATGTTCTGTCCGAATGTACAATCAATAAAAGAGATTAGTGTTCAGGCTCCTAGCCTTACTTTTAATCTATGTTTTTAAACTGTCATGGTCACTAATATTATTATTAAAATAAACGGGATATTTACCATGTTTATTAATTGTTTTGAGTTCCCGATATTTCGGCGCTGTTGCAAGCACCATAATCACGGATAATCTGTTCAGTTTATCCGTGTATATCAACAGCGCCAAAATATCGGGAACTCAAAACAATTAATAAACATGGTAAATATCCCGTTTATTTTAATAATAATATTACTTTTAATCTGTTTTGGTGATTTGCTTCATAACCTTAATTACTCGGTCAATTAACTGATATTGCCGGTCTTATAGCCAGTTACAATTTGGACACATTAGCGTTGGAATTTGAGTCATGCGATTTCCTACTGAAAATCAATTTAGACCCTATCTTATTTCTATCCCCATTTGATCACATTCCTTTTGTGTAAACAGGCACAGAGCATTTTTTCGCTGGCAATAACCATACTAAAATGTAAAAAATATCAAGAAAATAATGCTCTTCTGCTGTTCTGGTTCTATGTTCGTATGGCTTTAACTCACTTTAAACGCACGAACGATCTCGAACCTCGAAGTATGAGAGCTTGCATTCTGTACGAGTTAGTCGTGTGTATACGCGCATGTAATTCCAACATCCGAGGTCAAACTGAACTTGTTGGGTTTCTTTCGCGTTGTCGTGCGTGACTAATTCAAAATGGTGAAACACTGCCACGCCGACAGAAAAAGACGTAACCAGCAAAAACGTTACTAACTTTCTTTTTGACGCGTGGCAAGAAATAGAAAATTTTAGTAGCGTAGAATGTAGTTCGAAAAATAGAACAAATGAAACATTATTTTATTATTACCGTAAGTTTGAGTCGTAACAAAATTAACTTCGAAAAGTTCGTTGTGTTGTTTTCTGCCTATACACCAAATTCTTTTGTCAACTGTACAAACAAACAAAGATCTCTTACTTTCGATTCCGGAATAATACAATAAAACATTTTCATTGGCACTCTCTTTGAAGTGCGAAAATAACAAAATAATAATACATTATGAACACAAATTACAATACGATTTCGATTAATTGAACACGCAGGCAGTAATCCTTTTAATTAGAGTCGAATTTAGGTTTCCATTTCCGATAGTAATTTCGGGAAAATTTTCGTTCAAATATAAAGTCGAATATTGAGTTTTAATCAACAGTTCATTTGTTTCTCAATGTTATTAGTTTTGGTGCATAATGTATTGATATTTGTGTTATCATTCGATTCGATTTAGAGTTATAGTCTAGTTATGATTAACTTAAATAGAATTTTAACTAAGTAATCATTTTTTAGGGTTCCGTACCTCAACAGGAAAAAACGGTTCTCATATAGGATCACTTCGTTGTCCGTCTGTCTGTCTGTCAGTCTGTCAATACCCTTTTTCTCAGGAACGCGTGGAGATGTCAAGTTGAAATTAATATCAAATACGAAAGTTTATGCTCTCTTGGAGCTCTGAAAAAATCAAGCTTCTAAGTCAACGCAATAAAAAGATACAGCCATTTATTCGTCATTTATGCCATATTCGCAAGTAAATCATAACCTATAGGGTACTTCCCGTTGACCCAGAATCATGAAATTTAGCAAGAAGCAAGGTCTCACAGCACAAGTAAAGGGAAAAGTCCGAAAATGTATAATTTGTAGTTTTATCACATAAAAAAATCGTTTTTGCGTTTACAAACTTAAATTTGCAGATTTGGTATACATATGAATTTCTGTAACCCAAACACGAACGTGTAACATTAATAAATGAATTTGAAACAAGGGGTTCACTTTTGGGGGAAAAAAATAGGAAATATATTTTTTTTTTGAAAGATGTACCGTGTGACGTATTAAATGAAAGGATAATGGGGACTAACTTAACTTTTTTTATAATTTTAAAATGATTCGTTATAATTTTAAAATAAATAGTTTTAGAAATGAATGTTTTAGATTTGGAGCAAATCGACTGTGACAGATGGACAGACAAACAGACACACGAGTGATCCTATAAGGGTTCCGGTTTTTCCTTTTGAGGTACTGAACCCTAACAAGCATGAAAAATAATATCAACATTATCTGGTATTGCGATCCTGAGTCCGTACTTAAGTGGACGTTAGACGCTCTATCAAAATAATTAGGTGACCTCTTTAGGACGGCTTCCGGACGCTTGGGGCTAATTTGTCTTCTTAGCGAGAGACGAACGTTCTGACAAGTTGCTCCGGGGACGGTTATCAGTTTGACTGACATTGGCGTTAAAGTGTACTGTAGTTGTGTAGAATGTTCGTTTAATTTGTGATTATTTTGATAATTATGAGTTAACTAATACTTTTCAAAAATGGTGAATTTTCCAGGCATTTATGTTTTGTATGTAAAGAACCTGATGGATCGACTCATCATCATCATTTCAGCCGAAAGACGTCCACTGCTAGACATAGGCCTCCCCCAAGCACCGCTACCTCGACCGGTTCCGTGCTTCCCGCATCCAGCGGATTCCTGCGGCTTTCACAAGGTCATCAGTCCACCTTGTGGGAGGCCTTCCTACGCTACGTCTTCCGGGCGGTCGCCACTCCAGAACCTTTCGGCCCCAACGGCCATCTGTTCTGCGAGCAATGTGCCTTGCTCATTGCCACATAAGTTTGGCAATTCCTCGAGTTATGTCGGTTACCTTGGTTCTCCTGCGGATCGAATCGTGTGGCTGTTTTTACTTAGCCACGAGTTCCTCCATGAGATTTTACGCCAACAAAAAATAATAATTCCAAAATCAATTTCGACCAATGGCAATGTCTAGATTTATAAACTTCAATATAATAATATCCAGGGAATCACAAAGAATAGAAATCATCTTACTGACAGCACGTGAGCACGTGTCAATAAGTATCATTGTGATACCGAAAGAAAAAATATCAATATGTTAGGTTATCGCAAAGAAAAATAAATAACGCTGTATTTTATGAGGTTATTTTGACGAGAATATATTGCTTTTAAGAATGATGTTTATTATTTTTATTCTGAAATTGTTATTTTTGGGTCTTGTTTCGTTTAACCCTTCTAAACATACGTTATTGGTATTTTAGACCGAAGTTATTATTGCCTTGTTTTGTTTTTGGCTTATTGTAAAAATTTCTGAAAACAATATAATTTAAAATAATCTATCTTCGTTGATCTGAAGAATCATAATGCGCCGAGTACCAAACGAAGACATATCGACACTTACATGAAAAATATTCTCGAATATTGGTCAAAGATAATTTGCCCATAGACATACATACATACAAAAATTTAAGCCTTTTCCCATGATGGTAGGCATAAACTATAGAGCGCCACCTGCTACACTCCTTACATTCTCCTTTTGCTTTCTTAACATTCATACATCTGGCCACACATGCACGTCAGTTTCGAGTGCTACACACCTGACCTTTCTGAAGAACATCACCAATTAGGTCACTACATGTTCTCCTAGGGCGTCCTCTCCCGGCGTTTCCACTCACATCTGCCTTGTAAATACCCTTTGTAAGTCGCTTTTCATTCATCCTCTCAACATGACCAAACCATCTAAGCATACTCTTTTCAATTTTTGTCACTACATCTTATCTCATTTGCCCATAGACCTTTCTGTAAACATCTTTTTATGTACATATGTATGTATGTTTAATTGTTTGGAACGCTCTGCGGCCTGAACGGTTCGATGGATTTAAGCTTGAGAGGTGTCGTTAGATTCGTATTTACAGTGAGAGTGACACTGGGTATATCAAAATAAAAAAATAAAATGGCGGATTTTTGGCGCCAAATTCAAATGTTTGGCACGCTCTGCAGCCTGAACGGCTCAATGGATTTTAGCTTCAAAGGTGTCGTTAGATTTGTATTAGTTGTGGGAGTGAGATAGGCTATATAATTTTATATAGCATTGCGTCTGCAAATAGAAAAAAGGAGGGGAAGGTTTAAAAAAAATTACATCAATATTGGTATTAAATAAAAGCTAGCAATGAGACAATTAATACATATTTATGCAAATATTAAAAAAACTAAAATGCTTGAAAAAAAAAAACAAATTAAAAAAGATACTAAAAACCCGACTGCAAAAACATAACTTTTTATATATTATATTTCTTAAATATTTTTTTAGCGTTCGACACCTTGTAGCGTACAGAGGCTTCTATATAATTAACTGTACATAAATTATAATTAATTAAAGTCGCTTTTCGTGTCCGTCCGTGTGACCGCGTTGTTCTTTTTGACTACGCAACGGATTTTAAATGCGGTATTCACCATTATTAAGAGCATTTATTCCGGAAGATTGATTTGTACTAAACTTATACTAATGAAGAAATATCGGTGTTTTTTGAAGTCGTAAAAACATGTTGGTTTCCTCACCATGTTTCCCTTCACCGTGTTGAGAGCGGTGGTGATGAAATGATTTATATAAAGTAAAGCGCCTGCCTAGGTTTGAACCTATGAACTACGACTCGTAAGTCGGCGCCAGTACCACTGGGCCACCACTGCTCTTCGTAAACGATTCTCGGCAACTCTCATCCAGCTGCTACCAGCCACCCTACGAAGATCGTCGCTCCACCTAGCCTGAGGGCGTCCTACCTTACGTTTGCCGATTCGCAGTCTCCACTCAAGAGCACGTCCACCCCAACGGTCATCGGTTCTACGGCTAATATGGTCGGTCCATTGCCACTTCAGCTTGCTTATTCTGTGAGCTATGTCGACAACTTTGGTTCTCTGCGTTCCGGATTCGATCCCTCAGAGAAACTCCAAGCATAGCCCGTTCTATAGCTCGTTGAGCGAACTTGAATTTATGGACCAGCCGTACCGTGGGTGTCCACGTTTCGGCTCCATAAGTCACAGGCAGGACGTACTGATTGAAGACCTTGGTCTTTAGGCTCTATGGAATACGCTACGAGAAGACTCGACGAAGCTTCCCAAATGCTGCCCAGCCCAGCTGAATTCTTCTGTTAGCCTCTTCGTAAATAAATAAGTGTATTATAATATTCTTTGTAATCTCATTTCTGGCTGCCGTAAAACGTCAAGATAAAAACGTAGACTAACGTCAAGTTTATGGTATATTTTGTTACATTTTTATATCTCAGCTTTACGAAACGGTCAATGATTGTTTTCATAGAATGTTTTTAATACTCGTTTTTGTTTTTTATGGCTCTCGTTAATTTTGAGTTGATCTTGTGGTGGTCGTAACTCAAGAAGCGATCTTGAAGTTCCTTTATCGGGTTTGGCAATAAATGTACTTTTGCTTTATGATCAGTGTCTAACTTTCAATCCGTCTATGAAGCAAAATGCCAAAAATTAATGTCTACATAGCAAATTGCCTAAGCTGTAAATCGCCTAGAGATCAAAAAGGTTTAACAAGAAAAATGCCTAAAATGCAATAATTTCTAAATAGTCGAGATGATTAAAATAAACTAGGGCCCCTCTGAAACGTAGGTTAGGTAAAGTTAGAACTGTGACCACACAACGGAAACGGTACTCCCTTTCTTTTCCTAAAATAATAGACATATTGCAAGGTAGGCATTTTGGTTCATAGTTAGAATAAGGTTTAGGCAATACTTGGCATAGACATTTTGATTTCTAGTTAACATGATCATAAAGGGTATTTTATGTTATTTTTTTTTTGTAAAACACTGTCGTGCCATCGGAGAAGAAGACCAATCTTCTCCGATGGCCCGAAAGTATTTTTTTTGTTGTAAATCTGCGCCACTTCTTTCTTCATCGTCGCCGCGTTGGTGGCAGCGCAGAATGTCGCTATTGCCGCATTTTTTGGGAAACAGAGGGTAGGATAGGAGGTGGGACATAGTTTCCGCCACAGCTCCACATCCGCAACCTGCTGCTGTACCGTCGACATAGCCCCACTTTTCGAGGATGTATTTGCATCTTCCCACTTGGGTTTGGAGATTCAGAGACTTCTAAGTGGGCCACGGAAGGGTTTTTATTTTGATAGAGAATACAAAATCAAACAATGTATGTAGGTAATTATAAAAAGAACATAATATGGTGTGAATATAATCTAATTTTGTTCCTACAAAAAGAAAAGTATAAATCGAATTGATTGTTTTGAATAATGGAACAGTGCGATGGCAAGAACACAAACATTCATTTATTTCTCGTTCATCAAAGAAATTTCAGATTCTGTTAAGATATACCTACTCTTTCAGCACCGCAACTTATAAATAACTTAGCATTTATTTTCATTCATCAAGATATAAATGAAATGAAAGTGAAACCTACCTTAAACAATAATGGAGTTTGTTAGGCCCCAAATAAGCTAAGGAACAAATAAATTAATTCGTTTGATTTCAAGGTACAATATTTTAATCGATTTAAAAAAGGAGGAGGTTCTATGTTCTGAAAGAGGTTTTATGTTAGTAAGTATGTATTGTGTGATGCCGGACGTAAAGGATAGCACCACCCCATTTCCTCCCGTGGGTGTCGTAAAAGGCGACTAAAGGACTTACTAGAGAAAGGGCAGCAGCGTTCTCTAAGCATTTTAACACCATACTGCGATCGCCAACCCGCCTGCCAAGCGTGGCGATTATGGCAAACCCCCCCCAATTGGGGGAGGCCTATGTTCAGCATTGGACGTCTTTCGGCTGAAATGATGAGTATGTATTGTTAGGGTTCCGTACCAAAATGAAAAAAAGGAACTCGTATGCTGCGACTCAGTCAGTGCGTCTGTCTGTCACAGCTGGATATCTTAAGAACTACTAATGCTATCAAGTTAAAATTTGGAATAGTTTTAGATGATGCCCAACATCAAAATGCAGCTACTAGGGCATGTGGGATATCATATGAAAGAACGCTATTTGCACATTCCCGCCCCTTATCTACAAAATTATTCTACGTATAACTTTGCTTTGGCAGCTTAATAATATTATACGTATTTCATTCCTATTTGTTTATGACGTTATTAAACTTTCTGTCAATGTTGCTTACATAGCAATCTATTCGAGTTAACAAAAACCGGCCAAGTGAGTGTCGGACCACGCACAATATAGGGTTCCGTAGTTGGGATGAATTTATTCCAAGAACAAACTTAACATTGTGGTTGAGAAACGTGCTCTCCTATACAGATTGTATGGGGAAACATGTTTTTCAATTGCAAATTTAAGTTGGTCAACTATTACTCGTAAACTTGAAAAGCCTACTTAGCTGTGATAGTTTTCCTTTTGACTTCGTTATATATAATACTATAATGAATTTAAAAAAATATATATAAAAAAATATAATTTATTCAAGTATAAAGTAAAATTATGGTTTACATTAATTACAATCGAGGAATATTTTATTCTAACTGTAATGTAGACCTGCCTGATCTAGGTTTATTAAAAACCTGTGTTTCAGGCCATCAATTTACATCAAACATTTAAAAAGAAGACAACAATGTTGAATGTTTGAATTTTTGAATGTGATTTTTTTTATTATACGTATCCAAATATAACCATTTAGCTGGCAGGTGGGGAAGACACGACTCTAACAAAAATTAGCACTTTAAAGCCTAATATTACGCAAACGGATCCCTGAATCGAAAAATGGTTTTGATAAACCCGTAATATTTTTAAACAGCTTATCCGACGATACCCCACACCACGTGATAGACTTGAAAAAAAAAATATGTCATCTCCACTTTACGTGTACGGGAGGTACCCTAAATATATTTTTTTTTCAAGATTTTGTTTTACCACTTTGTTAGCGTGATTAATATGTATAGTATTACCGAATTACAGCTTTCTAGTACTAATAATCTCTGAACTATGCCACGGACAGATAGACAGACAGCCAGATGGACATGGCGAAACTATAAGGGTTCCTTGTTTCCTACTGTTCGGGCGCCTCCAGCAATCTTCGACTGCTGTCTTGAGACATCGGAAGGCGGCGGGCGGCGGCGTGCGGGACGCGGGCGGTCGGACCACTTCACTACCGATCTCGGACGACGGCACACGCGCGCACTCATACATTTACCAACACCGTTATAATCATTGTACAACCTATTGGATTACATTCATTTTAAATACAGTCCATTGCATTTCCGTTTAAGTCCTGAGTTAGGTCCCTAACAACTACGGAACCCAAAAAAACGAAACGAAACAAAGACTTAATCTTTAAAATATCGCAGCATTGGTGAACGCGCTTTGCAATTTCAAAAAACGATGCATATTTTCTATATCAGTTATTACAGTTCGCTTAAAGTTAAAAAGAAAACATAAAGCTAGTCTCATTACGTTTGAGTAGCAAGAACGTTTTGTTTCGTCGAGCAAGACCAGCAGTTTTTCAAGCTGGTTGCGTACAAAAGAATCATTGTGAATTAATAATAACTACTCTTCCATTAGCTGCTTGCTTCTCTAGCCTTTGAGCACAACAATAGATATTTCCTTCATTTAACTCTTAATGCTTTTAAATGTCCGGAGAAATGCCAATTAAAAATAATGGTGCATTATCCTTTATGATGGCCTAAGTGCTTCAGAGCTTACCTCTTGAATTTAATAAGAAATTTTTACAATACATTTTTATAACTAGTACCAAGGCGGTGCAGCGGTGTATGTTCGAGGATTTTTTTACGTCTTTGCGCTGGAATATTGTATGTTTTTCACTATGTTATAATTTTTTACCGCGCGCAACGGAAGACGTAGCGTTGGAAGGCCTCCTACAAGGTGGACCGATGACTTTATGAAAGCCGCAGGAATCCACTGGATGCGGGAAGCACAAAACCGGTCGAGGTGGCGGTGCTTGGAGGAGGCCTATGTGCAGCAGTGGACGTCTTTCGGCTGAAATGATGATAATGATGGTGATGTTTTTTTAATGTTTAAATTCCCTAAATTAAGTTCTGCTTTATTTTGCTTTGTCGCTGTTATAAATAACTAAAATTCTTTATTCTACTAAAATTATTATTTTGGCACAAGTTTGCTACTAGAAGTAAATTTAGAGACGAGGTAAACTGTTCCACCGTAGTTATAGTTCATACGAGTACTACTCGTAGTACCGGGGAATAGAGTAAATCAGTTCCAATTTAGCAACCCTAATAATTACCGATACATACCAAACAAAAAAAATTACCTACATTTACTGCTTATTTATTACTTACATTAATTGTTCAAAGTTGTTTTTATTTGGCAAATAAAAATCTTTTATTCTATTTTATGCTATAAAAGGTGTATCTATTCATACGAAATATTTTAAGAAAGACACATAAAGACGGCAAAGAAACCATGGCAGCGATTTATTTTTAAATCTAAGTATATTATTGGTGTATCTCTTAAATTATTTCGTGTTTGTACACCTTAAATATATTTATATACACCTTTATATATATATATATTTATTTATTTTTTTGTGTTTTAATTTCCTTGTATTCTTGTCTATACGTCTGCCAAAATATATTTTCTAGTTCAAACGTCCAACTCACAAAAGTCAATGTAATTTGTATTACCTAATGCATTACATGTAATGCACGAACGTCATGGCTGAGTCGGAAATGCATTACATATAATGCACGGACAGTCAACGTGTTAATGACATAAAAAATGAAGACTGAAGGCAGTTCCTAACAGGAACTGTGTGCTCAGCGCAATTTCGTCGCCACGAATTTTATTAGAAAGAAAATATACGTTACATCCACGCAAAACTGCCATGGCTTAGCATAATGCTGGAACCCTATGCGAGAGAGAGCCCCAGCGCTGGTTTTGAGCGACGCCGGCGTTGACGTGATAATGTCGACCGGTGCAGCATACAATCCATACTAATATTATAAATGTGAAAGTAACTCTGTCTGTCTGTCTTTCTGTCTGTTTGTCTGTCTGTCTGTATGTTACGTTTTCACGCCTAAACCGCTGAACCGATCGTCATGAAATTTGGCAGAGATATAGCCTGGGATATGGAGAAGGACATCGGCTACCGATAACCGACATCCACGCGGGCGGAGCCGCGGGCAATAGCTAGTCAGACATAAATAAGGAATAACAAAAAAAAAAATACACAATAATGACGCTACCGGTGCGGTGATTCTGTGCTCTGTGTTATTCTCGCATACCTCATGGTCCTCTATAGTAAAATTATACCAACAACGCATTGCGCCTATATAATCTCAATTTCGTTTAAAACCTTTAAAAAATACGTCTGCCAAAGGATTAATCTAACTAAATAAAATACATAAGTCTTATTACAGAGCATCAATACATTCAAGAAGAAAGATTTATCTAGTCCTTTTTACGAAGCAGACGACCTTGAACGCCGGATAAACGTTAACACAGCTAGACCCGACTTATGATTGGAAATGGCTTTCAGTCGCGACAAAAACTGAAATTGTATGATCTCAGGCCGAAACGCGAAAATTCCCGGAGGATAGAAACTCATTTATATTTTTTACGACTTGCTATATCTGGATCTGTATGTTTTTAATGATAGATGTCTAAAAATTTATTGGATCTGCGAAGTTTCTGATGGTATTGGAAATCTATTTTTGTTCCGGAAGACTTAGAGGTTGTTGCTATGTCAGTTTTGCTCATTGGAAATTGTTAAGAGGGTTGTCACTGGTCCACTAGCGCCACTCCTTAAAAAAACATATTATCTCGTGATTGAGATGGAATTATTAAAAACGCCTCAACTAACTATATCGGTAAGTGTGTCTAGAATTTTCTAATACCTTTTATAAAGTTTCATAATGAGACACGAAGCAACAAAATTCGATCTAAATAAAAACGGCCACATTCCTCTAGATCGTAAACGTCCTCTTAAACTTATTAAGTAATTGGGTAATTTATTTTTATTGTAGTATCTAGTGTAGTCATTACCCAGCTAGTCTTTTTTATCTTAAAAGGTTTGTGTGTGCTTTTAGTCTATCTGAACAGGCGGCCGAACATCAACATTACAACTGAACAAATATTTTGTACATAAAAGCTAACAAATATTCTAAGATCGAATGTCATAGGTAGGTATTTATAAACTCAAACTCAAAGCATTTATTTCAATTAAACCATTTACAGGCACTTTTGTTTTTTTTTTTTTTTTTAAACGTTTCCCCACACTAGGAATTTCTCCTGTATCGTGGGTGCATTTACAAACATTTAAACTCACATACACAAACAGCCAGACCCGGAACAACTAATTGTAGGTCATACAAATATTTGTTCCGTGCGGGAATCGAACCCGCGACACGCAGTGCAGCAGTCATTCGCTTAACCACTGCGCCAACCGTGCCGTCAAATTGTCAAAGAGACGGTCAGTTAGTCAGAAAGTTGAAGCCCATTAGTAGATGATGCCCATTCCAATACGTAGATCTCTATGGAGAAGAACGGACAAGAAACTCCAAGGACACTCTTTTAAATCAAGATATTACATAATCCTGTGTACATTATTCTTGTTGCATCTTTATGTGAGACAATTTTAAAACAATAAAACAATTCAAAATGTAAAATTACAAATTAAAAATAAGCCCTGGCAGTCAAGAGATGACCAGTCCCAACTGACGGCGCCCGTTCACGAACATGACGCATGGATCAGCACCATCCAGCTCAACCATTTTGTAGGGAACCGAATGATCCAACACACGCGCCACCATCAGTGAGACATTTAAGTGAGCATGACATACTCTCAATTGCCATGCTCTTTCAAGTCAATATAAATCATAATAACATAGTAAACGGCTCCATGTTATTCACATTTACAAAATTGAAAAATAAATATGATGGTATATATCATCTAAGACTGGGTATTTAACGTGCTTCCCAAGGCACAGAAGGTTCTGCGATTCAATGGAATAGGAGTGCAGATCTATGAATTAAGGTGCTATGATCGCTCGAACGGGCTGAAGTAGGATCGCGAAGTCGCGAGTAGTTGCCTGGCGCATTTGGTAGGTACACATATTTTACACACATTTCGGTTTGGTTTCAAAGTCAAATAATTTATTTCAAATAGGTACGAAGATGCACTTTTGAACGTCAAAATATAACATGAATAGTTAATTGATTCTAGTTGCGCCTTCCAAAATGTAGTTATGTATGGAGAAGAATGGGCAAGAAACTCCATACTTACTCTTTTAAAATGTTAACAATAGTTTGTATACATTAATTAAGATTTATAGGTGAAGACTATGTACCTAGAATTAAAAAAAAATAAAAAATATAAAAAAAATTATCAAAATTACTTACCACAATTGGTAAAAAGAATGAAAAGTGAAGTAATAACAGAAAAATTAATAAATGCGATAGGTACATGGTGCTCACATATTTACAAACATTGTATATGATTTCCCAAAAAAATAAAAAATAAAAACAACATATAATAAGTCGAGTGTGTGAGTTAAAATATTAATCACAGAAAATAAATTTAATATCATAAAAATTATAAATTATACAGTTAAATTAGCAACCAGTTTGATTTTGTCTAGACTCTAAATTGTCCTATGGAGCAGGACCAGCATGTTTCCAAGCATTCTTATCTCGGATATAATCCTCTAATTTGTAATATGCTTGTTTACAAAGTGTACTTTTTATATGAGTTTTAAATTTTCTTTCATTTAATTGTAATATATCAGAAGGTATTTTATTGTAACATTTAACACAGTACCCCATAAAAGATGTATGTACCTTAGATAATCTGAAAAATGGTTGATCTATTTTATCTTTATTTCTAGTATTAAAATTATGCCTATCACTGATTTTATTAAAAAGATGTAGATTTTTTCTTACATACATAATATTTTCATAAATGAATTGACAAGGTACCGTCATTATATTAATCGTTTTAAATAGTTCTCTAAGAGATTCGCGGCGATGTAGATTATAAATGGCTCTGACAGCCCTCTTTTGTAAAATAAAAATGGATTCAATGTCGGCAGCCCGACCCCACAGTAAAATGCCATACGACATAATGCTATGGAAGTAGCTAAAATAAACTAAACGCGCGGTTTGGTATACATAGTAATTATTTTATCAAAACAAACTCAGTGAATTGAACGAAACAATCTTACTCCCTTTTTATTTACACAGATTTATTGGAAAAACACTAACAACTTTCCCCCTTTATTACTAACATCATAAACAACAACTTTTGTTCTATGACATTTTACAAAACATAATAATATACATTTACCAGAAACAAACATTCACGATTTAGTTGTTAGAAAGGTCTTGAAAAAGGGTAGTTTTGGACTTTTTTTCTATCTAGCAAAGTTAATATAATCATGTTATTAATTAATTAATTAATTAAATAGCAATTGCATGTCTGCCCCACGCTGTTATAAGATATATCTATTTTCAGAATTTTATAAGATAATATTTTATGTATCCCATGGATTTAAAAAGCGTGTAACGGTCTCTGTCAGATCATGCCGCCTTAAAATGATGAATATTTTGATCACGCTAACTTAAATGTTTAATTAGCTATCAATGCTTAAAAATATAAGACGAGCGTAAAAAATATTCTGCCTACATCAAAACTCCCTACCTACTTATTCCATGATATCTTTGAGTGTAGATGAGAACTGTCCTGACCCTTATATCCAATGTATGAGTATTTTTCATTTATTTGTCCACTCAATCACTCAGGACAAGTTGACAGCTTGAATTGAGTGGCCGAGATTGTCCCCAATTTATTAAATTAAGTAGGTAGTTTATTACGATAATGAATTCCGAAGGGATACGAAGATATTCGGTTTGGGAAGACTGATATGCTGAAGGAGATTATAATAATTATAAGACTTGTGATGAGTCCTATTATAATTATGAGCCCAGGGGAAACGACCGCGATTAACAAGTTGTAGTCCGTAGGTTCGAATACAGGCAGGCAACTGTGTGTAAATTATTTCATTACCACTACTCTCAAAACGGTGAAGGAAAACATCGTGAGAAAACCTAGAATCAAAAATTCGAAGACGTATGACGTATGAGCCTAAGGGAATTTATAGAACATAGATGTCTAAGTTCTATAAATTCCCTGAGGCTCATAATGTCATATGTCTTCGAAGTTGTTAAATAATGTACTAATTATTATTTATGAGTAATTCGACAGATAATTGTATTTAATAGTAATACGTTATGTAAAAAAAAAAAACTACGGAACCCTTCAGTGTGCGTGGTTTGACAAGCACTTGGCCGGTTTTAATTATATAGACTAGATGACCCGATAGCCGTTGTCCTGTCCAATTTTCAATAACTCATACAAAAATCCCATGAAAAAGGTCGTTTAGTTTTACATCATCATCATCATTCATCATTTCAGCCGAAAGACGTCCACTGCTGGACATAGGCCTCCTCCAATTGGGGAGGTTTGCTTTAATCGCCACGCTTGGCAGGCGGGTTGCGGATCGTAGTATGGTGTTAACAATGCAAAGAGATCGCTGCTGCCCATTCTCTAGTAAGTCCCGTAGTCGCCTTTTACGACATCCACGGGAGGAAATGGGGTGGTGCTATTCTTTTCATAAAAACCTAATTCGGATAATATAAACATTAAAAAAAAAAAATATCTCCAGTCGTTCTCAAGTGCGCTTACCAATGAGCAACATTTCAGAATGCCGCTATTCTCTGGATATTATAATTTTTCTTTATTTCTATACTTTCGCCGAAACAATATTTTCCACTTATACCAGATTAATTTTAAATCCCGAATAAAAAAATAAAAAAAAACAAATTTGAGCAACTCCATTTTATATGTCGGTAAGTCCGACCCGGTCCACCGTCGGCTTAGCCAAGATTTGGACCAAAGCTATAAACCAAATTTTATCCCGATCCTTTGAGAAATACGGCTTCCATTTCGCGGGTGAATTTCTTTATGTCCAATATTTCTACCTTATGGTCTATGGACTGGACTTAGCGAGTTAAGCTGTGGGAAAGGAGAAAACAGAGCGGTATTAGTGATCGCGCTTTGCTTTTTGAAGGTAATAAGTTTCGAAAAAAACCGGCCATGTGCGTGTTGGACCACACACAATGAAGGGATGAATTTATCCCAAGAACAAACTTAACATTGTAGTTGAAAAACAAGTTCTCCCATACATTCCAACCGCAAGTGTAAGTTTGTGCGCACAATACTGAGATATTTACCAGGTTATAATTAAGAGCATAGACTGCGAATAGGTTTTCCTGCAATCTAGGAGTAAAGAACTAATTTGAGTTTTTTCTTAAAAATTTAGGTTTAGTAGTTTCGAAGATAAGGACAATGGTCAATTGTTATCTTTTTCATAAATAACTTTTAAAGTGTTTATTTTAAAATTATAAAAAAATATCATAATTATATGAAATCTCTAAAACTATCCCTTTCATTTGATGTCACATACAGTTTGCAATTATTGTTTTATAAATTTTCAAATTTTTCTCCAGAAAGTGACCCCCATATTCAAAATTCATTTATTTACGTTACACGACTGTTTGGGTCACAGAAGTTCATTTGTAAACCAAATTTCAATTTAATCGATCCAGTAGATTCGGAGCAAATTAGCTGTGACGGACGGACAGACAGACACAGGAGAGTAAAAACGAAACCCTTACCCCTTACTTCCTTACCTATAGGAATAAGAGATGCGTTTTTTCCTTTTCGTCAAATCGTCTTTTAAAACGGTATTTTTCATCGAATTCTCAAAGTGGTTTCAAAAATCTGCGAAATAAAAAAAACAAATCTCCTTTTTTATTAGCTGGTTGGGAAATCATTAATGTTTATCATTAGTTAGTCTTCAGGAGAAAAAGACATTGAGATTTTGGGTTTTTAAATAAAGTGCGCAGAAATATACAAAATACTTTAAAAAATAGTACACAAAGGTCAATGGGCGAAAGCTGTAGGTACCTACCGACACACAAACACACACACATTTTTGACCATTGTCTTTATAAACCACGCCTTCTTCAGCATTCAAAAATCAAACTACGAATTCTCCTTATAAAAAAACTAAAAAAAGAAACATGATTATAAAACCCTTTTCATTAACCCAGAGCTCACAGGCGCACGAAGCAGCAACGTTCAGTTTAGAAATTAAATTCTCAAAGCTCTCACTGAAGAACTAAATTTCCTGCCGCTAAATCAAATTCTTGTTCCTAGCTGTAAACTTCATACATTTACATACATAGTATTTCCTTTTATGCCACTTTGACATTTTGGCGTTCCACGTCTTTCGTAATTGTTGTGGAAATTCTGACAATTGCGGAGCTGTCTTTTGGAGATACACTGTCTCTTTCATTGTCAGGAGTGTTACTTCTAGTTAGGAAATATTGCGTTCATCATAAAACGTGTGTATGTGTTATGATGAAAGCAATATTTCCTAACTGACAACAAAATTGAGTTTGTCGAAATGTCGGGTAGTTGTGTACCCGAAATTTCGAAAAACTTACTCAACAATTTTTTTGAGGGAAGCTATAAAGTAAGTATTACCAATTTACTGGATATTACAGAAAGATAATATTACGACTGCAATCCCCGAAGGTTTTGCAGAAGTGTACCTATGGAATATCCACATTCGCCAGTTTTGTTTAAATCCCGTGTAATAAGGGGCGAACCTATTGCCATCAACTGGGCACGAATCCAGATTCCGGGCTCCGGGAGACTGGTCAATTGGTCATCTCTTAACTGCCAAGGCTTATTTAAAAACTTATATTTTGAACTGTTTTATTTGGTTTTTACACAGAAGCAACAAGAACAATGTGCCCAGAATTTTGTAATATCTTGATTTAAATGAGTGTCCTTGGAGTTTCTTGCCCGTTCCTCTCCATAGAGATCTACATATTGGAATGGGCAACTAGCTTCAACTTTTTGACTAACTGACCGTCTCTTTGGCAATTCAAAAGTTCCTGTAAATGGATTAATTTAAATAAATAGTTTGAGTTTGATACTGAGAAATTCACATTTTTTTTTGTCTGTCTGTCAGCTGTCTGTTTGTCTGTTCCGGATAATCTTCAAAACGACTGGACCGACTTTGACGGGATTGATTTTATTATAAGGAGTAACTAACGCTAAGGCTTTTTTCTAAGGCTTTTAATTTAGAGAGCAACTTTGACGAAACCACGGGCAGATGATAGTTATTATACAGATTAAGAAGACTGTCATACGAATAAGCGAGAGATATAAATTTAGTTCGTCAATTATATTGATTTATTTATGTTTCACAGTGAAAAGAAAGAAAAGAAAGAAAAGAAAGAATAGAAAGACAAGAAAGAAAAGAAAGAAAAGAAGATAATACATTTATTTGGCACAGACTAAAAGGCACACATGACACAATATAATTTACAGCAAATAAAAATTAAAAATCAAATAAAAAGCGTAAAGTGCGATGCAAGAAATTAGCAAGCAAGTGTGTCTCACGGCTGCGCCAAAAAGGCCCAATGCGTAAGAAGGTTACCATACCTCCTACATTAGTAGCCAACACTGGTTTTAACTTTCAAGGTTTCCAACTATAAGTACTACTCACCCACATCTATGTTCAATGACTCCATTGTTTTCGCCAAAATCAAAGATCAACTGTCCATTCGAATTGAAATTGAGTAGGTCCACTAACTCAAACTTCCAGCTTTTGAATTGGTCACTGGTGGAATTTGAAGTAAAATGCATTACTTACTTAGTCGCATTTTACGATGTCCGGGATTCCTAAGTGATGAAGTATTCTTGTGGGAACTGAAAGGCTTTCTTGTTGAAGGAGAAAAACTTTCGGGAGTGGCGACCGCGTACCGGAATACGTAGCGTGGGAATGCCTCCCACAAGGTGGACTGATGACCTTGTGGAAGACGCAGGAATCCGCTGGATGCGGGAAGCGCAGAACCGGTCGAAGTGGCGGTGCTTGGGGGAGGCCTATGTCCAGCAGTGGACGTCTTTCGGTTGAAATGATGATGATGATGATGATGATGAATTGTAATGTATCTCGTTGGTCATCCTTAAATAATAAATAAACCATTTCGCTGGCAGGGCGGGGGGGACCCTGAATCGAAAAATGGTTTTCACAGACCCGTAATATTTTTGAACGGCCTATCCAACGATAGGTACCCCACACACCATGGAATAGACGAGCAAAAAAAAAAATCATTACGTGCAAGGGGCACGTAAAGTGTGGATGTTTTTTTTTTAATTTGGAACTGAAATGTAACCTACAATTTTTTTTTTCAAGATTTTATTTTGTCACTCTGTTGGCGTTATTACATGCCAAATCACAGCTTTCTAGTACTAAGCGTCTCTGAGTTAACCCGCGGACAGACAGACAGACTGATGGACATGGCGAAACTATAAGGGTTTCTTGTTGACTACGGAACCCTAAAAATAACTCATCGATTGTTTGTCTTAAATTATGCGCGAACATAGGTTGTTGTATCCTCAACCCAACCCATTTCCCTCCATTACCCTTAAAAGTATCGACTAAAATAGCACATATGTTACATAAAATACATCCCGTACGAGAATACATGTATCTAAACATCTCTGGGTAGTTCTTTATTCTCCAAGTAGCTCCTGCCCGCTACTTTGTCCGCGTGTAATTTCTTTTTCTCCCGTTACCCAATCCGTTCTCGAGATATCTTCATAAAAGCCTTTCCATACAAAATGTATGAGAAATGTTTTTGAAGTGAAAACTTCTTTAGGCGCGTTGAACATTTTCTGGGTGTACAAAAATCATTGAACACGCGTCATCGTCACCGAACGCTTTCCATGAGCTATATTGTATACTGTGTTTGTATGTGTACTTTTTGGGTGAACAAAAATCATGGAACTCGCGTCATCGTCACCGAACGCTTTCCATGAGCTATATGTATACTGTGTATATATGTGTACTTTTTGGGTGAACAAAAATCATGGAACTCGCGTCATCGTCACCGAACGCTTTCCATGAGCTATATGTATACTGTGTATACGAGTATACGTATACGTCTTGCTTCTTAGTACATCGAAGGATCCATGATCCATTCAGCCCGCTAAAACAATATTGGAAAGAATATACAGTATGTTAGTTTAAACGAGGGACGTATTGAAACCCACAATAGTGCATGATTATATGATACTAATAAAATTATGAACAAAAAAAAAAACACTGATAAATAACAGACAGAACCATACCAAAAATTTCGCAAAAGTCTCGCAACGTGTGTACACCCTTGCACATGTGCGCGGGTTCAATAACCTTTAGGTATAATCCATTTTCCCTTCATACTTTAAACCTGGCTCAGGACAGGCAAAAATATCTAGGTACTAAAAACATCAAAAAAACTTCAATGCAAATGTGAATTGTGATACGCAATAATTTAAGACAAAGATAATTATGATGAGACAAAGTTAATAATTATGTACTTAGTATTTTTGGCGTATTTAAAAAATGGAATCACACCTATTTACAGCGATTAACTTGATTGACTATTTACAACGATTAACTTGATTGACTATTTACACAGTTTTAGACGAATCTTAAAAATTGTTCAAAATGAGCACCTCCTCGTGTTATGCACAGTTCAGCACGTTTTCGCATATTGTCCTTAACGCGGTTAAGAACAAAAGGATCACTTCTTACACTTCTAAAAGCGTTCGTGATACGTACTTTTAACTCATCCCTGTTTGAGTACTCCGTAGCGTACACAATTCTTTTTACTTCACCCCATAAATAAAAGTCTAATGGAGTGAGATCTGGAGAGCGTGCGGGCCAAGGCACTGGCCCACCGCGACCTATCCACCTGTCACCAAAATTATTATTTAAAAACTCACGTACGCGCACCTGATAGTGCGCGGGAGCCCCGTCATGTTGGTAAAAGAGGTCTCGATAAACACTAAGAGGCACATCGTCCAACATTTCATCCACCACACTATTTAAAATGTTAAGGTATGATACACTATCAAGTCTTCCATCAATAAAGTACGGGCCTATTAAACAATTATTTAAAATACCTGCCCACACATTTACACTAAACCGGTGTTGATAAGCGTCCTGTCGCGTAACATAGGGATTTTCATTACTCCACCAATGTTCATTATGCACATTAAATATTCCCATTCGTGTAAATGTGGCTTCATCAGTAAATAAAATGTTTTTGTCTAGATTAGACAAAAACCAGCGGCAAAAATTCACCCGTGGTTCGTGGTCGTTGACCCCAAGTTCTTGAACGGGTCTAAAATGGTAAGGGTGCATTCCTTCTCCATGCAGCAGATTCCACACAGTCCAATGCGATACACCGTACCGTCTTGCCGCATTTCGAGTACTTTCTCGTGGGTGATGCTGGAAGTATTCAAAAATGGCTTCTTGTAGGTGCACTGGGTATGGCTCCCTTCCTCGTCCTTGGGCATGCGTCGGTACGGTGAACTGACCGAATGTTCGCAATCGTTGGTTAACACCTAGCATAAGATTGTACGAGGGAATCTGGCGGTTAGGAAACATCTCTCGGTACAAAATAATGGCTCCTCGCACACTATCATTAGATAACACGTAGGCACGAACCATATCCCAATATTCTTCATTAGAATATCGATAGACGTCATTTTTGGTTATTAAAAGAACACAGGACACACTTATCCCGAAGTAAGCGGGGTTGTTTATGCGATACGCGGAAGCGCAATATTAGACATGCGGAAATAGCGGCGCACTCGCATAGACTGACTGCGGTTAGCCGGGTCAGCGCGGGAGTGTGTCCTCTTGTCGGTGCAACACAAAGGGAAGGGGCGGGGTTTGCGCACAAGCTTCCTTTTCGGCAGGATCGGCGCGTGTTTTGCCGCGTGATTATTTTACTGTTTACAAGTTCACTTCTTGCGCGCTCAGTGTTCATGAATAATGTATTTTATTGGACAATTACGTCACAAATTAAGGTTATAGGTTTTTTACATATTTGGGACGAGAATCGAATACTGAATACCCTCCCTCAATAAGTCCCTCGTTTAACCTAACACACTGTATATTATCACTTAGTTGTACTAATGTCTTAATTTACCGCTTTGAGCGAAAAAGCAAAGCATGGTTGTCGTGTACTCGATTCATGTCGTTTGCAAAATGGCCGCCATGTAAATTCCCATGGTGCATTTATGAAAGTACCTAAGATGTAAAAATGAAACTGAATTACTTCATTACGGAGTATTGTTATTATAACGACATTGTATTTATTACTAAAATAGCTTTTAAGTCTGCATAAGTAGAAAAACACCACACTACACAACGTCTATAGTAATCACTTATTATTGTTTATTTTCATTGTTTTTATTTCATGTTCTTAATTTATTTATCTTTAGTTTTTAAAGTTACGTATTATTATGAATCTATATATTTTATTTTTATTTGTATGTACATGCTATGTTCAGATAAAATCACGTTTCTGTGGTAAAATTTTACTTACCCGATATATTAAATCACACAGGGGGACGTCAGTACGTCATTCCTAAAGGTTGTTGCTGAAAATCAGCGCTTTGATGGTAGGTTCGTCCGAAGTCAGCATTTTGCTGAGCAACGACCTATTCTTGCACAGATGCGACGCACGGCTTAATTGTTCTTGTTACTGTTGTTTGTTTGTTACAAAAGTAGTCATTTTCCACTCTGTGATCGGCATAATGTTTTTGTCTAAATCGTTTGTTTGTTGACATTTTTGTCAGTGACGCAACACAGTGTAACAATATAAATTGTCTTTGGTCCCTGGTCCTGACATCAAGCAATGGGCTAAATTGACAATCTTTTATTGCTTGAATAAGAGGCTTTTGGCTACTACAATGTATGTATTTTATAATTTTATTTTTTATTAAGTGCGTTTTGTTTGTGCAGAATAAACAATTTTTCTTTCTTTCTTTTTCTTTCTTTCTTTTCTTATATTTTTTGGGTGAGCAAAAAGCTTAGTTTTCACTTCTATCGGCAGTCCACAAAGACTGCCCCACAATTTTTTTTTTTTAACTTTGCCCCACACTCGGAATTTGTCCTGTATTGTGGGTGCGTTTAGAAACATTTAAAGTTATACACGAACATCCAGACTCGGTACAACTACTTGTATAGGTCATGCAAATATTTGTTCCGTGCGGGAATCGAACCCAAGAAACGCAGCGCAGTAGTCAATCGCTTAACCACTGCGCCAACCGTGCCATCAGTTATTCTGCTACTATTCGGGATAGAGACAAATCCAACAAACCAAAAATCATAAAAATCTGTCTAGTCGTTCTTGAGTTATAAACGGTGTAACTAACCCGACTTTGTTTTTATTATTTTTACGAGCTAAAATAGCTCATCGTTATCATCTGCCCAGTATTTCCAAACTATTTTAGGGTCAGCTTCCAGTATGACCGAATGCGTATGCGATATACGTATTTTATATGGAGCTCTTGCCTTCGTAAAACCATTATTGCTAGAGGTTGGTAAGAGGGTTGACTGTCTAGAGTGCACCGGACGTACCTACTTAAGAGACTAGTCTTCTAGTGCATAATATAAGAATTGCGTGCGGCGAGTCCACGTACCGAGCTTTTTTTTTTCGGTCTTTTGAAATTATTATTATTGTTAGAGTAAGGTGATTAGGTAAAAAAAATATTTTGTATTTGCTTTATTTGACTCTAGGCATTAAAATAATCTTATTATTATATACATACGGTACATTGTGTTACGTTGTATTTTTTGTGCCTACCACTAATTGGTTTTGCACATCTAAATCCTTAATAAATAAAGTGGCATTTACCTGAAAACATACGTAGTCAATTATAAAGTTTCTCACAGGGTTATTTAACAATGAATGATCCATTCCTTAAACTGTATTTCGTCACTGGACTTTTTAGTTTCACTTTCTGTAAAGAAATCACTTTTCTAAACAGGTTTGCACAATTAATTAGACCAAATATTGTAAATTAGTTTGATTGCAAAATAGAATAACAACACAAATGTCATTCATTCAAACGTCAGCTTCTGTCAGGTATAAGCGACATCTGTTGTCGCCGATTCATGGTTGTAGTTTTAATCGATAACAGTTCATTTTAACATATTGATTGGTAATCATCGAAATAATATCCAGTGACCAGTCCTTAATTATTTTCGGCTTTCGGTAATAAAATTAATAATAAACTAAATAACCGAAAACGGAAATGAATAATTTTTTTCATTATAAACTTTTTTCTAGAACTTTCATTGTCAAACGAATACATATTTAATCTGTGAAGTGTCTTTGACGTAATGTTTCTGGTAATTATTCTAATTCTCCCTAATTAATATTATGGGTAAATTACCCCATTCTAGACAAACTTTGGCATTGCAGACTGCCAAAGATTTGTTTTAATTAGTTTTTAATTCTGGATCTGCAGGATTTTTAGTGTTTCAGCGTTCAAACGTCATGTTGGATAGTTGTTAGTGATTTTCAAGAGTTAAGTGTCGTAAGTGATGTGGATATCTTCCGTGAACTGGTAATAGTTTTGCCTAAAGTAAGGGAGATTTTCTGAATGCTCTCATCCAGTTCCGGTTGGCTTCTAGGCCATAAATATTTGCCGAGTTGAGCGTCCATTCGCCCTTGAACACGCTTGAGAAGTGACTGCAATTCATTAACACTTCTAAAAGGTGAGCTTCGTTGTTAAATAGTGTTTGGAAGTAATATGTGAGTCCTCCCCTGGTTAATATAGGGATTGGTTGTGAAGTATTTGATATTTATTACAGGATTCTTAGCTGCGTCTACGCAGGTTGCTTTCCGGCCGGTCGAAGATATTGCAGTCGAGTGTTTTCTCCCTAAACCAACCGTGAGTATTTCACCAGCTAACTATTTACCATAGATATGCCATAGGAGGTTACTCATGGTATTGGATTAGAATGTTCAAGGCAGTGTATTGAGGTTTTTCTGTGTAGTTGATGGACGCCGCGTGGGTAATCCTTATTCCTATTGTCCCACCACTCAGGATAAGGCAAACAGAAGTCGTAGCTCATTATGTTGTGTTTGCAACAGGCTATGTTAACCGGCTAATGTTTTAGCCTTCTAGATTTTCTAGCTCGGTCACCTCAAGTAAAGTAAATTAGATTCTCTTTATATTATTGGGTCTCCGTATTGTCAATTCCAGGTGAGGCACCTCGAGTGATTCGTCTCGCCGCCAGGATCTAGAGTGGCGTCTGGGGCCTGGACGCGAGACCCGTTCCTCGAGTCAGCTCTAAGCCTCTTGCGGAGACGACTGTGCGGCTGGTCAAGTCCGCCTAGCGTTAGCGCAGGCGGGACGGTTTTTTTTTTACCCTTACATTTATATTTAATCATTATAATACGGTATCCCTATAAACCGCTATATTACTTTAGTCCGGGTTTCAGTATTGGGAACCCGGTCTGTATCAGAAATTTCAATAAGGACCCCGAGTTCGACATCCTCAGTGATCTGAATCAGGAAGAGTATTGGACATCTTCGTCGGCTCTGGGATCCGGGATTTTCTAAATCCCTGGCGCCCATTTACTAATTGTTTATGTACAAAATAATTGGAAGGTTACACCTTAATAATTTAATCTTTTAATCTTAAACTTAAAATCGGAACAGTACTGGTTTTATCTCCAACTCCCCACGACCTTAGTTCTTTATGCTGAAGTTTGAGCTGGCTGGCAATAATAAGTGACAATTTGTCATATTCTTATTATACAGGATAATTTAGTTTATGTGTTTGAAATATATAAATAATTATTAATACGGTAGACCCTTAACGGCTACCGTATATTGTTTAAAAAAAGAGTATTCTTTTTAAATATATGTTGTTTCAAACAGTGTTTATCGTTTCCTTGTATTTCGATACGTAACCACCTTGCATGAAGGCTTTGTTCCATTACCTCTAGAGGGACAAAATCTTATATGTAACAGTGGCGACCAACGTGTGTATTAGTTGGAGAAAGAGGTTACGTCTTTTGCTGTACCTTTCAAGCCAGAGTACTGTTTCTATAACCTTCCAGTTATTCTAATTTTAAGAGAAAAAAAAACCGTCGCGCAGAATCCTTTGTTATTGTGTTAATGTTTATATGTTTGTACTGTTTTATACACTTTTATTTACTTTTATTTACGGCACTTTGTGTTGTTTTAAACATTTAAAAAATTTACAATTTTTTTTTTACCAGTATTATTAAAATGTATTATCAAATAAAATTAAATCAGTTTATTGCAAACATCAAGGGTTACATGAAGATAATTATAAGTTTCAAACATGTACCCTGGAAGGGCATTAAAAATAATTAAAATACAAATAAATAAATAACAATACATGTTTAAAAATAGAAAATAATGATTAATATTTATTGATACTTTATTAATCGAATTATATTATTTATTATAAGAATTAAAGAATTAAAATATGTTAAAGCATAATAAAATTAATTAATACAATTAAATTACAAATGGAGGTGCCTATGTATACAATCAATGGTCAGCTATTTATTCCATTTTTTTTTTATATTTATTTATACAGATTGTTCTTTCTTAAAAAAAAAAAAAATTTGCACTTCTGGTTAAAACATGTAAACAATTTTGTTTTAAATATATTTTTACTTTTTAGTCTTTTAAAGACTGTATCTTTATTGTAATTCATGATACACATACCTTATATAAATATTAAAATTTAAACTTACTTTTTAAGACTACTGTTTATGTACCTACCTTTACTGTGGTTAATATTTACTCATAGTTTGAGATTGTAAATTGTGACAGCCAGTTTTGAGTTCAGTTCTTTTTCATTATTTTTTAAAATTTTACAAAATGGAAAATCCCATTAAATTTATTACTTCGCAAGGAGGAGCTCATATATAAAGTACTGGTCCGTATCGTTTTAACCCCGTTCTTCCTGGTACATGGCGGAGAGGCAGTTTAGTAGTGGTGATGTCATCGGCAATGATACCGTTGCACAGCTCATTCTGGCTTGCGCTCCCCGCAGTGCATAGGCAGTTACGGGAAAAACCTTGGCACGTGGCTTATAATGACCATGTGGCGAGGTGTATTTTATTTATATTTTTATTTTATTGTAGTTTAAACTATAATTTACATAGTTGATGTTGTTGGTTGCAGTGACCTTGAGGGCTGAATATGCCTTGGGGTTGCTGGTGTTTTTGTAGCATTGGTGGCTGTATATGCCGCGGTGCTACACTTAGTTGTTGTTGTTGGTTGCAGTGACCTTGGGGGCTGTATATGCCTCGGGGTTGCTGGTTTTCTTGTAGTATTGGTGGCTGTATATGCCACGGTGCTACAAGGCTATAGATTAAAAATACTTAATGATTCTGCCGTTCGTAGTGTTACACAGGTTTCTACTGTGTACACGTTGGTGAACTATACATTGAGGACCAAAGACGATTATTTTAGCGATTGTTGTTGGTCTGATATTGTGGCAGGATTGACACCTCCGTTGGGGGTATTAACCTCCGTTGGGGGTATTAACCTCCGTTGGGGGTATTAACCTCCGTTGAGGGGTATAAACCTCCGGATTGCTGGTAAGGCAGCATATTGATAGTCCTGAGATAAGAGGCCATAATGGCGGGCGTGTAGGCTGCATTGATGGAAAACGTTTATAAGATGGTATTTTTTTTACAGGGGGCGAAATAACCGTCACATTCCTTTTATGGATGACGGTTAGCCAATTTTCTTATTTATAGCATTTAGATTTTTTTTATATTATTTGTGTACCAGCTCAGCGTTGTTTTGGGCAGTAGTCACATTCGGTTAGAGGATGTGAAAGGTGGTGTGCGATGGATTAGGGTGGTCTCTCCGACATACTTATAGTAGGTCACACTAGGATGTTAACATTTCAGAAGATATTCACATTTCACACATTTCTACACTCTTTGGAGCTTGTCTTTTACATGTTTGTAAATGGACTAGACTCGCTCCAGGAGATATTTACACGTTTCTACACTCTTTGGAGCTTGTCTTTTACATGTTTGTAAATGGACTAGACTCGCTCCAGGAGCTATTTACACATTTCTACACTCTTTGGGGCTTGTCTTTTACATGTTTGTAAATGGATTAGACTCGCTCCAAGAGATATAGTATATTTATTATATTGTATGGGTCACATGGATAAATAAAAATAAGCCATACAACACGGGCGGAATTGTAGACTCGTTAACCAAAGCCTACTACAATGTCGCATAATAGAGCGGTTTGTTACTCTATACTTGAAATGAGATCAGAACCCTTTTAGGTCGTAGGTTTATGTATTATGTTAACCCAAATTCAATTATTTCACATAGGTTACATGGATAATTAAAAATAAGCCAAATAACACGGGCGGAATTGTAGACTCGATAACCAAAGCCTACTACAATGTCGCCTAATAGAGCGGTCTGTTACTCTATACTCGAAGTGTAACCAGATTTCTATATTGTTTATGTATGTATATACCTTAAATACCTTTATATTATCATTAATGTAATATCAACTATGGGGATATGTAGATTAATAGAAATCGCACACCGGCTTCCATATTTTTCTTTCTTTATTTTTCTTTACTTTTCTTTGTTCCTGTTTTCAGGCATGAGTTTTGTGTAGATTTTTGTTGGAGTAATTAGTCCTTTGGAGTCTGCTTTGACGCTGGAGGGCCAGCTTCGAGATTTGCCCTAGCGGGTCAAATCTCTGGTGGTTGGGGAGGTACTGTTACGTTGTATTTTTTGTGCCTACCACTAATTGGTTTTGCACATCTAAATCCTTAATAAATAAAGTGGCATTTACCTGAAAACATACGTAGTCAATTATAAAGTTTCTCACAGGGTTATTTAACAATGAATGATCCATTCCTTAAACTGTATTTCGTCACTGGACTTTTTAGTTTCACTTTCTGTAAAGAAATCACTTTTCTAAACAGGTTTGCACAATTAATTAGACCAAATATTGTAAATTAGTTTGATTGCAAAATAGAATAACAACACAAATGTCATTCATTCAAACGTCAGCTTCTGTCAGGTATAAGCGACATCTGTTGTCGCCGATTCATGGTTGTAGTTTTAATCGATAACAGTTCATTTTAACATATTGATTGGTAATCATCGAAATAATATCCAGTGACCAGTCCTTAATTATTTTCGGCTTTCGGTAATAAAATTAATAATAAACTAAATAACCGAAAACGGAAATGAATAATTTTTTTCATTATAAACTTTTTTCTAGAACTTTCATTGTCAAACGAATACATATTTAATCTGTGAAGTGTCTTTGACGTAATGTTTCTGGTAATTATTCTAATTCTCCCTAATTAATATTATGGGTAAATTACCCCATTCTAGACAAACTTTGGCATTGCAGACTGCCAAAGATTTGTTTTAATTAGTTTTTAATTCTGGATCTGCAGGATTTTTAGTGTTTCAGCGTTCAAACGTCATGTTGGATAGTTGTTAGTGATTTTCAAGAGTTAAGTGTCGTAAGTGATGTGGATATCTTCCGTGAACTGGTAATAGTTTTGCCTAAAGTAAGGGAGATTTTCTGAATGCTCTCATCCAGTTCCGGTTGGCTTCTAGGCCATAAATATTTGCCGAGTTGAGCGTCCATTCGCCCTTGAACACGCTTGAGAAGTGACTGCAATTCATTAACACTTCTAAAAGGTGAGCTTCGTTGTTAAATAGTGTTTGGAAGTAATATGTGAGTCCTCCCCTGGTTAATATAGGGATTGGTTGTGAAGTATTTGATATTTATTACAGGATTCTTAGCTGCGTCTACGCAGGTTGCTTTCCGGCCGGTCGAAGATATTGCAGTCGAGTGTTTTCTCCCTAAACCAACCGTGAGTATTTCACCAGCTAACTATTTACCATAGATATGCCATAGGAGGTTACTCATGGTATTGGATTAGAATGTTCAAGGCAGTGTATTGAGGTTTTTCTGTGTAGTTGATGGACGCCGCGTGGGTAATCCTTATTCCTATTGTCCCACCACTCAGGATAAGGCAAACAGAAGTCGTAGCTCATTATGTTGTGTTTGCAACAGGCTATGTTAACCGGCTAATGTTTTAGCCTTCTAGATTTTCTAGCTCGGTCACCTCAAGTAAAGTAAATTAGATTCTCTTTATATTATTGGGTCTCCGTATTGTCAATTCCAGGTGAGGCACCTCGAGTGATTCGTCTCGCCGCCAGGATCTAGAGTGGCGTCTGGGGCCTGGACGCGAGACCCGTTCCTCGAGTCAGCTCTAAGCCTCTTGCGGAGACGACTGTGCGGCTGGTCAAGTCCGCCTAGCGTTAGCGCAGGCGGGACGGTTTTTTTTTTACCCTTACATTTATATTTAATCATTATAATACGGTATCCCTATAAACCGCTATATTACTTTAGTCCGGGTTTCAGTATTGGGAACCCGGTCTGTATCAGAAATTTCAATAAGGACCCCGAGTTCGACATCCTCAGTGATCTGAATCAGGAAGAGTATTGGACATCTTCGTCGGCTCTGGGATCCGGGATTTTCTAAATCCCTGGCGCCCATTTACTAATTGTTTATGTACAAAATAATTGGAAGGTTACACCTTAATAATTTAATCTTTTAATCTTAAACTTAAAATCGGAACAGTACTGGTTTTATCTCCAACTCCCCACGACCTTAGTTCTTTATGCTGAAGTTTGAGCTGGCTGGCAATAATAAGTGACAATTTGTCATATTCTTATTATACAGGATAATTTAGTTTATGTGTTTGAAATATATAAATAATTATTAATACGGTAGACCCTTAACGGCTACCGTATATTGTTTAAAAAAAGAGTATTCTTTTTAAATATATGTTGTTTCAAACAGTGTTTATCGTTTCCTTGTATTTCGATACGTAACCACCTTGCATGAAGGCTTTGTTCCATTACCTCTAGAGGGACAAAATCTTTTATGTAACAATTGTTATTATGAAATAAACCGATTATTAAGTGCTTTTGTCCGCGGCTCCGCCTACGTGGATGTCGGTTATCGCGTAAAAAGTAGCTTATGTCCTTTTCCATATCCAAGGCTATATCTCTGCTAAATTTCATTATGATCGGTTCAGCGGTTTAGGCGTGAAAACGTAACATACATACAGACAGACAGAGTTACTTTCACATTTATAATATTAGTATGGATGGATAAACACAGAGAACTTTGATGTTATTGTAACCTCCCAATTACGAAAATGAAAATTGATAAGAAAAAACTAATCTGTGCATTTTAAAGACAAGAATGTTAGGCTAATTATGCACTGAACAGATTTTGTAAATTAATTTCTTAATTGCTACATAACTCGAAATATTATTAGGCGCGAAAGAGCTGTACCTATTTGATTTACCTAACATAATCCACCTAGACGAACTTAAAAAAATAACTAGCTATTATTTATATTTTTTTTTATTTATGTGAAATAATAATTTTCCATGTTATTTAATTATTTTGTTTAAAAAAAAAAATATCGCGACTGAATTTTTCAAGACAGCAGCGTCGTCCATAATGGAGAATTTTTATTGCATCACAGTTGGTTTTAAAGGCAGTGTGGCTGCAGCAAAGAAAGGAAACTTCATCAACATTTATTTTCTTCTAGTGTCTGTGATATTAAAATAAAAATGCGTAGCAGTCGAACTTCATAATAAAAAAGGAAAATTTCAATTTCAAAATATTACTAGGAATCCCGTGTTCCGTGAGGTGCCGGACGTAAAGAACAGCACCACCCCATTTCCTCCCGTGGGTGTCGTAAAAGGCGACTAAGGGACTTACTAGAGAATGGGCAGCAGTGTTCTCTATGCATTTTTAACACCATACTGCGATCGCCAACCCGCCTGCCAAGCCTGGCGATTATGGCAAACCCCCCAATTGGGGGAGGTCTATGTCTAGCAGTGGACGTCTTCCGGCTGAAATGATGACTAGGAATCCCAAATGGATAGCATATCTATTATTTGCTTAGGTGTATCTATTTATTAAACAAAATTGAAGTAAGTTTATACAAAAAATAAATGACAATGATGAATGGCATTTTCCCCCCATAGTTTTCTTATATTTTTTTTTTTTTGTGGTATGTTTTTTATTGCGTCATGTTTACTGCAAATGAACGTACAGTGGACCCCCCCCGGTAATCCGACAAACGTTTTGCAGGGCAGTGTCGAACTATCGAATTTGTCGGATTGTAGAGTACTGCCTAAGACCCCTTATAGTCCGGATTTTTTTACAAAAGAGTACCTTGTAATCCGACAAATTACAGAATCAATAATAAGATTCTATATATGTTATCTTTGAAGTACAAATCATACATATGTACTTCATTATGTATGTCGAATTTAGTAAATTAAACAACACAATAGAGAGCTTACGTTTAGTTACAAAATTAACGACATTAATGCTATCTATAGAATTAATGACGTCAATTTTGTTAACTTACAAAAAATAATAACGCGAAGAGCGAAGACTGTCAAAAAAATATTCAATAATAATATGTACAGACATGTCGGATTACAGGGGGCGCCGGATTAGACAGGGGCCGGATTACCGGGGGTCCACTGTATTTTCTTACTTTTTCTTCCTTTTTTCTTTTGATAACACTAATGAAACTGAACGCGCTCAGCACATCTAAACCGCGTTCATGAGCTGACAGCTCTTGAACACGGTTATGTATATATGCAATCATCTCTTAGGCGTCGGTCGTAAGTACTTTTTCACATCGCTGACATCTCGAAACACGCCCAGAAGACTGGCAGCATTACCACAATAAATGGCAATGCAAATTCTTTGACCAAAGAACGAGCCAGTTCTCTGATCACGCGAAGTGTCGACCATTCGGCGAGAAATTTCCTTAAAAAAGTGAAGCATACGTTTTGACCCCAAATTTTGTATTTTATTTATTTATTTAAACTTCTCACACACAATAAGGTACAAAGGCGGACTTAATGCCATAGGCATTCTCTACCGGTCAACCAAGAGTAGTGAAGAGATAAGATGACAGGTGCTCTATTTAAGAGGAGATAATAATAATAATAAAAATATTAAAAAGATAACAAATAAAATAGATACACAAGTACATAAATATGTTATAAACTTATAATAGACATACATATAAATTACTATAATATATAAATACCTACCTATTATATATATATAGTCGGTATGCATTTAAGCGAAAATTGCGGAGTTATTTTCACAATAGTGTAGAGTCATCTCAATCATTTCTTCTCCTTGAATTTTGATATATGTATATATATATACATATTTGTTGTGAAAATAACTCCGCAATTTTCGCTTAAATGCATACCGACTGGTGGCTTTTATATTAGTAACATTCAAAACGTTCGTGCCAATACTTTTATTCTTAAGAATTCCATAAATGTTCAACCGTGGACTTTAACGAAGAGTCCAAAATTACCATGTAAAAGTAATTTTTCTCACCGACATTCAATTAAAACGAAAATGTATTTAATTTCCTTTCCCCATTTAACTTGCTCCTAAGAATTTCGGAAACATTTTTGTTTTAAATTCAAGAGAAAACGAAGGAAGATGTTTATCATTTTCGGGGTGTAAAGGCTGATTCCGTTTTTATTGGCGCAGAAAAAAGAAACAAACCTGTTACAAGAAAATAGGGATTGTTTGTGTTTCAAAATGTTTAAATATCCCATTTTGGTTAAAAATCTGTCGAAAAATCCAAAATTCCGCTGTTACTTATTTTGTGGCGGCACATGCGAACTACGCATCAAAGACCTGACGTCATAAATCCTGCATCGCGCTGCCAGAGTTTAGCGCGCCACTAGCATATATACAATATCCCGACATCAATCTTTGGGCAGTTGGCCACCAGACACGACACCCGACTAGTCGGAGGAACCTCCCTTTATAATAGAGAATGAGTGAACTTTACACCCTGTTCCTCATACCTCTATAATTTTACTATGAAATAGGTACAAAAAAAAATACGACTGCTGCGAACGGGGTTCTGGGTTCGCTCCCCAAGTTTAGGAATTTCTCAATAGCAACTAGAAATCTAGATTTGTGCCCGGTTGATGGAATATTATATGGGACTTAAACATAACAGGCGAAATGTGTGTTTGGTACATAGGTATACAATATATGGTATTTAGCTAACAATTCCATTATAAGTTGACGTCTCATTGTACGGAAACCCTTATACAATGCGAGATCAGCTTATACTGGATATTTAGTTGTGTGATAGGGTTATACACGTCGGTATAACCCTTCGGTGAAACAGACGTGATGTTGTTATATTAGTATTTAATACCTTTGTCATTGTCTCAGAAATTAATTTACATTTTAATATTAACAAGCCAAGTGACATGATTAAACTCATTATACTCGTAAAGTGACTGAAAATTTGAAGTCTCCCCAGAGAGTGGTATTAAATTCACGAAAAAATAAAATGGGCTCAATTTTTTGTTTTTGGATGTATGACATTCTTGCGTTTGTTTGTTTATCTATACTTTAATATAAATAGTTAATTAGGTAATTTAGTACCATGTGGTGCCGGACGTAAAACAGCACCACCCCATTTCCTCCCGTGGGTGTCGTAAAAGGCGACTAAAGGGACTTACTAGAGAATGGGCAGCAGCGTTCTCTATGCATTTTCAAAACCATACTGCGTTTGCCAACCCGCCTGCCAAGCGTGGCGATTATGGCAAAGCCCTCCCCTCCCAAATAGGGGAGGCCTATGTCCAGTAGTGGACGTCTTTCGGCTGAAATGATGATGATGATTTTAATATAATAAAGCTTATTTTGTTATTTTTTTTGTTTAAACTCGCTAATCTGAAACTACCTGTAGAATTTGAATAAAATGTAATAGTCTTGAGAAAGGTTAAAGGCTATTTACTCGTAACATCACGCTACGACCCTTACAAGCCGATATAAAAGAAAAAAATCTGAAAAAACGCTTAGAGAAACGATTTCCTTCATTAGACAAGTAAATAAACCCAAAATAAATAACAAACGTTACACGAAACCAACGACTATTCCCATACTGTTCAAGAAATTAAAGACAAACACACATGAGTGCTCTTAACAGATAAAGGAATGGGACACACAATGCCACTTCAATATTTAAAGTGGATATCTTGTACGACTTTAGCTGTGTTGTCTCCAGTACAAAAGTAAGGCCTCTTAGACTTATGTCTTGGTGAAAACTAAATTTTATTTCCCAACTATGTGGGTCGAAGAAATAGTCTTTTTCATTACTTTAGCTGTTTTGTCTTCTGTAGGTACCTACAATACTAATAACTGGTTTATACGACGGCAGTGGTTCGACCCTGGAATTTCGGACCCAGTCAGTGGGTTCATGTAGACGAGATTAGCAGTAAGCCAGTCGCTTGTCGGGGGTAGCTACTGGGTCCGAAAATAGACGAGCAGGTTAGTCAACTGGACTGACTCGAGGGCGCGAAGTTAGCACTGGACTGGGTTGAACCTAGTGTCTACACGAACCCAGTTGCAAGTCAGAAGACTGAGACACATTATTGGGCTCGTATAAACCTACCTTCAGGTTAAGTATTATCTCTTCCTAATGTTTAAAAGTTGAGCATGGGGGTTGAAGATTGATATGGGAAGTAGTGTCTAGTGTCATACTCAACTGAGTTGTGGAGGGAGAGTGGTTGTAGAAGTCACTCGATGTAAAAAACGACAGAATGTTTTTTTTTTTTTTTGTTGGTATGTATCTTTTCTTTATCTATGTACCATTTTACATATACAATGACATGAATATTTACTTTGTAAAGTATTACATTATTTTAATTATTCTGAACGTGTGTCGTATGTGAGTCCTTGCTTTTTTTTTTCTTCTCTCAGTTAATATTAATGATTGTCTCAATTTGAGTCTTGATCCTACCCAAATATCCTTTCTTTGGTACTGTTCCTCGAGTCGTGGAGATCCTTCAGTTCTGAGTTGAGCTGCACGATAACCGACAAATGCATGCACTGACTGGGCAGGTCCATTCAATCTGTGTGGTCCCTCAGAAGACCATTTCAGACATCGATCTACATGGTCTTCAAGTTATATCTAACCAAGATAATGTCTGGAATTTAAAAGAGTCTGTGACTTTTAACTTTGTTTCAGCCTTTCTTCTCAGAGTAATCAGATAGGAAACGCTGACCACATCTATTTTTTTAAATTTAATTGACGTGTAAGTGTTTGTACAAACCGTTTTACAAGAATAAAATCATTTATCATTTATAAAATCATTTATCACTGATATACAGCAGCATCCGTGCCTAGGAAAGCACGTTAAGCCGTTCGACTCGGCTGTCATTCGCGGATCTGTGACAGTCGTTACGGGTCATCAGAAACTCGAAAATGTGACAACCAGTCTTACCAAGGGGTATCGTATTAAAACCCAATAATTGGGTTGTGGAGGTCAGATAGGCAGGCTCCATGTAAAATACTGTTATTCAACTGCATCCGGACTTGAAACCGACTCCAACATGCATAGTAGGGAAAGGCTAGAGAGATTATGATCGTCCGGAGAGGTACCACCGTTTCCCATTTTCACCGCCAAACAACTTGTGGCGACATCTACATCGCCACATGCGAACCACGCATCACACAGCTGACGTCACGCAAAATCCTGCAACGCGTAAGCGAAGTTTACCGCGCAACTAGCATAAATATAGGGTGTATCTATTCAAACACGAAATATTTTAAGAGATACACCTATAGGTGGTAAAGAAGCCATGGAAACGATTTTTTTTAAATCTGAGTGTATTATTAAAAAAAAATAAAAAAATTAAATGACTTGATATCCCACAAAATTTTTGCTTGGAATGCTGAAATTTAACTCTCTTGAAGTTAGGCGTAATTACTTTTTACTCATGTTCGCTTGTGGTGTTCTTCGTGGGGAGTCTGATTTCCCGCAACTAGTAACTCAACTTGCGAGACTTTATGTTCCTCCTGTACCCAATTACCAACTTAGACCGCGACAACACGGATTGTTGGCCGTTCCGTCAGCACGCACAGTTTCGCATTCTAACTCGCCCTTGGTTCACGCGCTCGCAATGCTGAATGCTCTACTGACATCGAACCAGGAGCGTGATTTGTTTGCCGCGAGATGGATGGACGTATGTCGAGCATGTTTGACATTCTGTGAGATGATGGATGAAAGATGAAATTTTATTTTTTGTGCCATTGTTATTTGCTTGTTGGTTAGTCATTTTTGTGTATCTTTCTTATTGTTATTCCTTCCTTAATATAAATATGTCTGTTTTTATGTAAATTTAACTGTGCAATAACTTGGACCTGAGTCTGTAATGTTGTACACGTTTTTACCAAATAAATAAATCAAAATTCATCGCGCTTGAGTCGCCACCGTCGCCGCGTCCGGTGGGTCCTTCATAGAATAACTAAGTAAAGGTTTTTTTGCAAAATGTCTCAAGCAATTAAAAATTCTAATAATAATGAAAAATATACCACTCAGATAAAAAAAAAAAAATCGCTGCTTTGGCTTTTTTTTACCACCTATAGATGTTTCTCTTAAAATATTTCATGTATGAATAGATACACCATATATACAACGTCCCGACATCCATCGTCGAGCAGTAGCCCACCAGACACAATACCCGTCTGGTCGGAGGATCTTCCCTTTTCTATGGAGGATGAGGGAACTTTACATCCTGTTTCTCATACCTCTATAAACTTTACTGTGTTCCAGCTTGAAGGATTTCGGCGCTAGTGTAATTAGAGGCACTTAAGATTTCAGTTTTATCTCTGGGTTGATAACCCACCCACAATGCTTCTGGTGGCGCTTTCAGCTCGGTTTGGTTGATGGTAGGGCTTGTTGCTTAAGTGGCAATGGGCAGGGCACATTGCACGCAGAACAGATGACCGTTCGGGCCGAAAGGTTCTGGAGTGGCGACCGCGTACCGGAAGACGTAGCGTTGGAAGGCCTCTCACAAGGTGGACCGATGACCTTGTGAAAGCCGCAGGAATTCGCTGGATACGCGAAGCACAGAACCGGTCGAAGTGGCGGCGCTTGGGGGAGGCCTATGTTCAGCAGTGGTTGTCTTTCGGCTGAAATGATGATGATGATGAGGGCTTGTTCTAAGTCCGCCTGGCTAGCTATTACCACCTTATCTAAGGCTGTTGACATAACATTAATGCTAGGAGCATTTGTTTTATTTCGGCAGTTAGAGGTAAGATAGCCAGTTCCTCTGTGGCTGAGGATTCCGGGTGAAGCTCGCTTCTACCTTCAGCCGTAATATCCCTTACCATCAGGTGAGATGAAGGCCAAGAGCTGCCCCGAAGAGGATAAAAAAGAAATGAATAGCTGGCTGTGGATTTTAGGCTTGTTTTCCATCCAATTACATAAGAAAACTGACTACGGTTAAACAAGGCACATTTTAGACGCATTTTCGCACAAATTTGATACGTGCAAAAACGCACGAACGATCCCTTCCCTCCTATGGGAGGAATATGGGAGTTTGCACATTGGATACAAGCTACTCGTGCGTATATAAACATGTTGGTATATTTTGGTTAGTCGTGCGTAGGAAATACAAAATGGATACGAAGACTGCCGTCTATAAGGAGAAAAGCAATTATGTTTACACAATTTACATGAAAAGTAACATAATGGTTACTTACTATATGAAATCGTTTCCAATTTGCGCCTGTAAACTCAGGGAATTAAATTTTTTCGCAAATTGACCACCAAATAAAATTCTCCATACATTCTAATTACAACTGTTATTCTTTGACATTTGAATGAAATGGCTTGAACACTGCAAATTGGCATAGTGAGTAAATTTCATAAACAATAATTTCCCTGACAGTACATTAGATACGATTAAAAGTACGATTTTTTTACCCTATCAGACATTTGGCCGGGCAGCCTAAAGAAAAAAAATAAAGTACAATTTAGACCATCTTTCTTATACCAACTGGCGTAAGTAAAGTTAGTACCTACCGTCTCAAACAAACGTTTTCTCATCAGAGAGTCTGTTGTGTCTTAAAGATACGTAGTTTCAAACAAACAAAGAGTAATCTTAGGTTTTTCGCAGTCATCGCAGATTTCTTTTTAAGTTTTTGACCTCCTCCGCACTGGGACGAGGTCGACATACATGTAACTGTCGAAATGTTTTTTTTTATTACTTTTTATCACACGAAAGCGATCATTATCACTATCAAGATGTTCAATACGATGTAAAAGCTGTGAAACAAGTCTAATGCATTTCTTTATATCTACGTAATTCCGATCAATCACCAGAGACTGATCGGAATTACGTAGATATATAATAGGATCTAATAGAATCACGCTAGAATTATATTCAATTATAATGGGGACCTCATATAACATCTCTTGCGGGGCGGCTAAGCTCGGCTGCTTATGCTGTTAGAAAGATAAGACAGTTAACAGATATATAAAACGCGCATTTGGTCTATTTTAGCTACTTCCACAGCATTATGTCGTGTGGCATTTTACTGTGGAGTCGGGCTGCTGACATTGAATCCATTTTTATTTTGCAAAAGAGAGCTGTTGGAGCCATTTATAATCTGCGTCGCCGCGAATCTCTTAGGGATCTATTTAAAAAGATTAATATTATGACGGTACCTTGCCAATTCATTTATGAAAATATAATGTAAGTAAGAAAATAAACCTAATTTTAGTACTAGAAATAAAGATAAAATAGATCAATAATTATTCAGATTATCTAAAGTACATAAATCTTGTTAAATGTTACAATAAAATACCTTCTGATATATTTCAATTAAATGAAAGAAAATTTAAAACTCATATTAAAAATACACTTGGTAAACAAGCATATTACAAATTAGAGGATTATATCCAAGATAAGAATGCTTGGAAACATGCTGGTCCTGCTCCATAGGACAATTCAGTCTACTCAAAATCAGACTGGTTGCTAATTTAATTGTATTATTTTATTATATTAATTTTATTTTCTGTGATTTATTTATATTACTTTAACTCTCACACTTACTTATTATATGTTAACATTTTAGGAAAATCATCTACTTTAACAATATTTGTAAATATGTGAGCCATGTATTTATCGCATAATTAATTTGTCTGTCATTACTTCACTTTTCATTCTTTTTACCGATTGTGGTATAGTAATAATAATAATATTTAATAATATATATGTGTATGTTTATATTATAATTATTAATTAATACATACAAATTATTGTTAACATATTAAAAGAATATGTATGGAGTTTCTTGCCCATTCTTCTCCATACGTAACTACTTTTTGGAATATACTAGAATTTATTAATTATTTTTCTAATTTATGACGTTTAAAAGTGCCTATCATGTGCCACTTGTGTGCTGTGTACATCATGCAATTACTTAAAAATACATCTCGCATTCTGTGCCAGAACAGACGAGACGAGAACAGCCTGAAACAGACGTAATTTAATCTAAACACTACATACAACTACATTTAATCTTATTAACCTTTTCATATTATTATGTAAATACGTATTTATTTGTATTCGAGCCTTCAGGAAAAAGCTTAGTTAGCCTCACAGACACACTAATATTCAATAGGTATGTGGCGGCATATACAACGCCACATGCGAACTACACATCAAAGACCTGACGTCACAAATCCTGCATCGCGCAATCAGAGTTTACCGCGCGACTAGCATATACAGCGTGTTACGGAAAGGGTATATACATATCAAAGGCACGGATTCTTTTGGTGATAACAAACTACAGGGCAATATTTTTTAATACCTATACCTACATAAATAAAAAGTTAAGAAACATTTAACTAAAAATCAAATGTTTCCAATTGAATTCTACACATCACTAGACCAAGTCAGCTGATCGGTGTCAATAAACTACACACAAAGATACGGCGGTAACACGTTTGTTATGATTTAAATTTAATAAACTATCGAAATAAAAAAAATATTAAGCATTTTCTAGTTAGTGCTTTTGAGCTGAAATTTTGTACGGAGATTCTGAATCAGATACACTCTTCACCCCGTTTGTATGGATATACCCTTTCCGTAACACGCTGTATACAACATCCCAACATCAACCTTTGGGCAGTTGCCCACCAGACATATCACCCGTCGGAGGATCCTCCCTTTTTCACAGACTATGAGTGGACTTTCCACACTGTTCCTCATACCTCTATAGATATATAAGACTTTGAGTAGTAACTGTGCAAGAACAACTTTTCTAAGCCCCGTATTAGCAAGTCTAATTGTTTGAAATGGACCGATGACATTGTAAAAATAAGTATGCCAAGTTTCAGTTCAACTGGATGCCAGGAAGTGCTTGAAAAATGGATGGTATAAAGCTTGTAATAAAAGGTTGAATTTGGAAACGAGTAACATATCATAAGCATAATAATTGGCCCATAATGTTCTCACTGCTGGGACACAGACCTTTTCTCGGTGAGAGGGAGTGGGCCGTAATCCACTACGCGGGCCAAGTGCGGGTTGGTAGATGACACATGTCTTTGAATTTTGGTTCTAGGACATGTCACTTTCCTCATGATGTTTTCCTTCACCGTTTTGAGAGCAATGGCGATGAAAAAATTTACACAAAGTAAAGCCCCTGGGTTCAAACCACTATCGCGGCCGTTACCACTGATCTATTGGGCCACCACTGATCTATTCGGCCACCACTGCTCTACTGGGCCACCACTGCTCTACTGGGCCACCACTGCTCTACTGGGCCACCACTGGTCTACTTTTCCACCACTGGTCTACTGGGCCACCACTGCTCTACTGGGCCACCACTGCTCTACTGGGCCACCACTGCTCTACTGGGCCACCACTGCTCTACTGGGCCACCACTGCTCTACTGGGCTAACACTGCTGTACTGGGCTAACACTGCTCTACTGGGCTAACACTGCTCTACTGGGCCATCACTGCTCTATATAGTTACATACAGGGTCGAGGGAAATGGTAGATTTCAAGAGAGTATTGTAACAAGAATTATTATTACGTTAAAGAATGTTGACGATGATGATGTAAGAGTTTGGTCGATTATAATTATGTCTCTTAAAATATCTACTGGCTTCATAAAAATGAGTCATGTCAATCAGTCATGTAGTGAGGGTCGTCAGAAATTACCTATATTTCAATAGACTTCTATAATAATAAGTATGGTGTCCATAATTTTTTATGTTATTATTTCTTTATTTACCACCTGTAATTGTTCATTATGGATTGCAATAAACTATTTGAGATTTGAAATATTATTGATGATAAGAGAAGGTTTTTTTGTCGATCTTGTTAATTTTTTTACGTCACACCTGGCCATAATGTGAGTTTTACCGCACGCTACGCGTACAGTAAAACTCGCATTGTGGCCAGGTGAAGACGTAAAATTGTGTACTCACCACGGGCAGTAAAAAAGAAAGCCCTCTATCGCATATTTACAACCCTCGTCAGCAGCTCGGGTCACAAATACCTGCGATTTCGGGCTTTCTTTCTTTTACAGCCCTTGGTAAGTAATGTACTATTAATCTCCGTAGTGTATGGAAGCTCTTGGCCTTCATCTCCTTGTATACCATGTTTTATGCAAATAAAATATCTTATCTTATCACCTGATGGTAAGCGATGATAACGTCGAAGGTGGAAGCGAGCTTCACCAGAAATCCTCAACCACAGAGAAACTGGCTATCTTATCTCCAACGGCCGAAACACAACAAAAGCTGTTAACATTGTTGTTACAGACTTAGATATGATGGTGGTACCTAGCCAGGCGAACTTAGAACAAGCCCTACCACCAACACCATTTAATTTCTCATAAATACCTTCTGACTTTATTAAACTCATTACTTATTCTAGGTGACATTCGGTTTGAATCAATATAGCCTCCACAAATGGGGATACCTAAATGTACCCTGTTACCACTTAGCTGACTGCGACTAATATTTTTACTACGATATTATCTTTTATTTTACACTAGCTTTTGCCCGCAGCTCCGCCTGCGTGGATGTCGGATATCACGTAAAAAAGTAGCCTATGTCCTTTTCCATATCCCAGCCTATATCTCTGCCAAATTTCATGAAGATCGGTTCAGCGGTTTAGGCATGAAAACTATATACTCTACTTGCACATTTATAATATTAGTATGAAGAATGGATTGGTAGGGAAGTAGGGATAGGGATTTCGTACCAAAAAAAATAAATGAAGGAAGGTGTAATAATGTATACAGCTGGTTCTGTGCTTAGACACCAATTCTATTAGGTGTATATAGGATAGACATAAACTTTCTAGTATACTGAATGAAGTACCACATATATCAGGAATATTAGAAATAAATAAGAACGGTACAAGTGGCGGTCTTATCGCTAAAAGCAATTTCTTCCAGACAGCCATTGGACGGGAAGAATCATTAAGGAAACTGGAATCTATCCCTCCGATGTATGTCCTATTTATGATATGGGTGAATGAACGGCACGTTTATTTATGAAATCATTCAATAAAATATATACATTATAATATGAGTTAGTATAGAAAAGGCAATATATTAAAGCTCTTATGAAATATATATATAAAAAAAGTGATAATAATAATTATATCAAACTCAAACTTCAAGAAATCAATGACAGCCTCTTTTGAATCGTCAAGGAGTCGGATAGTCCGATAGACGAAGCTATTCCGAAGCGTAGTAGGTTCCTATGGAGAACAACGAGCAAGAAATTCCATCTTTTAAGGCCCAGATATATGCCAGTGACCTTGAGTGGTAAGCTTGCGCATTCTGTAATGAGCTCACGCAACGCGTCGTACATCCAGCCAGTAATAGGATTCGCCCATCCAGGAGCACTGCCCCAAATAAGACGCATTAATAATTTTATTTATTACACATAAAACAAAGGGTATTTTAATAAAACACGTATACGAAAAGATCAATAATTAAATTATCTTTAAAAAAGGTGAAGATTTTAGAAAAATACGCTTGATAGATTTTGCGTGATTCTCAGTTTTCTATCCACGTTAGACATAACTTTACAAATTAATTTCACTATGTAATAAAAACATAATCTAAAATATTCACATATTAAGTTTTTAAGAAAATGCTCTAATATATATTTTTTTTAAATCATTAACACTTCTCATTTAGACATGATATTCAGTATACAATCATTAACAGTCGGTTATCGTCGCCTTAAATCAAAACATGGTTACCATACCATACCATATTGAAATGATACATTTGAGAACGATGTTATTATTATATTAATAATATGTATTTTAATATTCGTTACGACTATTTTAAATGGCTCCTATTAATATCGGTGACAGCTGCGGTTTAGATTATTGAAGGTTGTGGGTTATTGGATCGCTGGTAGATTAAAAGCGATTTTCTAAATTGGATTCTGGTCGGTTATTGAATGTTTTATCGGAGTATTAGGATTATTAGAGGCTTGTTTGACGTAATGTGTTAGTAGAAATTTAATTGAGTATTAAGAGAACTTAAAGTACATATTGGTGCGAAGAGGCAATGGGCCGGCCATATTAGCTGTAGAACCGACGACCGTTGGAGATATGTTCTTGAGTGGAGACCGCGAATCGGCAAACGTAAGGTAGGACGCCCTCACACTAGGTGGAGCGACGATCTTCGCAGGGTGGCTAGTAGCAGCTGGATGAGAGTTGCAGAGAATCGAGCTGAATGGCATGCTATTGGAGAGGCCTATTGCCAGCAGTGCACTGATGTAGGAAAATACACGTATGGCTGTCAGGATATTTTATTTCTTCGTAAGCAACTAGCCAAGTAAGAGGTTAATTTGTTGTGCCTATTAAGGGAAACTATGCTCCAGCCTATTTAAAACAAATTCTAAACAGAAATACAAGGCAGACTTGTAATTAAAACCGTTACATTTTTGAGTTTTAGAGTGGGTTATCCATAATATTAAGAGCGTGTAGAACGGTCCATGAGCACCACTCCTTTAAAAAAATATTTTCTCGTGACTGAGAAGGAATTATGAAAAACGGCTCAATCAACTATATGAAAGAAAAGAAAGAAAAATAGGTTTATTTGTCACAGAAACACGTGCATACAAAAAGATAATTAACTTGAGTAGGTGGTATACAGAAAAATAAAAAAATAAAACTAAATAGATCTACATTCCAATCACGAGCACAAAACAAAATAGTCGGCAGCTGCACGTCATGACTGTGACAAGAAGGCTTCCACTCAGCATGATGCTGTGCTATGAGGGACCCACAGCACAGCGCTGATTTTCAGTGGTTACCCGGAAAAGACATACGGAAACCAAGTCAGGTTTAAAGAAATGAACATAAATAGGCAACTAGATAAAATAAAACAAACAGTACTCAGAATATAATCTAACTATACAACCTGATATACTAATAAATATTATTAGATAAAAATAAAACACAAAATAATCCGCAGGCATCACGCGCGTACACAATATATTAAAAATGGCTGCCCGACGGAAACTACATTTAGCCGTTTTAATGTTCGGTATCATAAAAACACACAAACCGAAATACCTGTTTAAAAAAATTAGCTGGAGGCACGAGCACTACAGCTATTCTGCTCGCTCCACGTCAAACCCGATCTCGATGCCTCGACATAGGACCTCAGCTTTCAGAGGATATATCGAAATTTGTTGCTTCGTGTCTTAATATGAAACGTTATAAAAGGTATTAGAAAATTCTAGACACACTTACCAAGGTTCGTTATTGAGCCGATTTTCATAATTGCTTCTCAGTCTCGAGATAATATTTTTTTTTAAAGAGTGGTGCTCATGGACTGTTCTACACGCTCTTAATATTATGGATAACCCACTCCAAAACTCAAAATGTAACGGTTTTAATTACAAGTCTGCCTTGTATTTCTGTTTAGAATTTGTTTTAAATAGGCTGGAGCATAGTTTCCCTTAATAGGCACAACAAATTGGTGTGTCTCTGTGGTACGCCCTCATAACACGTTGAGTACTGTTAAATTTTTGCATGTCGCCGTCTTTACAGCATTGCTTTCCTAAGGAAGCGGTGAACTGTCACACAATAACGGCTGTCCAAATACAGAGCGTTTTTGACAATTTAATAATAATAATAAATTTATTTAATCAAGTAACAAGGACTCATTTGTTAGTAAACTTACGAACTATTATATGTTAGTTTTTTATTCTAATTAAAATTTAATTTGTTTCATCCCATGGGAGATGGCACTGCATTGATTGATTTACATGCAATCGAGCCTGCTAGCGATCATTTTCAGGATATTGTTGGGGCCGGCCCGCACTCTGTGCACCAGGGATGCACACCTCATTCGCATCGTTGCGTAAAAGCAATTAATATGTGCGTCCGCGAACATTCCCGATGCGCTACAAAAACGGGGCAGCCCCACCAATACCCTGAAAGCGTTGTTATATTGAACACGAAGGGCGTTGTACGACCGTTGGGTATATCTAGCGCACAGGCTGCTCGTGTAAAACGTCGAAACAGAGTAATTTTAACTTTAATCGAACAGCTTGCAAACCTGCGAGCTAGCATGTTCGCCCTTACCGATAACGGCCTCTGCTCCCACTCAACATCGAGTCCGTCATTGAGGTCAGGGGTCAATATATGACCAAGATATTTAAACTGTTAACTTAAATACTTATTATCTCTGACTTAATATTGTTGACATTTCCATACCTAATATTTGACTAATTTGCAATTTGAATTTTATCCTATTTTATTTTATTGAATGTTATAATTAATAATCTAACCAAAATCCTGAAAATGTATTTGTGCGCCGGAAACGGCAGAATATTATGAACTTTAAAAAATGTATTTAACAACTCTGCAACAATATTCTGACAAATAAATGGACTATTACTATTACTGTCAAATACTGGTGAAAATTACAGATTTTTATGACAGCCGTTATAATATGAAGGAACCGCTTTCCTAGAAAACCAAGGTTTTACTGCCAGAACCTTAAAAAAATTGAATTGAATTAAAGGTTTTACCGACTTTCGCTGTGTGAATATTCGCAGAAAACTGGAACTTAATTAAAACCGGCAAATAAACTTGCGGGAATCAATCTGTGGCCCAAGTTTGCTTATCCAATTGTCAGGATGGACACCTTAATTGTTGTACGACGGTATACCACTGACATTCCATTGAAAAAACCGGCCAAGTGCGTGTCAAACCACGCAAAATAAAAGGTTCCGTAGTTGGGATGAATTTATTTCAAGTACAAACTTAACATTGTAGTTGAAAAACATGTTCTCTCATACAATATTGAGAGATTAACCATGTTATATTAAGACCATAGACTTCTTAAAAGTTTTCCAGTAATCTATAAGTAAAGAACTATTATTTGTATTTTTCAAAGTTTTGGGAACAGACGTTTTGCGGTGAGAGATAATGGTAAATTAACGTAAATTTTCTTAAATTACATTAAAAGTATTAATTTCAAAATTATGAAAAAAAAATCTACAATAAGCCGTTTCATTTGATATGTCTCACGGTACAGTTCGCAAAACTATTTTTTTAATATTCTAAATTGCCCCCCAAAACTGACCCAAATTTCATTTATTTACATTTATACACGTCCGTGTTTGGGTCAAAGAAGTTCATATGTGTACCAAATGTCAAGTTAATCGCTCCTGTAGATTCGGAGCAAATTGGCTGTGACAGAAGGATAGACAGACACATGAGTGATCCTATAAGTTTTCTTTGTTTGCCTTTTGAGGTACGGAATCCTAAAAAAAAATCGTGTTTGTCAATGTCAGTTATTGACAAGTCGTAATCTGCTGTTATTTCGTCATTTATTTTAACCACTGACTCGCCAGTACGAATTTAGGAGATCACGAAATTTTGGCACAATTGTAAAGGCGTTTTCTTAGTATGGTTGTCATAATGACAGTTGCACTTTGACTTTAGACCTTCATTATCACCATTCTCCTGTCCTTATCCCATTTTTTTTTTGGGGTGGGCGCAATATGTCTTTTTCTTCCATACTTCTCTTTTAGCCATCATCTCGGTAGTCACTCCCTTTCCAGCCATATCATTTTTCACACAGTCCATCCACCAACCATTATGTGTGCACCACCATGTACGCAAAAAGCTGGGACAGTTTTCATATGGAATCAGACTACTTTACTTACAGCTTACCCCGGTTACTTTAGGTCTATCCTCAGATACGGTGTAAAATTCTTTGGCAACAGTACAGACAAGGACGTGCTTTCATTGCTCAAAAACGTTGCATCAGGGCTATATTTAGGTTATATGAAACTGACTCCTCTAGACCATTTTTCTAAAAGATGAATATATTAACACTGCCATGTGTCTGTAATATTTGAGGCAGCAGTATTCGTCAAAAATAATATTGACATATATAATTACTACACGCTTATACGGCGTAAGGACAAATTGCTTTAATAAATTTCCGGGGCCTATTTGAATAATTACGAATATAAAAAAATTAAAAAGAATCTCCATGAACTGTTGGTAGACAAGTGCTACTACTTTTCATAGAATATTTAATTTAGGTAGGTACACACCTACCTAAATTAAATATTCTATGTAAAATATTAATAATTTGTAAAATAATGTAAATGTAATTTCTATGTATCTAATTGTGTGTGTTTCTATTGTATGCCCTAAGGGCGGGACATATCTGATCACAATAAAAAAAATTAAGACCTGTATTTATATACCTACCTACCTATGATCCACAATAAAGATATTGATTGATTGATTGATTGTCAGAGAACCTACTCTTAATTTCTTAGTGCGTCCTGCAAAACCAAAGACCTACGAGTATTATTATATTTTTTACAGTACATCCATCCTTTCTTCAGTTTTCCCCTACTGCCATCGTTATAGCCATCCACATTCGTATTCAAAACTTTCTTTACAATTAATTTTCCACATTCTTCCGCATCACATGCCCATACCATGACAACCGATTTCCACACAACTTAAGGTCATGGCACTTATATCGGTACCGCAACGGCACCGCTTCAACCCAGCAATTAACTTGTCATTCAAATTAGAGCATTAAATGATGCGTCGTATAATATATTTCATAATGTCAATATGAAAAAGCCAACGACGGGCAATCAGTGCGCTTGCCGCTACCATACAACTCGACTTGCAGCCCGCGTGTTTACAGCACACCGACCGCGTGCTTACTGCGCGCCGACTCTGAGTCGCAATGTAAAGAAGTCAATGTAAACCGAGACATTATGAAAACGTGCAAGTTCTGGGCGTGTAAAATCATAAAGGTGCGTCCAGACCTGACAAATGCGCCACTCGCGAGCCGCTTGCGAACTGCGCATTTCATGTTCGTACGCAGCACCTGCGCCGTCTGCGCGCCGTACTCGAGCGGCGGCGGCGCGGGAAGTGCGCGAAGCAAATTCACAACTGAGGCTCATAGTTGCTCTACGCTAGCTGCACGCGCTCCCCACTCGAGCCTTGCTAGGGTTGCACTAGAGCGGCGCACCAAATGTAGGCTGTAACCGCACGCGAGCAACACGCGTGCAGTTCGCAAGCGGTTCGCGAGTGGCTCACGAGCGACGCATTCGCCAGGTCTGGACGCACCTTAACGTATAACAATTGTCTTTGCGGTGAGAGTAAGCTTGCATCTCGCGGCCAGCGGGCGGACTGCGAGCTTGCACCTAGCGGGCGACGCGTAGTAAGCGCGCTGAGAGTAAGCTTGCACCTCGCGGCCAGCGCGCGGACTGCGAGCTTGCACCTAGCGGGCGACGCGTACTAAGCGCGCTGGCGGCCATAGCCTAAATTCGAGGTGGCGTGCTGTAGCTGTGCAGTTGCAGTGCTGGTATAATGTGCCATGACCTTTCTTCTTTTTGTACTAATACCTAACCACCAAAAATTACTACTATGACTGATTCTCAAACACCTCCAACAAAGAATGTAACGAAACAAAATGTTCTACTCTGACCCACTGAAAATTCCGTACCTATTAAAACATTTACGAGGTCGGCATACATAATTTTCATCACAACCTTTGTTTTGCATTCATAATAATTTTTTTCGGGCAATGTTTATCTACCGTGTTTGTTCCTACCTTAGAACCGGATTTTTATGCTTCATTTTGTTCTTATAAGCTGGGTGAAAAAGGACTATTGTTCGAGATTGGTTTTGATCCGAGAAATTATCAAAGGTTTTGTTAGGTCGTGCTTTTTTAATGTTGGTAGTAGATTAATTGTGTGTTTTTAATTTGTAACGGACTTTTGAGTTTAATTTCTGACTTGTTTGCCTATTATAAAATAATTTAGCGTTAGGAGTGGAATCACGTTAATAATGCATCCGACGAGAAAATCGTCCGATTGTAATGTATGCATTCGTGTGAATGTAAAGCCAGGGAAGTTAATTGTTTGGCGAATTGACCACTTACGTCAATTCTCCGCGTTAGATACAACTGTATTTGTTATTACAAACAATCATGATTAAAGTGAAAACTATGTGTACTTTTTGTGTGAACAAAAATCATGGAACTCGCGTCATCGTCACCGAACGCTTTCCATGAGCTATATGTATAAAAGAACAGTTATTCCAAAGTTTTGTGTTTTCACTTCTGTCGGCAGTCTTTATGTCTGTTTTTTTTTTGTCATTTTTTAATGCTGACAGTTGTGATTTGAATATTTAAGTTAGAAGTCTCTTTGCTTAATAATTAATTTCCTTGACTTTACATACATATGTATTTTAACTACAGTTTTAACCTTTTAAAACAAATTTGATAACAGATAACTTAGAGCGGCATACCGCTCTAAAAAACTAATAAACGTGGTCTCTGTCGTATCATAATACGACAGAGACCACGTTTATTAGTTTTTTGAACCTATGGGAAACATAAAAGCTGGTCAAGAGCGAGTTGGACTCGCGCACCGAGGGTTCCGTTTAAAAATCATTAAAAAAATCATTAGTTCCACTATCGGTCAAGCAATGGTGCTGACCTAAAACTGCAATATTAGAAAAAGTGTGCTATTTAGAGACATCATTTTATTTTTCCTGTAACCACATATAAACTTTTCACATAGAATAGTTTCAGATTTTTTCTATGCAAACTTCGGCGATAATGGGACGGTATTTTGTTTTACACCTCTCGTCAAACGTCGAAAAATATGAGGCGTAAAAAAAATTGAGAATGTGCAAATAGCGGTCTTTCATATGATACCCCACATGCCCTAGTAGCCCCACTTCAATTTTTTAAGACCCCCGTTCAGGTTGGAAGGGATTGCTAAGCACAATTTGCTGAGCTTGTCTGAGTTTGTTAATCACTCGCGATATCGCGAGCGTACTTCAGTCGCCTCGAGCATCATAGCGCCTTAAGGAAACAATCATGAGGTGAAGTAAAAATAGGTTGGTAGTTTACAAAAATATAAATTGGATCGGCCAACTGTATCAATTCTCCAATTAATTTTTTTTAAGTAGGTTTCACGACGGCCACCAGTGAATAAAAATAAATCTACACGCGGCGCTGTAATGACATCGATGCGCAAACTGTTCTAGACTCACCAGGGTGTTTATTGTAAAAAAAATATTGTGTTCTGAATATTGAAATTTTTGTTAATTTGTATGTAATATCGATTTTAAATTCTTATATTGTTAAATAGTGTAGCTGAGATAATATTTAGAAATCAATTCGAAATCTTATCTCAGCGAAAATTTTTCATTTTTCATTTACGAATATTTTGTATGTTTTCCTAAAGCGTCTTTAGATTTAGTTAAAAATGCATGTGGGAGAGGGGCGTGATGAGATGGCTCGTAAAAACACTTACCGCCTTACTTATAAACGCGGAATAAAGTTATACTAGGTATAAACGTCAAAAATTTATGGTTATACCGAAGTTATTCATGGTATAACTTTTTGTAAGGCGGTTTCTCATTCATTCATTCTACCAATGAATTTAATGCTTCATTTTTTGCTTTATTTGGTTAACTTTAATTACTTATTTTAATTTCAAGGAAAATAGACCCATGAATAATTAAATTGTGCAGTCGCCAGCGTATTATGCTACACGAAACTGTCAGATTTCTCCAAACCATTTTAAACTTTAAAATGTTCCCGATTAAGTTCAAAATCGAACGAGAAAATTTGACAGTTTGTCGTAACTTCATGTGCTGGCCACCGTACAAAGTTTGAGCTGAGAGTGGATTTAAATCGAATTTACGGGCTTCCATTCGCCAGTCCACTGTTCCGTGTGGAGCCGGACGTAAAGAATAGCACCACCCCATTTCCTCCCGTGGATGTCGTAAAAAGCGACTAAGGGATTTACTAGAGAATGGGCAGCAGCGTTCTCTATGCATTTTTAACACCATACTGCGATCACCAACCCGCCTGCCAAGCGTGGCGATTATGGCAAACCCCTTCAATTTGGGGAGGCCTATGTCCAGCAGTGGACGCCTTTCGGCTGAAATGATGATGATGATGATTCGCCAGTCCGCGTATTTAAGTGTTGAAATATTGTCATTATTTATATCCTCAAAGCAAAGTCTAATCCCAACAAACTTACCACCACAATTAAAACACGCTATAATATTCTGTTATGCTAAAACTTATTTAGTTAACATTGCACTTAAAAGGACTTAAATGTGATTTTCCTGTGCAAGCAAACATTATTCTGAGCACAGCTTAGTTTTGCGTTCGAGCAAGTTATTTGCCAATTACTTTACCTCTTGCTTTTTCTTTACTTCTAGTAGTTTCTGTTGCTAATTGAAAATATATTGTGTTGTGAATAAAAGGAATTGGGAGCGAAAGTAAAATAGAAAACAATGTCTCAACAGGATTAACCTAGTTTTCTTAAGGCGACGATAACTTAATGAATTTATACTGAAGATCATGTCTAAATGAATAGTGCATAGGATTTGGAAAAAATATGTGTTAAATAAGAGTATTTTCTTAATAACTTAATATATGAATATTTAAGATTAGGTTTATAATACATAGTGAAATTAATTTGTAAAATTATGTCTAAAGCGAATAAAAAACTGAGAATCAAGAAAAATCTATCAAGCGTATTTTTCTGAAACCTTCACCTTTTTAAAGATAATTTTATTATTGATATTTTTGTATACGGGTTTTATTAAAATACCTTTATTTTTATGTATAAAATGTAAATAATGCGTCTTATTTGGGACAGCGCTCCTGGATGGGCGAATCCTATAACTAGCTGGACGTACGACGCATTACGTGAGCTCAGTACAGAACACGCAAACTAACTACTCAAGGTCATTGGCACATATCTGCGTCTTAAAAATAAGTTTACTAAGAATTTTACCTCGTTTTGTAGGTCGACTTACAGACAACCATTCGAGGTCCAAATATAAATTCTTATTTCGATTTACTCAACAACATTGTTGTAATTTACGAGAGTCTAGAAAATGATTATCGTCTTTTTCAAGAATTGAGCTTCTAAGAAAATTAATTTAAGTAATAGAAAATAATGTAGATTTTAGACTTGTTTCAGTTTATTTGAGTTACCATCGAGACATTGGAGGGCACATTGTTTTTTAGTACTTTCGAGAAATAATATTGAGTTATTAATTTGAACTTATTCTGCTAGTCAAAACAATACTGTTCAATGGAAATTGTAATAGAGGAGATGGTGTGCAAGTTTTTTCTGCGTGTACAAATTTATTGCAGAGATAGCCTAGGGGCTTGTGGCTAAGTAATAATAGCCACACGGGCCGATCGATCAAGTTAAGCTACGCTTGCCGCGGTAGGTCCGTGGATGGGTGACCATCTCTAAATACCAATACCCCTCCGTGTCTCGGAAAGCACGTTAAGCCGTTGGTCCCGGCTGTCAATCGTGATTCTTTGCCAGTCGTTACGGGTCATCAGAAGCCCGAAAGTCTGACAACCAGTCTTATCAAGGGGTATCGAATTACCCAGTAACTGGGCTGTAGAGGTCAGATAGGCAATCGCTCCATACAAAATACTGGTATTCGGTTAGACTGGAAGCCGAACCCAACATAGTAGTAGTTGGGAAAAGGCTCGGCTAACAATGATCGAGCCCATCCAAACCGAGGCTAATAACCTCACTAAACTAAAAACATTACTTCAATATTAGAAATACTACTCCCAAAACGACTATCCTTCGCTACAAGTCTTTTAACTAGACAAAAGAAGCTCGACCACTGCATGGCGATTTTTTCCCGCTGCCGTTGTTGTTTGTCTGAAAAACCCTATGTTTGCTCATTCTAAAGATAGGCCAGCATCCCAGATTTGCAATTCAGCTACTATTTTTGGCTGAATACTAAGCCAGAAGTCAAGCCAAGCAAAAGTTTCGTGACATAAAATGTGGATGTGGAGGTTAGATAGGCAGTCACTCCATGTAAAATATTGGTAGTGATCTGACCGTCAGACAACTACTTGATAAGCCTCGAGGTCGAACCTAAGGCACGCACCTTTGAATTTTGAAACAACGATATAGGAAAACATCATCAGGAAAAGGCATGCCTTAAAAATATTTCTCGAAGGTATGTGAAGCCAAGTCAGTTTTTATGCCACCCATGAGGCATAAAAATTGACATCAGGATAGTCACACGAAAAAGAAGAATCAGAAATGAAAGGATTCTCAGAGCGGCGGGAATTGGGTACGCCGCAATTGTGGCGATAATTCCCCTCTTTGAGGAGTGGCTAGAGAAGCGCCACGGTGTCCTCATCTTCCGCCTGACACAGGTCTTCGTTGTTTCGGGAGATTCCTGTTTCGTATTAGGCGGGAGGAAACGCCCGGGTGTTACCACTGTGTGGATCGCCCGGAGGACACGGTGGAGCATACGGTGGAGGTCTGCCCGGCTTGGGCAGAGCACCGCCGTGTCCTCACGGAGGCGATCGGTGGCGGCAGTCTCTCGCGTCCGGCCCTGGTTCAGGCTATGGTCCGGACTGAGACTGCATGTGGGAGGCAGTCACCTCCTTCTGCGAAGCAGTAATGCTTGCGAAGAAGGAGGCGGAATGCGTGAGATAGGGGCAGTCTGTGCGCCCTCACGCCCCTTGTCGCCACAGGAGACGCCCTGGGCGGCAGGAATCGGTAGTCGATTCCCGGCCGCCATAGGCGCGGGCTTGCGAATGGCGAGCTATGAGCAGCTCGCCGTCCGGTAACGACCAGGTCCGGGTCGACGACGAGTTGTGTTCTACGCGCGCCTCATAAAGATGTCAGCATGCACTGACGTGGTCTACCAGAACCGCTGCTTGCCAGGATTGCGGGTTTGTCCGAAAGGGACACCGTGTCCGTGGGATACAGGCGACTGAAGGAATACGGGTGAGTTTTAGTCAGTAAAAATCTGACACGCCCTCCCGCAGAATGCCTGTATTAATGCTCAGCATTGAATGCCTCTCACAAGGTGGACCGATGACCTGAAAATTGTCGTCGCTGAATGCGAGAAGTACAGACTCGGTCGACGTGGCGAAGCTTATGGGAAGCCTACGTCCAGCAGTGGACGTCTTTTGACTGACGTTATGATTATAGATTTTCAAAACAAAACTAGGTATGATCTATATGTATTTACTCCAGAAATTACAATTAAAACAAAACTGCATGTTAGTAAGTATACAAATAAGAACATAAAATACACAAAATTAATTAAACTAGTCTCGGTGACGTGATTAAACCAAGAGATTGTTCGTACTAGACAAAGCAAACCTTTTTAGTAGATTCTAAGTAAACCACTTTTGTAAAACATTCGAAAATTATACTAGACACAGCTGGTTTTAACACATAAAACGTACGTACTTGAAACATAATTATATTTAAGGATTTACACACGTTTCAGTCAGTAGTTGGATTTCTATTTCATTTTCATTTCTGATTTTGGTATGTCAAAGAGCAGCAAATTCTACAATTTGTTTACATAGAATATTTATACAGCCGTTAATTTAATTGAGAAACTCAAAAACTTATTTTTGTGAGTGATTCTAAATTACATGTCTAAATATTATTCTTTTAAAATTTTACACTACAATAACCTTTTTCAAGAGAGTATCATTTATAAATGTTAGAGCCGTTTGGGGTTGAAACACTAGGGCCATGGGGTCCGAGTGCCCACTTAGGTTTTCGAGACGTCACCAAGCAGTTGGTCGACTCTTCACGTGACCAGAGGGCTGGCCTATTTATTGGCCAAAGAATCAACATTGCCATACAACATGGCAATGCTGCCAACCTTTTGGGCACTTTTCCTTATGAGAGTGATGAGGACGAAACCTTTGATTCTTTCCCTTCCCTTTTTTATATACTTGTACATATTATTATTTTAAGATTATAAGGTAGCTTTTAAATTATATAAATACTAGCTTTTGCCCGTGTCTTCGCGCGCGTTAATTTAAAATTTGACAATCAATTCGGGTCTTACTCTGCTTGCTCTTTAAAAAAACTCTTAACACACTACTGAAGTTCCTATAAAAATATAATTCAATCATGATTTGAAAGACACGTGGTGCCATCTATTATTGTAAGAACGTTATTGTTATTTCCCTCGGGAACAGTACTTTTTTTTGGGATGAAAGGTACCCTATGTCCGTTTCTGTACACGTGACAACGTATACGCAAAACTTCAGGATGATCGGTTCAGTGGTTTAGTCGTGAAAAGGTAACAACCAAACAAACTTACTTTCGCATTTATAATATTAGTTATAATTACGAGTATTTAGAAAGCCTATAACAAAGTATTTTCAATGTTTTGAAAAAACTATGATATCAAATACCTAGGTTTTAAAAATAACATTATTATATTATTTTCAACGAGAATAAATACATAAAAGAAGTCATAGCCATTAAATAAAAATACCATAAGAATTCAATTCATTCCCCTCACCCTATCTTCAACTTCGAATACTCTTCAATGAAGAAGCTAATTCCGAAAACTCGGGGCTCCGTAACAGCACTCCATTCTCAATCAAAATCTTAAAAGAGTTTACCAAAATCAAGAGCAGTAAATAAATAGGAAAGAAAGGGATTCGATCAAGGTCAAGACAGTTATTATCTCCGAAAGAAAACAATGTTTAAGTCCAAAAAAAAACGTTCTAGTAAAGTCAAGAAACTTGAATTGCCCGTATTTTCAAGTCAATACTCAATACTCAATATTTTATTTGCATTCCACAAAGTGAACGTGATGAGTTTCTCAGTGATTTCTAGGGGACTTTTATGATTGTTAACACTTTATTTTTTATTTATTTTTTATTTACGTCGTGGTCACCAATTTAGAGGTATGAGGAAAAGGGTGTAAAGTTCACTCATACTCTATAGTAAAGGGAAGATCCTCCGACCAGACGGGTTTTGTGTTCGGTGGGCAACTGCCCGACGGTTGAAGTCGGGATGTTGTATATATGCTAGTCGCGCGGTAAACTCTGATAGCGCGATGCAGGATTTGTGACGTCAGGTCTTTGATGCGTAGTTTGCATGTGGCGTTGTTGATACCGCCACATAGTTATGTATATTTTTATAATTGAGATAATATGTATATTTTTCTTCTTGACATTTTTATCGGTGTTAATGTATCTACCCAAGGTTAATGACATGAATACATGAATATCTTTTTTTTTTCTTCTCTTTACATTGCTATCGGTGTTAATGTAACAACATTTTATTGAATTTGAAATTTTGAAACCTGTCACTCATATATCCGTTATATTTTTTTAAAGTTATAATTACGTCTTCATGTTATGGTTTTAAATTTTAAATAAAACGTCTCGATATAATGTTAAAATTGTTCATGAAATAAATAATAATAAATACTAAAATAAATCGTAAGTAAACCTGTACCCTAATTACGTAACATACTTTTAACACAATCTGAATGACACTGACGACCGAATGAAGCTGAACGCGATCAGCACATAAACCATGTTTAAGAGCCGTCATGACGGTTATTAAACATGGTTTGTGCTGATCGCGTTCAGCTTCATTCGGTCAAAATTTGCCCTAAATTCGTCTTAATTTAACAAAGTCTAAAGACCTGTTTAAACGATCTAAATCATCGTGGCAAATACAATTTAAAGTGCTTTAGAATTTTTCACGGACTTAATTCTTTTATGGCCTATTCTTTGCGTTCAATGAGGTATTCAAATCGTTTGTCTCTTAAGTATTAATTTAATAAAGAAACGGCCATTGGGTCTGAGTGCCGGCATAAAAATATTGGAGGTTCTTAAATGATAAAAGAATTTTGGGTCAATAAAATCAATGATCAGTGTCCTAATTTAAAAGAAAAATCTTATAAGCAGTAGATTTTAGAGCGTTTACGTACTGCATTTTCCTACTTGAACAGTGGTGATCTAATGGAAACGGCCAAGACTTACGCGTTGTAGGTCGTAGGTTTGAACCCATCCACCATGGGATCTGGAGGCAAAAGTCCACGCGCATATATGGGAGTGGTGCGAGGAGGTGAAACGCCAGGGCGTAACTCCGCAGCCGCGAGAAATCACGGTACAGCGGACAGAACTCCGGCGGGATCTCATGGAGAGTGCGATTGTCGCAACCCAGCGCTGGGCACGCCACAATTGCGGCAATAAGTCCCCTCTTTGAGGAGTGGCTAGAGAGGTGCCACGGCGTCCTCACCTTTCGCCTGACACAGGTCCTCACAGGACATGGTTGTTTTGGGAGGTTCCTGTTCCGGATAAGGCGGGAGGAAACGCCCGGGTGCTACCACTGTGTGTATCGCCTGGAGAACACGGTGGAGCTTACGGTGGAGGTCTTCCCGGCTTGAGTACCACCGTGTCTTCGCGGTGGTGATGCGCGGCAGCGATCTCTCGCTTCCGGCCCTGGTCCAGGCCATGATACGGAGCGAGAGTGCATGGGAAGCCGTCACCTCCTTTTGCGAAGCAGTAATGCTCGCGAAGGAGGAGGCGGAACGCGTGAGGGAGAGGCAATCTGTGCGCCCCACTCCGCCCAGAGTGGGAGAAGTTATTTGATAATTTCCCGCCGAAAAAAAAGGCTCGTACCCATAAGGGCACTTTTAATTAATTATTTCATAACCACTGCTCTCAGTGGTTATGAAATAATTAATTAAAAGTGATAAATTATTTCATAACCACTGCTCTCAAAACAGCGAAGAAAAACATCATGAGGAAACCCGGCATGTCTTAGAACCGAAAATTCGAAGACATTCAACAATCCGCACAGGGTAACAGGGCGTCAGTGTATTATGGGTCTGATAGGGGATTCGAGACAGAGCGGAGATTTGTGTCCTAACTGAGCTTATTACGTATTGGCTGACTATTATCGTAAGCAATGCATAGTATAGGAAAATAATTTATTATACAAAAGTCGTTTGGCATGATACTCGTACAAGGACCATAATATAAGTATAAATATTGATGACCAAATTCTTATAAAAGCTAACCTTATCTGCTGAAACGAATACTCTCAGATTTTATGGAAAACATTTACATTTTTGATGCAAACTGAGCTTAATATAAGTTAATTTTATTAAGAGCCGAGAACAACGTAAATATTTATTATATTCTTCCAGCAATCAGGCTTCTGAGTGTCCCAGATTATGTGCAATGTTGATTTAATCCTGCTCTGTATTCTTAAGCTTTTCTTTGTCGTTTTATTTAAATTTACTCTGTGAGAGGTTCTGGGTAAAGACAGGATTTAACCCTTTCCGTAAAGGAGTTATATTATCAAGTGGCAAAGTCACTTGCAAGATTTTTTTATGAGCTGTGTAAACTTTTCACAGCCTGTGCCCCAGCAGTGGGAATATTATAGACTGACTAGCTTTTGCCCGCGGCTCCGCCCGCGTGGATGTCGGTTAACGCGTAAAAAAGCAGCTTATGTCCTTCTCCATATCGCAGGCTATTTTTCTGCCAAATTTCATGACGATCAGTTCAGCGGTTTAGGCGTGAAAACGTAACATACAGACAGACAGAGTTACTTTCACATTTATAATATTAGTATGGATATAGTAGGTATATAGTATGGATAATCGACATCCCTGAGCTGCTGAGCAAAATTGGGCTGCGTGTATGTTCTTCATTTTTGCGTAAGTCTCGTATGTTACACGTACCAATAACAAGAATAACCTATAGACAAAATTCCTACATGATTAGGGCGGGCCGCATGTATAATGAAACCTGCCAGGATTTTGACATAGATCTTTTTACTACCAGTGTGCCTAAATTAAAGAAGGCTCTTTGCAATCACTTTTTTGACAAAATAGCATAGCCCTTGCATTATATAATGAATATACAGAACGCGAAAGTAACACTGTCTGTTGCTTTGTACAAGTTAATTGTTAGTCTACGTGTGAAAACTTGTAATTGGCCCTCATCATGTTAGAACTTTGTAACCATTGTGTCTGTCCACAAATGTCCAAAAATAATAAAATAAAATAAAATAATGCGTATGCTATTATACTATGTGTAAACTTGCAGATTCATTTCGTGAATTTCTGGCTAATGATGGTTTAAGATCCTGGTACAACTCTTGGATCTAGATTTCAAACCTAGCCTAGCCTTTTTTTCGGGCCCTGTCTTTTCGATAAAACCAGTGATAGACATCATTTTAATACTAGAAATAAAGATAAAATAGATCAACCATTTTTCATATAGTCAAAAGTACATACATCTTTTATGGTGTACTGCGTTAAATGTTACAATAAAATACTTCCTGATATATTACAATTAAGTGAAAGAAAATTTAAAACTCATATTGAAACACTTTGTAAACAAGTATATTACAAATTAGAGGATTATATACAAGATAACAATGCTTGGAAATATGCTGGTCCTGCTCCATAGGACAATTTAGGTCTAGACAAAATCAAACTGGTTGCAAATTTAACTGTATAATTTATAATTTTTATGATATTAATTTTATTTTCTGTGATATATACCTTATAGGTAACTACAGTTTTGAGCCGTTTGGGGTCGAAACGCTCGGGTCATGGGGCCCGAGGGCACGTCTCCTTTTTAAGGAAATTTCTCGCCGACTGGTCGGCATTTCACGTGACCAGAGGGCTGGCTCTTTCTTTGGCCAAAGAATTAGCATTGCCATCCAACGTGGCAGTGCTGTCAGTGTTCTGGGCACGTTTCCGGATGACAGCGATGCGGACGAGTACTTCTACGCCTAAGTGTCCTTTTATTTTACTTTGTATTTTTTTGGTTTTATATATTTAGTTTGTTAGTCTTTTAATTTAATACCTAGTGTAAATGGTTAATAAATGTACCTAACCAAGAAAATTTGAAACTCATATTAAAAATACACTTGGTAAATAAGCATATTACAAATTAGAGGATTATATACAAGATAAGAATGCCGGGAAACATGCTGGTCCTGCTCCATAGGACAATTCAGTCTACTCAAAATCAAACTGGTTGCTATTTTAATTGTATTATTTAATATATTAATTTTATTTTCTGTGATTAATATACTTTAACTCACACACTGACTTATTGTATGGTTAAATTTTCAATGTTTGTAAATATGTGAGCACTATGTATCTATCGCATTTATTATGTCTGTCATTACTTCACTTTTAATCCTTTTTACCTATTGTGGTATAAGAAATTTTTATTCTAGGTACATCGTCTTCACCTATAATATTATTAATTAATATATACAAATTATTGATAACATTTTAAAAGAGTAAGTATGTAGTTTCTTGCCCATTCGTCTCCATACATAACTGCCTTTTGGAAAGGGCGACTAGAATCAATTAACTATTTTTGTAATTTTTGGCATTTAAAAGTGCCTTTTACGTGCCTATTTGAAATAAATGATTTGACTTTGACTTAACAGAATACCAGCGCTGCAACACTTATTTTTAAATGTCGCAGCATCATGTTGAGATAGGAGCCTTTTGGCCACGTACAGGATTTTGTTTTCATTTTACTTTTGTTTTTAGGGTTCTGTACCTCAAAAGGAAAAAGGATCACTCGTGTGTCTGTCTGTCTGTCTGTCTGTCTGTCCGTCTGTCACAGCCAATTTGCTCCGAATGTAATGGACCGATTAAATTGAAATTTGGAATACATATCAAGTTGAGAGACCCAAATAGGTACGGACGTGAACCGTAAATAAATGAATTTAGAATATTGGGGTCAGTTTTGGGGGGCAAACAAGAAAATTAAAAAAAGTTTTGCAAATTGTACCGTGTGACATATCAGATGAAAGGGCTTACTGCGGGGGAGGAGTGAGGGAGTTATAAGTGAAAATAGACGAAAATTGACCATTCCCCCCCTTATCTCCGAAACTACTGAACCTAAAATTTGGGAAAAAATACAGAAATTAGTTCTATACTTATAGATTACAGGAAAATCTATAAGAAGTCTATGGTCTTAAAATAGCATGGTAAATCTCTCGATATTGTGCGTACAAACTTACATTTGCAGTTGGAATGTATGGGAGATTATGTTTACCAACTACAATATTAAGTTTGTTATTAGGATAAATTCTTTCCAAGTACGGAACCCTTCATTGTTCGTGGTCCGACACGCACTTGGTCGGTTTTTTATTTTATTATGTTTTTTAATAATGTTAGTATGAATCCAACCCAACACCACACCTTGCGCGCGGTCTACACACACAGGCAACGTGATCATCGTGTCATCGGCAAGCTGAGGCGCGGCGCGGCGGCGACACATCTCGGCCCGATGACCTCCTCGCTTCCACGGAGCCTACCGCGACGGACGATACTTCTCTTAAACTAATATTTTCTGTTTGTCCGGGAAAGTTTACTCTTTGTAATAATTACGGCATTAAACCATTGCCTATTTATCATACAGTCCACTTTCATTTGCTGCCCGCACTAACAAACAATGAGTGTGTTTAGTTTAAAATGTGGTTTTCCTCTAGGACTCCCCAAAAATACTTTTCCATTCCTTTTTTTTTCCAAAACCCCAATCAAAATGAAGATTTTTTTTAAATATTAAATCCAAAACATCTAATATAAATACCTTAATGCTTACTGGCATAATTATAAAACCATCAAAATTTCTCATTAAAACTTCTAACAAGTTTTCAGTTACTTCAAAAACATTATTGTCAATATAAAACTTAAGTCCACACAGAAGTGACAGATTACCATAAATATCACGAAAACTCATTTCCGAAAACGAAATTGTCTCCTAAGAAAACACATTAGTATAACACCTATTTCCATAATAAAAACTTTAATCGTTCGCGAAAACTTAAAATAAGTGCTTTTTTATGTCACGAAACTTTAGCTTGGCTTGACTTCTGGCTTAGTATTCAGCCAAAAATAGTAGCTGAATTGCAAATCTGGGATGCTGGCCTATCTTTAGAATGAGCTACCTTAGGGTTTTTCACACAAACAACAACGGACGCGGGAAAAAGTTGGCATGCAGTGGTCGAGCTTCTTTTGTCTAGTTAAAAGACTTGTGGTGAACGATAGGCGTTTCGGGAGCAGTCTTTCTAATATTGAAGTAATATTTTTAGTTTAGTGAGATTGTTAGTATGTACCGTGTGGTGCCGGACGTAAAGAATAGCACCACCCCATTTCCTCCCGTGGGTGTCGTAAAAGGCGACTAAGGGACTTGCTAGAGAATGGGCAACAGCGTTCTCTATGCATTTTTATCCCCATTCATTACTGCGATCGCCAACCCGCCTGCCAAGCATGGCGATTATGGGAAACCCCTGCCGCCCAATCGGGGGAGGCTTATGTCCAGCAGTGGACGTCTTTCGGCTGAAATGAAGATGATGATGATGAGATTGTTAGCCTAATTTTGGATGGGCTTGATCATTGTTAGCCTAATCTTTTCCCAACTACTAATATATTGGGGTTGGCTTCCAGTCTAACCGAATGCAGCTGAATACCAGAATTTTACATGGAGCGATTGCCTATCAGACCTCTACAGCCCAGTTTCTGGGTAATACGATACCCCTTGGTAAGACTGGTTGTCAGACTTTCAAGCTTTTGACGACCCGTTACGACTCTCAAAGATCCACGAATGACAGCCGAGACCATCAGCTTAACGTGCCTTCCGATGCACGGAGGGGTCTCAGCATGTAAATATGGTCACCCATCCACGTACTGACCGCGGCAGGCGTAGCTTAACCTGATAAATTGACGCGTGGGGTGTTATTACTTGGCGATGGGCTCGATACAGTGACTGAATGATCACGCGATGCGTAACGTTGGATTGCCGCCGCAAACGGGTGCGGTTAAGATGTAGTTGCACTAACAGTGCTCACATTGGCCGTATATATGCAGTATTGATTTCACGATCGGAGATATTCATTGAACGTGATTGCAAACTGACATACGTGTAGATGAAGTTAAGAGTTTTGACTCAAAGTAGCCGGTGACATTTTTGCCGCTGCCGGTTGTAGCTCGTCTGAACGAACCCTTAATGGTTAGATAATTTAACTAGGTCACAGTAATCGATTTTGTTGAGCGAAATAAACTAGCAATTAATATTAATAAGGAGAAAGATCCTGATAGCACTAGAGTAGCGAACCAGAAAGGTAGTGCGGTAATTAAAATCTCATTATGGCGTCGCTATGTTAGTAATGAGCCTGATGGTTTTCGATAAGACTTCCAATATGGACAATGTGAATTCTGTAGAACAAGTAGGAGTGATTCTAGAAAGTTCACGAGCAAAATTTTGAACAGTAAGTTATTCCCAAAGCGAGGAGAGTTTTAGTGCCTTATTTACATATCTTTACTGCGAGTCTGGACGTTTTAAATCGGTGTTTCACATTTCTGGATTTAAGTTCTGGATTATTAGTACGAAGGATATAGCATCAGTCTTATCCTTGACTTAAGTCAATGTGGCTGTATTTTAACCACCAAAAAAAATCTTTCCGTATCTTTATTTTTCAACAAAAGAACATAAAATAATGATACATAGAATACTCTTTATTATGTATACCATACAAATTACAGATATAAATGTAGAAATTTTACAAAGTGACCCAATGGGCAGTCTTATCGCTAACTACTGATCCTATGTTTTACCAATCAGTATTCGTTATAAATTAAACTAATACTGTCTTTTTTCAAACAGTTTCTTTGTTACTAGTCAACAGTAACAGAGTATTACAGTCATTACCTAGCATCCTTGTGAAAAATAAACTCCTTAGCAACACTTTTCTCAGGTAATTTGTTTGTAGGAAAAGCTCCTTTTACAAGAAGGAATTTTTGTAGGTAAAACAGTATTACCGCTTTCTATTTCATGAAAGATGATACAATTATTACATGACTAGTTATCAGAGGCGGAAAGTAAAAGTATGTATAGAAAATTTAACATAACATAGAATAAAGAAAGAAAATACGTTTATTTGTGGTAAACATGATGCAAAAAAGAACACAAACACAAAAAAAGAACAATTTAGGGGAAAATGTACGTCACATCGGCTATCGCTGAGCATATTGCTGCGGTCCTATGCGAGACAGAGCCCCAGCGCTGGTTTTCAGCGACCGCTGGCGTTGACGTCATGACGTCAGCCGGTGCAGCATACTATCCATATCCATAATTCCTTACTTTACTTCCAACGTTTTCACGCCTAAACCCCTAAACTGATAGTCATAAAATTTGGCAGACACATAGCCTAGGATATGGTTCTCCATATCCCAGGCTATATATATGTCTGCCAAATTTCACGCCATAGGCTTCTTTCTACGTGAGAACCGACATCCACGCGGGCGGAGCCGCGGGCAAAATCTATACTCCATTTACTATAGCATTAGACAAATAGCGGCTAAAATGATAGGTAGTCAATGGTGCCGATTCCCTTCTTCACAAACTAAACTAAATTTAAGTTCATTGCATCTTTTTCTTTCTATTTCATTAAGAAAAGGACGGAAGATAAATTTTAGTTTAGTCCTGTCAAATTAATCAGCGCTTGACGTAAGTTGACGTAATTTTAGTCGGTAAGTTTTGAATCACGTCTAAACTTGTATGGAGTAGTGAACGGCGCTGATTAATTTGTTAGGACTAAACTAAAATTTATCTTCTGTCCTTTTCTTAATGAAATAGAAAGAAAAAGATGCACTGAACTTAAATTTAGTCTAGTTTGTGAACAAGGGAATCGGCACCATTGTGTAATATTTTTGAAATTACTGCACTTTAGAGATATTTTTTTAATGTAAATGGTAAAAAGATTACAGTGCTTTGTATTTATCCCGAAATAACAAATAATAATAATAAACGTACAAAAGGGTGAGAAGAGTTATTTGCCTAATGTTGTCACGTCATCACGTCAACGCCGGCTGTCTATAAGTTTTCCTTTTCTTTTGTAATGTGTAATCTGATGTACAATAAAGCATATAAATCCATACTAATATTATAAATGTGAAAGTAACTCTGTCTGTCTGTCTGTCTGTCTGTCTGTATGTTACGTTTTCACGACCAAACCGCTGAACCGATCGCTATAAAATTTGGCAGAGATATAGCCTGGGATATGGAGAAGGACATAGGCTACTTTTTTACGCGATAACCGACATCCACGCGGGCGGAGCCGCGGGCAAAAGCTAGTAAACTATAAAAAAGTAAACTCTACTTCGATTTAGCAGACTATATTATGAGCTGTAAGTTTTTAGCAAGTAGTAGTAAGTTTAGTAGAAAGTGGAACCCATTAATTTTATTTCGGTTTGTAATTTGCATTTAGGTCACGTCTGCTACTAAAATTAATGCGGGTATTTAACTAACGCTTTCTGCTTGTTTAATTAAATTTTAAATATTATAAAATTTTAATTTTAAACATATAACATAATTATATTATTGTAATCCTCTTTTAATTTCCTTTATTTTGCTACGCTACTCGATAGGTTTGGTATTTTTTTAATTAACGTATTACTCGTTCGCGCCAAACAACCGCCATTTTCTTTTTTTTTTAAACACCTATCTAAGGACACTTGGGTTTTTAAGAAAAATATAACGATACCTTAACTGTTAAAATCCATCCACCCGTTTGGAAGATACGAGGAAATTAATTTGATTAATTTATTTAATTATTATTATAATTTTATTTTTATATATTTAAATATCTCGGGACCCTGGGATCCCGGACCTTTGGAAGGCGTACGAGGGGCCGAAGCTAACTCGCAGAGGCCCGTTAGACGCTTTTTAATTAAATGGGCACCAACCGACGATTATCCCTGTACGCTCTATACAAGTGCACCCAAGGACAACCCTCGGTTGGTGTAGAGCTATTGCAGGATATGGAAACAAAGATATTGGACTATGGGTTTGGGTGGTTAAAATGAACTGGTTACCTAAAACTATGGAAGGACTATGGCCCCTGCCTGATCAATGTTTTATTATACACGGATAAAATGGCAGGGGGTAACTTGCACACTCAATAATGGGCCCCCGAAAACGGTCGCTAGCACATAGTGACGTAATGACAAGGGAGCAACATATCCTGAGGTGCTCGAGGAGTGGAGAGGTATTCCACGGCTCTTAGAACAATCCCAGAGCCCGGAAGATGGTCAAGATCCCTACAAGCACTTACTGGAATACTTCCTTCCTCCGAGCACGTTTGCTCTTGCGAATCTCCACTCAAGCCAGCCAATAAAGGCAAGAATGAGGTGGGAGCTCAGTTCCTTGTCAGTGTTCACTCCAGTCGGCCAATGAAGGCAAGCTAGAGATGAGGAACATGACTTCTCCCGGGAGATAGGGTCTGTGGGGTCGCTACTGCCCAACAGCTCGCCACATGCTACCCTGCGGGTTTCTGTATCTCTCTTGGTCTGGCTCCTCACCCTAGACATGTTCCGGGAAAGTAAACTCTACCGGCACAGACCTAGAGTTCGAAGCGCGCAAGCCCCACCACGACGTCAATGTAGAGATACGGCGGTATTATTATTATTATATACAAGATCCCCGCGAAAAACCCAACCCTTCCTTGACAGTCGGGTAAAAATAGGAGAGTATAATCCAAAATAACAAATTCGTAACATAGACAGGCAAGGGTACGAAAACAAAAGATCTCATAAGTTATTTATACGATGATGTATTACGTAAAGATAAGATAAATAAAATATCGTGTTGAAATACAACAAAATTGGTAATACGACAAGGATATTAAAATTAGGGTTTCTTGTTGAAACATCCGATAATTTGATTCTATCTTTAGATATGCGATGAGCAAGAAATATCCGCCTTCTTAAAGGAAAGGCGAATTCGTAAGTATGTCAAGATTTACCTACTTTTCTCTTTTTTATCTTACGATATTCGTCGGCTAGTATATTATGATAAATATCATGTATGATCATTGATCATTTCTTCTTCTATTTATTCTCCATAAGTTATCATGACGACACGGAGGATTCTTTTAAATTTAGTTGGTTACTTATCCTAGGGGTGTCATGTTCCTACGCTACTTGTCAATAGTCATTAATTAAGATAATATTCTACGTCATTACTGACTTTATGGTGTTCATTGTTGCTTTGTGGTGTTGTTGTGGTGTTGGTGCAATTTAATAATACGTTTACCTCCTTACTAATAAACGTTGTATAGCGTCTGTATAGTTACACACCGATTTCTCTCTTTCACTCGTCAGTAATTTGACTTTCGAAAGAAGAAGACAAAGCGGTGTGTAACTATACAGACGCTATACAACGTTTATTAGTAAGGAGGTTAGGATACTGGTGGGGCTGCCAGGTTTCTGTAGTGCGTCAGGGAAGTTCGCAGATGCGCATGTAGATTGCTTTTACGCAACAATGCGTAAAAGGTGCGCAGGGTGTAGGCAGCTCCAACAGTGTCTTAAGCATGGTTGCGAGTCGTTTGGACTGTGAATACGTGGGTCACTGTTGTGCCGTCTCTAATGGGATGTCACAGCAGTGACCAAACGTATTTCGTGTTAACTGTATTGTTTTCCTTGTTTTTGTTTATTATCTGTGCTTACTAACATAGTCGTAAGTTTTACTAACATTCTTGTTGAGTCTTGGTTACTCCAATAAAGCAAAATTCTATTCTATTCTATTAAAACTTCACGAGTAAACCTCAAATCACTAACTCGCTGTGAACAAACTTTGTGATAACTGCTCGCTCCACTTTTATATGAAAAAACCTTTGCCGTGAGACAATAAAGGGACCGAAAAAATACAACCATAGGAATGACTGTAAATTTTTTAACGGAAAGAAAACACAGATTGTTTTATGTGCTCTGGTTTTTAGCATAATTTAGGAATGAAATTTAAACGGTCGTAATAACTTTGAATAAATAAAACACGGAATCCTGTATGAAACTTATTGCATTTTTTTTTACTTGAAAAACATGGACTTTACTTATAATGGCTATAATAATAATAATAATAATCATTTAATTCGGAAAACATCCATAATGTGTTAGTATTACAACTTAGAAAAATATGTTAGTAGCACTAAAAAATCTATAAAAAAATCAAAACCACAAATTATGTATCTAAATAAAAATCAGTATTGAATAGCATTAAAACAAAATTAAATTAAATAACCATCAAAACAAAATCAAATCAGAAATAAATTATAAATTAACATTAAATTAAATTCAAATTAACTAACAATTATGACAAAAAGAAATTAAAATTAACTAACAATTATGACAAAAAGAAATTAAAATTAAATCAAAATGATGTCAAAATGAAATAAAAATAAAAATAAAACTAAAACATGACCATAAGTTATCTTCTACATCAATATCAATTCATATATCTTTCCTCAGCACCGGGCCCGCAGTTATGTCTACGGGACCAGTGCATCAGAAAAGGGCAGTCTGGCCTCCCCACAATCACCTTCAGGATGCTATTGGAGCTTCCACGTATCCTGCTCATTAGGGATGCTGTTCTTTTGCGCATGATAGCCTCAAAACTATCTATGCCTGCCCCGGCAAACATGCCCGACGCACTACAGAACCGCGGAAGCCCCAGCAACACACGAAAAGCATTATTGTACTGAACCCGAAGGGCGCTATAGGCCCTCCGCCTTTACTGGACGGAGAGAAGCAACGCAATTTATAAGTAAGTTGCGTTCGTCCAATGCAACCCGCAGGGTAATTATATATTACATTACACACTTAGCTTTTCTTTTTGATAGTTCAACAACATTCATGGCATCATTTACGTTAGGTACTTTAATTTACACACTGACCTATAATACTGTAAAATTTTAAGATAATCGTCTACTTTTATACAGTGTTTGTAAATATGTGAGCACCATGTATATAATTATAGCACATAAATAATTTATCTGTCATCAATTCACCTATAATTCTTTTACCTATTGTGGTATAGTCATTTTAATAAAGGTACATTATTATTTAATTAATGTATATACAAAATATTGTTAACATTTTAAAAAGAGTAAGTATGGGTTTTCTTGCCCATTCTTCTCCATACGTTCTCTACCTTTTGGAAATGGCAATGAGAATATTTTTTTTTTTTTTTTTTGTAAATATTACGTTAAAAAGTGCCTTTTATGTGTCTATTTGAAATAAACGGTTTGACTTTGATTTTGTTATCGATTCGACAAAGTTTTCAAACATATGAAGCAATGGATAAGCAATTTCAATCAAAGTCAATCGAATTGTGACTGAAGCCATGTTATGCAATTGGGGTACAGATCCACTAAACAGTTAGCTAACTGGCTAATATTTGTACCACGCCATACCTATTTGTGCCCATAGAAGAGAAGAAGATGGCAAGCTTATTATTAAAATTCGGGTCTTCTATGATATATACACACGAAGGTGTACAAAACATTTGGCATTAATAAAATTATTCTTTTGGAGATATCATCATCATCTCAGCCGAAAGACGTCCACTGCTGGACATAGACCTCCCACAATTGGGGGGATTGCCATAATCACCACGTTTGGCAGACGGGTTGGCGATCGCAGTTGGGTGTTAAAAATAAAGTTGTAATAGTTTGGAGATATAATAAACTGTATTTCGTCATTGTTATAATTGTGGTACAAGAAAGAGAGAAAATAAACTTATTTGACCCAAGTAGGCACGCAAGTGGTAACTAACGGTGCCGAATTACAGGTATAGGTCGTGGGTTCAAACCTAGGCAGGTATATTACTTTGTGTAATTTATTTCAACACCACTGCTTTTAAAACGGTGAAGAAAAATATCCTAAGGAAACCGGCATGTCCTAGAACTAAAAATTCGAAGACATTTGTGACGTCTACCAACCCGCACTGGACCAGCGTGGTGGATTATAGCCCGCTCTGTCTCGTGGAAACATTAAAGGCCGATTTTGCTAATTACTGGTCTTTATCGCAACTTTATTGCATTTTTTTATATTCCTAACCTAACACTACAGTCGTCATACACTACTTCACTTTAAATAACTCATTACCCATAAAACATTGATGAATTCGAAGAAAAAATGGCCGCAGCGTTTACCTGCCAGTATTATAGCAGAAAATTATAGTTAACGCTCCTTCAATTTCTGGTCTATAAATAGAACGGCTATTTGCCTTAGTGACGTAAAACAGGAAGGATTACTACAGCTCTACAGGTCAGTAGGATCATGAAATTAATTTGTAACGCCATGGAACACTATTAGGGAAAAAAGCCAAGAGCTAAGAGACCGTTGTAGATAAAAAAGGAAGAAAGATATAAGGAAGCAACATCCGTTAATGGATTTGGTTATTAATTTACATTTTTATTTAATTAGTTCAAAAAATATTCCAAGAGCAAACTTAACTTTGTAGTTGCTAAATGTACTCCCATACATTACCCGATATGCGTCACGGTCAATTCTTTAACTGCAAATGAAGGTTTAAAATCCCGCTAAGTCCCCACTATGACCGAATAGGTGATAATTATGTTTTTTTTTTTCCATTACTTGTGTTGTGAGATCTTTTTTCTTGCCAAATTTCATGTTTTGATTTATTTGTGAGTATCAAAATAATGTGGCATAAATGGCAATTTTTTTATTGCGTTGAACTAGAAGCTTGATTTTTTTTTATTTTTCACTAGCTGTTGCCCGCGGCTTCGCCCGCGTGGATGTCAATACTTCCCTAGTTGAATCGGATTTTGTCCGGAATTTCATGGGTTTTAATTATTTTGTTTGTAACCCCTTATAAATTATTTTTCTAAAATAAATTAACCTTAGTTACTCCTTATACTATCAGCTATCTGTCAGTGAAAGTCCCGTCAAAATCGGCCCAGCAGTTTTTGAGATTAGCAGGAACAAACAGGCCGACAGAGAGATACAAAAATTAAAAAAATTGTTTTTTTTTTTTTGGCATAAGAACCGTATAATTATACTCATATCACACACATATTAAATTCCTCCCCTTTAAAATTTACTACCTTTTTTACCCCGTTAAGGGTAGATTTTCAAAAAACCCTGATACACGTTATTTTTAATTTTTTGCTCTCAAGTGTGAATACCGAGTTTCGAGTTAATCGGACCGCGCGTTGAAATTCATATATATACAAACTGACACCCCCAATTCCCTTTGAGGGGTAGTTTGAAAACGAATAATGACAGACTTTATTACTTACTCACGAAAGTATTTGTGCCAAGTTTAAAGTTAATTCACCCCGTTAGGGGTAGAGTTTTTGAAAAATCCTGATACGTGTTATTCTTTATTTTTGGTCGCAAGTATTCTTACTGAGTTTCAAGTTAATCAAACTGCGCTGAAAAATTAATAATGAAAAATGTTATTACTTACTTAAGCAAGTATTTTTGCCAAGTTTCAAGTTAATCAACCAAATTATTAAGATTTTTCATACAAACTGTCATCCCCTATTTTATCCCCTTAGGGGTGGAATTTCCAAAAATATTTTCTTAGTTCACCTCTAGACCTCATAAGGCCAGCCCCAGCGGTTTGGGCTGTGCGTTGATATGTCAGTCAGTCAGTCAGTTTCTCCTTTTATATATATATAGAAGATATAGAGATAGCTTTTGCCCGCGGCTTCGCCCACGTGGATGTCGGAAAAAATCCAATGGGAACGTACTACCGGGATTGAAAGTACCCTATGACCGGGATTAAAAATACTTTTGAGTAATTCAAAAACTTAAAAATAAAAACTTTTGAGTTATTCAAGGCACGCAGATACTCCCTAAAAACTTAATTACCCCTCATTCTCCTGTTTGGGATCAATTCTCGAAAACCCCATATACTCGTAATCCTTTTTTTTTTTCTTTCAAAACTCAAACTCAAACTCAAACTCAAAGCATTTATTTCAAATAAACCAATTACAGGCACTTTTGAATTGTCAAGGGGTCGGTCAGTCAGAAAGATGAAGCTAGTTGCCCATTCCAAAGCGTAGTAGGTTCCTATGGAGAAGAACGGACAAGAAACTCCATGGACACTCTTTTAAAACAAAATATTGTTACAAAATATGGGTTACATCATTCATGTTGAAGTTATACATGTGAGAACAATGTAGAAAGACGTGCACGAAAAGAATGAGCACCTTAAGAGCGGATGTTTTGAAAAACGAATTATGACAAACTTTGTGTTTTATGTATTAAGAACGTATTTGTGTTGAGTTTCAAGTTTATGAACTAAAAAAAATTGATTTTTCATACAATCTAAATCTCCCCCATTTCACCCCTTTAAAGCCCTTCTTAGAGCCTACAATGTATGGAATGGAAATTTATTCTGAAATAGATCAGTGCGTTACGGTTTTTTTTTTTCCATACAATCTTTGACATCTCCCAGGGCCTTGTGCCAAGTTTAATGTTTATTAATAACTCAAGGAATAAGATTTTTCAAACAAATAAAATCACCCCTTTTTACCACTTTACGGGTTGAATTTTCAAAAATCCGTTCTTAGCGGATGCTTACGTCACAATAAATATCTGTTTGCCAAATTTCAACGAAATCCGTTCAGTGGTTTGAGCTATGTGTTGATAGTCATCAGTTTAAAAAAAAACTGAAATAATCAAACTTTATTATTAAATAAGATACGCATTCGTGCCAAGTTTCAAGTTTATGAACTCAAGGAATAAGATTTTTCAAACAAACGAAATCCCCCCTTTTTACCCCCTTAAAGGTTGAATTTTCAAAAATCCTTTCTTAGCTGGCGTGTACTCTACATATCCTAATCTATCCTAATCTATATCGATTCTCCCGGAGAAGGGGATGGGGAGGGTGCTCCGGGGGAGGGGCCCGTGGCTAAATAATAACAGCCGCACACGTCAATCGATCAGGTTTAACTACACTTAATTGTCGCGGTTGGTCTGTGGACGGATGACCATCTTTGCATACAGAGATCCGTCCGTACCTCGGAAAGTACGTTAAGCTGTTGGTCCCGTCTGTCATTCATGGATCTTTGACAGTCGTTACGGGAAGTCAGAAGCCCGAAAGTCTGACAACCATTCTTACCAAGGGGTATCGTATTACCCAGTAACTGCGTTGTGGAGGTCAGATAGGCAGTCGCTCCATGTAAAATATTGTAAAGTTAGAAACAGTACACGTGTAATTATATTATTTTTACTTGAATATAAAATTTTGCGACTGAACAACTTCAATAAAAAACTTCATCACCCTTTTCAGACCCTTGTGGGTTGCAAGCAAAGTTAATAAAAATCGGTTAATAATCATTTATAGCCCGAGTGTATCTTATGACAATTCCAATAAGCCCAAACACGGCAAGGATACATTGTTTAATTACGGAGTTCCGGTGCATAACTTCCGGCTTCATCTTCAGATCAGTTCGATGGTACCATTTTCATCAGAATTATTTATTTAAATATGCTTAATAGTCGCTTAACTATCTTAATCGAAATTATCTTATGGCCACCCGTGAAATACTTATCATTGAGGAACATTTGAGGCCGTTTGTGGTCTTCTTCATCAGTTCACCTTCATCAAATGATACTTACTGAATGCAAATGCTTGAGTTTTTGATGAAAATACAAAAATCGCTATATGTCTGCCTATAAAATTTGAGGAGTTCCCTCAATTCCTCATGGATCCCATCATCAGAACTGGATTTTGGAACCAATTTGGAAGTATATCCTTTAAAAAAAAAAAGAATTTGCCATATCGGTTCACAAACGATGGAGTTCTGAGGTAACAAACATTAAAAATAAAATACAACCGAATTGAGAACCTCCTCCTTTTTGGATAATCGGTTAAAAAATACAACGATTTACGTTTCTAAACATAAGCCGAAATTTTAGTGATTTTAACTTAAAAAATAAAGAATTTTAATTTAAAACAAAATTTCACCCCCCTTTTCATCCCCTTAAGGGTTGGAAATCCGACAACGCGCGTTAGCTTCCAACCATAAGCCTAGATAGTAAATTTTGTGATTATTCTTCGAAAATTAAGGAACTTAAATTCATCCCCCTTTTTAACCCTTCGGGGATGGAATTATCAAAAATGCTGAGACACGTATAATTTAATTTTCAATCATCAGCCTGAACACAAAATTTGAAGATCCTAACTTCAAAACTGACGGACTTTCATACAAACTTGCATCCCCTATTTTATCCCCTTAGGGGTGGAATTTCCAAAAATCCTTTCTTAGTGCACCCCTAGACCTCGTAAGGAACCCACGTGCCAAGTTTGGGATGTCTAGACCCAGCGGTTTGGGCTGTGCGTTGATATGTCAGTCAGTCAGTCAGTCAGTTTCTTCTTTTATATATTTAGATTACTGATTGGGCCTGCTCTTGATCTCGATCTCACCTGACGGAAAGAAATGGATGAGGTCTATAATGAAACGAGCGTGCCCAAAAGATGCCTGTTAACTCTGGCTTTAAAGGCAGACGGGTTATATGTGGAAGGGAACACAGGCGCTGGCAGAGAGCAGAAGCACTTAGTACGACTGGATGAGATATTTTGGAGCTCCAAGGGACCGTAGACTTACGTATTTGATATTAATCTCAACTTTATACCTTGAGAAGAATGATCTGGACCGACAGTCAGACGGACGGACAACGAAGTGATCCTACTAGGGTTCAGTTTTTTCCTTTTGAGGTACGTAACCCTACAAACAGATACATCAAAGAGAATGGCAGTATCTTTCTTAAAATCATAGAATGTCACTTTGAAACTATGTATAATATTATACAGTGGAATTAGTAATGATAGATCTCTAAAGAGATGACGATTAAAGAACAGTTACGGATGAAAAGTACACTGTAAATACTCCCCAAATAATTTGGTATAGTAGCAGGTCAATGGCTATGATAGCAGTGACATAGGATTTCATTAGAATATAATTTACAAACTTAAGGCGATGATACCCGACTTTTAATGATTTTATACTGAAGATCACGTCTAAACGAGTAGTGTTAATGATTTGAAAAACAATATATGATGTTTAATTTTAGATGAAGTGTGTTAATTTATGTTAATGTTAATTTATAAAATTGAGAATCACGCAAAATCTATTAAGCGTATTTTTCTGAAACCTTCACCTTTTTAAAGATAATTTAATTATTGATCTTATACGAGTACGTGTTTTATTAAAATACCTTTTGTTTTATGTATAATAAATTAATAATGCGTTTTATTCGGGACAGCGCTCCTGGATGGGCGAGTCCTATTACTGGCTGGACGTACGACGAGTTGCGTGAGCTCAGTACAGAACACGCAAGCTAACTACTCAAGACCACTGGCATATATCTGGGCCTTAAGCAGCCTTAGTTAACAAACTTTATGGTATGTCTTATCTCTCGTAATATGAACAAAGAAGCTGCTGTCTTAAAATAGACTCATCTATTCCATCACAAATTAATTCAAGTCTGCCTACAAGCTAACGAATATTGCACGACTAAGAAACTCTGCAGAAGACACTAACAGCACAAAAGGATTTAATCTTAGTAACACAGATTATATTCATCCATTTGACAAAATGGAACATGAATAAAATATTAGTCGAAAATGATGCAAAGAAACTTCGTACACGACAAATCCGAATCATAGAAGGACAATGTGAATACGCTTCATTTACTCGTCAAATATGATTTGATGTAAAAGAATATAGGATATATATTACTCCACTCAGCACTTGGTACGCCCGCGGCTCCGTTTGCAGTTGGAACTGGGACAAGGAATGGAATCAAAACGGTTATTGCTCGGGGTTAGAGATATCCTGTAGCTTATTTAATAAGTATTTCCTCAATTTCTATGATATGGATATGGTTGGTGTTGCGATAAAAGAAATACTGAAATCTTGATCAAATCAATAATCAGTCAATTAGTTTGCTATCGCATATTTGCTGTTGACATTAAGAGAAAAAAAAAACATTCATGTTTGCCAAGAAAGTGATTGAAAATGAATGATAAAAGTTGACCAAGAATTCGTTTGATGTGGTGATAAAACTAGGAATAGTGAAGTAAATTAAAGAAATACTGGAAGTTTGACCAAATCTCTGATCAGTCAATTAGCTTTGCAATCTCATATATTTTGTTGTTGACATTAAAATAAAAAGAAAAGAAATAAAAAACTTTATTCACCTTTACCAACAAAGTGATTGGTTAACTGAACAAGGAATGATAAAGCGTGATCAAGAATTTGACAACTGAAGGCCAATTGTCGTACTTAAAAAACGTTCAAATTCTAGTCGCAATAAAATCTCAGTGTCAATCAACGTCAAAATAAAAACCGTCCATAGTAGTTGGGATGAATTTATCCCAAGATCAAACGTTGTAGTTGAACAACATCTTCTCCCATACATTCCAACTGCAAAAGTAAGTTGGTCAACTTATAGAGCCCACATAGCTGTGATAGTTTTCCTGTTAACTTCTATGCTGTGATTTTTTACAAATATCCTAAAACGACCATTTAGCTGGCAGGGGGGCGATACTTGAAAAATAAGCACTTTTAAGCTTAATAATACCCAAACGGATCCCTTAATCGAAAAATGGTTGTTAGAGACCCGCAATATTTTTGAACGGCCTATCCAATGACACCCATACACTATTCTCTATACGAGAAAAAAAATATCAACCACACTTTAAAGAAAAAAATCTTGAAAAAAATATATAATTTTTTTTTTTACCACTTTGGTTTTTTGTAAATTACAGCATTTTAGTACTAAGAGTCTCTGAACTAAGTCACAGATAGACAGACAGACGGACATGGATAAACTATAAGGGTTTCTTGTTGACTACGGAACCCCCTAAAGAGGTTTTTAACAGATTGAGACTAGAATGCGAACGTTTTTAAAAATACGGGAATTACCTTAGTTCAAATACAGTAGTGCTATTCTGTCAAAATCTCACGGTGAAAACTTAGATGAAGTGAGATTGAAGTGAAGTGTAATTCCACTTGATGCTTGGGATTGACACTCACTCCACGCTCACTTCACCTTAGTTTTCATGGCGAGATGGTTACAGAATAGTAGGTACTGCTGTTGGTTCACACAAATGTGGTAATAAGTCTGTCATAAAAAAAAAAATATATATATATCACTAACATAGATCTACGTGTAATATCCATCAAAAAGAACCATCGCATATAACAGCTAGTGGATATATAGTCATCTGGGCTCCTCACAGAGATATCCATGCAATTTGCAGGGTGCCTCCGAGAACGGCTCTTCAAATTGAGTGTGAAAATGGAACGTTCGTGTCTGTATGCACTTTCATCGTTCACGAGACCATAATAACGAAATTTCCTACGCTGACTGTTAGCAATAGTGCAATACTATCTACGAAATGTATCTGCTATAGTTCTAAAGTTTAGCACCAATTTCTGTCATTGTAGACAAAGCTAAAACATTCCTAAATTATACACGGTGAGAGTAACATAGCCATAGCAACCGAGTTGGTAGATGTCACATATGTAATATATGTCTTCGAATTTTTGGTTCTAGGACATGCAGGTTTCCTCACGATGTTTTCCTTCACCGTTTTTGATAGCAGTGGTGATGAAATTACATACACAAAGTATTGCCTGCCTTGGTTTGAATTCATGACCTACTCGTAAGTCGGGGTCGATACCACTGGACCACCACTGCTCTCTACAATGTAATTTTTTAATGACATTTTCCCTAAGAGCAAAAATTGCACGAAATTAAGTTGTTTTATGAAATTAAACTGACTTGTTTACAGGAAAATCTCGTGATTAATAGACTTTCACGGCAGTGCAATGAAGCGAAAACATAATTAGTCCGAAAAACATCTTCAAAAGTAAGAAGCCGGACACGGAACAGGAAATACAATTTCCAATTTTGCTCCAATTACGGACGGAATTATGTGTATCGCCACGCCTATTTTATCATAAAGCGTAGGCAGAGCTTTAGGCCGTGCCAATATTCCGTTGGCACTTCGCCTCTTTGTAACATGTTGAGTTTAAATCGCAATCGTAAGTAGTGACAAATTGTTAGTGCAACGCCCACAAAACTGCAGTCAGTGAGTCATGGAACGTGGGAGTTTCTCGATATAACAAAATTCAGGGAAGACTATTGAGTCATGACCATGTGGGTGGCCCGAAGACCTTGTGAAGATCGGGGGAATCCACTGGATGCCGAAAGCATAGGACTGGTCGTTGTGGCGACGCCTGGTTCACGTGTACAGCTTTGGACGTCTTTCGGCTATGATGATGATTTAGACATAATTTCGTCTATCGGTCACATGAATCAAAATAAATAAGGTGAATTTTAAAGGTTATAAAGATATTTATAAAATCTATAAGGCACGCAAAAATATTGCCTCAAGAGATTTGAGTAACAAAAAACTACTACAAGAATAATGCTTTACATTAAGTAAATGAAGCTCAAACGATAGAAGGAGCAAAACCACTTAGTGATATGAAACCTTAAGTAACAGATAGCCGAGATAAAGCCCGAATTGAGGCAGAATACAAGATAAACGTAGACGAACCTCTGACGTCACTACAACAAGATGAAATTAACACTGATTTGAGGGTCAAAAATGAGCATGTACATTTTGTGATTACTAGGTAGGTAACTTATAAGTACAGCAATCATAATAAATATGATGACATTTTTACATGACAGCGGCATAGCCAAAAAGGACATTAATGATTTTATTCTACTAAATTCATTGTAATATATTCAGTGCCATGATTAATTCGTATAAAAGAAAATAAATAATGAAAAAAATAATAACTAATTATATTCGAATCGATTGGTGGACATTATTTCTCTTTTAAGATTAGGTACCCGGGCAACAAATGATAAATAGTATCTTATTGCTCAATAATAAAAAAAAACACGTTAGTATGTAGGTAGTAGGTAATCTGAGAATACTTTGGTATAGAGACACATTAAATCTCATACCTACATTTAAGAAGATACCGTTATAACACGATAAACATAACACCATATCGAGGGGTGAGGGGCTACCTATTTGTTTTAATCGACATTTTACGAACGAGACCCATTTAAAGATACTAAGATCATTTTGAAAAAAAAAAAAAATATTTTTACAAAAAAACTACTGCTCTTACATTAATCGGGATCGGAGATCTTTAGAGCAAAAAAATTCTCAATAGTTTGGAATAATTTCAACTGAAATTTAAGGACGAGAATAAAGGCTCGTACAGACTCGCGCGATACCGCGGCCGCGACAGGCACCGACAAAGAAATTGTGCTACTAGTGTCGCGTCGCGCCCGCGATATCGCACTAGTCTGTACGAGCCTTAACGGCTTATGCTCCGATTCTCTATTTTTGTGTACAGTCTAAATGAAGAACTAAAAAAATATGGCAAATTTGATGTCGGATACATCATGTTTAAGAATTATGTACTAAAATTGCATAGTCATAAGCGCCAAGAAAGTGCTCAAAATTGTACGAAACTCGACTCATCCGACGTTGAAAAAATCGCTGAATTCTAATATGTATATAGCTCAATATCGGCCAAAATGTCGCTTCAAATAAATAGCCTTTCACCCCTCGATACATGTTTTTGCTAAATTTAATCTAAATTACCAAGAAGTTGTTATCCGAAAATCTAGCATTACTGAAAGGTACACTTTAAGTCTATCGATCCCTACAGAATAAAGTACTCAACAGAGATCAATATCTAGTCTTCATGCCTTTGACAAAACATATTCTATTTATCAAAAGCTCTTTGGAATAATGTTTGAGGCCCAAAGATTTAAATCGTTAGATTTACCCTCACCGTACTTTGGTCGCGCCAAAATGTGTTCATACTAAGAAGATTAAGCTCACACATCCCGCAAGGAATGATAGATACTATAGATTTTTAGTATGAGTAAGCGATATAGTACAATTGAAATGTCATTGTCAACGAAACAGAAACGTGACCATCTTTTGACACGGTCGGGTGAGTCCGATGATTTAAATCCTTGTTGAGGCTCAAATATAGCTAAGTCGCGTTAGAATTTTCTTATCTTACTTCGAATATGTGTTAGTCGGATTATGCTGGTAGGCTGAGAACAGATGTAGGCTTAGACAGACGGTTTTGTTGAAATAAATTCATCAATTTCAGAGCGAGTAGAAATGGTGATTCTTCGTAGTTAATCAAGTGTAAGTATAATATCGCTAACGGCCGAATTCAGAAATGAAATCAATTTTAAGAAACATAAAGTAATATTAAAAAAACGCCTTAAAATATAGTAATGTTTAATGATAAATGGAAAATAGACGAATTCACAATAATAACTTTTAATAAACAATCTCCAATTTGATAAAAGATTCACTAATATTGTTTTTTACGTCATATCACATCAATAAAATTCACAAAAGCAATCAAACACTTCCACAAATCTTTCATTATTCATCTCAATAACATCGCTAAATCAATTTTTTTTTTTTTTTTTTTTTTTTTTTTTTTTTTTTTTTTTTGTTGTGTATGGCATCTCGGAGGTATAACCACTGGGGGTTCCTGCTCCTTAACCGGGCTTTCCTGTGGTGCCGCAAGCTCCTAACGAAGTTTACGCCTCCAGCCAGGGGGTTTTTACTATAATCTACTTAAGCTAGACGACTGCTCGCTAAGGGCACCCCAGGTGGGGCTCGAACCTCGGCTTAGGGCAGTGTCGGAGGGAGGGTGGCAAGGGACCGTCGGTGGCTGGATAATATCAGGGTTCTGATTATGAATCGGGGGAGTTTGGATTACAGGCTCAGCTAAACCACATGCTGGCACATCGTTAAGCGTCGTCAAGGGACGGGGAGGGCTATTATTATTGACGATAATAATAGTGGATCGGGGTGGGTTTCGCGCGGGACCTCTAAAGCGAGGTCGGAATTGTGATCGTGTTCGTGTTGTGTGTACTCTTCGAGCTGTACTAGTTTCCCTACGACTCTCCTGGATGAGAGTGGTGGGGTCGTCTGGGTCGGTCAGTGCGTGCCTTGGACGGCGGATCATACTAATGCGAGAGGGGGTGTAATTGGCGGCCTGCACAACGAGAGTGTTGCGGTGGGTGGCGGCAGAGTCAAAGAAGCGCTTGGAAGAGCGTTTCAGAAATTGGGCTATTGTAGGCATTCTAAGCTCTACATGGAGGTTTGTGTTCCGAACGAACCAGGGGGCTCCCGTGCATTTACGGAGGAAACGATTCTGGATGACTTGCATCTTATGGATGATATACGGTTTTGCTTGAGCAAAGACTGGGCTCGCATAGGTCATGATGGGGCGGATGCACGCGGTATAAATTCGCAATTTGCACTTGAGTGACAATTTGCTATTTTCATGGACGAGGGAGTGAAGCCTATAGAGAGCGAAGGCGGCGCGCGAACGCACCTTACTTACATGCTCAGAAAAGGAGAGGTGATGATCGAGGATGACACCTAGATATTTGGCTCGCTTCTCCCAGGGGATAGGCTTGCCGAACATGGTGACAGGTTTGGGCTTTGGGGGGATTTTTCTCGGTTTTACGAAGAGAACCGCTTGGCTTTTGTCAGGATTGACTTCGATCCGCCACTTTCTAAACCACGCACCGAGCTTGTTGGCTGCAGTCTGGAGAGTGTTGGCAATGACATTATGACACTTCCCTCTGTAGTAAACGGCCGTATCGTCTGCGAACAGAGCCAACTGAGCCTTTTTAAACTTCGGGATGTCGCTGGTGTAAAGCGTAAAGGCCAGGGGGGATATCACAGAGCCCTGAGGGACTCCTGCGCGTATGGGATGGGGGGAGGAGAGGGCACCCTCTATGCGATAGCGAAAGGTGCGATTCGACAAAAAGTCTCGTAAGATGAGCACGAGACGCTCGGGCACACCGAGTTGGTACAGCTTGTAAATCAAGCCGTTGTGCCAGACTTTGTCGAACGCTTTTGCTATATCAAAGAAGATAGCTCCTGTCATAAGGCCGCGTTGAAAGCCGGCGCTTATGTCCTCGACTATACGGTGGACCTGATGGGTCGACGAATGTTTGGTACGGAATCCAAACTGTTCGTGGGGGATAAGGCCCTTAGTCTCGGCGTAGTCTCTGAGACGCTTATGAATAAGCCTCTCGTAGATTTTGCCCATGACTGTGAGCAGGCTAATGGGGCGGTAGCTCGCGGGCTCCTTCTTGGGTTTACCGGGTTTGGCAATACCGATTACTGTGGCCTCTTTCCACACTTGCGGGAAGACGTTATTGTTCATGGCTCCATTGAAGATGGTGGCCAAGAGCATTATCAGGTGGGCGGGGAACAATTGGACCACCCTATTGGTGATACCATCAGAGCCAGGGGCTTTACGTGGTTTCAGACCCTTTATGAGCTCGTGCACTTCCGCCGGGGTGACGGGAGCCAGAGGATACTCAGGGTCTTCGACGGGCGGACGAGAGGCTCTACGTTCGACTTCAGCGTTCACCTCATCGAGGTGCGCCTGGTCTACTGGTTGAGAGCTGGGCGAGCACTGGGCCTCTAGACTGTCGGCTAAGCATTCGGCTTTGTCGATGTCTTCGAAAGCGAGAGACGCGTCTGGGCGGATCAGTGGGGGCATTGAGGCTGAGCTACCTCCTCGGGGATTGAGTTTCCTTTGGAGTTGCCAGAATGCTAGATGGTTCGGCTCTAGGCTGCTCAGTAGCGTATCCCAGTCGGCGTCACGCAATTCCTTCACGCGGTTACTTACAGCACGCTGTAAGTAGCGCATGTGGATTTTGTTAGCCGTGCAGGGAAAGCTACTGTACGCACGGACGGCTGCGTTCTTCTCCGTCATCAGTGCACGTACATCGTCCGGCAGTTTCCCGCGACGGTTATCCGTCGCCGGAACCTCCCTTGAACATGTGTTCAGGACAGATTGTACGTGCTCTGTGAGAGAGTCGATCGCGGCCGTCGTGTCTGCGATAGAGTCGAACTGGTCGGGGTCGCTAAATCAAATCTAGAATCGAAACTTGTAGAAACGCGTCAGTGTAATTCGATATTGAGTGACAATTACCTAGTAACCTACCTGTAACAATCCACGCACAGAATCTAGCCTTTGACATGAAAGCATCTAGCAATTTAGATACCTTTGTATTGACATCGATCGGTGCAGTTGCTGTCACTTGCACTTTTTGAAGGATAGGGACAGGTTCGACAGTTTATTGTAGTGAAGATTTTGTATCATGTTCATCATCATATACCCATCATAGCGTACTGTGAGAAATATGGGCTTGTCTAAATAGATACGTTTAAAAAAAAACTCACTCTTTCATCCCATGGGGGTAGGCAGAAACTATGTATAACAGAACGCCACCAGCTATGCTCTTTACATACTCCATTTGCTTCTTCTATCTGGTCATACACGCACGCCGATTGTGATTGCTATACTATGTTCACAATACATAAATCAATCATATACAGGGTGTAAGGGACAGCCCTCCGCAGACTGATCGGGTGGTACATGAAATTATTTCAAAAACATTATGGGAATCCAATAAACCTGATTTGTTTTATTACAAAAATTCAACTTAGGATCAAAGCCATTTGAACGAAATAGGCAGGTCCTAAATTCGGTAGCTCACTTTGAGATAAGTAGCTTTGTGTCAGATTAGAAGACGCCTATAGCGGCTTTGCAAAAACAGTAGGCCTACCATGAAAGCGTGACGTAAATTCGTAACATAATATTTACATAGGCTTTATTCATATTTATTGGTGATGTGGCGGTATCAACAACGCCACATGCGAACTACGCATCAAAGACCTGACGTCACAAAAACCTGCATCGCGCTATCAGAGTTTACCGCGCGACTAGCATATATACAACATCCCGACATCAACCGTTGGGCAGTTGCCCACCAGACACAATACCCGTCTGGTCGAAGGATCCTCCCTTTACTATAGAGTATGAGTGAACTTTACACCCTGTTCGTCATACCTCTAAAGTGATATTTTTTGAGCTTCCCGCAAAAAATTAAAACAAAATTATATAGGGTAGTTGTATTTCCGGAGTCTTCCCGTTTGAGCAACTATTTTTTTGAGCACCTATTTTTTATACCAAATGTATTCCTATTTGAGAAGACCTATGGTGCTCAATACATAGGTGCTTAAAAAAATTGGTGCTCAAACGAGAATGCTTCGGATTTACGATTCAAAAATCGGCATCAATCCCAGTAAAATATAATTTAAATTTTAGTTCAAATATCATAAACTTTCATTAAGTTAACAGCTAGATAACCCGGTGAATTTAGTACCAAGTGAGTCAAAATTAGTTTTTTTTTTTTTCCCTTAACTATCCCAGTATTGAGGTTAATAAAAAAAAATATACAGGGTTATTGGTAAACACTAAAAACATCTCAGGACTTTAACACTAGAAGTGCCGAAGATTACGACCCCTTATACTGCCCGCCGCCGCCGTCGTGACAATTTTGTCCCAGTCTATAACAATGATCATTGGTTTAAGGTACAAAAGTTATGATTAAAACAATTTGTAATATTTGAAAGACGTTTGTTAATCAAATTAAATCAAATTCTTATTCTTTGAAAAGCAAAAACGTACTAATTGCGAATAATAAATTCAAATAGTTTTTGGTTTAGTTACAAAAACATCACGACTCACATAGTAATTGTAACTGTGCTAAATTATTAAATTCTATAAACTAGTCACTATTATTTACAGAGCATGTAACGCATCCATACTAATATTATAAATGTGAAACATACAACGACGTAACATACAGACAGACAGACAGAGTTACCTCTGTCTGTCTGTCTTTATGTTACGTTTTCACGCTTAAGCCGCTGAACCGATCGTCATTAAATTTGACAGAGATATAGCCTGGGATATGGAGAAGGACATAGGCTACTTTTTTACGCGATAACCGACATCCACTAGTCTGCAATAAATACACTTCTAAAGACTATTATGTACTAGCTTTTGCCCGCGGCTCCGCCCGCGTGGATGTCGGTTATCGTGTAAAACAGTAGCCTATGTCCTCCATATCCCAGGCTATATCTCTGCCAAATTTCATGACGATCGGTTCAGCGGCTTAGGCGTGAAAACGTTACATACAGACAGACAGACAGAGTTACTTTCACATTTATAATATTAGTATGGATTTTTAACCAGGTTAGACACTAACCATAAAAAAAGAAGAAGCTAATAAATTAATACATTCGACATGAAAACTTAAAACATAGCTAAGTGTCAGCTGCTTACAGTCCAACATGCTAAAGTCAACTGCGAAAAATGAGGTCAATGGGCCTGTAAGCTTTGGCGAAGCTGTCCCTATAAATATAATGACGGGTTTTTCTACTCTACACATTGCCGAAAATATCTCTGCAAGCGAAGCATATTTATTATGTAGAGGTCTTATAAATACAGATAAAGGGCTAATGGCCTTATTACAAGGCTAAAAGTCACCCAAATGGCAATGGAGAGGGCTATGCTTGGAGTTTCCCTACGTGATCGAATCAGAAATGAAGAGATCCGCAGGACCAAAGTAACCGACATAGCTCGAAGAATTGCCAAACTTAAGTGGCAATGGGCAGGGCACATTGCTCGCAGAACGGATGGCCGTTGGGGCCGAAAGGTTCTGGAGTGGCGACCGCGTACCGGAAGACGTAGCGATGGAAGGCCTCCCACAAGGTGGACCGATGACCTTGTGAAGGCCGCAAGAATCCGCTGGATGCGGGAAGCACAGAACCGGTCGAAGTGACAAAACGTGTTTCTGTGACAAATAAACCTATTTTTCTTTCTTTCTTTCTTTCTAAGTGGCGGTGCTTGGGGGAGGCCTTTGTCCAGTAGTGGACGTCTTTCGACTGAAATGATGATGATGAGGACTAATAGAACGTCAATTTCCATTAGTATTTATTAGTGGAACACAGTAACTACTTTACGTGTAACAGGCGCCCAACATTCCCAGACGAAAATAATTACAGGCGAAAGAGATCACTCAGAACTTAAAGTCGGTTGTTAGTCTCACAAGAATCGGTTAAAGCCCAGATATATGGCAGTGACCTTGAGCTCACTCAACGCGTCGTACGTCTAGTCAGTAATAGGACTCGCCCATCTAGGAGCGCTATCCCAAATAAGACGCATAAAAATAGTAGATTGTACATCAAGTGCATAAAACGCACCATTTTACGCGAGACGTATAAAGTAGAATGTAAAATGGGTTTTATGGACGAGTTGTACACTTTACTTTTCACTTCGATTGCGAGGAAATGAAACAGCAACATGTAAATATTGAAATACAGACAGGCAGATAGACAGACAGTTTTTTTTTAAATTCGATTTTTTGTCTTAAGTACCGTATATAGTTTCATATGCATTTAATAAAACCGGCCAAGTGCGTGTCGGACCACGCACAATGAAGGGTTCCGTAGTTGGTATGAATTTATCCCAAGAACAAACTTAACATCGTAGTTGAAAAACATGTTCTTCCATACGGAATGTATGGGAGAACATGTTTTTCAACTTTAAATGTAAGTTGGTTGACGCCATTAACTGTCGACATAAATGGGCGTGTATTTTTCGAAAGATACAAATTACGCCTACAAGTCCTACAAAGCACGCAATGATCATTAATGTCTATCCTAAGAACGTAACTAGAAAAAGAGACATCATAAAAGTACGAGTTACTGCCAAGAAAAGTCCAATTAGGAATAAATGAGATATGACCAGCGGCTAAAAGAAATACAACTTAATGCTCGTTTAAGTTCCTTTTACATGTTTCTTTTTTCCTTTTTTCAGCAAAATATCCAATAATAATCTAGACGATTTTAACAAGCAATAGAAAATGTACCACTTGCAACAACAAATTAATAAAAGTCTTTGATCCGTATGAAAGTCTTTGAACGGTACGAAAGACTTTGACGGCCATAATTTGAGCAAAACGTATGTTAACATGCAAAGCCATCGAACTTTGAAGCACTTCTGAGGAAGTGATGAAGGATCTAAACTTTATAATTTTGAACGCACGTGTACCTAAATATTATATTACGTAAACGAAGCCTTTGACTCACATTCATACTATAGATTACCGGTAAGATGAAATTAGTAGTTGAAATTACTAGCATTGTGGTTTTCACAAGACAACATTTGGTTAACATGGTTGGAATGTAGGTGTAATACACCTCTAGCTATCCCTTTGAGGAATAAAGACGTGGGTTTATTGAAGGGAAAACTTCTTTAGCCGCGTTGAGCACTTTTTAGTAGGAGATAAACTTATGGTTTCGCGATCATCACAGAACGCTTTCAATGAGCTATATGTATACTGTGTATGTATATATGTGTACTTTTTGGGTGAACAAAAATCATGGAACTCGCGTCATCTTCACCGAACGATTTCCATGAGCTATATGTTACTGTGTATGTATGTGTATTTTTTGGGTGAACAAAAATACAAATTCCTATACAACAGTAGACAGACTATTTCGATGAATGTATGAAAAGCTTTTTGAATTGAAAACTTCTTTAGCCGTGTTGAGTGATTTTAGTTAGGGTAAAAACTTATGGATTCGCGTCACCGAAATGCGCGACATGCTCGTGACGTGTAGCGCCAGACTGTCGGTTATTCCTTTGAGTTTCCACTTCTGTCGGCAATACTTATGACTGTCTATTTTTTTATGTGTTTGAATGTTGAACATTTCTAGTGAATATCTATTTAAAGAAATCTGCTGACACAACACTCGAGTTGAGCAAAATATGTACTTGTCTTGGGTTTTACGACACCAGTTAGAAGATTGAACTCAAAACCTTACCAACCACGTATTTTTGGCTTCCTATCTAATCGGATGCGGCTGAATATCAGTATTTTATATGGAGCGACTACCTATCAGCTGTCCTCCACAACCCAGTTCCTGGGTAATACGATACCCCACGATATGAGACTGGTAGTCAGCCTTGTGGGCTTTACTTTTTTTTAAATTAAAAGGGAAAATCTATAAGTCTGTGATAAGGCCTGTCGTATTGTATGGATCGGAATGCTGGGCCGTGAAGAGGACGGATGAAAAAAGATCGCATGTAGCGGAGATGAGAATGTTGACATGGTTGTGTGGAGTGACGAGAATGGAAAAGTCAGAAATGAATATATAAAGGGACGTTTGAAAGTGGCGCCGGTGACAGAAAAGTTGAAAGGACGTCGTTTGGCATAGTATGGGCATGTGATGAGGAGGGAGGAAACGCATGTGACAAGAAGATAAATGTGGATGGATGGAGAGGGAGAGCAAGGCCAAAAAAGATATGGATGGATTGTGTGAAGAATGATATGAAAGAGAAGGGAGTGAATGATAGAGTGACGGTTGACAGGGGAAAAAAAAAAACGTATTGCGCCGTCCCCAAGTAACATGGGACAAGGGCAGGAAGATGATGAGTCAGACTTTCGGGCTTCTGACGATCAGTAATAACTGTCAGAGATCTACAAATGAGAGCCCGATCAACAGCTTAACGTGCTTTCCGAGGCACGGAGGGGTTTTGATATGTAAAGATGGTCATCCATCCCCGGACGAACCACGGCAAGCGTAATACCGTACATCGATTCAGGTACGTGACGGTCAATTCTACAACTGCAAATGTCAGTTGGTTACATTTGCCGTTGTAGAATGTCACTATTACTTGTTATCTTCTAAAGCCTAACTTTTCTTTCAACAATTTAAATATACAAATATATATGTATGTGAGTTTAAATGTTTGTAAACGCATCCACAATACAGGAGAAATTCCAAGTGTGAGGAAAAGTAAAAAAAAAAAAATATTGCTGGCGGGGGACACTTGACTCTAACAAAAATTTGCACTTTAAAGCTTAATATTTCGCAAACGAATCCTTATTGAACGGCCTATCCAACGATACTCCACACCAAGGGATAGTCGAAAAAACAAAATAGGTATCATCGCATCAACGTAGCCGGTAGGTACCACAACTAAAAAATGAAAAATAAAAAACTTTTCACAATAAAAAAAATACTTGTTACTTCTGGTACCTACCCCACACTTTACACTAGTAAAATGTTATGCGTGGTCATACATAACAATCAGTGCGTGAACAGTCAATCATCCCCTGTTTACCTACCCTTAGGGTTGGATTTTTTTTTGACGTGACAACGTCTAATAAATAGATGAACGCCGGCTGCATGCACGAAAAAGGATGACTCATTGTCCCGTTACGCTCATTGTCTTGTTACGCTCATTGTACCATTACGCTCACTGTCCCGTTACGCTTATTGGCCCGCTACGCTCATTGTACGCTTGCACCGCATCAATGTTTTGTTATGACGTTGTCACGTTAAACTATCGTCCGTAAACCAACTTTACAGACAACCAATTTTTTTTCAAATTTATGTGACCAACTTCGGGGTACCTTTCCAATATTTTTTTTTTAATAATAATTGGACTACTCCGTAAAAAGTTATGCGTGTTCATATATTAAAAAATATATACGCGTCGACTTGAGAACCTCCTCCGTTTTTTTTTTTTCGTCGGTTAAAAATAGGTATCACCACCACGTTACGTGTGGCCTAGAAAAACTAAAAATATATATATTTGAAGATTTTATTTTACTATTTTGTCGGCGTGATTAATATGTATACCCATGTCTATGATATTACAGGTTTCTAGTACTAAAAGTCTCAGAGCTAAACCGTGGATAGACAGACAGACGGACATGGCGAAACTATAAGGGTTTCTTGTTGACTACGGAACCCTAAAAATGGTTTTCCCATCCAATCTAAACTAACACTAGCTTTTCAATCTAAAACCGTTGTAACGCGCGTAGATATTGGCATAACAACCCGACGGCTTATGGCTTACGCTCGAGGCTTCCAGGAATCTCGATGTTTCAAAATCCTTCGTCGATCCATCACTTCACTGTGGCATTGTTTGTTACTAACCTACGATATGTGGAACTTGGGTAACCGTGGAATTTGGGTTTATGAAAGGGTCATACCTAACCTAACTTGAGACTAGAGATGCCAATGCATTCCACTAGCTTTTATGACAAGTCTTTTACAGTTCAAGCAGTACGGATATGGAATGCCTTGCCCGTCTCGATAAGGCGTGCCCAATCTTTGTCCAAATTTTAACATTCTTGTAAAAATCACTTCCTCTCTCCTTAAACATCATCATTACTTAAAGTTCCATGCTCTGGTATCATGTTTATTATTGTATGTATATTATATATATTTATATGGATAAGTATCTATATGCTTTATGTATGTATGTATTTATTGTAAATGTAAATGGTACACCACTGACTACCTGCAGTATTGTCTCTCTGTCTACTTTTTGATCCATCCAAAGGTCTTCTTTAGCAATAAAACTGCCCATTGTCATATCTGATTTTTTTATGGTGTACATAATATAGAGTATTTTATGTATCTGTCTATCTCATTTTAAGTTGCATTTTCGGTGAAATATCTGGGCTACATTTTAACTGAATAAGTCAAATCAAATCAAATATTTTTTTTCCATAATACATGTTAAAAAGGTGTTACAGGTATAAAAGATACATTGTATTATATACAAATTATACAACCTATAAGGTGTGCTAATTAATATATTAGGTACTAATCGCAACATTAATTGAATAGAATACATATTAAATTGAGTTACTTTTAAAAATAGAAATCAGCTAATGGTTTGTATTATGATCAACAATCACTACCAAACATGTACAAAAGTATAGAAAAAAGAATGAAATGATTAAGTTATGACGCTCAAGCAAAAATATTTTAACGGTATTGAAATTATAAATCAGGATGATGACGTAAATAATCTTCTCAGTTTATTTGTAATTAAGACAAAACGCTACAAAATCTAATTGAGTTGAGTTACACTAATTGAGTTATTAAAAACCTGAACTTAGCTAGTGTTGGATCCGGGATTTGCTAAATCCCTGGTGACCATTTACTAATTGATTACATGCATAATAATTGGAAGGTTACACCTTAATATTGAAATTTTTTATATATATAATTTAAACTTAAACTCGGAGCAGTACTTATCTCCAACTCCCCACGATCTTAGTTCTTTCTGCTGAAGTTTAAGCTGGCTGGCATTAATAAGTGACAGTTATAGTCACCTACCTAATATACAGGATAACTGAAATATAAGTGTTTAATGTAATAAATTATTATTGCGGTAGACCCCTAAAGGCTATCGTATGTTGATATAAGGTGGAGTATTTTTATAAATATATGTTATTTCAAACAGTTTATTGTTTCCCTGTATTTCGGTACATAACCTTGCATTTGAGCTTTTGTTCCAATACAACTAGGGGGACAAAATCTTTTATGTAACAGTGGCCTCGCCACATGGCGTTTTAATTGAGTTATTAAAAACCTGAACTTTGCTAGTGTTGTTTAAACGTATTTGTAACATAGTGTAAACTAATGAAATACAAAGCGATGAGCGCGGTTCATAACCGAAAAAAAGTCATTTTTGTTTTGCTGTACATTCTTCTCCAATGCTTCTTTCTTTCTTTTTCTTGTGGTTTTTGACTAACCCAGTGTCAGAGTTTCACATGCCGTCGAGAAATATCACGTTTTCTTTATTTATTTTTATTTTACTATGGGTTTGCTCTTGACTCTAGTCTAGGTATGGGGGACACAGACAAAGTCTACGATGGAGTGAGCTAACCCAGAAGAAGCCTGTTCACTCTCTCTTTGAATAGATTAGGTTTTCCTTCACCGTCTTTTAAGCAAGTGTTAATTATACAATACGCACATGAATCCGAAAAGTCAGAGGTGCGTGCCTTGGGTTAGAACCCAAGGCACGCACCTCTGACTTTTCGGATCGACTTTCGGAAGTCATAGGTCTCGAGGTAGACCTCGAGACCTATGACTTCGCAGTTCGACGGTCACACCAATGCTAAATTTAGCTCCAATGCTAAATCTGCACGATAAGATCTGATGCAATGTTCAGAAAATGCAAAAATAAGTAATCTCTTGAAATGGTCAGTCCAAGCCATGCAAAAGACAATCGAGGTTAAAATCTTCTTTAAAAGTTTCCTTTGCCAAAAGCATACAGATTTTTCATTACTGTTAGTATTAATGTCCTATATTAACATTTGAAGAGTATAATCAAGTCCGTTTTGGCAACGCTGTCTGTCTGACTTTCAGAGATTTTCGTTTCTAAAACTTGAAATATAAATTAGTTTTTAGTCTTAAAAATTGTCTATGAAACTAGTTTGGTGCCTGCAGTTTTATTCTCATGATAAGTCATCTGTCTATTACCTACATTTTCAACTTTGTTGAAGTCAGCTTCTAATCCAACCGGATACTGCTTAATACTAGAATTTTACGTGAAGGGACTGCCGTCCGACCTCCACAACTCAAGTACTGGGTAATACGATACCCCTTAGTAAGACTGGTTGTCAGACTCATTCGCATTGTAGGTACCTGAATATAAAGCATTCTATTTTGCTTCCATCCAAATCTGTCCAGCCTTTTATTGTGCATTTATAATTATTAACTAGCTTTTGCCCGCGGCTTCGCTCGCCTGGATGTCGGAAAATATCCCACGGCAACATACTACCGGGATTAAAAGTATCCTATGATATGGTATTCAGGTTATAAACTACCTGTATTTCAAATTTCATCCCTTCAGCCGTTTTTGCGTGATAGAGTAGCAAACATCCAAACACAAACTTTTACATTTATTTAAATTAGTAGCGCTCCACCTCTCGATCCCACGGGAGAATTGGTATAAAAAGTACCCTATGTGTAAACTATCTATGTGCCAAAGTTTTTGCTTGATTGAATAAAACAACCAAACACAAACTTACACATTGATAATATGTATTAGTAGGATAATTGTATTAGTAGGATTTTAGATAAGTTACAGGTATTTATTATTACCTACTAATATTTGCAGTCTTAATAATGAAAAAGAAGTACCAATATAGGCTTAATAGATAGAGATATAGGTATATTTGAAACATTATGCACAAGTAAAAAAAAATACTGTACAAAGGCGGACTTAATGCCTGAGGCATTTTTTACCAGTCAACTCAGGTTGATGCAGAGACAAAACATGGCAGGTGCAACATAAGGGATAGGTAACTCGAAAAAGAACAAAATATAATACTTACACACTTATATGCATACATTATCAACAGAATAAAAAAAAATCTGGAGAAATAACGATAGGTAGAGGAGAAAAAGAATCTAGCAAATCAGTGCTGGGGTGATTCTAAGTTCAAGTTTAATAATTAGCTGAAAGCTTAGTAGGCAAGACAAGATCGCAATAAGTAGTGTTTATAAACTGGTAGTAACCAATCCTCGGTGGTATCGCTCGGGCGACTGATTAAATATTAAACCTTCTTTCAGAAAATAAAATGTCTTAAGGTCTTAAAGCTATTGGTGCCGATTCCCTTGTTCACAAACTAAACTAAATTTAAGTTCAGTGCATCGTTTTCTTTCTATTTCATTAAGAAAAGGACAGATGATTTTTTTTAGTTTAGTCCTGTCAAATTAATCAGTGCCTGTCACTACTCCATAAAGGTTTAGTCGTGATTAAAAACTTGCCGACTAAAATTACGTAAATTTACGTCAAGCGCTGATTAATTTGACAGGACTAAACTAAAATGTACCTCTGTCCTTTTATTAATGAAATAGAAAGAAAAAGATGCACTGAACTTAAATTTAGTTTAGTTTGTGAATAAGGGAATTGGCACCATCGACAACAGCATTTTCAGAATAAATTGACAGTCGAAGCCAAGCTACAACATTTCAAACATTTACAATTTTGTTAATTTTTTTTCTAAATATAAATAATGAAAACTCATTGTTACTAAAATGATCAATTATGTAGTAATCTCTAAATCTCTTGATTAATGTTTATACACGTTACCCTTCATTTGGTATCAAAAACATACAATATATGAGCACGAAAACCATAAAAACGATCCCTCGAATTGCCGGTTCGCCGATTGCGACAAAATTAAAGTGCGAGTAATTCATCGAACCAATTCTCTGCAATCGACACTCCAAGAGAAATATTGCCTATTGTAAAAAATCGATGAGAACCTAATAAGTTCTGTGAACGTTTTAACATTCTGCTACAACCGCACCCATTAGTTATAACGTCAGTTCTTAGAAAGTGCTGAAAATTGCTTGTAAAAACGCTTGAACAGGCATTTGAACCCTTTTCCAAAGAAAATTCATGAATTTTCAGTTTAATGTTTCTTTTCCATGTACAAAGGAAAAAAGAAAAAAAAAATGTATTATTTTATATTAATATTATTATTTTATTTTATATTAATATTATTATATTATTTAATTAAATATTAATATTACTCATTTTCATGTTACGTGGGTAAATAAAAATTATAATGTAGCACTATAAATGGTGCAGTCCTTCGATCGTGTCAAAAAAAAAATATTTCTCTGAGATTTTCATAGATTAATTTTGTACACAGAAAACGTGTATGAGTTTTTATGTACGTATATTTTATTTTATTAATTTTAATTTTAGTAGTTCAAAGTGACATATTTATTAAATGCTGTAAAAAATATCTAAAATTTTATTAAAATCATTGCAGAAGACGCATTTATCTTCCTAGATATATTAACTAGTAGTAATTAAAATCTCACCCTTACCTGATAAATCCAGAAAATTAAAACTGAAGTCACTTCATATGGTAAAACTTTCCTGTTTATAATAATTTCCACTTAAACAGTAAACCACACTTAGCACTTCACTAAAACTATTAGCCGAACAAAGTTTTTAAGTACACAAAGTTCGTCACAAACTTTTACCGGCAACCCTTATTATGTGTCATAAATCTCATCACTTTCTGATATCCCGTACTTTACGACCCGCGACGTCACATTTCTTTGCACACGACGTACGTCATCCGTCAAATAACGCAACAGCACGTCTGACTCGCACGACACCTTGTGGGAAACTAACTAACGAACACAGCATCGCCGGGGTGAGCGCTTTACTGTGTGAGTGGAAGTCCGTAAACAGTGTACACATAGCTTATGTTGATGTGTGAGTGATCCTAGACTCGCGTCAGTGATTTGAGTCCCGGTACAATTTTGTCTCTGTGTGCGGCACCGATCACCTACAACTGCTACTGTGTGTGTGCACAGTACAGCCGGGAAAAACGGACTGTGCCACACGGCGCATGCCCAAAGAGGTCTGAAAAATAAAATTGTGTTTCGCGCTATTTAAATACTGATGCGAGTGACAGATTATAAAACCAGTGTACTTTTACAAAGGGGTAATTTAACTGAATGGGGGTTTTCATTAAATCCGTTTTTGAATGTCTTTGTAGTCGTATAGAAGGAGTTTGATAATTTTCCGCTTTGGGACGCATTGAAATACATTACTCTATGTAGATTCGCGCGCGACCCTGTTATTGGCAGGAATATATAGGCTGTGTACATTGAAAACATATACATAATTTAAAGCTATTTGATGTGATTAGTGACAATAAATGGTGTAATCTTACGCATACGAAATGCTTTTTGAATAATGAATAATGTATTTTCTTTGTCTTATATATTTTTTTTAAATTGTGTTATATTTTACCTTTAATATTCTTTTATTAATGAGCTTGTGTTTCAGTAATACAACAGATTTTTTTTTTTTTTGTAAATCTCTGTTTAAATCTGATCTGTTTTGTATTTTTAGCAAAATATTTTTTTTTATTTTTATAGTCGCCTAACTGCTGCCGGCAGCTTCGCCGGCGTGGTTTTTCCTAAAATAACAGTTATTTCCCATAACATCACCTATCGGCCAGTGAAAGTGCCGTCAAATCGGTCCAGCTGTTTCGGAGATTATCCGAAACAAACAGACAGACAAAAATAAAAAAAATAAAAAAATGTTTTGTTATAAGTACCGTATAATACTTTCATTTGCATTTAGTAAAAAGTTGTTATTGTGACAAACAGACGTTTTAATTATATTTATTTGTATAAATATAGATTAATTAGATAAGCGGCTATATGCTATATGCGAGGAGCATCCCCTTAGCTTTGTCGGACATATTATGCGTTCACCTAAGCATGATCTGGAAAGGCTTATGATACTGGGCCAAGGAAAACGCACTCAAGGCAGAGCGTTTACCGAGCGGTTCACACTGCAGAAGACCGCATAACTTGGAGACGCGTCGCATTGTGGTCGCGATCGTTAGCATTGAGGGAACGACGAAGAAGAGGACGAAGATATACAGGAAGAGTTTTTAATCAGTGCGCAAATTGTGACAAATTAAACTTAAACGTGTTTTATTATACACCTATATATATTTTGATATGTCTTAGTACAAAAAAAATTAAGTTATCGTTTCCGAAATATGTTTATTTTGAAACTGGTATAATGGATACTCGTCGCGCAACGCGCCGGAGGCGCGGTCAGTAAAGGCTCGTACAGACTCGCGCGATATCGCGGACGCGACGCGACACTAGCAGCACAATTTCTTTGTCGGTGCCTGTCGCGGCCGCGATATCGCACGAGTCCGTACGAGCCTTAAAGCGGAGTGCAGTAGTAGGTACCTATCAGCTTGGGCACGCCACAATTGTGGCGATAAGTCCCCTCTTTGAGGAGTGGCTAGAGAGGCGCCACGGCGTCCTCACCTTTCGCCTGACACAGGTCCTCACTGGACACGGGTGTTTCGGGAGGTTCCTGTTTCGGATTAGGCGGGAGGAAACGCCCGGGTGTTACCACTGTGTGGATCGCCCGGAGGACACGGTGGAGCATACGGTGGAGGTCTGCCCGGCTTGGGCAGAGCACCGCCGTGTCCTCACGGAGGCGATTGGTGGCGGCGATCTCTCGCGTCCGGCCCTGGTCCAGGCCATGATCCGGAGCGAGAGTGCATGGGAAGCAGTCACCTCCTTCTGCGAAGTAGTAATGCTCGCGAAGGAGGAGGCGGAACGCGTGAGGGAGCGGCAGTCTGTGCGCCCTCACGCCCCTAGTCGCCGCAGGAGACGCCCTGGGCGGCGGGAATCGGTAGCCGATTCCCGGCCACCGTAGGCGCGGGCTTGCGGACGGCGAGCTATGGGCAGTTCGCCGTCCGGTAAGGACCAGGCCCGGGTCGATGGCGCGTTGTGTTCCACGCGCGCCTCAAAGAGATGTCAGCACGCACTGACGGGGTCCGCTAGGACCGGTGCCTGCCAGGGTTGCGGGTTTGTCCGAAAGGGATACCGTGGCCCTGGCACACAGGCAACTGAAGGAACACGGGTGGGTTTTAGTCAGTAAAAGTCTGACACGCCCTCCCGCTCCACCCAGAGCGGGAGAAGTTATTTGATAATTTCCCACCCAAAAAAAAAAAAAAAAAGGTACCTATCAGCTGTGCGCTCGACCATTGATATTATTACGAAAAGATTGTATCCAAATTTTTCTGATTTCAAGTAGGACCAAAAAAAAAAGTATTGAACTAAAAATAGAAATGTGTTCTATAGCTGATACTGAATCCCCAACATTTTTTTACGCACTGGTTAAAAAGTTATCCTGTATAGATTCCACATTTTGTATGCCTCAGTACTACATTCTATTTATCACCAAGCTTTTCATGATCAATTTATCCCAAATTATCTTTATCCCAATTTATTTGCAGTTGGTGCAGCATGTATTTCTCCTTTGGTGTTGACTGCCCCTTTGGTCTCGTGATTGCAAGCGCAAATGCTGAGCGTGGGTTCCTGGGTTAAATTCCCGGGTCAGGCAAAGTGGTATTAGGTGATTTCCATCAGGAATTTCTTAGGAACAGCCCTGAGTTGGCGGTATGCAATGGAAAGCACGTTAAGTCGTTGGCCCTGTGCCTGATCTCTCTCCGATCGTGTCGGATTGCCGTCCCATCGATCAATGAGAGTAAGGGAAGAGAGACCTCTGTCACCGCACACACTTGTACGCTATCGCGCCAAAAGCTGGTCTTCGCGGAGATTGGTCGCCATGGCTGAAATTCAGTATGGAGGACTATTATTAGTCATCTCGGTATTAACCTCTTTTCTATTTCATCTTTCATAGAGCCCATCATCATGATCATCATTTAAGCCGAAAGAGTTCCACTGCACTACATTGCTTCCAACGCCTGCCACTTGAACGGTTCTGAGCTACACCCATCCATCGGTCCATTCCTGCGGTCTTCACAAGGTCATCGGTCCACCATGTGGGAGGCCGTCTGTTCTGCGAGCAATGTCCTGCCCACTGCCACTTATGTAAGTTTGGCAATTCTTCGGGCCATGTCGGTTGCTATCACCAAGCTTTTATTAGTAAATATTTTTTTCATTTCTCATACTTGGTAAGTACGATTGAAGTCTCTGTCGTCTCTGGGAAACGATTTTCCCTGCTGTCAAAAAAATTAAACTATGCAAGCCATATTCCAACTTTTTATACAGCTAGGTTCTCTGTTTAATCGCTTCGTAAAATTGTAATAAAAAAATATTTTACCAACAATTTTGTATCATGACTTTATACTAAACTTATAATTTATTTTTCACTAGATTATTATTTAATTAACATAGAATTTAGCTAAACATTTACCATCATCAATGGTTTGGTTGGTTTCATCATCAGAATTTAGTTTTACTAAATTATTATTTAATTTACATAAATTTGAGCTAAATATTTACCATCATCAGTGATCAAAATACTCGCTGGTAGAATGCCACAGAAAAAGAAACAAAAAAGGCGGAAATTCGGCAATTTGATCTTCAGTATTTTGTCGAGTGCGAATTATTTACGTATACAGATATTTGTATAAAATGAGTTCATCAGATTTAGATATGGATTTGTTTAACAAAATCAGGTTTTTATTTACTTTCTTCATATTCTAAATGAAAAGAAAAGTATTTACCTCGGGTGAAAGAACCTATTTAGGCACGCGAAACCATCTCGTGCGTACATAAGTCCATTTCATCCGTTGTATAACAATCTACTATTTAAACCTCATTCCTTTTCTCACAGGTTATAATAATATTGCAATTACCCACTATTATTTGTTCATTAAAACAGTGGGAGGCTTTCCGTGAACAGTTCTCTGTGGGATACATGATAAATCATGTTATTACGGACCATCAAACTATACGATAAATAAATAAGGAAAACGGATTCACGAAACTGCAAAAGGTCACCGTGATAAAGGAAATAACGTAACATCATGCCCGTATTCCCTGAAGAGGTAAGCAGAGAAGTAAACATAACATAACACGTATAATCCCCTAAGGGTTAGGGTTAGGTAGAGGTGTACCTATACCATTTCACCAGTTATTTTTTAGTCTCATGTAATAGGATGCGAGCCTATTGGTATCAACCGAGAACAATTAATAATAATTATACAACGTTTTATATACATACCTAATTATTGACATTATTAAATATTATATACAAAATGACATGAATATTTACTTTGAAAAGTATTACATATATTACTTTAATTATTGTGAATGTGAGCACTATGTGGGTCATTTGTTTTCTTTAAGATTATCTCTTTTTTCCTCTTTCTCAAGTAGTTTTAATGATGGTCTGGTTTTTTGAGTACTTTATGCGGCCTACCCAAATGTCCTTTCTTCGGTATTGTTCGTCGAGTCGTTGAGCTCCTTAAATCCTGAGTTGAGCTACACGTTTACTGACAAATGCTTGCACTGACTGGACAGGTCCACTCAAAATTGTCTGGTTCTTTCCTCAAAAGACCATTTCAGACACGGATCTACATGGTCCTCACATGATCTGACCAAGATTATGTCTGGACTTTAAAAGAGACTTTGACCCCTGAGTTTGTTTCGCCATTTCTTCTCAGGGATAGTCAGATAGGAAATGTCGACTTCCTCAAGCTTGTTTTTATATTTTTTATATGACGTGTAAAAGTGATTCCGATATCCTATTTACAGAATAAACGATTTCATTTCATTTCATTTCATTTCAACAAATCCAGACTCCGGGTTACTACTGAAAAATTTCTGATGTAACGAGGCAGTCTAGAGGAGATGAAAACATTTCGCTAGTTACGCACCTACTTATGATAGAAGACCCATGTAGGAGGTAAAAATGGGAACAAATCCAGACTCCGGGCTTCTCGTACATTAGGCTGCACGTCGGGGGTTACAATTTATTTATTTACTAGCTTTTGCCCGCGGCTCCGCCCACGTGGATGTCGGTTATCGCGTAAAAAAGTAGCCTATGTCCGTGTCCATATCCTAGGCTATATCTCAGCAAAATTTCATGACAATCGGTTCAGCGGTTTAGGCGTGAAAACGTAACATACAGACAGACAGACAGACAGAGTTACTTTCACATTTATAATATTAGTATGGATTTAAACTTCTCACACACAATAAGGTACAAAGGCGGATTTAATGCCATAGGCATTCTCTCCAGTCAACCAAAGGTAGTGAACAGATAAGATGGCAGGTGCTCTATTTAAGAGGAGATAATAATAATAATAATATTTTTTTTTTAATGCTAAAACCCTCCACAACCGCGAGATTTGCAGTCTCAGGGAATATTTCCTTCAAACTGACGTGGGGATGCACCGAGATGTGGTCGCAGTGGACAAGGGCCTCACCCCGCTCTCCTTGGCGAAAGAGAACTGGCGCAAACCTGCAGTACTTGATACCAACGATCGTAGGGAAGTATGGCAAGGCAAAGAGCTTCACGGACGGTTTTTCCGGGCCCTCCATGGGCCTGATGTAGACTTTTTAGCGTCTATATCCTGGCTGCGTTTCGGCGACCTCTTTGGGGAAACCGAAGGTTTTGTCTGTGCGATTATGGATGAAGTTATCATGACGAATAATTATCGGAAATACATTGTGAAGGATGGTACGGTTGACATCTGTCGGGCATGCCACCGTCCCGGTGAATCAATTCGACATATTGTTTCCGGTTGTTCTCGTCTTGCTAAAGGCGAATATTTGCACAGACACAATCTAGTGGCTAGGATTATTCACCAGCAACTAGCCTTGCAGTACAACCTTGTGGACTCCGAAGTACCATACTACAGGTATGTGCCCGACCCAGTTCTCGAGAATGGTCATGCGACATTGTACTGGGATCAATCTATCATCACAGACAGGACTATTGTAGCCAATAAGCCTGATATTGTGGTGATAGATCGACGAGAGCGCCGTGCAATGATTGTTGATATCGCTGTCCCTCATGACGAGAATCTCGTGACAGCTGAGAAAGATAAAAAAATCAAGTATCTTGACTTAGCACACGAGGTTGTCGACATGTGGGATGTCGACTCTGCAATCATTGTACCGATAATTGTTACGGTTAATGGCCTAATAGCGGAGAGCCTCGACCACCACCTCAGGAGGCTCTCATTGCGCGGCTGGATCAAGGGCTTGATTCAGAGAGCAGTACTCCTAGACACGGCACGCATAGTGAGGAGGTTCCTCTCTCTAGAGCCCTGACCATCGGCAGCTTGGACCCTGTTCCTGATGCCGATGGGCCACTATTTTTTATATTTTTAAATGTTTTTATGTTTTTTATATTCAAATATTTAAAAATGTAATTTATATGTAAGTATTAATGAAATAAAAGATAATAATAATAATAAAAATATTAAAAAGATAACAAATAAAATAAAACAAAAATAACAGAACAGAACTAATAAAAAAACTTTTTACAAAAAAAAAACAACCGACTTCAAAAAAAAACACAAAAAAATTGAAAAATAACTTAAATTTTGGAAGTCGGTGTCTTTGGTTCCGGTTTTTCGTTTTTTGCCACCGACTTCCAAAATTTAAGTTATTTTTAATTTTTTTTGTGTTTTTTTTTTGAAGTCGGTTGTCTTTTTTTTGTAAAAAGCTTTTTATTTTTCACTTTTTAGTTGTGGTACCTACCCCACACAAATTCGTATACCACAATAGTGACAGGAAATTTTATAACATCATGAACATATACCGAGTGCATTAAATACCAGCTAAATTAAATTAATTAATAAAAAAGCTGTTCCATAGTAATGTTTACCTAGTGTTCTAAACTGTATGGTACAGCTGTTTATTTTTTCGCGATTTCAAACTGGTCCCATAGTAAAAGTTATTCAGTTCAATGGTGTAAAGCACCTCTGAGGAGCTCGTGGCTAAGTAATAACAGCCGCACGGGTCGATCCGTCAAGTTAAGCTACGCTTGCCGGGGTTGGTCCGTGGATGGGTGACCATCTTTACATACCGAGACTCCTCCGTGCCTCGGAAAGTACGTTAAGCCGTTGGTCCCGGCTGTTATTCGTGGATCTTTGACAATAGTTACGGGTCGTCAGAAGCCCAAAAGTCTGACAGCCAGTATTACCCAGGGGCTCATTGCCCAGGGGTATCGTGTTACCCAGTTACTGGGTTGTGGAGGTCAGATAGGCAGTCGCTCCATGTAAAATACTGGTATTCAGCTCCATCCGGTTAGACTTGAAGCCGACCCCAACATAGTTGGGAAAAGGCTAGGCAGATTGATTGGTCTAAAGCACCTCTTAAAGTTATTAGAATATTTTTTTTAACACCTTATACACATACACGACTTGATAACCTCCTCTTTTTTTTAAGTCGGTTAAACATCATTTATAGCCAGAGTCCATCTCATGACAAATCCAATAAGCCCAAACACGGCTAGGATACATTGTTTTATTACGGAGTCCCTTGCCTAACTTCCGGCTTTATCATCAGATCAGTTTGATGGTACCATTTTGATCAGCATTTATTTAAATTTGCTTCATCATAGTCGCTTAACTATCTTAATCGAGATATCTTATCGCTACCTGTGAAATACGTATCATTGACGAGTTCCGGTGGCCATCTGTGGTCTTCTTCATCAGTTCCGGTTCACCAAATGATACTTTCTGAATGCAAATGCTTGATTTGTTGATGAAAATATAAAAATCGCTATATGAATGCCTATAAAATTTGAGGAGTTCCCTCAATTCCTCATGGATCCCAACATCAGAACTGGATTTTGAAAAAAATGGGACCAATCTGGAAGTATATCCTTTCAAACAAAAAAAGAATTTTCCAAATCGGTTCATAAACGACGGAGTTATGCCCGAACATACATAAAAAAAAAATATAAACTTCCGAATTGATAACCTCCTCCTTTTTGAAGTCGGTTAAAAACAAGAACAGAAACAGAACAGAAATAATTTATTTATTTATTCATCTTTAATTCAGGCACAGTACCCATAATGTGTTAGTATTACTTAAACTATGTTAGACAAAATTAATTAAGACACAAACATACATTAGAACATAAATATGTTATAAACTTATAATAGACATACACACAAATTACTATAATAAATAAATACCTACTTATTATACATATATCCAAATGCAAGGAGAAGAGATGATTGAGATGACTCTACACTATTTGTTGTGAAAATAACTCCGCAATTTCCGCTTAAATGCATACCGACTGGTGGCCATCCTGATCCAGAGGAAGCGCATTCCAGAGAACACACACACTATGACCTTGAGCTGGCCTTGAGTTTTATTATGGAGTTTTAATAGAATAAGCGGCCAGCTTGTAGTTTTGTTGCTACTGACTTGGAGCCTACCGTACAAACAATTTCTTTTTGAAAATCGAAACATCTAATAACCAAAGACTTCATGCATATTTTTTTTTAACTTACTTTAACTTCATGTTACACTTTTTTTGGGTTCCGTAGTAAACAAGGAACCCTTATAGTTTCGCCATGTCCATCTGTCTGTCCGCGGCTGCGGCTGTTTTATTGAGGTTGCTTTCCGTACACTTGGGAACAATATTTTTTTTTCTCATCTATCCCATGGTGTGGGGTATTGTTGGATAGGCCGTTTAAAAAGGGGTTAAATATAATGACCACCATAAAATGTATTCGAACACCAAATGTAGTAAATGATCACCAAATCTTAGCGCGCAAATTAATGCGCTATTTCTGCCTAAATAAACCACTGTGATTGCCATAAAATGTAGGCTTATTACCAAATAAAGTGAAAATGATGCCATATTAGGTTAGGTTAGGTTAAAACTGTGGCCTCCTATGCACGAGCCGAGCAAGGGAAGCGAGCGGTGCCGCAGCAGCGGCCGGCGAGTGCCAAAAACGACTAGATTATAATAGAAAAAAATATGGAAATAAAACAGGCTACCCGAAACTGAACTAGTTAGACGATATTAATTTAAGGAAAGGCAACTAATTAAAAAAAAAAAAAAACTGTTTTGTATTTACGTTTTGGCACATTTTATTTTGCGTAATTGCTTAAATAGGACTGCGAGATGTTAACACTTTGGTTATAATTTTATATTAAAATGTCGGTTTAATTTTGGTGATCATTTACTATTTTTGTCTCTATGTTACTATATTTGGTGGTTAGTTAAACATAAGCCGTTTAAAAATATTGCGTGTTTGTGAAAACCATTTTTCGATTCAGGGATCCGTTTGCGTAATATTGGGCTTTAAAGTGCAAATTTTTGTTAGAGTCAAGTGTGTGTCAGCTAAATGGTTGTATTTGGATACGTGAAAAAATTCACAGCAGTAGTATATAACATGTTTTTCAACTACAATGTTAAGTTTGTTCTTGGGATAAATTCCTCCCACCTACGGAACCCTTAATTGTACGGATTAGGCGCACAATGCCACATTCGCAAAATGACATATTGACGCAAAATTACACATTCGCAAAATGTCTTTTCTCAATATGCCATACTAGCAAAATGCCACACTAGCTATATGACACATTCGCAAAATGTCTTTTCTCAATATGCTACACTAGCAAAATGTCACACTATCAAAATTACACATTCTCAAAAAGTCATATCACATAGGTAAGAGGCTACCGAGTGCGCAGTAGCGCCCTCACCGCTTGTTTGTACGTGGTCCGACACGCACTTGTCCGGTTTTTTTTTAAATTGATTTGTCTGTCATCACTTTTATCTAGTGGTATAGTAATTTTATTCTAGGTACATCGTCTTCACATATAATTATTAATTAATGTATAAAAAATATTGTTAACATAAAAAAAAAGTAAGTATAGTGTTTCCTTACCATTCATCTACATACGTAACTACCTTATGAAAGGGGCAACTAGAATCAATATTTTTCTTTGTAATTTTTGACGTTCAAAGTGCCTTTTTTGTCCCTATTTGAAATGAATGAATGATGAATTACTTTGACTTGAATTTGGTAAAGGAAAGGGCTTTGGGTACATGCGATTAAGCCGCCCTGGTTGGCTTAAAAAAAATCACACTTATCTCTATTTTTAACATAACCTTAGCATAGCTAATTTGTAAGTACTCTAGCTGCATCATAAAGTGGCACAGCTAGAGCACTATTACAGGAACCTATCTCTCTAATCCTACAATTTAAGCTATTCCTAAATTCCTCGTTGCGGGTACAATGTGATAAAAACATCATCAACGGAATTAATACAAAAACCACAATATTAGTCGATGTTGATTTACATGTTATACTTGCTACCAATGAATCCATATAATTAAAGATGATGTTAGCAAAGTAAGATTCTTCTCTTCAAATTAATGATCCATACTTATATTATAAATTCGAAAGTAACTCTATTTGAACATAGATAGGAAAAGGCTAGGCAGATGAAGAAGACAATTTTACTTTTAAGCCAGATTGTTTAAATGGTACGCCATTCTCTACTTTAGATTCTTTGGTAGGTTGTAATCTACTATGCCCATAGGTTTAACTTAGGATTATATACAACTTGCTTTTGACCGCGGTGATGTCGGTTATCGCGTAAAAAAGTAGCCTTTATCCTTCTCCATATTCCAGACTCTCTGGCAAATTTCATGACGATCGGTTCAGCGGTTAAGGCGTGAAAAACGTAACAGACAAACAGAGTTACTTTCACATTTATAATATTACTAGCTTCCGCCAGCGGCTACGCCCGCGTGATATCTTTATAAATTATAGCTTATATTACTCAATGATAATATAGCATTCTATTGGTGAAAGATTTTTTTTAATCGGTCCACTAGTTTTTGAGTTCGATCTTCTACAGATTGTACTTCGGAGAGTGTGCCCATGAACTCCACGACCTCATTCCACCGGCCCCCTTCTACCATCGGACATCTAGACGCACTGCAAGTTACCACCCCTACCTGGTTGATATTCCACCAACTCGCACTAAGCGTTTTCAAACGTCTTTTATAATGCGCGCAGCAAAGGAGTGGAACTCTCTGCCTGCGTCTGTGTTTCCGAACGCATATAACCCTAATCTATTCAAAGTGAGAGTGAACAGGCTTCTTCTGGGTAAGCTCACTCCATCGTAGACTTTGTCTCTGTCATCCAGACCTAGACTAAAGTCAAGAGCAAACTCATAGTAGAATAAAAAAATAAAAAATAACATACAAACATACAAAAATATATTTTTTTTCTCTTTATAATATTATATTAATATATTAAATTATATTATTATTATTATTAGGTATATTATATAAGTGGAGATTAATATTAAAATTGTATGGATAATATCACGCCTGTTTTCTCCGACGAGTAAGACACAGTACCTAATGGTGGTGGTGTCACTTATTCACATACGTACACTTTAAAAAATAATTTGTTTAAACGTGAAAACGTACTGTCATACGTCAGAACTTCCAATATTTTTCCAGTCGAATGAATAATTCATACCCCTGGAATTTAATCACGTTCATTTTAATTAAACCACTTTAAAATTAATTGTATTCTTCAATTATTATTTGGTTAACAACTTAATTGTACGGTTTTACGAGAGGTTGGAAGCTTTTCAAGCTTTGTTATTGTAAAGATTTGTAAGTTTCTAGATTTTTCTGCCTTTTCTAGTTGATTTATGAGTATTTTGAATAAGAACTTAATATTGTAAACATTACTTATCGGGATCAAAATATAATGTTCTTGATATTAGGACTCAGGCCTCGTTCTGTGAGAAGCAGGCGGGCACATTGCGAGTTGGTGATTATTACAGTCTTATAATTTTAAGTTCTTCTTTTGTTTTTACAACAAGTAATGTTTGGTATTGCCATAGTAATTTATATTCACATCTATCCATCCCTTTCTCACGATCGCTCTCTCTCTGGTATATATTTAAAACTGTGATTTTAATCACCTAATACTTTTGTGAAGTGTTTAATATTCAAACAGTTTGTGTTGGTGCATATATGTATTTCAATCAAACATTCTTCTGACATCAACAACCCCAATCAAATAACGTTTACTTATTTATTTTACAAATACGACATAATTATAATTTGAGTACAAAAGTACTGCTTATTTCTTAAGAAATTACTTCCAGCAGACCTGCGATAGGAGAAATGAAAAATAAATGTAGACAATAGTGTGTGAGAACAAGAACAGAAAAATATAAATATAATATGTGGAGTCTTAAACTTAAATATTATATATAACATATACTATCATAAATACATTAAGCTTAAATATATGAATGCATGTAATACATAAAATACGAATAAAAAAATCGAATAAAAGTATGTTGGTTTCGACGTATACTTTATCGGGAAGGCCCGAACTTTTATTAATTTAGCTAATAATGAATTTGGAACTAAAAGAGCTGCGACAGTTCCGTCTAACCCTCACTCTAATTCCGTAATACACTTTCAATCACAATTCGACGGATTTGGTAATAAATTACTAATCTGTGGCAGCATACAATGCGACATGTGAACTATACATCAAAGACCTGACGTCACAAATCCTGCATCGCGCAATCAGAGTGTACCGCGCGACTAGCATATATACATCAACATCCCGTCATCAACCGTCGGGCAGTTGCACACCAGACACAACACTTGTCTAGTCGGAGCATCCTCCTTTTTCTATGGAGGATGAGTGAACTTTACACCCTGTTCCTCATACCTCTATAAATCCATTGCTTCATATGTTTGAAAACTTCGTCTACTCGACAACGTAAATCACGCAATGAACGTTTATCAAAATTATAGGCATTACCATTGTACGTTAAACTAATTGATGCTACACTTGCTAGCAAAACAAACAGAGGGGCTCGTGGCTACATAATAATAGCCGCACAGATCGATCGAAGGTTAAGCTACACTTGCTGCGATTGGTTCGTGGATGGGTGTCCATCTATTACATATGCATCCCTCCGTGCCTCAAAAAACAACATAAAACACAACCGTCATTCCGACCTCGCCACTGAGGCCCATCGCGAAATTCCCGACTTAATAGTCCTCCCCGACCCTTGCTCGTAAGCGAAGCGCCAGCTCGCGCCATAGCTGAGCCTGTAGCTTTAAATTCCCCTGATAATAATCATAGCCCTGATTTCATCCAGCCATCGTCGTCCCTTGCCATCCTCCCTCCGACTCTGCCCTAAGCCGAGGTTCGTACCCCACAGGGGGAGCCCTTAGCGCGCAGTCGTTTAGTTTATAAGTTTTACGCCCTGGCTGGGGGCTATAAGTTTTTAGGAATTTAAGGCAACCACAGGAAAGACCGGTTACAGAGTCACGACCTCTAATGGCTAACTTTGAGATGACCATTAAAAAAAAAGCACGTTGAGTAACACGTTGAGTCGTTTGTCCCGGCTGTCATTCGTAGAACTTCGACAGTTGTTACGGGTAGTCAGAAGCCCAAAAGTCTAACCACTAATCTTACCAAGGGGTATCGTGTTACCCAGCAACTGGATTGTGGAGGTCAGAAAGGTAAACACTCCATGTAAATTACTGGTATTTAGCTGCATACGATTAGACTGAAAGCCAGCCCCGACATAATTGGCAAAAGGCTTGGAAATATTGACTTGCTACCAAAACTTCTACCTCTCGTGATTTTATTTAAATAATTTTATTTACTATAATTATTATTCCCTCCGCCCACTATGTTCGGCAAGCCTATCCCTTTGAAGAAGCGAGCTAAATATCTAGGTGTGACTCTCGATCATGATCTTTCATTTTCAAAGCATATAAAGCTGGTGCGTTCGCGCACCTCTTTCACTCTCTATAGGCTCCATTCCGTTCTAAATGGAAAAAGCAAATTGTCACTCAGGTGCAAATTGCGCGTCTACACCGCGTGTATCCGCCCGATCATGACCTATGCAAGTCCAGTCTTTGCACACGCAAAACCCCGTTACATCCATAAGATGCAGACCCTCCAAAACCGTTTTCTTCGTAAGATCACGGGAGCTCCATGGTTCGTTCGAAACCAAAACCTCAGCGTAGACCTCAAAATCTCCACCATCGTTCAATTCATGAAGCGCATTTCAAAGTGTTTCTTCGATTCTGCAGCCACTCACCGCACATTCTAGTTAGCCGCCAATTATAGCCCCTCTCGCATCAGTAAGACCCGCCGTCCACGGCATGCACTGACCGACCCAGACGACCCCACAACTCTCCTCTAGGAGAGCAGTAGGGAAACCAGTACAGCTCGCAAACATGAAACAACCGTCATTCCGACCTCGCCGCCGAGGCCCATCGCGAAATCCCCGACTAAATAATCCTCCCCGACCCATGTTCGACGAAGCGCCAGCCCGTGCCGTAGCTGAGCCTGTAGCTTTAAATTCCCCTGATAATAATCATCTATTATCATTTTTAGTTAATTAAGATGTTGTTTTATGGTGAACGCTGTGTACACCTATAAAAGGCATACATACTAGTACTTTTATTACTTTATTGTTCTGTTTTAATCTTTTGTATGTACTGTTGGTTTACCAAATAAATAAATCAATAAATAATATTTTGTCGAATATTGAAATACTACCGTGAATTTAGAAAACATTGTACATAATGCTTTTGTCTGTAGTACAAATTGTTTGCTAATGTTTACAGTACAGCCAGTCAATTCAGTATCATCATTTTAGCCGAAAGACCACTGCTGGATATAGGCCTCCACCAACTGGGGGGGTTTGCCATAATCACCACGCTTGGCAGGCGGGTCGGCGATCACAATATGGTGTTAAAAATGCATAGATAACGTTGCTGCCCATTCTATAGTAAGTCCCTTAGTCGCTTTTTACGACACCCACGGGAGGAAAAGGGGTGGTGCTATTCTTTACGTCTGGCACCACACGGCACAAATTCAGTATGAAACTGGTATTATTTACTATCGAACGGAATAATGAAATGAAAACAATATATGAAAATATTTTTGCGATTAGATTGATTTCCAACGTATTGTTTTTGATCATGTGATGTTTCAATTATTCATTTTGTTATTTCTGAGTAGTAGCTAATTAAAAAAAATGTTTTTTTACGTTATAGATATGTTAATTCGATGGTTTACCTTGTATGAGATGTGGTTGCCACCGCCAATACGTTTTCCAAGTGCAATGGGCCGGCCATATTAGCCGTAGGATCGATGACCACAGATTGCCAAACGTAAAGTAGGATCCACTCAGGCTAGGTGGAGTGTCGATCTTCGCAGGGTGACTGGAAGCAGTTGGATGAGAGTTGCCGAGAATCAAGTTGAATGTCGTGCGGTTGGAGAGGCCTATGCCCAGCAGTGGACTGCTTATGAAGATTATACAAAATGCTTAACCGGTGCGCATATAAAATTTAAGAGTCTTTCAAAACAACCAGTTAAAGCTTAAGAACCAGTTGAAGTCATTTCTGATGGAAAAGTTCTATTATACACTTGATGAGTTTCTCATTGATGTGTATATCCAGGGGAGTGTTATGATTGTTAACCTTTTTTTATGAATTTCTTTTTCGTAGGTACCGAAATATCATGACATGATAATTGTGTATAATATCTTTTTTAGGGTTCCTTACCTCAAAAGGAAACAACGGAACCCTTATAGGATCACTCGTGTGTCTGTCTGTCTGTCACAGCCAATTTGCTTCGAATGTAATGGACCGATTAAGTTAAAATTTATTATACATATAAATTTGAGTGACCCAAACACGGAAGTGAACCGTAAATAAATTAATTTAGAATATTGGAGTCAGTTTTGGGGGGCAAACAAGAAAATAAAAAAATAAAAAGTTTTGCAAACTGTACCGTATGACATATCAAATGAAAGGACTTACTATGAGGGTCTCAAATATTTTTTTTAATAATTTTAAAATAAATTGTTTTAAAGTTATAATTGAAAAAGACGAAAATTGACCATTATCTCTGAAACTACTGAACCTAGAATTTAGAAAAAATACATAAAACAGTTCTATACTTATAGATTACAAGAAAAATCTATAAGAAGTCTATGGTCTTAAAATAACATGGTAAATCTCTCGATATTGTGCGTACAAACTTACATTTGCAGTTGGAATGTATGGGAGATTATGTTTACCAACTACAATGTTAAGTTTGTTCTTAGGATAAATTCTTTCCATGTACGGAACCCTTCATTGTGCGTGGTCCGACACGCACTTGTCCGGTTTTAATAGATTGTTTTTTTCTTTTCTTGACATTTGTATTGATGTTAATGTACCAAAATTTTAGTGAATTTGCAATTTTGAAACCTGTCACTCATGAATTCGTAATATATATATTTTAAGCCATAATGTCTTCATTTTGTTTTCGTTTTTAATTAATACATTTCGATACAATGTGAAAATTGTTAATGAAATAAATAAATATTATGATAAGACAGAACACAGCAACAATGATGTTGCTGTATAGTGGTTTCAATAATGAGTGAGTATTCAAATGATAATAATTCCTATAAAACTTAGTGCATTTATTTTACTGTTGACTTCAGTCTGTTTCTTCCAAATATCCTTTTTATCCAAAGCTTTCAATAATTTGAAAAATAGATAGATAGAATACCTTTTATTAGGTACCGTAAAACGGGGTGAATAGGGATGCAGGGGTGAATCGAGACAAAACTTTAAAAGAGATTTTAACATGGAAAAAGTCCTTTTTGGCAACAAACTAGGTACATTATTTCCATGTTAAAATCCCTTTTAGAGTTTTGTCTCGATTCACCCCTGCATCCCTATTCACCCCGTTTTACGGTACACCACAAAAATGACAGTTATAAATGTAGAAATTTTACATAGGGTGACACTTCCCCACGAACCTTGCTCGACGAAGTGCCAGCCCGCGCCGTAGCTGAGTATATTTATATTCCTCAGATAATAATAATTATCCAAATCTGATCCAGCTTGTGCCACCTTGTTGTCCACCCTCAGGGACACTCTAAGCCGAGGTCTTTACCCTACAGGTGGTGCCCTTAGCGTGCAGTCGCTTAGTAATTTAAGAAATTCGCCCCTGGCTGGAGTCTTTGAGTTCGCTTTAGGCAGCTACAGGATTGACCGATTAAGTAGTCACGACCTCTCAAGGCCAACTACGAGATGCCATATATAAAATAAACTAGGTTTTTCTCGCGGCTCCGCCCGCGTGGATGTCGGTTATCGCGTAAAAAAGTAGCCTATGTCCTTCTCTATATTCCAGGCTATATCTCTGCTAAATTTCATGACAGCGGTTTAGACGTGAAAACATAACATACAGTCAGACAGACAGAGACAGAGTAACCTTTTGCATTTATAATATTAGTATGGATAGCTGACCCTTCGAAACTTCGTCTGCGTCACCTAAGAGAGATGAATTTTCTACTTATTTTGTTGCGTAGTTATTTTAAAATTATTTTATCTCCTAAGATGTTGATCGAAATCCAGTGATGTCAAGAACAATTTTGTTTACATTTAAACACTTGTGATTAATAACATATTTATTTGGATAAGGATTAATATTATGTTGATAAAACTCCTTCGCAAATAATGCATTAATTGCGAACAAATTTTATTACCATAAAAAAGGTTATAGTGGATCAATCTTTAAAGATAGACATATGCTGTCGTGAACTTTTTTTTAGAAAATGTAAAGAGGAACAATTCCATCGTACATAATATTTGCGTAACTTAAACCGTTTACGCAGCGCACGCAACGGAAGCTCTCAAAAAGGAATATTTTATCCCGATTTTGCAACATTTTTCATTTATGCTCCGCTCCTATTAGTCGTAGCGGGATGTTATATAGCCTATAATATTCCTCAATAAATGGACTATCCAACACAAAAATACCAACCAGTAGTTCCTGAGATTAGCGCGTTCGAACAAACAAATTCTTCAGCTTTATAATATTAGTATAGATAAAAAGCCATTTTACAACACGTCATGGATCAGTTGTAAACTACTGAGCATGAAAAAAATTCCCCGTAAATGTGTAAATTTTGCATAAATGCTTGCTTGTGCATAAATATTTGTAAAAAGTAAATAAAATAATTGGTTTATAAAATATTGTGATAATACTATAAATTGATAGTAAAATTTGTTGAAAAAAAAATAAAAAATATGAGTAACTTACCTTGCTCAAAAAAGTTACGTAATTACTTGCATGGGGTCACGGCTCAAGAGAGCAGCGACGCATCTTACAGCTGCAGCAGCCTAATCGGTGCTAAAGTATAATCTTTGGGGCGTAGTGTGAAGCTACTGGGAGCGGCAGGACGCTTCAATCAATGCAAGTCCTTTTTTGGTCCCATGAAAGTGCGGTGTCCCTGTGCCAGTAATTAAGGGTTAAAAATCTTTTTCATTTCTCACACTTGGAAAGTACGCTTGAAGTTACCTGATCAGAGGGATGAAAACAGGACTATTACCGACTGCTAAGGCTGCAGGATGGATTTCTTATTAATTTGTAAGAAAAACACAGCCATTCGGTATAGAATTATGAGTATATTGATAGATAGTGCAAAAAACAACCACGTATCAAAAATAGACAATAAAAACAATATAAAAAAGGCTCCATTCGGCCACAAATACTTTTCGTCCCTGGAAAATTATTTTCTTTGCTGTCAAAAATTTTAAAACTATGCAAGCCATGTCCCTATTTTTTATACAGCCACTCCATTAATGGCGGCGTAGAATTGTAATTAAAAAGTATTATTATCAACAATTTTGTAATATGACTTATAATTTACTTTTCACTAGATTATTATTTAATTTACATATAATTTATCTAAACATTTACCATCATCAATGATAAAAAGTATGTGCTGGGCCTCAAGTCTGCTATTACAATAGTGTCAGAATGGTCTCGCCGTTGTGAGTATTTGACAGTGTTTGTATGGCAAATCTGTCAAAAACTCACAATGAAGAGACCATTCTGACACTATTGTAATAGCAGACTTGAGGCCCTGGTAGAATGCCACAGAAAAATAAAGTTAAAAATTCAGGAAAGCGAAAAATTTGATCTTCAGATTTTTGTCGAATGCTTATTATTTACGTATACAGATATATATATTAGATTCAGATAAGTATTTGGTTTAACTAAACAGGTTTTTATTTACTTTCCTCATATTCGAAATGAATAGCAGAGTGTTTCCTCGGGTGAAAGAACCTATTTAGGCACTCGATTTATTGACGATCTCGTGCCGAAATAGGTTCCTTTCATCCCTTGTATAACAATCTACTATTCTTGATCACTTTACTCAACAAAATAAGGTCAGTCCTATAAAAACTGGGCTACAGAATACTAAACTTATACTGTTGTAAAATAATAAAAAGTTGCCTTGAAGAGCAGCATGACGACAAAGGACGAATTAAATCTCTGAAACTGGGGTAAAGTTATACACAGCTCCTTGTTACTTGAAGGCAGATAATACATTGGACTGTTGGGAATGCCTTAATTACGAAGTGTGTAACAATGTAGAAGCAAATTCCGATACATCATCATCAATATAGCTTAATATTTTGCATCTTAAAATAATTTGCCTGGCGTTTGGTAACATGGAAATGATTCAGCTGTAGGTTTTCTGTTTTTGGATAAAGATAGGTTTTAAATATACATATTGCCTACTGAAAAAAGAAATGGGGATGAAAGTCTACTACTCGTAAGTCTACAGGTGTGATTTAGAGAACTTTTTAAATAGATTAATCATACATTTTAGGAATGCCCCTTTCCTACTAGAAAAGTGGGATGAAGGGATAAACACGAACAACTTAATTTCTTTGAAAAGTAAGAAAACCCTTTTGTTTTAATAGGGCTTTGTTTTTTTCTATCACGATGCCAATAAATTAAAACCGAACACAAAACAACTAAATTTTTTCCACCTTATAGAAATTCCGTCACTAATTCTCAGAATTTGGGTAACGAGATTACTGTAAAAATATTTAGGCACTTTGAACGAAAAAAACGATTTTTGGTAGTAGAAAATCTTATGTGTTCACTTCACCAACATGCTAATGTTATCAGTATATCTGTAGCGCTGAGAATTGCGTGTTACGCTTGACTAGCAGTAAAATTTTATATACAGGGTTATTTTAAATTGTCTCGCTAAACTCTGCAGACGCAATAGGTATCGATATCTAAACATGATAAAATAAAAAAACAAAAAGATTTGATGTTGATTTTTGGGAGGACAACGACAGTTGTTCATATTCATAATCATTTATTCACATTTAAATAGAGTAAGTGCAATCGGTGGTTTCACATGCTACATTAGTTGGTCTTATATTCTATTTAGCCTTTGTATGGCATGTGAAGCTTAATCATACAAGATAATAATATAATGTAGCTTAATAATGTAATATAAAAAAATGATGGGTATTTAATCATAATCAATACATGTCTGAGATTCATAGTGCTTAGTCAATTATACCTGGCTAACTACAGAACTACAGTGTACTAGAAAAAAGTGAGTTTTTTTTACGTTAAATAATGACTAAATATTCTTGTAACCACTCATTTATTGCGTTAATATTTTTTTTTAAGAAGTAGCTCTTTAAGCTTTTTCTTAAATTTTGGCAGATTAAGATCTTGTTAGTGTTGATACTTGAAGTATGAGTTGAGAAAAACTGTTTTCTTATTATTTACCCATCACGCCTGCGTAGTTTAGCTAGCCAAATTAAAATAACCCTGTATAATATTCAAATAGTTTCTAATGTTTCACTTGCGAGAACTACCGTATAATCAGCCTATAAAGTTCCTACTGCTGGGACGCTGGCCTCCTCTCACTCAAAAATAATGGGCCATAACTCGCTAAGTGGGCCCAGGGTGAGTTGGTAAGAGAAAAACAGAAACAAACATTGTTTATTCTGCAAAAACAAGACGCCCAAAAAAAGAGTCGAATCAAAATCGAAGCCTCGTATTCAAGAAAATAAAAGTTTGACAATGTGGATGTGTGTTTGTTTGTTGTATGTGGACGTCACATGCCTTCGAATTTTTAGGGTTCCGTAGTCAACAAGGAACCCTTATAGTTTCGCCATGTCCGTCCGTCTGTCCATATCCAGCTTAGCTCAGAGACTCTTAATATATATAAACTAAACGACTGCGCGCTAAGGGCACCCTCTGTGGGGTACGAACCTCGGCTTAGGGCAGAGTCGGAGAGAGGACAGCAAGGGAAACGTGGTGGCTCCTTTTAAACGGTAAACTGCTCTGCTGGGAAGTTGGATATTTGCAGATCCTACATTATTGATAAGGAGTATCAAGATGACCACTTGCAATCAGATAGGCTGTCTGCTTCATCTGCTGACATCCGATAACATAATATAAAAATTTCATTATTTATTATCATTTCAACTTTTTTGTTTCTAAAGAAAGAAACTACTTTATTTTCTGGTAAACATGACGCAAAAAAGAACACACACACAAAAAAAAATGTAATTTGGGTGAAATATGCGTCACATCCACGCAAAATAGCCATCGCTCAGCATAATGCTGCGACCCTAGTATGCGAAACAGAGCCTCAGCGCTGGTTTTTAGTGACAGCCGGCGGTGGTGGTGGCTCCCTCCCCATCCATCAACATTTATATTCATCACTATTTTAGTCAAATGCGTTTTCTCCCTTTCTTTCCTCCATTCTTTTGAATTTCCCTCATAGCTTCTGTTAAATAGTAAAGTTGTATTACCATACGCTTGTTGTAGGTATTTACTTATAAAAGAACTTCAATGTCTTGTACCAAAACTTGCCCAATTTGCCTTCCCATAAAAAAGCGATTGTTGCAACCATAAAAAGCCTATTTAAGTTTGATCACTTATGTATTACAGGTTGATCCAGAGGCTGCGAAACCCTGAGTGGAGTTGAAGACAAAAACTCCTTGAAAGTTTGGAGTGATAGGATTGGTATAAATGGAAGTGGGAAGCGGTTGACTGTGTGACAAAATTAATAAAAAAGGGGTAATATAAGCGGTAAGCAATTTTCTAGTATCGGTCTCGATTTGGGCTTTCATTAGGCTACTATCCAATTTTTATGACTACTACTGATGAACAGACAAACTTTCGTTCTGATGGTTCTTAAGGATATTTCAAGGCAAGTAGATTGAATCTTCAATGTTTATCAAAGTTTGTATTACTAGTCAGCTATTTGAAATGGACGGTGGCCAAATTAATGAGCTTTTCAAATTGGGAATCATTTGAATTTGCTAATCATTGTCAATTTGTCTTTAATGGGATCAAATTATTGGAAGTTTGTTTTACTATACCCATGGTATTATCATGTCTAGTTAAATTAGATCATCTCTAGGCTAATACATAATGATTATCCCGTTAGCTAACAGTTCAGGCACATATTCTTCAGGGGCAAATCCTGTATTTTTGAGAACGTTCGCTTTCTATTTATTTATTTATTTAAGGATAACCAACGAGATACATTACAACTGTCTTTTACAATAATAAAAACTTGTTTATAATACATTATCCTATAATGCAAACTCAATTACAGGTAACCACAGCTTACACATTATCAAGTACACATGCTCTGAATACATTAAAACTAGAAATACATTAAAAAAAACAACATAATATGCTGTTATTAAAATTTACAGTCTCAATCTATCAAAAATACCTCTGATTAATTTACATCTATAAGACTGATTGTAGCTGAAATAAGATTGCGACTGAATTAATCTTCAGATGCTAGTGGAATTTTAACCTTCAATTTTTTTTCTGTGACCGCATCGTCACCTTAGCGGCAAAAGCTTGGGAATACAATTTTGATAATTTTGGTATTAATAAAAAACTACATGTTTGGAAAGAAAACCTCGCAATGCACGCCTTAGTTTCACACAAAACAAGTTTAGTAACCTGTAGCGCCATCTATGACGAGTTTGAAAAATCCGCAAACGAACATTCTTACGATGTTTTGAGTTTACGATCACTAAGATTATTTTTTTATTATTTAGGGCTTTTTTGATAATTATTTGCCATACACTTAAAATTGTTACTTATTATTTTAAATAATAGTTAAGTAAGCAACGAATCATTACCGCTGCTCTCGAAACTTCAAAGAAAAAAAAAATTAAATTCAAAGACGTGACATCAACCAGCACCAGACCAGCGAGGAGGTTGTGTTTCAGCAGTGGGATCGATATAAGCTAAGGCAACGAAATAAAACATATTGTAAAAAGTATATCGATTTTTATTCATTATTTTTTCATTGATAAACTTGTAACTGCTACCACGAGAAAAGTTTGATACTAGTATCATATGTATTTCTACGCTTGAAAGGCAATATTTACCAAACGACATGTTGGCAACTTCACACTAGAGCCTTTAAAAGTTTATTTTTTTTTAAACCTTAGTATGCTCTACTAAGTATATTCGACTAAAAAAATGTAAAATAAAATACCTACTCGTACTCCATTGTAAAGTTCTATTTTTTTTCAATAAAAATACGTTAAAATGCTCTAGTGTGAAGTTGCCTACATGTGGTTTGGTAAATATTGCCTTTCAAGCGTCGATTTGAAAATGTTATTACCACAGCGTCTTTTTACACATATTTGGAGAAGCTATAGTATTAAAACATTACGGGGCGCAGTCTTTTCTTCCTTCCTACCGTTTTCGCATATAATGAAGTTTTTACTTTATCATCATTCTTTTGCCTTTATACCAATTTATTTGGTGTGGGCGCAACATGATTTTTTCATCCATAGGTACTTCTCTATTAGTCGTAATTTCGGTAGTCACTCCCTTTCTAGCCATATCATTCACACAGTCCATTCATCATTTTTTTGGTCTTCCTCTACTCGTAAAACCATTCATTCACATTCAAAACTTTCCTGACGAAATTTTAAGGTGACAGCATTGATATATATGTTACACTAGATTAGTATTTACCGCGCTAAGGCGTGGCCACTTGACATATGGCCACAGCCTTATGCGTAGCTAACGTCAGTTCAGTGCTCTGTGTGACGCCAACCGAAGTGAACCTAAATATATTAATAATAATAACTTAATAATAACTTTTTAATAAGAATAAGAATCAGTATCTTATTACTTTTGAATGTTTAGTGGTTTCAAAGCAACGTCGCGCGTCGTCGCGTTTAAATAGTGGTTACACTTTTTTGACAAATTTTAATGAGGTTTGCTTCTCTAGTTATTTAACTCAATGGGCGACAGTTATGAAAATGTATCGCTCCCGCTACCTCTCGAGACACACGCCCTTAGAAACAATGCCAATCTGAATCTAAGCTAACGAGTGGTCCGCTTCAATCTTCGATAGCTATTGTCCAACACGAGTGCTCCGCTTACATTATAAAATAACACGCTTCCAAGTGTTTTTCATTCAATTCTGTTGATTCTACTTCAAAACAAACTTTTTATGTCATGTTTTTCTCAAAGGAGTTCAATATTGGGGGTTGTAGATTAGATGACCCAAATTAAATTGGGTTAGTATTAAAGCAGCTCATTTCTTTGTATAGGATAATGTTTTCAGTTTTCGCATCGAATGAAAGATTGTTGTTAAATGGTTGTAACGTTATTCTTAAATCTAAAATGTTTTTCTCGTATCAAAATCTTGGCAGATATTGAATGATGATGATGATGAGAGAGAGATTGAATCCATACAGATTTAAACATGTTATATATGCAACTTTTAATTTTGTTTTCTTTGTGAATATAATCAAATATATAGTCAAATAGAATATAGAATATAGTCAAACGGTTTGTCGTTATATTTGTTAAAGTCAGCTCTAGAGGCTTTGTTATTTGTAACTGCTGCTGACTATTACTGACGTTTGAAATCCGATATTGCTATGGTATCTATTGTGTCTGCCCTCTGCAAGTGCCTTTGTAGTCTCCATTACACATCATGATATTGTGCTGATAACATATAGTCTACATTTTCAACTACCTATATCAAGACATTTAGACCCTGTACAAAAGCAAATGCACAAACAATGGAAATGCAAATGTGCTGTGTGAAAGCAGATGTAGTGACAAAAATTGAAAAGAGTATGCTTAGATAGTTTGGTCATGTTGAGAGGATGAATGACAGGCGACTTACAAAAGGTATTTACAAGGCAGATGTGAGTGTAAACGCCGGGAGGACACGCCCTAGGAGAACATATAGTGACCTAATTGGTGATGTTCTTCAGGTCAGGTGCGTAGTAGGAACGCTCCTTACATACTCTTTTTGCTTCGTTTACATTCATACATCTGGTCATACATGCACGTCGATTGCGATTACTACGCACCTGACCTGAAGAACATCACCAATTAGGTCACTATATTATGTTCTCCTAGAGCGTCCCCTCCTGGCGTTTCCACTCACATCTGCCTTGTAAATAACTTTTGTAAGTCGCCTTTCATTCGTCCTCTCAACATGACCAAACTATCTGAGCATACTTAGGTCATAACAGGTGGCGCAGAAACTATAGAGTTTCTGCCTACCCCCATGGGAAAACGGCGTGAGTTTATGTAGTATGTGTTAGATCCTGTGTCTGATTTTACGAAAGTATCCTGATTTCAAATTTCAGTTCACGATGTTAGATATAGAAACTGCATTTACGCGGAAATATGAGTGCCATTAGCGTTCTAGGTATAGCAGATAGGATAACGTAGTATGTATGAACATATTATGAGCAAATTTTCCTACTGGACGAACGTTGAAATAAAAAAAATAAAAAAAAAACATTCATTTTTTATCGTTTTATTCTCTTATCTTTCTTCTTCTATTGTATTATTTTGATCTTGTAGTATTTCACTTTTGTATAGAACAGCTGACTATTTTGACATCATTATTTCAGTATTGATCCCATGGTAAAAGTTGTTCATTTTCATGAATATTTCATTCCCTCAAAGTATAAGAGACCCACTCTTAACTGCCACACAATATACTTGTATAAGTACCTAGTCAACCCCTCAAGAAAAATTGACGTATTACTAGAAATTATGCATTAACCCGTCACATAAAAGTACAGTAATGGTGGTATAATTATAACGTATTAAACATCCACATAATTTAAAAATGAAAGCCATAAAAAGTTGTCATGGACGTATAATTTTTACTGCCACCAAAGAACATTAATGACCCGTATCTGATTTAAAATGGCACCTAACGCCTCCTAAGTGTACATTACTCCATATAATATTCATGATGTAATGATATGACCCACATTATGAACTATGGAATTACTTTCCATTAGAACAAACGAACGACGAACGATATGACATTGAAATAATAGAAAAAAAGTTATTATAGTTATCACAAAACGATATTTAACTCGAATAATAAAGAAAAATAAAAGCAAAATGGATTATTAAACTACTTTGGCTGTAATTACGGAATTAGAAAAGTTAATGTATTGGTAATTGTATAGATTTATGACATTATTTTTAAAGGGAACATGACTACAGTAATACGAGTAGTATTCCAATATGACGATGATATTTTAAAAACGAAAAAGGAAGTTAGTGACGATATGGAAGCTGAAAGAAGAGAATGAAAGCGAAAAACATTTACAAAAACCTCAAGCAGTATAGGAAAACGGCAGGTAAAAAAACATATAAAATTAAATAATTATGTGAAAACAAAGGAACGGAATAATAATATGTATTATAATATTTAGCTTGACCTCGTTAGCCACAAGCACCTCAAAATGTCGAAGCAAATGTGGTAACTGATAATGCAAGTCGAACACGAACCTCGAAAAACAATACAATATGTTCTAGAGATACGTGATGTGGTGTCCCTTTAACTTGAAGATAAGAAATCACGATCGAGCGGTGGCACTGGCCATCCGGAACTCTCTCCTAACAATATGGTTAAGAAACATTTTAATATCGTGCGAACTTTGCTAGCCTGATGTATAATTTCATCTTTAAGAGAAAATGCCTCAACCATCTAGGTATATCTACGTACCGGACCTCCACATTTTAGTAATAAACCATTGTCGTAATCATCTCTTTACTTAACTTTTATAGCCACTCTACAATTCATGTTCCCATCATTATATAATTCGGCTTTCGCTTCAGCCGAAACTTTTTTATCGTCAAACTTGCAATCCTCAATTTTGAATGCATTTTACGACACCTGTCAACTTTGGAATGGCTCGTAAAATGTTTACCTGTGCATTACATCCCCGGAGGAATTGTGGGAGTCAACTTGAAAAATATTCTGTGAATCAACTGAATATCATGAAAATGGACTCAATTTACTAAATAACATTGTATTTGCAGGTTGATGAAGTATTTTACAAAAAAATACTTCATCAACCTTTGTAATATCTTCTATTAAAGCATCATTATATTTAAAAAAAAATGTCTACTGTGTGCCCTAAACAAATATTATTACGTATACGTTGCACAAAAGGTCTCATATTGATTAAATAGCTAACATGTAATAAAATCGAGTCCCAAAAAGTTTCCTCAAATTATTATATTAACAGCCCTTGTACAGCCAATCCTTAAATGGATTTCAATGACTAAGGACACAAAACTCCCCTTCATTTTAATCCACTCCACCAAACATCAACCAAATAAATCACTAGAAGCACCAATCCAAGTAACGCCTTCAATTTGATTAAATTATTGGAAAATCCAGTCAATCTCTGAAGTAAATGAGGTTGAAATGCTCATCATATTAAAAGTATAAAACAAGCCAGCAATCGCGGACGGACAATACCTGCCGACGAATCACGGAATAGCGCTATTTGTAAATAATCAACACATTTCTATTCGAAGGGAGGCCCAACCCTGGGAAGGGAGCCGAAGTGCGAAGGGAGTGAATACGGCATTCAGTACTCGAAGAATTGTTGTTCGAGAGAAATTTTCGGAATTCCGGAAAGCATTCCGGGAATCTATTAATCAACTGATGGATTTTGGGGAGATAGTTCGGCTTGTAGAGACTTTTAGGTGCGTTTTTGAGATTCGAAATACTGAATTCCGTTAATGGTGTGATTTTATTGTTGTGGTTGTATAAAGCTTTTAAATGACATTGGCCTTCGAATAAGTTATGTTTAAGTTTCATTTATTATTGGTAACTCCAAAGAGTTTTGCAGTGTCCCGGTTTGAAGGACATGGATGCCGGTGCAATTCTACACCAGAATTTTTTTTTCTTGTCTCTAGGATATCAACGCATATCGGATACCTCTAGTAGGTATTGCAGATGTCTGTAGCCACAATGCAAGTGTAAAGCAGAATGTTATCCACATTTGTTATTGCCACACAGAAAAAAAAATCTTCTAATTAGATAAAAAGTGATTCACTCAAAATATATATATATATATATATATATATATATATATTAATATACATATATTTCATATATTATCATGAATTTTCTTATTTAATACTTTAAGCACACAAATTTCTATGCGGACTTAATGCCATAAGAATTTTCTCAGTCAACCTTTGGGTGATGCAGGAATAAACAGTGGTAGGTGCAATAGCGAGAATTGAGGAATAAATATTTATTTAAATTTAAAGATATATTTATAACTATTAAAAATTATAAATATAATATATATATATATATATATATCTTATTATACAGGAAGTTTTTAATCAGTGCGCAAACTTTGACAAATTAAAACCACACCTATTTCTTATTTTGATATGTCTTAGTACAAAAAGAGATTATCATTAACGAAAGATGTTTATTTTGAAACTAGTTAAATGGATACTCGTCGCGCAACGCGCTGGGTGGCGGCGCGGTCAGTGAAGCGAAACGCAGTAATAGGTATCTATTAGCTGTGCGCTCGCCCATTGATATTATTACGAATAGATTGTATCCATAATTAAATTGATGGGGGTACTCGAGGAAAAAGTAGAAGCTCAGTTAACTAAACTAACTCAGTACAACCAAACCCACGAAATAGCAGCTGATATTCCCCGAAATCCTCCCTCTCCATCTTCTTTTGCCGAGGTCGTAAGACAGCAGAATAATTCTATCGCTTCCAAGAAATCGCTTCATACCTACATCGAAACTCAAAAGGTAAACAAATGTGGAGCCACGAGATCTGCCGAAATTTTACCAGAAAAAGCTTCGTGTAGTACTAGCTCACTGGTGACTATTGAATTACCAAACGATGAAGAGGAGAGGATCGAATCAGGATGGGTGACTGTTCAAAACAAAAAAAAAAAACAAAAATAACAGGCAACCTAAAGAGGTCAGAGTGGGTACAAATACAGAGTTGAAGGCTTTTCAAGTTAGTGATCGTAAAAAATATCTACATGTTTGGCGATTGCATCCGGATACCACTCTTGAAGCAGTAGCCGATCACGTGAAAAATGTATGTGGACTAGATGATCAAATAAAGGTGGACAAAATCAAACACAAAATCGTGAGAGATTATTCGTCGTTTGTTGTTGGAGTACCAGAAAAGTGTTATGATAAGTTGAACCAGGCCGAAATCTGGCCAATGAATGTAGAATTCAGTGAGTGGATATGGTTTCGGAACTCAAATAGAACAAAATCAAACATATTATAGCCATAACAGCAAAATTGAAATGTATTATCAAAATGCAAGAGGTCTTCGTACAAAATTAGAAACCTTTAGAAATAACATATTATCATTTAATTCTGACTTATACGCTATAACGGAATCAGGCTGCAATGAATCCATTCAAGACGCAGAAATTATCCCTCAAGGATATAAAATAATACGTTGTGATCGAGTGGATGGGCGTAAGCAGGGTGGAGCGTTTCTCGTGGCCACACACCGCTTCGAGCTGCGACAGGTACTTGTCTCGGACGCGTCGATAGACGCCTGTGTGTTTGAAATTGTTTGTGCAACGGTTCATCTAAAGAATAGATTTTTGTTTATATGTTGTGTTGTTTATATTCCTCCTGGGAGTTCGGAAAATGATTATATGATTTTGTTTAGGGTAATAGAAAATATGTGTAATAGATATAGACAAATGATAGTTATTGGAGATTTTAATTTACATTCTTGTCCGGTAAATATTAGCAATTATTATGAATGCTTTATGTCATATTGCGAGTTCACTCAAGGTAACATGGTACCAAATGTCTTAGGCCGACACCTGGATTTGGTTCTGAGTACGGGTTTTAGCGGAGAAGTGTCAGTGGTGTTGGCGGGCGAAGCGCTCGTTCCTGTCGACCCGTACCACCCGCCACTAGCGGTGTGCGTGCGCCCCGCGCCCTCAGCCCCCGCGCCTTGCCCGCCTTCGCCCGCTGCCGAATCCCGCTTGGACAGCGCGTGCAATAACAGGCCGCAGTGGAATTTTTATAAAGCAGATTATCAATTATTGTATTCGATGTTAACTTCTGCTGACTGGAGTACAATGTATGAAATGCATGACTTGGAAGACATTTTAAATTTATTTTATGTGAAATTAGGCCGTATTTTAGACGAATGTGTACCAAGGAAAAAGTTTACCCAGGAAAACTCACGTTATGTGTATCCCGAATGGTACACCGCAGAAATTATTAAAGAGATCAAAATTAAAGCAAAACTTCACAAACTGTTTAAAAACTCAAAACGTGATTGTGATTACGAAGAATACGCTAAATGTAGGGCCCGGATAAAAAAGGCTATAGAAATTGCTCACAGAAACCATAAAAGTAAAATTCAAAATCAGTTCGCTAAAGATCCAAAATCTTTCTGGCAATATATTAGGTCAAAAAAAAGTAGAGTGAATAGACAAAGTATTATAAAAGATGGGCAAAATCTCACTGATGAGCAGTGTGCTAGGGAATTCGCAGAATTTTTTGAGTCGGTATACAGTCAGGAACCACCGCAACTAGACGTTCAGGCGGCGATGGCAGAGTTCGGCAGTGCTACCAGTGCACGGGTACATATAGAGACCTTGAGTCTCACAGATGTGCAGGATGCGCTGGCGAACCTCAAGCCAAAACGATCATCTGGCCCTGACGGTATACCAGCGTTTCTCTTTAGAGATTGTGCTAGAGTTTTAGCAAACCCGCTGCATTACATATATAACTCGTGCTTAAAGCAATCGACGTTCCCAGATCAGTGGAAGACTACACGTGTCGTTCCAGTACCCAAGGGTAAAGCAGGTCCAGATGTCAGCGGTTATAGACCAGTCGCAGTGTTGTCGACGCCGGCAAAAGTTTTTGAAGCCGCTATACAACGCTGCATACAGGGGCAAGTCCAAGCGCAACTGTCGGACGCGCAGCACGGCTTTCGGCCCGGACGCAGCACTTCCACCAACCTGCTTAACTTCATGGCACAGGTTATACCAGCAGTCGACGCTGGAGTACAGGTAGACGCGGCGTACTTTGATTTTAAAAAGGCCTTTGACACCGTTGACAATGATGTCTTATTAAGAAAGCTGGCAGATGTAGGATGTACGCCGCACTTGCTGCAGTTCTTTGTCAGCTATATGAGAGACCGTCAACAGTACGTTAACTACAATGGGTACGAGTCGAGGCCGTACTTCACCAGGTCCGGAGTAAGCCAGGGCAGCAATTTGGGACCTCTTGAATTTATCATAATGATAAACAGTTTGCCGGAGGTCGTCAGACATGGCTCATGTTTATTGTTTGCAGATGACCTCAAGTTGCTGCTCGAGGTAAGGGATGAGTCAGACTGTGAGCGACTCCAGGGTGACATTGATAGAGTGGTGAAATGGAGCCATGACAATAAGCTGTACTTCAACGTGTCCAAATGCTCGGTAATATCCTTTGGTCGTGCGCGCACCCCTATCCGCTATGAGTACAAAGCAGAGGCGATACCCATGCAGCGAGTAACGCAGGTGCGGGATCTAGGGGTATATCTCACTCCAGATCTTACGTTTCGCGAGCATGTCATTAAGATATGCAAGAAAGCGTACAGAAACCTCGGCTTTGTACTTAGGCAGACACAGGGGTTCACTAATATTACGACTATAAGGGTATTATACGACGCTCTAGTCAGGAGCCACTTGGAGTATGGTGCGGTCATATGGGCTCCACATGAAGCCAAGTACTCTATCATGGTCGAGCGCGTACAGAACAAGTTCACGCGTCACTTGTACTTCAGACTGTACGGGGTTTATCCATTGTACCCGCTGATGTACCCCACCCTGTTTGTACTGGGCATGGTCGGGTACAATGAGTTAAGGGTGCGACGACAGTTTACTCTTGTCGTCTATTTAATTAAATTACTCCGGGGCAAGGAGCACAATCCGGGAGTGCTTCAGTGCTTGCGGTTTTCTGTTCCGGACCGCTACGTGTGGAGGCGGCGGTGCCCGCCACTGCTGGCTGTGCCAACTGCCCGAACCAACCTGCTGGCCAAAGCACCTCTCACGCGAGCAATTCGTACTGTTAACGAAATTCAGAATAGGTTGGACATTTTTTCGTGTTACTTTAGTGAACTTGCAAGAGTAAGTTTATATATAATATGTTACGAAAGCAACAATTAGTGTAATTTTATGTTTATTGTTTCTTTATTGTTTTATGTTTTGAATGTAAAGTATACTTAAGTTAATTTTCTGAATATTGCATTGTTATAATTATAAGGTTGCATTGTTTTAGTTATAAGTAATTTGGTGTTAATTGTGTAGTTAATTGTAATTGTTAGTAATAGTGTTATTTAAAATAGTTAATATTATAAGTAGGCTTAGCTATCGCATTAGGTTTCTAAACCTGTAATGATAGTTTAAGAGTTTTAAATAAATAAATAAATAATAAATAATAAATAATATTTAGCTGATTTCAAGTAGAACCAAAAAAAAAGTATTGAACAAATAATGGAAATGTTTTCTATTAGGTACTGAAACACCAAAAAAAAAATTACATTTGCACACTGGTTAAAAACTTAACCTGTATGTATATTATTTGACTGTGGTGAAAATTGATTCCACAATTTTCTTTCTTTTATTTTCTTTTTCAATAAAACTTAGCCCTAAGCCAGAATCCTTACTTTTAATTCAATTAGCTTTACATTAAATATATTGGACACTAAATAACGGAATACCTTAATTACAGCACCGAAATGTTTGCTTAGCTAATCTTCACATTTCTATTCAATGTACCGATTTCCCCGAAGTATTTGAACAAAAGGGACGAATTAGCTACATTGTGGACACAATGTCTTTCCAACTGTAGACACTGTGTTTGTTTAAGACATTGCCGAAAGAAATAGAATGAAAGAAAATAAAGGTTAAGAAGAGGTATATTTGTCACAGAAACAGTTGCATACAAAAAGATAATAGCTGTTATTGATTGTGTATTGATAAGACTATGTTGTAAGTTCAAAACGTCAAATAATTTTCGGACAGCTGCACGCACAGATACCTGATACCTAATAACTAGCCGGCGGCGCGTACGCCGCTGCCGATGGTATGGAATGTTGCCATTTAAAATATTATTTTTATAAAAATATATTTTAGTAGGTATTAACTATTGTCAAATTATTTTATTTTTGATTACCTATTAAGCTGCTTTCAGACTACGCTATAATATAATAGCATATAGTATATAGCTCATAGCACAACAATATGGCGCACCATACATTCCAATAATATATAGTACAGTACAGTGTGAACGTGTCCATAACAATGTATGGTGCGCGATATTGTTGTGGTATGAGCTATATACTATGTATATGCTATTATATTATAGCGTAGTCTGAAAGCAGCTTTACTATCTCATTGTATGCTGTACGGTCATCATGTCAACGCCGGCTGTCGCTGAAAACCAGCGCTGAGGCTCTGTTTCGCATTCTAGGGTTACAGCATTATGTTGAGCGATGGCCATTTTGCGTGGATGCGACGCATATTTCCCCCAAATTACTTTTTTTTGTGTTTGTGTTCTTTTTTGCGTCATGTTTACCCGTAAATAAACGTATTTTCTTTCTTTAGAAACAAAAAAGTTGAAATCCATACTAATATTATAAATGTTAAAGTAACTCTGTCTGTCTGTCTGTATGTTACGTTTTCACGCCTAAACCGCTGAACCGATCGTCATGAAATTTGGCAGAAATATAGCCTGAGATATGGAGAAGGATATAGGCTACTTTTTTACGCGATAACCGACATCTACGCGGGCAGAGCCGCGGGCAAAAGCTAGTGATAATATATAATGAAATTTTTATATTATGTTATCGGATGTCAGCAGATGAAGTAGACAGCCTATCTGATTGCAAGTGGTCATCCCGAAACTCCTTATCAATAATGTAGGATCTGCAAATATCCAACTTCCCAGCAGAGCAGTTTACCGTTTAAAAGTACATAAAATTATCATCATAGGATAAGATTATGAATAAGTTGTGGACTATTACTCGGTAACTTGTAAAGCCTACTTAGCTGTGATAGTTTTGCATTTAACTATATATTTTTATTTATTTATTCATCCAGTTTCGGACAACAACATAGTCCATCTTGTTAGTGAAAAATACCTTATAACTAATGTTAGTAATACAAAACACACGATCAACAACACAACACCGGTAACACATACCGAATTAAATGTCCGAGGCAGGTTGCACAGAGAACGATCAAGCAAGAGATCAGCTACCTAGTTAACCATCCTCCCCACAAAATGCCTCAGAACAGGGGAGTAAGGACTCTCCGCCACTAATTTTAGGATACTCGTACTATTGTTACTGACCCGCGTTCGATGCATCAGTGAAGCAACTTTTTAACTTTTAGACTACATATATTACTATTATATATGCTACTGCTGTGAATTTGTTCACACATCCAAATACAACAATTTAGCTGGCAGGCGGGGAATACTTGACTCTGGGAGGTAAGCTTAATATTACGCAAACGGATCCCAAAATCGAAAAATGTTTTTTTTTTTTTTTTTTTTTTTTTAAACGTTGCCCCACACTAGGAATTTCTCCTGTATCGTGGGTGCGTTTACAAACATTTAACTCACATACACAAACAGCCAGACCCGGAACAACTAATTAACAAACCCGCAATATTTTACAATACCCCACACAATGACGAGACGAGAAAAATAATTATCATCCCCACTTTAAATGTAGGGGAGTGTAAAAAAAAAAAACTAGATTTTATTTTATCGCTTTGTCGGCGTGATTAATGTGTATACTTATACCAAATTACAACTTTCTAGTATTAGGAGTCTGAGCTAAACCACGGACAGGCAGAGTGATGGACATGGCGAAAGTATATGGGTTCCTTGTAGACTACGGAACAAAATTTCGATCCTACGTTGTTGATAGGGCGTGTCGATCTATGGAAATCTATAGTCACCGCTGGAGCTTGCTATTCTAGATACAAAGCTCAAATGTCTCAGCTACCTGTTTTTACATCGGCATTCAAAACTCTTCCAACGCAAATACGACAACTCTACTTGGCGGTAGAAATTGTTACAGCAGCGGTGGTAGTTCCACCAACGGATTCCTTCACAAAGACCACTACTACCACAAGTATGTGTTGAAAATTTTCGGTACATATTACGACAGAGTCTGTTTTTAATAGATTCATGAATTTCGGAAGCAGATAATTTTATTTGCCGACCGGTTTATATCGGATTAACTTGTTATTGGAGAATTTGAATGAACCCGTTATTAATGTAAAGTAATAACTGAAAGATTTTGTTCCGTTAATGTTTTACTCTGTTGTGGTTGTTATGAAAAATATGTTTTTCAATAATTATCAACTGAATTTTTAAATTGGACTTTCAGTTCAAATGGAAATCTGAAGTTGAATCTGAGTTCTGTTTTCTAATAGGGATGATGACTAAAAACATATTTTTTGTCCGTCATGTAGATTACGAGTATTAAAAAATATTGGATACGTATTTTTTCATTTTTTACGTTATCAAAACATTACGGCGATACATTGAGTTCAAATGTGGCATGACGTCACTTCTCATTAGATTTTATACTGAGCTGTGACGTAAGGAGCCCCGACTCCCCAAGTGTAATGTGTTTTATCTAAATATTTTTTTATTAATATGATAAAGCAAAAAATACGTGTCTAATATTTTTTATTATCTGATTGACGGACTAAACAATTTTTTTTTTTTGCCAGGCATCATCCCTATTGTTGGCAGAGTTGTTTATTGCAATATTTGTATCTATTAGTTGTGGATTCTTACTTCATTAATTTTGTCATTGTTTGTTGTTGATTTAATCATAACTGGATAGAGTTTGGATGAGCTTCAATATTTAGTTACTAGACTAAAAACGAACTACTGACCGTCGTTGGCTTATTCCACAAATCCCCCCTGAATAATCCCCCTTAGGAGGAAAAGTGGAATATATAAAAACCAGTCTAGAATTCACCCCTACTTATCTCACTAATCCCCCAGAGAATCCCCCTCAGTGGGGAAAACTGAACCCTAATGTAAAAAAAATCACTTTCAGGGGGGTCTTGGAATAAGTTTTTTTTTTCAATTCTAGTTTTCCCCCCTAAGCGGGATTATCAGGAGTGAATTCTAGACTGTTTTTTATAGATTCCACTTTTCCTCCTGAGGGGGATTTTCAGGGGGGATTTGTGGAATAAGCCCCGTCGTTGACCCTAAAAATAAGTTGTATTGTTTGTTTTGTTTTATTGTGTAAAAACGTAAAAAGACGCTTAAGAGGGCGTACAACTGTCCACTAGCGCCACTCCTTAAAAAAAATATTATCTCGTGACTGAGAAGGAATTATGAAAAACGGCTCAATAAGGAACCTCGGTAAGTGTGTCTAGTATTTTCTAATACCTTTTTTATGAAACAGTTACTGTCGACTTGCGAGATGTATGCGGAGGTGCACGGTCTTAAATACAACTCAAAGAAGAGTGAGCTCTTAGTGTTCAGAGCGCCTAAACAACGGCCTCGCCGTGGACCTTCGGTATATCTCAACGGCGCAGTACTCAAAGTAGTTAATAATTTTAAGTACCTGAGCCACGTTGTCACCGGTGACTTATGGGATGACGACGACATTGAGCGCGAACGCAGGGCGTTGGCGGTGAGGGGCAATATGCTTGTCCGCAGGTTCGCTCGATGTACAGTAGACATTAAAGTGAGTTTATTTAAGGCGTTCTGCCAGTCTTTCTACTCGAGCGGTCTGTGGGTGTCACACACGAGCCGAGCCTACAACATCCTGCGTGTGCAATGTGCAATATTACAACGCCTTCAGGATGCTATTACGGCTGCCGTGGCGTTGTAGTGCGTCGAGCATGTTTGCGGAAGCACATACGGATGGCTTTCGTGCCATTATGCGTAAGAAAGCAGCATCCTTACTACAACGTTTACGTAACAGTCGGAATGGCATCCTGAAACTCAGAGTTATCTACTAACATTACTAACATAGCAGATAAGCACAAATTGTTACTAACTAATTACTAACAATCTATGGACTGTAACGTCTGAAATAAATTTATATATATATATATATATAAATTGTTTTCGTGAAATAAAGCTAAAAAAAGTTGGAACTAATCTTCAATATCTCCGTAACCAGAAGGTTAGTGTGGCTAGAAGGTGTGGCTAGAAATTTCAAAGCAACAAAATTCGATCTAAAGAAAAGCGGCCACATTCCTCTATATAGTATTTTGTTGCTTCGTGTCTCAATATGAAACTTTATAATATATATATATATATTATATTATATATATATATATATATATATATATATATATATATATATAATATATATATTATAAAGTTTACAATTTATAATATATATGAAAACAATTTTCAAGTGTTATAAATTAACTTTAAATAACCCGACAACTCTAATTGTACCGTTGTATGCATCCATAAGCACAATTTTTAGCGTGCGTTACATTGTGCGTTGCAGTAAACAATGATTTTACACACCAAAAATAAAAGTCATTTCCTAGAAACAATTTTTACTCAGTGTTGCTTAGTTTGATGTACAGAATGCGTAGGTAACGGTTATGTAATGGGTCTTTTTACATCCTGTATACCCATTACGTCTGCGGAGTTTTAGTAGCAAATTAATTTTGACCTTGTAGATGCGGCAAATTCAAGAAGCAACAAACTTAACACTCCTATATCTCTGCATTGCCTTCCTCTTATAATGCCTGTCCTTCACTGAGGTCTTGCTTTTGCCGTTCGCATCCAGTTGCAATAATTTCATGCTTGTCGGGAAACTTACAACTAGCATATAGAGTTTGTTGATATTATAAAATTGAAAGCATCACGACTGAAGCCTTTAAGTCTTTATTTCTTGTTGTCTGTTGCCCTACATTCCTCATCTCTATTATTACATTTGTGTCCACTTTCAAGTTTATTTTGAAATGAGTCAACCACAGTCTGCACGCTCACACCTTTCAGTATTAGTTACAAAAACTCACAACAACAACAGTGAGTATTTTATGTATATACAGGAAAAGTTTTTAATCAGTGCGCAAATTTTGACAAATTAAACTTAAACGTGTTTTATTATACACCTATTTCTTATTGTGATGTTTTAGTACAAAAAAAGTGTTGTTATAAATAAACTAAATATATACGAAAGATGTTTATTTTGAAATCGGTAAAATGGATACTCGTCGCGTAACGCGCTAGCGGCGCGGTCAGTGAAGCGGAACGCAGTAGTAGGTACCTATCAGCTGTGCGCTCGCCCATTGATATTATTACGAATAGATTGTATCCATATTTTTCTGATTTCATATAGACCAAAAAAAGGAAGTATTGAACTAATAATATAAATGTGTTCTATTATTGATACTGAACCACCAAAAAAATTGCGCACTGGTTAAAAATTTATCCTGTATTTATATATTTTAGTTTTATTTAAGTATTTATGTTATATGTAATATTTTAGTTTAAGACTTCGCATATTCATATTTTTCTTGTTCTTGTTCTCACACACTATTGTCTACATTTCTTTTTATTTCTCCTTTCGCATGTCTGCAGGAAGAAATTTCTTAAGAAATAAGCAGTACCTTTGTACTCAAATTATAATTATGTCGTATCTCTATGTATTTTACTGTGTGTACATAAATAATAACATAAATAAGCAACTTGGGTTTACTCCGCGCTTTATAAAATTGATCCAAATTCCTCATACCATATCCAAAAATCCTTCACACACGCAATCCCTAGCGTGTATCAATATTAAAGGCAAGCAGGTAGCGTGATAACAGCCAGTTATGTGTACAATTATAATAATAACCCAGCATTCGCTCGCCTAATTAAATACATTTCTAGTTTTGACTACGTTGCGATGTCATAAGTGTGTTTAGGAGATCGTGAGGCCGATTGTGTGGAAAGAATCGCATTTTTATGGTAATTTGTGTATTATATTTGGGTCTAGTAATTGAATTTGCTTGGATAAGGTCTGCATTTTCATATTTATTTATTTATTTATATATACTGTTCCGTAACCATACATTTTTTATCCATGCGCGCACTGTGCTTGCGAACGAATGAGAAAGGAGTCGAATCCAAGATGGCAACAATTGCAGTTGCCTAAGTGCGCGCTCCCGGTTAAAATCCTTGGATGAGGGTTAATTGTCGCTAAACAGCTTCTATCTGGACTGGTTTAATTCCTGAAGGCTCATATAGTGCAGTATAGACTTTGGTGCACCAATTTGTGTGTGGATAGTCGGACTACGGCCGGTCGTCGTGCAACGCCAGCCACGTGCCATATCAGGACAAGAGACCCTCGAAGAGCCACAGGAGGCTAGCAGGTGAGTGACGCACTTTATGCTTGGATGGTCTAACAATCTCCCTGCGAGCAAGCACAGTTAATCATATTCCACAAAACACGTATCGAAAACTGAGCTTGCCCTCCAATGTACCAACATCCGTTTTGGTACATATACTTTATTGTACATCAGATTACACATTATAAAAGAAAAGAAAAACTAATATACTATAAAATATACAACGGTTGGCTTTATCGCATACTGCGATCTCTTCCAGGCAACCTTGGCATGGACAGTGAATTTCTGGACATAAAATGCGGTTGTCATTAGTGCAAATAAAAAGTATAATAATAATAATAATAATAAAATTTAATCAAGTAACAAGGACTCATTGTGTTTATAAACTTACGAACTATGTTAGTTTTTTATTATAATTAAAATTTAATTTGTTTCATCCCATTGGAGATAGCACTGCAGTGATTGATATACATGCAAACGAGCCTGCTAGCAATCATTTTCAGGATATTGTTGGAGCTGGCCCGCACTCTGCGCACCAGGGATGCACACCTCATTCGCATCGTTGCGTAAAAGCAATTAATATGTGCGTCTGCGAACATTCCCGATGCGCTACAAAAACGGGGCAGCCAACCAATACCCTGAAAGCGTTGTTATATTGAACACAATATCCTATTATAGATACACAGATATAAATGCTATATAATAGATACATACATACTAACTAAATAAGCAAAGAAAATAAATGAAGACTATCGATTATCACAGCTAACAACGAGAACAAAATCACAACGACAAGTAATGTTCCTTCACGAGTCTTTTCATAATGAGTCATATTTATGTGATATTTCAACTCAAATCTTGTTCGAGATCAGCCAAATACTTCCTTTATTACAATTGTTCTATTCGCTTCGCTCTTGATAGAGCGGTCGTGGTCACAAAGAGTTTTGTTCAATCGCAGGTGTTGTCCTAACTCGCCTCACAATCTCCCTCCATCTGGTTCTGTTAGATGACAGTCTGGTGCATTCACTAACAGGGCCGCCTACAACAATTACATACATATTAATTGTGTATTGTCGTATGGTGCCGTACGTAAAGAATAGCAACACCCTATTTCTTCCCGTAGGTGTCGCAAAAAGTGACTTAGGGATTTGCTAGAGAATGAGCAGCAGCATTCTCTATACATTTTTAACACCATACTGCGATCGCCAACCCGCCTGGTAAGCGCGGTGATTATGGCAAAACCCCTTTGAAGGAGGCCTACGTCCAGCAGTGGACGTCTTTCGGCTGAAATGATGATGATGATACATATGAATTACATTTTTAAATATTTCCATAAAAACGTTAAAAATATATAAAAAATAGCGGCTCATCGGCATCAGTAACAGGGTCCAAGTTGCCGGTGTTCAGGGCTATAGAGAGAGGAACCTCTTCATTATGCATGCCATGTCCAAGAGTACTGCTTTCTGAATAAAGCCCTTGACCCAGCCCCGTAATAAGAGCTTCCTGAGGTGTTATGCTGATACTTTATTTCTATGGATAGGGTTTTGTTTTTCTTAGGTTCACGTGTTGTCAGAGTCTAGGCATAACGTCTCTTTTATTTGTTAAACTTTATGCACTATTAAATAAAATTCTCTCTTTTTGTATGTCCTTAAGAGCTCTGTCTCGGCGCCACTCTTTAAAAAAAAAAATATCTCGTGATTGAGAAGCAATTATGAAAAACGGCTCAATCAGCTGCCTCGGTAAGCGTATTTAGAATTTTCTAATACATTTTATAAAGTTTCATATTGAGACACGAAGCAACAAAATAAGATCAAATCAAATAGTTTATTTGCATAATACATGATAAAAAGGTCTTACAGGTATATATCAGTACATTGTAATAACCTAATGACGTGTGCAAATTAATATAATTATGTGGTACTAATCGCAACATTAAATATACAGAATACGTTATCATAGAGATTCTTAAAAAAAAAAAAAAAATACACAATTCAAATCAAAATTTAAATAGTCATTATATTGTGGTGCCATTTCAGATAAAATCAGTCATGTTTCGCTTAAATAATCATTTATTGAATAGAAACATTTTGCAACTAGGAATTCGTGCAAACCTAATTTGAATTGGATGTGTATATAGATGTAGATTTGCTTTGACAAAGATAGCCACTTCATATATATAAAGACACGGGAATTTTAACAAGTGGAACTGATGAAAATGTTGTTTACAGCTTTCTGTCGATCTAGAGGAATGTGGCCGTTTTTCTTTAGATCGAATTTTGTTGCTTCATGTCTCAATATGAAACTTTATAAAATATATTAGAAAATTCTAGACACACGGAGGCAGCTGATTGAGCCGTTTTTTCATAATTCCTTTTCAGTCACGAGATATTTTTTTTTTTTTTAGGAGTTTTGCTAGTGGACCCGAGACAGCCCTCTTAAGTGCGCTTATAACTGAATTCCTCGAACTGATTCCCTCGTTGGTCTTGTGGTCGCAAGCGTTACTGCTGAGTATAAGGTCCTAGGTTCGATTCCTGGGTCGGACAAAGTGATATTTGGTTATTCCATCTGGATTCCTGAGTAGCAGCCCTGAATCTGGATTTGTGGCCGGCTGATGGCAATAGGCTCGCCCCCTTATTACATGGGACTTTAACATAACTGGTGAAATAAGGGTATAGTATAGGTGCACCTTTCCCTAACAGGCGTGATGTTATGCTTAGAATATTATTTAGGTAATAAGGGTTACGTACCTCAAAAGGAAAAAACCGAACCCTTAAAGGATCACTCGTGTGTCTGTCTGTCTGTCCGTCTGTCACAGCCAATTTGCTCCGAATGTAATTGACCGATTAAGTTGAAATTTGGTAAACATATCAATTTGAGTGACCCAAACACGGACGTGAACCGTAAATAAATGAATTTAGAATACTGGGGTCAGTTTTGGGGGGCAAACAAGAAAAAAAAATTTTGCAAACTTTACCGTGTGACATATGAAATGAAAGGGCTTACTGTGAGGGTCTCAAATATATATATTTTTGTAATTTTTAAATAAATCGTTATAAAGTTATAAGTGAAAATAGACGAAAATTTACCATTCCCCCCTTATCTCTGAAACTACTGAACCTAAAATTTTGAAAAAAAAAATACAGAAAATAGTTATATACTTATAGATTACAAGAAAATCTATAAGAACTCTATGGTCTTAAAATAACACGGTAAATCTCTCGATATTGTGCGTACAAACTTTCATTTGCAGTTGGAATGTATGGGAGATTATGTTTACCAACCACAATGTTAAGTTTGTTCTTAGGATCAATTCTTTTCAAGTACAGAACCCTTCATTGTGCGTGGTCCGACACGCACTTGGCCGGTTTTTTTTTTTCTTAGTTTACGGAAACGATCTTTGTCTATGTTTTATTAGAATACCTAGTAAGCGTAAATAAATCCGTGAGTTCAGCTAGTAATAGATATCAATAGTAGCTTTCAATATAGCGTATTACAGGCCGACGTGACGGCGCCTCTGATGGAGAGCGCCACTAATTGACACATTCAACAGCAAAGGATTTGCCGATGGATTGCCAATTTGACGTCACTGAAGTGAGGTTACGTCACTAGCCTAATTTACAGCGAAAACTAAGCTATGTATTTTTAAAACCAACATGATAAACTAACCCACCTCAATCTGTATAGCCTATTCTCAACTATGTTAGGGTTGGCTTCCAGTCTAACCGCTTGCAGCTGAATACCAGTATTTTAGGAAGAAAGACAGAAATAGTATTTATTGTGACTCACACAGGAAGATCACAAGCTAAACAAAGCAAAGCTTTTACATGGAGCGGCTGCCTATTTGACCTCCACAACCCAATAACTGGGTAAAATTATATGTTTATTATATACTTTATTGTACATCAAATTACACATTACAAAAGAAAAGAAAAACGTTATGCACTATAAAATATACAATGGGCGACCTTATCGCATACTGCGATCTCTTCCAGGTAACCTTGGCATGGACAGTGAATTTCTAGACATAAAATGGGGTAGTCATTGTCGCATATAAAAAGTATAACAGTAAAATATCCTATAATAGTAATATATCATACATCCTAACTATATAAGCAAAGAAAATAAATGAAGACTATAGATTATTACAGCTAACAACGAGAACAAAATCACAACAACAAGTAATGTTCCTTCACGAGTCTTTTAAACACACGCACCGATTGCGCGCGTTTTATTGGATCTGTCAATGCATTCCACAAACGAGCGGCCTGGACAGTAAAGGATTTTTTAAAGGTTTTGTTATACCCCTTTAGTAAGACTGGTTGTCAGACTTTCGAGCTTCTGACGACCCGTAACGACTGCCAAAGATCCACGCATGACAGCCGGAACCAACGGCTTTACGTGCTTTCTGAGGCACGGACGAGTCTCGGTATGTAAAGATGGTCACCCATCCACGGACCACCCCGGCAAGCTAAGCTTAACCTGATGGACCGTGCGGCTGTCATTACTTAGCCACGAACTCCTCGATAAACTAACCTAACTAACAAAAGATAATATTCTATTCAGTTCTATTTTGACCATTGTTAAATAGATCAACTAAGTCTATTGCTGGCCGCTGCTAGCTAAGGACAGGCCTTTCCACATGCTAAGCTGGACTCCCACTTGGTGCAACCTTGAGATGCTCAACGTACCTTGTATATTTGTTACCTTATCTGATTAAATGAAGTATGTATTTTACAGAGCCTAAAGACCAAGGCCTTCAATCAGTGCGTCTTGCCTGTTATGACTTACGGAGCCGAAACGTGGACACTCACGGTACAGCTGGTCCATAAATTCAAGGTCGCTCAGCGAGCTATGGAACGTGTTATGCTTGAAGTTTCTCTGAAGGGTCGAATCCGGAACGAGGTGATCCGGCAAAGAACTAAAGTTGTCGACATAGCACACAGAATAAGCACGCTGAAGTGGCAATGGGCCAGCCATATTAGCCGAAGAACCGATGACCGTTGGGGTTGACGTGTTCTTGAGTGGAGACCGCGAATCGGCAAACGTAAGGTAGGACGTCCTCAGGCTAGGTGGAGCGACGATCTTCGCAGGGTGGCTGGTAGCAGCTGGATGAGAGTTGTCGAGAATCGAGCTAAGTGGCGTGCAATTGGAGAGGCCTATGTCCAGCAGTGGACTGCTATAGGTTGATGATGATAATGATGATGAAGTTTAAATCTATTTCTTTATGTAGGTATGTTTTTAGGGTTCCGTAGTCAACAAGGAACCCTTATAGTTTCGCCATGTCCGTCTGCTGTCTGTCTGTCTATCTGTTCGCGGCTTAGCTCAAAGACGCTTAGTACTAGAAAGCTGTAATTTGGTACGGTAAAATGAAATCGTTAAATATATTTTGTTTGTTACCTCCCCTACTCGTAAAGTGGTGATGATATATTTTTTTCTCGTCTATCCCATGATGTGGGGTATCGTATGATAGGCTGTTCAAAAATATTGCGGGATTGTGAAAACCATTTTTCGACTCAGGGATGCGTTTGCGTAAGCTTTAAAGTTATAATCTTTGTTCTAAGTCAATTGTTCCCCCCCTCCTGTAAGGTATATGGTTGTATTTGTAAATGTAAAAAAATTCACACCAGTAGTATTTATAATGAAGTTTTTTTGTTTTTTTTCTTTTTAAAAAAAAATTGCCCCACACTAGGAATTTCTCCTCTATCGTGGGTGCGTTTACAAACATTTAAACTCACATACACAAACAGCCAGACCCGGAACAACTATTTGTAGGTCATACAAATACTTGTTCCATGCGGGGATCGAACCCGCGACACGCAGCGCAGCAGTCAATCGCTTAACCATTGCACCAACCGGAAAACTATCACAGATAAGCATGCTTTACAAGTTACCGAGTAATAGTCGACCATCTTACTTTTCCAACTACAATCAACTAAGTACAATTGAAGTTTGTTCTCGGGATCCATCCCAACTACGGAGCCTGTCATTGTGCGTGGTCCGACACACACTTGACCGGTTCTGTTTTTTGTATTGGCATATGGTTTTTATATACCTCTACTCGTGTATTTTTTTATAATTTAATTGTGCTTTTTTGTGTTGTGCTACGTCTTTGTGTGCACTGAATAAATGTTTTATCTATATCTATCGATCTATCTATCTTTCTTATTCGCTCCTAAAAACCCGGTTTTTCAACTTCCTTAACAAATCTATCCCACCCACCCTTCTAAGAACATCATCGGTCCATATAATCGAAACACGTCCCACACTACGTTCGCCGACAAACCACATTAACCTAAATAAATTAATGATTAAAACACCCACCAAACTTTAAAACAGCCCTTTGCTCTCATTTGTCAACAAAACACTCAATTATTACATTCGGCGAATGTTGAATGTTGAATTTTATCATCCCTAATTCCACTGAGACATGTACTAAAATCCACATTTTGCTATTCATAAATAAGTTCAGTGACAAAATTAATCACCCTTTAACCCAAGCCCATAGATAAATCCAGAAGGTCGAGTCCATACAAAAGAAAACAGGAACACGGACAAATATACACGTATGTATTGCGATTTCAAACAAATACCAATCGCGAGTGTATTTACACTCGCTGTACGTGAAGCATGTCTATGTGTGCGTGCGTTTTCGCTCATTGTATGGAGTTGAACTTCTGTACCTCTCCATTTTGTAACTCAAGTCTAAACTAATTATGTTGAATTCACCTTCACGCATCGATAAACTTGATGGAGCGGATGTATGTTTTGGGCTTCCATTGCCTAAAACTATAATGATATTAGAGTTTTTGTTTATAAGGGTGAGGTTGGATAACGGTATAAGTTAAAGATATATGAAACTAGCTAGTTATTTAATACATTCTTTGCCCGCGGCTCGGCCCGCGAGGATGTCGGTTATCGCGTAGAAAAGTAGCCTATGTCCTTCTCCATATCCCAGGCTCTGTCTCTGCCAAATTTCATGACGATTGGTTCAGCGGCTTAGGCGTGAAAACGTAACATACAGACAGACAGACAGAGTTACTTTCACATTTATAATATTAAGTATGGATAGTATGGATAACTGACAATGCAACCTAGTTGTTAATTTTTTTTTTTAAATTGACATAATATTTTCACAACAGGACGGTGAAAAAGAAAAGAAGGAAAATATGTTTATTTGCGGTAAACATGACACAAAGAAAGAATACAAACACGAAAAAAATAAGTATGGGGACAATACGCGTTGCATCCACGCCAATGGCCATCCCTCAGCATAATGTTGCGACACTTAATACAGAAGAAAAAAAAAACAATACAATAAACACAATAGTTAGTTAAACAGAAAATGTATGAAAGAAAATTGTAAAATTGCCTGGCACTTGTCGGCTGTTGGTTATATTAAACAGGCTCCTAGATTTTGGACTTTAATTCTGTAATGCACCTCTAAGCATCATAAATTATTATTATTTTATTCAATCATCACTCTCAAATATCAATTTGAGAGTGATGATTGAATAAAATAATAATAATTTGGAGAAGAAATTACTTCACTTCAGAAATGTGCGCATTTTGCAGCCACTAATGTGAGATTTCAAGCATATTTTGCATTTCATAGAATAGCACTACAGGATTGGCAACAAAAAATAATTATCTCAGATAGATGTAGCTGGCACAACACGGAACAAATACAACAACTTGTACCATAGTGCGGACAAAACTAAATAGACATCAATAAAACACTTAAACAGCCTTTAAAAGAAGAGTAAAAGATCACTATCTTTCCACTTCGTCATAGTTGCATATTATTATGTATTTATTATTTTCCATTACATTGTAGTTCTAAGTATGTAATATTTGAGTGATATTTATTTTAGAAGTACGTATGTAAGTGTATTCTCTTATTGTATGTTTATAAGTATTTATATTCGTGTATAGCTATTTTGATCTAATGTTTTTTTTTTTTCTCTTCTACTCTTACACACGTTGTCTACATCTCTATATCTACTTTCCTATCGCAGGTATGCTGGAAGAGATTTCATTACAAATAAGCATCACCTTTGTACGTATTTTTCTGTTCCTTTCTTCTTGTCTGTTTATATGTGTGTACATAAATTGTTAAATTTTTGATCACGAGTAAGGTGTGACACCAGCTTTATTATTATATGCCTGAATAAAATAATAATAAGTTAGTAGGCAATGAAATGTATTATTACTTTGATTAGAGTTTGAATTATAATTTGAAATTGTTGACCGAAATAATTTGAGTAATTATTGTGAACGAGATTTTATATGACTATCTGTACCCGCGAGTTTATCCACATGAATTAGGTTTTAGCTTTTGTAATAATACATTATTTATTCGAGTAACCATGAGACTCATACAGTGTTAGTAGCAATAAAATAAACTTACAACTATGTTAGTGGTACAATTAAAACAACAGTTACACAAACACACATAACCAAATAATCATTGCTTCAGTATTCCAGCTGAGATACTGGAGCAAAGACTAATGACACAGCAGTCGAGCCGGTAAGCAATAACTCCCAGGATGCTGATTGAACTGGCTTGCACCCACCAAGGACGCACATCTTTTACGCGTTAATGCATAAAAGCAATCAACGCGCAATCCGCAAACATCCCTGATGCGCTACTGAAGCAAGGCAGCCCCATCAACACCCTGAAAGCATTATTATACAGTACGCGAAGGGCACTGTACGATCTCTGCGTAAAATGTACCCGCCGGCCACAGGTGTAAAATGAGGAACAAAAGGCTCTAAAAAGTGTTTTTTTAACCTCCGTAGAAGCACGCTGAAACCTGCGGGAAATCATATTCGCTCTGAGCGACAGCGCCCTGCGCTTTCTCTCAATATCGTCATCGTCCTTCAGGCTTAAGGCTAGGGGTCAAAACATGCCCAAGATACTTGAATGAGTGTTAAAAACTTCTAACCTAATTTACCCTTCTGGTTGTGTGGAAGCAATCTTGTTTATGTAACTTTCTTTCTGTCTGGCCATCATTGGACCTGACAAATTTTAATGCCAAAGATGCCTGCCTAGTATATGGATTAGCAACGTGACAAAATAGAACCGAGTGTACGCAGATTTCATAGACACATACATACAAAAACTCACGCCTCATTTCCATGGGTGTAGGCAGAAACTATAGAACGCCACCTGCTACGATCCTTACACACTCAGTACTTTATTTACGTTCATACATCTGGTCATACACGCACGCCGGTTGCAAGTACCACGCACATGACCTTTCTGAAGAACATCACCAATCAGGTCAATATATTGATAACAGAAGTATCAATTAACGTAAGGGAAATTTTGGCGAAAATGAGTTATATATATCATTGGATTCAGATTTTCCAGCTCTGTCGATTGGTATTCAAAAAATTCCTCTATCGTCGTTTAAATTTTTGGACCGCGTAAATCGATTTATGACAAAAAAAAAAGATTTTACGGACATTAAAATTTTTTATTCTCAGAAAAATAAAGTAAGTCATCGTATTACACTATCTTCGACGGTTTATACATAAAATATCAGTAACGTAAGGGACAGTTAAACATATTTTTTTAATGTAAGGGACATGCTATATTCTAAACCACTGGGCATCCGTAAATTTTTCGTTTATAGCATGAAAGAATAGGAAATTCTAAGAAACTTTGCTCTAGACACAATCAAAAATGGAGCAGACAGCAAAGAGTTATACTCGTAGACAGATTAAAAATAATCAAATAGTTTTTTGGCTCTTCTGAAAAACCGTGTTTTGTCCCTTAGGTTAATTGATACTTCTGGTATCGATATGTCCTCCTAGGGCGTCCCATCCCGGCGTTTCCACTCACATCTGTTTTGTTAAATACCACACTACACACTCACTGTACTTCATAGAAATCTATGAATCTGAATTTTGATTTCCTCTGTTCGCCACGAAATTTGCACGAATGACCGTTATTGGACTTTGCATGGTTATCGTCAATAGTTTTCTTGAACTATCTTTCACTTAGACTGAAATGTGATAACTTATGACGCCACCGAAGCAAAACATCATCGAAGGAGAGTTTTCTTGCTTTCTTGTTCATCTATGGGGTAATGGTGTAGCACGCTAACAATTGCAATATCTTTGATTTTAACAGTGCGATAACATTCATGGCGTTATTTACGTTACCGAACAGACGAATGTTTCGACCATATGAAGCAATGGATTAGGAATTTCTGAGGCAAAGTACGTCTCATAACCAGTTCATATACAGTTGAAGCTTCTGCAACAGTTACTTCTGCTCAAGGTATTTTCCAGTCGAACGAACTTTGAGCCAAGTATCCAAACGTGAACTTTTCGGTCCGCCATGAAAGGCAATGTTTTCCTGTTGAGTCAGTAGGTCCAAATACTGTCCATGCAGAGCCAAGCGTGGCTGTTGGGCGGCGGCCACCGTAGGCACGGGCTTGCGGACGGCTAGCAATGGGCAGCTCGCCGTCCGGTAAGGACCAGGCCCGGGTCGCGCCTCAAAGAGATATCAGCACGCACTGACGGGGTCCGCCAGGACCGGTGCCTGCCAGGGTTGCGGGTTTGTCTGAAAGGGATACCGTGGCCCTGGCACACAGGTAACTGAAGGAACACGCTTGGGTTTTATTTATTCAGTAAAAGTCTGACACGCCAGCTCCGCTCAGAGTGGGAGAAGTTATTTGATAATTTCCAAACCAAAAAAAAAAAGCGTGGCTGTTGCCTTGTCTGAACTCGGCTTTTAGATAATTAAAATAGAATATACATTTAGTTCGTTTGAATTATTTATTGTGAAGTGGCTATAAATTGCGGTTTTGGCTAAACACAGGTTGTTAGGATATTGTGGAACGAATTTTGTTTTTGAGCCGATGTTTTTAGAATAAAAACCAGTTTCAAATAGCTAGTTGGCATCTATAATTATATCCATACAAAGAACGAATACGGATACGGTACAAATATTAAAAAGGGTCCATAATTTAAAGTATGTAGGTATGTATATGTTAACCCCCAATCTCAAAGACGATGACAACATTGAGTGGGAGCGGAGAGCGTTGTCGGTTAGAGCGAACATGCTGGCTCGCAGGTTTGCACGATGCTCACTTCCTGTCAAGATAACGCTCTTTCGAGCCTACTGTACGTCTTTTTACACGAGCAGCCTGTGGGCTAGATATACGCAAATTTTACAATGCTCTCCTAGACTGTTCCTACACAACCATAAGCAAAAGGTGCGCTTTCATGATGCACAGGGTATGGAACAGCTCCAACAGTATCCTAAGTATGATTTCAATTCTCTTAGACTGTGTTTTCGTGGGTCACTGTCATGCTAGTATTTGTTTATTTTTGTGAAGTTTCCGTTCTTACTAATCCATACTAATATTATAAATGTGAAAGTAACTCTGTCTGTCTGTCTGTCTATATGTCTGTATGTCTGTCTGTATGTTACGTTATCAAGCCTAAACCGCTGAACCTATCGTCATGAAATTTGGCAGAGATATAGCCTGGGATATGGAGAAGGACATAGACTACTATTTTACGCGATAACTGACATCCACGCGGGCGGAGCCGCGAGCAAAAGCTAGTATAGTTATAAGTCTTACTAATCATTTTTGTGTCTTGATACTTGAATAAAGATAATTATATTATATTCTAAAGTAAAATTTAATTCATTTATTTATTTAAAAAAAAAATGTTTCAATTGCGTCACTAATTGGTAAAAGGAAATTTGCCTTTCAGTGACAACTGAATAACTTTTTCTTACAAGAAATTGTTTTCCTCCTCACCAGGCATTATGTCTGCTATATACGATAGCAGTGGCTGGACCCAGTAACTCGGAATTTTGAACCCAGTCAGTAAATTAATTTTGACGAGATCGCGTAAGCGAGTCGCGTGGCTGGGGACGCTACTGGGCCTGAAAAAACACGAGAAGGTTAATTAACTGAATTTACTTGAGGGCGCGAAGTCAACACTGGACTGGTTTAAACCTAGTGTCTACACAAGCCCAGTTGCAAGTCAGCGCTGGACTGACTTGCTGTACTGACACATAACTGTGCTTGTAAAAACCTGTCTTAAACTCCTCGTCGCCGCCTATGAACAATACCAGAGGCATCGCCGATGCGCTCTCCATTGTAGGGACATAGTTAAAATGTCTGTTCAAACCTCAAAGCGAATGTAAATTTAATGCTGCTTATCGGCAGAAATAGGCATAGCGGCAGTACCTCCCCGGACGAACTTTAGCTTTTGTAAATAACTCTACTAATTGCTGCAAAACGGGGTTTGATTCAAATTAATCCTAATCCTAACTATAATATTATAAATGCGAAAGTAAGTTTGTTTGTTACCTTTTCACGTCTCAACCACTGAACCGATGATCCTGAAATTTTGCATAGACATTGTCAGGTGTACAGAAATGGACATAGGGTACCTTTCATCCCGATAAAAAGTACTGTTCCCGAGGAAAACAACAATAACGTTCTTATGATAATATAATAGATGGCACCACGAGTCTTTCGTGCAACGGCCAAACAACTAGCAGAGTGCAACCCGAATTAATTGTCGAATTCTAAATTAATGCGAGCGAAGCCGCGGGCAAAAGCTAGTACCTGACAAAATGTTTTTTTTTTACAATTATTATTACGGCTCTTTAAGTGATAAATAAATAACAATACTTAGGTATATGTAAATTAAAATTATTGATAGTTTCGGAGAAAAATATATGAAAAACACATTAAATAAATTGATATTGAAAATGGCTGTACTTTGATCACAACCAATTATAATTTAATGCCGTTTAAAGTCAGCCGTATTTGAAAAGCATTTTTAGCGAAAATTCGGGGTATGTACTTAAACTTTGCAATGTTGTTTTGTCAACACAACTTACTTTAATAGTGAACATTATAGCCATGCATTGGTAAAATTAAGCCTGACGACTTAAATTTCCAATAGTAAATAAAAATCGGTAGCGTTCATTTTACGGGTAAAATTGAGTAAACTTCTATCAAAGTTGCTCTAGGTTTCCAAAGACACCTCATTTCACCGGTACATAAAGATAAAATAAACTCAAAACTTAAGCATTTCAAACTCAAACTCAAACAAAAAGTATTTATTTCAAATAAACCAATTACAGGCACTTTCGAATTATCAAGGGGTTGGTCAGTCAGAAAACTGAAGCTAGTTGCCCATTCCAAAGTGTAGTAGGTTCCTATAAAGAAGACCGGGCAAGAAACTCCACGGATCATTTTGAAATTATACATGTGAGAATAATGTAGAAAAACGTGCACATTAAAAGCGATACGTAGGTATACAAAACACCATGATAATATCATAGTTGCCTCACATAATTATATACTGTAACTATACAGCCAATCTGATTCAACCTTCCTCACTCCGTAACTCCATTAGACAGGGCAAAATAGGCTTGATTTGCGAGGCCAATTTGTATGGCCGGCTATAGGTCATTGTACCGACTACCTATATAGGCACGGCGCAAATCCGAAATCCGGCCGAATCTGATTATAATAATGACGTTCGGTTCAATAGGACATCTGAAGCCTTGTTACAGATTTGAGATCCTTATTGGATGGTTTTATTGTAAGACAAATTTATATGGCTTCGTATTTGGTCGGTGAGTGAAGCGTACTGGGGAGTACGAGTATTAGATCTAAGTTAGAATAATTATGTCAAATCGGTTGTTTTGTTCATCTAGTGGTCGCAAGTGCCACACGCGTGAGGTTCTGAGTCCCAGTGTCGGGCAAAGTGTTATTGGTTTTTTCGATTAGGAACTTCTAAGTGACAGCCCGATGCCTGGATTTGTGATCGGTTGATGGCAATAGGCTTGCTCCTTATTACATGGGACCTAAAGATAACTGGTGAAAATTGGGTGTTCTAAAGGTATACGTATGCCTAACACTTCCGGTAAACAGGCATAATATTATCTTATATTATACTAGCTGACCCGACAGACTTCGTTCTGTCAAAAGCTATAGTATAAACTTCACTACTTTACCCTACCCTACCTACCTACCTACCTGCCTACCTACCTACCTACCTACCTACCTACCTAACTACCTACCCTACCCTACCTACCTACCTACCTACCTACCTACCCTACCCTACGCTACCCTACCCTACCTACCTACCCTACCCTACCCTACACTACCTACCTACCCTACCCTACGCTACCCTACCCTACCTACCTACCTACCTACCTACCTACCCTACCCTACCCTACCCTACCTACCCTACCCTACCCTACCCTACCTACCTACCTACCCTACCCTACCCTACCCTACCCTATCTACCTACCTACCTACCTACCCTACCCTACTCTACCCTACCCTAATTTTCGTAAAATCCATAAAAAAAAATAACGGTGCTATAAACCTCACGGAGCCCGATACCTTTCCAACGAATGCAAAACCGTGGAAATCGGTTCGTGCGTTCTGGAGTTATAGCGTCAGGAAGGAAAACCCGACTTATTTTTATATAGTAGATTATGTTGTACGTATTTTTTTTTGGTTCTTTTTTACTCAATAAAAAAAAAAAACATTTAAATACAATATACAAATTAACACTAAAATATTTATATTATATAGGATAAATTTTTAACCAGTGCGCAATATTTTTTTTGGTGTATCAGTATCAGTAATATCAGTATCATTTCCATTGTTTGTTCAATACAAAAACTAGAATCAATTTTATTTCCGTGTAAATTTTGACGTTCAAAAGTGCCATTTATTTACGTACCTATTTGAAATAAACGCTTTGAATTTGATAGTTTTTTTTTTGGTCCACTTGAAATCAGAAAAATATGGATACTCTATTCGTAATAATATCAATGGGCGAGCGCAACGAGACGAGTATCCATTATACTAGTTTCAAAATAAATATCTTTCATTAACGATAACTTATTTTTTTTGTACTAAGACATATCAAAATAAGAAATAGGTGTATAATAAAACACGTTTAAGTTTAATTTGTCACAATTTTCGCACTGATTAAAAACTTTTGCTGTATACACAAAAAAAAGGGCCAGTACATTAAAAAATTCGCCCGTATCGCTGCCATGTCAGTGGGAAAAGTGCCCAAAAGGCTGGCTGCGCCACATTGGATGGCAATCCTGATTCTTTAACCTAAAAAGGCCTATCCAACTTCCAAGGCATTATGGTCATTCCGTCTGGCCTCTTCCCGCCGTCGCGTGCCAAGCCATTGGGCTCTAAAACAGCTGGCACCCACCTTTTTGTTGTTAGTTAGATTAATGACTAAGACCCGAAAAAACATGAATATCGTTTCTGAACTAGATTTTAGTTAAAAACTTGTATGTTTATAACATACTTTTTACCTGATAGCGTCGTGGCATAGAAACGGTATGATTATGAAATGTTTAGAACACAAACAGTACCAGTACCTTTGTGTCACGTTGAGTGTTCTAAAGGGATTTTCATAAAGACTGATAAAAAGCGGCGAATGAATACACGAATATTTTACTTATAACTTTTTTTAGTACAGCAATAACAGTATCCTTTAACATAGGGCACAGCGTAGGGCTTTAGCGGTCAGAGGTAACACGTTGGCTCGTAGATTTGCTCGGTGCTCTGACCAAGTAAAAGTTGCCCTTTTCAAGGCCTACTGTCAGAGCTTTTAAACGAGCAATCTATGAGTCAACTACACCAAGAGATCGCTGTATGCCCAACGCGTATAGTATAATGATGCTTTCAGGATGTTCTTGCGACTGCCTCGTTCTGCAGCGCCTCAAGCAATCATTCGAAAAAAAACCGCGTCGCTGCATAGAGTGCGAAGTAGTCGCAACTATATCCTGAGAGCTGTGGCGGAGAGCTATACTCCTAACATCAGACACTTCATACGGAGGTTGATCCGGAGGGAAACATGTTTTCTTGTCTGGTCGTCCTCTGAGTGGAGTTTCCATTATTTTAAATATTTTGTATCTTTACTACTGATACTAGAATATAAGTTGTTTTGTAATACTAACACAATATGGATCTTTGTTGTCCGAATGTAAATGAGTTTGAATTTAACATTGCCTTAACATTTTTATTCTAAAAAGTATCAGATAATTCGACAATTTACGCAAAAACTTCAATCATCAATTAATTCGAACAAACATTTCGTACCTACACGCATTCAATAAATTACTCCAACCTCCCTCCAAAGCGATCCAACGATCCGAAGAAATCCAAACCCAATTCATAACCATTAACATTTCTATTGTAACGGAAAAATCTGCGAAGGTCACGAATTTATGGAATGTCGCAAAAATTAAGAACTCTGTGGATGGCTATGTATAAGAGTTGGAAAAAACTAAAGAAACGATGGAGGGATTATGTGGAAGATGCCATAAAGGAGTGAATGCTGAGAAGACGGCTAATGCAGAAAGCAAACATGCTCCATGACTCAAAACAAAATACTGGGATAAGGACAGGAGGAAATTCATTCTAATGACAATATTATTCCCACAAATAACACAAATTATCATTAGCCTAGTCTTTTCCAAACTACATATTAAGTTTTTTTTTTTACAATTATTGCTTGCTGCAGTTACAGTGAACAACAAAGTGCGCAGCAATCAGTAATACAACTCCTTAAGTTCGTATAATCTGATTGAATGACTATTTCAAAAATAGTCTTCCAATCAGATAATATGAACTTAAAAAGTTGTATTGATGATTTTTATGATTATCATCACTATCACTATCACTACAAAGTATAAAACAAAGTAGCTTCCCGCTGTCTGTCCCTATGTATGCTTAGATCTTTAAAACTAAGCAAACGGATTTTGATGCGGTTTTTTTTAATAGATAGAAAGTTTGGATGTATAATACATGCATAATATAGTAGAGAAACACTGATAATTTTAGAGGTTTCTAATGTGATGTCGTAAATAAAAACATTTTTTGGCGCTTACATTGCAAACGCTGGCTGAACCCTACGAGATAAATCAAAATCATCTACTACAGTATTCTACACCACAAAAAGGTATCCAAAATACTCCGCGATAGTATATGTCTATCTCTTAGGGATAATCCACTATAACCATTTTTTTATCCTTTACTTTTTACGAGAAATAATTGTTTATTTACGAAGCAATTTTATACAATACAGCATTAATTCTTATCCAATTACGTAATTTAAGTACAATGTGCATTTAGATTAATATGGCTCTTTATAGCATGTAATTTAAATGAATATTTTCGAAGATATTACAGATTTAAAATGCAGGGACATAGCGGTTGCGGCGGTACGGGCCGAGGGGCCGGCGGATTCTGTAGTATATTAAGTATCAGAATCGCACCCGTGCGAAGCCGGGGCGGGTCGCTAGTAATTCTATAAATAAATATTTGATACGGCCGCGAATCATATTAAGATCAACATACAACCTGATACTAACCTGCAAATTGCATAAAACGTAAGATAATTTGAATTTCGCGGGCTTTTCTGACACATCTATCTTAACTGAAAAACTTCATGTAACCGTTAAATATAGATATACTGCTATACATAAATATGTCAACATCCGGCTCCTGAGCAACCAGGGTGTTCAGCAGATTGATCACCTGTGTTGTGGGAGCATATGGAGCACTCGAGCAGTATGGGTAAGAACTGGCATACTTTGTACGCACTATATAATAATATTTATGTTAAGGCCAATGCGGCTAGCCACCAATATTTTACATGGAAGTGACTATCAGACCTTAACAAACCAATAAATAACCTTTGGCTTACCAAGAAGTACGAGTATTACCAGTATTATCTAGTTGTCAAACTTTTGGGTTGACAAAAAAAAAAAAAACACGACATATAAAATCATACCGCCCAAACATTTGTACGCTCTCTGGCATAACATAGCGAACTCTTTTTTATACCATTATTATTGTACATACGTAAACAAATGAATAAAAATAACTTATAAAATGACTTATAATTGAATTCAAAAAAATACTTTATCTGCAGTACATTTAATAAATTACCTTGTAGGTAATTTCTAAAATTTACAACAACTACCCATCAAAGACCTGACGTCACACATCCTGCATCGCGCAAACAGAGTTTACCGCGCGACTGGTAACATCCTGGACAACATCCCGACATCAACTGCCGGGCAGTTGCCCACCAGGCACAACCCGTCTGGTCGAAGGATCCGCCCTTTTCAATAGAGGATAAGTGAACTTTACACCCTGTTCCTCGTAACTCTATATCATACTCCAATCAGTAAAATTCTAGCTTTGAAGAGCGTCATCTCTGTCACTCATACCTATGTAACAGTCTCTTTCTAAACCCCGATGTTTAATATGTACGCCCGGGAACAGTAATTCATTACCATTGACATTTCTATTGTTAAGGGTAAACCGCGAAGGTCACAACTTTATGGAATGTCGCTAAAACCATAAACTTAGCGGCTTCTACTCGCCGACCTTTTATGCTCATGTAATAACGTTAAAAATCCACAGAAATGTACCCCTATACAAGGCTGTTGGATAATAATGTACGCTGTTTTAAAATTTGGGGTGGTAGTATCAGAGTGCTAAAGCTTATAACGAATGAGTTCGTTGGTTGAGGTATCCCATCATATAATTATGATTATATGATAATGATGATTATGTTATAATTAATATAATATTATATTATTATAATTAATGAATTATTTAATTATTATTATAATTATAATTATAACAATAATTACAATTAGCAGTACTCCTAGACACGGCACGCATAGTGAGGAGGTTCCTCTCTCTAGAGCCCTGACCATCGGCAGCTCGGACCCTGTTCCTGATGCCGATGGGCCACAATTTTTTATATTTTCAAATGTTTTTATATTCAAATATTTAAAAATGTAATTTATATGTAAGTATTAATTAAATAAAAGATTACAATTAATATAATATGATATTATTATAATTAATTAATGATTAAATTATGATTATAATTATGATAATAATTTCAATTAATATAATATTAATGTATTATAATAATTAATGATGGGATACCTACCTCAACCAACGAACTCATTCGTTTGGAGATATATTTTTCTTCTCTGGAAAATACTGTTGTGGCGGTATCAACAACGCCACATGCGAACTACGCATCAAAGACCTGACGTTACAAATCCTGCATCGCGCTATCAGAGTTTACCGCGCGACTAGCATAAATATACAACATCCCGACATCAACCGTTGGGCAGTTGCCCACCAGACACAATACCCGTCTGGTCGGAGGATCCTGCCTTTACTATAGAGTATGAGTGAACTTTACACCCTGTTCCTCATACCTCTAAACTGTATTAATAGAACAGAATATTAATAGAATATTTTATGACTTTATGTTATTTTTGTGATATTATTATTAAGTATGTAACTTAAATAGATTCTCCGAAATAAATAAATAATAATTTTACTATATTCCTCCTGAATAAAACCTAAGACGACTACGAGACTGAAAAGTACTTATTCTCACTTACATGAAAGTTACCCTATTTCCTGTTTAATTAAATGCACACACACACTCACCCCCGGACACTCACATACACATTCGACTCACCACAATTTATTCTAATTTGTTTTATTTAGTTTTAATTTTAAGATTTATGCTTTTTTTTGTGATTTGTTTTATATTGTTAGCTCAAAAAACTTAAAACATGATTTTTATGATACTCAAATTGGGAGTCAAAACTGTCTCTCCTTAATACAGATTACTCAGTGATCTAGCTAGGAGAGCAGCGATTCGCCCAACAATTAATTGTACCTACACCATGTAATTAATAATGCTGCCTACTTTGTTAGTCCCTCATGTACTACAAAACCTTTATGTACTTAAATAAATTATATTATATTGTATACAGGAAAAGTTTTTAATCAGTGCGCAAATTTTGACAAATTAAACTTAAACGTGTTTTATTATACACCTATTTCTTATTTTGATGTCTTAGTACTAAAAATTTAGTTATGAATAAACTAAATAAATACGAAAGATGGTCGCGCAATGCGCTGACATGGCGGCGCGGTCAGTGAAGCGGAACACAGTAGTAGGTACCTATTAGCTGTGCGCTCGTCCATTGATATTATTACGAATGGATTGTATCCATATTTTTCTGATTTCAAGTGGAGTATTGAACAAATAATGGAAATGTCATCAGAAATATTCTATTACTGACACTGAACCACCAAAAAAATGCGGACTGGGTAAAAACTGATTCTGTATAAAAGTATCCGCTGTCAAAACAACTCAACCCCCGAACCGCTCCGCTAGTCACCCTCGTCGACGATGCGAGACGAGACCATAAAGAGAAATTGACGGCTCACATTATACGCTGCCGTAAAACGCCGATTTCAGATGCACCTGCCTTTGTTATAAACCATACTTTAGCGACTTTAGTATTATGAATGAGTTTTTACTTCCTAATTTTGCACGTCATCAATTTTATTGTGGATTTGTTTTTAGTATGCTCGTCCAAGAGTGTGTGGTATAAGTAAAAATGTTATATGCAGGGTGTAGGTACGCACTATACCACTTTGTATAGAAAAGAAAATTATCCTCATATATAGGCGTCGTTTTTGTATATGCAAACGGCAATGTCAAATAGAAGGATATATTATTATGTAAGTGCGTAGCTAATCATTACATAGCGGAGCCCTCAGAATGCTAAGTATTGTTTTAAAATGTATCTTGGTAAGCCTACGTAACTGATTCTGTTATCTTTTTAATTCACCATTACGTTAATATAAGACAATTCTGTTGAAGAAAAGCTCCTATAACGACACATGATTTCATCACAAGTTTTCATGGTGAAGTCAAAACCATACTAATGAAGAAACAATCTCAGACACACAAAAAAGATAAAAACCGATTCAGCTCGTCATAGAAATCTTGATTAAAGCAAAGATGAAAAATAAACACTCCCATAGTTAACTTTCAAATGGGATAACAACGGACAAGGAAAAGCAAGGGAAAACATACCCTCCAAGCGAAATCCAAAACGGTGTCTTCTCGAGAAGGCTGAAATAATAATTAGAACATTCCTTAATACATTACGTATGTGTGTAATAAACTCTGCCCCAAACGTAGCTGCATTTTCCTTAATAAAACCTCTTTCCGTCATTCGCAGTGTATTGGCCACAGGCTTTGTTTTTGTTACTTGATATTTTTGTTTATATCTCTTTCAGCAATATATTGTTCTTGTAATAACAATTCGGTATTTGGAGGTTATGTGAGTTGACGCTCTGCGTTTTGATAGCCAGATTGTTCTCGGCTTAGCACCCGTATTCGTCGTGCACTGTTATTGCTGGGCACAAGCCTACTCCTTTTTACGTCACGTTTCTCTGCTCTGAGTCAGTCTTGTCCCAGTCTTCCCAACGGTTTATGATCAGAGTGTCTAACTTTAAATTCGTCTACGAAGCAAAATGCCTAAAATTAATGTCTACACAGCAAATTGCCTAAGCTGTAAATCGCCTAGAGATCAAAATGGTTAACAAGCAAAATGCCTAAAATGCAATAATTACTAATTATTGATGGTTATAATAAACTCACACTAGGGCCTCTGAACTGTAGGTTAGGTTAGGTTAGAACTGTGACCACACAACGCACGAGCCGCGCGAGCGCAGCGAGCATGCCGCGGGAGCGGCCGGCGAGTGCCAGAAACGGTACTCCCTTTCTTCTCCTAAAATAATAGACATATTGCAAGGTAGGCATTTTGGTTCATAGTCAGAATAAGGTTTAGTTCAAATACTGTATAGACGTATTACAAGGTAGGCATTGTACTTCCTAGTCAATATAAGGTTTAGGCAATACTTGGCATAGACGTTTGGATTTCTAGTCAGCATGATCATAAAGGTTCCCAACAAACTAAAATAATTCGTCAACTCATCTTGCCGACAATTTCCTTACGCTTTTTATGTTAAGTCTCGGCTTTGACTGCGTCAGGGCCTACCTACTTGTAGTCACTAAATCGCTATAGCTCAAATTCTTTAATGATCTTTATTCCATTAAAAAAAAAAAAATGTATTTTTTAAGTAAGCCTACACTATCCCACTGCTGAACAAATGCCTCCCCCAAATCCTTCAAGGCATCCTTTTCTAGAGCCACCTCGGTCCAGCCCTTGCGGTATGCATCTAGGTCGTCTCGCCACCTCTTCCTGGGCCGGCCTCGGTCATCCTCAGGCGCCAACCGTGTGGAGACTATTTTCCCAGCGTTCACTGAGCCTGCGACTGCGGCAGCCTTTTAGCCTACATCTAGGATCCCCGTTTTGGAGCGCAGCGTGGTGTTTCGTATTCTGTCTGTCGTTTAGCGCCCAAAAATGCTGCGCTCCATTGCTCAAGCAAACCTCAGGGCGGAACTTTTGTATAACAATATCCAATTATAATAGCCATCCCCTATTAAATTGTCATTATACAAGAATATGCTAGAATTATTAACTTGCATCACACGGTCGCTTGATTGAAAAATAATTCGAGTTACTGATATTTAGCACGTTGAAAATCGAACCCCAATTTCGGCGGCCATCCGCAACTACGTCACACAAACTTATCGATACGATCATAAAACTATTCGACCCGTGAATATAAACTCTATAGAATTGAAATAAAGGTCATGTGTGGTCAGTTTGGAGTTTCTTAGCCGCAAATACTTTGTCCTCCCAAAATGATGGAGCAAAAGTTTGATAGAGGTTTATCTTTCACACTACAAAAGTTGGTAGCCAGTAACTCATGGTCCTAAAAACGTATTAGAAGTTAATAATAATACAGGCAGTAGAATTAAACAGGTAGCTAACAAAACATAAGGATACCGTTTGAAAGATAGTGTGGTGTTTAGGAATAAAACATTATGGTAAGCTTCGTCGAATTAATTTTTGATACCATATAAAAGGAGATTTACCTGAAAAATATGTAATGAAGGGAGCAAAAGCAAGCAAATCTCATAAAATTTTCAGAATATTGTAACGTCAAAAGCTTAATAATTTTAAGGCTTTCGCGTCGACTGGATAAGTAAGTTGACAATCTGAAAAATATCAAGAATTTAAAATACTGTCAATATTCGAAATGAGATAATGGATCCTACTAAATTAAATTACTGGCCATGCCAGAGCCATGGATAGATAATTCAATTTTAATTTGAAAAAGAATAATGCCCGCAATCTTTGGCATGAAGTCTATATTTGTAGTATCGCTAGGATTTAACAAGGTTTCTTCAAAGATTTAAATCGTTACATTCGCCCTCAAACAATAATTAAGGCAATTCTTGTGTGTGTTCACTTTTTCATGCGACTTAGTCCGGTGAGGGCGAATCTAATGATTTAAATCTTTGAAGAAACCTTGTTAAATCTTAGCAATACTACAAATACAGACTTCGCGTTTCCATGGCAATCAAGTCTGCGACATAGTGTGTCAGAGTTGTCAAAACGAAACAGAAACGCGACCATCTTTTGATGAGGTCAGGCGAACCTACAATTTAAATCTTTGGGGTTTCTTTCATGAACGCAAAACGTCAAACGCCTAAAGCTAGTAATTAAAATAGATCAAGTAAAATAACAAGTATGATAATGATTATTTTCGTGTAAATAATATCAAACGTAAAACTCTCATTGATCATTCCATTGATATTTTAATCATCATGGATTTAATGTAAACTGAATTCTGAATTTCATTCGTGAATGATTCGATGTTAATAAATGAACGATGAGAATAATGCAGTTGATCCATCGTTGTTCACTTGTTAACAATTTTTCGAAATCATGTTCTGAATAATTATTTGAGTTTTTTTCATACACGCGTTCGACAGTGGGTATTAGTATTATTATTGTAATTGAATATTATATTTAACGTGTCTTCTAACTCGCACTTCCATATTCCATACAGTTACTGTTACTATTACTCAGAAAATACATATGAAGAGATGCAAAATAGATCCCTCTCATTGGGATGAGTTGCCAAAGGATAGAACTGTTTGGAGGCGTTTGGTAAAACAACATGTTTATGACTTCGAAGACCAGCGGAAGAAAGATCACGACAGCAGGCGGGATCACCTCAAGACTAAACCACCTACCAATATACTATACCATTACCACAATAGTATACTTTTACAGTCAATATAGGTTACATGAGCCACATCAGACCACACGCCCGTAACCTATAGTCGTCGGAAACAAAAATAGTCACCGTAGCCGAGATTGGCATGGGATAGCCAATTTGGAAGTATACAACTTTAAATTTTGATTATTTTTATTACAAACGAAAATTACAGGATATTTTTGTATAATTATTTTACTCAGACTTGGCAATTTTATACGAAAATTAATATCAGCGTAATCTCCTCCTTTTTTATACTCAAAAATACGATCGCTTTTAATTGTGTTTTTCATTCAATTTTAGCATACTTTGTTAGTTATCCCACTAACAAAGTCACAAATATTCTGCTTGTTGTAATCAAGATTGACCACGACACGTCCCTTTGGATAACCCCATACAAAAAAAGTAAGGAAATGTCGCGAAATCCTCAATGATCAAAATGGTATTCGTTACTCATAATGATTTGTTAGAAAAATTGGTTCGTTTTTTAATTCGTTTAAGAACTTGAGGATAAAATTACTGAAACTATTGCGGTGGTCATGGTCTTATAGACTGTGCTTAACGAATATACCGCATTTTAACTAAATAATAAACACCAAACAACTGCAAAATTTGGCTCTAAATCAGAATGGGCGCTACAAAAAGAAATAAACATCTTAATTGGTCACCCAGTATTTATTATAACTGTTAATTTAGATCATTCCACTGCTGGGCTAAGGCATTTCTTCGTGACTTCCAGCTCTTTCGAACCAGGGCTAATGTGGACCATTGTTCGTTTTATCCACTATGACACAGCCAGAAGTCGTCGCGGAAGACCTCGCCGAAGATGGCGAGACGAGCTGGAGAAAACGTACTTCATACTTACATTAATTTTAACCAAATGAAAGACTATCAATAATCTATCGTTAAGTACAGTCAACTTTATAACTTTAACTTTATCAATCTCTGTGCCTGTGTTCCCTTCCACATATAACCCGAAAGTATGTTTGTCTGCCTTTATAGCAAGAGTGAACAGACATCTTCTGGTGACGCTCGTTCCATCATAGACCTCGTCAAGAGCAGGCCCAATAAGTAATTTAAAAAAAAACTATCGCCCGCACACCTTAAAACGACAATTCTATTATTCGATTTTCAAAAATGTGTTAAAGTAGTTAAAGTTTTCACTTTTTCTTCTTTGTTAGTGATTTTTTTTTTTTAATTCCAATCGGGAAAGCTCTTAGGCTTCATCTCACCTGATGGTAAGATGGTAAGGCCGAAGATGAATGCGAGCATCCGCATTCTCCCGGAATCCTCAACCACAGAGGAACTGGCTATCTTAACTCTAACTGCCGAAACACAACAATACTGTTAACATTGTTGTTATGGCGATTTAGACTTATTTATTTTCGTCGTATGGAAAAATATTTCAGTATTCTACTTGAGCCCAAAATAAAATATTCTTTGTTGTGTCACCTATACCGTACGTGCCTTTGGTTCACCATCCATAGCTAATGGATTAAACGTGGACAGATGAAACTTTTTTGTCGTGTGTGGAATAAAAATATAAATAAAAACGTGTGCGAGGGCTATTCATAGAATGAAACTAAAAAGGAGTGTTTCCGTATTGAGCTTTACGTTACGAAACGATATCTTTGCTTTTTAGATTCACAGATCGTACTTTGACTTTTCTTTGCAAAACAAAGTACGTTGCCCGTATTATCCTCTCTCTTGCACTATCCACCAAATAATTAAAAAAAGCGGCCAAGTGCGAGTCGGACTCGCCCATGAAGGGTTCCGTAGCAGCAAGCAACATAACATAAAAGTTCTTGTAGTTCATTGTACTGGTAAATTATGTTTTTTTTTTATGTTAAAGTTGATTGAATAAAAAGGTAAATTGCGGTTTACGATTTATGACGTATAAAAAAAAAACTACTTACTAGATATCGTTAAAACCAATTTTCGATGGAAGTTTACATTGTAATGTACATCATATATATTTTTAGTTTTATCATTCTCTTATTTTAGAAGTTACAGGGGACACACACACATTTTACCACTTTGGAAGTGTCTATCGCGCAAACTATTCAGTTTAGAAAAAAAATATATTTGAAACCTCAATATCATTTTTGAAGACCTATCCATAGATACCCCACACGTATGTATGGGTTTGATGAAAAAAAAAAAATTGTTTCAGTACTAAGTATGGGTATGATGGATCCATAAGGATTCCGTTTTTTGCCATTTGGCTTCGGAACCCTAAAAATGGAATAGAATTTGTATGAAAATCACCCAGATGATTTACCAAGACTTACCCGGAGCTGAATGAAACCAAAATAATGATCGCATAATATTTCTAACGCGTTAATAATAATATCTAGGTTATCCTATCTAGGTTCCAAAGAATTAGAAAATATTATTAGTAACACAAACGAGATATTTACCATGTTTATTAATTGTTTTGAGTTCCCGATATTTTTAACAGCGCCGAAATATCGGGAACTCAAAACAATTAATAAACATGGTAAATATCCCGTTTATGTTAATAATAATATTAGTGACCATGGCAGTTTAAGAATCAGAAAATGTCAAACAATACCGTCAATAACCTAATAAATCATTCAAAACACCGCAAAATGTTTAGCAAATATCAAGTTAAAGTCGAAGAGATCCAGCCGAGGAACAGGACCAAAAGTGGTGGCTAACTCTCATCTATCAACAAGTTTATAAAGCAACTTTCTCAAGTTTTACGTTGGGACGGGTAGAGGAGGTTTTAAAGTTCATATTTTGGCTTAAACTTGAAATATTTTGTTCCATTTAACCGGAGAATAGAGGTTTCACGAAGACCGAAGAGAAATGGACTTGAAATGTTTATTGAAAAATGAAAATTTGTGGTGTAACCCTATCGAATTGGTACAAGAAATGTCCAACGGGATTTATATAAGCTGGTCATCTATATAAATGTCTGTACGAGACTAAAACGCACAGCCTGAAGATGCACTATTAATTAAAAAAAAAAAAACGCTAATGGCAACATCACGATAACAAAGAAACAGAAATCTACGATACTTTTTTATTGAATCGAGTTTTATTGCTAAAATACATCGGGGTATTAAAGCTTACGGAGTGAACTGGAAAGTGTTTACATCCAAAATTCTAGCGGATGACAAAAACTAGTTAATTTTGTGAATAATTTGACAAAGAAAAACATCAATTTTATTAAAATCCATATAATTTTGGAAAATGAAACAATATCTCAACATTGCATCATTACCTTACCTATAACATCCATATTTCTTCGCACCCCTCTATGCACATGCCTTCAACCGTGACAATATTCGGTATTCCCGAGACAGTCTGCGTTGAAAACTATTATGTCAGGAGCCCTTTTGCTAAATTTATTCAATTACATCCCACAGTGTATCTACTAACAGCGGTTCATCGCCCTTATATTTGGCAGCAATTGAGATATTTCAAAAATGACAATCTTTTTGTTGGCCGCGGTTTTACTCGTATCCTTGTAAAGCTGCCATGTACTCAGATAAAAAGTAAGTATTCTATGATGAATCTTGTGTAGGTAGTTACCGAAGTTCATCTAAATTCTTCCATTAAATAATGGAAGAATTTAGGGGAACAGGGTCCAAGCTACCGGCGGTCAGGGCTCCAGAGAGAGGAACCTCCTAACAATGCGAACCGTGTCCAGAAGTACCTCTTGCTGAATCAAGTCCTTGATCCAGCTGCCCAACGAGAGCCTCTTTGGGTGTTGGCGAGGCTTTTGGCAATTAAGCCATTGGCTGGTACGACTATCGGCACAATGATCGCTGAGTCCACATCCCACATGTCGACAACCTCGTGAGCCAAGTCAAGATGCTTGATTTGTGTATCTTTCTCGGCTTTCACGAGGTTCCCGTCATGCGGAACTGTTATGTTAATATCATTGCGCTCCGCTCTATTCAATCCACCACCACTATTATTATATTATTATTTATTATTATCTATGAAATCCAGACATGTCAGTTTGGGGACATAATAAGCTCTGCTGCCTTATCTCCACCACCCGCACGTTGGCTCCGCAAAAAAAATCGGTTAGTCAGACTGTAAGCAGCTAATATTGATAGACTGTGGTAATATAATTGACGCGTTGTTCCCAAATTGGTGTCTGCCTGCGTAGCGTCCGCAGTTATGATTTGTTATTTTTATTGAAGGGATACTGTCACATTTGTTTTGTAATTTTTTATTGCTGTGGGAAGTCTGCGGTTTCTATATGTTTATAATGAGATGAAGATAGTGAAATAATAGTATTTTAACAATATTAGCTATGCAGACGAGCTGGTGCTGCTTAGCCTCTCCATAGGCATGGTTGGCGCAGTGGTTAAGCGATTGACTACTGCGCTGCGTGTCGCGGGTTCGATTCCCGCACGGAACAAATATTTGTACGATCTACAAGTAGTTGTTCCGGGTCTGGCTGTTTGTGTATGTGAGTTTAAATGTTTGTAAACGCACCCACGATACAGGAGAAATTCCTAGTGTGTGGCAACGTTTAAAAAAAAAAAAAAAAAAAAAAAAAAATAGGCGGGCTAAGGAAACTGTTGTCTATTTGTGAGAAGTACACGGAGGCGCATGGGTTCACATAACTCTAAAAAGAGTGAAATCTTAGTATTTAAATCAGGAGAACAACAGCCTACGCATGTGACTCATGTATTTCTCAATGGAATAGCCCTAAAGCAGGTTCAAGCTTTTAAATATCTGGGTTACATTATGACTAGTGACCTCAGGGACGATGAGGACGTTGAGCGGGAGCGCAGGACTCTGGCGGTGAGAGCTAATATGTTCACACGCAAGTTCGCACGATGCACGAGAGAAGTGAAAGTTACACTATTCAAAGCTTATTGCCAATCCTTCTACTCAAGCGGCCTGTGGGTGAGATATACGCAGGGAGCCTACAGAGCCCTGCGCACGCAGTACAATAATGAGTTCAGGAGGTTGTTGGTTCTGCCGTAGCGGTGCAGCGCGTCTGGCATGTTTGCTGAGGCGCGCACTGATAGTTTTCAGGCCATCATGCGTAAAAAAGCAGCTTCCCTGCTAGCCCGTATACGGAGTAGCAACAACGGCATTCTGAACGCATTAGCTGTACGTTTTGACTGTTCCTTTCAAAATCAGTGGGTAAAGTCTTGTGTAGGTGTGGCGAGTCATGCCGAGTAAACTTGTAGCTCATTGTCGTATATAGTTAATATGTGTATTAGGTTTAGGTTAAGGTTTCTATGGGTCTATGCCACCCAAAATAAAGTTTTATATTTTTATTATTATATTAAAGTGAAAGCGAGTCTCTTAGTTTGATGCATTTTGAAGTCTCTAAAATCATAATGTTAATATTAGGTATCGATATTTGTTGCAGCCGTTGCTCGGATACCAACAATAAAAGGTCGTACTTAATTTCTACCCTAGAAAAATTAAATACAATAACGTGTTCAGGTTTTAATAACCTGATCTCGTGATTGTATTTAATTTAATATTCGATTTAATGAGCAGTTCGGCCGTGATAAAAATCCAAAGAGTAGGATTATCATCGAGAATGTATACAGGGCATCCCACGACTTTGCCACATGGAGGGAAAGTACCTTAAATACTGTAGATAGAAAACGTTACTAAATAAAGACTTAATTTTTATTTAAAAACAATACGAACTGCATTCAAAGAATTTTAAATAATTTCCTGTTCAGACAGGAAATTATTTAAAATTATTATTCAAAATCATATCCTTTATACCTGCTAAATAACATAGCATCTAAAATAAAAGGAAGACCATGAAATTAAACATTTAATTTAAAATTTTGTTCAGAATAAAAAAGTGCAGGAGTTAAAAACTGAACTTAGAAATATTATTTTAAACTTTCACCATGAAAACATAAAGAAATCAACGGGAAGCGAGATTATTAAAAGAGTTAGGATTTGTATAATAATAATAAGAATTTATTTCACAAAACAAAAAAAAAAAAAACAGCACTTTGCACTGTATACATTGTTTGAAATTTTTACATTATTATGCAATAGTAGACTCTACTAAGACTAGCCTGTATCTTAAAATATAGGGTTCAGCCAAAAATGGATTCATGGATTCTGTTAATATTCACAACCAAAAACTAGTGAAGAAAGTGCCAATGATGTACAGAAAAGAAAAATAAGAATTAAAAAAATAAAGAATAACAAAAACTAATCCCAAGTAACACAAATGGTGTGAAAGACAGCAGACATGCATGTGTATGTATGTATGTGTAGGGGTGTGTGGGTGTGTGAGGGTGTGCGAGGGTGTGCGAGGGTGTGTGTGGGTGTGTGTGGGTTTGTGGTTGTGTATGTGTGAAGAGTGTGTGGGTGTGTAGGAAGGGAGACATTTTGAGCATTCAATAAATTAAATTTATTTTGCCGATTTTCTCGTTCGATTTTGAACTTTATCATCATCATTTTATAGTTTAAAATCGTTTGAAGAAATTTGACAGTTTCTTGTAGCTTGATGTGATGTGTTGTCCACTTTACCTTATTATTTTAAATACATGGTCTTCCTTTTATTTTATACTAGCTTTTGCCCGCGGCTCCGCCCACGTGGATGTCGGTTATCGCGTAAAAAAGTGGCCTACGTCCTTTTTCATATCCCAGGCTACATCTCTGCCAAATTTTATGATGATCGGTTCAGCGGTTTAGGCGTGAAAATGTAACAGACAGACAGAGTTACTTTCACATTTATAATATTAGTATGGATGTTATGTTATTTAGAAGAAATTAATGTGTATGATTGAGCCTTTCGATCGGTACAGTGAAATTACAGGTTTTTTTTTTACATTTAGCGGGTTCGATTGGAATTATAAATATTATTTATAATTCTTTATTACACGTACGTTTAGGAAAACCACCGGTTCCAGAATATAGGAACGAATTTCTATTAAATAATTCAAATTACTCTAACTCTAACTCTACAGGCGGAAATTCTCGGAACTAGTGTATCTTTGCTATCTTTGAACCCAATATGTTTCAACTGTTTGCAGCGTTGAATACTGTACCACAAAATAGATAGCTACAGAAGGTCGGCTTCATACAACGAGCGGTCGTGGGTCAGAACCAGGGATGTTGCGAATATTCGCATCCGCATCCGCAAAAGTGGAGCATCCGCAAATGCTAAGCTTCCGCATAGGTTTGGACATCTGCATCTGCAACCGCATCCGCAATAATCAATGCAGATGCGAATGTAATACAAGTTGCAACAAGAAAGTCAAGAAATACCAGAAAATGGTAGCACTGAAGCTGTACTCAAAAAGGTATTACTTTCTTACCGCACTAAAAAAAGAGTCAATGTGGATGAGAGTCCTCTTAAATGGTGGAGTGTTCATCGGGAGATCATTGTTTTAATTCATCATTCATATACTATATTTATATAAGATCTTAAACATCCGCATCCGCATCCGCGGATGTGAGCCTTCAAAAATCCGCATCCGCATTCACATCCGCGGATGTGAAAAAAGCGGCATCCGCAACATCCCTGGTCCGAACCTATGCAGGCATTTTATTACCCGACTGCCCATGAAGGAGCGTAATGTTTTTCGAGAGTATGTGATGTACATATAGAGAGTATGAGAGTATGTATGTATCTACTTATGTCTATTTCTTTGGCGCGCTCTGTAGCCGAAACACCTTGAAGGATTTTAACATTTATGAGGTGTTGGTCATTAGATTCGTCTTAATTGTGGGAGTGACTTGTGCTACATAAAATTTATATATTGCATCTGCAAATACAAAAAAACCCGGCCAAGTGCGTGTTGGACCACGCACAATGAAGTGTTCCATAGTTAGGATGTATTTATCTCAAGAACAAACTTAATATTGTAGTTGAAAAACATGTTTTCTCATACAGAATGTATTGGAGAACATGTTTTCAATGCAAATGGGAGTTGGTCGACTATTACTCGGTACCTTGTAAAGCCTTTAGATATGATAGTTTTCCTTTTAACTTCGTTATGTATACCTACTACTGTACTAAAGTACAACCGTTTAGCTGGCAGGGAGGGGGGACACTTGACTCCAACAAAAATTAGCACTTTCAAGCTTAATATTTCCCAAATGAATCCCTGAATCGAAAAATGGTTTTGGTAAACCCGCAATATTTTTAACGGCTATCCAACGATATCCCACACCATGGAAGAGACGAGAAAAAAAGATATCATCCCCACTTTAAGTGTATGGGGGGACACACCCAAAAAAAAAACATGACGCAAAAAAAAAAAAAATAACACAAACACAAAAAAAACATGATTTTATTTTACCACTTTGCCGGCGTGATTAATATGTATACCCATGCCGTATTACAGTTTTCTTGTACTAAGAGTCTCCGAGCTATGCCGCGGACAGGAGACAGACAGACGGAAATGGTGAAACTATAAGGTTTCCTTGTTGACAACGGTACCCTCAAAAAGGGAGGGGAAGGTATTTTTTTTAATAAATCGTAACAATATTGGTATCAAATAGAAGCTGGTAATGAGTAAATTCCAAACACAAATAAACTAAAAAACTTTAAATACATAAAGCAAATTAGTACATTATAATAATGCTTGTTTTTCTGTTTTCAGTTATGTGTTTTTGCAGTCGGGTTTTTATTTTTTTTAATAATTTTGTGCGTTTTTTTATCACCACGGCTCTTAAAACGGCGAAAGAAAACATTGCGAGGAAACGGTATGTCCAAGAACTAAACATCACGAAGCACAGCCAGTAACAGCCACTAGCCCGCACTGGGTCGACGCGTGGATTATGGCCCACTCCCTCTTACGGAGAGTAAGCCTGTATCCCAGCAGTGGGAACCCCGGTTATGCTATACAACGAGTGAAAACGCACGCACACATTGACATGCGTCTACATACACACATCAAAAAAAGTTTGCGATCACTAGCATAAGCTGATATAATTGTTTAAATTGACCTTTATCAAGAAAAATTATTTGTTGTGTGTTTTCTTTAAATAGAAATACCCTGTTTGAAATTAATAATAAAACATTTTTTTATTTTTCATAAAAATAATTGAGTAATTAATCATAATGTATTATAATGTAACAGAAATTTGATAGAAAGAAAAAGACTGTTTAACCGAACTTAAACAACAATTTATTAATAAAAGGTTTATATTCAATATAATATAACTCCTCCCCTGGCTCGAACACATGCGGTGATCCTTCTGGGCATGCTGAGAATAAAGTTGTCCAGCATTTCATGGGGTAACCTGTCCGATTCTTGAATAGTGGCTTCTCTGAGCTCTGGCACTGTCTGGGGACGTGGCTGACGGTTCCAAACAGCTCGCTTAAGAGCATCCGACGCGTGCTCTATTGGGTTTAAGTTAGGCGAGCCGAATCATAATATAATCTACCGTACCTAACAAAAAAGATTTCGATTTTTCAAAGTGATCGCAAACTTTTTTTGATGTGTGTACATATATTATAGCGAGTGCAAGCGCACTCGTGACTGGCCTTTGTTCGAGATCGCACGTACAGCCTCGAGCATAAATATATTACTATTAAGCACAGATCGACAATAATACGAGTATCTGATTGTATGATTCATCCATTATTATATGACGGCAAATATATGTGATAATTTGTGGAAGGCTTAGGGCCGGTTGTTTCAAACGGTTGGTTTACGTAACATACGTATTATTATTAACACGAACGGGATATTTATCATGTTTATTATTTGTTATGAGTTCCCGATATTTCGGCGCTAATGCAAGCACCATGATCACGGATAAACTAAAGTCATTGCGGGTGGGTGTTTATGAGCAGACAAAACGGTCTACCCTCTTTCTTGTTCGTTTTTTGCACTCAGTACCGCTACCACTGTCACTCGCAACTCGATTCTGTTCCCGACACACGAAACTCACTGTGTCCGCTCGAGAACTTTTTTCGGTACTTCTTCGGTTTTTACACAGCTGAACCACTGCATTCCAGGCTCTCGACAGTTGAAACCCATCATCCCGGTTGAAGTTCCTATATTTGGTAATCTCAATAGCTTCTCTAACCAGTCTAGGAATATAGTGGCGTTCTGTCGAGATGACCTGAGGGTTATGTAACTCAATCCAGTGGTTCGATCCTGATTCCAAAAGATGTTGAGCTATGGCCGATTTTTGGGTGTCGTTGTTCTTCACCGCCCTGATATGCTCTGATATTCGACAAGCTACCGTACGTTTCGTCTGACCGATATACGACTTGCCGCAACTGCAGTCTACTTTATAAACACCAGGCTTTTCCAGCGGAAAGTTGTCCTTGGGCGAACGCAACATCTGAGACACTTTTTTGAAAGGAGTGAAGATAGTCTTTACGGCGTATTTCCGAAGAATGTTGGCAACCTTATCTGTCACTCCCCTCACGTACGGCAAAAATGCTGGTTGCCTCTCAACCTCGCATTTCCGGTGCTTTCGACCCGTTTTTTGTAGGTTGTGCGGGCTTCCCTGTATATCCGTGACCATGACAGTTTAAAAACTTATATGTAACATACGTACGTTAAATAATAATGATTACATATGATGTTTAACGTTCGTTAAATACAAAGCGTAAAAAAACCGATTATCAAACTTCAAATGTAGAAGAATAAAATGACCTTAACCCATTGGTTCCTGTAATCGTTATTTTTTAACGAACGTTAAGGGCATAATTTAGTGAAATAACGCTGTTTTTGGTTTGACGATAGTTAGCGCCATTTATGACGAATACGCGTGCGTCAAGTGGACATGAAACAACCCGCCCTTAAACAAGTGATAGCACAAATATGTGACATCGAAGGATCAAAAAAACTATCTGACGAGACAAGTGAAACAAAAATATAGGACACTGCATCGACTTCAAAAATATGTGTCAATGCAATATTAACGGACATGTCTTGCGTCATAAATATCTGCCTACTCATTTAAATTTAGAAGAATGTGATACTGCGTTGAGATCTAAAATATCTGATATTGATATGAGAGGAATAGTGTTTGACATATCGGGTCACCAATTCTCCAAGGTTTTGTCTTTTTATTGAGTCCATCGCATCTTTCACATTTACTCACAAACGCTTTAAAGCACTGACCCGACTATTGCATAATAGTTACACATTACATCATTGGCCATTTTGTAATTCCTTACATCATAATTTCTTTGGTGCATTTTGGGTGTACGTCAATTAGGACGCTTCGAAATGTTGCCACTTCATAAAGCGCATAGATAAAATATTAAAGATGAAACGTTTTGTTAAGGATGATATTCTCATAGCATGTATAATTTCTTTTTTTTTTATTGCTTGTTTATATTCTATCACATTTTAAATTAAACGATATTAATTTTCTTTAAGTACGCTGTACTGGTACAGCGTCTTAATAATTGTTTGCTGCACCGGACGACGTCATTACGTCAACGCCGGCTGTCGCTGAAAACAAGCGCTGGGGCTCTGTCTCGCATAGGCAATAATGCAATGCAATGGTGTAATAGCATGCTGAGCGATAGCCGTTTTGCGTGGATGTGACGCATTTTTCCCCCATAGTTTTCTTATTTCTTTTGTGTTTATGTTCTTTTTGGCGTCAATTTTACCGCAAATAAACGTTTTTTTCTTTTTTCTTCTTTCTTCTATATGATTTTAGCAGCATAAAAACCGTCTTACATTAATGGATGGATCATGTAATCAGATATTATTGCAGAGCTGTTTATAGGAATATTTATGCTCGTGAATGTATGCGTCTATGTGTGCGTGCGCCTTTATCTATCGTTGTATAGAGTTGAACTTCTGTGTCTATCTATTTTGTAACCATACTATCTTCTACACGTGAAAGTTCTGGTTACTGTATAGCAGTCCTGAATTTGTTATCGAGTTCATCGGAATGTCCTTCGGAGTTTGAAGCTAGATCAATATTTTAACTGTTAGATATTGCATGGTACTCAGGATAAAGTGTTGATGTTCGACTGAATGTAGTAATATTTGTAGAGTTGATAATAGTGCCTCATATTCGTAATACATAACTTCCCCGAAGCCTCAATACACCCTACCTCCCCTATATAAGGTAATATCCCCTGTATAGTTATGTTATATCTCCCACACTGTAGCCCAAATTCAGACTACTTAACTTGACCCGAGAGTTGAACCTAAAACCTCAGCAGTTGCTTGCGACAACAGACTATTGGAGCAGTCTAATATTGGTATGGAACCCTAAAAATCATAAACCAAAAAACTATTCCTGACTGAAATCACACCCTTATACTGATTTTCAACCGACCTTATCCTCACTTAAATAAGCTAGTTTATATTTTAACAAGCGCCCTGCTTCGTACGGTTTTTAAGACTTGAGAAAATATAAAACATCGAGATTCCCTTAAGAATCTCGATGTTTTATATGTTACTTTATAATATTGTATTTTATATACAGGATAAGTTTTTAACCTGTGCAAAAAAAATTTTTTTGGTGGTTCAGTATCAGTAATAGAACACATTTACATTATTTGTTCAATATTTGATTTTTTTGGTCCACTTGAAAACAGCATAATACGGATACAATATATTCGTAGTAATATCAATGGGCGAGCGCACAGCTGATAGATACCTACAACTGCGTTCCGCTCCACTGACCGCGCCGCCGCGCACCGCCGGTGCGTTGCGCGACGAGTGTCCATTGTACCAATTTCAAAATAATCATCGTTCATACTTAATAAATAAATAAATAGGTGTATAATAAAATACTTTTAAGTTTAATTTGTAAAACTTTGCGCACTAAGTCAAAACTTTTCCTGTATAAACTTTCCGGAATAAATTCTTTAAATGATAGTGAAAACCGCATCAAAATTCATTGCATAGTTTAGAAGAACGACGCGGTGACATAGACAGACACGAAACGTGATTTTAATTTCTAAATCGACGGCAGCGAAGTAGAAAGAGGCAACTGCACTATTTACGAAATTCACTTAATTACATAAGTTAACTAAGAATTCTTTGCTCAAAAGATTTTTTTTTTTCTGTTTAGTTCCCAGTTTTACTAACCATCATTCACCATTTCAGCCGAAAGACGTCCACTGCTGGACATAGGCCTCCCCCAAAAGGGGGGGATTTCCCATAATCACCACGCTTGGCAGGCGGGTTGGCGATCGCAGTATCGTGTTAAAAATGCATAGAGAACGCTGCTGCGCATTCTCTAGTAAGTCCCTTATTCGCCTTTTACGACACCCACGGGAAGAAATAGGGTGTTGCTATTCTTTACGCCCGGCACCACACGGCACGGGAAGTATTACTAATATCACTTAGATAAAGACAACTACGACTACTTTTCACAATGTGACGAAATAACAATCGACGCGTTCACCGGATGTAAACAAAGATATCAGTCACATAGCCGTTTTTAACGTCGGCTCTTCAAACTTGCGTTATTTTAGTGCAAAAAATAATAAGTCACGTTGGCGTTACAAATAATGGTTAAATAAGGAAAATTATTACCTAAGTACCTTTATTTATTAAAGCAATAGACAATGTAAAAGTCAAAAGAATATTAATAACTGTCTCAATATTAAAATTATGTAAGCTTAAGCAATTAGGAAGTCCCGCGTAAAAGCGCATATGGCAGTTGACTCATTTAGTATACTTTTTAGTACGATCAAGATAAAGACATCTTTTTTTCATCATTTTTTTTTTCTCGGTATTGGCCGTAACCAATTCCTTGGTTAACCAATTAACTTATTTCAGCCGAATGATGTCCACTGCTGGACATAGGCCTCCCCCAAGCACCGCCACTTCGACCGGCTCTGTGCTTCTCGCATCCAGCGGATTCCTGCGGCTTTCACAAGGTCATCGATCCACCAAGTGGGAGGCCTTCCCACGCTATGTCTTCCGGTAATTACTAATTAACTAAATGTTGTAAAATAGAAGAAGATAGCTGTGTTCTTCTATTAATCATCACAGTTTTGCGTTCAAAACGCTCTCCTGTAAAATCATGATTTTTTAGATAACCGTAAATACTTTGCGGCCGTTGATTAATGTTTCTGCAAAAAACTAAGAGACAGTCGACAAACTTTAACAACAGATCTATAGTTTTTATAAACCCAAAAATATTACAAACTTTCGGGCAACAGAGGCTTAACTGTGAACTCAGCTTACACCCCGACCCTTAAGATCTTTCGTGGCACTCCTAACCTTAACTATTACCAAGTTAATGGACTTTATCGATTTGTTCGCTAAGGCGGATTAACCAGTCGAACTATTAAAACAGTCATAAGATTACGAGTAACAAGTACTTACCTAATACCGATTTTGCTTTTGACGAAATCTAGACTTATATGTAAAGATCGGATAGTCGGATGCATATATTACCTTAAGTTGAGGAATGCACTTTTGTATCGAAAAAATCCCGCGATTCCGGGATCGACAAATTTAGAGTTCTGATTATAGAATCGAATGTATATTTACTTACGTTCAGGTGTTGGCTAATATGAAATGCACTTTTGTATCGATCGTAAAAATCTTGCGATCCCAGAATTGATTTTACTACTGTTTGACTATAGAATCGAATGCTAGCTTATGGTGTAAAGTTAAATAATACCACATATTTAAAAAGTCGCTTTCATATTCTATACTCAACTAGTTATACATTCCTGGCGTTCCTGGCATCCCGGGATTTTATTTTACAAAAAATATATTTTATGAAGCCGCTTCTATAGTTTCATAGAAAAATTTACTTTAGGTAAATATGCATTCGAATATCCGATCTCTACTTATAAGCTTAAAAGGCTAGTATTGAATTAATTCAGACAGCACACATTGTGATCCATAACAAGACATCATTGTAGAAGAGTTAAAAAAAATATTACTGTAACAAAGCAAGTTAGTTGTGTCAATCAAGCATTTTGATTACTTTAATAAAGATCATTGAAACTTTAACTTTGGTTGGAGCAACTATAATATGTTTGGACTTGATTGTTGCAAATAGGTTTCGGGATAACTCCAGTCAAGATCCCGTTTCAAATCTCAATCAAATAAAAGTAGTAGCTGTGATCATTGTGCTTGATAGGCTCAGATGCAAACAAGTCAATCTAAACAAAATCTTGATTGTGGCAACTACTTTTTTTTTTCAGGAATAGCTGCGCTAAGAGAATCGGCCATTTCCACATCTGCTTGCTAACTAACTAGTGCTGAATTAGTTACTGGCTCAGTCATAATTTACGTGCCCCGACCTAGGGGTTCTACATCCAGGCTGAGCGATTATCATCTGCTCGCTACTCCGGACCAGGTGCTATAAATGTAGCGTGTCTGCTCTTGGCATGCTTCTACAAACTGCACGCTAAACGCGTGACGCAGCTGCACACATAGCTGACTGAGTGCCGGATTCTACGGCCTTCTAACGCCGCTGGCTACCTGCTGTCCCGGCCGTCTGCTGAGCCTGTGCTGATAGGCGCACCACGTCTGCCACTATTTGCCAAGGACGGTACCTTAACTACCTACTACTCCTCAAGTGCTAGTCCTCAGAACAGTGTAGTGACCTTACCCACAACCTAGCCGTGTAACTTCTGTATCTCAATATTTATTTATTTGATAAGAAAGAAGAAAAAAAAAACCAAAGACTTCTCGTCAATAATCATCTGCAGTCCATTTTCAACATTGAACCATTATCTAAAGACATCAGCTACATTGTTAAGAAACTTTATTGACACGTTAAACAAAAACCATTCGTACCTTTTATACCATCATTACCCCACAACGAGCACCATTGCCTTTACATTGGTAAAGGCAATATATGTATTAACCTAACTTGCTAGTTTCAATATTGTATCCTAATCTATCAGTTAACGGTCTGCGTAGCCTACCTGAAAAGCCCTAATCGTTACAGTAGGTACAATCATCTAAAAACAAAATTATCATCACCCTGATGATTTTAAATACTTTTAACGTATTTAAACTAAACAAATCATTAAAAAAATCTTTCTTTTCCTTTTTGTGTGGTCAGTCCATGACATTACTCATTCGAGTGCAACTAGAAAAAAAAAATAATTGCGTTGTAAAGATGTTCATTACTTTCTTGCACACCAAACTCATTTGTTAACCGTACATCTGTCTACTAATATTTCCCAAACTACCCAATTAACGTTTCAGTCCAATCCCATCTGCGATACCCACAAAAACCGATACAAAATCACTTAACCCACCAACTATAAAAAGCCTTATCTACTCACAGATCCAGTTACCCGATTCTTCGACCCGATTAATGAACGGGCTCAGAATTTCCTACAAACTGTAATCCGTTTAACACCTCAAGTTTGGTTCCCTGAATCGGGAAGTTCCGACCTTTTGGTGCCGAAACTGGGACCAACTGATTATACCTATTTATTAAGCACGATAAGCAGGTCTTGCCGTAGTACGGAATAGTGTTTGTTCGTTAGTGAAATGTAAATCTTAGTTAATGGTTTTAACAGATTGCTGCGTGGTACTGATTTTGATGATAACGCTACATGGAGTAAGATTCGAACATAATATTTATACCTAAGTCGAATTGTTTGTAGTTTAAAGACGAAACCTGTAAAATGTTGCTTGCCAGAGACAATCATATTTCTAGTGAGGAGAACAATTGTAGTCACTAGTTTTATGCGACTCAATTTGCCTAGCCTTTTCCCAACTATGTTGTGGTCGGCTTCCAGTCTACCCGAATGCAGCTGAATACCAGTATTTTACATGGAGCGACTGCCTATCTGACCTCCACAACCCAGTAACTGGGTAACACGATACCCCTTGGTAAGTCTGGCTGTCAGACTTTTGGGCTTCTGACGACCCGTAACGCCTGTCAAAGATCCATGAATGACAGCCGGGACCAACGGCTTAACGTGCTTTCCGAGGCACGGAGGAGTCTCGGTATGTAAAGATGGTCACCCATCCACGGACCAACCCCGGCAAGCGTCGCTTAACCTGACGGATCGACCCGTGCGGCTGTTATTACTTAGCCACGAGCTCCTCAAAAGGACTGACTGACTCTTTCTCCGAGTTTTATGCAACTAAGTCCAAAATAATCAACGTTTTTGTAAGGTGGTACTTACTTATAATAACAAAAAGCATTATTTAATTCCATACAATAATATTATCAATTAATTACATAGGAGAAATTAACTATTTTTTTAAATTTATAAAACAGGTAGATAAACAATACTTCATGCGCTAAAAAGTTATTCATTATTTTATACGAACCCTCTACGGGTAAAAGCCTCCTCAAAGGAATACCATTTTTCTCTATCCTTGGCTGTGGTTAGCCAGTTTATACCTACTATCGCAACTATTTCGTCTGTACATCTAGTACAGGATCGGCCTCTCGCTCTAGTACCTGCTGGTCCAGTCCATTATATTGCCCATATAATCCACCTGTTGTCACTATATCTAGCCACATGTCCTACCGACTTCATTTTCTATGTCCACATTTCTCATCTTGTCTTTTAGTTTAATACCTAGGCAACTTCTTTCCATGTTTTTCTGAGTTGTTCGTATTTACACACCGTCGACCCAGCTATACGTATCCCGTCTGCATCACTCCGCGATAACTGAAGGCATCGTGGAATATATCAGAATCAAGACCAAGTGGACCTTGAGAGTAGAAAAGTTGGAGTCACGCCATAACATAAACTTCAAGTCGTTTGTGGTGCGGGTTCCAACTCAGTACCTAGAAACCTTCATGAAAGAAGAGTTTTGGCCGAAAGGTGTGGCGTACCGACGTTTTCGTGGGAGGTTACGCGACAAATGCAGTGCAACACGACGCCGACACAGTCATCACTTCGTGTACAATGATTTAATTTCATTATATTAAAATATGTATGTTTAGGTTAAGGTATTTATCTATGGGCCTGCGTCGCCTGCAATCAAATTATTATTATTATATTATTATTATAATATTATTATTATTATTTATTTATGGTCGAGCCTCCGTACCGTAACCGTAGGTTAGACATGGCAGTATATCTGAGTCCATAACTATCATCTTAGTCCACATCGGGAGTTTCAACTTGGTACCTACGTACCTATATAAACATAATTTATCATCACTAATCAGGTCAATAACCTCATAACCTCCTATACCAAGAAAAAACAGCTCTTTTTAAAAGTTCTCGACTTCTTATAGCCTGAATGAAAAATTTCCTCCATTAAAACTTCGAACATAACGCTTATAACGCACTTTCTGAAGGCTTAATAATTAATTTAAAAAGTCTATCTACGTCATTATTACGAGGTTAAAAAGATGATTTTTTGAGTAGGTATTACAATAATGTCTTCATTCGTTTTAAGTTTTAGAAAATAGCTAGCGACCCGCGTATGCTTAGCACGGGTGCAATCTCCTAACATATCAAAACATCGAGAAAACGATGCTATATTTAAATATACTTAGGTAATCCTCGAAGGGTTAGGCAGTAGGTACACCCACATTTCGCCAGTTATGTTAAAGTCCCATGTAATAGGGGGCGAGCCTATTGCCATAAACCGGGCACCAAACCCGACTCCAGGATGTTACCGAGATATCCAAATAGAAAAAATCCCAATGACACTTTATGAAAGAAAATGGTCCCACGTTGACTGTCCGTGCATTATATGTACTGCATTTCCGACTCAGCCATGCCGTTCGTGCATTACATGTAATGCATTAGGAAATACAAATTACATTGGCTTTTGTGAGTTGGACGTTTTAACTAGAAACAATATTTTTGCAGACGTATAGACTAGGATACAAGGAAATTAAAACACCAAAAAAATAAATACGGGCGTCTCGTGGTACGTAGTCAATTTTGCTTGGACAGTCAACGTGTTAATATTTGAAAGATGAAGGCGACCTTAAAATTATTGGTTTTCACCTGCATTCGGTTAGACTGGAAGCCGACCTTAACATAGTTCAGAGAAGCCTACGCAGATAAAATGATGACCTTATAAAGGCGGCTAGGAGAGACTGAATGCGGAAGGCAGAGAACGTGGTGTGTCTCACCTTGGGTGAGTCCTGTTGCATAGGACTTACATTAACTTAGGTACTTAGATAGGCAATAGCTTAAATAAAATATTATAGTACTTAATACTGATTTTGCTTTTGACGAGAACTAGACTTATAAGCTTATGAGTCTAGAATTGCAGTCACTCAGATAGTACACGTTGTGATCCATGTCTGCCGTGCTCTGTATAATAAAAAAAAATTGTTTGAAGTGGGACAAGTACAGGCTTAATTTTAACATAGTTAAGACCAATAATTAGGTGGGTACTAATCAGCAAAAACTAAGCATCACGCAGATGATTTTAAATACTTTTAAGGCTCCTACAAACAGGCGTGACACGCGACGCGATACAAAGGCACCGCGTGTCGTTCGAAGAGCAGTGCCTTAGTGTCGCTTCGCGAGTTCAGTAATCATCAGCCTTTAATGTATTTAAACTCAATAAATCATTATAAAATAAATCTTTCTTAATCTTTTTTTTATTTTTGCGTAGTCAGTCTTTTTCATTACTCGTTTGAGAGCGCCTAGTTTTTTTTTTTTTAATAGAGTTCAGTAAAATAAAATTAGGAATTAAATTATCCGGAAGAAAACCAGAGTTACACACACACATAACACAAGTGGAGCGGAGTGACATAGCTTGCAGAGTAAGCAAGCTGAAGTGGCTGTGGGATGGCCATGTTTGTCGAAGGGCCGGTGGAGCAGACGAGTCCTGGAGTGGAGACCGCGTATCGGCAAGCGTTGTGTGGGACGCCCCCCAGCTAAATGGACCGATGACCTCAGAAAGTTGGCTGGGACAGACTGGATGCGGAAGGCGGAGTACAGCGTGTTGTGGCGCAGCATGGGAGAGGCCTATGTTCAGCAGTGGACTGCGATAGGCTGAGTTGATTGATTGATTTTAGACATTCATTTTCTCATCTTTTAATTGTAGTTACAACGATACAGGCATCTTTTGGCACTTGTCCAAAACTAACGCCGCCATTTTGTTTTTCAATACAATTTCTATGACAATTTCACAAATGTTTACCAACAACGCTCTCAAAACTTTTTTCCAAAAAAAACCAACTGTCTTTCCACTGTTTTTTTGTAAAAAAGTTTTTTATAATTAGATTTTTAGTTGTGGTACCTACCCTACACCAACTCATAAACAATGACAAAACAAAAACAAAACAAAAACAATGTGACAGGAAGTTTTAAAACATCATCAACATACTTTTTTTTTTCTAGGGCATCTCAGAGTTAACCATGAGAGGTTGAGACTCTTTAACTGGTCTTTCCTATGCCTTAAGCTCCTAAAAGCTTAAAGCCTCCAGCCAGGGCGTAAAAACTATAAACTAAACTGCTGCGCGCTAAGGGCACCCCCTGTGGGGTACGAACCTCGGCTTAGGGCACAGTCGGAGGGAGGATGGCAAGGGAGCGACGACGGTGGCTGGATAAAATCAGAGTTATGATATTACCGGGGGAATTTAAAGCTACAGGCTCAGCTATAGTGAGTGCTGGCGCTTCGCTTACGGGCAACGGTCGGGGAGGACTATTTAGTCAGGGATTTCGCGTGGGGCCTCGGCGGCGAGGTCGTAATGAATCAACATTACACCGAGTGGATTTAGTAAGTATTATTGAAACTTACTCAAAAACTACCCAAGCAAAGTAATTAAAATTTATATGGGACCACCACGCAAGCTTCTTCTACCAAATAAAAGAATCATAAAATCGTATCAAAAACTGTTCGTAACCAGTCCACTAGCGCTACTCCATTAAAAAAATATATCGTGACTGAGAAAGAACTTTGAAAAATGGCTCAATCAGCAACCTCGGTAAGTGTGTCTAGAATTTTCTATTACCTTTTATAAAGTTTCATATTGAGACAAGAAGCAACAAAGTTCGATCTAAAAAAAATAACGCCCACATTTCTCTAGATCGTATTTTGTTGCTTCGTGTATACGCAAAGCCCAATAAAGCGACGAGCCTTTCAATATTTTGTATCCTTCATTATGAATCCACAAAAATAAAACCTTCAAAGTAAAACTTCGCATCAAAACACAAAACAATGTCAGAACAAAAAAAAAGGAACACATCCCCCAACTTCCACCATATCAATCAATGTGTCAATAATTAAACTCTTAAACCGGAAACGATAGCGGCCATGTTTGCTCCCGCCAAACTTCTGGCCGCCATCTTAACTCGGCAAGTTTGCTTGGTACGCAAACACATTGTTCTCAAGTCTTAAGTGGCTCTTAGCCAACTTTTAGCCATAGTTTTTGCTAACGATAATATTTTGAGGAGCTTTGCTGTTTTGTAAAGAATTTGGGGTTTCTGGGAATTTTTCAAAACAAGCTAGCGTGTTCTGAAAGTCTTTGTGAATTATTTTACCGGGAAGCAGTCCTTAATTATTTTATATTTTAACGAACCAGGACCTGACTTTGTTAATTAATTTCTTTGACATGTTTTTAATCGCGAGTATTTGTTCAACAACAAAGCTGGCCCGAAGCAAATACAACATTATAATATATTCGATGTGCCTCATTAGAAGGCTGAAAGTCACCCAAAGGGCAATGTAAATATGCTATGGCTATGCTCGGAGTTTCTCTAAATAATCGAATCAGAAATGAAGAAATCTTTAGGAGAACCAAATTCCACTGCTGGCAGTGGCCGTCTTTCGCCTGAAATGATGAATGATGTTAATATTCGATGATACCACCCGGCTATGCCGATTATTGCTGACACGAACGAGTGCGCAGCCTTACTCAAATCTAGGTGCTGCTAGAATGAATATTGCAAAATACAAATAGACACAAGGATTTGACAAAACTCATAACTCACAACTCCTTCCCATTGGGGGTAGGCAGAAATTATAGAAAGTAACCTGCTACGCTGAAATCAAATCAAAATAAAAAATATTTATTTGCTAGCATATGGTAAATAAGGTGTTACATTAAGTTTGTTTCAGCATATCCTGCCATATCATGGCGTGCAAATGTATTGACAATCAACGATGTCAATTATTCAAAGTTGCAAATTACAGATTCTATTGATGTGTCTTCTAAATAGTCCTTAATGGTATAATAACTTTTAAATAATAATAGTTAGAAAAGTATTTTTTTTAAACATTGTCAGCGGTAAGTCTTGAAAACTATTTGGTAAATAATTGTAAATAATAATCGACATGCAGTATACATTTTTCTTAAATAATTTTAGTTTTATTGGTGGCAGCCGAAGTCTATCTTTATGCCGTGTTCGGCTATTTGGCCTGTCAGTGCTAGTGTCAAATAAATTGTAGTTTCTCTTAACAAAAGTGCTCCTTACTTACTTCTTTTGCTTTGTTTACGTTCATAGATCTGGTCATACACGTACGCCGGTTTCGAGTACTACGCACCTGACCTTTCTGAAAAACATCGCCAATTAGGTCACTATGTTCTTCTAGGGCATCCGTCCCCTCGGCGTTTCCACTCACACCTGCCTTGTAAATACCTTTTGTTAGTCGCCTTTTATTCATCCTCGTAACATGATCAAACCATCTAAGCATAATCTTTGTAAGTTTTGTCACTACATTTTCTGTTAAACCGCACTGTTGCCTTATCCCATCAATTACAGCCTATCATTCATTGACTATGGATACCAGCTGCATATCAGCTATCATCTTCGAGATGCAGTTCTAGAGGCAATAGTGTCAATACTTTCTATATAGTACGCTTCTAAAGCAAGCACGGTGATCAATATTCGTTCCCATTATGTGCCTACATGAAAAGACTTGCCTATAATATTGTACCAAGAAAAAAGACTGATATATTATTATACAGATATACATTTCTAACAAGCGACCACATTCACATTTCACATCATTGCCTATCATTCATTAACTATAGATACCAGCTGCATATTATCTATCATCTTCAAGATGCAGTTCTAGAGGCAATAGTGACAATACTTTCCATCTATTATGCTTCTAAAGCAAGCACGGTGATCAATATTCGTTCCCATTATGTGCCTACATGAAAAGACTTGCCTGTAACATTGTACCAAGAACAAAGACTGATATATTATTATACAGATATAGATTTCTAACAAGCAACCCTGAATCAAAGAAAGAATGAATATGCTGATCAAATATATCAATTTACCTGTCTAATCATTGGATAATACAAAATTATATAGCTGACCCTACATTCTTTGGTGATATATGGGTACCTTTTTCTATTAATTTCGTGACTCAGTAATGCCAGAACAATTCCGATTGCCGTATATTATTTTCTTTCTAGGTCACAATCGATTATGTTCAATAGAACTTTTGTCTGATTGCTTGAGTTAGCATGTGTCTTCAAGATAAGCGTGGGTAGATTTGATTATGGATTGGATATTAGGATGATTAAGGGCTCACTTAGCAAAGTAGTTATAGGGTTTGTTACGTCATTTCTGTTTCGGAATTACGAGTAATTTATTAGCTGTGGTAGCCTAGTCTCTGACTTCCGAATTGTAAGTCGTAGGTTTGAACCCAGACAGGCGCTTTACTTTGTGGTGTGGAAATTTACCAATTTTTGTAGGCGACCAAGAAATATTCTATTTTTAGTGGACTGTATTTTAGAGGTTGCTGGTGATCGCCTAGAGGAGAATTAGATGCTGAACAGACGAACAATTTAGGATTGATAAGGAAGATGAACACGCATACCTGATGTCTTTGATGGCGGTGTGATCCGCTTGCAGCACTGAAGTTCACATACACTCAAATCCTCACAAGGGAGTTCAACTTGATTCGATCACGATGTAATTTTTTTAAGCGGTTTAATTAGCGAGCGTAGCGAGCGGCGTACGCGACGCGCGCATCATTCCTCGTGGCACGGAATCTTTACTGATACGAGGCGTGCAGGCTGGGCTGGGGGGCTGGGGGGTTGAAGTTCCAGTTACGGAAAACATCGTGAGGAAACCATCATATACTAGAACCATAAAAAATCTAGGACATGTGGCATTTACCAACCCCCACAAGGCCCGCGTGGTAGATTACGTCATCTTCTTCCATATTTTTATATTAGTCTAGACTTTAGACTTATGTAAAACTATTTTTTGCTTGCGGCCTCGCCCGCGTGGATGACGGAAACTAATCTATGTTAACACATAGATTATATTTAATCTCGGTAGTACGTTCCCGAGGTATAACCCAAGGTGAATTAACATTCAGGTTATAAACTATGCCGCCATAGGATCTGGAGGCAAAAATCCTCGCGCACTTATGGGAGTGGCGCGAGGAGGTGAAACGCTAGGTCGTAACTCCGCTGCCGCGAGAAACCGCGGCACAGCGGACAGAGCTCCGGCTGGATCTCATGGCCACATAGAGGGTGCGATTGTCGCAACTCAGCGCTGGGCACGCCAAAATTGCGGCGATAAGTCTCCTTTCTGAGGAGTGGCTAGAGAGGCGCCACCGCGGCGTCCTCACCGGACAAGGCTGTTTCGGGAGGTTCATATTTCCAGCACGCCGTCCGCTACAGACCAGGCCCGGGTCGATGGCTCGTGTGTTCCACGCGCGCCTCAAAGAGATGTCAGCACGCACTGACGGGGTCCGCCAGGACCGATGCCTGCCAGGGTTGCGGATTTGTCCGAAAGGGATACTGTGGCCCTGGCACACAGGCAACTGTTGGAACACGGGTGGGTTTTATTCAGTAAAAGTCTGACATGCCCTCCCGCTCCGCCCAGAGCGGGAGAAGTTATTTGGTAATTTCCAACCCAAAAAAAAGGTTATAAACTATCTATGTTTGCTGTTCAAGTATGTTGCGAAACCACGGCGAGACATAATATCAATTCATTAATTGTCCCGAGTTGACTACGCGCTCGATAGATGGCGTTGGCGTCGAATTAGATCTCGCTATGGTTTCGTTACCGTCGCGTCGTTAGTATAAGTAGTCTTAAGACAGTTTTTTTTTTTAATTGTTTTCATAGAATCACTACATATTATAAAACAAAGTCCTCCGCCGCGTCTGTCTGTCTGTTCGCGATAAACTCAAAAACTACTGCACCGATTCTCATGTTGTTTTCACCAATGGATAGCTTGGTTCTCGAGGAAGGTTTTAGTATACAATTTGTTAAGTTTTTGTATGCATTTTTGTATAAATTAACGATATTTGTTGGAGGTGTCGGAAAAAAATAAGCCGTCTGGGAGCTTTCAACGAAAACGCTGTCTAAACCCTTTGAGATCTTAAGGTCTTCAAAAAAGTCCGCGATGGCATATGTCTATCTCTTAAGGATAACATACTATATCCATTTTATTGTCTTTTAGTAGGTATTTGTTTGCCGAATTTTACTCTTGGAAATACGATTACGATAACAATACGCTATAATATCAGTAGCTATTAGCCAAATTATGTTCGTAGATAAATAAGCTAGCTACTTATGTGTATTTAAAACAGTATACAAGAATATTTATCTTAGAAACTTTACTAAACACGGCGGCCATATGATCAAAATTTGTGCATTCCAAAACTTTCGTTACTTTTTCACTGACATATTTATCACTTTTTGATAAACTAACACTCAATACGATATCGACACTTATTTCTCAGTAATTCTGTGTAAGATTCTTCTAAGATTAAACCGTTTTCTTATTGAATCCATTACTTTACGCACGTATAACCTTGATGAATGTTTACAATAAGCACCGCACCACACCGCCACATGACCACAGAGTACAGACGTATTTTGTTTTCTTTTTTTTTTGGTTCGTTTAGTGGTGTTCCCGCTAAAATGTCAACCGGTCAAGTAATAGTTGATTAATCGAATTCTGCAGCCAGATCGTGTACCAAGTACAAAATAAATGTCAAATATTTCGTCCAATTGCGAACGTGACCTTGAGAAAAGTTATGCACCAATGGTGTTCATTGTGTTCATTAGACATTTAGAGCATTTTATCAGCACAAACGGTATATATCATGCGACATTTCGGAGGATTTCGTTTTGTTTTCACATTGTTGGTACTTACGTGAATTATTTTAAAATTATTATTTGTGTCGCATTTTTATTTCGTGTTGTAATTTGGTACAATTGATTGCTTTAAAAATTTGAGTGAAATATCGTATTTTATTTTGTGTTTGTTATCTTTAGGTAAAGACTCATTCACGTTCAGAACATAAGTACCTACTTTTATTATATTAAATCATTGTTTCGGTTTCAATTCACATACTGAATCACATTAAAATTAATATTAAGTTAGAATTTTGAGATATAGCCTGGGATATGGAGAAAGACATAGGGTACTTTTTTATGCGATAAACGACATCCACGCAGGCGAAGCCGCGGGCAAAAGCTAGCAAACGCTAAAGTCGTATTATTTTTCGCCTAACTGAGCCCTAGATTTGTTCATTGGCCAAATTTTATCCAAATTCGTACAAACGTAAAATCTTTCGCACTTATATATAATATCAGTTAGATTTAATCCTATTACCCAATAGGATTAAATCTAAAAGCACGGTTTCCAAGAATCGGACCCTATGTAGAAGAACCAGCAAGAAACTTTATTATTAACGAACAAAACTCGCTGTATAAGCCTATTATATAGTTGGAGGGGTTAACAGGAATAATATAAATGTGCATTCACCCTCGTTAAGGAACTACGCTTGCTAATGAGTAGACGGCTCGGTGCTAAGAACAAAGAAGGATAGAATTATCATTAAGAGACGTGTTACAAGATACGAGAAGTTCTAGATAGTATACTATACATTTTTGGTAGATTACGGAAGGTTTGTTGTTACTAAATAAAATATGTGTATGCAATCAAAAAGAACTAATTTATTCCATAAATATAAATAATATAAAAAAACAACAGAATTCTTCGGAGGGGTAGGCATGCATACTAACTACTTTTCGCCAAAAATGTTAACTTTTCTGACTTATTAATGACTGATACAAAAAAAAGAATGAAAATTATACAAAAAAGTATTTTTGACTTTTTTGTAACCTAAAGAGATCACCAATGCGACCTTTAAAATCCATACTTCTAATATTATACATGTGAAAGTTACTCTATCTGTCTGTATGTATGTCTGTTACGTTTTCACGCCTAAACTACCACCGCCACCCCCACGAACCGCCACTGACCCGATCGTCATTAAATTTTGCAGAGATATAAGGCTCACGTAGACTGTCGCGATGTAGCATTTTTAACACCATACTGCGATCGCCAACCCGCCTGCCAAGCGTGGCGATAATGGCAACCCCACCTCCCCCAAAAATTAAAAGCACAAATAAAAAGTGGCCTTATGAAAACCGCAAGAATCTGATGGATGCCGGAAGCACAGAACCGGTCGATGTGGCGGTGCTTGGGGAAGGCCTATGTCTAGCATTGGACGACTTCCGGCTGAAATGATAATGATGACACTTGACACATTGGTTTCTGCAATCACGTGCTACTTGGCTACTCTTAACTTTCTACTACCAGTCACCCCATGAAGATTGTCGCTTCAGCTAGCCTGACCACCTCTGGCACCTCCAAAGTTTTCCAAAAGCAGTCATAATTAAAACGAAGAGAGTGTAATAATTTTATTAGAAACCCACACATATTTCCTAGAGAAACAAATTAGTACTTTTGGAGTTAGTTTTGCGCACCGGAAAAGTTTATCTGCTTAATCAAATGAAACTTTTGATACTTGACAGGCATTTATAATAATAATAATAGCCTATATTAACAATCTTACAATCTAATTACATATATTATTTAGTTAATAATAAGAAAAGTTTCTTCTTAAGAGCCAACTAGTCGCGGGCTCGAACTCAGTGGTGGGCGTGGTCTAAAAGCACGCTGTCTCACCTAGCATCGTGTCCGTCATCGTGTGTTGAGTGAAATGCACGATAGGTAATTCATAGTAAACCGCGTGCGTAAAAAATTACGAAAAGTCCTTTGGAAGGTTGAGTTTTATGAAAAAACTACTAGATAAAACAATTTTAAATAATGTTTTTTGAAATCTTAGATAATTGAGCTTTGTTAGAGCGTACTTTGTTTTGGAGATCTTACACTTATTTTATTACTTATTTACGCCCAAAGTTGCGTTAAAATTTGCAGGAAAAATGAATCTTTGTTGGCTCATAACCTTTAAATGGCTTTTTATTTTAATATTCTGCTTCCATACAGACAAATTTAATAATAAGACAAAACAATATCTTGTTTAACTTTGGATGTTTAATGTCAAACAGTGGAGTAATACCCCGCCGAAATTTGTATGGAAAAGTATCGACTAGTGTCACCTTAAGAAAAGAAAAAGAAAGAAGATTGAAGATTAGAAGATTGTTTTGCTTTAGTATAGGCCTTCCCCATATTCTTATAGTTACCAGTCAAAGCTTTTCCTCTTCTAAATTAGCCCGGCTGTCTCCTTAGGATCGTCGTCTCACCTTCCTGTCGGGCATCCGCTCTTCCTTTTGCCTTCTCGTGGGTACCATTTGCCTACTAATATACCCCATTTCTCCTTTTTGTCTCTGATTAGATGGCTCCAGCTAGCCTGAAGGCATCCCCCTACGTTTCCCAAAAGCAGTCATATTATCATTCATTTAAAACGAACAGAGTGTAATAATATTATTAGGAGCCCACTCATATTTCCTCGAGAAACGCAAGTACTTTACGAGATAGTTTTGCGCACCGGAATAGTTTATCTGCTTAATCAAATGAAACTTCTATTAATTGACAGGCATTTAAGCAAGTTCAAATACCGGTCAATTTTCAGAGGAAAACGTCAAGTACGAAGAAATTTAACTTCGAACATTTGCGTAATTATTTTGCGACTTACGACAATGCTACACAGTCAGCGGAGCGGGGAAGGTAACAGGATGGGATGATGTGTGTCTCTCAGAACAAACATCGAATAAATCTCAAAGGTACTCTAGTCCCTTCTCTAGTACAGTTATTCCTACATAGATAGAATTAAAAAAGATAAATATTGTTCTTTATCCAACATTTAATCAAAACCCTGTGTACAAAATTTTGTCAGAAATAATGACACTTAGATTTAAGTACTTCTAACCAACGTTTAAGAACTCCTGTGATTTTCAATTGTACTATTTTTTGTCTAAGAGTTAAATCTATACACACAAATAAGTAACAGATTTTAACTAAATGCATATGAAATTATATAAGGACCCCATTGCAGCCTTGAGTAGAGCGTGATCCCCAGGAAAACAGTTTTATCGACGAATTCTAGTTTTTTCTTATTCCCCTAGTAGCATTTTGTTGGAATTTAGTTGGGCCACTTACCTCTAAGTAAGTGTAAGTAGCACGTAAGTGGCCCAACTAAATGCCAACAAAAAAAGCTACTAGGGTCAATACTGAATCACTCTGTTTAAAAAAAAATGTCTTTCTGTCTGTCTTATCATCTGTCTGTTTGTTCAGACCGATTTTAACGGGACTTTCACTGGCAGATAGTTGATGTTACAAGGATCAATTTAGGCTCTGACTTCTATTTTAGAAAAAGCCACGTGGACAAAGCCGCGTGCAGTAGCTAGTTTTAAATATAAATAACAGCATATTTCTATTTCAGGCTGTTCTATGAAAAGGCAATCACAAAATCTGACAAGCGTTGCTTATTAGACGACCTCATAATCTGTGGCCATTCTCGGAAAGTTGCATAGTTGCCTCCGCTTACTGTGAGACCCTAGCTTCACTTTCGACTTTGTCGTTTCTAAGCATTCGCAGAAACGGTAACTCGAGTGAACCGTTGCGATGGCGGGACTCAACAAAATCAAATATCAGAAGTTGTTGAAATGTTTAGGAAATTAATATATTAAATTTTAGATTTGAAGTTGAGGATATTCAAGTTTGGGCTCCATTTTCATTAAACACACAAGTTATTTAAAATTGGAGTTTGCCCAGAAGTTTGTTTAACTTGTTATCCTAAACAGAAGTAGCCGTCATTCGTGGATTTTTAACAGTCGTTATGGGTCGTCAGAACCCTGAAAGTCTGCACGTTCATCACTTCTTGTTCTTGCATAGTTTTTTTTAATATATTGGTGGCCAACGATGATGGTTTACTGAATATATTTCACAACCACGTTATGCTATATGATATTATGTGAATGAGTACAGCTGACTATGAACGCTGGTTGAGTACTACCGCATTACACTATAATTTGTGTAAGGCGACGGAAAAGTGCTGATCTATGCATTGCGCGCGTGCCATGTACGATATATGACTCGTACAACCAGTCTTACCAAGAGTATCGTATTATTATTTATTTAAGTATTTATTAACAAACTTACAGAAATCTTAAAACAAAAACTATGCCCCGTAAAAGCGTTACCCGGTTACTGGGTTGTGAAGATCAGTAATGCAGTTGCTCCGTGAAAAATACTGGTATTCAGCTGCATCTGGTTAGACTGGAAGCTGACCCCAATATAGTTGGGAAAAGGCGAGGCAGATTGACTAATCAGAAGTAGGTTATGTCACATCTCTTTGTATCAATCGAGAATCGAAGAATAGTTGGACGTAGTTAAGTAGAAAAGACGCAACCCACATTGTGGTCAGGGATGAGTTTTATATACCAAAGAGGTCCTAACGGTAAACGAAAGGTACCCAGCTACATGTGGGTTGGTTCCCAACATTAAAAAATCAACCTTCTCTTTGTAAAGTCACGGATCTTCTTTGCTGAGTAAAAGAACCAACCGTTAGGACTTCTTTTGTATACACCATGGCATTTTATTCGTCTTGCAAAGACAGCCCACTTCATGTATCCAATGACTACTAATCATTCATGTAATTTTTTTTTTTTTAACATTTGTTTTTTTTTTATTAATTATGACGCATGACATAGTTTAAAACACCCTGGTGCGAGTGCAGTCCGAGCCTTGTGTTACAACGGCGCCGCGGAAGTCCCTGCTGCCCAGGAAGTCCCTTAGTCGCCTTTTACGACACCCATGGGAGGAAATAGGACTAGGAATTTTAACTCGAGTAGACAGAAATATAGAACAAAATAGATTTACATTATAATCACGAGCACAAAACCGAAAAGTCGAAAGTGACAAGAAGGCTTCCACTCAGTATGATGCTGTGCTATGAGGGACCCACAATACGGTGTTGATTTTCAGTGGTCACCCGAAAAAGATGCCTATTAAGCCTGCTCATGTTCTGATTAGTAAATCTACTGGCAAATAAAAAGCTGGGCCATAATAACCGTTCACTGTGATTTCAGTCATACCTTCCAATTCTATCTATCAAAGCCGAAGCCCCTTTATGTAACTCTATTGTATGTTACCCAAAAAAAAAAACGACAAACCATCAATATACAAAACAATACTTCGTTTCACAGGGTTAAAAAAAAACTGACATCGCACTGTTTCGCTTATATTTCAAAAGCCTGATAGGTTTTTAAACGGGGTCGCCCGGAATGGCGGGAGAACCAGAAAAAATATTTCATCTAACGACCATGAAATGGCGTCGTTTAAAGTCAATATTTTCGTTCGAGAAATGTGTTTTCAATTTGCGTTTTTAGTTTAGGAGAATGGAGGCATCAATTTCTCAGCGACTCTAATGGTAAAGATATACTGGTGATACGTACGGAACGTATGCAACGCATTACGCGGCTGGACTTCTGATTTCATATGAAAACTATGCATTAGAAACATGCTCATCCTAGCCAACGCTCCAGACAGTAAGATCAGCTCAGAGACCAGTCTGTTTCTAGCTTTAGGATGGGGTGTATCCCACTATTTCCATGGAAATACAAAATAGAAAAAGTGGGACCAGCGTTTTTTTACAAATTATATCCCATTATTTCCACTGCGACAAAAAAACGCAGTTATGTTATTTGAAAAGTTTACCACTTTTAACGAATAGATTAAAATTAAAACACGACTTCTCGGTATTAAAAAAATAAATAATGGAGAACAAATTAATAATCTGCCATTTTTTTTAATAATTCTCCACCACATACATATTTGTACTACAGTACAAATCACAAAAAGCCACTTCGTCACTACGCAGATGTTTGGATGATTGTTTGTAACTGTACTCCTCACATGTTTTCATTGGCATCTTTCCTTCATCGCTTAACGATATTATTCCGTCTGGTATTACTTTAAAAAATAAATCAACCCATAACGTTAAAAGAGGTTATAAGAGGTGATGCAGCGGTTTTTTTTTTTGACAGCAATAGAAATAGTGGGAAAATCAGTCTGAATCAGGCCCAGTATTTCTATCAATAGAAATACCTAATAGAAATAGTGGGATACACCCTTAGGATGATGCCCATTTGTGAGGGATCCTGTGTTGGCACAAATAAGTAGAAGTTACTATGGGACAATCTAGTTACCCCTGAAACGATGTTTAGCCCAGGAGAGGCCCATGCACCTGAGTTCCACTTAAAATCTTGGAGAATCTTCTTGTGATAAGGACAATCAAAATGGCGGTTTTTAGACTCTGGCATAACCTTTTTAGGGTTTCGCAGTCAACAAGGAACCCTCGTAGTTTCACCTTGCCCGTCTGTCTGTCTATCTGTCCTCGGCTTAGCTCAGAGACTCTTAGTACATTGTTGGACAGGATGTCAAAATATTTCGGATCTGTGAAAAGCATTTTTCAATTCAGGGATCCGTTATCGTAAAAAGTAAACGTAAACATAAGTGAACGACATAACTATATAAATGTCTATTAACTGTTCCCTAATAACGATGTTTATTTAGTTTTTTTTTTTTTTATATACTTCCTTGACATAATCTTTTCATTATTTGACATTATTTACCTACAAATCGAATTCCAATTCTTTATTTGTGGCTTTTGTAGACATGATATTTATTCAGATTTGTTACTGTAGTTGTAACTGAAATCATGTCATTAATCTTTAATATAGATTATTTTCTATTTTGTGAATGTGAGAAAGTTGTAGGCCTAGTAGAGTGTAGATTAGTTGGCACTTTTCTATTTTGTTAAGTACCTGGTAATTGTTGAAAGGCCTACACTGTCCTCCCATACCTATTAACACTGTTATTTGATAATATTGTAAAGCAAATTATTTTTTAAAGAGTAACCGTTGAGTTTCTTGCCGACTCTTCTCCATAGGAAACGACTAATTGGAACCGTTCACCTAGCTTCTGATATTTCATAAGTGCCCATGTAGGTTTATGTGAAATAAAACATTTTGATTTTTTGAGTGATAAATTTAGTCAGAGCCATATATCCCCCCCCCCTGCCAACTAAATGGTGGTTTTTGGATACATATGTCAAATAAAATCACAGCAGTAGTAGATAGTATAAACTATACAATAAAGTAGGCTTTTCAAGATAAAGAGTAATAGTCAACCAACTTAGATTTGAAGTATGAATGTATGAGAGAACAACATTTCAACTACAATGTATTTTTTTTTTTATTGTGTTGAATATTATCAAATAACTTCTGGCGCTCTGCGCAGAGCGGAAGGGCATGTCAGACTTTTACTGACTAAAATCCACTCGTGTTCCTTCAGTTGCCTGTTTGCCAGGGCCACGGTATCCCTTTCGGACAAACCCGCAACCCTGGCAACTTACAATGTTAAGTTTGTTCTTGAGATAAATCCATCCCGACTAAGAAACCCTTCATTTTTCATGGTTCGACACGCACCTGGCCAGTTTTTAACCTTTTCTAGTCGGTGAAATTAAATATAAAGATTTTCCCAAATTCAAAAAGGTTTCTCTGTTTTAAAGTTAAAGTCTAATGTAAAGAAACAAACCTGTTTGAAATGTCATCCGTGTCAAAGTTAACAATAAATGATTAGTCTCGGTCCCTAGAAATATAACCTTCATATCTATATACATGTTTACATTATTTAGATCCCAAAAATATCCGACGGGTACCGACGACCGGATCCTGCTGGAGAAACTTTTAATAGCTTTATTTAATACGAGTTCGATTATTGTTCGGTTCGAAAGCGAAAACTGGTAATTATCCGAAAAGTCCGCAGCGTTTCAATTCCACTCACTGCATTGCAGAACGGACAGCCTTTAAGGAAGAGCCATTTTCTTTGTTTAACACATTTCTTTTAAAGGATTTATTTAATCCTTAATATTTAAAACCTTTTGCTAGGTGCAATTAATGATAATTATTTACAAATAATCGGTCAAGCGCGTGTTGAACCACGTACAATGAAGGGTTCCGTAGTTGGGATGAAATCATCCCAAGAACAAACTTGACATTGTAGTTGAGAACATGTTTTTCAACTGTAAATGTAAGTTGGTCGACTATTCCTCGGTAACTTGTGAAGCCTACTTAGCTATGATAGTTTTCCTTTCAACTTCCTTATATAAACTATGGCTGTGTATTTTTTCACATATCCAAATACAACCATTTAGCTTGCAGGGGGGACACAGGGTCGTCTGGCGCGGGGTTCCAGGTGGAGGCAAGCAAGCAACGGGTGCGGGGCACCCTTGCCTGTATTGCACAGGCCTCCACCATTGTCGGACGGGAATGGCTAGGTGTTCCCGGCATGCGCCGGGAGGGTTGTGGACGTAAAAGCTGTGCTGGTTTCCCATGACCCTACCATCAAGGTGATGAGGGAACTCCGCTGAGTTTTAGAGGGTATACTGCCATTTTGGCAGGGAGTCCCACATACCCCGTCCCCCGACGAACGGGCATGCGTAATGCATTTCTAAGCGTCAAAAAAAAAATAAAAATAAAGGGGCCACACCCTTAACTCTAACAAAAATTAGCACTTTAAAGCTTAATATTACGCAAACGAATGCCTGAATCGAAAAATGGTTTTTACAAAACCAAGGGATAGACGTGAAAAAAAAAAAAAACAAGATTTTAGTATATTTTACCACTTTGGCGACATAATTAATATGTATACGAGTATCCATGTCAAATTACAGCTTTCTAGTACTAAGAGTCTCTGAGCTAAGCCGCGGACAGACAGAGAGACACGCAGATGGACATTGCGAAACTATAAGGGTTCCTTTTTGACTACGGAACCCTAAAAAGATCGAATTTGAACAAAGAAACCTGCAGGCTACTGACGAAAAAAAATGGTAGTTTATGTTGGGATCAACAGAGAGCTGAGAAGCTGGGAAGTTTGTTACACCAGTTCTTCTTCCCAACTAAAGTACTAGAAAGTTGATAAGGGCGGTCGTTTTGGTGAACTGTCTTATATAATCATCATCATCATGTATCTCACGCATAATTAATTTGTCTGTCATTACTTCACTTTTCATTATTTTTACCTATTGTGGTATAGTAATTTTATTCTAGGTAAGTTTATCATTATCTTCACATATAATTAATAATTAATGTATACAAACTATTGTTAACATTTTAAAAGAGTAAGTATGGAGTTTCTTGCCCATTCTTCTCCATACGTAACTTTGATGTGCCTATTTGAAATAAATGATTTGACTTGACTTAATTTGGACGTTCAAAACCTGCAGATTCTCAGCCTAATTTGAATGAATGTCTTTTGGTTTTAATCAAAATCAGACCACATTTTTCTTGCGGACCAGTTTCAGTTTTCAGCCCTTCTACCTCAAAACCTTGTATTTTTTTACAATACCCAGGTTTTTTGCTTTTTCACACAGAAAAATAACTCTAATTCTCTTGTATTTTTCACTGAAATGGGTGAAAATTGATGGATGATATAATCAGTCTATAATGTTACTAGGACTAGGACTATTACAGCTGCTATCATTAGTGCTAGTGTTATTATTTCTAGAAGTTAACCACTATTATATTCTTCACACTTCTTCAAACGATTCATGCATTCATAACTCTTAATTAGCATATACTGTTCCCATTGCTTGGACACAGGCCTCCTCTTTCTGAGAAAGGGAGTGGGTAATAAACCACCACGCGGGCCCAGTGTGGATTACGGTTCAAATACATCGCTCGTCGAAGAATTGCTTAAGTTTAGCAAGTGGCAATGGGCAGGGCACATTGCTCGCAGTACAGTTGGCCGTTGGGGCCGAAAAGTTCTGGAGTGGCGACCGCGTACTGGAATACGTAGCGTGGGAAGGCCCACGAGGTGTACCGATGACCTTGTGAAAGTCTCAGAACCGGTTGAAGTTTCGGTGCTTGGGGGAGGCCTATGTCCAGCAGTGGACGTTTTTCGGCTGAAATGATGAAAATGATGACATCGCTCGCCACACAAAATATATGTATGTGAGTAAATACGGTTAGGATTAATGGAAACCGTCTGGGGGTTACGAAATCCATTCTATTTAACACCTCAATTAACTGATTCGATTTATTGAACAAGTTTTGACGCGACTTCCTCAATTCGTTTCTTATATTGTGAAATATCTCGCTGTTTGGGACATTCTATTCCGCCTTTTCTAACACACAATTTCGTCGAAGTGATGCTGCTTTTGAATGCAATATTCACGTCATACCTACTGCATGTTTTCGTGTTCTTTTTAATGCGCACAGCAAAGGAGTGGAACTCTCTGCCTGCGTCTGTGTTTCCGAACGCATACAACCCTAATCTATTCAAAGTGAGAGTGAACAGGTTTCTTCTGGGTAAGCTCACTCCATCGTAGACTTTGTCTCTGTCACCCAGACCTAGACTAAATTCAAGAGCAAAACCATAGTAAAATAAAAAAATAAAAAATCCTTACGTAGAATCTGACGCTATTTTGTGCGCTGTATTTTCTTTAGGTACTTGATAGCGTCACGTTCGGATGAAAACAAATGTACAATGGCCAGCACATCAAGTTGTACGAAACTGTCAAAGGGACATGCCCAATTTCGGTGTCTTTTTTTTGATGGCACACTAACGCCACCTTGTTAGATGTGGAGAGTACTTCCATTCAAACAATAGTTACTATGGCAGCTCGGCTCTAAAGTGCTTACGCCAAAATGATGCAAAGTGAGTCCAAATAGTGTTTACACTATGAAATAAAGAAGACCGTAAAAGAAATCATATTTTAATTTTCATTGATGAAATAGTTGTAATATTGCTGTAGTGAAGTGTGACTTGATGTCACACTATGTCATCTACGCAAACGTGACGTAACTTGATTCCAGATAGTGTTTAAACTATAAAATAGATATTTTCAGTTTTGTTAATAAAATGCTCATGACATTGTTATGGTTAAGTATAACTTGATGTCACACTATGCCTCTTACGCCAATATGATGCACCTTGAGTCCAATAGAGTTTGTACTATGAAATAAATAGTATAGGACGTTTAAAGGTAACTCAAATTTTCAGTTTTCCTAATTAAATACGCGTCATAGATTAGGGTGCATAACTCGAGACGGATGTACTTTAGAGCTGAGCTGCCATAGTAACTATTGTTTGAATGGAAGTACTCTACACATCTAATAATATGGCGATAGTCTGCCATAAAAAAAAAGGCACCACTCGTCCATACATTTCAGGCAAAGCCCTTTCTCCAAACAATTTTAAACTTTGAAATTTTAACGATTCAGTTCAAAATCGAGCGAGAAAAATTGACAGTTTGTGGTAACTTGTTGTGCTGGCCACCGTACATAAATATACTGTCTCTGTTAATTTTATAAGCTTTTTATAATAACTAGCTTCGTTCGTATGTCATCATCATCATCATCATCATTTCAGCCGAAAGACGTCTAGTGCTGGACAAAGGCCTCCCCCAAGCACCGCCACCTCGACCGGTTCTGTGCTGCCCGCATCCAGCGGATTCCTGCGGCTTTCATATGTTCGTATGTATTTCGGGTTATTCTGTTTATAATTATTACAATTTTTTTCATTATTTAAAGAAAGTCATCATTCTCCTGTGTTTATCTCAATTTATTGGGGTCGGTGCAACATTTTTTTTAAAACATGGGTTTCAAATTGCAAAAAACAGAAAGTACTAACTGTTACTTTTTTTAATATTATATATTGAAATTTTTATTATAACACTAGCTTTTGCCCGCGGCTTCGCCCGCGTGGATGTCGGTTATCGCGTAAAAAGGTAGCCTATGTTCTTCTTCATATCCCAGGCTATATCCCTGCCAAATTTCATGACGATCGGTTCAGCGGCTTAGACGTGAAAACGTAACATACATACAGACAGACAGACAGACAGAGTTACTTTCACATTTATAATATTAGTATGGATTATATTGCATGAATCATCATACCAGACGTTATATTAATATTAATATATTCGTTTATTTAGGATATTAATTTTATTTTCTGTGATTAATATTTTAACTCACACACTAACTTATTTTAAGTTGTTTTTTATTTTAATTTTTTGGGAAATCATATACAATGTTTGTAAATATGTGAGCACCATGTACCTATCGCATTTATTAATTTTTCTGTTATTACTCCACTTTTCATTCTTTTTACCAATTGTGGTAAGTAATTTTTTTATTTTTTTATTTTTTTATTCTAGGTACATCGTCTTCACCTATAAATATTAATTAATGTATACAAACTATTGTTAACATTTTAAAAGAGTAAGTATGGAATTTCTTGCCCATTCTTCTCCAGACATAACTACATTTTGGAAGGCGCAACTAGAATCAATTAACTATTCATGTAATTTTTGACGTTGAAAAGTGCTTCTTCGTGCCTATTTGAAATAAATGATTTGACTTTGACTTTGACTTTATAAAACGACGATGAGAGACGCCAACTGAATTATATTATACATAGCACCTGTTACTAGAGAGATTACTAACTGCATAATGTATTAACTGCATTGCTATGCTAATAGCTTTGCAATCCTTTGCATAATAATATAATCTGTGGATGTGCATATATTCTATAGGCATGTGTTTAATCGATCGTCTAATAACTCTCATTTTGCTGTCCTAAAAATATTATTGAACACTAATATAATGTTCGCGCTTTTTTTTTTAACATTTTTTGGGCGCAAAAAGTTTTGGAGGGTCATTTATTAAAAAAAAAGCGGTCAAGTGCGAGTCGGACTCGCGCACCGAGGGTTCCGTACACATTTGTAGGTATGTAAATAGTTTATCACGGGGTTTTTTTTAAATAATGTATCTACAAATTTACGGTTTTCAAATTTTTTATGTTTATTAAATTAAATGTTTATTTTTAATTATTATATTTGAGTTGATTGAATGAAAGGTAAATGCAGTTTAAGATTTATGACGTATTAAAAAAAAATACTTACTAGATCTCGTTCAAACTAATTTTCGGTGGAAGTTTACATGATAATGTACATCAAATTTTTTTTTTAGTTTTATCATTCTCTTATTTTAGAAGTTACAGGGCGGGGACACAAGTGTCTCTCGCGCAAACTATTCAGTTTAGAAAAAAATTGTATTAGAAACCTCAATATCATTTTTGAAGACCTATCCATAGATACCCCACACGTATGGGATTGATGAAAAAAAAAAATTGAGTTTCAGTTCTAAGTATGGGGACCCCCAAATTTTTTTCTATTTTTGTGTAAAACTCTTAATGCGGTTCACAGAATACATCTACTTACCAAGTTTCAACACTATACTTAGTTCTTATAGTTTCGGAAAAAAGTGGCTGTGACATACGGACGGACAGACAGACAGACATGACGAATCCATAAGGGTTCCGTTTTTTGTCATTTGGCTACGGAACCCTAAAAAGTGTTCTTCATTATAAGGTCAATAAGTTTTAGAGGAGCAGTTAATTATTTCCCGGTTGTAGATGATTCCTTCTTAATCAGTACAATCAATCTATCAACTAAGCCTATTGCAGTCCACTGCTGGACATAGGTCTCTCCCAGGCTGCGCCACAACACTTTGTCCTCCGTTTTTTGTATCCAGACTGTCCCAGCCAACTTTTTAAGGTCGTCGGTCCATCTAGCTGGGGGGCTTCCCACACTATCCTTGTTGATACGCGGTCTCCACTCCAGGACTTGTCTGCTCCATTGGCCATCGGCCCTTCGACAAACATAGCCAGCCCACTGCCACTTCAGTTTGTTTACTCTGCAAGCTATATCGGAGTTTCATCATTACACCAATTCAAAATAACAATATATTATTTTGATCTTCATTATGCTAACATTTTTATAGGGAGGATTGACTGAACTTACAGGCAACACAGCATAAACCACTGACAGAAATAATGGGTTTAAAAATACCCATAAGGCATTCAGTTTGTTTACTCTGTAAGCTATATCTGTGCTTCATCATTACACCAATTCAAAATAACAATACATTATTTTGATCTTCATTATGCTAACATTTTTATAGGGAGGATTGACTGAACTTACAGGCAACACAGCATAAACCACTGACAGAAATAATGGGTTTAAAAATACCCATAAGGGATTCAGTTTGTTTACTCTGTAAGCTATATCTGTGCTTCATCATTACACCAATTCAAAATAACAATACAATATTTTGACCTTCATTATGCTAACATTTTTATAGGGAGGACTGATTGAACTTACAGGCAACACAGTATAAACCACTGATAGAAATAATGGGTTTAAAAATACCCATAAGGGATTCAGTTTGTTTACTCTGTAAGCTATATCTGTGCTTCATCATTACACCAATTCAAAATAACAATACAATATTTTGACCTTCATTATGCTAACATTTTTATAGGGAGGACTGACTGAACTTACAGGCAACACAGCATAAACCACTGATAGAAACTATGGGGTTAAAAATACCCTTAAGGGGAAGCGTCAGGTTAGCGCACGAAATTCAAATTTTCTTACAATTATTGCAATTTGCAGATCAGTATCAGGTTGTATGTGGATCTAGATATGATACGCGACCGTAACAAATATATATTTACAGAATTATAATCATTTGAATCAATAATACAACCCCTTAAGTTAGTATAATCCTAAAAGTCGAATGTAGCTTAATTTTTCTTACTGACCGACTCCTTGACAATTCATAAGTGCCTGTAAATGGTTTAATTGAAATAAATAATTTGAGTTTGAGTCGTGGTTTCATGAATTCATGACGTCATTCAATCAGATTATACGATAGGTTTCTTCTAAAGCCGGGTTTTAGACGAAACGTGAGGTCAATCGGCCTTCATGCACTTTCATTTTTCTTTTCACAAAATTGAAATGTAAGAGAAATTGCGTGGAACAAACAAACGGTGAGAACACGAATCCCGACTATTATTGTATCAGTAAATCTGAAGTACCTTTATTGTTCAAATTCAGTGAATTGTGCGTTTATCTATCCCAATAAAACTGCCACTGCTGTTATTTTATTGAATAGGTACAATTATTTTAGAATTGAATTTCAAATGTAAAATAAATATTGCATGCTGTCGATGTATTGTCATAATAATAATAATAATAATACCAGCCTATAACTGTCCCACTGCTGGGCAAAGGCCTCTTCTCATACAGAGAAGGCACGAGCACTGATCACCACGCATGCTCAAGACGGGTTGGCGATTTCAGACTTATATTAACTATAAGTCCAGGTTTCCTCACGATGTTTTTCCTTCACCGATGTCAGTAATTTCCAAGATAAACTCAGAAAGTACATATGAATTGAAAAAATCACATTGGTACTTGCCCAGATTTGAACCCACAACCTCATGCATGAGAGGCGAGGCCTTAACCAACGGGCCATCATGACACTGTATTGTCATGCCTGTCTCTAAAAGCAATATTCTACTTCTTTGACAATATTTTTATATTAGACAAGCTTTATAATTTACTAAGATAAGTATTCGTGCTAAGTTTCAAGTTTATTAACTCAAGGAATAATACAAAAACCGGCCACGTGCGTGTGGGACCACGCACAATGAAGGGTTCCATAGTGGGGATGAATTTATCCCAAGAACAAACTTATCATGTAGTTGAAAAACATGTTTTCCTATACAGAATGTATGGGAGATTTTTTTTTTCAACTATAAATGTAAGTTTGTCGCCAATTACTCGGTAAATTGTAAAGGCTACTTAGCTGTGATACTTTTTCTTTTAACTTCGTTATATTATATAGGTACTACTGCCGTGACATTTGATTTTCTAACTGCAACCGTTTAGTTGGTAGAGGGGGGGCACACTTGACTCTAACGAAAATTGGTACTTTAAAGCTTGATAATTCACGAACGGTTTACTTAATCAAAAAACGGTCTGCCCAAACCTCTAATATTTTTGAAAGACCTATCCGACGATATCCCACACTATGGGAAGGACGAAAAAAAAATTTACATCCCCATTTTACATGTAGGGGAGGTACCCTAAATAATTGTTTTTTTTTTTTTCAAAATTTTATTTTACCACTTTTTCGGCGTCATTAACGTGTATACTCATGCCATATTACAACTTTCTAGTACCAAAAGTTTTTGAGCTAAACCGCGGACAGACAGACAGATAGACAGACGGACATGGCGAAACTATAAGGGTTCCTTGTTGACTATGGAACCCTAAAAAATCCCCCTTTTTGTCACGTGGGTCGCGGCGATGCCATCCGCATAGCTTGCATTTCAAACAAACACGTGTTAAATCACTTCTCCATAAACGCTCTCATACAACGCCATATCGATGGTCATAGGTTGACAGCTCGTCGGACATTTTTTGTGCATTACGAGTTATCAATGGAAAGACTTGGCGCTTAATTAAAGAGATAATTATGTACTTATCCCATTTTTCGAAAAAATGTCGTTTGAATTTAGTGCAGGCTGCGCCGCCCAACGCGACACGCAATGCCCCGCGTCTCCGTAAATGAGGCCGTAGTGCTCCCCAACATTATAAAAGGAAGCCTTGTCGACAACTTTGGCTCTCTGCCGGATCACCTAGTTCCGGATTCGATCTAAAGTCAAAGTCAAAGTCAAATCATTTATTTCAAATAGGCACGTAAAATGCACTTTTGAACGTCAAAAATTACAAAAATAGTTAATTGATTCTAGTTGCCTCTTCCAAAAGGTAGTTATGTATGGAGAAGAATGGGCAAGAAACTCCATACTTACTCTTCTAAAATGTTAACAATAGTTTGTATACATTAATTAATAATTATAGGTGAAGACGATGTACCTAGAATAAAAATTACTTGCCACAATTAGTAAAAAGAATGAAAAGTGAAGTAATGACAGAAAAATTTATAAATGCGATAGATACATGATGCTCACATATTTACAAACATTGTATAAGATTTTCCTAAAAAATTAACATATAATAAGTCAGCGTGTGAGTTAAATTATATTAATCACAGAAAATAAAATTAATATCATAAAAATGATAAATTATACAGTTAAATTAGCAACCAGTTTGATTTTGTCTAGACTCTAAATTGTCCTGTTGAAACTCCAAGCATATCCCATAACATAGCACAAAAAAAAAAAAACATAATCAAATTCACTGTCGAAGCTTTCACTCTGACCATGAAACTTCTTCAGAAAATGAAATTATTTCTGTTAAGCCAACTGAATCTACTCTTTCATAGTTTTTTTTATTTATTTATTTTATTATTTATGTACACACAGTTTAATACATAGAGATACGACATAATTATAATTTCAGTACAAAGGTACTGCTTATTTCTTAAGAAATTTCTTCCAGCAGACCTGCGAAAGGAGAAATGAAAAAGAAATGTAGACAATAGTGTGTGAGAACATGAAGAGAATGATATGAATATGCGAAGTCTTAAACTAAAATATTAAATATAACATATACTTAAATAAAGCTACAAAAATATAAATACATATATCTATAAATATATACATAAAATACTCACAGTTGAGAGGAAAGGTAATGCTCTTTAACTCGATGTTTGAATAGAGATATAGTTTTTAAATCGCGAATGCTATGCATGTACTGATGTACGGTGGCCAGCAAATCATGTTACTATAAACTGCCAAATTTTCTCGTTCGATTTTGAACTTAATCATCAACATTTTAAAATTTTAAATCGTTTGGATAAATTTGTCAATTTCGTGTAACTTGTTGTGCTAGCCACTGTACGACATTTTTATTTATTTAGAATTTTATGTCGCTCATAGCACCAAAATTACCCGTAGATTGTAATCTGATAAAAACATCTTGATTTGTTATGTCTGACTTTACGATTTCCATTGAGTAGAAAAACAACAAAGTTAATTAGTAGGTACTCAACTTTTGAGGTCATTGTCCTATCAAAAATTTTGCTTATTCAAAGAATATTCAGAGGTAAGTTCATAAATAGGTCTTAGATAAAGTGAAATCAATACCTACCTACGTAAGCTTCTTTTCTTCTCTCAGATCTGTACTAACAAAGGAGAATCTATTTATACATATAATGCATACATACAAATAAATAAAATTGAAGTCTGTTTGTAATGTAAAAAAAAATCTCCAGATTTTAGTTTTTTTTTTTTTTCTTTCTTTCTGCTTGTTCATGTTAATCTCCGAAACGGCTGGAATGATTTAGATGGGAGTTTCACAGGCAAATCTCTCCTTTTTCTCAACTGCTCTCTCACTGCTGAGAATCGTGACTCCATTTCAAATTGTCAACGGTGTTTCTCCATCTGTTACGATCGGTAACCTGGGGCCTAAGTCTACTAATTTACAAACGTTGCAATAGTCTTGCCATTGTGAGTATTTGACAGTTTTTGACAGTTTGTGGGGTTCGCGCCATCTATTCTTGACTAATCGGAACGCAAGCGCGGCCTAGCGGGGCGCATGACACTGTAAAACATAACGTTCGACAGGCGGAAAATGAGGTTGGTCGGTGGCGGTCAAGCAGGGGCCTAAGTCTACTAATTTACAAACGTTGCAATGGTCTCGCCATTGTGAGTATTTGACCGTTTTTGTATGGCAAATCTGTCAAAAACAAGTGAAGAGACCATTGCAACGTTTGTACATTAGTAGACTTGGCCCCCTGGTGGAGCGCGGCGCTGATAGGTACCTCCAGTTACTCAGATATTTGTTCCGACCATAGTTTTGGGCTTCGGCCTCTAGGTCTCTTGCCCTCTATATTTTCTGTAACCATTAGACGTTTGATGTTGTTGTTACCTCGCACTAAAGATTGCCGATGTTACAAGGAGTAATTACGGCTAGTTTAATTTTAGAGAAAGCCACGCGGGCGAATCCGAGGGCAGCATCTAGTATCATATAAGGCCGTGGTGAAAACATTAGCTAGTTAGTGGTGGTGACTATTTTATGACATGTTGTATTTAAATGAACTTGTAATCATTCCCATTTTGTGCTCCTTAATAGTTATTTATGCAACTGTTGTATAATAAGGGGTATTAAAACACGAATGTGGGTTTATCACACGAGACGAAGCCGAGTGTGATAATAGTATCACATGAGTGTTTTAATATCTAATTATTACAGTTGCATACAAGACTTTATCTTCACCCATGACATGAATCCTCGAAACAGTTTTTGCAATACTAATATCGAACAAAAATGGCGGGATACGACGCTATTGTATAGTATAGTGAAACGCGCGTGCGTGACAATTTTTTTTTTAAATTCATAAAGATACCACGAATTGAGTAGTGAGAATGGAAGGGATCATCATCCTCGTAAAAGCAAAGGAGTTGCATTATGAAATTCAGTACAACATTATAACTCCCGTTTGGATGCTATTATGGTTACTATGACACTGGGTGTTTTAATGTTGGCAATAGGGTAACAGAAACTTCAGAAACTTTTATAGAGGATTTATAGCATGGGCGTAGATAAAATAATATTGGACACTCTAATTACGTCTCTTTTTGTGAGCAAACAATTTATATTTTAAGGTTCTAAAAATACTAAATAGCAAAGTAACTGTGACCAATTTGGATGGATAATCGCTCAGCTCGCGCGCGTTTTGTTATTTGGTCGGATTCTCACAGTTTCAAACTTTTTTTTTTTGTCGGGTTGTTTTTCCTCATGGATGTCCTCCGCCCTGGAGCGAGCAGAAGGGTCTGTCAGTCTTAGTAACTTTAACCACCCCGGTGTTTCCTCGTACAAATTGCAACCTAACCCGTTGCGACCAATTCGGCTCGCGCGCAAGCTCACAGTTCCAACCTAACCTAACCTTTTTGGTCGGGGTACTCTAGCTTAGTTACTGTGGACTAACTGTAAGAAAAGCCCAGAAATTTAAAATTACGCTCAATTCTTTAGAAAAAAAGTGTGTATCATTAGAAGCGCAAAAAGTTTTTAGAGGTACATTAATTTAAAAAAAAAGTATCCATCATTAGAAGGACAATAAGTTTATAGAGGATCAGTTACAAAAAATCCCATAATGTAATGCTCCAAAAGAAAAAAAAAATCAAACGGATGATGGTACAAGTAATACATTATTATTAACACAAACCGGATATTTACCATGTTTACTTTTTGATACGAGTTCCCGATATTCAATATCGATATTCGATATTTTTTATATTTAAACGAGTTGCGAGTTACAGTGGTAGCGGTACTGAGCGCAAAAACGAACAAGAAAGAGGGTAGACCGTTTTGTTTGCTCATAAACACCCACCCGCACTGACTTCAGTATATCCGTGATCATGGTGCATGCAACATCGCCGAAATATCGGGAACTCGTATCAAAAGTAAACATGGTAAATATCCCGTTTGTGTTAATAGTAATGTTAGTGACCATGACAGTTTAAAAACTTAAGTAATACATTTACTATGCGTAACTAAAACACTTACATTCCATTAAAAGAGCATGAAACCAAAAACTCAAACATGAAAATCCCTCTTCAACAGTTCGTTTAAATCGAAAAATTCAAACGTGATTCCGATTGCTAACACTAGAGTATAGCAGTAGCAGTAATCAAAGTTCGAGCTCATATCGACAATGGTACAGAATCGGTTGAAAGAATCCGCGCACACAGCACTATCTGAACGAATTTCGAATGTGTTTAATTTCGATTCGATTCCTTTCTTATTATTTTTCTTCTTTCGCGTTTTGATGAAACGGCGAATCGCAAAATAGATGAGGATTTAGCTGTTATTGAGTTTGTGTTTATTTGGACTTGTTTGGGATCCGGGATAATTGGATTAAGGACGTTAATTTCAAACTCTTGAATAAAATCAATCATGTTTCCGGTTGGGGTCAGCTTCTATTCTATCTGGATGCAGCTAAATACCAGAATTTTACATGGAGCGAATGCCTATCTGATCTTCTAAACCGAGTAACTGGGTAATACCATACCCCCTTGGTATGTTGTTTGTCAGACTTACGAACTTCTGACGACTCGTAACGACTGTCAAAGCTCCACGAATGACAGAATGACAGTCACAATATAAAACTCTTGAATAGTGTGACAATATTTTAGATTTGTAAACTCCACACTTTACTAATGATATTTATTGGAAATTCTCTTTATAAACAACATCATCACTAAAACTATCCTGTTAGCGGCACAAAAAACACACCTGAGATTTGAAAACTATATCCTCGAAGAAGACAAATTATCGGCAAAAAAGTGTGTTCATTAATTTAAAAAAGTATCCATCATTAGAAGGTCAATAAGTATATAAAGGATCAGTTTAAAAAATCCCTTATTTTAATGCACAAAAAGAAGAAGAAAAACAAACAATCAAACGGATGATGATATAAATACATTCACTATGCGTAACTAACTAAAACACTTCCAGTCCATTAAGAGATCATGAAACCAAAAACTCAAACATTAAAATCTCTCTTCAACAACTTCCAGACTTTTTTGGACTAATGATTGCAGACGATGACAACGCATTGCCATCGGATGAACCTTGTATAGTCATCAGAAATGAGGCAACAACTAGGACATGGAAAGATAATGGTAGCCCATTGATAATGGCTTTGACTTACGAGTAGGTCGTAGGTTCGCAGGTAGGTTCAGTAGCCGACACATAGCGCTTTACTTTGTGTAAATCATCACCAATGCTCTCAAAACGGTGATGGAAAACATCGTGAAGACACCGATATGTCCTAGAACCAAAAATTCGAAAACATGTGACATCTACCAACCCGCACTGGGCCCACAGAGAGAAGGCCTGTGTCCCGGCACTGGGAAAATTATGAGTTATGAATGCATGAGTTGCAGACTTTAAAAGGACGCTCTGAAATGTTGCCACTCCATAAAGCGCATAGATAAATTTGGTACTAAAGTTATAGCGTAAAACGTTTTGTTGAGGATGATATTCTCATAGCATGTCTAATTCCTTTGTTTTTTATTTTTATTTTTATACTAGCTTCTGCCCGCGACTTCGTCCGCGTGAAATTTCTTATTCCCCCGACCCACCCCGTCGCATCACATTGCCTGCCCGTGCTTTTACTTCGTTTTCGCTAGAACTTTCATTAAAAAAAAAATTGTGTCCTAGTTAATAGGAATGTGATCCTTCCTCAAGAATTGGGCTGTAAAATGCAAAAAGATTTTTTCAAATCTAACTCTCAGTTCCAGAGATTAGCGTGTTTAAAAACAAAAAAACCTGCCAAGTGCGAGTCGGACTCGCGCACGAAGGGTTCCTTACCATCCATCCATAATAATATTATAAATGTGAAAGTAACTCTGTCTGTCTGTATGTTACATTTTCACGCCTAAACCGCTAAACCGATCGTCATAAAATTTGGCAGAGATATAGCCTGGGATATGGAGAAGGACATAGGCTACTTTTTTACGCGATAACCGACATCCACGCGGGCGGAGCCGCGGGCAAAAGCATAAAAACGGCAAAAAAATCATGTCCGTTGTATGGGAGCCCCCATTAAATATTATTTTTTTCTGTTTTTTAGTAGGTATTTGTTATTATAGCGGCAACAGAAATACATCATATGTGAACACAAAAATAATTTTTCAATTCCAACCAGTATTTCCTGAGATTAGCGCGTTCAAACAAACAAACAAACAAACTTCAGCTTTATAATATCAGTATAGATTCTACCACATTTTAAATTAAATTATATTAATTTCCTTAAGTACGCTATACTGGTACAGCGTCTTAACAATTGTTTGCTGCACCGGACGACGTCATTACGTTAACGCCGGCTGTCGCTGAAAACCAGCGCTGGGGCTCTGTCTTGCATAGGGTCGCAGCATAATGCTGAGCGATAGCCGTTTTGCGTGGATGTGACGCATTTTCCCCAATAATTTTCTTATTTCTTTTGTGTTTATGTTCTTTTTTTTTGCGTCATGTTTACCGCAAATATGCGTATTTTCTTTCTTTCTTTTTTCTTTCTAGTTACTTGAAGAAGTGTAAAGAATATAATAGTAGATATACTTCTATAGAAATAATAACTCTAGCACTAATAATAAATGCCAATTTTATTTACATATAAACAAATCAAACGTCCTTCCTAATTTGTCTGAATCTCCATTCTCCATATCTGCGACGACATGTAGTATTGGCTGAATGAAAGGTCGACCTAATCCCTTAACAAGCTTCGTGCGTAGTCAGCCCTTTTCAAAGAGCGGGCGATGGTATTGCAACACAGATATTAGCAGAAGATCTACTTTTAAAACAAAATAAAATAAAATTGTAATAATATTTAAAAAAAAACTAATGAAAATACTACAGTGTTTTCAATTAGGAGTCTAATGAAAACAAAACAACAAAATGTCTCAACATTCAATGAAGAAAGCATCATATTAAAACCATTAATTAATTAAACTATAGCGCCAAGGTCTCAAATAGGCTAATAAGAAAACATTTAGTTTCAGATATTAAGTTACTAATGAAATCTGAATGGTCAAAAATGAGACGTATATGAAAAGATTTTGTAAAAGATGAAAATGGCAAGGCAAGAAGTATATGCTAAGATGACGGATAAAAATATTTGAAAACACTTGATGGAAGTGAGATTGAATGACCTTTTACTGTTTTTTATTTTTATTTTACCATGGGTTTGTTTGCTCTTGACTCTAGTCTAGGTCTGGGTGACAGAGACAAAGTCTACGTTGGAGTGAGCTTACCCAGGAGAAGCCTGTTCACTCTCACTTTGAATAGATTAGGGTTGTATGCGTTCGGAAACATAGACGCAGGCAGAGAGTTCCACTCCTTGGCTGTGCGCATTATAAAAAACGTTTGAAAACGCTTAGTGCGAGTTGGTGGAATGTCAACAAGGTAGGGGTGGTAACTTGCAATGCGTGTAGATGTCCGATATTTAAAGAACTGGAATGATTTTTCGGTAACTCGGTTTGTTTGTGAGTTCATTATCCATGCACTTTGTTTGGACTGAGACTTCTGCTTTATCACTACATCAAACAAGTACAGTTTGAGGATCGTTCGCCACTTTAATCAGGGCATTGTTGACCCGCGCCTAATGCGTGAAATCCTATTTCGAGTTCCTCATTTGTTGCGAATCATACCTTTGCGCACTTAATAGATAATGACTCGTGAAATGTAGTGCCGATGTGTGCAAAAACACAGATACTTAACACTAGGCAGCGAATTGAAAGACTGCTGAAGCCTGTCCGAATATGCACACCATGCAAAATGATGATACAGCTTTGGCATTACATTAGTCGAAAGTCGGTTATTTGATCATTTGATTGTACAGATACTAACTACAAAATTTCATCTTGTATATTTAATCAATTTAACTGTGTAGCCATTGAATAAATATAAAAATTGTAATGTCAGGGAAGTAATTGTTTACCTAATTGACTCCCAATATTAATAGGGATGTGTTCTGGGTAAAAAAAAATATATATACATATGTCGGAGACGAGTTGTATCCGGTACGCCAGCGCCATCTAGTCGCGTTCGATGGAGTTATTGGAGTTCGCGCCAACGAGTCTTGACTAATCGGGACGCCAGTGCTGCCTAGCGGCGCATGACGGAGTCTACAACATAACGCTCGACTGGCGGCAAGAGATCGCCGCACATTCCACAAGTGTAGTTCATCGGTGGCGGTCAAGCAGTGAAGACGTCAAGGAACTGTAGCGCGTTTGGTATAGTTGTGTCGTGTACTAACATTAATTACTTTGCATACCCATTACTGTATAGAATCAAGTTCTTCTAACTGAACAGATAGATGTGCTGCTGGGGAGTTTGTTTCACCACTTCTTCCCAGCTAAAGCACTAGGAAGTGTTGAAGGGATGGGCGTTTTGGGGGACTGTGTTATGTAATCTTTAAAGTTCTATCTCAGGTTGAGTAAATGACTTTTGAGTTTAAATCTGTTTTTCTATTGCGCAATGACCAACACTACCCTCAGTACGCCCCAGTAGTTAAAATATGGCTGATGGTAATTTGAGAAACCTACCGTTCTCCGACATATATATATTTAGTCCGTCAATTAGATAATAAAAAAATATTAGACACATATTTTTTGCTTTATCATATTAATAAAAAAAAACTTAGATAAAACACATTAAACTTGGGGAGTAGGGGCTCGTTACGTAACAGCTACGTATAAAATGTAGTGAGCAGTGACGTCATGCCCCATTTGAGCTCAATGTATCGCCGTAATGTTTTGATTATGTAAAAAAAGAAAAAAATACGTGTTCAATATTTTTTGATAATTTACATGAAGAACAATTTTTTTTTTTTAGATAATTGGAATTGAATCAATTGAGTGCATTATCAAAACATTTTCTTTTTAATACGATAACTAAAACACTACACTTTCGACTTTATTAAAAAAATCGACAATTTTGTATGATAAATTTATTACTTTTTAGGGTTCCGTACCAAAATGGTAAAAAAGAACTCTTATGGTGCGACTCAGTCTGTCTGTCAGTCTGTCACAGCTGGACATCTTAAGAACTATTGACGCTATCAACTTGAAATTTGTAATAGTTTTTTTTTTTTAATGCGACATAGACTGAACGGGGATCTTAAAAATTCGAAGTGGCTACTAGGGCATGAGGGGTATCATTTTAAAGAACGCTATTTGCACATTCTCAATCATTTTTCTTTATTTAGTCTGCATAGTTTTCGACTTTTGACAAAAAAAAGAAAAAAAAAATAACCCCACCCCCTTTTCTCCGAAGTTTGCGTAGAGAAAAATCTGAAATTATTCTATGTGATAACAGTTTATGTAAAGATTACAGAAAAAATAAAACGATGTCTGAAAATAGCACACTTTTTCTAATAATGCACTTTTAGTTCAGCGCCATCTCTTGACCGATAGTGGAACTAATGTATTTTTTTTTTAGGATAGGAGGTACGGAACCCTCGATGCATGAGTCCTCTTCGCTCTTGACCTGTTTTTTTTGGTATAACACGATTAAGAGACCTTATAATATAGGGGGCCCAAAAAAAAAAACTATTTCCTTTAATCATAAGATATCTTTTCATTGACAATATTATCTGAAGAAGCTGACGAACACAGACTTCATCATTACGTGAATGTCGAGGCGGGCCAACTCCATGACATCACTGAAACAGTGCGAAGACTAAAAAGGGCAAAGCCTTTTGAGTTAGTTTAGTACAGTACTACTGTGTGTGACCTTAAACTGCAGCGCAAGTGCTGACTAAAGAACACTTGAATTATGATTGTGTCTTCCCCTTAACATAAAGTTGATAAGAAAGTCAAAGTCAAATCATTTATTTCAAATAGGCCCTTTTGAACGTCAAAAAAAGACGTTTTTGGATGTTTTCTTAATTTTACATTTCACCAACTGTCACTTTATAAAAACAATATTTAGAAATATATATATTAATTATTCCATCTAAATCTTCTTTTAGTGCCACATCACCGTCAACCTCGTTATTTGCTTTATCACCTCGTATCTAATATGATTTTTTTAAGGTTGAATGTCACTTGCACGTCTTACACAGTTAGATAGCTTCGACCTTAGTGAAGTTTAAATTTTCTCGGGGTTTTTATCAAAAACGGTACTTACAGCAATTACGAGATTGACTTCATCTACTTTGTACGCTTCCACGTCATTCAAATTATACCAACTCCATAAAATAAATTACTGCCAACATTTCTATTGGGAAGTCACCCAATTACAAAACTACTTCCAAAAATACCTAACAACTCAATAGTCAATTATCAGAACCGTCAAACTTACTGGATGATTAGTTCGCCTCTTCCGTCCCGGATACATCCCGGACACGTCGCTGACGTCCGGCGACGGCGATTGCTATCGAATTTCAAATTTCGTTCTCGCGATACGGCACCGGAACCTCAATCGCTTGCAGTAGTTCCGTGGAATTCTGCATGTTTTTGTTTCTGTTCCTATATTCTGTGAGTTCAGTCTGATGTTTTTGTTCAATTTTGTTTCGGTTGGTACTAGATTACGTATTGTTTGGGGCTGGTTTGGCATTTCATACGAAATGGAGCTTGTGGTAGATGCTCATTTGTGTTATTTCTGGGAGAAATACTAAGCGTGGTTACGGTTGTGAGGTTAGATTTTAAAATTGGAATTTGCAGCTATTTGAAATGGAATAGAATAGAAATGAGAAGAAATAGATTCTATCGGCAGCCAGTAATTAATGTATGAACTTCGCAGAGGTTCTAGAGCTTTTTGGTCTGACTCGTAGATGGCCAAAAATAATTACCAATTTTTGGTGTTCCTATTTTGATGTCAATGTCATTTTATAGCAAAATGTTTGTTCCAAATAACTATGAGGTATTTTTTAATAGTAGATTGAATATCAAGTGCATAAAACGTACCATTTTACGCGAGACGTTTATCCATCCGAGCGAGCTTGCGAGCGAGGATGGATAAACGTCAACGAAACAGCAACATGTAAATATTATAAATTTTATTAAAATTTAAAAATAATTATGGTTCCCGCCGATTAACTTTTTTTTCTTAATTTTTTTTTTCCATTAAGATCGTGACATAACACCTGACTTAGGTCGTTACATACTGCTCAGTTTAGTTTTTATATCTATGATAACTTAGTTATAGTTTAAATATATCGATTAACTAATATGAAAAACGAATATAAAAAAATATAAATAGACGAAATAAAAAATATAAGTTTATTTCATGAAGTTTTATTGTGTACTTTGGCTGTTGGTATCCTTGCCTTGTTCTTAGAATACTAACGAAACGAATTACAATAAAGAGGTTATTCTATCAAGTTGTTCGTGTGGCTGTTGGTCTTCGACGAAGATTTTACTTTATGCTCTAGAGAATAAAAAGTGACTTTATGTCGCCTATGCACGATATAAAGACGAACTTTTAGAGAGGTTAAAAAGAGGTTTTTGTCGTAGAGTCAAAGGAAAGTAACAAATGAATAATAAATGATATGATAAATGAATGATACATAATAATATTATTATTGAAAGTCAAACATAGCTTGCGCTCTTCAAACGCTAAAGCTTTCGCCAGTTCTAAGTATTGTACGAGTACATGGCTACAAAATCGGATTTATTGCTACTTACAACTGTAGGTAATTTTATTAGATAATGTGGTTTTTGGAATTCAACCCAATTTTACGTTACACGTGAACAATATTACATTTTCTTCGTATTTATTTTCATCTTCAAAAGATTTGTTGGGTAAGTAGATAAGAATATCACGGGATGTAGAAATTCAAAGGAAAAGTTACCACCTACGAGTAAGTAACATAAGCGATTATTAAAAAAATGATGTACACTCAGCTACGTTCCATTCTGTTTCTAGTTCAATAATGAATTATTGGATAAGCGTATTGCAAAGTCTAAGGCTTACTTTGAAATACGCTTATCCAATAATTCATTATCGACCTAGAAACAGAATGGAACGTAGCTGAGCTTTTTTCTCCTTCCCTTGAACCAATTTATTTAGGGTCAGCGCAACATGTATTTTTCTCCCATTTCTCTATTAGGATTCTTCATCTCGGGAGTCATCCCCTTTCTAGCCATATCATCACAAAGTCCATCCATCGTTTCTTTGGTTTTCCCTTACACTTATAGCCATACCATTACCATTCACACTCAAAACTTCCCTCACGACATTTTGCTCGTTCCTCCGCACTACATGCCTATACCATAAAAACTGAATTCCACACAACTTTTCAGTTACCAGTGCCAATTTTAGAAAAAAAAAAAAAAAAAAATATTTTACGATGTGTTTGCTCTTGACTCTAGACTAGGTCAGAGGTGACAGAGACAAAGTTGACGATGGAGTAAGCTTACCCAGAAGAAGTCTGTTCACTCTAACTTTGAATAGATTAGGGTTGTATGCGTTCGGAAACACAGACGTAGGCAGAGAATTCCACTCCTTTGCTGTGCGCATTATAAAAGACGTTTGAAAACGATTAGTGAGTGAGTGAGTTTATGGGCACAGTCGCCAAAGTACAATCTGTAGAAGACCGACAAGCAGGCAACCTTGCGGCGATGAGCCAAGCTGTGAAGCTTGGCATCCACCAGTTTTACGTCGCCAATCTCTTAGCTCTACGTTCCACCGAGTCTTCCTCTTATGTGCTCATTTTTTATTCTATTCATTCGCGTAACACCACACATCCCTCTTAGTATTCTTATCTCAACCGCATGCAATTGCCTTTCATTAATCCGTAATTAATTTTACATTCATCGTATTGTAAAGGTATCATCATTATCATCTGCCTAGCCTTTTCCCAACTATGTTGGTGTTGGCTTCCAGTCTAACCGAACGCAACTGAATTCCAGTATTTTACATGGAGGGATCTGACATCTGAACAATTTTTTAAATGTTTTTTTATTAAATTCATATAAATGTTATAAACTCAAACTCAAACTCAAAGCATTTATTTCAAATAAACCAATTACAGGTACTTTTGAATTGTCAAGCAAGGGGTCGGTCAGTCAGAAAGATGAAGCTAGTTGCCCATTCCAAAGCGTAGTAGGTTCCTATGGAGAAGAACGGACAAGAAACTCCATGGACACTCTTTTAAAATATTGTTACAAAATATGGGTTACATCATTCATGTTGAAGTTATACATGTGAGAACAATGTAGAAAGACGTGCACGTTAGAAGCGTCCGATAATGATTCAATATTACCTTTACCAATTTTTCAATCAGAATTTCATTAAATAAATTTGTAATATTAGCGCTTATTACTAAGTTAGCTTATTTCTATGATTCCTTGTTTTATGCATGTGGTGTTTACCTATAAGTAACTGATGCACTGTTATTTTAATTTAAAATGTATTATGTGTTTGTTTCAGTGTTTTAAGTGTTGGTGAACCTAATAAAATAAATAAATAAATACTCCTTGTTAAGACAGGTTGTCAGACTTTCGGGCTTCTGACTACTCGTAACGACTGTCAAAGATCCACGAATGACAGCCGGGACCAACGGCTTAACGTGCGTTCCAAGGCACGGAGGAGTCTTGGTATGTAAATATGGTCATTTTTTTATCTTTATATTCTTGGCGTTCTTGGCGTTTATCTCATCTGATGGTAAGTGATGATAAGGCCGAAGATGGAAGCGAGCTTCACCCGAAATCCTCAACCACAGAGGAACTGGCTATCTTACCTCTAACTGCCGAAACACTACAAATGCCGTTAACGTTGTTGTTTTGGCGACAGATTTAGATAAGATGGTTGTAGCTAGCCAGGCGGACTTAGAATAAGCCCTACCACCAACCAAACCGAGCAGAAATAAATCATAAACCATCATCGACGGACCAACCGCGGCAAGCGTAGTTTAACCTGGTTGATCGACCCGTGAGGCTGGTATTACGTAGCCACAAGCCCATAATAATTATATAAGGACTTAGACAATATTGTGTAGATCTATTTTTATCGTATGAACAATATGAACATCCCATAGATACATACCATTTCTGGCAAAAAATATTGCTTTACTTACTTTTTACTTTGAAGATACGGTAAGCTGCAGAGAAATCTCACCCCCTAGCAATGTATTTATTCATTGCTAGGGGTGAGATTTCTCTGCAGCTGACTGTACGTTGACTACACTTACAAGGGTTATCAAAAAAAATCTGTGAATCGAACGAAGAGATTTTGAGATTGACTAAATCTTTATTTTTGATTGTAACAAGAAATCAAGATTGCCTTTTAGGTTTGCTATTTCGGAAATTCTTGGTAAACTTTCGATATTAAATAAAGGGATAGAAACGCCATTAAGTACTGAAATGAAAAAATATTTGACGGCTCTAAAGTTTGACTACTTAGAAAAACAATTTTATATTGTAGGCGACTTTGAGATTTATTGAAAGATTTGAGTAGGTAAAGGTAGGTTTGGGTAGGTAGGTAAGTCTCAATTTCTTTATACAGCATTAATATAGTTAGCGTATAAGATGAGAGGGATGAATATAAATGTCAGTAACACAAAGGTCATGGTGTTTGAAAGAGAAGAGGATGTATCGGTGTGTGATGTGAAAATAAATAATAACACTGTGAAGCAAGTAAGTGAGTTTGTATATTTAGGGAGTCAGTTTACAAAGGATGGAAATATTGATGAAGATATGAAAAAGAGAGTAAATGCGGGAAATAAAGTGAATGGTGCTATATATACGGTTGTGACTAGCCAGTCGATGCCCAAAAAAGCGTCGACTGGCTGTTTACAATGGTGTGCTGGTGCCTACGCTTATGTATGGAAGTGAATGTTGGGTGTGGCAAAAAAAGCATAAAAGTAGAATATTTTTGTTAATTTTTTGGGTTTTATTTTTTATTTCAACGGTTAAGTATTATAATAAAATTCTCTACTATCTACTTACAATTTTTTTAAATTAATTAATTCACTGGCAGACATCGCACAGCCTAAACTGCTGGCATGAAAATTTGGCACACACATGGCTTGTAGAATATAATTAATATGAACGATAAACGTTTTCAACATTTATTAGCACAAAGAACACTCCTCAAGCTAAGCTAGAACAGAATAAACAAATGTAAAGAAATAAAAACTCAAGCAAAACAGTCTAAATACTCGTAACACTAAAAATTCGTAACATGACACTATCAATGAAAAAGTTCGACTAAAATCGTCCAATGCGCCCGCTGTACGTACATAGCCCGAAGGCAAGCGAGATCCATTTACCAATCTTTTATTGCTGCCAATTTAGAGGCATAAAGCCTTTGATATTTGATTTAGAAACGAAATTCGGTTTATTAACGTTGGCTTTAATAATGGAAAGGTGCGAATAGGCAATAAATTTGTGGATTTTGTTATATGAAATGTTGAAACTGGTGACGGTAGGAAAGCATGTAATTGATGTTTGAGGAACGGAGCTAAATTTAACCTACGTGTTGGTGCGAGTAATGATTATGGAAATTGGATATTGACTGAGTTTATTTTTGAATCTTAATGTTTGATTAATTAAAGTGATTGATTTATACTTAACAAGATATGACACGAAAATAAAGACGGCCACGGACGGATAGGTTATGGCTATATCTTATTACACAGCCATTACGGTTAATGTGCTAATCCATGTGTCATGTTCGTGAACGGGCGCCGTCAGTTGGGACTGGTCATCTCTTAGCTGCCAAGGCTAATTTTTTATTTTTTTTTATTTTTGAATTGTTTGTTTTTACTCTGGACGCTTCTAACGTGTACCTACGTTTTTATTTTGTATTTTTACATCGTTCTCACATTTCGTTATATGTATATTCAACATTATGATGTAACTAATAATTATTTTTGTAACAATTTAATTTAAAAGTGTCCATGGAGTTTCTTGCCCATTCTTCTCCATAGGTACCTACTACGCTTTGGAATGGGCATGTAGCTTCATTTTTCTTACGGACCGACTCCTTGACAATTAAAAAGTGCCTGTAAATGGTTTAATTGAAATAAATGATTTGAGTTTGAGTTTGAGAGAAACGAATTGAAAATGGCGGCACTAAATCATGCCTCACTCGCACATCAAACTCCTTTGATTGAAAAAAAAAAAAAAAGAAGACCCAGACTAAACAACGTAAGGTTAGGCTAGAAGATTAAAAAAATAAAAACAAAAACAGGTTCTTATTTATATTTCTGTTGCCACCCAAAAATGACTAGAACATTTCACGTAAACCAAGCTACTGCCCCGAAAATTTCCAATATCGCTGGTCTAGTAGATATTTGCCTAAAAACCAATACTTATCCTGATATACCTTTTATCCCGTAGCTTTACAAAACGCTCTGTCATCAAGGAAAGGTTCTGACGTCGGCGGAATTTAATCTTAGCTGTAGTTGGAGCAAATTTGAAGGGAATATTGAAGTTACTTTCCTTAAAGATCATTGACCTTTGAGGATGAGATTATTTGAGGAGATGTTGGTACGTCAATGGAGCTGAAATATAGCAATATCTCACAAAACAGTCTTAATCACGAGTCTAAATTTATCATTTCTATCAAGTGTGAAACTCTCTGCAAGCGTCTGCACTCCCTTCTACATCTAACCCGTTAGTGAGCCTTCAAAGCAGAAGAGAACAAGCATCTTCTGGGCAGTTCCTTCCATCGTGACCTCATCCATCGCTTGATGTTTTTTTTAGAGTAACTTCCCCTACACGTAAAGTGAAGATGATATTTTTTTTTTCTCTTATGGGGTATCGTTGGATAGGCCGTTAAATATTGCGGGTTTGTGAAAACCATTTTTCGATTCAGGGATCCATTTACGTAATATCCCCCCTCCTACCAGCTAAATGGTTGTACCAGCTAAATGGTTGTAGCATAATATATAACGAAGTTAAAAGGAAAACTATCACACCTGAGTAGGCTTTATAAGTTACCAAGTAATAGTCGACCAACTTACATTTACAGTTGAAAAACATGTTCTCCCGTACATTTCGTGTGGAAGAACATGCTTTCCAACTAAAATGTTAAGTTTGTTCTTGGGATAAATTCATACCTACTATGGAACCCTTCATTGTGCGTGGTCCGACACGCATTTAGCAAGTTTTTATATTTATGTTTTCGATGGATTCAAAGAACTAGACTAACAAAAACCGGCCAAGTGCGAGTCGCACTCGCGCACGAAGGATTCCGTACCATTATCTATACATATAAAATCTATAATAAAAAAAAAAGACTTCTTACTAGATCTCGTTCAAACCAATTTTCGGTGGAAGTTTACATGGTCATGTTCATCATATATTTTTTTTAGTTTAATCATTCTCTTATTTTAAAAGTTACAGGGGGGGACACATTTTACCACTTTGGAAGTGTCTCTCGCACAAACTATTCAGTTTAGTAAAAAATATATTGGAAACCTCATTATCATTTTTCAAGACCTATCCATAGATACCCCCCTACCCCTACGTACGGGTTTGATAAAAAAAAATTGAGTTTCAGTTCTAAGTATGGGGAACCCCCAAAATTTATTGTTTTTTTTTTTAATTTTTGTTTGAAAGTCTTAATGCGGTTCACAGAATACATCTACTTACCAAATTTAAACGGTATAGTTCTTATAGTTTCAGAAAAAAAGTGGCTGTGAAATACGGACGGACAGGCAGACAGACAGACAGACATGACGAATCCATAAGGGTTCCGTTTTTTGCCATTTGGCTACGGAACCCTAAAAATTAGAACTTTAAAGCTTAATGTTATTGGAAAAACAGTTGCAGTAAAAGAGCAGTAGTGGTACGAGTATTATAGTTACTATATTACTTCGTGGTCTATATTTTACACACAAGTGACAATATAAAGAACATAAACAACCGTAACTATGCTGTTTCAAATACATGACAGACATGTGTAAATATGATTATTCACACAGGCCAGTGCATACATATTTGCAATCTCCAATACGCCCCCTTAATCTATTACACAAGCGTATGATCACTTCTGTACTTGTCAGTACTCGGTACATAAAAATACCACTGCTGCACTTTTACTGCTACTGGTTTTCCAATAAATGTTACTTACGCAAAGGGATCCCTGAATCGAAAAATGGTTTTAACAGAACCGCAATAAACCTTAAAAGAGGCTTTTCTTGTCACTCACGCTAATCAGAGAGTCAGTCAGAAAGAATGAGAATTGATTATGAAGCTTACTGCGTATTCTCGATTTCATCAAAAAAGATTTTCTCTCACAATGTCCGGATAAGGTTTTGAACCAGTATTTTCATACTCAACTTGCCATGGACTTGGTACATCTGCAGTGGACATTTCCTTTTACCTAGAGACCAATTCCGTGACCACAGATAAAATCACATTACGGAGTTTCCTAAGAAACCTCTAGAACTTTTGCTAGCATTCAACTAGTTTCTATAAACTTTTAATAAAGGTCACGAGGGAACCACTTTCTTCATGTACTGCAGCCAGTGGTGCCAAGACTTGCGCAAATCCATCAAAAACAAAACAAAAAAAGTTGTGTTTTTTAATTTTATTTAAATCTGCGATAAACATTATCGTGCTTATTATAACAAAATCAATCTGTCTAGCCTTTTCCCAACTATGTTGGGGTCGGCTTCCAGTCTAACCGGATGCAGCTGAATACCAGTATTTTACATGGAGCGACTGCCTGTCTGACCTCCACAACCCAGTAACTGGGTAACACGATACCCCTTGGTAAGACTGGCTGTCAGACTTTTGGGCTTCTGACGACCCGTAACGACTGTCAAAGATCCACGAACGACAGCCGGGACCAACGGCTTAACGTGCTTTCCGAGGCACGGAGGAGTCTCGGTATGTAAAGATGGTCACCCATCCACGGACCAACCCCGGCAAGTGTAGCTTAACCTGACCCTATCGTGCTTATTATAACATAGTTCTAATATAATTTCCGTAAATAGTACTAGGTTTTTTTTACTAGGAATTTCTCCTGTATCTTGGGTGCGTTTACATACATTTAAACTCACATACACAATCAGCCAGACCCGAAATAACTACTTGGTTACATACAAATATTTGTTCCGTGCGGGAATCGAATCCGCGACATGCAGCGCAGCAGTCAATCGCTTAACCACTGCGCCAACCGTGTCTAAGTTGGTCTCATGTTTCAAAATGGCATTTTTGGACATTGCGACTTTGAAATTTGGGAATGTAAAATACACATCATAGAATCGTGATGCGCTATACTCTAGAAGAACGAGGAATAATTGTCTTATTGTTTTTAACCAATAATCGGTCAGTGGTGTTAACCCAACGTGAATTTCGTCGTCTATTTCCGTCGCAACACCAACTACGTAAACATAGCGGCGTTTGGCCACTCGTCTTATATGGAGACTAGCTCAACATGGGACAGTCTTCGGCATGGCCAACTTCGGAGCAGTCGTTCTGCCGAAAATATCGCTGCTGTGGATGCAAGTAGCGACAAAAACATCAACCACACGACGTGCTACGCAATTGGGGATCAGTAGGCGGTCTTTGGAGCGTATATTGATGGAAGATTTGAAGATGTTCCTTGAAAAAAAATATAAATCCGAATAAACAATATAACATTATCCAGAAAGATTTTTCCAATTTACAAAAAAAAAAATATAGCCTTAGGAAATCAGGTGATTACTTATGCGCCACCTAGTACTAATTTTGACTAGTTTTATTTGATGTTGCTCATCATTGTCTACTACTATGGTTTAGAATTTTACTCACATAATTGTATCGGTTAATGTCGATGAAGACTTTTCTTACTATGGCATTCCAAAAATTCCTGTTTTTTTTTTTTTTTTGCTTATTTGAGTTGCGACTGTTTTCTTTTGTTCTTTAGTTCGCACCTTATCTGATTCGACAGTAATTTCGTTTTTGAGTAAGTCAAAGTCAAAGTAAAATCATTAATTTCAAATAGGCATATAAAAGGCATTTTTGAACGTCAAACCGTAAGAAGTGTAAGCGTGTATTTTACAATAATTTTGGACTCGAACGGATTCATTGTCTATGTGCTGATCATGCTACTATGTCTTGATCCAAACTAGCTACATTATCAGCCTGTGAATGCATTTCATAAAAGTTAGAAATACAGGCACAAAAAACCATGCAAAAATGGAAACAACACAACCAATCTTCTCACATTCATCCAACTGTCAGTCAAACCGCATCCACAATGCATTGACCCTTACTTCTGAAAGGGTCGCCAGCTGATTGCTTCCCGTGTTGACGTCGAGTCGTGACGTAATTGTCGAACAATTGACTAGCAGTGTCATTTGAAATGACAGGGGATTATCGTGTCTTCGTATGTAGTCTAGTGAAGTGTAGGCGGTTGGCCATTTGCGTGTCTGACGATAAAATTGGTCTGTTATCTGTAGATATTTGCATATGCAATTTAAATATTGGATGTCATCGTTGCATGATAAAGCAAACTATAAATAGTTCCGAAGCAGTTAATGTTTCTACGAGGGTTGATTTCTGTTTAGTGAGTATAGTCTGTTCCAAAAGAATCCATTGATAATATAATGTAAACAAATGGATCAGAAAACGTTCATCGTCATCATCAGCCTATAGCAGTCCACTGCTGGACATAGGCCTCTCCAATTGCACGCCATTCAGCTCGATTCTCGGCAACTCTCATCCAGCTGCTACCAGCCACCCTGCGAAGATCGTCGCTCCACCTAGCTTACGTTTGCCGATTCGCGGTCTCCAGTCAAGAACACGTTTATCCCAACGGTCATCGATTCTATGGCTAATATGGCCGGCCCATTACCACTTCAGCTTGCTTATTCTGTGAGCTATGTCGACAACTTTGGTTCTCTGCCGAATCACCTCGTTCCAGATTCGATCTCTCAGTGAAACTCCAAGCATAGCCCGTTCCATAGCTCGCTGAGCGACCTTGAATTTATGGACCAGCCGCAGGTACCGTGAGTGTCCGCGTTTCGGCTCCGTAAGTCATAACAGGCAGGACGCACTGATTGAAGACCTTGGTCTTTGGCTGTGTGGAATTCGCGACGAAGTTTCCCAAACGCTGCCCAGCCCAGCTGAATTCTTCTGTTAGCCTCTCTCTCAAAGATGTTCTTACCAAACTGCAGAGTTTGCCCGAGAAAACGTTCTAACGGATGCTAATTTGTAGTGCTACTTACAAATTGAGTACTGTGATTTGATTATTTTAGTTAAACCAGAAATTCTACATTTAATTCACTTTTCATTTAACAATTGTGGTTAATTTTATAACCGCAATGTTCGTCAAGGACCAATCCCGGCAAGCGTAGCTTAACCTAACGGATCGACCCGTGCGGCTGTTATTACTTAGCCACGAGCTCCTCACATCCATCTCAACATTATTAGGTATCTCCAATGCATGCATGAAGAGTACCATCGACACGAAAAACAGAAGAAGAAGATTCCTCATCTAAATCAAACTGATGATTTCACGTACAAGTCAAACTCCCTTGAGCCCCAGCTTTTGGAAAATTGAAAGGGGATTTGATTTGACCTGACATTTAGCGACTTGCGCATTATAATGGCACCTTCGAATTATTTCTTGGGCCAATGGAGAATTCTGGGAAAGTCCATTTGGTACGCAGTGTTTATTTGAGCTAATGCAGGTAGATGTGATTTTGAATTAACAAAATAAAAGTTTTTTTCAGTCCAGTAATTTAATCAATGATATTATTTTTTGATTCTATTGTACTTTTGAATACTTGATGAAACTTCTTTCCCCTCCTTTTTTATTTATGTTCATATTATTAGTACTTACTATTTCGAGACTCAGCTTGTTTGAAAATAAAATGTATTGCACAAGTTTTTAGGCTGGAATTAATTGTCTGCCTCGCTTTTCCAAGTATGTTGGGGTTAGCTTCTAGTCTAAATGGATGCAGCAGAAAACCAGTATTTAAATTGGAGCATCTGCCTACCTATACTATCTTTGTGAGCTTAAAGTACTAGATAATTTATTATTAATGAGTAAGCGGAATATTTCATTCATACAACAAACTACATATACAGAACATACCAGTAGAATTCAACCAAGAACTCTCAACTACTATAACACTAATAAATGATACCGCTCGCTTTGTAATGTCAGAGTTTCTGTCTATACTGCGTTAGCAATTTAGTTTCCAAACACGTAAATTAATGTTTTTTTTTTTTAAAAACAACTTTAATATCTACTCCAAAAGTTCAGTTTACTTTACAAATTCTTAATTTTTTAATATTTTTTTTATAGTACAGCCTTAAAAAGATGTGTATCCATTTTACACATGGGGTACTTATTAATTGTAATTATACATTGATAAGTACTTTATTCATCATTCATCATTTCAGCCGAAAGACGTCCACTGCTGAACATTGGCCTCCCCCAATTGGGGGGGGTTTGCCATAATCGCCACGCTTGGCAGGCGGTTTGGCGATCGCAGTATGGTGTTAAAATGCACATAGAGAACGCTGCTGCCCATTCTCTAGTAAGTCTCTTAGTCGCCTTTTACGATACCCATAGGAGGAAATGGGGTGGTGCTATTCTTTACGTCCGGCATCACACGGTACAGTACTATATTATGAAACACAAATTACAGACAAAATCAATCTGCCTAGCCTTTTCCCAACTATGTTGGGGTCGGCTTCCAGTCTAACCGGATGCAGCTGAATACCAGTATTTTACATGGAGCGACTGCCTATCTGACCTCCACAACCCAGTAACTGGGTAACACGATACCCCTTGGTAAGACTGGCTGTCAGACTTTTTGGGCTTCTGACGACCCGTAACGACTGTCAAAGATCCACGAATGGCAGGTGCTTTCCGAGGCACGGAGGAGTCTCGGTATGTAAAGATGGTCACCCACGGACCAACCGGGGCAAGCGTAGCTTAACCTGACGGATCAACCCGTGCGGCTGTTATTACTTAGCCACGAGCTAACAGACAATCAAATGAATTATTGTTGACTGTCTCTATTAGTCATTCTGAAATCAATTTAATTTACTTATTCGTAAAGTTGATATTTGTTTAAGAGGAAAAAGCGTCAATTGGAAACAAGAACTTGAATGGTAAGTACAGACAGACTACCACATCCCACGAACATTTATATTCTCTACAGTTAGTTCTTGTAACTTGTTTGTGAGATTGCTAATATTTCAGTGGGATGATTTATACGTGAATATTCATAAGAAGTAGAAATAAGTTTTCTTTGTTAAATGTGTCTGTGTCACTTTTTCTTTCATGTAGACAAAATATTCTAGGAAAAGTGCTTTGTCTCTTAAATAATTTATTTGTATCAAACTACGTTACTCGGTGTGCCTACCTACAATCATATAAGCATATCCCCCGAGGATCCATCTAAAGTTCAAAGCTATACACGAAAATAATGTTGTTTGTGAAACCAACATTTTTATTTATCGAAATAGGCTAAGAATAGCAATAAATGGCAATAAAAGACTCTAGAACACAGGACTCAATTGTTTACTAAAATGAGTCAAAAGGCTCCTATTGTGCTGGCATTATATAAAACCGACGATATTATTTCTTTATGAAATTGAACCGGCCCTTGATATCACCGTATAACAGAAAATTATGCAACCGCCGCTCAGGGGCCCCATAAAGGAAATCTTAACTTGATTTTCAGGGACCTACCTATATGCTACTTGAAAGGGTGCGCGAGAAATTGTGGAAAATATTCCCCAAAATAATTTTCAGGGTTCCGTGACAATATTTGCGATACAAAATTTGAAATCCAGCAATAAGTCTTCTTCAATGCTTTCAGTGTTGTAACTGTGAAATCTTTGCCATGATTTAATGTAGTAATCAATTAGGAACCTAAAAGTGTCTAGGATTCGGCTCAACTAATGTCGAAAAGTCACCCAAAGGGCAATGGGTATATTATATGCTTGGAGTTTTCTTACATGATTGAATCAGAAATGAAGAGATCCGTAGGAGAACCAAGGTACCCGACATAGCCCGAAGAATTGCCGGTTCTGGAGTGGCGACCACGTACCGGAAGACGTGGCGTTGGAAGGCCTCCCACAAGCTGGACCGATGACCTTGTGAGGGCCGTTGGAATATGCTGGATGCGGAAAGCACAGAACCCGTCGAAGTGGTGGAGCTTGGGGGAGGCCTATGTCCAGCAGTGGACATTTTTCGTCTGAAATGATGATGATGATATTATGTAGAAAATGTCCAACCACAACAAAATTAATTAGCAAATGAAATCGATTGAATTTAACCACGGTGATAAAACCAAAAATCTTGTAATAAGCGGTAGACTGTTGTATCAAAAGTAAAAATACATCTTAGTTTGCTGAAACCACCAACTAACACCACTGTTCCCGGACCGGTCCGGTGTCGGACGTAAAGAATAGCACCACCTCATTTCCTCCCGTGGGTGTCGTAAAAGGCGACTAATGGAGTTACTAGAGAATGGGCAGCAACGTTTTCTATGCATTTTTAACACCATACTGCGATCGCCAACCCGCCTGCCAAGCGTGGCGATTATGACAAATACCCCCCTTTTGGGGAGGCTTATCTCCAGCAGTGGACGTTTTACAGCTGAAATGATGATGATGATGACCAATTATCAAAGAAAAAAATTTTTTTTAAGTTTTAAATTTTTTGTTTTTTAATTATACTTTTATGTCTTCCTGTGGATGGATAGTGTTGTAGGTTATTATAACTAAAATAGTTTTTGTTAAACTAGTTGTAAGTAATAATGTAACTATTTGTTGTTCCTTTTAATAAAAATAAAATAAATTAAAAATAAAAGAATATCAGTTTCTACCCGCCTCATTTTATTCAGCATGGAGCTGTATAAACAAAAAGTATCTTTGCACCCGGACAAAAGTATTTGTTACCCCACCAACTACAATATACCCTAATTAATCCTAATCTAAAACCCTAGACCTAAAACACTTTATAATGTAACAAACAAACGAATAAAAGACAATAAAATGTTGATCCCAGCTTTTCTGAACAACAATAAGACCTTAAAAACGTAATCAAGCTTTACTACGGGACCCCAAAAACCCAGGTAAAAGGGAAAAATATTCTTTTCTGGAAAAAAAAAAGTCGCACGCCTCAGGAAAGCGCGTGCTGAGCGCAATTTCTTTTTAATTAATATACAAGTCTGTGTGCCTAATATTACACACTCACTTTGACGCCATAACGGACTGACCTCGTTTAATTTTATACTCGAATAACGAGAACGGCTAGTAATTTACCTTTGAAACGGAATCAGTTAGGCCTTTTTGTTTTTGCAGGGAAATTAAAAAGGAAATGGGAAAGTGTCGGTTTATATGAAAATTTTGCGGGACGTAGCGAAGTTTGTGAAAAGAACGCGTTTTACTTCGGTCTGTGATGTGTCTAAAAAGGCAGGATACACAAAAATCGTAACGTCAAGAATTCAATTAGCCAATACCTATGAAATTACAGCAATAGCCAATCCACTAAGGTGGCTGCAAATGGAAAACTAAAATTATAAAAACTTTTTAACAAAAAAAAAAAACACTAAAAAGTGAAAAAAACTTTAATTTCGGAAGTCGGTGTCCTTGGTTCTGTATTATCGTTTTTTGCCAAAAGTAGATTAAATACAAACTAAACAACTCAAAAACTACCCAAGCAACGTTAATAAAAATCGGTTAATAACGATTTATAGCCCGAGTGCATCTCATTACAATTCCAATAAGCCCAAACACGGCTAGGATACATTGTTTTATTACGGAGTTCCGGTGCATACCTTCTGGCTTCATCTTCAGATCAGTTCGATGGTACCATTTTCATCAGAATTATTTATTTAAACTTGCTTCATAGTCGCTTAACAATCTTAATCGAGATATCTTATCGCCGCCCGTGAAATACTTATCATTGAGGAGTTCCGGTGGCCATTTGTAGTCTTCTTGATCAGTTCCACTTCATCAAATGATACTTTCTGAATGCTTGAGTTGTTGATGAAAATACAAAAATCGCTATATGTTTGCCTATAAAATTTGAGGAGTTCCCTCAATTCCTCATAGATCCCATCATCAGAAATGGATTTTGAAAAAAATGGGACCAATCTGGAAGTATATCCTTTCAAATAAAAAAATAAAAAAAATTCAAATCGGTTCATAATCGACGGAGAACTGAGGAAACAAACATAAAAAAAAATACAACCGAGTTGAGAACCTCCTCCTTTTTGGAATGTCGGTTAAAATGCAAATCAACATTCATTAAACAGGCCTAATTAAAGGTGATATTAAACATCTCTTCAACAGCTTTTATTTCATAAAGAACGAAAAAGACGTAATTTAAAATAAAAACCATAAAACAACTTCAACTCCTCAAACAGTTGAACCACCAAAAGAAGACAGTCCAAAAATAGGCCCAATTATGTAGAACCAACCAAACGACCCACTTTAGAAAATCATAAAAATGGAGAAGAGATATTTTTTTCCGTTATCCAACCGCGAGTAGCTTACTCAGTCCGAGCTTTCCAAGTCCTAAGATTTGAAGGAAACGACAGTACAATTACAGTTGGCTTTGTTATTTCAAGGGGTAGCGCTCTTGCAAAAATTTTAGACGAAGTTCCGACGTTCCCATTGAAATTTCTAGAGACCCACCGAAGTTTCGGTAAGTTTTGGCCAAAAAAGCTGGTTTCGGCCGCAGTTTTGGTTTCGACCAAGAAGTGGCTTAGCTTCGTTTCAGTCGAAAGGTAACTATAGACTTTCTCGTTGGTCCCCCTTAATAAAAATTTGTCCCTTTAATGAATAATACTTAAAATAGAATGCTAGGAAATACAATCATTTTCAGGGTATAATGTGTATTTACATAAAACTTTATTTAATAACATAAGCTTCGGTTTCAGCCAAAACTAGAAGAGGAGCCGAATATTCAGTTTCGGTTTCGGCAAAAATTGCCTTTTAGTTGAACTCTAGAATGTTCTTTGCTCTGAAAACCTAGGAGTATGCGGCTAATTAGGATTTTACTCTTCCATTGTAGTTTTTATAGTGAAGGCTGAATGGTTGGTGGGGTTTGTCAGTTTTATAATTTTAAGGGTTAACGAGCTATGGAAGGCCTGCTTTGATGGGTATTGTTTTATTTGCTTGGCATGTAATTAAATGTCCAACAGTGGACGTTGTTAGGCTAATATGACTATAAATATGACGATAAACTCATTAAAAAAAAATACATGGAACGATAAACGGAAGTTAATGTTTAGAACCAACATTTCATAATATTCATACTACATTGTCTCCCTAAACAAACTTTTTGTCTGATTTCCACAAAAATGAGGTTTATGTGTTAACAATGTTAAAAATGTTAAATGATCGGGTTTTGGGGTTTTCTATAGTGGAAAAAAACAAATGATGTGTCGATTATTTGTATGCAGACTTAATAATAATTTCTATTGAAATTAAATATGGCCGACGCAATATCAAAGTTCAATATATTTTTAGTTTGTTTCTCTCGAAAGTATAATTTTTGTTTTTTTTATTTTTCTTGTTATCTAAATCTATAAACCCGATGCGATGTTTTGTATGCAATTGATATTTATTTATGCATGTTTCGATACTTATTCTTTCTTTAACTTTGGAAACTGCTAAGCAATGAATTCTAAATGTCTGGATATACATTATATCATGAAATGTACAATACTTTGCACGCATTATCGAAGACATATTGAAATTCAAATTAAGTTCAAGTACTTCAATCGTGAGGTTCAATTTCAAAGAAGTGTTTTAAAACTAAGCAATGTTGGACACGTTCTCAACTGCAGAACATGAACTTTTTATTTTTCAAGATAAATCATTTAGTAATGAGAGAATAAACGCCTACACGAACTCAGAAAATATGTATTGAATGGTTTAAAGTTATTTTATACTATGCCTGGTAAACGTAGTTTTTACAAGCTTTTATGTATCGGTATCTATATATATAAAACTAGCTTTTGCCTGCGGCTCTGCCCGCGTGGATGTCGGTTATCGCGTAAAAAAGTAGCCTATGTCCTTCTCCATATCCCAGACTATATCTCTGCCAAATTTCATACATAGTATAGACCTCGTTTTTGGGCGTTGCTGGGAAAGGACAGCAAGGGACAGGCTGGATCGTATTAATCAAAAACTTGTTGAAATCTCAGTTTATATTTAAATAGTTCATTCCATGATAAAAATATATGCCAGTCACGAAATCAGTTAGCGGGGTGCTCAGGGTGCTCTGAACGTACATTACACACAAACGATTTTGATGAAATATCATCATCTTTTGAGAATTTAATGTCATTTGGCAAAGCCTAATTCTTTATAAAAAATCGATCTACAGCGACTATCAAAACGGTACATTCACAGATGAGTTTGAAGAAGCAATATCAATTCAATATAAATTACAGAACAATTTGGAACCAAGCCAGGCAAGACAAGTTGAGCAAAGAAAGCGTATTCTCCAATATTATATCGTTCACGTTTATGAACAAGTTATGTTAGCCTGAAACTGTTTCACAGCAGGGCAAAGACCTATTTTAACGTAGATTAAATGAACATAGATCACCAAGTTTGCTTCTATAATTCGTGGATCTTTCACTACGGTAGCGTTTTCATACATTGAAACCAGTCTTGTCGCTGCTGACTTTTTTTTTTGGATGGGAAATTATCAAATAACTTCTCCCGCTCTCGACGGAGCGGGTGGGCGTGTCAGGCTTTTACTGACTAAAACCCACCCGTGTTCCTTCAGTTGCCTGTTTGCCAGGGCCACAGTATCCCTTTCGGACAAACCCGCAACCCTGGCAGGCACCGGGCCTAGTGGACCCTGTCAGTGCGTGCTGAAATATTCTCTTTGAAGCGCGCGTGGAACACAACGCGCCGTCGACCCGGGCCTGGTCCTTACCGGACGGTGAGCTGCCCATAGCTCGCCGTCTGCAAGCTGCGCCTACGGTGGCCGGGAATCGGCTACCGATTCCCGCCGCCCAGGGCGTCTCCTGCAGCGACTAGGGGCATGAGGGCGCACAGACTGCCACTCTCTCTCGCGTTCCGCCTCCTCACACAAGGAGGTCACAAGGAGGTGACTACCTCCCCTGTTGTCACTGCTGTCTGTCATAACGTCTGGGCTGCGTTGTGAGGTTGCGGTCACCTTCAAAACTGAGCCTTTAAATAAGACTAGTTATATGTGGGTGTACTAAACACGCCTAATCTTTTGAAGCCACATTAAGATAGTTCGAATTATTATTTTTTCAACCTCTACAATTTTTTTACACAAAGGCTGGTCACACGGTTGAGGCAGAATCCAGACATTGGTCGAGTATGAAATGCCGCGTCGGTATAATGGTTCTTCCTCTACTTATACCCTCTTAAGTCCTGACGGTTACCTTTCATCAGTTTGGCTTGAACGGATGCGTGTTTATATACGCGAAACAATCTGCGATTTGTTTCAATCGGTGGTTGTTGGTTTTTACCTAAACACACGGTATGGAGTTTTGAGATCTTTGGCTGTGGTTACGGGTCATTAGAAGCCCAAAAGTCTGACAACCAGTCTTACCAATGGGTATCGTATTACACAGTAACTGGATTGTGGGTGGAGGTCAGATAGCTAGCCGCTCCATTTAAAATACTGGTATTCAGCTGTATCCGGTTTGACTAGAAGCCGACCCTAACACAGTTGGGAAAAGTAAGATTCGATTTATTTTGCAATAGGTGTTATTTACGTGGAATAAATTAATTTATTATTTGTTATTATTAAAAAGTCCGTAGTAAGTAGTACCGGAAGACGTAGCGTAGGAAGGCCTCCCACAAGGTGGACTAATGACCTTGTGAAAGTCGCAGGAATCCGCTGGATGCGGGAAGCGCGGAACCGGTCGAGGTGGCGGTGTTTGGGGGAGGCCTATGTCCAGCAGTGGACGTCTTTCGGCTGAAATGATGATGATGATGATGATTAAAAAGTTATACAGATGTCAAATTACAAACAAGAAAATGAATCGTAATGCAAATTGACCCACTACGTCAACTTTCCTTCTCATAGCCATTTCTTACAACTGTCAACAATTACAGTAATATTGTGATTCAAATATACGGACCGTTTAACTTGGTAGTCAATTAGCTTAACAATTCATTTCTCGGACTTTATCAGAACTGAATAAGTGTTTTCTCAAACTATTTTTCTTTATTTATTTTCTTTATCCGGGGGAAAAACAAGGTTCTTTGAAGGTAACATCGCGCTTTTGCTGATGTCTTTTATCGTAGTTGTACTAATAAAACTAAGTTCTAATGATTATACGATGCGACGGTAACTGCTTGCTCGCAGTACTAATAACATTTAAAGAGACTGCAGGCTTTAAGAAGAAATATAACTAGTTGCCAAAGTCGGTTACAGAACTTAGCGATGGAAAGTTCAACCCCGCATCAAACGTGTCCTTATCAAAAAAGTATATTATAAAATTAAAGACTACGTTGAAGACAAGGAAGTTTGGCAATAATTCCTTCTGCGGCTTCCCTGGTAACTCATTAACGGCAAAATTATGTAAATTTCTATTAACTGCTCCCAAATAACGATGTCTTATCGTATATTTTTGACAAACTTCCTTGACATAATCAAATAATCATCTCGTTATTTGAAAAAAAATTGATCTACAATTCTAATTTTAACTCTGTATTAGTTGCTCTTGGGGACATGATATTTATTCAGATTTGTTACTGTAGTTGTAATGGCATCCATGTCATTAGGTTTAAATAGGTTTTTATTTATCTTTATAACAATAATACTAATTTATTGTCCAAATCATACAATCCAATTTGTTAGTAATTACATACACATCTTTAACACTAGTGTTATTACATACATTTGGCAAATTTTGGTAATAATGACTAATAATGTCAAGATAATTAATAATAATGTCAAAATCAATAATAATTATATCAAAATCACCACTAATTGTGTCGAAATCATTAATAATACAATAATCAAATCACAATAACACGATACAACAATCATCAAAAACGCAATAAGTACTACACATTATTTCAAGGCACGACTTGAAGGCAATACTTGTGTCCAGGGCCTCAAGTCTGCTATTACAATAGTGTCAGAATGGTCTCGCCATTGTGAAATGGCAAATCTGGCAAATCTGTCAAATACTCACAATGGCGAGACCATTCTGACACTATTGTAATAGCAGACTTGAGCCCCTGGTCCAGTGCCTGAGTATAACTGCTTCAGCCTTTATATAGATTCTTTTCTATTTTGTGAATGTGAGAACGTTGTAAGTATAGTAGTGTAGCATGCGCACCAAAGCCAAAATAGCAGGGGTGGCTTTTTGCTACTAGGGAACACTACGATATCGGTAAAACACGATGTTCAAAAACTCCACAGAATGTCAATAGCAAATACAGTGCATACACGTACCTTGGACTGCTACGACACACGCTGAGCCTTCCACCTCCGATGGTTCCAAGGGCAGGAACACAGGAATCCCGGGATGCGAGTCTGAGATTTACGCGCGTAGAACAAAGAAAACGATGGTTTGTCCAGTCTCGGGACAGGAGAGAACGTTAAGCGCGAAAGGAGATGTTCTCACACACGGGGCTTTTCTAGAAGTGTTTTTGCTCCAACTTTTTACGAGTCACGGTATGCACCACAGACTATAAAGCTCTGCGTTTCGCTATCGCAAAATGATGGAGTGTTGAACATCGATTACTAGAATTAGAATGAATTACGTTTAGTTTTTTATGGTGACGGAACAAGTAGACTGTTCTGACTTTTCTATTTTGTTAAGTACCTGGTACTTTTTAAAAGAAATACACCTTCCTGTAATACCTATTAATACAGTTATTTGAAAATATTGTAAAAATCTATTATTTTTAAAAGAATAACCGTGGAATTTCTTGCCAGCTCTTCTCCATAGGAACCGGCACCTAGCTACTGACGTTTCTTGTGCCCATGTAGTTTTATGTGAAATATAATATTTTGATTTGATTTCATTTGAATAACAATTATGTTTAAGTTTGATGATAAATGATAATGATAAATGATTTTATTTCTGTAAGTAGGTTTTTTTTTTTAACGTCAATCATATTTAAAAACTAGATGAGGTTGGCGTTTCGTATCTGACTACTCTGAGAATAAAGGCCGAAACAAACTCAGAGGTCACAGTCTCTTTTAAAGTCCAGACATAATCTTGGGATTCACTAATCACTAATTCACTAATTATAATACACCAATCTATATAGATTGGTGTCTGAAATGGTACACAGATTGAGTGGACCTATTCAGACAGTGTACGCATTTTTCAGCTGAACTCAAACTTAAGGAGCTCAACGATTCGACGAACAATACATTAAAGAATGGACATTAGGGTAGGCCGCATAAATTACTCAAACTGCCTGAAGAAAAAAAAAACAATAACGCACATAGAGAGAAGTATGGTGCTAGTACATCCTCAGACGAGATCCTTCACTAAAAGGATCGTTCCATTCACAACATATTCAACATTCCACTGCTGAGCTTCTCCAATCGCCAATCTCACCCGCACGGAACAAATATTTATATGACCTACAAGTAGTTATTTCGGGTCTGGCTGTTTGTGTATGATCAGACCTGTCCAATCAGTGCACGCTTTTGTCACTAATTGCAGCTCAACTCAGAAATTAAGGAGCTCAACGATGAATTTACTTCCTCGAGTGCCTTCATTCTTAGAGGTCTAGGCTGTGATTTGGTAGTCAATAAATCACCAAGCTTGCTCTGCTGGGACACAGACCTTCTTTCTGTAAGAGGGAGTAGGTCATAGCCCACCACGCTGATTTTGTTTCTAGAACACACCGGTTTCCTTACGATGAAGAAATTGTATCATAAAAAAAAACAGCCAAGTGCGAGTCGGACTCGCGCACGAAGGGTTCCGTACCATCTATAAAAACAGCAAAAAATCATGTTTGTTGTATGGGAGCCCACCTTAAATATTTGTTTTATTTTAATTTAATTATTTATTTTTAAAGTGAATATACATCTAAATATTCTGTGAATATTTCAAAAGTCTACCTGTTGCCGTCAATCAATATCGAGCAAAAACGAGAAAAAAAATCATGTATGTTGTATGGGGGCCCCCTTAAATATTAATATTATTCTATTTTTTAGTATTTGTTGTTATAGCGGCAACAGAAATACATCATCTGTGAATATTTCAACTGTATAACTGTCACGGTTCATGAGATACAGGCTAGTGACAGACGGACAGCGGAGTCTTAGTAATAAGGTCCCGTTTTACCCTTTGATTTACGCAAAAAATAAAATTATAATATACACACATTCAAATAGCCAAATACCTCTTATTCATGCATAAAAAGTTTGACAATTTAGTCCATTGCTTGATGTCAGGATCAGGAACCAAAGACTGTTATCTTTTTGTTACTCAACTGTTATCTTTTTTTTTTTACTGTGTTTGCTCTTGACTCTAGACTAGGTCAGAGATGACAGAGACAAAGTCTACGATGGAGTGAGCATACCCAGAAGAAGCCTGTTCACTCTCACTTTGAATAGATTATGGTTGTATGCGTTCGGAAACACAGACGCAGGCAGAGAGTCCACTCCTTTGCTGTGCGCATTATAAAAAGACATTTGAAAACGCTTAGTGCGAGTTGGTGGAATATCAATATCAATATCTTAACTGCATAAAGTGTTGAGAGGATGAATGAAAGGTGAATAACAAAAGGTATTTACAAGGCAGATGTGAATGGGTAACGCCAGGAAGTGAAGCCCGGTGATGTTCTTCAGAAAGGTCGATAAGTACTGTGATTAGCAGGTGGCATTCTGTAGTTTCTGCCTCATCGTTTCAGCCGAAAGACGTCCACTGCTGGACATAGGCCTCCCCAAGCACCGCCACTTTGAGCGGTTCTGTGCTTCCCGCATCCAGCGCATTCCTGCGGCTTTCACAAGGTCATCAGTCTACCTTGTGGGAGGCCTTCCAACGCTACGTCTTCCGTTCCGTTCCGTTTTTGCCTGCCTCCATGGAAAATAGGCATGAGTTTATGTATGTGTATAGTTTATGTAGTAATGAAACTTGTGAAGGAAAAACAGCCAGTTCTATTAATGAGATTTATTTCTCACCAAACACCATCAATCTGGTAGGTAGGCAGCTCAGTAGGCAGGAGCAGGTTGTTGCGACCTGTCGCGGACCGATCGTGAGGAAAGGTGAACGAGACATTCTAATAAAGATGGCTACCAAGCGCGTGCGCTAGTGATGTTCGCATCATTCAGTAACTTTAGTGTTGGGATCCCAACAGTATGTTTGTACCTACAGAAAGTATTCCAAAGTCCGTAACTGGTACCGAAATCCGAATCTCAATCGCCAACAAAATCACAAAGCCATCTTTTAAACCGAGCTCAATGTTGCAACAGGTCCGCAGTTTATTGAACAACGTTTTATAAGATTCCTCTAGCTTCCTCGATTGATAAACAGCATTTTAAGTTTTTCTTCCATTCAGGATAGAAATAATTTAATGGCTTTGGAAATGGCTGGATAGCAACTCTATTTATAACTTCCTTAGGAAGCTTAAGGGTGGTTTCACACTGTTTGGTGTGATTTTGTTGTTAGATGTGATCGGGTTATATTCGATATTGATATTGACAGTCTATCATCCGCTGTACCGTATATTTACTCCGGTATAATATTGGATTTCGTAAGAATTGGGGAGAATGTTTCTTTTGTTCACAATACATACTTACATAAACTCATGTCTTCTTCCATGGGAGTAAGCAGAAACTACAGAAAGTCACCTGATACGATCTTTACATACCAATTTTACTTCATTTAAGTTCGTACATCTGGTCATACACGTACGTTGGTTGCGAGTACTACGCACCTTTCTGAGGGACATCACTAATAAGGTCAGTGTAGGTATGTTCTTCTAGGGCGTTCTCTCCCGGCGATTCCACTTACATCTAGCCTTGTAAATACCTTGTGTTAGTAGCCTTTCATTCATATTCTCAACATGATCGAAGCACCTTTTAATTTTTGTGTTTTGGTTCCGTGTGGCGCCGGACGTAAAGAATAGTACCATCCCATTTCCTCCCGTGGGTGTCGTATAAGGCGACTAAGGGACTTATTAGAGAGTGGGCAGCAGCGTTCTCTATTCATTTTAAACACCATACTGCGATCGCCAACCCGCCTGCCAAGCGTGGCAATTATGGCAAATCCCCCCCAATCGGGGGAGGCCTATGTCCAGCAGTGGACGTCTTTCGGCTGTAATGATGAAATTATGACGTCTTATATTTTAATCCGCGATGTCATCTTATAACATAATTCCTTAAGAGCGTGTACAATGGTCTCTAGTAGACCATATTATCTCGTGACTGAGAATGAATTATGAAAAACGGCTCAATAAAAAACCTCGATAAGTGTGTCTAGAATTTTCTCATTTATAAAGTTTCATATTGAGACACGAAGCAACAAAATACGATATAGAGGAATGTGGCCGCTTTTCTTTAGATCGAGTTTTTTTGCTTCGTGTCTCAATATGAAAGTTTATAAAAGGTATTAGAAAATTCTAGACACACTTACCGAGGTTGCTGATTGAGCCGTTTTTTTTATAATTCCTTCTCAGTCACGAGATAATATTTTTTTAAAGGAGTGGCGCTAGTGGACCGTAGTATGTGCTCTTAAAATCAATTGTGTTCATTAATACTGTCCTAATACTAGGCAAAGGAGATCTATGCATACATACATACATACTTAATAAATATAATTGTAGTGTCTGTTTCTAATGTCAAATTAACAACTGTTTAATAAATCAGCAGTGCTATTCTGTAACCCTCTCACGGTGAAAACGTAAGTGGAGTGAGCGTGGAATGAGCTATCAATTATAAATTTACACCATGAGATTTGGACAGAATAGCACTATAGAATGTATATACGGTACTTATAACAAATTAGCTACTGCCCTCGGCTTCGCCCGCGTGGCTTTTTCCAAAATAAAAGTAGCTTATGTTACTCCTTATAATATTAAAGTTCTACTAGTGAAAGTGGAAACAGATAGACAGATTATTATTTTTTTTTTTTTTAATTTAAGTACCGTTTTGACATTCATATGCATTTAGTAAAAATCGATTACTATAATATTTATTTATTTGTAGTATTTGTATAGAAAAACATTTTTTTTTGTCTGTCTGTCTATCTGTCTGTTCCGGCTAATTTCCAAAACGGGTGGGTCTCACTATTTCCATTGGGCTTTCCCATTGACTGTAATACTAATATTACTTGTATATTCCCGTTGGGTTTTTATACCGCGACTATTCGCGACTATATTTTGTTACACCCTGCTTCGACAGTTATTTGTTTTCAGATAAAGTTTCATTATGTCTTGTAAGCCATTTTCTATACGATATCTTCGATTTATATTTTTCACCAGGCGTTTTAAAATCGCTCTAAATGGGAATACGGAGACAATTTGTAGGAGGACATGAGTCTCGCTGTTTCCATTCGTCGTTTCTAAGTCAATATAGTGAGACTAATATGAAAAAATCGTGCACTCTCAGTATTACCATTGCAATGAGTAATGGGAATAGCGACCCCATCCTCCAAAACGGCTAAACCGATTTTGACAGAACACTCACTGACAGATAGCTAATGCCCAAGCCTAAGTTACTCCATATATGGAGTAACTTAGGCTACTTTTATTTCCCGGAGGACACGATGGAGCATACGGTGGAGGTCTGCCCGGTTTGGGCAGAGCACCGCCGTGTCCTCACAGAGGCGATCGGCGGCGACGATCTCTCGCGTCCGGCCCTGGGCCAGGCCATGGTCCGGAGCAAGAGTGCATGGGAGGCAGTCGCCTCCTTCTGCAAAGCAGTAATGCTCGCGAAGGAGGAGGTGGAAAGCGTGAGGGAGCAGCAGTCTGTGCGCTCTCACGCCCCTAGACGCCGCAGGAGACGCCTTGGGCGGCGGGAATCGATAGCCGATTCCCGACCACCGTAGGCGCGGGCTTGCGGACAGCGAGCTATGGTCATCTCTCCGTCCGGTAAGGACCAGGCCAGGGTCAACGGCGCGTTGTGTTCCACGCGCGCCTCAAAGAGACGTCAGCACGCACTGACGGGGTCCTCTAGGACCGGTGCCTGCCAGGTTTTCAGGTTTGTCCGAAAAGTGTGGCCCTGGCACACAGGCAACACGGGTGGGTTTTTAGTCAGTAAAAGTCTGACACGTCCCCCCGCTCCGCCCAGAGCGGGAGAAGTTATTTGATAATTTCCCACCCATAAAAACGGCTAACTTTATTTAAGAAAAACCAACGCGGGCGGCAGCTAGTTTTATAAATAAATAATATTGCCACAAATGCTGCCAAAGTGCATAAATTCGATTGTCGTGAAAGCTACTACGTATAACATTTCTTACTTTTACAAAATCCAATGTCGGATCGTCCGACGTCAGAAAATGATATTCCATCGGATAATGTGGAATCCTTCTAAGAAAACGATAAAAGCTTGTAGCTGTTTGCAATTTTGTTTGCGGATCGGTTAAAATGGATTTTATTTAAGAAACATTATATTTTGTGTATATTTTTGACAAACGAACGTTTACTATGAATAAGTTTTTGGTGGAAATTGTTCGTAAATTGATGTTACCATCTGAGATACTGATCCATTAAGCTTAGATACCGCCCTCATAAATTTCGTACCTAAATTTCGCACAACGCCTCTTTGACTGTCTGTCCGTTTATAACTAGAAAACCACTTAACCGATTGGCGTGGGTTCTTTTTACCCGACTGCATGACCTCAAAGACAGAATTATGTTTTTCACGCGTATATTTTATAATTATGTGATACTAGCTGCTGCCGCTGATTCGCCCGCGTAGGCTTTTCTAAAATAAAAATAGCTGAAGTAATAACTAAGGCTGCTTTTATTTTAGACAAAGCGTGAGGCTTTGTACTCCTTATAACATAAAATTTCTACCACTGAAAGTGCCGTTTAAATCGGTCCAGCCGTTTCGGAGTATAGCCGGTACAAACAGACTGACAGACAATATTTCTTAATGTTTTTTTTAGCCCATACTATCCCACAGCTGGGCAAAGGCCTTCCCCAAATCCTTCCAGGAACTCTTTTCCCATGTTACATCGAACCAACCCTCGCGGTATGCGTGCAGGTCGTCTCGCCATCTTTAACTGTGCCTCGGCGACGCCATCTTCAGGCACCCATTGTGAAAAAAGGGGTGTTATGTTTAAAGTGTGTATCTGTGTATATGATTGTCTGTCTGCGCCATCATTGCTATGATTCAAGAAAATCAGTTCAGCTGAAGACTATCAGCTCTTATCTAGTTGATTAATGAAAGTGAGCATCTTCCACAGGCCAGATCAAGTCGAAATTTAGTATTCTGATTCTTCAATGATATTAGGAACATACCTTGAACCTTGAATCTATCTTTGATAACCTTGACCTGTGGCTGCAGCATCATCTGGAATTTGCAGGATCTCCAACTCCCTCATCAACAAACAGCAGAGATATTGTGTTTTTTATATGCATCAAGAATTTCCGTCAGGAACCCGTGGAATATATCTTGTTGTATTCCTTACTGAACGTGACCTGATATTTTGGATGACTATCACACCAACTTAGACTTATGTATTCTTTATTTTTAAATTTACTTTATTTTATATAAATAAATGTTAACTTGTAAATAGCCCCCTCAAGTTATTTGTAACGTTACAGTTTGGCGCCCAATTTAATCAAATAAAAAAATATTATATTATTTTATAGAGTGACCATCTTTACATACCGAGACCCTTCCGTGCCCCAGAAAGAACGTTAAGCCGTTGGTCCCAGCTGTCATTTGTAGATCTATGACAGTTGTTACGGGTCGGCAGAAGCCCGAAAGTCTAACAACCATTCTTACCAAGGTGTATCGTATTACCCAGGAGGTGGAGGTCAGATAAGCAGTCGCTCCATGTAAATATTGGTATTCCACTGCTTCCGGTTAGACTGGATGCCGACCTAACGGGAAAAGGCTAGGAAGATGATGACCTACTTTAAAAATAGTGTGAGCGCAATCTTTTGCTCTGCTAACCTTATAAAGGTTCAAGCAGACAGGCGCGACACGACTCTAGTTGAACAATTTCTATGAAAACTTCATGGAAATTGTTCTACCAGAATCACGTCGCACCGTCGCGTCGCTCCTGTCTGCGAGATCCCAGCCTTAAAGCTAAGTTAGTTATTAGCAAAAGTTTTATTTTAACTACACCTTAAATAAAGTAGTAGGTAGGAAATTCATTATCAAACTTTCACTTTAGATTTTTGACATCTCGGGTCCACTAGCGCCACTCCTTTAAAAAAATATTATCTCGTGACTGAGAAGGAATTATGAAAAACGGCTCAATCGACTATCTCGGTAAGTGTGTCTAGAAATTTCTAACACCTTTTATAAAGTTTCATATTGAGACACGAAGCAATAAAATACGATCTAGAGGAATGTGGTTGTTTTTATTTAGAGCAAGGGACCGTCACGGTGGCTGGATAAAATCAAGGTTATGATTATTATCTGGGGAATTTAAAGCTACAGGCTCAGCTATAGCGGGGCTAGCGCTTCGCTTACGAGCAAGGGTCGAGGAGGAATATTTAGTCAGGGATTTCGCGCGGGGACTCGACGGCGAGGTCGGAATGACGGTCGTGTTTTGTGTATTTTTCGAACTGTACTGGTCTCCCTACTACTCTCCTGGAGGAGGGTCGTGAGTTAGTCAGGGTCCGTCAGTGAGACAGTTGATGTCGGGATGTTGTATAAATGCCAGTTGCGCGGTAAACTCTGATTGCGCGATGCAGGATTTGTGACGTCAGGTCTTTGATGCGTAGTTCGCATGTGGCGTTGTTTTTGTTATATGTTTATACACCGTGTCATTTTAGTCGTCTTACAAAGACAGTCCACTTCATGTTTCCAATGACTACTAATCAAATTTTTTTTTTTTTTGAACTTTTAAATATACATTTTTTTTTTGTATTAATTATGACGCATGACATAGTTTAAAACACCCTGTTACGAGTGCAGTTCAAGCCGTGTGTTATAAGGGCGCCGCGGAATGGAGTGGTGACATCTTTATCAGAGTTCATTCACCCTAACGCAAAAATGTGTTTCTTACTATTGCAATTTAAACTTAATCTAAATCCATTCTGCGGCACCCTTGTATGACAAGGCTCGGACTGCACTCGTAACAGGGTGTTTTAAACTATGCCATGCGTCATAATTAATAAAAATAATTTTTTTTTTTTTGGAGCCTTCTAATACAGGCATTGTTTGCCTAAAAGGAGGCTCCAAACACGTTTAAATGTAAAATGTAATTTTCTATTTGTCACAATAAACTATTTTTTTCAAAAAAACTTTTTTTTTTACTTGAATGATTAGTAGTCATTGGATACATGAAGTGGGCTGTCTTTGTAAGACAACTAAAACGCCACGGTGTATATATATATATATATGTCGGAGAAGGGTAGGTTTCTCTCATTATCATCAGCCATACTTCAACTACTGTGGGCGTACTGTGGGTAGTGTTGGTTATTGCGCAATAGAAAAACCGAATTAAACTCAAATCAAAAGTCATTTACTCAATGAGTTAGAAGTTTAAAGATTACATAAGACAGTCCCCCAAAACGCCCATCCCTTTGCCACTACCTAGTGCTTTAGCTGGGAAGAAGAAGTAGCAGAACGAACTCCCCAGCAGCACATCTGTCTGTTCAGTTAGAAGAACTTGATTCTATACAGTAATGGGTATGCAAAGTAATTAATATTGGAACACGACACAACTATACCGAACGCGCAACAATTCCTTGACGTCTTCACTGCTTGACCGCCACCGATGAACTTCCCTTGTCGAATGTGCGGCGATCACTTGCAGCCCGTCGACCGTTATGTTGTAGACTCCGTCATGCGCCGCTAGGCAGCACTGGCGTCCCGATCAGTTAAGACTCGTAGGCGCGCACACCAATAACTCCATCGAACGCGATTAGATGGCGCTAGCGTACCGGATACAACTCGTCTCCGACATATTTATATATTTTATACTAGATGAATTTTGAATTTAAATACAATGTTGGTGATTATTTAAATTATTGATACTAAATTATAGACACAAAATTATGTATTAGTGATATTAATTTAAAATGTGTAATGAATTTTAACCTATTAATGTAATGTGTTTTTTATTTATTGTTTTTATTATTTTCTTTTCTTAATTATTATCACTGTAATATTTTTCAACACAATGTAATATGTTATGAAATAAATGACATAGAGGTGCTGCCACATGTGTTCCAACAGAGGGAACGTTACAGGCTCATTATGCTATCCTTATGTAAATCATAATATAAGGGCTCTGTATTCCATTTTGGCGTACGGAACCTCAAAAAAACAAATGGTGAAGGTTGGAAAAAAATCGCGATCCCATAAATTGTTCAGTAAAACTTGAATGTGTTTCTTTCATTTCGCGTTTATCCTGAATTTCTTTGCTTGCTTTAATTTAAAAAGTTGGATTGATGTCCTCGGGCCGAAATCACGGCTGTTTTTTGTATGACTATGTTTATGAAGTAAAAATTACCATGTTTTTTCTCTCCTTTCAACGGGTACCGCTCGTTAGTATATATTTTTTTCGGTGTCTGTTTAGGAAACCGTTGATGCTGTTATATTTTTGGGATGAGGGTGATCATTTGAGCTGTTGTCTTTAGGGCTAAAATGTGTTTAATAATATTTTTTTACGTGTCCAGTTTTTTAATGTTGTATAACATATTTTTTGATCTGAAACATATAGTAATAATAATAAGTTTATTGTAGACAGAAAACATTACAGATAAGGTTATAAGAATTGGTCGAAAGCAGGTTGAACAGTTGACTCCAGAACTAAGTATAAAATTTCTTGTATCTCAAGAGCAATTCTTCATAAACATTATAGGCGCACCTTGGGAGTAAAACCGACTCGTATGCCGTGACGGCAAATGGCATGACGCTCTCTTATGCCGTGATGCCCCAAAGTCTATATTAAAAATATTTATTTGTCTTGTATTTATATTCTGTACATACATATGTATATATATCATTATAATAAATATAATAATAAGAAAAATATATTTATTTTTCTCCATATTTATGTAAAGAATATCACTATGTCGTTCCTTTTCTTTATGGATTTATTATCTACAGATATGTGACAGTCATGTCAATGACATCGACTGTCAGTATTGAAGTAATTTTTATGAAGATAAAGTTAGGTTATCTTATTTTAGAAAAACGTAAAACAGTAAATAGTTTCCTGTATAAATAAAAGGAAGTTTATAAACTAAACTAGAAGTAAAGGCTTTAAATGTTGTTTTTTGTTATTTCAGGTAAGTTACTCTGTTTAGAATGTGTAAGCTTTGTAAAAACTTGTATTTAATTAAGTTCCGAATAAAAGCAAATTTTGTTATTTCAGAAAACGCAATTTCGTCTTTATTTCACGAAAGCATACCTATCACTATTATAAAACAACATTTTCTGCAAATATTTTAAGAAGTATGGAGAAGTTAAGATTTGATTTTTGTGTGAAAACAGCATCAGATGGAAAATCAAACATTATTTGCATAACCTCAATAGGAACACCTGATGGTCAAACTTATGGCATACCGGCCGAATATCAACCTGCAAGTTTACATCAATCAATAACAAATACATCTAACTATGCCAAGATAAGAAAAACATTGAATAAAAGACATCAGACAAGGAAAATATGGATAACTTTAACTGATGAGATATCAAAGACATATTTAGATGGAGAACAAAATATACAGTTTAATGATTTTTACCTTGAAGAGATTATGGAAAACATAAATGACCAAAAAACTTTAACTAGAAGCTCAAATGAAACACTGGAAAAAGTATTAGAGAAATTACTCGAAGAAAAGCAAAACAAATCTGAAAATCAAAATTTGGGGAAAATTTCAAAAGAGTTTGTGATTGAAAAATTCACTGGTAGAAATGCAAATGCTCACCAATGGATTAAGGATTTCAACAAAGAATGTGAACGCTTCCATATTGATGAAGACAGAAAAAAATTTGAAATTTTAAAACAATTTTTAGAATATTCTAGTGTTACTTGGTACAGTTGCATGTTAATGAAATTTACAGTAGAATCAGAGTGGATTAAATGGGAAAAAAACTTCTGTGAAACATTTGGAAACAAGGGTTGGTCGCCGATCAGATATGCTCTTGGATTTAAATATCAAACGGGTTCATTGCTCGAGTATGCTTTGAAAAAAGAAAAATTGTTATCAGAGGTTAGAAAGACGATTGATACTGGTACTCTTATAGACCTTATAGCCGCAGGCCTGCCTAATTACCTAAGTGATAAAATTGACCGAGACACATTACAAGAAACCGAAGATCTCTACAATGAGATAGGCAAATTAGAACATCTTGTTGGAAGGAACAAATATGAAAAAAAGAATTCCACATACTCTGACATAAAAACAAAAAAAAATGAAGAAAAGAAACCATGCCAAATTTGTGTCACTGAGAAAAAAGGGAAACGTTTTCATCCTGAGGAAACCTGCTGGTTTAATGGGAAAAATCAAAAATCTGTTGTGAAAAGTGTGAATAACTCTGAATTAGAAATTGAACTAAATAAGGAGAATCCAAAAATCTAGAAATATCACCATTAATAAAAGTAAAGTTATTATTAAATGACACTTTAAAAATTACCGGAATTTATGATTCTGGTTCAAATGTGTCGTTAATTAATGCAAAATTATTGAAAATACATGAAAAAGAAGAAGACACACTTAATAAACAAACAGCAAACTTGAAAACTATTAATGGTGAAAAGAAAACAAAAGGTATGGTAACATTGAAAATAAAAATATATAATATTGAAAGAAAAATGAATATTTTTGTGATAGACAATGAAAATTTTCACTATGATTTTCTCATTGGTTTGGATTGTATCAAAAAATTTAAATTAATTCAAGATGAAGAATTGAATATCATACAATGTAATAATCCACAAAAAGAGAATAAAGTGAAAAATGAAGAGGATAACAAAAATAAAGACTCTGAAACAAATATTTTAAATTTAACGAATGTCGAAATTCCTGATGTACTAGGTGACAAAAATGAAAAGGATGTTTCTCTATACTCTGAGGTACGCAAACAAGAAATGAACCATATAAACAGATGTGAAGTAAATTTCAATGAACATATAAACTTCAGTGAATTTGAAATTTCAGTAAAACACCTAGATTTATGTAAACAAACTGAAATTGATAAATTAATAAAAAAATACAAACCAGTCTTTGCTAAGGACAAATATGATGTTGGTACGGTACGAGCTTATGAAGCTCACATAGACTTGATAGTAGATAAATATTGCTACAAGCGCCCATACAGATGCACAGCTGAGGATAGAAAAGAGATAGAAAACCAAATATCAAAACTATTGAAGAACAACTTAATTGAAGAATCTTATAGCCCTTTTGCTGCTCCGGTTACCCTGGCGTATAAAAAAGAAGATGGTAAAAGATCAAGACTGTGTATAGATTTCCGGGAATTGAATAAAATTGTTGTCCCTCAATCACAGCCATTCCCCTTGATTGAAGACTTGATGGTAAAGACTGTAAACTGTGAGTATTATTCCACTTTTGATATAAATTCAGCATTTTGGTCCATTCCGTTGAAAATTCAAGATAGATATAAGACTGCATTCATCACGCAAGAAGGCCATTTCCAGTGGACATGCCTCCCATTTGGTTTAAAGACAGCTCCGGCTATTTTCCAAAGAATATTGAGAAACATAATAAGAAAATATAAACTCTCAGATTTTGCAGTGAATTTCATCGATGATATCCTAGTTTTTTCTAAAAGTTTCGAGGAACATATAATACATATATCAAAACTACTTGAGGCAATACAAACAGAAGGATTTAGACTGAAATTCTCGAAATGCACTTTTGCAAACAATCATGCCAAGTATTTGGGACACATAATAGAAAATAATTCAGTTAGACCTCTCAAAGATTATTTAACAGCTGTCAGAAACTTCCCCACCCCAGAAACAAGGAAAAATATACGCCAGTTCCTTGGGAAAGTAAACTTTTATCATAAATTTGTACCACACAATGCAATTATCCTGGAACCATTACATAATTTATTGCGGAAAGATGTAAAATTTATGTGGACCAAAGAATGCCAGAAATCATTTGATAAAATAAAGGAATTACTATGCTCGAAACCAATTCTAAAAATATTTGATCCAGAACAACCAATAAAAATTTACACTGATGCCAGTATTAAAGGAGTAGGAGCTGTGTTAAAACAGGAAGATGAAAACGGAGAAAATAGCTTACTTTTCAAAAAAATTGACAGACACTCAAAAGAAAAAGAAGGCAATATATTTAGAATGCCTGGCAATTAAGGAAGCTGTAAAATATTGGCAACACTGGCTTATGCATAAAGAATTTATAGTATATTCAGATCATAAACCATTAGAAAATCTGAACATCAAGTCTAGAACTGATGAGGAACTGGGTGATTTGACATATTATTTATCCCAATACAATTTTAAGATAAAATATAACCCAGGACAGTCAAATCAAGAAGCAGACTGCTTGAGCAGAAATCCAGTCTTAGAACCTCATGAAAATACTGAAGATTTTTTAAAAGTTGTAAACTTAATAAACATGGAAGATATAAAAAAGGACCAAGACAAAAATCTAAATCTACAAGATGGAAAATCAAAGTTTATACTGGAGAATAACATTTATTACAAAAAGAATAAAAGAAGAAAAAAAATTATACTATCAGAAGCATTTAGCAAAACACTAATTAGAAATGTCCACAATACCTACTGCCACATTGGGAGAACCCAGATGATAAATAAAATAACCCCTTTCTATACAGCAAAGAATATCACCACAAATATTAAGAAAATTTGTGATGAATGTGACATTTGTATAAAAAACAAATCAAGAAGGAATTCAAAATTTGGTTTAATGTCCCATTTAGGCCCAGCAACACGCCCATTTGAAATTATATCAATTGATACAATTGGAGGTTTCGGAGGATCACGGTCTACAAAAAAAATACTTACATCTCCTAGTTGATCATTTTTCACGATATGCTTATATTTTGACATCAAAAAATCAAAACTCCAATGACTTTATCAAGTTGATAAAAAATGTGACTCAAAGCAATCATATTGATATGGTACTAACAGACCAATACCCTGGCATAAATTCAAAAGAATTTAAAGACTTCCTGAAAAAGAAAAACATAACAATGGTATTCACAGCAGTGGACGCACCATTTTCAAATGGACTTAATGAAAGGCTAAACCAAACTTTAGTCAATAGGATAAGGTGCAAAATAAACGAAGGGGACAAGAAAACAGCATGGACAACTATTGCACATAAATGTGTAGAAAAATATAACGAAACAGAACATACAGTCACTAAGTTTACTCCAAAATATCTTTTGGAAGGAAAGAAAATGGATATTTTGCCACTGGAATTGAAATCAAGATGCACAATAGAAGATCTCAAAAGAGACAGAAAACTAGCATTAGAAAACTCAATAAAATCTCACAACTATAATAAAAAAATATATGATCTACATAGAGAAGAATATAAATTCGAAGTGGGCGATAGAGTATATGTAGAAAACGGAAACCGGCTAAATAGGAAGAAAATGGATGAATTAAGGATTGGACCATACAAAATCCTAAAAAAGATTTCAAATTCAATCTATGAAGTTGATGCTGGACATAAGAAGGCGGAGTCAAACTTCTACCATGTTACAAAGTTATCTCCAATAATGGTTAGCTCTTATATCGAACAATCATTTTGATTTGTTCTCTCCAAGGGTGGGAGATGTAAAGAATATCACTATGTCGTTCCTTTTCTTTATGGATTTATTATCTACAGATATGTGACAGTCATGTCAATGACATCGACTGTCAGTATTGAAGTAATTTTTATGAAGATAAAGTTAGGTTATCTTATTTTAGAAAAACGTAAAACAGTAAATAGTTTCCTGTATAAATAAAAGGAAGTTTATAAACTAAACTAGAAGTAAAGGCTTTAAATGTTGTTTTTTGTTATTTCAGGTAAGTTACTCTGTTTAGAATGTGTAAGCTTTGTAAAAACTTGTATTTAATTAAGTTCCGAATAAAAGCAAATTTTGTTATTTCAGAAAACGCAATTTCGTCTTTATTTCACGAAAGCATACCTATCACTATTATATTTATTTAATGGTTTTCTTTACATAAAAATTATTTCATTAATCATCAGTTTTGATGTTTTACATATCCGGGCGTCCCGTTTAGCTAGTACAGTCGCCAGCATATCAGGTTATACGAAACTGTCAAGTTTCTCCAAACGATTTTAAACTTTAAAATGTTGATAGTTAAGTTCAATGTCGAATGAGAAAATTTTACATTTTGTAGTTTATTGTGTCTCAAACTTAGTAGTAACTTGATGTACTGGCTCTATGTAGCATTCTGAGATAATAAGGATGTTTATTGGGTAAAAAAATAAAGAAAATCTGTTTAGTCTGTCAATCAAATAATAAAAAAAAATGTTAGACACGAATTTTTTGTTTTATCATGTTAATTAAAAATTACTTAGATAAAACACATTAAACTTGGGGAGTGTGGGCTCGGTACGTCACTGCTACGTATAAAATCTAGCGAGCAGTGACGCGTCATGCCACATTTGAACTGAATGTATCGCCGTAATGTTTTGATTACATAAAAAATGAAAAAAATACGTGTCCAATATTTTTTTAATAATCTACACGACGGACAAAAATTTTTTTTTTGTCATCATCCCTATTTCTGGCATGTGGATTTCAACGCACTAACTACCCAAGGCTTGATCTGACTGCCTAAAATTACATTTAACAACCAAATACGTAGGTATTAATTAAAAATTGTAGGTCAGTTAACTCCTAATAATAACTCAAGTGCTACAGCCTCTTATCACGCGTTATTTCACTTAACACGATTTTGTACCTACGATGTAATTTACGCAGAAATAAATCATTTATGATTTACAACAGCTAACACAGTGCGTTAGTGCTGACATAACCATAAATACATAAAGCGCGCGAGTTTGCCGCCATTTTGAAATCATTCGCGCTTTTCTGCGTGTTCCCGCCCTTAGTCGTTTATCTGCTCGCATCTCTAGCGGATTCTATTAATTGATAAACGAAAATCGTTCTTATTTGCATGTCCTGCACATCTTTAATCCTATCGGAAGCTAACACACAAGGAATTTCAACTTGGTCTCTAATCCCCAGGATACACGCTAAGCTAGTTTTTGAAGGTAGAATAGTAAGCTAGTGTTGGTAAACTAGCAAGCTTCGGCTTCGTGTATACAGAACTAGCTTCATTTCTAGGCTAGTAAGCTAGTAACTTTGACTTCGTGTATACAGTACTAACTTCATTTCTAAGCTAGTAACTTTGGCGGGTCTCCCTTGTTTGACCGAAAGGAATTTGACAAATTTTGACTTCCCAAAAAAAAATTCGCATATTTTCATTTGCCAAATTATTACTTAGCAAAAAATCTATTTACAAAAATTGTAACGCAAACCTAATGTTTGGCAAATGAACGTTTAAACTATAACTTGTTTACCAACTAGTACCTTTAACATTTTTTATTTAGTCAAATATTTCAGTTGGAATAACAGTTTTTACGCAAAATCAAATAAGCCAAATATTTAGTATCGTCAGTAAATAAGTAATTAACCTAATCTAAATAGTTCCGGGTAACCTACAAAAAATAATCTTTTTTTCTATTAATGCTAGTCGTTTCTGGCACTCGCCGGCCGCTGCCGTGGCACCGCTCGCTTCGCTCGCTCGTATGAGGTCACAGTTTTAACCTAACCTAACCTAACCATTTTTTTAAAATAATTAACCTACTCTAACTACTTCCGTAAATAAACTAATATCAAGTAAACATAAATTTGACTTGTTTCAGACAAATTCAAGCACAAAAACTTACAAAGAAGTACACAAAAGACATCAAATATAACCAACAAGTCAAATGTTTATTGGTCATTTAATGTTTATGTTCAACAAATCATTTCACACTATTGCTCAAAAAGACCGTCATTGTGGCGTACCAGAGCGAAGGAAAAATAGCATTTCTTCGTCTAGGGGAAAAAGTTTTTTTTTTTTTGTCTGTCAAATGACAATGAGCTTATAAAAACGAAAAAGTATTTAGTCATAAGTAGAATAATCATGAATAAAGATTCGACATATTTTCATAAAAAAAGAACAACATTTTATTTTTGAAAATGGAACTAAAATCGGCGATCTCTTTGGTAGAATGCATGCAATGCGTTGCGGCTGCAGAAGAAATAAAAAAAAGACATTCAGGCGCGAATTCTTTAGAATTTTTCTCTAATTTGCAAATTGAATTAGTGGCCGTAATTTATTTTAAATATTGTTTTGGATTATTTTATTTTCACGCAATCATAGTGAAAAGTAGAGTATAACACGGCACTAAAAACCCATTATAACTCGGTTTCTATTTACTTCCTCGCTAAAGCTCAGGAGTAAAATTACCTCGTATAAATGGGTCATTTTAGCCCCTTATATAACAATCTACTATTGATTTTGATTTAATCCTTCGTTAAAATTTTACTTTAAAAAAGATTTATCTTAAAACAATTTCTCACTGAAACTGTAATTCAAAGTAAAGCAATTCGAACAATTTAATTGGTATTCAGACGACGTGAAAATGAACTATCAAATCCTCTACAATAACTAGGAGTGTTACTCATAATTACTGCTTCCTTTGTTCTTTCACGTTCAAGGCAATCCTTTTATGTTGCTAGCTTACAAAATGGTATTCAAGCAAAATCATTTTCTATTACGAATGAATTCTTATTAAGAGCCGTGAGATTCTCTCTTAACAATGGTCCAGAACCTAATCATTGTGTCATTTATGAACAATCCCTATTCAGAATGGAATGATATCTGACACAGAATGGAAAAGTTGGGCTGATAAGATTGATTGTGTGATTCGCGTATCTCGACATATTCACACACTGAATGTTTTTTTTTTTTGTTATTGTTATATACACATTGCCACGTATATTTACTTGTGAATGAAATTATTTTGCGAATGTTATTATTTTAATTATTGTGAATGTGAAGACACATAGTCTTCACATTCACGTTCAGTCATTGTTTATTTTTTTTCTCTCTCAGTTTGTTTCTAATCATGGTATGGCAGTTTGAGTAATTTATACGGCCTGCCCAAATGTCATTTCTTTGGTATTATCAATCACAAGTCCTTGACATCACTTGATTTCAATCGACATCTTAGGAGATATCATAATTTTAAAAGCTAATGAGTTTTTTTGGTTGAACGTGCTAATCTCAGGTAAAATGGTTCGAATAGAAAAATTATTTCAGTGTTGGATAGCACAATTCTTTAGGAAGGTTATAGGCTATTTAACATCACGCTATAACCTTAGGGAGCCTAGCAAACGACAAAAAGTCGGAAAGAACGCTAAGCGAAATCGGAGTAATTGCGCGGGCGGGCAATGCGATGCGACGGGGCTGAATTTTACGCGGATGAAGTCGCGGGCAGAAGCTAGTTTATTTATAAAATTTCCTCCAGGCGATCATTAGTAATAAGATGTTAGGGTGGCAAAATAAGATTAGTATTCTAAGGTTAAGGAATTTGTGTAAAAAGCTTAACTTAAACTCTGCTCATACTTATTTTCTCTAGCGGTTAATATATCTGTGCGCATAATCTTGTGTAATAACATCTGCTATATTTTCATTTTAATAACGTTCACGATAACATAATTACGTCGGATAAAATGTTCTTTAGATCCCACATACCCTTTTAGAGTTTCGTGGCGAAATTGGGTATAAGAAACAGTAGGAAATTACTACGGTTTTTGTTTGTATCAGGCTATTCAGTCTGAAACTAATTATGACTGATTATCCAAATCTATATTTATTGGTCTCAAGTCACAACAAAAATACGCGGTAATTGGTCTTTCTTGTCCGATTATAGACGAGGATGAGCTGGATGGTGATGGTGGATCCACGCGTCATGTTCATGAACGGGCGCCGTCAGTGGAGACTGATCACCTCTTTTCCCAGGACTTATTGAATTGTTCTATGTATAGAAGCAGCAAGAATAATATACCTATCCAGGATTTTGTCATATCTTGATTTAAAAGAGTGTCCTTGGAATTTCTTGCCCGTTTTCTCCATAGAGATGAGAGAGCTAGTCGACCATTTTAAACATATTTAAAATGGTCGACTAGCTTCAGCTTTCTGACTAAATGACCTGACTTTCTGACAGTATTTTTGAGGTATTAGGAACAGGGTGTAAAGTTCACTCATACTCTATAGTAAAGGGAGGATCCTCCGACCAGACGGGTGTTGTGTCTGGTGGGCAACTGCCCAACGGTTGATGTCGGGATGTTGTATATATGCTAGTCGCGCGGTAAACTCTGATAGCGCGATGCAGGATTTGGTGACGTCAGGTCTTTGATGCGTAGTTCGCATGTGGCGTTGTTGATACCGCCACAGTATAATGTTGATTATAAAAGTTATTGTGATTGTGATTACGGAGTTATTTATAAAAGTGCATGAAGTGTTTTCTAAAAGAAATAGGCACAGAAATAGAATAGTTTTGCCCATTATTCCTAGGACAGCATTATATAGTAAGAATAGCTATGCAATGTGTGGTCGCATATTTAATGCTATACCTGACAGTATTAAAATATTACCGGCTAATAAATTAACAAGGTGTCTTAAAGTATGGTTAAGGGAAAATAATTTTTACTCAGTAAGCGACATATTTAATAAGAGATTGAAAAATAAATAACAATCAAATATAATAATAAAATAAATAATCATCTACCCTTTGACATTAATAATATTTTCTGCTTTTTTAATGTATCCAATAATTATAATTATAATAATATTGCTACTCAATTTTAATTTTATTTGAATTATAACTGTGAGTATAATTACTTAAACCCAAATGTTTGCATGTCACAGTATTATGACTAAGTGTTATGGATCTGTATTTACTCGTATTTATGTTAAGACCGAAATTGTACCAACACTTATGGCAAATAAATTGATTTGATTTTGATTTTTTGATGTAAATGGTTTAATGGATAAATTTCAAATTGAAATAACATTTAATAAAGCGCTTGCGGCAACGAGATCTTCTACAATCGGTCTCTTATTACTGAGAATCGTGGTCACTGGACCCTTTTAAGCGAACAATCTGCCTCCATCGACTCCGGTCCAACGTGGCCATTACCACCTGCTGAAATTTGCTTGAAGACGTAGCTTATTTTACCTGGTCGGACCATCGTGTTGGCGACCGGCCCTGTGTTCTATTGCCCTCGGTATTGCCAAAAATGACCTGCTTTTCAAAACTGCTATATTCCCTTCGCATTATGTGGCCAAAATAGGTCAAAATAGCAGTAGGCAAACTGTAGACAATCGGGTCTTTATATCGAGTTGGGAAAAGACAGACGCCCAAATGGTTTTATTTATTTAAACTTCATGTACAATAGTGGTACATTGGCGAACTTAATGCCACAGGGCATTCTCTACCAGTCAACCTTTGGGTTAAATATAAAAACATAGTTATAGGATAGTACAAAAATAATGTCTAATATACTAAGTTCTTGATTATGATAATTTATATACTTTTATTGATACTAATACACATATACAAATAAAATAAACGAATAGATATTTTAACAAATACCACCTAATAATAATTACTATGGTTAGGCTATTATTTGAGAGTTTTTTAGTCTGACTTATGTAGTGGTTACGAACTTTTCTTTATCGAACTTTGCTTTGTCTTTTCTTTTTTCATATTTGATGATTATATAACTAAAAGTATCAGATAAACCTGTCTCTAATACATTTAGATATGCTTACTATTAACAGCCATAACTAACAAAACACACGAACGCAATAACACCGGTCTAGTCCGATATCTGAATTAATAGACACTGTCCACTGAGCGTGTAGTGGTATGCGGTGTTACCGCATTCAACGTATAGATGTACTTCCGAACCGGACTGGTAGCCGTGATGTGCCGGATTAGTTGGAGTATGCCGTTTACGGTGTCTTGAGTAAAGGCAAGGATATCGAAAGCTGAATACGGAAACCAAAGATATTATTAAGATTTTGGTTTGAGTTGTTAAGAGAAGAATAAAAGGCGACTTACATCTAATATATAAAATTTTCGTGTTACAGTATTAGTTGCCATACTCCTCCGAAACGGAATAACCGTTTTTTTTTTTTTTTTATGAAATTTTATATGTACATTTGGTAGGTCTAAGAATAGGTTTTTATCTATTTTATTTTTAACCGATTCACAGTCCAATGAACCAATGTGGTCTGTTCCATTGTTTTAACAATTATGTCTGCTTATGGGACAGTGAACCTGTTAAGGTTTTAGGTAGGGTAGGGTAGGGTAGGGTGGGTAGGTACGTAGATAGGAAGGGTAGGTAGGGTAGGGTAGGGTAGGGTTGGTAGGTAGGTAGGTAAGTAGGTAGGTTAGGTAGGAAAGAGTAGGGTAGGTTGGTACGTAGGTAGATAGGAGGACACGGTGGAGCATACGGTGCAGGTCGCCCGTCTTGGGCAGAGCACCGCCGTGTCCTCATGGAAGCGATCGGCGGGGGCGATCTTTCGCGTCCGGCCCTGGTCGAGGCCATGGTCCGGAGCGAGAGTGCATGGGAGGCAGTCACGTCCTTCTGCGAAGCAGTAATGCTCGCGAAGAAGGAGGCGAAACGCGTGAGAGAGCGGCAGTCTGTGCGCCCTAACGCCCCTAGTCACCGCAGGAGACGCCCTGGGCGGCGGGAATCGGTAGCCGATTCCCGGCCACCGTAGGCGCGGGCTTGCGGACGGCGAGCTATGGGCAGCTCGCCGTCCGATAAGGACCAGGCCCGGGTCAACGGCACGTTGTGTTCCACGCGCGCCTCAAAGAGATGTCAGCACGCACTGACGGGGTCCGCCAGGCGGTCCTGGCGGACCCCGTCAGTGCGTGAAACCCGCAACTCTCACAGGCACCGGTGTGCCTGTGAGAGTTGCGGGTTTGTCCGAAAGGGATACCGCAGCCCTGGCACACAGGCAACTGAAGGAGCACGGGTGGGTTTTAGTCAGTAAAAGTCTGACACACCCTCCCGCTCCGCCCACAGCGGGAGAAGTTATTTGATAATTTCCCACCCAAAAAAAATATATAAAGGTAGGTAGGCAGATAGGGCAGGTAGGATAGGGTAAGGTAGAGTAGTGGAGTTATACTATAGCTTTTGACGGAACGAAGTCTGTCGGGTCAGCTGGTAACAACATAATCAGCCTATAATGTTTCCACTGCTGTGGCACAGGTTTCCTCTCTTTGAGAGGGAGTAGGCTGTAATCTAACGCACGGGCCCAGTGCGAGTTGGTAGACGTCACGTCTTCGAATTTTTGGTTCTAGGATATGCCGGTTTTCTTAAAATGTTTTTCTTTACCGTTTTGAGAGCAGTGGTGAATGAATTATTTACACAAAGTAAAGATCCTGCTTGAGTTCGAACCCACGACCTAAAACTCGTAAATAGGAGCCGTTACCACAGGGCTACCACTGCTCTATAAAAAGGCGACCAACAAAAGGCATTTACAAGGCAGATGTGAATAGAAACGCCAGAAGAGGACACCCTAGAAGGACATAAGTATGACCTTATCAGTGATGTTCTTCAGAAAGGTCAGGTGCGCAACCAAAGCCAAAGGAGTATGTCAGAATTATAGTTGGTGGCGTTCTGTAATTTCTGCCTATACCTCTGGGAAAAAGGCGTGAGTTTATGTATATATTTATTAAGATTATGGTTTTAATATTTGACCTTATCGCACAGACAAGACAAGAGCAATGACTTAGATACCAACGGATAATAAGAAGCATTGTCGTTTATAAAAACAATACCAACACAATCACATATTACATGGTTTGTTATCTTATTTCCATCCAATAATACATCATGCGCCATGTTATTGATTATGTTCTAAGCTGCACGCCACAGAGTACTATAAACTATACTCTGCACGCACAGATAACTGTCATTCCGACCTCGCCGCCGAGGCCCCGCGCGAAATCCCCGACTAACGAATAGTCCGCCCCGACCCTTGACTGTAAGTGAAGCGCCACCAGCACGCGCTTTAGCTGAGCAGCAAATAATCCAAACTCCCCATGATAATAATCAAAACACTGATTTTATCCAGCCACCGACGGTCCCTTGCCACCCTCCCTCCGACGCTGCCCTAAGCCGAGGTTCGTACCCCACACGGGGTGCCCTTAGCGAGCAGCAGTCGTTTAGTTTATAAGTTTTTACGCCCTGGCTGGAGGCACTAAGATTCGTTAGGAGCTTAAGGCAGCCACAGGAAAGTCCGGTTAAAGAGTCCGAACCTTAGTGATTACACTCTGAGATGCCCTAGATAAAAAAAAAAAAAAACAGATAACTCTAAGCCGGCGGCGCGTACGCCGCTGCCGACTGAATGGAATGTTGCCATTTTTAAATGTTATAATATTATTTTTATAAAAATTATTAGTAATAATTATGTATTGTGTATTTATGTTTTTTTTTTTTATTCATCTCGCTGCACCGGACGACGTCATCACGTCAACGCCGGCTATCGCTGAAAATCAGCGCTGGGGCTCTGTCTCGCATAGAGTCGCAGCATTATGCTGAGCGATGGCCGTTTTGCGTGGATGTGACGCATATTTACTCCCAACTTGTTTTTTTTTTTGTGTTGTGTTTTTTTTTTTGCGTCATGTTTACCGCAAATAAACGTTGTTTCTTTCTTCTTTTTTCTTTCTTTTCTTTCTGTCATTGTAAAAAGGTCCAAACAGTTAATTTTAGAATAAAGCTCAGTAATTTATTTTGGTTTTAAAACGAGAGAAACATTTTTACAAATTTAATTTAAAATACACCCTTCTATAAGTTTTTTTTTACCTGCTCTGTTTATTCATGATCTACTCAAAATACCATTTTTATTAGTCACATTATTATTCTCAGTAAAGAATATTGGCCTAAATAACAAGTCCTAATACCTACACAAAATGATAAGCCCCGCAAAATAGACGAAACAAACCGTTGTTGTTTGAATTTCTTCTCATTACACGTCTCTGCTTTGTTCAAAAAACCATAATATTCTGAGACGAAGCCTCCTTTCGTTGCAACTTTTTTGTTTTTTCTTTTTAATTACCAAACGCTGATACATTTCCCAGGAGGTTTTTGAGGTTTTAAATGCAAAGTCTGGCAACTAATAAAATCCAAAAAACAAAAAGTAAAGTCGTTCTTTTTTTAAATATTGAATGACTTCATTGATATAAGTTCGAGTAGTGTACCTAGCTTATTAAAGTGGAAAATGCAATAATTTTATTTAAAGAATGTTGGCAGCAAATCTTAAAATTTAATCTTTTAGCGCGTTTTGCTTTTGTGTAAAAGTAATTTTAAAAGAAATTCGAATGCATTCCAATTTGGGTATTACATTGGAGTGGTTCACGTCCAAGATAAACTCAGAAATTACATATGAATTGAAAGAGTCACATTGGTATTGAACCAGATTTCCCACAGCTCATAGCCTCATATATGAGAGGCGAGGCTTTAAGCACTGACATCGTGAGGAAACCTGGACTTATAATAATAATGACATACGCTTAGATCAAATACTTGTCTAGATGACACATTGACCGTACCGAACGGCCCAAATAAAGTCTACTATAATTGGTAGACTCACTTCTCACAAACGTCAGTGTCATTTGAATCACTTAAGGGAACGTGCTCACGTAAAATTATTAATTATGCCGATATGGTTTGTGCTATCAAATTGTGTCGTAATTATGTCAGAAAACCGTATAATAACACCAAGATCACTTTTCGCCGGTAGGTTTTTTTATTTAACCACTATTAAGAAAACACGATTTTTTATTCATTTTTGTAGGTTAGTCTGATTAGCTGGTGTTGTCAGTTTATTACTAGGGAGTCATGGCGAAACTATGGGAGACAAAATACAAATATCATTACGTCTAAATTCTAAAAAAAGAAAAAAAAAACACCATTTTTGTAAATCAGATAACGTAGCCCAGGCAATAAAATTAAAGAGAAAACTGTTCCGATAACAAACACAAAGAGATGGGTTTTGATTTATAAATTACTGTATTTTTTTTTCATTGTATTTTTTGTTGTAACAAAATTAAATAAAACACTAATCTACATAATAATTACTTTATTTAACCTATTTTGTTTAACTTTCATCTTATTAAATAATGGAGAAAGGGTAAGTTAATAATTTGGAGCAGGCATCCCTAAACACGCACACCTTGACAGTTTGACTACAATAAGTACACGAGCGGTACTTACACATATCACGTAATTGGAGACAGTTTTCGGGCGTCGTTTGTTTGCATTGCTCCATCTAGACAAATAAATAATCTAAGGACATACATACGTCTGAAATCGCCAATCCATCTTGTTAATCTAATGCTCGTGATTTCTCTGTATGAGATGAGGCATTTGCCCCGCAGCGGGACAAAAATAAGCTGGTATTTTTGGAGTTTTTTGTTAAGCAGAATATAATTGTGTAAAAAATATGCTTGCGTGTAAAAATGTCCACTATGGAACGAGTACCTGCTAAGAAGGAAACAGAAATACATACAGTACCACTATTTTCTTAACGTCCTTCGGCAAACTTCGTGTTTCATCAGTCACCGGATTCCTATCAGTTGAACTTTGCACTTGGTGCAGACCGAACGCTCTCTATACACTTCCGAGTCGATTGAGAGTCTGTATTACAGACTCTCAACAAACAGACTCTGTAACAAATGCAAAGGGCAACTGATAGAAATCCGAAGACAGACGAACGACGAAGTTTACTGTGGGACATTAAGAAAATAGTTGTACTGTACGTAGGTACATACAGACATTTTAAGGTAGGCTTAGAAATTATTATCTGATCCCTTTGGTACCCTTATGCCTGTTTTTACCAATACCAGACGACACCTAAACTAATGCCTAGCGCTAGTAAAGACAGGCATTAGTTTCGGTACCCCAATAAAAGTTAATCTACTAAAACTTGACCAAACAGCTTGTCATTAAAAACTCTATTATGTATCATTTAAGGCGAAAGCCTAAGGGTAGTCCGTGAAATTAAAATTTTCTTACGTTTTTAGGGTTCCGTAACTCAAAAGGAAAAACCGGAACCCTTATAGGATCATTTCGTTGTCCGTCTGTCTGTCAGTCTGTCAAGACCCTTTTTCTCACAATGCGTGGAGATATCAAGTTGAAATTAATGTCAAATACGTAAGTTTATGCTCTCTTAGAGCTCTGAAAAAATCAAGCTTCTAAGTCAACGCAATAAAAAGATACAGCCATTTATGCGACATTTATGCGATATTCGCAAGTAAATCAAAACCTATAGGATAGTTCCCGTTGACCTAGAACCATGAAAACGTCCGAAAATTGTTAATTTGTAGTTTTATCACATAAAAAATAGTTTTTACGTTTACAAACTTAAATTTGCAGTTGGAGAACTGACCGTCACGTATATCGATGTATGGGAGAACATTTTTTCAACTACAAAATTAAGTTTGTCATTCAATCATACTTTATCTTTTGCCAGAGTAATGTTCTCCCATACTTACATACCGACTTATATTTACAGTTGAAAAACATGTTCTCCTATACATTCCGTATGGAAGAACATGTTTTTCAGCTACGATGTTAAGTTTGTTCTTGGGATAAATTCATACCAACTACGGAACCCTTCATTGTGCATAATCCGACACGCACTTGACCGGTTTTTCAATTTGCGTATCAGGTTGTATGTTGATCTAAATATGATTTGCGGCCGTCTATAATATTGATTTAATGGATTATAACTATAAAAAACATCAATACAACTCTCTAAGTTCATATACTCCTATTGAATGACTATTTCATGAAATCTGGACATTTGAGGATTATACTAGCATAAGGAGTTGTAAATCTGATTCTAATGATTACAGTTCTGTAAATAAATATTTTGTATGGTCGCGAATCACACTTTATTCAATATACACCCAGAAAAAGAGCTGCAAATTGCACAAATCGTAAGAAAATTTGAATTTCACGGGCTACCTTAGCACAAGATTATGTCTGGACTTTAAAAGAGACTGACCCCTGAGTTTGTTTCGCCATTTCTTCTCAGTGATAGTCAGATAGGAAATGTCGACTTCCTCAAGCTTGTTTTTATATTTTTTATATGACGTGTAAAAGTGATTCCGATATCCTATTTACAGAATAAACGATTTCATTTCATTTCATTTCTTCCTTAAGAGCGCCCAACCCGTCATACTTTTCATACAAACGCTCGTACGTGATTATAGCGTTGGAACATATCTTTCAATGAAAATGTTTAACTAATTGGTATCATGTGCACTATATTTAGGTTTCTATGAAAGCAAAAAATTAAAATTTGGAGAAACAAATTCAGTATAAGCCTCCCAAAATGTGCTTTTTGCACACATTTTACCTGAACTTTGGCATAATATACTCATAAATTGTAAAAGTAAAGAAAACATCTCCATAGAAACATCGCACATTTAATGGAGATTCTAATTGGCATACATTTATTTCACAAACTTTTAAGGTTTTCTCAAAAACACGTATTTACTGGAACAAGTTTTATGAAATATCCGCACACTATTTTTCGTTTAATGATTTTGCGTTCTCACTTGCCTGTTAGCATTAACATTGCGCTGGATGGAACAACAAGCTTTTCAATCATGCTCGCGTTGATGATAGATGGACCGGGAAGGGCCCTCTTAAAGAAGTCTCACTGACTGTCGTTTCTACAATTTACTATTTTGTTAAAGATCAATTAATCGACTGATTTTGAGCTACGTGAATTACCGGGTAACGCTTGTCTGCCCCGGCCCTTCGTGCTCTGAAGCACTTCGATTCGCTTCATCAGACATGAATCATACATTTAAGAACCGGGACTAACAAGGCGTGACTTTACATAATCAATAATTTAAGTCAAAGTTCAACAACCCATCCACACGACCTTCAAATAATTTATATCTAACATGAAGGGAATCTTGTCTAACATTCTACTGTAGACAACTTTACGAGTCGGACGTCACTACAGCAACACATTCAAAGTGAAATATATATCCCTTAGGTGCTCCTTAAGGTGCAGTCACACGGGCAAATTAAAAATCAAAATCAAAAGTCATATAAATTCAAATTAGGTTGAGAATGCAGTCAACAGAGACGACAGTCACCCAAAACGCCCTTCACCACTTCCTAGTGCTTTTAGCTGGGAAGAACAAGTAGCGCAACAAACTCCCCAGCAGCACAGCTGTCTGTTCAGTTAGATAAACTTGATTCTATACAGTAGTAGGTATGCAAAGTGATTAAAATTATTAGACACAGAACAGTAAAACTGTTTGCCATATGTCAGCTAGCACACGCCAATATATCAGCAAATACAATGAAAACTATACTCAAGCAAAAAAAAAACTAAAGATGTAAACAAAACTTAATCTATTACCAAATTAAAGTCTCCTGGAATAAGTGCTTACTTATGCAATGCTGGATACTACTGGATAGTTAAATAATTGCTCGGGCAATTTTTGATAAATATAACGTCATGACAAACATCCCGCAGTTTTGCTGGAGTACTGCCACAGCATAAAGCGTGATTTTACGGCCCAACATTATTGCCCAATTCTGAGCAATGTCATACTATCACAACATCGACAAGCAATTCACTACAATGTAACAATTTTTGCTCGACTGACCTTATATTGAGCAATAGGGAGCTACTTAATTTAAAGAATTAAACTAAATTGCTGTAACTATGCATCTGTGCCGTGCAATAATTGGTCGAAAATTGCCCGTGTAGCCGCAGCTTTAGGTGACCCTTAGAGGTTTACGAGACGCCATAAGACGTTGCAATACATCTTATATTGCATGTTTGACAACACATGTCGGGGATATTGCTCGAATTTCTAGCAAGATCTGCGTTTTAGGCAAAGGTATGAGAAGGATGTTGTGTATTTAAAGGGCCAATCGTTCGGTTTTATTGCTCGAGTAGTTTTATGTTGTATTAAAGTTTCATGTTTAATTCAAGTGTGTTTTATGTCCTAGGGCAGTGTGCGGTGCTTTGATGGTCTCATTTGACGGAGTTATGGAGACATTAAATGCTGGTGTTTCTGTTCAGGTGTATTCACTACTTTAGTTGTGTGCTGTTTTTCAGATTGCATGACTAATTTAACCTCAACTACAGATTTTAGACAGCTCTCAAGACAGCGTCCCGAATTTACGATACGTTTACTCCGCACGATCGTGCTACACCCACTGGTCACGTGACAAAGTCGCAAACAAGAAACAAACACAATAATAACAAAGAAATAAAAATATTTCAGTACATTTGCAGATATAATAAATACATAAATAATAGATAAGCGAAATGTTAGTATCTTATTCACGATCTTCTGACTTTGAATGTCAGTATGTTAAAACTTGTTCTCATACCTAAAACAGGACATCCTCTCTCCTACTCTTTTGCTGTGCCCTACAGGGTCCATAATGATCTAAATTATACAGTTACCACCTAAGTACACATTATGGTAAAGCAATAAACATATTGAGCATTGAGTATTGAAATAATTTTATTAAAATTTCGCTTCTATTGTTAAGATTTTCAGAATTTACCTACAGTGTTTTTTCACTTGCGAAATAACCAACTTATCCGGAGTATCCTGTTCTACTAACTGTTTTACCGGTAACCGACATAAAAGACCAAAATATACCCACAACCAATAATAATAACCCCACCGCTACGTTGACGTCGTGGTGGGGCTTGCGAGCTCCGACCTCTAGGTCTATAGCCGGTAGAGTTTACTTTGCCGGAACAGGTCTAGGGTGAAGAGCCAGACCAAGAGAGATATAGAAACCCGCAGGGCAGCATGTGGCGAGCTGTTGGGCAGTAGCGACCTCACGGACCCTATCTCCCGGGAGAAGTCCTGTTCCTCATCTCTGGCTTGCCTTTATTGAACGGCCAGAGTGAGCACTGATGAGGAACAGAGCTTCCACCTCATTCGTGCTTTTATTGGCTGGCTTGAGTGGATATCCGCAAGAGGAAACGTGCTCGGAGGAAGGAAGTGTTCCAGTAAGTTCTAGTAGGGATCATGACCATCTTTCGGGCTCTGGGATTGTTCTGATAGTCGTGGAATACCTCTCGAGTCCTCAAGTATCTCAGGATATGTTGCCTCCTTGTTGCTACAGCACTAAGTTCTAGCGCCCGTTTCCGGAGGCCCATTATTGCGTTTAGCAAGTCACCCCCTGCCATATTAACCGTGTACAATAAAACATTGATCAGGAAGGGGCCATAGTCCTTCCATAGCTTGATGTAACCAGTCCATTTTAACCACGCAAACCCATAGCCCAATATCTTTGTTTCCATATCCTGCAATAGTCCTACACCAACCGGGTAATGTCCTTGGGTGCACTTGCATAGTGCGTACAGGGATAGTCGTCGGTTGGTGCCTCATTTAATTAAAAGCGTCTAACGGGCCTCTACGAGTTAGCTTCGGCTCCTCGTACGCCTTCCAAAACTCCCTAAGACCTCAAGTCCCGAGATATGCCAAAAACATTTTAGAAAAAATTATAATAATACTAGTCTATTATGTTATTATCCAACTGCAGGGACTTCTCTGTATGGCCACTTGACATACAGAAGACATGTGCTTTGATCATCAAACTTGCTGAAGGCGGGTAGGCCTTTACACTTGCTCATATAAATTACTAGCTACCGCCCGCGACTTCATGCGCGTGAAATTTCTTGTTCCCCAATTCGTTCTCGAGATATCATTAAAAAAGGCGTTCCATACAAAATGAATTTTCTTACTAAATTTTTTCGTGACTTTTTCGCATATTTTAATTATTATTTTGCTATTTGGAGCAGAGACAAATCCAAAAAAATAATATCATCAAAAGTTACACTGAAAAAAATATTTAGCCTAACTACTTCGGCTATTTCAGGAATAATCAAAGTTTGACAAGACTTCATAAAAGTTAACTTGATTTTATAAAAGTGATATACAACAGCCAGCACAGGTTTTGGTTACATGTTGCATAAAGTTATGTGGTCACTTTTTTGTGTTACATGTTGACGAAAGTTTGGTTATGTATAAGCAAACATTTTTTTCAGTGTATAAACGGTGTAACTTAAATCCTGAGTTGAGCTATACGATTACTGACAAATGCTTGCACTGACTGGACAGGTCCACTCAAATTTATGTGGTTTTTTCCTCAAAAGACCATTTCAGACACGGATCTACATGGTCCTCACATGATCTGACCAAGATTATGTCTGGGCTTTAAAAGAGACTTTGATCCCTGAGTTTTTTTCGCCATTTATTCTCAGTCGTAAACAGATTGGAAATGTCGACTCCATTTAGCTTTTTTTTTTTAATTACTTCTTAATGTGATTCCGTTATCCTATTTACAGAATAAACGATTTCATTTAGTTTAATTTCACTAACCCGACTTTGTTTTATATATAGTGCGAGTCTTTATAATGTGCACATATCGAAATGAGGGAATCTATGCTTAATTTTATCTACGGAAAAAATACAAAAAAAAACTATATTTTTAATTTTTTGGTGTTTTTTTTTTATTTCAAAATTTCTCAATAAGACGAAAAAATTATGAAAAAAAAAACTGATGTTTCCTAAAAAAAACATGTTTCTTTTCAACTGAGGGTAGTTTTTTCCCCAATTTTCATCGTGATAGATCATTTAGTTTAAAAGATACACCGTTTTGTTTACACTGGGAACAATTTTTTTTTAAACTTCCATCACTACATATTATAAAACAAAGTCCTCCGCCGCGTCTGTCTGTCTGTCTGTCTGTCTGTCTGTTCGCGATAAACTCAAATACTACTGCACCGATTCTCATGCTGTTTTCACCTGATAGCTTGGTTCTCTAGGAAGGTTTTAGTATATAATTTGTTATGTTTTTGTATGCATTTTTGTATGAATTAACGATATTTGTTGGAGGTGTCGGAAAAAAATAAGCCGTCTGGGAGCTTTCAACGAAAACGCTGTCTAAACCCTTTGAGATATAACAAAATAATGTATGGTGGAATTGTGTATCATAAAAAGGTCTTCAAAAAAGTCCACGATGGCATATGTCTATCTCTTAAGGATAACATACTATATCCATTTTATTGACTTTTTGTAGGTATTTGTTTGCCGAATTTTACTCTTGGAAATACGATTACGATAACAATACGCTATAATATCAGTAGCTATTAGCCAAATTATGTTCGTAGATAAATAAGCTAGCTACTTACGTGTATTTCAAACAGTATACAAGAATATTTATCATAAAAACATTACTAAAAACGGCGGCCTTATGATCAAAATTTGTGCATTCCAAAACTTTCGTTACTTTTTCACTGACATATTTATCACTTTTCGATAAACTAACACTCAATACGAAATCTACACTTATTTCTCAGTAATTCTGTATAAGATTCTTCTAAGATTAAACCGTTTTCTCATTGAATCCATTACTTTACGCACGTATAACCTTGATGAATGTTTACATTAAGCATCGCGTCACACCGCCACACGACCACAGAGTATAGGCGTATTTTGTTTTCTTTTTTTGTTCGTTTAGTGGTGTTCCCGCTAAAATGTCAACCGGTCAATTATTAGTCGATTAATCGAATTCTACATCCAGATCGTGTTGCAAGTACAAAATAAATGTCTAATATTTCGTCCAATTGCGAACGTGACCCTGAGAAAAGTTAGTACTTACGTGAATTATTCTAAAATTATTATTTGTGTCGCAATTTTATTTCGTGTTGTATTTGGTACAATTGATTGCTTTAAGAATTTGAGTGAAATTTCGTATTTTGATTTTGTGTTTGTTATCTTTAGGTAAAGACTCATTCACGTTCAGAACATAAGTACTTTTACTATCTGATAACATCTCTACGTAGTGACTGTGCGGTGGGATGGGATAGGATTTCTAATGGCCTTTTAAAAAGACACATGGCCATTCTTGTGCCGCCACTTACATACATCTGCAACCTCGCTCTCAAATCAGGTCAATTTCCCAAACCATTCAAAAAATCCATTATACATCCTATATTTAAGGGTGGGGACAGAGACAGTGTCAACAACTACAGACCTATTGCTGTGCTTCCTGCCCTATCCAAAATTTTGGAGAGGATCATGAACAATAGGCTCGTTGACTACTTAGAAAAGTTTAACATATTGTCACCCTCTCAATTTGGTTTCCGGGCCGGCAAATCAACGTCTGATGCGGTTCATGATCTGACTAACTATGTTGTCACAAACATGGATGGGGGGCAGAAGGTGTTGGGTATCTTTTTAGACCTTGCCAAAGCTTTTGACACTGTTTCTGTACCCATTCTTATTCGAAAAATGGAAAGAATGGGTATAAGGGGGGTTCAACTCAAACTTTTTGAGGATTACCTGAGTGAGCGTACCCAGTCCGTTAAAATCGATGACATTATCAGCGAAGAGTGCACCGTTACTTATGGTGTGCCTCAAGGTAGCGTGCTCGGCCCGACCCTTTTTCTCATATACATTAACGAGTTGGGTTTGCTCACAATTCCCAAGGGTAAAATTATAACTTTTGCAGATGACACTGTCCTTCTCTTTAGCGCAAAATCATGGCATGAGGTTTACGCGTCTGCTCAGACAGGCTTTGACGTTGTAATGGGGTGGTTGCGTAGGAATGTTCTCACACTAAACGCGGACAAAACAAAATACCTTGCCTTTTCTCTAAAGTCCTATACACACACAACTCTAACGACTCCTTTGTATTCCTTAATTGCCCACTACTGCTCTGACCGAAATGACAACACATGTGGTTGCACCCGCCTACAAAAAGCAAATACTGTAAAGTACCTAGGTATCATAATAGATTGCAACTTGAGATTTCACGAACACATCAACACCCTCGGTAATAGGTTGCGTAAACTAATATTTGTCTTTAAGACTCTGAGACACGTAGCTGACGTCCGATTGATGAAATCAATTTATTTTGCCCTTGCTCAATCCCTATTAACATACTGTATAACGTCGTGGGGTGGTGCACCTAAATACACAATCATACAATTGGAAAGAGCGCAGAGAGCTATTTTAAAGGTATCTTCCTTTCTACCTTTTCGATATCCCACAGCACTTTTATATAATGAGAGTAAAGTCCTTACTGTACGTCAGCTGTTTGTTCTTCAAACGGCCCTTAAACAGCACGAACTCCTTACCTTCAACTCCTCGCTGTTACAAAATAAAAGACGTTTTGACCCAGTAGATCGCCTTGGTAAACGACTTACCACTATGTTCTCCAAACGTTTCTTTTGTTACCTTGGCCGATTTCTCTATAATAAAATTAATAGGACGTTATCGATTTATGAGCTTACCAAAGCTAAGTGCAAAATGAAGGTTAGGAGTTGGCTCCAGGAATTAAATTATGAAGCTACGGAAAAACTTCTAGCTTCCATGGTATAGAAAATTGTACCTATATTTTTATTTTATTTACTTTGCATTCAGTGCTTCCTATCATATTTCCTTACATTCACACACACACCACACACACACATACTAACCCTAGAGTAATAGTGTTACCCGTCTTTTCTTTTTTTTTTTTAAATTCTGGTTTTATATAACTTACCGCATTTGTGTACGAGTGCATAATCAAAAATTAATGTAACTACTTCCTAAGGGGTGGAGTCCTGGTGTCCTGAAATACAGGCTTTACGCCTAGCTTAGGCACCAGTCTCCCACAATATTTTTTAAACCATTATTGTATTGTCCTTGATCATATTTTGAAAATGTATTACATATATATTGTGGTGAGAAATAAATCCTTATCTTATCTTATCTTATCTTATATTAAATCATTTGTTTCGGTTTCTATTCACATAGTGTTCATGAAGAAACCATAAAACCATAGTTATTATTGTGAAATGTTAAAAGTTTGATGTCAAGCTCGATAGATGGCGTTGACGTCGAAATAGATCTCGCTATGGTTTCGTTACCGCGATTTGGTTGGGGTCTCGCAATTTTAATTAAATATACCAGCTTAGATCAGTACACAATTGTGGTTTTATTTTCAACCCTATTAGTGTGCACATTAGTTCGATAGTTCAACTCATTACCAGCTCGGTAATAAACACATAGTGAGTCACATTAAAATTAATATTAAGTTAGAATTTTGAGATATAGCCTGGGATATGGAGAGGGTAGTACATAGGGTACTTTTTATGCGATAACCGACATCCACGCGGGCGAAGCCGCGGGCAAAAGCTAGTACAAAATAAAATATTTATTTTTATTTTTATATGTTTGCCGTAGATCAAATTAAGCATAGATTCCCTCATTTCGATATGTGCACATTATAAAGACTCACATTGTATTTAGATAAGTCCAGGTATCCTTATCTACAATCACAATCAATAACAGACCTCACAATAATACAACTCACACATACTAACGAGAAAGAAATGTCATAAACACGGAATTCATAATATAAAAGAGCATGTACTACACCACAAGTATATGACTTGGTATGTATCGGTTACCGTTCTATCGGCAAAGATGATTTATTACTGACCTCCACAACGGGAAATAATAAAGCCTGCCCACATATCCGAGACCGTATTAGGGTGCACATAAAAACCGGTATAAAACGGGAAATTCCGACGGCTGGTTTGCTGCAGACTCGTTCATATATGTAACACCGGTAAAATACCGAGCTTACAATATTACTTCTTATAATATTGGCTACGTTTAGTTTGAGTGAAACAACTGTTTTATGGTTTTCCTCTGATCTTAAGGATAGGGTATTTTATATAGTTATTAGGGTTCGGTAGTAAACCGGTAATAGTTTAGTTATGTTCTTACGTCCATTCTTAAGGACACTAGTCGATCATTCGTCCATATAAACGCAGTATGGTGATTACTCGTCTGTTTGACGGTATACATAAAAAAAAAAACAATTTGTCTCTCCATTATCTAGTCCTGTATGGAAGCAGAATTGGAAATCAAATATTGGTTATGAAGGTAACATAATTATGTGTGTCAAAACATCCATATTTCAACACTAAGTTCAACTCATTTTTGGGCGTAAATAACGATTATCTAATGTGAAAATGACAAAATATAAACCGTACAGGCATAGATAATGTATTTAAAAGTTCAAATATTTTGAGTACTGATATTGAGTAGTTTTGTCATTATATTTTAGTGGTATGAGGAACAGGGTGTAAAGTTCACTCATACACTATAGTAAAGGGAGGATCCTCCGACCAGACGGGTGTCGTGTCTGTTGGGCAACTGCCCAACAGACACATATGCTAGTCGCGCGGTAAACTCTGATAGCGCGATGCAGGATTTGTGACGTCAGGTCTTTGATGCGTAGTTTGCATGTGATGTTGTTGATACCGCCACAACATCAATACGCCTAAAGATCTGGTCATAAAATGAAATCGTGCGTGTGTGCGTCATAACTGTTGGTAGGCTATACGGGAGTGTGTATCCGTGCGCACACTAACTTCTTACTGCTCATCACAGAGTCTGTCCTTTTCGCCCACGAAATTGGATGAAATAGCATGCAATTTGACCACACCCACCAACGATTTCGAGCCGTCGACTTGCATCACCTTAACTGAATATTATCTACACACCTTCTATTAACGTGGAACATCAATCAACTCAGCCTATTGCAGGACACTGTTGGACATAGGCCTCTCCCAGGTTGCGCCACAAGACCTTGTCCTCCCTTCTGCATCTAGTCTGTTCCCGCCGTCTTTTAAAGGTCTTCGGTCCATCTAGCTGGAGTCTCTCACTACGCTTGCCGATACGCGGTTTCCACTCCAGGACTCGTCTGCTCCACCGGCCATCGGTCCTTCGAAAAACAGGGCCAGCCCACTGATACTTCAGCTTGCGTACTCTGCAAGGTATGTCGGTAACTCCTGTCCTTTTCCGGATAACTAGGAACATGAAAATCGTCAATGGGGATATCATTTTTGTAGTCACCAGTTGGCGTTACTGGCGAGTAATTTTATATGTTTTGGATGTGTTTAAGTACTCATTAGTTCATTAAATGTGTTCAGAATAGAACGAGTTATCAGGATGTCATAACAAAAACATTAATAAATATTTATAATTTCTAAGAAAGCATTGGGAGTGTGTCATGTCAACGCGACCATATAAGGTATTGCGCAGGCGACTGATACATGATTGGTTGTCACATCTCGATGCGAACTCTAAAAACGCGACCATATAAGGTACTAGCTTTTGCCCGCGGCTCCGCCCGCGTGGATGTCGGTTATCGCGTAAAAAAGTAGCCTATATCCTTGTCCATATCCCAGACTATATCTCTGCCAAATTTCATGACGATTGGTTCAGCGGTTTTGGCGTGAAAACGTAACATACAGACAGACAGACAGACAGATAGACAGACAGAGTTACTTTCACATTTATAATATTACTAGCTGTTGCCCGCGGCTCCGCTCGCGTGGATGTCGTTATCGCGTAAAAAAGTAGCCTATGTCCTTCTCCATATCCCAGGCTATATCTCTGCCAAATTTCATGACGATCGGTTCAGCGGTTTAGGCGTGAAAACGTAACATACAGACAGACAGACAGACAGACAGTTACTTTCACATTTATAATATTAGTATGAATATATAGTATATATAGTATAGTATATATAGTATATAGTATATATAGTATATATATATAGTATAGTATAATAGTATATATAGTATGGATGCCCCAGGCGACACACACCCTCATTGGCTAAAATTCTTGATCACTGCTCTCTTCGCCTCACACACCCCTTTATTGTATAAATACGTCCGAACGGCACGAGAGCGGACGAGCGGAGAGTTTTTGCAGTAGTTTGGTTCCTGTTCCCGTTCTCATGTAAAATAGATAACTGAAATAACGTGTGTCCTTCGTAATAAAAGTGTGATGTACCTAGAGTAATACAGATTGTAATAGTTAAACCTAAAGTTCTAGTATTTGCCTGTGACTTGATACTCGTAAATAACTCAATTTACTTTTTTAATATAGACTAAAATTATTACCACACGTGTCTCATTTCACGCTCAGTACTAGCGCACAAATGTACCTCCTGACATTCGGCCTCGTGCAAAATGTTTATTTTACATTAAAAAATAATAAATTAATATTAACATTATCATGTACCTAAAATTGGCAACCATTAAGCAGACAAATGTTATTCTTCCTCCGAGTGCTACGAAATTAGATCCTAAGTTGTTACTTAAAACCTTAGGCCATAATCAATCAGGAATGGTACAATATTTACAATTATGAACAACTAGCATTTGCCCGCGGCTCCGCCCGCGTGGATGTCGGTTATCGCGTAAAAAAGTAGCCTATGTCCTTTTCCATATCCCAGGCTATATCTCTGCCAAATTTCATGACGATCGGTTTAGCGGTTTAGGCGTGAAAACGTAACATACAGACAGACAGATAGACAGAGTTACTTTCACATTTATAATATTAGTATGGATAGTATATATAGTATAGTATAATATGGATAGTATGGATTAGTAACAATTTACGATAGAAAATCCCGCATACAGAGAACGTTCAGTTTCACATTTGACATTTCTAGAGACCTCACTCTACGCTAGTGCCTCTAGCGGCGAATTCCATCGCGATAGTCCTGATTAACTGGTTTCGGTTGCATAGTGCATAATGAGGCTATAATGTTCCCAGTACTGGCCCTGCTGAGTCACAGGCCTACTCTGCGTGAGAGGGAGCGGGGTTTATTTTAAAACAAACAGATGGTATCAATTCTTAACATGATCAAAACCTTTTGACTTTGACTATGGCAATAAACGTTTTGACTTTGACTTTGATTTTGATATTTTTTTAAATTTATGCACGTCATCATCTGCTCACCTTTTCCCGACTATATTGGGGTCGGCTTCCAGTCCAACCAGCAGCTGGATACCAGTATTTTACATAGAGCGACGGCCTATTATTGAACACCAAAACCCATGACTGGGTAATACGATGGCCCTTGGTAAGACTGGTTGTTCATGAAGAAACCATAAAACCAAAGTCATTATCGTCATTATTGTAAAATGTTAAAAGTTTGATGTCAAGCTCGATAGATGGCGTTGGCGTCGAAATAGATCTCGCTATGGTTTCGTTACCGCGATTTGGTTGGGGTCTCGCAATTTTAATTTAATATATCAGCAATAAATCAGTACACAATTGAGGCGTCTAAATGCAAACCCCGCCAAAAGGATATCTGGATATTGAGTTATTGATGAGTTTTAAATTCAATTGGTGCACGACACATTTACACAAGTCTCCATTGGTCCGCCATACTATTCGTAAGGTCACTTGGTGCAAAAGCAACCGCTGTGATTGGTTGTTTTCGTTGTAGAAGAATTTGAATTTTACCCATGCCATTTGTAGTGGATTTTGTTACCAAGCATAAGGTTGGAGGCTCAATTTAGTACTGTTAGAGAGAGATTTGCTCGGAAATGAGTTTGCCACTTAGTACAGAATTGAGAAAACTTTCAAAAGAGAGAATAAAGTCGGTTTCAAGGTAAAATCGTTTTAGCGGGGTTTGCAATTAGACGCCTCTATTGTGGTTTTATTTTCAACCCTATTAGTGTGCACATTAGTTCGATAGTTCAATTCATTACCAAATCGGTAATAAACACTGGTTATCATACAATCGGGCTTCTGACTTGCGACTGTCAAAGATCTACAAATGACAGTCAGGATCCACGGTTTAACGTGCTATCCGAGGCACGGAGGGGTCTCCATGTGTAATGGATGGTCACCCATCCATGAACCGGCCGCAACAAGCGTAGCTTTAACTTTGATCGACACGTGCGGCTGTTATTATTTAGCCACGAGCTCCTCTTTTTTACATGCGCACATAATCTCGTAAATTGAAAACAGCTCTTCGTAAAACTAAGTATACTCCATTTGAAATAAGATTACACAATTAAGTTAACCTTTTTTACAGTCGGTTCAACCGATTTTGACTCCTATTGCGTTGGTGGCATGACAAATGGCAGCTGCAGTAAACAGTTGGTATTGTAACTACTTTTTTGCATTTAATGCCATCCTTATGCCTACAGAATAGAAGTCCAAATCGGTTGAACGGACTGTTAAAAAGGTTTATTTAATGTCCAATCTTATTTCAAATAGAGTATAGGTTTCTTTCTACTTCAAACTTTCTTTTAAGATAGTTTTTCGTGCAACTTCTACGCCACTCACTTAACGTTATTAGTTATAGATAGATAACCTATTTTCCGGGAGAAAACGGAACGATGTGCCTTGAAAACTTCATCTTACCGTTCGTTATTTGTACGCGATGAGAAAGCAAACACAAGTAATAAGATTTTTGTAATGCTTTTGTGAGTCCTAAATAGAGTTATGTTATCTGATAATGACTTGTTATGTTATGTGATAACATAAAAATACAGTAAAATATTCTATTATTTTACCACGAACTAATCTGATTCTGTCTCGAATAATCAAGATAAAAAATGTGTGATTATATTCTTGACCTTTCATAGTTACTTGCAACTGACCTACGTAGATATATTACAGTTACCAAAGGTCAGCGAGATCAGAAAATAACACAGGCATGCAATTGTGTGAAATTATCTAAATATCGTCGTCTTAGTAGTGAAGTTAGCTATTCCACACTAAACTAGTTCTAAGATAAAGATAAATCAAAAATTCGCCTCTTGATTTTTTGTTCCTAGTTTCATTTAACTCCTTTCACGTCTGAATGAAAAACCAAACCTCTAGTTGAGATACCACTTAGATTTCTTCACCACTAGAATCTCCGTCTAACGACGAGTATGGTAGTGTTCATAACTCAATTCGGTCAAAAGTGTGCCTTTGCTCTCTTCACCACTAAGGTGACGATATATGAAACAAAGTCGGTCGATTTTTATGACCTTTAATTTGTTAGATTTGTCTGCGTCCCGAATAGCAGAACAACTTTTGATACATGCGAAAAATTCACGACAAAAAATATTTTGAAGAAAATTAATTTTTCCATGGGACTTTTTGTATTAATTATTGAAATTTGGATAGGACAACGTCTCTCGGGTCAGCTAGTATTATAATAATAGCTGCAGCCAGCGGCGTCACCCGCGTGGCTTTTTCTAAAATATTTTTTTTTATTTAGGGCATCACAGAGTTAACATTTAGGCCTCTGCCTCGAATCTTGCGGGTAGCGGCGGTAGCGACGGCGGTGCGGTAGCGGCGCGGGCAACTCAGACCCGTTTTCGAAACCAGCGGGCAGATCGCGCGGCACTATAGCGGCGTAATGTTGTGTTCGTGGTTGTGTCGTCGAGATATTTGTTTTTATTCGCGAATGAAATGTCTGAACAACGGCGACAACATCTTTTTGATTCAAATTTATTCCTAACGTCACAAAAATAAATTCCACAACACTGCAATGCAGACGCGCGGGCGGTCACCGCTTGACTGGAATGCACCGCTCGTTGCCCGCGCCCGCGCTGCTGCCGCGCCGCTGGTTTCGAGGGCCGGTCCATTTGATTTTACGCATTAGATCCTGCCGCTCCCGCGCCGCCGCCGCCGCCGGCGCGTCGCTGCCCGCAAGATTCGAGGCAGATGCCTTAGAGGTCGTGACTCTTTAACCGGTCTTTCCTGTGGTTGCCTTAAGCTCCTAAAAACTTAAAGCCTCCAGCTAGGGCGTAAAACTTATAAACTAAACGACTGCGCGCTAAGGGCAACCCCTGTGGGGTACGAACCTCGGCTTAGGGCAGAGTCGGAGGGAGGATGGCAAGGGACCGACGGTGGCTGGATCAAATCAGGATTATGATTATTATTAGGGGAATTTAAAGCTACAGGTTCAGCTATGGCGCGGGCTGGCGCTTCGCTTACGAGCAAGGGACTATTTAGTCGGGGATTTCACGATGGGCCTCGGCGGCGAGGTCGGAAGCAACAAAATACGATCTAGAGGAATGTGGCCGTTTTTATTTAGATCGAATTTTGTTGCTTTGTGTCTCAATATGAAACTTTATAAAAGGTATTAGAAAATTCTAGACCCACCGATATAGTTGATTGAGCCGTTTTTAATAATTCCTTCTCAGTCACGAGATATTATGTTTTTAAAGGAGTCGCGCTAGTGGACCGGTGACAACCCTCTTAACCACATTGACGTCCTTATGAATATGTATACCCATACCAAATTACAGCTTTCTAGTATTAGGGCTTTATCACATTAGCGATTTGCGGGCGAGTGGAAAGCGGGGCGAGTACGCAGCGAGCTCGCCGTGAGTTCGCAACGTTTGCGCGGCGAACACACCGCGAAGACGCCGCGGGTGCGCAGCGAGCTCGCGGCGAACGGCGCTGTGGACGCCATTTTATGAATGGAATTGAACGTACAACTGGCACTGAATGTACAAAACGCGGATCGTACACCGCGAACTCGCTGCGCACTCGCCCCGCTTTCCACTCGCTCGCAACGCGCTAGTGTGGTAAAGCACTTAGAGTCTCTGAGCTAAGCCGCGGACAGACAGATAGACGGACATGGCGAAACTATAAAGATTCCTTGTTGACTACGGACTATAAACAACGGTTAAATCGAACCGCTACTAGACACAAAACGAAAAAAAAAAACTCTTCAATACTTAAATTACTTTGAAACTTTAAGACCGAGCTCATGGCGACCTCACTCGAACGGTTTCGTTAAATGAAAATCACCGTGTCACGATGAGTGGTGGCCGGTCTCTTCGTGAATCGCCAACTGTTTTTATGCAATACTCACTATATTCGATCTGATTTTGTGATCTCAATATTTACTTCAAAAGGTACAAAAGGTATTTCAGGTGTGAGTGGTAACGCTGGGAAGGCACGCTCTAGTATAGGAGGACATTATAGTGACCTAATTGGTGATGTTCTTCAGAAAGCTCACGTGCGTAGTACTCACAACCGGCGTGCGTGTATGACAGCCTAAGTAGAAATAACCTAAGAATAATGATAGATACAATTACAGGCCATAATCTCCTTAAAAAACATCTTTTAACATAGGCGCCACAGACAGCCCCCATTGCAGGGGCTGCCTTGACGCCGAAGAATCAGCCGCCCACGTCATCCTGGAATGCGAGGCCGTGGCTCCACAACGTGAAGAAATCCTCGGAACAGTGAGGTCGCTCCATGAAGCCTGTGAAGCTCCCAGGAAGCTTCTGTGCTTTTGGGCGGAGCTAAGCTGGCTCTGGTAGCCAGAATCACCACGCACAACGGACCAAATGGGAGTCTAAGTGCGGAAAAGAGAGCCCCATTATCATCATCATCATCACCGGCGTGCGTGTATGACCAGAGGCCCTAGGTAGGAGTTTATTTTAACCATCTCGACTTATGCATCGACCGCGTTCAGTACTTCGATTGGTGCAGGGAAAATCGGAGGCCACGAAAGTAGTATATTATTGGGCATTCTATTCCACTATCGGCAAGTTGCTCGGCGAGTACGCCTCGCTGCCGATAGTGGTATAGAATGCCCAATAATTGATAATCGACTCGACTGTCTACTCGACCGACGATCGCGAAATAGACAGTAGAGTGATGCTTTAAATATTTTAATAGTAGTTAGTTTATAAATATTTTTCGCTCGGCGAGTGTGCCTACGCTACGGACAGTGATATAGAATGCTCAATAATGTACGATCGACTTGACTCTCTAGTGAATTACTGTACTGTCCTCAAGTAGCTAGGCAAGTTCGCCTTCGCTACGGACAGTGATATAGAATGCCTAATAATGAACGTTCGACTCGATCCTCTAGTGTACTCGTATTACCGTACTCGACCAATGATCATGCGATACACATGCAGACTACTTATACGAGTATAATGCTCAATAATGTAAGATTGACTTTGTCAATGATCAGTTAAGTAGGTATGTGAATTTATGATTGAAAAACAGCGAGGTGGTTTATAAGATTTAATTTAGGAGGAAAAATATTGCGTTTTTCAGTTATTTTGTATTTTGACCATAAAACATTGGTTCTTCTAGGAACAACGTATCAACCGAACGTACGAACTCTTGTAGTTTTCGCCACTGAGGAGAATCCGTATCGGTCTGGAACTTCAGTCGGATGAGCGCCTTCTTCCACAGCTCCAGGGAATCGGTGTGGTGCGCGTCGTTACTCTTATACACCTTGCAGTCGATGTAGAGCTCTCCGTCAGTGCTCGCTGTTCGCCGCTCGCAGCCGTTGGCCACTCGGTTCACGAAGAATGATGATAGACATGTTATGTTGGATGAACCTTCTTTGGGCTCGGTGTCAGTTGCATGGTTGTTACTGATACCGAATATATCGTTACAAGCATTGACTTTTTTACTGAAACAACAAAGAAAACTACTGTTAGTTCATCACATACTTTCATGATTTATTTACCGTTTAGGTATGCACTGGAAAAAAATATAATTATTATCGAGAAACCTCACAGCATGGGAGACGCATAAATAAAAATATAACGGTTATGTCTATAAAAACTGTCAACAGACTTGTAACAGTGCATGATTCACTGGTTATAAACTAAAACACAGTTTGCAAGATAAGAAATATAAATAATTCCTTAATACTGAAATAATTCTACACGTAAAACTTTTTTAACTAAATAAGTAATTCAATATTTTTGTATAGATACCTCGGACGCGTTAAATTCGTTGAAGACTTGCGTTTTCCTTTGTTGACTGCAGACGGTTTGCGACAGGACTTCACTTTTTGGGTAGTGATCGATGCTGGAGAGTAATCGGACTCAGAGCCTGACCTGAAATAAAGATAGGAGGAAATTTAGTCAAACAATTATTATTAATTATCTCAATGGACTAATCTCCATTGCGTAGGACATACTATAGGACACAAGTGTGCACTCAAACACTGGTTCTCTCATATTCCAATGGGATAGCACAACCTATGACATATTATGTGCAGTTCGGGTGATCAGTCTGTGAAGTAAAACGCCCCAAACAAACATAATTATTAATTACACGCGGATCACAAGTGTGAACCACGAAAAAAGAACAGAATATTTTATTAGACTTACATTTTTTTCAATAAGAAGTTCCACTCGGTTTGATGGCTTGGTTGGTGATGGCGGCAGCGATGGGCTATCGACAATAGTGTCGCTGATATTGTAGGCAACACGGAGTGTATGTATACCGACGATATTAAATTACTTCGTTGCACTTGCAGACTGCGAATACTTTTTCTCGAAAAAAGAATACTTATAGCTTATATGATAAAATCAAATAATACATTAAATATGTTAAAACTCACTACAATCAATCTGGTATTGCTGTGTTAAAGTAACTTTTTCTATAGTCGTATTATACACGTTTGTAAAATAAAGACGAAGGAAAATTTTATGCTGAATGTCAATGCTGTGAAATGAGGTAGGGCTGACCAAACGATAGCGTGCCCGGAATCACCACACAATACATTTTTGTCATTATTTTCGAGAAGTAAATAAATGTTTCTAAGGTATTACTAATTTAGTCATCTACGTTTAGGTCTCGTGTAGAAAAGATAAACTTATTGTTATCTATCTCGTACTTTTCTAGTCTTCCTAAAATAAATACCTAATATAATTCTCATAGGTAACTACACTATCAGCCACGGACATCAATATCTAACGACATACTATGATATATTTCGAAATAGTGCATTGTATAAATTTGTATATTGCTTATACAAATGAGTACCAAGTTATTACCAACCCTAACTAAAATAGCTGATATTGTGAATGTGAATTAAGTAATTAGGTTAAGCACACGTGTAATATTTACCAATATGTTAAAATATTACTTATTATCTCAAAGGTACGACGGAGCGTACCTTTGACCACAAAACAATTAAATTAATTAGTATAAATATATATTTTCAACACAAATTATACAAAGTACGAACGAACGATACGAACGATTTCATCTCCTGGAGCAGCTCTGATCGGTATATTGTTGGGACCTGAAATATACTTTCATATTTGGATCACACAGATACATATTCGTATGTTTAAAACATTTCATATTGTACAGGTAATTATCAAATATCAGAACATAATAATATGAGTATTTTTATACCTAGAATATACAATTTATCATATACCTAATTCTTTATCGGACCCTAATAAAACCATTTTTTATTTCAGATACATTCTACCTAAACTTGCCTGTGAAGAATTATATAATTACCTGAAATATACCTACATATTTGGAGCACGCAGATACACATTCTTATGTATAAATCATTTCATATTACGCAGGTAATTATTAAATACGAGTATATTTTTCATCCCAGAATATACAATTATCTACCTAATTAAACTATGTACCTAATGCAACCATTTTTTTTTTATTTCAGATACAATCTGTCTAAACATAATTACCGACTTGCCTGTAAAGCATTATACACGGGATCTTGAAACGAACGTAAAATAGTCCTGATCAAGTTGTATCTACTAATTATATAAAATATTTTGTAACTGGTATAGGTACCTAAGATCGTGAATATTAGTAGTAAGTATTACCTAATCTTATTTTTATTTAAATAATTATTTTAATTGTTCTTTGTTTTATACAATAACATAATGCCTCACTGTTCTGATTGTAAAGTATTTGTAGATAATCGTCGATGGTCTGGTCATTTACGTAGCAATGTACATAAAAACAATAGCTCTATCCCTATTTATGATAATGTTGCAATTATTAATTCTTCTTTTAAAGAACGAATCATAAGTTACAAAATTATAGCAACAGGCGAACAAATACATAGCTTTCCCGAGATGTTTCTTAATACTATTACTACACAAGTCAAACATATAATAAATAGATCAATACAGAAACACACCTCTGTCAAAATAAACTTCGAACTGTTTGCTTCTTTTCTTATGTTTAAAAATGATCAACAAGAAATAAAATCATTCCATACAAAATATTTTATTATACATTTTAATTACGATTTTGATTCTATTTATAAATTAACTGTTGATTCACTACTAAAAAAAATTGAAGAATTTGAGGAAAGAGATAGTGGTTGGACTTTTTTATGCAATTCACATTTAGAATTAAATATTAATAAGTATCAACCACTCAGCGGATCTAAATTTTTAACTTTGCCGAAATTCGTGAAAAGTAAAAGAGCTTGTTTGAATATTCGAAACAATGATGAGTATTGCTTTTTGTGGTGTGTTGTGGCGGCATTGTACCCCACAAATAGACATCCCGATAGGATTTCGTCTTATCCCTACTTTCAGGATGTTTTGAATGTTAATAATTTAACATTTCCAATTACATTCTCGGACATAGCTATCTTTGAGAAAAATAATCCTTCTCTCAATATATTTGTATATGGTTTAAAAAATGAGAAGACAATTATTGGACCATTGTACAAAACGTCAAATAATAAGTCTAATAAAAGTATCCATCTACTGTTTATAGAAAACAATAATAACTCTCATTACTGTCTTATCAAAGATTTATCACGTTTAGTTAGAAATCAGATGACCAAACATCATGGTAAACTATATTTCTGTGAAACATGTTTATTGTTTTTTCCAACGCTTGGTAAATTTGAATCCCACTTGTGTGGGGGGATTGTCACTGTTTTACCAGAACAAGGGACATTTTTAAAATTTAAAAATTTTGATAGGAAACAAAATATTCCATTCGTCATATACGCGGATTTCGAAACGTTACTTGAACCGATTTCCGGCGATGAATTCAACACCGCTAACACGTCATACACAAAAAGACACCTGCCGGCAGCGTTCGGTTACAATGTCGTGTCATCAATAAATTCTACCGTTGAGTGCTATAGAAGTTATCGCGGCAATGATTGTGTGTCAAAATTTATACATTTTCTTACTGAGGATGTAAAACAAATCTATAGAATTATATCCAAAAGCGAACCTATAATATTCACTGATGAAAATTCTCTTGAGTTCCAACGTGCCGTTAGTTGTCATATTTGCGATAATTTGCTCTTAAACGATAGAGTAAGAGATCATTGTCACCTTACAGGCCTATATCGGGGTGCAGCACATCGACACTGTAATTTACAACATAAACTACCAAAATTTATTCCAATATTTTTTCACAATTTATCCGGGTACGATTGTCATTTATTTATAAAAAAGTTAGGCGAAATTCCAGGTCAAATTAAAATAATCCCTAAGACTAAAGAAAAATATTTAGCATTTACCAAGTTTATTCCTATGGCTGATAACGAGTATATTTGTATCAGATTTTTAGATTCCTTCAACTTTTTAGGGACAAGTTTAGACAAGCTCGCTAAAACATTGCAGGTAGAAGATTTTGTTAATCTTCGATCTCATTTTTCTAAAGATAGACAGTTTAATTTATTGACAAGAAAAGGTATATATCCATATGATTACATGAGCAATTGGGAATGTTACGATCAAAAATCTTTGCCGTCTAAGGATAATTTTTATAATTCTTTGACTAACGAAGACATTAGTGTGGAAGATTATAATCACGCACAGACTGTTTGGGCTGAATTTAATATTAATAACCTCGGCGAGTATACGGATCTCTACTTAAAAACGGATGTGCTTTTGTTGACAGACATATTTCAAAATTTTAGGAAAACCTGTAAACTATATTACAACCTCGACCCAGCGTTTTACATTACTGCCCCCAGTTTATCTTTCGATGCAATGTTGCTAAAAACGGGCGTTCATTTAGAACTTGTGTCGGACTTAGCTATCATTAGAATGATACAAAGCGGTATACGCGGTGGTTTGTGCATGTGTTCCCATCGGCATGCTAAAGCTAATCACAAATACATGCCTGAATATAATCCATCACAGCCTCAGAGTTTCATAGTATATTTAGATTGTAATAATCTTTACGGTTTTAGCATGTGTCAGTATTTACCATACTCTAGTTTCAGATTTTTAAGTGATAACGAATTAGTCAATTTTAATGTTAGCACTATAGATGATAACGCAAAGTGGGGCTTCATATTAGAAGTCGATCTATTGTATCCCGAGCATTTACATAATCACCATAATGACTTACCATTTTGTCCTGAAAAATGTGTACCCCCGGGGGGTAAAACAAAGAAACTCATTGCAAATTTGTATAATAAGTACAACTATGTGATTCATTACGTTCATTTAAAAAAATGTTTAGAACATGGTTTAATATTACGTAAAATTCATAGAGCTATCACTTTTAGACAGAGTCCATATTTAAAACAGTACATAGAGTTAAATACTCAATTAAGACAAAAAGCAAAAAGTTCCTTCGAACAAGACTTTTTTAAGTTATTAAATAACAGTGTTTTTGGAAAAACATTAGAAAATACTGAAAATAGAGTAACCGTTCATTTAGTTAATCAATGGTGCGATCAGTCTAATCGAACTAAGAAATTTATATCCGCTGAGAAACTTATAGCCAACCCCTATTTCCACAGTGCATCTATTTTATCTGAAAATTTAGTTGCAATACAAATGAAACCTGATCAAATTATTTTAGATAAGCCTATATACATAGGTTTCACTGTGTTAGAACTTTCAAAAGCACACATGTATTACTTTCATTACAATATTGTTAAACCTTTTTATAAAGATCGAGTGCAGCTATGTTACACAGATACCGATTCATTTGTCTATAAAATATACACTAACGATTTTTATCATGATTTGAAATATAATTTTTTACAATATTTTGACAGCAGTAACTATGTAGTCGCAAATGATTTACAGATACCTCTAAAAAATAAAAAGGTTCCCGGTCTCTTCAAAGATGAAATGGGAGGGGAATATATAACTGATTTTGTTGGTTTGAGATCGAAACTTTACTCTATAAAAACCCCTAATAATATAATTAAAAAAGCAAAAGGAGTAAAATCATGCGTGGTCAGGGATTTAAACTTATCAGACTATGAAACCATTTTATTTAATGGCGGAATAATCCGGAGAAAAAATAATATGTTTAAATCGATAAAACACGAAATATTTACTCGGACTGTCAACAAAGTTGCTTTATCTAGAAATGATGACAAACGTTCGATATCTGTGGATCAAATATCAACCCGAGCCTGGGGTCATGCACTTATTTTTAAGAATGAATTACTCTGAGTATAATTTAAGTTTAGTGTTACATAATTATCTATACGGCTAATAATGTATTAAGTAATTTAAGTTTAGTTTTAGAAAATAAAAAATGTAAATGTTATGTAAAAATTAAATAAAATGTGAATTATTATAACTATTTACTGGTTTCATTTATGAAATACTACCTATTTATTTTAAAATATCATTACACTCTTTTTTTAAATCGATTAAAATAAAAACTGATTGCAGTTTTAGTTGCACTGTGCATCTAAATACCATGCATCATAAGGTTGATTTCCGAATAGCTAACGTTTTATGATTAAGTAATACGCTCATACATGAGGCGATTCGTCAGTGTATAATTATTACCTACGTTGCAGTTCATTGGCCTTAGAAGCCACATGCTGAATTGATATTTTTATGAATAACATGTAATTTTGTAACAGTATTTAATTATTTTATCGTCATTTACTAAATATTATTCACCTCGAACACCTGTTTAATATATATTGTATATATATATATATATTTTTTTTTTAATTCATCAAAATCATGACATCGGTGAGTAAAATATTTTTTTCTTTTGTCTTAAATATCGTAACGCTTGAACTCGACCATCATTAGGCAGAATTAATGTATTTATAATTATATCACCAGTTATTACATATTAGTAAGCTCTCAGATAAGTAATCAACGCCAGATCTCCACTTTCGCCTATAAAAATTGTTTGTATAATTATGTTTATAATGTATTTCTTATTTTTGCAGGTATCTGAATCAGAGGTGGTTTTCAGTCAGTACGCTCAAGATCCTTATGAAGAATATTACGAGATGCTTCGCAGTGAGCCCGAACAGTCTAACAAACAAGCTGTCAAAGAAAAAAAATGTAAACAACGCTGCAAGGATAAGATAAAGAAACAAAAATCACCAAAATCGTTTGTGGTGAGTCGCCTGCAGCGACAAGGCATTAAATTAATAAAAATTTCGGTCATAGATCTGTGCAATAATAATAATAATAATTCACAAACATCTAACTGTGACAGTGACAATGAGAACGTTGTTTTAAATGCGCAATATATTGTTAAAGATGCTCTCGATTGCGTCATGGATGACACTGAAGCTTTAATTAAGAAAATTTCAAAAACCTTAGTAGATTCTGATTTCTAGTATGTAATATTGTGTGAACGTAGTTACTTATTTTTATAAACATAGGTTTTGTTCTCAGTACCTACTCAGTGATTTTTATATGGTATTTTAAGTTGTGTTATTTGGAAAAGTGATAAGCAAATAAAAGCATTTTTACTGTATAAAACCTTTTTATTTCAATGACCTTATAAGTAAGTTACAAATTTAATTACCACTCTAAATACTTTTTTAAACATAATACATTTTTAAGTGCACATTGATTTAAATGGTTATTACAATTTAAATTCGAATCCACATTACAGTATTTTTTATGCAGAATAGATAAATTAGGACATTGATTTTCACCAAGTTCTGATACCTTACAATTTACACATAAATCCTTTATCCACTGCACCTTCTCCAAGCCTTTGACAATAATTTCTTTATTTTGTAAGTATGGAACGATGATACGTTGGAATTCCTTAAAGTCAATATATCCTTCATTCCAATATATGCCTCTGTTCCTTTCTAACCATTTAACTTGCTTCTGTTCATAACTTGTTAAATATCTGAACAAGTGTGGAGGTTTAACTAAGAAGGTTTGGGTGTAATCACGAGTAGCCAAAGCTAATTCTTTTACTATAAAATTGTTGTAGAGGTCCTTAAATCCTTGAACGTCTAATAATATAGTTTCAGGATTCATGATATTTTCCTCACGGTATTGCTCAACGGTTTATACTCAATTATACAGTCGTTTAATATAAGGCAGTATGCTGAAGTTTGATCGGGTATATCCAAATCAGTTTCAATTTCCACTCTTACATCCACAACCAGGCCTGCCTTCAAGTTATCTGCTTGCCTGGAGCAGTCAATAACAAAGAGTGGCGTCAAGTCTTTAAATTGTTTTTTGCTTAATAAAGGCTCCGCGCGGCGTCCGTAATATGACTGCTGAAATCTAGTGTATTGTTCGTATAATAAAGCAATTCTGTTATTAGCAAAATTCGCATTTAGATTTTCATACGGGAAGTAGTTTGAATTGAGGTATACTCTAACGTCACGAATATGACAGTGATCGAACAGAGACATATCAGAGCTTGCATTGTTTTTTCTATTTGTCTGTAAACCAATAATGACATATCTCGGTTTCTCTATTTGCGATGAAGTTTTAATAGACCAAGTATGTTTTGTTGTTTTAGGTAAAGTCGGATATTCGTACAGATCCCAATTTCTAAAAATCATCTGGAGCGGTCGGTCTTTCTCTAAAAGTTTTAGCAAACTTATTTTCTCTTTGTCTGACACTTTAACATGCGGTACACGCCAAACAATTTTATTTATCTGAACATCATCTACAACTTCACCGGTATTCAGTTTTACAGCGTTCAGGTTAGTATTGCTTCGTAACAATATCAATTCATGTCTACTATTTATCACTACTTTCTTAAAATCTTCTGCAAACCCGAGAATATTACAAAGTGGTATAGAAGCAGAAAAACTACCCCCATTAATATTTTTTATGCCCTCGATATTCCAACCCCATGCATAAGATATCTTTGACTCACTCTCATTCATTGACACTAATGATTTCATCGTAGTAGTCACTCCAGCGTTTTTTATTTTATCAATTTCTACTCCATTTAGTTCGTACCTTATATCTTGAAACAAGTAGAGTAGAAAATTATTTGTTAAAGAAACGCTACTCGCTTTTTCTTTTGAATCTTTTTTGCTAACGATTATAGTTCCTTCCAAATACAAAGTGCTCGCTGAAGGTAGTATATACAGATCCTGTTGATTAATAGGTATGCGGATTTCATCGTTCCTGTTGAAGCTTGTTATGTACGGTTTGTAAGAATGAAATTCAATTCCCTCAACAGTGTTGTCGGAAGTTGGAGCAGATAAAACATCTAAGATATTCATTTTAGCAAACCGATTGTTTTTAGAAATTCCTTATTGTCTTGTGTTAATTTTATTTTTTTCTTAGACCGAGGTCTTATTTGCTTGATCACTTTAGTAGAACTGACATTTCCGATTTGTTGATGCACATATTTATTGTAGTCAATCATTTTTTCTAAGATGTAAATATAGCTGTACTTCTTCACCACGTAAGTTTATTAAGCGATTGTTTATATCCAATAGCCTGATACGTATACAGCTTATGTTGTTTTGGTTAATTGGAAAATATATGGCGTTTTTCGGAATTTCTATAATTCTATATCCTGGTGACACGTTGAGTGCGAATTCGTGTACAATGTGACTGGGTTTTTCATTTATGTACGAACCACTAACAATATCACATTCTATCCTGATCACGGTCGTAGGTAAAATGTTGACTGGTAACTCAGACACATGCCATTTATTTGCCTTCAAGATCTGCTTATTAAACCCTAATAAACTCCTAAAAGTCCCTTCTTTAGTAAAATTGATATCTTTGGTACAGTATATCAAAGTTTTTAGAGTATTGTTATTACACCGTACTTTTATTGAACAATCTTTTATTTCCGATTTTAAATAATCGCTGATATCTTGTAATTCATAAGTACCTTCAGGTATTTCAAGGACTTCGTTAGAGCCATAATATAATTTATTATTAATTTTTTCAATGTTTGGAATTGAATTAAATGTTGAGAAATGCAATAAGGCACATTCATAATGGCCATAAAGTTGTAATGTATTAGGATAATATGTACATAAATCGGACGAATTTCCAGTTATCGATAAGGTGAGTGACATGATGAAAATGATTGAAATAAAAGAAATACATAAAATTTATACTTATTTATTCCAAAATTTCCAGAGATATTTTAGACATAGGTGACCACAGTTTACTGTATTAAATTGTTGAAATCTAGTATAGTTATAAAAAACATCACAATTTTTAAAGTACTGCATTAATTCCATTGGAGGTTTCAAATCTCCAAAGCTATCAAAGTATTCACAACAATTGTTTATTTTAGCATAAGCTACCCAATGCGTTCCTTCGTTCTTAGAATTATCCAAGTTAACGATACCACATTCAATCCGTTTTGGCGTCCTTGGTAACTGATCCTTCATGTAGACTCCTCGAAAGTGAGGGATGTCGCGTGCATGTCTTTGGATGTCTACATTAGTTAGAGGTCGATTAGGTAGCTTATTTATCAGTTTTTTGAAGATTTTATGAATAAACCTTTACCATTTTTATGTGACTTAATGTATAAACCCTTGCCTAACTTTAAAGACTCCATAGCCTCATTATGTCGTTGTGTTTCTCGCGAATTTTGCTGACCTGCTTTGTAATCGTTAACAGTTTTTGCAATACCAGCCGCACCACCAGCCAAAGTTCCTAAAGCTGACAAGCCCGCAAAAATAGGGATTAAAGGCAGAATACCTCCAGTCTTTGGTAAGGGTATCACTCGTGGTACTCGAATTTTCTGAATGTTAGGAAATATTTTTTTTGCTGCTGAGTAAGCCGCGTTAATTAAAGTTTTACTGTCCTTAGGTTTCAGTTTTTTTATTTTTGCTCTTATTTTTGACACGAAACTTTTAAACGTTTTAACGCCGGAACCAGATTTTAGTTTGGTTTTCATAACTTTGCTCACTACCCATGAACTAAGTTTTTCACCTTTTCCAGCATCGTTCGATTTAAGTCTTTGTTTAGCCATATTTAGTAGTTGTAAATCAGCTTTGTGACGATTAGGTAAGTCTGTATGGTTTGCATATGCAATGTCGTGATGCATACAAGCTTCGTCTAGCTTATTCACACCTCGATCGCCTCGCAACAATCGCTTCTCAAGTTTTGTTCCCGGTCCGCAATAGTTATAACCAGGTAAATGAAGTTCGAATGGCAGATTATTAATCAAACTATTAACTAGTCCATTGCCTTGCATAGTTCAAAGTGTAATGAATGAAACATTTCTTACGAACATTATATATTCACAATCCTAACCTACAATTGCATCTTTATCAATCCAACTATTTTCTTCGTTGCTTAAGCCTAGCCATTTCACATAAAGTTTCTTTCCATTCCTTTTAAGAACCTTTTCTATCAAATAAACGCCGGGATAGCTAGTTTTTTGAAGTTCTTGTTCGTAGAAAGATCCTTTAATGAGTTGCTTTCGCTGATCTTCTATATGATATGTTACTGGTATGGTATTATTAATCCTTTTTACAATAAATATTTCAGTTGACCAATTTGGAGTGTAACCTTTATCAAAAATATTTTTGTATTTACTGATGCGAACATTTTCACCCACTTTGAATTTAGGTCGACCTCGGTCTGATGCATGTTTTTGAGTTTTTTGAATATTTTCTCTTATCTTTGACTCGTTCAACTTATTTACGTCGACTGGTTTAAATTTGATGGTATGATGTTTTGTATTATTATAGGTTTTTAGAATAACTTCTAATGGTGGACCTATCCATTTGTAGTTCCCAATAAGACTAAAGTATTTATACATTTTATTTTTGATTGTTTTAATCACCCGTTCTACAATTGAAGCTTTCTTGGTAGAAAACGAAGAATAGTGGTTAATATTGTAGCTCTTCATAAGCTTTTGGAATGTGACGTTATAGAATTCTGTTCCAGAATCAGTTTGTAGATGATCAGGTTTTCGATTGCTGGTGGTTAGTATTCGCTCAAATGCATGAGTAACATCAAGTTTACTTTTGGATTTTATTGGTTCTGTCCAGGTATACTTTGAGAAACAATCAATCACCACTAAAATGTAATTATAACCTTTATTAAACTTTTTTAGATTTTGTATATCTATCAGATCAGCTTGCCATAAGTCATCTATGCCTTTTAAAATAACTGACCGTCTAGCAAAGTTTCTTCGTGCCGCTTTATGTAGTTCATTAACAATTTGTTGTTTTACCATCACGGAGTTTTTTCGAGTAATTTTCGTACTTCCGCTTTGTTATAAAACTTATCTTCCAACTGGCCTAAAACTTCAGGTACCTTCGCTTTTAAAGTAGTTTGGACTGTTATTTGTGCATCTTTTATGATTTGAGCACGCAACAACCCAATCACTTTATTCAGTTCATTCATTGTACGATCGCACAATCGATCGACGTAATCCTTATTCACAGCATCGTCTGTTTCTACAGGTGATCTAATTCCTTTCAATCTAGATTTTTTCAAGTCAAAATCCCCACTTTCAGATTTTAGCAATGCATTTTCATTGAACTCTAGTAATTCAGAGAAACGCATTCTCTTATGAATATGGTGCCCGAATTTATCTACATTCATATTTAAGGTGTATTATATTTAAAGGTTGATAGTAAAATGAACAGTGAAAATTTAATACCATTTATTTATTACTTAATCAATTTACTTTCACGCAGTTCTTCAATAATAGATATAATTTCATTGTCTAATCCGGTATTACCAGCGTCTCGAGATGCAATTAATAATTTTAACCTATCCACAAGTTCATTAGGATCATCCCAATATACAAAATCTACATTGTTTTTCCACATTTTTGTCAAGGGTAACCCTTTTCCCTTTGACTGGCTGCTTTGAATAGTACTTGGCAGTTTGAAAAGAGGTTTTATAACTTGCAAATATTTTTGTCCCTTATTGCTTTTTATTGGTTTGTTTGAGTCAAAGTCGCGACGATGTGCGTTTGTGGCAATCAACATCATTTTATAATACTGCATATCAGACTCTGTAACCATGCTTAAATCTACGTCCTTTTTCAATAACAATTGTTTCAGTCCGGGAGTGCTTCGATATTTCCGTCCAGCAACGGTGATATAATCGTCGCTGATCGTTATGAAAGTAGAACCCAACATCAATTGCCCTCGCTCCGCTCGAACACCAAATGGAATATCTGTCAGTGCTTCTGCAGATATTGACCAGGATGATGTATCACGCTCTTGATTGTTGTCTTTTAATGATTTGTACGACTCATCACTGTCGGTATCACATTCATTTTCTTCCGCATCACTGTCTCCTTTGTTACTGGAACGTTCTTCCTGCAAAGTATCGTTTTTAAACGGAACTTTGGTTTCTTCAACTTCTTTAGATCGCAAGAGGTCAGTTTGCTTATTGGTATTAGCTATAAAATTAAGAGATTCTGTTACAGGTCTAAAAATTGAATCCAACGCTTGCTTATTTTCAGTCTCAAAATCTCGCATCCTTCGTACTTTTTTCTTTACAGCTTCTGCAGCATCAACAATTTGCCTTTTCAGTGATTTTTCCATTACGGTAGAATAAGATAGTTATCGATTAAGAGTCGGTCAATGAATAATGATATCATGTAAGTACCATTGTCTTAAATATTCTTATTTCTAATCAAAGACTACAAAAGTGTCAAATTTATTTCTATAACATCCGTTATTTTTGTTGCAATCTTTATTAATTACTACATAATTAAAGGGCTCACTCCATATTTTTGAACACATTTCACGAAATTCAAGCCATGTCATATCAGTGTTAACATGTTCTTCATAAATATGCCTCAAGTTAATATCATCTTGTTTGAATAGTATAATTAAGTTAGAATTATCTCTTACTAACTGTTTAGGGATTTTGGTATATGTTTGATTTAGATAAAAACAGTCGATGTGTTTGTGCCTTCCCATTGCAAAATAATCACGCATGTTAATTTGATTCTCGCAAGCAACGTCATCAAATATAATCACAGAGTTGGGTTTCGCGTCCTGAACGCTTATAACTTCGTCATTCCCTTGATATTTCTGGAATGAGATACTTGATACCCGTTGTAAAACTCTTTCTAAAAAAATGTACTTAGGTTGGTGTAAGGTTTTTGAATAGACATAAACATTTTGAAACCTTAAACCGTTTTCATGTATAAGAAGTCCAATAAGTAAATTTGTTTTTCCACAATTCGATGGTCCACAAATAATACATCGTACTGAATTAGGTAACAATTCTCCATGACGCGAACTAGTTTTACAAAAATCATCACAAATTATGTTTACATGCAGCGATTGTGGTTGTTTAACAAATTTCATGATTACTGTTGTCAACAAACTTAAGATTAACAATGAGTAAAAGTATTTATTACAACAATATTTATAAACTATCTACTATTTAAATATATAAAGTATCACTCTACTGTCTATTTCGCGATCGTCGGTTGAGTAGAGAGTCGAGTCGAATATCAATTATTGGGCATTCTATACCACTATCGGCAGCGAGGCGCACTCGCCGAGCAACTTGCCGATAGTGGAATAGAATGCCCAATAATATACTACTCACGAAGTTTACACTAGGGCTTCAGATGTATGAATGTAAACGAAGCAAAAGGAGTATATAAGGATCGTAGCAGGTGGTGTTCTGTAGTTTCTGCCTACCGCTATGGAAAGAAGGGATAATTTTATGTATACAGGAAAAGTTTGTAATCAGTGCGCAAAATTTGACAAATTAAAACTTAGACGTGTTCGATTATACACCTATTTCTTATTTTGATATGTCTTAGTATAAAAATAATTAAGTTATCGTTAGCGAAAGATGTTTATTTTGAAACTGGTATAATGGATACTCGTCACTCAACGCGCTGACGCGGGTGGTACGGTCAGTGAAGCGGCGGTGTAGGTACCTATCAGCTGTGCGCTCGCCCATTGATATTATTACGAATACGAGTAGATTGCCATACTTTGCTGATTTCAAGTGGACCAAAAAAAATCATGGAAATGTGCTCTGGTTAAAAACTTATCCTGTAAATGTATTAACTTCTTGAATAAATTTTCTTGGGTTTTTCCATCAGGAATTTCTCAATAGCAGCGCGGTGTCTGGATTTTTGCCCGATTGATGGCAACAGGCTCACCCTCTATTACATGGGACCTAAAGGGGAAGCGATAAGGTAGCCCGCGAAATTCAAATTTTCTTACGATTTTTGCAATTTCCAGCTCATTGTCTGGGTGACTGTTGATTAAAGTATAATTCGCGACTGTAGCAAAATACAGAATTATAATCATTAGAATCAATAATACAACTACTTAAATTAGTATAATCCTAAAAGTCATGATTTCATATTTATAGAAGCCAAAATCGGATAGCTTGCAGAGTAAGCAAGCTGAAGTGGCAGTGGGCTGGCCATGTTTGTCGAAGGACCGATGGCCGGTGGAGTAGACGAGTCCTGGAGTGGAGCCGTATGTATAGGCAAGCGTAGTGTGAGATGCCCCCCAGCTAGATGGATCGATGACCACAAAAAGGTGGCTGGAACAGACTGGATGCGGAAGGCGGAGGACAGGGTGTTGTGGCGCAGCATGAGAGAGGCCTATGTTCAGCAGTACACTGCGATCGGCTGAATTGATTGAAAATCCGTTGAACGGACTATAAAAAAAGGTTTTTTCAAAGGAGACAATAATATTAATTTAATATTATATCAATATTTAATTAATATTATATTAACATTTAATTAATATTATATTAACATTTAATTAATATTATATTATTATCATTTTTTTATTATTATTAATATTTAATTAATTTGAAATTAGTAATATTGTCAAATAGATTATACATAATTTTTTGTTTTTTTCTCTGTATGGGAAATAATTCCTTTCCTGCAGTAGGACCATCACAGATCGTGGCAAAATAACTGTTAGGATAATAGCATAATAGAATAATCAGCCTATAATGTTCTTACTGCTGGGACACAGGCCTCCTCTCAGTAAAAGGGAATGGGCCGTAATTCACCACGCAGGCCAAATAACTGTTACTTAGGAGAAGTCCTACGTGCAGAATTAAAAAAAAAAAAAAAAATACCTATGTAAAAGATTCCTCAGACGTACTTCAAAAGATTCCTAAGACTTATTTTCTGGTATTTGTATTCCAGAATACAAATATTATGGGTATATATGTACATATATTTTTTCTTGTAGCCTAAAACCGTCTACATACAACGTAGTCTTGAATACGAAATATATTCGAGCCATAACATACTACGTAGGTGAGAACTAGCTATGAATACCTACACATTTACCTAGTAGGTATATAAGGTATTCATAGATTTACAAAGAAAAATAGAAAATACACTTGTTTGCTGTAAAAATGTCGAAAAGAAAAAATAAAAACATAAACAGAAGAAGGCGTGAGTTTGTGTATCTAGGTATGAAATATCCATATCCATTCTCCATACTTATATTATAAATGTGAAAATAACTCTGTCTGTCTGTCTGTCTTTCTGTCTGTCTGTCTGTATGTTACGTTTTCACGCCTAAACCGCTGAACAGATCGTCCTTAAATTTGGCAGAAATATAGCCTGGGATATCGCGTAAAAAAGTAGCCTATGTCCTTCTCCATATCCCAGGCTATATCTCTGCCAAATTTCATGACGATCGGTTCAGCGGTGTAGGCGTGAAAATTTAACAAACAGACAGACAGACAGAGTTACTTTCACATTTATAATATTAGTATGGATTCACGGTGTGCGGTGATTCATTAAATTCTACGGTGAGCGATATGTCGAAGATAATATTTATTTTATACGAGCTTTTGCCCGCGGCTCCGCCCGCGTGGATGTCGGTTAACGCGTAAAAATATAGCTTCTTTTTCTGCGTATCCTAGGCTACAACTCTGCCAAATTTTATGACGATCGGTCCAGCGGTTTTGGCGTGAAAACGTAACAGACAGACAGACAGAGTTACTTTCACATTTTTTATATTAGTAGGGATTATATTCATAGTGTGTGAGACGCTTTAGTGCTATAACATTTACCAAAGTTTCTAATATAAAACCCAAATCAACCGCAATCAGTTTAATGCTAAAAGGAACTTCTTTAGTTTAAAGCAAGCCTGAGCTTAAATTAATCCTCAAAAACTAAGGGGTGACCACTTTTTACTTTATATAAGTGGTTTTGAAAAGTAATTGTTCCACCGAAGTTAAATTTATTTTTGCACATAGTTCATTATGCTAGCACTTAGTGGTAATTAACCGAACAAGATGCCATTAACGTAAGTCAACTGAACAAAGGGGCGTTTTTTTTCAGGGATTTAGACGCCACTACTAAATCAAACTGTGCCTAATGTAGTCAGTGTGTGAATATGACAGAGTATCTCATTCTCATTCAGTCTTTTAACTGCTCCCAAATATCGATGTTTATTTTTAAGGAGGGTAATGTTTCAAAGTCAAATTTATTTCAAATAGGCACATATGTGGCACTTTTGAACGTCAAAATTTACACGGAAATAAAATCGATTCTAGTTGCCCCTACCAAAAGGTAGTTTCGCATGGAGAAGAATGGGCAAGAAACTCCACCGTTACTCTTTTAAACAGTTTTACAATACTTTGTATAGATCAATTATACGTATATCATTACATGTGAAGACGATACACCTAGAATAAAATTACTATACCACAAAAGAAATAAAATTACATACCTATTACAGGCAAAAATAATTTAAAATGAAGCAATCACGGATAAATTAATTATGTGTTAGATACATGGTGCTCACATAAATATATATATATATATATATAAAATAAAAAAAAAGGAAAATAAATAAATGAAATAAATGATTTGACTTTGACTTTGACTTTAAACTTATCACAGAGTGTAAAAAATCAAAATCAAAATATTTTATTTCACTTAAACCTACATGGGCGCTTATGAAACGTCAGAAGCTAGGTGCATGGTTCCAATTAGTCATTTCCTATGGAGAAGAGCCGGCAAGAAACTCCACGGTTACTCTTTTAAAAATAATTGGCTTTACAATATTATCAAATAACAGTGTTGATAGGTATGGGAGGACAGTGTAGGCCTTTCGACAATTACCAGGTACTTAACAAAATAGAAAAGTGCCAACAAATCTACACTCTACTAGGCCTACAATGTTCTCACGTTCACAAAATAGAAAATAATCTATATAAAAGATTAATTACATGATTGCAATTACAACTACAGTAACAAATCTGAATAAATATCATGTCCACAAAAGCCACTAATAATGAATTGGAATTCGATTTGTAGGTAAATAATGTCAAATAATGAAAAGATAATTTCAAGGAAGTGTATGTAAAAAAAAAAAACTAAATAAACATCGTTATTTGGGAGCAGTTAATAGACATTTACATAGATAAGTTGTTTATGAGGTACCCGGGAAGCCACATGTGCAGAAGGAATTATTGCCAAACTTCCTTGTCTTCAACGTAGTCTTTTATCTTATACCTAATATGCTTTATCTTATAAAATAGTTTGTTACATACTTTGACATAATATTTTCATTATTTGACATTATGTATCTATAAATCTAATTCCCACTCTTTTAGTGACTTTAGTGGTCATGATATTTATTCAGATTTGTTATTGTAGTTGTAATGGTAATTATGTCATTTGGTTTGAATAGGTGTTCACTTTTTTTTTTTCTATTGTAGATTTTTTGACAATTTTTTTCAATTTATTAAGTACCTGGTATTTGGTAAAAGGCCTACATTGTCCTCCCATACCTATTAACACTGTTATTTGAAAATATTCTAAAAGCCAATTATTTTTAAAAGAGTAACCGTGGAGTTTCTTGCCGGCTCTTCTCCAAAGGAAACGACCAACTGGAACCGTGCACCTAGCTTCTGACGTTTCATAATTGCCTGTGCCATGTAGGTTTATGTGCAATAAAATATTTTGATTTCATCTTATGTCGTCTCTCCTAAAATTAGTGCTCAAAAAGCCATAGTAACTACTTTAGCATAATCAGCCGATAATGTTACCACTGCTGCATCACATGCGTCCTCCCTGTGAGAAGGAGTGGGCGAGTGGGGATCGGTGGATGTCACATGTCATCAAATTTTTGGTTCTAGGAAATGCCGGTTTCCTCACGATTTGACCGTTTTGACAGCAATGATGATGAAATAATTCATAGAAAGAATTGCGTGCACAGCCGCCATTTACGACTTCATAGGTTCAGAAACCTATGAAGTCGTAAATGGCGGCTGTTCCCACTGGGCCTGGCTGTTCTATATTTTAATAAGGTATATGGAGTGTTCATGCGTTATGCGCCTTCTTCTTAAAGTTATGCTGCGGTTGAGTATAAATGATAACTCCTTGGTTTCTCCAGAATATAAAATTATTTAATGCCTTTTGAGTTAGTGGATTGTGCAATATAATAGGGACTCGTCAGAAAGTTCAAGTTCTAGAAAAATGTAGTGATACAGAGCAAGGTCGATTCAAATGTATTAGTCTTGAAGCAAAAAACTGAGCGATTTTAACGTTCCGCGAAGATGCACTCGGAAGTCTTCGTAAACTGCTCCTATTGGTGCTTCTTTGATGACCTCCTTGAGGACCTCTCATTGGCTGTCCGAAGAGGTCGTGATAGTTTGATTCTCGGTGCGTAAGTAGGTACCCCAAAAGAAATGAGCGCCTGAAATTGTATAATAGCAACACGCAGATTGTCAACATCATGCTTGAACATGGAGTTATTAACATCATACACTTCGAGAGCGAGTGATACATAATGTACATATCTGACGCTTAAACAAACATCTTTATCTCTAAACCATTTTCAGGTCCCAGAGACTAAGACATTTGATATTCATGTTTGGTACAATATTCAAGTTTGGGACTTAGACTATAATAATATTACTATACCAAACATGAATACCAAATGGTTCAGCATATTCACGATACGGGTATAAAAACGATATTAATATCAAGACGTCATTAACCTAGCTAATGGCAAACTATTACAAAAATCTAGACTGAAAAGTTCTAGCAAATATATCACAGAATAAATGGGCACAGAAGATCAACTTGACGCAAAATTGGAAAACAACATGATATTTATTTTGTAAATTGGTTAAAAAACGGAGGACGTCACACAGAGCCACGGTTACCGTCGCGCTGAGCGGGATGGCTCTGTGTGGCGTCGTCCGTAATACCTAGTACATTACAACAGGGCCTCAAGTCTGCTATTACGATAGTGTCAGAATGGTCTCTTCATTGTGAGTTTTTGACAGATTTGCCATACAAACACTGTCAAATACTCACAATGGCGAGACCATTCTGACACTATTGTAATAGCAGACTTGAGGCCCTGCTTAGCGTCGCGTCATCGTCCCGTCCCGCCGCGCCGCGCCCGCTGTGTGCAGAGACCTTTACTTAGCTACAAGCCCCACTTCACTTAAGAGTTACCTACTTCTATTCAAGTGCATATATACACAGTGTGAATAAGTACATAGTTTCGACTCAAAACCTTCCACGATATATTTTAACAACAACCTTTGTAACCAAACCTTTTGTATTTAACTATTTAGTGTAACTAATGAGTACCGCAAGATTTATAGCCAGGAAAGCTCATTAGCCTATGTGATTTATAGTCCTAAGTAACGACGATAACATTTCGTATGTAAATCCTCTTTTGGAATTCAAAGAAGCCTAATGTGTGTATTGGAAGAATTGGGGGCACTTTAGTTGTATACAATTTGGGTAGTAAATGAACCAGAACGAAATAATTAGGTCTGACTGAAGTTTCTACGAGCAATAATTTAATTTAAAAGCCGAGATTGTAGCAACCTCTTTAATTATTTTTAACTATTGTGGTCTAGTAATTTTATTCTAGGTACATCGTCTTCACATATAATTAACCAGCTGCTACCCACGACTTTACTCGCGTGGCTTATTATAAAATAAAGCTTCGAACGACGAAGATTAGCCGGAACAAACAGACAAACAGACAGACAGACAAAAATGTTAAAAACAGTTTTATTGTTGTTGTAAATACCGTATAAATTTTCATATGCATTTAGTTAAAAACTGTTATTTCGACCTTACAAACAGACATTTAAATTATATTTATTTATACAGCGTGTTACGGAAAGGGTATATCCATACAAACGGGGTGAAGAGTGTATCTGGTTCAGAATCTCTGTACAAAATTTCAGCTCAAAAGCACTAACTAGAAAATGCTTAATATTTTTTTTATTTCGATAGGTTATTAAATTTAAATCATAACAAACGTGTTACCGCCGTTTCTTTGTGTGTAGTTTATTGACACCGATCAGCTGACTTGGTCTAGTGATGTGTAGAATTCAATTGGAAACATTTGATTTTTAGGTAAATGTTTCTTAACTTTTTATTTATTTAGGTATAGGTATTAAAAAATATTGCCCTGTAGTTTGTTATCACCAAAAGAATCCGTGCCTTTGATATGTATATACCCTTTCCGTAACACGCTGTATGTATAGATAATATATAGTATACAAAATATTGTAAAACGTTTTAAAAGAGTAACTATGGAGTTTGTGCCCATTCTTCTCCATACGAAACTACCTTTTGGAAAGAAATCAATTCTATTTTTAATCTTGTAAAGTTGACGTTCAAAAGTGCCTTATAAGTGCCTATTTGAAGTAAATGTTTTGACTTTGACTTTGGAAGGTACACCCATTTTCACTGACACTATACTCCATTTACTTATAGCATTAGACAAATAACGGCTAAATAACGACAGTTATTGTGTAATATTGTTGAAATTACATCACTTTAGAGTAATTTTTGTAATGTAAATGGTAAATAGATTACAGTGCTTTATATTTATCGTGAAATAACGGAGTTTATTAAACGTTTACATCGAAATAACGAAAGGGTGAGAACAGTTATTTGTTTAATGTTATAATAAATGGAGTATAGGTGACAATTAATTCATAAAATGGATCACAAAACCGTCCCTGTGAGTGCCAATTTGTGATGGGTCTTTAAATTTGAGTGCTTTGAATTATAATTTCTGGATTAATTAATTAACTCAATGATTATTTGAATAATTAATCCAGAAGTTCTAATTCTATAGATGTTTTTCATTTGGCATTAGAGGCGAAATTTATGACCTCAATTGTTGTCGGTCTTCGTTCGGTCGGACTTTTTGTCTATAGTTTTTCAATCCTTATCATCATCATCATTTCAGCCGATAGACGTCCACTGCTGGACATAGGTCTCCCCCAATTGAGGGGGTTTACCATAATCGCCACGCTTGGCAGGCGGGTTGGCGATCGCAGTATGGTGTTAAAATGCATAGAGAACGCTGCTGCCCATTCTCTAGAAAGACCCTTAGTCGCCTTTTACGACACCCACGGAAGGAAATGGGGAGTTTTTCAATAACAATATAATAATAATAAAAACAATATTTTTTGTAAAATATCGTAAGATTTTAAGTTGAAACCTTCGAAATACAGATGAATGTGTTACTGATTCCCTTTAGTGAGTGATTGCATAAGAATTGAACCAACACACTAATGGCTGTAAACACATTCAATCACAATCGGAATGATTTTGAAGGATATTGCTAATCCATTGCTTCATGTGTTCGAAAAATTTGTCTGCCCAACAATGTAAATAACGCAATGAATTTTATTGAACTGCCAAAATGAAAGCGGGGTAATTTCATAATAATTGTGTTTAACAAATATTTATATTTGTTGAACATAGGGAGGTTAGGTACAGATGTTGTGATTATTAAAGCACGCTATGTTTAGCCGTCATCGGCGTACAAATATTACATTGTTACAAATATGAATAAAATAAATTATGAAACAATTATCACTTATCACACAATAAATCATTCATTTTGTCGATACAATAAAAACATTCATATACAATATAATAATAATTAATTCTAGTATAGAATGTCAAATCATTAAATAATAAGTAATAATAATAATAATAAAAAATACAAAAAAGGCAATTATAATATATCAGTTAGGTTTTTAAACTGTCATGGTCACTAATATTATTATTAACATAAGCGGGATATTTACCATGTTTTATATCGGGAACTCATAACAATGAATAAACATGGTAAATATCCCGCTTATGTTAATAATAATATCAGTTAGGTATTCGTTCATCGTATAATATGTTTTCTCATATAACATTATCAGTAAAGCCTTTTTAAAATCGTTTTTGTTGCCTATTTCTTTAATTCATCTAGGGATCTTATTATAAGATCCTAGGTGCCATTCCTAAAAAACTTTTTGCATAAAGAGCAGTGTTATGTGGCATAGGGCATAACTCTCTGTCGTTTAGATCTCAAAGTGTCAAACAGATGGAAGTTGCATTTTACAAATACTGCTATCTCAAAAATGTACAAACAGGGCAATAATAATAATAATATAATAATATATTTTATTTTATTTGACAACATTGATCAATTGGTTAGTACAAAGAACTTATCAACTAAGGGTTAGTATCTATCAATTAATTAATTAATTAAGTACATAATCACCATTAAAAATCATCCCTGTCGCACATGCAGCCGGACAGCGTGCCTTATTATAGGTGCATCGTGTTTTTCCGCTAGTACTTTCAAAATACCTTTGCTACTAGCCCTCATTCTGCTTATTGAGGATGCGGTCTTCTTCCTCATAATCGCATAGAAGTCATCAGTTCGTGCTACAGCAAACATATTAGACGCGCTGCAGAACCAGGGCAACCTAAACAGCACTCTGAAGCCATTATTATATTGCACGCGCAGTGCATCTAGAAAAATCTCGTTTTTTTTTTTAAATATGGAATACAGCTTTCAGTTGGTTTAAGTTGAAACACAGCACGTACACATTTTTCTTTCTGGGCCTTGAACTCAATTTCTTTGTCTGTAAAATTTCCCTAATTGTGTTACGAAATTACTCCTTTAAACAGAGTTTGTTTACATACATTTTCATCACAAATACTTTTGAAACGGACAGTACACCTCTATGTTATTCTTTAGCTAAAAAAAATATGTTTATTTCAATTACAAACAACATTATTGGAGATCACCATTTAAGCAAGGAATTGCTTGTGTTAGGGGACTTCGCGCTTCCACTTATAATTATCTTTTGCAATTGAAATGTAGACAATGTAAACATGCAAAACTAAAAATAAATCGGTAACTTAAAATTATACAAAAATTAAAGAGTGTAAACATTTGTAAATGAATTAGCGTTATGCATAAAAAAGCGCCAAATCACGCGTGTACGTATGAAATGTGTGAGTGTAGGTGAGAGTGTGCAGAGTGAGGGTGTGTAGTGTGTGAGTTATATTAAGCATAATTATTTAGATTTACAATCCTAATAATTATCATCTTCCTGCCCTTGTCCCATATTCCTTGGAGTCGGCGCAACACGTTTTCTTTTTCCATTCTCCCCTGTCAACCGTCACGCTATCATTCACTCCCTTCTCTTTCATATCATTCCTCAAACAATCCATCCATAATTTTTTTGGCCTTCCTATCCCTCTCCATCCATCCACATTTATATTCATCACTCTCCTCGTCACATGCGTTTCCTCCCTCCACATCACATGCCCGTACCATGCCAAACGACTTCCTTTCAACTTTTCTGTCACCACTTTCAAACTTCCCCTTATATACTCATTTCTGACTTTATTCATTTTCATTTAAAATCCTAATAATATCCTAATATAAATACGATAGCGTGTTTGTTTTAGCTACACAAAATAATTATTGATTGTTACGGTAAACAAACACAATTTTTTTTCTACTAATTAGCCAATTATAAAGAGCCTAGTATGTTATTATTAGGATCTACAAAATTTTGACCAAAAATGTGTGGTAGAGTTTCAATATTAGTGGTAACTATATTATTAGGCAAACGTAAACAGCTAATTAAACGAATAATAATGATACAAAGCTAGACTTTATACGTGTCATGATATAAGTAGGCTCAACATAATTATGGGTTATGTTACAGCGTTTTAATGGTCAGATTTGACATTTTCTATTTACTGGAATTCGAAATGGAGAAAGCAAGACTAGACAGTGTGCTCACCGGTGATAAAACAATTTCGTAATAATTGGTAGACACAATTACAGTTGAATTAAGGCTTATTAATCAAATGTTTAAAAATAAGATACGCCTAAACCATCGGTTCATAGAAGTACATGACCACTTAAACTAGAATCTACTACGCTTTGGCAATCCAAAGCGTAGTAGATTCTATCACATGCCCATACCTCTATAAAGGTTAGAGGAACAGGGTGTAAAGTTCACTCATACTCTATGGAAAAGAGAGGATCCTCCGATCAGACGGGTGTCTTGTCTGGTGGGCAACTGCCCGACGGTTAATGTTGGAATGTTGTATATATGCTAGTCGTGCGGTAAACTCTGATTACGCGATACAGGATTTGTGACGTAGTTTGATGCGTAGTTCGCATGTGGCGTTGTAAATTACACACCACGATTACCTATTTCCAAACAACTTTTCAGTCACTTAGACGGTAAGTTATGTTATACCCTGATTGCTCAGAAACATATAAAAATATGGGAGGGGAAAGGATCAAAGGGCATCAAAAAATTCATCCGCATCGCTGTCAACAGGAAAAGTGCCCAAAAGGCTGGCAGCATTGCCACGTTGTATGGCAATGCTGATTCTTTGGCCAAGAAATAGGCCAGCCTTCTGGTCACGAGAAGAGTCGACCAACCGCTTGGCGATGTCTCGAAAAACCAAGTGGGCACTCGGACCCCATGGTCCTAGAGTTTCAACCCCAAACGGCTCAAACATATAGCTCCCAATAAGGTTGTTATATTTGCGCCGTTTGAGGTTTTCTGCACCTGCAGCAGCCGACCCAGCACAGCCCGCCGTGCTAGGAAGATGGGATGGCGCAAGGGTGTCGACACAGGTTGCATCCCACACCAAAGGCCGACCTAACTTCCAAGGCATTATGGTCATTCCGTCCGGTCTCTTCCCATCGTCGCGTGCCAAGCCATTGGGTTCTAAAACAGCTGGCACCCCGGCGGTGACAAGAGCACGACGGATAATGTCATTGATGCTGGCGTGCCGTGCAATTCGGCCTGCGCTCCTACTGCAGGATAGGCCATGATGTCCGAGGCAGTCGACAACTTCGCCGCATTGGCAGCGATGCAGAGCCACGCAAGGAGCGCCCAGACGCAGACAAGTAGCAAGCCGGAAGGTTGTGTCACCCAGCATAGTGCCTATGTTGGGTGACGGTAGTGCCTGAAGCCAGAGGCCCGACTCCCACTCACCCACAGCCAGCAGGCGGGCACGCTCAGCAGTATTGGTAGACGTATTAATAAGATTATTCCGTACCAACCTGCAGAGCGGCTCATCCCACTGTCTCTGGGAAGATGGATTCACGGGCCGATCTGTATCTGGGCAAGCCATTTTCCAGGTATGCACCGCATCGGTCAAGCACGGCACTTCAGAGACAATCAGGGAAGGGGCTAAAATTTTCCCGGTCAACTCTTCAGTGCCGTGGACCGAGGACAGGAACGCCGGTAAGCTAATACTGTTAATTTTGCGGACGCCGAGGCCACCGAAACGGATGGGTAGCGTGGCTTGCAACCAGGCACGGTCGTCCAAGGCCACATTTAAAATGGATGTAAGTGTGCTGCGAATAATTTGGTCAATTTTGTCCAACAGGTGTGGTTGTTTCCATAACGGAGAAGAGCGTAGAAAATATATAAAATTTGGGCCAAAACAACAGTATCTAATCAGGGTGAATGCCGAATGTAAATTAATTTTGGAGAGTCTGTCTGAAATGTCGTTGAAATTTTTAATTTTATCGTCTATGAATTGAGGAAAGCTATCTTCTAAAATTGGGGAACCCAGGAGGTGCAGTGAACTTTTTTCAAGAATTTTTATTTGTGGGGCTATTGCATAAAATTTCTCTAGGGTCGAATGTCTGTCAGTAATGTCAGATAGGTAAATTTCACATTTGGATGGGTTTAGGTCCAAGCCAATAGATTTAAATTGCTGTTTGATTAGTTGTAGATCTTTCAAAACGGTGTCTACATCACCTCCTAGTGTTCCATCGTCTAAATACCATACGTTAAATTTTGAATTTAGTTTCTGGATGATTGGATGAATAGCTAAGCTGAAAATGACTGGCCCAAGAGGGTCACCCTGTTGGCATCCTACTGCAGATTCCAGAACATTATCCTTGTATAATAATTTAGACGGGTACCTATAACATTGCCACAAAAAACCATAAATTTCGGGAAGTTCCTTTTTGACTTCAGCCAACAAAGTGTCCCTGTTTACAGAATTAAAGGCATTCTTAACGTCGACCTTGAGGATGACCTCGCCTTTATTGGAGTTTAAAAAGGTGGAAAGGGCATGTACGGCAGCCTCACAGCCCCCTTTCGAGCCAAAACCAAGCTGCAGGGGCTGAAACTTAGTTGTAAGTGTTTTGCTGTAAAACTTACAACATATTTTGGCTGCCGTACGCCTGTATGTACACCCAACGGCGATGGGACGAATGCCGCCGTCCCTCTTGCGTAGGGCACATAAGTTGGCTCCGTATAAGACATCGACGACGGCATCGTTCACACCGCCGGTGAGCATAAGGTTAATCAGGGCCGCCAGCTCCTTCAAAAGCGACTCACCAGCTTCCCCGGCGTCTGAACTTAAAAGATCCTTTAAATGTTGAGGAGTCAGGCCGTCGAGGCCGCCGGCGGAACCACTTCGGAAGGAGCCTACGGCTGCAGTCAACTGGGGGGCCGAAACGTTTAAGAAGGTTGAATTTAGGTCGTGAGGGTCAGGGGGGTCGGGAAAGGTGAGACCATCCGCAGGCGCTGGATGTTTACTCTCCAGAGCTGTTAGTGTTTCTGGAGAGTAAGGTGCCACCACATCACTGCTGAATAGTATCCTGGCCGCTCCCCTGATGTCACCCTCACTTAATTTAGATTCCACATGTGAACATAAGCCTTTATGTGATAAGTTATTGAAAGCAGGTAATTTTGGATCTAAAATTAGGGTCGAATTATTACAATTATCTTTAATTTGATTTGTTAAGGATTTTTTAATTGCCGAATTTTTTTGGACATGCAGAATCCTATAAGGGAAGGTGAGTAATTGCTCCCAGGCACTTTGTGAGTTCTCCTGGGTCGCAAGACGGAGACACTGAGCCAAGCACAGAGCAATAGATCGTCTCGCGCCCCGGGGAACTCTCTTTAAAACTGGGGTAGAATTTTTCAATTTTGCCAAAGTTTTCCACAATGTTTGATCTAAAAGTGTTGAATTTGGGGATGTGGCTGGGGGGCACAAAGGTACACTATGGGATTTGTGAACTTTGCCATAGTGTATCCGTAGCCCCCGTTCGCCTTTAAAAAAGCGTGCCTGTGAGCAATCGGGACATCTCACCAGCTGGATATCAAGCGATGTGGTAGGTCGACTGGCACACTTTCCAGCGTTGCTACAGCCGGTATTGATCATATAAATAAAAACACTAAAACTTACAATTAAACTTTGCTAAAATTAAAAAAATACAATTATATAAACACGCACTCGCACTAGAAATAAACACAATCACAATAGATAAAAAAACTAAAAATATTTTTTCACTATTTACAAAAAGTCACCGATGAAACTGTCAATTGTTGATGACTGCGGCGCGGCGCAGTCGCGCTAGGCGCCTGGGGCGCCGCGTATGCAGCCTTCAGAACTGTTGCTTTGGCTGCTGGCGTCGCGTCTTCGTCGTTCCTTATGGGGTTGATGATTTTGATATTTAAAAAGTTTTTCGTACTGTTTGATTCGTTTGAATTTCGATAGGTATACAGATTTCTTTCAGAGGGAAAAATGGAAGGAAGAGATCCTTATAATTTCTATGCGCCTTGTTGTATAAATTGTTATTATTATCTGCACGTCGGGAGGAGGAATACGGAATTGTTGCTATAACACTTTTTTCATGCGCTTAGTGTCTTTTTTCATAATATTTTATTAAAATTTTCTCACATACAATTGACTGCCGTCGCTGTGACGTTCAGGGTCACCTTTTGTAATAAAAAAACCAGAAACCGGATTTTGATATTTTTGTGTCTAGCTGTAAAACTGTTTAATGTTTGCATGAACTTTTTTTGTTGAATGTTTGTCGTTGGCTTGCTGCGCGCTTCGGTGTTTACAGTAAGTGCAGCAAGCAATTCTTGTATAAATAAATAAATATGTCCCATGTAATATAGGGGCGTGACTGTATGCTAAGAAAGTAACTAAATATATAATACACTGGGAAAAGTCACATTCATACTTTGAAGAAACGGACCTCAGGCCTTCGGGCGATCACGACTTTTCCCTCTCCAATATGTATTCAACTTCTAAATAAATATATATTTTCATTGTGTACCAAAAATATACAGTACCTTGGTGCCTAAGCAAGTAATATACATTTTTGTAACTTGTACAAAACTATGAAACTTGAATGCTATTTTTGGGATATTCACGGTTGTAAAGATTGTAAACCTATCTTTGTCAATACAAATTCAATCTTAGTATTGTATATTTGAATAGCACACATGTGCGAGTACTAGGTAGGTACTATAAAGCTACCATTTACTGGGTACGTCTTTTATTGACTAGAATGTATCCTGGCTGTTAAAAGTAGGTATGTCATACTAACTGAAATGTCTCGCTGATGGTGGCGTATGTTGGGTGGTTTAGTTCCTTTCAAAATGGTCGAGCTGAATGGGGCTGATCCACACAACATGTTCGTGAAGAATCGTCATCAGTAGGGCTGGTCATCTCTAAGCTGCCACGGCTTATTTTAATTATTGAATTGTTCACTGAGGACGCTTTTGATTCTTCATCGCACATCGCTGGGATTCCCCGATGTGGCGGAGGTGGACGCAGCTCCACGCTGAATTTTAATTTCAATTGTTTGTTTGATTGTTTGTTTGTGTGTCTGTACTAACACTTGATGTTAAGTAAAATTGTTACTAACAATATGGACTAAATTGTCTGAAATAAAATTATACAATTCTATAATTTCAGCTTGAATAATGTAACCAATATTTTGTAACAAAATTTTGATTTAAAAGAGTGTCCATAGAGTTTCTCGGTTCTTCTCTGTAGAAACCTATTACGCTTTGGAGTGGGCAACTAGCATAATCTTTAAAAGTGCCTGTAAATTGGTTAAATTGAAATAAATGCTTTGAGTTTCAGTTTGAGTTCACCGATAAATTTGAAGTTGTTTTGGCACAATGGCATACAAGTTACTTTCATAGTTTTGTGCAAGTTACAGGTACTCATAATAAATGGAAAACGCCTCAGTAACCTTCGATTTGCGGATGACATCATACTCTTCTCTGAAACAGCATCTCAATTACAGGAAATGCTTAGTGAGCTTAATGACGTAAGCAAGAAGATTGGCCTAGAATTGAATACTACCAAGACTAAAGTCATGACGAACCACCATATTATACCAATACGGGCCAATAACAATACATTAGAATACGTTCAAAGCTATGGCAACAAATATCTTTCTCTAAGACAAGACACGCAGATGAGGTCAAAAGACGAGTTAACATAACCTGGAACAAGTTTTGGAGCAATAAAGAAACCCTAAAATGTAAACTCCCTATAAATCTCAAGAAAAAGATAATGGACTCATGCCTATTACCCTGTCTTACCTATGGCTGCCAAACATGGATATACAATAATTATACTAAAAACAGAATACTGGTATGCCAGAGTGCGATGGAAAGGAGCTTACTAAACATACAAAGAAAACATAGAAAAAGAAACACAGAAATAAGAAAAACAACAAAAGTAATAGATGCTTTGGAACATTCTCAAAAACAAAAATGGAAATGGGCGGGTCATATTGCACGTATGGACAAGGAAAAATGGACACAGAGAGTAACTACCTGGCAAGGACCAACAAACAAAAGGAAAAGAGGTAGACCGAAAGAAATGGCTTGATGAAATAACAAGAAAAGCCGGTGAAAATTGGATCACAAAGGCAAAGGACAGACAAACGTGGAGCAAAATGGAGGAGGCCTCCACCCGTTGAGGGGTCCATATTGAAATATAAATATAGTAAATAAAAGTAATTATATATAAATGAAATTGTAAATAGTTTTTTATGAAAATTTAATTTATTTAATATTTTAGAATTGTAATAATTTTGTTATTTGATGCATGCACATTAATTTATGTAATTTTAATCTTTTATTTGTTTTTTTTTTATAAGTCATTCATTATGGAAATAAAGAGGCTATAATAAAATAATAAAAAAAATAAAAAAACAGGTATTTGTGTTTTCAGCTTTAATCTATCTATCTTTCTTTATTATGTACTAGCTGTTGCGCGCGACTTCGTCTACGATCCAGGATGAAATTTAGCCTATATCCTTACCCCCTTACTAATAAACGTTGTATAGCGTCTGTATAGTTACACAACGCATTGTCTTCTTCTATCGAAAGTCAAATTACTGACGAGTGAAAGAGAAAAATCGGTGTGTAACTATACAGACGCTATACAACGTTTATTAGTAAGGAGGTTATAATTTAATTCGATCCTGATTCGAAAGACACGTGACACCATCTATTATTATAAGAACTTTATTGTTATTTTCCTCGGGAAACAGTACTTTTTTTTGGGATCAAATGTACCCTATGTCCGTTTCTGTACACCTGACAACGTATATGCAAAATTTCAGGATGATCGGTTCAGTGGTTTAGGCGTAAAAAGGTAACAAACAAACTTACTTTCGCATTTATAATATTATTATTGTGCTGGATTCGGTCATTAGTAAGAACATGAAACTAATCGTAAGCACGTCTCTGGCGACATCACGAGATACAGATCACGCTTCTACAGAGTACACGGCAAGGAGCACCGAGGAGGATATTCAGTGTCTGATAGCATCGGAGTTAAGATGTCGCGGAACTGTACTTGATTCGTTATGTCCGGCTATTGTGTTAATTATAATTTGTGGTTATTGTGTTAATTTGTGATTTTTGTAAACGCAGTGTATCGCAACTAGTGTTTTCACTGCACGAAACCCATCTTCTGCCTATACTGAAAAAATTGCACTCCTATCAAGTGACTTTTTAGCTTAATTGACGAAACCTTGTTTAGATTAATCAAAATCTTAGTTAAGTTGATCATCACGACATGATTGCAGCAATACTAGTTCAAATGATTGAACGCTCAAACAAGTTTCTCGATTACCCTTAACATGACATCATTGTAGAAAGAAGAGTTAAAAAAGAGACAAGTTAAAAAAATGTTAACTGTAACAAAGTTAGTTGTCAGCAAGCATTTTGATTACTTCAATGAAGATCATTGAAACTTTAATCAAATAATCTTGGCCGGAGCAACTATGTTTTGACTTGATTGCTGCAAATAGGTTTTGTGATAACTCCAATCAAGATCCCGTTTCAAATTTAAATCAAATAAAAGTAGTAGCTGTGATCATTGTGCTTGATAGGCTCAGATGCAAACAAGTTACTTAGTCAATCTAAACAAAATCATGATTGTGGTAACTACTTTTTTTTTCAGTGTACATTATGTAGAAATTAATTATTTATTTATTTATTCCTAATCGACCACAATACCCACATATTTTTGTACGAAAACCTTTAACACAAAAAGCTTTCACAAAATATTTCAACCACAAACCGCCATTATGTCACATTGGTGTCCGTAAGCGGTTAGCACTTCCCATCATGTGGGTTGTTGGCTTGTTTGTCAATCCATATCCATACTAATATTATAAATGTGAAAGTAACTCTGTCTGTATGTTAAGTTTTCACGCCTAAACCGCTGAACCGATCGTCATGAAATTTGGCAGAGATATAGCCTGGGATGTGGAGAAGGACATAGGCTACTTTTTTACGCGATAACCGACATCCACGTGGGCGGAGCCGCGGACAAAAGCTAGTTTGTAACAAAATCTTTCTATATGACCATGACAGTGTGTTGAGATAATTAACAACAGTGACTAACAAAAAAACAAAAAAAAAAATTGTTGGGATGACTCTGAAATCCACCTAAGCCACCTAGCAACTTTTTAGGTTTTTGTAGTCAACAAGGAATCCTTATAGTTTCGCCATATCCGTCTGTCTGTCTGTACTAGAAAGCTATTACTTGGTAGTGTAGTGGTAAAATAAAATCTTGAAATATATATATTTTTAGGGTACCAGCATCCCCTACACGTAAAATGGGGATACTTTTTTTTTTTCAAATACTATTGTTTATTCTACACAAACAAAACGCACATCAAAAAAATCTAAATAAAATACACACATGCAAAGTAACCCAAAGCCTCGTATTCAAGAATTAAAAGTTTGGTAATTTAGTCCATCGCTTGAGGTCAGAAAAAAAAAAAATACAATTCAGACAATTTTTTTAAATTCTGATTGGGCGTTCTCTTAACCTTGATCTCGCTTGATGGAAAGCGATGGATGAGTCTATGATGGAACGAACGTGCCCAGAAGATACCTGATCCCAACACGTAGACTATATTTCAAGTAAACTAAGAATATTATGAATTAAAATATACCACCTAAGCTTTAAAGTTCCTATTAGTATATTGAGATGTATTTATATGTCACTAGCTGACCCGACAGACTTCGTTCTGTCAATAGCTATAGTATAAACTCCACTACTCTACCCTACCCTACCCTACCCTACCCTACCCTACCCTACCCTACCCTACCTACCCTACCTACCCTACCTACCTACCTACCTACCTACCTACCTACCTACCTACCTACCTACCTACCTACCTACCTTTCCTACCTACCTACCTACCTACCTACCTACCTACCTAACTACCTACCCTACCTACCTACCCTACCCTACCCTACTCTACCCTACTCTACCCTACCCTAATTTTACGTAAAAACCATCCTTGGACTTCAACGAACATTAAAAAAAAAGAATTGGTTAAATTGGTCCAGCCGTTGTTGAGTTATAGCGTCAGGAAGGAAAACCCGACTTATTTTTATATAGTAGATTAGTAGATTCTATTATGAGTTATGCACTTGAGCTATGGATTAACATTTAAAACTAACTTGGATAAATTAGAAGCTCTTCAAATTCGATTCTTAAAACTACTTGTTACTAAAAAAAATCAAAACAGTTGTAAAGGAAGTTATAGAAAACTATTTAAAATATGTAAAATTCTACTTATAAACATAAGTATCTTTTAGCAGTAAACTATCAAGGTACCCCAGAGTATAGCTTAAATCTCGTATTCAACTATCATATCACACGATCTATTGCTGCTGACAGATTCAATGTGTACAGAGTCACCAATTACTTTGGTGACAGAACCCTAAAAAAACGAATACCATATCTATTAAATAGTCTACCGGCAGACATAAGCAGTGAAAAAATAAAAATAGATTTAGAAGTGAATCAAAAAAATATTATTTGGATATGTATGTACGTATGTTTAAATATTATTGTCTAGAGACTCACTGACCCCACAGTCAAATCATTGCAATGGTTTTGTGGGGCTAAGTTTATAAGTTAGGTTTAAACCATGTTATATTAAAATAAAATAAAATAAATAATAAACTCTTGCTGTAAAGACAGACGGGTTATATGTGGAAGGGAACACAGAATTTTATTTACATTGCGTAGTAGTTGCTGTAGTAGTGCCTAGTTTAGAATTGTATAATAACTTTCCACTTCCTCTATTTCTGAGAAAAGGTGGTCTTGACGGTAAACAAAGTGATAGGGGAGTTGTTACGTTTATTCATTTTCAGGTACCTATTTACTAGGAATTTTCCTGCTCTTCCTTGTAAATGCATGTTGAGGTAAAGGATTTTACTCAAATCTCCATGTATTTCACCCTTTACTGTCATTATAATTTTCCGTAAAACAGAAATTTGAAACAAGCATGTGGGGATTATTATCCATGCATATTATTCGTCGCATTGTTTTCTTCCGAAAATTTATAGCTTGTAAGATCTTTTTGATTTACCTGCCTTGCGAAAATGTTGCCTGTATTTCTTAGCCTTTTAAGGAAAGAAGGAAGGAAATATCGTAAACAAAGTTCCGCAAGAAATGTTATTTTATCGTTTTTGTTTTGATATTTTCATTTAATTTTTGTCTAAATAAAATCTTATCAAAGTAATATAATTATCATTAATTTCATGATTGTTAATTTTGACAAGTTTGGTAATCTACTAATATAATGCCGTCATTATGACTTTCCAATGGTCAGCCACTGACACTCCATTGAAAGAATTGGTAATCTCGTACATAAGGTTATTAAATATTATCTCGAATGAGGTAGATATATTTCACTGCAGCCTAATGAAGTTCACAGAAGTAGCACTGAAGTGCATTGAAAGTGTTGACATGATATTTTAATTGTTTTTAATTGATTTTTTAATTATATTTTGATTTGTATTTTAATGGTTTTTGATGGTATTTTGATTGTATTTTTTCTTTTTAATGGATGTGAGTAACTTATATTTCTGTGGTAGTAACACTGCATTGGCGTTATAGCTGTTAAGGTGTTATGTACGTAATTTTGAATAAATAAATAAATAAATAATAAATATAATGACAAATGAAACTTCCTACTAAACTTCGAACTTCCTACTACTTCAGATTGCTTATAAAACTAATGTAATTTCAAAATCAAAATCAAAATATTTTATTTCACATAAACCTACATGGGCACTTATGAAACGTCAGAAGCTGGGTGCACGGTTCCAATTAGTCGTTTCCTATGGAGAAGAGCCGACAAGAAACTCCACGGTTACTCTTTTAAAAATAATTGGCTTTACAATATTATCAAATAACAGTGATAATAGGTATGGCAGGACAGTGTAGGCCTTTCAACAATTACCAGGTACTTAACAAAATAGAAAAGTGCCAACAAATCTACACTCTACAAGGCCTACAACGTTCTCACATTCACAAAATATAAAATAATCTATATAAAAGATTAATGACATGATTGCAATTACAACTACAGTAACATTTATCTGAATAAATATCATGTCCACGCATTTATACATGTTAACGCATGCTCGCAACACCAAGTAGACATATCCTGCAGTGATTGTTATGTATCACATTAGAACATCATTCATATTAAGAAATGCTCTGATTTGATTATTTTACATTTACGTTTAAATAGTAAATTCAATACTAGATACAACTTTCAACAGTTACATGGCTTTTTTACCCCATTTCCTCCTGTGGGTGTCGTAAAAGGCAACTAAGGGACTTACTAGAGAATGGGCAGCAGCGTTCTCTATGCATTTTTAACACCACACTGCGATCGCCAACCCGCCTGCCGAGCGTGGCGATTATGGCAAATTCACCCCCTTTTGGGGGAGGCCTATGTCCAGCAGTGGACGTCTTTCGGCTGAAATAATGATAAATAGGATAGAACATAACTGTGACAGCTAGTCTTGAAAAATGATTTGATAAGAACGTGACTCTGTTCAAATACACCGTTGTTTCAAAGTATTCTAGAATTTTATTCGGCCAAACTCATGCTTCGTTATATACAGTAAGTTATTATGCTGTGTTCATCCAAAGAGCCGCTGTACACTAGACAATAGTCGCCAGTCACTGCTTGGCTATTAGAGACATTCACACATACATGAACACACACACGCATTTGGTGCTCACTCGTTGATGAAATCGTCGCGTTCGAGTCACTAGCTAGGATAGTGGCCTAGTGGCTATATTCACATTCGATCACAGGCAGCGGTGCCAATTTCTTCTCAAGCCTAAATTGTTTTTAAAAATGGGCAAGCACTGACCGCAGTTGAGCTTCTGTAGGTAGGTACTATCGTGGACTTCTGAATCGGCACACTTTCAAAACAAAATCCCGTGCTCACGGATGTCGACAACTGTTTACCGCCCCTTTTTGTGACGACCAATAAAAAAAAACTTTTGTTTAAATAAATTTATCAGGCTCTGTTACAATGATCTCAGATGTCTGACCACCTCGGCTGGTTTTTAACGGTCTTTTTTTTTTCGTTTAAAAATTACAAGGGGTTTATCAAAAATCTGATGCTGCGATGCTATTGGTTGATGCGATACGTTACTATAGTGGCTGAGCATTGCAAGCAAGAATAGTCTTTATGGTAGTCCGATTCGGAAGTTCGTAATAGTACGGACCCTAGTAGCATTTTTGTTGGCGTTTGGTTGGGCCACATATCTCTGAAAGTGGTGCCAATGCCAACGGAAAATGCTACTAGGGGACGTAACTTGCAGCCGCAAAACTAACTTAGTAGGGAATGGAATAAATAAGATATTACTGAGTAGGAATGGGGCATAAGCGAACTACAGGTCGCATAAGAATCCCATTAGATGTGCGTACAGAAACGACTCGCGGGCTATCGTCTTTAGACTTATGCAAATTCTCAATAACACCTAGATGCCAGGATAGAGGAGGCGCATTATCATTAATAATCACTACCACAGTGCCATCCTTAATCATGTCCCCACCAGGTTTATTCGATTTTAAGCGCGATTGCAAACTATAAAGATACTCGCTTCGCCAACTTTTCCAGTACGACTAGACTAATTTATCCATGAGAGAGTGTCTTTGAAGCAGGTTATCAGACAACGAATCTACTTCCGCGGCAGGCAATGAGTCAAGCGGCACAGTATGTAAAAAATGTGAAGGGGTAAGAGCTTTAGGTTCTCCCGGATCAGCGCTATTTGCTCGACCCGTCTTAGTGGTGACTACAGACTAGTAGTCTAATTATGCAGTGACGCAAATTGCATTAGCGGCTTCTTAAGACTAAACAGAAATTATGAAGGAAAATTAACTCTGTCTAAAGACCCACTGACTGGAAGAACGCAGCCCATTACTTTTTAACAAGAAAAATTATCCGTCATAGTGCATTTCTTTATCCTCCTAATTCTGTTTATTTTTTTGTTTCTGACACAACAGAGGACTCATTACAACAGGATTTTAAAAGAAAGATTTAAATTAAATATCGGACTTTTTTAATAAACGCAAGCCCGGGCAGGAAGGAATTCGCTGATGGAATATTAAAATATGAATGTTAGGGGCAAACAGGGAAATAAGGTCGAAAAGTTTTGCATTGCAGTTGAAGTTGTTTCTTTAGGGGTGAAAATTAGGTGAAGAAGGGAAACTTAGGGCCCTTGGTAATAATTTGGGGTGCTAGTCCCCTACATGTTTGAACTCAGACATTAAAGCCATTGGTGTATCTAGCGCTATTTTCCATGGCAGGCCTGGCCCCTGAGATGCGATGGCCGATGAAGCTGAGTCGACACCCAATATAATTTCGAAAAACATGTAACCCATACATGTTTTTCGAAATGTTTGGAAAATGTTTGGAAATTGTATTTAGCGATCAATTGATCATTTCTAAAAAGGAGGAGCTCGTGGCTAAGTAATAACAGCCGCACGGGTCGATCCGTCAGGGTAAGCTACGCTTGCCGGGGTTAACCTTGGCGTGGATGGGTGACCATCTTTACATACCGAGACTCCTCCATGCCTCGGAAAGCACGTTAAGCCGTTGGTCCCGGCTGTCATTCGTGGATCTTTGACAGTCGTTACGGGTCGTCAGAAGCCCAAAAAGTCTAACAACCAGTCTTTCCAAGGGGTATCGTGTTACCCAGTTACTGGGTTGTGGAGGTCAGATAGGCAGTCGCTCCATGTAAAATACTAATATTCAACCGCATCCGGTTAGACTGGAAGCCGACCCCAACATAGTTGGGAAAAGGCTAGGCAGATTGATTTTTTGATCATTTCTAAAAAGTTACCTCAATTTTTTGATTCAGCAAAGATTAGAGCCAAGCCTAAGCCTTAGAGAACACCGAGTATTTGTATGGTGGCCTCTTAAAGGCGATCCTTGGCGTACCAGATACATTAGGTATGTCTGTAATATTCTACTTCAACTAGTTTACTTCTCGGTTGGAGATTATTTATTTGACTGAACTTGCTTTTGTTTGAAGTTATTTAAGTGTTCAGCCTAGAATTTGGAATCGATAACCACGTATCCTGGGGTGGGCACCAGACCATTCTGGGCTGGGCACGTCCCCCCCCGCTTATTTACGCCTATGATTAAAGCTCTCGTTCCATTTCCAAACATGTCGCTTTTGTTTTATTTGTTTGTTTGTTTAAAGACATACTTTCCATGTTCTCCGTAAAATACGTTGTTTTTAATTTACTATGCACTTAGAATGTTTTACAATTTTTTTTTCTATTGGAACCTACCTATTACCTTTTCATACCATCGATACACACGCGAAACCATTTTATTTTATTTTTACTTAGGTAATTATGCCTTTCTGTTAAACATTTTTTTACGAGTATACCTACTACGTAAATCGATTTTGGTATATAAGCAAAGCAGTACACAAGGATATATACATACAAGCTATAATTCCAGTATAAGCTGACCTCTCATTGTACGGAAATCTTATATAATATGTGATCAGCTTATACTGCAAATGCATAGCTTGGTAGCCGTGATCTTGGTAACTTTTTTATAGAAGTAGAGACATATTAACTTGGTTACTTTCATGGGTTTGGGCATAAAAAAACTAGATTTTTTATATTTTTCTGTACACAATAAAATATCATCATATATATATATATATTTTTTTTATAAACCATCATTTACTCAAATAAACCTGAGAATCAGCACTTTAGAACATCCAAATTACATAAGATGATCACCCAAAAGGCTCGCCATTGAATGAATTATCTTTATTAATTATTGTTTTATGTATATAAAGCTTTTATCTACAGCATCAGCTCCTACTACTTTAAGTATCACTACTGCTTCTATCAAAGCAAGAAAACTAAAATAACAAACAAGAATGCACAGAACTTAAAGAAGTCCCTAGAACTCTAACAGCTAATTGCACTCAATGCAAAATGTTAATCACTAAGCAACTTCACACAACTATTGTCGAGAGCCCGCACTTCGATCGAGTCCACAGGAAACTTTGCCAGGGAATAGAAATGGCATCTACATTGGGTTCAAAACAAAGCTTTCACACGCAATAAACTTATTCAGTCTTATTACAAAACAGGATTATCTGTTGACATGGCTTATACCTTCGAACCAGTTCGTATTTCCAACTTTATTCCGATTACATTAAATAAAAGAACCGACCAAGTGCGTGTCGGACCACACAAAATTAAGGCTTCCGTAGTTGGGATGAATTTTCCCAAGAACAAACTTGTAGGTAGTTGAAAAACATGTTCTCTCATACATTCTAACTGCAAATGTAAGTTGTTTAGCTATTACTCGTTATTTTGTAAAGTCTACTTTTCTGTGATAGTTTTCATTTTAACTCCGATATATTATATACTACTGCCGTGAATTTGTACATATTCAAAAACAACCATTTAGACGACAGTGATAATTAAAAAAAAAAAACACTTTAAAGCTTAATATTACGCAAACGGATCCCTGAATAGAAAAATGATTTTCACAGACCCGCAATATTTTTGAACGGCCAACGATATCCGACACCATAAGATAGACGAGAACAAAAAATATAATCCCCACTTTACATGGTAGGGAAGTACGGTCGACTGCAAAAATCCGGCTTATTCCATAAATCCCCCCTGAAAATCCCCCTTAGGTAGAAAAGTGGAATCTGAAAACAGTCTAGAATTCACCCCTGATAATCTTGCTAAGGGGGAAAACTAGAATTGAAAAAACAAAAAATAACTTATTCCAAGATCCCCTGAGAGTGATTTTTTTACATTAGGGTTCAGTTTTTCCACTGAGGGGGATTCTCTCAGGGGGGATTTGTGGAATAAGCCAAAAATCCATGGATAGTACAGAAACAAAATCATGTGAAGCGAAAAGCGAAAGATAGTTCTATTTTCGAAAATTTGAACTCAAACGTTCACTGGAAAATAGACACTAAGGTATCCATGCAATTTTGCAGGTACTACTTGCAGGTACTACATACTCGTACACCACATTTTCACGTTCAAGATCTAAGCCTAAATAAATTCAAATCGTTTATTAAACGTAAGTTGTGCCAGAAAGTCTTTTATACCATTAAAGATTATATTGAGGACAAAAACGCTTGGGATTGAGCTGCTCAAATTTTTAGATATTGATTTTTTTTTGTTTGGTGATTATTATAACACATTAACATGAATATTTATTTGTGAAGTATAATGTTATTATTTTATTTATCGTGAATGTAAAGATTATGTGGGTCATTGTTTTTTTTTTCTCAGTTTGTTTTTAATCATGGTATGGCAGTTTGAGTAATTTATGCGGCCTACCCAAATGTCCTTTCTTTGGTATTGTTCGTCGAATCGTTGAGCTCCTTATTTTTTTAGTTGAGCTGCACGATTTCAGACAAAAATGCGTAGACTGACTGGACAGGTCCATTGAATCTGTGTGGTTCTTTCTTAAAAAGACCATTTCAGACACCAATCTACATGGTCTTCACATAATTTGACCAAGAGTATGTCTGGATTTTAAAAGAGACTGTTACCTTGTGACGGAAAAGGGGTTACGTGGGTGAGGTAAATAAGACCCACGTACCTTGTCAACATAAAATATGTATTTTATAAAATAGTTACAGATGGGGTGGGAAAGTTTATGGTCACACAAGATTCCCTCAATTTCCTTGGAAGTAGCACAGTACTCTCCTGGCTCAGCTGGTGTGATGATGACCACAGCGGGTGTGCCACGCTGCAGACGCCAAGAGTGGTAACGGTCGGCAGATGGTCTTGCCTGACTCGTAGAGTGCTCGACGCGGCCACGCGTTTAAATATATACCCGGTGCGGAGCCCGATGATGCTCGGCTTAACCGGCAGGTGGTATTTGGAGCACAGCGCTCGGATTCCAACGATATCGTTGGATTAGTTTGGAGTGGTAAGCCGGAACTTTGAAGGTGTTGAGCCGGAACTTTGGAGACGATGAGCCGGAACTTTGGAGGAGTTGAGCCGGGACTTTGGAGGAGTTGAGCCGGAACTTTGGACCCTGGAATCATACGTCCAGCGTGTCCTAAGATGGCCCGTAAAGGTCATCTCCGCTGATTTATAAGCAAAGCGAAGATGTACTAGTGCGCTGATGATAGTGGTGTGTGTGGATGTCACAATCAGTACGGAGTTTACAAAATATGGAGTGAGAAGCACGACATGACTTGCACATAATTATTTGCAAGTAGGTAGTAAGTACAATATAATTATAAAAATGTAGCTGATGGTAAAAATAGGTTGCAATTGAAATAATAATGCAGAAGGCATAATTAGCTAAACAATAAAAGGTGTTTAGCCAAACAGGCGACATGCCCTTGCGTTGACCTAGAAAAAGTAGGTACACACAAACTATAAAAAGCGACACTGTTCAACACTTACCCAATATGGGGTTACACTGAATTTATTACTCATTACTATCCATAGTTAGTCGATTAGAATGATAAAATTAACCGTTGCCATCGTAGACCACCGTGGCCGTCGTGGAGATCTCACGGACAAGTCGCACCGCTGAGAATGAGCGACGCGAGCGTGAGCCTCCGAGATCTCACGGACAAGTCGCGCCGCTGAGAATGAGCGACGTGAGCGTGAACCTCCGTAAGCAGCATGTGACGGTGTGGCGAGCCGACGCGCACCGAATGACGACCCGGGCTCGCCAAGATGGTGGCAAGGGAGAGAGAATCGCCAACAAGACGAGTTCTCCTGAAGCGATCCAAGGTCACGCGCATTGCGTTTAATAATAAAGACGTTAACAATTTGTTATTTAATTTAAAAGGTACGATACAACGTTACAACCTCTGAGTTTGTTTCGGCCTTTCTTCTCAGAGTAGTCCGATACAAAACGCCGACCTCATCTAGTTTTAAAATATAATTGACGTGTAAAAGTGTTTGTACAAACATACTTACAGAAATAAAATAATTTATCATGTGTCATTTGGCATATACATCAGCAATAATGTATTTGATTGTGTACAATTTGTGTTCCGTTATACTGTATCAATGTGTAGCTACAATTATGTGCCCAATGTGTAATGTTTTGTGGCTACACATGATACAATATATAAATATTGGTCTCAAAGTCAACGCTAGAATAAAGAAAACGCTAATCGAGCGAAAAAACCGCCCACCACGATTCAGTCATTTTCAAAACAGCCACGATGGAATATTCGTGATGAAGCCCTTTTAAAAACGACCACAATGCATTCAGGTATTAAAGAAATACCATAACGCTTCTGCCTTCTTGATGCAACCACAATGCGATGAACTGCTAGTATGAAACTTCTTGAACTTCAACGCTCAAACTGGCTTCTATTCGATTCTATAGATTCCTATGATTCCTCTCAGTTGTAATTATGTCACCGATGAATATTGAATTTGGAAAGTTCACCCTTTCGATGGCATATCAAATATCCTTTGTGACGTCATAACTAAGGTATTGAATGGTATTTCATTCTCTTTGTATTAACGTTTTCTTTATTGCTAGGGAACGTTTGATTAGAGGAAGGTTCATTGATTAATAGGATTCGGCCTTTCTGTCGTATTCGTTGTAATTATAAGGTTGTGTCTGAATTTCTACGGTGTATTTTTTTTATGTGTGTATTTTGGTGTGTCTTTATTGGTGATGTTCTTCAGAAAGGTCAGGAGCGTAGACCTCGCAACCGGTGCATGCGTGTATGACCTGAGGCTCTTAGTGTGTTTATGTTAACCATCTCGACTTTACGCATCGACGGCGTTCAGCACTCACTACATACTCATTTTGTTTCGTTTACGTACGTACATCAGAGGCCTTTTGGTTGGGAAATTATCAAATAACTTCTCCTACTCTGGGTCTGAGACAGGTGGTCTTACCACTAGATCACAGAGGCGGTTATTCGGTATTTGAAATGGTACACGTACGGGCTGATATCCGTAAAAGTCAATCAGCACCATCGAAAAGCCCAAATATAGAAACCTTACATAGAAATTCCCATAAATTAAATCTTAGTACAAGTCTATAACAACAAAAGCGTAATGTTTATACACAAACCCCTTTAATTAGCGGTAGAGATTTCCAAATACATACGTTACTCATAAATCGTATACTATACACGGAAAACGTACTACAGTCTGTTGCGGAATACCACACCTGGAGCAAATATACCTGACGCTGCATCAAGGTAATATCACCCTTACTATTTTGAAAATAAAGTTGAGTAGGAATTCAAATTATAACTTTGGAAAGTTAGACTGAACTTAATAGTTGGAGCTGCGCCAAAGTAAAACGAAACTTATGGCTAAAGACATAAAGTTGGGATAGACAGCACAGATAGTTGGCTCAAAAAGCGCTATCGTTCAACATATAAATAGTCAGATGGATCGAATAGACCGGTTTATATCCAAGTATTTGACTAAATGTTAAACTGTACTGTTTATAGTCACAATGATTTACACTTTGATATTTAGTGAACAGGTGTTAATCGGTTTAATTTAGAGTTCCCGGAAGGATTGAGTTACTATCTTTGTGAATTACAGCCGTACAGAGTTTGATTATGGGTTGAATTAATTCATTGCGGCTACTGGAATTACGGTTGATTTGGGAGAATTAGTGGAAATACAATTTAGAATTAACTGTGGTATTTCATTTGTTGATAGTTTGACATAATGGTACAACTATGCAAACCGACGCACCAGTCGAAAATTACGCGTCGAAAATTCAGCCTGATGTAAGTAGTTAATTTTAAAAGCATTGTTAACGTATTATTCGTGCGCAGAATTTCCATGGCGCATTTTTGGCTGGTGTCTCTACTCTAAGCTCTGCTGGAATGAATCGACAACTATAAATACACTGAAATATTATGGATGGATGCCATGGAGTTTCCTGCCCGTTTTTCTCCTAAACCTACCACGCTTTTAAATGGGCAACCAGTATCCTAGTTGACACACTTTCAATCACCATTCGAGAGTTTTGAAGGATATCGCTTATCCATTGCTTCATAGGTTTGAAAAATTCGTCTGCTCAGAATTTTATATTCCGTCCACTGAGATAATGCTTTTTTGACATCTATCAGTTTCATACAAACTAATATGTGTGTATTTATGACAAGTCTTTTACAGTTCAAGCAGTTCGGTTATGGAATACCTTGCCCGTCTCGATAAGGCGTGCTCAATCTTTGTCCACTTTTAAAATTCTGGTTAAAAATTACTTCCTCTCTCCTTAAACATCATCATTACTTAAAGTTCCTTGCTCTTGTATCATGTTTATTATTGTATGTATATGTATATATTTATTTGTATGGATAAGTATCTATATGCTTTAGGTATGTATGTATTTATTGTATATGTAAATGGTACACCACTGACTACCTGCAGTATTGTCTCTCCTTCTACTTTTTGATCCATCCAAAGGTTGTCTGTAAAAGATCGCTTTTAGCGATAAGACCGCCAATTGTGACACCCCATGTAACAGTTCTACATTTATATCTGTAATTTTTATGGTGTACATAATAAAGAGTATTCTATCTATATAATCTATGTATTTTACGAATTTAAACTTTATTAGTTCCAAATCTTGTACAACTGACAGGTGTCAAAAAGCATTCTCTCGGTGGATGGAATATTATGTGTGTTACGCAATTACCGCGCAAATTTTCTGACTGTGTGAATTTTTCACAATTCAAAAGTGCTTGTAATTGGTTTAATTCAAATAGAAAGAAAGATAAAGTATTGAGTAGGTTTTGCACAGATCATGAATAAAACTAAACACAATCATAGAAACATAAAAAAAAAAAACGTAAAATGAAAATAAAAAGGTACTCGTTTTTTTATCCACAACGGTGAAGATCTTAGCCTTCATCTTATCTGATGGTAAGTGATGATAAGGCCGAAGACGGAAGCGAGTTTCACCCGGATTTCTCAACCACAAAGAACCCTTTACTTGTAACTACTTTTAAGTAAGTCATATACGAGATCAAAGGGTTCCTACCACAGCGATGCTGCGACATTTAAAAATAAGTGTCGCAGCGCTAGTATTCTGATAGGTCCCGCTGTGATGTCACGGACAGACACATCAGAAAAAAAAAAGATATGAGTGAAAAAACATAAAGTTAAAATATTGATAAAAAAATTGCGCGTCAGATAGTTAATGAATGACAGATATAAATAATAAATCAATCGCGTGGATCAATCTTGTTGTATCAACATTATGACCCATATTTGAAACCTGTCTTATTACTCGTATTATTTAGACCTCTTAGGACGAATTCTGCGATATACTTTTATTTAGTTTTTACAATTTTTCTGTATAAAAACTGTCAGACGTATATTTATTCCACCCATAAAATATATTTTACTTTGGTAAAATCAGCCTTAAATCAGGTTCTGAGAAACAGACATAACAAGTCACGTGCTTAAAAGAAACTTCAAGCAAAGAAGTTCTAGGAATGTAGGCTGGATGGATTTGTTTGTAATTTGTATTTAGAAAGCTGATCTGACATGTCAGTGTTATCTTACCAATGTCGTTAAAATTTGGCGCAGCGGTTATACATTATATTTCGAGCTGCATAGGTAAGGAGTTTTTAGTATGTGAAGTGTAGTATATGTACTTAGTAGGTAAGATAGATGGAAGAATAAATGGTAATCGATCGGCTACAGTTGTTTGAATAACATTAGTTCCCTACATGGCGACCATGCCAGGATTGATTTGAATAACACTATACTCCATTTGAAATAAGATTAGATATTTAAAAAAACCTTTATTACAGTCCGTTCAACCAATTTTGACTTCTATTCCGTAGGCATGGATGGCATTAAAAGAAAAAAAGTGGTTACAATACCAATTGCTTACCGCAGCTGCCATTTGTCATGCCACTAACGCAATACGAGTCAAAATCGGTGGAACGGACTGCAAAAAAGGTTTATTTAGATGTCTAATCTTATTTCGAATGGAGTATAGTTCCCCTAGATGGCGACTCTGCTGGGATTGATTTGAATAACATTAGTTCCCTACACATGGAACGGTGAGTATTATTTTGTAATGTATAGATGACCATCATCAGCTTCACTCTGCTGAACATACGCCTTTGCAATTTTATGCTTCTGTAATGCACGACTCGCTATACAAAACTGTCAGTCGTAGAACTGCACGTTAGTGAACACTTCTTAGCTTCACAAACTCGTAAACAATATTACACACATCTGAATATATGTGTAGGCGACGCATATTTAATATTGTTATAAATTGATATAGTTAGTTGTAAGATACTTTATTTCTGAGCGTGTAACGCCATCTAGCGGGTTATATTTAAATAAATAATTATAAAGACGTTGGTGGGTAGCTACTTTAATATTAGTACATTTTTCCTATGAAAGTTTCGTGCACCCGCAGTATGTAAAAAGTGTGTGTCCGCCGCGTTGAATCCTTTCGCTCGCACCAACGCCTTTTCCCTTTGTCTACCTAAATTATTGCGTTTTCTTTACCCTATCACCTACAATAAGTGTGGTCTTCGAGCCAAATAATAATCAGTGTGATGTTTACGACCCCGCCGAGCGCCCCGCGTAAAGTTTTGACTCGCAAACAGCATCGGGAATTCGAGCGCCAGCAAATGCAAATGGCGAGCACATCGGCCAACGCACCTGCGGAACCTAAACTCAAATTACCTGTCCTAGGCACCGATAGTCTCATACCGTCTAAGGACATGGAACGAATGAAGATTGAAACAGCAAAAATAAATACGCCGTTTGCGTCCGTAAAAAGTGGTTCAATTATGTCTGCAAAATCGAAGCGATCTACGTCATCATCCATTGCTAGACGTAAGCATTTGGAATTAGAAGCCGCTGAAGCAAAAGCACAGATTCAGCTGGCCCTCATAGATAAAAAGCTGGCAGCTGACCTTGCGCAAGTTGATGCTGAAGAGCTCCAAGGTGATGGCAGCGAAGCTAGTAATAATGAGATCCTCGATGAGCAAGCACGTTCTAACGTCGAGGATTGGCTAAATCAAGATCACAACGAACCTACCTGCAGTTATCAGCATCAGCCGCCGGCACCATCAACTAGCCGTGCTCACGTCGGCCCCGTCCAGTACACTGATGTTCCTGTTGATAGTATTCAGCAACTCGCACTTACCTTAAAGGACATGATGGCAACCTCGTCAGGCCATCGCGAGGACCGTCTACTCAGTCGCTTGTCTACTCCGCGTGACTTACCTGTCTTCAGTGGAGACTGTGTTGAGTGGCTACATTTTAAGAGTGCATACGATGAATCCACACGAGTGTGCAAATTTGGTGAATCCGAAAACCTGTGGAGACTACGCAAAGCATTGCGAGGCGACGCTATGGAGGCAGTTACCGACCTGCTAATCGGTAATACTCCGCCCGCAGCTGTAATGGAAGCCCTAGACTTAAGGTTTGGTCGACCGGAAGTGATTATTCTGAACCTTACGACGCAGTTAAAGAAGCAACCTGCGTTACCTACCACGTACCAGTACGATCTAATTAATTTTTCTATTAAAATTAATAACTGTGTGGCCACTATTCGTGCATTGAATCAACCTGATTATTTACGAAGCCCTGAACTCGCGTCAGCTGTTCTATCTAAGCTGCCGAGCACACTGATAGCAAAATGGACCGACTTTGCCTACCAGAAGTTAAGTGAAAATCAGTCGAAGTTGGAGTTAGTCGCAGCATTTCTTAAACATGAAGCAGAAATGTTATCGCTAGTCGGAATACCTCAATGTAGTGAACAAAGGAAGCAGACCGAGGGGACAGTGCCCGCGAAACGAAATGGTAACAAATTTCGCACTAATCGACCCATATTAGCTACAACAGCTGTTGAGGAGGGCGATAAATGTAAATTTTGCACAAAGATCAATCATTCGCTGCCCGAGTGTCGCGCTTTCAAACGTGCAATGCGCCGTGATAGATGGAAGTTTGTAAAAATGAATGGCTTGTGTTATTGTTGCCTGACGTCACGACATGATAGGAATGCATGCCCCGCACCTGTATGCGACGTAGATAACTGTGGGCTTGCACACCACAAGTTGCTGCACTGGAGCAAACCTACGTCATCACAATCGACACACGCGCCGGGCAGCATGCGGCGCGAGCCAGCTGCGCCGGCCCCGGAGCAAGCGCAACCATCATCACCGCCGCTGCCGCCGCCGCCGCCGCTGTCGGCGCCCGCGCCGGCGCCCGCTGTTAATACTACCGTGGCGCACGTCGCGTCAAGCTGTGATAAACGCTTATCTTCGGATCACGTCATGTTAAAAGTGGTTGCAGTGAAAGTGTGTGGACCTAATGGTATAGTGAATACGTATGCCCTACTGGACGATGCGGCCTCGGTGTCTATAATCGACTCGGGTCTTGCTACCGAACTAGGACTTAAGTGTGAACAATCATGTGACATCAAGTTCATTGATGCCTTTGGACTGGAGGTGTATCAATCCGATGCACCGACCGTAAGTGCCCAGATAAGTGAACATAACAAAAACAATTATTATGACATTAAGTTACGCAAAGTGTCTAAATTAAAATTGCCAGCACAAAATTTATCCGTAATTAACGAATTAGATTGTAAGCATTTGTCTAAAGTTAAAGATTACGTATGTAAAAGTCATGTAGTGCCTCGATTACTTATTGGCGAAGATAATTATGTTTTGATTGCACCACTAGAAATTATTCATGGTAATAAAAATGAACCATATGCTACTCGTTGTAAGTTGGGCTGGTCAATTCATGGTTATTGCGGTCGCACTCACTCCAACGCTGCCAATGTGTTCACTCTCTCTCACACAGACTTACGTCAAACTGATGAACTAAATAATTTAATTAAACATTATTTTTCTCTAGACTCCATTGGAATTTCAACCTTATGCCGTGAAAATAGTGATCATTTAAGAGCACTGCAATTATTGGATGATACGTCACGTCTTATCGGAAGTCAATGGGAAGTAGGTTTGCCCTTCAAAAAAGACGTTTTCACCATGCCTGATTCATATCAAGCCGCATCTTTGCGACTGAAGACTTTAATGCGGAAATTTCTTAAAGACGACTCGTACGCAGATCGATATAGGAAGGAGGTAAACAAACTGTTTGTTGACGGTTACGCTCGGGAAGTTAAGGAAAATGAACTCTCAGCTGACCACGTATGGTACCTTCCACATTTTGGTGTCCAGAACCCTAACAAACCGGGAAAGCTACGCCTCGTCTTCGACGCCGCATCAAAGGTAGATGGATTATGTCTTAACAGTTATTTATTAACAGGTCCGGACTTATATAATTCACTTATGGGAATTATGTTAAGATTTCGTGAAAATAAGGTTGTCATTGTAGGGGACATCAAGGACATGTTCTTAAGGGTTAAAATTAGGCCACAGGATCAACATGTTCTTAGATTCTTATGGCAAGAATCACCAAGCGCTCCCATAAAAACATGCGCCATGCAAAGTCTAATATTTGGTGCAACATGTTCACCTTTTATAGCACAGTATATTAAAAATAAAAATGCACTTAAATATGATGACTTATACCCAGAAGCAGTACAAGTAATTATAAAAAATCATTACATGGATGATTGTTTGTATTCGACTCCTGATGCAAATAATGCTATCAAGTTAATACAACAAATTACTCAAATTCATAAACACGGTGGATTTGAGATAAGAGGTTGGTCAAGCAATGACAAACAGGTTTTAGAAACAATACCGCCAGATGCGCTCGCGCCCACAGCTGTTCAATTCAAGGACGGAGTTATGAATACAACTGAGCGCACCTTAGGTTTGATGTGGCATCCGTTGGATGATACCTTTGGATTTAAAGTATCATTTAATCGGGTTTCTGAAGCGATATTAAATGGTTTGGAGCCTCCTTCTAAAGCTAAAATGCTTAGTGTTATAATGTCTGTTTATGATATTCATGGTTTTTTGTCGCCGTTTATTATAAAAAGTAAAATAATTTTCCAGAATGTGCATCGTAGTGGCATTGACTGGGACTGCCGCATCCAACCCGACGAACATAGTAGATGGGTAAGGTGGCTCGAGGAATTAAAACTTCTAGATTCGTTGCGCATACCACGATGCTATGCTAATGCAGGAGTTTGGACCCAATGCTACGATGACATGAAGCATGAGGTAAGTGCGCCTAAAATTATTAGGACCGAGTTGCACATATTTTGTGACTCGAGTACTAAGGCTTTCGCAGCCGTGATTTATTGGCGATTTATTCGCGCAAATGGTACTGTATCAGTCTGTTTTGTAGCGGGTAAAAGCAGGGTTACGCCTCTGCGCCCTGTATCGGTCCCGAGGCTTGAACTGCAAGGAGCCGTACTCGCAGCTCGACTTGTGAGCACAGTTCAAAGTGAACATAAAGATATAAAGGCAGACAAAAGATACTTTTGGACTGATTCGAACACTGTTCTTCAGTGGATACGTGGCGATCCTAGAGACTATAAGCCGTATGTTGCACATCGTCTAGGTGAACTAGATGAGCTGACCACCACCATGGAATGGCGGTACGTACCGTCTGGACTGAACGCGGCTGACGTAGCCACGCGCGATGATGCGCCGCCACTACAGTTTCAGGATGTATGGTTTCAAGGTCCGGGCTTTTTAAGAGAACCAGAAATTAAATGGCCTAAAGATCTTAAAAAATGTAAACAGTTGGTTGAGACTATTTGTGAGCAAAAAATTGTTAACGTCATAGCTACGATAAATTATAGTACTGTGTTTCCAGTACCTAATGAGAACAACTTTTCATCATGGATTCGATTGCTAATGGCAACTGCAAGGGTCTTACTGTTTATCAACAAATGTCAACGTAAAGGCAATCGAATTGACAATGAAATGTTGCGAAAGGCAGAGGACCTGTTGATAAAAAAGTGTCAATATGATTCTTTTGCTACGGAAATAGAGAGTTTAAAACAAAACAAGCCATTATTAAAAAATAGCCGATTGTTAAATCTAACACCTTATCTTGACAGTGCGGGCTTACTACGAGTTGGCGGCCGCATCGACAAGACCGATGGTGTCACGGAGGATACCAGGAGACCTGTTATTCTTGATGGTCAACGGAGGATGACCAGACTTCTGGTGGAGTACTACCACCGACGAGCGCTACATGGAGCTCATGAACTAGTAGTCAACGAACTAAGGCAACGCTACTGGATCTTGAAGCTCCGCACCACTGTGCGCGGGGTGGCAGCGCGCTGCCTGTTCTGCAAGTACCGACGTGCGACGCCGCAACCGCAACGCATGGGTGACTTGCCGTCGGCCCGACTGCAGCACAACCGACGTCCGTTTACATTCTCAGGTATTGATTTCTTTGGACCAATGGAGGTCACAGTGGGTCGTGGTAGACAAAATCGTTACGGCATGTTATTTACGTGCTTAACAGTTCGCGCTGTTCACGTAGAAATAACTGAGAGTCTTACCACTGATTCTACACTGATGGCCCTGAGAAGAATGATAGCCCGTCGAGGGGCACCTCGTATGATCTACTCAGATAACGGTACCAACCTGAGAGGAGCGGACACCGAGTTAAAACGCAGCATCGCTGAACTCGATGTAGATGTTCTGCGTAATGACGGGCTACTTAGAGGTATTGAGTGGCGTTTTATACCCCCAGGCGCACCCGAAATGGGAGGAGCTTGGGAACGTATGGTGCGTACCGTTAAGACAGCTCTCCGAGTTATATTGAAGGAACGTGCGCCCCGTCCTGAAACCCTTTCAACTTTGATGGCTGAGGTTGAAGCTCTAGTCAACAGTAGACCCATCACATATGTTTCGACGGATCCAAATTACCCCGAGGCTCTGACACCTAATCACTTTTTAATAGGTACGTCATCAATTGGACCATCTTATGGAAGATACACAGACGTGGATCTTCACCTTAGGAAGCAGTGGCGTATAGCGCAGAGACTGACGGACATGTTTTGGTCGCGTTGGCTTAAAGAATATTTACCCACACTTTTGCCGCGTCAAAAGTGGAGTAGTGAGCAGAGGTCATTGCGTGTAGGAGATTATGTTTTGATAGTTGAACCGAACTTAGAGCGTGGTTCATGGCGGCACGGTGTAGTGAGTGCGGCACTCCCCGGGGATGACGGGCGCATTCGCGTGGTGGACGTGCGCACTCGCACGGGCGTGCTGCGACGACCAGCCACACGCGTCGCTTTACTCGCACCTGAGAGTAATTGTGATGACTAGTCATCACTAGGGGGTGGAATTGTAGGCGACGCATATTTAATATTGTTATAAATTGATATAGTTAGTTGTAAGATACTTTATTTCTGAGCGTGTAACGCCATCTAGCGGGTTATATTTAAATAAATAATTATAAAGACGTTGGTGGGTAGCTACTTTAATATTAGTACATTTTTCCTATGAAAGTTTCGTGCACCCGCAGTATGTAAAAAGTGTGTGTCCGCCGCGTTGAATCCTTTCGCTCGCACCAACGCCTTTTCCCTTTGTCTACCTAAATTATTGCGTTTTCTTTACCCTATCACCTACAATATGTATCTGAGCGTAATGGTCACGCGAGTTCAGTGCTTTTTTCTCATCCCAAAAGAGCTACATATATATATAGCTCTCTTACGTAACATTTAAACAGGAAATGTTTTTAATCAGTGCGCTAATTTTGATGAATTAAACTTAAACGTGTTTTACTATACACTCTTTCTTATTATGATGTCTTAGTACAAAAAAAAAAAAAATGAAGTTATCGTTAACGTAAGATGTTTATATTGAAACTGGTATAATGGATACTCGTCGCGCAACGCGCTGGCGGAGGCGGCGCCGTCAGTGAAGCGGAACGCAGTAGTAGGTACTTATCAGCAGTGCGCTCGCCCATTGATATTATTACGAATGATTGTATCCATATTTTGATGATTTTAAGTGGACCAAAAAATAAAAGTATTTAACAAATAATGAAAATGTGTTCTATTCATTTTATTATTGTTTTATTAATGAACTACCAAAAAACTTTTGCGCAATGTTTAAAAACTTATCCTGTATATACACATGCACATCTGTATGTTTATATCTGAGCGTGACGGTAACGCAAGGTGCCTAAAGAAATGTACACTTCTAAAAGTGATTAATTTATAATAATAAACCCCACATCTAGTAGTTACCATAACTTACCTTAAGTTACCATAGCTACTTATCGTAACTAGTACGAGATATACAATGCCACTCATGGGTATGTGACCGCCTATATTTTTATGAATATTCATGAAAAATTATCGAAAATTATAATTTTTCATGTTATTCCATTTTTTTTTTCTTGCCATATCTCCGATGTTATTGGCTCGTTTTGGATTCTGTTTATTATGTCAAAAAGCTTATGAGTTATTTTATCGGATGTACTAACATTTTATGAAAAAAAAAAAAATCCGAGGTGAAGGCATTTTTTCTAAATAATATACCATTATAATAAAAAATTACATAAAAGGTATTAAAGATAGACCCCCCTTTACAGGTAATTTTCCATATTTGGGCATTTTCGATAATTGTATACATGAGGATATGAAGTTTTCACTACAAAAAGTTGAAGTTGTAATTTTTTAACATGATTATACCATTCTTCTTTGTCTCTCGAAACATAATAACTGTCATACGATTTAATTTTATATGTGCCATAAGGGAAAATTATGGCTTAAACCAACCCGCTACTTACTCGCCTGACATGAATAGCAATTGTGTCATTATAGCCAGCACAACCAAAAAAGTAAAGAATTATGAAATTAAGGAACTTCGCACTTGCCATACTAATGTAACGATTTACTCGTACGAATTTAAAAACGTTTACTCTGAACCAGATGTTATTGGGTTTTTCCATCTGGACTCTCTATTTCGTATTTGCTCGTTTATATTCTTCAGTTTACACGCGGTTAGAAGCACATCTGAACGTTCGCCAACTTAGACCAGCTTGACGAGTACTGCCTCCCCTCGATGCGACTGACCTCCAATCTGATCTGGAATTACTCAGTAGCAGCCGGAGTCTGAATTTGTGCCCGGTTCATAGCAATAGGCTCGCCGCCTGTGATATGGGACTTAAACCATAACTGGCGAAATGTGGGTACCTACACCTCTATCTAACCTGTGTCTGTTATATTGTGTTATATTTTCTTAACAATTTTTTTTAATAAAGAATTTGTGAAAATAATGTTGATTTACACGATGCAATTATTTGCCTATGACATACTTGTATATCAAAAGCTGAAGCAACTATACAAGCTACACCATCTAAACAATGTTTAGACGATACCAGTATTTTTTTGTTCTAAGTCCACCTGGCTAGCTACCACCATCTAAATTTGTCGCCATAAAACTCAAAAACTCAAAACTCAAAGCATTTATTTCAATTAAACCATTTACAGGCACTTTTGAATTGTCAAAGAGACGGTCAGTTAGTCAGAGTCGGCAAGTTGAAGCTAGATGCCCATTCCAATACGTAGATCACTATGGAGAAGAACGGACAAGAAACTCCAAGGACACTCTTTTAAATCAAGATATTACATAATCCTGGGTACATTATTCTTGTTGCTTCTATATGTGAGACAATGTAAAAACTAATAAAACAATTCAAAATATAAAATTACAAATTAAAAATAAGCCTTGGCAGTCAAGAGATGACCAGTCCCAACTGACGGCGCCCGTTCACGAACATGACGCATGGATCAGCACCATCCAGCTCAACCATTTTGTAGGGAACCGAATGATCCAACACACGCGCCACCATCAGTGAAACATTTAAGTGAGCATGACATACTCTCAACTGCCATGCTCTTTCAAGTCAACATAAATCATAATAACATAGTAAACGACTCCATGGTATTCACATTTACAAAATTGAAAAAATGCTGCTAAATTATACAGAACTATAGTTTGCAATGTATTTGAGAGATTAATAAAAATTTACTACCAAAAAAGAAAATAATTATTATCTATTGGAGTATTCATCAATAAAAACATGCTTAAATAAAAACAAAATAAACATTAAGTTCGTAATGTCAGAAAATAAAATAAAATAAAAAAAGGGGGAAGCAACTTCCAAGTATTCAAATTTTATCTAGTGAGCCCAAGTGGCAGTGGAGCAGGACCAGCATTTAGCCAAGCATTTTTATCTACGATATAATCATCCAACTTATAATATGCTTGTCTGCATAGTGTGCGTTTTATGCACGTTTTAAATTTCTTCTCATTTAGTTGAAGAATATCGAGTGGTATTTTATTATAACATTTTACACAGTACCCCATAAAAGAAGTGTGTACTTTAGACAATCTGAAGCGTGGTTGATCTAATTTGTTCCTATTTCTAGTGTTAAAATTATGCCTGTCACTTATTTTACTAAAAAGATGTAGATTTTTTCGAACATACATAATATTTTCATATATATATTGACAAGGTACCGTCATAATGTTAATCTTTTTAAACAGCTCTCTCAGAGATTCGCGTCTGCGGAGGTTGTAGATAGCTCTGACAGCCCTCTTTTGCAGAATAAAGATGGAATCAACATCTGCAGCTCGTCCCCACAGCAAAATACCGTAAGACATGATGCTATGGAAGTAACTAAAATAGACCAGTCTCGCGGTATCCACGTCTGTTAATTGGCGGATTTTCCAAACAGCGTAAGCGGCTGAACTTAGCCGCCCTGCAAGTGATGTTAAGTGAGGACCCCACTGTAGTTTTGAGTCAAGCGTAATCCCCAGGAAAACCGTCTTTTCGACGAATTCTAGTATCTCCTTATTCAATACAACGTGAGATTCATTACTTCTAACGTTCGGTAAAGCGAATCTTATGCATTTAGTTTTCTTCTCATTTAATACCAAATTATTTACAGTAAACCAATTATGGACCTTAATCATAGCGTTATTTACGTCGTCAAGGTCCTGGGCATGTCTGTTTACTTTAAAAATCAGTGATGTGTCATCAGCAAATAACACCATTTGGGGTCGGTTTTTCAGTAAATAAGGTAATTCATTTATATATACTAAAAAGAGGAACGGACCCAGTATTGAGCCCTGCGGTACACCCATTTTGACTTTTAAACCCAATGAATTTACACCGTTTATTTGAACTTGCTGCAATCTATTATTCAAATATGATTTTACTAAGCTAAGCGCAAGTTTACCCAGTCCGTAATGTTCAAGTTTCAAGAGCAGTGTTTCGTGATTCATGCAATCAAATGCCTTTGATAAGTCGCAAAAGATGCCTATTGCATCTTGTGCATCTTCCCATGCCTTATAGATGTGTTTTAATAAAGTGACCCCAGCATCGGTTGTGCAACGTCCTTTGGTGAAACCATACTGTTGATCGTGTAGGATGTTATTACAATTAAAGTGATTGAGCATTTGATTTAACATTACTTTTTCAAACATCTTGCTGAAAACTGGCAAAATCGAAACGAGTCTATAATTATTAGTGTCTTTGCTGTCCCCGGATTTGAAAAGTGGAATAATTTTACTGTATTTCATTAAATCCGGGAATACCCCTTGATCTACACACAAATTAAATATTAAGGCTAAATAGGGTGCAATTGTCTCAATAATGGATTGACAAACTTTAGTAGACATGCCCCACAGATCTTCGGTAATTTTGATCTTAAGTTGCTTAAAAGCCTTTACGACGACCACAGGGTTTATATGTTTAAATTTAAATTCTACAGGACATAATAACCATGCTAACAGCATTTGTTGTGTTTCGGCAGTTAGATGTAATAAAGCCAGTTCCTCTGTGTTTTAGGATTCCGGGTGAAGCTCGCTTCAACCTTCGGCCTTATCATCACTTACCATCAGGTGAGAAGAGAATCACGGAGAAGGATAAAAAAAAAAGAATATATGGAGCTTTAGGCAGTTGTCCCACTGCCGATGATTAACGGGAAGCGAGAAGACGTAGAAAAACACAACTGAAAAGAGAAAAACAAGCATTTTAATCTATATATTTTTGTAAGGTATTGCTCTGGTCTGGATCTGGAAAGGCTTATAATACTGGGCCGGGTAGAAGGAAAACGTTCTCAAGGCAGAGCACCGGTAAGATGTGCAAACGCGATCAAGAGGGTTGTCGGAGGCAGCATTTACTGAGCGGTCCACACTGCAGAAGACCGCATAACTTGGAGACGCGTCGTATGTGGTCGCGATCCTCAACATTGAGGGAACGACGAAGAAGAAGAAGGTATTGCAGGCGGTGACAAAGAAAAATTACACCATATTTTAGGTTATTGGTTTTACCTTCCTTTTGGGGCAGTCGGGGAAAAACGAATTTGCGAGTAATCGCTCATCGCCGTCGCCACACTCGCAGAGAGACTCACGCTTGGTACATACCAAGCGTGAGTCTCTCAGCGAGTGTTCTGCCCGCGAGACGTTGCTGAGCGAGTACTCTCTTTGATAGCTCTTGTCCCTGTAAGAGAAACAAGTACTCGCCGGCGGTGTGAACAGGCAGCGATAAACTATTAATATATATGTATCTCTTTTACTCACACGCGACCTACACGGCCTATATAATTACGATACAAATAACAAAAAAAAGTATTACTTTTGTCTGTCTGTCTGTTTGCTCGTTCCGACTAATCTCCGTAACGGCTGGACCGATTTTGATAGGTGATATTATAAAGAGTAACTTAGGCTATTATATTTTATTTTAGAAAAAGCCACGCGCGTGAAGCCGCTGGCATCAGCTAGTCGTCTATAATTATTTTGTGGTGATCTTTGGAGGAGGCCTATTTCCAGCATATCCGTCACCGACGTTGATGATTTATTCTCGTAGGGATCAAAAACATTGTTCAATATCGACAAAGCCCAATACAATACAATGTATAGCAACGCACAACGTAACTTTCAATATTCCTGTTAACTTCAAATTATGAACACTGCACAATATTGCCAGCGCTAATATCTTTGCTAAATACGCGAAACTACACTCCACCACAGTTTAAACAGATATTATGGGAACAACTAAAATTTCCCTTCGAAATTACAACGCAGGAACTTGTAATGTAGAATTTAAACTTTCAATGAGAGATGCTTAGAATTTAGAAAGATGGATCGGAAGTCCTTTTTGTGCGTTGCTGCCAGTTGTATAATTTTAATCGATCAAGCTATGTCTACACATAGGCAGGCAATTCTGTTACTGGATATAAAGCTTCCATCTACTTTGTAAAGCATTATATATTATTACTAGCTGTCCCGACAGACTTCGTTCTGTCAAAAGCTATTTGACTGTGGAGATTGTCTACACGCAAAGGAAATATAGTATAAACTTCACTGCTCTACCCTTCCTTACCTACCTACCCTACCCTACCTACCTACCTACCCTACCCTACCCTACCTACCTACCCTACCCTACCGTAGGGTAGGGTAGGGTAGGTAGGTAGGGTAGGGTAGGGTAGGTAGGGTACCTACCTACCCTACCTACCCTACCATACCTACCCTACCCTACCCTACCCTACCTACCTATCTACCCTACCCTACCCTAGCTTACCCTACCCTACATACCCTACCCTACCCTACCATACCCTAGCTTACCCTACCCTACATACCCTACCCTACCCTACCTACCCTACCTACCGTCCAACCGTTTCCTGATAATAACAAACACAACAAAAAAATAATTGGCGAAATCGGTCCAGCCGTTCACTAATAGTTTTTTTTCCCCCATATTTTCTCACCGTTTGAACCTTCCCTGGATTACGACAAACATTTCAAAACCAAAATCAGCTAAATCGGCACAGCCGTTCTCGAGTTTTAGCGAGACTAACGAACAGCAATTGATTTTTATATAAATATATAGATTTGAATTATTGTAAATATGAGGACTGTCGGTCATTGTATTTTTTTAGGGTTCCGTACCTCAAAAGGAAAAAACAGAACCCTTATAGGATCATTCGTGTGTCTGTCTGTCTCTCTGTCTGTCTGTCCGTCTGTCACAGCCAATTTGCTCCGAATGTAATGGACCGATTAAGTTGAAATTTGGTATACACTATCAATTTGAGTGACCCAAACACGGACGTGAACCGTAAATAAATGAATTTAAAATATTGGGGTCAGTTTTGAGGGGCAAATAAGAAAAAAAAAAAAAATGCAAACTGTACCGTGTGACATATCAAATGAAAGGGGCTTACTGTGAGGGTTTCATTTAAAAAAAAAAAAAATTAAAGTTATAAGTGATAATAGACGAAAATCAACCATTCCCCTTCCCCCATCTTATCTCCGAAACTACTGAGCCAATTTTTTTTTTTTTAATACACAAAATAATTATATACTTATAGATTACAGGAAAATCTATAAGAAGTCTATGGTCTTAAAATAACATGGTAAATCTCTCGATATTGTGCGTACAAACTTACATTTGCAGTTGGATTGTATGGGAGATTATGTTTACCAACTACAGTGTTAAGTTTGTTCTTAGAATAAATTCTTCCCAAGTACGGAACCCTTCATTGTGCGTGGTCCGACACGCACTTGGCAGGTTTTTTATCTGTTAGTTTAAATCATGATCTGGAAGTTTGAGTAATTCATGCGGCCTACCCAAATGTCCTTTCTTTGGTATTGTTCGCCGAATCGTTGAGCTCCTTAAGGTCTGAGTTGAGCTGCAAGATTACTGACAAATGCATGCACTGACTGGAGAGATCCACTCATTCTGTTTGGTTCTTTCCTCATAAGACCATTTTAGATACCAATCTACATGGTCTTCATATGATATGACCAAGATTATGTCTAAACTTTCAAAGAGACTGTGACCTATGAGTTTATTTCTGCGTTTCTTCTTAGATCATAGTAAAATAGGAAACGCCGAACTCATATGATTGACGTATAAAAGTATTTGTACAAACCTACTTACAGAAATAAAATCATTTATCTATATTTAAGAAAACGCGACGCGTGTATACAATAATGTCGTCAGCTTATTCGTAATAAAAAAATATTCACTAGCGAAAGTGTTCGTATTTTTACTTCATTCTTGAGTTCATGACAATTGGTCTTGATTATTATCACTACTCATAATTTTTAAACCTCCACTATACTTAAAATCCATTCCTAACCCGTAATGCATTCAGTAATATAAACATCAAAAACAAAATTTTCTTTCGACCGCAAGAAAACTTGCCGACTCATGGACGCGTATGTTCGATAGATATTCTTAGTTTTCACTTCTATCGGCAGTGCCCAAAGACGGAACCGTTATTTTTTTTTTAAGAATTTATTGTGTAAAGTAAACGTTTTGTTTTTATCGGCTGTCGCTGAAAACTAGCACTGAGGCCTCTGTCTTGCATAGGGTCGCAGCATAATGCTGAGCGATAGCCGTTTTGCGTGGATGTGACGCATTTTTCCCCCACAGTTTTCTTATTTCTTTTGTGTTTGTTCTTTTTTTGCGTCATGTTTACCGCAAGTAAACGTATTTTGTTTCTTTTCTTCTTTCTTTATTTCTTTGTAATTTTAAATTCAAACCATTTATTTCAGTTTAACCATTTACCCTTAGCGTGTACTCGCTTAGTTTTGAAGTTTTATGGCATAAAACAAAGGCCTCCAGCCAGGGCATAAAATGTATGCCCTAGCTGGAGGCCTCAATTTATTGAGGCACCCACAGGCAAGCCCGGTTAAGCAGCCGACAACCTCCTAGAGTGACCTGCGGGATATCATCATCTGTCTAGCTTTTTCCCAACTATGTTGGGGTCAGCTTCCAGTCTAACCGGGTGGAGCTAAATGCCAGTATTTTACATGGAGCGACTCACTATTTTACCTCCACAATCCAGTTACTGAGTAACACCTCCTTGCTAAATCAAATCAAAAATATTTATTTGCTAGAAGATGGTACACAAGGTGTTACAGTAAATTTGTTTCAGAATATCCTGCCATAACATGGCGTGCGTGGCGTGGATGGCGTGTAATGTACAATCAGCGATGTCAATTATTATAACTTACAAATTACAGATTCTATTGATTTGTTTTCTAAATAGTAATCTTTTAAATAATAATAGTTTGAAAAGTATTTTTTAAACATTGTCAGCGGTAAGTCTTGAAAACTATTTGGTAAATGATTGCTAATAATAATCGACATGCAGTATACATTTTTCTTAAATAATTTTAGTTTAATTGGTGGCAGCCGAAGTCTATCTTTATGCCGTGTTCGGCTATCTGGCCTGTCAGTGCAAGTGTCAAATAAATTGTAGTTTCTCTTAACAAAAACACATATATGGAAAATATACAAACATGGCAGAGGCCTAAGACTAGTTGTTAGACTTTCGGGCTTCCGACGACCCGTAACAACTGTCAAAGATTGGTATGTAAAGATGGTCTCCCATCCACAGACCGACCGCGGCAACATAACTTGATCGATCAACCCATGCGGCTGTTATTACAACCACAAGCCCGATGCCATAAACATATAAAAAAGTAAAAAAGAAAAGTTTCGGTTCCAAATAATAATCAACCAAACTCTATTTATATATTTACTTAGAAAGTATGTAAGTGGTAACTCTTCCCATCCAAAAATTATGATGAAGGGCTTATAGTTTTCCCAAATTAGATCGTAAAAATTTCCAAGGATTATCTAACTTTTGATATACGTAAGTGGATTTCTATTTATAATTCAAGAGTTTCTGTTTGATAATATGTTCATTAAACACCAACGTACTCTTCTTTTCGTGTGGTTACTGACTTTTCTATGCCGCCCATCGGCCTCTGAATTGGTTACGCATGCCGTCGAGAAATATCTCTCAGGCATGGCCGGTTTCCTCACGATGTTTTCCTTCACCGTTTTTTAAACAAGTGATAATTATACAATACGCACATGAATCCGAAAAGTCCGAGGTTCCATGGGTTCGAAGCAACGTACCTGAAAATCATAATTAGGCACTTTGAACACGGCACAGTTTATTTAAAGTACGGCGTATAAACCGCGCCGTAGAAAAAACCTGTCTGTCAACAAGTTTCCATAGTGATCCATACGACACTGACGACCGTGCCTACACACTGCGTATAAACCGCGCCGTAGAAAAAACCTGTCTGTCAACAAGTTTCCATAGTGATCCATACGACACTGACGACCGTGCCTACACACTGCGTATAAACTGCGCCGTAGAAAAAACCTGTCTGTCAACAAGTTTCCATAGTGATCCATACGACACTGATGACCATGCCTACACACGGCGAATAAACCGTAGTTTTTTTTTCACGGCAAGAAGAACGTATGTGTACAAAGGGCCTTATGTTTCAAAACAAAAATAATTTACGTAATTATAATTTATAACAAACATAGTGTTAAGTTTGTAGGAGGAAGGCAACTAATACACATGGAAGTGGTTTACCCACTGACGCTTTATTTAAAAACTAAGTGACAACAGGGCGTGGCTTTTCATCCTGACAGTCATATACATAATAACCAATCGCAGCTATGGATGCGTTCACACAATACTTCATAACTAACACATAGGTACGTTTGTTTTTATTACAATTACTTGAATGTTTAATGTTAAAAAGGAATTTAACTAAAAATAGACAGCAAGTCTAGTCCGAGAAAAATATTTCTATACTTGTGTTGGGGCAATTGGGGCTGCCATCATAAGTATAGATATCTTTTTATAACTTACTGGGGTTACCTCTAACATTGATAAGCAATTTTATATATGACATTTAATAAAAACATTACTTTTTTGTTTGTAATTTGTAACATTACAGACATAATTAAAATAAAGAATCACCTTCTTTTATTAGCAATTCAAACTGGTAATAGGCGAAATGGGATCAATAAATTTTAGAGTTACTATCCTGCACTAAGGAATCTAAGGAGAATAGTGTGAATAAAGTTTAAACTGAAAATTAACAACATCAGCCCAGCGCTTTTGGTTTAATATTGTCAACAATAAAGCGGTGATTACAGTTTTTAGACCACTACATGTGATTAGAACTTTCATTATAGTACCTCTAAGGAACTATGTGGTGAAGGAAATTGTGTGTGGGCAATTTTGGCTAATCGTATGGAGGTACCATACGATTAGCCAAAATTGAGGTACAGTTAGAAAATAAATGACGTTGTTCGTTGCCGCTCATGTCCTCTCAATCTCAATCTAAAGTGATTTAATTTTGTTTCATTTATTTATCATTTATTTTTATATTTATTTATTTCTGATTTTATTCCTGATTTCTGATTTGAATTTAAATTAGTTACTCGTAGATAAGACAACAATAGTGAAATGAAAACCATATAATAATATGTATAAAGATGGGTACCAAATATAATATTAGATACTTCAGAACCAATGCGGATCTCCCAGAAAACTCTTATACCAGAAACTAACATGCTCACCATTACAAAATACCGGACCGTTTCCAAAATAAATATGAGAATATATTCCACTTGAAAGAAGTATCTCAAGTAGCAAATAGAATCTCCAGTGTTTGTTGAACCAACATTCGAGTTTGGTACATCGATCAAATGTTGGACACAACTACGTTAAGTTTGGCAAACGAAAATAAAAGGGAATTTTATACATCTGTTACTTTGAAAGCTGAAACCGGGTTCTCTGCCTGCAAGGCATAAACAATCGCTATGAATCATAAGTAATCCCGTGAACAAGGAAAGGGTTAAAACTAAGTACAGTGTAACTGATGAAGGCCCAATTGATGGTCAAGTCTGATGAGGAGCTTGGTTGAGCGATTAGCCTAAGTTACGTGTCGTGGGTACAACATAACTGACAAATGCGTGCACTGTCTGGACAGGCCCACTCTATCTGTGTGGTTCCTTCCTCAAAAGACCATTACAGACACCAATCTACATGGTCTTCATATGATCTGACAAAGATTATGTTTGGACTTGAAAAGAGACTGTGGCCTCTGAGTTTGTTTCGGCCTAGAATTTTCTAATACCTTTTATAAAGTTTCATATTGAGACACGAAGCAACAAAATACGATCTACAGGAATGTGGCCGTTTTAATTTTGATCGAATTTTGTTGCTTCGTGTCTCAATATGAAACTTTATAAAAGGTATTAGAAAATTCTAGACACAGTTACAGAGGTAGCTGATTGAGCCGTTTTTCATAATTCCTTCTCAGTCACGAGATAATATGTTTGGCGCTAGTGGACCGATGGCAGCCTTCTTAAAGTGTGTTATCTCGCCTATCACAGTTGCCCCTGCAGGGCTAACATGCGCAAGTCGACAAAATTTTGTCGACGCATTATCTCGTGCTGAGACGACATATGTCTGTTTGTCGATGGGAGCTAACATGGCGACACTTATATGTCGTGTCGTTCTGACATAGAACTCATGTCGTTCTGTCAAACCTGCTTTTGTCGTCAGGCTCTAACATGCGCGCTATATTTAGTCGTATTTTGACATTTTCCTACGACAAGTTTCTCGTCGATGGTTTTCGTAGGCGAGAAACCGCGACAAACAGTCAGTAAAAACTGAAAAGGGGTAATAGTGTTCTGTGAACTTAAACAATTTAAGTATAATGGCAGTGCCGTATCTATGATTATCTATTAACTGTGTATGAGGAGAGGGGAACAATAAAAATAGAGAGGAAGGTGATTCGCGACGTCTGCAACCCATTCGACGAGTTCTAGTCCCTCTGGCGAATTACAAAGCCTATGGCTATTTATATTATAGATAAGCTCCAAGCAGATTTGGAGCTTCAAAACGGCTGTGGCTTACCTGCCCATCAATCTATCTCTTTCAATTATTAAGGGCACTATTATTGTACACTATTAATATTATGATTACATATCTTATAACTCGTAGAAAAATCCATTCTTCACACGGTTTTATTTGTAATTCAATCTATACAACATTGATTATAGAGGTGCTAATACACTAATATGCATTTCCGCCATCTGTGACGGGATTTTGATCTAATAATTACAATTTCTTTGATGCCAAAGCCATCTTTTTTATAACAATTCAACAATTTCAAATTGTTTTGAAAATATTTAGAGCGAACCACAAGTACCACAATAAACAAATTTTGAATTGACAAAATGTCAAAGAGACAATTTTATGGTCGCGTTCACAAATATGGCAGCGTTCACGCAATTCCCACCAATAATTGACCGAATGAAATGAATGAAATCAGCGTTACTAAATTATATTATGGTATGTTTTCATGAAATGGCAACATCGGTTATCTCGCGTCGAGAAGGCGAAGTCACGACGAAATATCTTCTCGAGCGTGGTGCGCATGTTACGAAAAGTGACAAACGAATCGAGAACGACAAATTTTGTCATCTCGTTTATTCGATATGTCGATTTGCGCATGTTAGCCCTGCTGGTCTTTAGAATTGTTTTTAGTTTCTTATTACTTTCTAGTGAACCAAGAAATACTTGAAGTGGGTACTATAGATGAATTCCTACCTTCTTGTATAGAGCTCTTATAGATGAATGGCCTGATGGACGCCGAAGAGAACTGAAGTGCTATTGTGAGCCGAAGCTACAGATTTGAGTGGGGCGTTATATTGAGTGGAAAATAAGAATATTGTTAGAAATAACATGTAGTAGTAGGTCCGAATCGTAGTAAAGATAGCAATGTGTAATTTGAAATAATTTTTAAAATATTGTTAATATTAGCCAATATGTTTTTATGGTCATTTAATCGCATATACAAACCATCTAGCAGAAAATCACATAGGTACAATCTTCTACTTTTAAAGTTATCTGGTTGATAATCTGCACTATGGACAGTTTCCAGATATATTATGCATTCGGACACTGTAATAGTAGATTTTACAGCTAGTGCATAAAAGAAGACATCTACCCGAGCCGCAGGCAAGGGTGGATAGTTAAGTTGAGGGGTAAAATGGCTCGTTTATTCCCGAGTCACTTTGCTTTTCACTTCGATTGCGAGAAAATGAATCAGGCATAAAGTATATAACAGTATTTTTTTCATTTTCAACATTTATTTACTATTACAACTTACATTTGTTTCTACAGGTGGGAAACCAATACAACAGCATGATACAACATGTCGTCGTATCTTACGAATAGGGGCGTAACTGCATACCTAATAGCTACTTTTCAGGAGACACTTTTTTTGTGATTAATTAAATTAAATATGAAAAAATATGTATTGGTGATTTCTTATAATGTGTGTTGGTATTTTAAGGTTCGGCTAGGATTATTTTCAATAAATTATCTTTATATTTTATACGCATTTTGTCCTTTAAATCCCGTTTTTAATTGTTTTGTTGAACTGGTTATAAGTGGTATTTGTATTAGTGTGTGTTTTATTCATGCGAAATGTGTCTTTCCTTCCTATTATCTATAGTTAGGCTAAAGAATGCCATATTTCATCTAAATATGTATTCCCCCATTCCCATCAAATTTTTAACGATATCATCCACATCATCCTCTCACTCACTTCCTTAAATAATCCCGATATTCAAATACCTACGTATTAAACATTTCTGCCATAAAAATAATCACTAATACAACCTCATCTCGATTCAAGTCTTGTACGAAAAGGTTCTAAGAGAAGCCACGGAATCGAATCGAATCGAATCGCTAGCAAGCGTGGAATTCGTATAAACGCATACCGATTATTATTATGCATCGAATACCAATTGAATGACTCGAATAGACGGGGACGTGCGAAGATTTTCACCCATCGCGATTTTTCTATTGATGCGAGATTATTATCTTCTGTACGTGTGTATGTTGTATTGAAGAACATTCGTAAAGTCACGATGGAGTCGATTTATGTATATTTATGAGAATAAAAACATGTGAACACAAGAATATTAGAAGTAGAACACTTCCAGCAGGAAATCGTCTAAACTGCCGCTAAACAAAATTACATCAACATTGCTGTGTTTCAGTTTGAAGGTTTGGGTGCCGGTGTAATTAAATGTCCACGAGAATAGCTTTGTTTTTGGGATAGCAATGTACTTGCGTTGTCTATAAACTGTAAGACTATTTTCTACATCTTTTCGATTTGATGACCTTAGTCAAAATATGTGGCATGGCCGTTTCGCTACTACAAAAACTATTTTATAACAGAAAAGTACTGAACAGTGAATACATTTTTCCCCTTACGCCTATGTGACGGTAACGCTATATACACTACTCGTACTACAAGAATTAATGAATAACAGAAAAGTAATGAACAGTGCAAGGTAACTGACCTAGCTCGAAGAATTGCCAAACTTAAGTGGCAATGGGCAGGGCACATTGCGCGCAGAACAGATGGCCGTTGGGGCTGAAAGGTTCTGGAGTGGCAACCGCGTACCGGACGAAGCGTTGGAAGGCCTCACACAAGGTGGACTATGACCTTATGAAAGCCGCAGGAATCCGCTGGATGCGGGAAGCATAGAACCGGTCAAAGTGGCTATGTCAGCAGTGGATGTCTTTCGGCTGAAATGATGATGATGATGATGATGAATGAACAGTGAATAAATTTTTATCTTACGCCCATGTGACGGTAACGAAACGGCCAAGCCACATATTTTGACTGACTAAGGTCTAGAGTTTGTGAAGTAAGGGCTTGTAGAGTTATTAGCTTGGCTCAACATGAGATCTGATAACTTCTTTACAGTGCGAGCCATATGGTCTCGTCTTGACAACATTTTACATGAAAATGTTTTTGGCTGCTTAGACCAAAACTACAAACTTAGTTAAACAGAGAAGTTTTACAAAAATGTAGCTGTTATTTTAGTATATTTTGGTGTCTTACGACTTCCATGCGAACGAAGTCGCAGGCAGAAGCCAGTTGTAAATAAACAAACAGATTATTGTTTCGCCTCAATAAAACAACAAACAAATTGAAACAGAACAATGTAATCACAACTATCAACATTAAAATACCTGTTTTACCTAGATAATTAGCGACAACAATAATTAATTAATCGTTTGAACAATAAAAAATTATTGACACAAACCATTAAATATGTTTGCTTTGTAGATTGAAATCATACATTTTAATTATGATACATTGTGGCTGTTCATTGAGGCACAGTCTAATTATACTGTTGTTTTGGTAATTTCATTATATTTATATAAAACTATGTTTTTGATGCCTAGAAAATTAATTGGAATAGAATCAATGCTACAAACAGTCTGTACCCAGCCGTAAATATCGCACATTGAGTTTAGTAATAATCATCAATACATCTCTCTAAGTTCATACAATCCTATGAATGTCTATTTCATAAAATCTTGACATTTTAGGATTATACTTAACTTGAAAGAAAGACATTTTGTTTGCTCGAAGTTTGAATAGTTGTATTATTGATTCTAATGATAATAATTCTCTAAATACATATTTTTTATGATCGCGAATCATACTTTAATCAACATACACCCAGACAATCAGCTGCAAATATAAAAAATCGTAAAAAAATAATAATTTCGCGGCCTATCTTAGCGCTTCCCTCTTAAGAAAATCGCTTGCGTATGGCAAGCTTGTTGTAGATATAAAAAAAACGCTTTAAATGCGGTTGGCACTTGTCCAGGCCCTCTGTTGCCACCAAAAACACTTACCCGCGGTGTCTGAAGGCCCATTGAAGGTCTTTGAACAGCAAACCTGCAGACAAAGTCAATATTGCTTTAACAAAAAAAGTTGGTTGTCTGTAAAGTCGGTTTACGGACGATAATTTTACGTGATAACGTCATATGAAAACATTTCGCCACAAGCCGAATGCTTAGGGTCAGTTCACACCGAGACACAACGCGACGCGACGATACAGGGCCTCAAGTCTGCTATTACAATAGTGTCATAATGGTCTCGCCATTGTGAGTATTTGACAGTGTTTGTATGGCAAATCTGTCAAAAACTTACAATGAAGAGACCATTGCAACGTTTGTACATTAGTAGACTTGGCCCCCTGGAAGAGGCCAGTGATTTCGCGCTGCACCGCGCGCCGCCGTGAGATGCATTGCAACGTCGCAAGGTGCATCGTAAAATCGTTGGCAACACGACATCTCGCTGCACAGCGAGACGCCGCGCGGCGAAGCGGAACGTGTCTACATTATATATAAATTATGCACCCAAATACTCCTGTATGAAGTCATCTTTTTTATTTTATTTTTGTTTTCTTCTTCCTATTCCTCTTCTGCAAGAATTCCGATTATAACAAGATCCCAGTCTATCATTTTAATTTCACTCGAACACTCGACCGAACTGCATCAATTCTACACGAAGTCTGGACGGAAATAGTAGAGACAAGTCGCCACGGTGCGCCTCGCGGCGTCGCGCGTCTTTGTGAGGCGCAGCGCCGCTCTTGCACGCCGCGCGTACCGGCAATGCACCGCTGCGTCGCGATGCATCGCTCTACGCCGCGAGGCACCAGGAAGCGCAGCGCTGCACGGTGCAATGTATTCTGAATTCTCAAAATGAAATGTCTATTAAAGTGTGTACGCAGCGTCGCGTCTCGTCACGTCTCGTCGCGTCTCGGTGTGAGCTGACCCTTAAGCAGATCGTGCCTCTCTATCGCTTGTTCCGCGCTCTCGCTTGCACGCTCGGCTCAGGCGGAACGTGACAATGAGTCATGCTTTTTCGTACGTGTAGCCGGCGTTCATCGATTTATAAGACGCTATCACGTCAAAAATCAAAAACCTAACAAATAACAAAAGAAAAGATATAAATAAAAATAGGTTAATTTGTCACAGAAACACGTGCATACACAAAGAGTAGGCTCAAATGACATGACAATTCAAATATGTATCGACTAAATAAGTATTTTCATGAATAAAAGGCCTTTTAATGAAGCGTAAATCAAACCAATTAACTCTATTCTCGTCTACTTAAATCACATAATACAACAAACTATTTCCAATAAAGCAGAGTACGAAACAAATTGCTTTGAAAATGAGCACTTGGCAAGTGCATAAGGTTTTAATAACGTACAACGTCGAGCAAATAAGTACTAGCTAATATACGCAACATTGTTTAAGTTCCGAAGTTCAACAGGGTGTAATATTTAATCTAACTTATGTGTACATTGTTCGTATTAAACTTAGGATTAGAGAGAATATGAAATAGAAATTGTGAGACAGCTGCTTTGGCTCGAAGTCTAATTTTGGAGGTTTTAGAGAAAGAAGGTTTGTGATGTCTGACTGTTGAGCAGTGATCGGAAATTCTTGGCAGATATCAGTTGTTTTTTTTTTTTTTGCTACAGAATGTACGCGACGTTTTTCGTCACGTTAGCAAAAAAAATAAAACAAAAATACTCTTTTAAATTCCTATGTCAGTCATTTTGGACGTGACTGACAGTCAGATAAACTGAGGCCGAATATTTTAATCAACGTAACGTTATTGTGGCGTATTTTTCAAATAAAGCTTTGCTAATGACTCCCATACCGATTCATATACACGACGTAGTATTAGTTCGGAGCCCAAACTAAGAATGAATGACACCACGATTTGACAGTTGTCCCTAATCTCGATGTGTATTTTCCCATCAGAAACATTGAATTTGACACTGGTTTTGACCGCATCTTCGTTAACGGACTTAGAGAGTATTCGTTAACGGACTTATGCCCGGTTTCTCGACGGCTATTCAAATCTACAATCATCTAACAAACCTGTTAAATTAACAGAACAGTCAAATCAAATTGGGTTGCTGAATTGGCGATTACGATAAAATTAACTAATCACCGATCAATGTCAACTGATTAACGAAAATAGGTTATGTGTATGGCAACATCGTATTCTTCATTCATTTTGATAAATAGTTCGTTCAATTTAATATCAAGTTGACACAGTTGACATTTCTAAAGGCGGCATTTTATTGAAAGTTTTGAATGTTCGAGGTATCTAGAGATATAAATAAAAAAATGGTTTAGTGCTTTTCATTGAATTATGTGCCGTGTGGTGCCGGACGTAAATAATAGCATCATCCTATTTCTTCCCGTGGGTGTCGTAAAAGGCGACTAAAGGACTTCCTAGAGAATGAGCAGCAGCGTTCTCTATTCATTTTTAACATCATACTGCGATCGCCAACCCGCCTGCTAAGCCTGGCGATTATGGCAAAACCCCCTAATTGGGGGAGGCCTATGTCCAGCAGTGGACGTCTTTCGGCTGAAATGATGATGATGATTGAATTATGGCATCGGCATCGACATCAAGAGGGAGAAACTCAGAACGCGAGAAATGTTCACTTTTGAGTGTAATACATAGATAGGTAAGTAACTATTGCACGTTTTTATTGGTAAATATAATATATAATATGTTTATTTCTGATTGGTGTACAAACAAATCGTGAAATCCTTCGTAAGTCACACGGTTCCGTTTGTTTGTAAGAAATATAATGTTCGGTTATCAAATGTCCAGTAGAAAATTAATCAATCTCGAGCCCGCTATGGGTAGCCGAAGTTGTTTTATTAATTATAACTAGAAACTATCCAAAGAAAACTGAAAATCACAGGGAACGCAAAGATAATCGCCCAAGCTCGACAGATTAGCTAACAAAACATTTGACAGCTGCTTGACATGACATTCAAGCTTAATCGTTCTGTCAGACCCAAATTCTGATTTAACATGGGATTTTTGTACAAATTTGATTGTTGTGTTAAGTGATCAACGATTTAAATCAAAGTACTTAATTAACGTTCGTGCAACTCGTTTTCGACTTAACAAGAGATTTGACAAATGGTTAGTTAATTTTAGATTTGAACAGCCGCAGCCGTCGAGAAACCGGGCGTTAGTGTTCAAACTGAGTGCACGCTCGAATCGAGCATCCAGAGCGGCGCGTGCGGCGTTCATGTTAAACAAATACACGAGTGTCCAGGGGGCCAAGTCTACTAATGTACAAACGTTGCAATGGTCCCTTCATTGTGAGTTTTTGACAGATTTGCCATACAAACACTGTCAAATACTCACAATCGCGAGACCATTGCAACGTTTGTAAATTAGTAGACTTAGGCCCCTGAGTGGCGGCGAACAATCTTTCGCCGCTTGCACGCGACGCAAAACGCCCCGCCGCACGCCTTTTCACTCAGGCCGTACACTTAGAGAGTAGACTAGACCCCCAGATACCTTCTCATTTAGTTTCGAACACGTCCGATAATACGAGTATTATCACTGCTATAATTTCTATAGGGATAATCGACCGCGTAATTGAAATTGATTTTTCACAATTATTACACAAAAGCTGCGGTCCCGAGCGTTCCGACGGCGTGTATTGGGCGACGAGAGGCTACCGCAGGACTCATCGGATGCGACGGTTCCTACGCCCTGTCGGCGGGGTCTGGCGCGATCTGGCCTGTGAGAAAGCGGTTCGTGGGACCGCAGCATAATGGTTGAATGTCATTTGTATGACATAAAACGTCAAGGTCTATTTTTGCTTTTACACCAATGTAAACCTGCGGTCCCACGGCCCGTTAACTTACAGGCCGCACCATACATTGCCATGTCTATCGAGGCCTAACTGCTGAACATGCCCACGGCGTGAGTCGGCCTGTTGCAGTCTGTTAGCCGCTATTCTAACATATCAAGTGATTTGGACCGCATGGCTGCAAGTGCAGCCACTGTGGTCTTATTCAGTGGTCAAAATTTGATAAACAAAGCAAAAATAAAGCAAAACAAACGCGCCCGTACAGGCCGCAATAGGCGTCCTCTCGCCGCGCCATTGAACTTACTAATTCCCGACGGGTTGGACGGGTGACAACAAACCACCGAAGGCCTCTTCGGCTGCGACGGTTCCCACGGCCTGCGGGCCTGGCTTGGCGCGTTCTGGCCTGTAAGTAAGCGGTCCGGGGGCTCGCGACTGAACAATTCAACCTTAGTGAAGTTTTACTTTACTAGGAGTTTTTCTCAAACAATTAGGTGCGAAGTCGACTGTTCAACATTTTCATGGCACAACACTGTACTAATTCACTTGATTTCTACAATTATTTGTTAAAACAACTTTTACAAAAACTTTTTAGAGTGGAATATGAGCTGTTACAACAAGACACTAAAACAACTCGCCCAGAGCGATCCATCCGACAATTAATTTAAAATAACTTGGAGCTAACTGTAACTTAAACACAGGACTTAATTGACGGTAGTGAATTTCAATTAAGTTGTGCCATTGTTTCTTGAAACTGGATGATTTATTTAAGCGTCAAGTTGGTCAGTATGTAGGACAAGTTTATACATAATTACTTAAGTAATAATGTATAAACTTATCCTACATAATTGTGTTAACATAGCATCACGCATGTATTCCCCGAAGGGTTAGGCAGAAGTGTACCTTTAGTATGGTCGAACAAGTTATTTGTTAAACAGGTAACTAACTTGTAACTACTTTTAAACTATGTGTGCTGAGTACCTAGTCAATTATTTTACATCACTCTCTTAAAAGGGTGTACAAGGGTCCAATAGCGCCACGGCTTTAAAAAATATTATCTCGTGACTGAGAAGGAATTATGAGAAACGGCTCAATAAAGTACCTCGGTAAGTGTGTTTAGAATTTTCTAATAAACGTTTCATATTGAGACACGAAGCAACAAAATTCGATCTAAAGAAAAGCGGCCACATTCCTCTAGATCGTATTTTGTTTTTTCGTGCCGCTCCCTCACGTGTTCCGCCTCCTCCTTCGCGAGTATTTCTGCTTCGCAGAAGGAGATGACTGCTTCCCATGCACTCTCGCTCCGGACCATGGCTTGGACCAGGGCCGGACGCGAGAGATCGCCGCCGCCGATCGCCTCCGTGAGGACACGGTGGTACTCTGCCCAAACCGGGCATCTTTGTGTACCCTGGGAATGCCTTAGATCCGTTTTACAAACACTTTTTTTTGCCGTGAAAAACAACGGTTGATTCGCCGTATGTAGGCACGGTCATTAGTGTTGTATGGATCATTATGCAAGTTTCTTGACAGACACGGCGCGCGGCGGCACCACGGCGCCGCGCCGTCGCTGTATACCATACAACCGGTGGTTTGCCGTGTCATATAAAAACACTAACGATTATTCTGCGGTGCGTCTAGCGCGCCGTAAAAAAACCGTGCCGTGTACAAGGGCCATAGGGTACACATAATAATAGTGTTTCCACAACATTTTGCGAGACATTCAAGATTTATAATATTGTGTATAAAAAGCATGTTGCATACATTCAATAATATTTTAATATACTTTCAATCAATTTATGGGAAAAATGGATCGTGAATACAGAGTTAAAAGTTTTATTGAACATACCAATGAATTATTTTGAAATGAAACAGATGAAATGGAAATAAAGCAAATAGGTATACTTAAAAGTTTTCATTCGAACAAAGATGAATTCGCGAAATATTACACATAAAATATTACAGTAAAAAAATGCGTACCTACATTTTTTTTTTAAGTATTTTAATAAAGTATTATTCTTATTAAAAAACTAAAGAATCTTTATTAAAAAAAGGTTTTAAAAAGCAAACTATTCAAAATGGCTACTCTTTTCAAATGTTATGTTATGTTGTTGTGTTATGTTATGTTGTAATGTTGTTGCTTTTTGTTTTACTCAAATGAGTAAAACAAAAAGCAACAAAATTATATAGTATTTTGCGTTATTTTTTTCGCAATATGTATACAATTATTTTCTGTTTTAATAGGTCAAAGTCAAACTGTAATCATTAATTCCAATAGACTAGAAAAGGGATTCTCAATCTTTTTTATACTGCGACTCCCTTGTAAAAGAAGATACCTGCGTGTAGCTCTAGAGTCTAGCAGCTAGACTCATTAAAACAATCCAGCCAGCTATTTTACACAAAGAATACTCCAAAGAATATAGAATCTTAATAACTTTTATTTACTTACAAAAACTATTATTTGCTAGGCTAGGAAAAACACTAGGTACACACGGCCACAAATCAAGCTATACATTTTCAGTTTAGGCTGATCTCGCATTGTATAGGATTTCTGTACAATGAGAGGTCAGCTTATACTGGAAATGTATAGCTTGATTTTTGGCCGTGTGTACAAATAATGAGACTGACTTCCTTACAAGAAACACGAACATTTGGAATTAAAAAAAAAAAGTGAAAATGGCCCATTTTCTTGCTGACCGTATTTTTTTTTTCAAAATCTGTGGATGGAAATCAAAATTTATCAAAAAAAAATAGTTTGTAACTGCAAAGGATAAGGTATTTACCCTTACTGCCCCGTCTAAAAAATCCATCCTGTATATACATACTCGTAGGTACTATCTACTGCTGTGATTTTTTCACATATCCAAATACGACCATTTAGCTGGCAAGTGGCGGACACTTGACTCTTACAAAAATTAGCCCTCAAGGGCCCTCGCCTACGGCGACTTTTTGTAGCGATGCTGTCGCGCGTTTCGTAAACGCGCGACAGCCTCGCTACTGACGCGCGTTAGTCGCATTTGCAACGCACTACAGAAGCGATGCCAACACGCTACTAATGCGCTACAGTATCACGACTGTATCGATGCAAACGCGCGACCGTGTTGGATGACATCGGGGAGAGAACGGAGGGAGGCTGGCGCGTAAGTGAAGAACCGAGCATCAGTGCAACTGTGGCATTTTTGTGCCGTTACTGAATCGTTTGCATCGCAACAGTATCACGTTTGCATCGCGACTGAGAATCGTGGTGGAGGCGAGGGCAAAGAGCTAGCGGCCGCATCGCGGCTGTATCGATGCGAACGCGTGACAGCATCGCTACAAAAAGTCGCCGTGGGCGAGGGGCCTTAAAGCTTAATATTACGAAAACGGATTACTGAATCGAAAGATGCTTTTCACAAATCCGCAATATTTTTGAATGGCCTATCCAACGTTACCACACATAATGAGATAAACGAGAAAAAAAATATCATCCCCACTTTACGTGTAGGAATGAAAATATGTTTCAAGATTTTATTTTACCACTTTGTCGGCGTGATTAATATGAATACCCATCCCAAATTACAGCTTTCTAGTACTAAGAGTTTTTGAGCTAAGTCACGGAGCTAAGTCACGGACAGACAGACACAACGACATACGGACAGAAAAACAGAGGGCAAGGCAAAACTATAAGGGTTCCTTGTTGACTACGGAACCCTAAAAACAAGATGGCGCCGTAAGTTTCAATTTTTCCCACGCGCTAAAAGATCCTTATACCGTTGTATGTGCCAATACTAATCGGTCGATCACCAATAAGATCAGTGAACCATCTAACAAATAGAAGTACCCTCACTTGAATAAAATTTAATTACTCGGTTCTTGCTGTTAGCACCCGCACAAAATAAAGAGATACAGAAGTCCGGCTCCATACAACGAGCGAAAACAGGCGCGAACACGCATAGACGATGGTTTACTTTAATTACAACATAATATAGGCAGCCATTGATGTATTAAACGCGTAGATACGGGACTTAGTAACAGCGCCTGGTCCTATCAAACTAAGTGATTGCCCGTAGTGGCACTCAGTCGCGCACGGGATATCGTTGATCAAACAGGTCCATAATTACAGTTTTTTGTTTTTTTTTTAGTGATAAATACGCATCAAAATTACTTCTTGTGCAGCTAAACATTGTTTTAATAATACAAGGAAGACACGGGATTACTTACCACTCGTAAGTACAGCCAAAAATGCTAATTTGTGGAAAGTTATAATAATATTTAATGTTTGCTACGCCATGTTTGTGCTACCACATGCAAAGTCATTCATAATCGTTAACATTCGGCAGCTAGCGCGATTTCGCTTTCACGACAGCGCTGTCTCGCTATCTCTGTTCTTGTCTATCGGTAACTATAGGTTTGCGACTGTGATCACATTGATCACAGATGTGTGAGTTCTAGTGCATGTAGTCGTGTGCCAAGCCCAGGTTTACTGATTGTGATGTTAGCGCGTAACATATCTTCCTCCTTTTAACATATCAATGGGTATGTGACTGATATACTTGTTTACAACAGGTGAACGCGCCGATTGTCTGACGTATACACGGACTAATGGTATTTATGTCCGTGTCTATTTCGTCACTTTGTGAAAAATAAGTGTAGGTACCGTAGTGTAGGTATTCAGATCATTTATGTAAACAAAATAATGTCAAGAAATGTCACTGTCAAAATGACAGGACAGTAGTGTAAAACATTTAATCATATTTTATTTTTGTAAACAGCCATCGCTAAAATTAAAGTGAATTAATTATAAGAACTATGCAAACAAAATACTGTTGCCAAACAATGTTTTGTGTAGTATGTCGGCAACACGGCGTATGATCGTCATAATCAGCCCTTTTAAGTCCAGTGCTAGACGTAGGCCTCCCAAAATCGATTTCCACTCGAAACAGTTTACATCCAAACGTGTCATCCAAAATGTGGCTAGATTATGCTACTTACAATATGAACCTATGAATGAGTGTTGTAATATTAATGTTGTTGAAGATGTAAAAAATTTGAAAATGTTTGTATCTCCTGCATTGTTACCAGTATCATAAAATATTTTATACCACAAAATCTCCTTTTTTTAATAACTTTGTTTAAAACCGAAAATTTATAAAAATAATTACGGTATGATTATTTTTTGATTATTATTTCTTGCAATCAGTATTTAAAAGAAAATGAAACCTCTTTTTTCGCCATTTTATGTGAATTACCATTACGAAGATATTTTTTTGATATGTTATCCCCTTTGTTTACATAAATTATCTGAATTTGAGACTTTGGGTATAGTTGTCTTTATATACGTAAACTTAATATTAGTATAAAGTTTGATGAAAACAGAAAAAAAAAATCCTATGATAAAACAAAGAATTCTGAGTCGAATTGTGTATAAAGTAAATTTCGTAAAAAAAAAAGTGCAGTTGACTCTTTCTACTTTGCTACCGTCGGGCGGATACTGAAGCTTTTGTTGCCGACTCGTACTTCCGCTCTAAACAATGGCGAACGCCGTGAAAATAAAGTTTATTGGACGTTTAAGCGCTGTACCGTTTTTATGGCATCCTTATTGAGAGGAGAGATAATTAGTTGATGTGTTTTTGTTTATGTTGTGTGCAGGCGATGCATGACATGTTGACGGACAGAACGCCTCTCGACGTTGTCTCTGCAAAAAATAATACGACAGTACGCCTGTCGACGTCAAAGTTTTGACTTGTATATAAATCAGTACACCTTGTGGCGTTTTATTTTCTATACTTAATAAGATAAGATAAGTTAATTGTTTATTTCTCACCACAATATAGGTACATTAGAGAGATATCAATACAAAGTACATAACAACAATAATTATACTGTTGGAGACTGGTACCTAAACTAGACGTGTGGTCTGTATTTCAGGACACCAGGTCTCCGCCCCTTGGGTCATGCTTACATTTTAATTTTTGTGTACACTAATTGGTGCGGTAAGAATTTCTAAAAGCATAGGCTTGAAAGTTTAAAAATAATATAAAAAATGAAAAAGAAATTGGTAACAGTTATTGGTGCTTGGTGTTACTAGGTATGTTTAGTAGATATTAATGTGTATCTGTGAGTGAGTAAGGGTCAGCTCACATCGAGACGCGACGCGATGCGACGATACTGGAAGAGGCCAGTGATTTCGCGCTGCGCCGCGCGCCGCCGCGAGCCGCATCGCAACGTCGCGAGGCGCATAGTAAAATCATTGGCAACACGACGCTTCGCTGCGCAGCAAGACGCCGCGCGGCGCAGCGGAACGTGTCTACATTCGCCACGTGCTCCCGCCCCGCTCCGCGTCCACCCGTAGTCTACCATTTGCAAGCGCATCATCGGCTGAGCCTCGCGGCGTCGCGCGGCGTGGCGCGGTGTCGCGCGGCGTCGCGCGGCTTCATGATGCGCAGCGCCGCTCTTGCACGCCGCGCGTACCGGCGAAGCACCACTGCGTCGCGATGCGTCGCTCTACACCGCGAGGCATCACGAGGCGCAGCGCTGCATGCTGAAACGTATTCTAAATTCTCACAATGAAATGTGTATCTTTTCATGTAGAAAATATAGTTATATTTTGAGTCTCTCTTTTAAAGTGTGCGCGCAGCGTCGCGTCGCGTCGCGTCTCGGTGTGAGCTGACCCTAAGGTGTATGTGTGCGTGAATGTGTGGGTGTAGTGTGTGGGGGAGAGATGAATGAAATTGGCTATTTTAGGACAGCAAGTAGTTTTTCTGTGTCTTCATAATTTAACTCCCGGAGCCAATTGCTTAGCTTAATTTTGCATTTGGTTTTGGTGAGGTTATAAATTGGGAGTATCTTATTTATTTTATTATAAAGAAAGCAACCAAGGTAGCGAAAGAATCGATGGGAGGAAGTAGTCGAGAGCCGGATGTGATGGCGGACTATGGGCTCGAATCGTCTACTTCTGTGGGAGAGTGAGTGGTTGAAGGTAGTGAGTCCATGCTATTTTACAACCGTGTGCAATATGAATTGCTGGCGAGCCGTTAACACCTTTGCTTCCCTATATTTAATACAAGGAAGGTTCTGTTAGTGTAACCACTTCTTTACTCTCATATCGTGACGTTAAAAAAACATTTTACAAAAGTGTGTCCTACTACTAAATCTATCCATATGTGCATATGGATAGTTTTTATGCTCTCTAGCACACATAATACGCCTGTGGACGTCGTAATTTTTAAACATTTCGTTCTGTAGTGTTCGGCGGGCAGCGCACAAGCATGTTCGTACATGTTTTAGCGTATTTATAAACAATTTGTAAAAGGTTAGCATTTACTGTTGCGATGTGACACAGCGCCTTAAGGCTCGTGCAGACTCGCGCGATATCGCGGGCGCGACAGGCACCGACAAAGGAATTCTACTACTAGTGTCGCGTCGCGCCCGCGGTATGAAATTTTGTAGTGACCTAACACGTTCAACCTGGGGCCCAAGTCTTCCTTTTTTATAAATTCGTCACTCTCAACACGATCCCATTGTCATTTTGCTAAAAGTTCGTAATCTGCTAAATTTATAATGGTCGATCATTGGTCGGTCAATGGTCTCGTAATAGAATTATGTATATTAAGTTAGTAGAAATTATTTTCGAAAAACGACTACTAAATTTGAACATTTATTCATGCCAAATTTTATTTATATATTTTTACATATTATTTATTAGTGTTATGAGACGTTTTACAAGAAACTTGAAATATAATATATAGGCAATACCATTTTTGTATTTTGTCAATTTCCCAGTTTAACATTTATTTCTTTCTCATTTGGTTCTCAATATTTATTTACTTTCTAATTATTACTCGGTCAGAAACTTGATCAGCGCCATTTGTAGTAAGCAAATATCGGAATAGGTAGAGTTTAGATTCCATCCGTACGCAAAATATGCGCATTGACGTGGAGTTGCGGACCACCACCAGCCCGTATTACCTATCTTACCTAAGTAGAGTTTATTTACCAAAATTTCGAGGAAAATACATAGAGTGGATAATACCGCCTCTAAAATCCCTATAATGACGTTTAAATCTCGGGATTTAAAAACCACGAATTATTGAATTGAAAAATCGTATATAACATTTATTACGGTTCCGTACTAAAACTATTAGATTAAAAACCTTTGTTAGAGGATTATATCCAAGATAAGAATGCTTGGAAACATGCTGGTCCTGCTCCATAGGACAATTTAGAGTCTAGACAAAATCAAACTGGTTGCTAATTTAACTGTATAATTTATAATTTGTATGATATTAATTTTTATTTTCTGTGAATCATATAAATTTAACTCACACACTTATTATATGTTTATTTTTTTTTTGGAAAATCATATACTATGTTTTTACAAACATAGTATATGATTTTCCAAAAAAAAAAAAAAAAACATAATAAGTGTGTGAGTTAAATGTGAGCACCATGTACCTATCGCATTAATAATTTTTCTGTCATTATTTCACTTTTCATTCTTTTTACCAATTGTGGTAAGTAATTTTTATTTTTATTCTAGGTACATCGTCTTCACCTTTATTTATTAATTAATGTATATAAACTATTGTTAACATTTGAAAAGAGTAAGTATGGAGTTTCTTGCCCATTCTTCTCCATACATAACTACATTTTGGAAGGCGCAACTAGAATCAATTAACTATTCATGTAATTTTTGACGTTCAAAAGTGCATCTTCGTGCCTATTTGAAATAAATGATTTGACTTTGACTTTATACATAAAAATTATTATGTTCAAATTATTTTGTTACATTATTATGTTCGTAAAAGGCAACCAAGGGGCTTACTAGAGAATGGGCAGTAGCGTTCTCTATGCATTTTTAACACCATACTGCGATCGCCAACCCGCCTGCCAAACGTGGCGATTAGCAACCCCCCCCCCCCCCTATTGGGGGAGGCTTATGTCCAGCAGTGGACGTCTTTCGGCTGAAATGATGATGATGTTATACATATTATAGGAAAATAAATTGTTGAAAAGCTGACTGGTTATAGTGTGTATATTAGTTAAAAAGGGTATTATCCACTCTATGTTACTTCCTTCCTCGAAGTTCAGGTAAATATGTCTGGTAAGCCGTCTAGACTTTTTTTTTTGAGGCTTCATATATTACAATTTTACGATGTTATTCGTGTTTAAGTTCATCTTACAATGGATATTTTACACTCAATATTTCATGTGGAGAGTAAATGAAATATTGTGTGTAAAATATCCATTGTTCAAACAAAAAATAAACCTTCATCAGATTCAAAGTTCAATAAAGTACCAACCCTCTTGTAAAAAAGTACCCAACACGATACTATTGTTCTCTTCCAACAAAATAACACGAAACAATAGGTAATAAACGAAGTAGCGGTCAGAGTGGAAAAACAAAGACAACGCAATGAATCAAGCTCTAAAGAGTCAAGTAAACTTCGTTCAACTGTTTGTCTATCTTAGGAACTCCCACTTTCGTTTGATAGATGTGGTCTTAAGGGGTTGTGGTGTGAGAATGATTAGTTTTTGTGATTTTTCTTAATTTTGCGGGATTGGGTAGACTTAAGAATAGGTATCAATGATACAGACGGCGAGCTATGGGCAGCTCGCCGTCCGGTAAGGACCAAGCCCGGGTCGACGGCGCGTTGTTTTCCTCGCGCGCCTCAAAGAGATATCAGCATACACTAAGGGGGTCCGCCAGGACCGATGTCTGCCAGGGTTGCGAGTTTGTCCGAAAGGGATACCGTGGCCCTAGCACACAGGCAACTGAAGGAACATGGGTGGGTTTTAGTCACTTAACGTCTGACACGCCCTCCCGCTCCGCCCAGAGCGGGAAAAGTTATTTAAAATTCCGCACCAAAAAAAAGGTATCGGTGATACAATACAATTTTATTATTTTTAAGGATACATGGAGGAGGAGTACATGAGCAACATAGGATCGGCTGTTGTGACTTGGGGAGGCTCACGTGATACGTCTATCTAGCAGTGGATGTATTTGGCTGTGATAAAGTTATTCTGCAATACACAATTTTGGAGCTGGAAGAAGGAATCCAAAACCATCAAATTGGTTCAGCTCCTGGAGTCTTTAAAATATTTTTGCCCTCTCGTTCGCTGTTTTGTATACATTTAGGAAGGTAATGTTTTTAATTATAATCAAGGTTATAAATTATCATCCGAAAAGTAATTAAAATTAAATAAAAAAAGCCTTTTATTTCTTGTAGATAATACAGTTTCTATAAATATATCTCTACTTAATATAAATCTTTATAACATCTTTCTTATCTATAACTTCAGTTTCTTATTATATTTCTAGTATTAGTATTCTTATTTTAGTTCTGTTAGTTTTATTTAATATATTTAAGTATAAGTAGAAGTATTTTTTTTGTTGTTGAATATTAATTATTAAAAAAAATCTTGATCTACAAGAACCTCAGGGTGGGTGAAGGCCTCCTCCAAAGATCTCCATTTATCTCTGTCCTGTGCTACATGTCTCCAGGGTTGGCCAGCTGTTCTTCTAATTTCATCTTCCCAGCGTGTTAAAGGTCTCCCTTTATTTCTTTTGCCTTTTGCGAAAAGTAATTATTATACCTTTATTATTTTACCATTCTCCAAATTTATCATTCGACCACAAACAAATTGACATCTCTCCAGCAAGTCTAGATGAGTTTTTCGGGTAAATTCATCTAGATTTTCTGGAGAGATGTCAATTTGTCCGAAGTCCGAAGGACCATTCTCAAATAAGAAAATTACTCAAACAAAAATTCAACCTCCAAAATAACGATGACGAATCAATTAAAAATCTAAGACTCATCGCCAAACGATCCTTCGTCCTAAAATGATAAATGTTCTTTTACTAGATCAAGTCTTGCCCTTAAACTAGCTCGCCTACATTCAGTCTTATTAGCTTAGTACAACTCAATTTGGTACCTCTCAATCAATACCGTTTCAGCTAGTTTAGACTAGGGTTGTAACGGAATCTCGCCTCCGCCTCTGCAAGTGCGGAACATCCGCAAAAAAACGTACATCCTCCACAAATTTTTGATGTAGTTGTTTACAACTACATTAACCCCCCCCCCCCTTTAGGAGGTCCTCTCTCCTACTTTTGCTATGCCCGACAGTGTCCACAATGATCATATTTTTGTTAAACTTACCACCTAAGTTCACACGTGAAAGCAATAATTATATTGAGTATTGGTCTAATAATTCGGCTCCACTAAGCGAAGTTTCTTTAATGTGGTGGAGTTATATCTCATTTTTTGCGCTCACGTTAGCACCACTGCCAGATTCAGTAGGTACCAATGTTAAGCAACTGTTTAGTGGAGCCTTCATGAATCACTAAGAAATTGCCGGCGGCAATAATGCCCTAAAATGAAGTTCTGAGAAATACAACTTACCTACCCTTTCTAAATTTTGATTACTAATAGAGTTTTTTTTTTTTCGTACCTCGTATGATCCGCCTCCGCTAAGATGGCCTACGTTACATCCCTTATTCATTCAGATACTAAACCTGGATAAGATTAATGTTTTGCCAACTTTAGGGGTAGGTGGAATAACACCTAGTTTTCACAAAACGGTAAACTAGCCTATCATAAACTCAACCTTATCCGTGATTACTTAAAGTCGTTAATTGCATATGCACGATCATGATTGAAGTTCCCATTCGCGTAACCGCAAGTTGTGCTAGGCGAAGCGCGTGAAGAAATGCAGTTGATTTTAAACTTAGCTTGTTTATAAATAGGGTTTCAGATTGATTATAGAATTAAAATTGACGGTACTCATGTAATATTTATTTTATTTGTTTAGTTTCAGATGCAGTTAACAGAAAATTCTAGCTAATTTGCGTGATAATGTAAATAGTAAAACTTATCAACATCAGTTGATTAATTTTTATTGGGTTTTAAACTCTATCACATGTGAAACATAGTTTAAAATCCAATAAAAAAATCTTACACGTGGAGTCGGCTTTACAGGTAAAATAGACTAAGCTAATAGTACTAGCCTAATTTCAAAGAAAAACAGGACAAATGTAATGAAAAGGTAGGTAAGTATTCGAGAGCGTTCACTTCTGGCCTTCTTTCCCTAATTTCTAGCTCAATCATGACCTAAAAACTCGAAACAAATATTGGACTCAGTTTATTATTTCATTATCTACCATTTTAACTCAATTTGTTCTCAATTCGTCTATATACGAGTATGTATTATTTATTTTTATATATTATTTATGTACCGATTTTTATATTTCTTTTATTTGGTAGATGAAGCTTGCGCGGATGACATTGTGTAAATAAATTTTGGTATGTAATGCATAGGTGATCTCGCCTGTTTGTAATTTAACTAAATATTTGCTGATCTTTTGGTCACAACATATCACTGAAAATTCTTTGTTTTTTTTACGAATAAATTTATACTGTTTTTCAAAATAAAAATAAGGCAAAACATGACTGTAAAATAATTTAATGTAACATCCTGCATGCCATGTGTATGTATACTTATGTTTTGGACAAATAAATTATCTTATCTTGAAAAATCAAAATAAATATAGATTCTTTTTTAAGTTTATGCAAAAAAAAAGTAAAGTGGTGGTGTTTGTGGAATTTTAGTATTAAGACGGTAATGCCAGCCCTCTAATACGTGTGTTGTTCTATGCTTGGCTCCCGAATAATTTAATGTCTCAAGAGGAAATTAGTTTATCTACTGTTTATATGTTTAGAGGTATGAGGAACAGGGTGTAAAGTTCACTCATACTCTATAATAAAGGGAGGATCCTCCGACCAGACGGGTATTATGTCTGGTGGGCAACTGCCCAACGGTTGATGTCGGGATGTTGTATATATTATGCTAGTCGCGCGGTAAAGTCTGATAGCGCGATGCAGGATTTGTGACGTCAGGTCTTTTGATGCGTAGTTCGCATGTGGCGTTGTTGATACCGCCACATATGCATGGAGTAACCACGAATAGCGTTTGTGACCTGGAGCGTGTAATCCATTAAAACAGATAATCGTTCTACCATCATCAAACGCTCCGATCTTCTCTAGATCAAAGTAACAAGTGACTTTAGACCTGTCAATACAAACTACACCCACACCTTTCCATTAAATTACTCCAAATATCATTAAACAAAGTTCAGTATATCTCTAAACTATAACGTAACAAAGATGCCTTTACCCTTCAGACTCCAAATTGTTGAAACAGAGATACAGCAATCAGTACCCAAAAGTTTCTCAATCCACATTTAACACCTTCAGACTGAGAACACCTAATAGATAGGTTCAGAAGGCCAGCTCCATACGAGCTAATACAGGCGCACGCATACATAGACGCGACCGTGCGGCGATCTCAAACGAATGGCAGTCGCGAGTGCGCTTGCACTCGCTGTAGACGTAGACGCATGTCCATGTGTGCGTGCGTTTTCGCTCGTTGTATGAAGCCAACCTTCTGTACTTTTCTATTTTGTGTTTAGACCGCCCCGGGTTGAATTGTTTAATTATATTGTAGTACCCACAGGTAGGGATCTAAATTAATAGTACTTTGTATGTTTGTAAGTTCTCGGTAAGTTTATAGTCTGGAATGGAACAACCAGTAATTGTGGCTAATGGTATAATGTTAGTAGAAAATGAACGTTAAGAAAAAACTTATGGTTGTTAAGAAGATAGCAACAATGTCAGAGAACTTATAGCTGAGGCAGATCATAAAATGAATGAAATAAACACAATTGCAAGAAAGAGTCCTTAAAACATCAGACTCACGTTACTTACGCCAAAGCCCATTTCTTGTTTTTAAATAATACCAATTGATTAATAGAATCATAAACTATATTTTCTGCCCGCAATGATTATAAATTACTATCGCACTTAAAAATACTATCGCATGAACTACCTCATGGAAAAGCAAAGCACATGTTCAATTAAACCTTAAATTGGTTCACACAATACAAAACACGAAAATTGCAAATTGTTTCTTCGAAGGGAAGGGACTGATAATGGCCGGAGTCCGGAAATGTCAGCCCATCGACTGTAAATCTATTTGATTTATTAATCGAGGAGATCGGACACAGAATAGATAGGTTTAGAAGGCTGGCTTCCTACAACGAGCGAAAACGCACGCACACAATAGACACGCTTCACATACAATGAGTGCGACACTCGCGACCAGGGACCGATATCGATATTCGAAGAATACCGATATTTTAAAGAAAATACCGATAACAGTATCGACATCTGGCATAAATACTCGTATTTTATATCAGTAATTTGAGTATCGGTATAAAATATTTATAATTATATCGATACTCGAAGTCCGCCTCTGTACATGTTTTGTGCTTAAAGTATTAAATAAATAAATAAATAAATACTCAGTACTGATATCAGGCTACAATGTGACGTCACAGAATCGTAATTGATGATTATTCAGTCGCGAATCATATTTTGATCAAGATACAACCTGACGTTGACCTGCAAATTGCAAAAACGCAAAAAATTTAATAGTAACGGTATTATAATTATATATACCCAAATACCGGTATTTATAGCAATATTTTGGTATCATGTCTCCAAATTATATCGGTATTTAGTCCCTGCTCGCGACTGGCATTCGTTTGCGACCGCCGTACGTGCGCATCTTTGTGTGCGTGCCTCTTCGCCCGTTGTATGGAGCCGACCTTCTGTAACTAACTTTTCTACGGCTAGACTAAGCCAAAGACGTCCTTTGCAAAACCATTATTTTTATTCAGATAGGTGTCAATGAGGATTGTCGAGAAGATTTTGTTTATTGATTTTAGTCACAAAGGAAACAGGATTTTTGTCTATCATATAGACAGGCGCTGTATGTAGTAGGGAAATAGTGCGGAATTGTTTTGAAAAAGAAGTTTTATCAGTCATATAGAGGTATGGGAGATTATAAAGCTGAAATTGTTGACATAAGCTATTAATGACTTATTTCATAAACCATCGCTATAGCAATTAAATAATATTAGAAACTAGCTGCTACCTTTTTTCTAAAATAAAAGCTAAAGTTACTGTTTATAACATCAGCCAGTAAAAGTTCCATCAAAATCGGTTCACCGGTTTTGGAGATTAGCCGGACCAAACAGACAGATAGACAGACCAATAAAAAAATTCAAAATTATTATCTTGTTCTAAGTACCGTATATACTTTCATGTGCATTTAGTAAAATTTGTTATTTTGACATTACAAACTTATTTATTTACAAATTTATTTATTTACAAACTTATTTATTTACTTATAAACTTACTTATTTATTTTGACATTCCAATTTTATTTATTCGTTTGTATCTATTGCTTATCTCTTTTTATCCATAAATGGGTGGTTTTATTATATATGGGTATTATGAAATAATAAAATAGGATTTCAGCGTGTTCCCCAAAACCACAAACCTTTTAACAACTAAAAAAATAATTGTATTTCCATTCATTCATTCATTTCATTTCAGCTAAAAGACGTCCACTGCTGGACATAGGCCGCCCCCAATCAGCGCCACCTCGACCGGTTCCGTGCTTCCCACATTCAGCGGATTCCTGCGGCTTTCATAAGGTCATCGGTCAACCATGTGGGATTGTGGGAGACCTTCCAACGCTACGTCTTCCGGTACGCGGTCGCCACTCAGAATCTTTCGGCCCGAACGGCCATCTGTTCTGCGCGCAATGTGCCCTGCTCATTGCCACTTAAGTTTGGCAATTCTTCGAGCTATATCGGTTACGTTGGTTCTCCTGCGGATCTCTTTATTTCTGATTCGATCACGTAGGGAAACTCCAAACATAGCCCTCTCCATTGCCCTTTGGGTGACTTTTAGCCTTCTAATAAGGCCCATTGCGAGCGACCACGTTTCAGTGCCATATGTCATCACTGGCAACACGCACATTTCCATTAAGCATAGCTAAAATCAAGCTAATTCGTAAAAAAATATCCACAAAATTAACATCAATGATTAACATTCTAATAACCAGATCCAATAACGCCCGGTACAAATGCACCAACAAACGCCAAGTGTCTCAATGAACTGACGTCAGTATAATTAGCTCTATCAAAAGCAACGAATGGCGTTTCATTAACGGCTCAAAATGCTTTTGGTGGATGTGGTTCAAGTTAAAAACTTAAGAGGCTACCGAGCGCACAGTGGCGCCCTCATCGTTTGTTCGGTGATATCTTTTATTTTAGAATGAAAATGCAGAAAATAAGCTCGTCAAGTTGTGCTTCACAAGACTATACGTTATTATTACTACAAACAGTAGTTTTAAATTGTTAGGTTTTATTGTAATCATTAAAACGGAGCTTAGTGGCAACTATTTTCCGTCCTATTATAAAAGACGTTTGAAAACGCTTAGTGCGAATTGGTGGAATATCAACTAGGTAGGGGTGGTAACTTGCAGTGCGTCTAGATGTCCGATGGTAGAAGGGGGCCGGTGGAATGAGGTCGTGGAGTTCATGGGCACACTCGCCGAAGTACAATCTTATATATATTTCGTAACTATTTTTGGTTAATGATTGCAATTCCTCGATAGTTTTTTACATTATGGCATTAGTGTCTTCTCTAACTGACACTGGAATGGCTATTCAAAAATCGATGATATTTATAAAATACTAGCTTTTACCCGCAGCTTCATCCGCGTGGATGTCGAAAAATATCCCACGGGGACGTACTACCGGGATCAAAGTATTCTGTGTTAATACAGGATATAAACTATCTGTGTGCCAAATTTTATCCCAATCCTTGTAGCCATCCAGAGACAGAGAAACGGACAAATATTCTAAAAACTATATTTTTGGCATCAGACTCGTTCCCACACCCCGTAGCAATTACTTAATTTTGTAGTAGTAGCAGATGCTATTTTATTATATGTACAGACTAGCTTTTTCCCGCGGCTCCGCCCGCGTGGATGTCGGTTATCGCGTAAAAAAGTAGCCTATGTCCTTCTCCACATCCCAGGCTATATCTCTGCCAAATTTCATGACGATCGGTTCAGCGGTTTAGGCGTAAAAACGTAACATACAGACAGACAGATAGATAGACAGACAGACAGACAGACTTACTTTCACATTTATAATATTATATAGTACGGAAGTACGGATGCATAGATATAGATATAGTCTTTGTCATTTTCATAAAAAATGAAGCAAGACGGCAACCACCATTTTAGCTAAAAAAAGAAGAGTTTATTTGCTTCTAAAGTTTTACTTCGTAAAATATTAACGCCCTATATCCCATTCTTCTTAACCGATTAGCCAAATAATTCCTCGCTATTTGCTTATCACTTAGACCACACTATAACATGCCAGAGGCGGGTGATGAATACTTCATTACCACGGAAATAGGGCGAAGGTTGCCTTTTCAAACGTTTTTATTTGCTTTATAAAACATATGGGTCCCACCGTCGATATTTGACGTATTTACATTTTGTGAGAGAGAATTAGAATTTGTTTCTTTTGTTAAGCTGATTTGGTTTGGTTTTGTGACCAAAATAAGTAGAAATGAAACGGATAGCTGTTTAGCCGGATATCGCATATATGGCCAACCTTGAACACGGATAGCCGGATATCCGGCCGAACATTTCCGATTGGCGCATCGTAACGAGCTAGTTTGCGTAGTAGCCGCACGAACGATCGGGCGGACTCGGAACTTTTCGTTCATGAGTGCAGTTAGATGCGCCCGATCGGAGCGCACTGGATCGTCCGTTATGGACCCAGCTATTCACCATAATTTACCCTTAGTGTGCAGTATGAGTACAATATTGCTATCGTGTTTAATAAAATATGGTGATCTTATAGTGTATTGAATGAAGTATCTAAATGTTATAATTCCGTATTTTTTTACATTCGTTATCCGATTGGTTACTCACTTATTATCCGGTATCCGGAGAATAAAAAATTTAGGCTGGATATGCCGGAAACCAGACCGGATATCCATTTCATCTCTTACTATTTTAAAGATTTTCCAGTCCATCACTACGATGTGTAACCTAAAGCTGCATAGTTTTGACTTTCAACGCCGACAAATTGTTTTTTTTTTTATTAGCTTCTTTTTTATCTTTGCAATAGGTCGAGCAAAAGTCAATACTCAATACTTTTATTATATTCCACATGTAGGTATTCTTAGGTGGTAAACTTATAATTAGATCATTATGGTCCCTGTCGGGCACAGCAAAATAAGTGAGTTAGGAGAGAGGAAGCGTCAGCAGTCAATTCCACATATTATATTTCGTTTGACCCCGAATGTTGGCCAGCACGCGGTAATTTTCGTTTAGCTACAAGATTCAAGTTTTATCAATTTTTAATTCATTATTTTAAGTATTAATATTAACCCATTGGCTGATATCAAAAGTAATAACGGATAACTGCTAGTTGCTTATTATCGTTACAAACCCGGAAAGTATACACTCAACCGCATAAAAGATAAAAATAAACATTTCAAAGAGCAGAATAACGCTGACTACAAAGATAAAGGAACCGAAAAATTAAAGAAATTCAATTTAACATTAGTAGAAACACAAAAAGCTGTAGCGCGAATTGTAACCCACAAGCGGAGCATTTGCCTCTACTCTCTGTAGATTCCGCATAACATTTTGTTTCACAATATGAGCCACGAAGAAGCATTTAGTTTTAAAATATAAAACCGTAGCCACACGTGCGCTGTGTGAAAATTCTTGCTTTTCTTTCGTAATGAATACTTGATGAGAAGCAGATGTTGTGGATTGTGGAATAATGTGGTAAGTTTTGGAGCTTTGTGATCAATGAATATATTTGAAAGAAACTGCGTATTAAATGGGTGACTGGGATTGGCGTTTATGCTTATTTTAGTCATCATCAGCTATGATACTTAGACTATATATAGACCCTTCCAATTGCAAGCCTCTAGTAGATTCAATAATGGGCCACTCTCATCTCATCAATCCGTTTGACTCGTCATTACAGGTACAGAAGCTTTTAATTCTATACTTCATTCTTATTCATCACAATTTTCTCCATCATTTTTTTGCGCTCGTTCCACTAAAATCCCCTAGACCGACTGGTTTAGGGGATTTTGCGGAACATTGAGTGCTGTGTAGTCCCCTGGGGGACTGATCTAGGGGATTTTAGTGGAACGAGTGTCTTTTTGCACTTTTTGACCTTTAGTAACCGAAAGAATTTGTTTTCTTCTTTAATTGCCAGATCGTCTTTTGTGTTTTAAGTCCATTCTATTTGCCCGATCTCTTTTTATTTGCCTTATTATATTCAAACACCTACATTTACAATTTTCATCTTGAACCTCATTCTGAATATCAATACGCCAGCATGTCTGAGCCACAGTATTCTTATAAGAGCAACCGCTGCCATGCCGGGCCGTTAGGTGAATGCGCTGAATTGTTTTCTGGAGAAATTCAACGTGTAAACGGGGGAATGTGGCCGTTGCACGCGACTATTCCGTTTCGCTATTGCGTTCTCATTTTGTTCAGATGATAAAATGGTTTTTAAGAAATGGTACACGGGATTTTCGGCACTTTGGCTACGTGAAAGTCTTAGGAGAGAAGCTAGCAATTTATTGCAGCTACGTTGGGTGTAGAATTTGTTATAATATTGGTTGTTGTTTTAAACTTGTCTTTACTATTGTATGTTACTTCTCCTGTTTGTGGCTTGGTTATGTGGAATTCTGACATAAGATTATTTAGAAAGTTTTGTTATAATTGCAAAATTTTGTTTAAAGGTTTGCTTAAAAACAAGTCTACATTTGTTGAATTCACCATATTGTGAGTGTTTGCCAACACACTAGCACTTCTATCACATTTGATTAGACGAATAATTAAAATGATATTTCGTAAAAAATAGCAGCCTCTGAAACAAAGTCGCTAGGGTCAACAAACAAGTTGTTAAATAAATTATAATACGTAGCAAAAAATATATTGCTATACTTTGATAACATTTTTTGCTACCGCTACAGGCATGATTTTGACAAGGGTCGATTATTATAAATTCAATATTTCATCTACTTGTTACGCTAAAACTCATATGTTTTGCAAACACTTTTTGCTATAAATAATTCATGTTTTGTCGGGGACCGAAAAAGCAGAATGTTGCTATAATGTGAGAGTATGATATATTATCGAGGCACTGTTTATATACTTACTTTTGATTCGACAATTAGGTCATTCGGTTACCAAAATGCGTCCATAGTGAGTGAACTTTCTGTTGTGGTGAGTACTTTTTACATTATACCGTCAATCAAACCGTTGCGCATAAAATATGCTCTTTGAATGCACAGCCGTCACCCATATTAGAACAGAAACCCCAGATCTTTTGTAGATGTTCTAAACAGACCAGAAGACATTGGAGCCGATTCCCTTGTTCACAAACCAAACAAAATTTAAGTTCAGTGCATCTTTTTCTTTCTATTTCATTAAGAAAAGGACGGAAGATAAATTTTAGTTAAGTCCTGTCAAATTAATCAGCGCTTGACGTAAATTGACGTAATTTTAATCGGCAAGTTTTTAATCACGTCTAAACTTGTATGAAGTAGTGACAGGCGCTGATTAATTTGACAGAACTAAACTAAAATTTATCTTCTGTCCTTTTCTTAATGAAATAGAAAGAAAAAGATGCACTGAACTTAAATTTAGTTTAGTTTGTGAACAAGGGAATCGGCACCATTATCTACTTTTGGAGGGAGGTGGGCTGGTTAGTCCTAGAGGTTCCGGGTTCGATTCCCAGTGGAAAACATTTTCTGCTCGGTTTGGTTGGTGGTAAGGCTTGTTCTAAGTCTACCTGGCTAGTTACCATCATCTTAGATAAGTCTGTCGGCATAACAACAATGTTGACAGCATTTGTTCTGTTTCAGCAGTTAGAGGTATGATAGCCAGTTTCTCTGTGTTTGAGGAATCCGGGTGAAGCTCGCTTCCATCTTCGGCCTTATCATCACTATCAGGTGAGTTTTGTAGTTGAGTCTTCCCTGTTGTGGATAAAAAAATAAAATTAAAAGAAACCAACGTAGGCTGCCAAAGCCAATGATACAATGGTCCAGTGAAGGTCTAAGTGCGGTAATCAAACCCTCTAACATAGAACATAGAACCGAAAGGACTGTGTCGGTTTTCTAAGCTTTCATTTGACCGTGGAAAACTCACACAACTTTCACAAAAGTATGTATTATGTGAGATAGTTATACCTTCCATCATTACTGCCTTCCCATCATTGAGTTTAATTTATCCAGACTGCTTTCTTAATCAATTTAAAATATACTCTGAGCTTTTTGTTTGTTGCTTTTATAACTCGTGTTTATTTGTCTTTTCGAAACAAAGCTATTTTTTTTTATATTAAATCTTCCGAAAAAAATACTAACTTTCCGAAAACATAATGTTCACCGCTCGTTTTCTCGCTTCACGGTTCTGCGGCCAATTGTAGGTATGATTCGTCATTTTGAACTGTAGGTTAGGTTAGAACCGTGACCAACCACGCGTGAGCCGAGCGAGCTGAGCAAGCGGCAGGCTAACACTAAGTTGGTGGAAAAAAATTACGTCAGCAAATATTGTGTAAATTTTTCGGAATTTTCAGTATTTTATTCGGTCGTTTCTTTATTTGTGTTCGCTTATAATTTGTTGGAAAGTTAGTTCTTAAAGCAGTAAATTTCATATTTTGAGTATGCTCATATTTTAATATTTTTTAGGGTTCCGTACCTCAAAGGAAAAAACGGAACCCTTATAGGATCACTCGTGTGTCTGTCTGTCTGTCTGTCTGTCCCTCTATCCCAGCTAATTTGCTCCGAATGTAATGGACCGATTAAGTTGAAATTTGGTATACATATCAATTTGAGTGACCTAAATACGGATATGAACCGTAAATAAATGAATTTAGAATATTAGGGTCAGTTTTGGGGGCAAACAAGAAAAAAAAAAAAGTTTTGTAAACCGTACCGTGTGACATATCAAATAAAAGGGCTTACTGTGAGGGTCTCAAATATATTTTTTATATAATTTTAAAATATATTTTTTTAAAGTTATAAGTGAAAATAGACGAAAATTTACCATCCCCCCCCTTATCTATGTAATAGACCGAATAAGTTAAAATTTGGTATACATATCAATTTGAGTGACCCAAATACGGACGTGAATCGTAAATAAATGAATTAAGAATATTGAGGTCAGTTTTGGGGTGCAAACAAGAAAATAAAAAAAAAAGTTTTGCAAACTGTACCGTGTGACATATCAAATGAAAGGGCTTCCTCTGAGGGTCTCAAATATTTTTATTATAATTTTAAAATATGTTCTATTAACTTATAAGTGAAAATAGGCGAAAATTGACCATTCCTCCCCTTATCCCCCCTTATCTCCGAAACTACTGAAACTAAAATTTTGAAAAAAATACAGAAAATAGTTCTATTCCCAAAAAAAAAAGAAAATCTATAAGAAGTCTATGGTCTTAAAATTACATGGTAAATCTCTCGATATTGTGCGTACAAACTTACATTTGCAGTTGGAATGTATGGGAGATTATGTTTACCAACTACAATGTTAAGTTTTTTCTTAGGATAAATTCTTTCCAAGTACGGAACCCTTCATTGTGCGTAGTCCGACACGCACTTGGCCGGTTTTTTCTGAGCTTTTATTACTACGCAATTTTTTTTTTAAATCCCATCCTTATAGTCCGATGAATAACGACTGCCAGCCACAATAACCCAACCCATTGAAAAACTAACAACTCCTCAGCTAAATACAAAATCAAAAAAGGCAAATCCACGGAGACACCGTCTACAAACAGGCGGTAAAGGGTCCCTTTATAATTGCAGCCGTAGGCTGAAAGGCCTTTGAGAGAACACGACGGATTTAAGCGTTTCACCATACTACTCTCACGGAATATTACAGAAGGTCGGCTCCATGAGACAAGCGAAAATGCACACACCATAGACACGCTTCACGTGCAGCGAGTGCATGCGATCGCGCGACTGTCATTTGTTTGGGACAGTCTGAGATCTCCATACGTAGCTCGTTAGTTCACCTGTAATTAGGTGTGCAAGCGCATGTTTTCACTCATTGTATGGGGCCGGTAATTCTGTACCTATCTATTTTGTGCTATTGTCTTGGATTTATTGGACATTTTGTTTCTAAATAAAGTTAGAGTTGCTGACGACCAATTTCTTCTTCCCTTTGTGCTGTTTATGAAAATTCCTGGGTCAATATGCCGATGAAGGGAATATTTATTGTAACGTTATTTGTAGCTACTGTTACTCGTATCTAAAAGGTGTCAATAAGACCCTATTACTAACAAGTTTCTGAAAACCCGTTCAATAGAATCTGTTGTGCCGTGTGGAACCGGACGTAAAGAATAGCACCACCCCATTTCCTCCCGTGGGTGTTGTAAAAGGCGACTAAGGGACTTACTAGAGAATGGGCAGCAGCGTTCTCTATGCATTTTTAATACCATACTGTGATCGCCAATTCGCTTGCCAAGTGTGGCGATTATGGCAAACTCTCCCAATTGGGGGAGGCCTATGTCCAGCAGTAGACGTCTTTAGGCTGAAATGATGATGATGATGATGAGAATCTGTTGTGAAATGTTTTATAAAGTTTTATTAGCTGTTTTTATTTCGTTCAGCGAATCATAACTTAGATAAGATTTGACATTAGATCACAAACTTGTTAAGATTTTATAAAAACTAAGGTTTAAAAAAAAAAAAAGTTGCTTATGACCAGAAGCGAATGCTCTTTATTATGTACACTAAATCAAGAAACGGAAATAAATGAAGACATTTTACATGGGGAGGTAGACATTTTTAATTTTGTGGTGACATTTATAACGCCAGATGCGAACTACGCATGAACGCATCAAAAATCTGACGTCACACAAATCCTGCATCGCGCAAGCAGAGTTTACCACGCGGCTGACATCAATATCCAGACATCAACCGTCGGGCAGTAGCCCACCAGACACGACATCCGTCTGGTCAGAGGATCCTCCCTTTTCTATGGAGGATGAATGAACTTTATACCCCCTCATACCATCCCCACCCCTCATACCTCTGTAATTTTATTAGTAAATTGGAAGCACTAAAAAGCAAGTTATTTTCCTAACCCAAAACTAGTTTAACAAAACCGAAACTTCAAAGGAAACTATAAACTAATTTATCTACTCTCATATAGTAAAATTCGAATTATAAACTTCAAAACGAGTTTTTAATGACATACTTTTTAAACACAATACCGAAATTTAAAAATAGAATCATATTACAACACTTTTTATCTAACAAAATAATGTTATAAAACAATTTTTTTTATCATTACGATACAAGGCAAATCAAAGAAGTTAACCAAGAAGTTTCTATATTTTTTTTTTCTAATGGAATGCCTTAAGTTGGATCCATACACAGTCCGGCTTCTATATGTGTGGCACCTGGCGGCAGGCCGTCGGCTGTGTGTGGATCCAGCTTTATGGACTGAATATGCTGGGCGCGCCATTTTTATAGCATTACAAAAAGGTTTGATTCCAATTTTTATTTGTCTGTTGTAACCTCCGCTTTAGCGCATGCGCGGTGATGTTCTGGCTTTTGGCGCCATACGTTTTGCTGTAGGAATTTCTTACGCTTTTAACTTTGGTCTCTTATTTAGTAGGTTCAATCCCAATGTATGAGAGTAGATAAAGGAGTGTATGAAACTGCACATAACTAGATATTAAAACACTCGTGTGATTCTATTAAAAACCTCGCCTACGGCTCGGTTTTTAAACACACACTCGTGTTTTAATACCCCTCATTATGCAACAGTTTCACAAACTACTATTAGCATAGAGTCAAACTACAACAAAAACTGAATACCTACCAAACTTTATTAAAGTTATCACTTTACCAATTACATGGAAAGCCATAGATTCTCTCAGACTATCCTTTTACAGAATGATTGCGATAGCAGTCTGAGAAATGAAGACCAATATTTCGGAATTTCTTAGCAGAATGAATGAATTTCATAAAGTTCTATAGATAGTGTATCGGAACGGGTCTTTTTACCTGACTACCGCAGAGAGGGAGGACTAATAGTCTCACCGATTGGCTATACACACATCAAAAAAAGTTTGTGATCACTAGCATAAGCTGAAATAATTTTTTAAATTGAACTTTATCAAGAAAAATTCTTTGTGTGTTTTCTTTAAATAGAAATACCCTGTTTGAAATAAAAAAAAAAACTAATTTTAATTTTTAATATTTTTTTTTTGTATTTAATCATTATGTAATTGTAACAGAAATTTGATAGAAAGAAAAATACTGTTTAACCAAACTTAAACAACAATTTATTAATAAAAGGTTTATATTCAATATAATATAACTCCTCCCCTGGTTCGTACACATGCGGTGATAATCCTGGGCATGCTGAGAATCAAGTTATCCAGCATTTCTTGAGGTAACCTATCCCATTCTTGAATAGCGGCTTCCCTGAGCTCTGGCACTGTCTGGAGACGTGACTGACGATTCCAAACAGCTGGCTTAAGAGCATCCTACGCGTGCTCTATTGGGTTTAAGTCAGGCGAGCCGGCAGGCAAGTCTAACCTTGTGATGTCGTATTCTCTATTTCGATTTTTCAAAGTGATCGCAAACTTTTTTTGATGTGATGTATGTAACTATCTATGTATGTGAAATTGTTAACTCCGACAGACTAAACTACTGAACCAATTTGTACAAAATGAAGTGTCCTTAGATGTTTTGATTCATCACGCTTATAATAATTTTAGACGCACTGAAAAGCATGTAACAAGAATATACCCTTTATTCTTGTTTCATGCTTTTCAGTGCGTTTTTTCAGTATTAGGTTTTAGTTATAATTTTCGTATAAGGCGGCCCGTACGCTTACAACATTAATACGTAATATCACGATGTGCGCAATGTTTTTATCTATTGGGTTTTAAATTGAAGATTGAGTAGCGATTGAACAAAAGCTTGAGCGAGTTACAATTTTATTGCACCGTTTTGATAATTATACTTCGTATCTCTCCCAAAGATGATTACAGTTTACATGCAGCAGCATACGAGCTGATGCCGTCCTAATCACAGTTTTAAAGGTATTTAAATGCTTGTAGAATTTAATTTTAAATAAATAAATAGCATTAAAAAAAAATTAAACCCCCGACCCAAAAAAAAACACCTCTAAAAACTATAATAATAATATAATATTGACCCTTTAAGTTTAATATAAGTTGAAGGAAATATTTTGATCCAAGCGTCCTCGCGTCGGGGGACGGCTAATGAAAATTGGATGGGAAGGTATCAGCAGCTATGTTTTCTACAATAGCATACATTCATTATTGCTTGGTATAAGCCTCATCTGTTTGGCGTTTTCATTAGCAGTCCCCCGACGCCGACGCGAGGACGCTTGGATCAAAATATTTCCTACAACTTATAGGTCAATATTATATTATTATTATAATTTTTAGAGGTGTTTTTTTTTTTTGGGTCGCGGGTTTTTCCCTACTGGACTGCAACCCGCCGTTGCCAATCATTGACTAATGTTTTAGAGCTACATTTTTATTTATTTTTTCTATAGGCCTTGGGACTATCAGGGGCGGAGGGAATGTAATCATCTTCAGTCAAGACACTCGTATAATTAGATATCAAACTTCACAAGGTAAGTGCGTTTGATTTTTAAGTATTGTATAATAAATATTATACTACACCTAATGTAGGCAGGTCTTGCTCACGTGAAAACATTAAAGGCAGGCAGGCAGGTCATTGGAAGTTTGACTGTACAAGCAAATTTAATCATTATTGTGCTACAAAAATATTGTGCAAAATTATAGGTGGAGATTATTCTTCACACCTGTAAGAAGATCCTAGAGCCTCCTCAGAGATGTGCCCTAGCAGCTGTTGCACAGAGGGGTTTCAGATCGGTCTATTGAGGGATAACGGTGCCATTTGCACATGGTGATTACCGGGGTAGTTTTAGTAAGGTAAAAATCCCACATTGCCACCCGGTCTTATCCCCAAAGCCCGGGCGCTTTTTGAAGGTCACACCTAGCAAAAAAATAATTTAAAAAGAAAAGACGGCCCTCTGCAGTAGAGTGTGAAGTACTGTTATTCATGGGAATGTTAATACAATTTTATTTGGATTGGATAATCTTAAGTGCGGATTTTACGACTTCCCCATTCAATTTAAGTGCTAAGAGTTTGAACTTTTGGTAGCTTTTACAGCTGTGAATGTTGATGAAATGTCAACAAATGGATCAGAAAACATAGGTATATGTCGCACCTTTAGAATTATAGAGACCTTATTTGAAATCATCAATCACATCATCAGTTAATGACATCATCAATTAATTCACAATATTATAGTGACCTCATTGGTGATGTTCTTTAGAAAGGTTGAAATCTTAAAATTTCAAATATAGGTCACTATAATATTATTATAGTGACCTAATTTGGTGATGTTTTTCAACTTCTGAAGAAATTAGGTCTCTATAATTCTAAAGGTGCGATGTGTTTAGATGCCAATTTGTAGTGTCACTTTCAAATCGAGTGCATTGATGTGATTATTTGAATACTAATAGCGGAAAAAAAACTACTTTACCTTAAGATACTTTTTATTTGACAATATTGAGGTTTATAACCTGCGTCGATGATTTTTCAATTATAATTTAATAATGTTATCGAACCGAGTGAACCATAATTGTTGCGAAAAGTGGTGAGACATAAAGATGAAACATTCTAAATACAGATGAATGAGTTACTACCTCCCTTTAGTGAGTAATTGTGGAATAATTTAACCTGATCAAGGTTTATTTACAACTTAATTAGATACTTTTTGAACAGACCATAGTCAATTGAGTGGAAAGTATTTTTAGGCTGAATTTCTAGGATATAATTTCTCGTTACGCATTTTTTTTCATTAAGACATTTCTCTGGTACACCCAGGAGGTTGTTTTTGGTTCTAGGACATAATAAAAATAATACATTTCAAAGCATATATTCATGCCATATTCATATTCATGTTTGATATGAACTGATAGTAGGTGCCAAGAGGTATCGTGTTACCTAGTAGCTGTGTTGTAGAGGTCAGATTAGCAGTCACCCCATGTAAAAAACTGGCATTTATTTATCTTCATCCGATTTGACTGCAAGCTGACCCCAACATAGTTGCAAAAAGGCTACACAGATAATTATAATGATTAACACGACGGATTGTTCTTATTTACATACCTTCTTATCTAGAAAACATTTCTCTATAGAATAGAATGTAATATTTTTATTTCAGACAACTTACAGTCCAAATGGTTAATAACAATTCTACTTAACATCTAGTGTTAGTACAGACACACATAAACAAACAATTAAAATTACTATTCAGCGCGGAGCTGCGTCTACCTCCGCTACATCGGGGAATCCCAGCGATCTGCTGAACACACTGAGAATACTGTCAGTCCTGCCGCGAACCCGTAACATCACGGATGTACATCTTTTTCTAATAATGGCGGCAAACATCCCTGACAACGCCACGGCAGCCGCAGCAGTACTCTCAGTGCATTATTACGAGTATATTGAACACGCAGGTCGCTGTATGCCCGCTGAGTGAAGTTCACCCAGAGGATGCACGTGTAGGACTGACAGTAAGCTTTGAAAAGCGTTACTTTAACTGCCCTCGTACATCGCGCAAACTTGCGGGCCAGTACATACCTACAGCCAGCGACCTACGTTCCCTTTCAAATTTTCAATCCATACTAATATTATAAATCTGAAAGTAACTCTGTCTGTCTGTCTGTATGTTACGTTTTCACGCCTAAACCGCTGAACCGATCGTCATGAAATTTAGCAGGGATATAGCCTGGGATATGGAGAAGGACATAGATTACTTTTTTACGCTATAACCGACATCCACGCGGGCGGAGCCGCGGGCAAAAGCTAGTGTCACTATAACTTATCCTTGAACGCAATCCCAATAACCTATTTAGGCAACAATTACAAAATCCACTTTCAGCAATCTCAATTTTCAATAATGCGAAATAGAATGCCTTATCAGCTGAATTATATCTAACCCAATTATTTGAACAGATGCCCCGCATTTGTCTAATGAATTGAAATAAAATGTACCACCTGTGACCTTCTCGCAAAATTTTATTGTTCCACCATTTTATTATTGAGTTCTAGAGTTGGATTTGGAATTTGGACTTTTTGCTCGTTTAAGACCTTGGTGTAATAAGGTTAGTGTTGGATTAGTGATTGGTTGCATGACCAGACGACATCTATAAGAATAATAGTAAATAGTAATTGTTGCAATCTTTTTATATATGTCAGAGAACGGAAGGTTTCTCTCATTATCATCAGCCATATTTTAACTACTGTGGGCGTACTGTGTGTAGTGTTGGTTATTGCGCAATAGAAAAACCGAATTAAACTCAAATCAAAAGTCATTTACTCAACCGGAGATAGAACTTTAAAGATTACATGAGACAGTCCCCCAAAACGCCCATCCCTTCACCACTTCCTAGTGCTTTAGCTGGGAAGAAGAAGTAGCGGAACAAACTCCCCAGCAGCACATCTGTCTGTTCAGTTAGAAGAACTTGATTCTATACAGTAATGGGTATGCAAAGTAATTAATGTAGGAACACGACACAAATATACCGAACGCGCAACAATTCCTAGACGTCTTCACTGCTTGACCGCCACCGATGAACTTCACTGGTCGAATGTGCGGCGGACACTTATAGCCGATCGAACGTTATGTCGTAGACTCTGTCATGCGCCGCTAGGCAGCGCTAGCGTCACGATTAGTCAAGAACCGATGGCGCGAATCCACCAACTCCATCGAACGCCAACAGATGGCACTGACGTACCGGATACAACTCGTATCCGACTAATATTTATGTTTTTTTTAAACTCTTTTACATGATTTTAAAAATAAAATCAGTTGTGTCAGCGTATCGTAATTTTATTGCTAGGTATTAATACAGTCCACATTTTGCCTACAGTAATCTAGAAATGGAGGGGCTCGTGGCTGGGAAATAACACCCGCATGGGTTGATCGGGTTAAGCTACGCTTGCTGCGGTTGGTATGTAGATGGGTGACCATCTTGACATACCAAGACCCCTCCGTGTCTCGGAAAGCACGCTAAGCCGTTGGTCCCGGCTGTTATTCGTGGATCTTTAACAGTCGGGTCGACAGAAGCCCGAAAGTCTGACAACCAGTCTTACCACGGGATATTTGTAATACGCAGTAACTGGGTTGTGGAGGTCAGATAGGCAGTCTCTCCATGTAAAATACTGGTATTCAGCTAGTTCTGGTTAGACTGGAAGCTGACCCCGACATAATTGGGAAAACGCTAGGCCAATGATGACGAGCAATTTAGAAATATATCGCGTCTAACTGGACTGGGTTTACTACAAACTTAGATGTAATAAAAGCAACAGGAATTAATGAATAACATAACAAAACAAATAGCAAAAAAAAAAACATAATTTAATTCAATACAATTATTTAATATTATAAAGCTGAAGAGTTTGTTTGGTTGAACTTGCTAATCTCAGGATCTCAAAGTCAAAGCATTTATTTCAAATAGGCACATAAATGGCACTTTTGAACGTCAAAATTTACACGGAAATAAAATTGATTCTAGTTGCCCCTTCCAAAAGATAGTTTCGCATGGAGAAGAATGGGCAAGAAGTTGCAGTTTATATACATCAATTATATCATAACATGTGAAGACGATGTACCTAGAATAAAATTACTATACCACAACAGGTAATAACAATAAAAAAATTAAGCATTGACGAATAAATTAACCATGTGTTAGATACATGGTGCTCACATATTTACAATTAACAATAATGTCTTAAAAATAATACATTATACATAAATTAGCAACCTGTTTGATTTTGTCTAGACTCTACATTGTCCTATGGAGCAAGACCAGGATGTTTCCAAGCATTCTTATCTTATCTTGGATATAATCCTCTAATTTGTAATAAGCTTGTTTACAAAGTGTAGTTTTAATATGTGTTTTAAATTTTCTTTCATTTAATTGCAATACATCACCAGGTATTTTGTTGTAACCTTTAACACAGTACCCCATAAAAGATGTACTTACTTTAGACAATCTGAAAAATGGGTGATCTATTTTATCTTTATTTCTATTATTAAAAAAATTCCTATCACTGATTTTATTAAAGAGGTTGTAATATTTGGCTGTAAAAAAAATGTTTTGTACTTCTTTGAGGGCAAACTATAACTTTCCGTCTCCTTTTAGTAAATGCAGTGCTGTATGGAAGTGTTGCGTGTTGTTTTAGTACATTATAAATAACTGTCGAACCGTTAATACTTCACAAGATTTATACAGGAGGTTAGTAGGTAAAAGGAAAGGGCGGCAAGTAGCCACCTTGAGAATAGCTCTTTGAGCTCTTTCAATGGGCAATAACAAAGTTATCCTCGCCCCACCCCATGAAGTAATACAGTAAGTCAAAATTGGCTGACAAAGAGCAAAGTGTAATTATTTTTGGATTTGCAATAAATTGTAGCTTTATGCTCTATTATTAAGAGCTTCCATAATGGACCGAAGAGAGGAATTGGTATCGAAACCAAGATCAGATTGATACGAGCCCTAGTATTCCCTATCTTCCTGTTTGGAGTAGAAACGTGGACGATTTTGGCCCTAGAAAGACAAACGGTTGATGCATTTGAGATGTGGTGCTGGAGACAAATGTTGAGAGTACCGTGGACTGCCAAACGCACCAATGCATCGATCTTAACCCAGCTTCGAATAAAAACTCGCTTGTCGACCATATGTTAACAACGCATTCTCTCCTATTTCGGCCACATAGTACGCAGAGGCGATGAAAGTTTGGAAAAACTGATTGTGGTTGGGAACACCGAAGCCAAACGATCGCGCGGTCGTTCACCAACACGGTAGACCGATCAGGTGAAGGAATCATCGTCCTCTAAATTCTACACGATGGTACGATGGCTACGAATGCGCTGAACAGAAACCGGTGGAGGCAGATCATCCGCTCCAGATGCAACTCCGAAGCTGACCACGATCCTCAGACATGAGGGACCGACCACAGAGAGAATGGACCGATTAAGTTGAAATTTGGTACACATATCGATTCCTATGACCCAAACACGGACGTGTTACGTAAATAAATGAATTGTGATTATGGGGGTCACTTTTGGGAGAGAAATGATAAAATAAAAAATAAAAAGTTTTGTACACTGTACCGTGTAACAAAAAAAAGTTGGAATGTATGGGAGAACAAGTTTTTCAACTACAATGTTAATTTTGTTTTTGGAATACATTCATCCCAACTATGGAATCCTTCATTATGTTCTGTACGCACTTGGCCGGTTTTTTTATATTTAAACCAGTTAGATGTAACGATCTAACTCCTTTGGGTCCTTCAATGAATTCGTGTACCTCTTTGCTTCATTCCGAGAATTCGAGTTACTCAGCTTATCATTTCCGCACATAAATCAAGTAATAAATAATACATTAAGCGGATCCACGTCTTCCAAAATCCTCCTTAAAAGCTTCTTAGAATTCGACATCACTCAAAAACATAATCTTTGTATTCAAATTACGTACTTATAATTATAATCACGAGTAAATTAGTCCATAATCACATCTCTTCGTTACGTAATTGATCATACGTTGTGCCCTAATTGACTCGTTTAGAAGTGGGTAAGCTTCTTCTGGTAACACTGCAAGGGATTTTGAACTTTATTTGTAAGCAGTCAAGGTTAAAATTAGTTTGTACAGGTAGGTTGAAAAGTTTGCAAGGCAAAAATTATGCCTAGTATTTAGTGTTATCTCAAAATTTACGCTTCTAAGGACGTGAGAGAGCCTCCTTCATTCTGATAAGAGGCGTTTGTCGTTTTTGCCAAAGTTTCTGAGGTTGAGATGAAGTTTTTAGACCTTGACATGTCCTAAAGACCTGTCGTTCTAAGATTTGAGGCGATAAGTAAAGAGGTTGACGTTTCTTGTTCAAAATTGGACTGAACTGTCTGTTAGTACGGCCGTATTTTTATCACGGCGATTTTTTTGCGCAACGTATTTGCAACATCCAAAATCTTTTTCTTGACGTGTTGGGATGCACTCTGTTGGATTCTCAATGCTTGGCTCAATCACAGAGTACAGACAGAGACAAAGCTTCATCTAACCGCGCTATGATAGGTACACTACAGACTACAAGCACGAGGTGCGGGTTGCGTACCACTGGCGGCTTTGCCACGTACGAAGAGAAACCGGTTTCTACTGGCTCAGAGAGTTGAAGCGCTCAGGGCTGCACGTACGTGTCGCTGTTTGTTAACGTTTCAAGTTTAAATTTAATTTAGTGCAACTGTGGTTTACTGTACTGTGTGTATGAACTTTTTTTTATTTTTATTTGTATTGGATAGATAGGAGACCCGATACCTCAAAATCGAAAGAAAACACAACCCAGTGGTGCAAAAAAGTTTTGGAATTTATCGTAAATGGTTTAGTGGAATTTTAGTAGTGGCACCTATCTCGTTAACGGTGACGGGGTCTCAAGAATAAAAATAACGACTATTTCAGAACTTTTTTTTAACAATTCATGTCAGATGATTGGTGTTTATTTTTTTAAATACTTAGGTTAATACCTACCGACCAATAAGTGATTGAATAATTATTAAGTTTATAAATTGAAACACGTAAGCTGATTAACGTTCTGTTTATTTAGTTTTATCCTCCTGTGCCAACCCTACAAAAATAAGTATAAATTTTGCACGCTCTTTAGAAGCTCAGGGGCACTGAAAATTAAAACAAAAGTTTTAATACAATAATAAATGGAAGAAGCGATAACTTTCCGATTTAGTCAATCATTAGCGTGTATGTAAAATAAATGGCTTTTGCACAGCACAACGATAAAGCGCGATGTTTTCGTGTGGGTGAGTTTACGGTGCATGGTAAATGCGCGTTGTGTTTAATGTGATAAGGTTTATAACTGACTGTGTAGTAAGTTTCGATTTATGAATTGCGAGTGTGTGCGCGACTTCTTATCTATTGCTTTTACTGAATTGCATGCGTAGTTGTGGCGAGTGGTAGGGACTGGAGACATCATGTTTCGATACATTTTCAGCTGCCGGGCATATCTCCTTCTTTCTTTTATCTATGCTAACAGTTGAAAACCAAGTGCGCAAAAAAAACATCACCAGAGCGCACCTGGACTTACTTTCGCAATATGGAGATCTACGCTTTTATCAAAAGTGCGGCACCAGCAATCAATATAATCCTCGTCACCACCTTCATTATCTACGAATAACCATTAATTAATGTGAGTGTAACTTCAAAGGACTTGATCACATGGTTATTATGCGTTATTGTAGTCAACAAGCAACTATTCTAAATACCTACCTATGTATTATGAACATGTTAAAAGGGTCTTTGCCACGTGTAAGGATAAATTCAAGGGTGTGCCCTTCCGTGATAAACAATCCGGTTTATGAAGGATTTTAAGGCCATTAACACACTGCCACGCACCACGCAGCGTAGCGCGTGAATGCGTGTTTTAACGTTGCTTGTGAGTATCTCCGTTTGTATAGAAAACACGCACAGTCCAACACACTGAAAATGCATCCACGCGCGTTAAAACGCAACGTTAAAACATGCATTCACGCGCTACGCTGCGTGGTGCGTGGCAGTGTGTTAATCGCCTAAGTCACCGGGGTAATTGCGTAACACACTAAAGGTGGATTTACACCGGCGAGGCGTGGATGGGATGGGCGAGAATTGAAATTTGTTTGAAAACATTTCTATCCACGCCCTGCCCATCTTTGGTGTAAAAGATCTAGATGCGCGAAGATGTACGAGGCGATAATTGAAATATTTGTTAGTACATTTTGAACTTTATTGCTGTAAGAATAGAGTAATCACAGGAGGAATCTGACATGTGGTAGCTGTCACTGTGTAATAAAATCCAGTTGTCAGTTCCCTCCAGTGAATTAATAATTCGACTTTAGGACATGACGAGACAGACAAATGTTGATACCGTGGCCTTGGCACACAGGCAACTGAAGGAAAATGGGTGGGTTTTAGTCAGTAAAAGTCTGACACGTACCTCCCACTCCGCCTAGAGCGGGAGAAGTTATTTGATAATTTCCTCACGAGTTCCACCTTCGCCATTTTTGAGAGCAGTGCTGATAAAATAATTTACACTGTGGCGGTATCTACAACGCCACATGCGAACTACGCATCAAAGACCAGACGTCACACAAATCCTGCATCGCGCAATCAGAGTTTACCGTACGATTAGCATAATATACAACATCCCGATATCAACCGTTGAGCAGTTGCCCACCAGATACAACACCCGTCTGGTCGGAGGTTCCTCCCTTTTCAATAAAGGATGAGTGAACTTTACACTCAGTTCCTCATACCTCTATACTGGTGACCCGAACATGGACATTAGCGCAGCCTTAGAGCAGCTAGTTCAGCGTGACATCATCATCACTTCCTCCAGCTTTCGAGCGGCGAGTCACACAGCCAGCCAGCACTTACGGCTTCAACGGGGTATCCTGACCACCTGAATGCAGCGGACGCGCATGCCTGGTCATCACTCTCAGCCTCACCAGCAACCTTGGCACAACACACTGTATTTTCGGCCGGTCTACAAGCAAAGCCAGCCTCAACTCGACACTGTACCACATCCGACTCACTGGAGCATAAAGGCTCGTACAGACTCGTGCGATATCGCAGGCGCGACGCGACACTAGTAGCACAATTTCTTTGTCGCTGCCTGACGCGGCCGCGATATCGCGTGTGTCTGTACGAGCCTTAATGCAGCGCCACCCCGACTCAATGGGGAATCTCCGCAGACAGTTCCGACTCACTGTGAACTATGCGGCACCCGGTTCCAACTCACTGAAACCACAACTGGCCCTGGCAAGCATGATAATATGCACTGACTCAGCCCAATATCGACCTCCGGTCTCCGGAGGGGAGTCATGTTGTGGTATCTAAAACACCACATGCGAACTACGCATGCACAATTCCGCCACAACACAAAGTAAACTGTGTGCTTGGGTTTGGACCCGCGACCTACGACTTGTAAGAAAATAACACTTGAACTACTTAGTTACTTAATAGCTCACACACAATCCTCTCAATAATATTTCCCACACAAAAATCATAAATTACATAGAGTCTTAAATTATTTTTACCATTACTTGAAAATGTTCATAAATTCTTTCCCAGCTAACGTTTATTCTTCCCAGTACATAGTTTTACGATCCTTTCTAATTACAACGCATTTGTAAGGCTCCTTACACACTAGCGTGCATGGTCGTCAGGTGAACGCGTGGTTGGCGACCCTGTGTAAACGTTTGCAATAATATTTTACTTTGGTTTAGCGTTTTGCCACCTCTGCAAAAAGCTGAAATTGTTTTTATGAGAAGTATAATGAGAAAGTGCTAAGTGCCCATCTCATATCGACTTCAAAAAGAGTTAACGGCAAAAATATTATCTGGACTTCAGATTGTGGTAAACTGCAAAAAAATAAAAAAAAATCAAATTGAAAATAAAGAAAAATAATCTGTTTGTGTAAAAGTGCAAGCTTTTTTTATAATCAGCCTATGTCTTTGACTAATTAAATATCTACAATTTCTAATTGCTGTTACTCGTAATTACGCCATATTTTATGGACGGCAATTGACACCCTACATCAATTTTGCCGTGTTATACCGTTTCATACATCTGTCGAAGAATAAGTTGTGATTTGAATGTATACGGACAATTTAAGTTAATACTTAATTTGCTTAGCAATGACTGACTTACAGTTATTAGCAGTGTCAGTCTACATCGTACTCGTGTGAAAAATTTGCACTTAAGTTAGTGCCTACTTCGAAAAAACGCCGATGTGTTGGAACCCTTATTTAGCTGGAACCATTTCATGACCTGAATTTTGTTTCTGACAACTTAATTAAAATTTGGATCTCATAATAATGGCCGTATCGGGTTAAAAGCAAAGCAGACTTAAAGCTTTTGCTAAGGAACTTGAATACGTTGTAATAATAATAAATTTAAGCAAGTTAAATACTTCGTTAGTTGTAAATCTTAGTGGAAATTCCAACAATCAAGATGTTTCTGTTTCGCTTTTGATTTAGTTTTTAACATCATGTAGTTTATAGTTTACATAATGAATTATCTTCTTCTTGGTAATTACTTGACCTTCTGAAGTAAAAGATTGAAGAAAATAATTGGATTATGACTTTGTGTATCGAAGAGAAAAAACCTTCAATTTATTACTTTCGTTTACCAAGAACCGAACCCGACCTTTTTTTTTTTGGGTGGGTAATTATCAAATAACTTCTCCCGCTCTGGGCGGAGCGGGAGGGCGTGTCAAACTTTTACTGACTAAAACCCACCCATGTTCCTTCAGTTGCCTGTGTGCCAGGGCCACGGTATCCCTTTCGGACAAACCCGCAACCCTGGTAGGTATCGGTCCTAGCGGACCCCGTCAATGCCTGCTGACATCTCTTTGAGGCGCGCGTGGAACACAACGTACCGTCGACCCGAACCTGTAATTGTACCACCTTAAATAATTTTATTTGCATTTTATAATGTACAACCATTATAAAATGCAAATAAAATTATTTCAATGAATTATTCCATTATAAATAACAAGTAATAGAATATTAAGAGCTGTAAAAGAAAGAAAGCCCGAAATCGCAGGTATTTATATCCCGAGCCGCAGGCGAGGGTTGTAAATACGCGATTGAGGGCTTTGTTTTTTACTGCCCGTGGTAAGTACACAATTTTACGTCTTCATCTGGCCATAATGCGTGTTTTCTCACATTATGGCCAGGTGTGATGTAAAATTATTTACCCCTAACACAAGCAATTCTTGCTTAAAAGGAGATCTGCAAATCATGTATGTAAATGCACTATGTAATTGAAATAAACATTGTTTATTATTTAATGATTTCAAGAAATTCACAGGTGCTGATATACATATACGTCTAGCAGCAATTTGGATACTCAAAAGCCCGAAATTCTGGCTACCGAGCTGGGTTTGCGATAATATCGGTTTTCCTCATTAATTGGGTGAGGTCAGATGGCAATTGCTCTATTATAAATATTGATATTTGGCTTGGTTCTAAGTCTGAAAGTTAGTCTCAATAATTAGTAATTAGGATTGCCAGATTATCGACTGAGAGAAAAAAAATGGCAGGATACGTAGATACCGTGGCATTTTTTGTTGTTTATTTTGTTTGTTAATGTATATTATGGACTATGGTATTATTAGCTTTATTTTATCCCTTACATTAATTTAGTTTTTGTGTTGTGTAAATACTTATTTATTTATTTGTTAGTAATGTTTTTTATTATTTTTTTAGGTTTGGAGGGTGGTCGTCTACAACGGTCAACGGCCGTATATTATGGTAAAGGTGGGAAAATAAATAGTATTCTTGGAAAAACAAATAGTATTTCAAGTTTTTTTTTTCCACGCAATTCATCAATATAGTACCAATATGGATGGCTTCGTAAGCCTCACCAAAAATACGAAGAGGGGTTTTTAAATTAAATGAATTGAAACTCTATTTCTGTCGTCCCACCACTTAGTAAACATCACTGAAAACACTCATTCTGTGAATACTGGCAGAACTAACTATAATGAATACCTAGTATCTAAAAGGTATTCTGATAACGATTATTTATTTACTTTGTCTCGAAAATTCGAGACATTAAGGCACACTGTCCACGGGCGCGTCATTTGACGAATGCATGCAACCTACAGATGAAGATAGGCGTATTTTGCATATTTGTTATGTCCACGCTATCTTCATGCAATCGTCAATCACGCTAAAAAACTTCTCAGTTTTCTTTTAAGTAGCATTGCAAGAGCACGTCTTTTCGTTGGGAAAATGTCAAGTGATGATGATGATGTGATTTTAGCGTATGCAACTTTATTAGAAGACGACGAAACAGGCGAAGAATGTACTGGATTCATTCATATATCGAAAGAAATATAAATTGTGGATTGTTTGTTGCTGCCAGAGAGTTATCAGAAGATGATTCTGTATTTCAATCATTTTATCGAATTACTAAAAATACGTACCAAAATTTAGTCTCTATTGTTGGACCACTGATACAAAGACGAAATACTGCACAGTTGGTCGAGTAGTGACATGCTGCCGCGCGCACCGCATGACGAACGCAAGACGAGAGGCGGACGCGACGTTGCCGCTCCGTGGACACTGTTTTGATTGTTTCTACGCAAGATGCAAGCAATCGTCAATTTCTAATAGCGTGCGCATGATGTGCGGTTTACGTAGACAGTGCGCCTAACAGTTTCATTCTGAAATTAAGGCTAACTGAATCACCGCACCCATGCCCAGGTGTATGCACGATGTTGTTGTTTGTAGATGGATCTTTTTATTTAGGTATAGCTCTGGATATCAGTGAAAACAGTATTTTCGTTTACTTCATTTTTGTTGAACGGTAGACAATATTTTAAAGTGAAACAGAGTCTAATACTGTTTTTACCCGACTGCCCCAGAAGGCGAGTAATATTTTTCGAGAGTATAAATTTTAATTCTCTACTCTATTATCGTCCGGTTCCGTGCTTCCCGCATTCACAAGGTCAGTCCACCTTGTGGGAGGCCTTCCTACGCTAGGTCATCCGGTACGCGGTCGCCACTCCAGAACCTTTCGGCCCCAATAGCCATCTGTTCTGCGAGCAATGTGCCCTGCCCATTGCCACGGCCGATCTAAATACCAATATTAGCATAAATAGGAAAAGAGAAAAAAAATATCAGCCTAAGGTAAGTTAGAAACAGTCACACTAGGCAGATGATGCAAGTAATAGTATTTTAGAGTAATAGAGGAATAGTATTTAACAGTATGGTTGGCAACCCTAACGATACCACTCCCGACGCTTTGACATCTGCCAAAGCGTGGGGAGTGGTGCAAGAGAAGAAAGGCCTATGTCTGGTAGTGGATGAAGCCGGACTGTGGATGAAAATGTGCCAAAGACATTATCCTAGTAGTATTTAAGAAGACTTGCTACCACACTGTTTTTATTAGTAGCACCTCGAGTCATGTAAGAGAAACATAAGATGATTAATAAAACACTTGATTTCCGTATAAAAATCGTACGACAAAACAAAATATATATAAAAGAAGACATTACACACACATAAAACTCATCAACCAACTAATGGTACACCGAAAGCCATAAGCATAAAAATCCCTAAACGGGTCGCTTTAGACGCCATAAACGATAAAACTATCACTGATTATATTATGCTATAAGAGTGATATAGCTCTTTAGAGTGGAAGAGCTACTCACTCTTTTACTTCTCAGTGAGTTATTTCTTCCATGTCTATGTGACAGCAACTGCAGAGAAAATAAATGAAATAAGTTGTTTAGAGGATACCACGAGTCACCGCGACGCGACTTGCAGTGCGACGGATGGAAACAGATGAAGCGCGCACGTTTCGCTTGATACAAGTCGCGTTGCAAGTCGCATCGCTCGAGCCGGTAAACGGGGCTTCTCCTAGCGCGGCAGGACTCAGAGAGTTAGTAAGCGAGCGACTGTCTATTGTTTTACTCTGTAGAAACACATCTACTACAGGGTTGATCCCTCTACTACCCGCTGCAACAACTCGCCATGCACTATGGCCACCTAATCGCGCCCGCTACCGTCCTAGTCACCGCGCTTTCTCCCTGGGCAATGCCTTACAGTTCTTTTCACTCACTTTCAGAAGAAACAAAAGAAATGAAACAGTGATAATTTACCAAAACATTAATTCCGGCTGCCACGTCAAATATACGAGAATTTATAGGGGGAAAAACTTCGCCAATAAGACTGCACCATTCTCATTTAATGGCTAGCTTTTACGCACGACTTCGTTCGTTCAATTCAGTTAGTCAAATAGTGGGAACCACCAAAATTCGTTCAGTTTTCGAAGTGATGATCAAACATGTAAAATTTTATTGGTTTTGTTCTACTTTGTAGAGTGGATTCTGGAAATTTTGGTGCTGTTTGCATGGTCTTGAATATATGGGGAGTGTAAAATATTTTAGAGCAAAGTGTACATACAGCTGAAAACTACACACATTCGTACATGCCTGTTTATAAATAGGTACGCAACTTGCTTAAGATACAGACACAAAAATATACACATTTTGTACATAAACTACATACCAACCAACAAAAATTCTACGACTACCTCCAAAGTCTGTGTCACTAGGCTTTACCTCAGTATTTTTATTTCCAAAACTCAACCATACCTGAAAACGGCTGAAAACCACGGTATTTCACTAACAAAAACCGGTACTACCACAAAATAGATAAGTGCAGAAGGTCGGCTGCATAAAACGAGCGAAAACGAACGCACACATAAACACGCTTCACGTACAGCGAGTGCAACTACACTCGCGACTAGCATTCGACCAAGATCGTTGTACGTACGCATCTGTGTGTGCTATTTGCGCTTGTTGTATGGAGGCGGACTTCTGTATGTATCTATTTTGTGCCGGTACTACTTTACAAGGTGCGAACGAAAGGGGAACATTCCTTGCACTGTCAGTAGGTGGGTTCTGTATGAATATTTTATGTTCTACGGCTGGGTAATGTGATTTTCTGTCGGATTCGATTTCTTTGTTACTTCTCTGTGGTTATTTTTATCTATTTTGGTCTATTGATTTTATGGCAGCAGATATAACTTAAGCTTTTGCTTGATTTTTTGTGTTGATAACTAAGTAAGTAGCACTGACTTTTTGTTTAGTTATACCAACATAATAAAGCCGAATTTATGTGACAAAACTAGTTACGAAAACTAAATTATTCGTTAATAGTTTCAGATGTAAATAGATAATTATTTACACGTGAAACTATCAATGAATGACGGCACGGTTGGCGCAGTGGTTAAGCGATTGACTACTGCGTTGCGTGTCGCGGGTTCGATTCCCGCACGGAACAAATATTTGTATGATCTACAAGTAGTTGTTCCGTGTCTGGCTGTTTGTGTATGTGAGTTTAAATGTTTGTAAACGCACCCACGATACAGGAGAAATTCCTAGTGTGGGGCAATGTTTAAAAAAAAAAAGAAAAAAAAAAATTACTAAGTTTACGTCACACCTGGCCATAATGTGAGTTTTACCACACGCTACGCGTACAGTAAAACTCGCATTGTGGCCAGGTGAAGACGTAAAATTGTGTACTTACTATAATAATAACGCAGTAAAAAAGAAAGCCCTCTGTCGCATATTTACAACCCTCGCCTGCGGCTCGGGTCACAAATACCTGCGATTTCGGGCTTTCTTTCCTTTACAGCCCTTGGTAAGTAATGTACTATTGCGCAACTAGTTTCATAATGTAAATTCGACTTAAAGTGATTAATATTAATCATGCTAGTACACGCCCTAGTCACCTCAAATAGAAAATGATATTCCACTGTTTAGCGTACAAACTAAAAATATTGTGTTTTAAGTGATCACAAAAACAAATCATGAAAAAAACCAGCTCTTTTCCCAACGAAATTTACTATGACACCAACTTCAACAAATTCCGGAACACTGAGAACAGACAAAATATTTTCGCCATCAAAATCACAATGAACTTTTCTTCCCAAGTTTTACAACGTGACAATTTTTCTTCTTACAAATAAACGCCAAAGGAACTCCGAAGTATTACCTTCTGAGGTACGCTAACTATAATTGCTGCCTCGGGTTAAAAAGGAGAGATGAAAGGACACTCCTCTCATAAAGGCACTGAGATCTCGTGAATGGCATCTGACAAAACTATTCATTCACTCCCAAACACTCTTATTTTGAAAGCATCAGAGTTGGAATTGGAAGCGTTTCGTGTAAGTCTAAGTTTGTCATTCTACAATGTCTAGTTTTCTGTCTGGATTGCCGTGGAAAGGTTAAGCCGTTGTAGCTAAAATGCTGGTAACAGTCAATGACATGAAAGGCGTTTTGCTAAATACAGAGGAGGATTTGAGAGGCTTTTAGGAATTAACGTTGTATGAGAATTAATAGCCTGTCTCGTATACTAAGATAAAAAGCAAAAAGACACCGTTGGTTTAAATAATCTTAGTTTTTAGAAATTTTCTCGAAAGAGTTATTTTGGGCAGAATTACTGCGTGTTCCAGTTTAAAAGGTATGGGTGCTGGTGCAGATATGAGATATTTTGACTTATATTTACGTCAATTTTGAAAAGAGGAAGCTGCCGCTGTGGTCCCACATATAGATTTTATTAACTTTGCTTGGGTATTTTTGAGTTAGCTTCGATAATAATAATAAGTATTTAATCCACTTTGTAAACTAACAAGTAGTGGTATACGAATTGGTATGGGGTAGGCACATAACCAAACTGAAGAATAAAAAAATAAACAAAAAATAAAAACAACTGACTTCCAAAAAAAAAAACACACTTCAAAGTGTCTTTGGATCTGTATTTTAGTTTTTTGCCAAAAAGATGCCACTTTTTTTTAAATATTCAGCTTAAGTTTACTCCGTAAAAGTGGTCAAAGTTTCCTTTGAATATTAGCATACTCCCCCAAGGTGGACCGATGACCTTATGAAAGCCGCAGGAATCCGCTGGATGCGGGAAGCACAAAACCGGTCGAGATGGCGGTGCTTGGGGGAGGCCTATGTCCAGCAGTGGATGTCTTTCGGCTGAAATGATGATGATGATGATTAGGATACTAGTACTGTAAATAACTGATTTTAGCCCTCGTTGCTGGCATTTCCCGGGATATTAAACGCTTAGCTAAGCGTTGTTGGTAAGATTTACCATTTCCGTACGTTTAATGAGTTAGTACTTACTCCAATTTAAAATAAACTTAGCTTCTACGCGATATGTGTTAATTGAGCTTATACCATAATAATGATTAAAACGGATGACCACAAACGTTTCAAGCAGAAACATCACCTCACTGCGTTCCTTCCAAATTGCTGGAAACTTAAAATTCTTCAAAGACTAATATAAAATTATTTTAAAAATAAACATTCCTATGGTCCCTCATTTAATTTTCGTAAAATGCGCAGGGTACGAGTAATCAAAGTGAACGATTTGCTTTGACACACAAACTTACTTCGTCCGTCTTTATATCGAAGAAAGAGAAAAATATATAAATATTTTTATAGAGAACAATTTATGTGAGATGCAAAGAAGATTATTTGTAAAGTTGAGTGTAGCTTTGGGTTTAAGAAATTCAGAAAAGTGCTCGTAATCCACAGGCTTGGAGATTGGTCTAGCTTTGAATTTATATATTTTCTAACGAAGCAAACTGCTCTAATGGTACCGTTATAGTCTAGATGGATTCGGTAGATTTGTAGGAACTATTATTTAGTTTGAGTCCAAAAGCCAATTCATCAAAGCATTAGTTATAAGATTTTGTGTTTAAGATAGACAATAAAACATTGATAAATAACAAGAAAAAACACAAATAATATGTTGTTTAACACAGTGCTTCGTTGAAGTTAAGTTCTAATTCGAGAATAAATTCTGTAGTCTTGGGCATATTGTGTGTCTTAAGCGATGTACTATACTGTCTCTCTGCTTTAACGTCAATTTATGTTATTTGTTCTTGTTTTACGATTACCATTGTATTAATATTTATATAGATATGTAGATAAGTTCAAGATTTATTTATGTAAATGATAAAACACATACTACCTGCATATTGTCTCTGCTTCTCTCTGAATTCAACCAAAGGTTGTCTTTAAAAGATCACGCTTAGTTAGGGATAAGACCGCCCATTGCGTCACCCTATGTGAAATTCTACATCTATGTCTGTAATTTTTATGGTGTATAAGATAACAAAGATTCCATCTTCTATTCCATTCCAACTTCTAATAATTAAAACTGTTTGAAAACAGTGTATACTTCTTCCAAAATTCTAACACTCAAGAGAAACCAAATGAATATATAAAATCATGCTATTTGAGCAAGAGCACCCGTTAAGAATTGCACCCATATATTTTTCTGAACACATTCTAAATCATTCTATTTCGCGATTGTTTAGACAAATGCGTATATCTTAGAAAGGGTTTACGAATAAATAATTCAAACACAAGGGTATTACTGAACGTTTCGTAAGATCTTTCGTTCAAAATAAGATGTAAATTTTCGCATATTTTAAGCAGCTTGAATTATTTAGACAGTTGGCAAATAGTGGTATGCTTTTAGTTATTTTATACCCGATTATAGCATTATTATTTCTTTTACACAATAATGTATTAATTAATATAGGTCAGAAATCGCCTACCCGTCTTGGGCAAGCATGATGATCAATGCTGGTGCCTTCGCTGTATGAAAAAGGCTAATTTTTTATCAAATATTTTGAATAGGTAGTTTTTTTTTGCATTATTCTCACATACAGAAGCAACAACAATAATGTATCCAGGATTTAGTAATATCTTGATTTAAAAGAGTATCCTTGGAGTTTCTTGCCTGTTCTTATCCATAGAGATCTACGTTTTGGAATGGGAAACTAGCTTCAACTTTCTAACCGATTCAAAAGTGCATAGAAATGGTTTAATTGAAATAAATGCTCTGAGTTTGAGTTTGAAGAGGCCTTTGCCCTGTAGTGATCTTGAATTAAAAGAGTGACCTTGGAGTTTCTTGCCCGTTATTCTCCATAGAGATCTATGTTTTGGAATGGGTAACTAGCTGCAACTTTCTAACCGACCGACTCTTTGACAATTCAAAAGTGATTACAAATGGTTTAATTGAAATAAATGCTGTGAGTTTCAGTTTTAAGAGGCCTTTGCCTAGTAGTGGAACAATACATAATAGGCTGGTATTGTACCAAAAATATAGGTGATCGACTGTATTTCAATTGACCGAGATTGATTGTCAAAATAAATTAATCATTAACTATGACCGTCGAATGAACGTCAAAAAAATTATTAAACTGCCAATGATTCACTAAAACGAAGTTTTTGCCAAATAAAGTAGAATCATTAGCGTGATTGCCTCATTTTTTTTTGGCGTGAAGAATAAAATATCTTTAGATAACGTCTTCATTTATAAACCTGGAGACTCGATGCTGTAACAAAAGAAGCATTGTGTGTATATTTGTGAAAAACATTATTTTAGTGGCTTTTAATTTGGAAAAGAAGGTAAAAACGTAAAAATAAAAAGTTCGGTATCAAAACCACAACAAACAAAACAAAGAAACAAACCAGTTCAGTACAAATCCGTACTAGTCCATACTAATACTAATTTACTAATTACTAATACTAATGACTAATTACTAATTTTACTAATTTTACTAAAACTAATTTACTAATTTTACTAATTACTAATTTACTAATTTTACTAATTACTAATTTACTAATTTTTACTAATCCATACTAATATTATAAATGTGAAAGTAACTCTGTCTGTCTGTCTGTCTGTCTGTATGTTACGTTTTCACGCCTAAACCGCTGAATCGATCGTCATGAAATTTGACAGAGATATAGCCTGGGATATGAAAAAAGACATAGGCTACTATTTTACGTGTAACCGACATCCACGTGGGCGGAGCCGGGGGCAAAAGCTATCTCAAATAAGCCAAAAACAAATGCATGCGTTTAGTTTCACTCGTCTAACACATTTTGGTGGCCAGTAATAATGATGATTTTACACTTAACAAAGAAAAACTCTTGGGTAAGTGTTCCCATTGTATCAGAACGAGTCAGTATGTCCCATCCCTTTACCGTTAACACCAATTTATTAAACAGCAATATAGCAACCCCACGAATAAAACCATAAGCAGCCTTTGATCGTCCCAGTATTCAGTAACTTCACAAAATAGATAGGTACAGAAAGTCAGCTCCATACAACGAGCGAAAACAGGCGCACGCACACATAGCATAGCACGCGACTAGCATGTTTGAGGTCGCGTGCCTCAAACAAATGCCAGTCGCGAGTGCACTTGCACTCGCTGTACGTGAAGGGTGTCTATGCGAGCGTTTTGACTAGTTGTATGGAGCCGACCTACTGTTTTTATTTATTTAGTGGTTACCCAAACGAAATAGCCGGTTATTGGTATCACACTTAATTAATTAGACGACGACGTGTTAAAGGAAAATGTTGAACGCTTTATGCCGTGCATTTTGGATTCAATTAGCTGAAAGTTACTGTTTCGGGGAACTGATTAAATTTGTGACACCGTTGGTGAAGAGGACTTCAATGAATATTGAAAACATTGAATATGAAAAACAACTACAGATGCAATGTTGCGTAAAAGAATTACATGTACGAGTATTGCATATCTTTTGGTTGAATAGGCATTGAAGTTTATTTTGAACGCCGCTATAAGTACGCACGGCTACATATCGAGCTATCACTGAGCGACCTAGACGACCCCACGACTCTCCTCCAGGAGAGCAGTAGGGAAACGAGTACAGTTATAAAGAGAATACACAATACATGACTGTCATTCCGACCACGCCGCCGAAGCCCCGCGCGAAATCCCCGAGTGAATAGTCCTACCCGACTCTTGCTCGTAAGCGAAGCGCCAGCCCGCGCTATAGCTGAGCCAGTAGCTTTAAATCCCCCAGATAATAATCATAACCCTTATTTTATCCAGCCACCGTCGGTCCCTTGCCGTCCTCCCTCCGACTCTGCCCTAAGCCGAGATTCGTACCCCACAGGAGCCCTTAGCGCGCAGTCGTTTAGTTTATAAGTTTTTACGCCCTGGCTGTAGGCATTAAGTTTCGTTAGGAGCTTAAGGCCACCACAGGTAAGTCCGGTTAAAGAGTCTCAACCTCTCAAGGTTAACACTAAGATGCAATAGCAAAAAAAAAAAACGGAGCTATCCATTTCCTGTGTAAGCTGACCTCTCATTATGCGGAAAAACTATACAATGCGAGATCAGCTTATACTGGAATTTTATAGCTTGATTCAATACTGGGTCCATTCCCTTCAGATTATTAAATTATTGTTACATCTTTCAGACACTGATCTAAATGGTCCTCACATGATCTGATCAGGATAATGTCTGTAATTTGAACCCTGAGTTTGTTTCGCCATTTCTTCTCAGGGTAGTCAGACAGGAAATTTCTACTCCATCTAGCTTATTTTTATATTTATAAGAATTCTCTGTTTAGGGTAAACAAGGAACGGTTTGTCTTTTTTATTTAATATCTTCCCACTTTACGAAGTGGGGATGTTTTTTTTTTTTTTTTTTATGACATTCGAAAAGTGCTAATGTTCAGCCTAATTTGAATAATTGACTTTTGCTTTGATTTGATTTGATTCGACCTCATGCTCGGCAGTAGCGCTTGAGACCTCTATACTAATGAAGTAGTCCATTCATAATAAACCCGATATTTCTTAACACACCATCATAACCAAATTTTACTTCTATGATTCAGAACGTAGCACCAATTACCTAAATCCACGCCCTACATTATTTTCATTCCCATCTTCTAAGCAATCATCATCTATTCCTCTATCACGAATAAAACTTCTTCAATCAAGCAAATTGTACAGAAATTGCAAATCAATAAGTAAACTTTATCGGACACGTAAATCGTGCCTCAATATTCCTGAACTGGGAGGAGTCCATACCACAGAAAAATACAGAAGGTCGAATCCATACGTAGAGCGAAACAGTGTACGTATGGATTAAGGTGCCATGTCTACTAATATTTACTAGTTAATTAGCCGATTTTGTAGGCCCAACCCTGGTATTTTTAGACAGGACGCTTAAGGTGGCTCCTCAGTTCAGACGTCTGAATTGAGGAGCCAACTTAGAACTCGAAAAATAGCCGACAGATATTTTTATTTGTGGTTATTCGTAATCTGTCTAATTTCGAAAGTCGGCGGCAAAAAACTAAAATACATAACCAAGACACGGACTTCCAAAATTAAAGTAATTTTTCACTTTGTGGTGGTTTTTATCGAGATCGGTTTTTTTTTTTTTGCTAAAAAAATTTTAGTGAGCTAATCTAAACATCACACTACGCTACTAGATCTGCAGTACATTTGCGTAGGTTACATAAAAACTACTCAAAACCGCCAGACAGTTATATTAAGAGCGCATACATCGGTCTACTAACGCCACTCTTTAAAAAAAATATTATCTCGTCACTGAGAAGGAATTATGAAAAACGGCTCAACAGCGACCTCGGTAAGTGTGTCTGGAATGTTCTAATACCTTTTATAAATTTTCATATTGAGATACGAAGCAACAGTCATTTATTCTATCTGGTCTATATGATGGTACTCACAATCGCAGTCAGTTTTCTCTTTAAGAGGCCTATCTCAAAATCGCACAAAATGGCGTTAGCCAGCCGACGAATTGCATTATGTAGCAATTTGGCGGTTGTAATTACGTTTATTTTAAGTATAATAAAAAAAATATATATATGAAATTAAATTTCTTATGAATTATTACGATTATTCTGGTACAAATTTTACGTTTTTACGTTCTTAGTAGTTTTATGGTTTTTAACGGGATTTTTTTAATAGATATTCCATACATATTTGAACATTCTACGCTATTATGAACTCAACCACAATTTAATAAATATTATTACATATATTTCATTTCGTTTTCTTATGTACAATAGTTCAATCCACGAGCTCGAAAAAGTGCCGTAGCGCATTTTATGAAAAACTTGCTTCGGAATTTTAGCTTTATATACTTACATAATTATGAAAAAATTGGAAAAAGTGAAGCCGCTATAAACTATACTAATAATTACTATTCTCCACAACTTAATACGTAAAATTTGTCAAAGTTTTTTTTGTTTCTCAGAATAAGAACGCCAAAGTTGGCCATTTATAGGCCTCTTAAATGTTATAACAAATATCATTATCGATCGCCGTACGTACGCGTGCGTGCGCTCGCTCGCTCTTTGTATGGAGCCGACCTTCTATACTCGTACTATTATATGGTATGGTGTCCATAAATGCAATAAGTTGAATTAAATTCTCAACCGACATAAGTTAGGGACGGTTACTAATAAATTTATACGCGGTTGTTGGTGCTATAACCTATGATTTATGTGTATTATTATTAAAGACTGGGGCGTGATATATTGTCTTGTGTGGTGGTTTTCGGTAGTTTGGGTAGTTTTGTTTTAAGGTCATAATTATTTCGTTGGTCAAAAGAAGTTGTTGGTTCGAATAATAAACGATTAGAGTATTAGACAGATTGGTGTGGGATGCAACATGTGTCGACACCCTTGCGCCATCCCATCTTCTTAGCACGGTGGGTTGTGCTGGGTCGGCTGCTGCAGGTGCAGGAAACCTCAAACGGCGCAAATATAACAAGCTTATTGGGAGCTATATGTTTGAGCCGTTTGGGGTTGAAACTCTAGAACCATGGGGTCCAAGTGCCCACTTAGTTTTTCGAGACATCGCCAAGCGGTTGGTCGACACTTCACGTGACCAGAGGGCTGGCCTATTTCTTGGCCAAAGAATCAGTATTGCCATACAACGTAGCAATGCTGCCAGCCTTTTGGGCACTTTTCCTATGGACAGCATTGCGGACGAATATTTTGATACCCTTTGATTCTTTTCCCTCCTCTTTTATATACTTGTACATATTATTCTTACAATGGCAATGGAGAGGGCTATGCTTGGAGTTTCCCTACGTGATCGAATCAGAAATGAAGAGATCCGCAGGAGAACCAAAGTAACCGACATAGCTCGAAGAATTGCCAAACTTAAGTGGCAAAGGGCAGGGCACATTACGCGCAGAACAGATGGCCGTTGGGACCGAAAGATTCTGGAGTGGCGACCGCGTACCGGAAGACGTAGCGTTGGAAGGCCTCCCACAAGGTAGACCGATGACCTTATGAAAGCCGCAGGAATCCGCTGAATGCGGGAAGCACAGAACCGGTTGAGGTGGCGGTGCTTGGGGGAGGCCTATGTCCAGCATTGGACGTCTTTCGGCTGAAATGATGATGATGATTCTACTTCGTAATTATTACACAATACGTATTCGCCGTCCACTCCACGTAACATTCAAATGTGTTTTGGTCTGAATTTACCCGAAATCCTAGGTTATTTCGCCACATTTTTCTGTAGTACACGCCAAAACGACCTAATTTATCAGATTACCCGTTCTTTTTCGTAAAAATACATCATAGTTCTTTTTACCCCTACTTGCCTCTTATCGTGCTCTCTTATTGAAACTAAAGCGGTCCCATGGGCCTAGCGGGCGATGAAAAATGTGCCCACTTTACCCTCACCGCGATAGGTAGAAGATTATCGTGCGGAGCATAATGACCTTTTCACACAATAAAGGGGAGCTTTCTTACGAGTGGGAAGGAAATTATAAAGAAAGCCTTCTGATAACATAACCTTTTTATTTCTGTTTTGTTGTCGACATTTTGGTTTACATAACATCACGCCTGTATTCCCTAAAGGGTGAGGCAGAGGGAATAGTACACCCGCATTGAAACAACGACGAACACCTTTCAAAAAAATCTCCAATCGCCGCAAAGACCTAATCTGCTCAATACAAGCATAGCTACAAGCACAGCTTTTATAAAAAAACGGTTGCCCTCTACCGTGGCCCATCACTCTACAATAAACTTAAGGCCCAGATATATACCAGTGACCTTGAGTGGTTAGCCCGCGTGTTCTGTGCTGAACTCACGCCATGCGTCGTACGTCCAGCCAGTAATAGGACTCACCCATCCAGGAGCGCTGTCCCAAATAAGACGCATTATTAATTTATTATACACTAGCAGCCCGTCCCGGCTTCGCACGGGGTAGACAATTATCATTTTAAGACTCATTTTTCTACACCTTCGGTTACATTGTTCAAATTTTACCAAGGATCCCTAATTTTTTTCAAAATGAAATGTAGCCTATGTCAAATTGGAAGAATGTAGCATTCTATTGGTGAAAGAATTTTTTAAATCGGCCCAGTATTTTTTGAGCCTATTCATTACAAACATACAAACATACAAAAATAGGTACAAATCTTTCCTCTTTATAATATTAGTGTAGATGTAGATGTAGATGTAGATAAAACAAATGATATTTTAATAAAACTCGTATACTAAAAGATCAGTAATTAAATTATCTTTAAAAAGGTGAAGGTTTCAAGAAAATACGCTTGATAGATTTTTCGTGATTTTAAGTTTCTTATCCGCGTTAGACATAATTTTACAAATTAATTTCACTATGTAATACAAACGTAATCTAAAATATTTACATATTAAGTTATTGAAAAAATGCTCTAATTTAACATGTATTTTTTCCAAACCATTAACACTACTCGTTTAGACGTGGTATTCAGTAAAAAATCATTAAAAGTCGGTTATAGTCGCCTTAATACAAAAATTTCGATTTACGGCTTAACAAATTTTAAATGCAAAAATACTGTTCGCTCCTTTCTAAACCTAAGCTACGACCAAACCGAAGAATTCCTAGAGAAGTGATCACTCAAACACATACATGCATCACACACTACATAAGTTAACAAAATACTCACCACACCAAAATACTGAACTGAACTGCTTTAAAAGATAGATATACAAGGTTATTGGTAAAACACTAATAACCTTGCAGGACTTCATAAACAACAACTTTAGTTCTACGACTTTTTACAAAACAGGATACATTTACCAAAAATATTACAAATTAGAGGATTTTAACTATCCAGGATAAGAATGCGGTGGAGGAGCTTGTGGCTAAGTAATAACAGCCGCACGGGTCGATCGATCAGGTTAAGCTGCGCTTACCACCGTTGGCCCGTGGATGGGTGACCATCTTTACATACCAAGACTCCTCCGTGCCTCGGAAAGTACGTTAAGCCGTTGATCTCGGCTGTCATTCGTGGATCTTTGACAGTCGTTACGGATCGTCAGAAGCCCGAAAGTCAAGACTTTTTCTTCAGTTTCTGGGTTGTGGAGGTCAGATAGGTAGTCGCTCCATGTAAAATACTGGTATTCAACTGCATTCTGTTAGACTGGATGCTGACCGCAAAATCGTTGGGAAAAGGCTTGGCAGATGATGATCCAAGATAAGAATGCTTGGAAATATGCTGGTCCTGCTCCATAGGACAATTTAGAGTCCAGACAAAATCATCATCGAGCGGACATCTTCTTACCTAGTTCCTCGGTTAATTAACAACCTACCTTCCGATTTGCGCAGTGACATTACGCCAAGAAATATTAAATTAAAGCCTAAGTCCCACTACCTACAACACATTGAACGCTCAATGTGAAATGCGGTTTACGTAGTAACTAGCATATCACCTGAGAGATGAAGAGATGAAGTTACCAAACAAAATAAGGTTTATGTTGTACTCGTATTTATTGTTTACCTTGATTTTGTTTTCACTACAGTTTAGAATTACATGTAGCATTAAGTACAAACCTTAGTGATTTAAAAATGCTATTCTGCTAAAATATTTGTAATTAATTTTTAAATGGTAAATAAATGAAAAAAAAAATACTGGTTACTTATTTAACTGTATAATTTGTAATTTTTATGATATTAATTTTATTTTCTGTGATTAACCGATAGATAATAATAATTATTATTATTATTTATTAAAAAAAAAAAACAATAAACTTTGACAATAAATAACACAGAAAGGTGAGCATGTTTAAGTAAACAAAATTGGATACAATAGGTAGAATACTCTTTATTGCACACCATAAAAAATACTGATTTATATGTAGAAAATTTGACAAGGAGCGACACAATGGGCGGTCTTAGGCCCTAGTGTGAGTTTATTTTAACCATCTCGAATTAACGCATCGAGCGCGTTCAGCACTCCGATTGGTGAAGGGCCATTCGGAGGCCAATCGGAACGCGGAACGCGCTCGATGGGTAAAATCGAGATGGTTAAAAGGAACTCACAGGCCTCAGATCGCTAAAAGCGATCTTTTAAAGACAACCATATTAATATACTTTAACTCACACATTGACTTATTATTATGTTGAAATTTTAGGAAAATCATCTACTTTTACAATATTTGCGAATATGTGACCATCATTATCTATCATAATTAATTTGCCTGTCCATTACTTCACTTTTCATTATATTTAGAAAGAAAGAAAAATGCGTTTATTGTCATTACAGCAAAAAATACACCTTAAACCTATAAAAAAACAGAAAACAATGATTATAATGCCAAAAGGGCCTCAGCTCAGCATAATGTCAGATGACACACAAGGTGTACCACCTGACGCTGATTTTCAGCCGCAACCCACGAGTGCCATACGCTAGAATAATAAAAACATAGGTAAGTGTGTTCGTTTTAATACATACAATAAGATAAATTAAAGGTGATATAAAAAGCTCATACGAAATCAAATAAAATGTGAATGTGTATGTGAATTTACCTATTGTGGTATAGTAATTTAATTCTAGGTACATCGTCTTCACATATAATTATTAATTAATGTATACAAAATATTGTTAACATTTTAAAAGGGTAAATATCGAGTTTTTAGCCCAGTCTTCTCCATACCTTTTGGAACCAACCAACTAGAATTAATTAACTATTTTTGTAATTTTTGACGATCAGAAGTTGCTTTATATGTGCCTATTTGAAATAAATGATTTGACTTTGATAAAAAAAAACCGTCAAGATTTCGTCTTTCTACACATTCAGGGCGTAGTATTTAAATATTTTTATTTTCGTATGAAATTCTGATATATTATTAAAAGTCATAGAACAAAATTTGTTGTTTTATGATTTTAATATTATAATCCTGAGAGTTGTTAGTGTTTTACCAATAACTTTGTATAGGTACATTAGCTTTTTTTTGGCAGAAAATGTATTTGTGCACCAAACAAACACGTTATTTGTTTATTTACATGGAATTTTTACAACCAAACAATGAATTAATGTTCCACGTTGTGTACCCGAAGCTATTTGATCGTCATCGTTATTGAATTTCGGCGAAACAGACCAATTGCAATTAACATTCAAACATGTAGTGTTTGTTTTCAACATAATATCACGCCTGTGTTCTCCGAAGGTTCAGGCAGAGGTGTAACTGAAAAGTATACCTACATTTAGCTGGTTATAGAGAGAAAGAAATAAAAATGGGTTTATTTAATCGAAACCAAAATCAAACAAAAAGATCCATTCTAAATCGTCGAGTGAAACGTTAATTCCAACGATTCTAATAGTATATTTTATATCGAGGGGCTAAACGAAGCCAAAATATACCAGAGGTAGTTTGACTCCCGAGCGTGCGAGGGAGTCAATGAAACCGAGGGTATATTAAGTTGGCGTTTAGTGTCGAGGTGCAAACTGTACTTTTCACTTTGAGTGCGTTTAATACTTAAATATTATTCCTCCAGTCCATAAAACTTTCGTAAGTTTTTAGGTAAATCTTCCGCGATTTTGGCGGCAAAAGATTATCTATTATGTCTTTCGCTCTTTGTTCAACGTCAAACTCTTCACTGTCACTGGACATTCTTAATAAATTTATTTAAAACCGAACACATTTACATTCGACAAATATTCTGAAATTTTCGCCGTCAGTTTTTTCTTCTAAACCAGTCACAGATTAACAATTTAAAACACATGGCGCCACCTTTGCGGAAAAACCATGGAACTAAAACTCTCAACATTTTCACAATGAAGATGGTCCACACTCCACAGATAATAGTATATTTACTGGATGTTTGAGTTTGTCTATGTCACATGAAGGAAATTAAAAAACCAATTACTTTTCACTCCCTAGAGACTAAAGTGGTCACTTTAGTCCCGTTTTGTAGGGCTATATTGGCGTACTTTTACAGCATGAGAAGTGAAAAAAACTATTTCAATCCTTATGAAACTGTATATGTACATCTTCACTATCTACACTAATATTTAGTTTGTTTGGTTGAACGCGCTAATCTCAGGACCAGGTTCAAAAATTCTTTTAGTGTTGGATAGCTCATTTATCGAGGAAAACTATAGGCTACATAACATCACGCTAGGACCTTTAAGGCGATCCCCTAGCGTGAGCGTTCGGTCCTTCTCTATCCCGTTACAGCGGGGACGCTCTGTCCCGCTCCCTGCGTACGCCGAATTCACACAATTTTTGGAATTACAAAAAAAAAAAGAAGAGTGATCTTTTGAAATTAAATAAAACGTGAATTATTAAGATTTTTAAATTATCTATCTATTAGTGTAACTCTCAAATTAAGGGAACGTCAACATTAGCAAAAGATACATGCAATCAATAATTTTAGTACTTTTTTTACACGGAGATTTTAAATGTACTCAACGCGCCTATAGAAGTTTTTAAATAAAAATTAAAAAAATACTATCGCCAATAAAATTGTTTACCCAGTCAATTATTTACACGCAACCATTTTTATTGTAGTGAAATATTTGAAGCAGTAAAATTGTGGTCTGCAGTTAATTGCCAATAAAAATAGAAAATGAAATAAATATGGTTCCTTTACAAGGTGATATTGAAAAGTTGTAGATCTTAGAGGAAGGAGCTGTATTTGATTAAGAAGTAATGGAGCACTTTGCTTCATTTTTAGGGTTCCGTACCCAATGGCTGCCATTGGGACCCTATTAAAGGATGATTTCCAGCAAACGACTCGCACCGCATCGGATCGGAAAGGATACGAATGGATTCGGTGACAGCCGATAGCGTCTGGCAGGATATCGACGCATACGATTTGCTCCGTACTCGTACCGTCGCTTGAGAACGTATCCGTTTCTGCGCCTAGTCAAATAGTTTCATTCCTAACGTTTTGAAGTTTTCAATTTTTTTTAAATGGTTGAAGTTGACGTAGTATTGTTGGCTATGGCATGACGACAGGCGTACGGAGCCGATCGTGCGTCGCAGCATCCTTGCTGCTACGATCTCGTGACGCAGAAGATGCCCGCGGTGTAGCTGCTGTGCGCGGCTTGGTAAATAAAAAATAAAAAAACATAAAAAACATCGACTTTAAATACATGTAGCCATAGTAGTACACGATTTAATATCGTTTAAAGATTGCAAAATCCGTTTCGATTCGTTTAGATGTGAGCCGTTTGGTAGAAATCATCCTTAAGGCTTTGCTGACCTTCTGTCCGTCAGTCACAGGGATGTATATTTTGGACCGTAATAGGTAGATACCTAAAATTGTCACAGAGTGTGTACTACTATGGCTGCTATAGCTGCATGTAATAAAAATAAAATGAAGTAAAAAAAATAAGGACAAACAAACTTATTGTGCATGAGTCAATATTTGTTAAAACTACGGAACCCTTCACTGTGTATGGTCCAGCACGCACTTAACTGGTTTTTCATAAAATTCTTTGGGATATCTTTGGCTGACCTTATGCAAAAGAATGGTTGAAGGGTAACTTGATTTGCTTTGAAGGTAAAGGTAAAGATAAATAAGGTAAGGTGTAAAGGTTCCATTATAATTTTAATTAACTGGTTAGGTACTTATTTCCACAGTACAAATATTTCATATTTTAATTCTTGTTTTCAATTGAAGTTATTTCCACTTAAGCAAATATCAACTTTATTACAGTGTTTATTAAGTTGATTTCAGAATGGCAAATACTTTTGAAAAAGTCATATTTCATATGACTTTATATTAAGTTGTAACGCAACCTGAACTTTAAAATTGTGGGTTTTAAAGTTATCTTTCCATAAAAAACATTTTTCTTTTTATAATCTAAACTGGAACCGTATACCGAGTTTGGTGTATCTTTGACGTTTTAAACTTACACATATCCCTTAGGTAGTTAAGTCATGCGCAAGCCAGGCTTTGTTAAAATGGTTGTCCTCAGATAAATCTATGATTGAAATGATAAATGACAATCCACCTACATAACTACACAGTGTGGTGAGATTTCAACATCGATGGTTTCGTTGTAGACTATGAAGAATATCGCGGCTTTATCTCCATTTCGTTGCATTTGTCTAATAAAAGTCGTTACTTTACAAGTCGCTTTCAGAAAATTCCAAGTCAGAAAAATATTTTTTCTTAAATAAAAATATTTTTCGGAAAAATTTCGACAAAAAGACACAAAATCCTCAGAATCACGACGGGATACCTACTTCAAACTAAATGGCCATAAAGCTCACTTCCATAATCCATAATGGTTCACACTACATTGATGTGAGGAGCTCCCGATTTTTTCTCAATAGAAAATTCGTCTTTCACGGCCAAAGGAATGTTTACGCCCAAACCTTTTGACGCTGGAGTTGAAGAAAAATGTGTTCAGTGTTGTAGGCACGACCCGTAAATAAAATGTGGTTGCGCCACTTAGCCGCTTGTTCCAGGCTATTACACAACATTCTGTGAGGAATTTCAAGTGTCACGACCTTTTCTGGATTAGTTTTTTGCACGATGTTATATTTCCTACTATTTACCATCTATAATGGGTGTTATTTTGACTGACGATCGGTGCTTTGACTGATGTGATCGTCTGGATTCAGTCTTCGGGTTTACTCAAGAACTCACGCATTCGATGTAGATAGAAAAACGTATCGTTCTCTAACTTTAGTTTGAATTATAAAGTTTTCCAGCCGTAGATAAATTGCTTAGCCGCTTGTTCCACGCTATAACACAATATTCTGTGCTGAATTTCAAGTGTTACAACCTTCTCTGCATTCGTTTTTTAGACGATGTTATTTCGCCTTCTACTATCCATCTTTAATAGGTGTTATTTTTTTTATTCTAAGACGGGTTTGCTCTTGACTCTAGTCTAGGTCAGAGGTGACAGAGACGAAGTCCACGATGGAGTGAGCTTACCCAGAAGAAGCCTGTTCACTCTCACTTTGAATTCATTAGGCTTGTATGCGTTCGGAAACACAGACGCAGGCAGAGAATTCCACTCCTTTGCTGTGTGCATTATAAAAGACGTTTGAAAACGCTTAATGCGAGTTGGTGGAATATCAACTAGGTAGGGGTGGTAACTTGCAGTGCGTCTAGATGTCCGATGGTAGAAGGGGGCCGGTGGAATGAGGTCGTGGAGTTAATGGGCACACTCGCCGAAGTACAATCTGTAGAAGACCGACAAGCAGGCAACCTTGCGGCGTTGACATTATTTTGACTGATGATCAATGCTTTGACTGATATTTTTTGAATGTGATCGTTTGGATTCAATCGTCGGGTTTGTTCAAGTACCCGTACATTAGTTTTAGATAAACGATTTTACTTAATAGTCTCTATTGCTTAAAATATAGAGACTTTTACCTTTTAATGGAGGAATTTCAATTGTCACGACCGTTTCCGTGAGGTGTTGCTTTGAATGATGATCGGTGTTCAGACTGATGCTTTTGAATGTGGAAGTCTGGATTCAGCTATTGGGTTTGACCATGTAGGCATACATTGGTTTTAGGTAATCTTATCTTAGATTTGGTTAAAAGTGGAAGTGGTTTAATAGAAAATGTAATTATTCTTTGTGACTAAGCACCTCTTTTTCCTACCTTTTATTTGAGTTTTTCTGCGTGTAAAACAATAAAAAATTATAACCTGGTTAAAACATACCTTTCTTTAGTAGACCGAGATGACCTCTATCCAAATATTATGGTAACGAAAGGATGAAATGTTTTAATTTAAGCGAAGTTAAAATTGTTGAAACCGCTTATTTACACTACATTTTACTTGAAGTACGAGTAAGTCCATTAACAGCAAAAACTATTACAAAAAACTAAAAAAGAATAGCGTAAAAAGTAAATGGTGCAAACAGCAAAGTTAAGACACCCATTACTTATAATAAAGCTAAAGACACACTAGAAAAAATCCGACTTCGCGCTTCACAAACTTTCGCTCAGAAACTATTTCGCCAGGATCCTTTGGCGACAGAAATAAGTCTGTTCCGGTTTATTAGAAGAAGCTAGATAAATACCATCTATGGAGAGTCTAGAATTCTAGTCCGCGCCTTAAGCCCCGGTGGTTTTAAATCGTTATCATTATTCTTTGCTTTGTTCAAAGTGGAGATTTTTAAGAGAATTGCTTGCAGTATTTTTGTTGTGAATGGGTAGTTTCTGAAGTAATTGTATGGGATAATGTATCGTTGAATATTATTTCATGGTGTGAAAACTAGAGAGTAATGGCCAAGAGAGCAGTGGTGGCCCAGTAGAGCAGTAGTGGCCTAGTGGTATCCGACACGACTTACGTGTCGTGAGTTCGGACCCAGGCAGGCACTTTGTGTATTTAATTTCATCACCACTGCTCTCAAAACGGTGAAGGAAAACATCGTGAAGAAACCAGAATGTCCTAGAACCACCAACCCGCACTGAGCCTGCGTGGTGGATCATGCATGTTCATGGGGGTGCCCATTCCCCTCTCATAGAGAGGAGGTCTGTGTTCCAGCAGTGGGAAGATTGTTGGCTGTTTATGTATGTATGTATGTGATAAATACCTCGAGCTATTATCTATGGTGAGTCTAGGATTTTAGTCCGTGCCTTAAGCCCTGGTGTTTTTAAATCGATATCGTTCTTTGCTTTGTTCATAGTGAATATTTTTCTAAAGAGAATTGCTTGCAGAATTTTTGTTGTGAATACTCGTAGTTTCTGAAGTAATTGTTTGGTATAATTTATCGTTGAATATTATGTTCTTGTGTAAAAACGAATGTAGTAATTTTTTTTTTGTGCTTCTCATTAAATGTCTCTCTATGAGAGTTTTGGAGAAGGCTTGTATTGGGTAGAAAATAAAATATATGTTTTTATTTTTTTATTTTACGATGGGTTTGCTCTTGACTCTAGTCTAGGTTAGAGGTGACTGAGACAAAGTTGACGATGGAGTGAGCTTACCCAGAAGAAGCCTGTTCAATCTCAAAATGTGTGACTAGAAAATAATACTATCGAATAAAATGGCTTATTCCACAAATCCCCCCTGAAAATCCCCCTTAGGAGGAAAAGTGGAATCTGAAAACAGTCTAGAATTCACCCCTGATAATTCCGCTAAGGGGGGAAAACTAGAATTGAAAAAAAAAATTACTTATGCCGAGATCCCCCTGAAAGTGATTTTTTTTACATTAGGGTTCAGTTTTTTCCACTGAGGGGATTCTCTCGGGGGGATTAGTGGAATAAGCCAATAAAATAACATACAAACAATTATTTATAGTTACCAGAAAATACATACGAGTATAAAAGCCGAGAGAAGTCGTGGGACTCCCAGTTAGAACGAGATTCTTTTTGATTTTGCACACTTAGCGCATGAGAGGTAGACCGATAAAAGTGTATCATTTTGATCGTCACGACGCTTTGGTACGAAACAGTTTTGGTCTAGGTCTCATTCGCCAAGTGTGCAGAGTATAACGTGCGATAAGAAATTTCATTTCAAGCTTTTTTTAGGATTCCGTAGTCCATAGCATGCCCTCATAGCACAGCATCATGCTGAGTGGAAGCCTTCTTGTCACAGTCATGACGTGCAGCTGCCGACTATTTTGGTTTTGTAATCGTGAATTAGAATGTAGAACTATTTTGTTTTTTTATTTTCTGTATACCTACCTACTCTAGTTAAATATGTTTTTGTATGCACGTGTTTCTGTGACAAATAAACCTATTTTTCTTCCTTTCTGTCTTATAGTTTCGCCATGTCCGTCTGTCTGTCTGTTTATCCGCGGCTTAGCTCAGAGACTCTTAGCACTAGAAAGCTGAAGTTTGGCATGGATATACTCGTATATTAAACACGCCGACAAAATGGTAAAATAAAATCTTGAACCTCCCCTACATGTAAAACCAGGTTGATATTTTTGTTTCTCGTCTATCCCATGGTGTAGGGCATCGTTGGCCAGGCCGTTCAAAAATATTGCGGGTCTGTGAAAAGAATTTTTCGATTCGGGGATCCATTTGCATAATCATCATTTCAGCTGAAAGATGTCCACTGCTGGACATATGCGTCCCCAAAAAGGGGGCGCGAATTTGCCATAATCGCCAGCTTGGTAGGCGGGTTGGCGATCGCAGTATAGTGTTAAAAATGCATAGAGAACGCTGCTGCCCATTCTCTAGTAACTCCCTTAGTCGCATTTTACGACACCCACGGGAGGAAAATTAATCTCTAAATAGCTAGTTTTATTAGAGTCAAGCCCCCCCTTCAAGCTTTCCCTTCCTTTAGGGTTGTTTCTGGATATGTGAAAAAAATTAACGGCAGTAGTATACATATAAGAAAAGGGAAACTATTTCAGCTTAGTAGGTTTTACAAGTTAACGAGTAATAGCCGACCAACTTACATTTACAGTTGGAATGTATCGGAGAACATGTTTTTCAACTACAGCGTTAAGTTTGTTCTTGGAATAAATTCATCCCAACTACGAAACATTTTATTATCAGAGTGTCTAACTTTCAATTCGTCTACGAAGCAAAATGCCTAAAGTTAATGTCTACACATCAAATTGCCTAAGCTGTATATCGCCTAGAGATCAAAATGTTTAACAAGCAAAATGCCTAAAATGCAATAATTTCTAAGTAGTCGAGAGGTTAAAATAAACTCACATTAGGGCCTCTGAACTATAGGAGTTATAACTGTGACCACACAACTGTACTCCCTTTCTTCTCCTAAAGTAATAGACATATTGCAAGGTAAGCATATTGGTTCGTAGTCAGAATAAGGTTTAGTTCAAATACTGTATAGACATATTACAAGATAGGCATTGTGCTTCCTAGTCAATATAAGGTTTAGGCAATACTTGGCATAGACGTTTTGATTTCTAGTCAGTATGATCATAAAGGTACGAATCCCTTCATTATGCGTGGTCTGAGATGACTTGTCTCACATATAGAAGCAACAAGAATAATGTACCCAGGATTATGTAATATCTTCTCTTTCTCCATAGTGATCTACGTATTGGAATGGGCATCTAGCTTCAACTTGCCGACTCTGATTAACTGACCGTCTCTTTGACAATTCAAAAGTGCCTGTAAATGGTTTAATTGAAATAAATGCTTTAAGCTTGAGTTTGAGTTCTTCGTTGGTTTATTCTTGTACCTACTATTGAAATCCCTTGCTACTTTTGAATTCATATCCTTATATCACTTTAAAAATTCAGATTAAAAACCTGTATCTTGGTGAAATGCAATATTAGAGCGGCCACATATACCGCAGCGGCACTTATAAATCATTCCCCTGACATTATAGTCCACGTTTTGTATGGAGCGCAATTTCACGGGTGGCATCCAAAAATGGATATATAGGCGATGTTGCAACCGTCGGTAGCCACGGAATGTCTAGTGTTGGACAGGGACAGCAAATATGACTGTTGAATTTAAAACGTTCCAGTTTTAAACGAAAACAAAATTGATAGACTCCATTTGAAATAAGATTAGACATTTAAGTGAACCATTTTGACAGTCCGTTCAACCGATTTTGACTTCTATTGCGTTGGTGGCATGACAAATGGCAGCTACAGTAAACAGTTGGTATTGTAACTACGTTTTTGCTTTTAATGCCATCCTTATGCCTACGGAATAGAAGTCAATATCGGTTGAACGGATTGTAAAAAAGGTTTTTTTTTTAATGTCTAATAGTGGTGAAATAATTGAATAGCAATATTTTTGTAGAATGTATAAATGAATTTGATTTTGTTTGAGGGAGTTTTAATGGATATTTGAACTGGGTGTTCTTTAGATAATGGTTTCATATTGTTGATATTTTTTTAATGGTTTCAATTTGTGAAATGTTTTTTTACGAGTATAGTTTTTTTTTTTTGTAATGTATGTAGGTATGGAATTATTTTACCATTTCAAATATTTGATATCAATAACCATTAAGAATACAAAGTACAATACTGTTACTTTTATTTACCCACATTGTAAATAAAAATTAAAAACCGTTTATTAAAGTAAATCTTGGCAACATTTTTTTATAGATCTGAGATTTTGAAGTTTTAGTTATCTCAAAGAAAAAACCAATACTTTTATTACTAACTGTACCTCCCTTTCCAAATGTGATTGCATTTTCAAGAGTGCAATCTTTCTCAGAAATTCCAAACATCAAATCCACGGAATTCATCTCTTTGTATCGGGCTTCAATCCCATAGAGGGTAAGTAGGGCCCTTGGTTGTATGAATGCACTGAGAATATATTATTTGACAGTTGTTATTTATTGAGAATCGCTTTACCCTCTACAATCCCCTTCGCCGTGGTCAAGAATTTATGGCTCACACCACATTTTACATTGCGCACATTTTATGCATTATTTGCACATGTTTTTAGGGGTCCTACACACTTGATCGGGTTAAATTCGGCAGTTTTTCACCCGACCCAAGCATCGCAGCCATCGCTAAATCATGTTTCGGTCCGCTCGACACAGTTCGAGCTAAACCGAGCGGCTTTTTCCCGAACAGCCGCCCGGCAGTAACGAATCATGTCCCCTCGAAATACCCACCTCTTTAGCTAATACTTTGACTGTTTTAAAATGCTTTTATGTTTTCTTAGCAGGTAAAAATTAATCTTGTGTAATAGATAATTCATAATAATATGTTTTTTCCATTCAGCTGGTTGTGTTGAAAAGGTTTTTCTTCTCTGAATTTTGCTTTTCTCTCTAATCCATACTAATATTATAAATGTGAAAGTATCTCTGTCTGTCTGTAAGTTACGTTTTCACGCCTAAACCGCTGACCGATCGTCATGAAATTTGGCAGAGATATAATCTTTTTTTTTTTGGTGGGAAATTATCAAATAACTTCTCCCGCTGTGGGCAGAACGGGAGGGCGTGTCAGACTTTTACTGACTAAAACCCACCCGTGCTCCTTCAGTTGCCTGTGTGCCAGGGCCGCGGTATCCCTTTCGGACAATCCCGCAACTCTGGCAGGCACCGGTCCTGGCGGACCCCGTCAGTGCGTGCTGACATCTCTTTGAGTCGCGCGTGGAACACAACGCGCCGTCGACTCGGGCCTGGTCCTTATCGGACGGCGAGCTGCCCATAGCTCGCCGTCCGCAAGCCCGCGCCTACGGTGGCCGGGAATCGGCTACCGATTCCCGCCGCCCAGGGCGTCTCCTGCAGCGACTAGGGGCGTGAGGGTGCACAGACTGCTGCTCCCTCACGCGTTCCGCCTCCTCCTTCGCGAGCATTACTGCTTCGCAGAAGGAGGTGACTGCCTCCCATGCATTCTCGCTCCGGACCATGGCCTGGACCAGGGCCGGACGCGAAAGATCGCCGCCGCCGATCGCTTCCATGAGGACACGGCGGTGCTCTGCCCAAGCCGGGCAGACTTCCACCGTATGCTCCATCGTGTCCTCCGGGCGATCCACACAGTGGTAACACCCGGGCGTTTCCTCCCGCCTTATACTGAATAGGAACCTCCCAAAACACCCGTGTCCGGTGAGGACCTGTGTCAGGCGGAAAATGAGGACGCCGTGGCGCCTCTCTAGCCACTCCTCAAAGAGGGGACTTATCGCCACAATTGTGGCGCGAGATATAGCCTGGAATCTGGAGAAAGACATGGGCTACTTTTTTTACGCGATAACCAACATCCACACGGGCGGAGCCGCGGGCAAAAGCTAGTAATAATATAAAACATTTATTTTCTCTCCCTAGTTATGTACTTAATTCTAATATTTGACAATAATGCACGAACAAGGAGCTAACTTTGTGAGTATAAAAGTAGTCTTTTATATTACTGTTAGATTTATATTATTTCTTAGATATTTTTGGTACCATAATCATTTAAAAAAAAATTACGCACGCAGTTTTTTCACTAATTTCGACGAAAGGATCGCAACCGAAGAAATGCGTGGTAATTGCAAACAAAAATTACACCCAAGGAATCATATTCAAAATGGAAAAAAAAAAACGTAAAGGTAAACCTTGTATGTGTTTCTGTTTTTATTTGTAAACATTTTAGTAAAATCATCTACTCTTACAATATTTGTAAATATGTGAGCACCATTTGTATCTAACACATAATTAATTTATCCGTTATTGCTTAATTTTTAATTGTTTTTACCTCTTGTGGTATAGTAATTTCGTCTAAATATCGTCTTCACATGTAATGTTATAATTCCGCCCGATCATGACCTATGCGAGTCCAGTCTTTGCACACGCTGAACCCTATCTTATCCATAAGATCCAGAGCCTTCAAAACCGTTTCCTCCGTAAAATCACGGAAGCCCCTTGGTTCGTTCGGAACGAAAACCTCCATTAAGACTTTAAAATCCCTACTATAGCTCAATTTATGAAGCGCATTTCCAAGCGTTTTTTCGATTCCGCAGCCACTCACCGCAACATTCTAGTTGTGCAGTCCGCCAATTATACCCCCTCTCGCATCAGTAAAACCCAACGTCCACGGCATGCACTGACCGACCCAAACGACCCCGTACCTCTTCTCCAGGAGAGCAGTAGGGAAACGAGTACAGTTCGAAGAATACACAATACACGACCGTGATTCCGACCTCGCTGCCGAGGCCCGTCGCGAAATCCTCGACTAAATAGTCCTCCCCGACGGGCCCGTAAGCGAAGCGCCAGCACGCGCTATAGCTGAGCCTGTAGCTTTAAATTCCCCCGATAATAATCATAACCCTGATTTTATCCAGCCACCGTCGGTCCCTTGCCATCCTCACTCCGACTCTACCCTAAACCGAGGTTCGAACCCCACAGGGGGTGCCCTTAGCGCGCAGTCGTTTAGTTTATAAGTTTTTACGCCCTGGATGGAGGCATTAAGTTTTGTTAGGAGCTTAAGGCAACCACAGGATAGATCGGTTATAGAGTCTCAACCTCTCAAGGTAAACTCTGAGATGCCCTAAATAAAAAAAATAAAAAAAAGATATAATTGATGTTGGTATACAAATTGTTGTAAAACAGTTTAAAAGAGTGACGGTGGATTTTCTTGCCCATTCTTCTCCATGAGAAACTACCCTTTGGAAGGCGCAACTAGAATCAATTTTATTTGACGATGTGCCTATTTGAAATAAATGCTTTGACTTTGACTTTGAAAAATAATTAACTTTTAAAAATAAACCTCTTTTAATTATATTCGAAATTGACGACTCAAACAAGTAATAAAGCAGATTCCCGACAAAAAATGTCAACGAGAAAGTAGAAAAACTTTCATGTTTTTGGTTCGATTTTTAAATTAGAAAAGTAAAAATCATAATTGATGATTTGATGAGTGTTTGAGTGTTTGAGCGACCTTTGTTTTTTGACGGATTTTCACTCGGTGTACTAATCATAAGTTCAATATTTCTGACTGTCAAAAATATGTTAGATTTCAACCGATAATAACTACAAGGCTTTTAAATTAAACTCTATTTTTCACTATGTGTCGAAGTCCAATTCGTATAGCGCAAAAACATTTTTAGGTAGAACAATGATTCTCTTGTAATTTATTTATTATTCCAGAAGGTATATGTGTATAAATACGACATTATTAAACATAACTTATAATGAAGAAATCTCGATGTTTCCGCAAGTCGTAAAAACCGTGCGAAGCAGCTGCGCGTCGCTAGTAATTTATGAACCCATGGGCTTTATAAACGTCTTTCCGTTTATTTTGAATCAAAACAAAATTAATTCCAAGGTCCCCGGATTATTTACAGGTGTGGAGTTCAAAGGAAAACAACACTTCCCTGATTGTCGCACCATTAGCTATAATGTTTCAATCTCCCGTTGCATGATTTACTTTCGTCCTTTTGATGCGTGCTCTTTAGAGCCAGGTCTCGTAGCAAGCGATTAGTTTATAATTTTTCTTTGGTTTAAAAAAAATTGTTTTAATGTTTTTTATATCCTCTCTTGCTCGTATTTCTGTCTGTCATCATTATAGATCGGATAATCGGATGCATATTTACTTAAAGTTGAGGTGTTGTCTATTATGCAATGCATTTTTGTGTCGAAAAAAATCCCACGATTCCGGGATCGACAAATTTAGAGTTCTGATTATAGTATAGAGTGTATATTTATTTACTTCGTGTTGGCTAATATGGAATGCAGTTTTGTATCGATCGTAAAAATCTCGCGATTCCGGAATTTATAAATTTACTACCTACTTTTTGACTACAGAATCGAATGCTAGCATATGGTATGAAGTTAAGTAATACCACATATTTAAGAAGTTGTTTCCATACCATGTATCTGATCAGTTGTGCATTAGCAGATTTTCTGGAATATCGGGATTTATATTTTAAAAAAATATTTAAGAAGCCGCTTCCATAATTTCATAGCTAACAATGAACTTTAGGTAAATATGCATCCGAATATCCGATCTCTAGTCATCATACAGTCGGCCGCACATCAATGATAAAAAAACTAAACTCCATTTATTTTTCCGAATTACGACAGTAATTGTGTTATATTGTTGAAATTCTCAATTCTTAATTGCGTACCATAATGTATATAGTTGGTAGGGAAATAATTATATTATTCAAAATTATGGATCCTGTCGGGCACAGCATAGATCAAGTAGGAGACAGAAAGAAGAACACTGGGTGTTTAATGTGGATACATTTTATTTTTAGTTAAGATAGAAATAGTAAATTACTTCACTTTGGAGCTCATTGTTTTAAATGAAAATGGTAATTAGATTACATTGCTTTGTATTTATAGTGAAATAACGGAGTTTATTATACGGTCGTATCTGTTTGTTCCGGCTAATCTCCAAAACGGCTTAACCGATTTTGATGGGAATTTCACTGACAGATAGCTGATGATGTAAGGAATAACTTAGGCTTTACTTAACTTACTTTTATTTTAAAAATTCCTCGGGCAGCAGCTAGTGTTATCTATAATAAATGGAGTATAGTGGGTGTAAGCTGGCCTCGCATTCTATTGAAACTCAGTATTACGTTAGGCCAGCTCAAGTTCAAAGTGTTACTACTGACGTTCGGTTTATTGTACGATAATTCTAAAATAATAATAATATAATGATAATATTAAAGAGCATTACCTCTCTTCTATACAGTAATATTCTACATATAATATATATGTATGTATATTATAGGTAATATTTATATGTGTATGTAGTTTTATTGTATACTAGCTTTTGCCCGCGGCTTCGCCCGCGTGGATGTCGGTTATCGCATAAAAAAGTACCCTATGTACTACCCTCTCCATATCCCAGGCTATATCTCAAAATTCTAACTTAATATTAATTTTAATGTGACTCACTATGTGTTTATTACCGAGCTGGTAATGAGTTGAACTATCGAACTAATGTGCACACTAATAGGGTTGAAAATAAAACCACAATTGTGTACTGTACTGATCTAAGCTGGTATATTTAATTAAAATTGCGAGACCCCAACCAAATCGCGGTAACGAAACCATAGCGAGATCTATTTCGACGTCAACGCCATCTATCGAGCTTGACATCAAACTTTTAACATTTCACAATAATAACTATGGTTTTATGGTTTCTTCATGAACACTATGTGAATAGAAACCGAAACAAATGATTTAATATAGTAAAAGTACTTATGTTCTGAACGTGAATGAGTCTTTACCTAAAGATAACAAACACAAAATCAAAATACGAAATTTCACTCAAATTCTTAAAGCAATCAATTGTACCAAATACAACACGAAATAAAATTGCGACACAAATAATAATTTTAGAATAATTCACGTAAGTACTAACGATGTAAAAACAAAACGAAATCCTCCGAAATGTCGCATGGTACACCGTTTGTCCTGAGAAAACGCTCGAAATGTCTAACTTTTCTCAGGGTCACGTTCGCAATTGGACGAAATATTAGACATTTATTTTGTACTTGCAACACGATCTGGATGTAGAATTCGATTAATCGAATAATACTTGACCGGTTGACATTTTAGCGGGAACACCACTAAACGAACGAAAAAAGAAAACAAAATACGTCTATACTCTGTGGTCGTGTGGCGGTGTGACGCGATGCTTAATGTAAACATTCATCAAGGTTATACGTGCGTAAAGTAATGGATTCAATGAGAAAACGGTTTAATCTTAGAAGAATCTTATACAGAATTACTGAGAAATAAGTGTAGATTTCGTATTGAGTGTTAGTTTATCGAAAAGTGATAAATATGTCAGTGAAAAAGTAACGAAAGTTTTGGAATGCACAAATTTTGATCATAAGGCCGCCGTGTTTAGTAATGTTTTTATGATAAATATTCTTGTATACTGTTTGAAATACACGTAAGTAGCTAGTTTATTTATCTACGAACATAATTTGGCTAATAGCTACCGATATTATAGCGTACTGTTATCGTAATCGTAGTTCCAAGAGTAAAATTCATCTACGAACATAATTTGGCTAATAGCTACCGATATTATAGCGTACTGTTATCGTAATCGTAGTTCCAAGAGTAAAATTCGGCAAACAAATACCTACAAAAAGTCAATAAAATGGATATAGTATGTTATCCTTAAGAGATAGACATATGCCATCACGGACTTTTTTGAAGACCTTTTTATGATACACAATTCCACCATACATTATTTTGTTATATCTCAAAGGGTTTAGACAGCGTTTTCGTTGAAAGCTCCCAGACGGCTTATTTTTTTCCGACACCTCCAACAAATATCGTTAATTCATACAAAAATGCATACAAAAACATAACAAATTATATACTAAAACCTTCCTAGAGAGCCAAGCTATCCATTGGTGAAAACAGCATGAGAATCGGTGCAGTAGTATTTGAGTTTATCGCGAACAGACAGACAGACAGACAGACAGGCAGACAGACAGACAGGCAGACAGACAGACGCGGCGGAGGACTTATAATATGTAGTGATGTAGTGATAGTTATAGTTTTGTTTTAAGTGTTTTAATTGAAATGTTTCTTGTTTAACTTTTCTACACACTGTGTGTTCATTTCTTATCCAACTTTCCTCTCGCAGGTCTGCTGGAAGAAATTTCTTTTGAAATAAGCAGTACCTTTGTGCTCTTCTATGTTAATATATTGTCCTGTCAAGTATTTTGTGTGTATATAAATAAATAAATAAACACTGGCATGACGTTCTTCCTTTGTTATATTCTTCCTCACTTACTTTTGTCTCGTGACGTCTTAAATGAAAATTGACCTTAGGTTACGCATTTGTCCAATGAAAAGTCGATTAAAAACACGATCTTCTAGGTAGTTATATACGACCAAACTGATATACCTACCCTGTTATTCAAAATGTGGGGAATGCGGGATCAAAGTATAATTATGTTCCCAACTTTAAATTAAAAACATCTAATTTTCCATTCCATTATTTAAAAAAAAAAAAATATCAAAAGACCAATTTCCCACCAATCGAAATTGTTTATTCTACCGCCATCATTCGCTCCTATTCTTTATCATCAAGCCGCCATCTTGGAAATGCGTCCACTTTAATTAAACTTCAAAGGTGCGTACTGGGTAGGAAGCGTTTCGAGTTTTCCGTGCAGACGGTATTATGGTAAACTCGATAATTACTCTGCCCTAATTTTCGCTTGAGTTACAGTAAAGGTCGAATATTTGATAGTATCGGGTGGCTGTCTTGACATAGTTTGTTTTGTTTTTAAGTTCGAAGAAGCACCTAATCAGTCTATGTCAACAAGCCATCTTGTTTACTAATAACAATAATTATTTTTCCTGGGTTTCTACTGTCTCGTTGGTCTAGCGGTCATACGAGGATACTAGGTGTTTCATCCTAAATTTATGTACGTAATACAAGTGCATCCCGTAAAGGGCTACGCCCAATTTTGGTGCATTTTTTTTTTTTTTTTTGATGGCTCACTAACGCCAACTTTTGAGATGTGTAGAGCACATCCATTCAAACAATAGTTACTATGGCAGCTAAGCTCTAAGGTACATCCGTCTCGAGTTATGCACCCTAATCTATGACGCGTATTTAATTAGGAAAACTGAAAATATGAGTTACCTTTAATGATCCTATACTATTTATTTCATAGTAAAAACTCTATTGGACTCAAGATGCATCATATTGACGTAAGTGGCATAGTGTGACATCAAGTTACACTTCACCGTAACAATGTCATGAGTATTTTATTAAAAAAACTGAAACAGAGCGATACAGAGCGAAATACAAAAACGGTAAGAACGATCTTAACGAGTCACGGGACTGCTTTCTAGAACATTGCAATGTTACCACTATAAAATATTATGATTATTACTCTAACACCCCTCATAAAATATTTTATACAAACTGAAAAAAACTTGTTTCATTACTCAACCAAAAAATTACATTTGTAGAACTTAAATTACAAAATCTCCAATTACAAAACAGTACCTACCCTCTCTAGTTTTTAAATATGTCCAGAACAGGACAGGACCAACTGAGGTTTGAGTACTAGAAAAGTAAGAAATCGAAAAAAAAAAATCCCTACATTTCGTAGGAAACAAGACTCCAACTCAACTTAAATGATGGATAGACGCCCATTTGTGATTACAGAACATGGAGAATTAACTTTATGACAACACATGTTTCCAAATAAATAAATGATTTGATGATTTGATTTGATTTTAAGTATTTGTTACCAGTTGATGGCAATAGGCTAGCCCCCTATTACACGAGACCTAAACATAGCTGGCGTGGAGTAAGAATAAAGTGTGAGAGTGAGAGTGAGAAAGAGAGTGAGTGAGAAAGAGTGAGAATGAGAAAAACTGATAGTGAGAGTGAATAAGTAAGAAAGAGAGTGAGAGAGAATGTGAGAACGAGTAAGAGTGAGAATGAGAAAGAGTGAGAGTAAATGTGATAGCGTGAGTGAGAGAGGTTAGAAAAGTGAGTGTGAGAGTGAGAGTGAGAAAGAGAGTGAGTGAGAAAGAAAGAAAGAGAGTGAGAATATAGTATGAGAGTAAGATAGAGTGATAGTGAGAGTGAGTAAGAAAGAAAGAGAGTGTGAGTGAGAATGAGAGAAAATGAGAAAGAGTAAGAGTGAAAGCGAGAAAGAGAATGAGAGTAAGTGTGAGAGTGAGTGTGAGCTCTATGTTTTACACACTCTCTCTTACTCCCTATCTCATCCTCATTTTGTTTATCACTCTCACTCTTTCTTACTTTTTCTAATTTTCTCACCCTCAGTCTCTTTTTCACTCTCTATTTCTCAATACTATCTACCCTTATATGCCTAATACCCTTTTATGATTATTTCCCTCTCTCTAACTCTATTTTTCAGTCTCACTCTCTGTCTCACTCTATCTCAGTCTCACTCTCTCTTTTTTCTCACTCTCTATCTCACTCTCACTCTCTATCTCATACAGTCACCCTTTTTCTCACTCTTACTCTCACTACCTATCCCAGTCTCTTTCTCTCTCTCACTCTTTTTCTTACTTTCACTATCTATCTCACTCTAAAACCAAAAGAAAGGGGTCAAAGTCTCTTTTAAAGTCCAGACATAACCTTGGTGAGATTATGTAAGGACCATCATGTAGATCCTGTCTGAAACGGTATTTTGAGGACCACATAGGGTGCGAACCGAGTGCACGCTCGACTCGAGCGTACGACGGGGCGGCGCGTGCGGCGTTTATGTTAAACACATACAATCCCTTGCGAGTGTCCCGAGTGGCGGCGAGCGGCACGCCGAAGAATCTTTCGCCGCTTGCACGCGACGCAGAACGCCCCGCCGCACGCCATTTCACTCAGGCCGTACACATATATTTGAGTGGACCTGTCCAGTCAGTCTAAGCATTTTTCAGTAATCGTGTAGTTCAACTCAGGACTTAAGGAGCTCAATAACTCGATGAACAATTGTGTATTTTGTATAAGTTTTTTTCTTTTTGGTTTGTGTAACTAAATAAATAAATAAATGAACAAAAAGAAAAATTCCGCTTTTCCAAAGAAAGGAAATTTGGGTAGGCCGCATATAGTACTCAAAATGTGAGACCATCATTAAAACTGAGGAAGAGAACAAGAAAATTCGAAAAGAAAAAAAAAATTACCCACATAGTGGTCACATTCACAATAATTAAAGTAATATAATATTATTAAAAGTAAATATTCATGTCATTATCTTATATATAAAATTCTCGTGTCACAATGTTAGTTACCATACTCCTCCAAAACGGCTTGACCGATTTTTATGAAATTTTATATGCATATTTAGTAGGTCTGAGAATCGGCTACTATCTATTCTTTTTTAAGTTTTAGGTAGGTAGATAGGGTAGGGTAGGGTAGGGTAAGGTAGGGTAGGTAGGTAGGTAGGTAAGTAGAGTAAGGTAGAGTAGGTAGGTAGGTAGGTAGGGTAGAGGTAGGTAGGTAGGTAGGGCAGGTAGGGTAGGGTAGGGTAAAGTAGTGGAGTTTATACTATAGCTTTTGACAGAATGAAGTCTATCGGGTTAGTATCTATATAATATTTCAGCATTGATAATAATGTAAAAAAATGGAATAAAATGATGATTTTGAGAAAAGAAAAGAAAAGAGAAAACGGGCATAACACACTCATCTTTAGCCACTGCCAAACTCTTAGTAGGTACTCGTAGGTATATTTCCAAAAACAATAAATTAGGTAGACATCAAGGAAATAGTCAGTATAGTTTCAGTAGAACGCTCCGTCTCCCATAGGTGTGATTTATCTCAATAATTGGACCTCACGTCACGAGAGAGACTATTTGTTTGAAGATACTCCGATTCTACTTGGATTTTATTTGGGACTCGGATCTTCATTGGTTTTTATCGGGAATTCGGGAGGAAGGATGTTCGTAAGTAGAGATTCTTAGAAATTGTCGTCAATATTCTTGGTAACACTTTCAGTGAAAGAAATACTAAAGGTACATACTTGCATATTGTTATTTATTACAGGGATATAACTTAGTAATTTCATGTAAAAAACTAAATTAAAATATTTTAATTCATGTAAACCTACGTGGGCACTTATGAAACGTCAGAAGCTAGATGCACGATTCCAATTGGTCGTTTCCTATGTAGAAGAGCCTGCAAGAAACTCCACGGTTACTCTTTTGAAAAGTATTGTCTTTTATTATTTATTTATTTATTTATTTAATACTTTAAGCACACAAAATGTACAGAGGCGGACTTAAATGCAATAGGCATTTTCTTCCAGTCATCCTTTGGGTAATGCAGAGACAAACAGTAGTAAGTAGGTGCAATAGCGAGAATTAAGGAATAAATATTCATTTACTTACAAAGTTATACATATACCTATTAAAAACTATACATTTAATATATAAGGTGTATCTATTCAAACACGAAATACTTTAAGAGAAACATCTATAGGTGGTAAAAAAGCCATAGCAGTGAAAAAAAATATTGTTTATATAAATGTTTTATATTTTTACATAATTATTATAATTTTTACTTTGCTTGAGACATTTTGCAAAAAACCTTTACTTACTTATTCTATCAATGACACGACTGGACGCGGTGACGGTGGCGAAACGAGCGCGATGTATTTTGATAACTAATCATCTTAACAAGTAATTTTTAATTACTTAATTTTTCTAAATAATATACTCAGATTAAAAAAAAAATCGTTTCCATGGCTTATTTACCACCTACAGGTGTATCTGTTAAAATATTTCGTGTTTGAATATATACACCCTATATACACCTTATTATATATAAATACTAGCAGACCCGACAGACTTCGTTCTGTCAAAAGCTATAGTATAAACTCCACTACTCTAACCCTACCCTACCCTACTCTACCTACCCTACCTACCCTACCTACCTACCTACCTTCCCTACCCTACCTACCTACCTAAAACTTAAAAAAAAAAATAGATAGTAGCCGATTCTCAGAAATACTGAGTATGGATATAAAATTATATAACGCAAGTATCACGATATGTATGAAAACCAAACGTGCCATTTTTTGACTACCTACTATAACGTCACAAGCACTATTTAGTGATGGAAAAGTGCGTATACTGTACGAATCCTATTTATTAGTAATTTTATACATTAAAGAATTATTAAGAATCATTTAAATAGATTAATTAATCGATTTTGTGACAGAGTTACAAGACAGAGTAGTAGTAACTTACGATTCTTGTACGTAAGATGCGGACGCGAAGTAGTTGCTCTTGCGTTATCTAAGTCTATCTACAATCTGTTCCTACAACGTTCTCACATTCACAAAATAGAAAAGAAATTATGTAAAAGATTTTAATTATATACTTAAATAAAAATGAAAACGTGTTAAAACCAAATTACATGATTGCCAAAATAAAACTACGGTAGAAAATCTGAATATAATAAATATCATGTCCACAAAAGCCTCTAATAAAGAGTTGAAATTAGAAATTGTAGGTTTACTATAATATCAAATAATGAAAAGATTACGTCAAGGAACTAAGAAAAAAAAAACCGTTATTTGGGAGCAGTTAAAAGACATTTACATAGTTATGCCGTTATTGAGGAAGCCACATGTGCAGAAGGAATTATTGCCAAACTTCCTTGTCTTCAACGTAAAGTTTTTAACGTTCAATAGCATTGCATGAGACCCTATACAAAAATAAACTCATACAAGTCTAATTACTACACCGGAAAATCTAAAAATAAAGAAAGGATTCCACGGATATTTAGATATCTAACACTGGGTTAAAAACCCAAACAACATGTAAAACTCAGTTGAGAATTGAATGTAACATACAATTTGGATGCAATGCTAGTAAAACCGGCCAAATGCGTGTCGGACCACGAACAATGTTCAATTATCATTTAAAGTGAAAGTTTGCGAGCACATTCGTAAGATGCTGGCAGTATCATCACAACGTTAATCTCCCATTGTTTGTCTTATTTGTTTTAGTATATTCGTGTATTTATGTATGTTTATTGTTTGTATTTATATAGAAATTGGAAATTTGGTATATATATTAAGTTATTCCAAGATTTTTCGTAATTGCACCTACCACTGTTTGCCTCTGCATCACCCAAAGGTTGACTGGTAGAAAATGCCTATGGCATTAAGTCCGCCTCTGTACATTTTTGTGCTTGAAGTATGAAATAAATAAAGAATAAATAAATAAACAATGAAGGATTCCGTAGTTTGAACGGATTTATCCCAAGAACAAACTTAACATTCTAGTTGAAATACATGTTCTCCTATACATTCCAACTGAAAATATAAGTTTGTAGAATAGAATAGAATACTCTTTATTACACACTACAAAAATTACAAATAGGTACGTATGGAAGAAAAACGGGTTACACGGATTTACGGGTTACGTAAATTACAGATATGTTTGTACGCACAATATTGCGAGATTTACAATGTTATATTAAGACCATAGACTTCTTATTAATTTTCCTTAATACATAAGTATAGAACTATTTTCTGTATTTTTATTTTATTTTAGGCACAGTAGTTTCGGAGATAAGGAGGTCATGGTCAATTTTCATCAATTTTCTTCAATAACTTTTAAAGTTTTTGTATTAAAAAAATAAAAAAATATACCTGTAATCCTTACAATAAGCCCTTTTAATTGATATTTAACATGGTACAATTGCAATTTTTTTTTAATTTTTCTTATTAACCCTAAAGTTACCCCATATTTAAAATTCGTTTATTTTCATTCATAATGTGTATTAAATTTCAACTTAATCGGTCCAGCAAAATCAGAGCAAAAAGGCTGTGACAGACGGACAGACAGACAGACACACGAGTAATCCTATAAGGGTACCTTTTTTTTTTCCTTTTGAGGTACGGAATTCTAAAAGCAAATATATACCAAGTAAACTTAAACTAATTATTTTTTATTTTCTGCAAATTACACAGGCGTATCTCAAAGTCCCTAATTTCTTTTCCAATTTCATATCTAACGAATTCAAAACAAGCAAGTAGTATCTTAAAATAACAAAGAAATATGAATCGCCATTATCTAAAACGCCAGCCTTGAATTTCCTCTAATATCTCACAATTGGCTTACTTTAGCGATGAGGAGACACTCATTTTTCTCTATTATAATCCTCATTTACCTGAAAAAGACTTTACGATGAACAACACAGAGTTGAATTTTCTAGGCACCAAAGATTTTTCATCAACAAATTCGTAGTATGGAGACAGGTTTCAGTAGTTGGATTTGAAAGATAAGAATATTATAGGTGCTTTCATTTCCGTAGAGTTTGAATTAAAGTAGGGTGCATCAGGGTGTTGAACTTTCAACTTTTCTAAAATGTGGGGGCAGTAAAATAATGTGAGAACTGAATCGTGATAATGCATTTTGTGTGGCAAAATTGGGATCCAATAGAATCTGTGTCGCAACCGTTTTTTGTTTTTGCTTTGTTTTGTAAATCATAAATAAATCATAACGTTTATTTGTGAAATATAGGTCATAGATCATACATATAAAATAGCTCGCTATGTATTGTCATAAGACATACAAATATGCTACCATTTACCGGGTAATATGTCTCTTATTGACTTGAATGTGCCCTGGCGGCTGAGAGTATGTCATGCTCACTCAAATGTCTCGCTGATGTTGGCGTGTGTGTTGGGTCATTAAGTTCCCTTCAAAATGGTTTAGCTAAATGGTGCTGAGCCATGCGTCATGTTCGTGAACGGGCGCCGTCAGTTGGGACTGGTCATCTCTTAGCGGCCACGGCTTGTTTTAATTTTTTAATTGTTTTTATTACGGACGCTTCTAACGTGCACGTCTTTCTACATTGTTCTCACATGTATAACTTCAACATGAATGATGTAACCCATATTTTGTAACAATATTTTGTTTTAAAAGAGTGTCCGTGGAGTTTCTTGTCCGTTCTTCTCCATAGGAACCTACTACGCTTTGGAATGGGCAACTAGCTTCATTTTTCTGACTGACCGACCCCTTGACAATTCAAAAGTACCTGTATTTGGTTTATTTGAAATAAATGCTTTGAGTTTGAGTTTGGGTCACTTGCAAAGTTTTAATATTTAAAAAAAATAAAAATGGTATTAATAAAAACAAAAATTCCAATAGTCATTAAAAAATAATAATTGTTTATCGTTTAAAAACTCGTCTATTGTATAGTAGCATTTGTCAAGAAGAAATTTTGACAATGGCAAAACTAAATCTTCTTCCTGCCATCCTAGGTGATATTTAGTCTGAACGGCCCAAATCCGTAAACAAAAATCGTCTACGTTCCAAACTTGTTTACAAATTTTTATCACCAGTCCGGTGATAAAAATGTGTAAACAAGTTCAATGTCATAAACTACATCAAGTACATTAGGGTGCGAAAGTTAAAAGTTGAAATATAAATTTTATTTTTTACTTAGATTTGTATTATCTTCTTTAGAAAAATCAATCAACAATAATACCTATAAAATGTTTACAAAAGTTAAATTTCGTAACTATTTATAATTTTTTATATACAAAGCAAAATAAAAACTGTATTGTTCTGTAGATTTTTACACAACCATTTGACAGTGAATCATTATCGTTTGCGTTACTAGATGATGAAAGTCATCATCTGTCTTATCTAAATTTTTCCCAACTATATTAGGGTCGGCTTCTAGTCTAACCGGATACAGTTGAATACCCTTTAGTAAGACGGCTTGTCAGACTTTTGGGCTTCTGACTACGCGTAATGACAGCAGGGAACAACGGTTTAACGTGCTTTCCGAGTCACGGAGTGGTCTTGATATGTAATGAATGGTAACTCATCCACGTATCGGCCTCGGGAAGCGTAGCTTAGCCTTCGATCGACCTGTGCGGCTGTTAATATTTAGGTACTAGATGATTAAAGTGCTACCATAAATAGTAGCAGTATCCAAAATTATACAATAAAAATAAATTATTATTATAACAACAACAAATAATTATAATAATAATAATAAAATAATTATAATAATTATTATTATTATTTTTATTTATCTTTTTTTATTATTTTCTTTATAATTTTGGATTAAAAAAAACGAAATATAAAAGAAGATATTTAAAAAAGTAAAAAAGGGTTATACGAGTTATAACGAGCTCAATTTAGACGCTGTATATGATTGAAAATATTATAATTGCTGTTTTATTAACGTCCTAGTATAACACAGTTGCAACAGTTTTAAATAATAACGTATAATGCATAAACATGTTAAGTAGTTATAATATCACAAGGATAGCGCAAAATTAAACCGCGAAGTTATACTATTAACAATTTCCTAGAAAGATATCGGTTATAAATTAATTAATTTAGAGTAGTAAGTAAATGAAACGTGGTTTCTAGTTAAGGTTTCGATGTATCCCTCGTCGATTGCTCAGTCTTGCACGTGAACCACCTAACAAAGTACGAAGATATCACCAACTTCAGTTACCATAATAATGATAGATACGTCCCAAAAACTGGCACAGAACTTATTCAGAGATACATCTAGTTGCAAGTGTTAGCTGTATACGAATAAATCGAGCTTATGAAGTCTGACAGCTAGGAAAACAGCATTGCAGAATATTAAGATGCTCTTCCATTGCTGCATAGGATTGGTATTGTTATTTTAGTAAAGCGAGTAATACTCATAAGGAAGTAGTTTACGTACTGACGCTTTATTTTAAACTTCAATCAATTTAGTACATGAATTACACAATTTATTAAATGATATATACACACAATTTATTAATTTATTAAATGATGAAAAAATAAAGATATAAAAGCTTGTCGCGAGATTTGCGTAGTTTATAGGAAACATTTTCTTTCATAGAATTACTGCCCGTGGTGTGTACACAATTTTACGTCTTCACTTGGCCACAATGCGAGTTTAACTGTACGCGTAGCGTACGGTAAAACTCACATTATGGCCAGGTGTGACGTAAAAAATAAAATATATATATATTATTTTTATATTTTTGCCGTAGATAAAATTAAGCATTGATTCCTTCATTTTAATATGTGCACATTATAAAGACTCACACTGTATATATGATAGAAGCAATTTAAGTCCAGAAAATTGCTAGACCTTGACACGTTGGGACTACCTCAAACGCTCCGCGTTATGAGGCGTGCAAAAGATGGATAGAGAGTTCTGTAGCTAAATCACTTTCCACATTGCGCTTGACAATTCGATCTTCTCAAAGATTCTAAAACCCGAAGCTAAGATATACATGTCTACACGTTTATAGTATTGTGTAGCAATGGCACAGCGCCTTAGCGTTCCCCTCAGGCCATATATCATGCTTTAGCGTACTGAGACGATCGTAGGCGTTCAACGTGGGTGTTGTTTGTTTATGCACTGCTTCAACGATTTACATGCGATTTAGAGGCCTTTGATGTTGTTTCTTACAGGTTGTAAGTTAGGAGTAGTTACAGTCAAGAATTTATTGTGAAAAAAGGAATGTCTTCTTTCATTGATAGGTACCTAGGTGCTTTTCCAAAAATTTGCTTGTGATTATATTTTTGTCTCTTCTTCTTTTCGTGTGGTTAGTTAAAGTCAAAGTCAAATCATTTATTTCAAATAGGCATGAAGATGCACTTATGAACGTCAAAAATTACATGAATAGTTAATTGATTCTAGTTGCGCCATCCAAAAGGTAGTTATGTATGGAGAAGAATGGGCAAGAAACTTAATACTTACTCTTTTAAAATGTTAACAATAGTTTGTATACATTAGTTAATAATTATAGGTGAAGACGATGTACCTAGAATAAAAATAAAAATTACTTGCCACAATTGGTAAAAAGAATGAAAAGTGAAGTAATGACAGAAAAATTAATAAATGCGATAGGTACATGGTGCTCACATATTTACAAACATTGTACTATATGATTTTCGAAAAAAAAAAAAAAATTACATATAATAAGTGTGTGAGTTAAATTTATATTAATCACAGAAAATAAAAATTAATATCATAAAAATTATATAGTTACCAACCTGGTGTCAGAGTTTTTATGCCGTCCATGGGCATCTGACTTAACTACACTGTATGCGGTCGAGAAATATCTCTCAGGTATCCAGATTTCCCAAAAAATGTTTTCCTTCACCATTTTTAGGGTTCCCTAGTCAACAAGGAACCCTTTTAGTTTCGCCATGTCCGTCTGTCTGTCTATCCGCAGTTTAGCTCAAAAACTATTGATACTAGAAAGTTGTAACTTGGCATGAGTATACACGTTAATGACGCCAAAAACTTGGTAAAATAAATTTTGAAAAAAAAAATATTTTCGTAATGGTAATTCACATAAAATGGCGAAAAAAGAGGTTACATTTTCTTTTAAGTACTGATTTTAAGAAATAATAATTAACAAATAATCATACCGTAATTATTTTTATAAATTTCCGGTTTTAAACAAAGTTGTTCCGGTTTTCAAAAACAGGAGATTTTCTGGTATAAAATATTTTATGATACTGGTAACAATGCAGGAGATCCAAACATTTTCAAATGTTATACATCTTCAACAACACTTATATTACAACTCTCATTCATAGATTAATATTGTAAGTAGCATATCTAGCCACATTTTGGATGAAAACGGCAGTAAACTGTTTCGAGTGGAAATCGATTTTGGGAGGCTTACGTCTAGCACTGGACTTAAAACGGCTAATTATGACGATCATATGTATCATATCGTATGATCATATGTATAATGTATTGTGTAGCATGTCTCCGACATACTACACAATACATTGTTTGGCAACGGTATTTTGTTTGCATAGTTCTTATAATTAATTCACTTTAATTTAGCGATGACTATTTACAAAAAAAGAATATGATAAAATGTTTTGTACCACTGTCCTGTCATTTTGACAGTGACATTTCTTGACATTACTTTGTTTACATAAATTATCTGAATTAGAGACTTTGGGTATACATGATAAGTTTGTTCTTGGGATAAATTCATCCCAACTACGGAACCCTTCATTGTGCGTGGTCCCACACGCACTTGGCCGGTTTTTTAAGTTGAGAATTATTATTACAATTTTTTTTTAAATATTTGATAGTCGTTATCGGTCAGTTAGAAGCTCGAAAGTCTGAGTACCAGTCCTAACAAGGGCTATCGTGTTACTCAGGAATTGGGTATCTCAGATAGTCACTCCATGTAAGATATTGGTATTGGTATACTGCTGTAGCCAGACTAGAAGCAAACCCGCAAAATAGAAAAAGAAAACCGCAGATAATGATGATCAGGGCTTCATAAGCGAGACTGACAATCTGTTGCATGTTCTTCACTACCCATATAAACATGCGAATTCACTATTTATTCAGAGGATATTCAGTGAGGGATGAAAAATCGACTCCCCAAATATTAAACTTAAAAAAGTATAGTATCAGAATTTTCGCTATATGATATTCTTGTATGAAGATAAAACCCAATATTACTACAAAACAAAGTTTTGTGTAAACTAACTCGAAAGACTGACTGTATCGAAGCTTTACCAATATGTTTGAAGGTGCAATGAACTCTTCATTTTACTGTCTGTTGAACAATTCAAGATGGATGCCGTGGGTTATGATGGGATAATTCTATTAAGGGCCTATACTACCTCAAATGGCTTAGCATGATCCTCCGTTATGTCGAATATACTGCAGCATTAATTTTGAAATAAATATATGGTAAAGTTGAGGATTAATGTTAAGTACTATGTTAGCCGAAAACACGATTCCATAAAATTTTCTCGATAGAAAAAAAATCCAAAGTTCCCTCCAAACCGAACAATAAACCGCTGGTATTCAAAAAATACTTCAAATTAGATAATGAAACTTTGCATATTAACTGAACTTACTATAAAGCAGGAGCCTAAGTCTACTAATTTACAAACGTTGCAATGGTCTCGCCATTATGAGTATTTGACAGTGTTTGTATGGCAAATGTGTCATAAACTCACAATGAAGAGACCATTGCAACGTTTGTACATTAGTAGACTTGGCCCCCTGGTCTTATGTCATTAACTTTTTTTAAATGACCATTATTTTCACCGTAAAAAGAAATTACCTAAACTATCGGCGCCTTGGAGCCTTTTCCCTGCCGCCCTGTCTCGCTTGCTCGCGTGACCGGTAGCAATAGTGTGCGAGCGAGAAACAGAGTGAGGTGGCGCTGAGGTGGTATAGACTCTTAACAGATTGTCTTTTGGTATAGACTCTTAACAGATTGTCTTTTGTTTTTAGATATTTTGTGTTCGATTGCAGTACATGAAGAAAAGGATTAATTGCAAAACAACTTGTGAAATGGTTTGTCAAATGTAAAAGAGCATAGCAGGAGGTTGGTACTGCAGTTTAGAAGTAAAGGTTCTGATGAAATTAATTTTCACACTGCATAGTTTTCTTATTATAAATACACCGGTAAAGTCCGTGTCAGGTCATACATTCCAACTGCAAATATAAGTTTGTATGCATAATATTGAGTGATTTACCATGTAAGTTTAAGACCATAGACTTCTTATTGGTTTTCCTGTAATCTGTAAGTATAGAACTAGTTTCTTTATTTGTTACAACATTTTTGGCTCCGTAGTTTCGGAGATAAGTGCAGGTGGATGGTCAATTTTCATCTATTTTCTTAAATAACTTACAAATATTCGGACCAAATAGACTGTGACAGACAAACAGACACACGAGTGATCCTATAAGAGTTCCGTTTTTTCATTCGGACGTACGGAACTCTAAAAATTAACGAGCTTTATGAGTTTATGACGCTTACTCACTGCGATCTGCGATCTTAGCCATCTCAGAAGACGCTATTTAAAAATAACCTGTTACAAACTCAAATTTCCATTAGGACACCAAATCAAACCAATCAAAAATTAATTACAAAGCGCTAGTAAATCGTGTCGTGTACGAAAACCACTGAAATACGAATGTTATAACAATCTGGATTATTGATGATTTCAGTTTCAAACACGGTTCTTTTGAGCAGTGAGATGTCTCTTATTGACTTGAATGTGCCCTGGCGGCTGAGAGTATGTCATGCTCACTCAAATGTCTCGCTGATGTTGGCGTGTGTGTTGGGTCATTAAGTTCCCTTCAAAATGGTTTAGCTAAATGGTGCTGAGCCATGCGTCATGTTCGTGAACGGGCGCCGTCAGTTGGGACTGGTCATCTCTTAGCGGCCACGGCTTGTTTTAATTTATTTTAATTTTTTAATTATTTTTATTACGGACCCTTCTAACGTGCACGTCTTTCTACATTGTTCTCACATGTATAACTTCAACATGAATGATGTAACCCATATTTTGCAACAATATTTTGTCTTATAAAAGAGTGTCCGTGGAATTTCTAGCCCGTTCTTCTCGTTAGGAACCTACTACGCTTTGGAATGGGCAACTGGCTTCATCTTTCTGACTGAACGACCCCTTGCTTTGCGTTTGAGTTTGAGTCAGTGTAGTGAACGATGGGCCAAGTTTGCAGCATTTTAAATTAGGCAAGTACTCTACATTACCCCCACAAAAACAGTCTTCTAAGTTTTCTGAGTAAAACTCGTAAAACGAAACACATTTTATCAATTAACTAACTTCTGCCCGCGGCTTTGAACGTGGTATTTTTTCTAAAATAAAAGTATTTTACGTACCTTCATCATCATCATTTCAGCCGAAAGACGTCCACTGCTGGAGATAGGCCTCCCCCAAGCACCGCCACCTCGACTGGTTTTGTGCTTCCCGCATCCAGCGGATTCCTGCGGCTTTCATAAGGTCATTGGTCCACCTTGTGGGAGGCCTTCCCACGCTACGTCTTCCGGTACGCGGTCGCCACTCTAGAACGTTTCGACCCCAACGACCATCTGTTCTGCGAGCAATGTGCCCTGCCCATTGCCACTTAACGTACCTTAGTTACTAATTATAACATGAGCTATCTGTTAGTGATTTTTTTTTATTTTGAAGTGAAAACTTCATTAGGCGCGTTAGGGCTCGTGTACACGGTACCGCCGCCGCGCCGCTACCGCTGCGCCGCCGCGGCTCTGCGCTGTATATACGAGCCGCCACCGCGCTGCTGCCGTGCCGCCACCGCGCCGCTGCCCATTTATTGCATTACCGGCCGCGTAAAAACGTGCACCGCTTGCACTTGCTTACAAAATTTAACTTATTAGTAAACTATCATGGAGTTTTGATAACGAAACGTTTATAAGTTTAGTAGAGGATAGAGAAGTGCTATGGGACAAACTGGACATCTTAATGCGACACGTGTGGTCTTCGTGCCTAGCAATGTGTAACTAACAACCGTATAGGGTATGGTGAAATCAAGCGGCGGCGGCGGAGCGGGGGCGGTCTCGTGTATACAGCGCAGAGGCGCGGCGGCGGAGCGGTGGCGGCACGGCGGCGTTGTCGTATACCCGAGCGCTTAGGCACTTTTTGGTAGCGGAAAAACTTATGGGTTTGCGATCGTCACCGAACGCTTTCCATGAGCTATATGTTGTATACTGTGTATATATTTGTACTTTTTGGGTGAACAAAAATCATGGAACTCGCGTCTTCGTCACCAAACGCTTTAGTTACTTAGTTTTCACTTCTATCGCCAGTCCCAAAAGACTGTCCCGTTTTTGTTGTAATGACTTATATAATTTCATATGCATGTAATAAATAGCTGTTGTTTTGATATTACAAACAGACTCTTCAATTTTATTTATTTGCAAAGTTCAGCAGTCAGTGTCATAATGGCCCGTTGGTTAAGGCCTCGCCTCTCATGCATGAGAGGCGATGGGTTCAAATCTGGGCAAGTACCAATATGACTTTTTCAATTCATATGTACTTTCTGAGTTTATCTTGGACATTACTGACATCGTTGAAGGAAAAACATCGTGAGGAAACCTGGACTTATAGTTAATATAAGTCTGAAATCGCCAACCTGTCTTGAGCAAGCGTGGTGATCAATGCTCGTGCTTTCTCTGTATGAGAAGAGGCCTTTGCCCAGCAGTGGGACAGTTATAGGCTGGTATTATTATAGATCAGCAGTATCCTAGAACAGACCAGAAACTGCTAACTATGAATTCTTAAAGTCTAAGAAAAGAAAACAACATTAATCCATTCAAACATCCATTTTCTTCCCCAAAGTCCTCATACGAACATACATACAATCACATTTTTCATATCAATAGCAGCCTAGTTGCCCGGAGCGGCTGTATCGAGCCAGCTAGGAGACCAGTCTATGTAGAATGTGTAATGCATTCGGAATTCCCGTGCACGTAACATGCAAACTAGTATCGACTATTAAGAGGTGTGTATTTTGGACGTCCCGATGTGAATATTTTTGAGAATTTATGGAAAATTTTATTAATTTTTATTTTATGGAACGATAATTGATCTAGCCGTGGGGGGCACATGTGAAAGTAGTCAGTGGAAGATGAAATGAAAACCAGAATGAAATAGAGAGAATACAAATAATCTTTCTATCAGTCTACCACTAACAGAAAGGATAACCCCATGGGATTAAAAAAATATGCAGAAAGCAGTACTTACAAGCAGTAAGTACTGCTTGTAGTTGTAAATTCAATTCAATTTGTTTAATAAAGTAACTATGACTCATTTGTTAGTAAAAAAAAAGTATCCTACGTTAGTAATATGATAATCTTATATATAAAATTCTCGTGTCACAATGTTAGTTACCATACTCTTCCGAAACGGCTTGACCGATTTTTATGAAATTTTATATGCATATTCAGTAGGTCTGAGAATCGACTACTATCTATTTTTTTTTAAGTTTTAGGTAGGTAGGTAGGGTAGTGTTGGGTAGGGTAGGTAGGGTAGTGTAGGGTAGGGTAGGGTAGGTAGGTAGGTAGGGTGGGGTAGAGTAGGGTAAGAAGGTAGGTAGGTAGGTAGGGTAGGTAGGGTAGGGTAGAGTAGTGAAGTTTATACTATAGCTTTTGACAGAACGAAGTCTGTCGGGTCAGTTAGTTTTATATACATCTTAAACATAAATCCTGTACAATACATACAGCGACTATCCGACGCATCACCGCGGCTGCACCATTCCATGGGAAATAGCGCAGCAATGATTCACGTACGAACAGTCCAGCCTGCTCGAAATTAGAGACAAGATACTGCGTTGTTACTGCCCCGCACCCCACGCACCAGGGATGAACAGCGCTTATGCATTATGGCAAAGAAACAGTCACATGTGCGTCCGCAAACATCCCTGATGCGCTGCAGTACCGAGGCAGCCTCAACAGCACCCTGAACGCATAATTGTACTGCACGCGGAGGGCACTGTACGATTTTTGAGTATATCTAGCCCACAATGCTACATGCGAACTACGCATCAAAGACCAGAGCCTCAAGTCTGCTATTACAATAGTGTCAGAATGGTCTCGCCATTGTGAGTATTTGACAGTGTTTGCATGGCAAATCTGTGAAAAACTCACAATGAAGAGACCATTGCAACGTTTGTACATTAGTAGACTTGGCCCCCTGATATGACACAAATCTTTCATTGCTAAAGCAGAGTTTACCGCGTGACTGATAAGTATATATATAACGTCCCGACATCAATCATCGGGCAGTAGCCCACCAAACACAACACCCGTCTGGTCGCAGAATCCTTCCTTTTCTATAGAGCAATGGTTTTCAATGTGTGGGTCGCGACCCCTTAGGGGGTCGCCAAGCCTCTTTAAGGGGGTCGCCGTTACTTTAAAATGTAAAGCTAATAAATATAAAATCATGGCAGGTTGTTTAAAATGTTATATTTGTTAAAAAAAAAAAAAAAATAAAGAAATTAATTAACACAAATCAACAAATACCTAGTAGTCACGTGAATTATTAATATGAAGTTGAACATATGCACCCATTTACATTATTGTGATGGTTGCGCCTGTTTCTCGTTAACCAATTTTTTTTTTTTACACTTTCGGTTAACTCGTTCTCTAAATTTCGGCGATTTCTCTGTTTGCCTTTTAATTGAACCATCGATGAAAACGTTATCTCGTACAAGTAGGAAGTTTCAAATGGAATCAAACACTTCGAAGCTTCTGTGGGTATTCTGTTTTTCTGCTTAACCAAAAAGTAACCAAAGTGATAGACTTGAATTTCAAGTTAGAAACCGCGGAGGGTATGGGGTCGCGAAATATTTTTCCATACTAAGGGGCCACACTATGAAAAAGGTTGAAAAACACTGATATAGAGAATGAGTGAACTTTACACCCTGTTCCGCGTACTTCTATACAGCCATCTGTGCTAAATGCAGGAGTACTCCTAAATTCAGCCCTTATTGGATGGAGGTTTCTATCTCTCAGGAGCCCTAATCACGAGTAGCTTATATTGTTTATCATTTCAGCCGAAAGACGTCCACTGCTGGACATAGGCCTCCCCCAAGCACCGCCACTTCGACCGGTTCTGTGCTTCCCGCATCCAGCGGATTCCTGCGGCTTCCATAAGGTCATCAGTCCACCTTGTGGGAGGCCTTCCAACGCTACGTCTTCTTCATTATTGTTTATGTTTTTACAAAATATCTATAGTTTACAATGTACACATTGCTCATTGAGTAATGAGTATTACTCAGGAGTAATACTCATTACTCAATGAGCAATGTGAAGCAAATCCGTTTTTGAATACAGGTATTCAAAAACGGTTTTGCTTCACAGCAGGATTTACTCAAATAAATCAATTGAATGTGTTAAAAAACTGAAGCATTTAACAAATTTTAGCCAATTTCATTTCGAACCAATGAATATAAACAACAATTTAGATTTACAAAAGGCACATAGCAAAATTGTAATTGCTTTTACGATTCGCTTTTGTGTAAAAACAAATTAATTTAACATGTTTCATTAGATGGACAATACCAGCGGTATTACTAAATACTTTAAGGACTTGGCTAATGTTATATTATATTCTTGGAAATGTTTTTGTAACTTCCGTTTGTTTCAATTTTCGACTGTGATTGGATGCCAACTCAAACTTTTATTTTGTTTTGTTACTGAGGAATTGGAATTGTTGAAGAGTGTTCCGTAAGCCCGAATGAAAAACGGGAACCCTTATATTATCACTCGTGTGTCTATCTGTCTGTCTGTTCATCTGTCACAGTCAAATTGCTCCTAATCTAATGGACCGACTAAGTTGAAATATGGTACACATATGAATTTCTGTGACCCAAACACGTAATAAATGAATTTTGAATATGGGAGTCACTTTTGAGAGGTAAACCTCCCAATAATGTGCGTACAAACTTACATTTGCAGTTGGAATGTATGGGAGAACATGTTATTCATTACAATGTTAATTTTGTTCTTGGTATAAATTCGTCCCAACTACGGACCCCTTTATTGTGCGTAGTCCGACACGCAATAAGCCGTTTTTTTTTTTTCTCTTTCATTGGGTATCTTCCATTCAAAGTGAAACGTCTGAACACAAAATGAATCAAAATTGAATAATGAGTACATTAGTGAACCGATCCAACGATGTCGAATTTCGGCATCTTTCACTCGCTTACCAAATGATCGAAAAATGAAATAGAAGGAGCAGCTGATGAACGTTCATTCCTATGTAATTTTGTCGTGCGAACGTGGAATGAAATTAAAATGAGCCTTCACTTGAGTGAGCTGATTTCTCAACTGTTAGATACCTAGTTTTTATCTGAAGAATAAATAAATTCGTTTGACATTGTCTTCTTTACAGAAGCATTTGTTCCTCATAATTATAATAGTTACCTGATGATTGAAAATTCAGTTCTAACTCAAATAAATGAATAAACAGTCGGTGATCAGAATATAACGTTGTTATGAAAACATTTCTGTGTTTTAAGGGCTCCTTGGTAACAGTAGCCCTTCATCACATCGTCCACGACGATACTCAAAAGTAACGAACTAAAATCAAGAATGAGTAACCAGAATGTCAAAGCACTAGTATTCTAACGTTCCGTATACGATGCAACCAATCAAAAACTATGGTATGTTCCAAAAGTATCTGATAAAAATGTAAACAAATGGAACAAAAAACATAACGTCCGTATGCCAATTTGTAGTGCCCCCTCCAAATGGAGTGCTTTGGTTTCATTGTTTGAATACTTAAAGCCCTAATTCTAACTTTAAGTCACCTTATATATAAGTGTTTATCATTTGAAAATTGAGGTTATTATTATAGTCAATTAATTGATTTATTTATTTCATTCATAAAAATAAAAAATAAAACATGTTTATATATTCAACATAATTGAAATACATTGTGTTGAATATACACACAATTTACATGCAATTTTATATACAAATACAAAGAACTATGAATGATTAATAGAACATTCCAAGTGAAATTCAAAAGTGCCAAACAGTTTTAAATATAATGTCAAACAGTTTTAAATACAATGTTAAATAGTTTTAAATATAATGTCAAACAGATGAAATATGATGTCAAATAGTTTTCATTATAATGTCAAACAGTTTAAAATATAATGTTAAAAGATTGTAGTAGATTACCTATACTTTAGACATATTATTAACTAGCTTCTGCCCGCGACTACGTCCGCGTGAAATTTCGGGCCACCCATCGCGTCGCATCCCGTCGCTCGCCTGCGCTATAACTTCGTTATCACTTAGCGTACTTTCTGACTTTTGTTCTTTTCGCTTGGCTCCTAAGGATCTCATCATCATCATCATCATCATTTCAGCCGAAAGACGTCCACTGCTGGACATAGGCCTCCCCCAATTGGGGGGGTTTGCCATAATCGCCACGCTTGGCAGGCGGGTTGGCGGTCGCAGTATCGTCACCTAAGAGAGAGAGTGGTTTAAGTAATGAATTTACTACTTATTTTGTTACGGAGTTATTTTAAAATTATGATATCTCCTAAGATGTTGATTGAAATCAAGTGATGTCAATGACAATTTTGTTTACATTTAAATACTTGTGATTAATAACATATTTATTTGAATAAGGATTAATATTATGTTGATAAAAGTCCTTCGCAAATAATGCATTAATTTCGAAAAAAATTGATTACCATAAAAAAAGGTTATAGTGAGTTTATCTTAAAAGATAGACATATGCTGTCGCGGATTAGTTTTTAGAACTTTTAAAGAGGAACAATTCCATCATACATGATATTTGCGTAACTTAAACCGTTTACACAGCGCACGCAACGGAAGCTCTCAAAAAGGAATAATTTTCCCGTTTTTATAAAAATTTTCATTTATGCTCCGCTCCTATTGGTCGTAGCGTGATATTATATAGCCTATAATATTTCTCACAAAACGGACTATCCAACACAAAAATAATTTTTCAATTCCAACTGGTAGTTCTTGAGATTAGCGCGTTCAAACAAACAAACAAACAAACTCTTCAGCTTTATATATTATATACATAAGTATATATATAGATATATAGATATAGATTTATTATTGTGTGACATTAGTTCCGTTATATTATACAGATATTTTTCTTAAGAAAAGCCTTTTAATTTTGCTTTAAACAAGTGGGTGTTACAAATCAGGATCTTTAGCTTAGAAGGCAACCCATTAAATATCTCTACAGCTTGGTACTTCGAGCAATGGTCTACTATATTAAATTTTGGTGCTGTTTGTTGCTTAAATTTATTTTTCCGCGTGCTCTTTCTAATCTCACGTTCTTCTTGTGACTCAAACTCATGTAGATACTTAGCGAATTGACTTAAGAGGACCAATACATGTAAACTAGGTACTGTTAATATTCCCAATGTTTTAAAAGTAATTTCTGCATGAGACACGTTGCGAAATTCTGACTATTGTCCATATGGCTCGTTTCTATAAGATCTCTAATTACAGTGAAATAATCAATACTTGCTGTAGAAAGTAGTGAAATATATCGTTGAAACCTTCTAAATACAGATGAATGTTTTACTAATTCCCTTTAGTGACTTGACTTCGTAATAATTTAACTGGAACAAAGTTTGTTTACCATTCACATTTAGTCGCGTTTGACGAAGGAGCACGTAGTTGACTGACCTAAATTCAGGCCTAAATATTACTAGAAGTCTGGTTGAATCCATGTTCTAACTCAAACCATGACGTAAGAAGACCACTCATTCCATAAAGCTAAAACATTATTCAATCCACAACATCAATAATTTGCAACGCTTGCCCCAAAGGCAATAGCCGGACTGGTCCAAAAATATTTTATTCTCAAGGTTTCATCGTGAAACTCGATTTTCTGTATCGAGCTCCTACCTGACTCGAATCCGTAATGTGGAGATGCGTCTGTCAGAAGCGTTGGACGGATGTTGATATAAATCTAATCGTATTTGGGACAGATTGCATTTGCAATGCTCGTAAAAAATGTATGAGGTGACAATTTCGGGGAGGATTTTGATGAAAGGGCGATGGAGTTCGATGAATAAAGTCGCAAATACACATGACTGTAACTTGTACAAAAATATGCGAGTAGCTTGCATGCCATCGTGAACAACTTCTGATTTGTGAATGTCACAGTGATTTGCAAGTTACTTGCATACTTTGGTGCAAGATACAGGCATGTGCTTGGGAAATATTTAACTGATAATCTAAAAACAAACTGAATTATTGAATTTTTAATCATGGACACTGATTAATGAACCTCTAAAAATGTTTTGCGTTTCTAATGTTACATTTTTTTTTTTTAATAATTGAGCCTTTTTTTAACTTTCTGGCCTTTTTCCACAGTTGGATACAGTAACTAAGCTAGGGTCATCTGCTGGACATAAGCCTCCCCCAATTTGGGGGATTTGCCATAATCGATAACAGCCACGCTTGGCAGGTGGGTTGGCGATCGCAGTATGGTGTTAAAAATGCAAAGAGAACGCTGCTGCCTATTTTCTAGTAAGTCCCTTACGCCTTTTACGACATCCACGGAAGGAAATGGGGTGGTGCTATTCTTTACGTCCGGCACCACACGGTACGGTAAATAATCTAGGGTGCCCCGACCAAATGGATTGGGATAGGTTAGAACTGTGAACAACCGCACGCGAGCCGAGCAGCACTTGCATAACGTGCTTTCCAAAACACGGAAGTCAAAGCAAAGCAAGTCAAAGCATTTATTTCAAATAAGCACATAAATGGCGGAGAGGTCTTAATATGTAAAAGATAGTGACCCATCCACGGACCGACCTCTGTAAGCGTAGATTACCTAAAATCAACCTGTGCGACTGTTATTATTTAGCCACTAGCCTTCTTTATCTGTAGATTTTTCATCAAAGCAGGTTTTTGAAGAATGGTGTTGTATGTATAGAGTATAATTATGTTAGTTTTTTTCGGTTTGCCTGACTATGGCATTTCGTTATAATGAGTGACTGCGGCTATGCTCTCTTCTTGAATGTCTTCTTGTTTTATAATACTTAACGGCGCAGGATAGTCTTTACCAGATCATTCCGACCTCGTCGCCGAGGCCCCTTTGCGAAATCACCGACATTACAGTCTCCCCCCCGACCCTTGCTCGCCGAAGCGCCAGCCCGCGCCGTAGCTGAGCTTGTAGCTTTAAATTCCCCTATTAATAATCATAACCCTGAACTGATTCAGCCACCACCTGTCCCTTACTGTTCTCCCTCCAACTCTGCCCTAAGCCGAGGATTGTACCCCACAGGGGATGCCCTTAGCGCGCAGTCGTTTAGTTTATAAGTTTTATGCCCTGGCTGGAGGCTTTAAGTTTTTAGGAGCTTAAGGCAACCACAGGAAAGTCCGGTTAAGGAGTCACGATCTCTAAAAGTCAACTCTGAGAAGCCTTATTTCAAATAGACACATAAATGGCACTTTTGAACGTCAAAATTTACACGGACATAAAATTGATTCTAGTTGGCCCCTTCCAAAAGTTATTTTTGCGTGGAGAAGAATGGGCCAGAAACTCCACCACCTATTGGTTTAGCAGCTTCAATATTGTCGGGATTGTGCCGGAATATAGCAGTTTGAGCGTGGATGTGGTACGACAGCAGCTCCTGGGACTGGGACGAATAGGTCCCGACTGTCATTTGTAGATATTTGAAAGTCGTTACCAGTAGTCAAAAGCCCGAAAGTCTGAGAATCAGGACGTCAGATAGACACTCGCTCCATGTAAAATACTGGTATTCATCTGCATCCGGTTAGACTTGAAGCCGACCCCAACATAGTTGAACATTATACTTTAAAATCCTCCTTTGATAATAAACCTACAGAAAAAGAAGCGGCGGATAGAACTTTACCAAAAAGTATTAAAGTTTTTCATGTAAGACTTTATTACCATTTTAATAGCTTTTTTCACATAACACGTAGATACGAGGCCCTCGAAAAATAAATGAAAAAATTTAAGAGGATATTCAGAATGGATATTATGAATAATGGTGATAGAGGAAATAAAAAAGAAATGTTTGGCGCTTTTGAACGTCAGAATTTACACGAAAATAAAATTGATTCTATTTGCCCCTCCCAAAACGTATTTTCACATGGAGAAGAATGCGTAAAAAACTCCACCACCTAGTGGCTCAGCAGCTTCAATATTATCGGTATTATGCCGAAATATAGCAGTTTGATGCTATATTACTTATGAGTTTGTTTTTTTGTTTAATTGAGGTTGGTAATCTCTAGAACTACCAATCGGATTAAAAAAAACATTATAAATACCATTTTTGAGGAAGGTTACAGGGTTTTACACACACTACGACTCTCAGTAGCCGAGCAAAAAGAAAAAATAACAAAGAACGCTAAGCGAAAACGAAATAACAGCGCGGGCGAGCGATGGGATGCAACGTGTGCAATAATCATAATCATAATAAATAATAATAATAAATTAGGTACTAAAGCTAAAGCGTAAAACGTTTTGTTGAGGATGATATTCTCATAGCATGTATAATTCCTTTGTTTTTTTTTTTTTTTTTATATTCTTGTTTTATATTCTACCACATTTTAAATTAAATTATATTAATTTTCTTTAAGTACGCTGTATTGGTACAGCGTCTTAATAATCGTTTGCTGCACCGGACGACGTCATTACGTCAACGCCGGCTGTCGCTGAAAACCAGCGCTGGGGCTCTGTCTTGCCTATGCAAGACAGAGCCCGATGCGTAGTAAAGTAGCCTATGTCCTTCGCCATATCTCTTCCAAATTTCATGACGATCGGTTCAACGGTTTAGGCATGAAAACGTAACATACTGACAGACAGACAGACGGACAGACAGAGTTACTTTCACATTTATGATATTAGTATGGATGCATTGAACGTACAGTCGCTAGAACATCAAGTTACCACAAAATGTAAAATTTTCTCATTTGATTTGGAACTTAACTGTCAACATTTTAAGGTTTAAAATCGTTTGAAGAAATTTGACAGTTTCATTTGTTCTGATGTGCTGGCGACCGTACTTAAGTAGTTTCATAGATGTTCATTCTGTAATTTTATAAATTTTCATTTTCAAATAGAATTTTTAAAAGACCTTTTACGAGACTTTTAATAAAATGTTTAGGTACCAATCAACGTAACTTTTACTATCAAATAATGAGTTTAGTCACCTGTCTAACAATTAATTGCTTGTTATTTCGTTCAAATCTTATCGTCATCTTAACAATTTCAAAAAAACTCGAATAGAATTTATTTACCAACTTTTCAGTCCAATATTCTAACTCGCAAAAATAATTCATTGTAACTTTTGCAATTTCAATAGTTTTGATTGCATTAAGATTTATTTATTCTTTACGGATTACATTTTTCAATTATATTAAAATTTTATTTTGACTTTTCAACATCTTTTAACGGTTTACGGAGTCCTTTTCAATACTAAAGTTAATATAATTTAGTAGACTAGAGCATTGTACAGTTACCTACTCAATTTTTACGGAACTTAAGTTTTACGAGCTACGATGGCGGCACTGTATGCTGGCTTGTGATGTTTGCACGTTGTAATGAATTTCCGTTAATATTGCCTAATTAATGTGAGGAAAATGAAGAGAGCTGCAGGAGAACCAAGGTAACCGACATATCCCAAAGAATTGCCATACTTAAGTAGCAGTGGGCAAGGCACATTGCCCGCAGAACAGATGGCCGATGAGGTCGACAGGTTCTGGAGTGGCAACCGCGTACGGGAAGACAGCGTTGGAAGGCCTTCCACAAGGTGGACCGATGACCTTGTGAAGGCCGCAGGTATCCCTTGAATGCGGGAAGCACAGAACCGGTCAACCGGTGACCGGTTAGGCCTCCGCCTGTGTCCAGCAGTGGTCATTCGGCTGAAATGATCAGAGATACAAGATTTGGCTAGTTCGTCAAACTATCTATGAGTATGAGTATGACGAAGTTCGGTGATCGATGGTTCGAATCTAAGGCGCCATCTTCACGGGCAAGAAAATCGCGGCGATAGTCTCGCCGTGCCATCATATTCAATAGAAGCTCTATGAATCAATCTCCACACGGCGTTATCATCGCGGCGATTATTTGAAAGCCCAGCGTGAATATCGCTGCGATTCTCTCGCCCATGGAGATGGCGCCTTAGACGAGATAATTGAACTCTTTATGGTTTTCAAATGTTTAAAAATATTCGATGCCATTCATTATTAACGCCATCTTAATATCTCGTCGCCAATAATATATTTTAATAAAACCACTCAATTTTCTTCACAAAATCTTCGTTTAATTATTATTTAAATTGTATCATAAATCACCGGACAATCGTTTTATTGACAGCTGTGTGTGTGGGCTCGCTGGCTAGTTCGGTATGAGTATGACGTCGTTCGGTGATGCGATGCGATGGTTCGAATCCAAGACGAGATAATTGAACTCTTTTAGGTTTATAAATGTTTAAAAATGTTCGATGCCATTCATTATTAACACCATGTTAATTCCTCGTTGCCAATATTTTAATAAAACCACTCAATTTACTTCATAAAATCTTCGTGTAATCATTATTTGCTTTATTTAAAGAGTATTATAAATCACTGTACACTCGTTTTATTGACAGCTGTGTAGCTCACTGGCTAATTCGTCAAATTGACGGTATGAGTATGACGACGTTCGGTGATACGATGCGATGGTTCGAGCCTTAGTCGAAATAATGAACTCTTTTCGGTCTATATAATGTTAGCGGGACTGATGTTGCCATCTTAATAACAGCTAGAATTATCAAAGTGCCCACGAAAAAGATAAAATAAAATTCCTCAACACTTGTGAATTGTACCAAACATTTATTCAGTGCAGTTGTAAGGCCATAGGGCGATACAAAATATATTTTATGTAATATTTCTCACTTTAATACCGTTCTATTATTTGCTTCGGCGTCGACAATCCTCCGTTTCGAAGAATTTTGGTTTGGAATATTATAAGAATGTCTTTCATAAGTACTGTCACGGGAATATTTTCTCTTGGTTTTGTAACAAAAACTTTAGCTAGCATTGCAAAGTGTAAACAGTTTTATTCAAACAGGAGTTCGTGGCTAAATAATAACAGCCACACGGGTCGATCGAAGGTGAAGCTATGTTTGCCGCGGTCAGTTCATGGATGGGTGACCATCCATTACATATCGAGACCCCTCCGTGTCTCGAAAAGCACGTTAAGTCGTTGATCCCAGCTGTCATTCATAGATTTTGGACAGTCGTTACGTGTAGACAGAAGCCAAAAAGTCTGATAACCAGTCTTACCAAGTGGTATCGTAGAGGTCAGATGGCAGTTGCTTCATGTAAAATACTGGTAGGTATTCAGCTGCTTATGCTAGACTGGATGCTGTCCCCAAGTTAGTTGGAAAAACGCTAGGTAGATTGATTGAGGAGTTTGCAGACTCCTCTCGTATAGGTATGAAATAAATAAGAACAGCTCACGCCATGGTTCTAATATTAGCCAGTCTGCAAATTTGCTGTGTTTCGACTTCACTACTTTTAATGGCGCTGCACGTGTGAAGTTTATTTCGCTCTAAAATGTCGAATTATAATCATTTTCATAGGTCACCAAAGGATTTGGTCGTGTAATATATTGGACAGTACCTACACCAATTATTATAAATGCAAAAGTAACTTTGTCTGTTCATCTATCTATCTGTGACCTTTTCAGGCCTGTTGTAAATCGAACCCAACATGTGTTGAGAGTGCACAGTATAAATCTTTATATGTATAATCTTAAAACAAAAAAATTGTTCCTCCCCGACCCTTGCCCGTAAGCGAAGTGCCAGCACGCGCTATAGCTGAGCCTGTAACTTTAAATTCCCCCGATAATAATCATAACCCTGATTTTATCCAGCCACCATCGGTCCCTTGCCATCCTCCTTCCGACTCTGCCCTAAGCCGAGGTTCGTACCCCACAGAGGGTGCCCTTAGCGCGCAGTCGTTTAGTTTATAGGTTTTTACGCCCTGGCTGGAGGCATTAAGTTTCGTTAGGAGCTTAAGGCAATCACAGGAAAGTCCGGTTAAAGAGCCTCAACCTCTCATGGTTAACTCTGAGATGCCATAGATTAAAAAAAAATTGAATGATGTCTACCAACTTGAAGCAATCTTATGGGTCGAACAAAATGCCCAACTCCCCGGAGGAGGAAGGAAATATCAGGGTTTTCACAAAAAATATTAGAACTAGCTTGAAACCAGCAATGAATTAAAAATATACCCAACTCCCTTATATTGGAATCCTGAAAAGCGCATAACGAACGTTAAAAAACATGCATGAAACCAATCTGGCAGGTAATAAAAAAACAAAATCCGGTCTCTATAACAGAACCAATAGTTTTGAAATCCAAAAACTGAATTTAGTATGTCTGGTTTATTGCAGTTTTCAATACTTACTAACTGGCCGGATTAAGTTCGTATATAAATGTGGTTGTGCTTTTCTGTTTGATTTTTCGTCGCTAGTTTTAAGGGTTCCGTACCTCAAAAGGAAATTACGGAGCCCTTATAGGATCCCTCGTGTGTCTGTCTGTCCGTCTGTCATAGCCAAATTGCTCAGAATCTATTATTTATTTTATTTATTTATTTAACATGGTAAGTACCTAACTTATAAACTTAGCCCCACAAAACCATTGCAATGGTTTGACTGCGGGGTCAGTGAGTCTCTAGATAATAATACTTAATCACACTTACATATCCAAATATAAAAAATAAAAAAATACTTTTAAATCTATTTTTATTTGTTTCACTCCTTATTATGTCTGCCGGTAGACTATTCAATAGGTATGGTATTCATTTCTTTAGGCTTCTGTCACCAAAATAATTGGTGACTCTGGGTACATTGAACCTGTCAGCAGCAATAGATCGTGTGTTATGGTTGTTGAATACGTGATTTAAGCTATACTCTTGGGTACCATGATGGTTTACTGCTAAAAGATATTTATGTTTGTAAGTGAAGTAGAATTTTACATATTTTAAATAGTTTCCTATAATCTCTTTTACAACTGTTTTTGGTTAAACAGATGAAGATAAAATTTGTACACGAAAAAAAAATTGCACACTCAACTTTACCGTGTGAAATGTCTAATGAAAGGGTTTACTGTGAAGGTCTCAAGTATATTTTTTTAAAGTTTTATATGAAAATAAATGAAATAGACCATTTCCCCTTATCTCCGAAACTAGTGGGTTAAAATTTTGAAAAAAAAAATGTACTCAAAATATTTTTTTTTTTTTTTTAAAACGTTGCCCCACACTAGGATTTCTCCTGTATCTTGGGTGCATTTACAAACATTTAAACTCACATACACAAACAGCCAGACCTGGAACAACTACTTGTAGATCATACAAATATTTGTTCCGTGCGGGAATCGAACCCGCGACACGCAGCGCAGCAGTCAATCACTTAACCACAGTGCCAACCGTGCCGTCCGTCCGTCATTTCTAAACTTATAGATTACAAGAATGCATAATATAGTCTTAAAATGATATAATAAAATAAATAATCAAACGTTTATTTCGACCAACAAAGGTTCATAGGACACAAAGATTACAAAAAATAAAATAAAAATAAAAACACATACAATTAAATAGACTACATAAACATATCACATACTTCGATTGCTCCGTATGTGAACCATACAGCAATGGTTCAGGTACTGACAATCGAACCTCTGCGCGAATGCCCTCAGGATGCTGTTGGCTATGGTAAATTTCCCAATTTTGTGCATACCAAGTTATATTGCAGTTGGAATGTGGAATGTAAGGGAGAACATGTTTTTCAAATGTTAAGTTTATTCTTGTAATTAATTAATTTCAACTACAGAATTTCTGATTGTGTGTGGTTCAACAGAAACAATTGTTTTGGTATTGTATGGTGTGATAATTTGATGCAGTGTTTGCGTTCTTCTAACTCAACAAACAGCCGTGCTACTGGGGAGTTTATTGCGCTACTTCCTCCCAGCGCATTAGGAATTGGTGAAGGGCGGGCATTTTGGGGGACTGTCTTATGTAATCGTGACGTTCAAAAAGTGCTGATTTTCAGCTTATTTTGAATAAATTACTTTTGACTTTGATTTCGAATGCTTTCAGGTTCTCTGTTTGTTTAAGCATTTGTGAGTTTATTGTAATATCAATGACATAATTTTAAGAACATGTGGTAGAAACATCTACTGCTGACATCAAATTATTTCGAGCAACTATTTTTATTTAATATAGTTTCCCTAAAAGCAGTAGAATTTAAGACTAATCAATATTACGATAAAGAAAAATAACTCGGCGAATACATACAATTATAAACTCACGGCTTCTCCCCTAAACTATAAACTACTGAACGGCACTCACCACTATTCTTACATACACACATCAAAAAAAGTTTGTGATCACTAGCATAAGCTGATAAAAAAAAAAATATTGAACTTTATCAAGAAAAATTCTTTGTTGTGTGTTTTCTTTAAATATAAATAGGTACCTTGTTTGAAATTAAAAAATAAAACTATTTTTTATAAAAAAAAAATGAGTAATTAATCATAATGTAATTGTAACAGAAATTTGATAGAAAGAAAAAGACTGTTTAACCAAACTTAAACAACAATTTATTAATAAAAGGTTTATATTCAATATAACATAACTCCTCCCCTGGCTCGAACACATGGTGATCCTCCTGGGCATGCTGAGAATAAAGTTATCCAGCATTTCTTGGGGCAACCTGTCCCATTCTTGAATAGCGGCTTGCCTGAGCTCTGGCACTGTCTGGGGACGTAGCTGACGGTCCCAAACAGCTCGCTTAAGAGCATCCTACGCGTCCTCTATTGGGTTTAAGTCAGGCGAGCCGAATCATATTATAATCTACCGTACCTAACAAAAAAGAGTTCGATTTTTCAAAGTGATTGCAAACTTTTTTTGATGTGTGTACTCGTTTTGCTTCGTTTACTCAGCAATGAATGGGACAAATAGACCAAACGAACACGGACCTTAGAAATGGATCGAAAACTGAGGTCAATATTAAATTACCTACTTGAGCATGATATTCTAATAGCAACAGAGTTCAATACTCTGCGAGTCTAATGAATATCACTGTTTAGTACACAGAATCAGATATCAATGAGGTTGGGAAATGGAAACTGAATCTATAACCGTTACCCGAATGGGAGTACGCATAAGTAAAACTAGGTCAAGTGAGGATAAATTAGAAAAAATAAGTCGCAAATAGAATTCAATCAAAGTCAAAGTCAAATCATTTATTTCAAACTAGCTTTTGCCCGCGGCTTCGCCCGCGTGGATGTCGGTTATCGCATAAAAAAGTACCCTATGTCCTTCTCCATATCCCAGGCTATATCTCAAAATTCTAACTTAATAATAATTTTAATGTGATTCACTATGTGAATAGAAACCGAAACAAATGATTTAATATAATAAAAGTACTTATGTTCTGAACGTGAATGAGTCTTTACCTAAAGATAACAAACACAAAATCAAAATACGAAATTTCACTCAAATTCTTAAAGCAATCAATTGTACCAAATTACAACACGAAATAAAAGTGCGACACAAATAATCATTTTAAAATAATTCACGTAAGTACCAACAATGTGAAAACAAAATGAAATCCTCCGAAATGTCGTTGGTGCATAACTTTTCTCAGGGTCACGTTCGCAATTGAACGAAATATTTGACATTTATTTTGTACTTGCAACATGATCTGGCTGTAGAATTCGATTAATCGACTAATACTTGACCGGTTGACATTTTAGTGGGAACACCACTAAACGAACGAAAAAAAAAGAAAAGAAAATACGTCTGTACTCTGTGGTCATGTGGCGGTTTGGCGCGGTGCTTAATGTAAACATTCATCAAGGTTATACGTGCGTAAAGTAATGGATTCAATAAGAAAACGGTTTAATCTTAGAAGAATCTTACACAGAATTACTGAGAAATAAGTGTAGATTTCGTATTGAGTGTTAGTTTATCGAAAAGTGATAAATATGTCAGTGAAAAAGTAACAAAAGTTTTGAAATGCACAAATTTTGATCATAAGGCCGCCGTGTTTAGTCATGTTTTTATGATAAATATTCTTGTATACTGTTTGAAATACACATAAGTAGCTAGCTTATTTATCTACGAACATAATTTGGCTAATAGCTACTGATATTATAGCGTATTGTTATCGTAATCGTATTTCCAAGAGTAAAATTCGGCAAACAAATACCTACAAAAAGACAATAAAATGGATATAGTATGTTATCCTTAAGAGATAGACATATGCCATCGCGGACTTTTTTGAAGACCTTTATAAAATACATAATTCCACCATACATTGTTTTGTTATATCTCAAAGGGTTTAGACAGCGTTTTCGTTGAAAGCTCCCAGACGGCTTATTTTTTTCCGACACCTCCAACAAATATCGTCAATTCATACAAAAATGCATATAAAAACTTAACAAATTATATACTAAAACCTTCCTAGAGAACCAAACTATCCATTGGTGAAAACAGCATGAGAATCGGTGCAGTAGTTTTTGAGTTTATCGCGAACAGACAGACAGACAGACAGACAGACAGACGCGGCGGAGGACTTTGTTTTATTTTTGTACTTGCAACATGATCTGGCTGTAGAATTCGATTAATCGACTAATACTTGACCGGTTGACATTTTAGCGGGAACACCACTAAACGAACGAAAAAAAAAGAAAAGAAAATACGTCTGTACTCTGTGGTCGTGTGGCGGTTTGGCGCGGTGCTTAATGTAAACATTCATCAAGGTTATACGTGCGTAAAGTAATGGATTCAATAAGAAAACGGTTTAATCTTAGAAGAATCTTACACAGAATTACTGAGAAATAAGTGTAGATTTCGTATTGAGTGTTAGTTTATCGAAAAGTGATAAATATGTCAGTGAAAAAGTAACAAAAGTTTTGAAATGCACAAATTTTGATCATAAGGCCGCCGTGTTTAGTCATGTTTTTATGATAAATATTCTTGTATACTGTTTGAAATACACATAAGTAGCTAGCTTATTTATCTACGAACATAATTTGGCTAATAGCTACTGATATTATAGCGTATTGTTATCGTAATCGTATTTCCAAGAGTAAAATTCGGCAAACAAATACCTACAAAAAGACAATAAAATGGATATAGTATGTTATCCTTAAGAGATAGACATATGCCATCGCGGACTTTTTTGAATACCTTTATAAAATATATAATTCCACCATACATTGTTTTGTTATATCTCAAAGGGTTTAGACAGCGTTTTCGTTGAAAGCTCCCAGACGGCTTATTTTTTTCCGACACCTCCAACAAATATCGTCAATTCATACAAAAATGCATACAAAAACTTAACAAATTATATACTAAAACCTTCCTAGAGAACCAAGCTATCCATTGGTGAAAACAGCATGAGAATCGGTGCAGTAGTTTTTGAGTTTATCGCGAACAGACAGACAGACAGACAGACGCGGCGGAGGACTTTGTTTTATAATATGTAGTGATAGGCTAGGCACATATAAGGCACTTTTGAACGTCAAAAATTACAAAATTGTTAATTGATTCTAGTTGCCCCTTCCAAAAAGTATTTATGGAGAAGAATGGGCAAGAAACTCCATACTTACTCTCAATTCACGTGCGTGTCACGAGTTCGATTCCCGCACGGAAAAAACTTTTTGTATGCCCTACAAGTAGTTGTTCTAGGTATGGCTGTTTGTGTATGTGAGATTAAATGTTTGTAAACGCACCCACAATACAGGAGAAATTCCTAGTGTGGGCCAACGAGTTAACAATTAAAAAAAAAATAAGGTAAACGATACTTCATCAAAAACGAACAGTTTCAAACACTGAGACTCGGACTGTGAAAGATAATTTAATAAATACTATTTAGATGAAGGAAAGAAAGAAAATATAAAACATTTATTTAGCAGTCTAAAATACACACCTGATACAATATAATAAACACTAGATCAAAAAAAAAGTATACAGTGTGATGTATGAAATTAGCAGGCAAGTGTGCCTCACGGCTGCGTCAAAAAGGCCCTGTTCAGCAAAAATGCCAGTCAACTAGTGCCTGATGCTGGTTTTCAACTGGACCTGAAGTGTGAGGTCACGGATGTCAAAACATTAAAAAATTAAAACATGTATCTTCAAAACGTAAGTCAAAAACATACACCTTACCGAAACAAATTCCTTCGACGTAAAGCATTCAGAGCAAATTCCTATCTAGTATCCAGGTCATCCCTACATCTGGATGGAATCGTAACATCACCCAAAGGTAGACTGGTAGAAAATGCCCAAGTAATTAAGTCCACCTTTGTACAGCTTTTACTCGTGCATAAAGTTTTAATAAATAAATAATAGTTATTTATGCAACTGTTGTATAATACGGGGTATTAAAACACGAATGTGGGTTTATCACACGAGTATTTTAATACCGAATTATGTACAGTTGCATACAAGACTTTATTTACAGCCATGTTATCTACTCTTTGATATTATCCAATTCATGAAATCTTGGTACGCCTTTTCATATTGTTTTCTCGACTTTTTTGGTAATAATTGGTTAGAAATGTACTTGCTGCATTAGAAATATCTGATGATTTTTTTTTTTTTTTTTTTTTTTTTTTTTATATTTTTTGTTTTTTTATTCTAGGTACATAGTCTTCACCTATAAATATTAATCAATGTATACAAACTATTGTTAACATTTTAAAAGAGTAAGTATGGAGTTTCTTGCCCATTCTTCTCCATACATAACTACATTTTGGAAGGCGCAACTAGAATCAATTAACTATTCATGTAATTTTTGACGCTCAAAAGTGCATCTTCGTGCCTATTTGAAATAAATTATTTGACTTTGACTTTGATGTGTTATCAAAGCTAGTATCACTCATTTTTGTAAACAACAAAATTATAATTTTTCGAACAAAAATGGCGGGATACGTCGTGAACTCGAATAACCTATAATTTTTATTTTTTTATTTATGGCGCTGTGGTAGTAAAACGCGCGTGCATGACAATGTATTTTTTTTTAATTCATAAATATGGCTGTTTGATGAGTAAGGAAGGGATCGAAGACGCAAAGGAGTTGCATAATGAACTTTAGTACAACATTATAACACTCGTTCAGATGATATTATGGTTACTATGACACCGGTTGTTTTAATGTTGGCAATATGCTGTTTCAGAAACTTTTATAGAGGATTTATAGCATGGGTGTAGATAAATAAATAAAAACAACTATCATGACGATCGGTAATTAGGGATTCCTATGCGACCGGTACGGTACGAGTATGATTTGGATATCTAACGCACGTCTTTCTCATTGAGCTGGAAATGGACATATTTCTTCCATTCCATTTACGATTAGTATTGACATCCGTGCTACCTACAGGCTACAACTTATCTATAATTAGACTAAGTTATAATGTGTATAATTACATCTATGCAATTTTGCTTTGTGTTTTATCTAGGCATTTTTAAAATATTAGACAAAATAGGTTTAATGTCTTTTGAGTGTTATATCAAACGATTGTATATTCAATGTATGTTATGCTTATATATATTAGTTATTAGGTATACAATTATACCAGTCGTTTATTATATTAAAACTGATCATTACGTCAAATAAAATTATAGATTCAGTTGTTATATTTTTTGTAAATATTAGAGATTTTGTGATTATTTCATTTATATTACTTACCTACTCCTATTTTGGGTATCCTGAAGTAATTAGTCATCATCTGCCTAGCCTTCTTCCAACTATGTTGGGGTTGGCTTCCAGTCTAATCGATTGCAGATATTTTAAATGGAGCCAATACCAGTATTTTACATGGAGCAACTGTCTGTCTGACGTCACCAACACAGTTACTAGATAATATGATACCCCTTAAAAAGGAAAGGAAGGTAAGTAATTTATCTATATTTACCTATAATATATTAATATATATTTTTTTCTTTTTCTTTTTAATAGTTTGTTTGTTTGTTTGTTTGAACGCGCTAATCTCAGGAACTACTGATTGGAATTGAAAAATTCTTTTTGTGTTGGATAGTCTATTTATTGAGAAAACTTATAGGCTATATAACATCACGCCACAACTAAAAGGAGCGGAGCATAAATGAAAAATGTTACAAAAACGGGAAAAAATATTCCTTTTTGAGAGCTTCCGTTGCGTGCGCTGCGTAAACGGTTTAACCTCTCGTATGTCGTAATTAGAGACACAATTAAAAACCCATTGTGTCTCGCGTAGATCTACGTTCCGGCATATGAAGGGTTAAGTTACGCTAATATCATGTACGATGGAATTATTCCTCTTTAAAAGTTCTAAAAAAAAATCCGCGACAGCATATGTCTATCTTTTAAGATTGACTCACTATAACTTTTTTTATGGTAATCAATTTTTTTCGAAATGAATGCATTATTTGCTATAGAGTTCTATCAACACAATATTAATCCTTATCCAAATAAATATGTTATTAATCACAAGTATTTAAATGTAAACAAAATTGTCCTTGACATCACTTGATTTCAATCAACATCTTAGGAAATATCATAATTTTAAAATAACTCCGTAACAAAATAAGTTGAACATTCATTACCTAAACCACTGTCTCTTAGCTGACGCAAACGAATTTGCGCGGGAAAGGTAGATATTATAAAGCTGAAGAGTTTGTTTGTTTAGTTGATCGCGCTAATCTCAGGAACTAGATACTGGTTCGAATAGAAAAAATATTTTAGTGTTGGATAGCCCATTTATCGAGGAAGGCTATATAACATCACGCTATGATCCTTAGGAGCCAAGCGAAAAAAACAAAAGTCAGAAAGAGCGCTAAGCGATAACGAAGTTATAGCGCGGGCGAGCGGCGGGTTGCGTCGCGATGGGTGGGCCGAAATTTCACGCGGACGAAGTCGCGGGCAGAAGCTAGTAAAATGATATAATTACAATATCTCTAATATTTACAAGGTATAATTACTGAATCTATAATTTTCTTCAGGATACCCAAAATAGAGTAATATACCTAATTTTCAAAATTCATTCGTATCAGAGAGCTTTATAAAGCCACTATGAAGTCGGGTTTGCTCAAATTTTTGTGTTAACTTTTGAAGAGCCCACACAATCAGAGTGAATTTCCGACGCGGATATGAAATTCCTGGCTAGCAAACGTTGCACTTTTGGTATGAGTTTCAACGATTTTATATTGATAGTTTTGGTTTGAGAAACTATGGAAAGATTGAACGAATGTCATCTCTTTGATAAAAAATATACTGGGTTATTTTAAATTGGCTAGAAAAACTCCGCAAGCCAAAATAAAAAGATTTCATGTTTTTTTGTGAGGTCAACCACCGCTGTTAATATTGTTACTTGAAGTAAGCGTTGAGAAAACGTAAAAAAAAAAACATTTTTTAAACTGATATTTCAAATGACTACAATGACTGCAGTCAATGACGCCACAATGATGATAATCAATTTTAATTCTTACTTTTAACATATTATGCGTGCTGACAATTTGTGTTGCATGTATTGTACTCATGTTTGAGTAATTAAATAATTATCTGGGTTTAGTTATTTGTCTATATGCCAGTTAGATAGTATCAACCTTGGTGTAGTTTCAATTAAATTGGAATTGTTGTCAAAAGTGGTAAAATAATTACCACTTTTGACAAAAATTCCAATTTAAGTATATTACGAGGTTGACTACACACTCTAATTTTGCTAGTCAAACGAAAGTCCCATGTTTTTGGGGGCATATCTGTACACACCTATAATAACATGACAACTTTTTTCCGTAAATAATATAGATATTATCTACATGTTTAAGACCTTAATTATTAGTATTTAAGTATATTTTAATATAATTAAATTAATGCATTAATTTCTCTATTCGTATAACTTTAAATATTATTGTTAAATATTGTTAAGAAATCAGTTGTCCTAATAGTAATTGTAATAACTCATGTCGCCTGTGATACAGGTTTAACCTAGTACAGGCATCATACTTTGTAATACCTACATTATTTCTAGAATTTAAAAAGTATTTTTCCAAAAAAAAAAAACATTTTGTTTTTACATCGTACAAAGTCAAAACTGTACAATTAATATTTTTGAAAAAAAAGTAATTGCTACGAGGTGTGGGAACAAATTTGATACGGAATATTTAGTTTATAGAATTTTTCTCCGTCTGTTTGTTTATCTGGATGTATATTCTCGATTGGCACAAGAACGGCTGAACGGATTCGGATGAAATTTGGCATACATAGTTTATAACTTGGATTAACGCATAGGTCGTAATTCCAGAAATACGTTCGCGTGGGATATTTACCGACATCCACGCGGGCGAAACCGCGGGCAATAGCTAGTATTGATATAATTATGATCATCAACATTATACATTATTTATTAGCTATATAATATTATTATATTGTCCATTACAAAATATGGGCTTCCCAATGACCCCTAAAATGAAGGGATGGGTCCTATAATCACCGCATTTGGAAAATGAATTGCTGATCAAATCAGTTTATGGTTATTGTAGCGAGAATGACGCCATTGACAATGTTTTTGATGTAATCCTTTGATCGTTCATTACAATTACTACGAGTATGAGTAAAGAAGGGAATAGTTACACTCTGTAAGGAAACACGTAATATATTTACAATTCGCGTCAAGTAAAAAGCGCACTGGCTAACCGCAAACCCATACGTTGTATTGAGGGATGAAGAACAGGGTGTAAAGTTCACTTATACTCTATGGTAAAGGGAGGATCCTCCGATCAGACGGGCGTTGTGTCTGGTTGGCAACTGCCCGACGGTTGATGATTTTTTTTATCTAGGGCATCTCAGAGTTGTTCATTAGAGATCGTGACTATTTAACCGGTCTTTCCTCTGGTTACATTAAGCTCCTAAAAATCATCCAGCCAGGGCTGCGCGCTAAGGGAATCCCCTGTGCGGTGCGAACCTCAGCTTAGGGCAGAGTCGGAGGGAAGACGGCAAGGGACCGACACGACGGTGGCTGGATAAAATCAGGGTTATGATTATTATCAGGGGAATTAAAAGCTACAGGTTCAGCTACGGCGCGGGCTGGCGCTTCGTCGAGCAAGGGTCGGGGAGGACTATTATTTAGTCAGGGATTTCGCGATGGGCGGTGAGGTCGGAATGACGGTCGTGTTTTATGTTTTCGAGCTGTACTGGTTTCCCTACTGCTCTCCTAGAGGAGAGTTGTGGGGTCGTCTGGGTCGGTCAGTGCATGCCGTGGACGGCGGGTTTTAGTGATGCGAGAGGGGGTATAATTGGCGGACTGCACAACTAGAATGTTGCGGTGAGTGGCTGCGGAATCGAAAAAACGCTTTGAAATGCGCTGCATGAATTGAACGATGGTGGGGATTTTGAGGTCTACGTGGAGGTTTTGGTGTCTACGTCAAGGTTTTAGTTTCGAACGAACCAGGGGGCTTTGGAGGGTCTGCATCTTATGGATGTGACGGGGTTTTGCGTGTGCAAAGACTGGACTCGCATAGGTCATGATCGGGCGAATACACGCGGTATATCTACACTGCGTGTATTCGCCCGATCATGACCATGACCATGCGCAATTTGCACCTGAGTGACAATTTGCTTTTTGCATTTAGAATGGAATGGAGCCTATAGAGCGCGAAAGAGGCATGCGAACGCACCTGCTTTATATGCTCTGAAAATGAGAGAAGATGATCGAGACTCACTTCTAGATATTTAGCTAGCTTCTCCCAAGGGATAGGCTTGCCGAACATGGTGATCGGTCGGAACGGTTGATGTCGGGATGTTGTATATAAATGCTAGTCGCGCGGTAAACTCTGATTACGCGATGCAAGATTTGTGACGTTAGGTCTTGGATGCGTAGTTCGCATGTGGCGTTGTAGATGCCGCCACAGTTGTATTAGTTCGCGTCACGTAAAAATGGTATGGTATGGTTGTGCGGTTGACCAGCGCTCTTATTACGTGACACAGATTCATCTCAGCCACACAGCTCATACAGCTCATGCTCACACTCAGCGACACAGGTATAGTTGGTGTCACGTAATAAGACCGCTGGCCAGCGAACAACTGTAGCGTTGTATAGATATACAACGCTACAGTTGTTCGCTGGCCAGCGATCTTTTTGTTTTTGTATTGTTGTATTTCCAACTTAAAACAGACAGTTAATATCTTCTGATATTATAAATCGTAGCCAAAACATCAAGGTCCTATGCAAAACTATAGACACGACTTAAGCATCGTTTTAAGAAAAGAAAAATTTGGCAGTACTATTTGTTACGTTCTACCAGCAATACAGACATTCATAAATATACATTAATGGTAAGAGACTAAAGTTACATGTCCTTGATATGGTCAAGTACCTCTGTACTTGACTATATCAAGGACGTCTGTGGAGAAAAAGAGAAAACCCTTAAGACTTGTACTGTTTCATTCAAATAGACCAAGGATGGGCAAACTACGACCCGCGGGCCAACTCCAGCCCGCAAAGGGTTTTAATTCGGCCCGCAAAGGGTTTTAATTCGGCCCGCCAACGTCATTTTGACATAAGAGTGTCTATATTGCTCTTAGAAATTATGTTCTGGCGTTCGTGTACGTTTAGGGTCATTGTGAACTTTATCAACTCAACATAACCTCATTCGAATTACTGCATGATAAAAAATCGCGCTGGTTCGCTCCATGATTATTTTCACGGTATGTGGAAGTATTTTAGCCTTCGAAGATTCTTACGATAAATTGCAACTTAAAACTAAATGCATTTTTTTTTATTCTGGGCTCCTGAAATCCCTATGCTTTTCTGGCCCCTGATGAAATAAGTTTGTCTACCTCTGAACTAGACTTAGTGCCTGTAAACCAACATAATCGCGAAGAAATCACAAACCACGACATTGAAGGCCCAATTTAGGAGCAGGAGACCAATGACGGTTATGATATTATCGTATGGGATACAAGGAAATGAGACAGGCAATCTAAGTAGTTGAAAGTAAAAAATTGCATTAAAAAGGTACAAAAATACGATGCAACTATAACATCAAATATACATCTCTGTTTTAACAATGATATAAAAAAGATCAAACAAACTTTTGATATGCAAAAATTTGAGCGCAAACATTTATAACTGTGAACAGGTTAACTAAAAGTTTTTGTAAAACTACCTTTACTATGCATCAAAACATTTTTGTTTTGATACAGAAGTGTAACATAATATTAAATGGTATAACAGCACGTCAAGGTTTTACGACGCCCAACTTACAGAGTTTATTTTAGAACGATTTTGGCAGCTGTCAACTTGACGTAACCCCGAGTACTTAGGAGGCGGCCAATCTGCCAAAAGATCATGGATGGACATGCCACTGTTACATATAAGATTTTATCCCTCTAGAGGTAATGGAACAAAGCCTTCATGCAAGGTGGTTACGTATCGAAATACAAGGAAACAATAAACTGTTTGAAATAACATATATTTAAAAAGAATACTCCTTCTTAAAATAATACACTGTAGCCTTTAAGGGACTACCGCATAAATAATTAATTATATCAAACACATAAACTAAGGTAACCTTTATAATAAGTATGTGACTATAACTGTCACTTATTAACGCCAGCCAGCTCAAACTTCAGCTTAAAGAACTAAGGTCGGTGGGGAGTTGGAGATAAAGCCAGTACTGTTCCGATTTTAAGTTCAGATTAAAATATAATAAAAGATTAAATTATTAAGGTGTAACCTTCCAATTATTTTGTAAATAAACAATTAGTAAATGGGCGCTAGGGATTTAGAAAATCCGCCGGCATTGCTTTATTGGCATTGGGATATTGTTGATCATGGTGACTACCCTAGCAGAGTTGATAGATTTGCGATCGCGTCTCACGTACTCGGTGGAATGTCGTTTACATTATTTTTCATTCCCTAATAATATGATCTCACCAGTTATGGACGCATATTCAAAACATACTAGATAAAATACATAATTTGCAAACACGTTTGATGAAACTTGTACCAAACCATGTAAAAAAATAAATACCAAGATACATAGGGTTATTTAAACATTGCAAACCTATTTTGGTGCGCGCTGAGTATCTATTCCTCATAAAACATCAAAATAACAGTGATATTCAAATTCCAGTTAAATATGACGTGAATACACGACAAGCCAAATCAAAATCATTGCAAGTACCGTAACGTAAAAATTTATGGCAGGCATACCACTTCTTTCACAATACCCAATTTACTTAAACAAATATCTGTAGACATTAGAGACTCAGGGGTTTATTTATAAACGCTGCTTAAAGTAATGATTAGCGACTGTTTAACCATACATTTTTGACGTTTGAACGTCACTTAACTTTAAGCAACGTTTATGAATAAACCCCTCAATGAATAGTATAAACATAAAGCATAAGCTGAAAGAACATTACATCAACTCGATTATAACATAACTGCTAATAGCGCGTTGATCAAATATTAGGCCATGGCATGCTAATACAGACCCCAGAGGTCTAAATGTATGCTTTGTTTAGCACACTTTAACATTAGCATGTTAACTTGTAATTTATAAAATAAGTATCATAAGATAATTACACGAGTCTGATTCTTATTTTGCGGGCGAGGAGATGTAAGTAAATGAAAGTCAATAATAATATTATTATTATTATTGACTTTCATTTACTTACATCTCCTCGCCCGCATACCCACGTATAAGTCATAATAAGACCTCTTCTGGTAAAGACGACGTATTGCCTTTAGTTATATTTCAATACCCTGCACAATGCAATTTTATAATAGTAAAAAAAAAACAAGGAAACAATAATATAGTTTTGAATGCAGCAACAGCCAAAATAATTAAATGTATGCTTAATAAAGTTGGCAGCATTCATGAAAGTGTAAAATGTTAGTTGAGTGAGTGTGAAAAGATTTCATACATGAAACATAGATTTAGATGAAAAAGGTCTAGATTTTAGATAATGAATAAAAAATATAGAGAACGTCAGTTCCATCAAAACTATGTACATATAAAGACAAGTTGATATGGTTTTGTAAAGAAAAATACCACATTTCCCCGACAACCCCGAAAATTTCTACGCACAGGTAGATGTAGGACTGCTTTGTTGAGGAAAAGTATTTTTGGTATGGTAACGGCTATTTTTAACTACTTTCCTAATTCCATAAAAGAGGAACTAATAACAACTTTCAAAAAGAAACTAACTATACTTCTATTAAATAAATGTTACTACTCTGTGTCGGATTTCCTAGCTGATAAATTTTAATTGTGTATCAATGTTTGTATGTTTTATAATCAACAGCATCAATGTTTACACGCTAAAATGGTAGAATGTATAAAGATTCTTTAATATTATTGTAACCACCTTATTGTAAATACCTACATTCTGAGCAAATAAATGAATATTCTATTCTATTCTTTTCGATAGTGTGTAATCAACTATCAACTATTATTAATATTATTTGAAAATGAAATATGTACTCATTAAACAAAAAAGTACCTACTTAATTAGTCAAAGTCAAAGTCAAATCATTTATTTCAAATAGGCACGAAGATGCACTTTTGAACGTCAAAAATTACATGAATAGTTAATTGATTCTAGTTGCGCCTTCCAAAAGGTAGTTATGTATGGAGAAGAATGGGCAAGAAACTCCATACTTACTCTTTTAAAATGTTAACAATAGTTTGTATACATTAATTAATAATTATAGGTGAAGAAGATGTACCTAGAATGAAAATAAAAATTACTTACCACAATTGGTAAAAAGAATGAAAAGTGAAGTAATGACAGAAAAAATAATAAATTCGATAGGTACATGGTGCTCACATATTTACAAACATTGTATATGATTTTCCAAAAAATAAATTAAACATATAATAAGTGTGTGAGTTAAATTTATATTAATCACAGAAAATAAAAATTAATATCATAATAATTATAAATTATACAGTTAAATTAGCAACCAGTTTGATTTTGTCTAGACTCTAAATTGTCCTATGGAGCAGGACCAGCATGTTTCCAAGCATTCTTATCTTGGAAAGAAAATTTAAAACTCATATACAAAAATCTTGAAAATCTTGTTTACAAAGTGTGCTTTTTATATGAGTTTTAAATTTGTAAACAAGCATATTACAAATTAGAGGATTATATCCAATATAATCCTCTAATTTGTAATATGCTTGTTTACAAAGTGTGCTTTTTATATGAGTTTTAAATTTTCTTTCATTTAATTGTAATATATCAGAAGGTATTTTATTGTAACATTTAACACAGTACCCCATAAAAGATGTATGTACTTTAGATAATCTGAAAAAATGGTTGATCTATTTTATCTTTATTTCTAGTATTAAAATTATGCCTATCACTGATTTTATTAAAAAGATGTCGATTTATTTCTTACATACATAATATTTTCATAAATGAATTGGCAAGGTACCGTCATAATATTAATCGTTTTAAATAGTTCTCTAAGAGATTCGCGGCGATGTAGATTATAATTAGCTATCTAACAATACTAAACATAGATGCATTATCAGTCTAACAAACATATTTGTTTTGCAGAAAAGAGCTGTTCGATCAATTTATAAATTAAGTTCGAGACACTCTCTCAGTGAGAAATTTAAGGAAATTAATGTTATGACTGTGCCTTCTCAGTATACTTTTGAAAATCTTTTATATGCCCATAAAAACATAAAATTGTTTAAAAAATACAGTGATATCCATAATATAAATACTAGGAACAAACACATGTATGTTGTACCTAAAACACGGCTCAAGAAAATAGGTGGTTCGTTCAGATGTCAATATATACGCTTTTATAATAAACTTCCAAGCCACGTTCAAGATCTAAGCATTAATCAATTCAAATCATTCATTAAACGTAAGTTGTGCCAGAAAGCCTTTTATACCATTAAAGATTATATTGAGGACAAAAAGGCTTGGGATTGAGCTGCTCCAAATTATATATATTGAAACTTTTTTTATTGTGATTGCTTTATACACATTGACATGAAGATTTACTTGTGAAGTATAATGTTATTATTTTAATTATTGTGAATGTGAAGACTATGTGGGTCTTTGTTTATTTTTATTTTTTTCTTCTCAGTATATATATATATATATATATATTTTTTTCCTGATCATGGTATGGCAGTTTGAGTAATTTATGCGGCCTGCCCAAATGTCCTTTCTTTGGTATTGTTCGTCGAATCGTTGAGCTCCTTATGTTCTAAGTTGAGCTGCACGATTACTGACAAATGCGTGCACTGAATGGACAGGTCCACTCAATATGTGTGGTTCTTTCTTCAAAAGACCATTTCAGACACCAGTCTACATGGTCTTCACATGATTTGACCAAGATTATGTCTGGACTTTAAAAGAGACTGTGACCTCTGAGTTTGTTTCGGTCTTTCTTCTCAGAGTAGTCAGATACGAAATGCCGACCTCATCTAGTTTTAAAATATGATTGACGTGTAAAAGTGTTTGTAAAAACCTACTTACAGAAATAAAATCATTTATCATTTATCATAATAATATAAAAACTAAAAATAAAAAGCTCTCTCTTCTATTAATTAAATAGAAGGTACGGTCTTAAAACACATATTTATACATTTATCTAACATAACTTAAGGCGACGATAATCGACTTTTAATGATTTTATACTGAAGATCACGTCTAAACAAGTAGATAGTATTAATGATTTGGAAAAAATATATGTTTATAAGAGCATTTTCTTAACAATTTAATATATGAATATTTTAGATTGATCGATTTTGCTTATTTCTCAGTTTTTTATCCGCGTTAGACATAACTTTACAAATTAATTTCACTATGTAATACTGTTTGTATTACATAGTGAAATTAGTAGTAGTTACTGTTTGTATTACGTAGTGAAATTAATTTGTAAAGTTATGTCTAACGCGGATAAAAAACTGAGGTTTACGCAAAATCTATCAAGCGTATTTTTCTGAAACCTTCACCTTTAAAAATAATTTAATTATTGATCTTTTAGTATGTGTGTTTTATTAAAATACGTTTTGGTTTATGTGTAAAACATTAATAATGCGTCTTTTTTGGGACAGTGCTCCTGGATGGGCGAGTCCTATTACTGGCTGGACGTACGACGCGTTGCGTGAGCTCCGTACAGAACACGCAAGCTAACCACTCAAGGTCACTGGTAGGTATATACCTGGGCCTTAACTAACTACATTTAATCCTATTTGCGAATTAACTCAAATTGCACGAAATTATATCTATTCTCTCGTGGATTTCGTTTACTTTTTCCTTATGCTTATGCTTATACAATTGTCAACCTGATGTAACTCAGAGCCCATGTGATATTGTCATACAAAAACTGTATTCTAACTGTCGTTATGTATAATGATAATGAACCATTAACAGGCAATAACTCTTAAATAATGTTCAAATCAGAAAAAAAAACTAGACCAAGATAATAAAGACATTAAACATCGAACGAATATAACCAAATTCCCAGAACACATATAATAGTCTCGTATAGTCGCGAACAGAAACAATATCCACTGAAACCGAAATAAAATAAAAGAGTGCTGAAAAAATAGAATATTGCAATGTAATCCTATGGTTGCGTGCTGAACTTGTAATGGAAAAACTAAGCGAACTCTGATTTTGTTCGGCTATATTCTGCGGGACTATTTTCCTGTTTGTCGAAAGCTTAGTTTATTCCCCTATTGTTTATTACTGCACCTTTTTCACTGTGGAATTAATGTGTGTGTTTCATCTATTCGTGTGTGTGCCTTTTGTTCCTCCAAATATAAGTACAGGGTTCATTTAATATATTTTCGCAGTGTCCATTGTTAGAAAGGAGAGTTTATGAATAGAACCCGCTAGTGTTACATATACTTAATATATTTAATATGACTTTCAGAGGTTGGAACAAAAATTAAGTAGCCCAAGGGCCTTTGCCAAGTTCGTGTGAAAATTCCACGAAATTTCGGTACCCTGCTACAGGTCAAGGGGTAAATGACTATGCCTATTCTCATGCATGGCTAAACTACGGCGTAATAATGTGGGGAAATAGCACAGACGCACCGGCGCTGTTCACAACTCAAAAAAAGTTACTTCGGATTTTAGTTAATTTAAAACAAACCGATAGCTGCAAACCCCATTTCAAAAAACTAAACATCCTAACTCTTACTTCTCTATACATACTGGAAATCTGTAAATTCGCACACACACACCAAGACTTTTAAACTAAACGAGAAGACATACAATCAAGATACACACTCCGACACAAAACACGTTTAAACCTACCGACATCCCGATTAAAAATGCACTCATCTAGTCCACTAGTTATGTCGATAAAAATATACAGCAAACTACCCGAGGTACTCAGAAATGAGAAAAAGATTACTATTTTTACAAATAACAAAAATAAAAATATTACTCAATACATGTTATTATAGTATAAATGAATATTTAATTGACAAATCCATACAACAGAGATAATATTATAAATTAATAATAAATTTATATTAAAATAATAATTAATAAAATGTTATCTTAATTTTTACTTAGAATGAGTTAGTTTGCATGTATAATTAAGTCCTCTTCCTTCAAATTTTTCTTTTGCCGTGCCCGACAGGGTCCACGATTGTTAGAACAAATGTTTACTTACCACCTAAGCAGCATTGTGGAATGCATTAAATGATTGAGTATTGAATGACCTCTATCATCGAATATGGTGACGTGAACTTGAATGCGGTTTTGCTGGATAAACTCGACAGACTGCTGAACAATAGTATCCGGTTCATATTTAACCTACGAAAATATAACCATGTGTCAAGCTCAAATGGATATCCATTTGCCAAAGAAGAAGTTCTCCCATCCCTCCTTATGTTATGTCTCACGTTCAATATCTATGTTCTTCACATGCTAAGAATCTGCCACAATCTTCTCATACTCTGTGTTTAGTTAAAACTCATTCAATATTTTTCTTTTTCTTTTCTTTTCATTTGTGTCAAAAGGAATATTATAGTCGCTGAAACCATCGAAAGCTTTTTTTATTGGTTATTTCATCTATCCATTTAAAAAAATCCCCAACATGGTCCTTCGAGCCGTATATAAATGAAGATTGAAGGAAAATCAGCGAAACTAATAAAAATAAAGGATTTTTAAGGAATAATTAATAATTTTTAATTTTTAATGATTTTAATCCCCAACACTTTGTCCTTCTCATACTTCTGACTTTGTTCATTCTTCCTTTCATGTTCAGTCCATTCTTCTCTGGAAAGCGCTTCCTCTGGATATCAGGACGCCCGCCAGTCGATATGCATTTAAACGGAAATTGCAGAGTTATTTTCATAACAAATACCTAGTGTAGATTAATCTCAATCAACTCTTTAAGTTGATGAAAAAGTATGTATTGTAAGTGTATATTGTAGTAAATATGAATGTATGTCTATTACAAGTATATATCCTATGTATATATCTACTTTTGTACCTATTTTAGTAATACCAAACCGCTGATTACTGCACGTGTACGTTCCGCGACCAGCAACAATCCGAAAAAAAATAGAAATAGACATTTAAAAAGTCCCGAAAAAACGATTCCAAAGTACATACCTACATAGGGAAAATCTCGGTTGAACTCATTCTACTGTAGCATTTGGGTCGTCAAGCTCTACCCGATAATTCCTTGTCACGAATCCATTGTGCTCGCACCGAAAGGGTTTTTGTATGGAATCCGCTACAAAACATGGGGTTCCGGTTCGAAAATTGAAATTCGATATTTTGCGCTTAGTATGTGCACGATTACGGGAACCTTAAATGTTTTGGGTGATGTTAAAAACATTGGCCTTTTTTCCCTTTTTTGTATAAAAGGGTATTTTTTCAATGGGGTTTTCTGTCTTGTTTATTTTGTAGGGGAACGATAAATTAAATCTATTGAACCTCTTCATGGCTTCTGAAAATAATACGAAAATGTTGAGTGTACCTACATATTAGTCTGTGGATTAGTGTGCTTCATCATCATCATAATTTCAGCCGAAAGACGTCCACTGCTGGACATAGGCCTCCCCCAAGTACCGCCACTTCGACCGGTTCTGTGCTTCCCGCATGCAGCGGATTCCTGCGGCTTTCACAAGATCATCGGTCCACCTCGTGGGAGGCCTTCCAACGCTACGTCTTCCGGTACGCGGTCGCCACTCCAGAACCTTTCGGCCCCAACGGCCATCTGTTCTGCGCGCAATGTCCCCTGCCCATTGCCACTTAAGTTTAGCAATTCTTCGAGCTATGTCGGTTACCTTGGTTCTCCTGCGGATCTCTTCATTTCTGATTCGATCACGTAGGGAAACTCCAAGCATAGCCCTCTCCATTGCCCTTTGGGTGACCTTTAGCCTTCTAATAAGGCCTATTATTATATTGTGAGTGACCACGTTTCAGACCCATAGGTCATCATTGGTGTGCTTATGAGCTGTAATATCAAAGATGTCATAATTAATGATGACTTGGCTTTTTAATACTATCAACCTCACTCTATCTGATAGGCCAGAACAGGTTTTTATGATAAAAAAATAATTGACGAATGCCTACACTATTTCCAGCAAAGAACTTACCTACAAAATCATCCTTTTGACTACCCATATCCCGATCATCAATGCCTAGATACGGCCCGACACTAACAGTAATTATCCCTTTAAAAAGGCTAAATAAACCTCACACAGGCACTGATTGAAAAGGACTAATTGGCAACACCGCACGAATTCAGCAATCAATGACGTACACTGTAACTCACAGCACGACACGGTGACATCATGAATAGGGAATTTAGCGATAATTAAGGTGAATGACGTAGATAGGATTGGGATTGGTGTTTGTGTTCAAAGGATATCTAAGGTCATTGATAAATGTTACGTGGCATGCACTTTGGCTAAGCATTATTGATTTCACCGTCGCACGACTTTCAGACTGCAAGTCGTCGTTGCAACTTTAAGATCTCTTATGTGTAAAACTCAACTTTATGAGAAAATCGATATTCTCATATCATCCCAGTGTTCCAATTACAGAACGGTTATTTTTTTAAATTTTATATGAGTTTTTGAACGCATCCATTAATTAATGTTTTTATTTTGGTATTACTGACATTACTAGGTGTCAGTTGAATAAATGTCATTTTACTTCGCGCGGTTATTTTAAACAATAAAAAAATATTTTATTTGGAAGTTTTTGGTGAAAATTATGGCGAATAGAAAAATGTAAGTAATTATGATATTTTATAATTATACTATTGACAATTTAGTATTTATGTACGCGTTATGTTTTTGTTATATCATGTCATAATACATTTCTAGACAAAAAAATGGGAGTATGTGGGTAAGTGTGAATTTTGTGTTCCATTCCATTATTTGAACAGCAGGAACATACACCCATGTAAAATTTATATATTTGATTTGATAATTTACCAGTATTACCTCGTAATTATGATATTATTTATTGCAGATTGGATGTGAATCAGATAATTTCGCAGTTGGAAGAAGACGACGATGTGTTTGCGGCTGTTATTTTCATCACACCTCCTGATAATTGGCAAAATAGCGACGAAGACAGCGGTGATGAAGAGTTCGCAAGTATAAATAATTTGTCAAAACATCAGTTACTTGCAGAAGCTGAATTCCGGGGCACCAGGTCGTCTCAAGCTGAGTCAAGGATAGTGAATGAACTCGTTGGAGAGGACCCAATACCTAGCACATCGTCAGGAACGCAGCCCCCACAGCCTAACTCCTCGTTGTCAGTGACACAGCCACTGCCAAAAAGAAGACGTGTTAAAGTCAAGATAATTGAGGTTTGTAGATATTCCAGAAAAGGCTGAGAATGAGTACAGTGAACCAGATTTTCTGGAAAATCTTGAAAGCCCTGTTTAATTTTTCGAATTATTTTTTGATGAAGAGGTGTTCGAATCACTGCGCTCAGAAACTGAAAAAAAATGCAATCCCGAAGGGTAAACATGGATTTCGGGTTACTACGACAGATATCAAACATTTTATTGCAATCTTGTTACTTTCAGGGTACAACAGTGTATCGAGATATAGAATTTACTGGGAACAAAAAGTCGAATGCAGTTTTCCAGCAGTAGTAGCTCTAATGTCAAGAAATCGTTACGAAGATTGGTTGCGCAATCTTGAACCTGATGATAAGTTCGCAAAAGTTCGGCCTCTATGGAAACTGCTCAATGCGAGATGGGTAAAGTATTATCCTGGAGTAAAAAATTTGAGCATTGACGAATCTATAATTCCCTATTATGGGAAACATGGGACTAAGCAACATATCAACGATCAGATTTAGATATAAAAATTGGTCAATTTGTACTCGACTCGGCTACTTGATTTATGGTGAGCTCTATCAGGGAGCTAGTACCGGCAATACTCATCCTGAACTAGGTGTTGGTGCCTCAGTTGTTCTGGATCTAATATCCAAATTGCCGCAGGGAAACTACAGTTTTTATTTTGATAAGTTTTCATTATAATAAATAAAAAGGTCTATAGAATAGTTTTATTTCATAACGAAATCCATAGCCACTAACGGTATCTTAGATGTACGAGTATAATATGTATAATCCTAGTGTTCCATTGTTGGAACGGTTACGAAACTCAAAATCCAAATTCCGTAATTTTCTTTTAGATATGTGGGTACCATTATACATCTATAAACATACTCTGATCCGATTTTTATATAAATTGGACCAGTTTTATTATGGTTGGGATGATATGAGTTAAGCACCAACATTTTATTAGGAAGCACACATTGTAGGTCATGAAATTGGTAAAGAAATTATGATCAAATCGTCGTATAAACATGAGAGTTTTTGCATTCCACAGAGCTTCAAAATGTGAAAAAGGCTGGCGTAAAAAAGTGATTTTGCCAAAAGTGACACATATGAGGTCTTATAGTCGCAACGACGAAGTGCAAGATAGTATCGGAACATATCTAAGTAACTATTATCAATCTCGACCTAACAGTAATCATTCAGGGCCTTACAAATAAACACGGAATATAGTTATGACAAGCATAAAAGTAAAAAAAAAATACGGTTGTACCGAAGTTATTACTAGCATAATTCATCTTTTATTATTGAAAAAATTTTAATCCGGCCCTGGTTTACACTTCAATTTACCCACAAAATTTTGATTTTTGTTTCACATAAATCTTGCTGCTACCTTCAATGTCTTGTTATGTACGTTAATTATTGTTGTCTTCTTTTAATATTTGTGCATGTCATACTAGCTCTGCTCATGAATGTCATCATTATTATAATATAGTTAAAATATTTCTCATTAAGTGAAATTTGTAGTAAATTTATTTTGAGTAAATAAAGATTCTATAACCACATAACTTTATTCCGTGTTTATATGTAAGGCCCTCAGAGTATAAAAATTGGAGGACAATTTCAATGCAATAGGCCTAAGATTGAAAATCATTGCGAGTAATGGCCTACGCTCAGCATTGATTAGATAAGAAAGAAGATGAAAAAAAAGAGGGATATTTAAAATTAGTCTTTGAATGACAGACAAAGAATAGTGGAAACGAGTAAAGTTAGAAATTAGATGAGTTTGTTACAGGCTGTGATGCACTAAGGGCGAATTTTCACTGATATAACTGATCACGATGAACACCTCTAGATATGTCAGTGTCATCATTATTGTAGAATGTTGAGAGTTGATCACGTTCAGTTTCATTGGTAAGTAAAGGAGTTTACTAACACTATAATCTTATATATAAAATTCTCGTGTCACAATGTTAGTTACCATACTCCTCCGAACAGGCTTGACCGATTTTTCTGAAATTTTATATGCATATTCAGTAGATCTGAGAATCGGCTACTATTTTTTTTTACTTTTAGGTAGGTATGTAGGGTAGGGTAGGGTAGGTAGGTAGGTAGGTAGGTAGGGTAGTGTAGGGTAGGGTAGGGTAGGGTAGGGTAGGTAGGTAGGTAGGTAGGGAGGTAGGGTAGTGTAGGGTAGGGTAGGTAGGTAGGTAGGTAGGTAGGTAGGTAGGTAGGTAGGTAGGGTAGGGTATGGTAGAGTAGTGGAGTTTATACTATAGCTTTTGACAGAACGAAGTCTGTCGGGTCAGCTAGTATAGTATAAAATAATCATAAAAGTGTTATGGGAAAATTTGCTTCCCTATAAGTATTTCCTAAATATACGCAGATAAAATCACAAGTATAAACCTACTCTATAGTTCGTAGATACCAATTTGTTAGAGGACATTTTATTTATTCGGAGGTCGTCTTGTAGATATCGCTGTTAGCAATAAAACTGTTGTACCCTTATGGCTCGGCCACGAAAGTAACGCCACGCTTGAGGCGTCAATTCGCTACAAGCGTCATTTTTGAGCGCCAAAAGCAAGGCCACGAACTTCAAATGTTCGCCTGTAGCGTCTACAGTGGGGGGATGACATTATAAGTGATAGTTTTTTAAGTAGTTGTTTTTTCTCACATGATATTATGAATTTGCGACAAGGAGTCGCAAATTCATAATATCATGTAATATCACAATACACGATTTAAATAGAGAGACTACAATGTGGTGAATTTCATAACATATTATAAAGAAATTTGACGGATTGCAGTGATAAATTCTTCAGTATTCATATTGGATTAGTTATTATAAACGCGACAAAAACAAAACAATTTGTTTTAGACACAGACGCGCGGAGAGACCGCTTCTGTCGAAGCGCGTGGAGCGACTGTTTCGTGTACACTGTGGAATTTTCTCATACAATTGTTTTCGACGCTCATAAAAAAACGCGCTTCGGATCATCCAACGCTCGTGTGAATTCGCTCGTAGCGGACTTCGCTGCTGCTTGCAGCGCTATTTTGTGGCCTTGTAGATAATAGACATACATACATTTGTTTTTACGCTCGACGCTGACGCTTACAGCGCAAGGCGAATTCGCTTGGAGCGTCGCATTTCGTGGCCCTCGGGTTAGCTTTCATGTTTTGTGTATTTTTAGCTATTTTCATGTGGCATTAAGGCCTATTATTATTTCATCTTTTATTCATCTAAGCATTTGTTTTTGAATTCAATTTAGATCAAAAGGATAACATCTCAGTAATGAAGCGCAAATAAGAATATAATGGTGTTTTAAAGCAGCATACACATTGAATTTGTGGCGATATCTATACCGCCAAATATGAACAACAACTGAAGTATGTACAACTCGATACAAGAGTTATTTGCGCGTGTAATATGTAAACAGAAATCAGACAGCAACTGTTGGACAGAAGCCCACTAGATACAACACCAGGCCAGGCCTTTTATGAACCTCACGTCAAAAATGATGAAAGATGCTGGGTTAATTCAGCAGGCAAATTGAGGCGTTAAAAAAACAATCTGACATTCAAATTCAAACTCAAATCATTTATTTCAATTAAACCATTTACAGGCACTTTTGAATTATCAAGGAGTCAGTCAGTAAGAAAAATTAAGCTACATGCCCATTCCAAATCGTAGTAGTTACCTATGGAGAAGAAAGGACAAGAAACTCCATGGAAACTCTTTTAAATTAAATTGTTACAAAAATATTAGTTACATCTATAATGTTGAATTTATAACTAAATGTGAGAATGATGTAAATATAAAAAAAAAATATAGATAGAATACTCTTTATTATGTACACCATAAAAATTAGCATAGGGTGTCACAATGGGCGGTCTTATCGCTAAAAGCGATCCTTTACAGGCAACCTTTGTATGGATCAAAACATAGAAGGAGAGACAATACTGCAGGTAGTCAGTGATGTACCATTTACATATATACAATAAATACATACACACATAAAGCATATAGATACTTATCCATAAAAATATATATATATATATATTTATGGATATATATTATATATATATATATATTATATATATAACAAATACAATAATAAACATGATACAAGAGCAAAGAACTTTAAGTAATGATGATGTTTAAGGAGAGAGGACACTTCCTCTCTCCTTAAACATCATCATTACTTAAAGTTTATATATTAAAAAAAAAAAAAAACACATTTTTTTTTTTTAATAAATAAACTTACACGGTAAAAGTGTCCAGAATGGGTACACACAAATTTCCAGTATAAGCTGATCTCTCATTGTACGGCAATCCTATGTAATGCCAGACCAGCGTAAACTGGATTTGTATAGCTTGATATGTAGTCGTGTGTACAAAAAATAGAAACAAAAAAAAACCGTAAAATAATTAAAATTACCTTGAGAAACAATAAGCATAATTTTTTAAGGATAACCTGATTTCAACATAGCTATTGTAGGTCTCTGGTGTGTACCTACGGGATTCGCCAATGAATGGAATGGTTGCTCATGACTTAAAAAGAATTCTCCACACAGCCTGCAGCATTAGGTACTTTTTCGACTACAACCAGATCAACCACATTACTTCTCTGCTTTGGCTCTTGGGTTAAACCCTCATTTTCAATTCCTTTAGCATTGCAGAAAGTATTTGTGAAAGTTAAAACCAAATTAAAACATACATAATCGGCTTTTAATATTAAAAAAAGAAAAAACACATAAACCTACATGGGCACTTATGAAACGACAGAATCTAGGTGCACGGTTCCAATTAGTCGTTTCCTATGAAGAAGAGCCGGCAAGAAACTCCACGGTTACTCTTTAAAAAATAATTGGCTTTAAAATATTATCAAATAACATTGTTAATAGGTATGGGAGGGCAGTGACCTTTCAACAATTACCAGGTACTTAACAAAATAGAAAAGTGCCAGCAAATTCTCACTGCTAGGACACGGGCCTCCTTTATATAAGTGGGAGTGGGTCATAATCCACCACGTAGGCCCAGTGCGAGTTGGTGGACGTCACATGTAGGTGTTCGAATTTTTGGTTCCGGGACATACCAGTTTCCTCACGATGTATTCCTTCACGGTTTTGAGAGCAGTAGTAATGAAATTAATACACAAAGTATAGTGTCTGCCTGGGTTCGAACTCACGACCTACAACTCGTAAGTCTGGGCCTCAAGTCTGCTATTACAATAGTGTCAGAATGGTCTATCATTGATTTCATAATTGTTGATTTTGACAAGTTTGGTAATCTACTAATATAATGGCGTCATTATGACTTTCCAATGGTTAGCCACTGACACTCCATTGAAAGAATTGGTAATCCCGTACATAATGACAAATGAAACTTCCTACTAAACTTCCAACTTCCTACTACTTCAGATTGCTTATAACACTAATAAATAATATGTAAATTATATATAAATTAAATCTGGCATGAATAAATGTTCAAAATGCCATTGTAATACAATTCTATTACGAGACCATTGACCGACCAATGATCGACCATTATGAATTTAGCAGATTACGAACATTTAGCAAAATTACAATGGGATCGTGTTGGAGTGACGAATTTATAAAAATAGCAGAATTGGGCCCCTGGGCTGATGCCACTAGGCTACCACTCCTCAAACAAAACAACAAAAACAAAAACAAAGCAAAATAATATGTATAATCAAGTCACAGCAAAACCCAACCTATTTTATTTAAATATACCTATATCGTCGAGGATCATTAAAGCGCTGAAAGCGTCTAATTAAATCAATGTCAATCAGGCTGCGTTAATTAAAACAAGGTGACGAGCGTGTCACGTATGGTGGTTATTATAAAACGTGATAGGTGACGATAATGGAAGACGTGTAGGTAAGTGGTGGAGACAATAATAGTGGTAAAGGGTGGGCGTTATGGGGGACTGTCTCAACTAATCTTGACGTTCAAAAAGTGCTGATTCTCAACCTTATTTGAATAAATGACTTTTAACACAAACATAAAATAAACTCACGCCTTATTCTCATGGGATTAGGCAGAAAATATAGACCGCCATCTGCTGCACTCCTTATATACTTCTACTCCTTTTGCTTCGTTTATACATCTGAGGCCTTAAGGTCGTAGCACACGTATCAACTCTGAAAGGGATCGTCACCGTATCAACTCGAGCCGTTCAGTATTATTTGTATGAAACTCCCTACTGCAACGCACACTAATCGGAATCGTAACGTAATCGCCTCGCCTCGGGACAAGCTGACGAACCGCGGTGCGGTGCGTGGTCGACTTGCAGTTTCCGCGCTTACAGTTCTCCGTACCCTAGCTTACGGTTCTCCGTACCCTAGCTTACGTCTCTTCGTCCACGCCCCTCCCGCGGTCTGCATTGCCGAACGTTTCTCTGAATGTTGTATGCTTCTTTCATATACATTCTTCTATAGATTGCAGTATGTTATAAAAGAAATATTTTGTCATAAGGAAATAAATATAAAATTTCTCTTTATCATCTATCAAATGTTTTATAATAGTCCGAAATTCTCCTTCAGTTCTTCTTGCTTTATTCATATTGTGTACCTATATTCTTTTTCTTCGTTTCTTTCTATTTTCTTTTTCCTCTTCACCAAGTGCTATGGCAATGATAGCCAACTTACGTATTGTGAACCGAGACATAACCGTGCGCTACACTTAACGTGATCGGATTCAAAATGATTGAAATAGTGCCGCCTAGCCGTCAACCAGCGGTCGGCGAGCAGTAAGCGCGGCGTCGCCTAGCCGTAGCCGAGTCGATGTATCGGAGCTTCTAATCCGCTTTGGTTACGTGCTTACGTTAGGTTGACGACTTTTTGAAGGATACAGTTACGATCCCTTTCCGAGTTGATATGTGTGCTACGACCCTTAGTGTGAATTTCTTTAATCTCCTGCCCTTCACCAATCGGAGTGCTGAAAGCGCTCGATGCGTAAATTCGAGATGGTTAAAATAAACTCACACTAGGGCCTCTGGTCGTACCTGACCTATCTGAAGAATATCACCAATTAAGTCACTATTTATGTCCTCCTAGAGCGTTCCCTCTCGGCGTTTCCACTCACTTCTGCCTTGTAAATAAATAAAACCTTTTCTCAAACATGCATGGAAATATTTTCATTATTTTCGAAAAAAAAAAAAAAACACGCGAATTATCTACGGCCAAAAAAGATCAAATCGATTGAAGAAGCGTTTTTTTTAATTTGGAACATTACAACGCTCCAGGGCCTCAAGTCCGCTATTACAATAGTGTCAGAATGGTCTCGCCATTGTGAGTATTTGACAGTGTTTGTATGGCAAATCTGTCAAAAACTCACAATGAAGATACCATTGCAACGTTTGTACATTAGTAGACTTGGCCCCCAGCAATATTGTATGAAACAGCGTGCTGGGGTTAATAAATACTCTTTGATTGGATCTCTTATCATTCTTGGCATACCAAAGTAAGTCTCTTTGCTTAGCACAAATTGCGTTCACGTGGCTAGCCATAAATGCGTTTGCCTTTCGGCACAGATGACAAATAGAAAAATGGCGGCTAAGCTGAAAATTCGTCTTGATTTGTTATTTACATCCATACTCTATACTAACATTATAAATGTGAAAGTAACTCTGTCTACCTGTCTGTTTGTATGTTACGTTTTCACGCCTAAACCGCTGAACCGATCGTCATAAAATTTGGCAGAGATATAGCCTGGGATAGGGAGAAGGACATATGCTACTTTTTTACGCGATAACCGACATCTACGCGGGCGGAGCCGCGGGCAAAAGCTAGTACTTAATAAATACAAATTTAATAATTAAAATGAATTCCAACGGTTCAGAGAGTGAAATGGAGATGGATTGTACTCCACCAGATTTAAGATCAGAAGCCAAATTGGCAATGGAAAATCTGCTTCCAGCGAAGTCAAAAGAAAAATACATGAAAGAATATTTTATTTCCCTGCATTTTTTTGAGAAAAGCACTATATATGCCTCGGCGGAAATGGCCTGTCTCGTATTAGTGAAAGGCCGAACCGTAATACTCGACCTGCAATTGCTTATTTCCCGGCCTTTGCAATAATGTACTATTGTTACTCGCCTTTCATTCTTCCTCTCAACATGATCAAACCATCTAAGGAGTAATACTCTTTTGCATACTCTTTTAAATTTTTGTCAGTACATCTTCTTTTAAACCGCACCCTTGCCTCTGGTGACTTGGATTTTGTATATTATTGTTAGTTTTAGAAGTTTCAACAGTCGTGACTCGTTGTCAGACTGTTGAATCGTGCTATCCATTATCTGGGTTGTGGAGGTCAGATAAGCAGTCGGTCCATATAAAATACTAATATTCAGCTGCATATGGTAAGACTGGAAACCAACCCCAACATAATTGAGAAATAGGCTAGGTTTATTTAGTAAAATAAATCTTTCTATTTATTAATAAAAAAAATTAGCATAAAAAAAAATGTACAGAAGCGGACTTAATGCCATAGGCATTTTCTACCAGTCAACCTTTGGGTGGTGCAGAGACAAACAGTGGTAGGTGCAATTATGAAAATTGGAGGATTAATTGTATACATATAGGTATATCCTTAGATATACCTATACCTTAACTATAAATAAGATATATACACGTAATCTATATCTATCCTAATATATAAAGCTGAAGAGTTTGTTTGTTTGAACGCGCTAATCTCAGGAACTTCTGGTTGGAATTGAAAAATTCCTTTTGTGTTGGATAGTAAATTTATTGAGAAATATTATAGGCTATATAACATCACGCTACAATTAACAGGAGCGGAGCATAAACGAAAAATGTTGCAAAAACGGGAAAAAATATTCCTTTATGAGAGCTTCCTTTGCGTGCGCTGCGTAAACGGTTTAAGTTACGCAAATATCATGTATCATGGAATTGTTCCTCTTTAAAAGTTCTAAGAAAAAGTCCGCGACAGCATATGTCTATCTTTTAAGATTGACTCACTATAACCTTTTTTTATAGTAATCAAATTTGTTCGAAATTAATGCTCTATTTGCTTCGATCAATAATATATATTTGCGAAGGAGATTTGTCAACATAATATTAATCCTTATCCAAATAAGTATGTTATTAATCACAAGTATTTAAATGTAAACAAAATTTTCCTTGACATCACTTGATTTCAATCAACATATTAGAAGATATCATAATTTTAAAATAACTTCGCAACAAAAAAGTGTATAGGCTATTTCGTCGTTGCGACTTTAAGATCTCTTATGTTTAAAATTCAACTTTATAAGAAAATCGATATTTTAAGCACCAACATTTTATTAGGAAGCACACATTTGTAGATCTTGAAATTGGTGAAGAAATGATGATCAAATCGTCGTATAAACATGAGAGCTTTTGCATTCGATAGAGCTTCAAAATGTGAAAAAGGCTGGCGTAAAAAAGTGATTTTGCCAAAAGTGACACATAAGAGGTCTTAAAGTCACAACGACTATTTAACATCACGCTAAGCCCCTAAGGAGCCGAGCAAAACGAAAAAAAGTCGGAAAAAACGCTAAGCGAAAACAAAGTAATTGCGCGGACGGGCGATGCGATGCGACGGGGTGGGTTGTGGGCCGAAATTGTACGCGGACGAAGTCGCGGGCAGAAGCTAGTTATATATAAATATAAGAACAAATAAATACATATAAATACACGAATATACTCAAACTAATTAAACAAACAATGTGATAACATTTCCGTTGTTATGATACTGCCAGCTTCTTACGAATGTGCTCGCGAACTTTAACCTTAAAGGATAATCGGTTGGTTACTGTCCTGATTTCCTGGGGGAGCGCATTCCATAGAGAGATAGATTGAACGAAGAAAGAAGAGTGAACGAAGTCAGTGCGGTGAGTAGGACAGTGAAGAAGACGATTGTGTGATGAACGTAGATTTCTATTGTGGTTGGCGCAAACGTACTGAAAGTGGGGAGCTAGATAACTACGGGAAGAGGGAGAGTCAAGAAATGAAAACAAAGTGGTCAGCGCCCTTTGCTCTCTGCGCTTTCTAGATCAGTTATAACTTATAACATTTAAGAGCCTAACCGTTTCAGGAAAAAGACACAAAAGAGACCTAAATCCAAGTCTGAGACCAGTACACAAATAATGCTGGAAGCATTGGTCGATTGTTAATTGATATATGAGAAGAGAATATTTGCCCGGAGAAGGAAAATTATGTACTGGTTCGTTATCAATCACTGCCACTGTGTGAGCACTATGTATATACCTACTATAAAGCCACCATTTACTGGGTATGTCTTTCATTAACTTGAATGTGCCCTGGCGGCAGAGAGTAAGTCATTTTCAGTCAAATGTCTCGCTAGTGGTGGCGTGTGTTTTGGATAATTAAGTTCCCTTCTAAATGACTGAATTGAATGGTGCTGATCCGTTCGTCGTGTTCGTGAACGGGCGCCATCAGTAGGGACTTGTCATCTCTTAGCTGCCACTGGCTTATTTTAATTTCAGAATTGTTTTTATCTTTTTATTACGGAAGCTTAATTGTTCTCACATGCAAACGACATGTATGATGTAACCAATATTTTGTTTCAAAAGAGTGTCCGTGGAGTTTCTTGTCCGTTCTTCTCCATAGGAACCTACTGCGCTTTGGAATGGGCAACTAGCTTCATCTTTCTGACTGACCGACCCCTTGACAGTTCAAAAGTGCCTGTGATTGGTTTATCTGAAATAAATGATTTGTGTTAGAGTTTGCCAAAAATTTACCTATTGCGGATAGTAAAAATATGAAGTATCTAAAACGGAAAGCAGGATAGGTACAAATGTCACATCAATCTGTATGTTGAAAGAACCTAATATCTCAAAAGCAATCATGTGAAATGATGCTGAAACCGGATATTGTAACTCCCCTATACTCCATCAAAATCTTACTTTACTCACAAAACATAAAACAAAAAAAATAAAATATCTCGCGGAGTAAACTTAACATTATCAGAACGTTTTTATTGAATTCCCGTTCACCCCATGGAATAAAAAACGTATAAAATTCACGTACATACAGATTTTTACGATCCCTTCAACCTAATACACGAAAAGCCTACTAAACAACCCTAAAGTACTCCCTAAAATATTAGCTCGAGCGTCAAAATCATATATTTCCAAACTCCCAACATCCCTACTAAGTATCCCTTTAAAATAATTCACTTTAAAAACAGCAGACCCTTCCTGAACTAACCATCTTTACTTCAATATACAAACGTCTTAACTCTCTAGAAGGCCCATACAAAATTGGACTCAAAAGTTTAAAGATAAAAGATGAAAATTGTCTGCTGGAAATTCCGGAACTTTCCTAAGGACCCAGATGGGAGCCAGTAATGAAAGAAAGACCGCATGCGGTGTAGCAAATTGCTTTCAGACGACACATTGCATTAGGCCAAGTACCTACGTACTGTTAGGTTATCTAACGCGATTACGTATGTAGAGGGAATGTTACGGGATAGTCAAAACAAACATAGTTCCAGTGGCTTCTAAGATTGGATTTGGGAATTTCACTGTCCAAATTGAATTAGTATGAGATTCAAGCTTCTGGAGCGTTTGGAGTTATGTTGTTTATTATATTCGTAAGAAACTTAGTGAAAATATCCTCTATGTTATTGACGCGTATTATTTATTTGGAGAAGGCTTCATGACGTCACGTCCGCCAACTGATAACTGGACGACCACCAGCTGATCACCAAACGAGCGTTTATTAAGACGCAGATATATGCCAGTGACCTTCAGTGGTTAGCTTACGTGTTCTGTATTGAGCTCACGCAACGCGTCGTACGTCCAGCTAGTAATAGGACTCACCCATCCAAGAGCACTGTCCCAAATAAAATGCATTATTAATTTATCACTAGATATTATAAAACAAAGTCCTCCGCCGCGTCTGTCTGTTCGCGATAAACTCAAAAACTACTACACCGATTTTCATGTTGTTTTCACCAATGGATAGCGTGGTTCTCGAGTAAGGTATTGGTATATAATTTGTATACATTTTTAAAAAAAATAACAATATTTGATGGAGGTGTCGGAAAAAAATTAAAATGTGGCTGGTATTTTAGTATATTGTGGTTTCTTATGACTTCCATGCAAAGGAAGTCGAGGGCAGAAGCTAGTTATACATAAAACAAACTGTCTTTTCATAAAAACAAGTATACTAATAGATCAATATAATAAAATTACCTTTAAAAAGGTGAAGGTTTCATAAAAATACGCTTGATAGATTTTGTGTGAATCTCAGTTTTTTATCCGCGTTAGATAAAAATTTACAAATTCATTTCACTATTTAATATTAGGTTGGGGAAAAAGTCTTTTCGCATTATAGTATGTATGAACTTGTAATAAAATCTCTATTTGTATCTGGCTGGTTTTGGTATCATTGAAAGTTTAAATTTTAAAGAACATAATTCCAAATTCAAATTAGGAAAATATGTGATTTTCATTTGTTTTTCGTACTGTCAAGATGAGTGAACCAAATGAAGAAATTCGATAAATTTTAAAATTTTACTACAAAAAAGGTAAAAATGCAACGCAAGCCGCGAAAAAAATTTGCGATGTTTATGGACCTAGTGCAGTGTCTGTGAAAGTAGCACAAATTTGGTTTAAGCGTTTTCAATCCGAAAATTTTGATGTCAAAGATGCGCGCCGCTCTGGTCGCCCAATTACGGATAAAATGGATGCCATTTTTGAAAAAGTGGAGCAAGATCGGCATATCAGTAGTTACGACATAGCTGAAGAACTGGGAATTGACCAAAATAGTTTTGGCACATTTGAAAAAACTGGGTACATTAAAAAGCTCGATATTTGGGTACCTCACGAGCTCACTGAAAGAAACCTAATGAACCGTGTACTCATTTGTGATTCTTTATTACGACGTAATGAAACCGAACCATTTTTGAAGAAGCTGATAACAGGTGATGAAAAGTGGATCACGTACGACAAGAACGTGCGAAAAAGGTCGTGGTCAAAGGCCGGTCAGGCTTCACAGACTGTGGCGAAACCCGGGTTAACTCGCAACAAGGTGATGCTGTGTGTGTGGTGGGATTGGAAGGGCATTATTCATTATGAGCTGTTACCACCAGGCAGGACCATCGATTCTGAACTTTACTGCGAACAACTGATGAGATTAAAGCAAGAAGTTGAGAGAAAGCGGCCGGAATTAATCAACAGAAGGGGTGTGGTTTTTCATCATGATAACGCTAGACCTCACACATCTTTAGCCACTCAGCAAAAATTAAGAGAGTTTGGCTGGGAGGTGTTAATGCATCCGCCGTATAGTCCTGACCTTGCACCTTCAGATTTCCACCTGTTTCGGTCTCTTCAGAATTCTTTAGGCAGTGTCAGGTTAACATCACGAGAGGACTGCCAAAACCACTTGTCGCGGTATTTTGATCAGAAGTCCCAAAATTTCTATAGCAATGGGATCATGTCCCTACCTACAAGATGGCAAAAAGTTATCGAACAAAGTGATACCTACATAGATAGATAGTTAAATGTAAATAAACTATATTAAAAAATGTTTTGAATTTTCTTAAAAAATGCGGAAAAAAAAAATCCCCAACCTAATACTCGTATATACATAATCTAAAATATTCATGTATTTAATCTATATAAATATAAAAAGAAAAGTCGTGACTGACTGACTGACTCATCATCGCCCAGCCCAAACCCTTAGACCTAGAAAGCTGAAATTTTACACAGAGGTTCTTTTTATAATGTAGACAAGGAATAAGGAAGCATTTTACGAAATTCAACCTGAACAGGATTTCAAGGTCCGAAGGCGAGAACACCCAATGAAACTCACTTTAAACTGTTTCAATTAGGACACTTTAATTCAAAAGGAAGCCTGGTACAAAAAAAATCTTAAACTACATATGGTTCGCCCGGTAACGAAACCATAGCGCGATCTATTTCGATCCTAACGCCATCTAGGGAAGCATCAGGTAAACTTTTACACTTATGAGATATTAGACATACCGCCCACCAAGGACATATTGCAGAATGTCCTTCTCTTAATCTAAACCACCCACCATCCAACATGTCTAATAATATGGGGGGGGCACAGATACAAAATTAGTAGTAATATCATAGCTGAAGGTATATAAAAACAATTAAAAAAAAAAAACAAAACAATTTCGTAATTCTTACAAACTAGATGCATCCAATTATGGACACTTATCAGGAGGTAAGTGCACAATACATGTTCTTACATTATAATTATCTTACAACACAAAGTTTAATTTGCTACCGGAAAAATAGCTAGTTTATTAATAGGTCTCTTTATCAGGGAATTTTTAGTTCTAACAGTAACGACTCGCGTGATTCCGTCGGGGCCAGGATGTTTTAACTCAATCTTCCCCAGCAACCACTTACCAGGAGGTAAATCATCCTCTTTTATCAGAACTATGCCACCTATGGCTGGTTCTGGATTTTGGTGAGCCCACTTATGGCGTTGTAAAAATTGATTTAAATAATCTTGTGACCACCGTCGCCAATAGTCCTGTAACATTCTTTGGGTAAGTTGCCACCGTCTCAGACTAGAAATGTTAGCCTTTTCGAAATTCGAATCAGGTGCTAGAACGAGTGGTTCCCCAACCAAAAAATGGCCCGGAGTTAACACCGTTAACTCATTTTGATCCACACAGGAAAGTGGTCTCGAATTGAGGCACGCCTCAATTTGTGCCAACACCGTCGTCAGTTCCTCGAACGTTAAAGTAGAGTTCCCTATAACCCTTCTCAGGTGGTATTTAGTGGACTTTATTCCTGCTTCCCACAGACCGCCGAAGTTTGGAGCGTGAGGAGGAATAAAGTTCCACTTTGTACCATTATTAGCCAAGCACTCAACCAATTCGGGAATGAATTTTGATTTTTCTTCATTAAATAATTCCTGCAGCTCTCGCGCAGCGCCAATAAAATTTGTGCCGTTGTCACTGTGTAGTTCTGCACAATGTCCACGCCTCGCCACGAACCTCTTAAAAGCAGCCAAGAAACCTTTGGACGTCAAGTCACTAACTGCTTCGATATGAATCGCCCGCGTAGACAGACATATGAAAAGCGCGATGTACCCCTTGTATGACTTATTACCGCGTCCTTTAGACACTCTAACATTTATCGGCCCAGCGTAATCGACTCCAGTGTACAGAAAAACTTTATTTGGTGTAACACGAGGAGATGGTAGCTGTCCCATTAGTTGGGTTCTGGCTTTATTTGTATACCTAATGCATACAACGCATTTTCTAAAATAGGCCTTTACTAAAGGTTTAATCCCTACAACCCAATACCTAGATCTCAAGTAAGCGATCATAGCTTGAGGTCCTCCATGCATCGTTTTTTGATGCGCCTCGCTTATGAGAAGCTTCGTGAGGAAAGAATCTTTAGGTATAAGGATTGGATGTTTGCGATCATAACTCAACTGAGACATCTCTAATCTACCTCCTACTCTAATTACTCCCTTTGAGTCCAAAAATAAGTTTAATGATTTGTACTTTCTTCCCTTTTTACCTAAAGATCCCGTCCTCTTAAGTTCTTGTATTTCTTCTTGTAACTCTTCTTCTTGACCCTTTCTAATACATACTTCCATCGCCTCTTCGAGTTCTGTCGTAGACAACTGTTTATTTCTTTCCTTGTTAGCACAATTGGTTCTTGAGTGCAAGAACCTTCTACAGTAGGCTACTACCCTGATCATCCTTGAAAGCGATGAAAATCTGTCCCAAAAGGAAGTGTCAAGGATACCCGAATGGACCTTCACTTCCTCCAACTTAGTAATCAAGTGTTTAGGTTTTTTATATTCTATCACTGATTGCCTTAAGAACTCTGGTCCCTTAAACCATATCACAGTATTGCTAAGTTCCCCTGGAGCCACGCCGCGAGAGGCACAATCCGCTGGATTTTGTTTGGATTGAACGTATGACCAATATTGTGTATCCAATGTGTTTAAGATTTCTGCAACCCGATTGGCGACAAACGTTTTCCAACGACTTGGATGACTATTAAGCCATGCGAGAACAACTTCGGAATCCGTCCAAGCGTGCATATCTAATACATTTACATCCAGAGTTTTAGCAACATCCACCATCAACTTAGCTAATAGGACGGCTCCACATAGCTCCAACCTAGGTATTGACACCTGTTTGATGGGAGACACTTTGGTTTTCGAGGTAACTAACGCCACCTTTATGTTACCCTCTGCATCTATAACTCTGACGTATACCACTGCCGCGTAGGCCATTTTTGAGGCATCCGAAAAACCGTGTAGCTCCGTCTTTACGTTGCTGGATTTAGTGTTAAGCCAACGTGGGATTCTAACTTTCACTAAAGAAGACAAGTCCTTACGGTAAGTAATCCATTCTTTTAATAAAATACTGGGCACTTCTTCGTCCCAACCTATACCTGCTAACCATAGCTTTTGTATCAAAATTTTTGCTACAATGATACTAGGTGACAACCAACCTAACGGGTCGAAAAGCCTAGAAATATCCGATATAATTTTCCTTTTACTTACAGGTTCCGTCGGGAGAGGCAGATCTACAGAGTACTGGAAAACATCCGCGCGAGGATCCCAGGTAAGTCCGAGTATTTTTGTAACATTATCTATTTTTATTTTTACTTCCTCAGCCTTATCCCTTTTGCTTTCTCTTATCTTATGTAGTAATTCTTCGCTGTTACTTATCCATTTTTGCAGTGGAAATCCCCCTTTAGCTAGAATATTTTTTATTTCTGTATAAATTTTATATCCTTCCTCTACACTTTCTGCCCCTGTCATCAAATCATCCATGTAGAAATCATTAAGAATTATTTTTGCTGCTAATGGATGATCCTTCCCTTCATCATAAGCAACTTGATGTAAAGAACGCACTGCTAGAAATGGCGCCGATGAAGTACCAAATGTAACCGTCACTAACTCAAATTCTTCTATTTCCTTTTCAAGACTATCCCTCCAAAGAACCCTCTGAAACCTGGTATCATCTCTATTGACAAGAACTTGTCTATACATTTTAATTATATCAGCACCTATACAAATCGGATGTGTTCTCCAACGCATAACCGTATGTCGTAATTCTGCTTGCAATGTCGGGCCAACCATCAAGTCATCATTTAACGATACCCCATTCATTCCCTTACAGGAAGCGTCAAATACCACGCGCACCTTAGTTGTCTGCTTATCTTCCCGGAGTATTGCGTGATGAGGTAAGTACAACCCTTTATTATTTTCTTCTGGAGATACCTTTACCATATGGTTAAGTTCTAAATACTCCTGCATCACCGCAGTGTAATCCGCCTTTAATTTGTGATTCTTTGAAAGTTTGAATTCTAAACTGTTTAACCTTTTTTCAGATATGAACCTAGATTCACCATCCTTACAACTTCGGTTACTATCCCGGAACGGCAACCTTACAATGTAACGTCCGGTTTCGTCTCGCTTTGTGGTATTTGTAAAAATATTCTCACATTCCTCTTCCTCTTTGCTAAGTATTTTTTCAGTTCCCGATGGCTCCGCTTCGAGCTCCCAGAATTTACGTAAGAAGTCATCAGGCTGAACATTGGAATGCATGACAGTGATACAAGGATATGAACTGATGTCAGACGAATTTTCTGTACCGACAACACCCGATAGAATCCATCCGAATTCTGTTTGTTGTGCTACGAGCGATCCACTAGTACTCTTTTTGATTCCATCTTGGATAATTTGGCTGAATATCTCAGCACCTAATAAAATGTCAATTTTATTAGGCCTGTGATACTCAGGATCTGCCAAATCGTCTTCACTCAACTTTACCCATTCTACCCTAGTTGCTGTTACAACTGGGAGAAGGGATGTGATGGACTTCAAAACGTATGCATTTACTTGAACGCTGTAATCTGGATTCACTCGAGAACGTATATCAACAACTACTGAAGAACTAGACATAACTGTTTTATTACCACCTACACCTGTAACACGGTGTTTTGTTAAAGTTTTCTTTAACCCTAAATATTGAGCCATAGACTCGGTTATAAAAGATCCTTGTGACCCTTGATCTACTAATGCGCGAACCACACGATATGTTCCATCCTTTGACTTGGCTTTTACTAAAGCCGTAGGTATTAAAACCGTATCCTTACAATTTCCTGTCGAAAGACATGAAACTATTGGCTTAGTAGATCCCTCCGCTTGCACAGCGGCACTTTGATGTTCCTCCGTTGAGGTACTATTCCTAGTAGCGGCAGATGCTGTTTCCTTCTGAACAACGCCCGTGTCCTCACCAACAGACCCAGAACCACCGCTAGGGTGGAGTAAAGTATGGTGGCGTCTTTTACATAAATGGCATTTGACGGTGTTTCTACAAAATCTGGCAGAGTGGTTACTACCCAAACAAATGAAACAAAGCCCTTTTTTCTGTACGAAATCACGTCGAGTATCGTTATTTTCCTTTGCAAAACCTTTACAAGCATTTATCTTATGAGCGGCAGAACAAAAAGGGCAAGATAACTCCGTTTTTTCTTTCCCTACCACATGGAACGATTGCGAACTCCTTTGAACATGAGGTTTATTTTCTAAATTTTCTAAACCTCGAAAGCGGCCAGTTAAAAAATCTGTAAATTGAGTAAACGTAGGCAAATCATCCGTTGCTTCCGAAGCTACTTTTAATTCCCAAGCTTTCCTGGTATCCTTATCCAATTTGGCACTAACAATGTGTATTATTAGGATATCCCAAGAAGTAACATCTATCCCTAAATTTTTTATGGAGCCTAAGCAATCAGATGTGGTGCTAAGTAATCTTTTTATTTCAGTGGCTGATTCTACTGTTAAACTCTTTTGATTAAACAAACGTTTTAAAATTCCATTAGCTAAAAATCTTTTATTGTTATACATTGCCTCTAATTTTCCCCAACAAGCCATATAATTATCTGATGTTACATTAATGTTTTTTAATAGCTGCTCTGCATCTCCAGTTAAGTACCCTTTAAGGTAGTATAATTTTTGCGCATCGTCTAGAGTTTTATTATTGTGTATTAACCCTCCAAATAAATCCCTAAACGTCTGCCACTCACTATAATTTCCCGAGAACACAGGTATCTTAACCTCAGGTAACTTAAAGTTTTTAAATCCTGTACTACAGCTAGCTCCTGAACTAACGTTACATGTTTCACTAGACATTTTCATATTGTTTAATATTTCTTTCAGCTCGCTTTTAAACTCTATATAAAACTCTTCGACGTCTTCATATAAGCCGTCCTTATGATACTTTGAACTAAATAAGTCAGACTTTCTTACCTCACTAATTATTTTCACATGTGTTTTGTAAAATAATTGCCATTGCTGTTCTAAGTTTTCAATTCTAGTTTCTAAATAACAAACAGTTAGACGCTCTTTAGGAGATTTTTTAAAGTTAGATTTTGTCTTTAGCATTTTAGCTTTAATGTCTTCCTGAATGTCGTTAAGCGACTCCATTCTTAATTAAAAAACACAAGTAGGTTATGTCACAAATATAAAATACACAAATTTTGCAACTAGATACTTATAACACTAAATAAACTTATTGTTCAGTAAACACATTTAATTTCACCACAAAAATTCTAAGTTCTTTGAAGCACTTCGATATTTTTCTAAGTCCCAGATAACGTTTAAAATTTTACAAGTGTTTAAACTTGTATTATTTCCTGAGCAAAATCGGGCATAGGTTCCTCGTCAGAACCACTTTTTGCTCAAAATTAGTACAAGTCGAAACTAATTTTACCAACGACTAAGTTATTTTTCTAGTGAATTTAAGGTTCAAATTTCAATGCACTTTCTTGAATTTATTTAAGTTAAATTCTTCCTATTAATAAGGTCGAAAATGTACTCACGATTTCTCCACTATACACTCACTGACACTGATACTCGACGTTTCACGCCGCACTTGAAGCGCCCTCTGGTGGTCGCTCCACGAACTCCTCTGCCTGGCTCCTCCTCCACGCAACGTCACTCCTCCGGCACCCAGCCGGATCTACTGCTTCGATGACGTCACCGCTGACGCCTCGCTGTAGGGATGCTCTGGACAGCAATCCACTGCCCAGTACTGACGTTGCGGGGTGATAATCACCACCACCACCGATGACTACCAAAAACACCTTCACGCCAATCCGGCTTCCGAAGGACCATGAACAGGATTTCAAGGTCCGAAGGCGAGAACACCCAATGAAACTCACTTTAAACTGTTTCAATTAGGACACTTTAATTCAAAAGGAAGCCTGGTACAAAAAAAATCTTAAACTACATATGGTTCGCCCGGTAACGAAACCATAGCGCGATCTATTTCGATCCTAACGCCATCTAGGGAAGCATCAGGTAAACTTTTACACTTATGAGATATTAGACACAACCCTTAAGAGAGTTAAATAGGGGATGAAAGTTTGTATGGAAAATCGTCATTTTTGTAGTTCAAACCATGAAAATTTGTATTTAGCCTTTTGATTGGCAATTAATAATTACATGTATCAGCGTTTTTGCAAAATCATCCCAGAAGAGGGTAAAATAGGGTATGAAAAATTTGTATAGGAAACCCTTAAATTTTGAAGCTAACCCATAACATTGGTATTAAAAGCCTTTTGGCGTTTTTGTAAAATCATCTCCTAGGCGGTTAAAACCCCTTACTAACTGATTATCGCTCAACCCAACTTTTGTAATCGCCAAAGATACCTTAGTAATTCTGAGAACAATAGCTTTACTAAGAGATCCAATGAGTAATAATATTTAGAGAAAACATTGTTTACCTGGATTAAAACATAGGGTACTTTTAATCCCGGTAGTACGTTACCGTCGTGGTATACTTTCCGACATCCACGCGGCCGAAGCCGCGGGCAAAAGCTAGTTATTAATAAAATGCCAACTACAGGCCATCACTTAGTTTGATAGGACGTTCTTAATAAGTGCCGTATCTACCACTTTTATTACATCAATGATATCAGCACATTTATTCAGAGTTGAGATTCTATGGAATTCGTTATTTTCGACACGTTATCACTATCACTATCACTATCACTACATATTATAAAACAAAGTCCTCCGCCGCGTCTGTCTGTCTGTCTGTCTGTCTGTCTGTCTGTCTGTTCGCGATAAACTCAAAAACTACAGCACCGATTCTCATGCTGTTTTCACCAATGGATAGCTTGGTTCTCGAGGAAGGTTTTAGTATATAATTTGTTAAGTTTTTGTATACACTTTTGTATAAATAAACGATATTTGTTGGAGGTGTCGGAAAAAATAAGCCGTCTGGGAGCTTTCAACGAAAACGCTGTCTAAACCCTTTCAGATATAACAAAATAATGTATGGTGGAATTGTGTATCTTATAAAGGTCTTCAAAAAAGTCCGCGATAGCATATGTCTATCTCTTAAGGATAACATACTATATTCATTTTATTGTCTTTTTGTAGGTATTTGTTTGCCGAATTTTACTCTTGGAACTACGATTACGATAACAGTACGCTATAATATCGGTAGCTATTAGCCAAATTATGTTCGTAGATAAATAAACTAGCTACTTACGTGTATTTCAAACAGTATACAAGAATATTTATCATAAAAACATTACTAAACACGGCGGCCTTATGATCAAAATTTGTGCATTCCAAAACTTTCGTTACTTTTTCACTGACATATTTATCACATTTCGATAAACTAACACTCAATACGAAATCTACACTTATTTCTCAGTAATTCTGTATAAGATTCTTCTATGATTAAACCGTTTTCTCATTGAATCCATTACTTTACGCACGTATAACCTTGACGAATGTTTACATCGCGCCACACCGCCACACGACCACAGAGTACAGACGTATTTTGTTTTCTTTTTTTTTCGTTCGTTTAATGGTGTTCCCGCTAAAATGTATTAATACCGGTCAAGTATTAGTCGATTAATCGGATTCTACAGCCAGATCGTGTTGCAAGTACAAAATAAATGTCAAATATTTCGTCCAATTGCGAACGTGACCGACCCTGAGAAAAGTTATGCACCAATGGTGTTCATTAGATTTCGAGTGCTTTCTCAGCACAAACGGTGTATCGTGCGATATTTCGGAGGATTTTGTTTTGTTTTCACATTGTTGGTACTTCCGTGAATTATTTTAAAATTATTATATGTGTCGCATTTTTATTTCGTGTTGTAATTTGGTACAATTGATTGCTTTAAGAATTTGAGTGAAATTTCGTATTTTGATTTTGTGTTTGTTATCTTTAGGTAAAGACTCATTAGACGTTCAGATCATAAGTACTTTCATTATATTAAATCATTTGTTTCGGTTTCTATTCACATAGTGAATCACATTAAAATTAATAGGTATTAAGTTAGAAATTTGAGATATAGCCTGCGATATGGAGAAGGGTAGTTTTTTATGCGATAACCGAAATCCACGCGGGCGAAGCCGCGGGCAAAAGCTAGTGTTACAATAAAACAATGATTGTCAGTGTTCACGTAAAAAATAAAATAAAGGTACTGTATTTTTTAATGAACTACAAAATCATTTCCATCAAACTAAAAATCTTTCTAACACAAAACTCTATTCAAATAGCGACACATCCGAAAAACATTTATAGGATAGGTATATGAAACTCCGCAAAAATAGTCCAAAAATCCGTGTTCATAGTTTAGCAGAGCGATAACAAAAATGTCACAGCTCACAAAAGCGTTCTTGTGTGGAGGCCACTGACAGAGAATCATTATATCGCCGACACACTCGCGACTTTATTTTGTGTTAGATTTAATTGCGACGACTTTTTATTATATTTGGACAAAAAAGGAAAATACGTTCATTTGCGTAAAGAAATATGACGCAAAGAAAAGAACACAAACACGAAAAGAACCATCATCATCATCATCATTTCAGCCGAAAGACGTCCACTGCTGGACATAGGCCTCCCCCAACCACCGACCGGTGTTGTGCTTCCCGCATCCAGCGGATTCCTGCGGCTTTCATAAGGTCATCGGTTCACCTTGTGGGAGGCCTTCCACTGCTTTCGGCCCCAATGACCATCTGTTCTGCGTGCAATGTGCCCTGCCCATTGCCACTTAAGTTTAGCAATTCTTCGAGCTATGTCGGTTACCTTGGTTCTCCTGCGGATCTCTTCATTTCCGATTCGATCACGTAGGGAAACTCCAAGCATAGCCCTCTCCATTGCTCTTTGGGTGACTTTGAGCCTTCTAATAAGGCCCATTGTGAGCGACCACGTTTCAGTGCCATATGTCATCACTCGCAACACGCCAGAAGAGAAAAGAACCAGTTGAGGGAACATATGCGTCACGTTCACGCAAAACGGCCATCGCTCAGGATAATGCTGCTACCCTATGCGAGATAGAGCCTCAGCGCTGGTTTTCAGCGACAAGTGGAAAACTAGCCTACACTGCATTAATGTTAAGGGGGAAGCTTTAACTGTACGGCCTGAGTGAAAAGGCGTGCGGCGGGGCGTTTTGCGTCGCGTAAAATCGGCGAAAGATTGTTCGCCGCGCCGCTCGCCGCCATTCAGGACACTCGTGAGGGATTGTATGTGTTCAACATGAACGCCGCACGCGCCCACCGCCCCGCCGGATGTTTGACTTGAGCGTGCACTCAGTTCTTACCCTAAGATAGGCCGCGAAATTCAGATCTATACCTCAGAGGTATACAACATTATTTGATGAAACGAAAATTTTACAGGAGAGGCTAAAATGTGCGGAGTGAAACTTCGAATGCTATTGTTTTTTTTTTTTTTTCATTGTTTTGCAAAACTAATACTGTTGGGTACAACAGTTTTTTTTGTAGTATTATTAGAAGAATCTTATCGTCATTGGAGGTCCTGGGAGAAGTCATGTTCCTCATCTCTGGCTTGCCTTTATTGGCCGGCTGGAGTGATCACTTACGAGGAACTGAGCTCCCACCTCATTCTTGCCTTTATTGGCCGGCTTGAGTGGAGATTCGCAAGAGCAAACGTGCTCGGAGGAAGGAAGTATTCCAGTAAGTGCTTATAGGGGTCTTGACCATCTTCCGGGCTCTGGGATTGTTCTGAGAGCCGTGGAATACCTCTCCACTCCTCGAGCACCTCAGGACATGTTGCCCCTTGTCGCTACGTCACTATGTGCTAGCGACCGTTTTCGGGGGCCCATTATTGAGTGTGCAAGTCACCCCCTGCCATTTAATCCGTGTATAATAAAACATTGATCAGGCAGGGGCCATATTCCTCCCATAGTTTTAGGTAACCAGTCCATTTTAACCACCCAAACCCATAGTCCAATATCTTTGTTTCCATATCCTGCAATAGTCCTACAACTAACCGGGGGTTGTCCTTGGGTGCACTTGCATAGTGCGTACAGGGATAATCGTCGGTTGGTGCCTTATTTATTTAAAAAGCGTCTAAAGGGCCTCTGCGAGTTGGCTTCGGCCCCTCGTACGCCTTCCAAAGGTCCGGGACCCCAGGGTCCCGAGATATATAAACGATATATAAACATAATAATAATAATCTTTATTTCAAAAATGCCAAATACAATTTGTCCATCTCAAACAAACATTAAAAACAAATAAAACGCCATTTTAAGAAGTACAACATACAATAAAAGTATGTCGGATCTTTTATGAGTATGCACTTAAAATGAGACACAAACGCCTTTGTTAAGCGTTGTGCGGAATCTAGGATTGAGTATGGTGTACGATGCGGACCATGGAGCAACAGTGATCGTTTAGACGTGGTCGGGACACATACTAGTCTGGGAACTGCTCAGTGTTTCCTTTTAAGTTCAGAGTATTAACTAGTACAGTAGTGTTAGTAATTCACTCTGTAACAATAAACTGTGTAGAAGTGAAAGGAGCAATTTCTCTCGTTTACCCGTATCCCAATTCTGCGCCCATGACTGTAAATGCTGACACTATGCATGTCACTAAGTATGTTCCGATTACAATCCTAATTGCCTCGGATCTGACAAGTATATTATATGGTACCTACTTAGAACCAAAAACCAATTAAAAAAAAAAAAAAATATCTGTCAGTCTGTTCCGGCTTGTCTTTGAAACGTTTAGACCGATTTTGACGGGACTTTCACTGGCTCATAGCTGATATTATAAAGAATAACTAGCTTTTGCCCGCGGCTCCGCCCGCGTGGATGTCGGTTATCGCGTAAAAAGTAGCCTATGTCCTTCTCCATATCCTAGGCTATATTTCTGCCATATTTAATGATGATCGGTTCAGCGGCTTAAGCGTGAAAACGTAACATACAGACAGACAGACAGATAGACAGACAGAGTTACTTTCAAATTTATAATATTATATAGTATATATAGTATATAGTATAGTATATAGTATATATAGTATAGTATATAGTATATATAGTATATAGTATGGATTTGGTAATTGAAAAAGCAAGGCAGCAGCTAGTCTTACATAAATCTTATCAATTGTACAGACACTACAGTGTAATCATGTTTATATTTTTAACCATTGGTGTTGTATTAAGGCTTTCAGGAGAGGTAGTGATTGTGCAAAAGAAGGCGGACTTTTTCTAAAATAAAATTAAAGGACGTAGATAAAACTAAATTAGAATAACAAATTAACAACAAAATCACTCTTTTTACTAGAATTTTTTCGTAGGTTTTATTACCTCCTTAAAAAATAACTGAAATTCTTCTACATTTTCATACCAGCTGACACTGAATTTAAAGCTCAGTCGTAAATATGCGGCCACCCTTACAGCGCTGTATCGCTGAATCGTTAACTCGATGGAAGCGCCACACGTGCCGATATTAACGCCCGATACGCCTGGACAATGCGGTTTTTGTTCAATTTATATCCACATACATACAGGCTGCTGCCGTATAAAGCGCTTGCACGAAACAAGACACATGCCCTTAAACGTTGGCATGCACGTGTCTACGTAATTCAGCACGTGCTTAAATATAGCTCGGTAAATAAAAGAGGATCAACCAATAATACTCATCAGTAGTCACGAGCATAACCTTTCAAAAAGAAATTGGTTCAAATTAGGCTGAGAATAATTACTTTTCGAATTTCAAAATTACATAAGACAGTCCACCAAAATGTTCGCCCTTCACCACTTCCAAGTGCTTTAGCTGGGAGGAAGAATTGGCGCAACAAACTCCCCAGCGACTTTTCACTTAGCGAGTTTCAAAAGCGCTGTCCTCTTAAAGTATTGATAGATATTTTATGGTGTTATTATCGAAACCATACTATTATATTGGTCTTTATACTTTTCCCGTAAATAATATAGAAATGATCTACATGTTTAAGATCTTCATTATTAGTATTTAAGTATATATTAACATAATTAACTATTACACTATTCATAAAACGTATGTTAAATATTTGTTAAGAAATCAGTTGTCCTAATAGTAGTTTTATCTACGCCCATGCTATAAATTCTCTATTAAAGTTTCTGAAACAGTTAGCTTATTGCCAACATTAAAACACCCAGTGTCATAGTAACCATAATAGCATCCAAACGGGAGTTATAATGTTGTACTGAATTTCATAATGCAACTCTTCTGCTTTTACGAGGATGATGATCATCCTCCCTTTCATTCTCACTACTCAATTCGTAGTATCTTTATGAATTCCAAAAAAAGAACATTGTCTCGCACGCGCGTTTCACTATACTATACCATAGCGTCGTATCCCGCCATTTTGTTCGATATTAGTATTGCAAAAACTGTTTCAGAACCTTTTATAGAGAATTCATGTCATGGGTGTAAATAAACTCTTGTATGCAACTGTAATAATTAGGTGTTAAAACAGTCATGTGATACTATTATCACCATAAATAAACCCACATTCATGTTTTAATACCCCTTATTATACAACAGTTGCATAAATAACTATTAAGAACCATGCCGCCTGTGATACAGGTTTATCCTAGTACAGGCATCATACTTTGTAATGCCTACATTATTTCTAAGATTTGTACTGTATTTTTCCAATTTTTATTTTTGAATAAATTTTATTATTATTATTATTTTGATTTATCCAAAGTTGAAAATTTTAGTACACGGAAAAAAGCTTTCTAATTTTAAAGTATTTATGCTCGTTCATAATTTAATACTTGTACGTGCGTTTGTAAAAAACATACCATCTTTTAGAATTAATTAAAGGACATCGTCGGAAATGGCCCCAGGACCAACAAACATCTGACTTACATTATAATTATAAATATATTTTATTAGAGTTATTGCGAATATCTGTATGAAACGGACATTCTGCGTTCCATAATGATCAATTAAAAGAGCGACTATCGACATCACATAAAATATGCCGCCATCTTTGACAATTAGATTAGACATGACAATTAGGTGATGTCCAATCTTTCAATAACATGACTAACATACATACATGAGGTAAAATGACTTCCTACCTAAGTATAAATAAATAAAACCAAAAAAAAAACATTAGGATAAAGTCGTTTGCATTGAAGTTAAATAAATAAGTACTTATTTACCTACCTACCTATTTTAATACAAAAACTAAAAGATTTACCAAATACTTAATAGGTACTTAGGTAAGTACTTAAATGTTTTTTCTGATTCTTTTAGCTTAACTAACCACATACAGGTAATAGAAATAACAGTGACATGCATTTATTAGCATGTATTTCGAAGTATTGAAAGGATTGTTTCGTACTAAATATATTATAACCTCAAAATCTTTGTTTTCTTTCGAAATAAATCCTTTCTGCAAGTTGTCCGTCATTAAACTTTGTCTTCATGGACATATATTTGTAATTTAGAACACGCAAAGTAATTTTCCTTTGCTGTTGGTTCTGGGGCGAACGATGTATGGATGCAGAACAATCTCCTTTCATGGAACCGCTTTCAATAATGATGTTATTTTGGTTTAAGAGGCGTTTCTTTCACACGTTCTCAAATATTTTTAATTAACAATTTTCCAGTATGGAGCAGGAATTTACAAGCTTAATTTTTATTTTGTATTTTTATTCGTATTATTTTTAGGGTCCCGTAGTACAAAGAACCCTTATAGTTTCGTCATATTCATCTGTCTGTCTGCGGCTTAGCTCAGAGACTCTTAGTACTAGAAAACTGTAATTTGGTATGGATATACACATTAATCACGCCGACAAAGTGGTAAAATAAAATCTTGAAATATATTTTTTTAGGGTACCTCTCCTCCACGTAAAGTTGGGATGATATTTTTTTCTCGTCTATGCGATAGTGTGTGGTATCATTGGATAGGCCGTTACTAGTATGTGAAAACCTTTTTTCGATTTAGAGATCCGTTTGCGTAATATTAAGCTTTAAAGTGCAAATTTTTTTAGAAAAAAGTGTCAGCCCTGCCAGCTAAATGGTTGTATATGGATATGTGAAAAAATTCACAGCAGTAGGTTGTATAACGAAGTTAAACGGAAAACAACTATCACAGCTAATTAGGCTCTACAAGTTACCGAGTAATAGTCGACCAACTTGCATTTGCAGTTAAAAAACATGTTGTCCCATATATTTTTTACTAGCTTTTGCCCGCGGCTCCGCCCGCATGGATGTCGGTTATCGCGTTAATAAGTAGCCCATGTCCTTCTCCATATCCTAGGCTATATCTCTGCCAAATTTCATGATGATCGGCTCAGCGATTTAGGCGTGAAAACGTAACATACAGACAGACAGACAGATAGACAGACAGACAGAAAGACAGAGCTACTTTCAATTTATAATATTAGTATGGATAGTATGGATGGGAGAACATGTTTTAGAACTATAATGGTAAGTTCGTTCTAGGGATAAGTTCATCCCAACTACGGGACCCTTGACTGTGCGTGGTCCGACACACACTTGGCTGGTTTTTTTATACTGCCGATTGGGACCAAATTCCAAGCTTCCTCACACCGTTTTTTTTTTACATTAAGTCCGAGGTGTATAGAAAATAATATAATTATGACATTAAAGGTCACAATGGTCCTTTTCAAACCAGAAACCGGGTCCTGCAGGTCTTTGAACCTCCAGGCCGCCATTTTTTACCTTTCTTTTTGCACCTTTTCTTAAAATTAAAGTCAATCTCAGAGATTCAACAGCATATTTCTCCAGATAAACGCTCGACGCAGTGATAAAACATTTCCACTAAGATCCTCTTAAGATAGTTTAAAATCATGGTTTATTTTAATTAAATATTTGAAGGAATTTCTGGAACTCGTCATTACAGCGGTTTGAGTTTGGTACTTTTTGAGCTGTATTCTCGTATCTTGTTCTCCAGACATAAAAGATGTAATTGAAATAAATGGTAATTGTAAAAGAAAGAAAGAAAAAGTATTTATTGTGACTCGCACAGGAAGGTCACAAACTAAACCAAACAATGAGAAAAGTATCCATACTAATATTATAAATGTGAAAGTAACTCTGTCTGTATGTTACGTTTTCACGCCTAAACCGCTGAACCGATCGTCATGAAATTTGGCAGAGATATAGTCTGGGATATGGAGACGGACATAGGCTACTTTTTTACGCGATAACCGACATCCACGCGGGCGGAGCCGCGGGCAACAGCTAGTAAAAAATAAAATTTAAATAAAAAGAACATTAAAAAAGAACGTCCTGTACTACTTTGCCCAAAATGCCCAATCATAACGAGAGACACGATCTACCAGTACTGGTTTCTTGTTCTGTTGGACCTGCATACTAGCAGTTATTCTTAAGTAGATCCATTAGGTAGTGTAGTTAGCCATAGGTCTTAGTTTTTTAATGTTCATAACATAATTATACTACTTTCAACAATAACCTAATTCTCATTTAATTTTTCCCATTTTATAATTAAATTACCTATATGTGTTAGTTGTAAATTAAATATCCAAAAGGCTCCTATCTCAGCATGATGCTGCGACATTTAAAATTAAGTGCGCGCTTTTATACTCATTATTATGAACAACTTTTATTATGGGACAAACACTGAAATCGCGAAAAAAACAGCTTCTTTTTCCATTTTCATCATCATCATTTCAAAAGACGTTCACTGCTGGACATAAGCCTCCCCCGAGCACCACCTCTTCGACCGGTTCTCTCGCATCCAGCGAATTTCTGCTACCTCAGGACATCGGTCCACCTCGATGGGGGTCTTGTGTGTGTCTATGTTCGCATAACTCGACAAAACGTAGGGAACAGTGAATCTGTTTTCGGGATTTTAGGGTTGGTCCCATCGTAATAGTTGTTGACGCCATCATCATCATCATTATTTCAGCCGAAAGACGTCCACTGCTGGACATAGGCCTCCCCCAAGCACCGCCACCTCGACCGGTTCTGTGCTTCCTGCATCCAGGGGATTCCTGCGGCTTTCATAAGGTCATCGGTCCACCTTGTGGGAGGCCTTACAACGCTACGTCTTCCGGTATGCGGAAGACGTAGCGTTGCGAGCTTCACTCCAGAACCTTTCGGCCCCAACGGCCATCTGTTCTGCGCGTAATGTGCCCTGCCCATTGCCACTTAAGTTTGGCAATTCTTCGAGCTATGTCGGTTACCTTGGTTCTCCTGCGGATCTCTTCATTTCTGATTCCCTTCTTTTCTGGTTGACGCCATAACTATAACATAATAACTACAACTGTTCTTGTTAAAAGCCTAATATACGAATTTATAGGAAAAATGCTTAAGATATAGGCATAAATGATGAGCGGTCGTTTGTTCCTTGATCCTGTATCTTTCACTCCTATAACCTGATTAAGTGTCATATTGACAGGTGACACGGGTGCTTCCTATATACTTTCTAATAAGCCGCCATTGAAGAAATATATATTTATTTTACGTGATTGCTCGCTGTTTCTATAACCGGCAGAATTAAAAATAATCTATTGTCGCGAACTAATGACTATTGAGCGAGCGTTAGCGGTGAAGTCCAGTGTTTCGTGACGGAGAGGCTCCTGGGCCCAGGTGTGGTGAGGCTGCCGCTATCAGAAGTCCACGTTATTTGCTACCAGGTCAGTCCTATATCTTTCCCTTCCTTTATGACGACCGCTCATCTTTAAACGCTAATCACGTAAAAAATTGACACCCATGAGTAATAGGTAACTTCACCACCCGCATTATCTATAACACCAAAGACATAACCAACAAATAGTTGTCCCGAAATTTACAGTTATTTTAATTACACCTTGTATAACACAATTATAACAGCTGTCCTTAATAACGATAATAAACAAAAGCATTTTCAATTTCAAAATTTTCTCTAATTTGAAATAGAAAGAATAATATCTTAATAACTCCTACTAATTGGTAGTCAACATCTTAACCCTATAAAGAGCACCCGCCGGCGTTACTTTGAAGTTTAAACCCTCCAATTTATATAATTGAAACTTTATCTTGTTTTGTGTCAGTCTCTTGTAACCACAGAATGGATAGGTACAGAAGGCTAGCTTCATACAACGAGCGAAAACAGGCGGACGTACACATATACCCAGCGAGCGCGCTTGCACTCGCTGTGTACATGAAGCGACTGGCATTCGACCAAGATTGTCGTAAGTGCGCGTCTATGTCTGCGTGCGTTTCTTTTCGCTCAGTGTATAAAGCCACAATACTCGAGTGTATGCACGTGTTTCAAATACAAAACGTGTTTGTGTGACAAGTAGACCCATTTTTTATCCTTTCTTTCTTTCAATATCTTCTATCTCTATCTCATCCCACATACCGCAGTGTCTCAAAATCAAAGTCTTGGACCAGTGCGTGTTTCCAGTGATGACCTATGAGACTGAATCGAGGTCGCTCACAATGGGCTTTATTAGAAGGCAAAAAATCACCCAAAGGGAAATGGAGAGGGCTATGCTTGGAGTTTCCCTACGTGATCGAATCATCAATGACGAGATCCGCAAGAGAACCAAGGTAACTGACATAGCCCGAAGAATTGCCAAACTTAAGTCGCGGTGGGCAGGGTACTTTGCTCGCAGAACATCTGTTCTGCGGATGGTCGATGGGGCCGAAAGGTTCTCCGCGCATTCCTAAGGCGCAAAACAGCGGTACCGGTTAAACTATCAAAAATAAATCAATCAACTCAGCCTATCGCAATCCACTGCTGAACATAGGCCTCTCCCATGCTGCGCCACAACACCCTGTCCTACGCCTTCCGCATCCAGTCTATCCCAGCCACACAGCCATTTGTCGAAGGACCGATGGCCGGTGAAGCAGACGAGTCCTGGAGTGGAGACCGCGTATCGGCAAGCGTAGTGTGGGACGCCCCCAGCTAGATAGACCGACGACCTCAAAAAGGTTAAACTATAATGGGTAATATTTAACTTATCCTTTAAAAGCTTTTTGGGATTCTAACAATGGGCACTTTTTTAAATTAATGTACCTCTTAAAACTTTTTGCGTTTTTAATGATGCACATATTTTCTATAATTGAGCCCCTTTTTAACTATGTGGCCTTTTTTCACAGTTGGTCGCAGAAACTAAGCTAGACCCCGACCAAATGGATTAACTTAGGTTAGAACTTAGGTTGGGGACGAAAGGTTCTGGAGTGGCGACTGCGTACCTGAAGACATAGCGTTGGAAGGCCGATTGGTGTACCGATGGCCTTGTGAAGGCCGCAGGAATCCGCTGGATGCGGGAAGCACAGAACCGGTCAAAGTGGCGGTGCTTGGGCGAGGCCTATATCCAGTAGTGGACGTCATTCGGCTGAAATGATAATGATGATGATGATAAAGCCGACCTTCTGTACTTACTATGTTTTGTGCTGTAACTTCATCATTTTCCTGTTTAATAATCCTTTCGTATTCAAATACTTGAGTTTCGCGAATACGGTGGCAGTTTCGGACTTTTCTGGGGCTCGCAATCTTTGGAGGGTTTTGGGAAATCATGGACGTGGTTTCCGTGGGTTTTGTATTCCAGTTTCGTCATTATTGTCTTTTCTTTTTGTGTACAAGAAGACAAAATTTAACGCTTGTCCAAATACATTTTTAATCAGTTGCGGAGTTATTTTTAAGTGTTTCTATACTTCAAAATAACTATAATCCAAGGATGTATTGGGACAAGAAACCGAGCATTGTAAAGTTATAGCTCTATAGACTACACTAAACTAACTTTAAAATACATTGACATCTGCTTTTATACCGTTCTGCATCTAAAAACTGCAAATAGGTGACGTGCCAAGCAACTTCCGGAAATGTAATATTAAATATTATTTTAATCAAGTTTGCAATCGACTTCCATTCACTAACCGGAGACGATATTTACAGCACCAGAAGTCGGTTGTACTCGTAGCAAGTCTCAAATAATTAAATGAAACATTTTCGAAATAATCTGCATCCAATCAACAAGATTTAGTTACATTAAAAACAAAAGCTAACAGAAAGTATGTACACAATTTTATAAATTATCTCTGTTTATTTCGTTTCCAAAATACCTTATTTGATAAATAAAATATAAATATTTGGTACTTTATTCCAAGCTAGCTGCTGCCTGCGGCTTCGCCCGCGTTGCGTTTTCTAAGCCTTTTTCAATAAGGGGTAACTTACGGTTACTATTTACATACATCAGCTATCTGCCAGTGAAAGTCTCATTAAAATCGGTCTAGCCGTTTCGGAGATTAGCCGGAACAAATAGACAGACAGACATACAGACCGACAGACAGATAGAAATATGTTACTTTGACAATGCAAACAGACACTTCAATTTTATTTATCTGTATGTATATGTTTAGATAATAATGTGCGCACTATTTTCTAATTCAACTGTTTTAAAAGTGTGTGTACCTATCAACACAGTCTCAATAGGGCAAACAATGTTTTCACTTTCACCAAAGAAAAACACATTCACCTACATTAAGCCACCCTCGCAACACGCCAAGGTGACATACAACTCAATGTCAAGCACTACAGAAACCCTTCACTGAAATTAACTGTCGCAAATTCCAATGTGTACCTATGTAAAGTAGGCTCATTCCGAATTACGCGTCAATCGGGTCCTGTATCAACATCAATTTTATTCACATCAGGCGTCCGCCTAACGAGTTGCTAAAGGCGTGTGTACACGGGCCACATTTTTTTGGCAATGTGTGGCTGCAATAAGTTACCGGCAATATTCTGCAATATTTTTTATAAAGCCCAGACAATATTCGGTATTCACTGCAAAAGTTTTAAATGAAATATAAAAGCGCTCAAAACGAGATATACTTTTCCGACAATGTGTGACTGTCCTATTGGTAACTATTGCTCGGCCATCTCGAAAACATTGTATTTACAGCTTATGGCTGAGCAATCAATTACTGGGCCATGTTCTGCAATATATCTGCAACTATATGGCCCTTTATTCACACTCTTGAACGGGCTATACAATTAGGCAACAAACGCTGACGAAATCACACTTATCGCAGCGGCTTAGATTGTATTAAAAGACAAAATGGTGGATTCAACCTTACTTCAATGGGTGTGAAACTTAAGATAATTTAAGTCAAGAAGTAAGCCGTGATGAAACATTATTTAGGAACTTTACTACAATGTCAAAGAGTAACTTTCGAGTTTCTCTTAAACAAAATTGGACCAAAAATTAAAAGTCAGAAAGGGATGCACTTATACAGGAAAACGAAAGAACAATAAATCTGGCCCGGCAATATTTCAGTAAAGCGATCGTTCGGCAATATTGCCGGCTACAAAAAAATGCATGGCCATACCAAACAATCATGTGTGGCTATATAGCCGGGATATTACTGCAATATTGCATAGTCTGGCTGGTATTGCTAGCAATGTTGCCGGCCACTGTTTTGCAGCCACATATTGCAGTAAAATATTGCCCGTTTATAACCCAGACACTGTTTGGTATTTGCTACAATAGTTTTAAGGGTAACATAAACATAAAATAACGCCTGTAATCCCCAAAGGGTCATGCAGAGGTGTACTTAATGTACACACAAATTTCGCCTAATAACATTTTTCTCGACTTTGGAATTGACCAGCACTATATATATATTAATTTTGCCAACATTTCTGTTGTTGGTTCAGTTTATGACATAAAAATGTGCAACTCTTTCTGGCAACACCTCAACAGCCATTATTGCCTTCCCATGTAAAAGATTGATATTTTGGGCCATATTGTTGGGGATATAATGTAGGTAGGACAATAATTAGCAACTAAAAAGTTGCCGAGATGTTGCCGTTAAAAATATTACAGCTACGCATTGCAGTAAAAATAATCACCCATTTAGAAGCGCCTTAAAGAAAATTATTCGTACGAATTTCGCTAAAGCATTTGGCCTTGCGAATGTCAATGGTAGGTGTTTGATATCACGTATGCTTTTGAAAGGAATTCATATTAAAGGAGTTCAATGTGGAATATGGGAATTCGAATTGTTTGAATGTGGAAGAGTTTTGTATGATGTGTTGTATTATATTTTCAAGTACTGAAATGCGTTTGTCTTTGTTGTCCTGAAAATTCGTGTTGTTAGTGACAAACTTTTTCGAAGCTTATAACATAAAAAGATTTATCTCAGACTCGTGTTTAAACCATCGATCTATTTTTTGAATTTAGAACTTAAAGTATTTTATACCTGACTCAATTTTGTATTTAGAACTTTACCACAGTAGAAATTAGGGTCGAAATATCAAAACTGACCTAAGTTAGAAGTCGTTTTGTAATAAGACGGTTTGACGATTTTTGTCTTTATTATTGTACATGCATAAATAGAAGGCTATTAAGCCACTCTTCCGGACTATTTTGTAACCTGTCTAACATTTATATGTTCACTATGTATAACAGAACCAATATTCAAACCTTCCCCTTGAATTCCAAGCCAATCAAACGACGATAGAAATTCCGTACTCAAGTTCACCAATACAAGCTATCAATGACAATAATTTGCCATTTAAACACAAATGCGCTCTGTTGTAAATTCAAATTTGCAACGATTCTGTAATTGATGGCGTTCTTGTACTGAGCACCAAACCGCAAGTCCGATCTCGCTTCGACGATTGCTTTATGTACGATGGAAGAGGATAGAGTGATTTTAACCACAAAATAAATATGGTACGGAAGGTCGGCTCTACACAACAAGCGAAAACAGGCGCACGCATACATAAAAAAACGTTTCTAATATAACTTGAAGCTTAAAATACCCATGCATTCCACAACTTTTCTTGACAAATCCTTTACGGTCCAGGCCGCTCGTTTGTGGAATGCATTGCCAAATCCAATAAAATGCGCGCAATCGTTGCCTGTGTTTAAAAGACTCGTGTAGGAACCATTACATGTCGTGGTGATTTTGTTCTCGTTGTTAGTTGTGATAATAATCTATAGACTTCATTTATTTTCTTTGCTTATATAGTTAGTATGTATGTATCTATGTATCTATTATATAGCATATATCTGTGTATCTATTATAGGATATCGTACTGTTATACTTTTTATTTGCACCAATTTTATGTCCAGAAATTCACTGTCCATGCCAAGGTTGCCCGGAAAAGATCGCAGTATGCGATAAGGCCGCCCATTGTATATTTTATAGTGTATAAGTTTTTCTTTTCTTTTGTAATGTGTAATCTGATGTACAATAAATTATATATAAATAAATAAAAATATAAACGTGTATGTAGAATGTAGCGATCTCAAACGAATATTAGACGCGAATGCGCTTACTGTATTGGCAAGACTTTTGATATCTTCTTTAGTTTTCAGATTCTTTCCTTTATTAAGTCAGGACTGCTAGCCTGCCTAGCCTTTTCCCAACTATGTTGGGGTCTTCAGTCTAACCGGATATGCAACTGAATACCAGTATTTTACATGGAGCGACTGCCTATCTGACCTCCCCAACCCAGTAACTGGGTAATACGATACCCCCGTTAAAACTGGTTGTCAGATTTGAAAGTCTGATACCAGTCTGACAGTCAGTCGGGTCGTCAAAAGCCTTCGGGCTTCCGACGACCTGTAATAAAATAAAATAAAAAACTTTTATTCTACTACTTTTACAATTATTTAGCTACGAGTATAAGCTATTTTATTAGTGTTGGCTCGCGCCTCTAAGCAGTAGTTGCCTCTTTGTTGTAGGCCTCCCCCATTTCCTGCCACTGATTCCTGTCTCTAGCTTTAGCCATCCACCCTGGTCCTTCCTTCTCCCAAAATATGTCTTCCCACCTTTTCCTTGGCCGACCTCTACTTCTGCTTTGGTCTCTTGGTATCCTTTCCATTACTTTTTTGGTCCATCGATTGTTATCCAACCTGCAACCCTGGCCAGATGGCCAGCCCAGTTCCACTTAAGTAACATGATTCTTTTGACGACGTCAACTAGTTTTGTCCTTTGGCTAATAGTTTTACTATAAATTCTTTCTTTCTGGATAAAATCTCTAACCTGCTTTGCTCCATTTTTCTCTGGCAAATGGCTCTGACGAACTGTAACGACTTCCAAAGATCCACGAATGACAGCCGGGACCAACGGCTTAACGTGCTTTCCGAGGCACGGAGTCGGAAAAAGTCTTCATATGTAAAGATGATCACCCATCCACGGGCCAACCCCGGCTAGCATAGCTTTAGCTGATGGTTCGACCTGTGCGGCTTTTATTACTTAGCCACGAGCTCCTCTCTTAGGCACTTAGCACTGAGCATACTACTGCATAGAAAACTATATTTAATTACTTGATAACAAAGATCAAAACAGCATACACCTTTGACCAATGTCGAGTTGACATCAACCTAAAACCTTTATAATGGCCTGGTCATTGTATGAAATATTAATCATTTCTCTATCAGTGTTACATTTTTAATTCTGTCTGACACGTAAAGAAGATGGCTGAATACATTGGCTGAATGTCATTATTATTATTCTTTTTAACATTTCTCGGGACCCTGGTTTTGGGGTCCCGAAACTTTTCAAGGAGGCCGAAGCCAACTTGCAGAGGCGCTTAGGAGGTTAGACGCTTTCAACGAAATGTGGCACCAACCGACGATTATCCCTGTATGCATTATGCAAGTGCACCCAAGGACAACTCCGGGGATGGTACAGGACTATTGCAGGATATGGAAATGGAGGATATAGGTTTGGGTGGCTAGACTAGAGTCAACTGACGAAAGTAGCAGGGGGTTCATAACATAGCATTGTTTTGGCTCTTGTGATACAGGAAATCCTAGTACAAGAGTCAGAGCTACACAGATGTTTGTGTCTTGAAGTGAATAAATATTTTTTTTAATTTAAATTTATACATTTATTTATTTTATAGTGCAATGAGCAGACAAACATAGCCCTTAAGGAGACAAACTCAAATGAATGCTAGTCACGAGTGCGCTTACACTCTCTGTACGTGAATCGTGTCTATGTGTGCAAGCGTTTCCGCTCGTTGTATGGAGCCGACCTTCTGTACCTATTTTGTGCATTGATGCAAGTGAATTGAGTGAATGTAACTACATTCCCGTTCCTTCATCTACAAACAAAATCATTAAAGGAAATTCGCAGACCATGACAACAGAAGCTTATGCTCTTATAACGCGATATTAGATTAAACTGTTAGTGGAAAAATTTGTATATAAGAAGGTCGTAGTGTCAAATATGGTGACATTGTGTTGATATACATTTTTAAAACGAATCCTGAAGGTATTCTCCGTAGGTCCAGACTACTACAGATAGTTTCTCATTATAAAAATCAATAGCACCAGTTATATTTTTTTAACATTGCCCCTTACTAGGAATTTCTCCTGTATCGTGGGTGCATATTTATATAATTAAGCCAATGTTTGTGCAATTTATGTTGTTGTTTCTAAATATACTTGCATAACACTCAATACCAGTTGTATTCCATTATAATTGGAGGAACTTTGGCTCCTAAAACATGGGTTTTAGTTAAGGAGGCATCAGTTCGCCTTATGTGAGTATTTATTGTACAACATTTCTTTAGTCCTTGCGTACTTATGTATGTTTTCCTTAATTAACCTTATGCACAATGGGATTTCCCATTGACAACATCTCAGAAGCCTTAGAGATGAGTTTTGAAGAAAACTATGTTACACCAAATTTTACTTAGAAACTAAAATGTAAGTACAAACTTCCATGTTTCTTACTTCAAAAATGACGAACTTCCTATTTAACCCCTACAGGAGCCCCTATAACCTTTCAAAAATACTTCCTCGTTGCTCAACTTCGTCATAAAAGAAACTCTTGTGCCAAATATCATGCTTCAAGACCCTGAATTTTTAACAAGTAGATTTTTTGAACCTCTCATTTCACTTAAGAAGTAAAGTTATCTAAAATCAAACTCCTTAAGATCCAGACAAAGATAAAGACAAAGAGTATAAGACGAGGCACAAAAAATGGATGAATTGCAAAAAAAATAATTGAAAATTAAAGCATTAAACATTATAAAGTTTTAGAATATTTGAGTAGCACTTATAATATTATCGACGGATGAAAAAAATGGCTGATTTTGTATTCAGATAAATTGAAATGCTGGCGGTGACAGCTTTAATAATGGTGATATATTATTAGATTTTTACATATGTGAATATGGTTTTTAGAAAGTATTAAGTTTTTAGATTGGTCTGAAAAATGAAAATGTATAATTTCGTTTGTTTTTTATTAGCTTAAATATTTTGAACTGGTGTATCAACATAAAGATTTATATTGCTGATTTACTGATATTTATTTGTGTGTTGCCTTGTAAACAAACAGAAGAATACAACAATTGATCGTGTTTCGGGCTATATTGGTCAAAATCGAACCGGAGAATGCAGGCTGAAACTCTTTCATATTTTTGATTCTGAGTGAATTCGGAAATAATTTTATGACAATTTTTTTTGCTTCTCGCAGGTCAACCTAGGAGGTTGTCATCTACTTAACCAGATTTTCTTGTCGGTGCCTCAATAAATTAAGACCTCCTAGGGTAAAAAACATAACTAAGCGACTACACGCTAAGAGCAACGGTGGGGTACGAATCTCGGCTAAAGGCGTCGCTGGGGAGAACAGCAAGAGGCTTGCTGGATCGGATTATGATTATTAGAGGACGAATTTAAAAATACAGGCTCAGCGGCGCGGGCTGGCTAAACCAAGGGTCGGGGCGGGGATTTTTTGACCATAAAATTTATTGGTCGATATCTCTCCCCATCGCGAATTAAAGTAATACATACTATCGTATATATAATTAAAGAAGGCATTAAGACCTAAAGTAAGTCAAATATAATTCCGAAAAATAAACAAAAATTACTCTTGAACTAACTTGAAGAACTCTTCATACTAGTATAACAAATCGAGTTTCAACTTTTTACGCTCCCATAGAGTTTACTTAATAAACTAAATACGAGCGTTGACAGTGATTAGACAACTCAATTATACGTACATATATAAAAACATAACGACCTCTAGACGATCGGTGTGTACTAAGAATTATATTATAACTGTATCTTTATGTGTAGGTATGTGAATAACGCATGTATTTCTTTAATCATGGTTGATGTGAGTCACACAGTACTGCAGCATTATTCTTGAGTATACTACGCTTATTCATCATCATCAAGATGGGCAGCCTGGAAAGTTCAAATTAGGAAGCGGAGCTGGCAATCTGGTTAGGTAGTCGGGAAATGAATTAGTTACCAAATTGACACACTATGCAAATTTTCCGTGTTATAGCCATTACACAACAGTAACTGTCAAAGAATTACATTTATTATTGTGGATCGAATAGACGGACAAATTAAGTTGGTAGTCTATTTTCATAAACAATTAATTTTGATAACCACGCGAACTTGTTCGTCTTCGCAATCTTTCGTATTGGCACGAGCTATACAATAACAGCTAAGTAGGGAGCGAGGCTTACAGTCCAGAGTAGGCTGGACCTACTTGAATATCGCCACTCACAGATGGTATTTTTTTAATTATTCCACTTATAGCACCAATTTCATAGCATTTGACCAAACGGCACCTAACCTATTCCTCTTATGGCACCGAGAAAAAACTTTTTTAAATGCTGTTCGGTGGAACAATGTAGAAATATTATTTTTATTCCACGAACGGCACCAATATACAAAATGCTCCCTTGGTCTTTTGAATTACCTACCTGTTAGATCTAATCATATAACAATAATGTGACTGTAATAATCCCGTTAGAGAGATATCTCTAACGATATGATATTTATAGTAGAAGCAACGAGCATTGATCACCACATCATGGCGATTTCAGACTGTCAAGTTTGCTTTTATTAATTTCCTTCGCCATTAGCGAGTCGGTTGGGTCTAAATTACTATAGACCATTATAGTCTGAACAAATAGACATAAATAAATAAAAATAAATAAATAAAATCTCCAAAGAAAACACATATACCAAGTCTAGAAAACCCGATTCTTTATAAATTTTGCTTCAATATCTTCATACGGTGTGTTTTATGACTACGGTGTAAAGAAGAAACTCCTAATATTCTGAGCTTAAGTGAGAAGACTATTTTTAGGTAGAAATTTTTACGTGTACGTCTAGAATAAATTACGGTTATATCTCCAGATGTGTCGTTTATTTTCTTATTACTGTCTAACGGGTTGGGATGCCTAAAATATATTTTTTGTGTGAGATGAAAAGAAAATGTTCAGGCTTCTTTTGTTTTATTTTTAGACTTCATTCACGTGCCGTGCGCAACATGAGCCTAATTTTCAAGTTCCGTGAAAAGAGATGTTACCTGACGATCGCAATTCGAAATTGAAATAACTAGCACATTGCTTTCATTCATTTTATTTTCTGATTTGCCCAAACAAACTTTAACATCCTATTAGAATGTTTATTTTAAGTATGTTTTTCCTCAGAGTTCGAGCTATTCAAAATTGCATTACAGTCGGTCTAGCTTCGAAACGTAACACGCTGTCAGGGGCCTAAGTCTGCTATTTTTATAAATTCGTCAATCCAACACGATGCCATGTCATTTTGCTAAAAGTTCGTAATCTGCTAAATTCATAATGGTCGATCATTGGTCGGTCAATGGTCTCGTAATACAATTTTATTAGAATGGCATTTTGAACATTTATTCATGCCAGATTTCATTTATACAATATTATTTTTAGTATATGCAAAACCTGAATATAGTTTGTTCAGAATAAGTAACTGAATCGATTCCAATAGTTTTTACACCATGTTATATTTTTTCCCAAATATATTTAAAAAAGGTTACAAGTTGGACACCGAGCGACACTAAGTACTTGACCACTACGAAAAAGTCCAAAGCCTGCAAGTGTGATGGAAAATGTTATCACCAGTTAATTAGAATACAATCGTCGTACGGTTAGATACCTACTGCCAAATTAATATTATTATTAATGAACGCAAGGCGCGGGCGGGCGGGTGCGCCGCGTGGTGAGCATGTTTTTGTACGGACAACCAGGTAACATAACAAGCTTATAACTTTGTTATTTTTCATGATACAGTTTTGAAATTTTGTACATAAATTCTTTACATAAAAATACTAGACACGTGTTTCGGGTTTCGCATAAACTAAAACTAATGTTGTATATATTTTTACTTATTATTTATTAGTGTTATAAGTAATCTGAAGTAGTAGGAAGTTGGAAGTTTAGTAGGAAGTTTCATTTGTCATTATGTACGAGATTACCAATTCTTTTAATGGAGTGTCAGTGGCTGACCATTGGAAAGTCATAATGTCGCCATTATATTAGTAGATTACCAAACTTGTCAAAACCAACAATTATGAAATCAATGATAAACCATTATGACACTATTGTAATAGCAGACTTAAGGCCCTGAGCCACTTTGGTTTTACAACATCATAATAGGGGTTGTTTAAATGTTTACGTTCATCATTCATGATTTCTCTTGCCCTCATCCCAATTTATTTGGTGTCGGCGCAGCATGTCTTTTTTCCATAATTCTATAATTATTAGACGTCATCTTAATTTAAAAAAAAAAAACCAAAACAAATCATTTTTATTTCAGGCATTGTATAAGTAAGTACACACAAATACAAATACTTTAATAGGAAATCATTCCTTTTTAGGGTTCCGTAGTCAACAAGCAACCCTCATAGTTTCACCATGTCCGTCTGTCTGTCTGTCTTAACTTAGCTCAAAGACTCTTAATACTAGAAAGCTGTAATTTGGCACATATTTCATATTAATCACGCCGACAAAGTGGTACAATATATATAATAATTTTCGATTTAGGGATCCGTTTGCATAAAATTAAGCTTTAAAGTACACATTTTTGTTAGACACAAGTGTCTCCCCCCTGCCAGCTAAATGGTTGTTTTTGAATATGTGACATTTAGAGGTATGAGGAACAGGGTGTAAAGTTCAGTCATGCTCTATAGTAAAGGGAGGATCCTCCGACCAGACGGGTGTTGTGTCTGGTGGGCAACTGCCCAACGGTTGATGTCGGGATGTTGTATATATGTTAGTCGCGCGGTAGACTCTGATAGTGCGATGCAGGATTTATGACGTCAGGTCTTTGATGCGTAGTTCGCATGTGGCGTTGTTGATACCGCCACAACAAAATTCACGGCAGTAGTAATAACGAAATTAAAAGGAAAACTATCACAGAAAAGTAGACTTTACAAGTTACCAAGTACCTAATAGTCGACCAACTTCACGCACTTGACCGGTTTTACTACATTAAAAGGTTTTTTTTTCTTACTATCTTAGAATTGAACCTTGAGAGGTTGAGACTCTTTAACCGGATTTTCATGTGATTGCCTTAAGCTCCTAACGAAACTTAATGCCTCCAGCCAGGGCGTAAAAACCTATAAACTAAACGACTGCACGCTAAGGGCACCCCCTGTGGGGTACGAACCTCGGCTTAGGGCAGAGTCGGAAGGAGGATGGCAAGGGACCGACGGTGGCTGGATAAAATCATGGTTACGATTATTATCCGGGGAATTTAAAGCTTCTGGCTCAGCTATAGCGTGGGCTGGCGCTTCGCTTACGAGCAAGGGTCGGGGAGGAAAATTAAAAAGTATACACGGTACTTATAACAAAATAACAATTTTTAAAATTTTCGTCTGTCTGTTTGTTCCGGCTCATAAGATTTTGACGGGACTTCACTGGCAGCCTGCAGCTATCTGATGTCATATGGAGTGACTTAGGCTCCTTTTATTTTAGTAAAAGCCAAGCAGCCAGGCAGTTGGAATGTATGGGAGAACATGTATTTCAACTATAATCTTAAGTTTGTTCTTGGGATAAATTCGTCCCAACTACGGAACCCTTTTTTTTGGGTAGGAAATTATCAAATAACTTCTCCCGCTCTGGGCGGAGCGGGAGTGCGTGTCAGACTTTTACTGACTAAAACCCACCCGTGTTCCTTCAATTGCCTGTGTAACAGGGCCATGGTATCCCTTTCGGACAAACCTGCACCCTGGCAGGCACCGGTCCCAGCGGACCCCGTCAGTGCGTGCTGACATCTCTTTGAGGTGCGCGTGGAACACAACGCGCCGTCGACCCGGGCCTGTTCCACAGCTCCTCATACGCAAGCCCGCGCCTACGGTGGCCGGGAATCGGCTAGCGATTTCCACCGCTGTCAAGTCTACTTATTCCTAACAAATAAAAAGGAAAAAAAAAGTAGACTGAACAATTTAATGAAAAGGTAAAAAATACAATTTCTAGAATTAATATTATAAAAACCTACCTGATACGCACTCTCAAGGCAAGAAGGAGGTAAATTTATATTACTTGAAAGATAACTCCCAGCTTCGCGTCAGGAAAGCTTCCGCAATCTGTGGCCAGGGCAGCTCCGAGGAACAGGAGTCAAGGCAGCACCGAAGAAAGAATCTGAGCGCAGTCTCCGCAGTGTCGAGAAGTATACTCCAGAGAAGAAATGTAGGGGCGCGTCAAAGCGTCGGCGACCCCAACACTGTTAACTTTAACAGTACAAACACGAGATAAATCTCCAGGAATCAGGCAGTAGACCTTCTGCAGTGGAGATGGTTCACTCAGAACCCAGACGTAAACGTAAACTCAATCAAATTGCTTCTCCAAGCTCCTTTTATAGGAAAATCTGGACGTTCTTGAATATTCTGTTCTCTTCGAAAAATCCATTTTCGATTTCAAGTTTTTGCTGTCCTCTGTCCTGCCAGTTATCTAACCAGCCAGGTGTAGTCGCCCAAGATGTATAAAACCTCCTGAACAAATTCTGAGAGTGCGTTTAAGAAACTTATAATTATAATAATTTAGAATTAAGTTATTTAGTAGACAACGTATTTAAGCATAAAAGAGATTTAGAATATCCAAATTATATAAGTAAATGATTTTTAGAAAATAAAAACCTAATGCAACCTTCATTGAATAGGCTGGTAAGAAAATCTATGAAATAAGTAGACTTCAGTTTGACACTTTTGACGTAAATGTCGTTTAAAGAATAAAATTGTGTAAATGATGGAAAACAAATAAAAAGTATGATAAATGGAAAGAAAATCGTAAGTAGAGTGATTTAATATCTGTAATAAACAGATACTATACCGCCCAGGGTGTCTCCTGCGGCGACTAGGGGCGTGAGGACGCACAGACTGCAGCTCCCTCACGCGTTCCGCCTCCTCCTTCGCAGAAAGAGGTGACTGCCTCCCATTGACTCTCGCTCCGGACCATGGCCTGGACCAGGACCGGACGCGAGAGATCGCCGCCGCCGATCGCCTCCGTGAGGACATGGTGGTGCTCTGCCCAAGCCGGGCAGACCTCCACCGTATGCTCCACCGTGTCCTCCGGGTGATCTACACAGTGGTAACACCCGGGCGTTACGGAACCCTTCATTGCACGTGGTCCGACATGCATTTGGCTGGTTTTAAGCCATAATGTATTTATCATCTTTCACACATTCCATACGTTGTAAATAACGAATTAAATGAAGGTCGTTGTAGACCTTCATTTAATTAAAACGGCTCACAAAAATAATACACTTTAAATTAGGTCTTACCTACATATTTTTTGTAGACCACACGTTTTTCACGCCTCAACCAATGTAAATAACACTGTTGTAATGAAATTGGCTCAGAGTTCGTGTATAACACATATATAAATATAAGTAGGCATGAGAATCAATTACGGCAGGCGTTCGTTCAGTAAACAAGCGGTCGAACTAATTGTTCTCTCTGTATGTACAGCTCTCAATTGTATGTACTATCGAAACAAAATGGCGATATTTTGCGTCGTAGTGAAAAGAGTAATTTATGGAGATTGAAGATGAGCGTTTCAGTCATTTTTAGGCCGCTTAAAGTGTTTCTTTTCCGTGGAATTATTTTGTTTCAATTGTAGATAGTGTGTGCATTAAGAGGGTACCGAGTGCGCATTGGCACCCTCATCGTTTGTTTGGCTTAGTGGCCACTCCCTAGTAGCATTTTTGTTGGCGTTTGGTTGCGCCACATACCTCTGAAGTTGGCCCAACTAAATGCAAACGGAAAATGCTACTAGGGCTATTTGAAATTTTAAGGATTACAATATAACTTAACGACTAATTCCACTAATCCCCCCTGAGATACTCCCTCTCAGTGGGGAAAACTGAACCCTAATGTAAAAAAATCACTTTCAGGGGATCTTGGAATAAGTTTTTTTTTTTTTTTTTCAATTCTAGTTTTCGCCCCTAAGCGGGATTATCAGGGGTGAATTCTAGACTGTCTTTATAGATTCCACTTTTCCTCCTAAGGGGGAATTTTAGGGGGGATTTGTGGAATAAGCCAAACTTAACAATGTAAAAATACTGTTTGTAATAATAATAACGTCTATTCTTGTGGAGCACAACGTAACATGCTTATTTTCTGCATTTTCATTAAAAAATAAAAGAAATCACTAACCAAACAATGAGGGTGCCACTGCGCCATTGGTACTCTCTTAATGAAGTTAAATACCAACAACGAAGTCAGCCAGGGAAAAGGTGGAATCATAGAAAATAGAAAACAAATACATACTTATGTCTATTTAAATTGCCTCATTTTTCAAAAGTCATGTTTCGTGTTTCAAGAGACAGAATCTCTACTTAAGGGAAATATTTACTAATCCTATAAAAACTTTTTGCGCTTCTAACAATGGACACTCTTTTAAATTAATGAACCTCTAAAAAATTTATGCGCTATTAATGAAGGACAATTTTCGATAACCTCTTTTTAACGTTTCGGCCTTCACTGAAAAAAATATTTAGCCTAACTACTTCGCCTATTTCAGGAATAATCAAAGTTTGACAAGACTTTATAAAAGTTAACTTGATTTAATAAAAGTGATATACAACAGCCAGCACAGGTTTTGGTTACATGTTGCATAAAGTTATGTGGTCACTTTTTTGTGTTACATGTTCACGAAAGTTTGATTATGTATAAGTAATTTTTTTTTTTAAATGGTTTTTCACAGTTGGTCGTAGTAACTTAGCTTAGCTACCCCGACCAAATGGGTTAGTTAGGTTAGAACTGAGAGCAACCGCGCGCGAACCGAGCGAAATAAGTGAGCGATGCCACTACTTGGATGTAACATCCAAGTTGGTTGCATTTATAGGACCTGCCATCTTATCTCTTCACTACCCTTGGTTAACTGATAGAGAATGCCTATGGCATTAAGTCCGCCTTTGTACCTTATAATAAATAAACAAATAATAGGACCTCAAAATAGGTATTACTAGCTTTTGCCCGCGGCTCCGCACGCGTGGATGTCAGTTATCGCATAAAAAAGTAGCCTATGTCCTTATCTATATCCCAGGCTATATCTCTGCCAAATTTCATGACGATCGGTTCAGCGGTTTAGGCGTGAAAACGTAACATACAGTCAGACAGACAGACAGACAGAGTTACTTTCACATTTATAATATTATAGTATGGATATAGTATAGTATATAGTATAGTATAGTATGGAGTATGGATTTGAGGTTCACATTAAGAGGCGCAATCGTTATATGAGAGTTCAATAATATTTTTAGGAGAGCACAATGGGAATTATTAGAGGTTCTATTAAATACATGCCTTTACTAAACACTGATTTGGCCAAGCTTTTGGGAAGAAGTAGAACATTATTCCGTATTTGGCTATATTATAGGCTAAAGAAAAATATATACTTTCCTGATCTCATCCCTCGTTAAGATTGATGGTCCGATCTTATTGAGAGGTAATTTAAAAATGCAAATAAATAAAGTTTTATAACTGTAAGTAACTTTTTATCGATGATGCTAATGTACTAGCGAAGTTTAACGACTAAGAGCTTCTTGATCATAATAAATTTTAGAGCGCTGAAATAAAATGCATGTTTCATTTTTACGAGTAGTTGGAAGATATTATGGCTTTATTTTTTAATGAATCTATTTATCAAAAGTGTTTTTTTTGAAATTCAAATCTCATAATCGGTTCTTAGGTACAGTAAAAAAAAAAACAATACCAAAGCACATTAATTTCATAGTACCGAACTAACCTACTTATAAAATAATTCTTTATTATACAGGAAAAGTTTTTAATCAGTGCGCTAATATTAAACAATTAAACTTAAACGTGTTTTATTATACACCTATTTCTTATTATGATATGTCTTAGTACAAAAAATTAAGTTATCGTTAACGAAAGATGTTTATTTTGAAACTGGTATAATGGATACTCGTCGCACAATGCGCCAGTCGGCGCGGTCAGTGAAGCGGAATGCAGTAGTAGGTACCTATCAGCTGTGCGATCGGCCATTGTTATTTTTACGAATAAATAAATATTATTGAACAAATAATGGATATGTATTCTATTACTGATACTGAACCACCAAAAAAAAATCCTGTATTAACATAATAAATACGCCTATGTCATTAATTCCGCCTCTGTACATTTGTGTGCGTAAAGTATTAAATAAATAAATAAGTTAACAGACTTAAAATAATAATAATCTATTTGTAATCTTATTGTTTGTTTGGTTGAACGCGCTAATCTCAAGAACTACTAGTTCGAATAGAAAAATTATTTTAGTTTTAGATAGCCCATTTATTGAGGAAGGCTAGGCTATATAACATCACGCTATGATCCTTAGGAGCCAAGCGAAAAGAACAAAAGTCAGAAAGAACGCTAAGCGATAACGAAGTCAAAGCGCGGGCGAGCGACGGGATGCGACGCGATGGGTGGATCGTAATTTCACGCGGACGAAGTCTCGGGCAGAAGCTAGTAAAAGTAAAAAAAAAAGTAGCATAAATTCATCCCCATCGCTGTCAACAGGAAAAGTGCCCAAAAGGCTGGCAGCATTGACACGTTATATGGCGATGCTGATTTTTTGGCCAAAAAATAGGCCAGCCATCTGGTCATGTGAAGAGTCGACCAATCGCTTGGCGATGTCTTATTTCATAGTATGATTTAAAAACCAGATTGAATAACTTTTTTTTTTTCGCTGGGAAATATATCAAATAACTTGTCCCGCTCTGTGCGGAGCGGGAGGGCGTGTCAGACTTTTACTGTCTAAAACCCACCCGTGTTCCTTCAGTTGCGTGTGTGCCAGGGCCACGGTATCCCTTTCGGTCAAACCCGCAACCCTGGCAGGCACCAGTCCTAGCGGACCCCGTCAGTATGTGCTGACATCTCTTTGAGGCGCGCGTGGATCACAACGCGCCGTCGACCCGGGCCTGGTCCTTACCGGACGGCGAACTGCCCATAGCTCGCCGTCCGCAAGCCCGCGCCTACGGTGGCCGGGAATCGGCTACTGATTCCCGCCGCCCAGGGCGTCTCCTGCGGCGACTAGGGGCGTGAGGGCGCACAGACTGCCGCTCTCTCACGCGTTCCGCCTCCTCCTTCGCGAGCATTACTGCTTCGCAGAAGGAGGATTGACTACCTACAGTGCTATTCGAGCCTCGTTCAAGTGACAATCGCAAATTCGGTGTAATATTTAGAAAATTATATTAGATCAACTCTACAAAGATTGTCACGTGTGAAGTGTGTGTTTTAACTTAAATGACACCTAAATGAATGTCTTAATAAAAGCGCGCTGTTAGATTTTCAACTTTCGGTGTACAGCCGAGCGTTGAAAACTGACCATTCTAAGTCTGGCAAGTTGTGGCGCCTAGTATTAGTGAAAATGGGCATAAGTTCCTATCAAAGCGAACATTTTGCCTTAACTCTGTTTAGTTCTAACAACAAACAAATCCTTTCTGTTATCCTGTTTCAGACTTAACCTTCAAACAACACAGACTTCAAAACAAACTCACAAACATACTAACTAATACATCCTTACCCCGTTATTATAATCAATCAAATTATTAATTTAACCGATCTACATACCTCCATACATTCACTTAAGTATCATAATCCCATGACGGTGGAGTTGGAAACTACTGAGCTCCCTGCCCGCTATTCAGTCATGGTAGAACTTGAAGCTATTCATCGATTTATTATGTTAAACGTATAGTACTCCAGGGGTTTGGTGGTGAATGGGAGAGAGTTCAAAGTGGAATTTGAGTTTCAGATGTTTGATGCTGCTGGGAGATTGATATTAATTTTGAAGTCTGCAGTTTTAATCAGCAGCTAAATGGAATAATCGATGATCAGATAACATTATAGTAGGTACCTATGGGCTAGTAGGCTGTGCTACAAGGTAATAATGTAACCCCTGCATAGAGATAAGATAAGACAATTTATTTGTTCAGAGAGAATCTAGCTGAGAGTAACTTACACCGCATACAATGAGTCTTAATAATTAGGTGCGTTTTATTTAGTTTCAAACGTATACGCGAACTTCACTGCCGAAGGAACGGAATGTTGTCATTTTAAATAAGTGCAAGTGCGAGTCGAACTCGCGCACGAAGGGTTCCGTACCACTATCTATAAAAACCAGCAACAAAATCAAGATTGTTGTATGGGAGCCCCCGTAAATATTTATTGTATTCTGTTTTTTTTTGTATTTTTTGTTATAGCTGCAACAGAAATACATCATCTGTGAAAATTTCAACTGTGTATCACGGTTCATGAGATATAGCCTGGTGACAGACGGACAGCGGAGTCTTAGTAATAGGGTCCTGTCTTAACCTTTGGGTACGGAACCCCTTAAAGATCATTTTAACTAACACATTTATAATTAAATATTGTGTATTTATTTTATTTTCTATTCCTTATTTATATCTCATTGTATGCTGCACTGGTTGACGTCATCACGTCAACGCCGGCTGTCGCTGAAAACCAGCGCTGGGGCTCTGTCTCGCATAGGCTCGCAGCATCATGACGAGCGATGGCCGTATTGCGTGGATGTGACGCATTTTTTTCCCCAACTTGTTTTTTTTTTGTGTTTTTCCTTAGCGTCATATTTACCGCAAATAAACGTATTTTTTTTTTTTTTTACATGTCACGCTAGACGCAAAATGAGTTTTAAATTCAGGAATCTTAAATTACATTCATTTGACCGCCAATTACGTGACTCGACATCATTTTATTTTCAATCCTACACAAAAATAAACTTAGCTTGTAATCTAAACAAATAAATAAAGTGAAGTGTCTATTTGTAATATCAAAATAATAGCTTTTTGCTATATGCATGTGAAATTGTTATTTTTTTAATTTTCTTGTTTACTCCCCAAAAGTGACCCCCATATTCAAAATTCATTTATTTACGTTACAATTCCGTGTTTGGAACACAGAAGTTCATATGTGTACCAATTTTCAACTTAATCGGCCTCGTAGATTCGAAGCAAATTGGCTGTGACAGACGATTTCCGTTTTTCCTTTTGAGGTATGGAACCCTAAAAAGCCACGCGGGCGTAGCCGCAAGCAGCAGCTAGTCGAGTATAAAATCTTAAATAAATAACTATAACTGGAAACATACCATTTCTTTATCCAAAAAGTCGCGTAACATAAATTAATTCCGTAATCTTGGAATGTCTTCAAAATCTTACCATATGCACACAGTTATTTCTCGTTTCCCGGAAAACTCAGAGACCCAAGACATTACACTGATTAAAGAAGAAAAATAATGCTCTACCCAGGTGGAAAAGTCAATACGGATTCTGGTCACGAACCAACATACGATTCAGAGCAGTCTGCATTGGCGTACACCGAATTAAGTGAATTAGAGGCTAAAACTACGGGAATAAAAGGTTTCGACTGTGTTTGAAAGAAGGCCACATAGCCGGGTTGTGAATTTTTAAAGTAGTTTGTGTCTTTCTTTGAGTCTTATTTACACGGGTCGATTTTCACCGCACGATTAGGCCTCTCGGCGAAAATGGACCGTATCAGCAGGCCACTGTTTCATATAAGATTTTGTCCCTCTGAATGTAAAGGAACAAAACCCCTGATGCAAGATGGTTATGTATTGAAATGCAAGAAAACAACAAATTGTTTGAAATAACCTATATTTATAAAAATATATCTCCTCCATACAACAACATACGGTAGCCTTTAGGAGTCTACCGCAATAGTAAGATATGACATTAAACCCTTACAATTTAAGTTAACATGTAAAGTAGGTAGGTGACTATAATTGTCACTTATTAAATGCCAGCCAGCTTAAACTTCAGCAGAAAGAACTAAGGTCGTGGGGAGTTGGAGATGAAGCCAGTACTGTTCCGAGTTTAAGTTTAAATTAAATATTATAAATGTTAATATTAAGCAGGTGACTAAAATCACAAACGTCAAATTTGAGTAGGATTCGACTTTTGCCTTGGGACGACTAAAATCGACCATGGAAATGCTTAGTCGCAAGCTACCGCCCGCCATTTAAAACTGCGTTACGCGGGTCCGGACCCGTGCTTCACCTAGGTGCTCCACCTGGGTGAAGCACGGGGACCATGAGGTCCCGTGCTCCAACTGATGACATTATTGTACAGTGATGCAGTAAATTGTTTTCCCTATATGATTCAAAACACCAAAAAAATTATTTAATGGGAGTGATTTTTTATGTACAATTAATATAGCATTAGTTTAATTAAAATTATTATTTTCTTATATTCAATTTATATTATTGAATTACTTAAAAGCCTTTGTGGTGCACAGAATAGAGTTTGAGTATTATTTACAAACCTTTGCAGATATAGTTAATAAATAATGAAATTTCTCTGGGCCATTTTTTGGAAAAATTTCATAAAAATAAATCCTATTGATTATATATTAAATGATGTATTTTTCTTAATTACTTGGCTGTACTGATAAGCAGTTGGAGCACGGGACTTTATGGTTCCCGTGCTTCACCCAGGTGGTGAACCTAGGTGAAGCACGGGTCCGGATCCCCCGTACTTCACCCAGGTGGAGAACCTAGGTGAAGCACGCGTCCGGATCCAAAAAAAAAAATGAAATTTGTCACATATATTATAGTCGTTGGTTGACGCATCACATTTTTCAACGGTTCTAGGCATGGTTAAAGTTTCCGTAAGTCAACCGTACATGGGTAGCTATGCAACTTCGTGTGGTGATTTAGTCTTCGACTAGTCGCAAGTCGATAATCGACCCGTGTAAATACACCTTTCAAGTCCTGTTTACTGTTCTGCTTTATTGTTAGTTCAGCTTTAATAAGACACAATGAAAATGAATAATCGAGTTTTCAACTACTTTCTTCGGTAATAAATCCCGGGTTTTCGGTTCGGGGACGAAAAATGGCGTCCTGGCTGGCTTTCGTACGATTTGTCTATTTGTCATGTGTCTGTGTAAAGTGTCGTTCTATGTAGATTTAGAAGAGTTTTTATTTGTTTCGTTTGTGAATAGCATCGAGATCTATTGGATTTGAAGTAGGAATAAAATTGATTTGATTTGACACAGGTGTAGAGTTTTGATCTGGGTTGTCTAGTAGTTTTGATGGAATGGATACAGAAAGATAATAATAATATCAATACCATACTGGTTTTGGCTTATTCCACAAATTCCCACTGAAAAATCCCCCTTAGGAGGAAAAGTGGAATATATGAAAACCAGTCTAGAATTCACCCCTGATAATCCGGCTTATTTCACTAATCCCCCCAGAGAATCCCCCTCAATGGGGAAAACTGAACGCTAATGTAAAAAACTTTCAGAGGGTCTTGGAATAAGTTTTATTTTTTTCAATTCTATTTTTTCCTCCTAAGCGGGATTATCAGGGGTGAAATCTAGACTGTTTTTTATATATTCCACTTTTCCTCCTAAGGGGAATTTTCAGGGGGGATTTGTGGAATAAGCCAAAACCGTTATGGTATTGATATTATTATTATCTTTCTGTGTTTGTGTTGTTTTCAGTGAAATTATAAAATAACTAATAAACATAAAAGTAGGTACACAAAGTTTTAATTCTTGTGATTATTAGTTAGTGAACGTATATTTGTTTGTTCCGTGTGGTGCCGAACGTAAAGAATAGCACCACCCTATTTCCTCCCGTGGGTGTCGTAACAGGCGACTAAGGGACTTACTATACTCCATTTACTATAGCATTAGACAAATAACGGCTAAATAACGACAGTTATTGGTGCCGATTCCCTTGTTCACAAACTAAACTAAATTTAAGTTCAGTGCATCTTTTTCTTTCTATTTCATTAAGAAAAGGACAGAAGATAAATTTTAGTTTAGTCCTGTCAAATTAATCAGCGCTTGACGTAAATTGACGTAATTTTAGTCGGCAAGTTTTTAATCACATCTAAACTTGTATGGAGTAGTGACAGGCGCTGATTAATTTGACAGGACTAAACTAAAATTTATCTTCTGTCCTTTTCTTAATGGAATAGAAAGAAAAAGATGCACTGAACTTAAATTTAGTTTAGTTTGTGAACAAGGGAATCGGCACCATTGTGTAATATTGTTGAAATAACTGCACTTTAGAATTATTTTTTAATGTAAATGGTAAGTACATTACAGTGATTTGTATTTATCGTGAAATAACGGAGTTTAATAAACGTTTACATCGAAATAATGAAAGGGTGAGAACAGTTATTCGTCTAATGTTATAATAAATGGAGTATAGAGAATGGGCAGCAGCGTTCTCTATGCGTTTTTAACATCATACTGCGATCGCCAACCCGGCTGCCAAACTAAAAAAAATGTTGGTCTAACATAGATGAAAATTATGATTGAGGAATACATATTGAAAATCTATGTAAAAAATAAACAAATTTGTATACGCACTAAGAGAACTATGCAAAACAGCGAATGAAGAAGCTGCACTCAAAGCCTATCACGGCTCCGTAGCGTCTGTATTGAGGTACGGCTTACTCCTATAGGGTAACTCGTCACATAATCAAAAAGCTTCCATAGCGCAAAAAAAAATGCTTGAGAGCAATAACTTGGGCATCTCCATTGTAGCATAATTAGTCGAATACTTAAAAATTTACTAATTATCTATGGCAGTTTTTAGTCTATGATACAAGAGCTGTCACTTCTCTTAAATGTTCTGGAATGTTCTCTTAAGAGACTATAAAAGTCCTCGAAACTTGGAAATCATTCCTTTCCACATCTAAGCTGCCTACCTTATACAACGAACCCCTTGAGATAGGGGTTCTCTATGTATCTTCTTCTACACTTTTTCTACCCGACGCTGCCAGCTGTTCTACGGCTCGACGCCACTACAGCGTCAGCCGGGAACAGCCGGTGCCCTAGCAACACCTGGGTCTTGTGGGCCGCTACTGGCTCCCACGTGGCCGCTACAGCCACTGCCACCGCTCCACCTGCACCTAGGGTGGTGAGCGCCGTGCCACGTGGGCACTACAGTCACCACCTACTGCTCCACTACCTGCATCAAGGGCGGCGTGCACCGTCTGCTCCCTGCCTACACTGCCTCTGCGGTGCCAGCCGGATGGTCCAGCCCAGGAGAGTACTTCTCCCTTCTAATCTCTGCCAGTGAAAGAACTCTAAGATAAGAACCTACACCCTGAACCTGTGAACTAACTAATAAACGTGATAATAAGTGGTATCTATCTTTATTATTTCTACCCATAAAAACCACTACGTCACACCATATGAGAGCTGTAGACCAATTTAAAAAAAGTTAAATGGTAACGCTAACTTCTACATACATTTTAGACATAGTCATATTTGTCAGGAAAAATTCACACTTCTTCTCCACAGTAGCCGAAAACAGTAGGTTTACAAAAAGGGACTCCACCAAGTTAAAAAAACTATTTTGTAACAGCACTCTCCACTACAGAATCAGCAGCAACCTTATTTCCATAAAAATTTACAATCATATTCCAAAACTATTAAGAGAACCAAGGCAACTACAATTTCATTTCTACAAAAAAAAATATATACTAAAAACATGATTTCTCTAGTGTAATTTTTTTTTTTTTGTAATAGAATTTTTTGAATATAAGCATAAATATTAGATTTATTTAATTTTATAATACAAATTTTGTCGTTATTTTTTATTTTATCTTAATACTAGCTGTTGCCCGCGGCTCCGCCCGCGTGGATGTCGGTTATCGCGTAAAAAAGTAGCCTATATCCTTCTCCATATCCAAGGCTATATCTCTGCAAAATTTCATGACAATCGGTTCAGCGGTTTAGGCGTGAAAACGTAACATACAGACATACAGACAGACAGACAGACAGAGTTACTTTCATATTTATAATATTAGTATGGATCGTCAGCCTAATCACAAAATTTGAAGATCCTAATTTCAAAACTGACGGACTTTCATATAAACTTCCATCCCCTATTTTACCCCTTTAGGGGTGGAATTTCCAAAAATCCTTTCTTAGCGTACGTCTAGACCTCATAAGGAACCTACGTGAGAAATTTGGAATCTATAGACCCAGCGGTTTGGGCTGTGCGTTGATATATCAGTCAGTCAGTCGGTCAGTCAGTTTACCATTTTATATATATAGATTATAGAGCAGAAGAGTTTGTTTGTTTGAACGCGGTAATCTCAGGAAATACTGGTTGGAATTGAAAAAATAATTTACAAAACAAATTATTTTGAAAAACATTACAAATTATTTTGAAAAACTTGTACCTACCATATCCGACGAATAATTAATGTCTTTGTCTTGCCTTTAACCTACAAACTATTCTGACTTACTTTCTGGAAAATTCAAATTCACTTTGCCAAAAATAATCACACCCTATCACAGTTATGTTAATTGCTATTCCAGTCAAAACTCAAATAGGCCGGCTGTAGTACTAAAACCGATTTATATGCTCAATTTAATGGTTCGACTTGAATAAGTTATGACACCATCAAATTTCATTGTTTATTACTATGTTAGAGCTTTGGGCTTATGAACATTGTTGAGAGTACTTGTAGGAATTTTGTTTGTTAATGCAGATTATGAGTCATCTATACAAATAAATAAAATTGAAGTGTCTGTTTGTAATGCCAAAATCACAGCTTTATACTAAATGCATGTCATGATTTCCAAATATTAATAAGATTTGTAGTGATTTTAAATTCCTCCCCGACCCTTGCCCGTAAGCGAAGCGCCAGCACGCGCTATAGCTGAGCCCGTAGCTTTAAATTCCCCCGATTATAATCATAACCCTGATTTTATCCAGTCACCGTCGGTCCCTTGCCATCCTCCCTCCGACTCTGCCCTAAGCCGAGGTTCGTACCCCACAGGGGGAGCCCTTAGCGCGCAGTCGTTTAGTTTATTTATTTATGTTATTTATTTAAAAACACATACAACTATTATCACAGGCTTACCTAATACAATAGTGTAGTTATATAGCTAACGAGTAGGGTAGGGTAGGTAGGTAGGTAGATAGGGTAGGGTAGGGTAGGGTAGACAGGTAGGTAGGGTAGGGTAGGTAGGTAGGTAGATAGGGTAGGGTAGGGTAGGGTAGGGTAGGTAGGTAGGTAGGTAGGATAGGGTATGGTAGGGTAGGGTAGGTAGGTAGGGTAGGGTAGGGTAGGGTAGCGTAGGGTAGGGTAGGGTAGGCAGGTAGGTAGGTAGGTAGGTAGGTAGGTAGGTAGGGTAGGGTAGGGTAGGGTAGGTAGTTAGGTAGGTAGGTAGGTAGGTAAGTAGGTAGGTAGGTAGGTAGGTAGGTAGGTAGGTAGGGTAGGTAGGTAGGTAGGTAGGTAGGTAGGGTAGGGTAGGGTAGGGTATAGTAGTGGAGTTTATACTATAGCTTTTGACAGAACGAAGTCTGTCGGGTCAGCTAGTTTAAAATAAATGCTTTGACTTTTTTTAATTGAAATAAATGCCAGAGTTTGAATTTGAAAAAAGCTACGGAAATGTGGCGAACTAGAAACTAAAACAAAGGAAATACTTACTTGCTAATAATAAAAATAATAGTGAGGATTTTTCTAAGTACTCTAGACTAAAGCTGCTTTCAGACTACGCTATAATATAATAGCATATAGTATATAGCTTATAGCACAACAATATCGCGCATCATACATTGTTATGGACACGTTCACACTGTACTGTAGGTACTATATATTACTGGAATGTATGGTGCGCGATATTGTTGTGCTATGAGCTATATACTATATGCTATATATTATAGCGTAGTCTGAAAGCAGCTTTATCCTATTTACAATATTTTCTATGTCAAATCGCCACAGCAATATTATAATACCTACTTTTTTTACAAGAACAGCTCTTACAACAAGCTCAAGCTTCGTTGAATTTGTTTGTACATTATGAAAAATGCTCTAAATTATTTCTTATATATACTTACAAATAAATAAAATAGTAGTGTCTGTTTGTAATTTCAAAATAACAACTTTTTACTAAATACATTTGAAAGTATACGGTACTTATAACAAAAAAATGTTTGTCAGTCTGTCTGTCTATTTGTTCCGGCTAATCTCCAAAACGGCTGGACCGCTTTTGACGAGACATTCACTGGCAGATAGCTGATGTTATAAGGAATAATTTTGGCTACTTTTATTTTCGACTAGCTGAATGTTTTTTTTTTATAGTATTACAAACAGACATTTCAATTTTATGTATTTGTATAGAAAAAGCCACGCGGGCGAAGCCAAGGGCAGCAGCTAGTGAAAAGTATAAATGCTGGAATGACCAATAAAATAAGCATTGGTTATATTTTAACTCCTGCCATTTTATGCAGAGCAATAAGTTGCTGCATAGAGTTGTAAGAATAAAAAGTCCGAATGCCGGATAAAACTCAGGCGTTTAGTTCATTTTCTGTATTTTTATTCCTTCCTGCCGTATCTTTGTTTGTTTTCTCATGGAGAGAGGATCTTGGAACATTATTAGCGCCGTGTATTTTAAATTCTCTGTTATCTTTTTCCGTCCTGTTGAGTAAATGTAAGCGATGATTATGATTAGTTAGCTCTCGGAAAAGGACTAGGGACTTACTCACATGGCGTATTTACCCTAGAGCGGCAGGCTGCGAGGGGCGGGGCAAGCCACACCTCGCTCAACTTTTTTCACTCATTATGTCTGAAGAAAAACAAAAAAAAGGCTACCTAATTAACAAAAACTACAACTCATTTGGTTGTAAGTTTGATAGACATCAAGACGCGGGGTAATCGTATTACTGACAGGCGCGTCGGCGGCGGCAGTATGTCCGTCGGACTCCGTCGCTCTTCGCAACTCGGGAGTTCGGGGATTTTCCCGTGTCGTTTTCGTTCATAACCATATCCATCATATCCGTTCGCGTTTAAAACTATTCTTAATAGAAGCTGATTTGACAAAATCCGTTAATTATGTCATTGAAGAATTTGTGAACCAATCTGTCCATCGGAAAAAAATGTAAATCTATGTTAATATTATAAAGCTGAAGAGTTTGTTTGTTTATTTGAACGCGCTAATCTCAGGAACTACTGGTTGGAATTGAACAAATATTTTTTGTGTTGGATAGTCCATTTATTAAGAAATATTATAGGCTATATAGCACCACGCTACAACTAGAAGGAGCGGAGAATAAATGAAACATGTTGCAAAAACGGGAACAGTTATTCTTTTTTGAGAGCTTCCTTTGCGTGCGCTGCGTAAACGGTTTAAGTTACGCAAATATCATGTATGATAGAATTGTTCCTCTTTAAAAGTTCTAAAAAAAGTCCGCGACAGCATAATTATGTCTATCTTTTAAGATTGACTCACTATAACCTTTTTTTTATGGTACCTAATCAAATTTGTGCGAAATTAATGCATTATTTGCGAAGGAGTTTTGTCAACATAACATTAATCCTTATCCAAATAAATATGTTTGAATGTAAACAAAATTATCCTTGAGATCACTTGATTTCATACAACATCTTAGGAGATATCATAATTTTAAAATAACCTCGCAATAAAATAAATGTATAGGCTATTTAACATCACGCAACGCCCCTAAGGAGCCGAGTAAAACGATAAAAAGTCGGAAAAAACGCTAAGCGAAAACGAAGTAATTGCGCGGACGGGCGATGCGATGCGACGGGGTGGGTTTTGGGCTGAAATTTGACGCGGACGAAGTCGCGGGCAGAAGCTAGTATTTAATAAATGATGTTTATTGCTTTGTATGGCCTTTTTAATTTTTTCATTATGTATCATCATTCTCAGCACTGCTGGTTTTTTTTTTATGATTAAATGTTTTGCTCTTTTTCTGTTAATTGGGGCGGCAAACCCTACAGCCCCGGGGTACTGAATCTTAAAATAAGCCACTGCTTACTCAGGTATGGAAATTACTTTCAGGGAATAAGTCAAATGCTAGGTAGAACAGCGGGGTAATTGCTTAGCACACTAACAATGCCTTTATTTTTGAGATGTGCTCCTGGGGAGTTTGTTGCGCGACTTCTTCCCAGCTAAAGCACTAGATAGTAGTGAAGGGCTGGCGTTTTGGGGGACTGTCTTATGTAATTTTGACGTTCGAAAAATGCTGATTCTCTGCCTAATTTGAATAATGAACTTTTGATTTTGATAATTCAGTAGTCGAACAATGATTTTGTTGCTCTTGCTATGACAATGGTTTTATGATTATGGAAATACGAACAGTTTTTGCCGTGTGGTGCCGGACGTAAAGAATAGCACCACCCCATTTCCTCCCGTGGGTGTTGTAAAAAGCGACTAAGGGACTTACTAGAGAATAGGCAGCAGCGTTCTCTATGCATTTTTAACACCATACTGCGATCGCCAACCCGCCTGCCAAGCGTGGCGATTATGGCAAACCCTCCCAGTTGGGGGAGGCCTATGTCCATCCGTTATTACTGTTTTCATATTTCAATAAAATAGATCAGTTGGTATGTATGATTAACTTTTTTGTTTGATTGACCAAAAATTTTCTTTTGCTCTATCAATGGGTAGGGATTATTTGGTATTCTACGGAATTATTTAGTAATTAATTATTTTATACAAAAAAAAAAAAAAAAATAAGTATTATGCTCTCAATTTTGGATACATATGTAACAATACAAAACGAATTTGATTCTATCTAGCCTGTATAGGTATAATCCTACTACTGAGCAAAGAATTCCCTCTCTCTTAAATACACATTACCCAACATAGATACCCAATATACCCAATCATACACTATACATACTTCAATAACTTAAAAACAAGAGTCCATCTGATACTCTAATGACTTTGTTCTTAAATCGTGTCCCTCAAAAACAACCAAGGCAACACGTAAAAATTATATTCGTAGACCTATGACAACATTCATTGCGTCATTTACGTTGTGGAGCAGAAATTTTCAAATATTATAAAGCAATGGGTTAGCAATTTCCTTAGAAAAACTTTAAATTGTAATTGAAAGTGTGTTAAGCGATGCGGGCTACCATTTTTATGCTGGCGCCACTGTCGTACTCAAGGATGCATATCCGGTACGGCTCTAATAATCCTTCCATATCCTATGGGCACGTCTTCCCTACCATTATCGTGCCCCCTGGTCTACTCTTGGATATGTAATGGTCACTGTAGCACCATGAAACATGAGGCTCCAGGTGCTAGTGCGAATCTTTGGGTTCATTCGAGTAATCGAGTCTGGTTTAACCACGCTGGGGTCGGTGCATTTCATTCATTCATTCATTCACCAGTTGGCGCCACTGTCGAGTAAGGTCCTGAAGTGTAGCTACCAAAGTTTGTTACTACGGGCGTGAAAACAAAGTTGACATTTAAATCATATTTAATATCTTAAAATCGTACCGTAAAATATCGAGCATGCCGCAGTATTGCCCAGTCAGTATATTCAGAATAAAGGAGAACATAAGTTTCCGAAGGATGAAACTGTCTCAAAGCACTGACATTCATTGGACCCGTAACTCATATTTGCCATAGTTAATCTCAGGTATTGCAAAATATTCACAACATTAATCCAATTTCAAATAAACCCGCGTATTCACCCACAAACAGTGATATTTGACATTTCGGAGACCTCACACTGCACTAGCGGCTCTAGTGGCGATTTCATACGCAATAGCCCTCATCGGGGTGCAGTTAGGTCAAAGTCACACACTGACCAGGTACTTCGTTTCGTACTTAGTGCTACGCTTCGTGCTGGGTGGCAAGCTCCTAGCTTACCGATGCATTGTTTACAGTCAAACAATATGCAATAACAGCGTCTTAAATCTCAGCAATAAAGGTGATTTTCGTAATGCTTGTGTTGGCATGGATGTGCAGTTGGCTGTACTATTGCAAAGACCACATTAACGCTTGATGCCACGCTTTATGACTAATTTGTCACTTGTTTGAGATTTTAAGGCGCGTTAAAATTATATTATACAATCATATTCTTATGCCAATTCGGACGTATGGCATCCAACTTTGGTGCTGTACTAAACGAAGCAATGTTAAAATAATCCAACAATTCCAAAATAAAGTACTCAGGGATGTTGTTAATGCACCATGGTACATTAGAAATGACGACCTCCACCGTGACCTTAAAATAGAACTCGTCACCACCATCACCCAAAAATTTGCTGAAGCCCACGAACACAGACTTCACCGACATGTGAATGTCGACGCAATTCAGCTGCTAGACAACACGGACATAGTGCGTAGGCTAAAGAGAACTAAACATTTTGAGTTAGTGTAGTATATAAATAGTGAATGTATAATAGTAACAATGCTGTGCTATACATGTAACACATGAACAAAGAAAGTGCTATGTAAAAGTGCAAATTGACACTATTCTTAATTATGTAATCTATCACGTAAAATCTCCTCTATGATTACCCAACGACTGCGGGTAGGCTTAAAAGTCGCCAGAGCTTTTTACGGTCTACGCAGGCTATCCAGGACAAACCATCCAATAAAAGATGCAAGCTGGGGGAAGACAAGTATCCACCACCCGACTTCGTTAAACCCCGGGAACATTTTCCGCCCGGACGTGATTTGCAGTGGCCTATATGGAAAGCTCTCAATCGATTGCGTACCCAGGTAGGCCGCTGCAACCACAATCTATCGAAGTGGGGGATTACTGTCCCACCCAACACCCAGTGCGAGTGCGGAGTTTCTGATTAGACCATGTCCCACCTGCTGGAGTGTCCTATGTGCCCGTTCACTTGCACTAAAGAAGACCTGATGAACGCCACAGATGCCGCAATTAACTTGGCCCCCTATTGGGCTCAAACAATATAATAACTGGGTACCACTGACACGAAAAGAGAAGAGATCACGTAACATAATAAGTTAGAGTTAAATTGCTTATTAGTCTATTAGGCTAGATTGTAATAAATTATTAAGAACGTTAGACCTTATTAATAAAGGGAAAAAAAACTTGTTTGAGCTATGAGCTACACTAATAGCCCTCCATACCGATTTTCGGCTTTGGCGACCAATCTCAGCGGAGACCAGCCTTTGAGGCGGGAGATATTACAGTGCACAAATGTGTGCGCTGAGACAGGTGCACTCTCTATTCCCTCACTCTCATAGTCGATGGTATGGGAATCCGATATGACCAGAGAGAGATCAGGCGCAGGACCAACGACATAACGTGCTTTCTGAGGCACGGAGGTATCACACCGCCAGCGTCCAAACTCCGGGCTGTTACTAAGAAATTCCTAATGGAAAATCCCAATAACACTTTGCCCTGTGGCGGTATCAACAACGCCACATGTGAACTACGCATCAAAGACCTGACGTCACAAATCCTGCATCGCGCTATCAGAGTTTACCGCGCGACTAGCATATATACAACATCCCGACATCAACCGTTGGGCAGTTGCCCACCAGACACAACACCGGTCTGGTCGGAGGATCCTCCCTTTACTATAGAGTATGAGTGAACTTTACACCCTGTTCCTCATACCTCTAAAGCCCAACCCGGGAATCCAACCCACAGGACCCCCACGCTCAGCAGTCGCGTTTGCGTCCATGAGATGAACGGGGCAGTCAAAAGTGTCGGGGCAGTCAGAGAGTAGTGTAGGTCAACTACACACCTAATAAATACATTTTACCACATTTTAGATTTCGAATTCCATTTCTGAGCTTTCCTAAGGTCGGAAATGGAATTCGTGATCAAAAATGTAAACAAAGAAATGTCATTGTCAAAGTGACATTTTAGATAGACAACATTTCCCTAGTCATTCTAATTATTTGATTTGATTATTTCGAGCATTTGAAAACAGGCCAAAGCGGCGTGTCAAAATAAAACCAATTATAGCCTAAGATGCCGTCGTAAACTAATGAAAATAAAAGATTTCTATTCTTTTGAGCAAGTTGTTCATGTTTATTTATTTGATATAATTTACATTTCAATTGTTAGCGAACATAATTTAAAAATTAAACAGTTTTTACCGGATATAATTACAAGATTCTTTTATAAATAGAAAATAATAAATGGAAGTCAAAATTTTTCGAGCTTCTGCCTTATTACCGGTAGAACAAAAATAATTTGCACGATTTTATTTCAAACAGTTATATTTTATTCTTGGATCGTAGTTTACGTCACTTTAAAGCTGAAAACTGTGTGCAATATCATATTTTACCTGTTTAAGATATGCCTACAATTGTAACACTATATTACTTTTCGACAAACTACACAATTGTGGTTATTATGTTGAATTGGCAACACCTTTGTTTACATTTTTTTATCTCGAATTCCATTTTTAGGTATAGCTGTGTACCTTCGGCCTAAACGAGAAAACGCAGTAAATTTTTTTGTGTACTTATAATCCGGGCAAGTACCAATGCGACTTTTTCAATTCGTATGTAATTTCTATATTTATCTTGGACATCGCTGACATCGGTGAAGGAAAACATCGAAGCAAAAGGATCAATGTTCATGCCTTCTCTGTATGAAAAAAGGCTTTTGTTCAGCAGTAGAACTGATGGGGTGGTTATTTATTATTAACTTATAATGCCAAAGACCAGAATGCAAAACTCCATTCAAAACGCCAGGGCCTCAAGTCTGCTATTACAATAGTGTCAGAATGGTCTCTTCATTGTGAGTTTTTGACAGATTTGCCATATAAACACTGTCAATTACTCACAATGGCGAGACCATTCTGACACTATTGTAATAGCAGACTTGAGGCCCTGTTACCCGAATCAAAAACGACAATCGATGAAACTCCAACTGTCATATCAAATAGCCAATAAAGATAATTCGATAACGAATCAAAAGCGTCCATCATGTTCTTTTTAAAGTCATTCATCCTTCCATAATCGATCGTCGTCATTGCTTATTCAGTCCGTCGGGACGACATTTGCATTCGACCTCTGTTCTGAACACTCGTATGGGTATTTTTATTTAATTTTGACATAAAATCTGGTAATTGATTAACGCTTGTTTCGGACGTATGTAGGTTGAATCGAGTTTGCTGTTTTAATTTGTGTACCTTGATGACTTTATTGTTTTTGGGGAGAAATTATAATTTTAGGGTTTTTGTTTTGATTTTGTTGTATAATTCGATGGGTAATCGTTTTCTATTGATTGACAGGCATGAGATTGGTAAGCTATGGTCCGTAATAAGTTGTGAAAATATTGAATACTCAAGAAAATCTATCTTGTTTTTCGTTTGTGTGGTTGCAGGAAGAGAACAGAGTCATGAGAGTTTTATGCCGCCCATAGGCCCCTTGGCCACACATGCTATCGAGAAATATCTCTCAGGCTCGGATAATTATACAATACGCACATGAATCCGAAAAGTCAGAGGTGCGTGCCTTGGGTTGGAACTCAAGACCTATGACTTGGCAGTCCGAAATCACACTACTAGGCTATCATTGCTGCTAAAAAAAAAAAATGGTTGTCTGTAAAGTTGGTTTACGGACGATAGTTTAACGTGACAACGTCATAACAAAACATTGATGCGGCGCAAGGGTACAATGAGCGTAACGGGACAATAAGTCATCCTTTTTCATGCATGCAGCCGGCGTTCATCCGTACAATGAGCGTAACGGGACAATGGGCGTAACGGGACAATGAGCGTAATGGGACAATGAGTCATCCTTTTTCGTGCATGCAGCCGGCGTTCATCAATTTATTAGACGATGTCACGTCAAAAAAAAAAAACTATAGCCAATCTATACTTATTGGAAAACTGAACCTACGAACCAACCAACAAGCCTTCTTTCTTAATATATGATTTATCTTATCTTATTTTATCTAATCTTATAAATTAAAGTCGCTTTTCGTGTCTTTCTGTGTAACCTGCGTGTAGATAAAAAATAACAGATTTGTCAGTGAGCCTGTTTTTGAAAAGATAAAGGTCAACCTATAAACAGGAATAAAACTCCAATCAAAAATTAACCCAATTCCAATGTAAATTGAAGTCTATTTGTAATGTCAACAATGTTTACGGTTCGTCAGAAGCCCAAAAGTTTGACAGCCAGTCTTACCAAGGGGTATCGTGTTACCCAGTTACTGGGTTGTGGAAGTCACATAGGCAGTTAACCATGTAAAATACTGGTATTCAGCTGCATCCGGTTAGACTGGAAGCCGACCCCAACATAGTTGGGAAAAGGCTAGGCAGATTGATTTTTTATTTGTAATGTCAAAATAACAGATTTTTACTAAATGCGTATGAAAGTATAGGCTTAGTAGTCATTAGACTTATTCGCGAAATGAGCTTTAGTCGGATACGGTACTTATAATAATAAAAAACAACTTTTAAAATTTTTGTCTGTCCGTTTGTTCCGGCTAATCTCTGAAAAGGCTGGACCGATTTTGACGGGACTTGACTTGACTTGACTCACTGGCTGATAGCTGATGTTAAAAGAAGTAACGTAAGCTACTTTTATTTTTGACTGATAACCGCGCGTTCGGCCGCGTTGATTTAAAAGCAAAATTGTTACATTACAAACAGAACCTACAATTTTATTTGTATAGAGAAACCAACGCGAGTGAAACCGCGGGCATCAGCTAGTTTAAAAAAAAAAATGTTATCTGTAAAGTTGGTTTACGGACGATAGTTTAACGTGATAACATCATAACAAAACATTGATGCGGTGCAAGCGTACAATTAGCGTAACGGGACAATGAGCGTAACGAAACAATGAGTCATCCTTTTTCGTGCATGCAGCCGGCGTTCATCGATTTATTAGACGTTGTCACATCAAAAAGTTGGTTTACGGACGATAGTTTGACGTGACAACGTCATAACAAAACATTGATGCGGCGCAAGCGTACAATGAGCGTAACGGGACAATGAGCATAATGGGACAATGAGCGTAACGGGACAATGAGTCATCCTTTTTCGTGCATGCAGCTTGTTCATCGATTTATGAGACGCTGTCACGTCAAAAATAAGGAAGCTTTATAAAATATAATTTCAACTGAGGTGAAAAAAAAAAAAAAAAAATTGTCACACCAATATGAACAATGGAAAAAGTTTAAAAAGGAAATCACGCGCGTTAACTTCCCCGTAAAAGCCTGAAGCGATTCAGTTAGCGAAACGTTTCAAAGAAATTTTAAACTCTGATTTTAATGTTGAACTAGATTTTGAGAGCATGATTGTACTAATGCTGCTGAGGAGTTAAGTTTATGCAAAGGAAGAAAACAATTTTATTGATTAGTTTAATTTTGGGACTTTATTAGTGTAGATTTTAGGATCTTTAGGACCATCCGTGTGCCACCTAATTAATTTAATTAATTGATAATATTTAATTAATATTATAACCCGTTTGGGGTTGAAACCCTCGAGCCGTGGGTTCCTGTGTTCATGTTTTGTTCAATGAAATCTCCAAAAGGCTGGTTGACACTTCCCGTGACCCAAGGGCTGGCTTTTACCTTGGCCAGAACCTAAGCAGTGCCGGTTTTAGCATTACCGGCGCCCTGGGCGAAGTTTCTATGGCGCCCTCTTTCCACTTACCAATTTACACATGTGAGCAAAAAAAAAAACCCTTTTTTACATAAACTCTATTTCAAAAAAACTCTTTCTAAAAAAAAACTACTACTACTTTTTTAGCCTTTCTATCGGCAATCTCTCATATAAAGGCATCGAAGTCTATGTTTTCTGCAATTTCATTTTTGATTGACAAAGTTGCCAAGTTTGTCAATCTCGATTGCGATATTGTCGATCGCAGATAGGTTTGTATCAGCTTAAGCTTAGAAAAAGTCTTTACTCCACTCGCTACCTTTACAGGTATAGTGTCCAGTATTCTCACTGGAAGGACGACACGGGAAACCAGACATGAAGGGGCGCCCCTTCAAGCCTGGCGCCCTTGGGCGTTCGCCCAACCGCGCCCTACCCTAACGCCGCTACTGATCCTAAGCATTGCCAAACATTGTGGCAATACCGCCAATCTCTTGGGTACATTACCAGTCGACAGCGATGCGGAGGAATTTTTCGACGCCATATTTTAGTTTACTTTGTTATTATTTTATTTAGTTTAGGTTATTATATATTGTTGTTAGATGTTATCTTTTTTAGTGTAATAATATTCTTTATTTTTCTCACAAACACAGTCAATATTGCACTTAATAGAGACTGGTGTCTGTTGTAGGTAAAATCTGCATTACAGATCACCTGGCTGGTTGTCTCATCATTTCAGCCGAAAGACGTCCACTGCTGGACATAGGCCTCCCCCAAGCACCACCACTTCGACCGGTTCAGTGCTTCCCGCATCCAGCGGATTCCTGCGGCTTTCATAAGGTCATCGGTCCACTTTGTGGGAGGCTTCCAACGATACGTCTTCCGGAACACTCCAGAACCTTTCGGCCCCAGCGGCCATCTGTTCTGCGCGCAATGTGCCCTGCCCATTGCCACTAAAGTTTGGTAATTCTTCGAGCTATGTCGGTTACCTTGGTTCTCCTGCGGATCTCTTCATTTCTGTCTTCTTATATGACCTATGACTGTATTAAATGAACATACAGGTTGTACATAATAAAACACTATTACAAATTATTAAAAACAAAACTGAAACAAAATGAAAAACGAAAGTAAAACAATTCCGGTTGTAAAGCACGTTAAGCCGATTGGTTTAACGTGCTTTCCGAGGCACGGAGAAATCTCGCTATGTAAAGACCCATCCATGGACCAACCCCGGCAAGCGTAGCTTACCCTGATGGATTGACCCACGAGCTTAGGAATCATCCTACCAAAAATGGTAACACCAAATAAGTGCCGAATCCAATCAATACTAATCCCGCAGAACTTTAAATCCAACACGTATTTCTATTAACGCATTCAATTTTAATCTTTAATGGCACCTCGTCGATGTCACCAACCGACCCGTTAATACCGACGATCAAACTGTAGCCGAGTCGTTAACTTGAATTGAAAGGGGCTTAAGGGATTAACACATGCAAATTCCTCTCCCTACCTGTACCCACATTTAAAGGCTCGTACAGACTCGCGCGATATCGCGGGCGCGACAAGCACCGACAAAGAGATTGTGCTACTAGTGTCGCATCGCGCCCGCGATATCGCTCTAGTCTGTACGAGCCTTTAAGTTGCTAACTCCATTCCATTGTTTCTGATATAAATTATGTTTTTAGGTGTGAAGTTTGTGTTTTTGTATTGATGTGTTGGTTTAGGTGGTTCTGAAAGGACTGTTGTATCCAGTGGTGAGATATTATTAATTTGTCATAATTAATCAGGTTTTGCATAGAAAAACCAGAGAAAGGATAGCTGGTAGCAGATAGATTGATATGAAGAGCCGAAGGACGAACTAAATTGGAATTGGAGAGGCCTATGTCAAGCATAGACTGCTATTAAAGGTTGTCGATGAAACCAGAAAAAGCATGCTTGCTCTTTGAAAGTGGCACAAAAATACACCATTGAGTTTACTTTAATAAAATTTCAGGTATTTAGATTCTAAATTTCCAAAAAGTTCATATTACAAAGAAGATTGTGGAAACTGTTTGATCAACAGTACCTACCCAGAGTTTTGGTTTCGGAAAAATCGAACTGAAAAACAAGATGACGATTTTTTTATTTTTTTATCTTGGGATTCTCAGAGTTAACTTTGAGAGGTTGAGACTCTTTAACCGGACTTTCTTGTGTTTGCCTCAAGCTTCTAACGAAACTTAATGCCTCCAGCCAGGGCGTAAAAACATATAATCTAAACGACTGCGCGCTAAGGGATACGAACCTCGGCTTAGGGCAGAGTCGGAAGGAGGTTGGCAAGGGACCGACAGTAGCTGGATAAAGCTACTGGCTCAGCTATAGCGCGGGTTGGCGCTTCGCTTACGAGCAAAGGTCGGGGAGGACTATTTAATCGGGGATTTCGCGCGGAGCCTTGGCGGCGAAGTCGGAATGAATGATGACGACGTAGTTGCAACCTGTTTATATATATGACGTCATTCAGCCTATAACACATTCTGATTCAACTTTATTTTATTTTACGACTAACTTGGTTCCAAGTTTAGTCTTTACGAGGTGAAAAACTATCTCTGCCTGTGAAATTCATAACTTTTCCTCTCAAATCCACAATCGGACAATGTAACATTCGTTTACATTTGGCGTACCAGGACTTCAGGTTGTTTAGAAGATTTAGTACCAATTCAGCCAACAGCGCAGATGTCGTCCCGTTTTCGATAGGCTTTGGTACATTTTTTTGGGTTTTTCATATTGCATTGTTATCGGAATGGAATCGCTTGTGTGAGTGTTTTTACTCTTTGTGAAGTTTTTTGAGTTTTTGTTTTTCGCAATGGGAACATATTCATAGTGTGTGAATACAGGGTGCCTTTTAGGGATGTTTTATATTGTTTCTTGGAGTCTATATTGTGCTTATTGATTTTTTGACACAGGGTGACAGGGTTTTATCTTCAGTCAGTCGTTGCAAAAAATAAAATAAAATAAATAGAGATTTATTGTTCAAATAGGACTAGATTACATGGCAAGGTAATATAATTATAAAGCACAAGCATAAAGTTTCTTAATCTAGTTAGTGGGTGCCATACTGTTCTCTTAGACAGGTTACAAAATTACTTGTGTTTAGGAGAAACAGTTCCGACCCCCGTCATAAATAGTTTATATCCATGGAAGGTAGGTAGGTCTTTAGTCTGGGACGCAACGTGTGTCAATATTCTTGCGCTATCCCATCTCCCTAGCTCGACGTGCTGTGCTGGCCCTACTGCTGCGGCTGCAGAAAACCTCAAGCGGCGAAAGTATAGTAACCTTATCGGTAATTATACTTTCGAGCCTTTTGGGGTTGAAACCCTCAGGCCATGGGCTTCGAGTGCTCATGATTTGTATAGTGAAATCCCCAAATGGCTAGTTGACACTTCCCGTGACCGAATGCTCGCTTTGACCTTAGCCAGAGGCTAAACATTTCCATACGTGTCAATGACGCCAGTATCTTGAGTACATTAACAGTCAGCAGCGATGCGAAGGAATTTTTCGACGCCATATTTTAGTGCTTTAATAGGTTTAGTTAGGTTAGGATATTATATTTTTAGTTTACTAAACAACAAAAAGAATGCTTGGGATCTCGTGGACAGAATTCTGCACAAACGTGTCCATACTCCAAGAACTCGGCATCAAACAGCCTCTATCAGCACTAGTAGATTCTCGAATACTGAAATTCTTTGGTCATGTCTCGAGGCGGAATAATCACTCCATAGAGCGTCTGGTGGTGCAGGGTAGAGTAGAAGGTAATACGCCACGCGGGAGGTCACCAATTAGGTGGACCGATCAAATTAAATCCGCGGTCGGAGTCCCTGTTAGTGAATGCGCCAGACTGTCATCTAACAGCACCAGATGGATGGAGATCGCGAGGCGAGTTACGATAACACCTGCGATTGGACAAAACTCATTGTGACTACGACCGCTGTGTCAAGAGCGAAGAGAAGAAGAAAAAAACAACAATTTTTCTTTTAATAACTTTAAATCTAAAAGTAGCATGTAGTATGTGACGCATGTTGTATGTGTTTGAGTGATCAAACACATACAACATGCGTCACATACTACATAAGTTAATAAATTACTCACCACACCAATACTGAACAGATTTTATTTATAAATTTGTCTTTTCCGAAATTGCTACTTTTAGATTTAAAGTTCGTGTACTTCTTAAGGATTTCCTCGGTAGAAGTCTTTGCATGGTGGTTTGCACACAAGACAGAGAGGAACTCCATAAATATAGTCTAAAGTCTTCAGTCATATAATTGAGTCAGACGCGACCAAACTTCGGCAGCAAAATTCTGTACCTCAGAGGTATACAACCTTATGTGATGAAACGAAAATTTTACAGGAGAGGCAAAAATGCGCGGAAACTTCGAATGCTATTGTTTTTTTTTTTATTGTTTTGTCAAAATAACATTGTTGAGTTCAACAGTATTTTTTATTATTATTAGATGAATTTTATCGTCATTTGGGTCCTATTCTCATAAGACCTAAGTGGGTTTAATGTCTTAAACGATTGGATATTTCTTTTCATAGATGTCATAGGACTTAATGTTGTATACCAGTATATAGAACTGGTTCTTGCGATTTTAATGGTGCAAGAAACTAATTTTCGAAAAAAGTGGAGTTACTATTCTGCCGTCATAAGGAAAAAGGGCACATCTAACATTTTATAAATATGGAGAAAATCGAGTTTAAATTTTTTATTGGTTTTTGGTGAAAAATATCGACTATAATATTATTTTTCGGAAAAAAATGAATTAAAATAAATTCATTTTCACAATTCCGATACGATTATTGAAATATAAGTTTTTATTTTATTGGTATTTACTAAATAATCAACATTTTCTAATTGGTAAACTTTAAATCAAAGAGCACATCTGTGGTAGTTATGCCTTTAATATTTAACGCAGGTCAATTATGCCTTTTCAACTAAATAAATAATACTAATACTAATATTTATCGTGGTACAAACAAAAGCCACATTTATGCATTATGTGACCTTTTGACGTACTATAAGTCAGATGTGCTCTTTTTACGTACAATAACTTAAAAATTGGCTCAGTTGTGCCTTTTGAGCTTACGGTATTTTTGTTTATCTTGTTTCTAAAATTGTACAAAAAATATTGGCAGATGGGTCTTTTTTTTTTCTGATTCCGAATATGTATATAACTCAATTCCGGAAAAAAATTTAGTTGTGCCCTTTTTCCTTATGACGGCAGTATTGTATACCTCTGAGGTGCAGAATTATTTTCGATGCTTGAACTCTTCAGTGGTATCGTATTTGCTTCGTCTGTAAGCAAAGGACTGAAATTCAACCCGATTTAGAAGAAAATAGTTTAACAGTCTCACATTACCAAACTTTTACATAGTGAAGTTGGGGTGACAAAAAAGGTATCACGAAAAGTGAGGACAAAAGTTCGAGAGGCATGCGTGAGGGGAGACAATGGGGCATGCACAACAACTTTAGAATGTCTCACCACATTTTTTTTATCCTCTTGGTGAACCTCTTGGCCTTCATATCACCTGATAGTCAGTGATAATAAGGCCGACGGTGGAAGCGAGCTTGACCCGGAATCCTCAACTGCAAAGGACTTGGCTATATTGCCTCTAACTGCCGAAATACAACAAATGCTGTTAACATTGTTGTTATAGCGACAGACATATGGTCAGTGGCTCAAGAGCGTACGAGTCATAACTTCAATGGGTAGCATCGAGGAAAGAAGTGAATTACAATTAAAAACTTGACTCTCTATTCATATTTTTATCATTTAAAAGTACATGTACGCTCAGATACGAATGTTGAGCTTACATGTACTTTTCTTCAACATTAGGAAACCACTCTTTTTCTATGTGATCTTTGCTTGGAACCGGATAAAAGAGCTCCACGGTCAATATTCTCATTGTTCTTTTTTCCCATGCTTTCCTACTGTAATGCGGTATATAGAAAAAAATCACCTGCCCGAATAAAGCAATAAGTACTTACTGTATTACCTCTGAATCTGGTATTACCATAAGTCGGGTCGGCGGACTAAAGCACATAAGTAAAAATATTGCTTTATTTTTTCTTAATACCAAAATTATTAATTTAAATCAATACATCGGCAGACGAAAACACATAAGTTAGTTCGCTTGTTCGGGCTTGAATATCAAGTGGCGTCCTTTTTCAACCTCTTGATTCGCACGAATCTTGCGACGTTATAAAAAACATAAGTTTGACTTATGTGCTTTAGTCCGCCGACGCGACCATTAGACCACAGAGGCAGTTTAACTATAACTAGATGGCCCAAAAATATTAGCTGAATACGCTTAAGCATTTCTTAATTAAAAGATTTAGAGATTAATTAGAGCTTGTGGAAAGGCTCAAGTCTACTACTGAAATAATGCACTATGTATATATAATATAAATAATATTGTTTTTCAAAGCCAAATACAAGTAGATTTTTAGTATTCGTTATTGGACTCCTAAAAACATTATTAACTTATATTCCCAGCTCCGAAAATGAATCCATCTATTTCACCATATCCATTACAAATAAATTCCCTACAAGCAAAAAATACTGAAATTCAATTTGGTGAAACGCAAAAATCTATTCGACACTGCATGCTGCGTACAAGGCAATTTGTCAGCAGACCAACCATAACAGGGAATGGGTTAATTCGAATCATTGTCACATATGGGGATGGGGAGGTTTCCATAAATTTTATCGATATGTTAATCACGTGCTCTCGAATCAGTAATGCATGTTCCCATTTGTTTGATTGGTGCAAAATCATTTATGGAAATATACCGTGGCTTTTGTGTCGTACGTGTTAAATGAAGTCGATTAAGTTTTGATGTTTAATTTTGTTGTTTAAGTTTATGTAATAAAAACTTTTATGAGTTATAAAACATAACATCACGCCCGTATTCCACGAAAGATTCAAATTCAAATCTTTATTGCATATCTCATGAGTGAGAGAGATCTTAATAATTTGACGGGATGGTTGGCGCAGTGGTTAAGCGATTGAGTGCTGCGTTGCGTGTTGTGCGTTCGATTTCCGTACGAAACAAATATTTGTATGACCTACAAGTAGTTGTTTCGGATCTAGCGGTTTATATATGTAAGTTTAAATGTTTGTAAACGCAAAATAAAGGAGGAATTCTTAGTGTGGGGCAAGGTTTAAAAAAAATTGTTACAAAGTTCACAATGGTGTGTCTCGGGCACAACAATTTAATACAATTTATGAAAAGTAGCATGCTTCAAAATCATGAAGTAAATAAAAATAAATTATACGCACGTCATAATCCCACCATCAGATCCTGACCTGATGACAATGGGACCACCTGGAAAGTATACTTTTTCAAACAAAAAAGGAAGTTTTCAATATAAAAAATGTAATTCAGCATATCCAGTAATACGAGTAATCTTTTCATACTTAACTTTATTATTCATATATAAAGAAATAAAGGAATAAATGCGACATTAAGTCTTAATAAGCACACTTTAGTTTATCCAAGCTAAACAGTATTTTGAACGTAAACACGAAAAGCAATCGTGACGGGTAAAATCAGCAACTTGAACATAATTTAATTATTACCGAGTAGATAATTGACTTCTTTTTCTTCCCAAGCATTGGTAATACCTTAGAATACATATAACCCAGTCAGGCAAAATGTTAGTGGGGCTAATGTTGTGGAGGCCATTATTGGATTGTGGAGACGCTTAGGCTAGGCTTTGGTGTTCTTTAACATTTGGATGACTTGAAAGCAATTCCAAGATGGTTGGTAAAAGGCTATTATAAGATGATATTGAAGAGAAAATACATAATAATTTAGAAAGATTAACCACCAATCTTCACAAACCCTATTACTGTAAAAACCATAAAGATAAACACTTAAAACTCTGAAGTGCGTAAAAATTTAAGGGCTCGTAAATCGAAAGGAATGACTCACACGGGGCGATTTATCAAACAATGTTAGCTTGAACCAAGGAAACAAATATGGGGCAATCATTAGATGCAATCTCAGGGAATTTGGATGAGAAAAGAAAATGTACGAGAAATCTCCATAAGGGAGTTACAGGATCATTTTATTTAAGTGTAGATGTAAATACGTTGAGGTATTTCCTTCTGTTTTTTTCTATTGATTTTGGAATATGGGTGTTTGTAATCAGGGTATGAAAAGCTAGTTTTTATGAGGATTTTATAAATTTGGCAGTTTTCTAAAAACAGATATTTTTTGTAAAAGGATCTTTAAACATTAATAATAATAATCATCATTTATTCAAGCAACATGATTCAAAGTGTTAGTAACAATATACTTACAAACTATGTTAGTAAAACATTAACAGCCACAATTTGTGACATCACTGCTGCAAGGTAACAGGCCCAGCTGATACCATGCAGCAGTGGTTCACAAACGCACAATCCAGCCTACTTGCTACAATAGATAGGATGCTGTTGGTACCGCCCCGCACCCTACTAACCAGGGATGCGCACCGCTTCCGCATCAATAAATAGCATATGAATGGGATAGCATAACATATTTGAACGTCGAAAATGAAACTACCTAAGGGTAAAATGTCAACGTTCAAAACATCGAATATTATATAAAAAATACTAATAAAGATTTCTTATTCGTATATTTTTTTTCTCAGATACTGAAACAGAATTTCATAGATTAAAACTTCGTTATTAGATTCTGTTATTATACCAGTGTAGCTTCTCTTGCCTGAACATTATAAATTATTACGTATTCATCTGTAGTAGCAATTCCCTAAACGCCACTCCTATTCCAAAAAAATCCTAACCCAGTCCCTATTTACCTACTTCATCTATAGTAAAAAAAGCGGCCAAGTGCGAGTCGGACTCGCCCATGAAGGGTTCCGTAGCAGCAAGTAACTTAATATAAAAGTTTTTGTAGTTCGTTGTAACTTTGATCGATGTTTTATTAATGACGCTTTTTCGAGCCTATTGTCAGACTTTCTACACCTGCAGCCTCTGGGTCAAGTATACGCAGAAGGCATACAGCGCCCTGCGTGTACAATATAATTATGCCTTCAGAATGCTCGTGGGGCTGCCGCGGTTTTGTAGCACTTCGGCTATGTTTACTGATGCGAGGGTAGATGATTTCTACGCCATTATTCGGAGGCGAAGCGCTTCTCTCTGGCAAACAACATGTTTCAGCTCCCACAGCATGTTGAGGGCATTGAGTGACCGGTGGGACTGCCCGATGCTTGGCCGATGGGTGAGATTGCACACACAGGTCGGCTAGAAATAGGACGGGCATCTTGTTTTGTTTATTTTATTTTTGTTATGTTGTATGTTATTGTTTGTTGTTTGATTATGTGTTACTAATAATAGTTAAATAAGTATATTTCATGTTATTACTAGCACTATGGACTTCAAGGTCTGCAAATAAATTATTATTATTATTATTAATAGTGTATTAAAAAAAAAAGTTATTGATAAGTAAACATCATAATTAGGTACCTAAATGATGGGATTTAGATCTAACTATATGCGAGCCCATATAGGCTTGTGATAGCTAAACAGCATAAGGTTTATATTATATTTATGAAATTCAATCTTTATTTTTATATTTGAGTTGATTGAATGAAAGGTAAATTGCAGTTTACGATTTATGACGTATTAAAAAAAAAAAACTACTTACTAGATCTTGTTCAAACCAATTTTCAGTGGAAGTTTACATGGTAATGTATATCATATATATATATTTTTTTTGTTTTATTATTCTCTTATTTTAGAAGTTACAGGGGGGAGGGACAAATTTTACCACTTTGGAAGTGTCTCTCGCGCAAACTATTCAGTTTAGAAAAAAAACGATATTAGAAACTTCAATATCATTTTTGAAGACCTATCCATAGATAACGTATGGGTTTGATGAAAAAAAAAAATTTATTATTGAGTTTCAGCTCTAAGTATGGGGAACCCCCAAATTTTTTTGGTTTTTTTTCCATTTTTGTGTGAAAATCTTAATGCGGTTCACAGAATACATCTACTTACCAGGTTTCAACAGTATAGTTCTTATGGTTTTGGAAAAAAGTGGCTGTGACATACGGACGGACAGACAGACAGACACGACGAATCCATAAGGGTTCCGTTTTTTGCCATTTGGCTACGGAACCCTAAAAAGAAAACAAACTCTCCAACCAATTTTGTCACCGTAAAAACACCGGTTAATATCCTGGTTTGACACGGCAAGCCTAAATCTCCTGGGATCATAAAATATTTAACAATCAACCGGCAAAAGCGTAAACGTTTTATTTCTTTTCCATTCTCCGCAATGCGGTCTAGTATTCTTTGTGGGATTTGGGTGCGAGCCTCCTGGGGCCCAAGTCTGCTATTTTTATAAATTCGTCACTCCAACACGATCCCATTGTCATTATGCTAAAAGTTCGTAATCTGCTAAATTCATAATGGTCGATCATTGGTCGGTCAATGGTCTCGTAATAGAATTGTATTACAATGGCATTTTGAACATTTATTCATGCCAGATTTCACTGATACAGATTACATGTTTTATTAGTGTTATAAGCAATCTGCAGTAGTAGGAAGTTGGAAGTTTAGTAGGAAGTTTCATTTGTCATTAAGTACGAGAATACCAATTCTTTCAATGGAGTGTCAATGGCTGACCATTGGAAAATCATAATGACGCCATTATATTAGTAGATTACCAAACTTGTCAAAATCAACAATTATGAAATCAATGATAGACCATTCTGACACTATTGTAATAGCAGACTTGAGGCCCTGGTTTTCCTTTGAAAGAATTAGACTCTTCTTGGGCTACCTTCTACCTTCCTATCTTATACCTTATTTAGTTTAAAATTACATCTCGCATGGTTTGTAATATGCTATGTGAAATGCAATAATTGCAATATTTAACTGAATCTATACTCCATTTGAAATAAGATTTACTCCACTTAAATAAACTTTTATTAGATTCCGTTCAAAAGATTTTGACTTCTATTGTGTTGGTGGCATGGCAAATGGCAGCTCCAGTAAACAGTATCACGTGTCTTATGTGATTAAACCATGCAGTGCAATGATACTGTCACCATGACCTGCTTTGCGCTTAAACTGCATTACAAATGGTTATGGTACGGACCTGTGGAAATTCACCAATATTCGTGACTTTACCCTATTCGTGACTACTGGTGCAGACTTGGTAACAATCTCAATATCGGTCTTGGCCGGACCAATACGGAGACCAATGCGGTCTCGGTTTTGGTCTTGTTATAACATTCACATTTTGCAGCCACGTTTACCTACCGCACTTTGAGTCCGTTGATTAAAACCATAAGGAGACTGTGCTTTAGTTTTAGGAAACGATGCAATGCAAGCAAAATGTTGTTATATTTTTCTATTAGCTGCTGCCCGCGGCTTAGCCTGCGTGGAACAAACAGACAGACAAAAATTCAATAAGTTGCTTTTTTTTAAATTATAAGTACCGTACTTTCACTACACCGTATATAATGTATTTCATTGGATAATTAATAATACTGAATTGTATAAAATAGCTTAGTAAATAACACTTTTTTTTTGTAATATTTAAAATAATAGAATAGTTACTGTGGGTTATCCTTAGGAGATAAATAAATACCATCGCAGACTTTTTTATCAATCTTTTTAAGATATACAATTCCGTAGCACATTAATTTGATCTATCTCGTAAGGTTTAGCCAGCATTTGCGATTTAAGCGCACAAAAATATGTTTTTCGGCTTTTCTTTACTATAATATGTATTTATTAAACATATCAACCTTCCTCTTGAATCACTCTATCTATTGCTGAAAATTGCATTCAAATCCGTTGAGTAGTTTAAAAGATCTAAGCGAACAGACAGCGGAAGCAACTTCATTTTATACTATGTAAAGATTAGTTAGGTAGCTATCCGTAGAAATAATCTGTATTTCATGTGGAAGTAGTAATAAAATAAATGGATTAATGATTGAATTACCCAAAAGCAAGTCACAACAACAAATCGTAACTGAAACTGCCGAAAATCGAGTTATTATAACCGAAGTTCCCCCTTACTAATTTACTTGCGACTCACTATAACTTAGTTATTTGCAAGCTATTACTTTAAGCATTCCTAATTGGCATTCTGGCAATATTAAAATTGAATTTACGCCTTAGTACAGTGAGTTTGCAAAAGTTTTGGTGCGAGAACGGGGCCCGATAAATCGACAAGAACGGGATCGTCCAAGTTTCGATATATTTAGCGTAAGTGCCTCCCGGCTTTAGTTTTCGTATAGAATTAGGAAAGGTGTCTGTGGAGCGTAGATTTGGTAGTTTTGGTTATTTTTATCACAATAATTAATTATTTCGGTCTAAGACCCATTCGCTGCCCAGCACCCAGCATATATGTCAAAAAATAATTCGTTCGTGTGCCTACAACCCGCATTCGAGCAGTCGCTATAAATGACTTCTGTTCATGCCCAGGACCCGACTAGCGACACCAAATCTAAGTATGTAAATTTGCCAAACAATTTATGGCTTTCAAGAAAAAAAAAATTTTTTGAACTGGGCAGCAAATGCGAAGGGAACATTCATGATCTTCTAGAATGATTGATTTGACTTTGACTTTGAATGTGTAACTGAATGAATGCACATTATGAAAGTAGTTTGTTCAGAATGGTATACTGAATTTATTTGTCATTTTAAATTTTTTATACAAATAATAATTGAAACTACGTAAATTACGGTCACACTTCCACTGTAAAGTCAAAACAAACTAAAATGGACGAAGTACCTACTACGAGTAGTACTACGCTAGACTCTTATACGTGTGCGAATGTGTCCGTATATTTGTAATGTGACCACAATATTCTTATTTTTTTATTAATAATAATAAGTTGTATTTTAATGTTCCCCAGCGATTACTCAGATTTAATCCACCTATTGCTATTCCGTTGTCTTCTTCCAACTACAGGCAAAACTCATATTTAGTGCGAGCGAGTAAAGACTTTAATGACTTATGTAAGCGGTTCTCTTTGACTTGTTTACAACCAAAGGCTCAAGCGTTCGCAATAGGCTGAACCTTGAATTCTTCAAAATTAATTCTTAGTATCAATATTGGTTCTAGTTCTTGTTTTTTATTAGTCCTTACGTTTTGCGGTGCCGATTTAATGATTGGTGTGCTTCTTGACAACTTGTCGTGTATAAGATCTCTTATTGTATTACACCATAGCTAGCCGTGAAAACTTATAATTGGCTTCATATTTCTTATGCCAGTTTATTTATTGTGTTTATGTAAAGCTGTTGGTTTTCCATGTGAATGTGAAATAAATAAATAATAATTTAATAATTTCACTTCAAGACACAAACATCAGTGAAGCCCTGGTTCTTCTACTAGAAGCTACTAGAAGTTCCTCTATCTTAATTATATTTGATTTTTTAGATTAATATGATGTAATAATAATATAAATAAATTTTATTTTACAAAACTCCTTTATCTCTCTGAACAGATCCACAAAGCTAAAGCTAAGCTTTTAAATAGCTTTCTGTTTGTTCATCGAAATATTACAATCTCTGAGCTTCTTTATCTCGCCATCTTTAAGAATGACATTTCCCAAGAGGGCAGTTTTATTAGCCACAAAGAAAAACAGGAGGAAAAAAGTTAGAAATTTTTTCAAAAGGCTTTTGATTACCTTATTTGAGTAGAGACCAAAAATATACAGATTTATTTAGTTAAGGATGAATATTTGTTTAAAACAATGGTGACGTTGATTTAGTTCTTACAATTAGTGGAATAGTATTTAGATTAGAACTTAATATCATCATCTACTTATACGTATAATAAAACTCATAAGGTGTTACACATCTTTAGTCTCACAAAGAATAAATGCAAAAAGAGGCTAACTGACTGGCTACTAAAATTATACTATACTGGTACTGAAAACATCCTTATAATTTATACACCTCACATACTCTCACACACACACCCACACACTCACGCACCCACCCTATCACCCATACTACTCATCTACTAACATTTGTTTCGCATACTTAACCAAGATATTAATCATAATAAGAAAAACTATAAAATGTCGGATGATTCCTTACTACATTCTGTCAGCGCACTTAGTGCATAATTTATAAAATGAAAATATAAAGGTGTAAGCACGCGCGTGGGCTTTTGTACAAAATGCTGTATACATAGGTGAGAAACAAATTGGTGTATATTGGGAAAAGGGTTTATGCATTTTGTACAAAATGCTGTATACATAAGTGACAAACAAATTGATGTATATTGAGAAAAGGGTTTATGCATTTCCAACTTGTATACGCATGCTAATAACAGTCTTTACAGTTATTAACTCCCCATAATTTCGCGAAACTTTATACAAATAATATAAAACTAACAACCAACAAATCCGAACCAAACTACTTACTATAACTAGCACAAAATAATCCCTTTTCACTGAGCAAAACTTTTCAAACTAAGCCAAGTCCCTATCTGTTACTTTCTCAACTCTGTGCCGCGTATATCGTGCACTCCCTGAGTTATCGCTCACGACTCTCAACGCAGTATCTTACATAATTCTTATTCTAACCCTGCCATTATAAACTTTAGGACTACTACCATAAAGGCAAAAGTTGCTTGAAATATTTGGACTGTATCACGCGCTATCGTTGCCGATCGTACGGTTTCCACCAAACTTTATAAGCCGATAATGTTAAATTTCTGTTGCGTATAATGCATTTCGTTGGCTCGCTCGTCTTTCTAACTTAGCCTTAATATTTTCTAGTACAATTTTGGTTTTAAATAAACTTAGGGTGCAGTTTGTTGAGATTTATTGTACCTATATTGCATATAAATTACTGTGTTTATCGAAATGGTTAGAATTCTATCTCGAAAGAAAGATAGTTATGTGAATTTAAAAGTGGGACATGAACTGCACGAGGAATATAGTTGCGTTATATTACATTTAATGACAATTCAGTCTCTGTGTTTTGATAGAATCTTTTGTTATTTGACCGTGGATAAGTGATCGTACTATGTAAGTGGACTCTGTCTTATATTCTATTAGTCATAAAACCAAAAACATCAAAATCAAAATATTTTATTTCATATAAACCTACGTGGGCACTTATGACACGTCAGAAACTAGGTGCACGGTTCCAATTGGTCGTGAGCTATGGAGAAGAGCCGTCAAGAAGCTCCACGGTTACTCTTTTAAAAATAATTGGTTTTAACAATATTTTAAAATGACAGTGTTAATAGGTATGGGATGGGAGTACAGTGTTGGCCTTTCAACAAGTACCAGGTACTTAACAAAATAGAAAAAAGTCAACAAATCTACGGTCTACTAGGCCTTAAACATTCTCACATTCACAAAATAGAAAATCCATACTAATGTTATAAATGTGAAAGTAACTCTGTCTGTCTGTCTGTATGTTACGTTTTCACGCCTAAACCGCTGAACCGATCGTCATGAAATTTGGCATAGATATAGTCTGGGGTAAGGAAAAGGACATAGGCTACTTTTTTACGCGATAACCGACATCCACGCGGGCGGATCCGCGGGCTAGTGATCTATAAGTATAAAAGAATAAAAAATAAAAAAAAACAATCAAGCAAATGAAATGATTGCCATTAGGTACAACTACAGTAACAAATCTGAATAATAATAATAATCTGAATATAAGGAGTTGAAATTAGAATTGTATGTATAATAATAAAATGTCAAATAATGAAAAGATTATGTCCAGCAAGTGTGTAAAAAATAAAATAAAACAAAAACAAACATCGTAATGAGGTACCAGTGAAGCCACACAGGACAGCTTTTTCTTTCACCTGAAACCATAATTACTAAGTTCGTCTTACCACTTTTAGCTTCATCATCAATTTATAATAGCCAGCAAATCGAATTTTGAATTTGGAGCCCAATACATTACTGTTATTGTTAGCCTACATCATCTCACTGGTGGGCAAAGGCCTCTCCCCATGACTTCCAGCTCTTTCGATCCAGGACTAATGTTGACCACTGGTCGTTTGTGTTTTCCAACTCGTCTCGCCATCTTCTACGGGGTCTGCTGCGACGCCTACTGGCTGTGTCAGGGCTACACATAGTGATTATTTTGTCCCAAAGCGCATTGGGCATACGGCAGACATGGCTAGCCCAGTCCCACTTCAGCTTAGGGGCTTTTTGAGCAGCGTCAGTTATCTCTGTTTTGGAGCGCAGTGTGATGTTGCGTATATGGTATGTCAATTTGACGCCTAGAAATTGCGCTCCGTTGCACTTTGGTAAATCTTGAGTTTGGACTTTGGAATGTTTGTCAAAGACCAAGTCTTGGATCCATAGGTCAAAATTGAAAGAATGCACATCATTTTTCGCTTGAGTGATAAAAGAAGGTTTCCTTTTATAAGCCCTTTCATGGACCAATAGCTCTTCCAGGCATTTTCGGTTCTTCTTAGACTTCTGTCTTGTTTGGACCGGAAAGAGACTATACTGGCCCAAATAGATGTATTCATGGACATATTGCAATTCCTCACCATTCACTCTGAGTCAAACCATAGACAGTAATTATATTTTTCTGCGACCAAAGATTAACCAATAATACAGCTCAACATACAGTCCGTCCAACTCAAGCTACTTACCATAAAAGTATTGAACTAAGCGGCTATCAAGAAGAAGAAAAGCAATAAGTTGGAACTCCAAGAGATTTTCGTCTTGGAAAAGTTCTAGACCGGAGTTAAAAACTATAAGTACTGAGTCCGTAGTTTGGTATTGTTCCGATAAGCTGGCTGGATCTCTGTTAATAAAAGTTGTCATTTCTGACGGACTTGGGTTTATTAATATTTAGTTCATTTTGCGTGAAAATAACTATAGTGGGGACATAATTATTTTATTGATTTATTTGGGATCTCCAACAAACGATACACAGATACAATGGAATTCACAATAACACAAAAGGTATTTTTTTTTTGTGTGTGCTCCTTCAATTACAGGAGAACATAGAAAGCGCATATAACTAGGTGTAAACAGGATAAAAATAAAAATAGAGTAAATAAAAGTTGAAATAAAATTTTGTTTTAAATCAAGACTGAGCATTCATAGTAAAATTTTAAAGTATATCTGATAATTATTATTCCAGATTTGTTGACTATTGAAGGGAAGAGCCATACTTACATTATAATTTTGAGTTGATATTTAATATGCTAAATAAAGTTATCTAAATCTAAACTACTACTATTTGAATTATATAATTGCATAGCACAGGTGTGAGTACTATGTACTATAGAGCTACCATTTACCGGGTAATATGTCTTTTATTGACTTGAATGTGCCCTGGCGGCTGAGAGTATGTCATGCTCACTCAAATGTCTCGCTGGTGGTGGCGTGTGTGTTGGATCATTAAGTTCCCTTCAAAATGGTTGAGCTAAATGGTGCTGATCCATGCGTCATGTTCGTGAACGGGCGCCGTCAGTTGGGACTGGTCATCTCTTAGCTGCCACGGTTTATTTTAATTTTTGAATTGTTTCTATTACGGACGCTTCTAACGTGCACGTCTTTCTACATTGTTCTCACATGTATAACTTCAACATGAATGATGTAACCCATATTTTGTAACAATATTTTGTTTTAAAAGAGTGTCCATGGAGTTTCTTGTCCATTCTTCTCCATAGGAACCTACTACGCTTTGGAATGGGCAACATAGCTTCATCTTTCTGACTGACCGACCCCTTGACAATTCAAAAGTGCCTGTAATTGGTTTATTTGAAATAAATGCTTTGAGTTTGAGTTTGAGTTTTGAAACGAGTTATTGATGTTAATGAGTTATCTAAATTTTAGAGTCAAATCACTAAAAAGGTCTCTTTATTGAAGAACTAGACTGTACTAAATTAACGGGTAAATGACAAGTCAACAATGACGCTTTAAATTAAATGAACAGGTTAAGAAATATTTAGATCCAAAACAGCGACACAGTGTTATCTGACAAATTAATTAATAGAAAAAAAAAAAAACATTTTTTAATACAAGCTTTCACTTAAATGCTCTTAAAAGAATAAAATAAACTTAAAATAACTATACCTAACTATATCTCTATTCAAACATCGAGTAAAAAAGCATTACCTTTCCTCTCAACTGTGAGTATTTTATGTATATATTTATAGATATATGTATTTATATTTTTGTAGATTTATTTAAGTATATGTTACATTTAATATTTTATTTTAAGACCGCATATTCATATAATTCTCTTCATGTTCTCACACACTATTGTCTACATTTATTTTTCATTTCTCCTTTCGCAGGTCTGCTGGAAGAAATTTCTTAAGAAATATGCAGTACCTTTGTACTGAAATTATAATTATGTCGTATCTCTATGTATTTAACTCTGTGTACATAAATAATAAAGTAAATAAATAAAATAAAACAAATAAATTAAATCGTAAACCCTAGAAAATCTAGCCCTATGCTAGATTTTTGCCTGTAAAATAGACTCCACAGCAGGGGCGCAGCCTTCATACAACCCGATTCCTATAGGCTTCCCTTCTGAACAACCTCTTCTTAGTGTCTACTATTGCTAAATACATTATATGGTACACCTGTGTTTAACTGTTTATCACAAATCACATTACAGATATTTAATACATCATAAGACTAAAAACATTACAAATATGCCTATTTTTTTTTTGTCAGAACAAAGAATTAAGCCTTAAAATAAGCCGGCCCTCGTGTAGGCGGTACTAAATAGGTAAGTACGGATACAAGTCACTTCGTGTCCCACAGCACCGAGTCGTAGGTAACTAAGTAAGCCGAACTACAACGGCATTAAATTTAGAAAAGTAAAGGAATGATTTTAATATTTGAGTTCATTCATTTAGATGTTATCTAGAGTTTATGAGAACTGAACAATGTTTTCTTCAGCTTCCCTCTAATGATAACAGTAGCTGCGCCACTGCTCCACAGATGAGGATACGAAACTGTACATCTGATGCATCCTGGCTATTATGGTCACGACATGAGTTATTTTCATATTTATAATTCATGCAGAAACGAAAGAAAATGAAGACGATTCGTACATTTAAACGAATTTCTTAAAAATAAAAGTCAATGTGCCACATGAGGCTTACCGCAGTATTGTGGAAAATAAATCTTCTCACGAAAAAGCACGTTCAAACCCGGAACGACTGTCTGTGGACATCCAAATGTTTGTTTCATTAATCAAATCCGGAACTCGACGTTCAGAAAGCCAATCACTCAGCCACTGCACGAATCAAGCAGTGAAACCGAAAAGTTATAGGTATTTCTTTTGTTTGCTACAAATTTGTTTTAATACATAGGAAGGAATAGTTAGCAGAATCTTATCTGAAAATCTTGCATTATTATATAAAAATGCAATATTATTGCAACATAATAATCCTAGAAGGGCAATTAATAACGTTCAAAATCTAATCGCAGTCTGATCTTAGTGACAAAAAATGTTGATTGGAAGTATTTTTGACAAGTTGATAGTATCGAGCTAAGACTGAGAACAATAATACATTAATTGCCCACAAAAAACCCGTTTTAAATTTGTTTAAAACGGTTTAAAACCCGTTTTAAATTTGTTTAAAACGGTTTTAAACCACGACCACGTGGGCCGTACATTGATTACGTTTTATACTTTAAAAATTAAGTATAAAAGGCTAATTGAAATCATATACCAGTTTTATTAATCTCAGTAATTTATATATTTTAATTTTTAAATACCAATTATACATTTACATTATTATTACAACACACTAATTATATAAAAATTAAATTAGGTCATACATTATTTACATCATATTAAAAGCTACAGTCAAACACTTTTAAATTAAACAACATTTTACAACATTTCAACATGTCAACATTTTTAAATAATAATAATAATAATAATTATTATTATTATTATTATTTTGGTAAATATCCCGTTTATGTTAATAATAATAGTAGTGACCATGACAGTTTAAAAACTTACATTTGTTTACATCATTTTGTATTAATAAAAAATATAAATAAGTATAATCTTCTATAAATAATTATAGTAACCGTGCTTGTCGATGTCATGTTGTACATGTTAATAAAGGTGGATTTTAAAACATTTTTATTTTAATTTCCTCTGATATTATCCTAAATTAGGAAGTAGGTGTGGTCTAGCTCACTTCTAGTGAAGCCTCAGTGCATTTATTTAAAAAAAAACCAGTCAAGAGCGAGTTGGACTCGCGCACCGAGGGTTCCGTACCATCAAAAATCATCAAAAAAAATCTATTATTGGTTTCACTATCGGTCAACAGATGGCGCTGACCTAAAACTGCAATATTAGAAAATCTGTGCTATTTAGAGACATTGTTTTATTTTCCTCTAATCTTTACATAAACTTCTATCACATAGAATTATTTCAGATTTTTCTCTATGCAAACTTCGGAGATAAGGGGAGTACGGTATTGTTTTTTAATTTTTCGTCAAAAGTCGAAAACTATGCGGCCTAAAAAAAATATGCCGTGAAAATGGCAGTTTTAGGCCAAAAAAATTATAGTGCCATGCCATCGCTACGTCGAAGAAAAAGAAGATTAAAAGTTCTTTATAATCCGTATTTACGTCATTCTAATTTAAAGTACAGCCTCGCACAGAAAGTAGCGTGTGAAACATACCACATTCCTATTGGAATTTTCCGGAACAATAAATTTGAGAGAAACGCTGTCGGCATACGAACTGCACTTCTGTTTACGACTGTAGGTATTCATGTCGTAGAAAACCTAGAACAGAAGGTCAGACAAATCGTGAAGGAAAAATCTGGACAACTTTGACATTTAATACAACAATAAGGAGTAACTGAAGTTTTATTCCACAGAATAGTACCTACAGAAGTTCAGCATCATGCAACGAGCGAAAACGCACGCACACATAGATAAGCTTCACGTACAGCGAGTTCAAGCACACTCGCGACTGGAATTCGACCACTGGTAGTGCCACTTACTTATTGAGAGATTTTGATTTGATTACTACTTAAACCCGAAATTCCAATTTTAAAACATATTAAAGATGTTTTACTTTTGACAATAAAATTGATAAATTTTTTATATAAACCTCAATTTTCATTAACAATTAATGTTATTCAAACAATAATGGTTGTAAATGTGTAAGAAACAAGGTTTGTTTGGTTTTGCTTTCATCATATACATTTGGCTGTTTTCGCTAGTTATAGGAGCTCATGACTAAATAGTAACAGCCCTACGTGTCGATCCATCAGGTTAAGCTACGCTCGTCGGGGTTGGTCCTTGGATGGGTGGCCATCTTTACATACCGAGACTCCACCATGCCTCGGAAAGTACGTTAAGCCATTGGTCCCTGCTGTCATTCGTGGATCATTGACAGACGTTACGGGTCGTCAGAAGTCCGAAGGTCTGACAACCAGTCTTACCAAGGGGTATCGTATTACCCAGTAACTGGGTTGTGAAGGTCAGATAGGCAGTTACTCCAAGTAAAAAAAAACATTTACAAAAAAAAAAAAAACAACCGATGGTCTAAAGCACCTCTTAAAGTTTGTAGCGTTAATTTTTAACACCTTATAAATATGGACGAATTGAGAACCTCCTCCTTTTTTGAAGTCGATTAAACATCATTTATAGCCAGAGTGCATCTCATGACAATTCCAATAAGCCCAAACACGGCTAGGATACATTGTTTTATTACGGAGTTGCCTTGCATTGCCTACCTTCCGGCTTCATCATCAGATCAGTTTGATGGTACCATTTTGATCAGCATTTATGTAAATTTGCTTCGTCATAGTCGCTTAACTATCTTAATCGAGATATCTTACCCGTGAAAAACGTATCATTGGTAAGTTCCGGTGGTCATCTGTGGTCTTCTTCATCAGTTCCGATTCACCAAATGATACTTTCTGAATGCAAATGCTTGATTTGTTGATGAAAATATAAAAATCGCTATATGAATACCTATAAAATTTGAGGAGTTCCCTCAATTCCTCATAGATCCCACCATCAGAACTGGATTTTGAAAAATCTGGAAGTATATCCTTTCAAATAAAAAAAAAGAATTTTTCAAATCGGTTCATAAACGACGGAGTTTAACATACATAAAAAAATATATATAAACTTCCGAATTGATAACCTCCTCCTTCTTGAAGTCGCTTAAAAATACTGGTATTCAACTGCATCCGGTTCGGCTGCAAGTCACGTCAACGTAACTACGAGCGAAAAAATTCTATGGGCACATAGATTTTTTTCGCTCGTTGTATGGAGCCGATCTTCTGTATTCTACCGTGCTTCCGCTTACAACAGTATTCTTATGCCAAAGGTTAGTGCTCACAATAAAATTTTGTATCCACCTTTTGATGTTCGTCATAATTTAGATTTTATGTTTTCATAACTCCATCTGCACTTTGGTTGTACGTAAAAAGAAACGGAGATATTAGAGCTGAAATCGTTGTCGCAACTTGCAAGGTTAAAACTAAACCTAGGTGAAATACAGAACAGTAGTCAAATAATATGTGGTAACAACACACCTGTAATCCCAGAAGGGTTGGCCAGAAGTGTCCTGACTCCGGGCTTCTTCTTCTTTTCGTGTTGATGTTACTTTATTATTATATCGTTTGAGCCCAATAGGTGGCCAAGTTAATTGCGGCATCAGTGGCGTTCATTAGGTTTTCTTTAGTGCAAGTGAACGGGCACTTAGGACACTCCAGCAAGTGGGACATGGTCTGATCAGAAACACCGCACTCGCACTGGGTGTTGGATGGGACAGTGATCCCCCAATTCGACAGATTGTGTTTGCAGCGGGCTACCTGAGTACGCAATCTATTGAGAGCTTTCCATATAGGCCACTGCAGATCAAGCCCGGGCGGCAAATATTCCCGGGGTTTGATGTAGTCAGTGGTGTAGTAGTGGAGGTGGTGGATGCTTGTCTTTCCACAACTTGCTTCTCTTATCGGATGGTTTGTCCTGGATAGCCTGCGTGGACCACAAGAAGCTCTGGTGACTTTTAAGCCTATCCATGGTCGTTGTGTAATCTTAGAGGGGATGGCGGGAATCAGATTCTTGCTTCTTTTTTTCCAGCGCGCATGCGACATCCCTTCATACGGCAGGTGGAAACTAGAACTCCGCGTTAATACTGAGTGAATCCAAATGATAAAACTCAATAACACTTTGCCCGACAGGTTGGTGGATGTCACATGTCTTCAAATTTTTGGTTCTAGGACATGCCGGTTTCCTCACGATGTTTTTCTTCACCGTTTTGAGAGCGTGATGAAATAAATTACACAAAGTAAAGCGCCTACTTGGGTTCGAACCATCGACCTACAACTCTCCTCGATACCACTCCACCACTCGGGCTGAAAACACTGGGCCACCACTGTTCTAAAATGTATACCTTTTCTGTCAATTAAAAAATCAGATCCTTTGAAGACAGAACCATATCATTCGGAAGATAATAATATTTCTATGTTCCATAGAGAGTGTAGAGGTGCACTAAGAAACGGACTCCACTCTTAAGCGGGTCAACGAGAAGTTTCAAGTTTGTTTACGAACGAAATTGCATTCAAAATACAGCTGGTTTGCTATACGTATCAACATAAAGTGCTTTTGATTCCATTAAGGAAAGGCTAGTCGGTATTGGATTTATAATCGTATAATCCGAAAAGCTCTTTATTTTCGTTGCAGCTTCAATAATATCTTGGGAGGAGCATTTATAATCTGTTGCGCACTAAAGTATATACAATATGTCGGAGAACGGTAGATTTCTCTCGTTATCATCAGCCATATTTTAACTACTGTGGGCGTACTGGGGGTAGTGTTGGTTACTGCGCAAAAGAAAAACCGAATTAAACTTAAAAGTCATTTAATCAACCTAAGCTGAGAATCAGCACTAACTTCAAAATTACATAAGACAGTCCCCCAAAATGCCCACCCTTCACCACTTCCTAGAGCTTTAGCTGGGACGAAGAAGAAGTAGCGGAACAAACGCCCCAGCAGCACATCTGTCTGTTCAGTTAGAATAACTTGATTCTATACAGTAATGGGTATGCAAAGTAGTTAATGTTGGTACACGACACAACTATACCGAGCAATAGTTTCTAGACATCTTCACTGCTTGACCGCCACCGATGAACTTCATTTGTCGAATGTGCGGCGGACACTTGCCGCCGGTCGAACGTTATGTTGTAGACTCCGTCATGTACCGCTAGGCAGCACTTGCGTCCCGATTAGTCAAGAATCGATGGCGCGAACTCTAATAACTCCATCGAACGCCACTAGATGGCGTGGTGTACCGGGGGTGGAGGTTTTAAGGTTTTTATTGCTACGCATAGATTTCGTAACATTTAGAGCGTTAAATTAAAAATATTTTTATTTTTGTGTGAATATAATTGATAAATTAAAATCTGATGAATTATTAAAAGTCGTTTTTGTTTATGATATTATTAATTTATAGTCCTGAGAGGTTAACCGATGACCAACGTAAGTAACGCAATTTACCGGCGAATGACCTCACTGAAACGTTATTTATGAAAGTAAGTTGGTGTGTTTTCCTAGAGCGGGTTTCTTGACACCGTAATGTCAAAACCCGCTGCCATCATTTTCATGACAGCCGTCACTGGGGCCACCGCCACTTTGACTGTTTCCCCTGCGACCTTCATAAGGTCATCAGGCCACCTCGTAAGAGGCCTTCCAAAGCTACGTCTTCCGGTACTCGGTTGCCCCTCCAAACTCAAAAAAACACGAAATACAAATAGCAAAATAAAAAGTGAAAATAATGTATAAACAAGAATATTATAGTGTACCTCACGGTTGCACCAAAAAGGTTAATTTCAGCATTAATGCCAAACAGAAGAATGTTTTGTTGTTGTCGAGGTTGTTGTTGACCTCAAAAAGGTGGCTGGGACACACTGGATGCGGAAGGCGGAGGACAGGGTGTTGTGGCGCAGCATGGGAGAGGCTTATGTTCAGCAGTGGACTGCAATATGCTGAGTTGAGTTGATTGAGATGTTGTCTGGCGCTGGTTTTCTAATGAACCCTTAGGGACAAGGCCACCACAACCGTAGCTTTACTGTGTTAACCGAAGAGTGAAACTTGAATTAAAGTTTGTATTTTAACATTGGTCAGCGATAGAATCACTGCCTATCGCTGTAATAATTCTCTTACATTACTATCTTCATCATTTGCCTAGCCTTTTATCTTATGCCGGTTAGACTCGAAGCCTAGGTAGGGGTTTGCTTCCAGTCTAACTTAATGCTGCTGAATACCAGTATTTTAAATGGAGCGACTGCCTATCTGACCTCCACAACCCATTTACTGGGTAATACGATACCCCTTACATTACTATCTTACGAACTATTATTACAGCGATTAAGTATGCAAAACATACTCTTTATGTAAAACAAACTAGACAAGAAATCTCCACATTTATCCCAACACCGACCCGCATGCAAAATACAAGCAATCATTACTACAATACCGCAAAAATACCGATTAAAACTGCATTCGAGTTGCATAACGAACAATCGGTATGACAAAACAGCATTCGAGAATGCATCGATTACACAAGTTAACGATCGATACGATTGAACGACGACGTCGCCTGCACTTGACAGTGGCTCAAGTATAAGCGGTAGCGATTTTCTTTTGTTTATTTTGAAACTATAACAAAGTAGCTGACCAGACAAACGTTGTCCTGTTCTTTCCCATACAACATTCCCATAGAAAAAGGATGTTCAGTTTTTCCCGAATTTGAAAAGTTTCCGTGAAACTTTACCAGTTTTTGTTACCATAAAAACCCAAGTCTGACTATTACGAACATTTTTAAGAAAATTATCGGTCCAGCCGTTCTTAATTGATGTGCTTACCAACGAACAATATTACATAGAATGATAAATAGATATGGCTGCCTTGGGTTCTATTTAATATAATTGACAAAGCGACATATTTGTCACAAATTGATCTAATTGTCACTTTTGCATGACAATTATGTTTAATAAAGCAAAAAAAACTATGATAAAACTGTCAGATTGTCGAAAAGGCGAGTGTCACCTGTCACCTGTCGGTTTCATTAAACAGACCTCTCGTCTAATTCATAGATAGTGGTGATAACCGCCTATACCACCAGCAAAATCAAGAGACGAAAAGATGAGCCATCAAGTGAAAAAAAAAGAAATTGAGGGATGTCGCATGTTAACATTTTAACCGCAATACAAGCTTCGCAAAGGACGTACTAGAGAATGGGCAGCAGCGTTCTCTATGCATTTTTAATACCATGCTGCGATCGCCAACCCGCCTGCCAAGCGTGGCGATTATGGCAAACCACCCCCAATTGGGGGAGGCTTATGTCTAGCAGTGGACGTATTTCGGCTGAAATGATGATGATGATGACAAGCTTCGCTCGGAAGAAGATCGGCTCGGTAGATTTAATGTCTACGTCCGAGGTATTGTGCAAATGATTCTCATTAATAAGTACACCGAAAGTATTTTAAGGTACCCGTAGACACTGTACTCATCCCCTTGGCCGAAACGAAGAAAATCTTTAGTTAACCTACTTGCATCAAATTTAATGGCTATCCATCTTTACCTGATTTTTAGTCCATCTGCCGTACCGTGTGGTGTTGGAGTACCGTGTGGTACCGGACGTAAAGAATAGCACCACCCTATTTCTTCCCGTGAGTGTCGTAAAAGTCGACTAAGGAACTTTCTAGAGAATGGGCAGTAGCGTTCTCTATGCATTTTTAACACCATACTGCGATCGCCAACCCGCCTGCCAAGCGTGGCGATTATGGCAAACCACCCCCAATTGGGGTAGGCCTATGTCCAGCAGTGGACGTCTTTCGGCTGAAATGATAGTCCATCTGGAACAAGGGCGTCCAGCGTTCTACAATAAAGCATAAAATTACGGACTAAACTAACAAACCAATCCGCCTCAGTTTCTTAATCACACTGCAACCCGCTTTCTGCCCCCACTTTTACCACGCTCAACGCGCTATGAAGGGCGAATCGACTTAATTGCAGTACTTCCGATTTCATGGACTACTGCTTTTCATTCCTACCGATATATTAGCTGGTTTACGTCATTATTTCTATGCCGAGCTGAAAGAATAAGGTCACATTCTCGGTGTATTTGGAATTGGAGGTAGGTAATAGCTGAACGATTTGGAGTGAAGTGCGGTAAAATAGAGCAAAATATTTCTTGTTTCTAGACACTGAAGTTATTAAATGCAATGCAGTTAGAGTAAAAGCAGTTTGAAGAGTCGTGGCTAATAACAATCACCTGGGCCGCTAGATTTACCATGATGCTGACGGATTCAAGATCACAGTTTTTGTTCAAAGTAGACCAAATAACGATACTTGGCAATCATTTCAATTGGGAAGGGAAGGCAACATGAAAGGAATTCTGAAAAAATTAATTGAGAAACAAATAGGCATAAACAGAGATTTTTGCGACAAGCATTCAACCAAAATCGTTGACACACTGTGCAGGATAAGCATACTACGAGTAAAGTGTCAATGAGCCAGTCATATTTGCTCCACAACCGATAGCCATTGGGGCAGACGTGATCTTGAGTGGAGATCGCGAATCAACAAACGTTTCTGTAGAACCTTCTCAAGATCGGTGGAGTGACTATTTTAGATCGGTGGCTTTTATTGAATGAATGAAAGTACAAGTGAGCTCAGTGACATTCAGTTGAAGAGAGTGGTGTCAAAAACAGGGCCTGCTTCTCGTGTTCGAGGTTACAATAGTTCTCTTATCTATTAACATAATAAAACTTATCTGTTATTGTTTAATTTTTAATTCTTTGTATCTATTTATTGTAGTCATTTTATTCTAGGTACATCGTCTTCACATATAATTAGAATTCATCTACTACTTATTGATTATTTACGAGCACTTACCGTTCTTCATAAGTTCGTCTATTTACTATTAAGATAACGTTTATTTCTCATGATAAGTGAATTGTATTACTTTTGAAGAATAAATGTCTTAAACCGTATAAATTGTTGTATATCTAGCAATTTACAGCTAATAAAGGCTGGATGATGAAACAGTATTTGATTCGGAACCCACAGTCATTTCAGAAACATAATCGTTCTTTAATAGTCCGTTCCGGAAACGAACACAAACATACAAACTCTTTTTATACCCTATAAAGCGTACTATAGCCATTATAATAACTAGTTAGGAGCCATTCACACGAATCTAATCATTTTTTATCACAGTTTCCCAAGGAAAAATGTTATATCGCTGTTCGTTGCACAACTCTTAATGTAGGTCATGTGAGATCTATTGTATGTTGAAAGAAAATTACGTAGATTTTGTCTGATATTTTTCCATATACTGGGACGAGGAAAATATACAATGTATCGTGTATACAAAGTTCAACTGTCAATTTGCAGCTTCACGCGATTGAAATTGATGTGAAATGTTGACCGACGAGGCACTGAGAATTTTTATGTGGCTGGATTTTTGTTGTATCGAGAGGCCAATGTATTTAAACTATAAATTTTCTTTGAAGACCTTTCTTGCTTTATAGACTTTCTTGCTCGGGACGAGTATCAATATGAAACCCTATTGGTGGAGGCACCTGTTCATGATTTGGATTCGGTAACTCGCATAATACACCTTTTGACGGTTCCGTAGTCAACAAGGAACCCTTTAGTTTCGCCATGTCCTTCTGTCTGTCTGTCTGTCCACGGCTTAGCTCAGAGCCTGTGAATTTTGATCACTGTTTGTGAATTATTTTAACCCTACCGAAACGCATATTAAAAACTAAATAGATGGTTCCTTTAATCAGCTTCTCAGCACAGTTATCTTTTATTATAAAACCACTCCATTGAGTCATAAACCGTGTTTTAGTCGCAAGCGGCGAGCTCCTAAAAAATGCGCGCGAACTGAAGCAAGTGACGGTCGGCGCCAAAACAGGCGTAAGCAACTGAGTGGCTAGAAAATTGTAAAAATAAAGCAAATTGTAAAATTGCTGTTATTTGGCATGGGTTTACATATTAATCACGCCGACAAGGTGATAAAATAAATCATGAAATAAAAATGGTCATATATTTTGTTACAGTCAAGTGCCGGCTAAATGGTTGCTTTTGGATAATACTCATGTGAAAAAATTTAACAGAAAAAAAATGTGTGTATATTTAAGTTAATAATATACACATCAACATTGATGAATATACTGCAAAATGACATGAATATTTACTTTGTATGTAATTATTACTTTAGTTATAGTGAATAAAAAAAATTGTAGGGATTATGTGGGAATATTTTTTTTTTGTATTTCAATTTTATTGATGTTCTGACAGTTTGAGCACTTTATGCGACCTACTGCGGCTTCTTCTGGGTAAGCTCACTCCAGCGTCGATTGTGTCTCTGTCACCTCTGACCTAGACTAGAGTCAAGAGCAAACCCATTGTAAAAAAATAAATTTAAAAAACCTACTTGCATGTTTGTTTTGTCCCAAGATCCTTAAATCGGTGTATTCCCATTGTACCCACCGCCCGTGTCCTTCGTTCCTTTTTTTTTCGCCATTTTATATGAATTACCATTAATGGGGACGCGGGCAGTGGGGACAGCGGGAATACACCCTTAAATCAATTATTTTTCAAACAACATTATTCTATCCTTCATCGTATGGTGTACCTAAATTCATAGCTCATAGACTGCTATTATGTAATAATTATGCATTCAGTTCTCACGGCACTATGTAAACTAAACAGTGTCAATTAGCATCCCTACGGTTCCATCAACCAGAGAATTCAACATTTCATAATATCCTTCCATGAACGCGTAACGATGTCTCTTTCAACTGGCAAACTTTACCACGTTTCCCTTTTAACTCCCGAATCAACACCGGAATAAAAACTGCTCTTTTTAATTCAGTCATCACAACACCACACCCAAATTACTGTGTTAATCATCATTTCATTTAAAATGCAGTATTTATGCAGTTACTTCGTTAACGCGAGCGAGCCAGTTCAAATGTAAGTTTGTTTGTGAAAAGAGTGTGTATAGAGGTGAGATTTTTATGCGGATTAGTTCTCGAAATCCTGTGTGTTCTAATCTTTTTAATGTTTGTTTGCATTCGTATGAGGAAGTTAGTAATGTTAGCAGAATAATATCTTTTATGAATTCTTTAGCAGTTAACTGCATCGTTGGTCTAGTGTTTAAAAGATCGACTAGAGACGGTGGTGTCCCGTGTATGATGGAATTTTTCTATTAGATTTTTTTACCATGTTAGTGCAAATAACTTACACAATCATAAAACTAAAATGGAAGTGGGCAGGTCATGTCATCAGGACTAAAAAACGGAAAACGGACCGGAGAAGTAACAGAGAAGGTAAGAGGAAAAGAGGAAGAAGACCATTAATTTCAAAGGTAGGAAAACGACTTGAAAACTGCTGCAGGAGGTACATGGAGGAGAAAAACACACTGCCGTGAGCTATGGAAAAGCCTGGGGTAGGCCTATGGTAAAGAGCAAAGCAATCTGGAGATTTATATTGTCTAAACCTTTAAAAAATTTAATAAAATTAAAACTAGTTTTAAGATTGCATTGAATCAAGATTGAATAAAGTCTATTTAAAATTGAAATTGAAATTAAGTTATAAAAAACCAATTAATTATTGTTCTCGTCGAATATAGATTGATTCGTAAGTGAACGATAGTAATGGACGTGTATCGGTTGGAGTGCCGGGTGAGGCAGGGGGGCACAGATCACCCCAGCTCTTCAACCTATACATGAATCAGCTGATCCTTGAGCTTAGCAACACCAATGTCGGATGTAATATTGACGGGGTGTGCATTAATAATATAAGTTATGTGGACGATATGGTGTTATTAAGCCCATCGATCGGAGCTCTGAGGAGGCTGATCGGTATAATAATATGCGAATGTTATGCGTTGTACCATGTGGTGCCGGACGTAAAGAATAGCACCACCCCATTTCCTCCCGTGGGTGTCGTGAAAGGCGACTAAGGGACTTACTAGAGAATGGGCAGCAGCGTTCTCTATGCATTTTTAACACCATACTGCGATCGCCAACCCGCCTGCCAAGCGTGGTGATTACGGAAACCCCCCTCTCCAATTGGGGGAGGCTTATGTTCAGCAGTGGACGTCTTTTGGCTGAAATGATGATGCGATGAATTATGGGCTCAAATATAACGTCACGAAGAGCGAACTAATAGTTTTAAAAGCAAGCAACGTGACATATTCGTGTATTCTTCATGTCGCACCGTGTGGGGAATCCTTGCGAAGAGTGGACAAGTTTAAGTATCTGGGCCACTGGATATCTGAAAACCTTAAAGATAACTGTGACATTAAAAGGGAACGTAGGTCGCTGACTGTCTGTTGTAACATGCTGGCCCGCAGGTTTGCGCTATGTACGATGCCAGTTAAAGTAACGCTTTTCAAAGCTTACTTTCAGTCCTTCTACGCATCAGCCTGTGGGTCAACTTTACTAAACGCGTATAGAGCAACCTACGTGTAATGCACTGAAAGTACTGCTGCAACTGCCGTGGCGTCGTAGTGCGTCAGAGTTGTTTGCGGACAACAACAATTATGGTTTTGCCGCCGTTATCAGAAAATGATGTCCATCCCTGATGTCACGGGTTCGAGGCAGCACCAAAAGTATTCTCAGTGTGTTCGCAGATCGATGGAATTCTCCAATGTTGTGGAGGTGGATACAGCTTCACGCTGAATGTTGTTTGTTTATCTGTGTCTGTACTAATACTAGATGTTAAATAAAATTGTTACTAACCCTATGGACTTTAAAATAAAAATGTTTTATTCTATTCTGTATTAGGTCTGACGGTATAACTTAATTAATACAAGTCCTAATTCTAGTCATAAGTAGATGACGGGTGGTATTCTACAGGAATCCACTAGGTCTATTCTAAATCAAAATCAAAAGTCATTTATTCAAATTATGCTTAGAATCAGCACTTTTCGAACGTCAAAATTACATGACAGTCCCCCAAAACGCCTGCCCTTCACCACTTCCTAGTGCTTTAGCTGGGAAGAAGAAGTAGCGCAACAAACTCCCCAGAAACCCCTGAAGTATCTTTAGGTGAAATCTATGTATAACCTAGCATCAATATCAACCTTCTATCACATAAACATTGTTCCTATCCGCAGACTTATTCTAATAGATGATGTGATTGTCCCACATCGTTCATTCGCGTTTTATCGACTAACCCGTACCGACTCCATTTTCCTTTACAATGTACGGTATTACATGTTTATGTAATCGCAAACGGAATGAGATTGCATGTCTGCTAGTATGGCTTAGAACAAAGAACAGGGAAGTTGCAGAAAACTTAGAGAAAATAACGACTGAATTTCATTCGAACTAATCGATGTTTTGCTATGAAATACAAAGACTTATATCAGCATTTATTGAAGTCCCGGATTCTTTTTGAAATGCTCCCGTTGCCTTCAGTAAAATGCTAGCCGTTCTTTTTTCCGTAAAATAATTTAAAATGAAACAAAAACCCTTTAAAAAAAAATTCATGTACTCGAAAGCTTTTATGAAAATGTTGCAGGTCATCATTAAAATCATGACATGTTTTGCTTATCAATGCGATTTTAGTTTTCATTTCTAGCCGACAGCAGTAACCATTGACGAGATCCCTCGTTTGGGGATGATCCTGGCTGCAACAGGAAATCTTATTATATCTTATCTTATCTTAAACGTCTTTTATAATGCGCACAGCAAAGGAGTGGAACTATCTGCCTGCGTCTGTGTTTCCGAACGCATACAACCCTAATCTATTCAAAGTGAGAGTGAACAGTCTTCTTCTGGATAAGCTCACTCCATCGTCGACTTTGTCTCTGTCACCTCTGACCTAGATTAGAGTCAAGACAAATCCATCGTAAAAAAATAAAAAATAAACAACCAAAAAACAGATAGTCATCTGAACGAAACAAGTATAAAGACACAGTTAAGAATGAGAGTATAAAAGACACAGTATAAAAGGCTAAATTGATAGGATCTCCTACATCATCTGCTTATCATAGCTGCAACTAAGTTTTGGTCGGCAACCAGTCTCACCGGATGTGGCTGAATATTTGAATACCAGTATTATACAAAGAGCGACTGCCTACCTGACCTCCACAATCTAGATACTGAGTAGCGCGATACCCCTTGGTATGACTCAGAATTCAAGCTTCTTACAAATGTAAGAAGCTTGAATTCTGACAGTGTTTTTTTCTTAAATAAGAGGGTTGTCACCAGTCCACTAGCGCCACAAGGAGTGGCGCTAGTGGACCGGTGACAACGCTCTTAAACAAATAACGAAAAAAGCTTGAGAAAATGCACAGACATTATAATAAGAAATCCTAAACTTCTGTCCCCCGATTTCAATATGTACAGGGATTTGCAATTGTGGACATTGTTGGCTATTATTGCACCGTATACGTTGAATTTAACCTATTCGCTGGAACTTCTGACAATAAATGTTCAGAAATACTATTGTTTCTTTTGAAAGTGTCTTCGATTTTGTCTAAACATTAGGTTTGAATAAGTTATGGGGTCGCGTTTGACGCTCGCTTTTAGGTTAGGTTTTATTCTAGGGCACAAATTTTAGTATCTATGTTTTTTATCTGTTCTTTTGTTTACTGCTTATGGAAAGCTTTTATGTAAGTCTTGAGGCAACTGTCCCACTCACGAGAAAGCGACTAGCTGTCAACGATTTTCTCGCTCAAGAAACGTATAAAAGATTGTGGGTTCCGTGTAAGTTAAAGAGATTCATATATTAATAGTTGATCGCTGACTGTTCACATCGCTAGCGAGTACTCGTTTATTACAGCGATAAGAGCTGTCAAGGTTGCTGCCAAGGCTGACTACTCGCTCAGCGATGCCCACTTGGCAGAACACTCGCTCAGAGACTCACGCTTGGTACATACCTACGCATCATTCATCATCATTTCAGCCGAAAGACATCCACTGCTGGACATAAGCCTCCCCCAATTGGGGGGTTTGCCATAATTGCCACGCTTGGCAGGCGGGTTTGCGATCGCAGTATGGTGTTAAAAACGCATAGAGAACGCTGCTGCCCATTCTCTAGTAAGTCCCTTAGTCGCTTTTTACAACACCCACGGGAGGAAATGGGGTGGTGCTAGTCTTTACGTCCGACACCACATGAATTGACGGTATTGAAGGTATTGTGGCCTAATTTAAAATTATTTTGATTTATTTTATTCACAAATATAATTCTACAACCCCACTCTATTATTCTCTATTTATTCCATTTATTTTATTTAAATCTGACTGCGTCGCTGGTCTGGTCGCAACAGATACTGCTGAGTATGAGGTCCAGGTTTAGTTCCATAAGGTTCATATCTGGAATTTCTCAGTAGCAGCCCGGAGTCTGGATTTATGCCCGGTTGATGGCAATAGGCTCGCCCCTTATTACATGGGACATAACTGGCAAAGAGTGGGTGTATAGTTATACCTCTGCCCAACTCCTCGGGGAATACTTATGTTATGTTATTTAAATCTCCATATATACATATATATATATAAAGCACAAAGTATATATCTACATCTACCTATGTCCGATATAGACTTTGAAACTACTGAACGGATTCTGAAAATTATTTTTGCAGTTGATAGCCCAATTCTTGAGGAAGGATTTTTAATATCACGTTAGGAGCCGGGCAAAAAGAAAAAAAGTCAGAAAGAGCACGGGTTCTGAAAATTATTTTTGCATTTAATAGCGCAATTCTTGGAGGAAGGTTATAGGTTATTTAACATAACGCTACGACTCGAAAAAAGAAAAAAAGCAGCTGAAAAATCAGAGTGTAGCACACCGTATCCGCTAGTACAAAAATAAAATTAGAATGTATGTGCTGTGTTTAGACTATACCTAGTCAACCAAATATAGTCACTGAATAAAAGCTAGAATAATTCATAACCTTTACAAACTATGATTTAAAGCCTTTATCGTGGCAGACCGAGAGAAATATGACGCTACAATAAAGAGAATCTTATTTCACTATGATACCCTAAGGGACATTTTTTCCTTCATAGAATATTTACACTGCGATGTTACTGAGAATGTAAGGTTAATAAAAATAGCGAGGAGTAAATATGCTTGAGGTTATAGTTGTGAATGAAACTTTGAATGTATGAAGTTCTTACAAGTATTTACCTATTTAGTTTTTGGTATTGTAGAATATGTGTGTGTGGGCTCTGTAACCTAACTGGGTGCTATAACTTTAATAGCTCAATTGTCGAAAACTCGGTCGATATACAACATGCGGGGACTCCCCGCAGGCGGAGTAATAATCACAGCCACAAGTCGATAACGCCATCGGTACACCGTCAGCGGGGAATCCCCGTAGCGGGCGTAGCGACTAATGAAACTCATCGATCGGTAAAAAGCGTCCGGAAACTCACACCCAATGAAAATGAGCCTTAAAAGCAATTGCCAAACGTGCCGTGCAAGTTCTTCGTGTACCGCAATCATTCCCTATCGATTACCTAATGAAAACGGTCCCTGCAATTCTGGCCCATGGAATGCTTAACGGAAATCTCCCGCACCCCGCATACGAGCCCTATTAACCAAAGTGTAAGAGTCTTTAGGCACACAAACAAAGTGTACGGCCTCAATGAAAAGGCTTGCGGCGGGGCGTTCTGCGTTGCGTGCAAGCGGCGAGGGCGTTCGCCGAGTGGTGTGAGCCGGTCACATTTTTCATCATGACGTCGGGGTCGCACAATATTATTGATATGTATTTAGAAGAAAATGTGTGGTTAAAATATTTTTATAACTCGATAATTAAACAAAGAAGGCTGTGTGAGGAGTTTTCTACGCAAACACAAACTGGTTTGAACTGCACGCGATGCCACGCTCGACGCCGAACTGAGTGGACGCTCGAGTCGAGCATGCACTCAGCTCGAACACTAAGGCCCGTATTACAGAACGTCACTCAATACTCAAGCATTACATAAAACTAGATTCAAGCCATTTGATTGGTTGAAAATAGTTTTAAGTAATGCTTGAGTATTGAGTGACGTGACAGAACGTCACTCAATACTCAAGCATTACTTAAAACTAGAGTCAAGACATTTGATTGGTTGAAACTAGTTTTAAGTAATGCTTGAGTTTTCAGTGACGTTCTGTAATACGGGCCTTAGTCTCCATATCATCACCAACTAAGCCACAAAGAAAAATTAAAATCATATCATTTATTTGCATACAGGTATAAAAGGTACTTGGTATTATAACCTAATGAGGTGTGCAAATTAATATATGTGGTACTAAAAAATAAAAATACTACAAAATAAAAAAATACACAACTTAAATCAAAATTTAAATAATCGATATTTATTGTGGTGCCATTTCAGATAAAATCTGACTGATTCCTTCATTTAAATAATCATTAATTGAATAGTAACATTTTGAAACTAGGAATTCATGCAAATCTAATTTGAATTGATCTGTGATACTTTTTGGCACCTTATTGTATATTTTTGGGTGCCATGCCCAAAATGTTTTTTGTAAATACTGTTTTTCTTATGACGTCTTACGCATATTTTATTTTTGTATCGTATGCTCCTTGGATGTGTATATAGACGTAGATTTGCTTTGACAAAGATCGCCACTTCGTCCATATCCATACTTCCATACTTTATATTATAAATGTAAAAGTAATTCTGTCTGTATGTCTGTCTGTCCGTCTGTCTGTCTGTCTGTCTGTCTGTCTATCTGTATGTTACGTTTTCACGCCTAAACCGCTGAACCGATCATCATAAAATTTGGTAGAGATATAGCCTGGGATACGGAGAAGGACATGGTTACTTATTTACGCGATAACCGACATCCACGCGGGCGGAGCCGCGGGCAAAAGCATAATAAAGACACGGGAATGTTAATAACTGGAACTGTTGAAAATGTGACTTACAGCTTTCTGTGCGTTGTATGCCACACATTGCCCTTATGTATTGTTTCTGGGCTTTGAACGCCATTTCTCTGTCCGGCAAGTTCTCTCAAAATATAAGCCCGTAGCGTAAAGTAGATGCAACATATCCGAGCGAGCGAGCGATAGCCGTTTTGCGTGGATGTGACGCATTTTTCCCCCATAGTTTTCAACTTCTTTTTTGTTTATGTTCTTTTTAGGGTTCCATACCTCAAAAGGAAAAAAAAACAGAACCCTTATAGGATTACTCGTGTGTCTGTCTATCTGTCCGTCTGTCACAGCCAATTTGCTCCGAATGTAATGGACCGATTAAGTTGAAATTTGGTATACGTATCAATTTGAGTGACCCAAACACGGACGTGAACCGTAAATAAATGAGTTTAGAATATTGGGGTCAGTTTTGGGGGGCAAACAAGAAAAAAAAAAGGTTTTGCAAACTGTACCGTGTGACAGAAAAATCAAATGAAAGGGCTTACTGTGAGGATCTCAAATATTTTTTTTTATAATTTTAAAGTAAATTGTTTTAAAGTTATAAGTGAAAATATACGAAAATTGACCATTCCCCCCCCTCCTTATCTCCGAAACTTCTGAACCTAAAATTTTGAAAAAGATACAGAAAACAGTTCTATACTTATAGGTTACAGGAAAATCCATAAGTCTATGGTCTTAAAATAACATGGTAAATCTCTCGATATTGTGCGTACACACTTACATTTTCAGTTGGAATGTATGGGAGATTATGTTTACCAACTACAATGTTCAGTTTGTTCTTAGGATAAATTCTTTCCAAGTACGGAACCCTTCATTGTGCGTGGTCCGACACGCACTTGGCCGGTTTTTGCTTCATGTTTACCGCAAATAAACGTATTTTATTTCTTTTTAGGCCATGAATAATGTTGCCCGATTTGACACTTTTCTTAGGTTATGGAGAGCATATGAATACTGGCTAAGTTTTTTGTATGCATTTTCAAAATGTGTTTTCCAGTTCATATTTTTATCTAACCAAATACCTTAGAATTTAGTGTGTTCTGCTTCATTGATGGTTTTGTGACCGTAACGAATATCCGGTTTTTTATTGTTTGTTGTTCAAATGAAATTTAATTTGTCTTTTCAACATTTATTTTTAAGTTGTTTTCAGTTAGACAAGTTATTATATCATTTAGGCCAGATTATAATCAGATTTTATAAAAACAGAAAAAAAATATGAAGACGGTTGCAGAAACTCCGGTTGGACAAACTTGGGTTGTGCCTTTGTTGGTACAAGAAGTCCTATCAAACCATCTACCTAGAGAGTATAAAATGAGGAGTTCCATTGTAGAAATTGAGTTGGTTAGGAGATAGTTGTATATTGTTCGTCACAGTTAGTTAAGGTGATCCCCTAGCGTGAGCGATGGGTCCTTCTCTGTGCCGTCACAGCAGGGACGCTCTGTCCCGCTCCCTGCGTACGCCGAATTCACAATTTTTTTGGAATTATTTTAATAATTAAGATTTTTAAATTATCTATCCTTTAGTGTAACTCTCAAATTAATGGAACATCAACTTTAGCAAAAGATGCATGCAATTAATAATTTTAGTACTTTTTTTACACGGAGATTTTAAATGTACTTATAACACATTAAAAAAAAATAAGAACGTGCAATGTGATGATAGGATATCGTACATTAATAATGTGTTTTTAGATGTAGTTTATTTCTCTTAAGTTTGCTCAGGGTAGCGCCTTAAGTTGAAACCAGAATCTCACCAGACCTCTCGAGATTAAGTTGATTGGTCGTACAGCTTATGATAATTAGGAAACCAGTTGTTATGAAGAGTAGTCCTTGACACAATATAAGAAACAATGGAAGTGTTTTTTTTATGGAATAATGCATTTTAAGTGATATTATGGGTATGTCTAGATCTAGGACCGGTTTCTTACCTAAACAACATAACATGATGCCTGTAATCCCAGAGGGTTAGGTAGAGGCGTGTGTATAGTAGAAAAACACACAGCCAGATATGTTTAACCCAGCGTGCGTAAGGTTAAAATAAGGGTAGGTAGGTTAACGTAAGGTCAAGATAAATCGACCGATATTTTAGTGGTTAATCGTTATAATAGACTGTGCGTCTGAGTTGCTGCGAGGGGGTTGGTAAGGAAATGCCGATTGTTACGGCTCCATCGACCGCCACCCGGCGAAGTGTTTAGGCGAGGTCAAAATTGTCAGCGGGTGAGTTACACACACACTACCCTCCGTGTAACAAATCTTGAACTAGCATTTTTTATTTTTCAGTTATTCTTTTTGACGTGACAACGTCTAATAAATCGATGAACGCCGGCTGCATGCACGAAAAAGGATGACCCATTGTCCCGTTACGCTCATTGCCCCGTTACGCTCATAGTCCCGTTACGCTCACTGTACACTTGCGCCTGGTCAATGTTTTGTTATGACGTTGTCACGTTAAACTATCGTCCGTAAACCAACTTTACAGACAACCAATTTTTTTTAATTTGATTTTTAATTGTTTTACAATAATCACTTTATTTCGAACAAAAATATCCGTAATATAGTAACATACAAAAAAATTGCTTATTGCTTTAGTGTTAGTAAAAATCAACCTCCGCACAAACTGCTTTATAATCGGAGAGCCGAAGTTCTCGGCTTCAGTTTTCAGGATGCTGTTTTTACTGCCCCTCACTCTCCTCAGTAGCGACGCAGTTTTTTTGAAGCCGTCGGTGCGGGCTTGCGTAAACATTTCCGACGCGCTACAGTAACGATGCAGCCTCAACAACCTCCTGAAAGCATTGTTATATTGGACGCGCAGGATATCCAGCGATCTTTTAGAACAATTAACCCATAGATTGCTCGAAAAGGGTTACTTTTATTTGGTCTGTACACCGCTCAAATCTACGGGACAACATATTGCTCCGGAACACTAGAGCCCTGCGCTCCCTCTCAATGTCTACATCGTCCCTGAGGTCAGCGGCTCTTGCCGCTAATAAAGTTGTTCTTCATATAAAGTTTTTCAACTTTTAAATACCTAGGGCATTCAATGTACTGTTTGTAGTAATAATAACGTATAGTCTTGTGAAGCACAACTTGACAAGCTTATTTCCTGCATTTTCATTCTAAAATAAAATAAATCACCGAAATAACGATGAGGGCGCCACTGTGCACTCGGTAGCCTCTTAAGTGATATGTCAAAACTTTGAAATAAGCAATAAATTAGTTTTAATTGTATTGATTACCCTATTTCATCTTCATTATGCATATGTTAAAGAAAAATTAAACACAATGACTTTTTGCATTACCTGTATAAAACTCGCCAAGACGAGTTCAAGGCAATTTAAACTTTAAGATTTTTTTGCCATTAATGAGTTCTTGCAGTAAACCAACAATATATTTATTTTAAATCTAATTTTGGCTCAATAATAAGTACTTATTGTTAAATCAACAATAAAATAATAACAAAAAATACAGTACTATTAAATTCACAAGATCGCTGGAGAGAAAGGAGGGTGTAACAAACTCTGGCGAGTTTGTTACACTTACAGTCCTTAGGCAGAAGCCTCATTAGTGTGTAACATTGTATCGTTACTTTCTTAGAAAAACATAATGACAACAATAAAATGTCTAGTCATACCACAGACGTAATAATATTAGGTACATTCGAAGTTACCTAAACAACATAAGTTAGCTTTCTGTACCACTGACGCGCGTTGCCGGCGTATCCGATCGTACTAATAAATACCTATGTATATAATCTGTGCGCACCGCTGTGATACAGCTCCCAGTTTTGATCCAGCCTGTCCCACCTTGCTGTCCTCCCCCCGATGCTGCCCTAAGCCGAGGTTCGTACCCCACAGGGGGTGCCCTTAGCGTGCAGTCGTTTATTTTATAAGTTTTATGCCCTGGGCTGGAGGCTTTAAGTTCACTTAAGGCAGCCACAGGAAAGTCCGTTAAAGGAGTCACGACCTCTCAATAACAACCCCGAGATGCCATAAAAAAATATGCGACACAGCACATTTCATCCCAGGTGAAAAGGTACTGCACACCGCTCACCTAATTCCCATCACTTTATGACCTTAATGCGTGGACTCCTCCATTTTAAAAGCCTAAAGCAGGCTACAGTTTTTTATTGACTCATATTAGTCACTTGACTCCCAGCTGAACCTAGCTGAACCCCATACTGGTTAAGTGTTGAACAGCTAATTAAGTTTTATATTGTGTGCCTACCTATGTACCTATTTGAGGCGTATTTCCTATTTACTACGTTTGTTTAACTTAATATGCCCATGCAACCTATTTGCCTTTAGCTCTGTGCATTTTGATATCATTTATCATTTTGATATTGTATTTCATATTCACTCAAAATGCGCAAGGAATTTCGTGCTTCTCACTTCCATTTCATTGTAAAATAACAGCACATGCACATAAGTCCCATGTAGGTAATAGTACATTACTTAACAAGGGCTGTAAAAGAAAGAAAGCCCGAAATCGCAGGTATTTGTGACCCGAGCCGCAGCCGAGAGTTGTAAATATGCGATAGAGGGCTTTATTTTTTACTGCCCGTGGTGAGTACACAATTTTACGTCTTCACGTGACCATAATGCGAGTTTTACCGTACGCGTAGCGTGTGGTAAAACTTACATTATGGCCAGGTGTGACGTAATATTAAGTTATAACTAATCTCATCTCTTACCGATAGGTCTTAGTGATATATGAAACTAAAAAATAAAAATCAATACAGTCTGTTACCATTACAATATAAGCAACTAAATACCGTACTAGGAAAATACGAGCAGTGTATTTACTAATCAGGCTTTCAAAAACAGCGAGACAGTCTCTTTTACCTCAAAGTACCTCAAACTACCTCATCATTAGTGTTACAACCCCTACCGCCAACCGCTGGTAACTCAAACGTTTCGTTAAAGCAACGATACGTTAATGAATAACAACCAGTAATAGTTACCGCCGATTTACTATTCATGTCAGTAGTACAGATGAGTGCAGCTAGTTAATAACAAGCTGGCTTCAATTACAAAGCGATGCCCTATCCTAGTGTGTGTTTTAATGGTGGTACAAGTTATAGGAAACAACCGGCCAAGTGCAAGTCGGACTCGCACACAAACCGTACCGAATTAAGATCGAGCAAAACCCGCCGATAAAACACATTTCTTGTATGGGGAATCCCTTTAATTATTTGATTTGTTTATTTTTTATTATGTGTTGTTATAGCGGCAATAGAAATACACGTCACCATCTGCCTTACCTATTTCATTTCGTTCACCGTACAAACTTAAGAAATGGCTTTATAGTTAACTTATCCTACCTAAGGCGTCGACTTTAGGAAATTAAAACGCTGAAATACATGATCTCACTAGATATATTAAATGCTCGCGACTTCATCTGCAATCCAGGATGATAAATTGTCGGGTCGGCGAACTAAAGCACATAAGTCAAAATATTGCTTTATTTTTTCTTAGTACCAAAATTATTAATTTAAATCAATACATCGGCAGACTAAAACACATAAGTTAGTTCGCTTGTTCGGGCTTGAATATCAGGGCTTGTTCGGGCTTGAATATCAAGTGGCGTCCTTTTTCAACCTCTTGATTCGCACGAATCATGCGACGTTATAAAACACATAAGTTTGACTTATGTGCTTTAGTCCGCCAACCCGACAATTGTTTATGTCCTTATCCAAATTATAGTCTATATGTGTGCCAAGTTACATCCAAATCCGTTCAGCCGTTTTAGAATGAAAGCGTAACAAACACACAAACTCACTTTCGCCTTTATAATGTTATTAGTTAGAATGTCATAAAATTTTAATATTTTTTTGATATTCATGATCAAATTTTAAAGTTTTTTGGAAGTAAAATATGTAGAACCATTTCTAATTCAGATCTTTTAGGTACCAGATTGTATGCGAAATAAAGATATTATTCTATTCTAGTCGCATAAATGAATTCAAAAGGCTACGCTTTTTCCTATACTAATCAAAAAGCAGTTAAACGCCATCTTTATTCACTTGTCCCACCACCCACCGTCCAGCTTCGTATCCATTAGCTGGTAGCACAGTATTGTTTATGGAAATAACAAGTTTCCATTGAAGCAACCCATTGTCGGACACACTGGTGCACTATATGAAAAAAATGACAATTAATCAACAGGAAATGCTATGAATGAGCAGAGAATCGGCCCATACGCAATCTGGGTAATGGTTTGTGAAATGCGATCGCTGGAATCGCTGTGTTTTATAGACAAATTCTTCTGTTGTGTGTCGGAGTGCCTCGTTGGTCTAATGGTCGCAAGCGCTTCTTGTTGAGCATGAGGTCCTGGATCTTGGGTCTATCCCCAGGTCGGGTAACGTGTTGTGAGTTTTTTCCAACAGGAATTTCTTCTTTGTTTGGGTTTTATTATCCAATTTATTTTGTTACAAGCTTTTATTTAACCTGCCTTGTTATTTAGCTAGTTAGTTACCTACGTATCTTTATTTGTCAAAACTTTCAAGCTGAATTAAGAGAGCGCTCACCGGACCGCTAGCGCTACTTTTACAAAAAAATATTATCTCGTGACTGCGAAGGAATTATTAACCTCGGTAAGTGTGTCTAGAATTTTCTAATACCTTTTATAAAGTTTCCTATTGAGACACGAAGCAACAAAATACGATCTAGAGGAACGTGGCCGCTTTTCTTTAGATCGAATTTTGTTGGTTCGTGTCTAATTCGAGAAAAAAAAAAAAAAACAGTGTCGGCGTGATTAATATGTATACCCATGCCAAATTACACCTTTCTAGTATAAAGAGGCTCTGAGCTTAGTCGCGGACAGACAGACAGACGGACATGGCGAAACTGGTTCCTTGAACCCATTGATGTATTAAAAGCGTAGATACGGGACTTAGTAACAGCGCCTGGTCCTATCAAAGTGAGAGATTGCCCCTAGTTGGCACTCAGTCGCGCACGGGATATCGTTGATCAAACAGCTCCATAATTACAGTTTTTTTTTGTGATAAATACGCACCAAAATGACTTCTTGTGCAGCTAAACAGTGTTTTAATAATACAAGAAAGAAAAATAAGATACACGGGATACTTACCACTCGTAAGTACAGCCAAAAATGCTAATTTGTTGAAAGTTATAATAATATTCGTTTGCTTCGCCATGTTTGTTCTGTCACATGCAATGTCATTCATAATCGTAAACATTCGGCAGCTAACGCGATTTCGCTCGCACGACAGCGACGTCTCATAACTCTGTTCTTGTGTATCGGTAACTGTAGGTTTGCGACTGTGATCACACTGATCACAGATGTGTGAGTTTTGGTGTATGTAATCGTGCGCCGAGCCCAAGTTTACTGATTGCGATGTTAGCGCGTAACATATCTTCCTCCTTTTAATATATCAATGCTTGAACCCTAAAAACTAACCCTAAAAAGCTGTCTGACATTACAAACAGACACTTCAATTTTATTTATTTGTTTCGTATGAATTGTATAGTATATTCACAGTAAGACAAAGGACTCAATATAATCAACTTCATTTCCGATCGTGGATAGTAGATACTTACTGTTGTTAAGCAGTGCTTATCAACAATGTTATTACATCTAAAACAGGAACAGGATAATTTAAAATAAAAGTAAATGTAGAAAATAAAATATACTTTGCAATAAATACACAATTTTTATCACAAACTACAATTTATTTAGGTTACTCAGATGCAGTTCCTGTTCCTCTGTAGCGAATTGTTCAACTTTTGCGATTATCAATCTTATAAATCGATTTTGTTATTTGTTTTATGAATCGAGAAGTCAACACGTTAGCGATACATGCGATTGAGTTGAGGAAAGATGTATTGGTTTTCAATTGTTTTAACTTTTCAACTGAATTAAGCTGTTTACAGACTACGCTATATTACCGTGCTAATGAAGAAAGCAGTAACTCGATTTTGCCGCTTTCGAGACTTTTATTTTTGATTATTGAATTTGTTATGATTTTTAGTTATAGCATTCTTGCTTACTGAAAAACCGAGTTCCTGAAGGATCAATAAAAAGTTGCTTAGAGAGATTTAATAGATTTCAATTCGCTGACTCCAAATATATAACTCAACGAATGTGTAACTCATAATCGTCCAAAATCGAGTTACTGCATCCTTCGTTAGCACGGCAGTATAATACACGGTGATTTTTAATTCACTTTTAACCTTTCAAGGCGTGAAAGTACTCATGATTATGAGCAACTTTTACTATGAGACCAACTCTAAAATATTGAAAAAAATATCAGCTGTTTCATACAATAATGCAATATTTTCCCGATGAAATGTATCAAACAGATGTTTTATTTTTTTACTATTTCGTACTTGGTCCCATAGTGAAAGTTGTTTATAATCATGAGTACTATCACCTCCTGAAAGGTTAACAGTGAATTAAAAATCACCATGTATAATAGCTTATAGTATTATATATAGCTCATAGCACAACAACATCGCGCACCATACATTCCAATAATATATAGTAAAGTACAGTGTAAACGTGTCCATAACAATGTATGGTGCGCGATATTGGTGCCGATTCCCTTGTTCACAAACTAAACTAAATTTAAGTACAGTGCATCTTTTTCTTTCTATTTAATTAAGAAAAGGACAGAAGACAAATTTTAGTTTAGTCCTGTCAAATTAATCAGCGCCTGTCACTACTCCCTACAAGTTTAGACGTGATTAAAAATTTGCCGACAAAAATTACGTCAATTTACGTCAAGCGCTGATTAATTTGACAGGACTGAACTAAAATTTATCTTCTGTCCTTTTCTTAATGAAATAGAAAGAAAAAGATGCACTGAACTTAAATTTAGTTTAGTTTGTGAACAAGGGAATCGGCACCATTGTTGTGCTATGACCTATATACTATATGCTATTATATTATAGCGTAGTCTGAAAGCAGCTTGAGAACTATCGCGCTTGAATTCGCTACTAAGGCGCTAGTGTAGAGTGAGGTCTCTAGATATCATGTCAAATATGAAACTGAACGTTCACTGTTTGAGGGATTTTCTATCGTAAATTTGTTACTAATTATTCATATTTGGTTTGTGCCATTCCTGATTAATGATGGCATAAGATAAAGGAACAACTTAGGATTTAATTTCATAGCACTTGGAGGAAGAATAATATTTGTCTGCTTAATGCTTTCCAATTTTAGGAACATTATAATGTAAATATTCATTTGATATTTTAAAATGTAATAAAATTAACATTTTATGAAGTAATGAGTAATTAAACATACCCAAAACATATAAAATAAAAGTACTCACAGGACCTTACTCAACAGTGGCGCCAACTGGTGAGCATAAAAACTATAGGCCCCATTGCAAGAGTAACATTGGTACACACGGCTACATATCAAGCTACCTATACATTTCCAGTATAAGCTGATCTTGCATATAGGATTAGGACAGTATAGGATTTCCGTACGATGAGAGGTCAGCTTACACTGGATATATGTAGATTGATATGTAGCCGTGCGTGCAAGAAGCATTGGAACATCGGTTCGATAGGTCAATGTTCTCACGGTTGTTGTTGAAAACGTCAGAAAAAGATAATAAATGTTTATTTACTCAAAAACAAAGCATTGTAGTACACGTTAAAAAAATACAGTTTTACATCATTATAAGTACTATATTTCCAAACGTGTGAGTGAGCACTGCTTTCCTAGCTATTAGGTTAAGCAAACCTGTGTCAAGGAAAAGCAGTCGAGTCCCCTAAAAAGCATAATGACGTAAAGGTTAACATAGTGCTTCTGATGTTACTGTTATAATTATGGAGTATTGAGATGGACACGTGAAAATAAAATTATTTTATTTTAAATTAAATAGATGTATGTGTGTGTAAGTGATTTTGTGTGCGAGGGTGTGTTTGTGCATGGATGTTTGTGTATTTGTTTGTTTGTGCATTTGTTTTTGTATGTTTGGATAGGGGTGTGCGTGTTTGTGCATGAGTGTTTGTACAAACAAGGGTGCGTTGGTGTGTCTTTGTACACAGGTGTTTGCGATTTGGTATTTGTGTGTGTTTGTGAATGGGAGTAAGAGTGTGTTTGTGAATAAATGTTTGTGCATGGGTGTTTGCGTGTTTGTGCATGGGTGTTTATGTGTATTTGTGCATGGGTGTTTGTGTGTTTGTACATGGGTGTTTGTGTGTTTTTGTGCATGGGTTTTTATGTGTGTTTGTGCATGGGTGTTTGTGTATTTTTTTGTGTAAGCGTATGTTTGTGTATGGGTGTTTCTGTGTCTTTGTGCATGGGCATTTGTGTGTTTGTGCGTGGGTGTTTGTGTGTTTGGATGTTTGTGTATTTGTTTTTTTGTGCATTTGTTTTTGTTTGTTTTTATATGTGTGTGCGTGTTTGTACATGGGCGTTGGTGTGTTTGTACATAGGTGTTTGTAATTTGGTGTTTATGTGTGTTTGTGCATGGATGTTTGTGTATTTGTTTGTGTAAGCGTATGTTTGTGTATGAGTGTTTCTGTGTGTTTGTGCATGGGCATTTGTGTGTTTGTGCGTGGGTGTTTGTTTGTGTGTTTGGATGTTTGTGTATTTCTTTTTTGTGCATTTGTTTTTGTTTGTTTTTATGTGTGTGTGTGTTTGTGCATAGGCGTTGGTGTGTGTTTGTACATAGGTGTTTTTGATTTGGTGTTTGTCTGTGTTTGGGTATGGGCGTTTGTGAATGCATGTTTGTGTATTTGTTTGTTTGTTTGTATATGGGTGTGCGTGTTTGTGCATGGGCGTTGGTATGTGTTTGTACATAAATGTTTGTGACTTAGTGTTTGTGTGTTTTTGCATGGGTGTTTGTGTGTTTGTGCATGGATGTTTGTATGTTTGTGCATGGGTTTTTGTATTTATGCATGGATGTTTGTTTGTTTGTGTATTTGTTTGTTTGTTAGTTTGTATATGGGTGTGCGTGTTTGTGCATAAGCGTTGGTATGTGTATGTACATAGATGTTTGTGATTTGGTGCTTGTGTGTTTGTGCATGGGTGTCTGTGTGTTTGTGCATGGGATTTTGTGTGTTTGTGCGTGGATGTTTGTATGTTTGTTTGTTTGTTTGTGCAATGGTATTTTTGTGTATGGGTGTTTGTATAAGTTTGTGCATGGATGTTTGTGTGTTTGTGCATGGGTGTTTGGGCATGGGTTTTTGTATTTATGCATGGGTATGTTAGTACATGGGTGTTTGTGCATGGATGTTTGTTTGTTTGTTGTTTGTATATGGGTGTGCGTGTTTGTGCATTAGCTTTGGTATGTGTTTGTACATAGATGTTTGTGACTTGATGTGTGTGTGTTTGTGCATGGGTGTTTGTGTGTTTGTGCATGGGTGTTTGTGTATTTGTTTGTTTGTTTAATTGTTTATGTAAGCGTATGTTTGTGCATGGGTGTTTGTGTGTGTTTGTGCATGGGCGTTTGTGTGTTTGTGCATGGGTGTTTGTGTGTTTGTGTATGGGTGTTTATGTGTGTTTGTGCATGGGTGTTTGTGTGTTTGTGCATGGGTGTTTGTGTGTTTGTGCATGGGTGTTTGTGTTTGTGCATGAGTGTTTGTGTGTTTGTGCATGGGTGTTTGGGCTTGGGTTTTTGTATTTATGCATGGGTATGTTAGTACATGGGTGTTTGTGCATGGATGTTTGTTTGTGTATTTGTTTGTTTGTTAGTTTGTATATGGGTGTGCGTGTTTGTGCATAAGCGTTGGTATGTGTATGTACATAGATGTTTGTGATTTGGTGCTTGTGTGTTTGTGCATGGGTGTCTGTGTGTTTGTGCATGGGTTTTTGTGTGTTTGTGCGTAGATTATTGTATGTTTGTTTGTTTGTTTGTGCAATGGTATTTTTGTGTATGGATGTTTGTATAAGTTTGTGCATGGGTGTTTGTATTTGTTTGTTTGATTGTTTGTTTGTGTAAGCGTATGTTTGTGTATGGGCGTTTGTGTAAGTTTGTGCATGGGTGTTTGTGTGTTTGTGCATGGGTGTATGTGTGTTTGAGCGTGGATGTTTGTATGTTTGTTTGTTTGTGCAAGGGTATTTTTGTGTATGGGTGTTTGTATAAGTTTGTGCATGGGTGTGTGTATTTCTTTGTTTGCGCATGGGTGTTTGTGTGTTCGTGCATGGTTGTTTGTGTGTTTGTGCATGGGTGTTTGTGTGTGTTTGTTCATGGGTTCTGCATCGGTGTTTGTGTATGGTTGTTTGTGTATTTGTTTCTTTTTGTAATGGTGTGTTAGTGTGTTTGTGTACGGGAGTTTGTGTGTGTTTGTACATGGATGTGTGTTTGTGCATGGGTGTTTGTGAGTTTGTGCTTGGGTGTTTGTGTGTGTTTGCGCATGGGTGTTTGTGTGTGTTTGTGCATGACTGTTTGTGAATTTGTTTGTTTGTTTGTGTAAGCGTATGTTTGTGCATGGGTGTTTGAGTGTGTTTGTGATTTGGTGTTTGTGTGTGTTTGTATTTGGGTGTTTGTGCATGGATGTTTGTGTATTTGTTTGTTTGTTTGTATATGGGTGTGCGTGTTTGTACATGGGCGTTGGTATGTGTTTGTACATAAATGTTGGTTTTTGGTGTTTGTGTGTTTGTGCATGAGTGTTTGTGTGTTTTTGCATGGGTGTTTGTATGTATTTTTGCATGGGTAATTGTGTGTGTTTGTGCATGGGTGTTTTTGCATGGGTTTTTGTATTTATGCATGGGTATGTTTGTTCATGGGTGTTTGTGCATGGATGTTTGTTTGTGTATTTGTTTGTTGTTTGTATAGGGGTGTGCGTGTTTGTGCATAAGCGTTGGTATGTGTTTGTACATAGATGTTTGTGACTCGGTGTATGTGTGTTTGTGCATGGGTATTTGTGTGTGTTTGTGCATGGGTGTTTGTGTGTTTTTGTGCATGGGCGTTTGTGTTTGTGCGTGGGTGTTTGTGTTTGGATATTTGTGTAATTGTTTTTTTTGTGCATTGGTTTTTGTTTGTATGTATATGGTCGTGCGTCTTTGTGCATAGGCGTTGGTGTGTGTTTGTACATAGGTGTTTTTGATTTGTTGTTTGTCTGTGTTTGGGTATGGGTGTTTGTGAATGGATGTTTGTGTATTTGTTTGTTTGTTTGTATATGGGTGTGGGTGTTTGTGCATTGGCGTTGGTATGTGTTTGTACATAGATATTTATGATTTGGTGTTTGTGTGTGTTTTTGCATGGGTTTTTGTGTATTTGTTTGTTTGATTGATTGTTTGTGTAAGCGTACGTTTGTGTATGGGCGTTTGTGTGTTTGTACATGGGTGTTTGTGTGTTTGTGCATGGGTGTTTGAGTGTGTTTGTTCATGGGTTGTGCATGGGTATTTTTGTATGGTTGTTTGTGTAATTGTTTCTTTTTGTAATGGTGTGTTTGTGTGTTTGAGCATTTGTTTCTTTGTTTGTATATTGGTGTGCGTATTTGTGCGTTGGTGTGTGTTTGTACATTGGTGTTTGTGATTTGGTATTTGTGTGTGTTTGCGCATGAGCGTTTGTGTGTTAAAAGTGCATGGGTGTTTGTGTGTTAGTGCATGGGTGTTTGTGTGTGTTTGTGCATGGGTAATTGTGTGTGTTTGTGCATGGGTAATCGTATGTGTTTGTGCATGGGTGTCTGTGTATTTGTTTGTTTCATTGTTTGTGTAAGCGTATGTTTGTGTATGGGCGTTTGTGTAAGTTTATGCATGGATGTTTGTGTGTTTGTGCTTGGGCGTTTGTATGTTTTTGTGCATGGGTGTTTTTGTGTTTGTGTGTCGGTGTTTGTATTTGTTTGTGCATGGGTGTTTGTGTGTTTGTGCATGGGCGTTCGTTTGATTGTGTGCAAGGGTAATTGTGTGTTTGTGCGTGAATATTTGTATGTTTGTTTGTTTGTGCAAGGGTATTTTTGTGTATGGGTGTTTGTGAAAATTTGTGCATGGGTGTTAGTGTGCTTGTGCATGAGTGTTTGTGTGTTTGTACATGGGTGTTTGTGTGTGTTTGTTCATGGGTGTTTGAGTATGGTCGTTTGTGTATTTGTTTCTATTTGTAATGGTGTGTTTGTGTGTTTGAGCATTTGTTTTTGTTTGTTTGCATATTGATGTGCGTATTTGTACACAAACATACACTTACACAAACAATGAAACAAACAAATACACAAACACCCATGCACATACACACACAATTACCCATGCACAAACACACATAAACACCCATGCTTAAACACACAAACACCCATGCACAAAAACACACAAACACTCATGCACAAACACACACAAATATTAAATCACAAACACCCATGTACAAACTTACACCAACGCACAAATACGCACACCAATATACAAACAAACAAACAAATGCTGAAACACACAAACACACCATTACAAAAAGAAACAAAAACACAAACAACCGTACACAACACCCATGCACAACCCATGAATAAACACACACAAACATTCATGCACAAACACACAAACAACCATGCACAAACTTACACAAACGCCCATACACAAACATAGGCTTACACAAGCAATCAAACAAACAAATACACAAAGACCCATGCACAAACACACACACACTAATGAACAAGCACACACAAACACCCAGGCACAAACACACACAAACACCCATGCACAAACACACACCTACAAAAAATAACATTTGTGCATGGGTTTTTGTATTTATGCATGGGTATGTTTATACATGGGTGTTTGTGCATGGATGTTTGTGTATTTGTTTGTTTCCTTGTATATGGGTGTGCGTGTTTGTGCATGGATGTTTGTGTATTTGTTTTTTTGTTTGTATATGGGTGTGCGTGTTTGTGCATGGGCGTTAGTGTGTACAAAGATATTTGTGATTTGATGTGTGTGTTTGTGTGTGTTTGTGCATGGGTGTTTGTGTGTTTGTGCATGGGTGTTTGTATGTGTTTGTGCATGGGTGTTTGTGTGTGTTTGTGCATGGGTCTTTGTGTATTTTTTTGTTTGTGTAAGTATGTGTTTGTGCATGGGTATTTGTGTGTTTGTGAATGGGAGTATGAGTGTATTTGTGCACAAATGTTTGTGTGTTTGTGCATGGGTGTTTGTGTTTGTGCATGGGTGTTTATGTATTTATTTGTTTGTTTGTGAAGGTGTGTTTGTGTTTGGGTGTTTGTGCATGGGTTTTTGTATTTATGCATGGGTATGTTTGTACATGTGTGTTTGTGCGTGGATGTTTGTTTATGTATTTGTTTGTTTGTTTGTATATGGGTGTGCGTGGTTGTGCATAAGCGTTCTTATGTGTTTGTACATAGATGTTTGTGATTTGGTGTTTGTGTGTTTGTGTATTTGTGTGTTTGTGTAAGCGTATGTTTTTGCATGGGTGTTTGTGTGTGTTAGTGCATGGGCATTTGTGTGTTTGTGCGTGGGTGTTTGTGTATGTTTAAGCATGGGTGTTTGTGTGGGTTTGTGCATGGGTGTTTGTGTATTTATTTGTTTGTGTAGGTGCGTTGGTGTTTGTTTGTACATGGGTGTTTGTGATTTACTATTTGTGTGTGTTTGTGCATGAGTGTTTGTGTGTTTGTGTATGGGTGTTTGTGTGTGTTTTTGCATGGGCAATTGTGTGTTTGTGCATGGGTGTTTGTGTATTTGTTTGTTTCATTGTTTGCGTAAGCGTATATTTGTGTATGGGCGTTTGTGTAAGTTTGTGCATGGATGTTTGTGTGTTTGTGCATGGGTGTTTGGGCATGGGTTTTTGTATTTATGCATGGGTATGTTTGTACATAGGTGTTTGTGCATGGATGTTTGTTTGTGTATTTGTTTGTTGCTTGTATATGGGTGTGCGTGTTTGTGCATAAGCTTTGGTATGTGTTTGTACATAGTTGTTTGTGACTTGGTGTGTGTGTGTTTGTGCATGGGTGTTTGTGTGTTTGTGCATAGGTGTTTGTGTATTTGTGCATGGGTGTTTGTGTATTTGTTTGTTTGTTTAATTGTTTGTGTAAGCGTATGTTTGTGCATGGGTGTTTGTGTGTGTTTGTGCATGGGCGTTTGTGTGTTTGTGCATGGGTGTTTGTGTGTTTGGATATTTGTGTAATTGTTTTTTTGTGCATTTGTTTGTGTATGTTTGTTAATGGGTGTGCGTGTTTGTGCTTGGGCCTTGGTATGTGTTTGTACATAGATGTTTATGATTTGGTGTTTGTGTGTTTGTGCATGGGTGTTAGTGTAAGTTTGTGCATGGGTGTTTGTGTGTTTATGCATGGGTGTTTGTGGGTTTGTGCATAGGTGTTTGTGTGTTATTGTGCATGGGTATTTGTGTATTTGTTTGTTTGTTTAATTGTTTGTGTAAGCGTATGTTTGTGCATGGGTGTTTGTGCATGGATGTTTGTGTATTTGTTTGTTTGTTTGTATATGGGTGTGCGTGTTTGTGCATGGGCATTGGTGTGTGCTTGTACATAAATGTTTGTGATTTGGTGTTTGTGTGTTTATGCATGGGTGTTTGTATGTGGTTGTTCAGTGGTGTGGGTGTGTGTGTGTGTGTTTGTGCATGGGTCTTTGTGTATTTGTTTGTTCGTGTAAGGATGTGTTTGTACATGGGTATTTGTGTGTTTGTGCATGGGTATTTGTGTGTGTTTGTACATGGGTATTTGTGTATTTGTTAGTTTTTTAAGGGTGTGTTTGTGTATTTGTACATAGGTGTTAGTGTATTTGTTAGTTTGTGTAAGGCTGTCTTTGTGTATTTGTGCATGGGTGTTTGTGTGTTTGTGCATGGGTGTTTTTGTTTTCGTGTGTTTGTGCATGGGTGTTGTGTGTTAGTGTTTGTGTGTGTTTGTACATGGGTGTTTGTGTATTTGTTTGTTTGTGTAAGGGTATGTTTGTGTATGGGGGTTTGTGTAAGTTTGTGCATAGGTGTTTGTGTGTTTGTTTGTTTGTATAAGGGTGTGTTTGTGTGTGGGTGTTTATGTATATTTGTGTGTGTTTGTGCATGGGTGTTGTGCGTTAGTGTTTGTCTGGATTCTGGCTTGTTACGGAAATGTGCCAGAGTATGCTCTGGTTTTTTTAAGGTGGCTATAGTAGATTTGATATGACTCCATAATTTCTTAGGTTTAATTGACTGCCACCGCGGTCACCGGTGACCGCTAACAATAATTTTTCGATTGTGTCTGTTGTCTGGCAGTCAAAGCCTTAATATTATTATTAATATATGTTTTAAAATATGCACACTTCTCACTATCAAAAGCAGCCCTTACAAGGTATTGTAACTCTTTGTTTGATTAAATATGATGTTCTGATTTTGTAGTTTTGCACTTCCGATGACATTTGTCACGCAGCTTCATCATTTCCCTGACAGTGTCTGTTATCCAGTGATAAGATTTCTTTTTAATTAAGACTTTTTTAAGGGGAGCATGCAAATCAAATAGTGTCAAAAAGTATTGATTAAACATTGCAACCATGGAATTCACATCTTTCAGACTTTCAATATGTTCCCAGTCAAAAATTCTGGGAGGACGTCTTTAAGTGGCCTATATGTAATCCAGTAAAGGGAAGGCTTCTCTAATTTAAAATTGATGTCGACAGATATAATTGCATGGTGACCGAGCTCCGGTATGTGTGATACAGAGACCCACACACACGGGCATCAGTGCACACAACATCAATTAGAGTTTCACTATGATCTGTGAGATGGGTTGGTTCAGTAACAATTTGTGTTAGTTTGCAGCAATGTATAAAATTGTTCAGTAACTTTGATTTGTTATCAGTTTGGCTTAAGACATTAATATTGAAGTCGCCAAGCAAGACAACCTTGTCCGCGCTAGCAAAGGAGGAGAGAGAATCGGTAACCGCATCCAGGAAAACATTCACATCAAGCCACGGAGGCCTGTACCAATGATAACTGAATGCGAGTGGATGTTAACATCAACTCGCTCATCTGGCTCAGGCTTAAGCCTGAGCCACATTTGCTCGACCTGCGGCGCCAGCGGGTACGCCGCGGCGCGCACGTGCACCCCGCAGCGCACGTAGAAGCCCACGCGGCGCCCGCGGTCACCGTGCACGCCGCGCGGCCGCGACACGTGCCGCAGCCGGCAGCCCGACACTGTCGGCTCGCGACCCTCTTCTCCCAGACTGAGCCAGGTCTCATTTATCGCCATGATATCTACCGAGAGGTTCTCCATGGCAACTAGAAACTCATCATGGCGCGAACCTAGCGACCCTGCATTAGATAATCGAACTTTTAGATTTCTTGCTTGTAAAGGCCCAGTTGGAATCAAAAGCAGTGGACTGTATTTTATAATGGTTTTAATAGGTAGTTCAGAAATATAGCAAGCTAAGTACTAGTTAAAAAGTACATCCGAGCGTGGTCGTGTCGTACGATGCAATGCCGCGTCGCTGTTGCGTCTCCGGTCCCCGCGCTGTGCCGCGTCGCTCGTTGACGACGTCGTAGTCCCATTGTATGTATGTGTGTTAACATTGCTTTAAGCATTTATGTAAATAGTGTAGTATATAGTAATAATATGTTGATTGCAGTAAGTGTAAGAAGTATTTATGTGGTATAAAGTTTTGCATAATAATACGAGATGTAAATATACTAAAATAAATAGTGTGTGGTGTAATTCTTAAAAATATTAACTGAAGTATTGTAAATATTGTAAAAATGTACATAGTCAGCCAAAGTATAATAATATATAAAGTCCGTAAAAATTAATATTTCATAATAAATATTGAAGACGTGAAGATAGTGAGCAGAAGTGTGATACAAATAAATTGTACACAGGTAGTTATTTGTCGAGCAGCTGGGCCACCATAAGAAACCAATGTATATTGAAACAAGTTTTTTTTTTTTTAAGGTTTAATAGTTTTTGTGTGTAATCATTTCAAATTCAAAGCTCTCTTTTGCAAAATAAAAATGGTTTTAATGTCAGCAGCCCATTACATTTATTGTATGTATTATTATTAAGTACTAATTGGTGAAGATTGATTCATGTGTAAATAAGACTCTGTTTATGATCATAGTTTGAATTATTTATGGTCTAAATGGTTAAATAATGTTTCAATTATTACTTTTTGAAATACTGAATGTTTAGAATGTTGGATTACGCCAATATTAGTAGTAGAAAATTCTACTTAACATTCATGCGATTTTTATCCGATTTGATCAACAACTTTATTGTACGTAGCTAGTACAATATTTTCTAGGGACCGTCAGGTTTGAGGAGCCACATAAAATGTGTTGTATTACCGAAATTATATAGTTTTCCCAATTTATTTTTATAGGTACTACAAATTAAAATAATATATAATTAATATAATTAAAAAAAATATCCGTCGCCTAATTTACGAGTTCTAAAGTGGCTCCTCAATTCAGATGTCTGAAATGAGGAGCCTCCTTATACGCCCTGTAATTTTTAAGGATTTTACAAAAAAAAACAGAATCGGACCTACAAAATCGGATAATTTACTACTAAATATTGGTAGTACCCGTTTAAATATGGGACATGGCTCTTCAATCTACACGGACACAATAAAGCTTCTTTGATCAGTCAATTTTACAAATATTTAGGTACACAGTTTCCGAGAAAACTGATTCAAAGGCCCAACAGTTAGATTTCATTAATCGATGGAAAATTGTTTAGATTTTCTATAAAAGATTTATGTTTATTAAATGAAAGCAGAAATTGCTTATACTCGTACTATATTTGAACAGCCAATTGATTTGAAGTTTGGAAACTATAAAATTTTCATTTAGGCTCAATTTTAGATTGTTGTTAAGTTTTGAATTTTGTTTGATAGCTAGGAGATTTCTTGCTAAAATCTTGTTTATAATCTAGATTTATAAATAAGTCTCATTCTGATTTTTACACAGTAAGGGCTGATTTTTCAATCGTCAGAGAAGTTAAAAAAAAAAAATATCGAAATATAAATATTATATGTTAAATATCGGAGAAATAAATATGGCAGTTCGACAGCTTTTGCATAGAAAATATGTCAAAACGCCATTTTTATTCTTCAGAAAAAAGTTATCAGGCGATACCTAACAGAAAAAGAAAGATCGGCCCTAAGGGGTGATAAGTAAAGATTAGCGACTGTTTATCATAAATTTTTGACGTTTGAACGTTTATTAACTTCAAGCACTTATTCAGCTTTCGCACACAACATATACAGATGACAGATGATAGACAACAGATGACAGATGATGACAGATTTGTGACATATGTCACAACATCTAACAACCCCCACTGGGCCCCCGCGATGGATTACGGCCCGCTCCCTCTCACAGACAGGCTTTTGTCCCAGTAGTGGGAATATCAAAGGGAGGAAACCTGATTAACTATAAGCAACGTTTTTAAATAAACGGGGCAAACATTTAAAAGTGTTCTTACCTAAGTCACTTACAAAAAATGTTTCGCAATGTTCAAATAAACACTTATCTTCGAACCATTTTTGTATGAAATACCTATAGCCAAATGAATTAACCTGAACTTATCAGGACATGAAACGAAAGAAATGTCGTGTTGGCCTAGTAGTTAAGCCCCCGCCTCTCATTCAAGAGGTTGTGTGTTCAAATCCGAGCATTACCAATGTGACTTTTCAATTCATTATGTACTTTATGAGTTTATCTTGGACATGACTGACTTCCATGAAGTAAAACATCATGAGGAAAACTGGACTTATAGTTAATGTAGAATAGAATGGAATACTCTTTATTAGACGACAACACAGACTCCTCTGCTACTCGCCTACATGGCTTGGTCCCGGAAACAACACCACTCCCAGAGCTAGAGCAATTAAGTTAATAAATGACTTTCTAAAATATATTCCTGAAGCAAATTTATTTTTTTACTCTCGAAGGACAATCGCTAAACATGTGTATATTTATTTAAATATGAAGAAATGATGAAGTAATAGCTGTTGAGTTGTTTAGTCCAAGAAGTGTTAATTTTTTTTTTTTTTATGTAAATTTGTAAAATTAGCCTAGACATAAGCGATTTGGTGTAAACTGAGGAGCTCGTGGCTAAGTAATAACAGCTGCACGGGTCGATCCGTCAGGTTAAGCTACGCTTGCCGGGGTTGGTCCGTGGATGGGTGACCATCTTTACATACCGAGACTCCTGCGTGCCTCGGAAAACACGTTAAGCTGTTGGTCCCGGCTGTCATTCGTAGATCTTTGACAGTCGTTACGGGTCGTCAGAAGCCCAAAAGTCTGACAGCCAGTCTTTCCAAGGGGTATCTGACCTCCATAACCCAGTAACTGGGTAACACACCCAGTTACTGGGTTGTTGAGGTCAGATAGGCAGTCGCTTCATGTAAAATATTGGTATTCAGCTGCATCCGGTTAGACTGGAAGCCGATCCCAACATAGTTGGGAATAGGCTAAGCAGATGATGATGATGACTTTAGTACATTTTGTCTTGAGTTTTTCTTTCTTCTTCACAACGCATACATAAACTCACGTCTTTTTCTCATGATGGTAGGCAGAAAGCCCCTACACACAAGCCACAAGATCACAATGTACCTAAGTACGAACTAGAAAACAGCACAGAAACTCAATTTTTGTCGAAAACATTCCAATCGTAGACCTAAGGTAAACATCACATTCTACCAAAAAGTTCCCATGGAATTGTTGACGTCACATCTCCCATTTATACTACGCCTTACGTTATGATTCGACTCAGATGAAGTTAGTTGACGCATAAAAAGTCCATTTCCTAACATATAGCGATTTCCCCTTGCTTTATTGTTCTGTTTTGAACACAATATGAACTATTGTTTGGCGTTGATTGAATAGAGAACCATATATTCGTATTGTCTTGTGATTGTACGGGGTTTGGAGTATGAATAAGACAAGCTTAACACTCCATTAGTCGCGTTCTAATATTGTAGAACACGCGTGTATATTGGGTATTTAACGCACACACTCATAATATTCCTCTATTACTAACTGGTGATCACTATTAGTCGTACGCTTTGGCTTGCGGTGACCCGCGCAACTACACTTGTGAGAAATTTCGCGCTAAAACTGAAATATAGAACGCGCGAGCACACGCGTGATATTTTTGGCGGAAGTTTATTAGTCAGAAGTCCACCAGGAAATAATTCCACACGTTCAACAAGTGGATTTGTCCTCAACATCAGGTTCTTCAATGTCCTGACTGTTGCAAAATTGATGAAGACCAAGTGAGTAGAAAAAGAAGACCTAGAAGGTATGATGCCAAAAAATTATATGTTTTTCCCAAAATTACCAAGAAGCCTAATATTAAGTTCCTCTTAAACGTTAACAATTGTTTTTTCTGTTTTATTTTTCTCAATAAAGTTTATTTTCATATGGCATTGAAGTATTTTTATTTTTTTTAGTATACCTGTAAAATCTTTACACAAAATATTTCTACATATTTAGAGCGCGCGAGCACGGGAGTCCCAAACAGGGGCGCGTGTACTGGAGTGTTAAGGTGGATTATCCTATGATTCGGTGAAGAAAAACATCGTAAGGAAACCGGCATGTCCTGGAACCCGCTCGATGACTTACAGTACGTCATCACGCTCATATACGCAATAGAGAAATGGAGGAACGCAACGGTATTTTGATTGTATAATGTGATTGTGAGCGCGCGCGCAGGCGACGCGAAGGTGGGGGTGTGAGCGAGACATAATTATATTCTTGCGTAATGGTATGTTTTAGTGGATACCTACTTTATTTATTTATTTATTTCTACACGCGCGTGATGCCTGCGGATTATTTTGTGTTTTATTTTTATCTAATAATATTTATTGGTATATCAGGTTGTATAGTTAGATTATATTCTGAGTACTGTTTGTTTTATTTTATCTAGTTGCCTATTTATGTTCATTTCTTTAAACCTGACTTGGTTTCCGTATGTCCTTTCCGGGTAACCACTGAAAATCAGCGCTGTGCTGTGGGTCCCTCATAGCACAGCATCATGCTGAGTGGAAGCCTTCTTGTCACAGTCATGACGTGCAGCTGCCGACTATTTTGTTTTGTGCTCGTGATTGGAATGTAGATCTATTTAGTTTTATTTTTTATTTTTCTTATACCATCTAATCAAGTTAATTATCTTTTTGTATGCACGTGTTTCTGTGACAAATAAACCTATTTTTCTTTCTTTATTTTCTTTCAAATCACAGAAAGAAAGAAAGAAAATAAATTTATTTGACGCAGTTTAAGGCACACAATACTGACACAGAACACAAAGAAGGGAGAAAAAACTTAAAATAGCAATGTGTGCCTCGCGGCTACGCCAAATAGGCCGAGTTCAGCATAAATGCCAGCCAACTAGTGCCTGACACTGGTTTAAGGACATGTGGTATCCATCAACCCCTACTGGGCTCGTGTAGTGGATTACGGCCCGCTCCGTCTCACAGAGAGGCAGCCTGTGTCATTGCACTGGGAATATTTAGTGTCCCCACTGCAAGGACACAGGCTGAATATGTGCTCTACAGCACATTCATCCTCCCTCAACAACTTTTGCAGCTGAAAGCAAAACCTATGTCTGTCTAATTTGTTCTCAAGAACTCACAGACCAGACGGTTCTCACTTGAAGCATTTGAATTATGAGAGAGCTTATGCACTATCGTGCATCGTTTATAACAGACACATTGTTGCAAGCTGAGATGAATTTGCATGCTTTTGTTCAGATCATTTGTAAGAGTAGTATGAAAACTCTTGAAACATTTTCTTCTAGTGTCGCTTTGATTAAACTGCTGGAATGAAGATATGGATCGCGGTAATGTTGTAGTAACGTGGTTTTTGTAACTAATGTCTATAAATTTAACTTGTTCGTAACACGATAACTATAAGCAATATTTGTTTTGATGAGGGTTATCCACCGACGAAGGAGACCAATCGTTGCCCCCAGTGTCCAGTTTTTCGGAGAAGCACAGGAGTGATTTCGATGCGATCCATTGGAGTGGAATCGTTGAATTTCAGAGTCAGTCCGCATGTGCTGACGATAGCTACCTTGATAATTGTAATGTAACCCGTCAGAATTCGTCAAAACCCTTTTGCTTTGCAAAATAAAACCTTACGAAAAAAGGGTTAGACATCAATTTACAATTTTCTGAAAAAAAAAAAAAAAACATACACCTTTGGAATTCCTCCCAAGATTCAAACGTGCGTTTGTAGACCCATAACATACACTTCACATAATAAATTAAATTTACTTAACACATTTTGCCATACCAAATTACCGTAAAATATTCCCCACATTCGTACTTGAACACTCAAAACCTATGTTCAAATTCGCGGTAGATATTAACAAAAACATTGCTAGCCACATGTGCAGTACGGCCGTAATGCGCGAACATTTATCATTTTTACGACTCCCTCCTCCCCCGCGCACCTTACCGGTTTAGTTCATAATATTACCCACGGGTTGCGGTTCGAAGGGACTTTTTTCTGTTTTACCTTTATTTATGCGTTTAGGTTAGTAAGGCTCTAATTGAGAGGGTTTTCTCTCTGTGTTCGGTTGGTAAAGAGGAAAATAAATGATCTCGTGTAGGTTTATTTACTTTGAAGAAATATTTTAAATGTAGGTAAGTTTATATAATTTACATTTAAAGTTTTGCGTAAACAAACAACAGTGGTGGCCCAGTGGTAACGGCCGCGACTTAAGAGTTATAGATCGTAGGTTCGAACCCAGACAGGTGCTTTACTTTGCATAAATTGTTTCAAATTATAAATATGAAAAAATTCAAAAAAAAAAAAAATTTTTAATTTACACAAAGTAAAGCGCTTAAAAGAGTTTGAAACCACGACCTACAACTCGTATGTCGGGGCCATTAAAACTGGGCCAGTACTGCTCTCGCTGGGCCACCACTGCTCTCACTGGGCCACCACTACTCTCGCTGCTGGGCCATCATTGCCCTCACTGGGCCACTACTGCTCTCACTGGGCCAGCACTGCTCTCACTGGGCCACATTGCTCTCACTTGCGCCACCACTGCTTTCGGAAGTATAGAAAAAAGGGTAGCATAATGGCATGACGAAAACATACATCAAAAGGAAGTCACAACATTCGTAAACTGAACTCAAAACTTTGACCCAGTTAGACTAAGTTCCATTAAGTTTCGTTTTTAGTTCCTGTTGATAGATTAGTTGATTGAAACCAAAGTTTCACACTCAATCTGTAATTAAGGGTGACAACCACGTTATCGGGAACTTAGGTTCATCTTTGATCCAAGTAATCCCTTTATCAATTCAGTATGGAACTAATAGTGTGTAAGTGTGTCAATTTAATCGTTTGGTTGACTTAGGCATTGATTATAATCTGCGCCAATGCTCGGCAATGGATATTGATTTTTTAAGGTTCGTGTTCTTGTGCGTGTAAGTATTAGACTTGTGGTCAAATAATAACAGCCGCACGTATCGATGGATCAGGTTAAGCTACGCTTGGCGCGGTTGGTCCATGGATGGGTGACCATCTTTACATACCAAGACTCCTCCGTGCCTCGGGAAGCACGTTAAGCCGTTGGTCCCTGATTTCATTCGTGGATCTTTGACAGTCGTTACGGGTCGTCCCAGAAGCCCGAAAGTCTGACTACCAGTCTTACCAAGGGAAATCGTATTACCCAATAACTGGGTGGTGGAGGTCAAATAGGCAGTCGAAGAATACATTATTCACACATACGCACACACCATCCTCGATTCGCTCTATGTAAAATACTGGTATTCAGCTGCAGTTAGACTGGAGGCCGATCCCAACATAGTTGGGAAAAGGCTAGCCCGATGATGAGGCATAGACTAATAAATCGTATTACACAGTTACTGGGCTGTGGAGGTCAGATAGGAAGTCGAAGAAAACATTATTCACACATACGCACACACCATCGTCGATTTTAGATCACTATCAAATCAAATCATTTTTATTTTCAGGCATTGTATAAGTACACACCAATACACCGTTCACACCGTACATGTACCGTGTGGTACCGGACATAAAGAATAGCACCACCCCATTTTCTCCTGTGGGTGTCTTAAAAGATGACTAAGGGACTTACTAGAGAATTGGCAGCAGCATTCTCTATGCACTTTTAACACCATACTGCGATCGCCTGCCCGCCTGCCAAGCGTGGCGATTATGGCAAACCACCCAATTGCGGGAGGCTTATGTCCAGCAGTGGACGTCTTTCAGCTGAAATGATGATGATGACACAAATACATTTCACCCATAGTGACTACATGCTATAAATAAGTAAACATTAGGTATCCGTATTATTTATTGTTATTAAGTTATAATAAGTAGGTATTTTAGGTATTAAAAATTAAAAATTAAATTAATACGTTCATACATTATTAGAAATTACTATTAGATAATTATATTTGATAAACTAAATAAGATAAATTAATTCGTCATTATTATTACTTGACTACGTCATAGTCAATGCTGAGATTGAACAATTTGGTTCTAGTCACGAAAATTGTGCGGAATACAGTGGACCGTGATTGAGTGGAGTGTATACTATGTCCAGAATACCTCTAGAGGTTTTCCTTCTTTGGTTTTGGTGCTAAGAAAGTACGTATGGCATTGAAAGTCGCGAGCTAGGGTTTCAGACGCGAAGTCCAAATAACATTTGTGAGCCACAAGGACAAAAGGATTTCTTATAATAATAAATAAGCATTCTCAGCCTATAACCTCTGGGAGAGGGAATGGGCTGTAATCCACGATGCGGGCTCAGTGTTAGTTGGCGGATCTCACATGTCATCGAAGTTTTTGGTTCTAGATAGATAGATAGAAGACAGAATACTCTTTATTATGTACACCATAAAAATTACAGAAATAAATGTAGAACTGTTACATAGCGTGTCACAATGGGCGGTCTAATCGCGAAAAGCGATCTTTTACAGACAACCTTTGGATGGATCAAAAAGTAGAAGGAGAGACAATAATGCAGGTAGTCAGTGGTGTACCATTTACACATACAATCAATACATACATACATAATACATATAGATACTTATCCATATAAATATAAATATATATACATACAATAATAAACATAATACAAGAGCAAGGAATTTTAATTAATGATGATGTTTAAGGAGAGAGTAGGGATTTTAACCAGAATTTTAAAAGTGGACAAAGATTGAGCACGCCTTATTGAGACGGGCAAGGCATTCCATAACCGTACTGCTTGAACTGTAAAAGACTTGTCATAGAAGCTAGTGAAATGCATTGGCATCTCTGGTCTCAAGTTTTCCGATGACCTCAAATATCTATTATGTGTGTCATGAAGGAACTTGAAACGTTCTTTGAGATAAGAGGGGATTTAAGATTGAACAAAATACTGTAGAACTGAAATAAGATATGAGAAATCCGGCGAAGACGTATGGGAAGCCACTTGAGCTTTGTACGAAACTCAGAAATGTGATCATATTTGCGCAGGCCAAATATAAATCTAATGCAAAAGGTTTGAAGTCGCTCAAGTTTATCTAGTTGTGCCTCAGTAAGATCGAGATAACTGACATCAGCGTAATTAAGGATGGGAAGTAACAAGGATTGTGCAAGCGCAGTTTTAGTGGCAGTTAGAAGAAAGTTCCGCAACCATGCTGGTTTCGAGAGCAGTGGTGATAAAATTAAATACGCAAAGTAAAGAGCCTGCCCGGTAAGTCGGGACGATACCACTAGACCACCACTACTGCACAGAAATTCTTCTATTTAAACAAAATTATTCCTAGAAAGTGCTACCGCCAAACCAATTTCTGTAACAAAACATCAATGCTACAATTAACTTCATATCTGATGCAACAATTAATTTCAATAACAATATACGTACTATACATATTTAATTCCTACGATATCCATTGTCCCTCGCACATCACGTTCCATTGCCTTCCATTCACTGATCTGCCCGATCGATTGCGTGCTCACGCAGCAATGGAACAATACATCGCATCTTCGATCAACAATCGCAGTTACAATATGTATTCACGACTATCGCTTACTGTAATATGCGTGTGAATATTCATGACCACAGAGTACTAAATCGCCGCGACTAGACACGCCATTACTAATAATATTCGTGGTTGCAAAATTACCGCTGAGTTCAAGTTTCGGCTGTCATAATACAATCAGACTCCTGGCTGTAATTCATCACGAGGGTCCAATGCAGGTTGGTAGATGTCACATATCTTCGAATTTTCACTTCTAGGACATGCCAGCTTCTTCACAAAGTAAAAAAAATAAAAATAAATTACTTTATTGTTCAAAAGAGCATTACAGAATTAAAGTAGCACTAGCCTCCACACTAGAATACCCTGTGTCACGGAAACTAGTCTCCTTTGTCTTAAAAAATGATCAGGTACATAAAATCGGTCGGTAAGGTAAGGTAAGATACTCGTATCGTTGGTCCCAAACTAGGCATAGCCTGTATCTTGGGCGCCATTAAGTAAACAAAATTTTGATGATTTCAAAAATAAAATAAAATTAAAGTTGGAATTGGCTAAAGATAAGCTAGTTAGCCTCATTGACACTACAAAACTAATTATACGAACAAATAAACGAATTAAGGGAAAAATAAAATCAATTCTTATAATAAAATTTAAATATAAAACATAAAGCTTTGTACGATTTCCGTTTATCTGCTGTTCTGTATTATTCGAGCGTGTGGGGGTATGGGTGTGCGAGGGTGTGTGCGTGTTGAGGGCGTCTGTGAGTGTGTGACCGTAAGTGTGTATTGATTTTATTTGATAATTTTAAAGATTATTTCAGTAGAGGTGTATGATTGTTCATGGTGCGTTTTATTCGAGAGTAAATGTGGATTTTACTTGCCCATACGTAACTACCTTTTGGAAGAATCAATTAATTTCACATTTAAACAAACATTCACATTCATCACACTCATTCCTTTTTTTTTCATTTTTTTTTTTCCGTATTTTCCATCTTTGGACCCCTTTAATATCACACAAAACAGAATTAAAAAGGAGATAATACAAATCCTCCCGAAAATGCCAGATACTCAGCTTACTAAGTAATGTCAGTTTAGTCATACGTACTTAGACATACACACAACATCACACACATATTTTTTTTTAACGATGAACGCCAACTGCTCGCACGAAAAAGCATGACTCATTGTCACGTTCTGCCTGAGCCGAGTATGCAAGCGAGAGCGCGGAACAAGAGATAGATAGGCACGATCGGCCTAAGCGTTCGGCTTGTGACGCAATGTTTTCTTAGGACGTTATCACGTTATCGTCTGTAAACCAAATTTACAGACAACCAATTTGTTTTTTGTAAAGTTTGACATTCAAATGTGCTTTTTATGTGCCTGTTTGAAATAAATGACTTTGACTTTATCTTTGTACCACTGCTCCCTTAATGGCTGTCACAGGGACTTTCGGAATTGTCACAGGTCGTTAGTTTCTATGAGTGGCTGACGTTCACTGACACGCTTGGTACAAACCAAGCGTGTCAGTGAACGTCAGCGTCTACTAGAAAGTGTTGACAATCGCATCTGATAAACGGCCGCCGACCCATCTCCGTGCTCTATGTTCATAACTAATCATAAGGGATGCGGTATTCAATGGCATGCGCGGAGTTGATGGAATATGGTAGTGTAATCTGTTAACGAGTAGTGGTGCCCAGTGGTAAAGACCCTGACTTACGAGTTGTAGGTCGAACCCAGGCAGGCGTTTTAATAATAATAATAATAATAACCCCACCGCTGTATCTCTACGTTGACGTCGTGGTGGGGCTTGCGTGCTCCAAACTCTAGGTCTGTGCCGGTAGAGTTTACTTTACCGTAACATGTCTAGGGTGAGGAGCCAGACCAAGAGAGATACAAAAACCCGCAGGGCAGCATGTGGCGAGCTGGTGGGCAGTTGCGACCCCACGGACCCTATCTCCCGGGAGAAGTCATGTTCCTCATCTCTGGCTTGCCTTTATTGGCCGGCTGGAGTGAACACTGACGAGGAACTGAGCTCCCACCTCATTCTTGCCTTTATTGGCTGGCTTGAGTGGAGATTCGCAAGAGCAAACGTGCTCGGTGGAAGGAAGTATTCCAGTAAGTGCTTGTAGGGGTCTTGACCATCTTCCGGGCTCTGGGATTGTTCTGAGAGCCGTGGAATACCGCTCCACTCCTTGAGCACCTCAGGACATGTTGCCCCCTTGTCGCTACGTCTCTATGTGCTAGCGACCGTTTTCGGGGGCCCATTATTGAGTGTGCAAGTCACCCCCTGCCATTTTATCCGTGTATAATAAAACATTGATCAGGCAGGGGCCATAGTCCTTCCATAGTTTTAGGTAACCAGTCCATTTTAATCACCCAAACCCATAGTCCAATATATTTCTTTTCCATATCCTGCAATAGTCCTACACCAACCGGGGGTTGTCCTTGGGTGCACTTTCATAGTGCGTACAGGGATAATCGTCGGTTGGTGCCTCATTTAATTAAAAAGCGTCTAACGGGCCTCTGCGAGTTGGCTTTGGCCCCTCGTACGCCTTCCAAAGGTCCGGGACCGCAGGGTGCCGAGATATGTAGACATATGTAAATAAAATAATAATAATAATAATGACATGTGGAATGTGAGCTCAGCTATCATTGTGCCGATTGTCGTGACGGCCAATGGCCTAATGGCCGAAAGCCTCGATCAACATCTCTCGAGGCTTTCGTTAGGCGGTTGGATCAAGAGCCTGATTCAGAAGGCAGAACTCCTTGATACGGCTCGCATTGTGAGGAGGTTCCTGTCTCTGCAGCCCTAACCACCGGTAGCTTGGATCCTGCTCCCGACACCGGCGGACCCCTATTTTTTATATTTTTAAATGTTTTTTATATTTTTTTTAAGAAATATTTAAACATTTATTTTATATGGATAAAAATAAATAAACGTCATAACATAAAATTAGTATAAATTCGGTCGCGTCCTCGAAAGCCAATCACAGCACAACTAAATGACGTGATAGCTTGTTGTGATTGGCCCATTTGTTCCCGTCCCTTTTCCCTCGATTGCTGTATACTAAGATAAATAAATTACATTCGCTAACGACCATTGTCACGATAACTTGTTTTTTATTAGCAAAAATACCCATTAGAAAGCCCAAAAGGTAGTAGCTAAACAAGCAGTTCGAACACACCAGAACACACAGAAATGTACACATTAAAAAACACAAAAACACGGCCTCACAGACACACACACACCCTTGCAAACAAACACAAACACCCACACATCACATCGTTATTCTATCAGCGATAACGATGATGGAAAAGACAAAAGCTTCTGAAAAGCATAATATGTCAATCCTATTGTACCCGTAATTCCTTGTTAAATGTTTAAAATGCGAAGTGTGTTTGTTATTTTGCCCTTCTTCCACACAGCAATAGAACAATGGATCGAACTGGTCTTTGGCAGAGAGTGTTTATTGGTCGGCTACAAAGGCTACTTTTATCGTCTTTATCCTCGAAAACTTGGCGGTTCCTGTGATATAAACCAAGGAAACAAAGTAGCGGGTAAAAGCTTGGAGGTAACAAACCCTTTCGGTAACAATCTTAGCAGGTTAATCAATCTATAATACCTAGCCTTTTCCCAACTATGTCAGGGTCGGCTTCTAGTCTACCAGTTCCAGTCTAGTAGTTCCAGTTTCCAGGCTACCGCATGCAGCTGAATACCAGTATTTTACATAGAACGACTGTCTATCTGACCTCCACAACCCAGTAACTGAGTAATACGATACTCCTTGGTAAGACTAGTTGTCAGACATTCGGGCTTCTGTCGACCCGTAACGACTGTCAAAGATCCACGAATGACAGCCGGGACCAACGGCTTAACGTGCTTTCCGAGACACGGAGGAGTCCCGATATGTAAAGATGGTCACCCATCTACGGACCAATACCTGCAAGCGAAGCTGTACCTGATTGTTCGACCCGTGCATCTGTTATGACTTAGCCACGAACAATCTTAGCGGGTATTTGTTATCAACAATAATTGTTGATAAAATCAGCTCACGGCCGTATAGGTCCGACGATTCGTTTGGTAAATTTTAATTAGCATTATTGAGCTTTTCGATTGAAGACCGATAGCAGTACAGGTTTAATTAATTATTATACTGTTGTTAAATGTGGTTTGTTAATATTATACTCGTACGTTAATTTCGCATTGATGTTTGAGTAATGAATATACTTCATGCATACCAGCGGGGTATATTCCTAACACACTAACAGAAGCAATGGGTTTCATTTTGACAGTTAAACAACATTCATTGCGTTATTTACGTTTTTGGGTAGACAATTTTTTCTAACATAGGAAGCAATGGACTAGCAATATCCTTCAAAATAATACAGATTGTGATTGATAGCGTTTAACGCAATTTGGGTCCTGGCTTACTTACGCAGATTCTGTAAAAACTTATGTATGTAAAATAAAATTGATCAAAAATGTTTCACACAAGTTGTGGACATGCTCTGAAAACACTCGTTTGAAACGATTGTTTCTTGCCTAATTTGAAACCCACTTCAGACACACACTTTTATTGTTGGGGTATAATTTTATTTATTTATTTTTTTATTTATGTACGCACAGTTAAATACATACCATCTTAAATGTATTTTAGGTACCTACCTACTGACTACAGAGCATTTGTGGCCCAGTGGTATCGGACCCGACTTACGAGCTGAAGGTCGTGGTTTCAATACCAGGCTTTACTTTGTGTAATTTATTGCATCATCATTGCTCTCAAAACAGGGAAGGAAAATACCGTGAGAACACGTGAGGCATGTCCCAGAACCAAAAAACCGAAGATATGTGATATCGTCGTTTAGGTAAAAGTACCGCTCAGGTTAAATATGATAAGTTTTCAGGAGAGACAAAAAACTGTTTACGGAACACAGCGTAGGAGAGTCCGGCAGTACCGTCACCTTAAGGTTTAAGCAGGATAAAATGAAAATCCCCCAGGTTTTATGTTAAATATCAGCTAAAATGTGTTAAGGCATTCAAGTGCTGTAAATAAAAACAATAAAATACTATTATATTTAGAAATAATCAACTTTATTAATAAAATTTGAAGTGTATGAAAAATCAACATTAAAAAATTTGGCCTCCAGTACCGGCCAGCATAAAAATGGTCATTTATACCAGGCAAAAATCACAAGTGTATTGATTTGCTAGCTCTGACATATTTACATAAGCCTCATGGACCCAAACCTTGCAGTTTCCACATTGAATCCAATCCTTTTCATGAGATTCAAGGCACAAAGGACAAATTGTCTCTTCCTGGTTCGATCTGTGGGGAGGACTCTGGTTATCTTTTTTCTTATCTTTTCCTTTCTAGCTGACATCTTTTCCTGAAACCAAGTTCTTGCCTTTCTTGCTGATATCTTTTCCTGAAACCTAGTTCTTGCCTTTCTTGCTGGTATCTTGTCCTGAAAGCAAACTCCTGCCTCGCTTAGCTGACTCAACACTTTTATCTGCTCTTTTCTGTTCCAACATCTTTTTGTATGGAGAACTTGTGAAAATTTCACTTTTTCAGCTTTGTGACGTCGTGCAGTAGCTCGTCTGTTTGAACCATCTGGAACTGATGATAAAGTTCTGCAGCCTGACGCGCACTCGTTTCATTACCTACTCAGCACCTTTTGCACGGCTTTATGCATATTGGCGGGATCCCAATCACCCTTCTTTTTCTTCTTCTCACCATCACTATTATTGCCTGGCATCTTTGTGTACCTATAATAAAATAAAATCACTCAAAAATAAACATAAATAGTGGCCGGTACTGGGGGACAATTTTATGGCCGGTACTGTAGGGAACGAAAAAAATATAATGTGCGACCCTAGAAAATAATTTACATATAAATATTGAAATTAAACATATTTTATAATAGCTATATAAATAACCAATACATACCAGGTTTAACTTCTTTTGAACTCGTTCTATAAACTTCTGTAATCACCCACAGAACTTTAGTTGTGTATCGTGCGTTCACCATGCACAACACAAATCGGCGTACTGTCAGTAAGCGTGTCGCGTCAGGTCGCCGCCGCGCGGGGCATATACTTGTAAGAACGTATTACTTTAATAGCAAATACCATATCAGCGCCAACTCTTATAGAGTTCAGGAAACTCTAACTGGCCGGTACTGGATGCCGGCCGGTACTGGAGGACTTTCCCCTAAGTCGAAGCCAAATAGTTTACAATACCGCCTAAGTCAATGAACATTACACTGAAAAACTGCCGATGTATTGACGTGTATAATAATATCATCATCATCATTTCAGGCGAAAGACGTCCACTGCTGGACATAGGCCTCCCCCAAGCACCGCCACTTCGACCGGTTCTGTGCTTCCCGCATCCAGCGGATTCCTGCGGCTTTCATAAGATCATCGGTGCGCCTTATGGGAGGCCTTCAAACGCTACGTCTTCCGGTACGCGGTCGCCACTCTAGAACTTTTCGGCCCCAACGACCATCTGCGCGTGCAATTTGCACTGTGTCGGTTACCTTGGTTCTCCTGCGGATCTCTTCATTTCTGATTCGATCACGTAGGGAAACTCCAAGCATACTATATGATATCATCAGTCTCTAAAATTAGTAATTTCACTCTGCTATACTACAACATAATAAATAATCGAGTTGGCTTGCTTTTTTGGTGCGTCAGAACTGGCTGTCTAAAAAATCCGTGAAAAATCCGTATAAATCCGTGATAAATTAAAAAAAAAAAACAATAACAGTAATAAACCATTTATTTTCAAGTATCATGGACTCGTAACGTTAGTAACAATTTACAAAACATAAACAACTAAAACAATAAAGTTCCAAGTTCTTAAACCACTATATAACATTTATAACATTTATTATAACACTAGCTTCTGCCCGCGACTTCGTCCGCGTAAAATTCAGCCCCGTCGCGTCGCATTGCCCGCCCGCGCAATTACTCTGATTTCGCTTAGCGTTCTTTCCAACTTTTTCTCGTTTAGTCGGCTCCTTAAGGTCGTAGCGTGATGTTAAATAGCCTATAACCTTCCTAAATAATTGTGCTATCCCACATTGAAAGAATTTTTCAATTCCAACCAGAAGTTCCTGAGATTAGCGCGTTCAAACAAACAAACAAACTCTTCAGCTTTCTAATATTATATTATATTATATATTATATATAAGTACAGATTAGACAAATAAATGTTCTCACCCTTTCGTTATTTCGATGTAAACGTTTAATAAACTCCGTTATTTCAAGATAAATACAAAGCACTGATTTACCATTTACATTTAAAAAAAACTCTAAAGTGCAGTAATTAATTCAACATTATTACACAATAACTGTCGTTCTGCCGCGCGTGCAATAACAGCAGTAAGTATAATTCTTGTCCAAATAGAGTCAAACATAGATTCGGAATCAGCGCAATGAGCTGATTCCGAATCAATGCTCAACTAAATTTGGACAAAAATTATACTTACTGCACGCGCGGCAGCCTTATTTAGCCGTTATTAGTCTAATGTTATAGTAAATGGAGTATAAGTTCCTATTAGCAGGTGCATGCAGATGACCTAAATAGTAAATGATAGGGCAATCCAGTTTGCTAGCAATGATAACTAAGAGATTTTTGGAAGCTGGCACGCACTCTGCGCAACAGAGATGCTGCATTGCGTCTGATCGCAGCAAAGCCGTCAGTCTGCGCGTCTACGAACATACCCGAGGCACTATAAAAGCATGGCAGCCCCAAAAGCATCCTGAAAGCATTGCTGTACTGAAGAGCATTAACAGTTTTTTTGAGTGAAGGCTAGTCTAAAGACTACCAGACCAAAAAACTTGACAATGATGCCGATTCTCTTGTCACCAAATTCTCTAAACTAGACTAGTAGTTTGTTCCTGTGGATTTCCCATTCTGAAATTGACTAAAGTGTAAACTTAACTATATTTTAGTTTGACAGTTCTAAGCTGACACTGAGAAATAAATAAAAATTACTGAGAATTTAGTGAAAATGGCAATTTTTCTATTCTGAATGTGATGTTTTTCACCTAAAATTTTGATTTTCTAACTAAATCTGACTAATTTTAATCGCGATTAAAAAGGTGTGGAATAAAATTTGTTATGATGAACTAAAATTCACACCAACTACGCGACTTAAGGTGCAAAAACAGTACTGTATCTTTTTTCTTTTCTTTTGCTTGTATCTCGAAAATGGTGTAGTGTCCTATCGCAAAAATAATTAAAATTTTGACCCCTTTATAAAAATCCATAAAAAAAAACTCTAATAAAATTCAATGTTTTCCATACAAAAAGTGAAAAATTCCATATAAAACACGTACGTCGAGGCTGCCGCCCCAGCGCGCCTTCGGCTCTAAAAAAAATTACGGGGTAGGGCAAACAAGTACCAAGTTGCGAAGCCAAAAGAAAAAAAAAACCACGTGGTGTCGCGATTGTCAAATTCGATTTTAGTTGTGTCATAATTATTTTAATATTTTGAGTTTTTTTTTTTGTAGAATAGCTTTGAGATTCTCATAGCCAAAAGTAAGGAATTTTAGTGATAGTTTAGCTAGTTTAATTCGGTTTACAAGAGAATCGGCACCAGTATGCCTTAAAAAGTATGATTTTACCCGCACCCGAGCAACGTGAGTTTCAAATCAACATATTTCATCTCACTTAAAGCATTCACAATTTCTTCTTACACAATGACCCCTTAAACTTGATCTTGGAGGTGACCAACATTCTTTATTGCACAACCAGCAACAATCACCCGATAATCCTTTCACGCCGTTTTGTATAATAACGGGTCCTTTAATTACGTAACAAGTTAATAATGATTGCAAGAGCACTGTTAACTGGCGCATTAATTGTTCGGAAATGTCTCAAGAGAATATTGGTCCTAGCACAGTATCATGCTGAGTGGAAGCCTTCTTGCCACAGTGATGACGTGCAGCTGATGACTGTTTCGGTTTTATGCTCGTGATTATAATAATAATAATAAATTATTTAATTCAGACATTCACAGTCCATAGACACACACATACATTAAAATTAAAATTATAATAATACAATTTAAAACAAATTAAAACCCAAAATTAAAACTGTGATTAATAAAATTTCAATTCTCTGTCCGTTAAAAATAATAATTAAAATTGTAAAAATGTCAAAATTGTAAAATGAAATGTCAAAATATTATAAAATAAAAATTTAAAAACGGTATAAATTGTAACCAACAATAATAAGATATACATAAAAACAAAAAAAAAAAAACAAAATTTATATTCAAAATAATTATTTTTAATTTTTATCTGCCCCAAGTCCGATATACGGGTGCATGTAAGGCCTGCCAGTGCTGCATGAAGGGCCCGTCCAACCTGTTGGCAACAACGGCAAGAAGGTAATGTACGAGTAGATCTATTTTGTTCTATTTTCTGTTTACCTACCTACTCGAGTTCATTATCTTTGTATAAGCACGTGTTTCTTTTTTTTTACGATGGGTTTGCTCTCGACTCTAGTCTAGGTCAGAGGTGACAGAGACGAAGTCGGCGATGGAGTGAGCTTACCCAGAAGAATTCTGTTCACTCTCACTTTGAATAGATTATGGTTGTATGCGTTCGGAAACACAGACACAGGCAGAGAGTTCCACTGCTTTGTTGTACGCATTATAAAAGACATTTGAAAACGCTTAATAAGAGTTGGTGAAATATCAAATATGTATAAATATACATATAATTTCTGTGAAAAATAATCCTATGTTTCTTTCTTGCTTTTCTAAGGAATTTTTGGTCAAGTCGATACTTTATAAACCAGCTTCTTGAGATGGCGACCAAAAAAGACTACGGATTTACCCTTGTTTATGCGTTAAGGTTAGTAAAGTTCTAATTGAGAGGGTTTTAAGGTTTCTTTAAAAGGAAAAAAACGGAAAATACGTGTCCAATATTTTTAAATAATCTACATGGAAGACAAAAAAAATTGTCAACATACCTACGAGTATTGCCCTGAAGGTCTTTTAAACAAATAACATAACTTAATTCTTACACAATCTTCTTCAAAGTGCCAAGCACTCTCAAGCACCTCGTATTTTCTAGTAATGGTCGCAACGAAGTACAGTCGCTACCATTATCTGAAGTGGTAAATGTCAAACGTGAACTTTGCGTGTTTTCCGCTACATTTGTGACAATAACAATATTGGAAACTTGCTGGGATTCTGTCTGTTTTATGATGCTCAAAATAATGTACCTGTGTCAAAGTGTTATGAGTTGTAGAGTGTTTTTATGGTGTGCGGTAAGACTGTTAACAATAACTGTACTTTGGAACTGGATTTGTTTCTTGGATATTAAAGTTTTTATTCTGGACTAGCTGCTGCCTGCGGCTTCACCCGCGTGGCTTTTTGGACGTGGACTCCTTATAAAACAGCTTTCTGCCAGTGAAAGTCCCGTCAAAATTGGTCCAGCTGTTTCGGAGATTAGCCGGAACAGACAGACAAACCATTTTTTTATCATTTTTTTTTTGTTTTAAGTATCTTATGCATTTAGTAAAATGCTGTTATTTTGACATTTCAAACAGACACTTAAATTTTATTAAGATGTATAGAATAGACGTATAGTTGTATAGATGTATGGATGTATAGACAATGTATAGTTAGCTAGATAGTTCGACATGGTCAATATTAATGGACCCTTTTGAGCGCAGCAAAATAGTAGACGTTCTTAAAAATACGATGATTGCCTCAGAGATTCAAACAGAGAGAACCCTAATATATTCAAAGTTAGAGTAAACAGGCTTCTTCTGGGTAAGCTTACTACATCGTCGACTTTGTCTCTGTCACCTCTGACCTAGACTAGAGTCAAGAGCAAACCCATCTTCTTAAAATTAAAATAAAGAGATATTTGATCAAAATGCTTATTAATTTTAAAGGTAACAATACCGCTGAAAGTGCGATGGCTATTTTAATACAATCTGTGTTAAATAGCTAAATGAATGTTTCAGGTATTTTTTGTAAGTTTTCTTATTCGAGGTGGCGCGGGAAAATAGATCTGCGAAGGACTTGTGGGAGGCCTTTGCCCAGCGGCAGGACAGGATAGGCTAAACAAAACAAAAAAATTGGTTGTCTGTAAAGTCGGTTTACGGACGATAATTTTACGTGATAACGTAACACAAGCCGAACGCTTAGGCCGATCATGCCTCTCTATCGCTTGTTCCGCGCTCTCGCTTGCACGCTCGGCTCAGGCTGAACGTGACAATGAGTCATGCTTTTTCGTGCGTGCAGCCGGCGTTCATCGATTTATTAGACGTTATCACGTCAAAAAGTCGTCTTATTCAACAACTGGTATAAGTAGAGCAATATTTTTCTGAGATAGAAACACAGGAAACGGGTATAAGTATAGAATAACATCAAAAACTGGCCAAGTGCGTCGGACTACGCACAATGAAGGATTCCGTAGTTAGGATGAATTTATCCCAAGCACAATCTTAAAAATGTAGTTAAAAAACATGTTCTCCCATACATTAAAACTGCAAATGTAAGTTTGTACGCATAATATTGGGAGATTTACCATGTAATTTTAAGACCATAGACTTCTTATAGGTTTTCCTGTGATCTTAAAGTACAGAACTTTTTTTAAAATTTTTGGTTTAGTAGGAGGATCGGAGGTCTGGGATATGGGAATGGTACTTTTTCATCTACTTTCTTTAATACGTTTAAAACTATTGATTTTAAATTTTTATAAATAAATGTACTTGAGACTCCCACAATAAGCCTTTTCATTTGACACGGTACAGTGTTATTTTCTCAATTCTCTCAAAAATTAAAAAAAAAAAAAAACAAAATTAAAAAAAAAATTAAAATTCAATAATAAATCAATAATTAAAAATTTAAAAATTCAAAATTCATTTATTTACGTAACATGTCCGTATTTGGGTCACAGAAATTGATGTGCACCGAATTTCAACTAAATTGGTCCATTAGATTCGGAGCAAATTGGCTGTGACAGACGTACATACAGATAGACCGACACACGAGTGATCCTATAAGGGTTCCGTTTTTTTCTTTTGAGGTACAGAACCCTAAATAAAATTTCAAAATAGACAATAATGGACATTGGACATACAGTACAATGTCAAAACAAAAAGCACTAAAATATTCAAACAAAACGAAGCAACATTACATAAAACAACAACGAACTGTATTACCGAGTGTGAAAAATATCAAAAAATGCTGGCAACACCACAAAATATTCATGTCTGGGAACAATGTGCATCTCGCAGCGTTGACATGTAATTTCAGTTCCTCGCATGAGAATGAGGAATAATGTGGCAATGCATCGGATGACCATAATGATTCAGAATTGTATAGACTACAGTTTTCAACTTGATTTTTTGTGAGAAAAATAGACGAAACAGCGAAAATATTGAAGATGGTTATCAATCTGCCTAGCCTTTTCCCAACTATGTTGGGGTCGGCTTCCAGTCTAACCGAATGCAGCTGAATACCAGTATTTTACATGAAGCGACTGCTTATCTGACATTCACAACCCAGTACTGGGTACCACGATACCCATTGGTAAGACTGGTTGTCACACTTTTAGGCTTCTGCCTACCTGTAACGACTGCCAAGATATACTTATGACAGCCGGGACCAACGGCTTAAGAGGGTTGTCACCGGTCCAGTAGCCCACTCCTTTAAAAACATATTATCTCGTGACTGAGAAGGAATTATGAAAAAAATCTCAATCAACTATCTCGGTAAGTGTGTATAGAATTTTCTAATACCTTTTTTAAAGTTTCATATTGAGACACGGTACCGTGTGGTGCCGGACGTAAAGAATAGCACTACCCCATTTCTTCCCATGGGTGTCGTAAAAGGCGACTAAGGGACTTACTAGAGAATGGACGAAAGCTAGCTAGCTTTGCGTTCTCTATGGGGTTTTAACACCATACTGCGATCGCCAACCCGCCTGCCAAGCGTGGTGATTATGGCAAACCCCCCCAATTGGGGAGGCTTATGTCCAGCACTGGACGTCTTTCAGCTGAAATGATTGAGACACGAAGCAATACAATTCGATCTAAATAAAAACGGCACATTCCTCTAGATCGTATTTTGTAGCTTCGTGTCTCAATATGAAACTTTATAAAAGGTATTAGAAAATTTTAGACACACTTACCGAGATAGTTGATTGAGCCGTTTTTCATAGTTCCTTCTCAGTCACGAGATAATATGTTTTTAGAGGAGTGGTGTTAGTGGACCGGTGACAACGCACTTAACGCGTTTTCCGACTTACGACGTTTAAAGCTTACCCAGATAAGAAGCAAAAATAAAGAAAAAAATATGGCGTATAATGTAGGAATGCATCGGATGACGCTAACGACTAAGTTAATGGATGCTAGTCGTTAGGGAAATAAGGTTTACATATAAAATCCGGTCAGGAGTGTGAAACTCGTTATTTTGGTAAACATGTAGGTAACACAGAAAGCAGTCTTTTCACGTAGGTACTTAATATTTTTTGCTGTCATGCTGCTTTGACAGTAATTACAGGTAGCTAGAAACCCAAAAGTCTGGCTAACAGTCTTACCAAGGGTTATCGTGTTTATTTATTTAACACTTTATCACACCAATGCACAGAGACGGACTTAGTGCCATAGGCATTATCTATCAGTCAACCTTTGGATGGTGAAAAGACAAACATTGATAGGTGCAATTACGAAAATTGGAGAATACATTTTATTTAAATAAAATCAAAATCAAAATATTTTATCACACATAAACATACATGGGCACTTATGAAACGTCAGAAGCTAGGTGCACGGTTCCAATTAGTCGTTTCTTATAGAGAAGAGCCGGCAAGAAACTCCACGGTTACTCTTTTAAAAATAATTAGCTTTTACAATATTTTCAAATAACAGTGTTAAAAGGTATGGGAGGACAGTGTAGGCCTTTCAACAATTACCAGGTACTTATCAAAATAGAAAAGTGCCAACAAATCTACACTCTACTAGGCCTGCAACGTTCTCATATTCACAAAATAGAAAAGAATCTATATAAAATATTAAAAAATAGATATATATTAAAATGAAAACCTATTGAAACCAAATGACATGATTTCCATTACAACTACAGTAACAAATCTGAATAAATATCATGTGTACAAAAGCCACTAATAAAGAGTATAAGGATAAACCTTAACTATAAAAAAGATATAAATATCTAATTACATATGATTAGAAGAACAAATAAATACACATAAATACACGAATATACTAAAACAAATAAGACAAACAATGGGATAACATTACCGTTGTTGTGATACTGCCATCTTCTTACGAATGTACTCGCGCACGAAAAAAAAAATTTTTAACTTTAAAGGACGTTTCGCTGCGTGAATCCCAGTAACTGGGTGGTGATAGTCCCTCCATGTAAAATACTGGTATTCAGCTGTACCCGGTCATATTGGAAGCAGTCTTCAACAGGAAAAATGTAGATTGACTTAATAATACATTATTTTATTTCTGTAAGTGGTTTTGTACAAACACTTTTACACACGTCAATCATATTTTAAATATAAACTCCATTTAATATAACATTAGACAAATAACTGTTCTTACCCTTTTGTTATTTCGATGTAAACATTTAATAAACTCCGTTATTTCACTATAAATACAAAGCACTGCAATCTATTTACCAATTAAATTTAAAAAATAACTCTAAAGTGCAGTAATTTCAACAATATTACACAATAACTCTCGTTATTTAACTGTTATTTGTCTAATGCTATAGTAAATGGAGCATAGATGTGGTCTGCGTTTCCTATCTGACTACTCTTAAAACAAAGGCCGAAACAAACTCAGAGGTTATAGTTTCTTTTAAAGTCCAGACATAATCTTGGTCAGATCATTCGCATATCGGCGACGAGAGTGTCAAAACACAATAAATCGTCGGTTTACTGCAAGAACTCATTATTTTTATTTTTATTTTACTGTGGTGTATTTTATTTTGCTCTTGACTCTAGTCTAGGTCTAGATGACAGAGACAGTCTACGATGGAGTGAGCTTACCCAGAAGAAGCCTGTTCACTCTCACTTTGAAAAGATTAGGGTTGTATGCGTTCGGAAACACAAACGCAGGCAGAGAGTTCCACTCCTTTGCTGTGCGCATTATAAAAGACGTTTGAAAACGCTTAGTACGAGTTCGTGGAATATCAACTAGGTAGGGGTGGTAACTTGCAGTGCGTTTAAATGTCCGATGGTAGAAGGGGGCAAGTGGAATGAGGTCGTGTCATTAATGGCAAAAATTCATCAAGTTTATAACGCCTTGAACTCGACTAGTTTTATATAATGTAAAAACTCATTGTGTTTAATTTTTCTTTAACATAATCATAATGAAGATGATATAGGGCAATCAATACAACTAAAACTAATTAGTTGCTCATTTCAAAGTTTTGACTAATATGTCACTTAATGAGTTCTTGCAGTAAATTGACGAAATATAGTTTTTGGGAAACATTTTTTTAATGCCTAAATGTCCATAAAAAAAATTTCTGAGAGAGAGCATATCGTAGAACTTAATAATATATTTAAGAAGACTATTTAATGCTCTATTATATTTTTTATGGAAATTAAAATCTAAAGATTATTCCTAACCCGTAAACTTAGTATTTTTATGTGTTGTGACTCTCTTGTTGCCGATGTGCGTGAAGACCATGTAGATTGGTGTCTGAAATGATCTTTTGAGGAAAGAACCACACATATTGAGTGGTCTTGTCCAGTCAATGCACCCATTTATCAGTAATCGTGAAGCTCAACTCAGCACTTAAGGAGCTCAACGATTCGACAAACAATAAATACCAAAGAAAGGTTAAAAACACTTCGGTAGGCCACATGAAATACTTCAAATGGTTTTGAACGTCATAAAAAACTACACAAAATTCCCTAAAATTTAAACACAAAAAAATAAAAACTCATATTTCATGTTTTTTCAAATATGCCAACCAACCTGTATTACCAAGTTTAGGAAACATTTGAAATGTCTCTTAAGCCTGTTACGAGGCCAACCTGCAAGCTCAGCACATCGTACCGGCAAAGTGATCGATCGTATTACGATACCGCGCTTCCCACGTATCCGACTATTGTCATCGCCTTTCTTTACCTAACTTCGGTGGGAACGGACACTGATACATTAAACCTAATTAATAAGAAATCTATTTTTATAATTCTATGTGAAACTTGTGAACTTTCAATTATATTTCGTAACCTAAAAAGGACTTACTTATTGGAGTTTCCCGACACACGCCCCCACACATATCTGGCGCAGTCGGTGCTCGTTACAGACTTAAGGTGAGGTGATGTGAAATACCTAAAAATCAGGAAAACGCCGCATCAACCGTCTGGACGAAGAACCTATTGGAGGCCTGTCGAGGAAGCTGTTGCTACGGAGATTGGGAAATCCAAAAATCGATGAAACAACGCTCACAAGCAATGCTACTCATGTAAGTACATAAGTCCTATTATTGGTTGTTATATTTTTAACGCAGGGTACTATAATTATCCAACATTTTTCACCCACGTAGTAATAGGGACCTTAGGCTTAGTACGCGGAACCAACTCCGCATTGCGAGAAGTGACTCCTTTCGTAATTTAGAAGATATTTCAGAAACCATGACGGATTCGAGTAGTAGTTCTACATTCGATATGAATCAGATAGATCTAACAGATAAGATTTATAAATCACTTAGACTAGTTCCGGAATTTGACGGAAATCCTAATGTTTTAACTAGATTTTTGAACTTGTGTGATCAGTTAGTGCTCACTTATATAAGTCCAGAATCAGGACGTCAGCTTTCGAACCTATCTTTGATTAACGGAATTTTAAACAAGATTACTGGTAAAGCTGCACGTACTTTGGCAACTAACGGAATTCCAAGTGATTGGAATGGTATAAGATCAACTTTAATAAATACATTTTCAGATCACAGAGATGAATCGTCGTTGTATACTGATCTTTCTGTTTTAGTTCAGGGAACCGATACGATACAAGTATTTTACGAAAAAGTTCAACACTTATTATGCACAATTATGACGTACATCGAATTACACGAATCTATAAAAACTACCATAGAATCTAAACGAACTCTTTATAAAAAACTAGCTTTACAGAGCTTTTTGAAAGGTTTAGTGGATCCACTCGGTTCTAGGATAAGATGTATGAGACCTTCAACTCTTGAAATTGCTCTTGAATATGCTCAAGACGAATTAAATATATTATATTTACAGAAAAGAAACAAAACTATACTATCAAAAGAAAAACTCCAAAATTTTGAGCAGGTTAATCCTTTTACTTCTTGGTCACACCCTAATTTTCGTTCCATTAGGCCAGAAAATCAAAATTCAACATTTCAAGGATACCCGAGATCTCAAATCCAACCTTTAGTATTTCAATGTCCACCACAATATCATGCACGACCAGATCAGTTCAGACAACCCTATCCGAGATCTACAAAGACTCAACAAATATTCAGAGCAGCCCCTACCAACATTTCAACTGGATTTCGAATCCCACTACCCCAAACACCTCAGAATACGAGTAATTATGCAAAACCTATGAGTGGCATTAGTTACCCCGTCGCGCGTACTCTGCCACCCACGAACTACAATAGCAGACGCAATTTGCCACCGATTAATATTCCACAGGTCAAAGAAGCGAACTTCAACGAATCTTTTAACGATAATTATTGCTACTATGATTGTAATATCCAGAACACTGATGTTACTGATACAAATTCAAACCCTGACATTTTTTTGACCGACCTTGAAGTTGACAATCAAACTTTTGATGTCCAAAACCAACAGAACACAAATTTTTACCCAACCTTAGAGAAAAATGCCCCCGAATAGAACTAAATTTGCATAGCAAACGCCATTTACCTTATATTCAGATCAATGATCCACCAATAAAACTTCTAATCGACACTGGAGCAAATGAGTCTTTTATAAGCCCGGAAGCTTACGAAAAATTTTACCCGCATATTCAACTTAACTATGAACCTTTTTTGGTGACAAATACCCACGTGACTACCCAAAACTATTACTCGTTAACTGTGCCCTGTTTCGATGAAGTTAATGATAAAATCCCGATAAAATTATTCCTATATAGATTTCATAATTTCTTTGATGGGTTGATAGGTTGCGAACAATTAAAAAAATGGAACGCAAAAATTGACCTTGCTACGCACACGTTAGAGACCAAATTCACTAAAATTCCTATAGTTTTATATAATCCAGAATGCTTAAACTCTTGTCAAATTACTATACCTGCACAAACTACTCAGTTAATCAATGTGCCTATTACTATTGCGCAGGGAGACATTTACATTGAAGAACAATCAATTTCTGATTGCTACATCAGCGAATGCTTATCTTCCGCTGAAAATAATCATACTAATGTACAAATTTCAAATCCGACGGATAGAGACATCGTAATTTCTCTAACAAAACCTATCATCGCACATATTTTTAACGAACAAACAATGCCAGTAACTCGAGTATTAGACTCGACCGTGAATATTGATATGCGAACTCAGCAAGTCTTATCGCACTTGCGCATAGAACATTTGAACGCAGAAGAGACAGCCAATTTAATTAATCTTTGCAAAGAATATGCCGACGTATTTTATCTCGAAAATGAACCATTAACCTTTACTAACGAAATCAAACATCATATCAGAACCGTAGACGATAGGCCGGTATACAGTAAAAGCTACAGATACCCTTATGTGCATAAGAAAGAAGTACAAAACCAAATTGAATCGATGCTACACGAAGGTATTATTCAACCATCTTCATCGCCTTGGAACGCCCCAATATGGATAGTACCAAAAAAAAGTGACGCGTCTGGCAAGGTTAAGTGGCGCTTAGTCATTGACTTTCGCCAACTCAATGCAAAAACGATTAATGATAAATATCCGATCCCGAACATTAATGATATTTTAGACAAGTTAGGCAGATGTTTATACTTTTCGACATTAGATTTAAAATCTGGATTTTTACAAATTCAGTTAAATCCGTCTGATATTCCGAAAACGGCATTTAGTGTAGAACAAGGCCATTTTGAATACGTTAGAATGCCCATGGGATTAAAAAACTCTCCGGCTACTTTTCAACGAGTGATGGACAATGTCCTTCGTGGATTACCAAATTGTACCACATACATGGATGATATTTTGGTATTTTCGACGTCCTTGCAAGAACACATAGTTAATTTACGTGCCATTTTTGACCGTCTTAGAAATTCAAATTTAAAAATTCAGATGGATAAGTCGGAATTTCTCAAACATGAAACGCCCTATCTTGGTCATATAATTACTACAGATGGTGTGAAACCAAACCCGGATAAAATATCAGCTGTTGTAAATTATCCGATTCCGAAAACCCCTAAGCAGATCAAAGCATTCTTAGGTTTACTTGGTTATTACAGACGTTTTATACCGAATTTCGCACGTGTCACTAAACCCTTTACGTCATGTCTTAAAAAAGGCGCTAAAATAAATTTGACTCCAGAGTACCTGTCCTGCTTTGAACACTGTAAAACTCTTCTTACAAATGACCCTATTCTAACATATCCAGATTTTAGCAAAGAATTTATGCTAAGTGCTAACCACAGACGCCTCAAACGTGGCCTTGGGAGCAATACTTTCTCAGGGACCTATCGGGTCTGACAAACCAATAGCCTACGCGTCTAGAACTTTAAACGATAGTGAAATTAATTATTCTACGATCGAGAAAGAGCTACTCGCAATAGTCTGGGCTACAAAATATTTCAGACCTTACCTTTTCGGCAGAGAATTTAAAATAATAACTGATCATAAACCCTTAATCTGGCTTATGAATCTTAAAGAACCAGGTTCACGCCTCACGAGATGGAGACTGAGATTAGCAGAATATGATTATACTATTGTTCATAAAAAAGGAAAAATCAATACTAATGCGGATGCTCTGTCTCGTATTCAAATTAACCAAAATGAAACTATATCCTTGTTCGTTAATCACTCTGATACATCTTCTACATTAACTGCTGAAGGTAATAGTCCAATACATTCGTCATCAACTCTCACGGCTTACTCAGTTATTGATGGAGGATCGAATGACCCACAGAATCAAGAAGGTACAGCCTCCCCACATATTTCAACCATACACACGAGCTTAGAAAACCCTGTTCTGGAAATTCCAATATCGAACGAACCTTTAAATAAATATAAGAGGCAGTTAGTCATTAATATAATAAATGGTAACCCAAAAAGTAGACCAACGACAACTCAACCTTTTCAGTCCTTTCAGAAAACTACTGTAGACATTAACGAACATAGCATTGAAGGAAGTCTTATTAACGTTATAAAGTCTCACGTCGATCCAAAACTCCGGACAGCGATCCTTGTAAATCCTATCGAAAAAATGTTGAGTATTATACCGATTTTACAGCAAACTTTCGAAAATTCATCCATAAACTTAGTTTTAGTCAAATATGAAGTACTTAACGTTAATGATCAGTTAAATCAATCAGAAATAATACAAAAATACCATGAAGGCAAGACTAATCATCGCGGAATCAACGAAACCTATCTTTCGCTGTCACAACGTTATTTTTGGCCGAAAATTAAAATAGATATTACTAAATTTATAAACGAATGCAATATATGTAGATGTGCGAAATATGATCGAAATCCAATACGCCCGCAGTTCAGAGTTGTACCTCCACCAACTCAACCGTTCGAATTAGCACACGCAGACGTTCTGACTGTTGACCATGACAAATACTTAACCATCATAGACTCATTCTCTAAATACGCTCAGGCGTATCTTTTACCCGATTGTACTGCACCCAATATATTAAAAGCCCTTTTAACTTATAGTACTCATTATGGCTTTCCTTTAAATCTAACTACGGATCAAGGTACTGAATTTAGAAATCAAGTAGTGTCAGAATTTCTCCGTTTGCACAAAATAGAACACCATATGACTAGTGCCTATGCACCAAATGAAAACGGCATCATAGAACGTTTCCACAGCACGCTTTTAGAACACTTACGATTATTTAAAATTCTACATAAAAACGAACCCATTCGAAATCTTATACCGTACGCGTTAATCGCCTATAATAGCTCTATCCACAGTTTAACTAAGTGTAGACCATTTGATATAATTTCTGGACATTTCGATCCTCGGAATCCTATTGATTTAAACATGACAGAACGATATCTTCAAACTTATATTCAAGAACATCGTAGTCGAATGGAAACGGTATATAAAATTATTCATGATTCTGTATTATCCGATCGTATAGGTATAATGACTCGGCGTAATGCAGATAGGGAACCCGTTTTAGATTGTGAACAAAATCAAGTCATACATATACGAAATCCAATGGCAAGTAGACAAAAATTGGCACCTCGGTTTATTCAGGACAAAGTAGTTAAGAACTTACCTGTACATATATACACCGCAAAAAGTCGTGGTCCGGTCGCAAAATCACGATTAAAAAGACCACCGAAGAAATGACATTCTTCATATCATTGTTACAGGTACTTCTTATCGCTGCCGGTTTTCCTAGCTGGTGCTCAAGACATACGTTTTGACAGCCTAGACAATGGACCTGGCATACTACCATTTAATCTCGGTGCTACCAAAATTATATCTCACTTCCACACATTTTTACAAGACATTGACCTTAAAGAAATTGAGTCACATGTAAACACTATCAAATCCCAACTCGCTGTCGCTACACATAAATTATCACATAGGGACAGCTCTCTCTTCAACCTTCAGATTAAACATTTATACGTAAAGTTAGATAGAGTTTCAGCGCAGTTAGATACATTTAGGCCCACCAGAGTTAAGAGAGGCCTGATCAATCCAATAGGCACAATCATCAAAAGTATTTCTGGAAATTTAGACAACGATGATGCTCTGAAATTTGAAAATGCATTACGTATCTTAAATAAAAATGATCAAACTTTGTCACAATCATTTAATAAACATATTACTTTATACAAAGGTATGACGATTCAGCAAAACCAGATAATCCGCAATCTTTCGATTAATCAGGGAAAATTGGAAAAAGCTCTTTCTTATGTCATGAATATGACTAATAATGATAATGAGCAAATAATTCATTACGCTCATCTTGTGCAACTTTTCGCGATTCTGACCGAAAATGTACAAGAACTACTGAGTGAAATTAATAGAATAGAAAATATATTAGCCTTTAGTCGAGATAAATCAGTTCATCATTCTATACTTTCTGTAAAAGATCTTAAAAATATGATACGCCAACTAAAAAATATCTATAGTTCCGACGAGATAATTGATCTAAATATCAGAAATTATTACGAGATTCTTAACTTAGCTTCATTTTTTACCGAGTCCACAGTTGTAGTAGTCATAAAGTTTCCTATTACATTTACTACTGAGTATCAGTTATATGAATTGTGCCCCGTTCCAAATAAGAATAGCGTAATTATAGTACCACCTGCACCTTATATAGCATCCAATTCTCAGGAATTTGTGTATATAGAGGCTGAATGCCCGAAGGTCAGCACCTGGCACCTATGCGAGCAGAGGATCGTCCACCAAATTATGTCAAAAATAGACTGTATTCAAAAACTCATACAATCTCAGGAGCTAGATGTAACGTGTATAACCACGCCTATCTCTCTGACTAAGGAAGCTATGATCGAGCTAGACAGCTACCATTACATCATTGCTTTTCCCAACAGTACAAAAGTCAAACTATCCTGTGGCAAAGAACGATATCAGATGTTACAAGGAAGCTTTTTGGTCACCGTTCCTCAAGGTTGCAAGATAAAAACCCCAGAGATCAGTATAATCAATTTGGATAACAAATTAGTCGGGCAACCATTAGAAATCATGGCTCTACCGCACTATGAGATATTAACGAAGACACGCAGTTTTCATTTGCAGACTACAGATTTAAGCAGTCTTCGGGAAATTCAGGACCAAATTACCATGCAAGATGAAATACAAGTTAAATCATTAGACACGATTGGAATGTACCATACCACAATTCCATTTTATACACTCCTACTATTCGGTGCAGCCGCACTCAGCATCTTATATATTATACGTCACCGCCGTCGAGCTGCGAAAGTAAATATTACGACTCAAACAGCTAATACGAGTACCGAGTTGACAGAAGATGATAAAAGAGCCGCAACTTTTGGAGTCAAGGTCACCAAATAGTTGCTTATCTGGCAAGGGAGGTGTTACGAGGCCAACCTGCAAGCTCAGCACATCGTACCGGCAAAGTGATCGATCGTATTACGATACCGCGCTTCCCACGTATCCGACTATTGTCATCGCCTTTCTTTACCTAACTTCGGTGGGAACGGACACTGATACATTAAACCTAATTAATAAGAAATCTATTTTTATAATTCTATGTGAAACTTGTGAACTTTCAATTATATTTCGTAACCTAAAAAGGACTTACTTATTGGAGTTTCCCGACACACGCCCCCACACATATCTAGCCTGAAAACAACACAACAACAATACAATATTATTATTATAAATATTTTATTAATACAGCATTAAGTCCGCCTCTGTACATTTTTTTGTGCTTAAAGTATTAAATAAATAAATAAATATTTTTTTCATAAATCAGCAACATTAAGTCAACATTAAGCAATCGTACATACGTGGAATCAGAAATAGATATTATTATCGTTGTGCTTTCCTAGACGATCCCTTTCAAAGAAGCTCTTAGTACCATATTTCCGTAAAATCCCAAGGGATTCGCGAAACTCTTATGAAAGAAAACCAGATCCAGAAACAGAAATGTTTAAGTCGAAGTATACCAACCACTGAGCCAAATTCGTCAAAATTTTATGTATTTTACGGGGTAATTGCGTGAAACATCTAAAATGGCAATCGATTACATACCTTTCATTTTAATGCTTCAGCTACGTTCATTGCATTATTTCGGTATATAAAGATCACCCATCCACGGACTAACCGCGGCAAGCGTAGCTTAACCTGATCGTTCCTCCCGGCTATTATTACTTAGTCACCAGCCCCTAACAGCATGAAATCCTGGACTATTCACAGCCATGACAATCCCACGAATAAGACGGTATATACGAGAATTACATTAAGTTAGGTAAACAATTAAATACTCGGTATGTGCCGAGCTCAATGTTTGTGGAAGAGATTTGTATATGTAATCGCAGAGAATCCCTGCATGAGAACGAAGCAAATATTAATACAGCTTTTATGGTAATCCGAATGTGGAAGTCATATTTAAGGTCGTTTTCTGATTTATCGGGTTGGTTTTGTTGCGTCGAGAAATTAACAAACTAAAAAAAAGAAAAATAACTTTAATTTTGGAAGTCGGTTTCTTTGGTTCCGTATTTTCGTTTTTTGCGACCCGTTCCAACGGTAAAGGGTGTTGTAGCTGAAGCGACCATCGATGAACGGTGTTTTCGGCGAATAGTTCTATCGGCGATGGATTTATTCGTGGAATCAACCGTTGACTAAAAGTGATTTCGGCGAACCGTACCATCGGCGAAGAGTAATTCGCTACGCCGTTCTGAGCTCGAAATTGTCCGTATATTCAAATCACAAAAGTCATTCCTTGACAGTCGTGTGAAATGGCTGTAACACGAAAAATTTACGTAGTGGCAAATTGATAAACAATTAATTGAAAACAAAACTTGCATACTTTTGTGCAAGTTACAGGAATAATTTTTTGGGGCTTTATAAATATAAGAGCATTTGTTGCATCATTTTCACATCGAATAATTAGGAATTGACCTTAATCGTATTTGAATTGCAGTCCAATATACTCAAAATGTAATATAATTCATGGATTATTTTCGGAAAAAACGTAATTACAGTAAGTATGTGATTATGACCATTATTGAGATGACTGATGCTTAAGTCCCAGTTTTTATATAGATCATTAAAAATATTGTGAAATTCGTACACGCGACTAATACACAGTATTAATATGTGATTCAGTACTTAGCTGCAGTTATCTTATAAAACTATATTGATTCAGTTTATTTTGACGTGACAACGTCTAATAAATCGATGAACGCCGGCTGCATGCACGAAAATGTCCCGTTACGCTCATTGTCCCGTTACGCTCATTGTACGCTTGCGCCGCATCAATGTTTTGTTATGACGTTGTCACGTTAAACTATCGTCCGTAAACCAACTTTACAGACAACCAATTTTTTTCAATTACGTTTTTGTAACATTTACGACTCAAAACGACCGAGGCTAAAAAGCAACAACCTTAGAACATTAAATCCAAATGATACCAAACCGCTTGCATTTAAACTTGCATCGTAAAAGAAAACTGTGAACCCATATACAGCAAACAGTTCAGGTCCATATTCCCACGTCCATGTTTGGACATAACCACTGTAGTTATTGAAACAAGGTTCCTGAAGAGCATTTTACAAACAGAGACAATACAAAGTGGTTTGGAGACACTTCTCCAGGAGTTCCTACCATTTGCTGTTGCTGTAAATGAGATGAGATGAGCTTTACTAAAGTGTGATTTTGGTTGAATCTGAACTCGACATGTTCACACAAAACAAACTACTGAAATATATTGCGCTGTAGTATTCTTACCCTTCATTTAAATTATCTGTACCTATCTACATACCTACTTAGATGTTTAATTAAATAGTATACCGAATGTTTTAAAACGAGCGCTTATCCTGCCGACAAACTGTCACGCAGTTTGATAGGTTTATAAAAAAGTGTTTGGTTCAAATACATGATTTATTATTATTTTTATTTTTATTTATCATAATTTTTAACTAATAGACATCCAGTCAGCCAGACGACTAAGCCGCACTAGGCCCGCGTGGTGATTTATGGCCCACTTTCTCTCACAGAGAGGGCTGTGTTATTTTGAAATTTGATTTTTTTATGGGTTGCCTGTTACCTGGAGGACATACAAGGCAACGAAAAGTTGCCTTGTATGTCCTGGATATTCTTCAAAACAGATGCAGACGAATCTTCGATCTTTTATACAAATAAAATTGAAGTGTCTGTTTATAATGTCAAAATAACCGCTTTTTACAAAACTTATAGCTTACAGCTTACAACTAACAGCTTTTTTTTTTTTTTTTTAAATGCATATGAAAATATAAATACGATTCTTACAAAAAAAAAAAAATGTATTGGATGTCTGTAAAGTTGTTTTACGGCCGATAGTTTAACGTGACAACGTAATAACAAAACATTGATGCGGTGCAAGCGTACAATGAGCGTAACGGGCCAATGAGCGTAACGGGAAAATGAGCGTAACTGGACAATGAGTCATCCTTTTTCGTGCATGTAGCCGGCGTTCATCCATACAATGAGCGTAACGGGACAATGAGCGTAACGGGACAATGATCGTAACGGGACAACAAGCTTAACGGGACAATGAGTCATCCTTTTTCGTGCATGCAGCCGGCGTTCATCGATTTATTAGACGTCACGTCAAAAACTTGACAATATTTAGTACGAGTATAGAGTACAAACAAAGTAGACACTAACGAAATATAACTTCTTCTTTTACAATATTGTCACTCATAATTCGACCCAAGATTATTCTACAACCTGTAGTAAGATGTTTCTATATCCCTCGTGAGTATAACACAGTTTTCGTTGGAATGACTCGTCGCTAGCCACTTTCGTATGCAATTGTCCGGTGGCTTATGTGATACCCGCTGAAGTACAGGTATAAAGAGGGTAAATAGAATGGGATAAATTATAAGTAATACTGTTTTTATACTGGTGGTACTGTGGCTTTTAGCTGTTGATGTTTTTAGTCTGTGTTTTTGTGAACATTTTCATGGTCGCACGTGACAGAGTCACCATCTGTTTCATTTCTATGTTTAGATCATGACATCAGCCGCATCCCGCGCCGGCCTAGAACACCCTACCGGCACGGTGGCTGGATACATGACGCTGGATATGCAGCAGGGGGTCCTGTGAATTTTCAAGTCCTGTTGACGGAGTTGATACATGTGGTATAAGTGCACAGTGACATACCGCAGTGTCTCAAGACTAAAGTCTTTGACTTGTGCGTATTGCCAGTGATGACCTATGGTAATGAAACGTGGTCGCTCACAATGGGTCTTATTAGAAGGCTAAAAGTTACACAAAGGGCAATGGAGGGGGCGATGCTTAGTTTTCCTACGTGATCGAATCAGAAATGAAGAGATCCACAGGAGAACCAAGGTAACCGACATAGCCCGAAGAATTGCGAAACTTAAGTAGAAAAATGAGTGAAATCCATTCAGTAAACTATTCTGAACAAACTACGTTGATAATGTGTATTAATTCAGTTCCACATTGTAGAGGGTAGTAAAGATCGTTGAACTACCAGCCGCCCCCGCAGCACATGTTCCATTGTCCCGGCACTCATTACTGGCTCCCGGACAACCATTGTATCACATATATCTCGGGATTTATATTTTAAAAGCAACACTTTTTGCTTTACCAGATGAAATTGTGTGAAATGAGTGTTGATTAAAGTAGCGATTTTGTTTTGTTTTATTCTGAAACAGGTGGAAATGTGTATCTTGTTTATTAATGGAATGTTTTAATAATAACCGTGAATATACCGTCTTATTCATAATAAAGTTATCCACTTCAAAAACCTATTTTAGCTGTCGAACTGTTTTGTCCCTTTCTGTCTAACTTCATTTTAACTTGACAGGAAGGGACAAAACAGATCGATAGCTCAAATAAGTTTATGAAGCAGATAACTTTGTAATGAATAAGACGGTTAGTCTTCTTGATCGATTGCGATAACGGCGACCCTTTGAAATTATTATTTCCTAGCGTATCTATTGTATATATAGCGCCCTAATATAACTCGCCAGACTCAATATTGATTTATATGCCCCGAATACAAATCAATATTGAGATTTTTTTTTATATTTTATATTCGGGGCATATAAATCAATATTGAAATTTTCAAAAAATACAACTCTATTCCTTGGAATAGAGTTGTATTTTTTGTGATTAATATACTTTAATTCGCACACTGACTTATTATATGTAAAAATTTTAAGAAAATCATCTACTCTTACAATATTTGTAAATATGTGAGCACCACGTATATATCGCATAATTAATTTGTCTATCATTACATCACTTTTCATTCTGTTTACCTATTGTGGTATAGTAATATTATTGTAGTACATCGTCTTCTAATACCTATAATTATTAATTAATGTACACAAAATATTGTTAACATTTTAAAAGAGTAAGTATGGAGTTTCTTGCCCATTCTTCTCCATACGTAGGGTTTTGGAAGGGGCAACTAGGATCAATTATTATTTTTGTAATTTTTGACGCTCAAACGTGCCTTTTATCTGCCTATTTTTAACCCCCGACTTTGACTTTGTTGATTTGACTTTGACTTTGTTGGCCGACAGAGTTAAAGGTATAGGAATTGGAGACGAAGCCCTCCAATACCTATACTTTTAACTCTGTCTCTGTCTCTCTGTCTCTCTTTACGTATTTGGTGTTTTTCGGTTTGTGTATCGATTCGCTCAAGTAATTGAAGAGGTACTACGTCAATGAAATGGGCAGCACAGTTATAGTCAGCTCATAAAAATAAAATGAGATAATAAATTTTCAGAGTTTCCAAAATGCTTCATTAGCTTTCTGGAGCATTACAGCTCTGAATAAAGTTTTGGCTACTTTCTTTGATCCATACTGAACTCTTAGTGATTGGTATGAATGAATGGAATGTGTTACAAAACAATGAATGCGTAATATTCGATAGTACTAATAATTTGAATACCGCACTTACATTATGTCAATACCTTCGATACTAAAACAGTGTTGCAATAACAATGACCATCGAAGTATGTGTTTTAACTACAAAAGCAATGGTGGTTTCATATATAGCGTACCAAATTGCTCAATAAATTATATTACAATAACCTCACCATACCAGACCATATACTTTTCGTCCTTTTGAGGTTATATAGTGGTATTTTTACTGCAAAAAAAGCCACGATTCTCTATATTTTACCGTAAATTAATCATGTAATATTTTATGTAACTATAACAGTCTCCGTTGTACCAAAACTTAGGCAGTATACTCGTAAAATGTCTTAGTTTCGCACTGGTCCTTAAATATGGAACCTTAAAAATCCAACAAAATACCAACATTGAGCGAACTTCAGAACATCGTAAAATACAAAGTCGTATAGAAAGTTGCCATGCATAAATCGACAACATCTGATATTGAATATATCGGTGAACGTATCATAAACCCAGCTCAGTGGCGTCGAGATAAACTTGTAAAAATTGTATACTTTTGTAAACAAGACGCTCGCGGTAATGTTTGGGGATTAACTCTAATTAAAAGATATTATCCACATCGAAGGATCGCTTCTCGAAGTTGTGAAGGAATATGTCTACCTAGGGCAAGTCATCCAGCTCGGTAGACACAACTTTGAGAAAGAAGTCGACAGGAGGATCCGGTTGGGCTGGGCAGCGTTTGGAAAACTCCGTCAAGTCTTTTCGTCGCCTATACCGCAATGTTTGAAAACTATGGTCTTCAACCAGTGCGTCCTGCCCGTTATGACATACGGTGCCGAAACGTGGATACTGACTGTCGGGCTGGTCCACAAATTTAATGTTGCTCAGCGTGCTATGGAGCGGGCTATGCTCGGAGGTTCTTTGAAGGATAAAAATCAGGAATGAAATTATGCGGAAGAGAACTGGAGCTACCGACATAGTTTGCAGAGTAAGCAAGCTGAAGTGGCAGTGGGCTGGCCATATTTGTCGGAGCAGACGAGTCCTGGAGTGGAGACCGCGTATCGGCAAGCGTAGTGTGGGACGCCCCCCAGCTAGATGGACCGACGACCTCAAAAAGGTGGCTGGGATAGACTGGATACGGAAGGCGGAGGACAGGGTGTTATGACGCAGCATGGGAAAGGTCTATGTTCAGCAGTGGACTGCGATAGGCTGAGTTGATTGATTGATTGATTGAAAAGATATTAACCTAACTCTAACCTACCTCTGCCCTCTTTAAGGCTAAATGCAGGCCCGGAGGGTAGTCGGGTTCGTCGCTAAATAATAACAGCCACGCCGGTCGATATCCAAGGGTGAGCAACGCTTGCAGAGGTCGGTCCGTGGATGGGTGAGATCTCTCCATGCCTAGAAAACAAAGAAAGAAAATAAAATATTTATGAGGCAAAGAAAGAACAAATTAGGGGAAAATATGCGTCACATCCACGCAAAACGGCCATCGCTCAGCATGATGCTACACAAAGCCCCTGCGTTAGTTTTCAGCGACAACCTCAAAAAAACACGTTAAGCAGTAGGTTCAGGCTGTAATTCGTTGATCTTTAACAATCGTTACAGGTAAAAAAGACACCGCTCGTCGCAATACACGCGGTGCCTTTGTGTCGCGTCGCCTGTCGCGCTTGTTTGTAACAGCCTTAAACAGAAGCCCGAAAGTCTGTCTCCAGTCTTACCAAGGGATATCGTGCTATCCAGTTACTTCTATCGGCAACTAGAATCAATTATTGTTGTAAATTTTGACGTTCAAAAGTGCCTTTTATGTGTCTATTTGAAATAAATGATTTGAGTTTGACTTTGACTTGGTTGTGGAGGTTCGATAAGCAAACGCTCCATGTTAGCTGCACTCTGCTAGACTGGAAGCCGACCTCAATATAGTTGGGAAAAAGCAAGGCAGATAGGCCTTGGGGGTTAACACAGTCTTACCTACAATTGGTCATTATTATTCGTAAAGAGAAATGGCACGCTAAGTGTCGAGCGATTTTATATCAAGTGCGGGGCGACTATAAACCGTCACCTTGAATTGTCCTGCAGTTAAGGCGCTATGATCAAGCCGGTAGAAGAAGGCTCGTGATGTCACGAGTGGTTGCCTCGCGCATTTGGTAGGTAATTAATAGTAATTCATAGTAATATTTTTATTATTTTATCAAAAAATCGCAGCGAATTGTGCTAAATAATTATACTATCTTTTAATTTATGTAAAACATAAAAAAAATCTCTGTTTTGCAGTTATGAGATTGATTAAACATTACAAAAAGGGGCAAGTTTTGGATTTTTTTTCTATCCAGAAAACTTAATCTAATGGTGACACACATCCACATCCTTAAACAAGATATATCTTTTAAACCGACTTCAGAAAAGGAGAAGGTTTTAAGCCGACTTCAGAAATATATCTTTTTTTATGTTTGTTCATGGACAACTTCTTCGTTTATGAACCGATTTTGATGATTATTTTTTCTTAGTAAGGAGATATCCCATGGGTGGTACCATGATAAGGAAACCAGGATCTGATGATGGAATCTATGAAGAATTGAAGGAACTCCTCAAATATTATAGCGATTTTTGTATTATCATCAACAACTCAAGCGTTTGCATTCAGTGGAAGTGGAACTTATGAAGAAGACCAAAAATGGCCATTGGAACTCCTCATTGATAAGTATTTCACGGGTGGCGATAAGATATCTTGATTAAGATAGTTAAGCGACTATGAAGCATATTTAAATAAATAATTCTGATGAATATGGTACCACCGAATTGATCTGAAGATGAAGCCGGAAAGTATGCACCGGAACTAAAATAATGGATCCGAGCCGTGTTTGGACTTATTGGAATTGTCATGAGATGCACTCGGGCTATTATATATAAATGGTTACCTATAAACCGATTTTTATTAACTTTGCTAGGGTAGTTTGTTTGAGTTAGCTTCGATAATACGTATTTAATCCACTTCGTATATCTTGTGTGACTGTTGTTTGAACGGTGTAGGAAGAAGTGGTGATCGAATTGTTGTGGGGTAGGTACCATAACTAAAAACTATTTTTTTTTTTTTCAGAATTTTGTAACACTGATTTTTATGTTTCCCATGGATGAAAATTATTTTTTAGAATTGATTACAAAACATCGGTTCATTGCGATGGCAGTTTAAGGCGGTATGCTCCGACAGAGACCGCGCTTACTAGTTTTATGAAACTAGTAAAATAAAACTAGTAAAAAATATTTAATAACCAGTTGTGTGCAAATAGCTTACACGTTCCAATACGTGTATGGCCAAAGAATATTACACTACCTTTTTATTCATAATAAAATTATTTTCTAGAATTGATTACAAAACATCGGTTCATTGCCATGGCAGTTTAAGGCGGTATGCTCCGACAGAGACCGCGCTTGCTAGTTTCATAAAACTAGTACACAAAACTACATAAAAAGGTAGTGTAATATTCTTTGGCCATACACGTATTGGAACGTGTAAGCTATTTGCACACAACTGGTTATTAAATATTTTGATTGCAATAATTTATAACATAAAATGATTGATTTTTAAAATGACAACATTCCCATCAACGTTTGTTTAAGTAGAGCTCTTTGTGAAAAAAAAAAAAATTATTGGGCTCGTTGCGGAGAGAAATTCCACCAGACCTAAGTCTGCCGTCAAGTAGCGTTGCAGTGTTCTGGTTCGAAGGGTGTAGGTACCAGCGTAGTTACAGGCACATGAAACATTTCAGCTTTTCAAACTAAAACTCAAATGATTTATTTCAAATAACTACCAATTACAGGTACTTTTGAATTTATTGTCAAGGGCATGGGCGTACCCAGCATTTTTTGGGGTGGGGCAGAAGAAATGAACTCGATAAGTAATACGAATTTAGAAATGCTCGCTATTTACTAACCTTATTTCAATATTAACCTGCGGGGCTTCTGGCTAAATCTAGCAAACATTTCGTTTTAAAATTTTGTGCTATATAATTATTGATGGCAGAGGATATAGATTTTGCATCCATAGCAGTCAATTCCACAAAACCTAGAAACTCTTCACGAACCGACATTTTTCTTCATAAAAAATCTAATACCAATGGAAGTTGCGCTTTGCCTGATATGTCGCAGCTGTCGTCTGCCAGGATACTGAAGGCACGTGTATTCTTTACATCAGCTGTGATATTGTCTCGATTAAAATCAAAATCAAAATATTTTTTTTCACATAAACCTACATGGGCACTTATGAAACGTCAGAAGCTAGGTGCATCATGTGTCTCTAATGATATCCCCAAATAGATCGATTATTTATATTTAATTAATTTTGTTACTTAATAAACCCAATTTTTTAGCTTCGAGTCAGGGACCCGGGTGAGGCAGGTGCCCCACCTTGCCGCACCATGGGTATGCCCATGGTCAAGGGGCCGGTCAGTCGGAAAGATGAAGCTACCCTACTAGCATTTTCCGTTGGCATTTAGTTGGGCCACTTTCAGAGGTACATACATATGTGGCCCAACCAAACGCCAACAAAAATGCTACATAAATGCTAGTTGCCCATTCCAAAGCGTAGTAGGTACCTATGGAGAAAAATGATCAAGCAACTCCACGGACACTCTTTTAAATCAAAGTATGGTTACAAAATATTGGTTACATCAATTTTGTTGAAATTATGCACGTGAAAACGATGCCGAACATTAAAAGCGTTCGTAATAGTTAAAAACCAATTCAAAAATTAAATTAAGGCTCCTACAAACAGATGGCCAGTCCCCACTGACGGCGCCCGTTCACGAACATGACGCATGGATTAACACCATTCATCTGAGCCATTTTGAAGGGAGCTTAATGATCTAACACACGCGAAAGCATCAGCGAGACATTAGAGTGAGCATGACATACTCTCAGCCGCTAGGGTACATTCAAGCCAGTCTTTATCTCTGGAATGGCATCGCACCTTTGCTGCATTCGGTATTGCTGATGTCGATATGATCGGTGGTAGTGACCACCTACCATCAGGTGATAGGATGGTTCATTATCATCATCATTTCAGCCGAAACAAGTCCACTGCTGGACATAGGTTCCCCCAATTGAGCGGGGGTTTGCCAAAATCGCCACGCTTGGCAGGCGAGTTGGCGATCGCAGTATGGTGTTTAAAAATGCATAGAGAACGCTGCTGCCCATTCTCAAGTAAGTCCCTTAGTCGCCTTTTACGACACCCACGGGAGGAAATAGGGTGGTGCTATATTCTTTACGTCCGGCACCACACGAAACTATAGGATGGTTACCATATTATTATTATTATCCTTGTTTGCTACCCAACAGTAGGTATAAAAAAATCTTTACGACTCGTATGTCGTAAAACAATACAAATTAAGGTAATTTCGATATTGCATAACGACAGATTTCCATGGAAATGAGAATTAATTAAGTAAACCATATTGCATTGCGGTGAAGATTTACATGCAAATTGGAACAAGATATTTTTATTGAAAATAACATCGTCATTTAACTTTATTTTAAAACCGATTAAAGTATGACCTACATATTACACAGAAAAAAAAAGTAGTTGCCACAATAAAGATTTTGTTTAGATTGAATAAGTAGGAGCCTATCAAGCACAATGATCATAGCTACTACTTTTATTTGATTGAAATTTGAAACGGGATCTTAATTGGAGTTATCACAAAACCTATTTGCAGCAATCAAGTCAAAACATAGTTGCTCCAGCCAAGATTATTAGAAGTTACAATGATCTTTATTGAAGTAATAAAATGCTTGATTGACTCAACTAACTTACTATGTAGTAATTTTTTTTTTAATTTGTCTCTTTTTTAACTCTTCTACAATGATGTCATGTTAAGGGTAATCGAGAAACTTGTTTGACCGTTCAATCATTTGAACTAGTATTGCTGCAATCATGTCGTCATGATCAACTTAACTAAGATTTTGATTAATATAAATAAGATATCGTCAATCAAGCTAAAAAGTCATAGATTGAAGTGCATTTTTTTCCAGTGTACATAATTTTGGTGATGGCTTGTAATTTTGTTTTTAGGATTTTTCAACTGACATTATGCTTATTGGGGTAGATTTCCAGTCCAATCTCAATGCAATGAAAAGTTACCTAAAAAGCAATCTTCAGCATATACAGCAGCGATTTTGTCTGAGAAATTCGGTAATGCAATAGTTATTGTGCTGTAAATAGTGTGTAACGAGTATTTTCTAAATTCGTTCGAATTTACATTACGTTCACTCCACACGTTCGCGCTAGGCCCACTTGCCATAACTTTGCCATCCTAAAGCTGGGCAAGACATCGTCTTGAAGAACACTATTTTCCCACAATATCGAGCCCTCAACAAATTGCATCAAATACACTGTCAGCAACGGCAATAACCACAATAAAACTCACCCGCACTACATTTTTACTTGTCGCTTGCTAACCGTACATACTGTTTGCAGAGGAAACCGTTGTAACACACTTTATCTTTTCCTTTAGGAGATTATTCTGTGTTGCGTTGAAATAACTCTATTATAAGTTGGAAATTGAGTAGAGCAATGGTGGCCCAGTGGCAATATTTATTTATTTAATACTTCAAGCACAGAAATGTACAGAGGCGGACTTAACGCCTAGGCATAGGTATTTTCTACCAGTCAACCTTTGGGTGATGCAGAGACAAACCGTGGTAGGTGCAATTACAATTTGCGCGCAGCAAAGGAGTGGAACTCTCTGCCTGCGTCTGTGTTTCCGAACGCATACAACCCTAATCTATTCAAAGTGAGAGTGAACAGGCTTCTGCTGGGTAAGCTCACTCCATCGTAGACTTTGTCTCTGTCATCCAGACCTAGACTAAAGTCAAGAGCAAACTCATAGTAGAATAAAAAAAAATACGAAAAATCTAGGAATAACTATAAAGATAATTACAAACTATAAATATAATATATATATATACCAAATTTCCAATTTCTATATTATTAATACAAGTACAAATAAACATACATAAATACACGAATGTACTAAAACAAATAAGACAAACAATGGGAAAACATTAACGTTGTGATGATACTGCTAGCTTCTTACGAATGTGCTCGCGAACTTTCAGTTTAAATGATAGTCGGTTGATTGCCATAGCCGCGACTTACGAGTTGTATGTTGTAGGTTCGAACCCAGACAGGCGCTTTACTATGTGTAAACTGTTTCATCACCACTGCTCTCAAAACGGTGGAGAAAAAAAAGGGGCTATGGAGAGGGCTATGCTTGGAGTTTCCCTATGTGATCGAATCAGTAATGAAGACATCCGCAGGAGAACCAAGGTAACCGACATAGCTCGAAGAATTGCCAAACATAAGACTTAGTGGCAATGAGCAGGGCACATTGCTCGCAGAACAGATGGGCGTTGGGTCTGAAAGGTTCTGGAGTGGCGACCGCGTACCGGCAAACGTAGCGTAGGAAGGCCTTGTGAAAGCCGCAGGAATCCGCTGGATGCGGGAAGCACGGAACCGGTCGAGGTGGTGGTGCTTGGGGGGAGGCCTATGTCCAGCAGTGGACGTCTTTCGGCTGAAATGATGATTTCCTGCTTGGGCTGTTTTACTTTAGCAAATAAATCGTTGAAGTACTTCAAATCTTTAAGGAACCACCTCTCTTGTACCAGTTCACAGATTACACATGGCGACACAATTCCTGAAATCATCTCCCAGATTTTTTCAATAGGTATGATAAATCCCTTATTTCAGCATAATTTCCATTTAAACTCAAAATCATTTACAGGCACTTTTGAATTGTCAAAGAGACGGTCAGTTAGTCAGAAAGTTGAAGCTAGATGCCCATTCCAATACGTAGATCACTATGGAAAAGAACGGGCAGGAAACTAAAAATTATGCCGGAGTACTTTGAAGAGGCTATACCACTATGTTCAGCTTAGTTGGAGGAGTTAACAAGAATACTAGTAACGTTATTCATTAGAAAAACGCATCTTCATACAAATAAAAAATAATTAGCAAACATAATAACATAACACCAAAATCATCATCATAACGCCTGTATTCTTCAAAGGGTTAGGCAGAGGCGTACCTAAAATTTACACCCACCTATGGCCTATGTTTTGGCCATATAATAGGGGGCAAGCCGATTGCCATCAACCGCGCACAAAAATAATTAAGTCTTGCCCAAATCCTCTTAAACTTAGGCAGTACCACAAAACTTTCAGCAACATTAAACGAGTAACTAAGTTCTAAACAAATGGGACAATAACAATGTAATCGAACATTGCACCAATAAATAGGTATTGCTCTAGAACCAGGCCAACAGTTTAGAGCAACTTTATGAGATTCTGCATGGAATCGAGAGCAATAATTTGAACGTTTAATGTGTAATTGATGTTCCGTTTCTAAAGACTATCCAGCTTTTGTTGAAATGGGAATAGTTTGCATGGCGGACCATTTTGTAGTTTTCTTTTGTTTATTTGATGGGCTTGTGTTTAAACAGTACCTGACGGGCAATTCCCGTATTATTAAAAACCTTCGCATTCTAATTTCTGTCGTAATCTGTCAAAATCTTTTAATACTAATAATAATTTATTTCAGAACATAATTCCATATAAAATTATTAGTAAGGCTTAAAAACTATATTAGAACCTTAGAACTACCTATTAGTTAATTTATCTAACATTAAAAATAATCTTTCCAGAACTATGCACCTTATTCCAGTGCCGCACAATAGGACACTCCACCTTTTCTGTTATGGTGTTTAGAAGGCCATTGGGGCTGCCCCTCACACGACACATCAGGGAAGCCACTCTCTTTCGCACAATATCTCTACAGCAGTCAGTATTGGCCTCCGCAAACATCCCCGATGCACTACAGTATCTCGGCAACCCCATCAGCATCCTAAAGCCATTATTGTATAAGACCCGTAGGGCATTGAAAACCTTCTGCGTATAGCGGACCCATAGGCTGCAGGTGTACATTGTCTGGCAGTACGCCTTAAACTGTGTAATTTATACCATTTTTTTTTTTATTTTATGTTTTTTTCTTGATAGTATTTAAATAACTTAAAAGCTATATAATATAATACATATAATAATCTTAAAATAATACTAATAATATGTACAAGTATATAAAAAGAGAGGGGAAAGAATCAAAGGGCATCAAAATTCCTCCGCATCGCTATTAACAGGAAAAATGCCCAAAAGGCTGACAGCATTGCCACCTCGTATGGCAATGCTTTTGCTTTTGGTCACTTGAAGAGTCAACTAACCGCTTGGCGATGTCTCAAAAAACTAAGTGGGCACTCGGACCCCATGGCCCGTGTTTCAACCCCAAATGGCTCGAACATATAAAAGTCCGAATACATTACATATACGTTCGAGATTGGATTGATTGTAGTATTTGCACCGTTTGAGGTTTTCCGCACCTAGAGCAGCCGCCCTAACAAAGCCCGCCGTGCTAGGAAGGATATACATAAAATTAAGCATTATAAGTTTTTATATATTGAGAATCGAACCCAACACAACAAATCCAAATCCCAACCTTGCGCGTGGTCTGCACGTGCAAGCAACGTGATCAGTGCGTCAACGGTAAACTGAGGTACGACGCGGCGGCTACAAGTCTCGCCCGGTGACGACGCTTCCATAGACTCCACCGCGATGGACGATATTACTCTCTAGTTAACTACTTGCGTTTTGTCCGGGAACGTTACAATTTTTAAACCAATAAACCATTGCCTATTCAATACAGTACACTCTTTCATTTTCTCCACGCACTAACGTATAATTTCAATGTTTTTTTATAGGTTTTCGTCATTGGTTTTCGCTGAGACAAGATTGCAACGCATGCTTGCCTAGTAATAAAATGTAACATTCACAGCTAAGATAGGGTAATTACTTGAACTGAACCAGATTTCTGTCGCTAAGCTGCGTTGCTGTTTCGATTTATAAGTTAAGATACAAAGATATTCGTAATTTGAACTACGAATACTACCCTGATTGATACGAAAGCAAGGCGGTGTCAAAATCAATTTGTTACAATGCACGTATGATTGACTGTACGTCATCAAACATTTAAACTGTCTCTTTGACTGTGTATGTATATTCAATGACACGGGTCATCCCATAAAAGAAATGCCAATCGCAATAAATTTGCCAGCTTTACACAAATTCTAGAAATTCCTAATTTAGGACAGCGGATTGGAAGCAATATAGGACCGTTAAATGTAATGTCCAATTAATGTTCAATTTCTAAAGGCCTATATCGTTTTATCTGTGAAATTGGCGAGGGTTAACATGGAGTAAGAAGAAATGGATGTTCCTGTGTGGTCCCTGTCCAAGAATAGTGTTTTGGAATATACGGTTGTCTACAAAATAGTGCCTACAGCTGTAGAGATTTTCTGATTTAAAACTGCACAAAAATTTATAAACAAACATTTGAAATGTGTATACTTAGGTTTAAAATTATTGGATTATTGGATCACTCGTGATTCTGTCGGTCTACCACAGTCAAGTTGCCTACATAATTTTAGCTACAGCTGTTAAGGTCGTCTAATTAAAAACTGTACGCTCTCCACAAAAATGTCTATACAAACATTTGAAATGTCTATTGTGTAGGCAACAAGCAGTTGAGGGGCATGCAATTTTAAATGAGACGATCTCACTTTTGGCTCGTGGGTAAAGTCGTAACTAAACCACCATCTTGTGTTTGTCCCTAACTAACACGCCATCAAGTGGGCTGTATTCAACGACGTGGGCCCAGTGCGGGTTGGTAGATGTCACATGTCTTCGAATTTTTCGTTCTAGGTCATGTTGGTTTCCTCACGATGTTTTCCTTCGCCGTTTTGAGACTGTGGTGATGAAATAATTTACACAAAGTAAAGCGAACGGAGATATTGAAAAGAATACAGCTTCGGTGGGCCGAATTCAGAAAATTGGACGACATTTTGAAGTCAGCTGAAATACCACAATGTCTGAAATCCCGCTTCTATAACCAGTGTGTTCTGCCCACCATGATTTATGATGCTGAGATGTGGATGCTCACACAGGAAGCTGTGTACAGGGTGAAAGTTGCACAGAGAGCCATGGAGCGTTCCATGCTTGGCATAAGTCTTATAGACCGTGGCCCAATCGACGAGATTTGCAGACGTACGAAGGTTTTCGATATCGGAAAACGAGTTATGGAACTCAAATGTAGTTGGGCAGGACACCTGGCAAGGCGAAGTGATGATAGATGGAGCAAAGCAGTGACCGAGTGGCGTCCAAGGACTGGAAGGCGAAGTGTCGGTCGTCCAACGGCGAGATGGGTGGACGACATTGTTACCATCGTGGGTAGAACCTGGATGAGGCTGGCACAGGAGCGTGGGGATTGATACAAGAAAAGAGAGGCCTATGCTCAGCGGTAGATGAAGTCGGGCTGTGGATCATGGTGAAAGCGAACTATAACTATGCGTTCACTGGGCCATCACTGCGAGCATTATCAAGCTTACAACAGATGAAGACTTCTTTTTCTGTTCAGCAGGCTTCATTAATTTTAGTAACTTCATGTCCGAAATACATTAGGATTCTGGTATAGAAAAGCGACGGTCAATGTTCGCACAGTCGTAATTCAGAAGTATTGGAGTTTTTATAGAAGTCATTATGTACTTAGCTGTGAAATATTAGGAAGCTTATTGGTTATTTTATTACTTAAACGTGTTTATAATGTTTATTTTTCTTCTTAGGCAACTGTTTGAATTTTGTTGTTGATTGTTATAATAACCACACTTTGGTGAGAGTGTGGTTATACATCGCCACATGCGAACTACGCAGCAAAGATCTGACGTCACATAAGTCCTGCATCGCGCATGCAGAGTTTACCGCGTGACTGGCATTATAAACAGGATGGATATGAGACGGGGTAGTAAAAGTAGGTACGTTATCCGGAAAAACGGTATCAGGAAACTGGCCTTATTTTTATTTTTTTGGAGAAAATTTAATCCTCACTGATTAAAAAAAATTTACAGCCAGCAATGTAATATTTTTCAAAATCTATAAACGGGGATGAAAATATCTCAAAAAAATAAGGACAGTCTCTTAAGACCGTTTTCCTGTATCTACAACGGTTAATGTGCCCTTACCACCCGATACAAGATCCCGACATCAACCGTCGTCGGGTGGTTGCCCACCAGACCGGACGATCCATCTGGTTGTAAGATCCTCCCTTTTCTATAGAGGATGAGTGAACCCTGTAAATAAAAAGTAGGAGTAGGAAATAACGGTAAATGCAATGTTTATTATTTTGTTCGTCATTTTATCTGTTACAGGTCTGAGTATTAAACATAGTGGATCAAAGCTCCTGGACGTTTTATCTGCTCATTGCTCATTCCTCGCACGGGTGTCAATCTACTACTGTTATGCCAAAATATCATGATTTTTTTGCTATATCTAAGTTAAATATTATGCAGGAAGGCTCATAAACCTTCTCAAATAAATTCTCCATAATGATGATCAAAACCTCGTCAAAATCCATTGTGGAGTTTAAAAGAACTAATAAGTGGTCATACAGACAGGCGCATAAAGCGACGTTTATTCATTCATTAATTTCAGCCCAAAGGCGTCCACTACTGGACATAGGCCTCCCCCAAGCACCGCCACTTCGACCGATTCTGTGCTTCCCGCATCCAGCAGATTCCTGCGACCTTCACAAGGTCATCGGTCCAGCTTGTGGGAGGCCTTCCTACGCTACATCTTTCGGTACGTGGTCGCCACTCCAGAACCTTTCTGTTCTGCGAGCAATGTGCCCTGCCCATTGCCACTTAAGTTTGGCAATTCTTCGGGCTGTGTTGGTACCTTGGTTCTTCATATCTAATTCGATTACGTAGGGAAACTCCAAGCATAACCCTCTCCATTGCCATTTGGGTGACTTTTGGCCTTCTAATAAGGCCCATTGTGAGCGACCACATTTCAGTACCATAGGTCATCACTGGCAACACGCACTGGTCATAGACTTTCGTCTTGAGACACTGAAGTATGTGGGACGAGAAGATATTTTGTAGCTTCCCGAACGCTGCCCAGCCGAGTCGGATTCGACGGTTGACCTCTTTCTCGAAGTTGGACCTACCTAATTGGTCGTTGACCAGTGCGCATCACTCACTGGTCAAAGACTTTCGTCTTGAGACACTGAAGTATGTGGGACGAGAAGATATTTTGTAGCTTCCCGAACGCTGCCCAGCCGAGTCGGATTCGACGATTGACCTCTTTCTCGAAGTTGGACCTACCTAATTGGTCGTTGACCAGTGCGTGATGCGCACTGGTCAACGACTTTCATCTTGAGACACTGCGGCTTACAATTTAAATATTATATATTATGTGTAATATTGTGTGTATTGTATATTGTGTGTTTGTGTTATATATGTCTGTGTGTGTGTTGTGTTGTGTGTGTGTATATTATGTGTCATGTATTGTGTATGTGTTATGTATATATTATATTATTATTGTTTTTAAAGTAATAACTTTAAACTATGTTATAATTATAGCCTATATTGTCTTTCTAGATTCGTCATTATAGTATTGGACTTAAATGCTCTAGAGTTTTCACGACTTTTTAAGCGCCGGTCAGTGATGTCTAAGATTAACTTAAAAAGTACATTGCAAACTACAAAGTCACATTGTTAACCTACTTGACTATTCAAAGATAGTACATTTAATATACAGCCAGCTCATAAATATTCACCTGACGCTTGATTACGTGCGCTGAAACAACTGAATTCGATGTAACTGTTTATTTTTATTGGTCAATCATTTTGTGGTTAATCGGACAAATGACGTCAGAGTTTGATCGTAGCAGTTTTAATTGTCTACTGTAAAACATTGGCTGATGAATTTCCTAAAAGTTTTGTAGGGTGACTGCTTATTGTAATTGACCACGATATAGTAATTGGCCACTTATAACAAAAGAGGTTTTATTTACCTTTTATGAACTAAAACCAAAATACAATAGACATAAGAATATTTTTGTCCTTTTCATTCATGATCTTGCTTACGTTAACTTGTTTCTACCTCTTTTATTCTTTAGACTTCACCGACATGTGAATGTCGAGGCAATTCAGCTGCTAGACAACACGAACATAGTGCGTAGGCTAAAGAGAACTAAACCTTTTGAGTTAGTGTAGTACATAAATAGTGAATGCATAATAGTAACAATGCTGTGCTATACATGTAACACGTGAACAAAGTGTTTTTATTAATTATCAGACTCTAGGAAAGTGCTATGTAAAAGTGCAAATTGACACTATTCTTAGTTATGTAATCTATCACGTAAAATAATAAGTTAGAGTTAAATTGCTTATTAGTCTATTAGGCTAGATTGTAATAAATTATTAAGAACGTCAGTTCCTATTAATAAAGGAAAAAAAAAAAAAAAACTTATTATATTATGAGGGACCAATTACTATAGCGTGGCCCATTACTATAGCTATCACCCTAGTACCTATTTAATCAGTAATCACACTTGGTATTTAAAGTGACGTATAATTTTATTAAAATAGTTATATTTAATTATCTCGATGCTCGATGACCTCAGTGGAGCTTCCGAAAGAGTGAGTCTTAGAATGAACATGGACAAGATAAAGGTCATGTCAAATGCCCATGTAACACCCACTCTCATGAATATTGGAGACGCTACACTGGAAGTTGCGGACGAGTATGTTTACCTAGGACAAACTGTCCAGTTAGGTAGGTCCAACTTCGAGAAACAGGTCAATTGTCGAATCCGACTCGGCTGGGCAGCGTTCGGGAAGCTACAATAATCTTCTCGTCCCACATACTTCAGTGTCTCAAGACGAAAGTCTTTGACCAGTGCGTGTTGCCAGTGATGACATATGGCACTGAAACGTGGTCGCTCACAATGGGCCTTGTTAGAAGGCTAAAAGTCACCCAAAGGGCAATGGAGAGGGCTATGCGTGGAGTTTCCCTACGTGATCGAATCAGAAATGAAGAGATCCGCAGGAGAACCAACGTAACCGACATAGCTCGAAAAATTGCCAAACTTAAGTGGCAATGGGCAGGGCACATTGCGCGCAGAACAGATAGCCGTTAGCGCCGAAAGGTTCTGGAGTGGCGACCGCGTAACGGAAGACGTAGCGTTGGAAGGCCTCCCACAAGATGGACCGATGACCTTATGAAAGCCGCAGGAATCCGCTGGATGCGGGAAGCACAGAACTGGTTGAGGTGGCGGTGCTTGGGGGAGGCCTGTCTCCAGCAGTGGACGTCTTTCGGCTGAAATGATGATGATGATGATTTAATTAAAACAAGTGCGTGTAGGACTATGCACAATGAAGGGTTACGCTCGAAAAAAAAAAGAACGAACATTGTAGTTGAAAAACATGTTCCCCCCATAAATTCCAACTGCAAATGTAAGTTTGTAGGCACAATATTGAGTGATTTAACATACTATTTTAAGACCGTAGGACCGTAGACTTCATAATATAGGTTTTCATCAAGATTTTCAGCTCAGCAGTTTCGTAGGTAGAGTGCTGGGAATAGTAATTTTTTATAATATGTAACCATATTATAAAAAATTTCGCGGAGAGTTTCTACAGTATCAAAGAGTTTTTAAATAAAAGTACATACCGATTGGGTGTCCACTAAGATACTGGTTCTTCGTCTTATTTCCTTGTCTTTAATAATAATTTACGTAATTGAAATCACTATATTTCTAATAATTGTAATTTAAATGATTCTAATAATTGTAATTCACATTTTCTTATAAATTGTAATAATTCAAATAGTTCTAATCATTTATTGTAATTTTATTTAAATAATTGTTAAAAAATTAACTGTAATTTTGCATGCCCGTAATGAGGGTGAAATATATCCTGTGCTATATTTTAATTTAACATCTTGTGTAACCATATTACATGCAAATAAATTATTTATTATATAAATATTTTATTTAATAACTTTAAAACTAATTATTTTAAAATTACTCAAAAATAATATTTGAAATCCTCGTAACAAGTCCATTCATTTGGTAGGTCTACTGTACGGTTTTTTGCCTTTTCGCCGAAAATGTTTGCCAGATTTTCACTTGCCATCTAACGCTTCACAGTATTTTATTATGTCGAATAATCATTTGCCAACTTATCATATAATTTTGTTTTTTTTCCCAACCTCACAGTTACCAACTGTACGTTTGGTCTGCTTTTCATAATGACACTTTTTAGAATGCCAACTTTCAAGTAGCAGAATGTTTTAGTTTGTTCCTTTTACAAAAGCATTCGCTTCTGGCACATCGCCGGCCGCTGCCGCGGGACGCTCGCTTCACTCGCTCAGCTCGTGCGTTGTTTGTCATACTTTAACCTAACCGAACCTATCTTAATATGGGTCTGCATTGCTGCCAATTTAAAGGTTTAATGTTACTTTTGAGTTTCTTAAATAAAAAATGTATGTAAAAATTACACTGACATAACGTCATTCGTCTAATAGTTGTGTAGCCTAGTGAAATGTTTGACAAATGATAAATGTCCCAAACGTTTTGTGTCATTATAATAATCAGCTTAACAACAATTCTACCAAATGAAACGTTGTCATACAAAAATTTGCTAATCGTTAATTGTCAAAGTGAAACATCGGCGAAACGTTGGTTGGCAAGTGATAATCTGCCAAAAAAAATTCGGGGAAAAGGCAGATTACCCTACTGTACAGTTTGCGAAACTTTTTTTTTTTCAAATTTTACCCCCATAATTAAAACTTGCCAGTGAGCACCAAATTAGACAGTCTGAATCTTGGGGCTCGTGGTACGAATTCCAGAGTGGACACTAGATATAGAATGAAATGTAATTATAATAAATAATAACCAATACTGACAAATTAATATTTAGTGAAAATTGTGACACGAATCAATATTTTACGGCTATACTCATCATCAATATGTTATTACAATACGACAAAACTAATACTTGTTTCATTTAAATTAAAACTGATAGCGCTATCTCAGATCTCATGGTCAAGATATTACCCAACGGTGTCAGGCTATTAAAAACTTACTTACAGGTGTAAAAGCCAGAATTGCTCAATCTGATTTCAATACATAATTGCGTGCAATGTCACCTTTAGAGTACAGTCCGTTTGCACGATTTTATCGTGACAATGAACTTCGGGTCAATGAATACTTTATAATAATTATTAGATATCATTTTCAATATACAAAAGCTTTGGGAAAAGCGTTAATGTGTAACTGTCAATCTGTTTATTCATCTTTTATGTTCAAGTCATTCTTTTGTTTTTGATTTTACCCGTGTCTTCCCAATTTATGTTACGCTTTTGTTATTTATGATTTAAACAGCAACCTTGAATCATAATGTTGACGTGATTTTCTTTTGTCTTCATTTCTATATTTGTTTTGTTTTTATTGAAGTGAAAACTTCTTTAGCCGCGTTGAGTGATTTTTGGTAGGGGAAAAACTTATAATACTAACTAGCTTTTGCCCGCAGCTACGCCCGCGTGGATGTCGGTTATCGCGTAAAAAAGTAGCCTATGTCCTTCTCCATAACCCAGGCTATATCTCTGCCAAATTTCATGACGATCGGTTCAGCGGTTTAGGCGTGAAAACTTAACATACAGACAGACAGACAGACAGAGTTACTTTCACATTTATAATATTAGTATGGATAATGATACATAAATTTTTCTTTTTCAGTTCTCCAAAATGACCATGTCACGTTGTACTGGGATTGGTCTATCATTACTGACAGGACTATTGTTGCCAATAAACCTGATACAGTGGTGATAGATCGATTAGCGCGCCGCTCAACGATAGTTGATGTTACCATCCCACATGACGAGAACCTCGTGAAAGCTGAGAAAGACAAACAAATTAAGTATCTCGACTTAGCACACGAGGTTGTTGACATGTGGAATGTGAGCTCTATCATTGTGCCGATTGTCGTGACGGCCAATGGTCTACTGGCCAAAAGCCTCGATCAACATCTCTCGAGGCTTTCGTTGGGCGGTTGGATCAAGGGCCTGATTCAGAAGGCAGTACTCCTTGATACGGCTCGCATTGTGAGGAGGTTCCTGTCTCTGCAGCCCTAACCACCGGTAGCTTGGACCCTGCTCCCGACACCGGCGGACCACTATTTTTTATATTTTTAAATGTTTTCATATATTTTTTAAGAAATATTTAAAAATGTATTTGATATGGATGAAAAATAATAATAATACCATTTATTTCAGGCAACACAGGCCCATAGAAAAAAACCTTAAACTAAACATACATATTTAAATATAAAGCTTGTGTTAATAAAAAGGCTTAAGACTATGTTGCCTATGTCACCGAAATGCGCGAAATCTTAGATAATATACCTCTAGATCGAGCCAACGCGTGGCCGCTCATGAGACAGCAATATAAAACATCAGTGTTACTATTACGTAAAATTTTCTCAAAATACGATCGTAATACGATCAATGCGGACTACACACAAGTACTATTAAAAATTATAATCTATACAGGATACGTCCAAAATGCAAAAGTGCTAAATATGATTTCACTTAGGATAGTATACTTTCAATCTTGATCGAGATAAATAAAATTATGTAAGTACATTACTACTAGAACATTTAAAAAGAAAAGAAAAATATTTTATAAAGTGTGTGTATTCTAGGCACCATCAATTTATTTGATTTGATTCGATTTGAACATCTATTTACATTACATTACATTTACATACAGGACTCGTTTGCTCCACCGGCCATAGGTCCTTAGACAAACATGGCCAGCCCACTGCCACTACAGAATACTTTGCAAGCTATGTCAGATAATTCGGTAACCGACATTGCGATATGTAAATTATCTTAAACATAAATAAATAGATTAGAGGGTTAATTGGAACGCGAAACTAAGGGACATTTCAATTTGGTCTGCTTAAATTTCTTGTATCCCAGTCCCACCACCTCATCGCATCGCATTGCCAGCCCGCGCTACTTCGTTTTCGCTTCGCGTTCTTCCTGACTTTTTGCGTTTTGCTCGGCTCCTTAGGATAGTAACGTGAAGTTAAATAGCTTACTCGAGAGTTGGGCTTTTAAAAAAAAAAAAAAATCGTTACTCGTATGTCCAAAGATTATTTCCTTCAAACAAAAAAAAACAAAAAAAAAAAAACTCATACGAGTACTTTAGTAAAACCGCGGCAGCTTAGAGATTCAGAGATTTCTTGATAGTAAGTCCTACTACCTGACTTGGCTGACCAGCTGATTTTGTAGGGTTCCGTAGTAATCAAGGAATATAGTTTCGCCTTGTCTGTCTTTCCGCGGCTTAGCTCAGGGACTCCTAGTGCTAGAAAGCTATAATTTGGTATGGGTATACATATTAATCTCGCCGACAAAGTGGTACAATACAGCATTAAAAAAAAAATATTTAGGGTACCTCCGGTACACGTAAAAAGTGTGAATGTCTTTTTTTTCGTCTTTCCCATGATGTGAGGTATCGTTGGATAGGCAATTTAAAAATATTGCGGGTTTGTGTACACCATTTTTCGACTCAGGGATCCGTTTGCGTAATAATAAGCTTTAAAGAGCAAATTTTTGTTTGAGTCAAGTATTTGTCCCCCCTTCCCTGCCAGCTAAATGGTTGTATTTGGATACGTGAAAAAATTCGCAGCAGTAGTATATTTAACGAAGTTAAAAGAAAAACTATCACAGCTAAGTAGGCTTTACAAGTTACCGTGTAATAGTCGACCAACTTACAATTGCAGTTGGAATGAAATCAAAATCAAAATCAAAATCAAAATATTTTATTTCACATAAACCTACATGGGCACTTATGAAACGTCAGAAGCTAGGTGCTCGGTTCGAGTTAGTCGTTTCCTATGGAGAAGAGCCGGCAAGAAACTCCACGGTTACTCTTTTAAAAATAATTGGCTTTACAATATTATTAAATAACAGTGATCATAGGTATGGGAGGACAGTGAAATGTATGAGAGAACTTGTTTTTCAACTACAATGTTAAGTTTGTTCTTGGGATAAATTCATTCCAACTACGGAACCCTTCATTGTGCATCGTCCGACACGCACTTGGCCGGGTTTTTTTTTTAGACCGTACTTTCACTTTACGAGACAAAAATACATGCAATGCTATTAGATGGTGCAACTAAATGTAACCAATTTTAATACATAGTAATATTATAAATGTGAGAGTAACTCTATCTGTCTGTCTGTTACGTTTTTACGCCTAAACCGCTGAACCAATCGTCATGAAATTATTATATGGCAGAGATATAGCCCGGGATATGGAGAAGGACATAGACTACTTTTTTACGCGATAACTGACATCCAAGCGGGCGGAACTGCAGGCAAAAGCTAGTAATATATAAATTGCAGTCTTAATTAATTAATTTCATTAATTAATGTCTTAATTTTAATCCATAGTAATATTGTAAATATGAGAGTAACTCTGTCTGTCTGTTACGTTTTTACGCCTTAACCGTTGAACCGATCGTCATGAAATTATTATATGGCAGAGATTTATATAGCTCGGGATATGGAGAACAACATAGGCTACTTTTTACGCGATAACCGACATCTACGGGGGCGGAACCGCGGGCAAATGCTAGTATAATATAAATTGCAGTCTTAAATGCATTGCATTTTTGGATTTCATCATAATATAAAATATATTTTTGCAATACATTTAGACACAATAAGTCACGGTCTAAAGATTTGAATGAGACTGTTTTCTTTTGCTATAATGCACTTTCTGAAATGCATTGTATTCCACAATACGTGAATTTCATGCTTTGGACTCGAAAATTGGGCAAGTTCGGTGAAATCTGACTGTTCTTTGTTTGAGAGGAACATTTTTAGTTTCAAATGTAGTGGCAAAAATTTAAAAGAGATGGTTTGGTCATGCTGAGAGGATGAGTGAAAGGCAACTAATAAAAAAACAAAACAAAACAGATGTGAGTGGAAACGCCGGGAAGGGACGCCCTCGAAGGACGTGATATATTTATCTTATTGGTGATGTTCTTCAGAAAGGTCAGGTACGTAGTACTCGCAACCGGCGTGCGTGTATGAACGGAAACGAAGCAAAAGGCGTATACAAAGGATCGTAGCAGGTGGCAATCTGTCATTGACCGACCCAGACGACCCCACGACTCTCCTCTAGGAGAGCAGTAGGGAAACAAGTACAGTAGCTCGCAAACATAATACACGACCGTCATTCCGTCCTCGCCGCCGAGGCCCCGCGCAAAATCCTCGACTAAACAGTCCTCCCCGACCCTTACCCGTAAGCGAAGCGCCAGCACGCGCTATAGCTGAGCCTATAGCTTTAAATTCCCCCGATAATAATCATAACCCTGATTTTATGCAGCAACCGTCGGTCCCTTGCCATCCTCTCTCCGACTCTGCCCTAAGCTGAAGTTCGTACTCCACAGGGGGTGCCCTTAACGCGCAGTCGTTTAGTTTATAAGTTTTTACGCCCTGGCAGGAGGCTTAAGGCAACCACAGGAAAGACTGGTTAAAGAGTCTCAACCTCCCATGGTTAACAGAGACGCCCTAGCAAAAAAAAAGGCGACCTGTAGTTTCTACTTCCTCCCATGGGAAAATGGCGTGAGTTTAGTTTTAAAGAGTTTTCTAACTCTAATGAGTATATAATTATAAGATATTCCCTCACTAAGCCATTATAATTATAATATTGCTCTCCAAGTATTTGTCTTATTATCAAGAACCTTGTCTTTTGTTATTGATGTGAAGAAAGTCTAGAATAACATATAATAATCTAGTAAAACTAAATTATTGTTAATTCATTCGCCGTATTTAAGACCTCATAGTGTGATTCCACCTTTATTTACCCATGATTATACATGCCACCATAATAACTTACTGGACTGTAAATGTAAACCTATTGAAAGAGTTGACTGTGTAACCTACCTTGGCATGAAAATAGATGAGAACTTCTCTTGGTCCCAACACGTAGACCACATTTCAAGTGAACTAAGAATATTATTAATTAAAATGTACCACCTAAGCTTTCAAGTTCCTATTAGTATATTGAGATGTATTTATATGTCATTAGTACTTTCTATTATGAGTTATGCACTTGACAGCTATGGATTAACATTCAAAACTAACTTGGATAAATTAGAAGCTCTTCAAATTCGATTCTTAAAACTACTTGTTACTAAAAAAACTAAAAACAGTTGCAAAGGAGATTATAGGAAACTATTTAAAATATGTAAAATTCTACCTATCACTTACAAACATAAATATCTTTTAGCAGTAAACCATCATGGTACCCAAGAGTATAGCTTAAATCACGTATTCAACAACCATAACACACGATCTATTGCTGCTGACAGATTCAATGTTCCCAGAGTCACCAATTACTTTGGTGACAGAACTCTAAAGAAACGTATACCATACTTATTAAATAGTCTACCGGCAGACATAAGGAGTGAAACAAATAAAAATAGATTTAAATGTAAGTTAAAAAAATATTATTTGGATATGTGTGATTAAGTATTATTTTCTAGAGACTCACTGACCCCACAGTCAAACCATTGCAATGGTTTTGTGGGGCTAAGTTTATAAGTTAAGTACTTACCATGTTAAATAAATAAATACATAAATAAAATAACTAAAGGCAGCGGCGCATAGACATGAACTGTTCCACTCTAGTCCAATTATGCTCTATTTGGTAATTTAGGTACATTGTTGAGACATTCAAAATCAAAATTCATTTATTCAAATTAGGCATAATCATCACTTTTCGAACGTCAAATTTACAATTATGACAGTCTCCCAAAACGCCCGCACTTCACCACTTCCTAGTACTTTAGCTGTGAAGAAAAAGTGGCGCAACAAACTCCAAAGCAGCACAGCTGTCTGTTCAGTTAGTAGAATTTCTTAGAGCAACTTCTTTTTCTATCAACTACGTAGTAAAGTTATTATTAATCAAAGTACAAAACCGATCACAAAGCACGTATTTTATGCTTAGAACCAAAACAGTGCAGAAATGTTATATGAAATCTCATTGTTGCACAGTTTTCATTAATGCACTGTTTTTTTATTTTTTTTATTTAGATATGAATTTACTACAGAGGTTTATGTCTCCCATTAAGTTTAATATAAAATGTATGCATTAGATCAAAAATATACTGCCTGAAAATAAAAATCGGCTGAATAAAACCGACTTGGTGAAAAAACTTTGTTTTCATTATCTTGAGTTTTCTTCATCACGGTAGGTAGATTAGTAGTTGAAAGAAAAGTATATTACGCACCTTGCTAAAGTGAGTAATTAATGCACTCGTGTTAATTTAGTGCCCTAGCCTGCGCTCGGGCACCAACATTACACTTGTACAATAATAACTCACTTTGCGCTCGATGCAACAATCTACTATTGTTTGTTTCAGGCAATCACATTTTATTATAACTGAGCGTCCATAAGAACAGTTGCCAATTTCGCAACTATGAAACTACTGAGGCAATTTTTTTTATTTTTTTACAACAATAGTTGTTTTAGAAAATGCATAAATGTCGGAATCACACGTGACTGTGTTGAAAAAAATTGTGAAGAAATCCTTTGCAAAGTGTTCTAACAATTATTTGGATATTAGACACAAAAGATCCGTCATGGCCATAATATAAATAGTTGAAACTTCTAGGTAGCGAATAACTAGGTTTAATTTATTTGCAAAATCAAAGTCAAATCTTTTATTACAAATAGACACATAAAGGCACTTTAGAAAATCAAAATTGACAAAATAATGATTCTAGTTGCCATTGAACATTTTTAGAGTTTCAAATGTAGTTTAAGTTATTCTGCTGTAGTATATACAAGTTTAACTTACAAACGACTTATTGTTTTCAGAAATTCGGACCCGAATATACTACAAACATGGATGACCAAGCTTGCCCTCGTTGTAAAACCATCAAATACAGAAATCCGTCTCTGAAGTTGATGGTAAACGTATGTGGCCATGCTTTATGTGAAAGCTCTGTTGATTTACTGTTTTTGAAAGGTAAAAACTTTCTATTTTTTGTAATTATTTCCCTTACAATTTTGTGTATAATACAAGTACTTATCAAAAGTCGAATGAGTCTCGTGAGTCTGTGTTTCTCCAAATATTTTTTTACCCCATTTTTAGGGTTCCGTACCTCAAAAGGAAAAAACGGAACCCTTATAGGATCACTCGTGTGTCTGTCTGTCTGTCTGTCCGTCTGTCACAGCCAATTTGCTCCGAATGTAATGGACCGATTAAGTTGAAATTTGGTATACATATCAATTTGAGTGACCCAAACACGGACGTGGACCGTAAATAAATGAATTTAGAATATTGGGGTCAGTTTTGGGGGGCAACTAAGAAAATTAAAAAAAAAGTTTTGCGAACTGTACCGAGTGATATATCAAATGAAAGGGCTTACTGTGAGGGTCTTAAATATTTTTATTATAATTTTAAAATAAATCGTTTTAAAGTTACAAGTGAAAATATATATAGTGCTTTTCTCAAAAGAATGCAGGGAAATAAAGCTTCGTTGCCACAGTCAGTATACACAATTAGCTGACTTGCATAAATGGTTGAGATTTTTTTGAATACGGATCGCTAGAATTTTATAATTCTTAATTTAATTTAAATACCTATACGAAATCTACCCAAAACTAGAAAAAAAAAATATCGTAAGAAAGAAAGAAAAAGTATTTATTGGGACTCATACAGGAAGTTCACATTTTAAACTAAACACACTCATAATAACACAAATAAAAACAAAAGTAAAATGAAAACAAAACCTGTACGGGGCCAAAAGGCTCCTATCTCAGCATGATGCTGCGACATTTAAAAATAAGTGTCGCAGCGCTGGTATTCTGATAGGGTCCGCTGTGATGTCACGGACAGATACAGAATTAAAAGTAAAATAAAAAATAGATATGTAAAATAACATTTAAAAAAATATTTAAATATAATATAATATATTTATATATTTAAAATAAAAAAAATCATTGTAATCCGCGTCAGTACCCGACGTAACAACAGTTACTTATCAATGATTTTAGTGTCTGTGGCATTGCTTTGACAAGTAAAGAGACGCAGGCGCTGGCATTGCGGGTCTCCGGCTAAAATATACGTATCGTACGATTTGTTAGAAAAAAATCTCAACCATTTATGCAAGGGGGAGTCAGGTAATTGTGTATACTGACTGTACCATTAACAGTTCCATGATGGAACTACTGATGTTTATTTTTAATCACAAAACATTCCTGGAGCATTGTCCAGAAAAGGCGCTGAAAAGGGCTGATAATGATGATGGTTTCGTGACGGTGCAAAGGAGGAAGCGCCGTTCGCGAACGAACAAGAACCGCTGTGGCAAAGCTCCTCCGGAGCCCGAAGTGAGTCTACGTGCCGCAAAGCCGAACACACCGGTGTACATCTCCCGCCTGCACTACACCACTAAGGCGGAGGACATCATGGAGTACGTGCGCCAAAGGACAACGTACATGCCGAGGGTGCAGTTACTGGAATCGCACCGGAACGTCAACTTCAAGGCGTTCATCGTGCGTGTTCCGCCGAATCTGTATCTGCCCGTCGTGATGGAAGAAGACTTTTGGCCGCAGGACGTGGTGTTCCGTCGCTTCCGCGGACAAGTTCCACAGGACAGTACAAAGTGCAGCTAGTGCTAAGTGAAGTACTAAGTTTTATATTAAAATATGTATGTTTAGGTTAAGGTATATTTCTATGGGCCTATGTTGCCTGAAATAAATGGTATTAGTATTATTATTATTATTTTTAAATGTTTACATATCTCGGGACCCTGGGGTCCCGGACCTTTGGAAGGCGTACGAGGGGCCGAAGCCAACTCGCAGAGGCCCGTTAGACGCTTTTTAATTAAATGAGGCACCAACCGACGATTATCCCTGTACGCACTATGCAAGTGCACCCAAGGACAACCCCCGGTTGGTGTAGGACTATTGCAAGATATGGAAACAAAGATATTGGACTATGGGTTTGAGTGGTTAAAATGGACTGGTTACCTAAAACTATGGAAGGACTATGGCCCCTGCCTGATCAATGTTTTTTTACACACGGATAAAATGGCAGGGGGTGACTTGCACACTCAATAATGGGCCCCCGAAAACGGTCGCTAGCACATAGTGACGTAGCGACAAGGGGGCAACATGTCCTGAGGTGCTCAAGGAGTGGAAAGGTATTCCACGGCTCTCAGAACAATCCCAGAGCCCGGAAGATGGTCAAGATCCCTACAAGCACTTACTGGAATACTTCCTTCCTCCGAGCACGTTTGCTCTTGCGAATCTCCACTCAAGCCGGCCAGTAAAGGCAAGAATGAGGTGGGAGCTCAGTTCCTCGTCAGTGTTCACTCCAGCCGGCCAATAAAGGCAAGCTAGAGATGAGGAACATGACTTCTCCCGGAAGATAGGGTCCGTGGGGTCGCAACTGCCCAACAGCTCGCCACATGCTGCCCTGCGGGTTTCTGTATCTCTCTTGGTCTGGCTCTTCACCCTAGACATGTTCCGGTAAAGTAAACTCTACCGGCACAGACCCAGAGTTCGGAGCGCGCAAGCCCCACCACGACGTCAACGTAGAGATACGGTGGTGGGGTTATTATTATTGTAACATTACTGGAGCGTTGTAATGTTCCAAATTCAAAAAACGCTCCTGCAATGGATTTGATTTTCCTTGTCCGTAAATTCGATAATTCGCGTGTTCTTTTTTCGAAAATAATGACAATACTTCCATGTTTGTGAAAAATTCTGACACGCCCGTCCGCTCCGCACAGAGCAGGAAGAGTTACTTGATAATTTCAAACCCAAACAAAAAATCTACATCCTGCGACGTCACAAAACCCATAAACATTCTACTTAACCCCGAATCGCTCAACGAAAACCGCGAGAGTAATAGACCATAACACCCCATAGTGGCAGGTCATTAACCCCTAACTACCCAAAGACGAGCAGACCAACTATTATCCCAATCTATTTTTACGACTAAGGTAGATAACACACTCTGTTTCCGCCTATTCTCAGATCGTTTAGAAGGACTGTTGTTAAGGATAATCGTGTGTTATCGGACTTATTATGGCTGTAAGTATTTATTGTTATTTTTTGTGGTTATAGTCGTGTAAAGCCGCTTTTTTGAGGTTCCGTCCATTTCATACTTTTTTTTACTGTTATAGGTGATTGCTGCCTCTTGAATGCCAAAAGAATTTCGCCATACAATATATTAAATGTGTGGGAATGTAGTATCTACTACTGAAAATGAACAACTTTTACTTTGGGAACAACACAGAAATTGGAAACAAAAAAGTGTGCGGTCAAGGGACCCCGTCAGGAACGAAGTTCCTACTCACGTATGATTTAAAACATAAACAAAAACTTTTGACACTTGAGACCTTGAAACCGACTTTTTATTCGGGTTTCTGTTATATTGCATAGACAGTTTCACCCACCCACAAACATTTAATACGCGTTTTCAATACAGAGCCATCTAGTATAAGTTTTTAAGAAGCTCTCATAAACAGTTTCTATAAACTTATACTAGATGGCTCTGTAATAAAAACGCATGTTAAATTCACACTTTCTCTCTCTCTGTCTCTTACTGTTCGAAAAAGAAAAAAGTCGTATGGAGGGGCGCTTTTTCGTTACGTGACGATTTCTACCAGCACCACCGCAAGCCGCATTAAATAACTTCGTTCCAAAAATCATCTGCTCTATACATATAACTCGACAGAATGTAGAAAACAGCAGATTTTTTTCAAATAATCTGAGTTGGTTGCTTAAGTGGTTCATTCAGGCCGGGTCGACGACGGCGTTATATTCCACGCGCGTCTCAAAGAGATGTCAGCACGAACTGACCGGGTCCGCTAAGACCGATGCCTGCCAGGGTTGCGGGTTTGTCCGGAAGGTATACCGTGGCCCTGACACACCGGCAAGGAACACGGGTGGGTTTTAGTCAGTAAAAGTCTGACACGCCCTCCCGCTCCGCTCAGAGCGGGAGAAGTTATTTGATAATTTTTAACCCAAAAAAAAATGTTTCATTTTCATAAATGCTTCGCTCCCTTTCTTAAAGAATTTTGTCCGTCGTTTAACCTAAGACACTGTATAAATATACGGTCTTTTTTTCTCACAGAAATTTACTTTCGGTAGAAAGTAAATTTCTGTGAACGCTGAAGTTGTCTTCTCTATGGTAATAGAGAAGACAACTTCAGCGTTCCATCCGCTGAAAGCGGTTACCATCCTTGGGGAAATCTTCAACACTGAGGCCGCTCGAACTTTGGATGCGTTTTCGTACGAATTTTACTCATACGAACACGCACGTACGATCCCGACCTTCCAAGTACTAAGGGAGCGCGTAGACTGAGTGCGAGTTAGTCGTACGTATAATTATGTGGAGTCCAAAATTAAAACAAGTTCGGATTGTTTTCGGACGGATGTCCGAAAACAATTTGAACTGGTTGGGATTTTAAAACACTTTCGTGCGCTGAAAATTAAAAATGAATGTATCAAAATGTATTAACTTGATATACGGAAAAATATTTGTGGGATCAGAGTGATTCAAGTTATCACTTACATGACCTTCAGCGCAGGGCATGGCAAGCAATGTCCGAAGAGATGGAAATGTCTGGTCTGTCTAATCATAGTATACTTTAATTGTTATTTCGAGAAAAAATGTTAACGCACCCATTCAGTTCTATCGCGCTACACGCCGCTGCAGTCTCCGAGTTATAAGAAAATTATTATTTTGAAGATACAGATTATTAATCACTCTCCAAAGAAGACTTCACGAGTATTCGTGAAATAAAATAATGTATTTTTATCTTTATCGTATGATAAAGATAAAAATACATTATTTTATTTGTTCAAACATATGTAACATGATACATGAATATGCACATCTAGATGGAAACATAATTCTACCGGACCAACATGCTTTGCCTCATTCGGCGTACTGTTTATATTTGATTAATTAAATTGGCAATTATAAATTAGAAAAAATTAAAATAATAATAATAAAAAGTTTATTACGGAACAACAACACAAGACAAGTACAACAAGTAGAACGATGATAGCCGCAAAAGTATAAACTGTGGCGCAGCTATCAACAATATTAATATAATATATAATTATTAATTACAGTCACCGGGAGGCTACCTATTTGTCGGAGAAAAACGTATTCAGTGTTCGTACGACCACGATATGTAGTTAGACCATAAGTTTACGTGCGGTACAAATTCGCGCCAAAAGTGCGCGCGGCCTAATAAGGAGGTTGCAATGCGTGATGGACCTTGACAAAATTTATTCCTCGTATGCCAGTTATTTCCCGGCTCCCATTACCTTTAAAACAAAACAATGCTGCTTTGTGGTGGAAATAGGTACAGGTAGTTGTATTTCCCCACATAAAGTCCTTTCGAAGGAGCTTTACTACTAATATGAAGTAATTATAATAATACGCACATTTGACCAATTAAGGAAACCACATGTACATTTCCGTATTTTGTTAAGCGTATTTGTTATTTCCGTGTTTAACTGGAGTAAGGGATTTACAAAGTTTTATTCTCAAAATTTAAAAATGTAAAGAATTTTCAAAATAGGTACACAATTGATGGAGAAATCGGTGAAATTCCTATAATTTTTTATTTATTTTTTATTTTTATTAAACATAATTTATTATAACACTAGCTGACCCGACAGACTTCGTTCTGTCAAAAGCTATTTGACTGTGGCAGTTTGTCTACGCGCAAAGGAAACTACCTACCTACCCTACCCTACCTTACCCTATCCTACCCTACCCTACCTACCTATGTACCCTACCCTACCCTACCTACCTACCCTACCCTACCTACCTACCCTACCCTACCCTACCTACCTACCCTACCCTATTCTACCCTACCCTACCCTACCCTACCCTACCCACCTACCTACCCTACCCTACCCTACCCTACCCTACCAACCCTACCTACCCTACCCTACCTAACTAAAACCTTCATTTTTTTTTTTTTTTAATAAAATCTATTCTCAGACCTACCAAATGATGACTGACACGTTATGTCAAACGCCATAAAGTTACATTAGAAGATAGATGCCCAAATACTCAAACGTTACTTAACTTTAAGACGTTCTTATAAGTGTTTCTGTCGCTACAAAACAGTTTAAAGTGACAGAGACAGCATTAGACTTAACGGCGACTTAAAATTGAATTGCGTTTGAGTATTCGGCAGAGAGTTACCTACTTAATATTACATTAAAAATGTTAACATGGTCGTTTTCTTAAATTTTTTTTTTTTTTTTAACTTTCTTAATTTTTTCTTACATAAGAACCTTCTCCTGACAATTACAAACACAACAAAAAAATAATTAGCGAAATCGGTCCAGCCGTTCACGCGTGATGCCGTGACCAAGGGAAATAGGGATTCATTTTTATATATATAGATAGATAGAAGATTAATTTTTAAGTAATAATAATATGTACAAGTATATAAAAAAAGGGAGGGGAAGAATCAAAGGGCATCAAAAAATTCGTCCGCATCGCTATCTACAGGAAAAGTGCCCAAAAGGCTGGCAGTATTGCCACGTTGTATGGCAATACTGACTATTTGGCCAAGAAATAGGCCAGCCTTCTGGTCACGTGTAGAGTCGACCAAAAAAAAAAAATTGAAAATTTCCCTCGATTTTCATGGGATCCCGTCATCAGATTCTGACTTGGTGGCAATGGGACAACCTCGAGGGCATACCCTTTCAAACAAAAAAAGAATTTTCAATTTCGGTCCTCAATTGACGGAGAAATCGGCGGAAATGCATTATAAAAAAACATGCGAGGCAGTCTTTGGGAGTTCCCAAAGACTGCCTCGCATGTTTTTTTTTAAATTAGTTTTCACTTCTATCGACAGTTGTCGATAGAAGTCGATAGAAGTGAAAACTAAGTAACTAAAGCGTTCGGTGACGATGACGCGAGTTCCATGGTTTTTGTTCACCCAATAATAACACATATTTATACAGTATACATATAGCTCATGGAAAGCGTGCGGTGACGATGACGCAAGTTCCTTGATTTTCGTTCACCCAAAAAGTGCTCAACGCGCCTAAAGAAGTTTTCACTTCAAAAAATACATACGCTACGAACATAGAACCTCCTCCTTTTTGAAAGTCGGTTAAAAAAAGACTGCCTTGTTGCTAGCAAGCGCTACTGCTGAGCACATGAGTTCCTGGGATCGATGCCTGCGTCGGCCAAAGTGTTATTGGGTTCCTCAATGGCAGCTCGGAGTCCGGATTTATGCACGGTTAATGGCAGTAGGATCGCTCCCTATTACATGGGACTTAACCATGAGTGGGAAAATGCGAGTGTAGGTACTACAGGTTGGTATACCTTTAACTAAACATTTGGGGGATATACACGTGATTTTATTTTATGTAATTAAAAAATAAAATATGGATACAGTGTATAAGTACTTATGTCAGATTGCTTTACATTACTCAGTCTGGGGTATTCCTCGAAGCGCACCAACTTTGAAACGCACCAAATTAAGCGCACCAAAAGTACTTTAAACATTTTAAACTCTTGATGCGTTTCATTTGGTGCGTTTCAAAGTTGGTGCGCTTCGAGGAATACCCCCTCAGTCTATACAAAAAAACATTGAAGTGTTTCTTTTGCAAATGCATAATATGAAATTATATACGGTAATAGGCATGACGACAATTCTTTTTTGTATTCATGTAGATTTAAAAAAATATTGGACACGTATTTTTTCTTTTTTACATAATCAAAACACTAGGGCGTTAAATTGAGTTCAAATGTGGCATGACGTCACTGCTCGCTAGATTTATGATTAGCTGTGACGTAACGAGCCCCCACACCCCAAGTTGAATGTGTTTTATCTAAGTATTTTTTTATTAATATGATAAAGCAAAAAATACGTGTCTAATATTTTTTTATTATCTGATTCACGGACTATACAGCTTTTATTTATTTTTTTACCCAGGACCCATCCCTTTTATCACAAAAATACAATTTTTTATTATTTTGTCTGTCTGTTTATTCCGGCTTATCTCTGAAACGGCTGGACCGATTTGTCGCTGGCAGATAGCTGATGTTATAAACGAGTACCTTAGGTTAGGTATAAAAAAGTAAAGTTTGTAAGTTTGAATATAGGCGGTAATCAACAAAACCACTCATCCAATTTAAAAAAATCAGTCACTTTACTCAATCATGCAAAAACGGCTGAACGAATATAGATAAAATTTGACACACATAATAGTACATTATTGCACAGGTCGGGAAATAAGCAATTGCAGGTCGAGTATTAGTATGAAGGCCGAGCTGAAGGCGAGGACTTCACTAATACGAGACAGGCAGTTGCCATTTAGTGCTTTTCTCAAAAAAATGCAGGGAAATAAGACATTCTTTCATATATTTTTCTTTTGACTTCGCTGGAAGCCAATTTTTCCATTGCCAATTTGGCTTCTGATCTTAAATCTGGTGGAGTACCAATCAATCTCCATTTCACTTTCTGAACCGGGAATTCATTTTCATTAAATTTATATTTATTAAGTATGTAAATAACAAATCAAGACGAATTTTCAGCTTTGCCGCCAATTTTCTATTTGTCATCTGTGCCGAAAGGCAAACGCATTTATGGCTATACAGCCACGTGAACGCAATTTTTGCTAAGCAAAGGGACGTACTTTAGTATGCCAAGAATGATAAGAGATCCAATCAAAGAGTATTTATTAAGCACACCATTTCATACAACATTGCTGGAGCGTTGTAATGATCCAAATTAAAAAAAACGCTCCTGCAATGGATTTGATTTTTTTTTGTCCGTAAACTCAATACTTCGCGTATTCTTTTTTCGAAAATAACGACAATATTTCCATGCATGTTTGAGAAAAGTTTATAACCGGGATTAACACATAGGATACTTTTTATCCCGGTAGTAGGTACGTTCCCATGGGATAATTTCCGATATCCAAGCGGGAGAAGCAGCTGGCAAAAGCAAGCAGGATATTTAAAAAAAAAAAAAATATATATTATTAAATATTATTATTATTATTTACTTATTTTATTATTATAATTATTATATAATATTATATCATCATTTCAGCCAAAAGATGTCCACTGCTGGACATAGGCCTCTCCCAATTGGGGGGGTGTTATATAATATAATATATATATATTGGGATATATTTTTACAAAGTAGTGGCTTCAACACTTACGGAGTCGCGGGTTGAAGCTAATATAATAATACAGAAACACAAAGCTTAGCAATCACCCTAACAACAAACAAACCGCAGGCCCGTTCTAATGCGTGGTAAGTAAATTAGCCTAATGTACCGTAGCACCAACGCTTACTAATTATCCGCAGATAATACGCAATTATGAACTTGACCCTTTAATGACGCGACTGATGGATCAAAGTACGTGTTGACAATGTAAAACAGATACCCAAGAGACGCTTCACTTTTAGTTCATTATTTTCTAGTTTCAATTTTTTTTATTAAATCATATACATAGGTATATAAAAAAATATATTAAAAATTATATTTTTTAAAAATACATAATATGCAAAATATATATTTTTTTAATTATTTTATACAACATTTTATTAAATGCACCTAATATATTTTTTTTTAAATCCATACTAATATTATAAATGTGAAAGTAACTCTGTCTGTCTGTCTGTCTGTCTGTATGTTACATTTTCACGCCTAAACCACTGAACAGATCGTAATGAAATTTGGCAGAAATATAGCCTGGGATATGGAGACGGACATAGGCTACTTTTTTACGCGATAACCGACATCTACGCGGGCGGAGCCGCAGGCAAAAGCTAGTTATAATATTACTAGCTTTTGCCCGCGGCTCCGCCCGCGATCTGTTCAGCGGTTTAGGCGTAAAAATGTAACATACAGACAGACAGACAGACAGACAGACAGAGTTACTTTCACATTTATAATATTAGTTTGGAAGTATGGATTTCAGTAATTAATTAAATTTTAAATCATTTTATTTTCAAATAATTATTTTTTCTTTTTAAACTAAGAAAATATCAAAAGTGAAAAATGAATTGAATATTGAACCGATCCAATGATGATGGATTTCGGCACTCGACATCTTTCACTCGCTTACCAAATGATCTAAAAATGAAACGGAAGGAGAAGTGGAACGTAAATATCAAATAACGAAATGATCAAATAACTTCTCCCGCTCTAGGCGGAGCGGGCGGGTGTGTCAGACTTTTACTGATTAAAACCCACCCGTGTTCCTTCAGTAGCCTGTGTGCCAGGGCCACGGTATCCCTTTCGGACAAACCCGTAACCCTGGGAGAGACAAACCCGCAACCCTGGCAAGGTTTTATTTTTAACTAGGGAAAGAAAGAAAAGAATATGATTTAAAATATGATTGACGTGTAAAAATGTTTGTAAAAACCTACTTACAGAAATAAAATCATTTATCATTTAAAGAAAGAAAGAAGAAAAGATCCAGCGAGGGCATAAAACTTATAAACTAAACGACTGCGCGCTAAGAGCACCACCTGTGGGGTACGAAACTCGGCTTAGGGCAGAGTAGGAGAGAGCAAACCCGCAACCATGGCAGAGATAAGTTATACCTGAGTAATTATTGACAGTGGCTTGGATTATTATTGAAAAAAAGTTTGTAATGAACAATCACTCGACTGAAGCATTTGATATCAGCTTTACCGATTACTAACACGTTAATATTACGAAGGGTTCATATTATATTAGTCTCATTGCTGCATCACTTACCCCAGAAATAATAGAAACAGATAACAAATTGTTTAACGGAGCTAAAAACGGCAACGGCAGCAACATAAGCCCAGGGGCCTAACTGCCGAATACTCAAACGCAATTCAATTTTAAGTCGCCGTTAAGTCTAATGCTGTCTCTGTCACTTTAAACTGTTTTGAAGCGACAGAAACACTTATAAGAACGTCTTAAAGTTAAGTAACGTTTGAGTATTTGGGCATACGTCTACTAATTTACAAACGTTGCAATGGTCTCGCCATTGTGAGTATTGACAGTGTTTGTATGGCAAATCTGTCAAAAACTCACAATGAAGAGACCATTGCAACGTTTGTACATTAGTAGACTTGGCCCCCAGAAATTATGTTTTTAACTAATGAAAAAATATTGATTGCTGGTCAGTATCAGGTTGCATGTTGCTCACAAAAAAAAATTAACATTATAAAAACTAAATAACACAACCTTGTCCCACAGCCAATTATTTATAATTAATCAAGATCACTTAGCAAAAAGGCGTTAAAATCCATTAATCTTGATAGTAATTAATTATTATGCTACCATTACGATTTAATTGCAGTTAACATAACCAACAGTTAAATCATCTAATAGCAGAGTAAACGTTGATTATACTAACCACAGTTAACTTTCGCTAGTAAACAAATTTTATTACTTTTGGTTCCGTAGTAGTTTAAGTATTAAGATGTTTATCTATATTTGATTATAAATATCGTTATGTTTAGCGTTCCGTACCACAAAAGGATAAAAACGGAACCCTTATAGGATCACTCGTGTCTGCCTGTCTGTCTGTCATAGCCAGTTTGCTTCAAATATAAATTAAAATCAATTTTACCAATTTAATATGGATAATATTTTTGTGTTCACCAAAAATCTTGAGGTACATCTATGTATGCATTTCTAAAATTTTATTCTTCCCCGAAAAATACTGATCGTGCACCAAATATTAAAGGTTAGGTTAGGTTAGGTTATATTTTCCCCCCCGGTGGGTTCCCGCATTGTCGAGGCGGGGGGGCTCAGTAGCCGTGGCTTGGAGGGCCACGGTGAAGCTAAGAGGAACCCGAGGAGGGGGCCGCTCGTCAGGGCTTTTGCGGCTAAGCCGTCGACGTAGCGGCCGTAGGTTGCGGTGCCGCTTTGGCGACATCGCAACTGAGGCGGGCCGCGATGTCGAATGGGCGGCATCGCGGCTGAGTGTGGGAGGCCGCGGTGGGAGAGGAGTGCCGGTATTGCGGTGAGCCGTTCTCCCTACCTTCCGCGGCCTTGACGGGGCCGCCACCGTTGAATGGCGGATGCGGTGGGGCCGCAGAGGAAGAGGAGTGTCGGTATTGCGTTGGTCGCTCTCCCTATCCTCTGCGGCCGAAAAGTGGTAGGCGGCGGGGCCACTGACCTGACCCGTCGCGGGGGACCAGGGGCGCCTGGACGTGGGGTCGTCTGGCGCGGGGTCCCAGGTGGAGGCCAGCAGGCAACAGGTGCGGGGGCACCCTTGCCTGTATTGCACAGGCCTCCACCAGTGTCGGACGGGAATGGCCAGGTGTTCCCGGTCATTCCCATATCGCCCCCAGGCGGAGGGGCATGCGGGCAAAAAAGGTTAGGTTATATTTTGGTGCACATTCAGTATATTTGGTGGAACACAGGCAAAATTAGGTAAATGAAATGGGAGTACTTTTAAATAAAATTGAAGTACTTTTAAATATCATCCATTTAATATAACTTTTATTGTAATGTCTACGATTTGCATGCACTTAGCTTAATACATTTTTCTACACCAGCAATGGTAGTATATGTGAATCAATGTTTAATTTTATGTAAATCTCAATGTACCATATACTTAGAAATAAATAATATTCTATTATATTATCTTGAGACACAAATAAATGCAAATAATATCACACGGAATCCTAATACAGTATTTCCGTACAAACATTACTCACACTCATTCGTACTCACATGTAACAATTGAATACGTAAATGAAATGCATCATGTTTTTTAGGGTTCCGTAGCCGAATGGCAAAAAACAGAACCCTTATGGATTCGTCATGTCTGTCTGTCTGTCCATCCGTATGTCACAGCCACTTTTTTCCGAAACTATAAGAACTATACTGTTGAAACTTGGTAAGTAGATGTATTCTGTGAACCGCATTAAGATTTTTACACAAAAATAGAAAAAAAAAAACAATAAATTTTGGGGGTTACCCATACTTAGAACTGAAACACAAATTGTTTTTTTTTTTTTTTTTTTCATCAAACCATGCAAACGTATGGGGTATCTATGGATAGGTCTTTAAAAATGATATTGAGGTTTTTAAAAGCATTTTTTTCTAAACTCAATAGTTTGCACGAGAGACACTTCCAAAGTGGTAAAATGTGTGTGTCCCCCTGTAACTTCTAAAATAAGAGAATGGTAAAACTAAAAAAAATATTTGATGTACCACGTAAATTTCCACCGAAAATTGGTTTGAAAGAGATCTAGTAAGTAGTTTTTTTTTTAATACGTCATAAATCGTAAGCCGCGCTTGCTGCTACGTAACCCTTCATGGGCGAGTCCGACTCGCACCTGGCCGCTTTTTTTCCTTTTAATGCATGCATGTATCACGATTGTGTGTAATTAATTGTTCGCTGTATAAATTAATAGACGAGTAAGACGTGATTAATTCAGTTCCGATTTATTTTTAGCCAGCAAAGCGCCTTAGCTTCGCACGGGTAGCAGAGAATACCAGCTGACTTTTTTAACCATCTTGAGATAAATAGGGTTTAATAGGTGATCAGAGTGACTCGTTCCACTAAAATCCCCTAGACCAGTCCCCAAGGGGACTACACAGCACTCAATATTCCACTACGATGCCCTATGCTGGGGATTCTCTAAGTACTATTAAGTGCTATCCTTACTTCCTTACTAATATTATAAATGTGAAAGTAATTCTGTCTATCTGTCTGTCTGTCTGTCTGTCTGTATGTTACGTATTCATGCCTAAACCGCTGAACCGATCGTCATGAAATTTAGCAAAGATATAGCCTGGGATATGGAGAAGGACATAGGCTACTTTTTTACGCGATAACCGACATCTACGCCGGCGGAGCCGCGGGCAAAAGCTAGTTCCTTTATTGTCCCTTCTGAATAAAAAATCCGCTTACACAATAAAAATGAGTAATATATATGTAGGTATCATTAAAAATCTGCCTACAGTGGGGATAACAATGACGTATATTAACTTTTCTAAAATAAGTTAGATGTTGAAAAAAGAAAAGTATCAAAAGCGTTCAAGAATTTGGCCAGGTTGACCAGTGCTGCGTCTCGGTGACGTAGTTGGAATCGTGTTCACCTAGCTAGATAGTTTAAATTAGCAAACATTAAAAATCTTGTAAGACTGTTCCTCCAAGGTTTTCACCAATACCCGTTTATATCGATTAAAAAATATTGAAATTCAAATCATACCCACCCTACTAAATGCGCTGAATGTATGTTCGGAACTTCTACAACCTAGATGGTACTAATCAAATATTCTCGTGTATGGCTTCTAAAGATAGAAAGAAAGAAAGAAATAGTATTTATTGGGACTCGTACAGGAAGATCACATTTTAAACTAAACACACTCATAGTAATATTAACATAAAATAAAATAAAAAATAAAAGTAAAACGAAAACAAAATCCTGTACTGGGCCAAAAGGCTCCTATCTCAACATGATGCTGCGACATTTAAAAATAAGTGTTGCAGTGCTGGTATTCTGATAGGGCTTCTATTCCACTTACTCAACACACCTATTATCTTCCAGACGGTAAAAAACTTCATCCGGTGTAATAATGCCATCTTTTTTTTTTAATATACCGTAACGTGTACCGTATGGTGCCGGACGTAAAGAATGGCACCACCCCATTTCCTCCCGTGGGTGTCGTAAAAGGCGACTAAGGGACTTACTAGAGAATGGGCAGCAGCATTCTCTATGCATTTTTGACACTATACTGAGATCGCCAACCCGCCTGCCAAGTGTAGCGATTATGGCAACCCCAGCCCAATTGGGCGAGGCCTATATCCATCAGTGGACGTCTTTCGGCTGAAATGATGAATGATGATGATGATTGTTTTATCAGCCTGTTGCGTCGAGCATATGGGTTAGATTAAAATGTAACTGATGTTCATCCTACACTGAAAAAAAAATTTAGCCTAACTACTTCGCCTATTTCAGGAATAATCATAGTTTGACAAGACTTTATAAAAGTTAACTTGATTTAATAAAAGTGATACACAACGGCCAGCACAGGTTTTGGTTACATGTTGCATAAAGTTATGTGGACATTTTTTTGTGTTACATGTTGACGAAAGTTTAGTTATGTATAAGTAAACATTTTTTTCAGTGTACTTGAAGTATTTTACACTGTCATATTTCAGCCAATTTACACCAAACTTTAATGAATTATACACGAAAACCTTCCCACTGAGTAGAGTAATTCACTAGGAAGGTGTATGTGGACGTGGTTTGGTGAAAACCGTATGAAAATCCATTCGGAAGTTTCGAGTTTATCGTGTATAATAAGGCTGAAGATGGAAGCGAGCTTAACTCTGAATCCTCAACCACAGAGGAACTGGATATCTTACCTCTAACTACCGAAACACAACAAATGCTGTTAACATTGTTGTTATGGCGACAGACTTAGATAAGATGGTGGTAGCTAGCCAGGCAGACTTAGAACAAACTTTACCACCAACCAAACCGAGCAACAAATTTTGCCCCCACTGGGAAACGAACCCGGGATTTCTGAGTCTGAGACAGGTGGCCTTACTACTAGACCACAGAGGACATAAACTTAATCTTACTCTAAAATAAAACAATCTTATTAACAAGAAAAAAAAAACCGCCACTAATCCATCTTTGACACCAATGTCACACAACCTTACTCTCTAAATCCAAACATAAATACACGCGTTACTAATAATATAAGCAACCATGCAACCACTAAGGACAGTCGTCAACCAATCTCCCACTTACTTGCCATCGCTTTACGCCAAGCCATTGTACCGTCAGTGCTTGCTCTGAACACACGAATAAAAATATCGATTTCCCGTGAGTGAAGTGAAGTGATAAAAATGTCAGGACAAACTTGGATCCCTCCGAACATAGCCGCGATCTGCCCTGAACAACAAGCCCAACTTACGCAATGTTCTTCAACCGGATACCTCTTCCTCGCCCTAATTTCACAGCTATACAGTGGGTCCAAAGACAATAAACAAACAGATTTTTTAGACTATTGGGATACGAGTGTTAATGGTAATCCAAGCACGTTATCCCCATTTTTCGGAGATTCGGAAGTTCCTTTAGGACCTATTCCTTTAAAAGCAAATGAATTACAAACAAAACAGCCTATAGGACCAACAATATTGTCACATGACGACTTTTTTTCCGAAAAGTTTAGTAGTCCTATAAAAACGACTAAAGTTCATAGTCATGGCCCGGGCGGTAGCCGAGGAGTATCCCAAGTATCATCATATTTTCCGACGTTTGAATTTGAAAAGTACGGTAAAACTTTAAACAAAGATTTTGAACCATTTGATTTTGAGTCGAACAGTAATCCATTCTCGACTACCAGTAGTAAGTACCATTCGAGGGATTTGGATTTCGGGTTCGCGAGGAAGATTTTTTCGGATGTGGAGCCGGCGAATTCTGAGAAGGTGTCGGTGAAAGCGGAGAAGAAGGGCGGTGCTAAGAGAAGGAGAAGAAGACAGGCGATTGAGCGATTTGATTTCATTGTGGTTGGTGCTGGTTCCGCTGGATGCGTAATTGCGAATCGACTGTCTGAAGTCAAACAATGGAAGGTTAGTTCTTTTTAAAATTAAATAGAATATGCATTGTTTTAGTTTCAAGAAGCTTATAGTTAAAATCTCATTGACCCAGAACCTATTGTCTCGTTTGTTTGCAATGATAGAAAGTCATTAATTTAATTACATCAAAATTATCTATGATTGGATCAAAATCGTTAATCTTAATACCTATTTGTCTATTTATACTAATTGTAAATTTAATTAAATTACAATCAGTATAAACAGACAAACATATTCATCAATTAATTATTTGCCTATTTATTTCGATTTATTTTGATTTGATTGAATATAATGTGATATCATTATTTTAAATTTTATTTTATTTGATCATATTTGGTTTTTATCTGATGTCTTATATTAATGTATGTTTGGCAATGGGTGTTATTTACCTACAATTAATAATAAGTTTATTTATTAATAATAATAATAATAAGCTTACTTATTTACTAGCTTTTTCCCGCGGCTCCGCCCGCGTGGATGTCGGTTATCGCGTAAAAAAATTGCCTATGTCCTCCATATCCCAGCCCCTTTACCAAATTTCATGATGATCGGTTCAGCGGTTAAGGCGTGAAAACGTAACATACAGATAGACAGACAGAGTTACTGTCACATTTATAATATTAGTATTTTGATTTGATTTATTATAATGTGATATCATTATTTTAAATTTAATTTAATTTGATCATATTTGGTTTTTATCTGATGCCTTATATTAATTTATGTTTGGCAATGGGTGTTATTTACCTACAATTAATAATAAGTTTATTTATGAATAATAACAATAATAATAAGCTTATTTATTTACCAGCTTTTGCCCGCGGCACCGCCCGCGTGGATGTCGGTTATCGCGTAAAAAAGTAGCCTATGTCCTTCTCCATATCCCAAGCTATATCTCTGCCAAATTTCATGACGATCGATTCAGCGGTTTAGGCGTGAAAACGTAACATACAGACAGACAGACAGAGTTACTTTCACATTTATAATATTAGTATTTTGATTTGATTTATTATAATGTGATATCATTATTTTAAATTTAATTTAATTTGATCATATTATTTGGTTTTTATCTGATGCCGTATATTAATTTATATTTGGCAATGCGTGTTATTTACCTGCAATGAATAATAAGTTTATTTATTAATAATAATAATAATAATAATTATTAATAATTATTTATTTAAGCTTCAGTTTACAAAAAAGGGTTTAGCGTTAGCATACTTTTAAGCAAACAATGCCTGTGTTATGAGATTCCGGTCTTCCATAGTACAGCATAATTACCTAATCTGGTAACAAATACCGTAGGTACTTAGATTATCAAATAAAAATAAGTAATGTATGTTATAAAGGCATACGAGAGGTTAATAATTATTCTGCTATTCGGGGCGTAGACAAATTCAACGAAAAGATCATAATAATTGTTCCAGCCGTTCTTGTGTGGTAATGGTGCAACTAACCCGACTTTGTATTATACCCAAAGTCTCTAATTCATATCATTTATGTAAACAAAGTAATGTTAAGAAATGTCACTGTCAAAATGACAGGACAGTGGTGCAAAACATTTTATCATTATTATTTTTTTTATAAATAATCATCTATGAAATAAAGTGAATTAACTATATGAACTACGCAAACAAAATACCGTTGCCAAACAATGTTTATGTAGTGTGTCGGAGACACGGCCTATGATCGTCATAATCAGCCCTTTTAAGTCCACTGCTAGACGAAGGTCTCCCAAAATCGATTTCCACTCGAAACAGTTTGCAGCCATTTTCATCCAAAATGTGGCTGGATATGCTACATACAATATGAATCTATGAATGAGAGTTGTAATATTAGTGTTGTTGAAGATGTAAAAATACAATAAACATAAAATATTTTATACCAGAAAATCTCCTTTTTTTAATAACTTTCTTTAAAACCGAACATTTATAAAAATAATTACGGTATGATTATTTTTTGATTATTATTTCTTCAATTCAGTACTTAAAAGAAAATGGACCTTTTTTTTCGCCATTTTATGTGAATTACCATTGAGAAGATATTTTTTTGATATGTTACATAAATACATAAATTATCTTTGTTATTATCTTAATTATTTTTTTATTATCTTTGTTTACATAAATTATCTGAATTTGAGACTTTGGGTACAGATTAACCTAGGAACATAAAAGCCCGCTTGCTCCACAAATCACTACGTAAATGCGTACCTATAACGCTAAACAAAAAACAACAAATTATCAAATAAAAATAAGTAATGTATGTTAGTGAGAGTCAATTTATTTATTGAAGTGAAAACTGCTTTAGCCGCGTTGAGCGATTTCTGGTAGGAGAAACGTATGGGTTCACGTCACCGAAATGCGCGCCATGCTCATGACGTGTTGGACCAGACTGTCAGTTATTCCAAAGTTTTGGGTTTTCAGTTCTGTCTTTTTTTTTTTTTTAATTTTTGTTATTTTAAAGTTTGGCAGTCTTGATACAAAATGATTGCCCGTATCTATTCCCAACTATGTTGGGGTCGGCTTCCAGCCTAACCGGATGCAGCTGAATATCAGTATTTTACATGGAGCAACTGCCTATTTGACCTCCACAACCCTGTAACTGGGTAACACGATGCCCCTTGGTAAGACTGGATGTCAGACTTTTAGGCTTCTGACGACCCGTAACGACTGTCAAAGATCCACGAATGACAGCCGGGACCAACGGCTTAACGTGCTTTCCGAGGCACGGTGGAGTCTATTACATGGGATTTAAACATAAATGGCGAAATATATGTGTAGGTACTATGGGTACGACTGTGCCTACCTTTTCAGGAATACAGACGTGATCATAAAATAAGGGAAAATAATACTATCACTAACTTGCTTCTGCCCGTAACTGAGTCCGCGTGAAATTTCTTGTTTTAAATAAATATCTTATGACACTCGTCAATATTGTAGCTTCCCGTTATTAAACGAATTTTTGGAATCGGTTCAGAAGTTCCGTGTGGTACCAGATGAAAGAATAGCCACCCCATTTCCTCCCGTGGGTGTCGTAAAAGGCAACTAAGGGACTTACTAGAGAATGGGCAGCAGCGTTCTCTATGCATTTTTAACACTATACTGCGATCGCCAACCCGACTGCCAAGCGTGGCGATTATAGCATCCCCCCTCTTTTAGGATAGGCCTATGTCCAACAGTGGACGTTTTTCGGCTGAAATGATGATGGTTCAGAAGTTCCGCTGATTATTCCCTCCATACAAACTCACAAATTTAACCTCTTTATAATATTAGTAAAAAAAAAAAAACATTTATTCAAATTAGGCTAAGAATCAACACTTTTCGAACGTTACTATTGACTTCGCCCGCGTGGCTTTTTCTAAAATAAAAGTTGTTACTTCTTACAGCATCAGCTATCTGCCAGTGAAAGTCCCGTCAAAATCAGTCCAGCTGTTTTGGAGATTAGCTGTAACAAACAGACAGACATACAGACAAAAAATATAATAAATGTTCTTTTGATATAACTACCGTACATTCTTTCATAGCGCATTTAGTAAAAAGTTGTCATTTTACAACAATACAAACTTGAATTTTATTTTATTTATTCATTTATTAATAGGAGAACAATTGTATATGAAACAAAGAGCCAATTACAGGTTCTCACGGATAAATACAGAAAAAGCAGTAGAAATCTTAGGATCATTAAGAAGCATGATAGAAAATATTATAAATATATTAAAGTTAATAAGCACTGTGCACTGACTGACCCAGACGACCCCATGACTCTCCTCCAGGAAAGCAGTAGTTCGCAAACATAATACACGACCGTCATTCTGACCTCGCCGCCGAGGCCCCGCGCGAACTCCTCGACTAAATAGTCCTCCCCGACCCTTGCCCGTAAGCGAAGCGCCAGCACGCGCAATTCCCCCGATAATAATCATAACCCTGATTTTATCCAGCCACCGTCGGTCCCTTGCCATCCTCCCTCCGACTCTGCCCTAAGCCGAGGTTCGTACCCCACAGGGGGTGCCCTTAGCGCGCAGTCGTTTAGTTTATAAGTTTTTACGCCCTGGCTGGAGGCTTTAAGTTTTTAGAGCTTAAGGCAACCACAGGAAAGACCGGTTAAAGAGTCTCAACCTCTCATGGTTAACTCTGAGATTCCTTAGAAAAAAAAAAGCACTATGCACTTATAAAGAAGTCAGCGTTCAGCTAGGTGTGTGCAGAATAGGTTTTGGTGGTATATGGGTCAAATTAGAACTCTTTCCATAGAATAATTAAAGTCCTTACTCGCTCGCACCATGTATGAGTTTTGCCTGGTATTTATTTGTATAGATTTAATTCACAACATAGGTACTTCGACCATGTCATAATTGAATGGGGATAAAACTCTCATAATAGCTATAATAAAATTGATTGAACGATAACAAAGAGAATGTTATTGTCTACAAAACGATTTCACTCCATTCTCGTTTGAACTTGACCATTTTAACTGATTTATGTTGACCTTGTTGGGTAATAACAATATTTAAGAGTTGGTAAAATAATACGTTTCATTTCTTAATTTTCTTAAAGCATTTATAAATTATATTCAGTTTGAGTTTTATTAAGTTTTCTACGAATTTAAGTCAAATAAAAAACCAATGCCAATGTTGTGAAATAAAATAAAATAAATTATTATTATTTTAAGTGTCTTTGACATAATCTCGGGACCCTGGGGTCCCCGACCTTTGGAAGGCATACGAGAGGCCGCAGCCTACTCGCAGAGGCCCGTTAGACGCTTTTTAATTAAATGAGGCACCAACCGACGATCATCCCTGTATGCACTATATGCAAGTGCACCCAAGGACAACCCCCGGTTGGCGTAGGACTATGAAAGGACTATGGCCCCTGCCTGATCAATGTTTTATTGTACACGGATAAAATGGCAGGGGGTGACTTGCACACTCATTAATGGGCCCCCGGAAACGGTCGCTAGCACATAGTGACGTAGCAACAAGGGGACAACATATCCTGAGGTGCTCGAGGAGTGGAGAGGTATTCCACGGCTCTCAGAACAATCCCAGAGCCCGGAAGATGGTCAAGATCCCTACAAGCACTTACTAGAATACTTCCTTCCTCCGAGCATGTTTGCTCTTGCGAATCTCCACTCAAACCAGCCAATAAAGGCAAGAATGAGGTGGGAGCTCAGTTCCTCGTCAGTGTTCACTCCAGCCGGCCAATAAAGGCAAGCCAGAGATGACGAACATGACTTCTCCCGGGAGATAGGGTCCTTGGGGTCGCAACTGCCCAACAGCTCGCCACATGCTGCACTGCGGGTTTCTGTATCTCTCTTGGTTTGGCTCCTCACCCTAGACATGTTCCGGTAAAGTAAACTCTACCGGCACAGACCCAGAGTTCGGAGCGCGCAAGCCCCACCACGACGTCAACGTAGAGATACGGCGGTGGGGTTTATTATTATTATTATTAAGTGTGTGATTCATTGTAATCTTTTTACACGCTTTTAGTAATGTGATCTTACTTATTATCAAAATGCAACACAGCTCCGCCAGTTTATCTGTATCTAATAACGCTGTTGTAACTTACGACAACTCAAAACTTATCAGATTAATGTGCGGTGGCCAGCACGTCAAGTTACGACGTACTGTCAAATTCTCGTTCGATTTTGAACTTAATCATCAACATTTTTAAGTTTAAAATCGTTGTGGTTACCCATCCACGAACTGACCGCAACAAGCGTAGCTTAACCTTCGACAGACCCGTGCGGCTGTTACAATTTAGCCACGAGCCCCTGCCTCCAATTAATGTACCTATACCTAGGCCGGGTGCCCTAATGGAAATCGATCATCGATCACGGTTTGCATAGTATAATATCTAACGACGCAGGAAAGCCTTGGAGCAGAAGTGACCCTGTGATAATGGCCCCGACTTACGTGTCGTAGGTTATAAGTTCAAACTAGGGCAGGCACATTACTTTGTGTAATTTATTTCATCGCCACTGCTCTCAAAACGGTGAAGGAAAACATCGTTGCCTGCTTGTCGATCTTCTAAAGATTGTACTTCGGCTAACTCCTCGACCTCATTTCACCGGCCCCCTTCTACCATCGGACATCTAGACGCACTGCAAGTTACCACCCCTATCTAGTTGATATTCCACCAACTCGCATTAAGCGTTTTCAAACGTCTTTTATAATGCGCACAGCAAAGGAGTGGAACTCTCTGCCTGCGTCTGTTTCCGAACGCATACAACTCTAATCTATTCAAAGTGAGAGTGAACAGGCTTCTTCTGGGTAAGCTCTTTCCATCGTTGACTTTGTCTCTGTCACCCAGACCTAGACTAGAGAGAGCAAACCCATAGTTAAAAAAGATATAAAAAAAATAACACCTATTAAAGATGGATAGTAGAAGGCGAAATAACATCGTATAAAAAGTAATGCAGAGAAGGTTGTAACACTTGAAATTCCGCACAGAATGTTGTGTAATAAAACGTGGAACAAGCGGATAAGCAATTTATCTACGGCTGGAAACTTTAGAATTCAAACTTAAGTTAGAGAACGGTACGTTTTTCTATCTGCAACCAATGCACGGCTTCTTTATTAAACCCGAAGTCAAAATAACATCTATTGTGAAAACCGGCATGTCCTAAAACCAAAAATTCGACCACGCGGGCCCAGTGTGGGTTGGTCAATGTCACATGCCTTCAAAATTTTAGTTCTAAGACATCCCGGTTTCCTCTCGATATTTTTCGTCACCATTTTGAGAGCTAGGTGATGACATAAATTACACAAAGTAAAGCGCTTTGGTTCGAACCCACGACCTAAGTTAAGTAAGTTGGAGCTAATATCACTGGACTACCACTGCTCCTAAAATAAATTGGAAAATAATAAAGCTTCCGAAAAACAAATTCGCTTCCAGCGATCTGTGGTTGACTGTAATACTAACTAAGCTGTGTAAAAATACTAAACTTCCGAAAAAAATAATAAGTTTCTGAAAACATATGTTCTGCACCGTTCGCTTCGCTCACTCGGCTCACGTTTCTGTGCCAGATTGTAGGTATGATTCGTCATTTTGAACTGGGTGAAATAGGTTAGTTTAGAACTGTGACCAACCGCGCTAAGCTTGTGGAAAAATGTTACGTCAGCAAATATTGTATACATTTTTCGGAATTTTCACTATTTTATTCGGTCGTTTCTTTATTTGTATTCGCTTATAAGTTGTCGGAAAGTTAGTATTTAAAGCAGTAAATTTCATATTTTGAGTATGCTCATAGCCAAATTTTTTTTTCGGAGCTTTTATTACTACCCAAATAAATGTATGATCAATGCATACAATAATAGCGTATAATAATAGCGCTTCTCCTCCACATTTATTATGCGCCCAGCCAAAGCAGGGCTTTAAATACCGGTAAATTTTCATAACGTTACCTTGTATTGACAGAGTTAACGTTATTATTAAAATAACGGTAATCGATTTAACGTTTTTATGTGACTATTAATTTTATCGTTATTTTAAACGGGTGAGATGTAAGTAGTGGGGCCTGAGGCATGCGGTGCGGCGTGAGCCCACCCTCGCGCCTCTCTGATGCCGTGCCGATCAAAACGATGCCTGAATCTGCCAGATTCTTAGCCACAGAACAGCAACGTAGCTAAATTAACGTTAGTTATCGTATTTTTGTTAATGTTAATTAACGTTATATTACTGGTAATGTTATCAAGTAACGTTAAATTTTTGTGACAATCAATCTGCCTAGCCTTTTCCCAACTATGTTGGGGTCGGCTTCCAGTCTTACCGGATGCAGCTGAATACCAGTATTTTACATGGAGCGACTGCCTATCTGACCTCCACAACCCAGTAACTGGGTAACACGATGCCCCTTGGTAAGACTGGCTGACAGACTTTTGGGCTTCTGACGACCCGTAACGACTGTCAAAGATACGCGAATGACAGCCGGGACCAACGGCTTAACGTGCTTTCCGAGGCACGAAGGAGTCTCGGTATGTAAAGATGGTCACCCATCCACGGACCAACCCCGGCAAGCGTAGCTTAACCTGACGGATCGACCCGTGCGGCTGTTATTACTTAGCCACGAACTCCTCTACCGTTACGTAACGTAAAATTTCAATGTTATACCTACTAACGTTAAATGTTTGTAACGTTAGTAGGTATAACATTGAAATTGAACGTTATGTAACGGTTATTATTTTGTTATTTGGTAACGTTAACAAGTCCTGAGCCAAAGTATGGAACTCTCTGCCAGCGTCTATGTTCTCTTCCACATATAACCCGTCTGCCGTTAAAGCAAAAGTAAACAGATACCTTCTGGGCACGCTCGTTCCATCATAGATCTCATCCATCGCTTTCCATTAGGCGAGACCAAGGTCAAGAGCAGGCCCAATCAGTCATAAAAAATAATAATATTGGGTGCTAATAACTTTCCTTAAAGGCATAAATATAACACGGCAAATATTTCTCACACGATAACAATTGACGTTTTCTATAATAACGGAATGTCATTGTCAAAATAATACTGTGCGAATAGATATTTTGCTTTCCCATGGATATACACATTCTTATCATATCTCAATCAAATACCTTTGTAATTAAGAGCGTTGTCACCGGTCCACTAGCGCCACTCCTTTAAAAACATATTATGTCGTGACTGAGAAGGAATTATGAAAAACGGCTCAATCAACTATATCGGTAAGTGTGTCTAGAATTTTCTGATACCTTTTTTAAAGTTTCATATTGAGACACGAAGCAACAAAATACGATCTAGAGGAATGTGGCCGTTTTTATTTAGATCGAATTTTGTTGCTTCTGTGTTCAAATGTAGTATGACGTCACTGCTCGCTAGATTTTATACGTAGCTGTGACGTAACGAGCCCCACTCCCCAAATTTAATATTATTATGTTTTATATAAGACGTTTTTAAATAGGATAAAGCAAAAAATACGTGTCTAATATTATTTTTATTATATGACTGACGGACTAAACGGATTTTCTTTTTTTTTTACCCAGGAAATATTCCTATTCAAGTGAGCACGTAAACAAGATTAGACGTGTCACTCTCGAGAAAGCGCCGTGAAAATAACCAAAGTTCGGTCAAATTTCGTTCAAACCCTAGTATTTTATAACCTTACATTTTGATAATATGCAAATGAACAGGTTTCCGGGAAAACTGTAAAATCGATTTAAAGAGAATTATTTATATCCACTGTCATTACTCATAGCCATTAATCTTGTAACGGGTATTAGTTCCGCCGAATATAAATTGTTTCAAGGTGAATAGTTTGACTCTCAAATACACCGCAATCATGTAAGCAACGATTGATTCGGCGTGGCTTGAGATTATAATTATTATACACTAGCTATTGCCCGCGACTTCACCCGCTTGCAAGTTCGAAAATTTTCCCTTGGGAACGTACGAAAAGGATAAAGTGTACCCTGTCCTAACCTAGGTCATGGTCTATCCGTGTGAGACATCCATATATCCGTTCAGCCGTTAAGACGTGAACCAGTAAGAGACCGACCGACAGACATGCAGTTAAGTTACTTTTACATTTATAATATTAGTATGGATTTTATCAAAATATCTTAAATTAATTGCCACTTTTAAAGCCTAAAAAATCATAAAAGTAGGATAACGAAGTAAAGGAATTTATTTATTGGCACAATGTTCACGCGATTTTAAATCAAGCTATACTTAGATTATAAGCTGTACCTCTCGTTGTACGGAACTCCTATAAAATGATACATCAGCTTTTACTGGAAATGTGTAGCTTGATATGTAGCCGTGTGTACCAGTGGCGAAGCTTGACATTTCGTAGAAGGGAGCCGAAGAAGAAATTGTTCAGTTCATATGTCACTGGATGGCGGCACATAATAATAATTAATTAATAATAATTTAATAATTTATTTAATCTCAAAAAAAGAAAACTTTACATTCTGGTTACAAGTAACACTGGACCCCACACTAGGATACCCTGTGTCGTGAGGTCCAGTCTCTTTCATCACAAGGTCACATAGACCGTCATTCAGATATGTGAGGTAACACAAGCCGGCAGGGTGGTTTGTTTTAGCTAGTAAGTATCAACTTGTTTACATTTCTGGATCTCTGGTCTGAAAATAAAGATTATATTATTATTATTATTATAAATAGTCATATAATTACGTCAATAATAATATATATTTCACTATTTTATGAATTTTCAGTTCGCGATTGGCACGTCGTGGTGCCGACTTGTTTAGAACAATTTGTGTTGTTGGTGGAATTCAAAGCTGGGAATGGGCGTTTTTGTTGTTTGAATAATATGGGGTATTAAATACTTGTCATCATCATCATCATCATCAACCACAGCCTGACTTCACCCACTGCTGAGCATAGGCCTCTCTTTTCTTGTGCCAATCCCCACGCTCCTGTGCCAGTTGGGTTCTGCCTGCGATGGCAACAATGTCATCCACCCATCTTGCCGTTGGACAACCGATACTTCGTCTTCCAGTCCTTCGATGCCACTCGGTTACTGCCTTATGCCACCTGTCATCACTCCGCCTTGCCGGGTGTCCTATCTAATACCATTTGAGTTCCATAATTCGTTTTCCGATATCGAAAACCTTCGTACGTCTGCGACTCTCGACGTTTGGGACTCGGTCAAACACTAAAATACTCGAAAATGTAGTTTTTCTATATTACTTGGAAATCGTAGACACTACTAAATGTGCTATCTTTCAATGGTGATAGGTGAAGTTACTCTTCCGATCGTCGAAAGGCTGGCCGGTAAGAATGGAGTTATTAGTGCGCTCGCCTCTGGTGTGTACACACAGTTTCAACATCATCATCATCATTTCAGCCGAAAGACGTCCACTGCTGGACATAAGCCTCCCCCAATTTTGGAGGTTTGCCATAATCGCCACGCTTGGCAGGCGGGTTGTCGATCGCAGTATGGTGTTAAAAATGCATAGAGAACGCTGCTGCCCATTCTCTAGTAAGTCCCTTAGTCGCCTTTTATGACACCCACGGGAGGAAATCGGGTGGTGCTACTCTTTACGTCCTACGTCGAATATGTAGTATTTATATAATATTACATTATAGTACTAAAATCTCATTTTACAAAAAAAAATGTTACGACTTTTTGCGTGTGAGGTATCGAAATGGAAATGGTCGAAATACTTGTAGTTCGTCTATATAATTTGGCAATCGTAGACACTACTGAATATGCTATATTTCAATGGTGGTAGGTGAAGTTCCTCTTCCGATCGTCCAAAGGGAAGCCGATAGGAAAGGAGTTGTTAGCTCGCTACGCCTCTGGTACTACACACAGTTCAATTGAATAAATATTTTTGTTTCTTATGTAATGATAAATGTAATTACTACCTGTTGAAGTACATACCTTGAATGCTTATACCCTATGTTAAAAATAACAAATCCTCGTTATTTTTTATTATTACTTTTATTAAAATTTATTGCTTTTACAACTAAGCTTTGAACATCTACCATTGTATTATCTCATCATACGAGAACGAGACGGCAACGATTATAATTGAATGGTCAAACGAACTTACCTGTAAGGGAAGTTCGACTATAATTATATTCGTTGCCGTCTCGTTCGAAGATGATGAGTCCCACCCTACCCAAACATTCCATGCGCTATACCTAGGTAGGTATATGAACATGGGCCAAAACTTAGGAATACATGACCCTGTCAGGCTGCAGCAAGTATTTTTACATCTAACTTATAGTTAGATTTTTGACCTAGATAAACCGAAATCCTACAATTACAAACCCTCTTTCATTATCCAGAACATACGTACAATCGTACATACATGTTCTAACAAAGGTTTCAACTAATGACTTACTCAGCCCTTTTGTGAACCAAGTTTGTACATCACCAGCAAGTAGGCTAGAACGATTTCTCATTCGACCGTTCTTAACCTTGATGTACTAGATTTTCTCTGTGCCAATAATAATTACTGTCACACTGCAGGGTACAGAATCTTTAGGGTTCCGTAGTCAACAAGGAACCCTTTTAGTTTCGCCATGTCCGCCTGTCTGCTTGTCCGCGGCTTACCTCAGAGACTCTTAATGTTTACTAACAAATTTATGGATGTTTCTGAAATAAAATTATTATTATTATTATTATTTTTATATATTTATTATTATTATTATTAGTACCAGAAAGCTGTAATTTGAGATGGGTATACATATTAATCACGGTGAAAAAGTAGTGTAAACCTCCCTTGCACGTAAAGTGGTTATGATACATTTTTTTCTCGTCTATCCCATGGTGTGGGATATCGTTGGATAGGTCATCCAAAAATATTGTGGGTCTGTGAAAGCCATTTTCCGATTCAGGGATCCATTTGCGTAATATTTAGCTTTAAAGTGCTAAATTTTGTTAGAGTCAAGTGTCCCCCCCTGCCAACTAAACGGTTATTTTTGGATATATGAAAAAAATCACGGCAGTAATAGTATACAGTGTGAGTCTTTATAATGTGCACGTATCGAAATGAGTTAATATGTGCTTAATTTTATCTAGGGAAAAAATATTTTTAAAAAATCTAAATTATTTTTTATATTTTTTATGGAATTTTTATTTTTATTTCAAAATTTCTCAATAAGACGTCCCTTTATTGAGAACTTTTACAATTATTGTAAAAAATGATGGAAAAAAAAAACAGATTTTTGCTAAAAAAACATGTTTCTTTTCAATTGAGGGTAGGTTTTTCCCCAATTTTCGGACGCATAATTACTTCTCATCATTATGGAGTTTGTTTCATCGTGATAGATCATTTAGTTTAAAAGTTATACCGTTTTGTTTACACTGGGAACAATTTTTTTTAAATTCTATAAAAAATAAAATAATTTTTTTTTTTTTTTTAATATTTTTGCCGTAGATAAAATTAAGCATAGATTCCCTCATTTCGATATGTGCACATTATAAAGACTCACACTGTATATAACGAAGTTGAATGGAAACTATCACAGCTAAATATTACAACAAACGTTAACGAGTAATAGTCGACCAACTTATATTTGCAGTTGAAATGTATGGGAACATGTTTGTCAACTACAATATTAAGTTTGTTCTTGGGATAAATTCATCCCAACTATGACCCCCTTCATTTTGCGCGGTCCAACACGCAGATGGCCGTTTTTTTTTTTTTTATTCGTTACGAGTTTGTAATAAATACTAGGCTTTCTAATAACACGTTGAATTTCGAATTTTGAGTCCTCTTCAGATATTTTTCTTCACCGTAGTAAGTCAGTGATGAGTAGCACATCATACCTGGTGAAATTACGCAACGAAAAATTCGGCGTGTTTTTGTGACTTGCGTTTTTTATTTTTATTATTATTATTCGGACATATAGACTATTTTGTTAGTTTTAAATTCTCCTTTTTTACTTTTTGTATTTCCTGTGTCTCAAATAAAATACTTTTCTTTCTTTCTTTAATTGCCTATCGGGTCCAAATTACATCGGGGAAATTTCTGTCGCGTAATTTTTGTCAGATGCGTCACTACACTGACTAGATAATCTCATTCAGATTCGCAGTCCGACTCGCGCTTTGCCGGTCATTTCTGATATATTTTTTTTCTCTCCGGTGAGTCAACTTTAGCTCGTATTACGATTGTTAGTCTGAACAAACTTTTTACTTTGGTCAAACTCGTAAAAAGTCCTAAGCAAACTAATGTTTATATTACCTAATTGGTTTCAGCTGAGCCAACGATGTAATAGGTACATAAAATACCGCAGGCAATGAGCTTGTAGGCAGTAGTAGCCAAGTGTTAACGACCGGGATTTAAGAATTGTAGGTTTGAACCCTGATAGGCGCTTTCCTTTGAGTAAATTATTTCATCATCACTACTCTCTGTTTTGTATATAAGTAAATGGTACACCACAAACTACCTCCTCCCCGTCCCTTGCCTGTAAGCGAAGCGCCAGCACGCGTTTTAGCTGAGCAGCTTGTAGCTATAAATCCCCCTGATAATAATCATAACCCTGATGTTATCCAGCCACCGACGGTCCCTTGCCATCCTCAAACTGCCTCTAATTGCCTCGTGCAAACATAATACACGACCGTCATTCTGACCTCGCCGCCGAAGCCCCGCGCGAAATCCTCGAATCCCCGACCCTTGCCCGTAAGCGAAGCGCCAGCACGCGCAATTCCCCCGATAATAATCATAACCCTGATTTTATCCAGCCACCGTCAGTCCCTTGCCATCCTCCCTCCGACGCTGCCCTAAGTCGAGGTTCGTACCCCACCGGTGGTGCCCTTAGCGCACAGTCGTTTAGTTTATAAGTTTTTACGCCCTGGCTGGAGGCTTTTAGTTTTTAGGAGCTTAAGGCAACCACAGGAAAGACCGGTTAAAGGGTCTCAACCTCTCATGGTTAACTCTGAAATGCCCTAGCAAGAAAAAAAAACCAACTGCAGTAATGTTTCTCCTTCCCCGTTAATCCATCCAAAGGTTATCTTTAAAAGATCGCTTTTAGCGATAAGACCGCCCATTGTGTCACCACTTGTAAAATTGTCTACATATAAATCTGTAATTTTTATGGTGTGCAATAAAAAGTATTCTATTCTATTTTATTCTCAAAACGATGAAGGAAAACACCATAAGTTAGCATTTGATTCTATAGGCAAAAAGTAGTAAATTTATCAATACCGGAATTGCGAGATTTTATAAAAGTGTATTTCATATTAGCTAACACCTGAACGTAAGTTAAATATACATTCGATTTTATAATCAGAACTCCCGAAATCGTGGGATTTTTTCGATGCAAAAGTGCATTCCATTTATAGCCAACACCTCATCATCATCATCATTCCAGCCGTAAGACGTCCACTGCTGGACATAGGCCTCCCCCAATTGGGGGGTTTGCCATAATCGCCACGCTTGGCAGGCGGGTTGGCGATCGCAGTATGGTGTTAAAAATGCATAGAGAACACTGCTGCCCATTCTCTAGAAAGTCCCTTAGTCGTCTTTTACGACACCCACGGGAGGAAATCCACCTCCACTTTAGGTAAATATGCATCCAATTATCCGATCTGTAGTGATGACGCTTGGCTGACGAAAAACCTGTATTAGTAACAGAATCACTCGTAAGAACTTTACGATCAACATCCTAAAGACAATTAAGTAATAAACCGAAGTAACCAAAAACACAATGGACTCGGAAAAATGCTAATAAAAATAACAACCTTCCAACTTTGTCGTAAAAGTGACCAATTAAAAGAACATGTAAATATGCACGCCAGTGCAATTGCGTTGAGTAAGACTTGCGAAAGTGTGGCAACCCATACACTGGAGTGTATTGTAATGAGATAATTGTAGGCATTCGACCGTGACTGGATAACTGGATCGGCCGAAATGTGATAAAATGAGAAACCAGTTTTTTGATTTGGTAAAACTACTTCTTTGACATCGATATTGCGTGATCATCATCGTCACTTTTTTTTTCGTGGACCCTGATATTGTTGTGACTGAATAGATTCAAGTAATGAGGATAATTAACATAATGATGTTTTTATTACCAACCTACGACACAAATTTTGTTGTAAGTATCATAGATGCGTTTAAAAGGGGGAAATCTCACATGCAAGAACCAACCACTTTGTAGACCACCTAAAATATTTTTTCAGTTCTCATACTTGGAAAATACGCTTGAAGTTACCTGATCAGAAGGATGAAAACAGTATTTTAGTACTTTTCGTCCCTGGGAAACGATTTACCCTGCTGTCAAAAAAATTTAAAACTATGCAAGCCATGTTCCAACTTTTTATACAGCCACTCTGTTAAATTCCGGCATAAAATTGTAATTAAAAATGTTATGAAACATTTTATAACATGACTTTATACTTATAATTTATTTTTCAATCCATCTCGTACCTACATATGTAGGTCCCTTTCATCCCTTGTATAACAATCTACAATTGTTCCGTGCTAGATCTACTGATCTTAATAGCGCAAAAGCCTCATATACGGTACTAATTAACGATAATTTTAATTTTAAAGTATCAAAATGCACTCTCAATATAATTAATGTCGTATTAATTATTTAATTTTAATTATTTCGTCGTTAACTTGCATGACACGCAAAATTTGAACACTAAAGTGAGACGACATTGCAAAAAATAAGTAATTAAAGTGACTATAAAAATTGCTACATCAGATATCTTTGTTGACCATACCGACCTTGACCTTTGATCGTGGCTATTTAACCGTTTCCATGACAAAGGCCAAGTGTCCAAACCAATAGAATATTAAAAAAAAAACAATAGCTGTTAACATAATATCACGGCTATATTAGACAAAGACGTAGGCAGAGAAGTAATCTTTTCGCCTGTTGAAATAAAATTGTTTATTCTGTAAATGAGATATGGGAATCACTTCATTAAAAGATATTTAAAAAAAAATTGCTGTATGAAGTCGACATTTCGTATCTGACTACCCCTGAGAAGAAGTCAAAGTCTCTTTTAAAGCCCAGTTTTTTTTTTTTTTTTTTTATAAAACTGCCCCACACTAGAAATTTCTCCTGTATTGTGGGTGCGTTTACAAACATTAAACTTATATACACAAACAGCTAGACCCGGAACAACTAGTTGTAGGTCATACAAATATTTGTTCCGTGCGGGAATCGCACCCGCGACACGTAGCGCAGCAGTCAATCGTTTAATAACTGTGGCAACCGTGCCGTATAACCTTGGTATAACCTTGGCCAGATCATGCTTACATGATAAAAATTAAGACCATTTCAGACACTATTTTAGGAACATGGTCCTTAGACCATGTTCCTAAAATAGTGTCTGAAATGGTCTTAATTTTTTTTTTGCCGGAGACCCGCAATGCCAGCGCCTGCGTCTCTTTACTTTCCAAAGCAATTCCACAACATTAAAGGCATAAATAGATAAGTAACTGTTGTTACTTCGGGTACTGACACGCGGATTACAATGATTTTTATTAAATAAATATTTTATTTTATGTTATTTCCGGGCGTCCGGGCGGGTCTTTAATAGACTAAGTAAAATTTTGGAAAATGCAACTCCTTTGCAAAATGTCTCAAGCAATTTTAAAATTATATTATATATATTATATTTTCGCTAGTATGGCTTTTTTACCACCTACGAGTATAGATGTTGCTCGTAAAATATTTCTTGTATGAATAGATACACCTTATATAAAACATCCCGACATCATCCGTTGGGCAGTTGCCCACCAGACACAACACCCATGAGGTCGGATAATCCTCCCTTTTCTGGAGGATGAGTGAACTTTACACCCTGTTCCTCATGCCTCTATAGTCGGTTGGTTAGATATCGTCTTCATTTTGAAAAACAGCGCATTTCTTCTTAATATGCATGTGAACAAACTGTCCAGTTAGGTAGGTCCAACTTCGAGAAAGAGGTCAATCGTCGAATCCGACTCGGCTGGGCAGCGTTCGGGAAGCTACGCAATATCTTCTCGTCCCACATACCGCAGTGTCTCAAGATGAAAGTCTTTGACCAGTGCGTGTTGCCAGTGATGACATATGGCACTGAAACGTGGTCGCTCACAATGGGCCTTATTAGAAAGCTAAAAGTCACCCAAAGGGCAATGGAGAGGGCTATGCTTGGAGTTTCCCTAAGAATCAAAAATGAAGAGATCCGCAGGAAAACCAAGGTAACCGACATAGCTCGAAGAATTGCCAAACTTAAGTGGCAATGGGCAGGGCACATTGCGCGCAGGACAGATGGCCGTTGGGGCCGAAAGGTTCTGGAGTGGCGACCGCGTACCGGAAGACGTAGCGTTGGAAGGCCTCCCACAAGGTGTACCGATGACCTTATGAAAGCTGCAGGAATCCGCTGGATGCGGGAAGCACAAAACCGGTCAAGGTGGTGGTGCTTGGGGGAGGCCTATGTCCAGCAGTGGACGTCTTTCAGCTGAAATGATGATGATGACGATGATGCATGTGAAAATATAGCTAGTATACTATGAATCTACTAATAACATATCATTACGTCTTATTTCCCGAAAGGTTTGGGCTGAGGTGTACCTATGGTACACCCACATTTCGCCCATTATGTTTAAGCCCCATGTAATTGGCGAGCCTATCTCCATCAATCGGGCACAAATCCAGACTCCGGGCTACTACTGAGAAATCCCAGATGGTAAAACCCAATAACACTAATCTACTAATCATCCAATTAATCACTATAATCGAAAGTGAAACATCGATTTTAGAAATCACGTGCCAACAATAGAAGAGAAAGATTGTAATCTAGAAAAAGTTATGACACAATAACTAGTCAAGTTAACCATTTCACTCATTAGCTAATACTCGTAGTGCGCGGGAAATAGAGATAATTAGAGGCATTAGAGACAATGTTGTTGTTAGAATACTGTAGGTACAAATTGAATCAATTTCAAATCGTTGAATACAATTATACCGTATAAAACAGATAGGGTTGCCCAGAGGGTCTATAATTATTTTCACTTGATTGTAATATTATGATCACCATGATAATCCTGGACATCACTGACATCGGTGAAGAAAAACATCGTAAGGAAACCTGGACTTATATTTAATAAAAAAATAAAATAATTCATACAAAAATCATACAGCAAAAAAACATATTTTTTTTACCGATATTTGATCATTTTCCGCGAAGTTTTTCCAGTTTTTTATTTTATAAAAACCTAATTCGGACTATTACGATCATTATAAAACAAAATATAGCCAAATCGGTCCTGCCGTTCTCAAGTTATTTATACGCGTACCAACGAATAGTATTTAATTTTTAGGGTTCCGTAGTCAACAACGAACCCTTATAGTTTCACCATGTCCGTCTGTCTGTCTGTCCGCGGCTTAGCTCAGAGACTCTTAGTACCAGTAAGCTGTAATTTGGCATGGCTATACATTATGAACCACGCCGACAAAATGGTAAAATAAAATCTTGAAATATCTTTTTACCCCAGCTTTAAAGTGCTCATTTTTGTTAGAGTCAAGTATCCCCCTCCCCCCCGCCAAATAAATGGTTTTATTCGGATATATGAAAAAAATCACAGTAGCAGTGAGAAGAGGCCATTTATTTCCCTGCTGTGGGACAATAATAGGCTGGTTTTATTATTATAATATTTATGTTTCCCAGAAAATTACCCAGTCAGTGGTTTTGTCTAGTAAATGTATAATATTGGATAATTTTGCATGCCGTAAGGCAAAATGTATCGGGACTCATCAAAATAACCATCATATCTGTAATTCTGTATATCTACATTATTGGCAAATAAATGATTTATGATTTATCTGGGCAAGGCACTTTGTTACCGAAACCAATTTGATCTTTGGAAGAAACAAACAATGGGCACATATAATAATGCATCCATGCAGCCAGTAATATTATTATCTATTCAATATCTGATTCCAATATCGGAATACAGGCAATATCAGATATATTGGTCTGGTATTCTTGATATTATTACGCAGTCTTCCATGTGGTAGGATATTGCTTTACGCGATTCTGAATGGTGTCAAGTATCTAACGATTTTAAATTATTTCCTTTTTTTTATGGAATATAAACCGATTTACCCCAGCTTCGCTGGGGTTAGTTTTAATGATAAATCAATATCCATACTAATATTATAAATGTGAAAGTAACTCTATCTGTCTGTCTGTATGTTACGTTTTCACGCCTAAATCGCTGAACCGATCGTCATGAAATATGGCAGAGCTATAGTCTGGGATATATGGAAAAGGACATAGGCTACTTTTTTACGCGATAACCGACATCCACGCGGGCGGAGCCGCGAGCAAAAGCTAGTCCATACTAATATTATAAATGTGAAAGTAACTCTGTCTGTCTGTATGTTACGTTTTCACGCCTAAACCGCTGAACCGATCGTCATGAAATATGGCAGAGATATAGCCTGGGATATGGAGAAGGACATAGGCTACTTTTTTACGCGATAACCGACATCCACGCGGGCGGAGCCACGAGCAAAAGCTAGTCCATACTAATATTATAAATGTGAAAGTAACTCTGTCTGTCTGTCTGTCTGTCTGTATGTTACGTTTTCACGCCTAAACCGCTGAACCGATCGTCATGAAATATGGCAGAGATATAGTCTGGGATATGGAGAAGAACATAGGCTACTTTTTTACGCGATAACCGACATCCACGCGGGCGGAGCCGCGAGCAAAAGCTAGTCAACTATAAATATACAAACACTTTTCTTACTCATCAGTTTAGGGGAAGACCAAAGAAACAATGAATGGATAGTGTCAACGATGATAATGGCTGAAAAGGGAATAAACTCGTGGAAGAAGAAGACGCCCTGCTAACCGTAAAAGAATTGGGATAAGGGCAAGGGGTTGATGATAAATCTGCTCACTTTTTAGCAAAAAATAATAAACAAACAAAACAAAAAGTGTCATGATGGCCCGTTGGTTAAGACCTCGCCTCTCATGCATGAGGTTGTGGGTTCAAATCTGGGCAAGTACCAATGTGACTTTTTCAATTACTTTCTGAGTTTATCTTGGACATTACTGACATCGGTGAAGGAAAAACATCGTGAGAAAACCTGGACCCATAGTTACATAATATAAGTCTGAAATCGCCAACCCGTCTTGAGCAAGCGTGGTGATCAATGCTAGTGCCTTCTCTGTATGAGAAGAGGCCTTTGCCCAGCAGTGGGACAGTTATAGGCTGGTATTATTATTATTATAATAAACAAATTGCTACGGAACACAACCTTGACAGAACGACCATTATTGCATATTCTCCACACTATTACAAAAAAAATACAAAACACATACTTTAACGGAAATGCACAATACTGCATCAGATCTAGTGAAACTTGTTCCCAGGTACAAAGATACATAAAACAATGAGACAGTCACTGAGTGAAAAAGTTCTAGAACAGTTAGTTTTCTAGTAGTTAGTTACTTAACTTTGGCCAATTGTGTTTTATTTTAAAGTAAGTAAGTTCTGTAGCAAATTAAACTAGAGCTACAGAAACGTTTAAAATGCTTACAATATTATTTTTGGGTTTGATAGATCAATATCTACAGCGTGTTACGGAAGGGGTATATCCATACAAACGGGGTGAAGAGTGTATCTGGTTCAGAATCTCTGTACAAAATTTCAGCTCAAAAGCAATAACTAGAAAATGCTTAATATTTTATTTATTTCGATAGTTTATTAAATTTAAATCATAACAAACATGTGACCGCCGTTTCTTTGTGTTTAGTTTATTGACACCGATCAGCTGACTTGGTCTAGTGATGTGTAGAATTCAATTGGAAACATTTGATTTTTAGTTAAATGTTTCTTAACTTTTTATTTATGTGGGTATAGGTATTAAAAAATATTGCCCTGTAGTTTGTTATCACCAAAAGAATCCGTGCTTTTGATATGTATATACCCTTTCCGTAACACGCTGTATATGAGTCGAAATGTGTGCCCAGTTGATGATAATAGGCTCGCATATTACATAAATGGGACTTAAACATACCTGACAAAATGTGGTTGTAATTTGAGATATCAAATGAATCGGACACTCAAACGAGTAATTAAACTAAACTAGCCTTTGCGCGTGAATGTCGGAAATTCTCCCACGGAAATATACTACCGGGATAAAAAGGATAAGTATGTTCCGACTACCTAAAGACAACAAATACCTACAAAAAGACAATAAAATGGATACAGTATGTTTATCCTTAAGAGATAGACATATGCCATCGCGGACTTTTCTGTAGACCTATATAAGATACACAATTCCACTATACATTTTGTTATATCTCAAAGGGTTTAGACAGCGTTTTCGTTGACAGCTCCCAGACGGCTTATGTTTTTGCGATACCTCCAACAAATTTAGTTAATGTATACAAAAACTTAACAAATTATATTCTCGAACATTCCTCGAGAACCATTGGTGAAAACAGCATGAAAATCGGCGCAGTAGTTTTTGTGTTTATCGCGAACAGACAGACAGACGCAGCGGACTTTGTTTTATAATATGTAGTGATACTATATTTGAAAATTTTGCAATATCATTTTCTATTAAAGTTAATCTATTACAAAATCGTCGTGGCAATCAATTGAAAACTGGCAAAATGTGGGTGTAATTTGAGATATCAAATTAATCGCATACTCAAACGAATAATTGCACTAAATACTATATTTGAAAATTGTACAATATCATTTTCTATTAAAGTTAATCTATTACAAAATCGTCGAGGCAATAAATTGAAAACTAGCAAAATGTGGGTGTAATTTGAGATATCAAATGAATCGCATACTCAAACGAATAATTGCACTAAATACTATATTTGAAAATTGTGCAATACCATTTTCTATTACAATTAATCTATTACAAAATCGTCGTGACAATAAATTTAAAACTGGCAAAATGTGGGTGTACTTTGAGATATGAAATGAATCGCAATACTCAAACGAATAATTGCACTAAATACTATATTTGAAAATTGTGCAATACCATTTTCTATTAAAGTTAATCTATTACAAAATCGTCGTGGCAGAAAATTGAAAGTGTATGGCGGTATAAATTAACATTTACCAATCGAACGGTTGACCACAAATGCCTATGTTACGAGACTAAGAAATCAGGTAGTAATATTGGCCCTAATGCCTTTGTCAACAAGCGCACCCATTTCAAACTGTTCAACCGTAGATACAATGATAAGGAATTAATTAAATCGTATAGTAATTATCACGATTGCAATCTTCTAAAGACAAGCTACGGGTATAATTTTATACCTGTAGCCCTTTGAATCTGGATCAGGCTCTTTGCCAACTGTTCTAATAGTAATATAGAGGTATGAGGAACAGGGTGTAAAGTTCACTCATACTCTATGGAAAAGGGAGGATCCTCCGACCAGACGGGTGTTGTGTCTGGTGGCCAACTGCCCGGCGGTTGATGTCGGGATGTTGTATATATGCTAGTCGCGCGGTAAACTCTGATTACCCCACAGGGGGTACCCTTAGCGAGCAGCAGTCGTTTAGTTTATAGTTTTTACGCCCTGGCTGGAGGCATTAAGTTTCGTTAGGAGCTTAAGGCAGCCACAGGAAAGTCCGGTTAAAGAGTCGGAAACTTAGTGGTTACACTCTGAGATGCCCTAGATAAAAAAAAAAAAAAAAAATACTGATTGTGCGATGCAGGATTAGTGACGTCAGGTCTATGATGCGTTCAAGTTCGCATGTTGCGTTGTAGATGGCGCCCCAGTAATAGATTACCAGCTACATGCGTTTTATGTACACACAAAAAAAGTTTGCGATCACTTCTCAAATCTTTTTTGTTACGGTAGATTATACTATGATTTCTTCTTCTTTTTAGATTCTTTATTTAGAAATATAGCCTGATATAAACCCAATAGAGCACGCGTGGGATGCTCTTAAGCGAGCTGTTTGGAACCGTCAGCCACGTCCCCAGACAGTGCCAGGGCTCAGGGAAGCCGCTATTCAAGAATAGGACAGGCTACCCCAAGAAATGCTGGATAACTTGATACTCCGCATGCCCAGGAGGATCACCACATGTGTTCGAGCCAGGGATATTGAATATAAATCTTTTATTAATAAATTGTTGTTTAAGTTTGGTTAAACAGTCTTTTTCTTTCAATCAAATTTCTGTTACAATTACATTATAATTAATTACTCAATTTTTTTTTATAAAAAATAAAAGACCGTTTTTTTTAAATTTCTAACAGGATATTTCTATTTAAAGAAAACACACAACAAAGATTTTTTTTTTAAATTATATCAGCTTATGCTAGTGATCACAAACTTTTTTTGATGTGTGTATGCCAAGCTATGATCGATGAAAAGTATATTTTGGATTACCTATTATTGTTTTATCGTACTCAGCATCATTCTTTTGCCCTTATCGAAATTTGTTTGGGGTGAGCGCAGCATCTTCTTCGTACGTACACGGCCACAAATCAAGCTATATTTTTCCAGTTTAGGCTGAACTCGCATTGTATAGGATTTCCGTACAATGAGAGGTCAGCTTATACTGGAAATTTATAGCTTGTTTTGTGGCCGTGTGTACATACTTTTTCTGTATTAGTCGTCATCTCAGTAGTGACCCCATTTCTAAACATCTTCGTTGCGACTTTAAGACCTCTTATGTGTAAAATTCAACTTTATGAAAAAAATCGATATTTTAAGCACCAACATTGTATTAGGAAGCAAAATATTGTAGATCTTGAAATTGTAAAGAAATGACGATTATATCGTCGTATACACATGAGAGTTTTTGCATTCGATAGATCTTCAAAATGTGAAAAATCCTGGCGTAATAAAGTGATTTTGCCAAAAGTGACACATAAAGGTCTTAAAGTCGCAACGACGACATATCTTTGTTCAAACAGTCCTTTTATCGTTTCTTTGGTCGACTTGTAGTTTTATAACCATCCACATTGACACTCAAAACTTTCCTTATGAGATTTTTCTCTTTCCACCGCATCACATGCGTAAACCATGACATTGTTTTATCATACAGTATTTATAAAATAATACTATTAAAACTTAAATAAACAGTCTAACGTAGAAAGTTCCTACTATTATCATTGTTTCTACTTTTTTCACCATAGAAGTATTTTTGTTAACAAAAGTATGAATACTGTTGCAAATGTATTTAGATGGCGGTTACCGCTTTTTGCCAGTTGGGCCTTCGATCTGCGTGATGTCACATAGAAATATGGTGACGTATTGCATGGACCATCGCAGTCATCTAACGCTACACGAACAGTGGACCGCATGTAAACTGAAAAAAAAAGTAGTTGCCGCAATCAAGATTTTGTTTAGATTGACTAAGTAACTTGTTTGCTGAGCCAATCAATCACAATGATCACAACTACTACTTTTATTTGATTGAGATTTCAAACGGGATCTTGATTGGAATGATCACAAAACCTATTCGCAGCAATCAAGTCATAACATAGTTGCTCCAACCAAGATAATTAAAGTTTCAATGATCTTTATTGAAGTAATCAAAATGCTTGATTGACACAACTAACTTACTTTGTTACAGTTAACAATTTTTTTTTACTTGTCTCTTTTTTAACTCTTCTACAATGATGTCATGTAAAGGGTTATCGAGAAACTTGTTTGAGCTTTCACTCGTTTCTTTCATTTGAACTAGTATTTCTGCAATCATGTCATGATGATCAACTTAATTAAGGTTTTGATTAATCTAAACCAAGATATCGTCAATCAAGCTAAAAAGCCACTGCACTGATTGGAGTGAATTTTTTTCAGTGTACTGTACGTATTCACAATAGTGAATACAAAACCTCTTTGTCCAATATCTGTTATCCCAGCTAACTCAAGTGGCATTAATAAAACGATCTGTATTACCATTACCAGGCTAATAACAATACGGTTTCAAAATGAGGATGTAATCAAGAACAGATAGATGATTGTTTGCATTGTATGCAAATACTAATTTATTGATGTTTGAAGCGAAATCATAATTAATTAATTGGGGAAATGGATAGATTCTATGAAAGGAATTCTGTTTATACATAATTAATAATGGCGTTTGCTAGCTGAAATATGGCAAATAATTTAATTTACTGTTCCGTTTCTCGCTATGTTAATTACTTTGGATACCTACTATTGTATAGAATCAATATTATTCTTGAGCAGCTCGTAGCTAAGTAATAACAGCCGAACGGGTCGATCCGTCAGGATAAGCTACGCTTGCCGGGGTTGGTCCGTGGATGGGTGACCAGCTTTACATACCTCCTCCGTGCCTCGGAAAGCACGTTAAGCCGTTGGTCCCGACTGTCATTCGTGGACCTGTGACAGTCGTTACGAAACGTCAGAAGCCCAAAAAAAAGTCTGGCAACCAGTCTTTCCAAGGGGTATCGTGTTACCCAGTTACTGGGTTGTGGAGGTCAGATAGGCAGTCGCTCCATGTAAAATACTGGTATTCAGCTATATCTGGTTAAGACTGGAAGCCGACCCCAACATAGTTGGGAAAAGGCTAGGCCGATTGGCCTACTATTGTATAGAATCAAGTTTTTCTATCTGAACAGACAGCTGTGCTGCTGGGGAGTTTGTTGCGCTTCTTCCCAGCTGAAGCACTAGGAAGTGGTGAAGGGCGAGCGTTTTGGGGGACTGTCTTATGTAATTTTAACGATCGAAAAGTGCTGATTCTCAGCCTAATTTGAATAAATGACTTTTGATTATGATTTTAATTTTGCTTAGTGTAGTTTTCACAATAATTTTACAAAAGGGACATCCACGGCGAGTATTGAGTCAGTGTTGCGGTATTAACAATGCCAAGACCTAACGTCACAAATCCTGCATCGCGCAATCAGAGTTTACCGCGCGACTAACATATATATAACATCCCAACATCAACCGTCGGGCAGTTGCCCACCAGACACGACACCCGTCTGGTCCGAGGATCCTCCCTTTACTATAGAGTATGAGTGAACTTTACACACTGTTTCTCATACCTCTATAAAAAATATACAGGCATTAAAAAAAATTGGGCATAATGGGACGCCTGACATACGTGAAACATCTATGTTAATATTAGGATTCAAAATTAATAAAAACCTATAACGAAATATGGAGTCAAAGAAATATATATACGCGCGTGCATACCATGGAAGTCGAGAGCTGTGACGTAGAGGGGGCACGTCAAGCCGTTTGCCGTCATGGCATACGGCATAATAAAACTTAGCAGTCATGAAGCTAAAAATAAAGTAAAAATGTACTTACTGCAATTGGATTACGAAGACACTGAAGATCTAATGACCCTTCATGTATAGTCCTATCTACCACATAAACACATACACTTTCCTCACTTACTTCACCACTACATCATTCACACATATTCCTCTATTTCACCACTCATATTAACACACATACAACATCCATACCTCATATCTTCAGACTCACCAGCAAACCCTAGCACTTTCTAATGGTACTTACTAAGTCTTATTGTACTAGGTGTTTTTATATATTTTTTTTATATTCCATAACTCTAGGGCAGAGGTCGGCAAGTAGTTTTAGGTGGGGTCCGGATACCGTGGGAAAATTTTAACGAGGTCCAGAAAAAACGTCTGATAATAATCTGCCGCCATCTTGGATTTACATTTTGACCTCACTATCGGCTTTAGCACCCTTGCAAACCATGAAAACGACACCCATGACGATTGATTTCTGTGTGGCTTAAAAATATTATTTCATTTAATAAAGGTATAATATGCCTTATCCACGTAATAATTTATACTTGGTACACATACAATACATTACAATATCTGGCGGTCCGAGGTTCGACCTTTCGCGGTCCGCAAACGGACCGCGGTCCGCCTGTTGCTGACCGTTGCTCTAGGGTATGAATAAGACCATATCAAAGAATCAACTGGCATATGAATGAATTTTTTTTTTGTTTTCGTTTTTCATACAAAATAATTCGACAGTCACGATTATTACCTAGTAGAAAACAGCCGTGAAATATGACAACATCGCATTTTCTTAGCTTTAAATATGAATGATTGGTTTGAATGAAAATGAATTACTCGAATTTATCAATGAAACTTGGATACCTACACACATCGAGGGTCTGTTTCATCAGTTTGCCAACATCGCAAAAGTAAAAATTCATCACACGAGTGAAAATTTTTGACCTCAATTAATGCATTTTTGGACCATATATTCTAGGACTTTTTGCTATATTTTTATACTACAAAAAACCCCAACCCCACAGTTACCCCTAGAGTTACAGGATGTGAAAAAAAAATACGTTGTATGTATATCTTCAGCAGTAGTGACACACAAATGCTCAAGATATACATGAATTTCAATAGCTGAACACTATCCCCTGAAATACAGATTCCCGCCTAGTTCAGGGGCAATACTCTGGGCACCTTGATTTGATAGCCACAATAAATCCCAATTCTTTAAAAAGGTTATAGATTATTTAACATCACGCTATGACCTTTAGGAGCCGAGCAAAACGACAAAAAGTCGCTACACGAAAACGAAGTAATTGCATGGAAGGGCGATGCGTTACAAAGGGGTGGGTTGGGGGCCGAAATTTTACGCGGACGAAGTCTCAGGCAGAAGATAGTCATTAATATATGTAAACTTTCACATCAGACACCAATCTACATGGTCGTCACATGATTTGTCATGTGAAGACCATGTAGATTGGTGTCTGAAATGGTTTTTTGAGGAAAGAACCACACAGATTGAGTGGACCTGTCCAGTCAGTGCACGCATTTGTCAGTAATCGTGCAGCTCAACTCAGGATATAAGGAGCTCAACGATTACAAAACATTGTTGAAGTTAACGATCGTGAGGTCCAGACATAATTTTGGTCAAAACCAAGATTATGTCTGGACTTTAAAAGAGACTGACCTCTGAGTTTGTTTCGGCCTTTCTTCTCAAGAGTAGATAGTCAGATACAAAACGTCGACCTCATCTAGTTTTAAAATATGATTGACGTGTAAAAGTGTTTGTACAAATCTATTTACAGAAATAAAATCATTTATTTATTTATTTAACAATTTATGTACACACATATAAACAGACAAGAAGAAAGGAACAGAAAAATACGTACAAAGGTGATGCTTATTTCTAATGAAATCTCATCCAGCATACCTGCGATAGGAAAGTAGATATAGAGATGTAGACAACGTATCATTTATCACTAAAACAAATATTCGAACAGAATACAACCAAGAGAAAACAATAACCGCTACGAAGAGTGAGCACTGGTGTCCCAGTAGTAATGGCCCCAACTTATGAATTGTGGTCAAAACGGTGAAGGAAAACATTGTGAGGAAACCGGCATGTCCTGGAATGAATGAATGATTGAATGAAATGCACCGACCCCAGCGTGGTTTAACCAGACTCGATTACTGGAATGAACCCAAAGATTCACACTAGCCCCTGGAGCCTCATGTTTCATGGGGCTACAATGGCCATTACATATCAAGGAGTAGACCGGGGGCATGGTAATGGTAGGGAAGACGTACCCATAGGATATGGAAGGATTATTAGAGCCTACCGGATATGCATCCTTAAGCAAGCAATGGAATATTGGAAAGACGGGTGATATTTATTGGGAGGGCATCTTTTAACGACGTCACAGCCAGTTTGGCTCAGAACCAGCTGCTTTCTCGACTGCTTTCTGTGTCATTGCTATGCTGTGTTTTACGTTTACACGTTGCTGTTTCCAAAGTCTTCGTCTGAAGTCCGTTTCCGGTTTCTTGTAAATCACGCAACAAAGCAGCATTCTTGATCTTATCTCGGTTCCCAGCCGTGTCTATCCAAACATTTTTTTCCTTGAATTCGAAGTAGGTCTTATCCTGTTTTAGGTTGTGGTTCCATGTGTAAATAGATCACCGCACTGGGCCCGCGTGATAGATTAAAGCCCACTCCCTCTTAAAGAGAGAGGGCCAGTCTCCCAGCGGTGGGAACATTAAATGCTGATTATGTGTGTGCGTCTGTGCTAAATAAATGTAATTTCTTTCACTATTTTGATTATGCAAGAGAAAACTAGAATATAATTAAATATTTCCATGAATATAAATCCTCGCTCTATAATTTAGTACATACACAAATTTCTAATAAAGAAAACATTGGAAAACGTCATTAGAATAAATTCACTTTGAAAACAAAGCGCCGTAATTTGAAACTATAAAACCCCTACTACAAACGACGACCGAACTGAATGAAGAGATGAATATTTATATTTCAATACTTATCATAAAATATAGCACAGATTATTTACAAAATATCATCAAGGTACTTACATAGCGTGGACACTTTAGTTTTAGGCAAGTGTACATTTTCGTCGACCGCATCATCGGTTAGTGGGAGATCAATCAATCAAATCAAATCAAAATATTTATTAGCCAGAATGTGGTACAATAGTTATTACAGTAATTTTGATTTCAGCATATCTTGCCATGATATGGCGTGCAAATACATTTCATGTCAGTGATGAAGTCATTATTCTTATTATTTTTACATATTAATTATTATTCTTATTGATTGAGTATTGTATTACAAATTTATATTAGGTATGGGTTCCATTGACTTATCCTCTAAATATTCCTTGATAGTGTAATATTTTTTGTATAGTAAGAGTTTAAACAGAGATAGTGATCAAACGTATAGCCCTACAACATTAAGCCACTTTAAGTATAGACGTTTTTCAGAAAAGCAATGCCCTACTCCATAAAGTTAACTGATCATCAAACGTCTCAGGCAACTCTTAGATTGATTACAATTACTGTCAAATACTAATGCCTCATTTGACTATATATGACGTATTAAACTTTTCATCAAACGAAAGTCTTCCTTTCTGCTAGTTGTTCAAAATTCGAAGGTGGCCTTGACATCCTATTAATATGCCGTTTACAAAAGTGGCTTTCAAAAAAACTAAACTCTGACAACACTTTACTAACACAATCCTTTGTGTCCTCACTTCATTCGAAACTAGTACCATCCTCCTTTTTTCTCAACTCCAGTAACTGCAGTCATGCATCTGCAACGAACTTTTGACACTGCCACAGTTTCAAATAAAAACTTTTAACAACCGTAGTAGGGGCAGTAACTCGCTGAAAACGTAAAATGAAAATATAAACAAGTTCCATTTATAGGAGGCACGCCTGGCCTGGTAGCCAATTAATATAATTCTGATAGTTTAGACTCAATCAAACTTTTCAACGAGGTAGATGGGTAGCGTTTTTATTCAAGAGTAATTCGACCCTGTACCGTTTATTTTATTTTTATACTAGGTTTGCTGTTTAATCGAATTGTGTTCGTTTTATGCCATTATTTATGCTGTATCGGATTTATTTTTAATTTTGCTGTTGCAATACGTTTATTGGTGAAAGTGATTCGGGAATTGGTTACCGTTTTGACTTTTTTTCTTTGTTGATTGAAATTGCATTTTGTGACTGGCACTGCAGTCTGACAACCAGTTTTATCTTGTAACCAAGTAAGTGGATTGTAGAGGTCATTATAAGTCCTGCTCCATGTCATCACCTTTCTGTCCTTGTCCCGTGTTACTTATGTCGGCACAATACGTTTTCTTCTTCCATTCTCCACTATCAATCTTCACGTTATCAAACACTCTCTTCTCTTTCTTATCATTCCTCACACAATCCACAATCGTTACTTTGTTCTTCCTCTCCCTCTCCATTCATCAACATATTATTTATATTCATGGCTCGTTTCCTCCCTCCTCACTATATGCCCATACCAAGCCAAACGATTTCGTTTCAGCTTTTCTGTCACTGGCGCGACTTTCGAACTCCCTCTTGTATACTTATTTCTTACTTTATCCATTTTCGTTCATCTCAACATTATTATCTCCGCTGCATGCGATCTTTTTGCATCCGTCTTCTTCACGGCCCAGCATTACGATCTATACAGCACGACAGGCCTTATTACGGCCTCGTAAATTTTCCCCTTTAACATGACTGGGGCATCCGTGGGTCGCAAGTTTTACCTGTGACCTGTCGCCATTTCATCCATCCTGAGTTGATCCGGCGCGTTACGTCTTGCTCCATGTAATATTCTGGTATTCAGTTGCATTCATATAAGCTGGAAGCCAATCCCAATATGGTTGGGAAAAGGCTAGGATGACGACTTCAGCACAGTAATGTTTGGCTTTCAAAGCACTGTCTTGTTATCTTTTGACTTTCGAAAAGTGTAAATCCTCTCATTTGGTTGGCTGAAGAGTGTAAAAAATTCTAACCTATTTTTAAATACCGCAAGAGGTATCTTGTCTTTAGTCTCTAAATCCTTCTTATCAAGGGCATGAGCCATACTAAAACATCCAACAAAAAAATAGACGCTATAGACCTTTTCAATAACATATTGCGGCCTTGAAAAGTATATTGCAGTTGTTCAAAGCTTATCTACAAACTGTCGTGTTATTTTTTGACTTTTGAAAAGTGTAAATCCTCTCATTTGGTTGGCTGAAGAGTGTAAAAGATTCCAACCTATTTTAAAATACCCCAAGAGGTATTTTTTCTATAGTCTCTAAATCCTTGTTATCAAGGGCATGTGCCATACTAAAACATCCAACAAAAAATTGACTTATAAATATTTTCGATAACATATTGTGCCCTTGAAAAGAATATTGCAATAGTTCAAAGCTTATCTACAAACTGTCTTGTTATTTTTTGACTTTCGAAAAGTATAAATCCTCTCATTTGGTTGGCTGAAGAGTGATTCCAACCTATTTTGAAATACCCCAAGAGGTATTTTGTCTATAGTTTCTAAATCCTTGTTATCAAGGGCATGAGCCATACTAAAACATCCAACAAAAAATAGACTTATAAATATTTTCGATAACATATTGTACCTTTAAAAAGTATATTGAAGTAGTTCAAGGCTTTATCTACAGACTAGACAAAGTAATGTTATAAAATTTATATTAATATTTATAAGAAGAGGGTACTTAACGAGATAACATAATGTGCCAGTAGCCATTTATCGGCTAAATTGACCCCCAAGACAACTCGAGGCACTAGAAGTTCGAACCTAAAATAAATCTTACCAAGCATAAAATATTTCACCGTTTTTTATACTCGTACATACCAAAATATTATGGTAATAATCATACGGTTATATTTTCTCAAGAATCGAGAATTCGAGATATGGAGGATTTTTGCGTTTATGCTGACTCGTAGATGATCTAATAGGTCCATAGATATGAATGTACGTTCTATCAGCCATACCAATGATGAAAAACCGGCCAAGTGCGAGTCGGACTCGCGCACGAAGGGTTCCGTATCAGAAATCTCAGTTAGTTAAGTTTATTCTTGGGATAAATTCATCCCAACTACGGAACCCTTCATTGTGCGTGGTCTGACACACACTTGGTCGGTTTATTTTTTATTTTTATATTTGAGTTGATTGAATGAAAGGTAAATTGCGGTTTAAGATTTATGACGTATTAAAAAAAAACTACTTACTAGATCTCATTCAAACCAATTTTCAGTAGAATTTTACATGGTAATGTACATCATATATTTTTTTTAGTTTTATCATTCTCTTATTTTAGAAGTTACAGGGGACACACATTTTACCACTTTGGAAGTGTCTCTCGCGCAAACTATTCAGTTTAGAAAAAAATTATATTAGTAACCTCAATATCATTTTTGAAGACCTATCCATAGATACCCCACACATATGGATTTGATGAAAAAAAAATGAGTTTCAGTTCTAAGTATGGGGAACCCCAAAATGTATTGTTTTTGTTTTTCTATTTTTGTCAGAAAATCTTAATGCGGTTCACAGAAAACATGTACTTACCAAGTTTCAACAGTATAGTTCTTATAGTTTCGGAAAAAAAGTAGCTGTGACATACGGACGGACAGACAGAGAGACATGACGAATCCATAAGGGTTCCGTTTTTTGCCATTTGGCTACGGAACCCTAAACACTGAAAAATGTATTGGATTGACATAAGCTACCGAATAAATTATGTAAATTCTGTTGAAAGTCGTTGTAGAAATACGAAACTCTGTACGGAATTGTCAGTTGTCTAGGTGTGTTTAAGTTGACCTACTTACCGTACATTTTGAGCGACATATGTATATTCTTTATTTCAAATCAACATTTTTCCTTTCCAGATCCTGCTAATAGAAGCCGGTCCAGAGGAACCCGATGTGACCAGTGTTCCAGCGTTTGCTCCAGTCCTGGGTAGATCTAGTATTGACTGGAACTACCGAACCCAGCCTGAGGAGATGACCTGCAGGGCACAGAGAGGACAAACATGCGCTTGGCTGAGGTATGTGAAATTTTAAAACTAGGTGATTTGAAAGGAATTTGAAAGGATTATTCTTTTCGATAAGACCTTATTACCGATACGCATTAAAGTGATGTGACGATGCAACTCAAATACTTAACTTTTTTATAACCATAATCGTCGGGTTAAGTCGCCAATTTTCAGTCGATTCACTTTGATGACATAATTAGGTATGTGTCGGTCAAGACATAATTTATTCTTGATAAGTCTTACTAAAAGTTTGGGAAGACATTCATTCTGAGATTCAGAATACATTTGCATCTGTAATTATGGGCCCAGCGGCATACTTCTACGTGTCTCGAATCTACATACACGAAATGCTTAAAGTGGCTGATATACGCACGAGCAAGTATGCGTACCTACTTATGACACGACGCGACGGTCTGTTTCACTCATGTGTCACACTAAAAGTTCGCGTACCTATAATTGATAGTCATGCATGGGCAAATAAGATCGATGAGCCATAATTACGCGTAAATCTGCCACCCAGACAAAAGAGCCACAATTACGCGTTCATCTATTCACCAACTTTAAAAAAAGGAGCCAAGGGCGTGTCGGACCACGCACAATGAAGGGTTCCTTAGTACTGCAAATTTAAGTTTGTAAACGCAAAAACGATTTTTTTATGTGATAACACTACAAATTATAAATTTTCGGACTTTTCCCTTTACTTGTGCTGTGAGACCTTGCTTCTTGCTAAATTTCATGATTCTAGGTCAACGGGAAGTACTCTATAGGTTTTGATTTACTTGCGAATATCGCATAAATGGCTGTATCTTTTTATTGCGTTGACTTAGAAGCTTGATATTTTCAGAGCTCCAAGAGAGCTTAAACCTTCGTATTTGAGTTAATTTCGATTTGATATCTCCACGCGTTCCTGAGAAAAAGGGTCTTGAAAGACTGACAGACAGACGGACAACGAAGTGATCCTATAAGGGTTCTGTTTTTTTTTTCCTTTTGAGGTACAGAACCCTAAAAACAATGTGCTGGTAAAAGTAGCGAGCCAATAAGATGGTAGTGGGGCTAACTACCCAGGGTATGACGCAAGTACTCACAGCATACAAAAAAACATCCAGGTAATTTAATAAACTTTATTCAATTGTAATAATAAAATCTAAGTATTCTTCTTGTGAGTCTTTCGTGGAATTAGGTAACAGTCTAGACTTTTTGAGATATTAAAACAAGTGTTTTCAAGTTTACTACAGTTATTTAATTAATCTCAACGAGGCCTATGTTATTTAATTATTCTTGGAACTTGTAATAACAAAGAATGTTTTTAGGGTTCTGTACCTCAAAAGGAAAAAAACGGAACCCGTTAGGATCACTTCGTTGTCCGTACATTTTTACAGGAACGCATGGAGGTATCAAGTTTTATTTAATATCGTGTACGCAGGTCCACGATCCCTTGAGCTTCAAAAAATCAAGCTTCTAAGTCAACGTAATAAAAAGTACCGCCATTTATGCAATATATTTTGAAACTCACAAATAAATCATAACCTATAGGGTACTTCCCGTTGACCTAGAATCAAGGAAAAAAGAAGAAAGAAGAAGAAGAAGAAAGAAGAAAGAAAGAAGCAAGAAGCAAGTTCCCACAGCATAAGTAAAGGAAAAAGACCGAAAAACGTGATTGTTAAGTTTTGTCACATTTTTTTTGCGGTTGCAAACTTAGATTTACAGTTGGCGAATTGACCATGACGTACACACATCAAAAAAAGTTTGTAATCACTAGCATAAGCGGATATAATTTTTTGAATTGAACTTTATCAAGAAAAATTCTGTGTTGTGTGTTTTCTTTAAATAGAAATACCCGTTTGAAATAAAAAAAACATTCTGCATTTTTATTTTTTATAAAAAAAAATTTAGTAGTTAATCATAATGTAATTGTAACAGAAATTTGATAGAAAGAAAAAGACTGTTCAACCAAACTTAATCAAAAAATTATGAATAAAAGATTTATATTCAATATAATATAACTCCTCCCCTGGCTCAAACACATGCGGTGATCCTCCTGGGCATGCTGAGAAGTTCTCTAGCATTTCTTGGGGTAGCCTGTCCCATTCATGAATAGCGGCTTCCCTTAGCCCTGGCACTGTCTGGTGACGTGGCTGATGGTTCCAAACAGCTCGCTTCAGAGTATCCCATGCGTACTCTATTGGGTTTAAGTCAGGTTATATTTCTAAATAAAGAATCTAAACAGAAGAAGAAATCATAATATAATCTACCGTAAAAAAAAAGATTTCGTTTTTTCAAAGTGATCGCAAACTTTTTTTGATGTGTGTATATCGATTTATGGGAGAACATTATTAACCACAAAGTTAAGTTTGTTCTTGGGATTATTCATCCTAGCTACAGAATTAGTCATTTTGCGTGGTTCTATACGCACTTGGCCGGTTTTTTTTTATCTCAACACATTTACTTACTCAACCAAAATACCTAGTTTATAAGTATAAGGTTGGAGGTCTTAATTTATTAAGGTACCCACACAGGAAAGTATGGTTAAGCAGACGATAACTGGTTAGGACGACACACAAAAAAAAAAACGAATGTACCAAGTCTTAGTTCCAATTTTGTAATAAAAAAAATCATTTCTTACACTTTGAAAGTACGCTTGAATCTACCTGATCAGAGGGATGGAAACAGTACTTTTCGTCCCTGGGAAACGATTTTTCCTGTTGTCAAAACATTTTAAAACCAGCTTATGTTCTAATTTTCTATACAGCTACTCTGTTAAATCGCGGCATAAAATTGTAATAAAAAAATATTATTTTCTCCATCTTATAATATTTACATAGATTAGAGCTAAATATTTACCGTCATCAAAGATAAAAAATACTGGCTGGTAGAATGCCACAGAAAATCTATAATATAAAAATGAATCGCAAAATGTGAAGCGCATAACTCAACAACGCCTGGACCAATTTTACCAATTCATTTTTTTAAATGTTCATTGAAGTCCAAGGATTATACAGCGAGAAATTAGGGTAGGGTAGAGTAGGGTAGGTTAGGGAGGTAGGTAGGGTAGTGTAGTGTAGGGTAGGGTAGGGTAGGTAGGTAGGTAGGTAGGGTAGTGTAGGGTAGGGTAGGGTAGGTAGGTAGGTAGGGCAGGGTAGTGTAGGGTAGGGTAGTGTAGGTAGGTAGGGTAGGTAGGGTAGGGTAGGGTAGAGTAGTGGAGTTTATACTATAGCTTTTGACAGAACGAAGTCTGTCGGGTCAGCTAGTGAAACATAAAAAACTGGCCAAGTGCGTGTCGGACCACGCACAATGAAAGGTTCCGTAGTTGGGATGAATTTATTCCAAGAATAAACTTAACATTGTAGTTGAAAAACATGTTGTCCCATGGCATACGGAATGTATCGGAGAACATGTTTTTTAACTGTAAATGTAAGTTGGTCGACTATTACTCGGTAACTTGTAAAGCCTACTTAGCTGTGATAGTTTTCCTTTTAACTTCGTTATATATACTACTGCTGTGAATTTTTTCACGTACCCAAATACAACCATTTTGCTGGCAGGGACAGGAACACTTGACTCTAACAAAAATTTGCACTTCAAAGCTTAATATTACGTAAACGGATGCCTGAATCGAAACATGGTGTTCACAAACCTGCAATATTTTTGAACGGCCTATCCATCGATAGCCCACGACATGGTATAGAAGAGAAAAAAATATATCATCCCCACTTCACGGGTAGGGGAGCAATAAGGGCTTCTTGTTGACTACGGAACCATAAAAGGCAATTAGATCTTTAGTTATTTTAATAATAATATGAAACTTTATTTTGGGTGGCATAGACCCATAGAAACCTTAACCTAAACCTAATATATATGTATGTCTATTATAAGTTTACTACATATTTATGTACTTGTGTATCTATTGTATTTGTTATCTTTTTAATATTTTTATTATTATTATCTCCTCTCCTCCCTATTAATTAGAGCACCTGCCATCTTATCTCTTCACTACCCTTGGTTGACTGGTAGAGAATGCCTATGGCATTAATTCCGCCTTTGTACCTTACTGTGTGTGAGAAGTTTAAATAAATAAATAAATAAATAATACACATTTACCTATATTTAACAACGAGCTACAAGTTTACTTGGCATGACTCGCCACACCTACACATGACTTGACCCACTGACTTTGAAAGCCGTCCCCCGACACGACGACCCTTGGACCAAAATATTACACTTATACATAAAGGGCCAATACATATTATTTATTTACGTTTTAAAAGTTTTTGTGTGTCGTGGGTTAAAAAAAAAAATATTATACTTTTTATTTCCTGCTTTTAAAAAAAAAATTTTTTTTTTTTGTTTTTACGATCGGCACCTACCTCGCGGAAAGCTGCGCAGCTATACGTATTTTTCCCACAGTGAAGCTAGTTATACTAATTTATCCTCGTTTCTATCTGCTACTCAATCATCACACACTGATCTCCATGTATCTATAACCTATTCATTGCGACCATTCCAATGAGCCCAAACACGATACCTGAGCTGTAAGTTGGTGAGTTAATTAGGTATCCTGCAAATTTCAGGTGATGCTGCAGCATTATTCCAAAGTTACTATGTTCTTCTAACATAATCGAAGTAACAGAATACCAATGTTATCGTTCAGACCTGTGGAAAATGCTCATATTCATCCATCAACTAGAAAAGAATCTTCAAACGGCTACACCGATTTTCTTGAACCATAGCTAAGAACACTCTCGATCAAGTCAGCTTTCATACAATAAAAAAATAATCAAAATTGATTAAGCCGTTTGGGAGCTACGATGGCGCAAACAGACACACAGATACATAGATACACAGACACATGCGTTAAACTTATAACACCCCTCTGTTTCCGTCGAGGGTAAATAAAATGAGTTCATCATATTCAGATATGTAATGTTTAACTAATCAGGTTTTTCTTTACTTTCCTCCTATTCGAAATGAAAAGTACTCGAACTATTGGCGCCTTCGCTACACTCGTGCATGATACCATCTCGTGTTTAAATCTCTGCGCACTTAGCGCCCTTTGTATAACAATCTACTATTTCAGCTTCCAATATTTGCTCTTATGAATTGATAACGTCACATTTGCTGCTTGCAGTAAGAAATGTAATGTCAGAGAAATTAATTATTTAGCAGAGTGACATACGAATAAGTACTTACTACGTCAATTTGCCGTATTATAGCCATTTTATACAACTGTCAAAGAATGACAGATATAAATGAATGAAAATTTACATTACGGCAAGAAAATTAGTTTGTATAAGGCAAAGCTGCGTGTAATAATCTTGATAAAATTTCAAAATTAATTAGAGCTAAAAGTTTGTGATAAGAAAAGTGTCATAATAATAATTATTTCTCATTAATATAATACTTCAAGTTATTATTAATTTTAAGGAGATGGTATATATACATATTTGTGTATTTGTCAACGGATAATTTATACATAATAATCTTGTCAAAATTAATGAATTAAAATAAACTTTTTGAATTAAAACGATTTTATATATTCATGTATCATCTTCTTAGTATCTACCTTTGTTTACTTTAACCAGTTATTGTATTGTATAGTTGCAACTCATAACTGTTTTACCACCCTATGGTTGAATGTCACATGCAAATATTTTATATAATATTGTATTGTATTGATGAATCACTGACTGATTGACATGCAATAGCATGTCAATCAGTAAAAAATAAAAATAAAGTCAAATGGGATAATAATCCCATTTGACTTTTATTTTTATTTTTTATTACTGTAACCTTTTTCACATTTGACATTTTTTTATTACTGTAACGTTGTTTGCAATTGACATTTTGTATTTTTATGACATTTTAAGTGTATTTCAAACTATTTGTATTTTGTATTTAATTTTCAAAATTGTTATTTAAAATTATAATATCTTTAATTTTGAGTGAATTGAATAATAATAAGATTTGCATGCCCATGTGACGGTAGAGCATGGAGGGCTTTTTATGATAAAACATCTATGTACTAATTACCCATGTTTGCAAACCAATAAATGATTTGATTTGATTTGATGCACGTCTTGGAACGACAAGGTCTTATTTGTCTCATAAGTAAATCGTATTATAATATCTCGGAGTTCCTATCGGTAAAAATCTGTAAGATCAAAGTATCCATGGTACAGCAATTTTTAATAACTTTATGATCAATTCAGTTTATTATTTGCAATAATAATTAAAATGAATTTGGACTTTTTTGATAAAATTCAATATTTATTCTCTATTTGTATTACTTATTTAAATAGACATGCTTGTATTGTATCCATTGACATACTTAATATTGTAACCATTGACATTTAATCTAATATTATGACATTTTTCTATATATTGTAGAAGCTACTTATTGCTGCAAACAAAGATTGGCAATATCAGCAGCAATTAGCAATTTAAAATTAAAGTCTAAAGGTGCGCTTACACGGGCAACTAAAATTGCTCAATCCTGGTCAATTCTCGTCAACTATGGCATCACGACTACATCCGGCAATTTAGGGCGATGGCAACATGTAGCAACCTGTTGCCAGATATACGGCCAAACAATACTATGCAATATGGAGCAACTTAAAAAACTATGCAATACAAGTCAATACACCGACGACACACTTGTACTGCGCTGCATGTAGAAAGAAAGAAAATGGCGGCGGGGGCAGCGGCAGCGCACTCCCCCGCTGCCCCCGCCGCCATTTTTTTCCGGCCGGTTCCTCTTGCAAAAACGAGACGTAGTTATACCACAGGTTATACGTACAAACGAGATAGAAAGAAAATTGACTAAAAATTTCAGTTCGGCAACTCATATCATGGTGACATTGAGAAATGTGAAATATATGGAGCAATTAGAAGCAATATTCCCGAAACAATTGCCGCATTTTATTGTTGATGCTCCAGATTGCTCCATTTAGTTGATCCAGATTGATCAATTAGTGTTGCCGAGCAATAATTGCTCAAAAAATTGCCCGTGTAAGAGCACCTCAACGGGTGTAATGTCCTGCAAAGAATGATAACCTCGGATTTGAAAGTGAAATTTAGGTGCAAAATGGAATTCGTTGAGCGTCAACCATTTTTAGGGTTCCGTACCCAAAGAGTGCCAATTACTAAGGCTCCGCTGTACGACCGTCCATGCGTCTATCACAGATACATGCAAGTATTATTAGGGTGTTCTTATTTTTCGACTTTTGAATTATCACCACGGCACTTTGTCATTCGATTATTTAAAAAACAGATTTTTTTTCTTTTAATTTTTTGGTAACAAAAAGCGTTGTATGGTCGCATAAATACTGGTTCCACTAATGTTTCATTTAAGCTTTAATGAAGGAATGTAATAAATTGATTACAATCAATGAAGAAAAAAAGCAATATTTGCTTTTGTTGGTGAAAGAGTATAGGAAAAAGTACCCTAATACTAACAAGTCAACCCTTTTATCTTAAAAATAAGTAATTTAGATATTTATATAGGTGACATGTACTATTTATATAATATCTTAATTTATAACAAAAACAATTATTTTTTATTTTTTATGTCCTGTCTTATGAATAAAAGAATCCAACAAAAGTAGCAACCCTTAACTGTCATTTAAAAGATTTAAAAAAAATACTGAAAGAGTTTCTTATGGTATGTAATCAAATTATGTGGTACCCCGTGAAATTAAATAAAAGATATATTTTTCTTAGAAATAAGGACCACCCTAGCGTGTATCTTTTGAACCGTAATAAGTAGACACTTGAAATTTTCACAGAGCATGTATTATACCATGGCTGCTATAACAACAAATAATAACATTTAAAAAAAGTTAAACTTTAAAGCGTATCCCATACAAGAAACGTGTTATTTTCGGTGTTTTTAGAATATATTGTACGGTGGTACGGAACCCTTCATGTGGTGTCCGACTCGCACTTGGCAGATTTTTGGCTAGTATTCTGTTTTAAGTCAGTAGGCACCTTAAACGCAATATAATAATTACTAGGTTATGCCCGCGACTTTCTCCGCGTGAAATTTCTTGCTCCGACCCACCACATCACATCGCATCGCCCGCCCGCGCTTTTACTTCGTTTTCGTTTTGCGTTCTTTCTGACTTTTATCTTTTTGCTCGGCTCCTAAGGGTCGTAGCGTGATGTAATATGATTTATTTTTCTTTTAAACCTTCCTCAAACATTCGGCTATCAAATGCAAAAAGAATTTTCCAAATCCGAGATTAGCGCCGGATTTCGGGGATTAAGCCGGTTTTCGAAAAGGCTTTAGTACCGTCGAACACATCCATGCTGTTCGGTAAATTGTACAGAAGACCGAGGAGTACAACCAGCCGCTGTGTATGGCATTAGTGGACTACGAGAAAGCCGTCGACTCCATTGATATATGGGCAGTTCTCTGCAACGATGTCGAATTGACTGGCGCTATTATCGAAGTGCTGAGATGTTTGTATGATGCTGCCACAATGACTGTCCAGATCCAGGACAAGGGAACCATCCCCATCCAACTGCTCAGAGGGGTGAGACAGGGGTATGTGATATCCCTGAAACTTTTCAGCAATGCGTTGGGCGCCTTTAAGACGCTGTACTAGACTGGACAGGGAATCAACATAAACGGCGAGTACATCTCACACCTTCGCTTTGCCGATGACATCGTCATAATAGCAGAGACACTGAAACAGTTAGACCAGATGCTGCACAGCCTAAATGGAGCCTTTTGGCGCGTTAGCCTCGGCATGAACTTGGACAAGACGAAAGTCATGTACAATTCTCACGTCCTGCCGAGTCCAATCCACATCGAAGGGTCGTTTCTCAAAGTTGTCAAGTAATATGTCTGCCTAGGGCAAGTCATCCAGCTTGATAGAGACAACTTTGAGAATGAAGCCGACAGGAGGATCCGATTGGGCTGGGCAGCGTTTGGAAAATTCCGTCAAGACTTCGTCGCCTATCCCGCAATGTTTAAATACTAAGGTCTTCAACCAGTGCGTCCTGCCCGTTATGACCTACGGTGCCGAAATGTGGACACTGATAGTCGGGCTGGTCCACAAATTTAAAGTCGCTCAGCGCGCTATGGAGCGGGCTATGCTCGGAGTTTCTTTGTTGAAGGATAAATCAGGAATGAAATTATCCGGAAGAAAACCGGAGTACATAGTTTGCAGAGTAAGCAAGCTGAAGTGGTAGTGGACTGGCCATGTTTGTCGAAGGACCGATGGCTGGTGGAGCAGACGAGTCCTGGAGTGGAGACCGCGTATCAGCAAGCGTAGTGTGGGACGCCCCCCAGCTAGATGGACCGACGACCTCAAAAAGGTGGCTGGGACAGACTGGATGCGGAAGGCGGAGTCAAAGTTAAAGTCAAATCATTTATTTAAAATAGGCACGTAAAATGCACTTTTGAACGTCAAAATCTACATAAATAGTTAATTGATCCTAGTTGATGCTTCCAAAACGTAGTTATGTATGGACAAGAATGGGCAAGAAACTCCATACTTACTCTTTTAAAATGTTAACAATCGTTTGTATACATTAATTAATAATTATAGGTGAAGACGATGTACCTAGAATAAAAATTACTTACCACAATTGGTAAAAAAAAAGGTAAAAAGAATGAAAAGTGAAGTAATAACAGAATAATAAATGCGATAGATACATGGTGTTAATTTTTTAGGAAAATCATATATGTTTGTATTTACAAACATATATGATTTTCCAAAAAAAATTACATATAATAAGTCAGTGTGTGAGTTAAATTATTAATCACAGAAAATAAAATTAATATCATAAAAATTATAAATTATACAGTTAAATTAGCAACCAGTTTGATTTTGTCTAGACTCTAAATTGTCCTATGGAGCAGGACCAGCATGTTTTCAAGCATTCTTATCTTGGATATAATCCTCTAATTTGTAGTATGCCTGTTTACGAAGTGTGCTTTTAATAAGAGTTTTAAATTTCTTTCATTTAATTGTAATATATCAGAAGGAATTTTATTGTAACATTTAACACAGTACCCCATAAAAGATGTATGTACTTTAGATAATCTGAAAAATGGTTGGAGGACAGAATGTAGTGGCGCAATGTTCAGCAGTGGACTGCGATAGGCTGAGTTGATTGAGATTAGCGAGTTCAAACAAAAATACAAACTATTCAGCATTATTACTAGTATATATAATAGATGAATAACTTTGGAATTTAGATCTCTAAGCAATTTAACGTAGGCGTATTACTGTTATTAAGTATAATTTAAAGCAAAAGCGTCAGAGTATCCAGCGAAATTCCGAATTATCTTAAGTTTTTTTTTGAATTTACAGCTTAGTTGATACATTTTTTGCGCTGTTTTGCTTAGTAGGTTGATCAAAATTAAAATATATACAAAATTATAATCACTTAAAGCATCAATTTTATTCTCGAAATTATATTTGCTGCAAATAAGATTTTCGTTAAAATAATAGTACGATGATTTAAAATTTCGCGGGCTACATTGAAGTGTACGAGTATTTTAGAACCTTTAAACCCCTTTGCAGGATTTGGGTCTATATCTTTCTTTGATCTTGAAGAAAACTGTGTTCCAAGAATCCATTAAAAGCCTGTTAAATCTTGAAGATTTATTTGTATTAACGAAAAGAATAATAATATTCTTAATGAAAATTAAATTAAAATAAAAACGGTACAAAATATAAATTCTAATTGTATTAGCTGATGTACCCTCACTTACAGGATTTTTCTTTCAATTATGTTTTTTGTTGTATGTTGTTTGTGTCAATCACCTGATTTATCCAAATACATACAGCAACCGATACCGATTGCGTACCAACCTTTCAAACGCAATCTGAAGGGTTTTATAAATAAAATAGCTAATCTATTGCGACATATATTTGAAAAATTTGTCTTCTCGACAGCGTAAAAGACGCAATGAATCATTTTGCATTGTCAAAATGAAAGGCCATTGCCATGGTGCATTGCCATTGTTAGTGTATTACGCAAATACCCCGCAGGTTCCTTAATGCTTTAGGTTAACAACGACGTAAATCATGTGACAACTTAAATCGAATCGACATAATCAATGTTCCAACACCCGAAAATTTCAAAGTTGGTTTACAGGAATTCACGAACTCAATATTGTTGAACCAGCAAGAAACGCCTTGGGGTTATTCAAGGAGTACACTGGAGGCTTTTACTTCCAACGTTCTAGAAACGGTTAAAGAAAACGTCGGGAAGAAACCGCATCTCCAGGACATTCAAAAACATTGTGGTATCCACCAACCCGTACCGGTCTTGCGTGGTTAACATCCCGCTCGCTCTCACAGAAAAGACGCCTATGTCCACCTGTATCTCAGCAGCGGGAACATTATAGGCTGGTTGTTTATTGTTATTGCTGTTGCATGCTTTAATGCTACTAAAAATCATCATTGGTATTTGGAAACGGCTGACTGCAGTCCACCTAGCAATCACCAGAATCCATGAATGAATCTCTGCCATTAACTATTATTAGGTATTATTTGAGGCAATTTACTAACCAATTTTTATATTACAGTGGCCGAGTTATGGGAGGATCGAGTGCTATTAATTATGTGGTATACATGAGAGGTAATAAAAAGGATTACGATCAGTGGGCAATGCTTGGAAATGAAGGATGGAGCTATAAGGAAGTAAGTAGCATCATTGTATACTAACTTACATTATTTTCTTAAACTTGAATTGTACATTTCAGCCAAATTGCTCATATCTTGTTATCACTTACTTATTCTAAATCATTTTGCTAATAAAATAACAAAATATTTTTTTCTCGAACAACGTCGTTTTCTTTTGTCAGGTACTTCATTATTTCAAGAAATCTGAGGACAATCAGAACATTGAAGCTCGGGATACCCAATTTCATGGAACTGGAGGCCCTCTAAATGTAGAACGATTTGCTTACACCGACCCGAATGTCGTTATGCTTGTAAAAGCGTTCCGTGAAAAAGGATTTCCATTAGTTGACTTCAATGGAAAACAACAGATTGGAACCATGACTACCCAAACTACAACTAAAGACGGCAGAAGAGTGTCTTCAAATGATGCATTTATAAAACCCATACGCAATAAAAGACCCAACCTTACAATAATGACAAATTCTCAAGTGATCAAAATACTTATTAATAAAGAAAAGTTTGCCCATGGCGTGCAATATACTAGAAATAATGAGGTATACAAAGTGTTTGCCAGTAAAGAGGTAGTAGTTAGTGCAGGTGCATTAAATAGTCCAAAAATATTAATGTTATCTGGTATAGGACCAAAATTAGACTTGGCACAATTGAAAATACCTGTAATAATGGATTTAAAAGTAGGCTATAACTTGCAAGATCATGTTACTACAGAAGCAGTATTGATGAATCTCACTAATAAAACATCGACGAGTTTACCAGGAAATGAAATGTTGAAAGCAGTTCAAGATTTTTATAAATACAGAACCAGATTCGATGAGATTTCCGCAACTGGACCACTGCAAGTTACAGCCTTTCATCGAACAAAATACGCAGGTAAAGACACAACAATCCCAGATATACAATTTCATTTTGACGGTAGAAATAAAAGAGATTTCTACAAGGATCCTTCTACATATTTAGCTACCAATATATTCCCGTTTTCAATGTACGATAGTATAAACGTCAGACCGATTCTTCTACAACCAGGGAGCAGAGGATATATAACTCTTAACAAAACCCATCCTGTCCTTGGTCAACCTCTGATTTATCCAAGATTCTTCACAATAAAAAATGATTTGAAGGCTTTGGTAGCGGCGCTTAAGTTTGCAACTAAATTGGAAGAGACAAACGCTTTTAAAGAGAACAAAGTAAAGTTTATAAGAAAACGTGTAGAACCTTGCAGTCCACATAGATGGGGTAGTTATAAATATTTCGCTTGTGTTTTAAAAAGTTATACTGGGACTATATATCACCCTGCTGGAACATGTAAGATGGGACCTAGGCATGATGAAAATGCGGTAGTTGATTCAAGATTAAGAGTGTATGGGATACAAAATTTGAGGGTCGCCGATGCTTCTATAATGCCTCATATAGTTCGAGGAAACACCAATGCTCCTTGTATGATGATTGGAGAGAAAGTATCTGATATGATTAAGGAGGACTGGGATACCGTTTATTGGGAACCATAAATTATTACTAATACAGCACTTTAATTACTGTAAGTAGGTAGTTTAAATTAGAACATAATTTATTTTAGGAATGACTATGTAGTGGGTACAAAATATTGTAGAAATCACTTAGAAGTTAATACAACCACAAAATACGCAGAAGCTCAATAATTAATGTGTGCTTAAAACCTATGTAATTCCTGCTTTAATACATTATTATTCTCGCCATAGTAGGATCATCAACATTTATAGCCTTTTAATATTGTATACATGATGCTTAAGTAAAAACTAATAGGGCTCAATGAGTTGCCTGTCAAATGTCTTCTTTGAGAAAATGATCAAGTTCTACTCATCGTCAGCAGAACAGTTGTAAGACACGGTGAATGTGATGGATGAAGCATAAGATAAAAGGGATGAATACAAATGTGAATAAGACGAAAATCATGTGTATCGGTGTGTGATATGAAAATAAATGTTAACAGTGTGGAGAAAGTGAGTTTTTATTTGGGGAGTTAGTTTACAAGGGATGGAATGATTAATGAAGATATGGAAAGGAGAATAAATGCAGGAAATAAAGTGAATGGTGCATACATGCAATTGGGACCAACCAGTCTATACCCAAAAATGCTCGACTGGCTGTTCAAAATGGTGTGCTGATACCTACCCTTATGTATGGAAGTGAATAAGCTCATTTTTTATTCAAATAATATTTTCTTATTTAAATTGAACTGCATCAATTTTTATATTTGTATTTGTTGTGTTCTTATGTTTCATGCTGTATTATATTCGAACGCAATGTGAATTGTTACTGAATAAATAAATTGAAATTGAAGGTTGGGTGTGGCAAAAGAAGCATGAAAGTAGAATAAATGCTGTGGAAATACGTTCCTTGCGAAGCATGTGTGGCGTGACAATGAATGATGATAGACTTAAAAAGGATAAAAAGGCAACGGTGCGGTTCAAAAGAGAATGAAGTGACAAAAATTGAAAAGTGTATGCTTAGATGGTTTGGTAATGTTGAAAGGAAAAGCGACTAACAAAAGGTATTTACAAGGCAGATGTGAGTAGAAACGCCGGGAGGACGCTCTAGGAGGACCTACACTGACCTAATTGGTGATGTTCTTCAGAAAGGACAGCTGCATAGCACTCGCAACCGGCGTGCACGTATGACCAGATGTATGAACGATAGCATTTGCAACAGGCGTATATGTATGACCATAAACGAAGCAAAAAGCGTATGTAAGGAGCGTAGCAGGTGGCGTTCTATAGTTTCTGCCTACTCCCATGAGAAGAAGGCGTGAGTTTATGTATGTATGTATGTTATAGATTAGTGTATATATTTTTTCCATTTTGTGTTTATTGCTTTGTAGTTCTATTTACATACTATGAACATGTTTCATTTATCCCAAGTGTTCAATTTCGTCTATTAGCTTAAGTAATTATAATATTTTTACATTGTAATTAAAACCTTTACCAAAGAATAAGATTTTTATTTACCTTAGTAATCTAAATATTAACCTTACTGCCTCAAAAGCGAGTATCTACAGAATGGTGAGTGAAAAAATTGCAATTTTTAGTTACCTTGAATTTGTTACTAAAACTTTAGTTACCGACGTAGATAATTCTTTAGCTATATATTTTAATGTTTCTGTGCTTTCTAACATACATTCTTAAAATGTGTAGAATTTGGTAGATATGTCTCCGTTACAAAACAGGTAAGGATTAGAAGGTAAACGATTGACTTTTGACGACTTCTCAACTACTAAAGACTAGTATTCAATACAAATGTTTTTATAATTTCACAATTTACTCAGTGCGGATAAAAACAAACAATGCTACGGAAAATAAATTTAATCAGTGAGAAACTAAAGAATTTACAGCTTCGAAAGTTTCTACAGTTACTGTCTCTCCTTGTGTTACTAAACTTTACTTTGCAATTCTCTCTTGTATTTTCTCGTATTTTTATTTCAACTGACCTATTGCATCTTACCTGTGTAACAGCAAAGTTTTTACATCAAAATTCTTCTGGCGCTGACAGTTTTTAAATTGGAAAAAAGCCACTTCGATGTTAGACGTGATGTCGTCAACTTTGAGGCCGATCCTTGTATATATTTGTTTGTAAAATATCGATATCTGAACTGTTTTTGTTATTATATGCGAATGGATTATGCTATTAATTTTCAGTGGCTGTCATAGGATAAGCAATATGTATAGTCTAGTATATTTCATTTGCTAAATATAATGGAATATAATTTTCACCAAAATTGTTATATCTGTAGGTAGGAAGGTTAGGTAGCGTAGGTTGGTAGACTACCTGTTGTATTTTTAGTTTGTTTTTATATATTTCTTACTCTTTTACTAATACTTATTTTATATGTTGTTTTGTTTATCGTAACATTCTTTTGAGATAGTAATATATGGCATATTTATGGCACGTAATTTTATTCGTTGGAACACAATTTTATGTAGTTTAGTACATTTGTTCATGTGTTTTATTTTTATAAGTTGTTGCTCGTTTAGTTTATGAAAAAAATTGTAGCGTGTTAGTACTTTGTCACTATAACATAATTATAATGTTGTTTGGTTTTTGTTTATTTAGTTAATGTTGTATGTATTAAACTTTTTGTTTCCCTTGCACGTTTTTTGTGTGTTCGTTCAAATGTTTTTAGTTTTAGCTGTTGGTCCTATTAAAATAATAAAAGCTTGTTTGCTAATTTATGAAATCGGATAAATCTATGTTTACACCAATAACAGTCTTATTTTCATAACTCTAATTAATTTCCTTTCAATTATTTACCAAATCCAAATAAATAATATTATAATACATTCGTAGTAAGATAATATCGACGCTTGGTAGGCAATATTGACCAAACAACATGTGGCAACTTTACACTAGAGCATTTAAAAAAAAATATTTAAAAAAAAACTTTAAAATGGGTAATTTTATATTTTTAAGTGGAGTAAGTAATACTCTACGCATTTTAAGGTTTTTTATTTTTGGAAAAAAAATCTTTAAAATGCTCTAGTGTAAAGTTGCCAACCAAAATGTCGTTTGGTCAATATTGGTGCCGATTCCCTTGTTCACAAACTAAACTAAATTTAAGTTCAGTGCATCTTTTTCTTTCTATTTCATTAAGAAAAGGACAGAAGATAAATTTTAGTTTAGTCCTGTCAAATTAATCAGTGCTTGACGTAAATTGACGTAATTTTAGTCGGCAAATTTTTAATCACGTCTGAACTTGTATCGAGTAGTGACAGGCGCTGATTAATTTGACAGCACTAAACTAAAATGTATCTTCTGTCCTTTTCTTAATGAAATAGAAAGAAAAAGACGCACTGAACTTAAATTTAGTTTGTGAACAAGGGAATCGGCACCATTGCCTTTCAATCGTCGTTATGCAAACGCTTTACCAAACTTTTCAATCAGCTACCAATTCCACTGATCATGCGAAAAAGACAGAATTTTGATACATTATTTTGTAAAACCCTACGATTTCATAATTTGGACTTAACAGGCGAACTTATCAGACAAAATAATGAAATTTAAAACTATAACGTTACAGAGGGAAGACTATGGGAGGATCGAGTGCCATAAACTACATGATATACATGAGAGGAAACCGGAGGGACTACGACAGCTGGGCAGAACTTGGCAACCATGGGTGGAGCTATAGAGAGGTCAGTTAACTAACATATTTTCTACCATTAAAGGCTCAATCCCATTAAACGAAACAGGGTTACCACTTAGTCCACATACTAAATTGTAACCCCATTTCTTAATGGGTGTTATAAGAACTTTAGTTGTTTCTATCTATACATCAATACAAATAAATTTAAATTAAATTGTTTGTTTGTTATATTAAAATAACAACTTTTTACTATGTAAATGCATATGAAATATATACGGTACTTTTATCAAAAGAACAAATTATTACTTTTCTTGAGGTCTGTCTTTCTGTTTGTTCCGGCTATTCTCCGAAACGGCTGGACCGATTTCGACGGGGCTTTCACCGTCAGATTACTGATATTATAAGGAGTATCTTAGGTTACATTTATATAAAAAAATCCAAACGGGTGAAGCCGCGGGTAGCAGCTAGTGAACAACGTTTTTTTTTATATATTGGGCTGTTTGTGTATGTGAGTTTAAATGTTTTCAAACGCACCCACAATACAGGAGAAATTCCTAGTGTGGGGCGACGTTTTCTAAAAAAATAAAAGAAAGAATATAAATAAGATTTTCACAGAAGTAGCATACATAGAAAGTGTGAGAGGTCGTTTAGAAAAAGTGTCTAAAAATAAATACAAGCTATGCTTTATTTATGTTTCTTTAATAATACCTGCTTATTTTAGACGACATTTATGCTTACAAATACTATTAGGTAGTTCTCTTGCGGGCAAAAGCGAGTTAGAAAAATAAATAAACTTTCAGTTCGTATCAATTAAGATTAATGGTATCTTTAAATATTAAGGTACTTTTTATATAATTTTGACTCTGTTTAGGAATTTTAGAGCTTTCACCAAAACGTTGGTTATTTGATAGTTGATTGGTTATCACTATCAATATTGATTTAACTTAGTAAAATAGAAGTTATGTAGTAATTTCAACCACCGGTGTCATTCCCAAACAACTGCATCAATCTTTAAAAACACTAGACGTAGCTCCCTCCACCTACCAAACCCTACAGAAAGCTGCTATCCTGAACACTTGCAGAATTGTCCGAAAATTTCTGCAGAACGACAATGACGCACAAATATCACACGCACAAATATCATTCACCACTGCAATACAAAGGCAAAACAATGTCATCACGCCAATAATCATCATCAATTACCACTTAGTTTAATATTCCCAGGGGTAGCACTTGGCTTTGGCCCGTGTTACCCTATAAAACCGCCAGATCAGTGCCGAGATACAAAAATGTATACCAACAAATAATGATAATAATAAAAACTTTAATTCAGACCATAATTTTGTTAGTATTTTGGTGTTAATAACAATAGTGCTTATGTAACTGAGTTAGTATTGTTAGTTTTTACACATAAATTTATTATATTAGACCTATGACTGTCCCCACCCAGTGTTCTTTGAAGGGACAGTCCGCTCTGACAGCAATGAGCAATCATGTTTAGAATGCTGCTGTCACTACCATGACATTGACGTATCGCATAATGAAAAAAAAAACCGGACAGGCACGAGTTTAACTCATGTGGTCAGGATTTCGTACGATGAATATGTTATCTACCATGTTTTTTATCCCAAGATAACTTAACTGAAGACCAAACTTAATATTGTAGTTGAAAGACTAAGTTCTCCCATACATTCCAACTGCAAATGTAAGTTTGTACGCACAATAATAAGACCTTAACTGTGTTATATTAAGTCCATAGACTTCTTATAGATTTTCCTGTAATCAAAGAACTGTTTTCTGTATTTTTTATTACTTTCGTAGATGGGGAAATGAAATTTTTGGGGAATGGTCAATTATCGTCTATTTTCTTAAAAACTTTAAAATTGCTTATTATAAAATGATAAAACAATGTTTGGGCCCCTCACAACAAGCCATTTTGTATTTCACATGGTATAGTTCTCAAAACTTTTTATTTAAATGTTTTAATTTACCCCCATTTTCCAGGTCCTGCCTTACTTCAAGAAAGCAGAAGACAATCAAGACGTGGAATCCCATGACACCTTCTACCACGCTGTCGGCGGCCCCATCAATGTAGAACGATTCAAATACCTGGACATCAACTCCATGATGTTAGTCCAAGCCTTCAAAGAAAAAGGACTTCCCATCACTGACTTTAACGGCGAAAGCCAATTTGGAACAGACATAGCCCAAACAACATCAAAGTTAGGTCAAAGAAACTCCGCTAATAGAGCATACATAAGCCCTATTAGATATAAAAGGCCTAATATTCATATTGTTAGCAATGCGTTTGTCACTAAAGTACTCATTGATCCTATCACAAAAGAGGCATATGGAGTTGAGTATGTTAAGAATGGAGAAATATTAGCAGCTCATGCTAAGAAAGAAGTTATAGTAAGCGGTGGTACAATTAATTCTCCAAAATTGTTGATGTTATCGGGTATTGGACCTAAATACCACTTAAAGAGTTTAAATATTCCGGTAATAGCTGAATTAAGTGTAGGCAGTAATCTCCAAGACCATATCACTACAGATGCTTTGACTTTGGCTTTGTCAAATAAAACATCAACTGCTGTAACTGGCCAGCAATTAATGGAAGAAATACACCAATTTTATAGCCAACCTTTGCCCAAACATGGACCTTTAGCTTCAACGGGTACTCTCACCGGCACTGCATTCATGAGCACGTATTACAATGAAGACGAACCCAATATACAATTTCATTTTGATGGAAGAAATGTCAAAGATTTTTACGCTGATCCAACAACGTATTTGGCAACAAACATATTTCCTTTAGCATTCTACGATGGTTTATCAGCTAGGCCATTATTATTGACTCCTAAAAGTAGAGGATTTATTTTACTAAATACCACTGACCCAATATTTGGTCCACCATTGATTTACTCGAGATTCTTGACAGAGAGAGAAGATATGGAAGCTTTGATTGATGGACTTAAATTCGTTGTAAGTTTAGAAGAAACTGACGCATTTAGAGCCAGTGGAGCAAGCTATGTCAAAATACCAGTTCAGGCGTGTTCAGGATTAATTTGGGGTACAGATGAATATTGGACATGTCTTTTAATTCAATACACTGCAACCATATTTCATCCTGTAGGTACATGTAAGATGGGTCCTAAATGGGATAAAGAAGCTGTTGTGGATCAAAGATTAAGGGTGTATGGTATCGAAAAATTAAGAGTAGTAGATGCTTCTATAATGCCATTGATTGTAAGAGGAAATACTAATGCTCCAACAATCATGATTGCGGAAAAGGCTTCAGATATGATAAAGGATGAGTGGTTATAATTATATTAGCTGTTAGGTACTAGTGTCATAGATTATATTTTTTTTATGTTCATTGAATGCTTCCACGCTAATCTGGAAGTTAAACATAATAAAATGGATCAATTAAATAAGATAGGAAAAAAAGGTTTTACCTACCTACATAATCTGAATGCATCATGAAATTATGAACATTCTAGAATTATGGTGACAAAATTCAAATTATTATATATATACAATATCCCAAACTAAACCTATGAAAGAGTTTTACTCCTATATTGACAAATCAATGAGATTTTTACTCAAAAGCAAAAAGTAAGCATTTTATTAGTATTATTTTGAGTAAGCAAAAATCGCTCAAAAATGCTGAAGTTTAAAATTTCACTCTATTTAAAAAAACAGAAATAACCGCTCAAAAATAATTAAAAAGTTATTCAGATTATGATTAATTAAAACCATTTTACAATAATTACGTTAAATAGTTCTAATGTAAATAATTGTACATAAGTGTTCTATTTAATTTCGAGACCAAAAAGTGTTCTTATTAATAGGTTTTTAAGTAGATTTAAACAGCTTCTAGCAACTATTAAATTAATTATTTTTCTATTAAAAACGTTTTCTTTAACCCAACATAGGGAACCTGATGACATTTCAGTAATGGATTAAGTATTAATAATGATTGATTATATATTTAACCTTTAACAATCTTAATTACACTAGACAGGGGTTACAAATCGTGTGAAGTTCATGACTAGGTGGTTAATTTGTGTTACGAGATCCTGTGTCCTCTGCCCCTCTCCCGGGAGGACTTACTGTTCAAAACTTATGCAATAAGATAAACAAAGGAGAAATAAAAAAGAATATAATAAAACATAATAAAAATATGGTTTGAAAAAGGTGTAAAGGTGATTGTGTGTGTGTTTATAGTGAAGGTGTGTGTGTATGTGTGTGAATGTGGTGTGTATGTGAATTGAATGTTCGTTAAGGAAAGGGTTTTTTTTATTTTATTCTGTTTTTCTTATCATGAACGCAAACTTATTACATGGAATGTGTCCAGGGGCCCAAGTCTGCTATTTTTATAAATTCGTCACTCCAACACGATCCCATTGTCATTTTGCTAAAAGTTCGTAATCTACTAAATTCATAATGGTCGATCATTGGTCGGTCAATGATCTCGTAATAGAATTGTAATACAATGGCATTTTTAACATTTATTCATGCCAGATTTCATTTATATATATTTTTACATATTATTTATTAGTGTTATAAGTAATCTGAAGTAGTAGGAATTTGGAAGTTTAATTTGTCATTATGTAGTAGATTACCAATTCTTTCAATGGAGTGTCAGTGGCTGACCATTGGAAAGTCATAATGACGCCATTATATTAGTAGATTACCAAACTTCTCAAAATCAATTATAGACACTGTTGTAATAGCAGACTTGAGTCCCAGATCTGAGAAAAAGGTTTATTGCGATCGCGATTGAGGAAGTTCAGTGCTATAGCCACAAACTGGGTTATCTTGAAACTATCACTTTCTTGAAAATACTTGGAAATTATATCAACCATTAATTCAATCACGCATTCCAGCTTTGTCCCAGTTTCAATGAAACTTAAAACTGCTTTTTATTTCGTCCAAGGTTGACATAAACAGTTCACAACACACACACACAGTCACGAAGTTACACATAATTCAATTTTATTGTATCAGTTTCGTGACATACTTTTACACTATTTTAAACTCCATCTACTAACTACCCAAACAAATAGCACACACTGCTAGTCATATACAATTTTTAAGTAGCATTAAAAAGACCGAACATGCAACTTGCTTTAGTATTTTTATTTTTTTTCTATAAATACGAATTTGACACGTACCTAAGTACTAACATTTTTGCACAAATATCTTAGCGAATACAAATACTACAGATGAAGGCAAGTGAAACAAGAAAGTTGGTAACAAAGACCAATAGTACGCGGCTGAATCATCTACCAAGATGCCGCGGTTTGGGCCACGAGATAAAGGAGAGATATAACCGCTAGTTGGGTTTATTACTACCATTTTATTGTTTGCAGAAGTACATAATATATTACTAAGAAAGTCATCTATTTATTTTTTATTTATTTAACACTATAAGCACACAAAATGTACAGAAGTGGACTTACTGCCATAGGTTTTACTACCAGTCAACCTTTGGGTGATGCAGAAACAAACAGTAGCAGGTGCAATAGTGAGAATTGAAGAATAAAATATTCATTAATTCTAAATATAATATTTATATATTTTATTAAAATAAATATAAGCACAATTAAATATACAAAAACAAATAAGACAAGCTTCAAGCTTCTTGCGAATATGCTCGCGAAATTTTACTTTAAAAGATAGTCATCATTCTTTTGTAACGGGCAACTAGTTTAAAATTTCTGACTAACTTACCGACTCCTTAACAGTTCAAATGTGCCCGTAAATGGTTTAATGAAAATATATAGTTCGATTTGAAAAAAAAGAAGATAAACGAACAAATAACTAATTAATGATTTGATTTTTTATTTGATTTGAATTTGAGACTCACTGCTGCGTTGTAAGATAATGGAGGCTGTTTTTATTATGATAATGGCGTAAAAAGACACTTTAAATAAAAATAATTAAGTTTTTTGGGCTGCTGTTACTAATAAAGTGATGCTAGCAACATTTCTATCATTAAAACCATAATTAAAAGACGCAGATATATATCATCGGTTTACTGCAAGAACTCACTAAGTGATATAGTCAAAACTATAAGCAATAAATTTGTTTTAGTTGTATTGATTGCCATATATGTATCACTTCATATGTTAAAGAAAATTAAACAAAATGAGTTTTTACATTACCAATACAAAACTCGCCAAGACCAGTTCAAGGCGTTATAAACTTTATGATTTTTTGACATTAATGAGTTCTTGCAGTAAGCGGACGATATGGTAACTTTTAAATCTGTTATTACGCCTTCAAATAATCCAAGTAAGTTATGCAAAAAATGTATGTTTAACTAGAACGCTTACAGTACACACCAATTCTACGAGTATATGTGAATATTTGAGTGTTGTAGTAAAACACTTTATTTAATTAATTCAGGAATTAATGCCTACCAAAAACATAAAAACGATATTATTTTCAAACTACTTAAGTTATTATCATGTTTTTTTTTTTGTTAACATACTTTATTAGCAGGTACCTATAATTATACCTGTGATTTTTTTCAAATTTTCGTTACTAAAAATAAATATTGGTGGCAAATATAAGTAGCCGCGAGGGGTTAGGGAAACGCACCGCCCAGTCGCACAAGGTCACCAGCACTTACCGACCCCTTAAGTCCACAAACAGAAAGCCATAAAATTAACCTGTGTCTGTTGATACTTCATCATTTCAGCCGAAAGACGTCCACTGCTGGACAAAGGCCTCCCCCGAGCGTCACCACTTATTGGTGATTCAATATTAGCAAAAACTTTCTGATGGAAATATAGGATTTCAATTTCCAAGCAATATTTACATAATTTAAAAAGCAAACAGTCTCAAAATAATAATTTGTACAAGTATTTGTCGGAGACGAGTTGTATTCGGTACGCCAGCGCCATCTGTTGGCGTTCGATGGAGTTGGTGGATTAGCGCCATCGGTTCTTGACAGAGTCTACGACATAACGTTCGACCGGCTATGTGTCCGCCGCACACTGTAAGTCGGTGTTGGTGTAAACTGTTAGTCGGTGTTGTCGGTATAGTTGTGTCGTGTTCCTACATTAATTATTTTGAAAATCCATTACTGTATAGAATCAAGTTCTAACTGAACAGACAGATGTCCTGCTGGAGAGTTTGTTCCGCTACTTCTTCTTCCCAGCTAAAGCACTAGCAAGTGGTGAAGGGATTGGCGTTTTGGGAGAACTGTCTTATGTAATTTTGATTCTCACCCAACACTACCCACAGTACGCCCACAGTAGTTAAAATATGGCTGATGATAACCCAATCAAATCAAATCTAAATATTTTATTTCACATAAACCTACATGGGCGCTTATGAAACGTCAGAAGCTAGGTACACGTAGTAACGAGAGAAACCTTCCGTTCTCCGACATATTAAAAGGAGGGGAAATATTCATAGGGCATCAAAAAATTCGTCCGCACCGCTGTCAACAGGATATGTGCCCAGAACGCTGGCAGCATTGCCACGCTGTACGGCAATGCTGATACTTTGTCCAAGCAATACGCCAGCCCAACTACTTGGCCATGTCTCAAAAAACTAAGTGGGCACTCGGACGCCAAACCATTTTCAACCCCAGAACGGCTCGAAAATATATGTACATATAAGTTCCAATAAAATTAGACTATTTGCGCCGTTTGAGGTTTTCAAAATAAAGCGGTCATTTAAATTTTGTATTTTTTTTTCTAAATATATTTATTTATCTTCTTACATCTACCATTACAGTATAACCCAATGCGATAAATGTGCCTATCCTAACTTAATCGATACTAACATCTATGTGTCGCAGTGTCTCAAGACGAAAGTCTTTGACCAGTGCGTGTTGCCAGTGATGATCTATGGCACTGAAACGCGGTCGCTCACAATGGGCCTTATTAGAATGTTAAAAGTTACCTAACGGGCAATAATGGAGAGGGCTATGCTTGGAGTTTTCCTACGTGATCGAATCAGAAACTAAGAGATCCGCAGGAGAACCAACGTAACCGACATAGCTCGAAGAATTGCCAAACTTAAGTGGCAATGGGCAGGGCACATTGCGCTCAGAACAGATGGAGATGGCCGTTGGGGCCGAAAGGTTCTGGAGTGGCGACCGCGTACCGGAAGACGTAGCGTGGGAAGGCCTCCCACAAGGTGTACCGATGACCTTGTGAAAGCCGCAGGAATCCGCTGGATGCGGAAAGCACAGAACTGGTCGAAATGGCGGTGCTTGGGGGAGGCCTAAGTGCAGCAGTGGACGTCTTTCGGCTGAAATGATGATGAACATCTGTGTATAACAAATTACAAGCAATGCATTCCTTGTGAATTCACTCAAGGAACAACAGAATAGGGCCGCCTCAATCGCTATGAGGTTGAGCGTACGGAGAGCACGCGTCAGCGACGCCTCACTTAAAGGTTGGTCTGAGCGCGCGGTTCCATAGCAGTGACAGTGGTGGTAGCGCCTGCCCTAAAATAACTGCATTATGCAACTTTCCGCTCAATAACTTAGTAATGAGGGCCCTATTTAACATTACTGTTAATGTGACAAAAAAAGGAAATTGTGAGATTGTCACCTGTCACTTTTATTAAATAAGCCCTTAGTAAGTTTTCTGCTTCTCAGCAAAACATCAAACGAATGGAACATCTCTTCGAAAAAAGTTTCCCCGCTTCTTTTATAGCCATAGCCAAGACCCATCTGCCGTTCCTACGCCCCCATTATCTACTTCCATAAACCGCTGAGAAGCAAACAATCTGTAGACTCTGTCCTCACTCTAAAATCACTACCACACTACTTTGACCTGCCATCCCTCCCTTACTGTACCAAAACTCAGGACATTAAGGCACTTCTATTGATAAGTCCAGAGATCTATTTCCACTGGTTACGTTATAAATTTTACAACGTAGTAGACTTAAAACTTCATCAAAGTGCTATAAATAAACAGGAGTGCGTCTTCGGTGGTTTCGAACGTTTAAAAGCTTCGTTTTAATACTTGTACGTGGGGATTTAATGGATATTAATCTTTAGTTCTATGGCTTTGAATTGAGGACAGTATTCATGTTATTGGAAATTGGAATGCGGTTGTTCTTTGGTAACTTCCATTAAATCTATGGTAAGGGATTGGTTTATCTAAATCTTGGTGTATAAAATAGGTGTATATAATTATGTTCTTAGCAAAACAGCAAAGTAGCTATATATACACCAAGCGCGATGGCCGTTTTGCGTGGATGTAACGCATATTTTCCCTCAACTTGTTCTTTTCGTGTTGTGTTCTTTCTTTGCGTCATGTTATGATGATGACGTTGTTTTCGAAAAGATACTTATGCAGGTATACCGTTCTTGCTCAAAGATTAAACACACACTATATTCCTTTAAATCCCTTATACCGAATATGGCAATCAAAGATATTCTTCAAACCAAAAGAACTTTCACATAACGACTCCCACGAGAAACATTTACATAGGTATGTAGTACCCAATTTTGGTTGAACGGAGTCTGAACACAGAAGAGTACCTACAGAAGGTTGGCTCCATACAACGAGCGAAAACAGCCGCACGCACTCATAAACGCGTACGTACGGTGATCTCAAACAAATCCCAGGCACGAGTGCGCTTGCACGCGCTGTACGTAAAGCGTGTCTATATGTGTGAATTTTCACACATTGTATGAAGCCGTACCTTCTGTACTATTCTGTAGTATTCATTTCTTCAGCAACTCCTTGTTGTTGTATTAAACGTCAAAGTTTTCGAGATTTATTCCTTCAAAATAGCCTTCAAGATCTGTATGAGTTATTCGTTTTGTTGTTTTGTAGTGAAGTTATTTTTAAAATACTTTGAGGAGACTTTGAACATTCGGAGTATCATTATTTGTGTGTTTATAAGAGTCAGTTCAATAACTAATTATATTTATCTGATTTTGAAAATTGCTCACTTGCTTGATTTACCTATTGTTAAATGAAGAGCAAGATTCTGTAACTTTTTAAGTTGAAAAGGTATTTAAAGGACATGTACTTCAGTATGTAGCTAAGTAACTAGAATTCGAGAAAACTGCTGTTACATAAGAGAGATGGTCACTTGGATGAAAACAATTTTCATCTTGAGTATTTTAACATAGAAAAACATGCAAATTATACAATAATTGTAGTAATTAAATACTTTTTCAATTAACCGGTCAGGTAATCATAATAGTTATAACAGTGTTTGGAAACAGTGTATGCCGTGTGGTGCCGGACGTAAAGAATAGCACTACCCCATTTCCTCCCGTGGGTGTTGTAAAAGGCGACTAAGGGACTTACTAGAGAATGAGCAGCAGCGTTCTCTATGCATTTTTAACACCATACTGCCATCGCCAACCCGCCTGCCAAGCGTGGCGATTATGGCAAACCCCCCCAATTGCGGGAGGCCTATGTCCAGCAGTGGACGTCTTACGGCTGGAATGATGATGACTGATGATGGGAGAAGGCCGCTTTTACCCATATTCACTAAATCCTATATACGTCCTTCATACACAACATAGTCTTTTTTTGCAAAAATAAAAAGTCAAAGTCAAAGTATTGCAGTCACCTTTGGGATGGCTCAGCTAAGTACCAACTGGCTGCGCTTGACTCAGTGGAACGCAGAGCTAAGAGGCTCATTGGTGACGTAAAACTGGTGGATGCCAAGCTTCACAGCTTGGCCGCAAGGTTACCTGCTTGTCGATCTTCTACAGATTGTACTTCGGCGAATGTGCCCATGAACTCCACGACCTCATTCCACCGACCCCCTTCTACCATCGGACATCTAAACGCACTGCAAGTTACCACCCCTACCTAGTTGATATTCCACCAACTCGCACTAAGCGCTTTCAAATGTCTTTTATGATGCGCACAGAAATGAGTGGAACTCTCTGCCTGCGTCTGTGTTTCCGAACGCATACAACCCTAATCTATTCAAAGTGAGAGTGAACAGGCTTCTTCTGGGTAAGCTCACTCCATCGTGAACTTTGTCTCTGTCACCCAGACCTAGACTAGAGTCAAGAGCAAACCCATAGTAAAATAAAAAATCTCATATTTATTTCTCCGTCAAAACAGAGCGTCATTACAGTCTAGCTACACAATTTCACTAATAACAAAGCTGTAAATCTGAGCCAGTTGAGACGTAACGAGATAAAACAACACGAGTGCAGCACGCGGTGCCGCTCGTGCGATACCTAATTGTGTGCTCTTGTTAAAGTTCACTTTAGACGTAGAAGAGTTACTAGAAGAGACTTGTTTCTTCGTAAATGTGAAAAAAAAAAATATTTAAAAGAGACTACTCTTAATAGATAAAGTAAATGAAAGAGACAAACTGACACTACACTAATTACACACACACTACACTATACACTATACTAATACACTACACTAATTTACTTTTTATTTTTTTACTGTTTGTATTTCTTGTGCGTGTCCCAAATAAAATATTTTTCTTTCTTTCTTTTGTTCTATATTGTATATTACGAAATTATAGGATTAGGATACAAGGACTGATATCACGGCTAAAATCGTCTATCATCATTGCCTATATCCTACAGCAATGTACTACTGATTATTCTGCTTCTATCAGATTTTATCAAAACTGACGTTACGCCAAAAGGCAGTCGCAGACACTACATTGCAGTTGAATGATAATTTCGCAATCGTCTTTTTTTCTCGCACAAACCTTTTACCGAATGACCGCCAAAAATAATAGTATATAAACTAGTCGATACTTTTTCCATACAAATTTCGGGGGGGTATACTCCAACATTTGACATTTTACATCCAAAGTTAAACATGATATTGTTTTGTCTTATTATTAATTTTGTCTGTATGGAAGCAGAATATTAAAATAAAAAGCCATTAAAAAGTTATGAGCCAACAAAGATTCGTTTTTCCTGCTAATTTTAATGCAACTTTGGGCGTCAACAAGTAATAAAAGAAGTGTAAAATCTCCAAAACAAAGTCCGCTCCGGCAAAGCTCAATCATCGAAGATTTCAATAAATTTTATTTGTAATTGATTTATCCAGTAGTTTTTTCATAAAACTCAACCTTCCAAAGGACTTTACGTAATTTTTAACGGGCGCGGTTTACTATGAATTATCGTGCATTTCACTCAATACATGATGACGGACACGATGCGAGGTGAAACAGCGTGCTTCTTGGCCACGCCCACCAGTGAGTTCGAGCCCGCGACTCATGACTCGGTGCGGCTGTTAAGTCGCAAACATGAGCTAGCTTTTCTTTGTACGGAGTAGATGCCAGTTCCAGTAATTCTAGGAAGACGTTGTCCAGTGCGCTTTTCTCTGATTTATATACCATTGTCACGTCCCGTAACGACTTTGAAATAACAACTTTACTGATAAACGTTGATCTTTTGACAGTTTTTTTATTTTTTTATTTATTTTTTTATTTTAAAAAAAAACGTTGCCCCACACTAGGAATTTCTCCTGTATCGTGGGTGCGTTTACAAACATTTAAACTCACATACACAAACAGCCAGACCCGGAACAACTACTTGTAGGTCATACAAATATTTGTTCCGTGCGGGGATCGAACCCGCGACTACACTCTTACCCCTCTTATTCTCTCTCTCTCTTTTATACTCTTACGGCGAGATGTTTTATAAGCCTACAATATTCCTCTAATCTACCACGCGGGCCCAGTACGGGTTGGTAGATGTTACATGTCTTCGTATTTTTGGTTCTAGGACATGCTAGTTTCCTCTCGATATTTTTCTTCACCATTTTGCGAACAAATGGTAATGACATAACTTACACAAAGTAAAGCACCTGTCTCGGTTCGAACCACCTACATACATCTCGTAAGTCGCGGTCGTTAACTCTGGACCACGACAGCTTTACGCTACCAGATTTGAATGATACTCGTAGTAAGTCAAGAATTTCATATGTGTCGTTGTGATCCTCGACTACAATGTTTTTGAGTAAAGACACATCATCATCATTTCAGCCCAAAGACGTCCACTGCTGGACATAGGCCATAATCGCCACTCTTGGCAGGGGGGTTGGCGATCGCAGTATGGTGTTAAAAATGCATAGAGAACGCTGCTGCCCATTCTCTAGTAAGTCCCTTAGTCGCCTTTTACGACACCCACGGGAGGAAATGGGGTGGTGCTTTTCTTTACGTCTGGCACCACACGGTAGACACGTTGACATTTACTGTTAATTACTTTCAAGGACCAGAATTTTGAAAGAGAATAATGTACAATGCCACCCATAGACATGTGGCCGCCCATATTTTTCTGAATATTCCTGATAAATTGTCGAAAATTAACTTTATTAGCCGAACCCGTTTACGTAATATTAAGCTTAAAAGTGCTAATTTTTATAACACTCCATTCCCCCTTTCTGCCAGCTAATAGGATGAGTGAAAAAATTCACAGCAGTAATAAATACAACGAAGTTAAAAGGAAAACTATCACAACTAAGTAGGATTTACAAGTTAACAAATAATAGTCTACCAACTTAAATTTGCAGTTGAAAAACACGTTCTCCTATACATTCCGTATGGAAGAACATGTTTTTCGACTACAATGTTAAGTTTGTTCTTTTGATAAATTCATATCAACTACGGAACCCTTCATTGTGCGTGGTCCGACACGCACTTGGCCGGTTATCAATTTTAATTTATTAAAAAAATACCACTGAGTTGTTTTTTGAGACTCAGTGATATTTTTTTAATAAATTAAAAGGCGGGAGGTTTTAAAAAAAAATGTAAATGTTTAACTGAAAGTATATTTGAAAAGATAAAAATAGAAATGACAAAATTAGGAATTAGAACGTGTGTGGCCCTTTCGAATGATGGAGCAAGACTAAAAATTGTGACCTCGCAGTTGGGCGACGTGACGCCACGGGGCGATTGACCCTTACGAGTATCAGCGATACTCGAGACTGAAGTGCAGAATGCACTCCTCAAAATTTTTGTTTATGTATTTGCATTCAGGGTTATAACAGTGCGCTATATATATGGAGTTATGGAACTATAGTGAAGTGTCTTAAACGATACGTGAGCGAGCGTGATCCATCGCTCCGCGTTTGATGTCCACCGTGCACAGGATGGATGCATAGCAGCACATGAAGTTATGTTTTGCTCCGTTGGTATAAATGCTGTATGGCGTTCCAGTGGGAGGATAAATAAATAAATAAAGATAAATAGATAAAGAACATTTCCTTTGTCAAACCAAAAATACTAAAACCTTGAAACAAATTAACCTTTTACTCTAAAATACAAATCTTTAAAATATTTCTCATTGTTCCAACGACCCGGTCTGTACCGAGTACCAACAATTACTTCAGCCTTCAGCGACAATTCCAGACAACTAACAGATTTGTCTCCCTAACTATACAATTGACTCTTAATTAACTTAACTGAGTGTTAACTGTCTTGGTCTAGCTCTAATTTAACTGATTGTTCTATTATTTGTATTTGAGTTGGAATACACGTTTAGTTTCGGAGCAAAATTGAGAGGGATTTGATTATGTTCGTTTAAAATTGTAAAAGCCGGTGTCTAGACGGTAATAATAGCATTAATGGACAAAAATAGCCCATAATAGTGTTTGCGAATGTTATGATGAACGAAACAAAAAGGTATCTTGGAATAATATTTCAAATGGCCTAATGGAGGCCATACACGTTAGGGTTTGCATGATGGTTTTAGCCTTGCATGCATAACCGACAGGCAAACCCTAGCATGTATGTAATTAAACTGTACAGTTATCGGCGCATATATGTACATGCAACCAAGCAAATATCATAATTTATATTTTATGCCGCTCGGTTACGTTTGCGCGCAAGCATAACCGAGCGTGTGTGGCGTCCGGCGAGCATGCCTGCACAGTTCTCAGATTTTTATTGTCTGCGACGGTGGAAGGTTGCGCGCGCGCACCATCGCGTCGCTTCGGAAATGGTGACTCGCAAGCGCAATGCCCTATTAGAATAATTCATTGAAATTTATAAGTCGCAACCTTGTCTTTGGAGCGTAAAGTGCAAAATATCACGACAGAGACAAACAATCGGCAGCATACAGGAAATTGATAACTAAGCTCAAGGAATTGGAGCTCCAAAACTGAATTGGTAGCTCCAAAACTGAGAGTTTATGGCAAAACTGCATGCAAACCCAAACGTGTGAAACTCGGTTTGCCTGTCAGTTATGCATACAAGGCTAAAACCATCATGCAAACCCTAACGTGTATGTGTAATATGAAACTCGGTTATGCCTGTCGGTTATTCATGCAAGGCTAATACCATCATGCAAACCCTAACGTGTATGGCCTCCATACGTTTTCAAGTTTAGAGGGTGTACTACGGTCCACTAGCTCAACTCCTTTAAAATAATATTTTCTCGTGACTGAGAAGGAATTATGAAAAACGGCTGAATCGGCGACCTCGGCAAGTGTGTCTAAAATGTTCTAATACCTATTATAAAGTTTCATATTGAGACACGAAACAACAAAATTCTATCTAAAGAAAAGCGGCCACATTCCTCTAGATCGTATTTTGTTACTTCGTATCTGAATACGAAACTTTATAAAAGGTATTAGAAAATTCTAGACACACTCACCGAGGTCGCTTATTGAACCGTTTTTCATAATTGCTTCTCAGTCACGAGTCACGAGACAATTTTTTTTTAAAGGAGTGGCCCTGTGTGTAAGAAGTGGCCATCTTAATGAAGAAGTAGAAAGCACTGTTTTTGAGAAGACTGAATAAAGAGAAAAAGTCGGATTACTGCCAAAAGACGGCAATAATCCAATAAAAAAAGATAATAATTTTAAACAACACTAAGTTTAACCATTATCTGCCTAGCTTTTCCTATGTTGGGGTCAGCTTCCAGTCTAACCGGATGCAGCTGAATACCAGTATTTTACATGGAGCGTCTGCCTATCTGACTAACACAACCCAGTTACTGGGTAATACGATACCCGTGTGGCTGCGGCATCTACAACGCCACATGCGAACTACGCATCAAAGACATGACGTTACACAAATCCTGCATCGCGCAATCAGAGTTTACCGCGCGACTAGCATATATACAACATCCTGACATCAACCGTCGGGCAGTTGCCCACCAGACACAATACCCGTCTAGTCGGAGGTTCCTATCTTTTCTATGGAGGATGAGTGAATTTCACACCCTGTTCCTCATACCTCTGTAACCTTTGGTAAGACTGGTTGTCAGACTTTCGGGCTTCTGACGACCCGTAACGACTGTCAAAGATCCACGAATACCAGCCGCGACCAACGGCTTAGCGTGCTTTCCGAAGTATGGAGTGGTCTTGGTAAGTAACACTAAGTTTAACCAACTTACCAAATCATGAGAAACAATTGAGACTTGAGATATACATTATTATACACCGTGACATTTTAGTCGTCTTACAAAGGTGGTCTACTCAATATATCCGACGTAAAATACCTCTAGGCGCGATTAAAAAAAGAAAGATTGTGATTTAGATTAAATTTAAATTGCAATAATAAGAAACACATTTTTGCGTTAGGGTGAATGAACGTAATAAATGTCTCTTGGAAAACCAGGCTTGGACTGCGCTCGTAACAGGGTGTTTCAAAGTACGTCATGTATCTTAATTTTTTTTTTATTATTCTACTATGAGTTTGCTCTTGACTTTAGTCTAGGTCTGGATGACAGAGACAAAGTCTACGATGGAGTGAGCTTACCCAGAAGAAGCCTGTTCACTCTCACTTTGAATAGATTAGGGTTGTATGCGTTCGGAAACACAGACGCAGGCAGAGAGTTCCACTCCTTTGCTGTGCGCATTATAAAAGACGTTTGAAAACGCTTAGTACGAGTTGGTGGAATATCAACTAGGTAGGGGTGGTAACTTGCAGTGCGTCTAGAAAAAAAAAAAAAAAAAATAGTAATAATAATAAATAAAAAAATATTATCCAAATGTTCATAAATACCATTTTTTATTTTTTATTTATTTATAATTTTTAGGTATTGGATACATGACGTGACGTTGCCGTTGTAAGACGATTAAAACGCCACGGTGTATAATCAACACTAACACAACAATACAATAAAATAAATATTCCACAACACATAACACACATCAACCACAAAAGCCAGACAAGTACTAACAAGCCCAGTTATTAATTAATAGGAAACAGAACAGAACCGCATCAGCTAGATTCCTGCCTATGACATTTGTAAACAGACCCTTACTGAGAGTTGGGTCAAATATTAACTTATCAACTAGTTGCGTTATGTGTGGGATAGGAGAGGAGAGTTGGCGAATAGAAATTAAATAGAACGATGGTGTAACTAGCCAGAGGCTGGTGCATAAGTCACCGGAATAATTCTAGTCGTCATACTAAATAACTTTTGCTATGGAAATCATAACCAAATCGTAAAAAAAAAAAATTGGCACTCATAAGAAAGAAAGAAAAAAAAATGCGTTTATTGGCATTACAGCAATAAATACACCTTAAAACTATAAAAAACAAAAAACAATGACTATAATGCCAAAAGGGTCTCAGATCAGCATAATGTCAGATGACACACAAGGTGTACCACCTGACGCTGATTTTCAGCTGCAACCCACGAGTGCCATACGCTAGAATAATAAAAACATAGGTGTGTCCGTTTTAATACAAAATACATTAAGATAAATTAAAGGTGATATAAAATGCTCATAAATATATAAATAAAATAAATTGTTACGACTTATATGTTTGTATATGTGTTGTGCTGTGATTAATGGAAAATTACTAAAATAAATACCCAATATCTGTGTACCTATTACCTACATTAAAATACCAAATCTATAAGTAGAAACTACTCAATGCAAATCATGTGACTGTGATGTTCTTTTGAACTACAAAACGGAATTTGATGCGGTTTTCATTAACAAACAAAAATAAACGACAAATAAAAAAATAAAATTGATTTTTTTATTTATTTTTATTTTTATAAAAACTATAAAAATGTTTGAAATAAATTCTTTTATATGGCAGTTAAGTCGGCTGGAACATTTTCAAAATATTTTTGATGATTGAATAAAAATCCTTTTAATTTAAATTTGAATGTTGAGCAACTTTTATATAAGGACTGCCAACAGAAGTGAAAACTCAAAATTTCGGAATAACTGTATTCCTTTTTTGAATTTTTAAAGGCTTCTACGTTTGTAGGTGCCTTTGTGTCGCGTCGCGTTTCGGGCCTGATTGTAGGAGCCATAAATCGCTACAAGCTACTCTTCGCCAGTCTGGCGCCATACGTCACGACCATGTCACGCATTTCGGTGACGCGAACCCATAAGTTTTCCCCGACCAGAAATCGCTCAACGCGGCTAAAGAAATTTTCACTTCAAAAACTTTTCATACATTCATCGAAATAGTCTCTATTGTTGTATAGGAACTTTTTTTTTTCACGAGTCTGATATGACTTTTATAGCCAAAGTTGTTTAGCATGATGAGTAAAATCACCCCCTTAAAGGATGCTGGTCACGAAATCGCCACCCTGTATATTAATTGATTTTTATTTGAAATTGGTTCTAAACAGTTAGAGATTTCTAAGGGAAGAGAACTTAGAACTTAGATATTAATTTTATTTTCTGTGATTAATATTTTAACTCATACACTGACTTATTATATGTTGTTTTTATTTTTTATTTTTTTGGGAAATCATATACAATGTTTGTAAATATGTGAGCACCATGTACCTATCGCATTTATTAATTTTTCTGTTATTACTTCACTTTTCATTATTTTTACCAATTGTGGTAAGTAATTTTGATGAATTTTTTTATATTTTTATTCTAGGTACTTAGTCTTCACCTATAAATATTAATTAATGTATACAAACTATTGTTAACATTTTAAAAGAGTAAGTATGGAGTTTCTTGCCCATTCTTCTCCATACATAACTACATTTTCGAAGGCGCAACTAGAATCAATTAACTATTCATGTAATTTTTGACGTTCAAAGTGCATCTTCGTGCCTATTTGAAATAAATTATTTGACTTTGACTTTGACTTTGACTTAGGTAGAGGAAAAAAATGTATACAGATTACTTTTTTTGTTTCTCCACATAAGTTATTTAAAAGAAAACTCGAGGGAAATGAAGAATTAAAATTTAATTTTAAATGGTTTTAAAAACAAACTAACCATCGTTAACGTTAGTTTGATTTTAAACCTAAAATTTAATTTTAATTCTGTTGTTTTTTTTTTTAATGTGTGTTGAATAAAATCTTCATAGTGAAAAATTACAACATCCATCGAACATATTTCCTACTATCTGCAGCCCGCTGCTTCGCCCGCGTTGCTTTTTCTAAAGCCTAAGTTACTCCTCATAGCATCAGCTATCTGCCAGTGAAAGTCCCGTCAAAAGCGGTCCCGCCGTTTCGGAGATTAGCCGGAACAAACAGACAAGCAAGCACACCACAAAAATAACACACAGACAAAAATTTAAACAAAATCTTTTTGTTATAATTATCCGTATTAACTTTCATATGCATTTAGTAAAAATCTGTTATTTTGACATTACAAACAGACACATCAAACTTATTTATTTGTATAGATATCTAGCTTTTTCCAGCGGCTCCGCCCGCGTAGATGTCGGGTATTGCGTAAAAAAGTAGGCTTTGTCCTCCATATCCCAGGCTCTATATCTCTGCTTTTTCATGACGATCGGTTCAGCGGTTTAGGCGTGAAAATGTAACAGACGGACAGAGTTACTTTCACATTTATATTATTAGTATAGATGATTCTCCCTCAGAAAAACCACCTTGACATTTTCTAATGATTCTGTGGTTTTAAAAGCGGTAACATTACTTGCTAATAATTATGGCTTTTCTAGAACATTAATAAAAACAAAAAACGCCCACTAATGACTTTTTAACCCATACTCACGCAATCTCCTCAACATTCAGCCACACGTTACATCAACGCTCACAGACGTCGCTGCAGCGCTGTGCCATAAAATATATAAATCCAGAAGGTCGGCTCCAAACAACAGCAAAAACGCACGCACACATAGACACGCTTCACGTACAGCGACTGCAAGCGCACTCGCGTCTGGCATTTGTTTGAGCTCGCCGTACGTTCTCGTCAATGTGTGCCTGCGCTAGGGACGCAAGAAGTGTCAAAAATTTAATCAATCTGCCTAGCCTTTTCCCAACTATGTTGGGGTCGGCTTCCAGTCAGTACCAGTATTTTACATGGAGCGACTGCCTATCTGACCTCCACAACCCAGTAACTGGGTAACACGATACCCCTTGGTAAGACTGGCTGTCAGACTTTTGGGCTTCTGACGACCCGTAACGACTGTCAAAGATCCACGAATGACAGCCGGGACCAACGGCTTAACGTACTTTCCGAGGCACGGAGGACTCTCGGTATGTAAAGATGGTCATCCATCCACGGACCAACCCCGGCAAGCGTAGCTTTACCTGACGGATCGACCCGTGCGGCTGTTAATACTTTAGCCACGAGCTCCTCTAAGAAGTGTCAAAAAGTATCGATATTATATCGTACCGATATTTAAAACAAAATCCATATCGATTTCGAAATATCGAAAAAGAAATCGATATATCGTTGATTTTTTTAATTTATAATTTTTATGAACTTTATGAAATTCAGTGTTTTTATTTTATTTTTTTATTACAACAGCGTAGCTCTTCGCCTTTACAGTAAGGCCCACTTGCAATGCATTCAAATTATTTATTTTCCGAGCAAAAGACAATTAAAAAAAAAAAAACTACTATTTTACGGTTTTTAACTCCAGCGATTTTAGTCAGTACAGACAACGGTATTGTTTTTGGAGATATAACGTATTTGATATATTTTCGATACTTGATATTTTATATCGATATATTGAAATAATAAAATATCGCCGAAAAATATCGATATATCGAACAAAAAATATCAATATATCGATATTTTTTCTACAAGCCTAGCCTGCGCCTGTTTTTACTCGTTGTACGTAGTCAACCTGCTGTAGGTAAGTCTGTTTTGTGGCTGCGCAGCCAAATTGCTCGGAAGTTCGCTTCTTGCTCCAACTTCTCCAAAACATACAAAGCTTAATGGATTACACGTCTTGTTTTACTTGACGAATGCTAGCTTTGTGCTGCATGTTGTTTTACAAGAACGATTTCTTTTTGTCAGGGAAGTAAGTCAAGTGTTTTGGTTGTGTGAGGAATGTAGGATGGAACTGGATGGTAATTTGGTAGTATTACGAGACTTTTGAGAGAGAAGTTGTAGCATACATACATACATAACATCACGAATATAATTTATCGAAGGATTAGTCAGAGGTGTACAGTACAACTATTTTCATAATGTCCCTCGGCAAACTTTGTGTTTCGTCAGTCGTCGGATTTCTATCAGTTGCCCTTTGCAATTGGTGCAGACCGGACGCTCTCAATCGACTTGGAAGTATATAGATATGTTAATACTCTTTTAACTTAATGTAATTTAATGATTATAATTTACTCATTAGAAGGCTAAAAGTCACCCAAAGGGCAATGGAGAGGGCTATGCTTGGAGTTTCCCTACGTGATCGAATCAGAAATGAAGAGATCCGCAGGAGAACCAAGGTAACCGACATAGCTCGAAGAATTGCCAAACTTAAGTGGCAATGGGCAGGGCACATTGCGCGCAGAACAGATGGCCGTTGGGGCCGATAGGTTCTGGAGTAGCGACCGCGTACCGGAAGACGTAGCGTTGGAAGGCCTCCCACAAGGTGGACCGATGACCTTATGAAAGTCGGACTCCGCTGGATGCGGGAAGCACAGAGCCGGTCGAGGTGGCGGTGCTTGGGGGAGGCCTATGTCCAGCAGTTGACGTCTTTCAGCTGAAATGATGAATGAATATGATGAATTTACTGATAGAATCCGAGTGTACTACACCTAATACTGCCGTCATAAGGAAAAAGGGCACATCTAGCATTTTATAAATATGGAGAAAGTCGAGTTTAATTTTTTTATTGGTTTTTGGCGAAAAATATCGACTATAATATTATTTTTCGGAAATAAATGAATTCATTTTCACGATTCCGATACGATTATTGAAATATACGTTTTTATTTTATTGGTATTTATTAAATAATCAACATTTTCTAATTGGTAAACTTTAAATCAAAGAGCACATCTGTGGTAGTTATGCCTTTAATATTTAACGCAGTTCAATTATGCCTTTTCAATGAAATAAATAATACTAATACTAATATTTATCGTGGTACAAATAAAAGCCGCGTTTATGCATTATGTGACCTTTTGACGTACCTACTATAAGTCAGATGTGCTCTTTTTACGTACAATAACATAAAAATTGGCTCAGTTGTGCCTTTTGAGCTTACGGTATTTTTGTTTATCTTGTTCCTAAAATTGTGTTTTTTCTGATTCCGAATTTGTATATAACTCAATTTCGGAAAAAATGTTAGTTGTGCCCTTTTTCCTTATGACGGCAGAATAGTACACCCACATTTCGCCAGTTATGTTAAAGTCCCATGTAATAGGGGGCCAGCCTATTACTATCAACCGGGCACAAATCCAGACTCCGGGCTGCTACTGAGAAAATCCTGATGGAAAAACCCAATAACACTTTGCCCGACCCGGGATTCGAACCCAGGACCTCATAGTCAGCAGTAGCGCTTGCGACCACTAGACCAACGAGGCAGTAGCATTAGCAGCAACATTTGAAGTAATTTTCCATGTATTTAAACTCTGGTATTATAGATGTATTTTATTTAAATAAAATATTATGCCAATTTGATTCCAAAATCAAAATCAAAATATTTTATTTCACATAAACCTACATGGGCACTTATGAAACGTCAGAAGCTATTTGCACGGTTCCAATTGGTCGTTGAAGAGCCGGCAAGAAACTCCACGGTTGCTTTTTTTAAATAATTGCTTTTACAATATTTTAAAACTACATTGTTACTACTTGTATGAGAGGACAGTGTAGGCCTTTCAACAAGAACCAGATACCTAACAAAATAGAAAATTGACAACAAATCTACAATCTACTAAGCCTACAACGTTCTCACATTCACAAAATAGATAAGAATCTAATTAAAAAATTAATTAAAAAAAAATATATAAAAATGAAATCCTATTTAAACCAAATGACATGATTGCCATTACGACTACGGTAACAAAATCTGAATCTTAATCTGAATCTTGCATTATTTCAGAAACAATGCAATTAGTTTATTTATTCGTCATTGCATGACATGCCAAAAGTAAAGAATTAAAAAAAACTTTAGTAAAATCCACAAGAATTGAAAATAGAAAATCATGAAGAATATTTCAAACAAAAGAACCGGCCAGGTGCGTGTCGGACACAATGAAGGGTTCCGTAGTTGGGATGTTTTTATCCTAAGGACAAACTTAACATTGTAGTTGAAAAAAAAAAACATGTTTTTCAAAAGCAAATTGAAATTGGTCGACTATTAGTCGATAACTTGTAAAGCCTACTCAGCTGTGATAGTTTTCCTTTTAACCTCGTTATAATATACTGCTGTAAATTTTTTCACATATCCAAATAAAACCATTTAGCTGGCAGTGACACTTGAGTCTAACAAATATTAGCAATATTAATTAGATAGATAGATAAAACATTTATTCAGTGCACACAAAAGACACAGCACAACACACAAGAGCATAAACGATTAAAAATTTCATGAATATTATAAAACAGGGTGCCAATATACAATAGGGGACATACAGAAATTGTGTGATATTATGACATAATTCCATTTTTGGATAACAAATATACAAGGTGCGGTGTGCGTCTCAAGGTTGCACCAAATGGGAGTCCAGCTCAGCATGTGTCAGGCAGATATACCTGACGCTGATATTCTGCTGGATCCCTGCAGTGACATACGGACGCACTTTAAAGTTTAATATTACACAAACCTATCCCTGAATCAAAAAAAGGTTTTCACATCCCGTAATATTTTTGAACGGCCTATCCAACGATACCCCACACCATGAAATAGACGATAAAAGTGAAAATCAAAAAATGAATATCATCCCCACTTACCAGTACGGGAGGTACCCTAAAAAAAAAACAAGATTTTATTTTACCACTTTATTGGCGTGATTAATATGTATATGTATATACTTAATGTATATATACTTAATATGTATATATACTTTATTGGCGTGATTAATATGTATATATACCCATGCCAAATTACAGCTTTCTAAGAGCCGCGGACAGACAGACAGACAGACATGGCGAATCTATAAGTGTTCCTTGTTGACTACGGAACCCTAAAAATGAATGAATGAATGAATGAAAACGCTTACTAATTGAAATTTGCAATCACAAAGCAAATTCCAAATTCCTAAAAATCCAAACAAAAGAAAATCTGCAAGTTAAAAATTTCAGACACCCTTAGAAAGTAATTAAAGAGAACTTAAAGCATTAAAACAAAACACAGTTAACGCATTTACCGCTGCGAATTAATCCACGTCTTAAAGTATTACTAAGCCAATTATTATGCAAAGGAATTCGTAAAAAGAAAGTCACTCCGCCCTTGCGCAAACTCGGCAAACTTATCCTGGAATAAAGGCGGATGCAACTTCAATATGAAATTTAAATGAGACTTGTTCAGGTAGCTACTCTAATTCCCTTGCAACATCCACCTGTAACTTCATTCAAATTCTTCGCGTAGTTGAAATTAATTCTTATCTGAATTATGTATTTTTAAAATGGTCGGATTCTATTTGAATGTGTAAGCTAAGGTTTGATGTTTACGTTAAGCTGAATACCGTCACTGGTCTAATCTACGTCTCTTTGTGGATTAAAAGCGTTACCTATAACACTGATGGTTTTCCAACATATTTCCAGCGAAGTGTCAAAAAAAAAGTCAAAAGTCTAATCATTTGTTTCAAATAGACACAAAGGCACTTTTGAACGTCAAATAATACTTAATTGATTCTAGTTGCCCCTTCCAAAAGGTAGTTACGTATGGAGAAGAATGGGCAAGAAACTCCATACTTACTCTTTTAAAATGTTAACAATATTTGTATACATTAATTATTAATTTTAAGTAAAGACAATGCACATACCTATAATAAAATTACCTACTATACCACAATAGGTAAAAATAATGAAAAGTGAAGCAGTGACAGACAAAATAATTATGCGTTAGAAGTTTGGTGCTCACATATTTACAAACATTGTAAAAGTAGATGATTTCCCTAAAATTTTAAAATTTAATAACCTATGTCAGTGTGTGAGTTAAATTATATTAATCACAGAATATAAAATGAATGTCATAAAAAATATGAATTATACAATTAAATTAGCAACCAGTTTGATTTTTGTCTAGACTCTAAATGAATTGTCCTATGGAGCAGGACCAGCGTGTATCCAAGTATTCTTATCTTGGATATAATCCTCTAATTTGTAATATGCTAGTTTACAAAGTGTGCTTTTAATATAAGTTTTAAATTTTCTTTAATTTAAGCTCGTAGCACATTTATCAAATCGGAAAGGGATCGTAACCGTATCGCCTTTCGCGTCGCCGTCCAACAGTCCTCAACCTTACGTAAGCACGTAACCAAAGTGGATCAGAAGCACCGATACGTCGACTCGGCTACGGCTAGGCGACGCCGCGCTTACGGCTCGCCGACCGCTGGTTGACGGTTAGTCATTGATTCTATGTCACACCTCTTGTCTGGGGACGATCCACTGTGCGCGGGAGGGGCGTGGACGAAGAGACGTAAGCTAGGGTACGGAGAGCCGTAAGCTAGGCTACGGAGAACCGTAAGCGCGTGAACTGCAAGTCAACCACGCACCGCACCGCGGTTGTGAGCTTATCCCGAGGCGAGGGATTACGTTACGATTCAGATTAGTGTGCGTTGCAGTAGGGAGTTACATACAAATAATACTGACCGGCTCGAGTTGATACGGTGACGATCCCTTTCCGATTTGATACGTGTGCTACGACCTTTAATTGTAATATATCAGATGGTATTTTATTGTAACATTTAAAACAGTACCCCATAAAAGATGTATGTACGTACTTTAGATAATCTGAAAAATGGTTGTGACGTGTGTGATGGTTGTGAAGTGTATTGAGACGTGCTCTCCGTGTATACGAATCGAGCTAGCTGCGACTACGCGATGTGTTCTCCGCGTTTTCACAATATTGTACAAACGGCGAACACGTTGTGCACAAGTGACATGCTCGCTACGTACGCGCAGCAAGCACTTTAAGCAATCGCCTCGCTGGAATTACACTCGTAAAGCACCAGTGTGATAAGGCTGTAAGGCTGTAATCGAGTTGGGCAGCGGGAATCGGTAGCCGATTCCCGGCCACCGTAGGCGCGGGATTGCGGACGGCGAGCTATGGGCAGTTCGTCGTCCGGTAAGGACCAGGTCCGGGTCGACGGCGCGTTGTGTTCCACGCGCGCCTCAAAGAGATGTAAGCACACACTGACGGGGTCCGCTAGGACCGGTGCCTGCCAGGGTTGCGAGTTTGTCCGAAAGGGATACCGTGGCCCTGGCACACAGGCAACTGAAGGAACATGGGTGGGTTTTAGTCAGTAGAAGTCTGACACTCCCTTCCGCTCCGCCCAGAGCGGGAGAAGTTATTTGATAATTTCCCACCCAAAAAAAAAAGGCTGTAATCGAGTGACGTCCAAGGACTGGAAGAATAATTTTAGTCGTCCGGTGGCGAGATAGGCAGTCGATATTGTTCCCATCGCTGGTAAAATACCTAGATGAGGCTGGCACGGGAGCGTGGGGATTGATATAAGCAAAGAGAGACCTACCTACCTTCAAGGTACAAAAAAGATGCATTCGAGCGATGTTTAAACTTAAACCCATTGGTAGCTGTGAACCGTAATTTAAAAATTACAAAATTTTAACATTACCTTGTCTGTACATATTAGAAGTAGCTGTGTTTGTAAAGACAAATCCGAGTCGTTTTAGACGTCTATCAGATGTAGTACCCCGCAATAGACGCAATAATAGTGTGCTATGTCTGGAGTCAGCCAAGACAGCACTTATGCGCAAAAGTGTCTACTGCATGGCTCCAGTCATCTATAACAAATTGCCAAAGACATGGAAAGAGCTGCCGCTTTCATTATTTAAAAAGAGACTCCAAAGCTTTTTAGTGGCGAAGACATATTATAATATAAAGGAGTTCCTAATTGAGAAAGAATTTTTAAGCTAGTGTAAATTATTTTTCTGTACTGTTCTGTGTGTAATATTTTAAAATTGTATTTAACTATTAAGTTGAATGTTTTAAATCTTTTGCATGCCTGCGTAGTAAAATATGGCTGAACTCTATATTTTTTGTCATCATTTGCTGTTACCCATATTTGCAAAATAAAATTATTTTTATCTTTAAATCGGGCTGTGGATGGTGATGATAATGACGTCTCTTTCATCGTCGACAAGGTAACTGAAGACCCAATTATTGTCATTAGTGAAACTTGAATATTTCTTTCCACTCAAATCTTTGCCGTTACAGACTACCACAGAGCACTTTTTATTGTGTTATTCACTGTAAAACTGTAGCATTAAACAGCCGTTAAGGGTTTTTATTTATTTTTGCCGGAGAACCGCGGATTGCCAGCGCTTGCGTCTCTTTACTTGTCAAAGCGATGCCATGCCACAGACACTAAAGGCTAGATAAACAATTTTTTTTATTTTTTATTTTACTTTTCATTTCTGTATCCGTCCGTGACATCACAGCGGGCCCTATCAGCATACAGCGCTGCGACACTTATTTTTAAATGTCGCAGCATCAAGCTCAGATAGGAGCCTTTTGGGGGATACAGGATTTTTTTTTTCATTTTACTTTTGTTTTTATAAAATTTTTATTAGTGTTACTATAAGTGTGTTCAGTTTAAAATTTGATCTTCCTGTATGAGTCCCAATAAATACTTTTCTTTCTTTCTTTTTTATTTTCTTTCAATTATTGATGACAGTTGTTCAATCTTTATGCCAGTCACCTTGTCAGTAAACTTTAACCCTCTCATATGAGATCTAAAAGTAAAGAAATTAAGAAGACAGCTCATTTATAAACGCAATCGTTGATCTGGTTTTTGGGTGGTATTATTTTTAGCCGAAATCTAAATCAAAATCAAAAGTCATTTATTCAAATTAAGATGAGATTCAGCACTTTTCGAACGTCAAAATTACATAAAAGACAGTCCCCCAGGACGCCTGCCCTTCACCACTTCCTAGTGATTTAGCTGGGAAGAAGAAGTAACGCAACAAATTCCCCAGCAGCACAGCTGTCTGTTCAGTTAGATAAACTTGATTCTATGTAGGTATGCAAAGTAACTAACGTAACGAGAACGAGAACAGTAAATTAAATTGTTTGCCATAATTATGTCAGCTACCACACGCTCAAGCAAAAACTAAAAAAAAGTATTATATAACTTAATCCATACTAATATTATAAATGTGAAAGTAACTCTGTCTTCTGTCTGTCTGTCTGTATGTTACGTTTTCACGCCTAAGCCGCTGAAATGATCGTCATGAAATTTGGCATAGATACAGCCTGAGATATGGAGAAGGACATAGGCTACTTTTTTACGCGATAACCAACATCCACGCGGGCGGAGCCGCAGGCAAAAGCTAGTACCTAAATAAAAGACACCTGGCATAAAGAGCGTGCACTCTCACTTAAGCAATTCTGGATTATGTTCAAATAGCTGTAACATAAATGATAAACTAGGACCAATAAATAAACAGTTAATTATTAATAACAATAACGAAACCATGGTCAGTAAGACGACCAGTCACCACAAGCAGCATCTGTTCACGAGCATAACGCAAAGATCAGCCATTACCCCCTCGCCATATTTGAGGGAAGGAGGTAACCCGACCCCCGACGCTACCGCAAGCAGTGACATTTAAGGGAGCGTGACGAACTTGCTACCGCTTGCTACCGGTTGTATTGCGTAATTAATTAACTTTACAGTTGGTCATTTTATCTAGAGGTTTATCGTTACATCTTTATCTTTGATAAAAACATGATTCTTAAAATCTTTATGTCCCATATATACAGGTAGTACCAAAATCATCAACATCGACAAATTTCTCTTATTTATCCAAAACGATTTGTCTAGCAATACTAACCAAGCTTCATCATCATCATTTCAGCTGATAGACCTCCACTGCTGGAAATATGCTATTGGGGGGGGGGGGGGGTTCTTTAATCGCCACGCTTGGCAGGCGAGTTGGTGATCGCAGTATGGTGTTAAAATGCATAGAGAACGCTGCTGCCCATCCTCTAGAAAGTCCCATAGTCGCCTTTTACGACACCCTCGGGAGGAAATGGGGTGGTGCTATTCTTTACGTCCGACGCCACACGAAAACCAAGCTTACTCCAACTCAGTTATTACGAAGTAATTTCTACAAACAATAGGGTACCAAAACTGCACCATACGAGGAAAGTTCTTGTATAAACGTTCCTAGTTGCAATTTGTTTTTGTTACCACTGAATAGATAGGTACAGAAAGTTGGATCCAAACAACGAGCAAAAACGCACGCACACATAGTCACGCTTCACGTACAGCAAGTGCAAGCGCACTTGCAAGTGGCATTCGTTTGAGATCGCAGTACATACGCGTCTATGTGTGCGTGCACCTGTTTTCGATCGTCGTATGGAGCCGGCCTTCTGTACCAATCTTTTTGTGTTGTTACCATGGGACCTCCAAGTTGCGTAAAGTACTCTGGCACAATGTTTGAGCTTAGGTCATAGTTACAAATTGAAGTACCGTGTGTGTTTACTTTTTCTATTTGAGGGTTATTTTTATTTGTATTGTTGTTGTTTGTTTTGGAAAGTGGGGTAGTAGTGGATTGCTATTTCAGATTTTCAGTATTTGTAAACTTAACTTTTCGTTTCACACGTTTTAAAAGAGTAACCGTGGAGTTTCTTGCCGGCTCTTCTCCATAGGAAACGACTAATTTGAACCGTGCACCTAGTTCACCTATTTCTTTTTTCATTTGTACCTATGTGACATTATGTTTTTTTAATAATTGTTGATAGTTTTAATCATGTACGAAGTAGCAAAATTCTCCTATAGTCATTGACTTATAAGATTAAACGTCTTATAGGAATCGAATAGACGCTTTTACTAAGATCATGGATCTTAAAACAGCATCTTAATTTATGACGATTTACGCTACAAATACTTGCGATCCTATTACTACGAAAATATTTTTTTTTTCTTAGGACACCAGCACGTTACCATTACAAAAATAAAGAAGAACAAGTGCTCTAGTAATGACATCAAGCTGACAACTGTTGGATCAATTACACCAGTAAAAGCACCCTATAAGTTAATTATAACATCGAATTGCACTTTACCGGACTTTAACAAAACGACTATAGGACGTAATAGTCCTATAAACTGCGCCCAAATGCGGTTCTATAAACGTTTATAGGACTTCTATAGGACTAAAATATACATGCTCCTAGAATACTTACAGGACCACATTTTGCTACTTAATTAGGGCGTTTTAGTCACTTTTCCACTCGTCACGTCGTGTCATAATCAAGCTAAAGTCTACTCTCCTTACCAGCACAAAGCTAGCCGAAAAATCTTGAATTATGCAAATGAGAAAAACTGTAAATAGTTAAACATGACAAAGTTTTACAATAGTTTTAGTAAACTAAAAAAAAAAACTGTATTTTAGCATCATAAACGAAAAATATCAAAAGACCAGACAAATTCAACATTTTGAACATTCAAATAGTAAAGAATGCGACGGAACTCTTGACACGATGGTAAAATAACGTAGTGAAGAAAATGAGCGAAGTGGCAGACCATTAAGTGTCGCCTATGGCACGCGAGATGTAGCTTAAGTAGTGATGGGAGAAGATGTCGATGAAGATAATAAAGTAAAAAAGAAAATCATTTAAATATATGTAGGAATGAAACGTTGATGAATGCGTGACTGTGTTAAAAAGTTTGTGATATTTCTTATACTTTTTCTTTGAGCCCCTTTTCCCACACATGAATAATGGAAGCTTAGATTATATACTAGTCTAGATGACACATTGACCGCACCGAACGGCCCAAATAAAGTCTACTATAATTGGTAGACTCGCTTCTCATAAACGTCAGTGTCATTTGAATCACTTAAGGAAAACGTGCTCACGAAAAATAATTAATTATGCCGGTTTGTGCTGTCAAATTATATCGTAATTATGTGGGAAAACCGTATAATAACACCAAGATCACTTTTCATCGGTACGTTTTGTTATTTAACCACTATTATTTTAAGAAAACACGATTTTTTATTCGTTATTTTGTAGGTTAGTCTGATTAGTTGGTGTTGTCAGTTTTTTACTAGGGAGATATGGCGAAACTATGGGAGACAAAATACAAATATCATTACTTCATAATACTTAAAAAAAAAAAATTACAAGATGTCACCTTATTTGTAAATCAGATAACGTAGCCCAGGTAATAAAATCAAAGAGAAAATTGTTCCGAAAACAAACACAGAGATGGGTTTTGATTTATAAATTACTGTTTATATATTTTTTTCATTGTATTTTGTTGTTGTAATAAAACACTAATCTACAAAATAATTACTTTATTTGACCTATTTTGTTTAACTTTCATCTTATTAAATAATGGAGAAAGGGTAAGTTAATAATTTGGTGCAGGCATCCCTAAACACGCACACAGTTTGATTACAATAAGTACACGAGCGGTACTCACACGTATCACGCAATTGGAGACAGTTTTCGGGCGTCGTTTGTTTGCATTGCTCAATCTAGACAAGTATATAATCTAAGAATGGAAGAATGAAAGAGATACGGTTAATAATACCAGCCTATAACTGTCCCACTGCTGGGCAAAGGCCTCTTCTCATACAGAGAAGGCACGAGCATTGATCACCACGCTTGCTCAAGACGGGTTGGCGATTTCAGACTTATATTAACTATAAAAGTCCAGGTTTCCTCACGATGTTTTTCCTTCACCGATGTCAGTAATGTCCAAGATAAACTCAGAAAGTACATATGAATTGAAAAAGTCACATTGGTACTTGCCCAGATTTGAACCCACAACCTCATGCATGAGAGGCGAGGCCTTAACCAACGGGCCATCATGGTTGGTAATGCTTAAAACCATGAAATGAAAAGTAATGATTACTTAAAAACTTGCTAAAGCGGATATTTTGATTTAATTTTGGTGTGCTACACCAGTCTCTGTATAAGAAAAGTTATACGCGGTACTTATTCACAATTATACTAAGGCTACGAAATATGTAATCTTATATATAAAATTCTCGTGTCACAATGTTCGTTCCCGTACTCCTCCGAAACGGCTTGACCGATTCTCATGAAATTTTGTGAGCATATTGAGTAGGTCTGAGAATCGGCCAACATCTATTTTTCATATAGCTTTTGACAGAACGAAGTCTGTCGGGTCAGCTAGTTTATTATAAGGATAACAAATCTGACCATTGTGAGCGCGGTTTAAACTTATATCTACCCACACAGATCTTATCCACAAGACCTTTATATAAACAATTTTGAGCCTTAAATATCATTTTCTACAGCCTTCAACGACAAATTGAACTCCTTTTTCTCAATTTGTAAACTAACTCAACAGCATCTATTCTATCGACAACCTAACATCACTACACACTTCTATGCAGCGACCGTGGTACAATGGTCCTAGTCGTGCACCGTTCTAGACGCAAATTGGCGAGTGGAACTAAGAAAGCAAAATAGGGACTGCACACAGTACTACAATATCAATGTCAGTGATTACTGTGCAAAGCAAAATACCTATTGAAGTAATTTTATGTATGTTTATTAAAGGAGGGGTACAAATTATTAAGACAAAGCCGTTCGGCTAATTTGGCTGACAGTTTGGTACAGTGTAAGATAGGAGCCTTTTGGCCCCGTACAGGATTTTGTTTTCATTTTACTTTAGTTAATTTCTTTTATTTTTATTAGTGTAACTATGAGTGTATTTAGTTCAAAATGTGAACTTCTTGTATGAGTCCCAATAAATACCTTTTCTTTCTTTCTAAAATGCTGATTCGTTGTGTTTAATTCGTTCTGTTGCGTTCGTTCCCGACCATTGCAACCGTTGCGTCCGTTGCGACCATTAAGACCGTTGTGACTGTTGCGTCCGTTGCGTCCGATGCGACTGTTGCGACTGGTGCGATCGTTGCGATCATTGCGACTGTAGCGATCGTTACGACCATTGCGACCTTTGCGACCTTTGCGACCGTTGCAACCATTGCGACCGTTGCGACTGATGCGATCGTTGCGACATTTGTTACCGTTGCTACCGTTGCGACTGCTGCGTCCGTTACGATTATTGCATCTGTTATGACCATTGCGACTGTTTCCGGGGCCCATTACGTATGAACCCGAACAAAAAATATTAGACAGCCAAGTATAAAGGTTTTTACAAGTAAAAATGTTGCTAATTGTTCGTGTTTGGATATCGCAACCCACATCTGTGAAGTTAGAAGTTAGAAACTTGAATATACTAACAGACTGCAGTTAATGACCCCACAAAAAAAAAAACCATCGAATTAATATATTTTTGTTTTATCGTGTTTACCATCACGTCCGTGGGGTTTCGCTAGCTAATTTAATTTGACCCAATTTATGAGAAAGAGGACATAGGTGCTCAAGCTGAACCAGAAAATTTTGTGGTTGTAGACATCCCCGCATTGTTATTCTAGGTCTCTAGGAAGTTCACATTTTATCCAAATGATTACAAAAGCCCGGATAAGTTGGTATCTTACTGCGATGAAGTTTCTTTACAGTTCTTGTGTCTGACCTAGTTCAGATTTTATACAAAGAGATTTATTTTTTGCTGATATTATTTAATTTAGGTACAACTTTTACGAAACGAAGTTTGTCAGAACAATATATTTTAAAATGTTTTGGTTTTGAATAAGAAAAAAAATTTGATGGCAGTCATAAGGACTGTCGACAGAAGTGAAATACAAAACTTTGGAATAACTGTTCCTTTATACATACATATAGCTCATGGAAAGCGTTCGGTGACGATGACGCGAATGATTTTTGCTCACCCAAAAAGTGCACATACATACAAACACGGTATATATCAAGCTCATTTTATTATATTTTTTTTATTTAAAGAAATGATAATACAGAGGTATTACTTATTTCTAAACTCGCCAAATTTTTACGTTTGATGGCGAGAGGCGCTCTTTTTCATAACAATGAAACACCTTACGTGCATAGCCACTACTTATACAGCGTGTTACGGAAAGGGTATATACATATCAAAGGCACGGATTCTTTTGGTGATAACAAACAACAGGGCAATATTTTTTTATACCTATATCTACATAAATAAAAAGTTAAGAAACATTTAACTAAAAATCAAATGTTTCCAATTGAATTCTACACATCACTAGACCAAGTCAGCTGATCGGTGTCAATAAACTACACACAAAGAAACGGCGGTAACACGTTTTTTATGATTTAAATTTAATAAACTATCGAAATAAAAAAAATATTAAGCATTTTCTAGTTAGTGCTTTTGAGCTGAAACTTTGTACAGAGATTCTGAACCAGATACACTCTTCACCCCGTTTGTATGGATATACTCTTTCCGTAACACGCTGTTTATTATACTGTTATGGTTTAATCTTAAACAATGTATTTATTTATGTTTGCTCTCCTGTAAAAAGTTTTTAAGTTTTGTTATAAGTGATCCTATACTAAGCTTTTATTTTTCTCTTAATAAATCTATTTTGTTAAACACTTTAGGTACCAAATACTTCAATGTTCTCTTACCATAATAATTTGTTATCTGTGGTTGTACCAGTCTGTTCTCTCTAACCCTACGTGTGTTAACGTTAACATTATATTCTGCATTATAATAATATTCCAGACCTACCAAATAATCCACTTTTTATCTATCGGCATAATTTTACAGGTGAGAAATAAATTATCATACTCTTTGACATTAACATTTTTAACATCTTTAACATTTTTATTGACCAGAAACTTTATCAGTCTTACTTGTGTATCTTTAATATCTCTTAAATATGTTAGAAAGGTTCGCCCGTACACAAGGAGTCCATAGCTTATTAGCGAATCGGCAATTGCGAAATAGAGAATTCTTAAAGTGGAAAGCGTTCGGTGACGATGACGCAAGTTCCATGATTTTTGTTCACCCAAAAAGTACATATAGATATACAGTAGGCATCCATATAGCTCATGGAAAGCGTTCGGTGAAAATGACGCGAGTTCCATGATTTTTGGTCACCCAAAATGTACACATATATACACAGTAGGTATCCCTATAGCTCATGGAAAGAGTTCGGTGACGATCGCGAATTTTTCCCACAGGTTTTTCCCCTACCAAAAATTGCTCAATGCGCCTAAAGAAGTTTTCACACCATAAAAATGGTTAAGTATAAATAGAAGTGGAATTATAATTTCCGAAGTCCTCCCCGACCCCCCTTGACTGTAAGTGAAGCGCCAGCACGCGCTTTAGCTGAGCAGCATTTAGTCCAAACACCCCATGATAATAATCAAAACACTGATTTTATCCAGCCACCGACGGTCCCTTGCCACCCTCCCCCCTCCTCCGACTCTGCCCTAAGCCGAGGTTCGTACCCCGCAGGGGGTGCCCTTAGCGAGCAGACGGAAATTATTTAGCTTATAAGTATGCCCCTGGCTGGAGGCCTTAAAATCCGTTAGGAGTTTAAGGCACCACAGGATAGTCCGGTTAAAGAGTCCGAGCCCCTCGTGTTTACACTCCGAGTTGCCATTTCAAAACAAAAAAAAAACCGAAATAGTGTCACAAAAGATGGATTTACTGAAAGATGTAACTATAAAATCTTCGGCCCGCATTTTATGCCTACCGATGGCAGTAGGACATATTCCGTGTGGTGCCGGACGTAAAGAATAGCTTATGGCAAACCCCCCATTTGGGAGATGCCTATGTACAGCAGTGGACGTCTTTCGGCTGAAATGATTAATGAAGATGGCAATAGGCTCACCCCCTATTACATGGGATGCGACGTTTTTTTACTCCTCTATATTGACCCGAGCATTGAGAATCCATCAGAGCGCATTCCAACGCGTCCAGACCGTTAGATTTTCAACTCTCGGCGCGCAGCAGAGCGTTGAAAATCAAGTGCGCAAAAAGAAATCGGCCGTGCTACCTGGGCTTAAACATAACCAGCGAAATGTGGGAGTAAGTACTATAGGTACACACGGCTACATAATTATCAAGCTATACATTTCCAGTATAAGCTTATCTCTCATTGTCCAGAAATCCTATATAATGCGAGATCAGCTTATACTAGAAATGTATAGCTTGATGTGTACCCGTGTGTTCATACTTATGATATGTTTAACAACCTGCTGCCTGCGGCTTCGTCTGCGAAGCTTTTTCTAAAATAAAAGCGCCTAGCCTTAGTTACTTCTTAAAATATCAGCTTCTGCCAGTGAAAGCCCTATCAAAATCGGTCCAGATTAGCCAGAATAAAACAGTCAGACAGACAATTTTTTTTTTATATATACAGCGTGTTACGGAAAGGGTATATCCCTAAAAACGGGGTGAAGAGTGTATCTGGTTCAGAATCTCTGTACAAAATTTCAGCTCAAAAGCACTAACTAGAAAATGCTTAATATTTTTTTTTATTTCGATAGTTTATTAAATTTAAATCATAACAAACGTGTAACCGCCGTTTCTTTGTGTGTAGTTTATTGACACCGATCAGCTGACTTGGTCTAGTGATGTGTAGAATTCAATTGGAAACATTTGATTTTATTTATTTACTAGCTGACCCGACAGACTTCGTTCTGTCAAAAGCTATTTGACTGTGGCAGTTTGTCTACGCGCAAAGGAAACTACCTACCTACCCTACCCTACCTTACCCTATCCTACCCTACCCTACCTACCTATCTACCCTACCCTACCCTACCTACCTACCCTACCCTATTCTACCCTACCCTACCCTACCCACCTACCTACCCTACCCTACCCTACCCTACCATACCAACCCTACCTACCCTACCCTACCAACCCTACCTACCCTACCCTACCTAACTAAAACCTTCAATTTTTTTTTTTTTTTTTTTGATAAAATCTATTCTCAGACCTACCAAATGATGACTGACACGTTATGTCAAACGCCATAAAGTTACATTAGAAGATAGAGTTACCTACTTATTATTACAATAAAAATGTAAATATGGTCGTTTTCTTACAATTTTTTTTTTTAACTTTCTTAAATTTTTCTTACATAAGAACCTTCTCCTGACAATAACAAACACAACAAAAAAATAATTAGCGAAATCGGTCCAGCCGTTCACGCGTGATGCCGTGACCAAGGGAAATAGGGATTCATTTTTATATATATAGATTTAACAATTTATGTACACACATATAAACAGACAAGAAGAAAGGAACAGAAAAATACGTACAAAGGTGATGCTTATTTCTAATGAAATCTCTTCCAGCATACCTGCGATAGGAAAGTAGATATAGAGATGTAGACAACGTGTGTAAGTGTAGAAGAGAAAAAATGAAATAAAAAAAATATACATAAAATCAAAATAGCTATACACTAATATAAATACAAAAAAAAAAAGTTTAATGTTTCTTAACTTTTTATTTATGTAGGTATAGGTATTAAAAAATATTGCCCTGTAGTTTGTTACCACCAAAAGAATCCGTGCCTTTGATAGGTATATACCCTTTCCGTAACACGCTGTATATGTACCGTATAGGTACTTTCATATGCATTTAGTAAAAAGCTTAAATTTTTAATAGATAACGTATCTATGACTTTCAAAATAAAGATCTAATACATGACCCTAATGCCCTAAACAAGTTTAAAAAGTAAGATTTATATTTATTCATTAAGGAGAAGTTAAAATTAAAAATTTTGAATTAAGAGCTTTTTTAACAAAGTTACGCCTGTAATCTAGGTCCTAATGACCCATTATCTTGGTAATAAATAAAATGGTGGCTTGGATTATTTTTAAATTTTAACATAATCTTGAATTGAAGAGCTCAAGACTTTTATTTTGGAATCAAAACAAATAAATAAAATTTAAATGGTTGTTTTCAATGTCAGAATAACAGCTTTTTACTATACTCCATTAATTATACAAATAACTGTTCTCACCCTTTCGTTATTTCGATGTAAACATTTAATAAACTCCGTTATTTCACGATAAATAGAAAGCACTGTAATCTATTTACCATTTACATTAAAAAAATAACTCTAAAGTGCAGTAATTTCAACAATATTACACAATAACTGTCGTTATTTGTAAATGGAGTATAAATGCTCATGAAAGTATATATGGTACTTATAACTAAAAATCCTCTTTTTTTCTCTCTGTGTGTTGCAGTGTTGCCAACTGTCAATGTCAAAAAGTCGTTAGACGTACGCTTGAAAAGTCGCCAGATGTCGCTAGCTATGGACAAAGATCAAAAGTCGCTAGAAGTCGCTAAATGATCCCAGTATTCTGAGCGCTGGATAAAAGAAAATAATTTGATTTACTTACACAGAATAATATTTGTAATCGGTATAGAACAATTGAACATTATAAAAAACATTTATTTAACAAACGAAAAGTCAAGAAATTAATACTAAAAATAAAATATAAAATAAAATATTATTTATTGGCACCAAATGAAAAAAATAATTATTTCACAAATTAAACAGTCAAAAACTTAATACTAAAAATGATGAAAAAGTTTCTTCATTCATCATCAGAACATTCAGAACTATCGCTATTAATCTGAAAATCTGAAATGGTTAATGTATAGTTCTAATTTTTTTTTATTTAAACTCTAGAAGTCGTTAGAATAGTCGCTAGATTTTTTTTGTCGCTAGACACATAATTTAAGCCGCTGTAGAAAACGAAATGTCGCTAGATCTAGCGACAAAGTCGCTAGATCTAGCGACAAAGTCGCTAAATTGGCAACACTGGTGTGTTGTGTCTATCTATTTGTTCCGGCTAATCTTCGTAACGGCTGGACCGATTTCGATTTATTCAAAAGTATAATTATAATAATAATAATAATAAAGGGCAGCATGTAGTGAGCTGTTGGGCAGTTGCGACCCCACGGTATCTCCCGGGAGAAGTCATGTTCCTCATCTCTGGCTTGCCTTCATTGGCCGGCTGGAGTGAACACTGACGAGGAACTGAGCTCCCACCTCATTCTTGCTTTTATTGGCCGGCTTGAGTGGAGATTCACAAGAGCAAACGTGCTCAGAGGAAGGAAGTATACCAGTAAGTGCTTGTAGGGATCTTGACCATCTTCCGGGCTCTGGGATTGTTCTGAGAGCCGTGGAATAGTTCTCCACTCCTCGAGCACCTCAGGATATGTTGCCCCCTTGTCGCTATATTACTATGTGCTAGCGACCGTTTTCGGGGGCCCATTAATGAGTGTGCAAGTCACCCCCTGCTATTTTATCCGTGTATAATAAAACATTGATCAGCCAGGGGCCATAGTCCTTCCATAGTTTTAGGTAACCAGTCCATTTTAACCACCCAAACCCATAATCCAATATCTTTGGTTCCATATCCTGCAATAGTCCTACACCAACCAGGTGTTGTCCTTGGGTGCACTTGCATGGTGCGTACAGGGATAATCGTCGGGTGGTGCCTCATTTAATTAAAAAGCGTCTAATGGACCTCTACGAGCTGCCTTCGGCCTCTCGTACGCCTTCCAAAGGTCCGGGACCCCAGGGTCCCGAGATATGTAAATATATAAAAAAAAAAAAAAAAAAAAAAAAAATATTATTCAAAAAATTACAAGGTATAGAAATGAGAACAGTTTTGCTTAAATGTAAATTATATTCCTAAAACTTACGTGCCTGAACTAGGTAATCCTGTGTTTCAGGCGAAAAATTATGAAATTAAACACAGTACTTATAAAAAAAAAAAAACTATTTTAAAATTTGCTGTCTGTTTGACTGTCGGTCTGTCTGTCTGTTTGTCCCGGCTGATCTCCGAAACGGCTGGATTGATTTTGACGGGACTTTCTTTGACAGATAGCTGATGTCTTATGCTTAACTAAGGCTACATTTAATTTATAAAAAGCCACTCGTACGAAGCCGCGGGCAGTGGCTAGTATTTTATATTATTCACACAGATTTTCACCAATTGGAACAAGAGCTTTGTAGCTTTATTGTTCAGTTATTAAACCTAACCAGCACTAATGCAAAACGGATTTTGACATAAAAATCGGATCAAGACTTTTTACTGAAGTAAATATACCATTTAGTTCTTAAGTAAAAAGTCTAAGTATAAAGCTAAGTATAAAGCTACCATTTACACAATGAAAGACGTACCCAGTAATTTACTGGGTACGTCTTTGGAATGGGCAACTAGCTTCATCTTTCTGACTGAACCCAAATATATGCACTTTTCAATTGTCAAGGGGTCGGCTTGACAATTGAAAAGTGCATATAATTAGTTTATTTGAAATAAATGCTTTGAGTTTGAGTTGAGTTTAAATGAGCTTCATATTTAACGTATCTATCTATTAATCTATGTATAGAAACAAATACCGAAAAGTTAACCAAAAGAATCTTAGCTTCTCAGGTTGACTCTGAAGTGCCGTGTTTGACCGATGCGGTGATTGCCTGGAAAATACCTTAGATACGGTTCAGCCCGAGAACCTGTCTTCCCAAAGACAGTGGGATGAACCGCTCTGCAAGTTAATACGGAATCATCATCATCATCATTTCAGCCGAAAGACGTCCACTGCTGGACATAGGCCTCCCTCAAAAAATACGGAATAATCTCATTAATACCTACGTCCACCAATACTGCTGAGCGTGCACGCCTGCTGGCTGTGGGTGAATGGGAGTCGGGCCTCTGGCTTCAGGCGCTACCTTCACCCAACATAGGCACTATGCTGGGTGACACCACCTTCCAGCTTGCTACGTATTTCCGTCTGGACGCTCCTTGTGAAATTAGACATCGCTGTCAATGCGGTGAAGCAGTCAACTGCCTCGGACACCATGACCTATCCTGCAGCAAGAGCGCTGGTAAGATGGCAGGGCACGCCAGCATAAACGATATCATCCATCGGGCTCTTGCCACTGCCGGAGTGCCAGCTGTGTTAGAACCCAGTGGTTTGGCACTCGACGATGGTAAAGGCCAGACGGAATTACCATAATGCCTTGGAAGTTGGGTAGGCCTTTGGTGTGGGATGCAACCTGTGTCGACATCCTCGCACCATCACATCTTCCTAGCACGGCGGGCTATGTTGGGATGGCTGTTGCAGGTGCAGAAAACCTCAAACGGCGCAAATATAATAATCTTATTGGGAGCTTATACACTGAAAAAAATGCACTCCAATCAAGTGACTTTTTAGCTTGATTGACGATATCTTGTTTAGATTAATCAAAATCTTAGTTAATTTGATCATCACGACATGATTGCAGCAATACTAGTTCAAATGATTGAACGCTCAAACAAGTTTCTCGATTACCCTTAATATGACATCATTGTAGAAGAGTTAAATAAGAGACCAGTTAAAAAAAATGTTAACTGTAACAAAGTTAGTTGTGTCAATCAAGCATTTTGATTACTTCAATAAAGATCATTGAAACTTTAATCTAATAATCTTGGTTGGAGCAACTTTGTTTTGACTTGATTGCTGCAATTAGGTTTTTTGATAACTGCAGTCAAGATCCCGTTTCAAATCTCAATCAAATAAAAGTAGTAGCTGTGAACATTGTTCTTGATAGGCTCAGATGGAAACAAGTTACTTAGTCAATCTAAACAAAATCTTGATTGTAGCAACTACTTTTTTCTTTTTCAGTGTATTTTTGAGCCGTTTGGGGTTGAAACACTACGGTCCGAGTGCTCATCGAGTATTTCGGGACATCGCCTAGCGTTTGTTCGACTATTCACGTGGCCAGAAGGCTGGCATATTGTTAGGCCAAAAAATCATTGCCATCCAACGTGGCAATGCTGCCAGCCATTTTACAGCGATGCGTACGAATTTCTTGATGCCCAATGAGCTCTTCCATTTTAGGATTCCGTAGCCAAATAGCAAAAAACGGAACCCTTATGGATTCGTCATGTCTGTCTGTCTGTCCGTCCGTTTGTCACAGCCACTTTTGTCCGAAACTACAAAAACTGTACTGTTGAAACTTGGTAAGTAGATGTATTACCTACCACCTAAGTTCACATGTGGAAGCAATAAATATATTGAGTATTGAGTATTCTGTGAACCGCATTAAGATTTTCACACAAAAATAGAAAAAATAAAATTTTCTTTCTTCTTTCTAATAGTTTACGCGAGAGACACTTCCATAGTGGTAAAATGTGTCCCCCCCCTGTAACTTCTAAAATAAGAGAATGATAAAACTAAAAAAAAATATATGATGTTCATTACAATATAAACTTCCACCGAAAATTGGTTTGAACGAGATCTAGTAAGTAGTTTTTTTTTTAATACGTTATAAATCGTAAACCGCGCTTGCTACTACGGAACCCTTCATGGCCGAGTCCGACTCGCACTTGGCCGCTTTTTTATATATTTACTTACTTTTACATAAATGATAATATATTTTAGTGTTAGCATATAAATATTTTATTTAAGATTTGTCATGAAAATACTAAAATAAGACACGAATTAGCTATACAAACTGAGGGATATTCTTACAGTTCCGTTTTAATTTGGTAAATGAGACCCATTTTTCCTTCATGAATATTCAAACATTTTGGTGAGGCATTCTTCGCTTTAGCCTGGTTTGCCGTTATAGCACTAATTATTTTTGTTGAGAAACAAATACAGACTGCGTATTTAAATACTTTTATCCACATTTGGACACAATAAATAGAAAGTACAAATACATAATTACTGGCAACCGGCGTGCGTGTATGATGTATATGAACGTAAACGAACCAAAGCGAGTATAAGGATCGTAGCAGGTGGTGTTCTATAGTTTCTGCCTACCACCATGGAAAAAAATTGAGCCATCGCAGGACACCTGGTAGATGTGAAACATCAAAAATATTTTGTACAGAAAATATGCCTAAAAGGATGGTTTATTGAAGGAATTAAATATGGCATAATCAAAAACTAAATATTCAGATTTTATGATAGACATGACAGTTATGAAGCTGTGGCGATATCAACAACGCCACATGCGAACTACGCATCAAAGACCTGATGTCACAAATCCTGCATCGCGCTATCAGAGTTTACCGCGCGACTAGCATATATACAACATCCCGACATCAACCGTTGGGCAGTTGCCCGCCAGAATGCAATGAATTAGCACTTCACAGAATTTCGCAACTATATACATACATTTCATTTGCTAAATGCTTTATGAGCATTCGTATGCTAGTAATGAATGTATATGCTTTTTAATTCATCACTACCTGCGACGTGCCGTGTGGTATTTTCTCCAATATCCGTTACTTGCATCCGTAATTAGAATAGCCTTGTATAAAGAAGGATTGAAAATCAGTCTGCAAAAGTCCGTTCCCCTCTTCAGAAAACCCGGTATTAGCTGTCGTCACAACATTGTACAAAGGCGTTCCCTCCGTCTCATATACACTTTGAGAATAAATTAAACTGTCGAACGGAACAGCTGTTGGTCGCCAGTGTAAGAGACAACTGATGTGTCATCAATCTTGATGTTAAATTATAGTTTAATCAGCTGATATTGTTAGTAGGTACCTAAATTCACTTTGTGTTTGGATCGGTTGCTACTGCATTTGTGTTAATCCATACTAATCTATACTGAATATTATATGGAAATAATATTTGTGAGTTTTTATGTAAGGGGTAATCTTTGGTACTACTGATCCGATCTGAAAACTATATACTTAATATATATAGATGGGATGATGACTAAAAAAATTTCATTTGTCCGACATGTAGATATTAAAAAAGTATTGGACACGTATTTTTTCTTTTTTTACGTAATCAAAACATTACGGCGGTACATTGATACGAGTACTCATGTCGCTAAGGTCAGCCAGAAGGTCACTGGAACGCTGCAAGCTCTTTACCGACTGAAAAATTTATTACCATCTAGTACCAAGACAATGCTTGTGCAGTCTTTAATTTTCCCTATCATCGATTATGGTGATGTGTGCTACTATGACCTGCAGATCTCCTCGACAAACTTGACCATTTTCTCAATAACTGCATTCGATTCGTTTTCAATCTGCGTAAATATGATCATGTCTCTGCGCATCGGTCGCTTACGCCAGCGCAGAGAGTAAAGGGCGCTGACCACCTTGTTTTCATTTCTTGACTCTCTTCGCTTAGTTATCTATCCCCCCACTTTCAGTATATTTGCGCCAACCACAATAGAAATCTACGTTCATCGCACAATCGTCTTCTTCAATGTTCCACTCACCGCACTGACTTCATTCACTCTTCTTTCTTCGTTCAGTCTATCTCTATAAGGAATGCGCTCCCTCAGGAAATCAGGATGGCAACCAACCGATTATCCTTTATAGTTAAAGTTCGCGAGCACATTCGTAAGAAGCTGGCAGTATCACAACAACGGTAATGTTATCCCATTGTTTGTCTTATTTGTTTTAGTATATTCGTGTATTTATGTGTATTTATTTGTTCTTATATTTATATATAATTAGTAGTTAAGATATAGGTTTATCCTTATATTTAAATATAATGTATTCCCCAATTTTCGTAATTGCACCTACCACTGTTTGTCTCTGTACCACCCAAAGGTTTACAGTGGTAGAAAATGCCTATGGCATTAAGTCCGCTTCTGTACAATTGTGTGAGAAAGTGTTACATAAATAAATAAATAAAAGTACCAATCTTACTATAAGATCAACAAAGTATATCAAACTAAAAGAAATATGATTATAATAACTTTTTAACCCTGACATACTCGTATCTGAAGACTTTTAAAATACGGAGTGCTAAGATAAATTGTTCTATTCGTGATATTTGTGAAGAGAACAGGAGAGGAATTCCATTAAAATGTCTCTGCCACTATTCTCTGTTATCTTTTTCTATTTGCACGGCTAGTGATGTGCGAGTCTCGATAAGAATGTTATCGATGCTGGGTTATCGGTGTCAAGGTTATTTAAAAAATATTTAAAGTGTGATAATAATATAAATGTGAACTGAATCATAAATTTAATACAGACATAGAATCTATGTATACATAAACAATATACATATACAAATAAATAAAATTGATGTGTCTTTTTGTAATGTGAAAATAAGAACTTTGTACTTAACGCGTAAGTATATACAGTACTTATAAAAACAAACAAAAAAAAACTTTTTTTTTTAATTTTTGTCCTTTGTCGGTCTGTATGTCTGTTTGTCAAACTCAAACTCAAACTCAAATCATTTATTCCAATCAAACCATTTACAGGCACTTTTGAATTGTCAAGGAGTTGGTCAGTAAGAAAAATGAAGCTACATGCCCATTCCAAAGCGTAGTAGGTACCTATGGAGAAGAACGGGCAAGAAACTCCATGGACACTCTTTTAAATTAAATTGTTACAAAAGTATTCGTTACATCTATAATGTTGAATTTACAACTAAATGTGAGAACCACGCTATCCATTGGTTCAAACAGTATGAAAATCGGTGCAGTAGTTATTGTATTTGAGTTTATCGCAAACAGACAGACAGACAGACGCGGCGGAGGACTTTGTTTTATAATATGTAGTGATATGTAGTGACATAAGTCTGAAATACCTTATGTAAGACTTATAGACTTATAACATAAGTCTGTATCGTGTGGCGCCGGACGTAAAGAATAGCACCACCCCATTTCCTCCCGTGGGTGTCGTAAAAGGCGACTAAGGGACTTGCTTGAGAATGGCCAGCAGCGTTCTCTATGCATTTTTAACACCATACTGCGATCGCCAACCCGCCTGCCTAGCGTGGCGATTATGGCAAACCCCCCAATAGGGAGAGGCCTATGTTCAGCAGTGGACGTCTTTCGGCTGAAATGATGAATGATGAAGTCTGAAATCGCCAAACCGTCTAGAGCGAGCGTGGTGATCAATGCTCGTGCCTTCTTTGTACGAGAAGAGCCTTTGCCTTTGCCCTGGAGCGAGTAGGTATCATCGGTGTAGGCTGCTATTATAATATAAAAGACACTGTATTATTAAGTGTTACAGAATGAGAAAAATGGTCGTTTGAAGAACAATTAACTGATCCTGACCACGTTCAGCAAGTCACGACTTGCTACCTTATACAAGGTCATTGGTAAAAACCTCACCTCTTAGGACTATAATAAATTAATAACATCATAAACAACAAAATTTTGTTCTATGACTGTAAATAATTCATCAGAAGAAGAAGAAAGAAGAAGAAAAAGCATTTTTAACATCACACTTCGTCATCATTCATCATCATTTCAAGGCCTCCCCCAATTAAGGGGGTTTGCCATAATCGCCACGCTTGGCAGGCGAGTTGGCGATCGCAGTATGGTGTATAAAATTCAAAGAGAACGCTGCTGCCCATTCTCTAGTAAGTCCCTTAGTCGCCTTTTACGACACCCACGGGAGGAAATGGGGTGGTGCTATTCTTTACGTCCGGCATCACACGGTACACACTTTCATACAAAAATAAAAATATTTAAATTCAACGCTCTATATGAAAGACGAAATGATGAAGGTTTATTTTTGTTAGATGTATCATGTTTAAATTAACACTATTTACACGTTACTGGTAGTCAGTTGCTCACTCAAAACTCAAAGCATTTATTTCAATTAAACCATTTAAATGTACAAAATAAATAAATAAATTGACTCACTAATAAATGATACCATTCCTGATACCATATTTATGACTAATATATAGACTATGCGGGTTAATATGATACCTAATTGACTTCAATGAAGCGACTGATTAGCGATGCTGATCATTTTGCTGCCATAATACAATAAACAGAACATTCAATACATTGCAATATGAAATTCTCAATATTATCACCTGTCACTATAGGCCAATCAAATTAAATCCATAAAAAGCGTTTTGATATTGATATTAATTTTATTTTCTATAATTAATATTTTAACTCACACACTGACTTATTATATGTTGTTTTTATTTTTTATTTTTTTGGGAAATCATATACAATATTTGTAAATATGTGAGCACCATGTACCTATCGCATTTATTAATTTTTCTGTTATTACTCCACTTTTCATTCTTTTTACCAATTGTGGTAAGTAATTTTGATTAATTTTTTTATATTTTTTATTTTTTTATTCTAGGTACATCGTCTTCACCTATAAATATTTATTAATGTATACAAACTATTGTTAACATTTTAAAAGAGTAAGTATGGAGTTTCTTGCCCATTCTTCTCCATACATAACTACATTTTGGAAGGCGCAACTAGAATCAATTAACTATTCATGTAATTTTTGACGTTCAAAAGTGCATCTTCGTGCCTATTTGAAATAAATTATTTGACTTTGACTTTGAGGAATTAATTTCCAGTAAGCTGGAAATCATTTTAATACCTTCATTTGCTACTTTAATGCGTGTAATCTGAGTTTGCGGAAACCCATGAGGTGTGCATAATTTTTTGGGAGCCAAGTAACTGCGAAGTTTTTGCAAATTATTAAATTTTTTGCTTGTAGCTCGAAAACGGTACGTCCGACTAAAAATTTCATTACGTTTAATATTATGAAGGTTAAATTCTGCGTCGAATAAGTACCAAAAACTCGGTTTAAACTTTGATTTCGGTTCAGTGGTACAGCCGAAATCACACAAACGAACAAGCCAAATCAATTAGAAAGTGTAAAATTGCTGCAACTGCAGAAAATTTCTCGACATCAGCGTTTACAACACTATAAAACTTGTTTGAGACAAGTTAAAGTTGTCTTAAACTTCGTCCGATATCTTGTAGCACACTGAAAGGTGTTCTTGGATGCTTTTTAAAGTACAAAACTTCGGTAGTCGACTTTATTCTACTGGACTTTGAGTACAGGAAAAGGGGGCATTTGATATTTATATACTGCTTGGTAAAAAGGCCTTCAAAGTGAAGCTGGAAGTAGGGGGATTTTTGCTAAGTTTACTCAAGTTTACTGTGACTGAGTATCGAAGTATAAAAATGTCGAAGATGAAAACTGACGCTAAGGTTTCTGGTGAGACTGAATATCAAAGTTGCTACATACGAGTAAGTTCGGGTCGGCAAATTCGATTCAGAGGTATTTGTTAACCAACAAAACCGACCCGAAGCAATAATTTCACAATATATTCGGCTTTCATTTGGCTCGTGCCAACCAGCAAACTTCGTTCGGCATCTACTCTTGCTGAATCATACTTTGGTTGGCTCGGCACAATTCGAGCTAAACCGAGTGGCTTTTTCTCGAACATATATTTATCTACATAATGTTCTACTGGACTTTGAGTACAGGAATGGAGGGCATTTGATATTTATACTGCTCGGTAAAATGGCTATCAAAGTGAAGCTGGAAGTTGAGGGATTTCTGCTAAGTTTACTCAAGTGTATTGTGACTGGGTCTTGAAGTATAAAAATATCAGGGAAGAAAACTGACGCTGAGGTTACTGTATTGGGTTTAATTTCAGGTATAATAAAATAATCAGATAATTAGAAATCTTTATTTATCTCGACATCTTATTTCAGGCCAGTGTTAATATAACGCACAATCTTAGTTAAAGAAAGGTATCTGATTCCTCAGTTGCAGATCACCCGGCTCTCCCATCTCTGGTTTACATAAATTTAATGCAAGCTAATAATATATATTTAATACCAAGATATCGTCGCATTAGTGGTGAAGAGAGCTAAGCTACACTTTGACCGAATTGAGTTATGAACACCACCATACTCCTCGTTAAACGGAGATTCTAGTGGTGAAGAGATCTAAGTGATATATCAACTAGAGGTTTGATTTTTCATTCAGACCTGAAAGGAGTCGAATGAAACTAGGAACAAAAAATCAAGTAGTGAATTTTTGATTTATCTTTATCTTGGAGCCAGTTTAGTGTGGAATATCTCCCTTCACTACTAAGACGACTTTTTTTAATGGTTTTATACTGAAGATCACGTCTAAACGAGTAGTGTTAATGATTTCGATAAAATATATGTTAAATTAGAGCATTTTCTAAATAACTTAATATATGAATATCTTATATTACGTTTATATTACATAGTGAAATTAATTTGTAAAGTTATGTCTAACGCGGTTAAAAAACTGAGAATCACGCAAAATCTATCAAGTGCATTTATCTGAAACCTTCACCTTTTTAAAGATAATTTAATTATTGATATTTTCGTATAGGTATGTGTTTTATTAAAATACCTTTTGTTTTATGTATAATAAATTAATAATGCGTCTTATTTGGGACAGCGCTCCTAGATGGGCGAGTCCTATTACTGGCTGGACGTAGGACGCGTTGCGTGAGCTCAGTACAGAACAAGCAAGCTAACTCAAGGTCACTGGCATATCGATGGCCCCACCGAATAAACGTATAAGAGAAAAATGACAACTTTTCAGCAAAAAATAAAAACGTTTAAATTTCAATAACACTCATTTCATTGTAAATAGGTATAATCGAATTATTGGTAAAAAAATAATCTATAGACTTGTATATTTACTTTCTTGGCGACTCAAAAAGCATGTAATTATAACATAAAATATTATTTCTATAAATTTAAAATTAATTATTTCCCTAGATAAAAGAAATTCACTATTATAATAGGCGTGTTTTGAGTCTAAAATTCATTAAAAAAAATAAGTGGGTGCGGGATAGGCAAAAAAAACGAAAAATGTAAAAAAAAAAATCGTGTAAGAAGCATTGCACGTTTATTCGGTGGGGCCATCGATATATCTGGGCCTTAGACAGACAAAATTAGACAAAAATAGAAACTCATTTACGAGTACTAGGCCACCAGACTATGTAAAAAAAAATCAATAATTTATTTAGATCACAATGAAACTTGGAAAAAATACATCGAAGTTCCAGCGTGATAAATTGACTATTTCATTCGTGGAAACCTTTTTGAGGGCCTGTCATTAATTTTAATGCGTCCTATTTAGACTTTTTAGAGAGTTTCCAATGAGTTTGGAAATTCTGGCTTAAAATCGTTTTGCGACGTAGTGAGAAAAATAATAAAAGGTCAGGGTAGAACAAAGAAATATTGGGGTAGTAACTAATGGTTGAGGAAAATTGAATAAAATCTCTGCTGATTGACAAATTTTATTATTTATTTTTTAACTTACTCTATCGTTACAGGGTAACCTATTGCGATAGCGTAAGTACTTATCTAATCTTATTCTAACTTATAAATATAATTACATTTTGTAATTTAGTACAAATAAAGCATTCTTTGTGAACTCACTCAGAGAACAACAAAATAGGTCCGAGTCACTAGCTATAAGGTTAAGAGTGCGGAGTGCACGCAAATTAATATTTAGAAGTTAGTAGGTATTTAGCAAATATAGTGACCTAATTGGAAATGTTCTTCAAGAAAGGTTAGGTGCGTAGTAGTGCCGGCGTGCGTGTATGACCACTAAGGCCTAGTGTGCGTTTATTTTAACCATCTCGATTTTACGCTTCGATCGCGTCGAAAATGACGAAAACTCAAACAAACTTTCATCTTCTAAACGGGTTAACCGTTTAGGAGATAATTTTTCAAAGTGTCATTCTGAATTTCGACAATTAATTATTTCGAAACGGTCTTAATTTCGAAAAACAATAGTTCGACTACTCATTGTTTCGACAGAACATAAATATTCGACAAGCATACTAATGCTTGTCGAATATATGTTCTGTACACGTGTAGGTGTGTGTTACACAACATACACCGACAACACACACCTTCGAAAAACACTACTTCGACAGAAGCCTTCTTCGTTAAGCACTTGTTCGGCAGATCTATATTTCGACAAAACATACCTTCAACATAATACTGCTCTGAAATGTCGCAATAATAATTGAATTTCGCTTTATGGTTTAGGTACAAAATAAAAACATAAATAATAATCAATATTATGTTTTTAATTATAACCAGTAACAAATCTTTGTACACTTATATGTTTAATGGCCTATACAACGATACCCCAAATAAATCATCAAAAAATCAAAAATCCATCCTTAGTTCTCACTTTCGTTTTAAGTACATAGAACTCCTGTGCAAAATTTCGTGATTCTAGCCCCAGCGGTTTAGACTGTGCGATGTATGTCGATAGGCAGTTAAAATAATAAGTAGAAGATCAGAATCCTTATCAAAATCTCTTACAAATATTCAAATTCATTTATTTTAACTTACACATAGTTTCTAACCTAAATTCTTCTTTGCCAGCTGTCGCTGAAAACCAGCGCTGGGGCTCTGTCTCGCATAGGATCGAGGTTTGCGTGTATGTGATGCATATTTTAACCCAACTAGTTTTTGTTTTGCGTCATATTTACTGCAAAAAAACGCATTTTCTTTCTAACTAAATAAGTACCTAACACAATAAAATAGCAACTTACTGAAGACTACCCACTAACTCACTCGACATAGCTCGAGTAATTGCCAAACTTAAGTGGCAATGGGCAGGGCACATTGCGCGCAGAACAGATGGCCGTTGGGGACGAAAGGTTCTGGAGTGGCGACAACGTACCGGAAGACGTAGCGTTGGAAGGCCTCCCACAAGGTGGACCGATGACCTTATGAAAGCCGCAAGAATCCGCTGGAAGCACGGAACCGGTGGAGGTGGCGGTGCTTGGAGGAGGCCTATGTCCAGCAGTGGGGGTCTTTCGGCTGAAATGATGATGTTGAACTGAAGACTGACAGATTTAACAGTGGGTCCTGAACTAGGAACAACCTGTATCTTGGTGACCAAATTCTACTCTAAGTTAATAATTTAACGTGTTCTGCTAGCGCAATATTAAAATTCATCCGTTAATTACATAAATTAACATAATTTACAAAAATGTGAGTATAAATAAAGACACTAATAGATTACACATTACAAAACAGTTAAGGTGAGTGTGGAGTGTAAGTGTGTTAGTGAGAGTATTGTTACGAGTGTATCGTTTGAAGTTTCGAGTATGTCGATCGGGGTCCATACCGGCCTTATATAGTCCTTAGATCGTTCCAGAACCTTCTACTGTAGGAACTTCTAGAATGTTCGAGTACATACCGGCCCCGACTGACCAGATGTCGAAAGTTCTGAAAAGGTCTAGCATCGAATTCTCTAGAAGAATCTCGAGTCCACTAGTTCTGCTATTCAACACTAGATGGCGCTAGTGGTCACTAGTTCTGCTATTTGATACTAGATGGCGCTAGTGATAATTAAACTTGTCTCGATGCATAAGGCATTAACTTAGGTGCGTAACAGTAGGTATGTATTTAATCAGTCGAGTAACAAAGTCGAATAATTAATTCACTGGAGTAATCTGACATGTGCTAGCTGTCACTTCGTGTAATAAAATGGTCATATTTATTGTAATGGTGATCATTTAGTTTAATTGATTTATAAAGTGTAAAATAAATATATAATTATATGTATTTTATAGGTGTAAAAGTCTAGAATACAATACAATACAATACATATTTCCTTATTATTTAATAATGTGACAGCTAGCACCTGTCAGTTTCCTCCAGTGAATTAATAATTCGACTATAAAGACAATTTCTGGAAAACTCGCAGGATGATCTACGCTCATTTCTCAGAATTTCTTTCTCCGCGACCTAGCCTTAAATCCAGGTACTTATCTAGAAGTTCTTTTAACATTATATTTTATTCTTACCCCTCGAAAAGCGCCCCAAATAAATGGAAAGGTTTTTATTGAAACTTTTTGTAGGTTTTCACTGGGATTTAGTGCGGGGCTTAGCATTTACGAAGTCACAAACATGAACTTCATACTAAGCAACCAGTGAGAATAGTATAATCATTTAGGTACATCGGTGTAAGGTCATATACAGGGCTATTGGTAAAAATACTAATAAACTTGCAGGACTGTATTACTAACATCATTAAGACCGCTGTCACCGGTCCACTAGCGCCACTCCTTTAATAGTTATTTATGCAACTGTTTTATAATAAGGGGTATTAAAACACGAATGTGGGTTTATCACATGAGTGTTTTAATACCTAATTACTCGTATTACAGTTGCATACAAGACTTTATCTACACCCATGACATGAATCCTCTATAAAAGGTTCTGAAACAGTTTTTGCAATACTAATATCAAACAAAAATGGCGGGATACGACGCTATGGTATAGTATAGTGAAACGCGCATGCGTGACAATGTTCTTTATTTGAAATACATAAAGAGAGAATTGAGTAGTGAGAATGGAAGGGAGGATGATGATCCCTTCCTTACTCATCAAACAGAAAGGGATCATCATCCTCGTAAAAGCAAAGGAGTTGCATTATGAAATTCAGCACAACATTATAACTCCCGTTTGGATGCTATTATGGTTACTATGACACTAGGTGTTTTAATGTTAGCAATAAACTAACTGTTTCGGAAATTTTTATAGACGATTTATAGCATGGGCGTAGATAAAAACATATTATCTCGTGATTGAGAAGGTATTATGAAAAACGGCTTAATCAACTATATCGGTAAGTGTCCTGAATTTTCTAATACCTTTTATTAAGTTTCATATTGAGAGACGAAGCAACAAAATACGATCTAGAGGAATTTGGGCGTTTTTATGAAACTTTATAAAAGGTATTAGAAAATTATAGACACACTTACCAATAGAATTCTAGACAGACTTCCTGGAGGGCGTCAGACTTTAACTAAAACCCACCCGTATTCCTTCAGTTGCCTGTGTGCCAAAGCCACGGTATCCCTTTCGGACAAACCCGCAACCCTGGCAGGTACCGGTCCTAGCGGGCCCCGTCAGTGCGTGCTGACATCTCTTTGAGGCGCGCGTGGAACACAACGCGCCGTCGACCCGGGCCTGGTCCTTACCGGATGTCGAACTGCCCATAGCTCGCCGTCCGCAAGCTAGCGGCTACGGTGGCCGGGAATCGGCTATCGATTCCCGCCGCCCAGGGCATCTCCTGCGGCGACTAGGGGCGTGAAGGCGCAGAGACTGCCGCTCCCTCACGCGTTCCGCCTCCTCCTTCGCGAGCATTACTGCTTCGCAGAAAGAGGTGACTGCCTCCCATGCACTCTCGCTCCGGACCATAGCCTGGAATAGGGCCGGACGCGAGAGATCGTCGCCGCCAATCGCCTCCGTGAGGTCATGGAGGTTTACCAAAGACCCTGTATAAGCGATTTGAGTACCGTCATTAGTCTTCTACGCTAGAAATTACATTATTTGCAGATACTGACACGTTGCTGATAGTCAGTTGCTCACTCAAAACTCAAAGCATTTATTTAAATTAAACCATTTAAAGTCACTTTTGAATTGCCAAGGAGCCGGTCAGTCAGAAAGATGAAGTTAATAATAATTAATCTATACAAATAAATAAAATTTAAGTGTCTGTTTGTAATGACAAAATACAGGTTTTTACTAAATGCATATGAAAGTGTATAAACGGTCTATATAACAAAAAAATAAACTATTTTCAATATCTTTGTTCTGTCTGTCTGTGTTTTTGTACCGGCTAATCTCCGAAACGGCTGGACCGATTTTGACGGGACTTTCATTGACAGATAGCTATCATGTTACAAGAAGTAACTTAGGCTACCTACTATTATTGTTGACTAGCTTTTGCCCGTGGGTACATCCGCGCGGATTTTTCACACTCTTTTAAATCAAAAAGGTATAACAAACAATCTGACTTGGTACTATTCTTACCTTTGAATATTGGTGTCGCTCAGTAGCTCGGTTATTGAAATCAGGTAGCAATATCTTATGAAAATATATTGATATTCAGACCTGAAGCCGACCGTAACCTAGCTGAGAAAAGGCTAATATTGAAAGACTTACTAGGCTTCCGAATCAGGCTTTAAGCCCAGGTACGCATGGGCGATTTTTATCACGCACAGGATTTTCAATGTTCTGCCTAACTCCGAGAGTTGAAAATCTAACAGTGTGTTTTCTTGGCGCGCTGGTATGCGCTCTGTTGGATTCTCAATGATAAAATGATAAATGATTTTATTTCTGTAAGTAGGCTTGTATATAAACACTTTTACACGTCATAAAATTTTAGAAACTGGATAAGACTGGCGTTTCCTATCTGACTGCTCTGAAAAGAAAGGACGAATCCAATTTCTAAGTTTTTTTTTTTTAACTGTTCCCTCTGGGTCACAGTCTCTTTTAAAGTCCAGACATAACCTTGTTCAGATCATGAAAAGACCATGTAGATTGGTGTCTGAAATGGTCTTTTGAGGAAAGAACCATACAGATTAAGTGAGCTTGAAGTGAGCTGTTAATCATCTGTTGTGATGCTAGCATCAGCACGGAATGACATTTCACTGCTACATCACTTCCCCTGAGTTTTCACGGTGAGATTTTTACAGAATCGACCCGCTGTCCAGTCAGTGCGCGCATTTGTTAGTAATCGTGCAGCTCAACTCAGAACTAAGGAGCTCAACGATTCGACAAACAATACCAAAGAAAGGACATACTCGGCTGAATACCGAGAGTTGAAAATCGAATATGCAAAAAAAAATCGCCGAAAAAAAAATCGCCCATGCGTACTCGGGCTTATTCAGTCAAACCACAGCTCAACGATTCACAGAATCTGAAACATTAACCCGTTAATCGCTTCTTGAATATTTATACTCACTCAGTGGTCGACTAATTTGCAAGATATTAATCCTGCCTAGAGTAATCCCATTATAAGGATATTACGTTTCTCCGTTTTAATTTAATATCACTGAGGTTTTCGTTGGAACTGCATTTGGAAGTGGGTTAAGAGCTCTTGAAAGATCTTTTTGAGTATTATAGGTGTATTATTAAGTCTTGCGATTTATTTTAATATCGACGTCCGAGGGTTGAGATAATGGGTTTAAAATGGGTGTGGTAAAATGTTGAGTTGTTTTTAATGAAGGCTACAAGTTGTGGATAATGCTTTCGTTAATTATAACAACAAGTCCCGTAATTAACACACATGTGATATGTGTGTTAATTCCAGTGGAGCAATTCTGTAAAAAATCTCACGGTGAAAACTTAGGTGAAGTGAGCTTGAAGTGATGTGTAATTCCACCTGATGCTTGGTATTCACACTATTGACAGCTCACTCATTGCTCACTTCACCTAAGTGTTCACGGTGAGATGGTTACAGAATAGCACTGCAGGACTTGTTGTATGGGCAGTATTAAAGCTGAACTGACCATTTTGTCGCTAAATGCACACTTACGCAAAATTTATGTACATACTCGTACATATTGTATAGCGGAAATGTTTAATTCTATCATTTATTTACAAAACTAGCGACCCTGCTAGCGACAGCTTCGCACGGTTGTAGGATCACAAAAAATCTAGATTTATTTATTACTAGCTTTTACCCGCGACTCCGCCCGCGTGGATGTCGGTTATCGCGTAAAAAAGTAGCCTATGTCCTACTCCATATCCCAGGCTATACATATACGTAGGCTACTTTTTTGAAATACTTAATACCAATAATACCCAAAGCAAACTGCGAGTAGGTAGGAAGGAGGACATTTTGGTTGTGAACCGCGAAATGTTTTTCAATTTTCATCGGCGAGGCCTATATTCGTCAGAGAATTTTAACGGTGCGGTGTAGAAGATTTCAGTTTTAGATCAGCGCCATCTATTGACCGATAGTGGAAGTTTTTTTTTTTGTATTTTGTAATACTTAATACTAATATTACTGGCAGCGATATATCTCTGCCAAATTTGACGATCGGTTCAGCGGTTTAGGCGTGAAAAAGTAACATACAGACAGACAGACAGACAGAGTTACATTCACATTTATAATATTAGTATGGATTTGTAAATTTTATTATGAATAAATCCGGAAGTTTTTATGTGTATAATGTGAACCAGAATTAACACACACCACCAAAGCAGTGGCGTACCTAGGAGTCAAAATTAGGGCAAGCCAATATATACTTATTGGATAAATAAAAAAACACCTCCTACTCCGACCAAACACCCCAATTTGAACATTATGTTGCCACACACTAGGAATTTCTCCTGTATACAAACATTGGGCGTTTACAAACATTGAATCTCACAGACACAAACAGCCAGACCCGGAACAACTACTTACAGGTCATACAAATATTTGTTCCGTGCGGGAATCGAACCCGCAACACTCAGCGCAGCAGTCAATCGCTTAACCACTACGCCAACCGTGCCGTCTGTTAAAATCATAATACATACAAAAACGGTGTTTAATTTTTCATTAACATAATCATAACGAAGATGATACAGAGCAATCAATACAACTAAAATGAATAAAGTGAAATAGTCCAAACTTTGAAATAAGCATATTTCAAAGTTTTGACTGTTTCAGTTCTTGCAATAAACCGACGATTTATTACATGAAAATTGACCATGATTATGAATTTGTGGGGAAGAAAACAACACATGACAGGTCTAGACCTGTCATGTGTTGTTTTCTTCTTCTTTCTTACTATCAAATCAAATTAAATCAAACCAATCAATTATTTCAGAAATACACCCATATAAAATTCACATCAGATTACAAAAATTATTTACACCGGATTACAATTTTTTTTTAATTATTATTATATCAAAATTATTATTATTATTATAGTTACAAAAAAAAAGTTATTATTATTATTAAATCATTACAACACACTATTAAATGCATAGTTAATGAAAATGTGGATATTTTACTGCATAAATAAATATATAAAATAAAACAAATAAATAAATCTACAAAATCTTATTAATTAACATAACAATAAAATAAAAAACTCGGTAAAAAAGCATCTTATTTATTAAAAAGATATGCCCCGGGTGAGGATCGAACTCACGACCTTAAGATTATGAGACTTACGCGCTGCCTACTGCGCCACCGAGGCCGGTAGTGATGTTGTTGAAATAACTGATTAGTAGAGGAAGCTCCCGTATTTAAGAATAGTTGTACGGGTATTACAATAAATGTGCCTTCTATAAAAAAGATTTTCATGATTATGCTAATGAAATTCAAGAGCTAAAATGAATGAATGAATAAAATGTACAGACCCCAGTCCTTTTACGATTATATCGCACCTTTGGGAACAAAGCGTCACTTCTGTAAAGTTGGAAAACATGCGGAAGTGACCCTTTGTTCCCAAAGATGCGATATGTTTCCGAACGCATACAGCCCTAATCTATTCAAAGTGAGAGTGGACAGGCTTCTTCTGGGTAAGCTCACTCCATCGTAGACTTTGTCTCTGTCATCCAGACCTAGACTAAAGTCAAGAGCACCTCATAGTAGAATAAAAATAAATAAAAAAATCATTGTTTTCTGTTTTTTACAGTTTTAAGGTGTATTTTTTGCTGTAATGCCAATTAACGCATTTTTCTTTGTTTATTTTTTAGAAGAACAAGGCGGTCACACAGACATATACGAAAAGTGACTTTAATTTTTTAATATTACAATCAACAAAAATAAATAAAACTGAAATGTCTTTTTGTAATGTCAAAATAAAGGCTTTTTACTAAAGTATATAAACGGTGTGGTTTTCGTTACAATTTTGAAATTCTTTGTCTGTTTGTTCCAGCTAATCTTCGAAACGGCTGGACCGATTTTGACGGGACTTTCACTGGCAGATAGCTGATGTTATAAGCAGTACTGCAACGCTAACAAAGAATGCAATAACTCTATTTTGGACGATTTTGAGTTTTAGATTCGTTGAGATATGTATATATTTGGAGTCAGCGAATCGAAAATCTATTAACTCTCTCTAAGGAACTTTTTATTGATCCTTCAGGAACTCGGTTTTTCAGTAAGCAAGAATTCAATAACTAAAACTTCATAACAAATTCAATAATCAAAAATACAATTCTCGGAAGCGGCAAAATCGAGTTATTGCATTTTTCGTTAGTGTGGCTGAGTAACTTAGGCTACTTTTATTATACTAGCTGCAGTCCGTAGCTTCGCCCGCGTGGCTATTTCTAAAATAAAAGACAAGCCACGCGGGCGAAGCCACGGGCTGCAGCTAGTTATATATCGGCGGTCTACTGCAAGAACTCATTAAGTGACATCGTCAAAACTTTGAAATAAGCAATTAATTAGTTTTAGTTTTATTGATTGCCCTATTATCATCTTCATTGATGTTAAAGAAAAAATTAAACACAATGAGTTTTTGCCACAGATATTAGATAGACCTAGATAACGCAGGTATCACGATCAGCCGATCTATTCTGTAAAAATTTCACTGTGAAAGCTTGGGTGAAGTGAGTTTGAAGTGAGCTGTCAATAGTGTCAATTCCTAGTATCAAATGGAATGACAACTCACTTTGAGATCACTTCACATAAGTTTTCACGGTGAGATTTTTACAGAATAGACCGGCTGTATGAAAACCGAGAATGCCATTTTTTGACTACCTACTATGACGTCACAAGCACTATTTAGTGATGGGAAGTTCGTATATTGTACGAATACTATTTATTGAGTAATTGGGTACATAAAAGAATCGTTTAAATAGATTAATTAATCGATTTTGTGACCGAGTAACAAGACAGAGTAGTAGTAACTTACGATTTTTGTACGTAAGCTGGGCACGTGAAGTAGTTGCTGTTGCGTTATCTAGGTCTATCTATATCTGTAGTTTTTGCATTATATAAAACTCGTCAAGACGAGTTCAAGGCGTTATAAACATAACTTGATGATTTTTTGCCATGATATATTATAGGTATAGTAGCCTAATTTTGAGGGAGTTGGAGTACCGCTGACATTGGTAGCTAATAATAACCCTATGGGTTGACAACCATCAGGTTTCCGACTGTAGGTACACACATGACTACAGTGCACGGTCGTATCACCGACTTGCGAGTGACAGAGACATAGGTAACATGAATGAATATTAATACTACAGAGGCTTTACCCGTTGCCACGAGCTACGCGCTCAAACGACGCGAATTTTGCGTTGGCAACTGAAAGAAGTTGTTTAGAGCATGCCACGAGTAAGGTTACCATATGACAGGCATTGCCGTATGTTGCCGGACGTATAGAATAGCACCACCCCATTTCCTCCCGTGGGTGTCGTAAAAGGCGACTAAGGGACTTATTAGAGCATAGGCAGCAGCGGTCTCTATGCATTTTTAACACCATACTGCGATCGACAACCTGCCTTCAAGCGTGGCGATTAGGTATGCCACAACCCCCCAATTGGGGGATATTATTATGTCCTGCAGTGAACGTTTTTCAGATAATTATAATATATGATTTAGATAAAGTTAACTAGACGAATGCAGTATCATAGATTCAAACAGAAGATGTAATAAATCTAGATGAAAGTGGTTGTAGAAATACGAAACACTTTGTAAGCGAAATTGTCCCTAATGATTAGGCCCTAAGGTGCAGCTTTCTGTGTATCAGGTACCTACGTCACACAGTCTAACCAACTGCCACCAAGGTTCACAGAATCACACTGCAAAAGTATTTTTGTGAGAAGACGCAGACAAAACATTATCCGAGCTGAGCATTTCTCATGAACATCAAACAATATGTTTATTTTGCTGAAACATAATAGAGGTTCTGGATGTTCTACGTATTTGTGGAACTTATATTCCGTCCACCGAGAGAATGTTTTTTTGATACCTCTCAGTTGTACAAGATTTGGAACTAATGAAGTTTAAATTCGTAAAATACATAATCGTTTGTAAGATACTGACAGTTATCAAAAAAACATTCTCTCGGTGGACGGAATATACGAGAATGTGGCACTTATACGTGAGGCGTAATACTCAGGTTCAGTTTTCGATTTGGCAGTAATTGTTGAGTTGAAGCAATTTGGTACTACATTATATTCAGCTGTTATTCAGCTTGAGGTTGGTCCAATGTGACTTTTCCAAAACATATGTACAGACGCCAGCACATCAAGCTACTACAATCTGTCAAATTTATTTAATAGATTTTCAACTTTAGCACTACAGCATAAGGTTCAAGGTTGATTGCGAAAATTTGACAGTTTGGGGTAGCTTGATCTGCTGGCGTCTGTACTTTCTGAGTTTATCTTGGATATTACTGACATTGGTGAAGGAAACACATGTCATCGTGAGGAAACCTGGACTTATAGTTAATATAAGTCTGAAATCGCCAACCCGTCTACAGCAAGCGTGGTGATCAATGCTCGTGCCTTCTCTGTATAAGAAGAGATCTTTCCCCTGCAGTGGGACAGTTATAGGCTGGTATTTGTATTCAGCTTGTGCCAATCGCCAAACTCAGATCTGCCTTTTTCGAATTGGCATGTTGCAGTTGATTTTCACCGCCCAGCTCGGCTTAGCGTGCTACCCGTCTAAATATATAATCATCTACATGTATATTGAGGTAAAATAGTTTATAAGGGTTTTGACGGAGAGGCTAAAAGGGCCTTCAATGGATAGGTTTATCAAGCTACATAACAGACATGAGGCTTCCTAAATCTTCCTGGGATTGTGATGTTTTCTTTTTGATGTTCAGTTTCAGATGTATACTATGGACGTTCAAATCCTAAAAATAATAGTACATTATTGCAAAGGCCGGGAAATAGGCAATTGCTGGTCGAGTATTAGTATGAAGGCCGAGCCGTAGACGAGGACTTCACTAAAACGAGACAGGCAATTGCCATTTCTGCCAAGGCATATATAGTGCTTTTCTCAAAATAATGCAGGGAAATAAAACATACTTTTTATATTATACATTTAATTTAATTAATATTAAAAGTTAAATTAGTCATATTGGGGCAATTACTAAAAGAAAATATAATTGATTTCATACATTTCGGTACATTTATGTTTGTTCTTCTGATGAGGTTTGCAAGTGGGCATTGGATGTAATGGTAGATGGCTGAAGTATTTAAATAACAAATCAAGACGAATTTTCAGATTTGACGCCAATTTTCTATATATCATCTGTGCCAAAAGGCAAACAAATTTATGGCTACACAGCCACGTGAACGCAATTTGTGTTAAGCAAAGAAACTTACTTTGGTATGCCAATTAAAGCAGCACGCCATTTCATACAACATTGCTGGAGCGTTGTGGTGGTGTTCCAAATTCAAAAAACGCTCCTGCAATGGATTTGATTTTCTTTGTCCGTAAATTCGATACTTTGCGTGTTCTTTTTTCGAAAATAAAGACCACATTTCCATGCATGTTTGAGAAAAGGTTTTTTTTATATATTTGATTTTACCACCCGGCTTATGCACTATAACCGCGAATTTTAGTCTCTGTAGCATACATACTCCCGTCCCTTCACCCCTATGAATTACAGTCAAGACGTGAATGCATTATATTCGAAGCTGCGACTGTCATCTAGCTACATAACTCACGGAGATACTGCCTGAAATTATGTTACACCACATTATATTAAATGGTCTGTGTATTCTATTGTAATTTTTGCATTGTATTTAATCTACGGTAATTGACACAATTGCAATTGGCTGTACGTCTGACACAACATAGTGCAGTAATTCCCGCTTACAACCCTGCTTCCTGGATAATCCTTTACGCACGCAACTATTCCTTTTTAACCCCCGACGCAAAAAGAGGGGTGCTGTCTATGTTAGATAGATAGATAGAATACCTTTATTATGTACACCAAAAAAATTACAGATATAAATGTAGAACTGTTACATAGGGTGTCACAATGGGCGGTCTTATCGCTAAAAGCGATCTTTTACAGACAACCTTTGGATGGATCAAAAAGTAGAAGGAGAGACAATACTGCAGGTAGTCAGTGGTGTACCATTTACATATATACAATAAATACATACATACATACATACATAAAGCATATAGATACTTATCCATATAAATATATATATATACATACAATAATAAACATGATACAAGAGCAAGGAACTTTAAGTAATGATGTTGGTTAAGGAGAGAGGTGTTATATGGCATCGTACCTCTATAACGGGTGGACTGATTTAGATGCGGTATTTTTTTTTTTAATTGAAAGGTAATTTAATGGTGAGTGTTCTTAGGTATGTTTTATCAAAATCAGTTCAGCCGTTCGAAGATCATCAGAGAAGGAAAGTAAGCAAAAACAAAAACCGTCGGGGCTGCCATTCCTTGCCCTGAAATGGAATAAATGATTGCAATTCCACTGATTATGTGACAAACTATTGTATTTTGTAATTGTAGGATAGCAAGTGGCAGCACCCGACGGTTTTCGTTTTTGGTTACTTACCTACTTTTAAGTTGGTGGATTTTAAGATTTTATTTATTTATTTTCGTATAACCTACACTTCTTTCAAGCGGATTGGGTTATTAAAAAAATTCAAGTTTTTTATTTTTTTATTATTAACATTTTTGCACTATTCTGTCTATTCTCAAGGGTAGTTATTATTTTTAACTTTTTAAATGTTCGCTTTTCTTTTTTGCGTTAGAGGTTTTTTAATTTTTTTTACGTTTTGTTTCTTTAAAAAAATAAAGGAATGTTTCCTTTCAGTAAAATGAGCTAAGGATTTAAGCTAGTTCCCCTCCAGAGCCCTTACATTTAATCCAGCCTGTATATTTTTTTTTCTGCCACGCTTCTTCAGTAAGTCGGGAATGTTTGCTGACGTGCACAGCGACGGCTTTGCAGCGATCAGACGTAAGTGTGCCACGTTGTTTCTGCAGACGATCCCGGGCAGCTCTAACAGTCTCCTGACTGTCATTGCAGGGAAATTTGATTGCCCGCTCGTCCATTATTTTTTCAACCTGCATGTTAACTAGCATAGTTATTAGGGTTAAATGTTTACTAAAAAAATAGATGTTCTGAAATAAAATGATTATTATTATTAAAAAGGTACATTATTATTATTATTTTTATATGTTTGGTATATATCTCGGGACCCTGGTGGGACCCCAGGGTCCCGAGATATGTGATAGAGAGAGATATAGATAGAGATATGTATAGATATGTGATATGGACCTTTGGAAAGCGTACGAGAGACCGAAGCCAACTTGCAGAGGCCCATTAGACGCGTTTTAATTAAATGAGGCATCAACCGACGATTATCCCTGTACGGATTATGCAAGTGCACCCAAGGACAACCCCCGGTAGGTGTAGGACTATTGCAGGATATGGAAACAAAGATATTGGACTATGGGTTTGGGTGGTTAAAATAGACTGGTTACCTAAAATTATGGGAGGACTATGGCCCCTGCCTGATCAATGTTTTATTATACACGGATAAAATGGCAGGGGGTGACTTACACACTCAATAATGGGCCCCCGAAAACGGTCGCTAGCACATAGTGACGTAGCGACAAGGGGGCAACATATCCTGAGGTGCTCGAGGAGTGGAGAGGTATTCCACGGCTCTCAGAACTACCCCAGAGCCCGGAAGATTTATTATTATTATCATTATTTAATACTTCAAGCATAGAACGTGCACGTGGAACGGTGCAGTGAACGTGGACTTAATGCCATAGGCATTTTCTACCAGAAAAAATGAAAGCTGGAAAGAATGTGAATGGTTATTCACATTCTTTCCAACTTTCATTTTTTCACCCCATATATCAAGTTTACTAAATAAATATTACATTTATTTGCTAACCATCCTTTCCAAAGCGTTTCGAGATGAGCATTCTATTTATTTTCGCTTTACGAGTATTTTCTTTTCTTGTCATTCGTACCGAAACGACATCCGAACGCGTTTTGTTTTTTTAATTTTTTTAATGAGAAATGTAGCGCTTTGTAAGTCATTTGGAAATGTTGATATTGCTTGTTACATTTTAGGATTTTAATAATTGCTTTGTTATATTAGATTTAATTGTGAATAAGTAGGTTTTAACATACTATGTACAGACGCCAGCAGGTCAAGCTACCCGAAACTGTCAAATTTTCGCAATCAACTTTGAACCTTATACTCTAGTGTTAAAGTTGAAAATCTATTAAAGAAATTTGACAGATTGTAGTAGCTTGATGTGCTGGCGTCTGTACAATAGCTGACTCGACAGGCTTTGTTCTGTCCAAATTTCTATAACGAATTCAAAATTCCCATAGAAAATGCACGTTCAATTTTTCCGAAGTTTTCACAACATTTAATTTTTATTATATAAGGTGTATCTTTTCATACACGAAATATTTTACCATCTATAGGTGGTAAAAAAGCCATAGCAGTGATTTTTTTCAAATCTATTTTATATCTTTTCATAATTATTATATATTTTTTTTTTTTTAATAATGTACTCAGTTTAAAAAAAAATGTTTCCATGGCTTCTTTACAACCTATAGGTGTATGTCTCAAAATATTTCGTGTTTGAATAGATACAGCCTTTAAGGTGTAAATATTTTAAGAGAAACATATATATGTAGGTGGTAAAAAAGCCGTAGAAACGATTTTTTATTTTTTATTATCTAAGTGTTTTTATGTTTACGTAATTATTATAATTGCTTGACTTTTTACAAAAAAAACGCCCGGACGCGGCGACAGTGGCGGCGCGAGCGCGGTGCCTTTTTGATAATTAATCATCATAATTATCAAGTAATTCTTTATTTTTTTATACAGTTAGATTTAAGAAAAACTCGTTTCCATGGCTTCTTTACCAACTATAGGTGTATCTCTTAAAATATTTCGTGTATTTTTTTTTTTTTTTTTTTTTAATTAGTTTCACCAACAATTGAATACACTGAAACAAACACATAATGCATTTTAAAGTAAAATAGTGCATCAATTACTTATAGGTAAACACCACATGCATAAAACAATGAATCATATAAATAAGCTAACTTAAGCGCAGTAATAAGCGCAAATATAAAAATTATTTATGAAATACTGATTGAAAAATTGGTAAAAGCAAAATTGAATAATCTTTGACATAATAAAACTGACAAGAATTGGTTAAAAAATATTTAAATAATTGGAAATATTAGTTTTTTTTTTTTTTTTTGTTAAAATTGAAAAAAAAATTGAATGTGTATGAAGATACACGATAAATAGATAAAGAATAGCTGCTTCTGAAATCATCGTGAGGAAACCGGCATATCGTAGAACCAAAAATTCGAAGATATGTGACATCGACCAACCCGCATTGGGCCCGCATGGATGATGGCCCACTCTCTCTCACCGAGAGGAGGCCGATGTCCCAGCAATGGGAACATTTTAGGCTGACGATGACTGAACAAATGGTAGACCATGACATAACCATGCCATAAATCTACGTTTACAATCTACACCAACCATTTCAAGCCAGTTTGCCCATTTTCTTCATTCAAATTTACCCAAAAACACACGTCTACAACAGAATACTTTACCTAGAACCTCAGTACAACTTCGTAGAACTTGCATTCATTATTGCCGAAAAAGCATATCTAAGATGGTGCGCAAACAAGATAAGCACAAGCGTGCACTAACGACTCTTGAAGTTGCTCCGTAATTTGCCGCGAAAGGTATGGTCCCTTTGTGGCGCGTACGTTCGGACCAAAAGGTAAGGAATTCTCTGTATGTTCTATGCTAGAGGATTTGGTTTCCGCACTTAGTCCTTAAGATGGACCATTGTGTGTGGCCGTCGATGGTTATTCCAACCAGCCTACCTCCTTCTAGAAGCTAATCACGTCTCCTGGTCTGTTCAGAACATCCGTAAAGGATCTGGGTGCCCCAACGGATTCTGTTCTAATCTGGGTGACGCCTGTGCATTCGAAGAGCACATGCGCAACGGTTCCATCCACCTTCATGCAGGCCCTGCACAGATAGCTGCCCTTTATCCCTATTGTGTGGAAATGTTTGTTTAACGTGCAGTGACCCGTGATGGTCCCCGTCACCAGGCGCAGACCGTTCCTGTCCAGGCGTAAAAAGCGACTGGTCGGCCCCAAGGATGGCATAGCCTCTCTGGACTGCTTGCAGCCCGGTGTCGAGGTCCATCAGTTTTCCGCTTGTGTGTGGGTAATCCTGAAGGTAAGGAATTGTGCTGTGGTCTGATGATAGCTTGTCATGTGAGGAATAAAATAATAAGTATTCGTAGCTTTTATAAAAAGGAATTACCTTCTTACTTTATTTTAATTTTGTTACAGAGATAATATTATCTTGCGCTTTTCCCAATTTATTTGGGGTTGGCGCATCATTTCATCTTCATCCATATTATTCATTCTCTATTAGAAAGAGAAATTCTATTATATTCTATTCTATTAGTCGACATCTGTGTCATCCGTTCCGTGTGGTGCCGGACGTAAAAAATATCACCACCCCATTTCCTCCCGTAAAATGCGACTAAGGGACTAGAAAATGGGCAGCAGCGTTCTCTATGCATTTTTAACACCATACTGCGATCGCCAATCCGCCTGCCAAGCGTGGCGATTATGGCAAATCCCTCCTTTTGGGGGAGGCCTATGTCCAGCAGTGGACGTCTTTTGGCTGAAATGATGAATGATGAGTCGACATCTCAGTCTAGTCTAGGCTAGCCTAGCCAGCCAGTCTAGCCTAGCCAGTCTAGCCTAGCCAGTCTAGTCTAGCCACTGTACTTAACAATGGCTCGATAAGTGGTGACTACTTATCGAGCCATTGTTAAGTACAGTGGCCAGCACATCAAGCTACACGAAACTGTCACATTTCTCCAAACGATTTTAAACTTTAAAATGTTTATGATTAAGTTCAAAATCGAACGAGAGCTGGCCACCGTACACAGTCCGTCCATCGTCTCTTTGGCCTTATATGCATCCACATACATACTCAAAATTTCTCGCGGCATTTTCTCCAGTAAAATTTTGCACAGCGCGGCGCTATGATCGGAATGAAGTAGGCTCGCGAAATCACGAGTGGTTACCTCGCCCATATGGTAGGTATTTAAACATAGTAATTACTTTCGACTGATAGTTTTGAACCAGTATTTAAGGAAATTAGTCTGCTCACTCTACCATCTATGTACATGTTGGAGAACGGAAGGTTTCTCTCGTTAGCATCAGCCATATTTTAACTATTGTGGGCGTACTGTGGGTAGTGCTGGTTATTGCGCAATAGAGAAACCGTTATGAGAATCAAAAGACATTTACTCAACCTGAGAACCTTAAAGTTTACATAAGACAGTCCCCCAAAACGCACATCCCTTCACCACTTCCTAGTGCTTTAGCTGGGAAGAAGAACTAGAGGAACAAACTCCCCAGCAGCACATCTGTCTGTTCAGTTAGAAGAACTTGATTCTATACAGTAATGGGTATGCAAATTAATTAATATAGGAACACGACACAACTATACCAAACGCGCAACAGTTTCTAGACGTCTTCACTGCTTTACCGCCACCGATGAACTTTACTTATCGAATGTGCGACGATCACTTGCCGCCGGTTGAGCGATAAGTTGTAGACTCTGTCATGCACCGCTAGGCAGCACTGGCATCCCGATTAGTCAAGACTCGTTGGCGCGAACTCCAATAACTCCATCGAACGCCAATAGATGGCGCTAGCGTACCGGATACAATCCGTTTCTGACATACATATGACATGGGAGTATTTGTCCGCTGTAACCTGCATTTATTTGAAAAACTACGCTCTTGCCCTTATCAGAATACCATTCATGTTACCTCTCATAAAACCGCATTTTTCGGCAAAAGTGTGCTAGGTATGGCCCCAAAAATATATAATAGTATACCAGCAGCTATTAGAAATAAAGAGTGTCTGGGACCTTTAACAATAAGAGGTCTTTGTTTAAATTCCTTTTAGATAGATGTTACTACTACTACTATCACTGAGTTATGTCGATTCCGACTTACAAATTTAACATTTATGAGTTTACTAGCTTTTCAATTCAATTAAATTCAATTCATTTATTTCAGTCAACATTGGATCATTGTAGCATTGGTAACATTAAATAAAAATTATTAGAAAAATGAATAAAAATAAGACAAAACACAATACACAATTTCATTATTATATACAATTAAATTAGCAAAGTCAACAAATTAAAATTAGAAATTATAATAATCATATTTAAAAATATTATGTTATGCTCCGCCCACGTGGATGTCGGTTATCGCGTAAAATAGTAACCTATGTCCTTCTCCATATCCGAGGCTATATAATATCTCTGCCAAATTTCAAGGTTGGCTTCCAGTCTTACTGGATGCATACTTTACATGGAGGGTTATTTCATTACAGTTTATTTCTCGCAATAAAAATAAACTACATAATGTCCAGTTCCGAAATACCTACCAAAAAACCGGCCAAGTACCTACATGTCGGACCACGCACAATGAAGGGTTCCGTAGCTGGGATGAATTTATCCCAAGAAAAAACTTAACCTCGTAGTTGAATAAATGTTCTCTTATATCGATAAACGAGTACGTCACGGTCAATTCTCCAACTGCAAATGTGACTTTGTAATCGAAAAAAAATATATTTTTGTATACAGTAATGAAACTACAAATTGACGAGATCGGACTTTGCGAGCGTTTTTGATTATTCTACCCCCGAAGGGTTAAAAAGCGGAATGAAAAAGTCCTTAATTTTCGAAGAAAAATCACAAAATTTACTATTCAAACAAAAAAAGAAGGATTACGAATATATGGGGTTTTTGAGAATTGATCCCAAACAGGGGAATGAGGGGTAATTAAGTTTTTAGGGGAGAATTTTACTGCGAGCCTTGAATAACTCTAAAGTTTTTATTTTTAAGATTTTGCATTACTCAAAAGTATTTTTAATCCCGGTCATAGGGTACTTTCAATCCCGGTAGTACGTTCCGTTCGATTTTTCCGACATCCACGCGGGCGAAGCCGCGGGCAAAAGCTAGTTTGATATGAATTTCAACTCGACTCCTCGGCGCGTTCCAGAGAAATCAGACAAGGGTCTTGACAGACAGATAGACGGATGAACAACGAAGTGATCCTATAAGGGTTTCGTTTTATCCTTTCGAGGTACGGAACCCTAAAAAGATCTTTATGCTTACTAAACCAATCGTATCGTTTTGAAATGGTCCTTTGAAAAGATTCTGGAGGCAATTTCACGCTCTTATGAGATGAAAGAGCTTGCCTACGCTTTGATAATATTATGAAGGAAGATACAATAACATTCATTCTATTTTTCGCTACCTGAAAAAATATATCGCAAAGATACCAGTTGGAGCATCAAATAAAGTAATAATAATGACATTTGGAATTCCTCAAACATGATTGTAAGTCTGTGGCTAGTCATAAAGAGGTCCTGTATCAAAAAAAATAAAAAAATAGGGGCCTGTTTTACCTGATTAGTTCTAAAGGATGGTGGTATTGTTTTTTTTTTTTTTTTGAAGTGAAAATTTCTTTATCCACGTTGAGCGATTTTTGGTAAAGGAAAAACTTATGGGTTCGCGTCACCGAAATGTGCGACATGCTCGTGACGTGTTGCGCCAGATTGTCGAAGCATAGCGCGTTGTGATTTAAAAATTCAAATAAAAACCGGCCAAGTGCGAGTCGGACTCGCACACGAAGGGTTCCGTACCATTATCTATTAATACAATAAAATCATGTCTGTTGTATGGGAGCCCCCTTGAATATTTATTTTTTCTGTTTTTTAGTATTTGTTGTTATAGCGGCAACAGAAATACATCATCTGTTGGGAATCGAACCCAACACCTTGCGCGCGGTCTGCATGAGCGGGCTGCGTGATCAACGCGTCTCGCGCGTCAACACGAATAAAATCCTTCACGAACAACAGTATGGTTTCACCAAAGGACGTTGCACGACCGACGCCGGTGTAACATTATTAAGACACATTTTTAACGCGTGGGAAGAGGCCCAAGACGCCATAGGAATCTTTTGTGACCTCTCCAAGGCATTTGATTGCGTCGATCACGAAACCTTACTTTTGAAACTTGAGCATTACGGACTTGGAAAACTTGCACTTAGTTTAGTAAAATCTTATTTAAATGATAGACAACAGCAAGTTCAAATAAATGGTATCAATTCACTCGGTTTAAAAGTAAAAATGGGTGTTCCACAATGTTCACGCACACACTGTGCGCCGGATTACTGCGAACCCACTGTGCGACCCCCCGCGGGACGCGAGGGACGAGGGCCGCGCGGCCGCGTAGCTTCGCCGCCAACCGCCGACGCCAGTCTGCTCGGGTCACTCGTTTAGAGCGCATGCGTACACGCAGCGCGTCACAGGCGTCACAAGTATCGCATTGTTAAATTGTTGAGTATATAATATAATATTTTAAGAGTAGACTCGCCTATTATTAAGCCTCTGGCTTGAGTGACCCCAATATTCTCAACAATATTGGCGACCGTCTAAGACAATATTTGTCGAACCTACAAACAACTTGACCGAAACTTCGAGAAAGCACGTGGAGGCCGGACACGGGAACCAAAGGACAAGATTGGCGCGTATGCTGTTCTTCAGTCACCCACGGGGCCTTCGGACTACGCAAACGGCACATGTTCAACGCCTGCACCAGAGGTCTAGCCCGAGGGAAGTAAGCCTGTTTCCTGTACTCCTACCTATTCCACGATACCTATCGACTTGTTTCTATTTGTGTGAATAGCCTAGTGGTTTTGCTCGAACGAGTTTGGTCAGCTTGCCTATTGAAAGTACTCGATAAAAGTACGATACTTTTTACTAATTTTCTTGCCACACGTGGTGGGCGAGTCCATTTTAGTGCTTGTGTGTGTGATCGGCGCGCCTGTTGCGCCTACCTATATTGTTGGTGGATGTCTAAATAGCCTATTTAAGAGACTAAACGCTTGCCTAAAGCTCCAATTTAAGCACTAAAAACTAAATATTGCACTTTGTTCTTAAACTACTATTAATATTGTACACCCTATAGCACGTGTACGCCATTTGCCTAAGTCGCAGACGATTGTGTTCTGCATTATACCTACCTAATTAATATCTAACTGGGAGTTTATGCCTATTACCTATACCTAGGTACGTTACTTCACCAAAGCTTGCCGACTATTCCAGGTGCGGTGAGTGTGCATGGCCTGAGCTGAGCTTCGCTTTCGATTGTCTGCTAGCTACCTGCCTGTCTACGCGTTGCAGTGCAGGCGCCTGGTGAGTGCTGCATACTTCGTGCTGTCACAGCTTCAGGGTACCGTGAGTTAGCGGTTTTGAGTTACATTTATTATTGACTTAGTGTACCTACCCAATTCATTGTTGCCTACTTATCTAGAGGTTAGATTAGGTATAGATAAATTAACAAGATGGTTGATGAGAAACAAGAAATGAGTGAAGTTGAAAAACAAGAATTTAAAGGTTTATTAAGAAAACGTAGTGCCATTAAAGGTCAACTTACTAAATTCAAAGATTATTTACATCAAATTTCAAAGTGTAGTCCGCTCAGTAGTTTGCAAGCCAAAGAAATTGTAATGAAAATAGAGAAATTTCAAGCACTACTGAATACGTTTGACATGTTACAAAATAATATTGAATTGAATTGTCTAGATTTGGATGAGCAATTAAGAGAAAGAGAGTTAATTGAGGATCAGTTCTTCTCGTGTATATCATTGGCTCAAGAGTTAAATGAATCTGCCAATGTGTCTAAAACTGATCAACAAAGGTCTGAAGGTTCGGACTGTAGTTTACATAATAATAGTCATTGTACTCATAATAAGTTTAATTCAGTAAAGCTGCCTACTATAAAATTGCCCACATTTGATGGCAACTATTTAAAATGGTTGGAGTATCGGGATACTTTTGATTCCTTGATCAATTCTACCGATGCAATCCCAAATATTAACAAGTTTCACTACTTAAGGTCTTCCTTAGAAGGAGGAGCTTTAGCAGTTATAAAGTCTATAGAGTTTACATCAAATAATTACAAGGTAGCTTGGGATTTAATTTGTCAACGATATAATAATAAAAATCTGCTTATAAATAATCATTTTAAAGCGCTTTTCAATATTGAATCACTATCAAAAGAATCTCACAAGGCTTTGAGATATGTTATTGATTTAGTTTCCAAAAATTTAAGAGCGTTGAATACTTTAGGGCAGCCTACAGATAAATGGGATGCGTTAATTATATATATGGTGTCAACAAAGCTTGATGTCACCACTAGTAGAAAATGGGAAGAATATAAGAATGGATTAGCAGAATTACCTACATTAGATCAATTTAATGACTTCTTGCGTAATAGGGCAGATGTTCTAGAAACTACACAAAGTCAAAATACAAATAGGAATGATCATGGTAAGCCGCATGGTGGTTCAAAGGAGCCAAGGAATTTTACTAAGGTTTTTGTGAGTTCTACGAGTAACAATTCTTCCAAAAATTCATGTGATATTTGTAAGGACAATCACCCCTTGTATATGTGTACCAAGTTTAAGGATATGTCACCTGAAGTTAGGTTAGATACAGCCTTAAATCTGAAATTGTGTCTTAACTGTTTGCATAGTGGACATACTGCCAAGAAATGCTTTCTTAAAAGTTCTTGTAAGTTTTGCAATGGCAAACATAATAGTTTAGTGCATAAAGATACTACAGCAGGTTGTAGTAATATTAGTTCCAATTTAAATACAAATAATAATGACTTACCTACATCACCTGCTACACTGTCTGCTGTCTCTGCACGACAGGTCCTATTGTGTACAGCAGTTGTTCAAATTGTTAATCCTGTAAATAATTCTACATACCTTGCACGAGCTCTCTTGGATACTGGAAGTCAATCTTCTTTTATTACTGAAAAACTTAAAACAAAGATTGGAATACCAACTAAATGTACTGAACCAATAAGAATTTCTGGCATCAATAATATACAGTGTGACATTAAGGAGCATTGTAGTTTAAAATTGTCCTCACGTTTTGAGAATTCATTTAATTTACAAGTTATGTGTTTAGTAGTACCTAAAATTACAGGTACATTACCGACACTAAATGTTAATGTTTTAGACCTAGGACTGCCTGCTGATTTGGATCTTGCAGACCCTGGGTTCCATTGTCCCTCCGACATAGATATCTTGTTGGGGGCAGACGTTTTTTGGGACATTGTAGGTACCCAACAAATAAGATTAGGTAAACACAAACCTGTATTGCAACATTCAAAACTAGGTTGGTTGGTGTCAGGCCCTATAGGCAATGGACACGCTAAGTTAATTTGTGCTAAAAATGCTCACTCTAGTATTAATGTATTATATTGTAATATTGAAGAATCATTACAAAGATTTTGGGAGGTCGATGAATTGACTTCAGATAAAATATCTTACACCCTTGAAGAACAAGCGTGTGAGAACAGTTTTATAGAAAATACAAGTCGCTTGCCAAGTGGTAGATTTATTGTTAAAATGCCACTCAAGGATTCACCGGAAGAAGCACTAGGTGACTCTTATAATATTGCCAAAAGGCGTTTTCTTTGTTTAGAAAGAAAATTAGATAAGAATCCAAATATTAAAAAACAGTATTGTGATTTTATTAAAGAATATTCAGATCTTGGTCATTTGGAAGAAATAGAGCGTCCAAGGTTTGGTAATTACTTGCCACACCATGCAGTACTAAGAGAGAAAAGTGAAACCACAAAACTCAGGGTAGTTTTTGATGCTTCTATGAAAACATCCTCTGGGAAATCACTAAACGATATCCAGATGATAGGTCCAGTTGTACAAAATGATTTATTTAATATTATGTTACGTTTCCGTACTCATAAATTCGTACTAACAGGTGACATTGAGAAAATGTTTAGACAGATTTCTATTGTGGAGTCACAACGTCATTTACAATTAATTTTGTGGAGGGAAGATTCATCTCTGCCACTCAAGGTCTTACAATTAAACACTGTGACCTACGGTACAGCAGCTGCACCGTTTCTAAGCACTAGATGTCTCCTTCAATTAGCTGAGGAATGTACAGATCAGCATATTGCTAATATAATTAAAAATGACTTTTATTATGATGATTTAAGCACTGGAGCATCTACTAAAGAAGAGCTGATGCATATTTACAAGACTGTGACACAAATATTAGGCTCAGCACATTTTCCTTTACGCAAAATACGCACAAATTGTCCTCAAATATTTGCAGACAAACCTATGTTAAATGATACATTAGACCTTACGAAGCAATCATGTGTTTTAGGTCTCAATTGGTCCCCTAAAATGGACACATTTCAATTTCCAATAAATATAGAACCTACTTTAAAGATAACTAAGAGAACAATAATCTCAATGACTTGCAAAATTTTTGATCCTTTAGGTATTCTATGTGCTTGCATTATTACTGCAAAAATAATTTTACAGCGTTTATGGAGCGCTAAGATAGACTGGGATGATCCAGTACCTAACGATATAAAAAATTCTTGGATGATGTTTGTGAAAAACCTATCATGCCTATCTAGTATACAACTAGAAAGAAATGTTATTTGTGATTTGCCTATATCAATAGAAATACACTGTTACGTTGATGCTTCACAAAATGCATACAGTGCTTGTGTATATTTGCGCACAACTGATGTTAATAATAAAATTACAGTTAAGCTACTATGTGCCAAGGCACGGGTAGCTCCCTTAAAACCAACTACTATACCACGTTTGGAGTTGTGTGGTGCTTTGCTCGGAGCCAGATTGTGTGCAAAAGTGCTACAGTCACTCCGTTGTAACATTACTAGTAAAACTATTTGGACCGATTCAACAGTGGTACTCGGTTGGCTTAATATTCAATATAAGCACCTAAAACCTTTTGTTCGTAACAGGGTAAATGAAATAAATGAAATTACATCTGATTATTCATGGCGACATGTGCCTACAGATTGTAATCCTGCTGACTTGGCCTCAAGAGGTGTGACTCCGCAGCAGTTACAGTCCTCATCCCTGTGGTGGGAGGGACCTTCGTTCCTCAGAAAGGAACCAAGCGAATGGCCACAACAAGGTGTTCAAAATATGGAACTACCAGAATTAAAAGTTCTACATATTAGCTTAGAAACTAATTTCTTATAGACTTTTCTAGATATTCAAGTTTTACTAAACTCAAAAGAATTATAGCCTATGTCCATAGATTTATTAACAATTTTATTTGCAAGTACAGTAAGGATAAAACTAATAACAAGTTAACAGGTTGTCTTAGCACTGATGAGCTTAGTAATTCATTAAAAACCTTAATCAAAATTTGCCAAGTGCAATCATTTTCTAGTGAAATAGATACAATCAAAAGGAACAAAGAGCTCCATCATAAATCTAAAATTTTGCCTCTTAACCCATTTATAGATTCAGATGGTATACTCAGGGTGGGAGGTCGTATACAAAATCCTAATTATAATTTTGACAAAAGGCACCCAATATTACTTGATGCCAAACATAATTTTACTAAACTACTAATGAGATATGAGCATATACATTTATTCCATGCTGGACCACAATTACTTTTATCATTCATTAGGGAGGAATATTGGCCAATAGGTGGCAGGAACTTGGCTCGTAGTATAATAAGAAACTGTATTGTGTGTATACGTTTCAGAGGTAAAACAGTACAGCCTATAATGGGTAACCTTCCAAATGTTAGAACAAATTCCAGTTTTCCCTTCTATACATGTGGAACAGATTTTGCTGGTCCATTCATGATATCGAGTAGGAAAGGCAGAGGTAATCGTGTAACAAAATGTTACCTTTGTTTATTTGTTTGTCTTACAACTAAAGCTGTCCACTTAGAGCTTGTAAGTGATCTCACTACTGAAGCGTTCTTAATGTGCCTACGACGATTTGTAGCAAGAAGAGGTAAACCTTACGAAATTTATTCAGACAATGGCAAAACATTTGTAGGGGCAAACAATGAGTTGGGTCGAGTACTCAAATCTAGTCGCGAAGCTGTGATAGAGTATGGCAGCACTGAAGGCATTCGATTTAAGTTCAGCCCTGCATATTCACCTCATTTTGGGGGTATATGGGAAGCCGGGGTAAAGTCATCCAAACACCACCTAAAAAGAATAGCAGGCAACGCTGCCTTAACTTTTGAGGAACTTTCTACGTTGTTCACGCAAATAGAATCTATCCTTAATTCACGACCCCTATCTCCTCTCTCATCCGACCCATCAGATATCCTTCCCCTTACTCCAGGGCATTTCCTTATCGGGCGGCCACTCACATCAGTGCCGTCGCTAAACATCACTAAAACGAGAACCAACAGATACGAGAGGATAGAGCAACTGCGGCAGCAATTTTGGGAGAGGTGGCGTCGAGAGTACCTGGCCGAACTGCAACAAAGAACCAAGTGGCGGAAACCACAACGTGAACCCAAAGTAGGTGATTTGATTATACTGAAGGAAGATCACCTACCTCCATTATGTTGGCGTCTAGGCCGCATAACAACCCTATATCCGGGACGAGATGGTGTCAGCAGAGTTGCTGATGTCTACACATCGAGAGGAATAATCAAGAGAGCAGTTCATAAGTTCTGTATGATACCTGATGACGAGGAAAAGGACTGCAACAAAATGAAGCTTGATAGCTGAGCTATCAAGGTGTGGGAGGCTGTTCACGCACACACTGTGCGCCGGATTACTGCGAACCCACTGTGCGACCCCCCGCGGGACGCGAGGGACGAGGGCCGCGCGGCCGCGTAGCTTCGCCGCCAACCGCCGACGCCAGTCTGCTCGGGTCACTCGTTTAGAGCGCATGCGTACACGCAGCGCGTCACAGGCGTCACAAGTATCGCATTGTTAAATTGTTGAGTATATAATATAATATTTTAAGAGTAGACTCGCCTATTATTAAGCCTCTGGCTTGAGTGACCCCAATATTCTCAACACACAAGGCTCGATATTGGGTCCTTTCCTTTTTTTAGTGTATATAAATGATCTACTCCATTTATTAAAAAATCAACCACAAATGGTGTTATTTGCTGACGATACTTCCTTAATTTTTAAGGTAGATAGACGTGCTACAAATTTTGACGACGTAAATAACGCTCTATTGCAGGTCCAAAATTGGTTTACTGCTAATAATTTAGTATTAAATGGGAAAAAAACGAAGTGCATAAAATTTTCTTTACCAAATGTCAAAAGTAGTGATTGTGAGATAGTATTGAATCAAGAGAAACTAGAATTCGTCGATAAAACTGTTTTCCTGGGGATCACGCTGGATTCAAGACTACAATGGGGTCCTCATTTAACATCTCTTGCAGGACGGCTAAGTTCAGCAGCATATGCTGTCAGAAAAATCCGTCAATTTACTGATGTAGATACCGCGAGGCTAGTCTATTTCAGTTACTTCCATAGTATAATGTCTTACGGTATTTTACTTTGGGGACGGGCTGCAGACATCGAGTCTATTTTTATTCTGCAGAAAAGAGCCATCAGAGCCATATATAATCTCCGCAGGCGCGATTCTCTAAGGGAACTGTTTAAGGATATTAACATCATGACGGTACCTTGTCAATATATCTACGAAAACATCATGTACGTAAGGAAAAATTTACATCTTTTTAGAAAAAGAGGTGAAAGACATAATTATAGTACTAGAAATAGGGACCTATTAGCTCAACCAGGTTTCAGACTGGCTAAAGTAGACTCATCTTTCATGGGGTACTGTTTAAAATGTTACAATAAAATTCCTCCCCACATACTTCAACTGAATGAGACTAAATTTAAATCTTTTATAAAACGCACACTATGCAGGCAGGCATATTATAAGTTGGGGGATTACATCGCTGATAAAAATGCTTGGCTGAATGCTGGTCCTGCTCCACAACCTCAGCTAGTTAATTAACATTTGACAATCATGTTGGAGCTGCTGAAGATTGTAAACTATTTTTGCATTGTATAAACTCAATGTCCTTGAATTATATAATTGCATAGCACAGGTGTGAGTACTATGTACTATAGAGCTACCATTTACCGGGTAATATGTCTTTTATTGACTTGAATGTGCCCTGGCGGCTGAGAGTATGTCATGCTCACTCAAATGTCTCGCTGGTGGTGGCGTGTGTGTTGGATCATTAAGTTCCCTTCAAAATGGTTGAGCTAAATGGTGCTGATCCATGCGTCATGTTCGTGAACGGGCGCCGTCAGTTGGGACTGGTCATCTCTTAGCTGCCACGGCTTATTTTAATTTTTGAATTGTTTCTATTACGGACGCTTCTAACGTGCACGTCTTTCTACATTGTTCTCACATGTATAACTTCAACATGAATGATGTAACCCATATTTTGTAACAATATTTTGTTTTAAAAGAGTGTCCATGGAGTTTCTTGTCCGTTCTTCTCCATAGGAACCTACTACGCTTTGGAATGGGCAACTAGCTTCATCTTTCTGACTGACCGACCCCTTGACAATTCAAAAGTGCCTGTAATTGGTTTATTTGAAATAAATGCTTTGAGTTTGAGTTTGAGTTGATCGGCAAGCTGAGGCACGGCGCGGCGGATACACGTCTCGGCCCGATGACCACTCGCTTCCACGGAGCCTACCGCGACGGACACGGACGGAGAGTTATAACTTGTTATATTAAGACGGCATTAAACCATTTCCTATTTATAATAGAGTCCACTTTTTCATTTGCTCTCCGCGCTAACATTATTTGTGAAAATTTCAACCGTCTAACTATGACGGTTCATGAGATACAGCCTGGTGACAGACGGACAGACAGACAGACAGACGGACAGCGGAGTCTTAGTAACAGGGTTCTGTTTTACCCTTTGGGTCCGGAATCCTAAAAAGAACACAATTATTACAAAGTTTTGAGTTTTCACTTCCGTCAGCAGTCCATATTTTATTTATTTATCCAGTTTCGGAGAACAACATAGTTCATCTTGTTAGTGAAAAATACCTTATAACTAATGTTAGTAATACAAAACACACAATACACAACACCGGCAACACATACCGAATTAAATGTCCGAGGCAGGTTGCACAGAGAACGATCCAGCAAGAGATCAGCTACCTAGTTGACCATCCTCCCCACAAAATGCCACAGAGCAGGGGAGTAAGGACTCTCCGCCACTAATTTTAGGATACTATTGTTACTGACCCGCGTTCGGTGCATCAGTGAAGCTATAAGACTGCCAATATTTTTTTCATTTTTTTAAATAATTATTTTAATTCTGATTCAGAATTTTAAGCTGTCTTTGTGAACTTACTAAGAGAATGCAAGAGCGAGCGTAGCGAGCTAGAAAACTGGAGAATCTTGACTTGAATAGTTTAGATTTTCTGTGTGGATTTATTAAATAAATGCAAGGGCTTGATAATTAAACCACACATGTAGCTTGAAGTTGAAGCCTTTGTAAGCTTAGCCGTAAAAAGTAAATACTCTGACACTAGAGGCCCTAGTGTGAGTTTCTTTTAAACATCTCGATTTTGCATCGAGCGCGTTCGGCGCTCCGATTGGCCTCCGATTGGCTCTTCACCAATCATAGTACTAAACTCAGTCGAAGCGTAAACTCGAGATGGTTAAAATGAACTCCCACTAGGGCCTCAGGTTAGTCACTAAACAAAGAAAAAATATTGATTGCCTGTAAAGTTGGTTTACGGACGACAGTTTAACGTGACAACGTCATAACAAAACATTGATGCGGCGCAAGCATACAATGAGCGTAAGACTATGAGCGTAACGGGACAATGTGCGTAACGGGACAATGAGCGTAACGGGACATTTTTGTGCATGCAGCCGGTGTTCATCGATTTATTAGACGTTGTCACGTCAAAAAAATGCGTTGATGAAAGTTAAATAATTTGGTCTGTTAAGTTTGATGCTGTAAGTTCCAAACGGAACATACTTTCTAGTTCCAATATGTTTTGTTATAAGTTCCGTGGAACTTTGAGACCTACAGCAAGCTTTGTTTTTGTAGAATATTCATCATACAGCAGAATCAGGAATTCTGCTGTTTACTATTGTTATTTTAAATAATAATAATAGTGACTGTGAATTTGAATAACAAGCAAGTTATACTATTATAACCTTCGTAAAAGATTAGGTCATAACAAACAGTTTAATTATCAAGTGCCATGCGTTAAAAAAAAAATTGGTTGTCTGTAAAGTTGGTTTACGGACGATAGTTTAACGTGACAACGTCATAACAAAACATTAATGCGGCGCAAGCATACAATGAGTGTAACGGGACAATTAGCGTAACGGGACAATGAGCGTAACGGGACAATGAGTCATCCTTTTTGTTGCATGCAGCCGGCGTTCATGATTTATTAGACGTTGTCACGTCAAAAATCAAGCGGTAAATAATATTTCGCAAAAAGATTCGCCCAACGTGGGGCTCGAACCCACGACCCTGAGATTAAGAGTCTCATGCTCTACCGACTGAGCTAGCCGGGCTATTTACAGTAGGTCGTAATTTTTCATTTATTGATTTTTTCCATGACTGTATTAATAGATTATTATAATAATATCAACTGCCTAATCTTTTCCCAACTATGTTGGGGTCAGCTTCCAGTCTAACCAGATGCAACCAAAACCAGTATTTTAGAAATAAAGAAAATTATATTTATTTACGACGCGCACAGAAAAAAAAGAGCATTTAAAACTAATAAAATATTATACATTAAAAACAAAAAATAAAACATTTAAAAAAACACATGTGCGAAGCCAAAAAGGCTCCTATCTCAGCATAATGCTGCGATAATTAAAAAATAAATACCGCAGCGCTGGTATTCTGATACGTCGTTTTTTTTTTTTTTTTTTCATGATTGCAAATCATCTAATGACCCCTCCCGCTCTGGGTGGAGCGGAAGGGAGTGTCAGACTCTTACTGACTAAAACCCACCCGTGTTCCTTCCTTGGCCCTTTATGTTCCGGGGCAGCGGTACCGGAGCTCACATGGAGCGACCAGTCCAGTCCTGTTCCTTGGTAACACGATACCCCTACGACCCGTAACAACTGTCAAAGATCTACAAATGACAGCCGGGACCAATGGCTTAACTTTCCGAAGCACGCAGGGGTCTTGGTATGTAAAGATGGTCACCCATCCACGGACCAACCGCGGAAAACGTAGCTTAACCTGATCGATCAACCCGTGCGCCTGTTATTACCATAGGCTCGCGCAGACTGGCGCGATATCGCGGGCGCAACAGGCAGTGCGACCCTTGTCTCACCCGCGATACCGCGCCAGTCTGCACGAACCTTTAGCCACATTCATTCTATCAGCGATAACGATGGAGAAAAATGAAAAATGTGTAGGACTGACATACGCTACCGAAAAACTGAGTAATACGATATTGCCAGAGTTTCGGACCCTCATTATTAAAATAATAATATCACATTATTTAATATATTTATTTAAGTACTTCAGACACAGCTGTGATCCAAATTTTTGTTAGTATACTTAAGAATTACTTTAGTAACCTAGGATTCAAATACACACTAAAATCATACTACTATAACTAAAATTAAATAGCAGAAGTAGATACATAAATAACACCCACATAAATAAAATCACAATAATTATTAAATACATTTAAAAGTTTAATAATCATAAATAAAAAAAATATTATATTTTATTATTGCCTCGCACATGTGTTTTTTTAAATGTTTTTGTTAGTTTTTAATGTAAATTTTGTTAGTTTTAAATGCTCCTTTTTTTACTGTTTATATATATTTATATTTAAAATCAAGAAATCCATTAAAATCTCTAAATTCATTCAAATCATTAAAAAAAACTAAATATATAAAAATAAAAATCAATATAATTTCATCAGTTGTTGTTTTTTTTTTTACATGCAACTGTATCAACAGAATGCCACAATATTGGGCAGTTAATTCTGCCAGCCACAATGCTCATAATGCTGTTGCCACTGCCGGCCGCGGGCACGACTTAGCACGACCTACCACTATATTGTATGAATTGACTTTTTCACACCGTCAAAATATGTTTACTTGTCATACAATCATAATTATGTTATTAATATCTTGTTTTATTTTAGACACTGATTTATTTATAGTGTTTTCATTTCATCAAGGACAGAAAAAAAAAGTGTAATGTGTCTCTAAAAAATGATAAAAAAAAACCATGCGCCCAACGTGGGGCTCGAACCCACGACCCTGAGATTAAGAGTCTCATGCTCTACCGACTGAGCTAGCCGGGCATATCTTTTCAACCGTAAAAATACTGAGCTTTATCTGTCATCTGTATAAAAGAATTTGAAAAAACTCTAGTGACATTGAAACTGATATAAAAATAAACAGATTATGAACACAAAACTGAGCCGCCGCACTGCCCGCGCCGCCGCGCCGCGGCACTATGGAAAATATAGGTCGGTATCGGATCAAAAATCTGTAACTTCATGAATTTTTGTTGTATCGTGATGAAATTTGGCACAAATATGCAGCAAGGTTCGGAGATTCGAACGATGTGTAGTTTATAGGGTTTTCTTGTATCTATGTATGTTTTTTTGCATAGAATGAAAGAAATGGGAAAAAATCACGAAAAAAATAGTTAAAAATTTATTTCAAGTGGAATACAAGTTTATAATGACTAAAAAGATTAAACCATGGTTAATTACAACAAGCAAAGTAAACAAAATATATATATATGAAAAAAAAAATACTAAATTAAAATCATATTACTAATAGGTACATCCTATACTCTGGCTTCAGGAAATGATGTAGCTAGGTACAAATATAAGTAATAACTAAATATAAATATTATTTTTAACTTATACCACTTCAGGATCAGGGTCAGTAAATGTGGGTTCACTTTCAGGTGCCACGTTTAAAAGACTTAGTGCCTCTTCTTCAAGTTCTTTCACATTTCTTACGTACGGTTTTCTCAAACTTGTTATATATGGATCTGACGTGTATAAAAGCGTTTTAAAGACATCTTCATATGTAGCAGATCGGGAACATTTTCTGGCATGATGAAGTCGTATGTTTCTGTAGTCTTTGTTGCGAGACTCTTGTGCGTCTTCCGATAGCTGTCCAATAGGAAGCACCGCAAAATGTTTGATAACGTTTTGCCCGTGTATGAGTATTTTATGAACGGAGGATGGCATATAATACCAATCGTAATTACTTACATAGATTCTTGCAGTTTCTATTGCATATTCCCCAAATTTTTCAGGGTCGATCATCATTCCAGAAGAAAGAACTTGCAAGATAATGTATAGGCGTTTAATCAATGCCTCATCTACACCTGTTATTTCCGATGAGCAAGTGCTATTATAGAAGAATCTTCGTGCGGTATTGCCATCGTTCGTATTCCCGCTAACTTGCCGAGGTTTGTCGACGATTAATCCCAACTCCTCCCTGAAACGTTTTTGAACAACTTCTTTCTTTTCTTTTTTTAATCTCTTATTTTCCTCAGTTGAAGCAGACCAAGTCTTAAACGAAAGATTATAGGAAATATGCAATATCATTTCCATGCAGCGAATCCAGGCGTGTAAGGTGGACAATCCGTATTGGTAGGCGTTTTCGTTTTCGGGTCTGGCAGTTACTTTCGATAGGTCATTCATTAGCCGTGGAGTAGCACCACATATCGTGCATGTGGAACCAGATGGAGTATCTGTAAGGACCTGAGCCACCTTTCCATCGATCATCGTTAGAAATAGTTCATGCTTCACATTTACTACAACATCATCTTTGTTTATAAGTGATGCTTGTGCAGCCCTAATTTGTTTTTTAATATCATCAACAACTGCCTTGGTTTTTTCTGGAGTTTCCTTACAAAACTCAATAGAAATGGGTCTGCAAAAACGGACAGATGAAGATACCGGATTTTGCCAAACAACGGATCCCGATTGCACATCAACTAATCTGATGGGGACTAATGAAGTGATGAACAAATTGGCATCTGAAATTGTTTCTGACTCTTCTGCAAGTATTTGCTTGTATTGGCTTTGACCAGATGAACCATCACATCCCCATTTAGAATAAAGGATCAATGTTCTATGTTGTTTTTGGAAAACAGAATCGATTTTTAAAATTCTAGCAGCAGTATGATCCAATAAATCTTGGATATTAATCACTTTAGCATAAGTATTCGTGATTTCGATTGTAGAAGATGGTGGATAACAGGATCTTTTTATTTCTTGTATTTTGTAGTAAGGCGGGAATATACAACACTTTCGTTCGTTGGTTAAGTTTTTCAGGTACATATATTGTGCTTTTGTTAGATCTAAATCTATAAAAGCACTCAATGCTTCCGTATCGGAAAGAATCTTCATCTGGTCTGAGTCGTTCCACTTACTTGAGATATCTAATTTCTTTTGAGTGTCAGCGGTTCTTAATTCTTCGACAAGATGAGCTTCTGTGTACTCACGTAAAGCCCGTAGTCCCTGCAGATAGGCGTTTTTTATATGCTCGAAGCCATAGTCTTGGAGTAAAAGAGTGTTTTTCCTCTTCTTGGTAGATTCTGAGGAGTCTCCATAAGCCACGCATGCTCGTCCTCGTTGGCCAGATGTTGATGGCGTAGAATATTGTTCAGAATCCGGTAAATTTAACGAATACCTTGAGTCCAACCAAGTACAATACTTCCGTAAAAATGTTTCTTTTTTCCGAGATGCCAGGGCCCAGCGTTTGTTGAAAATAGGAAGAATGTGCCTTTGTATGTCACTAATTATAAAACACAAGTTGTTTTCAGAAACATTCAGCTTTTCCACTAAAACTTTGGATAATGATTCCATGGTCTTGCCGCCCTCTATATAGGGGATTATGAAGTCTCGTTTGGTACAGCTGAAGGAAGACATTTTAACACTTCACAATCTGCAGAAATAATAGGCGTAGATGAGATTTGCTTCACTTGAAGTTACACTGATGTAGATGGTTCGAATAGTTTTTGCTTCCCTTTAAATACTCATTTTACAATATCGAATTGGTACCTACATCATTATTATCTTGTAATTTCCCACGCAAACCGAGTGCAAATTTGATAAGGTCCCTTTGTTATCACGAAATAATGAAGAAAATATCCAAAAAGTTCTATATTGTTCATGTGAATGGTGTCAGTGGTAAACCGCAAAAGATACTAATTTTCGGGTTCTGACTTTTATCAGTTTTTTTTTCATATCTTCTAAAACCGCAAATATCCGCAGCTGATTTTTTTTGCATTCTATTTATGAATAGTTAGACTACTAGTCGATACAAAAAGTAGCGCTTGGGCAAACGTGGGTAATACTGAAAACCTTCGACGAAAAAACATACAAGTGAAAAAAAAGTATGTCACTTTTTAAGTAATTACTGAAATATTTTTCTTTACTTTTAAAATCATTAAGCTGTATCGCAAAAAGCATAAAATAACCTTTCTAAAAATGTATAATACTGCATATCTGTACCAAGTATTTTTTTCACAATATGGTATTTGAAACATGTATACGCAAAGACTTGAGTTTGGCACTTCTGTCTTCTATGTATTTCTATCTAAGAAAAAAATAATAATTTCGCGTATTAAGAAAAAAAATCGTAATGAATATTATAATTTGACTATTAGAAAACCTAAAAGAATAGCCATATTAGCCAAATTATGATATTCGTAAAAAGCATTTTTGATATGCGCTTGTTCTACCATTTTCCATAGTGCGCGGCCGTGAAAAAGTATTAGCTATTAACCCTTCATATAATGACTGAACTTCATGAACGTAGATCTACGCGAGACACAATGGGTTTTTAATTGTGTCTCTAATTACGACATACGAGAGGTTAAGGCTCGTACAGACTAGTGCAAAATCGCGGGCGCGACGCGACACTAGTCGCACAATTTCTTTGTTGCTGCCTATCACGCCCGCGATATCGCGCGAGTCTGTACGAGCTTTTACCAATATGGAACAAAAACAAAGTAAAATAAAAACAGGATTGACTATTCATTTTGCATCATGTTGTTGTGTCAAACTTACATGAGACGAGTAGTGATTTTTAAGATTTTGTACAATGTGTTCCGGAATTAAGTGGGTGTCCACACGGCCACAAATCAAGCTATACATTTCCAGTGTAAGCTGACCTCTCATTGTTCGGAAATCCTACACAATGCGAGATCAGCCTAAACTGGAAATGTATAGCTTGATCTGTGGCCGTGTGTCAACTAGCGCCACTCCTTTAAAACAATATTATCTCGTGAAAACTATCACAGCTAAGTAGGCTTTTCAAGTTTACGAGTAATTGTCGACAAACTTAAATTTGCAGTTGAAAAACATGTTCCCCCATACAATCTGTATAGGAGAGCATGTTTCTTAACTACAATGTTAAGTTTGTTCTTGGGATAAATTCATCCCAACTACGGAACCCTTCATTGTTCGTGGTTCGACACGCACTTGGCCGGTTTTTTCTTTTCTATGATAACGGCACTAAATAAGTAAACATTACAGATACCATACCATACCCGAAATCACCTCTCTAGTGTCAACTCTGGAATTCGTACCTGAAGCCCCAAGATACAGACTAATTGTCTAGTTTGGGGCTCACCGACACTAGCTTTTGCCCGCGGCTCAGCCCGCTCGGATGTCGGTTATCGCGTAAAAAAGTAGCCTATGTCCTTCTCCATATCTCAGGCTATCATCATCATCATCATTTCAGCCAAAAGACGTCCACTGCTGGACATAGGCCTCCCCCAAGCACCGCCACCTCGTGCGGTTCTGTGCTTCCCGCATCCAGTGGATTCCTCCGGCTTTTATAAGGTCATCGGTCCACCTTGTGGGAGGCCTTCCAACGCTACGTCTTCCGGTACGCGGTCGCCACTCCAGAACCTTTCGACCCCAACGGCCATCTATTCTGCGCGCAATGTGCCTTGCCCATTGCTACTTAAGTTTGGCAATTCTTCGAGCTATATCGGTTACCTTGGTTCTCCTGCGGATCTCTTCATTTCTGATTCGATCAAATAGGGAAACTCCAAGCATAGCCCAAGCTATATCTCTGCCAAATTTCATGACGATCGGTTCAACGGTTTAGGCGTGAAAACGTAACATACAGACAGACAGACAGAGTTACTTTCACATTTATAATATTAGTATGGATTAGTATGGATAGTATGGAAGTATGGATTGTAATCTAGCTGTAAGTAGTATTTTAAGCTACTCATGTCGTCTCAACTTGCTGTTAACCTGTGAACCTGCTTGCGGTATTACCTGTTCAATAAAATATTTTTCAATTACAGTTAGTAGATTGGTAAGTACCTACTTTATGAAGCGTATTTAAGGAAAAGAAATATTTTTTCCATAAATCATTATAATTGATGTCATAGGCAGGTGGTATTACCAATCAATGTTACAAATAATAAAGAAATACTAGAAACTACGTGAATAACCCAATCACGAACCAGAAATGATACGAAGAAATTGGTACCGAAATTTCCGAATATCAGCTTTCTGTCAGGCCCAGTGATAAAGCGAAATGTTTCGCCAATTATTGGACGTAAGTAATGTTCTCTCATTTATTAAAGAGCAAGATAAAATCATACGAACTACAACTCAACTCAACTTTGCCACCGGTTCTCTTCAATGGTACGGTCGTTCCTTTTAGCACTGACGTGAAGGACCTAGGCTTGCATGTTGACAATACTCTGAACTGGCGAACTCAAGTCGCTAAGGTAAGCCAGAAGGTTACTGGAACGCTGCGGGCTCTGTACCGATTGAAAAATATATTACCAGCGAGCACTAAGACAATGCTTGTGCAGTCCTTAATTTTCCCTATCATCGATTATGGTGATGTGTGCTACTATGACCTGAATGCAGATCTCCTCGACAAACTTGACCGTCTTCTCAATAACTGCATTCGATTCGTTTTCAACCTGCGTAAATATGATCATGTCTCTGCGCATCGGTCGCTTCTAAAGTGGTTGCCCATACGCCAGCGCAGAGAGCAAAGGGCGCTGACCACCTTGTTTTCATTTCTTGACTCTCCATCTTCCCCTCGTTACCTAGCCCCCCACTTTCAGTACATTTGCGCCAACCACAATAGAAATCTTCGTTCATCTCACAATCGTCTTCTTCAATGTCCCACTCACCGCACAGACTTCATTCACTCTTCCTTCTTCATACAGTCTATCTCTCTGTGGAATGCGCTTCCCCAGGAAATCAGGATGGCAACCAACCGATTATCTTTTAAAGTAAAAGTTCGTGAGCATATTCGCAAGAAGCTGGCAGTATCATCATAACGGTAATGTTTTCCCATTGTGTGTCTTATTTGTTTTAGTATACATATTTATGTGTATTTATTTGTGCTTATATTTATATATAATAAGATTTATATATTGAATTTATAGTTTGTAATAGGTTTATGTATATTTAAATGAATATTTATTCCTCAATTTTCGCTATTGCACCTACTACTGTATGTCTCTGCATCACCCAAAGGTTGACTGGTAGAAAATGCCTATGGCATTAAGTCCGCCTCTGTACATGTTTTGTGCTGAAAGTATTAAATAAATAAATACGAGGGAAAGAGATAGAAACACGGTTAGCAGAACTTAAAACATTAAGGAATTTAAGTAAACCCCACAACTTTTATGTTACTGAATACATTTTATGTTTTCCTCTTTTCATTAGTGAATTGGGTTTATTACCTGAGGTGTGTCGGTTGTTTGAACGTCATTTTCGTTGTGGGCGCCATTTTTATTACGTCACGAATTAGCTGGTCCTTCGAGCCGGGTAAACAATAAAATTCTCTGTCCGTTGACATCACTGATCAGAACCTACACTGTAATTTTGTAAGGTCTATTATAATCGTTTATTGGGCTAAATTAGAACAGTTTAATTTGAGATTACTTAAGGATACTTTCTGTGTTCTTCAGAACCGGCGTGCTATAATAACCACGTGCTTGCGTGCATATAGTAACCATAATATAGTGACATACAGTGATCTTATTGGCGATGTTCTTTAGAAAGGTCAGGTACGTACTCGCAACCAGGCTGTGTGTTTATGTACCTACGTCAACGAAGCAAAAAGAATATCTAAGGATCGAAGCAGGGGTGTTCTTTAGTTTCTATGTATAGTATGTATGAACTTTTAGGTTTATCTTGGATATCACTGACATCGGTGAAGGAAAACATCGTGAGGAATTCTGGACTTACAATTTATAGAAATCAGAAATCGCCAATCGTGAACAATGCTCATACAGTTCTCTGTGTAAGAAGAGGCCTTGTCCTACAGTAGGACAATAAAGGCTAGTATTATAAAATTAAGATTTAATTTTAAGTAATTCATTAAACAGTTTAATCCGACTAACCTAAAAACACAATGATCTTACCTGGCACGATGTATGAAAATTTTAGTAGGTAACTTCACCTACTGAATTTTCTAAAACGAAACATCATCATCATTTCAGACGAAAAACGTTCACTGCTGGACATAGGCCTCCCCCAAGCAGCGCCACTTCGACCGGTTCTGTACTTATCGCATCCAACGGCTTCGGCTTTCACAAGGTCATCGGTAAAGTGCTTGGCAATGGGCAGGGCACATTGCTCGCAGAACAGATGGCTGTTGGGGCAGAAAGGTTCTGGAGTGGCGACCGCATACCGGAAGACGTAGCGTTGGAAGGCCTCCTACAAGGTGGACCGATGACCTTGTGAAAGCCGCAGGAAACGGAACATACCTAATAATAATAATTATTATACAACACGTGTAAGGATATACCTAAATTAGTTTAGGATTATAAAGCAAGCTATTTATCTAAACAAAACCTTTTGTAGGAAAGGTTAACTTTTAGGTAAATTGTTTGAGAAGTTATAAATTAAGAAATATTCCCTCGCGGCCATTCTTCACCTTTTAGGTACACGATCTTTAGAAATACATTAAAAAGTAGATCAAAGACTTGAAGACTTTTTCATGTATTCCCACCGTGAATTTGTCGATGTGAGAGCGAAGAGATACATACATACTCGTATCTACATAAACTCACGCAGCACGCCTCCTTATGATGGGGGCAGAAACTACAGAACGCCATCACCTGCTGCGATCCTTACATACCTACCTACTTCTTCTTCTTCGTTTACGTTCAGACATCTGCGCCAAGTGTGTAGTTACGCACGCCGTTTGCGATTACGGATCTGAATCGATCTTTTAGAAGATCGATCTTTAGCAACACGATCTACGATTTTTTGAATCGATTCACTTCGATGCCATTGTCGCCCATATCGAATCGCATGCCTAAGGGATCAGATGAAATGAATCGAATGATTGTTATTGTTAAGTTCTAGTAATACGATATACAAAACATAAACATGTTTGGGTCAAAGTATAAATTGCGAGTTGTTTCATACTATATGAAGTGTACTTTAAACAATTTTGCGGCAATGCCCAATGCACCTATTAAAAAAAAAATTGGTTGTCTGTAAAGTCGGTTTACAGACGATAATTTTACGTGATAAAGTCATAAGAAAACATTGCGTTGCAAGCCGAACGCTTAGGCCGATCGTGCCTCTCTATCGCTTGTTCCGCGCTCTTTGCACACTCGGCTCAGGCGGAACGTGACAATGAGTCATGCTTTTTCGTGCGAGCAGCTCATCGATTTATAAGACCGTCTTATAAATCGATGAACGCCGGCTCACACGTCAAATTCTTTGCTAGATCGATTCAAATCCTTGCGATCCAGATCGTGTATCGATTCAATGATTTACGATCCAATGCGATCCAAAAGATCGATTCAAAACACAAGATCGGGCATCCCTAGTTGCAAGTAATACGCACCTGAATTTTCTGAAGAACATCACCAATAAGATCACTGCATGTCCTCCTAGCGAAGAGATCTCATAATCATAATCATTTATTTGTATTCCACTTCTGCTATCCATTATCATCCACAACCCGACTCCACCCACTGTAGGCTTTTGGGCATCTCTTTTTATTTGTGCCTATCTCCACGCTCCTGTGCTAGACTCATAAGATTAATAAGTAAATAGGTACCTAATCTCTTATCACAAGCTTTTGTTTTTAAAAGAGTAACCGCGGAGTTACTTTCCGGCTCGTCTCCACAGGTCACGACCAATTGGAACCGTGCGCCTAGCTTCTGACGTTTCATAAGTGCCCATGTAGGTTTATATTCCCATTCAACGTGGCAATGCTGCCAGTCGGGCATTTTTCCCGATGACAGCGATGCGGACAAGTACTTCGACGCCCAAGTGTCCTTTTGTTTTGTATGTATTTGTATAATTAGTTAGTTAGTCATTTCATTTAGTACCTAGTGTCAATAATTAGTAGTAGTTAAATATTGTAAAAATTTGGTTACTGATCATAAAACTTTAAAACTATTCTCCGAAACAAGAACGTTTATGTGACATAAATATTTTTATTTTGGTTTCTTAATATACATATGTAGGTACTGAGAGAAGAATGTCATGTTGCTGAAATTTTGTTGATAAAGTGTTTAATAAAGCGATTTTAATACTTAAGGCGAATTCAACTAAACTTACTATTAACAACATACCTAAATACAGAACATTAACTATATAATTTTCGCTATGAAAATCATAAACGTATCGCAAAAATAAAATAATCATACATTATTTTTTTTTATTTTTTTTAACGAAATCTTCGAAATAGTATGTCTAATGTAATGTAGAGTTTTTTTTTTTTTTTTCACGTATCTGGAATGATTTTCATGGCGAAAGGATGCAGGTAACTAAATCGTCACCCTGTTTAAGTTTTATCCTGCGAAATAAAAAGAATTTGGCCAAATACGACAAATAAACGACACAATTCAACATTGATCACTGCTAGTTTTCCAGAGCTAACTCTAAACATTATGAACTGGGCAACCGACAAGTTGTAAAACGTCAAATTTCAGCCAGTTTTATTTTTCTACACACCCTGTTCCTCGTAAACTATGCTCTCATGTACCTACTGTCAATTTTTAACCACATAAGGCGGTAAATTCATATAGTACAGTCAAACAAGCTATTTAGTATGCAGGCGGCTAACTTGCAACTAGACTACGGCGCGCGGCGAAGCAAAAATAAGGGTTACGATTTTGACCAAAGAGGTATCGTTGGAAGCGTCTTGATCGTCCGCTGATTATAGGTGACGTCACATTAAATTGAATATGGTGCCCTCTAGAGGACATAAAGCAATAAACCATAAGATACTTATTATCGCTTACTACTATTAGAATGTATTGTTTTGTTAGGGTAGCTGGCATACGATCACGGCTATCCTCTGAACATAAAAATCATCATCTGAAATTATGTATTAAATACATTCAAATCTATCACGTATAAGTTGTTTATTTAATGAACGATAAATATTGAGTAGTTTGTACATAACAATTCCAGATGTGAATATTTTATTGTTAGAGCGTGATTTTTCAGTAGTCGGGTTTTATTTTTTGAACAATGTGGTTAGTGAGCTGAGTAGTCCACTCTTACATCACTCTCCTAAGTATGCCATAAGTTCAAAAATTATAACACACAGAGTAAAAAGTATATTGGAGAGATGATTATATTTGTCTGTCATCATCATCATCATCATTTCAACCGAAAGACATTCACTGCTCTGTCTGCCTCAAAAAGGTGGCTGGGACAGACTGGATGCGGAAGGCGGAGGATAGAATGTTGTGGCGCAGCCTAAGAGAGGCCTATATCCAGCAGTTGACTGCGATAGGCTCAGTTTATTGATTGACGTCCACTGTTGCTGATTGTGTTTCTCGCATCCAGCGGATTCCTGCAGTTTTAACAAGGTATATAGCCTGTATACCTACATACCAAATAGCTTGTTCAACTGTACAAACAGAAAGTCACCTGCGTACTACTGCGGTGTCAAAATTTACGGCTGCAAAATGAACGCGGTTGAAATGCAAAATGCTACCCGCTTTATATTTAATGAGGAAAAATGTATGCATGCAGGACAGGAGACCACATAAGAAATAAACAGTTGTGTTTGTGTAAATTGTGTGAAATAATAGTTCTGATAAAATTATAGGGTGGAATTTAAATTTCAAAGGTAAGTTTTTGGGGTTGAGAGACACCACACAACCTAAAGTTAAACTCCTTTCCCTCGCCATACATATCTGTAAATTACTTTGGTTGATCTTAAAGATGCCCTGTGTAAAAACGACATTGTGACTACTGTGTTTCGCACCATTTACGTGCCTACTATGTATTTTATCTTATTATGACTGTTTGAATTTAAACCTACCTGACATTTATAAGAAAATTATTGAATGTCTATTACAATAATAATAATAATATATATATTTTTTTATTTTATTTAAATTGTTGTTTTAGGTTTTTAATTAATTTAAAGATTTTTATGAATTTCTTGATTTTAAATAATACTATTGATTTTTACCATTTTAATTAATTTAATGATGATTGCAATTTTATTGATGTGAGTACTTCATTTATTTATTTTTAGATATAATAGATTAGTTGTGTATTTGAATCTTTGGTAACTAACATAATTCTTACGTATACTAACAAAAATATGGATCACTGTGTCTGAATTAAATAAATAAATAAAATTAGTTTAATATATATAGCCTTCGCCGGAATGCTCATATTCTTTCCCTTTTGTGTAATGTGCTCTTTTCCCCTTCCACCCCTCTCTATCTTAAAAAACGTTTCCAGTTTCTTTGCGACTCCCACACGAAATTTTTAAGGTCATCAGATAACTTGAAGCTTAAAATGCCCATGCATTCCACAACTTTCCTTGACAAATCCTTTACTGTCCAGGCCGCTCGTTTGTGGAATGCATTGCCAGATATAATAAAACGCGCGCAATCGCTGCCTATGTTTAAAAGACTCGTGAAGGAACATTACTTGTTGTTGTGATTTTGTTCTCGTTGTTTACTGTAATAATCTAGTCTTCATTTGTTTTATTTGCTTATTTAGTTAGTATGTATGTATCTATGTATCTATTATATATCTGTGTATATATTATAGGATATCGTACTGTTATACTTTTTATTTGCACCAATGACAACCCCATTTTATGTCCATAAATTCACTGTCCATGCCAAGGTTGCCTGGAAGAGATCGCAGTATGCGATAAGGCCGCCCATTGTATATTTTATAGTGTATAAGTTTTCATTTCTTTTGTAATGTGTAATCTGATGTACAATAAAGTATATATAAATAAATATAAATAAATAAATATATATTTCATTCTAAATTTAATTAATTTTTCTGATACTATGGGTGTATGTGTAAAAAAACTTGCCTGAAATAAATGATATTTTTTTTTTTTGTGTACGTCCCTTTAAAAAAATAACTAGGTATTTACTCAACGCGAGCATTCGCTTCGCTTATTTGTTTTGTAAAACATTCGGTGGGCGAGTTTTTGATATAGGTTTTGTGAACGAACAGTACGTGAATTCAAACACGAAAATGATTTTTTATAGTTGTGCGAACGTATGTTCGTTTCACGAATAAATTATCGTTACATAACAAAAGAACGCACAACGGATGTTTGCAAAACGTATGCTCGCGGTCTATCATCCAAAATTCGATTTATTATTCTTATTTTTCTATTTATTTATCGAATCGTACCTACAATATTTATACAAAAACTGGCCAAGTGCATGTCGGACCACGCACAATAAAGGGTTCCGTAATTGGGATGAATTTATCCCAAGAACAAACTTATCATGTTGTTGAAAAACATGTTTTCCTATACAGAATGTATGGGAGAACATTTTTTTCAACTGTAAATGTAAGTTGGTCGCCAATTACTCGGTAAAATATAAAGCCTACTTAGCCGTGATAGTTTTCTTTCTAACTTCGTTATATATAGGTACTACTGCCGTGACATTTGAATTTCTAACTAAAACCGTTTAGTTCGTAGAGGGGGGGACACTAGACTCTAACGAAAATTGGTACTTTAAAGCTTGATAAGTCACGAACGGTTCACTTAATCAAAAAACGGTATTGCCAAACCCCTAATATTTTTGAAAGACCTATCCAACGATATCCCACACTATGGGAAGGACGAAAAAAAATTATCATCCCCACTTTACATGTAGGGGAGGTACCCTAAATAATTATTTTTTTCAACATTTTATTTTACCATTTTTTCGGCGTCATTAACGTGTATACTCATGCCAAATAACAACTTTCTAGTACCAATAATTTTTGAGCTAAACCATGGAAAGACAGACAGACAGACAGACAGACGGACATGGCGAAATTATAAGGGTTCCTTGTTGACTACAGAACCCTAAAAACATAGTACATACTACGTTTTTATAAGAACAGCGTTTTTTTTTTTTTTTTTCTTTATTTATTGGCAAACAGACAAGAAGTGGTAGCAGAAGTACTAATATAGCATTACTAAACATGCCCGGCTAGCTCAGTCGGTAGAGCATGAGACTCTTAATCTCAGGGTCGTGGGTTCGAGCCCCACGTTGGGCGGAAATTTTTGCAAATAATTTTTACAAACTAAAACTAGCTAACATTGTGCTTAATGTAAATAATGTGGCTTACAGATATGTATATATATAGTTTTCAATATTATTATTTAAATTTCATCCGAATGTGAAACAGAAACACTGTATATATATTTTTTTTTACTATTATGATCCTAGAGCCAATAAATATATGGGAAAGTAGACAAGCCTGGCTGGCTTAGTCGGTAGAGCATGAGACTTTTAATCTCAGGGTCGTGGGTTCCAGCCCCTCGATGGGTGCATACTTTTTTTGGTGCCATTTTGAAAAGCTGATGGTATTTACGTGAGTGGTGGTGTGGATGTACAGTTAAACAATTTCAGAAAATCCTGTCTTATCGCTTTAATGGCGTTAAACATAAGGTTCAAATTGCAATAACCAACAGGACTTAGTGAAATGGTTTAACATTACAAATATTATTTACTAGCTTTTGCCCGCGGCTCCGCCCGCGTAGATGTCGGTTATCGCGTAAAAAAGTAGCCTATGTCCGTCTCCATATCCCAGGCTACATCTCTGCCAAATTTCATGGCGATCGGTTCAGCGGTTTAGGCGTGAAAACGTAACATACAGACAGACAGACAGACGGACAGACAGACAGAGTTACTTTCACATTTATAATATTAGTATGGATTAATGTTTTTTTTTTTTTGAATTGATTCAAAATTATAAAACATTACGTAACGTAAGGTACTATTAGTCATATTTTTTTTTTTTTTTTTAAAGATTTGTTCCGTCCTTCCGAAATTATCACATGTAAAAATTTAAAAATACAGGGTGAAATTGAATTCATGGGTACCCTCTTAAGGGGTCATTGTAGTCATCATTATGAACAACTTTCACTACGGAATGAAATCTGTTATCGCGAAAAAAAAAAAAAGCATTTTTTTTTTGTTTTCGAGATATCAATGTTGGTCCCATAGTGAAAGTTATTCATAATGATGAGTACAATGACCCCTTAAAAGGTTGCCCATGAATTCAATTTCACCCTGTATACACTGTTAGACCATGACCCTGTGTTATTAAATTAAAAGCTGCTCAAAACAAATATTTACCCATGTTTTTTTATGTTTTTTTGACTTTTAGTTATTCGCCCAAAGCGACCTACAAAAATCAAACAACATTATAATTGCTGAAAATTTTCCACCCGTTTGGTATCGAATGGCTCAATTAACTCCTCCATTCCGGTTGTAACTGGATATTTTAAAGGTTTTATTGACAATTGTCAAATAACGGTTTATCTCCAGAGTAAGTGCAGAAGGACCACTCTATACGTTACAGCATAGCCGAAGTGCACCATAAACTTATGTAGAAAACTCATTCATCATCATTTGAGCCGAAAGGCGTCCACTGCTGGACAAAAGCCTCCCCCAATCCCCATTCGGGTTTGCCATAATCGCCACGCTTGGCAGGCGGGTTGGCGATCGCAGTATGGTGTTAACAATGTATAGAGAACGCTGCTGCCCATTCACAAATAAGTCCCTTAGTCGCATTTTACGACACCGACGGGAGGAAATGGGGTGGTGCTATTCTTTACGTCCGGCACCATACGGTAATAATATGTATATCCATGCCAAATTATAGCTTTCTAGTACTAAGAGTCTCTGATCTAAGCTGGGGACGGACAGACGGACGGAAATGGCAAAACTATAAGGGTTTCTTGTTGGCTACGGAACCCTAAAAAAGATGCGTAAAAGTGTCTCACAACATATCAACATATTAACATGTATCTACTTTTAGAAATAAACATCATTTCTTCATCATCATTTAATTTCATTCCATTATTTCATGTAATTTCATTTAATTTTATTATTTCATTTCATTTCATTCCATCATTTCATTTTATTAAAATGGTCCTTCTGCAATATCGTTTCCATGATGTACCCGGTCGCTCATTTCAACTGAGTTACATATAATAAAACATATGTTTTAATATGCCATTTTGGATTTAACGCTTGAAATTAAGGATGGAATTAAATGAGTTTTTTATGTCTGTCTATTTCTGACGTTTTGGTCGTATTTCATTGTGGGATTTGAAATGTGAATTTGTTTTATACGAGTTCCCTAAATATCTGTTTGATGTAATTTTATCCATTTATTATTTTCGGATAATATGTGGACCTCATTATTTCAAGGTTTTTCGTTAAAAATTGCCCGACGTTGATTATATTCGTAAACCTTTTGTCTTTTAAAAATATTTTCAGTGTTGAGATGAAACTGTAGGTAGCTACAGTCAGCAACAAAAGCCGATTAACACTTTAGGGTTTTAAATCCTCAGTAACAAATGTAAAATGTATGGAATATTAACACTCATAAATGAAAAGCTAAAAAGCAGTTTATTGAATCATTTTGTGACAATGTTGATAATACATGGTGGCAGGGATATTGACGTCCTGCCAGGGTTGCGGTTTTGTCCAAAAGGGATATTTATTTATTTATTTAAACTTCATGTACAATAGTGATACATAGGCGGACTTAATGCCACAAGGCATTCTCTACCAGTCAACCTTTAGGTTAAATATAAAAACATAGTGATAGGGTACAAAAATAATGTCTAAAATAATAACTTCTAGATTACGAGAATTTATATAGTTTTATGATACTAATACACATATACAAATAAAATAAACTAATAGATATTTTAACAAATACCACCTAATAATAATTAGTATGACCAGACTATTATTTAAGACTATTTAGTCGTAGAGATTTATATAGTCTGACTTATGTAGTGGTTACGAACTTTTCTTTTAAAAGTAAATTTGTTTGTGGCCCTGGCACATAGGCAACTGAAGGAACACGGGTGGGTTTTAGCCAGTAAAAGACTGACACGCCCTTCTGTTCCGCCCAGAGCGGGAGAAATTGTTTGAAAATTTCCCACCCATAAAAAAAAAAATTGGTTGTCTGTACAGTTGGTTTACGGACGATAGTTTAACGTGACAACGTCATAACAAAACACTGATGCGGCGCAAGCGTACAATTAGCGTAACGGGACAATGAGCGTAACGGGACAATGAGCGTAACGGGACAATGAGCGTAACTGGACGAGCGTAACGGGACATTTACGTGCATGCAGCCGGCGTTCATCGATTTATTAGACGTTGTCACGTCAAAAAAATGGGATATCGACGTGAAGCCAGAATCATAGACTGATCCATGGTAACAACCATGGATTCAGTCTATGATTCTGGAACTCCCTGCGTTAAAATATTTCGTCGGCAATTTAAAAAAAATGTTGTCCCATACATTTAGACCGCGTAGGTATTGCATTTTTGTAGGAAATAGCAGTTTTTTTTTTAGGTTTCCTAGTCATCAATGAACCCTTATAGTTTCACCATGTCCGTCTGTCTGTCTGTCCGCAGCTTTGCTCAGAAACCCTTGGTACTAGAAAACTGTAAAAAAAATCTTGTTTTTTTTTTTTTTTTCGCTAACGTATTTCAAAAATTGTGTTCCGTTTTAATAAAGGCACAAGACAAATGATTTAACACTCACAAATCACGACTGTTAGTTAGGCAGAGGTGTACAGCCACATTTTGCCAGGTATGTTTAAGTCCCATGTAATAAGGTGGCAAGCCTATTGCTATCAACCGGCCACAAATCCAGAGAGATCCACTGAGAAGTTGACTATTTACACTAGATTTTTTGATTATTGATTTCCTTTTGGTTAAATTGTAATTAAATTGTGTTAAATAAACTGATTCATGACGTTTATTTTGACAAAAAAAAAATTGATTTAACAAATCATGTCGGCAGGTGCTATATTAACCGAAAATATAGGTTAAAAAAAGGTTAAATCAACTTATAAAGTTTTTCAGTGTACTTTGCCTCAAACTGTTTTGATTAAAACAGTAATAAATCCATACATCCAAGAACAATATACAGCCAAAGCCAAAAGAATGATGGTCACTCCCCTAATGAGCCAACAAGGAATACATAAGTAATGTTATCGAACATCGAATACCGCCAGTCATCGCCGGAGATCGTGAACGGACAGAAATTAAACTTTTTGGCAGCGTCATAGGGTTGAGGGAGAATCAGATCAGAAAACCGGCCAAGGGCGTGCCGGAACACGCACAGTTAAGGATTCCGTAGTTGGTATGAATTTATTCCAAAAACAAACTTAACATTACAACTTTTACCACTTTATTCGTAGTGGGTATGGTGGCGTACAATCAACTCGGGATGCGACGGGAATATGCACTGGTGTCGTACATAATGAAACTGCTCCGAGGCATAGAGCACAACCCGCGAATGCTGCAGCGGTTGCACTGTTATGTACCCGACCGCTATGTGTGGAGGCGACGGCCCCCGCCACTGCTGATCGTACCATCAGCCAGGACCAACTTGCTGGCCAAAACCCCTCTGACTCGAGCAATTCACACCATCAATTATATTCGAAATTGTTATATCTACATGTCACTGGGGTGAATTCGCAAAAGTACTACTTTTTACACTATGTTACAAGCAATTATCATTATGATCTTTAGATGTATTTTGTGTTTTAATTTTGTGTGTGACTTGACTATTGCATTCGGTTAAGACCTATGTAATGATAGTTTTAAGGCATTTAAATAAATATTAGTACATTACTTACCGAGGGCTGTAAAAGAAAGAAAGCCAGAAATCGCAGGTATTTGTAACCCGAGCCGCAGCCGAGGGTTGTAAATATGCGATAGAGGGCTTTCTTTTATACTGCCCGTGGTGAGTACAAAATTTTACGTCTTCATCTGGCCACAATGCGAGTTTTACTGTACGCGTAGCGTGCGGTAAAGCTCACATTATGGCCAGGTGTGACGTAAATAAACTTATGATGTTATTGTTATTTGTAAACATTCACCAGTATTTCACATTGAGTAACTGCCTATCTGACCTCCACAACCCAGTTACTGGGTAATACGTACGTACTCTCTCTTTGGTAAGACTGGTTGACAGACTTTCGGGCTTCTGACGACCCGTAACAACTGTCAAAAATCTAAAATGACAGCCGGGACCAACAGCTTAACATGCTGGTCTTGGTATGAAAAGATGGTCACCCATCCACGGACCCACCCCGTTAGGATCTAATGTTAGCTTAATCTGATGGATAGACCTCTTTTTTTTGTTTGGGAATCTATCAAATAACTTCTCCGGCTCTGGGCGGAGCGGGAGGGCGTGTCAGACTTTTACTGATTAAAACCCACTCGTGTTCCATCAGTTGCCTGTGTGCCAAGGCCACGGTATCCCTTTCGGACAAACCCACAACCCTGGCAGGATTGATCAACCCCTTCGGCTGTCATTACTTAGCCACGAGCTCCTCTAAAAATAATTAAAATAATTACTATGTTTTAATACCTAGCAAATGCGCGAGGCAACCACTCGCAATTCTGTGAGCCTACTCCAGTCGGATCGAGCGCTGGTTCATAGCACCTTAAAGTCCTACGCCTGTTTTCAGTAGGTAACTCTAAGTGATATCTACACTTGAAGTCTCAAATTCAGATAATTTATGTAAACATTTTTTTGTTATGGTATCCCCCATAACAAAAAAATTTCTTTGTAATGGTAATTCACATAAAATTACGAAAAAAGAGGTTCTATTTTCTTTTAAGTACTGATTTTAAGAAATAATAATTAAAAAGTAATCATACCGTCATAATTTTTATAAATTTTCGGTTTTAATCAAAGTTATTAATAAAAGGAGATTTTCTGGTATAAAATATTTTATGATACTGGTACCACATTGCAGGAGATCCAAACATTTTCAAATTTTTAACATCTTCAACAACACTAATATTACAACTCTCATAAATAGATTCATATTTAAGTAGCATATCTAGCCACATTTTGGATGAAAACGGCTATAAACTGTTTCGATTGGAAATCGATTTTGGGACGCCTACGTCTAGGACTGGGCTTAAAAGGGCTGGTTATGACTATCATATACCGTGCCTCCGATACACTACAAAAAACATTGTTTGGCAACGGTATTTTGTTTGCTTATTTCTTATAATTAATTCACTTAAATTTTATCGATAATTATTTACAAAAACATTTAATGATAAAATGTTTTGCACCACTGTCCTGTCATTTTGACAGTGACATTTCTTGACATTACTTTGTTTACATACATTATCTGAATTAGAGACTTCGGGTATAAATGAATGCCTAAATAAAAGCGCGCCGTTGAATTTTCAACTTTCGACGCTGAGCCGAGCGTGAAAAATTAACAGTATAGTGTAAGTTAGTGGCTAGTGATAACGGGCACTAATTTTGTCACGGTGCTTTTCTGCACTGCAAGTCAACAATACGCAGCTACAGGCAGACCACGGCAAGAGCAGTAGTATTTATTTTGATGTGTTTTGATTTGATTTTATTAAATTTATAATTTATTTTGATTTAATTTGATTTGCTTTAATTTAATGTGATTCATTTTGATTTAATTATTATTTGGTTTTATCTGATGATTTATATCAATTTATATAAGTTTTTAAACTGTCATGGTCACTAATATTATTATTAACACAAACGGGATATTTACCATGTTTACTATTTGTTATGAGTTCCCGATATTTCGGCGCTGTTGCAAGCACCATGATCACGGATACGCTGAAGTCATTGCGGGTGGGTGTTTATGAGCAGACAAAACGGTCTACCCTCTTTCTTGTTCGTTTTTTGCACTCACTACAAATTCGGGAACTCATAATAAATAGTAAACATGGTAAATATCCCGTTTGTGTTAATAATTATATCAATTTATGTTTAGGATATAAATGAAATTATTATATTATTATTTTAAGCTCGCAAATGAATCGAACCACAAGACATTAATTTAGCCAAGTGCTATTCAAAACTCGAGAGAGATAAGTCATAGAAAACACTATTCCAATTCAAGCAATTTTCAACGTTATTATCTCTCCCTCTTTAAGTAATTAACATACTATTAAGATAATTATGTGCATACATTAAAACTAGTTAATTAACATAGCATTTTCTCAACAAGTGTTCTTCGTTGAATTTTAAAGTTATAACTTGCTCATTTCATATTTAACTTGGGTGTTTGATTAACTTGGACTAAGCGTGCAAGTCTTTTGGTTAGGTTTTAGCTGTCTGGTAATTTGCTTTGTATAAATGAGTATGTAGTTGGCATGTATAATATGGATGGTATTTAAAAGTACTTCAATTTTATTTAAAAGTACTCCCATTTCATTTACCTAATTTTGCCTGTGTTGCACCAAATATACTGAATGTGCACCAAAATATAACCTAACCTAACCTAACCTTTAATATTTGGTGCACGATCAGTATTTTTCGGGGAAGAATAAAATTTTAGAAATGCATACATAGATGTACCTTAAGATTTTTGGTGAACACAAAAATATTATCCGTATAATATTATTCTGAAGTACGAGTATTAACTATCCAACCATTGAATCATTTATATAAGGTTTATCTATTCATACACGAATTATTTTAAGAGATACACCTATAGGTGGTAAAGAAGCCATGGAAACGATTTTTTTTTAATCTAAGTATTTTATATAAAAATAAAAATTTAAAATTACTTGACATTATGGTTAATTATTTATCAAAAGGCACCGCGTTCGCGCCGCCACTATTGCCGCGTCCGGGTGGGTCATTCATAGAATAAGTAAGTAAAGATTTTTTGAAAAATGTCTCAAGCAATCTTAAAATAATTATAATAAAAACAATTAGTTTAAAAAAAAAATCGTTTTATGTCTCTTTTACCACCTGTAGATGTTTCTCTTAAAATATTTCGTATATGAATAGATGAATACTATGAATAGATACACCTTATATTAAATGTATTTTGTTTTTAGAAAGGACAAGGACTAAAGATTGTCTCAAAGATTTATGACTGAAACGTGTATGCGTGTCGTACCTACCTTGTTTTTTTGTTTAAATAAAAAAATATCAATTTATTTTACTGACGAACTATTTAAGTAACTAAATGGATTAGAGCATTATCATTCATAGGCCGACTTCACACACTGCTGCGGCCTAGGCCTCTCTTTTCAGCCAAAATCATCCAGGTTCTGCCCGCCATGGTAACAACAATATCGTCCGCCCATCTCGCCGCTGGACAACCGACACTTCGTCTTCCAATCCTTGGAACGTCACTCGGTCACTGCCTTACTTAAGGCTTCCGTAGTTAGGATGAATTTATCCCAAGAACAAACTTAACATTGTAGTTGAATAACAAGTTCTTCCATACATTCCAACTGCAAATGTGAGTTTGTACACACAATATTAAGAGATTTACTATGTTACATTAAGACCATTATAGACTTCTCATAGGTTTTCCTGTAATCTAGAATTAAAGAACTATTTTCTGTATTTTTGACGTGACAACGTCTCAATCGATGAACGCCGGCTGCATGCACGAAAAAGGATGACTCATGTGTTACGCTCATTGTCCCGTTACGCTCATTGTACGCTTGCGCCGCATCAATGTTTTGTTATGACGTTGCCACGTTAAACTATCGTCCGTAAACCAACTTTACAGACAACCAATTTCTTTAAATTAATTTTAGGCTTATACCCAAAGTCTCAAATTCAGATAATTTATGTAAACAAAGTGGATAACATAGCAAAAAAATATCTTCGTAATGGTAATTCAAATTAAATTACGAAAAAAGAGGTTCCATTTTCTTTTAAGTACTGATTTTAAGAAATTATTATTAAAAAATAATCATACCGTAATTATTTTTATGAATTTTCGGTTTTAAACAAAGTAATTAATAAAAGGAGATTTTCTGGTATAAAATATTTTATGATACTGGTAACAATGCAGGAGATGCAAACATTTTCAAATTTTGTACATCTTCAACAACACTAATATTACAACTCTCATACATAGATTCATATTGTAAGTAGCATATCTAGCCACATTTTGAATGAAAGCGGCTGTAAACTGTTTCGATTGGAAATCAATTTTGGGAGGCCCACGTCTAGCACTGGGCTTAAAAGAGCTGAGTATAATGATAATATACCGTGTCTCCGACACACTACACAAAACATTGTTTGGCAACGGTATTTTGTTTACATAGTTCTTATAATTAATTCACTTTAATTTTATCGATGATAATTTATGAAAACATTTAATGATAAAATGTTTTGCACCACTGTCCTGTCATTTTGACAGTGACATTTCTTGACATTACTTTGTTTACATAAATTATCTGAATTAGAGACTTTGGGTACAGTAATTTCGGGTATAAGGGAATGGTATTTTATTTTTTGTAATTTTCTATTTTGCCCCCCAAAAGTGACCTCCATATTCGAAATTCATTTATTTACTTTACAGGTCCGTGTTTGGGTTACAGAAGTTCATATGTGTACCAGATTTCAACATAATCAGCCCAGTAGATTCCGAGCAAATTGGCCGTAACAGTCGGACAGACAGACACACGAGTGATCCTCCAACAAGGGTTCTGTTTTTCCTTTTGAGTAACGGAACCCTAAAAACTCTCCTAAAGTACGTTAATCGTTGTGTTGGCACCTAGAAACAAAACCGACCAAATTGATACACTTTCAGACCAAGCATTAACAATATTGGTTCAAGCAACTTCACCACACAAAATCAACTAAATTCAATATACATTTTTCACGCATTAGTATACAGTAGATCGGACATTCTCCATAGTAAATTTGAAAAGTCAATAAATCAGCCGAGTGCCCACCTGTCGCTGCTTTTTATTAAAAAAGTTCTCACTGTTCGTGGCAATTTAATTTAAAAAATTTTGACCCGACGCCGACGGGAAGAGATATTTGTGAATTAATTCGTAGAGCAGCCTGAATTATTCCAATGGATTTCTTAGAGGAATTAAAGATTTTTCTTGAGATAGTTTTCTGTATAACTGAAGATCGGAAATGGAAATGGATGGTTTTCAGTGGATAAGTTAGTGAAGAGATTTTTATATCAATTGATAATAATCTCAAAAGCCCGGTAGGCAAGTTTACGAACAATTTACACTAGAATTAAATAAATAAATAATGAATTAAAATTAAACAAATATAATTAAAATTAGTTAATTAATTAAATTTTAATTACAATTTAAACTCCATTTTTCTATTCTTGTTTAAGGCTATGATAACCGACTTTTAAAGATTATATATAACGAAGATCACGTCTAAACTAGTAGTGTTAATGATTTGGAAAAAAAAAATGTTAAATTAGAGCTTTTTTTAATTAACGTAATATGTGAATATTTGATATTAAGTTTATATTACATAGTGAAATTAATTTGTAAAATTATGTCTAACACGGTTAAAAAACTGAAAATCACGCAAACAGCTTACTACATACCTAAGTACTCTCTTCCTACTCAAATCTACTTTACAAGGCAGCCAAAGGCAGCCCTTTGTACCCATAACTCACAATTTCCGTACATAGATTATTACTGTGGAACTTTGCAGACGACCCTTGCTGGTTGTACATCTACATAAGCTAATTTAGCCACATAAACGACACCCGAAGGAGTTGGAACTCGTCGATACGAATAACCGCTCGATAGGCTTAGGGTTGCTCAAACCTGTTTAATGGTTGGTTCGTGTATTGGTTAATTAATAGCAGGTGGCAGTGACAAAAATCTGGAAACTTAAACGCCAACTAAAAACAAAACAAATTATTTTTATTTGGAACATATCAGCAGCACAAATAGTACTAGAAATAGGGACCTATTAGTTCAACCAGATTTCAGACTGGCTAAAGTAGACTCATCTTTCATGGGGTACTGTTTAAAATATTACAATAAAATTCCTCCCGACATATAATATAATAATATAATACCAGCCTATAACTGTCCCACTGCTGGGCAAAGGCCTCTTCTCATACAGAGAAGGCACGAGCATTGATCACCACGCTTGCTCAAGACGGGTTGGCGATTTCAGACTTATATTAACAATAAGTCCAGGTTTCCTCACGATGTTTTTTCCTTCACCGATATCAGTAATGTCCAAGATAAACTCAGAAAGTACATATGAATTGAAAAAGTCACATTGGTACTTGCCCAGATTTGAACCCACAACCTCATGCATGAGAGGCGAGGCCTTAACCAACGGGCCATCATGACACGACATATTTGAACTGAATGAGAATAAACTTAAATCTTGTATAAAACGCACACTATGCAGGCAGGCATATTATAAGTTAGGGGATTACATCGCTGATAAAAATGCTTGGCTGAATGCTGATCCTGCTCCACAACCACAACTAATTGATTAACATTTGACAATAATTTTGGAGCTGCTGAAGAGTGTAAGACTATGTTTGCATTGTATAAACTCAATATCCTTTGTATTATATAATTGCATAGCACAGGTGTGAGTACTATGTACTATAGAGCTACCATTGACCGGGTAATATGTCTTTCATTGACTTGAATGTGCCCTGGCGGCTGAGAGTATGTCATACTTAGATGTCTCGCTGATGGTGGCGTGTGTGTTGGATCATTTAACTTCCTTCAAAATGGTTGAGTTGAATGGTGCTAATCCATGCGTCATGTTCTGGAACGGGCGCCGTCAGTTGAGACTGGTCATCTCTTAGCTGCCACGGGTTATTTTAATTATTTTATTTTGTTTCTATTTGTTGTACCTACTCTGGACGCTTTTAACGTGTAAGTTTTTTATTTTTTTTATTTTTACATCGTTCTCACATTTTGTTATAAATTCAACATTATAGATGTAACTAATATTTTTGTAACAATTTAATTTAAAAGAGTTTCCATAGAGTTTCTTGCCCGTTCTTCTCCATAGGTACCTACTACGCTTTGTAATGGGCATGTAGCTTCATTTTTCTTACTGACCGACTCCTTGACAATTCAAAAGTGCCTGTAAATGGTTTAATTGAAATAAATGATTTGAGTTTGAGTTCAATCTCAAACACTTCAACAAACCCACACACAAAAAAAAAGAAAAAGGGTGGTGATCAGCTCATAAGCTGAATAAATAACTGCTTTAATAGAGCCGCTTATCATATAGGGGCTCTATTAAAGCATGAAATAAGTCAAACGATCCCAAAACATGCAAGTTAACTGAAAGAAAATATGTCGTCAAACACACAGTCATCCAGAAATTTATGTCTCTCCCCCTCAAGCATTTTAGACAAATCGTAGTAAAGTTTGGTACATTATTTTCGCTTTGTTTGCAATGTTAGACAAATCTCCCCTGAGATCTAAAATAAGAGCTTTCCTTTAAAACTCTTTTAGAATTTTAAAACGTTTGAAGTTCGTCGCTAACTTTGATAAAACGATTTGAAGCGTGTACGTACTTTGTACGATGAGAAAATTACATGCATTAATTTTATTCGAACATTTACAGATTTGTTCTAGTACTTCTTTGGTCTTGATTCTTGATTTACTGCTGCCGGTTTTCTCACTAAACTAAACTCAATCTAGGTTTATGTACGAAATCGTTGACCGATTCTTTAAAAAATGGACAGTCATAAGGACTGCTGACAGAAGTGAAAACACAAAACTTTTGAATAAACTCAAAACTCAAACTCAAATCATTTATTTCAATTAAACCATCTACAGGCACTTTTGAACTGTCAAGGAGTCGGTCAGTAAGAAAAATGAAGCTACATTCCCATTCCAAAGCGTAGGTACCTATGGAGAAGAACGGGCAAGAAACTCCATGGACCCTCTTTTAAATTAAATTGTTACAAAAGTATTCGTTACATCTATAATGTTGAATTTATAACTAAAAGTGAGAACGATGTAAAAATAAAAATAATAAAAACTTACACGTTAAAAGCGTCAAGCGTAGGTACAACTAATAGAAACAAAATAAAATAACCCGTGGCAGCTAAGAGATGACCTACTGTTCTGTTGATGATAAACTGTTCTTTTATACATAATTATAAGGTGTATCTATTCAAACATGAACAATTTTAAGAGCTACACCTATAAGCTGGTAAAGAAGCCATGGAAACGATTTTTTAATTTTTTATGAGTATATTATTAAAAAAATTAAATCATTTAAAATTACTTGATATGATGATCAATTATCAAAATTCACCGCGCTTATGCCACTACCGTCACAGCGTCCGGGCGGGCCATTCATAGAATAAGTAAGTTGGTAGATTTTTTTGCAAAATGTCTCAAGCAATTTTAAAATTATTTAATTCTGTAACAACAAAAAAACTTAGATTATTTTTTTTTTCGCTCTCATGGCTTTTTTACCACCTATAGATGTTTCTCTTAAAATATTTCGTGTATGAATAGATACACCTTATAGCTCATGAAAACATTCGGTGACGATGACGCGAGTTCCATGATTTTTGTTCTCCCAAAAAGTACACATATAAACACAGTATGCATATAGCTCATGGAAAGCGTTCGATGACGATGACGCAAGTTCCATGATTTTTGTTCACCCAAAAAGTACACATATATACACAGTATACATATAGCTCATGGAAAACGTTCGGTGACGATCGGGAAACCATAAGTTTTTCCTGTACCAAAAAGTGCTCAACGCGCCTAAATAAGTTTTCACTTCCAAAAATGTAGTTGTTTTTTTTTTTTGGGCTTTTGATTTTCGTGCATAGTTCCTAAATTGGGTAGGTCCTCACCCTTTCACCACGAGTAGCCAATATTTCTGTCATAAAAATTTAATATTTGCACGTATTTCGGGACCTTTTGAAGTATTATTAGACACTAGCTTCTGCCGGCGACTTCGACCGCGTAAAATTTCGGCCCACAACCCACCCCGTCGCATCGCATCGCCCGTCCGCGCAATTACTTCGTTTTCGCTTAGCGTTTTTTCCGTTTTTTGTTGTTTTGCTCGGCTCCTTAGGGGCGTAGCGTGATGTTAAATAGCTTATACACTTATTTCGTTGCGTAGTTATTTTAAAATTATGATAACTCGATGTTGATTGAAATCAAGTGATGTCAAGGACAATTTTGTTTACATTTAAATATTATATATATATATATATATATTTGGACAATAATTAAAATTATGCTGACAAAACTCCCTCGCAAATAATGCATTAATTTCGAACAAATTTGGTTCCCATAAAAAAAGGTTATAGTGAGTCAATCTTAAAAAAAGATTAAAAAAAAAAAAATCCATCATACATTATATTTGCGTAATTTAAACCGTTTACGGAGCGCACAAAACGGAAGCTCTCAAAAAGGAATCATTTTTACCGTTTTTTGTAACATTTTTAATTCATGCTCCACTTCATTTAGTCGTAACGTGATGTGATATAGCCTTCCTCGATAAACGGACTATCCAACACAAAAATAATCTTTCAATTCCAACCAAGTAGTTCCTCAGATTAGCGCGTTCAAACAAACAAACAAACTCTTCAGCTTTATTATATTAGTATAGATTGAAAGTGAAGCGTACAGACATGTCACATCCGGATACTACTCACCCACTTTTTTAATGGAAAGTGTGTTTATCCACATGTAACAGGGGGTAAACCTATTAGATAGATAGATAAAACATTTATTCAGTACACACAAAAGACATAGCACAACACACAAGAGCACAAACGATTAAAAATTTGATGAATATTATTAAACAGAAAAACATGACATAATTCTATTAAATAACAAATATACAAGGTGCGGTGTCAACCGCTATTGGCATCAACCGGACCCAAATTCAGACTCCGGGCTAATACTGAGGAATTCCACACGGAAAAATCCAATACCACTTTGCCCGGACCGAGAATTAAACCCAGGACGCTCAGCAGTAGCGCTTGTAACAAATAGACATGACGACGATGATGATGACTTGTGGAAATGAGATTTCCAACAAATTTAAAGTCAGCTGGTATTTATTTCGCAGGCAATTTGTATGATTCCGCTTTTTACAAACGGCGGCGTCCGTTTAAAAACGCTCGCAGATAAGAAATATGTCGTAGGCAAAATGTAATTATATTTCTTACTAATATCATAGAAGTTGCTTTCCAATGGTTATAAGGATATTTAATAAACTACCAAAATCGTATAGGGAACTTCCAATCAATCGATTTAAAACAGCGTTAATCAAGGACTTATAGAAAAATCATTCTATTCTGTGAAGGAGTATTTAGACTTTAAAGATAGACACTGAGATGTTACTATTACAACTTGACAAATACTTGACATTTAAATTTAATAACTATGATTTATGTAACAATTTTATTCTATTAGCTTCGTTTATTTAATTCATGTACCTAATCAATAATTTTGCATGCTAGTTTTAGCGAATTGTTTTAGAAACTTTAAAAAAACCTGACCATCTTTAATGTACTACAATTCTTGCAAATTAATTTCATTTCATTTCATTAAGCGCTCGCCGGCTGCTGCTCCAGCACCTCTCGCTTCGCTCGCTCGGCTCGCGCGCAGTTGGTCACATTTCTAACCTTTTAACCTTTTTAACACACACAGTTTTAAGGTTTTTTTACGCCCAATGAAGGGTTCCGTAGTTGGGGTGAGTTTATCCCAAGAACAAACTAAACATTGCAGTTAAAAAAACATGTTCTCCCATACATCAACTGCAAATTTAAGTTGGTCGACTATTACTCGGTAACTTGTAAAAGCTACTTAGCTTATAGATACTACTGCTGTGAATTTTTTCACATACCTAAATACAATCATATGGCTGGCAGGGGGGGAGACACTTGACTCTAACAAAAATTTGCACTTCAAAGCTTAATATTATGCAAACGCATCCCTGAATCGAAAACTGGCTTCAAAAACTTAATATTTTGGAACGACCGGTACAACAATACCCACAACAACCATTTTTATTCACATAATACTATTTTCATTTCCAAGATTAAATTTTACCATTTAGTCGGAACCATGCTAAATTAGTATCTGAGCTAAGCTGCGGACAGACAGACGAACATGGCGAAACTATAAGGGTTCCTCGTTGACTAAAGAACAAAAAAAAAAAAACGATTGAATGTTATTTTTTCCCACTAAATAAGTACACTCGATTACAATCAAAATCAAAATCAAAATATTTTATTTCACATAAACCTACATGGGCACTTATGAAACGTCAGAAGCTAGGTGCACGGTTCCAATTAGTCGTTTCCTATGGAGAAGAGCCGGCAAGAAACTCCACGGTTACTCTTTTAAAAATAATTGGCTTTATAATATTATTAAATAACAGTGATAATAGGTATGGGAGGACAATGTAGGCCTTTCAATAATTACCAGGTACTTAACAAAATAGAAAAGTGCCAATAAATCTACACTCTACTAGGCCTATAACGTTCTCACATTCACAAAATAGAAAATAATCTAAGTATTACTGTTACTGTTACTGTTAGCCTGCATCATCCCACTGCTGGGCAAAGGCCTCTCCCCATGACTTCCAGCTCTTTCGATCCAGGGCTAATGTGGACCACTGGTCGTTTGTTTTCTCCAGCTCGTCCCGCCATCTTCTACGGGGTCTGCCGCGGCGCCTTCTTGCTGTGTCAGGGCTCCACATAGTGGTAATTTTGGCCCACAGTTCATTGGGCATAGGGCAGACGTGGCTAACCCAGTCCCACTTTAGCTTAGCGGATTATTGAACAACGTCAGTAATCTGTGTTTTGGAGCGCAGTGTGGTATTGCGAATACGGTCTGTCAATTTGACGCCTAGAATACTGCGCTCCATCGCACGTTGGCAAACCCTAAGTTTGGACTTTTGAATGTTTGTCAAAGACCAAGTCTGGGATCCATAGGTCAAAATGGGAAGAATGCACATGTCCATAATTTTTCGTTTGAGTGACAAAGGCAGGTTTCCTTTCAGAAGCTCTTTCATGGACCAGTAGCTCTTATAGGCATTTTCGGTTCATCTTAAGACTTCCTTGTCCTGTCTGGAATGGAAAGCGACTAACTGGCCCAAATAGATGTATTCATGGACATAGTGCAATTCCTCACCATTCACTCTGATCCTATATTTAGTGGTGTTTGACATCAGCTTGGTCTTCGACATGTTCATCGCCAGTCCAACCTCAAGGCTTGCGTCACTGAGTTGGTTTAACATTAGCTCCAGTTCTGCCGCCGTGGAAGAGAATACGACAATGTCGTCAGCGAAGCAGAGGTTTATTAATCGCACCCCACCGACTTCAATGCCGCTTCCCTCCCAACTTGTCGCTATTTTTAAACACTTCTTCGAGAGCGCTATTAAAAAGTTTGGGTGAAAGCGGGTCTCCTTGTTTGACACCTTTTTCAATACGGAATGATGGTCCGGCTGTTTGTAATCTAATTGAAGCAGTGCTGTGTAGATAAACATTACGAAGTAGGTTGATGTAGGTGGGATCAATATCTAGGTTGTTCAGTCTAAGTATATAAAATATTAATGACATGATTGCAATTACAACTACAGTAACATATCTGAATAAATATCATGTCCACAAAAGCCACTAATAAAGAATTTGAATTCGATTTGTAGGTAAATAATGTCAAATAATGAAAAGATTATGTCAAGGAAGTATGTAAAAAAATAATTAAAAATTCTAAATAAACATCGTTATTTGGGAGCAGTTAATAGACATTGACATAGTTATGTTGTTTATGAGGTACCAGGGAAGCCACATGTGCAGAAGGAATTATTGCCAAACTTCCTTGTTTTCAACGTAGTCTTTTATCTTATAATATGCTTTTTGATAAGGACACGTTTGATGTGGGTTTTGAACTTTCCATCGCTAAGTTCTGTAACCGATTTTGGCAACTTGTTATAAAAGCGGATACTGTTTATAAGAAATGACTTGCTAGTTTTAGTTAATCTGAATTTGGGTATCACAATTTCATGTTTACTACGTGTATTTATATTATGGAAATCGTTTCTTACGAGTATTTTGAAAAGTCCTAAGTTTTTGCGAACACACAAAATACTTTCTAAGATATAAAGAGAAGGCAAAGTTAGTATATCAATTTCTTTGAATTTATTTCTAAGGGACTCACGAGGACCCATTTTATAGATGTCGCGGATTGCTCTCTTTTGTAGAATGAAAATGGAATCTACGTCAGCGGCCGATCCCCACAGCAGAACGCCATAAGACATAATACTGTGGAAATAAGCAAAGTATACTAACCTAGCTGTGGCTATATCAGTTAACTGCCTTATTTTTCTTACTGCATATGCAGCTGAACTTAATCTACCTGAAAGAGCTCTAATGTGGGTGCCCCATTGCAATTTCAAATCTAAAGTAATTCCTAGAAATACAGTTTCCGTAATAGCATCTAGTTTCTTGCCATCAAGTTTTAAATTTAAACCCACTTGGGGTACATTTGGTAATGAGAACTTAAGACATTTAGTTTTATTCGCATTAAGTAAAAGATTATTAGCTGCGAACCATTTTGAAAGAACAGCGAGACTATTGGTGACATGTACCTAAGACATCCGTGTCTTTTATATCTATTTTAAAAATTAGAGATGTGTCATCAGCAAATAGAATTATATCCGATAAGTTAGCCATCATGTAAGGAAGGTCATTAATATAAACTAGAAATAGAAAAGGCCCAAGAATTGAAACTTGAGGCACGCCCATCTTAACTAGAGACCCCGAGGAAGTCGCCCCGTTAACGTGTACTTCAAAGACAATCGACATCAAAGTGTATAAAAATAAATGATTGATCACCATCAACTCATAAAGCTTTACTTTCACGTAACTTTCCGGGTTCTTTATCGTATTCAATATTTTCATGTACTTATTGCTTTAGCTTCAGAACGGCCTAAAAAATAACAGCGCACATAAAAAGTGAGTAGATTTCTGAAATAACATAACTACATGATTGCGTACTTACCTTTTTATGCCTACCGAAAAACGACTTTAATTTTAGCCAAGATTAGGTATAAGCATAATATTTCGTTTTATATTACTGCGATGAAGAAAAATCGGTATATCTATAATATTACCTCATCATCTGCCTCGCCTTTTTCCAACCCTACAGACATAAAACCCGTCTGGTCGGAGGATCCTCCCTTTTCTACTTTTCTATAGAGGATGAGTGAACTGTACACCCTGTTCCTCATACCTCTTTTTATATATTGAATGCAAACGAATTTATATCATATTTATGTAGGTACAATTTAATCCCAAAATATCTGAATTCCAGTAAATATTAGTATTCAAGCGTCCAAAGTAACACAAATGTGCATATTTACGCCATAGTAAGGCGCATGTCCCACTGCCGACGAGGAAGCGACTAGCTAGCAACGATTTTCTCGCTCAAGAAAGATACAAAAGATTGAAAGTAAAAGAAATGCATATATTAATAGTTGATCGTTGGCTGTTCACTCTGCCCGGCGTGTACTCATTTGTTGCAGCGACAAGAGTTTCGTTTCGATTTTTGTTTTTGTAATTATATTTGATTACTACGTTGTTTATTTATAAATATTATATATTAGGTAAATATGGTGAAACTATTTATACTTCCCGTCACTTGTCCCTAAAGGTTCATTAGAAAACCAGCGTCAGACATCTGTCTGGTATTAATGCTGAAATAAACCTTTTTGACGTAGCCGTGAAGCACACACTATTCTCGTTAAAACATTATTTTCACTTTCTATTTTGTTATTAATTGTATACCTATTGTGTTTCACGAACTGTGAATAAAAATAAACGTTATCCTATCTTTTCTGTCTTTCTATCAAAGAGAGTACTCGCTCATCGACGCTCGCTTGGCGAGAAGAACACTCTCTAAGAGACACTCACACTCACGCTTGGTACCCATACCAGCGAGACATCGTTGGTGACCGTCCCGCCCTCTCTACTCGTTGCTCGCCAATTCGTTTTTAGTTGCTAGCTCTACTCGCTTCTCGTTAATCGCCGGCGGTGAGACGGGTGCCTAAGTGCAAACAGCCTCTGAGCCGTCAAATATCAAGCGAATAAACAGTTTATACGTCCGTTGTACGTAGTGACGTAGTACTCCGAACGACGGACGGAGCGACTGCCTATCTGACCACCCAACCCAGTCACTAATAAATTGTAACACACTTGTACCTTTCGCTGTGTTGACATCGGCGACTCTAGGAATTCCGTCGGAGCCAGGAAATAATCTGCTGAATCATCCTAGATGCCAGCATAGAGGGGGTGTCTGGTCATCCTTGATCAGCACCAAATCATCAAGCTGAAAATTTTTGCCATTTACTTTCCACTTTGTCCTCTGTTGGAGTTCTGAGACGTACTCGGAGGCCTAGCGCTTCCAGAAATGCTGTCTTGCTTGTTCGATTCGCTGGTAGCAATTGAGACGGTCCACGTTCGAGTCCATGATTCTTGGTGTGGGCAGTGAAGTTAATGACCTGCCAATCAAAAAGTGTCCCGGGGTGAGGGTCTGGAAATCGTCGGGTGAAGGGCTGAGAGGACATAGGGGGCGACTGTTTAGGATAGCTTCTATCTGAGTGAATACGTACCGTGGTTAATCCTTCGAGTGTTAAGTGAGACTGGCCTAGAATTCTATGTAAGTGAAATTTAGCTGATTTCACGCCAGCCTCTGCCATTCCATTGAAATGAGGAGCATACGCGGGTGAGAAGCGGAATTCAATCCCATGGCGAGCAGCAAAATCCTCAATAGGTTCATTGTTACACATTAGAAAGCTACCTATTTCTTTAGAGGCAGCTACAAAATTACGACCGTTGTCGCAGTAGATAGTAGAGAATAGTGTAGTAGTGGATAATGTTAAATGCCTCACCTAAACAGTAGCAAATATTGGTTCTTCGTGCAATTGTTTAGTGTGTTCTGAAAGTGGTACTTTGTTGGGCAAAATAAAGTTTCAAGAGATTTAAAAGAAAAACCGGCCAAGTGCGTGTCTTATCACGCACAATGAAGGATTCCGTTGTTGGGATGAATTTATCCCAAGAACAAGCTTAACATTGTAGTTGAAAAACATGTTCTACCATACAGAACATGTTTTACAACTGTAAACGTAAGTTGATCGACTTTTGCACGGTAACTTGTAAAGCCTACTTAGCTGTGAATAGTTCTCCTTTTAACTTCGTTACATAAACTACTGCTGTGAATAATTTTACATAATATATCCAAATACCACCACCATTTAGCTTGCAGGGGGGGGGGACACACACTTGACTATAACAAAAATTTGCACTTTCAAGCTTAATATTAATAACACTAGAATACTCCGGGAAAAGAGGAAAATTACTAGAATGTTGTAAAGAATATCTTCGTACCCGAAGTTATCACGTCAAAGTTGACCCCAGCCTAAGCAGACCCATCAACCCGTGATGGTCTTTTGAGGAAAGAACCACACAGATTTGAGTGGATCTGTCTAGGCAGTGCACGCATTAGGGCCGGTTGTTTCAAACAGTTCGTTAATATAACATACGTACGTCAAATAATAACGATTACATATGATGTTTAACGTTCGTTAAATACAAAGCGTTATTTCACTGCATAAAAACCGATCGTCAAAGTTCAAATGTAAAAGAATAACGTTAACCAGTGGGCATGACACCTGTTACTATAATCGTTATTTTTTAACGAACGTCAAGGGCATAATTTTGTGGCGCTGCCGTAGGTCAGCCGGCAGCGGCTGGTTGGCGCGGATAAATGGCGCTAACTAACGTCAAACCGTTGTTTCACACGACAACGAACGATACCGAAGAAAAGACATTTGGGCAGACCGTATAAAGCACTAATACTGCTAAGCAAAGAAAAATATTAAAAAAAAGAACCACGTTCATAGTAATTGAAAACAATCTATCAATCAGCTCCCTTCCTACCTATCGCAGTCCACTGCTGGATATAGGCCTCTGCCAGGCTGCGACACAACACTCTATCATCCGTCTTCAGCATCCAGACTGGGGGGCGTCCCACGCTATGCTTACCGACACGTGGTCTCCACTCCAGGACTCGTCTGCTGCATCAGCCATCGGTCCTTCAACAAACAAGGCCAGCCCACTGCTTGCTTACTCTGCAAGCTATGTCGATAACTCCGGTTCCTTTCCGGATAATTTCATTCGGTAATTAAAGTAACGGTAATACTTCTAATAGTAAATATTCATGTCATTGCATATATAATATTCATCAATTATCAGTGTGTGTATGTAGTATAGATAGAGGAGTACTTTCAAAAGTGTCGCTGTAAATGTTATACATTAAAGCACAGACATATTTATCTGATAACTAGATGCATAAATTTGTAAAATGTGGTTACCTAGTAATTAATATATTTTAAGCAAAACTTGTACTATTGCATGCTAAATATTAGCCAAATGTGTGTTACTAAATATTTTATATAAAAACTTCATGTACCTACCATATTTGATGCAATAAATGAATTGAACTGAATTAAAAAATATATCAAAATAGTTAAGGGGAATACTAATATAATTTGCAGGCCAGCGCTAGTCGTAGTAGGAAAATTTGTAATTATTTTGTTAACAATTCAGAACTTTTAGAATCAGTACAGAGTTTTCACTTTTACATCACATTTGCCATCAACATTACGTAGAAACAATGGCTTATCGAATAGATTCCCTGATTGGGTCGAGTTTGAATGGTCCTTGCTTTTCAATTTCCGTTGCGATCCGGTTCAAGGCAGGGTGGCCTTGTACCTCGTGGGTGTGTGGAATAAAAAGCTACGTCGTAGAGTTTAATTAAAGGTTCTATTAAAGGCAATTCTTAATAGGATGTTGAACAGACATATCTTTTTTCCAACCTATACACCGTGGCATTTTAGTCGTCTTACAAAGACAGCCTACTTCATGTATCCACTGACTACTAATCATTCATTTAAAAATATATATATATATTTATGAACACTTGTTTTTTTTTTTTTTAATTAATTATGACGCATGACATAGTTCAAAACACCCTGTTATGAGTGCAGTCCGAGGCTTGTGTTACAAGGGAGCCAGCTGTCACGAGATTCTCGTCATGAGGGACCGCAATATCAACAATCATTACACGGCGCTCTCGTCGATGTATCACCACAATATCAGGCTTATTGGCTACAATAGTCCTGTCTGTGATGATAGATCGATCTCAGTACAATGTGGCATTACCATTCTCGAGAACTGGGTCGGGCACATACTTGTAGTATGGTACTTCGGAGTCCACAAGGTGGTACTGCAAGGCTAGTTGCTGGTGGATAATCCTAGTCACTAAATTGTGTCTGTGCAAATACTCGCCCTTAGCAAGACGAGAACAACCGGAAACAATATGTCGAAATGATTCACCGGGACGGTGGCATGCCCGACAGATGTCAACCGTACCATCCTTCACAATGTATTTCCGATAGTTATTCGTCATGATAACTTCATCCATAATCGCACAGACAATACCTTCGGTTTCCCCAAAGAGGTCGCCGAAACGCAGTGAGGATATAGACGTTAAAAAGTTTACATCAGGCTCATGGAGGGCCCGGAAAAACCGTCCGTGACGCTCTTTGCCTTGCCATACTTCCTTACGATCGTTAGTATCAAGTACTGCAGGTTTGCGCCAGTTCTCTTCAGCTGCAAACCGCTCTCACTTACACTTTCGGCAACACACAAAAGCCCACTAACTTTATCTAATCCGTGAGTCGCACCCCTGTCACAACTTTGTTTATAAAGAGCAGTATACTGAACCGTTTTATGTGATCCACAGTGAACTGTCATTTTTATAGGGCTACTTTTTATTAGTTTTTTTAGATCACGACTGCTTATACCTCTCCAATCGAAGGGTGACTTTTCGGCTCGAAGGACCAAATTAATAGGACTAAGGACCAATTGTGTAGCGTTGCTGTTTTACTTGTATAACGTTATTAGGACGCATCCTACCCGCATAATGGCGCCAGGTTAGTCTAGATTCGGATGCAGCAAAGATAAATCTCGATCTAGTTGCTTGGAATTGCAACATTTATTGGTGATTTAATTACAGGCTGATCAATGTATCTGATTAGGACACAGCAAAAAACTAACAAACTATTAAATTCTGAACGCTCCATACCCGTAACAGAGCGATCAGAATCTAACAATAATGATGACTGAAATAAATCAAATGGAACAGAAAGACATCTTTTCAAAAAATATATAATGAAGAACCACTGCACTAACGCTGCGTATTGGCGTCCTTTTTATTTTAAGATCCTTTAACTTTGGCATGGAAAAAAAAAGTATTCTGGATTAACTCTTTATGTACTTTTAACCCAGAAAACTTTTCAAGTACCTAGGAGAAACGAAGCTGCGGGCACAGCCAGTCAACACATAAGTCCAATAATTATGAACCGTATCAGAATAAGTATCTTAAAACAAAAAACTGTAGCAACGTACAGAATTCCTGACCTTACCTTCTTGGTAATAAAGAGCGATTTCCCATGAAACCTCAAGAGATCGATATCCTTCAGACCGTATCGGATAACAAAGGTATGGGGAAAATATGTGTCAGAGTACTCGAGAGAGGAAATTGAATAACAAATCCTTCAGTCGGCCTTCGAATAAGTGTGTGTATCCTACATTTTTGATTTATTGTAGTCCCGGACTTTGATTTCTTGGACTTTGGGGAAGCAATGTTGCACGAGTATGCTGTGGGTTTTTGGATTGAATTTCTGTGGAGATATTTTTTGGGAAAAGATTAATGAACTCAAAAAGTGCTGTCCTTGTATTTTTTTTTGCCATATCTTGATGTCTAGAGATAACGTCAGGAATAAGAGAGCTCATTAATTTGGATTGGCTAGGACAAGGGCGTCCCCCAAGCATCGCAACAACCAACCTATTTACCTACGACTCAATACACGCTACGAAAGTTGATACCATAAAACACGAATGACACAGTCCTACTATCAAACACCACCACTGGTCATCAATTGAATGCTCAAAAGAAGTCGCAACACTTATGAATGTAGAATATAGAATATCTATTAATCCTCTGATAATGAGATATTAACTGAGCATGGAAACTCGATTATATTCCACATTTTCCGAACTACTAACACTAATTCTAATTCAAAATCTCAAACTACACAGATCAAAGTCAAACTTAACTCTAACTAAAAGCATTTATTCCAAATAATCCGATTACAGACACTTTTAAATTTATTGTCAAGGGGTTGGACAGTCAGAGAGATGAAACTAAGTGCCCATTTCAAAGCGTAGTAGGTTCCTATGGAGAAGAACGGGTAGGAAACTCCACGGACACTCTTTGAAATAAAAATATTGTTACAAAATATTGGTTACATAATTCATGTGAAAACAATGTAGAAAGACGTGCACGTTAAAAGCGTCCAAAATAAAAAGATAAAAACAATTCAAAACATAAAATAAATTAAATAAAAAACAAAAACTTCTGATCCACATCAAAGACAGCAACTAGAACGAAAACAAAAAAAAATCTTCCGCAAAATAGCCAATACACTCATGAACTCGATCTGACAGGATATCCATAACAAGAGAACTCCATTGCGCCGAGCAGAACTCATTTGACCTAGTTTTTCGTGGCAATTAGATTGTTCGCCCCCAAGCTTTGATATATTGATACTTGTACCAGTTTTATGAGGATATATAGCTGTTTTGATGTTTACAGTTCAAAGCAGTAGGTGTACTCATGTTAAGGAATGGTGGTGTTCTGTTTATGGGACAGGAGAAATGAAGTAGACTTCAGATGGATGGGGAAAAAGGCATGCAAAGCTGTTGGGAACTTATCGTCTTTCTGACTCGTCAATGCAGAGGACACATAGTGACATTATTATAGTAATGTTAAAGATAATAAGAGTAAAGAAAAATCCGCAAATAAAAATGTGGTAAGCACTGAAGACCTATTAGTTTAGCTGGCAGTAACTAAAAAGGACATGCAAAACTGTTTGGAACTTATAGTTCTTATGCCTTCTGAATGCGGAGGACAACTAGTAACATAAATATAGCAATGTTAATAGATAATAAGGGTAAATAACAATCTGCAAATACAATAGTGTGGTAAGCACTGAAGACCTATTAGTTTAGCTGGCAGTAACTAAAAAGGACATGCAAAACTGTTTGGAACTTATAGTTCGTATGCCTTCTGAATGCGGAGGACAACTAGTAACATAAATATAGCAATGTTAATAGATAATAAGGGTAAATAACAATCTGCAAATACAATAGTGTGGTAAGCACTGAAGACCTATTAGTTTAGCTGGCAGTAACTAAAAAGGACATGCAAAACTGTTTGGAACTTTTAGTTCTTATGCCTTCTGAATGCAGAGGACAACTAGTATCATAAATATAACTATGTTAATAGATAATAAGGGTAAATAACAATCTGCAAATACAATAGTGTGGTAAGCACTGAAGACCTATTAGTTTAGCTGGCAGTAACTAAAAAGGACATGCAAAACTGTTTGGAACTTTTAGTTCTTATGCCTTCTGAATGCAGAGGACAACTAGTAACATAAATATAACTATGTTAATAGATAATAAGGGTAAATAACAATCTGCAAATACAATAGTGTGGTAAGCACTGAAGACCTATTAGTTTAGCTGGCAGTAACTAAAAAGGACATGCAAAACTGTTTGGAACTTTTAGTTCTTATGCCTTCTGAATGCAGAGGACAACTAGTAACATAAATATAACTATGTTAATAGATAATAAGGGTAAATAACAATCTGCAAATACAATAGTGTGGTAAGCACTGAAGACCTATTAGTTTAGCTGGCAGTAACTAAAAAGGACATGCAAAATTGTTTGGAACTTTTAGTTCTTATGCCTTCTGAATGCAGAGGACAACTAGTAACATAAATATAACTATGTTAATAGATAATAAGGGTAAATAACAATCTGCAAATACAATAGTGTGGTAAGCACTGAAGACCTATTAGTTTAGCTGGCAGTAACTAAAAAGGACATGCAAAACTATTTGGAACTTATAGTTCGTATGCCTTCTGAATGCGGAGGACAACTAGTAACATAAATATAGCAATATTAATAGATAATAAGGGTAAATAACAATCTGCAAATACAATAGTGTGGTAAGCACTGAAGACCTCTTAGTTTAGCTGGCAGTAACTAAAAAGGACATGCAAAACTGTTTGGAACTTATAGTTCGTATGCCTTCTGAATGCGGAGGACAACTAGTAACATAAATATAGCAATATTAATAGATAATAAGGGTAAATAACAATCTGCAAATACAATAGTGTGGTAAGCACTGAAGACCGATTAGCTGGCAGTACTCATGTCTTACTTTCAAATACTGCGAAATGTATTCTAAATGCTAGAAACGCGCACACAGTCTATTACGAGCGACAATTTTGATCAATTGCTCACCTAGAATGTCTAAACCAAAAGCTTTAGTTGAGACATTTTAGGATTAACCATAAACTCCATAAAGAAACTAAATGACTCGATACTAAATAGATACTCCAGGAAGTATGCACATTTTACTATAACAATAATATCTAAAATGTAAAACAAAATCGAAATTTTTATTCTCACTTAGCCGAAAATCAAAACAAAACAGTTCACAGAGTATATCAACGAGCCAGAATAAGCGTTACCAACTTCTAAAACTCGGGATATAATCCAGAAGGATTTGTAAATTCATTAGCCACGATAAAACTTCTCACTGAATTAAAATGGAGATTATAAAGTTTAAGGCGGCGAAGGAGGATGATTGGCAATTTTTTATGCCACCATTAAACAAGAAAGTTGGTTGATTTATTAATAAATCTCTCTGGTTTATTATCAAATATTGCGTTTTGTTATAACCATGAAGTTTTTATAACTCCTTTAATATATTTTTATTATTTTACATAATCTCTCTATTTTTATCAACCAGCCAGTTAGCAAAATTGGTAGCCTCTCCTCGTTCTGTTGTCCATTATTATCATTATCAGTCCAAAACTTACTGTACGTGGACCCATATACGGAGTCACATAAATTGGACTATGTGTTCGGCCCACTACAAAGCAGTTGACATAATATACGGTGTAGGAGTGTAATTTCAAAGCTAGATTAAGTTCGGTTTAATAGTCATACGATTTTCTACTTTTTAAAATTTCATCTGCATGGCGGAAGACTTTGTTAGCATATTGAAAGCGAAATTGGATTACTATATAGGAAAGAGAAGTTTACAAAAACATTACACATTAAATGGCATTAACAATAAACAATAACTTATAAGTTAAGAATGACAATAGACTGATATAAAAAACGTAATACCTACCTAAAATGAGCAGCATACAGTTTACTGACTTTTTCAAACAAGATTTGGAGCTCATGTTAATCTTTAAACACTCTATCTCATAATTTGCGCTTAGATAAAAATAGACTGTAATTAAAGTTCATTCCAACTTTCTCCATTTCATAATTTATTTCAAGCAAAAAGTTAGCTCAGTTAAATCCTGTACAATTTGCAATGGACATAGAAATAATTGGATTCTATTTTAACGATTCTTTCTCTCTTTGATCTATTAATAAAGGTAATGAATTCTTTTCGTTCTTTAAAATGTTCACGTTAATCGTCCGTTTCAGTTCTAGGATTTTTTGCAGTGATTTTTTGAATTCGTTTTTGTTTACCTGTGGAATGTAGATTAAAAAAACTAAATTAAAACTGATTTGGTCCTTTAGATTTTTCTGTTTTTTTTTTAAGGTAAGTTTTTAGCCCTTGTGTTTTCACGAACTTGACTGAAGAGATATCGATATCTTTATCTATACTTGAAACGATAACAAATTTTCCGGGAACCTATTTTCCTGTAACTTCTACCACGGGTACTTGTTTGATTGCTTTGAAGCCTAATAAAGATCCTCAGAGTTTTGCTTACTTCGAGCTTCGATACGCGTATATTTCGCGCAAAATTACAATATCTACCCTAGAGCTAAGCAGTTTCTATCAGTAAAGATAGTGTCCTAAACAGTTTAGATAGAAACTACAAAGCACTACCTGCTATGCTCCTTACATACTCCTTTTGCTTCGTACATCTGGTCATACACGGACGCCGGTTGCGAGTGGTACCTTTCTGAAGAACATCACCAATAAGGTCTGTACCTATATAGGGTGTATCTATTCAAACACGAAATATTTTAAAAGATACACCTATATGGGGTAAAGAAGCCATGAAAACGATTTTTTTTATAATCCGAGTATATTATTAAAAAAAAAAAATAATTTAAAATTACATGATATGATGATCAATTATCAAAAGGGACCGCGCTCGTGCCGCCACCGTTGCCGCGTCCAGGCGGGTCATTCATAGAATAAAAAAAAGTGAGTAAAGTTTTTTTGCAAAATTTCTCAAGCAATTTTAAAATTATAATAATTATCTAAAAATATAAAACACCTGAATTAAAAATTTTTTTTCGCTGCTTTGGCTTTTTTAACACGAAATATTTTATGACAAACATCTATAGAGATGTTTGACTTAAAATGTTTCGTGTATGAATAGATACACCCTATATACCTAGATCTGTTTTCAAACTTCGAATTAAAAGCAGCCATCTTAGTTTTCACCTACTCCCCAATCGTCTAGCTGTATTTCAATGTTAATTAAATAAATAAATTACAATTTCGGTCGTCGGTCGCCATCCTATTATAAGTTAAGGCACTAAGGAGCGGAGGCATTAACTTCGTGGTCGAGTTTCATCTCCTGAGACAAACATAAGGTGGGCACTGTACACTGATGAACTATGATGTAGTTTCGATGTTGAAACTACTAAAAGCTTTTATATTTTATTTAACTTGATTGTGTCAGACAACAGGTAGGTATTTTTTATTAAGTACGTTTTAATAGAAATTGACTTGGTAAAAGCAGAAATAATAATAAATAAATAAATAATATAATATAATAGTTTATTAATATTATATAATATAATAATATTAATATAGTATACACATATAAAATTTTTTGTTAAACTATATTGTATATACATATTTTTACCAAATCCCAAATTGTGAACGAGTTACAATATTGTTATAATAATATAAATTCAATCATATATTTATTAAATTCTAATATTTGAAAATTTTAGGTATTTATCGGGACTATTATATAAGTTACATCTCAACCTACATTATACGATACTTTTTTTTAGCTATTATTACTTTTGACCTAAGTATATACTACAAAGCAATTCCAGATAGTTTTCATCACAAAATAATGATGTACACCGAAACCTTTTCTTTTAACATTACCTTATCATGACCATCCCAACTAACTCTTCCAAATCCAGATACAAACTAACTCTAAAGTAACCCGAACCAAAGAGAGACAAAACTCGATCAAACTACCAAAAAACTGTGCCCTGAAGAGTAACATAAAATGCTATCTCATTTAAACTTTGTGCAGTAAAACGTTTGAATCTATTGCTTCGTGTGTTTGTAAGGAAAACTGCTAAATATGTCATGAGGTTGAACGTGGAGTTTGTTTCGAACAAGTTTTGAAAGGGGATGCAAGGTCGGTTTTCAGACCTTGGAGTCTTATTTTGGTCTTTTGAGTCACTCGATACTTTGTTTTGTGAAAAGAGGTTTTGAAATGGTGCTGTCGTTTATGAAGGTATTATTTCTTTTTTGTAATGTATTTTGGTGCCGTGTAGTGCCGGACGTAAAGAATAGCACCACCCTATTTTCTCCCGCGGGTGTCGTTAAAGGCGACTAAGGGACTTACTAGAGAATGGGCAGCAGCGTTCTCTATGCATTTTTAACACCATACTGCGATCGCAAACCCGTCTGCCAAGCGTGGCGATTATGGCAAACCCCCTCAATTGGGGGAGGCTTATGTCCAGCAGTGGACGTCTTTCGGCTGAAATGATGATGATGATGATGAACAATAAGAGCATGGGCTATTATTGCTTTATAAGATTTAAGAAGATGTCCAAATTCTACAAGTAAAGCTATTTTCACTCATTCTTTGAAATACAAGGAAGTACAAGAAACGAAATAAATCAACGTCTTCCAAATACAATTTGCTGTACATTTCAATCCGAGCTCCCAGTCAGGAAAGTGGCGCCATCTATCATCGAAACCCCTGGACGTCGATACGTTACATAGGTGGCGAGCTGTATCGTAGTACTTAACATTGATCGATCGTCATTTGCTCACTAGAAAGCCGCCGCCTTTGTACTGCTGTAAAATGTGTGTGTCTAGTTATAGGTAATGTTTAGCGGTAAATGTATTCTTGTTAATTATGGAAAAGTAATGGCATATGGGAGCTACATCTACCAACTAACTGCAGTACTTTTTTTTTTTAAATGGCAACTCCGAGTGTAACCCACGAGGGGCTCGGACTCTTTAACCGGACTCTCCTGTGGTGCCTTAAGCTCCTAACGGAATTTTAAGGCCTCCAGCCAGGGGCATACTTAAAGCTAAATAGATTCCGTCTGCTCGCTAAGGGCACCCCCTGCGGGGTACGAACCTCGGCTTGGCTTATTATAATATTACCATATTTAGGGCAGAGTCGGAGGAGGGGGGAGGGTGGCAAGGGACCGTCGGTGGCTGGATAAAATCATTGTTTTGATTATTATCATGGGGAGTTTGGACTAAATGCTGCTCAGCTAAAACGCGTGCTGGCGCTTCGTTTGAAAGCATGGGTCGGGGAGAACACTGCTGTACAGTTTGGCAAAAGTATTTATAGCATTTTTTTGTAAAACTTAGGATGTCTCCACAAATAATAGCATTTTCATATTTTTTTTTTTTTGTTTTCATTTAGGTACTACACATGAAATAGCATAGAAACCATCTAAGTGTTAGGTTCATTTATTTGAATTTTTTAAGTCAACTAAACTGACATATCGATTATTCGGAACGATTATTTACTCGTATGTGGCAGCACCAAGCGGTGACGTTTGACAAGTGGTCAAGGGAGGCGCGGTCTGCAGTGCTATTCTGTAACCATCTCACCGTGAAAACTAAGGTGAAGTGAGCGTGAAGTGAGCTGTCAACAGTGTCAACCTCAAGCATCAGGTGGAATTTCACGTCACTTCAAGCTCACTTCACCTAAGTTTTCACCGTGAGATTTTTACAGAATTGCTCTACTGGCCATCGATTGATTCACTTCACTTGGATAAATTTAAAATTGTACTGCAGAAACTTCTTCTTGAATAGTGCTATCTATACAATAGAAGAGTTTTTAAACGATAAACCATTATAATTATTTATGCTGCATTTAAAATGTTCACATCTATAATTTTTTTAATGACTATTGGAATATTTGTTTTTATTAATGACATTTTTACATTTTTTTGCATGTTAAAACTTTGCATGTTACCATATTTGTATGTCTTAAGACAAAACATAGCGTGCTATTTTAAATGGACCTATTTGTATACCTATGTTTCACAAATAAACTTTATGATTTATGATTTGGTTTTGGAGCGAGCTACCGGTCGGACAAACTGAATCAACTCTGTCTAGAATTAAAAATAATTATTGTAGGTAGCTGATTGATTGTAGTTGTCAAGATTGTTGGATTGGAATAATTAAATAATTTCAAAGAGAAGTTTTCTTTTAAAGCTCTCAATCCTTTATGATCATTTCCGACCTCCACGCGGGAGAAGGCGAGGTTAAAAGCCAGTTATCCATACTAATATTATAAATGTGAAAGTAACTCTATCTGTCTGTCTGTATGTTACGTTTCCACACCCAAACCGCTAAACCGATCGTCTTGATTTGGCAGTGATATAGCGTGGGATATGGAGAAGGACATAGGCTATTTCTTTACGCGATAACCGACATCCACGCGGGCTGAGCCGCCGACAAAAGCTAGTATAACATAATTTTGTAGACTAAAGGCTCCTACAAATAGACGCGACACGCGACGCGACACAAAGACACTGCTCGTCGCGCTACACGTGGTGCCTTTGTGTCGCGCCTGTTTGTAGAAGCCAGTCCTACCAAAAGTACGATATTACATAAACTTAACAAGGGCTTTCAAGGGAAAATGGCCAAGTCCAGATGCGATCTTATTCAAGGCTGAATAATCGAACATATGGGATGAGACCCTTTCCCGATTGGGTACCTTGCCATTCATGTGAAGTTACTTTAACAAATCATTTACATAATATACCTGTCGAATCTATTTTTGGCTAAGTAACAGGAGCTCGTGACTAACAGCCCCACGGATCGATCGATCAGGTTAAGATACGCTTGCCGGGGTTAGTCCGTGGATGGGTGACTATCATTACATATATCAAGACTACTCCGTGCCTTGGAAAGCACGTTAAGGGCCGCAAGATCAATCGTAATTAAAACCACGGAAGAGAGTTCAATCTCTGGGCATCGATTATTTCATGAAATCAATGGATCAATTAACTTCATGACGGACTGATTCTCACCAATGCGTATGCTGCTTCTGAAGAACGTGTTTTACTTTCGACAATATAACATGGAAACATTCTTGTGACATTTTATATACTGTAGGAAAACGATAAGGATATTCATGTAATTTTTCCATTATTTTAACATATCTATGCTCTTCTGACAATTTCCACACAAGGGGCTCCCAATATCTTTTGTCTCTGCAGATTAATGAGTTGCAGCAAAGCAAGAGCATCTTCGTCTTCTGAAGAGAAAGACATGCTATCGCAACAAAGTAAGCCTGTATAAAAATAAAAACTTCGAAATTTTTTGGTAGACAGAATTTTTAATGGAGACAGAAATTTCTTGATTAATCCTTGTAATGATTAGAAATTAGAAAAATATATCATATTTTTTTTTTTTTTTTTTGTATTACTTTAATGCCAATACGAAATAAGTTGACTGAGAAGAATTGTGTATGGCATAAATAACTATTGAAATACTTCATAATTAAATTGTAATTAAAGTTAATCAATCTTTATACTGACATTATTTATCCTTATGATTATGTTCTATGCATTTCTAGTGTATCTTGTACTTTTGTATGCCTTCTGGTTAAATATGGCTGTTGCTAATAATATTTTTATGTCACCGTGTTTTGTATTCATATTTCCAAAATAAATATCTTATCTTATATTATCTTATAATAATTCATCGTAATGTCGCTTCGGCTCTTCTATATAATTTTAATCGCGTCCGTGCCTTATACATACGTTCCACGCTTGTGCTGCGCCTGCGTTGCGCCTTCACCTTACGCCGTTTCTGTATTTGATGGGAAGGGATTGATATTTGTTGCACTTCACTTCAAAAATTAAAGTGCCATGTCAACCAATATATATGTAGGGTGGAATTTTGTAATGCCACCTGAAGGGAAAGTACTCTTAATACTGTAGATAGAAAATTTTACTCAAAGAAAACATTCCTTTATTTTTGAATAGAAAGAAAACTGCATTCAAAGATTTTCAAAAATTCGCTTGCCACACCCGGGAATCGAACCGACTAAAATCTGTAAAAATTACAACCTGTAATTTTATTGCATCGATCGTTAGAATCAATTATAAGGATGAAATCTCTCTAAGAAACTTGATAAATTAAATGAAAGGAAAACCATGAAATCTTAAATTATTTTAATTATTTACAAAAAATTGTAAACTAATTAGTTGTCCTTTATGTAACACAATTAGGTACCCCATCTATTTTAGATTACTGTCTTGTTAAAATTGTGTAAAAATTACATATTAATATGTGTAAATTTTGTACTTATACAGGGTGAAATTGAATTCATGGGCATTATCTTAAAGGGTCATTATACTCATCATTATGAACAACTTTCACTATGGGACCAAACCTGAAATCTCGAAAGAATTATCAGCTGGTCCCTACATTTTGACGAGCTATGTGAACATAAATGTAGGAAACAGCTGATTCTTTTTTTGCGATTTCAGGTTTGGTCCCATAGTGAAAGTTGTTCATAATGATGAGTATAATGACCCCTTAAGATAATGCCCATGAATTCAATTTCACCCTGTATTGTATTTTGTTTTCTTTGATGTAATAATGTATTTGCATGTCGTATTAATATTATGCAATTGGCTTATATGTTGCTTGTGTGAATTAGTTAAACATTGTAACAATTAAAGATACACCAGTAAATATTAAAAAAAATACATTTCGGAATAAAAATAATGGTGAAAACCGCATCAAAATTGATTGTGTAGTCTAGACGGTATAAGCAGTCATACATGTATAAAATAAAACCACTCTTCGTGTCTGTACACGAAGAGTGGTTTTATTTTATACATGTATAAAAGAGTCTTAAAGCGCAACACTATTTTATAAGACCACTTCAAAAGACAGCAAATAAGGAAAATCTACGAATTCTTATCCTCAGAAAAGTCTCCCAGCCTTTCTTTTGCATGTAAGTAAACAGTGCTTCTTTATCTCATCTGCCTCGCAAATAGGAAGCGTCTGACTGAGCGCTGCGATCATGTGCACTCGATTGCTGGGGGCTATAGTGTAGGAGCCAGTGCGCTGAAATATTTTGGCCATTAGGATTTTCTTTGGCTGAAATGCGAATAACCAGATGGTATTTAGATACTGACATCATTTCATTAGTTCCTTATTATGTTCTGTTTCGGCTTTTTTTCTTTTTGTTATATTGTTAAATATTTCTGTACTTTGTATGTATTTGTGAACATAGCTCATTTTCGCTTTATTTTGTAACTTGTAATGAATTCAACTAACGGTATCTTACACGTCCTTCAACCTTCAAGTCCTATGCTACTTCTGTAAGTGACGTATTTACAATACCTAAAACTATGTAAATGTAATATTTATTTATGTATGTTTTAGTGAATAAATCGTTGAAGTGCCATATCAATAAATAAATAAATAAATATGTTGCTATTAGCAATAGTCAGTAGTATTTTAGTCCAAGCATGTTTAGGTGATCAACATTTAGATTGACTGAATTAGTATAAAACTTAGGATTCGATTTTAGTTTTCCATCCATACTAATACTTAATACTAATATTATAAATGTGAAAGTAACTCTGTCTGTCTATCTGTCTGTCTGTCTGTCTGTATGTTACGTTTTCACGCCTAAACCGCTGAACCGATCGTCATGAAATATGGCAAAGATATAGCCTGCGATATGGAGGACATAGGCTAACTTTTTACGCGATAACTGACATCCACCCGGGCGAAGCCGTGGGCAAAAGCTGGTTTCAAATAATTTGTGCAAAAGTGACACATCGTGTAAAATAACGATTTTCAGGTTAACACTCGTAAAATCTCAATTTCACTTTAAATTTTGCCACTCGCTGGAAATAAACAAATTCTAAGGTACCGTATTCGCAGTTTCCAAGCTTTTGACTGTCATTTCATTTGTCACCTAGACCGAGAGCTTAGCACGTTGTTTGAGAAACGGCGAGCTGTCGTTTCTCAAACGGTGATCCCCGGCCTTTACACACCCGTTTTACTTGATTGAACGACACAGTAACTATTCACTAGTGAGCCTTGAATAGTGCTTGAAATAACGTGAAAATTTCGGTCCCTAGCTCCTAGATTATAAGCGGCATTTTGCATGTGATTCAACTGCACTCAACTCGTAAACACAGTCGTAATTAAGTAAAGCGCTACAGCGCTTAATGTTCGCTATTACGTACGAGGTTAATACTGTGTGCAATTGTTGAGGGTTCCAGCTTTTTATAGAACGAACCAATGAAGCGCTTTTAGCTTTAATGACATATTTTGTTTTATGGAACGGTAGTCTTAAAATATGTCGGAAGAGAGAGGTTTTAATCGTTTATCTACGCTCATGCTATAAATCCTCTATAAAAGTTTCTGAAACAGTTAGCTTATTGCCAACATTAAAACACCCAGTGTCATAGTAACCATAATAGCATCCAAACGGGAGTTCTAATGTTGTACTGAATTTCATAATGCAACTCCTTTGCTTTTACGAGGATGATGATCCCTTCCTTACTCATCTGTTTGATGAGTAAGGAAGGGATCATCATCCTCCCTTCCATTCTCACTACTCAATTCGTGGTATCTTTATGAATTTCAAAAAAAGAACATTAACACGCACGCGCGTTTCACTATACTATACCATAGCGTCGCATCCCGCCATTTTTGTTCGATATTAGTATTGCAAAAACTGTTTCAGAACCTTTTTAGATATCTATTTAATCAAAGTCAGGAGATCGCGAATAAGATACTAACATTTCGCTTATCGGTTTTGTATGTATTATTTTATCTGCAAATATACTTAAATATTTATTTTTATACTTTTTAGATCAGAAGAATTCCCCGCAAGAGAGCAAAGTTACGAGCAAAAGCCATTATCTTCGGAATCATTTAAATTGATAGAATATATATTAAACGACCTTAAAAAGGTGGCAGCGACAGACTGAATGCGGGAGGCGCAGGACAGGGTGTTGTGGCGCAGCCTGTGTCCAGCAATGGACTGCATTAGGCTGAGATGATTGAAATTAAACTATTCTGTCTACAATCGATGGTCACACAGTAAAAGCTACCAATTTGGTAGAAATTTCGGCCCTACCACACTGATATTTTCATGAACGAACCACAGAAAACAAAGTTATAATAACATCTAGTTAATACCGAACTTAGGTCACAGGGTTTGTCCCCAAAACATTGTTATCTATTTCCATACCTGTAGTATAAATTGAACGACCTTAAAAAGGTGGCAGGGAAAGACTGGATACGGAAGGCGGAGGACAGGGTGTTGTCGCGCAGCCTGGGAGACGCCTATGTCCAGCAATGGACTGCATTAGGCTGAGTTGATTGAAATTAAATGTAAGTAAACTATTGTGTCTACAATCGATGGTGACACAGTAAAAGCTACCAATTTGGTAGAAATTTAGGCCTTACCATACTGATATATTCAAAGACGAACCACAGAATACAAAGTTATACCGAACTTAGGTCACAGGGTTTGACACCAAAACATTGTTATCTAATATTTCCATACCTGTAGTTCCTACAATAGTTAGGGCTGCCCAACTATTCCAAGGTAAGGTTCATACCCATTGTAGTAATGCTGAAAATGTGACATGATGAAACATCCTTTCATTACTAAGATGTCTCAATAACATCTTCGTACAATACCTTTTCAATGAGCTTGGGTTGAGGGGATGGTAAATGAGACGTTCCGAAAATACCTAGGTACCTATTATGATGTTTTTATTTAATCAAACTTTCGAAAGGGTACCTAGGGTACATCAAAAGAGGGGATGGTTTTTTTTTTTCTTGTAACCCTTTGTGTGGTGGGGTATCGTTGGATAGGCCGTTCAAAAATATTGCAGATTTGTGAAAACCATTTTTGAATTCTGACAGTCCAGTGAATGCTTGTTTCTAGCTTAGTGAAAAAAATCACGGCAGTAGTATATATTATAAGGTGTATCTACTCGTATTCACACACATTTTATATATTGAAACTTTTTTTATTGTGATTGCTTTATACACATTGACATAATTATTTACTTGTGAAGTATAATGTTATTATTTTAATTATTGTAAATGTGAAGACTATGTGGGTCTTTGTTAATTATTTTTTTCTTCTCAGTATTTTTTTTTTTCTGGTCATGGTATGGCAGTTGAGTAATTTATGCGGCCTGCCCAAATGTCCATTCTTTGGTATTGTTCGTCGAATCGTTGAGCTCCTTATGTTCTGAGTTGAGCTGCACGATTACTGACAAATGCGTGCACTGAATGGACAGGTCCACTCAATCTGTGTGGTTCTTTCTTCAAAAGACCATTTCAGACACCAATCTACATGGTCTTCACATGATTTGACCAAGATTATATCTGGACTTTAAAAGAGACTGTGACCTCTGAGTTTGTTTCGGTCTTTCTTCTCAGAGTAGTCAGATACGAAATGCCGACCTCATCTAGTTTTAAAATATGATTGACGTGTAACAGTGTTTGTAAAAACTTACAGAAATAAAATCATTTATCATTTACACGAAATATTTTAAGAGAAACATCTATAGGTGTTAAAAAAGCCATAGCAGCGAAAAAGTAATGTTTATCTAAGTGTTTTTAGTTTTACATAATTATTATAATTTTAAAATTGCTTGAAACATTTTTCAAAAAATCCTTATTTTCTTATTCTATGAATGATCCACTCGGACGCGAGGACGGTGCGAGAGAGGTGCCTTTTAATAATGAATCATCACATCAAGTTTTTTTTTTTTAATATTGTACTCAGATTAAAAAAAAATCGTTTTCATGGCTTCTTTATCTTGGTGTATCTCTTAAAATATTTCGTGTTTGAATAGATACACCTTATATATAACGAAGTTAAAAGGAAAACAAGTTAAAATGCACAACTTCTTAAATAAAAAGACAAAAAAAAAATTCGTGCAGTAAATATCAATGCAAAAAAACCTACTTAGAGATTATCTCCAAACACTAAGTTATGACAACACTGAGGATCTTCTGCTGGGATTTACAATGAATGAACTATTATAAATCTCAATCTAAACATAAAAGGATGTGTACTGGTTACACCCCATTCTTTCTCACTATACATACCCTTTTTTACATCAAATCACTATTATTATATTTACTTTCTTTCATGTGCTTTATTCAAACGTGAAACGTAAACAAACACGTCAACGATTCAACTGGCCGAGCCGGTGTAAAGCGGTTTCTCTACGTCCGCGACGAAGCCACCAGTGGTACGCACACACACACCTCATGCTTGTAATAGTGTACCTATCATAGCGCGGTTGTATGAAGCTTTGTCTCTGTTCCTTTTCTTTACTCATATGCTATGTATTTACCTAACAATCTATACACTGTTTTAAGATTTAATCGAATGGTCCTTATACCCCACGACCTTTGGCAACCTACAAACTGGAACTTGATTACAGACATTTATCATATTCATGATAAAGACATTATGTCGCAACGTCTTTTTGTACCTAATGTGTTGTCTGCCCTTGGATTTTTATAATATGTAGGTAAGTAGGTATTAGCAAATAAGGCCTGCATTCCTCCTGCGCTGATGTCAGTCGCGTACGTCGGTCACGCGTGAATATACATTGTGTTATATTCCACATCGCGTCGCTGACGTCAGCGGCGCGTACGTCAGCGTCAGTACGCGCTGCGTGTCGCCCGCGTCGGTCTCGCTCGTCAGCGCTGCGTTTGTCGACCGATAGACGAGCATGGGATTGTGCGAGCACCCTCAGTCTGCTACCGACGATTAGCTGAATGCCACGCGAGCGCGTCAGTCGCTATGAACATCGTTACAGAACTGTCAAACTGGTCGGTATCGGAGTACGGTATTTTATTATTTACTGGCTTTTGCCCACGGCTCCGCCCGCGTGAATATTGTTATCGTGTAAAAAAGTAGCCTATGTCCTTCTCCATATCCCAGGCTATATCATTGCCAAATTTCATGACGATCGGTTCAGCGGTTTAGGCGTGAAAACGTAACATACAGACAGACAGACAGAGTTACTTTCACATTTATAATATTAGTATGGATTTCTCGCTGACGTACGCGTATATCAGCGTAGAAAGAATTCAGGCTTAAGAATCAAGAGAAAGCTGAAGATAAGCAGCTGTTATTAGCCTTATACGTAGACTAAAGAAAAGACAGGAAAATCCTCCTCAAAAATTGAACGTCGTCTCTTCACTCATACCAGCGTTCTCTCTTTAAAACTTAGTCTCTTTCTACCACTCAAAGTCTCATATTATCAACAACTAGGCACTGTACATTGTTGATTCTAATAATTGTATGCCTAATTCCATACACTGCCTTCCTTAAACCAACATTAATAATTTGGTCCATATTTCAATCCATTCACATATCACTTTCACCCTTAGTACTAACCAAATTGGGTACAAAATCGCTTGTTACATTGTAAAACCCTGCATACCTTACTGGCAGTATTGTCGTACATAATTGCCCGAATGCGGGCAATAATTATGACGTCATGAAATAACTCTGAACTAGAAGCAAGTTAATGGCGAATCGCTAAGTGATTCAAAGTTTAGTTCTATTGTGGGAAGGTTCTAGCGGGCTCAGATGGAATCATTGGAGGCAGAAGTTTTATATAATTTGGAAAGTTTTATTGCAGAAGATTATAAATTAAGTTAGTGAGTTTGGTACTTAATAGATTTTGGCAGTATAAAATGTTACAATGTCACTGTGGGTTTGGCATGTGCGTGTTTGGTAAGTAATCTGATAGGAATTTGGGTGTATAATAATAATACCTACATATAATTAGGGTGAAGACTGGAGTCCGATTTGTTTTTATTTTTATTAAAATTATTCTTATTTGTATTGTAAATTATGTGTGGACTGTATTAGACATTACTTAGTTATCATGACATTATATATTCTGACATTACATGCTTATTGATTTGAATTTATGACATTGTGTATGGTACTATTTTGAAATTATTGTATAACTGTCAATTTATGAAATGGTATAATTTTAATGGTGCTTATAATTTTAATAATAATTTTGCATGCCTGAATTGGTACAACACAGTGGACTGCGCATTCACTTGACATCTAGAAATGTATGATTATGTACTGTGTTGAGCAATAAACATTTGAATTTGAATTTGTAATTACTTATTTACCAAAAACACATAGACTTAAGTTAGTTAAGTAAGCTAGCTATCAGTAGACGTGCAAAGAGTTTTTAAAGGACAAAAAAAAATGCATCCGGGCAATGTGTGGAGCCCACTTTTTAGATAGCTGTAAACCTTTATTTCAAAAGCATAAAATACTGTCTTTACCATGTCTTCACATTTTTTAAATATCCATTTTTGTAAAAAAAATATATAATTTATTCGAAAAAAGCAGTTACAGAATAAATAATAGAACACGGCACAAAGACAATTTGAAATTACCCCAAATAAAACGCATGCTATTTAAAAGAAATGCTTACTGCATGGCAATTATTATATATAACCATTTGCCAAATTGTACTCAAGATTTGCCATTGCCGTTGTTCAAAAGGGTATTGTTCAGACTAATATTAGAAAAAAAATATTACAGTGTTCAAGAGTACTTAGAGGATAAATCATTAATAATATAATAAAGTAAAAATAACCTTTAATTCCGCTACATGCAAAAACGACATAATTTAATTATTAATTAATATTATTACTACAATACAATCAATACAATACAATTAATTAACTATTATGCATTCATATTTTATTCTCAAATTATTATTATTCATAATTTTTAGTAGATTAGTAATAAAAGGTTTTGTTTTTGGAAATATTTGTACGCCATACTATGGCAGGGTATGCTGGAACCAAATTATTTGTAACATCTATTGTACCATAACCTAACAAATAAAAATTATTTTTTTTGGGTCAATTTCATAAATAATCTAATAATTATATTTGTAATAGTTAAATTAATGAATTAATGAATAATGTAATAAGTGTTTTAATTAAGTTAGCATTCGTATGTTGTGCATGTGTTATAAGAACTTACAAACAAAGTAATAACAAAATTAAAAATAATAAAATAATATTATTAATTACTAACAAAGTGGATTGTATGATCTGGACAATAAATGATCCTATTAAATTCTTTTATTTATATATTAATTTACACAAAACAATTAAATTCCAATGCCAAAAATACTATTACACTAGAATTATGTAAAAATTAAATTAGGTCATACATTATTTACATTATATTAAAAGTTACAGTCAAACTCTTTCAAATAACCCGCCCCTAAATTCAATTAAGTATAATAGATATTTGCACACCTGTTTAGGTAGGATATGGTTTAAAGAACTGTTCTTGTATGTATCACCCCATGTACCTACCCATATTCAAGCAAATAAATGATTTGACATGATTTTTTTTTAGAAATAAGATGTTCGACGTAGGAGCACGATAATTGTATCAAAACAAAAAAAAACTATAGGCGCGGACGTCCATGTCCGCGGTAGATAAAATACGAATAAAATAAAATAAATTAAAAATAAACTGGCAGTCAAAAAAAAAAAAAAAAAAACGTTGGACTGCCGACAGAAGTGAAAACACAAAACTTTGGAATAACTGTTCTTTTATATATATAGCTCATGGAAAGCGTTCGGTGACGATGACGCGTGTTCCATGATTTTTGTTCACCCAAAAAGTACACATACATACACAGTATACATATATAGGTCATGGAAAGCGTGCGGTGACGATGACGCGAGTTCCATGATTTTTGTTCACCCAAAAAGTACACATACATACACAGTATACATAATTATATAGCTCATAGAAAGCGTTCGGTGACGATGACGCGAGTTCCATGATTTTTGTTAACCCAAAAAGTGCTCAACGCGGCTAAAGAAGTTTTCACTTCAAAAAAAAAAAAAAACGGCGCTAGGCCCACGTGTTAGATTACAGCCCAGTCCCTCTCGAAGAGAGGAGGCCCGTGTCCCAGCGGCCAGCAGTTGGAACATTACAGGCTGATTATTCTATTCCCCATCTGAACTAACCGTTACTAGCTCAGAGCACAATGTTGACAATACTACAATAGACTGGAATACGTAAACGTATCTAGTTATATTCGCGTCGTTACAGCATTAGGTACTACTTTGACAAAGTGCTGGCAAGATGTCTTCAAGACTTTGTGTGGAAAACATGGCATGATAGATAGATAGATAGATAAAACATTTATTCAGTGCACACAAAAGACATAGCACAACACACAAGAGCACAAACGATTAAAAATTTCATGAATATTATTAAACAGACAAACATGACATAATTCTATTAAATAACGAATATACAAGGAGGCTCAAGGTTGCACCAAATGGGAGTCCAGCTCAGCATGTGTCAGGCAGATATACCTGACGCTGATATTCTGCTGGATCCCTGCAGTGACACACGGACGTCGAGCTGACGATATAAAATAAATTGGTGTTGTGATTGTGACAGGCGCGGATTATGCAAGTATACCCGCAACTATGGATTCTGCAGTAAGTTTCGCATTAAGAAAAGTTCTCGTTCGTTGATGTGCTGATTGTTTTTATATTACTTGATTATAAAAGTTATAAATGTATATTGTGATTATGTGAATTAATATGTGTAAATGTATAGTGTGATGTGATTACGAAATATGAATAATCTTATATGTGTATAATGATGTTAAGTATAGATTATGTTAAAGCTATTTATAATGTCACTGATCCTATTTCTTCCCGTGGGTGTCGTAAAAAGCGACTAAGGAACTTATGTACTAGAGAATGGACAGCAGCGTTCTCTATGCATTTTTAACACCATACTGCGATCGCCAACCCGCCTGCCAAGCGTGGCGATTATGGCAAACCCCCCCAATTGGAGGAGCCCTATGTTCAGCAGTGGACGTCTTTCGGCTGAAATGATGATGATGATATTTAAAATGTTGTATGAAAAGAGAAGTGATGATTATGATGATGAAATTGAACTCTGAAATGACTGCTGATAAAGATTTATTGCAGAAAATTACGTAGATACATTGATAGAATATTCTTTATTGCCCATAAAAATAACAGATTTGTATGTAGAAAATTTAACAAAGGGTGACACAATGGGCGGTCTTATCGCTAAAAGTGATCTTTTAAAGACAACCTTTGGATGGATTAAGAAGGAAGGAGAAACATTACTGCAGATTGTTTGTGGTGTACCATTCACATATCTATATATATATATATATAAAAATGAATCCCTATTTCCCTTGGTCACGGCATCACGCGTGAACGGCTGGACCGATTTCGCTAATATTTTTTTTGTTGTGTTTGTTATTGCCAGGAGAAGGTTCTTATGTAAGAAAAATTTAAGAAAGTTAAAAAAAAAAAATTGTAAGAAAACGACCATATTTACATTTTTATTGTAATAATAAGTAGGTAACTCTATCTTCTAATGTAACTTTATGGCGTTTGACATAACGTGTCAGTCATCATTTGGTAGGTCTGAGAATAGATTTTATAAAAAAAAAAAAAAAATTGAAGGTTTTAGTTAGGTAGGGTAGGGTAGGTAGGGTTGGTAGGGTAGGGTAGGGTAGGGTAGGTAGGTGGGTAGGGTAGGGTAGATAGGTAGGTAGGGTAGGGTAGGATAGGGTAAGGTAGGGTAGGGTAGGTAGGTAGTTTCCTTTGCGCGTAGACAAACTGCCACAGTCAAATAGCTTTTGACAGAACGAAGTCTGTCGGGTCAGCTAGTATACAATAAATACATACATACATAAAACATATTATACTTACCTATATTCATGAAGCAAATGCAAAGAACAAAACAAAAGACGGCACGGTTGGCGCAGTGGTTAAGCGATTGACTGCTGCGCTGCGTGTCGCAGGTTCGTTCCCGCACGGAACAAATATTTGTATGATCTACAAGTAGTTGTTCCGGGTCTGGCTGTTTGTGTATGTGAGTTTAAATGTTTGTAAACGCACCCACGATACAGGAGAAATCCTAGTGCGGGGCAACGTTTAAAAAAAAAAAAATATGGTTAAGGAGAGTGATAGTGTTTTTTATCATCATTTTAAAAATGAACAAAGATTGGGAACGCTTTATCGACTCGAGCAAGGCATTCCATAACCGCACTGCTTGAACTGTAAAAGATTTATCATAAAAAACGGATGGAATGCATCGGCCATCAAGATCTCTAGTCTCAAGACAAGAAAAGAAATGTAGACACAGTGTGTAGAAAAGTTAAACAAGAAAAATTTAAATTAAAACACTTAAAACAAAATTATAACTATATAAAATAAACATACATACAAATACATATACCTACATATAAATATTACCTATAATATACATACATATATATTATATGTAGAATATTACTGTATAGAAGAGAGGTAATGCTCTTTGACTTGCTTTTTAAAGAGAAATAAAGTTTTACAATCTCGAATGTTAGGCGGAAGTGAGTTCCACAAACGTACTGCGTTTGTTGCTTCGTGTCTCAATATGAAACTTTATAAAAGGTATTAGAACATTCTAGATACACTTACCGAGGTCGCTGTTGAGCCGTTTTTCATAATTCCTTCTCAGTCATGAGAAAATATTTTTGTACAGGAAAGGCGCTAGTGGACTGTAGTATGTCCTCTCAATACGATAGCTATGCTTTGCATATAAAAAGAATAGTCTATTCCTATCAACTCTTAACACGATGTCTTTTAAACACATTGGTACCTTTCGAAATCATACGTCAACTGAATATATTTTTTTCCAAAATGTGGTAAAATTAAAAAATATTACAGACATAATTTGAAATATCACAATCAAAATATATATATATTTTTATTTTTATTATCCTTTTAGTTGTGTGTTCTGTATTTATGTGTACTCTGTATATGAGCTAAGGTTGCTCGAAATAAACGTATTTTATTTTATTTTATTTTTTATTTTATAAAATATTTTATATCACACTAGCTGACCCGACAGACTTCGTTCTGTCAAAAGCTATTTGACTGTGGCAGTTTGTCTACGCGCAGAGGAAATATAGTATAAACTTCACTACTCTACCTTACCCTACCTACCTACCCTACCCTACCCTACCTACCTACCTACCTACCTACCCCACCCTACCTACCCTACATACCTACCCTACCCTACCCAATTACCTACCCTACCCTACCTACCGTCCAACCTTCTGATGATAACAAACACAACAAAATAATTAGCGAAATCGATCCAGCCGTTCACAAAGATTATGTTTTTTCCATATTTTCTCACCGTTTAAACCTTCCCTGGGCTACGACAAACATTTCAAAACCAAAATCAGCTAAATCGGCCCAGCCGTTCTCGAGTTTTAGCGAGACTAACGAACAGCAATTGATTTTTATATATATAGATAAACTTACATGGGCACTTATGAAACATCAGAAGCAAGGTGCATGATTCCAATTAGTCGTTTCCTATGTAGAAGAGCCGGCAAGAAACTCCACGCTTACTCTTTTAAAAATAATTGGCTTTACAATATTATCAAATAACATTGTTAATAGGTATGGGAGGACAGTGTGGAAACTTTTCAACAATTACCAGGTACTTAACAAAATAGAAAAGTTCCAACAAATCTACACTCTATTAGGCCTACAAAGTTCTCGGCTATACTTATCAGTTATCACCAAGAAATCTAGGCCACAACACGTATTATTTTAAAATGTTACAAAGGTAGAAAGAAGCCATTAAATTGTAAGTGTAAGCTTTCCTGTATGACAGATAACTGACGTAACATTACTGTTCAGTGCAATACTTTATTTCATAGTCCTTACTTAGCACGTGAAGATAAAAGTCCAGAGTATAAGAAAACAGCGGGTAACGCAAAGGTCGTTCACCGCGTGCTTCAATTATTTTATTTGCGACCGTAATTTTTGCGTTAAATGGCCAACTTTGGCGTTCTTATTCTGAGAAACTGAAAGACTTCGACATCTTTTAGTTTTAAGTGGTCGAGAATTAGTTATTAGTATAGTTTATAGCGATCTCTGTTTTTCTCAATTTTTTTCTTATCTGTTTATATAAAGCCAAAATTCCGAAGCCAGTTTCATAAAATGCGCGACGACACTTTTTCGAGCTCGTGGATTGAACTACTGTACTTAAGAAAATTAAATGAAATATACATGAAAATATCTCTTAAATAGTGGTTTAGTTCATAGCGGCCTCAGAATGTTGAAATATGTATGGAATATCTATTAAAAATCCCGTTCAATACCGCTCAGAATTAACTCTAAATTTCTCCTTACTGCATCAATATTATTACGTAAATTTTATACCAGAATAACCGTTCATAAGAAATTAAATTTAATATAAAAAAAGTGTACAAACTTTTACAACTGCCAAATTTCTACATAATGTGATGCGTCGACTGGCGAACGCAATTTTGTGATAGGCCTCTTAAGTTCGCAGACAAACTTCAGTAGACACAAAAAAACTGGTTTTATTAATGTTTCTTCGAAATCAGTTTGTATCAGAAAGGTGTGGATGATATAGACAACAACTGAACAACTGAAGAAGCCGAACAACTTTCTACATAGGACACCTTTCTGATTTAAGCTGTAGATGTTAAATATTCTAAGAACCCGATTGTAGTGTATTGCCAAACAGCCGATAAGTCAGTTCTGTGAAACATGAAACGTTTCTATGTACTATGAGGGAGATCTGAATCGGCACACTTTTAAAACAAGTTCACGTGCTCATGGATGTCCACATCTGTTTACCGCCCCTTCTTACGACGACAAATTAAAAAAAAAAACATTTATCAGGCTCTGTTACAATGATTATAGATGTCTGACCACATCAGCTGGTTTTTAACGGTCTTATTATTACTATTTTTTTTTTCTTCATTTACAAAAACAAAAGGCTTAGCAAAAATCTGATGCTGCGATTAGTTGATGAGCGTAGTGACGCTTAGTCACTATAGCGGCCGTGCGCTTCCAGCATGAATAGTCCTTATGGTGGTCCGATTCGGATCTCCATGATAGTACATCTGTTTTGATATGGGTAAATAGGTAGTCGGCGTCACTACCAACTTTGCCGATCAGGTATTTTCGCCACGATACGATCTATTCTTGTATAACTCGAGCAACAAAAGAGAAGTAGACAATTCGTATCCTATTACAATTAGATATTCAAAGTAGTTTCTTACGCTTATAGAGGGTTGCTATAAATGTTTGGCCGGCGGGTTAAGGATCGCAGTATTCTGTTAAAAAAACCAGCCGAGTGCGAGTCGGACTCGCGCACGAAGGGTTTCGTACGATTATCTATAAAAACGGCAAAAACATAGTGTCTGTTGTATGAGAGCCCCACTTAAATATTTATTTTATTTTATAAAGTAAATATATAACTAAATATTCTGTAAATATTTCAAGCGTCTATCTGTTGCCGTTATTAATATCGAGCAAAAACGAGCCAAAAAATCACGTTTGTTGTATGGGAGCCCCCTTAACTATTTATTTTATTCTGTTTTTTAGTATTTGTTGTTATAGCAGCAATATAAATACATTATCTGTCAAAATTTCAACTGTCTAACTACCACGGTTAATGAGATACAGCCTGGTGACAGACGGACGGACGGACAGCGCAGTATTAGTAATAGGGTCCCGTTTTACCCTTTAGGTACGGAACCCTAAAAAATACATAGAGAACACTGCTGCTGATTCACTATATTATAACTGAGTTGCCTTTTTGGGCACCCACGGGAAGAGACGTATAGGAGTGGTCGATGTGGTGATGCTTGGGGGGGCCTTTGCCTAGCAGTGGACGTCTTCGGCTGAAATAATGATGATAATGACGATGAAAGCATTGAAGACGTTTTCGAAATTAAACTCCACCATCACCTGTAATTTATTATTTACTTATTTATATAGTAATTGCTTGCTACACTACGAGTAACAGTAAACACCAAAGCGTGCAGCAAGCTAACAAAAAACAGTCAAATAAAAAAGTTCATGCAAACACTAATCACAAATTTACTGCTAGACAAAAATGTATCAAAATTCGGCTCCTGAGCAATTAGGGAGTTCAACAGATTGATCGCCTGGGTTGTGAGAGTATATCGAGCAGTGTGGGTACGCACTGATGGAGCCGCGAACAGGCACCGCAAAGTACAGACGCGCGACCGCCGCAGCCGGTTCGGAGCAAACAATGAACAGCGAGCTAAAGTATTCGTCATCGATCTGATTGTTGAGCAATAAGTAATAGTGCATCAACAATTAAATGAAAGAAAATTTAATAACTTATATTAAAAGCACACTTTGTAAACTAGCACATTACAAATTAGAGGATTATATCCAAGATAAGAATGCTTGGAAACATGCTGGTCCTGCTCCATAGGACATATTTAGAGTCTAGACAAAATACACTAGAGAGAGCATTGACACTAGGGGCTATTGACACTAGGGAGACTATTGGCACTAGGGGGACTATTGACACTAGGGGGACTATTGACACTAGGGGACCATTGACACTAGGGGGACCATTGACACTAGAGAGAGCATTGACACTAGGGGACCATTAACACTAGAGGGACCATTGACACTAGGGACCATTGACACTAGACAGCATTGACACTAGGGGGCTATTAGCACTAGGGGGACGTGGGGGACTATTGACACTAGGGGACCATTGACACTAGGGGGACCATTGACACTAGGGGACCATTAGCACTAGGGGGACCATTGACACTAGGGGGACTATTGGCACTAGGGGGACTATTGACACTAGGAGACCATTGACACTAGGGGACTATTGATACTAGGGGACCATTGACACTAGGGGACTATTAACACTAGGGGGACTATTGGCACTAGGGGGACTATTGACACTAGGAGACCAATGACACTAGGGGGACTATTGGCACTAGGGGGACTATTGACACTAGGGGGACCATGGACACTAGGAGACCATTGACACTAGGGGACCATTGACACTAGGGGGGCTATTGTCACTAGGGGACCATTGACACTAGGGGACTATTGACACTAGAGGGACCATTGACACTAGGGGACCATTGACACTAGGGGGACTATTGGCACTAGGGGGACTATTGACACTAGGAGACCATTGACACTAGGGGGACTATTGTCACTAGGGGACCATTGACACTAGGGGACTATTGACACTAGAGGGACCATCGACACTAGGGACCATCGACACTAGGGACCATTGACATTAGGGACTATTTACACTAGGGGGACTATTGACACTAGGAGACCATTGACACTATGGGACTATTGACACTAGGGGACCATTGACACTAGGGACTATTGACACTTGGGTACCATTGACACTGGGGGACCATTGGCACTAGGGGGACTATTGACACTAGGGGGGCCATTGACACTAGGGGACCATTGACACTAGGGACTATTGACACTTGGGTACCATTGACACTGGGGGACCATTGGCACTAGGGGGACTATTGACACTAGGGGGACCATTGACACTAGGGGACCATTGACACTAGGGACTATTGACACTTGGGTACCATTGACACTGGGGGACCATTGGCACTAGGGGGACTATTGACACTAGGAGACCATTGACACTAGGGGACTATTGACACTAGGAGGACCAATAACACTAGGGGACCATTATCACTAGGGGGACTATTGACACTAGGGGGACTATTGGCACTAGCCGGAGCATTGACACTAGGGGGACGTGGGGTTGGCACTAGAGGGACCATTGATACTAGGGGACCATCGGCACTAGGGGACTATTGACACTAGGGGGACTATTGACACTAGAGGGATTTGACACTAGGGGGACCATTGACACTAGGGGACTATTGACACTAGGGGACCATTGACACTAGGGGACTATTGACACTAGGGGGACTAGGGGGACCATTGACACTAGAATCTAATGACACTAAGGGGACACTAGGGGGACTATTGGCACTAGGGGGACCATTGACATTAGGGGGACTATTGACACAAATCAAAATCAGTTGAACGGACTGTAAAAAAGTTTATAATATTTATATTTGAAATTAACTCAATATTAATTGGAAACAAGGACTTGAATAGACTTAGACGTCTTTTGTCTGATGAATATGGTGCCAACTTACCTCTTCTTCTGAATTCTGTGCGGACGAGGCAGGCGTACCGCGAGCTGGCGCCGTCATTTCTAAGATCGCCGGGATGTTAGATGGCACTTTCATCACTTCTGTGCGAAAAACGAAATAATGGTGCCGATTCCCTTGTTCACAAACTGAACTAAATTTAAGTTCAATGCATCGTTTTCCTTCTACTTCATGAAAAAAAGGACAGAAGATCAATTTTAGTTTAGTCCTGTCAAATTAATCAGCACCTGTCACTACTCCATACAAGTTTAGACGTGATTTTTTCTATTAAAATTACGTCAAGCGCTGATTAATTTGACAGGACTAAACTAAAATGTATCTTCTGTCCTTTTCTTACAAAACCACTAAGCCACTACTGCTCACAGAGCTAATGCCATTTTATATGAGCTAAGAGATACTAGTGACACCCGTGGCAAAAGTTATCAGTTTTCTTCACCATTAGCACAAATTTACTATATTTTGTAAATGTAAAAGGAGTTGGCCAAAAATTGTTAGGACCTGTGCCCCAGAATGTACAGAGATGAAATTTATGTCGTTCAATAGGACAGATCTTCAAAAATTTAGAATTACAAGTTACATATAGCTATGCAGTCGTGGAACTAAGTTATGAAGGTTTGATTTTTCCGTTCAGTTCTATCATCATGATTTTACAATTTCTCCATAAAAATATAATTTCCTAAACGTTAAATAGGTTGAGGTCTATATATATTTGTCTTAGTTGATTAGTATATATCATATTATAACTTTGAAAAAACGGGTACAGCAGTTTCTAAATAATTTAAATTAAAATCTAATTTCAATTGGTGTTTAAGATCTTATGCCCTGTTATAGGTCTCCCCGCGTTTGCCTTCTCGGCGAGGGACTTTGGAAGCTTTTGGAGAGAAACGAAAGGGTTGAATCCTGGGTCGAGTCTCCCCTCGAGTGTTGAGGGTAAAAGTGAGTCAGTCGATATTGCTAACTTATTTCGACAGCGTTTCAATATTGACCCACCTCTAGGTCTAGCAGACCAAACACCGAATGTAAGCTGTATTGACCTAAGTGTACGTTTCACTGCCTGTGACGTGTCTTCCGTCATCAAAAACATGTCCAGGGGTAAGTCACCTGGTCACGACAGCCTAAGTATTGAGCATCTGCAGAACGCAGGTGTTCATCTCCCAAGGATTCTTGCTTTACTGTTCAACCTATGTGTCAGTCATTCATATCTGCCGGCTGATCTAGTAAAAACAGTTGTGGTGCCCGTTCCTAAGAATAAGACAGGGGATATGTCGGATATATATAATTACAGACCTATTTCCTTAGCAACAATTACAGCAAAAATTTTGGATAGTTTACTTGACAGTTATCTAGGTAAAAAATTTAACATTAATGACAGACAGTTTGGTTTTACGAATGGGTTATCAACCGAGACTGCGATTATGACCCTGAAGAGCGCAGTGCAATATTACACTGGGAGGAGGACACCTGTGTATGCATGCTTCCTGGATTTATCCAGGGCCTTTGACCTTGTCTCATATGACATCCTGTGGAAAAAATTGTCGAATGAAGCTAACCTGCCGCCAGAAATAATTAATATGTTTAAGTTCTGGTATGGTAACCAATATAACACTGTGAGGTGGGCAGGAGCATACTCGGATATGTACAGGCTAGAGTGTGGAGTGAGGCAAGGGGGTCTGACCTCACCCAAGTTGTTTAATATCTACATGAATAAGCTGATAGAGGAACTCAGTAGCACTGGCATCGGATGCACAGTAGATGGTGTTTCGTTTAACAACATCAGTTATGCTGACGATATGGTGCTGCTGAGTCCGTCGATCAGTGCTCTCAGGAAGCTATTAAATATATGTGAGTCCTATGCTGGAGCTCATGGACTAAGGTATAATGCCAAGAAAAGCGAGCTATTAGTTTTTATGGCACAAAACAAGACCTATGAATTGGTACCACCAGTCTCGCTATGTGGTGCAACTCTTAACAGAGTAAAGCAGTTTAAGTACCTTGGTCACTGGGTTACAGAGGATGGCACTGATAACTGTGATATGGAGAGAGAGCGCAGGGCATTGGCCGTTCAATGCAACATGCTGGCCCGCAGATTTGCAAAGTGCGACAATAATGTCAAGATAACACTATTTAGGGCATATTGCCAGGCTTTTTATACCTGCAGTCTGTGGACCACATACACGCAAAAAACGTATAATGCCCTGCGTGTGCAATACAACAATGCTTTTAGGATACTGTTGTCACTGCCACGTTTCTGTAGCGCGTCAGGGATGTTCGCAGCAGCGCGTACAGATGATTTCTTTGCGATCATGCGTAAAAGATCTGCATCACTACTGCGTCGGATGCGAGACAGTGACAACAGTCTCCTGAGCATTGTTGCCAGTAAGTCTGAAGGCCACCTGATGGGGCACCTGTGCGCAGTACATGTACTGTTGCCTGGTGTCTCCGGAAGATGGCAGAATAGATATTATGTTCCTTAGGCTGTGTTGTATTGTTATTGTTGTTTATAATATGTTTATGTTTGTATGTATGTTTGTGTCTTAATTAATTTAGTCTAACATAGTTTAAGTAATACTAAAAAATTATGGGTACTGTGCCTGAATTAAAGATGAATAAATAAATAAATAAAAATAAAATCAAACGCGCGGGTCGCTACCAAATATTGTAATTCCGAACCAGCAATACTTGCACTTGTATTAAACTTAGTTTAGTTTTAGTTTATTTTTAGGCATTATACTTGTTTGGGAAATCTTACTTTTGACTAGATGTATGTAAAACCTAGAATAAGTTTGTCATTGTGAGGAGGAAATAAAGAATTTATTATTATTATTATATTATTAATATAAACCGGTTGCTAATTTAACTGTATAATTTATATTTTTTATGACATTCATTTTATTTTCTGTGATTACTACACTCACACACTGACATAGGTTATTAAATGTTAAAATTTTAGGGAAATCATCTACTTTTACAATGTTTGTACCTGTTGTGGTACGAGTATAGTAATTTTATTCTAGGTAAGTGCATTGTGTTCACATATAATTAATAATTACTGTATACAAATATTGTTAACATTTTAAAAGAGTAAGTATGAAGTTTCTTGCCCATTCTTCTCCATACGTAACTACCTTTTGGAAGGGGCAACTAGAATCAATTAATTAATTATTTTTGTAAATTTTGACGTTCAAAAGTGCCTTTTATGTGCTTAGTTGAAATAAATTATTTGACTTTGACTTTGAACAGCGATCATGTACGTCTCAGCATTAATAAGGCCTTCAATCAGCGTCCCATTAAATGTATCCAAGGTTCTATTACAAATATCTCCAAAAGTACCTCCCTTAAACCAAACCAACCCAACACGCCATCATCGATCACGTCCGACTGCCGTGTTCTGCGTCCGGCCTTCCCCGGACGCATTGTAGACAACAATCCCGATCACGGCCCAGATTTGTGAAGCGAATTCTTTTATTTCAAACTAGGCGAGATGAATTTTTTACAAGGACGAGACTTTTATTTTGGGTTGTAATGACTTTTGATTCCTGTTTTGGAATTTTTTTGAAGTGAAAACTTCTCTAGGCGCGTTGAGCACTTTTTTGGTGAACAAAAATCATGGAACTCGCGTCATCATAACCGAACGCTTTCCATGAGCTATATGTATACTGTGTATGTATGTGTACTTTTTGGGTGAACAAAAATCATGGAACTCGCGTCATCGTCACCGAACGTTTTCCATGAGCTATATGTATAAAAGAACAGTTATTCCAAAGTTTTGTGTTTTCATTTCTATCGGCAGTCTGCCAATTTACTTTTTTCTTTTTGAGAGAGATATAGATCATCTGCCTATCCTTTTCCCAACTTAGTTAGGGTCGGCTTCCAGTCCTATGCATGACTACCAGTATTCAGCTGAATACCAGTATTTTACATGGAGCGATTGCCTATCTGACCTCCACAATCCAGTAACTGGGTACTACGATACCCCTTGGTAAGACTGGTTGTAAGACTTTCGGGCTTCTGACGACCCGTAACGACTGTCATAGATCCACAAATTACAGCCGGGACCAACGACTTAACATGCTTTCCGAGGCACGGCGGGGTCTTGGTATGTAAAGATGGTCACGCATCCAAAGACCAACAGCGGCACGACCCGTGCGACTGTTATAAGTTAGCCACAAGCCCCTTACTAATAAGTGAAAAACTTCTGAATTTAGCCTTTAGAGCACCACCTACCACCAATCCCTGGTATGAATGCCCGTGAAAAGAAGCCGTCACGAACCATTAGATGTGGATGATATCATAATAACTTTAAACCATCTATTTACAGAGACGAAACGAAATCGGAACTACCAACCAACCAACCAACCACCGACGTACTAACTTTCGTTTAAACATTCCGTTCGAGGTTTGAAAGCTTGTGAGGCAAAATTCCTACCGCAAGCACCTCTGTATCCAGCATTTAGCAGAATTGCACAAACAAGTTGCTACATGTCTATCACTGCATTCTGATGTTGTTCGTCGACTGTTGTTTGTAGTACCGTGTATTGGCAGTATTAAAGCTACAGGTATTGAACTGCCCATTTTGTCGCTTACTCCACACATACGCAAAATGTATGTACATACATATTATAAGTATAGCGGAAATGTTCAAATTCTAAATCATTTATTAACAAAAGTAGTGAACCTGCTAGGGACTGCTACGCACGGTTTTTAGGACTTCACAAAAAGTCGAGATTTATTTATTATTTGTAAATTTTATTATGAATAAATCTGGAAGTTTTATGTGTATAATGTGTACATATCCCAGAATTAACGCACACCACCAAACACTCTAATTAGAATATTATGTTATAATCATAATACTTACACTGAATTTTTACTATCATGTATAAAACATTGTTTATTTATTCAATTAGTTATACTCATTGTGAAAGACAATTGTGGTCGCAGTACAAATCTTCGTACGCTTACAATCCCACACGTATAAGGTCTAGCGTAGTAGGTTTTTCTTCCATTTTGGTTTGTTTTGATTGTACAGCGGAAATGTATTTATTTATATCGTCGCCGGAAATCCAATTTTACTGAAGCGCCATTTTGGCCAAAATGAGTTATATACATCGCTATATTGGATTTTTTGATGGTTTCCAGGCGATATATATAGGGTGCATCTATTCAAACACGAAATATTTTAAGAGATACACCTATAGGTGGTTTTTTTTTATCTGAGTATATTACAGCGGGTCATTCATAGAATAAGTAAAATTTTGGAAAATGTAACTCCTTTGCAAAATGTCTCAAGCAATTTAAAAATTATAATAATTATGTAAAAATATAAAACAATTAGATTTAAAAAAAAAATCTCTGCTATGGCTTTTTTACCACCTATAGATGGTCCTATTAAAATATGTCGTGTATGAATAGATACACATTATATAACTCATTTTGGCCAAAATGACGCTTCAGTAGTATTGGCTTTCCGGTTACGATATATACTTTTACACCACAAAAATGCATAACAAAAAATAAATCCGAAACTACATATACAATTGAAATGTGACTTTTATTTACGTAGTTTGAATCATTTTTGGGGAAAAAAATATTACTACATTAAAAACGACAGAAATCGAGTCAGAAAACGATTTTGAACAAACTACCGTCAGAATGTGCATTAATAAATGCACACAAATTCAATTATACATACAATGTATAAATGAATTCAGTTACACATTGTATAGATGAGCCTTCCAGATATTTTTTTAGAAATTTAATGATAGTGACAATCATCATGGATCGGAATGCTGGGCCGTGAAGAAGACGGATTAAAAAAGATTGCATGCAGCGGAGTTGAGAATGTTAAGATGGATGTGTGGAATGACAAAAATGGATAGTCAGAAATGACTACACATTATAAGGGGAAGTTTGAAAGTGGCACCAGTGACAGAAAAGTTGAAAGGAAGTCACTTGGCATGGTATGGGCATGTGATGAGGAGGGAGGAAACGCTTGAGACGAAAAGAGTGATGAATATATAAATGTTGATGGATGGAGAGGGAGATGAAGGCCAAAAAAAAGATGAATGGATTGTGTTAAGAATGATATGAAAGAGAAGGGAGTGAATGATAGCGTGACGGCTGACAGGGGAGAGTGAAAATTGAAAACGTGTTGCACTGACCCCGAGTAACATGAAACAAGGGTAGGAAGATGATGAATGATAATCGCATCAAAGTCCGTTGCGTATTTTAGAAGAACAAAGCGTCACAGAGACAGACACGAAAAGCGATTTTAATGTATATAATGGATAGATTACAAGACTGGTAGATGTTGCAAGTAGACGATATGCCCCTACCTCACTACTCTGGGATATGCTCGATTGGGATCCATGGCACCTCCCTGCACAAGACTTAAACGAGGAAATGCTGTGCCGACTCCACGAAATGCAGATCGAGGATCTAGAGACCCCTGATGACAACTACCTCGGATACCGATAGCACAACCCCATCCTAACTAATACTAGACTAGGTGAAATCGACTATGTGCCAAAAAAAGACAGGAGTCGGCTGCTCAGCAAATAGCTGTAAACAGGATAGGGCAATATAAAACAACATTATATAAATTAATTCTGTACACACTAACAAGCTCACAGCACACACTACACGACACTTATATAGAACTCTTTCAGACAAACACAGGTAGGCTGTAAGTAGCTGACACATCCACAGGCCGAATACACCACCGAACTGTGAACATAATGTAACTTAAGAACCAGGGAAATAAACATTTCTATTCTATTCTATTCAATTGAGACTCCCCGTAATTCCCTCTTAAATTTCGTACAGACGACTGCTATGTATATGTGCGTGGGTAGGCTGACAAAGTTGGGAAGTTATATCCTCAGTAGAGTCCATGTATATTCTGTGGTTTACCGTCTCACTGGCTACGGAAACGTGCAATATGGCGAATGTGGCAGGTGCAATCGTAACACGTACGGTTACCTTTTTTGAGAGAGAAAACGAATGGCGATAATTCAAAGCAGACATCTTGGATTTGTAACATTATTTTGCAAGTTTAGAGCTTGAAATTGGAAATTCTGTTCTGTTTTAGACTGGCTGAATGTAATTTGAAAAATATCGGTGTTGAATTATGGTTTACGACTGAACGCTAGTATTGTTTGTATGCTATGGATATACTTTAACTCACACACTGACATAGGTTATTAAATGTTAAAATTTTAGGGAAATCATCTACTTTTACAATTTTTGTAAATATGTGAGCACCATGTATCTAACGCATAATTAATTTGTCTGTCATTGCTTCACTTTTCATTCTTTTTACTTATTGTGGTATAGTAATTTTATTCTAGGTTAAAGTGCGTACAAATATTGTTAACGTTTAAAAAGAGTAAGTATGGAGTTTCTTGCCCATTCTTCTCCATACGTAACTACCTTTTGAAAGGGGCAACTAGAATCAATTAGGTAATTAGTGTTGTACATTTTGACGTTCAAAAGTAACTTTTATGTGCTATTTGAAATAAATGATTTGACTTTGACTTTGTCTTTGACACGTAAAGTCATGGAAATTAACTATAAATCAAATTAAGTACCAACATAAATTGTCATTTACATCACAACTGTCATTCTCTGACAGTTTTATAATGCATAATAAATGATAAATGATTTTATTTCTGTAAGTAGGTTTTTACAAACACTTTTACACGTCAATCATATTTTAAAACTAGATGAGGTCGGCATTTCGTATCTGACTACTATGAGAAGAAAGACCGAAACAAACTCAGAGGTCACAGTCTCTTTTAAAGTCCAGACATAATCTTGGTCAAATCATGTGAAGACCATGTAGACTGGTGTCTGAAATGGTCTTTTGAAGAAAGAACCACACAGATTGAGTGGACCTGTCCATTCAGTGCACGCATTTGTCAGTAATCATGCAGCTCAACTCAGAACATAAGGAGCTCAACGATTCGACGAACAATACCAAAGAAAGGACATTTGGGCAGGGCGCATAAATTACTCAAACTGCCATGCCATGATCAGAAAAAAAAAATTATATACTGAGAAGAAAAAATAAAAATAAACAAAGACCCACATAGTCTTCACATTCACAATAATTAATATAATAACATTATACTTCACAAGTAAATATTCATGTCAATGTGTATAAAGCAATCACAATAAAAAAAGTTTCAATATAAGATATTTGGAGCAGCTCAATCCCAAGCCTTTTTGTCCTCAATATAATCTTTAATGGTATAAAAGGCTTTCTGGCACAACTTACGTTTAATGAATGATTTGAATTGATTAATGCTTAGATCTTGAACGTGGCTTGGAAGTTTATTATAAAAGCGTATACATTGACATCTAAACGAACCACCTATTTTCTTGAGCCGTGTTTTAGGTACAACATATATGTGTTGGTTCCTAGTATTTATATTATGGATATCACTGTATTTTTTAAACAATTTTATGTTTTTTATGGGCATATAAAAGATTTTCAAAAATATACTGAGAAGGCACAGTCATAACATTAATTTCCTTAAATTTCTCTCTGAGAGAGTGTCTCGAACTTAATTTATAAATTGATCGAACAGCTCTTTAATAATTAGACTATAATACAGATACACAGCCTAACACAGGTGTCCTCTCAGTGAGTGGAATGGGCCGTAATCTACCACCCAAAGCGAGTTGGTAGATGTTAAATGTCTTCGAATTTTTGGTTCTAGGACATGCCGGTTTCCTTGATCAAATCAAATCAAATCGTTTATTGCAATCCATAATGAACAATTACAGGTGGCAAATAATGAAATAATAACAGAAACAATTATGGCCCCTTTTGGGCACAGCTAATTTTTAAATAAGTAGAGAGAGGAAGAGCGCTTTATTCATTTCCTTGTTTTATGTTAGAATAATTATATATCCTATTAAAATATTTTAAAATAATCCATATTCTATTAATATTTTATATGCAGGTCATCTATTTCCGTCACCGTTTTGAGAGCAGTGGTGATCAAATTATGTACACAAAGTAAAGCTCCTACCTCGGTTCGAACCCAGGAACTCGTGAGTCAGGGCCGTTATCACTGAGCCACCACTACTCTCTGTTTTATGACGAAATAGCTATAAAACAACAAATTGAAGTAGGTCACAATTTGCTTACTAATTAATTTCCTTGACTGTACTTAGATAGTATCATAAAACTAGAAACATTACACGACGCTTGAAAGGTAACATTGACCAAACGACATGTTGGCAACTTTACACTAGAGCATTTTAAAGATTTTTTATTCCAATTAAAAAAACTTTAAAATCCTTTTTTTTTTTGTGTATACTCTACTAGAGTATATACAAAAAAAATACTCCATTTTTCTTAATTTTTTTTTGGAAAAAAAAACTTTAAGATGCTCTAGTGTAAAGTTGCCAACATGTCGTTTGCTCAATATTGCCTTTCAAGCGTCGATTATTTTTCGTCACCTTAGAGTGAAAACCTCGGGAATTTTGGTAATTTTTATTTTAATATTTTTTTTTTTTAAAGAAAACCTCGCAACGCACGTCGTAGTTTCACCTGGAACCTGTAACGCCATCTATGACGAGTGTGAATATTGCGCACACTACGAGTATAAGACACATATTTCACACAAGTTGCTTTGTTTCGCATAAACGAGGTTTTCACTCTAAGACGACGTTATGAGGATAGGCTGCAGATAAATATAGAATATCAGCTATTGACCCATCTGTAATTAATTCACCTCTAAGGACACCTTTATAATGTTTACTATTAACTGCAAATCATCGTAATAATTCTTCAAAGACTTCAAAAAGGACAATGCTCAATACAAAACCAGACGCTAATAAAGCATGAGTCATGACCAAAGGTTGTAACCTCATCATCATAATACACACAGTTATGACTGTGGAAATCAATAGCAAAGGAAAACAAAGGGAGATTGGTTCCGTATCTTTTTGTTCTGCCCCGGATATTACAGGGAATTCTGTACCACAGAATAGTAAAGAAGGTCAGCATCATACAACGAGCAAAAATAGGCGCACATACGAGTACGTACGGATTTTTCGAAGTTATTGTTTCGAAGACCAGCACTCTAATGGAGTACTCACCCTATCAATCAAAATCTGAATGATTTTGAAGGATATTGCTAATCCATTCCTTCGTAAGGTCAAAAAAGGAGATGGTGTCAAAGTTCACCCAAAAATCTAAGTGCAATCGATACGGTCAAACTGTCTACACAAACAATCCCTAGATCTATGTAAGTGAACCTACCCAAGTTGCAACATCCTAATCCGTGGGATATCGAAGATATGGGCTGTCAAAGAATGCAAAAAATGCATTTTTGACTTGGGATTTTCACAGCTGTGGTGCCAAAATAGTCATGCTGTCGTGTGTGTGTGCGCGTGTGTGTCGTTGTGTATTATGTACGAACGATGTCATAGATTCTATTAACGTTAAGGTTATTTATACTAAGTGTAATGTGTAGTGTTTTTTAGCTATAAATAACGCAATTTTATTGTTATTGAACTTTCAAAATGTAACATTGCTTCTGTAAGTGTGTTATGCGATTACCCCGCTGAAGTGATTGTTTCGAAGCATTTTTATTTACTTATTAATGAAGGTCGAGTATGCATCCGTGTCATTTATTTATCAGTTATTTGTTTTGTACTTTTCTTCAATATCACACTCTTTAACACAAATTTATTTGATTTAAGTATGCATACCTAAACATGTTGCAGTATAAAACTGATTTAAGTCCGTCACCACACACTTATCTAATTGAAAAACAGCGTCAGGCACTAGTTGTCTGGCATTTTTGCTAAACTTGGCCTTTCTTGCGTATCCGAGTGATGTGAGCCACACTTGCCTGCTAATTTCTTACATCGCACATTACACTTTTTTTTATTTTTAGTTATCTGCTGTACTTTTATATTGTGTCATGTGTGCCTTTTAGTCTGTGCTAAATAAATGTATGTTCTTTCTTTCTTTTATTTCTTACGGCGATTTTAAACAAATGCCAGTCGCGAGTGCACTTGCACTCGCTGTACGTGAAGCGTGTTTATGTGTGTGTGCGTTTTTACTCGTTGTTTGGAGTCAACCTTCTGTACTAGTTTGTGGCTATACAATCTACGTGGTTAATATAAGAAGCTGTTGTTTAGAATTAATATTCTCGTAGGACGAAGGGAATACTCTATTGTGCAACAGATTTCAAAAAGGAGGGTCGACAGTTCGATTCGGATCAATATCCCTTTAGTTTGATGCTACAGAATAACATGATAATGATGAACTTGTAGTTTCCAAAGACTACTTAATTAGTTTAAAAATTAATTAATGCGTTTTGTTTCCAATGCGCGGTTCTGTCATTGGAAATAAGCTTATTCAGACTAAACCCGAAAATAAAACTACCTATCGTGTAATGGCGAATTTTAACAGAGATTTCTAAAACCTACACGAGAATTACGGCATTATAATTATTGTTCCAAACATCTCGATTCTTTATCAGACAGAAAGAGCCAAGTCTTAACACTAACTAGGTACTGACGTCACGAGATACCATTTAAACATAGCACCAAATGCAAGATTTATATAAACGAACCAACATCAATTTTCGATTTCCGAGGGACTTGCTTTAATGGGAGAGACTAAAATATATGTCCTATTTCGAAGCCGAAGTTAACCCCAAACGGTGCCAAGACAAGATAAGGAATGCAGTTTCAAGCCAAATACAGCAATAATAATTATATTTGATCTAGAAGGACATTGGTATTTGCCAAAAGAAAGACTAATTTGTCCCTAATCTTGGGTTTCCTCAACCGTAACGTATCCACGTCATCTTGAGAGAATGAGTTTTTATACCAAGTAAATATTACCGTCTTATTCTCCTTTATCAATCCTTCTGCTAATCGTAGTGATTACAGCAATATCTTCGTGTTATATCGTATTGTCATTAGGTGTGTGTCTATCGAGATATGAGGAACAGGGTGTAAAGTTCACTCATCCTTAATAGAAAAGGGAGGATCCTCCGACCAGAGCGGTGTTGGGCAACTGCCCGACGGTTGATGTCGGGATGTTGTATATATGCTAGTCGCGCGGTAAACTCTGGTTGCGCGATGCAGGATTTGTGACGTCAGGTCTTTGATGCGTAGTTCACATGTGGCGTTGTAAATGTCACCATATGTGCATGCATATGCATGCATATCAGTCAAAATATTAATGGTTTCCATTCCAAACCCATAACTGTTTCATCAGGGGTGCCTCAAGGCTCGATACTGGGCCCTTTGTTATTTATTATATTTGTCAATGATATTGACATGTGCTTTCTTAATTCGAAATTTTTACTGTATGCAGATGACCTTAAAGTCTTTAGACCTATCAAAGCAATGCTTGACTGTCAACTGCTTCAAGAAGACCTCAATCGTCTTGCAGATTATTGCAGCAAAAACAAACTCCAACTCAGTATCTCCAAATGTTGTTGTATTAGCTTCACTAAAAATAAAAATATATTTAAATATCCCTATGCAATACAAGTGAAACTCTGGCAAGGGAGAGTTTGATCCGCGACCTGGGAATATTACTTGACGATAAACTGCACTTGGACGCACATGTCAATAAAATTGATAATAATGCTTATCGCATGTATGGCTTTGTGATGAGATCAGCGACAGAATTTAAACACCCTAGTAAATATTTACATCTCTGTCGATCCCTAGTTAGGTCTCAATTAGAATATGCAGTACCTGTGTGGAACCCCTATTATAATAAATACATTGAGTGTATAGAAAGCATTTAACGTAAATTTTTGAAGTCTATGCAGTATCGCTGCATAAAAAGTTGTTATCTCTCTTATAGCGAGTTAAAAAATATAGTCTGCTTTCTTTGAGTTCAAGGCGTACTTTACTTGAAACTACATTTTTGTATGACAAGTTGTGTTATATAGTTCCCAGAATAAGCATGGGACGCGTGGTGCGCGCAGGACCTGTATTCGCCACTAGTACCAGTCGTACAAATTCCGGCTTGCGTGCACCTCTTCGTCACCTTACGAGCAATTTTAATGAGAATTTCTGCAGTTTGGATCTGTTTGCTTTACCGCAAGGAAAGTTTACTCATGTTACTTAACATATTCAAAAATTAATATGATACTGTTGTTCCACTTATGCGGCACTATGCTGGCAGCTTTATTTAATGTTTTGTTGATACTATACTATTAATATTGATATTCCTCTTTTTTATTGTTTACAACGCTGGTCTTAAAATTTACCAAATTGTCTCTTTGTGTATCTGTGGAGAACCTGGTTGATTTCACATTTGTATCACTTCTTTAACCTATCTTTTTTGTAATTCTTAATGTGTAATTGTTTGTTTTCCCGAATAAATAAAATAAAATAAATTAAAAAAGTTTTGGCCTTTACATAGTGTTATTTTACATCATCATCTATATTTATTTATTTTATTATTTATGTACACAGTAAAATACATAGAGATACGTCATGGTTATAATTTTGAGTACAAAGGTACTACTTATTTCTTAAGAATTTTTTTCCAGCAGACCTGCGAGAGGAGAAATGAAATTTAACAATAAAACGCTTAATTTTTTATTCTTATTACCTGTTGTGGTATAGTAATTTTATTCTGGGTACATCGTCTTCACATGTAATTATATAATTGATGTAGGTATACAAACTATAGTTAAACAGTTTAAAAGAGTAACGGTGGAGTTTCTTGCCCATTCTTCTCCATACGAACCTTTTGGAAGGGGCAACTAGAATCAATTTTATTTCCGTGTAAATATTGACGTTCAAAAGTGCCATTTATGTGCCTATTTGAAATAAATCCTTTGACTTTGACTTTGAAAAAGAACTGTAGACACTATAGAAAGATAATGCTCTTTTATTCGATATTTGAATAGAGAAACAGTTTTTGAATAACGAATGAACAGCATGGACAGAGAAGGAATAAGAATAGTAGCTAGTTTTTGAGGATAAAATTTAAGGAGGGATACTCGTATAATTATATGGAATATTGAGGGCCATATACTAGGTAAACTATATTTCTTCGTAAATCAAATTAATTAGTATAATAATTAATATACAATTAATATTTCAGCTAAAATAGTACATGAATATGTAGTGTAATTGATTGTTGTAATAATAATTTTGAAATTTTGTGGTGTAAATATTTTTTGTAATCTCGCGTAAATTTTATATGGGTGTATTCTTGAAATAAAAATGATTTGATTAGATTTTGACTTGATTTGATATAAGGTGTGATCTACACGGTCTTCGCTAGGGTGAGCGTAAGAAAACGCTCTAGCAGGTAGGAAGGATTTAAGGTTTTGTAAGATGTTAAAGAGAAGACATTAAATCCGAGTGTTCCTGCGAAGACGGATCGGGAGCCATTTATCTAACCTTTTACTTGCATTGAATTCAATTCTTTATTGCATAATATCAAATAATTATGCACTTGTAGTGACATGGGATTGTCTGGCATGGAGTGACTGCCTATCTGACCTTCTCATCTCACATGGTTTAATTTGTAAAATAAAGGTCGACTCATAGCTATGTATCTGATTCTGTGACATAAAGAACTGATTACGAATACTACTATTTATTATCTGACGTTAATATTGTTTTCTGATTTTAACATTCATCTAGAACTGGACACACACAACAATGAATCGAATATTCATATAACTTTGCGTTCATTTTAGCAACCTTTTCGACAGCTTCAGAGTCCATTAATAAATTCGATTTTCAGGCCGTGAAAAACGTATTCAATTTATTTTATAAAAATGTTTTCAATTTTGAAGCTTTAATAATTTATTTTGCTCTGAACGCAATACAGTATATCGTCGCCTTGGAGGGTAATGGAGCTATTCCACAGAACTACACTTCTGAGTTATAGACGTTTAAAAAATAAATGATGCTCGTAAAACAGTTATTTGAACATAAATCAGGGTCTTTAACGTTTAAAAAAAACCTGCTTACAGTCATGATATGTGTCAGATTTATTGACTAATATAAACTGTGGCTCTTTCTCAACACGTAAATGCACTTAACTCCATTTCACAAAAATTGTAGCTTAGTTCCATTACTTTCCAATGCGACGATATATCAGAAAGGTGTGGTCACATTTAAAGGTTTGATACCGACCATCAAAACTGAAAAATTGTCTCCATAGGACCAACGTAATCGCGAAAAAAATATATCTGCTGTTTCCATATATTTGGATCGAGTTATATTAGAACACTAGCTGCTGCCTGCAGATTTTCTTGCGTGACTTTTTCTAAAATAATTATGTACAGTAAGCAAGAAAATGGGCCATTTTCACAAAAACTTTTTTGATTACAATCGATCCTGTTTTGATTATGTACATAAATTAAAAAAATATACATAAAACAAAATCTACAGAAGATTATGTTTTATGTAGATTTTTGAGATCTTCTACAATCAAAATAATCACATCTTCCATTGTTAATCGATATCATTGACGGGCTTCTAAAAATGCTATTTAAAAATCCTTAAAAACGACAATCTCATCGCTTGTTGCGACGATCTCAAACTGTATAAAAATCATCACGTTGGCCCTGCAACGAATAAAAACAGTTTTACTACGCTGCAATGTAATTCACATTTACATAAACCCAATATACCTTTAAATCTCGTCAGATTGTCTCAAAACGTTCCTTCATTGTAGGGTTGGTAAAGTGATATTTTTTTCTGTCCTTTTCTTCTGATGATCATAATTATTTACAAGGACCAGAAAATCTCAACCATTGATACTTTGCGATACATAAAAAGGGTGATACACTGAAAAAAATGCACTCCAATCAAGTGATTTTTTAGCTTGATTGACGATATCTTGTTTAGATTAATCAAAATCTTAGTTAAGTTGATCATCACGACATGATTGCAGCAATACTAGTTCAAATGATTGAACGCTCAAACAAGTTTCTTGATTACCCTTAACATGACATCATTGTAGAAGAGTTAAAAAAGAGACAAGTAAAAAAAAAAAACTGTAACAAAGTAAGTTAGTTGTGTCAATCAAGCATTTTGATTATTTCAATAAAGATCATTGAAACTTTAATCTAATAGTCTTGGTTGGAGCAACTATGTTTTGACTTGATTGCTGCAAATAGGTTTTGTGATAACTCCAATCAAGATCCCGTTTCAAATCTCAATCAAATAAAAGTAGTAGCTGTGATCATTGTGTTTGATAGGCTCAGATGCAAACAAGTTAGTCAATCTAAACAAAATCTTGATTGTGGCAACTACTTTTTATTTTTCAGTGTAGAAAGAGACATTTTTTTTTTAATTTAGAGCAAACATTTTATTGATTATTTTCATCATAATCTGCCAAGCCTTTTCCCAACTATGTTAAAAAAAAGAAAATATGTATGTTTATTTGCAAACATGACGCAAAGAAAGTTCACAAACACAAAAAGAACAAGTTGGGGGAAATATGCATCATATCCACGCAAAACGGCCATCGCTCAGCATAATGCTACGACAGCCGGCATTGACGTGATGACGTCAACAGGTGCAGCATATAATGAGATAAAAATAAGAAACAAAAAAACGGGGCAGTCTTTGGGGACTACTGATACTCGTAGAAGTAAAAACAAAGTACACATACATACACAGTAACCAGCTCATGGAAAGCGTTCGGTGACGATGACGCGAGTTCCAGGATTTTTGTTCACCTAAAAAGTACACATATATTCACAGTATACATATAGCTCATGGAAAGCGTTCGGTGACAATGACGCGAGTTCCATGATTCTTGTTCACCCAAAAAGTTTTCAACGCGCCTAAAGAAGTTTTCACTTCAAAAATACAAGTACTTAGTTCTAAATGTTTAAAATGGCAACATTCCGTTCCGTCGGGAACGAATCACGCGACGCTCTAGCATAATGTAATCTGTGCGCGCAGCAGTCATAAAACTATTGGGCAGTATTGGTATGTTATGTTCGGCTTCCGATCTAACCAGATGCAGCTGAATACCAATATTTATCAAGGACCGACTGACTATCTGACTTCCACAACCCAGTAACAGTACATTAATTACCCAATTATTGTCATCCATAACCATAGTATAGTCAAAGATTTAAAGGTGCACTTACACGGGCAACTAAAATTGCTCAATCCTGGGGCCCAAGTGTGCTATTTTTATAAATTCGACACTCCAACACGATGCCATTGTCATTTTGCCAAAAGTTCGTAATCTGCTAAATTCATAATGGTCGATCATTAGTCGGTCAATGGTCTCGTAATAGAATTGTATTACAATGGCATTTTGAGCATTTATTCATGCCAGATTTCATATACATATTTTTACATATTATTTATTAGTGTTATATGCAATCTGAAGTAGTAGGAAGTTGGAAGTTTAGTAGAAAGTTTCATTTGTCATTATGTACGAGATTACCAATTCTTTCAATGGAGTGTCAGTGGCTGACCATTGGAAAGTCATAATGACGCCATTATATTAATAGATTACCAAACTTGTCAAAATCAACAATTATGAAATCAATGATAGACCATTCTGAAACTATTGTAATAGCAGACTTGAGGCCCTGGTCAATTCTCGTCAACTATGGCGTCACAACTACATCCGGAAATTTAGGGCGATGACAATATGTAGCAACCTGTTGCCAGATATACGGCCAAACAATACCATGCAATATGGAGCAACTTAAAAAACTAGGCAATACACCGATGACACACTTGCACTGCACTGCACGTAGAAAAGAAAGAAAATGGCGGCGGGGGCAGCGCACTATGGAAAATATAGGTCGGTATCGGATCAAAAATCTGTAACTTCATGAATTTTTGTCGTATCGTAATGAAATTTGGCACAAATATGCAGTAAGGTTTGGAGATTCGAATGATGTGTAGTTTATAGTGTTTTCTTGTATCTATGTATGTTTTTTTTTGCATAGAATGAAAGAAATGGGAAAAAATCACGAAAAAAATAGTTAAAAATTTATTTCAAGTGGAATACAAGTTTATAATGACTAAAAAGATTAAACCATGATTAATTACAACAAACAAAGTAAACAAAATATATATATGATAACAATTTACTAAATTAAAATCATATTACTAATAGGTACATCCTATACTCTGGCTTCAGGAAATGATGTAGCTAGGTACAAATATAAGTAATAACTAAATATAAATATTATTTTTAACTTATACCACTTCAGGATCAGGGTCAGTAAATGTGGGTTCACTTTCAGGTGCCACGTTTAAAACACTTAGTGCCTCTTCTTCAAGTTCTTTCACATTTCTTACGTACGGTTTTCTCAAAATTGTTATATATGGATCTGACGTGTATGAAAGCGTTTTAAAGACATCTTCATTTGTAGCAGATCGGGAACATTTTCTGGCATGATGAAGTCGTATGTATCTGTAGTCTTTGTTGCGATACTCTTGTGCGTCTTCCGATAGCTGTCCAATAGGAAGCACCGCAAAATGTTTGATAACGTTTTCCCCGTGTCTGAGTATTTTATGAACGGAGGATGACATATAATACCAATCGTAATTACTTACATAGATTCTTGCAGTTTCTATTGCATATTCCCCAAATTTTTCAGGGTCGATCATCATTCCAGAAGAAAGAACTTGCAAGATAATGTATAGGCGTTTAATCAATGCCTCATCTACACCTGTTATTTCCGATGAGCAAGTGCTATTATAGAAGAATCTTCGTGCGGTATTGCCATCGTTCGTATTCCCACTAAATTGCCGAGGTTTGTCGACGATTAATCCCAACTCCTCCCTGAAACGTTTTTGAACAAGTTCTTTCTTTTCTTTTTTTAATCTCTTATTTTCCTCAGTTGAAGCAGACCAAGTCTTAAACGAAAGATTATAGGAAATATGCAATATCATTTCCATGCAGCGAATCCAGGCGTGTAAGGTGGACAATCCGTATTGGTTGGCGTTTTCGTTTTCAGGTCTGGCAGTTAATTTCGATAGGTCATTCATTAGCCGTGGAGTAGCCCCACATATCGTGCATGTGGAACCCGATGGAGTATCTGTAAGGACCTGAGCCACCTTTCCACCGATCATCGTTAGAAATAGTTCATGCTTCACATTTACTACAACACCATCTTTGTTTATAAGCGATGCTTGTGCAGCCCTAATTTGTTTTTTAATATCATCGACAACTGCCTTGGTTTTTTCTGGAGTTTCCTTACAAAACTCCATCCCCATTTACAATAAAGGATCAATGTTCTATGTTGTTTTTGGAAAACAGAATCGATTTTCAAAATTCTAGCAGCAGTATGATCCAATAAATCTTGGATATTAATCACTTTATCATAAGTATTCGTGATTTCGATTGTAGAAGATGGTGGATAACAGGATCTTTTTATTTCTTGTATTTTGTAGTAAGGCGGGAATATACAACACTTTCGTTCGTTGGTTAAGTTTTTCAGGTACATATATTGTGCTTTTGTTAGATCCAAATCTATAAAAGCACTCAATGCTTCCGTATCCGAAAGAATCTTCATCTTGTCTGAGTCGTTCCACTTACTTGAGATATCTAATTTATTTTGAGTGTCAGCGGTTCTTAATTCTTCGACAAGATGAGCTTCTGTGTACTCACGTAAAGCCCGTAGTCCCTGCACATAGGCGTTTTTTATATGCTCGAAGCCATATTCTTGGAGTAGAAGAGTGTTTTTCCTCTTCTTGGTAGATTCTGAGAAGTCTCCATAAGCCACGTATGCTCTTCCTTGTTGGCCAGATGTTGATGGCGTAGAATATTGTTCAGAATCCGGTAAATTTAACGAATACCTTGAGTCCAACCAAGTACAATTCTTCTGTAAAAATGTTTCTTTTTTCCGAGATGCCAGGGCCCAGCGCTTGTTGAAAATAGGAAGAATGTGCCTTTGTATGTCACTAATTATAAAACAAAAGTTGTTTTCAGAAACATTGAGCTTTTCCACTAAAACTTTGGATAATGATTCCATGGTCTTGCCGCCCTCGATATAGGGGATTATGAAGTCTCGTTTGGTACAGCTGAAGGAAGACATTCTAACACTTCACAATCTGCAGAAATAATAGGCGTAGATGAGATTTGCTTCACTTGAAGTTACACTGATGTAGATGGTTCGAATAGTTTTTGCTTCCCTTTATATACTTATTTTACAATATCGAATTGGTACCTACATCATTATTATCTTGTAATTTCCCACGCAAACCGAGTGCAAATTTGATACGGTCCCTTTGTTATCACTAAATAATGAAGAAAATATCCAAAAAGTTCCATATTGTTCATGTGAATGGTGTCAGTGGTAAACCGCAAAAGATACCAATTTTCGGGTTCTGACTTTTATCAGTTTTTTTCTCATATCTTCTAAAACCGCAAATATCCGCAGCAGATTTTTATTGCATTCTATTTGTGAATAGTTAGACTACTAGTCAACACAAAAAGTAGCGCTTGGGCAAACGTGGGTAACACTGAAAACCTTCGACGAAAAAAAATATAAGTGAAAAATAAGGTATGTCACTTTTTAAGTAATTACTGAAATATTTTTCTTTACTTTTAAAATCATTAAGCTGTATCGCAAAAAGCATAAAATAACCTTTCTAAAAATGTATAATACTGCATATCTGTACCAAGTATTTTTTTCACAATATGGTATTGAAACATGTATACGCAAAGACTTGAGTTTGGCACTTCTGTCTTCTATGTATTTCTATCTATGAAAAAAATTATTATTTCCCGTATTAAGTGAAAAAATCCTAATGAATGTTATAATTTGACTATTAGAGAACCTAATAAAATAGCCATATTAGCCAAATTATGATATTCGTAAAAAGCATTTTTGATATGCGCTTGTTCTACCATTTTCCATAGTGCAGCGGCGCGGCGGCACAATCCCCCGCTGCCCCCGCCGCCGGCCGGTTCATCTTGAAAAAACGAGACGTAGTTATACCACAGGTTATACGTACAAACGAGATAGAAAGAAAATTGACTAAAAATTTGTTCGGCAACTCATATCACGGTGACATTGAGAAATGTGAAATATATGGAGCAATTAGAAGCAATATTCCCGAAACAATTACCGCATTTTATTGTTGTTGATCCAGATTGCTCCATTTAGTTGATCCAGATTGATCCATTAGTGTTGCCGAGCAATAATTGCTCAAAAAATTGTGTGTAAGAGCACCTTAAGTCGCTAACGACTTAAGGTGCTCTTACACACAATTTTTTTTCCCCTCACCGTATTAAGGTTTGTCGCGCGAAAAGTGACTTTGAAAAGTTCCTACATCCCGCATATTATGCCGTTTCTATGGTAGTCAAGTCAAGTCATATGTGACGTTGTGTGTGAGGTGTCAAAACGGAACAGAAACGTGACCCTCTTTTGACTTGGTGGGGCGAATCAAACGATTTAAATCTTTGAGTATAGCCATATTATCTGAATCAGCGAATAAACCCTTTGGGTGCTGGCATAAAGATACAGGTTTTCCGTTCCCGATTTGTCGGTACAGGTCGACACTGACAGGTACAGATTAACCTACGAGTCCCCAGTATGAAAATGTGTAGTAGGTACCGACAAGTTTCATCCTATTTCTTTATGTGCGATCGCCGAGCACATGCAGAAAGTATGTGACTAGAAAGTTCCAACATGACCGTACTGGGAACTTGTATTTTTATGAAAGCAGCCTTACACTTGAAAGATCTTTTGAGTAAAAACAAATCCATTATCTAGAATTGGCAGCCCTTATCCTATATCTCCAAGGTTTTTATAGAGACTGGGACACTGTGTTGTTGTTTTATCGTTGCCGACTTCTCCCATAAATCGCAACTTCGTGACGAATAGATCCATTGCCTACTAATTTGATTAGCTTAACCGTTAATACGTTCTATTTTAGGGTTCCGTAATCAACAAGAAACCCTTATTGTTTCGCCATGTCCGTTTGTCTGTCCGTCTGTCCGCTCGCGGCTTATCTCGGAGACTTTTAGTACTAGAAATCTGTAATTTGGCATGGATACATACATATTAATCACGCCGACAAAGTGGTAAAATAAAATCTTGTTTTTTTTTTTAACCTTCCCTACACGTAACGTGGAGATGATATTTTTTTTTCTCGCGTATCCCACGGTGTAGGATATCGTTCAAAAGGCTGTTTAAAAATATTGCGGGTTTGCTACAACCATTTTTCGATTCAAGAATCCATTTGCGTAATATTAAGCTAAGAATTGCAATGTTTTGTAAGAGTCAAGTATGCCCCCCTGCCAGCTCAGTGGTTGTACTTGGATAAGTGAAAAGATTCACAGCAGTAGTATATATAAAGAAGTTAAAAGGAAAAATATCACAGCTAAGTAAGCTTTACAAGTTACCGAGTAATAAATAGTAGACCAACTTACATTTACAGTTAATAAACATGTTCTCCCAATGGAAGAAATTGATTTTCAATTACGATGTTAATTTTGTTATTTGGATAAATTCATACCAACTACGGAACCTTTCATTGTGCGTGGTCCGACACGCATTTGGACAGGTTTTGTTACTTCAGATCAAGGTCGGGGCTTTTAGTAGTTTGGCCTGGATATTTTGTTGTTGTTTTGTTATTAAGCGTTTCCATTGTTGCTATCGAATGAAAGTTCTGGATGTCCGTCATCGTTTTTATCTACTAGTCGTTAACTATAGTTTGACCGATACCGCTGTCCCGTGCCTTGGATATGTGTGCGGCGAGACGAGGGGGTAGTGCAGGCCGTGCAACAATCACGGAATCCTTTTTTTTTTTGGGTTGTAAATTAACTAATAACTTCTCCCACTCTGGACGGAGCGGGAGGGCGTGTCAGACTTTTACTGACTAAAACCCACCCGTGTTCCTTCAGTTGCCTGTGTGCCAGGCCCACGGTATCCTTTGCCAGGGCCACGGTATCCACCCTCACGGCATCCTGCCGGTCATTCGTCAACGCTGCCCCCCATCTCGCCGCACATAATCGTGTACAGTGGTATCGGTCAAACTAGAACCTAAAATCCTTTATATTTTTTTTACTTTGACTAATCCACAACGAAGGAGCAAGACCATTAACAGGTTATTAAAACTTTAGTCTATGTTTTACCTAAACCTGAGAAGTGTATGTACTGTACTGTACACTGTACTCATCATTATAAATAAAGTTCCAATATGGGACCAACACTGAAATTGCGATAAAAATCAACAGTTGCCTACATTTCGTCGATTTATGTGAACATAAATTTATGGAATAGCACAGATTTTTTTTTCGAGATTTGGTTTTTTCACAAAAAGTTGATCATAATGATGATGACCCTTTCTCTGGTTGAGGATAAATAAGAATGCAGCTTGTGTAATAATTATGTCAGTTTGTGCGATAATTATTTACCAAATGGTGTGGTAAAAATCGGCTAGACTCTAAATAAATTGCTAGGACAATTTATTTAGAGTCTAGACAAAGTCAAACAGGTTGCTAATTTAATTGTATAATTAAATTATTTTTCATGACATTCATTTTATTTTATTTTATTTATTTATTAAAACTTTATGCACAAGTAAAAAAATACTGTACAAAGGCGGACTTAATGCCAGAGGCATTTTCTACCAGTCATCCTTAGGGTGATGCAGAGACAAAACATGGCAGGTGCAACATAAGGGATAGATAACTCGAAAACGGAAAAATACATATATACTAACACATAGATACATACATACATAAATATAAGCAAAATAAACAGTGTCAGGTGAAATAACGATTGGTGGGGGAGAAAACGAATCAGCGCTGGGATGACTCAGCCAACTTCTTACGAATGTGTTCACGTGCCTTCACTTTAAATGATAACCGACTGGTTGCCATCCTGATATTCAGAGGGAGCGCATTCCAAAGAAAGACGGCTTGGACAAAGAAAGAGGAGTGAATAAAACCAGAGCGGTGAGACGGACATTGTAGAAGACGATTGTTGGTGGAACGAAGATTAATATACTCACACACTGACATAGATTATTAAATGTTAAAATTTTTAGGAAATCATTTACTTTTACAATGTTTGTAAATATGTGAGCACCATGCATCTAACGCATAAATAATTTGTCTGTCATTGCTTCAATTTTCATTCCTTTTACCTATTGTGGTACAGTAATTTTATTCTATGTCTCTAAGTACATTGTCTTCACATATAATTAATAATTACTGTATACAAATATTGTTAACATTTTAAAAGAGTAAGTATGGAGTTTCTTGCCCATACTTACTTCTACTACTTCTTCTCCATACGTAACTACCTTTTGGAAGGGGCAACTAGAATCAATTAATTAATTATTTTTGTTAATTTTAACGTTCAAAAGTGCCTTTTATGTGCCTATTTGAAATAAATGATTTGACTTTGACTTTTGACAAAATGTCCAGACAAAAATGCAAAAATAACATCCGTGTATTCATCCAGCTTCGATTTTCTCCTGTCGAGGTACCCCGACAGTACAGCGTTTATACAATGATATATTCGACTCACCCACCCGGACTAACTGTACTCAATCGTGCCATACATCGTCCGTGTAAATGATACACACGGATATTTAGATTTAGGAGGTGTGCTATTACTCAATACATGGATTGTGCAGAATTGTGGAACTAGGTATTGTTGTTGGTCCACTGGATGTGAGAAGGACAGAACCGGTCGATGTTTCGATGCTTGGGGGAGGCCTAAGTCCAGCAGTGGACGTCTATCGACTGAAATGATGATGTTGATGTTCCTTGTGGAGTGCAGATTTGTTAACCATTTTCTATTTTGTTAAGTACCTGGTACTTGTTGACAGGCCTAGACTATCTTCCCATACGTATATAAAAGCTGTAGTTTGAAAACATGCATGGGTGGTTGAAATGACCACCGATTGTCAAATTAGCCCACGCACAATGGTCCACTTGAAGGACTCAGTGCGGAAACCAAACCTTCTAACATAGAACACTATCCATACTAATATTATAAATGTGATGTGTTAATGTGTTTATAAATGTGTAGTAAGTGATATAGCCTGGGATATGGAGAAGGACATAGGCTACTTTTTTACGTGATAACCGACATCCACGCGGGTGGAGCCGCGGGCAAAAGCTAGTGTACTTTAAACCCATTAATCACAATTATTTGTTTACCTATTTGTAAAAAATTGTCATTGGCCATATTCAACTTATTACCAATGCGTCAGTAGCGAAGCCAACGTCACCTGTGGTGTGCCGCAAGGTAGTGCCCTCTCCCCGAGTCTCTTCCTGATATATGTAAATGATTTGTGTCAGCAACAACTTATTAAGGGTAGAATATTTAGCTATGCTGATGACACCGCGCTCATATTTCATGGAGAGACTTGGGAGGAGGTGCAACACATGGCTGAGCTGGGACTTTGTAAAGTCAGTAACTGGTTGGAAGAAAACTTACTTACCCTTAACATTGCCAAAACTTCATACTTACAGTTCAGGTTCGCCAAAACCAAACCTATAGCAATAACCCTTAAAGTTCACTCTTGCAATTTCCCTGAAAACAGGCTTCAGTGCTCATGTCTCCCAATATCACAAAAAACAAATATTAAATATTTAGGTGTATTGATGGACGAAAAACTAAGTTGGCGGCCCCAAGTCGAACTAACTGCTTCTCGAGTTAGGAAGCTTATTTGGGCCTTTAAGAGACTTCGACATGTAGCTGATTTTAATCTTCCTCGCACTTTATATTTTTCTCTAGCCCAGTCGATAATTGGTTACTGTATCACGGTGTGGGGAGGAGCCTGTAAAACAATTATGATCCACGTTGAAAGAGCTCAAAGATCATTGCTCAAAGTTCTGACCTTCAAACCGTATCGATTCCCGACCATAACTTTGTACCAAATCTGTAATGTGCTCACAGTGAGACAGCTATATCTTCTCAATATCACATTGAAGCAACACCTTATAACACCTATAAACAAAAGTTACAAAAGTAAACGCACAATCACTAATGTTTGTAAATACGTCAAATGTAAGACTGCCTCAGCTAGACGGCAACATCTTTTTCTTGCTACGCATATCTATAATAAGATAAACAAGGCCCTACTGATTAACCCATTCTCTAAAAATGAAATTAAAAAGAAAATAAACACCTGGCTACAAACATTGGATTACATACAGACTGAAAAATTAATAACATAAACCCTGCAATTGCCAGGTCCCATTATAAACATGCACGATAAATATATATAAACCATGATAGACATGCACACGCACCCTCACGCATCCACACACACGCACCCTCTCACACACACACACACACCCCCTCACACCCTCACACATCCCCTCACACGCTCACATATACACACACATACACACAAACCCACCCTCACACATACGCATGGAGCAGAAATTGTATAATTTAAAATTGTTTAATTTTTATTGCATAATATCTGTGTAAAACTACTGGGAGAAGACACTGATTCCTGTAACACAGGTTACACCTAGCGCAGGAGTCAGGGTTTCCATATAAATGTAACATACTTTTATGTCAATAAAATATTATTATTATTTTTATTTTTATATATTTACATATCTCGGGACCCTGGGGTCCCGGACCTTTGGAAGGCGTACGAGGGGCCGAAGCCAACTCGCAGAGGCCCGTTAGACGCTTTTTAATTAAATGAGGCACCAACCGACGTTTATCCCTGTACGCACTACGCAAGTGCACCCAAGGACAACCCCCGATTGGTGTAGGACTATTGCAAGATATGGAAACAAAGATATTGGACTATGGGTTTGGGTGGTTAAAATGGACTGGTTACCTAAAACTTTGGAAGGACTATGGCCCCTGCCTGATCAATGTTTTTTTACACACGGATAAAATGGCAGGGGGTAACTTGCACACTCAATAATGGGCCCCCGAAAACGGTCGCTAGCACATAGTGACGTAGCGACAAGGGGGCAACATGTCCTGAGGTGCTTGAGGAGTGGAGAGGTATTCCACGGCTCTCAGAACAATCCCAGAGCCCGGAAGATGGTCAAGATCCCTACAAGCACTTACTGGAATACTTCCTTCCTCCGAGCACGTTTGCTCTTGCGAATCTCCACTCAAGCCGGCCAATAAAGGCAAGAATGAGGTGGGAGCTCAGTTCCTCGTCAGTGTTCACTCCAGCCGGCCAATAAAGGCAAGCTAGAGATGAGGAACATGACTTCTCCCGGGAGATAGGGTCCGTGGGGTCGCAACTGCCCAACAGCTCGCCACATGCTGCCCTGCGGGTTTCTGTATCTCTCTTGGTCTGGCTCCTCACCCTAGACCTGTTCCGGGAAAGTAAACTCTACCGGCACAGACCTAGAGTTCGGAGCGCGCAAGCCCCACCACGACGTCAACGTAGAGATACGACGGTGGGGTTATTATTATTATTATTATTATTATTATTAATGCACTATTCTACATGTACATGCCTAGTTGTAAGTTTTTCAAAAAATATAAAATAAAAATAAATAAGTATACACCGACAATATTTCACACAAGAAAATATAGTAAACAAAGTCGAAAATAATGCTTCAAATGCAATATTTTGAGTCCAAAATATATTTCCTTTGACTTTCATGTTCAATAGAAGAGTGAAGTCAAACAAACAACACTTTCTTTAAAAACATTCGCACAAAAGCTAAACAAATGCACCTTTTACTAGAGAACGCTGTTGAGGGATGGAACACTGTACACGCGTTTTTTTAAATTAATTTTAGTACTAATAACCAGAGATCGGAATAGCTAGAGCTAATTTACCTAAACTTCGAGGAAGGAAGTACCATAGAGTGGATAATACCTCCTCTAAAATCCTAGAATAATTCTAATGACGTTTAAATCCCGGGATTTAAAAAAACACGAATTATTTATTGGACTTTATTAAAGTTACAAATGATTGATTTGAAGAATTATATATAACACTAGCTATTGCCCGCGGCTTCGCCCGCGTGGATGTCGAAAAATATCCGACGGGAACGTACTACCGGGATTAAAAAAAAAAACCTATAGGTTAATCCAGGTTATAAACTATCTATGTGCCAAATATCATCCAAATCCGCTTCATACCCCTTTTCAGACGATTGTGGGATGAATTTAAAAAAAAAACAACGATTTACGTTGTATTAGTTTTCAACCATAAGCCGAAATATTAGTGATTTTAACTTAAAAAATAAAGAACTTTAATTAAAAACAAAATTTCATCCCCTTTATCACCCCCTTAAGGATTGAAATTCTACAAACACCGTTGCGTTAGCTTCCAACCATAAACCTAGATAGTAAATTAAGGGATTTTTCTTCAAAAATTAAGGACTTTTCTTCATCCCCCTTTTTAACTCTTCGGGGGTGGACTTATCAAAAACGCTGACGTACGTATAAATTAATTTTCAATCGTCAGCCTAAACACAAAAATTGAAGATCCTAACTTCAAAACTGACGGACTTTCATATAAACTTCCATCCCCTATTTTACCCCTTTAGGGGTAGAATTCCCAAAAATCCTTTCTTAGTGGATACTTACTCTTCACAAAGAACACACCCTCCAAGTTTCATGTCTCTAGGACCAGCGGTTTGGGCTGTGCGTTGATATATCACCCAGTCAGTCAGTCAGTCAGTCAGTTTACCATTTTATGTATACTATAGATTTTTTAGGGTTACGTACTAAAATTGCAAAAAAAAAGTTCTTTAATAATAATAGTTTTATAGGTTTTCAGATCGAACCTACTGAAACTATTTACAAAAAATGTTGGAAGGCAGCTACAAGTAAAAAGAGTTGACATCACAAACACCAATTTGGGAAACTAAGAAAATCACAAAGACAGCTATAATAATAATTATGTATGTATTTAAGTATATTCTCATATTCTTGTATGTTTATATTCAATTAGTGAATTGTTTTACTTTTTATTTTATTTATTTTGCATTCTCTTCCACTCTTGCACACGTTGTGTACATCTTTTTATTTTTATTTTTTTATTCTGCTATGAGTTTGCTCTTGACTTTAGTCTAGGTCTGGATGACAGAGACAAAGTCTACGATGGAGTGAGCTTACCCAGAAGAAGCCTGTTCACTCTCACTTTGAATAGATTAGGGTTGTATGCGTTCGGAAACACAGACGCAGGCAGAGAGTTCCAATCTTTTGCTGCGCGCATTATAAAAGACGTTTGAAAACGCTTAGTGCGAGTTGGTGGAATATCAACTAGGTAGGGATGGTAACTTGCAGTGCGTCTAGATGTCCGATGGTAGAAGGGGGCCGGTGGAATGAGGTCGTGGTCTTTTGACGTGACAACGTCTAATAAATCGATGAACGCCAGCTGCATGCACGAAAATGTCCCGTTACGCTCATTGTACGCTTGCGCCGCATCAATATTTTGTTATGACGCTGTCACGTTAAACTATCGTCCGTAAACCAACTTTACAGACAACCAATTTGTATCTACCTTCCTATCGCAGGTACGCTGGAAGAGATTTCCTAAGAAATAAGCATTACCTTTGTACGTATTTTTATTTTCCTTGCTTCTTGTCTGTCTATATGTGTGTACATAAACTGTTAAATAAAAAAATAAATAAAGAAAAGCCAGACATAAAAAGTCAGCTACCATGTCCCAACATCAGCCAACCGCTAAATGCGATAAGTCACGAGATCGCATGTTATACAACAATAGTCTACGTAAGCATTAGCTTTTTATTAATACAGCCAACAGCTAACACCTCGTTTTGAATGATGGAGTCTATGTCTTAGTGGTAACTAAGCTAGGAATACTAGCTACAATATACCATCACGTCTGTTTTCCCCGAAGGGTTAAGCAGAAGTGGACCCTACTACACAATTTTATAATCTACTAGCTGCTGCCTGCTAATGCTGCGGAATCGCACGCGTGGCTTTTTCTAAAATATATTATAACATCAGCTATGTCAGTGAAAGTCTTGTCAAAATCGGTCCAGCCGTTTCGGAGATTCATCATCATCATTATTTCAACCGAAAGACGTCCAATGCTGGACATGGGCCTTCCCCAAGCACCGCCGGATTCCTGCGGCTTTCATAAGGTCTTCGGTCCACCTTGTGGGAGACCTTCCAACGCTACGTCTTCCGGTACGCGGTCGCCACTCCAGAACCTTTCGGCCCCAACGGCCATCTGATCTGCACGCAATGTGCCCTGCCCATTGCCACTTAAGTTTGGCAATTCTTCGAGCTATGTCGGTTCCTTGGTTCTTTTTTTCGGAGATTAGCCGGAACAAATAAACAAATAGACAATTTTTTTTTTTTTTTTGTTATATGTGCCGTATATACTTTCATATGCCTGTAGTAAAAAGTTGTTGTTTTGACATTACAAACAGATATTTCAGTTTTATTTATTTATATTGATTAATTTCCCTGACTGTACCTAAGTAAATTCTAAATTCAACTCTTTATTAGTTTCTTTTGTGGACATGATATTTAGGTGTTGTGGCAACCGTGTCATTTTGTTTAATAGATTTTAATTAAAAAAAAAATATGTTTATAAAGATAGTATCCTATTTTGTGAACGTGAAAACGTTGAAGACCTAGTAGACTGTGGATTTATTGACCATTTTCTATTTTGATAAGTACCTGGTAATTGTTGAAAGGCCGACACCTTCCTCCAAAAGCTATTAAAAAAATAAAAAATAAATGTAAAAACTAATTATATTTAAAAGATTACCCGTGGAGTTTCTTGCCGGTTGTTCTCCATAGGAAACGACCAATTTGAACCGTGCACCTAGCTTCTGACGTTTCATAAGTGCCCATGGAAGACTAAGACTTTTTTTTTTATTTCATTTCAAGAATTATATAGAAACTTAGATAAATTCCGTTGTCAATAAGTTACGGTCATTCTCTAGCATCAGGTGGAATGACAGTTCACTTCAAGCTCACTACACGTAAGTTTTTTATAGAATCTACGGGCAGATAAGCTAAACGGAGCTCAGCCAGAAATGACTCGTTAAACACCACCCTTACGCTATTTATAGCTATTCTAATTCACTTTTTGTGGCCATTAACTGTGAAACTATTCATTAATAAGTAATCAAAGCGTATAGCCATCACGGAGTTATAGTTTTTCATGGCTATAATCAAGGGTAGTTATAATATGGCCATTTTTTTAGTATAATGATTGGCTAGGTTATTGAATTTGTTGACCTTTGACCTTGAATAATTTAAGGCGCGAACTACACCTGAATAAAATATTTTAGGCAGTGTTTATAAGGTCAAAAAGGTAAGTATAATCAAAGTATAATGCAATTTTTTGACCACGCATAATGAAGGGTTCCGTAGTTGGGATGAAGTTATCCCAAGAACAAACTTATCAGGGTAGTTGGTCGACTATAACTCGGTACGCTATAAAAAGATATATTTTAAGATATTATTTTACCGCTTTTAGTGTACCCATACCAAATTACAGCTTTCTAGGAGTCTCCGACAAGGTGGACTGATGACCTTGTGAAAGGCGCAGGAATCCGCTGGATGCGGGAAGAACGGAACCGGTCGAGGTGGCGGTGCTTGGGGGAGGCCAGCAGTGGACGTCTTTCGGCTGAAATGAATGAATTAATGAATGAAGAGTCTCTGAGCTAAGCCGCGGACAGACAGACAGACAGACATGTGGAAACTATAAGGGTTCCTTGTTGACTATGGAACCCTAAAAAATTAACATTTAAAACTAACAAAATTTACATTAAAAAGGTAAAAATATCATCACAACGGTAATGTTTTCCCAGTGTTTGTCTTATTTGTTTTAGTATACATATTTGTGCTTATAGTAATAATAAATAAATAAAAATAAAAACATAATAACACAAAGACCTGTGCGAGGCCAAAAAGGCTCCTATATCAGCATAATCCTGCCTATCTCAGTATAATACTTACCCAAAAAAAAAAAACCTATGGTAGAGTGAACATAATACCCTGGCCTCATTGGACCATATATTACTACGAGTAATAGTGACACAGATATTACACCGTAAATTATATTTATATGATGTTACACCATTTAACACCAACCTGTATCGGCTATTTTGTGTGATGAAATTCTTGAAAATATTATTATTAAGGTGTAAGATAGTTTGTGAATCGTTTCTTTAGTTTTATAAAAATAATAGATGACCCGGTGAACTTCGTGCCACGTTTCAATTTTTTTTTCGATTTTTTTGCTATCCATATGGGTTTTTCCAAAAAAAAAAACTGAAAAATTTATGTTATTAATATATTATCGATATTTTTATTTCAACTTCACCAATTTTTTTTTTTTTTTTTTTAATATATATGTTTTAATTAGTTTCTTCTTAACCGCAGGTAACTAATGCAGGAGAGTAATGGGTAGCTCACCGTCCGATCAGGACCAGGCCCGTGCCGGACGGCGCGTGCGTGTTCCACGCCCGCCTCAAAGAGATATCAGCAACGACGAGGGGGCCCATTAGGGCCCAAGCCTGCCGGGTCAGCGGTATTGTCCGAAAAGGGTACCGCTGCCCCGGAACATAAAGGGCCAAGGAAGGAACACGGTGGGTTTTAGTCAGTAATAGTCTGACACTTCCGCTCCATCCAGAGCAGGAGGGGTCATTTGACGATTTCCCATCCTCAAAGAAAAAAAAATTTTCTTTATTTGTTTTTTTTTTTAAACCATTACTATTTTACTCAAGATAACTTATGTAAGTTCATCTTTATTATTCATTTGAAAGGTATATAATTTCCGATTCACGAACATGAGAATGATTAATATACGACCAACTAAATACCTTAAGTTTTCTCCTTATCCATATTATATACTTCCATTGTACCGTGTGGTGCCGGACGTAAAGAATAGCACTACCCTATTTCCTCCCATGGGTGTCGTAGAGAATGGGCAGCAACGTTCTCTATGCATTTTTAACACCATACTGCGATCGCCAACCCGTTTGCCAAGCGTGGCGATTATGGCAAACCCTCCCAATTGGGGGAGGCTTATGTCCAGCAGTGGACGTGTTTCGGCTGAAATGATGAAATGATAATGATACTTCTATGTAGGCCAAATTAACGGTTCAGTTTTGTATTTACAATATTATTTTGACGTGACAACGTCTAATAAATCGATGAACGCTGGCTGCATGCACGAAAAAGGATGACTCATTGTCCCGTTACGCCCATTGTCCCGTTACGCTCATTGTCCCGTTACGCTTATTGTACGCTTGCGCCGCATCAATGTTTTGTTATGACGTTTTCACGTTAAACTAAACTATCGTCCGTAAATCAACTTTACAGACAACCAATTTTTTTTACTAAGTCTTTTTTATTGACGTGACAACGTCTAATAAATCGATGAACGCCGGCCGCATGCACGATAACGTCCCATTACGCTCATTGTCCTGTTACACCCATTGTCCCGTTACGCTCATTGTCCCGTTACGCTCTTTGTACGCTTGCGCCGCATCCATGTTTTGTTATGACGTTGTCACGTTAAACTATCGTCCGTAAACCAACTTTACAGAGAACCATTTTTTTTTACTAAGTCTTTTTTACTGACGTGACAACGTCTAATAAATCGATGAACGCCGGCTGCATACACGAAAATTTTCCGTTACGCTCATTGTCCCGTTATGCCCATTGTCCCTTTACGCTCATTGTCCCGTTACGCTCATAGTCCCGTTACGCCCATTGTACGCTTGCGCCGCATCAATGTTTTGTTATGACGTTGTCACGTTAAACTATCGTCCGTAAACCAACTTTACAGACAACCAATTTCTTTATTCGTTCGATTTTTTTTTTAAAGATTGATTTATTAAATTTCCACACGGATGAAGTCACAGGCATAAGCAATTAGTTTATAACATAACCGTTTTAACTCCAAAATTGCTGCGATAAAATCAGCATTCGCAACAGAACTACCCACCGTAACATCGCTGTCAATATTTCGAGCTCACAGCACTAAACTAATACAATGAGCCGTTAGATTTGGCGCACTATCTCGTCACGCATGCTCGGTGAACTGTGCTAATTGTCCCGGAATTATAAGGCCATACGTATTTTATAGGGGCGGGTTTGTGAATAGAAAATTAGGAAAGGCTGGTTGAAAAGCCGATTAAAAATGTATTACTGTCCCAGGACAAAGGCCTCTTCGCCACAATTGTGGCGATAAGTCCCCTCTTTGAGGAGTGGCTAGAGAGGCGTCACGGCGTCCTCACCTTTCGCCTGACACAGGTTCTCACCGGACACGGGTGTTTCGGGAGGTTCCGGTTTCGGATTAGGCGGGAGGAAACGCCCGGGTGTTACCACTGTGTGGATCGCCCGGAGGACATGGTGGTGCATACGGTGGAGGTCTGCCCGGCTTGGGCAGAGCACCGCCGTGTTCTCACGGAGGCGATTGGCGGCGGTGATCTCTCGCGTCCGGCCCTGGTCCAGGCCATGGTCCGGAGCGAGAGTGCATGGGAGGCAGGCATCTCCTTCTGCGAAGTAGTAATGCTCGCGAAGGAGGAGGCGGAACGCGTGAGGGAGCGGCTGTCTGTGCGCCCCCACGTCCCTAGTCGCCGCTGGAGACGCCCTGGGCGGCAGGAATCGATAGCCGATTCCCGGCCACCGTAGACGCGGGCTTGCGGACGGCAAGCTATGGGCAGCTCGCCGTCCGGTAAGGACCAGGCCCGGATCGACAGCGCGTTGTGTTTCACGCGCGCCTCAAGAGATGTCAGCACGCACTGACGGGGTCCGCTAAGACCGGTGCCTACCAGGGTTGCGGGTTTGCCCGAAAGGGATACCGTAACCCTGGCACACAGGCAACTGAAGGAACACGGGTGGGTTTTAGTCAGTTGAAGTCTAACACACCCTCCCGAAATTCATTTGATAATGTCCCACCCAAAAAAAAAAAGGGTTTGTGAATAGAAAATTAGGAAAGGCTGGTTGAAAAGCCGAATAAAAATGTATTACTGTCCCTAGGCAAAGGCCTCTTCTCATATAGAGAGGAGGCACGAGCATTGATCACCACTCTTGCTCAAGACGGGTTGGCGATTTCAGATTTATCTATACAAATAAATAAAATTGAAGTGTCCGTTTGTCATGTCAAAATAACAGCTTTTTACTAAATGCATATGAATGATTGCGTCTGCCAACAAACTGCTTTACAGTTTGGCGGAGGTATATTATATTATAGACCAGGTGATTAATGCGAGCATTATTAAAAAATATATATATATAATTACATTAAATTAATTAATTAAATTAAATTAATTAATGTCTAGCTCTATCGAGCTAAGTGATTAATTACTATCTTAACTTCATTACTTATCACATTGTACGGTCATTATTATATTACTACATGACAATTGGGCAATTTGATAATACACGTTCTAACCTTTTTTTTTTTTTTTTTACGCTGAGAAATGCATTACGCATGCCCGCTCGTCGGGGGACGAGACGGGGTATGTGGGACTCCCTGCCAAAATGGCAGAATACCCACTAAAACTCAGCGGAGTTCCCTCATCGCCTTGATGGGAGGGTCATGGGAAACCGGCACAGCCTTTACGTCCACAACCCTCCCGGCGCATGCCCGCCTAACTGGCGGGCCCCGCATGCCCCTCAGCCTGGGGGCGATATGGGAATGACCGGGAACACCTGGCCATTCCCGTCCGACACTGGTAGAGGCCTGTGCAATACAGGCAAGGGTGCCCCCGCACCCGTTGCCTGCTGGCCTCCACCTGGGACCTCGCGCCAGACGATCTCGCGTCCAGGCGCCCCTGGTCCCCCCGCAACGGGTCAGGTTAGTGGCCCCGCCGCCTACCACTTTTCGGCCGCAGAGGATAGGGAGAGCGGCCAACGCAATACCGACACTCCTCTTCCTCTGCGGCCCCACCGCGTCCGCCATTCAACGGTGGCGACCCCGTCAAGGCCGCGGAAGGTAGGGAGAACGACTCACCGCAATACCGGCACTCCTCTCCCGCCGCGGCCTCCCACACTCAGCCGCGATGCCGCCCATTCGACATCGCGGCCCGCCTCAGTTGCGATGTCGCCAAAGCGGCACCGCAACCTACGGCCGCTACGTCGTCGGCTTAGCCGCAAAAGCCCTGACGAGCGGCCCCCTCCTCGGGTTCCTCTTAGCTTCACCGTGGCCCTCCAAGCCACGGCTACTGAGCCCCCCCGCCTCGACAATGCGGGAACCCACCGGGGGGGACACGTTCTAACCTAACCTAACCCAAATAATTCACCAACAATAGAGGGGATCTGGTGCTCGGCGGCCGCTGACGCGGCACGGTCACTGGCCTACCTTTTTTTTTTTTTTTTTTTGACTCTGAGAAATGCATTACGCATGCCTGCTCGTCGGGGGACGAGACGAGGTATGTGGGACTCCCTGCCAAAATGGCAGTATACCCACTAAAACTCAGCGGAGTTCCCTCATCGCCTTGATGGGAGGGTCATGGGAAACTGGCACAGCCTTTACGTCCACAACCCTCCCGGCGCATGCCCGCCTAACTGGCGGGCCCCGCATGCCCCTCAGCCTGGGGGCGATATGGGAATGACCGGGAACACCTGGCCATTCCCGTCCGACACTGGTGGAGGCCTGTGCAATACAGGCAAGGGTGCCCCCGCACCGTTGCCTGCTGGCCTCCACTTGGGACCTCGCGCCAGACGACCCCGCGTCCAGGCGCCCCTGGTCCCACCGCGACGGGTCAGGTTAGTGGCCCCGCCGCCTACCACTTTTTGGCCGCAGAGGATAGGGAGAGCGGCCAACGCAATACCGACACTCCTCTTCCTCTGCGGCCCCACCGCGTCCGCCATTCATCGGTGGCGACCCCGTCAAGGCCGCGGAAGGTAGGGAGAACGGCTCACCGCAATACCGGCACTCCTCTCCCGCCGCGGCCTCCCACACTCAGCCGCGATACCGCCCATTCGACATCGATGCCCGCCTCAGTTGCGATGTCGCCAAAGCGGCACCGCAACCTACGGCCGCTACGTCGTCGGCTTAGCCGCAAAAGCCCTGACAAGCGGCCCCCTCCTCGGGTTACTCTTAGCTTCACCGTGGCCCTCCAAGCCACGGCTACTGAGCCCCCCCGCCTCGACAATGCGGGAACCCACCGCACTATGGAAAATATAGGTCGGTATCGGATCAAAAATCTGTAACTTCATGGAGTTTTGTCGTATCGTGATGAAATTTGGCACAAATATGCAGTAAGGTTTGGAGATTCGAATGATGTGTAGTTTATAGTGTTTTCTTGTATATCAATGTATGTTTTTTTGCATAGAATGAAAGAAATGGGAAAAAATCACGAAAAAAATAGTAAAAAATTTATTTCAAGTGGAATACAAGTATAAAATGACTAAAAAGATTAAACCATGGTTAATTACAACAAGCAAAGTAAACAAAATATATATATATGAAAACAATTTACTAAATTAAAATCATATTACTAATAGGTACATCCTATACTCTGGCTTCAGGAAATGATTTAGCTAGGTACAAATATAAGTAATAACTAAATATAAATATTATTTTTAACTTATACCACTTCAGGATCAGGGTCAGTAAATGGGGGTTCACTTTCAGGTGCCTTTTAGTGCCTCTTCTTCAAGTTCTTTCACATTTCTTACGTACGGTTTTCTCAAACTTGTTATATATGGATCTGACGTGTTAAAAGCGTTTTAAAGACATCTTCATTTGTAGCAGATCGGGAAAATTTTCTGGCATGATGAAGTCGTATGTTTCTGTAGTCTTTGTTGCGATACTCTTGTGCGTCTTCCGATAGCTGTCCAATAGGAAGCACCGCAAAATGTTTGATAACGTTTTCCCCGTGTATGAGTATTTTTATGAACGGAGGATGCCATATAATAGGTACCAATCGTAATTACTTACATAGATTCTTGCAGTTTCTATTGCATATTCCCAAAATTTTTCAAGGTTGATCATCATTCCAGAAGAAAGAACTTGCAAGATAATGTATAGGCGTTTAATCAATGCCTCATCTACACCTGTTATTTCCGATGAGCAAGTGCTATTATAGAAGAATCTTCATGCGGTATTGCCATCGTTCGTATTCCCGCTAACTTGCCGAGGTTTGTCGACGATTAATCCCAACTCCTCCCTGAAACGTTTTTGAACAAGTTCTTTCTTTTCTTTTTTTAATCTCTTATTTTCCTCAGTTGAAGCAGACCAAGTCTTAAACGAAAGATTATAGGAAATATGCAATATCATTTCCATGCAGCGAATCCAGGCGTGTAAGGTGGACAATCCGTATTGGTAGGCGTTTTCGTTTTCAGGTCTGGCAGTTACTTTCGATAGGTCATTCATTAGCCGTGGAGTAGCCCCACATATCGTGCATGTGGAACCAGATGGAGTATCTGTAAGGACCTGAGCCACCTTTCCATCGATCATCGTTAGAAATAGTTCATGCTTCACATTTACTACAACACCATCTTTGTTTATAAGTGATGCTTGTGCAGCCCTAATTTGTTTTTTAATATCATCGACAACTGCCTTGGTTTTTTCTGGAGTTTCCTTACAAAACTCAATAGAAATGGGTCTGCAAAAACGGACAGATGAAGGTACCGGATTTTGCCAAACAACGGATCCCGATTGCACATCAACTAATCTGATGGGGACTAATGAAGTGATGAACAAATTGGCATCTGAAATTGTTTCCGACTCTTCTGCAAGTATTTGCTTGTATTGACTTTGACCAGATGAACCATCACATCCCCATTTACAATAAAGGATCAATGTTCTATGCAGTTTTTGGAGAACAGAATCGATTTTTAAAATTCTAGCAGCAGTATGATCCAATAAATCTTGGATATTAATCACTTTATCATAAGTATTCGTGATTTCGATTGTTGATCCTGTTATCCACCATCGTGGATAACAGGATCTTTTTATTTCTTGTATTTTGTAGTAAGGCATATACAACACTTTCGTTCGTTGGTTAAGTTTTTCAGGTACATTTATTGTGCTTTTGTTAGATCCAAATCTCTAAAAGTACTCAATGCTTCCGTATCGGAAAGAATCTTCATCTGGTCTGAGTAGTTCCACTTACTTGAGATATCTAATTTCTTTTGAGTGTCAGCGGTTCTTAATTCTTCGACAAGATGAGCTTCTGTGTACTCACGTAAAGCCCGTAGTCCCTGCACATAGGCGTTTTTTATATGCTCCAAGCCATATTCTTGGAGTAGAAGAGTGTTTTTCCTCTTCTTGGTAGATTCTGAGGAGTCTCCATAAGCCACGCATGCTCTTCTTCGTTGGCCAGATGTTGATGGCGTAGAATATTGTTCAGAATCCGATAAAGGAGATTGACAGGACCTAGTATCGTTATTTGTTCTGTGGTGACTTAAGTTTATAATGTTGATAATTCATGTTTTTAAATAGAATGATTTTATCTGGTAATGCGAATCCTTAAATTCTCCGCATAAAAAACATCATAAAAGAATTAGTTTTTATTTCGATTTCCTATTTTACCCATACATAGTTTTTTTTTTTCACGCAAGTATTGTCACATGTCATTGGCATGGCATTCAAAGAGTATGTAAATAATGAAACCTTGACTTACGCAAAATAATTAAATTACGCATCGGATTATTGAACTTATAGAATAATTAGTAAGAACAGATATTAATAACAACTAATTATTGTTATTACATTGTAATAACAACCTGATAAAGTGTTAAAAGTAGCTAAGCAAAACTTTTGGTTAATAGAAAGGCAGAATGTTTTCGAGACCTTAGCCTGTTTGATTCATCATTAAAAACTCTTTGAAAACAGAACAAACGCGCGCCATAGAATTCAATGCTCATTTTATTATTAGAGGAACTTGTGTATATTATTTACTGGAGTTTTAATTTACAATGTCTGTAACCTGCATTACGCATTCCTAGTTTAGCCTTTCTCTTGTAAAGTGAAATAAAACCTCAAAAGAAGCCTCCATATTAAAGGTGAGTAGAAACTGGAACATATTCATACACTTAAAAAAAGGGTTTTAGTGGTAACGCAGTTCTCAATGAAATGCTTTTGACACGTGATTTGTGTGTTTTCTGAATATTTATTAGACCAAAAATGTTCAGCGGTTTATTGTTATTGTTGTGACCTTGTTGTAACGTAGGTAATTGTTTAATAGTATATAAATTAAGTTGAACAAAACGGTAAGTATTGAAAGCGATTTATATTTCATAACGGACTACATTTTCGATCCAAGATTTCTCGAGCGAAATTAACGAGTATTAAAAATGCTCACTCGTAATTTTTACTAATTCTTATTTTGAATTTACCAGCATACATTGTAACAAAAACCAGGAGATTCGATTCGAAACTTAGATTTTTATACCTAATTACTGTGTAATGCTGAGAATTATGATAAAATAGTAAATAACATATGAAAACCCTAAAATCATTCTTTAAATTAAACCATAAATCTTTGAGGCACCGCATATTTCATACCGATACTAGGTTCCTTAGTCACTTGGTCTATGTCCTTTAACGAATACCTTGAGTCCAACCAAGTACAATTCTTCTGTAAAAATGTTTCTTTTTTCCGAGATGCCAGGGCCCAGCGCTTGTTGAAAATAGGAAGAATGTGCCTTTGTATATCACTAATTATAAAACACAAGTTGTTTTCAGAAACATTGAGCTTTTCCACTAAAACTTTGGATAATGATTCCATTCCATGAAGTCTCGTTTGGTACAGCTGAAGGAAGACATTTTAACACTTCACAATCTGCAGAAATAATAGGCGTAGATGAGATTTGCTTCACTTGAAGTTACACTGATGTAGATGGTTCGAATAGTTTTTGTTTCCCTTTTATACTCATTTTACAATATCGAATTGGTACCTACATCATTATTATCTTGTAATTTCCCACGCAAACTGAGTGCAAATTTGATAAGGTCCCTTTGTTATCACGAAATAATGAAGAAAATATCCAAAAAGTTCCATATTGTTCATGTGAATGGTGTCAGTGGTAAACCGCAAAAGATACCAATTTTCGGGTTCTGACTTTTATCAGTTTTTTTCTCATATTTTCTAAAACCGCAAATATCCGCAGCTGATTTTTTTTGCATTCTATTTATGAATAGTTAGACTACTAGTCAACACAAAAAGTAGCGCTTGGGCAAACGTGGGTAACACTGAAAACCTTCGACGAAAAAAAATATGAGTGAAAAATAAGGTATGTCACTTTTTAAGTAATTACTGAAATATTTTTCTTTACTTTTAAAATCATTAAGCTGTATCGCAAACATAATAAAATAACCTTTCTAAAAATGTATAATACTGCATATCTGTACCAAGTATTTTTTTCACAATATGGTATTGAAACATGTATACGCAAAGACTTGAGTTTGGCACTTCTGTCTTTTATGTGTTTCTATCTATGAAAAAAATATTATTTCGCGTATTAAGTGAAAAAATCCTAATGAATATTATAATTTGACTATTAGAGAACCTAATAAAATAGCCATATTAGCCAAATTATGATATTCGTAAAAAGCATTTTTGATATGCGCTTGTTCTACCATTTTCCATAGTGCACCGGGGGGGTCACTGGCCTACCTAGCCTAACCCAAAGGATTGGTTTTAAATATTGATTCTACGTTTGAAATCTTGTCAAATGACAATAACAATAAAAAAATACTAATTAATATATTTGTATTACTCTGCTCAAAAGGTGATGGACAATATGTATAATGCCATGTCAATTTGATTATTTGAATAATTATTATCAAATTGCACTCTCATATTGGGCAATTTTCATAATGACCGGGCATTATGTATAATGCCCAATTTATCACTTGGTCCATAACATATATATCGTGTAAACAATTGTTTCTGTGAATAAGCGCTTTTTTTTTTCATGTATACAGGGTTATTGGTAGGTAATCTTGCAGGATTGTATTATTAACATCATAAACAACAACTTTTATTCTATGACTTTTTACAAAACATAATAAATTTACCAAAAACAATCCTTCAAGATGTCGTTGTTCTATCAAGCACATTCAAATTCTGTGTTTTGATGTACCTACATAAGTCTCCCATGCACTGTCTCTCGTGAGACACGGCAGTTTGCTTTGCTACGCGTAGAGTTTGTCACATTTAGAGCGTTACGACCGTAACAAATATGTATTTAGAGAATTATAATCATTAGAATCAGTAATACAACTCCTTAAGTTAGTATAATCATTCAAAGAATTAAATTACACACGCCACCATCAGCGAGACAACTTAGTGAGCATGACATACTCTCAGCCGACAGGGCACATTCAAGTCAATGAAAGACATAATATTACCCGGTAATAAGCTCCATGGTAGCTCCATAGTACATAGTGCTCACATGTGCTATGCAATAGGGATGATGACAAAAAAAAATTTTTTTAGTCCGTCATGTAGATTATTAAAAAATATTGGACACGTATTTTTTCATTTTTTACGTAATCAAAACATTACGACGATACATTGAGTTCAAATGTGGCATGGCGTCACTTCTCACTAGTTTTTATACTGAGCTGTGTGACGTAACGAGCCCCCACTCCTCAAGTTTAATGTGTTTTATCTAAGTCAATTTTTATTAATATGATAAAGCAAAAAATAATAATAATATTTTTTTATTATCTGATTGACGGACTAAACAGTTTTTCATTTTTTTTACACTGAAAAAAAAATGTTTACTTAAACATAACCAAACTTTCGTCAACATGTAATACAAAAAAGTGACCACATAACTTTATGCAACATGTAACCAAAACCTGTGCTGGCTGTTGTGTATCACTTTTATTAAATCAAGTTAACTTTTATAAAGTCTTGTCAAACTTTGATTATTCCTGAAATAGCCGAAGTAGTTAGGCTGAATATTTTTTTCAGTGTACCCAGGACACTTCCCTATTATAACAAAGGAGATTGAGTTTATGTAATGCAAAGATAGTCTTACAATCTCAGCAGCTCCAACATTATTTTCAAATATTAATCAATAGTTGTGGTTGTGGAGCAGGACATTGAGCCAAGCATTTCTCTGTCTTTATAGCATCTTCTATGATCAGACCACGTATCGGGAAAATCATGCTCACCTATGCATACTGACGGTACGACATGATCATCATACTAAAATATTGAACTTGGCACCGGCATCAACTAGTTAACTCCAGTATCGAGCGAACTAAATTAGTCCTAACCTGATCCATCGAGCGTGTGTACATAATATAATTGTGTTTATGCTGTGTGTGCAACTTGATTATTTAGTACTGGAACTTGTGCTCACTCACTGTAGGAAATAGTTTAATGCACTTTATCTACTCTCATATCGTAAAGTGTAAGTAAAATGATGAAATCAGAAATAATAGTACCTTAATAACAGGATTTTGTATTCACGTGCAACTCTAATAAAATTAAAAAGTTTACATTATATTACAACACTGATACGCTGACTAATGCATTCTTACAGATTATTCCCGACGAACGGCTATCACTAAATATGACAGTAGATAGTAAACACACGGGATATCTCATTAACAGTCACCTAACATTTATATATGTTGCGGTTATGTCGTTTACGCGTATCTGTACCCTAATTGCGTAACACAAAACCAATCGCAAACTGAATGATTTTTAAACAAATTGCTAATCCATTCCTTCATTATGTTCCAAAAATATGTCCAATAATTTCAAACTAGTTTTTTTTTTTTTTTAAGTTTAAAATCGTTTGGAGAAATTTGAAATTTTTTCTTCAATTTTTTGTTTCTTTTTCCGTTCAAAAGTGCCTTTAATGAGTCTATTTAAAAAGAATTACTTGACTTTGACTTATATATTTACCTTTGATATTCAAGTTAATTTAAACAAAAACTTTATACAAACCCGTCAGAAGCATAGAAATCAACTTCAAAACTAAAATTATCGACATCCGACCGCACAAAGGTCGATCCAAAACATTTCTTTGACAACAATTTGTAAGAAACGTTTTAAAAAAAACTAGCAAATCAAATCAATTTCATGTGATTGAAAGAAACAAAGGTTTTGTGTTTTTTCGATAACACTGACGCGTTTAAGAGTATTAGGCCGCGTACACACTAAAGCGTATTAGGGCCTGCGCCCAATAGCGGTATGGCGATGAATAGAATATAACTTAATAAAGATATTAACGTCATGACGGTACCTTGTCAATACATCTATGAAAACATCATGTACGTAAGGAAAAATGTAAATATTTTCAATAAAAGAGGTGAAAGACACAATACCAGAAATAGGGACCAATTAGTTCAACCAGGTTTCAGACTGGCTAAAGTAGACTCATCCTTCATGGGGTACTGTTTAAAATGTTACAATAAAATACCTCCCCACATACTCCAATTGAACGAAACAAAATTTAAAACTTGTATAAAACGCACACTATGCAGCCGAGCATATTATAAATTGGGGGATTACATCGCTGACAAAAATGCTTGGCTCAATGCTGGTCCTGCTCCATAAGGGCGCATAAACTAATCGATTAGCATTTGAAAATATTATTGGAGCTGCTGAAGATTGTAAACTACTTTTGCATTGTATAAACTCAATGTCCTTGAATTATGTAATTGCATAGCACAGGTGTGAGTACTATGTACTATAGAGCTACCATTTACCGGGTAATGTCTTTTATTGACTTGAATGTGCCCTGGCGGCTGAGAGTATGTCATGCTCACTCAAATGTCTCGCTGGTGGTGGCGTGTGTGTTGGATCATTAAGTTCCCTTCAAAATGGTTGAGCTAAATGGTGCTGATCCATGCGTCATGTTCGTGAACGGGCGCCGTCAGTTTGGACTGGTCATCTCTTAGCTGCCACGGCTTATTTTAATTTTTGTGAATTGTTCCTATTACGGACGCTTCTAACGTGTACGTCTTTCTACATATTTTTCACATGTATAACTTCAACATGAATGATGTAACCCATATTTTGTAACAATATTTTGTTTTAAAAGAGTGTCCATGGAGTTTTTTGTCCGTTCTTCTCCATAGGAACCTACTACGCTTTGGAATGGGCAACTAGCTTCATCTTTCTGACTGACCGACCCCTTGACAATTCAAAAGTGCCTGTAATTGGTTTATTTGAAATAAATGCTTTGAGTTTGAGTTTGAGTTTGAATAGTCATCATCATTTCAGCCGAAAGACGTCCACTGCTGGACATAAGCCTCCCCATATTGGGGGGGTTTACCATAATCGCCACGCTTGGCAGGTGGGTTGGCGATCGCAGTATGGTGTTAAAAATGCATAGACAACGCTGCTGCCCATTCTCTAGTAAGGCACTTAGTCGCCTTTTACGACGATGGTGCTATTATTTACGTCGGGCACCACACGGTACCAACTTAATAGTATGACATACAATTTTTAATTTCAATGATGATGCCTAAGGACGTCGCGTCATGGCTTGGTATCGGTGCCGCAGTCAGAATGCGCTTTCATGTAGTGACCCCGAAGGATCCCCGCCGTGCCGTACTACCATTGGGCGCAGGCCCTTAGTCGGCCCTCGACTGGTCCAGTACAAAATGTGTGGAAAAACAACTTTGACCGAGTGATTGTCTTTTGTTTTCATAAATACTCACAGTCAGCCGTTGGTGTGAACAGCCTTATCGAAATCATCGGAGAGCAAGAGAGGTCAAGATTATTTATATTTATTTTTCTCGTACCTATTGTGGTATAGTAATTTTATTCTAGGTAAGTGCATCATCTTCACATATAATTAATAATTTATGTATACAAAATATTGTTAACATTTTAAAAGAAAAGAGTAAGTGTGGAGTTAATTGCCCATTCTTCTTCATACGTAACTACATTTTGGAAGGGGCAACAATTTTTTGTAAATTTTGTCGTTCAAGAGTGCCTTTTACATGTGCCTATTTGAAATAAATGATTTGACTTTGACTTTAACCACTTCGTCACAGTTGCAAATTATGTACCTATTTATTATTTCATAATACATTATAATTATATAATATATTTTAGTGATATTTATTTTAGAAGTATGTATGTATTTAAGTATATCCTCATATTGTATGTTTATATTTAAATTAGTGAATAGTTTATTTTAATTTTATGTATTTTTCTTTCTCTTGTACTCTTACACACGATGTCTACATCTCTTTATCTATTGTCCTATCGCAGGTATGCTAGAAGAGATTTCTTTAGAAATAAGCATTACCTTTGTACGTATTTTTCCGTTCATTTCTTCTTGTATGTTTGTGTTTTAAATAAACAAATAAATACATTTTACTATGGAGAACATTGAAAGCAATAGTACGAAACGCAACAACTATTTTATTCAAAAATATTCCAGTAGAAGATGAGTCGATATTTGCGTCCATCGAATTCTTACCGATATTTACAAAGGAGATTGTTCGTAAAGAGTCCTTTCTGATGTTGCCTTTGTGTCATTAAATACACTCTTTATTTATTATATTTCATTTGCTACTGTTAAAGTTTGAATAGCGGCAAATGCGAACTCGTAATATTAATATTTACTTAAATTTATCAACAAAAGTGTTAGTAAATTAATCTTATTGAAACAAATTCCAACTATTTCCATTGTGTTTGGTACGAGTATTACGTGTTACCCAGAAACTTGGTTGAGGAGGCCAGATAAGTAGTCGCTCCGTTTAAAATATTGGTATTCAGCGGCATTTCGTTAGACTCGAAGCCACCAAACAAGGGGTGAAGAGGATAGGCAGATTATGCCCGGTCAGGTCCAATCAATAGGGAAGTTTCATGGGTAAAAAAAATCTGTTTAGTCCGTCAGTCAGATAATAATAGTATATTATGTAATTAGTGAATAAAGGACGGATTTAAAGCGAGGACCATAGATGAATCATGAGCAAGTGAAGGATTCCAACGACTGAATCACGACCGTAGGGAGTGATTCATGATGATTAAATCACGAGCGTAGCAAGTGGTTCAAGTGTTAGAATCCCGAGCGACGCGAGTGCTTCATGGCCCTCGATATACATACAAAATACGAACTAGAGAAATGTAGCCGCTTTTCTTTAGATCGAATTTTGTTGTTTCGTGTCTCAATATGAAACGTTATAAAAGGTATTAGAAAATTCTAGACATACTTACCGAGCTCGCTGATTCAGCCGTTTTTCATAATTCCTTCTCAGTCACGAGATAATATTTTTTTAAAGGAGTGGCGCTAGTGGACCGTAGTATGCCCTCTTAAAGTTGGGGAGTGGGGGCTCGTTACGTCACAATCCTAACAAACTACGTATAAAATCGAGCGAACAGTGACGTCATGTCACATTTGAACTCAATGTATCGCCGTAATTTTTTGATTACATAATAAAACAAAAATTCGGGTCCAATATTTTTTGGACAAAAAAAAAATACTTTAGTCAAAATCCCTGTTGTGGACCGACCAACCTCATTATAATATTAGTATTGGCAGTATGTATTTTTTTTGTCGATATTAAGATTATTTTTTTAAACTATGATCGTTTCGGAAAAACTATGTAAAACGTATACTCGTAGTAAAGATAAAATATTATCATTAAAGTCTATTTTATTTGGTAATCTAGGATCTAGTGGCTTCCATCCTCCACAATCCCTATTATGCTAAAATTACGACTGAATTTAACAGGCTTGTTGATTTAAGTGGTAGCAAGCGCCATCGCTGATTTATTTGGTTATCTGGTCCAGTGTGAGCCAGGGTTAATTTGTTTGGTTATTAGGAAATTCTCTGTTTTCTGGAAAATCTTAAGTTTTGCAAATAGTTTGAATAGTTACTGTAACATTGTATCTGACCCGGTTCCCTCGTTAGTGGCCAGAACTATAGAGGTATTCTTTGTGAGCTTTTTGTTTTTATTCCAATAAAATAAATAAACGGTAAATAAATGCTTTGTTTTGGTAAAGGTAATGATTTCTGAGAAGAACTCTTTTAGGTAATAATTGTCTGTGGTACTGAGAATCAAATACCATCTCGGTATTTACTCGTTCTATTGGTGATAAGATGATTATTTTTATTTTGTGTTGGCACGAGCTATACGAGAATTATAAGTAAAATAGAATACCTAATGTCCTAACCAATGCGATCAGTTTTGCAACTACGCAATCATCGATTTCATAATATCAGTCATTATTTCAGCCGAAAGACGTCTATTGCTGGACATAGGCCTCCCCCAAGCACCACCACTTCGACCGGTTCTGTGCTTCCCGCATCTCATAAAGTCATCGGTCCACCTTGTGGAAGCCTTCTAACGCTACGTCTTCCGGTACGCGGTCGCCACTCCAGAACTTTTCGGCCCCAACGGCCAACTGTTCTGCGAGCAATGTGCCCTGCCCATTACCACTTAAGTTTGGCAATTCTTCGAGCTATGTCGGTTACCTTGGTTCTCCTGCGGATCTCTTTATTTTTGATTCGATCACGTAGTGAAACTCCAAGCATAGCCCTCTCCATTGCCCTTTGGGTGACTTGTAACCATCTTGACGCGTTCAAGTTCGCAGAACAATATAAATGCGATAATCGCGCGTTCGTGCGACTTTCGCTTTGGTTAGTACATGGCCTAAGCCAGTCAACAGGTTGGAATGATGTTATGGACAATCGCTTAGTACCGTTACTCGTTGTCTCTTTTATTAATTATTCATAATTCTACAAAACTAATTTACATAAAATGAAATCTCCTATTTTTCAAGGAAAAACCCATAAAAAAGTGGAATTCTTGAAAAAAATTAAGGAAACCTAACCAAGTGATTAAGTTTTCAAATCGTTTAGAAAATTTAAAATGATTAATGGAATAATGTCGAATAAGATTTTACTTAAACCTAACTTAGTATGCTAGACATTATTATTTACGGCCTACAATAAATTCAAAGAGCTCGAATTGAATCATTTCCGTAATAATGACAGACATTTACGGGCAAATCGAAACTCGATTAATTTACATAAATTGAGAAATTTTGTATCAATATCCAAAACTGTTTGAGTTATCGGATGCGGCAAAAACACAGTGAACATTCATTAAAAATTGGCTGTCATACGAAGTGTCGACAGAAGTGAACACTCAAAACTTTGGAATAAAGCCGCTACGAAAATTCACCGTGTCTGCTGCAGACAGGACCAATTCATCATGTACGCGACAAGAATTTTGTCGGACCTAGGTACGAAAACTTGTCGTGTCTGCTGCAGACAAGACAAAAATGGACGTATACACGATAAGATTGTTTTCGGGCAGTCGTGTGTAGGGTATGGTTGGCAGTTCTAGTCAAGTCTGTTATTAATTTGCGATTATTTGTGAGTGAAGATCATGTCCACGCGTTAAACGGACACTAACAACCGAACCACCTCACCTACCCCGTCCCTCCCTATACCTCAGTAACTCAGAGCGCGTCGTGTCTAGCGCAGACAAGATGTTTTCTTGTTCAGCACCGTGGCAGTGTACACAGTTCATGTGTAGAAACGACACGAATTCTTGCATAGGCCCGGTGACTTCTTAGCGTGTACAAGCGGCCTTACTGTCTTCTTTTTTTTAATAGAATTTCTAAATCGCTAGACGCTATGCGTCACTTGCCTGGCGCAACTCTTCATGAGCATGTCGCGCAATTCGGTGATGCTAACCCATAAGTTTTCCCGTACCAAAAATCGCTCAATGTGGCTTAAGAAGTTTTTACTTCAACAAAATTCATCCTCCCGACCGATTTCGATTACCGTGGTCAACGGAAATTAGCTAACAACGTAGGAGTTATTTTTGTGCTTTTGTACACACATCAAAAAAAGTTTATGATCACTAACTAGCATAAACTGATATAATTTTTTAAATTGAACATTATAAAAAAAAAAATATTTGTTGTGTTTTTTTTAAATAGAAATACCCTCTTTAAAATAAAAATAAAAAACATTTTTATTTTTTTATCAAAAAATAAATAAATCATAATGTAATTGTAACAGAAATTTGATGCAAAGAAAGACTGTTTAACCAAACTTAAACAACAACTTACTCGTATTAATAAAAGGTTTATATTCAATATAATATAACTCGTGCCCTGGCTCGAACACATGCGGTGATCCTCCTGGGCATGCTGAGAATATAGTTATCCAGCATTTCTTGGGTTACCTGTCCCATTCTTGAATAGCGGCTTCCCTGAGCACTGGCACTGTCTGGGGACGTGGCTGACGGTTCCAAACAGCTCGCTTAAGAGCATCCCATGCGTGCTCTATTGGGTTTAAGTCAGGCGAGCCGAATCATATTATAGTGTACCTGACACTATCTGTTCCATTACTCTCATAGTCCGATGGGACGGCAATCCGACACAACTGGAGGGAGACTAGGTGCAGGACCACCGGCTTTTACATGCTTACAGAAGCACGGGGTTATCAATTATCAAAATATATTGGACACGCAGATCGCTGTATGTCCTCTCCGTAAAACAGGTCCAGAGACTGCATGTGTAGAAAGACTGACAGAAACCTTTGAAAAGAGAGACTTTAACTTGATTTGTACAACGTGCAAATCTTCAAACCAGCATGTTTTATCGAACAGCCAATGATCTGGATCTCTATATCTATATTGTCCTTAAGATCATCAGTAACCCAATGACCCAAGTACTTAAACTTAGTCACTCAGGCTAAAGGATTATCACACTACCAACGTCCAAACTCCGGGCCGCTTCTGAGAAAACTACTGGTAACCTTGAACTGGATTTGGATTTTGCAGGATACCAAACACCCACACCAACTTACAGTAGAGATATCTTGTTTGGGCTCATTGGAATGGTTCTAATGAATAGGTTATAGATAGATGGTGATGATCAGGGTCTGATGATGGCGTAGTAAAGAGAAATGAGGATAAATGAGTAACTAGCTTCACTGTGGGACAAATACGTACAGCTGCGGAGATTTCGGCGATACACGTGTCGGTGGTAGTGTGTCTACTACTAGTAGTAATATATAGAGTTTACGAAAGCAGGAAATAAAAGAAAAATCATTTTTTTTAACCTCCAACGCAAAACGCTCGCGTTGGCCCTTCAAGTTTAATATAAGTTGAAGGTAATAGTTTCGTCCAATCGTCGTCGCTTCGGGGGTCGGCTAATCAAAATAGGAAACTAACAGCATACGAGTCAGTTTTACTCCCAAAGCGCACCTCTTGATACATATTTCAAATCTAAAATCTAAACTTTTCCCGACCTGCATAGCTATTCACAGCCATAGTCAAGGTTGTCTGTAAAAGATCGCTTTTAGCGATAAGACCGCCCATTGTGACACCCTATGTAACAGTTCTACATTTATATCTGTAATTTTTATGGTGTACACAATAAAGAGTATTCTATCTATCTGTCTATATAGTCAAAGTCAAACAGTCGCTTCGTGAGATAAAAATATTATAATCAATGTCATTTTCAATACGACAGACTGTCGAACGGTTGTGAATAGCTATGCTGGATACCCTGGACCGCAGCGTAATTAGGCAGTTACATCAACTCAACAACAAAAGCACAAAAAATATTTTAAAATGAACACCGCATCCAGACCACCTTCATCGTTGTCCTTAACAAAACCTCATTCCCGAGGCTAATTTATAATATTGAAATAGATTGTTTTTGATTAAACTTTCTATTCACCATCCCTTTCTAACACGTTTAATCGGGCTATGGCTATCCCCTTCTGAGGCCAAAAAGATCATATTGACTGACTGGGCCTCTTAATTCCAACTGAATATTTACTTTGCTAACTGTTTTTGTATTTGCTCCCTTTGATTTCGAAAAGGCACTTATCAATTTCCTGCTTCCTCGTTCATTTACTTTCACAATTACTCTAGATATGCCAGCGATTTTGTCCACGTGGATGCGGATATACGAATGCAAACTTTTTTATTTAATCTTCTTCTTCGTGTACACGGTGCATAATTTTATATACAGTCGTATATAAAATTATGCAGGCCCAAAACTTCACCAAAGCGTGTCTACCGAGCTAGATGACTCGCCTTAGGTAGACATAGTCCTTCACAACTTTAAGAAACGCAACTTCGATGTCGATTAGATTGGACAAGACTTGTTAATTATACACGACTTTGTCTTTTTCTTATTCACGCCGTGGCCAACCCTCCAAAAGGTCTAACCGTGTTAACACACATACATACAACGGGACTACGACGTCGTCAACGAGCGACGCGGCACAGCGCGGGGATCGGAGACGCAACAGCGACGCGGCATTGCATCGTACGACACGACCGCGCTCGGACGTACCTTTTGACTAGTACTTAGATTGCTATATTTCTGAACCACCTATTAAAACCATTATAAAATACAGTCCACTGCTTTTGATTCCAACTGGGCCTTTACGTGGTCCTTCGAGCCGGATCATGTAAAGGCCCAGTTGGAATCAAAAGCACAGCGTCTCTGCCATCACTTCACCACAGCTCAGACGTCTCACAGAGGGCTGGATAAGAGCTGTAATATAATTTGCGTTCCATATCAACAACTGCTGCCGATTTATTTAATTGGTAAAGAACACCAACAGCATATACATTCACCTTCGTAGTATTCAGGAAAAGAAACTAACTTCACCACTACAAATAAAAAATTGGTTGTCTGTAAAGTTGGTTTACGGACGATAGTTTAACGTGACAACGTCATAACAAAACATTAATGCGGCGCAAGCGTACAATGAGCGTAACGGTACAATGAGCGTAACGGGACAATGAGTCATCCTTTTTCGTGCATGCAGCCGGCGTTCATCGATTTATTAACAAAAACACATTCACACAAACAAACACACAACACAAACATCAAACATTCACAAACATTGTCACGTCAAAAACCGGCCATGTGCGTATCGGAACACGCACAATGAAGAGTTTAATACAAAGTATAGTTATATAAAATGTTTGATATTAAGCTACAAAAATATCGACATTATCTATATTTTACCCTGTATTTTTGACGTGACAACGTCTAATAAATCGATGAACGCCGGCTGCGTGCACGAAAAAGGATAACTCATTGTCCCGTTACGCCAATTGTCCCGTTACGCTCATTGTCCCGTTGCGCTCATTGTCCCGTTACGCTCATTGTTCCGTTACGCTCATTGTACGTTTGTGCCGCATCAAGGTTTTGTTATGACGTTGTCACGTTAAACTATCGTCCGTACACCAACTTTACAGACAACCAATTTTTACATAATATAGTCAAAGTGATTCTGCTGCAGGGCATGACACGAATAGTTGGAATGAATTTATCCCAATTACAAACTTAATAATGTAACAACTCAGCAAATGTAAGTCGGTCGACTATTACTCGGTAACTTCTAAAGCCTACTATACACACCTAGCGGGATGGCATCCCGCTAGGTGTGTATAGTATCTCATGAAAAAGATATATACACGTGCTTTTTGATGTTTTAACCATATGACAAAAAAAAAAAATACCCAATATAGTGTATAAATTCCATTTAATATGCAAATAAATCAATATGTAAAGTAAAAAAAAATACTATATTACAAAACTTAAATTTTCTCGAAGCTAGCTTTCACTGAGATACCGCTTTTGCGTTTAGCACGGCAGAATAGGGGCTCTAAACTTTACCTTAGGGCTGTGTAATAGAAACTTAACATTCTAAAAACAAGATGTTTAATCAAAGTTTCGCGGGGACATCTGTGATAAACATCTAAAACTCATTAAAATTTATTTTGGGGAGAAGTGGAGCTGTTACGGGAGATCGATAATTTTGTTGTGTCAGGGAAATGCTACGAGACAAAAAAAAAAAGATCGGGTGTCTTAATGTTTTGTTTTAATTTATTTTAAATGTTGCCCCGCATTAAGTGGTGTTTTACCCGAAGGGTGCCGAACGGAACCCTATTAGGTACTAAGCCTCCGCTGTCCATCCGTCCGTCCGTCCGTCCGTCTGTCTGTCTGCGGGCTGCGTCATCGTTGAAATTTCACAGATTGTGTATTTCTATTGCCGCTATAACAACAAATAAAACAAATTTAATATAGTTTAAAGAGAGTTTCCATACAAGAACTGTGTTTTTTTTTTTGGCACTTTTTCCATTCTCTTTATTTACATGGACACCCATCCATCCATTTCCATACATTTTTATGGGCTTATTCCACAAATCCCCCCTGAAAATCCCCCTTAGGAGGAAAAGTGGAATCTATAAAAAAATAGTCTAGGATTCACGCCTGATAATCCGGCTTATTCCACTAATCCCCCTAAGAGAATCCGCCTTAGTGGGGAAAACTGAACTCTAATGTAAAAAAAAAAAACACTTTTTTTCAATTCTAGTTTTCCCCCTAAGCGGGATTATCTGATGTGAATTCTAGACTGTTTTTATAAATTCCACTTTTCCTCTTAGGGGGGATTAGTGGAATAAGACATTTTTATGGACGTGTACGTGGACGTCCACGATAATATAAACGCGTTAGAAATTATAAAAGCGTACATTGACATCTACAATCCAAGGATCTCGTGAGAATTAATTAATGAAAAGTGTTAATTGCATGTTTTCATGTGGTTCTGGCCGGTCGCTCGTGTGCGCATACCCTTAAATTAGTATAATTACTTGTCACTGATGTAAACTGAATGTTATACAGTGAAGTACTCTTAAAATTAACAACTTTTATTATGTACACACGGCTACAAATCAAGCTATATTTTTTCCAGTTTATGCTGATCTCGCATTGTATCGGATTTCCGTACAATGAGAGATCAGCTTATACTGGAAATGTATAGCTTGATTCGCTGAAAAAAAAAAGTAGTTGCCACAATCAAGATTATGTTTAGATTGACTAGGTAACCTGTTTGCATCTGAGCCTATCAAGTACAATGATCACAGCTACTACTTTTATTTGATTGAGATTTGAAACGGGATCTTGATTGGGGTTATCACAAAACCTATTTGCAGCAATCAAGTCAAAACATAGTTGCTCCAACCAAGATTATTAGATTAAAGTTTCAATGATCTTTATTGAAGTAATCAAAACGCTTGATTGACAAAACTAACTTACTTTGTTACAGTATTTTTTTTTTTAACTTGTCTCTTTTTTAACTCTTCTACAATGATTTCACGTTAAGGGTAATCGAGAAACTTGTTTGAGCGTTCAATTATTGGAACTAGTATTGCTGCCATCATGTCGTGATGATCAACTTAACTAAGATTTTGATTAATCTAAACAAGACATCGTCAATCAAGCTAAAATTCACTTGATTGGTGTGCATTTTTTTCAGTGTTTGTAGTCGTGCGTACGTAGAGTATTATTTTTTATTCCACGCGAAGCGACACCGCGATTTACTTGTGGTTAGCAAGTTTAAAACACGCTGTGAATGTGTGTGTGCTTATACACACATTCACAGCGTGTTCTACTGGAAATGTTTAGCTTGATTTGTAGCGCGCGCGCTTCACTTGTGGTTAGCAAGTGTAAAAACACGCTATGTGTGTGTGTAAGTGCAAATGCTCTCGGTTATCGTACGAGAAAATGGTGAAGTCGGAAATGTGTGTGCGTGAGGGTTTGATGTGCTGACGCTACTCGTCTTCATGCACTTAAGCTGCTTTCAGACTACGCTATAATATATAGCATATAGTATATAGGTCATAGCACAACAATATCGCGCAACATACATTCCAATAATACGAGTATATAATACAGTACAGCGTGAACGTGTCCATAACAATGTATGGTGCGCGATATTGTTGTGCTATGAGCTATATACTATATGCTATTATATTATAGCGTAGTCTGAAAGCAGCTTTATTCGCAGCGTGTTTGTACACTTGGTTACTACAGGTAAACGCACGTCGCTTCGTGATATAAAAATATTATACGTTATCCTGTAAAATCCTTCCTTTAATGCTTGGCAAAAACTTCTCCGCAATTTTGAACTGCAGTTTTGCTCTACTATCCAAAATTAGTCCCCATTTATATTTTCGTCTGCCTGACTTCTAACAAACCAGCTTGATTATACCTCATGCCACCACCTGTAGATTTTTACAAAATGGCGGCTGCCAATAGCGTCCGTCCGTTAGCTCCCAACGATTATTAGTTTTATGTACGTGTCGTAAAAACCTTGAGATTTGGTATACGGAAGGCGTTACTGAGAAATGGGATGCTGCTACGAAAACTTATCTTCTGCATCGAAATCCAGTTTCAGGCCGTTCCTGATATTTATACTTAGAAAAACCCCAATAATTATTAAATGCTTGGCTGGGGAATCGAACCCAGGACCCCAAGCTCATTCGTCATGATTGCGGGCACTAGACGAATGAGTTAGACCACATAAATATAAGTAAAAAATAATGTCAGGAGTCGATGTAATCTGGGTGTCGCATTTAGACTTCGCGTACATTCGTACAGATACTCTCAAAACATTGATATAAAAGATTCCTAATATTTATACTTAGAAAAACCCCAATAATTATTAAATGCTTGGCTGGGGAATCAAACCCAGGACCCCAAGCTCATTCGTCATGATTGCGGGCACTAGACGAATGAGTTAGACCACATAAATATAAGTAAAAAATAATGTCAGGAGTCGATGTAATCTGGGTGTCGCATTTAGACTTCGCGTACATTCGTACAAATACTCTCAAAACATTGATATAAAAGATAGATCTCGGTCTAATTAAGATAAAAGGTAATCTTAGTACATATTTTTGACCCGCTTCTGCCCGCGACTTCGTTTTCGTGGAAGTCGTAAGGGCCAAAGCTTAGACGACTTTTCGACTGTATCGATGCTGCGTCGTAGAAAAAGTGGCTAAATCGCCGATCGCTAATGCTAAAAGTAGCTTATGTGCGTTGGCCCTAAGACACCACAATTTTACTAAAATAACAGTCAAATTTTTATAACACTCCTTTTGATTGGTGACGTACTGACGTCGCATCGTATCACAAGACGGGGCTATTACTTGGTGTTCGTGTTCTTTCTGACTTTTTCCTTTTTGCTCGACTCCACTCCTTCGATTTACTATCAGTATAGCAAGAGGTTTAATCCACTTCACAGGTCAGTCGTCTCGTAAACGTGTCATAAAATGTAATAAAATCGCGTGTAATTTGACGTCAAATATCTTTTTTGTACGGAAAATTCACGGTGATGTAAGGATGTCGACATATATATGTGTTAGAGCACCCTATATTTTTTAGATAATTATTATATAAATTGTAGGTAGGGATTCATACATGAAATATTTTAAGAGCTACACATATAGGTGGTAAAGAAGCCATGGAAACGATAAAAAAAACTACGTACATTATTAAAAAAAAAAATATATATATATATACTTAATAATGATGATTAATTATCAAAAGGCACTCGCGCCGCCACCGTGTCCGCGTTCGGGCGGGTCATTCATAGAATAAGTAAGTAAAGGTTTTTTACAAAATGTCTGAAGCAATTTTAAAATTATAATAATTACGTAAACATAAAAACACTAAGATATAAAAAAATATTCGTTGCTGTCTTTTTTACCACCTATAGATGTTTCTCTTAAAAATATTTCGTGTTACCTTGGATAACGGACATAGCTCGAAGAATTGCCAAACTTAAAGTGGCAATGGGCAGGGCACATTGCTCGCAGAACAGATGGCCATTGGGGCCGAAAGGTTCTGTAGTGACGACCGCGTACCGGAAGACATAGTTTTGGAAGGCCTTCCACAAGGTGGACCAATGACTATGAAAGCCGCATGAATCCGCTGGATGCGGGAAGTACAGAACCGGTCGAAGTGGCGGTGCTTGGAGGAGGCCTATGTCCAGCAGTGGACGTCTTTCGGCTGAAAATATGATGGTGATGATTTTTTGTATGAATAGATACACTTTATACAAGCCACATAACAGTAAGAATACTTATAAATCAAACTGTAATTTGCCCTCCTGCAGAGCAAAGGACGGTATGAGAAGACTTTTGTCTTGCATTCAAATATTTATAGTCAGGTGAAGTAGGAGTTCCTAGAGCTATTTGTTTCACGTCCGAGGGAGTACTACCCCTATACAGGATTTTTTTTTAATCGGTGCGCAAATTTTGAAACATTGAACTTAAACGTGTTTTATTGTACACCTATTTCTTATTTAGATATGTCTTAGTACAAAAAAATTAAGTTATCGTTAACGAAAGATGTTTATTTTGAAACTGGTATAATGGATACTACTTGTATCCATATTTTGCTGATTTCAAGAGGATCAAAAAAAGTATTGAACAAATAATAGCAATGTGTTCTATTACTGCTACTGAACCACCAAAAAAAATTGGTGCACTGGTTAAAAACTTATCCTGTATACATTTTTTGAGAGTCTAATAACAGTCAAGTGAGAGTGCGCTTTATGTCTTGGATGGCAACGCATCTTCGCTGCCTCTGGTACCTGTTGCAGATGTCTATACAAGAACAGCATAATCAGCCTATAGAAAGATAGAATACTCTTTATTATGTACACTATGAAAATTACATATATAAATATAAATTTCGTAATGGTGACACAATGGGCGGTCTTATCGCTAAAAGCGATCTTTCACAGACAACCTTTGGATGGATTAAAAGTAGACAATACTGCAGGTAAGTGGTATAAATTTCCCACTGCTGAGACACATGCCCTCTTCGAGAGAGATTGAACTATATAATCTACCACGCGATCCCAGTGAGGTTGGTAAATGTCACATATCTTCGAATTTTTGGTTCTAGGACATGTCGGTTTCCTCACAATGTTTTCATTCCCCGTTCAGAAGTCCATAGGAGGTGATATTAACTTTCAGGCAATATAACCAATAACGTTAAACATAATTTATAGCTTGAACTTGACGCTTATAGGAGGGATTGGTCCTTATTGGCTCGGGATCGAGTTGAGTGGAAAAAGGAAAATGAAGTCGTTGCCCTGCAGTGAGACATTACTGGCTGATTATTATTATTATTATTTATAATAAAGCGTACATTTTGTAACTCGAACACGGTAAATATTATGTCGGTTCATACTAAGAATGGCACATACCTATAAACGATGTTATCTACACTAATATTATAAAGAGGAAAGATTTGTACCTATTTTTGTATGTTTGTATGTTTGTAATGAATAGGCTCAAAAAGTACTGGGCCGATTTAAAAAATTCTTTCACCAATAGAATGCTACATTCTTCCAATTTGACATAGGCTACATTTCATTTTGAAAAAAATTTGGGATCCTTGGTAAAATTTGAACAATGTAACCGAAGGTGTAGAAATTCCAAAAAATAAATAATTGTCTACCCCGTGCGAAGCCGGGACGGGCTGCTAGTTAATTAATAAATTAAGTCATGTCAATGACATGCCAAAAAAAAGTTAGTAAAAACATGTTTTTTTTTTTATTCTACTATGAGTTTGCTCTTGACTTTAGTCTAGGTCTGGATGACAGAGACAAAGTCTACGATGGAGTGAGCTTACCCAGAAGAAGCCTGTTTAAGAGTAGAAGAGTAATTTTGGAGAATATTTAATGAAAAAATGCTTTATTGATTTATTTATTAAATTACACAATAGAAATGTGTTTTTCATAATTACCTATTAAACTAATATTATTTATTACGGGAACTACAGATTACATTTTTCAATAAAGCATTTTTCATTCAACAATCTCCAAAATGACGTCTCGTGTGAGCGAGAGAGGGAACAAAATGTAACCGGCCTTTTAAATCAATTACGATTTGTATACAAATAGAATTAAGATCATATTTTATAAACAGCATTGTTACAACGTGTGTATAAACAGAACCGGGTAGAGACAAAAGAAATTCGAAAAGAGGTTTTATCAATATAATTATTTTTTCGCCTCTTCAGGATTTTTATCTCTGCTAGCAGCAGCAACATCAGGAGCCGCATCACCTTTTTGCTCTGCGTCTTCTGCTTCAAGTAAAGCTATGTTAAACCTGGATGAGTGTTGCGCTGCCAACTCTTTTGGTTCTTCCACGTTCGGTATACGATAGGCCATGATGGCTGCCCCATAGTTGCCCAGTCCGACGTCATGAAAGACGATCTGAAAAGGGATAGTTTTTAGATGGTGTTAAGGAAGTGGATTAAAATTAAGAAGGTTTTACAAAATTTGATCTAACTTGGACAAATCAGTTTTTGAGTGAGAGTAGACTGGACATGATTGTGTGTCTTAAATCTGGACCTCATGAAGTCCAGATTTTTCTCTCTCTTCATCATCATTTCATTCGAAAGACGTCCACTAATATAGGGCTCCAAGAGTCGCTAAATCGTCAGGTGACTTGCTTCTCGCATACAGCGGAATCCCGCTAGTTTCATCAAACAGAAAATCTGTGCGAGCGTTAGTTTTAACCACGTTTGGTAAACCGAAGTCTGCTAAAGATTTAGATCTAAACTATACCAAAATCAGAAATCCCCACTGCGAAGCTGCTGTCAAATAAAATCTTCATCGACTTCACCACATAAATAATGGAACATACTAAACCATCTACCACAATTACCACCTGTTGGCATCCATCAGTACCAACGATGCATACTCACTCCCAAGAAAAACTCTGGTTCATAGATCACCCAGCCAAACGCCACGACAGGCGACCAATCATTTAGAAAGGAACGCAGGAATTGAGCCGTAAAGATTAGGAGTGACAAGTGTCTTTTGGGACATACTGAAAAATGTGCGAATTATTCCTTTGCGTTTTTAAGGTGCAGTGGAATTCTATCAGTTAGGAATAGTAGTAAGTCCTTGTAAAAGGACATGTCACTATTCTAACTTCAGCTACCTACCAGTTCCTAAATAATGAAGTTTTATTTTTTACATTCTTCCTTGACATAATCAAATAATCATCCTCCATCATCCGGTAAAATTTTATGCGTAAAATTGCGCGCGTGCGCTCATTTTTTACGTAGTACTCGCAACAACCCTACGTGTATGACCAGGGGCCTTCGCATCGAGTTCTGAATCAATCGAATTGGATTCGAATTAAATGCCGATCCATACTCTTGAATCCGACACTAGCGCACGATCGTGCGGTGGTTCGAAGCGAAACTAACTTCGATCAAAAGATTCGTTAGGATCGAAAAGTTCGATATTGAATTGTTGGATTAAAACTAAACGTTAAATTACACGAAATCAAAGAAGCTATTTTATTCAGATCGAGTAAAATAACTACCTCAAAGACAGAGCACTTGACGATGACGTAATCCGCCGGATACGCACAAAACGACGCTTATATTACTTGAACCTATGTCGATCTTGGTTTACGATTCGAATTGGTTCGGGAGTAAGGTTTTAAATCGAGTTCGGATCGAAACGAATTCGAATCGGAAACAAAATCAAACTCGAATCATTTTCGGGAGTAAGGCCCCAGATGTGTGAAGGAGTGAGTTGGTGTATGTAAAATTTTGTAGGGATTGTAAACTGAAAAATGATTTTGGACGTGTCAAAGTAGAAGTTCTGATACTAATCTGTCACGGGTAACTTTTTTTCTATGGTGAAATGAAGGTTTTTTGAGGTATAATACAGTTTCTGCATACCTAGAAAAAAGGTTTATGTTTTGACATCCAAACTTACCTCTCCATCGATCAGGTACCTGATGTAGTATATTTCGTGCAGTTTGGTGAAACCCAGCTCCTCGGCTACAGTCTGTGCTCTTGCAGTAGTAAATATACCAGCCATAGCAGGCACATTCGCGCTTGAACTTAGTGCAATTGCTGCTTTTAACATTTCTTTTGCTATGCCTGGAAAAGTAAGATTAAATTAATCTTACTTAGTGAGTGTCTAAAAAAAATAGTACAGCAGGTATATAATAAGAAGGGACATAATTTAAGAGTGTAGTACTCATGAAAATGAACAACTTTTACTGCAGTATTTTAAAAAAGCGACGCGCACGTTATTTGTGGTAACAAAGTGTACAATTACGCTGTAAATGTGTTCGTGAAGATGAGTAGCGTCAGCACATAACATAAATACACACACTTCCGACTTCGCCGTTGTCTCGGACGGAATCGAGAGCTCCTGCACTTATACACGCATTCACAGCGTGTTTGTACTCTTGATTACCACAAGTAAAGCACGCGTCGCTTCGTGAGATTAAAATACTATACGTACATATAATAGTAAAAGTTGTTAATTTTATGAGTACTTTACTGTATAACATTCTATATAGATACTAACTTAAGGGCGACGCACAGGAGCCACCAGCCACAACTATCGGTGGTTGTCGCCTCTTGATGAGGTGTTGAGTACTGATGCAGCGGGTGGCCACCACTACACGTGTGCAACGAATCCATACAAAACGTATGAAAAAGCATGTGAGCTGTTATCGCTAGGCTACCAGTGGCTGTGGCCGGTGGCTTGTTTGTGCCTAGCCTAAGAAGGTATATATAGTATGTCTGGCACACATTTCTGAAGAAGTTCGTCATTCCTAACTGGCCACCGAGGCCCCGCGCGAAATCACCGACTAAATCCTCCCCGTCCCTTGCTTGTAAGCGAAGCGCCAACACGCGCTATAGTTGAGCCTGTAGCTTTAAATCCCCCTGATAATAATCATAACCCTGATTTTATCCAGCCACCGACGGTCCCTTGTCATCCTCCCTCCGACTCTGCCCTAAGCCGAGGTTCGTAACCCACAGGGGTGCCCTTAGCGCACAGTCGTTTAGCTTATAAGTACGCCCTGGCTGGAGGCATTAAGTTTCTTTAGGAGCTTAAGGCAACCACAGGACAGCCCGGTTAAAGAGTCTCAACCCCTCGTGGTTAACTCTGAGGTGCCATTTATAAAAAATAAAAAAAATCTGAAGAAAAGACGCAATTGCATTTGGTCGTTATTCGAGTGCTCAAAAAACTACTCGAATTCGGGCATCCGAAACAATTACACTGGTCTGGAATACGGGCTAACGACTGCAGGCTCATTTTCATTGGTCGATACGATATATAATAAGGTGTATTTCATACACGAAATATTTCAAGAGAAACATCTATAGGTGGTAAAAAAGCCATAGTGTCAGTGATTTTTTTTTTTATCTAAGTGTTTTTATTTTTACATAATTATTATAATTTTAAAATTGCTCGCGACATTATTCAAAAAAAAAAACTTTTTACTTATTCTACGAAAGACCCACCCGGACGCAGCGACGGTTGGTGGCACGAGCGCGGTGCTTTTTGATAATTAATCATCATATCAAGTAATTTTAAATGATTTAATTTTTTTTTAATAATATACTCAGATTAAAAAAAAAATTGTTTCAATGGCTTCTTTACCAGGTACCTTATATCAGAGCCTGCAAGTAGGGAACCGTTTTCATTAGTCGATAGGGCCCGCAAGTGGGTTGCTGGAGATTTCTGTAAAGCATGCCATTGAGCCCGTATTCGCAGGGTTCGTTGCTACTAGTACCATTAACAGTTCCATGATGGAACTAGTGATGTTTATTTTATATTCCATTTCTAAAGAATTTGAAAATAATGTCACCAATGTTGTGTGCCTAAAATAATATTGTGGAACTAGTGATAACAAAATCAACATTAGTTCCATTATTTTCAAATTCTTTTAAAATGGAACTAGTGATAAAAAATAAACATCACTAGTTCCATCATGGAACTGTTAATGGTGCTAGTGACAACGAACCATTTGCAGAACCATTTTCATTACTCGATAGGAAACGATTGCGGTATCCAGACAACCAGCAGCGCACTTTTGGCAGTTGCTTTGAAGGCAACACATATCCGATTATAATTCTGTAAATACATACTTGTTACGGTCTCAAACCATAATTTGATCAACATACAACGTAATACTGATCTGCAAATTTCAAAAAACCGGGCAAATGCGAGTCTGACTCGCGCACCGAGGGTTCCGTACAAAGTAGTTGAAAAAATGTTCTCCCATACATTGCTATACGTGACGGTCAATTCTCCAACTGCTAATTTAAGTTTGTAAACGCAAAAACGGTTTTTTTATGTGATAAAACTATAAATCAACAATTTTTGGACTTTTTCCTTTACTTGTGCTGAGAGACCTTGCTTCTTGCTAAATTTCATGATTTTAGGTCAACGGGAAGTACCCTATAGGTTTTGATTACTTGCGAATATCGCATAAATGGCTGTATCTTTTTATTTCGTTGACTTAGAAGCTTGATTTTTTCAGAGCTCCAAGAGAGCATAAACCTTCGTATTTGATATTAGTTTCAACTTGATATCTCCAGGCGTTCCTGAGAAAAAGGGTCTTGACAGACTGACAGACAGACGGACAACGAAGTGATCCTATAAGGGTTCCGCATTTTCCTTTTGAAGTACGGAATCCTAAAAACGTAAGAAAATTTGAATTTCACGGTCTTTTCAGGCGCTTTCGCTTTAAGTCATCATCATCATCATTTCAGCCGAAAATGTCCACTGCTGGACATATGCCTCCTCCATCCACCGCGACTTCGACCGGTTGTGCTTCTCTCATCCATCACCTTAAGTAATAATTGTAGATTGTTCACGAATTTTGACAAACCTCGATGCCTATACCTGCTCTTCAAAGCGAGGATGTATATCTTAAAGTATCGCCTGACGTTCAGCGATTCATAAACGTTAACTGGCTTCTCAATCTCATTGTAGAATTTCATAACAGTGGCATACAATGGATTATGAGTTAACTTGACACGGCTGAAAGTTCTGGAGAAAGCATCTGGAATTGTACGAAAACAGGGGAGTTATTATGCGGTCAAAATAAGATCTTTTACATTGAGGTTTTTACCATCAAGTGTACAGGGGCCCAAGTCTGCTATTTTTATAAATTCGTCACTCCAACACGATCCCATTGTCATTTTGCTAAAAGTTCGTAACCCGCTAAATTCATAATGGTCAATCATTGGTCGGTCAATGGTCTCGTAATAGAATTGTATTACAATGGCATTTTCAACATTTATTCATGCCAGATTTCATCTATATATATTTTTACATATTATTTACTAGTGTTATAAGCAATCTGAAGTAGTAGGAAGTTGGAAGTTTAGTAGGAAGTTTCATTTATCATTATGTTCGAGATTAGCAATTATTTCAATGGAGTGTCAGTGGCTGACCATTGGAAAGTCATAATGACGCCATTATCTTAGTAGATTACCAAACTTATCAAAATCAACAATTATGAAAACAATGATAGACCATTCTGACACTATTGTAATAGCAGACTTGAGGCCCTGAATAGCTACAGTTGAGTGGATTGATTTCGTCTAAATACAGTCACAGACACATTCTAATGTCTTGTGCATAGGTGCATTAATATACAGGAAAAGTTTTTAATCAGTGCGGAAATTTTGATAAATTAAACTTAAACGTGTTTTATTGTACAACGCGCCAGCAGCGGCGGCGCGGTCAATGAAGCCGAACGCAGAAGTAGGTACCTATCAGCTGTGCGCTCGCCCATTGATATTATTACGAATAGATTGTATCCATATTTTGCTGATTTAAAGAGACCAAAAAAAAAGTTTTGAACAAATAATGGAAATATGTTCTATTACTGATACTGAACCACCAAAAAACATTTGCGCACTGGTTAAAAACTTATCCTGTATAGAGGTATGAGGAAGAGGGTGTAAAGTTCACTCAACCTCCATAGAAAATGGAGGATCCTCCGACCAGACGGGTGTTATCTCCGGTGGGCAACTGCCCAACGGTTGATGTCGGGATGTTGTTTAAATACCAGTCGCGCGGTAAACTCTGACTGCGCGATGCAGAATTTGTGACGTCAGGTCTTTAATGCGTAGTTAGCATGTGGCGTTGTAGATGCCACCACAAATATAACACGAATCTGTCTTATAACAAATTCTTTCTTGCGGAAATTTCTCCTAACATCCTGTAGCGCTAAAGCCAATCGAATAATCTATATAAAATTAGCTAACCCGATAGACTTCGTTCTGTCAAAAGCTATAGTATAAACTCCACTACTCTACCCTACCTTACCCTATCTACCCTACCTACCTACCTACCTACCTACCTACCGACCCACCCTACCCTACCCTATCCTACCCTACCCTACACTACCCTACCCTACCCTACCCTACATACCTAAAAATAAAAAATAAATAGATAGTAGCCGATTCTCAGACATACTGAATATGCATATAAAATTTCATAAAATCGATCAAGCCGTTTCGGAGGAGTATGGTAACTAACATTGTGACACGAGAATTTTATATATAAGACTAGCAATAAACCGTCAAATTGTCAAATACGCAAGCCCACAAAAAGGGCAGCCAATTTTAGATGTACTGATTTGATCTACGAAGCTAACTGAAAGCTTTGTTTGACATTGACGTGTCAAACGTTCCATTGAAATTGTTTCGGGCAATCAGGCTCGAAGGAATATCCAATTAATGTCATTCACTAATGAAACGATTGGCAAGACATTAATGGATGTTAAGTTTATTGATTTTGATAAAGAGCGATGGTTTGGATTATAATTATTATTGATAAGGATTGGGGAAGCCTTTGCCCAGCAGTGGGACTATAGGGACAAAAAAAAGAGCGATGACTTTTTATCAATAATATGAACAAAACAAAACACGTTGTATTATCATGTTGCTTTATTAACTTGTTTTCGCCAAAATATCGAATCAGTTAATAAGTAGGTTACAAGGAATCTGATTTTTGAGCATAGCTTATAGAATGGCCAAACAGGAGGGTCTAACATATCAGACGTTGATCAGATAGTCATAGCCGCAGATTATATTTTAGAAAGCTTAAAATCACAGTAACATAACACAATTTTCTTATCTATACTCCATTTATTATAACATTGGACGAATAACTGATCTCACCCTTTCGTTATTTCGATGTAAACGTTTAATAAACTCCATTATTTCACGACAAATACAAAGCACTCTAATCTATTTATCATTTACATTTAAAAAAAAAAATCTAAAGTAAATTTCAACAATATTACACAATAACTGTCGTTACTTAGCCGTTATTTGCCTAATGCAGTAAATGGAGTATAGACACTTTTATAATGATAAATGGTTTTATTTCTGTAAGTAAGTTTTTATAAACACTTTTACACGTCAATCATATTTTAAAACTAGATGAGGTCGGCGTTTCGTATCTCACTACTCTGAAAAGAAAGACCGAAACAAACTCAGAGGTCACAGTCTCTTTTAAAGTCCAGACATAATCTTGGTCAAATCATGTGAAGACTATGTAGATTGGTGTCTGAAATGGTCTTTTGAAGAAAGAACCACGCAGATTGAGTGGACGTGTCCATTCAGTGCACGCATTTGTCAGTAATCGTGCAGCTCAACTCAGAACATAAGGAGCTCAACGATTCGAAAAACAATACCTTAGAAATGACATTTGGGCAGGCCGTATAAATGACTCAAACTGCCATATCATGATTAGAAAATATATAATATTTTACACATCCCAAATCTAGATTAAACTATCAATCTAAAACCATAAAAACAAGCATTTATTCGTCATTCCAACTAAGCAAGTCTCATTTCGAAAACCCACTAAAATTCGCATTGTATTTACTTTTACCTCGCTCTGAATCCAAATTGTCCGTTTCTGTTTATCAATAGCGAATCAGAAAATAAGCTCACCTTACGTTGACTTCATACTGTAGTCTGTGTAGTGTTCTGTATACGCTTCGATAGCATCACCGCCCCTAATATAGACCTACCCGTATCTACTACTTGGAATCCAATTTACGTACAAGAAATAGGGGCTAAGGAACGAGAGGTGGCGTTTTTTGTGAAAAACGCGATATTTATTTTATTAGGTTCACCAACAATTAATTACACTGATACAGACACATTAGTAACACATTTTTTAAAGTAACATAACAGTGCATCAGTTACTAGGTAAACACCAAAAAAAGAGAAACTGCTGCAGATTTTTTTTTTCTGCGGTTGCAGATTTGGGCCCTTTAGAAAAAGTTATTCATAATGATGAGTACAATCTCCCATTTCGGTTTGTCGCATGCTTTCAATTTCAACCTGTATACGGGAGTGTGTATCCGTGTGCGCACTAGCTTCTTACTGCTCATCTCAGTGTCTGTCTCTTTCGCACACGCTGTTCAGCCATCGACTAGCTTCACCTTAATTAACTAAAATGACAAGTAATTAAAGTGTCTAACATTTACATAGTTGTATAGTATTTTATGTGAAATGGCTTTATGTGTGTTTTATTTGCCAGTGGATAAACTAAAATCACAGATGGTTTTAATGGCCTAAATTATACCTGCGTGCGAACGAGACGAGGCAAAAATTATAAACAAACAATAAGACTCGATTTAAGGAGTGAGTGAAGTAACTCGCTATATTCTCACAACTTGTACCAAACAAAAAACCCTATAGCTGAATCGGAATTCTTTTTACGGATGCAGTAAAAATTTAGGCTCGAAGCATTCAAGGAATCTGCCCCCTAATGTAACTGCCATCGGTTCAGAACGAATCGAGTTCCATTCGTTTCGATTGATACGCAAATAGATTCAGAATAGTGATGCGACTAGCTTTGTATGTGTTCGATTTTTATGGGAATTCGATTGACTATTATGAGGAGATCGTATTTAATGCGGATCTAATGCTGCTACCAGCCACCCTGCGAAAATCATCGCTCCACCTAGCCTGAGTGTCTTACGTTTGCCAATTCGAGCCTATAGCCAGCTAGATCAAAGCCTGAACGAGTGAAAAAAAGCCTAAGGGTCAGTGCATTGAGCAAAATCCTCAAGCAATTTTTCATAGACGACTAGCTGACCCGACAGACTTCGTTCTGTCAAAAGCTATAGTATAAACTCCACTACTCTACCCTACCCTACCCTACCTACCCTACCCTAATTTTTCGTAAAAACCATTAAAAAAAAAAAAAAAAAACGTTGCTATAAACCTCACGGAGCCCGAGACCTTTCCAACGAATGCAAAACCGTGGAAATCGGTTCGTGCGTTCTGGAGTTATAGCGTCAGGAAGGAAAACCCGACTTATTTTTATACAGGATGTTAGGTTAAACGAGGGACATACTTTAAGGGAGTGTAGTACTCATGAAAATGAAGAAGTTTTAATATGGGACAAACTCCGAAATATGAAAAAAAAAGTCAGCTGTTCCTTACATTTTGATCGCGTTGGTATTGCACTTTGTAGGGAACAGCTGACTTATTTATTCCTATTCCGGAATTTGTTCCATAACAAAACTTCTTCATTTTCATGAGTACTACACTCCCTTAAAGTATGTCCCTCGTTTAACCTAACACCCTGTATAGTAGATTTAATAATTAACTAAATCACAACAGCTAAAATAGAGATTCCCTGTGGCGTATATATGTTTGCGCAAGCTCGAGCATATTTTCGACCAAAACTTGACGGCAAAGAACATGTATCTGCATCCCAGATTATTTAAGTGCTCTTTCTGAGCTGGCCCTAACGCTTTGTTCTAAGACAGAATTCGTTTAATCAGCAATTGCAGTGTTTAAATTTTAACATTACTAACTTTTCTCCTGTATCCTCATGATGAGTACTCCAACCAGCTTATCCGTTCCTTCTTTGACAGCTGCTAAAGACATTTTATCCTTCATCCATATCCGGACGTTGTGGGTGAACTCATCTGTACCTTCTTTGTCGTCTATTATTTTCATTGACCTATACGTTAGCTGAAAAACAAAAGAAATTAACTGACTTCCGAAGAAATGTTTAGTACAACGAGCATGGAGACGCCTCGGCGGAGTCGGTGAACTTGCTAGAGACGGCATTGCCAACATGGAAAGTAAAAACAAGAACAAACAGTGTCACCCTTTACTCGCACAGACTCGTACGATAAGACCGCCCATTGTGACAACCTATGTAACAGTTCTACATTTATATCTGTAATTTTTATGTAGTGGTTCTGTGGCGACAAAAGTTGCACTGCACACGAAATCACATGACATTTTTTGCCAAAATACTGTCCTACTTTCAATTATTACTTTTTGTCCTCACCGGGAAAACTCATGGCCGTCATTACACCTAATGGTAAGTGATGATAAGACTGAAGGTGGAAGCGAGCTTCACCCGGAATCCTCAACCACAGAAGAACTGGCTATCTTACCTCTAACTGCCGAAACAACAAAATAATGTCGTTAAAGTTCTTGTTATGGCGACAGACTTAGATAAGATGGTGGTAGCTAGCCAGGCGGACTTTGGACAAGCCCTACTACCAACCAAACCGGGCAGATTTTTTTATTTGGTAAAAACATATACAACATTACAGACTCAGGTCCAAGTTATTGCACAGTTAAATTTACATAAAAACAGACAAATTTACAATAAGGAAGGAATAACAATAAGATTAATACGCAAAAATTACTAACCAACAAGCAAATAACAATGCCACAAAAAATAAAAACTCATCTTTCATCCATCATCTCACAGAATCTCAAACATGCTCGACATATGTCTATCCATCTCGCGGCAAACAAATCACACTCCTGGTTCAATGTCAGTAGAGCATTCAGCATTGGGAGCGCGCGAACCAAGGAACTGAATTTTTTGAGACTGCTGGTCTTACCACTAGACGACAGAGGCAGTTAAAAATTAAATTCTATATAATAGTGCAAGGTATTATCCCAGTTCGTGGTAATTTAGAAAGAGATTTGGCTTTCGTTATTTTCTCAAAGAATGTTCTTTTAATTTCAACAAAATAATAAAGACTCCAAAAGTATTTTAATCTAATCAAAATTACAGATAAGATATTTTTCAAATAAATTGTTGAAATTGGACTTCATTAGCAAATTGGTTTCTTTAATCAAGTTTAAAGGTTTATTAAAAAAATATCTATAGAAGTATTTTTCAATTTGTTTTGGATTGAGTTAAATTTGGGGTGCTAGTGTAGGCGGTGACTTCATAGAATTTGTTGGTAACTGTTTGTGCTCAACCACACATAATTACAGTAAGACTTTTTTGAATAGCCTATAATTGTGTCCCACTGCTGGGCAAGGGCCTCCCCTTTTTCCTTCCAAATCTCTCTGTTTTATTTATTTATTTATGTACACACAAAACACTTGACAGGACAATATATTAACATAGAAGAGCACAAAGGTACTGCTTATTTCAAGAGAAATTTCTTCCAGCAGACCTGCGAGAGGAAATTTGGATAAGAAATGTAGACACAGTGTGTAGAAAAGTTAAACAAGAAAATTTTAATTAAAACAAAACTATAACTAAACTATTTCTAGCCATGTTGGCTCCGCAAACATGATTAGATTGTCACACCATCTTCGACGTGGTCTACCTCGACGGCAATGTCCTCCCATCAAGCATCGAGTGAGTGTTTAATTTCTATTATTTAATTTATTTATTTTTTTGGTTCGGTCAGTTTTATTGGGTTTTTCTAGTTGATGTATAAAAACCGGCCAAGTGCGTGTCGGACCACGCACAAGAAGGGTTCCGTTGTTGGGATGAATTTATCCCAAGAACAAACGTAGGTAACATTGTAGTTGATAAACATGTTCCCCCATACATTCCTACTGCAAATATAAGTTTGTACGAGTACGCACAATATCAAGAGATTTACCATGTTATTTGAAGCCTTCTTATAGATTTTCCTATTTTCTGGATTTTTCGGAGATAAGGGGGGAATGGTAATTTTAGTAAAATTACCGTAATCGTTCTGTAGTTGCCTTTTCCAAAAGATGGAATTATGGAGAAGAATGGGCAAGAAAATCCACACTTACTCTTTTAAAAAGTCAACAATGTTTTGTATGTAATACATTAATTATCGCGCTTGGTTCGCGTGCTCGTAATGCTGAATGCTCTACTGGCATCGACACAGGGGTGTGATTTGTTTGCCACGAGATGGATAGACGTATGTCGAGCATGTTTGAGATTCTGTGACATGATGGACGAAAGATGATTTTTTATTTTTTGTGCCATTGTTATTTGCTTGTCAGTTAGTCATTTTTGTGTATTTTTCAAAATCAAAATCAAAATCAAAATATTTTATTTCACATAAACCTACATGGGCACTTATGAAACGTCAGAAGCTAGGTGCACTTTCTTATTATTATGCCTTCCTTATTGTTAATATGTCTGTTTTTATGTAAATTTAACTGTGCAATAACTTGGACCTGTGTCTGTAATGTTGTACATGTTTTTACCAAATAAATTATATCATCCATACTAATATTATAAATGTGAAAATAACTCTGTCTGTCTATCTATCTGTCTGTCTATCTGTCTGTCTGTCTGTCTGTATGTTACGTTTTCACGCCTAAACCGCTGAACCGATCGTCATGAAATATGGCAGAGATATAGCCTGGGATATGGAAAAAGACATAGGCTACCTTTTTTATGCAATAACCGACATCTTCGCAGGTGGAGCCGCGGACAAAAGCTAGTTGTAAATATGTCTGTTTTTATTTAAATTTAACTGTGCAATAACTAGGACCTGAGTCTGTAATGTTATACATGTTTTTGCCAAATAAATAAATAAATTATATAATTTTATATATTTTGTGGACATCGAGTTCGGATATCTATTTCTTATGTTACGAAGGTTTTACATAAAAATACAATTTTTAGAACACAATCTCACGCTGTTACTTGAGCCTTGATTAAAAGGCAGTTTGTTTTTCACCCATTTTTTCTGAGCACAAAACATCTTAATTAAGTAAATTAAGATTTTCGAACGGAGGATTCATCTTTTTTTGTATTTGCCCCTTTAATTAAATACTCAGCTTCGAACGGATTGTCGCATTGTTGGTGGATTATAATTAGGGGGATATTAAATGGCTCCTTCTTGTGTTTAGTTTACAAATGTATTGTATGTTTGGGTAGAGGGGCTCGTGGCTAAGTAATCACAGCCGTGCGGGTCGATCGATCAGGTTAAGCCACGCTTGCTGCGGTCGGTCCGAGGATGGGTGACCATCTTTACATACACTGAAAAAAAAAAGTAATTGCCACAATCAAGATTTTGTTTAGATTGACTAAGTAACTTGTTTGCATCTGAGCCTATCAAGCACAATGATCACAGCTACTACTTTTATTTGATTGAGATTTGAAACGGGATCTTGATTGGAGTTATCACAAAACCTATTTGCAGCGAGATAAGATAAGATAATCATTTATTTGCTCAAACATGAGTAAGGTACATACAACACAAATTGTCAGCATGCAAGAGATGTTAAAACTAGAGATGAAACAGATAATCACGTTTGCATTAAACAATGGCATGCAAATATTAATCAAACAAAGTACAATGTTACTCAATTAGCAATCAAGTCAAAACCTATCATTCAAACTTTAATCTAATAATTTTGGTTGGAGCAACTATTTGCTCCAACCAAGATTATTAAAATTTCAATGATCTTTATTGAAATAATCAAAATGCTTGATTGACGCAACTAACTTACGAGTAGAAATAATCAAAATGCTTGATTGACGCAACTAACTTACATTGTAACAGTAATTTTTTTTTTTTTTAACTTGTCTCTTTTTTAACTCTTCTACAATGATGTCATGTTATGGGTATTCGAGAAACTTTTTTGAGCGTTCAATCATTTGAACTAGTATTGCTGCAATCATGTCGTGATGATCAACTTAACTAAGATTGTGATGAATCTAAACAAGATAATCGTCAATTAAGACTACGTCGAGCGCACAGTGGCGCCCTCATCGTTATTTCGGTGATTTCTTTTATTTTAGAATGAAAATGCAGAAAATAAGCTCGTCAAGTTGTGCTTCGCAAGACTATACTTTATTATTACTACAAACAGTAGTTCTAAATTGTTATTTTTATTGTAATCATTAAAACGGAAAATAGTGGCCACTAAGCTCCGTTTTAATGATTACAATAAAACATAACAATTTAAAACTATTGTTTGTAGTAATAATAACGTATAGTCTTGTGAAGCACAACTTGACGAGCTTATTTTCTGCATTTTCATTCTGAAATAAAAGATATCACCGAACAAACGATGAGGGCGCCACTGTGCACTCGGTAGCCGCTTAAGCTAAAAAAATCACATGATTGGAGTGCATTTTTTTTGTGTACCGAGACCCCTCCGTGCCTCGGAAAGCACGCTAAGCAGTTGGTCAGCCATCATTTGTGGATCTTTGACAGTCATTACGGGTCGTCAGAAGCCCGAAAGTCTGACAACCAGTCTTACTAAAGAAACCCTGTTACCTAGTAACTGGATTGTGGAGGTCAGATTAGCAGTCGCTCCATATAAAATACTGGTATTCAGCTGGTTAGACTGGAAGCTGACCCAACATAGTTGCGAAAAGGCTAGGCAGATTGATTTTGGTTGTATGTGTGGATGGTAATTAATTTATTGTTATTAATTAATTAAAACTTTATGCACAAGTAAAAAAATACTGTACAAAGGCGGACTTAATGCCAGAGGCATTTTCTACCAGTCAACCTTAGGGTGATGCAGAGACAGAATATGTCAGGTGCAACATAAGGGATAGATAACTCGAAAAAAAAAAAACAAAATATACACTAATACATAGATACATACATACATAAACATAAGCAAAATAAACAGTGTCAGGAGAAATAACGATTGGTAGGGGAGAAAACGAATCAGCGCTGGGATGGTTCAGCCAACTTCTTACGAATATGTTCACGTACGTTCATTTTAAATGATAACCGACTGGTTGCCATCCTGGTATGCAGAATGAGCGCTTTGGAATTGGTTATTCAATATCGTCTGTCAAATTTTTTATCCAAGTAACTAAACAGATCAGAGGCGGCCACTAAATTACTTTTAAAAGAAATGTAATTATTATAGAGCCATTTCGGCTTCTTAATAATTTGTTCTACACAATAAGTGGATTCTTAAATTATAATCAAAGTTCCAAATATTATCTCACTGGTAATATAATTATACTAGCTGACCCGACAGACTTCGTTCTGTCAAAAGCTATAGTATAAACTCCACTACTTACCTACATACCTAGAACATTCAACCAATTTTTTTTTTTTTTTGATAAAAACCTATTCTCAGATCTACCAAATGTACCTACATATAAAAATTCATCAGAATCGGTCAAGCCACCGCCGTTTCGGAGAAGTATGGCAACTAAAACTGTGACAAAAAAAAATTAGATAATGTAATTTTTTTCTTTTTTTTTTCTTTCACCTCATTATCTGGAGTGCTTTTGTATATTATTTTATTTAAGGGTATTTTTTTAAATCTGAAATAAATAAGCAAAATATGTGAAACTACTTATATTTATATTTAAGATATTATACCATATTTTATGCAAAATAAAGACATTATTATTCCTTTTAATATTATGATGAAACAATTATTTGCAACACTGCTAAAAATGACTTGGTTTGAATAAAATTTGGTTAGAATGACATATCCTTATTCAAACCAAATCATTTCTAGTAGAAAAAGATTTGAAATTAAACATAATCTATATTATATAGGGTCAAATTCATTAGTTAGCGATGATTAATTAATCGATATTCGTATAATACACACGGTCGATGACCAAAATAAAATATCATCATAACATATTGTTTTTATTTTATCGTGTTTTGCTAGCTAATTTAATTTGACCCTGTAGAAAAAGACGAAAAGACATGAATATGTGGTCGTAGCATTGTGTCTGCTACGCCGTAGCACAATGCGTAGCGTGGCGTAGCATGCGAGTGACCTTTTATGAAATCCATCAGTAAAGTATTTGGGCTTTGTCTCACATATTATAAGACGCAATGTCTCTCTGTCTTCCCATACAAGGGCAGCACTATATGATGGCTTATGACGTATGCACGTTTATATACATTTCTGTTAATATTGATTGCTAAAAAAAAAACCCGCAAGTGGAGGCGTTTGCCATAATCGCCACGCTTGGCAGGCGGGTTGACGATCGCAGTATGGTGTTAAAAATGCATAGAGAACGCTTCTGCCCATTCTCTAATAAGTCCCTTAGTCGCCTTTTACGACGCCCACGGGAGGCAATGGGGTGGTGCTATTCTTTACGTACGGCACCACACGGCACCATGGAAACAATTTAGCTTTTGCTCACGACTTCGCCCGCGTGAATGTCGAACAATATCCCACGAGAACGTACTAGGGGAATTAGTTCCCTATGTGTTAATCCAGGTTATAAACTATCTGTGTTCCGAATTTCATCCAAAACCTTTGAGCCGTTTTTGCACCCATCCGGACCATACATCCAGACAAACTAACTAAACTAATAAACCTTCTATTTGCAATCACCTCCTAACTTCAAACAAAAGTTACATAAAAAAAAATATCGTACCTCGCCATCTTCAGTCAAGTAATGTTTCTTGAGCAACTGTACTGCGTCCTCATACCTCGTATCCTGCAGGTCCTCAAACCTGACCCCACAGGGAACTCGACCCCATATGGAAGGAGCTTTTATCCTTTCTTCTAACAGTTTCATCTTCTCTAAGGCTTCTGCGTTGCTTTGTGCCATGATCTGGAAAGATAAAACTATTTGTAATCATTATCATCATGATTGCAGCGTAGACTGTTGGAAATAGGTCAAGAATTGGTAAAAATTGTTCGGAGCCACTGAATGTATAAATGTTATACAGTGATAACCACCACCACCACCTCACCACCACCACCACCATCACCTCATGCCACCTACGCAACACACTGACATAACTATGGCTAAGCTTACAGTAGCCTGTAAGACCTTACGGGGGCGTATAGACTGCCTAGACCTCCATGGCCTCTTCTGCCGACTATTTGTGCCCGACAAATACATCGGACACCGTCCGAGTCGCCGGCACAATCTATTTGCGCAACCGTCAATTAAAACTGTCGCCAGAGCTGAATCCCCAGTTTGTCGTGCTTTGAAGATTCCCTTCTGACTGCCAACCCTGAATATGATGTGTTTGCGGATGAATGGAGTAAAATTATGTGTATATGTCTGATGTTCTGTGAGAGAAAGTATCCAAGGGAGTCGTCTACTGTTCCATGTTAGTTTTAATTAAATTACATACAAAAATTGTCAACATTAATATTTTTTTATGTTTCTATGTTAATTAATGTAATTGGTGTTGTACCGTTTTAATTAACTATAAATAAGTAAATAAATAAATCATAACGCAAAATCCTGCATCGCGCAAGCAGAATTTACCACGCGACTAGGATATATACATATACAACGTCCCGACATCAATCGTGGGGCAGACAGGGATAGTTTCCACTGTAGGTAAGCACCAACCAAAGTCGACACCTTCGTTACTAGATCGGCTCTTGCCGGGCCTACCCTAGGGAACAAGAATTTCACCTAGCAGGGGCCGGAATGCACGGGGCGTCGTGAAGCACTTCGGGTGCTCTTGCAGTTACACCCCTAAAACACACTTCCGAACGCTGAGGGGAGGTAAACCCCCAGTGACTATGTGTGAAAATGAGTACTCCCCCTCCTCCTGCGGAAAGGGGAGGGGAACCCTAAGACAAAAAAATCACTCAGGCAAGTGAAAGAGAGAAAAATCCTTCAGGCAAGTGGCCTAAAAAGCCCCTAAACCGATTCCTCACACCTTCTTCGGGAGCGCAGAGACGCGTGAATCATGGGGCAGTCGCCCATCAGAAACACCCGGCTGGTCGGAGGATCCTCCCTTTTCTATGGAGTATGAGTGAACTTTACACACTGTTCCTCATACCTCTATACTGGTGACCACGACGTGATGCTGATGATAGGTGGCATGTGGCGATCTATGCCTCTCAGTCACCTCAGTCACTCCAGTATAAAATGTACCATCATCATCATTCTTCATTTCAGCCGAAAGACGTCCACTGCTGGACATAGGCGAGTTGATGTCTTTCGGCACCGCCACTTCGACCGGTTCTGTGCTTCATGCATCCAGCGGATTCCTCCAGCCTTCACAAGGTCATCGGTCCAACATGTGGGAGGCCTTCCAACGCTACGTCTTCCGGTTCACGGTCGCGACTCCAGAACCTTTCGGTAACATTGGCTATCTGTTCTGCGAGCAATGTGCCCTGCCCACTGCCATTTAAGTTTGGCAATTCTTCCGGCTATGTCGGTTATTCGGTTACCTTGGTTCTCTTGCGGATCTCTTTATTTCTGATTACTGAGTAAATAAATATCGGCGCTTTTGGAGGCTATGTTATTGCACCAAACTGTCTTTATGGAACTATAAATGCATGAATAGACACAGAAATTCAGTATAATCCAAGAACTAATACGTAAGAGACTGATTCAACACAGTAGACTATCTGAATAATGATTGATGATCACTGTAAAATGACTCATAAAATAATTACCTGTGGTTACTGTAACCTTCAAAAATCAATACAAAGTTGAATAAATCTAATGAAAATGATTAAATAAAAATAATTGTAACACATAATTTTATTTGTTTACATCTCACACTGTCAGTGACATACATCTATCTGAAACTAACGTCAAACTGACTGCTTATTTTTTAATCCACTGCAAATAGTTTTGATTCTGTTGGAACCTTGTTATATTCGCCTGTGTGATCTACATAGGCAAATATAATGAAATCTACCCTCTTACTAACATACACTGAATAAAGTTTGTGTATAGTGTTAATACAGGTATGAAGAACAAGGTGTAAAGTTCACTCATACTCTATTGAAAAGGGAGGATCCTCCGACCAGACGGATGTCGGTCTGGTGGGCAACTGCCCAACGGTTGATGTCGGGATGTAGTATATATGCTAGTCGCGCGGTAAACTCTGATTCCCCATCATGACCTATGCGAGTCCTGTCTTTGCACACGCCAAACCCCATCACATCCATAAGATGCAAACCCTACAGAACCGATTCTTACGTAAAATCACGGGAGCCCCCTGGTTCGTTCGAAACACTAACCTCCATGTTGAACTCAAAATCCCCACGATAGCCCAATTCATGAAGCGCACTTCAAAGCGCTTCTTGGATTCAGCGGCCACTCATCGCAACGCTCTAGTTGTGAAGGCCGCAAGTTATGTCCCCTATAATATTAGTTCGACCCGCCGTCCAAGGCATGCACTGACCTACCCAGACGACCCCACTACTCTCCTCCAGGAGAGTCGTAGGGAAACTAGTACAGTTCGCAAAATAAGAATACACAATACACGATCGTCATTCCGACCTCGCCGCCGAGGCCCCGCGCTAAATCCCCGACTAACGAATAATCCTCCCCGACCCTTGACTGTAAATGAAGTGCCGCCAGCACGCGCTTTAGCTGAGCAGCAAGTAATCCAAACTCCCCATGATAATAAGCAAAACACTGATTTTATCCAGCCACCGACGGTCCCTTGCCACCCTCCATCCGACGCAGCTGCCCTAAGCCGAGGTTCGTACCCCACAGGGGGTGCCCTTAGCGAGCAGCAGTCGTTTAGTTTATAAGTTTTTACGCCCTGGCTGGAGGCATTAAGTTTCGATAGGAGCTTAAGGCAGCCACAGGAAAGTCCGGTTAAAGAGTCGGAACCTTAGTGGTAACACTGAGATGCCCTAGTTAAAAAAAAAAACTCTGATTGCGCGATGCAGGATTTGTGACGCCAGGTCTTTGATGCGTAGTTCGCATGTAGCGTTGTAGATACCGCCACAGTGTCATCACAACCAAGAGTATACGGACAATTTGACTGTTTCCCTGACTTTAAAAATACGTTTTATGCTACCCCAATTCAGTACGAAAACAATTAGCCCATGTTATTTAACTAGACCCCTACCACTTAACGTACAGGAATCAAGGCAAGCAGGTGCGTCTGATTAAATAAGGGTATCATTGTTTGGACCACTTCAAATGTTTGCTTACACTATTGCAAGTTTCTCTACTATAGTGATGTGCTACTGTAGGTATCGATATTTTGAAATTATCGATAACATTTGAAAAAGGGAATAACTGCCTTCAATTCATATGAGTATAACTACCATATTCATTTTGTATTTTCTTTTTCAGGTTTTATGAGGACTGGCGACGCCTGACCTTCAAAATCCTCATGCAAGTATGATATTTGGGAACGGTATATCTAATTGCTTAACTGTTGCAGCAGGATTTTGATATTTATCAAATCAAATCAATAAAATCAAATCATTTATTGGTTTGCAAACATGGGTAATTAGCACATAGATGTTTTATCACAATAGTCCGCCATGTCCTACCGTTACATAGGCATGCAAAACTTATTATTATTAAATTCATTAAAATTTAAAGATATTATAATTTTAAATGTCAATTAGGAAAATTAAATACTTAATACAAAATACAGATAGTTTTAAATACATTAAAAATGTCATAATAATACAAAATTCCAAATGTCAACAACGTTACAGTAATAAAAAAATAAAAAATGTCAAATGTGAAAAAGATTAAGTAATAAAAAATAAAAAATGGGATAAAAGCATGTCAGTCAGTCAGTGATTCATCAATACAATACAATACAATATTATTATACTTGCATAGACAGTAGGTACAGAAAAAGAAAATAAAAAACCCAGATCCTTATACATTTTACCTTAAATTAGGCTGAGAGAGATATGGTCAATTAAATAAAAGTAATAAAAAAGGAATTAAAAATGTCAAGATTAATTAGGTAACTACTTATAAAATTTATCATTTAGAAATTCACAAATGGAGTAATTATCTACTGTGAGGAAAGAAAGACTGGCAGACTGGATGCAGAAGGTGAAGGACAGGGAGTTGTGGCACAGCCTGGGAGAGGCCTATGTTTAGCAGTGGACTGGGATAAGCTGAGTTGATTGATTAAGGAAAGGCGCAGGCGCTAGTTTTACTGTTCATTATTACTTGATCCGTGCATACTCACACATACACTTCACATTTCCATTTTACCGCCCTTACGGGTTAGGTACATCTAAATGAAGCCCATTGAAAATTATCATCTGCCTTTTGCCAACTATGTTGGGGTCGGCTTCCAGTCAAACCATGCAGCTGAATACCAGTATTTGATATTGAGCGACTGCCTATCTTACCTCCACAACCCAGTTATTGGGTAATACTATAGATAGTCCTTGGTAAGACAGACTTTCGGGCTTTTGACGACCCGTAAAGACTGTCAAAGAAAACAAATTGGTTGTCTGTAAAGTTGGTTTACGGACGATAGTTTAACGTGACAACGTCATAACAAAACATTAATGTGGCGCAAGCGTACAATGAGCGTAACGGGACATTTTCGTGCATGCAGCCGGCGTTCATCGATTTATTAGACGTTGTCATGTCAAAAATAATAAAGAATTAAACATGTTATCGATAAATTACACAGACAACACTATTCATAAGAGCAGCAACTTAGTGGTCGTAAACAAATGCTCACATCTATGTTTATCGTTACAAAGTTACACAAGCAGTTTCTACCATTTATTTTGAAAGTAGTTATGGATAAAAATCACAAGTGATGGATAGGAAGAGCGAGGGTTTGCGTGTTGCAGTATAAAAGAAGATATAGTAACATAAATATAAAATAGTATGTTAAGATGGTTTGATGGTTTTTTCTTTTTACAAAATATATACAAGTTAGATGTGAGTGGAAACGGCGGGAGGGGATGCCCTAAAAGGACATAATTATAGTGACCTTATTAGTGATTTTCTTCAGAAAGTGCAGGTGCGTAGAACATGCAACCAGCGTGTGTGTATAACCAGATGTGTGAACATAAATGAAGTAAAATGAGTATATCGTCGACCGTAGGTTCAATTGAAGTAAGGGACAAAATACGATTTTTCAGGAGAGACCGACAAAGTTTTTTTTTTTTTTTGGACTAAATCGCCCATAACTTTTTGACGTGACAACGTCTAATAAATCGATGAACGCCGGCTGCATGCACGAAAATGTCCCCTTACGCTCATTGTACGCTTGCGCCACATCAATGTTTTGTTATGACGTTGTCACGTTAAACTATCGTCCGTAAACCAACTTTACGGACAGACAATATTTTTTTTTTTTTTTTTTTGTTGTTAACCTTTTTCGGATCTGATTTCACACATAGTCTTGTATTTTAGTGCTCTACATATCTGTGTAACATTTATTTAAATAAGTTAGCTATTTATGAAAATAGACGTCCCTTATATACACCAACTTATTTTTTAGTAATGTCCCTTACTAACCAAGTATCTTGTAGTCCCGTCAATTACATTAAATTGACCTCTACGTTGAATCCAATCTATTCATAAAAAAATAGTGTAAAGGACTTGTTGAGAAAATGTATGAAAAAAATACAGTGTAAAGAGATTGTTGACGGAAATTGATGTACACTGACGTACGGATATCTTAAATTTGGAAATAGTTACCTACCTTACCGCATCTTACCTTATTTGATTGGATCGGCGGCGGTAATTACACCATTTCAAGTTTCAGTTGAGTTGTTTGAGTTGGTTTTCAGTTGTTGAGAGTTGTTGTTTATTTAAAGTTGTCATAGTTTTTCAGATACATTGTTATTATGGGGCTGATTCGCAATTTGGATAAAAAAATCAGTGGGGTAAGTGACATTTTTTTAAGCTAGAATTTTTTCATAAACACCATTCGAAAGAGCGAAAAATTCTGAAGAAAACATATATTCAACTCATTTTGGGTATTTTGTCCCTTACCCCAATTGAACCTACGGTCGACGATATAAGGATTGTAGCAGGTGGCGTTTTGTAGTTTTTGCCTACCGCCATGGGACGTGAGTTGATTGATAGGTTTATGATGTTTGTGATTGAGTGTTGAATGACATGTTGAGTTGATAATGGCGATAACTTGCGATTGCTTGGGGTCTACGGTTAATAGGCTAGACTAAAAAAAATGTTTTTTTTTTTTTTGTAAAAAATATTGGCACGTATTTTTTTCTTTTTTTACGTAATCAAAACATTACGGCGATACATTTAGTTCAAATGTGGTATGACGTCATTTCTCAGTAGATTTTATACGTGGCTGTGACGTAACTAGCCCCCACTCCCCAAGTTTAATGTGTTTTATCTAAGATTTTTTTATTAATATGATGAAGCAAAAAATACGTGTCTAATATTTTTATACTACGAGTATCTAATTGACGGACTAAACAGTTTTTCTTTTTTTTAATACTCAGGACACATCCCTCTTGCTAGTTCCTGATACAAAATAACGAATTATTAATCCCTTAACGTTGGACCACTATTTACGCCACAACCTGTATATACGTTTGCGTTCATGATGAAAAAAACTAACTCGCCTAATTGTGTGGAGTGTGAAGTTGTGGAAGACCTATTTATCTTATTGATGGACTGTGTTTTATATGAGTACTAGCTTTTGCCCGCGGCTCCGCCCGCGTGGATGTCGGGTATCGCGTAAAAAAGTCTATGTCCGTCTCCATACCCCAGGCTATATCTCTGCCAAATTTCATGATGATCGGTTCAGCGGTTTAGGCGTGAAAACGTAACACACAGACAGAGAGACAGAGTTACTTTCACATTTATAATATTAGTATGGATGGATGATAGAAATTATCTGTTTGGGGTTTTGAGGCTTGATTATGGCATATTCCATAGAATCCTGTCTCAACCAAATGGTGATGATGGGAAGAGTCGGTTCAGGTTCATGACTCAAATGTAATCATCATTGGATCGGTTCACCGAATAATTCATTTTTCAATTTTGATTCATTTTGTGTTCAGGCGATTCACTTGAAGTAAAAGATGCTAAATAAAAGACATAAATGAACAAAATGTAAAACGTCTGATATCGGCTTTAGCACAGTTGTTCTCAACGCTCATGTTAGCTGTTATGGTGATTTGACCCAATATATTGCCTTTGTTCGCACGTCTTTTTGTGGAAAATGTAATCATACAGGATTTTTGGGGAATATACAAGAAGAATGACATATTCTAGGTGAGTAACTTTGTACTTTTATTACTTCATTACTAAAACTAAAAAGTCAGGAAAAGTTACATGTGATTTGACAACAGAATGGCTAGGTACGTAATAGTAATGATTGATGTTATTGATGATGATGGAAAAGCTTTTAGAAAACACAGATTATTTATAGAAGACGATGTCAGAAATTATAATTATTTATTTATTTATTTTATTTTTTATGTACACACAGTTAAATACATACAGATACGACATAATTATAATTTCAGTACAAAGGTACTGCTTAATTAGAAATTTCTTCCAGCAGACCTGCGAAAGGAGAAATGAAAAAGAAAATGTAGACATGTGTGAGCACAAGAATTATGATTAGATACCTACCCATGAAAAGTGATTTATAATGTAGTGATATACGATGATACTAGATGATGAACTCAGATGATGTTAACCAGTAAATTGAGCGTGAAGAACGTCATCACACCTGATGGTGCTCATGATCATGCTCAACACAAACCCAAGAAAATCTTACCTCTAAAAAATATTTACTATTTACCACGAAAACCACAATGTAACTACCAACCTACTTATACCGACTTCACAAACAATATAAAATAGCTGCCGATCCACCATATACAGCAAAGCACGCCACACTGACTTGCCGAACTTCGTTCAATAGGGGAAGCGAAAAAAAAAAGAAAATAAATCAATACCGTGGCAAGGCATTCATAAAAGTTTGCACGGCATCAAGTAAAATGACTTGGAACGAAGAATAGTTTAATGTCTTCGGTTGAAGGGTTCCGTGGCCATATTTTGTTAAGGACAATTTGCCTTTATGTTTTATATTTTACCCGACTGCCCTAGAAGAGTCTTTCTCTTTTTTGTTTTATTAAATAACTAGCTTCTGCCCGCGACTTCGTCCGCGTGAAATTTCGGCCCACCCATCGCGTCGCATCACGTCGCTCGCCCAAGCTATAACTTCGTTATCACTTAGCGTTCTTTCTGACTTTTGTTCTTTGCGCTTGGCTCCTAAGGATCTCATCATCATCATCATCATCATTTCAGCCGAAAGACGTCCACTGCTGGACATAGGCCTCCCCCAATTGGGGGGGTTTGCCATAATCGCCACGCTTGGCAGGCGGGTTGGCGATCGCAGTATGGTGTTAAAAATAAATAGAGAACGCTGCTGCTCATTCTCTAGTAAATCCTTTAGTCGCCTTTTACGACACCTACGGTAGGAAATGGGATGGAGTTATTCTTTACGTCCGGCACTACACGGAACTAAGGATCTAACGTGATGTTATATAGCCTTCCTCGATAAATGGGCTATCCAACACTAAAATAATTTTTCTATTCGAACCAGTATCTAGTTCCTGAGATTAGCGCGTTCAACCAAACAAACAAACTTTACTTTATACTGTACTGTATAGCTTTATAATATATGTAGCTGACCCATGCAACTTCGTCTGCGTCACCTAAGAGAGAGTGTGGTTTAAGTAATGAATTTAATACTAATTTTTTTACGGAGTTATTTTAAAATTATGATATCTCCTAAGATTTTGATTGAAATCAAGTAATGTCAAGGACAATTTTGTTTACATTTAAATACTTGTGATTAATAACATATTTATTTGGATAAGGATTAATATTATGTTGATAAAACTCCTTCGCAAATAATGCACTAATTTCGAAAAAAAAATATTACCATAAAAAAAGGTTATAGTGAGTCAATCTTAAAAGATAGACATATGCTGTCGCGGACTTTTTTTTTAGAACTTTTAAAGAGGAACAATTCCATCATACATGATATTTGCGAAACTGAAACCGTTTACGCAGCGCACGCAACGGAAGCTCTCAAAAAGGAATATTTTTTCCCGTTTTTGTAACATTTTTCATTTATTCTCCGCTCCTATTAGTCGCAGCGTGATGTTATATAGCCTATAATATTTCTCAATAAATGGACTATCCAACACAAAAAGAATTTTTCAATTCCAACCAGTAGTTCCTGAAATTAGCGCGTTCAAACAAACAAACAAACAAACAAACTCTTCAGCTTTATATATTAGTATAGATTTGTTTCGTTATTGGATGTAAACAAACCGATGGACGAAGAACGTTTTCCAATGCAAAACTTTATTAGGATACATAATTTAAGTTGCGGGTATACTAACATGAGGGAGGAGGAGGAGAGGAGGAGAGAAGAGGAGGAGGAGTGGAAAGGAGGGAGAGAGGGAGAGGCGAGAGGAGAGGAGGAGGAGGAGGCCTATGTCTAGCAGTGGACGTCTTTCGGCTGAAATGAATACTTACATAATTTCACTCCGCGCATAACACTTTGCCACAACACCAGTCTGCTCGACGTCTGTATGTCACTCCAGGGATCCAGCAGAATATCAACTTTAGGTATATTTGCCTGACACATGATGAGCTGGACTCCCATTTGGTGCAACCTTGAGACGCACACCGCACCTTGTACAGGGTGACCAATTTGAAAGCATACAACTGTAAATTTTGATTGTATTTATTACAAACGAAACTTACAGGATATTTTTCTATAATTATATTTTATTCAGGCTTGGTAATTTTATACAAAAATTAAGATCAGCGTAGTCTCCTCCTTTTTTATACTCAAAAATGCGATCGCTCTTCATTGTGTTTTTCATTAAATTTTCGCAGAATATTTGTGACTTTGTTAGTGGGATAACTAACAAACATACTTTCTTTCTTTTTTTTAATCGATGCGAACATAATAGGGAGTTACTGTCATCCGTATCAAGCCGTGCCTCGCAACCTTTTCGTGACGTAATGATGGGATCACTATTAGATGAATTGAATATTGAATATTATGGTGTGCTTAATACTTGTAGTTTGTCTAATCGTAGACAGGTAAAGTTGATCTTGGGATCGTCCGAAAGGAAGTCGGTAGGAAAGGAGTTGTTAGCGCGCTACTGCTATCTACCTTAAGTGGTCATAAATTCATCCCAACTACGGAACCCTTCATTGCGCGTGGTCCAACATGCACTTGACCGGTTTTTCTATACTAATAAAAGAGGTAAGATTTGTGTGGAGATGTTTTTTTTTTTTTTTTTTTTCGCCTACTCTATGGTGTGGTGTATTGTTGGGTGGGCCTTTCAAAAATATTGCGGTTTTGTAAATACAATTTTTCGGTTAAAGGATCCGTTTCTGAAATAATTGGCTTTAAAATGCAAATTTTTGTTAGTTTTGCCTGAGAAAAAATTCACGATCGTAGTATAGAAAACTATCACAGGTAAGTAGGCTTTTCAAGTTTACGAGTAATAGTCAACCAACTTAAATTTGCAGTTGAAAAACATGTTCTCCCATACAATCTGTATAGGAGAGCATGTTTCTCAACTACAATGTTAAGTTTGTTCTTGGGATAAATTCATTCCAACATCCTTCATTGATTCAAAAAACTAGTAAGTGCGGTCTCAATCGGATCATACCGCCTTAAAACAAGAAGTATCACGCGGACAGAAGCTAGTTACAAATTAATTGTATTACAAACCCAAGCATAAACAAAAGCGAAACGACACAATCCATACTAATATTATAAATGTGAAAGTAACTTTGTCTGTCTGTCTGTCTGTCTGTCTGTATGTTACGTTTTCACGCCTAAACCGCTGAACCGTTCATCATGAAATTTTGCAGAGATATAGCCTGAGATATGGAGAAGGACATAGGCTACTTTTTTACGCGATAACCGACATCCACACGGGCGGAGCCGCAGGCAAAAGCTAGTAAAGAATAAAAAGAAAAACTCTGTCTAAGAAAGGTCGTTCAAAACCATTTTTCTACATGACAGAATCCCACTTACGTTATTATAACACACACCCGAAATACTTAGCTAAAAGATTTTCCTACAATCCACTAGCCTATATCAGTTGACACCAAAAGCCTAATTTATGGGTCAGGCCAGTATTAAGTTATCTGCAGACATCCATTCATTTTACTGTCTATATGAAATCATATTCGGTCGAGAGGACTTAGTCCGATGAAAGAATGGCTGTTATTAATTTTTGCGCTATTATTATACTCTTATAACAAGTACATTGTAATGACGGGGATTATAACTGCGAAGCAGCTAATAGTGATTTTGATTACTTTTACGGGTCATATGCACAATTAAATATATATTTTATTTATTTTTATTCTACGATGGGTTTGCTCTTGACTCTAGTCTAGGTCAGAGGTGACAGGGACAAAGTCGACGTTGGAGTGAGCTTACCCAGAAGAAGCTTGTTCACTCTAACTTTGAATAGATTAGGGTTGTATGCGTTTGGAAACACAGACGCAGGCAGAGAGTTCCACTCCTTGGCTGTGCGCATTATAAAAGACGTTTGAAAACGCTTAGTGCGAGTTGGTGGAATATTAACTAGGTTAAATATATATTATGAAAAGGTGAAACTAAGAAGAAAAAAAACGCTATTGTGAAAAGGTGTCGATTAGGAGGGCCCCAGTTTCTTCTTCATATAAAAATGTATTTTGGTTTTTGCTTCTCATCATTCATCATAAACATTTCAGACGAAAGACGTAGCCACTGCTGGACATAGGCCTCCCCCAAAGGGAGGGAGGTGGTCTGCCATAATCGCCACGCTTGGCAGGCGGGTTGGCGATCGCAGTATGGTGTTAAAAATGCATAGAGAACGCTGCTGCCCATTCTCTAGTAAGTCCCTTATTCGCCTTTTACGACACTCACGGGAGGAAATAGGGTTATGCTTCTATGGGGTCGTATTAAGAACGGCCCAATTTTCATACTTTATCATAGACAAATACGACATTTGATTATTTGGTGAATCGAACACAAACTCATTTTATTTTAAGATGTCAAAAAGCTTACACAGTGGTGTCGATTCTCTTTTTCTTTCTATTTCATTAAGAAAAGGACAAAAGATAAATTTTAGTTTAGTCCTGTCAAATGAATCAGCGCCTGTCACTACTCCATACAAGTTTAGACGTGATTAAAAACTTGCCGACTAAAATTCCGTCAATTTACGTCAAACGCTGATTAATTTGACAGGTCTAAACTAAAATTTATCTTCTGTCGTTTTCTTAATGAAATAGAAAGAAAAAGATGCACTGAACTTAAATTTAGTTTAGTTTGTGAACAAGGGAATCGGCACCAATATCTGACTAAGGCAAAGGCAATACATTTTTATAATAACCTGTATGCTGGGCCCACAAACAATAACTCCCGTGATAAAAAATTACTGGAAGGCAGGAACGTGGAACGTAGTAACTAGAAGAAGGGCCCTTTTTATTTTGTTTACCTATTACATTTAATTAACATGTAACATTATTTTTCACAGTAGTAAATCTACTATTCCACGATCAATTCTTCAGCACCTCACAGGCCCCTAATTCTGTAGAAAACGCAAATCGATACGCGACGTGCTTCAATATAATTTGATCGCAGCACCGCAAACTTTGAAAAGAAACCAAGTATCGTAATGTACAATTTGCTTTGCAGATGGCTTCAAGGTTTGATGGTACCAAGGCTTGCTTGTTACCAAAAAGACGACTTTTTGGTGACATGGCCATGAGACAGTAATTGAATGCTGATTATAGGGGTAAAAGATGGTTGTCGCGAATAGCGATACAGCGATTTTTAGGGTTCCGTAGTCATCAAGGAACCCTTATAATTTCGCCATGTCCGCTGTCTGTCTGGGCCTCAAGTCTGCTATTATAATAGTGTCAGAATGGTCTCGCCATTGTGAGTATTTGACAGTGTTTGTATGGCAAATCTGTCAAAAACTCACAATGAAGACCATTCTGACACTATTATTGTAATAGCAGACTTGAGGCCCTGTTTGTCTGTTCGCGGCTTAGCTCAGAGACTCTTAGTACTAGAAAGTTGTAATTTGGTATGGGTATACATATTAATCACGCCGACAAAGTGGTAAAATAAAATCTTGTTTTTTTTTTTATACGTAATGTAGTGATCATATTTTTTTCTCGTCTATCCCATGGTGTGGTATATCATTGGATAGGTCGTTCAAAAATATTTGGGGTTTGCTAAAACCATTTTTTTGTTAGAGTCAAGTGTCATCGCCCCCCTCCCCTATCAGCTAAATGGTTTTATTTGGATATGTGAAAAAGTTCACAGCAGTAGTATATATAATGAAGTTAAAAGGAAAACTATCACAGCTAAGTAGGCTTTACAAGTTACCGAGTAATAGTCGACCAACTTTACAATTTTAAGTTTGTTCTTGGGATACATTCACCTCAACTACGGAACCCTTCATTGTGCGTGGTCCGACACGCACTTGGGCGGGTTTACAAAACCCGCGGGTGGTGGTTTTAAATTGAAAACGTATGTTTCTTTTTCTTTATTTTTTACCTTAGAATACAGTACAGCGTGCTTAAAAATATTTTAGCAGTACTTAACTATAAAAACAACCCTAAATTCTAAAGTCCCAAACTTATTCCCATAAAAGAATTTAACAATTTTTCACTGTTTCCATCCAACAAAAATACTTCAACTTTATTATTTGAATTCTTTTCAAACTCCCTAAAGGCTGTTCTATTTCTCAACTTGAATCTATTCCATTTCATTAGTTTAAAAGTTCGATCCTGGTAATTTCGCAACAAGTAATATGGCACAATAAAAATATCTTGGAGCCGTTTTCCTTATCAGCCATCCTTAGTCCCTTTAAGGGCCTAATGTAAGAAACGTTTACGTTTAACATAAATAGTAAGTGCTGAGGGACTAAAAATAAAAAAAGATGTGACAGCTCTGGCACATTGTGTGCGTAAATCAGTGGTTCAACGAATTCTTGAAAATACTTATGTATATGTTACCGGCCAAACCCGATTTAAAACCCTCCCTACACGCGATAGGATAAACCAGTATAGCCTAGGCGAAACTCCACCTGCGCTAAGATAGGTCGACGGAGCCCCACTTCGCGGGGGGCTCCTATTTCTGGGTGGTTTAAAAAAAAATAACCCGCCTTAGCCTTCTAAGCTATCCGAGTCGGGGTACTCTGAGTCGGGGTGTTAACCAAAATAGTTAGGATAAACCGGTTTGGCCTAGAACAAACTAGTTTGACCTGAAATCAGGCCCGTAACATATATATTATTTTGCAAGACTAGAAAACGAATACTGCTAGTATTCTTCAGAAATTTACTTCAGAAATGGAAATAGTTATATCTTTCAACTACTTTTATGCCACCATATACTCGTATGTATTATAAATAAGTTTCTAATAAATATCAGAGCGGTAATTTGATGAACCTATACGGAAATTAAATTTGGTGAATCTACGAAGTTTGTTGAATTCATTTCTTCAGTAAATCGATAAGGCGCGTCTAAGTTCCTGATCTCATCTTAAGTTCAAGGCGGTGGGTTCGAAACCAAGTAACCAATGTAATATTCTGTCTCTTATTATTGTGTACTTTTTAAGTTTTTAGAGGTACGAGTATGAGTAACACGGTGTAAAGTTCACTCATACTCTATAGTAAAGGGAGGATCCTCCGACCAGACGGGTATTGTGTCTGGTGGGCAACTGCCCAACGGTTGATGTCGGGATGTTGTATATATATATATGCTAGTCGCGCGGTAAACTCTGATAGCGCGATGCAGGATTTGTGACGTCAGGTCTTTGATGCGTAGTTCGCATGTGGCGTTACAAATCCTGCATCGCGCTATCAGAGTTTATCGCGCGACTAGCATATATACAACAACCCGTCGGAGGATCCTCCCTTTACTATGGAGTATGAGTGAACTTTACGCCCTGTTCCTCATACCTCTAAATTGTAGATGTATGAGGAACAGGGTGCCGCAGACAGTTCCGACTCACCGTGAACTCTGCGGCACCCTGTTCCTCATACCTCTAAAAGTTTCTTTATTGAGTGTAGTAAAACATCATGATGGAGCTTATAAACGCAAACTCACAGTGATCAATATTTGGTCCTTATTTGTATCAGAAGAACCCTGCAGTTAGACATTTACAGCCTGAAGTTCAATTGGAATTAATTTAGCAGAAAGGATTTCAACCCACATTATGGTCAAAAATAAGTTGTATATACCAAGGATGTCCTAACGGTTGATTCTTTTACTCAGCAAAAAAGATCCGTGGCTTTACAAAGATAAGGTTAATTTTTTAATGATGGAAACCCACCCACATGAAGGTGGGTACCTTTCATTAACCGTTAGGACCTCTTTGGTAAACAGGGTGGCAGGGACATCGACGCAAAGCCTGCTACTATGGATTCAGTCCACGATTCTGGACACTGCTGCGTTGAAATTTTTCATTGAAAATTTAAAAAAAAATTGCTATCCCATATATTTTGACCGCGTAGGTATTGCACTTTTGTAGGAAATTACATTTTTTTTTTTTAATAACCGACGAAAAGTTTCAACGCATGGGGGTCCAGATTCATGTACTGAATCCATAATAGCCGGTTTTGCGTCAATGTCCCTTCCACCCCGTATACAACAAATTTTTGACCATAATGCCGGTTGAGTCCTTTCTGCTAAGCTACGCCCAATTTTAATCCCGGCTTTCAAAAACATATCGCCACTTTCAAGGATGTTTCCAAATGAAACTACTGCCACTTTTATTTTCCGTAAACACCACGTTGGCTTGTCCATCTTCACTAACGACCGCGACGTTGTGATACCCATCCGTGATGCTTCAGCTTTCTCATTATTTTGAAGTAGTGTGTATGTAAATATAATGCTTTGTTTACCTATTTAAGACCGTTTTGGCCTTTTATCAGAATTAGTGTGTGGGTCTATAAACATTAAAAATTTTACAAATTATAAGATGGATGACGCGACTACTCTAGCTCGCTGTTCATTGCTTGCTCCGGATCGACTGCGGCGGTCGCGCGCCTGTGCATCGCGGTGCCTGTTCGCGGCTCCGTCAATGCGTACCCATACTACTCGATATGCTCCCACAACCCAGGCGATCAATCCGTTGAACGCCCTAATTGTTCAGGAGCCGAATTTTGATATATTTTTGTCTAGCAGTAAATTTGTGATCAGTGTTTCCATTAAATTTTTAAGTTGACTGTTTGTTGTTGGCTTGCTGCACGCTTTGGTGTTTACTGTTAGTGCAGCAAGCAATTTTTATATTATATAAATAAATAACATCACGTTCACGCTTGTATACGTTGTGATGCCCATCCGTGATGCTTCAGCTTTCTCATTATTTTGAAGTAGTGTGTAAATATAATGCTTTGTTTACCTATTTAAGACCGTTTTGGCCTTTTTATCAGAATTAGTATGTGGGTCTACAAACATTACATAACTTTACGCTTGTGTACGCTGTGATGCCCATCCGTGATGCTTCAGCTTTCTCATTATTTTGAAGTAGTGTGTATGTGCTTTGTTTACCCATATAAGACCGCCCATTGTGACACCCTGTGTAACAGTTCTACATTTATATCATCTGTAATTTTTATGGTGTACATAATAAAGAGTATTCTATCTATCTATCTTAAGACCGTTTTGGCCTTTTTATCAGAATGTGTGTGGGTCTATAAACATTACATAACTTTGCGCTTGTATACGCTGTGATGCCCATCGGTGATGCTTCAGCTTTCTCATTATTTTGAAGGAGTGTGTATCCATACTAATATTAAAAATGTGAAAGTAACTCTCTGTCTGTCTGTCTGTATGTTACGTTTTTACGCCTAAACCGCTGAACCGATCGTCACGAAATTTGGCAGAGAGATAGAGATGCTTTGTTTACCTATTTAAGACCGTTTTGGCCTTTTTATCAGAATTAGTGTGTGGGTCTATAAAAATTACACAACATCACGCTTGTATACGTTGTGATCCCCAAAAAAATTGATTTTTTCTTGAATTTTTTTTTGAAATTCCAGTTTTTTTATATATAATCCATTTGAAAAAGATTATATATTTAAGTAAAACTTTTTTACACTACGTTCATCCGATTTTAACTTCTATTGCATTGGTGACATGACAAATGGCAGCTGCAATAAACAGTTGCTATTTGTAACCATTTGTTTGCTTTTAATGTCATCCTTATATCTACGGAGTAGAAGTCAAAATCGGTTGAACGGACTGTAAAAAAGGTCACTGACTACCTGCAATATTGTCTCCTTCTACTTTTAATCCATCCAAAGGTTGTCTGTAAAAGAGCACTTTTAGCGATACGACCGCCCATTGTGTCATACTTTGTAACATTTCTACATTTATATCTGTAATTTTGATGGTGTGCATAATAAAGAGTATTCTATTTATCTATCTGGATGCGGGAAGCACAGAACCGGTTGAAGTGGCGGTGCTTGGGGGAGGGCTATGTCCAGCTGTGGACGTTTTTCGGCTGAAATGTTGATGATGATGATGTGCATCTGGTGGATGGTGGATTCAAATGGTGAAATCATTTTTCAGACACGAGCTGTGGTTCCGGAAATTATCCTCCACATATACACAAACTAAATTCACTTTGTCTTTACAATATGAGTATAGTATTGGGGCTCTCAAAGTTAATTGTTACTTAGAATTATTGTAATTCGTAAACTCAAATTATAATGGGCCTTCCTTGTTGTTACTGATTGGGTGATAACGATTCCAACAAGAGACTATGAAAGACTTCCGAATTATGTGCTCGACCGGCAACTCAGCACAAATCGTTTCTCATGAAATTATAGAAAGTTCCAAAGTTTTTTTTTTAAATTATGTTTTGCATATACAAGAAAAAGCACACTACAAAGAAGACATAAAATACACATAGTAATACAAAGTGGCCAAAAGCATGTAGCTTCTCCATTACTTACCAATCTCCAATGATTTTATTTTTTGCTTAAATCCTTAAAAGAATACCAATGAATTCATGTATTTCTTTATTAGTAGTCAAGTACCATATTATAGCTAGTAATTACTCAACTGAATAATATCTGGACTAGGACTGCAATTGCCATTACAATTTAACAAGAACAAAGACGCGATTTAGCTGTTGGCTATTGTCACTCTCCACGAGGAAATCATCCAAGTAGATATGATAACCTAATTAATACTGTAGTATGTCAGTATTATTCCTTACTACTGAAACTTGTTATATGTATCTGTTTATTTCAAGTCCTAAAGTTTTATTGCCACCGAAGTTAAGTTTAACTGGGGCGAGAGCAATTCTCGTGTATTTTATGTTTTAATATGAATTTGGTGAAAAGCCAGCGAGAGAGCAACCCGTGCGGCACTCTCTTGAGTGTGAGTTACTTTTAGGTGTTTTATATGTTTACTAGTGACTCGCTACTGCTTCACATGGATGTAACGGTGACCATGTCAAAACATCGAGATTTCTATGCTATACCAAAGTTAAATGTCAAAGCAATAATGTCGGTAATCCAGTACGAGGACGTCGGAGAGGTCATTTGCAACCATATGTCCTGTTATACCCCTGTGCAAATGTCAATAATTTTCGAAAAAACCATTGTATGAATTGTTTATATTTTTTTTATTATCTGCTTGCTAACAGTATCAATACATTATAATCAATACTAATATTATAAATGTGAAAGTAACTCTGTCTGTCAGTTACGTTTTCACGCCTTAACCACAGAACCGATCGTCATGGGCAGAGATATAGCCTGGGATATGGAAACGGACGTAAGCTACTTTTTTACGCGATAACTGACATCCATGCAGGCGGAACCGCGAGCAAAATCTAGTTAACCATAAAAGGACAATTATCTTTAATCATTTTTAAATCAGAGCTGCAAATGATTATAATTTTCATAATTTTGTGATAGTCGATTTCTGCAGAAAAAAAATGGTTGTCATTTGCATAGGAGTCATAAGGAGTTATACTCCATTTACTATAGCATTAGACAAATAACGGCTAAATAACGACAGTTATTGTGTCATATTGTTGAAATTACTGCACTTTAGAGTTATTTTTTTAATGTAAATGGTAAATAGATTACAGTGCTTTGTATTTATCATGAAATAACGGAGTTTATTAAACGTTTACATCGAAATAACGAAAGGGTGACAACAGTTATTTGTCTAATGTTATGATAAATGGAGTATAGTTAGTTGCATTTATGTTGTTAGTTGTTATGTACCTAACCCGTAAGGGCGGTAAATTGGAAATGTGAAGTGTATGTGTGTGAGCATGCACGGATCAAGTAATAATGAACAGTAATGAACAATGCAAATGACATTATTATTAACATAAACGGGATATTTACCATGTTTATTGAGTTTATCCGTGATCATAGTGCTTGCAACAGCGCTGAAATATCTGGAACTCAAAACAATTAATAAACATGGTAAAAATCCCGTTTATTATTATTAATACGAACGGGATATTTAACATGTTTATTATTTGTTGTGAGTTTATCCGTGATCATGGTGCTTACAACAGCGCCGAAATATCGGGAACTCACAACAAATAATAAACATGGTAAATATCCCGTTCGTATTAATAATAATATTAGTGACCATGACAGTTTAAAAACTTATAATGCAAATGACCTCTCCTACATACCCATAATGGATTGCCGACGTATTACCAATAACCCTATATACAATTAATGGAGTTAGGCAGGATACCTAGCAAGGCGTAGTCATGACAGGTGGAGTAAAGCAATGACCGAGAGGCGTCCAAGAACTGAAAGACGAAGTGTCGGTCGTCCAACGGCGAGATGGGTGGACGACATTGTTGCCATCGCGGGTAGAATCTGGATGAGGCTGGCACAGGAGCGTGGGGATTGGCACAAGAAAAGAGATGCCTATGCTATGGGTGAAGTTGGGCTGTGGATGATCATGATGATACACATACTCCTTCCGGATTTTTTTATTTCTAAATATAAAAATCACATCAAAATCCAGGTGTAATCTCGCTGTCCCCATCTCCCGTGTCGCCATTAATGGTAATTCCACAGATATAGATACACCTAGATAACGCAAGAGCAACTACTTCGTGTGCCAAAAATCGCACCAGCTTACGAACAAAAATCGTAAGCTGCCACTTTCGCGCTGAGTCCTGTGTACTGCTGGCTGGGTAAACGTGAGCGAGAGCGCGAACTTGTGACGTCATAGTAGGTAGTCAAAAAATGGCACGCTTGGTTTTCATACAGTTTGTGATACTTGCGTTATCTAGGTATATCTATATCTGTGGGTAATTCACATAAAAAGGCGAAAAAAAAAAAAACCATTTTCTTTTTATTCTAGGTACATCGTCTTCACCTGTAATTATTAATTAATGTATACAAACTGTTGTTAACATTTTAAAAGAGTAAGTATGGAGTTTCTTGCCCATTCTTCTCCATACATAACTACCTTTTGGAAGGAGCAACTAGAATCAATTAACTATTTTTGTAATTTTTGACGTTCAAAAGTGTATTTTACGTGCCTATTTGAAATAAATGATTTGACTTGGACTTTTTTCAGTACCAATTTTAGAAATAATAATTAAAAAATCAGTGCAAAAGTAAACTGTAATAAGTAAAATGGAACTTTTTTTTTCGCCATTTTATGTGAATTATAACCCTATTTCCTCCCGTGGGTGTCGTAAAAGGCGACTAAGGGGCTTACTAGAGAATGGGCAGCAGCGTTCTCTATACACTGATAATACCATACTGCGATCGCCAACCCGCCTGCCAAGCGTGGCGATTAAGGCAACCTCCCCCCCCCCTTGGGAGAGGCCTATGTCCAGTGGACGTCTATCGGCTGAAATGATGATGCTGATGTGAATTATCATCAATGGGGACACGGGAGATGGGAACAGCATGAATACACCAAAATCCATTGTGTAGTTTAGAAGATCTAAACAATCACACAGACTTATTAAACATTATGTGCAAATAAAGATGTCTTGCCCTTATCCCAATTTAGTTGCGGTCACTATATTTCTTATTCTTCCATTCAAGCCGTCTTCTCAGTATTCGGCCTCTTTTTACCCTTATCATATTTCACTCAATCCGTCTATTGTGTCTCCGTTCTTCTACTTCCCTATGACGTCAGATGACTGTAGTGCTATCTCTGTCTAGAATGTGACTTTAAAACACATATCAATCAATCAAACGTTTATTTGCCAGAAATACATTGTTTTGGTAAAGGTAAGATCTTATAACCTAGGAGTCATTGTATTCTGCCTGCAAGCAAGCGTACAAATTTTTATCAAGTTTACATAAATTCTTATTATATTAGTATTATTCTTTAAAATTACCATGCATTTTATTCACAATTTTTTTTTTTAATTTATTATATATTGTTACTATTATTATTACACAAATTTTCAATTTTTATGTTCGAATTCCTTAACACGTTCAATGCCACGGAATAGAATGATAAATTTCCATTCAGGACATGTCGGACAATGTTGGGCAACACCAGCATGTTCCATTCGGGCCGTGGGGGACAATGGTGTCCGACGGTCAGAGCTATGTTTAAACGTCTTTTGTGAGCTGTCGGTCAACAATAAAAAATAAAAAAGGCAATATTGTACGCAGAATGACCGGCGCGGCTTCAACAGAAGAAAGTTTTAAATAATCATACGCAGCAGGCCATGGGGGATAATGTTGCATGACATGAGTTTTATTCACATTTATAAAGATTTCCGCAGTTATGTCAAAGTTTTGTAAGTTAAAATGCATATTTAATCATATTATTAATAAAAAAACGAAAAGTAGATTTTTTGTCGATTTCAAATCTTTTGTATGGTTATTGGGAAAGTTAAGTGTCGCCCAGCATTGTCCGACATGGCATTGAACGTGTTAATACTATAAAAAACAACACTTTAGAAGCCATTCTGTCAGTTTTGTCTTGAACACATTACCCTCTAATAATTTTAATTCATTCGGTAAGTTATTATAAACTGAACTATACATATTAAACACGTTAAACATATACGGCCTTTCAGTAAAGTATCCTAGGAATAACTTCAGTATAACCATAAATTTTTTGGCGTTTATATATTCATTTATTTATTTATAAAGGTACACCAACAGCTTCTGTATACAAAATACCAAATAAGAGTAGGTATCAGTCATGGGCTTATACATTTGCCAATAACAGGTGAACCAATATTCTCAATTTTTTTATTTTTTTAATACGTTGTCTTAATATATGTTCATGTTTGTTTTGTACCATTAAACCAGACATGGTTTGTATTGGTACACACATTCGCTATAAGAGCACTCCTTAATCACTTAAATATACCTTTTATTTACTTATTATATTATTTATTTATTTAACAATTTATGTACACACATATAAACAGACAAGAAGAAAGGAACAGAAAAATACGTACAAAGGTGATGCTTATTTCTAATGAAATCTCTTCCAGCATACCTGCCATAGGAAAGTAGATATAGAGATGTAGACAACGTGTGTAAGTGTAGAAGAGAAAAAATAAAATATTATATATTATTCATGTATATTATCCATGTACCTACATACAGTGATAACCCGTTTATGCCTAGTATAACTTTATTCTGTGTTTATTTGTATTATGGATAGAGATTATCCATTTTCCCAACTACTGAACTACTTTTATAAGTGTTGTTTATTTCTTTCCGATTAGTGTCACGAAAGGAAAAGAAAAACTATCAAACACCCTTTTTTATTCAAATGATAAGACTCTTATCAATAACATTAAATTTTTACGACAGGGCCGATTCCTTCAAAAGATTAGTCCGCTCATAGATTCTCATTCATTTGTTTTCCTTATTCTGTATCCAATTCTACAGTGACTAGGGTAGCATGGCCAACAATAGTTGTTTCGTTATTAGTTATGTCGGTATTGCAGCTATCATAAAATGTTATCATCCAATCTCTTCCTGTAAATGAACGAAAATGGAACCGTGAAAATAAATAGATTGAATTTGTAATGTGCGATTATATTTGCTTCTATTAGATTTTATGTAAAACTAGCTTTTGTCCGCGGCTTCGCTCGCGTTAATTTAGAATTTGACAATCAATTCGGGTTGTACTCTGCTTGTAATAATATCATTCAATCATGATTCGAAAGGCACGTGGCGAACATAAAAGGCAATATCGCCATAAAATCACATTAGCGAGACAATGCTCTAAATACGATAATGTATAATACTAGACGGATATTTAAATCAATAAAAAAAGACACAAGAGACAAAGAAAGAAAGAAAGCAAAATAGGTTTATATGTCACAGAAACACAGGCATATATAAAGATAATTAACTCGAGTATGTAAACAGAAAAATAAACAAAATAGAACTTCATTATAATCACGAGCACAAAACCGGAATAGTCCTGGCCATCATGACTGGAGATGGTATTATTACATAGGTTAGTGATTCACTTATGTTCTCCTAACTATAAAAGAGGATCTGATGTTAGTGAGACAAAATTGTATGTGAAAGGCAAAAGACCAATGCATGTAACTCTATAGAGGTATGAGGAACAGGGTGTAAAGTTCACTCATCCGCTATTGAAAAGGGAGGATCCTCCGACCAGACGGGTGTTGTGTCTGGTGGGCAATTACTGCCCGACGGTTGATGTCGGGATATCGTAATGCTAGTCGCGCAGTAAACTCTAATTGCGCGATGCAGGATTTGTGACGTCAGGTCTTTGATGCGTAGTTCGCATGTGGCGTTGTAGATAATAACAACCACAACGCAACCTGGAATAGGACTAAGTTTCAAGACGTTAGACTACAGGTAGCGGCTCTGAAATGGAGATGGCACAGACCAGGGAAGCATGGCACAAAAGGGAGGAAGCCGATACTCAGCAGTGGGTGAAACAAGGCTGCCGATGATGATGATGATTAATCTGGAATAGACTATAAATATGGTAGTAGTGGTCCAGCTATGGATATGGTAGAGTTGACAAATAACCATAACTTACTTGATGATCAAACCATTCCCAAAGAAAATAACCAAAACTACAGAAACAAAACGATCATTTAGTAACCAATAGTTCTGTTACCGTCCAGTTCCAAGAAGGATCAATACATCAATGTTCTAAATGGCTAAAGATCTTGATGTATGTTGGAATATTAGTCCAAGTTAACACTCGTTTAGTAGATTAGTAGCAACGTTGGCTCAGGCACAAAATAGTTAGGTACAGAAGGTCGATTCCATACAACGAAGACATGAGTAAAGAAACGGAACAGAGACAAAGTTTCATACAATCGCGTTATGATAAGTACTATCGCGGCCTTTTCCGCCTGATCACTTAAATATTTATTCGCGTAAATCCTGCGTAGGCGCCGAGCCACGTCCCTTTTAAGTTTTAGCCTATTAGGAAAGCAATTAGTTGCAATCTGCACTGCGCAGGATAGTGACGTATCACGTGTAGGTACTCCTTTTGTGAATTTTACGGACGAAGTATTACGAATATTACGGGCTAGAGAGCGCTTCTATTTTTTAAGTGCAAGCAAAAATGAGCTTAGTGGTAGTCAGGCGGGAATCTCTGCGATCGTACACTACTACAAGCATGAGGCGCGTGTGTGCGTATCACTGACGGCTTCGTCGCGTATGAAGAGAAACCGGATTGTACCGGCTCGGCCAGTTTAATCGCTCAGGCAGGGGTCATGTCTGTTTACGTTTCATGTGTAAAGAATAAGTGTTTTAATAAAAAAAGGGTAAATATGGTTTCCTGTACTGTGTGTATGAACAATAGTAGAAGGAATAAAAACATATAATTTTTTAATGATCTCCTTTTGGATAGTAAAAAATGACTTAAACTTGATTACAATTTATTATTTCTGATGTGATAGATAATACTTCATACCTCAATATCGAAAGAAAACTCAACCCGAGGGTGCAACAAAGTTTAGGTATTAATCGTAAACGGTTTAGTAAGTGGTACGGAACCATTTATTTACAGTCAATGCCACATGATTGGTGTTTATGATTTAAAATACGTAGACCTTAATGTAATACCAACCGACCTATTAGTGATCGAATATTATGTTTTTTTTTTTATTATTTTATCTTGTAATTTATATTTTCAAGTTTAAATAAATAAAAAATATACAAAATATATCGCAACTAACTATTTACACTATGTACTAAATTAATAGACTAACAGACTAAATATACAAGAACAAAAAAAAGTATAAAGAAAAACAAAAGGACACTTAGGCGTCGAAGTACCCGTCCGCATCGCTGTCATCCGGAAACGTGCCCTGGGCCTCAAGTCTGCTATTACAATAGTGTCAGAATGGTCTCGCCATTGTGAGTATTTGACAGTGTTTGTATGGCAAATCTGTCAAAAACTCACAATTAAGTGACCATTCTGACACTATTGTAATAGCAGACTTGAGGCCCAGAAGTATGGCAGCATTACCACGTTGAATAAAAATGCTAATTCTTTGGCCAAAGAACGAGCCAACCCTCTGGTCACGTGAAGTGTCGACCAGTCGGCGAGAAATTTCCTTAAAAAGGAGACGTGTACTTGGGCCCCATGACTGTAGTTACACGTAAGGTATTTGCGCCGCTTGAGGGTCTCAGAAGCCACAGCAGCGGCGCCAGTACAGCCAGCCGTGCTTGAAACATGAGATGGCGTAAGGGTGTCGACACAGGTTGCGTCCCACACCAGAGGCCTACCTAACTTCCAAGGCAACAAATTCATGCCGTCTGGTCTCTTACCATCGTCATGTACCAAGCCGTTTGGTTCTAATACCGCTGGTACGCCGGCGATGACAAGGGCTAGACGAATAATATCGTTGATGCTGTTGTGCCGTCCTATGCGGCCTGCACTCCTGCAGCAGGATAGGCCATGGTGGTCAAGGCTGTTGAGTGCTTCACTGCAGTGTCACCGATGCGGATCGGTCAAACACGGTACCTCAAACTCGACCAGTGAGGAAGATAAAATGTTCCTGGTTAATTTACCGGTACTGTGGACCGAGGAGATGAAAGCCGGTAAACTTATACTTGAAATTTTGCGGACGCCGAGACCACCCAGGCGAATGGGAAGTGTGGCTTGCTGCCACGCTCGGTCGTCCAGGATTAGGAGGCTCCAGGATCGAAGTTAATGTGTTCCTAATAATTTGGAAAAAAAAATCTAGAAGTTACGGATACTTCCGTAGTCAGAAGGAGCTAAAGCTCTAAATAAATTTTGGTCCAAAGCAATAGTATCTATTGAGTGTGAAAGCCGAATGAATGTCAATTTTGAAAAGTGTTTCCAAGACATCATTAATTTTTTTAATTTTCTCCTTAATGAAAGTTGGATAGGATTCGTCAAAAATTGGGTGAAAATAATTATTTCCGTAATTTTTATTATTATTACTGTTCATTATTACTTGAGCAGTGTATGCTCACACAAACACTTCAAATTACCAATTTACCACCCTTACGCTTATATTTGGTGCTATTGTATTACATTTTGTTATGGTAGTCTGTCTGTCAATTGTTTGGGCAATATAAATTTCACAAAGAAGAATGTAAGTTTATAAATTAAAACACGTTAGCTAATAAAAGTTCTGTTTTTTTTTAATTTTATCCTCTTGTGCGAACCTTACTCCGAAACATCCTTTAGAAGCTTTGTCTCTGTTCTATTTCTTTACTCTGTGCAACGAGTGAAAACGCACGCAAACATATTTACGCTTCGTATAGCGAGTGCGGGCGCACTCGCGGCTGCGATTTGTTTGAGATCGCCGTACGTATGCGTCTATGTGTCAGTGCGCCTGTTTTTGCTCGTTTTATGGAACTGGTCTTCTGTAATATATATTTTGTGTTAGTAGCAGCGTTGGCTCAAGGCCGCTCGAAGGACGGCGTGATTAATCGCTGTTAATGAACTGAGACGGGCCAATGATGTTCGAGAGATAGGAAACGTTTTGGAGGAACTAGGTTTTGGGAACAATTTGTAGTAATTAACTAATTATAGATAGGGTTTCTTGCTTTTTAGATAGATGAATAAGAATCTCAATTTAATAGAATATCGATGTAAAATTTAGAAGAGAATAGATATATTTCATGCTTTATAGGGTTCTGTACCCCAAAAAGAAAGAATGGAATCCTTATAGGATCACTCGTGTGTCTGTCAGTCTGTCCCGTCAGTTACAGCCAATTTGCTCCGAATCTACTGGGATTTATGATTAAGATGAAATTTGGAGCACAAATTATGAGCTTCTGTGACCCAAACACGGACGAGTAACGTATATAAATGAATTTTGAATATGGGGTCACTTTTGTGTGGCAAACTAGAAAATTTAAAAAATATATATTGCATAAAATAAAAATATAAAAAAATTAAAATATATATTGTATAAATATATGTATATTGTATTACCGTGTGACATATCGAATAAAATGGCTTACAAAGTTTAAAAAGTTTCTTATTAATACAAGGATTTCATTTAAAATTTAAAATAGTATTTAAAAATATATAATTTTATAGTTATTTGGAAAAAAAGATGAAAATTTACCATTGACGTAATCTCAAAAACGAATGGGCCTAAAATTTTGAAAAATACAGAAAATAGTTCTTTACTTATAGATTATAAGAAAACCTATAAGAAGTCTGTGGTCTTAAAATAGCACGGTAAACCTCTCAATATTGTGCGTACAAAAGCCAATGCAAACTATTGGTATGATTTACTTTTTCCTTTCGCCAGAAATGAAACCTAGGTTTTATGTTAGAGGACAATACGAGAAATCAATAGCAAAATGAACCAAGTCTATCAACCGTAACCGAACGAATATAATTATGGAAGTATTGCTACTACCTTTTTGTCCGGCGTTACCTATTTTTCTTATATTATAATTAAATGAAAATGCAATCATACGTGACACTGGTGCCGATTCCCTTGTTCACAAACTAAACTAAATTTAAGTTCAGTGCATCTTTTTCTTTCTATTTCATTATGAAAAGGACAGAAGATAAATTTTTGTTTAGTCCTGTCAAATTAATCAGCGCCTGTCACAACTTCATACAAGTTTAGACGTGATTAAAAACTTGCCGACTAAAATTACGTCAATTTACGTCAAACGCTGATTAATTTGACAGGACTAAACTAAAATTTATCTTCTGTCCTTTTCTGAATGAAATAGAAAGAAAAAGATGCACTGAACTTAAATTTAGTTTAGTTTGTAAACAAGGGAATCGGCACCATTGTGAGGTTTCCATTAATAAAATAGATTAATTTGATTGTTACTTTTATATTTATTTTCTCACTGGCAGTTTTTTAGCACTAAAACTAGTAAAAAAAAACTGATAAATGGCTCGAATGGATACGCGTTAGTGTTGCGATAGCGATCATTGACCCGACTGCTACTGCGAACCAAAGCATACATGGTAACCATGGTAACGGTCGATAACAATGGTAATGGCCGGCGACCGCTGCGATGATACGCTAAACGACAGCAATTTTGAACGTTGCACGAGCGTAAAGTGGTTGACAGGAGTCAATGACCGCTATCGCAACGCTATTTAATGCGTACCCTACTATAAGATAGGTCTTCTGGATTACTTTCCAAAAATTTACATTATACAGCGTGTTACGGAAAGGGTATATACATATCAAAGGCACGGATTCTTTTGGTGATAATAAACTACAGGGCAATATTTTTTAATGCCTATACCTACATAAATAAATAGTTAAGAAACATTTAACCAAAAATCAAATGTTTTCAATTGAATTCTACACATCACTAGAACAAGTCAGCTGATCGGTGTCAATAAACTACACACAAAGAAACGGCGGTAACAGGTTTGTTATGATTTAAATTTAATAAACTATCGAAATAAAATAAAATATTAAGCATTTTCTAGTTAGTGCTTTTGAGCTGAAATTTTGTACAGAGATTCTGAACCAGTTACACTCTTCACCCCGTTTGTATGGATATACCCTTTCGGTAACACGCTGTAGACCCAGGTCTAAGTTATTGCACAGATAATTTTTCCATATTTACAATAAGGAGGGAATAACAATGAGATATAATACACCAAAATGACTAATAAAACAAGTAAATAAAACAAACAAATATCAATCAAATAATATTGGCACAAAAATCAAGGCAAAAGCGTCAGGATAGCCCACGAAATTCAAATTTTCTTACGTTTTTTTCCAATTTGTAGGTCAGTATTAAGTTTTATGTTGATCTAAATATGATTCGTGGCTATATCAAATATATATTAAAAAAATATAATCATAAAAATGATCAGTACAACTCTCTAAGTTCATATAATCCTATTAAATGACTATTTCATGACAGTTTCTAAACTGTCATGGTCATTAACATTATTATTAATACAAACGGGATATTTACCATGTTTACCGTAATTTGAGTTCCCGATATTTCGGCGCTGTTGCAAGCACCATGATCACGAATAAACTCTTGCAACAGCGCCGAAATATCGGGAACTCAAATCAAATAGTAAACATGGTAAATATCCCGTTTGTGTTAATAATAATATTTCATGAAATCATGATTTTTAGGATTATACCAACTTATGGAGTTGTATTACTGATTCTAATGATTATAGATCTGTAAATACATATTTGTTACAGTCGCGAATTATACTTGAATCAACATACACCCAGACAATGAGCTGCAAATTGCAAAAATCGTAAGAAAATTTGGTTTTCATGGGCTACCTTAGCGCTTCCCCTCTAAAACTCATTTTTCGTCCATCATCTCACAGAATCTCAAATTTGCACGACATATGTCTATCCATCTTGCGGCAAACAAATCATACCCCTGTGTAGATGCCAGTAAAGCATTCAGCATCGCGAGTGCGCGAACCAAGGGCGAGTTAGAATGCGAAACTGTGCGTGCTGACGGAATGGTCAAAAGTCCTGTTGATGCGGTCTAAGTTGGTATTTGGGTACAGGAGAAACAAAAAGTCTCACAAGTTGAGCATCTAGTTCCGGGCAATCAGACTCCCCACGAGGAACACGACAAGCGAACATGAGTAAAAAGTAATTACGCCTCTTCAAGAGAGTTAAATTTCAGCATACCAAGCAAAAATTTTGTGGGATACAGGAATGGATAGTACCCGAACAGTTTCCAATCGATAAAGTCCAATATGAACTATCGGAAGTACCTAAGACGTAAATACCAAACCAAATCAATACAAAGGGTTATTCCAAATGCCTGTATAAGATGCGTCAGTCAACTATTGATTTGTATTTACCCTGTGAACTACTGTTTACCAACAGAACATTTTATTTAACTTATTGGAGAACAGGTAGGTTTCTCTCGTTATCATCAGCCATATTTTAACTACTATGGGCGTACTGTGGGTAGTGTTGGTTATGCGCAATAGAAAAACCGTTATTAGAATCAAAAGTCATTCACTCAACCTAGGCTGATATGCAGCACTAACTCCAAAATTACATAAGACAGTTCCCCCAAAACGCTCGGCCCTTCACCACTTTCTAGTGCTTTAGATGGGAAGAAAGTAGTGGAACAAACTCCCCAGCAGCACATCTGTCTGTTCAGTTAGAAGAACTTGATTCTATACAGTAATGGGTATGCAAAGTAATTAATGTTGGTACACAACACAACTATACCGAACGTGCGACAGTTTTTAGACGTCTTCATTGCTTGACCGCCACCGATGAACATCCCTTATCAAATGTGCGGCGATCATTTGCCGCCGATCGAGCGTTATGTTGTTAGACTCTGTCATGCGCCGCTAGGCAGCGCTAACGTCGCGATTAGTCAAGAACCGATGGCGTGAACTCCTCTAACTCCATCGAAAGCCAACAGATAGCGCTGGCGTACCGGATACAACTCGTCTCCATCAAATTTACATTTAAGTGTTTAACAAGAGTTCCTTCAAAGTGAAATGCTTTAGTAACAATATAAAGTTTGTTCTACTTGTTTAAACAGGCAAATAGGCCTAAGTTTATTCCGAAACTAGTACCTACCTTTAATTATAATATTTAGGAACCCTTTGAAGACAGTAAGAGTCCTACATCCATCACCACTTTTTTAATTCGCTTGTATTAGCTTCGTACGTATGTGCATATGTAACGGAAACTTTGAACATGATTTTGACCCCCTTCAAAACGTTGGATTAACTTGAAAGGCACTTATAACATTATTGATAACATATCAATATTTAAAAAAAAACGATTTAATAGAAAATCCACGAAAAATAATGAAAAATAAATAATACTTAGTTTAAAAAACTAAAAAACACGCTTTTATAGAAAATCCAACAAAAAAATAGAAAATAAACTATTATTTTTGCTACCCATTTTAATTATTGTTAAAACCCTAAATCAGATTAGTTTGTCGCCGCGTTAGATACATGACATTTTAAAATAGTACCTCCAAAGAAATTCTTAACTGCACAACCATCCTACCATCTGCACGGGTCGTCTATTCGAGATACGTTCCGTATTTAGCCCAGTTCCCGACTTGAAAGTGCCACATTAGTCGGTTTTACTCTAAAATCTAAGTTCCTACGTTTGTTGTTTTATTGTCCAAAGCTTAGGTTTCTGGGTAGAATTATTTTGAAACAGGTGGAGTGTAACTGTTGCAAAGAGAGCAAAGCGTGGTTAGTCTCAGTAATGTTTAAGTGCGGATGTTTATTTTGTAGAAAGTTTTACAGCAGTGCGAGGTACTCAACAATGTTGATGTTTTAAAATGAAAACCATAAGTTGTTGCAGAATCAATTAATCAATCAACTCAGCCTATCGCAGTCCACTGCTGAACATAGGCCTCTCCCATGCTGCGCCACAACACCCTATCCTCCGCCTTTCGCATCCAGTCTATCCCAGCCACCTTTTTGAGGTCGTCGGTCCATCTAGCTGGGGGGCGTCAAACACTACGCTTGCCGATACGCGGTCTCCACTCCAGGACTCGTCTGCTCCACCGGCCATCGGTCACTTGACAAATATGGCCAGCTCACTGCCACTTCAGCTCGCTTACTCTGCAAGCTATGTCGGTAACTCCGGTTCTCTTCCGGATAATTTCATTCCTGATTTTATCCTTCAAAGAAACTCCGAGCATAGCTCGCTCCATAGCGCGCTGTGTGACTTTAAATTTGTGGACCAGCCCGACCCTCAGTGTCCACGTTTCGACACCGTATGTCATAATGGGCAGAACGCACTGGTTGAAGACCTTAGTCTTCAAACATTGCGGTATAGGCGACGAAAAGACTTAACGGAGTTTTCCAAACGCTGCACAGCCCAACCGGATCCTCCTGTCGACTTTTTTCTCAAAGTTGTGTGTACCGAGCTGGATGACTTGCCCTAGGCATATTCCTTCACAACTTCGAGAAGCGACCCTTCGATGTGGATTGGACTCGGCAGGACGTGGGAATTGTTCATGACTTTCGTCGTTGTTGCAGAATATTGTGGTATTTTTTTTTTCTGTTGAACTTGTCTTGTCTTGTCTTGTCTGAGTTTGTTTCGCCATTTCTTCTCAGAGGTAGTCAGATCGGAAATGTCGACTTCACCAAGCTTGTTTTTATATTTTTTATATGACGTGTAAAAGTGATTCCGTTATCCTATTTACAGAATAAACGATTTCATTTCATTTCATTTCATTACATGTTTGATTGCAAGTCTTATAGCCTGTAAAAGTAAACTTTTAAAATGATCCAGACTTATAACCAGACAACAAAATTAAAACATTACAACTCTAACTTAGAAATCGATCACTCAGTCACTACATCGTAATTTCATCCATACATAAGAGTATAATTTGGATTTATTCGAGTTCACTCAAAAGTTCAGAATCACATTTTACCAGCATTATAGTATTCTTTGTTCTCCAGCTTTCTAGATAAAATAAAGACAAAGAACGCAACGCGTGTAAGCATAATGTGATTCATTGACTCGTTTCAAACAAAGAGTTAAGTCGAAATTTTCGCTTTATACTCCCAAAAATAAAATGTTCATTGTAAAATTTTCTGGATCACTAAATATTAAATGTGAAGTTGCAGACAGTTTAAACATAGAAGACGATTAATTCTATAAGAAAATAACTTTATAAGTGATTGATTTCGAAAATAGAATAGCATTTGTTTGAGTCCGCGTATGTCGGCGTGGTCGTGCACGGTTAGTGCAATGACCACGCGGACATACGCGGACTGTGGTATACGGCAGAATAAGGCCTGTGTTCACCAAAATTCACAGCACCGGTTAGGTACTTATACTTAATCATTTGTTTGATGTCAAACCTAAGGAAATTTTAAATATAGAACTAATTAAATATTTAATCAGTTTAAATGTTGGTGAACACAAGGCTTAGTGATTGATTTTGAAAATAGGAAAGCATTTGTTTGAGTCCGCGTATGTCCGCGTGGTCATTTGAATAATATGGTCTGGGGATAATTTGAAAGAACCGAGGCATCCGTCGGAATACCAAAATACGACTGATCCGTGCTTTAGTTTTTTCCATCTTTTTATATGGCGCGGAAACGTGGTGCATTAAAAGCCGCGAGAGCAGTAAGATCGATGCTTTCGAGATGTGGTGTTGGTGGAGGCTACTTTGTATACCACAGACCGCCATGAGAACGAATGAATCCATACTGGAGGAACTCAACATCACCAAGCGGCTATCTGTTATATGCTAGAAGCGTACCCTCAGCTCTTTCGGACATATTATGCGTTCACCTAAGCATGACCTGGAAAGGCTTATGATGCTGAGCCGGGTAGAAGAAAAAGGCGCTCTAGGCAGAGCAACCGGCAAAAAATGGTCAGGCGTGATCAAGAAGGCTGTTGGAGGTAGCATTTATCGAGCGATCCTCATTACAGAAGACCGCATAACTTGGTGACGCGTCGTATTAGGTCCCGACCCTCAGTATTTAGGGAATGACGAAGAAGAATATCAGTGGTCGGTTTCAGTTTTGCGGATTCGACACTTTACGTCAAATTGACAGGTTGCCCTGTTTGCCAGTTTCCTTGATTTGTCAGTTTTATTCGTTCAGTACAGTCGGAAGAAAACCGCACACACATCTGCTTATTGAATTATGTATTACGTAATATAATTCATAACATCACGCCTGTTTACTCAAAAGGACACCAAAACTTTGTTTAATGGCAATATTATCATCCAAGGAGGGGATCAAAAAAAAACATATTCCAATTGTGGTTTACCTAGCAGAAAAGTGTAAAACAAATCTGTCCATACAATGGAATCGCAGCTAAAACACAGCTTAAAACAATGTCTATCTATATATCTATATCTACAAAAATACCATAACTATATTTGTAGGTAAAACAACGAAAACGAAATTGACGCTTTTATCTGTTAAGCAACTCGAAGTATCTACAAACGTTATTGGATTCAGCATGATGTCGCAAGTTGTATGACACTTCACAATAAATTAAACGAAATTCTCAAAATTCAACGTCGCTGTTGTATTCATTCTGAAAATAAATTCGTCGTGTTTTAGTTAGGAACGTAATGTTTCAATTCTAAACGTTACCATTTTAATCTGAATATAACCAAAATTAAGATTTATGAATCCTTTCGCCAGCTATGACAAAGTTCGATGTTAAAACAGGGGACACTATTGCCAGTAGCACCAATCCTGCTACTTCTGAGCTGGTTGCTATTGAGAATCCCCTTCTGGAAAAACCCAATATCATAGGCGATCGAAAACGGCATCACACGCTCGATTCACGCTATCGACTAGACAAACTATTCAGCAAAGATTTAAATCGTTAGATTAGCCCGACAACTCTGGAACGCACTCGATGTCTCATGCTGTCATCGAAACGTCATATACGGGATGTGCGAGCTCATTTTTCTCAGTATTGACACTTTTCACTCGACATAAGTACGGCGAGGGCAAATCTAAAGTTTTTAAACCTAGTCATCAGTCAACTTGTACAATGACCCCAATTTCCATATTAAATATATCCCGAAAAGGCAAAACAAAAGTATTATAAGGATCTCGACTAGAAGTAAGCCAAGCAAAATCGTCCTGAAATCCCGGAGCTATGCTGCGGTTTTTATTACTCGCAGAATCCTCTGAAGCGAACCGGATTAGTATTCTTTTTACGTTCTTCTCACGGTTGAAACGATTGTCTCCTTTCTGTTTGTGTTATTCCATTTTATTTAATAATCCTCATGTTACCTTATTCTTTCTATACCCTTTTATCTTGTAATCCCTTTTGGTCCATTCTGTCAGATATTTTATGAATTGTGGCTGTACTTTATTGGTGTGTAACTGAGTTTTTGGATTCGGTTTTCTGTTTAAGTGTTTGTGTTTTGTTGAAGGATTGAATTCAGGATATTTTGTACCGTATATACTTTTATATGCATTTAGTGAAAAGCTGTTATTTTGATATTGCAAACAGACACTACCATTTTATTTATTTGTATAGATCAACTATCCAATTTACAACCCCATATCACAATCCAGGAAATCCATAACTGTTAAACATCACCGGAGATCGACGATATGATGATAAATATAACAAGCTAACAACATTCCATTTTCCCCGCCGAAACTAGCACCACAATATAAATTATGCGTACACTTTACTCACAGAAATTGTGAACATCTTAAGCGGTGTTTCAGATTGAATCCCCCGTTCCTGTTATTTACATTTGTGCCATAAATTGTACAGGTTACGAAGTACACTCAACAAAATCTTTAGTCTACTGGCACAATACACACATATTTCCGTCAATCTATTCTGTATTTTATTCAATATCACATTATTTATGTAGATATTCGCTTTTAGCGATAAGACCGCCCATTGTGACACCCTATGTAACAGTTCTACATTTATATCTGTAATTTTTATGGTGTACATAATAATGAGTATTCTATTCGTAATTTTTTTTATCAGTTTTTATTTTTATTTTTATTTAAGTATGCATACACACGTTATTTTATAAAACTGATTTGCTTCCGTCACCTCTCGCTTCAGGTCCAGTTGAAAAGCAGCATTAGGCACTGGTTGTCTGTCATTTTTGTTGAACAGGGCCTTTTTGACGCAGCCGTGAGGCACACATTCCTGCTAATTTGTTAAATCGTACTTTACACTTTTTATTTGTTTTTTGAACTGAATACTTCTCTTTAGCCGCGTTGAGCAATTTTTTATAGGGAAAAAACTTATGAGTGTCACCGCGTCACCGAAATTCGCGACATGCTCGTGACGTGTTGCGCTAGACTGTCAGTTATTCCAAATTTTTTGGTTTTTTGAAGTGAAAACTTCTTTAGCCGCGTTAAGCAATATTTGGTAGGGGAAAAACTTGGGAGTTCGCGTCACCGCGTCACCGAAATGCGCAACATGCTCGTAAAGTGTTGCATTAGACTGTCACTTATCCCAAAGTTTTGAGTTTCCACCTCTGTCAGCAGTCCTTATGACAGCCTATTTTTTTTTTTTTTCAATTCATGTACCTAATATTTCATTTTGTCATGTGTGCCTTTTAGTCTGTGCTGCATAAAAGTATTTTCTGTCTTTCTAAAAATCTCACCGTGAAAACTCAGGTGAAGTGAGCTTGAAGTGAGCTGTCAATAGTGTCAATCCCTAGCATCAGGTGGAATGACAACTCACTTCAACTAAGTTTTCACGGTGAATTTTTTACGGAATAGACCGGCTGGTTCTGCTCTTTTGGGAACCGATGGAGGACATTTTATTAAATCAGCTATACTCCATTTATTATAACATTAGACAAATAACTGTTCTCACCCTTTCGTTATTTCGATGTAAACGTTTAATAAACTCCGTTATTTCACGATAAATACAAAGCACTGTAATCTATTTACCATTTACATTAAAAAAATAACTCTAAAGTGCAGTTATTTCAACAATATTACGCAATAACTATCGTTATTTAGCCGTTATTTGTCTAATGCTATAGTAAATGGAGTATAGTTGTGCATAGACGCAATCTTTTTAAACTTAAGTGGAACAACACACCAGCGCAATTACGTGATGGAAATGCGGCCTGAATTATGTCAAAGGTAATTTAAAAGGCATTGCAGCATTTAAATACGTCGAACTTCAGTCGGGTATTCGTCGATTAAATAATTATCTACTCGGAGAGATATATCAAAAACTTACCTACTTGGCACACGCACACGCACAATTAAACTATATCTATCCATATTACAAATTAAAGTCTTTTTTCGATTCTGTCTGTGTGACCATGGTGTTCTTCTAAACTACGCAACGAATTTTAATGCTATTTACCCCATCATTATGAGAACTTGTTCCAGAAGGTTTATTTGTATAATTTATTAATATTTTCCCTGTCACTGAGAGGAGGCCTGTGTACCAGGTGGGAACATTATAGGCTGTTTCTGCTGATTAATGTTTACCTCAGATATAATAAAAAAAACCTCCATGCTTTGTCAAGTCGTAAAAACCGAACAAAGCACAAAGTATTAATTTAGCTGCCTGTACACTTTTCTCTTATGTCGACTTTACCAACGGTGTCAAGTACATCGTTATGGCAAAGTGAGTCATTTTTTAAAGTTGAGGGTGATCAGATTTTATTTCTTTATTGCTGTACTTCGTATTTCCATTTCATTAGGTCTGATGGGGGTAGTGAGGTTAAATTAATTTATGAAAATAGTCGCTTTTTGACGGCTAGTATTGATGTGATTACAAGAAATTGACGCTTCTTGGAGAATTTTGCTTAATTGACTCCTTCCCTCTATGTTAAACGTCTTCTAACTTATAATGTAGTGGTATAGATTTTTATTTTGGTTATTAAAATAACAAAGATTTATAAATGACAAGTTTATATGGATGAATGAAACTCTCCTAATAATCATGTCTGACATTATAATTAAAGTTTTTATTTTTCTATGTATGAAAATAAAATCGTCACTGACTTACGCAATCGATATCATGGCAGTAGCTCTGCCATAAGGCAGATTACTGCCATTTATTCTGGGTATAAACCCAGAATAAATATTTGATTCCGGAGATAAACAATCCTTACGTCGAAATGCAAAAAACAGTTCTAAGGGTTGGCGTACACCTGACTATCTCGCTATAGAATCTTTGAATGTGCCACTTTATTTTTATCAGAAAACATTAAGAACATTACTCCGATCCTTTCCCTTTCAAAGATCTAACAAAGCTCTTATTGGCTGAAAGTTTTTTGGGTTCAAGGTAACGTCCCTTGATTTTTGGATTCTCTATTTCAATAAGGCCTCAATCTATGAATGAAATATTTTCAAAAATTTTGAGATATAAATATTGGGTTACAGACGCTTTGTTCAATATTTTTTTTTTTCTTTAATCTTCTATACACCCAACGCCAATGTCATCTTCAATAAGGATCATCGACTTCTATATGTTTTTTCTCAGTAATTGAGCAAAAAATACCCTTACTTTTTTGGAATTGTCCTGATAGCCGTGGAATACTGCTCCACCAGTCACAAGCACCTCAGGACATGTTGCCTCCTTATCGCTACAACACTATGTGCTAGCGATCGTTTTTGGGGGGGGCATTTTTGAGTGTATAAGTTACCCCTGCCATTTTGTCTGTGTATTTAAAAAAAAAACATTGGTCAGGCAGGGACCATAGTCCTACACCAACCGGGGGCTGTCCTTGGGTGCACGTGCATAGTTCGAACAAGAATAATCGCGTGTTGCTGCCTCATCCTGTTTTAAATTATCTAAGGGACCTCTGCGATTGATTTCGGCCCCTCGTACGCCGTCCAAAGAACCGGGACCCCATGGTCCCAAGATATGTAAACACATACAAATATATACCTAATAATTGATTTATTTTCAGGCAACTACGGCTCATAGACAAAATAATCTTGCAAATAATTAATATGAATAATATTAAAACAAACACATCATCATCATCATTACAGCCGAAAGACGTCCACTGCTGGACATAGGCCTCCTCCGATTGGGGGGGTTTGCCATAATCGCCACGCTTGGCAGGCGGGTTGGCGATCGCAGTATGGTGTTAAAAATGCATAGAGAACACTGCTGCCCATTCTCTAGAAAGTCCTTCAGTCGCCTTTTACGACACCCACGGTAGGAAATGAGATGATGCTATTCTTTACGTCCGGCGCCACACGAAACAAACAGACAAACACAAATCCTTACAATTTCAATGTAATTTTCCTCTCGTAAACATAAGGCTTCTCCCGCTACTAAATTAAATGTATTATATAACGTATCAAGCATAATCATGCTAAATTACAGTTAGTAAGTCAAGAAACGTTAATAATAATTACTAGATTATAATATCACTAGCTTTTTCCCGCGGCTCCACCCGCGTGGATATCGGTTATCGCGTAAAAAAGCAGCCTATGTCCTCCATATCCGAGGCTATATCTCTGCCAAATTTCATGACGATCGGTTCAGCGGTTTAGGCGTGAAAACGTAACATACAGACAGACAGACAGACAGACAGATAGACAGACAGACAGACAGACAGAGTTACTTTCACACTTACAATATTAGTATGGATAAGGGCTCGTGCAGACTCGTGCGATATCGTGGGCACGACAGGCAGCGACAAAAAAATTATGCTACTAGTGTCGCGTCGCGCCCGCGATATCGCACTAGTCTGTACGAGCCTTAATTCTTAATCTCTCAAAACTTTTTCAACTACCTAACCAATAAAGTTTTCTTGAACACCAAAGACTAACCAAGCTACGAAAATAATTAAAAGCGTTATCAAAGATGTTTCCCGAAGATTACAACCTCCTTTCATAACACGCGACTTAACGATCTAAGGCTTTGCGCAGATCTGCAGGTTATGGAGGTAAAATAGGTAGTCGCATCATGTAAAATTCTGGTATTCAGCTGCAGCCGGTTAGACTGGAAGTCGACCCCAAAAAAGTTGGAAAAAGACCAGGCAGATGATAATAAGTACCTACGGAACCCTTCGTGTGCAAGTCCGACTCGCGCTTGGCCGATTTTTTTCCCTTTTGTAAGCGCAGGTAGAACATAGGACAGCCTATCACTCGTAAAAACAATGATGGTTATCGCATAAAAAAGTAGTTTATCTCCTTCTCCATATCCCTGCCAAATTTCATGAAGATCTGTTAAGCGGTTTAGGCGTGAAAACGTAACATACAGACAGACAGATAGTTACTTTCATATTTATAATATTTTTATGGATATACTAGCTTTTGCCCGCGGCTCCGCCCGCGTGGATGTCGACTATCGCGTAAAAAAGTAGCCTATGTAAGGACATAGGCTACTTTTTGTAATTTGGCAGAGATATAGCCTGGGATATGGAGAAGGCTCCATATCCCAGGCTATATCTCTGCCAAATTTCATGACGATCGGTTCAGCGGTTTAGGCGTGAAAACGTAACATACAGACAGACAGACAGACAGAGTTACTTTCATATTACAATATTTTTATGGATATACTAGCTTTTTCCCGCGGCTCCGCCCGCGTGGATGTCGACTATCGCGTAAAAAAGTAGCCTATGTAAGGACATAGGCTACTTTTTGTAATTTGGCAGAGATATAGCCTGGGATATGGAGCCTTCTCCATATCCCAGGCTATATCTCTGCCAAATTTCATGACGATCGGTTCAGCGGTTTAGGCGTGAAAACGTAACATACAGACAGAGAGACAGACAGACAGACCGACAGACAGACTGAGTTACTTTCACATTTATAATATTAGTATTGATATGGATATAGTATATAGTATAAGTATCATAGTGTGGAGTTAACATAATCTACAACAAAAAATATTTTGACACATTTCTGTCCATGACAGTCAACTAAGGATGCATATCCGGTACGGCTCTAATAATCCTTCCATATCCTATGGGCTCGTCTTCCCTACCGTTATCGTACCCCCGGTCTACTTCTTGATATGCAATGTTCTCTGTAGCACCATGAAACATGAGGCTCCAGGGGCTAGTGCCAATCTCTGGGTTCATTCGAGTTATCGAGTCTGGTCTAACCACGCTAGAGTCGGTGCATTTCATTCATTCATACACATTTCTGTCCATGACCGTCAAAACCGTCTCGACTTTGGTGTGCGCACTGTCTAAATTATCCAAAATATGAAAGAGACCAAATAGGTAACTGTTTTGTCCTTAATTACATCTTTCTTTTGTCTTGTAATCTAACAGCCCTTGTCAAAAACTTTGGCTATTTTATCACACAGTTCCTCCTTTTCTTAATAAATACTTTTTAATATTCACCTCTTCGGAGTTCAAAGGGATTCAGGCTTTGACTGACTGCAAAGTGTGAGCGAGCCAATTCTGAATTCTCCTTTTGGTATAGAATGGGTTATACTAGTAAGGTTATACGATGCATTCATATGTCCATTTGAAGCAACTCACATACATCAAAAGGTTGGAACGACTGAAAACCCAATTCATTTCGAGTTGTCAGTAGTTTTGTCAATGGACCAATTTATTTTATCGTTTTTTTTTTTTTGTGTTTACGTGAGTTGTATGCTTGTTGTATGAGAATAGCTCATCCCATGGCAAAAAGACCACGCAATCAAAAAGGATCTTATATCTAGATATACGACATTGCGCGCATAACAGATGGCCGATGGGGCCGAAAGGTTCTGGAGTAGCGACTGCATACCAGAAGACGTAGCGTTTAAGGCCTCCCTCAAGGTGGACCGATGACCTTGAGGAGACTGCAGGAATCCGCTGGATGCGAGAAGCACAAAACCGGTCGAAGTGGCGGTGCTTGGAGGAGACCTTTGTCCAGCAGTGGACGTCTTTCGTCTGAAATGATAGACATACTTATTCGTGATAGCTTTGTTGTAATCAAAATTCCTCGATGTGCTCAAATCTAAAGGTCATGGCACATTATACTGGCACCGCAACTGCACAGCTGCAGCACGGCGGCGTTGCCTCGAATTAAGGTTACGCAGCTACGACTAGCTGCCAGCGCGCTAACTACGCGTCGTCCGCAAGGTGCAAGCTCGCAGTCCGCGGGCTGGCCGCGAGGTGCAAGCTCGCTGTCACCGCGAACACAATTGTTTTATGGCACTAAGAGCGGCCAACCCGTCATACTTTTCATACAAACGCTCGTACGTGATTATGGCGTTGAAACACATCTTTCAATGAATATTCTGAATACTAATATATAATAATTAATACTAACACTAATTGGTATCATGTGCACTATATCTAGGTTTCTATGAAGGCAAAAAATAAAAATTTGGAGTAACAAATTTAGTATAAGCCTCCAAAAACCTGCTCTTTGCACACATTTTACCTGAATTTTGGCCGTTCATAATAAACTCATAAATTGTAAAAATATAGAAAACAGCTCCATAGAAACATCACACATGTAATGGAGATTCTAAATAACACACATTTATTTCACAAAATTGTAAGGCTTTCTCAAAAACACGTATTTCCTGGAACAAGTTTTATGAAATTTCCGCACGTTTTCGTTCAGTGTCATTGCGTTCTCACTTGCCTGTTAGCATTAACATTGCGCTGGATGAAACAACAAGCTTTTCAATCATGCTCGTGTAAACGATAGACGGACCGAGAAGGGCCCTCTTAATGATTGAACACGCCTAGGACTTGCACGTTTTCATAATGTCTCGGTTTACATTGACTTGTTTACATTGCGACTCGGAGTCGGCCCGCAGTAAGAAGCACGCGGTCGGCGCGCTGTAAGTACGCGGTCCGCTCGCTAGCAGCGCGCGGGCTGTGAGTTGAGATGTATGGTAGCGGCCAGCGCGCTGACTGCCCGCCGTTGGCTTTTTCATATTGACATTATGAATTAAATTATACGACACACGACTTAATGCCCTAATTTGAATGACAAGTTAATTGCTGTGTTGAAACGGTGCCGGTATAGTGTGCCATTACGTTTAGTCAATAAAGTGTATGACTACCCTCTCAAATATGGATCACATCGAAGTTTATGCTCGGTAGTGCGTTATAGCTCTTAATGCACTCCATAAACCGTATTGGATATAAACGAATTTAGAACATAAAATTTTAGCTCAACTACGTAGGGCTATGTGATAACGCGGTACAATCGATGAACTATCGTAAAAAACAACTGCCAAGCAAATTGGTGATCGTATTTTGTTTTTTTTTTATAAACATCAAAACAACCTAGTAAAACCACAAAGGGGTATCTATATTTGACCCACATTGCCTCAGAATTCTTACCTAAGTTTGTTCGGTAAATCTCTCTGAAAATATATTTAGCACTCCAAAATCCCGAGCCGGCACCAGATAGTGTACGAGCCATATCCTGACGTCATTCAGCGTTGAAGTGTCAAACATGTGTACCATAAAACGTTTTAGAATACACCAACATAAGTTGGACTACTCCGTCACCCCCCAACTATTCCAATAAGGCGATAGGAGGGAACTGAGAACCCAACTACGGATCAACTCTGAATGGTCAATGCAACCGTCTCTTGCGCTTGACAATGTTATTTCGATTTACAATCAAAGTAAAATAGGTCTTATTGTCGGGTTGCAAGGGTGTTGTGGGGTGTATGTTTATGTTGGTTCTCGGCACACGTCTGCCGCATTCCGCTGGAAAGGAACTCAATTTTACGGTAGACATGCACTTATAGTGAACACGGAGACGTGTAAACTTGCAGGAAGTGTCAAGAACAGGACTTAACATTAGAGCTTTCTAAATATCAAGATTTTAGAACTACGGTAATAATTTTGCATGCCTTTTATAAATAGACTACCTGCTGCCCTCGGCTTTTTCTACACAAATAAATAAAATAAAATAATTAATAAAATGCAACGATTTTTTTTTTTTATCCACCCGAGCGTTCCCGCGGGCTGCAGATAGTCGAAAATAAAAGCCAAAGTTACTCCTAATAACATCAGCTTTCTGCCAGTGAAAGTCCCAACAAAATTGGTACAACCGTTTTGAATATTAGCCGAAACAAACAGACAGACAAAAAAAAATTACATTACAAACAGAGACTTCAAATTTATTTATTTGTATAGATGTATAGATACACTTGTTCGATCAATAAAATATATCGGAGTGGTCATGAGTACGGGATCTCAATTGACAAAGAAACGCAAGTGTGAAGTTGGCGCGCTCCGACGAAAGCGCTACAGTAGCGTGGGGTAGCCCTCTTGAGGATCGGACATCGTACGGACCACAAGTGCCTAGAATCTGTCGCGCGATCTGTATAGTTGTTTCGTGTACAGTGTGTCATTAATTTGATTGGAACAGCAAACGGTTGGCATTTGCTAGCTGACATATGGCAATTAATTAAATTTACTGTTCTGTGTATCTTAATGTTGAATTACTTTGCATACCCACTACTGTATAGAATCAAGTTTTTCTAACTGAACAGACAGCTGCGCTGCTGGGAAGTTTGTTGCGCCGTTTCTTCTTCCCAGCTTAAGTACTAGGATGTGGTGAAGGGCGGGCGTTTTGGGGGACTGTCTTAAGTAATTTTGGCGTCTACTGGCGTCTACTGACGCTATCTGGCGGAAAAGCAACAAGAATTTTGTCTCAGTTTTGGTAAAAGTCTCCAAAGTAGTTTTAAAATTTCATCCAAAAGACAATGCTGGACATAGGCCTCCACCAAGTTTTCATTTACTGTTAATAATGTTATAAAAATCGTAAGTAGGTACTGTGGTATCACGTCGGGGTCACCAGTATAGAAGTATGAGGAACAGGGTGAAAAATTCACTCATACTCTATAGTAAAGGGAGGGTCCTCCGACCAGACGGGTGTAGTGTCTGGTGGGTAACTGCCCGACGGTTGATGTCGGGATGTTGTATATATGCTAGTCACGCGATAAACTCTGATAGCGCGATGCAGGATTTGTGAAGTCAGGTCTTTGATGCGTAGTTCGTATGTGGTGTTGTTGATACCGCCACAGTACCAAAGAGATAGAGATACAAATATAAAATTAAAGTGTCTGTTTGTAATGTCAAAATAATAGCTTTTTACTAAATGCTTAAGAAAGTATGATCATTCATTCATTCATTTCATCCAAAAGACGTCCACTACTGGACATAGGCCTCCCCCAAGCACCGCCACCTCGACCGGTTCTGTGCTTCCCGCATCCAGCGGATTCCTGCGGCTTTCACAAGATGATGCTTGTGGGAGGCCTTCCTACGCTACATCTTCCGGTACGCGGTCGCCACTCCAGAATCTTTTGGCCCCAACGGCAAGTATATACGTGTACGGTACTAATAACAAAAAATCAATTTATAAAAATGTTGGCTCCCTGTCTGTCTGTCTGTTTGAGCGTATGAGGGGCAGAATCAAACTCGCAGAGGCCCGTTAGACATTTTTAATGAAATGAGGCGCCAACCGACGACTATCCCTGTACGCACGATGCAAGTGCACCCAAGGACAACTCCCGGTTAGTGTAGGACTATTGCAGGATATGGAAACGAAGATATTGGACTATGGGTTTGGGTGGTTAAAATGGACTGGTTACCTAAAACTATGGAAGGACTATGACCCCTGCCTAATCAATATTTTATTGTACACAAATAAAATGGCAAAGGGTGACTTGCACACTCAATATGGGTTCCCGAAAACAGTCGCTAGCACAAATTGTCGTCACAACAAGGAGCCAACATATCCTAAGGTTCTTATGAGAAATGGACTGGTATTCCACGACTATCAGGCCAATCCCGGAAGTACGGTCAAGAGCTCTCCACCTAACCAACCTCCAAAATCCTACCAGCATCTTACTGGAATACTTTTTTTTTATAATTAAGCCTCTTTTAATTTTTCTGGCCTTTTCTCATAGTTGGTCACAGTAACTAAGCTAGGACCACCCCGACCTACAAACTATTAACTATTTTCTTCTTCGCTTCGCTCTTGATAGAGTGGTCGTGGTCACAATGAGTTTTGTCCAATCGCAGGTGTTGTCGTAACTCGCCTCACGATCTTCCTCCATCTGCTTCTGTTAGATGACAGTCTGGCGCATTCACTAACAGGGCCTCCAACTGCGGATTTAATTTGATCGGTCCACCTAATCGGAGACCTCCCGCGTGGCATATTTACCTTCTACTCTGCCCTGCACTACTAGACGCTCTATGGAGTCATTATTCCGTCTCGAGTCATGACCAAAGAACTTCAGTATTCGAGACTGTACTAGTGCTGATAGACGCTGTTTGATGCCGAGTTCTTGGAGTATTGTCCATACTCCAAGAACTCGGCATCAAACAGCGTTTGTTAACTATACATAAACACAATTTTAACCCTAAAAAGAAAAATATCATTGCCTGTATTCCAAAGTTTATATTAACATATCATTTTCATCATTTCAGCGGAAAAGGTCCCCAAAAGGGGGAGAATTTGGCATAATCGCCACGCTTGGTAGGTGGGTTAGCGATCGCAGTATGGTGTTAAAAATACATAGAGAATGCTGCTGCCCATCCTCTAGTAAGACCCTTAGTCGCCTTTTACGATACCCACGGGAGGAAATGGGGTAGTGCTATTCTTTACGTCCGGCACCAGATGGTACTAAAACATGAGCACTATTATAAGCATCATAAGCACTATTATAAGTATTATAAGCACTATTATAAGTATCATAAGCACTATTATAAGCATCACTAACATTTCCATCCAACCCCATATTCCACGTAAAAAGATAGACTAATTTCAACAAAGCCACGTCGAACAAACCACTACAATAACTCGCCATCCATTCCAACTGAGAAAAAAAGCGTAACAGTAGGAAAGCAAACAAACAATACACTACTCATTGCCTAAACAATCTCGTTGGAACGTAATGACGGAAGCCTGGCGCATTATTCCACATCATTCAGAGTAACGCTGCTACGATGGGAACTCACTTTGATTTCGTTCTAATTTTTGCTAGTGGTTCTTCGTATTTATTTTTTTATAATTAATTAATTGTTTTAAAGTTATTTAAGAAAATAGATAAAAATTACCATTCACCTTATCTTCGAAACTACTGAGCCTAAAATTTAGAAAAAAATATACATAAAATAATTTATAGATTACAGGAAACCTATAAAAAGTCTATGGTCTTAATATAGGTTTAACGTTGTTTTGTAGCTAATCGTTTTATAGAATTTCGTTTCACATAAAAAAATCTCATACTTTCGTTTCATAGAATAATCAATACGAATACTTACTATGAAGATTTTAAATGACAGATTTTTGTTTCACATAAAGTTTAATATATCATAGAATAACAAATCAAACATTCTTTATCCATATATTGTTTATTTAATATAAAACTTACTACCAAGAATAACATTTTATCCATTTTCCATTTTTCAACAGTATTTTTTTGAATTTTTCTTGCATTTTGCAGCATGCAAGCAAGCATGCAACATGCAGCATGCAAGCAAACATGCAGCATGTAAGCTAGCATGCAGCATGCAAGCGAGCATGCAACATGCAGCAGGCATGGTTATTTAATAATATTAATATTGGTTAAAAAATAATTCTACTTTTTTATAAGTTTGTTAAACAAAAACATTAGATAAAAAATTCATTGAATTGTGTTTCTGTGAAATATGTTTCATTCAAGTAAATAGTCTTTGAAACAATAATATTCGAAATAAAAATACATGGACCAAATATTATACGAAACATTTTCTGGGAAACGAAATTCTATGAAATTTCTGTCTGCGAAACAAGGGGACACCCTTAATATAACGTATCTCTCAATATTCTCATTTGGAGTTGGAATGTATGGGACTTGAATTTCAACTACAATGTTAAGTTTGTTCTTGGGATAAATTCATCCCAACTACGGAACCCTTCCTTGGAGTTTCCCTGTGTGTTCGAATCAGAAATGAAAACGTCCGCAGGAGAATCAAGGTAACCGACACAGCCCGAAGAATTGCGAAACTTAAGTGGCAGTGGGCAGGGCACATTGCTCGCAGAACAGATGGCAGATGGGGCCGAAAGGTTCTGAAGTGGCGACCGGCAGCGTTCCGGAAGACGTAGCGTTGCAAGGCCTCCCACAAGGTGAACTGATGATCTTGTGAAGGCCGCAGGAATCCGTAGGCATAAGGATGGCATTAAAATCAAAAAGTGGTTACAATACCAACTGTTTACTACAGCTGCCATTTGTCATGCCGCCAACGCAACAGAAGTCAAAATCGGTGGAACGGACTGTAAAAACAGTTTATTTAAGCGACCTATCTTATTTCAAATGGAGTATAGGTACGTATAGCGAGACACCATCCTGAAAAAAATTATGTTTAATGCGCAAAAAGTCCAACTGTCCAATTCTCAATTGGTCCAGTTCGCAATATTGGTCCAGTTCGTAATTAGTCCAGTTCGCAGTTGGTTGAGTTCGCAATTAGTCCAGTTAGAAATGAGTCCAATTCGCAATTGGTCCAGTTCCCAAATAGAGGGCGTCTTTGATTGCGAAAGGCGTTTTTTGACACGACTCCCAGGCAAGCATACATCGAATGATTCTTCTTAATTTAAATTCTTTGTAGATATTTTGTTTACGAGATCTTTAGAGGTCTAAACATAAAGACAATTGTAGGGGAACATTAATTTATAAGATCACTTCACTTAGCGAAACGACTGCTCATCGCAGTAAAGTAATCAGGACATCGATCGCCTTTCGGGAAGAGGGACGAACTAGTAAACGTTATTATAACTTTTACCGCAAAAAATAGCCCTGTTTTCAGGAGTACATATATATCTTCTAGATGTTCAATGGACATACACATCAAAAGTGTCTAGGGATCAAGGTATTTAGTTTAATATTTATTGCTCTATTGAAATTACATAAACATTTATATTTAGATTGATTAAATAAAATGTTTTCTTATAAATGTAGATCGATGAAGTACTCTCTGCTTTTGCATTAACAAAGACTTCGCGATTTTTGCTGATGCTGTATTTTCAACTTAGTTAATTAACCTGACATTAAAATGAAAAAGTTTGTAACGAAATTTATTGCGTAAAATAAATAATTAGTAGTCTGTTCACTCAATATAATAAGTTCATCCAAATCACGTTGCGAGATGGCCGCCCACTTCCGTTGTAAGAGGCGAAAAATATTTTCTGGTATATGTACGGGATCCATATTTGGCAGAGCTCTTCTTTAGAGAATATTCCATGCGTGCTCAATGGGTTTCAAGTCTGGCGATTGAGCAAGCCGTGGAAGGACGTTGATATTAGCTGTACAAAGTGAGCTTGCAACGACTCTGGCTGTGTGCGGACGTGCATAAGCAGACATGAAGCACCAAATTGGGTCCGCAAAGGAACGATGTCTGATATAATCGTTTAACTGTATATCTATGCATTGAGATTGCATCTAATCCAAATCAGTTCAGTTCTTCCGCCGATCCAAATACTCGTGATTGTTCACCCACTGTAAGTATGGACTTCCTGGCATTATTTTAAACGTTCTTAGCGTCCAGAGGTCTTCCAATACCGTGTACGTTTAGTATCCGGCCTCATAGCAAAGCGAGATTCGTCAGAAAAACACACAAAACGCCACTATTTTTCTGCCCAATTTCTGTGTTCATGAGCCGATTGTAAACGGGCTCTGCGATTGCGGGGCTCAATAGGTGTTACCACAGATCATAAAAACAGTAAAAACACAGTGTTTCTATAATCTATGGATGCGGCCTTCGGGAACGGATATTGACTTCATGCAAGCAATTTCTTATGGTTTTATCACTCATTAACATCTCTGAAGAGCTATGAAACCTCGTAACCATCATCATCGCGGCTATTGTAGAATTTCGTCGAGCAAAAATAATTTGTATGTAACGATCTTTTCTGCGTGTGGCGAGCTCGTCCTCCATGTCGGTCTGCCACGCTGCCAGTGACGCAGTAACGTGTCCAATGTCAACTTATAACACTCTGCGTAGTACCCAGAGCGATTGTCACAGCACATTGCCGAGAACCAGCTTCCAACATTCCCACGACTCTGATATTATTATTATTATAATTTTTTTCTTTTTACGTCTTCTCTTCATCATAACGTAATTTTGTATTGATTCCACTCAGAAGTATGGCAGAAATTGTACTGATTCGGCCTCAAACCCGGTGCAAGAATATGACTTGCCAGAAGATATCTTTCATCAGTTATCTTTTGACCGAAATTCAAAAACTATTCCCTTTTCAAATAACGAAATTTACTAAAAAAGTATCCATAGGAGTAACAAAAATATAATATTAAAAAAAACCGGCCAAGTGCGAGTCGGATTCGCGCACGAAGGGTTCCGTACCACTATCTATAATTAAAAAAAACTACTTAATAGATCTCGTTCAAACCAATTTTCGGTGGAAGTTTACATGGTAATGTACATCATATATTTTTTTTAGTTTTATCATTCTCTTATTTTAGAAATTACAGGGGGGGGACACATTTTACGACTTTGGAAGTGTCTCTCGCGCAAACTTAGACTTATCATTTTTTTCTAAACTTACTTCAGTTTAGAAAAAAATGATAATAGAAACCTCAACATCATTTTTAAAGACCTATTCATAGATACCGCACACATATAGCTTTGATGAAAAAAAAATTTTGAGATTCAGTTCTAAGTATGGGGACCCCCCCCCATTTTTTTGTTTGTTCTATTGTTGTGTGAAAATCTTAATGCGGTTCACAGAATACATCTACTTACTAAGTTTCAACAGTATAGTTCTTAAAGTTTCGGAAAAAAGTGGCTGTGACATACGGACGGACAGACAGACAGACAGACAGACATGACGAATCCATAAGGGTTCCATTTTTTGCCATTTGGCTACGGAACCCTTAAAACAGAATTTTAGTAACTAGCAAAAATACGCTTATCTCTAGACAATTTGGATGTGACATGATTGTGTAGTTTTAGACAAATCCAAATACTTTTTTGGCGAAATCTAAAACTCGCACTATTCAATTCCCTAGTACGGGCACCGTTCGGACGTTAGTGCTTCAGTAACTACTTGTAATTTGTTCAGTTCGTACCAAATGAGAAATGAGTGGGCCCACGGGTAAAGCGTGCGATTCTCAAGAATAACTCAAAAGGTATTACCGGCTGTAACTCAGTGTGCGAATGAATCAGTGCGATCGTTGATTTTGATAGGAGATAGCATTGCAATGTGGGTTTTTCTTGGGTTTTATTTAGTTTGTGTAGGAGGAAAACACGTATCTAGGTTTTAAAGTGTATAAAATAAATTGTGACTTCTTTCAAGATACTGTAGAATTGGTGTTTAGACTCTTTAGAGGTATGAGGAACAGGGTGTAAAGTTCAATCATCCTCCATAGAAGAGGGAGGATCCTCCGACCAGACGGGTGTTGTATCTGGTGGGCAACTCCCCGACGGTTGATGTCGGGATGTTGTTTATATGCTAGTCGTGCGTTAAACTTTGATTGCGCGATGCAGGATTTGTGTGACGTCAGGTCTTTGATGCGTAGTTCACATGTGGCGTTGTAGATGCTGCCACAGGTATCCCGAATGGAAACCCCGTCTCCTTTAAAATATCAAGCTGTAACTATAGTCACGACTGTCAAGGCTCTAAAAATAATAGCTGGGATCAACGGCTTAACGTGCTTTCCGAGGTACGGAGGAGTCTCGGTATGTAAAGATGGTCACCCATCCACGGACCAACCCCGGCAAGCGTAGCTTAACCTGACGGATCAACATGTGCGGCTGTTTACTTAGCCACGAGCTGAAAACGCTCTAAGGCACTCAATATTTTAAACATTTGAAGGAAGAAGTAATTACGTTGGGCATATACCATTGCATTCAGTTTAATATCTGCCAGCCTTTTGGGCACTTTTCCCACTGATAGCGATGCCGACAAATTTTTCATGCCCAATGAGCTCTTATACTTTTTTTTTTGTGTACATAATTTAAATATTTTAGTGTTAGGTTGTATATTGTATATTATTTGTTTATTACCGATTAATCTTCATATTTTGAGCTCATTGCATAACAACTAATTTCCCTACTTTTACGAACATAGATGAAGCAAAAGGAGCATCCGAAACGTAGCCGGGCAATCCAAAAGTGCCTGTAATTTATTTGAAATAAATGATTTGAGTTTGAAATAAAAAAATAAGTAAAAAGAAAACAAACTTTTCCCTTCTTTTCTGCCAGTACATTTTCTATGTTGTTTAATTTGAGTTTGATTAGCAAATGATGTCACGCGAAATGAAAATCAATCATATTTCGTCATACTAATGTATTTTACGTGTTTTTCTTATCAAATGTATGCTTTAAGGTAATTCTGGGAATGCGTTACAGGCCCAATTCATCTTTTGATGTAATTGAGTTATGAATATTATTCTTAGAAACTTTACGTGGGGAGCGCCCTATACGTAATGTTTGGTAAATGACTTCCTTGAAATGGGAATTATTTTTGGGAAATTGGTCTCCAGTTTTTATAAGAAGCCTGTTTATATCTAAGATTGGTATACGAACATAAACCCATGCCTTTTTGCCATGGGGGCAGGCAGAGACCACAGAACGCCACCGGCTATATTTCTTAGGCGCCTGTTACACGTAAAGTATTAACTGTGTTCTCCCAATAAATACTAATGTATCGTGGTATTTATTGAACGTGTAACTAGCGTACTGATGAATGTCAATATTTTATAATGGATTTCTAGATTTCTTGATTCCGAGACGATCCTTCGGAATGTGATAAATATTGAACGTATAATCTCGCGTCAGTATTTATCACGGTACAGTAAAAATGGTGTTACCATTGTTAGAAGTTCTTCAACGCAAATATCGGGCATTCGAAAATAATTCTCGTAATCATCCATTTCGCCATGTAGTTTCATTTCGGCCATTAAATTCAAATGGGTGTACCTTTCTCTTTGTAGGTACCAGTTTTTTGACCACCGTGTTCTTTTATTTTTTTTTTTTAAACCAATTGCAAAAATAATAGCCACACAAGCTTTAATTTTTAGCTGTATGTCCATTTTAACGTGTATTCAGCAGGAAACCGGACTAAATACTGACGTAATAAATATTGAACGTGTGTCTGGTTTATTAATCCATCAATAAATACAGACGTCTATCAATAAATACTGAACTCACGAATCGCAGTGAATACTTTACGTGTAACAGCCTTATACTCCTTTTGTTTCATCTATGTTCGTAAAGTCAGGGATTAATTGTTAAGGAAATTTACACTAATTAAATTTAGACAATATATCTTTTTTTTTTGCTGTTTTAGATAGACAGATAAAATACTCTTTATTGCACACCATAAAAAATACAGGTTTATATGTAGAAAATTTGACAAGGGGTGACACAATGGGCGGTCTTATCGCTAAAAGCGATCTTTTAAAGACAACCTTTGGATGGATTAAGGGGGAAGGAGAAACATTACTGCAGGTAGTTTGTGGTGTACCATTTACTTATATACAATAAATACATACATACATAAAACATGTTATACTTATTTTTATTTATTTATTTAGGTTAGCCAACAATTGTTTACACAATACATTTAAATAATTTCCATAATAATAAATATAATACGTTTACAAGTGCAACAATTAATGCACAATTTATGGTTTTACACAATAGGTATGGAAAAGCCAAAAAGGATACCTATTTACAATTTAAGTAACAGTAACATTCATTAAAACATTCTAAATAATAATAATAATAAAATTATTTAAAAAAAAAAACAGATTCATAACAATAACATTAACAGATTAAAATAGTAAAAAAAAAAAAAATATCATCATTCAGTTCAATAATTTGATTCAATTACAAAGTGTTCTATTATCATTGGTTGTGAGAATAGTGCTCAATAATTATTTTATAAAAAATTCCTATACTGTCATGATATATATCAGTAAGATGACTGCAACTGTTTAAATTTTTACACATGCGTGGAATCGGCGAGTTAGCACCCAGAACTGTTCTACGTAAGGGCGGGTATAGTGGTATCTATATAAATATATACAATTTTAATCATGAAGCAAGTGCAAATAACAAAACAAAAATGAAATTATGGTTAAGGAGAAAGATAGTGTTTGTGTGTTTTTACCGTTCTATAAAGCCATTTCATACGATTGACGTGATTACAATAAGCTCGAAAGTAGGAAAGTGTCAGAAGTGTCAGAAGAACAAAGATTAAAGTTAGCGAGGAAACTAGAAAAGAAGCTCAATCTTAAGCATAGAAACAAATTGACTGACTAAATGAGAAGAACAAAAAAGTATCTATAGATATTTAAAAAAAGCGGCTAAGTGCGAGTCGGACTCGCCCATGAAGGGTTCCGTAGCAGCAAGCACGGTTTACGATTTATGACGTATTAAAAAAAAAACTACTTACTAGATCTCGTTCAAACCAATTTTCGGTGGAAGTTTACATGGTAATGTACATCATATATTTTTTTTTAGTTTTATCATTCTCTTATTTTAGAAGTTACATGGGGGGACAGACATTTTACCCTTTGGAAGTGTTTCTCACGCAAACTATTCAGTTTAAAAAAAAAAATATTAGAAACCTCAATATTATTTTTAAAAACCTATCCATAGATACCCCATACGTAAGGGTTTGACGAAAAAATTTTTTTTTGAGTTTCAGGTCTAAGTATGGGGAACCCTAAAATGTTTTGTTTTTTTTTTCTATTTTTGTGTGAAAATCTTAATGCGGTTCACAGAATACATCTACTTACCAAGTTTCAACAGTATAGTTCTTATAGTTTCGGAAAAAAGTGGCTGTGACATACGGACGGACAGACACAGACAGACATGACGAATCCATAAGGGTTCCGTTTTTTGCCATTTTGCTACGGAACCCTAAAAACTGCTAATCTCTAAATCCAGACACTGTTAATAAAACCTGAAAGTAAAATATCCTAGTTCTCGACATCTTAGCACCCCATATTTTAATTCAACACCTCAAACTTAGGCTTTCAGTGAGATGCTAACGCGGTTAATAGCGGTTACTTGTCACTTTTAATCGCTTCAGCTCAGATTTCTTTTGGCCCAGTTTTACGTAAATCCTCTTTAAGATACCCACTATTTATCAGTGCCAAAAAGGAGCACGGCTGAAAAAATTGTCTGGTAGAATATTGTTAGGTCCGCAGTTTAGTTTTAGAGCCTGGTATTTAATTGTAATAAAGGAAAACAAATTAGAAACACGTTTGAGATTCTTTTTTACCCGACTGTGTGTAATATGTCTATTTATTTGGCACGCTCTGTAGCCTAACCGGCTTGATTGATTTTAACATTATGACGTATTGTTAGATTCGTCTTAAGAGCGCTATTGCGGGTCCAAAAGATTATCGCGTGACTGAGAAGGAATTATGAAAAACAGATCTATCAGCTGCCTCGGTAAGTGTGTCTAGAATTTTCTAATAATTTTATAAAGTTTCATATTTAGACACGAAGCAACAAAATACGATCTAGAGGAATGTGCACTGAAACAAATATTTAGCCTAACTACTTCGGCTATTTCAGGAATAATCAAAGTTTGACAAGACTTTATAAAAGTTAACTTGATTTAATAAAAGTGATACACAACAACCAGCACAGGTTTTGGTTACATGTTGCATAAAGTTATGTGGTCACTTTTTTGTGTTACATGTTGACGAAAGTTTGGTTATGTATAAGTAAACATTTTTTTCAGTGTGGCCGTTTTTGTTTAGATCGAATTCTGTTGCTTCGTGTCTCAATATGAAACTTTATAAAAGGTATTAGAAAATTTTAGACACATTTACCGAGACAGCTAATAGAACCGTTTTTTATGATTCCTTCACAGTCACTCTATAATCTTTTGGACCCGCAATAGCGCTCTTAATTACGTAAGCAAACCAAATCATTAGGTATCTTCAAATTTGGCATAATCAGACTATAACGTTCCCACTGCGGGACAAAGGCCTCCTCTCTATGAGAGGGAACGGCTCGTAATCCATCACGTGGGCGCAGTGCAGGTTGGTGGATGTCAAAAGTCTTCAAAGTTTCGGTTCTAGGGCATGCCAGTCTCCTCGCGAGGTTTTCCTTCACCGTTTTAAGAGTAACGTGAAATGCCTGCTTGTGTGTGAACCCACGTAAACCAGCTGACACGAATCTTACCAAAACCCATCTGTAAGTATTGGACTTTAGAAACCAAAAAGACCCACGTCTTTGTCTACAACAGACGAGCTCACAATGACACCGAGTCTTCCTAACAACTTGGCCGTTCCATAATTACGAAAATCATTTCGCATACGCATTCCCGAACCCAAACACAAAACTTCCCCGTTCGTATATCCTAAATACTTTCACTGAAACACCAAATCATGCGGTTGGAACTGAGCATTTACATATCATTAGGACAAGCACTTAAATTAATGCTAGGTCAATGTTGGGATGGAGATTTTGGCAGTTTATCTGTTGGCTAGCTCATTTGAGAGATGTAAATGATGCTAGATCTCAAAGCGCGTAATACCGCGCAGACTGGTCGCTGGTCTAGATAGGTAGGATAGGTAGCTGTTTCTTAGGCCACTCTGGCTCTTATGGCCTCAATTTTGATACCATCTGAAGGCGCTGCAGCAGGCTTACGACGAGCATCGTTTTATCGACGGAAAAGTAGACAAAAATGACGTTCTGTACCCCTACCATGAGTTGTTATCGAAAACTTACTCGCTATCGTTAAACTCGCTTGCACCATGAGTTTTACGGAGTCTTACGCGGGCGCTAACGTAAGCTCGATAGAACGTGTCGTCTAGCTAACTTCACTCCTATGTTTTTGTTCCTTTCTTTCTCAGTAATAAGAAGCGAGAACGGCTAAAAATGTAATGACAGTCAATACCACGAAATAATCCGACTAAACAGAAAGGTTGGCGGTTCGTGGACTACGTAAGTTATTTAGTTGTTATTGAATTTTTATTCCTTATAATATGTCATTATCGTCTATTCAATTTGTAGTTTTGCTGACGATGTGTAGGGTCGAGTTGTTGAATTACTCGGTTCGCGGCGCTTTTTATTTTCAAAAGTGATATAACTTAGAAAAAATTGAATATTACAATGAGGACAATTTCAATTGTTGGTGGAGTTCATGGAAAGGTGTGTTTTTACTTTATATTAATTTCTTTTAATAAAACTTAAAGTTACGAAATTACCAAATAGTTGCCCCTCAACCCATATTCCATGCTAAATAAGCTCTTCCAGACATTATTTAGTCTCTAATGGACTAAAAACGTATATAATTTTAATGTAAACCTACGTTTCACACCTCAAAAAGCTAGTGAGTTACGTAACTACTATAGTAAGCGTATTTTTCGATAGCGTCTGTCAAATTAGTCATAGACTCATGGTGCCGTTTTGTATGGCGACAGCTGAAAAACTTTAGTGACTATCGAATAGATTACGTTAGGTTTCTTACCTATCGAAATCTATAGTGCTCATGGTACGCATTTTAATTCTTTCAGTGACCGCTAGGGACGCTGTATAGTATTTCATACATATTATTTACGGAGACGCTAGCGAGTATTGGTTGTGCAAACTCATGGTAGAGCTACCGTGTAGACCAGTGGTTCTTAACCGGTGGTCCGCGGACCACTGGTGGTCCCTGGAAGCTCCCGAAGTGGTCCGCGAAGCCATCCGAAAAATATTAAATAAGTGACAACAAGTCACAGACACAATGACACGCGGCGAAAGTGCGCTACGAGTGAGTGAGAGCCAGTCAAGTCAGTGTGGCCAGCCGGGACTCGTCAAATGTTACCTGAAATTCAAATCTATGGGGCTCTCGGCGCTTCTGATAATTAAAAACAAGCACCGAAATAGTTTGGATGCTAGTGTCTACATGCGTTTCGCTTTGAGTAGCACTGAATCAAGGATTCAGAAGTTAGTAAAGAGTATGCAGTCACAAAAATCGCATTAAAATATAATAATTGTTGTAAGCCAACAGCTTTTTTTTGTGGATAAAACAACCCTTTAAGTTACATATAATTGTTTATTACCTCAGACAGTTGGTGGTCCATAGTAAGACAGAAATTTTGTCAAAAGGTCCCTCATCACTAAAAGGTTAAGAACCACTGGTGTAGACAGTAAGTCGGCAGCAAAGTAGAAAGAGTCAACTGCACTTTCACGAAATTCACTCTTTTACATAATTCGATTTAGAATTCTTTGTTTTACGAGTATTGTAGGATATTATTTTCTGTTTGATTCTCTACTTTTACTGATACTAAGTCACGTAGATAAAGAATGCTACAACAATTTTTCTCAAGGTGTCGAAGTACCGTATTTTGGAACAAGAAATGATTTCAGTAATATTGGCCTTAACCATTTCCTTGGCAGTGCCCTATTAACTAAATGATGTAAAACAGGAGAAGATAGCTTTGTCCTTCTATTAATTATCACAGTTTTGCATTCAAAACGCTCTCCTGTAAAATCATGATTTTGTAGACAACCGTATTTACTGTGGCCGTCGAGTTGAAATTTTTCAGTTGACAGTCTTTAGCATGGACAAAATGAAATTGTCCTCACTACTCGTACCATATACAACTGTGAGTTGTCAGTGTGATTTTGACAGTTTGGGATAGAAAACTTTCTTCTGAAATAGTCTACATTAAAAAGGACCTAGACAAAGATCGTTAGAAACGAAAGACAAAAATGACAGATTAAAAATTAAGGATTTCTACGATGCGATGTCAAAAATGGAGAAGCGAAATGTCACTTTGTATATTAGAGCTGTGTCTATTCTTCGTAAAAATAGAAAGCGCCATGCTAAGCCTGCAGCACATCTCTTTCAAACTTCCAGCTAATAAGGGCGTGGTGCATTTGCGTTAAGTAAAATGTGGTGCAATAAAAACCCTTTACGTCCGGCGCACCCTTCACTACCAACCTCTCTAACTGACGAATATTTTTACCGAGAATATTGTATTGCTCGTATATAGGGTGTATCTATTCAAACACGAAATATTTTAAGGCTCCGTGCACAAAAAAACACTCTTTTGTCAATTTCTTATCTAATTGTGAGAAAACTTGAAATAATCGAAACATTAAGTCTATGTATAATAAAAGTACAGTTTTCATGGTGCTAAACCATTCGTGTCAGTCACAGCAACTGTTAATAGTTTCATAATTTTTGTGCTCTCCAAAATATAGTTTATTTTGCCGTTGATTTACTTAACGAAGATATTGTATAACCATTCAATAAAATTTTGATTATATTTTAAGGATAGCTGGAGACTAATTTGTGATTTTTTCAATTTCTTGATATGATTTGCTAAATAATAGGAAAAAATATATTTAAGACGGGGTTTAAAACAAAAAGAAAAGATTTTTCTGCTATATTTTGTACTAGCTTTTGCCCGCGGCTCCGCCCGCGTGGATGTCGGTTATCGCGTAAAAAAGTAGCCTATGTCCTTCTCCATATCCCAGGCTATATCTCTGCCAAATTTCAGGATGATCGGTTCAGCGGTTTAGGCGTGAAAACGTAACATACAGACAGACAGGCAGATAGACAGACAGACAGACGGACGGACAGATGAGTTACTTTCACATTTATAATATTGGTATGGATGGATGGAAGTTGAAAAAAGTGGTTCAGCTATATGCAAGTAGACCATATATTAATGTTGATGATATCTTTTAATGTTCAAAATCGAAAGTAGTTTCTTATAGAATGATGATCAAATGTCAATCTTCGGATCGTCATTTTTCGGAAAACTTGTTGCGAATATTAGTGATTTACCGTGAATACTTAATTTATTTGAAAAATCCCTTTCAGCCACATGCAAAACAAAGAATACGAGTTTTCAAACCACAAATAATTTTGTTTAAATTATTTTTCCTTTTCTCACAAACAATAAACAAAATTGATCAAAATCTGTCGATTTCGTGCACGGCCATAAGGCGAATTAAGGGATACACCTATAAAAAAGTAAAGAAGCCATGGAACCGATTTATTTATTTATTTATAAAATTAAATAATTTTTAATTACTTGATATTATGATTATTTATCAAAATTCACCGCGCTCGTTCCGCCATCGTCACCGCGTCCGGGCGGATCATTCATAGAATAAGTAAAGGTTTTTTTTTTTTTGCAAAATATATGAAGCAATTTTAAAATTATAATAATTATGTAAAAATATAAAACAGATTAAAAAAAATTCGCTTCTATGACTTTTTTACCACCTATAGATGTTTCTCTTAAAATATTTCGTGCTTGAATAAATACACCCTATACAACATTAGTTTTAGTCAATGCGAAACCCGAAACACGTGTCTAGTATTTTTATGTAAAGAATTTATGTACAAAATTTCAAAACAATATCATGAAAAATAACAAAGTTATAGGCTTGTTATGTTACCTGGTTATAAGTACAAAAACATGCTCACCACGCGGCGCATCCGCGCCGCCCGCGCCTTGCGTTCATTAATAATAATATTAATTTGGCAATAGGTACCTAACCGTACGACGATGGTGGAAATGCGACTGGTGAAAATGTTATCACCAGTTAATTACATTAGTATTTAACTGGTGATAACATTTTCCATCACACTTGCAGGCTTTGAACTTTGTCGTAATGGTCAAGTGCGGATAGGTACTTAGTGTCGCTCGGTGTCCAACTTGTTACCTTTTTTAAATATTTTTGGAAAAAATATAACATGGTGTAAAAACTATTGGAATCGATTCAGTTATTTATTCTGAACAAACTATATTCAGGTTTTGCATATACTAAAAATAATGTTGTATAGTCAAATTACAGCTAGGGTCTGAGACGTCCTCCCTGTGAGAGAAAACAGGCCAAGCTCGGATTGGTGAACGCCACATAACTTAGAATGTTTAGTTATAATTTTCTTTCATTAGAGATGATAAGAAAAATTTACACAATGGAAAGTTGCACCAAGGACTCGACAGGCCTCCACTAGGTCACCACTGCTGCCATGCTAAGGTCATAATAACAAGGACAATGATGAAAGGCCAATAACATTATCAACATAGCCACCTCATAAACCAGCCAAAACAAGGATATCTCTAACAACAAAAACAAATAAAAACCTTGCAATCCAAACTGCAAACATTCAACTCATAATGAAACTCATTTGTTTTTATTAACACCTTGAACATCGCAAATAAAAGAAGTTTTCATCGTTTTTAGTCGTCATCGTTAAAGTTTATTAGTTAAATAATAGTAACAACGGTTTCGTGGTAATCTAATACAGTTGAAATTAAACACTAAACAGTGACTACATAAAAGTGTTACGGACATCCCGAAGAAGGCAAACAATGGAGACTTCTTGTAATAAATATATTTTAATATTGCATCACGGCTTTCTTTCCCCAAAGGGCTAGGCAGAGATGTATGGTAAGTACACTCATATTTTCACTAGTTATGTTTAAATCTATTAGAGGACGCACCAGGGACGTAGCTACCGCTGTATTAATTATACGGGGCCCCCAAGCTACACGGGGCCCACGACGCGTGTGGAAGCAAAAAAACGTAAAATCTATTCCAAAACCTCAAGTTGTTTTTAGATTAAGGCCCATAATGAGTAAAAACCTAATGAAATTGACAGAAACAAATTACATTAAATCAAAAGACGCGGTTCAATTCACTCGCGGCTCTTTCATTTAATTTAGTAAAATCATACAGAAAATCTAACCTATCCTAGTCAGAGGCTTGTTCGCTTTAGCTTTTGCAATCTCGTAGTAAAATCACGATGATAGCTTAACCTAGGATCACATTAAGGATACCCAAAATACCGAGCGCGCTTCGCTCGCTCTTGCTTTATTTTAGTTAAAGTACAATGGAAACTTAAACTATTCCGGTTCAGATGCTCCAAATTTCTAGCTCGCTACGCTCTCTCTTGCATTCTCTTAGTAACATCACTATGACAGCATTGATAGCTTGACCTTACAAGTCAGTATGCTAATTTAGTTATTTTGTAAAAAAAAAAAATACTCTTTTGGAGCTTCACTTTAGATGGATAAAAAGGACCCCCAACAACTGTTAATACAGGGCCCCTTTAGGACTAGCTACGCCACTAAGATGCACTTATTTCCACAAACTATACTGCTACTGAGAAATTCCTGATGGGCAAGCCAATAAAACTTATACCGAAAAATTCGTCACCTATTTCTATTTAAAGAATAATTAAATTTTCTCGTCTCGTTGTCCAATAAAGTTAATTGAATTAATTGGTTAGTTTACTTTACTTAGAAAGTCATTAAGGCTTGAAGCTCAGTGATTGCCCTAACAAGCTCATAAAGATATACCAAGACATCTCTTTTAAATATAAAATATGACAAAACGTCTCGTCTATATTCCCCGAATGGTTTATCAAAAGTACACCCATATATCGACGGTTATGTTTGAGTCCCATACATTAACCGGTCACGAATCCAGACTCCAAGTTGCAACTAACGAATAAAAATAATAAGATCTTAAAAAGTAACGTGAAAAAAGCGTCTCCACGCCACCAACTGTTCTCAAACCCTGTTTAAAACATCAACCCCACCCTGGGGCCATGCAGTAGTTTTAAACTGTTCGCGAACTCACAAATTGAGGTCTCTATAGCGCTAATGTACTCTAAATAACTGTGTGCCAGTTTGATAGTTTTAACACAGGTGATGTGGAGCTGTGGGGTTGACGTTTATGTTAAAAATATTAAGTTCATCCTCAACTTTAGAGTGGGGACCGGGGTTAATAATTTATTAACAATTGTTCTATGTTTATTTTGTAGCCACATTATCTTCCTGCACATATCTCATGCTACTTGTGGTCGGCGCAATACGTTTTCTTCTTGCATTCTCCCCGATCAATCGATACGCTTACAATATCATTCACATACTTTATTTATTTTGCAGTATGAACTATCATTTCACTATCACAAGCCAAAGAAATAATTTTTTAACACACTTATAGCAGCAATGGGTTTTATTTTGACGGTGCAACAACATTTATTGAGTTATTTAGCAGACTGTTGAGCAGTCAAAATCAAATCATTTATTTCAATCTACTATATAAAAATAAGTCGGGTTTTCCTTCCTGACGCTATAACTCCAGAACGCACGAACCGATTTAACCAAGTCCAAGGATGGTTTTTAGGTTTTTTTTATTTATTGTTTTTACGAAAAATTAGGGTAGGGTAGGTAGGTAGGTAGGTAGATAGGGTAGGGTAGGGTAGGGTAGGGTAGGGTAGGTAGGGTAGGGTAGGGTAGGTAGGTAGGTAGGGTAGGGTAGGGTAGGGTAGGTAGAGTAGGGTAGGGTAGGTAGGTAGGTAGGGTAGGGTAGCGTAGGGTAGGGTAGGTAGGTAGGTAGGTAGGTAGGGTAGGGTAGCGTAGGGTAGGGTAGGTAGGTAGGTAGGTAGGTAGGTAGGTAGGTAGGTAGGGTAGGTAGGGTAGGGTAGGGTAGAGTAGTGGAGTTTATACTATAGCTTTTGACAGAACGAAGTCTATCGGGTCAGCTAGTAAGCACATAAAAGGCACTTTTGAACGTCAAAACTTACAAACATAATTAATTAATTCTAGTTGCCCCTTCCAAAAGGTTACGTATGGAGAAGAATGAGCAAGAAACTCCACACTTACTCTTTTAACATTTTAATAATATTTTGTATACATTAATTATATGTGAAGACGATGCACTTACCTTGAATAAAAATACTATACCATAGTAGGTAGAAATAATGAAAAGTGAAGTGTTAATATGGACACCATCATTATAGCTTAGGTACCATGTTCTGGTTGCCTCTGTCTTAAGATACGGGGTAATTTTTTGGGGGAATTGCAGTGAACGAGAAAGGGTATTCAGAGCCCAAAAATGGTGCCGATTCCCTTGTTCACAAACTAAACTAAATTTAAGTTCAGTGCATCTTTTTCTTTCTATCATTAAGAAAAGGACAGGAGATAAATTTTAGTTTAAACCTGTCAAATTAATTAATTATTACTGAGATCCCAATACAAAGATCTATTACATACAGGAAGTTTCAAAACAGCATTATTAAGGAAGAATATTTTGCATATGGGACCAAGTATATACAATAAAATACCTAACGAAATTAAAAATGATACAACTCATATTTTCAAAAATAAATTAACGAAACTACTAGTTGAAAAATGTTATTACGCCGTCAGTGAATTTTTAAATGATAACACCCTATGACATTGCTCAAAACTATTTCAATTTATTAAATTTGCTTTATTCTTATTTTGTATGCATGCGTGACTATTATTTTTCAGGTGTGAATTTGACTTATAAGAATATGACATTAAAAACTGATTACTTGACAATTATTGATTATGATAGATTTTTATACTATTATAGTGCTTAATGTTGCATGCCTTACGGTAGAATGTACTGGATACAATTCTTTTTCCTTTTATACGCCATCAAACTTATGTTTTGTTACCTACATTCTTTGCAAATAAATGATTTCTGATTCTGATTCTGAAGCAATGACAGACAAATCAGTCATGCGATAGATACATAGTGCTCACATATTTACAAACATTGTAAGAGTAGATCATTTCCCTAAAATTTTAACATGTCAGTCAGTTCTATGTCAGTGTGTGAGTTAAAGTTTATTGAGCAGCAGTCGTTGAGCAGACAAATTTTTCAAACAGCTTTGTTTTCAATAATTGTACGAAATGATATCATCCGGAAAAGAACCAGAGTTATAGCTTGCAGAGTAAGCAAACTGAAGTGCCAGTGGGCTGGCCATGTTTGTCGAAAGACTAATGGCCAGTGGAGCAGCCGAGTCCTGGAGTGGAGACCGCATATCGGCAAGCATAGTATGGGACGCCCCCCAGCTAGATGGACCGACGACCTTAAAAAGGTAGACTGAGTTAATGGATTTGATTGACTATTTAACTTTCACGGCGCAATTTATTAGGGGTCGTTGTTCTCAAGTTTGATTCACAGGTATGTATTATGTCAACACTGAAAAAAAAAAGTAGTTGCCACAATCAAGGTTTTTTTTAGATTGACTAAGTAACTTGTTTGTATCTGAGCCTATCAAGCACAATGATCACAGCTACTACTTTTATTTGATTGAGATTTGAAACGGGATCTTGATTGGAGTTATCACAAAACGTATTTGCAGCAATCAAGTCAAAACATAGTTGCTCCAACCAAAATTATTAGATTAAAGTTGCAGTGATATTTATTGAAGTAATCAAATGCTTGATTGACACAACTAACTTACTTTGTTACAGTATATATATTTTTTACTTGTCTTTTTTTTAACTCTTCTACAATGATGTCATTTTAAGGGTAATCGAGAAACTTGTTTGAGCATTCAATCATTTGAACTAGTATTGTTGCAATCATGTCGTGGTGATCAACTTAACTAAGATTTTGATTAATCTAAACAAGCTATCGTCAATCAAGCTAAAAAGTCACTTGATTGGAGTGCATTTTTTTCAGTGAAGTTTTCAGAATGTAAATTAAAAATTACTGATAGCTGCAAGCCGTTTTTCATAAGCCATAACATCTTGACTTTACAACCAATTTATATTTTGGAAATCGCGATATTTGTTACAACAAATCCTAATCTATTTCCCCGCATTGCAGTCCGATTTCCCAGAAATAGACGTGATAACAGTCAACTCTGTCAACATAGATCTCGGACTGCACATATGCGCAGGAGTGTTTTTTGTGTGGCTCCCATTATTTACAATAAGCTTCCCAATAGCTGAAAAGAGCTAAGCATAGAAGCATTTAAAAGGAAAGTAAAATATTTTTTAGCTAGTAAAGCATATTATGATTTGAATACATTTTTAAGGGAATAATTTTTTTGACATTCTTTTTATATATTAATTTAATCTAATATGTATGCAATATAATAATGATAATGTTTCATCGAATATTTTGGACCTATGTTGACATTATTTTATGTTTTTATATTTGATCATTGCGGCTTTCATAGGGTCATCGGTCCACCTTGTGGGAGGCCTTCCAACGCTGCGTCTTCCGGTACGCGGGAATACGCAGGAATCCGCTGGGTGCAGGAAGCACAGAACCGGTCGAAGTGGCGGTGTTTGGGGGAGGCCTATGTCCAGCAGTGGACGTCTTTCGGCTGAAATGATGATAATGATGATGATATGATAATGGAATATTTGTCAATTTTTATGTATCTATTTCTATATGAATTAATTATGTAACTTGCAATCAATTTAATTTATTTTATTTTATTGAATTAATTTATGTCAGCATTGTTAATGTTAATGAATGTTGTTATTATTTTTTTAAGTTTAAACTTGTATTAGTATTTGCACACCATGACGATATGGTGCACCTTGCATGTGTCGGAGAAGAGTTGTATCCGGTACGCCAGCGCCATCTGTTGGCGTTCGATGGAGTTGGTGGAGTTTGCGCCATCGCTCCTTGACTAATCGCGACGCTAGCGCTGCCTAGCGGCGCATGACAGAGTCTACAACATAACGTTCGACCGATGGCAAGTGTCCGCCGCACATTCCACAAAATGAAGTTCATTGATGGCGGTCAAGCAGTGAAGACGTCGAGAAACTGTTGCCCGTTCGGTATAGTTGTGTCGTGTTCCAACATTAATTACTTTGCACACCCATTACTGCATAGAATCAAATTCTTCTAACTGAACAGACAGATGTGCTGCTGAGGAGTTTGTTCCGCTACTTCTTCTTCCCAGCTAAAGCACTAGGAACTGGTGAAGGGATGGGCGTTTTGGGGGACTGTCTTATGTAAACTTTAGGGTGCTTAATCTCAAGTTGAGTAAATGACTTTAGAGTTTAATTCGGTTTTTCTATTGCGCAATAACCAACACTACCCACAGTGCGCCCACAGTAGTTAAAATATGACTGAAGATAACGAGATAAATCTTCCGTTCTCCGACACATATTTTTTTTTCCTTTGTTGATAAGAACTAACGTTCTTAATAATTTATTACAATCTAGCTTATTAGACTAATATGCAATTTAACTCGTAACTTATTATTTTACGTGATAGATTACATAACTAAGAATAGTGTCAATTTGCACTTTTACATAGCACTTTCTTAGAGTCTGATAATTAATAAAAACACTTTGTTCATGTGTTACATGTATAGCACAGCATTGTTACTATTATGCATTCACTATTTATATACTACACTAACTCAAAAGGTTTAGTTCTCTTTAGCCTACGCACTATGTCCGTGTTGTCTAGCAGCTGAATTGCCTCGACATTCACATGTCGGTGAAGTCTGTGTTCGTGGGCTTCAGCAAATTTTTGGGTGATGGTGGTGACGAGCTCCATTTTAAGGTCACGGTGGAGGTCGTCATTTCTAATGTACCATGGTGCATTAACAACATCCCTGAGTACTTTATTTTGGAATTGTTGTATTATTTTCACATTGCTTCTTTTAGTACAGCCCCAAAGTTGGATGTCATACGTCCAAATTGGCATCTATATGCTTGTATAATATAATTTTATTATGTATTGATAGGCAGGATTTCCTTCCGAGTAACCAATGCATACTTTTATCCGACTTACTTACTCCGACACATGCATTTATTTAATAATGGTATGTTCACACATGTTTGAATAAATAAAGTTATCTAAATCTGAATCTGAATATTGAATGTTCGTAACTAATGTCTTATGAATTTTAACTGCGATGGACTCCATTGGTGTCATCTCTTTAGACCTTTTTTTTTTTTGGGTGGGAAATTATCAAATAACTTCTCCCGCTCTGGGTGGAGCGGGAGGGCGTGTCAGACTTTTACTGACTAAAACCCACCCGTGTTCCTTCAGTTGCCTGTGTGCCAGGGCCACGGTATCCCTTTCGGACAAACCCGCAACCCTGGCAGGCACCGGTCCTAGCGGACCCCGTCAGTGCATGCTGACATCTCTTTGAGGCGCGAGTGGAACACAACGCGCCATCGACCCGTTGTGTTCCACGCGACGCGCGAGAGGACACGGCGGTGCTCTCTTTAGACCTAGATTTCTAACAAAATTTACATTTATAAGGGTTGATGATTATAAAGAATGTTTTTTTTTTTTTTTTCTTAATTAATTTAATTGGTAAATCAACCAGGCTGTAAATTGTACAATATTTCAACAGTTTTATAGCCACGACAAATTCCACGAATACTTCGAAACAATGAAATGAACATAATATGGAAGCCGCGCAAAAAAAATCCATTCCGACCAAATTCAGTTTGGACTACAATATAATTACGATATTGAGTTTCAGTCTGAATTTGACCAGCGTAAAATACATAGCCTATCCCGTAAACCTGGCACATAGTAAGCCGACCTTTACAGTTCATTCGTCCCATATTTGAAATCACTCGTGCAAAAACCGAGAATAATTAAAGGGGTGCGCACACAGGCGAGGCTTATCCGGGACCCTTGTCAGGCGTATGACGGACGAGACAAAAACACTGTGTCAGTGTGAACATAGCCTTTTTGTCTGTCCACCCTTTTGGCAAGAGAAGCGTTTGATGCGAAATTTTTGTTGTTCGCAAAGTAGTACTCGTCTTTATAATGTAGAAGCGTTCCTGTGAGATTGTTAAATTTGTTACTGGTTTTTTTAAACTTCTGTTTTTTTTAGTTCTTCAATTATTTTGGGATTTTAAAGCGTGATAGCCTGATGATGTCTGTTTTTTTTTCTCTCATGATTTTAATCAGCTCAGTTATTGTCGATGGTTTATGAATTATTCTTATCTTATCCGCTGGCAGAAATCATTGTTCGAAATATGAGTGACAGCGATAACTTTTAATTCTTATGTTATGTATATTTACTTAACATTATGTAGGTCATCGTCCTTCAGTCATATGATAATTGCTTACAGGAAAACAATTCCATAATATTTTTTTTACTCCTTTTGGTGCCTGAGAGATATTTTTCGAATAATAAAAATTGATTATTTTTAAAGTGAATATATAACTAAATATTCTGTGAATATTTCAAGCGTTTACCTGTTGCTGTTATCAATATCGAGCAAAAACGAGCCAATAAATCACGTTTGTTGTATGGGAGCCCCCTTAAATATTTATTTTATTCTGTTTTTTAGTATGTATTATTATAGCGGCAACAAAAATACATCATCTGTGAGAATTTCATCTGTCTAACTGTCACGGTTCATGAGATATAGTCTGGTGAAAGACGGACGGACGGACAGCGAAGTCTTAGTAATAGGGTCCTGTTTTACCCTTTGGGTACATAACCTTAAAAAGTAAAAATACAAAAATAGGGAAACATGCGTCATATCCACGCAAAATGGTCGTCGCTCACCATAATGTCAAAGTCAAAGCATTTATTTCAAATAGGCACATAAATTGCACTTTTGAACGTCAAAATTTACACGGAAATGAAAACGATTCTAGTTGCCCCTTCCAAAAGATAGTTTTGCATAGAGAAGAATGGGCAAGAAACTCCACCGTTACTCAATTATATCATTACATGTGAAGACGATGTACGTAGAATAAAATTACTATACCACAATAGGTAAAAACAATAAAAAATTAAGCACCTTGTATCTAACACATGGTTGATTTATCCGTCAATAAATCAACCATGTGTTAGATACAAGGTGCTCACATATTATATTGTATAATTTTTTGAGAGTTAACTGTTTAAAAAGTCAATGCTGCGACTCATGAGTGAAACAGAGCCACAGCGCTGGTTTTTAGCAGCGGACATTGATGTGACGACATTTTTCGATACAGCATATAACGTAGGTAACTAGATCCATCCTAGACCAAACAAACTAAAACCATACTAATTAAGATAACCATAACCTCTCCCATCTCAAAAGAAACTTGCAAATTTCTCACAGCAACATTCAACCCAACCCTCCTACAAAACAAACAATTATACAAATAACAAACACAAACAGCCGCTGATAAATACCTCCAAACATTATATCTTCCATTGTTCTATAGCCCGCAATAAGTTGCAAACTATGCGAGCGGTAGCCAAACTTTACGGTGCTCCCTGCGGGACACCAAAAAGTGGCATTGATCAGACGCTTTTGTACGCACACAATTCACAATTGACGATATACAGACTTTATTTATACTCAGGCAGTTAGGCTGCCATTTGAATATAGTAATACAGGGTTGACTGTTAATATAAAATTTTGTTTTCTGCATAATTTATATCTTGAAACTTAGACAAGGTTATACAACTTTAGGTTTTGATTGGCTATAGAACCGATGGCAGTTAGAAAGAAAGTTTTTTTTTTAATCTTTCGCAAACAAAACGCACATTCCAAGAAATTAAAATAAAATACACACATCCAAAGAAGCCTTGTATTCAGGCAATAAAATTTTGACAATTCAGTCCATTTTTTGATGTCAGGAGCAGGGACCAAAGACAATTTACATTGCGCAATGCTGTTGATATAAAAGTGATTTTGACTGGAGACGGCAAATTGGCAAATGGGGGGAAGCTTATGCTCTCAAGGTGGAGTAACGATCTCCACAGGGTGGCCTTAGCAGCTCGGTGAGAGTAGCCGAGGATCAAGTCAAAAGGCGTGCGATTTGAGTGGCCCATATCCAGTATTGAATTGATTTAGGCTGATGATGATGATTATTTTCGTTTGCCCTTCGACTAAGGCTAGGTTCACACGGCAATACACCGCACGTATTTTTTTTAAAGGGCAAATTGTAGTAACCTTTCTAACAACTTATTACTGCAGTAGAAAGGAGATCAAATTAACAATATTACTACTGGTAGTATCATTGGTAGTAGCACAGGCAAGAAAGGGTTTTTTTGCAGTACAAACGACGTGTGAACGAGTCTATATTCAATGTATGCACCACTACATAATATTCGGTACAATGCGTGCCACGAAATATGAGAATTGACCACGCCTCCCGCGCCCTTTCCATCGCCCCGATGACAACCGATCCCGTCCCGCGCACAGACCTCATACTGCTGAAGAGACCTAAAATCGTGTACTGCGCAAGTCAAACCACGTGGTGTGTCAAGTCTCATCTTTCGTGGCACGAATTGTAACATTTACCCCGCAAAAAAACGTGCATTACAACGCCGTGTGAACCTAGCCTTCTCTTTCGTGAAAATATTAAAGATAAATATGTCTCAGTTAAACTATATGCCTAGAATAATATTATGAATAACTGAATATTCAATTGATTAGATAGTAAAATAAGATTATGATCCTTTTTAACTAAACATCAAATTGTAATATTGCTCTGTGACACCTGTTAATCTTTTATCATTTAAAATATGCATACATAAATAATCAGGCATCCATACTTATACTAATATTATAAAGAAAGTAACTCTGCCCGTCTGTCTGTCTGTCTGTCTATATGTTACGCTTTCACGCCTAAACCGCTGAACCGATCGTCATGAAATTTGGCAGAGATATAGCCTGGGATATGAAGAAGGACATAGGCGACTTTTTTATGCGATAAACGATAGCCACACGGGCGGAGCCGCGGGCAAAAGCTAGTAAACTCATAAATCAGAAATAAATATTATGTCCCACAATAGTCAATTATTAATTAAATTTCATTTTAAGGAAACTCGCCGATTGGTCGTCAAGATATAATTTAGTAGCTAATGATATGAATAAAAACATATAACTTTAAGAACCTTCGTAATATAACCTTTAAGCTTTAATAAAGTCTAAAGTTATGTGCACAGGGTGATGGACGAGCACCCGTTTCACGCCAGTATGGAAAATTGAATGAATATCTCATGGCGTAAATAAACAGGGTTTTAGGACCCTACCTTTTTACCCTATAACCATATAAAACCCAACAATATGACTCCCGCATAAAATAATGCAAATGTACAAAGCAACGAGTGAGAAATCCTACAAAATATTTCGCGTATTTTTATTTCGTGCTGGAGATAACCCTCTTTATATTTTTATAACACTGTCTAAACACATAATCGGGGTCGCAAAGATCATAACGCACGGAGAAAAAGACCAGGATCTCGCTAAGGCATCCCTAGTTGCGTAGCAAAACCGCGAAATCCCGGAAATCCCTATAGGACTCGAGACTTTTGGTCGTACTGTAACAACGTCCCAGGTGTAAACCCTTATGCCCACTATCCGAAATTCCTTTCAAGCCAAATAAACCGGGAAAATAATTGATGTCCCATTTTTGGGACAGGCAGGGAAATAATTGATGTCCCAATTTTGGGACAAGGCATGTTGTAGTGAAATTATTTGTGCGTTATAAGCCCTTTGGGATCATTATTTAGTTGTGGTTGTAAATTTGTTCATGAAACCGTTTGAATGTTCGGTTATGAAAGATAAGAGGATTTATTGCACGGTTGATATGGGACGTTAAGTGATAGGGCGAATTTGATTTAACTCGCGGATATAAAACTAATATAAACACAAAGGTCTAATCTGAAAGTAACGTCGAAGAAATTAAGTAAAATCTGGCCAAGTGCATGTTCGACCACGCCCAATGAAGGGTTCTGTAGTTGGGACGAATTTATCTCAAGAACAAACTGAACATTGTATGTAGTTGAAATAGATGTTCTCCCATACATTCCAACTGCAAATCAAATATAAGTTAGTACACTATTACTCGTTATCTTGTAAAGCCTACTTTTCTGTGATATTTTTGTGACTACCCTATAATATAATAGCATCCATTCTAATATTATAAATGTGATATTAACTCTGTCTGTCTGTCTGTCTGTATGTTACGTTTTCACGCCTAAACCGCATGAAATTTGGTAGAGATATAGACTGGGATATGGAGAAGGACATAGGCTACATTTTTACGCGATAACCGACATCCACGCGGGCGGAGCCGCGGGCAAAAGCTAGTGTAGTATATAGCTCATAGCACAACAATATCGCGCACCATACATTCCAATAATATAGTACAGTACAGTGTGAACGTGTCCATAACAATGTATGGTGCGCGATATTGTTGTGCTATGAGCTATATACCATATGCTATTATATTATAGCGTAGTCTGAAAGCAGCTTAACTCTAACAAAAATTAGCATTTTAAAGCTTAATATTACGCAAACGGATCTCTAAATCAACTGATAGTTTTCACAGACCCGCAATATTTTTGAACGGCCTTTCCAACGATACCCGAAACTATGGGATAGACGAAAAAAAAGTACAGGGAGGTGCCATAAAAAAAAACAAGATTTAATTTTACATCTTTGTTGGTGTATATCGTCGGTTAAAAGGTAATAGCGACATTTTTTCGAAAATGAGTCATGAATGCCATCCTACTCAAAATAAGACTTTATGTAGGATGGCATTCATGACTCATTATAGAAAAAAATGTCGCTTATGCCCCTATTACCTTTTAAACGTCGATATGTCGTTCCTTAAATACAAAAGTCACACATTTCAAAAAATATCAAAAAAAAATTTTTTGCATAAAATGCATCTTAAACGATGAAACTTACGTTTCGCTAAAACAGCCGTCGTTTTATGATCAAAAACACCCATACACGCACACACATAACGAGTAGTTTTGTTTTGTACCGTTTAAAAATTTTAATGTTCTCGAAGTCAAAGTCTATATACAAAACTAACTTGTTTGCATTTTTTCCAGAGTCCATTCGAGGCATGGTTAAGATTGCTTTATTGAAAAATAGGCTTTTTAATTACGCATCTTTTGATACAAAAAAATGCCGCTCCTGTATAATTTGCTTATTTTGACTTGTGGTTCTTTTGTATTTAAGGAGCGATGTATACCCAAGCCAAATTACAGCTTTCTAGTTCTAAGAGTTTCTAAGCTAAGCCGCGAACAGACAGACAGACAGGCAGACGGACCTGACGAAATTTTAACTATTCCTTGTTGACTACGGAACCCTAAAAAGGCAACCACATAAATGATTTTTGAATCTTTTGCCTGATTTTGGAGAAATGTGAACGTAATTAAATGTCAGTCATTCAAAGTTAAGAAAATATTATTATATTTATTAGATTTAAGGAATCTTTTAAGCATATCTTTGGTATACTATGAGTTCCCAGTGAGCTCCATCCTCCGTATCAAATAAGAACTACAACTTGTTCCAATCTACCCTACTTTGAAATAGATAATTCTTCAAAAAGCCGGTAGATGGCGGTGACAGATCAGCGCCATCTACGGTTAGATTTAGACATTAATGTCTTAAGTATATTATTTTGGTCCTTGGTTTTGTTGTTAGAAATCTTGGTCACTTGCTCTCTGAAAGTTGCGTTGACAACGAAAGAGGACGCTGTTCGCAACTTAAGCGGACTGCTTGAAATCAAAGAAGTAATAATATTACGTAATTAATTACGTAAACATAACCGCCTAACCCTTTGGGGATTACAGGCGTGATGTTATGTGTTGTGTATGTTAGTTACGAGAACTGTATCGATTTATTTATGACACTATGAATAAAAACCCACCGAATTATGTACTATCGCGGACAGCCGAATCGGCTCACTTTCAAAACAAAAGCCCGTGGTCACGGTGCCCAAATCTCTGTTTACCTCCATTTTGCATCGACCAATAAAACAAAAATACATAGGAATATTTTGGTTTAATAAATTTCTCAGCCTCTGTTACAAAATCAAAATATTTTATTTCACATAAACCTACATGGGCACTTATGAAACGTCAGAAGCTAGGTGCACGGTTCCAATTAGTCGTTTCCTATGGAGAAGAGCCGGCAAGAAACTCCACGGTTACTCTTTTAAAAATAATTGGCTTTACAATATTATTAAATAACAGTGATAATAGGTATGGGAGGACAGTGTAGGCCTTTCAACAATTACTAGGTACTTAACAAAATAGAAAACCGCCAACAAATCTACACTCTACTAGGCCTACAACGTTCTCCCATTCACAAAATATAAAATGATAAATTACAATGATCACAAATGTCTGACCATCCTTTTTCGATCTATAAGTATAGAACAATAAAAGACCTTGCGCTGCAAGCAAAAATTGTGCTTGCGATGGTCTAATTCGGCTGTCCGCTATAGTACATATAAAGTTTATTATCTTGCATTTAGAATAGATAAACAACATAATTAAATAGTCTTGTTATGATTATTATCGATGAACGAATATTTAAATTACAGTAAAGAAATACCGACGATTATTTATTTATTTATTGGTCTATCTACACACGGCTATTATTATGTATAGCAAGCTATAATTTTCCAGTATAAGCTGATCTCTCATTGTACGGAAATCCTATATCATGCGAGATTAGCTTATACTGGAAATATAAAGCTTGATATGTAGCCGAGTGTACAATCGTTACAATGTTCAATCAATTAACACAAACCAACATACAAGTCAAATGGACAATATATAAAGCGATAGTCACAGAGCATGCAAAATCATATTATACCACAGATTAATACAGATGGGACATTCCGCAGTTTAGGTATGAAGATACGAGTACGTGGCAGGCCCATCTCACTCGGCAAATTCAGTAGGACTGACGCGCGTCGCCGGTATAAGAGTTACGCGATAGAAAGAGAGGCAACTTGTAGGTGAATATAACTGTAAGTAACAAGCGTTGTGCGACCTGAATTGTACTTTATAGTGTCGTAGCAAGAGTCGCTTTTTATTTAAATGATTTTGCGGACTGTCCCATCTGTATTAATATGTGATTATACCAAAGAAAAAAAAAAACAATAAGTACAGAAATTACACATAATTTTTACACAGTTTAACACAACAAAAGTTGACAAAACTTGACAATAGTTGGGATTAACGTACGTTACATAGTTATCTACGTTGGTGGACTTGGCGCTTGAATTTTGTAGTGAAGTACAACAAATATCAATCCAATTAGGTATTATTAGGTACAAGCCGTATCTTCAATGAGTTTCCCATCAGAAAAATTTACGAACTTCCATACAAACTTTCATCCCCTATTAAACACCGTTAAGGGATAAATTTTCAAAAAATCATCCTTTTGATTCAAGTTAAAGTCAAAAGTCAAAGCATTTATTTCATTTTTTTGTTGAACGTCAACATTTACACGGAAATAAAATTTATTCTAGTTGCCCATTCCAAAACGTAGTTTCGTATGGAGAAGAATGGACGAAAACTCCACCGTTACTCTTATAAACTGTTTTACGACACGTTGTATATATAATTTATATCGTTTTAATAATAATATGTGAAGACAACGTACCTAGAATAAAATTACTATACCACAACAAGTAAAAATGAAGCAATTACGGATAAATTATATGTTAGATACATGGTGCTCACATATTTACAAATGTATTGTTAAAGTAGATGATTATGCAAAACATTTAACAATTAATAAGTCAGTGTGCGAGTTAAACTTATGACAGAATGTAAAATTCAGGTCATAAAAATAATACATTATACAATTAAATTAGCAACCTGTTTGATTTTGTCTAGACTCTACATTGTGCTATCGAGCAGGACCAGCATGATTCCAAGCATTCTTATCTTATTATTCTTATCTTCGATATAATCCTCTAATTTCTAATAAGCTTGTTTACAAAGTGTACTATTAATATGAGTTTTAAATTTTCTTTCATTTAATTTAATATATCACAAGGTATTTTGTTGTAACATATTACACATTACATATATATTTTTTTTTTTACAAATATTATATGAATTTTCAATGAACTCCATTTGTTTTAAGCCCAGATTATGCTTCATCAGAATCTAGGTTAGCATTAAACTTGTTACCCCATGTATTATCATCTGCAAGCATCATAGCGAAATCAATAAAATCTGTTGCTTTCTAGTTTTCCATAGCAGTATTAACTCCTGTTTCCTATAAATTTTTACTGACGAGAAACCCCTATTCGATTTGCAACACACTTATTTGTTACGTCATAATAATGCTGTATTGTATATCAATATAAATACCGGATATTAATCTGATATAAGTTCAAAGAAAAAGGTGTGCTGCAGAAAACAAACAACTGATAATTTTAACGATAGCTTATTAATTATATGTCGATAAGAATTCGATTGGCGTGGTTACAAGAACTGGAAGATGAAGTGTCGGTCGTCCAGCGGGGAGATGGGCGGACGACATTGTTACCATCGCGGTTAGAACTTGGATGAGGCTGGCACAGGAAGTTCGGGATTGACACATGGAAAGAGAAGCCTATGCACAGTAGTGGGTGAAGAATGTGGATGATGATGCTGATTGTGGCGGCATCTACAACGCCACATGCGAACTACGCATCAAAAACTTGACGTCACAAATCCTGCATCGCGCAATCATAGTTTACCGTGCGACTAGCATACATATATACAACATCCCGATACCAACCGTTGGGCAGAGATATCACATGTCTTCGAAATTTTAGTTTTAGGACATGCCGGTTTCCTCGAGATGTTTTCCATCACCGTTGGTTGGCTAAATAGTTGTTTTTGGATACGTGAAAAAAATCACGGCAGTAGTATATATAACGAATTTAATGGAAAACTTATCACAGAAAAGTAGGCTTTACAAAATAACGAGTTAACCAACTAATATTTACAAGAATATTTATATTATTATAACATCGTCATAACATTAAGGCCCCTCGCCCACGGCGACTTTTCGTAGCGATGCAGTAGCGATGCTGTCGCGCGTTCGCATCGATACACCCGCGATGCGGCCGCTAGCTGTTTGCCCTCGCTCACACCACGATTCTCAGCCGCGATGCAAACGCGATACTGTCGCGCTTCAGTAACGGCACAAAAATGCCAGAGTTGCACTGATGTTCGGTTCTCCACACACGCGCCACCTTCCCTCCGTTCACTCACCGATGTCATCCGACACGGTCGCGCGTTTGTATCTATACAGTCGCGATACTGTAGCGCGTTGGCATCGCTTCTGTAGCGCGTTGCAAATGCGACTAACGCGCGTTAGTAGCGATGCTGTCGCGACACCATTGCTACAAAAAGTCGCCGTGGGCGAGTTGCCTTAAATGGTACCATTACAAAGATTCAATCAACTGAATCAAAACAAATGAATACCTAATTATACCCCATTCTAGGAAAGCATTTATCGCATTATCTAAACAACCTACTTAATTCAATTGTATAATTTAGTCAAATCATATACCATATCCTCATCATATCATTTTCTGATATCAATCGTGTTTGATAAAGATAAAAATTATAGTTTTACTCGATTTCCGAAAATTGCATTTTCCTCGTGCCAAAGTCGAATAAGGAAAAAGGGAAACTGGATATTTTAAGTGAAATAATTATATAGTTTAAATCGGAATGGTGGCGAAATAACATATACGCAATATTATTATTTTATTGTGGGTACTCGCCTAATTCTTTATTTCATGGAGCTGTTAATTCACACAAAAAAAAGAAAAGAAGATTAATGCCTCTTGCGATGCTTCATCGTCATCTTCTGACTAGCTTTTTCCCAACTACGTTGGGTTTAATAGAGTAAGCATGGAGTTTCTTGCCCATTCTTCTCCATACATAACTACTTTTTGGAAGGGGCAACTAGAATCAATTAATCACCTGCCCATACCATGACATCTGATTTCAACACAACTTTGCAGCCACCGGTTTTTCTTTATTTATCGTGTGGTCACTGACAAAGTCAAAGTCAAATCATTTATTTTAAATAGGCACATAAAAGGCACTTTTGAACGTCAAATATTACAAAAATTTGCAAAATTGTGTGGAAATCAGTTGTCGTGGTATGAGCATATTATGTGGAGGAATGAGTAAAATGTCGTGAGGAAGGTTTTGAGTAAATATGAATGAAAGCAGATACAAGTAGGGGAAGACCAAAGAAACTATGGATGGACTATGTGAAAGATGATATGGTTATAAAGGGAGTGACTACCGCGATGACAACTAATAGAGAAGTACGAAAAAAAATACATGTTGCGACGACCTAAAATAAATTAGAATAAGGGCAGGAGAATGATAATGATGACGAGGGATGATTATAATTACGACAGAAATATTCCTGATTTATGGCATAATGACAAGATTAAAAACTCTATTGAATTTTTTATACAATAAGAGTTTAAATGAGGCTACGCAAACGTTACATTTGGAACATTATCTGTGTCAATTCATTGTGATAAAATTTATCGCATATCAAGCAATCTGCAGTTATTAATTCTTCGAATCAATTAATTTTATTTGTTACGGGATTCAGAAGTACCTCCACGGTAATTATCAAAAATGCTCCAGGATATCCGTTCGTTTGGAATTATTATTATGGCGATGAATATTAATAATGTTATGAAAACATATACTTTTGAGAATAAAAAATGAGCTTAGGTTTAAATTAATGAATGGTTATTAGAACATAAGAAGGAGGACTGTATACAAAACCCTTGTTTTACGTACTTCATTAATGTTGACTGTGTCTTTTGGTGATCAGGTTACTTGCCGTAAAGATAATAATAATAAAAAATAGGTACATATTAAACTTGTTGGGTGAATAAATCTGGAACGAGTTTTTCTGCTTTGGGTCATGTGACAAGTTAAAACACAACTAAATGACACAGAAACTAAATGGTTTCTCAAAATAATTAAAAAATCATCAAAACACCTAAATGGAAAAACATGTAAAAATAAAAACCCCACCGCATTAGAGATTAGATATCTGAACATAATTGTATCAAAAAGAATTGATTATAAAAACGAGATCGATAAAATCAATCTTTATATAAAATTACAAATTATACTCGTTCGTCGTCACTTTCTGGTGAATCTAGCAGAATGAAGTTCGTTGGTGTACTAGCGTTATTGCTGGTTGCTTCAGCAGCCATTGCTGAAGAGGAACTACCTGCAGCTGAAGTATGTGATCCAGATACTGAGTGTAATGGCCCTGACTGCAGATGTTCAAGTACTGACATTCCTGGTGGATTACTGCCTAGAGATACCCCACAGGTAAGATTGGATGATAATGAAGTGGACGAGTTGAATTTGGGTCAGCTATTAAGACTCCTATCTGATTATATACATAATAACATGAGTATTTACTTTATGAAGTATATATTATTAATATTTTAAGTTATGTGAATGTGAGTAAATTTAATTTACGTAGGTAATATATATATTTTTTTTTCATTTAGCTTTAAAAATAAGTTATTGTTGTCGTATAAAATTGTTTATTTGAACCAATTTACAGAAATAAATATCATTTATTATAGTTTATATAAATCAGCGCGAAATATAAATATTATAGACAGATCCTCTCGACAAAATGCATTTTGATTATTCTAAAGACACACAGGAAATACAAATCATTTTCCGTTGAATCGAACTAACGGCTACGGGTTACGATTGTAACTGATTGGGTTGGTTGTTTCTATATCCGTTTACAACAAATATTTCTATCTTATTCTTCTTGTGTTTGGAAATACAAATACTTACAATATTTACTTACTTATGGTACCAGCGGTTTTAGAACCAAACGGCTTGTTACGTGACGATGGGAATAGACCAGACGACATGTCGTTGCTGCCTTGGAAGGTGGGTAGGTCTCTGGTGTGGGACGCAACCTGTGTCAACACCCTTGCGCCATCTTATGTTCCAAGCAAGGCGGCCTGTGCTGGCGCCGCTGCTGCAGCTGTTGAGACTCTCAAGCAGTGCAAATACTGTAACCTTATGGGTAACTACAGTTTTGAGCCGATATACTCGGATCATGGAATACGAGTGCGCGTCTCCTTTCTAAGGAAATTTCTCACCGACTGGTCGACACTCCATGTGACCAGAGGGTTAACTCATTCTTTGGACAAATAATTAGTATTGCCATTCAACGTGGCTATGAAGAGCTAGTCTTCTGGGAACGTTTCCGGATAACAGCGATAGGGACGAGTACTTCGATGCCTAAATGTTTTATTTTTGTACTTATTTGTATATTTATTTAATTTAGTATCTAGTAAAATACATAGTTGTGTTAGATATTGTAAAAAAAGATATTTAGTTTAATTTTTTTTTTTATCAAATCACTGCTTTCCTTATTAATTAATCCGTTTTTATAACGCCATCAATTATAATTTGATTTTCTGGAATTTTCTTCGTATTTTTTGCACTTGTAAGTCAAGTACCTAAATCGCATTCAATATTGTTTTAGTATTTTGTATATTTCCGATATGAAACATTATAGCAGTAGCATTTCCATTTGAAACGACCAGTTCTTATGCTTCACAAATACTTATTTTCAGTTCGTCACAGTCACCTTCGACGATGGTATCAACGTCAACAACATCGTTACATACCGTGATACTCTCTACAACCGTGTCAACTCCAATGGCTGCCCTGTTGGTGCCACTTTCTACGTCAGCCACGAGTATACCAACTACCAACTCGTCAATGAACTATATAACCGTGGTTTCGAGATCGCTCTTCACTCGATCAGTCACCAGACCCCACAGACTTATTGGTTAGAAGCCACCACTGAGGACATGAGGAGAGAATTTGGAGACCAGAAGGTACAAATGGCTCACTTCGGTAACATTCCTTTCGATTCTATTAAAGGTGAGTAAGGGTAGTGTAGTATTAGGTACTAGCACTTTGGAATAAATCGCAGGACTTCGTCCCCATGAATTTAGGATTTTTCAATCTTCAGCACCCATTTCATCTTTTTTAGGGGTTTATCTTCATACAAAATTTATTCAAATTGATTCCTGTATCCTACAAAAATTTTGTTGCAGAAGCAATGATAAATTCAGAAATATTCGACATTGTATCTATTTGTCAATAATTCTAGCTGCTCGATAAATTTAGCTTAAAAAAATATCGACTACGTACTTACTTTGGAATTTCATATCTTTATACTTACTGTTTCAATGTATTTCAGGTGTCCGCATTCCCTTCCTTCAAATGACCGGAAACGCTAGCTTTGAAGTAATGGAAGAATATGACTTGCAATACGACTGCACATGGCCGACAGTAGCATACACCAACCCTGGCCTATGGCCTTACACCCTAGACTATGCTTCCACCCAGGACTGCATCGTTCCTCCTTGCCCAACAGCGTCCTTCCCTGGACGATGGGTTAAGCCTTTGGTAACCTGGTCTGATCTCCAAGGAGTTCCCTGCTCGTTTGTGGATGCTTGTTTCTTCATGTAAGTAGTTATAATTTAATTGAATTTATAAATAGCACAGAAATATCGATGTTTTGACATCTCACCATTGCACTCGTGCGAAGCAGGGACGGGTCGCTAGTTTGTAATAATAAAAATACCGGTTGCATGAACTATTGATGGTTTTGCTATTATAATTCAAATGTAACATCAAGATAGCGGTGACGCGAGTCTCTCCAACATAAGAAAAGTAGTACTCTCAACGTTTTATAATTAGGGTTCCGTAACAAAATGGTAAAAATTAACCCTTATGGTGCGACTCAGTCTGTCTGTCCGTCTGTCACAGCTGGATATATCAAGAACTGCTAATGCTATCAACTTGAAATTTGGAATAGTTTTAGATGACGTTTGCCCAACTATTTTACAAATAAAACAGATTGTTTTTTTTTATTTTTTGCATCAGAGACTGTACGGGGGTCTTAAAAATTCGAAGTAGGGCTATTAGGCCATGTGCGGTATCTTATAAAAGAGCGCTATTTGAAAATTCTCAAAATAAATTCCTTTTTTTTTTAAAGGCCACATAGTTTTCGAATTTTGACGATAAATTAAAAAAAAATACCGTTCCCCCTTATCTCCGAAGTTTTCATAGAGAAAAATCTGAAATTATTCTAAGTATGTGATAAAAGTTTATGTAAAGATTACTGGAAAAATAAAACGATGTCTCTAAAAGCACACTAAACTTTATCTAATATTGCAGTTTTAGGTCAGCGCAGCATCTCTTGACCGATAGTGGAACTAATGTATTTTTTTAATGATTTTTCATGGTACGGAACGGTGGGCGAGTCCGACATGCTCTTGAAGGATTTTTTATTTTATTTTAATTTCTTACATTATTAACACAACTTGGGGTGTGGCTGTGTCGAGAACACGGCCGTGTGTTTTACGTGAATACGCGTACGTAATATCCTGGTGCTACCATTGATCCGCTCGGACGCCTTCATTCTTTTACGTACCCAGCACCGCTTCACTCTGTTATATGGTGTTTTATGGGTATCACTGGATTGCTTTTGAGAAGTCCTTTCCAACAGTGTATGATTTCTACGTTGTTTGATTTGGCTTTTTGTCGAGTATAGGCTGACATTGCATTATTTATTTTAATCACTATAACTATTTCACTCTAATTTTGTGTATGTGTGAAATCAATACATCTTGACAAAACCTGACGCTTGAAACTCAAACCAACGTCGTAGCTTCACCGAGACAAAATTTATACTAAACGGAAAGTATGTGATGTAGTGAAACGACCTCAAAATGGCGGCGGTTTCCACTCCGCCGCGCGCGATCCGTCACAGTCTTCACTCAACGTAACGAATTATTTGATCCTTTAGATATCGAGCGGTGTGATTAAATTTTGGATGTAGACAATAGATAAGTAGCTGCAACACCAAACTATATCCCCCGATTTTATTATCATCAGTTTCCTGAATTGCCTCCCACTAAAGAAGCAAATTTAAAAACGTATTCATTCATATATCATATTTTTTCTGTTCACATTTCACTGTACATGCTTAATGGATTGTGGGTATACATCAGGGTTTGATTTTAGGAACTCTAAATACTGTCATGTTTTTTTTTTTTATATTGCCTCCTTGAATTTGTATTCCCACGATACAAAACATGCTCAACCTCCATAGTAAATAGTGTGATAATTTATAGCATACAGACTGACCAGACATATAGGAAATATCTATGCAAAATTTGAATAAAATCTATCCGGTAGTATTTGCGTGATGCTGAAACATACATTCAGACAATTAGATATAAATTCAAAAACGATATTTTCTGCATTAGAATCGTTCCAGACCTCGTAGCAATTACTTTTTTTTTTATATTCAATTTACAGTTTTGACTCCGTTATGATTTTATTATATACTTAGCTTTTATCCGTGTATATTGAATATTTATATTTTTTGATTCCACTACCTACGATTTTTAACCCCCGGCAGAAACAGAGGGGTGTTATATTATATTGTATATAGATATGTCTACAAATACTGAGCTTTTATCCGCTGACTCTTTTCTGACAATTTCTTACCTCTATTTTTACAGCCCCGACCGCGGCAATGAAAACGAATGGTACCAGTTCATCCTTACCAACTTCGAGAGGCACTACTTGGGCAACCGCGCTCCCTTCGGCTTCTTCGTTCATGAGGCGTTCCTGAGTGCCTTCCCTGCGGTCCGCCGTGCCTTCGAACGATTTTTGGATACGGTCAACAACCTCCCTGACACTTTCATGGTAAGAATCCATTAAACGATGCAAGTTTCTTGCCTGAGACATGCAATAAAGTTAAAGCAACAAATGATTAGGATCGTCTACTAAAAAGTCTTACTTTTATTGTTGCTACAACTTCCACAAGCAATTAAATTGCACTGTGTATTCATCATCATCAGTAATATAAAATGGTAAACTGACTGACTAACTGGGTGATATATCAACACACAGCCTAAACCACTGGTCTTAGAGACATGAAACTTGGAAGGTGTTTTCTTTTTGAAGAGTAAATATCCACTAAGAAAGGATTTTTGGGAATTCCACCCCTAAAGGGGTAAAATAGGGGATGGAAGTTTATATGAAAGTCCGTCAGTTTTGAAGTTAGGATCTTCAAATTTTGTGTTTATGATTGAAAATTAATTTATACGTGTCTCAGTGTTTTTGATAATTCCACCCCCGAAGGATTAAAAAGTGGGATGAAGTTGAAAAGTCCTTAATTTTCGAAGAAAAATCACTAAATTTACAATTTGTTAGAACTTCAACCCTTAAGGGGGTGAAAAGGGGGATGAAATTAACCTATAGGTTATTTTTTAATCCCGGTAGTACGTTACCGTCGGATATTTTTCGACATCCATGCGGGCGAAGCAGCGGGCTTAGTAAACTATAAAAAGCAATGAAAATAATAAATAAATAATATAAAATAAATAATAAATAAATATAAATAAATAAAATAAATAATAAATAAATCGAATAAATTAATTAATCGCGTATAAATTCGCCGCTAGAGGTACTAGTGTAGTGTGCGGTCTCCCAATAAAATTGTCAAATGTCACTGTAGATTAATGTTGTGAATATTTTGCAATACCTGAGTTTAATTATAGCAAATATAAGTTACGGGTCAATGAATGTCAGTGCTTTCAGACAGTTTGATACTTCGGAAACGTATGTCGTCCTTTTTTCTGAACAAAACGGGACTGTGCAACAATGCGGCATGCTTGATATTTTTACGGTACGGTTTTAAGGTGTTAAATATGATTTAAATTTAAACTTTGATTTCATGCCAGTAGTAACAAACTTTATCAGCTACACTTCAGGACCTTACTCGAAAGTGGCGCCAACCGGTGAGCACAAAAACGGTCGCCCTACATTGCAACAATCGCGGGAGATTTGCTGTCACTTTATCTCCGAACGTATTCATGAGATCTTCACCAAAATGGTTGATTAACAAAAAAAAATATCAGGTAGCAAATCCAAGAACAGTCAAGTATTTTATAATATATCATCGTCAGTTATCAAATTCTTTCTTTTATCAATTCAGGACACATAAGGCTGAGCTTTTGAAGCTACGGCGCCGAACAGAATATTGCATAGAAAATTATATTTAATTACTTGATAACAACGATCAAAATCGCATAAATCGTCGACCAATGTCGAGTTGAGCTCAACCTAAAACCTTTCATAAAATGTTTATAAATAAACTAGCTGACTCGACAGACTTCGTTATGTCAAAAGCTATAGTATAAATTCCACTACTCTACCCTACCCTACCCTACCCTACCCTACTCTACCCTACCCTACCCTACTCTACCCCACCCTACCCTACTCTACCCTACCCTACGTACCTACCTTAAAACCACTGCTAGACAAACACGAAACTATCACAGAAGTGACGTCACGAATATGTAACTTCATACTATATTCCGTCCGCAGAGAGAATGCTTTTTTGACACCTATCGGTTTCATACAAACCAATATGTATTTTACGAATTTAAACTTTATTAGTTCCAAACCTTGTACAACTGAGAGGTGTCAAAAAAGCATTCTCTCGGTGGACGGAATATAGCGCCCATACATTGTCCATACCGCGAGAAAAGGATGGAAATTATCCCTACCGAAAAACTTTTAAAGCGCTTCTCCATATCTCCATCGATTGTACAGATTTATTCGATCATCTCACTTAACTATGCCTTCTTTGAAATGACATTATTTTAATATTTTAATTCTTATATCATCATCCCTATTGTCTATTCCTGATTCGCGTAGGTAATGATAACATTATTTTTACCTTCAGGTGAATGCGCACGAAGTTATTGAATGGGTGAGGAACCCCGTCCCAGTTGATGAGTACAAGAGTCAGAGTTGCCGCACATTCACCCCTACCACCTGCGATGCCAGAACCTGTGCTCTTACCTCTAGCCACAATGGAGTAAGTATTAGGTTCTTTCTTTCATTATCGGCAGAAAGTCTTGACATTACACGGCAGTTGGGTCAGTGGGTCATCTTAGGGGCGGTCAAATATATAACGTACTAGCTTTTGTCCGCGGCTTCGCCCGCTTGATGTCAGTTATCGCGTAAAAAGTAGCCTATGTCCTTCTCCATATCCCAGGCTATATCTCTGCCAAATTTCATGACGATCGGTTAAGCGGTTTAGGCGTGAAAACGTAACATACAGACAGACAGACAGACAGACAGCCACAGAGACAGACAGAGTTACTTTCACATTTATAATATTAGTATGGATATTTCATCAGTTTTGAACGTCAAAAATTACAAGAAATTGAATTTAGTTAGCCCTTCCCAAATGTAGTTTAGTACGAAGAACACTAGGCACATAAAAGTTACTCTTTAAAAAAAAATTGGTCTTACAATGGTGCCGATTCCCTTTTTCATAAACTAAACTAAATTTAAGTTCAGTGCAACTTTTTCTTTCTATTTCATTAAGAAAAGGACAGGAGGTAAACTTTAGTTTAGTCCTGTCAAATAAATCAGCGCTTGACGTAAATTTACGTAATTTTAGTCGGACTTACTTTATACTAATGCACGCATTTTGTTTCTTTCACAGATGACATACTGGATGACAATCTGCAACGTTTGCCCACGTGTCTATCCGTGGCTCGGCAATCCTCTTGGACAATAAATCTGAGCTTGAATAAGTTTTGTGATAAATAAATATTTCGATCTAACATGTTGTTTTCCTTTTTATTTTATGGTAGGTCGCATGTATGTGGTAACTAAACCTGCGCGGTAATTGTATATTATAACACACTTATAGTAGCAATGGCTTTTATTTTGACAGTTCAATAACATTCATTGCGTTATTTTCGTCGCTGAGCAGATAAATTATCCGAACATATGAAGCAGTTTCTTTCTTTCTCATCTTCATCTTTCAGCTGAAAGACGGCCACTGCTGGACATAGGCCTCCCCCAAGCACCGCCACTTCGACCCGTTCTGTTCTTCACGCATCCAGCGGATTCCTGCGGCTTTCACAAGGTCATCATCAGTCCACCTTGTGGGAGGCCTTCCCACGCTACGTCTTCCGGTACGTGGTCGCCACTCCAGAACCTTTCAGTTCCAACGGCCATCGGTTCTGCGAGCAATGTGCTCTGCCCATTGCCACTTAAGTTCGAGCTATGTCGGTTCCTTGGTTCTCTGCGGATCTCTTCATTTCTGATTCGATCACGTAGGGAAGCTCCAAGCATAGCCTTCTCCATTGCCCTTGGGTGACTTTTAGCCTTCTAATAAGGCCCATTGTAAGCGACCACATTTCAGTGCCATAGGTCATCGCTGGCAACACGCACTGGTCAAAGACTTTCGTTTTGAGACACTGCGGTATGTGGAACGAGAAGATATTGCGTAGCTTCCCGAACGCTGCCCAGCCGAGTCGGATTCGACGATTGAGCTCTTTCTCGAAGTTGGACCTACCTAACTGGACAGTTTGTCCTAGGTAAACATACTCGTACACAACTTAAAGTGTAGCAATGGATTAGCAATATCCTTCAAAATCATTCAGATTGTGTTTGAAAGTGTAGTGTGTTAGGCAATTAAGGTGCAGTACGAGTATCAGCAGGCCCCTTATTCAATCGACTCAACCCCTAATCGTGCATAAAGAATATTATTTTTTAAGTACTCAACCGTAATTACTATTTAAGTCGAAATGCCAGGAAAATGGGAATTCAGGGAAAGGATTTCAGGAGACTTTATTTAAAAATGAAACAAATGTCGTAAGGAACAATGAAAATTTTATTAAATCAATATTGTCCCGCCCTAGCCCTGATGCCAGCTTGTTATCGATTCTTCATCGATCTTACCAACCTTTTTACATCGTCTTGAGGGATTCTGTCCCACTCCTCTACCAACGCCATCCTGAGCTCACCGATATTTAAAGGTGCCGCTTTTGGGATCTAACTCTTCGATTAAATCAAATCAAATTAAAAAACTTTATTTCGAGCCAAGACTCATAAAGGGTTAGTAAAAATGTTCTTTCAACTACGTGTTAGTAAACAACATAATACGGTGACACATGTAATTGACAACAGTGAACTATATAAGGACAGTCCACTCTGTCTGCTATCATTTTCAGAACCCTGTTGGGGCTGGCCATGATTCGTGCCAACATTGATGCAGCGCGCTTGCGCATTAGTGTAAAAACAATCCACACGCGCCTCCGCAAACATCCCTGATGCACTGCAACGTACTGGCAACCCCATCAGTTTCGCTAAGCTCGTCCCTTAAATACTCAATGGGATTCATCTTGTCTGGATTGACCACTGGCCTGTCCATAGTCCGAATACAGACTTTCTCCTAAACTGCCTCGTGATATGCTCAGTGTGACACCGGGAAATATCGTGTATCCACATAAAGTTTTCGTCAATAAACCCCACCGTGATGTAGCAATCAGCTGTCAGCCGTCTTCCTTGGCCTCCCCCAGGCAGAAAAACGAGCTCAGTTTTCCTTACTAAAGTAATTCCAGCCGACATCATGCAGGAGCCGACGATTTACGCAACTGTTTAAGCGAAACATCACTGCGCATATCGCTCTCCTGGACGGCAATATACCCGACCATACCTATCACTGCCATGTATACGATACGACATCGAGCAATGGCGGGCGCCATTGCTCGATGTTCCAATTTATGTGGTCTCAAACAAATTGAAGACGCACTTGCCGGTGACTTGGCGTCAATTTCGGGCCTGTGGCATACTGTTTTGGAGCAAGGTTTTCTTCCTTCAGGCATCTTCTAACTATCCACTTTCTGACAGCTACTCATCGACACCAGTCAAAATCAAAATCAAAAGTCAATTATTCAAATTAAACTGAGAAACAGCACTTTCCGAACGTCAAAATTACATAAGATAGTCCCACAAAACTCCAGCCACTCACCACTTTCTAGTGCTTTAGCTGGGAAGAAGAAGTAGCGCAACAAGCTCATCAGCAGCACAGCTGTCTGTTCAGTTAGAAAAACTTAATTCTATACAATAATAGGAATGCAAAGTAATTAACATTACAAGCCACAATTTTTGTTTATTTTTTATTATTTGCCAATTGTCAGGTAGTAACGCCAATATAAACAAATACAATAAAAACTATAGTCAAGCAAAAAACTAAAAATTTAAACCAAACTTAATATTTAAATAAATGTCTCCAGGCATAAAAGGCGCGCCCGCTTACATACATATCGACGCTTGAAAGGCAATATTGACTAAACGACATGTTGGCAACGTTACACTAGAGCATTTTAAAGTTTTTTTTTCCAAAAAGAAAAAACTTAAAATGCTCCAGTGTATACCTACTCCATTAGAGTATACTCCACTAAAAAATATAAAATACCTATTCCATTTTAAAGTTTTCATTTTTTTTTGAAAAAAATAATTTGTAATGCCCTAGTGTAAAGTTGCCAACATGTCGTTTGGTCAATATTGCCTTTCAAGCGTCGATATGCACTGCTAGATTATGTTCATATAGCTGTATCACAAATCCATCGAACCATCGAAGTAAAATAAATAAACAGTTAATTATTAATACCAGTCGACCAGTCACTACAAGCAGCACCGGTTCACAAGCATAACGCAAAGATCAGCCACTACCTCCTCGCCATATTTGAGGGAAGGCGGCAACCCGACCCCCTAGACTACCGCAAGCAGTGACATCTAAGAAAGTATGACGAACTTGCTGCCGGTTGCTCAGGCAAGAATAATAATATGACCAATTGCCGAGGTCGCTAGCTAATCACATATTTCAATACAACCCATAAAAAAAAACATTCTAATGAGTAGATCATGTCAATAATAAATGAAAATAATTAAAATAAATTGACTTATACAGTCAAATAAAATTAAAAATTATACGAACTCATATAACCTATTATTAGCTAAACTAATTCTGGAGAAAGAATATAATCATTGTCTTGAATCAGGTAACGACTCCGCAGTGAGGTAAAAACAATGAACCTATCGTCTCTCTCAGAAGTGCGACGGTGACAGCTGTTTCTCGATCTTCGGTTGAAAGCCCCAATCTCTTGAAATCTTCTGTACACCAGATTTTTGTTTCTATACAGCAGATTTGCTTAAATGCATCCGAGCAGCGACTACCCGCTGACTGAGTCCCTGTTTCAAAAGCACAACAACTTGAGCGGCATATGCGGGCGAAGTATCCATGGTTTCATCTAAACAGTGATTACGATGCTGGGAGAAGTGTTCAAGTTAACTTCTGGAAAGCATCTGATACAGGTAAACTCAAGATGTTACGCTCCAGTCATGGGGTGTGGCATGAGGGGCTTCGCCCCCGCCCGCGGCAGATATGCGGTGGCCTGTGAATACAGGCCCCTTGTGTTGTTTGCCTATGACGCGCATCCATGTGAGTAGTTGCAATGGTTGTTTCCGTAGGCGCGCCGCGATGCTGAATCACAGCACCGTTTCCTTCATGACATCCGTCGGGTCCGTCCCCGTAATGCAATTTCACGAAACAATTTCAATAAACATTTGTTTTTTTTTTTTTTTTTTTTTTCACACATTTTTACCAACAGCGCCACTGTCAGTGTCATCCAAGCGCCAAAAAGATCCTTGTGGAATTTTTGTTGTAGCTTACAGATGGATAATGAACACGTTACTAGATACTTTTTTTTAGGGTTCTATACCTCAAAAGTAAGAAACAGAACCCATATAGGATCACTCGTGTGACAGACGTCTAGCTGTCTGCCTCTACGTCTGACACATCCAATGTGCTCCGAATCTAATGAACGGATTACGTTGTTTGGTATACATAATATGAATTTCTGTGACCCAAACACGGAAGTGTTACGTAAATAAATTAATGTTGTAGGGGTGAATGAAATAAGATTTAAAAGTATGACATTATATTATAATGTACTCAGACCAAAACAAAACACAAAATACTTAAAAAATTGAGGAATCACAGTTTGACAAGCAAAGAGATACCTAGCGCAATTCGTTACATTATGGAGGCCATACACGTTAGGGTATGCATGATGGTTTTAGCCTTGCATGCATAACCGACAGGTATAACCGAGTTTCATATTACACATACACGTTAGGGTTTGCATGATGGTTTTAGCCTTGCATGCATAACTGACAGGTATAAACCGAGTTTCACACGTTTGGGTTTGCATGCAGTTTTGCCATAAGCTCTCAGTTTTGGAGCTACGTGACGGTGTGTGAAGGACAGTTATCTATACCTACTAGATACTGTGTACGGTATACCAAACTAATCTATAATATAACTACGAGTATATATAGGTAACTATCAATTTCCCGTATGCTGCCGATCGTTTGTCTCTGTCGTGATATTCTTTGCACTTTACGCGCCAAAGACAAGGTTCCGCCTTATAAATTTCTATGAATTCTTCTAATAGGCTATTGCGCTTTCGACTCGCCATTTCCGAAGCGACGCGATGGTGCGCGCGCGCAACCTTCCACCGTCGGAGACAATAAAAAACTGAGAACTGTGCAGGCACGCTCGCCGGACGCCACACACGCTCGGTTATGCTTGCGCGCAAACGTAACCGAGCGGCATAAAATATAAAGTTTGATATTTTCTTGGTTGCATGTACATGCGCCGATAACTGTGCAGTTTTATCACATACACGCTAGGGTTTGCCTGTCGGTTATGCATGCAAGGCTAAAACCATCATGCAAACCCTAACGTGTATGGCCTCCATTAGCGAGCGTGGTGCGAGCCGGACTACCGGGCGTAGAGCGGGGTGCGGACGCCCGCGCAACGCGGGGTGCGGGAGGCGCGGGCGCGTGTCTGCGCGTATTCATAATAAAATGTCTATCTTCCTACAATGTTGATTATGTGGGTCGGTTATAAGAGACAAAGAAAATTTAAAAAACGTTTTATACATTGTAGCATGTTACATATCAAATGAAAGGGCATACTATTAGGGTCTCAGTTATATTTTATTATAATTTTGTTTCATTGTATTTAAGACAATAAATGCAAATTTACCATACTCCTTATCTCCGAAACTACAGAGCCAAAAACGTCGAGCGTCTGTCACGCACTTGGTCGGTTTTTTTCGTGTGTTTCGTATCCTATAATTGTATCTGGGTAACTATTTTGTATTTCCACGAATATTGGTGATATCATTATCAACAATTTATTTTGATCAGTAGATACCTATGCAATAAATCAGGAAAAACAGTGGCTGAATTATCAATTATTACATGGCTGATTGCTTTGCGATAATTTCGATTACTAGTGGGCGGCACTTTGTTTTGCATCGATAATAATAATATCTAATGATAATTTTACTTGGCGTCAATCAAGATTACTTGCTATTAATCATACCGACATTTTGCTAGTTTTAGTCCGTTCTATTTGAAGACAAAGAAAATGATGCCTTAATAATGAATCAATGCGAGTTTGCTACCGGATTGATTCAAAATGATGCCTTGTGTTTCGGTTTCACACATGCCCTACGCATTTCATATAGTATATATTTGGAGTTAATTTGTGGATGTGGACTGATCAGAGTTTCTCTCAAAAAATGTCTGTAATTTAAGAAATGTAGAATCCTAGTCTGTTATTTCGTTTAAAGCTTCTTAAATATCAGTAAAAAATTCTTAACAAAATTTTGATTTATTTATAAAATACCCTCCTAGGCGATCATTGGTAATATGCGGTGGTAATATGAGATTAGTATTAAATTGGATTTCGATTAGAGTTAAGGTATGGTTCCTAGGTGTGTCACTAGGTAGGTATACTGGCCTGATAAGGGTTATCAAACTAGGTAGCCACAGCCAAATCAGTGCGATTATAATAAACACTTATCAATGCATTTAAATGTAATAGTACTTTCTGATGCGTCACGTTAAATATTGTGTTTCATAATAATTTAAAATCATCTAACACCAAAATACTTATACAGGGTGGCCAATTAAGATGTATACAACTTTTTTTAGCCCCCATTCTGATTTAAAGCCAAATTTTGCAGTTGTTTAGTGTTTATTATTTAGTTAAAATGCGGTATATTCGTTATGCAAAGTCTATAAGACCATGACCACCGCAATACTTTCAGTAATTTTATCCTGAAGTTCTTAAACGAATTTAAAAACGAACCAATTTTACTAACAAATCATTAAGAGTAACGAATAACATCTTGATCATTGAGGATTTCGCAACATGTCCTGACTTTTTTGTATGGAGTTATCCAATCGTGGTCAATCTTGATTACGAAAAGCAGAATATTTGTGACTTTGTTAGTGGGATAACTAAATAACTATGCGAAAATTTAATGAAAAACACAATGAAAAGCGATCGCATTTTTGAGTATAAAAAAGGAGGAGACTACGCTGATCTTAATTTTTGTATAAAATTGCCAAGCCTGAGTACAATAATTATAGTAAAATATCCTGTAATTTTCGTTTGTAATAAAAATAATCAAAATTTAAAGTTGTATACTTCCAAATTGGCCACCCTGTCCTGGCCACAAATACATGAATGAAAAAAGGAAGAAGAAATCATTGGGCATCAACAAATTCGTCCGCATCGCTGTCAGTGGAAAAAGTGACCAAAAGGCTGGCAGCGTTACCACGTTGGATGGCAATGCTGATTCTTTGGCCTAAACAGGGACTCAAACCTGTAACCGAAATAAGGGTTTTAACACTGTTTTTTGAAACAGTTTTAAAAGTAAAACACTTTTAAATGCAACAGATACAATAATGTTACCGAATGAAACTGTAACCTTTTATAAGTGTTAATAAGTGTTAATATGTGTAACCGATAAAAAAAGTTTTAGAAAAGTTTTAGGTATAATTGCACAGTACGGCAACAACGCGCGGTGCGACGACGAGCGACGTTAACACCCACTACGATCTTCAGTACACACACACACACACATAACAAAACATAATATTTATTCAGTTCCGATTCCGACTTCCGGCTGTGACTTTTTTTTGTTTGTTACCTCGTAACTCCGTCGTTTATGAACCGATTTGGAAAATTCTTTTTTTATTTGAAAGGATTTACTTTCATATTGGTCCCATTTTTTTAAAATCCAGTTCTGATGATGGGATCCATGAGGAATTGAGGGAACTCCTCAAATTTTATAGACATCCATATAGCAATTTTTGTATTTTCATCAACAAATCGAGCATTTGCATTCAGAAAATATCATTTGATGAACCGGAACTGATGAAGAAGACCACAGATGGCCACCGGAACTCGTCAATGATACGTATTTCACGGGTAGCTATAAGATATCTCGATTAAGATAGTTAAGCGACTATGTATGACGAAGCAAATTTAAATAAATGCTGATCAAAATGGTACCATCAAACTAATCTGATATTCTGTACTTAATTTTTATGGTGTGTAATATAGAGTATTCTATTCTATTCTATGAAACCGGAAGGTCGGCAACGGAACTCCGTAATAAAACAATGTATCCTAGCCGTGTTTAGGCTTACCGGAATTGCCATGAGATGCACTCTGGCTACAAATGATGTTTAACCGACTTAAAAAAAAGGAGGAGGTTCTCAATTCGTCTATATGTTACAAACTTTAAGAGGTGCTTTAGACCATCGAACTGAATAACTATGACAATGGGACCAGCTTTGAAATCGCGAAAAAATATACAGCTGTCCCATACAGTTTAGAACAGTAGGTATTAAACTTTAGTATGGAACAGTTGTTTTTTTATTAATTTATTTAATTTAGCTAGTATCTAATCCACTCGGTATATGTTCATGATGTTATGAGATTTCCTGTCACTGTTGTAGTAAACAAATTGGTGTTTATCACCTCAAGCTATAAATTTCCAGTATAAGCTGATCTCGCATTGTTTAGGATTTCCGTACAATAAGAGGTCAGCATAAACTGGGTTTGTGTAGCTTGCTATGGAGCCGTGTGTACCACAACTAAAAAGTGAAAAACAAAAAACTATAATTTCGGAAGTCGGTGTCCTTGGTTCTGTATTTTCGTTTTTTGCCACCGACTTCCGAAGTTAGTTATTTTTCATTTTTTTCTTTTTTTTTTTGTTTTGAAGTCGGTTGTTTTTATTTTTTGAAAAAGTATTTTTTTCATCTTAAGTCGCAATCTTGCTTACAATTACAATAACGGAAAGTAAGTATGCCTAAATTCCGTTTATAGATATTTTACATAATTATTACCAAAACAAAAGCAAATTTAGTCGGTTGTTTGACAATGGTGCCGATTCTCATGTACACCGAACTAAACTAACTAAACTACTTATCACTAAAATTCCATTCTGCAAACAAAATTATCTAAATTTAAAAATAACTCAGACAACTAAAATTTAATTCGACAATCGCGACTCCACGTGGTATTTTTTTTTTTCTTTTGGCTTCGCAACGTTGTACTTGTTTGTCCTACCCCATGAAAATTTAAGGCAGCCTCGACGTGTTTTATATGGAATTTTTCACTTTGTGTATGGAAAAAAAAAATATTACCTACATGTAGAGTTTTAGGATTTTACGGATTTTGTGAAGGTGGGTCGAAATTTTCATTATTTTTGCGATAGGACGTACTATTTTTGAGATATAAGCAAAAAAAAAAAGATACAGTACTGTTTTTGCACCTGAAGTCGAGGTGTTGGTGTGAATTTTAGTTCATAACAACTAATTTTATTCCACACCTTTTTAATCGCGATTAAATATAGTCAGATTTTGTTAGAAAATCTAAATTTTAGGTGAAAATCGTCAAATTCAGAATAGAAAATTAGCCATTTTCATTAAATTAAAAACTCAGTGCCATCTTAGTGCTGTCAAATCAAAATATAGTTAAGTTTGTCACTTTAGTCAATTTCAGAATAGGAAATCGTCGTTTGACAGAAATAACTTTAGGCTCAACATAACAGGAACCCTGAGCAAAGACTCTAGAGTCAAGCACATACGCATAAAGGAAGATGCGATCAAACGTGAGCCAATTATGGCATCACCCTGCGACAAAGCCCCGAAACTACACTACTTTCAAAAGCACCACAACATTATACTCACAGAAGAACGATGTGACTACTCAGGCCCGAAAGAGCTGAGAGTATACACCGACGGATCAAAAACCGACTCCGGGACCGGAGTCGGAGTTTTCTCACAAGACCTTAACATAAACATAACACCCATATCATATTCGTATACTCTCCGACAGTACCTCAGTTCTCCAATCCTTAGGGAAAAGATATATCACCTCGAAACTGATACTAGAATTTCACAATGCACTAGAACGAGCACCGGTGCCCAACCGCAACACAGTGACACTGCAATTGATAAAAGGACACATCGGATCTCTGGGTAATGACACAGCTGACGAACTAGCAAGAAGGGCATCCAGCACGTCAGTCTGTGGACCCGAGCCTATCATATCCATCCCCATCAATTAATGACGGAGATGGCTACAGGATTTCACCCACACACAAGCGAAGAACCGGTGGACCTCGACACCAGGTTGCAGGCAGTCCAGAGAGGCTATGCCATCCTTGGATGGTAGGCTGACCAGGCGCTTTTTATGCCTGGACAGGAACGGTCTGCGCCTGGTGACGGGGACCATCACAGGACATTGCTCGCTGAACAAAAATTTGCACACAATAGGGATAACAGACAGCACTCTGTGCAGAGCCTGCATGGAGGGGAAGAAACCGTTGCGCATGTGCTCTTCGAATGCACAGGCGTCACCCAGATTAGAACAGAAACCCTCGGGGCACCCAGATCCTTTACCGATGTTCTGAACAGACCCAGACGTGATTAGCTTCTGGAGGGAGGTGGGATGGTTGGAATAACCACCGACGGCCGCCATGTCCCACGCACAATGGTCCATCTTAAGGACTAAGTGCGGCAACCAAACCCTCTAACATAGAACATAGAGGCGGGTGGTTAATTGTGCCTGTGAGGTATAGACCAGCGGGGCGAGCACGGCCTACTGTGATACCTACTGTGCTTGAGTCATACATTGTTATCACAGTTTGGGAGCAAAAACCGTGATAAAATGCGTCACTTAAGAGGTACTTAAGAGGAGAGTGTACAAGGGTCCACTAGCGCCACTCCATTAAAAAAATATTATCTCGTGACTGAGAAGGAATTATGAAAAACGGCTCAATCAGCGACCTCGGTAAGTGTGTCTAGAATTTTCTAATACCTTTTATAAAGTTTCATATTGAGACACGAAGCAACCAAATGCGATTTAGAGGAATGTGGCCGTTTTTCTTGAATTAATGAAAGGTATTAGAACATTCTAGACTCACTTACCGAGGTCGCCGTTGAGCCGTTTTTCATAATTCCTTCTCAGTCACAAGATAATATTTTTTTAAAGGAGCGGCGCTAGTGGACCGATGTATGCGCTTTTAAGCCTATCACAGAGGCCGTGCTCGCCCCGCAGGACAGGGACAGAATTACCAAAAAAAAATTTGTACCTAATCAAGACACAATTTTAATTGATAGATCAACATACATCTATTCTTATAGTCGATTATTAAAATTTGTGTCTATAATATTAATCGTAATTAATTCACCAAAATGCTTGTTTCTTGGTTCAACTAAACCGTCACTATGCAACGCATACTCCGAACATTTATCTCCATAATTCTCTGCAGTCGAAGTTTTCGTTTCCGAATCCGAATTACTTATTTCTGTTTTCCAATTTCTTCCGCATCATCTTCAAATAACGTGGGATTGTCAAGATGCACAGCTTCTTGTTGAAGTGGTAGGTAAGTTTCTAGATTTAGGATAGTCTTCGTCCTTAACCAGACGGTTTTTTTCTTATAAGAAAGGATTAATTGAGAATAAACTTTCGAATATTACTTCCGGATCTATCAAGATATCGGGACTATCAGAATCATCAACTTCTTGTTAAAGTTGTGCGTTGATCCAGACGAGGTTTTTTTTATTAAAGAAAATATTGATTGGTCCATTGCAGTCAAATAAACACAAATGTGTTCAAATAAACTTGAATTTTAAATCGCGAATATATTAAATACTTCGGAGCACGTGTTTTGCACGACGGCGACTGGATTGCGGCTATCTAATGCTTATTAACCATAAATAGGTACATAGTAAATTTGGCAACGCCGCGTTTATCTGTTACACTTAAGAACACTGTTAACACTTTTATATCTGTTACAGATATATTACGGTTACACTTTTGTAAGTGTTTTGGGTTAACACATTCAAAAACACATTTATAAGTGTTACACTTTGATTCGGTTATCAATTCAAAGTGTAACACTTATAATTCTGTAACCTTTATGAGGGTGTTTTTAAGTCCCTGGGCCTAAAAAATAAAAAAAGTCGACCAACCGCTTAGCGATGTCCCGAAATACTCGATGAGCACTCAGAACCCATGGTCCTAGTGTTTCAAACCCAAACGGCTCAAACATATATAACGTTTGATATTTTCTGCACCTGCAGCAGCTACCCCAGCACAACCCGCCGTGCTAGGAAGATGGGATGGCACAAGGGTGTCGACACAGGTTGCATCCCACACCAAAGGCATACCCAGCTTCTAAGGCATTGAAATTGGAAATAAAAAACACATCATCTTGATTGATGTAAATAGCCTAAGTATCGTCATCTTAAAAGAAAATAGTTGCATTTTTTTTTTTTTAGTATGGGAAATCATCTGATGGCCCGTTCTGGGTGGAGCGGAAGGGAGTGTCAGACTCTTACTGACTAAAACCCTCCTGTGTACCTTCCTTGGCCCTTTATGATCCGGGGCAGCGGTACCCCTTTCGGACAATCCCGCTGAAGTTGCTTGGAATAATAGTAGATTGTTATAAACGGGGCTAAAATGATCCATTTATACGAGGTAGTTTTACTCCCGAGCTTTAGCGAGGGAGTAAATAGAAACCGAGTTATAATGGGTTTTTAGCACCGTGTGTTACACTATACTTTTCACTACGATTGCGAGAAAATAAAAGAATCCAATACAATATTAAAAATAAATTACGGCCACTAATTCAATTTGCAAATTAGAGGAAAATTCTAAATTCGCCCCAATGTCTTTTTTTTATTATTTGTTCTGTAGCCGCAAGGCATTGCATGCATTCTACCAAAGAGATCGCCGATTTTAAATCTATAAAAAAAAAAATGTTGTTTTTTTTTTTTATTAAACAGTTGAGTCTTTATTAATGATTATTCTACTTATGACTAAAGACTTTTCGTTTTTGTAGGCTCATTGTCATTTGACAGAAAGAAAAAAAAACTTTTTCCCCTAAAGGAAGAAATGCTATTTTATCTTCGCTCTGGTACGCCACAATGACGGTCTTTTTGAGCAAGAGGAGTGAAAAAGTAATTTAACACTGAATGTTTTTTAATTTTTATTAATAAAGCCACATACATCACACAAATTTTAGATTAAACATACCTAAAATAAATTAACTTATCTATAATAACTATTACAATCCGAGTGGGTTGCCTGTCCAAGGGTAGACTCTGGGGCAAACATTGCATGCTTCCAGCCAATAGGTCATCTGTAAGAAAAATAATAACGTTGTTCTAGCAAAGTCTTGAAGCAGATGAGATTGTTTTATTACTGCGTTCCTCCGCCACGCTACTACGGATGCGTGGCTGGCAAACAATAAACCGCGAGGCTAACGTTGGTTACATCTCTGTGCACATCGTACGCAGCAGTGAAATTCCACCGGCAAACTCGTTTTCCTAAGTTCAAATGCAGATACTTATTGAAGCGCAGTGGCGTAACTATACCGTTCGAGGCCCGTGGCAAAATCATCGGATACCCCCCCCAATAAAGAAGCTATTCTTGTCCCATAGAATTTCTTCAATAATATTTTATATAAAAGGTATTAGAAAATTCTATACATACTTACTGAAGTATCTTATTGAGCCGTATTTCGTAGTTCCTTCTCAGTCACGAGATAATATTTTTTTACAGAAGTAACGCTAGTGGACCCTTGTACAACCTTTTAAACATAACTTTCAAAATGTAGATGTACTGTAGGAACATCTCTGCCTAACCCTTCGAGTAATACAGGCGTGATAATATGTTAAGTTATTGAAGCATTGAAGACAAACCTGGTTGTGTTCAGATTGAAGAGCACCACAGTAGTGGGCTGGGCAGGTAAATGTACTCCATGTTCTGCAGCCTTTAGCTCTATATTCAGGCACAGGGATCGGGTTCTTTACCCAATCGATAACTTCGCTGGAATTCACCTGGACAGTTAAAAAAAAACCTTCATCATGATTTGATACAGCGTTTTGTTACCTATTTATTACTTTGCCAATAATCGTTGAAAAACACAACAGGGGCCCAAGTCTGCTATTTTTATAAATTCGTCACTCCAACACGATCCCATTGACATTTTGTTAAAAGTTCGTAATCTGCTAAATTCATAATGGTCGATCATTGGTCAGTCAATGGTCTCGTAATATAATTGTATTACAATGGCATTTTGAACATTTATTCATGCCAGATTTCATTTATATATATTTTTACATATTATTAGTGTTATAAGCAATCTGAAGTAGTAGGAAGTTGGAAGTTTAGTAGGAAGTTTCATTTGTAATCATGTACGAGATTACCAATTCTTTCAATGGAGTGTCAGTGGCTGACCATTGGAAAGTCATAATGACGCCATTATATTAGTAGATTACCAAACTTGTCAATATCAACAATTATGAAATCAATGATAGACCATGCTGACACTATTGTAATAGCAGACTTGAGGCCCTGGTTATTCGTGTACTAAACGAGATGCATGGTTAACTTACGTAAACCTTAACCAGACTTAGAATCTCGTCAATGGCAACGACTACATCAAAAATGAGATGCGTCAACCAAAAGTGATATAGTTTATTGATGTAGGGGTAAAACGTACATGCAAACTGACATGACAGTGCAAAAACTACTATAGTATAGCACTACAAACATTGATGCATAAAAAAAGAAGAATAGATACACACGGCCACAAATCAAGCTATACATTTCCAGTATAAGCTGACCGCTCATTGTACGGAAATCCTATACAATGCGAGATCAGCCTAAACTGGAATAGTAAAGCTTGATTTGTGGCCGTGTGTACTCGCTCCTCGACGTGAACCGCATAAATTATGCCGACCGGCGCAATTGGTTTTAGGCACAATCGAATCGAACCAGCCTTTGTGTAGCACATGTGTAGTACGTTAAGTAAAATAACCGTAATCGTCTAAATAAGCAAGAACAATGCCTTTCTGTTTCATCAAAATGTGCACAAATAATTCACAAACAAAAAACAAGTTCCACGGGATTACTTTCTACTCTCAATAATACTGCTTTCTAGGTCGCCATTTGTTTCTGAGTTGTTATGGATACGTAACAGTGAAAATTATTGCTATCTCGTTCCCGCTACAGCCCGCGTCATAACTCTCTATTTCGGTTGTTGATGGATGATGCACGACATTGGTAAATGTAGTTGTGTGGGTGTGTTTACATGTAATTGTTTCTAGTCCAATAATCGGTGCCTTATCTTCCTTTTTTATACGTCATTGACTACAAAGCTATTTTGGCGATTGGTTAAAAGCTGAACAAAGGCCGCGATCTTGTTTTTTCAATCATCATCATCATTTCAGCCGAAAGACGTCCACTGCTGGACATAGGCCTTCCCCAAGCACCGCCACTTCGACCGGTTCCGTGCTTCCCGCATCTAGTGGATTCCTGCGGCTTTCACAAGGTCATCAGTCCACTTCGTGGGAGGCCTTCCTACGCTACGTCTTCCGGTACACGTTCGCCACTCCAGAACCTTTCGGCCCCAACGGCCATCTGTTCTGCGAGCAATGTGCCCTGCCCATTACCACTTAAGTTGTATTTTTTTTTTTTTTTCAAAAGATTTCACAAAATATTTGCTCAAATGTTCTCCAACAACCCGGGTATCAACGGCATTCGGGCTTCAAATATCCTTGTAGCAGCAGTGTAGGTACTTGTACCAAATAGAAACTAAACACCATACAAATGTTCAAAACTCACCATGAAAGCATCACTCAAGTTGCTGACCAAATCCATGAACCTAATAAAGGCGGACTGAACAGCTGGGTTGCTGGCCAGATACCATTCGTGGATGTAGAAGCCGAAGGGAGCGCGATTGCCAAAGTAGTGTGTCTCAAAGTTTCTGACAATGAACTGGTACCAACCTTCTTCGTCATTCAGGTCAGGACTAAAAAGAAACATAAGTACAGGTTGAATACACGAGTAGTTAAATACAAGGAATTTATCAGTAAGAGAGAGGGTACCCAGCGTATACTCATAGATAAATAGCTAACAGAGGCGAAGCTATAATTTTTATTAGAGGAAAGCCGAAGAAAAGCTTGTTTAGTTCTCATAAACTGTAGATAACATCAAAATTAATAAACTCAAAAGTTTAGGTAATCCCTTTAGGTCCACTTGCACCACGCTGGGTTATCATCATTAACTCAGAGTTAGATTTTAACTCCTGTCAGATTCATACCAGAACTGTCAGATTAACTCTAGGTTAAGTCTAGGTTAAAATTTTGATGCAAGCCCGCTTAACTTTTCTAAATTTAACTATGGTCGGAATTCTTTGTTTAGTCAAAAAAATTAGGCATTTTTGTAATGTTTTTAATCTTATGATGTTTTAAACTGGTATTAAATATCTGTAACGTGATGTGATACACACACAGGTGTAAGAAGAATGGTTCTTCCGAAGGGAAGCCGATAGGAATCGTGTTGTATGGGAGCTGCGCCCCTGATAGCTGGCTCTTTAGCTTTAGCTCTTTATTTATTATGTACCAAACTAAATGTGTTTACTTGAAAAATTAAAGAACACTGCAGTAAACTTAAAAGATTTACAATAATAATTAAGTTGATACCACGACCTCATTCCACCGACCCACTTCTACCATCGGACATCTAAACGCACTGCAAGTTACCACCCCTACCATGGGATGCAGCTGAATACCAGTATTTTGCATTGAGCGACTTCCTATCCGACCTCCACAACCCATTCACCGGGTAATACGATACCCCTTGGTAAGACTACATATTAGACTTTCGGGCTTCTGACGACCCGTAACGACTGTCAAAGATCCACGAATGACAGCCGGGACCAACGCCTAATGTGCTTTCCGAGGCACGGAGGTATGTAAAGATCACAGAACAGACAAATAAAGATGGTCACCTTACCACGGACCAACCACGACAAGCGTAGCTTAACCTGGTCTATCGACCTGTGTAAGTGTGAAGTTTCTTGCCCATACTTCTCCATACATAACTACCTTTTGGAAGGGGCAACTAGAATCAATTAACTATTTTTGTAATTTTTGACGTCCAAAGGTGCCTTTTACGTGCCTATTTGAAATAAATTATTTGACTTTGACTTTGTGCGGCCGTTATTACTTAGCCATAAGCCCCTCAGACCCCATTAACAAATCTTAAGATACTTACGTGTAAAAGCAACTATCAGCCATTGCGCATGGGATTCCATTCAAGTCAGACCAGGAAACCATAGGCTGGACCCAAGGTTTTGGAATAGACGCAGTTGGGCAAGGGGGGATTTGGCAGTCCTGGGTGGATGCATAGTCCAGGGTATAGGGCCAAAGACCAGGGTCTAAATGCTCAATGGTGGGCCAGGAGCTGTCGTATTCTATACCATAGTCAGCCATGACTTGGAAGCTAGAGTTGCCAGACATTTGAAGGAACGGAAGACGGACACCTGTAACGTTGAATTAATATTACTACCTGGTCATTGTGTCATAGTCAGCGATGTTCTCAACACTATAGTTTTTGTATTTAAGTAAATAGTAATTAATGATATGTTAAGAACTAGGAGGGGAGATGTTGGAACTCCTCTATTAACTTATAGCTCTACTATCGCGTTAGGTACTTAGATAAACTAAATTACTTATAAATGTTCTAAATTAAGTGAGTGTATTGTTTACTTTATACCGTTTACATACGGGGGAAGCGCTAAAAGGTAGTCCGCGAAATTCAAATTCTCTTACGATTTTTGCACTTTTCTGCTCATTTTCTGGTTGTATGTTGAATAAAGTATAATTCGCGACAGTCACAAATATAAATTTACAGAATTATAATCATTAGAATCAGTAATACAACTCCATAAGTTAGTATAATCCTCAAATGTCAAGATTACATCAAATAGTCATTCAATAGAGTAATATGAATTATAACCTAAGTCTCAAATTTAGATAATTAAAGTAAACAAAGGGGATAACATATCAAAAAAATATCTTTGTAATGGTAATTCACATAAAATGGCAAAAAAAGGTTCCGTTTTCTTTTAAGTACTGATTTAAGAAATAATAATTAAAAAATAATCATAACGTAATTATTTTTATCAATTTTCGGTTTTAAACAAGTTATTAAAAAAAGGAAATTTTCTGGTATAAAATATTTTATGATACTGGTAACAATGCAGGAGTTGGGGCTTGGATTTTCCTGATTAATTTCTCAGTGCCGTGGATATGAAAGCCGGTAAACAAATACTAGAAGGTAATACTAGATAGTATAGTTTAGTAATACTAGAAGGTCTGCTGGAAGAAATTTCTTAAGAAATAAGCAGTACCTTTGTACTAAAATTATAACTATGTCGTATCTCTATGTATTTAACTGTGTGTACATAAATAATAAAATAAATAAATAAATAAATAAATAGAAATACTATTATTATTAATATTATAATTTTACTCGTCTGTTAATTTAAAAAAATTACTTGATTGCCATTACAACTACAGTAACCATTGACGTATGAAAATTTGAATATCGCGTTGAAACTCAAAGACGTCGCACAGGAATAAAATAATAATGTTACCGAAAAATACTAACCCTTAATGCTTTCAAAAGGAATATTGGCAAAGTGAGAAATCTGAACCATTTGTTCAGCAATCTCCTCTTTTATGACATTGTAGGTAGCTGTCGCCCAGTAGCTCTGAGGAGTTCTATGACTGATGGAATGCAGTGCGATCTCAAAGCCCTTGTTGTACAGTTCATTGACAAGGCGGTAGTTGGTATACTCGTGACTGACGTAGAAGGTAGCTCCTGCGGGGCAGCCATCGGAATTATTGCGATCGTAGAGGACATTGCGGTAGGTTTCTATGTTTCTAATGTTGACTCCATCGTCGAATGTGATAGTGACGAACTGTAAAACAATAATTATTTAGTGTCAGGTCCATTATAAAAATGTTTGAACCCGCCAGAATGGTACACCTCGTGCTACGGCCACATATCCTACCATACAGTTTAAACTGATCTCGCATTGTATAGGATTTCCGTACAATGAGAGGTCAGATTATACTGGAATACTATAGCTTGATATGAAGCCGTGCATACCTACTAATTGTAACTGTGGCCTAGTCATAACCTGTAACTATGTGTACATTGTATAATAAATAAACAAATTATATTATTATAAGTCCCTAAAGACCGTAATGAGAGACATTGATTTCAAAAGTTAGAAGTCAGAGTATATTTAGTACCTACTCAGTAAAAACCATGAAAAAATATTGATGTTTATCATAATCAAACCTCTAATCTCAACTTCTCGACTAGACTTCTTCACGACTTCTGTGAAAATCAATCGATTCAATATTACTATACAAAGTGATTAATAAATTGTAATATGTACACATTGATGAAAATAACACGACTTGATTTGAATGACTTTGGTGTTAATCGCAATAATTATGTAAAAACGAAGTCTTGTGATCGGATAAGGAACTCTTGTGCATAATTTAATGCTTCTAGACCCACCGGATTAGGCTGTGCGTTGTCTGTCAGTAAATTATGGAATATACCTATTTAAGATTTATATAAAGTACTAGCAGCCCGTCCCGGCTTCGCACGGGGTAGACAATTATCATTTTAAGACTCATTTTTCTACACCTTCGGTTACATTGTTCAAATTTTACCAAGGATCCCTAATTTTTTTCAAAATGAAATGTAGCCTATGTCAAATTGGAAGAATGTAGCATTCTATTGGTGAAAGAATTTTTTAAATCAGCCCAGTACTTTTGAGCCTATTCATTACAAACATACAAAAATAGGTACAAATCTTTCCTCTTTATAATATTATTATTATTATTATTTTTAGTGTAGACTATCGGGGACATCCGAATCGGCACACTTTCAAAACAAAATCCCGCGCTCACGGATGTCCACCGCTCCTTTTTGCGACGAAAAAAAAAATGAAAATGAAATGAATGAAATGAATGAAAAAAACTTTTGTTTACACAAATTTATCAGACTCTATTATAATGATCACAGATGTCTGACCACCTCGGCTGGTTTTTACAAACTTCTTTTTTTTTATTTATTTATAAAACAGAAAAAAAAACAGGGCTCAGCAAAAATCTGATGCTGCAATGTTATTGGTTGAATTATAGGGGCCGAGCTTTGCAAGCAAGAATAGTTCTTATAGTGGTCCGATTCGGATGTCCCCGATAGTACACATTTTTTGTTAAAACAAAAAAAATAAAATACATAAAATAAATGCTACTAGGGTATATAGATGAATAATAGTATTTTCTTGAATTATTAATACCTGAGGAGTATCCCTTGGTAAGAGACCACCAGGAATGTCCGTAGATGAGCACCTGCAGTCGGGTAGTTTGCACAATTCTTCATCACACTCTTCTGCCAATGGAAGTTCAATTGGATCAGGCGTTGTTGGTTCGGGAGTTTGAGTTGTTGGTTCGGAAGTTTCAATTGTTGGTGCAGGGCTAGTCAATGGTTCAGGGGTCTGCAATGGTTCAGGTGAAGACAACTGTCCTCCAACAAGAGCTATCGCTAATCCCACGAATATAAAAGAAAATATCACAACCGACCTCATTTTGTTAACCTATTTTCCAAATGAGTAGATTGAGATCCCTTCCTGGTATTTATATAGAACACCAATCTTAAATTTTGATTGATTATCATGTAATACGTTTATCGATTTAATCTGCGAGTAACACGTTGACTGCAGTATCATGATTACTGCATGGTAAACGTGATAGCAGGTCAATGCGTACGGTAAAACTCGCATAATGGCCAGGTGAAGACGTAAAATTGTGTACTCACCACGGGCAGTAAAAAAGAAAGCCCTCTATCGCATATTTACAACCCTCGCCTGCGGTTCGGGTCACAAATACCTGCGATTTCGGGCTTTCTTTCTTTTACAGCCCTTGGTAAGTAATGTACTATTGTGGTTTCCGGAAAACGTCTTTTTTCTTTCTTTTTTATCTTGGGAAAGCCACACACACACTGTACGTACGATGATGAAAAATATAAACCTACTGGTTTAACTACGCTACGATTTTATTATAATTACAGTTTATGAATGTTACACACAGGAATTTGGTAATACCAACAGATATAATAACGTCGACGATTTCATTGACTGTAGTCAATCTAATCTAAATCTAAATGACAAAAATGATAGAAATACGTATACACCGTGCCATTTTAGTCGTCTTACAAAGACAGCACTTCATGTATCCAATGACTACTAATCATTAAAAAAAATTATGAACATTTTTTTAATTTTTTTTTAATTATTATTTAAGACGCATGACATAGTTTAAAACACCCTGTTACGAGTGCAGTCCGAGCCTTGTGTTACAAGGGTGCCGCGGAATGGATTTAGATTAACCCGGCGCCAATGACGCTGGGTCATATTGACCCGAGGTGATTTCAAACGGCCATATTTTGTATTTTACGTGCATTGTGGTTTTAAACGTTCTAGTAGCTGGAGATACAGTACCCCTCCACCCGTACCGCTAGTGAACTCATTGCGACGTCACCTGCGCAGGGAGATACAGGTGCGTCAAGAAAAAACGGGTAAATATGACCCAACGTCATCAATGGCGTACTGTTTTCGTGACATATTTTTATTTGTATTTTTTGTGTTTATTTGTTCATTTTATTGTTTGCTTTTAGGAATTTGGCAAATATGTCTTTCATAAATCGCTCTGGATGAATATTAGAGATCTTAGTGGAATCGGACTCCAATAATGACACGTATGAAGCTTCCTCGGACAACGAATACAAAAATCACGTATCAGAATAGCGGGACGGGGTGCCCTCGGAAGAGCCTCCCCAGAAGGTTCCTGGAGCTCATAGGAGATGTCAGGTGTGTCCTTCAAAAAAGGATAAGAAAACTAATCACACTTGCAATGCTTGCCAGATTTACATATGCCCTGATCATTACATCCTATACTGCGAAAATTGTAGCAGTTCCATGGCTAGGTATGAGGAAACTGAAGTCTGATTATAAGTTTAATTGAAGTTCCTAAGTGCGTATGATCTCTCTATTAGTAAATAAGATTTTAGTTTTGTTATTTTAGTAAGTTTTCTATATGAAAATTTAAACAATTACTCAAGTTTTTTTTAAAGTTGATTTTACATGTGTTCTGAAAAAAGTTAATAAAAGTTAATTTTATGAATATATTGGCATTTTTGTTATTTTATCCAGTAAATAATAACACAAACTAATACTTGAATCATTAAAACAGGCTGATAACATTACATAACATTTTGAAAAATGCTGGTAAACTTCGGGTCACCATGACCCGGTGTCATAGTCCGCGTTATTATTTTCACGTCATTGGCGCCGGGTTAAGTTACAATAGTAAGAAACAAATTTTTGCGTTAGGGTGAATGAACTATGATAAAGACATTGCCGCTCCATTCCGCGGCGCCCTTGTGACACAAGGTTTGGACTGCACTCGTAACAGGGTGTTTTAAACTATGTCATGTGCTATAATAATAATAAAAAAAAAAAAAAAAAAAAAAATATTGAATGATTGGTAGTCATTGGATACATGAAGTGGGCTGTCTTTGAAAGACGACTAAAATGCCACGGTGTATACGTGTAGGTACATATCTTTCTGTTCTAAACTTCTTGTCTGTTGATACGTTTCTAGATAAATGGTTAAATAAATAAATTTAAAAGATCTTCTAATACATTTACTTTATTCCATTTACATCAAATAGTAACTATTCCATATCCAAAATGGTAAATACTAAGTCTTACCTCAAAACTGTTTATTTAAAGTTAGACTAAGTTTCAAACTGAAACGTAGTCTAGCCTTTTAAATACTTTAAAATACAGTTACAGTCTAAAACTTTATTGTAGAAAAAGATGTTAATAACATTTTTGCAATGCCAGGTGTCAAGTATCTGCTTAAAGGCACAGTTCCACTGCTGCGCAGGATGACATGGAGAGGTTATGATGCACTTTAGCTGCGCGTGTTCATGTTTGGTAGCCACGTATCCGCATGTAGCGTGAAGCTACACGTGCGTAGCATAACTGTGAGCTGCAATGGAACTGCGTCTTTACACTTGAGTCGAAGACAAGCATCACATTGTCAAATAATTTAATGGACGCGACATTCTACAAAGTAACGTTAACTTATTTCAAGTTAGCGGGTTAACTTTGAATCTCTACATACAGATTAAGTACTTATACGTCATTGGTGATACGTTTGAGTCAATGAGAAAAATTTCTTAAGACTAAGTTATAATAGACGATTTCGAATTCTTATATTTGACACGTTATATTAGGTTGGCAAGTGTAAAATTTTGATTTGTTACGTCAGAGGTTCCAAGAAAGCAGAAGTTTCATGGAGGTTAAAAGGTTTTTAAAGACTCTTCAAGTAGGTATGATACAAATAAACGATAGTGTGGAAATCATTAATAAAATCATTAAAAGATTAAGACTTATCAATGAGTCAAGTAGAACAAATGAAACGAAACTGACTGATCATAATAATAATCACAACAGTATTAAAATTGAAAACTAAAGTAGCATATAAAGACAAGAAAAGAAAACAAAGAAACTAGAATCACACAATTAGACCAGTCTCAGAACCTCAAAAAACACAGAATCCTTACACTAAACACAGACATTACAACTATTTATGTTACATAATATCACTATAGAGTATGTACAAATAACATCGACGATTACATACCAAAGATAAGAGTTATCACTCAAAGGAATAAAGCTATCACATTCCTAATACAATAAGTTACTAGAACTAGCTTACTGGGTAAAATATTTACAACTGGCGAATTTTAGAAAGCAGCTCTATGAATTGATACAAGTGTAGATACTTGTCACGGAATTCTAGATGACTTCTGTGTCATAATTTAGTGTTATTAAGACTTAATTTGCCATATATATTCTTAAAGATGACACTTTGGAAAGAGCCAGAAAGAATTCGTCTTATATAGGATAAATTGATGAGAATTTAATTTTTTCTGTATGTAACCAAAATACCGTTGATATGCCTTTCACAGAACTGTTTCCTATACTTAAATTAACCGATATTATATCATGGCATGAACGAAATCATTTTCCTCATGAGGTAGAAAATCAATATGTGTAAACGTTTACACAATAAAAATATTAATATTTACATTCGGCACATAAATAAGAAGAAAATGCCTCAAATCTATAACTATCAATATTAGAATATTAACAAAAGCACTATTTACAATTTTGTACATTTAAAAATAAAATAAGTTAGTAATACTGTAAATAATTTTAAAGCTTAATCTTCAGAAAATTAAATGTTATCTAAAATACTAATTAAAATTAATAATCAGTCAGCGATTTATAATAAGGACTTTGTTATAGACGAATTTAATGAAAACGAAATAACATCAACTAAAGAGACGTATAAAAGAAAATAATTAGATAATAGTGAAGCTTAATCAGATCGAAATATGCAAGAGAGCTCTAAACTATAAAAACTCTCGCTAGATTAATGCTCCCTCACAGTATTAAGTTCAGTAATAAAATCTTCCAAGGTAAGTGTGTTATTTCTAAAATAAATTATTTGTTCGTTAAGTCACATGTTTAGTTGTCTTATAAAATAGTAATAGCTTCTATAAACTTTTTCATGTCTAAATCATTTAGGCCTTGTAGTTACTTAAAAGTTAATAAAAGAATTGCAATATGCGACAGATTTTAGAAAATCTTTCTTAAATTTTAAGAGAATCAAGAAATAAATAAGATATTATATTGCTTCTTGTATCTCCAGTATTCATTGCCTCATTCATATTCTTCAGCAACAGTAACCATTTCGAATCTCATAACATTAACTACTACAAATCTGTCACCACCAAAACCGGTTTTAAAATAGAAGTCAACCAAACTTAATCATTCTTCAAATGAATCATCGATATCTTTCATAACATTGACTTCACTAAAATAATCAAACGGGCATTTTACACGAACCAAGATGATAGGTGTTTCTTTATTAATTACAAACATGGTGGTCACGTTTAAACCGGCAAATCTCGCATTCGACTCTGCAACACCAAACGAAGCGGCATCGGCATTTCTCTTCGTGATCTCTTACTCGAGTTTGATAGCCTCGACCGCAGCAGAGAAGGCGACAGCCGTCAAGACCAGCTGATGTTCTGTTGCAAGTACGGCCGCGGGTGCCCAGGATTCCCAATCTGGAAAGAGAGATATTGTTGCATTAAAAGTGAAGTATAATAATTAGTGATCGGATATTTGGATGCATATTCACCTAAAGTTGAGATGTTTGCTATTATGGAAAGCGCTTTTGTATCGAATAAATCCCGCGGTTCCGGTGTTTTATTTTTATTTTAACTAACACACACCACTCCTACTCTTACACCCTACATACACATATTTGCATAAGGGATTAAAATACTTTTAAATAAATATGCATCTGAATAGTTGTGCAATCCAAGAATCCCGGGTTTTTTTTTTTTTTTTAATAAATAATATTTTAGAAGTCGCTAATATTTTAGTAGTTATGCATTGCCGGTATTCCTGGGACTATCACGGAATATTTTCTTACAAAAAAAAATTTAAGAAGCTGCTTCCATACTTTCACTTTCATAGCTAATAATTAACTTTAGGTAAATATGCATCCGATTATCCGATCTCTAATAATAATAATACAAGGTGATTTTTTTTTTAAATATATATCCCATAACCCTAGGGTATGAATGAGGCCTTATCAAAGAATTAGCTGGCATATAAATTATATTTCATATATCATTTATTTTTTTTGTTTTCATTTTTCATACATTACTCGTATAATTTGACAGTCACGATTACTCCCTACGTGAAATATGACAAAGTCGCATTTTCTTAGCTTTAAATATGAATGAAAATTAATTATTCGTATTTATCAACGCAACTTAGATACCTACACACATCGAGGGTCTCAGTTTCATCAGTTTGTCAACGTCACAAAGGTAACAATCCGTCATACGGGTGACAATTTTTGACCTATATGATGATATACCTTTATAATTGATGATAATTATCTTCGAAACTATGCATTTTTGGACCACATATTCTAGAATTTTTTGTATTTTTTTTTATATCCCATAACTCTAGGGTTATATTCTACCCTAGTTATGGGATATCAAAAAAAAAAAAAAAACACGTTGTAGATGTACTCGTACTGTCGTTAAAAAAAGAGGAAGAGGCATTAATAGTGAAATTGTCAAAAAATTGTTATGGGCCTAGTATTGGTCCTTGTGGTATTCTACGTGATAATGCAAAAATAAGGGATGTATATTTTATCTGAACATAACACAACATCACACATATATGTATATTCTCCGAAGAGTTGGACAGAGCTGATCCTATAAGACCCACATTTCGACAGTTTTAAGTCCCATGTAATAAGGCCTATCTCCATCAACCGGGCACTAGTCCAGACTTCAGGCTGCTACTGAGAAATTTTAAAACTGAAATTTAATTAGTCAACAAGCGTTCTCATAATCAAAATCGATCGTACCTAGTCAAACACCATTTATCTCTAAGACCAACGTTGAAACCGTTGAAGCTATATAAAGGTCACTCTCATGAGAGACTGATTTATCTGCTGGGATTCAGGAGGGTTCAGGGTTCTCTTCGAGAGGGAGTGGGCTGTCATCTGCCACGCGCTCTCAATGTACGGGTTGGTAGATGTAACATGTCTTCGAATGATTGGTTCTAGGACATACCGGTCTTCTCACGATGTTTTCCTTCACCGTTTTGAGAGCATATATTATGTGATGAAATTATTTACACAAAGTAAAACGCCTGCCTGGGTTCAAACCCACTAACTACAAGTGTTAAGTCGGGACTGTTACCACTGGGCCACGACCGCTCACAGAGAGCTCCTAGAGCTTATTTTGTGCTAATATAAACAACTTGGAAGATATTTATTTCATAGGAAACTTACTCATCATTAGGTTCACAGTAATCTGGCGAGTCCTCCAAGTAGACGAGATCAGTCTTGTTAGGTTTCTTCATGTCCATGTGCATTGGCCGCAACTTTCTTATATTCTTGCCCCTCTTGCGTTCGACGACCTGAAAATAGGTTTAAAGCTATGATGAGTTTTTGAACGTTAAATCATTGAAGCATGGAACTGTAATGGAAAATTGTTGATGTTTAATTACACTCATTACTGTACATCTTCACTCATCCTCATACACTCACACACACACCCTCACATACCTTACACTACACTTCACTCAAGCGCGCCTCTTTTTCCTTTTTGTTTACTCTACTTGCATGTTCTTTTTAGGGTTCCGTAGCCAAATGGCAAAAAACGGAACCCTTATGGATTCGTCATGTCTGTCTGTCTGTCTATCCGTCCGTATGTCACAGCCACTTTTTTCCGAAACTATAAGAACTATACTGTTGAAACTTGGTAAGTAGATGTATTCTGTGAACCGCATTAAGATTTTCACACAAAAATAGAAAAAAAAAAAACAATAAATCTTGAGGGTTCCACATACTTAGAACAGAAACTCAAAAAAAAATGTCATCAAACCCATACGTACTGTACGGTAACCCATGCAGTCTCTATGGATAAGTCTTCAAAAATGATATTGAGGTTTCTAATATCTTTTTTTTTTCTAAACTGAATAGTTTGCGTGAGAGACACTTCCAAAGTGGTAAAATGTGTGTGTGTGTCCCCTGTAACTTCTAAAATAAGAGAATGATAAAACTAAAAAAAATATATGATGTACATTACCATGTAAACTTCCACCGAAAATTAGTTTGAACGAAATCAAGTAACTAGTTTTTTTTTTTTTTATACGTCATAAATCGAAAACCGCAATTTACCTTTCATTCAATCAACTCAAATATAAAAATAAAATAAAACAACTTTTATATTATGTTACTTGCTGCTACGGAACCCTTCATGGGCGAGTCCGACTCGCACTTGGCCGCTTTTTTTAATTACATGTTTCTCAATTCTATATATTTTGTATAATGATAAGTGGAAGAGCGGAGTCTCCTAACACAAGCATTTCCTTGTCATGTAATGCAAACCAAGTATGTTAATTGAAATAAACATTTATTTTTTATTATAAATTTTTGTTTTTGTTTTTAAGCAACAAGCAGTAGTTGAATTTGACTTTAATACTTTTCTCTGTCTGTATTTTATTGAATAAGTGAAAAACAAAAAATCATGCATATTCCCTATTGGGGTGCTGGTCTCGTGTTGTAAATATGTATAACAAAATTGAACAAGCAATAATAAATTGATTGAATAGATTTGTTAGTTTTCTCTGTTTTCGGCTGGATACCATACCATTCTGATAATTATATTAATCTTTGCAAGAAATTTCATTTACAGCCACTTATTAATCATCGTAGACTAGCAAATTGCACTTTTCTTTTAAAAATTATTTCCTTTTTAGATTTAATCCACCTATCTCTATTCCTTTTTCCTTATCTAAATATAGGCAAAACTCATACATGGTGCGAGCGATTAAGGACTTTAATATTCTTTGTAAAGAGTTCTCATTTGACCCATTTACCACCAAAACCTATTCTGCGCGTACTCAGCTGAACGCTGACTTCTTTAGAAGTGCATAGTGCTTATTGTACCTTAAATATATTCATACGTTTCTATCGTGCTTGTTAGTGATCCTAAGATTTCTACTGCTTTTCTGTTTTTACCCATGAGAACCTGTAGTTGGCTCTATGTTTCATATTCAATTGTTATCCATCTGTTATAGCTGTTGGTTCTCCTATAAATAAACCAACACAAACCTTAACATGCGAAGCTCCTTCATATCTAGTAGACAGCGCATCGCCAACCATTCGCAACTGTGGTAAACGACGCCAGCAGACACGGACTGAGCAGGATCCCGACATGCCGTGACACTTACAGACGCGTTGCATTCGACCACGCACAGCCTGTGAGTATAATAATTTTATATGAATCCTATAATCAATGATATTGTTATTTGTTCAATATTCTTCTAAATAACATAATAAGTAACATTACTATTAACACTAAACGAGATATTTAGCATGTTTACTTTATGATACGAGTTCCCGATATTAACTGTTACCTGGTTACTGTTATGAGTTTCTATTAGCTGTGTAAAAACCGAAGAAGTGCCGAAAAAAGTCCGCAAGCGGACACAGTGAGTTTCGTGTGTCGGAAACAGATTCGAATTGCGGTAGCGGTAGTGAGCGCAAAAACGAACAAGTAAGAGGGTAGACCGTTTTGTCTGCTCATAAACACCCGCAATGACTTCAGTTTATCCGTGATCATGGTGCTTGCAACAGCGCCGAAATATCGGGAATTCATATCAAAAAGTAAACATGGTAAATATCCCGTTTTGTGTTAATAGTAATGTTAGTGACCAATCAATCTGCCTAGCCTTTTCCCAACTATGTTGGGGTCGGCTTCCAGTCTAACCGGATGCAGCTGAATACCAGTATTTTACATGGAGCGACTGCCTATCTGACCTCCACAACCCAGTAACTGGGTAACACGATACCAATTGGTAAGACTGGCAGTCAGACTTGTGGGCTTCTGACGACCCGTAACGACTGTCAAAGATCCACGAATGACAGCCGGGACCAACGGCTTAACGTGCTTTCCGAGGCACGGAGGAGTCTCGGTATGTAAAGATGGTCACCCATCAACGGACCAACCCCGGCAAGCGTAGCTTAACCTGACGGATCGACCCGTGCGGCTGTTATTACTAAGCCACGAGCTCCTCAGTAATGTTAGTGACCATGACAGTTTAAAAACTTATAACATAATAAAGTTTTAATGGTTTCTTTAACGAAATCTCCAAACGGCTGGTTGACACTTCCCGTGAGCCAAAGGCTGGCTTTTACCTTGGCCAGAGACTAAACATTGCCGTACAACGTGGCAATGCCGCTAGTGTCTTGGGTACATTACCATTGCAGTCGACAGCGCTGCGGAGGAATTTTTCGTCGCCATATTTTAGTTTTAGTTAGATTAGGATTATATTTTTCATTAATTACATATTATTCTAATTCTGAATAATCAAATAAAGTCGGTTCGGGAAGCTACGCAATATCTTCTCGTCCCACATACCGCAGTGTCTCAAGACGAAAGTCTTTGACCAGTGCGTGTTGCCAGTGATGACATATGGCACTGAAACGTGGTCGCTCACAATGGGCCTTATTAGAAGGCTAAAAGTCACCCAAAGGGCAATGGAGAGAGCTATGCTTGGAGTTGCCCTACGTGATCGAATCAGAAATGCAGAGATCCGCAGAAGAACCAAGGTAACCGACATAGCTCGAAGAATTGCCAAACTTAAGTGGCAATGGGCAGGGGACATTGCGCTCAGAACAGATGGCCGTTGGGGCCGAAAGGTTCTGGAATGGCGACCGCGTAGCGTTGGAAGGCCTCCCACAAGGTGGACCGATGACCTTATGAAAGCCGCAGGAATCCGCTGGATGCGGGAAGCACAGAACCGGTCGAGGTGGCGGTGCTTCGGGGAGGCATATGTCCAGCAGTGGACGTCTTTCGGCTGAAATGATGATGATGAAATAAAGTACTTCTTACATATTATTTTTATTTTCAATATTTGTTGTTATTGGACCACTTCCCTAGATCATGAACAAATATAAAATAAACAACTTATATTTTCAAAAAAATTTAGTGAGCTATGTTTTGCATACCATCTACGTAAGCATTTATTATCACCGTTATTAGTATTATTACTTTTACAGTCTACTGCTGGAAGTGTTTTATAGACTCGTTACTGGTTGTTACTTATTCTGCAATCTACAGTCCTAGTTAGTTACTAACCCTACGTCCAGCCTCATTGTTGTGTAGGTTCACCAGTCCTTCGTCAGTGTTTTTGTCTTCTTTGGAGTCAGAAAAGTCTTTACTGAACATCTCCCCGTATCGTATGTCCTGGAAATAAGCAAAGATTTTATTTGATTTTACGGTTGCTACCCTAAATTGATACATACAAACAATTTTGTTCACGCCCAAAGATTTAAAAGTCAAATCGAGTAAAAAAGTCTCAATTAATGAATCAATAAATCTGCTATCTCAATTATCTTTATCTTCTGTTGAAGCTAGAAAATAATCTACAGGTATTTATTATTAGGTTAGGCGTCTTTTGGCGAGTCTCTCAGCGCCTAGTGTCTAGAGTGACACTTAAAATCGTTCATCCGACGCGGGCTGGCAACGTCGCATTTCTAGAGGTTTTGCGTGATTATTTTATTAAATTTAAATCAAAATACAATTAAAGCCAAGCACTAGATCGTTGTATTTGAAGTTATTTTTAACACTACTACTTTCATTAAATTTAATAAAGTAATCACTAAAAAGCTCTAGAAATGCAAGGTTGCCAGCCAACGCGGGAAGAACGCTCTTAAAAAAATTACGAAAACGAGGAAACGTGTGTAAATATAAGGGACCTGTCATACAACCTATGCGCAGTCCAATGGAACTTTTTACCTAAGCTTATTCTTTAAACTCAACTCCAGTTGACCATACATTAAGCTTCCTAATACATGTATGTGTACATTCGAACTCTTACCTCGGAACATCCTCCCCACTGCCAATGCCTCGGCGTGCGCTTTCTGACACGGGAGTCGCAAGAGCACTCGTTGAGTTCCCCGCGACTGCAGGCGCGCGCTACTGCATGCGCTAACGCAGCCGCTGACAGCGCGTGCACGAATGCTGACTCACGAGATTCTGAAAAATTATGAGACCTATGTAAGAGTGTTTTTTCTGAAAAAATTATACCTACGCTTACACAATGTAAAGACTTGAAGTTCTGAAGTCCTGTATACGGAAAAGCGCGTAGAAATTATGACAAATTAATAAGAAAGTCTCTGATTTTAAACATACGATTACTAATGGCACAATACAGCTGAAAAAGCAGTAGCCGCATCTAATTGGGGATAAAACTGACAAAATAGACCAGGCAAAGTCAAACTTAACGATAGCAATCATGAAACCTCCAGAGATAATATCCACACGATAACACCATATAAAGGACGCATACAAGACTAAGTTAAGAAGAATGTTCTAGATAAATATGCTCAATATTTCTTTATCTCTGCTGACCAGATGTCCATTGAATTCACAAGACCGCTCCTTTGTTATTTTTCTCACGTTGGATTTGTTTTATTCAAACGGCATAATATAATAATTTCATAACAGTCACGAGACTAATGCAATGCTCAGCATTGATTGAATGCTAATCTAACAGCGAATAGTGCCGCAGAAGCAAAATCTGCGAAATCCATTCAAATTCTAAAATTGAAACTGAAAATCTATACATAAGTTCGTTGACCAGTAATCTTTGAAGCAACCAAGAAATTAGATCCCCTAAAAGGCATGCAACCACATCCTGACACCCATAGTACTAAGGCACCAGAGGAGGGTGGAAGCTCTATAGAACTGGTTGCGTTGTTAGTAGTTTACAGTAAACAAACTGAGCAACTCCGTCAACAAAACACACACGAAGTAATCGACATATGAAAATAAACATTTCACGTCTAAGACGATGAAGTTCTATGAAACTGGTCTTGATGTAAACTTATACACAAACTTTGATTTTGATCAGCAACGGAAGACCGCGTCAAATAGTATATTCAGATGATTCCCGTTTGTTAATAAGAATAACAGGGTACTGAGTGCATATCGTCGTGCACCTTGTCTTTTCACAACTGGGCTTGAGAAGTATGGAGGCAATGGATCAGCTGTGTTATTGTCTTGAGAGAGTGAAAGAAACGGGTTTCTGTGTTTATGAGTAAGTAGGTACTCACTGTTTACATCTTTCAAGACTATTTAAGACCGCTTGTGTGAGAGTGATTTACGAGTAAAAGCTAACACATACAATAAATTTATAAATGAGTGTGCCATCTCTGACTTCATCCTTGTTTGCTTACAGAACTATTAGATAATCGTTTTGTCGTTACCAAATATAACGAAGTGTGTAATCTCAGACACTACTTTTGGCTTTACTCAAAGATATATATCATAATTTTGTTTATGGATCCCAGAAACCTCTCCGATAGTACAAAATAATAAATGACATATGTGATTCTAATAAGACCAAAAATCAATTTTCTAAATGTCTTCCAGACTTAAGTTGTCGGAAGATAAACATTCTTGATGATGGACAAGCGTTCGAAGACGTAAACGTACTTCAAACAACACATGGAACGCTTGCTGCGATCCTTTTGAACTTAAGCGATGAGTGGTATTTAATATTTCTGTGTGTGGATTGCGGAAAAAGCTTGAGAATAAGTTGATATTATCTAATACAAAATCATGATCTGTTTTGAGTAGAATGGTTGGTATATTTTGCATTTAAAGTTCTCTTACAAACTAGTGCGTTGCAATTGTATTGCAGTTTTGATGAAATCAATATTTCTTCCTACCATATCAATCCATGTTTAGCATGTCAATTTAAATATATAAGGTGAGCAACTAAAGTGCATTAACACCGTCATTTATCATCAAAATTGACAGTAATTATCTAAGTATTAACACCCATATCTACTATAATAGAGGAAGTTTTTTTTTTTTTTTTTTTTCAAGTATAATCCTTGTTTTCGCGTTTTTTGCTTTTTTTAGTACAGCGTTTACTCACGATAGAGTGCATTAACATCATATACAAAATTACACACTCAGACTCGGAACGGTTGTCTGTAGGTCATATTTGTACTGCAATACTTACTGAACTTGAGCACACCTCCGAAGATATCCGTAGAATTCTCCACAGTACTACAATTCCACCGGCTGTGTCGGAACTGGTGCTGACACTCTTCCACTGCCTGCAGCGCACCAGTCTGAAGGACCTGGAAGGAGTATAATACTGATTAGAACATAAATCTATAAAGAATAAAAACAAAATAAGAAGTTAACTTAGGTAGCACATCAATGTCAATATTTAAAGTGCAGGGTGTGAATATGGAGTTGTGGCGCAAACTATGTCCCACCTCTTATCCTGCCCTCTGTGCCCCAAAAACTGCAGCCATAGTGACCTCTGTGCTGACGCCAACGATGCCGTGGAATTGGCGAAGTTTTGGGCCAAAAATCAATCTAATTCACTGTCGTAGCATCGTCACGACGAAGAAGAACAACATTTATATATAATATAATATAATAACTAATATAACCGTATATCATGTCAATACTCGAGAACAAATGAAGTCAAAAGTTTCGGGTCATGGACATAATTATTTCTGAACTTTGGAACCTTGATCACAATAGAAAATACTTTCAATACTCCAGATAGATAATTGTATATATAATAGTATAAATATTGCCAAACTTTACTAACTACTCCAAGAAATCTTAACAATTAACCTACTTCTTTCAGAATTCTGATAATACTTTACATTCTTCGTCCTTACACGGTATACTTTAACGAAAACTTCTGGACATCAAATGACTATAAAAATTCATACCACGACGTGAAAATATTTAGTGGAAGCGGTAAAATATTTAAATTATATCCCAAATCGGTGTTTAGTCTTTTACGCGAAATATAGAAAAATGTTAAATCTGGAACAAAAAGTTTTAAAGGACCAGCTTTTGAAAATTAAGCTAACAAGGTACAGATGGGTGTTCCGAGTGACCTAAATATGATAGAATACGAGAGTGGAGCTCTTTTCAGAGATTTTTGAGGAGTCCTTTTCATAAAACTTGCTCTAGTTTTTCTGTAATATTTATTTTCTCTCTTTTTTTAACCTACTTTTAGAGTATGCTTTGGTAAAAGAAGCTATTTCTGCTCTCATTGGCATAAATTAAAGATGAGTTCGCAATACTTCCTCCTTATAAACTTCAATGAATGATTGAATTAAATGCATCGATCCCAGCTTAGTTTGACCAGACTCGATTAGTCAAATGAAACCAAAGATTCATACTGGCCCCTAGAGCCTCATGTTTCATGAGGCTTAAGAGACCATTGTATATCAAGGAGTAAAGAACGAAGGGCGTGATAATGGTAGGATATGGAAGGATTATTAGAGCTGTACCGGATATGCATCCTTAAGTAGGCAATGGAATTGTGAAGAGACGGCTAATATATGAATATATATTGGTTATCTATGGGATCTTAAAAAAGTTATTGCACCTTTGAATCGTCATCATTATCAGCTTAGTTCTTAAGGTTATCTAATGCTGCACATTGGTCTTTCTAATCACATATCAGTTGGATCATCGTTCTCTGCTATCTCAAATAGAAGAAAAATTATTCACATGTGGACTCTTTGAAATAATTAAGATTATTGGTACATGCGTTTCTGAGCCATATTCAAAACTGTTTAATACCTTACGAAGTAACTACGTAAAATTGTATATAAATTAAAATCAAACAACAACATAATAATTAAAATACCTACAATCCATGTAACCGTTTATTTACCGCAGCTCTGGCGGCAATAAATCAGATCGATTAATTCAATAATTCTTACATTATCTACAAAGCGATCTCAATTAACTTCGACATCGTTAAGATTAAATTTTATGTCGTTATCAAAGTGAATTGCGAATGGTAATTGTATGTTTTTATTAACTAAAATAAAACTGTCATTAATGCTAAAGTTAGGGTCAGTTTTCTTATATGCGATCGTTATGTAACTTTGTGGGATGTGGTCATTAAATTAATCTTGGTTATTTAATTCCTTATTAAGTTTATGACTGGTTGTGTGGATATTCTTGAGGATATTATTTTCATGACTTGCTTTATTTTCATCTTTCAATATTATGGTTAGGAGTTTTCGGTATCTTTAGGAACTTTTATTTGATTTGAAACAACAAAAGATAATTAATGCGTTTTCTAATCATTTTCTCCTATCGGTGTAAATTATATAAATCTGCAACTCAATATGTAGCTTCTTCTTTTCTATAACCATTTATGATGACAAGACAACCATTGTCCAAGTTAATACTAGTATTTGTATGAATAAAAGGATGACTTATTCTATTTATAATATCTTGTAACAATGAGTCAATGATTTGATTTTCATCCAGTATTTTCATGATTTTGTGTAAAAAACTAATTTGATGCACAAATCTATCGTCTAATTACGAAATCACCACTTACGTTCGCGTAAATGGAACAGTATCCTTGTTTCTCAGTAATACGATTTTACGAGCGCCTTATAAAGTCGTTTGTTCCGTATCTGTCTTTAAGAGTTCCTTTAATTTGATTTTAATCATTTTAATTTTATTGTATACCAGTTTTGTTTACCGGTTTGGCTATTTTAGTGTCTGCATCCTTAATTTTGTTTATAGCATGGTTATTAAACATGGAATTAATGTAACGGCATCATACCGGCTTTTTACAAGTGGCTAATTAAAGATTTTTCAATATAATTTGCAATTTTACCCAATTTCATGATTAAAAAACTCAATAATATGTACATTTTTAAATGTTCCCTTTAATTTTGTAGGTTCTGCTTATACTTAATTGTAATTTCAAACTTTTATTATAACTGCATTATCTTGACTCTTAACTGTTTTGTAAATTAACATGTCCATAACATAAGAGAGCCGGATGATCCGAAAGTTCTGAAACTCAGGACCTTCCTACTACAGACACCTTTCTCTATTTAAGATTGTGCATTTTATTAACCACTGCCAGTCAAAATCAAAATCAAAATATTTTATTTAAAAAAAAACCCAGATGGGCACTTATGAATCGGTTGAAGCTAGGTTCAAATTGGTCGTTTCCACTCCACGGTATGGTGTTGAGATAAATAAATATTTATGATTATTATGATTTTAATCTGTTTTTCGCAATGAACTTTTGCATATTGATTTTACAGTTTCATCTTTTAGCATTTCATTTTCAGGTACGTAATGGCGATTTTTTAACGCGTCGATTTTTTATCGCGCAATGGTTTTTCAACTCTCGGTGTAGAGCCGAGCATTGAGAATCCAAAAGAGTGCAACCCAGACCCTCAAAAAAAAAAAAAACACTGTTATATTTTCAACTCTCGGCGCTAAGCAGTGCGATGAAAATCAAGAGCGCGATAAAAAAATCACCGCGTTCAAAATCGCCCGTGGGTCAGTTATAGCAATTATTTGACCTCCCTTTGCATAAATGATTGAGATTTTTTATAATACGAATCGATAGTATTTTATAATTCTTAATTTTATTTAAATAATTAGGTATACGAAATCTACCCAAAACTAGAAAAATGTGAAAGTATATGATTTTTTTGTAAAAAAACCTTAACCATTTGAGCAAAGGGGAGTCAGCTAATTGCTATAACTGTGCGAGGGCTTAGTTTAGTTGCCTACTATGGGTTAGATACACCACGTGAGTCATCATCGTCATTATCATTCCAGCCGAAAGACGTCCACTGCTGAACAAAGGCCTCCCCCGAGCATCTCCACTTCAACCGGCTCTGTGCTTCCCGCATCCAGCGGATTCCTACGGCCTTCACAAGATCATCGATCCACCTTGTGGGAGACCTTCCAATGCTACGTCTTCTGGTACGCAGTCGCCACTCCAGAACCTTTCGACCCCATCGGCCGTCTATTCTGCGAGCAATGTGCCCTGCGCACTACCACTTAAGTTTCGCAATTCTTCGGGCTATGTCGGTTACCTTAGTGGTCCTGACACGTGAGTACAGTGACCTCATCATTAAATGATCCTCACTTCCTTAAAAGTTTCTGGTCAGTGTGACCTTAAAATTTTTATTTTGGATTAAAAACTATTCAAGTCATATAAAAATCTAAGACATTTATTTATTCTTAAACAATTTCCTAAATGATAGGCGTTATGCCGATTGTTTTAAAACAAAGGTAAGTGTGGACTTGGTCCTAATGATATACACAACTGTTATGTGCAAGGACCATAATACAAAAATCTCAGGAATGAAGTATCCAACCAAGCCACATAGTCCTTTCACGTATGAGCACCTCCAGCTAATCGAGTTATTTATGCAGGCAGGATTGAACTGACTTACTTTCCGACACCAAGTGACAAGCGTAGGCGACTGACATGGAATAGTAACATAATGGAGTGATCATGTTTTTCTGGGCATATAATGTTACAATGTGAAAGTGATCCTTGATTTTCATATTAAAAGTTCCACGGTTGTTATCAGATACAAGTTCTATAAGGTTAGTAGTCAATAGTTAAGTTACAGCAAATGTCTTTGCTGTGACAATAAATACTTTTAAATTGCTAAATGTTAAGTGAGTGAAGGGTGCACAACATGATTGCACTTGTGACTACATGAATTACACTTGCCACACAATTTTTACATACCGCCGAAATAGTTTTTAGTTGTATTTATGTAACCGGTGCTTAGGCTGTGGGGAACAAGTTTTATTTTACAGAAATAACTGTAAGAACGGCTGATAAAATGTTGCTAAACTTGGGTCTCATTAAATCACTTACAGAAAATATTCTTAGAGAAAACAAATTCTCACTGATGTGAGCTCAGGGTCACGGTGTTCGCACGCCCTATATCTCTCCAGTCGTTCACTTCTCCGTGGTGCTAGCCCACACAATATAACACAAGTATTGAACCTAATCATTGTTTATGCACGGACTTGCAGATGCAATTTATTTACGATCTCGGCTTGTTTATTGCGAACGCATTTTTTCGGGAGTGTTAAAACAATTTTTATGTTGATTTTAAGTACAGGGCAGCTAGCTAGCTTTTTGCTCAAACTACTTGCAAAGAAATACGAAATTTCGCTGTTATATCTTCTTGGGGTATGATTTATCGTTCACTGGATGTGATCATTTATTTATGTACAGAAGCACCAACAGCTATAAAAGTACTTAGGATAACGATTTAATTATTTAGTAACAGAACTACAGGTACAGATGGGTAAAAACAGACAACAGAAATGAAAATCATAGGATCACTCACAAGCAGATAGTGAACCAAAAATAATCCCATCATCATCAAGAACCAAATTTACATCAGTATTAGTCTGATAGATAAAAAATACCATAGCATAATACTTTCGCATTTATAAAAAATCTTCATCTTCACTCTTAAGACTTGTAGTATGAAGAGTGGCAAGCTCATGTATGTCTTATGTCGTAGTAAGAAGTTTAACCGGGTTAATGACTGCAAGGTCGCTAGCAAGGCTGATTGCCCTATGTACGCAGGCCTTACGTGAACCAGTCAGACTCTAAGGTAATGTTCCATGCGCGCCTTTATGAAAGGACGTGCGGTCATGGGATTGTTCGCACTTGTGATAGGCCCACGAGGACCCAATCCGACATAACCCTTTCTCTCCATACGGGATTCTCCATGATGATTTCCCAAAGACCATACCTATGTGGATGCTCTTCACCTTAATCATAGTATCAGACACCTTATACAGCTGTTTCTGTCGCTCGACGAGGTACTCTAGTCTGTGGCAGTTCTCTTTATGTAGTGATGTGAACGTCTCTAGCGATATGCTATATTTATTATCATAGTGTATTAAATATATTATATTCTAACCTTAATCATAGTATTAGACAAAATACACAGCAATTTCTGTCGCTCGACGAGGAACTTTAGTCTTTGACAGTTCTCTATGTGTAGCGATGTGAACCTCTCTAGCGATGTGTTATATTTATTATCATAATGTATTAAATATATCCTAACCTTAATCATAGTATCGGATAAAACACACAGCTATTTCTTTCGCTCTAGAAGGTACTCTAGTCTGTGGCAGTCCTCTTTGTACAGCGATGTGAACGTCTCTAGTGATGTGTTATAATTATTATCATTGTGTAAGATCTGCTCACCTTAATCATAGTATCAGACAGCATACACAGCTGTTTCTGCCGCTCGACGAGGTACTCTAGTCTGTGGCAGTCCTCTTTGTGTAGTGATATGAACGTCTCTAGTGATGTGTTATAATTATTATCATTATGTAAGATCTGCTCACCTTAATCATAGTATCAGACAGCATACACAGCTGTTTCTGTCGCTCGACGAGGTACTCTAGTCTGTGGCAGTTCTCTTTGTGTAGTGACGTGAACGTCTCTAGTGATGTGTTGCCGAGCGCGAACTGAGGGCGCGGGGCTGCTAGGTTCCTGGAAAGAAGAGACAGATGTGGTTAGAAAGAGTCACAAAACAATTACATGACGTTGTGTGTAAACTATACAAAAGGTTACTGTCGAGGTTACTTGAATTACTTAAAATACTTAATAAATATTATATACGGGTATAACAGTTTTACATTTACTGAAATACGTATTAAGTTCTAAAACCACTCGATGGCTTCCATACTAACTTTTCATTCTAAAGTTTGACATCAAGTCGACACAGGTTATCGTTATCCGATCGCCATAGTATTTATTATTTCAGTCATTAGGGTCAAATGGAAAAAATAAATAAGGGGTATGCGTATTTCAGACTACACACACAAGTATACACAATCCATACAGCATTACTAACAATGATTTAAAAACGATGTAAGTAAACTTTTACAAACGAAAACAACTAAAAATGACATGGTCAAACACGTTGGCACGTGCCTCCGTACCCAGTGCCTTAAGGAACTGTCCACCTTGTCTAACAATGATTTTAAGTATGCTGTTGGAGCTTACGCGCAACCTACCCATTATTGACGCTGTCCTCTTCCTCATAATGGCATGAAAATCTTCAACAATAACCTTATATTAAACAACGACTCAAAGACTTGGAAGACTCTACTCTTTCCTTGAAGTCAGTCACCGTAAATCTCAGAGACACCAACACTATTTAAACATTGTACACGTCTACAAAATCAATTACAAAATAAGCTGTCCTCTAGGCAATCATAAAAGACGGCTAATGATCACAAACACCTGGGCACTAATTACATTCTATTGCATCCAGGCTGCCGTTAAGGTTAGGTTTGATGATAAACCTCTGGGATAACGGGAACTTGCATATAGTGAAGGAATCGACTCGATTACTACCAGTAGCTATTAAGTCCATTATCCCGTAACAAGTAAGTAAATTAATAAAGCTTGTTTAATTATGAATAGAATACCTACTTAAAACTAAATAAAAACCGGCCAGGTGCGTGTCGGACCACGCACAATGAAGGGTTCCATAGTTGGGATGAATTTATCCCAAGAACAAACTTAACATGGTAGTTGAGAAACATGCTCTCCTATACAGATTGTATGGGAGAACATGTTTTTCAACTGCAAATTTAAGTTGGTCGACTATTACTCGTAAACTTATAAAGCCCACTTAAGTGTGATAGTTTTCCTTTAAACTTCGTTATATGTATATAGGTACTACTGCTTTGACATTTGAATTTGTAACTATAACTGTTTCGTTGGTAGAGGGGGAGGGGGGACACTTGACGCTAACGAAAATTGGTACTTTAAAGCTAGATAAGTCACGAACGGTTTACTTAATAAAAAAACGGTCTTCCCAAACCCCTAATATTTTGAAAGACCTATCCAACGATATCTATGGGAAGGACGAAAAAAAAATTTATCATCCCCACTTAACAATTCTTTAGGGTACCTACCCTAAAGAATTGTTTTTTTCAAAATTATATTTCACCACTTTTTTGGCGTTATTAACCTGTATACTCATGCCAAATTATAACTTTCTAGTACCAATAGTTTTTGTTCCTTGTTGACTACGGAACCCTAAAAATTGTTAAAGTTATTGGAAGCTTTGCTTGAATTTATAAATAAAAATTGTCAACGGGATGTCCCATCCATGCCATTGACATTACACCAACCCCTCTTCCTATGAATGAAAAGAGACATGAAATGTATCCCGTACTTTGCCTACAAACACTTGAATGAAGCCAGTTCCTGACAAACACAGGATAGTGGTTAGTAAGAAATAAACATAGCTAATTTGCTTGTTTTGTAATAAGCCCCACACTCGAGTACTAAACGAGTTCCGTGTAATAAAATAACAATGTTGAACATCATAAAATGAAAAGCCAGCTTAACGTACGAGTGTCCTTAAAGAAACAATAGCAAAAATATAAGGTAATTAAAAGTCGAGACGTCCGCTCCGTGCGGCCTCCTCCACTCAAATGCGAAATGCCACTCGAATAAAACAAAACTCGCTATTACCTACCCTCGGCTTTTGTTCCATTTTTCGAAAAAATATTCTCTATTCAAACGGACCAATGCGAGGCGGGCGCGGCACGACCGTTGATTGGCCGACGACCTCTCAAGTGCAAGTGGAAATAAAAGTGCTTGGGTAAATGAGCCGTGTTGTCTCTTTCTGGCTTGTTGAGTAAGTATGACGTTGTTTCGCTCTGTTTTTCGTTTTAATTGCAAGCTTGAGAGGATGTGTAAAGGGTTGTGGGACCTTGAGTGTCGCACGTGCACCGTAGTTCTGACGGGGAAGCACATTCAACGTTTAAATAGGGGAGGGAACGTTGTTTACGTCATCCATGTAATTAGATAGGATTTGTGTCGTCATAATCCCTGTATTGCGGGGTCAATGGTGCTTAAGGTTTTTTTTTTTTTTCTTCTTTTAATATTAAGAGTTTCAGCCTTAATTAGTACTTGTGACCCCGGTTTTAATTGCTACTGTTAAGAGGACATACAACAGTCCACAAGCGCCACTCCTAAAAAAGAATATTATCTGGTGACTGAGAAGGAATTATGAAAAAGTAACCTCGATAAGTGTGACTAGAATTTTCTAATATCTTATATAACGTTTCATATTGAGACACGAAGCTACAAAGTTCGGTCTAAAGAAAAGCAGCCACATTTATCTAGATCGTATTTTGTTGCTTCGTGTCTCAATATGAAACTTTATAAAAGGTATTAGAAAATTCTAGACACACTTACCGAGGTTCCTTATTTTATTTATTTATTAGCTTTTACCCGCGGCTCCGCCCGTGTGGATGTCGGTTATCGCGTAAAAAAGTAGCCTATGTCCTTCTCCATATCCCAGGCTATATCTCTGCCAAATTTCATGACGATCGGTTCAGCGGTTTAGGCGTGAAAACGTAACATACAGACAGACAGACAGACAGACAGACAGAGTTACTTTCACATTTATAATATTAAGTACGGATTTATTAATTTAACATGGTAAGTACCTAACTTATAAACTTAGCCCCACAAAACCATTGCAATGGTTTGACTGTGGGGTCAGTGAGTCTCTAGACAATAATACTTAATCACACATATAATATCCAAATAATATTTTTTTACTCACTTTTAAATCTATTTTTATCTGTTTCACTCTACTATTTAAGAGGCATGGTATACGTTTCATTAGGGTTCTGTCACTTTGTTCTGTTCTTTCTTATTGAGCCGTTTTTCATAAAGGCTCCCACACACTGATGCGATATCGCGGGCGCGACGCGACACTAGTAGCACAATTTCTTTGTCGTTCCCTGTCGCGCCCACAATATCGCACAAGTCTGTACGAGCCTTAATTCCTTCTCAGTCAAAAGATAATATTTTTTTCAAGGAGCAGCGCTAGTGGACCGTTGCCCTCTTAATTCAGATATAGCATGTTGATTGCGGTTGTAAGTGGAACGCAATGGTTTTTTTTTTTTTTTTTTCCATAATTTTTCAATCAAACTGTTAACTCAGCGTGTGTGTGGCGGAAAAATTAATATTGAAAAGGCCGAATCATGTTTGAATAACACGGAAGAGTTCTGTGATCATAATAACTAATTATGAAATTTTAAATTGGATTCAACTGTTATTATAATATTCAACCAAATTGTGACAAATTAAGGTCAACAACTCATTATAATGTACGGTGGCCAGCACATCAAGTTACCACAAACTGTCACATTTTCTCGTTAAATTTTGAACATAATATTCAACATTTTAAAGTTTAAAATCGTTTGGAGAAATTTGACAGTTTGGTGTAGCTTAATGTGCTGGCCACTGTACCTATCAACATGGGCCTACATGCGTTTATTGTCATACTAGCTGCTACCCGCTTCACCCGCGTGCCTTTTTCCAAAATAATTTACTCCTTATAACATCAGCTATCTGCCAGTGAAAGTCCCGTCAAAATCGGTCCAGCCGTTTCCGAGATTAACCGCAACAAACAGACCGACAAAAAATAAATAAATTGTATTTTTTTGTTATTATAAGTCCCGTAGGTATATACTAATATACATTTAGTAAAAAACTGTTATTTTGACAATAAACATACACCTAAATTTTATTTATTTATATAGATGTGTGTTCGTATTATAATTTCAAAATGTTAAAAGCAGACGTATTTTAATTTTAATCAAAGTTTTTGCTTACCTAATAATTAAGCCACCCTAGAAAAAGTGCCATAAAAATTCAACGTTTCAAAATTCACCCAATTTCAAACTGCAGGAGTCAACTATTCCTGGAAATTGTGTCAAGTGGATACACGGAAGCACTGATATTAATTGTACTGAGAATTTTACGTTGAAAGGTAGGAATTCAACCAGTCTGCGTAAATAAAGTACCTATTCTACATCATACTTTAATGATCAGATAATTTTTATGTTGCCTATTTTTAACATACAGTCCTAAGAAGCCGCTAAAATCATTAAAACGGTCATAATTAATCTAAACTGTTAAAACGGACTCAAACAACAGCAAGAAAGAAAAATTATTATGAAATAAGATATTAGTACATTCGGCTACAAATCACGCTATACATTTCCTGTTTAGGCTGATCTCGCATTATACAGGATTTCCGTACAATGAGAGGTCGGCTTACACTGGAAATGTATAGCTTGATTTGTAGCCGTGCGTTCAGTTTGCCCCTTGTATGGCCAAATCATAAAGTTTGGAACCAATTCCCTAACACAGCATGAAATTCTCTAAAACAAACAAATTCCTATTGTAACTGAGATTTAAACATATTACAATGTTTAGTATTAAACCAAAAAAAAAAATGTAAACCAACACATCGCGTGCTAACATCCTATAAGGTGGGCAACACTGACTAATAGTGTTACCAACTCACAAGCAACCGATCCATTTCCGCTTCTACCATTTCGAAGTGCCTTCCGGTCGTTTTTAATACAAATAGTTTGTGAGAAAGGGATTTAAAGTGCTGTAAATTAACGTTACATTAACATACCTGAAAGTGTTCAGATACAAGTATAGTTTCTGAAAGAATAGTAGTATACAGGAAAAATTTGTAATCAGTGCGCAAATTTTGACAAATTAAACTTAAACGTGTTTTATTATACACCTATTTCTTATTTTGATATGTCTTAGTACAAAAAAAAATAAGTTATCGTTAACGAAATATGTTTATTTTGAAACTGGTATAATAGATACTCGTCGCGTAACGCGCCGGGGCGGCGCGGTCAGTGAAGCTGAACGCAGTAGTAGATACCTATCAGCTGTACGCTCGCCCATTGATATTATTACGAATAGATTGTATCTATATTTCGCTTATTTCAAGAGGACCAAAAAAAAAAACTATTGAACAAAATAATAATTGAAATGTGTTCTATTACTGATACTAAACCAACAAAAAAAAAAAAATTGCGCTCTAGTTAAAAACTTATCCTGTATATAAGGTGTATCTATTCATACACGAAATATTTTAAGAGGACCATCTATAGGTGATAAAAAAGCCAAAGCAGCGAAAAAAATTTGTTTATCTAAGTGTTTTATATTTTTACTTAAGTATTATAATTTTAAAATTGCTTGAGACATTTTGCAAAGGAGTTGCATTTTCCAAAATTTTACTTATTCTATGAATTTTAATTATTTTTTTAAGGACGCGCCGACGGTAGCGGCACGAGCGCCGTTAATTTTGATTTAATCATCATATCTGTAATGTTCTCTCCCGGAGGGAGATATAATAGAATTAGTAGTCTAATTACTCTAAGGGTGATATTAAGAAATAACAAGTTAGAAACTGATATCGGCTCGCAGCAAGCGTCCGCGTCTTCACCCTGCGGCGGTCGGTCGGCAAGTCCACCGCCCCGCGATCCCGCGCGTGCGCTGCTCGTGACGACAGTTATACACAACTATAAATATCTATACACTACAATATCAAGTAATTTTTTTTTAAATAATATACTCAGATTTAAAAAAAAATCGTTTCGGTGGCTCCTTTACTTAAAATATTTCGTGTTTGAATAGATACACCCTATATAGTATTAGGGAATCATAAATGGCTGTTGTCGAATGGTTGGTTTTCATTCAAGATAACTTTGACAAGTGACAAACACTCAGTGCTCATTCGCGGTGAAGCAAGAAAACAACCCCACTTGAAGAACATACATCCAGCCCCATTTTGTGTCCAGGCAAATCACTTCTATTCCAAGTTTGCCTGGAAGAGATCGCAGCTAGCGATAAGGCCGCCCATTGTATATTTTGTTGTATTTTTCGGCGTTCTATACTCAAAGTCTCAAATTCAGATACTTTATGTATACAAAGGGGATAACATATCAAAAAAATATCTTCGTAATGGTAATTCACATAAAATGGCGAAAAAAGAGTTTATATTTTATTTTAATTACTGATTTTAAGAAATAATAATTAACTAATAATCATACGGTAATTATTTTTATAAATTTCCGGTTTTAAACAAAGTTATTAAAAAAAGGAGATTTTCTGGTATAAAATATTTTATAATACTGGTAACAATGCAGGAGATCTAAACATTTTCAAATGTTTTACATCTTCAACAACACTAATATTACAACTCTCATTCGTAGATTCATATTGTAAGTAGCATATCTAATTATCTAGCCACATTTTGGACGAACACGGCAGTAAACTGTTTCGAGTGGAAATCGATTTTGGGAGGCCTACGTCTAGCACTGGACTTAAAAGGGCTAATTATGACGATCATATGCCGTGTCTCCGACATACCACACAATACATTGCTTAGCAACGGTATTTTGTTTGCATAGTTCTTATAATTAATTCACTTTAATTTTAGTGATGACTATTTACAAAAAAAGCATATGATAAAATGTTTTGCACCACTGTCCTGTCATTTTGACAGTGACATTTCTTGACATTACTTTGTTTACATAAATTATCTGAATTAGAGAATTTGAGTATAGATATAGAAAGAGCTAGTAAGTTACCACTACATGTGCGGGACAAGTGATTAGTGAACAGTGATAGTGCGAGAAACTTTCAATCAATAGTTTAAGTAAATAGTGTCATATAATATATTATTATATAGATAGTAGACTTAGTGTTAGGTTTAGGTAGTACTTAGTGTTCATGTTATGTTTTACATTATGTTTTTATTGATTTTATAATTTTCTTAGATAGTCCTTGATATATAGATACTAAATTTATATAGTATTACATATGTAAAATTAGTCTAAGTTAGCGAAAAACGTAAATATTGTCACGTGGCTCTCATTAGAAAGAAAGAAAGAAAAAGTATTTATTGTGACTCGCACAGGAAGATCACAAACTAATAAACACACAATCACAAAAGTATAAAAAAAATATAAAAAGAGAGTCCTGTACGAGGCCAAAAGGCTCCTATCTCAGCATGATGCTGCGACATTTAAAATAAGTGCCGCAGCGCTGGTATTCTGATAGGGCCCACTGTGATCTCACGGTCAGATACAGAAATATATTATAAATAATTATCAATAAAATAGATATAATCGTGTAAAATATTAACAAATAAAAAATAAAAATATTCGGTAACAAATAACAATAAAAATATTCCGCGCGTCAGTACCCGACGTAACCTCATTACTTATCTGTGCCTTAAGCATCTGTGGCACTTGTGACATCTGTGGTGACAAGTAAACATTACGGTAAAGTTTCGCCGTACTAAAGCAAAATGCACAATGTCCTGCCTCGCTCTGATTGGCTAATGCATTAAATGTACATTTTTGTGATTGGTCGACTAGTTCTAAGTCTCGATGCCAAAACTGTATAAAAATAGAAACATTTTGCCCGTTCGACACTAGTCGGCGGCGAGCTATCTTGAAGAACACAAAATAAAGAAGAAAGAAGCCTCCAGTGGTTTTATTCCCACCAACCCAGCAAGCAAATGGGGCTGTAAGCAGTGTAAGCCACACTACATTATCTAATAAACTCTACCTTACAAAATACACACCATTCCCGTGCAACCATACCAGTTTCCCATACAACATTTACTCAAAACATTAAATATTGAACACCATAAAACTGTATTAGCGGTATCTTTAAAATAAGTCAAAGTAAAATACAAGTTTCTGAACATACCGCTAAGCTGTAGGTAATGGTGTGTTCACACACGCCGCTAACTATGTAAGGTAAAGCAATTACTCAAAAATCTTTGAAAGCAAATATTGATAGTATGGTCGTGTGAAGACAGCTTATCAGTGGCCGAAGAAGGTACAGTCAGTTACCACAATTAGCTGACCCCCCCTTGCATAAATGGTTGAGATTTTTTAGAATACGGATCGATAGAATTTCATAATTCTTAATTTAATTTAAGTACCTATACGAAATCAACCCAAAACTAGAAAAAAAATGAAAATCGTACGATTTGTTAGTAAAAAAAACCTCAACCATTTGAGCAAAGGGGGGTCAGCGAATGTGGAGTGATAGTTCGATGGAAGAAAGTTTGATTGTATTGTTTGACGTAAACCCACCACACCTAATAAATAGATAGGTTAACGCGAATTACAATTACAAAAAAAAAACCTTTAATGAACTATAGAAACTAGATGAACACACGGCTAAATTACAAGATATAGAAAAAATATCTCATTTTACGGAAATCCTATACAATGTGAGATCAGCTTATACTGGAAATTTGTAGCTTGATATTAGCCGTGTGCCTACATACTTAAGTAGGTACCTAAATAAATTGAATGAAATTGTAGTTTTCCTCAGTGCATTCAGCCCAATAAATAATCTAAACCTTTTTAACAAAAAAAAAAAAACGACTTCCAAAAAAAAAAACACTACAAAGTGAAGAAAAACAAAACTAACACACTAACTACATTATCATTTACAACTACATTCGTTGTTAAAATAGGTTTTTGTATGGTAAAACATAGCAATATATAACATCACGACTGTAATCCCCAAAGGTTTAGGCCGAGGACCTTATTTCAAATGGAGTATATGTGTACATAGGTACCAACCTATGTACACATATACTCCATTTGAAATAAGTAAACTTAATTTAAGTAAACTTTTTTTGCAGTCCGTTCAAACGATTTTGACTTCTATTCCGTAGGCATAAGGATAGCATTAAAAAAAAGCGGTTACCATACCAACTGTTTTCTGCAGCTTCCATTTGTCATGCCACCAGCGCAATAGAAGTCAAAATCAGTTGAACGAACTGTAAAAAAAGTTTACTTAAATGTCTAACCTTATTTCAAATGGAGGTGTACTATAGGTACGCACGGCTACAAATCAAGCTTTAAATTTCTAGTATAAGCTGACCTCTCATTGTACGGAAATCCTCTACAATGCGAGATCCGCTTATGCTGGAATAGTATAGCTTGATTTGTAGCCGTGTGTACTACCTCTGCCTAAACCTTTGGGGATTACAGTCGTGATTATATGTATTGTTATGTTAATCCATACAAAAAGGTATTTTAACAACGAATATAGATTTTGACGTAAAATTGTGTACTCACCACGGGCAGTAAAAAAGAAAGCCCTCTATCACATATTTACAACCCTCGGCTGCGGCTCGGGTCACAAATACCTGCGATTTCGGGCTTTCTTTCTTTTACAACCATTGGTAAGTAATGTACAGACATTACCACAATTAGCTGACCCCCCTTTGCTCAAATGATTGAGGTTTTTTTACTAACAAATCGTAAGATTTTCATTTTTTTTTCTAGTTTTGGGTTGATTTCGTATAGGTATTTAAATTAAATTAAGAATTATAAAATTCTGTCGATCCGTATTCTAAAAAATCTCAACCATTTATGCAAGGGGGGGTCAGCTAATTGTGGTATCCGACTGTACTATATATAACACAATCGAAGTTTTATGTCTATTATCAAAAGTTCGTAAATAAATAACCAAAATAAAATGCAAAGCGAAACAAAACACAAACGACAGCCAATCGAAATTCGATAACCTACAATTTTCACTCACAAATAGGCAAATTCCATCCACTTGTGATCTGTAATGTAACCGACACTTCTTGACGTAAACAGCCACTTGAAGTAATCGTCAACACAGGAATTATCATAAATCGCTGCGCTTGCACACTTATCCGTGTGTATTTGATAGCACTTTTAAAATGTCAATGTAAGCTATATTTTAAATTGTTAAGTTTACAGAGTGGATGGATTTGATTGCCACATTTGGTTTGATAGCAGAATGTTTACTATAGCAAAGTACTTGAAGCTTTCTAGATTGGGTGAATATTAAGGATGCATCCGATACCGATACCGAGGCCGATATGTCGGCGATACTCGAATTTTGCCGATATATCGGCATCGGCGATATTTTTATGGCCGATTCAACGATACTTTTAACATCAATGTTAATTTTAATTACTCAAACTACGAGTATTAACTAATCTCAACCTGTCTATAGTAGTTTTAAACGATGTGATTTAGATTTTCGAAATTTTAGATTTTTAGAAATTTGTTCTTTATATATTAATTAAAAAAATCAACTGACTTGTGTTTTATTTATTTAACCTTCATTTTTGAATTCAATAAGCGTATCGGTATCGGTATCGGTATCGCCGATATTTTTAAAAGAGCATCGGTATCGGTATCGTATCGGCAAAAAGGCGTGTCGAGGCATCCCTAGTGAATATTCTAACATAGAGTAGAAAATATTATGCAAAATTAAATACAAAAATCCTGTATCCCGAAGCACTAAAATACTGTGTCCGAAGGGTCGTTCAAATAGGCACGACACGCGACACGATACAAAGGTATAGCGTATCGCGCGACGGGCGGTGCCTTTGTGTCGCGCGCGATTTGCGTTGCGAGTCGCGCCTGTTTATAGGAGCCTTAATTAAGTTTCACCATCGAATCAGACGATTATAACTGTTCAAATTATCGATTTGAGTTGATGCTGATGTTTTTGGCTTGAAGTGAAAAAAAAAACGTAGTTCTGTTGTATGAATAGGAGGAAAGAAACCCGTTAGATAATCATGAAGAGGTTAGCTTTAAAAAAAAAATGTGCTTACATTACTTTTAGAAGTATCTAAAACCACTGATAATCTCCTGAAAACACTAAGTCTGAAAAGACACTCTTTACTTACCAGATAATTTGACCCAAGCCGGTCATTACAAATTTTTAAACATAAAACCATTTAACAAACCATGTTATATCCCCTATAAAAAAATGAAACATCCCGGCAAACCAAAATGTATTCGACAAAGTCCCACTTACATAAATTTCACTACCAACTTAAGGCTCACAAAGGCAGGCGTGACGCGACTCCAATAGAACAATTTCCACGAAGTTTTCATAGAAATTGTTCCACCAGAGTCGCATCGCGCCTGCCTGCGGGAGCCTTTACTGGTATAATACTATGCACTTTGCTATAACAATCAGTACTTGGCAGGTAAGACCGATTTCACGCTTCGCCTCGTCTTAATGGAGTTTCTGTCTCAATCGTAATAGGCATTAGTTACAGTACGACACTTTTGAAAGTATGAAAAGAGGATTTTTATAACTGATTAGAATTGAGGGAGGTTTTTGAAGTTATTCCAATGGTGAGCTAATAAATGAGACTTATCTGTGAGTGCTCTTTTCAAAACTTATGTGATGTTCGTTTGAATTGATCTGTGATCTACAACGTCACATGCAAACTACGCATCAATGACCTGACGTCACAAATCCTGCATCGCGCTATCAGAGTTTACCGTGCGACTAGCATATATACAACATCCCGACATCAACCGTTGGGCAGTTGCCCACCAGACACAATACCCGTCTGGTCGGAGGATCCTCCCTTTACTATAGAGTATGAGTGAACTTTACACCCTGTTCCTCATACCTCTAAACGTAAATGCACATTTGGGTGCAATAAAGTTACACAAATTACACCGTAAAATCAAAATTTCTACGCACTGAAACTTATTTCAATTGCTAGCGTTCTTCTAAGAACGCAGTAAGGAAACACACGTTCATTTTGATACAAATGCCTTAGCAAATCTCTTTGAATACCTATAGCCAAAAGATCATAGGAATTCCTAGAACTTTTACTAACTGTATACCTAGCTTCCTGTTAGCCCTTTGTGTCATTCACAATACGTGGACTGAACACTGAAGTGAAAATATTCACGGAATGCTTTGATGATTACAGTACATCGTTTTACGTGGGTTTCGGTACTTTATTGACATTAAAGTGCTTGTTATGTACCTGGAAAATCTGTTAAAAGCAATCATTTTAGAATAGAATAGAATATATTTATTGTAAAACATGAGTATACGTCAAATACTATGTGCGAGGTCTTAAAATTACAGGTAGATCTGCATGTATTGCCATTTATGGCGTACATTTTTTTGTTAGTTAGAATGTAGAAATTGTTTTGTGTGGGCGCTTGAAAATAGGGTTATGTAAATATGCTGTTTGGCAATTTCAGGTCTTGAATAAAAAGCGGCCAAGTGCGAGTCGGACTCGCCCATGAAGGGTTCCGTCGCAGCAAGCGCGGTTTACGATTTATGACGTATTAAAAAAAAAAACTACTTACTACATAGATATCGTTCAAATCAATTTTCAGTGGAAGTTTACATGGTAATGTACATCATATATTTTTTTTAGTTTTATCATTCTCTTATTTTAGAAGTTACAGGGGACACACACACACATTTTACCACTTTGGAAGTGTCTCTCACGCAAATTATTCAGTTTATAAAAAAAAAATATTAGAAACCTCAATATCATTTTTGAAGACCTATCCATAGATACCCCGCACGTATGGGTATGATGAAAAATAAATGAGTTTCAGTTCTAAGTATGGGGAATCCCAAAATTTATTGTATTTTTTTTTCTATTTTTGTGTGAATATCTTAATGCGGTTCACAGAATACATCTACTTACCAAGTTTCAACAGTATAGTTCTTATAGTTTCGGAAAAAAGTGGCTGTGACATACGGACAGACAGACGGACAGACAGACATGACGAATCCACAAGGGTTCCGTTTTTTGCCATTTGGCTACGGAACCCTAAAAACGCTTCGAAACCTACAACCGAAGCACAGTTTTAGAAGTGCAATGTGTGACAGTGTGTTTATCTTTTTCAAGAAATACATATTAGGCTCTTTTAAGGAATAACTTAATAGAACTCCTGTTTCAGCAGAGGGATAGAACAATATATATCCATAGGGACTAATATTATAAATGTGAAAGTAACTCTGTCTGTTACGTTTTCACGCCTAAACCGCTGAACCGATCGTCATAAAATTTGGCAGAGATATAGCCTGGGATGTGGAGAAGGGTATAGGCTACTTTTTGACGCGACAACCGACATCCACGCGGGCGGAGCCGGGGCAAAAGCTAGTATATATATTATATATATTTTAGTGATATTTATTTTAGAAGTATGTATGTATTTAAGTATATTATCATATTGTATGTTTATATTTAAATTAGTGAATAGTTTTTTGATTTTATGTTTATTTATTTTTTCTCTTCTACTCTTACACACGTTGTCTACATCTCTTTATCTACTTTCCTAACGCAAATATGCTGGAAGAGATTTATTTAGAAATAAGCATCACCTTTGTATGGATCTTTCTGTTCCTTTCTTCTTGTCTGTTTATATGTGTGAACGTAAACTGTTAAATAAATAAATATTATATGTATATGGTTAAATCAGTTAAGGAATATTGTGCCAATATATGTATTAAAACGCATCAGCGCGATATGAAGCTTGCTATACTCGGAGTTTCTTTGAAGGATAAAATCAGGAATAAAATTATCCATCCGGAAAAGAACCGGAGATACCGACATAGCTGGCAGAGTAAGCAAACTGTTGCCGTAGCCAAGTTGACAATCTACAATCGATAACGCTAATAGAAAACTAATCAAATGTATATAATGACATCATCTCAACGTTAAGTCACGTGGTCAGAACAAACGAATAGAAAATTCGTAGACAAGTTTACAACTTATCAGATCATTCAAAATGTTAGAATGAAATCTGATCCTTTCTACAAGGTTTTTTTTTTTTTATCTAGGGCATCTCAGAGTGTAACCCCTAAGATTCCGACTCTTTAACCGGACTTTCCTGTGGTTGCCTTAAGCTCCTATAGAAACTTAATGCCTCCAGCCAGGGCGTAAAAAACTACAAACTAAACGACTGCTGCTCGCTAAGGGCACCCCCTGTGGGGTACGAACCTCGGCTTAGGGCAGCTGAGTCGGAGGGAGGGTGGCAAGGGACCGACGGTGGCTGGATAAAATCAGTGTTTTGATTATTATCCTGGGGAGTTTGGATTACATGCTGCTCAGCTAAAACGCGTGCTGGCGCTTCACTTACAGTCAAGGGTCGGGGAGGACTATTCGTTAGTCGGGGATTTCGCGCGGGGCCTCGGCGGCGAGGTCGGAATGACGATCGTGTATTGTGTGCTCTTATTTTGCGAACTGTACTAGTTACCCTACGACTCTCCTGGAGGAGAGTAGTGGGGTCGTCTGGGTCGGTCAGTGCATGCCTTGGACGGCGGGTCGAACTAATTCTAGAGGGGACATAACTAGCGGCCTTCACAACTAGAGCGTTGCGATGAGTGGCTGCTGAATCGAAGAAGCGTTTTGAAGTGCGCTTCATGAATTGGGCTATCGTGGGGATTTTGAGTTCAACGTGGAGGTTAGTGTTACGAACGAACCAGGGGGCTCCCGTGATTTTACGAAGGACTCGGTTCTGTAGGGTTTGCATCTTATGAATGAGATGGGGTTTGGCGTGTGCAAAGACTGGACTCGCATAGGTCATGATGGGGCGGATGCACGCGGTGTAAATGCGCAATTTGCACTTGAGTGACAATTTGCTTTTTGCATTTAGGATGGAGTGGAGCCTATAGAGAGCGAAGGCTGCGCGAGCGCGTACCTTCTTTAGGTGCTCAGAAAAGGAGAGATGGTGGTCGAGAATCACACCCAGATATTTGGCTCGCTTCTCCCAGGGGATAGGCTTGCCGAACATGGTGATCTGTCGGATTCTACAACGTTGATCGCTACATCCCATATAAATGATCGGAATAAATGACCGCGCACTAATTACACAACTGTAACTTTGACCTTAGTTGGTCGTTTGTAGGAATGCTCACCATAGACTAAAGTATAGGTTTTTTTCTAAATACGTTATAGAACGAGCGATCGCCTCTGTCAACTTCGCTACCAACTTATCGTTTTCTATAGTCGCTTACGACGAGGCGTCAACGATTGTAACTTGGCAAGGTCTACAGTTCTACAGATGTGGCAGTGGGCTGGCCATGTTTTTCGAAGGACCGATGGCCAAATCAGTCGGGGATGGGGTGGAGCAAATGAGTCTTGGAGTGGAGGCCGCGTATAGGCAATCGTAGTGTGGGGCGCCCCCCAGCTAGATGGACCGACGACCTTAAAAAGGTCGCTGGGACTGACTGGATGGGGAAGGTGGAGCACAGGGTGTTGTGGCGCAGCCTGGGAGAGCCCTATGTCCAGCAGTGGACTGCAATAGGCTGAGTTGATTGATTAAAACTAAAAAAAAAAACAATAAATCGCATACCCGTTAACTATAATAAATATGCCTATAACTTAAAAATTACTAATAATTTTAATTCACAACTTACACACTTTTACATTATGTCCGCGCGTTAAATGTGTCAGACATCTACACACCTTATGAATTTGCCTATTAACCTCTCAATAGATACCAGTTGAAGCTCCAACTACCATTAATCAATCAATTTTGTACTTTATTTCTCACAACCTAAAGCTGAAATTTCATGTTACAGGGTAACTCTCAAAGAATTTTTCTCACTGACTTGCGAAATGGTCGACAAACAAGCGGTTGTGAATGAAAACTCAGTAATTCAGTGGCTTTGCATTCAGTACTAATAGGGACGTATTGAACATCTTACTTGAGCTTTTCAAGGTACGTAAAGAAGCATAAGATTTAATCCTTCGTTAGAATACTAAGCCTAAAGAAATGAGGCTGTAAACTGTTTCATACTAACTGTGCTTACAGCTCTAAAGCCTTTAATATTCGTGCTAAAAACCTATGTACACACGGCTACAAAACAAGCTATATTTTTTCAGTATAAGCTGACCTCTCATTGTACCGAAATACTACATAATGCGAGATCAGCTTATACTGGAATTTTAGCTCGATATGTAGCCGTGTGTACAAAGAAAAGTATGCGCTTCGGGAATCATCGTCTATCTTCGGAAATACGAACGAGGCGATGAGATCTAATATAGAGTTGTTATAACCATGGTAATACTTGCCTATTTTGTGTTACCATGTTCACAAAGTTATAGATTAACAACACTATGCAATTCCAAGACACCTTATAAAACTTTTCAGTAACAAATAACGATTCGGAGTAGGTAATCTGCCAGAGAAAAAACTTCATACACACGCGCAATGATAGGTGCACTGCTACAAAGCGCTTGGAAGCATTGCGTGAGCAGACTGCGAAGTAGTCGCAACTATATCCTAAGAGCTGTGGCGGAGAGCTATATTTCAAATATTAGACATTTGATGCGGATGTTGCTCAGGTAGGAAACATATTTTCTTGTCTGGTCGTCCCCTACGTGGAGCGTGCATTATTTTAAATATTTTATTTTAATCCTACTAACAAAATAAAATAAGTTGTTTTGTAATACTAACACAATATGGATCACTGTTGTCCGAAATAAATGAATTTGAACTTGAATTGCCTCTGTGGAGGGTTACGCCGTGGTGCGACTTTCGGCCTAATTCGGAAACACGAAGATTACCGAAGTACATTCCTTTTCTCGTTTACCTGTACCTAAGCATTTATTTTGGTATCAAGCTACCTTTTAAATACTTCTTTGAACTAAAATAATGGCCTATTAAGTAAGCTGAAACTTAACTTTGTGCTTTCATCAATTATTTAAGAGCGTTTATCCGTCGCATCAAAATGAAATCATTTATTTCTTTGCGAAACATTGGTATTGGTAATTTTCTTTTTCCGTCCCAATTTAATTCAGAAATACTGAAATACTAACTAATTAACATTAAATTATTTTCTTTGATTATTCTCCTTTTTATTTTAATTATTCTCCTTGACTATAAATTAGAACCCCGGTAAATAAAAGTCATAAAGAATTTTTCATATGAAAATATTTTGTAATAAAAAATGTAAACAGTCATAAATTAAATGAAAAATCATTAACACGCAAGTCTGTTAAAAAATTTATTGTTTATACGAACTCTAAACTTATTTCGACAAAATAATGGAGAATTTGATATGTCAAAATGGAATAATATCATGACAGATTCATTAATTAACTTGAAATTATAAATGATTATGATGTTAAATTTTGATTATTTATTATCACATCAAATTAAATTAACTAATGTTAAATGGTCATAAATAAAATTATATTATGACATCAAATTCAATTTACTAATGTCAAATCGTCAATATAATTTTATCAATGACAAATTCAATCACAAATGTCAGAAGGTCGTAAATTAACATTGTCGTCGATTGTTGAAATATAAATCAATTCAAAAGAAAAACTACTTATTTTGTATGGAATTTGACAGCAATTACAACAAAAAATCTGTTAACTGTAACACTTTACCGGTAATTAGCCTGGATACCGTTATCACAACAGGAAAGCAATTGTTGACTTGCGTCCGGTGTCGTAACGTCACGAGTTCCCCAAAATTCTATGCAACCTCCTCCAACTCTATTTCCATGACCAGTAAGCTCACTTTCCTTTATTTCAAATGTGGTGTTGAATTGGTTAACGAGCGTAGACACGTTTGGGTAATAAATAAATGTTGCGTTACAAAAAATCTGTACGTAGGCGGTATTTGAAAGTTTTAGTGAAAAGTGAAGTGATTAATTATCATTTTACATCGTCAGCAGTTGTTTTGTTCAATAAAATTGTTTTTTATTTTGTCACTCCTGCTGTTTTTCTTTATATAATGATGTATTGGCACATTTTGAATGTCGGGACAAGAGATGTGCTTAAATTAAAGTGTCTTTAAAAGTTACTGAATAACAGTACATAGACGGTAAATTGTCATAAAAACATCAATAATACTAGATTTTCTTTGCATTCGACTGAAATCAAATATTACAATTGAATAAATACAGATAATGATGATGATGATCATTTTATCATGACCAATGGTGTTTTAGTATATCAATGGCTCCTGTAACACAGGTTGCTACCTAGCTCAGGAGCCAGGGCTTCAAACAAAGTTTGTAAAAGCTGTATTTGTGTTAATAAAAAAATATTTATTATTATTATAAAAAAAAAAAAATGTGACCTATATAAAAATGAGCACTAAAGAGAACCTAAATAAAAATTTGAAAAACGATGAACAAACTTGTCTCAAAATTGACAACGTATTTAAATTAAAATAACCCTAGAATGGGACCGATCGAAAACTGTAATTTCTAAACAGTTTAAAATCTAGACCAATCTTTATCTCTAATCAAATAATAAACTGTTGCAGCCTTTAAAAGAAGAGTAAAAGATCACTATCTTTCCACTTCGTCATAGTTGCATATTATTATGTATTTATTATTTTCCACTACATTGTAGTTCTAAGTATATATTTGAGTGATACTTATTTTAGAAGTAGGTATGTATGTAAGTATATTTTATATAAATATTTATATTAATGTATAGCTATTTGGATTTTATGTACATTTTTTTTTTTCTCTTCTACACTTACACATCTCTATATCTACTTTCCTATCGCAGGTATGCTGGAAGAGATTTCATTACAAATAAGCATCACCTTTGTACATATTTTTCTGTTCCTTTCTTCTTGTCTGTTTATATGTGTATACATAAATTGTTAAATAAATAAACTCAGACCTAATTTATACTTGACAAAAGAATCATTAACCATTGCAGCTGCTGTACTATAAACCAGCTCAGTTAATGGCAAATAAAACCAAGAACCAATCCAGCCAATTGAAATGATATAACAACCATTAAACTAGGTATGCAAGTGTCTGATTCTGACTAGATTTAAGAGGGCTGTGTTAGGTCCACTAACGCCACTACTTTAAAATAATATTATCTCGTGACTGAAAAGGGACTATGAAAAGCGGCTCAATCAGCTGCCTCGGTAAGCGTATCTAGAATTTTCTAATACCTTTTATAAAGTTTCATATTGAGACACGAAGCAACAAAATTTGGTCTAAAGAAAAACGGACACATTCCTCTAGATCTTATTTTGAGAGACAGCGCTCTTCAATTCAAGTAAAGTGTTGGGCTGTGAAATTACAGGCCACCTCATTTTTAAACTAATGTGGAAATATAAGATAGCAAAGGTATGTTTCCAGAAGATCAGTATGTAGTCATCAAATGATGATGCAGCGATAAACGAAGATCAGTACGCTTAGCGCTTATCTGGGCAATAAAATAAATTCTGATCATAAGATTATTGAAGGATGGAAGGATCGTTGCAGTCGACGTTCTGTAGTTTTAGAAGAAGAAAACGTGAGTGTTATATGTAAGAACATAGACCCAATGAAATATTTTAAAAATCACACAAAATATCTAAAAATATTCATCAATTGAGTACTTCCCACTCTGAAACACGACACCCAAAACCTTCCATGTAAAGTTTCGATCAAAAACTCAATAAATACAACCTAATTTTCTCCACTCATTCATTAAACGGTTACCCATCAAAATTCCCCCGTATTCACGCCATTCAGAATGAGTCACTACAAACTGGTGGAGGTACCCTCCCATTGATTATGCGTGATACAAAGTTTATTGCTAATGAATTCCGTGATGAGAACATTGTGGTCAATAAATTTTGTAATTGAGTTAGAGCTATTGGGGAGTTTATTGCTTCAGTATGGGGAGACAAAGCAGTCAATTTTTTTTAATTTAGTGAAAATGTGGATGCATGAGACATTTTAATTTGAAAGGCGTCTATAAAGCCATTAATCGATATTTTTAAGAAATGAATCTTGGTTTAACTAGATTTCAGTAGGACTGTATAAAAACGAGTTTGAGATTCATCTTTGAACGTCATCGTTAAAAAAAAGTTTAAGGTTGACAATGCAACGAAAGTGTTGGACGTAACTAAAGCTGCCCTTTCCTGTAACAAAACTATCATATTTAAAAAAATGGATTTACAAGGTGTAAATGAAATACCTGATATTGTATTAATGGATCAATGTATTTATCATTATGAATCAATTTTACTATGGAACAGACCCTGAAATCGTAAAAAATAACAGATGTTCCAAAATGTTGTCGAGTTACGCGAACATAGAATCTATGGAGGAGCTGGGGCCTAACTCCCGAAAACGATTCGAGTTTGATTTCGATTCCGATTCAATTTCGTTTCTGATCCTAACTCGATTTAAAACTTAAAACTGACCGAAGTTAGTTTCGCTTCGAACCACCGCACGATCGTGCGCTAGTGTTGGATTTAAGAGTATGGATCGGCATTTAATTCGAACCCAATTCGATTGATTCAGAACTCGATGCTGTCGGGAGTAAGGCCCCAGAAGTGAGTTCGAATCAGAATCAAAATCAAACTCTAATCGTTTTCGGGAGTAAGGCCCAGGGGCCTTACTCCCGATTAGAGTTTGAGTTTTATTGAGCAGGGCCAGTGCTCAATAAAACTTTACAAATTGTAAATTGTAATTTTATTTTACAATTACAATTCTACAAGTTTCTGTTTAATAAAGAATACAACCTACAATTCTATCATGGTGGAAAACTGACAAAATTGTAAAATTGTAGCTACAATTTTACATATTTCTGTTCAATAAAAATTTTCTCGTTGCAGGTGACAATTCACATATTTGTAAGGAAAACTGTTTTATTGAAAGCATAATTGTAATTAAAAGTTTACATATTTTGTAAATTGTAGAAAAATTTCGACAGGTGGACTCGCCTTGTGTCAGAACTTAACAATTTTGTAACTGGCTCTAATACGTGAACAAATTTTATTTTTATACATTAAAAAAGTGGTTCTAACAACTAGTAGTGGAAATAGTGACAGTAGTGGTGATGAATATAAGAGTAAACGGCAACGGCGAGTTTTTCGTAAAAGGATACATTTTACTTTTCATGTGACAGATTTTACGTTCAACGAAAAATTTCGGGTCAGTAAAACTACCGTCGAATATTTGGTAACGAAAATAGGAAATAACCTTAAGTACGAATCTAAGAGATAGAAATCAAAAGATGATCAAAAGATCAAACAAATAGAAAAATAGGTACTCTGTAAACCAACTGCTAAAACCGAATTCCAAATATTTTAAAATTCTAAGATTTTGAAATTTACCCCCGATTTAAGAATCTTCAACAAAAACTTACATTTTATGTAAATTGTAACTTACAATTACAAATTTTTAGATACAATATTGTCATCGAAATCTACAGGCGTTTTCTACACTTGTAAACGTTTATTAAACAGCACTTGTAATGGTAATATTTGTAGTGTTTATACTTGTAAAATTCTTACATAATTGTAAGGTTTATTAAGCAGCAACACTTGTCATAAAACTTTACAAATATGTCACTTGTTTACAAAATTGTCGGATTGTAACGTTTATTATACAGGGCCCTGATTTTCTTTCGTGAATTTAGGTTTGATCCCTAGTTCAAAATAATGAGTACAATGACCCCTTAAGAGATTTTCAGTCATTTCAATTAGGTACACCCACAGGTACACCTTGTATAAATTGTTAAGTACTTCTTTCAAAATCAAGTGGAAACTATTGCATCATCCACATAAACTTAAACGTTTCATCAACTTTGTTTCGTAAAGACCAAACTATCGATTCAAGTCCCGCCACCATTAAACCACTATCAACCGGTATAATATACTCAAAATCTAACGTTACAACTGCAATAAAATGGAAAGCCAATAAACACTTTATTGAAAAAAGTAAAATACCCATCAAAAGTGTTTACGATTTAATAAAGGCGATGGAAATGACTTGTTTTAGAGTCGCTACTGCGATGGCTGATGAAACCTTATGTACTGGTTATATGGTTTAGTTACATGCTGAGGTTTGAGCGTTATTTCTAAATAAATTCTTCCTTAATAATGTTGTTTGGCAGAATATTTGAGTCATTATGAGGCTCACAGGCAACATTTAAGAAAATCTTTGGTTTGATACGAAACAATCATGCTATCTTTTAACTCTCAGATATTTTTTTTTTTTTAAGATCAACTCGCGTTTCATTCACAACAATAATGCTGATCATCAATAATACTTATTAATCTAATATGATTTATTAGAAATTAAAAGATTCTACAGTGAGATAAAAAAATATATTACAAAACAAAGCATCTGACTCCACCTCCACTTAACACGCCGAAAAACCATAACGGCACATAAGCAACATTAAACACTATGATTAACAATTAAACTTAAACAATATTAATAAATAACAGGTCGTATTGTGTGCCCGATGTCTTCAAGCCCACGCCGTGCAAGGTAATAAAGCTAATGAATGGTTTTGATATAGCGTAAAGCGTCATAACTATCAATAATATTATGTGCGTGCCGAAAGTTATGCTAAAGATGAAGGTGCACGATAGATTTGAAGTTTATTAGCTATTTTGTAGTAGCATGACTGAAGTATGTGGGTAGAGGATCGTGGATTTAGTGGTGGAGTCCCGCAAGAGACTATTTTAGGCCTTGTTTTGATTGGGAACATTTTTGATCCAGGTTTTAAGGAGAAATGTCAATGAATGGATGTTTTAAAGGACGTGGTAAGTTTTTCTCAGCACAGAAAAAGAGTTAATTATATTATTTAATTTTTAATCGGCGAAGTGCGTGTCGTATCACACACAATGAAGGGTTCCGTAGTTGAGATGAATTTATCCCAAGAACATACCTAATATTATAGTTGAAAAGCAAGTTCTCTCATACATTCCCACTGCAAATGTAAGTTTGTACGCACAATATTGAAAGATTTACCAAGTTATATTAAGGCCATAGATTTCTTATAGGTTTTTTCCTATAATCTACAATAAGTAAGGCAGTAAGTAAGTTGTGACCTCTTGTGATTTGTTAAAAATTATCTTTGGCTGTATTTCTGATTATCTTTTTCTGAGTGACATCGCCTTTCTTGGACTATGGATCTTCGCAATACAGTTTACCTCAGCTACCTGGTAACTTGAATCTCAGGCCACTCTGATATTGCCTGGTTTCCAACGAAGATTCAACTTTCTATAAACCGAGGCAAACAAATGAATCATTTGGGCTATAGTCGTTAGATTTAAGTGAAGTTCAATCTGCTGGAAGACAGTGGATTACTCCGCGGTCGACAGGTGTGAATTTATTTTTTGAAGTCATCGATTTGGGAAGGGTCTGGGGTCCCTTAACAAAGTTTTACAACGAACAAAAATATACAGGGCTATGAAACACTATTGTAGCTTCATAATACATTTTGTTTTACTTGAGTTCATTCCTGGGCCGAGCTTGTATGGGACCGTTATTAATCTCCTTTTCTAAAATGTGTGCAATAAAAATACATATTATTTCGTAAAATGAATTTACCAACACATTTATTTATCAATTCAGCATCATAAGAGTCGACCAAATATACTTGAGATCGATTTACATGAATTATAATAAGTGTGTGCATTCTAATCCGACGACTCGATCGTAAATCAACATACGAATAATACAACGTTCTTGTTCAAAATGTTCTTGTAATCGTCAAATGTGTCAATCGATTGACTATGCCTTAAACATGCGTAAAGCATACCGTTAGAAATGTTAATTAACTGTTAGAAAATATTTTGGAAACTTAATTTGTTACTGACCATAATTAGTATGAGATATAATTAATGAAAATTGATTCATCGATGCCTGTTAAAATTAACATAATATTTCGTCATTTGTAGTTTAACAAGAAGCTCGTGTCATAATAACTTTAAATAAAAGCAATATAATTCTTTATTTATGGTTTTATTTCGATATTTTTCATCAATGAAGGTAAAAATAATGGCCTCTTCCATCTTACCGCTGGTTTGGCAATCACAAAATGATATTAGTTGCCATCGTATAATAATCGTTGTATTCTAAACTATACTAATGGGATCATGTGTAACCAGAAACCACACACTGGGTGTCAGGTTTAATTATGTAATTATTGTGTTGATATAATTTATTGCATGAGCTGCCCTACATTCTCAAATTTCATTGTCGAGAAGATTTGATAGTCCATTGATTTTGGCTTAAGTTCTTTTAGTCCGCGTAGATGGCGTCCCATAATCGGTTCATGATTTAAAATCCCATTGGAGGAACTCAGCTTTATCTATAATCCTTGGATACTTATAATTATTATGACTCTCTGATAGTTTTTTTTTTTTTCTACTTCTTATTCACCTGGACTCCTCATCATCAGTCTATAGCAGTCCACTGCTGGACATAAGCTTCTCCAATTGCACGCCATTCAGCACGATTCTCGGCAACTCTCATCCAGCTGCTACCAGCCACCCTGCGGAGATAGTCGCTCCACCTAGCCTGAGGACGTCCTACCTTACGTTTGCCGATTCGCGGTCTCCACTCAAGAACACATCTACCCCAACGGTCATCGGTTCTACGGCTAATATGGCCGGCCCATTGCCACTTCAGCTTGCTTATTCTGTGAACTACGTCGACAATTTTGGTTCTCTGCTGGATCACCTCGTTCCGGATTCGATCCTCAGAGAAACTCCAAGCATAGCCCGTTCCATAGCTCGTTGAGCGACCTTGAATTTATGGACCAGCCGTACCGTGAGTGTCCACGTTTCGGCTCCGTAAATCATACCAGGCAGGACGCACTGATTGAAGACCTTGATCTTTAGGCTCTGTGGAATGCGCGACGAGAAGACTCGACGAAGCTTCCCAAATGCTGCCCAGCCCAGCTGAATTCTTATGTTAGCCTCCCTCTCAAAGTTTTTCTTACCAAACTGCAGAGTTTGCCACCTGCACTCCTAAAATCTTTATATTTTGTCCGTCTACTAAAACCACATTATGAACGACACAAAACTAGCGAAGTAAACAACAAACCCGACGACACCGGCGCCGAAATATTAGACGGCGCGGAATCTAAATCATCTGTAACTGACCAACCCTATAATTTGAGTGTTAAACACAAATTGATATTTATGACTCAACGTATGCGAAAATTACATACTCTCGGGTATGCTCAGTATATTACATCCATTCGAATGATTTTGAGATCTGAGATGATAATTGATGGTTGGATTTCAATTGGAAAGATTTTTATTGATAAGGCTTTTTAAAGACCAATTAGAAATTGATAGTGCATGATCATGCAGACCGTCGTCAATATCACAATTTGAGAATGACTTGGAGATAATATATTCCAAGAAGTAAAAGATAAATTAAATGGTTCATGACTACAAGAAGCACTTAAAGACTCACAAGGTAACAAAGAAAATTTCAACCATGAATATAACACAAAATAAGATCCCACTAAAAACGCTTGAGTAGTTTTCGAGATGACAACAAATATACAAATTGAAAAATTATTTGTTTATACCAAGTTTAAACCGCTTAAAAATACAGACGCTCACTGCATTTTGTACACAGAGGAGTACAAAAAGATTAAAAAAATAAGACTTTTTCTTCATCTGTCAGAAGTTTGATGGATCGCTTTGTGTAGGGATCGGATTTCATAATTTGTTTAGTGAGCATTCAATTTTGATTTCGATTGTGTTTCTTGATTAAATAGTTCTGCGTCTTTTAATAAAGTTCGGTTTTTTTTTTTGTCTTTTGGTTTTTTTGGTTTTGGTTTCCCATAGGTATTATGAGATTGAAAGTGCTACACTTTTTGATTTAATCATAAATTATAGAATGCAATAGTGAATAGTATGTAGTTTATTTTTTTTATGGTTATTTTTTTCATTTATCATAACCTAACTATAAGACCTACTGTATCACCAAAAATCACACAAATTAATTTTTTGACTTCGAATTTGCAATCTGACTGCCCAGCCTTTTCTCAACTAAATTGGGGTCAGCTTTCAGTCCAACCGGATGCAGCTGAATACCCGTATTTTACATGGAGCGACTGCCTATCTGACCTCCACAACCCAGTAACCCATACCTCTTGTTAAGAATTGTTGTCAGACTGTCGGGCTTCGTACGGCCCATAACGACTGTCAAAGATACACGAATGACAGCCGGGGCCAACGGCATAACGTGCTTTCAGGAGCATGGAGAAGTCTCGGTATGTAAAGATGGTCACCCATCCACGGACCAACCCCGGCAAGCGTAGCTTAACCTGGTGAATGACTCATGTGGCTGTTATTAATATTCCTAATTAAACGATAACAAAACAAAAGCAATCGAAATAATACATATTTTTTCAGACAGTGTTTACGTTGAATTATGGTTTTGCCAATTCTGCAAAAGGGGTTTCCTTTGCAAGTTGCAAGGTAAGGAGGGAGGGTAATATTGCTGCTAGTTAATACGAAACAATTGTGGAACTGCATATATATAACAAAATATTATCGGCGTTATAATATTATATAACGCAGATAATATTATATTTAGAATATAATTATGCGTCAATATTCTATTTACAAAACTGGAACATGAAAGGACCCGGAATTCACGGATTCATCATCCCTTCTAGATATTGATGAATACTAATAGATCTTTCCAAATAAATAAGTTCAAAATTAAGTCATGTCATGTATGCAACTATACAACTACAAATCATTAGGGCTCTTATTTTGGTCCGTGGCTTAGGCCCCCAGTGGTCGAGGCATCTGTAGCCGACGCCCCCGATTGGTTTTTTTTTTTGTGCTTTTTTACTTAGTAAATGTGAAAAGAGTTTCACCATAATAATAAATTATTTGTCTTTACTAAACAAAAGTTATCTATCAAAATATCAACCAATAGCATCGCAGCATCAGATTTTTGCTGAGCCCCTTATTTTAGTAAATGAACTGTAAAAAACCAGCCGATGTGGTCAGACGTCTGTAATCATTGTAACAGAGCCTGACAAATTTATTTAAACTTTTTTTCTTATTTGTTGTCGTAAAAATGAGCGGTAATCAGATGTGGACTGGATGTGGAGTTTCGAAAGTGCTGATTCTGATGTCCCCGATGTACAGACGCCAGCACATCAAGCTACTACAATCTGTCAAATTTCTATAATAGATTTTCAACTTTATCACTACAGTATAAGGTTCAAGGTTGATTGCGAAAATTTGACAGTTTCGGGTAGCTTGACCTGCTGGCGTCTGTACCTACAAATCCTTTTACCATTAAGTCAATGAAGGATATACTTACGACTTACAAGTATCTGTATAATAATGAAGTAACTAACTTCAAACACGTATTTAGTCAATTCTCTCAGTGCTCAAGGCCGGCCACAAAGGCTCTCTGATTTTACAGCCAAAATTAAAACATGGTTCATTTAATGCCTCCATAAAATCTATAGCGTGTTATTAAACTGCCTCGACGAACGTTTTTATTGTAGTGTCGAAAGCATCCTGTGTAACATCATTATTATACAGAATGATGGCATTTAATTTTATGTTTTTATGATGGATATGACGGTAAATTAGTATTTGAAGGGAGTTGGAGGAATGAGGGAGGATTAGGAGTTTGCAATTATTATTATTAATATTTTATGACCACATATCTCGGGACCCTGAAATCCTGGACCTTTGGAAGGCGTACGAGTGGCCGAAGCCAACTCACAGAGGCCCCATTATTTTTTAAACCAAATGAGGAATTAACCGACGATTATCCGTGTATGCACTGTGCAAGTGCACCCAAGGAAAATCCCCGGTTGGTACACCACTTGCAGAACATGGAAACAAAATATATTGAGCTATGGGTTTGGGTGGCTATTAGTGGATTGGTTGCCTAGAACTATGAAAGGACTATGTCCCCTGCCTGGTCAATGTTATGTGATACACGGATAAAATAATAGAAGCGTGTAAGTCACCCTTACACGCTCAATAATGTGCCCCCGAAAACGGTCGCTAGCACATAGTGACGTAATGACAAGGGGCTCTTCTTGATGTGCTTGAGGAGTGGAAAGGTATTTCACGGCTATCAGGACAATCCCGGAAATACAGTCAAGATCCCTACAAGAATACTTCCTTTCTCCGAGCACGTTTAAAGGTACTATTTGGAACCGAGCTGCCAACTGCAACTGCCGACAGCACGTGCAGCCATTTCATAATACATACAAATCAGTAGTGCAGCTGCACCGTCGGTCCCTTGCCATCCTCCCTCCGACTCTGCCCTAAGCCGTGGTTCGTACCCCACAGGGGGTGCCCTTAGCGCGCAGTCGTTTTGTTTATAAGTTTTTACGCCCTGGCTGGAGGCTTTAAGTTTCGTTAGGAGCTTAAGGCAACCACAGGAAAGACCGGTTAAAGAGTCTCAACCTCTCAAGGTTAACTCTGAGATGCCGTAGCAAAAGAAAAAGTGCAGCTGCGGCCGATTGCATGCAGTCGCTGCACTTGCTGTCGGCAGTTGCAGTTAGCAGCTCGGTTCCAAATAGCACCTTTATGCAAATTATTATTATGATTTGCAAATAGCATAACATAACATCACGCCTGTTTCCCCGAAGGCTAGGCAGATGTGTATCTGCAGTAACACATTTCGACAGTTATGTGTATGTATCCCATGTAATTAGGGGGCGAGCGTATTGCCATCAACCAGAAACATATCCAGACTGCTATCAGAGAAATTCCTGTTGGAAAGACAAAAAATGTATAGTAAATGTAAATGTATATGAAAGTATACACGGTGCTTATAACAAAAAAAAAAACTTATTTGTTTAATTTGTTGTCTGTCTCTTTGTTCCGGCTAATCTCCGAAATGGCTGGATCGATTTTGATGGGACTTTCACTGGCAGATAGCTGATGTTATTAGGAGTAACTTAGGAACTTATTTTAGAAAAAGCAACGCGGGTTAAGCCACGGGCTGCAGCTAGCTTTGATATAAAAAATAAAATAAAATTACCTTAAACCTTTTATTTCTTGCCAACTTTAACTAATTTAAACAATAAAATATAAGGTAAAAAAAAAATGTTAGTTATTATATTCTAAGCTGTGTGTTAGTGTGTTATATTTTATTATTAAGTTTCTAAGTATTCTATAGGTATATAATTATTTTGCAAGAACCCCATGTAGAGAGGTTCTTGCAGAGTAATTACCGTACCTAATAATAATTTTATATTGGATAATAAAAAAATAAAAATATATATAATAAAAATAAAAATAAAATAGGTAATTTAAAGATTAATACAATATAATTATATTTTTTTATATATCTTTGGAGCTTTGATATAAATCGCCTTAAATCTTTATAAAAATCCGTTTCTCCAATTTAACAAAGTAACCTTCCTAGAATGACAAGCAGTTGAACCATATCCTTCTAATTCCCAATTCCCTGGCATCTAATATAAAATTCTCTCCATAAATGTTTGTGTATGAATCAATCATTTTGAATATTCGATGTGGAAAGGAAGCAGTTACGTAATCTTATTCAAATGTCAAAGATCAACAATCGGTGCGGTCGGTAGTAACCTTTGTACAGTCGCGGGCAAAAGTGTTTTGATATAATTTAAATGCGACTTATTTTATACTAGTTTTTGCCCTCGGCTCCGCCCGCGTGGATGTCGGTTATCGCTTAAAAAAGTAGCCTATGTCCTTCTCCATATCCCAGGCCATATCTCTGCCAAATTTCGGTTCCAAATTATCGGTTCAGCGGTTTAGGCGTGAAAACGTAACATACAGACAGATAGACAGAGTTACTTTCACATATATAATATTAGTATAGTATGTATGATTAGGTCAGTTGAGCTACAGTAATATAAATTATGCTAATGTATCTCTTTGCTGTTTTTCTGTTAAGCGATCTAAAAGAGAAGAATGTACTTAGTATATCTTGTTCTTGTATTGTAATGATATAATTGATGTATACAAACTATTGTAAAACAGTTTAAAGGAGTAACGGTGGAGTTTCTTGCCCATTCTTCTCCATGCGAAACTACCTTCTAGAAGGGGCAACTAGAACCAATTTTATTTCCGTGTAAATTTTGACGTTCAAAAGTTTCATTTACGTGCCTATTTGAAATAAATGCTTTGACTTTGTCGTTGACTTTGTAGTGAAACTTTATGTTAATCGTAACTATTCTGGAAAGACCTGATATAAAATACGTTATTTTTTTTTAATACAATAAAAGTATTAAACTACTTACTTGAGAAAAATTTAATTATTTAAGAAAAATATACGTAACCCAAATGCTTTCTCCCCACAACTGTACAATTGTCATCAATCTCAAACGTCATTACATAGTATTTGATTTTTTGTTTAAATATTTGGTTTTGTTGAAAGCACCGCAGGCAGGTGGCCTGCCAGTATGTTATATTGTCCTTTTTTTTCGAGTATTGATGTCATAAAAAAACCAGTTTAATTGATGGATCTCGATATTATAGAAAACGATGCGTGACGCGAGGCTTTATGAAGAAAGTTGTGTTCTTTTTTCAAAGTTCGTGTTTAGAATCAGAACTATGTCATAAGTAGAGATCGGATATTCGGATGCATATTTCATCATCATCATCATTTTAGATGAAAGACGTCCACTGCTGGACATACGCCTCCCCCAAAGGGGGGAAATTTGCCATAATCGCCACGCTTGGCAGGCGGGTTGGCGATCGCAGTATGGTGTTAAAAATGCATAGAAAACGCTGCTGCCCATTCTCTAGTAAGTCCCTTAACCGTCTTTTACGACACCCACGGGAGCAACATCCACAAAACTGCATTCCATAATAACCAACACCTCAACTTTTGCATCCGATTGTCCGATCTGTAGTCATAAGCTGTCACACTGCAATATTTTTGAGTTGTTACTTTTCAGCGTGACTGTACAATTTCTGCTACTGATTAAATATCAGACTGTATAGAACAAAAACTATGAGACGAAACTAGTTCAGACAAATGAATTGTCTAAACTATTTCGTTTTATTTTTTAATTGTAATAGTGCAGATCTAAGTATACCGTGTGGTGCCGGACGTAAAGAATAGCACCACTCCATATCCTCCCGTGGATGTCGTAAAAGGCGACTAAGGGACATACTAGAGAATGGGCAGCAGCATTCTCTATGCACTTTTAACACCATACTGCGATCGCCAACCCGCCTGCCAAGCGTGGCGATTATGGCAAACCCCCAATTGAGGGAGGCTTATGTCCAGCAGTGGACGTCTTTCGGCTGAAATGAGATCTAAGTATAAACGTACTTACGTACGTATATATCTAAGTATATTTGTATCTTTGGGTCAACTACTCGAAAAGGTCGCTGGATGTTCTACGCGTCCAATACGACAAAGTTTTTAGGATGCTATTGCGACTGCCTCGTTTTACCGATGGATTTCATGCCATCATCTGCAAAAAAAATGGCCTAACTCCTGAGCAGAATAAGAGACAGTCACAATAGTATCCTGAAGGCTGTGGCGGCAAACACTTCATCCGCCATAATAAGGCTATTTGTGCGAAGACTTATACCATAGTTAGATCATTAACATTTCTCGTTACGTCTAGATGTTAGGTGGTCCTCTCACTTTCTGTCTTTAGTTTGAGTTACTAACAACGAAGTGTCAAAAGTCATTTAAGTACACTACTAACAAATTATGGATCTTTTGTGTTATCCGAAATAAAATGATTTTATTTATTTAATTTATTTATTAACATTTCTGATTGGAAATTCCCACAAGTTTGTCTGGGAATTGAAATAAACCATAGGTACTCAAGATTCTCTTAAAACCAAGAATATTTTCAAAGAAAACTTACACTCAGAAATATACAAAACATTTGCAAGCAAAACCATATATTTAACAATTTAATTCATATCCCTGTTAATCCGACACTTCGACTACAGCCGTGAACTTTAGCACCTCGTAATAAGGTTCATTATTGCTCATAAATAACTTTGACTGTGTATGAGTATGTCACCTCGTAAACTTAAGTCGAATATTTTCATACAAAGAAGGTACAAAATAAAATGTAGTGTTTTATGATTCTCACATAAGCTCGTTCATAGTCGTTGTAACTTGCGATTTGCTTGAATAGTTCAGAGGTGCTGGCGTTCAAATAAATTAAGATTTTCATATTTTTGTTCTAGTCCTTGGTTCCAGCTATCCAGTTCCTATTGACACCTAGCTTCTGACGTTTCATAGGTGCCCATGTAGGTTTATGTGAAATAAAATATTTTGATTTTGATTGAACAAGGAAGAAATCCTTATAGTTTCTCCCTTATATTTTTATATTTTTTCTCGTCTATCCCATGGTGTGGGGTATTGTTGGACAGGCCGCTCAAAAATATTGCAGGTTTATCGAAACCATTTTACGATTCAGGATTCCGTTTGCTTAATATTAAGCTTCAGGTTAGTGCTATATATTTTTTGTTAGAATCATTTTTCCCCATCCCCCTTCTGTCAGCTAAATGGTTGTATTTGGATATGTGAAAAAATTCATGGCAGTAGTATACAATAACGAAGTTAAAACGAAAAATATCACAGAAAAGTAGGCTTTACAAGATAACGAGTAATAGTCCACCAACTTTCTTTTGCAGTTGGAATGTATGGAAGAACATGTATTGGGATCAATTCGTCCCAACTACGGCACGGAACCCTTCATTGTGCGTGGTCTGACACGCATTTGGCCGTTAGCTTTTGAAGTTACTGAAGACTGAGTGAAGCTGAACATTGCAGTACAATCTCAGCATCTAAAAATTCCCTTTACCGCAGTTCTTTATAATATTTTCGCAATATTAAGACTGAGAAAGACGAACACTGAGAGAGACTTGACATAAATCATAGCCAATAACATTAAACAAAATAACAAGACGTAAATCAAAAAGCAATCTGTCGATCAAAACAACAAAATCAAATGTCGTTAGTCAGTATCCCAATAAAAATCATAGTTCAACTTAAAATAATCATCATCAAATTAAAATTAATATCAACCAAAATGACAGATTCGAGAATAGATGAAGCACTCAATAATATTAATATTATAGATAATGTTAATCCTTGTAACATAGTTCAACTTAAAATTATCATCATCAAATTAAAATTAAGATCAACCAAAATGACAGATTCGAGAATAGATGAAGCACTCAATAATGTTAATATTACAGATAATGTTTATCCTTGTAACGTTAGAGAAAAACATAGAAATGAAGAAGACATAAATAAACTTGTAACTGACAGGCTCCTAAGTCCTTAACGAAAGTAGTTACATAAACACAAACTGCAACTGACTGTAGCAATATAAGTAGTACCTGTAGACAGGTAGGAGTTAGGACATTCGTTCACAATAGGGTTGGGCCCGTAAAACACAGCGTTTCTTAGAGCATTGATCTCAAAATGATTCTGTTCCATTATTTTTGTTATTGGTTGTATATCTAAAGAATATGTTACGTGCCACCAGCATTCCTGGGTCATAAGAAAATTTCAATAATATCGCATTGTCTCTAAAGATTATTTTATTCCATGGTATACCTAACACTTTTTATGTTTTCATTTATTACCTCATTGTTTGATATCAGTCCCGTGGTTTTGATTTTCATCAACCGCATTTTTTGATTTGAAATCATCGTTGATGTAATCGTATTATAAAGTATGAATGTATTCCCTATTTCATAATATCTTCCAACAGTCACAAGTCCTGCCATTCTTTCAATTTTTTTTCCAAATATACCGTGCCTTCCATAGTCACAAATCATCCTCAATAAGGTTTGTACGAGTGCTCAGTTCAGTCAGTACGTCTCTTCTGGGACCTAGCTGTGTACTTCTCAATCTAGTAAACATATACATATGTATTAATTTAACCAGATAGATTCTTTAATCTCTCTACACACTACCCATTCATTAACGGCCTGCGCAGCCTACCTGCAAAGCCCTAGCCGTTAGACCCACATTCCTACAACTTCATCTTGCTTTTCTCAAAAACTACTACAAACATCACACCTGAGTTAAGTTCCACATCCCTACATCATTCTATCGACACTAGTGTTGGACTCGTAAAACGTGGTGCTATCAGGAGGGCGTCAATTTCCAATTTATTTTTTCCCCACCGTTGCAGGGCCGGTGCAGTAAAGTCGGAATCGTAAAGTTACGACGTCTGGCCCCTGCGATGCCCTTACCATGTGATAGTGGAGTTTGTGGGGTATAATTCAGGATTGTGGTGGAGCAAAAGCGAAATGCAGGGAGCTTTAAGGAAGAATTTTCGATATGAGATCATGGGATTTTTTACATTGTTACCGTCAATACCGTTATTAGTGCATATTTTATGATAAGTATCAAGAGCGAATACCTGATAAGCGTAGATAAAAATAGGAAAATTTGTTTATTTCTATATTATACTTAAATCGATAATACTTTTGGTATGTATACCATCTACCTTGAGTCCTCTATGTACTTATATTAATTTCTTGTCAATATCCTGTTATACTATTAATCCAATCATGACTATTATTAATACATTATAAAATTGATTTGAAAATAAACCATAGTGATTACACTTTCTACATGTTTACCTGTAAGGACATTATTTCTATTTGAAATACAAAATCGAATGCAACAGCATTATACGGCTCTCCTACAAAATTCGTATCCATCGCATCGCCCCTAGTTTCATAGTACAGGGTGGTCCTACTATAATTTAGTAAGGATAATAGACATTCATTTTTCACTAGTTCAAATTGGACACGGTGGCTGCCGGCTTTTTTGTTGCATATCTTGTCTCGGAGGGGACCGGTAAATTACACCTTGGCTCATATCCCCTTTGATGACGGGGAATAAAAATGTTAGTGTTTCTTGAATCGGATATGAAGGCTCATTGAGGTGGGTATAATATTGTTGGTAGCATGTGTACTTGGTAAAGATTTAAAAAATCAATGAGATCATAGGCCTGTTTCATATAATGTAAGGTTTTGATTAATTATCAATTATGATTAATCATTATTTTAATGAGACCTTTGCCCGTTTTTTTCCCTAGTAAATAAATATTTTTATGATAGGTAATCGAAAATGATAGAATTATAACCCTGTTCTGTATCTATAAGGCAATATTTTTATTGCTTATCCCTAACAAAACTCAGCAATCATCTCGTGATATTATATAAAAAAAATTGGCAGTCATAAGGACTGCCGACAGTAGTGAAAACACAAAATTTTGGAATAACTGTTCTTTTATACATATAGCTCATGGAAATCGTTCGGTGACAATGATGCGAGTTCCATGATTTTTGTTCACCCAAAAAGTACACATACATACACAGTATACATATAGCTTATGGAAAGCGTTCGGTGACGATCGCGAACCCATAAGTTTTTCCTCTACCAAAAATTGGTCAAGGCGCCTAAAGAGGCTTCCAAAAAATTGCAGGAGAAAAGCAGATACAAAACTGACCAAACACAAGATAACATCCCTCCAAACAGTCGCCTAATAATGCAAGAAAACCGACTCTTGAAGTGACGAAATCTTACCCTCAGCTAATAAAGATAGCAATATTATAAAACCCGATGTTCAGGGGGCAGAATTATGTGTAGGGGATGTTTTACGAGCAATTCCATTTTTACAGTTCGCGCTTACCACGATGAATCAAACTGGAGAATGATGTGCATCAACAGAAATTGTATTCGTGTGTTTTGGTTGTTAAATGTAGAGTTGTGCTATGTATAACGATTTTTTCGTCCACTTCTACAAATAAAATCTAAAGAACATTGTGTCTCAAAACAAAACAATGATGCCATGAAATGTAATGTCTAACGATTTCCCAATATATAAAAATTCCCAGCAACAGCCATTCAAAAGATGGTACATTACGTAGGTACCTATGTAATTGTTATGTTATAATCATGAAGTTGTACTTCTTCAATATTATAACAAATATAACTATTACTATTACTATTATTAATACAAATATTATTATTATTTTATCGATACGCATAGCCTCTAATTTTTTTATAAATGCTAAAATATACTCAAATATGAAATTTCAGCTTTCTAGCATGATCGCAACCCGTGCCGACTGAGCTTCAAAGTTTATTTAAAATCGTGTTTTGTCCTATTATTCCGATCTGCTATAAAACTAATATAAATGCAACAAATTTGGTGAGTATGAGGTAAAATAAAATAAGGTAAACATTAATCTTTATTTTAAAACATAAAATTATAACAATCAGCCAGGGTAACTTCTCTTTAGTGTAGTTTTTTAACAGTCCAGATACAAATTTCTATGTTCCTGGGCACAGCGCAAAAAGCATTGTTTTTGCTCTTCTTCTGCCGCGTTAAGTAAGGTTTTGAGTTAGGAATGCATTAGACTGTTTTTAGGACGAATTTATAAACCTGATGACGACAACCGAAAACCAAAAATTCTCTCTCTAACATCTGCTCCAAAACAGCACAAGCTCCATTAAAATGACCAGTATTTTAAGCTTTTGTATCGCAGCACATTATTTGAACTTTATTATTAAGGTTTCAGTCAAAGAGAGCAGATGCTTTAGCTTGATGTTATCCAGAAGAACTCTCTAGTTTTGGCAGTGCAAGAAGCTGTTCTCTATCTTCAAATGAAGCAATAATGGGGCAAACGTTCTTCTTTTGAACTTCGTACATCCAATCCGGGTAATAGTTTTCCATCCCAATGGACTGTGACTACGTCAGGTACCTTGTTTTGAAAGTCAGTTTTATTGCTTCTGCCCTTGTTATTCTCGTCTGAGTACAAATTCGCTGAATCGAGGATTTGTTAATAGCGAAATCGTCGCTGCTCAGACCAAGCGCTTCTACGAGACCGCATGCAGAAAGTAAATGGAGTCTCTATGCTTAACTGACATCGATCTAAAACTGCGACAAGTTTAGGCGTTATAATATCCTTTCTACCTCTTTTTTAACTTTTTTTAGGGCAGGGAACGTCTGGCAAGCTGAGTTCAGTATTCAAAATCTATTCTTCGTCCGAATCTTCTGGACATTCAAGATATTTGAGCTAGAAGTAGATGCAACAGCCAAAAACTCTCTTTGTCTCACATTCCTTTCCTCCTCTTCTAATCGTCTTTGCATTAGTTTTTTTTCTTTCGTCGCCAATTTTTTGTCCACACCACCTAAGTATTCCGGTCGACCTGGCTCTCTCTGTTTCCTTAAAAGTACTTTGTCTTCCTCTATTTTCATTCTTTCAAAAGCATCAGCATGTGCAATATCAAATAAGTTATCAAGGTTAATTTTAAAATTATTTTGTTTATCACTCCGTAATTCCATCGACATCTTTATGCAATTAACAATAGCGCATTAATAGTTAAAAATTACGAATGAAATGACAAATTAAACACGTAGTTACAGTTTGCAGCGCATTACCCGCGCAACTTATATGGAGAAGTTTAAAATGCAAGTCGGCACGGGTTATCGTTTATAAAACGGGCTAATATTTTTTCCTAGACAATATTGGGTTATTACGAAAGTTTTAAGAAGGTATGCGTAAAAATATATTGAACTTAAAATTTAAGGGACACCCTAATAACTATACAAAAAACCGTATAAAATAGAATAAATCTTCAAGTTATTTTAGTACCTATCACTGTTGAACTAAAAATCCAATTCTACCCCAGCTCACTAATAACTCCTTGGAAACTCCACAACAAATTACACCATTTAACCTGCCAATAATGCCACAACATTTTAAGCCGTGGACATTGATACAGATAGTCGAATGTCAAGGATCAACAAACACGGTTTTACTTTCAACGAAGTCTTGGCCATAGAACAGGTAGTTAAAGAAGGCCAGACCATACAACGAACGAATACGCAAGCACACATAGACACGCTTCACGTACAGCAAGTGCAAGCGCACTCGCGACTGGCATTTGTTTAAGATCGCCGTACGTACGGCGTCTATGTGTGCGTGCACCTGTTTTCGCTCGTTCATAATTATGGATCTGGCCTTCTGTACATATCTCTTCTGTGGTCTTGACGCCTACCTCGTGTAGTACAGGCTTAACCTTTAAGTTATTTAGTGCTTGAGGTGTTTCATACTGGTGGAGAAGCAATTTAAATCGATTTAGCCTAGCTGTTGGAGGATTTGTTTCTGATGTTCTATTAGTTCCATCAACGGTGATAGAGTTAATAATGTTGAAAAGACTTTCAAGAGGTTTTTACAAGGACGTTAAACTAAAAGAAGAAATAACGGCATTAATGCAAACGCATAGTTGACTCTCATTATAACTATAACTTTATACGATCGATAAACTTCTACTTTATTGAAAAAATACAATGACTGTGTATTAGTAATATTGTAGTAGTAAAAAAAACCGTGTTTTATTTTTATTTTGGCCAAAGTGTCAGCATTGCCATACAACGTGGCAATGCTGCCAGCCTTTTGGGAGCTTTTCCTGTTGACAGCAATGCAGACGAATTTTTAGATGACTTATGAGTCTTATGACTCTTTCCCCTCCCTTTTTTATTTACTACAATACATTTATTATAATTATTATTGGTAGTTGTATAAAATGACTATAATACGGCAAATTAACGTAGGGTGTAATTTTTCTTAACAATTAATAATATTTCCCCGACTGTATATCATCTGATACCTGTCTCATTTCACTTTCTCTGTCTCGACTACAAATATGTATCACATCTTACTCCTCATCATCATCTGCCCAGCATTTTCCAAACTATGTTGTGGTCGGCTTTCAGTCTAACCTGAATACCAATATTGTACATAGAGCGACTGCATGTCACCTCTTACTCCTTAAATTCCCAAATCTATTTGGAAACACCACTTCATGTCGTGTATGTGAAACAGCCTTCACACCACTTACGCTCGGAAGGCGTGGCTCACTGCAATCATTCTTAACTTTTATTTCTTCAGACTTATTTGCAATGGAACTCGTGGTTTTCCTGTAATTACAAGCCATTTAAATTCTTAAGTCTTTAAATGATTTTGTACATTTTTCTTGCGTGTCGGTGAGCTGTTCATTATTTATGTTGCGACTAAGAATTTGTACTTGTCTGTTTATTGCTGTGATGTGAGCATAACTTTTAAACTTATATATAGTTGATGTAGTGTTTCCTGTGTATGTTTGTTTAACTTCAAAAATAAATTAGAATAAAGAGTTCAAAACCCCAGTTTCCAATCGTTGCAGAGAATGGTTAGTTATTGTATCGTAAGTATTCGTATCGGACTGTCACCAGCTGACCGTGTGGCGCCGGACGTAAAGAATAGCACCACCCCATTTCCTCCCGTAGGTGTCGTAAAAGGCGACTAAACTTACTAGATGTTGATGAATGTCTTCGTGAGCAAGTACTGATTGGAGTTCAAACAATATGGATTAATTTAATACATTATTATATTAATATTTTTTATGGAATTTTTATTTTTTTATTTTTATTTCAACATTTCTCAATAAGACGCCACCTTATTCAGAAATTTTACAAATATTGTAAAAAATTATGAAATAAAATACAGATTTTTGCTAAAAAAAAACATGTTTCTTTTCAATTGAGGGTAGTTTTTTCCCCAATTTTTGGACGCCTAATTACTTCCAATCATTATGGAGTTTGTTTCATTAAGAGTTACACCGTTTCGTTTACACTGGGAACAATTGTTTTTTTTTTAATTCCATAAAAAATTAAATAAAATATTTATATTTTTGCCCTATATAAAATTAAGCACAGATTCCCTCATTTCGATATGTGCACATTATAAAGATTCACACTGTATAGAGCAAAATATAGCTACGTCAAAACCCAACTTTATGTTGTAAATTTGTTGATCGATCTATGACCAAAAGAATAGCACTGATTTGAATTGAAGCACTCTCTATCAATCTTTCGTTTACACTAATTCCAAGCAAGCTTCTTTATATAAAACTCTTTACTCAGTTGTCGTATCAACGACAACTGAGTCAACCAGCTAATTGATAATCTGCTGAAACCAACTGTCTGGAATATAATTTTTACGACAGAGCTTTTAACATTTTCGTAATAATCCATTAAAGGTTTATTTTAATACTTTCACTAAGATTTCTGCCGTCATAAGGAAAAAGGGCACTACTAATATTTTTTTCCGAAATTGAGTTATATACATATATCGGAATCAGAAAAAAAAGACCCATCTGTCAATATTTTTTGTACAATTTTAGGAACAAGATAAACAAAAATACCGTAAGCTCAAAAGGCACAACTGAGCCAATTTTTAAGTTATTGTACGTAAAAAGAGCACATCTGACTACGAAGAGTACGTCAAAAGGTCACATAATGCATAAATGCGGCTTTTATCTGTCCCAGGATAAATTTTAGTATTAGTATTATTTATTTATTTGAAAAGGCATAATTGACCTGCGTTAAATATTAAAAGCATAACTACCACAGATGTGCTTTTTGATTTAAAGTTTACCAATTAGAAAATGTTGATTATTTAATAAATACCAATAAAATAAAAACTTATATTTCAATAATCGTATCGGAATAGTGAAAATGAATTTATTTTAATTCATTTATTTCCGAAAAATAATATTATAGTCGATATTTTTCGCCAAAAACCAATAAAAAATTTAAACTCGATTTTCTGCGTATTTATAAAATGTTAGATGTGCCCTTTTTCATTATGGCGGCAGACTTACGCTTTGAAAGAGTAAACGAAGAAAAGAATTTGGTAATGACGGTCAGACACCGTCATTACCAAATTCTTTTCTTCGTTATATTTTTTTAAAGAAATATATAATTGAGAAACGTTCGAATTAACGCATCTTCAGCTTGGAAAAAAACAAATAAGATACTAAGCATCAAATCGACTACGTTAAAGAACAACAGGTCGCTAGTTGACGGCACGGTTGGCACTAGGGCATGCAATATCGGAAGGTTCTCAATTCCGGAACTGAGTTCCATTACTGGAAATCTGATTCCGGAACTGGTAACTTTTAAATTTTGTTTCAAATCATATAAATAATTTATAACAATAATTTATATCAGTCTTTTAATCATTTTTAGTAACAAATTAAACGTCTTTCTTCCTTATTACTCTAATTAAACATTGGCCGTCTAGCGGCTTGTGGAAAGTTCCACAGACTAGTTTGGTTGCATAATTGCGTTTAGATAAAATAATAATCAAAATATCAAACAATTATGAATATCGGAATTCCGATATTACTCCTCTCAATTCCGGAATTGAAATATCTGAAAAATTGTTACGGAATTCCGGAATTCCGGAATGCATGCCCTAGTTGGCACAATGGTTAAGCGATTGACTCCTGCGCCACGTGTCGCGGGTTCGATTCTCGCACGGAACAAATATTTGTATGACCTAGAAGTAGTTGTTCCGGGTCTCGCTGTTTGTGTATGTGAGTTTAAATGTTCGTTAATGCACCCACAATACAGGAGACATTCTTAGTGTGGGGAAAAGTAATTTAAAATGGTCAAAATTCAAATTAAACGACTCTTATCTAACAAGAACTAACTCAATTCAAAAATAATTAATGACAAACCAATCAGGTTAAACATCGTTATAAAACACTTAACACTCCAAATAAATAATCCAAAACTATCAAAGAGCACTACACTGTTGGAAGTAATAAATCAATTTTATCAACAGTTCTTACGAGCACAGAATAGATAGGTACAGAAGGCTGACTCCATACAACGAGCAAAAACGCACGCACACAAAGACACGCTTCACGTACAGTGAATGCAAGCGCTCTCGCGACTGGCATTTGTTTAAAGCGAAAGCGTCAGCGTAGTCCGCATAATCATAAAAGTCGTCAGTACAACTCTCTAAGTTCATAATTATAATCCTATTGGTACCGATTCCCTTGTTCACAAACTAAACTAAATTTAAGTTCAGTGCATCTTTTTCTTTATATTTCATTAAGAAAAGGACAGAAGATAAATTTTAATTTAGTCCTATTTAATTAATCAGCGCCTGTCACTACTCCATACAAGTTTAGACGTGATTAAAAACTTGCCCACTAAAATTACGTTAGTACTGAAAGAAATAATTAGCCGAACTAATTAAGTTACTTCAAAAATAACTCAACTTAAGTTATAAGGAAATAAACTTTGTTTAAATTAACAGAACTGATTTGTAGTGTGCAAAACAGGGTTTTGTAACAGATACTCGTAACATCTAGTTCGCAAGTCACAATTTTTGTGTAAACAGTAACCAAAACTTTTGTTACAGTTATGCAAACATTTCTTTCAGTGAATTTACGTCAAGCACTAACAAGCAGACAATGAGCTGAAAAGTGCAAAATTCAGAAGAAATTTTTAATTTCACGGGCTACCTTAGCGCTTCTCCCTTAAGATCGTCTATGTGTGCATGCACCTGATTGATTTCGCTTCTGTACCTATCTATTCTGTGATACAAGCGTTGCTGTGTAACCTGTTTGGAAACCAATTAGTAGATACCAGAGAGTAGTTAATTAGGACGTTCGCATCAATTACTATCCGTATGCCTTCTGGATTTATTGAGAGTACGTTATCGTTGAAGTTGAAACTTGGTTTATATTCCGTATTGGTTTCATTTTGTGTAAGAGCTTTAGTTGATTTTAGGTCATGTATTTCCTGGGTAGTAAGATGAGGAGTTTATTTATGTAGGTTTAAGTTAAATTAAGCACATATGCATACCTACGTGAAGAGTTCCTTGTCTGATTCATTAAACATTACCCATTTTACTAAGAGGAAGAGATTTTAATTTTAAGACGAATTTACCTATACTTATGTTTAATAGTCGATAATGGTGCCGATTTCCTTGTTCACAAACTAAACTAAATTTAAGTTCAGTGCATCTTTTTCTTTCTATTTCATTAAGAAAAGGACAGAAGATAAATTTTTGTTTAGTCCTGTCAAATTCATCAGCGCCTGTCACTACTCCATACAAGTTTAGACGTGATTAAAAACTTGCCGACTAAAATTATATTAATTTACGTCAAGTGCTGATTAATTTGACAGGACTCAACAAAAATTTATCTTGTCTTGAACTTAAATTTAGTTTAGTTTGTGAACAACGGAATCGGCACCAGTGTCTTCGTGTTAGTACTGTGTGGTGCCCGACGTAAAGGTACTGTGTAGTGCCGGACGTAAAGAATAGCATCATCCCATTTCCTCCCGTGGGTGTAGTAAAAGGCGACTATGGGACTTACTATAGAATTGGCAGCAGCGTTCTCTATGCATTTTTAACACCATACTGCGATCGCCAACCCGCCTGCCAGGCGTGCCGATTATGGCAAACCCCCCCAATTGGTAGAGGATTATGTCCAGCAGTGGACGTCTTTCGGCTGAAATGATGATGATGAATGTCTTCGTGAGCAAGTTCTGACTGGAGGTCAAATATTATGGATTAATTTAATAAAATACTATTATACAGGTAAAAGTTTGTTAAAAAGTATTATACATTTGTTCAACCATGAACTGTGATATAATGATGATAACGTTGTGATAACGTTGATGATGATGATGATGAAGTAAGACGAGGTAACAAACGAAAAGACAAAAATATTAAAAGCATAACAAATTATGCCCTCAAAGTATATTTACATACAAATAAATAAAATTGAAGTGTCTGTTTGTAATGACAAAATATAACAGCATTTTACTAAATGTATATGAAAGTGTATACGGTACCTACTTATAACAAAAGGGCAGTTTAAAAAAAAATTGTTTGTCTGTCTGTTTGTTCCGACTAATCTCCGAAACGGCTGGATCGATTATGATGGGACTTTCACTGGCAGATAACTAATGTTATAAGAAGTAACTTAGGCTTTAATTTTAGAAAAAGCCACTAATCTTATAAAGAAGCATCTTCTTGTTTTAATCGTTGCATATTACACGAGCAACAGCATCTAAAACACCGATAACATCATACCGGAAAATTCTTGAACGCAACGCAGTATCGCAGTTTGTCATGAATAAAACGTAGATACATTTACTTACGGCAATCAGTCTTAATGCAAAGCAGAGCAGGTTGCAGTAAAAGAGATTCCACATGCGACGATTCTTCCTGACCAGTGAAAAATAAAAATAAAGAAAGAAAAAAAGTATTTTATTTGGGACACGCACAAGAACAAACAGTAAAACCGGCCACGGGCGTGTCGGACCACGCACAATGGAGGGTTTCATAGTTGGGATGATTTTATCCCAAGAACAAACTGAACAAAATCAATCAATCTGCCTAGCCTTTTCCCAACTATGTTGGGGTCGGCATCCAGTCTAACCGGATGCAGCTGAATACCAGTATTTTACATGGAGCGACTGCCTATCTGACCTCCACAACCCAGTAACTGGGTAACACGATACCCCTTGGTAAGACTGGTTGTCAGACTTTTTGGGCTTCTGACGACCCTTAACGACTGTCAAAGATCCACGAATGACAGCCGGGACCAACGGCTTGACGTGCTTTCCGAGGCACGGAGGAGTCTCGGTATGTAAAGATGGTCACCCATCCACTGACCAACCCCGGCAAGCGTAGCTTAACCTGACGGATCGACCCGTGCGGCTGTTATTACTTAGCCACGAGCTCCTCAAGAACAAACTGAACATTGTAGTTAAAAAACATGTTCTCCATGAGAACATGTTTTTCAACTGCAAATGTAAGTTCGTCGGTTACTTGTAAAGCTTACTTAGCTGTGATAGTTTTCGGTTCAACTTCGTTATATGTATATACTACTGCTGTGATTTTTTTCACGTACCCAATTACAACCATTTAGCTAACAGGAGGGGGGAGGGAACTTGACTAACAAAAATTAGCATTTTAAAGCTTAATATAACGCAAACGGATTCCTGAATCGAAAAATGGTTTTCACAAACCCGCAATATTTTTAAACGACCTATCCAACGATATCCCACAGTATGGGATAGAGTAGAAAAAAAAATATCATCCCCAGTTTACGTGTATGGGAGGTAACCTAAATAAATTTATTTTTCAAGATTTTATTTTACCACTTTATCGGCGTGATTAATATATACCGGATGACATTTTTACCGTCTCGTAAAAAATTGGGTATACTAGGTGAACGGAGTAGAAGCCTATGGCATAGTTTTTATTATTTTTTCTTTAACCTAGAAAGAAATTGATATATGGATAAATACCACACATTTGAAGTAAACTTATCATACTATAACAATAAACACAGAAATTTAACAAAAAACATAATTCAATAAATAAATACGATAAATAATATTTAAATTTAAATCATACGCACCCAAATTTCAATATTTTTAACTTTTAATTTAGTTTTATTTCTGAAAAAAAAAAAAAATGCTATGCCATAGGCTTCTACTCCGTTCACCTAGTATACCCAATTTTTTTTTTCGAGACGGTAAAAATAGTCATCCGGTATATCCATACCAAATTACAGTTTCCTAGTTCTAAGAGTCTCTGAGCTAAGCCGCGGATAGACAGACAGACAGACGGACATGGCGAAACTATAAGGGTTTCCTTGTTGACTACGGAATCCTAAAAAAGGAGCATAGAAGTTAGTGGTAAAAGAGCAATGCTTTCTGACTGGTAAGTTACCACAGCAAGCGCTAACGAAGAATGCAATAACTCGATTTTGAGGTATATATTCGTTGAGTTATATATTTCGAGTCAGCGAATCGAAATCTATTAACTCTCTCTAAGCAACTTTTTATTGATCCTTCAGGAACTCGGTTTTTCAGTAAGCAAGAATGCAATAACTAAAACTTCATAACAAATTCAATAATCAAAAATACAATTCTCGGAAGCGGCATAATCGAGTTATTGCATTTTTCTTTAGTGCGGCAGTACTAAGTACTGTCATATTTTTCGTGCCTATACAAGAGGTGAAAAGCACGACAAAAAGGAAAAGGAACTTCACACGAGAATAAATAATGGGGAAGCTGGTCCTTACATTAATTAGGCCATGGCCATTAAATTGACCATTTTCTATTGTGTTAGTGAGTACTTATTGCAAGGCCTACACTTTCCTCACATACCTATTAACACTGTTATTTGAAAATATTGTAAAAGCCAATTAATTTTAAAAGAGTATCCGTGGAGTTTCTTGCCGGCTCTTCTCCATAGAAAACGACCAATTGGAACCGTGCACCTAGCTTCTGACGGTTCATAAGTGCCCATGTAGGTTTATGTGAAATAAAATATTTTGATTTTGATTTAGGGAAAACTAAAATTATCAGCCTAGGGTAATTTTGTAACAGCCAAATGTAGGCTTGCCAACCTTAATGCATGAATTTACCGGGACTTTGGCAATCAAAGTGCGGGACATGGCCAAACAAAAAGCGGGACTCAGCTGTCAAAGTATAATAATAATAATAAAAGCGTCTAACGGGCCTCTGCGAGATGGCTTCGGCCCCTCGTACGCCTTCCAAAGGCCCGGGACCCCCGGGTCCCGAGATAAGTCAAAGACATTTAAAAATAATAATAATAAACATTTATTTCAGAAAACATCCATATTTCCACACACACATATCGTTACTAATTCACATCTAAAAATATGCATACGTATCCAGTGGCAGCATAACGGCGAAAATATAATTAGAAATAATTAGAAATAATTTTAAATGGTTTTATTGAACGTTTTATTTTGGCAAAATAACAAAACTTGAAACAATAAGGAAATCTAATAAAACATAATAGTAATATATTATACTACGAGTATAATAACTTCAGTGTCACTATAACTTCTGCCCGAAGGTTTAGCCGTAAGTACGATAAAACGGGACAATTGGCGTCCCGCACACGTCTTTCGCGGGATGCATCCTCTAAAGCTCTAGAAATGGGACGTTCCGGCTCTCGCGGGACGGTTGGCAAGCCTAGCTACATGGTACCCATTCTTCAACGGAAAATAGCAAAATTTTGTTTTTTTAAAGCCGATTATTAAAAAGCAAAGCTTAATATAAAACTTACTATCGTATAAGTATGAGCTATAGTAAGTACTCCAACAAGAGCATTTAAGGCTGTCCCACTAAATTGCACACTGCATCAAAATCAAAATTTATTAGTCACAATGTTTGACGTGCAACACAATTTGCGTTCTCTATACATAATCTTGACACTTTAACCTTTCCAAAATGGCTGTTAACGCACCATTATGGCGTATCATTTCGAATCTAAGCGCAGTTTGCACGCAAAACGTAAATCTTGACAATCGACACTTAAATCAAAAAGCCAATTGGCCGTTTATTTGTATATTCTGAATTTAAGCATAGATCATAGGAGATAGATGGGAATTATTCTCGTATTAACTTAGGACCCGATCACACGTACCACAACCACACCCACACCTAGTGGATCGAAAAAAGGCTCGCGAAGACATAGAAACTTACAACACCCACCCGCAATGACTTCAGTTTATCCGTGATCATGGTGTTTGCAACAGCGCCGAAATATTGGGAACTCGAAACAAAAAGTAAACATGGTAAATATCCCGTTTCAAGTGTTAATAGTAATAGGAACTTACATTTTAAAGTGTCATTCAAACATACATATTTTTTGCAAAAAAAATATAAGGTGCTAATTTGCCTACCATATTGCATCCTATGATATACGTAAGCATGTTATTATTGGCTATTAGAAGTCATTTCTAGCAAAAAAAAAAACCGACCCTTTAAAATTTAATTTCCAATGTTTTCAAGAGCCTTTTTCGATCTACTGTTCCACACCATAACGAAAACACATCATGGACGGGCGCTATTTTGTATGAAATAATAGTTTATTCACACGGACCACATTTGCCCGTCAAAATCAACCGTGTGATATCGACCACATCCAAGCCACGTCGCAGCCACAACGCAACCACTAGCGAGACCACGCACTGGCGGACGGTCACATCGCACACACAACGATCTGCCTATCTGCAAACACTAGCCACAATGTAACCACGTCGCAACAACTAACTAACCTTTTTCACCTTCCACCTTTCGTGATTTCATATAAATATTTTTGTTTACTATAATTAAAATATCCACTTATTGTAATTTTGTTTTCTTATTCTAATTGTATTTTTTCATTATCTTCATTATTATTATTTTTAGTTAATTAAGATGTTGTTTTGTGGTGAATGCTGTGTACACCTATAATAGGCATACATACTAGTACTTTTATTATTTTATTGTTCTTTTTTAAATCTTTTGTATGTACTGCTGTTGGTGTAGCAAATAAAAAAATAAAAAAATAAATAAAGAAGTAGCGACAACGCAACCACAACTCAACCACAACGCAACTGCAAGAAGTTGCATTGACATTATTCACACGTAACCATTGCTTACCCACATTTTGTCGCTCCGATGTGATGTGGTTGTGGTACGTGTGAACGGGCCCTAAACGGAATTACAGGTTGAGCTAAGATTTCTACACTTTGTCCAATCATGGCGCTTGTGAACTGAACCTCGATGAGAGCTGTCACGATATAAACGTCAGTTGAAATTCACAAGATAAATTGGGTCTCTTTTCAAATCAGAATATCAGGAGGATATCAATTCGATACCAGGAAGTTCCGAAATGAGTGTGGTTTACTAATATAGGGCAAAACCCCTTACAAAATATTTATAAGAGCGATAAATTTTTGCTCAATTAGTATTTTTGCATATAGGTACTTATTTTATTTAACTTACATTGCAGCTGAAATGCAGACAATTCATCAATGATGAGATGAGTAAAATCAACGAAGTGATAAAGCTTATTTCCTCGAATAATTTCTTCTTCACATGTGGCTTCTCTGGTACCTCATATGTAAATGTCTATTATCTGCTCCCTGACATACTTCTTTGACATAATCTTTATGTTAAATATTTTTTTTTTTTTTTTTTTTTTTCATTATTAGATATTGTATACCTACAATTGTAATTTCAACTATTTATTTGTGGTTTTTGTGGAAAGGATATTAATGCAGATTTGTTACAGTTGTAATAGCAATCATATGATTTGGTTTAAATAGGTTTTTATATTCTTTTATATTTTGTTAGTGTCAGAACGCTTTATGCTTAATAGACTGTAGAACAGGCCTACACTGTCCTCTCATACCTATTAACACTAACATTGTAAAATCCAAATATTTTTAAAAGATTAACCGTGGATTTTCTTACCCGGCTCTTTTCCATAGAAAACGACAAATTGGAACCGTGCACCTAGCTTCTGACGTTAAATAAGCGCCCAGATAGGTTATGTGAAATAAAATATTTTGGTTTTCTGATTTTTGCCGACAGAAACAATATGATTCCCACATTGAAAAGCAAGCGGGAAAAATAAGATAATATAAAAATTAATAATCAGTTTAATTAAGTTTCCATCAGTTCGGTGTATAATGCATCTACATTAATATTTAGGTATGTGCATCTTTCGTTGACACAGTGATGCATACACAAAAAACGCTTTTAAAACGTTTTCATTGTAACCGCAATATTGCCGCCGTTTGGCTGCCACGGTGGGTCTTGATACTTGAAAGAATAAAATGAGTGTCCAATAATTGATTGATTAAACATTACGATAACTTTGTTTTTTTTTTTGTATGCAGCAAAATTAATCTAATCGTTATTAAAAGCATGTCCACCAGATCCTTAAATAAGATATATATTTTTTCAGAAATTTATAACACTGATTTTTATGTATCCCATGGATTCAAAAAAACAAATGGTGCAATTTTAAGGACGCTTTTAACCTTTTGCTTTTTATTCAGGGTTTTTTTTTTTTTTTTAATAAGATGGCGAATCTTTACAGACAGGAGGGGTACTGGTATCTAATAACTATAAAACAACACATAAAGGTTGTATTTTTGTATACAAGATCACATATTTTTTCATGTAAAATTCAATCAGTATTCTCGATCTCGAACAACAATGAGTAGAATATATATATGGGAAGAGACCGGACGGAATGACCATAATGCCTTGGAAGTTAGATCGGCGTCGGCCTTTGATGTGGGATGCAACATGTGTCGACACCCTAACGCCATTCCATCTTCCTAGCATGGCGGGTTGTGCTGGGGCGGCTGCTGCAGGTGCGGAAAACTTCAAACGGCGCAAATATAACAACCTTATTGGGAGCTATATTTTTGAGGCGTTTGGGCTTGAAACAGTAGGACCGTGGGTTCCGAGTGCCCACTTAGTATTCGTATTTCAAGACATCGCCATGCCCCATATTGGTCAACTCTTCACGTGACCCGAGGGCTGGCCCATTTCTTGCCCAAAGCAAATCAGCATTGCCATACAACGTGGCAATGCTGCCAGCCTTTTGGGCACTTTTCCTGTTGATAGCGATGCAGACGAATTTTTTGATGCCCTTTGATTCTTTTCCCTCTTTTTTTATATACTTGTACACATTATTATTACTGTTTTAAGACTTTTAAATTATGTAAATATTTTACAATGAGTCCAACTTTTATCTTAATTACACAAGCTTATTTTAATTAGCTTATAGTGTGTTTTGATAAATTTGAAAAGGAATGTATTTTTTATTTATTGCATAAAATTATTAAAAACTTTCATTTTGGTTCATCATCGAAAGACATCCACTGCTGGACATAGGCCACCCCCAAGCAACGCCACTTTGACCGGTTCTGTAAATGCATTGCACTGATTCCTAATTTAAATAAACTATCAAACCCACTCCATCGTACTATACAAACCACTGGTCAACATATTCGATGATGTGCACAAAAAATCCCGAACAAAACCGCCGGCCGCCGACAAAGTGACGAACGCATAACTTTCGAGACCTTACAATGTGGACCCGCGATTAACAGTTAATAATACGGCGTCGAAAGTTTTCAATGACCGAATATTATTCACGTTTTTTGTCAACCACTTTGGTACAATGAGGCGCACTGTGCGAATTGTAGGGACGTGCTAATTGAAATCCGTGACTGTTGAAAAAAATTTAATGCAACTTTATGAATAGTCAGGCATTTAACAATCTTTCGAAATGCAAGTTCAGTTTCGGTTTTGCTGTGTCGGGGCAAATCAGAGACGAAAGGCCTGGGAATTGTTATAAATCTTCCGAATATTTTTCGTGATTTTGGGTTTAAAGACACTGCTATGTGGTAACATTTTGTGGCTAAGTAATAACAGCCGCACGAGTTGATCAGGTTAAGCTACGCTTGCCGCGGTTGGTCCGTGGATGGGTGACCATCAGCAGAAAGCACGTTAAGAGCACATACATCAGTCCACCAGCGCTACTCTTTAAAAAAATTATTATCTTGTGACTGAGAAGGAATTATGAAAAACGGCTCAACAGCGACCTTCGTAAGTGTGTCTAAAATGTTCTAATACCTTTTATAAAGTTTAAGTCAAGTCAAATCATTTATTTCAAATAGGCACGAAGATGCACTTTTGAACGTCAAAAATTACATGAATAGTTAATTGATTCTAGTTGCGCCTTCCAAAAGGTAGTTATGTATGGAGAAGAATGGGCAAGAAACTCCATACTTACTCTTTTAAAATGTTAACAATAGTTTGTATACATAAATTAATAATTATAGGTGAAGACGAAGTACTTAGAATAAAAAAAAATTACCACAATTGGTAAAAAGAATCCTTACCAATTGTGGTATGAATGTTTCATATTGAGATACGAAGCAACAAAATTCATTCTAAAGAATAACGGCCACATTCCTCTAGATCGTATTTTGTTGCTTCGTGTCTCAATATGCAACTTTATAAAAGGTATTAGAACATTCTAGACACACTTACCGAGGTCGCTGTTGAGCCGTTTTCCATAATTTCTTCTCAGTCACGAGTTATATTTTTTTTAAGGAGTGGCTTTGGCAGTCGTTACGGGTCGTCAGAAACCCGAAAATCTGACAACCAGTCTTACCAAGGGGTGTCGTATTACTCAGCAACTGGGTTGTGTAGGTCAAATAGGCAGTAGCTCCATGTAAAATACTGGTATTCAACTGCATCCCGTTAGACTGGAAGCCAACCCCAACATAGTTGGGAAAAGGCTAAGCAGATAATGATGATGTGGTAACGTCTTCATTATAGAAATAAACTATGAGGAACTTCGGATGCTCTTACTTTGGAGATTTTATGTAATAATAATAATAAAAAAACATTTCATCATTTCAGCCGAAAGACATCCACCGCTGGCCATAGGCCTCCCTCAATTGGGGGTTGCCATCGCCAAGCTTAGCAGACGGGTTGGCGATCGCAGTATGGTGTTAAAAATGTACGCTGCTATCCGTTCTTTAGTAAGTCCCTTCGTCGTCTTTTACATATTTTTCTTAGTTGTAATACTAATACAATATGGATGGTAACCGAAATAAATGATTGAATGATTGATAGATTTACGACGCCAACTAATTCATTTTAATCTACATACACCCAGACAATGAGCTGCAAATTGCAAAAATCGTAAGAAAATTTGAATTCCGTGGACTTCTTAAGCTCTTCCCACATAATGTCGACAATAAACGAATCCAAAAACAATTCCGCCATCCACAAATTTATCACACAAAATGTTTTCAATGCACATTTGAAAAGTAACACACACAAGGTAAACAGCAGTTGAAAGAGATAACTTTTAAATAAAATTCTAGTACAAACAAATTAATTAACGAACAAAATTATCGTGGCGGCGTTAAGTAAAGGCAAGTTGGGAGCTTATGAAACTGTAAAGACGGGGTTTGGCCCCAATTCTAGCGGGTTTAAAGAGCTTTATCTCAAATTAAAGGAGATTTGACATAATAAAAAGCCAAAATTCTATCCGGCTCGAAGGACCAACATTTTTGAAAACCAACAAGCTAAGTAGACACAACGTAATCCAAGCCGGTAGTACCTGCTTGCATAAACATCTTCGTAAATCCATTCAGATAACGCGCGGACTACCAACTTGATTTTTTTAACTATTTGCTCTGAATTCGTTGGAATAACTTTGACACTAACAAGGAGAGTAAAAAACACATCAGCGCTGTACTCACGGCTCGTTATCAAGCTACTAGCTTTTGCCCGCGGCCACGCCCGCGTGGATGTCGGTTATCGCGTAAAAAAGTAGCCTATGTCCTTCTCCATATCCCAGGCTATATCACTGCCAAATTTCATAACGATCGGTTCAGCGGTTTAGGCGTCAAAACGTAACAAACAGACAGACAGACAGACAGACAGACAGAGTTACTTTCACATTTGTAATATTAGTATGGATACATTTTCAGTATAAGCTGATTTCACATTGTATAGGATTTCCGTACAATGAGCAGACAGCTATTAACTGCTCCCAAATAACGATGTTTATTTTATTTTTTTACCTATTAGTGGCTTTTGTGGACATGATATTTATTCAGATTTGTTACTGTAGTCGTAATGGCAATCATGTCATTTGGTTTAAACAGTTTTCATTTTTATATATTTTTAATTTTAATTTTTTTAATCTTTTAAATAGATTCTTTTCTATTTTGTTAATGTGAGAACGTTTAGGGTCTAGTAGGCTGTAGATTTGTTGTCAATATTCTATTTTTTAAGTATCTGGTATTTGTTAAAAGGCCTACACTGTCCTCCCATAACTATTAACACTGTTATTTGAAAATATTGCCAATTATTTTTCAAAGAATAACCCTGAAGTTTCTGGCCGGCTCTTCTCCATAGGAAACGACTAATTGCAACCGAGCACCTAGCTTCTGTCGTTTCATAAGTGCAATAAAATATTTTGATTTTGATTTTTGATTGAGCTTATACTGGAAATGTAAAGCTTGATATGTAGTACAATGGATATGAAATAGTCGCAACTCATGATAGAAGAGCGATTTCATAATCGCTCAGCTTGGTCTTTGTAGCCGCACCCTTAGCTGTATACTATTGTAGGCGCTCGCTAAACGAATCACAATGGGAAGTCACAGGCATCGACTTTTTTCGAGATTGGGCCCTTTTGGCAAGCTCCCTATAATTAAGATTTCTCCGAAGTCGATTCTTTGATAAAAAGTAAAATTAAATAACGCATTTTATGAGGGCTTGTCACTCAACTGTTTGAGTCAACAAGCCAACCTTCCATGATATGTTCGATTTTCGCCGATCGTCGATCTATATCGTATTAGCTTTTGCTCGCGGCATCGCCCGCGTGACTTTTTCTAAAATAAAAGTAGCCTAAGTTACTCCTTATATCATCAGCTATCTACCAGTGAATGTCGCGTCATAATCGGTCTAGCCGTTTCGGAGATTAACCGGAACAGGGCCTCAAGTCTGCTATTACAATAGTGTCAGAATGGTCTCGCCATTGTGAGTATTTGACAGTGTTTGTATGGCAAATCTGTCAAAAACTCACAATGAAGAGACCATTCTGACACTATTGTAATAGCAGACTTGAGGCCCTGACAGACAGACAGACAATTTTTTTTTAAATATTTTGTTTTGTTATAAGTACCGTATAGGTACTTTCAATGCATTTAGTAAACAGTTGTTATTGTGACATTGTAAACAGATACTTCAATTTTATTTATCTGTATAGATACAGAAGACTAGCTTTTGCCCGCAGCTTCGCCCGCGTGAAGGTCGCAATCAAATAATCCCACGGGATTCTACCTTGTGTGTCATTTGCCATTATGCTGAGCTGAAGCTTTTTTGGCATTATAATCATTGTTTTCTGTTTTTTATAGTTTTAAGGTGTATTTTTTGTTGTAATGCCAATAAACGCAATTTTCTTTCTTTCTTTCTTTTCTTTACTGGGATAAAAAGTATGGTATGTCCTGACCCAAGTCATGGTCTGTACATGTGCCAAGTACATTCACTCATAGAAGCGTGAAAAGGTAACAGACAGAGATATTTTCGAATTTATAATATTAGTATGGATTTCTTCCATTTACAAAGGAAATGGACATAAATAAATTAAGTGGTAATTGTAGCTTTAAGGTGAACGCAGACTTGGCCGCACCGCAGTCTCCGCAGTCCCCGCAGGCATCACTTTTTGTTAATGGCCAGGCGAAGGGCGATTTTTTTTTTTTTTCAATTTTTTTTTTTGCGGCCAAGTCTGCGTTCACCTTTACAATCTACTTAGGTGCTTGTGGCTAAGTAATAACAGTCGCACGGGTCGATTGATCAGGTTAGGCTACGATTGCCGCGGTTGATCCATGAACGGGTACACATACGGCTCTTTACATACGAGTACCAATACCATCAAAAACTACCCTACTTCTTAACAAAAAAGACACTTCTTTAGCGAAAAACCGCAAACAAGACCACCTCGCAGTCACTTAACACTAAAACATATCGGCTGGTCCAATTTACAGGCGAAGGGCGATAATAGCGACACAATGACAACCTTTTAACATGTGCAGGAATGCGGTAAAGATGTTTATTGTAGTGTATTTACAACTTACCTACAAAGCGGCCGCGTCTTGGCGTACGAGTGTTTAAAGGGTTAAACTAGAATTTGTATTTAATGTTTTGATATTTTTTTACTGATTACCTACTTGCATAATCAGCAGAGATCGGATATTCGGATGCATATTCACCTAAAGTTGAGATGTTGGCTAATATGGAATGCGCTTTTGTATCGATCGTAAAAATCCCGCGATTCCGGAATCATAAAATTTAGTGTTTTTTCTTACTATAGAATCCTACCTTAACCTAACTAAGTATCCGAGGTAATTTTTACGCCTAATCAGGTTATAGTACAGTCAGCTGCAGAGAAATCTCACCCCCTAGCAATGAATAAATACAACAAAAATTATTATTTTAATTCATGTTTATTTTTCTTGTTTTAACTAACACTCATCACCCCCCTCTTACACCCTACATACACGATTGTATCGAGAGTTAAACATTCATTTTAAATAAATATGCATCTGAATAGTTATGCAATCCAAGAATCCCGGGTTTTTTTTTTTTTATAAGTTTTATTTTAGAAGTCGCTTCCATACTACACCTATACTCGTCTAGTTATGCGTTTTGGGTGGTCCTGGCATCCTAGGTTTTTTTTATTTTACGAAAGAATTATTTTAAGAAGCCGCTTCCATACATTCATAGCTAAAAATCAAACTGTAAATATGCATTCGATTATCCGATCTCTAATAATCAGTCTATAATATTCCCACTGCTAGGATACAGGACTCCTCTCTTCGAGAGGCAGTAGGGTGCCATCTACTACGCGGCCCCAGGGTGCGGGTTACTATTAACGGCATATTCTATCATTCGAAGACATGTAACATCTATATGTTACATGTCTTCGAATGATAGAACATGCTGTTTTCCTCACCATGTTTTCCTTCACCGTTTTGAGAGCAGTATTGATGAAATTATTTACACAAAGTAAAGAGCCTGACCGGGGTGAACCCACGACCTACAAATCGTAAATCGGGGCCGTTACAACTGGGCCACTACTGCTCCCCTCATTACCTACTTAGTTGCATCTATAATATTTTTTATGACAGAAAGTTGGGCAATAGTGAAGCCCTTTGCAGCAATAAAAAATTGGTTGCCTGTAAAGTCGGTTTACGGACGATAATTTTACGTGATAATATCATAAGAAAACATTGCGTCATAAGCCGAACGCTTAGGCCGATCGCGCCTCTCTATCGCTTGTTCCGCGCTCTCGCTTGCACACTCGGCTCAGGCGGAACGTGACATTGAGTCATGCTTTTTCGTGCGTGCAGCAGTTCATTGATTTATAAGAAGTTATCATGTCAAAAAAATGTGCTTGAATCTGTGTTTAATAACAACAATTAATTACAAACAATTACTATGCTACTCGTCTGTATCTATTCTATGCTAAGAGAAGGCCCAGGATTAAAAATAATAAAGAAAAATCCTTTGATTGATCACCCGAGATCGGAATAGGTAGAGTTTATTTACCTAAACTTCGAGAAAAATACATAGAGTGGATAATAGCTCCTCTAAAATCCAGGAATAAGTATAATGACGTTTAAACGCCATTATACTTATTCCTGGATTAAACCCCAGAATTTAAATTCTGGGATTTTAAAACCACGAATTATTTATTGGACTTTATTTATAGTTACAAATTATTGATTTGAAGAATCTTACTAATATTATAAACGCAAGCTTGTTAGGATGGATGGATGGATGTTTGTAACTCAATCACGAAAAAACGGCAGAACTTTTTTGGATGAAATTTGGCAGACAGATAGTTTATAACCTGGATTAACACAAATGATACTTTTTATTCAGATATTCCCGCTGAATCGAGACTTATGAAAGAAAGAAAGAAAAATATTTTATTTGGGACACGCACAATAAAAACAAATAGTAAAAAAAATCTTTAAAATTGGCTGGTTATTGTGTGTATATTATATTGCGATAAAAAAAGGGTATCATCCACTCTATGATAGATCCTTCCTCGAAGTTTAAGTAAGTAAACTCTACCTATTCCGATCTAATGATGACTGAAACAATATATTTCGTAAATTGGATAAGCAATCTTCAACAAGCGTTACTTTTTGTTTCTGTAAAATTCATAACTTTATATTAGATGTTTTCACACTCAAAATCAGGGAAAGAATACCGATATAATTTGGATACATGGTACCAAAATATCGCTATAAATACCGGTATTTGGGTATACATATAATACCGTTATTATATTTTTTTTGCGTTTTTGCAATTTGCAGGTCAGCGTCAGGTTGTATCTTGATCAAAATATGTTCGCGACTGAAGAATCATCAATAAAGATTCTGTGACGTCACATTGTAGCCTGATATCAGTACTGAGTATCGATATAATTATCGATACTCAAATTACTGATATAAAATACGAGTATTTATGCCAGATGTGTGTGATACTGCTATCGGTATTTTCTTTAAAATATCGGTATTCTTCGAATATCGATATCGGTCTCTGCTCAAAAGCTCAGCTTCAGCTGGCAGCTTTGGGTCTGTTCGTGTGAACTAGGTAACCTTTTAAAAAACCTCGTTTCTCTTCTATCTAAACGATAAATCTTGCGACACCTCGGAAAGAGATGGTTAAGTCCTTCCTGTCTTTAATATGACTACAATTTATATGAATTGATTGCTTTCCTTAACCATGTTTATAAATTTATTAATTAGGTTTAAGCTAATCTCCGTTAGTTTCACATCCGTCGTGCCTTTTCGCCATGATGGTATAGCAAATAGACTTTTCCTTACATTGGATTTTTGGGCTGGCAACACTGGTCGCCGGTCGTCAAAAAAACGATCTCTAGGCTAATTAATTTAGAAATTTATTAAAAAGTGTTTTTTTAAAGATAAATTAGTGTAATATAGTTGTACCTAGTTAGTAAGTAGTATATTCAGTGATTATACAGTGTTTTTTGTCGCGATAACTTCGCACAAAGAGGATTTTAAACCGGCTGTCAACTCGACCAAACCAACGGTGACGGATTTCAAATACATATCTTCAATCCCGGGGAGTATTTTGTTTTATTTATGTTATTCTGCATAATATTTACAGACCGTAGAACATCACAAAATACTGCTCAGGTCTCTGAGCTACGTCCAAAACACACTGGCACGGTTTATGTCTCCTTTTGCTTGACAATTAGTGGAAGCAAAATCGACGACGAAAACATTCGCTCAGACAATAAACACTACATAATTTACTATACACAAAACATAGGTTCATTAGGCCTTATTGATTACCTATTTTATTCTTACCTATCAAACCTGTAATGTGTCATAAACTTATATTGTCGATTAAGTTTTTTTTTGTCTTAAATAATAAAAGCAGTGCTTATTCCTTTTAACTTCATTTTTGTTTAACATTCTAAACTAATTCCTTATTAGCTACATCTTATTGTAATATCTTTGTTAACAATTTATTACCTATTTTTAATACAATTTTTTTTCCCCTTCTACCTCCTACTAATCTAAATTTTAATACATCTTTTTCTTACACTGTTATTTAGCTGCATATCTTCACACATTCCAGGTGACTGACAGTTCAAAGCAAAATGATGACCCGCAGTGCTACCATCAGGGAATTAGAAGCAAAATTACGAGCTACCTTAAAGGAGCTTGAGGCTTCTAAAGCTACATGCAAACAGCTGCTCCAGGAAAGGGAAGACAGTGAAGTGGAAGTGGAAAACATTATTTTTAAAAACACCTCCCTCAAAAATGAACTGTCTCACCTACATACACAACACCTGGACTTAACTGATCAGCACAGCCAACTACAACATCTGGTGTCAACATTTCAAGAGTGCAGTGACACCCACGAACTGGCTTTGCATCGAATTACTGAACTTGAACAAAAATTGTGTGAAGCCCAAAAGGCACTATCTCTCTCCGAGTGTATCAAGGTTAGCAAACAGGTTTCTAGCACTAGTAAACTTTTTAATGAGTTGGTAGGTAATAAGACAAAATCAGTGTGTGAGCCAGCTGTAACAATAGATTTGACTGGTGATGACACCATACCATTATGTCCTATTGTTATGAGTCACAATAAATTAAAGAAATATATTAAAATCAAGAAATTAATTAAACGGTCAAAGAGAACAATTAAAAAACAAAATCTCTTAAAATTTAATATTTCACTTAGAAAGGAACGTGTTGTCTTATCAAAAAGCTTAAATACAGTTTCTATTGAGTTAGATAAATGTAGGGAAAAATATGACACTGATATCCAGCTCCTCTATAATGAAATACTACACAAGGAGCACTTGCTGAAGGATATTTTTGAAAAATATGAGACTTCACAACAACAATTAAGTGACCGCTTGTTTGAGGCTGGGGAACTATTGGACTTGGTGAAGTGCAATGCTGAGAGGTATGAGTCTCTGACTAATAACCTTTCATGCAGCTGTGCCGACCAACCACTTCCTACTCAGCCTCAGCCAAACTTGCCCCCTCCGGTGTTGGCTCTTCCAGCAGAGATCTGTGCTAATACACAGAACAAATCAATTTTTTTTTGTGACGAATTAGGTTCAGGCTTTGGAAAAATATTACTTAATTACCTTAGCCATAGTTTTACCAATAATTGTTATCATAACATAAGTTTTAAGCAAATGATTAAAAGAATTGCAAACACAAACCTAAATAATTATTCTACAATGGTTTTGTTATTAGGTAATAGTACTGGTATTACCAGAAAGGACATAGTGGATGGTGTAGACACCTTATTAAAGTTAAATGTAGGAAAGCTGATGTTATGTGCTTTTCCCTACTCTAATTCTTTATCTGACGCTGAAAATAATTATATTTATAAGTTGAATAATACTATTAACAGGCTGACAAGTTGTCATAGTGACAAATTATTGTATTTTGATACTAACAAGTTTGTTAGTGGATTTAAGTTAACTCAGAGAACTTTATCTCTGTCTTGGGAATGTAGACATATGATTGCTATGTTGATAGCATATAATATTAATGAGGTTATAGCTAATATAACAGATTGTAGTATTAGAGACGAGTCTGTGTTGTCTAGTTATACTAACAACATAGTGATTAACTATGTATCATCATGTTGTACGAAGGAGGATCCACCTATAATACCAACATCATTGGAGGCCACTACCAGTCAGATAGGATATTCTCTACCTGCTGGAACTCATACGGGCATTATAGATTCTTCACTTGTAGTTGTGGAGGTCACTCCGGATAATTCTTTAAACTAGTTAGTAAGACAACAGAAGTTACTCCTTCAAATAACCAATTATTATTAGTGAATAATAAAAAGGTATCTTCTGGCCATGTAACACTTAAAAATAAAAAAACAAAGGGAGAGCAACATACTTTAAAATTATTTAATCAAAATATCCAAGGTTGCTCTTCCAAATTACTGGAAATTGAATTATTTTTGGAAAAAACTAAGTTTGATGTCATCTGTTTAACAGAACATTGGCTGAAAGATCATCAAGTAATGTCAATTAACTATGAAAATTATTGCATAGTCAGCCATTTCAGCCGAAAACGTATGATACACGGCGGATCATTAATATTGATTAAAAAATCGATTAAATCTAAAGAACGAAAAGACATCATTGAACTGTCTGTTGAACACACAATTGAATTGTCCTGTGTTGAGCTCGATAAGCATGTTATAGTATGCGTATACAGACCTCCAAGTTACCAGAATCTTGTTATGTTCGATTCTGTAATGGAAGATGTGTTAATGAAACTTAGTATTAGTAGTAAATCAGTAATCGTATGTGGTGATTTTAATATTAATTTATTAGAAAATAACTTGAATAGTGTCAGATTGTTAGGTCTTTTTAGGTCATTTGATTTGTCAAATGTTTTTATTGAACCAACCCGAGTCACAGCGTCTTCTGCCACTTGTATAGATAATATATTTTGTAATTGTGATTACTTACACAAACAAATCGTAAATAAGTTGCCATCGGATCACAGTGGACAAACAATAACATTTTGCTCTTACATGCCTTTACAAAAAATTCAAATAAGGTTTAGGCCAATTACATGTAAAAATTTAGAAAAATTAAATAATTCTTTGGCCAGTAAATTATGTCTTCAGAGTTTTAATAATGTATATGACCCAAATGAGTTCTACGCCGAGTTCTTTTCACTATTAAATACGCAATTTAATGACACATTTCCACTAAAGACTAAAAGTATTTATACAAAGTTCTTATTTAGTGATTGGGCAACTCCAGGTATTCGTAAAAGCAGGGAAAAGCTATTTGAACTTTATGGCCTAAAGCAACATATGAATAATACTAGCTTTCATAAATATGTTACAAAATATTCAAAAACATTTAAAAATGTATGCAAAATAGCTAAAGCTCTTTATATTAGCAATAAAATAAAATCAGCTGATGATAAAATAAAAACTACTTGGCAAATAATAAATAATGAAACAGGTAGGAAAAAACAGCAAAATACTGAATTTAATTTAGAGACTGCACATGGCCCCATCAACTCCGATGTAGAAATAGCTCAGGAATTTGAAAACTTTTTTGGTAATATTCCCTTTAAAACTACAGAAACTTTAAATTCCTCACCCGCGCTTTCTGCTGCTTTACTTAGAAAGAATGTAAAGGCATGCCCTTTGGAGTTCAGGTTTCAACACACAAACCCCCAGGCTGTTATAAAAGCTTTTAAAGATCTTAAAATTAAATCAACAGAAGATCTTTGGGGAATGTCTGTAAAAGTCTGTAGGTCTATTATCGAAACCATTGCGCCCTATTTAGCTTTCATATTTAACACCAGTGTAGACCAAGGAGTCTTTCCAGATCTCATGAAACACAGTAAAGTAGTTCCATTGTTCAAATCCGGTGATAGTAAGGAACCTAACAACTATAGGCCTGTGTCAATTCTTCCAGTTCTCAGTAAGGTGTTTGAAAAGTTGATACTCAATCAAATGTTACGTCACTTTAATAAAAACTCCATCTTTCATGAACAACAGTATGGTTTCACCAAGGGGCGTTGTACAACTGACGCCGGTGTCACCCTAATAAAGAACATTTTTAATGCTTGGGAAGAAGCACAAGATGCCATTGGAATCTTTTGCGACCTCTCTAAGGCGTTCGATTGCGTAAACCATGAGACACTTCTGCTGAAACTGGAGCACTACGGAATTAAGAATACCGCTCTTGATTTACTTAGATCATACCTGACGGATAGGAAGGTTAAAGTTCAGGTAAACGGCGTAAACTCATTAGGGTCTGAAATGAAAATGGGCGTTCCTCAAGGTTCGATATTGGGTCCATTCCTCTTTTTAGTTTACATTAACGACTTACCCCAATTACTTCAAAATCAACCGCAGATGGTGTTATTTGCAGATGACACATCATTGATTTTTAAAATAGATCGACGGTCACAAAAACTTGACGACGTGAATAACTCTATTCTTCAGGTCCAAAATTGGTTTACTGTAAATAATTTGGTACTAAATAATAAAAAAACCAAATGCATTCGATTTAAGTTACCTAATGTTAGAAGTAGCGAATGTGACATCATATTGAACGGAGAAAAACTGGAATTTATTAATCAAACGGTTTTCCTAGGAATCACGCTAGATGAGAAATTACAATGGGGACCTCATATAACATCTCTTGCGGGGCGGCTAAGCTCGGCCGCGTATGCTGTTCGAAAGATAAGACAGTTAACAGATATAGAAACCGCGCGTTTAGTTTATTTTAGCTACTTCCATAGCATTATGTCGTATGGCATTTTACTGTGGGGTCGGGCTGCCGACATTGAATCCATTTTTATTTTACAAAAGAGGGCTGTCAGAGCCATTTATAATCTACATCGCCGCGAATCTCTTAGAGAACTATTTAAAACGATTAATATAATGACGGTACCTTGCCAATTCATTTATGAAAATATTATGTATGTAAGAAAAAATCTACATATTTTTAATAAAATCAGTGATAGGCATAATTTTAATACTAGAAATAAAGATAAAATAGATCAACCATTTTTCAGATTATCTAAGGTACATACATCTTTTATGGGGTACTGTGTTAAATGTTACAATAAAATACCTTCTGATATATTACAATTAAATGAAAGAAAATTTAAAACTCATATTAAAAGTACACTTTGTAAACAAGCATATTACAAATTAGAGGATTATATCCAAGATAAGAATGCTTGGAAACATGCTGGTCCTGCTCCATAGGACAATTTAGAGTCTAGACAAAATCAAACTGGTTGCTAATTTAACTGTATAATTTATAATTTTTATGATATTAATTTTATTTTCTGTGATTAATATTTTAACTCATACACTGACTTATTATATGTTGTTTTTATTTTTTATTTTTTTTGGGAAATCATATACAATGTTTGTAAATATGTGAGCACCATGTACCTATCGCATTTATTAATTTTTCTGTTATTACTTCACTTTTCATTCTTTTTACCAATTGTGGTAAGTAATTTTGATGAATTTTTTTATATTTTTTATTTTTTTATTCTAGGTACATAGTCTTCACCTATAAATATTAATTAATGTATACAAACTATTGTTAACATTTTAAAAGAGTAAGTATGGAGTTTCTTGCCCATTCTTCTCCATACATAACTACATTTTGGAAGGCGCAACTAGAATCAATTAACTATTCATGTAATTTTTGACGTTCAAAAGTGCATCTTCGTGCCTATTTGAAATAAATTATTTGACTTTGACTTTGACACAATTTATTAGCTGCAAAAGCCCTTAAACGTTGAAGAGCACTTTGTCCTCACGATTATTATTTGCAGAGTTTAATTCTTTAGCATTATTCATAAGTTTGACGCTGTTAGTGTTTAGGAGGAACGATTTCGTTTGATGCCGTGTGATGCCAGACGTAAAAAACAGCACCACCCCATTTCCTCCCGTGGGTATCGTAAAAGGCGACTAAGGGACTTACTAGAGAATGGGCAGCAGCGTTCTCTATGCATTTTAACACCATACTGCGATCGCCAACCCGCCTGCCAAGCGTGGCGATTATGGTAAACCCCCCCAATTGGGGGAGGCCTATGTTCAACAGTGGACGTCTTTCGGCTGAAATGATGATGAATGATGATTTCGTTTGAAAGGTTAATGGCTGTGCAAATTTATTTATTTAACATAAAACGGCCAAGGCCAATTACATTAGGTAACAAAGACACTTAAACACATTATTTAAGGATAATAACAAATGACTGGCCAGCACGCTGTTGCAAGTTCGATTCCCATAAGTATTTTTTTTTTATCTGCATGTATTTTGTCTTTGTAACTGGTCTTTGGAAACAAGAATAATCTAACCAAGCAAAATTTTTGTTTTGTTTGTTATAACTTTTATCACGTCATTTAAATACTTACCGTTATTTTATTCCATACAAGCTTTTGCCCGAAGCTCCGCCCGCGTGGATGTTGGTTATCGCGTAAAAAAGTAGCCTAGGTCCTTCTCCATATCCTAGGCTATATCTCTGCCAAATTTCATGACGATCGGTTTAGCAGTTTAGGTGTGAAAACGTTACAGACAGACAGACAGACAGAGTTACTTTCACATTTATAATATTAAGTATGAATTTAGTTTTGTTACCTAATGTGCGAATATTTTATTCAGATTTTGTATGTTTGTATTGCTCTCATGCGATGTGACGAAATGTTTTACTTTTAACTTTATTTTATTTTATAATCTAATCTTATTTGCTAATTTTAATATGCATCAAAAATTGATTGCGAAAATTGTAATGATTAAAAAAATATATTAATAGTTGTTCACCATTTAATTTCAGATGAAGAAAACCAATAACACTTTGCCCGACCCGGGAATCGAACCCAGGACCTCATACTCAGCAGCAGCACTTGCGACCACTACACCAATGAAGCAGCCACTAATAATTTAATAATAATAGTAACATATATTTTATATTCTAATATTTTTAACCGCTTCTGTGGTCTAGTGAAAGACTTGTTCTAAGTCCGCCTGGTTAGTTACCACCATCTTATCTAAGTCTGTCGTCATAAAATGATAGCATTTGTTGTGTTTCGGCAGTTAGAGGTAAGATATCCAGTTCCTCTGTAGTTGAGGATTCCGGGTGAAGCTCGCTTCCACCTTCAGCCTTATCATCACTTACCATCAGGTGAGATAAAAGCCAAAAGATTCATCGTTGTGGATAAAAACAAAAAATATATACACCGTGGCATTTTAGTCGTCTTACAAAGACAGCCCACTTCATGTATCTAATGACTACTAATTATTCATGTAATATTTTTTTTTTTTTTTGAACTTTTGAATTTTATATATTTTTTTATTTTTATTAATTATGACGCATGACATAATTTAAAATACCCTGTTACGAGTGCAGTCCGAGCCTTGTGTTACAAGGGCGCCGCGGAATGGAGCGGCGACATCTGTATCAGAGTTCATTCGCCCTAACGCAAAAATGTGTTTCTTTTGGCAACTTAAACTTAATCTAAATCCATTCTGCGGCGCCCTTGTATCACAAGGCTCGGACTGCACTCGTAACAGGGTGTTTTAAACTATGTCATGCGTCATAATTAGTAAAAATAAAAAATTCAGATATTCAAAAAAAATTTTTTTTTTTTACATGAATGATTAGTAGTCACTGGATACATGTAGTGGGCTGTCTTTGTAAGACGACTAAAATGCCACGGTGTATATATAAGGTGTATCTCATACACGAAATATTTTAAGAGAAACATCTATAGGTGGTAAAAAAGCCATAGCAGCGATTTTTTTTTTTTATCTAAGTGTTTTTATTGTTAAATAATTTGTATAATTTTAAAATTGCTTGAGACATTTTGTAAAAACCTTTACGTACTTATTCTATGAATGACCCGCCCGGACGCGGCGACGCGTCAGGTCGGGGCACGAGCGCAGTTTCTTTTGATAATTAACCATCATATCAAGTAATTTTAAATTATTTAATTTTTTTAATAACATACTTAGCCAAAAAAAAATCGTTTCCATGGCTTTTTTACTACCTATAGGTACTATACTACCTATATCTCTTAAAATATGTCGTGTACGATTAGATACACCTTATATATCAATATAATTAATATGTAAATAATGAAGTAAAGGAAATAATTATAGTAATTTATTCCAGACCCAGAATAAATCCAATCAAAATTCAGTTTTTTATTATGTTTATTTTTCTTTATTTTCTTCCAAAGCAAAATATAACTTCCCAACAACGTATAAGACAGAACAATATAGTGAGTAACGGAAAAGCGTTTTAAACATAAGCCTTCATTGTAAAAACACGTGTTCATTATAAACGGTGGTCAGTTTACACAATGACCAGTGCGAGTCTTTAGTAAGTGACACCGCGAAGCAAGTATGGGTCAAGTTCGGATATGTAACATACAGAGATCGGATATTCGGATATTTATTCAGATATGTTACTGTAGTTGTAATTGCAATCATGTCATTAATATTATTTATACTTAGATTATTTTATATTTTGTGAATGTGAGAACGTTGTAGGCCTAGTAGAGTGTAGATTTGTTGGCGGTTTTCTATTTTGTTAAGTACCTGGTAATTGTTGAAAGGCCTACACTGTCCTCCCATACCTATTATCACTGTTATTTAATAATATTGTAAAGCCAATTATTTTTAAAAGAGTAACCGTGGAGTTTCTTGCCGGCTCTTCTCCATAGGAAACGACTAACTCGAACCGTGCACCTAGCTTCTGACGTTTCATAAGTGCCCATGTAGGTTTATGTGAAATAAAATATTTTGATTTTGATGATTTTTTTATTTTGATGCATATTCACCTAAAGTTGAGATGTTTGCTATTGTGGAAAGCGCTTTTGTATCGAATAAATCCCGCGGTTCCGGTGTTTTATTTTATATTTTAACTAACACACACCACCCCTACTCTTACATCCTACATACACATATTTGCATAGGGGGTTAAAACAATTTTAAATAAATATGCATCTGAATGGTTATGCAATCCAACAATCCAGGTTTTTTTTAATAAATAATATTTTAGAAGTTGCTTCCATACTATACACCCGACTAATTATGCATTGCCGGTATTTCTGGCATCACGGGATATTTTCTTACAAAAAAATATACTTTAAGAAGCTGCTTCCATACTTTCATGGCTAAAAATGAACTTTAGGTAAATATGCATCCGATTATCCGATCTCTAACTCAGTACACATAAGCATCGATATTTTCGTATACGTATCTAAATTTCCATGCGTCATGTTCGTGAACGGGCGCCGTCAGTTGGGACTGGTCATCTCTTAGCTGCCACGGCTTATTTTAATTTTTGAATTGTTTTAATTACGGACGCTTCTAACGTGCACGTCTTTCTACATTGTTCTCACATGTATAACTTCACCATGAATGATGTAACCCATATTTGGTAACAATATTTTGTTTTAAAAGAGTGTCCGTGGAGTTTCTTGTCCGTTCTTCTCCATAGGAACCTACTACGCTTTAGAATGGGCAACTAGCTTCATCTTTCTGACTGACCGACCCCTTGACAATTCAAAAGTACCTGTATTTGGTTTATTTGAAATAAATGCTTTGAGTTTGAGTTTGAGTTTAAGGCGACGATAACCGACGTTTAATTATTTTATATTGAAGATCACGTCTAAATGAGTAGTGTTAATGATTTGGAAAAAATATATGTTAAATTAGAGCATTTTTTAAATAACTTAATATATATATGAATATTTGAGATTATGTTTATATTAGGTACATAATGAAATTAATTTGTAAAACTATCGCGGATAAAAAACCGAGAATCACGCAAAATCTATCAAGCGTATTTTTCTGAAACCTTCACCTTTTAAAGATAATATAATTATTGCTCTTTTAGTATACGTGTTTTATTAAAATACCTTTTGCTTTATTTATAATAAATTAATAATGCGTATTTTTTGGGACAGCGCTCCGGGATGGGCGAGTTCTATTACTGGCTGGACGTACGACACGTTGCGTAAGCTCAATACAGAACACGCAAACTAACCACTCAAGGTCACTGGCATATAGCTGGGCCTTAATATGTAATGCACTTCTGCACCTATTCAAATATTCTTACGATTTTTTCAATTAGCAGCTCATTTTCTGGGTGTATATTGATTAAAGTAGGTACGATTCGCGCCCGTAACAAATATGTATTTACATAATTATAATCATTAGAATCAGTAATAAAACTCCTTAAGAGCCAACTAGTCGCGGGCTCGAACTCACTGGTGGGCGTGGCCAAAAAGCACCGTCCCTCACCTAGCATCGTGTCCGTCATCGTGTGTTGAGTGAAATGCACGATAATTCATAGTAAACCGCGCACGTAAAAAATTACGAAAAGTCCTTTGGAAGGTTGAGTTTTAAGTAAAAACTACTTGATAAATCAATTACAAATAAAGTTTATTGAAATCCTCGATAATTGAGCTTTGTCGGAGCGGACTTTGTTTTGGCGATTTTACACTTCTTTTATTACTTATTTACGCCCAAAGTTGCGTTAAAATTAGCAGGAAAAACGAATCTTTGTTAGCTCATAACTTTTTAATTACTTTTTATTTTATAATAATATTCTGCTTCCGTACAGACAAAATTAATAATAAGACATATCATGTTTAACTTTGGATGTACAATGTCGAACAGTGGAGTAATACCCCCCGAAATTTGTATGGAAAAAGTATCGACTAGTTTCATCTTAAGTTAATTAAATCCTCAAATGTCAAGATTACATGAAATAGTCATTCAATTGGATTATATGAACTTAGAGAGTTGTATTGATGATGTTTGTGATTAAAATTCTATAAATAAATATTTGATACGACCGCGACTCATATTCAGATCAAAATACAGCCTGATACTGACCTGCATACCTATTGCAAAAAACATAAGAAAATTTGAATTTTACGGGCTACCCTGACGCTTTCGCTTGAAGTCCCAGTAAGGGCGAGCCTATTGCCATCAACCGGGCACAAATTCTGACTCCGGACTGCCTGGAGAAATTCCAGGAAACGGCCATCGCTCAGCATAATGCTGCGACCCTATTCGAGAAAGAGCCCCAGCGCTGATTGTCATATCCCAAGACTTCAATCTACATTAAGCAGTTAAATTATAAATCTATCCACAGTCCCGTAAGTAAAGCATTACTCCCCTCAACATCGCTATAATCGGTTAATAAGTTAGTTGCAAAACTAGGTAATTTTGCGTAACCTAACATTATAATTATTTCATAAGGTAATAAGAAAATTGCAAACTTCCTGTAATATAAGCGCTGTCTTTAAAAGTAAGACATGAAAATTACTTGATGACTAAATAATAATTAAAATAATATTTCAAACTAGCGGGTTGGTCTAGTTGTATGACACACTGCTACATATCAAGCTAAACATTTCCAGTATAAGCTGATCTCGCATTGTGTATAGGATAAACATATAATGGTAATGTCAAAATAAAAACTTACGGTAACTACCGTATATGCTTTCAAAAAAAAAACAAAAAAAATTGTAACAAAGTTTTTTTTAATAACTATAGCAGAAATATAATTATAAAATTTTTGTCTGTCTGTCTGTTTGTTTCGGCTAATCTCCGAAACGGCTGGACCGATTTTGACTGGCAGATAGCTGGTTCTTATAAGGAGTAGGTAACTAAGACTACTTTTTTGATTTCTAAGCGAAATCAAAATTTCATTAATAGGATTGTGTTTTCATTTCAGCAACTTTCTACAATCTTTCGCTCGTACACATGGCATATATCAAGCTAAGTATAAATTTCCAGTACAAGCTGACCTCTCATTGTACGGAAATAATGTCGAAACTGAAGAAAAACCCGATACTTCAATTTTATTTATTTGTATATACTAAGATTAATAAATTGATTAGTAACGCCCGATTCCAGATTATTTTTAAAAAACCATAAACAAAACATTTGTTACTTTGAAAATGACAACCAAAGATTATAAAACAGCACTAGAAGAAAAACAACACCATAAACAATAAACAGCAGCATTTTCAAATTAAACAAATGAAGGTGCAACAATTCCACCATCCATTTTGAAAACACCTCCAAACAGAATTGAACAAGCCACGTATGACCCGCTAAGTGCCATTAAAACTAATCGCCAAGCATTAGTTGCATGTATTAAGGGCTTATAATTGCTGTAGGTAGACCCATCAGTGCTTCCATCCACCTGGGTCGTAACATAAGGTCATAGTCCCCTTAATATTGCCGACGAGGTCGTAGAACGATGATGGTAATACACAATTTTACGGGCCACCCTAGGTTTGTGGGGTAAGGGAGGGGAGGTCGCGACAGCGATTGTACACACATCAAAAAAAGTTTGTGATCACTAGCACAAGCTAATATTTTTTTTTTAATTGAACGTTATCAAGAAAAATTCTTTGTTGTGTGTTTTCTTTAAATAAATACCCTGTTTGAAATTAAAAAATAAAAATATATTTATTTTTATTAAAAAAAAAAATTGAGTAATTTATCATAATGTAATTGTAACAGAAATTTGATAGAAAGAAAAAGACTGTTTTATCAAACTTAAACAAAATGTTATTAATAAAAGGTTTATATTCATTATAATATAACTCCTCTCCTGGCTCGAACACATGCGGTGATCCTCCTGTTGAGAACCAAGCTATCCAGCATTTTTGGGCTAACCTGTCCCATTCTTGAATAGCGGCTTCCCCCCTGAGCTCTGGCACTGTCTGGGGACGTGGCTGACGGTTCCAAACAGCTCGCTTAAGAGCATCTCACGCGTGCTCTATTGAGTTTAAGTCAGGCGAGACAAACCATAATATAATCTACCGTACCTAACAAAAAAGATTTTGATTTTTCAAAGTGATCGCAAAGTTTTTTTGATGTGTGTATGTCAGTCAAACTATTTATTTCAAATATCCACATAAATGGCCCTTTTGAACGTCAACATTTACATGAAATAAAATTAATTCTAGTTGCCCCTTCCAAAAGACAGTTTCGCAAGCAACTCCGCCGCACGTTGACTGTCCAAGTAAAATTTACTACGTACCACGAGACGTCCGGATTATTTTGCTCGATATTTTTTTTTGTTTTTTTTTTTTGTGTTTTTTAATTTCCTTGTATCCTTGTCTATACGTCTGCCAAAATATTTTTTCTAGTTCAAACGTCCAACTCACAAAAGCCAACGTAATTTGTATTACCTAATGCATTACATGTAATGCACGAACGTCATGGCTGAGTTAGAAATGCATTACATACTCGTATAATGCACGGACTGTAAATGTGTTAAGGCTCGTATAGACTCGCGCGACAGGCAGTGACAAAGAAATTGTGCTACTAGTGTCGCGTCGCGCCCGCGATATCGCACTAGTCTGTACGAGCCTTTAACAGACTGTTTTTCGAACTGAGTGCACGCTCGACTTGAGCATCCGGGGCGGAGCGGCGGCGGCGCGTGCAGCGTTCATGTTAAACACATACAATCCCTCGCGAGTGTCCTGAGTGGCGGCGAGCGCCGCGATGTGGGGAGCGTGCTTGTTTGCGGTGAGCCCGTCGAGCGTGGCATTGCGTGCAGTTCAAACCAGTTTGTGTTTGCGTAGCAACCCCACACATATACGACCCCGACGCTATGATGAAAAATGTGACCGGCTCACACGAACGCTCTTTCACCGCCTGCACGCAACGCAGAACGCCCCGCCGCACGCCTTTTCACTCAAGCCGTACACTTAAAATACTTTGTATAAAACAATCATACCATTATATGTGAAGATGATGCACCTAGAATAAAATTAGTATGAGCGGACTGGTCAAAAGCATAATATGAATTTTAGAAGAAAGTTGTTTGAAAAAAGACGCTGCAACAGCTTTGAAGAAATCGTAACGTTGGATCGGCTTTAACTATTGACTAAATTAAGTCAAATCCAAAATGAGTTTTTAAAAAAAAAAAAAATAATATGTGTTTTGTAATCTTTTAAAACGTTTTTATAAAGATTTATCCTGCTGCTTTACTTTACTCTTTTTTTTTTCTTGTGTTTAAAAATATCCAACAAACAAAAACTATTCAAAACAGAAATACTCTTGTGATCAATCAATCAATCTATCTAGCCTTTTTCCCAACTATGTTGGGGTCAGCTTTCAGTCTAACTGGACGCTGCTGAATACCAGTATTTTACATAGAGCGACTGCCTATCCGACCTCCACAATCCAGTAACTGGGTAATACTATACCCCTTGGTAAGACTATCGACTTGGTTGTTTGAGTTTCGGGCTTCTGACGACCCGTAACGACTGTCAAAGATCCATGAATGACAACCGGAACCAACGACGTAACGTGCTTTCCGAGGCATGGAGGAGTCTCGGTATGAAATGGTCACCCATCCACGGGCCAACCCCGGCAAGTGCAGCTTAACCTGATGGATCGACCCATACGCCTGTGACTTAGCCACGAGCTCCTATTAAAGAAAGAATGAAAGAAAAAAATGCGTTTATTGGCATTACAGCAAAAATACACCTTAAAACTATAAAAAACAGACAGCAACAATAGTGCCAAAAACCTCAGCTCAGCACAATGTCAAATGACAACACAAGGTGTACCACCTGACGCTGATTTTCAGCTGCAACCCACGAGTGCTCTTAATACAACACTCTCTTACAATACTCTTTTGATATTAGTAAGAAATAATTCAATCAGAAAAATATGACAGTTATAACTAGAGATCGGATATTCGGATACATATTCACCTAAAGTTGAGATGTTGGCTTATATGGAATGCGCTTTTTATCGTAAAAATCCCGCGATACCGGAATCGACAAATGTGTTTTTTTCTGACTATAGAATCGAATGCATATTTACCTACCTAAGTAGCCGACGTAATATTTAAGCCCAATCAGGATATAGAACTTAATTTAATAAAAATTAAAAATGTTTTTTTTTTGTTTTGTTTTAACTAATACACACCACCCCTCCTCTATACCCTACATACACATATTTGCATCTGGGGTTAAACATTAATTTTAAACAAATATGTATCTGAATAGTTACGCAATGCAAGAATCCCGGGTTTTTTTTATAAATATTTTTTAAAGTCGCTTCCATACCATACACCCGACTAGTTATGCATTCCCGGTGCTCCTGGCATCACGGATTTAAAAAAAAAAATGTTATGAAGCAGCTTCCATACTTTCATAGCTAAATATTATATTCACTTTAGGTACACAATATGCATCCGAATATCCGATCTCTAGTTATAACGGACGAACTTAACATATCACTACAATCTTCCTAAATTACATCTAGTATCAAATCGCTACCGCTCATGGCTCGCGCCAAATACTGACGTATGCACCGTCACGACCCACCCGCTACCTCTAACATAAGTGTGTATTTTAAATAGCCCTAACGATACACTGTTGTTGTAAAACCCTGGCGGCGAATAACAAGCGAACATACATTATGTACGAGTACTACGAAACAAATGCGAACTATTCAAATGAATCTGCAGAATTTTCTTTAGAAATATAGCATAGAAACCGTCTTATAATCTGTTCCAAAACTTTTTGATGAAAGTGTAAACAAACCCTGCTCAGGTAAAATTCTTACGCATTCACTCACTAAAGGGAATTAGTAACACATTCATCTGTATTTAAAAGGTTTCAACTTTATAAATCGTGATGATTTATAAAGTTTTTCTAAAAAATATTGTTTAAATAACATTAAATTGCATTATTGCACCAACGACATCATGCACTTTATTCCAGGCAAATCACTGTCCATTCCAAGGTTGCCTGGAAGAGATCGCATAAAGCGATAAGGCCGCTCATTGTATATTTTGTAGTGTTTTTGATTCATTTTTTGGTATGTATTTTTGTGGAGTACAATAAAGTACATATAAATAATCCATACTAATATTATAAATGTGAAGGTAACTCTGTCTGTTTATTACGTTTTCACGCCTAAACCGCTGAACCGATCATCATGAAATTTGGCAGAGATATAGCCTGGGATATGGAGAAGGACATAGGCTACTTTTTTACGCGATAACCGACATCCACGCGGGCGGAGCCGCGGACAAAAGCTGGTAAATAAAAAATATATTAAAAATTGAAAACCTAAGACGACCCACTGACCGAAAAATCGTCGACGAAAATTGAGATTATGAAAACAGCCAAAATTATTGTCAAATGAAAAATTTCTTTAAGCTGATTTAAAATTAGAACTTCGGGTTAAAGTATTCAAATAGTCAAATCATAGCACTCAGTTTGTAAGTGGAAGTACACCGCAGGTAAGTTTTCTAACCAATTTGTTTACATTTGCATCAAATACATTTGAAACAGAGTATACGCTTAAGACAATTGCACCTGGCTTTCATCATCATTTCAGCCGACAGACGTCCACTGCTGGACATAAGCCTCCCGCAATTGGGGGGGGTTTGCCATAATCGCCACGCTTGGCAGGCGGGTTGGCGATCGCAGTAGATATGGTGTTAAAAATGCATAGAGAACGCTGCTGCCCATTCTCTAGTAAGTCCCTTAGTCGCCTTTTACTACACCCACGGGAGGAAATGGGGTGGTGCTATTCTTTACGTCCGGCACCACACGGTACCATTAGTTTTCAGCTCACAGTAATGATACTGACCAGTTTTAATATTTAATTATTTTGTTTAAAAAAAAAAAATACAAAGTTGCGCAAATAGTTCACCGCGAGTGAATTTTGCAAGACTGCAGTTTAAACTTATCGCAGTCTTTTGTTGGAGCCACAATCACATCCAGTAAGCCAGTCACTAAAATTTGATAATCGTAGGACCATTTTAATTACGAAGTGCCTTCACCGTTAAAAGATCCATCTTTAAACCAAGTTGACTGATATCGAGTATCGTATTGAAGCTCAATAATAATTATTATAATCAAGAACACGTCTAGTTAGTAATTACCTGCAGTCTTCAAGCTCGATAATTTCTCTTCGAAATATCTATTAACTCACTCATATCACTAAATTATAGTCAATTACTGCACTATGCTACAAGTAATTAAAGAAAGTGTTGGAGAAAATGAAGTCGATAGCAGCGTCGAGGTATGAATTTTTTGTAAGAGAGATGCCGAAACGATGCGAACTAATAATAGGCGGTTTTATTGTTTGAATTTCATGGTGAATTAATACCCCTACCGTAACTATATTTTTTAGAGGGATGCCTCGATACGCCTTTTTGCCGATACGCTACCGATGCTCTTATAAAAATATCGGCAATACCGATACCGATACGCTTATTGAATTAAAAAATGAAAGTAAAATAAATAAAACACAAGACAGGTTATTTTTTTATTAATATAAAGAGAAAAAATAATAGGACAAACTAAATAAAACCGTTTAAAACTATAGACAGGTTGAGATTAGTTAATAGTTTTAGTAATTAAAATTAACATTGATGAGATGTTTGTTTAAAAAACAAAGTATTCTTAAGTTTTTCAGAGAAAGGCGATTTCGCAAATCTGTTTGAATAAGCCCTGCAGTGGAAAATAGTCTCTCAGATGCAACAGAACTCATTTGGAAACTAAAGTACTTCTGCGCCATTTTTTTTTTTTCTTCAAGTTTACGTATAAGACGTCATTGTGACAGAAAACGAACGGATCTGTGCCTCCCGATATATTAGGAGACCTTAGGTATCTCTCGACTTCTTCTTTGAGAGAATTACAGCTCAGAGTAGACAGGGGCTCATCTTCCTCGGACTCTCTAATAATATTGCTACAAACGCTCCAAAGCCCGCCCGCCACTCGTAGGCATCTCAGAACTTACAGTTACAGTACTAGATGTAAGATGCATTACATTTTTAAAGCACGAAATTGGTAAAGTATCGTTGAATCGGCCATAAAAATATCGCCGATGTCGATATATCGGCAAACTTCGAGTATCGTCGATATAGCGGTATCGGATGCATCCCTAATTTTTTGTCAATTAGAGTTGACACTATTGACTGTGCCATTTTTCAATAGCGGTAGAGTCAATTATAAATGAAAGATAGGTACGCTACGTTCATACTGAGTGGCGCGGTTGTTATTTCTAAGTATGTTATGAAATAATTGTTCACTCTTATTTATCTTGGAACCATAGTTTTAATACTTTCTTAAAAATTGAGATTTTAGATATATTATTGTCTCGCCACGGACACGCTTCAATTCGCTCGCTGTTATTAGCCGACTAAATCAAATTACAACAATTGTCTGAATTTGTCTGCAACAATGTGAGCACTCTAGTGCAATATCTATCTCTTTATTTAAATAATGCCATTGGGTGGAGTTGCCGATGCGAACCTCTGAAGGGAAGCCGGTAGGAATCGTGTTGTATGGTGCTTTCGCCACTGGTAGATAGTAATTAATATCTTTTGATTGCTTTAGAGTAAGGAAAGTCAATTAATAGTACGGTGTATTAAAATAACTTCTACGCACAGGCACTAATAAGCCCTATTAACAACCTTGCTGATTGGCTCTTCTTAAGCTATCTTTTCAACGTTCACATTGAGCTATGGTTAGCATAATTATCTTTATTTAGCAGTAACATGTATAGATCATATTTAAAAAGCTAATAGTTTTAAAATAATGATAATAATATGTAATACAAGTACAAGTATAGTATATAGTAATACAAAAAAGGGAGGGGACAGAATCATACGGCATCAAAATCGCTGTCAACAGGAAAAGAGCCTAAAATGTTGGTAGCATTGCCACGTTGTATGGCAAAGCTGATTCTTTGGCCAAGTATAGGCCAAATAATTGATTGTATCTACTACAGAAGAAACTGCGTGACTTCTTTAAAAAGCAAAACTTTTTAGCACCTGAAATCTTCAATAGTATTTTGTTACTTTACGTAAGATATGCTGACATTAACAGGAACACAATAATCACAAAAATATACACAAATAGTTACGATCCATCAATAACGAATACATCAAGTCTTCAACCAATATTGGGTTCAGAAATGTTGTCCAATATTGATCCAATGTTTTGTCAAATATTTCCTAACAAGTCAATATGTTTGGTAAAGAACTCCTCAGTACCAATCACCTATTTTAAAGTGAACTGCGTACTCCAGCAAGGTGTTAGTTAATAAAGGTCAATTAAAATTGGTCCTGTTGGTATACTCTGTCATGTAAATGGTTTTAAAGCTTATGCAGATAAAGGGCTGGGCTTCAAGTTAGTGTAAAATATTTTAAAGCTATTTATCTTTAGATAAACGATAGTTTAACAAATGGAATAGCACTTTTACTTTTAAATAGACTCAATTTATTATTGTTTTTTTGAGGCACTCAAGTCACACCTTTTTTGTTTTCGATATCTTTGTAAAATACTTCCACTCTTTTAACAGTGTCATGTTATCTTTCTAAGTGTTTTGTTTCTTGACAAATAAATTAAAGAGTCTCTTTTAAAACAATGCATTTTAAATGTAGTAAATCTCCACCAGAAACTGTTCATTTCAGGAAGAACCAGCACTATACGCCACCATTACTATTTCTGCCGCGAACTGATGATTATATTTCTCCAGACGTCGTCCTTCACTAATTACCAGAAATCGGATAATCGGATGCATATTTACCTAAAGTTAATTATTTGCTATGAAAGTATGGAAGCAGCTTCTTAAAATATATTTTTTGTAAGAAAATATCCCGTGATGCCAGGAATACCGGCAATGCATAACTAGTCGGGTGTATAGTATGGAAACGGTTTCCAAAATATTCTTTATTTAAAAAAATACCCGGGGTTCTTGAATTGCATAACTATTCAGATGCATATTTATTTAAAATTATTTTAACCCCCTATGCAAATATGTGTATGTAGGGTGTAATAATAGGGGTGGTGTATGTTAGTTAATAAAATAAAAATAAAACACCGGATATAATAATACCAGCCTATAACTGTCCCACTGCTGGGCAAAGGCCTCTTCTCATACAGAGAAGGCACGAGCATTGATCACCACGCTTGCTCAAGACGGGTTGGCGATTTCAGACTTATATTAACTATAAGTCCAGGTTTCCTCATGATGTTTTTCCTTCACCGATGTCAGTAATGTCCAAGATAAACTCAGAAAGTACATATGAATTGAAAAAGTCACATTGGTACTTGCCCAGATTTGAACCCACAACACCGGATACGCGGGATTTATTCGATACAAAAGCGCTTTCCATAATAGCAAACATCTCAACTTTAGGTGAATATGCATCCGAATATCCGATCTCTACTAATTACTATTACAGAGAGAGGAGAGGTAACGTTTTGATAAACCAAACTCAAACTCAAAGCATTTATTTCAATTATACTATTTACAGGAACTTTTTATTTTTATTTTTTTTCATTTATTTACCATTTAAAAATTAATTACTTTAATTTTAGCAGAATATATTTTTAAACCACTAAGGTTAAAGGGTTTTTGAATTGTCAAGGAGACGGTCAGTCAGAAATATGAAGCTAGTTGTCCATTCCAAAGCGTAGTAGCTATGGAGAAGAACAGGCAAGAAACTCCATGGACACTATTTTAAATTATATTGTTACAAAAATATTAGTTACCTACATCCGTTGAATGTTGAATTTATAAATATTAGTGAGAACGATGTAAAAAATAATAGACATACACGTTAACAGCGTCCAGAGTAGGTACAGCAAACAGAAAAAAAAAGTCATGGCAGCTAAGATTTGGTCAGCCCCAACTGACGGCGCCCGTTCACGAACATAGACGCATGAATCAGCATCATTCAGCTCAAACATTTGGAAGGGAGATCACACACGCCACCATCAGCGAGACATCTGAGTGAGCTTGACATACTCTCAGCCGCCAGGGCACATTCAAGTCAATGAAAGACATATGTATTACCCAGCAAATGGTAACTATATAGTACGGTGGCCAGTACATCAAGTTACCACAACCTGTCAAATTTTCTCGTTCGATTTTGAACCTAATCATCTAAATCTTAAAGTCTAAAATCAAAGTACATAGTACCTACTCACTCTTGTGCTATGCATTTTTATGATACAAATACAATACAATGACGTTACCGATATTAACACACGTTGCTAAATCATTTTCCATCAAGCAGCATGTAAGCAACATAGCCAATCCATTCCTATGTTTAGTTTTAGAGGCATGAGGAACAGGGTGTAAAGTTTACTCATACTCTATAGTAAAGGGAGGATCCTCCGACCAGACGGGTATTGTGTCTGGTAGGCAACTGCCGGACGGTTGATGTTGGGATGTTGTATATGCTTATAGTCGCGCGGTAAACTCTGATTGCGCGATGCAGGATTTGTGACGTCAGATCTTTTTGATGCGTAGTTCGCATGTGGCATTGTAGATGCACAAGTTTAGAAGCAAATGAATCAACAATCATAGAATTTAAGCTACAGCCACACTGCACACTGCGACAGCAAATGCAACAAATCTCTTCATCGTTTTGGTTCTGGCAGCGACAGCTTTGCAAATGTATAACGATATATAAAACATTTTGTTCCTGTCGTCGCCATGATTACAACAATGTGATTCAGTCTGAGACTAACCTATCACGATTTCGTGAAATAAAGTACAGTTGACCGAGCTATTTGGTATATAGGCAAAAATATTAATCTTTCCACTACACTGCCAATACCAATTTTACTGTGTGCGTAACTTTTTAAGTTAATAGCATACACTTCATCATCTGCCTATAAAGCCTTTTCCCAACTATGTTCGGGTCAGCGTCCAGTCTAACCTGATTCAGCTGAATACCTGTCTGACCTCCACAACCCAGTAACTTGGTAATACGATACCCCTTGGTAAGACTGGTTGTCAGACTTTCGGGATTCTGACGACCCATAAAAAATGTCAAAGATCTACAAATGATAGTCGGGAACAACGGCTGAATGTTCTTTCCGAGGCACGGAGGAATCATGGTATGTAAAGACGGTCACCCATCCACGGACCAACCGCGATAAGCGTAGCTTAACCTGATCGATAGACCCGTGCGGCTGTTATTACTTAGCAAAGCCCTTAAGGCCGAGATATATGCCAGTGATCTTGAATGGTTAGCTTGCGTGTTCTGTACTGAGCTCACGCAACGCCTCGTATGTCCAGCCAGTAATATGACTCGCCCATCCAGGAGCGCTGTCCCAAATAAGACGCATTATTAATTTATTATACATTAAACAAAAGGTGTTTTAATAAAACACGTATACTAAAAGATCAATAATTAAATTATCTTTAAAAAGGTGAAGGTTTTAGAAAAATACGCATGATAGATATTGCGTGATTCTCAGTTTTTTGTCCGGGTTAGACATTACTTTACAAATTAATGCTACTTCGCATATTCATATTATTATCTTCATGTTCTCACACACTATTGTCACATTTATTTTTCATTTCTTCTTTCGCAGGTCTGCTGGAAGAAATTTCTTAAGAAATAAGCAGTACCTTTACTTTGAGTACATAGATAATAAAATCAATAAATATATTAAGTTATTAAGAAAATGCTCTAATTTTTTCCAAATCATTAATACTACTCGTTTAGACGTGATCTTCAGTATAAAATCATTAGAAGTCGGTTATCGTCACTTAGGAGAGTGATTTAAAATAATTAACAACTCAGCATACTCACAACATTGTTTAAAAGTAGTTGCAAGTTGCTGCCTATATACCAAATTGCTTGTTCGTCTGTACTTTCCTATACTCTGAGAAATTGCAAAATATTAGGCAATAAGAACTTTATTGTTACAAATGAAGTTATCGCTACCTGGCTTGATGCTTCACAAATTGGATGCGGTTCAGGACAAAACTACAGTAAACGAAAGAAAGCATTTTGTATTATGTTTTTGACTTTCGAGTCTACCTTTAACTGTGTTTTGACTTTACATCACAGAGTGTTCTAAATTAAATTTTCTTCATGAAAATCATTGATATGTTCATGAGAGACCTGTTGAACCAAGAGTACCTATGTCGCGTTTTCTTTGCTCGACATTAGTAGCACTACTATTTCAGAGTTGGTACATATGTTGCATATATTCGACCTTATAAAATTACCATCCAGATATAATCTCATAACACCACTCCTGGGGGCCAAGTCTACTAATGTACAAACGTTGCAATGGTCTCTTCATTGTGAGTTTTTGACAGATTTGCCATACAAACACTGTCAAATACTCACAATGGCGAGACCATTCTGACACTATTGTAATAGCAGACTTGAGGCCCTGTAATCACCGAAGAGTTTGGCAGAGTGTACTACCGTGGTCTCGGACATCGGGCCACCGCGCCGTAAGGATTATTCTTGCTTATAGCGCTCGGCCGCTATACTCGTAGTAATGCTTACCTACGCTCATCGTCCAATAGCATCGCAGCATCACATGTATATTTACTTTGAAAAGTATTACATATGTTACTTTAATTATTGTGAATGTGAGCACTATGTGGGTCATTTGTTTCCTTTAAGATTATATTTTTGTTTTTCCTCTTTCTCACTTAGTTTTAATGATGGTCTGGTATTTTGAGTACTTTATGCGGCCTACCCAAATGTCCTTTCTTTGGTATTGTTCGTCGAGTCGTTGAGCTCCTTAAAACCTGAGTTGAGCTACACGTTTACTGACAAATGCTTGCAATGAATGGACAGGTCCACTCAAAATTGTGTGTTTCTTTCCTCAAAAGACTATTTCAGACACGGATCTACATGATCCTCACATGATTTGACCAAGATTATGTCTGGACTTAAAAGATACTTTGACCCCTGAGTTTGTTTCGCCATTTCTTCTCAGGGGTAGTCAGATAGGAAATGTGGACTTCATTTAGCCCATTTTTTTTAATATTAAGTGTAAAAGTGATTTCGATATATAGGATATGGATACATCGTCTTCACATGTAAGGATATAATTGATGTTTACAAAGTATTGTAAAACAGTTTAAAAGAGTAAACGTGGAGTTTCTTGCCCATTCTTCTCCATGCGAAACTACCTTTTGGAAGGGGCAACTAGAATCAATTTTATTTCCGTGTAAATTTTGACGTTCAAAAGTGCCATTATTGTGTCTATTTGAAATAAATGCTTTGGCTTTTGACTTTGACATGAATACTTTCACCCTCTTATATGCCAATGAATTCAAAATCAGCCACTACAATCGTAAACGCATGACATTCACCTCGTCAATAAAATTAACACAACCTATCATCGGAACATACAGACATAAGCACATTGGGTCAACATTCCCAGTGCAAAGCAACGAGACGTTTGCAGTCAAAACAATCGACGAACATCCGTCAGTACCGGTTTAAAGTCAAACTGTACACCTGACGACATTTCAAGTAGTACTTTACCAGTATTACCTCATCTAGCATTGTATCGGCTTGCCGTACAATGAGAGGTCAGGTTATACTGGTAATAATAGTTGGATATGTGGTTGTGATTACACGTGACTTTGTCAGTCTTAGATTTATTGCTTAAGTATTTGACGACCTAAATGGCGGTGGTAATGCCCATCGTCAGTTGTTTTGGGTTTTAGTATCTACTTATAGCTATGGTGTTTCTTCTGGGGCCCAAGTCTGCTATTTTTATAAATTCGTCACTCCAACACGATCCCATTGTCATTTTGCTAATAGTTCGTAATCTGCTATGGGCGATCATTGGTCGGTCAATGGTCTCGTAATAGAATTGTATTACACTGGCATTTTGAACATTTATTCATGCCAGATTTCATTTATATATATTTGTACATATTATTTATTAGTGTTATAAGCAATTTGAAGTAGCAGAAAGTTGGAAGTTTAGTAGGAAGTATCATTTGTCATTATGTACGAGATTACCAATTCTTTCAATGGAGTGTCAGTGGCTGACCATTAGAAAGTCATAATGATGCCATTATATTAGTAGATTATCAAACTTGTCAAAATCAACAATTATGAAATCAATGATAGACCATTCTGACACTATTGTAATAACAAACATGAGGCCCGAGTGTGTAGAACATACTTCAAAACTCTTGATAAAGGTATTTAGTTTTTCAAAAATCACTCAGGTGTATTCTTTTCGGCGATATATCGGAAGGTTAATTTTCAGCGGTACACATTACATGACGACAATGTTGATGAATGGAGAAAAAGTGGTGCTTGTCTATATTGTTTTATGGCAGGTAAAACTATATAGCCTAGCGCCACAAATTGTAATGAGAAGAGATGATAGTTTCTCAGTAAAAACAGTTCTGAATATCCGTACGAAACGCCGAGGAAGAGGAAGAACTATATGGTGGTCCAGTATCGAGAGGGAGATGAAAGTGCAGAACCTAACTCCTATGACAACCCAGGACAGAGCATCCTGGCGCCGCTGTACAAGAAGACTCGACCCCAGATAGAACTGGGAATAAGGGATAATAGAAGAAGAAGAATGTTGATGGATGTAGGGCCCAGGACAGAGCATCCTGGCGCCTCTGTACAAGAAGACTCGACCCCAGATAGAACTGGGAATAAGGGATAATAGAAGAAGAAGAATGTTGATGGATGTAGGGTAAAGCCAAACCAAAGCTGGATTAAGTGATAACGTGTCGGCTGACAAAGACTGACTGAATGCGTCTACCTCGAGTAATTGTTGAAAGACTGTCCTCCCATACCTAACAATGTTATTTGATAATATTGTAAAGCCAATTATTTTTAAAAGAGTAACCGTGGAGTTTCTTGCCGGCTCTTCTCCATAGGAAACGACTAATTGGAACCGTGCACCTAGCTTCTGACGTTTAATAAGTGCCCATGTAGTGCCCATGTGTGTGAAATAAAATATTTTGATTTTGATTTTGAACATGGGCCCAGGGTATGCAGAAGAAAGAGTCATTTTCCTGTTTTTATTTTATATTCTTGTTTATATTCTATCACATTTTAAATTAAATTATATTAATTTTCTTTATGTACGCCGTACTGGTACAGCGTCTTAATAATTGTTTGCTGCACCGGACAACGTCATTACGTCAACGCAGGCTATCGCTGAAAACCAGTGCTGGGGCTTTGTCTTGCATAGGGTCGCAGCATAATGCTGAGCAATAGCCGTTTTGCGTGGATGTGACGCATTTTTCCCCCATAGCCATAAATTGTTTTTTTTTTTTTTTTTTTTGTTCTGTTCTTTATTGCGTCATGTTTACCGCAAATAAACGTATTTTCTTTCTTTCTTTCTTTCTATTTATTTCATTACATCTACTGACTAGCCCACCGTTAATACACTGCTGATTGCTGAACAACTGGTCCACAAAATGTGTAGTCATGATGGTACAAAAAATAGGCGGCTGCGTCGTGTTTTTAATGTACAACGTCATATCAATCTAAACAACATAAGCTTTAATGTCAGATGGCACATATCGGATCATACGTTAAAGAGAAAGTACTGCATGGGTCTGCAATCTTGAAGCCATTGCAGTTACTCATCGGATTTAAAGATCAGAATCGTGCTTAGCCTTTAATCTAGTCAGTGTTGGAGCGTTGACATTAAAGAAGTATGAGGATCAAGGTGTAAAGTTTACTCATCCTCTATTGAAAAGGGAGGTTCCTCCGACCAGACGGGTGTCATGTCTGGTGGGCGTGTTTTAATCTAGGGCATCTCAGAGTTAACCATGCGAGGTTGAGACTCTTTAACCGGACTTTCCTGTGATTGCCTTAAGCTCCTAACGAAACTTAATGCCTCCAGCCAGGGCGTAAAAACTTATAAACTAAACAACTGCGCGCTAAGAGCACCCCCTGTGGGGTACGAATCTCGGCTTAGGGCAGAGTCGGAGGGAGGATGGCAAGGGACCGACGGTGGCTGGATAAAATCAGGGTTATGATTATTATCGGGGCGACGGTTGATGTTGGGATGTTGTATATATGCTAGTTGCGCGGTAAACTCTGATTGCGCGATGCAGGATTTGTGGTCGATAGTGGGCTGAGTCAGTGCATATTGTGATGCTTGCCAGGGCCATATAAAGAAGCTAAACGAGTGAGGTCATGATTAATGTGCCTTAAGATCTAATATTTGAAATTGTATACCCCAATTTATAGCTGCAAGGACAAAATCCATAGCGACCAATCTCAGCGGAGACCAGCCGGAGAGTCGGCGCGGGACATATTATAGTGGACAAGTGTGTGCACACAGGTGCACTCTCTCTACCCTCACTCTCATAGTCTGATTGGACATCAATCCGATACGACAGGAGAGAGATCAGGCGCAGGACAGTAAAAAAAAGTAAAGAAATAAACTCATACTCCATACTAATATTATAAATGTGAAAGTAACTCTGTCTGTCACTCTGTCTGTATGTTACGTTTTCACGCCTAAACCGCTGAACCGATCGTCATGAAATTTGGCACAGACCACATAGACACATAGGTCCTTCCCCATATCTCAGGCTATATCTCTGCCAAATTCCATGATGATCGTGTCAGCGGTTTAGGCGTGAAAACGTAACATACAGACAGACAGACAGAGTTACTTTCAAATTTATAATACTAGCTTTTGCCCGCGGCTCCGCCCGCGTGGATGTCGGTTATCGCGTAAAAATGTAGCCTATGTCCGTCTCCATATCCCAGGCTATATCTCTGCCAAAATTCATGACGATCGGTTCAGCGGTTTAGGCGTGAAAACGTAACATACAAACAGACAGACAGAGTTACTTTCACATTTATAATATTAGTATGGATTAGTATGGATTTCAAATTTAATTATTATAAATGTCAAAATATCAAAATACTGTGAAATTAATACATGGTCAACAAATCAATCAATAATTCAAGAAATCTTGGATCGTGTAGTATGCTTTGCTATTTAATACGTTACACAAAGACACACTGTCTAGTGTCTATTTCGCAAACACTTAATTACTTAACACTGTTATAAATAGACCAGCAATAAACTAGATTGATAAGCAATGTCCTTCGCACCACATGCAGCAGACATCTGGGCACTAAAACATTGCAGTCATCACAGATTCACATGCACTTGTTATTGTCATTCGATAGTTTTATGACAGCTCCTATTGATAAAGAGCTATACTCCATTTACATTATACTGCATTAGACAAAAAGCGGCTAAATAACGACAGTTATTGGTGCCGATTCCCTTGTTCACAAACTAAACTAAATTTAAGTTCAGTGCATCTTTTTCTTTCTATTTCATTAAGAAAAGGAAAGAAGATAAATTTTAGTTTAGTCCTGTCAAATTAATCAGCGCCTGTCACTATTACATACAAGTTTAGACGTGATTAAAAACTTGCCTACTAAAATTACGTCAATTTACGTCAAGCGCTGATTAATATGACAGGACTAAACTAAAATTTATCTTCTGTCCTTTTCTTAATGAAATAGAAGGAAAGAGATGCACGGAACTTAAATTTAGTTTAGTTTGTGAACAAGGGAATCGGCACCATTGTGTAATATTGTTGAAATTACTGCACTTTAGAGTTGTTTTTTTAATAATAGGTTGGGGAAAAAGTTTCTTCGCATTTTTTAAGAAAATTCAAAACATTTTTTAATATAGTTTATATACGTTTAACTACAGTATGTAGGTACCATTTAATTCGATATTTTTTTGCCATCATGTAGGTAGGGACATGATCCCATTGCTATAGAAATTTTGGGACTTCTGATCGAAATATCGCGACAAGTGGTTTTGGCAGTCCTCTCGTGATGTTAACCTGACACTGCCTAAATAATTCTGAAGAGACCGAAACAGGTGGAAATCTGAAGGTGCAAGGTCAGGACTATACGGCGGATGCATTAACACCTCCCAGCCAAACTCTCTTAATTTTTGCTGAGTGGCTAAAGATGTGTGAGGTCTAGCATTATCATGATGAAAAACCACACCCCTTCTGTTGATTAATTCCGGCCGCTTTCTCTCAACTTGTTGCTTTAATCTCATCAGTTGTTCGCAGTAGAGTTCAGAATCGATGGTCTTGCCTGGTGGTAACAGCTCATAATGAATAATGCCCTTCCAATCCCACCACACACACAGCATCACCTTGTTGCGAGTTAACCCGGGTTTCGCCACAGTCTGTGAAGCCTGACCGGCCTTTGACCACGACCTTTTTCGCACGTTCTTGTCGTACGTGATCCACTTTTCATCACCAGTTATCAGCTTCTTCAAAAATGTTTCGGTTTCATTACGTCGTAATAAAGAATCACAAATGAGTACAACAAAGAGATTTTGTTACGTATAATTTAATGTCGGTTCATTAGGTTTCTTTCAGTGAGCTCGTGAGGTACCCAAATATCGAGCTTTTTTGTGTACCCAGTTTTTTTCAAATGTGCCAAAACTATTTTGTGGTCAATTCTCAGTTCTTCAGCTACGTCGTAACTACTGATATGCCAACCTTGCTCCACTTTTTTCAAAAATGGCATCCATTTTATCCGTAATAGGGCGACCAGAGCGACGTGCATCTTTGACATCAAAATTTCCGGATTGAAAAATCTTAAACCAAATTTGTGCTACTCTCACAGACACTGCACTAGGTCCATAAACATCACAAATTTTTTTCGCGGCCTGCGTTGCATTTTTACCTTTTATGTAGTAAAATTTTAAAATGTATCGAATTTCTTCATTAGATTCACTCATCTTGACAGTACTAAAAACAAATGAAAATCACACATTTTCCTAATTTGAATTTGGAATTATGTTCTTTAAAATTTTAACTTTCAATGATACCAAAACCAGCCAGATACAAATAGTATAGCCAAAGAGATTTTATTACAAGTTCATACATACTATAATGCGAAAAGACTTTTTCCCCAACCTATATGGTAAATAGATTACAGTGCTTTCTATTTATCGTGAAATAACGGAGTTTATTAAACGTTTACATAGAAATAACGAAAGGGTGAGAACAGTTATTGTCTAATGTTATAATAAATGGAATATAGTTCAGTTTGTGTATGAATGTGTCATTGGGTTGTGCAAAGTGTTCTATAATTAATTGGGTTACCATTTTCTGTGTGGTCGGGAATGCAAAAATTTATCATGTAAAACTTTTTTCCTGTTAGGCCTGAAAAATAATTTCAGTAATTCTTGATTCGGGCAGCAAATCTTTACGCTTCTTATAGATTTTTTCATGAACTACTTTCGCTATCAAAGCTATGAACGTTTATTGAATATTCAAAGTTTCTTTAAAGCAAATCGAGAGCACAAGGACCAAGGAGATATTGGTGCCGATTCCCTTGTTCACAAACTAAACTAAATTTAAGTTCAGTGCATCCTTTTCTTTCTATTTCATTAAGAAAAGGACAGAAGATAAATTTTAGTATAGTCATGTCAAATTAATCAGCGCCTGTCACTACTCCATACAAGTTTAGACGTGATTAAAAACTTGCCTACTAAAATTACGTCAATTTACGTTAAGCGCTGATTTATTTGACAGGACTAAACTAAAATTTATCTTCTGTCCTTTTCTTAATGAAATAGAAAGAAAAAGATGCACTAAACTTTAATTTAGTTTAGTTTGTGAACAAGGGAATCGGCACCATTATTGTACGTATTTAACAAGTCGTTGGGCGTAAAAGTATTGGTCCTTTCCTTCGGATCAAAGTACTCCTTTGCAAAATACCGGAAACTAACCCAAAGGTGTCAACATTATAAAGCAGGCTTTAGATTACACAAAAACCACTTTTAAAACTTCCAAACCCACATTTTTTTGCTTAAACAAAGTATCACAGTACCTCCATTATGTAACCGATCTACTAATCCACATTGAAATAACAAATGCTTGAACAAACTTCCCTTCAATAACAAGGGCTTATACAATGAAGTAACAAAGGGCACATGAACCCTTTTACTTCGAAGATGAATTGTATACTTATATTGAAGTTCAGTCAACAGTGTAATAAAGATGTATAGAAAGTTTGGAGTTATTGTAAACCGGTTAAAAGAACTTATTATGGAAGTTGCTACTTGAGTCGATGATGGAGTTGTTTATCTTGAAAGGAGATTGCTTAATTATATTATAAGTATATCAATGCCCCTTCAGACTAGTCTGGCTGCTGATGACGCGGCTGCAGATCGCAAGACTGAGGCAGATTTCTCACTTTGGGCACAAAGTTCCGTAAATATAGGAACTGTTAGATTTTTAGGGTTCCGTAACTCAAAAAGAAAAAACGGAAGCCTTATAGGATCACTCTTGTTTCTGTGTCTGACTATCCGTCTGTCACAGCCGATTTGCTCCGAATGTACTGGACCGACTTAATTGAAATTTGGTACACATATGAATTTCTGTGACCCAAACACGAACGTGTAACGTATATACACCGTGGCATTTTAGTCGTCTTACAAAGACAGCCCACTTCATGTATCCAATGACTACTAATCATTCATGTAAAAAAATATTTTTTGAACATTACGTTTTTTTATTTTATTTATTATCACGCATGACATAGTTTAAAACACCCTATTACGAGTGCAGTTCGAGCCTTGTGATACAAGGGCGCCGCAGAATAGATTTAGATTAAGTTTAAGTTGCAATAGTAAGAAACACATTTTTATGTTAGGGTGAATGAACTCTGATAAAGATGTCGCCGCTCCATTCCGCGGCGCCCTTATAACACAAGGCTTGGACTGTACTCGTAATAGGGTGTTTTAAACTATATCATGCGTCATAATAAATAAAAATAAAAATAAACAAATTTTTTTTTTTTTTTTTACATGAATGATTAGTAGTAATTGGATACATGAAGTGGGCTATCTTTGTAAGACGACTAAAATGTCACGGTGTATATGAATTTTGAATGTGGCGTTCACTTTTAGGAGGAAAACTAGAAAATAAAATGTTTTGTAAACTACCTGTGACATATCAAATGAAAGCTGCCTCGTTGGTCTAGAGCATGGGGTCCTGGGTTCACTTCCCGGGTCGGGCAAAGTGTTATTGGGTTTTTCCATCCGGTGTCTGAATTTGTGCCCGGTTGATGGCAATAGGATCGCCCCCCATTACATGGGATTTAAACATAACTGGTGAAATGTGGATGTTCCTACTATGGGTACAACTCTGCCTAACCTTTCGGGGAAACAAAGCGGGATGTTATGTTATGTTATTTTATAATTTTAATATAATTAATTTTAAAGTTATTAAAGAAAATAGATGAAAATTTACCACTCTTACCTCCGAAATTAATGAGCCTAAAACTTTGAAAAAATACAGAGAATAGTTCTATACTTACCTCCTTACTAATAAACGTTGTATAGCGTCTGTATAGTTACACAACGCTTTGTCTTCTTGTACTCGGGATAAATACATTCATTTTAACTACAGAACTATGGTGCGTGGACCGACACGCACTTAGCCGGTTTTTTGATACACAGGAGAGTTCAAATGGATATATAAGCAACAATATTCAGTAGTAAGTAGTAACTTAACATCATTTCTTAATTGCCTTTTCATCATCATCATCATTTCAGCCGAAAGTCGTCCATTGCTGGACATTGCTGGGCACCGCCACTTCGACCGCTTCCGTGCTTCCCGCATCCAGCGGATTCCTGCGGCCTTCACAAGGTCATCGGTCCACCTTGTGGGAGGCCTTCCAACGCTGACGTCCGTCGCCCCCATACATCGAACCCGACGTGGCGGCGCGCAGTATTCCACGCTTTTAGACGTCGCAGGGGGAGTCAAACACCTCACTCCCCTCCTCGACCGGAGGAGAGGTCCGCCGCGGCGGGCCAGCTCCAGTCGGGGGTTGCGGAAGGATGTACATTCCCGCGACCCCCGGCGTAGGTGCTAGATGGAACACCGGGGTGGTTTTTAGTTAGAAAGAGTCTGACAGAACCCAGGGCGGAGGACATCCATCAGGATTTTTCACCCCGGAGACAAAAAAAAAGGCCTTCCAATGCTAAGTCTTGCGGTACGCGGTCCACTCCAAAACCTTTCGGCCCCATCGGACATCTTTCTGCGAGCAATGTGTCCTGCCCACTGCCACTTAAGTTTGGCAATTCTTCGGACCTTTGTTACCTTTTACGTTTCTTAGCCAAGACCGATGCATGAATTGATCATCATCTGCTTAGCCTTTTCACAACTATGTTGAGGTCAGCTTCCAGTCTAACCGGATACAGCTGAATACCAAATTTCATGACGATCGGTTCAGCGGTTTAGGCGTGAAAAGGTAATATACAGACAGACAGACAGAGTTACTTTCACATTTATAATATTAGTATGGATTATGATACCCATTTAAAAAAACCACTTAAGTTTGGCAATTCTTCGGACCTTTGTTACCTTTTACGTTTCTTAGCCAAGACCTATGCATGAATTGATCATCATCTGCTTAGCCTTTTCACAACTATGTTGAGGTCAGCTTCCAGTCTAACCGGATACAGCTGAATACCAGTATTTTATTATTATTAACATAAGCGGGATATCTACCATGTTTATTCATTGTTTGTTGTTGTTGAGTGCAAAAAACGAACAAGAAAGAGGGTAGACCGTTTTGTCTGCTCATAAACACCCACCCGCAGTGACTTCAGTTTATCCGTGATCATGGTGCTTGCAACAGCGCCGAAATATCGGAAATTCAGAACAATGAATAAACATGGTAAATATCCCGGTTATGTTAATAATAATAATAGTGACCATGACAGTTTAAAAACTTATACCAGTATTTTACTTGGAGCGACTGCCTATCTGACCTTGCTTTCTTCCAAATTCCGTAATTTTTAGTTGTTTGTAAGTGTTACTACGGAGGCACGTGCTAACGTGTGTTGACACGTTAGCACGTGCCTCCGTACCCAGTGCCTTATGAAGGGACTGTCCACCTTGTCTAATAATGTTTTTAGGATGCTGTTGGAGCTTCCGTGCAACCTACCCACTATTGACGCTGATCTCTTCCTCATAAGGGCATGAAAATCTTCAACACGGGCTTCCGCGAACATCTCCGAAGCGCTGCAGTAGCGCGGAAGCCCCATCAAGATCCTAAATCCATTATTATATTGTACGCTTATTGTAGTTTATTCCTTACGTTTGGCGGTGCCGATTTAACGATTGGTGTGCTTCTTGAAAACTTGTCGTGTATAAGATCTCTTATTGTATTACACCATAGTTAGCCGTGAAAACCTATAACTGGCTTCACGTTTCTTATGCCAGTATAATTATTGTGTTTATATAAAGCTGTTGGTTTTCCATGTGATAAATAAATATTTAAATTATTAGTTAAGACATGTAAGCTTACTTTCCAATCATTATGATAAGAACTATCGAACATGACACAAAGTAGACGAAACAAGCAAAACAAGACTAATCCTAGTAACGTAATGTATAATACGAGTACTGTACTAGCAATAGCAAAGCAAAGTACTGATACTTTCATTATAAGTAACGGAAATAAGTCTAGTTATCGACAATTTAGGAACAAGTTTTTAATGTACCAATCAGAAACGTCGCTACCGCTGTATCAGCCGTACCAATGGTACGGGGGCCCCGAGCTATAGGGGCCCCGCGACAAATATTATCCAAAACCTGTGAAATGTAAAAATTAAACAGTGGATACATAACGAATGAAAATATGAAAATTGACGTAATTTGTTTATGGCTTACAAAGATTTCAAGCAATATGCGCGGTTTAATTCTCAAACCCTTGCCTTCATTTAGTAAAATCACATAGAAAATGTAACCGCCCACAGAGGCGGTTACATTTTCTATGTGATGTCTAGTGGTAAAACCACCTGTCTCAGATCCAGAGGTCCCGGGTTCGATTTCCAGCGGGGGCAAAAATTTCTGCTCGGTTTGGTTGGTGGTAGGGCTTGTTCTAAGTCCACCTGGCTAGCTACCACCATCTTATCTAAGTCTGTCGCCAAAACAACAATGTTAACAGCATTTGTTGTGTTTCGGCAGTTAGAGGTAAGATAGCCAGTTCCTCTGTGGTTGAGGATTCCGGGTGATGCTCGCTTCCATCTTCGACCTTATCATCACTTACCATCAGGTGAAATGATGGCCAAGAGCTTCCCCGTTGTATGTAAAAAAAAACCTACTTATCCAAGTCTAAAATTTTTATGCTAAAATTTTCGAGCATTGCATTCTCTTAGTAAAATTACAATGAAAACTTAACCTATCCCGGTCCAAAATACTGCAGTTCTCAATCTCGATCTTCGAAAAAACCGGATCCGAGTTAGGATGCATTCTCTTATACTCCATTTACATTAACATTAGTTAAATAACTGTTCTCACCCATTCGTTATTTCGATGTAAACGTTTAATAAACTCCGTTATTTCACGATAAATACAAAGCACTGTAATCTATTTACCATTTACATTTAAAAAAAAATACTCTAAAATACAGTAATTTCAACAATATTACACAATAACTGTCGTTATTTAGCCATTATTTGTCTAATGGAGTATAGTAATATCACAATAACGTCCAAATCTTTCAAGTCGACATGTAAAAACAATAGGTACCTTTGGAGCTTCGCCGCAGTCGCGTAAAAAGGGCCCCAACAAATTTTGATACAGGGCCCCTTTAGGACAAGTTACGCCACTGGTAGCAATATGCATAAAACCAAGGCCATTTTGCTAGCGGAGCGGAGTGATATAACTATTTACCAACCCCCACTGGGCCCGCGTAGTGGATTACGGCACACTCTCTTTCACCAAGATGAGGTCTGTATCTAGGTTTGCCAGATACAGGCATTTCAATTCCGGGACAATTTGAGGGTCACGAATTCGGTCGCTAGGAAAATATACGATAATAGATATATTTTTTTGTAAATCGCTTTACTTGTAATATTTTTAAAATATTGATGGTCATACGTTGACAGTAACCCACATTTTTTATGCATTACGAGTTATTAATGGGAAGATTTGGCGCTTAATTTAAAAAACAAAATTATGTACTTATCTCATTTTGCGAAAAAATGTGGGTTACGAGGTGTCAACGTATGACCATCGATATACTATCATCATAATTATCTTTGGTAGAAACTATACCCAAAGTCTCAAATTCAGATAATTTATGTAAACAAAGGGGATAACATAGCAAAAAAATATCTTCGTAATGGTAATTCATATAAAATGGCGAAAAAAGAGGTTTCATTTTCTTTTGAGTACTGATTTTAAGAAATAATAATAAAAAAATAATCATCATACCGTAATTATTTTTATAAATTTTCGGTTTTAAACAAAGTTATTAAAAAAAGGACATTTTCTGGTACAAAATATTTTATGATACTGGTAACAATGCAGGAGATACAAACATTTTCAAATTTTTTACATCTTCAACAACACTAATATTACAACTCTCATTCATCGATTCATAATTATTGTAAGTAGCATATCTAGCCACATTTTGGATGTAAACGGCTGTAAACTTTTTCGAGTGGTAATCGATTTTGGGAGGCCTACGTCTAGCACTGGACTTAAAAGGGCTGATTATGACGATCATATACCGTGTCTCCGACATACTACACAAAACATTGTTTGGCAACGGTATTTTGTTTGCATAGTTCTTATAATTAATTCACTTTAATTTTAGCGATGACTATTTACAAAAAGAAATATGATAAAATGTTTTGTACCACTGTCCTGTCATTTTGACAGTGACATTTCTTGACATTACTTTGTTTACATAAATTATCTGAATTAGAGACTTTGGGTATAACATAACTACCTACATTAGGTACTACAACACAGTGTAGTTTTAAAGGGACGTATAACAAAGACAATACAATTTTTCTTTTAAATTCTTGACTACAAACAAGTTTCTATGAGTATGGAGCTCGATTTTCAGACCACTGCGCCGGCCGCACATAAACAAAATGAAGCGCAGACGGCAAACAGTACGCACGTACTGCATATTACCTACTCGTAACATCGAAATCCCGGACTATAAAGTGTAATTCCTGGACACGGAACAAGACACGTAATTCCGGGACAATCCCGGATTTCCCGGCCATCTGGCAACCCTACCTGTATCCCAGCAGAGGCTACATTATAGGCTGACTAGCTTTTTCCCGCGGCCCCGCCCGCGTAGATGTCGGTTATCGCGTAAAAAAGTAGCCTATGTCCATCTCCATATCTCTGCCAAATTTCATGACGATCGGTTCAGCGGTTTAGGCGTGAAAAGGTAACATACAGACAGACAGACAGAGTTACTTTCACATTTATGATATTAGTATGGATTTCTGACTTTATCCATTCTCGTCACTCCACACATCCATCTCAACATTCTCATCTCCGCTACATGCAATCTTTTAAAATAAAAATAATATGTTAAAATAAATATTATGCACATTTTAAAAAAAAATCCTGAAAATACGCAATACCTTTAAAATAAAGCAGGGCGTAAACAAAACTCGCTTGCAATACCACCTCGTAGTTTAGAATTTCTAATTCGTATCCAATGACAGACAATTTGTATTCTGCATAGTTTCACCTCAATTCACACTTACCGCCATGCGCCATAAGGGAAATCTGAGCTTAACCTCAAATAACCAGCAATCACTTAGGCGCCATCTCCACGGGCGAGAGAATCGCGGCGATATTCACGCTGGGCCTTCAAATAATCGCCGCGATGATAACGCCGTGTGGAGATTGATTCATAGAGCTTCTATTGAATTTGATGGCACGGCGAGACTACCGCCGCGATTTTCTCGCCCGTGGAGATGGCGCCTTAATAACACGGCTGCAAGTAAAAACTTTTAGGAGGAAGCAGCTGTCGAATGAGGTGTGGCGTTTTTTGGAGGCTGGAACATTACGTAAAATTCGATTAAATGGATCCGGCGCCAAATAAAGGTTTTTATTTAATTGCAGTCATTATTTTAAAGTAATTTTCCGAATTGATAGTCTCTTAGTTGTAGATGATCATATTTATTGGCATTCTCGTTTAACAGAAGTTGATCTCTTGGCATAATTCAACATTTTCCAAATTAGGCGCGCTATTAATCACATTGTCTGCAGAACTGGATGAAAGGCTTTTGGAAAATAATATTGTTGCAAAAGAAGAGCCAAACCTAAAAAAATAACCTTTTCACAATTTAATCTCATAACAACAACTAATTACGTATCGCGACCCGCCGCTCTATCGCACACAATCAAAGCTTCCCACTCAAAGGACCAAAAAATGCGATAGGACCAAAAAAGAGATGACAATCGAGCCCCCATAATTTTTACAAGCCATGCGTTGTATGGGAAAATCTTGCATCTCTCTCCCACAGTAGGCGGGGTCTCGTAAGCATTTAATCACATACATACATTATAATTACCGGTTGATGGTCTTACCTGGATGATTAAAGGTACGCGTCAACATTTCGAGTTTTTGGGTTCTTTTTATACTGATTTATACTAATTGTTTCCTTAGTGAGACTGAGGGTTTAAGTATGGGTCCAAGATATAAGTTACGTGAAGGAACTGATTTTTATAATAGTGTGTTTTATTTTTAAATAGAAATTCGCTATTAATATTTTCGTTCTAGATTCTGTAGATTTACTTCTATGTCAGTCAAAATTCATAGAATTTCACTTAGGGCTGATTTTTCAATCATCAGGTAAGTTTTATCGCAGGAATAAATCTGGCAGTTGGACAGCTTTCGCATAGAAAATATTGAATATTAAATATTGTTCTTCAGATAAAAGTTATCAAGCGATTGAAAAATCGGTCCTTAGACTAATTGGTCCTTTTAGTATCTGAGTACCACATTGTACTATAAAGGTAAATGTCAGTCTAACCCAAGCAGATGGCTCTTAGTAAACCTTAGGAATCCCGTCAGCAATAATTAAACTAAATTACAAAACACATTATCCCTGAAAACAGCAGAAATCGAACAAAAGTAAATTGAAACACGACAGCGAATTTAGATGGCAGAAGAAAACAAAAGACTACGCTATCGAAACCCGCCAGTTCGTTTAATTATAGGTTAAATATAAACAGTATTAACGAGAGATTATCGAGGCGAGTTTGTGCCAACGCTGGGATGTTTTCTTGCCTTATCTGTCCCATTGTAAATCTGTGGTTGAGCTTGTTAGATTGTTTATAAAGTAAGTTAATTAGCTGTTGGGAATATTGAAGAATATTTTTGATGTTATATGGATTTTTGATGGCGTCTCGTTTTCTCGGGTATAAAGAGAAACCGTGCCAGTATCTTAGACTCTTATTGACAACTTGGTCTTATTAATGAAAGCTTACTCTAGAGTGTAGTTTTGGTACTTATAAAAAAAAAAGAAAGAAAAAATCCATTCAGGCACTTAAATACCCAGATACGCGCGCAAAACATAACCCTGTCCTTGCTGTCGCGCAGTCGGATAATAAGAGAGAAATATAGTTTTATGTTGTCAAATGGTTTAAAGTACAGATTTGGCCAAAATGGTTATGTTTCTTAAAAATTTGCCTGCTATTAAGAAAGTTCTACTGAGTATAATTTATTACGAAATCTTTTGTTGTTTAGTAGCCACAAAATTCTTGGACTAGTGTCCATCATCATTTCGGCCGAAAGACGTCCACTGCTGGACACAGACCTCCCCCAAGCACCGCCACTTCGACCGGTTCTGTGCTTCTCGCATCCAGCGGATTCCTGCGGCCTTCACAAGGTCAGTAGTCTACCTTGTGGGAAGCCTTCCAACGTTACGTCTTTCGATACGCGGTCGCCACTCCAGAACCTTTCGCCTTCAACGGCCATCTGTTCTGCGAGCAATGTACCCTGCCCACTGACACTTAAGTTTGGCAATTCTTTGGGCTATGTCAGTTACCTTGGTTATCTCTTCATTTATGATTCGATCACGCAGGAAACTCCAAGCATAACCCTCTCCATTGCTCTTTGGTTAACTTTTAGCCTTCTAATAAGGCCCATTGTGAGCGACCATGTTTCAGTGCGATAAGCCATCACTGACAACACGCACTGGTCAAAGATTTGCGTCTTTAGACACAGCGGAATGTGGACGAGAAGAAACCACCGAGGGTATCCATCATAACCTTGTTTGCAAGTGAAAAGTTGTGATACTAAAACGAACAATATATTTAATGTGACTTTCTCACTCTCAACTCTATAATATCTCATCAAAAACCAATATAGAAAATGTACTAGATATTTAAATAGCAGTGAAAATCGTAATTTTACAATTAACACTGCGGCTGCCGCGTCGCGGCTGCCTGTTGACGTGCGATAACCCGCCACTGCCGTTCAAATGCACTATTCTTATGATTAGGGTTGCTACAGAGTTTATTTGATTATTGTGTTATGAATTTTTTGGGATGATTTTTAATGAAATTTCTGATATATACTGTCTTTCTACTGGAAATAATAATAAATAATTAATAAACATATTATTTCTCCTCCACAAAGGCTTAAATGACGATGATAAAATCTGATAAATCTTTTGTGGGAGACTGGTATTTGCACTAAGAAAACCTATCACACAGATTACCAGGCCGTCCCCCAAAAGCAGTGTTTGTGTACATAGTTTGTTTACAGAAGGTTAATATTTGATTAACTTTTATTAAGACATAATGTTTGTACTTTAAAAATAATAAGCAGGTTGAATGTTAGAAAACAGGGTTAGTACACACGGCTACATAATACCATGCTATACATTTCCAGTATAACCGAAACCTATCATATTTACTAACATATTTGAAGCGGCAATGATGATAAAACGCGATAATGACCGAATTATTTACTAAAGTTGTTTTTGACTTATTTAATGTAAATTATATGACCGTAATAATTATGTCTATTTAATTAATGTAAAAGACAGTTCTAACAATTAGCATATTTGTATCACTGTACCATACCCATGGGGTGTACAACATTTATATGTATGTCAATATTATTGGCTATGTTAAAAATAATAATAATACAATCATCATCATCATTTCAGCCGAAAGACTTCCACTGCTGGACATAAGCCTCCCCCAATTGGGGGGGTTTGCCATAATCGCCACGCTTGGCAGGCGGGTTAGCGATCGCAGTATGGTGTAAAAACGCATAGAGAACGTTGCTGCCCATTTTCTAGTAAGTCCCTTAGTCGCCTTTTACGACACCCACGGGAGGAAATGGGGAATAATACAATCAATATATATAAATATTGTACACCAAGAGTATGTTACAGTGATACAAAAATGCTAATTTTAAGAACTGTCTTTTCACCTGTGACAAACAATAAATAAATAAATATGAATATCATTGTACGTAAATCCTACACAATGCGAGATCAGCTTATTCTGGAAATGTATAAGCTGGATATGTAGCCGTGTGTAGATATTTTCATGATTTATTTACTTGATCTTGATGCAACGATTTATTTGAGGTTATAGAAGTTAATGTGGTATAGTTACTTGATATCTTACTTAGATAGATCATAAACAAGGAAATAGATAAAACAATTAAATTTAATATTGCCTCTCTTCCGAAAATCTACAGAGTCAAAATCAAATTATATATCAAAATAAGTCCTACCCAATAAATCTAAATTCTGTCACCCCTCGTAAAATTTCTACATATAAAGTTTCTAGTATAATTTTTATGGTGTGCAATAAATAGTATTATATCTATCTATCTAAAAACGTCGCATCAAAATCAAGAAAATAAATCATGAAAATCTCTACCAACCCTGTTTTCTAACATTCAACACATCGAGCGTCTGCAGTCGCCTCAATAACTGTTTCTTTGTGTCCTCGGAATTTATACAGCATTGTCGCGAATCCGACATTCTTTGCACAATAATATACTTAATATTTACTAGCAAGAGTAGGATAGCTTGAGAAGCAATTTCAGAGAAGACATTACTTTCACTGGATAGGGGAAGGTTAAATGCCTGTAGGATTTGTAAATAAACTAAGTCAAATTTGTTAAAAATATTGTGTTAAATTTAAAAAAATCTTAAATCGTGTGGTCAAGTGGAGTTGCATTTTTGACATAATATTAAAACTATGTGTAATTTTTAAGGGTTAAAAGTTAGTTTTTATTAAAGCATTTTTCTTCTAAATATTTTTTTTTTAATATTAATTTCTACTAACTTAAATAAACTGACCAGGAACGGCGTCGATAAAATTTGTTTGCCTACTTACCTATAATTATTATCAATAATGAACGAATCACTAATACCTAAGCCTGTATCACAAAGCACATACACAATATTACACCAAAATAAAACAGGCATTTTAAAACATAACATTCTTATTAAGTTCTTCCCATTAATGACCCGACCAAGCCTGCAGATTCAATCTAGATGTTATCAAAACTTATAAGGGTATGCTAGGCATGCATAAGGATGACTATATTAAAAAATAATTAACACAAACTCATGTAACTTTGCATAATAATTGCTAAAGTGTGTGGTCCTTCTGTCCGCGGAATTCAAGTACGATGTAATTATTTTTGCGAAGAATTTTCCTTTTTTGCGGAACGCTGAAGTTGCCTCCGCGGGTGATGAAATATCATTAAATATCATTTATTTATCAACTCCTTATGTTAGTATAATCCTCAAATGTCAAGATTTCATAAAATAATAATTGAATAGGATAATATGAAAATAGATAATTGTATTGATGATTTTAATTAAAGTTATAATTCTATTAAAACAGATTTTTACGGTCCCGAATCATACTTGCGGAGCGGGGTTATTAACACGGGGTCCGTTTCATCGCTAGTTCGTCATGATACTTAATATCACAGAGCATCTTATAATATCATTTATGCGAAGTAAGGAGAGTACCGAGCGCGAAGTGGTGCCCTCGTCGTTTGTTCGGTGATTTCTTTTATTTTACAATGTAAATGCAGAAAATAACCACTTCGTTGTGCTCCTCAAGAATATAAAAAAATAAAATAACTATACGTTTTATTGAAAATTGAATTGTATTGATGATTTTAATTATACTATTCTATTAAAACAGATTTTTACGGTCGCGAATCATATTTGCAAAGCAGGGTTATTAACACGGGGTAAGTTTGATCGCTAGTTCGTCATGACACTTAATATCATAAATGCGAAGTAAGGATAGCGACCGAGCGGAAGTGGCGCCCTCGTCGTTTGTTCGGAGATTTCTTTTATTTTACAATAAAAATGCAGAAAATAACCACTTTACGTTATGCTCCTCAAGAATATAAAAAAATAAAAACTAACTATACGTTTCATATAAAATTTGTAGGTCGCGGGCTGCCCTGACGCTTTCGTCAGAAGTGAAAGACGGACTATGGTTATTATATAGGTATAAGATTTGAAAAATCATATCGTTAGATACTTTTTACTACATCATTTAGCTGCTGCTTCTTGCTGCAATTGGTTAAAAGGAACTCATCCAATAGAAAAAAAACATTATTTTAGTTTTCCGATAAAAAGAAAACATCAATTCGTTATGTAGATAATCATCATCATTATCATTTCCCAAGCCTTTTCACTAGTATGTTGGGGTCAGCTTCCAGTCTGATCGGAAGCAGAATACCAGTATTTAACATGGAGCGACTGCCTGACTTTTACAACCCAGGTACTGGGTAAAACGATACCCCTTGTTAAGACTGGTTGTCAGACTTTTGGACTTCTAACCCGTAACGACTGTCAAAGATCTACGAGTGACAGCCGGGACCAACGACTTCCGAGGCACGGCCATGATGTAGATAACGCCTTAAAATCAAAATCGCTCAAAATACTTAACTTTGCATCTCCTTCAAGAAGCAAGTTGCCAAAGCAATAACGTCTTAATGTACATAATCAAAATAATACTAGTGAAGAAGTAAACGTATCGGTAATTATCTTTCTCATATAAAACGAGTTAACAGTGAATACACACTATCCGATACAATCGCAGCGGTTGTATCGATCGAAATTATTATTTTATTTTTACATTTTCATAAAATTGATAAGCATTTTTACTGTTGTTTTATTGAAGTGTTGACATAAGTTTTAAATTGTTATTATTATTGTAAGATCGTTGTATAAGCGTACAGGATTTAAATAACAAATATGGTACCGAGTGTTCTCTAACTTGCCAATGAAAAGTATTGATCATGTATTGTGTTTATGAATTTTCTCCATAACATCTTGCAAGAAATAGAGATAATATGAATTTGGGCAGTAACTTACAAGTTTTATAGCCCACCCATTTTTTTTTTTTTTTGTAAGTAGGTACTTGAAAACACGGAAATTCGTATGAGAGCTATTTCACACCATTTTAAAATCATCTTAAAGATCATATCATTGGTCCTTTGGTACGCTGCTATCTTATTAGGAAAGCAATTAAGTACTAATAATAATACGTCAACTAAGGAATGTCTTTGCTAGCAACAAGTCAACAACCAGAGACTAGAACATTTCTCAGGAAAGCTAAAGAAGTCACATAATAGTCAGACCACTTGGTAAATGAATACTTATGCAAATGACGTTTACGAATGCCAGGCTCAAAGTTGCAAGACTAAAAATAAATATGAGTGTGTCTATTAGAAAAATATAATCGTAAAACATAACTGAAGGACTTGTTAAAAGCTTAGTTGGACTTGGACAAGTAATTTAGTAGATAAACAATATTATTATGTATTTTTAGTACGTGGACTTGTAAATTGTATATAAAATTTTAGATAACACCTGTATAAATAATACACAATACAAAAATGATGTAGAAGTAAATTAAATTGGTGAATGTTCGGACAAAAAAATAAGAAAATGGAGCTAATCGCCAATTACTTTTTTAACTAGACAATAAAAATCACCCAAGATAAACATAAAGCCAATCAAAAAATTTAAGTCACAACCCATAACTATTAACACAGAAAAGAAAAAAAAGAAAACACATTCGCATATACCACACACAGCCAACGCACATTCACACGGAATGTCTAAAAGCCCTCTTACAAAACCTGCTGTATCTCGTAAAGCCTCAATTTAAGTATTATCAGCCACCACGACGAGTCACTTAAGCCTTAATGCACATATATACTGAACATAACGGGGTTCCAGTGGGGATTGAGAATAGTTCCTCCAATAAGTATCGGATATCATTGATATTGATATCAAGTTGATGTTTGAATGGAAGTTTTTGAACAGTAGCTCTGCAGCCCAGAGAAGATTTAGATCTTCAAAGGGTTTTAATTAGTTGCAACATCATTATCAGTCTATAACAGTCCATTACTGCAACAAAGTTTATCAAATGCTGTCCTGAATAACAAATGAGTTGGAAATAAAAAAGAGGCGTAGCCACCACCAGATTAAAAATACAGACAGTTCGAAATTCGAAAGCAGTAAAACTATTACAATTTCATTCAAATATTCAGTTCTGTGCAGGAATGTAATATTTGATACGAAAAGCAACCCATCGCGTCTTACACACGACTACAAATCAAACTAAAAATTTCCAGTATAAGCTGATATCACATTGTATAGGATTTCCATACAATGAGAGGTCTGCCTATACTGGAATTTATAGCTTGATATGTAGTCGTGCGTACCATAGCATCACAGTACGTCATACACTTTGTTTTTAAAGGAAGTGTAATTAGGTGTTTGATTATTTTCAATGTAAGTTTATAGCACGGGATGTATTATACGTTCAATCAAAGCCTTATCTATGGGTCAATTTAAAATGCCGTCGACACCGCTCAACATTCGATTATCTCTCCGATCATTACAGACCAAAGGACCGTTACTTTAAAGTAATCGTTTCTTATCGCAACCTAAAAATGCGACACTTATCTTTTAATTACATGTACAGTCTTTCAAAAGCTGCCAATGTAATCGACACCAGGTAGCCTCGATGTTTAAAAACCACTTACATTGAACGGATACCCTCCTACATAATAAATATCGTATTAAAACCTTATATACGGGGCCGTAAAGACCACCTGTGTCTTGAATGTGCTGTTGATTTTATGGTTTTGTTTGAAAATTATGGATGTAGTTACAATCTTATCCTTAAGGATGATATCATCGGCTTGTAAAAGTATTTTTACAAATCAAAAGTCATTATCTGCCTTAAGTACGCCAACTATTATGATGAAAGGTAAAGGGCAAAACAGCCATCTTCTTCTTCCCCTAAATCGCCACGAACTATGTAGATATAATATGTGAAAAATTGATTATGCCGTGGAATAAATTTAAGCCAATCGGTGCCGAGGCTTACCCAGGGCAATCTCAGGGTGTTTTGACCCCGTATTTTAGTATCTTTTATGATATGATACAACCCAAGACTGGACAGAGGCATCAGCCTACTGCAGTCCACTGCTTGACTTATGCTCCGTTTCTGAAGTTCTCAGATAAATTCTCATTAGCTATTATTGGTTCAATAAAGTTATGTATAAGATAAACGTCGGTTAACTGTCACTACGTTTCTGAATACGCAACAATTTGATTTTATTTATTATTTTTATTCGTCTTTAATACTGGTTTTATTTATAATAATATTTGATTCGAGGGTATTTACCCAAATATGTGGCATTACACTGTTTTAGTAAATCATATGATGGTAAGTTGTTATTTATAGACGGATGTATTCAATGAAAGACATCATTGCCAGTTTTTTTTAAGCGAAATGTCTTTCTGCTTTCATTTCACTTCATTGTTTTTGTTTCGTTTGGTATTATTTTTGCTTTGCCGTTTCATTTTAAGTTAGAAGTCTATATATATCTTTCCAATCATTTGTGCTTTCTATTCCATTTCCATTTATTCTTATCCATTCTTTTGTAAAATAACATGTAATGGAATCTGGAAAACACAGTAAAAATTTTACTAAAAGAAAGAAGTTGCTTCTTATCGAAGTGGCAAAAAAAATTTGCTAACGTAATCGATAACTTAAATTTCTGTGTACTGATATATTGCAAATAAATCCCAGTACTTCCAAATCAGACTCGGATGAGCTACTCATATTCAATAAGTGAACACTTAACTACTCATATTTAATAAGCGAACACTTAACTACTCATATTCAATAAGCGAACACTTAATGTTTTCTCCATTGAATAACTTTAATATTTAGCTTTCACTGGCAATTCAATCCAATAATACACGTTTAACCTAAAAGTTGATGTAGTGTGTTATGAAATAAAGCGTCAAATATAGTTATGGAACCGATAAACGGCGCATATTGGTTAGTTAACTGAAGTTTAAACAGAGTTTATCTTTCATTGTGGTGTTCGGAAACGTACATTCACATGTTATCGAACCAATAGCGCTAATGAATAGATAAACCACCAATAAAAGTGCCTTAAAAACCGGGCATTAGACTTCTCCAATTGCACGCCATTCAGCTCGATTCTCGGTAACTCTCATCCAACTGCTACCAGCCATCCTGCGAAGATCGTCACACCACCTAGATTGAGGCGTCCTACCTTACGTTTACTGATTTGCAGTCTCCGCTCTAGAACACGTCTACCCCTACGGTCAGCGGTTCTACGGCTACGGGTTAATAAGGCCAGCGCATTGCCACTTCAGTTTGCTTATTCTGTGAGCTATGTCGACCACTTTGGTTCTCTGCCGGATCACCGCATTCCGGATTATATCCCTCAGAAATATTCCAAGCAATGCCGACTCCTTAGCTCGCTGAGTGATCTTTGATTTATAGACTAGCGTACCGTGACTGACCGTTAGAGTCTTCGTTGTTTCGGCTCCGCAAAAGACTCCCCGGTAATATTAAAAGCATCTTAAATGGAAAACTCAATAAAAATTTGTGTGACTCGAGAAAAAATGAATACCTTAATCAATAGGTAACTGAACAACCAACAAATGAAAATCCAAATAATAATGTCAACACTATATGCAAAATTACTTTGCTAATACATTTAAATAGAACTAAAATAACCTGAAGAAAGAATTTCAAGTAATCCAAAGAAATCAAAGAATGTAAACCGTTATATGCAAATGATATTGAAGATGCAATTCTAAGAAATAGTGAACTTCAAGAGTAATGGAATTTCTAATCTAACTTTAGACTAGCTACAGTGAGCATTAACATTTTTACTATAAATGCAAGTTCTATAAGTGCGCCAGTGGAATTCTATCTAGCCATGGATAAAACGAGCGTAGAGGTATGTGAAAAGCGGGTTCCAAGGAAGAAATATTGAAAAGTTGTCTTGCTGTGCAAAAAAAATAATATAATCAAAAACGGTTTGTTCGAAACGCTAACAGTAGGTAACAAATAAAAACAAAATAATTTCAATAGATTTGCAAGGTAACTTACTTTACAAATCTAAGAAAAGAAAGCTGGATGTATAGGAGATAAAGTAAAAATAAATATATACAAAAATCCCTAGCCGTCACAGCAAAAAATCAATATTAATCTACACCGTACAAAAAGACCAAAAAGGTTTCATTCAAAATAAAATGGCTTCCATCTACTCGTACATACATAACGAGAAAGACCAAAGCTCTCTTACATAGATCTTATCCCTTTCCAATAATTTTCAAAAAGTCATGTAATAAAATTATAATATTCATGACTTGTCGTAAATAGACATCATCATTATCAATGTGCATGTTATTAATTTCTCTACTAATTACACTCTAGATATTTCTTGTAGATAATTAAATTGTTCGATGCAATCGACAACAGTTGGTAATTCGTATGGTGCAATTTATAAGCGAAATATTTAGTCTTGAAATTAAATAATATTTTCATTAGGCAAGATACTAATCTAGCATTATGTGGTCCTAAAAGAAACGTCTTCTCTATAACAAAGATTGGTCCTTTGGGTTCATTTCATTTATCTCTTCCTTGAATGTCTTCCAAAATTATCTTTCAATCAACATGTACACATATAGCCACTGTATTTTAACCGATTTTTATCTCATTTCTTATCGCTCCAAAGAATTTAAAAAATAAAATCTAATGATCTTACATTTCACCCTACTACCAACTCAGGTGGCACTATCCATCCTCGTGTTAACCGTCAAAGTAAAACTGACATTAATCTTTTGATTTTTTTTTAAATTGGTAAATCAGATAGGTCTGTAGAGCTATTCTGTAAACAACTCACGGTGAAAACGTAGGTGAAGTGAGCTTGAAGTGAGCTGTCTTTCCACCTAATGCTAGGGATTGACACTATTTACAGCTCACTCTACGCTCACTGCACCTAAATTTACACGGTAAAATGGTTACAGAATAGCACTACAGGTGTGTAGTATTCGGAACCGGCAGCGGCGTGAACGTAAACGAAGCAAAAGGAGTTGGCGTTCTGTAGTTTCTGCCCAAGTTTATTTTTGTACATACGGCCACAAATCATTCTATAGATTTCCAGTATAAGCTGACCTCTCATTGTACGGAAATCCTATGCAATGTGAGATCAGCCTAAACTGGAAATTTATAGCTTGATTTGTGGCCGTGTGTACTTACGTGTATTACAACACCCAAGACACCCAAAAACATTAAGAGAGCCCTTCCCGGTCCGTCTATCGTCAACGCGAGCATGATTGAAAAGCGTGTTGTTTCATCCAGCGCAATGTTAATGCTAACAGGCAAGTGAGAACGTAATAGCATTGAAGGAAAAATAGTGAGCGGATATTTCATAAAAAATGTTCTAGGAAATACGTGTTTTTGAGAAAGCCTTACAAGTTTGTGAAATTTAGTATATCTCCATTACATGTGCGATATTTCTATGGAGATGTTTTCTTTATTTTTACAATATGAGTACATTATGAACGGCCAAAGTTCAGGTAAAATGTGTGCAAAAAGCAGAATTTTGTATGCTTATACTGAATTTGTTTCTCCAAATTTAAATTTTTGGCTTTCTAAGAAACCTAGATATAGTGCACATGATACCAGTTAGTTCACAATTTTCATTGAAAGATGTGTTCCAACGCCTTAATCACGGACGAGCATTTGTATGAAAAGTATGACGGGTTGGCCGCTCTTAACATCTAAAAACGTCACAACTTAAAATCAAAACCTTCTACAATTCCCTTCAAATTAGTACCACTTCCACCCAACCCTACGCGATATGGGGAGCCCATAGGGTGTGCCCCCTAAGGACAGAAGGTGTAGGTTTGTGTATCTTTAAAAAAAAAAAGAACTCTCCCGCATTCCACCTCTATTTTGCACCACAAAACCTAAGCAGGGAGCTAAATTAAGTATTAAAATTCACAACAGGCCCAACGCTAATAGAGGATGGTCAGTAAATTGTTGAGAGCGATGTTATCACCTTAATAACTTCTTTGGTAGCAGTGTCTCAAGAAAAAGGACACAAAAACATGATGAAAATGAAATTCTTGGACATTACGGTCTTGGGAACGGGACGGGGACATTATTCATGTTTGTTAAGTGTTAATGGGTCCCTGGGATTACAAAAAAGGTAATAAATATCAGGTGGTTGAGAAGGATTTTGACGATTTTGGAATTGGTTGAGAGTAAAGTTTTGTGGATTTATTTAATAATAGGTAATTAAGACTTAAGGAATTGAAAATCGAATAAATACCGAAATAATTTACGAGTCTCGTACAATTAATGTAGTTAGTTGTGACAATATTGGTGCCCAAGATACAGGCTTGCCTAGTTTGGGGCCAATGTCAATGGCCAAATCATTGTAATCTTTTTAGCATATAAAGTTTTAAATTATTACTTTATTTTTATAGAAGAACAGAAAAGTGTTAAATAATAATGATAAATGATAAATGATTTTATTTCTGTAAGTAGGTTTTTACAAACACTTTTACACGTCAATCATATTTTAAAACTAGATGAGGTCGGCATTTCGTATCTGACTACTCTGAGAAGAAAGACCGAAACAACCACAACGACCGATTTTATTTCTGTGTGGTGCCGGACGTAAAGAATAGCACCACCTCATTTCCTCCCATGGGTGTCGTTAAAGGCGACTAAGGGATTTACTAGAGAATGGACAGCAGCGTTCTCTATGCATTTTTAACACCATACTGCGATCGCCAACTCGCCTGCCAATCGTGGCGATTATGGCAAACCCCCCCAATTGGGGGAGGCCTATGTTCAGCAGTGGACGTCTTTCGGCTGAAATGATGATGATGATGATGAGAAAAGTGTTTTTCTACAAATAATATATATTTCATTGGCTATAGTATTTACATAATTTAAAAGCTAATATTCTTAAAATAATCATAATATGTACAAGGTTATACAAAGGGAGGGGAAAGAATCAAAATGTATCAAAAAATTCCTCCGCATCTCCGTCAACAGGAAAAGTGCCCAAAAGGCTGGCAGCATTGCCACGTTGTATGGCAATGCTGATTCTTTGAACAAGAAATAGGCAAGCCCTCTGGGGCCCAAGTCTGCTATTTTTTATAAATTCGTCACTCCAACACGATCATTTTGCTAAAAGTTCGTAATCTGCTAAATTCATAATGGTCTATCATTGGTCGGTCAATGGTCTCGTAATAGAATTGTATTACAATGGCATTTTGAACATTTATTCATGCCAGATTTCATTTAATATATATCTTTACATATTATTTATTAGTGTTATAAGCAATCTGAAGTAGTAGGAAGTTCGAAGTTTAGTAGAGAGTTTAATTTGTCATTATGTACGAGATTACCAATTCTTTCAATGGAGTGTCAGTGGCTGACCATTGGAAAGTCATAATGACGCCATTATATTAGTAGATTACCAAACTTGTCAAAATCAACAATTATGAAATCAATAATAGACCATTCTGACACTATTGTAATAGCAGACTTGAGGCCCTGGGGGCCAAGTCTACTAATGTACAAACGTTGCAGTGGTCTCTTCATTGTGAGTTTTTGACAGATTTGCCATACAAACACTGTCAAATACTCACAATGGCGAGACCATTCTGACATTATTGTAATAGCAGACTTGAGGCCCTGGTCACGTGAAGAAAAATGACAAACAAGTCCGTTGGCGATGTCTCGAAATACTAAGTGGCATTCGGAATTATTAAATTTATAAATCTAAGTTGAGTTTATTGGTAAATATGACAAAAAGAATAAAAGAAAAAAGTTTAAATACAATAGTAACAAATTATAAATTGAAAAGAGGTTTTAGTATAATTAAAATCTTGAAAAAAAATAAAAAGGTCTTATAAGCAAGGATTTAATAAAAAATACCTGAATGAATCAGGTGACTCACTTCCTTTATTAAAAACGAAATGAAGAATATAATGAAAAATTAAAATTTATAAGGGACAAAAAACAGAACGGGTTAAGTGGCTAAGTCAATGCAATAAAATTAATAAAAAGCTAATAACGAAACATGAAAAATAAATTAATACAAATTCAAGGAACACAATCAAAACACATAAATCGTGTAAAATTATTAACGAGAAAAAAAGACGTTGGCCCAACTGTTGACAACCACTGACATCATTTAAAATTAATGGCGGTCGTAAGTTAGTTGGCTACCAGAGTCAGGGGTGGTCCACCTTTTACACTTTTGGGTAAAAAAATATATTTTGTTAAAAAAAATGCTCTTGTCGTGTGGGTTCCGTAAATACCATACTTGAATTGAGAGATATAAATGATATTACTTTGTCAAATCTAAATGTTTACATAAAAAGGTCTTGACATTTAAAAATACACGGTTTAGTGGGTAACTTTTCAGATCAATTCAATTAATATCAAAGTACAAAGCAAAATAAAAATTAAATTAAGTAAATTAAGTTTTGTCAAAAGCAAATATTACAATAATTATCCATAGATCATTACTACTGTACTGTACATCACTGTACTCGTGCAGTCTGTGGGCTTACTACTCTAATAGAAGTTACGGCGCCATCCGCGTCCAGTACAATAAGGCGTTCAGGGCGGTGATGGGGCTACCCCGATACTGCAGCGCCTCGGGTATGTTCGCAGAGGCGCGCACCGACTGCTTTCATGCGACCATGCGCAAGCGCGCCGCGTCCTTGGTGCGCAGGGTGCGGGCTAGCTTCAACACTGTCCTGGCGATGATTGCTCAACGAATGGATTGCCCCTACATTGGGCATTGTTGTTGCAGGCATATTGCTGGTATTTGATTTGCCTTTTTTTTATTTAATTTTTATATAAATGTGTAATAATAAATAAATAATAAATTCCCCATTGCCACTTACGTTTGTCAATTCTTCGAGCTAGGTATATCGGTTACCTTGGTTCTCCTGCTGCTGCTGCCTGGATCTCTTCTTTCTGATTCGATCACGTAGGGAAACCCCAAGCATAGCCATTGCCCTTTGGGTGACTTTTAGCCTTCTAATAAGGCCCATTGAGCCCATGAGTGACCACATTTCAGTGCCATATGTCATCACTGGCAACACGCACTGGTCAAAGACTTTCGAAGGGCATTGTAAGCAGCTTATGAGTAAAATGCTCATAGGAGGTGCAGAAAGCTTTGAAAAGTGTGATTTTTACCTGATTTGAACAACGTGAAACCTATGGGCTATCAGATTTGCATTCCTAGACAGTGCCCTCCGTTCCCACTCAATATCAATATGGTCTTTCAGATCGGCTGTTACCCAGTGCCCCAAGTATTTAAGAGGGTTGTCACCGGTCCAGTAACGCCACTCTTTTAAAACATATCGAAAGAAAAGAAAGAAGAAGAAAGAAAAATTGTTTATTCTGCACAAACAAGACGCACATTACATAAAAAATAGACAAAATACACATACTAATACAAAGAAACTAAAAGCCTCGTATTCAAAAAACCTTAAATGTAACAATAAAAATAAAAAAGTTTGACTGTTGTCCATTGCTTGATGACAGGCCCAGACCACAGACAATAGATGTTGCATAATCTATTGCGTTGTGCAACATTGGTTAATGACAACAAACAACCATAACAAAAACTAAGGGGTTTATTCATAAATATAAATTAAATAAATATGAAGTATAAATGCGTTAGCCTTTCGGCACAGATGACAAATAGAAAATTGGCGGTAAAGCTGAAAATTGGTCTTGATTTGTTATTTAAATACTTAATAAATATAAATTTAATAATTAAAATGAATTCCAACGGTTCAGAGAGTGAAATGGAGATTGATTGTACTCCACCAGATTTAAGATCAAAAGCCAAATTGGCAATGGAAAACCTGCTTCCAGCGAAGTCAAAAGAAAAATACATGAAATTATGTCTTATTTCCCTGCATTCTTTTGAGAAAAGCACTATATATGCCTCGGCGGAAATAGCAATTGCCTGTCTCGTATTAGCGAAGTCCTCGCCTACGGCTCGGCCTTCAAACTCATACTTGACCTGCAATTGCCTATTTCCCGCAATAATGTACTATTAAAACATAAGAAAGTAAACAAACTTCCAAGTTCATCGAGGTATCATCGTAAAACAAATGGTTCACCTGTTGCGGTTAACCAATAACTCAGGCCATAGAATAGTACAGAAGACCAGCTCCATACAACGAGCGAAAACACACATAGACATACTCCACGTGGATCGTCCAGAGCGAGTGCAAGCGCTAGAGTTGTAAAAAAAACATTATTTTTAAAGAAAAAAATGGTTTTATATAAAATGAAAAAAAAATGAAGTAGGGTTTTTTCAAGAGTACGAAAATAAAAATATTGTAATATGGTTATCGTTGAATATGATTTAATATCACTTTTTTAAGCTATTGCATAGCTTCTATCGCGGGCCTTGAGCGCGGGGACCGAATCCAGAAATTCCGTAACGAAAAAACCTCACGCTCCCCACTCCGACGGTTTTACTACACCAGTACCCTCTAGTGATCTAATAATTTCTGGCAGTTCTTTTTTCTGTGTACTGCGTATTTTATTCTTATAAATATTAGTTTATAAAATTATGATCTTCACAAAAAGTGATTGTTGATAGTGGGGTTTGAACTCACGTCCAGTCGATTACGAATACTTTCAGTTCCCCTGTTGCACCGCAAGGCTACAATGACTTAATTAAAGCATGCCAAATAGTTGATACCATTCCAGTTGAACAATTTTTAAACTTGACTAGACGGTTGGAAATGACTCATGTACATGGAATTTTTTCGCTGTCAAAACAGTTTGTCACTCTTTTTTTATTTAAAATTACTTTAGGTTCAACACTTTCGTCTATTTTAAAGTTGTTATTATGCTTATATTTGAATAGTATTTGACTTTGTTTACGTAGTTATACACTTTTACGACGTTCAGCACTTATTTATTTTGTTTTTAAGCTATTGCATAGCTTGTATCGCGGGCCTTGAGCGCGGGGACCGAATCCAGAAATTCCGTAACGAAAAAAAAAAAAATTAATGTCAAAGAAAAAGAAATACTGCATAAATAAAATAAATAAATAATTATAATTGCATAAGTTGATACAAAATGCTATGCAATAGCTTTACCGCGGCAGTCCCCGAGTGCCACACGTCTTTTTTTTTTGTTTTATAAGGAAATACCATTTGTTTTTTGTAAAGATACAACATACAAACTAAAAAAAAATAAAAAAAGGGGAAAGTGCTCATTGGGCATCAAAAAATTCTTCCGCATCGCCGTCAGTGGAAAAAGTGCCCAAAAGGCTGGCAGCGTTGCCACGTTGGATGGCAACGCTGATTCTTTGGCCTAAAAATAGGCCAGACCTCTGGTCACGTGAAGAGTCGACCAACCGCTTGGCGATGTCCCGATATACACGATGAGCACTCGGACCCCACGGACCTAATGTTTCAACCCCAAACGGCTCAAAAATATAACTCCCTATAAGGTTGTTATATTTGCGCCGTTTGAGGTTTTCTGCACCTGCAGCAGCCGCCCCAGCACAACCCGCCGTGCTAGGAAGATGGGATGGCGCGAGGGTGTCGACACAGGTTGCATCCCACACCAAAAGCCTACCCAACTTCCAAGGCATTATGGTCATTCTGTCTAGCCTCTTCCCATCGTCACGTGCCAAGCCACTGGGTTCTAAAACAGCAGGCACCCCGGCGGTGACAAGAGCCCGACGGATAATGTCATTAATACTGGCGTGTCGTGCTAACCGACCAGCGCTCTTGCTGCAGGATAAGCCATGGTGTCCGAGGCGGTCGACTGCTTCACCGCACTGACAGCGATGTGGAGTCACGTAAGGAGCGCCCAGACGTAGACTTGTAGCGAGCCGGAAAGTGGTGTCACCCAGCATAGTGCCTATGTTGTATGATATATAGTATATGTATGGTAGTGCCTGAAGCCAAAGGCCCGACTCCCATTCTGCCACAACCAGCAGGCGCGCTGTTTTTGTTAAATAGTACATAAATGTCTCAAAATAATTGGCAACACTCACTGAAGTTTAAATTTACGGACGCGGATTTTCCTAATATGTAGGTACTCGATTGCATGGTATATGTTTAGATTGAATTGCGTGACTGAATTTAGTATTTATTAAGTTCATAATAATAGGTACAGCTGTATAATTTCTAATTGCATTGATTTCAACATAATTTGATTGTAATTAAAAATAAAACAATCACATTTAGTGTTTTATTCCATTTGAGTTATTGTATTTCAGTTTTTATGAAGATAAAACCAAGTGTAGAAAAAGAACAATTATTTTTTATTTTTATTTTTTTTACCTCTAGTAAGCGCACTCGCTACTGGCATCGTTAGAGATCGCCGCTTTTTTTTTATCTAGGGCATCTCAGAGTTGATCGTTAGAGATCGTGACTCTTTAACCGGTCTTTCCTATGGTTGCCTTAAGCTCCTACAAACTTAAAGCCTCCAGTCAGGGCGTAAAAACTTATAAACTAAACGACTGCGCGCTAAATGCACCCCCTGTGGGGTACGAACCTCGGCTTAGGGCAGAGTCGTAGGGAGGATGGCAAGGGACCGACGGTGGCTGGATAAAATCATGGTTATGATTATTATCAGGGGAATTTAAAGCTACAGGCTCAGCTACGGCGCGGGCTGGCGCTTCGTCGAGCAAGGGTCGCCGCGCGTACGCGTCGACCTATTTATGTATGCGTCCGCCTGTTTTCGCTCGTTGTATGAAGCCGGCCTTCTCATATCAGTGACTCAGTGACTCTGTTGCGGTACAGACAGTTAATATCAACCACACAGCTAAACAATATCCTGTTGGTTGTGTTTCTAAATAATACACAATCATATTTGATTTATGGTAAAACCACCACGCGAGGAATTTTAGTTTCGAAGTCGGTTTCAAGATTAGAAAATCTAATTGAATGTTTGCTATGTTCTGGCCAGGAATTGGTAGACTTTCAAGATAAAAGAATGCCCCCTTGAGGAACCCATTTGTAATGACAACAACTTCGGTTTTGTCAATTTAAAAATAATCATTATCCATTGCGTATAACGTGTTACCAAAGAACGAATTTTTCAAAAATACCAATAAAGGGTTCTTGTTATAGGCAAAGCAGCCTCCTTCCTTTCTTCCTGTTGCTAGCTCATACAAAATCCTTATGCATATCCATCAATCCCCAATACGAGCAGTTTTTACGAAAAGATCTTAATAACATCTCGCAGTTTAGATTTTAATTATGACGACTGAATGCCAGACAGGTCATAATATATTATATCATAGCCTCGTAGGAATTCTGCAAATCTACTCACCATATGTAGTACAGTCAGCCTCAAAAAGAAGTATAGATAGCTGGCTGCGACTTGACTAGCTGATTGACTAGCTGTTTTTCGTGATTATTTTATTAAATTTAAATTAAGGTAATTTTTTTTTTCAGTCGAATACTAGATCGTTGTATTTTATAATGATTTTTAGCATTTACTTTATATTTATAGTAAGTAAACACAAATATTCAGTCGTAATACTGCAAATAGAAAATAATTATTATTTTGTCAATTTTTATGAGTAAATCACCACTTGACTGGAGTGCACCGCTCGTGGCCCGCGCCCGCGCCGCTATTTTCGAGGGCCGGTCCATTTGACGCCGCTGCCCGCAAGATTCGAGGCAGAGGCCTAACTGAAAGGCTAATTAAGCTAGTTGGCTGCGACAGCCTCATAGGAACTCTGCAAATCTCCTCACCATCGTACCTCACCTACGTACAGTCAGCCTCAAAAAGATGTATACATAGATAACAATTAATTTAATTGTCTACAATCTTTGTTTCATATTAATGTAGTCACAAAACATAAACACATTGAGTATAACGGGCCCTAACGGAATACCAGCGCTACGATTTTTTTTTTTTTTTTAATATCGCAGCATTATGCTGAGATAGTGGCCTTTTTGGCCTCGCACAAGTCTTATTCTATTGTTATTTTTCTTTCTTTCCTTTACTTAATTGCAGCACAATGACAAAGTATTATCGAACAGAAATTATGGACCATCAAATGAATTCTTGTCGATGTTTACCTTTTCTGAGGCTGACTGAGCAATATTGATCTTTTTCCTCACAATCCCGGTAGTTCTCGGTATATCGTGAGAACATAACCGGACACATCCAAAGAATGTGCTGTGACACGTACGTACCTATTGATTTCTATAGAAATTCACCTTCATTCGCCAAGCGGTTGGTCGACTCTTCATGTGACCAGAGGGCTGGCCTATTTATGGATAAAGAATCAGCATCGCCATACAACTTGGCAATGCTGGACAGCCTTTTGGGCACTTTTCCTGTTGACAGCGATTCGAAATGATTATTTTCCCTGTTTTCTTTTTACTATATTTCACCTATATTCTAAGAAGTTGACTCGTAAACTCCTCGACCTCGACTCAACTGAGGTTACCTTAAGGATCACCTCAACTAATCCTCGAAATCGGTGTTCTTAGTTAAAACTCGGTCTTGTCGTGAGGTAATCGTGATGATCCTCGAGTAAGGTTGAGTCGAGGTAAAACGTCAATAAATACGTCATTGGATCATAGATATGTACATGATTTTTTTTTTTAATATTTTACTTAACGCTATTAACAACTGAATAAAAGGCGGAATGAGTAGTCCTCTGTTACTCTGACACAAGTGGTAACAACATATTCAACACAGTTTCTTTCCTAAAACGATAGATAATAATCAGCTTTGTTTATCAATGGGGGTGAAAGAGTAGAGTAAAAATGCGAATAATGTCGTAAATCTTCCTTGAGTGTTCCTTAAGGTACATCGCGACGTACCTTGAGTTTGACAGTTGTTTCCTCACCTCGAGTGAGGGAAAATGTCGAGTGACGCCAAGTGGAGGAGATTTTTTGCAACTGTGAATAACGATTTCCTTGAATAAGGTTGAGTGGAGTCGAGGAAGTTTCGAGGAAACGTCTTAGAATATAGGTGTAAGCCTCCTTCTTAGAGCTTTACAATATACAGTTTGTCGGTTATCAAACGGAGAACTTATACAGGATAAGTTTTTAACTAGTGCACAAATTTTTTTTTGGTGGTTCAGTATCAGTAATAGAACACATTTCAATTATTTGTTCAATACTTTTTTTTGGTCGACTTGAAATCAGTAAAATATGGATACAATCTTTTCGTAATAATATCAATGGGCGAGCGCACAGCTGACAGGTACCTAAGACTGCGTTCCGCTTCACTGACCGCGCGCCGGCGCGTTGCGCGACGAGTATCCATTTTACTAAATCACTACATATCTATTACTAGCTTTTTCCCGCGGTTCCGCCCGTGTAGATGTCGGTTATGCGTGGAAAGGAAAATGTTGTCTAAAGGTATGGTTCGGTTTGAAAGAAATTAACTACTTCATCAATGTTCGTATATCATACCTTGCAAAAAAGACTTTTTGAGAAAAAGTGGGTTTTTTTTTACTTATAAACTATTAGCTTTTGCCCGCGGCTCCGCCCGCGTAGATGTTGGTTATCGCGTAAAAAAGTAGCCTATGTCCTTCTCCATATCCCATGCTATATCTCTGCCTAATTTCATGACGATCGGTTCAGCGGCTTAGGCGTGAAAATGTAACACACAGACCGACAGAGAGACAGACAGATAGACAGACAGAGTTACTTTCACATTTATAATATTAGTATGGATAAAACAAAGTCCTCCGCCGCGTCTGTCTGTCTGTCTGTTCGCGATAAACCCAAAAACTACTGCACCGATTTTCATGCTGTTTTCACCAATGGATAGCGTGGTTCTCAAAATAGGTTTCATTAATTTGTTAAGTTTTTGTATAATTTAAATGATATTAGTTGGAGGTGTCCGAAAAAAATAAGCCGTCTGGGAGCTTTCAACGAAAACGCTGTCTAAACCCTTTGAGATATAACAAAATAATGTATGGTGGAATTGTGTATCTTTTAAAGTTCTACAGAAAAATCTGCGAGGGCATATATCTATCTCTTAAGGATAATATAATATATCCATTTTATTGTCTTTTTGTAGGTATTTATTGTCTTTAGGTAGTCAGAACATACTTATCCTTTTTATCCCGGTAGTATATTTCCGTGGGAGAATTTCTGACATTCACGCGGGCGGAGCCGCGAGCAAAGGCTAGTGTATACTATAACAATGTTTCTTGATCGAATTACTTATTATGCCCTTTTAACTCCTACGCACAAGAATATGACTGTATTCATTTAAAAGACGCTTAATTTAACATTAAACATAACGGGGTTTCTAATATAGAATACCGTTACGTTTATGAAAACTAGCAGTATTTAAATAATTTTATTATAATTTAACACAACGTCATCTTCAACAGACCAATAAAAGTATAATACAAATGAGTCTAATACATAAACAAGTGTTAAGCGTATTGCACACTGTCGCGCCGCCGCCGCCGCGAAAGCTTACAGACTAATAACAACATTGAATATCCTGATTGTGTTTTGAAATTTGCTAATTACAAGCTTCCACAAGTTTAAATCTACTTAGTTACTCGTTATTTGCGTTGACCAGTTACAGCGAATTGACTAACAGATTATACAAACATATTAGGTAAGTCGAGATAATATAATTATTAGGTAAAATTATGGTTAGTAACAGAAATGAGAATTAAAATGCCAATGCCCGGAATGGTCGCTTATTGTTATTAGGTACCTGTTGTGGAATAGTAATTTTATTCTAGGTACATCGTGTTCACATGTAATGATATAATTGATGTATACAAACTATTTTAAAACAGTTCAAAAGAGTAACGGTGGAGTTTCTTGCCCATTCTTCTCCATGCGAAACTAGCTTTTGGAAGGGGCAACTAGAATCAATTTTATTTCCGTGTAAATTTTGACGTTCAAAAGTGCCTATTTGAAATAAATGCTTTGACTTTGACTTTGAACCGATTACCTACCACAAAATTTTTCAGTCACTGATATCACTTTCAGACTTCCTCTTATACAGGATGGAAAAAATGTAAGGGCCCTGGAGAGGACCAACCTTAAATCCATTAAAAAAAACAGCTTATAACTGTCCCACTGCTGGGCAAACGCCTCTTCTCATACAGAGAAGGCACGAGTATTGATCACCACGCTTGCTCAAGGCGGGTTGGCGATTTCAGACTTAAATTAACTATAAGTCCAGGTTTCCTCACGATGTTTTTCCTTCACCGATGTCAGTAATGTCCAAGATAAACTCAGAAAATACATATGAATTGAAAAAGACACATTGGTACTTGCCCGGATTTGAACCCACAAACTCATGCATGAGAGGCGAGGCCTTAACCAACGGGCCATCACAACATCCCCCCTTGAGAGAAACCCCCCTGGAGGGGAACTACCTTAAATCCTTTAGTTAGCTCATTTTACTGAAAGGAAACATTCCTTATTTTTTTTTTAAGAAACAAAACTGCATTCAAAGATCATCTAAAATTCGCTTGTCTCACCCGGGAATAAAACCAACTAAAAATTAAAAAATAAACCCTCGCTGTTTTATTATACGAATCGGTAGGATTATTGTTCAGGATAAAATTTGTCTGATAAACATTTGGTCTTTGAAATAAAATAAAGTGAAAACTAATATAATATTTTTTTACCCTTTGATAAGACTGGTTGTCAAACTTTCCGGCTTGTGACGACCCGTAACAACTGTGAAACATCCACGAATGACAGTTAGAACAAACGAATTAACGTGCTTTAGAATAGAATAGAATAAATACTCTTTACGTCACACCTGGCCATAATGTGAGTTTTACCACACGCTACGCGTACAGTAAAACTCGCATTATGGCCAGGTGAAGACGTAAAATTGTGTACTCACCACGGGCAGTAAAAAAGAAAGCCCTCTATCGCATATTTACAACACTCGCCTGCAGCTCGGGTCACAAATACCTGTGATTTCGGGCTTTCTTTCGGATCTTTTACAGCCCTTGGTAAGTAATGTACTATTATTATGTACACCATAAAAATTACAGATATAAATGTAAAACTGTTACATGGGGTGTCACAATGGGCGGTCTTATCGCTAAAAGCGATCTTTTACAGACAACCTTTCCGAGGCACTGAGGAGTCTTGGTAGGTGGAGATGGTTCACCCATCCATATTACTTAGCCACGAGCACGAGCAGTGTCTGTTTATAGTTCACATATTGTAAAAAACATTCAGTAATTAGTATCCAGCCAGTACTCGTATGAAAGATACACAACAATTAATATTATACCGACAACGCCTTACAGTCGCTCAAGTACAGTATTTCATGGCCACAACTAACGGTCATGAATGAAGCTAACAAAAACTAAACTCGTTAAACAAACGGTATTTCTAAAACTGATCTTAATTTTTTTTCGGTAGCTTGTCAAAAGTACTTGATGTTGCTGCTTGTCTTTTAACCTAGTTTTAAATGTTATTTTTTTTTTTTTTTTGTTTTTTTCGAGACCTCGCTCAGCTACGTTCGACGTTCGTCGACTCTTCGCGTGACCAGAGAGCTGGGCCTCAAGTCTACTATTACAATAGTGTCAGAATGGTCTATCATTGTTGATTTTGACAAGTTCGGTAATCTACTAATATACTGGCGTCATTATGACTTTCCAATGGTCAGCCACTGACACTCCATTGAAAGAATTGGTAATCTCGTACACAATGACAAATGAAACTTCCTACTAAACTTCCAACTTCCTACTACTTCAGATTGCTTATAACACTAATAAATAACATGTAAAAATATATATACATGAAATCTGGCATGAATAAATGTTCAAAATGCCATTGTAATACAATTCTATTACGACACCATTGACCGACCAATGATCGACCATTATGAATTTAGCAGATTACGAACTCTTAGCAAAACGACAATGGAATCGTGTTGGAGTGACGAATTTATAAAAATAGCAAACTTGGGCCCCGGGCCTATTTCTTGGCCAAAGAATCTGCATTGCCATACAATGTGGTAATGCTGCCAACCTTTAGGGCACTTTTCCTGTTGACAGCAGTTTTGGATGCCCTATGATTCTTTCCCCTCGCTTTTTTTTATAAACTTGAACAATTTTTTTTTTTTTTTGTTGATTGAAATAACAGTGTTCTATCTGTAGAAATTTTTGCGAATGAAGTAATTTTGAGGAGTATTACTTAAACCATAGCCCAGCCTAAAAATTACTTCGAATGGAAGTGAAACAAGACTTGTTAAAAACATGTTGTGTATAAAACATGTTTGACGTTGTTTCAAACATGTCTTGTCAACTATTTTGTTCACCTTTTTGACATTTTTGACAAGTTTTGTTAAGAACTTGTTTAGTAGTAACTTGTTTTAGGTGTTTTCTTTTTTTACGCCTCTGCCTAACCATTCGGGAAATGATGGATGAGGGATGATGTTGTTATGTTTTAGGTGTAAACAATAAACGAAAACAGTAGACACAACATGTGGAATACATGTTTAAAACATTGATGTAAACGCACGATAACAAGTTTGGATGGACACGGTTGCAGGATAACCCTGACTGCGCTTAGCATACTCAAGTATGTATCTTCACTCATGAAAGTTCTTGCAATAAGTACACCCTTTAACACATTGACTGCCACCGCGGTCACCGGTGACCGCTAACAATAGTTTTTCTATTGTGTCTGTTGTCTGGCAGTCAAAGCCTTAAGATAATGAAAGAAATTCAGATCTAAAAAACTTCTGTAACTCATAAAATGCATATTTTATTCCCGAAAAGAATCAAATTATTTCAATTGACATTTCCGAACCCAACTCTACGTATTTAACTTCAAAAACTTATTGTTATACTTTATTAAGTCAGCCATATTGAATAGAACGTCCCGTTTCACTCCGACGCCGTTTTAGAAGTCAAATAGAATGGTACAAACACCGCAAGTTATATGAAAAGTTTTGCACCGTGAAACGGAACTTTTCGTAGACTAATATTTTCAGATCGGTTGAATTTGAGTTCGTTAGTAAATAGATTTGAAACGGAGTTGGTATAAAGTACGGGTTTCCTTGTGTTAGAACTTTTGTAAGAATAATATATTAATACGATTATGAACGTAGAAATTATTATTAGCTATGTCAGGTATCTCTAATTACCTAACTAGCCACCCAGAATTTTCAGAAAGCCAAATTACTACTTATTCGCTACTGACACGCGGATTAAAATGATTTTTATTAAATAAATATTTTATTTTATGTTATTTCACACATATCCATTTTTTTTTTTTTAGTTTACTTTTTATTTCTGTATCTGTCCGTGACACCACAGCGGGCCCTATCAGAATACCAGCGCTTTGACACTTATTTTACATAAAATATTTTACATGAACATACATTTAAAAAAAAATACCAACAAACATGTAACCAGAATTTTTTGAATTCGGTTAAAAATAATAACAATTAAACCAACCTACCAACTTAATATTAATTAATACAAGTGACAAAATGACCATGGAGTTTTATCGCTGTACAATAGTCTCATATTTTAGGCTAATTATTAGATACCTGAAATATTAAACTAAGAATTTATAGACACTTGATTGTATTCTAGCCTTTCAGCCATAAATATTAGTCCAGAATAACACACAATTACCAAACTAATATTAATCAACTTCGAGCCACTAAATATTATTCATTATCCAATAAATAATTCAGAACAAAATGATATATTGTAGCAGGACAATGTACCAAATGTTACCAAAATAAACAAATTGTGGTTTATCCGTACCGAACAATGTTTTGATAACAATCGCTGGTGTATCAATGGCTTTAAAACAATAAAAATAGTGATGTGAATTGCATGCAGTGCGTTACACGTCGACATCGACATATCGACCGCAGAAGGGTTTAGATAAATTAGTATTCCTAGATACGGCTTATCGGTGTAGTTTATTAGTGGGGTACTAATATTTACTTGTTGCGGAGATAAAGTTAAATGCCAGAGCTGTAGCGTTGGTGAGAAGGGATTTATAGTTCTTGTCTAGCGTATAGTCTATGTTAGTCTAGTATTAGGTTTTAAATATTGTCAAATTGCTTTTTTAAATTCGATCGTTCAAATTTTTTTGCGTAGGTGTACGGTCAGCTGCAGAGAAATCTCACCCCCTAGGAATGTATTAATTCATTGTTAGGTATTGAGATTTCTCTGCAGCTGACTATACAATACATGAAATATATGATAGTGACTGTTCATTGATAATATTGCACCGTCTTCTACCGCCATCACCTCAACTTTTAAGCAAATATTTTAAGTAAGTGTTTAAACTTATTTTAACTGGTTCCTACACAAAACAGCACACATTAACCAAACACAAACTCAAATTAAAACTAAAAATCAGTAAGCCAACAGTAGCAAAAGCTGACAAAACTTTCACAACATGAAATTCCCATCGTCTCTTCCAGTCACTTTTACATCCCGTCACGGCGTCACCGTTATCTGCGTTTATTCATTGCAACAGAAGGCCAACCCCACAATAATTTGGACAGCGTACACACTAACGCGGTAACGCATGCAAATTCAACCCCGGCCCGTGAAATATACGACCAATAAATAAACACAGAAAGGGGTGAAATTAAATATTCATATACGGGTGATGGTTTGAATGGTGAGTGAGAGTGTCGATGTTTTGTTGGGATTTTTTGTCGACATTTTATGGGAGTAGGCTTTTATTTTATCTGGAGGAAGTTTGGTAGATTCTTTCGTCATTTCTGGGCCAAATTGGTAGGAAAACTGATAGGGAGACGATGTAGGATGGGATTTTGACGTTCAAAAGTGCCTTTCACGTGCCTATTTGAAATAAATGATTTGACTTTGATAGTTATTGTAGTAAAGAAGCATGTGTGTAACTAGTCAAGTAGGACTTCAACTCCTTATTGGGACCTATGTGAAAGAACTATCAGAATGAATATTAACTTTTTTGTAAGTTGTTGGTTGGTCTCAGGTGATATCTCTGTTTGACTATTTCAATCAATTGGCTATTATAATTATAGATGAAATAGCAAAAAACTCAATCATTGTCATTCAAAATCCCAAAAACACAAAACTATCGACAACTATCACACAAAAAATGAACATCACTAAGACAGTCCAATATCGTAATAGGCAGACTAAAGAGTGAGGCGACTTGTATAACATCACCAAATTAGCCAAGCGATGTGCAATAGCCCTAAGGCGATAGGGTTGACACTGTGCAACGTATTATTATTTAATTAAAAATATATTGGCGTCATGGTGTTTTGTATTTGAGCAAAATAAATTGGAATGTTTCAATTTTTTTTTTTCTATTAAATATTAAAATTGATTTTCATATACCAAGGAGAGAAACTTGTCAATTTTCTTTTATAAAATCAAATTGGTCTGGGATTTGTTTATTATAGCATGCATCTAAAGTAAACACGAATTCATTATGTTCGTGAACGGGCGCCGTCAGTTGGGACTGGTCAATGGTCATCTCTTGACTGCCAGGGCTTATTTTTAATTTTTAATTGTTTTATTAGTTTTAACATTGTCTCACATATAGAAGTAACAAGAATAATGTACCCAGGACTTTGCAATATCTTGATTTAAAAGAGTTTCCTTGGAGTTTCTTGCCCGTTCTTCTCAATATTGATCTACGTATTGGAATGGGCATCTAGCTTCAACTTTCTGACTAACTGACCGTCTCTTTGACAATTCAAAAGTGCCTATAAATGGTTTAATTGAAATAAATGCTTTGAGTTTGTATCAAACATTTAAGTAGTTGATGTTTGAGAATTCATGTTTTTTGAAGTGTGTCAAATTCTTCTTTCGAATTTATGTATTCAATAGACGAATCTGACACTACACACTTTCACGAATCTAAAATCAAAAATGTTTTGACAGTAACTGTCATAACAAATCAGGAAATAGTTCCATTGCAATTTAAAGCACTCAGGGAAGATTGACGGGTTGGGACATCAGGAAGAATGTAATCTTGAAAGCGCAGAAAGTAATGACAGTAATTTTATTATATCACCCTAGTACTGTTACTGTGTCTGTCTATCCATATTTAAGAACAATAGGGTTGATTTAATTTTCTTGCTTTAAGTTAACAAACCTTTTTTGACGTGACAACGTCTAATAAATCGATGAGCAGCATGCACGAAAAAGGATGACTCATTGTCCCGTTACGCTCATTGTCCTGTTACACTCACTGTCCTGTAACGCTCATTGTCCCGTTACGCTCATTGTCCTGTTACACTCACTGTCCCGTAACGCTCATTGTCCCGTTACGCTCATTGTCCTGTTACACGCACTGTCCCGTAACGCTCATTGTCCCGTTACGCTCATTGTACGCTTGCGCCACATCAATGTTTTGTTATGACGTTGTCACGTTAAACTATCTCCCGAAAATCAACTTTACAGACAACCAATTTTTACATTTGCTTAGATCTTTGACAGTTGTTATAAACGGTCAGAAGCCCAAAAGCTGCCAACCAGTCTTACCATAAGGTTTCGTGTTACCCAGTTACTGGGTTGTGGAGGTCAGATAAGCAGTCGCTCCATGTTAAATACTGGTATTCAACTGGATCCGGTTAGACTGGAAGCCGACCCCAACATAGTTGGGAAAAGGCTAGGCAGATGTTTTTTTTTGTTATAGCCTACATTGTGTTCCACTGCTGGGCAAAGCCTACCCCTTTTTTATTTCAAATAAAAATAACGCATCAGCGAATACAGATGTATGATTATTTATTTAATTCGAACACAAGCGATTTATATTGTTGTTAGTAACACTTATAAAACATGTTATATTAAGTTAATATTTTTACAGGAAATTTCCTAACAGAAACTTTGACCCAGTTTGGGCTTCAAATCTTTAATTATCTCAATTCTACCTTCAATATCAAAAATAAATTCAAGTCTCATCATCATCATTCCAACCGAAAGACGTCCACTGCTGAACATAGGCCTCCGCCAATTGGGGGGGTTTGCCATAATCGCCACGCAATGAATCTATATTATTTCAAATTATTACGACCAACAATTTTCGAGAAAACACCAGACAGATACCGTATTGATTAAGCGTTTTGCTAATTTTCACCAAAAAAAAAAAAGTCAATTTCATATTATCTTAATATCCTCTACGCTCAACCCTATCTTCGGGTACGGGACATGGATACATCGTACAAAATGCTTAGTGACGCCTTACAAATGATTGTATCTACCGAGTTTTGTTGATATATTGCACTCACAAATTGAATAGGACGCAATCTGAACGGGCGGTGGGGCACACATGGGCTCTTGCAATCCCCTGGGTAATACGATTTAGGATTAAAATATATGAGTCCATTAAAAAATTTATAGTTGAGTTTTTGCGAGTAAAGGAGTGACGAGAGTACCTACTGATAATGCTTTGATATTATATCATCATCGAACTCCTGTACATAAGCTGTTTCTGCGGCTGACCGTTGACTAAGAGACAACGTTCAACTTAAACTTTTGAAGATAGAACCAGTCTACCTGAGTTAAAAGATATTATAATAATAATATTATGTTAAAGAAAAAGCAATTTTTAGGGTTCCGTAGGCCGAATGAAAATACGGAACGCTTATAGGATCACTCATGTGTCTGTCTGTCTGTCCGTTTATCACAGCCAATTTGCTCCGAATCTAATGGACCTATTATGTTGATATTTGGTACACATTATCAATTTTTGTGACCTAAACACGGACTTGTTACATAAATAAATTAATTTCAATAAGGGGTCACTGCTGGAACACAAATAAGAAAATTTAAAAAAAACCCAGTGTACCTACCGTGTAACATATCCAATGGGAGAGCTTACTGTGAGGTTATTAAGATTTTTATTATTATTTCTATTTAAAAATAAATAGTTTTAAATTTTTTAAGATAAAAATTGATCATGCCTTTTCCTCCGAAACTACTGAACTTAAAATTTTGATAAAATACAGGAAATAGTTCTATACTTATACTTAGACTAGCTTCAGCCCGCGACTTCGTCCGCGTGAAATTTCGGCCCACCCATCGCGTCGCATTCGCATCCCGTCGCTCGCCCGCGCTAAAACTTCGTTATCGCTTAGCGTTCTTTCTGACTTCCGTTCTTTTCGCTTGGCTTCTAAGGATCGTAGCGTTGATACATGCGTAGCGTTGCCTACAGCCTTCCTCGATAAATGGGCTATCCAACACTAAAATATTTTTTCAATTCGAACCAGTAGTTCCTGAGATTGGTGCGTTCAACCAAACAAACAAACTCTTCAGCTTTATCCATACTAATATTATAAAGGTGAAAGTAACTCTGTCTGTCTGTCTGTATGTCTGTCTGTCTGTCTGTCTGTCTGTTTTCACGCCTAAACCGGTGAACCGATCGTCATGAAATTTGGCAGAGATATAGTCTGGGATATGGAGAAGGACATAGGCTACTTTCTTACGCGATAACCGACATCCACGCGGGCAGAGCCGCGGGCAAAAGCTAGCAAATTATATAGCTGACCCGCGCAACTTCGTCTGCGTCACCTACTCGTAAGCTAGAGAGTGGTTTAAGTAATGAATTTTGTACTTATTTTCTTGCGGAGTTATTTTAAAATTATGATATCTCCTAAGATGTTGATTGAAATCAAGTGATGTCAAGCACAATTTTGTTTACATTTAAATACTTGTGATTAATAACAAATTTATTTGGATAAGGATTAATATTATATCGATAAAACTCCTTCGCAAATAATAAATTAATTTCGAAAAATTTTGATTACCATAAAAAAAGGTTATAGTGAGTCAATCTTAAAAGATAAACATATCCTGTCGCGGACTTTTTTTAGAAATTTTAAAGAGGAACAATTATTCCATAATACATGATATTTGTGTAACTTAAACCGTTTATGCAGCGCACGCAACGGAAACTCTCAAAATGGAATAATTTTCCCCGTTTTTGCAACATTTTTCATTTATGCTCCGCTCCTATTAGTCGTAGCGTGATGTTATATAGCCTATAATATTTCTCATTAAATGGACTATCCAACACAAAAAGAATTTTTCAATTCCAACCAGCAGTTCCTGAGATTAGCGCGTTCAAACAAACAAACAAACAAACTCTTCAGCTTTATATATTTAATATATATAATATATAATATATATATATTAGTATATATAGATTACAGGAAAACCTATAAGAAGTCTATGATCTTAAAATAACATGGTAAATATCCCAATATAGTGGGTACAAACTTACATTTGCAGTTGGAATGTATGGGAAAACATGTTTTTGACGTGACAACGTCTAATAAATCGATGAACGCCGGCTGCATGCACGAAAAAGGATGACTCATTGTTCCGTTACGCTCATTGTCCCGTTACACTCATTGTACGCTTGCGCCGCATCAATGTTTTGTTATGACGTTGTCACGTTAAACTATCGTCCGTAAACCAACTTTACAGACAACCAATTTTTCAACTACAATGTTAAGTTTGTTCTTGGGAAAAATTAATCCCAATTACGGAACCCTTCATTGTGCGTCCGACACGCAATTGCTCCGGTTTTTTTTTTTTAATGGACTTGTACACTTATTATTATTATTTTAAGGCCGATAGCTTTTTAAATAATGTAAAATAAATAAGTTATACTACTGGAAAATGAACCAACAACTTTAAATGATGGCCATACTAAGAACTGTATTTTGTGTGTGGTCCGATACGCACTAAGTTTCGCATCTATAATGTGGTGAATTTCTGGCTACATATGTGTTGAGTCACTGTTGTTCGATCTTCGCAACGCAAATGGTTCTCAGTACTGCTTCTTTTAATGATAAATTACTAGAGTTATTTGTACAAGAGCTTGCCTGTGAAGTGCTATCATCCACAGCTATTCCTTTCTCACCTAAATACGCACTTAGCCGGTTTTCTTTAATTAACGGGGCAAATTGAGAATTGCAGTTTCTATGCGAAAGAAGTTGCTGACAGCTAGTCTTATAAATACAATCGTACTACAATACTAATAAATTCTACAACCGGCTTATCTACACAAAACAAATAAATATTAGAGTGACCTTTAGAAGTAAATAAATTTGCCTGATTGGTTTATTTCTTTTCTAGACTATCTTAGTTGACCATAATAAATTAGGGCGTATTTAATTAAAACAATTTCTACTATTTAAATGCTATTATAATTTAACAATGAATCATTTAGAAAGAAAGAAAGAAAAGAAAGAAAATACGTTTATTTGCGGTAAATATGACACAAAAAAAGAACATAAACACAAAAGAAATAAAAAAAACTATGTTTTTATTTTATTTTTTATTCTACTATGAGTTTGCTCTTGACTTCAGTCTAGGTCAGGATGGCAGAGACAAAGTCTACGATGGAGTGAGCTTACCCAGAAGAAGCCTGTTCACTCTCACTTTGAATAGATTAGGGTTGTATGCGTTCGGAAACACAGGCGCAGGCAGAGAGTTCCACTCCTTTGCTGTGCGCATTATAAAAGATGTTTGAAAACGCTTAGTGCGAGTTGGTGGAAAAAAAAAAAAACTATGTAGTTTAAATGCGTCACATCCACGAAAAACGGCTATCGCTCAGCATTATGCTGCGACCCTATGTAAGACAGAGCCCCAGCGCTGGTTTTCAGCGACAGCCGGCGTTGACGTAATGACGTCGTCCGGTGCAGCAAACAATTATTAAGACGATTCGATTCGATTTTGATTTTGATTTATTTGTATGGCAATGTACAATTTTAGATAGGTGTATACTGTATAGATGTTCGAACAAATAATGAGGTTATGGAATACGAGGAATACGAGGTTTTCCCTCTAAAGCGGCGTTATGCATAAGCCACAAGTTAATGTTTAAAAATCTTAAATATTTGAGTTAAACCTTAAAATATTTTCTAGGTGCTCAAAATACTTCGCCACATAGTTATTATTACAGGTACTCGTAAACCCTGATTAGTTGCGCTACTAAAATATCAAAACGTGTTAGTGTCGACTTTACCACAGTTACTATATCAAAGTAAGCACCTATTTTGATACTTAGTCTTACTTAATATAATGTAGGTTGAAAAATAAACACAAGTTATACAACGTGGCAATCCTTCCAGCTTTTTGGGCACTTTTCCTGATGACAGCGATGCGGACACATATATACAGTATAGTACAACTATTTTCTTAATGTCGCTCGGCAAACTTCGAGTTTCGTCAGTCGTCGGATTTCTATCAGTTGCCCTTTGCTTAAATTAAATGAATAAATAATAGTTTTTAATAAGCGTGAATGTCGAAATATTTTGTATGAAAATGAAAAAAAAAATTATAATTTAAAAATAATGCATATGCCAGTTGGTTCTTTAATATGGGCTCATTCATATCCTAGATTTATGGGATATCAAAAAATTTACAAGTCGATTGAGAATGTCCGGTCTACACCAAGTGCAAAGGGCAACTGATAGAAACCCGACGACTGACGAAACTCGAAGTTTGCCGAGCGACATTAAGAAAATAGTTGTACTTTACTGTATATATGTGTATTCCGACACCCAAGTCACCGAAAAACATTAACATCTAGAAAAGTATAATTTAAAACCAGAACCTTCTGCAATTCCCTCCAAATTAGTCCCATTTCCACCCAACCCTACGTGATATTAAGTAAATAATTAGTCATAATACCAGTAGGTGGGTCCCGTCAGTCGCAATAGCATCATTGTAGGGTTAAGAGGGGCTCTGCGGTTGATACGTCATAATGTAAATGATGCTTACTTTATTTGCTTGGGGTTGGGGGAACGAAATGCGTTGTAGAAGTTCGAAATTTAAAATGCATACGTAGGTATGATCATTTAATTTGGTTTTCTGCGATTGTCACATATTTTCCCTAGAACCATAATTTCGCATATCAGCAACGAGAGTGTCACAACACAATAAATGTGGTTTTTGGTATATCACAATAATTTTGTTTTTATTACCTTTTCCATATATTTTTTTCTAAGAGATCATATCGGAGAACTAAAGATGTATTTAAGACAACTATTTAATGAATATTTGTATGGAAATTAAAATCTGACGATATTTCTGACCGTTAAACTTCGTATTTTTATGTGTTGTAATTGTGACTCTCGTGACGTCGATGTGCAATTTGTATGTTAAACCCAGCTAGGACTGCTCACATACATGATTTTAGATAAATAGTACTTAATTATTATATAAAACTGTATAATTAACATGTAGGTACTAAAATCCTTAGTTTTTAACTGACTTCACAAAAAGGATGAGGTTCTCAATTCGGTTGTATTTTTTTTTAATATTTGTTTCCTCAGAACTCCGTCGTTTATGAGCCAATTTAGAAAATTTTAATTAAAAAAAATATAATATTGGTCCCATTTTTTAAAATCCAGTTCTGATGATGGGATCAGAAGAATTTGAGGGAACTCCTCAGGCAAACTACACTACGCCACACCACACCACACCACACTACACTACACCACACCACACTACATCGTATCGGACCATACTACACTACACAATTCGTAACTGGTCCTCACAATCTTCAATGTTATCTTTAATTTTTGTATCTTTTTCTTCCTTTATTTTTACTGTGTTCAGGTTAAAATAATTAGTTAATATTATCTTTAAGATTTAATACTTAAACACTGTTTTGGCTGGTAATCTGTGTGACAGGTTTTTCCTAATGCAGATACCAGTCTCCCACAAAGGATTTATCAGATGTTATAATTTTCATATGTTTAAGACACCTTTGTGAAAGAGAAATATAATGTTTATTTATTTTATTATTTTTATCCTACGTAGCGCGAGCCTCATCATCATCACCATCAATGGGACATAGGCCTCCCCCAAGCACCGCCGCCTTGAACGGTTCCGTGCTTCCCGCATCCAGCGGATTCCTGCAGCTTTCACAAGGTCATCAGTCCACCTTGTGGGAGGCCTTCCAACGCTATGTCTTTCGGTAGGCGATCGTCACTCCAGAACGTTTCGGCCCCAACGACCATCTGTTCTGCGAGCAATGTGCCCTGCCCATTACCACTTAAGTTTGGCAATTATTCGAGCTATGTCGGTTACCTTGGTTCTCCTGCGGATCTCTTCATTTCTGATTCGATCACGTAGGGAAACTCTAAGCATAGCCCTCTCCATTGGCCTTTAGGGTACTTTTAGCCTTCTAATAAGGCCCATTGTGAGCGACCACGTTTCAATGCCATATGTCATCACTGGCAAGGGCAACACGCACTTGTCAAACACTTTCGTCTTGAGACACTGCGGTATAAATGATGAGAAGATATTGCGTAGCTTCCCGAACGCTGCCCAGCCAAGTCGGATTCGACCATTTACCTCTTTCCCGAAGTTGGACCTACCTAACACTACACTCGAAGCTGTGGACGAGTATGTTTACCTTGAACAAACTCCTGCATTACATAGATTAGAATCGGAGCCCTGGACCACATTCTGTTTGCCCTATACATAGTCATAATTTCAGCCGAAAGACGTCCACTGCTGGACATAGGTCTCCCCCAAGCTCCACCACCTTGAACTGTTCCGTGCTTCCCGCATCCAGCGGATTCCTGCGGCTTTCACAAGGTCATAAGTCCACCTTGTGGGAGGCCTTCCTACGCTACGTCTTCCGGTACGCGGTCGCCACTCCAGAACCTTTCGGCCCCAACGGCCATCTGTTCTGCGAGCAATGTGCCCTGCCCATTGCTACTTAAGTTTGGCAATTCTTCGAGCTATGTCGGTTACCTTGGACACATACATACTTAGAACACATACATTATACATAGTACTACTGACCAACTAATAATTTCACAAGTTTACTACAACTAAGTCACACACAAGTTTCCCATAACCTTTGAAAACCAATATAATAAGGAGCACAATTTAAATAACTAAAATCAAATATCACGCCTATGTAAATAGACAACGAGCAGGGGTGGCCATATCTTGTCAAATAATATTCTGAAATAATCGGTACTTATTGTGAACCTCCCATAAAGTTAATAGACGAGACCTTTTGCATTGTAACTTAACTATATTAACTTCAGTTAGTTAATAAGTAAAAGCCTCATGGTCCCTGCTATAGTTTCATAGATCAATATCTAACTGCAGCCCGCGAATTGCCCGCGTGGCTTTTTCTTAAATAAAAGTAGCCTAAGTTACTGCTTTTAACAATAGCTCATCATCATCATTATTTCAGCCGAAAGTCGTCCACTGCTGGACATAAGCCTCCCCCAATTGAGGGGGTTTGCCATAATCGCCACGCTTGGCAAGCGGGTTGGTGATCGCAGTATGGTGTTAAAAATGCATAGAGAACGCTGCTGCCCACTGTCTAGTAAATCCCTTAGTCGCCTTTTACGAACACCCACGGGAAGAAATGGGGTGATGCTATTCTTTAAGTCCGGCACCACACGGTACCTAAAAAAAATTGATATATAGTTATTTGGTTTATTTTAATTTCAATAACGATCACAAAATTCCCTCCATTGTTGGTGAATTATTTGGATTATGTTAGGTTAGAACAGTGAACATTTTAACAAGTTTTTATCATTAGACTAAACAGGTTTTATGTCTTTTGAGTGGTATACGATTTTATATTCAATGTATATTATGATTATAAAAATTTGTTATTTTAAAATTATATCAATCGTTAACGTTAACTGATCATTTTAGCAAATAAAATTATAGATTCAGTTGTTAAATCTTGTGAATTATAGAGATTTTGTAATTATACCATATATTACTTACCCAACAGACAGACAAATATAGTTAGTTAGAGGTATAAGTACCGTATATACTTTCATATCAATCAATCTACCTAGCCTTTTCGGTCGGCTTCCAGTCTAACCGGATGTAGCTAAACTTCTGACCTATGACTGCCTATCTGACCTCCACACCCAGTAACTGAGTAATACGATACCTTTTGGTAAGACTGGTTGTCAGACTTTCAGACTTCTGACGACCCGTAACGACTGTCAAATCGAAAGAAATAAAATAGAAATCAAAATCAGTCTAACGAACTGTAAAAAAAGTTTTTTAGCTATTGCATAGCTTCTATCGCGGGCCTTGAGCGCGGGGACCGAATCCAGAAATTCCGTAACGAAAAAACCTCACGCTCCCCACTCCGACGGTTATTTTACTACACCAGTACCCTCTAGTGATCTAATAATTCCTGGCAGTTCCTTTTTCTGTGTACTGCGTATTTTATTCTTATAAATATTAGTTTATAAAATTATGATCTTCACAAAAAGTGATTGTTGATAGTGGGGTTTGAACTCACGACCAGTCGATTACATTGAGTTCCCCTGTTGCACCGCAAGGCTATAATGACTTAATTAAAGCTTGCCAAATAGTTGATACCATTCCAATTTTTAAACTTGACTAGACGGTTGGAAATGACTCATTTACATGGAATTTTTTACAAAATTTTGATACAAAATGCTATGCAATAGCTTTACCGCGGCAGTCCCCGAGTGCCACACGTCTTTTTTTTATTTCTAATCTTATTTGTTCGTTGTTCGTGTATTGTTTTTGAATTAAATATGGGTCAAAGACCTGAAATAAATGATTTTTTTATTTTATATTTTTATTTCAACGGCGTATAAATATATCATTCAGTTTCAATGAAACTAAAAAGTTGGCCGTCACGAAATTGACGGATACTAAAAGAATTTATAACGAAAGAAAAACAAAAAATAAATAAATATGGAGAAAAAATAAATATATATTACTGACATGAGAGAGCGTCATGCCGTTTGCCGTCACAGCATACGATTCAGTTTTACTCCCAAGGGCAAATACATACAGGACATACATGCAGGGCTATAAATGTCTCACATCAAATATAATAAGATGAAGATTTTTCACACTTGACTCTTACAAAAATTTGCACTTTAAAGGTTAATATTACGGAAACGGATCCCGTAATCGAAAAATAGTTATAACAAACCCGCAATATTTTTAAACGGCGTATCCAACGATACCCCACACCATGGGATAGACGAGAAAAAACATATATACTACGGAACCCCAAAAAGGCGGGAAAGCGGCAATTCGATCTTCAGTTGTTTTGTCGAGTGCTAATTATTTACAAACACAGGTATTTGTATAAAATGAGGTCATCAGATTAAGATATGTATTTATAGTCTGATTTAATTAGAGAAGAGGCTAAAACAGTAGTGGAAAACCATTTACCGCCCAAATCAAAAGATACCTCGGGTGAAAGAACCTACTAAGGCACTTAAACTATTGGCGCCCTCGCTACAGTCGCTACGCTCGTGCGCAAACTATCTCATGCCTAAATAGGTCCCTTTCATCCCTTGTATAACAATCTACAAATAGTAGATTGTTATACAAGGGATGAAAGGGACCTATTACAATTAAAGACAAATATCCAATGCCGCGCATTGAAGATCTTGTAGACAGGCTTCGGGGCTATAAATCCTTTAGCAGTCTAGATTTAAAAAGTAGATATTATCAAATATTAATGCAAACGCAATCTATAGAAAATGCCTAAATAGATCCCTTTCATCCCTTGTATAACAATCTACTATTTGTAGATTGTTATACAAGGGATGAAAGGGACCTATTTAGGCATGAGATAGTTTAAGACTACACAGAATTTAATGTCTCTTTGGCAGTCTCGTCAGTAAAAGAAGGAAATGGAGCAATTTTTAATGGCGGAAAATTAAAAACTATACACGCGAGTGAAGTCACAGGCCTTATTAATAAAATATATACCCAATGACCTAAATCGTCTGACCCTAAAATGATAATATGCCCACCGCACACAAACAAATGTCAACTATTAACAACAAAAAATGAACGGATTCTTAGTAAAATGTTTGTTGCGGTCCGTTTGAACTTAACGCCCCGTAACAACATGTGTGTGCGTCTGTCCTCTTGTTTATAGTTAAATATTCCCATTTATACTATTATTAGAGTCGTACAGGATGTAAGTACTGTGTATACCCGTCCGGACTATGCTAAATGCGGCCACGAAAAACGGGAAAGGTGGGCAATTGTTTTTATTGAAATGGCTCGGCGTTTTAGGATTAATGCTGTTGGTAATAGTGGAAGTCGTCATAGATGATTTATATTTGTTGTTGGGATTTTTAAGGGTTGTCAAAATATTACTGTGGTTTTTGGTTTTATTTTTTAGGTAAAGAAGAAGAAAATGAAAAATATGGAAATGGTATTTTAATTTTCAAGCCGTGCGAATTTTTTCTGAACTAAAAAGAAAACTGAAAACTAATGGTGATATTATGGAAGAGTGTACCCAGTATGTTATTGTAATAAAAGGACTAGAGAAAAATACAAGAACACCAACATTCTAATATAATTCATTCTATTTTGATCCACCAATTTTGGTAAAAAAATATAAATCTATAAAACAAGTGAAATCACACCAAACCAAAACATAAACATTCATGTATAAGGAAATCTGCAATTTGGCATTATGATCCTATTAACCAAATTCGTTTATGAGAACGAACTAAACGAAGAAACTTTAAAATTAGAAATCGGTTTTGGAAAATGCGCAGGCGTTCTTAAAAAGATATATGAACAACGTTATGGATTTGTGTTCTTAATTTGAACTTAAACGCTTTGATTGGTGATCAATGTGATCATTAACGTTAATGTTCCAAAGAGGTTGTTTCTGTTTGGTCTAAGTAGATAATTGGAGTGATAGTTTGTTCTATATTAGTCCTAGTCACGATAAAGTACATCGGTCTATAAAGTGTTGGTCATGTTCTTTGTTCTGTTAGAAATGGTATGTACCAATTTCGTCTCACCTTCCGTCTCATACCACATTTAGCAAAAATCATCAATAAGTACTCTAATAGTATCAGACACTTTTTTCATGATATATGTAAGTTACCACTACCGTTTTTTTTTCTGTGTCCATGTTTATGCAAACATTCACGGCAAGTTTTCTAAATATTCAGTCTTCTATTTCATTTCTTTTCCAGAGCTATTTCTTTCATGAGGTAGGTTTTCGGAATTTTCATCTTTTAAGTCTCATTCCTTGCCTTACATTAAAAATATTAAATAAATAAATCAGCCTGTGTTGTCCCACTGCAGTTTAAAGGCCTCTCTTTCTTTTTCCCTTTCTTTATCATTATTACTGTTACATGAGTATTAATCCGCATTAACTAAACTCATCATATCTCAATAACTCACCTCATTCTACATTCTTCTTTATACACAATTGCGTTATCATATACATGCATAACTTCACACGGCTGTTTATATATCGTAATTGTTTTACTGTTTATGTAATGCGCAGTGAGCTTTAGATTGTAATCTTATCATTGTTTCACTACTACTTTATTATCTGTTTATTGCTTGTAACCACAGTTATAGGTTCATATCTGTCTACAGTTGTATTATTAACTGTTTGCTTTTGTCCGTGGTTAATTTGCATCCTAGGGAAACTACTTCATGTGTTAAAATAAAAACCTCCTCTGTGATTATCTGTGTGTCATAATCAAGTCTTTTCAGTCTTTTTTTGCATTTCTGAGTATCAGACATCTACACAAACTTCCGTGTGGTGGTAAAAAATAGCATCACCCTATTTCCTCCCGTGGGTGTCGTAAAAGGCGACTAAGGGACTTACTAGAGAATGGGCAACAGCGTTCTCTATGCATTTTTAACACTATACTGCGATCGCCAACCCGCCTGCCAAGCGTGGCGATTATGGCAAACCCCCCAATTAGGGGAGGCCTATGTCCAGCAATAGACGTCTTTCGGCTGAAATGATAATGACACAAACTTAAAAATTCTTATTCATAATATTTGATAATAATTTTTTCCTCATAAATTGTACCTACTCTCTTCTAGATTGTAGTGGGGAAAATATCTTTTTCATCATCATCAGAACTGCCTATTTTCTTCAATGTTGGTATACGAGTATGTTGCAGAATTTCAGTCTGATCATTATGGTTTTAGTAGGTCCAGTAGCAATGCTACCAAACTGTTTGCTGGCTAATCTTTTTACCACAGCATTACTTAATCTTCTCCTTGTGCTTGTGGCAAAGTAATAACGGCCGCACGGGTCGATCGATAAGATTAAGCTACGCTTACCGCGGCTGGTCCGTGGATGGGTGACCATCTTTATATACCAAGACCCCTCTGTGCCTCGAAAAGCACGTTAAGCCGTTGGTCCCGGCTGTCATTCGTGGATCTTTGACAGTCGTTACTGGTTGTCAGGACCACGAAAGTCGAACCAGTCTTACCAAGGGGTATCTTATTTCCCAGTAACTGGGTTGTGGAGGTTAAATAGGCAGTCGCTCCATGTAAAAAAATACTGGTATTCAGTTGTATCCGGTTAGACTGGAAGCTGACCTCAACATAGTTGGAAAAAGATTAGTTAATCTTCCCCTACAACTTGTGCCGACACAAGAGAATGAAGAAGAAATATCACGAGCCAGAGAGGAACTTGTATGAATGACTATAATAGTCTTATTCAAAGTTAAAATAAATAGAATGATCTAATCTATGTCTTGAACTACCCAATACACAATCTCCATGTTAATTCCCTGTGTCAGTAGTAACTCGTGGATGCAATTACTACATTAAATATTTAATTTATTACATGCATTAGAATTAATTTAAATAAATAAATAAATCAATAAAACTACTTAGTGTCTGTGTATTTAAAATGTAGGTTTTATGTGTTAGAGTTATCGCAATATAATGGTTACATATAATATAGTTTCCTACTGTATACATTTTACCGTAAAAATGCAACCGGTTAATAGATTATCGTCGGTTTTTGTACATGAACCCTGTCAGGGCGCTGCAAAACATAAATGCTTGCTTGCTGTTGAGTCTCGAGAATTAACATAAATTGAGTCAAGACTTACAAAACCAGAATATAATACGTTTTAAAAAAAATATATGATTTCAGTAAACAGTTACGAACACTATAAAAAAACCCAGATACAGTCATATAAGTCAAATATTATTAGTAGATAGATAGTAAAAAAAAAATATACAGTCATATCTTGTCAAGTTATAATTAGTAGTAATTATGGTATACTCGTATCAATCATTACATTATACAATATTGTATTAGGTATTAGTGTAACACAATCCATTATTTTGACTACTATAATGTAAAATTCTATCCTCTTGCACATCTATCTAATTCTTCATCTTCTGTTAAGCGTGTCAGTGGAAACTAAATTGTGTTGGCCCAAAAATTGAGTTATCAGAGTATCCATAAAGGTATTATGGTACGAAGGACATGATGTTAAGGGTTCTAACGTTTGCAGGACAGCACTATTTGGATACTATTTCATCATATTAAACGCAGAAGCAATCAACATCATTGATGACATTCAACATCGATCACGATTGTACTTACCTGTCAAGAACGATGATCTATTAGTCTGTAGAGAAGTTTATACTTTCAACTGGATCACCTGTGTAGGCGCATCTTGTTACATGAATGATAAGTAGCTGTAATCTAGTTTTCTTACAAGCGGGTCTTAAACCATTTCATTTTCTCCATAGTCAGCTGTTGTGTTAACTCTTATAGGAACCGGAATCAGTTTTGTTCCAGTTATTAAGGTGTGATTCAAATAGGTTATGACATTTCTTAAAACTTAAATTAGCTACAAGATAGCTATGTGTTTATTAAAACTGTATTGCATCACTAACAGAAAATATACATATACATAATATATATATATATATATATATATCTCGACGGTTAAAAGGTAATAAGCGACATTTTTTCGAAAATGACTCATGAATGCCATCCTACTTAAAGTCTTATTTTAAGTAGGATGGCATTCATGACTCATTTTCGAAAAAATGTCGCTTATGCTCTATTACCTTTTAACCGTCGATATATATTATAGGTATTATTATTAATAAAGAATTCATAATAATAATACCGTAATGCAAGAAGAAATGATCTAATAATGGCACATGGTTTAGTCTCTAATAAACCAAGTCAAGTTTAAATCTCGCTGCTCCATTACAAATAATAATCCATATCCTCAATTAAAGCAAATCATTTCTTGATCATTATATCCATACTCTATATCTTCCTTAAGCCTAACAAAGCCATCAAGCCCAATAACGACCTAAACCAAAAAACAAAAGACGGTAACTTATCGCGCGTGTACCAAGGTATAAATAATTTAACTAAAGCCCTTTACTAGGACATGCATCGCGGACATCAAAGCGCATCTGTTTGTGTGTCGTCTGGTGCTTTAAGTTTATTAGGTCCCGCAAATGGGCCATATTTAGGTGCAAGCGGAATCAGCTTGTAATTATACTTTTTTTAGGGTAAAACTTTTTGGAGTGTGCATCAAAAAAGGGAATAGCATAGAGGTATTTTACACTCTTGTCTTAGAACAAAATAGATCAAATACTTGAGATATACAAGATTAAAGTAGATGTATAGCAATATGATTGGTAACAGCTGATAACACTGACATTATATCTATTGAAAACCTAGATCATATAAATTTTAAAGACCAAACGTCTTTCGCGGAAGTTAGAAATGAAGAAGAAAAGCTTATTACGAGTAATACAATTAAAGGAGCATTTGAATTAACAACGTATCTGCAAACTTCGCATGATAGTTGCATAAAAACCACTTAAGAAATGGCTAAGACGAAGAATTTTCGACATAGAGCTTTTTTTAAAGGAAGACAAAAGATGCTATTTTACCGTCATGCTATGTTACACACTGAAGTTTTTTCGGCCATGTTTAAACCATGTAGTTTTAATGGAATATATGTGTGAGGACACAGTCTTTACACAAGTTGAAAACTTGTCAAAAAGTCCCAAGTATATCACCTTGAATTATCTTTGTCTAAAACAACACTTGCTTTGCCATTACTAACTATTATATCTTCTCCAATCTGTTCAGCTCATGTGTAAACTTTATCGCCTTTCACAATAATATTCACTACACCAAATATATTATTTTCATGCCCCAAATCATAAAGTACAAACGAAGTGTAATTGTCTAATATTATCCGCTTCTCTCTTTAACGACTCGCAAACCTTAATAATATGCAGCTGTTTCAATGTTTGTTTTATTTTCCTGCCCTTAAATCTTAAATACATTATGATTGTGCTCTTAAATTTTAAGGGATGACTCGGTTGCCGGTTTATTTTTACTTAAGTTTTTTATATTTCTTTGTACGATTTTTTTTTAAGTTAAAATTATTATACTTGTCGAAGTGGTGAATTTTACATTTTTAATTCGCTACAAAATTGGGAGTCTATATGACTTTCAATTTCGTTATGATCTACCTAAGACATTATTGATTGATGGTGAAAGAAAGCATCGTGACCTGGTCCTGGTGGATCTGGACCTATCTTCATCCAATCAAATCTTAAAAGACGTATACTCCTAGATATAGGCCTCCCCCAAGTATAGCCTCACCCACCGGTCGTATTTAGTGTCGAAAATGCCGAAAAAAACTTAAAAAAAAAAATTATACAATGTTGTTTTTTTTTTTCGCATGTTACATATAAAAATTAACAGAAAGAATCCTTTGGAATGAAAAAGGATTCTTTCGAATTTTTCGCTTCATGTTTTGAAAATAAAAAAAAAACAAGTTTTATTGAAATACTTTCTGCTACAGAGTTAGCATAGGAAACTTACGAATGAAAAATTTAAAAAAACAACGGAATTGGAAAAAAACGGGAATTTTTTCCTGCTTTTTTCAACGCTAGTCGTTTCGTATGGTTTTTATCCCCAATGGATCTATGTTATCGTCAGCCCATTCTAGGCATGGGTGTGATGCTTGCTTCCTTCTCCTTAAGGGAAGTTGTTTTTACACTGCACCTAGTGAGCCAATATAAGCCAGTATAGTACAGTTTATATTTGAGTTTATACTAAAATAAATAAAGACGATACCGATATAGAAATTGATACATTTCCAAGATCTTGCAACAGCGATTGACACTAAATTATAGCTCGTCAAACAAATCCCTTGCATTTATAATAAATCAAAATTATTCCAATAAATTATAATGCATTTGTAATAAATCAAAAACGTATTTATGCCAAAGTAAACCCTAGTGCGTTACATAAATCTGTTTTGTTTTTCGACCAAATGTCAAACATTGTTCAGTGCAATGAGAAATGTAAACAATTATTATTTATGTTAGGGATGTGCTATTTATAGAGCGTTTCGTATATATTTGGGAATAAAACAAAACGGTTTTACTACTAACACGTTTGCTATTGCGACATAACTAACTGTTGTTATACAAATAACTAGCGTTGTAACGGATAAATATTATTTTCCTTTATTATTTTACCGTTGACTTCTTCGTCTTTTATATAAATTTTATTACCTACACTACTTTCAGTGTTTGTTTTTACGTATTCATTGTTATTAAAATATCATTGCTCCAAAACCTTAGCTGGGCATTCGTCAGTGTAACAATTTCATTCCTACTACGTTCAATACTCTTTCTTTTAGATGCTTACACATAATGTCTCAACAATTAGTTTTACTTCACTTGCGGTCCATCGACCTGCTTTTCGGTCTACCTCGTTTTCTTTTTGCCTGTTTTTCTCTTCTTTAAAAATGATTTAATTAACTAAGTAAGTCTCACTTTCAATATCTATGTTCTTCACACGCTAAGAATCTGCGTTCTTCCAGCAATCTTCTCCTACTCTGTCCTTCTCATACTTCTGACTTTGTTCATTCTTCTTTTCATATTCAGTTCATTCTTCTCTGGAATGCGCTTCCTCTGGATATCAGGACGGCCACCAGTCGGTATGCATTTAAGCGGAAATTACCGAGTTATTTTCTCTACAAATAGTGTAGTCATCTCAATCATTTCTTCTCCTTGAATTTGGATATATATATATATATATATAATAAGTAGGTATTTATATATTATAGTAATTTGTATGTATGCTTATTATAAGTATAAGAACATATTTATGTACTTGTGTATCTATTTTATTTGTTATTTTTTTAATATTTTTATATGTTTACATATCTTGGGACCCTGGCGTCCCGGACCTTTGGGAGGCGTACGAGGGGCCGAAGCCAACTCGCAGAGGCCCATTAGACGCTTTTTAATTAAATAAAGTTGATAATGATTTTTATTATTATTATTATCTCCTCTTAAATAGAGCACCTGCCATCTTATCTCTTCACTACCCTTGGTTGACTGGTAGAGAATGCCTATGGCATTAAGGTCGACTTTGTACCTTATTGTGTGTGAGAAGTTTAAATAAATTAAAAAAATGTCATGAGAATTTGGAAAAAAAAATATCTGCTCTCTAGATAGTCGAAAATCAAAGAAATCTTATGAACTACTTTGATTTGAATACCACGCTTGTAATCATCTTCACTTCAGACTTATGGATGTTTATAAAATAATATCTTTCTGATATAGGTAAAAGATAATTAACAAAAGCATTGCCTGAAGGTTTTTCATACAAGATACTTACTGAGACGTTCTCCGTGGTAACTCACAAGCAAAATGATGAGATGATAACAGGTATTATTTGATATTTCTATCTACTAATAAATAACACACTGCGGTTACCGATCCAGCCGTGAAGGTGTATTATGTATGGCAATGTTCCCACAGTATCGTTCTTTGCAGAATCATCTTTGGTAAACTTCAGCGGTGGTGTTTATGATTATGAAGACATGAAATGAATCTACAACTTTCTTGACAGGAATAGTCAGCACTAATTATACTATCTTGATGAAGTTTTTGAGATCGCAGGAGAATACCTACCAGCCACTCGACGTCGACACCAACTAACAATTTTTTAAATTTATTTTTTACGAATATACGACGTATTAAAGTGACTTCGATTGATTCCATTTACAAAATAAACAATTTCATTTCATTTCCACCAGCTACCAGCCTATGAAGTTAGATATTTTTTGTTCTGAAAAAAGTAGCTGTTGAATTTTTGTTCGATTTAATGAAGTTAATAGAGTTTATGATCTTCGTCGCCTGTAAGTTGCAGTTCTGTATCAGTACAAAATAGGTGCATTGTTGATTGAAAATATATTTTAAATGTTTCACGTGGCTTGCGTTGTTTTTAAATGTAGTTTAGTACTTTGGTAAAAATATTTTTTTTACAATCTATTCAGTTTTGTAAATCTCAATTTTAAATACTGAGAAAGTATACGCTATTAATATCTGTAAGAATAAAACTTAAAAACCAGAATAAAATATTCAAAAAATTAATAAGTAGTTTTTTAATAATATGAATGATAGATGTCTTACCACCAGTTCCCGAGAACAGCTTGCACTAGAAGAAGTAAGGAACACAAAACTTTCCAAATAAGCTTCATAGTGCCAAATAACTATACAAAGACACTTTAAAAACATCCTATTTTAGTAAAACACTAAAGTTTAACTCTGAACACTTCACATTGACACCGCAAAATTTTAAACAAACTAACATTAATTTTCAACCGCAAAACTCAAAAATAAACCAAAACAACCACTCAAACAAAAACCACAAAATAACAATGTAATCACTGTAATGCAAACAGAAAAAAAATACCAAATAGAAATAAAAACTTTTTAAACAAACTTTTGCGAAAGTTTACTTTTGCCGGGCACTTTTAAAAAACAAAGCTGTCAACCCAAAACTCCATAGAGCGTTTATTAAAATTCGAACCGTTTGAAAAAATCGAAAAAAGATTTTGTGTGCAGTCGTTTCCGTTTAGACCCGACGCGCTTGCGATCCGCGCGCATTGAAACACAAAACCAGACTGGCTTGCTTTAAGCCGTTTGTAAGTATTCCATAGGATTCTCAGTAAGGGGAAGGGTCGAATCGGAGGGCGTGTAGATGCAGTATAGTGCTGCACGAATTCATCCTTCCAAGCCCTTACTACGATCCACGTAAACTTTAGAGACCGGAATGCCGGTGTCTCGCGAAATGTCAACGTACGTTTACGCAAAATAATCATCGAGTTACATAGAGTTGCGACAACATGTAGTAATATTGTGTGGTGCAGAAAAATGTCTGCGACCATCAATTGTGAGCTTATCCTCAACTCATGAGTTTAATACCGTGAGTTATTATCATTTTTCAAATTGATTTGCTGATCGAAAGATAGGATTTAAACGAAAATTATGAGAACCTTTCGAGATTTAAGAGCCACATATATTTTGGTTAAGCCTTTTAGAAGTTTATGTTTAACACGCTGATTGTCCTAGATAATCTTCTGACTAAGACTTCTAACAATATAATGTCTTAGAGATATAAATTCAGTATTGAATGAAATAAATATTACAATCACTTTACGTTTACCGTGATATCCTTGAATTAATTTGCTACAAACATCTTCATAGTGCACTATTCAAGCGTCGGTGTTTCGCAAGGCAGCATTGCAGGTCCTAAACAGTCACTTAGAAAAACATTCACGTTCTTATCCAGATAAACAATAATCATCGATCAAACGACAGATAATAAATAGAAAATTAGCATTTCACGCGATTCTAATTAAGCATTGGACCTAATTTGGTTATCTTGGTATTTTAATCTAATCATAGATCTTAGAAGCTGGGTAATTAAATTAACCTTATTTGTGCAAAAGTAAAAGGTATTTAGAAACTTATTGTTTATACTTTTTAGAAACCAGAACCGGAATATCTAGGAGGTCTCTAAAAACAAAAAAAAAAAGTTTTTTTTTTGTTTCATCTAAAAATGAAACCTCTTCTATTTGCTTCGTATTAAAAATGGCTATAGGTATATTAGAATTATTCAATTAAGATGATAAGCGAAACGCTCTTGCGCACGTTTTAAAATAATGCTGAGTGCAGACATTTAACGCAGCAATTGAAAGAAATCTACTCAAACAGTAGGCTTAGAAAGACAGACAAACAATTATTTTATGTTAGGTTGAACCAGCAACTTTTATTTTTCAAGCATTAATGTTTATAAGAAATACAATTTAAGTTAATTAAAACAAAAAACAACCGGCCAAGTGCGAGTCGGACTCGCGCACGAAGGGTTCTGTACCATTATCTATAAAAACGGCAAAAAAATCATGTCTGTTGTATGGGAGCCCCCTTAACACTTTCAATGCCAAAAACCCAGCATATGGGTCTAAAAATAATTCTATCGCGTGCCCAAAACCCGCATCCGAGTCGTCGCTGTAGGTAGCTATTGATGACTTCTGTGCATGACGCATGGGCATGTACAGAAGTCATCAATAGCTACCTACAGCGACGACTCGGATGCGGGTTTTGGGCACGCGATAGAATTATTTTTAGACCCATATGCTGGGTTTTTGGCATTGAAAGTGTTAAGTATATATTTTAGCGATAATACCGCCCATTGTGACACCCTATGTAACAGTTCTACATTTATATCTGTAATTTTTATGATGTACATAATAAAGAGTATTCTATCTATCTATCTATCTATTTCATTCTATTTTTTTTTTTTGTATTTGTTGTTATAGCGGCAACAGAAATACATCATCTGTGAAAATTTCAACTGTCTATCACGGTTCATGAGAACTGTGATAGACAGTTGTTCGTGAGTGCCTGGTGACAGATGGACGGACGGACAGCGGAGTCTTAGTAATAAGGTCCCGTTTTACCCTTTGGGTACGGAACCCTAAAAAGGTAAAAGATACTTGTTTAAACCACCCTTTAAATCATAATGCTTACCTTTATAAAACGCATTACATGTTCTTAAAACTTCACACATCGTTTTATCAGCCAAAGCTTTTAGCAGATAAAAACTATTAGCAGATGTCTTCAGTAACATACCTTCACAACTTCGACCCATAACTAATTTTAGAGAGGCGATCTAAAAAAAACCCATGGAGGGTAAAAAACGATAACAATAGGGTTTACCTGCAGCCATTTTGTTTCCCGTGTTTACGATCGCAGTAAAACTGTAATTGCAGCAGATCAAACGGACCGACAGGCTGACTTAACTGTATAGAATATTGTACTTAACAACCATTCTGCGGTCTGAATTCCATAAAGAACACAATAATGAACTTAACGACGAAGATAATAAGGAAAATAAAAATATTATTGATACGAAAAATGAAGATCGTGTTATAGATGCAACTGGTGCATTGTTAGAGGATTTTAAACTTAAAATTCTTAGTAATAAGATCAATTGTGCAGTTAATACAATTTGATGATTTTTGCAACATGATCGCAAAGATGTCAATTCAGATTTAGATTTACGTTTATCAGTGTTAAATTCAATTGTATCTGATGGTGTTAAAGTTGATAATTGGATGACTTTGGATCAAGCTGAAAGGAATGTAACTCGATTTTCTAAACAATTTTAAGTATTCGAAGACAATCATTTAAGTTGGAAGTACGACATGCGATAGGAAATAAATAAACTGATTCGGACTAAGCGAAGGGAGTCGACACACTATTGAATTTACTTTTTGCATTCAAAGGTGTTTTACTAAATGACGTTGACAAGGGGAGATACGATCTTATAGAAGTATTTGCTAGCAAGGATCAATTATTTTGACCCTTTCCTTATTTCCCTTTTTGAAGATGATATTAATATCATGCTCAGTACAATGATAATGATATTATAATGGATTGTTGTTGTACACACGGCTACTGAACAAGCTATACATTTCCAATATAAGCTGATCTCGCATTGTATAGGATTTCCGTATAATGAGTGGGACATTACATTTTAACTCTATGGATGTACTTATCTGAATTAAGTGAATATTATTATTATTATTATTTTTATATATTTAGTACATATCTCGGGACCCTGGGGTCCCGGACCTTTGAAAGGCGTACGAGGGGCCGAAGCCAACTCGCAGAGGCCCGTTAGACGTTTTTTAATTAAATGAGGCACTAACCGACGATTATAACTGTACGCACTATACAAGTGCAGCCAAGGACAACCCCCGGTTGGTGTAGGACTTAGGCTATTGGTTTGGGTGGTTAAAATGGACTGGTTACCTAAAACTATGGAAGGACTATGGCACCTGCCTGATCAATGTTTTATTTATTATACACGGATAAAATGGCAGGGGGTGACTCGCATACTCAATAATGGGCCTCTGAAAACGGTCGCTAGCACATAGTGACGTAGCGACAAGGGGGCAACATATCCTGAGGTGCTCGAGGAGTAGAGAGGTATTCCACGGCTCTCAGAACAATCCCAGAGCCCGGAAGATGGTCAAGATCCCAACAAGCACTTACTGGTATACTTCCTTCCTCCGAGCACGTTTGCTCTTGCGAATCTCCACTCAAGCCGGCCAATAAAGGCAAGAATGAGGTGGGAGATCAGTTCCTCGTCAGTGTTCACTCCAGCCGGCCAATAAAGGCAAGCCAGAGATGAGGAACATGACTTCTCCCGGGAGATAGGATCCGTGGGGTCGCAACTGCCCAACAGCTGGCCACATGCTGCCCTGCGGATTCCTGTATCTCTCTTGGTCTGGCTCCCCACCACGACGTCAACGTAGAAATACGGCGGTGGGGTATTTATTATTACACGATAGATAGTTTTTTTTGTAATATAACATCACAAAAAACTATCTAGCCTGTAATGTCCCACTGCTGGGCAAAGACATTGTGGGCCAGCCCTTTCGGAAGGACTCAAGTTCATCCCATCATCTTCATCTTGGTCTGCCGAACAATAATTTTGAAAGTATTCGCCAGACATCGCGAACTTTCTGTCTCAACTCTACATTGTCATTAATGTCCTAGATTCTCTTACTTTATTGGCCGTCTGAACATAATACCGACAAATCTTAACACTAACTTCCCTTTTTATTTATAAAACTGATCCAAGGTTTGTCTACAATAGCTGCAAACGAGCAATATACTCGCCAATTGTTTTCAATTTACGTTAAAATGTTACAAGAATTTTTTTACACCATTATTTCATTAAAGCGCGCTAGAAATATTTCTGAGTCGATGTCATGTCATGTCGTTAATGGAGTAAAGATTGTCTTTGTTCCATTATACGGTATATAATGCTATAGACTTTGATGCAGTGGAAGGAATTACTGTGTTATTATTGGATTACTTGTATATTGACTCATGTAATTTAATTTGAGTTACTTTTAGCTATTCTTTTACAAAGGTAATCCTATCCAGCGTGCTAATATTTTGGCATAGCTATAAATTGATTTACTTTTTGTGCTAAAAACCCTGAGTTTGACCCTAGCTCAGAATAAGTATTTGAAACTAGAAAACTTTAAATAATACGGATGTTAGCACCAAAGAAAAATCTAGACGCGGCGGCCAAAAGTACTTAAGTCTTTTAAGTTAAGATTTGACTTAAGTGCTTATGGCTTCCGAGTCTAGAAATAACTTATCAAAAAAAAAGAATACGTAATTAAAAGATGTCAATTCAGTTTCTCTCCATTAACGTAAAAGCTGAATCGGAACAAGTAAAGTATAAGCATCTCATCTCAAGCTCAACATGACACAAAACACATCGACTTCCACGAAAGCGAACAATATCTAATAGCTACAAACTGGCAGTCAATACATTAAACTTGTTAGAAGAAAAGTCACTGAAACATCTGCCAATATCCTGTGCAGCTCATAAAACAAGAATCGTTCAGAAAGTATTAAAGATAAGGGTGGATGTGACAGCAAATATAAGTTTGTCATACGGTAACTGCCAATTACGTCTGATATCTGTGTAGTAGACGGAACGACGGCAAAACAATAACATAAAAGAATCGATATTGCGAGATACAAATGAATAATCTATAAATGCCTTTAAGACATTGATTGGTAGACTTAGGAATGGTGTAGAGAATTAAGAATAAGATTTTACTACCAAAATTAGTATCATAATTCATAGCATCGTTAAAAACAACGATAAGCCAGACCATATATTGGCCAGACATTGTCAGTTGATTCTACGCACAGATGGAGCAGTTAAGAGTTAATAAATAATAACATATTATCACCGCCTTAGATCTAAAGTTGCAGTACATCCATAGCTACAACCTCTTTCTTGCTTGAGGTAGTTGTTTAATAGAATTAAATTAAATTATTAAATTATTTTATCAAATCACTGCAAACTAACAAACACTGCTTACCCAGACAAATCACTGTCCAGTCCATGTTTGCCTGGAAGATATCTAAGAAAGCGATAAAGCCGCCCATTCATCATCATCAAGGAAACAATTTAAATTAAGTTGTATTGTAATATAAATTGTTTCCTTTTGTACGTTGGCTCATACCTGCATATTTTATCTAGTACGAGGGCTTGAGGTGCTGCATGCTGAAATACAGGATATAAACCTAGTTCGGCAGCAGATGCTAATATTAGACACAATTATAACTGTTTTACGTTTAAGAATAAGTATAAGTAGCTAAGACAAATTGTGTAACATGTATATTATTTTTGGTCTAATAAATATTATTATTATTATTATTATCATCATCATTTCAGCCGAAAGACTTCCACTGCTGGATATAGGCCTCCCCCAAGTACCGCCACCTCGACCGGTTCCGTGCTTCCCGCATCCAGCGGATTCCTGCGGCTTTCATAAGGTCAAGGTAGCCGCCCATTGTAATATGTATAATGTATATTTTGTAATGTTTGATTAATTTTGTAAATGTATTTTGTGGTGTAAAACAAAGTATATATAAATAAACTAACGGACCTGACATACGTTTATTTATCCAATTTTAAACCATCCAGCGACCTACTCAAATAAACACGCAAAATTTCATTCAAATCGATCCAGCCGTTTAGGAGGAGTTAGGTGACAAACACACGTAATATTATAAATGTGAAAGTAACTCTGACTATCTGTCTGTCTGTCTGTCTATATGTATGTTACGTTTTCACGCCTAAACCGCTCAACCGATCGTCATGAAATTTGGCAGAGATATAACCTGGGATATGGAGACGGACAAAGGCTACTTTTTACGCGATAACCGACATCCACGCGGACGGAGCCGCGGACAAAAACTAGTTATATATATAAAGATAACAGTGGAGAAGATATTTCGTTGTTCACATTGAAACCCCTAAAAACTATACAACTTAAGTCCAAAATTATAATAAGTACTCAAAACCTAGACTACAATATTATTCATCTGAATTTATATCATCTAGAATTTAACATAATTTTATTGAAAAACATTGATCCCATTCACGTTTCATAATTACAATCACATCCAGAATGACTCTTCACTACGAATACTTTCTCCTGCTTATTTTCATTGCTCTTTATTGCTACCTCTATCCGTCCCTAACTCTGTGCACCAAAGTTAATACGATCCAGTTATTAGCCGAATAATAACTCGACATATTCCATAGTCAGCCAGTTTTCTTCGATATCATCTCTTACTATTTTTATTTTATTCATAGGGATTGTCTCTTTATTCTTTTGTTTACTTCGAACAGGATCTTCTGTCTGCTTTTAGTAATATGTGTGTTTTTGTTTTTTGTAAGGAACTTTCGTCAGCAAAGTGAAGGTTAGAAGGTAAATCATTGGATGAATATGGATTGGGTGTCCTATTTTCGGTTGTGTCTCCATGAGGAATTGGGTCAAGTAAGGAAGTTGTAGAAGCTGGACTATAAACAATATCTATTTCTATAATAATGATGATTAGTCATTGATAAGGTTGCATTAAATCAGCACAGTTTACTGGGGTGCATTAAATCAGCTTCCTCGAGTAACGATACTTCAGTATCTAAGTCCAGGGCCTCAAGTCTGCTATTACAATAGTGTCAGAATCGTCTATCATTGATTTCATAATTTGTTGATTTTGACAAGTTTGGTAATCTACTAATATAATGGCGTCGTTATGACTTTCCAATGGTCAGCCACTGACACTCCATTGATAGAATTGGTAATCTCGTACATAATGACAAATGAAACTTCCTACTAAACTTCCTACTACTTCAGATTGCTTATAACACTAATAAATAATATGTAAAAATATATATAAATGAAATCTGGCATGAATAAATGCTCAAAATGCCATTGTAATACAATTCTATTACGATACCATTGACCGACCAATGATCGACCTTTATGAATTTAGCAGATTACGAACTTTTAGCAAAATGACAATGGGATCGTATTGGAGTGACGAATTTATAAAAATAGCAGACTTGGGCCCCTATACACCCTAAGCTGTTTGTCCCGTTTCCAACCTTGATAAATGATTTTATTTCTGTAAGTAGATTTGTACAAACACTTTTACACGTCAATCATATTTTAAAACTAGATGAGGTCGGCGTTTGGTATATAACTACTCTGAGAAGAAAGGCCGAAACAAGCTCAGAGGTCACAGTCTCTTTTAAAGTCCAGACCTAATCTTGGTCAGATCATGTAGATTGGTGTCTGAAATGGCCTTTTGAGGAAAGAACCACACAGATTGAGTGGATCTGTCCAGTCAGTGCACGCATTTGTCAGTAATCGTGCCGCTCAACTCAGAACTTAAGGAGCTCAACGATTCGGCGACCAATACCAATGAAAGATATTTGCATAAATTACTCAAACTATATTATTGCGCGCAGAACAGATGGCCGTTGGGGCTGAAAGGTTCTGGAGTGGCGACCGCATACCGGAAGACGTAGCGTTGGAAGGCCTCCCACAAGGTGGACCGATGACCTTATGAAAGCCGCAGGAATCCGCTGGATGCGGGAAGCACAAAACCGGTCGAGGTGGCGGTGCTTGGGTGAGGCCTATGTCCAGCAGTGGATGTCTTTCGGCTGAAATGAGTAATGATGGGTACTCAAACTACCAGACCATAATTAAAAACAAACTGAAAAAAAAACAATGACCCACATAGTCTTCACATTCACAATAATTAAAATAATATAATACTTTACAAAGTTGCTAACTCGCTAACCATTTCATGGCATGAGTTATTTTCGGACAGGTACCTCGAAAAAAGAAGCAAATTATGCTAGCAATTATGTATTCACTACCCTTAAAAACATCTACATTTAGGCTTGTCTAAAACATTCTAACTATTCATAATGATTGTCCTGATAATAGAATAGAACCAGGTTGTTTATCGCAGAATGCGGACCAATTGGTTTGGACCCTGCACTTCTCACTACTTCACACTGTGCCATCTAGGTTTAAAGGTTTTCTTTGAACCATTTGCGTATAAGGTCTGATAACAAGGGCCGAGAAAGTGAAGACTCAAAGGAAAAGCCTTCAACTAGTGACATAGTTCGATTAGGACTCGAATATTTCGTACTAGCATTTGCCCTCGGCTCCGCCCGCGTGGATGTCGGTTATCGCAAAAAAAAGTAACCAATGCCCTTCACCATATCCCAGGCTATATACCTCTGCCAAATTTCACGACGATCGGTTCAGCGGTTTAGGCTTGAAAACGTAACAGACATACAGAGAGACAGACAGACAGAGTTACTTTCACATTTATAATATTACTAGCTTTTGCCCGCGGCTACGCTCTCGTGGATGTCGGTTATCGCGTAAAAAAGTAGCCTATGTCCTTCTCCATATCCCAGGCTATATCTCTGCCAAATTTCATGACGATCATTTCAGCAGTTTAGGCGTGAAAACGTAACATACAGACAGACAAACAGACAGAGTTACTTTCACATTTATAATATTAAAGTATTAAGTATATTAAGTACGGATGTAATTAAATATTAATTATTGGCCGGCTTGAGTTAAGATTCGCAAGAACAAAGGTGCTCGGAGGAAGGAAGTATTCCAGTACGTAGTGGTAGGGATCTTGGTCGTCTTCCAGGCTCTGAGATTGTTCTGATAGCCGTGGAATACCTCTCCAGTCCTCAAGTAACTCAGTATAAGTTGCCCCCTTGTTGTTACGACACTAAGTCCTAGCGACTGTTTCCGGGGGCCCAATATTGAGTGTGCAAGTCACCCCCTACCATTTCATCCATGTACAATAAAACTGTGATCTGGCAGGGGCCATTTCCTTCTACAGTTTTAGGTAACCAGTCCATTTTAGCCACACAAACCCACAGTCCAATATCTTTGTTTCCATATCCTGCAATAGTCCTATACCAACCGGGGATTGTCCTTGGGTGCACTTGCATAGTGCGTACAGAGATAATCGTCGGTTGGTGCCTCATTTAATTAAAAGCGTCTAACGGGCCTCTGCGAGTTAGCTTCGGCCCCTCGTACGCCTTTCAAAGATCCGGAATCCCAGGGTCCCAAAATATTATGTCAAAAATTTAAAAAAATTAATAATAATAATATAATTTATACAAGTTTAACATGTATAAATTCACTAAACGATGGAAAAAAATGCACAAAATCCGTTGCTCAGTTTAGAATAACAGTGCGGTCACACGGACAAACAAGAAAAATGTCTTTAGTTTATAATGTGTATCGATGCTGATTTTTAGGGAGATATTATACCTTCCCGCAACTTCTGGAGTTGTAGAATGTTGCGAATATGACGACAAAGTTCATATGTCTCTTGTACCTGCATATCACTAACCTTTGTTAACGGATCATGGCATTTCACCAGAAATAGGGACGGTGGAAAAACAAAACTTGAAACCACTAATTACAAAAGAGTCCTTTCATAATGAGATAATTAATTAATAATAATAACGTTTTAGTACACTTTTTGGGACATATGTTTAGCAATAGAAGTTTAAAAATCGTATGTTTAAAAATAATTAAAAATGTACTAGGCTGCAATGCAGCACAGGAAGTTTCATCCAGACAAGGTAGGCGTTAAAATTCCTCAAAACAACCATTCTTCATCCCCTGACTCACAAATCTTATTCAAAATAGAATCTCATCACAAACATATGACTCTATCCATCCGAACCACGGATGGTAAATGGTAAGTAATTCGAGCAGTTTTACGGCGGCCTGGCGCGTAAGTATGGGCCAAATAATAACATGCTGTTCAGGTGAACGGGCGTCGTTTACACTGAACTGATTTTTTATGTGGGGAAGGGACGGTGTCGATAGCTTTTGGGAGAACAATGTCGATATTGTTGTTGGTTCAGCAGCTGCACAACAAGGGCTAAATTAATTGTTAAACATGATTTCACTACTTAATAAGTTTAATGATATAATCATCGCATTAGGTGCTGTAGGTAATTGTTCAGTATTTATAACGATAATTAAGCGTCAGGTAGACGTTGCTGCTCCTATTACTAACTTGAACTAGAGCCACATATCATTGTGTGTATTATAATAGGTAGTTGAAAAGACCACCCATGCTTCTAATTCATACTTTTCTGCAGTAGTTATCTCATTATTCGGTTTATCCATACTAATATTATAAATGTGAAAGTAACTCTGTTTGTCTGTCTATCTATCTGTCTGTATGTTATGTTTTCACGCCTAAACCGCTGAACGGATCGTCATGAAATTTGGCAGAGATATAGCCTGGGATATGGAGAAGGACATAGGCTACTTTTTTACGCGATAACCGACATTAACGCAGCCGGAGCCACGGGCAAAAGCTAGTCTTAACTAAAGTACAAAACCCAGTATAGAAATTACTTATACAGTAATATCTAAATAGTCATAAGCATGAGGTCCCAGGTTTGATTCCCAGGTCGGGCAATGTGTTATTGAGGTTTTCCATCTGGAATTTCTCAGTAGCAGCCCGGAGTCTAGATTTGAGCCCGGTTGACGATAATAGGCTATCGCCCCCTATTATATGGGACTTAAATATAACTGGCGAAATGAGGGAGACCTCTGCCTAATCCTTCGGGGATTACAGGCGTGATGTTATGTTATCTAAATAATATCTACGTCAGTAGATAGTCAGTAGTCAGTAGTCGCGGGCAACAGCTAGTTTTATATAAATAAAACTAGCTGTTGCCCGCGACTTCACCCGCGTGGATGTCAATACTTCCCTAGTTGAATCGGATTTTGTCCAGAATTTCATGGGTTTTAAAATTCCTACATACAAACTTTGACACCCCGCAATTCTCCTTTGAGGGGTAGTTTTGAAAAACTAATAATGTAAAATGTTATTACTTGGGCAAGTATTTGTGCCAAGTTTCAAGTTAATCAACCAAAAGAATTAGATTTTTCATACAAACTTTCATCCCATTTTATCCCCTTTGGGGTGGAATTTCCAAAAATCCTTTCTTAGTGCAATCTTTAGACCCAGCGGTTTGGGCTGTGCGTTGATATGTCAGTCAGTCAGTCAGTCAGTTTCTTCTTTTATATATTTAGCATTAAATTTCCTTCTTTTACCGTTCATATCTGGTTGCAACATTTCATGATACGAGTTGTAAGCACTTACAGCCAACGTTCTATACAGTTCGTACTTATGAGATTATGCAAAACCTAGCCATACCGTTTATCGATATTTTATTACACCTAGTTACTTCATTCCCTTGTGGAATTAACTCATAACGTTTTACATTTATATCTTGTCAAATTATATGAATGAGAAACATTTAAGCATTGATTTTGAATTTAACTTACGTACGTATATTATTTTCTAGACAGTAAGTGGTCATAGTAATTTAAATGGTCATATTTATTTCAAAGCATTGCCGTGTCTTTAACTTACTGTTAATTCCAATCTATTTATCATAGACCCAACATTTAATTTCGTTCTGTATTAACAGCATTAAATAGAGTTAAATAATCATGTTGTAATAAGAATTTTAATTTAATTCTATGATTAAAATAAATTCGATTATTTGAAAATTATTTATTACCAGCTTTTGCCCGCGGCCCCGCCCGCGTGGATGTCTGTTATCGCGTAAAAAAGTAGCCTATGTCCTTCTCCATATCCCAGGCTATCTCTGCCAAATTTCATGACGATCGGTTCAGCGGTTAAGGCGTGAAAACGTAACATACAGACAGACAGACAGACAGAGTTACTTTCACATTATAGATAAATTGTCTAAGAAGCTGAGCTCCGCAGCATACGCTGTTAGAAAAATTCGTAATTTAATTGACATAGAGACAGCCCGTTTAGTGTACTTTAGTTATTTTCATAGTGTAATGTCGTACGGTATTCTGTTGTGAGGAAATGCCGCCGACATTCAGTCTATCTTTGTTTTGCAGAAAAGAGCTGTTCGATCAATTTATAAATTAAGTTCGAGACACTCTCTCAGAGAGAAATTTAAGGAAATTAATAGTAAGTATATTTTTAAAATCTTTTATATGCCCATAAAAACATAAAATTGTTTAAAAAATACAGTGATATCCATAATATAAATACTAGGAACAAACACATGTATGTTGTACTCGTACCTAAAAATCGGCTCAAGAAAATAGGTGGTTCGTTCAGATGTCAATGTATACACTTTTATAATAAACTTCCAAGCCACGTTCAAGATCTAAGCATTCATAAATTCAAATCATTCATTAAACGTAAGTTGTGCCAGAAAGCCTTTTATACCATTAAAGATTATATTGAGGACAAAAAGGCTTGGGATTGAGCTGCTCCAAATTGTATATAATGAAACTTTTTTTATTGTGATTGCTTTATACACATTGACATGAATATTTACTTGTGAAGTATAATGTTATTATTTTAATTATTGTGAATGTGAAGACTATGTGGGTCTTTGTTTATTTTTATTTTTTTCTTCTCAGCTTTTTTTTTTTTTCTGATCATGGTATGGCAGTTTGAGTAATTTATGCGGCCTGCCCAAATGTCCTTTCTTTGGTATTGTTCGTCGAATCGTTGAGCTCCTTATGTTCTGAGTTGAGCTGCACGATTACTGACAAATGCGTGCACTGAATGGACAGGTCCACTCAATCTGTGTGGTTCTTTCTTCAACAGACCATTTCAGAGACCAATCTACATGGTCTTCACATGATTTGACCAAGATTATGTCTGGACTTTAAAAGAGACTGTGACCTCTGAGTTTGTTTCGGTCTTTCTTCTCAGAGTAGTCAGATACGAAATGCCGACCTCATCTAGTTTTAAAATATGATTGACGTGTAAAAGTGTTTGTAAAAACCTACTTACAGAAATAAAATCATTTATCATTATTTATCATTTATATTATTAGTATGGATTAGTATGGATTTATTTGCATAATGTACACTTAGTTACAGGCTAGGCTAAAACTTAAGAGTACATGACCCTGTTATGGTGCAACAAGTATTGTTACAATTTACTAAGAGCTATATAGGTTAAACAGGTACTTAAAGTTAACATTATATTGCATACGTACTATATATCAATATTAATTTTGCATGCCGTAAGGTAATATATGTATATACAGGATAAGTTTTTAACCAATGCGCAATTTTTTTTTGGTGGTTCAGTATCAGTAAAAGAACAAATTTCCATTATTTGTTTAATACTTTTTTTTTGCGGTCCTACTTAAAATCAGTAAAATATGGATAAAATCTATTCGTAATAATATCAATGGACGAGCGCACAGCTGATAGGTACCTACTACTGCGTTTCGCTTCACTGACCGCGCTGCTGGCGCGTCGCGCGACGAGTATCCATTATACCAGTTTCAAAATAAACATCTTTCGCTAACGATAACTTAATTTTTTTGTACTAAGACATATCAAAATAAGAAATAGGTGTATAATAAAACACCTTTAAGATTAATTTGTCAAAATTGCGTAATTATTAAAAACTTTTCCTGTATATAGGGTGTATCTATTCAAACACGAAATATTTTAAGAGATACACCTACTAAGAGGTAAAAAAGCAATAAAAGCGAAAAAAAAATTATCTAAGTATTTTATGATTTTTCATAATTATTATAATTTTAAAATTGCTTGAGACATATTGCTAAAACCTTTACTTACTTATTTTTTTTTAATTCTATGAATTACCCGCCCGGACGCGGTGATGTTTTTTTTAACATATTTCGTGTATGAACAAACAAATTATTAATATTTCATTCTATCGACACAAGTACAAAAATCGATTAATTCAACGTTCACAAAAAAAAACAAAAACATCGATAAAATCCCCAACCAAGTCTTTCCCAGCCCTGCTCCTCTATTTATTTATCAAAATACTGGCTTGTATCAGCGGTCAATCATCGCAGTGTTTTCCTGTCAATCACCACCTCAGACCAGACCCATCCGTCTTTATAAAACACACGGGTAAACTTTAGAGTGTATATTGTACGTTTTAACTACCAATTAATGTGTTTATCTCTATAAAACTATACTAATTTACCGCCATAATAAAAGTCGCAGTGAATTTCGTTTGCGGAATTTTTAGCTTTTCTATTTTTTCTAGGCGTTGATGGGCATGACCTTATTACTGGCACCTTTTTAGAAATGACGTGGAGTGACGTCGTTTTTCGGTTTTGTGAGGTTAGAATTTTTCGCGGGATTTTAATTAAGATTAATTAATTATTAAATTCTTGTTATATGTAATGCATATATTTTAAGAAAAGTGATTTATTTATGGGCAAAACATATTAGATAGATACAATGAAAACATCGAAAATTGAAACCTATTTTGTTTATAATATGAAACCATCTGTTATTTAAGTTATTGATGAAACAGGCCATATTTATTATCATTATTATTTTCAGGGCAACACAGAAAGACAATCGAAAATCATATAACTTGAACTGCCCTACAATTCCAATTTTGAAGGAAATTCCTAATCAATTGCTTCATATGATTGAAAAATTCGTCATCTCGACATTCGTCAATATGAAAGGTATTGCAATTGTGTTACGCAACTACCAGCTGGTTTTCGTCACTATATGACTCAAAATAAAACAATGTAAGTTTCAATCTAAAAATAAAATATTTATACTCTAAACCTACACGAAAAAAAAGAAAAAAAGGGGAAAGTGCTCATTGGGCATCAAAAAATTCTTCCGCATCGCCGTCAGTGGAAAAAGTGCCCAAAAGGCTGGCAGCGTTGCCACGTTGGATGGCAACGCTGATTCTTTGGCCTAAAAATAGGCCAGACCTCTGGTCACGTGAAGAGTCGACCAACCGCTTGGCGATGTCCCAATATACACGATGAGCACTCGGACCCCACGGACCTAATGTTTCAACCCCAAACGGCTCAAAAATATAACTCCCTATAAGGTTGTTATATTTGCGCCGTTTGAGGTTTTCTGCACCTGCAGCAGCCGCCCCAGCACAACCCGCCGTGCTAGGAAGATGGGATGGCACGAGGGTGTCGACACAGGTTGCATCCCACACCAAAGGCCTACCCAACTTCCAAGGCATGTCAGTTATGTCATTATCAGTTTCAATTAATATTAAATACACAATCAGATAGTGATTTTAACGTCAAGAGTTCATTGTTTATGTTATAATGAAAAGTTTGAGTATAGACTAAACAATATTGATGTGTGGAGGATTGAATGAAGTGTGTTTACTTACTAACTCAAATCCATACTCATTATCGAGCTATGATTTTGTAGTGACGACTTCTATGAGTGTGAAGAGTTTTTTTTTTTTTGTATAGATCTTTTCTCACTGATCCCAATTTATTAGGACTTAAATAAATAAAACTGAAGTGTCTGTTTATAATGTCAAAATAACAACTTTTCACTAAATGCATTTTTATTGCATAATACATGGTTAGCCGGAACAAACAAACAGACAGACAGAGACAAGCAAAGGTGTTTGTTTTTTTTTTTTTCTTTCATAATTGGATATATTTTCATAGTATACCTTGTAATATGTTTTACGTAGATGTTTAGGTTTGTATAAACGACCCCAGGATATTGTCCTGCAGCTGTCGTGGAGTACCTATCCCAAGCCTCCAACTTGTAAGTGACCCCGAGAGGTTTTAAGAACACTCACAAACGGCGACTGGGTACGATTACCATTGGGTAAACGCAGTGGTGTGCAAGTGTGTGTTCTTAAAACCTCTCGGGGTCACTTACTGGTCGTTTGTACAAACCTAAATATCTACCTAACGCATATTACAATCTGGCGCCCAATGATTGTAACGTTACATTTTGCCGGGAGGGGAAAAATGTAAGGTCAGAACATATCTGTGGTCAGAACCTATCCGATAAAAAAAAAAACTATTCTTAAATGTTTGGTCTGCTTGTCTGTCTGACTGTTTGTTCCGGCTTATCTCGGCTAATTTTGACGGGACTTTCACTGGCAGATAACTGATGTTATAGGGAGTAACTTAGGCTAATTTTATTTAGAAAAGGCCACGCGGGCGAAGCCGCAGGCAGCAGCTAGTTTTCCATATAACTCTATCAGCCGCCTTCACGGTACTCACCCTCTTTCTGGCCATAATTATCATCTTTCACATTATCCATCCATCATTTCTTTCATATTCACTATAACTTCTACCTTTATATAAAAATAATGTTTGTGTTATATGTTAATGTTGTTGTTTCACTTATACTCTACAACAAACTGACTAAAATTTCTAAGCAATAAATTCAATTTCAACCGAATTGTCCCTTTTGATTGGGTCCTTAACTTAAATCGGTTTAATCCTAAATTAACTATATTACTTTGAATAAGTTAATGAGATCCACCAAGGAAATATTGTCGGATTCTATCAGTTATTGAAGTTGTGGATGGTACCCAGCAGTTCACATAGATGATGTGAGGCCCTGGCACTGCAGGCAAGTTACAGCAACCGTATCCTACTATCCAAGAGCGCCCTATAGAATCGAGGCAACTCACTTGTACTAATAATTTCGGCCAACTTTTTGCTATGAGAATCTTAAAGCTATTCTGCAAACAAAATTCTCTAAATTTTAATAGCCTATGTGCCTCATTCAACCGCTTCACATGCCTGCTTTCTTCAACTTCTCAATCACCGGCGCTACTAACAGACCTCCTCTTAGGTACCATAACCATATAGGCAGATAATATAATCTTATAGGTCATACGATTATCTAAGGAAGAACCAGCTCCTGGCTAATCGAGTGTGTCGAATATATCCAAAGGAACAAGACAGCATTCCCTGTACTGTCCCCAGCTTCATTCTCCAACGTGCAATGTATTTTATGAACTTGTTAGTAGCAAACAGTAATACTTTCGATTTTGACGCCACTTTCTAGGCTCCCAGGGCCATCTGCCCAACTAGCAACCTACTACAACTACTAATCTTGCAGTCTCCAGAAAAAGGCTGTTCAATTTCCACCAAAAGGCAATGAGAAAGAGAAAAATATAATTGATAAATGCAACCAACACCAAGAACATGGTTAACCAAAATAGGCGTATACAACCAATAAGTACTACAATCATTCACCAACGCTACCCCTCAATACCCATTATAATGTTCCACGTTCAAACAATAACCGTTCAGTCGGCCATGTTGTTCCGATGACGTTTCGACGGCCGCCATCTTGCATCGGGTTGCATTTGAAATGAGAACAAAGCACTTCGAGTTTCCGCACAATAGAATGAAAGTGATATGGCGAGCGCTAATTCGAGGTTTAATTCGAGACCACACAAGAGGATGGATGTCGATCATTTTATAATAGATAGGTAGTTAGAGGTACGTTTGTGTGAATCGGGTCATGTGATAGAGTAGGTATTTGTTTATTAGTTCTATTGTAGTGATAGTTCTTTGTTTCAATAGAAAAACTTGGGAAAACTCAGGCGACTAAAAAGCGCGGAATCCTCGTGCAACTTGCACTAAAGCAAGTAACATGTTCCGATACACAACTTTCTGAATTAGAAAATTGATAGAGTAACAGCATTTAATATGTATACTTCCCTTCGTTCCCATTTATAATTATAAAAGGGATCATCATTACATCTAAAATTGGATCCTTAAATACCTCACCATCATCATTCATCATCATTTCAGCCGAAAGACGTCCACTGCTGGACATAGGCCTCCCCCATTGGGAGGGTTTGCCATAATCGCCACGCTTGGCAGGCGGGTTGGCGATCGCAGTATGAAGTTAAAAATGCATAGGGAACGTTGCTGCCTATTCTCTAATCAGTCCCTTAGTCGCCTTTTACTACACCCACGGGAGGAAATGGGTTAAATACCTAATTGTGCAAAAATATTCGAAAAATCGGTGAAACGAGTTTTTTTTTTTTTTGCATTGGGCAACAAATAGTTTTCCTCAAAAGTAAACTTTTCCGTTGTCGTACTGGGTAGTTTATTTTATTTTCAGATTTGGACTTCTAATGTTCAGTTTCGGTCAAAAGATGCTATTTATAAAAGCGTCAATAATATATATCATGTCGTAGCCCGTGCGGTACAAAACAAGTATCACAAAGTGATGTCAAGCTACTACTAAACTTGACTAATGTACCTAGTGAATAATAGTGTTGTCGATATATTATCGATAGGTTTATGATCGGATTAACTTGTTTAATTCTGTGAGGAGGGCGCCTGGTGGGACCACCGCCGATGGATGTAATTAATTGCGTAGCAATATGATGGCCATACGAATATCGAAATTATTAGGTGGATTTAGATTTTAAAGATTTTAATTTTCATTGCTTTACTAAGTCAATTGTAATTCTGATCTAGACCTGCAGACCTATAAATAATTAAAAAACGAAAATTAGTTCAAAGTCAAAGTTAAATCATTTATTTCAAATGGGCACATAAAAGGCAATTTTGAACGTCATAATTTACAACAATAATTATTCTAGTTGCACCTTCCAAAAAGTAGTTACGTATGGATAAGAATGGGCAAGAAACTCCATACTTACTCTTTTAAAATGTTAACATTATTTTGTATACATTAATTATTAATGATATGTGAAGATGATGCACTTACCTAGAATAAAATTAGTATACCACAATAGGTAAAAATAATGAAAAGTGAAGTAATGACAGACAAATTAATTATGCGTTAGATATGTACATGGTGCTCACATATTTACAAACATTGTAAAAGTAGATGATTTCCCTAAAATTTTTCCATTTAATAACCTATGTCAGTGTGTGAGTTAAAGTATATTAATCATAGAAAATAAAATGAATGTCGTAAAAATTATAAATTATACAATCAAATTAGCAACCAGTTTGATTTTTTCTAGACTCTAAATAGGTTAATTAAGAAATTAAGGTAGCTTTATGACCCAAGTTTTCTACCAAAAAATCTTACAGCTCTTTTTAAATATTAATTGTGTAACGAAGTTGCCTCTCAACTCTTACCCTTACCTATCCCGATTTATTAGTGGTCATATTATCATCTTTCACTTTCACACAGTCCATCCATTGTTTCTTTGATCTTCCCCTACTCTCCTAAAATATATCCATCCATATTCATACCCAAAACTTTCCTCACGGCATTTTTCTCTCGTGCAATTAAGTTAATGTTACCCTTTATCATCCCACTACTGGGCAATGGCCTCTCCCCATGACTTCCAGCTCCCTCGATCCAGGGCTAATGTAGACCACTGGTCGTTTGTTTTCTACAGCCCGTGCCGCCATCTTCTACGGGGTCTGCCGCGACGCTTTCTGGCTGTGTCAGGGCTCCATATCAGTGGCGGCACAAGACCTAAACTTAAGGCCCTATTCAAACTTAAGCGGTATTCGCTGCCGCTCTGGGTAGAGGTACATACCTCGCGGATGTGCTCTACCGCAGACGGTAGCGAATACCGCTTAGGTTTGAATAGGCCTTTAAGGCCTTAATGTGGGCAAGGTACATTTCGCGAGGCCCTCTGATGGTGCAAAAAGAAGGGAATATAAAATAAAAAAGCGAGACCGCGTCTGCATGCCGAGCTATGCCCCGTCTCTGATCGGGGACTCCCCACGATAGCAGCTTAACGCCAACTAATGTTGCTAGACTAAATATAAACGAATAATCAGAAACGACAGAGATGAGATTTATCGATTTATAGACGTAAAATGTTATCAGAAATATCGATTAAGTATTTCATTCACATTCATTTTGTGCGCTTAAGAGTGGAATATCTTTAAGTTGAGAATTAATTCTAATGTATTTATTATAAGAAAAACCTTGACGCGTGTACTTTTGAACTTTCCATACTTTTTCAAATTTATTTTCGGCTGTGAGGCCCTTTTCTTTGAACCGCGAGGCCGTGGGCGGTGTGTCCATATAGTGGTAATTTTGGCCCACAGCTCATTGGACATACGGCAGACGTGGCCAAAAAAGTAGCTTAAGAAAATTACCAGAATATTTACCTTATACAAGCTGGATTACATCGACGCAAAGCCTGTTAACATGGACTTGGTCCATGATTCTGGACCCCTGCGTTGAAATTTTTGGGTAATTTCATCGGTCCAGAATTATGGACTGAATCCATGTTAACTGGGTTCGCGTCGATGTCCTTGCCATCCTGTATAACAAACTCATTTCATATGGAAATTCTCTGCCATTTACCGTTTCATACCCCGAAGGGAACTTCAAAAACATCGTCTAAGGAACTAAAACTTTTTTAACTTCCTAAGTACCGTTCTAAAAAAAACATAATCTATGCAAGTAAATTGGTAACTTCCTCCTCTATTCTGCATGTCTGAGTCCGAGCAACGCTATCAGGATCTAGCAAAAGTTGGGTCGCATCACTAAAATCCGCAGGTTATTGTGGCACGTCCCTATCTGCGGTCACCGGCGGACATTATCCGCGCACCGGTGCGATATCCGCGCGACCGCCGTAATAAGAAGTCAATATTAGTTGGGCGGGCGGATTTGTATGGGATGGAAAGTGTGGAGAGGGATTTATTTTGGTTAAGTTTTAAATGCATTAAGGCTCCTCTCGTCACGCAACTCGCGGTGCCTTTGTGTCGCGTCACGTGTCGCGCCTGTTTGTAAGAGCCTTTATTGTTTTGATTACAAAATAGAATTAGCCAATTTATTTATTTTTGAAGTGAAAATTGCTTTAGCCGCGTTGAGCGATTTTTGGTAGGGGAAAAACTTATGGGTTCGCGTCACCGAAATGCGCGTCATGACGTGTTGGACCAGACTGGCGAAGAGTAGCGCGAAAATTAAAAAAAGAACACAATTATTCCCAAGTTTTAAGTTTCCACTTCTGTCGGCAGTCCTTATGACTACCAATTTTTTTTTCTTGTTTTTTTCGTTATCCTTTGTTAGTGAGGATGAAAAGTAAATTATCCGGGATTAAGAACTACTTAATTATTTAAAAATTCTATAGTTTTCCTTTTCTTATTGTAGATTTGACAATCATCTTGGAGCTGCTGAAGAGTGTAAGACTATCTTTGCATTGTATAAACTCAATCTCCTTTGTATTATATAAATGCATATCACAGGTGTGAGTCCTATGTACTATAGAGCTACCATTGACCGGGTAATATGTCTTTCATTGACTTGAATGTGCCCTGGCGGTTGAGAGTATGTCATGCTCACTTAAAGGTCTCGCTGATGGTGGCGTGTGTGTTGGATCATTTAGCTCCCTTCAAAATGGTTGAGCTGAATGGTGCTAATCCATGCGTCATGTTCGTGAACGGGCGCCGTCAGTTGGGACTGGTCATCTCTTAGCTGCCACGGGTTATTTTAGTTTATTTTGTTTCTATTTGTTGTACCTACACTTGACGCTTTTAACGTGTAAGTTTTTATTATTTTTATTTTTACATCGTTCTCACTTTTAGTTATAAATGCAACATTATAGATGTAACGAATACTTTTGTAACAATTTAATTTAAAAGAGTGTCCATGGAGTTTCTTGCCCGTTCTTCTCCATAGGTACCTACGCTTTGGAATGGGAATGTAGCTTAATTTTTCTTGCTGACCGACTGCTTGACAATTCAAAAGTGCCTGTAAATGGTTTAATTGAAATAAATGATTTGAGTTTGACCTATTTTGTTATTGATTGTCATTAACAGGCTTTGTATGTGTACATAGGTACACATATAGGTAGACACGGAAGAGAGTTGTCTTCTGTTACAGGTATCTCCATACTGAAAAGAAGGCTTCTAAATGTATTTGTTAAAACCTGTTGATTACGAAATAAATAAACTAACTTTAATTAACCACACAGAAATTAATTGCACGTTTCGAAGAAGACAGGGAATTTTTAGTTTCATGACGTAAATTGTTGAACAGTTCTTCAGAAAATCTTAATTATTGTTTAAGTACATGAAGATAAAAAAGAAGTAGTTACAATTCTTGTGTAACATTTCAGTTTCATATCATAAATAACAGAAATAAAAAAAATTGCCTGTAATGTTCCCGGTGTTGGGACAAGGCCTCCTCTTTGTGAGAGGGAAGAGAGGGCCGTTATTCACCACGCCCGCCGCTCCAGGGAGAGGGTTCGTGGATGTCATAATTATTAGTCTTTGAAATTTCGGATTTAGGACATCTTATCCTATCAATTTGCCTTTAATTTAATATTGCGCAGATGCATTTTTATCACACTCACAATGGGCCTTATTAGAAGGCTAAAAGTCACCCAAAAGGCAATGGAGAGGGCTATGCTTGGAGTTACCCTACGTGATCGAATCAGAAATTAAGAGATCCGCAGGAGAACTAAGGTAACCGACATAGCTCGAAGAATTGGCAATGGGCAGGGCACATTGCGCGCAGAACAGATGGCCGTTGGGGCCGAAAGGTTCTGGAGCTGCGACCGCGTACCGGAAGACGTAGCGTTGGAAGGCCTCCCACAAGGTGGACCGATGACCTTATGAAAGCCGCAGGAATCCGCTGGATGCGGGAAGCACAAAACTGGTCGAGGTGGCGGTGCTTGGGGGAGGCCTATGTCCAGCAGTGGACGTCTTTCGGCTGAAATGATGATGATGATGATGCATTTTTATATACCTATCTACTGCTCAGCAAAGATGCTGCGTAAGGTTGCTGGTAGTAATTCAATGAGAGCAGCTAGGAAAAAGTTAAATATAGTCTGATAGGTGCAGAGCTCCATTCTCGGATAGGATTGCTCGTCCAACCTTGGTATACAGCCTCCAGTAAACATTTTCACTCAGCGCTACTGGAAAATGAATCCTAAACAAAAGTCAACTCCACACCACATCCACCCCGGTGAAGCTCCAGGCACCCCGATAACAGGGTGAGTTTACACAGCGCCAATTAGACTGGCCCCGCGGCATCCTCCGCTGTTTTCACTGGCTAATTGTATCTACGCTGCCGTGTGCACCGTACCTAGTCTGTTTACAACGCGGTGTGTATATAGCCTTATGATATTGTGTACGGTTTGTGTAACATACACATTATTAGTCCTTAATTAATAAATCTGTGGGGAGATGGTAAGATTTTATGTTTTGTTTAGGGTTGTCCCGTTCTCAAGTTTGTTTTAAATCGGAATTTATTTTTAGATATGACAAAATGTCTTCAACAAATTTTATTTTGTCTTATAATATTACAGGACACTACAAGCCATTGTCTTGTTCGCCCTGTAATAGGAACAGATATTTTGTATTTAAGGATACGGATTAAGTATTATTGACATTACATTTTTTTTTTTTTTTAACGGCAATTCTTATTCGTGGTGGTTGTGCCAATAATCAAAAATAAAACGGTGATGCATCAGATATCAGCAATTATAGGCCAAAAGCAATTATTGCTAAAACTTCGTAATCTGCTAAATTCATAACGGTCGATCATTGGTCGGTCAATGGTCTCGTAATAGAATTGTATTACCTACAATGGCATTTTGAACATTTATTCATGCCAGATTTCATTTAAATATATTTTTACATATTATTTATTAGTGTTATAAGCAATCTGAAGTAGCAGGAAGTTGGAAGTTTAGTAGGAAGTTTCATTTGTCATTATGTACGAGATTACCAATTCTTTCAATGGAGTATCAGTGGCTGACCATTGGAAAGTCATAATGACGCCATTATATTAGTAGATTACAAACGTGTCAAAATCAACAATTATGAAATCAATAATAGACTGAAAATATTGTAATAGCAGACTTGAGGCCCAGGTTGTGGTTTAAAATTGGTAAAATATTAACATAAAATCTTTTATATAATTTACAAAGGGCAAAATTTACGAAAATCAGGGCGGTCAGTTGTATGTACTATCTTCATAGTGTATGGTGTTTAGTCGAAAGCCTTCAAAGGAATCCTCAATCATGATAGTATAACAAACCATAGTCAAAGCAGGTGAGGGCACAACTCTGGCGCCTACATTATCAACAACAACAATACAAATAGACAAGCAAAGTCATACCTACGCTAGTTCAAGTAAAGGTGCGTGTATTCGAAAACAAAACACATCACGCCTGTTTCTCCCGATGTTATTTTTTGTCATTCATGTAATTTTTTGCTAGTTTATGATAAGTAAGTAAGAAGTCTAAGGCCTGTGTTCACCAACATTTAAATCAACTGTTTAGATATTTAATCAGTTCTTTACTTAGGAAATTTGACATAAATCAACTGTTTAAATACCTAACTGGTGGTTTGACTGTTGGTGAACACAGGCCTAAGTCCCATATTGTAATGAGACTGGATAATCCATACTAATATTATAAATGAGTCTATGAGAGGCAGAGTAGCCTAAAAAACTGCTCTAAACTTACCTCGGAAGTCGGAAGAAGTTTTTCAAAATAAAATCAACATTCTAAAAATTACTGTTAGGCCACTCTGGCTCTCAGAGGCCACGAGAGCCAGAGTGGCCTAAAAACTGCTCTAAACTTACTTCGGAAGCAGTTTTTTCTAAATAAAATCAGTATTGAACAAATGACATTTAGGCCACTCTGGCGCTCATGGCCTTAAATGTGAAAGTAAATCTGTCTATCTGTCTGTCAGTATGTTACGTTTTCACGCCTAAACCGCTGAACCGATCGTCATTTTACGCGATAACCGACATCCACGTGGCCACCACAGCCATAATGCGAGTTTTACCGTACACGTAGCGTGCGGTAAAACTCGCATTATGGCCAGATGAAGACGTAAAATTGTGTAATCACCACGCGCAGTAAAAAAGAAAGTCCTCTATCGCATATTTACAACCCTCGCCTGCGGCTCAGGTCACAAATACCTGCTATTTCGGGCTTTCTTTCTTTTACAGCCCTTGGTAAGTAATGTACTATAAAAGCTAACTTATTGCTTGGACTGTACCTTAATTGCATATCACAAAACCATTCGTAATCTGAATGATTTTGAAACAAATAGCTAATTCATTGCTTCACATGTTCGAATAATTTATCTTATCCACAACGTAAATAACGCAATGAATGTTGTTGAACTGTCAAAATGAAACCGATTCCTACCGATAGTGTGTTATGCAATGACTATCGCGCTTGAATTCGCCGCTAGAGGCGCTAGTGTAGAGTGAGGTCTCTAGAAATGTCAAATCAATACCTCCCACACAAAAAGTCGTAACATTTTTTTTTTTTGTAAAATGAGATCTTAGTACTATAATGTAATATTATATAAATACTACGCATTCTTAACACTTTCAATGCCAAAAACCCAGCATATGGGTCTAAAAATAATTCTATCGCGTGCCCAAAACCCGCATCCGAGTCGTCGCTGTAGGTAGCTATTGATGACTTCTGTACATGACGCGTCGTGGGCATACAGCGACGACTCGGATGCGGGTTTTGGGCACGCGATAGAATTATTTTTAGACCCATATGCTGGGTTTTCGGCATTGAAAGTGTTAAAAACGATATTTTCATATTTTCACAAAAAACCGAGTTTCTAACCCCCTAATAGTCTTATCATATTGGGGTTTATTCATAAACGTTGCTTATAGTTAAGTGACGTTCAAACGTCAAAAATGTATGGTTAAACAGTCGCTAATCATTACTTAACTTTAAGCAGCGTTTATAAATAAACCCCATTATGTTTTGCGGCTGATCAACACAAAGATGACGTTAAAAATCTCTCTCCTAAAAATCAAAAATTTTAACATACGACCTTATATGCGCGGGAGGTGTCGAAATGTGAAACTAATAAACGTTCACTGTTTGCGGGATTTTCAATTACAAATTGTTAAATGATAAATGATAAATGATTTTATTTCTGTAAGTAGGTTTTTACAAACACTTTTACACGTCAATCATATTTTAAAACTAGATGAGGTCGGCATTTCGTATCTGACTACTCTGAGAAGAAAGACCGAAACAAACTCAGAGGTCACAGTCTCTTTTAAAGTCCAGACATAATCTTGGTCAAATCATGTGAAGACCATGTAGACTGGTGTCTGAAATGGTCTTTTGAAGAAAGAACCACACAGATTGAGTGGACCTGTCCATTCAGTGCACGCATTTGTTACTATAATTATTCATGATTGTAAAGATTGTGCCATTCCTGATTAATTATGGATAATATTTTTGTGTTCACCAAAAATCTTAAGGTACATCTATGTATGCATTTCTAAAATTTTATTCTTCCCCGAAAAATACTGATCGTGCACCAAATATTAAAGGTTAGGTTAGGTTAGGTTATATTTTGGTGCACATTCAGTATATTTGGTGCAACACAGGCAAAATTAGGTAAATGAAATGGGAGTACTTTTAAATAAAATTGAAGTACTTTTAAATACCATCCATTAATTATGGCTTAAGATTTTAAGTTACAACTTTGTATCTAATTTCGTAGCACTTGGAGTAAGAATACCGGAAGAATGCCAACTGGCGAGCACAAAAACGATTTCCCCCATTAGGCTTGTATCTTAGGAATTATAGGATTCTCAATCACCTTATCCAACAAATATCAATGTACACTACCCTTTACCACTCAAAGTGCATTATATTTGTCATAGTTTAGTACCTGCAGGCGGCACTTTTACACTTTTATCGGTACGACAATATTTGCTTGTTCGCCCTTACTGTACACATGGCATACCTTGGTCTAGTGGTGCTCAACATATGGTTGGGTTTGACGAAGATTTGAAACTTACGTAGGTACTAGATATAGAATGTAAAATGTGAAAAGTAGAGTGAAAGAACATTATCAGCTTTCCACTTCGTCATAGTTTCATAATTTATTTATTTATTAAAAGTAAAATGTATACAAAGGCGGACTGGGCCTTGGGCATAATTATGTATTTATTATTTTAAACTACATTATAACAATAAATATTTTAGTGATATTTATTTTAGAAATATGTAGGCGTCATAAGGTCTGTCGTATTGTATGGATCGTAATGCTGGGCCGTGAAGAGGACGGATGCAAAAGATTTCATGTAGCGGAGATGAGAATGTTGAGATAAATGTGTGGAGTGACGAGAATGGATAAAGTTCGAAATGAGTAGAATATAAGGGGAAGTTTGAAAATGGCGCCGGTAACAGAAAAGTTGAAAGGACGTCGTTTGGCATGGTATGGGCATGTGATGAGGAGGGAGGAAACGCATAATGTGACGAGGAGAGTGATGAAGATAAATGTGGATGGATGGAGAGGGAGAGAAAGGCACAAAAAAATATGGATGGATTGTGTGAAGAATGATATGAAAGAGAAGGGAGTGAATGATAGAGTGACGGTTGACAGGGGGGAATGGAAAAAGAAAACGTGTTGCGCCGACCCCAAGTAACATGAGACAAGGGCAGGAAGATGATGATGCATGTAATTATATTCTCATATTGTATGTTTATATTTAAATACTGGTTAATAGTTGGCCCCTATTACACTATCAATATTATCATGATCCTGGATATCGTGATATTATCATCAGAAAAATTATCGATGTAGAAATCATAATTTAACATCAATACCATCAATATTTCACTGGTTTACACGCTGTAGGATTCTCAACGCTCGGCTCAACATCGAGAGTTGGAAATCCAGTGCGCGATAAAATCCTACCGTGATATTTTTACGTCCGTGCGAACGTGGGCTTAATGTTGAGAACCTCTGCCACAACGCTTTCTATCATTGCCGTCATTATGACTAATAAATTGTTAGCACTTTATGGTTCCCGGTAAAGAATATCTACCGCAGGGGCTTTCCACCTGTCAGTATCGTAAAAGGTGACTGAAGGATAATAATAATAATAATAAATACTTTATTTCAGACTAGCTGACCCGACAGACTTCGTTCTGTCAAAAGCTATTTGACATTTTTTATTTATTTGAGTTTGTCTACGCGTAAAGGAAATATAGTCTTAACTCCACTACTCTACCTTACCCTACCTACCTACCTACCTATCCTACCCTACCCTACCCTACCTACCTACCTAAAACCTTCAAAAAAAAAATTGATTTAGCGAAATTGGTCCAGCCTTTCAGTAATTGTTTTCTTTTTTTTTTTTCATCTTTTCTCACCGTTTAAACCTTCCCTGGACTACGACAAACATTTCTAAATCAAAATCAGCTAAATCGGCCCAGTCGTTCTCGAGTTTGAGCGAGACAAACGAACAGCAATATATCAAAGATCCATTGTGTTAGTAACAATATTCTTAACCAATGTTAGTACATAACTAAAAACATAGTGTACAGGTGACTAGTGACCTCACCAACGGGCTGTCAGGCTGTCATACCTCCCGACTATGGCGCTCAGAATGCTGTTAGGGCTGCCACGGAGTCTGTTTAGCAGCGAGGCCGCTTTCTTACACCGTACAGCAGCGAACATAGGGGCTACAGAACCAAGGCAGACGCAGCAGCACCCTAAATGCGTTGTTATACTGGATCCGCAGAGCATTGTAGGCCTTTTGAGCTTATGCATGTTCCATATTAAAGACTGATATCCAGATTGGGTAGGTATAACATACTGCAAGCATTCATCCTTATTGGCCACTAGCGTTTTGTTTATCCTCACCGGAAAAGCTCTTGGACTTCATCTCACCTGATGGTAAATGATGGCCGAAGGTGCAAGCGAGCTTCACCTGGAATCCTCAACCACAAAGGAACTGGCTATCTTACCTTTAAGTGCCGAAATACAACAAATGCTATTAACATTGTAATTATGGCGACAGACTTATATAAGATGGTGGTAGCTAGCCAGGCCTGCGGCTTCGCCCGCGAAAAGTATGTGAATGTCCGAAAATACCCCATGGGGACGTACGGGTAGTACGTCCCCATGGGGTATTTTCGGACTTTCGGATTAAAAGTACCCTATGTGTTAACCCAGGTTATAAACTATCTGTAAGTCAAACATCCAAATTCGGTCAGCCGTTTATGTGCCAATCCGGAACATACCTACAGCCAGACAAACAGACAAACAAAGAAAAATTCTAAAACTATATTTTCGGCATCAGACACGTTCACACCTCGTAGCAATTACTTTTTTGGGCAGTTTTCACAAAAACGTTTTTGATGCGAATCCATCCTGTTTCTTATAAAAATCAAAAATGGACCAACTGAGGTAAAACGCAAAAAACTTTACTTTTTATGATGGACAGACGACTTCAATGAAAACTGCCAATTTTCTTGCTGACTGTACTACTTTTTTTCAAAATCTATGAATCCAGATCAAATGTTTCAAAAAATTAGGGACAGTCTCGTTTTTTTTTTTAGTGTAAGCTTCATGAAACCAAACACATTAGCATTACAGCGACATCTATACTCAACACTGAACACTAGATTAGTACCTCATTCTCATAGCTAGATGGCGCTTTGTTAAATATTTACTTTTGCTATCTGTGCGTTGTGCGAATATAATTATATTAACGTTGAATAGCTTATATTCTCGGGAAATTATCTAAGCATTCGTCTTTGTAATGTATGTTTGTATATTTATCGATCTTGTTTCTATTAGAAAGGTTCTACTCTTAAAAAATTTAAACAAAAAATAATTCTCACTCACTTTAATTATCACAAAACAACAGCAAATAACAACAACACTTCTTACTCACCCCACAATGTACTTAAATACGTACTTAAGTTAGCTAACAAGTAATACAATAACTTTTGTACATTTATTTACATTGGCAACCATCTTGGAGAAACTATAGAGCCAAAATGAAATTAGAAAAGAATAGACATAGACGATGCATAAGAAAGAATAGGATAGACTATTTGCATCTTGCATTACCAGTCATTGTCTCTCTAAAGGGATTTTCTGTCTGGCTTCCTCCATGTCAAAACCTTTTCTCTTACATTTAACACGTTAAGTTTATTTACACAACAATTAACAGACTCCAAGTTTTAAACCTATTCTAAACCCGGATCGGTTGATGATATGCTGTCAAATCTAGTAATGTGATTGGTTATTGGTCGTTTGGTCAACCAATCACAACAGCTTACATGGGATTTGACAGCAAATTGACCAATAAGAGAGCTGGATAGTTGGCCAGAATCCAGGGGTTCTTAGTACTGATCACACAAAATTGGCTCATAGTTTATTTTCTCCCTTTTCATTATCCTTTCGTTTTTTTTTTTTTTCACTCGTTACACGATACTGTCTTGTTAAAGCCGTTGTTGACAATCATACAAGTTCCGCTTTTACTCACTAGAGGAGCAATGGCGCTAGTGTAGTGATAGAGGATTTTATGTCGCCCAAACAAATGAATAAAACATGAAAATTCACATCAACTCGTAATACTGTTGTAGTAGAAAACCATAGATCAGAACCTGGTATGCAAAAAAAAAAAAACCGGCGACACATTAGACCTGGAGTATAAATTAATCGTTTTTCTGTGGTCCCCGCAAAACGATTAATTTATACTCCATTTATTATAACAATAGACAAAAATTGCCAAACAACAGACAAATATGTTTCAAACCATTTCGTCAAGTACAGTTTCTGTATAGTTTCAAACTTTCAACTCATCGTAGTTGATAAGATTCATAAAACTATTATACGGTGGGGGGGTATGGAATCCCAAAAAAATTAATCTGAAAGGAAAAACTTCGTTATTTTCATTCCAAAATGAGTCTTGCTTGGTCTATTTTAATAATTAATACCAACACATTAAAAAACGAGTTCTAACTCCAAGCTTTAACCTTCGAGTCAGTTTTTGTGTTTCGAACCTTATTCCGATTGTGATAAAGTTCCTAATACAAAATTAACATTTAAGACTTGGGTTGTATACATTTTTGTATTTATACTTTTACTTTGTCGGAATAAAATTCGAAATCAAATAAAAATGGCTCGTCGTTTTATTTCTAATGATAAATCTTGTTTTCTTTAGAACAACGGTCAAATATCTTTACTTTCTAAAATAGGTCTTATTTGTCTATTGTTATAAATTAATCCGGCCACCAAGTGAATGCGTTTCTGACACCTGTCAGTCGTACAAGATTAGGAACTAATTAAGTTCAAATTCGTAAAAAACATATTCGCTGAAACTGACAGGAACGCATTATCTTGGCGGCCGCACTTTAACAGAGTTGTCTCACACCACTAGCGCCATCTACCCACTCAATCTAGTATTATAACAGTATCGGTACTGAACGCGTCTGGTCAGCTCGTGTGATACAGGCCAGCTAACGCATCCTGAAGTGCGCGTAGACATGGTAATGTTGACTTGTACCCGCCTGCCTTCTCTGTCTCGGTCTCTGCTCTGTGGACGTGAGATAATATTGAACGTAGATAAAAAATTGCTTAATAAAGTTATTGATTCGAAAGTAACTCCGGGACCCCAAAACCTCGTTGAAAATGAGAAACGATCTGTTTTTTTTTTTATGTGTTTCGTCTATTGGCGCGCCCTGGCAATAAAACCGACTCGTAGACGGCGTGACGGCATACGGCATGACGCTATCATGCCGTGATGCTCCCTCTTCGCCACCGCTCTCGACTCCCTTGTTGTTGCTTATCTGTGTGAGCTGCATAATATTTTTATCCGACATATGTAGTTTACTTGACTCGTTTAACGCTTTGTATTTTTCTTTTAAATATTATTGTTTTTAAAGTGCTTAAATATTTCGAATCAGTTATAATATTTATTAATTATGAATTCTATTAACACAGATTTTTCACATCTGCCGGGCGTCCCAGGACGGCCAACTTTTTTTTTTTTTTTTTGTTTATCATGGCCAGAGATCGGAAATTCGGAATAGGTTGAGTTAATTTACCTAGAGAGACGCCACCGCTCTCGACTCCCTTGTGGTCGCGCGCTCGTATATTTCATTATTTTTCTCGATATTTCGTTTAGTTTTCAATACTTATAAATTCATAAATTAACATAGATGTTGCACATCTGCCGGGCGTCCAGTACATCAGCAGATCGTAAAAAAAAAGTTGTCCGTCACTTTTTTTTTACGAGCTGCAATCGACTCTTGACCTTAATCAGATTGGTTGTTTCTTCACAGGCAGTTCGAGATTGTTAACATCCTGCGATACGTCATCTCGTTATTAGATTTATTATTGTTGGTAAGCTTGACGCTATTCGTTCTCTTTTAGGTCTGTAGGTAGTCCGAGGACTTTAGAAGTGTCACAGCGAGTTAATTTGTATGTTGTTGGAATCTTTCCTTACAATTCTTGTACAAACTTTCTACAACCTAGTTGGGATTTGTAGATACTCAATAATAATGTATTTCATTTCAATATTTTTTGTGAACCAAGGTGCACCACTTGGTTTTTTGGTGCTTTATTTTGGAAGTGCTGTATTATCTCAACATATATTTCTATTTAAAAGTTATTTCACTTACCTAACGTGTTGCAGATAACCACATCTCACAATATCCTCAATAGAAGGTGCATCTGGTCCACACCGGTCTGGTACAACTGGTGCTTCATACTTGTACAGCGGTCCCTCTTCTATTAGCGGTAGCGTTGGCTGTGTTGAGACTCTCGTGAATTTCACACCAGTTGAGAATTGAGTTACCTGAAATATATAACATTAAATAAATCACAGGTAAAGTAAATTATTAAAGGCAAGTTATTTTAATAATACCGCAATGTTTGAAGACTAAGGTCTTCAACCAGTGCGTCCTGCCCGTTATGACATACGGTGCCGAAACATGGACACTGACAGTCGGGCTGGTCCACAAATTTAAAGTCGCTCAGCGCGCTATGGAGCGGGCTATGCTCGGAGTTTCTTTGAAGGATAAAATTAGGAATGAAATTATCCGAAAGAGAACCGGAGTTACCGACATAGCTTGCAGAGTAAGCAAGCTGAAGTGGCAGTGGGTTGGCCATGTTTGTCGAAGGACCGATGGCCGGTGGAGCAGACGAGTCCTGGAGTGGAAACCGCGTATCGGCAAGCGTAGTGTGGGACCAGCTAGATGGACCGATGACCTCAAAAAGGTTTCTGGGACAGACTGGATGCGGAAGGCGGAGGACAGGGTGTTGTGGCGCAGCATGGGAGAGGCCTATGTTCACCAGTGGACTGCGATAGGCTGAGTTGGTTTGAAGTTATTTTAATACAACAGAACAACTTATTTAAAATTGACTGATTAAAAGTACTAAATCCTAACCTCTTTACTAATAAACGTTGTATAGCGTCTGTATAGTTACACAACGCTTTGTCTTCTTCTTTCGAAAGTCAAATTACTGACGAGTGAAAGAGAGAAATCGGTGTGTAACTATACAGACGCTATACAACGTTTATTAGTAAGGAGGTAATAATGCACACATCCCACAACACTTCCAATGTTTGCCTGGACAGTTTTAATTGTAACTTGCTGCCGCCTGCGGCTTCGCCCGCGTGGCTTTTTCTAAAATGAAAGTAGCCTAAGCTACTCCTTACATCAGCGATGTGCCAGTGAGTCCCATCAGAATCGGTCCAGCCGTTTCGGAGATTAGCCGGAACAAATAGACGGACAAAATTGTTAAAATTTAGTTTTTTTTTTTTTTTTTGTTATAAGTACACTGCACTTTCACATCCATTTAGTAAAACACTTCAATTTTATTTATTTATATAAATGTATAGATGATATAGGTCATAGGCAATTATTGCTTTTCCTGGCTAGAACTAATTGAAAACCTTCATTATTGATTGCATAGCATTATTCTAACTTCTGTTTGACATCTGTGTTATTGAGCAAATGAGGATGTATATCTGGTACGGCTCTAATAATCCTTCCATATCCTAAGGACACGTTTACCCTACAATCGCATCCCCGGTTGACTCCCTGATATGCACTGGTCTCTGTAGCCCCATGAAACATGAAGCTCCAGAAGCTAGTATGAATCTTTTGGTTCATTTCATTGCTGTGTTGGTGCATTTCTTTCATTCATTCACATCTGTGTTAGTGAGCAACAAAATGCAAAGAAACCAGATGAGTTATCATTCACCCCTGTTCAAACTGGAAGAAGTTAACTTAGCAATTGATTGATGAACTCCACCAACAGATTTCTCAAAAAAATCGCTAAGAATGTGCGCAATATAGATATAGATAGGTATATAGAAACCAATTAAGCTCTGAGACACAAGGTCCTACGACGCACCGTTTCCGAGTCAGGAGCTTTCAATTTTTTTTTTTTTTTTACAATATGCTCTATTTCCAAAATGGTAGCTCGGATTAAAATCTTTTCTGGAAAGAAATTGTTGCTCTATTCGAAACCCATCAGATTATGTAAAAATACACCGGGAATTATCGAGAAAAAAAAAAGACCTCTGCCCCTAAAGATACGTAAGGTGAAAGATCGACACACTTTTTTTCTTTTTTTTTTTTTCTCGATAATTCGCGGCGTTTTTTGCAAAAAAGATTTTCATCTGAGCTACCATTTTGGAAATATTGAGCATTTTGTCAAAAAAATTGAAAGCTCCTAACTCGGAAACGGTGCGTCGTAGGACCATGTGTCTCAGAGCTTAAATGTTTTCTATAGACAAGATTAAGCCTACACTCCAGCAAGTACACCTCTGTCTAACCCTTTGGGGAATACTGGAGTGATGTTTAGATCAAGAATGTACTGTGTGAAAATACCTTTGGCACCACTGGCAACACTTCCTCCTGCTTACTAGCTTTATTCTGTGCGAATGTGTGGAGTATTTCTTTGGCATCTCCCTCCGCAAACATGAGCTCATCAATTAAAGCCTCCTTTTCTCTAATCTTTTGCTTCTTTGCTTCTTGTTCTAAGCGGTTTATTTCCTGTCTACGAAGTTCTTCCATTTGCTTCTCTATTTCTAGTATTTCTTCTAACTCTACTTCCTCTCTTCCTGTAATGAGTATGTTTATCATGTAAGGAACAAACTTACAATCGTAACAAACAAAACCGTCTATGTTCCAATTAGAACAAGTATTTTAGTATAGTTTGACTGCTATATCTCTATATTATACTATACTGCTGTACCGCAGCTTAGGTACGTATGTGCGCGGCGATTTATCTTGACCAACTAAACCAAACTTTACCAAACATAATAAAATCAGGTTGGTCAAAACTTTAGATGATTGTTTTTGTGAATCATATTGATTTTATTGTATCAAGATGTTATTCAAGCCATGAATTATTTGTATCAATTTTATATTGCAGTCAAAGCATATTATTACTTTAAAACAAGTGGTCATGTACTATCACGGGCACAAAACTTTAACTACCTTGAAAACAATATCCTATACACAAGATGAGTGTGGTCATCGTGTGTATACACGATGACCACACCTGTTTGCCGCCCATTTTTGCAAAGGTCCAATAAAATAAAATAAACTTTTGTTTAAATAAATTTCTCAGGCTCTGCTGCAATGATCACAGATGTCTGACCATCTCAGCTGGTTTCTATGGTCTTTATATTTTATTTTTTATTTATTAAAACAAGGGACTTATCAAAAATCTAATGCTGCGATGCTATTGGTGAATGAGCGTAGATAAGCGTTACTATAGCAGTGCAAGCGGGAATAGCCCTTATGGTGGTCCAATTTGGATACCCGCGATAGTACATACAACCTGAAGTACCAATCTTAATTGAGTGACATACCTATTTTAACTTTATTCTTCATAATAATTTCCTTATTATCTTTTTTGTACTGTTCTATCCGTTTATTAGTGCCAACAATATCTATATTATTTGTTAAATTATAAACTATTGTCTCTATTTCTTCTAAATAGTCATTGTATTCCCGTAGTGAAGCAAAATCTTCCTCTTTTTTGTTATAATCTTTGAGTACTCGTTTTCTGATATCTATTTCTTTCTCTACCATAGGGTCTTCAAATAATTGCACTCTGAAGTTACTGCGACGTAGTGGTACATTACAGTCCGGACAGGAACCAGACCCTAGAAAAAGAACGTTGGTATGTAATAAAAAACATTATAAATATTTTCCCACACACAACATTATAACATTTTAAGTTAACTTTCTTTCGTTCCAGACAATACTGTGTCATGGTAATTATAATTAATGTATCTTGTATACATACATACCATACACCAAATTTTTACTAGAACTACTAGTTTACAGAAACAAAGAAAAATGGGGTAAAAAAATATTTGGAGAAACACAGAGACTCACGAGACTCATTCGAATTTTTATAAGTACTTGTATTATGCACAAAATTGTATGGGAAAGGATTACAAAATAGAGAGTTTTTACCTTTCAAAAACAGTAAATCAACACAGCTTTCACATAAAGCATGGCCACATACGTTTACCATCAACTTCAGAGACGGATTTCTGTATTTGGTGGTTTTACAACGAGGACAAGCTTGGTCATCCATGTTAGTGTTATATTTGGGTCCGAATTTCTGAAACAAAATAAGTCGTTTGTAAGTTATATTTGGTTAAACTACAGCAGAATAACTTTAAAACATTTTCCGCCGAAAATATAATAAGACAAGCCGATTTTTTAGTAGTTTGACACAAGTTTGTGAAGTTTGACAGTTTGTCGTTTGGGTCGCCAGTTCTGAAACAGATAAAAGTAAGTCTATACATATAGTTCATTAGTTTATTGATTAAAATGAGATTATCAGGTGTTACTCGTATAGATAACAAATATACATAATAACGAAAATTATTTTTTACGATTTTCGTATTTATTATGTATTTTGTAATTATTTTTTACATGTAACATTCCTGCAATGTTTGTCTAATAAAAACCCATTTCCAAACGCACATAGTGTGCGTTTTCTATTTATCGGCTGAATATAATGAGCCAATAATAATACACGAAAAAGTTTATGTTATCCAATGAAATCGGATAAAAGTTATAAATAAGTGAAGTGATAGCAGCAGCAGACTAAATTGTGAAATGTAAAACAAATAGTTTTTGTGTTCATTGAAAAGTTTTATTTGAATTGAATGTTTTACTTTTCATTTTCACTTAAAAGGTAAAAAGCATAATTTTGTCACTACTAAAACATAATAAGAAATATGAATTTAGCTATAAGGCAATTGCCGAGGCAATCATTTAAACTATGTGACAGATTTGCATATAAAAGTTTACCCAAACAGATCGCTATAACCTCAACATGTCCTGTTATACAATTACGGCGAAATTATTGCGAGGACAGGCTGGAGACTCGAAAACTGCCGCAGCTTATGGAATTCCCGCCTATCGTGTGGCCTTCTTTCCTCAACTTTATAAAAAATTGGATGTATGCGAATTTTATCATCAGACCGTATTTTGACTCGGAATTCAACTTAAACGAGTTCGTCGAAGCATCAAAACATGCCGTTCAGGTATTTATATTTGCGTCTTCTTTCAAAACATTGCTTGAATAATCATTAGTATCTTTAAAAATACTTCAGAAGTGTTGGATACATTTCCAATAATAAATTTACAGTTTAGCATTTTTATTTTGAAACAAAAGGCAGAAGTTTGCAGTATCTGAACCTACAATAAAACAAATTAAAAAGTCATTGTGAAATACTATCTGTGCCAAAAAGAGGCAACTAAAAATAACTATTTAGAATGTTTTTCATGAAAACATTCAACATATATTAAAAAAACAAGCAACTCGTCATAGGCATCTTGTTAAGAATGCTCATCCAGGTCAGATAGTACTCAAATGTGAGCCGGCCATTCATTAAAAATAATCCATTCAATCTTTGCTTTCTGCTATACTCCATTTAATAAAACATTAGACAAATAACTGTTCTCACCCTTTCGTTATTTCGATGTAAATGAAAAAAAAACTGTTATTTCACGATATATACAAAGCACTGTAATCTATTTACCATTTACATTAAAAAAATAACACTAAAGTGCAGTAATTTCAATAATATTACACAATAACTCTCATTATTTAGCCGTTATTTGTCTAATGCTATAATAAATGGAGTATAGTACTTTTGCATCCTGACAAAAAGCCAGACAATTGAAAAATGTCTGGGCATTTCATATTTCTTTTTTCAGTACTTATTTAAGGTTTTTATTTATTTACCTAAAATACAAGGGGAATAAAATCGGACATTTTCAGACATATCCAGATGGATAGTAACCCTAATTCCCCCTTTCTTATTTCCATGTTCTATTGCCATTAACGTCTACCGTCAGGTTGTTTCAGATGGCTTACAACGGAGTGATTTCAAGTCTCTTGATGGTCTGGTTGACAAGGAAGCTATTGCCGTGTTGAAGTCTGCCATCTCGAAGCTGTCTGTAACACAGAGACAGCTACTATCTATTGAAAAAGAAGATATCTTTTATGCTTTTCCTTACCAGGTATGTTTATAATTTGGGAGTTACTTAGGCCAAATTTTTTAAATGGATGGTTTTTGCCTGCCAATAATTCATGCATGACAAAAACAAACTACATAATTAACCAATTAAGCTAGTGTTTAGGTACTTAAGGCACCTGTCCCACTGCCACCGTCGACGAGGAAGCAACTAGCTATCAAAATTTTCTTGCTCAAGAAACATACAAAAGATTGTAGGTCCTGTAAGTAAAAGAGATACATTTATGAGAAATGATTTTATTAAAGCAGATAAAAATATATACTCTGGATAAACTTCCTATACTAAATTGACTAACAAACTATTAAAATAAAAATATAATAACCCAACCTTAGTAAAATGATTAACAATCTAAAATATGGCGATGAAAAATTCCAACGCATTGCTGTCCACTTGTAATGTACCCAAAAGACTGGTGGAATTGCCACGTTGTATGGCAATGCTTCTGCTCTGGCCGAGATTAAAGCCAGCCCTTGCACAGGAAGTGTCAACCAGCCGTTTGGAGATTTCGTTGAACAAACCCTCGGACCAAACATAATATTAATTGTTGATCGCTGACTGTTCACACCGCCGGCGAGTACACGTTTGTCGCAGCGACAAGAGCTATCAAAGAGCCGCCCACCCGCTGCACGTTGCTCGCTTACTCGTTTTTACTTGGTGGCTACTCGCTTGTCGTTAATCGCCGGCGCGGCTGTGAGACAGGTGCCTAAATCTTAACAGCTTGTATCTCGAACTTGTATTAAATAAGATATATTTACCCATTGATAATACAAGTTAAAATTAAATTAGCTAGAGAAACTTCGCAGACGTCATGGGCATAAATATCGAAACACGAAAAAACAAAAATGAAGTTCTTTTTTTTTTGGGGTCAACGACCGCTGGTAAGTAATAGTCCAATAAATAATTCGGGGTTTTTAAAGGATTTAAACGTCATTATAATTATTCCGGGATTTTAGAGGAGGTATTATCCACTCTATGTTACATTCTTTCTCGAAGTTTAGGTAAATTACCTCTACCTGTTCGGATCTCTGATCATGACATGTGTAGATATCAATACCCGGCACGTCTCACAGTGGAACGAATGTATGGGAGCGGTTGGACGTAGACATGTCCGAAAAAAAAGAGTAAAATTATGCCAAACTAATGATGCCATCTTATTCGATTACTTAATGCCTTCATAACTTGTGGTGATGAATTTCTTCATAACTCCCATATTTCGGGAGTAATTTGAGAAAATGTGAAATTTTACTATGAAAATGAGTGTATCGAGCTCTCTCCCTCCTGATTCCGGGCTTGTTTCAAGTAGCGGTCTCTAATATCATAATGCTAATACTAAGAGCTATATTTAATACTAAGACACATAGTGCGCCAAATGTGCACTTTCTGGGATAAAGAGTGATGTTTATTTTATAACACAATTTTTTTATTTTTTGTTTATTTTGTTGATTAAAACCGTTTTTCTAAAGGTTTACCTTATTACAATAACATTTCTGAGCAGCCAATTAGAGAAGATATAAGCTAATTAGGATATATAATTAGGGACTTAAGGTTTACATATAAAACTGATGCACTAATGATTACTGATAAGAACATTGCTATTATTTAATTACTAAATGGCTCTTAATACACTAATTTAGCATGCATCATTTACTAATTATCACAATAACTAATTACCTTGCAATATTTAACAAAGGATACCTGGGATACCTGGATTTTATATAAATAGGTCACTATTAGTAACTTTAAAATCAGTGTTGATTTACACCTCGTTGTATCCAAGCTAATCTCGCAATGTATTTTCCAAATTTTAATACAAATCTTGATATTCACGTTGCTTTATGCGCACGCGCACATAAAGATTTACGCGACTTTAACTATTTGTTCAGTGTTTTAAAAGATAACAGTTGTGTTCAGTTATGTGAAAGTGCTGAAACAAGTTTAAAAGACTGGTGTCGTCGATTTTGCTACCGCATTTATGCAAAATGGACACAGTCTGGAAGAAGCACAGATAAGTTTCGGAAGAAACATGAGATTTGGCTACAGGCTGCAATTCAATGGCCGGAATTACAGAATGAAAATATGGAACCTTCTACAGAAAATATAAGTGACGTCATCGAGCCCATAATTTCTCCTGCTAAATCTGATGCTTCAACTTGTACACATCCTAGTCCTCGTAAATCTTTTGAGGACCTTAGTAACCGGCAAAAAAGAAGACGCACTGAAGATAGTCTTTCATGCAGCAGTAGCAGCGCTGAAATTATGTTTTCGGCCGAAAGGGCGCTTCAAAAGGCAGGACAAAGCGATACAGCTTATGTTATGAAATACTTGACGGAGAATCCAGAAGAGGCCTCAAAAATCAAAGCCTTCATTGAAGGTAAATCAATTCAGGTACGGGAAATATCCCCTTTGAAGGCATTGGCTCTTTATGTATCGATGAACTTATCGAAATGGCGCTATAACACTCTTCGGGATTTCAACACTCAAGAAGGAGCTCTTCAATACCCGAGTTACTACATGTTGGTTAAAGAAAAAATTAAGTGCTATCCGGCCAAAGAAGATCTCACAGTTACAGAGAGCTCTGCAAAAATCAAATTACAAGCCTTGATGGATTTAACCTCAAGAAGACTTATTAGGTCGTTAGAAACCCCTGTTGATCCCAATCAACAGCTCGTATTGACCAGCAAATGGGGTTTTGACGGATCATCTAGCCAAAGCATTTATCATCAAAGGACGAGTGAAGATGAGCAAATCGATCTTGCTAGTAATTTTATGATTAGTCTTGTACCACTGCGGCTCGTCTCAAAAGGTGTAACAATTTGGGAAAACGAGCGACCATCTTCCACTTCATTTTGCCGGCCAATATTGTTTAAGTTTATAAAGGAAACCAAAGAAAATGTGCAGAGAGAGATGGCTGAAATCGAAGCAGAGATTGAAGCCTTAACTCCATCCACCATCACTGATGGAATTAGTGTCAAACACCAACTGCTGTTGACAATGATTGATGGTAAAATTCATTCCATTATATCCAATACAGCAGCTTCAGTGTGTGACATATGCAAGGCTTGTCCTAAAGAAATGAATAATTTAGAGTTAATCAAAGATAAACACGCAAACGAGGACATGTATAAATATAGCTTAAGCACCCTTCACGCTTGGATTCGCTCAATGGAATGCTTATTACACATTTCCTACAAATTAGACATAAAATCATGGCAAGTAAGGGGTGATATAGCAAAAAGGCAAGTTGATGACAGGAAGAAAAGAGTTCAAGAGGCTGTAAGAAGAGAAACGGGCTTACTTCTCGATGTTGTGAAACAAGGCAGTGGATCCACCAACAATGGCAACTCGGCAAGGAGATTTTTTGAAAACTACACTAAATCTGCTGAACTGACCGGAATAGATGCTATGCTTTTAAGAAAAATCTGTGTGATCTTGCAGTGTATTTCATCAGGAGAGAAGATCAACGTAACTAAATTCCGAGAGTTCTGCTTTGATACTGCTAAGCTTTACGTGGAGTTATACCCATGGTATTATATGCCTTCTTCACTTCATAAAATTTTAATGCATGGGCCAGACATAGTTCAGAACATGTCAATTGTGCCCATTGGTTTTCTATCCGAAGAGGCATCTGAGGCTAGAAATAAAGATTTTAGAAAATATAGAGAGGGGCATTCTCGAAAGCATAGCAGTATCTCATGCAATGAAGATATTATGCACAATCTTTTACTGTCTTCTGATCCACTTGTTACAAGTATCCGTCCAAAAGGAAATAAGTTTGTAAAAAAATCTTCTTTTAAGGAATTTTATGAGCTTACGGATTCTGAGAAAAGTGATATCGAATTTGTTAACATAAATGATTTAGCGGACATCGATTCTGAATTTGAATTAATTGATGATGATGATGATGACGAAGATAATTAAATGATGTTATTGTTTTAAAATGTGTAACTTAGTAAATTAGAGCTTACATCTTAATTATTTATTGTACTTTTAATGAAACTAGGTAATTTATTATCAACTTACTTAAAAGTCATACTCTCATCAGTTCTTGTGAATATTTTTGTTAATATATATTTCTGTATATATATAATATATTTATAGACCTCTTAATAAGTCTGTCTGCGGTTTAAAGTAAATACAAATGGGGAAAAAACGTTTTTTTTTTTAAATTTTCATTTCCTTTTATCCCAGAAAGTGCACATTTGGCGCACTATGTGTCTTAGTATTAAATATAGCTCTTAGTAATAGCATTACGATATTAGAGACCGCTACTTGAAACAAGCCCGGAATCAGGAGGGAGAGAGCTCGATACACTCATTTTCATAGTAAAATTTCACATTTTCTCAAATTACTCCCGAAATATGGGAGTTATGAAGAAATTCATCACCACAATTTATGAAGGCATTAAGTAATCGAATAAGATGGCATCATTAGTTTGTCATAATTTTACTCTTATTTTTCGGACATGTCTACGTCCAACCGCTCCCATACATTCGTTCCACTGTGCGTCTGCGGACTTTCGCTAACTAATTTAATTTGACCCTGTATAATTCAGACTATAAAAACATTTTATTTAAATTGCAAGTATTGATATTTATACGAACTATATTTTCAGATTGGTGTAATGTTTGACGATGCTGACAAACGTTGGGTGGAGATAACAATGTGCTACCACGTATTCAGAGGACTCAAACAATTAAAAGAAACCGGTGATCTTCCTGCTCTTACTGTTGGGTAGGTAACGTTTCATATTACGCCATAATTGCCGTGGATGTCACGGCAATTATCAGATACAGATAATCAATATATTTACAATAATTAATGTACTTATGGCGGTATCAACAACGCCACATGCGAACTACGCATCAAAGACCTGACGTCACAAATCCTGCATCGCGCTATCAGAGTTTACCAACAAAAGCTAGTCATCAGTCATAGATTTACACCAAATTTTTGACGTGACAACGTCTAATAAATCGATGAACGCCGGCTACATGTACGAAAATGTCCGGTTACGCTCATTGTACCTTGCGCCGCACGTTAAAACTATCGTCCGTAAACCAACTTTACAGACAACCAATTTTTATGATTAAAAGCAACTACGATGTAGAACATGTAGGTACAGGTTTTTTTTTTTTTTAACAATTTTTGTAAATATTTAATTTGATTATCTGTTGTACGAATTTACACCAGGTTTTTATAATTACCAATAAAAAGTGATTAAAAACAACTACGATGAAGAAAAATTGGTTTGTGTCCCTTATAATAGGTATCACTTATCTACTAATAAAACCACATTGGAAAATTCTGACCGCCAACCCCCTCATCGCGGTTGTAAGACAGACTGCGATGAGGAGGGCTGGCGATCCACGCCGCAGTGAACAGCGGTTTGAAGTGGAGGCAATAACTTCCCAGTCGCCACCCGGTGACAACTGGGAATTTTATTCCCGATTGCCACCTGGGTGGCAATCCATGTCGACTTGGAATGTTCGTCGAAATAGCGCAAAAATTATAAGCAGTCCCATACAAAACTTTGATACATAGGTATTTAAAACGCAAATGTATGGCACGGCGGGCACGGCTGATAATTTTCTCACAATTTGGTGGTCTGGACCCTTAAATATGACCACACGTTTCTGATACATGCTGTATATTCAAGTTATCTAAACTTTATCTGTATGAACTTAGCCCGCTTTTTCCACAATCCAATAGTAATGACTCAATGTTTTTAACTTACAGTGTACACCCAGAATATCAAGACAAGATATACATACTAAACTACAGATTTATAAGAGAGTTCACTAAAGGCGTAGAAGACAGTTGGTGGGTGAATATTGTGAACCACTTCCAGCCACACTCGTTAATAAAGAAATAGTATATTACTTACCAAGGGCTGTAAAAGAAAGCCCGAAATCGCAGGTATTTGTGACCCGAGCCGCAGGCGAGGGTTGTAAATATGCGATAGAGGGCTTTCTTTTTACTGCCCGTGGTGAGTACACAATTTTACGTCTTCACCTGGCCACAATGCGAGTTTTACTGTACGCGTAGCGTGCGGTAAAACTCACATTATGGCCAGGTGTGACGTAATAATATTTTTGATGTTTTAATGATATAGGTATGAAGCTTCAGACAGTGTAAAATAAATGCAGTTGAATTGTTTTTAATGTTCTTTTATTTACTTACAGATATAGTTAATTGGCTTTGCCATAACTGTTTATTGTCTTTACCATAACTGTTTATTGTCACGTCTGGTAAGGTCAGATGAGGAAATGTATAGAAGTCTCGCTCGCACAGAGGCTGTGACCACGGCTGTGCGAGTGAGATATCCATGCGCGGTTTAGCATACCTCCCTACACAAAATAACTCTTACCGACTATTTTATAGCGAAATGCAAGCCCTTTAGGGCAGATATTAGAAGAAACTTCTATAAAAAATCTTAGCACCAAATTTTCTTAAATTCTACTTCAATTTAAAACACTACGCAATATTCCTTATACTCTTGTATTGCTTCTCGCAAGTTATTCAATAGCGTCTCGGTATCGCCTGAAAAAAGAAAGATGATTCAATGTTAGCACCATTTGAAAGATTGCCCGATAGAATAGTATTTTCTCTTTGGTCTGAATAAGTCGATCTGTATTTGACTTCTATGCATAATAATTGGAAACTACATCGCGATAGTTTCCAAACATAATGTATAAGCAAATATGTTTTATTTTTAAACAATTTTAATACCCACATAAAGTTCAGTTTGCACTACAACTCATGACTTTTTCAGTAGTACTGGTTATTCTGAAATCAACTTCATTTTTACTAGCATAAAGTTGATATTCGTTTATGTGGAAATAACATAAATTTGAAACAAGTGTTTGAATAGACTTTAGTAATGGAACTAAGCGCCGCACTGGCACTAAAAATAGGTAATAGAATATTGTTTTTTATTTTATTTATTTAATCTATAATGTTACAGTTTATTGTTGTGGCAGGTGCTTAACAAATATTGGTCAAAATTAAAAAAAAAAGCCTTGCCCCTCACTAGAAATTTCTCCTGTATTGTGGGTGCGTTTACAAACATTATAATCTCACATACACAAACAGCCAGACCCGGAACAACTACTTACAGATCATACAAATATTTGTTCCGTGCGGGAATCGAACCCGCGACACGCAGCGCAGCAGTCAATCGCTTAACTACTGCACCAACCATGCCGTCGACCTCTGGTGGGTGTACAATAATAATATGAAAATAAATAACAAGAATATTCTAACATAGACAGGATTAACAGAAAACTAAACTATTTATGTACAAGAACTATTCGAATACAGGGTAAGGTAGGAATAGGTACTATCGTGGACAGCCGAATCGGCTCACTTTCAAAACAAAATCCCGTGCTCATGGTGCCCACATCTGCAGTGCTATTCTGTTCAAATCTCACCGTGAAAACCTAGGTGAAGTGAGTTTGAATGAATGAGCTTTAAATTTTGTCAATCCCTAGTCTCATGGAATGACAGTTCACTTCGAGATCACTTCATCTAAGTTTTCATGGTGAGATTTTTACAGAATCGACCGGCTGTTTACCTCCCCTTTTTGCATCAACCAATAAAAAACAAAAATACATAGGATTATTTTGTTTAAATAATTTATTCAGCCTCATTACAATGATCACAAAAAAGACCCAAAGACGAGAAACCGACTGAGGACCGAGCGCTGCAAGCAAAAATAGTCCATACGGTGGTCCGAGTCGCCCGTCCGCGATAGTACACATAGACATAGTTGAAAAGAAAGTAGGTAAGAGTCTAGAAAGTCTATACTGGTGTTGAACAATTAACTAACCTGTTGTAGGATCATACAGAGATCTTTTCTCAACACCACACTGCACTTTGATAGGCCTTTGCTTCTTCAGCGAGTTTTCGACATCTGAAACATAAGTTTAAGAATTGTTTTTCAGTAAGAATGTCGCTTTTTTTTTAATAATAATAATAAATTTGTGCCTAAACAGTCAATTTGACTTAGCTTAGGCTTTTTGTAGTAGAATTAGCCTAGCCTTTTTCTAGTAGATTTTCTGATAAGTTGTGGTTTAAATTATCAAATTAGAAACTTGTAAACTTATTAGACTAAGAGCTATTTTAAATTAAAAACAAATCATTACCTTCATGAACCTTATCCAGCAAACTGCTAACATCTAAATCATCATCCAACCTCGAACACAATGCATTAACATACTGGCTGGCTCCTGGCACAATCTTGTCCGTATCACCAGTCTTCAACTCATAAGTCTCATCCGTATTGATGGTGGTAGAACATTCTATCTGTAGGACTTCGTATGCAGCCTGCGAAGACTGAGTTGAGTATATGATGAGTAAGTTCTTGTGGGCTGTGTAGTCTTCTACAGTGTGGATTGCTCCATAGATTTGGGGGTTTGCTTGCCTGTAAAGTTTTATAAGATGGAGTTTATGTTGGATAGACTTACTGGCTCAGTACTTTACGTATATTCTTGCACACAATGTCACTAGGTGGGCTCACGGAATAAAATGAATGCATGGATGCATTGTACTGGGCTTGGCAATGAGTGCATGAAAAGATAGATGAGATCATGAAGAGGGATGGCGCCTTATTGAGTCTAGTCAATCACCAAAGTAAAATTTTGAATTGATTCTGCTTCTGCTGTCTGCACCAAATGAGATCAAGATATCCACAAGTCAAGAAATTTTTACCTGTCCAAATAAACCCTGCACATATCCATAATTAATATTCCCAATTCAGGTTTGCATCTCGCCATTTCATTTAGTACAAAGTTTTCAGTAACACAGTGGTCTAAATTGATGTTTTCTGCAGGACAGTCTATTCCTAACATGCATTTCGTGTTGCATAGCTGGCAACCGTGACCAGCGTAGAAGAAGAAGCCTGGAAAAATAATAGTTTATGATGGTTAAATCATTTAGATATAGCATTCAGTTCATTATAATTAACAGCAAACATATTATGATGTTCCATGCAGGACAAAAAAAAATTGCTGATATGAATATCTATTATCATTGTGACTGACCAATGATTACTACCCCACAGCGATTTTTATTATAAATAATAATAATAATTATTATTATTAGTGCCAATTATGTGTGACAGTGAGTTGTAGCCTGTTTTAAATAAATAATATTCTGTGTCCATCCATACTTAACTTTACTATAATATTATAAATTCGAAAGTAACTGTCTGTCTGTCTGTTACCTTTTCACGCCTAAACCACTGAAAAGATTTCGATAAAATTTGGCAGGGAGATAGATTGCATCCCGGGGAAGGACATAAATAGTTTTAATCGACATACCTCGCGGGCGGAAGCTAGTATTTAATATATTGCCTAAAACAACCTGTTAATCAAACTAGATCATCATCAGGACACGTCTTTAACACAACAAGCCAGTTCAATTAATGTTATAAGAATGAGGTACTTACAATAAGAGTTTTCTTCCAACAACTCAAAAATCTTTGACAGAATAATTTTCAAAGTCGCGCTTGTACTGTTCTTTATTTTTATAGCAATAAAACCAATATTCTTCAAATGCGAGGCTAATGAATCACAGTCTATGGATGGAGTGGCTAACTTTGACAAATGTGTGTATTTTTCATTGGCCACTAGAATAGCCACTTTGGACTGCGGTTTATAGAAAGTGGTAATAGTTTTAACATTGTAGGATTCGGTCACAAGTTGCTTGTAATGTTTTACGGAGAGGCCTGAGCGGTCTAATGCTTTTATTAGTATTTCACCTGGTTTCTTAGAGTCGCTAAATACAATCCTGAAATTTTTAAAGATCTTTCTTTTAGTAAAGGTGCGCATAACATAACACAAATGTTATCTTTTGTAGATACTGAAAAAAGGAACTTACAATTCAATTTTGTAATTAATCGTCGCTAGTTTTGCTATAATTTCACACTGATGTAAACTTAATTCTAAAGCCTTTTGGTATTCTCTATAAGACAAATTCTGTAGTAAAGACATTTTTGAGATTACAACAAACGAAGAAAAATATCGAAAAAATAAACAAAAATTGAAATAACAATGACAACAAACCCTAAACAGATGTTTTTGACATTTTGGTCCTCATTCAATTTTTCAATCCTTTCAACGGAATACACTACACAAACAGGTTTCAATTTTTTTAGAGTTCAGTTTTTCTTACATAATATTAAACTTTATTATATTTTGTCTTCAATTGGAGTTCAATTGTATCTAATATAAAAGAAAATAAACCCAGTTTTCCTGTAAAAATAATATATTAGTTATTTAAATATCATTCGATTGACTTGTTCGTAGCGAACACGAACAGAACACAGAAACGGAACGAAAAACTTTAAAATGGCGATCGGTGTGGATACGTCAAAATGGAAGCCTAGAAAAATAATAGGAACACCAGCCTCAAAATTCAGGAATATACTTGGTGTAGGCTTAATAAGTGTTGGATTAATAACCGGAGTGTTTTTCCAGTATGTATAGTAATTGACCATTCAGTGTTAATTTTTGAGGTTATAAATTACATTTGAATGCTTCACAACAACGACTCCTTAACTTAAAATATTATGATGACTTAATGTAACAGTACCTATTGCACATATTAATGAGGAAAAGAATATTGCTCCAGTTACTATTAAAGTTACAATTTATTTTTTATTTTTAATAACATGTCTTGTCAGTGTAATAGAATTATTTATTATTATCATTCTCCTACTGCACTCATCTTTCGACATTTAGAAAATGGACTCTAAAATGATGATCTACCCATTTATCATTTAGATCACTCTTATTCGCAATTTTCAGCCCAAAAATGATTGTCTACTTTAATTTTTAGCTTTAGCCCCGTGACGAAAAATATACGGGCATCAGTGGAAGGATTATACGAAGACCCTATAGAGGAGGTAGAAAGAAGACTCATGATCGCCAGCGGACTGCCAAACCGTACTGGAGACGCAATCAGGAAATACATGGACGAAAGCCAAAGGCCAGATCTACCAGACAAATAGATATGAGCATAGATAGCAATAGGTAATATTTGTTTAAATTTTTATTTATCATGTAGTTAATAAAATAGTACAATATATAATTTGTTTTATTTTTGTTCCTTTTCAGTGAATGTGTAAGAAGCAAATATTTTACTGGCCAGACTGATATGGATGAGAGTCTTTCAGATTTTCAAGAAGCAAAGAAAAGTTGTAAAGGTCCAAAACCTGCTCAAAAACCTGCCAAATCTAAGACTAGAAAGGTAACTAAACGCATCAAGGGTCAGAAAGATATAAGAACAGCTTTGAAAGGAAAGAAAAATGAATTAGTATCATACAGCAAGGAGTTTGATACTGTCTGTAAAAAGTCTGGCTTAGACGTTGATTCGGAACAACTGCAGTTAGCTATTGCATTGTCGAAATCACTCCAAACTGAATCAAATAACCCTGAAACCTCACAGGCAGTATCCTCTCAACAAAGAGTAGCAAAAATAAGAAAAACTTTACAAGAATATGGCTTCAAAGTACCTGAAGCTAAAATAACCGCTGGTAAGAAAACTAAAAAGTATAGAAAGAAGTATAAACTTCTTACTGTTACAGAAGAAGAGAAAAATCAAAATATTACAAACAAATACACAAGAATATTGTTTGAAAATATTGATCATTCAAAAGTAGAACAAAACAGCTCTAATAATCAAGAATCTGAATGTAGAGTTTTCTATATTGCTTCAAGTACTCCATATGAATGCATGAAAGATAATAACTTATTCTATGTAGATAATTTAGTTGAAAAATCAACAACAAATGGTTCTCTACTAAGGGATTGGTCAGAAATTCCTGGTAGGCCTGAAAGTCCTAAGCTTATTGATACTTTTATAATGAATTTCAAAGAAATCGATTGCTCACAAGATGAGCTGGATATCATACTAAGTGGGCCAATCAAATCTGTTAAAGATATCTTTGCTTCTAAAGAAATTGAATATAGGAAGAAATGTAAAGAATGTGATGTACCAAAAATTGTAATAGAAGATGAAGTGAAAGTAGTCAGTGATGATGATGATAATGATCATAAAGTTGCTGTAGCTGAGAACAAATCACCATTTCAAAAAGCATTTAATATGGAGTCACCAGTCAAAATGTTTAATATAATGTCACCAGTAAAGAGAATATTTGAAGATAAAACACTGGCAAGTGAGGAGATTGAAATTTTATCTCCTATCAAGCCAGCAATGAGTAATAGTCCTTCTAAAGAAGTAAAAGATGTAGAAACCAGTAACAAGCTAACATTTACTCAACAGTACAGAAGTTGTTCTCCAGATATTTTTGATGATGAACTATCATCCATAATGGAAACTACAAAACCTATAATTGTTTTATCACAAGATCTTAAAACAAAAGTGTTTTCTCAAGAAATCATGGATTTAACTCAGTGTGCTAACATTATACCATCACAAAATTCCGACAAAGTCATTCAGCTGTCCCAGAATGTAACGAAAAGGAGGTCGAATGATTTTATGGAAATAACTGATTGTATTGTAGGTTCCTCACAACCTATACGAAAGGAATTGAAAGAGATAGATTTGACACAAAGTCCTGAAGACAGGGTTGTAATAATGGAAAGAGATCATAGTATTAACATAGATGATAATATAGAAAATGTAAGTAGAAAATTTTGTACATATGGAAAACAAAATGCTATAGACAGTATCAGCCAGAATATTACAGATAAACAACAAATAACAGTACTTTCAAACCATCCAAATACTTTACATCAAACTGCAAAAGAAAATATTGATTTGACTCAAAGTTCCAATGAAGATGATAAAGGAATACCAATAGAAGAACATATCCAAACTCCAGTTAAAAAAGCAGTAGAAAGTATGGATTTGACTCAATCTTCAAATTCCACTGACATCAGTCTACCTTTAGTTGATGTAGCCAACTCGCAATCTCTAGCATCTTTGGATGATACAATTATAGTTGACAAAGACGAATATATTGCCAATGGTAAAAATAAGAAATCCATAGTCCATAATAATGAACTACACAGTAAAGTTTTTGATTTAACTTGGGCTCAAGATACTTCCGTAGAATATAATCCTAGCCCTGTGAAGGTAGGAAATACAGAATCATGCAGTAACAGCAGTATTTATGAAGATTTTGTGCATGATCATTCAGAAAACACCGAAAATAGTAAAGAAATTCAACAACAAAATACTGATATGTCTAAAGAACAGAATAATAGTTTACATAATGAAAGTAAAGAATCCAATGATGATATAGATTTAACCCAAGGTTCAAGTACTTCTGAAGAAATACTTTTGTCTCAAAGACCAATCACAGTACTTGATAATGTTCCTAACAACAGTAGTCTGGGAAAACAGGATGATGTATCAATTGATTATGATGAAATTATAATAGAAGACAATATTTGTGAGAAAGAGAGCTTCAGAGAAAGTGAGAAAGATAGTAGCAGAACAGGGCTAAATGATTCGTCGAAATTTGAGATTCACAATGATATAGAAATTGTAGATGAAAATAATGATGCTGATATAAATTCAAGTCAAAATTCCGAAGTATTTCAAATCTCAGATAAGGAATTGGATTATTCCCTTCACAAATCAAGACATGATTTCGCAAGTAACAATTTCAATTTCGTCAAAGGAAGTGACAAAGATAAAAAAAGTGTTGACGTAAATTACGATTCGTCCAAATCTGAGGTGCATAATGATATAGAAATTGTAGATGAAAACAATGATATTGATTTCAATTCAAGTCAAAACTCCGAAGCATTTCAAATCTCTGATAAGGAATTGGACTATTCTCTGCACAAATCTATATGTGATTTTCAAAGAGACAATTTTGATTTTGGCGGTATATCTGTTTTGGATAACGTGACTAAACTTGGAAGTTACAGAAAATCTTTGAGTGAAGGATGTCAACCATATTTTACTGAAAATAAACATGATACTGTGGAGGACAGTTTTCTTCCTGACGTTTTAAAAAAGACTGAAAATAAAATTATAGAAACAATACAATTGGACATTGATAAAGCTGAAGGCATTAGTCCAATAAAAGTTCAGGAAGTACTAAAAAGTAATAATGGTATAATCAATATAAAAACACCTAAAAATAGTGAGTATATTATAAAGACTGTTGATGTTACGCCAGTGGCTGATTACGCATCTATGTCTACGCCGCAACGGAATAGAGAATTGGATAAATATGGATTGAAACCTTTCAAAAGAAAAAGAGGTGAGAGTCTTTTGATAACTAAAGATATTTCGAAACCATTTGCGTTAGTCTTCATCATCCTCTGCCTTTCTGCAGATTTATTTGGGGTTGGCGCAGCTTGTATTCTTCTTCTTCTTCTTCTTTCTTTCTTGTTATTAATTTTAAAACACTTTTAGCCTTCGTCTAGGTCGTCATCTTTTTTTGCCATATCATCATTCAGTTTATGACTCTGTTTAGATTGATTGACGTGTAAACTCAGGAGCCCTTTGATTTTTTTAATTCCTTTTATAATGCAACACTGAATTTATGTTTATTAATTTTTTTGAAATTTCTCCTATATCAGTAACTTTGATATTTTCCAGCCATACAAATCCTCACGCACCTTTATAACCAAACGCATCCAACAATACAACAGCTTGTCGACGAGGATCAACCATCGCCTTCTAAAAAACCAAGAACAAATACATATACACAAGAATCGCCACAGAAACTGATCACATCACCAGAAAATTCACCTTTGCCAAAAACTCCAGTGAAATCTCCAAGAAAATTTGTTTGTAAGAAGCCAACACTGTTGGCAACACATGAAACAAGACTACATGCTTCACCTAGAAAGACTGGTGAGTTAGAAAGAGTTAGAGACATATTCTCTGCACCATCTCCTATAAAACCTAATGAGTTAGACAGAGATATATATATTTTGTCTCCACCATCTAAAAAAAAAGCATGTTCCAAAGCACCAGTGAAATCTCCAAGAAAATTTGTTTATAAGAAGCCAACTCATGAAACAAGGCTACAAGTTTCACCTATAAAACCTGATGAGTTAGAAAGTGATGGCAATAGGTTCTCTGCAATATTTACAAAGACTAGTAAGTTAGAAAGAGATAGAGATATTTTGTCTGCACCATCTTCTTCAAAGACTGATGAAAAAGAAATAGTTACAGATGCATGTGGATATGAAGTGACTAGTGAAGTTGCAGTTGTAAAAAGTGTTGATAGCAGTCCTGACGATTGGGTGTTTCAGAAGAGGGAGAAAGCTAAGGTAAATATTAAATAATCATTAAATTAAACTTTAAAGCTAAGTTAAGCGGACCGAAAGGAGATCCATCGAGTTTTATAATGACATTGAATAATTAACTCTATTCTCAGTAGCATAAAGCGCAAATACGTCGATGTTCCTGCAATTTCGCACTATAAGGCACAGAAAACAAAGTTAGTTATACATGTCATTATAAAATCTTTAGCTCTCTGATCACCTCGCCTATGTGTTGACCAATTTTATAACGTAACACCACTCCAATAATTATGTTTTAAGCCCCATCACAAGCACAAACCCAAACTCTGGGCTGCTACTGATTCACAATGGAAAAACTTATCAAATAAATTAATGGAAATATTAATTTTAAAATATACTAAAAATCGATATAAAATTCAACAGGTACACTCATGCCGCGTACCGCTACACATAGCCTTTCATAACTACGTACTAAGCCGACGCTCTTTGAGAGAAGCGATACTCAAGTACGAGCCAGTCAACATCGATGTTATACACAAAGATTTGGTGGGGTATGGACACCGTTATGATCCTAAGGTAAGCCTAAACCATTGAAATCTTTTCGAAGTATTGGCGTGCCATTTACGTCAAGCACAATAAGCCTTTTCATCTGTGGGCTTGACTTAGCTTCCTAATCAAATCAAATAAAATCTTTTTATTGTGGGCATTAGGTCAATTACAGATCCATTATGTCCTGCCTAGTAGGAATTTACTGCTTGATTTCGAATGTCATATGCCCGATGGCTAACTCCCCGAAGTCATCAAATCGAACGTCCGTTTCGCCGAAAAGCCATTGCAACGATAGTCCTATCCTAAAGAGGGCGCATTCCTGTTTTCCGAAAAAAAAAAAAAAAGTGACGTATGATTGCAACTATTATACGTACAGTCAGTATACACAATTAGCTGACCTATAATAGCTTGCATAAATGGTTGAGATTTTTTTGAATACAGATCGATAAGATTTTATAATTCTTAATTTAATTTAAATACCTATACGAAATCTACCCAAAACTAGAAAAAAAATTAAAATCGTACGATTTGTTAGTAAAAAAATCACAATCATTTATGTAAGGGGGGGTCAGTTAATTGTGTATACTGACTGTACGACACGTATTCGGGCGACGATCACTTTTAAATAGACGCGGCTGTCGCCCCTTGGAGTAATTTGTCGGGTTTATTAGGGAATAAATTAAAAGTAGTTTCTTAAACAAAATTGTTTAATATCATCCGTCTTATAATATCAATTCATTCTGTTACAGGATCTCCTCAAATTCTTGGACAAGAAATGCATAACAGTAAAAACAACAGATAAAAACGCAAGGAACAATAAAAGATAGCACAAACATAATCATGCAAAATATTTTGTAAATATTTGTAATATAAAGTACAAAGTTTTTAACAAATGATTTGTTTTAAACGTATTTATTACCTTCATTACTTTATTCAGACATTTCAGAGTTCTGAATCGAATCGAGTCGTATTCGATTCAATTTTATTATGGTATGGTGGCCAGTACATCAAGTTCCCACAAACTGTCAAAAATTCCTCGTTCGATTTTGAACTTAATCGTCAACATTTTAAAGTTTAAAATCGTTTGGAGAGAGTTTCGTGCAGCTTGGTGTGCTGGTATTGTACCTACACTTATTCGAATCAAAATCGATTCTAATCTAACTCGGTGTCGTAAGTTGATCAGAGGCCTAATTGCGTAACACACTATCAGTAGGAATCGGTTTCATTTTGACAGTTCAACAAAATTCATTGCGTTATTCACGTTGTTGAGTAAACAAATTTTCGAACATAATGAAGCAATGGATTAGCAATCTGCTTCAAAATCATTCAGATTGAGATTGATTGTGTGTAACGCAATTAGGGTACAGTTTGACATGACGTGTAGAGTGACGAAATTTAATATTAACTTTTTAGTCTATGACTGCGATATACCCATTTATTTATTTAAAAAAAAAAAAAAGTTTAGAAATGTTTAAGGTGGATGCGCTGTGGTAGCCCGCGAAATTCAATTTTTCTTGGGTTTTTTGCAATTTGCAGGTCCGTGTCAGGTTGTATCTTGACGAAATCTAATTTAGAAAGATGTATTGATGATTCATTAGGTTAAAATTTTGTAAATATATATGTTTTATTGTCGCGTATAATATTTAGATCAAGATACAACCTGACACGGACCTGCAAATTGCATAAAATGCAAGAAAATTTGAATTTCGCGGGCTACCACAGCGCATCCCCCTTAAGCCAAGTGCACCTTATAGCCGCAACCGAACGCAGCGCTATGCATTTTCATACAAAAAAGTACTGTGCGGCCGCACCGCACTGCCACACCTGCCTGTAATGCGTTTGCTCATAGAAAATGTACGAAAGTGATGAAGGAGAATTTTTGCAATTAGTTTACAATCTGTGCGAGCCTTTAAACGTCAAAAAACGTGTGGCTAAACAGACGTTTATCTATAAACAACATTTATAAATAAAGTCAATATTATCAGGAAATGTCAAACCAGTGTAAAAGTCAGTAACTTACAATTTATTCTCAAGCTTACCCACTACTGATCATCAGCTAGTTCTGGGGTTGATTTTAAATTAAAATAATTAAAAATACATAACCTAAACATAAACCTAGAGATCTAATAAAATCACAAAGCCAGATTTAGGCCTTTAACCATAGATAACAAACCAAAATGTGCCCAGCACGGCACGGTCACAACTACATGACAGACTTATACGTAAATTTGATCGATGAAGTTTGTAAATAAAGCTCATTTTTTTTTTCTTTCTTTTGCTAATTATGTTCCTTGACTTGTTTTAATTTATATTAGTTGAACTTCTTTCTTTATATTTCATCTATATATTAACATAAGATAACAAAAACTCGAAAGAATGAATTCGTATCTTGGCGCCGAGGGCACGTTTTTTTCTTTTTTGACGTGGCGGTCAAAAGGTAAAAAAATATAATGTTGTTTTCTAGTTTTAGACCACGTTTCATTTTATAGACGGTAAAGCATTTATTTCAATTAAACCATTCACAGGCACTTGTGAATTGTCAAGAAGTCGGTCAGTTAGTCGCAGAAAGTTGAAGCTAGTTAATAAACAAGGGTATAGATTCTCTTTAGAAATAATATAAAGTCGCTCGTAAACCCAGAATATTGTCTCATCTCTTTTTTTTTTGAGTGAAGAATCTTAAAAACATTTTTCAAAAACTACACTCAAGATCTGCATCAGAGTTAACTGTATAATGGGGATCTTAACAGATTCAAAAAAAAAAAAAAAACTTATGTAAGTATCGCTTATTTTCCAAGAAAGTTATATGGCAGAAAAAATAGTTTCTACAATCTACACCTTATATTTAACAAGTCCTTTATGTCTGAGTGAAAAATAATTCGTATTACAAAGGCACTCTATGCCGTACACTGATTAAGGAATACAGTCTATACAAAATAGACGCACTGAAAGACTGACTTTGTGGATAATTCGGTAATATCAGCACTTTTTGTTTTCATCATTTTTAATGGAAAAATGAATGACTGAATTTACACACATAGCCGTACAGAGTCACGGCTCGTCATCACAATTAGAATTGACAGGTCTTTATTTCGTAGCAATATGAGCGGTATTTGAGTTCAAAGTGTAAAACACCGACCTTTTCGCATGTTTCATGACCGCAATTACTGTTGGGATATCGCTAAGCCCCCGTAAGGGGCGTGGCTAGCGGAGTCGGAGCATAGCTCCCCATCCACGGAGGGTATGCGGAGGCCCATAAAATGGGGGCTCTCTTTGTGTGGGCTCAGGGCCTACACATTTTTTTTTTTGGTGCGACTAATCGTACCCATATGAGTGGTTGCTATGATTGTTTCTATAGGCGCGCCACAACACTGATTCACAATACCGCTTTCTTCGCGACATCTCGGCGGTCTGTCCCCGCCAGATGAGACCCCCAGTTATCTGGGGGAGGCCCAACGACGACGACCAGCGACGAGAATGTCGACTCGACGCTCCTACGGGTTCAATGTAGCCTCTGCCCGACCCGCTTATAGAGCCAGCCGATGGCGTCCCGGGCAGAGGCGGAGTAGAAGTATGTGGGCGGCATTGTACTATAATGTAGCACCGCCCAGTGTATATACGTGTGTCGCAGCCCGTGCTGCGCCTCCACTTGTATGTATAGATGCGTTGTGACCGCGATTGCCAACGAGTCTTGGCGTTAAATATAGTAATATTTCCTGGCAACACTTAGGGCTAGTTTCACCAATAAAACTGATCGCAATCAGCATATTTCCGCCGTATTCCATATTACACTGTAGTCAATTTGAGCGTGCTTATACGCGTACCGAATTGGCGTGAGCGCGATAACGATGTCCCGTGAATCGTCATAGATGACGTTATGACATGTGCCATCTTGCGATAACGCCGACCATATCCTTTAGTATTATCACCGTGAGCGCTGTCAAACTGTCAGCAGAAAACAAAACAGCAGTCATAATCGTGATATTCTAAATCGGAACGCAAATTATTGATGTGAGCGATAAGAGCGATTATGGCCTTATTCGGAATGCAGTGTTCATTTGAGTTCAAGATCTCGCAGTGTCATTATTTTATAACAATAATGACACTGACAGCTCTCGATCTCGGTTTAGATGTGCTGATCGCGTTCAGTTTAATTGGTGAAATTCGGCCTAAGACATTGATTTGAAACATGAAATGTTGCCAAAACAAAACATCACATTTCCGAACCCACAAAGCTACACCTTCAATGCATTATTAATATTCGCACTTTACTATCTAAGTTCTAAGCTAAATGTCATTTCTTCAATAACCCTGCTTGTTGTATGACTTGCCTCGTCGCGTTGTTGATGTGTCTGAATCTGTCGGGGCCTAGCTGTATGCCACCGTACCTGAGGAGATAGAAAAGTGAGGTCAGTAATGTAGCCAGTAGTAGGTGAAAGAACATTATAAATAACGAATGCGTCATGTTCGTGAACGGGCGCCGTCAGTAGGGACTGGTCATCTCTTAGCTTATTTTAATTTTTCATTAATTGTGTTTTTATTTTTATTACGGACGCTTTTAACGTGCAAGCTTTTCTACATTGTTCTCACATGTATAATTTCAACATGAATATTATACAATACAATATTTTGTTTTAAAAGAGTGTCCTTGCCCATTCTCCTCCATAGGAATCTACTAAGCCTTGGAATGGGCAACTAGCTTCATCTTTCTGACTGCCCGACCACTTGAAAATTCAAAAGTGCCCGTAATAGATATATATTTTTTTTTTTTTTTTTCTAAATTGCAATTCTCATGGAAACCTAGGTTTCCTGTGGCTTCCTCAATAAATTTAGATCCCCAGCCAGAGCATATACTTATAATCTAAGCGACTACACGCTAAGGGCACCCCCTGTGGGGTAAGGACCTCGGCTTAGGGCGTCGTTGGGGGAGGACAGCAAGGGACAGGCTGGATCGGATTAACATAATTATAGTAATCGTCATCATTATTTTAGCCGAAAGACGTCACAATGCTGGACATAGGTCTCCCCTTAAGTTACGATAGGCCCCATTGCCAATGTGTGTTCCTACTCAACCAATTTTTTTATTTATTGTTACGGGACTTAAATCTTTTTCCTTGGACTCGTCGACCTACATTATCTCCGAGTATTTCTGGATATTCTGGCTAACAGCAGTTGTACAGGTTAGAAATAATATGTAGTGTGACCTAGAAAAGCCTGGCTTTGCTGAATAGTCTAACTTACCATCGCGACACAACAACAATGGTATTCTTCTGGTCCAATATCTGCAGTAGATGCAGCATCCTGCCCCCTGCGTGCGCCTCGCCGTCATCGTCACAATCCTGCAGTATGCTCGCGCCCTTAGCTGTCTTACGTTCTATACGGTATGCGTACATGTTGTGTGTGGCGTTCATTATTTTCTTGTTGAGTTTAAGTTTTGTTAAGACGGCGCTGGAAAATGTTAAAGAAGATTTTTTATAGATTGTAAATACATTCTCATAGACGATTGTTGCATGATGTCTTTATTTTGTCATTTATACAAATACAGAGTTGTGGCAGGTGGCAGCCACGATCATAAAAGATGCGAGTAGGACAGTGAATATTTACCAATACGACACCAGAGGTCTAGATTTTAGACCTCTATACAGGCTCGTGTTGTCTCGCTCCCTCGTTTTATGTTATTGGCGTTTAGAATAGTAAAATATAGTCAATGCAACTAAGAACTAAATGTTCGCACTGCTGGACATAGGCCTCTCCAATTGCAAGCCATTCAGCTCGGTTCGCGACAACTCTCATCCAGCTGCTACCAGCCACCCTGCGAAGATCGTCGCTCCACCTATCCTGAGGACGTCCTACCTCCTTAAAGAGTTTGCTAAACAAGAAATGAAGATCCTATAATAATTCTACTTACTTAACATCTTCCATACAGTGTACTTCAGCCGCATGTCCTTGGAAGGAGCTCTTTCTGTCTATTATCACTTCACCGTGAGTTATGTCAGGGCAGTTGATATCTAACTGAAAATAACATAAAAACTTATGAGATAAGAGGTCAGTGGTGTTATCTTTGTTCCGTAGTAAGAGTTAATAATTGAGACAGAAATAACAAATTAAGGGAGATGTTTATTTGAAGAGTGTCATTCTGAATTTCGACAGTTAATTATTTCGACACGGTCTTAATTTCGAAAAACAATAGTTCGACTACTCATTGCTTCGACAGAACATATATTCGACAAGCATTAGTCCGACAGAACATACTTCGACAACACACACCTTCGAAGAACACTACTTCGACAAAAGCCTTCTTCGATATGCACTTGTTCGGCGGATCTCTATTTCGATGAAACATACCTTCGACATGATACTGCTCTGAAATGTGGCAATAACAATTGAATTTCGCTTTATGGTTTTAGGTACAAAATAAAAACATAACAAATAATCAATATTATGTTTTTAATTATAACCAGTAACAAATCTTTGTACAGTTATATTTTTGAACGGCCTATATAACGATATATATATAAATAAACAATACTAAAAATAATTTTGGTGTATATCCTTTTTACCCATTGATGTACTACACTATTTGTACTTTGCACGTTGCACTCGCAGCGTATGTAGTGAAGCTACTGCGTGGCGGGGCGCATAACCCGGGAGTGCTGCGGCACCTGGAATTTTGCGTGCCAGACCGGTATGTGTGGAAGCGGCACCGCCCGCCCCTGCTTGCTGTGCCTGTAGCCAGAACCAATCTACTGGCGAGAACTCCTCTCACTAGAGCCATGCGTGTGGTGAACGAGGTTCACAAGAGAGTTGATGTATTGTGGTGCGACTTGAGTGAATTCGCAAAAGTTACATTATATATAATAATGTTATTTAGATGTAGGTTGAGATTTAGGATATAGTATGTAATTTTATAGGATGTGGAATAAGGATTTAGCATGTAAGGCCACTCTATCGCATTGGATCGCAGATCTGTAATGGTAGTTTTAGGTAAGATTTGGGTAAATAAATAAATAAATACTCACCAGAGCCAAGTCTAATGATTCAACAGCAAGTGGTTTAGCTTCTACTTTCTTCTCAGCGGGTTTTATTGCTTGCAGTACTTCTCTTATTTTCTCTACCCATTGAAATACCACATGTTCTCCTATGTTCTCTCTGAAATATTATTTAAAAAAAAATATTTCCTTAAGTAATATTACAAAAGAAATTCTTATACATAGTTTAGTTTTCTGTTTATCCAACCCAATTTAGAACATTATTTTTTCTTTATTTTCTAATTATTGTACAGAGATTGAGGTATATTGAAGAGATCTATATATAAACACCTGCAGCAACAATAAACAATACTCTAATCTATAAAATTAAAAAAATTACATGCTCATTCTACATGAACATAGAATATTTTGAGTGAATATATTAGAAAATTTCATGTCTTCTAGATGGACTTGATTTGATGGATTGACTTGATGGATTTCCTCCAGATAAATGAATTGAAAAGTAGTATCAATTTTGAATGAAAATATTGGCCTGATTTTTTAGAGGACCTTATTCTAATCTGGCCCTTAGTTGATATCCATTATCAACATCAAATAACATGATTGCTTTGAACCTCAAACTAAAAACAATTATATAACCAACTGCTTTCTAGATCTTGTATTTCAGATTAATATGATTATTAATAACATACTTAACTTACCTCCTAAGCAAGTCATGTAGAACAAGAAAATTTTAGTAAGAATTATAAGATATTAGTAACAAAGAATCAAAATTACTGACAGACAATGCACATCTTCAAACACTAAAGATAAAAAACAGGGTTAAATGTATGTTCCTTCAAAGTCTCTACAACTACACTGACGGCAGTATAGTTGTAGAGACTGAAGGAACATACATTTTAGCCTGTTTTTTATCTAAGTTCAAAAGAGGTATCTCAAAAAAAAAAAAAGTTCTTTTTATTGCATTACATTGCTTATAGAAATACGCATCTAATGAACTAAGCCAAATAGCGGTATCTTATTTAAAACATATTTTCACCCAACTGCCATGGAAGGGTAACGAAGCGGAAACTCAATTCTTAATTCTATAAACACCTAGCGGGATGGCAGTATCTCATGAAAAAGGTATATATACACATGCATTTTTGATATTTTAACCAAATGACAAAAATTTACCCAATATAATATATCAATTCCATTTAATAAGCAATATTATAATAGTTTACAAAACAAAAAATATCTCGAAACTAGCTTTCCCTGAGATACCGCTTTTGCGTTTAGCACAGCAGTATAGAAGTGCATTGACAAAGCAATACCTATTTTAATACCACTACTCAGTTCATTCAGGGGGTTAAAGTTTATTGGCAAATGCAAACAGGAAGCAATGCAAGGGCCCCATCATCATAATTTCAGCCAAAAGATGTCTGCTGCTAGACAAACGCCTCTTCCAAGCACCGCCACATCAACCAGTTCTGTGTTTCCCGCATCCAGCAGATTCCTGTGGCCTTTACAAGGTCATCGGTCTACCTTGTGTGAGGCCTTCCAATGCTACGTCTTCCAACAGCACATTTTATCATAATTTAATACAAATACTCACAAATAAACTTCATCCAAGGTATGATGCAGTTGTGTTTTAGCTTTTCTTTCCATCCATGGAGCAGACAACTCATATTTCGGAGGCGCTTGAGAAGGATAGTCATCAGGCATCGTCACATACAGCCTTACTTCATTTTTATTCTCTTCTATTTTAATGCTATACGACCTCGTTACTTCGCTTTCTGTGATCCAGTCATCACCATAGATTGAGCTCAACGCTTCTACTTCCTCTGCCTGTAAAAATAATTTTATTTAAAAATAATACCACGGAACAAACTGGATGGAATAAACCTGTAATGTGGCGTACCTGTTTAGTTAAATTATCTGTTTCCATTATTAGGTTGTATTGCAATTTCTTCTAGGTCAATGAAATTGTAGGTTTGTTATTTAATTCAGAATTTTAATAATATTTCACATAGTAAAATAAAATATTGACGAACACGAACAAGATCGACTGAAATCTGACATTTCAGTTTGACATTTACTGCCATGTCGATGTCATTGTCAAAGTCATTGAATATTGTTTAGGGACGGGAAATTATTAGTAACAGAAATTAGTCAACAATGTTCTTTCAATCATTTTGTAAAAAAATAGATAGTGTGGGATATACAACGCCACATGCTAACTACGCATCAAAGACCTGACGTCACATAAATCCTGCATCGCGCAATCAGAGTTTACCGCGCGACCAGTATATACAGGATGGACCGTTGTAACGACAGGAAAACGGTCAGAGACTGTCCTTATTTTTTGACTTTTGATCCGCATTCACAGACTTTGAAAAAAATACAGTCAGCAAGAAATTGGCCTAAAATTACAAAAAAAAAAAGTATTGAACAAATAATGGAAATTTATGTTCTATTACTGATACTAAACCACCAAAAAAAATTGCGCACTGGTAATTTTTTTTCTGTCAACTTCTCGACATCAACCGACGCGCGACGTCGGGCCGTTGCCCACCAGACACGACACCTATCTGGTCGGAGGATCCTCCCTTTATTATAAAGTATGAGTGAACTTTACACCCTGTTCCTCATAATCTGATACATAGCTATATAGTTTTACATAGAGTGATACATAGTTTACAAAAATAAGTTACCTAGTCAAAATGAAAAAAAAATTCTCTGTAACATGCACATGCTTAATTCAAATCATTCAAATTGTGTTACGGTTCTTGATTGTTATAAATGTATATTATTACTTTGATAATGTCACCTTTGTACTCAAATTTTAACTATTTCGTATCTCTATGTACGTACCTATTTTACTGTGTGTACATAAATAATAAAATAAATAAACTACATCACTGAATAAAATCTGTACATCGCTGTCCACTGTTGCTTAACACTGGGTCTCCCGCCAAGAACACACACATTAAGGTGGGGCATGTAAACGAGCGATTAGTTAGTAGTAGTATGATCACCATGTAGTATTTACTTTTTCTCTTTTCTTAGTAACTCGACTATTGGCATTAAAAATAATCAGTTGCACATCACTATACTACCTGTCATGAAAATTTCCAATGCGTTTAGTTATGTCCGGTTATGTCGTTGTGTTATGTTGCGTTTAAATTGAATTGGAGTAAGGGATGGTAAGTGTGCACGGGACACACTATCTCAGTGCCCCAAGTCAACCTCACCTGCTCGTGGTGCACCTCGCTGAATAACAAATAAGGCTCTGACAAACGACCGCTATCGCTCTGTATATATATTTTTTTCTTTTTCATTTCTAGGAGTGAAAAAAAAGTTTTTTTATTTTTTTATTTGGTAGTACGATTGCCAGCACATCAAGTTACCACAGACTGTCACATTTTCTCGTTCGATTTTGAACTAAACCATCAACACTTTAAGGTTTAAAACCGCTTGGAGAAATTTGACAGTTTCGTGTAGCTTGATGTGCTGGCCACTGTACCTAGTACTTTCTATAGCTAATCATAATCTTAAAACTGTGTGTGTAATGTGTTTGAAAAATTATTGTTGTGGTACTTTAGCTTAGTGTATAAAACCGTCCTTTTTGACTACGCAACCCTTATAGTGTCGCCATGTCCGTCTGTCTGTCCGCGGCTTAGATCAGAGAAGAGAGAAGGCGTGAAATATCTCATACGCTACGAGTGCGAATCCGTTAAAAAACATACAGACCTATCCTACAGCTGCGCCCATTTTCCTCTCTATACGAAGTATATACTTATTTATTTTTATTTTACCAATGTTACCTATAAGTCTAGGTTCATTGTCTATGAGCTGATCTAAATTACCTATGTATGTTCGAATGCCTACCTACCAAAATAATTATTAGTTGCCTATAGGCACTTGCTCTACCGCTGGCGATCAACGAGAAGCGAGTAGAGCACGCGACGGCGACGAGCGATTTATCGCTGATGAGCGTATTAGTCAATCGAGCGTCCGTCGTTGGACGAGCTTACTCTTTTTCTTTCTGTGCTTAGTGTGCTTACTCTCTATGATAGATCTTGTCGCTGCGACAAACCTGTACTCGCCGCCGCCGGCGCCCAGCGGTGTGAAAAATCAGCGATTAATTATTAATATCGTCGTTGCGACTTTAAGATCTCTTATGTGTAAAATTCAACTTTATGAGTAAATCGATATTTTAAGCACCAACATTGTATTAGGAAGCATTATGTACATTGTAGATCTTGAAATTGGTAAAGAAATGATGATCAAATCGTCGTATACTCATGAGAGTTTTTGCATTCGATAGAGCTTCAAAATGAGAAAAAGGCTGGCGTAAAAAAGTGATTTTGCCATAAGAGGTCTTAAAGTCGCAACGACGATATATTATACCGGATGACTTTTTTTACCGTCTCGAAAAATTGGGTATACTAGGTGAACGGAGTAGAAGCCTGCATAGCAATTTTATATATTTTTTTTTTTTTTCAGAAATAAAACTAAAATAAAAGATAAAAATATTGAAATTTGGGTGCGTATGATTTAAATTTAAATATTATTTATCGTATTTATTTATTGAATTATGTTTTTTGTTAAATTTCTGTGTTTATTGTTATAGTATGATAAGTTTACTTCAAATGTGTGGTATTTATCCATAGATCAATTTCTTTCTAGGTTAAAGAAAAAATTATAAAAACTATGCCATAGGCTTCTACTCCGTTCACCTAGTATACCCAAATTTTTACGAGACGGTAAAAAATGTCATCCGGTATTTATGTATCTTTTACTTACACGGGACCTACAATCTTTTGTACGTGTCTTGATCGAGAAAATCGTTGATAAAGTCGAAGAGTCGCTTCCTCGTCGGCGGAGGGGGACTGGTGCCTTCTATTCATAATCTGAATATGTGACCTACTAATTCGCAACTAAACTCTAAGCCCTATATTACATTCAAATCATATTTGAAATTAAAATGGAATCTCACATTCATAATCACCAAGAAAATTGTAATTCCTTTGAAATGTCGCGTGAAATGACCAATTCAGAATCGAGCAAAACAAAATCTATGAAATTACGAAGTTTCCGGTCGGCGGTGTATTTCCATAATACATCTATTACACACCATTTGCATATTGTAGGGGTCATTACGCATGGCATAATCTAATAAACCCTGAGATTGAGAAAGGCGTAAGTACACTTACGACTTTTTTCGATCAAATTTTTTATGAATGACGTTTTTGCTCTACTGGCTAAAGCAACTGTTCACCAGCGTAGACCTGTATTTTAGCTGAATAGGTAGGTAAGATAGGAAAAGAAAGAACAAACAAAAGAACAAGTTGGGGAAAATATGCGTCATATCCACGCAAAACGAGAAAACGCAAACGGGGACGCCCTAGAAAGACATAAAGTGACCTTATTGGTGATGTTCTTCAAAAAGATCAGTAGTGCTATTCTGTCAAAATCTCACGGTGAAAACTTAAGTGAAGTGAGTTTGAAGTGAACTGTGATTCCACCTGTAGCACTATTCTGTAAAAATCTCACCATGAATTCGTAGGTAAAGTGAGTTCAAAGTGAGCTGTCAATCTCTAGACTCCTTAACGTCAGGTAGGATGACAGTTCACTTCAAGCTCACTTCACCTATATTTTCAAGGTGAGTTTTGACAGACTCGACGCGCTGATGCTTGGGATTGACATTATTGACAGCTCACTCCACGTTCACTTCACTTACGTTCACGGTGAGATGGTTACAGAATAGCATTGCAGGTGCGTAGTAGATACTCGTAACTGGCGTGCGTGTATGACCAATGTATGAATGTAAACGAAGCAAACGGATTGTGTAAAGATTGTAGCTGGTTGCGTTCTGTAGTTTCTGCCTATGGGAAGTAGGCGTGAGTATATGTATGTGTGTAGGTATTGTGGTAGATACCCAATAACCAGGTTGGATTAATTATGTTACTGAATAGGGATGTGTAAAAGAAAATCTGTTTAGGCCTGTGTTCACCAACATTCAAACCACCGGTTATGTATTTAAACAGTTGGTTTATGTCAAATTTCCTATGAAATTTTGAGTAAACAACTGATTAAATATCTAAACAGTTGATTTAAATGTTGGTGAACACCGGCCTTAGTCCGTCAATCAAATAATAAAAAAAATATTAGACACGTATTTTTTCTTTATCATATTAATAGAAAGAAGAAAGAAAGAAAAACGTTTATTTGCGGTAAACATGACGCAATAAAGAACATAAACACAAAAAAAAATTGAGAACTATGGGGGAAAAATGCGTCACATCCACGCAAAACGGCTATCGCTCAGCATTATGCTGCAACCCTATGCAAGACAGAGCCCCAGCGCTGGTTTTCAGCGACAGCCGGCGTTGACGTAATGACGTCGTCCGGTGCAGCAAACAATTATTAAGACGCTGTACCAGCACAGCGTACTTAAAGAAAATAAGTATAATTTAATTTAATTTAAAATGTGATTGAATAAAAAATGACTTAAATAAAACACATTAAACTTGGGGAGTGGGGGCTCGTTACGTCACAGCTACGTATAAAATCTAGCGAGCAGTGACGTCATGCCACATTTGAACTCAATGTATTGCGGTATTGTTTTGATTACGTAAAAATAGAAAAAATACCAATATTTTTTAATATACTACATGACGAACAAAAAAATATTTTTTAATTATCAACCCTATTATATAGGTAAATATATGTATATCTATACTCCATTTATTATAACATTAGACAAATAACTGTTCTCACCCTTTCGTTATTTCGAAGTAAACGTTGAATAAACTCCGTTATTTCACAATAAATACAAAGCGCTGTAATCTATTTACCATTTACATGAAAAAAAAAAAATCTCTAAAGTGCAGTAATTTCAACAATATTACAAAATAACTGTCGTTATTTAGCCGTTATTTGTCTATTGCTATAGTAAATGGGAAATAGGTGGCATGAATGATTGTTAATGAAATAAGAGCAAACTTTTAATTTGTATTTGGTTTATTGTGCCATTTCATAAATAAACAACTACTGTGATTACATTATGTACAATACGACTATCATAACTATAACTAAGTACAATAAAATAACTATTAATAACACTAAAAACATAGGTTATCTGAAGGAATGATTATTTTCAAAGAGGATTATTGAACTAATTTACACATACTTCCTACAATATCACAGAATTATAATTATAAATATAATTAATTACGTAATTATTGGGTGTTAAGGTGATTGTCCAATGTCCTTAAGAAACTAAAAATGTACAGTCTGATGTAAAAATAAGCGGCAATTTTTCCAAATACCTTTTGGGTAATGGTAATTGCAATCGAAATCTTTAATAATGTTTATATACTAATGTAACGATATTATTATGATATTGTTATTCCACTTGATACAAATGTACAATCACCTTATTTATTACAATTAAATTAAAATATCCATTTATTTTCTAACTTCTAACCAACAAAATAATTTATTACAACATTCTTACCTACACTTTTACTTACAATTTACATATTTTATGAATAGGTAGCCTACTCTATTTCACTAAATAATATGGACACGTTACTCAAAATAAGTATCTATGATTGAATAATATGGCGTTAATCATGTACAATATTATAAGTACTCTTGATACACAAAATTAAAATGAAGCTACACATTTTGTTTTCTTCCGATAGATGGCGTTGTAGTACTTGTGGTGTAGGTTGTACAAAATTAATCCAGCATAATTTACTATAGTTATCCAACTAGTTATAATCGAACATAACTACAGTCAAAGAATTGCCAAACTTAAGTGGCACGGCACATTGCTCGCAGAACAGATGGCCGATGGGGCCGAAAGGTTCTGGAGTGGCAATCGCATACCGGAAGACGTAGCGTTGGAAGGCCTTCCACAAGGTGGACCGATAACCTTGTGACGGACGCAGGAACCCGCTGGATGCGGGAAGCACAGAACCGGTCGATGTGGCGGTGCTTGGGGGATACCTATGTCTAGCAGTGGACGTCTTTTGGCTGAAATGATGATGATAATGATGATCCAACGAGACATTATCTATTCAAAATTAATTGTTACATTCATGTATGACGGGACTTTTATAAAACACTTGGAACTTTCCGAAAATATTTTTTGACGTTGACTGTAGATGTAGATACAATAGGAATTATATGGTACTGCGATTAGTTGGTAAGTTACTATGTTCATACAATAAACTTGTTATTGAATTCATGTGAAAGAATTGCGTACCTATATTTACAGTCGGTATTAAAAACCGTACACGTGATAGAAGAGAAACTTCTTAAATAATAAAGAATAAGAGTGAGAGATTTAGAGTGAGAGAGAGAGAGTTAAGGTAAAACCTGAACAGTCGCCCCGGGGGTATAGTTGCCTTGATTGTAATTACTCTAGTTTCTCGAATGAGACACATGTTATTTTATTTATTTATTGAGAGACTCTGCAACTACAACTAAGTTGACCGTGTTGCATGTCTCTGTGCAATTGCATGGGACGGCTAGGTGCGATCAAAGCTTTTGCGGGATAAATGTCCTCTTTCTCGACGGGGCATCTATCCTAAACGTAATTTACATGGATTAGGCAACTTTCCCCTTAAAGGGATAGTTGTCCCAAAATTTAGAGGTCTGCAAAAATCGCCAATACTCTGGAAATATCAAAGATAATGTTTATTCCTTTCATAAATTTGAAGATAATAAACCAAAGTATCTACCCGTCTTACAAATAAAGAATCTTGCTTTTTGTACAAAGAGATAAGTATAAAGTTATTTCAAAAAGTGGGGCATCTATCCTGGTTTTAACCTATATCTTTCTCCTCTCTCATGTAATGAAATGTGCCCAAACGTGACGCGTCCGTGAAATTTCACTCTCCATTCCCGTCCAGTTATCGAATTGCCGCCTAAGAAGTTACACTTAAGTAAATCAATTCCCTGCCTTAATTTCCGAGCTGGCAGATTCAGAAAAACAATCATTCGAAACTCCACTCTGTACCGAACAGAAACTCGCTGGCGAACTTCTGTTACTCACATCCTGGCTACTTTCGATCATACTCCCGCTAGGCTGCCGTAGAAAATTCTGGAACCCAATCGGATTAACATTCACCATCTTATCCGGTTTTTTCAAAAGTTCCTCTATGGAATAAGGATTCTTCTTTTTTTCTTTTTCATGCGATTTCTGGTCATCTTCAACATCGGGCCTGTCCGTGCTATCATCGCTCGCTTCAACAGAGATGTGTTCCGAATTTTCTGACTTCACCTCATCAGGGTTTATTCGATTTAGGAGATCGTTGTGTAAACTCAATGCGTATGGAGAGAAGTTTTTGGAATCGTGGTATGGCAACATTATTCTTTGCCAAGGATTTATTGGGTAGGGTTTTAGGAGGCCTTGGGCTTGCACCTGATTGGCTAATAGCCAGGATGTTGCCAGCCGTCGGTCGTACAACTGGGTTGGGTCTGTGTGTTGCGGTGGTGGAACCCTGACGGCTGAGTGCGCGAAGTAGGGCGAGCTCTGTTGTGACGGTATCCCAGACGGGGGTAAAGAGTTCTTCATTGACATGTATTCCATCATGTTTGGCGGTATGTCCGGATGGGGGTATGCTTCTGTAAAGAATAAGAGAAGTGTTAAAATGTTTGTTTGCTTATAAGTAATAATTATAGGCATTGGAACCCTGATTGAATTCGAATAGATAATAGGTTCTGTTTAGTCAGTATACGTATGCAACACAAATGAGACCATCAATGTCGACACGGTTCGCGCAGTGGTTAAGCGATTGACTGCTGCTGAACACTGACCGACCGACCGACCGGGTCTGGCTGTTTTTGTATGTGAGATTAAATGTTAGTAAAAGCACCCACAATACAGGAGAAATTAATAAAGTGGGGTGACGTTTAAAAAAAAAGTTAGCCTATTAAACGAAAAATATCTTTATCGTAAGAGAGCAACAAGATGAATGGGAGGCACGGAGCCTGAATAATTAATTATGACCTTTTTAGGGTTCCGTAGTCAATAAGGAACCCATTAAGTTTCGTCCGCGTCATGTCCGTTTGTCTGTCTGTCCGTCTATCCGCGGCTTAGCTCAGAGACTTTTAGTACTAGAAAGCTATAATTTGGCATGGGTATACATATTAATTACGCCGACAAAGTGGTAAAACAAAATCTTGAAATATTTTTTTTTTAGGGTATATCCCCTACACGTACTAATAAAAGTGGGGATGATATTATTTTTCTCGTCTATAACAAAGTGTGGTGTATCGCTGGATAGGCCGTTCAAAAATATTGTAGGTTTGTAAAAATCATTTTTCGATTCAGTTATCCGTTTGCGGAATATTAAGCTTTAAAGTGCAAATTTTGTTTGAGTCAAATGTCCCCCCCTATCAGCTAAGTGGTTGTATTTGGATATGTGAAAAAATTCACAGCAGTAGTACCTATTTATAACGAAGTTAAATGGAAAACTATCACAGCTAAATAGGCTTCACAAGTTACCGAGTAATAGTCGACCAACTTACATTTGCAGTTGAAAAACATGTTCTCCCATACATGCTATGCGGTATCGGAGAACATGTTTTTCTACTACAATGTTAAGTTTGTTCTTGGAATAAATTCATCCTAACTACGGAACCCTTCATTGTGCGTGGTCTGACACGTACTAGGCCGTTTTTTTTGGTTTTAATACGGTTCGAGTTTGATGACCGAAAACTAGATTTCCGGTGGTTTTAATCACTATAAACGAACAATATGCTAACTAGGATAGTCTAACATAATTCTTTCTTTTACTTTTCCTGTAAAACAACTAGAACGTTGTTAAATGACCAACATAACTCAACAATGTCTCAGATAATAACACCCACGCATAGTCACACCGGATTTAATGTCTTTTAAATATGTCCACCCAAGATTTAAGTGTAATTAAACAAAAAAAATAGCATTTTATATTGCTAGAGACTTCCGACACCTGTTTGTAAACCGCCGAGAATTTACCATTAATTAGTTAATTCCGTTTATTTTTAATGTTGTCTATTTAACGTTCTTTATTTGAATTTGATGTTTGACTCGTTCCATTCACGTTCTTTATTTGATTTTGATGTTTGAGTAACGACTTTTTTAGGTGAAAAAAAGGTGCTAATGAAATAAAAACTTTTTGATGACGCGTCAAGTGTGTGATGATGATCTTGTAAAGGGTTATAAAACTGTGGAATCATAGATTTTAATGTTAAATATTGTGTTATGCGTTTTTGATGGTTCTTTGCTGGCCGAAATGAGAGGAACTTAAACATCATGCCACAGATTAATACAGATGCGTCACTCCGTAGTTTAGGTATGAAGCTACAAGTACGCGGCGACCCCATCTCACTGGGCCAATTCGGTAGGACTGCCGCGCGCCGACGGTATAAGAGTTACGCGGTAGAAAGAGGTACCTTGTAGGTAGGTAACTTGTAGGTAATAAGCGTTGTGCAACCTGAATTGCACTTTATTGTGTCTTAGCAAGAGTCGCTTTTTATTTAAATGATTTTGCGGACTGTCCCATCTGTATTAATCTGTGACTATAATTAACCTTTATCTTAATTGAGATGCAAGGTTCGACTCAAAATTTCATCAGAACTTGACTGTCGTTTTACTAGCTAACATAACCACTAACATAGTGATAGAGGTATGTTCAAAGTACCTACGGGAAAGTTAAACTAAGCGAGAAACATTTAATTTAATTAACGTCTATTATATCAATCAGCTAACTCATAAGGTTGATTTCCACCAAACGGCTCGCATCGCATCGGATCGGAACGGATTTTACAATCTTTAAACGATATTAAATCGTGTACACAGTATTTAACACAGATGGCCGTTGGGGCCGAAAGGTTCTGGAGTGGTGACCGCGTACCGGTAGACATAGTGTTGGAAAGCCTCCCACAAGGTGGACCTTATGAAAGCCGCAGGAATTCGCTGGATGCGGGAAGCACAGAACCGGTCGAAGTGGTGGTGCTTGGGGGAGGCCTATGTCCAACAGTGGACGTCTGTCGGCTGAAATGATGATGATGATGACAGTATTTAAAGTCTTTATTACCAAGCCGCGCCCAGTAGCTTGACCGCGGTCGTATTCCGCGACACGCGATCGTAGCCGAAAGTATACTGCGACGTGCGATCGGCTCCGTCCGCCTGTCGTCGTATCCGATCGGATTTTTTCAGCTGTTGTCACACGTCAACATAGTAGGAATGAAACTATTTGACTAGGCGCAGAAACGGATACGTTTACAAGCGACGGTACGGAGCCGATCGTATGCGTCGACATCCTGCCAGACGCGATCGGCTGTCGCCGCATCCGTTCGTATCCTTTCCAAACCGATGTGATGCGCACCGTGTGGTGGAAATCATCCTTTAATGAAGGCACAATTATAGCTTACTAGCTACAAGGATCATATGGCGCGTGGCTAAAATTAGAACTAACGCCGCCATCTTGTTTTCTTAATACATTTCATAAAACAATGGGGTTATCGTTTTTGTGCTCACCAGTTGGCGCCACTGTTGAGTAAGGTCCTGTCAGTACTTTTATTTTATATGTTTTGGATATATTTAGGTACTCACTTCATAAAATGTTTATTTTATTACATTTTAAAATATCAAAAGAATATTTAAATTATAATGTTCCTAAAATTGGCAAACATAAAGCAGACAAATATTGTTCTTCCTTCAAGTGCTACGAAATTAAATCCTAAGTTAAAATCTTATGCCATAACTAATTAGGAATGGCACAATCTTTACAATGAGTAAGAATTTGCGATAGAAAATCCTGCAAACAGTGAACGTTCAGTATCACATTTGACTTTTCTAGAGACCTCACTCTACACTAGCGCCTCTAGTGGCGAATTCAAGCGCGATAGTCTTCATTGCACAAGTCTTTGTCAACGTCATTCGATTTCCAAATGATCCTCTGTGTAAGTCAGCATCAGTTTCTTAATATCAATAAAAAAAAAACCTATTTAAGGTGTATCTATTCTTACACGAAATATTTTAAGAGGACCATCTATAGGTGGTTAAAAAGCCATAACAGCGAAAAAAAAATTTTTTTTCTACGTGTTTTATATTTTTACATAATTATTATATTTTAAAATTGCTTGAGACATTTTGAAAAGGAGTTGTATTTTTCAAAATTTTAGTTATTATATGAATGACCCGCCCGGACGCGACGACGGTGGCAGCACGAGCGCGGTTAATTTTGATAATTAATCATCATTGACTTGGAATTATGGCTATTTTTATAAAATCTAGTGTATAAGGTGACGAGCATGTGTAATATGTATACTAAGTCATAATGCTGAATTGTAAGAAAATTTATCGTATGAGCGTTTTGGATGTCAAATCTGCTAGCTCGTAAGACATATTGAATAAATAAATGAATAAATATAAAGTAATTTTAAATTATTTAATTTTTTTAATAACACAGGTAGAACATCAGATAAAAAAAAAATCGTTTCCATGACTACCACCTATACCTGTATCTCTTAAAATATTTCGTGTTTTAATAGATACACCCTATTTATATATGTCACACAGTACAGTTTCTAAAACTTTTTTTTTTTTTGTAATTCTTTAATTTGCCCCCGAAAAGTGACACCCATATTCAAAATTCATTTATTTACGATACACGTCCGTGTTTGGGTCACAGAAGTTCATATGTGTACCAAATTTCAAGTAGATTCGGAGCAAATTGGCTGTGATAGACGGACAGACAGACACACGAGTGATCCTATTAGGGTTCCGTTTTTTCCTTTTGAAGCACGGAACCCAAAAAAAAACAACACCTCAATCCTTACCATGTGCATTCCTAGTATCATCATCGCTCCACGCCAGCCCACTGTTCCTCAGTATTCTGTTCACACTGGACACTGATGGGATAGAGTGAGGTTCACACACTCTCGCGCTCAGCAGTCTCTCCCGAATCTCCCACGCGAACATACCGGGGTTCTCTTGTTTTAGTCGCAGGATCTTCTTAACTACTGTCGGGGTTGCGACTTGCTGTGAAAAAGAGGTCGCTGTTAGTGATTGGTTGAGAGAGTAGAAGAATTTTGTTTGGTTGATAGCGCTGATGTCAAAGAGGGGGTTTTCAATTCGATTATTTTTGGAGTTCGAAAATAGGTAGTACCTACCTAGTTCTAAATTCAAATTCATTTATTTCGAACAACAGTGATCCATATTATGTACTAGCTGACCCGACAGACTTCGTTCTGTCAAAAGCTATTTGACTGTGGCAGTTTGTCTACGCGCAAAGGAAACTACCTACCTACCCTACCCTATCCTACCCTACCCTACCTACCTATCTACCCTACCCTACCCTACCTACCTACCCTACCCTACCCTATTCTACCTTACCCTACCCTACCCCACCCTACCAACCCTACCTACCCTACCCTACCTAACTAAAACCTTCAATTTTTATTTTTTTGATATAATCTATTCTCAGACCTACCAAATGATGACTGACACGTTATGTCAAACGCCATAAAGTTACATTAGAAGATTACTTATTATTACAATAAAAATGTAAATATGGTCGTTTTCTTACAATTTTTTTTTTAACTTTCTTAAATTTTTCTTACATAAGAACCTTCTCCTGACAATAACAAACACAACAAAAAAATTATTAGCGAAATCGGTCCAGCCGTTCACGCGTGATGCCGTGACCAAGGGAAATAGGGATTCATTTTTATATATATAGATTACAAAAAAGCTTATATTCTAGTGTTAGTAGTACTGATATAAAATGTTTAAAATAATGCACACTCCACGCAGAGACGACCAGACAAGAAAACACGTTTCCTACCTGAGCAACCTCCGCATAAAATGTCTAATATTTGGAGTATAGCTCTTCGCTACAGCTCTCCAAAGGATTAAAGATTAAAAAAAGAAAAAGTTCAAAACTATTCGATTTTGACCGAATTTTAAGTGCTTCGTTTGCGATAGAGTATGGACTGATAAAGTCAAAGAGCTCAATCAACAGTAATTACGCTTGTGAAAGTCTTCTAGACTAGGAAAGCAGCCGCTGTACTTGAAATTATCCTAACTAATATTACAAATGCGAAATAAAGTTTTTTTGTTACCTTTTCACGCCTAAACCACTGAACCGATCATCCTGAAATTTTGCATATACGTTGTCAGGTGTACAGAAATGAAAATACCTTTCATCCCGAAAAAAGTACTGTTCCCGAGGAAAACAATAACAACGTTCTTATGATAATAGATGGCGCCACGTGTCTTTCGAACTATAATTGGATTATGTTATTTATTTATTTAAGGATTACCAACGAGATACATTACAATTATCTTTTACAATAATAAAAACTTGTTTATAATACATTATCCTGTAATGCACACTCAATTACAGGTAACCACAGCTTACACATTATCAAGTACACTGCCGTGCTAATGAAGAACGCAGTAACTCGATTTTGCCGCTTTCGAGACTTTTATTTTTGATTATTGAATTTGTTATGATGTTTTAGTTATAGCATTCTTGCTTACTGAAAAACCGAGTTCCTGAAGGATCAATAAAAAGTTGCTTAGAGAGATTTAATAGATTTCGATTCGCTGACTCCAAATATATAACTCAACGAATGTATAACTCATAATCGTCCAAAATCGAGTTACTGCGTTCTTCGTTAGCACGGCAGTACACATGCTCTGAATACATAATTAAAATAAAAAATACATAAAAATAAAAACAGTACCTATACATTTTATAGTTACTTTAGTAGTGTAGGTAACTTAGGCTATTTTTATTTTAGAAAATGCAACGCTGTCGAAGCCTCGGGCAGCAACTAGTAGTTTATAAGTTAAAAAAACACTTTTTTTTAAATAAGTTCTTTTTGCAAGGTATCCGAACATTGATGAAGTAGTTCATTTCTTTCAAACCGAACCATATCTTTAGAAAACATTTTCCTTACGCAGTAAACAAACACCTTTATTCCCCCACCGTTACAGAAAAACAGTAACAAAACAAAATACGTTACTACAGACAAACGGAACTACAGTACCTACAACAGTTAAACCAGTAGATTGCATTCAGTCAAGGAAGCCTCGATAATGACGATATAATAACTACGCCTCATGATGCGCGACCAGTACTCAGAAATGTCATCATTTATATGTTTATGTGCAACTTATAGTGTGAAAGTCACTGTTTTTGTCACACGTCGTTTCGTTATGGAAACTCTTTGGTGCTGTCTGTTTGTGTGTTTTGGGTGAAGGAGGAAATTTCTGGAAGAAATAGGATCGATTGAATAGTAAAACAGGATCATGCAACACTGAAGCCTTCGTAAAATGTATAGGTGTACCTATACATAATACATACACCGTGGCATTTTAGTCGTCTTACAAAGACAGCCCACTTCATGTATCCAATGACTATTAATCATTCATGTAAAAAAAATTTTTTTTTGAACATTACAATTTTTTATTTTGTTTATTTTTATTAATTATGACACATGACATAGTTTAAAACACCCTGTTACGAGTGCAGTCCGAGCCTTGTGATACAAGGGCGCCGCAGAATGGATTAAGATTAAGTTTAAGTTGCAATAGTAAGAAACATTTTTGCGTTAGGGTGAATGAACTCTGATAAAGATGTCGCCGCTCCATTCCGCGGCGCCCTTGTAACACAAGGCTCGGACTGCACTCGTAACAGGGTGTTTTAAACTATGTCATGCGTCATAACTAATAAAAAATAAAAAATATTGTTAAAAAAAAATTTTTTTTCTACATGAATGATTAGTAGTCTTGGATACATGAAGTGGGCTGCCTTTGTAAGAAGACTAAAATGCCACGGTGTATACAGAAAGCAAGTAAATGGATATGTAGACAGTAGGATAGTCTACATAATATATAATCTGATTTTAGAAGTATAAAGACTTAAGATATTATATTGCTCCTTGGTTCGTAGTCACCTCGAGTATGCCTCTCAAGTCTGGAACCCCAACTATAATACTTATATCAATCGTTTAGAAGGCATACAAAGAAAATTCTTAAGGTACATTCAATTTCGTTCTAAAACATACTTATCTAATTACAACTTGCGATGTATAAAATTTCAAATTCTTCCACTTTATGAAAGAAGAAAAATTTCTGATTTAGCATTTTTAGTCAAAATTGTAAATGGATCCAACGACATCTGACCTGCTGAGCAAAATTGGGCTGCGTGTATGTTCTTCATTTTTGCGTAAGCCTCGTTTGTTGCACGTACCAATAACAAGAATGACCTATAGACAAAATTCCTACATGATTAGGGCGAGCCGCATGTATAATGAAACCTGCCAGGAAGCTGACATAGATCTTTTTACTACCAGTGTGCCTAAATTAAAGAAGGCTCTTTGCAATCACTTCTACGACAAAATGACATAGCCCTTGCATTATATACGAATATACAGAACGCGAAAGAAGGTGCTCTTACAAGGGCAATTTTATGAGAAATTATCGCTCGGCAACACCAATGGATCAATCTGGATCAATTAAGTGGAGCAATCTGGAGCAACAACAATAAAATGCGACAATTATTTCGGGAATATTGCTTCATATTGCTCCATATATTTCACATTTCTCAATGTCGCCAATATGGGTTTCCGAATATCCAATCGGTTTGGAATCTCGTATATACTTATAACTACGTCTCGTTTTTGCGAGAGTCAGTGCAGTACAAGTGTGTCGTCGGTGTATTGACTTGTATTGCCTAGTTTTTTAAGGTTGCTCCATATTGCATGGTATTGTGTGGCCGTATCTCTGGCAACAGGTTGCTACATGTTGCCATCGCCCTAAATTGCCGGGTGTAGTCGTGAGGTCATAGTTGATGAGAATTGACCAGGATTGAGCAATTTTAGTCGCCCGTGTAAGTGTACACTGTCTGCTACCTAGTACAAGTTAATTATTAGTCTACGTGTGAAAACTTGTAATTGACCATCATCATGTTAAAACTTTGTAACCATTGTGTCAGATTAGCTGTAAGTTTTCCAAAAATAATAAAATAAATCAATAAAATGAACATCTCAACTCTTTAGGAAAATACTTTATGTGTACTTATACTAGTGGCAGATCCAAACCCGTAGCAATCATTTTCCGCCTAAAACAACAACAACAAAAAAACCGATAAGCCATCGTTTAATAATCTCGCTACCTCTCACGCCACTGCGAAGATTAAATCGATAGAGGACCCCCTTTACTCGAATCGAATCTGATATATCGACACTCTAGCCGACTAATGAGCAAAGCCAACGGGCTAAGCTAAGTCATTACTGCCCACACGTGGTAGTTCGCACGAACTTTCATTTTAATACTGATATGTCGATAATTTGAGTAGACTACTACTTATAGTGTTGTAATGAAAATTCCTACACTAATAATATATGTGTGTCGATGATAGGGAGATAACGTTGAACATGACTTTGGTATTGCTTCTTCAGTTTTGTGTGAAACTAGGTTTCCCCACGGTTTCACTCGCATCCTTAGTTTAGTTTAGTTTATTTCATTTATCATTCAAAATTACAATATTGAGGTATCGTTGGTCCCAAACTAGGCAAAGCCTGTATCTTGGGCACCATTAAGTAAACAAAATTTTAATGATTTCGAAAATAAAATAAAACAAAAGTTGGAATTGGCTACAGATAAGCTAGTTAGCCTCATCGACACTACAAAACTAATTATACACACAAATAAAATAATTAAGGGAAAAATAGAATCAAAAAAAGGTTCATATTGAGTAGCTGGTATAGTATCTGTTTATTACAGATATGGTTAATATATCACTCTACTTACGTTTTTCTTTCCATTTATCATACTTTTTATTAGTTTTTCATCATTTTACATAATTTTATTATTGAAAATACATTTACGTCAAAAGTGTCAAACTGAAGTCGTATATATAAAAGTACTCTGTGACTGAAGTCTACTTATTTCATAGATTTTCTTACCTGCCTATTCAATAAAGGTTGCATTAGGTTTGTATTTTCTAAAAAGCATTTATTTATATAATTTTCGATATTCTAAATCTCTTTTATACTTAAAAACGTTGTCTACTAAATAACTAAATTCTAAATTATTATAATTATAAGTTTCTTAAACGCACTCTCAAGGCAAGAAGGAGGTAGATTCCGCGTCAGGAAAACTCCGCAATCTAGTGAACAGGGCAGCTCCGAGGAACAGGAGTCAAGGCAGCTCCGAAGAAAGGATGTCAGCGCAGTCTCCGCTGTGTAAGTATGATAAATGGAAAGAAAAACGGAAGTAGAGTGATATATTAACCATATCTGTAATAATCAGATACTATACTGGTTATTATTATTACTAGTCTGGATTGAAAGAACATGTAGTGGCAAAAATTCAAAAGAAGTATGCTTAGATGGTTTATTACTTATTTATTTATTTTAAGGGAAAACAAAAACAGTAGTATATTAAAAATAAACAGAAAAAACAATAAACATAACAAATATACTACATTCCCCACAGATTACAACTTAGATATTTACAAACTGAAGGCAAACGTAACTGTAGTCAGGGCAAAATTAATTATCCAACAAAAAACTAAAAATAACAAAACAAAACTCTTGATTGTGTATTCTATACTACGGGTCATATGAAAATCTATATATATATATATATATATATATATATATATAAATCAATTGCTGTTCGTTTGTCTCGCTAAAACTCGAGAACGGCTGGGCCGATTTAGCTGATTTTGGTTTTGAAATGTTTGTCGTAGTCCAGGTAAGGTTTAAACGGTAAGGAAAATATGAAAAAAAAAAACAATTTGGGAACGGCTGGACTGATTTCGCAAATTATTTTTTTGTTGTGTTAGTTATTAAATTTTATTTAAATATAAATTTATTTATATATATTTTTTTTTTTTTTAAATTTTAGTAAGTTAAAACAAAATATGAAAACGACCATATTTACTTTTCTTATGTAATTTCCTTCTAATGTAACTTTATGGCGTTTGATATAACGTATCAGTCATCATTTGGTAGGTCATTTTTTTTTTTTAAGGTATAATGTAGGGTAGGTAGTGTAAAAATCGGTTATTGTTGCCTTAAGAAAACTCAAGCGCAGGCTCTTAATAATTGTAGTCACGGTCTACTGCATAGCTGACGGTATCATCACAAGTCTATCGGACGGATAAGCGTAAGTATAGCAACATGAAGTGTAGATCATTGGAACTCCATTAAACACTGTGTCCATCACGGTTACGTACGATACGTCCCGGAAGGGAAGGCAGTGAAATGGGTTTTCTTTGGTTTGTTGCGTGACAACGTGATGTAACTTATACTGTAAGACATTTTTCTTCTTTGACGGCACGAGCTATACGAGACATCTTGTTTATGCTGCGTCACTAAACAGGGAGCTCGCCCCACTTTCCACTCGCTCGCAACTCGCTAGTGTGATAAAGCCCTTAGCGGCCGAAACTGCGGGGTAATTGAATAACACACAACAGTAGCATTGATATTAATTTTATTTTCTGTGATTAATATAATTTAACTCACACACTGACTTATTATATGTTAAATTTTTTGGAAAATCATATACAATGTTTGTAAATATGTGAGTACCATGTAACTATCGCATTTATTAATATTTCTGTCATTACTTCACTTTCATTCTTTTTACCAAAATTGTAGGTAAGTAATTTTTATTTTAGGTACATCGTCTTCACCTATAATTATTAATGAATGTATACAAACTATTGTTAGCATTTTAAAAGAGTAAGTATGGTATAAGTATTTTCTTGCCCATTCTTCTCCATACATAACTACCTTTTGGAAGGGGCAAATAGAATCAATTAACATTTATGTAATTTTTGACGTTCAACTTTAATTACGTTTAATTTACGTGCCTGTTTGAAATAAATGATTTGACTTTTGACTTTGACTTTGAATCCGTTTCATTTTGACAGTTCACCCATGTTCATTGCGTTATTTATGTTGGTGCGCAGCCAATTTTTCGAAAATATGAAGCAATGGATTAGAAATATCCTTCAAAATCATTCAAAATATGATTGATGTAACGCTTCTATTGCAATCTAGTTACCTCCTGCATCGTAAATTGCAAGTCTTCCAGCTTACAGGTATAAGGGTTTTACTAGTGGAAATTCTTGAAATGCGCCATGCATAAATTTTGTCGTAGCGGTTACTGGTAACGGAACTGTTTTTTGCTACTTTCGACTTGCCATTCTCATACGCTCAGCAATTATCTGCCCCACTTTACAGTAGAGTCAAAATAGTCGTACAATCAAGATGACTACCGATTTTTTAATTTAACATAATAACACCTATTTCCTCAACACCCCACGATCGATACATCTGTTGAAATCGAATCAATATTCCGACAATTATCTAAATTCGAACCACCGAAAATCCATTATACAAACTTTTTTGAACACAACCTCCACGCATGTGGTTTTAAAAAAATAATTATAGGGCTTTTAAGTAGGCTGTCAAAGTTAATGGGTAAATAGTAGGGTATGGAGTAGAGGAAAGGCTAAGGAATCGGTGAACGCAAGGCGTCAATTTTGGAGGGTAACCGATTATTACGCCATTAGATGCACAATCGATATCCTATTGAGTGGTCGGTGCATCCGAATGCACTAGTATAAATGTTGCATGGGTAAGGACGATTATAAGGAAGTTTTTTAGAAATGTATTAAATGTTTAATTTCCCTTCAAAATATAACGGTTTCGTAGGTGAATGCCCAGAAGTCAAACTTAAACTCTAAGCATTTCTTTCAATTAAACCATTTAAAGGCACTTTTGCCACTGAAGCGAAATATAATTATGGCACTGAAACGTGGTCGCTCACAATGGGCCTTATTAGAAGGCAAAAAAGTCACCCAAAGGGCAATGGAGAGGGCTATGCTTGGAGTTTCCCTACGTGATCGAATCAGAAATGAAGAGATCCGCAGGAGAACCAAGGTAACCGACGCAGCTCGAAGAATTGCCAAACTTAAGTGGCAACGGGCAGGGCATATTGCTCGCAGAATAGATGACCGTTGGGGCCGAAAGGTTCTGGAATGGCGACCGCATACCGGAAGACGTAGCGTAGGAAGGCCTCCCACAAGGTGGACTGATGACCTTGTGAAAGCCGCAGGAATCCGCTGGATGCGGGAAGCATGGAACCGGTCGAGGTGGTGCTTGGGGGAGGCCTATGTCCAGCAGTGGACGTCTTTGGGCTGAAATGATAATGATGATAAGGTACTTTTGAGTTCTCAAAAAGACGGTCAGTTGGTCAGAAAGTTGAAGCTAGTTGCCCATTCCAATACATAGATCTCTATGGAGAAGAACGGGCAAGAAACTCCAAGGACATTCTTTTAAATCAAGATATTACAAAATTCTGGGTACATTATTGTTGTTGCTTCTATATGTGAGACAATGTAAAAACAAATAAAACAATTCAAAATATAAAATTAAAAATAAGCCCTGGCAGTTAAGAGATGACCAGTCTCAACTGACGGCGCCCGTTCACGAACATGACGCGTGGATCAGCACCATCCAGCTCAACCATTTTGTAGGGAACCGAATGATCCAACACACGCGCCACCATCAGTGAAACATTTAAGTGATCATGCATACTCTCAACTGTCATGCTCTTCTTCCTTCTTTCTTCTTTTATGTCTTTTATAATGCGCACAGCAAAGGAGTGGAACTCTCTGCCTGCGTCTGTGTTTTCGAACGCATACAACCCTAATCTATTCAAAGTTAGAGTGAGCAGGCTTCTTCTGGGTAAGCTCACTCCATCGTCGACTTTGTCTCTGTCATCCCTGACCTAGACTAGAGTCAAGAGCAAACCCATAAAAAAAAAATTAAAAATAAAAGAAGATTATAAACGGCTCCATGGTACTCACATTTACAAAATTGAAAAAAATATTGAAATAAAAGTCTGACAGCCAGTCTTAGGTATCGTGAGTAGCTTCATGTAAAATACTGATATACAGCTCCAAACGGTTAGACATGTAGTCGAACCCAGCATAGTTGAGAAAAGGCTAGACAGATTTTTAGGTCAATGGAGTTCCGATATTCATTATCATCATCATTTCAGCTGAAAGACGTCCACTGCTGAACATAGGCCTCCCCCAATTTGGGGGGGTTTGCCATAATCGCCACGCTTGGGAGGCGGGTTGGCGATCGCAGTATGGTGTTAAAATGCATAGTAAGTCCCTTAGTCGCCTTTTACGACACCCACGGGAGGAAATGGGGTGGTGTTATTCTTTACGTCCGGTATCACACGCTACCGGTTATGATATTATAATGTTTACATTTTATAACTGTAAGTATTTCTTTTGTAGCTGCTTCAATATATTATGACAAGGAATCAAAATCAGACAAAATATATTAATTTAATCCCAGTCTGTTACTTGAGTTCAGAAAAAATATTGCACTAGTTCGTGACGGTTCCGTAGACACGACCATTAAAAAAGGTGTTTAAATTGCCGGTTGCACCATGCAATTATAACATGCGTTTCTTATGCTCCTGTCAAAATATTTAAATAGAAATCACTATCATTTTTTAAAGTACTACCATTTATTTAACTACCGTACTCAGAGGTCTGCTGTCATGTCTGATGTTTTGCCAAATTCCTTACCTATTTATTGTAGAAGCAGTCGTTTCGATATTGCATAAAAGAGTCCTCTCATTACTCGTCCAATCCCACATTGGCCAAAGTAGTCTTTTTAACTGACTTCAAAACAGGAGGAGGTTCTATGTACAACTGTATGTAATTTTTTATTTTTTTAACGTATGTCCACCGATTACTCCGTCAATTGTGAACCGATTTTAAAAATTATTTTTAGTTTGAAAGAGTATACTTTCGAGGTGGTCCCATATAATTTTTATTAACTTTGCTTGGATTAGATTATATTTTTATTTTCGGAAGTCGGTGCCAAAAAAACTAAAATACAGATCCAAATACACCGACTTCCAAACTTGAAGGAAGTCGATTGTTCATTTTTTTTTTTTTTTTTCAAGCAATGTCTGCGTTGACTTTCATCGTTGTCATGTTGTACCTTTTTCCAACTCAGTTCAGAGGTCAGCATTCAGGGCAAATAAATATGGCTAAATACGTAGCATTTCAGGAGTGACTGCTGTTACTGTAGATGTTCCACAAGGCTCAAAAAGGAGCCACACAATCGAATAATCGAAATTCGAACCTACATATCTATACAAAAAGCATTTAATTTACGACGCCATAAAAGCTTATAAATCCAGTTGGCGCCACTAGATGGCGTTTCTCACGAGACGGTATCAACTGGCAAAACAAGAATATTTGATTGACAAGCACCCAGCGATGCACGACATCCAATTACACAGCTTCTGGTTTCTTAGAAAAAATGGATGATACTTAGTTCATTACAAAATACAAGGTATTACTAGTTGGTTTCACACTACTAATATTTTTGTTTACCTCCAACTAAGCTATATATCTTCTAAATGTACGTAAAACTGCGTGTTAGTAGGTGGTGGTAGATGTTTTTTGTTTTTACCGTGAACCTTAAAGCAAAAGACAGCTACGTTGTACTAGAAGTGGGTTCACGTCAAAAATGGAAACTAGCGGTGTCAAACTAGCGGGCGAGAGTTTTAAACACACACGGTGTTTAAAACTCTCGCCCGCTAGTTTGACTTGGCTGCTGGCTATTGCCAGATTTCTATTATTTCCAAAAGTGTACTTAAACCTGGCTGAATTAGTCAGAATTACTAATGCGTGAGCAGTACACAGATTGTGCTGGAGTCCTTAACGCTAGGAGTACATCAAGGCAGTATTTTGGGCCCCTAATGATGGTACCCCCTTATCATTTTATATTGATGACATTCTAAATACATTGTTAAACAAAATGTGGTTTAATTTGTAGACGACCGCATTAAGGTCATTGCATCAATACGGTATCAGCACTTGTTTCCTCTGAAGTTGCAACGGTCCAAGTTTGTCTTGCCATATCTACACGTATACCTATTTCAATCAAAGATAGACATAAAACGCGTGACCAATACGCCTTATTGTGATTGAAAATACTATTGACGACAAGCTTGACCAAGGTCACGCTTGACCTTATAAAACAAGTCTAAAAAGAGCGACAAAACAAAATCTCGATGCGTACGAATCTGGCTAACAAGGACATCAACGCCCAATATTTCTACGAAGCGCCCAGTAAAAGACCAGGTTCTCACATCAAATCTAATCTAAACTGAAACAGCCAACGACTATCTAAGCTCGATATCAAACTATAAACTGTACCTCACGATCAAACGAACGCACATAACCGCTTCACATTCCCCGCGACGTCACGGCCCGTTCCGTTCAACACAACTTTTTGCCCACTCCCGCGCATCAATCATGCCTGACACATCCAATATATGTTTTTGCACGATGCCGCAACGCGCTAACTGTCTACGCGTGCGATTAGCCTTTCTTATTACGTACTACGGATTTCTATTAGACTTTCCACATTTGATGGGGTGAAAGATAATTCCGTGGGGCGTGAGACCGTTGCTTTAATACCTTAATGGTAGATTGATTCGATATTAATTCCAAGGATGCATTAACTGCAGGTGTCTAGGAGTTGACATGTGACTTTTTTTCTCGTGTAATAAATGGGTCAACGTTGTGCTCATTAAGCTTGCATCCTATCAGGAACTAGGGTGTAATTATATGCTTTACGGAAGCTATCAAGAGATAGTATTAAAGTAATCTATATATCATTAGGCGAGGTTTTTTGTTGAGTTTGATTGCGAATAATTAATGCTTGTGCGTAGTAATGACATGAATCAGCTTTAAATATAGCTTGCAGTCTCAATGATGCAGTAATAGCAAGTTTGAGAGCCTGGTTTCGATGCATACTACAAACAAAGAAGATAATTAAGAAACGAAACTTTCATGATGACTGAAACTGAAAGGTGGTTTAGAGCAAGAAGCTCCTCACGTTATCACGTTGCACCATGAATCTTGAATCAAAAACATCCAAATATGTTCGCAGATCTAATTTTGAGTCGGGTTAGGAACATCTTTAAATAATGTATACTTCTAAGTGCCCCAGGTACACAATTCTCTAGGTTTATAACTTTTTATTTATTTATTTATTTAAACTTCATGTACAATAGTGGTACATAGGCGGACTTAATGCCCCAAGGCATTCTCTACTAGTCCACCAACCTTTAGGTTAAATATAAAAACATAGTTATAGGGTACAAAAATAATGTCTAAAATACTAACTTCTTGATTACGAGAATGTATATACTTTTATTGATACTAATACACCTAAACAAATAAAATAAACTAATAGATATTTTAACAAATACCACCTAATAATAATTATTATGACTAGACTATTATTTGAGAGTTATTTAGTCTGACTTACTCGTATGTAGTGGTTATGAACTTTTAAAAGTAAATTTGCTTTCAGCTTTTTTAATGCCAATCTTTTTGTGTCTTTATATAGATTAGATCTATTGTTGCATGAGTAATTAATTTTTAATTCACTTTAAAACATGTTCAATTAAGATCTTATTAAAATAAAAATATAATAACCTAACCTAAATAAAAATAATAACAAAAAACCTAAATAATGGCGTCAATAAAATTCCTCCGCATCGCTGTCAGTGTACCCATACCCAAGAGACTGGCAGCATTGGCTCTGGGAACAAAGTGCCTATGTTTGACGAAGATAGTGCATGAAGCCAAAGACTCGATTCCCAGTACCCACAGCCAGCAGGCGCGCACGCTCCGCAGTAGTAGCCGACGTGTCAAGTAAATTGTTCTGTACTACTCAACAGAACGGCTCATCTCTGGGAAGATGGATTGTCGGGTGGATCTGAATTCGGGCAAGCGAGTCTCCAGGCATCCATACCCTCGGTGAAGCATGGCACATCCAAGTTAATCAGTGTGGAGGCTAGGATTTTTCTTATTAATTTCTCAGTGCCGAGGACCGAGGATATAAAAGCCGTTAAACTAATAATATAATTTTTGTCTATATGTTATATGATTTGAAATAAACCGGAAAATTACTAAAGAATCTTTGAAGATGATACGGTAGATACCCAGTCACAATAAAAATTTGATCGACCAAACGCTATTGTAGCGTTTTTGTCGACAAGTAATAGACAAGCCCTATCGAAGTGTTATTAAAGATCCGATCGAGGCCATTCCTACATATATATTTAGAGATTTCCATGTTAAACAATTAAATATCTCTCATGCCCTGTGCCATTTTTTAGGGTAACCTTCGTGGATGACAGGCGTGTCAGTTATGTATGAACACACTTTAGCATGCCTCACAATGCTAAATAAACAGAGGGGAATGGATTTTTCCGGTGACCATAGCCGATGAGTCAACATTTATGCAAACACAACATCACGCGAATTATGAAGAATCACATTAAATATTGATAATTGTATCAACAGCGTTTTAGCCAACTCTTATTAAACAAGACCAGACAATTTTTTTATTTTTTTTGCTAAACGCTGCAGGTTGTTTAGTGATGACCAGAGCAGAATGAAAAACTACAAACGTATAATAGTGTTGTTTTGACATTTTTCTGCCCCATTGCAGAGCCTCTTCTCAATTAAGAAAAGAGAATTTATTTTCGTGCGGTATTTTTGAAGGAGTCTTAGATTGACTTTAAAATAGCTTACGACATCGAAGACGTCCGACTTTTACATTCTAGATTTTGAATTGAGGATTCAAAATCTAGAATGTAAAAGTCGGACGTCCTTTGGACAATCTGGACAATTAAGTGAGTACTTAAACATGATCATAAGTTACTAATAATGGATGCCTAATCCCTTAACACATTCCCTGTGTATGGGTACCACCCCTTACGTGTAATCGCAAAATGTAGATTTTAAGTTGCGTTAGGTACAGATATTATAAGACATATTATGACATTGTTTTTTTTCTTTCTATACTCCTTTTATTAAAATATAAAGGTTTTGAGGAATGACCCGCCCGTGGGTCATGCAAGTATAAACTCTGTACTTCATGACCCTTGTTTGGACTCATTGATGGGGCATGCACGTCCGATGTGAGATTCAAAATGCACCATCGATGGATCATGCACTGTTAACGTATTAACATAAATCTATTAAAGATTTATTTGCATAAAATGCTAAAAACCATATCCACCCGCAAAAAAAAAATCTATTATAGAAATCTCTGCTTCATTTAACTCATCATCACTTTCTATAGAAGACGATGTCCTTTATCTGGACAGGTTGTAAGTAAGTGTGAAGTTATTCCTATAATGAGCTCATCAACATATTTGTATGTAGTGTGTTCCATGCCTCAAATAGTTGAGCAGAAAAAAGCTATATTCATGACGGGTTCGCGAAGGAATCCAGGCTATTCCTAATAAAGAATTTCTCTGTTTGTTATCGTTTCTAATTTAATTGTAAGGTGGAAATAATGGAAGTATTTTGTGATAGGTGTTTTTTTTTTGTTTCTATTTGTTGTACACACGGCTACATATCAAGCCATACATTTCCAGTATAAGCTGATCTCGCATTTTATAGGATTTCCGTACAATGAGAGGTCAGCTTAAACTGGAACTGTATAGCTTGATGTGTAGCCGTGTGTACCTACTCTGGACGCTTTTAACGTGTACGTTTTTATTTTTACATCGTTCTCACATTTCGGGGTTCATTCATAAACGTTGCTTAAAGTTAAGTGACGTTCAAACGTCAAAAATGTATGGTTAAACAGTCGCTAATCATTACTTAACTTTAAGCAGCGTTTATAAATAAACCTCTTAGTTATAAATTCAACATTATAGATGTAACTAATATTTTTGTAACAATTTAATTTAAAAGAGTGCCCATGGAGTTTCTTGCTCCATAGGTACCTACTACGCTTTGGAATGGGCATGTAGCTTCATTTTTCTCACTGACCGACTCCTTGACAGTTAAAAAGTGCCTGTAAATGGTTTAATTGAAATAAATGATTTGAGTTTGTTAAAAAAATTATGTCACATAATTATAGGTTTTTATACCTTTGACACATTTTCTGCACCCAAGCCTTTTTCGCATCTTCATGTTATTATGTAATTGTGGTATTTTTGAAGTTAAAACTTCTTTAGCCGCGTTCAGCGATTTTTGGTAGGGGAAAAAATATGGGTTCGCGTCACCGAAATGCGCGACATGCTTGTGACGTGCTGCGCCAGACTGTCAGTGTTCTCTCGGCAATCCTTACTGCCAACTTTTTTAAATATAATTCACAACTTAAACTCTGATTTTTAATTTGCTAAAATGACAGCTGCGAATGGTATTTTTTGTTTTAAATAACATGATAATATTTATACTAATATTATAAAGCTGAAGAGTTTGTTTGTTTGTTTGTTTGAACGCGCTAATCTCAGGAACTTTTGGTTGGAATTGAAAAAATCTTTTTGTGTTGGATAGTCCATTTATCGAGGAATATTATAGGCTATATAACATCACGCTACAACCAATAGGAGCGGAGCTTAAGCTTCCTTCAAAAAAAAACACAAGCTCTCAATTTATTACTTTTTTAGAGCTTCCGTTGCGTGCGCTGCAAACGGTTTAAGTTACGCAAATATCATGTATGATGGATTTTTTTCTCTTTAAAAGTTCTAAAAAAAAAGTCTGCGACAGCATATGTCTATCTTTTAAGATTGACTCACTATAACATTTTTTATGGTAATCAAATTTGTTCGAAATTAATGCATGATTTGTGAAGGAGTTTTATCAACATAATATTAATCCTTATTCATATAAATATGTTATTAATCTAATAATAAAATCAATAATAATAATAAACATAATCTTATTTATGTTATAAATGTGTTCATCATTTAAATGTAATCAGAATTTTCCTGACATCACTTGATTTCAATCAACATCTTAAGAGATATCATAATTTAAAAAAGCTAAATAGTTTGTTTGGTTGAACGCGCAAATCTCAGGTTCAATTGAAAAATTATTTCAGTGTTGGATAGCACAATTCTTTAGGAAGGTTATAGGCTATTTAACATCACGCTACAACCTTGGGAGCTGAGCAAACGACAAAAAGTCGGAAAGAACGCTAAGCGAAATCGGAGTAATTGCGCGGGCGGGCAATGCGATGCGACGGGGCTGAATTTTACGCGGACGAAGTCGCGGACCTGCAAAGAATGATTCAGTGATCCTTGGTGAAAGTCACTCGGTAACTAAATTACTTAATAGGTTATTTTTATGTCGACACCAAATGTCATTTTATTCTAGCAAATTAAAAATCAAAGTAAGTATATTGGTGTCTTTTTCTTCTTTTCGTGTCGATGGTACTTTGATCTTAAATGATTTAGGCCCAGTAGATGGTTGCATTGATTGCGGCAGTAGTGGCATTCTTTAGGTGTGATATCCTGCTATTTCTAAACTTGCCTTAAATTCCAAATCGAAACCCATTCATAAAGAGAGCCTTTTTTTTTTGAGTTTGGGTAATCATCAAATGACCCCTCCCGCTCTGGGTGGAGCGGAAGGGAGTGTCAGACTCTTACTGACTAAAACCCACCCGTGTTCCTTCCTTGGCCTTTTATGTTCCGGAGTAGCGGTACCCCTTTCGGACAATCCCGCTGACCTGGCAGGCTTGGGCCCTAATGGGCTCCCTCGTCGTTGCTGACATCTCTTTGAGGCGAGCGTGGAACACGTACGCGCCGTCCGGCACGGGCCTGGTCCTGATCGGACGGTGAGCTACCCATTACTCACCGCCCGCAGGCCCGCGCCTACGGTGGCCGGGAGTCGTCACGCGACTCCCTAAGCCCGGAGCGTCTACCGCGGCGGCTGGGATGGGAGGCTCTCTCCCTCTCCCATCCCGCCTCCTCCCAGAAGGAAGTGACTGCCTCCCATTCCCTCTCACCCCGAACCATGGCTTGAACCAGGGCCGGGTGCGAGAGGTCGCCGCCGCTGCCGATCGCCTCTACGAGGACACGGCGGTGCACCGCCCAAGCAGGGCAGACCCCCACCGTATGCTCCACCGTGTCCTCGGGGCGATCATATAAAGAGAGCATGGGTTGACTTTAGGATAGTTTTGATGTAATTAGACTGATTCGAAGTCCTTTCTAAAAGTTATTCAAAAACTTAAAGACAATCTACAAACTTGATAATACTCCCGTTTTTGCCACTTCTCAATTTAAAATCCATCCATTCATACTTACATCTTAAAGCTCCTATCAGTGCCAGAATCTCAGCGTTAATTTTCGCAAAAAAACAAAAATCGATCTACCAAGCCCTTTTACTGAGGGTAACGTGCGTTCCAAGGCTTCAGAAGACAAGGCCGGCCGAGACAGGGCCATTCCAAACGCACTTGATAATTATCAGTTTAACGTGCCTTACCTCTTTTAACGGAAGAGGTCGGGTAATTAGAGTTTTTATGCCGTTTTAAGTGTTGTGATCTCCTTTGTGAATGAAGGACGGTGGCATTTGGCACCAGATGTAAGGTTTTGTTTTTAAATAGAATAACGAGTGTTCAGGGAAAAATGTAGGTTAAGATTGGCGCTTGTAATGTCGCAGGATGTTTGTCGCTGCTTTTGTGCGACGTTGTCTAAACAACATCTCACAAACTCAAACTCAAACCATTTATTTCAAATAAACCAATTACCTACAGGCTCTTTTGAATTATCAAGGGTTCGATCAGGCAGATAGATGAAGCTAGTTGCGCATTTCAAAGCTTAGTAGGTTCCACACTCTTTTTAACCGACTTCCCAAAAAGGAGGAAGTTCTCAATTCGGTTATAATTTTTTTTAATGTTTGTTACCTCAGAACTCCGGCGTTTATGAATCGATTTGGAAAATTCTTTATTTATTCGGAATTCGGTGGCAAAAAACGAAAATACAGAACCAAGGACACCGACATCCAAAATTAAAGTTATTTTTCACTTTTGAGTGTTTTTTTTTTTTTTTGGAAGTCGGTTGTTTTTTTTGCTAACAAGTTTTTTATTAAACAAAATATTTGTTACATCATTTATGTGAAAATTATGCATGTGAGAACAATTTGGAAAGACGTGCACGTTAAAAGCGTCCGTAACAAAAAGAAAAAACAAAAAAAAAAACAATTCCAAATTTAAAATAAATGAAAATAAGCCGTGGCAGAGAATACCGGTCTCTACGACGGCTTCCGTTCACGAATATGACGCATGGATCAGCACTATTCAACTCAACCCTTTTGAAGGGAACTTAATGATCCTAACACTTATTCTCTCTCAACTCTATGTTACTTTTACAACCGAAGTTGATCGTTTTCCAATGTTTGTCTACGTCCAAAAGGTCTTCAAGCTTTCCAAAAAAAATTGGCAGTCATAAAGACTGCCGACAGAAGTGATAACACTAAACTTGGAATCACTGAACTCATGGAAAGCGTTCGGCGACGATGATGCGAGTTCCATGATTTTTGTTCACCCAAAAAGTGCTCAACACGCCAAAAGAAATTTCACTTCAAAAAAAGTTTCACTCTCAAATAGGTACGTACTTATTTAAGTACCAATATCCTAAATAAGACATCCTTTCCACACAAAAGCAGCAATTTCCAATAGCATGATAAAGTGGACGTATCAAGCAATAATTTCCAATATGTTTTATGGAGCGGCTCAACGGTATTAAAAGGCGCGTAATAATATTGACAGCGTAATCCACGGGGCAACATAAACTGAACGATATCGCTGCAAATCCGACTTAAGTTGCGAAAAGCTGGCCGATCAATTCTGATAGTGATGTGTTTTAGTTCGTTTTAGAGAATGCGTGATTTAAAATAAAAAATGTCAGTGGACACCGGTTTATTTTTTTATTTTTAAAGAAATTGTTTGAATTGTTATTCATGACTTTTTTACGATTTTTTAAAACTTCCTTCTGATAGTGATGTGATTTAGCTCGTATTAGCGAACGCGTGATAAAAAAAAAAGTGAGAAAGACGCCAATTTTTTTTGAAAAACGATATTATTTTAATTGTTATTCATGAAATTTTTACCCCTTCTTTCAAAAATCCTTCAGTTAGTGATGTGTTTTAGCTCGGATTAGGTAAACGCGAGATTAAAAAAAATTATATCGCAGAATTCCTGATTCAAAAAAAAACTCTTATTTGTTATTCATGATATTTTTACGCATTGTTAGCACATCCTTCCGTTTCCTCACAAGAATAAATAATTAGGTAAGTAATTGTGTCTCATTCATCAGTCAACCGTTCATGGTTAACGTCATTATAACCAGTTACTTAAATATTTATAAGTTTTTATTATTAAAATAAACACTTTAGAATAAATATGTAATATTGTGCAATAAATGAATAAATAAATAAATATAATAAATAATAATAAATAAATTTATTTCAACATTGTTACAATTATTACTTTAAAATTAGTTTTACATAATAATTTTGACTGTAACTGTTAATGACATTCATTTTCCACATGCGGTGGACCCCAAACTAGGTGATGCCCGTATCTTGGGAGCCTGAGTTGTGAGAGGAGCTATCTTCGTCCGTGGTAGGCGTAACATTGTAAATCGTAATTTCCTGTTAAAGCAGGGCAAAAATAATTCAGCTAGGTAATCTTTTTTTGCGTTATTGACGTGACAATGTCTAATAAATCGATGAACGCCGGCTGCATGCACGAAAATGTCTCGTTACGCTCGTTGTCCCGTTACGCTCATTGTCCCGTTACGCTCATTGTCCCGTTACGCTCATTGTACGCTTGCGCCGCATCAATGTTTTGTTATGACGTTGTCACGTTAAACTATCGTCCGTAAACCAACTTTACAGACAACCATTTTTTTTAAATCAATCAATGTATCTTGCAAAAACTCATACAAGAACAAACATTAAAAGAGTTATAGGTATTGCTTTTTCCAAATAAAAAAATAAATAAACACAAAACGCACAACCCTTTTAAAACCGAAAACGATCAACAAAATCCATTCATATACAACCAAATTCCCGTATCCTGTCCGTACGTCCACGTGAGGTTATTAAGGCCTAACAGATAACACACGCGATAGTTTGACACAGTGACAGGTGCCACCCGCTCCCATGACCCGCTTGACCAATCGCACCATTATTGTTACAAATTGCCCTCTGATCTGACCCCTGATTGTGTACGGAAGACGTAATTACGTATTTCGAGTGTGTTTCCGAACGTCTTTTTTATGGAGCTGTCATTTTGATAATCAGGTGTGTTTGACGTTTGTTTGAATTGAACTGATTATTAAATAATTTATTTTGAAGCGAATTTCAGTTCCGTGGATTTTAGTTTAGCTTTAGGTATTGGTTTGTACCGTGTGGTGCCGGACGTAAAGAATAGCACCACCCCATTTCCTCCCGTGGGTGTCGTAAAAGTCGACTAAGGGACTTACTAGAGAATGGGCAGCAGCGTTCTCTATGCATTTTTAACACCATACTGCGATCGCCAACCCGCCTGCCAAGCGTGGCGATTATGGCAAATTCCCCCCTTTTGGGGGAGGCCTATGTTCGGCTGTGGACGTCTTTCGGCTAAAATGATCATGATGAATGATGACTGGTTTACAGCTACTTTATATCACTTGTTTCTAAAAAAAAACCAAAGACCAGACACAAGACCCGTCTGGTTGGAGGATCCTCCCTTTTCTATGGAGGATAAGTGAACTTTACACCCTGTTCCTCATACCTCTCTAAGTAGTACACCCTACATGCTTATCGCGGGATGTGGTCATTCTCACTTTGTTTACGTCGGTCGATTTTCCGCGTAAAAGTTATCTGGTAAATCCCTTAAGCTCTACTTATCGAGTATGAAAGAAGCGAGACAAACATTATTACTCGCATTTTATGATAGTAGTTGACATGATAGTTAATAATGTGTTAATAGTGTTGGTTATTTGATACTAGCCGCTGCTCGCGGCTACACCCGCGTGGCTTTTTCTAAAATAAAAGTAAGACAGTTACTGGGCGCGACGCGACACTAGTAGCACAATTTCTTTGTCGGTGCCTGTCGCGCCCGCGATATCGTGCGTGTCTGTACGAGCCTTTATAATATCAGATAACTGCCATTGAAAGTCCCATCGAAATCGATCCAGTCGTTTTGAAATTTAGCCGAAGGAAACAGACAGACAGACCACCATTAAAAAAAAAATTTGTTTTTTTTTTTGTTTTCTAAGTAATGTTTAGGTACATAAACTTTACTTAGACAACAAACAATACACTGAACCGGCCAATATCATGCGTTTACTGCCTGTCAAAAACAAAAGACGACGAGACGACTACGACGGACCGTATGTATGTGTGTATGGTGAGGTCTCATTAGTCATTAGATTGGCTGCGTTAAGACATCACTCACACAAACAGCAGCGCTATTCTGTAACCGTCTCACCGTGCAAACTTAGGTGAAGTGAGCGTGGAGTGAGCTGTCAATGGTGTCAATCCCTAGCATCAGGCGGAAAGACAGCTCACTTCAAGCTCACTTCACCTAAGTTTTCACGGTGAGATTTTGACAGAATAGCACTACTGAAGTTCGCATTGCTACGTCCATAGAAATATGATCATTTACGTGCTAATGCAATTATGACCGCTGACTGTACTTTCATACGCATTTAGTAAAAACCTGTTATTTTGACATTACAAACATACTTCAATTTTATTTATTTCTAAAAAAATTGTGATACGTTGGTTGGCGAAAGCTCAAAACCGATACCTGTATAATTTAACACAACAAAAGGGGTCCATTTGTGACTATACTAAGGACTGTTATATCTTTTAAATGAATTAAGATAAGATTTGAATCTCCCATCTTTATCAAGAACCCATTTACAAAAACTTATATCTTCATCCAATTCTTTGGTCGACAACATTATTTAAGTTTTGAAGATATCTTGTTAAATTAATCATTTTGTATGGATTAGATATTTTATGCTGTCTATTCTATCTCTCTCTCTCTCTCTCTCTCTGAGAAAAGTGGTGGCCCAGTGGTAACCGGCCGCGACTTACGGATTTTAGGTCGGGGGTTCTAACCCAGGCGGGAGCTTTACTTTATGTAAATTACTAGGTTTTGCCCGCGGCTCCGCCCGCGTGGATGTCGGTTATCGCGTAAAACAGTAGCCTATGTCCTTCTCCATATCCCAGGCTATATCTCTGCCAAATTTCATGACGATCGGTTCAGCGGTTTAGGCGTGAAAACGTAACATACAGACAGACAGAGTTACTTTCACATTTATAATATTAGTATGGATATGGATTAACGGACTTCGAAAAAGGAGGAGGTTCTATGTTCGACTGAATGTATTTTTTTTAATGTATTTCCATCGATTTCTCCTTCAATATTGTGAATAGATTTTGATACTTCTTATTTTTTTTATTTTTTTTGAAAGGTTGTACTTTCGAGGTGGACCCATATAAATTGTATTAATTTTGCTTGGATAGTTTTTTAAGTTAGCTTCGATAATACGTATTTAATCCACTTTGTGTATCTTGGTGATGTACTTTCTGTCACTGATTTTTACATAGCAAGTGTGGTATGCGAATTGGTGTGGAGTAGATACCATAACTAAAAAAAGAAAACTAAAAAACTTTTTTACAAAAACAAACAACCGACTTCCAAAAAAGCACTTTAAAGTGAAAAATAACTTTAATTTCGGAAGTCGGTGACAAAAAAGAACAAAAAATACAGATCAAGACAAGAAATTCTAAGTTTTTTTTTTTTTCACTTTGTAGTGTTATTTGGAAGTCGGTTGTTTGTTTTTTTTGTAAAAAATATATACACATATTTATGTGTACATAAATGGTACCAAATATCTCTTTAATTACTGATCCCAGACAAGTCCAATTCACAACTAGACAACTCCTACACATTCGCATAGTAATTAAAAATTTCCATTGATCTAAACGTTCATCTAATTACAGACATCGACCAAATCATCCGCATGTAACATTAAAACCGATAATGATAGCAGAAAAACATAAATTAAAATACACACGTAACATAATGTACAAGTTATACGAAACACCGAGCTTCGGTATTGCCAGATCAATTAAAAACACGTACAGGTAATGTGTTGCCAGCGTTGAATATTTAATATCACCGCGTTATATTGTTTGACAATGCTGTTAATGTCAGTTTGGCATGTCATGGCGTTCAGGCGATGACAATCAGTTTTTTTTTTTTTTTTTCAATAATTTTCGAACATTATTAAGATATTTAAATTCATAGAATTCGATTGGTGTTCTTGGTTTTTAGGCGTGACGTAATTTTTCAGTTCTGTATTGGAACAAAATATTTAACTGTAAAGATTTAAGTAACTGTTACTTGGACAAACAAAGAAAACACAATAAAACATAATATCTTTATGTATATTTTAAAAAATAGAACTGCAAACTAAAACCACAGTCACAGTGCAGTCCCTCAAAAAATTGCCAGCATAAAAAGGAAAAAAAAAATCTCTCGTCCGATCAAATAGATACCGCAAATGAGCGACACAAACCACACTCAGGTAAAAATTAACCCCTCGATCGCGACACTCGATGTTTTAACATGTTATTAAGATAAACGGGGTCACCCCTACCCTCAACTACTGTATAGGTAGGTGCAGAAGGCCGGCTCTATACAACTAGCGAAAACTCACGCACACTTAGAAACGCTTCACGTACAGCGAGTGCACTTGCACTCGTGACTGGCATTTGTTTCAGAGAATATTTGAATCGAATTTGTTTGAGATCGCCGTCTTCTTTTTTTTTTTTTTTTTTTTATCCTATAAATGCTCAATTTGGCTTAAAAAATAACGGGATTTCAATTTTTTTCCCTGGACAAATTAATGAAAAATATGTACTTTACGTTCTCATTTTTATTTATTTATATTGCTATACTCCATTTGAAATAAGATAAGACTTTAGAGGTATGAGGAACAGGGTGTAAAGTTCACTCATACTCTATAGTAAAGGGAGGATCGTCCGACCAGACGGGTATTGTGTCTGGTGGGCAACTGCCCAACGTTTGATGTCGGGATGTTGTATACTCGTATATGCTAGTTGCGCGGTAAACTCTGATAGCGCAATGCAGGATTTGTGACGTCAGGTCTTTGATGCGTAGTTCGCATGGGGCGTTGTTGATACCGCTACATTACTCCCCTCCGGAGACCGGAGGTCGATAGTGAACTGAGTCAGTGCATATGATGCTTGCCAGGGCCAGTTGTGATTCCAGTGAGTCGGAACCAGGTGCCGCATAGTTCACGGTGAGTCGGAACTGTCTGCGGTGATTCCCCAGTGAGCCGGGGTGGCGCTGCGTTTTTGATCCAGTGAGTCGGACGTCGTACAGCGCCAGGTTGAGGCAGACTGCTGGCATCGACCAGGAGAGCGTTGAAGGGCTCTGCTTGTGGACCGGCCGAAAGTGCAGTGTGCTGTGCCAAGGTTGCTGATGAGGCTGAGGGTGATGACCAGGTATGCGCGTTCGCTGCATGCTGGTGGTCAGGATACCCGTTAAAGCCGTGGGTGCTGGCTGGCTTTGTGACTCGCCGCTCGAAAGCTTGAGGAAGTGATGGATGACGTCACGCTGAAGTAGTTGCACGAAGGCTGCGCTAATGGCCATGTTCGGGGTCACCAATTTAGAGGTATGAGGAACAGGGTGTAAAGTTCACTTACTCTATAGTAAAGGGAGGATCCTCCGACCAGACGGGTATTGTGTCTGGTGGGCAACTGCCCAACGGTTGATGTCGGGATGTTGTATATATGCTAGTTGCGCGGTAAACTCTGATAGCGCAATGCAGGATTTGTGACGTCAGGTCTTTGATGCGTAGTTCGCATGTGGCGTTGTTGATACCGCTACAAGACAAATAAGATAAATAATAAATAAACCTTTTTTACAGTCCATTCAACCGATTTTGACTTCTATTCCGTAGGCATATGGATGGAATAAAAATAAAAAAAGTGGTTACACTACCAACTGTTTACGGCAGCTGCCATTTGTCATAGCGCCAACGCAATAGAAGTCAAAATCAGTTGAACGGTCCGTAAAAAAGTTTTATTTAAATGTTATTAAAATCTTATTTATATTTTATTTAAATCTTATTTCAAACGGAGTAATACTTATATTTTTAAAAGATCGTATAAGTTTCAATATATCTTTGTTAGATTTTACATATTTGTAAAATTCAATGCAATTGCATATAAATAATACCACCCTATAACTGTCCCACTGCTGGGCAAAGGCCTCTTCTCATACAGAGAAGGCACGAGCATTGATCACCACGCTTGCTCAAGACGGGTTGGGCGATTTCAGACTTATATTAACCATATAAGTCCAGGTTTTCTTACGGTGTTTTTCCTTCACCGATATCAGTAATGTCCAAGATACACTCAGAAAGTACTTATGAATTGAAAAAGTAAATTGCATATAATTGACTTTAATTGTAGTCATAGTTGAAGATGGTCATTTATTTACTCTTTATTAAATCAGGGGGGTTTTGCGCACATCAGTCCATTTCAATGCCATTTGCGATTAAATATGGGTCAGAGAGAGAGTCTGTCCCAGCGGGACGTTTAAAATTATGCCTGAAATACGGGACATCCCGGGAAATACGGGACGTCTGGCAACGCTAATGTTAACATTGTTTGTATATTGTTTTAGCCCAGTTAATTGCGGCATTAAGAGGGCCCTTCCCGGTCCGACTATCGTCAACGCGAGTATGATTGAAAAGCTTCTTGTTTAATCCAGCGCAATGTTAATGCTAACAGGCAAGTGAGAACGCACTAACATTGAACGAAAAATAGTGTGCGGAAATTTCATAAAACTTGTTCCAGGAAATACGTGTTTTTGAGAAAGCCTTACAAGATTGTGAAATAAACCTGTGTTATTTGGAAACTACATTACATGTGCGATGTTTCTATGGAGTTGTTTTCTTTATTTCTACAATTTATTAGTACATTATGAACGGCCAAAGTTCAGGTAAAATGTGTGCAAAAAGCAGATTTTTGGAGACTTATACTGAATTTGTTTCTCCAAATTTTAATTGTTTGCTTTCATAGAAACCTAGATATAGTGCACATGATACCAATTAGTACAAAATTTTCATTGAAAGATGTGTTCCAACGCCATAATCACGTACGAGCGTTTGTATGAAAAGTATGACGGGTTAGCCGCTCTTAATGTGGGTTCTTTATGTCTTCTTTGGTGCAAGTAGACGGGCACTTAGGACACTCCAGCACGTGCGACTTAGGACATGATTGCCGAACATACGCGCCTATGTGTACGTACGCCTCGTTCTCGCTCGTTGTATGTAGTCGACCTTCTGCAGCTATCTATTTTGCGCCCCAACCCCCGGATATTAAGGTTGATCGGATGTATTGTATTTAATTGGTTCGTGTTGTTCGTATTTGTGTAATTGTGAACATAGTCCGTTTGTAACACACGACAGTTTTTTAATCGATATGAATTTGTTATGGGGATTAATGTATGGGAATTTTGGCGTTGATGTCTTTTGTTGAATATGAGAGTTTTAAGTGTCGAAGTTTTCTTAAGCTTATTTTTTCGTCGAATTATTCTTTATTTCTAATTGGTTCTCAATTGAATTTCTGTTTTATTTTAAAACTAGGGACTCGCTTCTGCTTTGCACAGTTTTTACGACTTAAAACATCGAGATTTCTTTATTAAAATAAAGTTTAATATTAATGTATTGGATCACAAAGGCAAAGGACAGACAAACGTGGAGCGAAATGGAGGAGGCCTCCACCCGTTGAGGGGTCCATATTGAAATAAAAATATAATAAATAAAAATAATTTAAATTGTAAATTGTTTTTATGAAAATGTAATTTATTTAATATTTTATTATTCCATATAAAAGGAAAGAAATGATTTTATTAATTTAGAAATTATGATTGTAACTTTATAATCATAAATTAATTGTAATAATTTTGTAATTTTATGCATGCACATTTATGTAATAATAAATAAAATAAATAATAAAAGTTTATTTGGAACAACTTAAGCTTACAATTAAAAAGGAAAACGAAGATAACCACAAAAGTAAAATACTGTGGCGCAGCTATCAACGCCCAGCCCTCAAATATATAGGTACTAAGACATTGTTCCAGACTTCCCAAAGAAAGTTAATTAATAATTATTTAAAAATGAAGTGAAGTTATTTTTTTTTTTTTAAGAATTAAAAAAGAGAATAACTATACTCTAAGTGGACGTTACTTATCTAGGATCAGTATAGAGTGGAGGTGGGGTTAAGTGTGTATGTGTGAGTGTGTGTATAGCGAGTTTATAATAAAAGTAATCTTATGATATATTTGTTTTTTATAAGTCATTCAGAAATAAAGAGGCTATATTAATAATAATTAATGTATTATACACATAAACGATAATATGGGAATGGAATAAATTCTCTAAATGATGGTGTAAACCACATCAAGATGCTTTAAAAAACACATGAAGCATTTCCACAAAGCGGTGACACACACACGAAAACAGGCTATAATCAATCATATTAAAGATACATCTCACTCAAATAGAATTTAAATCAAAAGTATGATTAAAATGATGCCAAGTGTCTTAAGGATGGTTTTATCGCGTCCACAAAATTAACGAATATCTAAATTCAAAAAAAAATCAGTTACCACTTTCCCTAAACCTTCAGCTGCCAAAAAAATCGCTTTCACCAGTAGGAAAATAAGCGTAAACAAAGGACTGCCTCCGCATCATACCTTTCATATATTAGAGCAACGGTAATGCAGTAAACGTCAAGTGTTAACGAAGTTCGCAGAAGTGTGCAATGTTCCTAATTGGTCATAAACAATGAATGAGGCTCACACCTCGGGTTTGCGCTGAGATTGACACTGAAGGCGTATCTGGAGCTTGTGAAGATTTAGTAATGAAATATGGAAGGAAGGGAAAGCATTGTTATAAGATTTTCCAATATTTTTCTTTACCTCTTCATATATAATATTTTTTGCATCATACTCTAGGGTATGATGCAAAAACTTGGTGATTCCAGCCAGGGGCGCAAAAATAAAATCTATCGATTCTTCCATTTTTGTTTTCTTCTATGTTAGTTTAGTTTCCGCACTTAGTCCTTAAGATTTACCATTTTGCGTGGGCTATGGCGGCCGTCGGTGGTTATTCCAATCAGCCCACCTCCTTCCAGAAGCTAATCACGTCTCCTGGTTTGTTCAGAAAATCGGTAAGGGATCTGGGTGTCCCGAGGGTTTCTTTTCTTATCTGGGTGACGCCTGTGCATTCGAAGAGCACATGCGCAACGGTTTCTTCCGCCTCCATGCAAGCCGTGCACAGAGGATTGCCCGTTTTTTGTTCCCTTTTTAAATATTTTAGCAGCAGCCCCGAGTCTGGCGGCTAATAGACTCGCCCTTATAACATAGGACTTCGAAATATAGATGTACTAGCCAAATTCAAAATCAAACTCAAAGCAATAGATGTATTAGTCAAACTCAAAACTCAAACTCAAAGCATTTATTTCAAATAAACCAATTACAAGTACTTTTGAATTGTCAAGGGGTCGGTCAGTCAGAAAGATGAAGCTAGTTGTCCAATCCAAAGCGTAGTAGGTTCCTATGGAGAAGAACGGGCACAAAACTCCACACACCACATCATTTATATTGAAATTATACATGTAAGAATGATGCAGAACGTTAAAAGCGTCCGTCATAAATAGATTAAAAAAATATAATAAGCCGTGGCAGCTAAGAGATGACCAGTCCCTACTGACGGCGCCCGTTCACGAACATGACGTATGGATTAGAACCATTCAGCTCAACCATTTTGAAGGGAGCTAAATGATCCAACACACGCGCCACCAACAGCGAGACATTAGAGAGAGCATGACATACTCTCAGCAGACAGGGCACATTCATGAAAGACGTACCCTAGAGGCGCCTCCGAGCAACTCTTCTGTTGTATGTTCTGGGGCCCAAGTCTGCTATTTTTATAAATTCGTCACTCCAACACGATACCATTGTCATTTTGCTAAAAGTTCGTAACCTACTAAATTCATAATGGTCGATCATTGGTCGGTCAATGGTCTCGTAATAGAATTGTATTACAATAGCATTTTGAACATTTATTCATGCCAGATTTCATTTTTTTTTTTTTTTTTTTTTTTTTTCATATTTTACCTATTATTTATTAGTGTTATAAGCAATCTGAAGTAGTGGGAAGTTGAAAGTTTAGTAGGAAGTTTCATTTGTCATTATGTACGAGATTACCAATTCTTTCAATGGAGTGTCAGTGGCTGACCATTGGAAAGTCATAATGACGCCATTATATTAGTAGATTACCAAACTTCTCAAAATCAACAATTATGAAATCAATGATAAACTATTCTGACACTATTGTAATAGCAGATTTGAGGCCCTGTTGCTGTGTAATGTTTTTACGTGTTAATCTTTATTTAAAACCAGTATATCGACTGTAAAACAATACAACTCTATTAACCCTTCAAAGACGATCATGTATATCATACATGACACAACATTGTTAAACTGTATCAAGTCAATACTCTGTGACGAAACCGTTATATTCGCGCGCCTAATACCGGTACTTTAGCAGACTAGCAGTAGTGACGGTAACAAATACTTCTGTCCGTATGAGTTTGCGCAAACACCATTCATTATTACGAACGATCGGATTTCCATACGGTGATGTGGAAATCGTTTTAGTTACACTAGGTTAGCTGTGTGTGTTGCGATTTGTGAGATATACGAGCGAATGTCTTGTGATATTTTAGTAGGGTAACAATGTAAGCGTTATAGGACTGGAAATTCATTATACTCAATACTCAATATTTTATTTGCATTCCACAATGATGCCGATTCTCTTTTACACCGAACTAAACGAAACTATCACTAAAATTTCTTATTTTAGGTTTAGAGAATCTTAAAAGCTATTCTGCAAACAAGATTCTTAATAATTTTGATACAACTAAAATCGAGATACACCATCGCTAAATTGAGAAGACCAATAGTGGGTCTATTGTTCTTCTCAATTTAGCGATGGTGTGATTTGTCGGAAATTTAAATAAAGATTAAATGAATGTGAACGAAAATGATCCGAGGTGCAAAAATACCTCAGTTAAATATCTTTAATTGTTTATCAATAATTATTTAAATGAAATACAGGGAGGATAGTAGCGAATCAGAACTATATTTTTGTTAAGTGTACTTAGGTGGTAATTTAAAATGATATGTGATCATTATGGACCCTGTCAGGCACAGCAAAAATAGTAGGAGAAAGGAGGCTTTGAAAAACTTAGCTTGTCAGTCTTCTGGTTTTTTTTTTTTTTTGTTCATAGCATAGAGTACTGTACTAATACTTATTAGATACAAGCCGACCCGACAGACTTCGTTCTGTCAAAAGCTATAGTATAAACTCCACTACTCTACCCTACCCTACCCTACCTACCCTACCTACCTACCTACCTACCTACCTACCTACCTACCTACCTACCTACCCTACCTACCTACCTACCTACCTACCTACCTACCTACCTACCTACCTACCTACCTACCTACCTACCTACCTACCTAACTACCTACCCTACACTACCCTACCCTACCCTACCTACCTACCCTACCCTACGCTACCCTACCCTACCTACCTACCTACCCTACCCTACCTACCTACCCTACCCTACCCTACCTACCCTACCCTACCCTACCCTACCCTACCCTACCTACCTACCTACCCTACCCTACCCTACCCTACCCTACCCTATCTATCTACCTACCTACCCTACCCTACCCTAATTTTTCGTAAAAACCATTAAAAAAAAAACGTAAAAACCATCCTTGGACTTCAACGAACATTAAAAAAAAAGAATTGGTTAAATCGGTTCGTGCGTTCTGGAGTTATAGCGTCAGGAAGGAAAACCCGACTTATTTTTATATAGTAGATGTTAGCACTTAATTTTGTCGATCAAATATTCGTTTAAAGTAAGTAATAAGAATTAAGTAAGTATTGTGTTTATTTATTTTATTATTTCTTTACCTTTTGTCTCATTGTATGCTGCACCGGTCGACGTCATCACATCAACGGCGGCTGTCGCTGAAAACCAGCGGGGCTCTGTCTCACATAGGATCGCAGCATTATGCTGAGCAATGGTCGTTTTGCGTGGATGTGACGCATATTTTCCCCCAAATTGTTCTTTTTTGTGTTTGTGTGCTTCCTTTTGCGTCATATTTACCGCAAATAAACGTATTTTCTTTCTTTCTTTTTTTCTTATAAGTACCTAATTCCTTGAAAATACTATAGAGATAAATCGATTACCTACGTTAACTACCGAAAGTCTAAAATTACTACTTTTGAGGACAGCGTTTTGAAGTTTGTTCTGTGAATATTTTCAATACCTTGTATAATTTTTTTTTTTTTGGTGTGATATTAAAATTTACTTTATTTTTCATGCGTACCAGCAAAAAATGTAAAATAATAAGTAGTTTCTGAGAAATTCTCCTAAGCGGGATTATCAGGGGTTCATTCTAGACTGTTTTTTATAGATTCCACTTTTCCTCCTAAGAGGGAATTTCAGGGGGGGAAAAAGCCCGTGAAAACATAGGTGAAGTGAGTTGTCATTCCGCCTGATGCAGGGGATTGACACTATCGACAAGCTCACTTCGAGCTCACTTCATCTAAAATTACACGGTGATATTTTCACAGATTAGATCGACTGGCCGATTTTCTTTAACACCCAATACAGTAAGCTACAAAACTTAAACGAACACGCCACAATAAATGTAAAATTCCTCTAAAACAACAATTAAACTGTACCGCTAATAAATATACAAAAATATCCGAGCAGAACAAATACAAATTCGAAACTTAACACTAAAATGCTGTGTGAAAGCTATGTTCAATCGCGGGCCGCCCAGCTATAAAGTCCAGTGGTACTCGGCCCCACTAATTACGGTCATTTGGCCATAAATACTGGCCATCGATCATAAAGGCTATAACTCGCGGTCATAAAGCGGAGATAGGGATATATGTGAATGTTTTCATGCAAATATCTTGGTTAGTTGGTTAGCCTATAGCATTTGAAGGGTTGACCTTTTGTGAGTTTTTATGACGTTTCCGTAGTGCGGTCTGGATTTAGATGACAAATGTGGAGGTCTCTAAATGGCGTGTGTCGTATAAATGGTTTGATATCTCTATTTGCCGGTTTAAAGCCAGGGTGGTTTATGGAATGTCTTAAAACCTTTTCGTTCGCATCCTCTATGATTTGTTATGAACATCAATCTGCCTTTTCCCAACTAGGTTTGGGTCTGCTTCCAGTCTAACTGAATACAGCTGAATACCAGTATTCTTCAAAATCAAAATATTTTATTCCGTGTCTCTGCCATAGCTCACCAAGCAGGTACCATCATCATTTTCCCACACCACCAAACACTTATTTGTGTCACCAAACCGCCCCTCATACAGTTCACTAAGAAAATTTCGATTTTCACCCAAGGCTTAGGCCGCCGCAACATTTATATAGACCTACATATGAGCACTTATGTCAAAGTCAAAGTAAAATCATTTATTTCAAATAGGCACGTAAAAGGCACTTTTGAACGTCAAAAATTACAAAAATAGTTAATTGATTCTAGTTGCCCCTTCCAAAAGGTACTCGTAGTTACGTATGGAGAAGAATGGGCAAGAAACTCCGTACTTACTCTTTTAAAATGCTAACAATAGTTTGTGTACATTAATTAATAATTATACGTGAAGACGATGTACATACCTAGAATAAAATTACTATACCACAATAGGTAAAAAGAATGAAAAGTGAAGTAATGACAGACAAATTAATAAATGCGATAAATGCATGGTGCTCACATATTTACAAACATTGTATATGATTTTCCTAAAAATATAAAATGTAATAAGTCAGTGTGTGAGTTAAAGTATATTAATTATGAAACGTCAGAAGCTAGGTACACGGTTCCAATTGGTCGTTTCCTATGCAGAAGAACCGGCACACGGCCACGGTTGCTCTTTTAAAAACAATTGGTTTTCACTTTTCAATTTTCAAATTACAGTGTTAATAGGTATGGGAGGAAAGTGTAGGCCTTTCAACAATTACCAGGTACTTAACAAAATAGAAAATGGTCAACAAATCTACAGTCTACTAGGCTTCCAATGTTCTCACTTTCACAAAATAGGAAATAATGTATACAAAGAAAAATTGGCAGTCATAACGACTGCCGACAGAAGTGAAAACACAAAACTTTGGAATAACTGTTCTTTTATAAATATAGCTCATGGAAAGCGTTCGGTGACGATGACGCAAGTTCCATGATTTTTTTTCACCCAAAAAGTACACATATATACACAGTATACATATAGCTCATACGAAATGTGTCATACGAAATCTACCCAAACTGACTGTACGTTTACGTTCACGTACCATGTGGTGCCGGACGTAAAGAATAGCACCACCCCATTTCCTCCCGTGGGTATCGTAAAAGGAGACTAAGGGACTTACTAGAGAATGGGCAGCAGCATTCTCTATGCACTTTTGACATCATACTGCGATCGGCAACCCGCCTACCAAGCGTGGCGATTATAGCAAACCCCAATTGGGGGAGGCTTATGTTCAGCAGTGGACGTCTTTCGGATGAAATGATGATGATGATGACTGTACGTTTAAGTAAATACTAAGAACAATTTAATCTAGAACAATTTGTTTTAATGTGTGCACTATGAACTATAAGAAAATTTAAGCGTATTCTTTCAGCTGAAGAGTTTTTCACACAATAAGAAACTTCGGCATTCTAAAGCATAGTTATACCGCTTAAAAAGCGTAACTCATTCCAGATAGCAATTAGTATTAAAAAATTTAAAGCGCTCTATATTACTTTGTCGAAATAAATTTTATATTCCGTGGTTTTATGACAAGATTATCATAATCCGACGATTAGTGGTGCGATCAGCCACAATTAGTATTGATCCCACCTAAAACAGTCACATCCTAATAAATCAATAAATATCTTCATCGAACAACAATAACGTAGAAACTATTTTGTTTTTTTTAAACAGAATCGCGTAATAAATCATTTTGATTTGATTAATTTCCTTAAAGCCACATCTCCGGGGACCAACTTGTAGTAGAACGGTTCTCCTACAAATTGGTCCTCGGAGTTTTAAGGCTCCTACAAACAGGCGCAACACGCGACGCGACATAAAGGCACCGCTCGTCTTTGTGTCGCGTCGCATGTCGCGCCTATTTGTAGGAGCCTTTAAGCTCGAGGCAAACTTTTACCGCTTTGTTTTCATATATAATATGTAAAACAACGCTCTTTAATTTAATAGTTTTGGTATGGAACCCTAAAAAATTGTGTATAAAAGATTCTTCAAATCAATAATTTCTGACTATACCTAAATAAAGTCCAATAAATAATTCGTGGCTTTTAAATCCCGGGATTTAAACGTCATTACAATTATTTCGGGATTTTAGTGGAGGTATTATCCACTCTATGTATTTTCCCAGTTTAGGTAAATAAACTCTACTTATTCCGATCTCTAGTTTAAAGTCATTTATTCATTTGTTTAACACATAACATTTGTTCATGTTATGATTAGAGATCGGATATTCGGATGCATATTCACCTAAAGTTGAGATGTTGGCTAATATGAAATGCACTTTTGTATCGAAAAAATCCCGCGGTTCTGGGATCTAAAAGTTTAGCTTTCTGATATATGTTTCTGGTATATTTACTTAGTTTCAAATGTTTGTAAAAATCCCAATTCTAAATAAATATGCATCAGAATAGTTATGCAATCTAAGAATAACGAGTTTTTTTTTTTTTTTTTCTAATAAATAGTTTTTTAGAAGTCGCTTAAATACCTACTACACACTCGACTAGTTATGCATTCCCGTTGTTCCAGGCAACACGGGTTTTTTTGTTTTTTTTCTATAAAATATTTTCCGCTTCCATACTTTCACAGCAAAAAATTTACTTTAGGTAAATATGCATCCGATTATCCGATCTCTAGTTCTGATTTAAATTGAGAAACTCTCAAAACCAGAGAATGAATAAATTATTCGGTAACTAGCAACCAACCCTACCAGCTCTAAGTGTTAAACAATAAAACATCTAAACTCAAAAGCGATTCATTTGTTTACCATTTAGTACCCGACCAGCTATTACAGATGATAAAACTTTCGTGTACCACAACGGTTAACATTAACGAACGCTAGACGGCTCGTAACAACTTTAACTTTAATTAAAAGAAGAAGCTCACCCGCCCGGTAAAACTATAGAAATATGCTTCTGAAGTGATCACCAATTAACTTAGAAAAAGCGTATCGTAATTTTATAATAGCTGCACGGTGTAATCGACCGTTTATACCGAGTTTTCGCTATTCGTAGAGTGAAGTAATAACGGTAAATATTTGTAAGAAATAAGATTTTAAAAGATAGCGTGGTTTCCCACACTAGTAATTTGAATTGGTCAAATTATTTAAAATGTGTACGATTTTTATGTGTTTCACGTTTAGCTTTTTATATTCTTGCGTTTGGAGCAATTTATAGATTTGTAGCGAGCGGTTTTGGTATTTAGTTAGGGTATTTTGGAAATGTGGACCGTAAATATATATTTTTTTTTAATGGAGGTTTCTATAGTCCCGTCGAGTGTTGTAGTTATAGCGTGTCTTTCGATCTGTTCCTTCTTTGTGTAATTAGTAGCAATCAGAAGGCCAGTCATATTCATTACTAACTATTTTTTTCCTCCATTAATTTTCATGTTCTTTTATTTATTTTTTCGCATATCATATTTATTTTAACATATAATTTTTATTTTAAAAGATTGCATGTAGCGGAGATGAGAATGTTGAGATGGATGTGTGGAGTGACGAGAATGGATAAAGTCAGAAATCCATACTAATATTATAAATGTGAAAGTAACTCTGTCTGTCTGTCTGTCTGTATATTACGTTTTCACGCCTAAACCGCTGAACCGATCGTCATGAAATTTGGCAGAGATGTAGCCTGGGATATGGAGACGGACATAGGCTACTTTTTTACGCGATAACCGACATCTACGCGGGTGGAGCCGCGAGCAAAAGCTAGTGAGTATATAAGGGGAAGTTTGAAAGTGGCGCCGCCGGTGACAGAAAAGTTGAAAGGACGGCGTTTGGCATGGTATGGGCATGTGATGAGGAGGGAGGAAACGCATGTGACGAGGAGAGTGATGAAGATAAATGTGGATGGATGGAGAGGGAGAGGAAGGCCCAAAAAAATATGGATGGATTGTGTAAAGAATGATATGAAAGAGAAGGGAGAGAATGATAGAGTGACGGTTGACAAGGGGGAATGAAAAAAGAAAACGTGTTGCGCCGACCCCGAGTAACATGGGACAAGGGCAGGAAGATGATGATGATTTATTTTAACATACATATACTACCTTACTACGTTATAATAATAAAATGTACAAGTATATATATAAAAAACCAGCCAAGTGCGTGTCGGACCACGCGCAATAAAGGGTTCCGTAGTTAGTATGAACTTATCCGAAGAACAAACTTAACATTGTAGTTGAAAAACATGTTCTTCCATACGGAATGTATGGGAGAACACGTTTTTGAACTGTAAATGTAAGTTGGTCGACTATTACTCGGTAACTTGTGAAGCTTACTTAGTTGTGATATTTTTCCTTTTAACTTCTTTATGTATACTACAGCTGTGAATTTTTCACATATCCAAATACAACCATTTAGCTGGCAGGGGGCAGGGGGCACTTGACTCTAACAAAAATTAGCACTTTAAAGCATAAATATTACGCAAACGGATCCCTGAATCGAAAAATGGTTTTGACAAACCCACAATATTTTTGAACGGCCTATATTACAATACCCCACACCATGGGACAGATGAGAATAAAAAAATATCATCTCCACTTTACGTAAAAATTTATATTTCAAGATTTTATTTTACCACGGCGTGATTCAAAATCAAAATATTTTATTTCACATAAACCTACATGGGCACTTATGAAACGTCAGAAGCTAGGTGCACGGTTCCAATTAGTCGTTTCCTATGGAGAAGAGCCGGCAAGAAACTCCACGGTTACTCTTTTAAAAATAATTGGCTTTACAATATTATTAAATAACAGTGATAATAGGTATTTATTTTATTTTATTTTACAGTTTTTGGAAAACTTACAGCTAAACACTTTTGTACGATTGAGAATAACAAAAATAAAGGCCAATTGACAGTTGGACAGTGTAGGCCTTTCAACAATTACCAGGTACTTAACAAAATAGAAAAGCGCCAACAAATCTACACTCTACTAGGCCTACAACGTTCTCACATTCATAAAATAGAAAATAATCTAAGTATATAAAATATGAATGACATGATTGCAATTACAACTACAGTAACATAAATCTGAATAAATATCATGTCCACAAAAGCCACTAATAAAGAATTGGAATTCGTTTTGTAGGTAAATAATGTCAAATAATGCAAAGAAAATGTCAAGGAAGTACGTAAAAAAAAAAAAAACTAAATAAACATCGTTATTTGGGAGCAGTTAATATGTATACTCATACCAAATTACAGCTTACTAGCACTAAGCATCTCTGAGCTAAGCTGCGGACAGACAGACAGACGGACGTGGCGAAACTATAAGGATTCCTTGTTTTCTACGGAACCCAAAAAAGGAGGGAAAAGACTCATAACCCTAGTAGCATTTCTTGTTGGCATTCAGTTGGGCCACTTATGTACTGAGGTAAGTGGCCCAACCAAACGCCAACAAAAAATGCTACTAGCGAGAACATAAAAAAATACGTTCGTAAATAACTTTTTGGGTATTTTTTCTGTTTATGAAAAAAAAAAACAGAAATGATATGCTAGTTAAATTATGCACCATTGCAGTCAAACTTATTTCATAAAAAGGAAATCCAATTAGCATTGCCGATCAACCTAAATAGGGTTATAAGACTTCAAGGTGCCTCAAACGATATTGTTTTAACCTTTTAAAACCCAAGGCTGGGCAAATTGTCCAATCAAACAATTTTTCACAGAGAAATCGTTACTGTTCGTTTATACCTTTGATTTTGATGTAGTGTTTAATTGATTGAGGTTATCGCACTGGTGTAATAGTGCCTGCATAATTTTGAAGCTTAACAATTTGTATTTTATAAAAAAAAGATAAAATTTATTTATTTATTTATTTAACAATTTATGTACACACATATGAACAGACAAGAAGAAAAAAAAATTATAATAAAAAAAAAAATAAAAAAAAAATATTATTATAATAATATTGTTTAATTTTTTTTTGATTTATGAATAAATTTATGTATAGGAAAAACTGTCTTATTCTAGTACAATCTTATTTTTTTTTTGTTCAATTTCATCATCATCATCATTCCAGCCGAAAGACGTCCACTGCTGGACATAGACCTCCAATTGAGGGGGGTTTTGCCATAATCGCCACGCTTGGCAGGCGGGTTGCTGATCGCAGAATGGTGTTAAAATGCATAGAGAATGCTGCTGCCCATTCTCTAGTTAGTCGACTTTTACGACACCCACGGGAGGAAATGGGGTGGTGCTATTCTTTACGTCCGGCACCACACGGTACCTTATTTAATTTAATATAATCAAATTAGATTTCGTTAGAAATTAAATGAAATGCTTAGTCTCACATGTTTAAATTGATTTGGGAACGATAATACATCGGAATGTATCCTCCCACGCGAATTTTATTCGGTGGCGACAGGCTGGCAATCCATTAATTGGTAATTTATTAAAAGTTGAAAACGCATCTAACTTAGAACCGTTCAAAATAAGAATGAACCGTAAAGAATAAAATGTACATAATTTTTGCTAACAAACGTTGAAAAAGAAATACGGGTTATAATTTTTTTCCCATGCCTAATTAGCATCATCTATGATTTTAAAGATCTCTCCAGCGAGAAAGCGATATTTTTTTTTTCACGAACAAATCAGTTAAAGTCAGGACAATCAATTTTATGTACGAAATGATGAGAATTTATATCTTTAGAGCATTGTAATAAAACTATTAGCTGCATTTAGAAAGTAACAAAAACTGGCCAATTTTTTTATCCCACATTGAATATGTCGAAAATATTGATGTAAAAGGCCACGCTATTATTTATTCAATCAGCATATAAAACAGCAATATATAACCATAAAGTGATTTGAAGAAACGCGAAAATATAATTACAAAACGAAACGTTTTACATAATTCACAATTGGTTCCGTTTTTAGTGATGAGCTCACTGCCTCACTGTCATATCGATATAATTCTATGTATACCGATTATAATCGATACGTACGATGGATCGGGTTGTACGTGACGTTTGATCACCTTGATTAGTAGTCAATTAAGTGTTCCCATAACACCGTCAATAAAAGTATTCGGTGATTTCGGAGTATTTTGTTGTAATCAATTTTTTGATGTCGGCGTCCGTTTGAGGAAGAACAAATGGTTCTTTTATTGGCGTACCGAATTTAGTGAGGTCGATGTCGAATACGCTTACCGGACTTGGTGTGGGGTTCTATCGTTTGATAGTAAAACGTTTATATGTTTTTAACGGCACTTGGTCTATGTTTGAAGGTTTTTAGAAAGGTTTTCTAAAAAACATGTCGATGGTTTCTATTTGTATTTTTAATGGCAGCTAAAATAAAAAATTAAAATTAAAATATATAAAAAAAACTTGAAATTCTTAGGATTGTGACCAAGTATTGGTGTTTTTTTTTTTGGACAAAAGCAAAGCAAGCTCAGTCATTAATAGTACATTACTTACCAAGGGCTGTAAAAGAAAGAAAGCCCGAAATCGCAGGTATTTGTGACCCGAGCCGCAGGCGAGGGTTGTAAATATGCGATAGAGGGCTTTCTTTGTTACTGCCCGTGGTGAGTTTTACTGTACGCGTAGCGTGCGGTAAAACTCACATTATGGCCAGGTGTGACGTAAAAAATATTAAATACTTTAAAATTTACTAAAGTAAAAAATTCTTCTTTTATAAATCATTCCATAGTCATAATCCAAGGTTAAAATATGTAAAGTTGAAATAAACATTGAATGAAACGATTTTTGCTAAGGAGTTCTATTAAAAACCACATACAGAACCACACATAACCCTACCAATCGCGCGCCTTACAGGCGTGTCGAAAGGCCATCTCAAGAAGCCGAAAGTCGGTGCCGGTTAAAATGTTTATAGTTTATAATTACTAGTGATTGGCTGCGTGACCCGCTCGATTCGCCGACTATCGACGGAACATGAGCCGACAACACTGTTGATTCACATTTTTTTCCTTCCATCTTCCGATATTTGGTAACAAAGATTTTTAGGAATCTAAGACATAAACTCAAACTCAAAGCATTTATTTCAAATAAACCAAATACAGGTACTTTTGAATTGTCAAGGGGCCGGTCAGTCAGAAAGATGAAGCTAGTTGCCCATTCCAAAGCGTAGTAGGTTCCTATGGAGAAGAACGGACAAGAAACTCCACGGACACTCTTTTAAAACAAAATATGGGTTACATCATTCATGTTGAAGTTATACATGTGAGAACAATGTAGAAAGACGTGCACGTTAGAAGCGTCCGTAAAAAAACAATTCAAAAATTAAAATAAGCCTTGGCAGCTAAGAGATGACCAGTCCCAACTGACGGCGCCCGTTCACGAACATGACGCATGGATCAGCACCATTTAGCTCAACCATTATGAAGGGAACTTAATGATCCAACACACACGCCACCACCAGCGAGACATTTGAGTGAGCATGACATACTCTCAGCCGCCAGGGCACATTCGAGTCAATACGAGTAAAAGACATACGAGTATTACCCGGTAAATGGTAGCTCTATAGTACATAGTACTCACACCTGTGCTATGTAATTATATAATTCAAGGACATTGAGTTTATACAATGCAAAGATAGTCTTACAATCTTCAGCAGCTCCAATAATATTTTCAAATGCTAATCAATTAGTTTATGCGCCCTTATGGAGCAGGACCAGCATTGAGCCAAGCATTTTTGTCAGCGTTGTAATCCCCCAACTTATAATATGCCTGGCTGCATAGTGTGCGTCATAACATAACATTTATTTATTTATTTATTTATTTATTTAAATCACAATTATAACATCTTTACAGAATCATCCAAGGCGATGTTATAAGTCACATGTATACACAAATTTACAATAAATAAAATGACTTGTAAGTAAAATTACAAAGAAATATACATAAATACTATATAATAAACAAAATTATAAACCTGACAAATGTTTATAACACAATACCTCTTTCAATTATTATTTGTGCCATTTGAATGAATTTCGGCAGGTTCTGCCCAAATATATCCTCCGATACCGTAATAATATTAACAATACGTGCGGCTCGTGACATAGGGGTAACATCTCTATACTAATTACCCATTGCAAACCAATAAATGATTTGATGAGCAATTTTTCTTCTGATTCGAGGTAGGGCGAGAAAAGAGTTCTTGGAAGGATTTAGGGGAGGCCTTTACCCAGCAGTGGGACAGAATAGGCGAACAAAAAAAAAAAAAATTTCTTTTATGGTAATCCGATTGCTGAGATAGAGATTTGAAATTGAAGTAACTTGGCAATTTTTTTAAACTATACAACAATGAATATTAGCACTTTTTTACTTTTATTCATTTTGGAACACAGTATCAGAATTTAAGAATAGAACAGAAACATTACAGTATTTGTTATCTTTTTACACATTTTCGGAGTGACTTCTCGATACAGTTTTAAAAGCTTAAGTAGTAGTAGGCAACAAAGTTTATCAGCCAATATAGAAGTAAAAGGGTAATAAACATACAATATTACTATGTTAAATAGTTTATAATTACTAGTGATTGCCGGCGTGACCGGCTCGATTCGCCAATCGATGAACGGACAGACAACACTTGTTTTTTTTTTTTTTTGTGCTTCCGATATTTTCAGGATGAACATTTTTATTGTAAAACTAGACGTCTTGTTGTAGTTATTTTGTATTGTAGAATTTACAGGAACTACGATGTTACTATAGTATTTTTTTTTGAATCGCTATAAACATTTTCACAACATTCAGTGTGAGTCTTTATAATGTGCACATATCGAAATGCTAAAAACCTAAATTTTTATTTTTCTTTTTTATGGAATTTTTAATTTTTATTTCAAAATGTCTCAATAAGACGCCCCCTTATTCAGAATTTTTACAATTATTGTAAAAATGATGAAAAAAAAACAGATTTTTGCAAAAAAAAAAACATGTTTCTTTTCAATTGAGGGTAGTTTTTCCACAATTTTTGGACGCCTAATTACTTCCAATAATTATGGAGTTTGTTTCATCGTGATAGATCATTTAGTTTAAAAGTTACACCGTTTTGTTTACACTGGGAACGATTTTTTTTAAATTCCATAAAAAATAAAATATTTAGATTTTTTTTATATTTTTGCCGGGGATAAAATTAAGCATAGATTCCCTCATTTCGATATGTGCACATTATAAAGACTCACACTGTATATGCCAAAAACTCAATTGATTTGATTGAATTTAAATTAGTTATCAAAACGTTACCAAGCTTATTTCCTGATTTATGAAGGATTCCTGATTTATCTTCATAATGTTTTGCATACGTCTGATTAGATTGACGGCTCCAAAACAACACAAATTAAAAAGACCATTTTAATTACGCAGAAGAGGAAAACGACCAGTCATTATTTATTTACGATGACTACTGATTGGCGTCACCTTATCATGGTGACTACAAGGAATAAAGAAGTTCCAGTCATATTTGACAACACCGCAGTTCACATTTGCATTTCCTTTTTTTACTTACAAAGAACGGCGGATTTTTGGAAAGATGCCTTAAATTTTTGCCAAGTTTCGCGTTCCTGCTTTGGTCGCGAGAATCCTTGAATGTTTTAAGATCAAGATGAAATACCGCAGTTTTCGATACTGGTATATAGCATAGAGTTATAGTTGTAATTTTTTTTTTTTTTTTTTAACTAGGGTATCTCGGTGTTAACCTTGAGAGGTTGAGACTCTTTAACCGGTCTTTCCTGAGGTTGCCTTAAGCTCCTAAAAATTTTGAAATACGCTTCATGAATTGGGCTATCGTAGGGATTTTAAGTTCTAAATGAAGGTTATGGTTCCGAAAGGACCAGGTCCCGTGATCTTACGGAGGAAACGGTTTTGGAGGGTCTGCATCTGATGGATGAGATAGGGTTTTGCGTGTGCAAAGACTGGACTCGCATAGGTCATGATCGGGCGGACATATAGTTGTAAGTTTGGCATTGAGTTTTAAAGCATGTTAGTGCGAAAAATAAATCCACAATAATGTGTTTATTGTAACTATTATTTGTCTTAATTTTTTTATTTAAATCAAGTTTTCACGGTCAACTCTGAAAACAATACTTGCTCTGTGGAAAACAAAACACGAAACTCAACATTAACATAACTAAGTATAGGAATCGAATTGAAAACCCCTTTCTCATAATCACACAAAAAAGACCACTTATTACTAATACTTAAGACACAATACTAACACTCACCTTAGTCTTGCTGCCTCCAATAGACCCTGGTCTAATGGACCCAGTCTCGTAGAACCTCGTCAGGATCTTGGACACGCATCCATGTGACACAAGCAGCTGCCTGCTGATATCACAGGGTCTAACTCCCATGATGGCCAGCTCCACGATTCTTTTTCGTACGACATCGGGAAGGGGGCGGCCGTTGACGAACACGCCTCCCAGTTGATTGACGCCGGCCTGACCTGTGAAGATAACCTCTTTGTGAATATGTTTTTTCTTACTTTTGATGCTGGGTTAACGTTATCCAGTCATGTGTGATGTGCTCAAGAGACATCTAAACGCTTGCGCAATTGGTCCTAAAGGTTGGGAGAGGCTCACTTTACACAGGTCTATACACAAAAACATCAAATCTTTAAGAGTAGATGTCGTTTTGTCCACTCATATGATCAAATCCATAATGGATCCGTTATGCTGTGGACCCATGAAGGATTCACCTCTATGATTCATACTCTCATAACGTGTAACTTTTCTCATCAAAGGATACCGCATAATTTCAGTAGTTGTTTAAATCTTAACGGTAATAATGAGTCGTGAAGCGTGCATAATTGTCCATCGACAGCTACTACGGCAATATTACACGCACGACATGCGGGTAATATTGCACGCAACTGATTAAGTCTTCACACTTGTAGCGATGACAGTGAGACTGTGTGTGAACTTAAATAATTATGTTTAAAATGATTCATTTCAACAGTATGGCTTATAACAATGCGTGCCACGAAAGATGAGACTAGACACACCACGTGGTTTGACTTGCGCAGTACACGATTTTAGGTCTCTTTAGCGGTATGAGGTCTGTGCGCGGGACGGGATCGGTCGTCATCTGGGCAGTGGAAAGGACGCGGAAGGCGCGATCAAGTCTCATCTTTCATGGCACGCATTGTAAAAGCTGTGCGGAGAGACAAAAACTGGTCCTTCAATCCAGCTTAAGTAATCATATACATATTTCACACACATGCCACAAACACCACAAGCACCCCTCACACACCTCATTAACACTCACCCCACACACCCATTCACCACATTAACTCAACGTCAAAATACATCTCAAATGATATGGCCTGTACTGTTTATTTTTATCTTATTTTTTGTTTTTATTATTAATGAACACAATCTAAATTAACTACATTACTTAATTTCCTGCATTTTTTTTCTTTGCATGGAACGTCATTCCATTCTATATCTGGAGAAGGGTGTTGTTAGCTGCGCTACAGTTTATACTTTTGCGGCTATCATCGCTCCACTTGTTGTACTTAGTCTTGTGTTATTGTTCCGTAATAAGCTTATCTTTTGCTATGGATAGCAAAAGCCTTGTCTGCTCCCCAACGTATTTAACTCAAATGACTCAATTCTCTAACCGAAACAAAAACCAATTTTAGCACATAAATTCATACTTTCAAACAGCTCAAAACATTAAAGCCGACCCCTCGCAGTTAATCAAGAAACAACATTTATATCTCAATTACAAAGAGCGCACCACAAACCCTAATTTCGGCACTCCACCTGTCCCAATTCCGGGCTAATATTTATTTGATTGCCAAATTCATATCATCTTGACTGCCCAATTACGATAAAAGGGAAAAAGAAGTAATTTCTTTGTAAAAACTTTTAGATCTTTAGATATGTCGTCGGAATTTACATCGTTAATTAAAGAATAATGAGGTTTCCTGTCTATTTTCTATTAATTATGAGTCGTATAAAATGGATTAATAGCTGTTTTGTAATTTGATATTGTTTGTTTTACGAGTATTAGTTGTTGTCGATAAGAATCGTAGAGCTATTTCTTTGGCAAAGAAACCGACAAACGTTGAAATTATGGAAAACCACACTTGAATCGGAGGAGAGCAGTGGTGGCCCATTAGAACCGGCCGCGACTTAAGAGTTGTAGTTCGTAGGTTCAAATCCAGTCAGGCAATTTACTTTGTGTAAATTACTTCTTCATTACTTCTCAAAACGGTGAAGGAAAACATCGTTAGGAAACCGCCATGTCCTAAAACCAAAAAAATCGAGGACAGGACATCCACCAACCCGCATTGGGCCCGTGTAGTGGATTTTGGCCCACTCAATCTCACAGAGAGGAGGCTAGCAGTGGCAACAATATAGCCTAATCATGTCACTTGAATAGATAAATAGCGTCAGAAGAGGTCAAATAAAATACTGTTTCTGATTATTTATTATTAGAAACTATTTTTTTTTTGTAACTGATGTACTATCACAAATGCATTAAAACAGTTACAACACAATATTCCTGATTGACACCAACTAGATGTGAATCTAGCATGCATAATTTAAGTAAAACAATTAGTATTTAAAAAACAAAAATTCAACAAAACTTACAAAATGTGAACTTTTCCGTAGTTAATGATAAAATTTTGGTAAAGAACAATTAAATATACAAAATACTAAAATATAAAAAAAATATACAATCAAGACAAATTTATTCCTAACTGAGGCTACAGAACCAGCAAAGACATCTATTTCACCACGAATGGAGTTGGCAAGAGAAAGCATGCGGTAAATGGGTGAAAAATTACCGATATTAGTCCGACTATGAGACAGGACGAAAGTCCTTCGGTTTAGTAAACGCCTATAACTACGAGAGATACTACTAGATACTTAGGAGGAAGGGATACTTAGCAAAATAGTTTTGAAATGATGTCAACAAAAGATGGATGGATATTGTAAATGGATTTTCAATCAAACTATGAGGCTCTAAACTAATGGTACACCGGCTTCATAGTTATTAAAATAAAACAGTTTCCCAGAAAAACTAATGACATAACTACCTGTGAACCGTTCAACAGAGGTGTGTCCTTAACTATCAGCTCTATAGATGACGTTATTATCAATCAATGCGCATGACATAGAGGGCGAGGCTTTATAACTACTTAGATACGCTGATTAGAAGAAATCTCATGCTTATAATCAAAAGGACCAATATATCATACTTTTGAAGATTGATTATAGCCAAAAACGATGCTGAAGAACCAAATACCATTAATATTGACGAACATAGAGATTCATTAGATACGGAAACATAAATAACAAATGCAACGTTTGCCAAAACATTCACACATCCTTAAAAGGAATAATCTGATTATAATAATGAAATCACAGACTAATTTAGTAATAAACCAACCCACAATACCTATACGTCATTGAAAAGAAAAATCAATCACTATTAATGCTCTCAAATCTCATTCTAGGCAACCTGATTTAAATCCTTGCACCTACGTTAACCGCTACTGCTAAGCCAGCCCATTATAAAGTAATAAAGCAATCGGTCGATGCCAAGCGGTTTATAACCTTAATGTTAATAAAATTAGCGTTCTAATTTGTCTGCAGTAATTTGGGTTTATGACGTTTTTCTTTGAAGTCGAACCGCTCCCGCCTATACGCCATTTCACGGGTGTTGTCGCGTCTCCCGCTCCGGAGAACGGATGCAAATTACTTCCCTTGCTTTACGATTCCTCTTTCAGACCGCTTGCTGTAATGATTATATAGTTTTTCAAGCTGATTTAGTCTTTAAAGCTAACTTTTAAAATTTAATTTAGTTTGACAGCTGCAATCGCGATGGTGTCCGCTTTATCGATAGGTGTTGGTCAGTTCTGCGAAGTTGGGCGAGTGTCATGTACATTGATTACTTGTCGATGTTTATGTTCTGACATACATCTGTTGTCTAATTCCATTATTTGATACGACCTCCCTGAGTGTCGATACTCAAATACATCAGTCGCATTTGATGTCCCCACCCTCGCCGCCATACTTGCATGCTGCCTCAAGTCTTCACGAAAAACCTATTCTATATAATTTATATATTTTAAGAAATAGCATAGCAGTTGTTAGCATTAGACATAGCAGATGGTCTTTAGATCCATTTCCCCGACAGTAATTTCAGTAAAAATCTTCAATCAAACAAAATCCCAAAAACATTCCAAGCCAATTTTTTTACTATAAAACACAAGTCAGGGCTCCGAGACGAAAGTTGGGAAAAAGGACCAATAAAAAAACGTGTGCTGATAAAATCTCATTTAGTAAAGCGATCGTAAATGTTTAAAGCGAGACTCATACTGAACGAAATAGCTGCCAGTGTTACATCGCGGAGGTATAAACGTATTTATTGATTCGTGATGAGATTAGAATTAAGGATGTAATTATAAGTAACCGTGACTTGTAGCTGAGAATGTTAGAATGAGAGATATAGGAGTGGGGTTTGGTAGAAACTATGGAACACCATCTGCTACGCTCCTTACATACTACATTTGCTTAGTTTACATTCATACATCTGGTCATACACGCACGCCAATTGAGACCGGGGAGACTAGATAGATCCTAGCAAAAAAATGCAAAAACTCTGTTTTTTATTATTGGAATTCTGGCTATGAATAAAGGCACCCAATGTAACGAAGGATATATATTTGAAACCAAATCAAAATTACGGGTGATTATTCTGAAAAAGATATGTTCTCCAATGTATACTGCAAGTGCTTGATTAATTAGAAAGATATAGAAATAAAGCTTCATTGTAAAAGGATGGAACAGAATTATTATGTGCATCACACGGAGATTCGATTTGGAGCATGTTATTTACAATTGGTCCTTAAAGCTTTTAAGCATTCAAAAAAAAACAGCATGGAGTACCAACATTTGTGATAATATCTCTGTACGTTGCACCGGTCGACCAAAACCAGCTCTGTGTCTGAGGCTCTGTATCGCATAGGGTCGTAGCATTATGCTGAGCGATGGCCGTTTTGCGTGGTTGTGATGCATATTTTCCGCCAACTTGGTCTTTTTAGGGTTCCGTACCTCAAAACGAAAAAACGGAACCCTTATAGGATCACTCGTGTGTCTGTCTGTCTGTCTGTCCGTCTGTCACAGCCAATTTGCTCCGAATGTAATGGACCGATTAAGTTGAAATTAGGTATACATATCATACAATTTGAGTGACCCAAACACGGACGTGAACCGTAAATAAATGAATTTAAAATATTGGAGTCAGTTTTGGGGGGCAAACAAGAAAATTAAAATAAAAAGTTTTGCACACTGTACCGTGTGATATATCAAATGAAAGGGCTTACTGTGAGGGTCCCAAATGTATTTTTTTAATAATATTTAAATAAATTGTTTTGAAGTTATAAGTGAAAATACACGAAAATTGATCATTCCCCCCCCTTATCTCCGAAACTACTGAACCTAAAATTTTGAAAAAAATATGAAAATAGTTCTATACTTATAGATTACAGGAAAATATATAAGAAGTCTATGGTCTTAAAATAACATGGTAAATCTCTCGATATTGTGCGTACAAACTTACATTTGCAGTTGGAATGTATGGGAGATTATCTTTACCAACTACAATGTTAAGTTTGTTCTTAGGATAAATTCTTTCCAAGTACGGAACCCTTCATTGTGCGTGTTCCGACACGCACTTGGCCGGTTTTTTTGTGATTGTGTTCTTTCTTTGTGTCATGTCTACCGAAAATAAATGTATTTTATTTATTTCTTTCTTTTCTTTCCCTGCTCTAATTCCAAAAGCTGGTACATCATACTGACGGAATAAAAAACGCATGAAAACTATGTACATCTCTGTGTTGCAAAAAGTCCAACGTCATTCTGGATCGCCCGCCAGTGTCTCGCTCGCATGTTTTATAGCCAACAAGCGGTTCGTAGTCACCGAGCGCACACGCATTCAACCTCACAATACCGGTAGCTTTAATTTCGCGCCAATTCAGACCATGATATCGAACCCTTCAATGGCTGCCTGTTCGAGTTAACACTCATCTTTGCAAACCGTAAAAGGATTTTGAGTTAGTTATAATATTAACTTATTTAGCGGTTATGATCATAAAAAGCTTTCTCTTCATTTTAATTGCTTTGGTAAATTGTAGTTACAGTTCTTAATGCTTTTACTTTATTTTTATGAAGCTCTTCTATAGCTGGCCTTCTTTGTTTGCTCTTGAACGGTCTTAGCTCAGCAGTCGAGAACTCGAGATAATTCAAACATCTTCAAATTCTTCGTAACACTATCAGATATATTTTATGGACAATGGCAAATAATCTTTCTTTAAATAATCTTTCTCTCTACTCACTTCTCGTTAATCGCCGGAGGTGGAATAAGTGCCTTACCCGTTCATCTCATGTTACCCATAACACGCACAGCGTTGAAATTAGCCATCAATATTTTCCTGTTTATGGCCCAGCACCCTAATCGCGATGATGCTAAATTGTGGAATTGCAATTAAGGTTTCATTCCTTACGTATTAAGTTACGATCTTCATATCCAGGCATATGTACCATTGTCCTATTGTAATGTAGACTATCGCGCTTAAATTCGCCACAAGAGGCTCTAGTGTAGAGTGAGGTCTCTAGAAATGTCAAATTTTAAACTGAACTCTGTTTGTGGGATTTTCTAACGCAAAATGGTCACTAATCACTATCCCTACTAATATTATAAATGTGAAAGTAACTCTGTCTCGTCGTCTGTTCGTAACGTTTTCACGCCTAAACCGCTGAACCGATCGTCATGAAATTTAGCAGAAATATAGCCTGGGATATGGATAAGGACATAGGCAATTTTTTTACGCGATAACCAACATCCACGTGGGCGCTATCGCGAGCCGCGAGCAACAGTTAAAGAAAGATTGTGCCATTCCTGATTAATTATGGCTTAAGATTTTAAGTAACAATTTAGGATCTAATTTCGTAGTACTTGGAGGAAGAATGCAATGCTAATTGTTATGAACAAATAAATGAAAATGAAATTAAATGAAAAGAATAACATTTGTCTGCTTAATGCTTGCCAATTTTAGGAACATTATAATGTAAATTCATTCATTTGATATTTTAAAATGCAATAAAATAAACATCTAATGAAGTAATTAGTACTTAATCATATCCAAAACATATAAAATAAAAGTACTGACAGGACCTTACTCAACAGTGGCGCCAACTGGTGAGCACAAACACGTTAGCCCATTTCATAATATGCACTTTCTAAGTTCTTTATTCGTGAGTAGCGTCTTGTATTAAGGCAGTATCCCAATTTATTTTCAGTTGGTGTAATGTCTTTTCTTACAAACATCATCGACCACACCACATCTAGTCACTGTCCAGTTAATTAGCCTCGAGGGTTTACCCCTACCTCCCTTTCCATCTTATTTCATAGCGAAGGAAAACATCCCATCCCGAAGAAACTTGGACTCTTTAGTCCAAAATTGCCACCACTGAGAAAGTATTATAGCGATCAATATTCATATTTGCTGACCAAGAAATATTTCAAGAAACGTAATATAATATTAAGCGTATAAACTACGAGCCATAAAAGCTGGTACTAGCGAAGAAATGACTTTATTTATACAGAGGAAAAGATACTTATAATAATAATATTTTAACTGTATATCCTAAGATTAGCCTACATTAGTGTCAGTAAAGAAATCCTCGTTAAACTTAATATAATTATTATAAGATCAAAAGAATAATATATAGAAAATGTACTTTTTTTACTACTTTATAGTTGCTCTTATCTTTTCCTTCATGGTTGTATCTACAACCGCCTAGGATCCGTCTTCTGATCTTCAAGCTTTTTGATTTTTCCTTCCGGAAAGTCCTGGATTCTGCATTTCATTCAAAGCAAGTTGAGAAGCAATTGATCGGTCTTAAGACTTCATAGATGAATATGTTCCGGCACAACCAGGGAGAGACCCATACCGAGTAGCGTCGATTGATTCCTTTTAATTCTAATATCTTATAAGAGTTAGCACTGTAAGCCTTCCTCATCACAGTGGCCATTTTCTGGAAATATATAGCCTTTACAACAACCAAATTCAAAGTGGCATTCAAAATTACTGTACAAGTAAACATTTATGATTTGTAGTCTTGAGAATTAGTATTATTCTTTCGATTAATCTTGTAGCTATTCAAAAAATAGATTCACACCGCAAAACAGTAACAGAAACCCATTGCCGCACACCACAAACCTAGCGTAATGTAAATTCGTGGAACACATTTAAAGATACGAATTGCACGCGTCTCGATAGCCATAACGTTAATACGCTTCCAACTTTACAATCGGTCGGTTGTTAAAGTCTTCTTTCTGTTCCTTTTTCCTTCCTGCGCCTCCAGCGTATATCGACAGTATATCGCACAAGTTATTACGCGTTTTACTACTTGTGACTGATTTTACTACACCGCCGATTGCTTCGACATTAGGGATACGGGAGCAACGATTTTTCGTGCCATGCTTTAAACGTTGATGGGTATTTAGATGTCAGGGCGAACCTTAAATATCTGCTTTTACTACTATTACTTTGTAAGGGGATTCTGGATTGGGTGTATTGCTTGAGTGTTTTGTTATTAATATTGACTTGATTTCCGGTGTATTTCCAAACATCCATGGAAAACGATTGAAATGTTTATATCTAGGTAAAACTTAAGATTCAAATATCAAATCTGTATCTGCATTAATGAAATATTGTGATGCAACCGATACTCAATATTATGTGCTTCAGTCGTATGAATGGGTCAATTTAAAGAATTTTCGATATAAACTGAATAATGTAGCTAAGAAATCAAATCTTACTCATTGCTCATTGTTGAATATATGAAGTTCATCAATGATTCAACCTGTATATCGGAAGATCAACCATTTAATACAAGAGACACAAGACAGGAAAGCAATAATTATAATACATACTCTTAGGAGACTTTAAAGTTACTAATAAAACCTCACAAACAGCCAAATTAAAAACAAAACGACCATAAACTTTTGACAATGACAGTTATAAACCAAAATTATTTGTCAATTAATTTTCGTAAAGTGGAGTTTGTGTAACAATCATTGTGGCTCATGGACCGATGTCGTTGCGCAGATTACGAAGCAGCTGTGAAGAAAATACGGTTCTTCACTGTTGGCACCCACAGGCCGGAATTAATTGAAAATTATGATAGTAAGTATTGACTAAATATACGTCTTGAGGACACAGCTGCTTGTGATGTTTTTATTGCGGATGGGGAAGAAATGAGACCGAATGCCGAAATTGCTTAATGTAAGAAAGATAATTAAGAATAAAGAACTAAATTAGTGACTGCAGTACCTTAACTTTTGTCAGGCTAATAGTAGACTAGATGTGTGTTAGACTGGAGTTGGGTACAAGAGGCCTATGAACACCTATCAGCGAATGGACACCAACCACCCTAAAGACATCATATATGGTGATGTTGAAGAGTAAGCTATTATTGACGAAGAGAGAGAAACACCATTACAACCTCTAAATTACACACCTACTACGGGAGTTCATTAAGTTTTCGGTATGGGTATGAAGGAAAGCTTTAAAAAATTAAAATAATTTATACACGGTAATGGTGGGTCTAGAATCATATACTGAATTGATGGTAACAGTTTGGACGTCGATGCTCCTTACATCCTTTACAATAAAAATTATGTTATCCGAAAAAAAATCCATTATCTTGTGGAAAAAAAAAACATGAGGACAGTCTTTGGTGACTGCCGATAGAAGTGAAAACTAAGTAACTAAAGCGTTCGGTGACGATGACGCTTCCATGATTTTTGTTCACCCAAAAGTGCACAGTATACATATAGCTCATGGAAAGCGTTCGGTGACGATCGCGAACCCATAAGTTTTTTCCCTACCAAAAATCGCTAAACGCGCCTAAAGAAGTTTTCACTTCAAAAATAATTTTATGATCGTGATTCTTTCAACAGTTTCATTTAAACATGTCTCTTTCCAGGGGGCGAATACTATACAACATGGGTACGTAACACAGTAGATCTTACTGACTTATGCTTCAGTAGGCCTAAAGCCCACAAACGGTACAAACCAGAAGACTTACCGGAGAACAAGCTGCCGCGACGCATTCAAAATATAGAGAAGATGTGGTGTCCGTTCATGACACCGGTTTGCAAATCTAAGGAATAGGGGGATTGAGGAATAAGGAATCTAAGAAAAACAAGGGGTGAGAGGGCTGTGGCGCAGCCCAAAAGAAGGATCATATTTTAAATTACATATCATCAAAATCTCGGTGTTTTTTAAAAGCTTACGAAAACGAAATCACTGCTAGTTCAATCTTATGAATTATTTATTGGGATTTATGAAATTCGATCTTTTTAAGTAAGTTTTATATTAGAATTTATTTTGCTGTTGCATATTTACGATTATTTAAATTAATAACAGATCTAATTGAATTTGACTGTCTTTCATTAAAATATGAATACATTTTGATGAGCAATTAACAACAAATTATTTTATTGTAATTATGCTTTTCGACCAGCTAAATAGAAAATTGGACTGACTCAAAAAACTTAATAATCGCTCTCATATTTGTTTATCAAAACCGACATTTATTCCGCCATGAAATATAAAATCAACACTTCCAAACTAAAACGCAGAACGTGATTTGTTCCTAATTACAGATTCCTTAACATTTAGTGTTCATATACATATGGTCACCGTTAATTCGTCGATAAACATTTTTATAGGCAACCCGATACAAGTTTTTTCGATAATTAATGAACAATAATAAAAGAAAATAAAGTTTATGATATAAAATTGTAACATAGTTGTAAACATCGAAGTAGAAAATCGAATTTGATTTAGATTCATTTGATATAGGCCGGAGTTATTATCGAAATTGTGGTTGAACTTAATGTGGATGGTACTTGTCATGATGTTGGATATTTTGATTTAAAAGAGTGTCCATGGAGTTTCTTGCCCGATCTTCTCCATAGAAACCTACTACGCTTTGAAGTGGGCAAATAGCTTCGTCTTTCTGTCTGACTTTTTGAGAATTTAAAAGTGCTTGTAATTCACTTAATTAAAATAAATTATTTGAGTTCGAGTTGTATTGATTTCTGTTAATTCGAATTTGATTAGAATTGAATCAAAATACCAAAGCTCATTCAGTTGTTCGTTCTAAACACTTTAATAAATTTTGTGGTCGAAGTTTTAGAACCAGGACTTCCGACTTATTCATTCCAAAAAGATAAATTTAAGGACCAAATTACTATGGATCCGAATCCATAAATCCCATGAACTCCACGACCTCATTCCACTGGCCCCCTTCTACCATCGGACATCTAGACGCACTGCAAGTTACCACCCCTACCTAGTTGATATTCCACCAACTCGCACTAAGCGTTTTCAAACGTCTTTTATAATGCGCACAGCAAAGGAGTGGAACTCTCTGCCTGCGTCTGTGTTTCCGAACGCATACAGCCCTAATCTATTCAAAGTGAGAGTGAACAGGCTTCTTCTGGGTAAGCTCACTCCATCGTAGACTTTGTCTCTGTCACCCAGACCTAGACCAAAGTCAAGAGCAAACCCATAGTAAAAAAAAAAAAGAATACAGCATCCGTACTTTGGGTTTCAAAAATTCATGTTATTTAGTACTGATATTAGGATTTATCATATTCTCACCTTTGTGGATGAAACACAAGCGCCAAAAATCTAACCTTAGCTAGACTGCATTATCATTGCAATGATTGATATAGGTATTTTAAAGAAAGCTTTTAAGTACTAATCAATTTCATTTCATTAAAAGCTATTACGACGATGAACAGTAAATCTAAAGCGCACAGAAACCACATTCATTCTCATCTCGGCGCTAAACTCGACTGATTGAACTCGCCGAAATAATATTTATACTTAATTTAAATGTAAATATAATAGTGTCTTTAAATAGCAACATTTTAATGGCATTTCAGTTTTATTCGATTTCGTAAACTGTTAGTGTTCGTCTTGGGTGGCAAGACTTAGCAACATTTTAGTCTACTTGTTGGTAAAGTTCCTTAGCTATATGCATTTTATTACTCATAGCATAAGAATTATCAGCCTATAATGTTCTCACTTCTAGGACATAGACCTCCTCTCTGTGAGAGGGAGTTGGCCGTATCCAACACGCGGGTTCAGCGCGTGTCGGTAGAATGTCACATATCTTCAAATTTTTGGTTCTAAGATATACTTTACAGGAAAAAAAAATAACCAATGCCCAAACTTTGACAAATTAAACTTAAACGAGTTTTATTAACCACCTATTTCTTATTTTGATACGTCTTAGTACAAAAAAAATAAGTTATCGTTAACGAAAGATGTTTATTTTGAAACTAGTTTATTAGATACACGCCGCGCGACGGCGCGTGCAGTGAAGCGGAACGCAGTTGTAGGTACCTATCAGCTTTGGACCCGCGCAATTCATCGATGTAGGTATTTAAGCAGATTATTAATATATATTTTTTTTAAACTTGATTTCTCCTCACAATGACAAGCTTATTCTAGGTTTTACATCATCATCATTTCAGCCGAAAGATGTCCACTGCTGGACATAAGCCTTCCCCAATTGAGGGGGTTGCCATAATCGCCACGCTTGGCAGGCGGGTTGGCGAACGCAGTATGGTGTCAAAAAGGCATAGAGAACGCTGCTGCCCATTCTCTAGTAAGTCCCTTAGTCGACATAGTCCACACATCTAGTCAAAAGTAAGATTTCCCAAACACTTATAATGCCTAAAAATAAACTAAAACTAAAATATGATTATTACAAGTGCAAGTAATGATGGTTCAGAATTACAATGTTAGGTAGCGACCCACCCGATCTAGGTTAATTCAAACCTGTGTTGCAGAAAAGTTTTAAATACAGCACAATTTAAGAGTAGATTACGGAATTTTTTGGTAGATAAAACGTACTACAGTGTAACTGAGTTCCTATCGGAGAAAAATATTTGTTAATTAGTGACATCTTGATTTTTTTTTGTAATTTTGATGTATGTCATTTTAGATTTTTGACATTTTGATCTTTGACATTTTGATTTCTGACATTTTTAAATGATGTAATGATAATGGTATGATATTTGTAATAGTAATGACATGATATATGTATAATCTAATGATACTAATTTATATTTTCCTTTTAATACAAACATATATTTTTAATTAAATTGATGATTTAAAATTTTATACTAGTAATTTATAAATTGATCTAAATAAGTGTAATAATAGTGATATAAATAATTTAAAATGTTTGCATGCCGATTGGTAAAATGTGGCTGAGGTAAATGTAATCTTAAGAACTATTATGTACTACCCATATTTGCCAAATAAAAATTCTATTCTATTCAGGCCAGAATCGCAATTTTAATATTTTTTTATATGTTTTTTTTTTAAGTATAGAAAAAATTATGGAAATGTATTCTATTACTGATACTGATCCACCAAAAAAAAAATTGCGTACTGGTTAAAAATTTATCCTGTATAGAGTTTTACTCATAGGATAACTGTTAAACTAGCATTGCATAACTATAATCTAGGTCAAATTCATCATCATCTGCCTAGCATTTTCCCAATTATGTTGGGGTAGGCTTCCAGTCAGCGATGACATATGGCACTGAAACGTGATCGCTCACAATGGGCCTTATTAGAAGGCTAAAAGTCACCCAAAGGGCAATGGAGAGGGCTATGCTTGGAGTTTCCCTACGTGATCGAATCAGAAATGAAGAGATCCGCAGGAGAACCAAGGTAACCGACATAGCTCGATGAATTGCCAAACTTAAGTGGCAATCGGCCTCCCACAAGGTGGACCGATGACCTTATGGAAGCCGCAGGAATCCGCTGGATGCGGGGAGCACAAAACCGGTCGAGGTGGCGGTGCTTGAGGGAGGCCCATGTCCAGCAGTGGACGTCTTTCGGCTGAAATGATGATGATGAGGATTCCAGTCTAACCGTGTACAGCTGAATACCTGTATTTTATATGGACCGACTGCCTGTCTGACCTCCACAATCCAGTTACTTGGTAAGACTGGTTGTCAGGTCAAATCATTCTAGGTAATTTTATGTTAATCTTGCAGCATGATTATAATTTCGCCGATAATGGGTTTTAAAAATGTTTAGATCTTCCTAAAGCGTTTGATTTCTTGCAGCATATTGATTTATGTGATACCAATATTTTTTTATATCAGAAACATATTTGTAAGCATTGCCATCCTTTGTAAACTAAAAGTTGTGGAGGCATTCGTATTCTATATTCTACATACATCAATTCCTTCTAAGTTATCAAACCTCTAGCTTGTAAACTTTCGGCAGATTCGTTTATTCGCATTCTATAATATAAATGATATATGTACATGTATTCCCTTCTTAAAATCAAAATGAATATTAATCTCTAAGCTACAGTGACTACTAATAAACGTCTAATTAAAAGGTGTATCCACACTACACCGTCCGATGATGCCCGTCGCTTTTCATTGCCCGCCCGTACGCGCTCAATAAGTTAATTTGGCGTCAAACCGACGCTCGACTTGTCGCGTTTAAATACCGTTTACAAAGCCTCTCGTCTGATCTGTTCGTCCGATAGTGTAGGTGTTGCCTAATGTTCGATTTAGAAATTATAATCAGCTTTTTTATTAGGTGTAGAGGATGTTAGTGTGGCGGTAGGTTATTGATTTGTATTTTGTGTTGGCAGGATGATTTTTGCTATAGAATTTGTAATCTACACACCTCGTAATTAGAGCTTAAATTCTTCAAAGCTGTTTTATATTCAATTCTTGACCGAAGATTTGAAATATTACTAGAATTCTTCTGAACTGGAAGATCCTGCTATTGTCGTTTGAAAATCAAATCTTTTTACAGACAAATGCGATATTCCTACTCAAATTTTCTTGGTTTTTTGTGAATAAGTTCTATCTTAGTAGCACGGTCTCTTGTAATTAATACAAACATAACACGCATGTAAATGAACCTATTAAACCGTTACAATTTAAAACGTATTTCCGTCAAATCTCCATGTTTTCGACACAACTTCAATAACTTTACAACAATATACCAAACGATTCATAATTAGACATCCACCAAATTATTATTCCTTACCAAAACTTACTAAATAGTTTATATTCAAATTAGAAAAAATAAATAAACCGGAAACGTCGTGTGTGATCTCCGAAAAACGTACGAAATCATTCAAAAATGTTTCTAAATATGCTCTGATATCATCACGTTTACCGAAAATTATTACTGTAGAAGAGATATGTATCATGAAAATGATATTTTATTGGTGATAATCAACTCTCCCATTTCTATAACCCTTATTTTCTTTCTCATAAAGTCGAAAGTATCACAGAAAGTTGTCTGTGACATTCTGAGCGGTCAATTCAGTGTGAGCAGATGTTAATAAGAAACTAATGTGGCCAGAGCATGTATAATGTATTAGAATCGAGTGAGTGTTGATGCGGGTGGCCCAGCTCGATACGGATCCGATTTTATCTCGATACCAGATTTGGACTCGATTGCTTTAATTACCGTTAATGGTTGTGGACGGTAGTAAGGTACCAGGGTTCATATGTTTTATGTTAAAGGGAGACAGACTTTCTGGTTATATTCGGAGTGTAATGTGTTGGGTTTTGTGCATGTTTTAGGTGTAAAGTAAGGTATAGAATTAAGTCGAAGTATTAAGTAGAATTATTATGAAGTAGAATATCGTACAGATTGTATTAAGCCAGCGTCGTAAGAGTTGTTCAGTCAGTCGTTACCGACGACATGGAATGTTGCCATTTTAAATATTATATTTATTTAAACTTTTAGAAGTATTGTATTTATTTTCTTTCTTATTTTGTTATTTTGGTCTCATTATTTATGCTGCACCGGGTGATGTCATCACGTCAGCGCCGGCTGTCGCTGAAAACCGGCGCACGAGACAGAGCCCCTCTGTCTCGCATAGGGTCTCAGCATTATGCTGAGCGATGGCCGTTTTGCGTGGATGTGGCACATATTTTCCCCCAACTTGTTATTTTCGTGTTTGTGTTCTTTCTCTGCGTCATGTTTGCCGCAAATAAACGTATATTCTTTCCTTTTTCTTCTAATTCATTAAATCTAAAATCGCCAACCCGTCTTGAGCAAGCGTGGTGATCAGTGCTCGTGCCTTCTCTGTATGAGAAGAGGCCTATGCCCAGCAGTGGGACAGTTATAGGCTGGTATTATTAAGGTATAGAATATCTGTATATGGATGGATTTAGAGATCAATTAAAACTTGGCATGGATTTTGGACCATATTTCTTCCCGTGGGTGTCATAAAAGGCGACTAAGGGAATTCCTAGAGAATGGGCAGCAGCGTTCTCTATGCATTTTTAACACCATACTGCGATCGCCAACCCGCCTGCCAAACGTGGTCATTATGGCAAACCCCCCAAATAGGGGGAGGCCTATGTCCAGCAGTGGATGTTTTTTCGGCTGAAATGATGATGATGATGATGACGGATTTGGACATTTGATTTTCTAAAAGTTTTAGCGAAAAACAAAAATGGATTTTATCTGAAATTAACTTTATCACAAGGAAATATACAATGAACTTGACAAATGACAATAAAAAACAATGTCAATGTCATAAAATAATTAGTTGTTTTAGTGTTATGTTTCTAATTACGAGTAATAACTGCCATGTTTCACAATTAATTAATCTATAACTGTCGTTCAAAAAAACATTAACTTAAACCACGTTGCTTCTCTGCTGAACTACACATTATTGGAACGGTGACAAATTGTCTGTTACAGACAATTTTCTCTAAAACTAGTTGACATTTAGGTTTTTTTTTTTTTACATAGGTTCAATAATAATATCCTAATTATCACGTTTTTACTTCACGGCTGAATTACAGTTTATGTAACCATAACACAAAACTGTCTGCCATAGACGATTTTCTCCAAAATAGTATTATATTATTTATTTTTGAAAATAGTAGTATTATCATCAATGTAATATTGATGATAATATTACTATTTTCATTCCGTAATACCACTGTCTGTCACGGGCGATTTTCACCAAATCCATTTGAATTTTTTTTAACAGGAATATCCGGAACCTCTCACATTCATGGCAACCCTTCTCAAAGGGTTCTTTGAAACGCTTATGATTTCAATGCGTGAGGTAAATTCCTGTTCAGCCGATAAGACAAGCTTCTTTTCGGTTTCTTTAAAGTTAAATGCTCAAGTTAATTAAGATCTGAGCAGCTTCGTATCCGCACCGTCATTAGCTACCAGATTTTAGTCGTTGATATATGATTCTACTTAGCGGTCAGTGTATGTGAGTATCGTTGATAAGAACGTTGAGATTGTTGAGGCGAATTCGGTTTTTGCTACGTGTGAGTTCTTGGTTCTGTTGGTAGTGTTTTGTTTCTTGTAGACTCCAAATTTGGTATTTTGACGTAAAGGGGCCGTGCACGAAATCGACTGATTTTGATTAATTTTGTTCATTGTTTGTGAGAAAGGGAAAAATAATTTAAACAAAATTATTTATGATTTGAAAAGTCGTGTTCTTTGTTTTGCATGTGGCTGAAAGGGATTTTTCAAATAAATTAAGTATTCACGGTGAATCACTAATATTCGTAACAAGTTTTCCGAAAAATGACGCGAGACTGACATTTGATCATCATTCTACAAGAAACTACTTTTTATTTTGAACATTAAAAAATATCATCAACATCATTATATGGTCTACTTGCATGTGGCGGAACCACTTTTTACAACTTTTTATTTTTGTACTATATATAAAATATAGCAGGAAAATAATATTGAAAATATTTTTTTTTTTTTTTTTGTTTTGAACCCCGTCAGTAATATATTTTTTCCTATTATTTAGCAAATCATATCAAAAATTTAAAAATCAAAAATCAGTCTTCAGCTATCCTTAAAATATTGTATTTAATGATTATACAATATCTTCATTAAGTAAATCAACGGCGAAATAAACTATATTTTGGAGATCACAAAAATGATGAAACTATTAACAGCTGCTGTGACTGATACGAATGGTTTAGCACCATGAATACTGTACTTTAATAGTTACACAGACTTAATGTTTCGATTATTTTAAGTTTTCTCACAATTAGATAAGAAATTGACAAAAGAGAGTTTTTTTCGTGCACGGAGCCTTAATCAATAAACTTTTTAAGTTATTCGTTAACCCATTCTCACCGCCTCTCTTTTTGAGCGGTCGAACGCAGGCAATAAGTATTTGTAATTTTAAGTTAACATTCTGAAAGCGAAAGTGATGGGGATGTTTTAGGGTTCCGTAGTCAACAAGGAACCCTTATAGTTTCGCCATATCCATCTGTCTGTCTGTCTGTCCGCAGCTTAGCTCAGAGAGTTACCACTAGAAAGCTGTAATTTGGCATGAGTATACAAGTATACATATTAATCACGCCGACGAAGTGGTAAAATAAAAATTTGAAATATATTTTTTAGGGTACTTCCCCTACACGTAAAGTGGGGATGATATTTTTTTTTCTCGTCTATCTCATCGTGTGTACTATTGTTGGATAGGTCGGTTAAAAATATTGCGGGTTTGTGAAAACCATTTTTTGATTCAGGGATCCGTTTGCATAATATTAAGCTTGAAAGTGCTAATTTCTGTTAGAGTCAAGTGTCCCCCTGCCAGCTAAATGGTTTTATTTGGATATGTGAAAAAAAATCACAGAAGTATAACGTTATAACGAATCCATACTAACTATACTATACAATAATACTATAATATACTATATACTATAATATTATAGATTTGAAAGTAACTCTGTCTGTCTGTATGTTACTTTTCTACTTAACTAAACTATCACAGCGAAGTAGGCTTTACTAGTTACCGAGTAATAGTCAACCAACTTACATTTGTAGTTGAAAAGCATGTTTTTCAATTACAATGTTAAGTTTGTTCTTTGGTTAAATTCATCCCAACTATCAACCCTTCATTGTGCGTGGTCCAACACTCACTTGGCCGGTTTTTTATCGTACCTTATCGCACGTTATGAAACATTAAAAAGTACCAGGCTTGCCAGTTCACTTCATACAATACGCCATAGAACATCTTAGTTTGACCAGAGTGCATTTTGTATGGGCCCTAGAATATAAATAATAAATTACCTAATAATATAAAGGAAGCAAGGACTTTTTTTTTTCATTTCTTTTTTTAATACTTTTTTTGTCTTTTTTTTTACTTTTTTAATAATGTGTCTTTGGTAACTAATGTAATTGGCCTTGGCTGTTTTATGTTAAATAAATAAATAATATCATTTAAAAATAAATTATCTAATCGTTATAGCTTATTATAAAGAAAAAAAAAAGGAAATACTACTAAAGTTCTACTTCTACTTGTTTATTTTTATTTTAATGATAAATGATAAATAAAAAATAATGATAAATGATAAATGTAATTAAATTTTTAGGTTAAGTAATGATAATAAAATTATATAATTAATAAATTTCATAAATAGTTTAATATTATTAGGTATTTGTAATAGTTAAATTAATGAATAATGTAAGATTTTTTTTATTTTTTTTAGGTATTTTCACACCTGTTTAGGTAGGATATTGTTTCAATAACTTTTGTTGTATTAGTCACCTCATGTACTCATATTCAAGCAAATAAATGATTTGATTTTATTTGGTTAAGTATACTCTGCATCCTTGGCGAACGAGAGCTAGACCGATAAAAGTGTAACATTTTGACCGTCACGACATTCTTATACGTGTTTATTTTTTTCTGGATTTATTGAAGTTACTTTATAATACTTTGTGCCACTACTGTTTTCTTGGTACGAGTCCTAGACTAGCTGCAAATTAAATGTATAAAAACTCACAAATTAAAAAAAAAAACATAATTTATTATTTTCGTATTCTAACAAGCGGTTCCGACTGTATTACTAACTCAATTAATTAACAGACATTGTTATGTGTCTAAAACTATAATTAACTATTTATCCACCCATTAAGGCAGTTGAATTCCCATTTACGACAAACACCAAAAGAAGAGCTGGTGGCATCCGAATATTGATGCAAAGTATAAAGAAATTAAATACAATTATTTACCTGTGTGTGGCATTCCGGCGCGAAAATATTCTGAAAGAAAAAGACGAAGCGATTAATATATACATGATATAATTAATTAGGGAAGGAGAGAAAAAATTGCAGAATGTGTCAGCTGTCTGCTAAGGCCCCACAGGAGTTCGCGGTCGGGGGTTTAAGAGTCAAGTGTATACAGTACCGTTGTTTTTGCGATTTTTTGGATAGTGTTCAGCGTGGTGGAATTAAAGGGTTATTTTAATAGTCGATGTGAGAGTGAGAATTCGGCCGTGTTCTAACCAAAGCGATCGTCGCGTTCATTTTGTTCGGGAACCCGAACGTGTTAAGGCTCCAACAAACAAGCGCGACTCGCGATGCGACACAAAGGCACCGCGTGTCGCGCGACGTTCGGTGTCTTTGTGTTCGCTGTTTGTAGGAGTCTGTACGGTTTTTGAACAAATGAGTGACTGATGAACGTGACGACCGCGTAAGTATTCGCGTGATCGTTTGCTTTGGTTAGGACACGGGATATGTCTCTGTCTCCGAAGATTTGGGTAGATTTTGTAAAATCGTTGTGGTTTTATTTTTTATTGTAAATTTCCTATGCAAAGGTAGAAAATATTTGACATTTTATTTTTTATACGATTCTGACTTTTTATAATTTTATGACAATTATAATTATAATTTTTAATTATTTATTGAATATTTAAATATAATTAATCACAAATTTATTTTAAGTTTTTATCTGTTTAGAATTTAAAATAGTTTATAATTTAAATGTATGAGTGTAAAACTATGGTCTAGAATTATGTCTGAAATAATAAAAGCGTGCTTTAGTAGTTCAAAACATAATTTGTTACACAAAAATATTCAGAGTTTCTTCCATGATGCAAAACATTAACCTTGAATAAATCATCGCACATGGTAAACCCATGTACCCATTAAATTCCATTAAAAACACCAGCTTCTACAACCCAAAACATTTGAGTTACAACGCAAAAGTCGTAAAAAATTACTACAAAAAGTATATAAAATCACGATTTTATTACTGAAAAACGTCGCTCGAAATTTATACGCAAGAAATGTAACAGTAATATAACTTTTGTCCCCTAAACAAGGTAATCTCACTGTTTAATCGCTCGCGAGTCGAAATTATAAGCCCCTGTGACATCTTTATCGGCTTTCTCGCGATAAATGAGCCAGAGTAATGACGTGACCACGGTAAGGGTTAATAACTATTGACTTTAAACTATTTTCTTATGGATTCTATGCGGAAGAAAAAAAAAAGAAGTGTTTTGTAATTCTTACAACACATCCGGGCCCTTATTGGTAATGTTCTTCAGAAAGGTCATTTGCGTAGTACTCGCAACCGGGCGTGCATGTATGACCAGATGTATGAACCTAAACGAAGCAAAAGAAGTATGTAAATATCTTAGCCCGGTGGCGTTCTGCAGTTTCTGCCTACCCCCATGGAAATAATGCGTGAGTTTATGTATGTATGTGTACCCCTGGGCCAGATTTTTACAATAATTCTATAAGAATTGTAACAGATCTATCTAGTATAGGTATATTTTTGTATGATCCTTTATTAGGGGCATAGAATAACTCATCTCAGTTTTTACAACCTCGATATTTTTGTTCTCAAAAAAAAAAAAATTGACAACAGATAATTAAGTTTTCAGAAATTGAGGGTATATCTTTTTAGCATATTAGATTAGAATGTATCTCACTCAGTAAAGACTCGCATTCATAATATGAATAAGTATTCGGTCCACTGAGAGATTGGTTTTTTGACACCTCTCAGTTGTAAAAGATTTGAAACTAATAAAGTTTAAATTCGTAAAACACATACGAGTATTCGTTTGTATGAAACTGACAGGTGTCAAAAAACCAATCTCTCAGTGTTCGGAATATAGGAACTACACAACTCAGAAATAATAAAAACAAAAGAACATCTAAAACCTCAAAAAAGCCAAGTCATAGTCACCAAAAACAAAACACAACGCCACCACAACACTACGAGCCGTGACGTAACGAAACGAACCACGGTTATGATTACAACCGCCCATTCCGTACGATAACACCCTTAAATCATAATTTATTCAAATTAAAAATACTTATCAAAATGTGATGCGGTCCTAAATCAAGAATTAAGTGAGTGGGTGCGTGTTACGCGAAAAATCGATACTATCAAGATGGCCGATCACCGTGAACATTCAAAAAGAATTACTTACAATGAGACGGTGGACGCACGCGAATATCACTTTAAGTTCCTAAAATTGTGAAGTTTTCTCGGCATTGTTTCTAAATTAACCCATTTATTTCACCTGAAATGGGTCAAGGGTAGGAATATCTGGCGAAGCGAATGTGTTTGTCGAACTTCTACTTACTTAACATACACAGTGAGATGACCCGGGAATCTTAGGAGTACAGAATATACAGAGATGCCACAAAGCTATATAGTATATACTCGTACTAACCGGTTAAAATTATGTGGGACACCCACATAATGAGAGTCGTAAAAAGTGTCTTAGGAGCTCCCTTAAGTGGATCGGTAACAGCTAAAGGAGTTCCGGATAAGGCGAAAGGAAACGCCCGGATGTCACGGAGGACACGGTGGAGCATACGGTGGAGGTTTTCCCGGCTTGGGTAGAGCACTGCCGTGTCCTCACGGAGGCGATAGGCAGCGGCGATCTCTCTCGTCCGGCCCTGGTCCAGGCCATGGTCCGGAGCGAGAATGCATGGGAGGCTGTCACCTCCTTCTGCGAAGCAGTAATGCTCGCGAAGGAGGAAGCGGAATGCATGAGGGAGAGGCAGTCTGTGCGCCCTTACACCCCTAGTCGCCGCAGGAGACGCCCTGGGCGGCGGGAATCAATAGCCAATTCCCGGCCACCGTAGGCGCGGGCTTGCGGACAGCGAGCAATAGGCAGCTCGCTGTCCGGTAAGGACTAGGGCCGGGTCGACGGCGCGTTGTGTTCCACGCGCGCCTCAAAGAGATGTCAGCACGACTGACGGGGTCCGCTAGAACCGATGCCTGCCGGGGTAGCGGGTTTGTCCGTAGCCCTTGCACACAGGCAACCGAAGGAACATGGGTGGGTTTTAGTCAGTAAAAGTCTGACACGCCCTCAGCTCCGCCCAGAGCGGGAAAAGATATTTCATAATTACACACCCAAAAATAAAAAAACAAGGAGCTCCCTTTAGTGAATGGGCAAGAGCTTCTCCTGTCAGTGATAACACAAATACAAATAGGCATCCACGACCCTTCAATCTGGCACACGCTAATGTATCCCGCGACACTTGATGTTCAATGGTATTTTAACTACCTTCTGCTGTATTATGTGCCGTATTGTATGAGAGAAGAGGAAAAATAAACTTCCATCAGCAATACATCCGTTAAGCAAAGTTTTTCATATAGAAGGTCCATATTCAGCAAGTTTTATAAGCTGATAAGGTTTTTCAATAATTCCTCACTTATTTTCTAAGCGGTCCTACGAGTAGGGTGGCCTAAATAAACCCGGAGCTCAGCACCAATAACTTAGCAACTGATAAACCTTTCCGCTAATTGAGATACAATGCAACACCATAAAGTATTTAACTTATCTACCATGATTTACGGTCTAGTATTTATTTACATATTTACGCAAGCTGAAGTGGGATATTGGTTGGCCATACTTAGGTGGAGTAGAACTGAATATGGCCATTGGGTGTGAAAGTTTCCTTGAGTGGTAAGTGGTAACGAAGACTTAGGGGGGAGAGGGGGAGGCTAGGTAGATCTATAACTTGGAAGTAGATAGATGAGACAGGATATACAGGGTCAAATTCCGCCCCAACTCTTGCTCGAGCCAGCCCGTGCCGCTGAATCTGTAGCTTTAAATTCGTCCCTAAATAATCATAATCCGATCCAGCCCGTCCCTTGCTGTCCTCCCCCAGCGACGCCCTAAGCCACCCCTAAGGTGCCCTTAGCGTAGTCGCTTAGTTTTTAAGTTTAATGCCCTGGCTGGAGGCCTTTTTTATTGAGGCACCCACAGGAAAGTCCGGTTAAGCAGTAAACAACCTCCTAAGTTGAACTGCGAGATGCCATTAAAAAAAAAAAACAGTGTTCACCTTCACATCTTCGACCAAAACTACGGATTTCATGCTCAGGCAGTAGACTTACTAGGTTCGTAGTACTTATTAGACAAACTTTTTCACAAGGAGTTTTATAATCACCATCAATTAGATACAACATGAAACGCTAATTATTATCAAGTCAGACCTGCAACCGGTATCAGAGATATAGCAATTTATAATTATTTAGGGGCTAAATAAGTGTGGCCACGGTTAATGCGGTCACCGATCTGATAGTGTCCACTGTACGTACTGTTTTGCATAACAGCATTGTTTAGTGATGTGCTGGGGTGTGTCGATATCGATGGAATGTATTTTGATTAGCGTTGGCAAGCTATGTTTTACTGGCAGAGGTAATGTTATTTGAGTTTGCAAAGATCGATGATTTGCTTTGCAGAGTTATGAGAACTGCCTTCTTTTACTGTAATAGATAGACACAGTTGATGTCTTCAAATATACTTTACATTTGCCAAATACGTATGGATAAATACTTACAATATTTTTGAAGACTAAAATTGTTGGTCTTAAATATTCATACTGTACTAACAATGTACGGGATGTGCATTCTTGATTTGTAATCGAGTCTGAAAGCTTTTAAAATGCATAATATCGTTACTATTAATCGATACTGTCCCATCACTAAACGCAGAGGTGTCACGCCAACCTACGAAAATGCGCGCTCACACATCTAGGGCCGGATTGTGAATTTTAAGTTTAATTAGTCAATTTATTGTTTGTTTAACACATTTCTCATAATTTTATTTCGCTATTAAACTGGAAATTAATTCATCTTGACACCAGCCATGATATTGATATAATTATCTACAAATTATAAATTCAGCCTCAGAACCGGGCCTCGTGACAAAATGGTAGGAATAGATACCAATTTTGTGCAGCGTACTATAAACTGACTTGCATTATTAATAGTGTAGGTATAATAATATATATCAAAATTCAATGCAACAGTAGAAAAAAGACGGAAACAATATAAAAAGATGTAAAAAAAATTGTTGTTTGTAAAGTTGGTTTACGGACGATAGTTTAACGTGACAACGTCATAACAAAATATGGATGCGGCGCAAGCGTACAATGAGCGTAACAATCAATGAGCGTAACGGGACAATGAGCGTAACGGGACAATGAGCGTAACGGGACAATGAGTGTAACGGGACAATGAGCGTAACGGAACAATGAGGCATCCTTTTTCGTGCATGCAGCCGGCGTTCATCGATTCGTCGACGTTAGGTCGATGGGACGAGAACGTGTTCTTTGAGTACAGTCTGTACAAAGAGCTGCCTAACCGCGAGAACAAAGTGAGTAAAGGTCAAATTTAGGATAACGGATAAGTATTGGGAGCACAAACACATACATAAGCATATTTAGGGCTGCGGGCGGTGAGTGGGCCTGCGAGCGGTGAGTAATGGGTAGCTCACCGTCCGAACAGGACCAGGCCCGTGCCGGACAGTGCGTACGTGTTCCACGCACGATCAAAGAGATGACAGCAACGACGAGACGGCCCATTAGGGCCCAAGCCTGCCGGGTCAACGGGATTGTCCGAAAGGGGTACCGCTGCCCCGGAACATAAAGGGCCAAAGAATGAACACGGGTGGGTTTTAGTTAGTAAGAGTCTGACACTCCCTTCCGATCCACCCAGAGCGGGAGAGGTCATTTGATGATTTCACATACTCAAAAAAAAAAAAAAAAAAAGCATATTTAGGGTTACGATATCTATGTTAGTCTGACGGATATACATAAAGATATTAATTATTTAATACCATTGGTATTGATTACTTTTCTTAGACCTAAGTTTTTTAACTGCCAGGTGTCAATATAATAGAAGGAGTGCCTATCAATAGTGAATGTTTCATAGAAAAACAGCCTTGGCTGCTGCTTGATTGCGTGTTTTTATCGTCTATTTAAACCTTATGGATAAACTAGCTTTTGCACGCGGCTCCGCCAGCGTGGATGTCGGTTATCGCGTAGAAAAGTAGCCTATGTCCTTTTCCATATCCCAGGCTATATCTATGCCAAATTTCATGACGATCGGTTCAGCGGTTTAGGCGTGAAAACTTAACATACAGACAGACATACAGACAGATAGACAGACCGACAGACAGATTTACTTTCACATTTATAATATTAGTATGGATTACGAGTAGTATGGATTTAAAAGCTCATTGCAAGTTGATTTTTCTTAGGATTTTCAACAGCGTATGCATTTCATTTGGGTTTCGTAGTAAACAAGGAACCCTAATAGTTTCACCATGTCCGTCTGTCTGTCTGTCTGTCCAAGGCTTAGCTCAGAGACTCTTAGTGCTAAAAAACTGTAATTTGGTATGAATGTACATATTAATCACGCCGACAAAGTAGTAAAATAAAATCATGAAATATAATTTTTTAGGGTACTTCCCTTACACGTAAATTGGGGATATTATTTTTCTCGTCTATCCTATGATAAAGAAACAGACGTAAGTTAGTGTAGTAAACAAACTGAAACTATTGGAATAATCTATCACGGCCAGACTGACCTAGTACTTCGTCCTCGAAGTATGTATTTCCAGGTGCTGTTAATTTTACAATGAAAGAAAAATATATTATTTATTTTCTCATTTAGAATTAACAGCGCCTGGAAATACATACTTCGAGGACGAAGTACTAGGTCAGTCTGGCCGTGATAGATTATTCCAATAGTTTCAGTTTGTTTACTACACTAACTTACGTCTGTTTCTTTAATTGAACACAAATGATGTGGGGTATCATAGGATTGGCCGTTCAAAAATATTGTGGGTTTGTGAAAACCATTTTTTTCTATTCAGGGATCCGTTTGATTAATATTAAGCTTAAAAGTCCCCCCCCCCCTGCTAGCTTATAGATGTATTTAGATATGTAAAAAAAAACTCACAGCAGTATTATATATAACGTAGTTAAAAGGAAAACTATCGCAGTTAAGTAGGCTTCACAAGTTATCGATTAATAGTCGACCAACTTAAATTTACAGTTGAAAAACATGTTCTCCCATACTTATTCTCGGCATAAATTTGTACCAACTACGGAACCCTTCATTGTGCGTGGCCCGACACGATCTTGGCCGATTTTAGGTACCTATTTACTTATATATTTAGTCGCAATTTTTTTTATTTAATTTTATTATAATGATTGATATTTTGGGATCCTAAAATACTATAGTCAAGTTACTGCGACCAACTTGGATGTAGCGCTCGCCGACCGCTGCCACGGCACCGCTCGCTCGGCTCGCGCTTGTTTGATCCCAGTTCTAACCTAACCTAACCCATTTGGCCGGGGTACCCAAGGTTAGTTACTGTGACCACGAAAGAGACAGTTACTGTCACTGTTACACAAAAGATTTTGTCCCTCTGTATGTAAAGGAACAAAAGCCCAGATGCAAGATGGTTATGTATCGAAATGCAAAAAAACAACAAACTGTTTGAAATAACCTATATTTATAAAAATATATCTCCTCCATACAACATTACACGGTAGCCTTAAATTAATTAATTAAAATTAAGACATCAAACCCTTACAATTGAATTCAACATGTAAAGTAGGTAGCCGATTCACGGTTGTAGTCTGTGGCCTGAGAAAAGGCCAGAAAATTAAAAAAAAAGTCTCAATTATAAGTGTGCATCATTAGAAGCGCAAAAAGCTGTTAGAGGTTAATAAATTTAAAAAAGTATAAGTACATCTTGGGATGTCAAGTTTTGATAGGATCAGTTATTTCACATTTTTTATTCGGTTCATAAATTAAAAGATTTTTTTTGGTACCTTAAATCCTTGAACGGACCTTCTAAAACACGAAAATTAACTGTTCAATCAATATAAAAATCAATCTGCCTTTTCACGACTACGTTAGGGTCGGCTTCCAGTCTAACCGGATGCAGCTGAATACCAGTATTTTACATGGAGCAACTGCCTATCTGACCTCCACAACCCAGTAACTGGGTAATACATGCCCAAATGTCCTTTCTATGGTATTGTTCGTCGAATCGTTGAGCTCTTTATGTTCTGAGTTGAGCTGCACGATTACTGACAAATGCGTGCACTGAATGGACAGATCCACTCAATCTGTGTGGTCCTTTCTTCAAAAGACCATTTCAGACACCAATCTACATGGTCTTCACATGATTTTACCAAGATTATGTCTGGACTTTAAAAGAGACTGTGACCTCTGAGTTTGTTTCGGCCTTTCTTCTCAGAGTAGTCAGATACGAAACGCCGACCTCATCTAGTTTTAAAATATGATTGACGTGTAAAAGTGTTTGTAAAAATAAGTAGAAGGTAAGACTGGTAATCAGACTTTCAGGCTTCTAACGCCCCGTAACGACTGTCAAAGATCCACGAATAACAGCCGGGACCAACGAATTAACGTGCTCTCCGAGGCACGGAGGAGTCTTGGTATGCAAAGATGGTCACCCATCCACAGACCAACCGGTAAGCGTAGCTTAAATTGATGGATCGACCCATGCGGCTGTTATTACTTAGCCACGAGCTCAGTTCAGTCAATAACGAAAATCATAATATTAACAAGAACACAAAGTTCTGAATCCGTGCCTAAACCTTCTACAAGGAGGGGCGAGCGTATCAAAAATATTATGAAATTATTAGCATAATAACGTACGACAAAATGGTTAAATTACAAGCCACTGTTTGGTTCGACACGCTAAAGCAGGCTTTAAACGAGTGGAACTGGACCGATTAATAAAAGGACAATATAAATATTATGTCAGGTATACCCTTGTGCAATGGATGAGGGGTTCGTGGCTAAGTGTTAACAGCCACACGGGTCGATCGAAGGTTAAGCTACTCTTGTCGCGGTCAATTCGTGGATGGATGACCATCCATTACATATCGGGATCCTTCCGAATCTCGGAAAGCATGATAAGCCGTTGGTCCCGGCTGTTACTTGTACAGTACAACTATTTTCTTAATGTACCTCGGCAAACTTCGTGTTTCGTCAGTCGTCGGATTTCTATTAGTGGTGGGTCGATGTCGAATTTTTGACGGAAGAAACGCAACCGTTTTCCCGACGACGAAAACGGTTGCATAAAACAGTCTTCGTTGCAACTGGTTTGAAGACGGATGGCGGACGACGAAACTAATCCAACATGAAATAGAATTGCGTTTTCGTCGAGTGAACTAGTTGCAGGTTCTTACAACTATCAACGGGTTTGATCGTCGCATCACGAACGACAGCATTGACAACTGGTAGGTAAGGCAAGGTAATACATTATCGACTGTATTTCATTGATATAAAGTACACTTTCGATTGTAAGGACTGTTTTGTAAACGAACGCAAAACGACGACGCCACGGACGAGATAGTTGACTCTTGCGTTCTCGACTGTAGTTTCATAGACGTAAAATAAAAAAACGCACTAAATAATTCGAAGACTGGTTTGTGCAACGAAGAATGTTTGAACCCAGGATGAAAAACGGTTTCATCGTCGCAGAACACAAAACGGTCTTTGAAAACGGTTCGTTGTCGCAACGCCCACTCCTAATTTCTATCAGTTGCCCTTTGCACTTGGAGCAAACCGGACACTATCAATCCACTTGGAAGTAGAGAGTCGATTCAGAGCGTCCGGTCTGTACCAAGTGCCCAGGGACATTGAGAAAATAGTTGTACTGTAAATCGTTGACAGTTGTTACAGGTAGTCAGAAGCCCAAAAGTTTGACAACCAGTCTTACCAAGGGGTATCGTGTAACGAAAGGAATTAGACTCCGTCTGTAATAAGATTGTACCATGTGGTGCCGGACGTAAAGAATAGCACCACTCCATTTCCTCCCGTGGGTGTCGTAAAAGGCGACTAAGGGACATACTAGAGAATGGGCAGCAGCATTCTCTATGCACTTTTTAAACAACTTAGTGCGATCGCCAACCAAGCGTGGCGATTATGGCAAACCACCCCAATTGGGGGAGGCCTATGTCCAGCAGTGGACGTCTTTCGGCTGAAATGATGATGATGAATGTATAGTCTTGTGGAGCACAACGTAACATGCTTATTTTCTACATTTTCATTCTAAAATAAAAGAAATCACCAAACTAACGATGAGGGCGCCACTGCGCGCTCGGTACCCTATCAACAAAAATTTAGAATACACACTCAACTTATATTAATTTAAAATAAGCACTAATAGTAATTAATTATATGTGAGAGAACAGGAATTTTCAAAAAAAAAAAAAAACTTATTCATATTTTTTTTTTCCAAATGACCAAAACACACGAGCTTAATAAACTTTCATATTTACCACTTCATTTCTCTAACCAAGACACTTTAACCCTTAAAACGCGTGACCACTGATTACATAAAGTATCCGTATCAACAAAAGTTTTGCGTGAAAACCGGCGCGTGCGTGTTATTAATAATTTGTGCATATTTTACACTTAAAACATTTTTTATCGCGTCTGTACCTAAGAGGGGGCATAGATTAAGAAAACTATGTAGAATTGAGACTCGATGTACTTTTATTGTGCGGTTGTACAGTAAGCTGCTGAGAAATCTCACCAAATCAAATAGAAAAACTAGAATCACAACCAAACTGGAACAACTAGAAACTGTTGCAGCCTTTAAAAGAAGAGTAAAAGATCACTATCTTTCCACTTCGTCATAGTTGCATATTATTATGTATTTATTATTTTCGACTACATTGTAGTTCTAAGTATATATATGAGTATTGAGTGATATTTCTTTTGGAACTATGTATGTAAGTATATTCTCTTATTGTATGTTTATAAGTACATATTTATATTAGTGTAGGTATAGCTATTTTGATTTTATGTTTTTTTTTTCTCTTCTACTTTTACACACTTTGTCTGCATCTCTATATCTACTTTCCTATCGCAGATATGCTGGATGAGATTTCATTAGAAATAAGCATCACCTTTGTACGTATTTTTCTGTTCCTTTCTTCTTGTCTGTTTATGTGTGTGTATACGGGCCCTATCAGAATGCCAGCGCTGCGACACTTATTTTTAAATGTCGCCGCATCATGCTGAGATAGGAGCCTTTTGGCCCCGTACAGGATTTGTTTTCATTTTACTTTTATTTATATTTGTGTTACTATGAGTGTGTTTAGGTTAGTTTAAAATGTGTACTCCTGTATGAGTCCCAATAAATACTTTTTCTTTCTTTCTTTATTTCTATATAAATAGTTAAATAAATAAATAGAATCAATCAATCAAATAATATCAATAGAGTCAATCTAATGGATTTCTCTGCAGCTGACCGTACAATCACGGTCACAGACATCTGATTACTTTGAAAACCAAATCGCGTGCACACGATGACCACATCTGTCTACCGCCCCTTTTTGTGTTGACCAATAAAAATAAAAATCTTTTGTTTAAATAAATTTATCTCTGTTATATTGATGACCTGGGGCCTTACTCCCGAAAACGATTCGAGTTTGATTTTCGATCCGAACTCGATTTAAAACCTTACTCCCGAACCAATTCGAATCGTAAACCAATATCGACATAGGTTCGAGTATTATCAGCGTTGTAATGCGTATGCAGCGGATTACGTCATCGTCAAGTGCTCTATGTCTTTGGTTAGTAACTTTTAGGTAGTTGAATGTTTTCACTTTCCCATGTAAAAAACGATACCCTAGTGCTTTTTACTTTCTTTCTTTCTAAAATCTCACTCGATCTGAATAAAGTAGCTTCTTTGATATCGTGTAATTTTGATCCAACAACTCGATATCCATCTGTCAGATGGCGTGTGGAGTACGAACTTTTCGATCCTAACGAATCTTTCGATCGAAGTTAGTTTCGCTTCGAATCACCTCACGCTCGTGCGCTAGTGTCGGATTCAAGTGTATGGATTGGCATTTATTTCGACTCCAATTCGATTGATTCACAACTCGATGCTGTCGGGAGTAAGGCCCCTGGTCAGACGACCTCAGCTCGTATTTTTTTTTTTTTTTTTCAAATACTAGGGTCTCAGCAAACATCTGATGCTGCAATGCTATTGGTTAATGAGCGTAGATACTCGTAAGCGTTACTATGGCGGCCAAGCGCTGTAAGCAGGAATAGTCCTTACGGCGCAGTGGTTAGATAGTACGTGCGACAATGATACCAAAATAACGAATAACCTAAAACTCCCAACTACCCCGCTACGACCAGCTCATCATCATCATTCATCACCAATTGCACGCCATTTAATTCTATCCTCAGCTACTCTCATCCAGCTGCTACCAGTCTCCTTGCGAAGATCGTCGCTGCACCAAAACTCCGCCAAAACAGGGTTGTCAATTATATAAAATAAATGTTTGCCTTACTTGGGAAGAGACTGGACTCCACGACACAGGGAATTCTAGTTTCCAGGGAATTTGAAAGAATCCAACACCTAAGGCTTATGTAATCTGTAACATTTTTTTAAATATTGAACCGTGTTTTTTGTGAATTGACTATCATCATCATTTCAGCCGAAAGACGTCCACTGCTGGACATAAGCCTCCCCCAATTGGGGTGGTTTGCCATAATCGCCACGCTTGGCAGGCGGGTTGGCGATCGCAGTATGGTGTTAAAAACGCATAGAAAACGCTGCTGCCCATCCTCTAGTAAGTCCCTTAGTCGCCTTTTACGACACCCACGGGAGGAAATGGAATGGTTCTATTCTTTACGTCCGGCACCACACGGTACACGTCCGGCACCACACGGTACAATTTAAATTTGTCATCATTTTTATATCATTATATCATTTATATTTGTATACCTACCAGTTAAAGACGAATATGTAGACCTATTCTTGAATGTATCAAAATCCTGTGTACTGTGTTTCTGGCAAATAAATCACTATGATTTTTAACGTTCCATACGCCCCAAAGAGAAGGCGTTTTCGCCGCAGGAGTTTTGATTCTATTCTGTTATATTCTTATTCTATGACGGGAGTACGTTTGATCATACGGTTTAACGATTATTGTTCTTTAGTCAGTCAAGGTTTCGTTTCAGGGTTAGTTGTGAAATATTATGGGATGAAACGATTATTCGAATTGGGTGATTATTTTTTATATTTTGAAGATTTTCAATTAGGTCTAGTAGCTTTGTGACCTTCGTGGTGGTGGAATAGATATTTCTTTTCCATAAATTCATTGACGCAAAAGACACACTAAACACAAAAAAGAAAAAAAATAGAGAAAAGATTCACTAAAGTTTACTTCAGCCCTGTCTCGTTACAAATTGACAAAAAGCAAAATGATCCCGATGGCCAGAAGGACATTCGATTATACGAACATAGGTTCCTATGCCATATGACACAGTTCACACAGAGCCATTAATTATTTGAAATAAAATACTGCAAAACATTCCTATATTTCTACTAAACACAAAAGAAAACCAAGCAAAGTCACCCATTACGATAGAAATCTTGAAAAAAGGTGACATAATTAACCGCAAAATATACACGTAAAGGATACTCCACCGCTTATCTGTTCCACAAAAGATCTATAGCGTTTAGTGGCAAACGTGGAATATAGAACTGGGTAGATAGGATGTTTAAGCTTCATCAAACCAATACGTGTGGTCTTCAAAAATGATATTGAGGTTTCTAATATATTTTTTTTCTAAACAGAATAGTTTGCGCGAGAGACACTTCCAAAGTGGTAAAATGTGTCCCCCCCCCTGTAACTTCTAAAATAAGAGAATGATAAAAATAATAAAAATATATGATGTACATTACCATGTAAACTTCCACCGAAAATTGGTTTGAACGAGATCTAGTAAGTAGTTTTTTTTTTAATACGTCATAAATCGTAAACCGCGCTTGCTCCTACGGAACCCTTCATGGGCGAGTCCGACTCGCACTTGGCCGCTTTTTTTATCATCAGTTTTCATAATTCCCAATATGGAAAATTTTGAAAGAATAGAATAGAATATTTTTATTTCAGACAATTTAGTCCATATGGTTAGTAACAATTTTACTTAACATCTAGTGTTACTCGTAGACAGACACACAAACAAACAAACAATCAAACAAACAAAATTAAAATTCAGCGTGGAGCTGCGTCCACCTCTGCCACATCGGGGAATCCCAGCGATCTGCGAACACACTGAGAATACTGTTGGTGCTGCCGCGAACCCGCGACATCAGGGATGCACATATTTTTCTAATAATGGCGGCAAAACCATCAATGTTGTTGTCCGCAAACATCCCTGATGCACTACAACGCCACGGCAGCCGCAGCAGTACTCTCAGTGCATTATTGTATTGAACACGCAGGTTGCTGTATGCCCGCTGAGTGAAGTTGTTAAAGACGTATTCACGTCAAAAAGTATTATTAAAGATAAAGTTAAAGATAATTTTATTTGTCAAAACATGTGTATACATGCAAATTAAGCATGCAGGATGTCACAATATTAATATTTCGTACGTACATGTTTCACTCGTAAGGCGTACAAATTTTTAAAATTTACTAAATAAAAAAACAATACTAAACAAAATTACAAAATAAAAAATTATTACTAAAGATGGCACGGTTGGCGCAGTGGTTAAGCGATTGACTGCTGCGCTGCGTGTCGCGGGTTCGATTACCGCACGGAACAAATATTTGTATGACCTACAAGTAGTTGTTCCGGGTCTGGCTGTTTGTGTATGTGAGTTTAAATGTTTGTAAACGCACCCACAATACAGGAGAAATTCCTAGTGTGGGGCAACGTTTTTAAAAAAATAAATAAATAAAGGCACTTCAATCCAAGTAATAATAGTCAGTAATACACATTGATAAGTCAGTAAGATAAATTAATCATAAAATGTCACAATTAAGGACTACTAGAACAAAAAATAAAAAAATGTCAAATTGTGTCATTCAAGAAGTCACCTATATTATAATAACACTTGTCTGTTAATAAATCTCGAATCTTTTTTTTTAAACAAATTTACCGGCAATGCTTTATAAGACTGTGGTATTTTATTATAAATTTTCGGAGCCATACAGAAAACGCATTTTCCCATTAATGCAGTCTTTGACGTATGCGAACACAGTTGATTATTGTCACGTCTGTTACGGGGGAAGGTGTCAGCTAGCCGTGGAAATAGAAATTGATTTACCCTAACAAATGTCGCAATTTCAAAAATATAAAGAGATGGTAGACTTAATAATTTGAATTTTTTAAAGAAGGGTTTACAGCTGTATTAAATATATTCAAAGTCACTATGTCCTTAACATGGCATATCTATTTAATTTATTCGCTCCACGGCTACCGTCAGTAGCTAAAGACCACACGGCGATATCTTCACCCGTCCACGAAGCTAAATTAAACGCTTCCACAAAACATTGTGCGTTCTGTCCATGGGTTCCGTAAGGGTTTTCATTATAGGAGTTTTAATATATTTTATTGTTAAGTCATAACAAAACTCCGTGAAAAAGTGACCAGCACTGCTATGATGACACATCATAATCTTTTTTATAAAACAAATGACAGATTTTTTTTATATGGTTGACAACTGTTCCTACTATAGAAATAAACCCGTTTCAAAGTCTATTTTTTATTAATTATAAATATATTAAGACTATTGACGGCGTTTACATTGGTGACCCCGACGTGATGGGGGGGATTATGTTAAGACATAACAAAACTCCGTGAAAAAGATTATGATGTGTCATCATAGCAGTGCTGGTCACTTTTTCACGGAGTTTTGTTATGTCTTAACATTTATTTTAAACAAAAGAAGAATCTTGCCAAGCTTTTAAACAAATGAATGTTGGAACCTTAGTACCAACAATAATCAAATGAAGTAATCGTACCAGAATATTTTTTTGCTATTTAAGGCTGGATATTTGGTCTGAAAGTCTGTATGGAATTAGAATTGAAACTTCAGTTTTTTCGTCTAACCTGGTTTTCTTTTTTACAGTACTTTATTTCTCATAAAAACAAAGAGCCCTGTAATATTAAAAACTGCTGCTGAAAAACAAAATCATAAAGCTGAACACACACTTCACCATCCCAAAAAACAAAAGCCCAACTCCTTAAACCTTAAATCAATCAACACTACCTTACTCAAACAAAATTAATACAGCCAACGAAATAAGGCTAAAAACACACCAACCGATTGTGGCTCTAAAAAACAAACTGGTGAATTGATTAGCATAACCCAACGCCTTTGGACCCCCCACAGGTCAGCTCTCAATTAAGCCACTTGTCTTTTCACTCGCACGGTGTGCCAAGAGCCTTATCGCGATTGTGTGGCTGACTTTATTTTCTGCTGAATTTCATACTAGACGCCTCGGGTTCTTTTTCGCTTTGCTTTTGTTTCTACTAATGGGTTGGGTTTTTGGTGTGACGTAGGTTTTGTTAGGTAGGATTTTGTAGTTATTCATGTGCGCAAAAGTTAACCTATTGTTTTTAAATGTTTTAATAAGATTTGGTTTGGAAAAGTTGGCTTAGAAGATATTAAGGTGTATCTTCTAAGATAACTTTTCGATTCAACGATTCGTGTAAATATGATTTTCATAAAAAAGTAAGTCAAAATCGCCAACTAAACAAGACTGTTTGAGGCTGTTTGTGTATGTCAGTTTAGATGTTTGTAAACACACACAATACAAGAGAAATTCCTAGTGCAGGGCAAAGTTTTATTTCAAAAAAAGAGGCATCGTAACAAAATGACATCGGTTTTCGTATAGCCCTAGTCTCAAAACATAACCCTTCTTTTTGGCTTTGCCGTAGTCGGATAAAAAGGCAGATTAATGGAAGAGACGAGACATATAAAAACAACTTCAATTACTACTGAACTTGCTATTCAATGACGACCACTTAAGTTATTAGGTATAGATTATTTCCATTGCAATATTAACTCAAATAAGTTTATAATGTAATGAAAATTCTCGAAATGGAGTTTTTTTTTTTTGAACGAAAGCTGCTTGCGATTTCGCGGGAATTTCAGACATGCGTTTGGCTAAGCCAGTTTTCTGGAAACAAACGAAATCCCGCCATAAGAATTCTTTAGAACCGTTTGTTAAGAGATTGTATACACTTGAAATTATATACAACGAAGATGACTCAAAAGGCAAGGACTGCTACAAGGGATACTTTTTGAAAGTGGATTTTGCTTGGATTTTTTTGCTAACTTATGAGCATCATTTCTTTTTTGTGAAAAAGCTTGGTGAAATTATTTTCGTAGAGAAGGAAAGAAGCATGACGAAGGAAAAGAATACAAAAGGAGGTAGAATGGTAAAGGAAAAAGACTGAGGAAGCTAAAACAATTTGGGACGGAACATATACAGCTTTTTGTAACTAATAATGTACCTAAAGTTGTTGGAAATAGACAACTTGGCCGTCATAACAAAAACATTGATAAAAAACATTAACTGCGGTGTGAAGGAAATGAAAAGCATGTTATGAGAAAAGAAGCCAAGGAAAAAAATTATTATATGAAAGATGAAATGACAAGGAAGAAAGTGAACACAGGCATGATAGATAGAATACTCTTTATTATGTACAACATAAAAATAACAGATATAAATGTAGAAATGTTACATAGGGTGACACAATGGACGGTCTTATCGCTAAAAGCACATTCCAACTGAAAAACTATGAAACATAAGATACACTACATTGACTCCTAATTTTCGTAGAACCAGTACTAAATTCCAAATGAGTAAAGCATCTTAGAGAATCTAACTAAGAATTTGAACAAAAAGAATTCGCTTGCATTGCCGAACAAACCAATTTACGAAAACCTGATTGGGAATCAAGATTCGTGGTTTGTACGAAAAACACTTTTTAATTGTGGGCTGGGTTTCGGTCTGTATAATTTGTGGAAACTCCCAACTATCAACAGCCATATTTGACGGTATGTCTTTTTGTTTTGATATCGTTTGGTTGCTCCGCCTTTAATTAGTATAATATGTGTCATAAAGTGTGTGTTTTGCTGTTTGGAGGTGAAGGAATTGGCATGTTATACGTGTGTTTGACTCTCTCGTAGTAACTCGAGGATACAGTTATTTGCCACCCTGTCATTTGTCCAGTTATAATATTCAGGAAGGGTGGAACGGTAATTGAGCATTTGCATTTTCTATTATTAAACAAACTCAAACTCAAACTCAAAGCATTTATTTCAAATAAACCAATTACAGGCACTTTTGAATTGTCAAGGGGTCGGTCAGTCAGAAAGATGAAGCTAGTTGCCCATTCCAAAGCGTAGTAGGTTCCTATGGAGAAGAACGGACAAGAAACTCCATGGACACTCTTTTAAAACAAAATATTGTTACAAAATATGGGTTACATCATTCATGTTGAAGTTATACATGTGAGAACATTGTAGAAAGACGTGCACGTTAGCAGCGTCCGTAATAGAAACAATTCAAAAATTAAAATAAGCCATGGCAGCTAAGAGATGACCAGTCCCAACTGACGGCGCCCGTTCACGAACATGACGCATGGATCAGCACCATTTAGCTCAACCATTTTGAAGGGAACTTAATGATCCAACACACACGCCACCACCAGCGAGACATTTGAGTGAGCATGACATAACATAACAAATTTCCATAGCTACTTTATTATTATTGTCATTTTCATGGTTTTATTAAGCCTTCGGTTCCATCAAAGTGTTAAAAGTCTGGTAAGAGATTTTATATTTGACATTTTATTTTACTATTCAGTACATTTTTTTTTGTCAATTTTAATTATAATTTTTTAATGAACAGAGTATTGAAATTTAATTAATCACAGTTTTATTTTGGGTTTTTATCTGTTTAAAATAGTATAATTATAACTTATAATTTTAATTTCAATGTATGAGTTTGTGTCTATGGGCTATATATATCTGAAATAAATAAATTATATATATTATATATATTATTTACTCTGGTTTTAAAACATGGCAACAGGCTTCTATACCTACATTTAGTTAACCCGCAGACTAAAATAAAAAAATCCATAATTTTGCTTTTAATGGGAATCAATTTGCAGTTTCCTCACTCCCATACTTATAATATTTGTTTTGATCTGTATACTAACTATTCTCCCCACAACTCGCTCCACATTGTCTTAAGGCGGTATGATCCGACAAAGACCACGCTTACTAGTTTTTTTATTCCAATGGAAACATAAAAAACAGTGTTATAGAATTCTGAAAAAAATATATAATCTTATTTAAGGATCTGCCGGACATGCGATCGCTTTTAATAACACGTTTAGATTAACTTTGCTTGATAGAAAAAAATCCCAAAGTTACCCCTTTAAGTAATGTTTAATCAATCTCTTAATTACAAAACAGGTTTTTTTGTAACCTTTTTTTTAATGAAATGGTAGTAAGATTGTTCAGCACAATTCGCTAAGTATGTCTTGATAACATGATGATTAAAATAATGACTATGTTTAAATACCTACCTAATGCGCGAAGCAACCACACGCGACTTCGCGAGCCTACTGCAGTCTGCTCGAGCAGACATAGCGATCATATCTGATGAAATCTGTCGATCATAGCGCCTTAAACATTAATAGTCCAACTACACTGTCAACCGATTAAAACTCCACAGGATCCGTTTCAAAGGACCAGAAAAAACCAACACGGGAATAACAACCACCGAACTATTTTATCACCTACTCGTTTAGACATTTTTCATCATTAACTTTTTGTTGGCTAGCAGCTTAATGAAACATGTGCTAATAGGCATGTGCAGAGTTTAGCACAATGATCATTTACTAGTAACTGTTGAATATATCTTCATTACGGGCACTAGTGGCGCGGAGGCCCTGCAAGGACTTGGGTGGCTGTTACACCGAAGTAGACTGTTTTGTTGTGAAATATTTGTGTATATATAAATATATATTTTTATGGAGAAGTATCTATATGCTTTATTTATGTATGTATTTATTGTATATGCGAATGGTACACCACTGACTACCTGCAGTATTATCTCTCCTTCTACTTTTATCCATCCTCCTAAGCCTCTTATCCGCCCATTGTGTCACCCTATGTAACATTTCTACATTTATATATTTAATTTTTATGGTGTACATAACAAAGAGTATTCTATTTAATGTTTGTGCTCGCGGACACGCTCGTGATCTGTATCGAATAGTGTTATGGCTACAGTTTGTCGATAATGTAACGGATCGTTTAAAAAAAAAATTAAAACCACGGCGACTCTGACACGCATTTTGACTCACCGCAACAGTGCTTAATTTGATAAAGATTTCATGGCAATTCAGTCATGAAAAAATTCAACTGAAGTTTTTTTAGGATATATTCAGTAACCAAGGCCTTCTTCAGTAATGTCTAATTATATATATATATATTTTTTTTTTTTAAACGTTGTCCCACACTAGGAATTTCTCCTGTATCGTGGGTGCGTTTACAAACATTAAATTCACATACACAAACAGCCAGACCCGGAACAACTACTTGTAGGTCATATAAATATTTGTTCCATGCGGGAATCGAACCCACGACACGCAGCGCCGCAGTCAATCGCTTAACCACTGCGCCAACCGTGTCGTCAATTCGCTAAAAGTATTTTCTGTCTATGTGTAATTAAAACTCAAACTCAAACTTAAATAATTTATTTCAATTAAACCATTCACAGGCACTTTTGAATTGTCAAGGAGTCGGTCAGTAAGAAAAATGAAGCTACATGCCCATTCCAAAGCGTAGTAGGTACCTATGGAGAAAAACGGCCAAGAAACTCCATGGACACTCTTTTAAATTAAATTGTTGCAAAAATATTAGTTACATCTATGATGTTGAATTTATAACAAACTGTGAGAACGATGTAAAAAATAAAAATAAAACGTATACGTTAAAAGCGTCCAGATGAGGTACATCAAATAGAAACAAAAAAAAAAAACAACAATTCAAAAATAAAATAATTAAAATAAGCCGTGGCAGCTAAGAGATGACCAGTCCCAACTGACGGCGCCCGTTCACGAACATGACGCATGGATTAGCACCATTCAGCTCACTACTTTCAGTTAATTATATTATCTACTAGCACTTATAATTTTTTAATTATTTTATTGTTATTAAAACAGCAGTGGTGGCCCAGTGGTATCTGTCCCGACGTTGTAGGTCGTAAGTTCGTACCCAGGCAGGTTCTTTACTTTGTGTATTACATTTCATCACCACTTCTCTCAAAACGTTAAAGGAAAACATCGACCAATAACTAATCCGCACTGGGCCCGCGTGGTGGATTATTGCCCACTCCCTCTCACAGAGAGAAGGCATGTGTCCCAACAGTGGGAACGTTATAAGTGATTATGCTATTGTTGTTAAACAGTTCTAAACTCCCAAACATTCTGGTCCTTACACCCACAACGCTATCAAACAGCCTTACACCTTTTCCGTTCCCCACATTACGGTACGGTGTGACACGACCCGTGTGCTTATACCGGCTAAGATAAAGATAGCGCGACACCGCCGCCGCTGGCGCATTTGCATATATATACCACACAGCGAGACCACCCTTAGCTTAGCTATCAGACAATTTTCACCTCTTTTAGCACTTAGCTTGGCTGATCGCAAAGTTCTTTACGGTTAGCTTTCTGTAAGTATTCAATCACGGTAGTGTTTATTGCAACTACAAAAGGATTTGCTTAGCGAATGAGTTGGTATGTTTTAATTAAAAATTAAATTAAATTGAATTTATTTCAGACTAATGAATTTGTTCATAAATGTTAGCAACAAAAGTCTTAAACTACGTCAGTATTGCAACATTCATAAAATACAAAATCAGTTTTGTCAAAAAATCATTGTGTCATCCCGCCATATGAAGCTGGATGAATTTATAGAAGTAAGAGGAACAGGGTGTAAAGTTCACTCATCCTCTATGGAAAAGGGAGGATCCTCCGACCAGTCGGGTGTTGTGTCTGGTGGGCAACTGCGCGACGGTTGATGTCGGGATGTTGTAATATATGCTAGTCGCGCGGTAAACTCTGATTGCGCGATGCAGGATTTGTGACGTCGGGTCTTTGATACGTAGTTCACATGTGGCGTTGTAGATGCCGCCACAAATCTCCCCAGCACTGCAGACTGGCCTTTCAGAGATCATCTTTAAGATTTCTTTGGCGCTCCCTCGAATCCTGCGCATCAGAGAATTTGTTTTCTTACGCATAATGGCATAAAAGTCATGTGACTCTTGCGTCAGCAACAGTGCCCGTCGCACTGCAGAATAGAGGGAGCCTCACCAGAATCCTAAACGCGTTTAATGACTTGTATTGCTACTTTCAGTCTGCTGAGCAAAGGCCTCCCCCAAATCCTTTGTAATTGTATATTATATCCTTTGTATCTTTTTAACTTTCACTGTTAAGTTAAATAAATACCATGGAAATGCAGGAGTTTTTTCCACCAATCCATAGCACTTGGAATTTTCTTTTATAGTGATCGAAAAACTCTATTTGAACATAGCCAATATTGGAAGTGTTTTTGGAATGCACATATAAAAATGGTCTGCTGGAAATGATCAAGTATATGTTCCTAGTATCAAGAAATTCCAACAGTAATTAACTGAAGCCATATTTATACAAATAATCGTTTGTAAGAAAACGACTTACAATTCCTAGACTAGAAATGCATGAACGTTCCACTGATGCGACGGACAAATGAGGCTGACGGAGCGACGGCGTTTGCGAATTATTACAATCTAAAATGTTATAATGCACAATTTGATCCTTTGATACGCAAACTCAACCTTTCTTACAATGAAGAGACAGACGAACCAATCAAGCCCCTTAAATCCCTTGAATTTATATTATATAAACAATAGGTATATATTATAGTAAATATGTGTATGTCTATTATAAGTTTATAACCTATTTATGTACTTGTGTACATATTTTATTTATAATTATGTTAGGTATCTTTTTAATATTTATAATTATTACTATCGCCTCTTAAACAAAGCACCTGCCATCTTATCTCTTAACCACCGTTGGTTGACTGATAGAGAATGCCTAAGGATTAAGTCCGCCTTTGTACCTATTATGGCGAGAATTTTAAATAAATAAATTAAATATACCTGCCAAAATTTGGGATGTTCTACCATTGCCTTCAATCTGTGTCCTAGTATAGAGACATAAGACAGACGGATTTTGTCACAAGTTTTTTGAGAGATTTACCCTATGAGATCTTCGTGTCAAGGTACTTTAAGGCCCCTATTCACTAGTATTTGGCGTCACTATGTGATATGTGTCACGTACAACACAAAACGTGTCACGCCAAACACGACAAAGAAAAATTTTAGCAACAAATTTTATCAGAGCTTCCATAAAACCCAAAGTTCTAATTAAGCGACTAACAGCGCCTTTAAAAAAGCCTCTCATTATTTAGTTTGACATAAGGAAAACTGTGGAAAATTTGCATTTTCGTGCGGCATGAAACAGGCTTGATACGGGTAGAGGTTTTAAAACACTAAATTTTTTTATGAATTCGCACTAAGATTTACATGCGCGCGCTTTAAGTAAGGCGCTCCAATTTCATAATTAATACAGTACTGGTGGTGAAAAAAGTGTTTGACGTTAGAATTTTGTTTGGTAAAACTGTTGGTTGTGTTTTGTTTTTGGTGAAGTCGTTGTTGCAATTTTTTTTTCGTGGTATGGCGTTTGGAATTTACTCAAGCGCCACATTCCTTGTTGTTCTGCAAGTTTAAGTTAGGGTGAAGCCAGACGAGCGTAATTTTTTGAGTTGTGAGTCGCGTAATTTCGGTCGCGTAATTTCTGCTCGACAGAAATTCTGTTGGGCTGCCAGACGAGCGTAATTTATTCAGTTGCTTTTCAACACTTGTATTGGGTGTTTGTGTAGTGCAATGGATATAATAAACACGTTGTGTATAGCGAAGCATATAGCGAAGACACAGAAAATGATAGAAGAAAATACTGGGTGAATCCACTCAACAGTGAAAGACTGATGCGCGGACAGTTTCATGTCTTGTCGTTTATGTGCAAATCCAGATATATTTCAAAATTACTCCATATACCATTATATGTTTTTCAAGAATTATTACATCTCGTAAAACCTTAAAACCTTATTAGTCTTTCCTCTTAGTGTTTAGTGTTTTCTTTAGTGTTTTAATTCCCTCAAGTCGCCCCCCTCTCGCCGCGAACTCAATTCGGTCCGAATAATGCGTGTGAGTCGGCAGACAACTCATTTTGCGTCGCCGTGTGAATCAAATAGGACTTTTGTATGAAACCGAAGGCAGCAGAATGTCTGCGACTCACGACTCACAAAATTACGTTCGTTTGGCCTCATACTTAATCTGTGCTTGTGTCACTCATGTTTTTAGAATTCCGTGTTTTTTTTTTTTTTTGCAATACGTACCACTTGTTTATTTTAAAGTTTATGTGGTACCGTATATTAAAGTCTTACTCGAAACACAAATCTTAAATACTTTCAAGTAGAAACCATTTAATAAAACGTCTGGAATCCTCCACCGTCCCAAATCAAACACATTCTTATCAAATCATCTTCAAAATCATTGCCATCCTTCATTGGGCCAAAAGGACCAAACTTTCAAGTCGTGTGTTAGTCCCCAATGATCACTCTGCGCCCTGTGGCGGTCATCATTACCTTCCAATTATTTAAACAAGACCAGGGAATGACCAGCAATTTCGATTTGCCAGTAGCTAAAGTCAAAGTCATTACAATTTGGGCTTGTTTTTAAATGAGGATGGGCATTTGGGCTACTATTGAAGAACCTGAAAATATTCGTTCAAATATGGAATTAAATCATTACTGCTATCTTTCACTAATATGTTAAGCGAAAAAGAGGACATAAATCAAGATTAAACATTCCACCTTCACGGCTAAAAATACATTCTACAAATCCCCATGTAATGTCCATAAAACTATATAACAAACTACCTGAATTAATAAATAAGAAGACAAAATAAACATATTCATAAAAAACTGAGACAATTTTTTATAAGAAAGTGTTATTATAGTATAATAATATATCATCATGGTCATCTCTTAGCTGCCACGGCTTATTTTAATTTTTGAATTGTTTCTATTCCGGACGCTTCTAACGTGCACGTCTTTCTACATTGTTCTCACATGTATAACTTCAACATGAATGATGTAACCCATATTTTATAACAATATTTTGTTTTAAAAGAGTGTCCATGGAGTTTCTTGTCCGTTCTTCTCCATAGGAACCTACTACGCTTTGGAATGGGCAACTAGCTACATCTTTCTGACTGACCGACCCCTTGACAATTCAAAAGTGCCTGTAATTGGTTTATTTGAAATAAATGCTTTGAGTTTGAATTTGAGTTTAAAATAAAATAAAAATATAGTATAAACGAATAAGTATTTGAACGACAAAATATAAGTGCTAACATATCTAATAAGTATTAGTACAGTGAACTATATGTATTATGTATAAAAAAAAAACAAATATAATAATACTAGATTTTTCCCGCTGCTCCGCCCGCGTGGATGTCGGTTATCGCATAAATAAGTAGCCTATGTCCTTCTCCATATCCCAGGCTATATCTCTGCCAAATTTCATGATGATCGGTTCAGCGGTTTAGGCGTTAAAACGTAACATACAGACAGACAGACAGACCGACAGACAGACAGAGTTACTTTTACATTTATAATATTAGTATGGATAAGAATGATGATTAATGCAAATTCTATAATGCGAACTAAGTGTACAATCTTAAAGATGTTAACAATAGGTAGGTTCTTATAACTTAGTTGCCTGTTAATGCATTGCAATTTAATTGGTTTAAAAAATAAAAATAAAAATATACACATTATTACAGCTATACAGCTTACATTATGTTATATTAAGTTATCATTATTCGTACATTTTATATCGTCGTATCCTACGAATAGTGCCCTAACGAACATAGGGGCTTTCTTTTTTTGTTGCATAATTCAATTCTGCCCATCATACCACATATAACCAGTTCAACAAAACAATTAAAAACGGGATTTAAAGGACAAAATGTGTATAAAATATGAAGATAATTTATTGAAAATAATCCTAGCCGAACCTTAAAATACCAATACACATTATAAGAAATCACCGATACATATTTTTTCATATTTAATTTAATTAAACACAAAAAAGTGTCTCCTGAAAAGAAGCTATTATGCAGTTACGCCCCTATTCGTAGGATACGACGATATTATGAATATGTATTTTTAGCCATTTTTCGAACTCTTTCTTTCTTATATTTTAGTACATTTTAAACAGCTCTGTCAATTTCCGAGTTTATTTCAGTGTTCCTTCTTACTGCCAATTTCAACAATGAAAATTAACGTGATCACAAAGAAAGAAAAATGTTTTATTTGGGACACGTCCAGGAAATACAAACAGTAAGAAAGAAGCATTTAAAACTAACAAAATTTACATTATAAACAACAACAAAAGACGTAATAGAAAAAGACCTGAGCGAGGCCAAAAAGGCTACATCAGCATAATGCTGCGATATTTAAAAAATAAATACCGCAGCGCTGGTATTCTGATAAGGCCCGAAGTCATGCCACGGACACACCTATGAAAATCTATAAAATCCCACTAGGGGATTAAAAATTTAAAGAAACAACAAACCAATAAACACCGTAATAGGGATAATTCCTGGGTAAAAAAAAAAAGAAAAACTGTTTAGTCCGTCAATCAGATAATAAAAAAAATATTAGACACGTATTTTTTTTTAATCATATTAATAAAAAATTACTTAGATAAAACACATTAAACTTGGTTAATGGGGGCTCGTTACGTTACAGCTCAGTATAAAATCTAATGAGAAGTAATGTCATGCCACATTTGAACTCAATATATCGCCTTAATGTTTTGATTACATAAGAAAAGAAAAAATACGCGTCCAATATTTTTTAATAATCTACATGACGGACAAAAAAATTTTTTTTAGTAATCATCCCTATTAGGTACAGTAAATAATATCATCATCTATCAGCACATAAACGACGTTTGAGAGCTGTCAATGTCATTATTATCTGTGAAATAATGACACTGACGGCTCTTGAACTCGGTTCAGTTTCATTGATGAAATTGGCCCTTAGAGGAGTCGGGTAGGCAACACCGTCCTCATCTAGTTTTAAAATATTATTATGTCTTTTTGACGTGTTTTGTTTAAAATCAATTTTCAGAAAAATTATCATTTCACCATTTCTAAATTAAAAAACTGTCAGACTGCACGTCAGATGTGAAAACTTCTTAGCACATACATCTGTATATTTATGTATCTGAGCGTGATGGTCACGTGAGCTCAGTGCTTTTAAAAAGAATGTCCAACGTGCCTAAATAAATTTTCACTTCAAAAATACTTTTAAAACACCACTTTCTGCGTTAGATTCGCAGCGTCTAAAGTAAAAATTAAAAGCGATCATGAGAGATGATCATTTATCCTAATATTTTCACTAAAAGATCTCGGAAAACGCTTTTCCAACTAGCCACTTTCCCAGGATGCTTAGAAGAAAGTATAGCACATAAACAAAATATTAAAAAAAAACTAAGCCTCAAATAGAAAACTTTAAAGTAGTTATGATACCTTATTTTATGAAAGTTCTTTTATTGAAAGTTTTTTCAACTACCCAATTTCTCCGGATTTCAACCAAAAAACTTAACATCAACGAGCACTCAATCAGTTCTTCCAAGCAAAACACCAACATAAAAAATATATCGACAGCCATGAACTCAATTCTAATTGCCAGAACAATTAATCCCAAATACTGTCACACACAAAAATCAAAAGAAGATATCAATTAATGTAATGAGCATGTGTGAACAAACGTCCGCTTTCGGCATACCGGGTGCATCTCCTAAATAATGCTACAACTTGGTCTTTTTATCCTTTATAATGACAGTGTAATTTTATCAGCCGCACTTAAGCCTTTTGGGAAACAATGCAAAAGAATACCTCTCATTGGTCAATAATGACAGCTCTGACGGCTGTGTCGTATCTGTAATTGATGCCGAAGTAAACTAATTGGATTGTTGCGTAATTTTTTGGGTGTATTAAAGAATTATTTTTGTTATTTGTAATAGTACGTGTATTGTGGTCGGGTTAGTGTCCATGGACGTGTCAGGTGGTAGTCTGACGGTCTGACGGCAAGATTGTGAAACGCGAGAAAGTTTTGGGAAGCAAAAATTATTTGATAAAACTACGAAGATTTAATCGTAAAGAGTTGTTAAAATAAGATCATTTTTATTATTTCCGTTACCGACGTTCTTAATAACTAATATTAAAAAAGACTAGTGAAAGTAACTCTGTGTGGCTGTCTGTATGTTACCGTTTCACACCTAAACCGCTGAACCGATTGTTATGAAATTTGGCAGAGATATAGCCTGGGATATGTAGAAGGACATAGGCTTCTTTTTTAGGCGATAACCGACATCCACGCGGGTGGAGCCGCTGGTAAAAGCTAGTATCATATAATTTTTCTGCGTGTGTGTATGTGACTGAACTCATCCTAATGGCTAGACGAATTTTGATGAGAAATTTTGGTTAGATTGATCAGCTTTCACGGACAAATCCTTATGAAGTTTGTGTCCCAAATATGACAACTTTTTAACCCAGCAACGTAGGCAAGGCCAATCAATCTGCATAGCCCTTTCCCAACTACAAAAGGCCATTAGTTATTAATTTAACGAGCACTACTTAATGCAACATTACACCTTCTACATCCATAAATCAGTTGTGTATGTATGTTTGTGTTAATTAAATCAACCCCTAGAAACCGTCCCCCATACACCGACCCAGCGAACGATTGTTACAAGGATAATGTCCTAATCAAATGTTGTGCTTTAAACGACATTTATATTTCACTCGTAAACGTTTTGTGCTCGATTGTACCTTACTCCTTTAAGTTATAGCCCGACGAATAATATTTTGATATAAATTTTAAAGTAGTGACGTCATATTTGGCTGAAAAGGTAAAAAAAAAAACTGGTTAAGGAAATAATTTTGTTTGGTTTAGTAATTTCACTTTGCCACACTATTAGCAACTGTCAAATTGTACTATACCCAAAATCTCAAATTCAGATAATTTATGTAAACAAAGTAATGTCAAGAAATGTCACTGTCAAAATGACAAGACAGTGGTGCAAAACATTTTATCATTATTTTTTTTGTAAATGACTCATACTTCCATACTAATATTATAAATGTGAAAGTAACTCTGTCTGTCTGTCTTTCTGTCTGTCTTTCTGTCTGTCTTTCTGTCTGTCTGTCTGTATATTACGTTTTCACGCCTAAACCGCTGAACCGATCGTCATGTAATTTGGCATTGATTATAGCCTGGGATATGGAGAAGGACATATTAGGCTACTTTATTATGCGATAACCGACATCCACGCGGGCGGAGCCGCGGGCAAAAGCTAGTCATCTATAAAGTGAATTAATTATACCGTTGCCAAACAATGTTTTGTGTAGTGTGTCGTCATAATCAGCCCTTTTAAGTCCGCTGCTAGACGTAGGCCTCCCAAAATCGATTTCCACTCGATACAGTTTACATCCGTTGTCATCCAACATGTGGCTAGATATGCTACTTACAATATGAATCTATGAATGAGAGTTGTAATATTTGTATTGTTGAAGATGTAAAAAATTTGAAAATGTTTGGATCTCCTGCCACCAGTATCATAAAATATTTTATATCAGAAAATTTATAAAAATCATTACGGTATGATTATTTTTTAATTATTATTTCTTAAATCAGTACTTAAAAGATAATGGAACCTTTTTTTTTTCGCCATTTTATGTGAATTACCATTACGAAGACTTTTTTTTTTATATGTTATCCCCTTTGTGTACATAAATGATCTGGATTTGAGACTTTGGGTATAGCTGTGGCTAGTTGCTGATTTCGCCAATCAGCAATCGCAACACGTCAAGCAATATCACTCCCTCCCCGTCCTCCGCAGCGCTAGTCTTGCTCAAGGTAACGATACCTTGAGCAAGACTAGCGTTGTTCACACGTCTGACGTTCCTACACACGAATATAAAATAGAAGGAAAGCAACCAGACGAAAGAAATTTTTTTGACGGCACGGTTGGCGCAGTGGTTAAGCGATTGACTGCTGCGCTGCGTGTCGCGGGTTCGATCCCCGCACGGAACAAATATTTGTATGATCTACAAGTAGTTGTTCCGGGTCTGGCTGTTTGTGTATGTGAGTTTAAATGTTTGTAAACGCACCCACGATACAGGAGAAATTCCTAGTGTGGGGCAACGTTTAAAAAAAAAAAAAAATCACGACGATAGTTTGAACGCAGAAGATTTTATCGACGAAATGCGAAAATATCGTGCAATCTGGGATTCGAGAAGGATGATTTGATCTTCGAGATCCATAGTCACACTGACTGTTGACCATAGATTTGAAAAGTTTATTTAGAATTCCGGCAACCGTAAACTGGTCCTTTTTATTGCTGCACTTTTAAAAAGTTGATAGTATCTTCAAAAAGTTGCACTCTCTGCCGAGCGCCGGTTGTCGGTCCATCTAGTTGGGGGGCGACCCACACTACGCTTGCCGATACGCGGTCTCCACTCCAGGACTCGTCTGCTCCACCGGCCATATTTGTTATCTAAAATTGTATATTTCGTCTTTTATCGTTCCTATCCTTATATTTTTTTGTATAAAACCTATTTAGCGTTTATTAATATTGCATCAAATTAAAAGTTCTAATTCTCATTTCCGTCACGGTTTTTCTTTGTAACGCGAGTAGATCTCCAAACACTAACGTTACGCTGTTATGAGTCCAAGTCACGAATGGCTACAACTCGCTGAAATTACAATCATACATTATGTTTTGTTATTATACTTTTATTATAACCTAATTCCTTTACTTCGGTATGTAAGATTGAATAGTTTTAAATGCACGGATGACGGCATTTGATCAGATTTATGTGGAAGTATAGACGTATGAGGTGGTGGTAGTGGTACGATTTTCTACATATAAAGGTCTTAGCACACATATCAACTCGGAAACGGATCGTAACCGTATCAACTCAAGCCGTTTAGTATTCTTTGCATGAAACTCCCTACTGAAAAGCACACTAATCGGAATCGTAACGTAAACGATTCTCCTCGGGACAAGCTCACGAACCGCGGTGTGGCGCGTGGTCAACCAGCGGTCCCCGTGCTTACGGCTCGTCGTCCCCGCACTTACACTTCTCCGTCGCCGCGCTTGCGTCTCTTCATCCACCCTTGTCCCTCTCACCCCTCCCGCTTTCAGATTCAAACTGATCTGGTGCCAGCCAGGTCAACCGGCAGCGGTCAGCGAGCCGTAAGCGCGGCGTCGCCTAGCTGTAGCCGAGTCGACGTATCGGAGCTGCTGGTCCGTTTTGATTACGTGCTTACGTTGTTTGACGGCGAGGCGAAAGGCAATACGGTGATCATCCCTTTCTTAGTTGATATGTGTGCTACGACCTTTAATCTGTAATTTTTATGGTGTGCAATAAAGAGTATTCTATTCTATACTATTATATGAGGAACAGGGTATAAATTTACTCATCCTCCATAGAAAAGGCAGGATCCTCCGACCGGACGGGTGTCGTGGCTACTGCCCGACGGTTGATGGCAGGATGTTGTATAAATGCTAGTCGCGCGGTAAACTCTGATTGCGCGATGCAGGATTTGTGTGACGTTGGGTCTTTTATACGTAGTTAGCATGTGGCGTTATAGATGCCGCCACAATAGGATAAATCGATAGATTGCCTATACTTATCCTATTGCTAAAGGACCATATGACTCTTGTGAATGTCGAGACCCCATGGTACATACCATGAGGTCTCGACATTTTCACTGCCGAGAACGTTTGATTCGCCCGTTGAACTGCCAAAAACGATTGATTTTTTTTTTCATCATCATCTGCCTATCCTTTTCCCAACTATGTTGGGGTCGGCTTCCAGTCTAACCGGCTGCAACTGAATACAAAGTTTTTGCATACATCAAAGTGTTTAAATCGGAAGTGTACCGTAACTATCAAACAACACGTTGTAAATCGCAATTCGTACCTAAGGACCAAAAAACATGGTGTACAAATATTCTCAAGCAAGAGGTTGTTCTCATGCGTTAGATAGCAATTACTAAATCGAAAATAAGGTAAGTAGGAGGCTTCGATCATGAGATAGTGCGACTTACATATGTCCTAATCTCGTTATCTAACTGCCCAGCCCTTTTAATTAACTAGTCTATTTGACAAGGAAAATCACTGTCCATTCCAAGGTTGCCTGAAAGAGATCGCATAAAGCGATAATACCCATTGTATATTTTGTAGTGTTTGATTTATTTTTTGTCATATATTTTTGTGGTGTACAATAAAGTATATATAATATAAACAAATTAATAAGGAATCTGACCTATACAAACATATGTCGTGTTCGGAAAATATAAGTAGACGTGACAGCGAACATGAATAATTTACCAAAAGGCATTTTCTGTAAATACCATCATTATTTTCATACTTTGTCGACCAGCTGCAGAGTTAAGCTCCAATAGCGGCTCTTTGTCTGTGCAACACTGCTCTCTCCATAACCAAATTTTCTTAAACCCTATAGGTAGATATGTGTGACCACTTTATTTCTGACCAGCTCTGACAAATTAGCGTCAAATTAGGGCCCAAGTAATAACACTTCTCTAAATGCGACGGCTACCGCGCAGCTGTCTTAATAACTATAAGAAATGTAATTTTTCCACCAGTAGCATTGAAGCCTTCAGGCGTTCACAATTTGGTCCTAACACCTCACACTTGCAACATCTTAACACTGTGATTTGGACGCTTTTCGCAAATTTAACAATCACCGGTGTTAGTTGACACCATACGCAATGCCGACGGCTTTTGCCTCTGGCGAAATATTCGCAAAATTACTTTCACACCTCATAAACTAAACACCACGTTAAAATCGGAAGGAAAATTGATTTCAGGGACTGCAAAAATAAGTTTGCCAAACACTGCATCCTCTTACTTTCGTCAAATTTCGTACCATCTCCTCCTTAATGCCAAAGAACGAAGAATCATTTAAGGTGTTTTACCTCATATTTGGCGCTAATTGCGCCGAATTACAGGGCGAGTGCGTACGAAAGTGCGAAAATTGGGTGCTAAAAGTGCGAGCCGGTGATTATAGGCTCGTTATGTTCGAACGAAGTGTGGAGAACACGCGACCGATGAAACCGACACCATCTTTGATTACAGTAGCTTACGGAAGCACGACTTAGTCCAGCTAAGAGTCTTTAAGTAAGGAGAATTTAATGTGATAAAAATATACAGGCGCAGGTACTTCTGTATAATATTATAATTTTTATCACACAAAATTCTTCCTACATAACAACTGCTCCGTAAATTTGTGGTATATGGTTTATAGAACCATAACGTCAATAAAACGGCAGGAGCATAAAACTTACAGTTAGTACAGTCAATTACTGCAATTAGCTGACCCCTTTGCATAAATGGTTGAGATTTTTTAGTAATAAAACCTACCCAAAAAGTCTACCCAAAACTAGAAAAATACGAAAATCATACGATTTGTTAGTAAAAAAAACCTTAACCATTTAAACAAAGGGGGGTCAGCTAATTGCACTAACTAACGGTACTAATAAATTCAAAAAAAGAAGCAGCAGTGATTGGGTTCGAACCCAAGCAGGCACTTTGTGTAAATTAATTCAACACCATTGCTCCCAAAACGGTGAAGGAAAACAGCGTGAGGAAACCGTCATGTCCTAGAACAAAAAATGCGAAGACAGGTGGTATCTACCAACCTGCACTTAGCTCGCGTGGTTGATTATGGTCTCTCACAGAGAGGAGTCTTGCTTTTCGACAATGCAAATATTATAGGCTGATTATGCAGAATAGGAAGCGTTATTATAGGAAGACTTTGCTAGTTTTACACATAAAAAAGTGAGTGACCAAATGACAGACAATTTAAGTCACTTAAACCATTAACAAGTTAAGCGCCATGGGGGACAACATATGAGCCTCACTTGTTTAGTAAAAGGAGCCAAGTTAAATGCACGATTGTTAAGTTTTACATATAGGTTTTTATTGCTTTAGAGGCCGTCAAATGTGCCAAATCACATGAAGTAAATCGAAGAAAAGTAATTTGTGACTTTATTTTACCAAAATACTACGGTCACTCAAGATTTGCCCTCCATGGCCCGCGCGGAATTTAGCAAGTCTTGTCCCGACATTATTTGTCATATTTTTCTAAGCCATATTTTTTACTAAAAACCAAATACAGTCTATTTGTCTGCAGGGCCGTGGGGGTAACGTCAAATACATATTACGCCTCTGACTCGCGGTCATATGTTGTCCCCCGCGGCCCCTACGGAACTATTGTATGTCGACCACACGGTGTTCCCCACAGCCCAAACGGAAAGACTGAAAAATTAAAGCGGCGTTCAACGTGATAGAAACATGCAAATTGGAAGACGTCATGTGTTCTTGCCTCTACGTTCTCCGAGGACGTCTATTTATATGCAGTAGGCAAGGGTATAAATATGCAAGAAGAAATAATTTTTCGAAACTCCAACCGAGTACCCGGAGAGTTTGTTCATGAATTCATGGGTAACTAACACTTCTTCATCTTCTTTTCGTGTGGTTACTGACTAAGCTGGTGTCAGAGTTTTTATGCCGCCGATGGACCTATGACTTGGCTATACAAGTACACATTCCGTCGAGAAATATCTCTCAGACATTCCGGTTTCCTCACCATGTTTTCCTTCACCGTTTTTTTAAGCAAATGATAATTAAACAATACGCACATGAATCCGAAAAGTCAGAGGTGCATGCCTTAGGTTCGAACTCAAGACTTATGACTTGGCAGTGCGACGGACACACCACTAGGCTAACACAAACATTATTATTTAATATTTTCCCTTTTTAAATTTCCACATCACACATAATCCGCAAACGTACAGTTTATACTAAATGCCATATTTACTACAAGTCTAGCCAACTAAACGGTTTCGCCCAACCCCCGTTGATTTTTACGACGGCAACACACATAAAACTCAGTAAATACTTAATAAAAGTAACTTGCTCGATTATTATTGAACTAGCTTGCTTCACACGGCGTTTTCTTTATGATACTTCGTTTATTTTTTCGACTGAGTGAAATGGTTATTGATCTGAGACGCGAAGACAATAAAATAAAAATTGGTCCTTGTTCCATAAAAAATGGGACCCAAAAAGAATCTCCAAAAGAGTAACAATTCAGACAATAATAATGTAGCGAATATTAATTAACTCAAAAGTGTTCATTAAATAAGCTGAGCTTAGTATTGTAAGTACTAATATTGACTAAGGACTGAAAACCCTAAAAGCTCCTCCAAACAGGCGCGACACGCGACGCGACACAAAGGCACGGCTCGTCGCGCGACACGCCTGTTTGTAGGAGCCTTAAGACTAAAACTTGCTGAGAAACTTACACTAAAAGTAACGGAAAAATGAATAAATAACTCACAATATTTTGTGAATATTTTAGAATAACCAGACCAAAATACGATCATTACTGTTCAGTACCGCTTAACCAGACGGACAGACAAATCAGGAACTAAATTGTATACATAATAATAAAGTGATAGTGAAGTCATTCACATTGAGTCAATTATCAACGTTCTCTTTGACGGTGTCGGTGGGAACATTCTGCGGGGTATCAAAGCATGCAAAGCTGTATGATTCGCGTATATCCACTGCGAATTAAGCAGCGGTTAGATAAAAAAGGACGCGATGCTTTGACGTGTGGTGTAAGTTAGAGAGATTAGAGGTGTCGATGGGAATGAGGTGTGGTCTAAAACGATTTGTTGTAGCGATTTCTTGCTGAGTTAAGTATTTTTTTCGCGACAAATAACCGAATATGGCATTTGGTTATTTGTTTATTATTTTTAAAATAAGTATTATAAGAGCATTTCATTTTCATATCTGCATTTTTTTTTTTTGTCAATAGATATCTATTGTAGTTTTAAAAAGTAATTGCTTAACATCAGCTGGTTCATCAATAACTTAAAAAAAAATATTTATTTTATAATTATTTATGTACACACAGTAAAATACATAGAGAAACGACATAATTATAATTTTGAGTTCAAGAAACTGTTTATTTCTTAAGAAATTTCTTCCAGCAGATATGCGAAAGAAGAAATGCAGAAAAAATGTAGACAATAGTGTGTGAGGACAAGAAGAGAAAAATATGAATATGCGAACTCTTAAACTAAAATATTAAACATAACATATACCTAAATAAATGTGAGTATGTTAATAAACAGAATATTACAAAGGACCAATTTTTTTTACAGCTAATTCCAGCAATTAATTTTATTCAGATGATTTTAAATGAATGATTTTTATTTTTTGATATATTTACACTTCATTGTATCTCAACCATTTACTACTTTTCTAAATAAGCCGCGGTCGCTTCTTCCTTAAGACGCAAAACAAGTTAACCACAGATTAAAAAGCGCACCTGACATAAGAGTGTAACAATAGTTAGTAATAGACAACAGAGCTTCAGTCACACGATGTGACACACCGTGACCGTAAATAGGTATACATAGTTATTATAATTGTCTATGTATCATAAAAAATGTATGTTTTGTCTACGGTTCGTGACTTAAGAAACTGATAAAGAGTTTCTGTGGTTTTTAGTGTGTGTGGCAGTGTATGGAAATTTTAATTAATTGTAACTTTAATAATTACCAACATTTATGTTTTTTTTTTTAAGTGAAACTTCTTTAGGCGCGTTGAGCGATTTTTGGTCGGGGAAAAAACTTATGGGTTCGCGATCATCACCGAACGCTTTCCATGAGCTATATGTATACTGTGTATGTATGCGTACTTTTTGGGTGAACAAAAATCATGGAACTCGCGTCATCGTCACCGAACGCTTTCCATGAGCTATATGTATAAAAGAGCAGTTATTCCAAAGTTTTGTGTTTTCACTTCTGTACTATACTTCTGTGACTATACTTTTTTTTCTTCGCTTTTCCGTCGTTGGGAGGCTCCAATTGAGCATTGGTAGTTTAGGGGCTGACACCGCAGCATTGTAAATAGATAATAACTAATAAGGTTCTTCTTCTTAGTATATCGATCAATCTAAATTATGTTAGTACAGAGAGAGTACGAGCTTTAGCAGGAGCATCAATGAGTTCCCATAATGGGTACCTGATACCCATTGTGGGAACTCATTGATGCTCTTACATCTACACTTGTATCGTACACAGATACCGTGGTACCGTGATGTTCTGTTTCCAAATGATTGAGGAACATTCAGCTAGGATTTATGAAATTTTCCTTGCTTCAGCTAACCTGAACCTAGCAATCCCAGGCCTAAATCTTCGTCGTGTTGTTGATTAGGTAGTTGAGGTCAGATGGTAGCCGTTCCATGTAAAATAATGCATGCTTAGACAGGTATCCGACCCGCCATACATGAGAATAGACTAGGCGTTTGATAAAAGTCATACCTACCTACCAATTATGAAGAGTACTGGTGGTCATTTTAAACTAAATATTTGCTGTAACGGTGAAAATATTGCTTTAACATCTAAGCAATATTTTTCCTCTGATTATTTTGAATTAAAATCGAGAAATGACCATTTTCAGCTATAAAAGTAATTTTATCCGTGTGCATTGAGCACCAAAGGTATTCTCAAATGGGAATACCTTTGGCGCTCAATGCATAGGTGCTCAAATGGGAATACTCCAACTATTTCTGTTAAAATTTACTTTACTTGATAACGCCACAGTGATCTTATCTGAGTAGGTACTCGTTAATGTCCCAGTGATCTGTTGGACCTTTCGATTAGATATTAAAATCTCATTTAAATATATATATATATTTTTTTTTTTATTTAAACGTTGCCCCACACTTAGAATTTCTCCTGTATCGTGGGTGCGTTTACAAACATTTAAACTCATATACACAAACAGCCAGACCCGGAACAACTACTTGTAGATCATACAAATATTTGTTGCGTGCGGGAATCGAACCCGCGACACGTAGCGCAGCAGTCAATCGCTTAACCACTGCGCCAACCATGTCATTTTTATTTTTCTTTTATAAAAACGGTTAAAAACCAATAAACATTATTTAAAAAATTGTTAACACATATATAATAAAAGAGAGAATAGCAAATACAAAGACAAAGTTGAGATTAAAACATAAAAAAGTTATTAACACTTTCATCAATTTCTCTCACAGTGGAAGCGTGAAAACAGCCTTTTAACATATGGAATTCTATCTGTGGAAAATTGGGAAATCTTTATGGTGAAGATTTTAAAACTTCTCTTCATCATCACTCCGTTCAAAAGATGGCGAGAATATCTTCCTATCAGACCAAATGCTGCTGAATAAAAAGGGCAGTAATTGAAAGGCTGTGGCTTTTCAGAAGAAAGAACACAAACCTGAACGCAGGCTGTTCAGGTTGGTGTTCTTTTCCTGGTCCTAACGAGAGAAAAATTATCAAAAATCGCATGCTGGACCGGATATTTATGCTAGATGAACTTCAACAATTAGTTCAAGTGATGATTTTAATAAAACATAACTTATAAAAAAAATACTGCTATCCGCAGAAAAATTCAATCCCTACAGTATAAACAGAAAACCATTAAAATAACATTTAAAAACTCCGATATTAAGCAGTGATCTCCCTTTTACGAATGAAAAAGTAAAATAATTTTCCTTATCTTATCTAATGAACATCGAGCGCGCGCGTTGATGTCTTTTCTTGACAATACATGAGATGCTCAAAAGATAACGAATACAAAATTCGATTGCTTCTAATTTTTTTGTATTATATTTTTTTTGTTTTGTTTTATTTCTTGCTCTCGTTTATTTATATTCACATGTAAGTACCTAAGTTTTTAATGAATAATAAATTAAAGATCCTTTGCGTCATTAAAGAATATTGGCCGTGCAGGAAAAGCTGACACATTTTCTTCATAAGAAAAACTTACTGTTTTCTTATTAGAATAATATTACATAACAAACTGACACTCTCATTATTTAATAAAATCATCTTATTGAAGATAAAAAAAAAAACATTCTGATTAAAAAAAAAGTAGATAAAAACCACAAAACTCACCTTCTCACTTAAAAACAAACAGTTTTAATTCTTCTAATTAAAACAACAGCAAGTCCATTATTCAGCCTATTAATTACACTCCTAAAAAGTCCTTACTAAAAAGTTCCTACTCAAACTGAACTTCACAGAAAAAAAAAACGAATTATTCAAAATTCAAATCACTCGAAAAAACACTTGAAAAGCGGCAGTTCCGAATTCAAAAAGCGTGCGTTCGGTTGTGCTTCACGCGTAAGCTCGACGCGATGCGTGGAGCGGTTGTAACGGACGGACCGTGTCCGTGGCCCCGCCTACCGCGACCGAACCGGAGGGGATACACCTCTTAGCTTCTTCACACTTCCCTCATACCTACTAGAAGGACCAGTTTTTCTTGACCCACTCCGCCCCGAAGGACCAAAATGAAAACGGAGTTTTGAGACGGAATTGTAAACTTTTGAAAGCTCTTTGTATATCGGACGACGTTTGTAACGGATTAATAAGATGGTACAAGCGATTTTAAGCCCTACCTCTATTAAAATAAAAGCGGTTTCGTTAGAGTTTTGGTTCGGTTAGTGAATGTGTCTGGTATTCTCGGGGCGGAGAGCTAAAGACTGTTAAATAGATAACGTCACATATAGATACGTAGATGTATAGGTAGGGAGCGAGGAAAATGTTAAGCTCAGGGAGAAGTTCGTGTTATAATCCCGCTGCGAACTTTTAATATTTTTCACGACATTTAATTAAGTATGGCTTTATTTGGCTGCGTTTGGAAAAACTCAGAGTATTTATTAGGAAATGGATGGGTAATTAAAGAGATGCCTATATTCAGCATACTTACAAATTACTGTGTGAAGATCTGGTTAGGTTATAGTAAACCCAGATATTGTAATAAACAGTGGAACTATATTTATAAATATGGTTATCTTATAACTATAAGCGATATCACTTAGTAGAAGATGCACAAGTCAGAATAAAATGATAAGATTTAGTTGGAAAATGGAAACTAGCACTATTCTGGTAGATGGTGACACATCTACCGGAATAGGGCGTGCTGGTTTCCATTAGGTCCTACTTTTCGATTCTGTGGTAATGCTAGAAAATGTATTAAGAATGCACCGATGACTGGGGCAATGTTTTGATAGCCGTATTGGAAAGGATAGCACCCAAAGCCAAGAATGTATTAAATGTTTTTCTAATTCCAAAAAGACCATTTTGGCCTTTTGACTAGTGTTTTTTTTTTTTTATTTGCTTGAAGACCAGTTTTTTGTGATAGAGTTCGTCCAGGGAAGTACTTAGGAACTAACTACTTCTATATTTACTACATTTATAAGATACTAGCTTTTGCCCGCGGCTCCACCCGCGTAGATGTCGGTTATCGCGTAAAAAAGTAGCCTATGTCCTGTTCCATATTCCTGCCAAATTTCATGACGATCGGTTTAGTGGTTTAGGCGTGAAAACGTAACATACAGACAGACAGACAGACAGACAGACAGACAGACAGACCGACAGACAGACAGAGTTACTTTCACATTTATAATATTATATAGTATAGTATATAGTATGGATAGTATGGATGTGTGTGGGTGCCATTGTCATTTCAGCTTTTTATCTCTTTAATGGCAACGGTTCTGTGATGCCTCTGCTATTGCAGATGTTCAAAGATAGCGGAGACCACTGACGGCAGGCGAACTGGTTGCTTGCTCGCAATGCTGCCAGCCTTTTGGGCACTTTTCCTGTTGACAGCGATACAGACGAATTTTTTGATACCCCTTCTTCTTCTGATTCTTTCCCTCTTTTTTATATACATGTACTATCGGGGACATCCGAATCGGCACATTTTCAAAACAAAATCCCGTACTCACGGTTGTTCACATCTCTATACCGTCCCTTTTTGCGACGACCAATAAAAAAAAAACTTTTGTTTAAATAAATTTCTTAGGCTCTGTTACAATGATCACAGATGCCTGACCATGACCTGACGTTTTAATACGATTTTTTTTTTTTTTTTTTCATTTACAAAAGCAAGGAATCAGTAAATATCTGATGCTGCGATGCTATTGGTTGATGAGCGCAGGTAAGCGTTACTATAGCGGTCGAGAGCTGCAAGCAAGAAAAGTCCGTACGGTAGTCCAATTCGGATGTCCGTGATAGTACATATTCTTATTATTATTTTATGTCTGCTATCTTACTTAGGTACTTACACTATTGAGCAAAGGCCACCCCCAAATCCTTCCAGGAACTATTTTCCCGCGCTACATCTAAATAATAAATATAATATAATTTCAATGCATATTAAAGAAGAAAAAAAACAGGCAATGCCATTATAACACCACTTTCCATATAAGAATATTCCCATATTATTGTGTATGTAAGCACAATTACATCGTACTATGTCACATTAGTATTATTTATCGAGCGCAGAGCTGTAACCGCCCGTCATGCGACACGTCCGTCTGTCTGGCTTATTATTTTGGTCTAAGATAGAAGTAGTATACGACAGATGGAATTCTCTCTTTATTTTTCACCATATAATTTGCAACAAGAACGATTTTGAATCCTATACGAAAAGTATACGATCACTGATTATTTGCAGTGGCATATCTTGTGCTCTATTCTCTTGTAATTTCCATTGTATTAGCCGATAATCTATAAAAACAATTAAAATTGAAGTGTCTGTTTGTAATGCCTAAATAATAACTTTTTACTAAATGCACATGAAAGTATATACAGGTACTTGTAACAAAAAAAAAAACAACTAAAAAAGTTTTGGCTGTCTGTCTGTCTGTCTGCCTGTTTGTTCCGCCTAATCTCCGAAACGGCTAAACCTATTTTGACGGAACTTTCACTGGCGGATAGCTGATGTTATAAGGAGTAACTTTATTTTAGAAAAAAACCACGCGGGGGAAGCCGCGAGCAGCAGCTAGTCCATACTAATATTATAAATCTGAAAGTAACTCTGTCTGTCTGTCTGTATGTTACGTTTTCACGCCTAAACCGCTGAACCGATCGTCATGAAATTTGACAGAGATATAGCCTGGGATATGGAGAAGGATATAGGCTACTTTTTTACGGGATAACCGACATCCACGCGGGCGGAGCCGCGGGCAAAAGCTAGTATTCTATAATTTAAGTCAGTCCTAACATAAATGACTTAAAAATTCTATTGCATCACTATTTACATAATAAATGTATTGCTCTTTCTTGGACAGAAGGACCAATTTTTCTGAACTTATTGGTCTTTCAGTAACTTTATAGCACCAACAAATCTTTGGTGGACTACGTCCTGAAACCGCTATCGCTTATAACTTGGATACCTTACACAGCAGGACATAGCGACATACGATACGGTATTTAAACACGCTCCGATACGCGTCTGTGTCGGTCTGTCCGTCTCGCTTACCCGAAGCTTATTGCTCAGTAAATAGAACTTTAATAAGCGTTATAATGAATTAACTAGATCATTTAGTTTGTTGACTACGAATAGGAAAAGTGGCGTATAGGAACAAGACATTGACATGGTTTTGTCGAATTTTTGAAAGATTTAATCAAATTCATGTGGAATTTCTTGTCTTGTACACGCTTTTCATACTTTCCTGCTACATTTCAGTCATGTTTTTTTTTAAGACGCAGATATATGCCTGTGCCCTTGAGTGGTTAGCTTGCGTGTTCTATACGAGCTCACGCAACTCGTCGTACGTCCAGCCAGTAATAGGACTCGCCAATCCAGGAGCGCTGTCCCAAATACAACGCATTGTTAATTTATTATACATAAAACAAAAGGTATTTTAATAAAAGACGTATACTCGAAGATCAATAATTAAATTATCTTTAAAAAGGTGAAGGTTTCAGGAAAATACGCTTGATAGATTTAACGTGATTCTCAGTGTTTTTATCCGCATTAGACATAACTTTACAAATTAATTTTACTATGTAATATTAAACATAATCTAAAATATTCATATTCATATATTATCTTATTACAAAAATCCTTTAATTTAACATACATATATTTTTTCCAAATCATTAACCCTAAAAGTTTAGACATGATTTTCAGTATAAAATCATTAATTAGTTTATAACGTATTTATGTACTTAATTTGTGATCTTTTTAATATTTTTATTATTATTACGATCTCCTCTTAAACAGAGCACCTGCCATCTTATCTCTTCACCACCCTTGGTTGACTGGTAGAGAATGCCTATGGCATTAAGTCCGCCTTTGTACCTTATTTTGTGCGAGTAGATTAAATAAATTAATTAATTGAAAGGGTATCGTCGCCTTAATGATGCTCTGATTACCTACTGATGATTTGTCAGAAAACCGGGTTTCAGACTTCATGTTTTCACGTGCAGCCTGTGGGTCAAGTTTACCCGGAGAAGCTATAACATGCTACGTGTGCAATACAATAATGCCTTCAGGGTGCTGTTGCGGCTGCCCCGGTTCTGTAGTGCATCAGGCATGTTTATGGAGGCGCGTACAGATGATTATTTCGCAATACTGCGCAAGAGAGCTGCCTCCCTGATGCTGAGGAGCTGTGGCAGTGACAACAGCATGCTGAGGGCAGTATATGAAAGTATTGATAGTCCAATACGAAAGCACTGGGGGTCTTTGCATGCAATGTAACCGCTGGTGCTTTTGCATTGGATTTGTTTTTGTTTTGTTTATTTTATTTTATTTTATTGATCTCAATACTCGTACTAGTTTGCAACTATTCTAGTTATCACACTATTGTGATAACTAGAGTAGTTGTAAGCTGGTATCATAATTATAATGTGTGTAATTTTTAACTCTATGGATGTACTTATCTGAATTAAATGATTATTATTATTATTATTTACTCAAGCCCTAGAAAGTATTTCTTAGTTTAGATATTTAACTCTTAAACGATGCAGAAGGTGTATGTTGGAATCGTAACAGGTGGCGTTCTGTAGTTTCTGTCTAACCCCATGGAAAGATAGGCGTGAATTTATGTATGTATGTACATACATACATACATAAATTCACGCCTATCTTTATGGAAGAGATAAATATACATACATATGTATATTTATCTCTTCCATCGCCCAATCACAGCAATCTTTGCGTTTCGTAACAGATTTATCGATCCTCCTGATTCGGCACAAGCCACTCTTATATTAGCAGAATAATTTGGCAACCAGGGGCCCAAGTCTGCTATTTTTATAAATTCGTCACTCCAACACGACCCCATTGTCATTTTGCTAAAAGTTCGTAATCCGCTAAATTGATAATGGTCGATCATTGGTCGGTCAATGGTCTCGTAATAGATTGTATTCCAATGGCATTTTGAACATTTATTCATGCCAAATTTCATTTATATATATTTTTACATATTATTTATTAGTGTTATAAGCAATCTGAAGTAGTAGGAAGTTGGAAGTTTAGTAGGGAAGTTTCAATTGTCATTATGTACGAGACTACCAATTTTTTCAATGGAGTGTCTGTGGCTGACCATTGGAAAGTCATAATGACGCCATTATATTAGTAGATTACCAAACTTGTCAAAATCAACAATTATGAAATCAATGATATTCCATTCTGACACTATTAATTGTAATAGCAGACTTGAGGCCCTGAATATTGAATTAATTTCAGCAATTTGGCCTTAATAAATTTACGTAGTATCGTAAAACGAAACCCTGTGGTTTTCAAGCCTTTAATAAGACATATGCAACAGACAGATATGAGACAGATTACGACATATGCATGTAAGAAAACCACCAAAAATGTAACCTATAATAAAAATAAAATATTATAAAGATGCTTTTCCAGGTGTAAGTAATTAGTGCACCAAAGTGTTTGTCGGAGTGCGTCGCTCTATCTTGAAAACAATCTGCGTTGTTGTGGCCACCCTCAAATTATAGGGGAATTACTGGACACTGCGCTTGGGTGCTGCTAAAAGTTTGGACTTAAGAATTTATTATGAACAAAAAATAATAATCATTATCATCATTATTTCAACCGAAAGACGTCCACTGCTGGACATAGGGCTCCCCCAAACACCGCCACTTCGACCGGTTCTATGCTCCCCGCATCCAGCGGATTCCTGTGGCTTTGGTTTTGTATGGCACCGTTAATATACAATAAGATTCCAGAGGTTATTAAAAATATAAACCAGCCAAACTTATTCAAAAGAGAACTTAAGAAGTTACTTACTGAAACATGTTACTATTATGTTAAAGATTTTTTAAATGACAGTTTCTAATCTATCTGTGTTATATTTTAATTTTGTTATTACAATTTTTTTTTTTTCACTTTCTGAATAGTGTTATATTTTCAGTGGCTATAATTAATTTTGTACGCCAATGATGGCAAAACATGTTGAACTCGAATCTTTCACTTTGACATCCACATTTGCATTTATATGTATAATGTTACACATGTTTACAAATAAATATCTCTTTATCCCTTTATCTCTTTCATAAGGTCATCGGTCCACCTTGTGGGAGGCCTTCCAAAGCTACGTCTTCCGGTACGCGGTCGCCACTCCAGAACCTTTCAGCCCCAACGGCCATCTGTTCTGCGCGCATTGTGCCCTGCCCATTGCCACTTAAGATTAATAACACATTTTTTTTTTTTTTTCTCCCAATTCCCTACTCACAGTACTCTAACCAACAGAAAACGTAAAATTTGAAACGAAGTCACACGCATCTGCCTTCCGTCTTCAAGTAGCAATTATGCTGAAATAACAAGAAAACTGCCATTTTAACAACTTTCTTTTTGCATTGACGTATTAATGTTTAAACTTACAGATTATTACACTAAATGAGTTATTTCTTTACGTCTCTGTTTTAAATGCAGATGTTTTTTTTATATGTTTTAGTAAATGCTATGAATTATGAGCTTATAAGGTGTTTTATGTAGGTGTAGTACATTTTTAGCGGCTCTATTCCTAGGGTCAAAGTCGCAGTGAGCTCAGTTAGTTATTAGCAATAGGCTGGCCTCTACACTACTACCTATCCCTATTCGAAATACATTTTGTAACAATATTTAAGAGAGTCCATGGAGTTTCTTGTCCGTTCTTCTCCATAGGAACCTACTACGCTTTGGAATGGGCAACTAGCTTCATCTTTCTGACTGACCGACCCCTTGACAATTCAAAAGTGCCTGTAATTGGTTTATTTGAAATAAATGCTTTGAGTTGATTTGTAGTACTGTTTTATCAATTAATGTCATTTTAAAACTCTAATCTTCTTAAAGCTTTAAAACTGCTACTATCAATTGGAAGTTATTCATTGTTACACAAATTTAATTCGATTTACCCACTTGTCAAATAACAATACATAAAACCACAAACACAATTCCCATCTTCACAAAGTATACAATCACATAACAAACTACCCAGTTACGACCTTATTCATTTTCATTCAAACTAGGTCGCGGGAAAGAGACCGAGTCTCCGGATTCCATACGACAAAAAGAGATAGATATATTTCTCGCACTGCGTAGTGTAAAGAGGCGTGTCTAAATAGATAAGTTGTGACGTAGGGATGGCATCCGAACTTGTTTTTATTTACATACGTTACGGTCGAATAGAAAAAGGTGCTTAATTAACTTGGTTGTTCTATTGCAGTGAGTATATTGATTGATTGATGTTTACTTTTTATTGATAGTTTGCTTGTATTTGTTTCATTGGCTGTTGATTGTGTAGGTAATGTAGATAATAGCACGTGTTTGCATTCTAGTAAGATTATTTTCATAATTATCAGGTCCAGGAAAAATATTCCTTTGAAAATTAGCTGCTTCGGTTACAAGGACCAGAATTTGATGTAAAATATATTTCGTGTCTTGTTTTCGATCCAATATTTAACGAACTGTAATTTTATTACGATCACAGGTTGCCAATACGTGAACAAGAGGGTGAAACTTATTTATCCGCCATCAAAAATTCCACCATGAACATTTTAAATCTAGTCATCTGTAACCATTCAAAACCAAATAAATAAATTACCTACACTATTAACACTCCCACTACATAAAACATTTACTTAATAAATTTACAATAAAGAAACAAAAAAAAAATTCATTACGAGCAGAGCCTCTAAAATTACCAGAACACGTCCATTACGCCGCCATTACTCTGCCACCGTTATTTTTTCTAGTCGACATCATAGTTTTTTCCACTGTCCACGTGCTACGACAAAAAGATCGCTCAACCGCACAGTGTGCACCTTGATACCAGTCTCACTAATTGATTATAAATTACGAGCTTATGATAGTGTTACACTGTTTTTTGGAATATCTTCAGGTTTAAATACTTTTTTTTTTTTTGTAATTTGGGAATGCTTGAGGGCGAAAGGACCACATTCTGTCATTTTTTTTATTTTGTGACTATTTTACCATTGACTTTTTTGGGGATTGTCTGTAGGTGGCATGCAGTGGTATTTGTGTATGGCACTGTTTTATACGTACAAATATTTTGTAACCCTGTCTCTGAAAATCATTTGACAACTGTTGACTTTAAAAGAGAAAAAACCAAAAGCTGTAAACGCTTAAGCTGCACTTTCAGGCCTTATTTTGAAAGGGTAAAATCGATGAAATATTAAGAGTAAAAGAGTAAAAGAGGGCTGGAATATATTCCAGCCCTCTTTTACAACGTTTCACATTGAAACCCGAAGCAACAAAATACGATCTAGAACAATATGGCCGCTTTTCTTTAGATCGAATTTTGTTACTTCGTATCTCAATATGAAACGTTATAAAAGATATTAGAAAATTCTATACACACTTACCGAGGTTCCTTATTGGGCCGTTTTTCATAATCCCTTCTCAGTCACGAGAGATTTTTTTTTTTTTAAGAGTGGCTCTAGTGGACCGTTGCACGCCCTCTTAAGAGTAAAAGAGGGATAAGATAAGATAAGATAATCATTTATTTGCTCAAACATGACCTACAATACATACAACATCAATTGTCAGCGTGCAAGAGATGTTAAAAGTAGAGACAAGTAGTGGCTTTTGTAGACATGATATTTATTCAGATATGTTACTGTAGTTGTAATTGCAATCATGTCATTAATATTTTATATACTTAGATTATTTTCTATTTTGTGAATGTGAGAACGTTGTAGGCCTAGTAGAGTATAGATTTGTTGGCACTTTTCTATTTTGTTAAGTACCTGGTAATTGTTGAAAGGCCTACACTGTCCTCCCATACCTATTAACACTGTTATTTGATAATATTGTAAAGCCAATTATTTTTAAAAGAGTAACCGTGGAGTTTCTTGCCGGCTCTTCTCCATAGGAAACGACTAATTGGAACCGTGCACCTAGCTTCTGACGTTTCATAAGTGCCCATGTAGGTTTATGTGAAATAAAATATTTTGATTTTTGATTTTGATTTTTGAGAGATAAAAAAGATAATCACGTTTGCCTTAAACAATGGCATGGAAATATTAATAAAACAAAGTACAGTGTTACTCCGAGTCTAATTTATAAAAAAAAAAGTCATGGTATTATAGATCATTAAAATAATGGATGATGGGCAAATTTGTATGAAACCTGGGCGTAAGACCAACAGAACTGCAACTAGTGCCAGTTTTTGGGACTCAATTCTAGAATCGTAATTATATAAATAACACTAGCCATATCCACCGGGTTTACTTGAAAAAAAGTTTAACAAAATGAAATAAAACAAAAAACTTTTAATAATTACGTATCGTTTTATTGTTAGATGGACATAATTAAATAAAAATAAAATGTTATTTGAACGGTGTTTAATGAAAAGCATGTGTTTAAAATAAATAAATGAATATAAACTTCAAAACTATTCTCTGTCCCGGTCTATCACAACATCTAACAAATGACGCGCGGGGGCGATAAATGGCTCATGTCGCCCCAAACCAAGATACCATATTATCGAAATGACATGAGCATAGGTACCAATGGTCCTTCTTCCTGTCAGGCAGGTACAGTAACAATGAATTATAGAATTTCTGCCATCCTGGTCCCTGTCAATCAAAATATATGAAAAATATGTGCGTGCTCTGACGTGCCTTGACTGAATACGTGCTCGCAGCAACCACACATTGGGTACTAATATATTGCATTCACGGAGATCGTTCAGCACATCGTCTCTGCTGATTTCAATATGGTAAACACCATTGTTTAAGTGCTCTGCGACGTATGACTTGGCTAGCTTCTGCTGATAAGTGCCCAGAGCCTGTAGGATTATATCGTCCTCAGTGAGGCGTGGAAAATCTTCTAGGAACGGGAGATTGCCATCCAATCGAATGAAGTTTCTCCTTTGGCGGTTTAAGTTCTTCATTTCGACATATTCATACAACCGATTAGGAGTGTTCATATTCATGTTAATTATATTTAAAATATCCACTGCATGCCTATTATCTCCATAAACGGGATGGAAAGCATTCAAAAGACTTGCAGCGATTTTATAATCACCAAACATGTGAGTCAGGGCGCGATTTATGTATGTTTGACGTAGAAGCTTAAAGCATTGCTTTATTTTGCCGTTCATAGCCTCCACTACCCATCGACAAATGGTTACTAAACGAGACTTATTTGCCTGTTCGGTTGTCAATTGTGTTTCATTCCTGTCTTTGGTTGGGGGTATATGCACTTCATATCCATGTTCTTCCAGATTTTCAACGCTGTCTCTAAATCCTCTGTCTAGTATAATCACATCATTTTGGTGAAAAAACCAATGCCAGGCGCTTTCCTCACTATCGATGAGGCCTTGCATAATTGTTGCATCAGACATTGTCGCGGGATATGGGCTGACAAAATCGATGATGTAGCCGTCACTACAGACAATCGTGAATGGTTTCAGAAGGTTCTCGAATTTGTGTAAGCTGTAGGTCTTTCTTTGAAACAGAAAGTTGCTGCTTTTTTCTATAAAAATATATGTACCATCGCAGATGATTATCGTCTTGGTGTTATTTTCATCACCAAAAATCCCCTTTGGTATCATAAGATTCCTTTCAAGAACGTCATTTCTTGTAATGTGATTAAATCCTAGATGCCTGCTGACAAAATCTACCTGTAAGCATTCCCGTGCTATCGCCAATTTCCTTTCTAGTGTGCGACGTGACATACCAAATAATGTCGCTAATCTCTCATCAGTTTCGCCTGTTCTTGATTTACACAGATATATACCGAGGACAGTCCGGGGACGATTACTTCGCTCACTTATAGATGGTGTTTGATTTAAAATTGTATTGAACTGTTGATAATTAAAACCCACCCAAAAATTCAAATCGTTCTCGTCTAATTGCGTCATTGTATCAAAGTTAAATCTAGTGCCACGATTGACGGCATCTTGAAAAATATTACAGACATTGGTAAACTGGACTGCATTAAACTCGTGCGATACATTACAATGATCAATTAATTCATTCCATTCATTACCTTCCAAATGTTCCCGACACGCTCTTGCTTCCCCAGGGATATACAAATGGTGTTCACATAACATGTGTATTATAACTGTTCGAGGAATCCTGCAACGGGTCATATTGTGACAGTTATTAAATATGCAGCGATCTGCCCTATTTGGAGCTTTCATGTATTCTTGAACCTGTATTGATTGTCGTTCTCGGGGCTGTTGTTCTTCTTGGACCTGTTCTTCTTGGGGTTGTTCTTCTTGGGGCTGTTCGTCTATCTGGGGTGGTATTACTTCATCTCTTCTTATAGCATTGATAGCCCGCTGCCAACATCTGTGGCATACCGAATGCACGTTATCAAACTCCACCTGAAAAACGTTAAATACAGTGTAAACTCTATATAGCGACACTTAAGGGGCTGCGCATTTTATGGCGTTATTAAGAGTTGTCGTTAAATGGAATAACGTATAGATAATGCATAACTACCTAACGACAGTCTAGCAGCCGAGGTAAACACGTGCAAGGTAATCACAACAAACAAAAGAACGAATTTCATAGAATCTTCGGTACATATGATGCCGACAGTTAAGATTTTTTAAGCAATTAAGCTTTATAATATTTCACCAACAAACAATCAACAACAATACAACTTTTGTGTCCCAGCCCATCTCGGCAATCGAGCGAGACGCTGCCGTATGCCGTGCAAGCGAAACAGAGACAGTAATAACAATCGTATTGCTGTTTCATAATCATCACAAGCGCTGCTGGGCTCTTATCATCGACGTGACGCGTCTTGTTTATTTCTTTTTCAATACTTGACTACAATTTACTAGAAAACAACAGGCATCGTGACATGTATCGCAAACACGACTACAAATAAATCAATACATCCTGAATAATACAAAATGAGTGACTAGTTACTTACTTGTCCCAAAGCATGTTCCTGTATGTATACTGCCAATTCAGGTTGACGATCGGGAATGTTCTCTCCCAACACATGTCGTCTTTGTCGATAGACAGATCGCGGACACATAACACAACGACGGTCTGCCATCACAAATGATTTCAGCACAGTAACAATCCAAAAAAAACAGAAGTTAACAAGTCCAATAACGAGCAGGGGGTAGAGAAATGGTATTAATCAATCCAATCTGTAGTCCAATAACAATAGCCGAGGTCAAGAAGTAATCAATTGATGATACCGAAAAAACACAACGTAGGCAAACAACAAGTCACGACTGAACCGCAACACCGGCGCGTGGCGAGGCGGTGACACCATGAGGGGTGGCTTGCGCCCGGAGCAGTGGGGGTGAATTCTAGCAAACATTGCTACCTGCGTGTGCGCCATGTTTTTAACACGACCTTTTTTTTAAACGTAACAGATGTAGTTAAATCTTCGGTATTTATACAGAAAAATGTTACTTTTTCAATTGGCCCTATCTCTGTTCTCCGGTGACTTTGGTACTTGTTGCCATAGTATGAAATAGAGTATTAATTATAAGCTTTAATTTGGGATATATTTCAATTCTGTTGGACTTACGCCCATTTTGACCATCATCCTTTGTAAAACATGATCAAATGATGTGTGATATGTATTTATATTTTTTAGCTTCATTTAAGTATAATAATATGTTATATTTAATATTTTAGTTTAAGACTTTGCATATTCATATTTTCATCTTCTAGTTCTCACACACTATTGTCTACATTTCTTTTTCATTTCTCCTTTCGCAGGTCTGCTGGAAGATGTTTCTTAAGAAATAAGCAGTACCTTTGTACTGAAAGTATAATGATATCGTATCTCTATGTATTTAATTGTGTGTACATAAATAATAAAATAAATAAATCAAAATCTCTCATTTAAAAACTTATATATATTATAATAAGCTTTGTCTGCTAGCACATTTCTAACTTTATTTTTGAACGCTACGTCACTTAACTGCTTCCAGCTTTTAAGTAGTTTATTATAGATTTTTGGAGCCATGCAAAAGACACATTTCTGCATAAGGGCCGTTCTATAATGATGTAGGCAAAGGACATCGTCGGAAATGGCCCCAGGACCAACAAACATCTGACCTACATAATAATTATTAATATATTTTATTATACTAATTGCAAATATTTGTATGAAACGGACATTCTGCGTTCCATAATGAACAATTAAAAGAGCGACTATCGAGATCACATAAAATATGCCGCCATCTTTGACAATTAGATTAGACATGACAATTAGTGATGTCCAATCTTTCAATAACATGACTAACATACATGAGCTAATGACTTCCTACCTAAGTATAAATAAATAAAATCATAAAAACATGAGGATAAAGTCGTTTGCATTGAAGTTAAATAAATAAGTACTTATTTACCTACCTACCTTTTTTAATACAAAAACTAGAAGATTTACCAAATACCTAATATGTACTTAGGTAAGTACTTAAATGTTTTTCTGATTCTTTTAGTGACATGCATTTATTAGCATGTATTTCGAAGTATTGAAAGGATTGTTTCTTACTAATTATAACCTCAAAATCTTTGTTTTATTTTGAAATAAATCCTTTCTAAAAGTTGTCCGTCATTAAACTTTATCTTCATGGGCATATACTTGTAATTTAGAACACGCAAAGTAATTTTCCTTTGCTGTTGGTTCTGGGGCGAACGATGTATGGATGCAGAACAATCTCCTTTGACTATTGTCGCGTCTATTACGAGGAAATCGATTCGCCATGCGAGATAAGAGGTGACGGTTGGATCTTAAGAACATTGCATTTTCTAATATAAAAAGTGAGGTAATGTCAACATTTTGTATTTTCTTAAATAAGGCTTGCAACTCTGAATGGTTTTTAAATATCGATCTAATGCAACGCTTTTGAGTTTTGAAAATAAGTTCCCGGTTAGTTACCCCAAAAGATAACACCGTATCTTAAAATGGACTCCACCAAGCCGTAGTATGCGGTGAGCAAAGCATCTACACTAATTACTGCTGCCAATTTGTGCAGAGCATTATGTTGAGGTACTTATTGAGGGCTGGAATATAAGGAGAAAGAATTCGAGTCTGCTGATCATCGATGTCTTTGAGTAGCTAACAGCAGTCAGCCAGCAACAGTCTCATTAACGAATGAAAAATGATGCTAAATCCAATCCATCTGACTAACAAGACTCAATAAATCCAGAACCGCCTTCCTAAACCCTTTAATCATAACTGTAACAAGAAAATGTCCAATTTAACAGATTTTTTACTTCACAAATCATGGGCCCTTATTAAGAATCCACGATCAATTCCGCAGCCTCTAAGCAAAAACCTCTCGCGATCATCTGTCAACGGTCACCTGTCAAATTAGCCTTCAAGACATTTTAATTTGAAGTTTTTAGCGTTTGCGAGCTTATAACTTTGGTATTTGGTATCTGTTGGGAGTTTAGCATATTTGTTTTATTGCTATATGATTGGTTAGATTTAAAAAGCCAATTAAAATTGTGAGAAGCAGATGTTTGAGGTTAGGTTCATTAAAGGTGCATTTGTGACGATTGGTCACTTTGTTGAGCTAAGATTAATGTACCGTCAAGTGTGAAAGAATAAGAAGTATGGCCTGTTGGGCTGAAAGTAAAATTAATGTTACAGCCCACGTAAGAAAATAATTAATGTCTTTTGATAGATAGATAAAACATTTATTCAGTGCATACAAGAGACATAGCGCAACACACAAAAGCACAATTAAATTATAATAAAATACATGAATATACAACGTGTTTTTTTTCATCCATACTAATATTATAAATGTGAAAGTAACTCTGTCTGTCTGTCTGTCTGTCTATCTGTCTGTCTGTCTGTATGTTACGTTTTCACGCCTAAACCGCTGAACCGATCGTCATGAAATTTGGCAGAGATATAGCCTGGGATATGGAGAAGGACATAGGTTACTTTTTTACGCGATAACCGACATCCACGCTGGCGGAGCCGCGGGCAAAAGCTAGTATCCCATAACTATAAAAATAGCTTTTTTATTATAAAATAAATTCAATAAAATATATGATGAGGTTGGTAATTTTTTTGTTTATGTAATTTTTTATGAATATAATACAAAGTGACACATACATTTTATTACTTTCATTTAAGGAAAGTTTGATTGAATTTATTTCATAAAGCTATACTCCATTTACTACAGCATTAGACAACGGCTAAATAACGACAGTTATTGTGTAATATTGTTGAAATTACTGCACTTTAAGAGTTATTTTTTAATGTAAATGGTAAATATATTACAGTGCTTTGTATTTATCGTGAAATAACGGAGTTTATTAAACGTTTACATCGAAATAACGAAAGGGTGGGAACAGTTATTTGTCTAATATTGTAATAAATGGTGTATAGCATTCTTAGATTCTGAGATTTTGAGGTATCTTTATATAACCCAAATTCATTGCTCTCGAGTTTAGCTTCATATTTCTGACTGGTCGACTGCTTGACAATTCAATAGTTGAAATAAATGGTTTGAGTTTGAGTGCACCAGACTCCAGACTACCCAGATCGTCAAACCCCAGTGTTTTAAAAGTATGATTTTACATAACCCACTTTCCTCGTCCCTTATTACCTAAATGATCGAATTTTGTTTTCTTAAAACGTTAATGCAAAATTCGTGCCTAAATTACAGTAAAGTAGACGCCAGCCCCCATATGCAAATACGTGCACTCAACAGGACAGTCGTGTACAAAATAACAGAGTGTGTAATAACACTGGGTGCAAGGCGCATGCGACTGCCACGCGCCTGCGTTGCTTTTAGGGTTGCCTGACTTTAAAAGACAATACAATAAAATTGCTGTGTTAAAAAATAACGTTAGCTATGCGTTTCGATATCATCATCATGTCCTACGGTATTCTGCTGTGGAACAAAGCCAATATTCAAAATATTTTTCCTTCAAAAACGAGCAATTTACCAGCTAGGGGCCAGTGTTTCTGAGAGATTTTGTTAAAGATATTGGTATTCTCACGGTGGCATCACAATTCACCTTCGCCAACATCTTATATAATAGGCAAAATATACACTTATACACTAAAAACAGTGATATTCACAATGGTGCCGATTCCCTTGTTCACAAACTAAACTAAATTTAAGTTCAGTGCATCTTTTTCTTTCTATTTCATTAAGAAAAGGACAGAAGATAAATTTTAGTTTAGTCCTGTCAAATTAATCAGCGTCTGTTACTACTCCTTATAAGTTTAGACGTGATATAAATTTGCCGATTAAAATTACGTCAATTTACGTCAAGCGCTGATTAATTTGACAGGACTAAACTAAAATTTATATTCTGTCCTTTTCTTAATGAAATAGATAGAAAAAGATGCACTGAACTTAAAGTTAGTTTAGTTTGTGAACAAGGGAATTGGCACCAATGTTAACTCTAGAAATAAGGACAGACTACGTGCATCATAAAGTGTAGAGTAAGCTTCATTTGTTGGGCTTGGTATAACCTTTTATAACAAGCTTCCTTCTTCCTAGCTAGATTTGCCTTTTAGTGCGTTCAAAGCTAAAGTAAAATCCAACCTTTGCTCAAAGGTATACTATTCCGTCAAAGACTACTTAAATGATAAGAATAGTTCGTCGCTGTGATTAACTCAAGACAATGCCTTTTGTTCTTTCTCCAGAATTAGCTTACCTTCTGACAGGTTATATGAGTACATAAAATTGTTTATTTTATTTGACTATAGAAGTCAATTTATTTTAATTATTTTATTTATTATTGACGTGATCTACTCATTACAATGTTTTTTTTTTTTTTCGCTCGCCATTGAGCATAATCCTGAGTAATCCTGAGCCCTCTCAACTCATTGGTTGGTTCTTCTGTCTACCACCCCTAGAACATTCTATGCGTTTGCCGAATCGCGTTCACCAGTAAGACCAGTTCAAGTCAGACCTTAATAGAACACCAATTAATTAAGTATTTCCACATACTCGCACGCCATTTACCATCTTATCACACAATTTGTCTAGTTTATTAAATGTTGGATTCTTCAGGTTAATTCTGTTATCTGTATATATAAAATCGTAAACTGACTGACTGACTGGGTGATATATCAATACCTACACAGCCCAAACCACTGGTTCTAGAGACATGAAACTTGGAGGGTGTGTTCTTTGTGAAGAGTTAGTATCCACTAAGAAAGGATTTTTGAGAATTCCACCTCTAAAGGGGTAAAATAGGGGATGAAAGTTTGTATTAAAGTCCGTCAGTTTTGAAGTAGGATTTTCAATCTTCAAATTTTGTGTTTAGGCTGACAATTGAAAAGTAATTTATACGTGTCTCAGCGTTTTTGATAATTCCACCCCCGAATGGTTAAAAAGGGGAATGAAATTGAAAAGTCCTTAATTTTCGAAGCAAAATCACTAAATTTACTATCAAGCTTATGATTGGAAGCTAACGCAATGGTGTTGTTAGAATTTCAACCCTTAAGGGGGTGAAAAGCGGGGTGAGGAAATTAACCTGGATGAACCTATAGGCTATTTTTTAATCCCGCTAGTACGTTCCCGTCGGATATTTTTCGACATCCACGCGGGCGAAGACGCGGGCAAAAGCTAGTTTTTTTATAAATATCTCACATCTTTTTACTGAAAGCTAATCTTCACTTACCATCAACCATTCTTGCCTAACATACATACGAAATTAAATCTTCATCCAATATGTCAAAATATCCAGCGCGTATTTGTTCATCATTCTCTTCATAATTACGATGAGGCAACCCTGCCCTCATTGAATCAAGATTAATGCTACCTGCGGAATAATAAATTACCTGAGTGTACTTTCTGCTTCACACATCCCTGTCGCATCTAATTATGTTGATAGATATTGCAAATTTTATTACATTGAGGTATAAGTTTTTTCTATGTACATGTTTATGAGAACCGAATAACTTTTTCTTCGGCTTCCCTCTAACCTATAGTAATATTATAAAGCTGAAGAGTTTGTTTGTTTGTTTGAACGCGCTAATCTCAGGAACTGCTGGTTGGAATAGAAAAATTCTTTTTGTGTTGTATAGTCCATTTATCGAGGAATATAGGCTATATAAAATCACGCTACAACCAATAGGCTTCTATTGGTTGGAGCATAAATGAAAAATGTTGCAAAAACGGGAAAAATTATTCTTTTTTGAGAGCTTCCTTTGCGTGCGCTGCGTAAACGGTTTAAGTTACGCAAATATCATGTATGATGGAATTATTCCCCTTTAAAAGTTTTAAAAATAAATCCGCGACAGCATATGTCTATCTTTTAAGATTGAGTCACTATAACCTTTTTTTATGGTAATCAAATTTGTTCGAAATTAATGCATTATTTGCGAAGGAGTTTTTTCAACATAATATTAATCCTTATCCAAATAAATATGTTATTAATCACAAGTATTTAAAAGTAAACAAAATTGTCTTTGACATCACTTGATTTCAAACAACATCTTAGGAGATATCATAATTTTAAAATAACTTCGCAACAAAATAAGTGTGTAGGCTATTTAACATCACGCTACGCCCCTAAGGAGCCGAGCAAAACGACAAAAAGTCTGAAAAAACGCTAAGCGAAAACGAAGTAATTGCGGGCGATGCGATGCGACGGGGTGTGTTGTGGGCCGAAATTTCACGCGGACGAAGTCGCGGGCAGAAACTAGTAAAAATTGCCGCTGGTCTCGATTTGTAATGGATGGTCACCCATCCACGCACCGACCTCCGCAAACGTAGCTGAACCTTCGGTCGCCCTGTGCGGCTGTTATTATTTTAACATAAATACTTTTTTTTTTTATTAATTTGGTTATCCTTCTTTGACCTTTCTAGGCAAGTAATAAAATATAATTAAAAGTTAGTAGAAGTACCGAGTAATTGGGAGCAGGTGCCGATAGTATTAGTTGAATATTATTTGAATGTTTAATTCAATTAATATTAAGTGCATTATTATGCATCGATGAAAGGTGAATGGTAATTTGAGAAATCGTATACTATCGGCGTGTGGTCTTGGCTATGATTTGATTTGAGGGCTACCGTAGAACGGGGCTATTTGGATTTTCGGGGGTTATTTGGACCAAAGCAATGAGTTGACATAAATTTGAATTGTGATCTTCATACAAAAAATTGTAAAAAGAAACAAGACCAGAAATAAAATAAAAGCTGTCTATGGTGTTTTAGTAGAATTTATGTCAACTCAAATCTTACAGTTACTCTAATCCAAATAACCCCCGAAAATCCAAATAGCCCCGTTCCACGGTACCGTTTTTGTGCTCACCAGTTGGCGCCACTGTCGTGTAAGGTCCTGAAGTGTAGCTGCTAATTTGTGACAACGGGCGTGCAAACAAAGTTTAGATTTCAAATCATACTAGCTTCTGCTCGCGACTTTGTCCTCGTAAAATTTCTTGTTCCCCCGTTTCCCATTCGAGAATCATCAAAAAAGCTGTTCCATTCAAATTCAAATGTATTTACTATTATTAATCTTATACAAGAACAGATTGGACGGTGACACAGTAGGCATTTACCTGTATCTTGGGGGTCGGAAATTAAAAACGTATTAATTGTATGAGAAAATGAATATCCTTCATATTTTTTTTCACTCAATTGTAATAGTTATTCTGCTGTTCGGGGCGGAGACAAATCCAACAAATCGAAGATCATAAAAATCGGTCCAGCCGTTCTTGAGTCATAAATAGTGTAAATAACCCGACTTTGTCTTATATATTAAGACTAGCTGTTGCCCGCGGCTCCACCCGCGTGGATGTCGGTTATCGCGTAAAAAAAGTAGCCTATGTCCTTCTCCATATCCCAGGCTATATCTCTGCCAAATTTCATGACGATCGGTTCGGCGGTTTAGGCGTGGAAACGTAACATACAGACAGACAGAGTTACTTTCACATTTATAATATTAAGTATGGATTTAATACCTCAAAAACCGTACCATAAAAATATCAAGCATGCCGCAGTGTTGCGCAGTCCCGTTTTGTTCACAAAAAAGGAAGAAGTTTCCGAATGATGAAACTGTTTCAAAGTACTGATATTCATTGACCCGTTACTCATATTTGCCAAAGTTAATCTCAGGTATTACAAAATATCCACAACATTAATCTAATTTGAAATAAACCCGCGTAGTCCACCCACAAACAGTGACATTTGAATTCATACGCGATAGCCCTCATTGTAAAAGATCTTCAGCAGTCGCCTTTCTACGGTATCATCATGATTGATCGATAAGAAAGAATTTATATCTGAAGGATGTATAGTGCGACAACCATGTAGGTCCTTTATACTTATTTGTACTTGTAACTACATATTTGGCCAGGCAGTAAATACCTAGGTTTATTGTTTAAGAGTACCGTGTGATGCCGGACGTAAAGAATAGCACCACCCCATTTCTTCCCGTGGGTGTCGTAAAAGGAGGGACTTACTAGAGAATGGGCAGCAGCGTTCTCTATGCATTTTTAACACCATACTGCGATCGCCAACCCGCCTGACAAGTGTGGCGATTATGGCAAACCCCCCCAATTGTGGGAGGCTTATGTCCAGCAGTGGCCGTCTTGCGGCTGAAATGATGATGATGAATGATGATTGTTTAAGAGCTTCAAGGCAAAACACTTATTTTTAAATGCTGCAACATCATGCTGAGATTGGAGCTTTTTTGCCTGGTACAGGACTTCCTGTTTATATTTAACTTTTTTTTCTATAAGTATGTTTAGTTTAATTTGTGATCTTCCTGTGCGAGTACCAAAAATACTTTTTTTTTTTTTTTCTTTAAAAATGTGTGAGTAAAAAAGGTATTTGCAACAAGATTCCATCAATACACTATTATATACCTAATTTAAAATTTTCAACTTGGATTGCTTTTATATTCCCACTACCAGCGGTATGCAAACTTTCGATTGCATTATATTTAATACCATTCTCGTTTCACCTACTATAAGACTTATTTTTTTTATTTTGTGCATGAACAGGGACAAATAAAAGTGTGCGCTTCCTATTATAGGCGACCACATCATTCACTTAAAATCTAGGTAGGTACAACAAGTTTGGCAAGGACGAACACATTAATATAAATCACAATACAATACACGAAAATCATAGAAAGGAAAACAAAATCAAATCAAAAGCTAAAGCAAAACAGTATGGGTACAAAAATAAAAAATAATACAAACTAATTTCAAACAAATTAAAATAAAGTAATAATCAAAGAATAACCAAAGAACTTCACAAAAATCAAAAAATATGCTTTATGCCAAAAGTATCTTCATCTGATAGTATCCCAACACAAGATCAAGCCTAGGAGTGCTCTATTCCAAACCTCCAGGGGCCCAAGTTTGCTATTTTTTATAAATTCAGTCAAAGGTCTCGTAATACAATTTATTACAATGGCATTTTGAACATTTATTCATGCCATATTTCATTTATATATATTTTTACATATTGTTTATTAGTGTTATAAGCAATCTGAAGTAGTAGGAAGTTGGAAGTTTAGTAGGAAGTTTCATTTGTCATTATGTACGAGATTACCAATTCATTCAATGGAGTGTCAGTGGCTGACCATTGGAAAGTCATAATGACGCCATTATATTAGTAGATTACCAAACTTGTCAAAATCAACAATTATGAAATCAATGATAGACCATTCTGACACTATTGTAATAGCAGACTTGAGGCTCTGGGGCCTAAGTCTACTAATTTACAAACGTTGCAATGGTCTCGCCATTGTGAGTATTTGACAGTGTTTGTATGGCAAATCTGTCAAAAACTCACAATGAAGAGACCATTGCAACGTTTGTAACATTAGTAGACTTGGCCCCCTGGTTTCTAGCTTCGAAATATGAAATAACTAGCTTTTGCCTGCGAATCCGCCCGCGTGGATGTCGGTTTAGGCGTGAAAACGTAACATACAGACAGGCAGACAGACAGACAGATAGACAGACAGACAGAGTTACTTTCACATTTATAATATTAGTATGGATAGTCATAGTAATTTATTCATAAAAAAATATTTGTATCGGAAATAACACAAAATAAATAACATAAAAAATAAAAAAATAATTACACACAAAACGAAATAAAAAAATTGATTTAACAAAATTAATTAAATTTCATAAATCATATCGACGGTTAAAAGGGTTTTTTCCAAAATGAGTCATTTATGCCATCCTACTTAAAGTATATGTATTACCTTTTAACCATCGATATAATAATTTTAAATAATGCAATAATCAGATAGGAACAACAAATCTTCAATGGCTAGACATTCGTTCAATAGGACTTTTTTTAATTTTGTTTTAAAAGAACTAGTGTGGACCGAGCTTTGCAAATCTAAAGGCAACCTGCTAAATAATTTTACTGATTGTTATCATGTGACTGTGTTTCACAATAACTCCATCATCTCTTGGCTCACACCTACTACAACACAAGACGACATGCTCCCGTATGTATCAGATTTTCGTATAATAAGAGGTCAGCTTATACTGGAAATGTATAGCTTGATATGTAGCCGTGTGTACCATCAGTACTATACAGCGTACAAAACGAGTTTACCACCAACCTGGCAAGAATTTACAAGTCTGTATTACGTCAAATTATTATTGGGGACCGGGTGAAGGCACAATTACTCGGCGACTCGGCCAAATTGCTGGAGATATTTATTGTTTTATTGCCACGTGCACTCATTTGTTAATGAACGGAAGTCTGAAAGTGAGTTGGTTTATGTGACTTTTTAAATTCATGTATAAGGTTTCAATATAATCTAGCTTTCTTTAACAATAATATGATGTATTTAATTTTGTCTCGGTACAAACTATAATTATTTTATAATATAATTGTAATGAAAATAATTAATTACAATTAATTGTTACAATAATTACACTAATTAATTATAATTAATTAGTTTAATTGTAATTAATTGTAATTAATTAGTATAATTGTAATTAATTGTAATTAATTAGTATAATTGTAATTAATTAGTATAATTGTAATTAATTAGTATAATTGTTCATATAATTGTTTTGTAACCTATTGACCTCTCAAATTCAAGCATACTATTGTATAGAATCATCATCATCATCATCATCATCATTTCAGCCGAAAGACGTCCACTGCTGGACATAGGCCTCCCCCAAAGGGAGGGGCGAGTTGCCGTAATCGCCACGCTTGGCAGGCGGGTTGGCAATCGCAGTATGGTGTTAAAATGGATAGAAAACGCTGCTGCCCATTCTCTAGTAAGTCCCTTAGTCGCTTACCGTCGTCCTCTATATAAAATAGCTGTTGTTTATTAAAACGTTGGACTGTATCATTAGCAACTGTAATCTCGATTGCTAACTCACGCGCAAATATGTTGCTTGCTTGACACAAAGACAAACGGTTACTGGGTTCTGTATACATTTGACGTTTATGTTGGTAAATGAGCAGAGTATTTCATGGTTTCTGGCATAGAATAGAACACCCGTTTATTTATTTTTTATAAAGGTTACTTTAATCAGCAAACGCACAATTCTCTAACAAGCAATTATCGAAAATGTTTTTGTAGTTTTGATTAATTTATTGTTTCATTCTAAACACGTCAAAAACATACAATACAATACTTAGAAACCAGTACCAATTACAAAAAAAAAAAACAAATTCCTTTTCTCCATATTTAAAATCAGATTAATTTAATATACATTTTTAATAGGACTCAAATACCCAATTGAACCCAAAAGCGCCCAAAGCTCGCGCGCCTGCGCTCGCGCTGGGCGCACGTGTCGCACCTGCGCGGGCGCCACATGGCGACGATTTACGTTAATTGTGACACTATTAACATGAATATCAGTGATATTGGTGACGTACGAGCGGGTTATAATGACTTTGGGTTGGCGTGTGTGGTCTTTTTATTTTATCATCGTTTAAGCCTTTTGAAAAACGCGTGCTTTGCGTGGGTGTTGTAAAAGGCGACTAAGGGACTTACTAGAGAATGGGCAGCAGCGTTCTCTATGCATTTTTAACACCATACTTCGATCGCCAACCCGCCTGCCAAGCGTGGCGATTATGGCAAACCCTCCCAATTAGGAGAGGCCTATGTCCAGCAGTGGACGTCTTTCGGCCGAAATGATGATGATGATGATGATGAAGCGTTTTTGTCAATCAAGTTATGATAGAGCGACTTTCCTATTAGTAAAACTGATGTCTTGCAGTTCATGACCTTTTGATCCTCTACGCTCCTCTATCTCAAGCATAATACCTTTATAATTTTCTCTCTTCTGGGAAACAAATCTGTGTATGAGAGTGAGCGGGCTATAATCCACCACGCACACCCAGTACGTACAATGAAAAAAATAAAATAAAAGTAGTTGCCACAATCAAGATTTTGTTTAGATTGACTAAGTAACTTGTTTGCATCTGAGCCTAACAAGCACAATGATCACAGCTACTACTTTTATTTGATTGAGATTTGAAACGGCATCTTGAATGGAGTTATCACAAAACCTATTTGCAGCAATCAAGTCAAAACATAGTTCCTCCAACTAAGATTATTAGATTAAAGTTTCAATGATCTTTATTGAAGTAATCAAAATGCTTGATTGACACAACTAACTTACTTTGTTACGGTTAACATTTTTTTAACTTGTCTCCTTTTTAATCCTTCTAAAATGATATCATGTTAAGGGTAATCGAGAAACTTGTTTGAGCGTTCAATCATTTGAACTAGTATTGCTGCAATTATGTCGTGATGATCAACTTAACTAAAATTTTGATTAATTTAAACAAATTGTCGTCAATCAAGCTAAAAAGTCACGTTTGGACCTAATTTTTGCAATAAAATTATTTTCAGAATTTTTTGATTTGTGGCCCTTTTGTATTCAGTGAGCGATTTCTCTACATAAATCGTCAAAAGCTTGCAGTTTGCTCTCAATACGGTGAAGGATAACATCGTTAGAAAAATGAAATGTCCTAGAACCAAAAATTCGAAGACATGACATGTCTTCGAATTTTTGGTTCTAGGACATGCCGGTTTAAAGAGATGACACGTTGCTCTTGTAAAGAGACGAAATGACCAAATTTCAGTTGTGGAAATGATCGCTCGGCACTAGCCGTAGTCACAGGAATGGTGAGAAATAACAGAAATGCAGTGCACACTTCAGGAAAGCGTGCAGATATAAAATGATTAAATGATCCAATAAAACGCACGCTTGCCTGTGTTCAAAAGACTCGTGAAGGAACATTACTTGTCGTTGTGATTACGTTCTCGTTGATAGCTGTGATAATCTATACTTACGCTTCATTTATTTTCTTTACTTATATAGTTAGTATGTATGTATCTATGAATCGATTATATAGCATATATTTGTGTATCTATAATAGGATATTGTGCAGTTATACTTTTTATTTGCACCAATGACAACCCCATTTTATGTCCACAGATTCACTATCCATGCCAAGGTTGCCTGGAAGAGATCGCAGTATGCGATAAGGCCGCCCATTGTATATTTTATAGTGTTTAGTTTTCCTTTTCTTTTGTAATGTGTAATCTGATGTACAATAAAGCATATATAAATAAATGTAAATAAATAAATGATTATTTATTATTAATAAGTCAGCAAGTTCTCTTATAGAAGATGACGTTTCTATTTCGTGTCTAAAAGAGGATCGAAAACTGAGCAATTTGGAAACTGAGGATTTCCTTCGAAAACGAGATACTATCTTTTTTAATGGATTCTCCAGTGACCGGGGGCCCTTTCCGGCTGGGGGCCCGTGGCATTTTGCCGACTTGCCATCCTGTAGTTACACCACTGATCACCAAATTTAAACAATAACTCAATTCCAAAGTCAGTGTATTTTCTCTCTTCTTGTAGACTTATTTTGTATTATGCATCATATGCATGCAAGACACGTCCTTTATACCTGGCAAGAAGATTACAAGGTCCCGGAATATTGACAACGTAACAACTACTGTCACATTCAGCGACAGTGAAATGAGTGATAACTCAATCAATCTTAAAAATTCCCTCCTTCGTCATTATTATTCCGTGATATTGACTACCTTCGCACGTACTCGTATTTGGTTTACGTGTCCCATCTCCGAGACTTAATTTAGTCTACTGAAGTTAATCAGTATAATTTTCAGCATAAATGATTAAATTACCTGAAAAAAATCTGATCATTTATTAGGTATTGAATCACCTGCTGTATTTTTGTCCATATTATTCGTAAACGATTTTCGTCCCTGATCGAAATTGGGTGTATATCCTAAATGGTGTTAGGTCTTCCCAACCAAAACATGACTGTATTATTGTTCTCGCACACTCAAGTTTTTCACTGAGGAGGGCTTATGTCTAAGTAATAACGGCTTAATCCACGTTCAACCACCACAATCTTTACCCCCGACCATGTTGAACCCCTAAATGTCCACCCCTGGGGAGTTGAACATGAGCTTTATTTTTTTTTTTTTTACGTTGCCCCACACTTGGAACTTCTCCTGTATCGTGGGTGCATTTACAAACATATAAACTCACAAACACAAACAGCCAGACCAGTTCTTTAATCCACGTTCAATCCTAGATAACAGCCGTACAGGTCGATCGATCAGGTAAAGCTGCGCTTACCACGGTTGGTCCGTGGATGGGTGACCATCTTTACATACCAGACTCCTCCGTGCCTCGGAAAGCAAGTTAAGCCGTTAGTCCCGGCTGTCATTTGCGGAGTCGTCAGAAGCCCGAAAGTCAAGACTTTCGTCAGTTACTGGGTTGTGGAGGTCAGATAGGCAGTCGCTCCATATAAAATACTGGTATTCAGCTGCATCTGGTTAGACTGGAAGCTGACCCCAACATAGTTGGGAAAAGGCTAGGCAGATAATGACTCCATTTTTTCCTTCAAATACACCAACAATCGGATTTGAGTTTCATAGCGAAAGTTGTTTAGTATGACTGTAAGAATCAAATCTAGCTTTTGCCCGCGGCTCCGTCCGCGTGGATTTCGGTTATCGCGTTAAAAAGTAGCCTATGTCCTTCTCCATATCCCAGGCTATATCTCTGCCAAATTCATGTCGATCGGTTCAGCGGTTTAAGCGTGAAAACGTAACATACAGAAAGACAGAGTTACTTTCACATTCATAGGAGTATCTAAAACGGAATCCCTCTGGCCAATAATACTAATTCGATATTCAATAATAGAAATTACATGTGTAACTCACAATTATTATTATAATAATAACTAGGACTTTTATTTATTTATGTCAATTATTGACTACTTCAGACACTTCTTGACATTGAAAAATAAAATGTTAAAAATGATTTTCCAATTCGATAATTTTATAATATTTATTGTTATTCAGCATGGTATTTTGATACTCGTAGTAATTTATGTGTAAATTTTGCATGGCCAAGTGACGTTAGAGTATGGAGAACATTATCAAAACATGTATAGCATCCCTACCCATGTTAGCAAAAATAAATGATTTGATTTGATTTATAATATTAGTATGGATTATATTCATCACCACACTACCAACTAATCTCTTAACTTATGTAATCCTTATTGTGAAGAGCTCGTAAGGGTGGGTGTCAGCTATACCGATATAATTCACTAGGGAGTTTAGTGAAGGGTCTGAGACTGATCAGTGTAGTGGGAATGATGAGGGTTAGCACTGAGAATTTCGGTTTAGTTTATGTTATTTTTGTAGATGATTTGTAATTAGATGATGATCTATATAATATTATAAGGTTTCGTACCTCAAAGGAAAAAACCGGCCAAGTGCGTGTCGGACCACGCACAATGAAGGGTTCCGTATTTGGAAAGAATTTATCCTAAGAACAAACTTAACATTGTAGTTGGTAAACATAATCTCCCATACATTCCAAATGCAAATGTAAGTTTGTACGCACAATATCGAGAGATTTACCATGTTATTTTAAGACCATAGACTTCTTATAGATTTTCCTGGAAGCTATAAGTATAGAACTATTTTCTGTATTTTTTTCAAAAGTTTAGGTTCAGTAGTCATTGAGTAGCACAGTAAGCCCTTTCATTTGATATGTCACACGGTACAGTTTGCAAAACCTTTTATTTTTTATTTTCTTGTTTGCCCCCTAAACTGACCCCAATATTCTAAATTCATTTATTTACGGTTCACGTCCGTGTTTGGGTCACTCAAATTGATATGTATACCAAATTTCAACTTAATCGGTCCATTACATTCGGAGCAAATTGGCTGTGACAGAGGGACAGACAGACAGACAGACACACGAGTGATCCTATAAGGGTTCCGTTTTTTTTCCTTTTGAGGTACGGAACCCTAAAAACGGATTCCTTATAGAATCACTTCGTTGTCCGACTGCCTGTCTATCCGTCAGTTTGTCAAGGCCCTTTTTCGGTGTATTCTCGTTGTCCCCACCGCCCCTGTCCCCATTAATGGTAATTCACTTAAAATGGTGAAACTAAAGGTCCCATTTTCTTTTAAGAGCATTGTCACCGGTCCACTCCTTTAAAAACGTAATATATCTCGTGACTGAGAAGGAATTATGTAAAACGGCTCAATCAACTGTATCGGTCCGTGTGTCTAGAATTTTCTAATACCTTTTATAAAGTTTCATAATGAGACACGAAGCAACAAAATATGATCTAGAGGAATGTGGCCGTTTTTATTTAGATCGAATTTTGTTGCTTCGTGTGGCGCTAGTGGACCGATGCCAACCCTCTTAAGTACTGATTTTAGAAATAATAATAAAAAAATCAACACATAATAAAATAAACCTTTTGTTTTTCGCCATTTTATGTGAAATATAATATGTATACCATTATTGGAGACTCGGGCGGTGGGGACAGCGGGTTTTTTTTTTTTTTGCAACATCTCTCACTCCTATGCGAATCAAAAACTACACGTCATACATATTGCACAGTTGAGTACCAGATAATGCCAAGTGCTATGAACTAGAAAATCCGTCAAGTTTCACACGTCCTGCGTCCGCCTGTGTTTGTGATGCGTGAGACAGGGGGCGATTGACAATGTCAGGGGGTGTTAGCAAAATAAATCTATGGCCTGATGCTAAATGGGCCAATATCAATAATCCTTACTTTGAGTAATAAGCATTAGAACAATAGTAGTATTAAAAAAAAAATCCCTATTGGCTTAAGTACACTGCAGCTGTTTTAATACTTAATATTTTTATGTAACTGTATAAAAGCATACACCATTGACCTTTTAACCATATTATCTTTTGAGAGATTGTCGTTACACTTACGGCCTTTTAGCACACATAAATATATAACTTTTTCAATAATTTGGCAGTAAAATCTCATTTCTCACAAAAACATGCTTGGGCCCTTTTAGCACCAAGCCACAGAAATAGTCTGTGGTCAATAGTTGTAAAGATTTTTTAACAAACAGATGATGAAGAATCAAGGTTTGTTATAAGTAATCAAAATTACTCGCAGTTAGCTAAAAACTCTCGTTCTTTATTAGAACTTGTTTAATTAGTGTGAGCCAACAAAAATTAGCGGAGTATCTATCTATACTCCATTTATTATATCATTAGACAAATAACTGTTCTCACCCTTTCGTTATTTCGATGTAAACGTTTAATAAACTCCGTTATTTCACGATAAATACAAAGCACTGTAATCTATTTACCATTTACATTAAAAAAATACTCTAAAGTGCAGTAATTTCAACAATATTACACAATAACTGTCGTTATTTAGCCGTTATTTGTCTAATGCTACAATAAATGGAGTATAGTTTCGCAGGACATCTTAATCAGAAAAAAAAAAATGAAATGATATCGTTTATTCTGTAAATAGGATATAGGAATCACTTTTACACGTCATATAAAAAAATATAAAAACAAGCTTGGTGAAGTCGACATTGCCTATCTGACTACCCCTGAGAAGAAATGGCGAAACAAACTCAGGTGTCAAAGTCTCTTTTAAAGTCCAGACATAATCTTGGTCAGATCATGTGAGGACCATGTAGATCCATGTCTGAAATGGTCTTTTGAGGAAAGAATCACACAATTTTGAGTGGACCTGTCCAGTCAGTGCAAGCATTTGTCAGTAAACGTGTAGCACAACTCAGGATTTAAGGAGCTCAACGACTCGACGAACAATACCAAAGAAAGGACATTTGGGTAGGCCGCATAAAGTACTCAAAATACCAGACCATCATTAAAACTACGTGAAATATAATAGTAATCGTTTATTGGGAACAAAAAACGAATACATTCAAAGACAAACAATGTTAAACGATAACAGCTGCAATATTTAAAAACTGTGACGCAGCTACCAACGCCCGACTCCTAGTGAAAGGGTAGGTTGTTCCAAGACTAATACATAACAAAGGTATTTTAATAAATATTTAAAGTAAAGAAAATAATACAATAATACATTTTGAGATAAATGCCGTGTGTGTAAGTACCTCATTTTGAGTACGAGACGACGAACAACACCGACTTCCAAAAAAAAACACTACAAAGTGAAAAATAACTTTAATTTCGGAAGTCGGTGTCTTTGGATCTGTATTTTAGTTTTTGCCACCGGCTTCCGAAATTAAAGTTATTTTTGATTTTTTGTGTTTTTTTTTTTTGGAAGTCGGTGTTGTTCGTCGTCTCGTACTCAAAATGAGGTACTTACACACACGGCATTTATCTCAAAATGTATTATTGTATTATTTTCTTTACTTTAAATATTTATTAAAATACCTTTGTTATGTATTAGTCTTGGAACAACCTACCCTTTCACTAGGAGTCGGGCGTTGGTAGCTGCGTCACAGTCTTTAACTATTGCAGCTGTTATCGTTTAACATTGTCTTTGAATGTATTTGTTTTTTGTTCCCAATAAACGATTACTATTATATTTCACGTAGTAAAAAGTATTTTATTTTACACTTTTTCGTTATGGTCCCTACCCCACAACAATTTGATTACCACTACCTGCTACATCGCACAAACAACACTGACACAAGACATACGAAGTGGATTAAATACATACGTATTACCGAAGCTAACTCAAAAAAACTACCAAGCAAAGTTAATAAAAATCGGTTAAATAATACCAGCCTATAACTGTCCCACTGCTGGGCAAAGGCCTCTTCTCATACAGAGAAGGCACGAGCATTGATCACCACGCTTGGTCAAGACGGGTTGGCGATTTCAGACTTATATTGGCGATTTCAGACTTATATTGGCGATTTCAGACTTATATTGGCGATTTCAGACTTATATTGGCGATTTCAGACTTATATTGGCGATTTCAGACTTATATTATATTATAAAAATCGGTTATGAACCATTTATAGCCCGAGATCTCATGACAATTCCAATAAGCCCAAACACGGCTAGGATACATTGTTTTATTACGGAGTTCCGGTGCATACTTTCCGACTTCATCTTCAGATCAGTTCGATGGTACCATTTTTATCAGAATTATTTATTTAAAATTGCTTTATACTCGTAGTCGCTTAACTATCTTAATCGAGATATCTTATCGCCACCCGTGATATACTTATCATTGAGGAGTTCCGGTAGACATTTGTGGTCTTCTTCATCAGTTCCACTTCATCAAATGTTACTTTCTGAATGCAAATGCTTGAGTTTTTGATGAAAATATAAAAATCGCTATATGTATGCCTATATTTGAGGGTTTCCCGCGATTTCCTCGGTACTTGATTGCACTCTTTCGAATAAAACAAGAATTTTGAAAATCGGTCCACAATTGACGGAGAAATCGGTGAATGTATATTAAAAAAAATACAGTCGAACATAGAAAGAACCTCCTCCTTTTTTGAAATCCGTTAAAAATCAGAATCCAGAGAAAAACTATGTATACGCATTAACGCATGATAGCAAATCAACAGTTACTGATGTAGTAAAACTAAAATCATACATCGTCAAACGCCAATAACCAAAGGAAAGTGAAACAGCCAAACACGAAACGGAATCAATCAATCATGCCTCGATCGTGACCACAAAATGTTTCCGATATTTACGTTCAAAGCAAAAACCTGCGAGCAACCGGTTACGTCACACAGGCGAATATTTATGAGAAGTGCGTACGACATCAAATGAACAGATAAGTCATGTTTGGAACGTGGAGGCTGGGAAAGAGTCCGCGTTTGGAAAAAGATACTTGGCTTGGTAAATTGGTTTAACTATCTCAAGCGTGGATATTAGTAGGTAAGGGCATTTTTGCAGTTTTGAGGATGGAGCCGGTTTGTGGATGCTACATCAAATTTTCATCGAAATTTCATTTCATTTTCATTTCTATATTTCATTTTTTGTTTAAAGCTGTGAACTGACATTTATTCAAATAATCATTATATAACATAGTTATTTGTTTTTTAAGTAATAATAATATGTAAAAGTATATAAAAAAAGGAGGGGAAAGAATCAAAGGGCATCAAAAAATTCGTCCGCATCGCTGTCAATAGGAAAAGTGCCTAAAAGGCTGGCAGCATTGCCACGTTGTATGGCAATGCTGAATCTTTGGCCAAGAAATAGGCCAGCCTTCTGGTCACGCGAAGAGTAGACCAACCGCTTGGCGATGTCTCGAAAAACTAAGTGGGCACTCGGACTCCATGGTCCTAAAGTTTCAACCGCAAACGGCTCAAACATATAGCTCCCAATAAGGTTGTTATATTTACCTACTACATACTAAAAAGAAATAAAATTGTCCGCTTGTTTAAATGCTTAGGTATGTAAGTATATATAGGTAACAGTACTTATACCATTTATTTTTGTGTCTCTATCTGTCGGTCTGTCTGTCTATCTGTCTGTTTGTTCTGGCTAATATCCGAAACGGCTGCACTAATTTTGACGGGACTTTCACTGGCAGATACCTGGTATTATAAGGAGTAACTTAAGCTACTTTTATTTTAGAAAAATCCACGCGGGTGAAGCCGCGGGCAGCGGCTAGTTATGTAATAAAGGGCGAACCTATTACCATCATCGGGCACGAATCCAGACTCCGAGCTTCTACTGAGAAATTCTTCAGAAGGTTCATCTATGTACAATTGAAATGTGTTTTGACTTTTATTTCAAAAACACATCGTAAATTGTCCAAAATTAGAAGCGCATGAAATAATGTAATCCATTTTTGGGACCCAAAAAGAGTCCACAGTCTGGCTAGGCCTTCTTCTTAGTTCTACTTAAACAAAATAAAATAATAACACACTTGAAACTAACTAAAACAAACAGACAATTTCCCACTAACGTAGCAATGATCGATCATCAACCACATTGATATTACATCCATATTATACACTGTGTGCCATCGATAACCTGCAGGCATCGTAATTTTCAACAAAATCGTATTAAAATTTGACATAATCGATTATTCGAGACATCGGCATCGCATCATTATTCGATTCAACGAGAGGTGATTTGTTTAACGCACATACACGCTCCCTGTTTACTTATGTCATTAAATCGATTTTTACTTTGTAAGCGATTGTTAGAGGTCTTGATGATAATGCTAATGCAGATTTTTAGGTTGTTAATGAAGTTTTGTACTATCATATAATAAAAACATTTTTTTTTTTTTTTCTTCTTTGGCACTTGAGCAGATGTTGACTATTCTGCCAGCGTCATGTGGAGACGGCAACGCAGCAACGTGAGCCGTCGAACTTTGTACTTTGTGGTAGATAAACATACATTATTTGTATAAGCTTTGCCAAGTTCTGAATTTATTAGAAAAATGTTTCCTCAAACAGAATTACTTCACTGAATTTTCCGCGTTTTCCATTGCTCAAACTTACTTAAGAGGTGCTAGAAATAAGATTACTTATCTGTGGTTGCCTGTCCCGTGGCGGATGTCACTGGCACCTGCATTCGTTAAAGAAACGGCACCCAAATTTCTTTACGAAATTACCATCTACATTATTAGAACTCAGGAAATAATTTCGAAACATCTCGGAGGGAACTGAAACAAGCGTTTAAGGCTAAATTATTCTAAAGAAGCAATTAAATTTCGGGAAAAAAAAACATCGGTCCGGTTGACCACCCTGTATGATTAGTTGATAATTTTTAAGTTGGCAACACTTGACGCCCGCGGCTGAGGCGAGAGCACGCGACAGGCGCGCGCCCATTACCCACATGCAATTGGTCGACTTCTGTCTTCCAATTTCGAACATCGGTGTTCGAAAATTAAAATAAAAGATGCTATTATTAATCTGTTCACACTTTTGGATTAAAGTTTAGAGCAGATGTTGTTTTTAGGCATAGATAATGTTATCGAAATGCGAAGATCTTCTTCTTAGCGTGCCAATGTAAATTGAGTCGACCCTGAATTTGGTTACGAGTTTGGCGCCTTCAGTCTTTAATGCGTGGATAGTTTCCATATACATAGGTCCCAGAAATACATTTATGACCCAAGCTTATATGTAGACTGAAACAATTTCTTAAAGACGTAAAAACGTATTTTTATTTGAATCTTAAAAAAAATTGCAATGATGTGAATATTCCAAATTAGGTACAAAACCCTGGTTATAGAATTTCAATTACTCAATATATGTAGGTGCCGATTCCCTTGTTCACAAACTAAACTAAATTTAAGTTCAGTGCATCTTTTTCTTTCTATTTCATTAAGAAAAGAACAGAAGATAAATTTAAGTTTAGTCCTGTCAAATTAATCAGCGTCTGTCACTACTCCATACAAGTTTAGACGTGATTAAAAACTTGCCGACTAAAATTACGTCAATTTACGTCAAGCGCTGATAACTTGACAGGACTAAATTAAAATTTATCTTCTGTCCTTTTCTTAATGAAATAGAAAGAAAAAGATGCACTGAACTTAAATTTAATTTGTGAACAAGGGAATCGGCTCCATTGTCCTTTAAATAACGCTCTTTGACAAGGTTTCTGAAATCATAACTCAAAATTATAGTGTTCTATCTATTGTCTGTGGTCTTGGCCTGACATCAAGCAATGGATAACAGACAAACTTTTTTTTTATTGTTACATTTAAGGTTTTGAATACGAGGCTTTTGGTTACTTTGTATTAGTATGTGAATTTTGTCTATTTTTCATGTAATGTGCGTCTTGTTTGTGCAGAATAAACAATGTTTCTTTCTTCTTTTTCTTTTGTTCTTAGCTCCCATCTTTGAAAAAAAAAAAAATAAGAGCAGTCTTCACAATCAAGTACTTTACATGCATACATAAGTAGTGTTTGCTACCGTGTGGCAGACGCGTGCTGCGTCACGGGACAAAACCGCAGCAGCTCTGCACCGTTCCAAATTAGAACCGGACTGCGTTTTAAAGTAGCCATATTTGTAGCGGGACAGTCATTAAAAATTAAAGGTTTGTGATATAGGTATTTCAAAGGATATTTAGCACATGAATATTTTTTGTGTTATCATTCCAGCTAGCTGGGACAATGTGAAGCTGACTGCTTACCAATTTTTGCTCGGCTTTCCGTGAGTCAAACAGTTTCTTATACAACTCTTCTTAAGAGGGTTGTCACCGGTCCACTAGCGCCACTCCTATAAAAACATATTATCTCGTGACTGAGCAGGAATTATGAAAAACGGCTCAATCAACTATATCGGTAAGTGTGTCTAGAATTTTCTAATACCTTTTATAAAGTTTCATATTGAGACACGAAACAACAAAATACGATCTAGAGGAATGTGGCCGTTTTTATTTAGATCGAATTTTGTTGCTTCTGTCAGACAGAAACACAGACAACGTTTAAAAAAATTGTGTTTTTGTTATACTCGTAAGTAAGTACCAAACATTTATATCCATTTAATAAAAAGCTGTTATTTGACATTACAAACAAAACTTCAATTTTATTTATTTGCTTATATAACATTACAAACAGACACTTTCATTTTTTTTTTAGATAGTTATTTGTATAGATAGCCCAAAATTATTGTGTGTTGAGTTTATGATAGTAAACAACACAATAATTTTGGGTACATCATCATTTCAGCCGAAAGTCGTCCACTGCTGCACGGATTGGGGGGGTTTGCCATAATCGTCACGCTTGGCAGGCGGGTTGGCAATCGCAATATGGTGTCAAAAATGCATAGAGAACGCTGCTGCCCATTCTCTAGTAAGTCCCTTAGTCGCCTTTTACGACACCCACGGGAGGAAATGGGGTGGTGCTATTCTTTACGTCCGGCACCACACGGTACCGATAAATTGCATTTAGGTACCTATAGAAAAAGTTATATAAGTAAAGCCGGATTTATATTACTGTGTCATGTTGTGTCATGACGCGGAATCTACTAGTCAAACGAATCTGTTCAGGACTTCAGGACTACGCCAAATTAGAACGAGTTTTGATTGGCTGACAAAACGCCAGAAGGCATCACGACACGACACAACACAGTAATATAAATCCGGCTTAAATTGCTGATAGCGATGTATATGTCACGCAAAAAGCTTTATTTCAGGAACTTTCTCAAGAATAAAGTGCAATGTTAGACCAAGTCTCCAGAACCCCAAAATATTGGTCACTGTTCTCACATCTAGATAATCGCTCCAACCGAGAAGTTTAGACAGCACCATGTGTGAAAATATTGAACGTCCAACACGCGACCACAACTGACTCCCTTGTGTTTGCTAACATTATCGTTATATTGAATTGTTCTGTACTTTGGACTCTTTCAGATTTTTTTTAAATACAGATCGCTATACAATACTACTTCTTTGAACGTTTCATTTGTAACATTTATAAGTACCTACCGGTATCTGGTGTTTCAACCTTTCAACTCTTTTCTTTCCAAGCTCATAGTTAGGTATCTATACTACATTTTGGCATAGGCCTACATATATGATTGTTATATAATTTATTATTTTTGTGACATTCATTTTACATTCTGCGATTCCTTTAACTCACACACTGACTTATTAATTGTTACAATTTTAGGAAAATCATCTACTTTTACAATTTTTGTAAATATGTGAGCACCATGTATCTATCACATAATTATTTTATCTGTCATTATCATTACCTTAGTTTTCATACATCGTCTTCACATATAATAATTGTACGGTCAGCTGCAGAGAAATCTCACCCCCTAGCAATGTATTCATTCATTGCTAGGGGGTGAGATTTCTCTGCAGCTGACTGTACATATTGTTAACCATTTTAAAAGAGTACGTGTGGAGTTTCTTACCCATACGAATGAATGGGCACAATTACCACAATTAGCTGAGCCCCCCTTGCATAAATGGTTGAGATTTTTTAGAATACGGATCGAAGAATTTTATAATTCTTAATTTAATTTAAATACCTATACGAAAGCTACCCAAAACGAGAAAAAAAAAATCGTACGATTTGTTAGTAAAAAAAACCTCAACTATTTGAGCAAAGGAGGGTCAGCTAATTGTGGTAACTGACTGTACGACGTACGCATATATTTATTTTTTGTAAATTATGACGAACAAAGTGCCTTTTATGTGCCTAATTGAAATAAATGATTTGACTATGATTATGCAAAAATTTCAAACAAAATAAAACATAGCAGCTCATGGATGGGCGAGTCCTATTACTAGCTGGACGTACGACGCGTTGCGTGAGCTCAGTACAGAACACGCAAGCTAAACACTTAAGACCACTGGCATATATCTGCGTCTTAACATGTTCAGAAATTCTGTTTCTGATGTACGGAAATTGCATATAAGTACTAACCCATATATATTTGTTTTAAATATAAATTTAATCTTTATATTTAATCTTAGATATATATTTTTTTTAGTTATCTTTCGTCAAGGAAAAAGCCTTTGAAGCAATTCTTGCCTAACCGAGTTGTAAGAGCATGGAACAAGCTCCCGGAAAATGATTCTACGGCTCCCACACTAAACTGCTTCAAGAACCGATTGGACAGATTAAATATCTCCAAGCTATTTGAAACACACGCATCAGCTAATTAGCTGCTAGTGTGTCTTACAAATAATAATAATATCATTAGTCATTACACATACCCTTTTCACCTTCCACCTTTTGTGATATCATTTAAATAATTTTATTTAGAATAATACAAATATCCACTTCTCTAAATGTTTTCTAATTGTATTTTTTATCTTCATTATTATTATTTTTAGTTAATTAGGATGTTATAAGTTTTTAAACTGTCATGGTCACTAATATTATTATTAACATAAGCGGGATATTTACCATGTTTATTCATTGTTCTGAGTTCCCGATATTTATTTATTATTATTATAATAAATAAATATCAATTAATATATATATATATATATTTTTTTTATTATTTATAATTAGGATGTTGTTTTGTGGTGAACGTTGTGTACACCTATAATAGGCATACGTACCAGTACTTTATTTTATTTTTTTATTGTTCTGTTTTAAGCTTTTGTCAATAAATAGTGGTGATCGACCAAAAAATCATACATCTGTCCATGAGATACCTAATGTTAATTTTCTACAATGACAAAATTATAAGAAAATTACTACAATGACTCCTCTATAGGAACCAACTTAGATTTCCTGGCAGTGCAACTTCGTATCATTGTCTGTAGCTATTAACTCTGCCTTATAAAGAGCTCTGTATAAATTAATTTACCGCTTATTAAAACACTTGAATTTCACAAGTTACCATTCGAAAAGCCCGTTTACATAGTGCGGATTTTTCATGGGAATTAGATTGTTTTATTGTTTGTGATGAAATCGTGTTTTCGGTACTTACGTTATTGTTTAATACAAACTTAGTTTTAATGGGTACGTAATGTCAAATTTTCTACATACAAATCCATATTTTTTATGATGTGTAATAAAGAGTATTCTATCTATCTATCTATCTAATGTTTTGGTAATTTTCAGATTAATTTGAAAAAGATTGGATTTTTAAAGCAACACAATAAATGTTACCGTGCCGTAAGAAAACCTAGAACGATTTCATTGTTACTATTTATTTAATTTAACATTCCTAATGGAGCTATGCCACAGAACTACACTTCTGAGTTTTAGGCGTTTAAAAAATTAATTATACGCGTAAGAACAGTTATTTTAACATAAATCAGCGTCATTTATTTATTTATTTGAAAGGTACACCAACGACCTATTGACTAGAAATATTAACATAATAAATAATAACATAAGCATTGGTAAAGTAATGGTGAATTAGTCACTTACAGGCGTCCACAGCACTTACAAAAAAATAGCTTCTTAAATATATGCTTTAACAATATTTTTTACTCGTAGTGATTAACTAGAAATCAATTAGAAACAATGAACAAAACATCAAACAAAACATTAAGTAAAAAACAAAACCATAATCTAAATTAGATTAAAAAAAGATCAAAAATTAATATCAAAATTATCATTAGAATCAAGATTTAAAAAAAAAATGTTTTATTAATAAATAGTAAAATTGACATTCAAAATTCAAAAATATAAAACGCGATATCGAGTGCAATAAAAGAACATTCCAAAATTGTTGAAGTGGCAGGCACAAGTGGCAAAAAACCAAAAAATGAAATAGTAAAAATACACAATATTATGATGTCATTACTGTCATGATATCTGTTAGATTTACTGACTAATATAAACTTTGGCTCTTTCTCAACACTTTAATGCATTTAACTCCACTTCGCAAAAATTGTGGCTTAGCTCCATTGCTCTTCAAGGCGAAGATTTGATAGTTTCTATTTTCTTTTTTTTTAAACAAGAAAGATTTTGCATGTGATATAGGCGCGGGAAACCTTTTGAATCTAAAATGACTACGTACTAGTAATTTTGTTTTTAAACAATAAAGATTTTTATGTCTTTTCTGCGTGGGAAAGCTTTCGAATCTAAAATGACTACGTACAAATGAGTATAGTATCATATGTTGTATGTCTGAATGAAGGATAAATATGAGGAAAGCCATGCACAAAACGCATAAGTCAGGACCAAATCCACTTTGCAGACATTGTAAGTAAACAGATTCATCTCAAAATCGTAGCGTGTCAACCGCAATCCCTAGGCCTGTGAACGGACTTATATAAATCTGTATCCACACCTAACACCACGTACCTTTCTCAATCGAACACGGCTCATTTTTTACCGTTTAACTCCACAATCGGTATCCACCACACAAAAACCACCGAATCAAAATTCTTCGGCCGCATCTTTTATTTATATCCTACGTTTCGACTAACAGGCGTAATTTTTTCCGGTAAACAATCAGTTTTGCCAGAAAAATGCGAGACGGGAAGAAGCTGTAAAAAGATCGGTTGTATTGTCGTCGAAATTTTTTCGCTTCTTGCGAATTCGGTCTCATAAATATCGAGATATGATTGGCGATGGGATCGGTGGAATGACCGACGCGCGAGAAGAGGGGTACTAAGGTGGCCAGTTTTTGTTGTGTGTTTCTCTATTTGTTCAAGATCTTCTTCCCTCGTCAGATGAGCTATGAGAAATAAATGCTTTTGTCGAGGTGAGAAGCAGTCAAGAAAGGTGGTTGATGCGTTTTGTGATACAATTGGGCTATCAATCAATCAACTCAGCTTATCGCAGTCCACTGCTGGACATAGGAGACCTTTTAAGGTCGTCGGTACATTTAGCTCAGGGATGTTCCACACTACGCTTGCTGATACGCGCCACTGGAGATAAACGCTGCCACTTGCTCACTTAAGATGTCGCTACCATTGTGTAACGTAAAATTTGATAGCCAGCTGTCTGTATCCATATATTTTTTGTAAACAATCCACATCTTTAAAAAGATTAAGGTTTCAGAAAAATACGCTTGATATATTTTGCGTGATTCTCAGTTTTTTGTCCGCGTTAGATATAAATTTAAGAATTCATTTCACTATGTTATATAAACATAATCTAATCATATACTAAGTTATTAATAAAATGATCTAATTTAACATATATTTTTTACAAATAATTAACACTTATCATTTATACGTGATCTTCAGAATAAAATCATTAAAAGTCGGTTTTAATGATTTGATGACAATCACAGAATAACCTATAAATTACAAAACGTTCATAATTTATTAACTTTTCCACTAAACCTACTTTTTTACCAGTGGAAGACGCTTTCCCTGTCCTTAGTTCAACTTTTAATAATGCTACACTCGAAGTCGCATACTTATCTATCTAGTTTTCGTAAGTATAATGTATTTCTTTAATGATTATAGTTAATTATTTTTTAAGTAATAATAATATGTACAAAAATATAAAAATTAAAAAAGGGAGGGGAAAGAATCAAAGGGCATCAAAAAATTCGTCCGCATCGCTGTCAACAGGAAAAGTGCCCAAAAGGCTGGCAGCATTGCCACGTTGTATGGCAATGCTGTTTCTTTGGCCAAGAAATAGGCCAGCCTTCTGGTCACGAGAAGAGTCGACCAACCGCTTGGCGATGTCTCGAAAAACCAAGTGGGCACTCGGACCCCATGGTCCTAGAGTTTCAACCCCAAACGGCTCAAACATATAGCTCCCAATAAGGTTGTTATATTTGCGCCGTTTGAGGTTTTCTGCACCTGCAGCAGCCGACCCAGCACAGCCCGCCGTGCTAGGAAGATGGGATGGCGCAAGGGTGTCGACACATGTTGCATCCCACACCAAAGACCGACCTAACTTCCAAGGCATTATGGTCATTCCGTCCGGTCTCTTCCCATCGTCGCGTGCAGTCCATTGGGTTCTAAAACAGCTGGCACCCCGGCGGTGACAAGAGCACGACGGATAATGTCATTGAAGCTGGCGTGCCGTGCAATTCGGCCTGCGCTCCTACTGCAGGATAGGCCATGATGTCCGAGGCAGTCGACAACTTCACCGCATTGGCAGCGATGCAGAGCCACGCAAGGAGTATAATTTGTGATCGACACAGAAGTTAACAAAAACAAAACAATGGCGATTTGTAGACGGACAACTCGCTCACTGAATACAAAAGGGCCACAGATCAAAAGATTCTGAAAATAATTTTATTTTCAGAATTTTAGATTTTTTTTATTTATAAATTATTTTCATTTTTTATTTTTTATTTGTGGCCCTTTTGTATTCAGTGAACGAACTGTACTGCCACCTGTGACCCTTTTGGGCTATGAGTACACAAAATTGTCACTTCCAGTAATATTCATAATTATTAACTATGATCTTGATGATCAATGGTATTACCCACTGATGATTATTAAACCAGAAGATGAAATTTCGTCTGCTGGATAATCTGAACCATTGCTAAACTAAAAGTTTCCTCTTTTGTCAAATGTCCACTTTCATCAAACCTACTCAGTCAAAACTACCCAAAAAGGTTTTCGTTTCTTAATATTTTGAAGACAACGTGATAATAATTCTAAACTAATAACTTCTCCCAACTCACATTCCCGAAGTGAATTCGCGTCCGCGTGCGAGTGTCTTCTCACACCCATAGTACCTCTCCCACCTCAACTCCTCAAGGTATTTTACTTACTTGGGTGTGTTAGAAAAAGTCACCGTCGATTGTCTTCAGTTTAGCCTCAAAGGCTCAAACATGGCGAGGAGAGTGTGGGAATGACCTGAGGTCTAGGCAAAAACAACTCCAAACAGTACTCGGAAACTGAGAAATATTTTGGAAATGTGCGTATTTTTATAGACAACGTTTATTTACTGCTCGAAAAGGAAGTAAGGGTAAGAAGAAGTCGAAATACGGAGCGAGGAAGACCGGGAATGTCCACTGGTCAACATGAGCCATGCTTTTACTCTATAAATCTGAGCAAAAAGTATGCCACGTGTATTACTAAAAAGATTTTACCGTCGACACGTACTTAGCTATTCGAAAGAAAAATCTAAAGCTAAAAATGAATAAGGCAATAGAAGGATTGCCAGTAACCAAAATTTAGCGGATACTCTTCCAAGTTAAACAAGATATCAAAATCTGTGAAGCATTCTAAACTACTTTAGAGGCTTCATGGTCTGTAGTCAAGGAGTCAGCTGCTGTATATAGCCACAATTTCTGTGACGGACGCAACCTAAAAACTAAAGCAAAATATGAACATGGAAAATCCAATCCCATCGAAATAAATTAACTGCTCGATAAGAATGCAAGACATGATAAAATGTGCATTTCGTAAGCGAGAAGCATCTCTAAAAAGAGCCTCATTATTCCCGCCTTTTAATAAATGCCAAATGAAGAAGAATATAAAGAAGTCATAACACAATAAAACACTGCAAGTCTCATCAAAATACCAATCAAAATATCGCATACTGACGGACACGGGACACGGGTACACGTTAGTAAAGATCGGCACCGGTCCATACAAGAACCGGCGTGGAATATTACCGTGCGCACTAATGATGAACGTTTCTGCGCTTTAATTGTGATCGAACAGACTAACAAACATAAAATTACGAAGGCATTAAACCTTATGACAATTGTATAAGGTTTGGAATTAATTGAGAGGAGGGAGAGTTGATCGAACAGACAAACAAACATACATACACATATGAAGTAGACCTTATGACAATTGTATAAGGTTTGGAATCGATGGAGAGGCAGGAGAGTTATGTTTGCAGCCAATGTTTTGCGACCAACATGATATGAAAAATGTATGAACTCTCATCTCGCAGTATCAAGTAAAAAGTCCCTTATTGAAGGCGATTTTGATCAGCGTAGCTTTCTGTGAAGGCGGATCATAACTGGGCAACCAGTCTTCAACAATGACATATAGATTGTTTTGGTGATACGTGTGGAAAGAAATTACTTGTTTATGTATACTATTAGCGTTTTATGTTGTGTTCTTTTATAGAACGGTGGTGTCATGGTACATACACACACGGTCACAAACTTTCGCCTTTATAATATTAGTGTGATATAGTGTGATTACTAGTGTGAAGTGTGATACAACTATATATGATAAAGTATAACCTAATATAGTATTGTTTACATCTGTGTGATCATCATTACTTCACATGACGGCTTGAGAACTACTGCACTGTTCTATTATAAGCGTCAAGTAATAGTATCTTAAGTCCATTCTTCCCTATCTTAAGCCAGAGGGCAGTAGTGGCCTAGCTTTCATCACCAGTGCTCTTGAAACGGTAAAGGAAAACATAGAGAGGAAACCAGCATGTCCTAGAACCAAAAATTCTAAGACATGTGACATCTACCAACCCGCACTGGTCCCGCGTGGTGGATTATGGCCCAGTCCCTCTCACAGAGAAGCCTGTGTCCCAGCAGAAGGAACGTTATAGGCTGTTACAGCGTTTCATATTGAGACACGAAGCAACAAAATACGATACAAAATCTATCTTCTATATATCTATATATATAAAACTAGCTTTAGCCCGCGGCTCCGCCCGCGTGGATGTCGGTTATCGCGTAAAAAAGTAGCCTATGTCCTTCTCCATATCCCAGGCTATATCTCTGCCAAATTTCATGACGATCGGTTCAGCGGTTTAGGCGTGAAAACGTAACATACAGACAGACAGACAGAGTTACTTTCACATTTATAATATTAGTATGGATGGTAAACTGACTGACTGACTGGGTGATATATCAACACATAGCCCAAACCGCTGGTCCTAGAGACATGAAACTTGGAGAGTGTGTTCTTTGTGAAGAGCAAGTATCCACTAAGAAAGGATTTTTGGGAATTCCACCCCTGAAGGGGTAAAATAGAGGATGGAAGTTTATATGAAAGTCCATCAGTTTTGAAGTTAGGATCTTCAAATTATGTGTTTAGGCTGATGATTGAAAATTAATTTATACGTGTCTCAGCGTTTTTGATAATTCCACCCCCGAAGGGTTAAAAAGGGGGATGAAGTTGGAAAGTCCTTAATTTTCGAAGAAAAATCACTAAATTTACTATCTAGGCTGGTTGTTGGAAGCTAACGCAACGGTGTTGTTAGAATTTCAACCCTTAACCACTCAAGGTCACTGGCATATATCTGCGTCTTAACTTGCCGTATCAATAAATTGTGTTAAATCTGCCATTATGTGTAAAAGCTGTTATACTTACTTAGTTATTGTAAGAATCAGCAAACTATCTACTTCAAAAGACATTTAGGTCTAAACTCTAAAGTCTTGATCCAAAACTTGAACAACACTTGAACCATTTAGGCCTGTGTTCACCAACGTTCAAACCAGGCGGTTAGGTATTTAAACAGTTGGTTTATGTCGAATTTCCTATGAAATTTTGAGTAAACAACTGATTAAATATCTAAACAGTTAATTAAAATGTTGGTGAACACAGGCCTTAATCCTTTGAATAATCCTCAATGAGTTAAGGGGTTGAAAAGGGGTATGAAATGTTGTTTTTTTAATAAAGTTCTTTATTTTTTAAGTTAAAATCACCAATATTTCGGCTTATGGTTGGTTACTAACACAATGTACATCGTTGTTTTTTTTTAATACGTTCCCGACGGATATTTTTCGACATCCACGCGGGTGAAGCCGCGGGCAAAAGCTAGTACAATACAAATGTGTCATACATACATACATTGAGGCAGCCCCATTAAGTTCCCTTCAAAATGGTTGAGCTAAATGGTGCTGATCCATGCGTCATGTTCGTGAACGGGCGCCGTCAGTTGGGACTGGTCATCTCTTAGCTGCCACGGCTTATTTTAATTTTTGAATTGTTTCTATTACGGACGCTTCTAACGTGCACGTCTTTCTACATTGTTCTCACATGTATAACTTCAACATGAATGATGTAACCCATATTTTGTAACAATATTTTGTTTTAAAAGAGTGTCCATGGAGTTTCTTGTCCGTTCTTCTCCATAGGAACCTACTACGCTTTGGAATGGGCAACTAGCTTCATCTTTCTGACTGACCGACCCCTTGTGACAATTCAAAAGTGCCTGTAATTGGTTTATTTGAAATAAATGCTTTGAGTTTGAGTTTGAGTTTGAGTTAAGTTACAATAGTACTTGTGTTGGAAATGTCTGCTCTTCCCTTAGGTGGTAACTTTACAATGACGAGGCTAATAGTAAATAATTTATAGAAAAAATACAATAAAAAATAAAATAAAACATTCATTTAGCAGCTATCGGTGTATGAGATTTACACGTGTGTATGCATGTGTAAGGGGGTGTGTGAGAGGGTGTGTGTGAGTGTGTGAGGGTGTGCGTGTGGGTGTAAGTATTTTTTTTTTACGATACAGAGGAATTTGGCCGCTTTTCTGTAGATCGAATTTTATTGTTTCGTGTCTCAATATGAAACGTTATAAAAGGTATTAGAAAATTCATAATTCCTTCTCAGTCACGAGATAATATATTTTTAAAGGAGTGGCGCTAGTGGACCGTAGTATGCCCTCTTAAGTTTAAGCATCCAAAGCCTGGTTCCAATTCAGGTAATCCTGAAATATCGGAATAAATATTTTCTGTTCCATCCATACAACCACCAATGAAAATGTTTCTACCTTAGCGCATCCCCCAGAAGTCTCGAGTGCTTTTATCGATATACGATACGGTGTATCTATTCATACACGAAATATTTTAAGAGAAACATCTGTAGGTGGTAAAAAAGCCATAGCAACGATTTTTTTTTTAATCCGAGTGTTTTTTTTTACGTAATTATTATAATTTTAAAATTGCTTGAGACATTTTGCAAAAAATCTTTACTTACTTAATCTATGAAGGACCCGCCCTGACGCGGCGACCACGACGGGGTGGCGGCGCGAGCCGGTGCCTTTTGATAATAATTAATCATCATAGTTATCAAGTAATTTTAAATTATTTTACGTCACACCTGGCCATAATGTGAGTTTTACCGCACGCTACGCGTACAGTAAAACTTGCATTGTGGCCAGGTGAAGACGTAAAATTGTGTACTCACCACGGGCAGTCAAAATCAAAATCAAAATCAAAATATTTTATTTCACATAAACCTACATGGGCACTTATGAAACGTCAGAAGCTAGGTGCACGGTTCCAATTAGTCGTTTCCTATAGAGAAGAGCCGGCAAGAAACTCCACGGTTACTCTTTTAAAAATAATTGGCTTAACAATATTATTAAATAACAGTGATAATAGGTATGGGAGGACAGTGTAGGCCTTTCAACAATTACCAGGTACTTAACAAAATAGAAAACCGTCAACAAATCTACACTCTACTAGGCTTACAACGTTCTCACATTCACAAAATATAAAATAATCTAAGTATATAAAATATTAATGACATGATTGCAATTACAACTACAGTAACATATCTGAATAATTATCATGTCCACAAAAGCCAGTAAAAAAGAAAGCCCTCTATCGCATATTTACAACCCTCGGCTGCGGCTCGTCACAAATACCTGCGATTTCGGGCTTTCTTTCTTTTACAGCCCTTGGTAAGTAATGTACTATTATTTTGTAAATTATAAGCCTTGGAAACGATTACCACCTATAGGTGTATCTCATAAAATATTCCGTGTATGAATAGATACATACACCTTATACATTATGAGTTTTATTAGGGGAACATAATTGAGAGTAACTTGGTGTAATTGATCTCTTTCCTTACATATCACTACCGCAGCCATAGACATAACTACGATTCTAACCAATGCTGATATCTGAGTAGGTACTTTACGAATAAGCAGAAATAAACTCTATCGGCAACTTTCAAAGCCCGCTTTACACAGTAGAATTAGACAGCTTCAAGAATCAGTTTCAATCTCCTAACATATCGCACACCTAGATGAAGGGTGGCACAACTCAAAATAATCTAAAATCGAGTTATTGCGATTATCGGAATCAGTGTTGAAAACTACATTAACTCCAAAGACACCGGTGTACAAACTCCATTCATAAAAGACTAGATTGAGCTGTAAGTCAGTCTTTTTGAGTAGCTCCACGGTCACCCCCCATCAACAACAGTAACGCATCACCAGTTACGACATGTCAGCTGCAGGGAAAGATGCTGTCAATACGCTCAAAGAGTAAATTATTTCGACTTAGTTTTGTATTCATGGCTAATCGCAGTAATCAAGCGTGAATTATTTTGAGTTGATTTCGTATTCGTGATTGAATCGGTCTTGTTTCTTGTGTGTTCTTCAAATTATTTCCACTTACCCCAGTATTGTTGACAAATGAAAGTAATTGTTGTTTCACTAAATTAATATAAAAAATATATATATTAATAGCAAATTAATATCTTAGTAAAATAATATACAACATCATACAACAATAATTTAAATCGGTCAAATAGAAAATGAGTAGAACGTTTTTTGCTGTTCCTGAAAAAAGAGGTATTTTGAGTTGTGCTACTCTTTATCTAGGTGTGCGATATGTAGGACCAATGATCGAAACACGCAGTGCTAAGCTATTATGAAATTAAAAATCCACTATTATTGCAATTGCAAAACACCCAACGTCAACTTTAAACATGGTGTCACTAAGTTAATTTTACAATGGCAAAAGCCAAGAAAAGGTTGTAAAACTTTTTATGTATCAATTAAAACTATTCTTTAGTCAATTTGGTTAAGGTATATTTTCGTGTAGCAAATGCGAAGATTAAAATGAAAATGCGACATTTGTAGTGGCTGATGCAAACTGGTAATTCCTTAATTTATTGGCTCCAGGAAGTGGTAATTCTAATGAGTATTGAGACAGTCGATTATCGCCTGTGTGGTCCTCAGAATTCGATCTCCATACATCTAGGAAAGAGTAGGTATAATCACCGTTGTCGTGTGTTCCTTAAAGTCTCTTACAAACAGGCGCGACACGCAACGCGACCCAAAGGCACCGCTCGTCGCGCGACACGCGGTACCTTTGTGTTGCGCCTGTTTGTAGGAGCCTTAAATCATTATTCATCTGCATAAACTATATTCCAAAACTATTTGATGAAAATGTTGGATAATAGACGTGAATGGAAAATTATAGTGCCATACTCGTAGATACTCATAAATTAAGTGATTGTATTTGATTATTTGAATACTTAGCCCTACATCTTAATTATAAATCGCATCCTTTGGGAATCGGGGTTTATTTCTTTATAACCTCAATTTTCAACGTCGATTTTTCTATTACAATTTAAGATCGTAGCACACAGTCATATCAACTCTGAAAGGGATCGTCACCGTATCACCTTTCGCCTCGCCACGCGCCGTGACCAAAACGAACCAGCAGCTCCGATACATCGACTCGGCTATAGCTAGGCGACGCCGCGCTTACGGCTCGCTGTCCGCTGCTGGTTGACCTGGCTGGCACCAGATCAGTTTGAATCCGAACGCGGGAGGGGTGAGAGGGACAAGGGTGGACGAAGAGACGCAAGCGCGGCGACGGAGAGGCGTAAGCGCGGGGACGACGAGCCGTAAGCACGGGGACCGCTGGTTGACCACGCACCACACCGCGGTTCGTGAGCTTGTCCCGAGGCGATTTTTGGTAGGGGGAAAACATGCGACATGCTCGTGACGTATTGCCAGACTGACAGTTATTCCAAAGTTCTGAGTTTTCATTTCTGTCGACAGTCCCTAAGAATGCCATTTTTATTTTTTTGACATTGTATTGAGATAAACCTAAAACTGAACCCATCGAAATACAGATGAATGTGTTACTAATTGTATTTAGTGAGTGATAACGTAATAATGTATCCTATGGGCACGTCTTCCCTACCATTATCGTGCCCCCCGGTCTACTCCTTGACATATGTACAATGGCCACTGTAGTCCCATGAAACATGAGGCTCCAGGAGCTAGTTTGAATGTTTGGGTTCATTCGAGTAATCGAGTCTGGTTAAACCACGCTGGGGTCGGTGCATTTCATTCATTCATTCAGAAACGCCGATCTGATTTGTAAAAATCTCATCGTGAAAACTCAGGTGAAATGAGCTCTGTCAATAATGTCAATCGTTACAGCCTCCAACAAACTATAAGGCATGCAAAGACTAGCCTGCATGGTGACCACTGGCTGCATGACGACTACTCGGACTGCAGCAGTCGAAGCCATGCTGAGACTACAGCCGCTTCACCTGTTCATAGAGCAGGAAGCGACTATGGCGGCAATGCATCTCAATCTCTGGGGTAAGAGGGACACACGACATACCGCGCTGCTTGAGGGATTCAACAAGGAGTTTCCCATTCATCATTTCAGCCAAAAGACGTCCACTGCTGAACATAGGCCTCCCCAAGCACCGTCACCTCGACCGGTTCTGTGCTTCCCGCACCCAGCGGAGTGTGGTTCTGGAGTGGCGACCGCGTACCGGAAGACGTAGCGTTGGAAGGCCCCACCAGGTGGACCGATGATCTTATGAAAGCCGCAGGAATCCGCAGGATTAAATATATATTTACACGTATATATTTTAATGCATCTAATACAGTCATATTCACAGTAATGTTCAGAGGATAGCCGTGGTCTTATGCTATTTTGCCATAAAGCTTATGATTGCTTACTACTTTTAGAATGTATTATTTTTTTAGGGTAGGTGCAACCCTCCTATATGCTACGCCGCAGTCGGATATGAAGTTTTGGAACAGGGTGGTGGCTCTTCAGATTTTTTTTTTTTTTAAACGTTGCCCGACACTAGGAATTTCTCCTGTATTGTGGGTGCGTTTACAAACATTCAAACTCACATTCACAAACAGCCAGATCCGGAACAACTACTTGTTGGTCATACAAATATTTGTTCCGTGCGAGAATCAAACCCGCGACGCGCAGCGCAGCAGTCAATCGTTTAACCACTGCGCCAACTGTGCCTTTATGATCATGCTGACTAGAAATCAAAACGTCTATGCCAAGTATTGCCTAAACCTTATATTGACGAGGAAGTACAATGCCTACCTTGCAATATGTCGATACAGTATTTGAACTAAACCTTATACTGACTATGAACCAAAATGCCTACCTTGCAATATGTCTATTATTTTAGGAGAAGAAATGGAGTACCGTTTCTGGCACTCGCCGGGCGTGGTCCCAGTTCTAACCTTTTTTTTTTTTTTTTTTTTTTTTTTTTTTTTTTTTTTTTTTTTTTTTTTTTTTTTTTTTGACGCTGAGAAATGCATTACGCATGCCCGCTCGTCGGGGGACGAGACGAGGTATGTGGGACTACTAAAACTCAGCGGAGTTCCCTCATCGCCTTGATGGGAGGGTCATGGGAAACCGGCACAGCCTTTACGTCCACAACCCTCCCGGCGCATGCCCGCCTAACTGGCGGACCCCGCATGCCCCTCAGCCTGGGGGCGATATGGGAATGACCGGGAACACCTGGCCATTCCCGTCCGACACTGGTGGAGGCCTGTGCAATACAGGCAAAGGTGCCCCCGCACCGTTGCCTGCTCGCCTCCACTTGGGACCTCGCGCCAGACGACCCCGCGTCCAGGCGCCCCTGGTCCCACCGCGACGGGTCAGGTTAGTGGCCCCGCCGCCTACCACTTTTCGGCCGCAGAGGATAGGGAGAGCGGCCAACGCAATACCGACACTCCTCTTGCTCTGCGGCCCCACCGCGTCCGCCATTCATCGGTGGCGACCCCGTCAAGGCCGCGGAAGGTAGGGAGAACGGCTCACCGCAATACCGGCACTCCTCTCCCGCCGCGGCCTCCCACACTCAGCCGCGATGCCGCCCATTCGACATCGCGGCCCGCCTCAGTTGCGATGTCGCCAAAGCGGCACCGCAACCTACGGCCGCTACGTCGTCGGCTTAGCCGCAAAAGCCCTGACAAGCGGCCCCCTCCTCGGGTTCCTCTTAGCTTCACCGTGGCCCTCCAAGCCACGGCTACTGAGCCCCCCCGCCTCGACAATGTGGGAACCCACCGGGGGGGAGTTCTAACCTAATCTTTTTTTTTTTTTTTTGGCGCTGAGAAATGCATTACGCATGCCCGCTCGTCGGGGGACGAGACGAGGTATGTGGGACTCCCTGCCAAAATGGCAGTATACCCACTAAAACTCAGCGGAGTTCCCTCATCGCCTTGATGGGAGGGTCATGGGAAACCGGCACAGCCTTTACGTCCACAACCCTCCCGGCGCATGCCCGCCTAGCTGGCGGGCCCCGCATGCCCCTCAGCCTGGGGGCGATATGGGAATGACCGGGAACACCTGGCCATTCCCGTCCGACACTGGTGGAGGCCTGTGCAATACAGGCAAGGGTGCCCCCGCACCTGTTGCCTGCTGGCCTCCACCTGGGACCCAGCGCCAGACGACCCCGCGTCCAGGCGCCCCTGGTCCCCCGCGACGGGTCAGGTCAGGGCCCCGCCGCCTACCACTTTTCGGCCGCAGAGGATAGGGAGAGCGGCCAACGCAATACCGACACTCCTCTTCCTCTGCGGCCCCACCGCGTCCGCCATTCAACGGTGGCGACCCCGTCAAGGCCGCGGAAGGTAGGGAGAACGGCTCACCGCAATACCGGCACTCCTCTCCCACCGCGGCCTCCTACACTCAGCCGCGATGCCGCCCATTCGACATCGCGGCCCGCCTCAGTTGCGATGTCGCCAAAGCGGCACCGCAACCTACGGCCGCTACGTCGTCGGCTTAGCCGCAAAAGCCCTGACGAGCGGCCCCCTCCTCGGGTTCCTCTTAGCTTCACCGTGGCCCTCCAAGCCACGGCTACTGAGCCCCCCCGCCTCGACAATGCGGGAACCCACCGGGGGGGGTTCTAACCTAACCTAACCTAACCTACAATTCAGAGGCCCTAGTGCGAGTTTATTTTAACCATCTCGACTACTTAGAAATTATTACATTTTAGGCATTTTGCTTGTTAAACATTTCAATCTCTATGCGATTTACAGCTTAGGCAATTTGCTGTGTACAGACATTAATTTAAGGCATTTTGCTTCGTAGATGATTTGAAAGTTAGACACTCTGATCATAGAGGCATAAATGCAGTTTAAGTTTTCTCCAAAATCAAGCTCATGGTTCGACTTCTGTCCAGCACCCTGATTGCATACACTAACAATCACAATCTGAATGATTTTGAAGGATATTGCTAAACCATCGCTTCAAATGTCCTTGCCAATGAATGGTGTGGGAAAAAAAAACAAGCATCGATCCAAGGAGTAAACTGTATCGTTCCGTAATTCCGTTGATCCATACTTAGGCTCGTGCTTGAGTTATATTATCATGACAACCGTGCATATCTAAATTAATCAGTACATTTTGATGGGTTCTTGTTTCGTTTGTCTTTCATTATGGATTGGTTCCGTCCACGTGCGGACGCGGTCGCCGCTAGCGACTTGTGCAGTTGTGCACTGTTTTTGACTATAGTATGGAATGCATATTTTACGAGAATATTGAAAAGCTATAGTTTCAGAAGCAGACCGATGGCCTTTCTGATAGATAACGAATACTTACTTTGTCCTGTCCTGTCCTGTCCTTATACATACGTCTATCTATCCTAGGTATAGTCGAACTTGTTATTGCTTTTAAGACGCAGATATAATGTCAGTGACCTTGAGTGGTTAGCTTGCGTGTTCTGTACTGAGCTCACGGAACGCGTCGTTCGTCCACCATCCAGGAGCACTGTCCCAAATAAGACGCATTATTAATTTATTATAAATAAAACAAAAGGTATTTTAATAAAACACGTATACTAAAAGATCAATAATTAAATTATCTTTAAAAAGGTGAAGGTTTCAGACAAATACCCTTGATAGATTTTGCGTGATTCTCAGTTTTTTATCCGCGTTAAACATAACTTTACAAATTAGTTTCACTATGTAATATAAACATAATCTAAAATATTCATATATTATTAAGTTATTAAGAAAATGCTCTAATTTAATATAATTATATTTTTTTCCAAATCATGAACACTACTCATTTACTTCGTTGGTGGAGGGCAGCTCCAACAGTGTCTTAAGCTTGGTTGCGAGTCGCCTGGACTGTATTTACGTGGGTCACTGCCGTTTCTCATGGGATGTCACAACGATGACCTAACGTTATTGATTGTTAATCGTATTGTTTTCCTTTTTTTTGTTTAGTGTCTGTGCTTACTAACATAGCCGTAAGTTTTACTAACATTCTTGTAGAGTCTTGGTTACTCCAATAAAACAAATTCTATTCTATTCTATTCTTAGACGTGATCTTCAGTATAAAATCATTAAAAGTTGGTTATCGTCGTCTTAAGGCGCTTCCCCTAGTGAACGACCTTGAGCGTTCGGTCCTTTTCTGTCCAGCCGCGTTGGGGCCACTCTGTCCCGCTCGCTGCGCACGCCGAATTCCAAATTACAGCTTTCTAGTACTAATAAGAGTCTCAGAGAGATGGACATGGTAAAACTATAAGGTTTTTTTGTTGACTACGGAACCCTAAAAAGAAAAGCGTTCTTTTGAAATAAAAAAAACGTGAATTCTTTACATTTTTACATTATCTATCCATTATTTTCTTAAAAGGAGATTATAAATGTATTAATAACACATAAAAACAAATAAGAACGTGCAATGTGATGATAGGATATATCGAAAATTAATAATGTGCTTTTAGATGGCGTTTATTTCTCTTAATTAATGAGTTAATAGCCTCTGAAAAACTCATTGTCACGAGGTTTTGCTAGGGGTGGCGCCTTAAACCATTGTTGACAAAAACTTACAATAAATTGAAAATTCACTATTACTTAAAGGTTGAAACTATCTGTCACATTGGTTTTAATTTTTTAAAGCACATTAGACTTAAAACACGTGCAAGTGACATTCAGCCTTAAAAAAAAAACACACTAATGTACGTTTTTTTAAGGCTGAATGTCACTGACTGAGTGTGTATTTTATGTTTTGTAATCAAAACATAAAATACACACATGCAAAGTGGCCAAAAGCCTCATATTTAAGCAATAAAAGTTTGACAATTTAGTCCAACCATTGATGTCAGTACCAAAGACAATTTACATTGCGTAATTACACTGTGTTGCGTCTCTGGCAAATGACAACAAACAGACAATCAAAACGAAAACAAAAAGCTGATTGCAGAGTGGAAAAATAACTACTTTTGTAAGAAACAAACGTCAATAATAGTACCATCTGTGCAAGAACAGGTCCTTAGAGTTTTGAAGCAAGAATGAAGTCGACTATACCATAGACATTGAGATTCGACTGAGCGTTCCGTACCTATTCAGTTGTTCAGTGATACCGACCGAAAAATACGACAGAGACAAGCGAATAGGCGGCCAGTAAGTTGTCTCTGGCTAGAATTCTGATTTTGAATATACCATTTAAAACTTAACATATAATTTAACTAATTTAAATTTAATTTGAAAAATTCCATAAAATTGAATTTTCTTTCAGGCTTGCAGAAAAGAGACTTGTCTGTCTTTTTCTAGAGAGTGGTCACTTTTGTGAAACTAACGCTCAGTCCATTCTCTATGTATATGGACTATCAATCAATCAATCAAAATGTATTTATTAGATAACAATAAGTATTCATAATGTTAGTAAAACCTTATAGCTAGCTAGTGTTAGTAAGCAATCCAATGATCTTATATAGATAACCTCATTGAAGCAATCTATTATTGGTTATTATTAGAGTTTGAAGCATTTTGCACAGAAGATGACGAAGTAGTAAGGTACAAGTTTCTTACCTGGCCATCCTCTCCACAAAATGCTTTAAAGTGGGATAGAAACTCTCTGACACTGTTTTGAATCATTCATTGCTAATGACATGTCGCACCTTTAGAATTATAGAGACCTTATTTGAAATCATCAATCACATCATCAGTTAATGACATCATCAATTAATTCACAATATTATAGTGACCTCATTGGTGATGTTCTTTAGAAAGGTTGAAATCTTAAAATTTCAAATATAGGTCACTATAATATTATTATAGTGACCTAATTTGGTGATGTTTTTCAACTTCTGAAGAAATTAGGTCTCTATAATTCTAAAGGTGCGATGTGTTCTAGCTACCAGTGGTGCGATTTTCTTTCGAACGATCGCATAGAAGCCGTCAGTTCGATTCTGTGCAAACATTTCCGACGCACTAAAAAAACGGGGCAAACGCAAGAGTATTCTGAGAATATTATTATATTGGACGCGCAAGGCATCTAGCGACTTTTGGTGTGCTGATGACCCCCCGTGTACTGGTCTATACCAACTATTTTACAAAATAATGTTAACAACGAATGGTTTCATAAATAATAAACAAAGTTTCGATTAAAGCCTTTTCCTCACTCCAGAACCCACCACCAAAAACCACCCAATCATCATTGTCTCCTTACACCCATAGTTTTCTCATTAATCAACAAACTAACCCTGCGGCTGCCACATGACGGTCCCTTTGACCAACCGTTTACCGACACTGCCATTTTGTGCTAATTGTATGGAAGTAGTGATGTGCCCTGTTCTTATTCAAGTACCGCGGTAAATAGAGGGTTGGGTTACTTGGTAAATTATAAGACTTTAACGCGGGAGGTTTTGGCTTCAGGTTGAATGGGATTGAAAGCAAGAGTGGGGAACAAAAAGTACAATCTTATTACTGGAAACTAACTAGATATAATATGATACGACTTATTTATTTATTTATATTTATATACACTTTATTGTACATCAGATTACACATTACAAAAGAAAAGAAAAACTCTGCCTATATCTCTTGCCTTATGGCATGGACAGTGAATTTCTGGACATAAAATGGGGTTGTCATTGGTGCAAATAAAAAGTATAACAGTACAATATCCTATAATAGATACACAGATATATGCTATATAATAGATACATAGATACTTACATACTAACTAAATAAGCAAATAAAATAAATGAAGACTAGATTATTACAGCTAACAACGAGAACAAAATCACATCAACAAGTAATGTTCCTTCACGAGTCTTTTAAACACAGGCGATTGACAGACTTGTTGCTAATGATAACAGAAAACCAAACGAATTTGTCTATCTTGGAGTTATTTCTAGGCTAAGTAGTTTTGTCTGTAAACTTTTGAAGTCAGCCATAGAGAAAGATTCGCCTGTTAGACATACAAATAACTAAAATTTCTGTAACCAACTCAAGAAAAGGTTTGAACAGTCGACACATTCAATTCACTAGCCACACGCCAACCTACTCCGAATAATAAAGCCATAAAACCCAAGCACATCTATACATACAAATAAATACAATTGAAGTGTCTGTTTGTAATGTCAAAATATTAGTTTTTTACTAAATGCATAATTGTGTAAGTATATACGGTACTAACAAAAAAAAAATTGTCTCCGTCGGTCTGTTTGTTTGTTCCTGCTAATCTCCAAAACGGCTGGACCGATTTTCATTGACAGATAGCTGATGATTTATGGAGTAACTTAGGCTACTTTTATTTAAGTATTTTACTTTTATTTTTATTTTCTGTTAATAAACGCGTAATCAAATTATGCCAAATATACCTCGAAAAGTTGATGGTTAATTTGAAGAGTATGCTGGTTGTCACTTAACTCCACGTTTGTGAATATGGAGGCAAGAATCTATAAAACAAGCGCCGGTTTTAAAAGCAGCGATACAACATGATGTCCAGTCATTGATGTATAAAAAAACCGGCCAAGTGCGTGTTGGAACACGCACAATGAAGGGTTCCGTACTTGGAAATAATTTATCCTAAGAACAAACTTAATATTGTAGTTGGTAAACATATTCTCCCATACAGTCCAACTGCAAATGTAAGTTTGTACGCACAATATCGTGAGATTTACCATGTTATTTTAAGACCATAGACTTCTTATAGATTTTCCTGTAATCTATAAGTATATAACTATTTTTTGTATTTTTTTCAAAATTTTAGTTGCAGTAGTTTCGGAGATATGGGGGGAATGGTAAATGTTGGTCTATTTTCACTTATAACTTTAAAACATTTTATGTTAAAATTATTAAAACTATATATTTTAGACCCTCACAGTAAGTCCTTTCATTTGATGTGTAACAAGGTACAGTTTGCAAAACTTTTTGATTTTTTCTTGTTTTCCCCCCAAAACTGACGCCAATATGCTAAATTCATTTATTTACGGTTCACGCCCGTGTTTGGGTTACTCAAATTGATATGTATACCAAATTTCAACTTAATCGGTCCATTACATGCGGAGCAAATTGGCTGTGACAGACGGACAGACAGACAGACAGACACACGAGTGATCCTATAAGGGTTCCGTTTTTTCCTTTTGAGGTCGGAACCCTAAAAAGGAAGATAAGGCAGCGCTCTAATGTCACGTAAACATTATTGGACTAGAAACAATTTCATGTAAACACACCCACACAACTACATTTCCCGATGTCGTGTGTCATGCATATACAACCGAAAAAGCGAGAGTTATGACGCGGGCTGTAGCGAGAACGAGACAGCAATAATTGTCACTGTTACGTACCCATAACAACTCAGAAACAAATGGCGGCATAGAAAGTAATATTATTCAGGAATTTTAAAGAAAATAAGTTGTGTGGAAAGTAATACCGTGGAACTTTCTTTTGGTTTGTGAATTATTTGTGCACATTTTGAAAACACCAGAAGGCATTGTTGCTGCTTATTTAGACGATTACGTTAATAATACTTCATTTGCTGCACATGTGCTACTCAAACGCCAGTTCGATTGAGACTAAGGTCAGTTGTGTCGGTCGGCATAGGTTATGCGGTCCACGTCGAGGAGCGCGTACCTTATCTTCCTTTTTTATACATCAATATGTCCAGCCAATAAATATACAAAAAAAAATCAAACGTAAACCAGCCATAATCACACATATCAGAGTCATTAAACAAATCTGAACACACGAAATGTCCAAAACCTTCGAAGACAGTAAAATAATGACAGAGCGGTACGTAATAACGTAATCGTTCATTACCAGTTCCCAAGATGGACAGGAATGAGTACAGGAGCCAGCACAGCGATTCAAAGCTAAATTTCGATCAAGCAACTGATAAAAATCGAGCGAATTCGATACAAAAAATCGAGTTGCAATAATTTTAATGATGTACAATATTGTGTCTCGCGATATGGAATGCTTTTGAAATGATATTTTGATTTCACGATAATAGAATGGCATGTGTGGTGTAAAAAAGATTCGTTTTCGATGAGATGTGACCAGGTGGAACAAGAGTTTTTGGACTGGCCATTCAGACAGTTAAGTCTCGCTCTTTGAAAGTTGGTACGAACAACCTATCCATTTTTATGATATACAGCTCATACTAATTTGTTCATCAACTCATATTTTTTTAATAAGTTATCAATAATAGTTATTTATAATACTAGTGCGGTATATTGGTTTTTACAAACGAGCAGACGAATGCAATGCATTTTTTTAGCAAATATGTTGAAAATATTTATTTTCAACACGTTTGCTAAAAATATGCATTTACGAAGCCTGTATACATTGTTCGAAAGTTAAAAATTACGCACCATACAACGGAATGTGCGGTAAAATAGGTACTCTCACCTAAGTACCTACCTACTCCTGTTTTACCGCATACTCCGTTTATTAGCGCCGTGCATATCCTTTACGGTTTTTTTTTATTTTTATTACCATATAAAATTTAAATAAGCTGAATTATCGAACCTCGTTGGAAGCGCTTTTGCCCAATACGTTTGTCTCACTTTAATACTAAAGAGAAAATGAGATGAAAAATGTAGTTCTAATTTTCACCAAGCGCACATGGCGCCATTTGGAAATTCACATAAACACATGGGCACTTATGAAATGTCAGAAGCTAGGTACACGGTCCAAAGGGTCGTTTCTTAAGGAGAAGAGCCGGAAAGAAACTCCACGGTTACTATTTTAATAATAATTGGCTTTTACAATATTTACAAATAAAAGTATTAATAGGTATCGGCGGACAGTGTAGGCTTTTCAACAAGTACCAGGTACTTAACAAAATAGAAAATAAAGAAGAACGAATATTAAGATCCAGACTCTCGTACTCGTTCCGTTATACTGACGCAAAAACCACAATTATTCAATAAAACATTTCGGTAATTTTACACAATACAATAAACATTAATGTTAACTGCTATCAATAGTACCAATAACTGAAACACTCGTACCAAACTTTACTTACATTGTTGCCAAAACTTCAATACATTTTGGGAAGGTAATCACTGTCATTGCGAATTTACCTCAGGGTTTGAATTATTATGAAATCCCAATACAAATGAGTGTTATTATACTTATTATGATTTTAAAATGCCATGATTATGTCCGTATTATACCCGTGTTTCAAACAGGCAGATGTTTGAGCCTCTGAAACCTGGGTCTCAAGTCTGCTATTACAATAGTGTCAGAATGGTCTATCATTGATTTCATAATTATTGATTTTGACAAGTTTGGTAATCAACTAATATAATGCCGGCATTATGACTTTCCAATGGTCAGCCACTGACACTCCATTGAAAGAATTAGGTAATCTCGTACATAATGACAAATGAAACTTCCTACTAAACTTCCAACTTCCTACTACTTCAGATTGCTTATAACACTAATAAATAATATGTAAAAATATATATAAATGAAATCTGGCATGAATAAATGTTCAAAATGCCACTGACCATTGACCGACCAATGATCGACCGTTATGAATTTAGCAGATTACGAACTTTTAGCAAAATGACAATGGGATCGTGTTGGAGTGACGAATTTATAAAAATAGCAGACGGGCCCCTGGGCGATCGATGGTGGAAATAAGTGATTTTTAGGTGTTTCAACACTATTACTAATAATATGTTAAAACATTTACATTAATTTTAGTTATGTTTGACGAAGATGTTTGTTTGTCTGTATTATATTTTTGCACAAAATTTTCAGTCTTTCTTACCTTGCTACAAAATTCATCAAAATAAGTTCCGCATAATTTACGTGTGAAAACAGACAAATTCACTTTGATAATATGATTAGTAGCGTTGAAAAAAATGTAATGGCGCTAAATTAACTCTCTCTTGAATCTTACCAGCGAAAATAGCCGTGAGAACTAACAAAATAATCCATACTCCTAAAAATAAATCCTTGAAATCAATCTACCACTAATAAAAGAATTATACAAATATTATCATTGCGCTAACATTAAATCTCAACTCGATAGCGTTGACCCTAAAACATCCCTTCAACCTGTCATCGACGCAATGGGGTGCAACCCTCCGCCGCCGCGCGGGTCGTTTCGACCACCCAAGGGACCCGGACTGGGACATTATCTAATCCGAATTAAACTATTATAAAAACGTTGATTCGTTAGCGAATGCGTCGGAAGATAACGGTAACTATCCATGATAGGGATTACACTGAGTTAATTTGGTCGCGTGGCGGATTTTAACCCTAATCTGCTGCGTTTCTGTGTACGAACGACGTTGTCAATCAGGGTTTGGTTGAGCGGAAGAATTTTTATATAGGCAGATGGGAAATGTAGTTTTTTTGGGAACAGTGCTTAATTCTTTTGTTTGATTAGGGTGACCTTATCTTTTATTGTTATTTTAGTTGCTGCACGATGGTTCAGTGCTAATCTGGGAAAGTTGCACGATGGTTCAGTGCTAATCTGGGAAATTACTTACTTAGCATTAGATTTATAGAAAGTACCTTAACTTTTGGCAAATTATCACGCAAACGGCTGTTTCTGAAAGCTTAATGAAGACTATGGTTCGATAAAATTTAGTAAAAGAAGACTTTAAAAGGGGACAAAATATAAATTGAACAATATTAATCGATTCATATAATCAGGACTATTCCCGTACAGAAGACCTTATTTCTAAAATAATATAGGCACGTAATAATAATCATTATTATTCTACAAAAACGGATACAAATACTCTTACAAAATCACACCAACACACCTTACACGACTACACCCCCCTCCACAAAACACACCCTCCTCTCTCATACACCACACCACATCACACCCATCCCACTCACACAGCCATCCCCCCCCCCCTTTTACACACATACTCACCCATTCATATTCATAGTTAAATCAGGTCATCACCATCATCATCATCATTCAGCCGAAAGACGTCCACTGCAGGACATAGGCCTCCCCGAATTGGGGGGATTCAATTGGGGGAAATCGGGTCACTATGGGTTTATTAACACACATAAATAAAGGTTTCTTTTGTACACAAAGTTACAGTAGAACACTGACTCCTAGGTCACAGGGTTCCCCTGGTTTAGGAGGCAGGGTTTTTCACTATTTGTGCAGCCTTTTCCCAAAATTCAATGTAACTATGTGAAATGTTTTGTTGTTGTCATGCAAAGGTATTTTGTGCCAATCAACTATTTTTTTATTTGCTTCAATTTATATTAAGTCCCTTTTTAAAGTCAGTTTACAAAAAATTCAACAGTTTCTTTTAGCATAGAAACAAAATACATGACAGCCAGGCATCTGATAATGAAAACATGTCATCTCATGAAACATGTGAATACGAATTAGTTTCATCAGAACTAAGATTTATACCAACATCATTTATAACCATAAAACAACCACATGCTCCACTAACAAGTGTTACCAAATAAATCACGGTCATCTAACACACCGTCAGCTCATTATCCGCACATTTGGGAAACTAGTAAACAGATAAACACATTAACAACAATAGGAAACAGCGCATCTACTTGTCAACACATCTGTTAATACAATATAACAACAACCAGTGAAAGATGACCCCTATCTCCCTATCAAAAGTTCCCAAAAAAATTCGCAACTGGGAACTGGGGACGAAAGTTCTGGGGTCAAAAAGACCGGTCGCATTTCAAGTGTTGAAAGTGAACAGGGTTGTCACACATAAATAATCACGTAATTGGGAGTTCAATGATAATGTGGTTTGTGGACACCCTTATTGTAAATATTTGGGGTCACGGTTACAATAGGGATGTTCGAGCATATGTTGCTCATATTTTTACACGACTGCCCAAAAAAAAAAGAGTGTTATCTCTTCAGGGTTCATGTGTTTGTGAGTTTCTTTATTCCACCATAACTTCTAACCGATACCAATGTGGTATCGTTAGAAGCGTTGCGTTATCTCGGGAGACATGGTTCATGAAAAAAAAGTGTTTTGTTTTTTTTTTTAGTTTCATAAAAATTTGTTACTAAAAGGTATGAAAAAAATAATAATAATAAACACCTTGTCAAAAAGTGATTAAAAAAATTGAACTAATAAATTTTAAACAAGCTAAATGATTTTAGTCTGAATTGGCATAAGGTAAGTACTTCATTACTAGCAGAAGAATTCAGCTGGGCTGGGCAGCATTTGGGAAGCTTCGTCGAGTTTTCTCGTCGCGTATTCCACAGAGCCTAAAGACCAAGGTCTTCAATCAGTGGAGTTTCTCTGAGGGATCGAATCCGGAACGAGGTGATCCGGCAGAGAACCAAAGTTGTCGACATAGCTCACAGAATAAGCAAGCTGAAGTGGCAATGGGCCGGCCATATTAGCCGTAGAACCGATGACCGCTGGGGTAGACGTGTTCTTGAGTGGAGACCGCGAATCGGCAAACATAAGCTCAGGCTAGGTGGAGCGACGATCTCCGCAGGGTGGCTGGTAGCAGCTGGATGAGAGTTGCCGAGAATCGAGCTGAATGGCGTGCAATTGGAGAGGCCTATGTCCAGCAGTGGACTGCTATAGGCTGATGATGAAGTACTAAATAGATTATAATTTATTGTGCAATTAAACCGTCATTGTGCCCAAAAGTTGAAAACTGAAAACCAATATTTTTATTACAGTCGGGGGAACGGTTCCTTGGAACAGCTCTTTACAGGTCGCTCGACTGCGCTGAAAAGATTGGTTTTCAGTTTTCCACTTTTGGGCACAATGGTGGTTTAATTGCACAGTCAATTAATCAGTAAATATAATAGATATATTTTAATTTACTTTTTGACAAGGCAGCCGTGTTTTTTTGTTCGTGTAAACTAGCTGATTATTTTGTATAATAAGTATTATGAATTAAAAAATACAAGTAGGTAGTAATGATCTTTTCTTTTCTTCTTCTACTTCCTAACGTGTCCATTTCTCAGGTATACAGGCTGTCTATAAATCCTTACTAATATTATAAATGTGAAAGTAACTCTGTCTGTCTGTCTGTCTGTCTGTCTGTTACATTTTCACGCCTGCAGAGATATGGCCTGGGATATGGAGAAGGACATATGCTACTTTTTTACGCGATAACCGACATCCACGCGGGCGGAGCCGCGGGCAAAAGCTAGTTATTTATATATTTCAGGCCGTGAAAGTACAACCGCGGGCATCTGAATCGTACCACCGTAAGGACTATTCTTGCTTGCAGCGCTCGGCCGCTATAGTAACGCTTACCTACGCTCATCAACCAATAACATCGCAGCATCAGATTTTTGCTTAGCCCATTGTGTAAGTAAATGAAAAAAAAAAAAAACCTTAAAACCAGCCGAGGTGGTCAAACATCTGTGATCAAGATCATCGTAACAGAGCCTGAGAAATGTATTAAAACAAAAGTTTTTTTTTATTGGTCGTCGCAAAAAGGATGTGGACATCGCGAGCACGGGAATTTGTTTTGAAAGTATCAATGTTCGAATGCCCGCGATTGTACCTACTCATAAGAACAAGTTTTACTAAGAGACCAATTCTCAAAACAGTATTTTTTTTAAATTTCAAATCAACAAATCGTTCGGTGTTGTATGGATGGAACAGCAAGTATTTATTCCGATATTTCAGGATAATCAAACTTGGTCCTAGGCTTTAGAAAAGCTGCCCAATTCTTAATCAAACCATGGAATAGAATGCGTTTTTTAACGCGCATCCAAATGTTCTAAATTTAAAAAATTAAAAACCTCGAATCCCGCTTATTGTTTTACCGTTCGACAAAATGTAGAAGTGTCATAAATCTAAAAAAAAAACAAAAGCCTCTCTAAATTGAGACGTTTAGATGAGCGTGTAACTAAATTATTTGGTCGTTATCTTAGCAGTAGCGCCCCCTGTTGGGAGGGTCAGCTTTGTTTTTGTTTGCTTTTTTAATTTAAAACTTGAAGATCTGTATTTAATTTGACGTTTTATTTTCTACTTGATTATGTTAATTGTTATAAATTAAGTTTTAAGACGAAGAGAGCAAAGTTTTTATTGTTTATTTATTTACTTTATTATTTATGTACACACAGAGATATACACAGAGATACGACATAATTATAATTTCAGTACACAGGTGCTGCTTATTTCTTAAGAAATTTCTTCCAGCAGACCCACGAAAGGAGAAAAGAATGAAAAAGAAATGTAGACAACAGTGAGTGAGAACATGAAGTGAATAATATGCGAAGTCTTAAACTAAAATATTAAATATAGCAGCCCGTCCCGGCTTCGCACGGGGTAGACAATACGAAAGACATTTTAAGACTCATTTTTCTACACCTTCGGTTATATTGTTCAAATTTTACCAAGGATCCCTAATTTTTTTCAAAATGAAATGTAGCCTATGTCAAATTGGAAGAATGTAGCATTCTATTGGTGAAAGAATTTTTTAAATCGGCCCAGTACTTTTTGAGCCTATTCATTACAAACATACAAACATACAAAAATAGGTACAAATCTTTCCTCTTTATAATATTAGTGTAGAAGTGTAGATAACATATACTTAAATTTTAAAAAAACCGACCGAAACCGAGAGACCGAGGGAAAGAGAGCACGAGGCCGGTCGCCAACACGATGGTCCGAAGTAAAAGAAGCTACGTCCTCAAGCAAAATTTAGCAGGTGGTGATGGCAACGTTGGACCGGAGTCAATGGAGGCAGATTGTCCGCTTAAAGGGGTCCAGTGACCACGATCCTCAGTAATGAAGGACCGATTGAAGAAGAAGATACTTAAATAAAGCTAAAAAAATGTTAATTGTTATTCATCAAAAAGATACGTCAGCCCCAGAACCTAAAAAAAATCCTTTCTGTTCCACAATCATTCTCAAGCTTAAAATTTCGACCAAAGTGTTTAGGCTCCAATCTTATCAACGGTTTATTCGCGGGCACCTTTACGAAAAGCTTTTCAGTTTCTAGTTGTCTTCACACATTTCAGCGTCGTTTAACTTAGTCAACTACCATACGGTATACACATTTTTTTTAAATCTATTCTCTACGGATTTCACTTTTGTAGATTTTCACCTGCTACGATTCTGTGATGACCAACATTGCTATTCTCTTTTCAAACGGAGACCAATCGCCACCTACCTCGTTGGGCCTATCTAGATAACGTATATAAATAACCTTCGGCACTCAAACACAAAAGCAATCGCCAACATCACCGATGATCACCTTACTAATATATTTTTTTTACGTCTGACCCAAACCATAAAACGGCAAATAACTGCCATAAAATAAAGAAAAGAATAAAGTGTAACTTGACATGTGCCGAATTTACGAACTATTTTTTAAATGTTCTGTTCTGTGACGTTTGGTTGACATTTGCCTTGACGTGCAGCGCCACTGCGAAACGTCAAGTTATACTGGTCGACTCCAGCTACTAGGCGATTGAACAGTTAACTAGAGGTTCACAGCGGGGTATAGTCGGTAACAGTAGGGACAATCATCGATGTTTTTTTATGTTAATTTTGATGACTCTGTTGGCTACTTAGTGTGTTCTTTATAGAGTTGTTCGGTTTGAATGTTTTATTGTGTCTCGTTTATGTTTATTAAGTATGTGAGCATGCAATACGTTGAATGAGATAATAAACTTTGCTGTAAGCGCACTTTGTATGGCGCTTACGTAAAATCCATACATCACTACATGTTATAAAACAAAGTCCTTCGCCGCGTCTGTCTGTCTGTCTGTCTGTTCGCGATAAACTCAAAAGCTACTACACCGATTTTCATGCTGTTTTCACCAATGGATAGCGTGGTTCTCAAGGAAGGTTTTAGTATATAATTTGTTAAGTTTTTGTATACATTTTTGTATACATTAACGATATTTGTTGCAGGTGTAGAAAAAAAATTAAAAAGTGGCTGGTATTTTAGTATATTGTGGTTTTTTACGACTTCCTTGCGAACGAAGTCGCGGGCAAAAGCTAGTATATTATAAATGTGAAAGTAACTCTGTCTGTCTGTCTATCTGTTACATTTTCAAGCCTAAACCGCTGAACCGATCGTCATTAAATTTTCTAGAGATATGCCTGGGATATGGAGAAGAACATAGCCTACTTTTTTACCCGATAACCGACATCCAAGCTGGCGAGCCGCGGGCAAAAGCTAGTGTAAAATATTTCTAACTTTACCTACATACTTTTTGTTTAGGTGACGATAGTCGATTTTAATGATTTTATACTGAAGTTCACGTCTAAAGAAGTAGTGTTAATGATTTGGAAAAAATATATGTTAAATATGAGCATTTTCTTAATAACTTAATGTATGAATATTTTAGATTATCTTTATATTGCATAGTGAAATTAATTTGTAAAGTTATATCTAACGCGGATAAAAAAATGAGAATCACGCAAAATCTATCAAGCGTATTTTTCTGAAACCCTGCCTTTTTAAAGATAATTTAAGTATTGATCTTTTATTATACGCGTTTTATTAAAATACCTTTTGTTTTATGTATAATAAATTAATAATGCGTCTTATTTGGGACAGCGCTCCTGGATGGGCGAGTCCTATTACTGGCTGGACGTACGACGCGTTGCGTGAGCTCAGTACAGAACACGCAAGCTAAGCACTAAGGTCACTGGTATACATCTGCGTCTTAAGTTATAATAGAAAATGGCATGAGAACTCAAGAAAAACTTCGAAAGACCAACCTATTAGAATAATACCAAACATGGAATTAGTACACACGTTATAGATAATGGTGCCGATTCCCTTGTTCACAAACTAAACTAAATATAAGTTCAGTGCATCTTTTTCTTTATATTTCATTAAGAAAAGGACAGATGATAAATTTTAGTTTAGTCACGTCAAATAAATCAGCGCTTGACGTATTTTTTTTTACGTAATTTTAGTCGGCATGCAAGTTTTTAATCACGTCTTAACTTGTGTGGAGTAGTGACAGGCGCTGATTAATTTGACAGGACTAAACTAAAATTTATCTTCTGTCCTTTTCTTAATGAAATAGAAAGAAAAAGATGCAGTAAACTTAAATTTAGTTTAGTTTGTGAACAAGGGAACCAGTAAATTCTTGTGCGAATAAATAGAACGCCTTGCAAAAGAATATCTGCATTTAGTTTCACAAGCAACCATTGCATCACATAAAGTTTGTATACTATTTTGAAAACAGTTACTTTTAATTTTTCTAGAACTTTTAATAGATGAAAGCTATTATTTTATTCTTGAATATCCATGATAGATCCTTGTTAGGGTACCGTGTGGTGCCGGACGTAAAGAATAGCACCACTCCATTACCTCCCGTGGGTGTCGTAAAAGGCGACTAAGGGATTTACTAGAGAATGGGCAGTAGCGTTCTTTAAGCATTTCTAACACCATACTGCGATCGCCAACCCGCCTGCCAAGCATGGCGATTATGGAAAATTCCCCCCTTTCGGGGGAGGCCTATGTACAGCAGTGGACGTCTTTCGGCTGAAATCATAATGATGATCCATGGTAGATAACAAAAGATAAGAAATAAAGACAATAAAATTTAATCCCCACAAAAAACTGTATTTATCGGCTAGAGATTAAAGTCAACTGAGCCAATTTAATACAAAAACTGACAAACCAAAGAATTCTCTAATAATCTAAGAGATTACTACCATCTAACATTTCAGACTCGAAAAAAATGTGTCCTCCGGTGAAGCAAAGGCCGGGCTCAAAGGCTTCGCCAGAGTCCCAACAAAAAAAAATGTCGCCATATGTTATCTATTTCATATCAACGCGTTTAATTATAAAGGTACCGACGACAGGTTATATGACCACAAAGATTTACGCACCATTTAATTTGCAAAAAAATACAAAATTGATAAAGAAAACAAAAGGCAGGGTCGCGAATGTTTTTTTTCGGTGGTTACTTTTTAGGGTTCCGTACCCAAAGGGTAAAACGGGACCCTATTACTAAGGCTCCGCTGTCCGTCCGTCCATCTGTAACCAGCCGATCTATTCTGTAAAAATCTCACCGTGAAAACTCAGGTGAAGTGAGCATCAATACACAGTGTCAATCCCTAGCATCAATGGAATGCCAGCTCACTTCACCTGTGTTTCTAAGGTGAGTTTTTTACAGAATAGCACTACTGGCTGTATCTCATGAACCGTGATAGTTAGACAGTTGAAATTTTCACAGATGATGTATTTCTGTTGCCGCTATAACAACAAGTACTAAAAAATAGAATAAAATAAATATTTAAGGGGCTCCCATACAACAAACGTGATTTTTTTTTGCTCGGTTTTGCTCGATATTGATAACGGCAACAGGTAGATGCTTGAAATATTCACAGAATATTGAGTTATATTATTCACTTTAAAAATACAATACAACAATTTAATTGTCGGGTGAATCGTTGCTCTCCTAGCTAGATCATTGAGTAATCTGTATTAAGGAGAGACAGTTTCAACTCCCAATTAGAGTATCATAAAAATCATGTTTTTAAGTTTTGGAGCTTACAATATAAAACAAAACACAAAAAATGATCATAAAACTTACAAAAAACTTAAAAAAAAAACCCATACAACAGACATGATATTTTTGCGGTTTTTATAGATAATGGTACGGAACCCTTCGTGCGCGAGTCCGACTCGCACTTTGCCGGTTTTTTTATAACCTCTTGGGAGTTAAAAACGCTGATGGATTTATAGAAAACCTACCAACCTACCTACTTAACATAACTTAATAATAATACCTACCTAATGACAATGGTGCCGATTCCCTTGCTCACAAACTAAACTAAATTTAATTTCAGTGCATATTTTTCTTTCTATTTCATTAAGAAAAGGACAGAAGATAAATTTTAATTTAGTCCTGTCAAATAAATCAGCGCTTGACGTAAATTGACGTAATTTTAGTAGGCAAGTTTTTAATCACGTCTCAACTTGTATGGAGTAGTGTCAGGCGCTGATTAATTTGACAGGACTAAACTAAAATTTATCTTCTGTCCTTTTCATAATGAAGTAGAAAGAAAAAGATGCACTGAACTTGAATTTAGTTTAGTTTGTGAACAAGGGAATCGGCACCAATGCATCAGTGAAAACTAATGTTTCTAATTTTGGTGCCGTAAAACTTTATCTTGTAATCAAGAGACCATGTGATCAAAAAAGACAATTTTTCTGCTAAGTTAAAATTTTAATTGAGCCAGGTACAATGCGAACAAACAAATGAACGTATTGCGCAAACATTGAAACAGCATCAATTTAAACAAGACAAACCACTTTAAAAATCCAAAACGCGTTCCACGACATTCAAATCAGTCCTCGAGTTATTCCCACTCATAAAATCAGGTGATAATAATCAAAACAGTAGCTAAAAAAATACTAAATGGACCATCACAAAGTTATGGGACCGAGACATTCTTAAAATACCTACTGACGAAGAACCAAACAGATTTTATCGATGTCTTTAACTGGTCAGTTCAAGCGTGAATGAAGTAAAAATGTGGCCAGTTAGGACGGTTATTGATCACTAATTAGAAATAAAAGGGTGACATTTTTGTGTTTTTTAGAGCCGTCAGCTACCTTGTTATGGTGTGAGCAGGTATTTTGTGAGGTACCTACACCTATAAACATGTTTGGTAATAGTAGTTAAAACGTTATAGTAAACACTTTATTTTAGTACACAGAACATTAAAAGTTTCATTATGAGTTCTTGTAGTATCACGCGGAAGCTTCATTATCGTTTGTTCACAGTTGAAGCTATAAAATTAGTGCTTTAATCATTGTCATAAACTTTATTTCGCACAGTAATCTGCCTGAAGAAAAACATCACATCAGCGCCTATAAAATTAACAACAGCAACAAAACTCAATTAAAATATTGCATCAATAGTTGCATCAGGCGTCTTCCGCCATTACTTGTTAATTGTTGACCAAATTACGAATACCTCAAAACCAACACGCCAAAAACACATCCAGACTAATTTAAAAATGATTTACAGCATAATTGAAAGTTTTTATGCATTGTTTATGAGCAATATAAACTAATAGGGACAGAGCAATGAAATAATACGAGTCGGGAATTCTTTGAGCTCTAAGTTTTGATAAGATCTCGATACAATTCCGTCTAATTCTGTTGGATATACAGAAATGTGGTCATGTGAAACATTCATGATTGTTGTAGAGTTAGAACGGGAACAGAAACGGCAGATTTAACAATAAAACAAAAAGTTACAAGCAAGCTTTTGTGTAAGCATTATTGATTGCTATTCAATTAAATTAATTATTTAATTCGTCTGGAAACATCCAGCCTTCTATGTAGGTAGGATGTCTTGAAGAATGAACCAGCTATGAATGCAGGAATGGAACCATGAATCTTCAAAGATTGAAATAACTATAACGCAAGATCTTATCATTTTATTTATTTTTATAGTTAGAGACCCTGGGGTCCCACCCCTGGGACGGTCTGGGGTTAGGGGCCAAGTCACAGAAACCCGTGAGACGCTTTTAATTAAATGTATTATTAGGCTTTAGAAACTTCTCTCCAAGCAAAGCTGCTGCTCTTAACGTCATCCAAATCCCTTCAGCCATTACAGTGTGTAATATTCAAACCCTCACTGAAAAAAGAAAGTAGTTGCCACAATCAAGATTTTGTTTAGATTGACTAAGTAACTTGTTTGCATCTGAGCCTATCAAGCACAATGATCACAGCTACTACTTTTATTTTATTGAGATTTGAAACGGGATCTTGACTGGAGTTATCACAAAACCTATTTGCAGTAATCAAGTCAAAACATAGTTGCTAAAAGTGTTGATTAAAGTTTCAATGATCTTTATTGAAGTAATAAAAATGCTTGATTGACACAACTAACTTACTTTGTTACAGTAATTTTTTTTTTTTACTTGTCTCTTTTTTAACTCTTCTACAATGATGTCATGTTAAGGGTAATCGAGAAACTTGTTTGAGCGTTCAATCATTTGAACTAGTATTGCTGCAATCATGTCGTGATGATCAACTTAACTAAGATTTTGATTAATCTAAACAAGATATTGTCAATCAAGCTAAAAAGTTAGTTGATTGGAGTGCATTTTTTTCAGTGCTCTCTGGAAATATTCAAGGATTCGAAGTGACGATAATGCCACTTTGCCACTTCTAACCATTCCAAGCCCCAAGTGAACGTCAACAGGTGTTGTTTATCAACAACATCAACATTAGTTCTTTATGCGGCCGTAGGTGGCACTGCACGTCACAACGCGGTCATTACATAACTGGCAATCGCGATGATTCGGCGATAATCGTGCAATTATCGTGCGCAAGTATTTGGGTGATGAGGCGTAATTAGATGTAAACATTCTTGTATGTTATTGGCAAATATAGCCGGCCTATGAAAAGTGGTTTACGGCCTACATAACTACATAAATACATACACAGTCTATAATGTTGCTACTGCTAGATATCGCCCTCTCCCAAGTTGCACCTCTATATCCGGGTCTCCGCCTTGTGCATCCAGTCTGACGCAGCCGTCGTTCGTAGTGCGTCCGTCCATTATGCTCAGGGCGTCCTGCAATGCGCTTGCAGCGCCCCCTGCCCTTGGGGTAGAGCGAAAGGAGCGGTCGCTCTAGGTGCAAGGGCAGCCAAAAATCCAAATGCGAAAAACAATATCCAGCGCAGAATAAAATTTTGATGGCGCCTTTTGAGAAGCGCGGGAGCAGTGTTGCCAGTTCAGATTTTTTAAATCCCGTAGACTGCCTCTAGATAAATCCGTAGATCTACAGACTTTTTAAAAGCTAAATCTAACTGTTGGGGCAGTTACACTAGCCTTGAAGCTAGTCCGTAAACAGCGTTTGTGTAAAATTACATGGGAGACAACTCTTTTGTGCACAGCTGAAATCAGGGCTTCGTATCGGTATCGAACAAAAGGCGCCGAAAGACAATCTCGCTCTATCCTGATCAAAGGCTAGGGCCGGCGCTGTGCGCTTACACCACTCCAAGAATCGTGTTCCAAAGACCATCGGTCGTTCGACAGACAATATGGCTGTTCACTATCATTTTAGAAATCTCGAGAGACGAACATTATTCAAGCACAATCTTTCGTAGTTTAAATAGGCAAGTTAAGTGTAAAGAGTTACTTTTCCTCTCACCGTATCTTGACTACCCCAGTTTCACTATCAACCTAATCACTTAACACTAAACTACTTCCCTTAATTAACCCTTACAAATTGTGGGAGACTAAGCAGCTGATATACTCCAAAGGATCCTTCCGCTAAAAAGGGTTGAAAATTACAAATTAAGCAATCATTTCCTAAATTACTAATCCAAATAATCGTTCAGAAATAACTCAATCTTGTTTTCGACCGGTGAATCTAAAGAGGTTGTAAACCTTTTATTTTTACATCCCCTTTCCGCTTTTAAATACCTCGTTTGACGTTCCAACCCCTGGATAATCTGTCTGATTAAATATGATAGATAAGGGTTGAAATATGTTGTATTGTTGATTTTTGGTAGATTGTGTATCTAACATGTGTGATAGTTTTTAAGGAAGATATATTTGGCTTTTGTGTTATTACATAGGTAGTGCTGCTAATTAAATGTATTATGGTCATACTCGTAATTGCTCTTCAAAACGATATTAGCCAGTTTATCCTTGATAATTTGAGAACTTATAATTATCCTATCATCACCACTAGTGTTCGCAAGTGCTACTGCTGAGCATGAGGTCCTGGTTCTCCAGGTTGGGCAAAGTGTTATTGGGTTTTTTTGTTAGGAATTTCTCAGTAGCAGCCCAAAGTCTGGATTTGTGTACGGCTGATGGCAATAGGCTCGCCCCCTATTACATGGGACTTAAATATAACCGGCGAAATGTGGATGTACTACTTATAGGTAAACCTCTGCCCAATCCTGACGGGAAACGAGGCGTGGTGATATGTTATGTATATTATTATTAAAGTGGCTATGTGCAGGGGAAATCCCTATTTTCGTTATCTCTCGAGGCAATGCGGAAATTGCTCATAGTGCGGCCCCGTAGAGAAATTTTGCCAGTTAGCAAAGTTGTGGTAGTGGGGAGGCTGTTAAGAGTGGTCCAAAGAATTATCACTCATAGATCTTACGTACTTATTTTTTTTAATTGCCTAATGGGCCTGCTCTCAACCTTGATCACGCCTGTTACCCCTGTCGGAAACCGATGGATGAGGTCTACGATGGAACGAACGTGCCCAGAAGATGCCTGTTCACTCTTGCTTTCAATGCAGACGGGTTTGATGAGGGAACATAGAATCTGGCAGAGAGTTCCATACTTTGGCTGTTCGCTAAATGTGGAGGAGAAACGCTGAGTACCACTGGACGGGATATCAACCAAGAACGCATGGTACCCTGCAGTACGTCTGGTAGTCCGGTAGTAAAAGGGCGATCGTGGGATCAGGTCGTGGAGCTCCTGCGCGCACTCTCCGAAGTACATTCTGTAGAAGACCCACAGGCAAGCAACATTACGCCGATGAGCCAGGCTGTGAAGCTACCAACGTTTCGTCACCTATAAGCCTTTTTGCTCTTCGTTCCACCGAGTCAAGTGCAGCAAGCTGGTATTTTGCTGAGCCATCCTATAAGTGGCTGCAATTCTCCATACAGGAACGGACCTGTACTTTCTGTCCAGAAGTGAAGGATCGCCTCATCTTATGTAGGATGCTCAGCTTCTTAGCTGCAGTCTGTGCTTTTGAATCGATGGTTGAGCCAAAATTGAGATCAGACATCAAGTCCATGCACAAAAATTCTAAGCAGTCGGTAACTGGGACAGATGCACCTCGGAAAGTAGGAGATAACTCAAACTGGCTCCTTTTGACAGTGAAAAAATTCGCCTCTGTTTTCAGAGCATTGAATTTGACCAGATTGTCTTCGAAACATTTTTGTTTTCTTACTGGGAAACGAGATTTAAGGTCAAATTCATTCGGTACACCTCCTGTTTCCTGTCTGCTCTCTCTTGCACTGGACAGGTATCTTTCTGAGACTGTGCTGTAATCTGCGTACCCGATAGCACCAAGCTGTAACAGGTCGTTGATATGCAGCAGAAATAGAGTCGCAGAAGACCCCTGAGTAACACCATCAATAGCTATTATGATCCGATGAACAGCCATGTGGAACCACTATGATCGATCGATTACTCAGGAAGTCGGAAATCCAGTTTCCAAAGTCAACAGGGATGTCGAATGCCAGACCCTGTCGAAAGGCCTTTAAGATATCCAGCGACACAGCAAGGGCTTCGCCGTTTCCGTCAATGACCTCGCCCCAGCAATGCGTAACATACACAAAAAGATTCCCAGTTGACAAAAAAATCAATCGGCAATCCTGATAATGGTGCCGATTCCCTTGTTCACAAACTAAACTAAATTTAAATTCAGTGCATCTTTTTCTTTCTATTTCATTAAGAAAAGGGCAGAAGATAAATTTTAGTTTAGTCCTGTCAAATTAATCAGCGCCAAGGCTGTCACTACTCCATACAAGTTTAGACGTGATTAAAAACTTGCCAACTAAAATTACGTTAATTTACGTCAAGCGCTGATTAATTTGACAGGACTAAACTAAAATTTATCTTTTGTCCTTTTCTTAATGAAGTAGAAAGAAAAAGATGCACTGAACTTGAATTTAGTTTAGTTTGTGAACAAGGGAATCGGCACCATTATTTATTTATTTATTCATTTAAACTTCATGTACAATAGTGATACATAGGCGGACTTAATGCCACAAGGTATTATCTAACTTTACAACTAAAATACTCTAAGTATCTGCCTATATGAATTTAGAATAGGCACAGATATTTATTATTCAACCAAAAGATTACCTCATTTCTAGAGCAAAACATTAGAAGTTCTGTCACGCAAGGCCATTCTGAAGATCTTAGAATAACAACTTAGTTATGTAGTTCCTTAGCTACTTACAACGGTCCACTAGCGGTAGGTCTTAAAAATTCGAAATGCGGCTACTAGGGCATGTGGGGGTACCATCTGAAAGAGCTCCGTTTGCACATTCTCAAACATTTTTTTTTTTTTTCTTTTTTCTTTAGGCCGCATAGTTTTCGACTTTTAATGAAAAATTTAAAAAAAAAATAGTTCCCCCCTTATCTCCGAAGTTTGCATAGAGAAAAATCGGAAATTATTCTATGTGATAGAAGCTTATGTAAAGATTACAGGAAAAATAAAACTATGTCTCTAAATAGCACACTTTTTCAGAAATCAACAAATATTACATTAGTTCCTTTATCTGTCAAGAGATGGCGATGTCCTAAAACTGCAATATTCTACACCGCAGTCTTACAATTCTCTCTCTCTCTTTTTCTCTTTCTGTATTTTTTTTTTTTTGGTTTCTTCTTTTCCTCGCTGATGAAAATTTAAAAAAATTCCACGTTTCACAACCAAAATGTCCTCCTTCCTACATATTAGCAGGTTGCTTTGGGCATGGGGTCACAACTCGAAAAAATTATAATTAGTCTTGAAAAAAATTCACAGATGGCAGCATAGGTAACAATTATGAAATTAACAATCAATAAAAAGCGTTATAGGGCCGATTTTGGCTGAAGTAACATTTGTAAAAATCAAAACTTCCTTGTTTAATGTTGATTTATCTATATTTACACTCATAAATCACGAGAATGACACCTAGTATCTAGGCCGACTCCTAGATGGCGTTGTAAAACTACAGTCTCTGGCAATTAGTGAGTCGCTGATGCTGCCATGTGTTAAAAAATCGAGGAAAAAAATAGCCAGCCTTAGGGAGGTGTCATTTCTTTGCATGGGATTAAAAAAAAAAACTAATTCAAAATATTTTATTTCACATAAACCTGCATGGGCACTTATGAAACGTCAGAAGCTAGGTGCACGGTTCCAATTAGTCGTTTCCTATGGAGAAGAGCCGGCAAGAAACTCCACGGTTACTCTTTTAAAAATAATTGGCTTTACAATATTATTAAATAACAGTGATAATAGGTATGGAAGGACAGTGTAGGCCTTTCAACAATTACCAGGCACTTAACAAAATAGAAGTGCCAACAAATCTACACTCTACTAGGCCTACAACGTTCTCACATTCACAAAATATAAAATAATCTAAGTATATAAAATATTAATGACATGATTGGGTATCTGTACGTAGTATTATATTATGTGTGCTTTGGGTGCAGCACAGTTGTAGTTTTTCTGGGCTGGTACGGAACCCTCGGTGCGCGAGTTCGACTGGCTCCTTGTTTTAAAGCAGTGGCACTAGTGGACCGTTGTAGGCCCTCGTAACCATTACATAAACTCTCTAAAACGTGATGAATACATAACAAAATATATACAAATTACACACTTTTACTTCCTTTCCTATCAATTGGCCTTTTTCCAGTGATTAAACTTTTTTTTCACGTGTGGTCTCGTTACAATTCTTCCAATCAACCGCTGCAATCAAAATTAAACTTTAACATCTACAAGCTAAAGCCTAATCTCCAATACCATTAGAAATCAAAACTTTGCATTACATTTCATGCCAATATTAACCTTATTGTCACTGAAGAAGGTTGGTTATAGCTTCGTACTCATCTTCGTTAACCTTAATTCCAAATGAGACGTGTGTCTTTTGTTTTATTTAGATTTCTAAACAAAACTTAAAAGTAAAGTTACGTAATATGTAACTCTGCATGGCATGCGTGTATCTTCTATTAGTCCGCATATTATGGAGAGCAACAGTTGATACAGAGGTCTATACAAATCAAACGAAACGACCCAATTATTTCGTACAGATTTTAATTTTTGTAAGATGTACTGACTGTACTCAACAAATATTATGTAGGTACGAGTAGTTGTTAGAAATCTAAAAAAACTAAAATTTATAAAGAAACGAATTAGAAATCTCGACATGAATTTGAAAAAAAATACCCGCCAAGTGCGTGTCGAACCACGCACAGTTGGGATGAATTTATCCCAAAAACAAACTTAACATTATTGTTGAGAAACGTGTACTCCCATAAAGAATGTATCGGAAAACATGTTTTTTAACTGCAAATTTAAGTTGGTCGACTATTATTCGGTAACTTGTAAAGCCTACTTAGCTGTGATAGTTTTCCTTTTAACTTTGACATATTACTACTGCTGTGATTTCTATTTCACACATTTTTGTTGGCATTTAGTTGGGCCACTTACAGAGGTAAGTGGCCCAACTAAATGCCAACAAAAAATGCTACTAGGGATATCCAAAACAACCATTTAGCTGGTAAGCCCCCCCCCCCACCTAGTTCTAGCCATTAATTAATAGAATACATCTAAGTTTAAGGCGAGGTTCTTCAAGTTAACCTCTAGGAAATGTAATTATAATGTAATTTTATTTAGAAACGGTAATGAATAAACACGTGAAAAAATTATATGTTGCTTTTGAGACCTTTCTGTAGGTAGGTCGGGTACTCGTTACATAATTGGATAAAGTTCGTTCGATAGAAAAAAAATTCAAACATACCCTTATTTTGTAGATTAAAATCATTTTATTTCAATTTTATACCACATTATGTATTTAAATTCACATCAAAATTAACGTCTATGATGATGTAATGCCCGTCGGGTTTAACATTGTTAATATCGTAAAATATATTTCAACCCAAAATTAACGAAATTCACGGCACAATTTACTCTCGCCCAGCTGCCACCTCTAGAACAAAAATGCACGCTCGAAGAACCTCGCGTTAACCAACTACTACCGGCCACACCTAGTTGTAGCCGGCTACAACTAGGTGTAGCCGCACTTCGGGTTTTAGCTGTAACATATTTACATAACTTCAAATTCACACACAATACAAGCTTATAGACAAACGAGAAAGAACTAATTACCAATTTCAAGTAATGAGTAAACAAAACGGAAGGTACCAGTAAATCATGAAATCAATCAGCTGATTCGATTATGGAAAGCTTGTAAGGCATATTACACACTGCTTAGGAACAGTCGATTTGTTCAACTTGCACAATATTCACGTAACACCAACGTGTAAGTGGATGTTACTCGCGATTTTTAATAGGTAACGTAAAGATTTGTCGAGCGTGGACATGTTAAACATGAGGTCCGTTGTGACTTACGAGATCATTATAAGCCTGCTACACTCAAATAAGTTACCCTGCTATGTAATAACAGATGCACGGTCGATTGATCAGGTTAAGCCACACTTGCCGCGGTTGCTCCGTGGATCATCATCATCATCATTTCAGCCGAAAGACGTCCACTGCTGGACATAGGCCTCCCCCAAACATCGCCTCGACCGGTTCTGTGCTTCCCGCATCCAGCGGATTCCTGCGGCTTTCATAAGGTCATCGGTCCACCTTGTGGGAGGCTTTCCAACGCTACTCCAGAACCTTTCAGTCCCAACGGCCATCTGTTCTGCGCGCAATGTGCCCTGCCCATTGCCACTTAAGTTTGGCAATTCTTCGAGCTATGTCGGTTACCTTGGTTCTCCTGCGGATCTCTTCATTTCTGATTCGATCGTTTAGGGAAACTCCAAGCATAGCCCTCTCCTTTGCCCTTTGGGTGACTTTTAGCCTTCTAATAAGGCCCATTGTGAGCGACCACGTTTCAGTGCCATATGTCATCACTGGCAACACGCACTGGTCAAAGACTATCGTCTTGAGACACTGCGGTATGTGGGACGAGAAGATATTGCGTAGCTTCCCGAACGCTGCCCAGCCGAGTCGGATTCGACGATTGACCTCTTTCTCGATGTTAAACCTACCTAACTGGACAGTTTGTCCTAGGTAAACATACTCGTCCACAACTTCAAGTGTAGCGTCTCCGATATTAATGAGAGTGGGTGTTACATAGGCATTTAACATGACCTTTGTCTTGTCCGTGTTCATTCTAAGACCCACTCATTCGGAAGCTCTGCTGAGGTCATCGAGCATTGTACTGAGATGTACTGCACTGATGTATTGTACTGCTCCGTGGATGGGAGACCATTTTTACATACCAAGACCCCTCCATGCCTCGGAAAGCACGTTAAGCCGTTGTTCCTGGCTGTCATTCGCGGATCTTTGACAGTCGTTACGAGTCGTCAGACGCCCGAAACCTGACAACCAGTCTTACCAAGAGGTATCGTGTTACCACAGTTATTAGGTTGTGGAGGTCCGATAAGCAGTCAGATACTGGCCACATCCGATACCGGTATCCAGCTGTATCCGATTAGACTCTAAGTCGACCCCATCATCGTAGTTGGAAAAAGGCTAATAATGTTTAATGAATTGACTTAGTAGCGTAGCAGGCGGTGGCGGGAATCGGTAGCCGATTCTCGGCCACCGTAGGCGCGGGCTTGCGGACGGCGAGCTATGGGCAGCTCGCCGTTCGGTAAGGACTAGGCCCGGGTCGACGGCGCGTTTTGTTCTTTGCGCCTCAAAGAGATGTCAGCACGCACTGACGGGGTCCACTAAGACCGGTACCTGCCAGGGTTGCAGGTTTGTCCGAAAGGGATACCGTGGCCCTGGCATACAGGCAACTGAAGGAACACGGGTGGGTTTAAGTCAGTCAAGACACGCCCTCCCGCTCCGCCCAGAGCGGTAGAAGTTATTTGAAATTACCCACCCAAAAAAAAAAGAAAAAAGCGTAGCAGACGGGACCCAATTGCAAATTATAAACCGAAAGAAAATTAATGGGTTCCGCTTGCATCTAAACTTAATGCTGGTATTTAACTTAGGCTTTCAGCTCATAATATAGTCTGTTAAACCGAAGTAGAGTTCACTTTGTTTATAGTTTATCTCAATCTTGTTTCGGTCTTTTTACTGCATTACTTTTAAATTGTGTATTTTGCAGTCGGGTTTTAGTTTATTTAATTTTTATTATTATTCTGATTTTAGTATAATTTAAATATAGATTGCATGCATGATGCTTCTTATATATTTAGTTATAGAAATTCAGACACAATTTAAAAATTGTTATTGAATAAATGAATTCAATTGAATTGAATGAACAGTAATTACTGGATATTTCTAGGTCTCCATTTTCAGCACTCTCATTCACCACCTAATCTCATTCATTTATTTACAGCCATCATGTGAAGATCAGCGCTCCACCTAGCCTGGGGCCCAAGTCTGCTATTTTTATAAATTCGTCACTCCAACACGATCCCATTGTCATTTTGCTAAAAGTTGCCGAAGCCAATGATTGACCATTATGAATTTAGCAGATTACTGCTAAATTCATAATGGTCTCGTAATAGATTTGTATTACAATGGCATTTTGAACATTTATTCATGCCAGATTTCATTTATATATATTTTTACATATTATTTATTAGTGTTATAAGCAATCTGAAGAAGTTGGAAGTTTAGTAGGAAGTTTCATTTGTCATTATGTACGAGATTACCAATTCTATCAATGGAGTGTCAGTGGCTGACCATTGGAAAGTCATAATGACGCCATTATATTAGTAGATTACCAAACTTGTCAAAATCAACAATTATGAAATCAATGATAGACTATTTCTGACACTATTGTAATAGCAGACTTGAGTCCCTGATTGCGAAAGCGTGGTGAGGGGTCATCATACAACCAGTAAGGTAACTCATACAGAGATGTATGAGAAGAGGTCTTTGCTCCCCAGTAGGAAAGTTACACGTTGATTTTTTTGATACAGGTTGATTGTTGTTCTTACTCGACGTGGATAGATAAGCGTTATACTTTCCGAAACAACCCCAACTATTTTCACGTAAAATTTCGTACGATCATCATTCAGCTTATAGACGGCCACTGCTGATGTACCGCAATGGCCGTCTATCAGCTATATGTATATCCATGCCAAATTATAGTTTTCTAGTACTAAGATTATCTGAGCTAAACCGCGGTTCCGTGTGCTACCGGACGTAAAGTATAGCCCCACCCTATTTCCTCCCGTGGGTGTCGTAAAAGGCTACTAAGGGACTTATTAGAGAATGGGCAGCAGCATTTTTTAATACCATACTGCGTTCGTCAACCCGCCTGCCAAGCGTGGCGATTATGGCAAGCCCCCCCCAATTGGAGGAGGCCTATGTTCAGCAGTGGACATCTTTCGGCTGAAATGATGAAGCCGCGGATAGACAGACAGACAGACGGATATGGCGAAACTATAAAGGTTCCTTGTTGAAGACGGAACCCTAAAAATGGTGAGAAATAAAGTGGAAACCTTCTAAATATCGATAAATTTGTTACAAAAAAATTGAGCGTAAGAAATTAACCTCAACAGACTGTTTACACTCTCAATAGATACTTTTGGAACAGACTATAGCTACATAACGTTAACGACTAAGCATCATTGAATGTCCGTGTTACTGCACATCGCCTCAGGTAAGTTGTTGGCTCACTTCCTAGTATTTATATTATCTTATTGCAATCCTGAGGGTCGTTAACTTGTGTTTACATTTGAAACTGAGTCTTGTTTGTGGGGTTATATATTAGTATACAGAGTGACGGTTGACAGGGGAGAATGGAAAAAGAAAAGGTGTTGCGCCGACTCCAAGTAACATAATTATGTTATTATTCCTTAGAAGAATATTTAAATGATAAACATAAATAATAAGAACAAATTGTTTAGGAAATTACTACTATAACAATAAATAACAATAATTGATAACAATAACTAATGTTAATCAAGCAATTCATAGGTATGCTTAAAATATATTTATGATACGGTAATAATTAATAAATAATATAATAATTAATAAATAATATAAAAATAATAATAAATAAATAATAAGTAAAAATTAATCAAAGAAAAACAATTTATATAAATGACTAAACAGAATTATAATACATATAAACAGGTATATAAAAATAATCTAAAATATTTAGGTACAGACGCCAGCAGGTCAAGCTCCCCGAAACTGTCACATTTTCGCAATCAACCTTGAACCTTATACTGTAGTGATAAAGTTGAAAATCTATTAAGGAAATTTGACAGATTGTAGTAGCTTGATGTGCTGGCGTCTGTACATTTGCAGATAAAATAATACATAGTTATTACAATAGTGAAATATTAGCATCTTATTCTCGATCTCCTGACTTTGATTGTAAGTAAGTTAAAACTTGTTCCTATACCTTAAACAGGGCTTCCTCTCTCCTACCCTTTTGCTGTGCCCTACAGGATACATAATGATCTAATTACCACCTAAGTACACATTATGGAAAAGCAATAAAGATATTGAGTATTTATATTTTTTAGCTTCATTTAAGTATAATAATATGTTATATTTAATATTTTAGTTTAAGACTTTGCATATTCATATTTTCCTCTTCTAGTTCTCACACACTATTGTCTACATTTCTTTTTCATTTCTCCTTTCGCAGGTCTGCTGGAAGAAATTTCTTAAGAAATAAGCAGTACCTTTGTACTGAAATTATAATGATATTGTATGATATTTATTTATTTATTTTATTATTTATGTATTTAACTGTGTGTACATAAATAATAAAATAAATAAATAAATGATTATGATTATTCAATTTCACCCTGTATACAGGGTGAAATTGAATTCATGGGCATCCTCTTAAGAAGGCTGTCTCGGGTCCACTAGCGCCACTCCTTTAGAAAAATATTATCTCGTGACTGAGAAGGAATTATGAAAAACGGCTCAAACAGCTGCCTCGGTAAGCGTGTCTAGAATTTTCTAATACCTTTTATAAAATTTCATATTGAGACACGAAGCAACAAAATTCGATCTCAACAAAAGCGGCCACATTCCTCTAGATCGCAGGCTACTTTTATTTTAGAAAATGCCATGCGGGCGAGCCGCGGGCACAACTAGTCTTAACTACGTAGGAACGAAGCGAAATTCAATAGTACATTACTTACCAAGGGTTGTAAAAGAAAGAAAGCCCAAAATTGCAGGTATTTGTGACCCGAGCCGCAGACGAGGGTTGTAAATATGCGATAGAGGGCTTTTTTTTACTGCCCGTGGTGAGTACACAATTTTACGTCTTCACCTGGCCACAATGCGAGTTTTACTGTACGCGTAGCGTGCGGTAAAGCTCACATTATGGCCAGGTGTGACGTAAAGGTAATTTACACATCGTGAATATCTCTAAACAGGTACTGATAACGCATTCTCCCACTGACTAAAACAATATTTTGTTCCTGACTACCATAAAATAGAGTTTTTTTGTTTATTATTTACGATGGGTAATTTTCTTTTGTTTCGTGTTTAGAACATAGCTACGCTCTGTTTATGGCAAAAAGTGGTTCAAAATGTCAGCAGAGTAACACCTATAAATTGGTAGGTCTAGGAGTAAACAAGTACGAGTTGAACTCGCGTGATGAGAGTTCCGTATGCTAAATGTTATCTACCATGTCTTTTATCCCAAGTTTTTTTTTTTTTTTTTCGAAGAACAATCTATAACTTTTTATCCGAAAGACATGTTCTTCCACACAATCCAACTGCAAATATTAGTTTGTACGCAAAATATTGAGACATTTATGTGTGTCCATGTTATTTTAAGACCATAGACTTCTTATAGTTGTTCCTGTAATGTATTAGTAAAGAACTATTTTAAGTATTTTTATAAAAATGTTAGGCCCAGTAGTTTCGGAAATAAAGGGTACGGTAAAAATTCGTCTATTTTCATAAATAACTTTAAAGTATTGAATTTAAAATGAAAAAAAATGAAAATGAATGAATTTAGAATGGTCTGGCAAATTTGGGGTTTCTGTTAATGTCGGGAAATGTCAGGCCATCCTCATTGGTAGTTCGCACTATTTGAGGAATGTGAACACTAGTCAGCTTATGCCACTGATGTACGAGAACTCCGTTATCTCTCTTCCACCTCACGTAAAGGACTTGGGTCTGTACATTGACGGCAGTTTGAGTTGGAATAAACACGTGGCTCAGGTGAGCCAGAAAGTCTCGTTCTCACTGCGGTCTCTCTATAGATTCAAGCATTTCCTCCCATCTAGCACCAAACTCACCTTGGTCCAGTCACTTGTGCTTCCTATTATAGACTATGCTGATGTTTGTTGTTCTGATCTTTCCCAAGAACTTCTAAATAAATTGGATCGACTTCTCAACAATTGTATTCGGTTTGTTTTTGGCCTTCGTAAATACGATCACATTTCTTCCTCCCGTTCTCAGCTTAAATGGTTGCCTATCCGACTCAGGAGGTCCCTCAGATCTCTCTGCTTGCTCTTCACGATTATGAACGATCCATGTGCTCCCGATTATCTAATGAATTATTTCAAAGTGTTGGGCAGTTCTCATAGTCGTAACCTACGAGCTTCCAAGAATCTACTTCTCCAAATTCCTTCACACCGTACCGGTTTTATGTCAAATTCTTACGCTATCTCTACTATAAAGCTCTGGAACGCGCTACCTTTTGGCATTAAAAAAGCTGAAAACAAATTTACTTTTAAAAGAAAAGTTCGTAACCACTACTTAAGTCAGACCACAGAACACTATACTCCTTAGCGGAGTCAGACTAAATAACTCTCAAATGATAGTCTAGTCATAGTAATTATTATTAGGTGGTATTTGTTAAAATATCTATTAGTTTATTTTATTTGTATATGTGTATTAGTATCAATAAAACTATATAAATTCTCTTAATCAAGAAGTTAGTATTTTTGTCATTATTTTTGTACCCTACCACTGTTTTTATATTTAACCCAAAGGTTGACTGGTAGAGAATGCCTTGTGGCATTAAGTCCGCCTATGTACCACTATTGTACATGAAGTTTAAATAAATAAATAAAATGACAAAAAAAAAAATGTTTGGTAAAGTTTGCAAAACTTTTTATTTTATTTTTTTATTTGCCCCAAAACTGACGCTCATATTCAAATTTCAAGTATTTATGCTTATGATAGTATATAAGGAATTTATAACAAAAAAAAAAAATGTTTTGTCTGTCTTTCTGTCTGTTTGTTCCGGCTAACCTCCGAGACGGCTGGACTAATTTTGACGGGACTTTCACTGGGAGATAACTGATATTATAAGGAATAACTACGGCGGACGTTTTATGTTAGAAAAAGCCACGCGGGCTATGCCGCGGGCAACAGTTAGTCTTTCATAAGGAGCTCAACCACTACCTAAATGTTTTATTTTAAGATATTTGTTCCACCACCACAGTTGCAAATCGTTAATTACACACATAACTAGTGCGTAAAGATAACATACTCTTTGTGCGTTTACCTCACGGCGAACTTGAAACCGTTTCGAAACCGTTTTTAACTGTTGAGAAATAAGAATAACATTTATGTAATACAGATTTAAAAATTGTGCATTTTTGTGGCAGTTTTTAAATTTCTGGGGTGTATAAAAATACCTCCACGAGTAGGAGAGGAACATTAGGGATCATTCAAGTATTTCGTAAGCACCAAAGGGGGAGGGGAGTCTTTGCTTTGATTCTCTCTTTTGGGGGTTTTTTCTTGATCTGGATGGTGTCAGCAATATTTATTTATTTATTTACTTTTTTTTTGGCAGCAGCTAGTAGCTTTTAAGTTCATGCCGAACGAGAGAACAGATGGCAGCTAGCATGGAGGCAGCATAGAGGCTTGCCTTGGATTGCGAAGAAACCTAGGTTCTATAAAAAAATATTATAATTACGTATAACTAATATACTATACTAGCTTTTGACCGCGGCTCCGCCCGCGTGGATGTCGGTTATCGCGTAAAAAAGTAGCCTATGTCCTTCTCCATATCCCAGGCTATAACTCTGCCAAATTTCATGACGATTGGTTCAGCGGTTTAGCCGTGAAAACGTAACATACAGATAGACAGACAGACAGACAGAGTTACTTTCGAATTTATAATATTAGTATGGATATGGATTACTCGCCACAAAACTTCTTTTGCCAGACCCCAATACTATACATTATGCTCACACAAACACATTTACCAAAAAACTCATAAATAACTTAACATACTCGACCTAAATAGATTATGAACTAAAGTCTAAGGTGAGAGAACGGCTACTTCAACAGGATTACTCACAAACAAAATCACTTCCTACATACATACATAGCCTAATATTAATATAATCAGTGTACACTCACAAGCAACCCTCACCCAATTTCACAACTTACACTAACACACCATCACAAACACCCACACACACACACCCAATACCCATGCAAGCCTTTAACTGTTTTCCCTTCTTTATTTTAATTATAAACTAAGCTAAATTTAAAATCACTTGGTAGATCGACACCACACAACTCACATGTTGTATAAATCTTATTGCATTAATCCCACAGCTGAACACTGGTAACCCTTTTTTTCTTTGTTTAATAGGTACCTACATTCAAAACTGTCTTTATGGTATACCACGACTACTATCGATAGCGGTAAAAGCCTCCTCCAGCCGTTTCCAAGCTGTTCTGTCTCTGGCGATTCTGCTCCATATTCTGCCTGCTATCTTGGCAATATCGTCGCTTCATCTTTTGTGTGGCTACCTGCTCTGCGTTTTCTGTTTAAGGGATACCAGTTCGAGGTGATTTTTGTCCATCTGTCGTCTGTTAGTCGGTGGACGTGTCCAGGCCATTTCTTTTTATTATTATTATAAGGCAGTATAATTTTCCACTCACTAGCAAATTATTTCAACAGCACGCTTCAACATTAAATATTAAAGTTACATAAACAAAACAACAATTAATTTGTCTACAATTACCGTTTTCACCTCTTAAACACATAATCAATTATTTTTAATACGAATAATAGAGAGTTAAAAATAAAACTCAAATTGTTTTGAACATTATATAAATCATTTGCACATAAATTGTAAAATTATCATATTTTCTATGCCTACTCGCGTTTCCACTACATTTGTATTCGGTAAAACTTTCAAATTATTGTCTATGGTGAGGCCAGAAGTTCGTCATCATCATCGCCTAACCATCTCACAAACATCTTCCAGTTCCTGTCTTACCGGATACAGCTACAATACAAGTATTTTACATGGAGCGACTAACTCTGAGCTCTACAACCAAGTTATTGGGTAACATGATAATACAAAAAACAAAACTTACCGAATTCAACGTTAATTCGATTACTCATTTCAAAGGCGTAAATTACGCTCTGCGTAAATTAAGTCACCGAAATGACGTCGCATTCGGTAAACTCACTTTTATTTTTTATTTCACATAAACCTACATGGGCACTTATGAAACGTCAGGAGCTAGGTGCTCGGTTCCAATTGGTCGTTTGATCGTTTCCTATGGAGAAGATCCGGCAAGAAACTCCACGGTTGCTCTTTAAAAAATAATTGGATTTTACAATGTTTTCAAACTACAGTGTTACTATGTATGGGAGGACAGTGTAGGCCTGCAACAAGTACCAGGTACTTAACAAAATAGAAAATATGTAACATTTAAATTAGATAGATCCGGTCTTTAACATAAGAAACTCCAAGAAAGACAACTATAATATTAACTACTAATGATTATTATCTAAAAAGAGCTAAAAAGAAAAGAAAATGGTTGACCTCTACAGCTTTCTTTAACATGAAAAAACTCTAATGCTTATTGCATTGATGACATGTTATTGGCATTAAAGACGATTACAATATATTATAAGTATTCTTATTTATGGCGTAGCAATGAAATTAAATGAAATCGTTTATTCTGGTAAATATCGGAATTACTTTTACGTCATATATATATATATATATTTTTTTTTTTTTTTTTTTAATAAGCTAGATGAAGTCGACATTTCCTATCTGACTACCCCTGAGATGAAATGGCGAAACAAACTCAGGGTTCAAAGTCCTCTTTTAAAGTCCAGACATAATCTGGTTCAGATCATATGAGGACCATGTAGATCCGTGTCTGAAATGATCTTTTGAGGAAAGAACCACACAATTTTATGTGGAACTGTCCAGTCAGTGCAAGCAATTGTCAGTAATCGTGTAGCTCAACTCAGGATTTAAGGAGCTCAACGACTCGACGAACAATACTGTTAATAAGAATATTATCTATCGATTAATGAATGATGAATATATCGATGATTCCCATAATTTAAATGAGTTTCAACCAGAACTCGGTCAGATAGTTCGTGTTGTAATGAGACAAGAGAAGAAGTTTCAAATGTCATCCACAATGTACCTTAGTGTTAATAAACAGCAGCTTTGTGAACTTTTAAGTATATCGCAAGTCACCGCACAATGTGTAATATTGTTTTCTAGTAGCAAATCGATCAAGTGTTCACTGGCGACCAGTCGGGTATGTCTGCGACCTCGATAGACTGTCAAAATTTAAGATGAATCACGGTCTGATGAAACTGTCGTATTGTGAAGACAAATCTTGAAATTTTTAGCTGTCTACCATATCTGAGTACATGAGTAATTGTGATGAAGTTTCATTCTTCTTTTTCCACCTAAGTATAAGTTGGAAGAATTGGTAGCCCAGTGGTGAAGGCCCCGACTTAGGAGTTGTATGTAGGGGGGTGGGATGTCTCGTAGGTTCGAACCCAAGCAGGCTCATTCATTCATCATTCATTTCAGCCGAAAGACGTCCACTGCTGGACATACTCCCCCAATTGGGGGGGTTTGCCATAATCGCCACGCTTGGCAGGCGGGTTGGCGATCGCATGTCCATTCTCTAGTAAGTCCCTTAGTCGCCTTTTACGACACCCACGGCACGAAATGGGTTGGTGCTATTCTTTACGTCCGACACCACACCGTACCTACCATTACTTTGTGTAAATAATTCTATCACCACTGCTCTCAAAACGTTTAAGGAAAACATTGTGAGGAAACCGACATATCCTAGAACCAAAAATTTGAAGATATATTGTTATATATCTTCGAAAATTTTGCCCCCGCTGGGAATCGAACCCGAGACCTCTGGGTCTGAGACAGGTAGTTTTACCATTAGACCACTGAGGCGGTTAAAACGGCGGGTAGTTACGGGTTACGTTGTTGAATTCGTTACGGGTCGTCAGAAGCCCGAAAGTCTGACAATCAGTCTTACCAAGTGGTATCGTATTTCGGTATAACCCAGTATCTTGGTTGTGTAGGTCAGATAGGCACTATCTCCATGTAAAATACTGGTATTGAGCTGTATTAGGTTAGACTGGAAGCCAACCACAACATGTTTGGGAAAATTCTAGGCAGATGATGAAATAATCTGTCTATCTTTCCACATAAAATAATGAATAACTTATTTAGATACTAAATCTATTTTAACTCACCCATTATTTCATTCAATTTATTGATGGAACATAATAACCGTAAGATTCTTAAACGTATTCATGAAAGAAGAACACACTGGTAACACCAGTAGTTCATTATCTAATAAGCATCAGCTTTCTACTTATAATGATACTTACTTTCCTATAATGCAACCAAGTAATAAATATATTTATTGTGCTTAGTTTTGTAATGCAGAGTAAGTAGGATGGTTAGTACGTAACTCTAATCTTGGATCTAAGAACCATGTTGAAGTAAGCGCATTATATGTAACTTCACTAGCTGCTACTAGAGAATGGGCAGCAGCGTTCTTTATGCATTTTAACACCATACTGCGATCGCCAACCCGCCTGCCAAAAGACGATTATGGCAAACCCCCCGTTTGGGGGAGGCCATGTCCAGCAGTAGACGTCTTTCGGCTGAAATGATGATGATTATGACTAAGCGTCTGTCAGACGTCTTTCGACTGAAATGATGATGATTATGACTAACTGCTGCCCGCGGACCCGCCCGCGTGACTTTTTCTAAAATAATAGTAGTCTTACTTACTCATTATAACATCAGCTATCTGCCAATGAAAGTCCGGTCAAAATCGGTCCAGTGGTTTCAGAGATTAGTCGGAACAAACACAAATACAGAAGAACAAAAAAAAAAAGTTTTTTTGTTATAAATACCGTATGTACTTTTGACATTAAAAACAGACACTTATAGACGGCCAAATATAGACGCAAATAATCATCAATCATTGTTTATGGTCATATTGAAGTTGAGATAAAGACATTAATAATAATAAAGATGATGAGTCCAATATAACATTCACAATTAAAAGTAATTTATACGTGGTGCTCAGTAAATCTCATAATTCGCAATATTGAACACTTTTAATATGAACTTTTTTTTAAATATACATACCTATAAATTTCATTGGGTCTATCTACTACTACTAAACATGCTTGTTTTCACTAACACTGAGTGAGACACATAAATGAATGCCTATTGGTGTTTTGGAGGCTGCATTGCGTATTGGCGACTCTTTGCGAGAAAACAATTGAGCATCAAGCCATCTCGTAAAGCCACTCCACCGATGCTAAAAGTATAGTGTCTGCTTTGATGGTGATAACTACTTCAAGCTTGATTTCGCGCTGTCATTTCATTTATTGATATGTCTCCATTTATTGCCATCGTCAATGTAAACGCAATCACGAGAAAAAGCAGTTTCACAATCACACATTAAAACTTAATAAACCGAAGCACTATTATCGTCATTACAACCTTTTACTATACAATAAATGAATTGAGCAACATTGTCGCAATTCGTTCGCTTGCATTAGTCAATATTGTGGAGTATGTTTTAACATTAAACATTGCTTACACGATGCAATGGTGTCCAATATTGATATTCGTCGAGGCAACAGCCACATTTTGGACCTAAAACTTAAAATAGTATAAAAAGTGAACTGGGTATCCAAGGGATATTCCCAGGACGTGAACATAAACACCGCTTAAGCTGTAGAGCTCACGTGGTAATCGTCTCTTCAAATCGTTTCTACTGACTCGCTTACCTCTCGACCGAAGTTTGGAACCGCCAATGCGTAACATACCTCTTGAGTAGTGACTAAAGAATGAGAGGACAAGTAACAAGGTCCTGCAAGTTTGTTGCAGTAATTTGAGGACAGGAACAGTAACATTAAATCCACTGTGAAATAGTTATCGAATAAGTTACAAAACCACTTTTCAAAACATACCTTACACCTGTCCGTTCAACTAAATCATCGGATGCGATTACACTGCGTTCTACGTCTGTAAATTCAGACACGTTAATATCCGTATCCGAAACCATTCACCGTTAAATATGCGTATCGATAGAAACATTACAAGCACGCACGCTGACCTACGTTCTCGAGACAATACCGACGAAACTCAAAACTATCGATTTTAAAATGCACTAAGTAATAAAGACTCTAGAACTGCTCAATGTTAATTATTATAGTTTGTAGGTAAAGCTAATTTGTATATGGTCATAAATATGCGTGAAAGGAGACGGACTGGCTGCAAGCCTTCGGATTATGAAGGTAATGTTGACTTAAATACAGATGTATAATAATAAATGTCTGAGAAAATTGATGAAAATGAAAAGGTTAGCAAAGTTATAACTTTGAAGACACCGCTGGATAATTAAAAAATTACAGTTTTGTAAGTGTGTATTCTAATCATTGAGGTTACAATTATAAAAGGTCCAGAAGGAAATATGTCTTAATCACTTGTCTAGGAATTGGTTCACATACTCACTCTAGCAAAAAATTGGAGCAATTTTAACACACTTAATTATCTTGAATGAAGTCTGCAAACCAGAGCACATGGCGTATAGGATGTCTCACAGCTAGATAGATCAACAACTAGAATGGATCAAGATTTAAATGAAAAAACCAAAGCCAATGACGCAACTTTGTCCACCGCGACAATTGACTGAACAAACAAAAAGCCTAGAACCCACACATTAATCGAAGCATTCAATCAATTTAGCGGCAACACCAATGTCCATTCTATTAACCCAATTGTTCCAGTAATCTTCACTTAACTTCACTTAGTCTACCGTTACGTCCATCAGACCATCGGTGCAGAAATCCATATCAGATCTTGTAATGCACCAATTACCATAAGAGTACTTTGCAAGGTTTTTCGCAATCCTGTCCATGTCGAACGGAATTTTTATTGCGAGTAAAATAACTATAAAATTATTGTTTTTGATTGGAGTTTTTCATTGGCTTTATAGAGCGCTAAATGCGTTGGGGTACTAAGCATTTTGTTAATGTTTTTGTGGTGATATTACTCGTAGGTATTAGGTACATTCTGTATTTGTGCCATCAAAGAAACTGCTGCTAGGTCAGCTGAATCCTTTAAATGTTTAGGTAAAATTAACCATCACAACCACCGTTTAGAGGGGCTTCTTTAGCTTACGGTAGCTTCGTTTTCTTATTCCAATTTGATTAATGAAGATCAATTTGGTTAGATCCTTACAAATCTGGGCATTGGGTTACCCCGATGAAGCTTCTAGAAACGTTTTTAGCCATCTCAATGTTCGCAAGAGTTAGTCACCACTAAGATATGTATATGATTGTAACTAGATACAACTTAACTAATACTTCGCAAATCGTCAATTACATTTCTAAGATTGTCGATGATGAAACTATGCCTAGACCAGTCACTGTAGTAAACTATTGCAGACTCAGACTCTTGTTTAACAAGAAAGCTTAGCGGGATTTTACGTAGGTGTATGTTGTAATCAAAATATCAGCTTTACAATTAGCTGTAAGCTGCAAGTCTTAATTTACTCGACAATCTAATCTTGGAAGATCTTGGAAAGCTATAGACTTTGGGTCTTTCGAAATACCTACTTCGTCTGAATTATCTTCTATGTTAGTTTTTATGTCCTACTAACAATTTCTCTTGGAAAGTTGTACTGGCACTTTATCTCAGTTTGGTAATTAATAAATCTGGTGAACATTTTATACAACTGTCGAGCTCAAGCCACTCAGGGGTGTTTCTGTATAGCCGTATCTAGAATTGTTTCTAGCCGTTGATGATTACGACATCACTCTCAATTACTGACCTTGGTCAATTTCTCGTATGTTCAGTTCACAATCACATATCATTGGTTGTATTTATATCTCTGTTTTGAAATCATTGATATTGTTTCGTTGCTTTCATCTAATTTTCTATATTTTAGATTGTTATTATTTGGAAATATAATTCTAGAAACAATTGGTTTTGATCCAATTTCTTTGAATGAGTATTGTTCTAGTTCTAATTTGATTTATTATAATGTTTCGAGATCTAATAGTGAGTTGTAAAATATAATGTACTTACCTAATGATGTTATTGTTTTTCTGTTTATTTCGTAAGAGTGAAATCTGTGTGTATGTATTTTTATATCTTGTCTCTTTCAATTCAGTGATAGGTAATATAGCGGTTTTTCTGCTTCCTAGATATTCAAATTCACAATGTTGTGTTCAATATTATGTTGAACATTGGAATCATTCGTTAAAGCACTTGTGGTGACACCTATGTTCTTGCCAAAAGTAGTGATTCTAACAGTAATGTTACTTTTGTTGTTTGCATAAAATGTGGATGTGTGTGTGCTGGTAAATTAAAAGAAATATAAACATTCCACACATTTTTATTAAATCAGCCTCAACTCAAAGTACATGTACTTTGTCAAGTTACATTATAACAAAGCATATAAAAGCTAAACAAGTAATAACAGGTAATTATCTACATCTGAACCGCGCATCAAATAAAATGCTATGCGGTCATCCTAATATTTGTCGACTGCAAAACTACGATATTTTTTTTTTTCTTTTTTAAGATATTTTGGTCAGTTCTCGTTCAAAATGGTAACAATAAAGAAATCGATGTGACTCGACTGTTTAAGTTAGAGCAAAATTCGTAAATTCGTTCAGCAACTCTTCCCGTCGCGGCTACTGTCGCATCATCAGATCAACACTGTGAGCGAACAATACCAACATTCATAAAATTTAGCAAAAATATATATACACTAAAAATACTAATTGATCACATTTCTGAACTTAATCTACAAGGTACAAGGTGAGACCTAGCCTAATGTCACTCAATGCCAACCGTGGTGTTGCTGTTGTGGCTGATGATGTTCATGGTGCTCGTGGTGTTCTTCCTCCTTCTTGATGTAGAAAGGAACATGGACCTTCACGGGGTAAGGCACCTCCTTTACCAATGGGAAGTGCACGTCCTTGTAAACGGGGTAAGGCTTGTCAATGGGAACTTTCACTTCATAAGGAACCTTCTTCTCAACGGTGTAGGGGATCTTCTTGTACACGTCATAAGGCTTGGGCACTGGGACCTTGATGTGCACTGGGTAAGGCTTCTCAACTTCCACCTTGTAGGGCTTGTCGACTGGGACCTTTACTTCATAGGGCACAGGCTTGTGTACGGTGACGGGGTAAGGCTTCTCAACTGTGACTGGGTAAGGTTTGGGCACGTAGACATGGTAGGGTTTGTCGACGGGAACTTTCACTTCATAAGGCACCTTCTTGATGACTTCGTACGGCTGGGGTACTTTGACTTCGTATTTCACGGGGACGGGGTACTTCTTCTCAACAGTGTAGGGCTGGGGAACGTGAACCTTGACTTCATAAGGTACCTTCTTTTCGACAGTGTAAGGAGTGGGTACTTTGACTTTCACTTCGTAAGGTTTGTCGACGTGCACCTTGACTTCATAAGGTACTTTCTTCTCCACGGTGTAGGGTTCAGGGACGTACACGGGGTATTTGACGTACTCCTTAACGGTGACGGGGACTTTCTTTTCAACGGTGTAGGGCTGAGGAACGTGGACCTTAACCTCGTAAGGTACTTTCTTCTCTACGGTGTAGGGAACATGTTTCTCAACGGTGTATGGGACAGGGACCTTCTTGATGACTTCGATGGTCTTAACGTGTTCGTGGTGCTGGTGGTGACCGTGTTCTTCTGAGGCAATAGGTTTCCATCCACCACTTGAACCTCCAAAGTCACCGCCACCGTGTCCGTAGCTTTCGCCACCACCATGTCCGTAGCTTTCGCCGCCACCGAAGCTCTGGCCACCTCCGTGGCCGAAACTCTGACCGCCTCCGTGGTCGAAGCTCTGACCACCTCCGTGACCGAAGCTCTGACCACCTCCGTGTCCGTAGCTGTCACCACCACTGTGGCCAAAGCTTATGCTCTCTCCACCACTGTGTCCAAAACTGTGTCCTCCGTAGCCACCTTCATCGCCACCACCGCCGCCGCCTCCGTAATGTCCGATGTCATAGATGCCTCTCTTCTCTTGTTTCTTGTCTTCGGATGCTGCCGCCTGTTTCGGTGCGCCTTTCTCCTCACTGGCAAAGGCCACCACGGCCAACGAAGCGACCAATACAACCTGAAGACAAAGAAAGAAGAATTAAGTAATTTTTAAGTTTACCATCAAAGTGGGTTATTGATATTGAGTTCGAGTTATGTGTGCCAAAAGTGATTATGCAGCAGAATTTACATACAGTTCAAAATAAATATCAAGTCGACTACGTAACAATAAAGAATGACGTAAAACTTCCATAAACATTAAATAACAATGATATAAGTGGATTAAAATCCTAAGCTACAACCCTCGAATACGCAACAAAGTAAAAGTTGCATCAAACCATTTAAACTCATGTCGAGACAGAATACAAAATTCACACTTTCTCTCGATATAATCTCGATTCTTGATTCCCAACAGCATTGTTAAACTAAGTTAATAAAAAGTTTAATAGTTTGTTTCACTTCCTCGGCTATCTGTCTTCGCATCAATTAGACATGAATTGTTTTATTACGCCTGATATAAACCATGTTAATTAGGATCGTGTTCAATGAATTTTACATTAGATATATTGATGTTAACGACGCAAGAGTGAAACAGTTTTGATTTACACCACTCGGAAACAATGAAATATATGCAGTTTAGGAAACCATTTTAAGAAAAATACAACTTCTATATGATTCATACGACAATTAAGTAACAAACTACTGCAGACAGCAATTATTCCTATTGCTGAGAGACCAATTCAGTTTCCAAGCGTTTATATGGGCGTTTTAATTACGTGTATAAATATTTTAGCTAAACTTTCTACATGTTTATAACTATGTATATTAACAATTAACGAGCTAAAGATAAGGTTATTGTGTTGCCTTCGTAATAGTAAGAAACTGTAGCAAGTTGTGCAATGCTCAACAATTAGGAGATATAATCAGTAAAACTGTAGGTCGATTATCTTTTGTTTGGCTGTCACTATCTGTAAATCTCTGATATTATTTTCATAACTTTGTAATAATAGGAGCAATGAGATTCGGTTTCATATTCTTTAATGAAAATATAAAGTTCTTTGATGAACTTTTATCTTTTGTTTAATACCTAGATCATGAAATGGTCAGGGAAGATAGTGGACACAAAATGTTTCGGACTTAACCACGATAAAAACATTACATTGTTTTTATCGTGGTTAAATTTCAATTAAGAAACTTTCATGTGGCCTTCAAAATGAAACTGGTTTAGAGTGTTTTTGTTTCATACATTCTGACCCAAATATTCAAGGCATTAACCGTCCATAAAATATTAAGTCGTAATCAGAAGCTACCGAACTGACGTAACTCAACAAAGATGACAAATGCGTTAAGTATACGAAGGATTGTTATTTATGACATCACAGAAATATGACAGGATTTAGAAATGAAGCTGAAATTTAACTTGTTAATATACTTTATGACTTCATCACTATTTACATAAGTAAACCCATTCAGATGCATTTTAAACAAACCAATTACCATAATAGAGATGGATAATAACATATTATGAAACACAAAGCGAGTGAGTCTTGAATTCATTATTAGTAGGCTGTTTTAGCATTACGTAGTAGAACTGCATGTTTAAATTGCTGTAACGTTAAGAGCAGGAAGCGATTATATTATTATGAATGATCGAAAGTAGGTAGGTGGCGCCACTTGTCATACAAGTGAATTACTGGCGCAACGAAAGATTAGGAGCGTTTACATTTACTGCTAGAGTTACTTAATTTCCTCTATTTACAGATATCATTGCAGTTTTTAATATCATCCAGTTTATTTGAGTATCAATTTCTCTGTTAAGGTACTAACAAGCTCCACTCTGTAGAGATATTACTGCTGTGTTATTACATTTTACTTGGAATAGAAACCTTACGACCTACAACTTTATTTTTTTCCGTAAGTATATCTTCTCTTGACTTACTAATACTACCCTTAATCCTTAACCTGTGATTTATTGGTTTAATTACTTCTTGGGCCTTAGATGCCTGTTTTGATAGATAAATTATAGCTCTTTCTACTTTGTCTCCTAAACAAGGTTCAAATAATATATAAATAAACGCCCCAATAAAGTTTATTTCTCAAACTATAGAAATTCTCATCTCTATATTCTGTACCCCATCTATATTTCCAAATAAATCTTCAACCCGACAGCTAATAATTAGTTTACTTACTCAACAGTATGATTGTCTAACGAACATTTAACCCAGTTAACCCACCATTACAGCAACAATGTATCATCAAGGTAAATACGTTCTTGTTGTGCACCGTTCTATATTAATTACAACACACACCTCCAGTGAAAGTTGTATGGGGGATTTACACGTGACGTGCTACTACCATGAGTCGTAGTTTTGATAGTAAGAAGAGTGGTTTGTGTGAGCTTTGGATTTGGTTATGATATTGAGTACTTGGTTGTAGTCTATTGTAAAGGCTAAGCAAAAAATAATAATAAAAAACAATATAATAATTAATTGCTCAGCAGTCTTGAATAAATTAGATATTAATTAGCTGCGGTGACATAATAATTTATTTCTATAATCACACTAGCAAGCAAATTATATCATTAACTACTCATTACTCCAACTTAGTTTATGCACAAGTTAGATAAATAAAGTTGTTACAACCTCAAGTAAATAAATAATTAACCCGCACTTTCGCTCCAATTACTTCCTACAAACTTAACTTTCCAAGCGAAATCGCAGCGAGTATCACTAGTACCGTATCCGTGGCTCATACGGATCGGATATCCAGTGTCAATGCTCTCGCTAAACCTGTTTGTGTGATCAGAATTCACGTTCGCGTGAGATTTACCGCGAAACAGCAAAAACAGCTACGGCGTACGATCACCCATACAAATTATATGCGGCCATGTAAACAAAACACGATAATAAAATTTTGCGGTCCTATTTGAAAGTAGAGAATCCGAAATTGTGTCGAAATCATTCCGTGTCTAAATCGTTTCTCGAATAATTTTGTTTTTTAAAGAAATCTGTAGTAAGTGGTGAGATTTATTAAAACTTTTAAATTCGCATAAATCTTTATCTTGTTTAGAGTATCATTGTAATTAAGTTTCACTAGTTAAAAAATCAACGGCAATATTTTTATACTACAATTCAAATAGAATATCTTATTGAGTCATTGATCAAAATTAACATCTGCAATAAATACAAAATAAGTGGGCATTTTTCTACCTTACTTGCTTAGTACAATATTGATACACGATACTATTAAATTCCGATGACATAACGATTATTTACTCGAATAAATCCACAAATTTGACATAATGCCATCCAATTTACTCAATAATTGTTACGTTCTTAATTAAGTTGAGCGATTATGAATCGGATGCATCCGCATGTGTCATAATACGCAGCTCGCGATGCGTGACTTTTGCGTCAGTACTTAACTAGCCGATTATCTGTGTTATGCACTACTGTCATCGATGCATCTCATTGCATTAATTTCAGCTCTAGTGCAGAATATAGCAATGGACCGATGACCTGAAGCCAATGCGGAAGGATGGCTATTGGGTCTCGTGGTGCAACTGGCTGTGGGCTTGGTTTCGCCGAGTTGAATACGCAATGACTAATTATGGTATTTAGCTGACTCTCGTCTGTCAGATGCTTTCATGGCTTCTACGATTATTGGACTACGAAATAAATCGTTTTGCTTTTAGGGATACCTACATAATTCTTTATATCTTAACTACTTAGTTCTACAAGTCAACAGAGCATTTTGTATGTGATCATAAGTATTGTGTTTTCGCTTAGGACAAAATCTGATGTCCAATATTTTTGTCTCCAAGTTTTAAGATCGGTATCCCCAGTTGTTTAACTTAAGCATAATATTCGTTCTGCATAAAAAATAAGACAAATTATACAGTGTGGAATTACAATTTCGTAACTAATGAAATTGTTAATGGTAATCCTTTGAAAACAATTGTCTAATTTAAATTATCTTTATGAATTATTCTCAGATAGATTAGGTAGTGTTTATTAAGAGCTCTTGTTAATAGCTTTTACTCCTTATCAACTGTAAAAGTGTAACCTGAATTTATTTTGACTTTGGTCTTTATTAAATTTGTTATACTTGTGCGCAGAGCTTTCATTATTCCCAAACAAATTATATCTTAGGTGTCAGTCTAAAGAATTAGTTGCAATAAAACTATTGATTTTTCGACTACAATATTCTTCACTGCGTCGTTGGTCTAGTGATCCCAAGCGCTACTGCTGAGCATGAGGTCCTGGGTTCGATTCCTAGGTAGGGCAAAATGTTATTTTGTTTTTCTATCTGGAATGTCTCAGTAGCACCTCGGAGTCTGGATTTGTCGGTTAATGGCAATAGGCTCGCCCCCTATTACATGGGACTTAAACATATCTGGCCCTCCCTTCTAGGAAACAAGGCGTGATGTTATATTATGTAATATTCTTCAAACATGATACATAGATTTTTCAATGTCATTGGAAGAATGAGGCTTAATGTTTCTCTGACTGAATGAGACTCTTCCAATAGTTACAGGAGAGTAAGCAAAATTGGTCAACTCTGTGTTGTCTTAAATAACTTTTTACTTGTTTTCTTCTCTCTTACTTTTCATACCGTAATTAAGGTCTTTCATAGTAAATGTTCCAATTGCAGTAACCTTAAAAAAACTAAATGCTTTTCCTAATACTGCACTCAATCCAATACGGAAAACTATGCCTCTCGACGACGTTCTACTTTCAAAACATATAACAAGCTGATATTATTTTCAAAATAAAACTGCATCGAGAAACACGACGAATAAGGATTTGGAAATTGATAATCGACTAAAAGAGTGGTCGTTTAGTTGATTTTGTCACGCGTACGTTAGTATTTTTGCCTTTATCAATGCATTGTAATTTAGGGTTTCTTGTTTTCAAGCAAGACAGCATGATGATATCGGCGAGTTTACATAATTATATTAAAAGGACACAGGATTTGGCACATACATTTTCTAGATTGATTTGGTTTCTAGGTTGGACTAGTAGTCACTAGTTTCATAGTAAGTCTCAGCACCCAGATCTCTTCCCGAAATAAATTATTAAATCTAGCCCTGTAATTGAATAAATTACAAGTAATCCCCGAATATCGTTATAATATCTTCGCAAAATTACTAGGGATGTACATTACTTAATTTCTTCATAATTTTTAAAGCTTGGTAATCTTAATCTCCTTATTTTTAAGTTAAAACCATAATTGGTCCTAAGTTCCGCACCAGAGTTGAAATGATTATGCATGTAAGTAAGTAATTTGTATCTAAAGACCGTATCTCGAAGCGTACAATTTTCGATACTTTCTAGTTTTAGCAGGAAAGTGAAATGAAAATTATAGCAGAGCCGGTTCTTTGAGGAAGAAAACTGTTATATGATAGTAAAGTATAGTATTATAGAGTAGTATTATGTTATGTTCTTGTCCGTTGTTAGTTGGGGAAGTACAGTGAACTGTAGCGTTGAGATTTCTTTCTTATTTCTAGAAGTAGTGGGATTTTTATATATTCTTAAATAAATGCTAACATTTGAAAGGTGAACTGTGCATTGTTTTATTTTGTTTTGTAATGCTTTGTCTTTGCATTTTAGATAGATTTAGGGTCTATTAGAATTTTTTCTTTTTTTTCTTACGTTATTGGTTTTTAATTTTTTGCTTTTTATTCAGTTTTTATTCAATGTATTCTTAATAATAATTGAACTTCTCTAGAAAAATAAATAGTTTTAATATTTAACTTTTTCCGTGAGAAAATGTGAATGATATAGTTTCGATAAAATATACAAGGTTTCTACACTAATTGCTAGTTTACAATAAAGAAAACTTTTTGTATAAATTAACATCCATTGTTATTGTATGAGGTTTTCTAACCGGCAATCAGGAGTTACTGCTGTAACCGCTAAGCTATTGTTACTAAGTTGTGAGAACCGCAAGCTTTTATAGCTATTTAACTGAAGATCGATTTTCAATATACAAAAAAATTGGTTTATAAAAAAAACCTGTATTCATTAGTGAGAGAGTAATCGTTTATGTAAAAAAAAAACGCGTTTAGTCGATTATCACCCCTAGACATTATTACGCAAAACAATCAAAAACAAGAGACCGCGATAAAAAAGAATACTCGAAAAACCGCACTTATAAACGTTCTATTTTCAAAACTCGAATTCTAAAATGTTTTTTTTTTCACTTTTGGCACAAACACTTGCACTGCACTATTTTGTATCAACTCACCAATAACTTCATGTTGCCGTGTGTCTTCGTTCGTTCGCCGAAGACTGGTTGTGTGTTGCGACCATGTTACCATCTTGTTATATAGCGTCCCTCCCACTTTTGGAACGGCTAAGATACGGCCGAAGAAGGGTGAACGGTTGGGCCCGATAATGACATGTATTAATTGTAACTTGCACTTATAATTTTGGATTCAAAGTTCCAAACTAGAGCACTCTGATGGTCTATTAAAAAAAGAATCGAGATTATAGACAATCGATTCTAATTAGTCGATTATTTGCGCTTAAATGTTTTTTTTAACATTGAAATAAATGATAAAAACTGGTTTGAAGTAATTAAAGAAAGATTCGTACATTAAGATTTGCATAATATAGAAATATGATATTTGATTTTCCACTTCGATTAAATTACATAAACACGATACCATAGCCTTCAGGTAAAATATTATGGAAGCTAAAAATATCATTATTGTCGATTCAAGAGTCTGCTTGTCCAAGGATATTCAAAAGTGTGCCGTGCAAGTGCATACTAGGACCGGTCGTTTCATCTGTCAGGCAGCCATTAATAACGTCTTTGGTATTTACAGTATTAATAGAATTAACGTAACTGTAATGTGAAGATATAATACGTTTCGCCAGGTATTTCAACACTTATAATATTATTAAATTATACAGAAAATTCTTCCGCTACTAACCTACTTATTCAACTTATAGTAACAATACGATTCATAATGTATGACAAATCTAAGGCAATATCAACGTAATTAGCCCGTAGAAGCCAATTCCAGAATGTTTTAAAACCACTGCAGAGACAGTTAGTTGAAGTTACAATAGGACGCGAAGGACCAATAGTCATTGAGAGCGAGAAGTGACCGCAAATCAGAGGCAAATGCTCCCGAGCTAGATGACTAACATCATATACCTACTGCAGTTTGGTGGCGAGGGCAGACTTGATGTGGAGGGCAAATAACTTGATGATCTGTGTCAATCAATGGGCTGAGATGGAACTGAGCTTTTTAAAATGGTGATTGTCATCATCTAATCCTTGAACAACGTACTGTGGCCAACACATCAAGTTACTGTAAACTGTCAAATTTTCTTGTTCGATTTTGAACTTAATTATCAACATTTTAAAGTTTAAAATCGTTTGGAGAAATTTGACAGTTCCGTGTAGCTGATGTGCTCGCCACTGTACCATTGATGAACCAAGAATACCACTGCGATGCTGTATACCATTGAAATTATTCACGTATTTCTTATAAAGACTAGATATAACTTGACGCCTATTATCTTTACGAGAAACTATTAGAACCTCTATCTTATTATTACATTTACATTATTAATTTATTATACATAAAACAAAAGGTTTTTTTGATAAAAAACCAATACTAAAAGCTCAATAATTTAATCATCTTTAAAAAGGTGAAGGTTTCAGAAAAATATGCTTGATAGATTTTACGTGATTCTCAGTTTTTTATCCGCGTTAGACATAACTTTGCAAATTAATTTGACTATGTATTATAAACATAAGCTAAAATATTCATATAATAAGTTATTAAGAAAATGCTCTAATTTAACATATATTTTTTTCCAAATAATTAACACTACTTGTTTAAGCGTGATCTTCAGTATAAAATCATTAAAAGTCGGTTATGGTCGCCATAATGTAATCAGAATAACTTTATTTGAAAGTAAACACATAATTATAGTGAAACCATTTAACCAAATGAATTCGTTTACTGTTTTTTAAGTTGCACCATTAGAGTAATGACCAGCGATTAGAATTTGCGTGAATTTAAATTGCGCATTAAAAATTGCTCGGATGCTCAGAAATGCTGCGACAACAACAATGATGCTTTGTGTACGTTCTAATTGGAGTTGCCATTTCTCCAATCAAATTGACTGATCAAGTTCAAGAAGTACTTTCGATGTAGTTGACTCCATTGTGAAAAAATTTGTTCATGTGAACAGTGTCTGTTTCTGCCGATAGACATCGTTAATTGATTGCTATGATGCTTTACGTTAGCGTGACGCATTGGCCGATGACTCATCAACATCAATAGTACTATTCCATGATATGTAGGGTGAATATCACCAATGAAACTCAACTACGCTCCAGCGCTGTCAGCGTCATCTTTATTGTGGAATATTGGCACTTGAGGCTCTTGAACGAGGTTTGTATGTGCTAATCACGTTCATATTCGGCTGGGTAGCGTTCGGGAAGCTACGCAATATCTTCTTGTCCCTCATACCTCATCACACATACATTGTTTCATACATACATTGAAGCTTAAAATGCCCATGCATTCAACAAATTTCCTTGACAAATCCTTCACTGTCCAGGCCGCTCATTTGTGGAATGCATTGCCAGATCCAATAAAACGCGCGCAATAGTTGCCTGTATTTAAAAGAACACATTACATAAAACATTACTTGTCGTTGTGATTTTGTTCTCGTTGTTAGCTGTAAAAATCTATAGTTTTCATTTATTTTCTTTGTGTAGTTAGTATGTATGTATCTATTATATAGCATATATCTGTGTATCTAATATAGGATATTGTACTGTTATACTTTTTATTTGCACCAATGACAACCCCACTTTATGTCCAGAAATCCACTGTTCATGCCAAGGTTGACTGAAAGAGATCGCAGTGAGCGATAAGGCCGCCCATTGTATATTTTATAGTGTATAAGTTTTTCTTTTCTTTTGTAATGTGTAATCTGATGTACAAAAAGTATATATAAATAAATATAAATAAATTAATATCACAGTGTCTCAAGATGAATTTCTTTAACCAGTGCGTATTGCCAGTGATAACCTATGGCACTGAAACGTGGTCGCTCACAATGGGCCTTATTAGGAGGCTAAAAATCACCCAAAGGGTAATGGAGAGGGCTATGCTTGGAGTTATCCTACATGATCGAATAAAAAACGAAGAGATCCGACCGAAATAGCTCGAAGAATTGCTAAACTTAAGTGGCAATGGGTAGAGCACATTGCTCGCAGAACAGATGACCGTTGGGGCTGAAAGGTTCTGGAGTGGCGACCGCGTACCGGAAGACGTAGCGTTGGAAGGCCTCCCACAAGGTGAACCGATAACCTTATGAAGGCCGCAGTAATCCGCTGGATGCGGGAAGCACAGAACCGGTCGAAGTGGCGGTGCTTGGGGGAGGCCTATGTCCTGCAGTGGAAGTTTTTCGGCTGAAATGATGAATCGCGTTCAGTTTCATTGGTGTAATTCACCATAAATAGTTTATTAGAGCTTGTTGTGAATGAGATATTCCGGGAAAATGCCATCATACGTTTTTACTGCCAAACAGCGTTACTATGTTCCGATTTAAAGGGCATGGGTGCAAGTGTAGTTACATTTAAGATATTTCAGCCTTGTTTAGCTATTGCCAGGGCTGGCATCTTGCGAAGCGTCTGCTAATGCAGATGTCAATAGGCGACGGTGACTACCACTTACCATGAGTGAGTCAGCCAACTTTTAAATAAAGTTGCCACATAAAAACTATATACAACTAGCTGTTGGCCGCGGCTTCTCCCGCATGGCTTTTTTCGCGAGCGCTCTTCGATCGGCGTGTCCTATTACTGGCTGGACGTAGGTACGGGGCGTTGCGTGAGCTCAGTACAGAACACGCAAGCTAACTACTCAAGGTCAATGGCATATAACTGGGCCTTAATATAAACTTAAAAGAACACGTCAGGATATAACCTATACAACCTCTTCATCTTCCCTAAATCAGGAAGTGTCATCAACTTATAGGACACAAAAGTTTAAAATACTTTTCCTAAAAAAGTTACTTTTTGCATAAGTGACAGTATTGCACCCTATGCGAATATGCAGTGGCCTATTTGGGAAGCTCTCAATCGATTGCGTAAGCCGCTGCAAACATAATTTGTCGAAGTGGGGGATAACTGATCCATCCAACACACAGTGCGAATACGGTGCTTCTGATCAGACCATGCCGCACTTGCTGGTGTCCAAAATGCCCGTTCACCTGCAATGCACTTGATGAATGAATGAATGAATGCATGAAAAGAATGAATGAATGAATGGATTCGCGGTTCCGCCCGCGTGGATGTCGGTTTTCTCGTAAAGAATTAGCCTACGTCTTTCTCCATATCCCAGGCTGTATCTCTGCCAATTGGAAATGGGTCCAACTCACCTGCTAATCTACCTACTCATACTTACTCAATCTTAATTTAAATGACTGTTACGTTTTCCAAATGTAGAATCGATTTTCTAATGAAACAGTTGGCCACGGGAGAGTAAACTAAGTACCTACTTTATTTGCAAAACACTAATACCAGCTAACAATTCAGAGAAACAATGGCAGTTCACATTTACAAATAATGAATTACCATTTAAGTAACAAAAGTTCAAAAACAATACAAGTCACGTGCCACAGCATTTGTAAACTCAAAACATAAAATTAGTAAACTGTAAGATTAATAATTAAGATCGTAAAGTAACAAAATACTCTGTGCTCACAATATTACGGTAATCTTACATTTTGTGGGAGATTGTGACACTTATTGGCAAATTACGTCCCAACATTGTGCTGTGTTAGCATTATACTTTTGAATTACATGTAATGCTTACGTTGGATTTTGTTTTATACTGGCTTTGCAGCTGACGTTGCTTGTAAACCGAATCAAATTATTATATCACTTGTCCGCGGTTTCACTTGCATTTAGGGAAACTACATGTATCCGGATGAAAAGCGTCTATAATTTTGAGTTGACTAACAAACATCCGAACTCACAAGCTTCCAAAAAGGCACAAGAGCTTAGCTTTCAAATTCACAGGCTAGAAATAATGATCGGCGGCTTTAATCACCTCCTAAGCGAGGCTGTTTAGGTTTAAATTCAAAGCAAGTATACCTATTAGTAATTTGGTAGTGATTTATTCACTTATTTAAACTTCTCGCACACAATAAGATACAAAGGCGGAGTTAATGTCTTAGGCATTCTCTAACAGTCAACCAAGGGTGGTGAAGAGATAAGATGGCAGGTGCTCTGTTTAAGAGATAATAATAATAATAAGTGCTAGCGACCGTTTTCGGGGGCCCATTATTGAGTGTGCAAGTCACCCCCTGCCATTTTATCCGTGTGTAAAAAAACATTGATCAGGCAGGGGCCATAGTCCTTCCATAGTTTTAGGTAACCAGTCCATATTAACCACCCAAACCCATAGTCCAATATCTTTGTTTCCATATCTTGCAATAGTCCTACACCAACCGGGGGTTGTCCTTGGGTGCACTTGCATAGTGCGTACTGGGATAATCGTCGGTTGGTGCCTCATTCCATTTAAAATTGTCTAAGGGGCCTCTGCGAGTTGGCTTCGGCCCCTCGTACGCCTTCCAAAGATCCGGGACCCCAGGGTCTCGAGATATATAAACGTATAATAAATAATAATAATAAAAATATTAAATAGATAAAAAGTAAAATAAGTACACAAGTACATAAAAAGTTTATAAACTTATAATAGACATACATCCATATTTATTATAATATACAGGGAAAGTTTTTAATCAGTGTGAAAATTTTGACAAATTAAACTTAAATGTGTTTTAATATAGGTACACCTATTTCTTATTTTGATATGTCTTAATACAAAAAAAATAAGTTATCGTCAACGAAAGATGTTTATTTTGAAACTGGTATAATGGATACGATAACCCAAAGTCTCTAATTCAGATAATTTATGTAAACAAAGTAATGACAAGAAATGTCACTATCAAAATGACAGGACACTGGTGCAAAACATTTTATCATTAAACGTTTTTGTAAATGATCATCGATAAAATTAAAGTGAATTAATTGTAAGAACTATGCAAACAAAATACCGTTGCTAAACAATGTTTTGTGTAGTGTGTCGGAAACACGGTATATGATCGTCATAATCAGCCATTTTAAGCCCAGTGCTAGACGCCTCCCAAAATCGATTTCCACTCGAAACAGTTTGCAGCCGTTTTCATCCAAAATGTGGCTAGATATACTATTTACAGTATGAATCTATCTATGAGAGTTGTAATATTAGTGTTGTTGAAGATGTAAAAAATCTGAAAATGTTTGGATCTCCTGTATTGTTACCAGTATCATAAAATATTTTATACCAGAAAATCTCCTTTTATTAATAACTTTGTTTAAAACCGAAAATTTATAAAAATAATTACGGCATGATTATTTTATAAATATTATTTCTTAAAATCAGTACTTAAAAGAAAATGGTATCACTTTTTTCGCCATTTTATGTGAATTACCATTACGAAGATATTTTTTTGTTATGTTATCCCCTTTGTTTACATAAATTATCTGAATTTGAGACTTTGGATATAATCGCGCAACGCGCCGGGGCGGCGCGGTCAGTGAAGCGGAACGGAGTAGTAGGTACCTATCTGTTGTGCGCTCGCCCATTGATATTATTACAAATAGATTGTATCCATATTTTGCTGATTTCAAGTAATATACATATATATCAAATTCAAAGGAAAAAGATGATTGAGATGACTACACTATTTGTTACGAAAATAACTCTGCAATTTCCGCTTAAACGCATACCGACTGGTGGCCGTCCTGATATCCAAAGGAAGCGCATTCCAGAGAATTTCAAATTCCAAGAATGGACTGAATATGAAAGGAAGAATTAACAAAATCAGAAGTATGAGAAGGACAGAGTAGGAGAAGATTGTTGTAAGATTATTTAGTGATTACCACCAATAAACTTTTTTTTTTTGAGCATTTTTCTACAGGCCTTTTGAATTTTCAAGGGTCGGTCAGTCAGAAAGACGAAGGTATGTAGTTGCCAATTTCAAAGCGTAGTAGATTCCTATGGAGAAGAACGGACAAGACACTCCACGGACACTCCATAATACCTACCAAGGAAGTACCTTCCCATCTAGCGTTCAAAAACCAGGTGAAAATCAATGCGTATGATGTTAACAGAACAGGCAAACCAACAAAATTTGAATGCTTTCTGTATTGTAGTTTCACGTAAAAAGATATAAATATGAAATATTTGCTGGTGTTGTGACAGTTCTTTAATCTTGAAACACATTCAATTGCTTGCGCTCATGAAATATATGAATATTTACAAAAAAATAGTAATAAAGAAAAAAATTCCATGTTTTTAAGGAATTTAAAAATTCAGGTCAATTTGAAATATGAAGTTCATGTCGACTTGAGTAGCCGCAATACTATTTTAATAGGTATAAGTATTATTTTGGCTAAAAACTGAGTTAAAAACTTCATAATGAATCTAATAATCGGTTTCGTTATATAAATCCACTAAATGTTTTGTTTCCATTAGTCGATTACGAAATCGATATAATTGACGTTTGATAAGTTGATCGATTAAAATCGACATTAGTTACGATCATATTTTTTAATTCATGAATCCTAGTTCTGCCAATAATGACAGGGTATGTAGAAGGGGTTACCAATCGTAATAAGTTACATAAAGAGAACATTTTGTAAAAAGTATTAATTATGCATGATAATATGCATCCGATAACCACTTATGATCCAATATTACATTGAGTAATATTCCCATACAAGTGTTCTATTGATTTCCTCTTTTCATCATCATCATTATTCAACCGAAAGATGTTCATTGCTGGATATAGGCCTTGCCAAAGCGTAGCCACATCAACCCGTCCTGTTTCCCGCAACCAGCGGATTTTCACGACGTGTCTCGACCTTCACCAACACGTGGTGGTAAAGGGGCTACTATTACGTCACTCACTAACTTCGATAAACATTAAAACCAAATCTTAGGATCCGTTTATGGCCTCTTTTCTGTCAATTGAACTGTTATGTATATCCACCTTTTTTTTTTTGACGCTTATAAATGCATTACGCTCGTCGGGGGACGAGCCGGGAACACCTGGCCATTCCCGTCCGACTCTAGTGGAGGCCGGTGCAATACAGGCAAGGGTGCCCCCGCACCGGTTGCCTGCTGGCCTCCACCTGGGACCCCGCGCCAGACGACCCCGCGTCCAGGCGCCCCTGGTCCCCCCGCGACGGGTCAGGTCAGTGGCCCCGCCGCCTACCACTTTTCGGCCGCATAGGATAGGGAGAGCGGCCAACGCAATACCGACACTCCTCTTCCTCTGCGGCCCCACCGCGTCCGCCATCCAACGGTGGCGACCCTGTCAAGGCCGCGGAAGGTAGGGAGAACGGCTCACGGCAATACCGGCACTCCTCTCCCGCCGCGGCCTCCCACCCTCAGCCGCGATGTCGCCCATTCCACATCGCGGCCCGCCTCAGTTGCGATGTCGCCGAAGCGGCACCGCAACCTACGGCCGCTACGTCGTCGGCTAAAGCCCTGACGAGCGGCCCCCTCCTCGGGTTCCTCTTAGCTTCACCATGGCCCTCCAAGCCACGGCTACTCCGCCTCGAGAACGCGGGAACCCACTGGGGGGGGATGTATATCTACCTAGGGCAAGTCATCCAGCTCGGTAGACACAACTTTGAGAAAGAAGCCGACAGAAGGATCCAGTTGGGTGAGGCAGCGTTTGGAAAACTTCGTCAAGTCTTCTCTTCGCCAATCCCACAATGTTTGAAGTCGAAGGTCTTAAGTGCGTCCTACCCGTTATGACACATGGCGCGGAAACGTGAACACTGACAGTCGAGCCGGTCCACAAATTCAAGGTCGCTAAGCGAGCTATGGAGCGGGCTATACTCGAAGTTTCTTTGAAGGATAAAATCAGAAATATAATTATCGGAAAAGAACTGGAGTTACCGACATACATAGCTTGCAGAGTAAGTAAGCTGAAGTGGCAGTGGGATGGCCATGTGTGAATGACCGATGGCCGGTGGAGCAGACGAGTCCTGTAGTGAAGACCGCTTAACGGCAAGCGTAGTGTGGGACGCCCCCCAGCTATATGGACCGATGACATTAAAAAGGTGCCTGGGACAGATCGGATGCGGGAGGACAGGGTGTTGTGGCGCAGCCTAGGAGAGGCCTATGTCTAGCAGTGGACTAAAAAAGGCTGAGTTGATCGATTGATATACTTATTAGATTGATCAGTGCCGGATTAAGCAAGCGCGGGGCCCGTAGCAAATACTATCGATCCCTTGATCTGCTATGGGTTCTCAATTATAATGTGGTAAAAAAAAACAAGAATGTTATATATGTGGAATTTTATATGGTCTTTGGGATTTGACATCTGGTCTCACAAGCACTGTACCACCTAGCGCGATAAATATTTTTATAGGAAATTGAAAGTTCTATAAAATTTACTTTTTCAAAAGTTATTCGAAATTAAAGTTGGACATACCCTAAGTTGTCAGTATTTCTTTCATCTTCGGGAAACTTATTATTTTTTGTGGAGGTGGGCGGGTTTGGATATGCGGGGCCCCCTTCTGCGCGGGGCCCGTAGCAATTGCTTCTCTTGCTACGTGGTTAATCCGGCACTGAGATTGATTTATGGCACTGGCCACAAACTATGAATAAGAAGGGCTAGCCCATCTCAAAGTTAGATTGAGTCATTCACTGATATCTAAGGAATTTAGGCCCACCTTAGCAAAACATTCTTGGCTTAAAATAATCCCATACTCAAATAGCCTATTTTCATTGGCAAAGTCAATTCCACAGTATAAAATATTGACCTCCAAACAAGTTACAACTAAATTCGGTGCTTCTGATTAGAGTTTGTATTTGATATGAGATGAACCATTGATAGACTGGTCATCTCATTAGAGAGATTGTAAACATTCCTTATATCTAAACTGAAATATTAACGACCGTCACAGCCTTGACACTTGACACTATTACTTGACATTATTACTCCATTTAGCAGTTTACATAATTTTATTGAGTATTATAAATTATGTAATATGTTTTAGAGGTTATGTTGAAGAAAGCTTCTCCCTTCTTACCAAGTTTTTGGGGTAAAAAACCGGTTTTTAATGACATTTATTTGTTTTAATATTTTTTTTGTAGTAAATAATTACTTTCTTATTAAAACTATCTTACGGTACGGGAAACTTTATGCGATACCCTGAACTTCAAGGCTCGTACAGACTAGTGCGATATCGCGGGCGCGACGCGACACTAGTAGCAGAATTTCTTTGTCGGTGCCTGTCGCGCCCGCGATATCGCGTGAGTCTGTAAGAGCCTTAATGGTTGGAAATTACCAACACGCAGCAAGCAAGCGAATCTGCGATTGCGATCAATGGAAAAAAAAAAGAAAAAACTGAATTGCTTCTAAAAAAAAAAAAAACAATTTAAGGTTCAATTCAGGATACCGATGAGGTTTTTCTGCTACACTCAAAAGGTATAAATCATCGTCTTCAGATTATGATTTAAAAAAATAAGTATTCTGCATCGATTTCACTTAAAGTATGACTAACTCTTCAGGAATCATGTTCCGTTGCACCCAACAACTTAGAATTTCGAAATCAATCAGAATATAATAATACAATAATTTTTACACGCGTCCGTTCAAGTGCGAGCAGGATCCTTGAAAATGGCCAGTCACATTTTAAAAAGAATAAAATATCAAGTAAGTGTAGTATGGGGCAACATATCTAGATTTAAAAAAAAAATGGTCGGCCATGATGGATGGACTGATATTCTGAATTTGAATTTTGAATTTGACGTTGCATAATGAACGGAGGTTTCGAAGATAGTTGATTGTAACTTGTTGGTTTAAATGTCTCTAGTCTACTTAGAATCCAGTTTATTTAAGATGGAAGAGTAAATGTAAACTGAAATTGTAGAGGTCATATACAGCAGCAGCAGCTGCAGCAGCAGCTGTTCGGTAATTAATCAAGTCGACTTATCGATCATTTTGCAATCGTAAGAGTAGTAAGTAGATACCAATATATTTTGACATTTGAACAAAGTATACATAAATCATTGCTCCGTATGCGTAACGTAAGTTTAAAAAACGGTATTATCAAGAACTTGGTCAATCCATTGAATATCGTTCTTATTTAAAACGAAAGCGATTGCAAAGATGATGCTAATCCTCATCTGAAGAAAGAATGCATAACAACCTCTGGTGATGCTTAGAAGAAGTGGCCAACTGATTGCTTACTGTAAAAATTTATTTTTATCTATATCTTTATACAGGGTGACATTGAATTCATGGGCATCCTTTTAGGGGTTCATCATACTCATTATTATGAACAATTTTCACTAAGGGACCAACCCTGAAATCGCAGAAGAAGAATCAGCTGTTCCCTATGTTCGCATAGCTCGTCAAAAATGTAGGGAACAGCTGATTTATTTTTCGTGATTTTAGGGTTGGTCCCATAGTAAAAGTTGGAGGATGCCCATGAATTCAATTTCACCCTGTATACACAATTCTTCTGTGCGTGTATATGTGACTGAACTCCTCCTACACGGCTGGACTGATTTGGATGAAATTTTGTGTGTATATTTTAATGGGTCCCTGAATGGTTTAGGACCAGGTGGCGTTGCGATCGAATTTTAGGAAACAGGACGTCTGTCCGGTCAGCTAGTCTTCTATACATATAAATAAAAATCTATGTTTGTACGTTTGTCCTCTATGCATTCCTATACCATTCATCAGATTGTGATGAAACTTTGATAGGGTGTTTTGAGGAAGACCGTGAGGATTTCCGTGCCAAAACAAAAAAAAAGTTCGGCCAAACACTTTTTTTACTTTAACGCAACGCAACGCCTTGGGGTGCAGCTAGTATGTATATAAAAATCAATTGCCGTGCGTTAGTCTCGCAAAACCTCGAAAATGGCTCGACCGATTGTAATGAAACTTTTGTAAGTTGTTCCTAAAAAAAAGGCGTAGCAACGCATTAGCTAGTGTGAAATAAATATAATAGTATAATTTTATTTATTTCACACTAGCTATGATAATATCGATCTTGCAAGTATTTCCACTCCCTCTTTGAATCTGCCAGTACAATCGAAAATGTTGCGATTAAGAAATCTCTGTCTATAATGCAAAAAAAAAATATGCGAGCGGATACATGCATAGATAATTTAATTGAGCAACGCCCACGGAAGTTGAGAGGAAAGAGGTTATCTTAACAAGTTGATAGTAGATAGCTAACTATCACTAAGTGATGATTGAAGCCTGTTTACCGGCAAGTTAAAGTATAAAGTTGCATCTAGCTTACACAAGTTGCGACACAGACTGGCAGGACACAGCAGTGTCGCAATTTGTTTTAAACGAACGAGTATTTGTTGAAAGGAGATTGTACGGGAGTTTACTGAGCTGTGGATGATACATTTGATTTAAACAGTTATAACATTTTTTTTATCTGTGTCTTATCGTTGTGTTGATTGCCAGCATCTAAACCAGGTCACAGATTAACATTTTAAAACACATGGCGCCATCACCCTCTTTGCGGAAAAACCATGGAACTAAAACTTTCAACATTTTCGCAATGAAGATGGTCCACACTCCACAGATAATAGTATATTTACTGGCTGTTTGAGTTTGTCTATGCCACATGAAGGAAATTAAAAAACTAATTACTTTTGTGCCGTGTGGTGCCGGACGTAAAGAATAGCACCACCCCATTTCCTCCCGTGGGTGTCGTAAAAGGCGACTAAGGGACTTACTAGAGAATGGGCAGCAGCGTTCTCTATGCATTTTTAACACCATACTGCGATCGCCAACCCGTCTGCCAAGCGTGGCGATTATGGCAAACCCCTCCCAATTGGAGGAGGCCTATGTCCAGCATTGGACGTCTTTCGGCTGAAATGATGATGATGATGAATTACTTTTCACTCCCTAGAGACTCAAGTGGCCACTTTAGTCCCGCTTCGTAGGGCAATATTGGCGTACTTTTAGAGCATGAGAAGTGAAAAATATATTAAAAATAAACACATTTGGTCTTTTATTCATTTTTGGAATACCTAACTTTTCCTCAATCTAAGTTTGTCAAAATTACCTACCACACAAAATTAAATAACTTAACGTATCATTTTTACCTTAACCCTACAACTGCTCCCATACATATTACTGCATCAACCAAATAGAAAAGGTATCAAATCATCACACGCAAGTGTCAAATCTCTAATCCTAATGCAAGAAATTGCTTCAATCATCACATGTTTTTGTGTCATGGCAATTCAATAGTGGTCTAAGGACTTCCGAGTTCCGTGCCTGACGGGAAATCCTAATTGGTGGTGGAAAAATATTCGCAATGTCATCGAACTTCACACGACGACGGAGAAACTAGTAAAGTTGTATGTCTAAGTATGGTGTTGGTTATGACAGCCGTAAAATTGAATGAAAGCAGTGATTTTGTTTATGTTTTAATGCTATATTTATTAAGAAAGCTGCAGTTTAATAATACTGGCCGACCCTGACGCCCCCACGACCCTCCTCCAGGAGAGCAGTAGGGAGACCAGTACAGTTCGAAGAATACACAATACACGACCGTCATTTCGACCTCGCCGCCGAGGCCCAGCGCGAAATCCCCGACTAAATAGTCCTCCCCGACCCTTGCTCATAAGCGAAGCGTCAGCCTACGCTATAGCTGAGCCTGTAACGTTAAATTCCCCCGATAATAATCATAACCTTGATATTATCCAGCCACCGTCGCCGTCGGTCCCTTGCCGTCCTCTCTCCGACGCTGCCCTAAGCCGAGGTTCGTACCCCACGGGGGTGCCCTTAGTGCGCAGTCGTACAGGAAAGTCAGGTTAAGGAGTCACGACCTCAAAGGTCAACTCTGAGATGTCCTAGTTAAAAAAAAAATTGATTAGCACCCTAATCAGGAAATTCCTTGAGAAAATTCCTAAAGCATTGCTTCATAATGTTTTAAAAATTCGTCTACTGAACAACGTAAATAACGCAAAGAACGTGGCTCAGCTGTCAAAATGAAAGAAATTGCGATCAATTGTCATTTTATGAGTGTTACGCCCCACTCGGTTTCCCTTCGCCCTAGACCCATAATTTCTTATTTGGTTTGAAATCATGATACTGATTCCATTGCTGCACACCCTATTTCCACCAATCATATCAAAGTGCTAAAAAAGACGATCTCTTCTACTAATCTATGGTAACTAAACTATGAATCACCATGGTACCAACAAGATTTACTCAATTTTACTTTCATTGGCTCAATTTGAAACCTCAGTTGCAGTTAACGAGTTATACTGGTAAATACATACTTAGGTGATAATGTGATGACCTAATGTAATACGATATATATAATTATGTAATGTATGAAGCAGTAAAACAATACTCTTTCCGTCTTATGAAATAAATTGTCAACTCAGAAGAGATTTGCATAAATAAACAGCTTTTATGAGAACTGTCGACCATAAAATTATTCAATAAGTAGATAAGTAATAGTAGTAGTAGGTAGTAGCTTTATAAGTTAAGAGCGTTGTCACCGGTCCACTATAGCACCACTCCTTTAAAAACATATTATCTCGTGACTGAGAAGGAATTATGAAAAACGGCTCAATCAACTATATCGGTAAGTGTGTCTAGAATTTTCTAATACCTTTTTTAAAGTTTCATATTGAGACACGAAGCAACAAAATGCGATCTAGAGGAATGTGGCCGTTTTTATTTAGATCGAATTTTGTTGCTTCGTGTCTCAATATGAAATTTTAAAAAAGGTATTAGAAAATTCTAGACACACTTAACGATATAGTTGATTGAGCCGTTTTTCATAATTCCTTCTCAGTCACGAAATAATATGTTTATATCTCGTATAATAAGAAAAAACACAACATCTTACAATCACCGCAAAAGCTTCTAGTACTTATTGCATTAGTAGCGTAACTGAACGCATTGCAGCATCAAACGAAGATGAGTGACATCAATTGATCCCACGGTGTCACGGCTTCGCTCCACATTCGATACTCGTTTGATGGTAGTAGCTTCACCTGTAGCGTAATTTATATTTACAATGTTTATGTAATTGTTAAGGTTAGGTGTCTGTGAGACGTTGAAGCGGAGCGCGGGCTAAGTAGAAATAATCTCCCATTAGATTGAAATCTTTAAAAAAAAGGTTTTAAATAGTCTAGGGAAAAAACATAGGTATTTCTGAAAATGAAAAAGAAAAAACCGGCCAAGTGGGTGTCGGACCACGCACAATGAAGGGTTCCGTAGTTGGGATGAATTTATACCAAGAACAAACTTAACATGTTTTTCAACTGCAAATGTAAGTTGGTCGACTATTACTCGGTAACTTGTAAAGCCTACTTAGCTGTGATAGTTTTCATTTTAACTTCGTTATATTTACTACTGCTGTGAATTTTTTCACGTACCCAAATACAACCATTTAGCTAGCAGGGGGGGAAACTTGACTCTAACAAAAATGTACAATTTAAAGCTTATTATTACGCAAAAGGATCCCTGAATCTAAAAACGGTTTTCACAAACCCGTAATACATTAAACGGCCTATCCAACGATACCCCACACCATAGGACAGACGAGAAAAAAAATATCATCCCCACTTTACGTGTACCGGAGGTACCCTACTAAGAGTCTCTGAGCTAAGCGGCGGACAGACAGACAGACAGACGTACATGATGAAACTATAAGGGTTCTTTGTTTACTACGGAACCCTAAAAAACGTGACTTTGAGGGGATAGAAATTCAAAGAAAAAAAATGATAAAACTGCATTAAAACTAGCTAGTAATTTAGGATGCTTCAGGTTTCCAGAATTCACATTTACTTTTGACAAAATGCTTAGAGCCAGTTGGCAATCGGTACTCATATCTAAGGAGACGACCCTAGGCTTGGATGCACATTATACCCATATAAGTAATCTCTCATCATTATTACCATAAATAATGTTCGCTCAAAATGTCAAGCTTCTTGTATGAAAGTCTAGGTCATTTTAGATCCTAACTCATCATAAATATCGTCGAAACTCCAAATACGATTAAAAAAACCCTGACATTTGGCAAAAGGATCAGACAATAAAAATATGATTATAATAAACAAATTATCAAACATCAAACGTAGGTATCTAAAATTCTATCCATCGGATTAAAATTACGTCATCGTCTTCATTTCAACTGAAATACGTCCACTGCTGGACATTGGCCTCCTTCAAGCATCGCCACATCAGTTGGTCTTCCGCTGTTCGTATCGAGCGAATTCTCGCGACCTTTAGCAGGTCATCAATTCACCTTGTAGGTAGAAGTCCAAATAAGGACCTACCTACAGAAATCAATCTGCCTAGCCTTTTCCCAACTATTATATGTTGGGGTCGGCTTCCAGTCTAACAGCAGCTGAATACCAGTATTTTACATGGAGCGACTGCCTATCTGACCTCCACAACCCAGTAACTGGGTAACACGATACCACTTGTTAAGACTGGCTGTCAGACTTTTGGGCTGCTGACGACCCGTAACGACTGTCAAAGATCTACGAATGACAGCCGGGACCAACGGCTTAACGTGCTTTCCGAGGCACGGAGGAGTCTCGGTATGTAAAGATGGTCACCCATCCACGGACCAACCCCGGCAAGTGTAGCTTAACCTGACGAATCGACCCGTGCGGCTGTTATTACTTAGCCACGAGCTCCTCAAGGACCTACCTACAATACTCCTTAAAAAAATTACAATATTAATAACCCGCTAAATGTCATTCAATGTGGTGTAGTCCTGACGTCATCAAAAAGTAGGTTCATTTGAACCAGTTTTTTTGTACAATCGATGGTAGATTTTAAGTCATGTTCCCATTGCGAAATGTTCAAAGGAACCGTTCACTTTAAGACGTAACTTTAGAGGTGATAATACTGTACATGGGTGTACTCGCGACTTTGGTCGTGAAATTATAATGTTATTAAGAGTGCTGTCTCGGGTCCACTAACGCTACTCTTTAAAAAAAAATTAGAAATATGAAAAACGGCTCTATCAGCTGCCTCGGTAAGTGTGTCTAGAATTTTCTAATACCTTTTATAAAAGTTTCATACTCGTATTGAGACACGAAGCAACAAAATTCGATCTAAAGAAAAACGGCCACATTCCTCTAGATCGTATAAAATTTCATATTGAGACACGAACAAAATTCGATCTAAAGAAAAACGGCCGCATTCCTCTAGCTCGTATTTTGTTGCTTCGTGTCTCAATATGAAACTTTATAAAAGGTATTAGAAAATTCTAGACACACTTACCGGAGACAGCTGATTGAGCCGTTTTTCATAATTCCTTCTCAGTCACGAGATAATATTTTTTTAAAGGAGTGGCGCTAGTGGACTCGAGACAGCCCTCTTAAGAGCAAGGATCGCAATTTTTAAGTTATAGTTTGTAGTATGTGTCAGCCGTAAAATTGAATCGCACTTATGGAATGATCTGAAAACTATTCAAGAGTAGAAGAACTTCTTATAAAATAATTCGTTTGGAAAGACCTCCACAACCACCATACCCATCACATTCATAATATGCCACTACATAATGTTTCGTAAGTCACTGATTTGACTAACGGGGCGCCAGCGCTGCCTAGCGGTTTTGAGGAGTGGCTAGAGAGGCGCCAAGACGTCCTCACCTTTCGCCTGACACAGGTCCTCACCGGACACAGTTGTTTCGGGAGGTTCCTGTTTCGGATTAGGCGGGAGGAAACGCCCGGGTGTTACCACTGTGTGGATCGCCAGGAGGACACGGTGGTGCATACGGTGGCGGTCTGCCCGGCTTGGTCAGAGCACCGCCGTGTCCTCACGGAGGCGATTGGCGGCGATGATCTCTCGCATCCGGCCCTGGTCCAGGCCATGGTCCGGAGCGAGAGTGCATGGGAGGCAGTCACCTCCTTCTGTGAAGCAGTAATGCTCGTGAAAGAGGAGGCGGAATGCGTGAGGGAGCGGCAGTCTGTGCGCCCCCACGTCCCTAGTCGCCGCAGGAGACGCCCTGGGCGGCGGGAATCGATAGCCGATTCCCGGCCACCGTAGGCGCGGGCTTGCGGACGGCGAGCTATGGGCAGCTCGCCGTCCGGTAAGGATCAGGCCCGGGTCGACGGCGACGGCGCGTTGTGTTCCACGCGTGCCTCAAAGAGATGTCAGCACGCACTGACGGGGTCCGTTAGAATCGGTGCCTGCCAGGGTTGCGGGTTTGTCCGAAAGGGATACCGTGGCCCTGGCACACAGGCAACTGAAGGAACACGGGTGGGTTTTAGTCAGTAGAAGTCTGACACACCCTCCCGCTACGCCCAGAGCTGGAGAAGTTATTTGATAACAACCCAAAAAAGCGCTGCCTAGCGGCGCTCTACAGAGTCTACAACTCAACGCTCGACCGGAGTTAAGTTCAGTTGGTCAATAGCCGTCGAGCAGTGAATACGTTTAGAAACTATCGCGCGTTACGTATAGTTTTGTGGTGTACCTATAGGGTGTGAATTACTAGTGTAATTAATTTGATTGTAAATTATAATTTGATTTGAACTGCAAACAGTTTTTCTATTGCGCAATAACCAACACTTTCCACAGTACGCCAGCAGTAGTTTAAATATGGCTGATGGTAAAGAGAGAGCGACGTACTTTCTACGTCATATAAAACTACTGTAGCTTTTCACCGTAGACTGTCGCTATCAAAGATAGCTTGAATAACATGCACTGTTGGTAAAATAATCCGATCCAGCCTGTCCCTTGCTGTACTCCCCCAGCGACGCCCTAAGCCGAGGTCCATACCCCACAGGGGGTGCCCTTAGCGCGTAATCGCTTAGTTTATAAGCTCTGGCTGGAAACATTAATTTATTGAGGCACAGGAAAGTCCGGTTAAGCAGACGAAAACCTCAAACTCAAAGCATTTACTTCAAATAAACCAATTACAGGCACTTTTGAATTGTCAAGAGGTCGGTCAGTCAGAAAGATGAAGCTAGTTGCCCATTCCAAAACGTAGTAGGTTCCTATGGAGAAGAACGGGCAAGAAACTCCACGGACACTCTTTTAAAACAAAATATTGTTACAAAAAATGGGTTTAACTGCGAGATGCCTTACATAAAAAAAACAGTCATTTAATCTATCAGTCATTATGAATCATGTGTGTTATGTAACAGTTGTAATAGTTCTGCAAGTTTTGATTGCACACGACACGACCCATAATTTTAGCAAAACAGCCACCAAAAATGAAAAAGATTGAAACGCAGATAAGATTTCAATTCCACTTATATTTTTCTAGGTCTATCAAAATTGAGGTGTATGAAATAATAATTGTAGACTGCCAAACACTTCTATATGAACTTGTTTTGTTTGTTAAAATAACAGATCTAATTTAACCGTCTAAAGAAAACAATGGTACAACAAAACGCCCAAGACGTTCAGACAAACACACGCCAGCTTTCAATATCTCGCGGAATTTCTGAATTTCTGATCATAATCTCGAGTTCCACTTTTAATTAAATTTAATTGTTTGCTGTTATCGTTTCTTTATCAAGTTGGAAATACTTATTAAAAACCGGCGAAGTGCGAGTCGGACCACGCACAATGAAGGGTTCTGTAGTTTGGATGAATTTATCCCAAAATCCCAATAACAAACTTAACATTGTAGTTAAAAACATTTTCTACACCCTGCTGTGAATTTTTTCACACATTTAAATACAACCATTTGGCTGGCTGGGATCTAACAAAAATTAGCAATTTAAAGCTTAATATTACGCGAACGGATCCCTAAAACTTGAAAAATGGTTTTGACAAACTCATAATATTTTTGAACGGCCTATCCTACCCCACACCATGGGATAGACGAGAAAAAAAAAAAATATTTTACCACTGTCGGCGTGATTAATATATATAGTTGTATACCCATACCAAGTTACAGCTTTCCAGTACTAAGAGTCTCTGAGTTAAGCCGCGGACAGACGGACAGACGGACATGGCGAAACTATAAGGGTTCCCTGTTTACTACCGGAACCCTAAAAAGTGACCAAACTTGTTGACAGGTTACCGCATGTTTATAAGTATAGTACCGATTAAGGCAATTAAAAGTACTACGGAATGTGAGAAGTGTTACAAGTAAAAATGAATTTTAAGTAGCTGTGCATAGAGAGGCAATTCATCCATCATCATATAACTCAGCCTACCGCAGTCGAAGGCCTCTAACAATTTTCACGACTGCATTTAATTTTCCACCTACCTACCGCAGTATCCGGTCGAAGTAAAAGGGCACCCCCACTGTGTTTTTACCGCTTCCCAATCTCCACGCTAAAATATGATCGCACCGCGCTGAATGCAATATTGCTCGTAGGATCAATGGTGGTTGGACATTGGTCTTCAGCGAGCAATGAGCAGCTCGCCGTCCGGTAAGAAACAGGCCCGGGTCGACGGCGCTTTGTGTCCCGAGCGCGCCTCAAAGAGATGTAAGCACGAACTGACGGGGTCCACTAGGATCGATACCTTCCAGGGTTGCGGGTTTGTCTGAAAGAGATACCATGGCCCTGTTACACAGGCAATTGAAGGAACACGGGTGGGTTTTAGTCAGTAAAAGTCTGACCGCTCCGTCCAGAGCGGGAGAAGTTTTTTGATAAAATTTCCCACCCTATACAAAAGATTAAAAAAAAATTATCTTTTTCAAATCAAAGCTGACACGTTGCTACTAATAATAATAGTCCTAGGATATGCGCTTGCATAGTACATACAGGGATAATCGTCGGTTGATACCTCGATCATTTATTTAATTTTTTTTTTTTTTTTATTAATGTTCAAAAAGTAGATCGCAGAGTTTAAAATAATACACTAAGAACCACAGAAGCCTTTGATGGCTTATACATGGCTAGTGAGTTCGAAACAAAAATATATTTAATATAGGTACTTACTACAAAAAAACTTGACGGTAAGTTTGTAAGTTTTACATTCAAAGAATATTGCAAGTCTTTACTCTTTATTTCTTTATCTTTATATTTAAAACATCTATTGGTCCTCTGCGAGTTGGCTTGGGCTCGTACACCTTCCAAAGTTCCGGGACCTTAAAAAAATCTTATTACTCGTACATATGAACTTCCACTAAACTTCAACTATATCAGGGATTCAATTCTTTTCGTTAATGTATTGACCTACATTAGCTTCCATATATGTCATCTGCAAAACTTCAATGCAAGTATTCTTTGGAGGCACTTCAGCGGGACCCTATTAATTTCTAATTCTGTATTTTCTTCTTCAAAATTATATTTTGTATCTAGTCTCACAGTTAAATGTAGGTGTGCGATAGATACATCTCTGCCTGATACGTGCTGTTATGTTTGTGTGTCTCACAGTTAGCCCATTCGTCTTAGATACCTTTATGCTTATCGTTTTCTCTACAAACTTCACCTTACAACTCATCAAGCATACATACATTAGAAACCTCATTTATGCACTGTAAGTTACTAGCGCCAAAAAAAAAAACAATAACACTACCCGTGCCCACATTAATTGCAATCACTTTCGCAACATGATTATCATTACATACTGCATACTTTTTATCTTTTTCTTATAGCAACCTACTCCTAATTACGATTTATGTAACTCTGATTTATATAACGCACACATATATCATAGACATACCATTGGTAAGTAGAACTTGGTATTGGTATTTTTAAATTATACTCTTTCGTATGAAATGATAGAGATTGAATCGTTATTGCGAAATTAGAGGCCCCTAGGTATGCACCAGATAGCTTTATTGATTTTATTAGCAAACATGCCAGGTCTTGGAGAAGATTTTAATCTCTGATAGCTAAGTAACCCAAATATATCTTGCAAAGTGTTTCATCATCATCATGAACCGGGGCAGAAGCCGCACCAAATGCTCTTCGAAGACCGGCCGTCCAATATTAGCGTAAGATACTTTATGCGTCGGCCCATCCGGTATCTCTGCTCCTCGGCATTTTATAGCATCATTGTAGTGCTTCGGTTTTATAAGGCGCTATCTCTATAGAGATAGCGCCAAACCAAGGCGCGATAAACCAAGGCATTCGTGACGTAACGAGTTTTGCCACCCCGAGTTCGGCAAGCCAGCTAACAAGAGTGTCGTCTGCGTAACAAACGACGTTATATAACACTGACGGGGAGTTCGATGACGGGAAGTCGACACGAAGGACCAAACCCGACCCATGTGGGACCCCACACGTAATTTTCATTTTACGAACTACCTTACCTTACCTTACCAACTAACCAACCAACCAACTTCCTAATTCGTCAAATTATGACATCTTAAAATAACAACGTTATGAAGCTCCATACTTTACTCTGGAACCCCAATTTATTTGATGCCCAAACTGTGCTATTTTCCGTAGAGATATCAATCATCTTGATAAAACGGATTACTCTCTTCAAAGCTGCCATGGTCTGTTACATAAATACCAACACAATATTAGTAGCTGTACGAGTATGTGTAGATGGTTTTAATCACCTAGCTAGTCGGGCAAGTTCATCTTATGCAACTTTAATTGCAAGGTCTGACAACGCCTTTCATTCAACACTTCGAAACTAATCATTTAATGCAATATTTTACTACGAATAAGTTTCAATTTTATCTTCGGATAATTGCTATTTAGTATCTAATCTAGAACGAATACACGCGAACTTGATTTTATTGACATAATAAATGGTAGTGATGAGTCTATCTGTATTCTACCCATGTAAATCAACCTGAAGTTACAGATAATAACGGTCATATAAAACCAAACAGCCAATCCGACAATTAGTATAAAAGATTTGTTTCAAATTGAAGTCAAAGTCAAAGTCAAATCATTTATTTCAAATAGGCACGAAGATGCACTTTTGAACGTCAAAAATTACATGAATAGTTAATTGATTCTAGTTGCGCCTTCCAAAAGGTAGTTATGTATGGAGAAGAATGGGCAAGAAACTCCATACTTACTCTTTTAAAATGATAACAATAGTTTGTAGTTTTGTTTGAAAATGATGAACACAATGATCAAACCAGAAGCTTGCTTAGCCAAATGAGAAAAAGAAAGAAACAGATTTTTATCAAAGCTAAGCTCTACTTGATAGTGAAGCTGGGCAAAGCGAGATAATCAAAGAGCCCTTTTTAGGGTTCCGTAGTCAACAAGAAACCCTTATAGTTTCTCCATGTCCGTCTGTCTGTCTGTCTGTCTGTCCGCAGCTTAACTCAGAGACTCTTAGTACTACCAAGCTGTAATTTGGTATGGGTATACATATAAATTACGCCGAAAAGTGGTAAAATAAAATCTTGATAATTGTATTTTTTTAGAGGGTATCTCCGCTACACGTAAAGTGGGGATGATATTTTTTTTTCTCGTCTATCCCACCGTGTGGGATACCGTTGGATAGGCTGTTCAAAAATATTGAGGGTTTGTGAAAAGCATTTTTCGATTCAGGGATCCGTTTGCATAATATTAAGCTAAATGGTTGTATTTGGATAGGTGAAAAAATTCACAGCAGTAGTATATATAACAAAGTTCAAAGGAAAACTATAAGTAACTAAACTAAACTATAAGAATAAGTTAAGTAGACTTTACAAATTACCGAGTAATAGTCGACCAACTTACATTCACAGTTGAAAAACATGTTTTATAACTACAATGTCAAGTTTATTCTTGAGATAAATTCATCCTAACTACGGAACCCTTCATTGTGCGTGGTCCGACACGCACTTGGCCGTTTTTATTTCTTATGATTATTCACCTAAGAGGCACTCCTTTAAATTATAACCAGCTTTTTATTTATAAATACTTGTAGCAACAATAAATAGCATTTTAATCTATTTCAAAGATATGCTACGTCGCTACTTGCTGGTAAAGCAACTATATCGGATAATTGAGTGTTAAATACTCGTAATATATACACCGTGGCATTTTAGTCGTCTTACAAAGACAGCCCACTTCATGTATCCGATGACTACTAATCAATCAGGTAAAAAAAATTTTTTTTTTGAACATTTACATTTTGTATTTTTTTATTTTTATTATTTATGACGCATGACATAGTTTAAAACACCCTGTTACGAGTGCAGTCCGAGCCTTGTGATACAGGGGCGCCGCAGAATGGATTTAGATTAAGTTTAAGTTGCAAATAGTAAGAAACACATTTTTGCGTTAGGGTGAATGAACTCTGATAAAGATGTCGACGCTCCATTTCGCGGCGCCCTTGTAACACAAGGCTCGGACTGCACTCGTAACAGGGTGTTTTAAACTATGTCATGCGTCATAATTAATAAAAATAAAAAAATGTTCAAAAAAAATTTTTTTTACATGAATGATTAGTAGTCATTGGATACATGAAGTGGGCTGTCTTTGTAAGACGACTAAAATGCCACGGTGTATAATGAATGGTTTTGCTAGATACTTCCGTCATTTTACATCCAGGCGTAACATTTTGGACTATATTTAAATAAGTAGCGTAATCGGTGACAAGTGACAAGTCTGTAACCTACTTAGAACTTAAAGATTCTTGGTGTGTGGAAGCATTATAATTATGCAGGTACATAGCATGTTGCAACAGACAGCGGTAGTACTTTTAATTAATATCGATATCCATGTATATATGTCGCAGTACGATGGTTTAAGCCGCGATATAGTTATATCCCTAGGGATATAGCTGTATACCGTAATATCGTTATATGAAAGCGATTCATAACTATCTTACTAGGAATATAACTATGATACGAGCATGATCTAGTAATATAACTATCTTACTAAACTTATATAGTGAAATAATTATAAGGATATATTTTCCTTGTCACCCTATGTAACTGTTCTACATTTATATCTGTAATTTTTATGGTGTACATAATAAAGAGTATTCTATCTATCCTTGATTTGCACAACTTGTTACTAATTTTAAATAAAACGGTCCAATTCAACCTCCAAAAATCTCTCAACCTCCACGGTCCAAAAAACTTTTTTTGAATAGGTACTCAATCTTCTCAATCAAAACAAATGTTATAAGTAGTCATTCACATAAAAAGACGTGTGGATTATAAGTATTTAGTTACTTACCTAATATTTTATTGTAGATCCTAGACCTACATTTTAGTATATATTTTTTTTAATTTTCTGTCTTTAACGACCACATTTTTTCAAAGACTTGAACCTGGGTATCGTTTTAATGGTTTTAGAGGGTGCTAAAGCCGACAGTGAGATCAAAATGAAAATACAAGATTCAAGATGTTTATTACTTAGATCCTATTTTTGTTATCAGTGACCACGAAATCCATGAAAATGACACACAAGACAAAAAAAAAAAAAAAAATTCGCCACTGCCATCTTTGTTTTCCATTTTGACCTCACTATCGGCTTTAACACCCTGAAAACCCATTAAAACCGCACCCACGATGTAAAATTTGATTATTTTCGCAGTTGCGATCCTGGATTTTCATTATGACCTCACTATCGGCTCTAGCATCCTCGAAAAAATTGTGACAGTTTTCGCAGCTACCATCTTGGATTTTCGCATAACGCTTATGAGTTAACGCTTGTATTAATTTCACTATTCATAAAACCATACCAGGGGTTATATGGAAATCGACCTTGACTGCATTAGATATCGCTCAGAGAAAAACTTGGAGCGACCTATTTATTTACAACCTGTCTGCACATCATAATTCACAGCAAACAGGAAGTTAAAAGTTAAAACCCAGTTTTTAAATTAACTATTCCGATGACATAAGAACGCATAAACAAAACTGATTAACTTTACTTAAAACTGTAACCTTTTACCTTTTAATGAAGTAGCTATTTATAATACCTCACAACTTAACTACTCAATTAACATACTTTAAGTGATTAATTCTCAAATATGATAATTACGGATTTTTGTCGCGCTTTATATAATCATAAATTATAATGTCTCTTTCTACTAATACATAGGTATCCTTGTTCTTGATGCTCCTCATTTTTAGAGGTGCTGTTTATCGCTAATCTTACCTACAATGGGTCATTGAGGTGACAATGTCAATGGCTGCCCTTGACCTCAACTCTGTTCCCATAAATGTATTTTTTTTGACACTACTTACTTATATATTAACCTTACCTATACTTATGCTTTATGTATGTATTTATTGTATATGTAAATGGTACACCACTGATTACCTGCAGTATTGTCTCTCCTTCTACTTTTAATCCATCCAAAGGTTAAATTGTCTGTAAAAGATCGCTTTTAGCGATAAGATCGCCCATTGTGTCACCCTATGCAACATTTCAACATTTATATCTGGTATCATAATAAAGAGTATTCTATCTATCTATCTATCTTACCAACTTTAATAAAAATACTTAGTCCCACATTTCGACCAGTCCTCAAATCTTGTCCTTTATCTGTAATACATACCTTTGCAGGTATGTTAATACTTATTACAGATAAATCTGTGGACACTATACCAACACTTACCTTACCAACTTTAATAAACTTCTGCTTTTTAAACACAGTCCAATTTAATCTTATTTCCGGCAAGAAAGTGTTTCAGTTAATATTCTCATTAATTAGTTGTTTTATAAGACTGTTGTTATGCATATGACGTTATTCTGGTCTTTTTTCTCGTTGAAATTTTGTTGGCATCGGATATGACAATATTGTTTACACTAATTAGGTTTTTTAAAGCTGCTATGTCCGCCGTTGAGTCACATATAAGTAAAATGACAAGTTGGAAGTGAAGCTGATTAATAATTTGCTTGAGGTATCCAAAAGCAAGATAGATCGACAATTATATTGCTTATGTCTTTTAATGAAAACGCACATATTACAGACGGACACTCACAATAAAAAACTAAAATGGCAGTGGGCAGGTTACACAATCAGAAGCAGTTTAGAGAACAGTACCCGAGAGAAGGAATGAGGAAACGGGGAAGGCCAGTGCGTAGATGAGAGGATGATCTCAGTTCGTCGACGGCAGGCGCCACGTGGAGGAGAAAAGCACAAGATCGTGGAATTTTGAAGGGTCTGAGGGAGGCCTATGCTGGTGACCAAGACAAACCAACCGGTATCTTTTAGTCACAGTAAAATAAATGTAAAAAATAGTTTTAAGTTTGTTAATAAAGGCTATTTGAATTTGAATGTCTTTTAATGTATCAACTGAAATCTCAGGACAGATTAGCAGTTTGATGATGCGTGTGACTAGTTTCAATCACTTAAAATACCTACCTAGGTATAATCCAAAATTACCATGTTCAATAAAGTTCTCTACTTGTAGTCTTTTCTGCTTAGATAGTAATCTTTTCACAGCTGCTTAATTTCAGACATGCACATTGCACTCTCTTTTCAGGGTCAGATTTGTTACAGTTTTGAGTTCTATACGTATTATCAGTGGAAAATAATACTTAGACATGCACTGCACAGTAGATACTATAGAGGTTGTAGCCTGACATGCTGTCAACATGCAACCTCGGCGAGTTTAAGTTGATGGCATACGAGACAAACATTTTAATTTATATTTATACCCAACGTCTCAAATTGAGATAATTTATGTAAACAAAGGGGATAACACAACAAAAAAATATCTTCGTAATGGTAATTCACAGAAAATGGCGAAAAAAGAGGTTCCATTTTCTTTTAAGTATTGATTTTAAGAAATAATAATTAAAAAACATTATCATACCGTAATTATTTTTATAAATTTCAGTTTTAAACAAAGTGATTAATAAAAGGAGATTTTCTGGTATAAAATATTTTATGATACTGGTAACAATGCAGGAGATGCAAACATTTTCAAATTTTTACATTTTCTACAACACTAATAAATTACAACTCTCATTCGTAGATTCATATTGTAAGTAGCATATCTAGCCACATTTTGGATGAAAACGGTTGTAAACTGTTTCGAATGGAAATCGATTTTGAGAGGTCTACGTCTAGCACTGGACTTAAAAGGGCTGATTATGACGGTTATATGACGTCTCCGACACACTACACAAAACATTGTTTGGCAACTGTTTTTTGTGTGCATAGTTCTTATAATTAATTCACTTTAATTTTATCGATGATTATTTACAAAATAAAAATGATGATAAAATGTTTTGTGCCACTGTCCTGTCATTTTGACAGTGACATTTCTTGACATTACTTTGTTTACATAAATTATCTGAATTAGAGACTTTGGGTATAGAACAGAAAAAAGATTAGATGGTCGGCTCCCCAAGCTGACAAGCGGATGTCTTGAGATAAAAATATAATAATTGTAAAAATATTCAAAAATGCAAGTGTTTTTTACTAAGGCGAGGTTCTTCAATTTAACCTCTAGTAAATGTAATTTTATTTAGAAACGGTAATGATTATAAACACGTGAAAAAATGATATGTTACTTTTGAGACCTTTCTGTAGGTACGTCGGGTACTCGTTACATAATTGGATAAAGTTCACTCGATAGAAAAAAAATCCAAACATACCCTTATTTTGTAGATTAAAATCATTTTATTTCAATATTATACCACATTATGTATTGAAAATTACATCAAAATAAACGTCTATGATGATGTAATGTCCGTCGGGTTTAACATTTTTAATATCGTAAAACATATAATTTTACACCCAAAATTAATGAAATTCACGGCACAATTTACTCGCGCCAAGCTGCCACCCATAGAACAAAAATACACGCTCGAAGAACCTCGCCTTAAGGTACCGTTAGCTCGCGGAGAGCTACCTATTAATTGAACTAACTATCAACTTCAACAATAAGGAATAAGACGAACGTTTAACATCGTCGCGCGTCATGAAATATAACAGATTAAGTAACTGCACAGATGGTGCTGCTCCGTAATAGTTACGAGCAGCAAATATCTATAACGTAACGTATAATAACAACACAAGTTTATGCATTATGCGCTCGCGCCGGCTTGTAATCATTCATCATTGATTTTATACACTTCTAGATCTTTCAGGTTGGTAGATTGTTGTAGGACTATAGCTTATGTAATGTCTAGCGAGTAATTAATTATTTCTAAAAAGCAACTGTACTGAACTGAAACAAATGACAAACAAAACATCAGTATCAACATTCGGAGCAAAGAACAGTTGCATATACAAATGTAAGTACACAGTCAGCTACCAATTGCTGACTGGCTAATGTAGCATATATCTGTGTATCTATTATAGGATATTGTACTGTTATACTTTTTATCTACGCCCATGCTATAAATCATCTATAAAGGTTTCTGAAACAGTTAGCTTATTGCCAACATTAAAACACCCAGTGTCATAGTAACCATAATAGCATCCAAACGGGAGTTATAATGTTGTACTGAATTTCATAATGCAACTCCATTGCTTTTACGAGGATGATGATCCCTTCCTTACTCATCAAACAGATGAGTAAGGAAGGGATCATCATCCTCCCTTCCATTCTCACTACTCAATTCGTGGTATCTTTATGAATTTCAAAAAAAGAACACTATCACGCACGCGCGTTTCACTATACTATACCATAGCGTCGTATCCCGCCATTTTTGTTCAATATTAGTATTGTAAAAACTGTTTCAAAACCTTTTATAGAGGATTCATGTCATGGGTGTAGATAAAGTCTTGTATGCAACTGTAATAATTAGGTATTAAAACACTCATGTGATACTATTATCACACTCGGCTTCGTCTCGTGTGATAAACCCACATTCGTGTTTTAATACCCCTTATTATAAAACAGTTGCATAAATAACTATTATTTGCACCAATGACAACCCCATTGTATGTCCAGAAATTCACTGTCCATGACAAGGTTGCCTGAAAGAGATCGCAGTATGCGATAAGTTGGGCACGCCACAATTGTGGCGATAAGTCCCCTCTTTAAGGAGTGGCTAGAGAGGCGCCACGGCGTCCTCACCTTTCGCCTGACACAGGTCCTCACTGGACACGGGTGTTTCGGGAGGTTCCTGTTTCGGATTAGGCGGGAGGAAACGCCCGGGTGTTACCACTGTGTGGATCGCCCGGAGGACACGGTGGAGCATACGGTGGAGGTCTGCCCGGCTTGGGCAGAGCACCGCCGTGTCCTCACGGAGGCGATTGGTGGCGGCGATCTCTCGCGTCCGGCCCTGGTCCAGGCCATGGTCCGGAGCGAGAGTGCATGGGAAGCAGTCACCTCCTTCTGCGAAGTAGTAATGCTCGCGAAGGAGGAGGCGGAACGCGTGAGGGAGCGGCAGTCTATGCGCCCTCACGCCCCTAGTCGCCGCAGGAGACGCCCTGGGCGGCGGGAATCGGTAGCCGATTCCCGGCCACCGTAGGCGCGGGCTTGCGGACGGCGAGTTATGGGCAGTTCGCCGTCCGGTAAGGACCAGGCCCGGGTCGATGGCGCGTTGTGTTCCACGCGCGCCTCAAAGAGATGTCAGCACGCACTGACGGGGTCTGCCAGGACCGGTGCCTGCCAGGGTTGCGGGTTTGTCCGAAAGGGATACCGTGGCCCTGGCACACAGGCAACTGAAGGAACACGGGTGGGTTTTAGTCAGTAAAAGTCTGACACGCCCTCCCGCTCCGCCCAGAGCGGGAGAAGTTATTTGATAATTTCCCACCCAAAAAAAAAAAAAAAAAAAAAAAAGTATGCGATAAGTGTAATGTGTAATCTGATGTAGGTACAATAAATTATAGATAAGTGAATAAATAATATTTATATTTCTTTTCAAAATGTAGGCAAAATGTGGATAGATAGCAATAAAATTACGAATCGCTGACATATATCCACGGAGCACTGACTTTATTTTTAAAAACATGTAAAAGAGTAAAAAAACATAAATATATATAAAAAGGTTGCAACACCATCCCGGTGCAGCGAAGTCGCAACAGCTACTGGAGCACCTACATCTTAAGTGAAAAGACTTTGACAGGACATTGACATTTTGACATAGCATACAGTGAGGATATTTGATGCCGTTAATCACATACGACAAAGACGTAATGAATAGCATCACCCTATATATTTCTTCCCGTGGGTGTTCGTAAAAGGCGACTAAGGGACTTACTAGAGAATGGACAGCAGCGTTCTCTATGCATTTTTAACACCATACTGCGATCGCCAACCCGCCTGCCAAGTGCAGCGATTATGGCAAACTTCTCCCAATTGGGGGAGGCTTATGTCCAGCAGTGGACGTCTTTCGGCTGAAATGATGATGATGATGAATCACATACTTAATCACCCTGTAATGTTCCAACTGGTAGGACGCAGACATCTTCTTTGTGGGAGGGGGTAGGCCGTGTTCCACCATACGTGCTCAATGAAGGTTGGGAATAACATAGCACGAAGTATAACCCTAATTTATCATACAAACCGGGTAAGCACTCAAACGAGACATTATATTTTACATACAGAAAACAGTTGTTATCCGTAACTCTAAGCTAAACCTAAATTATCGGCCGACTCTAATCTGAATACCAAATACGGTAGCTGTATTGTACGCACACTAAACGACGGTGCAGTTCAGTAGAAGATGATTATTATTTTAAACTGATTGTGAACTTGAGTTTTTCTTTTTTTGTTTTACCAGCCTACACTTTCCCACTTCCGGGTAAAGGCGGCAAGCCTTTACCCTTTCCACTCGTTCCATCTCTCGCGAGCCCATGCGTCGTCCCTCCAGTTTTGACGGAACCTATCCAGCTGGACCGACCACGCGCCAACTCCTACTAGGTCTGCCTCACTGTCTCAGGGCACCAGTTCTGTGCAGTTGTGCGCATTTTTCCTCCATAGTTTTCTTATTTTTTTTGTGTTTATGTTTACCGCAAATAAACGTATTTTCTTTCTTTCTATTTGGGCCCGCAGTTTGTCTGGCCTGCGGCAGACATGTCCTGCCCAGTCCCATTTAAGTTGGGCAGCCTTTTGAGCCACGATATTTGTTTTGGAGCGCAGTATTGCCTCTAACAACTACTCCATTGCTCGTTGGCAGACCTTGAGTTTGGACTTCTGGATATTAGTCAAAGAATAGACCTTTTTGTGAAGGAGCTTGTCCGTGGAAGACTACCATCGTAACAATTCTGCTGCCAAGCAGCATTGCTGTATACCTGGGGCCCAAGTTTGCTATTTTTATAAATTCATCACTCCAAAACGATCCCAATGGTGCCGATTCCCTTGTTCACAAACTAAACTAAATTTAAGTTCAGTGCATCTTTTTCTTTCTATTTCATTACGAAATGGACAGAAGATAAATTTTAGTTTAGTCCTGTCAAATTAATCAGCGCCTGTCACTACTCCATACAAGTTTAGACGTGATTAAAAACTTGCCGACTAAAATTACGTCAATTTACGTCAAGCGCTGATTAATTTGACAGGACTAAACTAAAATTTATCTTCTGTCCTTTTCTTAATGAAATAGAAAGAAAAAGATGCACTGAACTTAAATTTAGTTTAGTTTGTGAACAAGGGAATCGGCACCATTGTCATTTTGCTAAAAGTTCGTAATCAGCTAAATTCATAATGGTCGATCGTTGGTCGGTCAATGGTCTCGTAATAGAATTGTATTATAATGGCATTTTGCACATTTATTCACGCCAGATTTCATTTATATATATTTTTACATATTATTTATTAGTGTTATAAGCAATGTGAAGTATTAGGAAGTTGGAAGTTTAGTAGGAAGTTTAATTTGTCATTATGTACGAGATTACCAATTCTTTCAATGGAGTGTCAGTGGCTGACCATTGGAAAATCATAATGACGCCATTATATTAGTAGATTACCAAACTTGTCAAAATCAACAATTATAAAATCAATGTTAGACCATTCTGACACTATTGTAATAGCAAACTTGAGGCCCTGTTTGAAGAGTACAGGACGCTGAGATCGGTGTAATTGCAAGGAAATTTCAGTTTAGTCTCAGTAATGGTACTCGGGTATATCTCACCTTTCATAGTTCCATATATTCAGGCCTATATTCAGCAGATGACGATCATGGACTGATGGTTCAATGACCTTAGTGACCTAAATAACTCTATACCGGAACGTCCTTAGTCATTTGTTTCCATCTATTCAAGATTATATCCGTAAGCCATTTAAATAATAATCATCATGATATCCTCAGCACTTATATCATTTTAGTTACCTTCACAAGTGGCAATATAGGTATTATGTGTACTACGTCCGGCACACTCTGGGCAGTCAGCCCCGTTACTAGGCTTGTAGAAAAAATATATATGTAAGTATCGATACGTCGATATTTTAAGTACGATATATCGATATTTTTTGGCGAAATCTTTAGTTCGATATATCAATATAAAATATCATGTATCGAAAATGTATAAAAAATCTATATATTAACTGCCACTGACTAAAACCGCTGGAATTAAAAAGCGTAAAAAAATTTACTTTGCTTGCTCAAAATGTTTGATTTTACATTACTGTTACTTGATCATCAGAAATGATGTTCCTAGGTAAAATAAATAACATTGAAGTGTTTGTTTGAAATACCAAAATAACAACTTTTTACTAAAAACGTATGAAAGTGTATACGGTACATATAAAAAAAACATTTTAAAAATAATGTATGTTGTGTGCCTGTTTGTTCCGGCTAATCTCCGAAACGGCTGGGCTGACTTTGACGGGGCTACTGATAGATAGCTGATGTTATAAGGAGTAACAAAGGCTACTTTAATTTTAGAAAATCCACGCGAGCAAAGCCGCGGGCAGAAGCTAGTTCATAATAATATGAATAAAAAGAAACACCATAGAATTTCAAAAAGTACATATTTTTTTTAGTAAATGTCATTGATAAAACCATGTTTTTTTTTTTTCGATATATTCAAATCGATATTTTTTTAAGTATCGATACTTTTTGGTACTTCATCCATCCCTACTCTCTACCACCTTACTGGCAGGCTATCATCATAATAGTTCGAGCAGATGCGAGAGAAGACATCAAGACAATAAACAAGATAGGAGGATACCTTCTGCTGTTATTCCTCTTGACATACTTTTGTTTGCCTTTGAGACACCTACGATGAAATATGGGATAGCCAAATCTTTTGCCGAGTCATCGCTCGCATCACTTTCTGGCTATTATAAACGAATTAGTAGATATGCTTCTTGTTATTTCTACTCGACTTCATTCTACATTAGATCATGCCATAAATTCTTGTTTGAACAATTAGATTATAAGTAGGTACCTACATCTTCCTCTGGTGATCCAAATGTTTATGTCACTGCACCTCATGTACTTTCACTACTGAACTAAAATACTAGATAATATATTATTTATGTAATAGATAATAATAGGTACTAATAAGGTCCCACCTACAAGAGTCGTGCTTACTGCATTTAATTATAGGCTCGTAGAAAGTGCGCACGCGTCGATTCCGGCAGTCGACGCCAGCGCTGACGGAGAAGGCCGGAACTAACACTGATAGATGCGATCTTCTTGCACGTTTTATATCGCCTAAGCATTGTTTATGCTTTAATTTAATAGAATTAAGTACACCTATTTAATAGAATGTGGAGTACAAAAGCAAGCGGGCAAAAAATAGAGTTTTTTAAATAATGACCCTGAAAAACTGAAAGCTCTAATCAATAAAACATCATCATCATAAAACATCATTTGTCATCAATTACTCAGTGCAATATGTAGTAGATTCAGGGAGCATTTGAAAATAAATAAAAATTCGAAACACCCGACTGCAACTAAGCGTTCCAACAACAACGATCACTTTAAAGCAGTCCGATGCAGCTTTGGTGTCAGATTGGTAGAAAGTCAAAAATGTATCCGATCACCGCCGTAACTATAACCCACCGCAAAGCTTATGTCAATCCCGAAGAAAGTCGTTGTAGAAATAAGGACCGCTTTGAAACGGGTTGTCATTTGTAAATAAACAACATAAATGCAGTTTAAGTTTTCTCCAAAATCGAGCTCATGGTTCGACTTCTGTCCTGACCTGATTGCGTACACTATCAATCACAATCTGAATGATTTTGAAAGATATTAGAAGCTAAACCATCGCTTCATATGTCTGTCGGAGAAGAGTTGTATCCGGTACGCCAGCGCCATCTAGTAGCGTTCAATGGAGTTATTGGAGTTCGAGCCAACGATTCTTGACTAATCGGGACGCAAGTGATGCCTAGCGGCGCATGACGGAGTCTACAACATAACGTTCGACTGGCGTCAAGTGTCCGCCGCACATTTCCACAAGTGAAGTTCATCGGTGGCGGTCAAGCAGTGAAGACGTTGAGAAACTGTTGGGCGTTTGGTATAGTTGTGTCGTGTCCAACATTAATTAGGTACTTTGCATACCCATTACTGTATAGAATCAAGTTCTTCTAACTGAACAGACAGATGTGCTGCTGGGGAGTAGTCAATCAATCTGCCTAGCCTTTTTGTTGGGGTCGGCTTCCAGTCTAACCCGATGCAGTTGAATACCAGTATTTTACATAGAGCCTATCTGACCTGCACAACCCACTAATTGGGTAATACGATAGATAGTTAAAATACTCTTTATTATGTACCTACACCATAAAAATTACAAACTAAGGTACCCCTACCCCTTGGTAAGCTGGTTGTCAGACTTTCGGGCTTCCGACGACCCGTAATGACTGTCAAAGATCCACGAATGACAGCCGGGACCAACGGCTTAACGTGCTTTCCGAGGCACGGAGGAGTCTTGGTATGTAAAGATGGTCACGCATCCGCGGACCAACCCGGCAAGCGCAGCTTTACCTGATGGATCGACAGCTGTGATTACTTAGCTACGAGCTCCACCCATAGCAACTGTACCTAAGTGTGTTACACAATTACCCCGGAAGGTATTAAGGTAATCATAGTCTCGCTCGGTTTTCGCCCTGTAATCCTACCTCAAAAGTCAAACGTATAAGACAAAGTTACTTAAGCCTTCAAAATATCACTTGGACGTAGTTAAGCAGAAAGGACTCAACCCACTTTGTGGTCAAGGATAGTGCTTCCAAAATTACGGATTTGCTAATTACGTAACTAGTTACGCATTTTGATGCTTCAATTACGTAACTACGTAATTACGTACTTAACTGTTTTGATTTTTTAAAGCACGATAAATTCTGGGCTTATTACGTATTTTAGAAGTAAAAAATCAAACAACTTCAAATGAAAAAAATTATAATATTAAGGAATTAAAAGTAAATTACAGATTAAAATGATAATTTTAAAATTAAACTCAAAATCAAAATCGTCAATCAAATCAAAATGTAATATTTTGATTTGATTGACGATTTTGATTTTGACTAAACTCAATCAACAATTCAAACAAAACATGTACCACGCACAAATGGTTTAAAAGTAAGAAACAATATAAAATATGGTTATTTTTCCAATCTTTGTTCTTGATAATATGATCTCATAAATGATAACGAATGCAATGTTCTGTCACCAAGGGAACTTCTTAGTTTAGAACAAAGATAGCCGGCAGAAGAAAATGCCCGTTCTGCTTCAACACTAGTAGGCATTATACATAGTAAATAATTATAAGCTGCTGTTAGGAAAACTTCACGACCGCCGCCAGTGCTATCGTAGATACACATTTCAACTCTGATGATGGATTCAAGATCTGTGTTTACTCCAGATTTGTTTACTGTAGACATAGTTTTCTGTATTTCTTTTTCTAGTTGCTGTGCAACAGTCAACTCGTCGCCACAACCATCATTAGCATCATTGTCATCTGCTTCGGAATCTAAACTCATTTGTGTACTTGTAGGCGGTGTAAATTTGAGCCTTTCTAATAAGTTTGCAACATATGTTCTAATATAATCCGACGTCGGTTTTGTAAAAGTTTCTGTTTCTTCGGTTTTATAATATTCTTCATTATTATGCAAATACTGCAAGACACCAGACACATTTGTTCGCCTTTCTTTTATTCTTTTTCTAAGGGATACAGCAAGCTTGTCACTGAGCCCATTGGACTGAGCATCAAGCTTATTTAACATAAACTGAAGCGCAGCATCTGCTGCTAACAAATTCGAGTCACGGCGACACAATGCCATCACTGTAGTTTTTATTATATCTAAACTATGATGAATGTTATGTAGATCTTGTATTTCTGTGTCTGTGAAACTTATATTTGATTTTAAGTCTAATAAAGCCTTAAATAAACTTGATTTCAATTTCAGAAATCGTCCAACCATATCTGATAAGCTGTTCCATCGCGTTTTGCAGTCTAGTATAAGATCGAGGCTTTTACCATGCTCTTGTAAAGAATATTTTTGCAACAAATCGGTCTTCAGTGGTGATTTTTTGAATGATTTAACAAGTTTTCTTACTTTTACTATAATATCTTTGTACAGAAACTCTGGTTCTAGAACTCTAGGTACTTCTATGAAAAGTCCGCCATCGTTTTCTTCAATTTCTTCAGTGTCAGTATCTGAAGCTTCATCTTCTAGTTCTGGTTCAGTAGTTGTACTTTTCCGTGTCTTATATAATACGTCCAGCACTGCAAGTTGTATTCCGTGAGCAAAACACAACTGATGGTGACCATCAAAATTTTTGCCCATTTTAACCATAACACTGGCTCCGTCCGTTGTGAATGCAATTATATCTTCAAGTTTCAAATAAAAGTCATTTAGATGATTTTCTAACAGTACAGTTCCAACGTGAGCTGGCATTGAACCCTTTATCCTTACTAGTCCTAAATTTTTATATTTAGCTGGTTCTAGGTCTTTATTATGAATATTTATATTCATATACCTCCGGTTCCGGGTAGAGGTCCATTCATCAAACGTTATAGTAAACCGTTTTTTTTGGGACTTCATATCTTTAAACTGATTTATTAATTGTTTTTTTATGGCACAACTCTGTTCCAGGACAATTTTGGTAATAGTTGAAGGAGATTTCGGTAGATCATAGCCAGATTTTTTGAAAACATACCTTAGATCTTCAGAAGTACAAAATTTGCTTAATGGGATGCCATCCAATGCTGCCATTCTAGTCACTATAACGTCCAAGGAATACTCAGTGGAAAAGTAATCCGTTAGTTTAGTTTTCTTCGATGGAGGTTCTAAACTTTTTCTTGCTTGAAAGCACGATGAAGTACTTGCCCTTTGCGCATCTTGCTCTTGTGACATCTCGCCAATATGTTTAGCACGCATATGTGTATGTAGTGCTCCAGTAGCACCACCAGGAGTCTTCAAATTTTTTTGACAATGTTTACGTTGGACACTTTGCCCATTTTCAGCCCTCAAAAAGTGTTCCCATATAGCTGATTGTGTGCGTTTGTTCAAAAACTCCTTATAAATAGTCTTCTTTACTGCAGACCTAAAACAATATATAAATATTTCATAATTTAATAGTTAGGTAATACATATAAATAGCATCTATAGTTAGGCACTACACTTAAAACGGGATACATTTACATACGTACCGTGAACTCATAATCAATGTCTATTTGCACAGACATCTAACAAGCAACAATAAAATAAAATCGCACATATTTTTTTTTTTTTTTAAACGTCGCACCACACTAGGAATTACTGCTGTATCGTGGGTGCACTCACAATCATGTAAACTAACATACACAAGACACCCAGACCCGGAACACCTATCTGTAGGTCATACAAATATTTGTTCCGTACGGGAATCGAACCCGTGACCCGCAGCGCAGCAGCCAATCACTCAACTACTGCGCCAACCGTGCCGTCAACAATATAAAATCAACTACTAAATTATATGTATAAACTCTCACACAATACCCTAGAAACAAAGTAAGTAGACAAGTAAAGTAATGTTAAAATAGGTACTTACATTTTCGTTGAAGTATCTCTACTCGTGTATGGTGATATCTACTTAGAAACTTGTAATGAAAAGCTTCTGAAAACCAAGCGTCAAACTTTGCGGCACATACACAAAATCACAAAAGTCAATAAAATAAGCTTAGACCAGGCAGGACAGTATCTCGCAGGTGTACGTAAGACGACTGAGTACCGAGTATTGAGATTGTTTCTAAATTCACGAAAGTAAAGAAAAATGTAGGGAGTTCCCTTAGCTTGCTCAATCCACAATATTAAACTTTATTATCTACGAGGTAGATCAAATACTTGCGAAACACTTATAAACTTTGATTGTGTTACGTACCGAACTATCCACAACCAACGGGGATTCCCTTCGTTTCCCGATTGGTCAACAATGAACTCTATTCTGTACGACTAAGAAATTAAATCTTGCGGACTCAAATTGGAAGTTATAAAATAAACCCCGGGAATTCGGGGGATACCCACAGAAAGGGTTTTGGTGTTGTCATAATGTAAGTCGTAAGTTAACTAAATTAAGGTAAATTGTAAATACACAGATAAACCCATGCCTTTTTCCCATGGAGTAGGCAGAAACTATAGAACTAAATAAATGGGTACCTAAATTAATTAATATTATCCTATAGTTACGTAATTACGGACTGCAGCTCTTCAGTTACGTATTTGTGAGATTTCTAAAATCTGTCCGTAATTACGTAATTGCGTAATTACGTAATTACGTAATGGAAGCCCTAGTCAAGGATGAGTTATATACATATAAGGTGTATCTACGAAATATTTTAAGAGAAACATAAAAGCCATAGCAGCGAAAAATTGTTTTAAGTGTTTTATATTTTTACATAATTATTATAATTTTAAAATTGCTTGAGACATTTTGCAAAAAAAAAACCTTTACTTACTTTTTTTTATATTCTATGAATGACCCGCCTGGACGCGGCGACGGAGGCGGCACCAGCGTGGTGCCTTTTGATATAATTAATCATCATATCAAGTAATTTTAAATTATTTAATTTTTAAATAATATACTTAGTATTTTTTTAAACGTTTCCATGGCTTCTTTACCACCTATAGGTGTATCTCTTAAAATATTTCGTGTTTGAATAGATACACCCAATATACCAAAGAGGTCCTAACGGTTAATGGAAGGTACCCAGCTACATGTGGTTTGGTTCCCAACATTAAAAAATCAACCTTCTTTTTGTAGAGTCACGGATATTTTTTGCTGTGTGAAAGAACCAACCGTTAGGACCTCTTTGGTATATACAACTCATCCCTGACCACAATGTGGGTTGAGTCCTTTCTGCTTAATTACGTTCACTTGTATAAAGCCTTGATTTTATCTCGAGACTATAAAACCTCTTGCAACATGTTTACAGCCTATTGCGACAATTATAAAATAATTATCACCAAATCGAAAGTTTCATAAGACAAACGTATTTTTATTCGCGCTCTAAATTCGCCGTTCAATTTAATAACACTTATGTATGTAGAAAGTTACTGCTAAGTTATATATTTTTTTTAACCTATGTACCTAATAATGTTGCTTACGTTATTTTATTTTTGATTTCTGATCTAACACATTTTTCGAACATATGAAGCAATGGATTAGCCAACTTCAAAATCATTCAGATTGTAAATGAAAATGTGTTACACAATTAGAAAGAATCCAAGCTAATTATTTTCAATCCATACTAATATTATAAATGTGAAAATAACTCTGTCTGTCTGTCTGTCTGTCCGTCTGTCTGTCTGTCTGTGTGCAAAAAGATTTTTTCAAATCCAACTCGCAGTTCCAGAGATTAGCGCGTTCAAAAAACAAAAAACCGGCCAAGTGCAAGTCGGACTCGCGCACGAAGGGTTCCTTACCATCTATACAAATCCTTACTAATATTATAAATGTGAAAGTAACTCTGTCTGTCTGTCTGTCTGTCTATCTGTCTGTCTGTCTGTCTGTCTGTCTGTATGTTACGTTTTCACGCCTAAACCGCTGAACCGATCGTCATGAAATTTGACAGAGATATAGCCTGGGATATGGAGAAGGACATAGGCTACTTATTTACGCGATAACCGACATCCACGCGGGCGGAGCCGCGGGCAAAAGCTAGTCTACATATAATAATGATCACAATCATCAATTGTAGAACAAATTCCGAGTGGTTACGCGTAAGAGTGCGCTATCAGAATGCACTACAGGCATTCATTATCCACACTTATGCTTTTCTTAATAGCTAAGGTACGAACTCTTTAGAGAGCTAAGCGATGAATGATTCTACGATTATTTCTGCGGCTTGTCAACGGCTATAAAAATCCATACTAATCCATACTTAATATTATAAATGTGAAAGTAACTCTGTCTGTCTGTTTGTCTGTATGTTACGTTTTCACGCCTAAACCGCTGAACCGATCGTCATGAAATTTGGCAGAGATATAGCCTGGGATATGGAGAAGGACATAGGCTACTTTTTTATGCGACATCCACGCAGATGGATCCGCGGGCAAAAGCTAGTAAAAGATGCTATTAAAAAGCATGCTTGTTTGCTAGCAAGTAGCATGCTTATTTATAGCATACTCTCCATGTATGTAAAATGATCATAGTTTTGCATAGACACATGCTTATTGTTTGCTATATAGTAAGTAGCATCTGCTCGAAATGTGACAGTCGAATCCAAGATGGCTACAATTGCAGTTGCCTAAGTACGCGCTCCCGGTTAAAATCCTTGGATGAGGGTTAATCGTTGCTAAACGGCTTCTATCTGGACTGATTCTAATTCCTGAAGGCTCATATAGTGCAGTACAGACTTTGGTGCACCAATTTGTGAGTGGATAGGCGGACCACGGTCGGTCGTCGTGCAACGCCAGCCACGTGTCATATCAGGACAAGATTCCCTCGAAGAGCCACAGGAGGCTAGCAGGTGAGTGACGCACTTTATACTTGGATGGTCTAACGGTCTCCCCGCGAGCAAGCACAGTTAATCATATTCAACTAATAATATACTAATAATAAACACGTATCGAAAACTGAGCTTGCCCTCCAATGTACCAACATCGGCTGTGGTGAAATGCACATGTCTATAGATTCAAACGGTGTTATTTAGTTTGTCCTGTTATTTGTTATTTTTATATTAATTAAAAAAATAAACTGACTTGTTTTTTCTTTATTTTACCTTCATTTTTGAATTCAATAAGCGTATCGGTATCGGTATCGTCGATTTTTTTATAAGAGCATCGGTATCGGTATCGTATCGGCAAAAAGGCGTATCGAGGCATCCCTAGATAGAACCTCATATTATCGTCCCATCCATGAAACTTACGAGACAGCAGAGAAAGAATCGCGCTATATCCAAGCGTTAGCCAGCGTCGCCCAGCTTGCACTGGATTCACACTTAACAATATTTAAATAATTGGGTTACGAAACTCATTGGTGCGAACATGTTATTACATGTTACGTGTTTAATTGATCCCGGTGTAATTAACATCGTAATTGGAACTATTGGGAGGGACCGTTTAAATGTTAAGTTGGTTGACTTACTTTGTGCGAAGAATTTGCGGAAACACGCATGGAACCGGAGTTGTATTGTAAGTTTTTGCCGTCTTTCGTGGCACCATTTTGGAGGTGCTTGTCTTGTACTTGTGGTGGTTTAGAACGCAGGTTTGGAAAAACTCGATCATTTGAAATCTTAATCCTCTAAGGGACATCATTGTTTAACCTGGTTTTCAGTCCATTTTTTACAAGGTTGTTTTTTTTATTTTCATTCATCACCTATATACTGCCGCACTAACGAAAAATACAATAACTCGATTTTGCCGCTTCCGACAATTGTATTTTTGATTATTGAATTTGTTATGAAGTTTTAGTTATTGCATTCTTGCTTACTGAAAAACCGAGTTCCTGAAGGATCAATAAAAAGTTGCTTATAGAGAGTTAATAGATTTCGATTCGCTGACTCCAAATATATAACTCAACGAATATATAACTCAAAATCGTCCAAAGTCGAGTTATTGCAGTCTTCGTTAGCGCGGCAGTATAATGATCTTCATTTCTTCTGCGTTTAATTGATTCTGATCCTGGTTCTTCGATCTTGCGGGGTAATTGCGTAACACACTTGGACGTAGTTTAGCAGAAAGAACTCAGCCCACATTGCGGTCAGGGATGGGTTGTGTATACCAAGGAGGTCCTAGCGGTTGGTTCTTTCACTCAGCAAAAAAGAGCCGTGACACAACAAAGATAAGGATGATTTTTTAATGAACCAACCCACATTATGGTGGGTACCATCCGACCTCTTCAGTATAGGTATATGCAACTCATTTTTGACCGTAGTGTAGGTAGGCTAGGTCCTTTCTGCTAAACTATCATACTTACTCACAGTAGCAATGGTTTTAATCAGTCAGTATATCCGTCCACAATATTTATTTATTTATATTTATGTAACCATAGTTTGTAATGTAGCTACACACTTTTAAAACTTAAATTAAATAATCTGTTAATTAATGCTATAATTAGTGCTATAATATTATTCAATCTATTCTTAAATACCTAATTCTAATCTCTGTTATAATATGGACTGTACATTGTCTGAAATAAAGATGATTTTTATATATTGGGTTTCAGTTTGAGGAGCTCGTGGCTAAGTAATAACAGCCGCACGGGTCGATTCGTCAGGTTAAGCTACGCTTGCCGGAGTTGGTCCGTAGATGGGTGACCATCTTTACATACCAAGACTCCTCCATGCTTCGGAAAGCACGTTAAGCCGTTGGTCCCGGCTGTCATTCGTGGATCTTTGACAGTCGTTACGGGTCGTCAGAAGCCCAAAAGTCTGACAGTCAGTCTTACCAAGGGGTATCGTGTTACCCAGTTACTGGGTTGTGGAGGTCAGATAGGCAGTCGCTCCATGTAAAATACTGGTATTTAGCTGCATCTGGTTAGACTGGAAGCCGACTCCAACATGGTTGGGAAAAGGCTATGCAGATTTTTATTGGGTTTCAGTTTGACAGTTCAACAGCAATACGTTATATTACGATGTTGAGCAAACAAATTTTTCGAGCTTCATAGCAATGGATTAGCAATATCAATCAAAATCATTATGATTCTGATTGATAGTGTGTTACACAATTATGGTTCATGGTAAGCCTAAGCACAAGTGTTATTTTTCATTCACAAACTCAAACAACTTCTTTACGCACTCACCAACGCGTGACAGTCACAATACTCTAGAAACAATGTCATTTCCCTTTCGAATTACCAACAAGGCCCATTTGAAATAGTTTTATTATCTTACTATACGCGTTACATTACGACTAATGCCCACTTCCGTCGGCCCAGTTCTTAGCAAAAGTGGAACCAACTCGGGATGGCATCATTGCCAACCTTGGGCCACTGTTTTTTTTATTACCAAACACATGTATCACCCCATAATGGCACTGAAATAAAGTTCAAATTTCAATGAAGACTTGGTGCCAATGGCAAATGTAATTTTGTTATTACGCAATGCATTCTTCGTTACGCGTGATGATTAGTGTCCAAAGACGGTTTGCTTAAAATAATTATGATTAATAAAATACATATTTTGCACGCCCGTAGTTTAATTGGAGCATGTCTTTTTATTCTATTGCAGAAATATTTTTATATGTAACTATATATTTAAGTTCAAGTCTTCTTGAAGTATGGAACAAAAATACATGTTGCGCCGACCCCAAATAAATTGGAATAAAGGCAGGAGAATGGTGACGTCTTCATAGTGAAGTAAATGAAAGTAATGTACATTTAAATGAAAGTAATGTACATTTAAATGAAAGTAATGTACATTATAGTAAGTAAGTAGCAAGCAAAATATTCACTTTCTTCGGTAACCAATCGTGCAGCTTGTTAAGGCTCGTACAAACAGGCGCGACTCGCAACACGAATCGCGCGCGACACATGCGCACCGCTCGTCGCGCGACAGGCGGTGCCTTTATGTCGCGTCGCGAGTCGCGCCTGTTTGTAGGAGCCTTTAGTGTCCAATCCTAATTCGTACGTGACTTGAAGTTTATCGTCGAAGTTCTATCTAGGAGACAACCTGAAAAGTTCCACATGAAAATCGTTTCTATTTCTTTTCCAATATGAATTCATATATTTGTTATGAAATAATTACATTCCTAATTTATTAGGTACCTACTAAAATAAATCAAGCCAAACCACAAGCTCTTATCAAAGCCATAGTTTTACATAACCGAACAATAGACAGGCCGACCATTCATGTACATCGTTTATACACAGCACAGCCCTAGCTGTGCGCTCGGGAACAATGTCTTTGAGCGGGTCGACGCCGCTCCAATCAGGGCGCTCGCCGGCCAGGGGTGGCAGCGTAAACTTTGCGAGGAAATTCAATTAAACTTGAGCGCCCGTCTCTTATCTGATTACTCCGTGGAGAGGCCTGCTACGTAACGAGATGAAGCAGGGCTGTTACTTGCGACGGTTTGGAAAATTGTTGAAGATTGATAGAAGTATGGAAGAAGAAGATGGTGCGTTACCCCAAATATTTTTTTAAAAGAGTGGCGCTAGTGGACCGATGTATGCGCTCGTAAAGGTGCGCTTACACGGTCAACTCAAATTGCTCAATCCTGGTCAATTCTTGTCAAATATGACGTCACGACTGCATCCAGCAATTTAGGGCGATGGCAACATGTAGTAAGTAACCTGTTGCCAGAGATACGGCCACACAATACCAGGCAATATGGAGCAACTTAAAAAACTAGGCAATACAAGTCAATACACCGACGACACACTTGAACTGCATTGCACGTAGAAAGAAAGAAAATGGCGGCGGGGGCGGCGGCGCGGCGGCGCACTCCCCCGCTATCCTCACTGCCGGCCGGTTCCTCTTGTAAAAACGAGACGTAGTTATACCACAGGTTATACGTTCAAACATGATAGAAAGAAAATTGACTAAAAATTTCCAAACCGATTGGATGTTCGGCAACTCATATCATGGTGACATTGACAAATGTGAAATATATGAAGCAATTACAAGCAATATTTCCAAAACAATTGCCGCATTTTATTGTTGTTGCTCCAGATTGCTCCATTTAGTTGATCCAGATTGATCCATTAGTGTTGCCGAGCAATAATTGCTCAAAAAATTGCCCGTGTAAGAGCACCTTTACAGGAAGGCTTTTCAGCGGGGTAATTGCGTAACATACTTACGCAGTGGCTTTCATTTTGACAGTTCATCAACATTCATTGCGTTATTTACATTGCGTTGTTGAGCTGACAAATTTTTCCAACATTATGAAGCAATGGATTAGCAATATCCTTCAAAATCATACAGATTGTGATTGAAAGTGTGTTACGCAATTAGGGCTACCGTTTTTGTGCTCAAAGTCAAAGCATTTATTTCAAATAGGCACATAAATGGCACTTTTGAACGTCAAAACTCACCAGGTGGCGCCACTGTCGGGTAAGGTCCTGAAGTGTAGCTAAAGTTTGTTACTACGGGCGTGAAAACAAGGTTTACATTTAAATCATATTTAATACCTTAAAACCGTACCGTAAAAATATCGAGCATGCCGCAGTGTTGCGCAGTCCCGTTTTGTTCAGAAAAAAGAAGGACATTTACATACAAGGATAAGTTTCCGAAGGATGAAACTGTCTCAAAGCACTGACATTCATTGACCCGTAACTCATGTTTGCAATAGTTAATCTCAGGTATTGCAAAATATTCACAACATTAATCTAATTTGAAATAAACCCGCGAAGTCCACCCACAAACAGTGACATTTGACATTTCGGAGACCTCACACTACACTAGCGCCTCTAGCGGCGAATTCATATGCGATAGCCCTCTTTAGGATGCTGTAGTTTTATTCTGTAAAATTCTCATTGTGAAAACTTAAGTGAAGTGAGATTCAATAGTGTGGATACCTATGTATCCACACTATTGTCACTCTATTGTGACTAGTGTCACTCTACCTATCTCCACAGCTCCAGACAGCTCACTTCAAGCTCACTTCACCCAAGTTTTCACGGTGAGATTTTTACAGAATACACCGGCTGGTCTATTTATGTAGGTTAGACTCAATTAGAGACACTGGCTGCACAAGATTGATGTTAACGTGGAACTTAACCTAATTTTAGCAGTATATTCAAAACTAGCTTCTGCCCGCGACTTCGTCCGCGTAAAATTTCGGCCCACCCATCACGTCGCATCCCGTCGCTCGCCCGCGCTGTTATAACTTCGTTATCGCTTAGCGTTCTTTCTGACTCTTGTTCTTTTCGTTTTGCTCCTAAGGATCTTAGCATGATGTTATATAGCCTATAGCCTTCCTCAATAAATGGGCTATCCAACACTAAAATAATTTTTCAATTCGAACCAGTAGTGCCTGAGATTAGCGCGTTAAAGCTGAAGAGTTTGTTTTGTTTGGTTGACCAAACAAACAAACTCTTCAGCTTTAAGATGTTGATTGAAATCAAGTGATGTCAACGACAATTATTTTGTTTACATTTAAATACTTGTGATTAAAAACATATTTATTTGAATAAGGATTAATATTATGTTGATAAAACTCCTTCGCAAATAATGCATTAATTTCGAACTTTGATTACCATAAAAAAAGGTTATAGTGAGTCAATCTTAAAAGATGACATATGCTGTCGAGGACTTTTTTTTTGAACTTTAAGACTTTTAAAGAGGAACAATTCCATCATACATGATATTTGCGTAACTTAAACCTTTTACGCAACGCACGCAACGGTAGCTCTTAAAAGGGAATATTTTTTCCCGTTTTTGCAACATTTTTCATTTATGCTCCGCTACTATTGGTCGTAGCGTGATGTTATATAGCATATCCCTTCCTCGATAAATGGAATATCCAACACAAAAATATTTTTTCATTTCCATCCATTAATTCCTGGAATAGCGCGTTCAAACAAACAAACAAACTCTTCAGCTTTATAATCTATATATAATATATACTATACTAATACTAATATATAAAGCTGAAGAGTTTGTTTGTTTGTTTGAACGCGCTAATCTCAGGAACTACTGGTTGGAATTGAAAAATTCTTTTTGTGTTGGATAGTCCATTTATTGAGGAATATTATAGGCTATATAACATCACGCTACAACCAATAGTAGCGGAGCATAAATGAAAAATGTTGCAAAAACGGGAAAAATTATTCCTTTTTGAAAGCTTCCGTTGCGTGCGCTGCATTAACGGTTTAAGTTACGCAAATATCATGTATGATGGAATTGTTACTCTTTGAATGTTCTAAAAAAAAGTCCGCGACAGCATATGTCTATCTTTTAAGATTGACTAACTATAACCTTTTTTATGGTAATCAAATTTGTTCTAAATTAATGCATTATTTGCGAAGGAGTTTTCATAAACATGGTATTAATCCTTATCCAAATAAATACGTTATTCATCACAAGTATTCTATTTTGAACAAAGTTGCCCTTACATCATTTCATTTCAATGAATATCTTAGGAGATATAACTGTTTTATAATAACTCCGCAGCAAAATAATGATCAACTCTGCGAGGTAGTCTATTCTAAAGCTGAAGAGTTAGTTTTTAGGGTTTCGTACCCAAAGGGTAAAATGGGACCCTATTACTAAAACTCCGCTGTCAGTCTGTCTGTCTGTCTGTCTGTCCGTCTGTCACCAGGCTGTATCTCATGAACCGTGATAGTTAGACAGTTGAAATTTTCACAGATGATGTATTTCTGTTGCCGCTATAACAACAAATACTAAAAAACAGAAAAAATATTTAAGGGGGGTTATTTAAAATATTTATTTATTCATCCCATACAACGGACATGATTTTTTTGCCGTTTTTTTTTTGCTCCGCCCGCGTGGATGTCGGTTATCGCGTAAAAAAGTAGCCTATGTCCTTCTTTATATCCCAGGCTATATTCCTGCCAAATTTCATGTCGATCGGTTCAGCGGTTTAGGCGTGAAAACGTAACATACAGACAGACAGACAGAGCTACTTTCACATTTATAATATTAGTATGGATAGCATTTGCCCGCGGCTCCGCCCGCGTGGATGTCGGTTATCGCGTAAAAAAGTAACCTATGTCCTTCTCCATATCCCAGGCTATATCTCTGCCAAATTTCATGACGATCGGTTCAGCGGTTTAGACGTGAAAACGTAACATACTGACAGACAGACAGACAGAGTTACTTTCACATTTATAATATTAGTAAGGATTTGTATGGATGGTACGAAACCCTTCGTGCGCGAGACCGACTCGCACTTGGCCGGTTTTTTGTTTTTTGAACGCGCTAATCTCTGGAACTGCGAGTTGGATTTGATTTGAAAAAATCTTTTTGCATTTTACAGCCCAATTCTTGAGGAAGAATTACATTCCTATTAACTAGGACACAATTTTTTTTTAATGAAATTTGTGCGAAAACGAAGTAAAAGCACGGGCAGGCAATGTGTTGCGACGGGGTGGGTCGGGGGAATAAGAAATTTAACGCGGACGAAGTCGCGGGCAGAAGCTAGTATTAGCATAGATCTAAGTACCTACGTAAGGAAAATTGCGTGTCATAATTACATACCTTGAGCTTTTACCATAATTACAGAGATATTTTCCTACGCCTATTTAATTATTAAGAATGACGATGTAGTAGTCCATCGTAGTACTTTACATAGCCATGTAAATTCCCACGACGGATACGACGACAGTCATTAAGTTACGTGAACAGAACACCGCAATGCAAACGTGATGGTTTTATTTTAAGTATCACATAAAATAGCCATGTTTCTATCTCTAATCATGGAAGTTTAGAATGGGCTGTGCGTTTGTTACACAAATAGGATGTAACAATTGAATATATTGTAGAATTTCTAAGGGAAGTACAAAGAATTCTACAATGCACTTATAAGTAGAAAAATGTTTGACAATTATGAGTGCTACATTGGATGGCATTTTCGAATCCTGGATCCTGAATCAATTTTATTCAAATTCCCGACATCGACCGGGCCTCAAGTCTGCTATTACAATAGTGTCAGAATGGTCTATCATTGATTTCATAATTGTTGATTTTGACAAGTTTGGTAATCTACTAATATAATGGCGTCATTATGACTTTCCAATGGTCAGCCACTGACACTCCATTGAATGAATTGGTAATCTCGTACATAATGACAAATGAAACTTCCTACTAAACTTCCAACTTCCTACTACTTCAGATTGCTTATAACACTAATAAACAATATGTAAAAAAATATATAAATGAAATCTGGCATGAATAAATGTTCAAAATGCCATTGTAAAACAATTCTATTACGAGACCATTGATCGACCAATGATCGACCATTATGAATTTAGTAGATTACGAACTTTTAGCAAAATGACAATGGGATCGTATTGGAGTGACGAATTTATATAAAAAGCAGACTTGGGCCCCAGTGAAGTAATGAACCATCAATCATAACTTCCCGAAGCATCGCAGGATTTTCCTTTTCAATAAAGAAATAACACACTTCATTCCTCTGCACTGATAACTTTATTTTCGAATAGCAGGAGAGACAGGCAAAGCCGCGGTTAACAAATACTCCTTGGCTTAAAATAAACAGTAATACAGTCTTACGTATCTAGTGTTACGTGAATATCATCTTCGATATTATGGACGGAGAATCTTAAGTTCCTTAAATGCGTAATGTGGGAGTTTTATAGCAGATCGGTGGGGATAAGTCGACGAAAGTAAGTGATCTTGCTTATACGCTCTTTTCTCCGAGGACGTGAGGTGAAGCCTAAATTAATGTAAATGCAATTTTAATTCATTGTGATTGTATTTAAAGCGAAAACAAGGAGGTTATTTAATCTAAAAGTTTCCTGAATTAATTGGAAGGAACATGAAACATAGGTATTAAAAGGTATTCACACATTGACTATTTGAAAATGGCACTACAAAGTGACGAAAGTGGGCAAAATTAATAATAACTTTCTTTGTAACTTTGCTGTATCAATTTCTAATTCTTTCCCAGTTTCTCATCAACCCAGCCTATGATATCCACAGTAAAAAAAGATTCTTTTAGAATTTCTTTTAAACTCTCATCCGCGTCAACCCTACCCTGTGAGCCAATAACGTCTAAATCCCCATCCCTCTGAAGCGTACCGTCAAGCGCGACTCTAGTAACCGCTAAGCTCGACCTGTGACTTTATCGCACCCCACTTAAAACCTCCCCTTATACATCTTCCTTCCTTACATATACTACATTTTCATCACCTGCCATTTGAAACCCAACCTTAGTTGTAACAAAATAAGGATTATTGTCAAATTGTGGGGTGTAAGAGCAAATTTGTGGGACATAATCAAGGGTACGCTGTTACGTAACGATAAGTTTCTGAACGTTTAAGGCACGTTCGGAGGCGTCACGTTTGAGGATATTGTGAGGAGTAATAGTGGATCGGTATTCATTAAAGAGTTTATTATATATATAGATGAGATATAGAGAGTTTGGCATGAAGGATATAGCGACAAGGAAGGGAATCGTTACTAAAGAGCTACTAAGCGGAAAAGCCAAAAAATATATATATTTCGTGGTTGACCATCATTGAGACCCTAGAATGACTCTCAGCTTACTTTTATTGCAGGATCATCAGGTACTCAGGAAGATAAATTAGATAGCCGAGTGAAGGTCGTGTATCATCAGGCTAAATCAATTATGAATTTTCAGGCTTAATTTGTTAAAAGTCCTTCAAAAAAAATCGAGAAATCACCAACAGCCTTCATAACAGCAATCATAACCAAGAGTATTTATCCTTGCAGAAATTGTATGTACCGCATTTAAAAGTACAGAACAAAAATTTCATGGTACAAAGCAGAATAAGACGTGGGCAGTGCAACCGGCCGATAACTGGGTCTGTCACCCTTTCTCAGTACCCTCCCATGGGACAACTGTGTAGAAAGAGATATAGTTTGAATGACTGGAATATAACTGTATTAGGCTATATTTTATTGAGTCTAAATAAACGTTATTATAATTATTATTTTTATTCTGTGATCTCGGAACCCCAGTGTTCCGAGATCACAGAATAAAAATAATAATTATCCAAATATTATCCCGGACCTTTCAAATTCCGAAACCAACTCGCAGAGACCCGTTAGACGCTTTTAATGAAATGAGGCATCAACCGACGATCCCGATCCCTGTACGCACTATGCAAGTGCACCCAAGGACAACCCCCGGTTGGTGTAGATCTATTGCAGTATAAGGAAAACAAAGATATTGGACTATGGGTTTGGGTGGTTAAAATGGACTGGTTACCTAAAACTATGAAAGGACTATGGTCCCTAGATAAAATTGCAGGGAGTAATGGGCCCCCGGAAACGGTCGCTAGCACTTATTGTCGTAACAACAAGGATAACATATTATGCTGAAGTGTTTGAGGACTGGAGAGGTATTTCACAGCTATCAGAACAATCCCAGAGCCCGGAAGATGGTCAAGATCCCTACCAGCACTTACTGGAATGCTTCCTTCCTACGCGCATGTTTGCTCTTGCAGCCAATACAGGCAAGAATGAGGTGGGGAGCTCAGTTCCTCGTCAGTATTCACTCCAGCCAAATAAAGGCAAGCCAGAGATGAGGAACATGACTTCTCGCGGGAGATAGCGTCCGTGGGGTACACGTCGCTACTGCCCAAAAACTCGACACATGCTGCCCTGCGGGTTTCTGTATCTCTCTTGGTCTGGCTCCTAACCCTAGACCTGTTCCGGCAAAGTAAACTCTACCGGCACAGACCTAGAGTTCGGAGCGCGCAAGCCCCACCACGACGTCAACGTAGAGATGTGGCGGTGGGGTTATTATTATCATTATTATTACTGCTGGGACACAGGCCTCTCTCTTTAAAGAGACCTCCTTCACCACTTTGAAAGCGCTTGCTGGAAACTATTTCAAAGAGTCGAGGTACCTAATATGTACCCAAATACTTTAAAATTAAATAACAGGGGTGCAAATAGACCAACATATTTTTGGTGGTGAATTGATATTGTATAATTAAAATTAATTAATTAATTAAAATATTTGATTAATTTATTAAATACAAAGAAAGGAAAATGAAGAAATCCATGAAAATTAAAAAAAGGCCAGCTTTCATGAAAATCATTTAGATAATTATCTATTTTAAACCCTATAAAAATGAAACTTTATTACAGCTATCGTCAACACACAACAATAAATAAAGGTCTTAATTATTATCTCATTTACACAGCAACCACAACTATCAACATCTGAACCGGTAACATTTCATTGAATTTATTATAAATTTATAATACATCGCTGAACCGATATTAAATTCACTTGTCAATTCCCCCAAAAGAGGTTTTCATTCGAAAAACCGCATCGCTAAGCTATGAACTGGCTATAAATAACGTAACTACCTATTCCATCTTCAAACGACTTTTTACGTCAGTTAGCCCAGTTTGCGTCCCATAAAGTTAATTTTTGTATGAATGTGGACGGATTTAGTCTGTTTTTGATGTCAGCAAGGGAGGGCGGGAAAAATGGGAAAATGGTGACAGGGCTGAGAGCCGTGATAGCGCTATGGAAGCGTGGTGGGTGTTCAATAGGGCTGGCACAATATTACATTTATTTTAATTTTATATGGAAATAGTTTGAATTTTAAAATCTGTCCAATATTTATTTATTTATTTATATTTATTTAAACTTCTCACACACAGTAAGGTACAAAATCGGACCTAATGTCATAGGCATTCTCTACCAGTCAAACAAGGGTAGTGAAGAGATAAGATGGCAGGTGCTCTATTTAATAGGGAGGAGAGGAAATAATAATAATAAAAATATTAAAAAGATAACAAATAAAATAGATACACAAGTACATAAATATGTTGTAAACTTATAATAGACATACATATTTATTCTCATTTATATTCCTACTGGATGAGTAGTAGGTATTTGATCATCTCATTCATTACTTTGTCGAGTAAAATTGAGACGAATATCGAACTATCGTTTATGAATGCCACTCACTTACCACTTCTTGACATAGATTCTCTAGTGTTATCAGTGCTAATGCTGCAAAAAACCGGCCAAGTGCATGTTTGACCACGCACAATGAAGGGTTCCGTAGCTGGGACGAAATGTCCCAAGAACAAACTTAACATTGTAGTTGAAATACATGTTCTCCCATACATGCCAGCTGCAAACGTAAGTTGGTTGACTATTACTCATTATCTTGTAAAGCCTACTTTTCTGTTTAAACTTTGTTATAAATACTACTTCCGTGATTTTTTTCAAATATCCTAAACCAATTATTAATTACACTTGATAGTTTCACGCAAAGTTTTAAATTGGTAAGTATTTTGTATCAATAGGGAAAAAAACTAGAAATAGGATTTTTAAAGTAATTTGGCTAGTGGGGTTTGAGGTTTCAGTTCATTTTGGAAAAGGGGTCTCTTGCCCAAATTAGTTTGGGCAAGAGACACCATGGGATAGACTAGAAAAAAAAGCTGTAATTTGGCATGGGTATATACATAATAATCACGCCGACAAAGTGGCAAAATAAACCTTAACGTCTATCCCATGGTGTCTCTTGCCCAAACTAATTTGGGCAAGAGACACCATGGGATAGACGAGAAAAAAAAAATATCATCCCGACTTTATGTTAAGATACCCAAAAATAAATTTGTTAAGGTTTATTTTGCCACTTTTTCGGCGTGATTATTATGTATATACCCATGCCAAATTACAGCTTTCTAGTACTAACTCTCTGAGCTAAGCCGCGCACAGACAGACAAACGGACATGAAAAATCGAACAAGAAAATTGTACAGTTTGTAATAACTTGATATGCTGGCCACCGTACCTATACTTCGTAGATCTGACTGAAGTCCGTAGTTTCACTGTTCTGCATGTGGCTCCCACAAAGACATAGCTAGGTTCTTTTTGGTACTAGAGACCTCATTTATCGATCTAAATTATAAATAAAATTAATAATAATAGCCCACACCAAATAAATTTCCAAAACTCTGATATACCTACTTTAAAAGTGTGCCATAAAATTAATTAAAATATCACAATCATAGCAATTAAAATGCGACAGCCCTACGATACTGTATCTAGCAGAGCGGTTGAATGAAAAATAAAAAATCCACCTACCATATTGGCCCCGCAAGTTCAATTAAAAGCGAGCCTTGCGGCCGTATTGTGACAGCTCCCATTCATTCGGATTTATTTCGCATATTCGTTTCACACGTCAATAATTTCTTCATTATTTCCCATAATAATGTGTACCTGGGTGCCATTTTGATTATTTTATCGCGTTATGCTTGTGCATTTGAATTTGGAAGGCGCGTTTGTTCTTTTGTTTAAATTGTGGCTGTACTGGCTGTTGTTTTCTTTAAATGCATGGCCAGCCTTTCTACAGTACCTAATGAACGGTTTGAGTTTTTTTATTTTATTGGTTACGATTATTTGTTGCATGTAGCTTGTAGGTCTATGTAAATAAACTCAGCTCAAGATAGGTATCTAGGCTGGACCCAGTTTTAGAATCACCCTTTCCCTTCCTATTAGAGTGGTGAATTTCAAATATTTCTAATTCCAATGCACATATAATTTACTAGCTTCTGCCCGGGACTTCATTCGCGTGCAATTTTGGCCACCCACCGTGTCGCATAGAATCGCCCGCCTGCGCTATTATTTCATTTTCGCTTAACGTTCTTTCGATTTTATTTTTTTTCACTTTGCTCGGCTGTTAAGGTTCGTATGGCTCGTAGCTTAATCTTAAATAACCTTCCTCAAGTAGTAGGCTATAAAATGCAAAATCAAAACTCAAATCCGACTGGAAGTTCCAGTGATAGCGCGTTCAAACAAAACAAAAAACAAACTCTCCAGCTTCATTATTAATTGATTGAATCATTGATTTATCTGTAGGTGCAACAAAGATTTAGGCTGAAATTGAAAATTTAGCAGTCGCCATCTTGGATTTTCATTTTGACCTCACTATCGGCTCTAGCACCCTCGGAAACCATGATGACGACAACCATGATTTAAAAAAAAATGTTCGCAGCCACCATCTTGGATTTTAATTTATATGTGGCATTATGTGGTAAACGCAAGTTAGGTATGCTTGACGCGCATTTAAAAATAAAAAACGTCAAATAAAATTGGGGTTCCTAGTAATTAGGCAGATTTGCATAGAAATTAAACAATCGATATTCGAAAGTAAGTACCTAAGTTAAGGCGAGGGTCTGCAAGTTAAACTCTAGGAAATGTAATTTTAATATCATTTTATTTAGAGACGGCAATGATTAAACACGTGAAAAAATTATATGTTGCTTTTGAGACCTTTCTGTAGGCACGTCGGGTACTCGTTACATAATTGGATAAAGTTCGCTCGATAGAAAAAAATGCAAACATACCCTTATTTTGTAGATTAAAATAATTTTATTTCAATATTATACCACATTATGTGTTGAAAATCACATCAAAATAAACGTCTATGATGATGTAATGTCCGTCGGGTTTAACATTTTTAATATCGTAAAACATATAATTTTCAACCCAAAATTAACGAAATTCACGGCACAATGTACTCGCGCCCAGCTGCCACCTCGAACAAAAATGCACGCTCGAAGAACCTCGCCTTAAGAATAATGTGTGAAAGAGTTGTACGGAAGTCGAAATGAGATCACTTACAAAGCCAAGTAACCGAGTGATCGAGTTACTCAATATAACACACTCAATAAGTACCTAATGTTAAGTAATCAATATTGTTGAAGATCTAAAACACTGGTGTGGGGCAATCTATGTACCTACACACGGCCACAAATCAAGCTATACATTTCCAGTTTAGGCTGATCTCGCATTGTATTGATTTCTGTACAATGAGAGGTCAGCTTATACTGGAATTACTTACAATATCCGAGTGTAAAATATGGCACATCGAGCTTTAAAAAGAGACAAGGCATGTCACAGTGTCAGAGAATACTTTACAAAAACCCGTTTTTTTTTTTTCTATATATACCTATACACTCCCGGACACCTGGGGCCCAAGTCTGCTATTTTTATAAATTTATCACTCCAACACGATCCCATTGTCATTTTGCTAAAAGTTCGTAATCTGCTAAATTCATAACGGTCGATCATTGGTCGGTCAATGGTCTCGTAATAGAATTGTATTACAATGGCATTTTGAACATTTATTCATGCCAGATTTCATTTATATATATTTTTACATATTATTTATTAGTGTTATAAACAATCTGAAGTAGTAGGAAGTTGAAAGTTTAGTAGGAAGTTTCATTTGTCATTATATACGAGATTACCCAATTCTTTCAATGGAGTGTCAGTGGCTGACCATTGGAAAGTCATAATGACGCCATTATATTAGTAGATTACCAAATTTGTCAAAATCAACAATTATTAAATCAATGATAGACCATTCTGACACTATTGTAACAGCAGACTTGAGGCCCTGAATCGAGCCACCCTGCATATTTTTCTTAAAAAGTCTCAATCTTTTAAATAGTGGTAGTACAAAGAAGAAAAAAGTTGTTTTGAAGTCAGCCACTCACCATAATTTCTGTTTGGCATTGTTTCAAATTTGAAATCGGAATACTTAAAAAAAAACAGTACCTATTATACTTCATTTACTATAACATTAGAAAAAAGAGGCTCGTAGAAGCAGGAGTGCGAAACATTTTATTCAAAGTTAAAAGTTTAAACAATTAAACTAAAAATGTTTTAACATAACTTTGATAAATAGGTCGTAATAACATCTTCATTACACATTACTTACAACAAAACGAATGAATGAAACAAACGATTACGTCGTGTTGATTTAAATTTAATTAAGATTAAAGGAAATAAAAGTCTTTTTTTTTACAATATTTTATTTAAAACAACAACTTTCAACACACAATAGTTGCTGTAACTTCTTCGTCTTCATCATATAATTTAGTCACTACGAGTATCATCAGAGAATAAAGATGAAGAAGTTTCACCGACGTTACCTAATAATAAATCTTTCTACCACATCATCCATTATGCTTTAACTTTTCCTCTTCTTTAATTGCATGAGCAACGCAAGACTGCCATCGTTCTAGCGTAATACTATCCAGATCTTGTGGGAGTAATTGTTTCTCCTTGTCTAATTTGAAGGTTTTGTTATGTTGAGCCACATACCCCATCATTTGAGCCCATATTAATTCTATAGGGTTGAACTCCCAGTGGTAGGGTGGGAGGCGCAATACTGAAATACCCTTCTCTCTAGCCAGATGGCTATCATCAACATGGCATCTACAACAAACTTTTGGTATAAATGTCTTTGTATTTTTGCTTTTTCTAATAAAGTTTCCCTAAGATCTTTTTCCTCAAAAGGAATATTTTTGCTTTTAAACCATTCCTGTATATCTGCCTTTCGTGTAGCTGTGGTTGGCAGCTTCTCCAATTCCCTGTAAATTGAGAGGTCTGGCTCTTATGAAACAGGAAATCCTAGTACAAGTCAGGGCTACACAGATGATTGTGTCTTGAAGTGTAAATAAATAAATTATTATTATTATTAAAGTTGAAGGCGTCCATTTCGGAGTGGTCATCTTCATCACCTTTCTTTGCATCAAATATTAATGCAGCATCCATTAAAAACCCTTCACAAACCCTGTGAAATAAAATTAATACAAGTCAATTATTCCGTACCCCCTATATAATTTCACTGCTGGAAATAGTTCATAGATAAATACTATAACAAAATTTATAACTTTAAAAGTTCGCTTTGCATGCGTTAATTCATAATACAATATAATATGTATTACTTAATTAATAGTCAATAACAATGGGGTGTTCATTTTTTTATGGCGAGGACAGACCATAAAATACATACCAGTATGACCGATTATAAGTTGGATTTTTTAAACCAGCAGATAGACCTTCCCAATGTGCTTCTTTTGAAGACTTATTATTAGTGTCATGCAATATTAGGCTTTTCGTGTGACCTGTTTGTATGATAAAAGGTTATTAATATAAATACCATTCATTTCACGAACCAATTTTATGAAATTATGTTTAACTGTATAATTAATTATAATGTTATTGAATGCAAGAGGTCATACACTGGTTAGTGCATAAATAGCTGTTAAGAAATTTAGAAGCACTGTACCTTCATTTAGCCAAGTGTCATCTAAATAATAATATATTTTCCTTCCTTTATTCCTTAGCCTTTTTATTTCATGAAGATATTTTAGTCTCCAAAGGACGACCTCCTGCTTGTCTATGACTTCTATGAGTGCACTTTTTCTGCTCCGTTTGATTTATGTGAACTTTAATGTTTATTTAATTATTTTATACAGACTGCTTTTTTTAAAATCTGGCAGAGACTCGTCACTGTTAACTGCTTCCAGCATCTTTGCCAAGGTGGGCAACTCATTATTAAAGAAGAAGGAATGAATTTTCCTGCATATTCCACTAAATGTGATGTCATCAAAATCATCACGTTTCATGTGCTTCTGTTGGGGAGGGGGAGATTGCAGGCGACTTTTTATGTTGTACTCTTTGTGAATATTGGACAGAGTAGCCCGAGATACGCCTGTAAATAATAAAATCATGTGCGGAGTTTCTAAAATATAATACATTTTATCACAATGCATGTTAGTTTCAAATATTTTTATAGTAATAATTTTATGAATCATCCTTACCGGCAACTTCTGCGATTTTGTTTATCATCTCAGTCCTATAATGAGGAGTATCTGCAGGCCAGGACTCCAATTGCTTAAAAATATTTATCACAGGTTGTTTTTTTACAGCACGCCGCGTTCTCTTTTTTTTGGGAGACATTATTATTTCGTCGGAGTCAACTTTTGGACCACGTTTTTTTCGCCGTTGGCTTTGGTCAGACTCAGCACTTATATGTTGTAAGCCACTCGGTCCCGCACCGGGATCACTCATAGCTCAAAAAAAAAGTAACGTTTTGTAAAAACAACCCAATGACAACACTGATAACAATACAATAATAAAGAAATAACTAAATATTATTTATTATTTTAATAAATAAACAACAAAATCACGAAAATTAAACAATAACAAACAAAGTATTCACAAGTAAATGACATACATGACAATCTTAGAACATTGTCAAGTCAATTTCACAGACGACATAAACCAGTAAAATTAGAAATCCCCGGCTGTCACAGCTTATGAAGGGATTAAGTAATATTTTAGATTTGGTAGGATTATAGTGAAACAAAAAGCGTTGCAGTATTGGTGACTCCTGCTTCTTTTAGGTTTTTAGCATAGGCACTGTAATTTTAAATTGGAATGAAATAATATATCTAAATGAAAGCTACTTAATTTCATATGGTTGTTTTTTTAAATGATTACAATTAAGTGTGATAGCTGATATATAAATTCATTTTAATCGATTTGGCGTCAATCGTAACTATAACAAATTTATTGTACTTTTGTTATAAAGTGTGCATCAAAAATAACCTTTTTTAACTTCTGTCTAATGCTATTATAAATGAGGTATAGGTAGTCCTATTTTCGCGTTTCTCAGGGTCAAAATTAGCGTGTTTTGTTTTTAGGAAACTATGGTTTACATAGAGAAAACGTTTATTTAGTAAATTGTGTTACCTCCAAGAGCATTTACGACGGCCTTCATGCGGTTCGGCATGGAATTAAGGAAAGCCACGATGACGTACCTACTGTGGTATTTTCTTCCATGCCAACAAAATGGTAGTTTTCAGCTCCTGCAAAGTTTTTTTCAGCTGGTTGGTTAGTTCGAACGCACCTCTTCAGCATATCCCATAAGTGCTCTATTGGATTCATATCAGGGCTTCTTGCTGGCCACCTCACTATTGCGATACCTACTAACGTCATGCAGGGTATTCTCGAACAATTCTTGCAGTGTGCGCGCTTGCATTATCATGCATAAAAATGAAATCCTGGCCCACAAACTCAGCGTATTGCATTACAAGAGCCGCTAGGTATTGACGAATGCATCGCGGCATCTACGACGCCACAATGCGAACTACGCATCAAAGACCTGACGTCACAAATCCTACATCGCGCAATCAGAGTTTACCGCGCGACTAGCATATTATATACAACATCCCGACATCAACGGTTGATGTCGGGATGTTGTATATAATATGCTAGTTGCCCACCAGACACGACATCCGTCTGGTCGGAGGATCCTCCCTTGTCCATAGAGTATGAGTGAACTTTACACCCTGTTCCTCATACCTCTATATAGGTATAGTTCGCTATTTAGTGGTGGCAATCGTGGCCCATCACAACCTCGTGGCCAGTTTTTGCTTCGGTGGAAATTCCGCCCCAGACTGTCCTTGACCCACCAATAAAACTCACCTTCTCTTCAATGCAACATTGCTGAAACGTTCTCCCTGTCTTCGAAAGACTTTCCTACGTCCATCATTGCCATACTGATTAAATTTTGTAGTCCGTAAGATTTTGTTTTTTTTATTCGACGTTTTATTTCTTTAATTATATTTTGTTATTTATTCAGTTCAACAACATATTCCATATTGTTAGTGAGAATACCTCATAACTAATTTTAGTAATATAAAACACACAATCATCACCGGCAACACCTAACGAATTAAGGGCGGGTTGTTTCACGTCCACTTGACGCACGCGTATACGTCATAAATGGCGCTAACTATCGTCGAACCGTTGTTTCACAAAATTATGCCCTTGACGTTCGTTAAAAAATAACGATTACAGTAACAGGTGTCATACCCACTGGTTAACGTCATTTTATTCTTTTACATTTGAACTTTGACAATCGGTTTTTATGCAGTGAAACAACGCTTTGTATTTAACGAACGTTAAACATCATTAATCGTTATTATTTGACGTACGTATGTTACGATAACGAACCGTTTGAAACAACCGGCCCTAAGTCCCGTATTACAGAACGTTACTCAATACTCAAGCATTACTTAAAACTAGTTTCAACCAATCAAATGGCTTGAACCTAGTCTTAAGTAATGCTTGAGTATTGAGTGACGTTCTGTAATACGGGCCTAAGTGTCCGAGGCAGGTTGCTCAGAGAACGATCAAGCAAGAGATCAGCTGCCTAGTTGATGGTCAACTAGGGAGCTGATCCTCTCCACAAAATGCCTCAGAACAGGGGAGTAAGGACTCTCCGCCACTAGTTTTAGCAGCACGATTATTATTGTTCATTTAATCGACGATAATTTATACCGAGAATTTTGCAACCATGGATATTCAACTAAATGTCATAAAGCCAGTCTGCTGTCACTGTCAAAATTTAGAAAATCATTATTCTTCTGTCAATTTACCAACCAAAGTTCATTGCATTAATTTTGGAAATTAAAATGTAAAAATAAACAAAAGCAATCTAAAACTCACACTAAACGCGAAGAAAATTAAATTGTTAGTAAAGTGAGTCATCTACAAACGAGTAAAAAAGTGTAAATATAACTTACTAATAATAAATTGTGTACCTATTGTGTTTAGATTCTAAACATTGCCGGTTACCGGTTTAATTTGTAATTTTATTCTCGTTTTTTCTTATAGAAACTTAACGGCCACACAATGAGCTCGAGAAAACCTCTCACTAAAATTGAAAAAATTGCATATGATTTGAGAAATGAAGGACGCTACCCGGTGAGATTCTGTTTTTTATTATCTTATTTAAATTTTACTGCTCTTTTACAGTTTATTTATTTATTTATTAAGGTTAGGCCTTCTTGGTCTAGTAGTCGCAATTCATGACTGTTTGGCATTAAGTCGCCAGTCCCCAGTTCCAGTAAAGTGTAATTTTTGTTAAGAATGTGGCCAAGTGTTAGAGTCAGAGTTGTGCTATCTTGACTTATGCCTGGTTGATGGCAGTATGCTCGCCCCCTAAAGCATAGGAATTACAACTAATTGCTGAAATGTGGGTCACTGACAGCTTGGATACTGATCCTCAACTGTTTTACTGATTGATACCTATTTCTTGTTCATTAAATTACAGTCAAAACCGTTTATAAAGACTTTGCTTAAAACAACATATCGGTTATAACAACGAAATTTTGAGGTCCAAGCATTTTTGTTTACTTAACATAGTGTTTGGTTATAAAGACTATCGGCTATAATAACTGTAATCTGATGGTCCCTTCGAAGTCATTATAAACTGTTTGACTGTATTTTTATCCTTAATTTTGTTAAAATTTTTAAACAACCATATCGAAGAAAATAAAATAATTTCTACAATATTTCTTTTTCCAGTGGCAAAAAAAGTTATTAATATTTTCCATCCTAATACTACTACTGTCAGTGATAACATACTATTTGTTCGGAATGTGGACGGCCCCTCCTGATGTACCAGATGTAGACCTGGAGCAGCACTGGGGAGCATACCCCATTGATATGCAACGTGACACATCCATAAGACCGTATACTATTGAATTTTCAGATGTAGTAAGTATATTTAGACTTTAAGTTAATTTGTTCTTTTTCCCAAATCATATTGTTTCTTAAATTGTTAGATAATAATTGACTAGTAATGTTTTGTCATTGTGATTAAGCATAATTTTAAAAGAATGTGATTATTTTTTGTAATAATTCTCAAATTGTTATTATTCACTAACTTCTGCCTGCGACTTTAACCGTGTGAAATTTCTTGTATCTTGATGTTAAATAGCTTCAAAAATCCTCAAAAACTGGGCTATCAAATACAAAAAGATTTTTTTAGTAGGACCAGAGATTAGCGCGTTCAAACAAACAAACTTCACTTTTATTATATTAGTATAGATTAAAGTAGTTGTGTTTTAATTGTGATGAAGCATTTATTAAAATAATGTGCATGAAATAATCTGTCTCACGTACCAAGATAAATAGTTGAACAATCAGCATTATCGCTCCTAAAACAAGCGCGACACGCGATGCGACACAAAGGCACCGCTCGTCGCGCCTGTTTGTAGGAGCCTTTAACCAACATATTTATTTATCAATCCTACAGATAAATTAAACTCCTGTCCATGTTAATGTTTTATTGCAAAAGTAACAAATAATGCAGTAGCAAGGCCTGTAGCTAAACTGTCAAGCCAATTTAAAAAAATTGGTAAAAATTTGCAGAGGTGTTGATACCTGGCTACCTCCCAAATGACAATAAATAAATATAATTAATTTTCCTTCAAATCCATTAAAAAAAAAAAATATTGTACAGACTATTCCATAAGGCAATGTGTACCACCATTGTTTGAATATTTATTCATAATTACTTCTTTCAGATAGTCAATGATCTCAGAGAACGTCTGCTCCACAGACGTTCTTTTACACCTCCACTAGAGAACGCTGGCTTCACATATGGCTTCAACACACATTTTCTTACACAAGTGTTGGATTTCTGGCAGAACAGTTACAATTTTAAGGACCGAGAACAGTTCTTGAACAAATATGAGCACTATGTGACTAATATACAAGGATTGGATGTACATTATATGCATGTGAAGCCTAAAGTGGAGCCGAATGTTACCGTAAGTTTACTTTTAATCCTAGAAAATAAACAATCAAATGAGTCTTGTCAATATAAACATCTTTTTTGAGGCTGACTGTACATTTACCAGCTATCTATACAAGAAAAGTTTTTAATCAGTGTGCAAATTTCGACAAATGAAACTTAAATGTTTTATTATACACCTATTTCTTATTTTGATATGTCTTAGTACAAAAAAAAAGTCATCATTATCGAAAGATGTTTATTTTGAAACTGGTATAATGGATACTCGTCGCGCAACGCGCCGTCGGGCCCGGCGTGCGGCGCGGTCAGTGAAGCGGAACGCAGTAGTAGGTACCTATCAGCTGTGCGCTCGCCCATTGATATTATTACAAATAGTTTGTATTCATATTTTGCTGACTGAAACACCAAAAAAACATTGCGCAAAAACTAATCCTGTAATTTTGGCTGAAATATACAATTGATTTTCTCAGGTTGTACCTCTACTGCTTATCCACGGATGGCCGGGCTCTATCCGTGAGTTCTACGAGTTAATTCCAAAGCTGACGTCATCTCGTCCTAACCAGGGCTTTGTCTTCGAAGTCATCGCTCCTAGCATACCAGGCTTTGGGTTTTCACAGGTAAGGATTTTATTTTAAACTAGCTAGACTCAGCATGATGCTGCGACATTTGAAAATAAGTGTCAAAGCGCATACATAGTATAGTGTGTATGACCAGATTTATAAACGTAAACGAAGCAAAAGGAGTATGTCAGGATCGAAGCAGGCGTCATTTTGTAGAAGGGAAGGGAAGAAAGCGTAAGTTTATGTATGTATTTATTTATTTTAATGTCATGGATTTCCGCAAAGTAACGCCCGATTCCAATATCTATTCCATTTCAGGCCCCAGTTCGCGCCGGTATGGGCCCAATAGAAGTATCAGTCATATTCCGTAATCTCATGCAACGTATCGGCCATGACAAGTACTATGTGCAAGGAGGCGACTATGGCTCGGCGATTGGATCTGTCATGGCGACTATATTCCCTGATAAAATACTGGGATATCACACTAACATGCCAATGGTTGCAGTCAATACTTGGGTCTCTATTTATACGATGTTGGGTAAGTTTTTGTTACTTTGGAAGCGTCTAGACTAAAAAAAAAAAAAAACTTCCGACAAATTTTTGTCCATATTTTGTTAGTACTCGTATTACATCTATTATCTTAAAACTAAGTCATGACGCGATCAATTTAGGCATTAGATAACCAAATAAATAATTGAAAATAAATTGGAATAATTAACTAAAAAGAAAAATAAATTAAATTGAACTAAATTAAAATTAAATTGAGATAAATTAAAAACAGACAACAAACTTAGCTTCATCAGGCAACATGCAGCCTGATGAGCCTTCCCACAGCTGCCGATACTGGTTTAAAATGATGTTCTTTTGTTACAAATTAATACTTGGCAGATTGATTGGTGATCTGTGATCAGAGTATGTCATACGCAGACCAAGAATCACAGTACTGCTTATGGGTCGGCTAAATCTTTTTGAAATATTTCCTGCGCGAAAAAAGACTGCGCATACACTCCTTCCTTATCGAAATCGAATAATACCGCTCGAGCGCAATGATCAATGCACACGCGTTTCATACGTTTTTCAACACACTTGCGAGGAAAAAACAGACTTGTATTATTATTAACTTTATGGAAAATGGCGCTGGTTTTGTTTTTCCGCGCGCCGCGCTAACGATGCTCGCGCATATGTAAATAATGGCACTGAAGCCGCTAAAGAGCCAATATAAAAAAAAATATAGACTGATCATAGCGTTGTCGTATGTCAACTTGTAGTTTAGTTAGTATGGAATTAGAAAGTACTATTGGCACAGAGAAATATACATTTGTTCAGTGGGAATCCGCAATAATAGAACACCAGTCAGGGTCTTTTTCGTTTGGTTCCAGGAGGGACCACAGACAACTTGAGGTAAATTTTTAGTTCATTTTGGGACCAAGGACAATTCAGACTATTAAAAAAAAGTGAAATATGGCATTATGGCTCCAGCATTATGGAAGTCTCTTTGATGAGATTTAAAAAAGCGCAATTATCCGACTAGTAAATAGTTATCTGTGGCTTTACAGCACTAGCGCGGTAACGTAAAGTAAAAAGCACGCGTTTTTAATACACTGCATTATGGACCTAAAAGCGGTTCATTAAGAGCCACTTTACTAGCAAGTGTGTTGAAAAATACATTTTCGTTCTTTCTAGGAGCAATCTGGCCGAATTTCATAGTGGAGCCTGATCTGAAAGAGCGCATGTACCCGCTATCAAAACATATAGGAAAGATTGTAGAAGAGTCCGGATATTTACATATTCAGGCCACCAAACCGGATACTGTTGGTAAGATAATTTTGCAATCTTTAATTTACTTTCACTTGTTAGTACCTATGTAAAGATGAGTTTTTTCAAACAAATACACAACTTCCTCTTAGTAGTCTATCAAGTTTTAAAAGCTTTGTATCACAGAATACATTTCATAAGTACTGAAACTATACTCTTTCTGTTTCTTTTTAATAAAAACTTGATTAGAAGTTTTTTGTCCGTATATTCTTCTAATTTATTTCTCAATATACATAAAGAAAAATATGGTTTATTCTGCAGTAACAAAACGCACATAAAAAAAAATACACATGCAAAGTAGCCAAATTGGCTACTTTTAAACTTTTATTGCTTGAATAAAATAAAATAAAAAAAGCAATAAAATAAAAAATAAAATATTTAAAAAATGTATTCAAGCAATAAAAGTTTGAAAATTTAGTCCATAGCTTGACGTCAGGACCAAAGACAATTTACATTGCGTAATTACACTGTGTTGCGTCACTGGCAAATGTCAACAAACAATCAAAACAACAACAAAAAGCCGATTACATAGTGGAAAACACCATTTATTTACTCTCTTTCAGGCATCGCCCTCTCAGATTCCCCGGCCGGTTTAGCAGCATACATACTCGAAAAATTCTCAACGTGGACCAACCTTGAGAACAGAAAGGCTAGCGACGGAGCTTTACTACAGAAGTTCTCTTTGACCCACTTACTGGATAACGTTATGATATACTGGGCCACTAACAGTATTACTAGCAGCATGAGGCACTATGTTGAGGGGTATACGCAGCTTATGTTCACCGATCAGTAAGTATTCTTTGGCATATTCTAGACTAGAAAAATGTCAAAGTAAGGAATTATAAGCATGATAATAATAATATTCCTTGAAAGAAAACCAGTTCCTTTGCAACACCATATATATCAGCCCAGTGGCTTCAATTATTAACTCAAAAAATCATACCTGGGACCCAGTAATGACCACCTCTTTCTTCCACAGAATCCCAACAGAAGTACCGACATGGGGTATAAAGTTCAAACACGAATTAAGTTTCCAACCAGACAGTATACTAAAGTTAAAGTATAAGAACTACCTACATAGCTCTGTGGTTGAAGATGGCGGACATTTTGCGGCCATGGAACTTCCCGATGTGTTGGCTGACGATATCTTTGATGCTGTTGAAATGTTTAGGAAGTTTCATGCGAAGATGCAGAAGGAGCAGTAAGTATTTAAATCTTTTGTCCTTTGGCAGTACACTTCTATATGTTTTTCTTAAAGGTGTGTCGATATCGCGATCATTCGAAGGAGTTGGTTCACATGGCGACATGAATATACCGGCTACTCGGCAATGAACGTTTGTGTTTTATTCAAGCAGAAATCGCACTTACTTACCTTAGTGAGATTTCTAGCAGTTTGCTAAGAATTGCAAGACACCCATGATGAAAACTTAGAAAATTTTCGCAGTCGCCATATTGGATTTTCATTTTCACCTCACTATCGGCTCTAGCACCCTCGAAAACCATGAAAACAACATCCATGATGGTTTTTTTTTTTTTAAGTAACCTATCTGTGGCGGAATGCTAACATTTACGACCTCGCTTCACTCGTTCTCGCGTCCAAAAGTCCAAATTTCTCTTTATTCTCAAGCTTTTATGCATAAGTCGAAAAGAAACTTCTCTATTTGCATGAATGGTCAAAAGAAAGTCTAATTAATCTATCTGAATTGTTAACATTTTCGAGCTCGCTTCGCTCATTATTATTGGTTCTTTTTGTAAAATCACCGTGAAACCACTACCATCATCGTCGTACCGAAGACTTATTTCTGTAAAATAACGGGGCCGCAAACCTTATTGGCCCGGGGCGCCAAATCTTAAAAGCCACTTATTTACCATCAGTTGTACCAAAACAAAGTTTGTCAATAAATAGAAAAAAAAGTACATGTTTTAATATAGGTAATAAACTTATCTTTACAGAACGAAAGAAGCAGCAAGCAAACCAGCAGCCAAATCAGCAGCTGAACCAAAAATAAATTATGAGACAGCCAAAACGGTCTACGAATTCACTGTCAACGACATTAGAGGCCGCGAAGTCAAACTCGAAGAGTATAAAGGAAACGTACTTATAATAGTGAATGTGGCCTCCCAATGCGGCTACACCAGCACACATTACACAGAGCTAAACGAACTATACAAAAAGTACAAAGAAAAAGGTCTTCGTATACTGGCTTTCCCTTGCAATCAATTCGGAGGACAAGAACCAGGGACTCTGAACGAAATCCTCCAATTCACCAAAGAGAGAAAAGTGAAATTCGACCTTTTTGAGAAAATAGAAGTTAACGGAGACGACGCTCATCCTCTATGGAAGTTTTTGAAGAATTCTCAGGGAGGAATAATGGGCGATTTTATTAAATGGAACTTTTCCAAGTTTATTATAGACAGGAATGGAGTGCCCGTTGAAAGGTTCGGTCCTAATACCAGTCCATTGGAATTGGAACCTTATTTGGACAAACTTTGGGGTTAATTCGGAATGTCCTGGTGTTAAATACCCGAGATAATAATATTGTAGGTGACGGGCTTATTAAGCCGCGTCAATAACCGTGGGGACACCCTAACTTACTTACAGGGATATGAAATTAAGAATATTCTGGAAATGACTTATTTATGAATGTGATTTTATCTTAAAAGTAGTGTAGCTGTCATTGTTTTTTTACCGTCTGAATGGATTTTTTATAAAATAGTAGAATTTGTGTCTATATCCATATAATAACCGAACATTCATAAAAATATGTGTAGCCGTTTAGTAGTTATAACAGTTACACATAGTCAAACATACTTAGAATTTTTAATATTATAAACGCAGCCATATCAAATGATTGTTATTTAAAAATATATAAATGAATTTAGATGTAATAATTTTGTTAATATATTTTTTTATAATTTACAAAAATGTGCATTTACTTACTTGTGATATTGGTTTTTGGAATACCATTTTGATGTAGATTTACTTGTTGGTAAAATGTGTATCTTATTAAATAAATAAAAATACATTTGCGTTTACTTAATCTTTATACTAGCATTTGCCCGCGGCTCCGCCCGCGTGGATGTCGGTTATCGCGTACAAAAGTATCATATGTCCTTCTCCATATCCCATGAGGCTATATCTCTCTCTGCCATATTTTATGACGATCGGTTCAACGGTTTAGGCGTGAAAATGTAACATAGGCTACCTTTTTACGCGAGAACCTATATCCACGCGGGCGGAGCTGCGGGCAAAAGTTAGTCTTAATATACGCACACATACTTCCTCAGGATAATACGACGAAATTATAGATAACGGTTTTGCCATTCGAAAGTAAAGCACCGCCGAAGAGGAAGCGGCGATTAGCTATATACGATTTTCGGGCTTAATCCACTAATCCCCCCTAAGTGGGGAAAACTGAACCCTAATGTAAAAAAATCTCTTTCAGGGGGATCTAGGAATAAGTTTTTTTTTTCAATTCTAGTTTTCCCCCCTTAGCGGGATTATCAGGGGTGAATTTAAGACTGTTTTCAGATTCCACTTTTCCTCCTAAGGGGGATTTTCAGGGGAGATTTGTGGAATAAGTCGATTTTCGGGCCAGCTTCCAAAAATTAACTACAATAAAACAGAAGCGAATTCGAAAATTTAACTATATTATTGGAACAAGCCCTTCAGTTCCACCCATGCCTTTACACAGTTTGTCTTCCAAGCCTTAGTTTGGACAGATCTTGAATGGTGTTGCGTGAGCTTGAAGAGTCGGTCCACTGAAGCTCCGGGATCGCCGCTATCAACTGTATTTGAATAACATGTTAGCAATAAAAATGGATATTTCATACAAACTCGAAAAAAAATCACCTGTCCTATACATTTTGTCGATTTATGTGAACACAAATGTACTGAACAGCAGGATGCTGAAATGAAAACTTCTTTAGGCGTGTTTAGCAAATTTTGGTATTGTAAAATCTTATAGGTTCGCGTCACTGACATGCTAATGTTACTAGTATATCTGTAGCTATGTATAGTTTAAAATTTTCGCTTCATCTGCAGCCCCGGTGAGTGAGTTTTTATTTTTTTTATTTGGTCCCTTCGTAATTGTTGTTCATAATTATGAGTACGGTGATCCCTTCAGAAGTTTAGTATTAACAAAAACGGGGCCAAGTGCATGTCGAACCACGCAAAATTTAGGGTTCCGTAGTTGGGATGAATTTATCCCAAGAACAAATTTAACATTGTAGTTGAAAAACATGTTCTCCCATACATTCCAATTGCAAATGTAAGTTGGTCGACTATTACTGTCTTACCACAAAAAACAAACTTAGACAGCGTTTTCGTTGAAAGAAAACGCTAACCCTCGAGATATAACAAAATAATGTATGGTGGAATTGTGTATCTTCTACAGCACTGAAACGTGGTCGCTCACAATGGGCCTTATTAGAAGGCTAAAAGTTACCCAAAGGGCAATGGAGAGGGCTATGCTTGGAGTTTCCCTACGTGATCGAATCAGAAATGAAGAGATCCGCAGGAGAACCAAGGTAACCGACATAGCTTGAAGAATTGCCAAACTTAAGTGGCAATGGGCAGGGCACATTGCGCGCAGAACAGATGGCCGTTGGGGCCAAAAGGTTCTGGAGTGGCGACCGCGTACCAGAAGACGTAGCGTTGGAAGGCCTCCCACAAGGTGGACCGATGACCTTATGAAAGCCGCAGGAATCCGCTGGATACGGGAATCACAGAACCGGTCGATGTCGCGGTGCTTGGGGGAGGCCTATGTCCAGCAGCGGACGTCTTTCGGCTGAAATGATGAGTATATTACATTCACGCGGGCGAAGCCGCGGGCAAAGGCTACTAGTAAATAAACGAGACAAATTCGAAGACATGTTACATCCACCAACCCGCACTGGGTCCGCGTGATGGATAATGGCCCACTCTCTCTCGCAGAGAGGAGGCCCGTATCCCAGCAGTGGGAACATTAAAAGGGCCCTTCCCGGTCCGTCTATCGGCAACGCGAGCATGATTGAAAAGCTTGTTGTTTCATCCAGCGCAATGTTAATTCTAACAGCTGCAAGTGAGAACGCAATAACATTGAACGAAAAATAGTGTGCGGAAATTCCATAAAACTTGTTCCAGGAAATACGCGTTTTTGAGAAAGCCTCACACGTTTGTGAAAAAAATTTGTGTCATTTAGAATCTCCAGTATAAGTGCGATGTTTCTATGGAGATGTTTTCTTTATTTTTACAATTGATGAGTACATTATGAACGGCCAAAGTTCAGGTAAAATGTGTGCAAAAAGTTTTTTGGAGGCTTATACTGAATTTGTTTCTCCAAATTTAAATTTTTTGCTTTCATAGAAACCTAGATATAGTGCACTTGATACCAATTAGCTGAAAAATTTTCATTGAAAGATGTGTTTCAACGCCATAATCACGTACGAGCGTTTGTATGAAAAATATGACGGGTTGGCTGCTCTTAAGGGCTGCTTATGCTAAAAAACGAGAAGAAAACCGCAAAATTTACAAAAAGTAGTAAAACTACTGAAAACAACATTTTACAAGAATCTAACTAAAAATTACAATAAGAACAAACTAAAAAGGTAGTCTTATGAAGACTAAAAGATACACTAAATAAAATACAGATATTAAAAATCGATGATGTTTTTATTTACTTACTGTAAGATTCAAAAATTCTTCCGGCACCGCAGTTATATTTGAAATAAATTATATTATAATTATGTATTAATACATTGTAATACCAGTAAAGTAAACATAAATACATGACATAAACAGCCATCGGGAGATAAAATCGACGAGTCGGCTATTAACAGTCCCGAGTTGCAATACAGAAACTCGGGATTATACATACAGGGCTGACAAATTCGGTAATTTTTGATTCTGTAACTAATATTATTTTGTAATGACAACATCAACTTTAGGCTACATACTCGAAATATGAAAATCCACCATTAAAATTCGACACATTTGAAGTTTTATTACATTACATAAATGCCATTAAATACCAGAATTTACTTTAAAATTACACGAAATGGAATGTAATTTTGGTGAATTTCGTCTTTATCATGGTAGATCTTTGATTTTAGGTTCTAAACTCAAATAATTAATTTTATGTTTTACATACAATACAATAGCCTACATTACTTTCGAAAATAGATACAATTTACTTCAAATATTACTTTAATTTACATCCATGCGACAGTTTTACGTGTTCAGTGGTCGTAACTACATTATTTCGAGAAAATGTTCCAATATTTTATAGATTTTTTTGTATAAAATGATATAGTTACACCACTAATCTGCTCAGTACTACGTAAACTCAAGGTATATCTTTAATGACCTCAGCGAGCTGTTCCCGGGTGAACATATGGAACATAGAGCCAGGAGTCATGGTCACCACCTCCACGTTGTTCTCAGAAAGCTTCTCCTCCATCACTTGCTTGAGGATTGTTAGCGCAGACTTGATAGCTTCCTTTAAAGTCATGGATTTGTGGTACACTTCCTGTTGGATGGAAAGAAGTGTTAGTTCACATTCTGGTAAATAAATTAAGATAATGGGATGTCATTGAATTGAAAAGGGCACAGACTACTTGGCAGTCATGACTGAATCCATGGTAACAGACTTCGCGTCGATGTCCCTGCTACTCTGTATCGAACCTGAATATGTAGTACCTACATTCCTTATCGATAGGTAAGATAGCCAGTTCCTCTGTGGTTGAGGATTCCTGGTGAAGCTCGCTTCCATCTTCGACCTTATCATCACTTACCAGCAGGTGAGATGAAGGCCAAGAGCTTCACCATTATAATTAAAAAATGTACCTATGTAAGGGTTTCTCCTTTGCTTTCTAAACAAGTCAAAGTTATATTTACAAATATTAAAACTGACCTTCAAGCTCTGCTGAGCCCCTTCACTGCCAGAGCCAATGGCTTTAGCATCATACTGCACAAATGTGCCACTGGGGTCCATGTGGAACAGCTGGGGTCCTTTCTCATCAATACCTGCAAACAGAAACAGATATATAAGCCTGATTCATAGCTAAAATGTAATAATAGGAATTTAAATCTTGTGTTTAAGGCAATGCTCATTTCGGATGTAACTGGGTAATGGAGGTCGGATAAGCTGCCACTCCATATTTATAAAATACTGGTATTCACCAAAGAGCTAGGCAGATGATCATGCTAGTGTCTATTAGCAGTCATCATCATCATCATTTCAGCCGAAAGACGTCCACTGCTGGACATAGCCCTCCCCCAAGCACCGTCACCTCGACCGGTTTTGTGCTTCCCGCATCCAGCGGATGCCTGTGTCTTTCATAAGGTCATCGGTCCACCTTATAGAAGGCCTTCCAACGCTACATCTTTCTTTACGCGGTCGCCACTCCAGATCCTTTCGGCCCCAACGGCCATCTGTTCTGCGCGCAATGTGCCCTGCCCATTGCCACTTAAGTTTGGCAATTCTTCGAGTTATTAGCTTTATTAGTTTGTTATTAGCAGTGCATTATTGTTATTAGTAATTAACTGTTTATTTGTTATTCTTCAATGGTCCTAGTTTATCATTTGTGTTACAGATATATGAACAAAATCCAGCATTGCATATGTAAGCGGGCACACCCTTTATGCCTGGAGACTTTTATTTAGGTTTTAAGTTTTATTTACTTTTTATTTTTGAAAGGTTTTTTTTTTTTGCTTGAGTATAGTTTTCATTGTATTTTCTGGTATATTGGCGTATGTTAGCTGACATAGGGCAAATAAATTTATTTACTGTTCAGTCTTTCGTAATGTTAATTACTTTGCATACCAAATATTGTATAGAATCAAAATTCTATATATGAACAGACAGCTGTGCTGCTGGGGAGTTTGTTGCGCTACTTCTTCCTCCCAGCTAAAGCACTAGGAAGTGGTGAAGGGTGGGCGTTTTGTGGGGCTGTCTTATGTAATTTTGACGTTCAAAAACTGCTGATTCTCAGCCTAATTTGAATAAATGACTTTTGAATTTTGAAGTGTCTGTCTATCAAGTTTATATTCTTCTCAGAGATTGCAAATTAATGGCAAACTCCAATGAAATTCTTCCAAGCTAAGAAGATTCTAATTCAGTAGTCGGTAGTTTGAAATGCACTTTGCCAGTTTCACCTTATTTGTAAGCTGGACACTAGTTGCTACTCACGGCTTCGCCCGCGTGGCTTTTTCTATACAGTGTCAAAATAACAGCTTATGCTAAATGCATATGAAAGTATGTACATTCACTGTCCACAAAGTTAAACAATTAACATGAACCATAATGTGGTTCATGGATGAATGTGTTACTTTTGGCCCACCCGCAAGCTGTACTAGCAGTTCGCTGAAACGGTCATTCAGTTGACCGATGTTCTGCTAATCAACGCTCTACTGTAATAACTTTACAATAATCTAACAGTAATTAATCTGTTTGAATGACATACCTGCAAACATAACAGCAACACCGAATGGTCTGGACATAGCAGTGCCACTGTCATCATCACTGTCTCCAAACTGGATAGCCAAGTTGGACACCGCCTGAGCACAGGACTCAACACTCATGCGCTCGTTGTACACAAACCAGTGGTTCTGGCATTCTACGCGAGCACGCTCCACCAGAGTTCTAACGGAGAATGATTCAGTCATTAAGTGCCAGTTTTTTAATATCATGATGTAGCTAGGAAGGATGTTAACACATGATGATGGCTATGTATATGATGGATTAAAGAGATGTTTGGATGAAAAAACCGGCCAAGTGCATGTTGGACTATGCGCAATGAAGGGTTTCGTAGTTGGGTTGAATTTATCCCAAGAACAAACATAACATTGTAATTGAAAAACATGTTCTCCCATACATTCCGACTGCAAATGTAAGTTCGTACACACAATATTTGGAGATCTACCCTGTTATTTTAAGAGCATAGACTTCTTATAGGTTTTCATAGATGTCTCCTTAAAGTAACACATCCATGTTTGTGTCACAGAAATTGATATGTGTACCGAATTTCAACTAAATCGGTCCATCAGATTATTAGCAAACTGGCTGTGACAGACGGACAGACAGACACATAAGTGATCCTATAAGGGTTCAGTTTTACTTTTTGAGGTACAGAACCCAAAAAACGAGTTGTGCTAACCCAAAATAAATTGCGATAGGGGCAGATACAGATGATTTGAAAATGACTGTGCACAAAGTTAATTTAATTTACTTATTTGAAAATACAATCTGCAGAATGCTTTTAAGACATAATATCCCATATCTCTCTCATCCCATTCTTTTGGGCTATAAAGCCAGTTTATGTTATGCTATGTGCCCTGCCTAGAATAAAGTCAATGATTAGTAACTTTATGTGAAACCCAGACCCTAATATTGTCACGAGTATTTTCATGAGTTTACAAGAATTATGTGTTATTGAACAGGCAAACTCAATAAAAGTGAGTGTAGTAATTATTTGGTGCAACCTCAATATTCTCAAGTTACTAATAATAATCATCTTACCTAGAGTCGGCCATCAATCCAGAGACAGCACAAGCGATATGTCTATCGACCTCCACAATCTTTTCAATGGTAGTAGGCTCCATGAGAGGCGAAGTAATCCTCTTTTCGACAGCCAATACTACACCCTCAGAAGTGCAGATGCCGATCGCTGTCGAACCAAGTTTAATCGCTTCAATCGCATATTCCACTTGGAACAGCCTTCCCTCAGGGCTGAATGTGTTCACACCACGGTCATACTCAGAACGTGTAAGAAACATCTGAAAAAAGAAAATAATTTCACTCACCGGGATAGGTTAGGAACCATGACAAAGCGTTTTGATAAATCTCGCATAGTTTAACTGACTGTAATGAGTAAATATATCAATTTATATGTACCTTAGATAGTTCTCTTTTAGTTTGAAGTAAATTTAGTAAAAGTTTTACAGGATCTCGTATAAAATGAGTAATCAAATTTTTCGCTGAGTCCGGCCGTCAAGCAACCAAACAAAAGTTCTTTCAAATGTCAAACAAGCGAAAAGTAAACGTCAGCGTCGTAGAGTTCCTATTTAGTAAGTTAGTCGATTAATTTATTTTTAGGCTTGGATGGGTATATCGATTTAGTAATTTTTAAATAATAAACTAAATGGATATATTATTATTTCAAATCGTATAAAATTTAAAATTCACTCAGTGGCATAAAGGTTATTATTTTGTTTTTCTGACCCCTCCTATCATCATAAACCAAGAAGAATATACCTAATCCCGTTTAAAACTAAACTCTGACACATTGTCAAAAAGGCTATTCTAGGTTAAACATTATTATTGTTGTGTTTTCTATACATATATACAATATATATAGAGATGTATTGATTCCACCTACATTTACTGTGTTATTGTTATTATCAGTACTGTGTGTACTTTGTAACCTTTTGTGTTCTCAAATGTATTGTTGTACTATTTGTTTTAATTGTAAATACTATTCTATTGTGCAACGAGGTCGTGCTAGTACATAATAACTATTTAACAACAAATTAAGTACGTAGCAACTCATTATCATTGTGCCGGTGTTGTTTCGTCCACGTAAGTAAAATTTTTAATTATAATATTTAAGTTCGACAGTTTTATCTAAATGGGTGCAATTTTAACCTATCGTCTATGGAAGTATGGTTAAAGAAGTTAGTTTTAGAGGATACGTACCTACTACTTGCTTTGATTAAACGATTATTACGTGGCGGGCAGTCAGCTCCCTATCCTTATTTCTGTGTACATACGGTAGCCAGCACATCAAGTTACCACAAACTGTCAAATTTTCTCGTTCAATTTTGAACTTAATTACCAACATTTTAAAGTTTAAATCGTTTGGAGAAATTTTACAGTTTCGTGTAGCTTGATGTGCTGGCCACTGTACTTAACATTTATTTCCTACACCAACAATTACTACGATTCTGCTACTCCTGCTATATTAGTTAAGCGTTATTGTATGTAATAAATTAATAGAGGTGCGCTATTTTTATATTTTCTCTTATTAAAATGTATTCTAGATAATTACCGCAGCTAATTTACCTAACTACCGTAGTTACCTTACGTTTGAGTAATCCAATGTTATTTTATTTCAGGTAGGTAATATGCCTGTTCGAACATAATCCGTATCAATAAGTAAATATGGGTACTCTAGGAGGAATAGCGGCGATTGTTAAACATAAAACACACTTCCTAATAGAATACAATACTGGTGAACTGGCTAGACTTTATATTTTAAACAGCCATGTATTTAAATACTACATGTCACCAACTGGCAGATTTCTGGACTACCCAATACCTAACAACCCTAAGGACGACGCTAAAATAAACATTAAAAAAATCACAGATTACGATACGAAATCTTTTGAGTATTCTGTTCTCGAAACTACAGAACAATGCTACAATGTTTACACAAATAAAATTACGGTACGGTTTGATAAGAAACAAGGGACTATGGAGGTGCGCGACATTAGAACTAACCAAGAGGTTTTGAAAGAAGCGTCGCCATTGTCCTACGCTCATAAAGAAGTTACGCAGACATTGCATCAACGTGAGGACGAGTATTTCTTCGGAGGAGGAATGCAGAACGGAAGATTCACTCACAAAGGAGAAGAAATAGATATTGTCAATTCAAATAATTGGGAAGATGGAGGAGTAACATCGCCTAATCCTTTCTATTGGTCGACTAACGGCTACGGAGTTTTGAGAAATACTTGGCAACCAGGCGCCTACGATTTTGGTGCAAAAAATTCCGATATAGTCCAAACTACTCATCATGGAGAGGACTTCGATGCATTCTTCTTTATAAACCCCAATCCAAAAGATATCTTGAACGACTATTACGAATTGACGGGTCAACCTATATTTATGCCCGAATACGCGTTTTACGAGGCACATCTAAATGCATTTAATCGCGATTATTGGGTCAAAGTTGGACCAGATACAGAAGACGCGATTTTATATGAAGACGGTTTCTATTACAAATGTTATCAACCTAAAGACATGAATGGTAAAGATGGTATATTAGAATCTTTAAATGGAGAAAAAAAAAATTACCAATTTTCAGCAAGAGCCATGATTGGTAGATACCAAAGACACGATATGCCGTTGGGTTGGTTCGTTCCAAACGATGGTTATGGATGCGGCTATGGGCAAACTGACTCTTTAGAAGGCGATATCGAAAATTTGAAACAGTTCGCCGATTATGCAAGAGGAAAAGGAGTTGAAGTTGCTCTTTGGACTGAGTCTAACTTAGAACCTGTAAATCCAAATAATCCAAAGAAAGGAGAACGTGATTTAAACAAAGAAGTCAGGGTAGCTGGGGTAGTAGCTCTCAAGTGTGATGTTGCCTGGATTGGATCCGGGTATTCCTTTGGGCTGAGTGCTGTCGAGAAGGCAGCTGACATATTTGTCAAAGGAGCTAAAGATAAGGCTCGAACAATGATAATTACGGTCGATGGCTGGGCCGGGACACAAAGACACGCGGCTGTTTGGAGCGGAGACCAAACAGGGGGTCGGTGGGAATACATACGCTTCCATATACCCACGTATATTGGTGCTGGCCTATCTGGAATTCCGATCGTTGGTTCCGATATGGATGGCATTTTCGGAGGTTGCAGCAAATCAGTAAACGTAAGAGACTATCAATGGAAGGCTTTCACACCACTTCAGCTAAACATGGACGGTTGGGGTAAAATACGAAAAACTCCTTTTAGTTTTGATAATGAAGCGAAATGTATTAACAGAGCGTACTTGAAATTTAAATCTATGCTTATGCCTTACAACTATACGATAGCGCATGAATCGATACACGGACTACCTATGATCAGGGCAATGTTCCTAGAATTCCCTAACGAGATCTGCGCACATACAAAGGATTCTCAATACCAGTTCATGTGGGGGCCTTACTTATTAGTTGCACCCGTATACCAAGAAAAAGGAGCTGATGATGATTGGGTACGTAATTGTGTTTACTTACCGAATAAAGATCAAGTGTGGTTAGATTTTTTGACAGGAGAAAAATATCAAGGGGGTAAAATCTGGAACCATTTAAAAACACCGCTGTGGAGGATTCCCATCTTTATAAAAGACGGTGCTATTATCCCTATGGCAAATCAAAACAACAACCCCAATGGAATATTAAGAGATCTGAGGGTGTACAACATTTATCCTAATGGCGAAACGCACCTAGAAGTTTATGAAGATGATGGTATTACATCTGATTATTTAGACGGCCATTATGCCAATACGAACATAAAAGTTATTGGCCCTATATCAAATGAGAAAGGCGATTTGCTCATTCATATTCAGAAAACTATTGGAAAATATCAAAATATTGTGAAACAGAGAGTTACTCTTGTAAGAGTAATGGCCTCCAAAACTGTAGAACACGTGAAAGTTGCCATAAATAACGAATCTGTTGACATGACAAGAGTGAACACTGAAGAAGAATTTAATAAAGCAGATAACGCATATTTCTTCAAGGAAAATCTATTGATAAACCCGTACCTCGGAAATTACGGTGGTGACGAGTTGGAACAAAAGTTTTTACTACTTAAAGTACAAAAAACAGATGTTACTTTAAACGACATTCATATAAAACTCAAAGGCTTTCAGAATAAGGGCATAGTATTTGGAAGCAACACAAATGTGAGTACTGCATTACATGCGCCATCTGACTTTACAGCTTTAGATGAAGAAGTAACTGCTACATCTATCACTTTACGCTGGAGGCCGTTAAAAGGTGTTTACTACGAAATAGAAAGAGATGGAACAGTGTTCACTAACATTAAAAATACAAAATTTACATTTGAAGGCTACCCATTTGATTCTGAACATAAATTCAGGATTCGATCAGCAAGTTCTATAGGCGTTTCAAAGTGGAGTTACTACATAGTGATATCTACGAAAGAGAATCCTCAAAAGAATGCAGTAAAAAATGTCAAAGTTACTTGTAATATTCCGTGCCAGCCAAGTCAAGAAGTGTGCAAACTGACGGATGGGGATGCAGCGTCACTGTGGCATACACATTGGGGGAAACCAAATCAAGCTGACCCTCAGAAAGGAAAAGTTATCTCCTTAATGTTCGATTTAAACAATATCTTTGAAATTGACAGATTAGAATACACGCCACGTGAAGATGCGGGTAATGGGACAATTTTACAGATCCAATATAGATTTTCTCTCGACGGAAAAGTTTGGAGTTCAATGTCTGACAAAATGAACTGGGAACACGACGAAACTGTGAAGAAAATTCCCATGCGTGGCATTAAAGTGAGATTTATAGAACTTAATATTTTGGAGTCTATTGGCGGCTTCGGCTCCGGCAAAAACATTCTGTTTTATAAGAAAGATTAAAATTTGATATTTGGGGCTACCAATGAAAATTATTTTTTATTACAGTATTTTTGATATTACGATATTATTATAATATTTTTGTATTTAATGTAATTTTTGAGACTGTTATCATGATTTGTTTATAAATACTCTGTACATCAGAAAAACCATCCTAAATATTCTAATGAATACGTACTTTTTGAAAGAAAATAAGGACCACATAAATGGAACGTACCCAATTAGTCGATTATTAATTTGGCAACACTATTTATTTTCGCCATGTTTCTCTCGGGACTCTTATTTCCTGAACCTACTTTCTTTTTTTAGTCAAATAAAAATGTATTTATATCTATATTGTTATTTTAAGATATACAGTAATTATTTTTGTACCTACTGTTTTTATGAAATGAAAAACTTTATTTTTGCTATGTTCAATTGATTTATAATATTTTCATTCACATAATAAAATTTATAACAAAACGTGCTGATGACTTATTTCATGTGCTTTAATAAATTATATATTAGGCAATATCATTTGATTATCTTTGTAAATCTTCAGCATTTCTTATAGCTATAATTGTGCACACTGATGACCTAGCATCGAAAATGCAACTGATTGATAAATCCTCTAGTACACAGCTGTACTCATGATCTGGGTACCTATTCCTCACAAATTGAGATCTTGGATCTTCAGAAAGCAAGCATTCTATATTTAATTTGAATGCTTGTGCTCTTTCGCCTATCAATTCATTCAGCCTGGCAAGGGCATCGTCAGTAAATCTGACGTCATAAGTCTGTGACGGTGGATTTGAAATCCATGGAGCCACTCTGATACCATCATGAGTTATATTCGTTATATGGGCCGATTGTGGGGGAGTATATCTTTCTTGTCCATCAGGCGCCCCTCTTTCAGTATCAGGCCTGGGATTCGGGGGTGTTCGGTAATTTCCGTCAACTAGATCGCCGCTTGATGGTGATTCGGACGATGGCGATATCGGAGTATTGACATTGCTTGGCTGCTCCGGAGACGGTTCTCCTTCGAAAGGTGATGACGGGCTGGTTGTGTCTATTCCGACTGGGTTTGTTATCCGTGGACTGACACTGGAAAGTAAAAAAGTAAGAATATTTTAATGAATGTTGCGTGCAAAGGAGTTTAGTACACAGGCGACTAACAACTGCTTTGGACTACTTTATGTAGTAAAGAGATAATTACTTCAGCTTTCAATGAAACAAATGTGAAGTAAATTAGGGTTAATTAATTGCTAAGCAAGTTGACTGCCCACTTACATTGTCCGTATATTCAAACAGTTGCATGAAATGGCTATAACACGGCAAATTGGCGTAGGGGTCAATTTGATTAACAATTAATTTCCTTGACTGTATCAAGAATTCTAGATCTATTAAGTATCTATATTGCAGACATATTATATCCTTCTTTTAAAAATGGGCGCCGAACGCGCGGCGTATTCGTTTATGGCATCTTAAGCATAATAATATATATTATTATGCTTAAGATGCCTAAGACAAAATGTAAACTTATTTCTTTAAACTTTTGACCGCTACGTCAAAAAAGCAAATACGTGCCCTCGGCGCGGCGCCAAGATACGAATTCTTCTTTTCGAGTTTTTGTCATCTTATGTTAATATGGATGAAATATAAAGAAAGAAGTTCAACTAATATAAATTTGGACGAGTCAAGGAACATAATTAGCAAAACAAATTAAAAAAACAATGATGTTTTATGAGCTTTATTTACAGATTTACGTAGGTATAAGTCTTGTCATGTAGTAGTGACCGTGGCGTGCTGGGAACATTTTGGTTTGTCATCTATACATGACTATGGCGGTCAAAAGGTTAAGTTGCTCGCCGGCCGCTGCCGCGGTTGGTCACAGTTCTGACCTAACCTAACCCATTTGTTCGAGAAGGCTGGATGTCGAAATTATAAAAACCGGCCAAGTGCGAGTCGGACTCGCGCACGAAGGGTTCCGTACCATTATCTATAATAAAAAAACTAGATGTCGTTCAAACCAATTTTCGGTGGAAGTTTACATGGTAATGTACATCATATAAATTTTTTTGTTTTATCATTCTCTTATTTTAGAAGTTACAGGGGGGGGACACACACATTTTACCACTTTGGAAGTGTCTCTCGTGCAAACTATTCAGTTTAGAAAAAAATGATATTAGAAACCTCAATATCATTTTTGAAGACCTATCCATAGATACCCCACACGTATGAGTTCGATTAAAAAAAATGAGTTTCAGTTCTAAGTATGGGGAACCCCGATTTATTGTTTTTTTTTTTATATTTTTGTGTGAAAATCTTAATGCGGTTCACAGAATACATCTACTTACCAAGTTTCAACAGTTTAATTCTTATAATTTCGGAAAAAAGTGGCTGTGACATACGGACGGGCGGACAGACAGACATGACGAATCCATAAGGGTTCCGTTTTTTGCCATTTGGCTACGGAAACCAAAAAAACAATAACACAGTTACGCACAACACTCGCACTGCTCCATAAGGGTCGTAAGTGCGAGCGAGAGATCTGATATAAACGGGCCAAGTGCGCGTTGGACCACACACAATGAAGGGTTCCGTAGTTGGGATGAATTTATCCCAAGAACAAACTTAACATTGTATAGTCAGTTACTGCAATTAGCTGACCCCCCCTTGCATAAATTGATAAGATTTTTTAGAATACGATTCGATAGGATTGTATAATTCTTAATTTTATTTAAATACCACATTTACTGATTAGGTCATACATTATTTACATTATAATAAAAGTTACAGTCAAACACCTAGTCAAATAACCCGCCCCTAACTGTTCCCGGCGCAAAAGTGCCCATAACGCTTGCTGCATTGCCACGTTGGATGGCAATGGCTAACCTTTGCACAAAGAACGAGCCGGAGCGGGAGTCACCCGTTTTGTCACATAGCTTGTGCACTATATCACAAAAAAAAAAAAAACTACACGAAATCAACCCAAAACCAGAAAAATATGAAAATCATACGATTTGTTACAAATAAACCTTAACCATTTGAGCAAAGGGGGGTCAGCTAATTGCAGTAACTAACTGTACATTGAAAGATTTACCATGTTATTTTAAGACCATAGACTTCTCTTAGGTTTTCCTGTAATCTATTAGTATAAAACTATTTTCTGTATTTTTTATGTCAACATTTTAGACTCATAAAGTCAGAAGGTATAAGACTTACTCGATAGAAAGAGAGGCAACTTAACTACAATACCTATAACTGTAGGTAATAAGCATTGTGCGACCTGAATTGCACTTTATTGTGTCGTAGCAAGAGTCGCTTTTTATTTAAATGATTTTGCGGGTGTCCCATCTGTATTAATCTGTGCTGTGACAGAGTGACCTACAGACAGCAGCAGACAAACGCATGAGTAATCCTATAAGTGTTTCGTTATATCATTCGGACGTACGGAACCCCAAAATATATTTGATGACTCCAACTTTGTTTCCTAATTATGCTGGATGGCAAAATGTAGAACGTAACAAGTCGAATTTTGTAAGCAAGATAACAAATCTCAGTTGGCACATCGAGCTTAAGGTGGATGCACTAAGGAAGCCCGCGAAAATCAAATTTTCTTAAGGAGGAAACGTCAGGGTAGCCGGCGAAATAAAAAAAATCTTACGGTTTTTGAAATTTGCAGTTGGTACAGTCATGATTTCATGATATAGTCATTCAATCAGATTAAAAATTGACTTATCTTTAAGTTAATTTTTTATTTGTCCAAAACATGAGTATACACACACATAGCATGCAAGATGTTACATCAAATTAATTTTTCAGTTAGAAATTCGTCAGTGCTGTAATAGAATTGTAGACTTAAGGAGTTGTAATTCTGTAAATACATATTTGTTACGGTCGCGAATCATATTTAGATCAACATACAACCTGACCTGCACATTGCAAAAAACCTAAGAAAATTTAAATATCGCGGGCTACCCTGACGCTTTCGCCTTAAGACTATAGACTTCACATGCATGAAATTCTTTAAAAAAGTTCGGCAACCAACCTCCTTGCATCATAAGCCTCATCATCAATAGGCAGACTAGCAAGCGTAGCCGCAGCATCACTGATGCCCTCCGTAGGTGGCCTCACGAGTGCAGACATGTTCTCTACGAAGGCTGGCGCTGGGTAGTCATACTGTGGTATGTATGGCTTTACATCCAATACTGGGGTTCCATTCACCATATCCACGCCCAAGAAGTGTATCTTGTTACCTGAAAAGACCACCAAAATAAAATATACTTTATTTACTTTCCGCCTGGTCTTAGAATTGATATCATTTATTTATTTTGGCGTCAGTCCATCTAGCTGAGGGGTGTCCCACACTACGCTTGCCGATACGCGGTCTTCACTCCAGGACTCTTCTGCTCCACCGGCCATCGCTCCTTCCACGAACAAGGCCAGCCCACTACCACTTCAGCGGCACTTCAGATTGCTTACTCTTCAATCTATGTCGGTAACTCCGGTTCTCTTCCGGATAATTTCATTCCTGATTTTATCCTTCAAAGAAACTCCGAGCATAGCCCGCTCCATAGCGCGCTGAGCGACTTTAAATTTGTGGACCAGCCCGACTGTTAGTGTCCACGTTTCGGCACCGTATGTCATAACGGGCAGGACGCACTGGTTGAAGACCTTAGTCTTCAAACATTACGGTATAGGCGACGAAAAGACTTGACGAAAAAGATGGCTGGGACAGACTGGATGCGGAAGGCGAAGGACAGGGTGTTGTGGCGCAGCATGAGAGAGGCCTATGTCCAGCAGTGGACTGCGATAGGATGAGTTGATTGATTTATTTTGGAGTCTACAGAGTTACTAGTATGGCCAGAAAATGATATGTTACCATGCAGCTTTTAAAATTCGTTCCAACTACGGAACCCTTCATTGTGCGTGGTCCGAGTGTACTCAACACATACTATACTCTATTTGAAATAACATTAGACATATAAAAAAACCTTTTTTACACTCCATTCAACCGGATTTTGACTTCTATTCCGTAGGCATAAGGATGGCATTAATAGCAAATAGTGGTTACAATACCAACTGCAGTTTTTTTTTTACTGCAGTTGCCATTTGTCATGCCACCAACGCAATATAAGTCAAAATCGGTTAAACGGAGTGTAAAAAAGTTTATTTAAATGTCTAATGTTATTTCAAATAGAGTAAAGTATGTGTTGAGTACACTCGGACCACGCGCAATGAAGGGTTCCGTAGTTGGAACGAATTTAGCCCAAGAACAAACCTAACATTGTAGTTGAAATACAATTTCTCCCATACATAGATATACGTGACGGTCAATTCTCCTAGACAAGACTATTTATTACTCGTCATCTTGTAAACCCTACTTTTCTGTGATAGTTTTTTTTTAACTTCGTTGTATAGGGTGTATCTATTCAAACACGAAATATTTTAAGAGATACACCTACAGGTGGGAAAGAAGCCATGGAAACGTTTTCTTTTTTAAATCTGAGTATTTTATTTAAAAAAAATAAAATTACTTGATAAGATGATTAATTATCAAAATACACCGCGCTCGTGCCGCCACCGTCGCCGCGTCCGGGCGGGTCATTCATAGAATAAGTAAAATTTTGGAAAATGGAACTCCTTTGCAAAATGTCTCAAGCAATTTTAAAATTATAATAATAATAATTATGTAAAAATATAAAACAGATTAAAAAAAATCTTTTCGCTGCTATGGCTTTTTTACCACCAATTGTTGTTGATGTATATATATACCACCAGATGTTCCTCTTAAAATATTTCGTGTATTAATAGATACACCTTATAATTACATATATACTACTGCCGTGAACTTTTCCACATATCCAAAATAAACCACTTAGCTGGCAGGGGGGGGGGACACTTTAACAAAAATTTGCACTTTAAAGCTTAATATTTCACAAATGGGGATCCATTTGTGAAATATTAAAGCTAAAGTGCAAATTTTTTAATCGATAAATGGTATTCACAAACCCGCATTATTTTTGGACGGCTTATCCAACAATACCCCACACCATGAGATAGACGAGAAAAAAAAGATCATACCCACTTTATGTGTAGGGGAGTTTCCCAAAAAAAAAATACATATTTCAAGATTTTATTTTACCACTTTCTCGGCGTAATTTAATATGTATACCCATGCCAATTACAGCTTTCTAGTACTAAAAGTCTCCGAGATAAGCCGCAGACAAACAGACAGACGGACATGGCGAAAAGGTTCTTTGATGACTACAGAACCATAAAAAGACATAATATTTCTTAATATTTGCACTACTATGTACACATACAGACTAAATTATTTTTTTGTGTATACCTTACAACAATTTCAAATAATAATTTGATAGAATAATTCTGTTTTACTGCATAATCTTTAAAGGGCAGTGAATGCAAAAAGGTGGGTACGAGAAAACCATGAAAAACCATGACAAGTTACGTACCTTCAATACTCTCAATCTTGACAAGAGACAGTCCAATAGGACATGGTCGGTGAGGCGACCTAGTTGAGAACACGCCTCGCCTCTCACCACGGAGCCGTGGGGGCGCCACTTTCGCCGGAGAGTTCGTACTCTCTGTCATATGGAAATGGAATAGTATCCTGAAAGTATTTTAAAAGCTATTAGATAACTAGATTTTTACACAACTTATTACTGGGTGAGAGTAGCTAAGGATCGTGTTAAATGGCGTGAGATTGGAGAGTAATATAGTCATGGAACTAATGGCCAGTCAAAATTAAACACAAGTCAAGTTGCTGTTGAATTTATTCAACCAGCAGGTCACATGCACACTAGATAATTTTTTAGCAAATTTTTGTACTGAGATTCGTCCCAGAAACTGTGCCTAAGTCTACTGAGTTCAATAATTAAAAAAAAAAAAAAAAACAATTTAATAGTATAAAAGTCAAGTAAAAAAACTCCCATACTGACCATATATGCGAAAACTCCTCCAACCCAATCAATGCATGGTCTGGATTATTAAACACACAGTTATTAATGACAACAGTCCCCTTTGCATTAGCCATGACCGTAGGCTGGCGTGGAACCCCCCTTTTATTATGAAATGCGGTCTCAATCACTCCGATAGGTTTGTACGGAAGAGCTTCCGCATCTAATGGTTGTATTTCTACACCATTGTGGTTTGATGCTACTGTTGTTGCTGAAAGATTGAAAGTAAATATTACAGTATGAGACAAGTTATGATCCAATATATAACGATATAAACGTTAATAAGGTACACTTTTCCGTAAAGTATTGAGAAGACTGGAATAACCCTTCAGCCCGCTCTTTGAGCATCTACAAATTAATATAATATCAACACACATAAACCATCAACACACATGAATACTTATTGGTCAACAGTTTTTCAGTGGGACACCGACCTTATCACAATAAGGAAAACTAAAATTTTGCCAGCTTTAATTTATTTATTAAATAATTGAATACGTACCTAGTCTCTATCGATGCAGCCACATTGTGTAACCTTGGAATTTTTTATTAACATAAAACCTAACTAATGTATATGATCATTTTATGCAAATTTTAAGAAGTTGTTGTGTGGGAAGACTGAGGATTGAAACATTGGAAAATTATGTATTTAATCACAACAAGCTACTGTAGTAAAGTGGCGCATAGAAAAATTGATCATTGTCAAAATTACTAGGAAAGACTAGACGAAAACTAAGATTTCTACAGTGAAAAGTCAATTAATCAGTTAGACAGAGACTAGAATCGATTACATTCCAAGAAATAATTACGCTCTATAAATGCATGCAGGCGTAAAATTGTATTGTGTTAGTGTCGGAAATCATGAACAAGTTTATATTATTATAAGTGAATTACCTATATCTCCACAATTTGCGCACCGAAGCACATTCAGATGGCTTTTTATGTACCTTATTTCCTTTGTATGCTCCTGTTTCAGTGAAGATACTTGCTGCCTAAAATAAAATAAAGATTTTACATAATTAGGAACTTAAGCCATGATAATATCAACGAATATTACTGCCTTACCGTAAGTTCTTGATTTCTGTTCTTGCTATAGCGATTTGATTTCGATAGTACTCAATATTGTCCGTCATTTTATACAGTAAATCGTAAATATTCACTAGAAAACGATTCCCATTTAATTATTACAGTAGTAGCAAGTGGTGGCTGAAGGAAATGAAATTTCTAACATTGACACTTTGCATTACACATTACACTCTGCCAATTTGACATTGACATGAAAGACGCTCATGATTTAGAGCATAGTTTAGGCTACATGCTCTAAGGCTCATGATGGTACAACCCTATATTATATTATAGTCTGTGGTATAAACCACAAGTGGTGAAACCACTGGACATCACTGATACATACAGTGTGCTCCATGGAATTCGTAGACAGAGAAAAACTATAGACTACTGCTCTGCGTGTCGCTGTAAGGGACAGAAAATCAAGGTACAGACGCCAGCAGGTCAAGCTACCCGAAACTGTCAAATTTTCGCAATCAACCTTGAACCTTATGCTATAGTGATAAAGTTGATAATCTATTAAAGAAATTTGACAGATTGTAGTAGCTTGATGTGCTGGCGTCTGTACCTGAAACTTTAGGGTTACCCACTTCAAAGTGATTTTAGCCCGAATGTTCAGATGTTTTTCAATCTTTATTATCTACATCGTACAAACGCACAGGGTTTATAAATATAAATAAAACATCTAAGTCAAAATAGTTTATTCATAGTAGGAGTTCTTTCACCTGCGGGAAAATGAACATTTAAAGAAAACTTGAGATACAGCATAAAAAATCTTTTTATCTCCACTTTCATCCATAATTCCCGTGATTCTAGTTTGGCGAGAAATCTCAAAGTTTTTAACACTTTAATACCTACTACAAATACAATATTTTATACTATAAATAGATACTAAAAGGTAATGATGTAATATTACGTCCAGTGAAAAATGGAACAAAGTTGCTGCCAGCGCTATAGAAACACTCTAATAAAGTATTCATCTGAAATTATTGATGAAAGTAATTTATTGATGTGAAACATCTATAGGCGCACGTGAGACCGATTTCTGGCGTGGCGACGCGTCGCCACGCGCAATCGACTGTGCGTTTCTCTCTCACTCGATCCGGCGTTAAGCCATCTCTTTCGCTCCACTGAGCTCGGATACCTATAATGTATACTCTGTTTATTACAGTACTCATAACCTGTGTTTTTCTGGTAAATAAATCATTTTTCTGTTCTGATAATAAAATGTCTGACCGTGATAATTTAGAGAGTGGAAGTGATCAGCCTCCTGCAAAGAAAGCAAAATCACACTATGACACATTATCAAGTCATCAGTAAGTTAATTATATTTTTATAATTAAAGTATGCATTTATCTGTGCATTTAGCACGCGTATATTTGGTGTGTATTGAGCGCCAGTAAATGTAAAATCTACTCTCTAGGTAGATTAAAATTCACATAAATTTCATTGCATATCATGTTTTTAAATTAATTATTAATTTTAATTTCATTCAACCTACCACCAGATACGGAACAACAATAGATGCTGTATTTATTAGATATCTTAATAATGTTATGTCCAATACTTTCGTATCGTACTTCAGTTACCATCGACCAATTGTCACAGTAATACCGTTCTCAGAGGCAACATCGAATGTAACTATTACCGAAGTCACTGATTAAACTAATTGAGTAGTTTCGATTTAAAATAAATATGTAAATTTTTGTATTTAATGAAAATGAATGTTTATTTAATAAAAAATCATCGTTATCTAGAAAAAAAAATCGTTATATTTTTTATTTTATTTTATTGACATTTTTAGTTCCTACCACAATCTGTTCTTTTCTGCATACTACTTTTACGAAATAACGTCGATGTTTCACATCTACCAGGCGTCCCGTGACGGCTCCATTTTTTTTATTGGCGTACTATTTTCCCCTGAAATGGGGAAGTATCCGAGTAAAAAGTAGGCAGCACTGAGCTTGGAGGTTATGTAAAGAATAATAAATAATAAAAACATAATTCAGCACTCATTTTATCTTAAAATAGCTGTATATTTATTTAAACGATGGAATTAGTATGTACAAGGCCGTAGATAGAGAATGCTAGCGTTATCTGTCTACGTTCAAGACACATCAAGCTACACGAAATTATCAAATTTATCGAAACGATTTTAAAACTTACGATTTAATAATTAAGTTCAAAACCGAACGAGAAAATTTGGCAGTTTGTGGTAACTTGATGTGCTGGCTACCGTACACTCAAATACTTTTCTATTATAATTTATTGTTGTACAGTCAGCTGCAAAGAAATCTCACCCCAAGCAACGTATTTATTCATTGCTAGGGGGTGAGCTTTCTCTGCAGCTGACTGTACGTGCCTAGTGTTAATAAAGTTATGCCTTGTAAACATACTGACATTTTAAAAGATAAACTTACTGTGGGTTTCTTGCGCCATTTCTTCCCATAAATGTATGTTCCTTCCGCAGCAATAATAGTTTATTTCGATTTTAATTAAGTTGTACGGTGTAAATTTTAGATCCGTTGAATAAAAGTATGAATTACTTATAATTAAAATAGGGTTGGGGGGGGGGGAGCGAATTTACGGGCGGCGAAAAAACACGCTACGTCACTCACACACTCACACACTAAATTTAGGTTCAGTGCATCTTTTTCTTTCTATTTCATTAAGAAAAGGACAGAAGTTAAATTATATAAATACAAATTAGATAAATAGTTTAGTCCTGTCAAATTAATCAGCGCCTGTCACTACTCCATACAAGTTTAGACATGATTAAAAACTTGTCGACTAAAATTACGTCAATTTACGTCAAGCGCTGATTAATTTGACAGGACTAAATTAAATTTATCTTCTGTCCTTTTCTTAATGAAATAGAAAGAAAAAGATGCATTGAACTTAAATTTAGTATAGTTTGTGAACAAGGGAATCGGCACCACTGCCTCTGTCTGAACAATGCACTATGGCCCTCTGAGCGAAATGAAAGCTGTAACAGAAATCAATACTTTTTTACTTTTTACTATATTTATTAAAGTGTTTCATACATTTCAATTTATTTATTTATTTTATCACAAAACATTTTCCAATAATTTTTATTCTAAACTTAGTTTGTATTGTAACCTTGGTGTTAATTTTCGAACGTGTCAATATTTTTTCTGAGTTTTTTCCCGATTTGTAGAGGCTTCCTTCCTAGTGTTGTTCTCTGGTTGGAGTTTCGTAAAATAAAATCGATTCAATTAAGTTACATTGTAAGACAAAATTATTTTTGATTTATATTTGCTGTAATAAACAGTGAGAATTTGAACACTATAATCAAAACGCTATATTTAAATAATCTAAATGTTACTTTATTTCTACGTCATTTCAGTTTATTTTGGTGGCGAAACTGACATTTTACGATTTAAATATTTATTTTAAGTAAATGGTTATTGTTTCTAAGCAATAAAATAACAACAAATGTCAAACAAAAATAAAATGCAATCGATTCAATCAAACTCTTGTCGATAAACATAAATAATTTCATTCACATCACTTACTATTGCGGTTTGCCATTTGCCGCACACGTGCTTAGATTTTGTGATATTTTTACCAAATTATTTTACTTTGCAGCGTTAGCGGGACATCACAAAAGATCTCCTGTAAACAGATATTGTTTGGACTCATCCAATCATCACTGCATTTAGGTTGTGAGTATCACATTGAAATTATTTTGACGTGCTGGGGTGGGGCAAAATGTCTCTAGAAAAAGACCGCCACGTGTCCTATATTTTAAATTCCCTTTATTTTATGTTAATTTTAAGTCTAATCTAGAATTAGGAAATAGTTTGTAAGGGTTAGTAAACATTTGGGTGTTTAATTTTATTTTTTTTGTTGTGGGAGTGGTAGTCGGTGTTCGGCGTAATTATTTTGTTTTCCCATGATAGATTATTTTTGGGAGCCGGTTTTGTAGCGTAAGCCGCAATAATTGCCGATGTTTAAAACTATGGCAGACAATGTTTTAGCTTCCATTGTCGAGTTTTCATTTTAAATTGAGATTAAACTTCTAATTTCCTTGATGCCAATGGTTCTATTACTACCTATAACCCTCAAATGTGTGCATAGAGCACCCTTTTTCTGTGTTTCTACTCTATCATCGTCCATTATCATGTTATTTTTACTCTAATTACAGCTTAATCTTAATTAAATACACATAAATAAATACCTACATACTCAAACATTGTCAAGGAACAAATCATTATCAGTAAGTAGGTAGGCAAAACAGATAATATTATTAGTGTAAATGCTGATGAAGATTTTTCACAGCTTAGTTAACAGTTCTTTTATGATTAATAAAACAAGAAAACCTTTGAAAGACTTCATCAAATTCATAATATTGAGATTACACTGTATTGTATTTTTTTATTTTTTTCTATTGGATTTCAAAGTCCATCATGGATTCTATTTAAGTATATTCTTGTTTTACTTGTTATTTGTTGTCTAAAGCATCATTGTTTGACAACAGGTGATACCACGGTCAAATACAAACCTAACATCAAATCATGTTTGACTATTTTCCAAGATACCTGCAGATTTCTTGATAAATATAAATCACTTCGTCTCAAAGTCAATGCATCAATTAAACAAGCAAACACCAAAAACCTGCTTTCATTTATATTTAATTAAGTTTCTTAACATTCTGATGTGTCATCCATTTTGTAGCACATATTTATTTGTTATACAAACTCATAAGTTGTATTAATAGTCTATGACTCAACATATTATACTATCTTAATATTGAGACAAAGTACAACAGAGCATCTTTTTCAGTATCTATTTGAATATGGTTATGCATTTCCTGTTGATGCCATTTAGTGAATGTACTTACATGTATATAGATAAAATTGTTTGTATTGATAGTACCCAGTAACTGGGTTGTGAGGTTTGATAGGCATAGCCTTGGAAAGTGTCCAGTTTAAGCCGGCCACAGTCAGGCTTTTTGGTTGCGTGAGCGGCCAAATTAGACGGTGTCCGGCTGTCCAGATATTTAAGAATACCATGTTTTTTTTTACATTTTTGTCATATGTATGTGCTGGTTTCCACTCCGCCCGCCTTACCTTGTATCGCCAGCGCAATGTGCAGACTAGCACTGTCCTCCCCGTGCCCCCAACAACCTGCTACTCTTCATCTCCACCCCACTCTAGTTGCTTTGCTCGGTGTAGTAGCTACTATGATACTTAATACGTTTCACAATCGTCTTATATTTACATAAGTGTTTGTTCTACGGACCCGTCGATATGTTCGATAAATTCATCTGCTCAACAATGCAAATAATGCAATGAATGTTGTTGAACTCTCAGAATGAAACCCATTGCTAGTTTGTGTTATGCAATTACCCTGCTGATGATGCTGCATATGCAGTCAGATCAACTGAGAATTGTACACACAACAGCAGTACAGTAACAAGTTGTTGCAATGATAATGCAGTTGCATTTCTTTGCATATTGATTCTTGAAAGGCAATTTTTACCAAACGACATGTTGGCAACTTTACACTAGAGCATTTAAAAGTTTTTTTTTAAATAAAAAAAACTTTAAAATGTTGTAGTGTATACTCTGAGTATACTCCACTAGAGCATATTAAAGTTTTTTTTTTAATAAAAACTTGAAAATGGAAAGAAAAAACTTTTAAATGCTCTAGTGTATACTCTGAGTATAATCCACTAGAGCATATTAAAGTTTTTTTTTTTTTAATAAAAACTTTTAAATGGAAAAAAAAACTATAAAATGCTCTATTGTATACTCTGACCTCCTTACTAATAAACGTTGTATAGCATCTGTATAGTTACACACCGATTTTTCTCTTTCACTCGTCAGTAATTTGACTTTCGATAGAAGAAGACAAAGCGTTGTGTAACTATACAGACGCTATACAACGTTTATTAGTATGGGGGTGAGTATAATCCACTAGAGCATTTAAAAGTTTTTTTTTTTTTAATAAAAACTTATATGCTCTAAGTGTAAAGTTGCCAACATGTCGTTTGGTTAATATTGCCTTTCAAGCGTCGATATGATTTGCAGTCTGAATGCACATTCACATTGTAAAGTATACAGCTATAATTCATCTCATTGTATATTTTTTATTGTTTTTATCAGTCAGGGTTTTTCCGTTATTTATTATCAGTGGCAGTAGGTAACATCCTATCAGTCAGATCCAGGCTCATTAATGTTGCTTCTGGTTTTATTATTGCCTAGCTGCTGCTCGCGGCTTCGCCCGCGTGGCTTTTTCTAAAATAAAAGTAAGCCACCTAAGTTACTCCTTATAACATCAGCTATCTGACAGTGAATGTTCCTTCAAAATTCGTACAACCGTTTCGGAGATTAGTCGGAACAAACAGATACAAAAAGTAAAAAAAAAAGTATTAGTACCATAAACAATTTCTTATGCATTTAGTAAAAAGCTGTTATTTTGACATAACAAACAGCTTATGCCCGCGGCTCCGCCCGCGTGGATGTCGGTTATCGCGTAAAAAAGTAGCCTATGTCCTTCTCCATATATATCTAGCTATATCTCTGCCAAATTTCATGATGATCGGTTCAGCGGTTTAGGCGTGAAAACGTAACATACTGACAGACAGACAGAGTTACTTTCACATTTATAATATTAGTATGGATAGATTATTTTTATAATAGGTTTACCAACAACTGTTTACACTGGCTAAAGAAACATAATACATTATTAAAAATAAAATTATAAATTACTTTTGTGTAAACACCATACGCATGTAATACAATAAATCTGAAAAATATACTAGAACTTACTTTATTAAGTGCTAATATTTCCACCAGCTACCAAAAGCACTTTCTATGATCTGTTACTCCGTAATACGCCCTACGAATATATATAGAGTGATGGAGTGAACCGATTTGCAGATGTGATTTGGCTTTTTGGCGCCCTTTGCCATCTGGCTCCTAGAGCGACCGCTTCTCTCGCTCTACCCCAGGGCCGGCGCTGGGTGCTCCCTCACCGGGAGCATTCGCCTGTAATTGAACTATCCAAGATTCCTTTGTAACGGTTAGGGGTTTGCAAGTAGACTGCGCAGGCTGTCAACTGCCAGGTAGTGTAGAGAGATAATTGAAACCAGCAGGATAGGTTAATACATGTAATTAAATAGGTATAATATTACATTACAGGCGAGGCTCCCGGTGAGCGAACGCCTTAAAAGTCTAATTTTTTGTTACCATTGACGTGCCTACCGATTTTGTATCTACACTTCTACAGGCACACCGAATTTTTCACACAAACCAAAGCGTTCGGCCTAGTTGATTGCAATCGCATCGTTATCACAACACGTCTACCCGAGGTTATTGACCTAGGTAAGGATATTTTAAGAACTCAGCTGCTAAGTGCGAGTGCGAACAGATCAACTACTTCAAAACAAATAAAGAACAAAAGATTTGTTTCATATTTTTCTGCAAAGCTAAATAAATTAGGTACTAGCTCTTTGCTCGCGACTTCGTCCGCCTGTATTTAAAAAGGAAGAAAAAAAAAATCTGCACAAACAAGACGCAAGTATCTTAATTTCCCCGTGGAATTTTAACCCCCTCTCCCATGCCCCTCTTTTCCAGTGGGCAAGTGCCCAGGGCCCGCGATCTAAGGGGGTCCCTAGTTCCTGACAGCGCACCAAGCATAAACTGATTATTACCGATGAATAAATAGATGTGTATTTAAATGACCACAGAATGTGCTCAAAACATCGACTTTGAAGAAGTACCTAATTGATGATTTTGCTTATCTCAAAACTAGAAGGGTACCTCTTCGATCAACATAGATTTTTAAACCCTAACCTATGAATGTTAAAGTTACTTTTCCGGATAATGTTGTACACAGGTATTATTCATTTTATGTGAAAAAAAAAACTTGATTGAATCCAACATTTTGCTAATTTACCTACTTTTTTTGCCTGTTTTAACAAAACAGTCCGCTGTCAGTCATAGGGGCCTCATTATACTTAATGTGCCCAGGGCCTCCAATAGGTTAAAGACAGCCCTGCTTCCCCCCTCTCACCCCCCCATAAAAAGGGTAGTTTTTTGGAAAATGTATCTTTACAAAGAATGCGAATTTAAACTTTCTAGACCAAAGGAATCAGATTTTTCATACAGACTGTATTACACCTTTTCACCCGGTTAGGGGTAGATTTTTGAAAAATCCAAAAACACGTAGTAAAACACTTCGATAGCTAAAATAGGTTTATGAAGCGAATGGTTTTATCTTGAACTAGCTTTTGCCCGAAGTTCCGCCCGCGTGGATGTCGGTTATCGCGTAAAAAAGTAGCCTATGTACTTCTCCATATCCCTGGATATATCTCCGTCAGATTTCATGACGATTGGTTCAGCGGTTTAGGCGTGAAAACGAGTTACTTTCACATTTATAATATTAATAGTATGGATAAGACTGTGATTCCTTCCATACGAACTTTAAACACCCCATTCGGGGGTAGTTTTGAAAACGAATAGTGTCAAACCTTATTACTCATTTTAAGTACATAATTATTCAGTTGGTTGAGCTGGATGGTGCTGATCCATGCGTCATGTTCGTTAACGGGCGCTGTCAGTTGGGACTGGTCATCTCTTGACTGCCAGGGCTTATTTTTAATTTGTAATTTTATATTTTGAATTGTTTTATTAGTTTTTACATTGTCTCACATATAGAAGCAACAAGAATAATGTACCCAGGATTATGTAATAATTATCTTGATTTAAAAGAGTGTCCTTGGAGTTTCTTGTCCGTCTTCTCCATAGTGATCTACGTATTGGAGTGGGCATCTAGCTTCAACTTTCTGACTAACTGACCGTCTCTTTGACAATTCAAAAGTGCCTGTAAATGGTTTAATTGAAATAAATGCTTTGAGCTTGAGTTCAGTTCCGTAAGTAAACTCAAGTAATTGATTTTTTAAACAAAAAAATTCCCCTGTTTCCTCTTAGGGGTGCAATTTTCCTAAAATCGTTTCTTAGGACGTGGACGTCACAAAAGTAACCTACTGTCCTAATTTCGGATTTCTACCATAAGTGGTTTGGGCTGGGCGATGATATCAGAACCCTTTAATATGTAGACATTTATCCGCAAAACTAAATACTAGATATTCATATGAACGTAAGACGGGTGAAGGTAACAATTAAACCACCTCATTTAGCGTATTAGAGATAAAATCAGTTATTGCTTGCGTGGAATGACTGCGAACAAAAATAAATGTAGACAGGTATGCAATACAAGTAGGTACGTCGTAACACCCCAGCTCCTGATGCACTCGATAGTGGGTGGTAGAAGGTCGAAGGGCCCCCCTAGACACGGGGCGGGGGGCTCGAAGAGCCCTTTTACGTCGGAGTGAGGAACACATTATAAATTCGGCATACCACCTCGCGCCGGCACAGCCGCGCGAACCGGCACGGTGTGCAGACGTATCCTAGAATGGGACGGTGTTCGCGAAATGCGGTGCGTTGATGGCACCATCAGCGCCAGCACTAAAAAAACGTCAGATAGTTTGTGAATTTAAAAAAATAATTTAAATTTATGGTGAAAAATAAAAATATGATAAAACAATGTTTGTTAACTGTTAGTACTCTTAGCGCTACTTATGGTGAAATATGCATTTTTTGCTTCCATTACGTGTGAGTTTCGATCTGATGCTGTTAAAGTTGAAACTTTTACCATTCACCCGCTGGTCAACTGCACCTGAATGGTAAAAGTTTGACTTTTGCAGCGTCTCTATTTCGTAGCAGTGAGGGCAGTTTTCGTATTTGAAGTTTCGCACTCGATTTTGGGAGGTTAGGGGTGGCGAAAGATTGTGTAGGTAGCGGTGGCCCATCGTAGGGTCCTAAAATATTATAAACTAGCTTCTGCCCGTGACTTCGTCCGCGTATTATTTTGGAGCCCCAGACCCACCGCGTGGCATCCCGTCGTTCGCCCGTGCTATTACTTCGTTTTCACTTAGCGTTCTTTCTGACTTTTTATCTTTTTGATCGGCTCCTAAGGGTCGTAGTGTGATATTATATAGCCTATAACCTTCCTCGATAAATGGGCTATCCAACACAAAAATATTTTTTTAATTTGAACCAGTTCCATTTCCTGAGATTAGCGCGTCCAACCAACCAAACAAACAAACTCTTCAGATTTATAATACATATTAGTATAGATTATAAGTATAGATACGGACTATCACCTCGCGCCAACACAGCCGCGCGAATCGGCACGGTGTGCTGACGCTCTCTAAAATGATGGGACTTTAAAAAGAGGGTTGTTGGGTTATTCTTTACATCGAAATAAATACTGGTGTGCCAACATTACCGCACTAGCTAGCTCGAAGTGCAGACGCTGTTTAGAATGACAAATTCGCGTTTTGATGTACCTAATCGATACTGGGAGGTTGTAGGGTGGTATAGGGGTGACCAGTACCCCCGTCAGTGACGCCGTAAGGGCGGGCTACCACGTCAGTCCGACGGAAGTGCAGACTGCATTTCGCACGTAAATATTGATAATCAAAATTACATTCAGAAACTCTATGAAGCGTTTGTAACCGGAATTTCTCCTTAATACTCCAATTCAATATTTTTTTATTTTTTTTTGTCAAGTTCTTTATAAACATAACATCTCGCCTTTTCCCAACTATGTTGGGGTCGGCTTCCAGTCTAACCAGATGCAGCTGAATACCAGTATTTTACATGGAGCGACTGCCTATCTGACCTGCACAACCAAGTAACTGGGTAATACGATACCCTTGGTATGATGACTGATTGTCAGACTTTCGAGCTTCTGACGACCGGTAACAACTGTCAAAGATCCACGATTGATAGCCATGACCAACGGCTTAACGTTCTTTCCGAGGCACGGAGGAGTCTCGGTATATAAAGATGGTCACTCATCCATTGGCCAACCCTACAAGCGTAGCTTAACCTGATGGACCGATCCGTGCGGCTGTTATTACTTGGCCACGAGCTCCTTTTTCTAATAATAGGCTCTTCTTAATAATAGGGCAACTGTACAAAATAATAGGAACACACATACCATGGGATCTCGGATTACACCCGTGAGTAGGAATTTCACCTGACAACCTGATTGTCAAGGGCTAAATAACAGGACCACAACCCTTGCAAATTAATCGGATACTTCGCTTTTACACATCTTTTGTGAATATTTGTTTACCAAGAATTTGACCGTGGCGGTCAATGGGGGAGTGTGTGTATATTTTGTGTAATTTGGAATCAACTTCTGCGGGGTTTCTTTCAAACTAGAGGTATCCATTTCATTGGCAATATAATATAGGAATGATTACCATTCAAAAGTCTCAAAAAAAACTTTCTAAGAAAACTACATTCTCAATTGATTGAAGAATGACAGTCCGTCGCGCACTGCGTTCATTCTAAAATATACCTTGTCCCCTTGAGATATCTTTCTAATTAATTTGCTTAGTTATGATCATTTTGAATCTTCTGTTCGTCCCTAGACTTTTGACGCTGATTGTACAATCAGGGAAATGAATTGTTAAACAAAATATCCTGCGTCAATTTGCCGTATTATAGGCATTTTATAGAACTGTTAAAGAATGACGGTTGTACGAAATTTCACAAGAGTTATTTTTAAACAACTTCTTAAAAGGAGCAGGAATTTGCGCTTTTTTAACGTAGACCTTTTCTCTTGTCACCAGCCCGCCGTAGTTTTACATGGCAATGGTGTCCGAAGCGAAGGCGAATGGCGGCGAGATGGAGGCAACCACTGAGTTGCCGCCAGCGCTGGCCGAGAAGCCGGCAGGTTTACCGCCCGGCAAGTACGCTCTCGTCGGGTGGGACATGGACACCACTGGCAGGAGGCTTATTGATGAGGTAAGGGTTAAAAAAGTATGATATTTTTGTAGTAGTACAGCTTTTTGTGAAGGTGTTCACAACCACCGTAACTTTTTCTTCCGCAAAGATTTATTGCCTAGTTCTGATTTTTTTTTTATTGTTTATTAATTTAGGATTAAAACAAAATATAAACAGAAACATCTAAAAAACCTCAACAGGTTTGTCTGGATGTTGAAACACTCTTCATACTAACTATATAAATATCATTATTTATGAATAAAACATAGTTTATTAAACATTGTGGGTAGTTCGTCAATAATAACTAAAAAAAAGTACAAAAGAGACGACGGCGCGTCTCAGACAGCCCGTTGATGCTAATTACTAATTGAATGCAATTTAAACAGGATGGTGCATTCTCAAAGAGAATCAATTAATTTTTTGTATTTGTTTAGTTAGTTAATTTTGGTTTTAAATCAAAATATTTTATTTCACATAAACCTACATGGGCACTTATGAAACGTCAGAAGCTAGGTGCACGGTTCCAATTAGTCGTTTCCATGGAGAAGAGCCGGCAAGAAACTCCACGGTTACTCTTTTAAAAATAATTGGCTTTACAATATTATCAAATAACATTGTTAATGGGAGGACAGTGAGAATGGTATGACAGTATAATGAGGACTATTGGGCTTGAATTCGCCGCTATTATATTATAATAGTGCATCTGTCAAACACGATAGCGTATGCTGATTTGGCGGCTTTGTATCAAAGGCAGGGTGGCAGAACGGCTTTCACAGGGCATTAAAGGTAACCTGTGGTACCCAGTTCTAGCCCTACCACTGGCTTTATGCATTTCTACCAAATTTTTCCACCAAATCTAGTTGAATCTAAATTTCAGTTTGTGAAAATGATCTTTTATGTTATCTTGCAATGCTGTAAGCACAGGCGGTAAAACGGCCATATTATCCGGTATTTTAGGCAGATTTTTTCCTTATATCAATAATAAGGAAAAAATCTGCCTAAAATACTACTTCTAACAAAATAATGAATGGTATAAAAAAACAGGCTCTTGTTTTTTCCGCTCAGGAATGAAAATGCTTTAAAAGCTTTCTAAATGATATAGACACCTTGCATTTTCGAGCTTATACATAACAGAATTGTTTCCAATTGTTTCAGATATGTCAGATAGCTGCATACACCCCGAAGCAATCGTACTCTCAGTACATTATGCCTTACGGCGACCTCAACCCGGGCGCGCGCCGCCGTCATAACGTCCGCGTGGTCACTGTGGGACGCTACCGCATGCTCAAAGACACTAATACTCATAAGGTAAGATATTTATATCATAGGAGAGAGAAGAAACTATACTTTTGGACGTCCGCCGCATCTTGCGTAGTCAACACGGCTAGTAACTAGTTTTTTTTTTTTTTTGCAATGGTATCTCGGTGTTTCCCTTGAGAGGTCGTGACTCCTTAACCGGACTTTCCAGTGACTGTCTTAAGTGAAACTTAAAGCCTCCAGCCAGGGCATATAACTTATAAACTAAACGACTGCACGCTAAGGGCACCGCCTGTGGGGTACGAACCTCGGCTTAGGGCAGCGTCTGGCGGAGGACAGCAAGGGACAGGCTGGATCAAATCTGGGTTATTATTATTATACGGAGAGTTTAAAGCTACAGGCTCAGTCTCGGCGCGGGCTGGCGCTTCGCCAAGCAAGGGTCAGGGGGCCAACTTGTTGATGGAGTTAATATTATAGTGAAGATCAGCCATCTTTTCACTATAAAATTTTCTATTTTCACCGACAGGGATTTTGTAGGATTTTACAGAGACATCCACAAAATATTCAGTTATCTAGATATAAATAAATATTGCATTCTTAAATACTTTGTTACGAATAAGGGTGTGGCACTACTATTTATTTGTTTAAAGTGCGCACGATGCACCCAGCCTCCGTAGGACGATTCTTAAATGACCGAAGCTAGATGGCGGGACTCTCAATTAACTTTCGAAAGCTCCTAAATCAAGTAAAGGGGGCGTAGCTACTCTGCGTTACGTGTCGAAACGCATTGCTTATTCACAGCACAAAATAATACTGTTGTTTGAGACTTGTTCCAAACACAAATAAAAACTGTCATATTTTCAACCAATCTTTTTGCTAATATCCTGCTGAAAGAGAAATCAGTCAAAACTGATAAAGGATGATGATTATGAACGATACAAAAAAAAAAAAAACACATAAAAAAATAACATAATATGTTTTAAAACTAGATGAGTTCGGAGTTCCTCATCCGACTACTTCGAGAAGAAAGATCGAAACAAACTCAGAGGTCTCTCTTTTAAATTCCAGACATAAATGACCTTGTTCACGCCATTATTTATTTATTTATAGTTAATTAAAACTGTACAACACGAATTACATTAATTAACATAGAAACAAAAAATATTAATATTGTCAATTTTTTTTATATATTTTAATTAAAGCTAACATGGATCAGTATACATACCTTGCATACTTTCTCTCACATAACACCAGACATTTACGCATAACTTTACTACATTCATCCTCAAACACATCACATTCAAGGTTGGCTGTCAGAAGGGCGTTGAGCATCAGAGTCATATGAGGACCATGCAGACTAGTGTCCCGAGATGGTCTTTTGAGGAAACTTGAGTCGACCTGTCCAGTCTACCACTTGATCCTCAACTTTTTCCTACAGATATTGAAAACAAAGTCAGAAATATCGGCCCTGTCGGACTTCTTAGACTGGCTGGAGAAAGAGAAGGGCGATGGCAGCGTGATCCTCATCTACCACGAGCCCCGTCGTCTTAGCCCCACCATGCTTCTGGAAGCACTGACTAGGTAAGATCTTGTTCATTCTAGAATATTCCGTGATGTAGCATGCCCACAGAGTTCGATATTCCAAGTACGTGTTACTTTGTATGTACTTACATGTCGTTCAAAAGTCACCTGTATTTATAGAGGGCACCATAAAATGCCCAGGGCATTGGACAGGGTCATTTTTCTCAGGGAGCATCCCTAACCGAAATTGTTTGCATTAAAAACCGATAGATTGCAGGATAAGCAAAATTGGCTGTAACCTTAAAATGGCATTTTATTGGCACAGTACAGCTTGGCATTTGGCGTTTTTGAGGTTATTTTTCTGTAGAGCTAGGCAGAGCAGAGCCAGGCTATTAAAATGATCATTGTTTTTAAAATTCTATTAGAAATACACTGCAATATTTCGTTTTGTGTTAATGTTGTTCAAGTCGGTTAAACAAGATAAAATCAGTGTCTTGAAGTTAATGTGAGCGAGTACGGCAGTTTACTCTTAAAAAATAAGGGAAGTGGTGCTCAAACTCATTTCCACATTGTATGATTTTTTATAAACTCGGAGGGAAATTAAATTAAATGGTTTATTCTGTAAATAGGATATGAATAACATCATATAGGTAATTTAAAAATTATAAGTTCTGGATAAAGTATATAAAAATTCAAGCTTGGTGCACCCTGGGCGACTGCCTAGCCTCGCTATTATCTTGACTGACAAATATTTTTACCACGACAAGAGTATTCTTAAGTAATTCGTGTCAAGACGATAGACAAAAGTTATGCTGATAAATTCTATCCTTTTTCATAGGTACAAGCTTCTCGACCGCTTCAAGTCAATAGTAGCCGGCTTCGCGGACAGCTATGCGCTCGCCGCAGACAAATGCAAGGCCACAGTCAAGTCTGTGTCCCTGCGTGTGTTGGCGCGAGTGTTGCTCGATGCAGACTCACTCTCTGTAGACAGCGCGCTCGAACGAGCCACCGCTGCCTACAGGATTGTTGAGCATCTTGCACAGGGTAAGATATCTCTCATTAACATCATATAGCAGTAACTTAACTCACACACACTAAAACAAAGGTGTTATAAATAAAATAGGTACAAAGATCACTGTCTTGCCGGTAACAGCGTACAAATATCATTATACGTAATTACAATTTAACAGAATTTTTGTTAAAATTTAATGACAACCAAAATCGAAGCTAAATTATATCCTAAAACAAAGTGAACAGTATTGCAAACAGAACATTATATTAAATGTTGAAATACATAGAAATGTTTTGAGGTGATGGCAATTATTTTTGTCAGCAATGCGGACGAATTTTTTGATACCCCTTTTAGAAATCGTAAGTCAAAAACTGAAGGAGGTCCGAATATTAAAGGTTTTTTGAGTACCACGCAGTTAGCACAGGTCTTTCGAAGCTGCAAACTTGGTTTTACACTATTGATATCTATCCTAACAATAGTGCAATTAATTGCTACCTAACGCGATTTTTTCCAAGGTTACGAGTATACAATAGGGATATTTCCTGGGTAAAAAAAAGAATAACTGTTTAGTCTGTCATCCAGATAATAAAAAAATATTAGACACGTATTTTTTGCTTTTTCATATTAATAAAAAATGACTTTGATAAAACACATTAAACTTGGCAGCTACGTATAAAATCTAGCGAGCAGTGACGTCATGCCACATTTGAACTCAATGTATCGCCGTAATGTTTTGATTACGTAAAAAAAGAAAAAAAATACGTGTCCAATATTTTTTAATAATGTACAACACGGTTTTTTTTTTTTTTTGTAGTCATCCCTATTATGTATGTATAAGTATTATGCTGTAAATAAAAAAAGTGTACTTAAAATTCATAACCTACTCTTCTCGTTACCAGGCGAGCAGCAGGAAGTAGGAGCGGGCGGCGAGGGAGCCTCCGCCAGCAAGGACATGGTGGAAACGGCTCGCGCGTGGGCCCGCCCCGTGCACACCGAGCTCGAGGCACTCGCTAGTCTTAAGAAACTGCTGGAGAGGTGAGTTTACGCCCCGTATTCATTCAAAAAGGGCAGGCCACACAAAAGATGGACTGATGACATCACTGAAACGGCTGGGAAGTTATGGAGCAGTTGTGGTAAGAACACCTTTCTCAAAATGGGCAAAATTTTCCGCTCGGTTTGGTTGGTGGTGGTAGGGCTTGTTCTAAGTCCTCCTGGCTAGCTACCATCTTATCTAAGTCCGTCGCCCTACCAACAATGTTAACAGCATTGTTGTGTTTCGGCCGTTAGAGGTAAGATAGCCAGTTCCTCTGTGGTTGGGGATTCCGGGTGAAGACAGTTTCCACCTTGGGCCTTATCATCACTTACTATCAAGTGAGATGAAGGCTAAGTGCTTCCACATTGTGGATTTAAAAAAAAGTTACCAGGGTCAGGATATAATGGAAACAAATGGAGTAGGCTATCATCGCTAAAGGCGGGCCTTACATGCTTCCCCCTCAAGCAAAATGTTAAATTTTACTGGGACCAAATTCGCTAGGAAATTAAATTGTTTTGTTTTGAAGTGAAAACTTCTTTAGCCGCGTTGAGCGATTTTTGGTAGGGGAAAAACTTATGGGTTCGCGATCGTCACCGAACGCTTTCCATGAGCTATATGTATACTGTGTATATATGTGTACTTTTTGGGTGAACAAAAATCTGAACTCGCGTCATCGTCACCGAACGCTTTCCATACTAATATTATAAATGTGAAAGTAACTCTGTCTGTCTGTATGTTACGTTTTCACGCCTAAACCGCTGAACCAATCGTCATGAAATTTGGCAGAGATATAGCCTGGGATATGGAGAAGGACATAGGCTACTTTTTTACGCGATAACCGACAACCACGCGGGCGGAGCCGCGGACAAAAGCTAGTGGCTTCCTAAGTTCGAAAAATTTGTCTGCCCAACAACGTAAATAACGCAATTAATGTTGTACAACTGTCAAAATTAAACTTTTTTTTTTTGTGGGTAATTCTCAAATAACTTCTCTCGCTCTGGGCGGAGCGGGAGGGCGTGTCAGACTAAATCCCACCCGTGTTCCTTCAGTTGCCTGTGTGCCAGGGCCACGGTATACCTATCGGACAAACCCGCAACCCTGGCAGGAAACCCATTGCTACTGTGTTACGCAATTACCCCCCAGGGCTGTAATAATGATAAAATTTTATGATATTAATTTTATTTTCTCTGATTAATATAATTTAACTCACACACTGACTTATTATGTTATTTTTTTTTTGGAAAATCATGTACAATGTTTGTAAATATGTGAGCACCATGTACCTATCGCATTTATTAATTTTTCTGTCATTACTTTTCATTATTTTTACCAATTGTGGTAAGTAATTTTTATTTTTATTCTAGGTACATCGTCTTCACCTATAATTATTAATTAATGTATGCGAACTATTGTTAACATTTTAAAAGAGTAAATATGGAGTTTCTTGCCCATTCTTCTCCATACATAAACTACCTTTTGGAAGGGGCAACTAGAATCAATTAACTATTTATGTAATTTTTGACGTTCAAAAGTGCATCTTACGTGCCTATTTTGAAATAAATGATTTGACTTTGATAACGTTACCTAATCAATTACTTCTGAATCTCAGACAGAACACGTTCCGGCCAGTATTCGCTCCACTGCTTCGCTCTGCGCGGCCGGAGCGCAAACGCGTCACACAGCTGCGACGTCTGTTGGCCGACGCCGGGCTACTTTACGACCAGCTGAGGGACGCTTGGATGGAACAGAAGCTTGTTGGTAAGTTATCTGACTAGTCTTTTAGGGTTCTGGTACCCAAAGTTTTTTACCTATTGTGGTATCAGTGCTTCCAGATTCACTGTAATTACAGTAGATTTACTGTATTTTAGACTTTTCTACTGTATACTGTAATGATAAAATACAGTATATGGAATATACTGTGTTTAATATTCATATAGCTTTATCAATTCTAATACGTAAAACGAAACTAATTAATTTTACTAGTAATTTTACTTTTGGGATCTGGAAGCACTGTGTGGTATAGTAATTTTTATTCTAGGTACATCTATAATTATTAATTAATGTATACAAACTATTGTTAACATTTTAAAAGAGTAAGTATGGAGTGTTGCCCATTCTTCTCCTATCTTTTGGAAGGGGCAACTAGAATCAATTAACTATTTTTGTAATTTTAGACGTTCAAAAGTGCCTTTTACGTACTTATTTGAAATAAATGATTTGACTTTGAAGGGTGCCAACTGGACCCTATTGCTAAGGCTCAGCTGTCCGTCCGTCTGTCTGTCACAGGGCTGAACCATAATAGGTAGACACTTGAAGTTTTCGCAGTGTGTATTACTATGGCCGATATAACAACATATAATAAAGTTAAAAATAGGGGATTCCATACAAGAAACGTGTTAAAGAAAAATGTATTATTAAATATTGTACGGTGTAACGAAACCCTTTGTGTGCTAGTCCGACTCGCAAATCGTGTAACGTTCGAAAATTGCACGATCAGCGGAAATGAATCGCGCAAAGACAGTGTTTTATTGCTTAGATTTATCCCTTTATGTATGTTGATAAGAATGAAAATATTGATTTGATTTCAAGACAGGATATCTACTAGCGTTAACTTCGTGTTTTTTTTTTAAGAATTCTGGGTGGATTCTATTAATTTATTCAAATTATTTCTCTAGGCTTGGAGAAGCAAATGTCATCGCTGACCGTGTCCGCTAAGGAGGAAGACATAAAAGAACTGATTGAGATATTTGACTGCCACTTCGACCCCACTAAAGAGCCGAAGGGACCAAAACCAAGAATTCCAAGGAATAAAAATAGAGTGAGTTATTTATAACTAAACATATTATATTTAGATTAGATCTTATAAACTTTACAATGTATTTTGACGCGGTTTTCACCATCATTTAGAGAATTTATTTAAGAAGCAAAAAAAATCAGATATAATATTGGATCGTTTAATCTTCAAAATGTTAAAAGTCTTTAAAAAAGTTATTGTTTGTATAATAAATTAATATTAAATCTCGATATTTTGTGAAGTCGTAAAAAATAACTTATTACCAACTAATAACCGCTCCTGCTTCGCACAGAAGCAGGAGCGGGTCGTTAGTTGGTAATAAGTTATTTATTTTTTTACGTTTGTGTCAGCACAAGGAGGATTAAATAGAAGTATCATTGCCATCCTCAGACTATAGCAGTTCAACGCTGGTCATAGGCAATTTTAATCGCACGCTAGTTTGGTAGATGTATATCAGTCTGCTATCTGTCACCCTGCAAAGTTAATATACCGAGAATAAAATTATTCAGAAACAAGTACCCCGGCTTGCAAATATACTGCAGTTGGGACATAATACTAAATTGAAACTCATCCCAGGCTGATTGTTAAAACAAAGAAACTGGTTGTATATTCATTTATATTATTATAGCTCTAAGATACAGACTGTTCAGTTCGAGGCTCACTGGCAAATTATATATTGTAACTAACTGATTTGAAGTCCACTCATGTCGCTCAACTTGATGTTAACCTGTGAACCTGCTTACTGTATTAGGTACCTGGCCAGTAAAATATTTTCTATTTATTCCTATTTCTAATTATAGCAAATTAAATATTCCAAATATTGAGATGAATGTCCTTTATTATATTGCATTTGGAAAACATTTTGAGAAAAAACAAAAAAAAAAAAAATTACAGAAATCTTTATATTAAGTTTAATTTAGTTTAATTTAGTATTTTATACTTTGACCGCCACGTCAAAAAATCAAAAACGTGCCCTCGGCGCCAAAATACGAATTCATCCTTTCGAGTTTTTGTCATCTTATGTTAATATAGATGAAATATAAAGAAAGAAGTTCTACTATTATAAATTAGTATGAGTCAAGGAACATTAACTAGCAAAGGAAATTAAAAAACAGTGTTGTTTTATGAGCTTTATGTACAGATTTACGTATAAAAGTCTGTCATGTAGTCGTGACCGTGGCGTGCAGGGCACATTTTGGTTTGTCATCTATACATATCTGTGTCGGTCAAAAGGTTAATTACTATATTTTCATACTTCTCACACTCTAGACTATTTATTTGATTAATGAACTAAACTGTATGTATTCCAGGCTGCATCGTCGGCCGGCGAGACCGGTGAGGCTGAGGGCAGCACTAGCGAGTCGCAGAACAGCTCGCCACACAACTCTCCCAACAAGACTAGCAGTGGTCAGTATTAACTGTTATTATCTATCTATTTAGCCACTAATGTCCCACTGCTGGGGAAAGGCCTCCTTTTCCCATTTCCACACACGGCTGTCCACTGCCATTGCAAGCCGTTGTTACCTAATCTGCTAAAATCACACCATACCATGTGGCGGCATCTACAACGCCACATGCGAACTACGCATCAAAGACCTGACGTCGCAAATCCTGCATCGCGCAATCAGAGTTTACCGCGCGACTAGCATATATACAACATCCCGACATCAACCGACGGGCAGTTGCTCACCAGACACAACACCCGTCTGGATGGAGGATGAGTGAACTTGACACCCTTTTCCTCGTACCTCTATAACCATAATTCCACTGGCACTGCTCACATCCACTTTTAGGGTAATATATACCAATCGAGGGTACGGCGAGTGTACAAGTATTTCCCGGGCCCCCGACTCATTGTACTACTTGTTCAAAAGAATAGAAATATTTTATTTTCATTCGTTTACGACGGGACCTGAAGCTATAATTGGCTTCAATTTGACACGCAGCTCGCAGAGCGTGCTTTTAACTTTACCCTACGCGTAAAGTGAGGATAATATTTTTTTTCTCGTCTATCCTATGGAGTGGGGTACTGTTGGATAGGCTGTTCAAAAATATTGCGGGTTTGTGAAAACCATTTTTCGATTCAGGGATCCGTTTGCGTAATATTAAGCTTTAAAGTGCTATGTTTTGTTAGTCGACCAACTTACATTTGTAGTTGAGAAACGTGTATCATGCATTCATACATTCTGTATGGGAGAACTTTTTTTTTTGTTAAGTTTGTTCTTGGGATAAATTCATCCCAACTACGGAACCCTTCATTGTGCGTGGTCCGACACGCACTTGGCCGGTTTTTTTTACGTAATCAAAACATTACGGCGATACATTGAGTTCAAATGTGGCATGACGTCACTTCTCACTAGATTTTATTATACGTAGCTGTGACGTAATGAGGCCCCACTCCCCAAGTTTAATGTGTTTTATCTAAGCAATAAAAAATAAAAAAATATATATATTTGATAAAGCACAAAATACGTGTCTAATATTTTTTTATTATCTGATTGACGGACTAAACAGGTTTTCTTTTTTTTTTACCCAGGACATCCCTATTCTGCCGTCATAAGAAAGAAGGCCGTAACTGACAATTTTGTCCAAAATGAGTTATTAATATATTCAGAATCAGCAAAGAAAATGCTATCTTAATCTCATTTTTGATAAAATTGTCTGTTACGGCCTTCTTTCTTATGACGGCAGTATTGTGGTTATTCTTTTAAATTGGCAACACCTTTGTTTACATTTTTTTATTTCAAATTCCATTTTTAGGTATAAGTGATCCAGTAATCATACTATTTATATTTTTTCATTCCACAGATGCGGCGGCGGTGGGTGATTCTAGTCAAAAAGTAGTACCGGCGGCGCCCGAGCCCGTGGCTGCCAACTAAACATGCGTTCAACTTCACAATTTACACTTATATTAAAGCTTAGTATTTTCTACCATAGCTGTCGTTAAGTATACTAAGCAGCTCTCGGGTTAGCGACGCCAAGAGGACGACTATCTTTATCAAAATTTATTCAAAATGCCACACATCAAAGTTGAATAACATACTTTCTAATCAGAGTAATTAGGGACAAAGTTGTACAGTGGGGCCAGGTCATGAACCTACACGAAATTGTCAATTTCTCCAAACGATTTTAAACTTTAAAATGTTGACAATTAAGTTCAAAATTGAACGAGAAAATTCGACAGTTTGTGGTAATTTGATGTGCTGGCCACCGTACAAGCTAGTGTTAAAGCAAGCTTAACACTTTCAATGCCAAAAACCCAGCATATGGGTCTAAAAATAATTCTATCGCGTGCCCAAAACCCGCATCCGAGTCGTCGCTGTAGGTAGCTATTGATGACTTCTGTACATGACGCGTCGTGGGCATGTACAGAAGTCATCAATAGCTACCTACAGCGACGACTCGGATGCGGGTTTTGGGCACGCGATAGAATTATTTTTAGACCCATATGCTGGGTTTTTGGCATTGAAAGTGTTAAATAGCTTCGTCTCTGACAAACAAAACTCGGGTACCATCGAAACAGCATAAATACATGTCTTTGCTGAGTAAAAGCTCTCATAGATCGCTATCATGCACTTGGCAAAATGTCTTATCACGCAATTAATACCCCTTCATATGTCGGAACGTAGATCTACGCGAGACACAATGGGTTTTTAAATGTGTCTCTAATTACGACAGACAAGTCGATACTAAGAAATTTCCAGTAGTACGCACTCGAATTTGTCAAGTGTTTATGCAGACTTGAGTATTTGCTTGTATGACGTCAGCTTTGGTGTTAGGGCTCCCACACATAACTGCGAATTCGCAACGCATCGCAAATATCTGCGTGCGAGCTCGCACTAATGCACCGCAAGAGTTATCGTATCGCATCGCATCGCGGTTTTGTGTGGGCGCCCTTAAGCCTGTTTATTGTTCATCAAGGGTTAGGAAACGGAACATTAGAATTGGTTTTCTGTGGACGCATACAGCTGTCTTTCTTCGTAGATATATGCTTAGGATAACAGCTTCAGACTATTTATGTACGGTCGGTCGTGCGTCACATTATGGCCCAGTAAAAACCTATTTCTAAGGATAAAGAGTCTCCTAATCCGTGGAAATTATTATTTGTAATTAAAATAAAAAAATTAAAGCAGACGGCCGATGTAAGTCAAACGACACATCGTTGCTGATATAATACGGAATGTGCAATTTTATAAGTGCAATTTTGTTTGTCAATTTAGTGTCAGTAAAGGTAAAAGGCATCACATTTATTAACGATCCAATTTTCTTTTATAAAAAAAAAAAAAAAAAACTACGTCCTCATCAATTTGTTCACTTGGAATCGACGGAGTTTAAAGGGGCCTATATTCATAACTATCCTTTCACTCCGTTGGTTTTTTGGAACCATTTCGTCGCTAATTCGAAAGCTTTATACATCGGAGCCATAGAGATGTGACAAAACATTTATTCGTATTATACAACTAGTTTTAAGTCTCCTTTGGAATTGAGAGATATTTGTTTTGCATGTAACGCGATGGACATTTTTTTTTTCAAGCGCCCATTTTTTTTTTCCCCTTTTGCTTACGCATAAAGATTTTTTTTCTATATATAGATGGTAATGTAGATGAGTGCCTTAGCAACTCAGTGTAATAAGATAAAAATTATATCCCATAATAATATTTTGGCCTTACATTTACATTGTTGTTCGCAATGTCATAATGTACGCATATTTTATACGGTCGAGTTATTTTAAAATATTGCAATTATGTTACGCGGTAAAGACGAAAAAAAAAAACTTTTATACATTTTTAAAATTAATAATAAATTAGCGGTTTTAACAAAGGCTTCGGATGAAGCAATATTTATTTTGATTAGTCCTTGCGAGTGCAATATTGAGGAATTTTGTACAATGCGGACTTATTGAGTACAATATAGTACTTGTTTTATTTATTCAAAGATACATTTTATTTATTTCGTGTGTGCAATCACAGGAACGGATGGACTGATATTTACATCCGATATTTAAAATAAATATATTTATTTTTTGTTTCTTTCTTTTTGCGTTAGTTATGCTGGCTATTGCTGTAACATTTTTTTGCTGACTCAATTACGTCACTTTTTCGTTTGCCATAGAACGTTTCGATACATAAGTTTTTTTGTTCACCATACAATAAGCAAAGTAATGGAAAAAGTGTGTACCTATTAACTTACCTCTAATTTAGTTAGTTTTAACATAGACTGTACATATAATTTAATTTCTTATTTTGTTCAGATCTCTAATAAATATGTAAGTCTATTTTGGTTGTTTTATTTTGTATGTTTTAGTTGTAAGCAGTAATACTTGATGATGACTTGAAGAGTAGAGCACACTTAATACTGACAGCGGTTATTTCGTTTATCCACCCTAGGCTGGATACTGGGAAACGCGAGTTTATCTATCCACTCCAGTCGGGGTAAAAATCGGGATAATCGGAATTCATTCACCCCAAGTACAGTCATCATCAAAAGTACAACGGTAAACGTACTCATAAATTTTAATAAATTATTCTTCATCATCATTTCAGCCGAAAGACGTCTACTGTTGGATATAGGCCTCCCCCAATTGCCATAATCGCCACGCTTGGCACGCGGGTTGGCGATCGCAGTATGATGTTAAAAAATGCATAGAGAACGCTGCTGCCCATTCTCTAGTAAGTCCCTTAGTCGCCTTTTACGACACCCACGGGAGGAAATAGGGTGGTGTTACCACCCTATTTCCTCTCGTGGGTGTTCGCCGCGTGTTCTTTACGTGCGGCACCTCACGGCACAAATCCATACTAATATTATAAATGTGAAAGTAACTGCATGTCTGTATGTTACGTTTTCACACCTAAACCGCTGAACCGATCGTCATGAAATTTGGCAGAGATATAGCCTGGTATATGGAGAAGAACATATGCTACTTTTTTACGCGATAACCGACATCCACGCGGGCGGAGCTGCGGGCAAAAGCTAATATAATTTAAATTATTTGTGTTTGCGGCGACTCGTTCCATCGGTGGTTCCAAAGGTTGTAGCTGAAGCGACCATCGATGAACGGTGTTTTCGGCGAATAGTTCTATCAGCGATGGATTTATTCGTGGAATCAACCGTCGACTAAGGGCCTTATCACACAACTCGATTTGCGAGCGTAATTCCAGCGAGGCGATTGTTCAACGCGCTCGCGGTGTGGTGTGCGTTGCGAGCACGCCACGTGAACGAAACGTGTTCGCCGCGATTGCGGAACGAGAGCGATTGACGTGACTGTACAAGAGAGAGTGAGACAAGCGAGTGTACAATTTTGTAAAAACGCGTCGTCGCGGCTACCTCGTTTCGCACCCGCGGCGAGTTCGCTGCGCTTTCGCCTCGCTTTGAAATCGCTCGCAAATCGCCAGTGTGATAACGCCCTAAGAATGATTTCGGCGAACCGTACCATCGGCGAAGTGATTCGCTATACCGTTGGCAACCGCTGTAATACGGGCCTTAGAATGGATAAACTGCGTAACTGTCTGAGAGAGTTAAGATGTTGATGAAGGGGTTCATTTAAACAATAATTAAAAGAATTATATTTATTTTAAATAGTAATCACATCATCAGTTGACTTAGACCAGCCTTCAGCTAAATGCTCCCTTACCGCTTTGTCCAGAATTACCTGAAAATATATTCACGTCAAAATGGTGTATGTTGAGATGGAGCCACGTCCACAAAGCACGGATGATACTTCATATCTGTGATTACACAAAATTAATATAAAAATATGATTAATAAATCATATTTTTTTTAGTTGGTGATGTTATAATCGAATGCCATTGGTGCCGATTCCCTTGTTCACAAACTAAACTAAATTTAAGTTCAGTGCATCTTTTTCTTTCTATTTCATTAAGAAAAGGACAGAAGATAAATTTTAGTTTACGTCTTGTCAAATTAATCAGCGCTTGACGTAAATTGACGTAATTTTAGTAGGCAAGTTTTTGATCACGTCTAAACTTGTAGGGAGTAGTGACAGGCGCTGATTAATTTGACAGGACTAAGGGAACTGTTTAAAGATATTAACATCATGACAGTACCTTGTCAACACATCTATGAAAACATCGTGTACGTAAGCAAAAATTTAAATATTTTCACGGCACACGACACGTTGACACAATTATAGTACTAGAAATAGGGACCAATTAGTTCAACCAGGTTTCAGACTGCCTAAAGTAGACTCATCCTTCATGGAGTACTGTTTAAAATGTTACAATAAATTTCCTCCCCACCAGTGGCGTAGCTAGTCATAAAGGGGCCCTGTATCGAAAAGTAAAAAGGGACCCACCCCTCCCTTGTTGCGGGCCCTATTTGCATTTATTTTTATTTAGAGCAAACCGATTGAAGCTTATTTTCAACTGAACTGCGTGATCGTTGGAAATAAGGTTCAGTAGTTCGAACATTTTTCTCTAAATCAAAAAATATTGCACAAGCCTTTCAAAAAGTCAAGTTATGCAAGATTGCGGTGAAACTCCAAAAGAAAGGATTTTTGTTTACAAAATAGTGAACTGACATGTTTCCATTGTAATTTTACTAAAAGAATGCAAGAACGAGCGAGGTGAGTTAGAAAATTTGAGCACTGATACTAGGTTGAGCTGCCGTGATTTTACAAAGAATATGCAAGAACGAGCGTAGCGAGCTCGAAAGTCGAAGCATTGAGAATGGGATACTACGTAAAGCTGTCATTGTGATTTTAATAAAAGAATACGAGGGGCCCCTGTAGGTTGGGGGTCCCGTATCATTGATACGGCTGATACGCCCCTGCTCCCCACATACTCCAATTGAATGAAACAAAATTTAAATATTGTATAAAACGCACACTATGCAGCCAAGCATATAAGTTGGGGGGATTACATCGCTGACAAAAATGCGTGGCTCAATTTTTTATTTTTTTTTAATAATATTTTTTTTTATTTACTTCAATTGTACAAAAAACACATAATAAAACAAAATGCAGGGTTACAACTAAGACAAAGAGTGTTTTAGATGAACTCTGGCACCCAGAGTCAATGCTGGTCTGAGACCAATGCTGGTCCTGCTCCACAAGGGCGCATAAACTAATCGATTAGCATTTGAAAATATTATTGGAGCTGCTGAAGATTGTAAGACTATCTTTGCATTGTATAAACTCAATTTGCTTTGTATTATATAATTGCATAGCACAGGTGTGAGTACTATGTACTATAGAGGTACCATTTACCGGGTAATATGTCTTTCATTGACTTGAATGTGCCATGGCGGCTGAGAGTATGTCATGCTCACTCAAATGTCTCGCTGGTGGTGGCGTGTGTATTGGATCATTAAGTTCCATTCAAAATGGTTGAGCTAAATGGTGCTGATGCATGCGACATGTTTGTGAACGGGCGGCGTCAGTTGGGACTGGTCATCTCTTAGCTGCCACGCCTTGTTTTTGAATTGTTTTTTTTTGTTTTTATTACGGACGCTACTAACGTGCACTTCTTTCTACATTGTTCTCACATGTATAATTTCAACATAAATAATGTAACCAATATTTTTAAACCATTTTGTTTTAAAAGAGTGTCGTGTCCATGGAGTTTCTTGCCCGTCCTTCTCCATAGGAACCTACTACGCTTTGGAATGGGCAACTAGCATCATCTTTCTGACTGACCGACCCCTTGAGTCCTTGACAATTCAAAAGTGCCTGTAATTGGTTTATTTGAAACAAATGCTTAAGTTTGAGTTTCCGACAAAGTTGGCGTGAGATGTCATTGTGAACTTACCTCAATATCTTTACATCCCTGCATAGCTCGACTCAAGACTGTATCAAAATAATCCATGTGTAGTCTGTGGGACATTTCTATCAATCCAATGGCTCCTGTAACAAAATACAACAATTATGAATGTGAAGAAAGATGCAGTTATACTAATACAGAAAATTTCATCATGTCATATTTTTTCTTATTTTATAAGTGAGGGTAATATATTTCACAGAGATATTCGGCAAAGAGCTTTTGTAAGTACAAGGTTTGAAACTAGTTCAGAGAGATTAGAAACTCTTTTGAATTGAGAGTATTCAGTAGAATACCTCTTATAAAATTATTTAATAGTAATAGTACCTAATAATAGAGTTAAAGAAAGAAAAAAATTTTTTTTCGGTTGCTGACCAAAGTTGTAGGTTATGCATGCCAATGCCAACATACATTCTCAACTTACCAGTACTAGGCAAGCTAGCGACAGTCAACACGACCCCTCCAGCCGCTTCCTCCACATGGCTTACATCCACTAAAGGCTCTGGTTCACCGTCCTTCCACGCTAAGGAGGCGCTACAGGCGATCACGTACGCCTTGATAGGTATGCCGGCGTCGATAAGCGCGAGAGTCGCCGCGTTCACGCTTGCACAATACGCGCCACCGTCTGCCTGGTTGTAGGAAAGAATTTGTTTAACTTATGTACTACTTTTGACCTCGATCATTGATCGAATATGAAAGCTACTTATAGGTACTTATCAAAAATCACAGGCCTTCACTACCACCTTGAACAAAACACCTTCAGAAATGATTCGACTATTGTGGTCATTCCACCACAATAGTTGTCAAGAGCTGGTGTCTCCAAGTGTAGAAGGTTTGAAATGGGATTTTAAAATGAAAGTACTGTGGAGCATAATAGTAACCTTTTTGATGTCTTTAAATTTGCTTCTATAGTGGGAGGCAATTCAGAAAACTGATGATAATAAAATCGGGGCATACAGTTTGGACTTGCAACTACATATCTATCATTTACATACAAAATTTAATTATACCACTTGATAGCTAATGATTCTAATGAATCAAAGAATTCGATAGGTTATGTGAGGAATGCGACACATAATTTCCGTTTGGTTGAAATTTTGTCTCGGAGAAGCTACGACGTTCGTTTCAGTTGCAATCGTCAGCTCTCATCAAGATCTATTGATTCCGTATATAAAACATTAGTTTGAAATAGTTATAGTGAAAATATAATTATCGAGTATAAGTAAAAAAATAAAATAAATAAGGCTATATCGGCCTATATCTACTCGCCAAAAAGCCGAATCAAAATATGGAAATCATATACGGTTGGAAAGGGTTTCTCAAGAACAATCCAGTGATACCCATAAAACACCATAATAATATGACAGAGTGAAGCGGTGTCGGTAACATAAAAATGAAGGCGTCCGAGTGGATCAACGACAACGCCATTACATATGCAGACATACACGTATTCACATAAAATACTCAACCGTGTCCACGACACAGCCACACCCTGATTTTTTTAGTCTGGAATGCTAAAGAAAAAATATTTTCAATTCTTATATCAAAGCAAAAGTTGGTGTTCCAAACTGCTGCTTAAAAACAATGATCTCAGTTTATAGAAATTGATACTGCTCTTATCTTACTTACTCATCTTTTAGCATTATAGAACTTGGAAGTGCTTATTAACCTAGTAATGAAACATTGCATACCTGAGTTAAAGACACACACACACACATCGAGTACCTACGTTGTTCTGCTATTGTTTCCTGCAGTTCACGTCAACCCTGAAAACACGGGGAGAGGCCTTTGTGGGATTACAGGCTAAGATAGAGTTAACCAACAAAGGAGTTCTTCACCTGTAATACTTCAACATAGATGTCGATCTGTGACCGAGGATACAGCTCTGTTTTAATAGCAGCCATGAGTGCCTGTCTTAAGTGCATGGACATCTCTTGCGACTTGCGATCGCCACGCGGTCGGTTTTTCCTTTCACCTGAAACATCAAACATTATATGATTTTTTTTCATTATGTCACATTAATGGTACTACCACGATGTTGGTACTACTTAGTCTGTGCATTAATGTTTCTGTCTCCAACTCGCCATAGAAAAGGAAATCCATATCCATACTAATCCATACTAATATTATAAATGTGAAAGTAATTCTGTCTGTCTGTCTGTATGTTACGTTTACACGCCTAAACCGCTGAACCGATCGTCACGAAATTTGGCATAGATATAGCCTGGGATATGGAGACGGACATAGGCTACTTTTTTACGCGATAACCGACATCCACGCGGGCGGAGCCGCGGGCAAAAGCTAGTACACTATAATCTCGGTAATCAGTAATTCAGACCCAAGGGCACCGGGTTTCGATACGGCACCCGCGACTGAGAGCACTGCCTCGCTCGCTTTTTGTCTTGTCGATGCGTGAGTCTGTGTGTGTGCCGTTTCGAACGTTTGTTCTAAGTTTCTGTACTGTCCATATTTATACGGTGTGAGTCTTTATAATGTGCACATATCGAAATGAGGGAATCTATGCTTAATTTTATCTACAGAAAAAATACAAAAAAAAACTTTTTATTTTTTTTTTTTTTAATTTCTCAATAAGACGCCTCCTTAATGAGAAATTTTACAATTATTGTAAAAAATTATGAAAAAAAAAACAGATTTTTGCTAACAAAACATGTTTCTTTTCAATTGAGGGTAGTTTTTCCCCAGTTTTTATTTTATGAGGACGCCTAATTACTTCCAATCATTATGGAGTTTGTTTCATCGTGATAGATCATTTAGTTTAAAAGTTACACCGTTTTGTTTACACTGGGAACAATTTTTTTTTTAATTCCATAAAAAACAAAATAAAACACATATATATTTTTTTATATTTTTGCCGTAGATAAAATTAAGCATAGATTCCCTCATTTCGATATGTGCACATTATAAAGACTCACACTGTATTGTGCTAATAACAGTATACCTTGATCATTATTAGGTGAAAGGATACAGAGGAGACTCAGTTCCATTTAAAATGTTCTATAATGAATGTTGAACTTTTATCTTGACGTAATGTGAACATTCAAAACTCCAATACGATGCCATTTTTTGGAAACCTATTGAATGCAGACAATGGATGAGTCAAATGATATGTCATAGCGCATTCTAAGTTTTACTAAAATATTCTGATCATTGTTCTGTTGATGTAAGACAAACTCTGTTGTGCATCTGGTGAATGTGTTAAACTCAGAGATGAGTCTATAAACAATTTTTTAAATTCTGTAATTCAAATGTTAACCTATACATACATGTATAAGGTGTATCTATTCATACACGAACTATTTTAAGAGGAACATGTTGTATAGGTGGTAAAAAAGCTATAGCAGCGAATTTTTTTGTAATTATTACAATTTTAAAATTGCTTGAGACATTTTACAATATTTTACTTATTCTATGAATGACCCACCCGGACGCGGCGACGCACACTGGTTCCATTCTGGAAATTAAGGGACTTAGGGTTCGAGGTTAGTAAATCGGCATGATTTTTTTTAACATGACAGGCCTTTTGATTTTTAATAACTTTTTCGGGAACATTTTTTTTTAATTATCACTCTAACTTGCAAAAAAAAATGTTTTTTTTTTGGTTGGAGCAAAATTGTTTCTTGCCGATTTTTTCCATAATCGCAGCACGGTTAAGATGAAACCTAGAAATAATAAAAGAGGGCATTGTCTTCGATAATTCATCCCCAGACACCATTTCAATATCTTTGCGACTTTTGGAGCTAGAGACACTTCAAGGTTAATAGTTGAAATGTTGGTTTCTAGTCGAAAATTCAACCATATTCGAAATGAAACCTAGCTTGTACTGTAGAAAGTATGGTACTTAATAGGTTATCCTCAGATACCGACTGCATTTCTTTGCCATTTTAAGAGCTTTGGTCACTTCAAGGTTAAAAATCGAATTATTGGTTTCCTACTGAATTTTTAGAGTAATGTTCGATTATAAATGCCTTTTAGTGACTAATAAATTGGTCATGGGTTACATGAGAATAAAATCCTTTTTATGGTAATGATTTATTTTACGAACAATATAAATTGTAGTGATAATTTTAAAAAAATGTTCCGATTTACTGACCTCGAACCCTAAGTCCCTTAATTTCCAGAATAGAACCAGTGTGCGACGGTGGCGGCACGAGCGCGGTGAATTTTGATAATTAATCATCATATCAAGTAATTTTAAATTATTTATTTTTTTAAATAATATATAATATTATATATATTAAAAAAAAAAAAACGTTTCCATGGCTTCTTTACCACCTCTAGATGTATCTCTTAAAATATTTCGTGTTTGAATAGATACACCCTATATAGTGTGAAACAACGTCACTTTTCGTGTCTGTCTGTGTTTCTTCTTAGATCTTCTGCACCCTAATCCCTTATTCCTAATAAACACACTGTCAATCGCAATCTGAATGATTTTGAAGCATACTGCTAATCCATTGCTGCATATGTTCGAATAATTTGTCTGCCCAACAACGTAAATAACGCAATGAATGTTGTGGAACTGTCAAAATGAAACCCATTCCTACTTCCTACTGATAGTGTGTTACGAAATTAGGTACCTCGCTGAACTACAATGGATTTTGATGCGGCTTTCACCACCATTTAGAGAATTTCTTACGGTAAGTTTTTATGAATATGACATGATTATTCATCATCATCATCAGCCTATAGCAGTCCACTGCTGGACTGCTATAGACCAGACTGCTGGACTGCCAGACTGCTGGACTGCTATAGACCTCTCCAATTGCACGCCATTTAGCTCGATTCTCGGCAACTCTCATCTAGCTGCTAACAGTCACCCTGCTAAAATCGTCGCTCCACCTAGCCTGAGGACGTTCTACCTTACGGTTGCCGATTCGCGGTCTCCACTCAAGAACACGTCTACCACAATGGTCATCGGTCTTACGGCTAATATGGCCGGCCCATTGCCACTTCAGCTTGCTTATTCTGTGAGCTATGTCGACAACTTTGGTTTTCTGCCGGTTCACCTCGTTCTGGATTCGATCCCGTTCCATAGCTCGCTGAGCGACCTTGAATTTATGGACCAGCTGTACCGTGAGTGTCCACGTTTCGGCTCTGTAAGTCATAACAGACAGGACGCACTGATTGAAGACCTTAGTCTTTAGGCTCTGTGGAATACGCGACTAGAAGACAGATTATTACTAGAGAATGAGCAGCACCCTTCTCTATGCATTTTTAACACCATACTGCGATCGCCAACCCATGGCAAATCCCCCCTTTTGGAGGTCTATGTCCAGCAGTGGACGTCTTTCGGCTGAAATGATGAATGAATGATGACATGATTATTTATCTCTAAGCACAGAAGATGTTTTGATATGTTGTCATTGCAACCATGCAAAACAGGTTAAGTTTTTTATCATTTTAATCCATTGTCGGCCAAAGCTGATGCATAGTTGACCCTGCTTATCGTCCCTGTTCTGTGATTACTTTTGATTTTTGGTAATTATTGTTTAGATATTGTGTCTGCTTCATGGACAGTGGGTTTTGTTGTACAGTGGCCAGCACATCAAGCTATATCAAATTTCTCCAAACGATTTTAAACTTTAAAATGCTGAGGATTAAGTTCAAAATCGAATGTGAAAATTTGTCATTTTGTGGTAACTTGATGTGGTGCTGGCTACCGTACCTGCAATACATAATTTTCTAGTTGTGATGTATTGAATTATGCTTAAAGTAACTAATAGATAAAATAGTATAGTTTATTGTAGTTTTAGTAATAAATACAACACACGCGGTCGTTATTGTGTTTAAAAGACTCGTGAAGGAAAATTACTTGTCGTTGTGGTTATATATTTATACTAGCTTTTGCCCGCGGCTCCGCCCGCGTTGATGTCGGTTATCGCGTAAAAAAGTAGCCTATGTCCTTCTCCATATCCCAGGCTATATCTCTGCCAAATTTCATGACGATCGGTGCAGCGGTTTAGGCGTGAAAACGTAACATACAGACAGACAGACAGACAGAGTTACTTTCACATTTATAATATTAGTATGGATTATTTTAGTATTTTTTTATTATCTATTATTTAGAATAAAATTTACAGCATTGAATTTTTATTTTTGTATGAAAATATAACGAATTAAAATCTGATAAATTATTAAAAGTCATAGAATAAAAGTTGTTATTTATGATGTTAGTAATATAGTCCTGAGAGGTTGTCAGTAAATAGTGTTTTATCAAACAGCCTGTATATCTATTTTAGTATATTGCATACTTGTTATTTGCACCAATGACAGCCCCATTTCAAACCACTGTCCATTCCAAGGTTGCCTGGAAGAGATCGCATAAAGCGATAACGCAGCCCATTCTACAGGGTGGATTTTTGAGCTGGGGCAGTAAGGACAGGTACGGTGTCTAGCACATCAAGTTACCACAAACTGTAAAATTTTCTCATTCGATTTTGAACTTATTCTTCAATATTATAAAGTATAAAATCGTTTGGAGTTTGACAGTTCGTGTAGTTTGATGTGCTGGCCACTGTAATTAACCATTGTAGCTAAAGGAAAACGGTCTTAGGAGACTGTCCTTATTTTTTAGAGAAATTTTGATCCACATTCACAGATTTTGAAAACAAAATTACAGTCAGCAAGAAAATGGACCATTTTCACAAAAAACTTTTTTTGATGCCTTCGGTTTCTTATATGGATCAAAAAACTCTCAGACCAACTGAGGTTTGGGTACTAGAAAAGTGATAAATCGCAAAAAAAAATATCCAATACATTTCGTAGGAAACGAGACTCCCAACGTACTTTTTTACTATGAATAGACTGGCAGCAATGCCCCATCTAAAAAATCCATTCTGTATATTTTGTAGTGTTTGATTAATTTTTTGTTATGTATTTTTGTTGTGTACAACAAAGTATATCTACACTAATATTATAAAGAGAAAAGATTTGTATTTTTGTATGTTATGAAATGAACTCAAAGCTACTGGACCAATTTTAAGAATTCTTTCACCAGTAGAATGCTATAATTTATAAAGATATCACGTGGGCGAAGCCGCTGGCGGAAGCCAGTATAAAGTTCGCAATTTTGGACAAAAGGGTAAATGAGTTGGACGTAGTTAAGCAGAAAGGTAACTCAACCCACATTGTGGTCTGGGATGAGTTGTATATACTAAAGAGGTCCTAACGGTTAATGGAAGGTACCCAGCTACATGTGGGTTGGTGCCCAACATTAAAAAATTAACCTTCTCTTTGTAAAGTCACAGATATTTTTTGCTGAGTGAAAGAACCAACTGTTAGGACCTCTTTGGTATATACAACTTATCCCTGACCACAGTGTGGGTTGAGTCCTTTCTGCTTAAATACGTCCTGTTATTTCTGAATAAAAAGTTTATGTTATAGTTGTTGTGAAATGTATGTGAATGGTGAAACCAAGATTACCTGTGGAGAATGTGGCCATGCTGTACTGGCAGTTGACCACAACACTGTCTTGTAAGCTTTTTGATTTTGAGGCCTGAAACAAAAGATTATTCTAACACCTTTGTAAATGGACCTAAACAAAGATAGCATTAATTATAGTAAACCTATATATTGTGCTGTTTGGTGCCTGCAAAGATGTTAACCAGTGGATTATTTACAGTTACACAGATACATTATAGATCCAGCTAATTGAGTACAATGAATCTTGGTTATAGTTACATAGTTTTAAAGCCAATTAATAGCAAACTTTTTTTTCAGTGAATGGACCAATACAATACAAAATATAGTATTTAGATGCTCTAAGATGGAGATGCTGTATGCAGGTTCAACTTTTGGTAGTATGAAAAGCAATTTGGATATATATTTTCTGCTCTCTAGAGAATGGCGAGCTGTTTCGACAGCACTTTGTAAACAAATATACTCTGGGATAGTAAGTATGGTATTCGACGTCAAAGGAGCGTAGTAAAAATACTTGAACTTGCCTGGTGAGGACCGTAAACAGCAGCTAAGACTTTTGTGTTTCCTTGTTCCAAATAGGCGCTTCCATCGGGCTGTGTGAAAACACCGAGTTTGCACTGAATACGACGAAGTTCGTTAGGTCTTCGGCCGTCAAGGCGAAGCCCTTGACTTGATAACAAGTCTGGTCCTGGCATTTCTTTGATAAAATACAATACCAAAACAATTCACGTGCGTTCAAGGATTTTGTAAACACAGAGGCATGCAAATCATAAATGACAGGTAGGAAGTTGTCAAATTCGATTAGAAATTGACATTTATATAGTAACAGATTATTAAAAATGTTGTTCCCTTTTTTATATACTTGTTTATATTATTATTACTTAAAAATTAATTAATTATGATGTTTTCTCTTAGAAAAAAAAAAAATTGACAAATAGTACGATCCCAAGTAGAACTCCGACTGATGGACTCAGTAGGTCAAAGAGTATAATAATAATATACAGTAGGTGGTAGAAGTCTACACATACACGTAGGGATTTTAGTTGCTTTCCTAAGCAAGAAATCGTAGTTTCACAAAGTTACTGGCAATTCGTACTCCATAATCCGTATCACGGTCACGGATATGTTTAGTTCGGGACCCTAAGAATGAATGCATATATTATTATTATACTCTTTGAATGAATGACTCCGGGATTTGACAGTTGACCCTACTCCCTATGTGTTTGTTTTTTGTCCGTTCGAAAGGTTAATTAATCGGGTGTAGGACTCACTCCGAAGATTCGAACTACTCACTACTTTTGGATGGGATAGAATCTTCGTTGACGGAATTAGAGAGTAGGTCCGCAGTGCCATCGACTCCCTGACGATTTCTTTTAATCTCAAATCTACACACAGGTTTGGACAATGAGGTTATATTATACTACAGGCGCAATGTCCTACAAAAATATTCCGAAAAACGTAACCACTTACGAGTTAAAGACGTAGCTTTGAAACGGATACATAAATTATGTCAAAATATCAAAATAATCTGTTTGTCTCATTTCTTCTTCCGTCAAACTAATTACGTTGGAACGAGACAAGACATTGTCATCGGAAAAACAGCCAGAGTTGTCAACGATCAACGTAATTACCCCAGAATGAATAAAGATATTTTTTATTGAATCAATTACCTACTACGAAAGATTGTATTATAGAACTTTCAATAGATTAAAGATTGAAAGAAATTGCAGAATTTGATACATGAAAGAAAAAAAAAATGTGCGTAAACGTAAATATTATATTTCAAAACTATTAAGATTGTGTCAAATAACTATTGTTTAAAATGGAATGATATTATTTCAATGTTTATGACAATCATTTATCCATGCTAAAATTATAAATGTGAAAGTAACGCTGAACCGATCGTTATGAAATTTGGCAGAGATATAGCCTGGGATGGAGAAGGACATAGGTTACCTTTTACGCGATAACCGACATCCACGTGGGCGGAGCCGCAAATGATAAATGATTTTATTTCTGTAAGTAGTAGTTTGTAATAAGTTTGTACAAACACTTTTACACGTCAATCATATTTTTAAAACTAGATGAGGTCGGCGTTTCCTATCTGACTACTCTGAGAAGAAAGGCTGAAACAAACTCAGCGGTAACAGTCTCTTTCAAAGTCCAGACATAATCTTGGTCAGATCATGCGAAGACCATGTAGATTGGTGTCTGAAATGGGCTTTTGATGAAAGAACCACACAGATTGAGTGGACCTGTCCAGTCAGTGCACAACACTATTTAACACAATGTGATCATAAAAAGTCTAGAACTTTTCGTTTAAAAATATAACCTCACTTTACGTCTAAGATTATTCATTGCTAATAAAATTATTATTCTTTGTAAAAAGTGGTGATTTATTAAGTTAAAACCTTCGAAATACACGTGAATGTGTTACTTTTCTATTTAGTAAATGTTTGGGTACTGCACAGTATGTTTAAACCAAACAGACTATATTAATAATTAGGCTTACAGGAACATACATTCGTCATTCACTAAACTCCCAACAGTCTGGCAAAATCAAAATCGTTTTTACTGGTAACCCTGATGGCAATAAAATTTTTGATAAATGTAATTCGTCTTATAATGTTTTTTTTGGATAATCTGAAGAAAATTTAGCAAACTTTCTTGTGAAATGTAACACCACTTGCTTTATTAATCTTTTCAGACCGTAACATGCAAATTTTAACCGCATATTTCACCATTTTGATATTTTATAGCCTTAAGCTATGCTCTGTGCTTAAGCTATCGTTCACTTGACGTTAAGTTGACAACTGAAGTCAGATATGCCTGTGGACATATACGACGTAGTAATGCGTTGGTGCCGCACATTGCTGATCTAGTCCTATATAAGATCATTGGGTTTGGACTTCGGGTGAGCGGGTCACCGGGTCCAAAAGTCACAGCATGTAAACCTAGAACAAAGGGTACGAAATAGGCAAGTTATGACTTTAGAAAGTTACTCTATTCAAAGATTTAATTAATTATGTTCTAAGCTTAGCTTCCTTGATTAAGCTAAATCTGTGGTCTAATTTATCTGTTCATAATTTATTTTCTGTGTTATCTGTCATCAATGGCTGCGAGTGCGAGTGGAATTCTGTTGTGACTGCGAGAGTGCAAATTGTAATTCGTTTATCTCGCGGAAAAACATTCTACTAGCAATTTATTTACAAAGAAGATATGTGACTAGTGCCCAGTGTTAAAAATTAGGTATATTTTATTAAAATTAACCCTGGATCTTGAGACTCGCGCCCATTGACCGTTGTCTTGTCAATTGTCATCCCGGTGATGCGTGCGTGTGCATTACATTTGGACAAAAAATCGATCTAAATGATTACCAATTTCATTGTAATGTCGACATAATCAATTGCCGAACATATTGTTCAACCTTTTGTCGATTCAAAACTGTGATTGTGCGCGTTAATGTATAAAATATGTATTGTTTATATTGATTGATGTCCTAAATAATTTGTGTTTAATTGTGATACGTAATTGTTACAGACGTGACTAAACCACAATGGACGTAGACGATTCGGCGGTCGACCTGAGCGTCAGGTGATTTTATTATTGTATTTTGTATTTTTGTTTACATTTTGTAATATTGTGGAATTATGTAATTTTTATAATGATGCAGGGCATTGCCACCTGAGCTGAGTGAGCTAAGGGCTTTGACGGCCAGCGGGCTTACTATAACGCCTGCTCAGCCTCCACCACATGTGAGTAAAATTATAACTATCATATTTAACATAATTAGTACCTAAACAAGCCAGCACTCACTGATAAGTTAAAGAAAATTGTCACTGGTACACATTTCATCACTTTCTCTTGTTGCCTATTGTAAGACATGCCTTTGTTCATATCTCATACATAGATCTCTGCTGGAGGTCAAATCATAGATAATTTTAGGTATGTTTTGCATAAGGAAGAGTTGCTACCAGCATTGTAGTTTATTATTATTAATGACCTGTGATTTTTCATTATAAGGAAGTAATAATTAGAAAATGAATAATGTTTTAATTACCTAGTTGAATAAGCCACTGGTAATTCTTCTTAATTTAAAATGTATATACAATAGCTTGATTTTATACATAAATTAGATACTAAGAAACATTGAACTGACTATCTTTATTTTCTCTTTGCTTTCCACAAAAAGATTGACCGGGTAAGTACTAACTTGTAACAATACTTACAATGTTATAAAATCAAAGTTTCCATTGAATCATCTAAATATAAATCTAATCAAAGCATTTTAATTAAAAATTTATGTTAATGATGTGACCAATTCTTTAATCACATGATCTGTACCTAATCTACTTTGAGATTAAATTATTAAAAATAAATTCATTGTTTTACTGAGTAATTAGAGAATGATAGTGACTTAAGATGTTTGTATTTTATAAAATAAGACAATTAATATTAATTATTACTATGCAGCCAGCCTCACTACTTTGGGACAAACAATCTGTTTAAACTTTTATCAGCTTAGCTATTGTTATCATCATCTTTCAAGCCTTTTTATACCATATTACGCGACTTTACTTACACTGTAAATATCTATACATCATCATCATTCATTCATCATTCATTCAGCCGAAAGACGTCCACTGCTGGACATAAGCCTCCCCCAATAGGGGGGAGTTGCCATAATCGCTACGCTTGGCAGGTGGGTTGGCGATCGCAGTATGGTGTTAAAAAGGCATAGAGAACGCTGCTGCCCATTCTCTAGTAAGTCCCTTAGTCGCCTTTTACGACACCCACAGGAGGAAATGGGGTGGTGTTATTTTTTACGTCCGTCACCACACGGAATATCTATACAAATAAATAAAATTAAAATGACTGTAATGTCAAAATAATAGCTTTTTACTAAATGCATATGAAAATATATATGTTACTTGTATCATAATTATTGTCTGTCTGTTTGTTCCGGCTAATCTCCGAAACGGCTGGACCGATTTTAACCAGACTTTCACTTGCAGATAGCTGATTGTGTAAGGAGTAATTTAGGCCAATTTTATTTTACATTGTAGTAAAACATCAATTTGCAGGGACAACAATTTAAATTGATTACCAGGTATTTTAATATGTGAGAGGTAGAGATAGTTAGTTTATTGTTTTACCTCTTGCAGCAATCTATTGGGTATCGCAAAAATAATTTATTCAATTCCATTCTATCAGGATATTTTACTGTAATACATGGTATAAGTTTAACTAAAATATATGAAATGCTCCCAGAATAACGGTAACTAGAAACTAGCTTTCATGATTATCTCTGATGCAGGGTCTCAATGAAAGCCATAATTCTTTCTGTTAATAAAATTCCCCTCATAACAATTTAGAGCTCAAATAATTTAGTTGAATAATACGGTATGATAAGCTTGTGTGTTCTATACTGAGCTCACGCAATGCGTCGTACGTCCAGCCAGTAATAGGACTCGCCCATCCAGGAGTGCTGTCCCAAATAAGACGCATTATTAATTTATTATACATAAAAAAAGTATTTTAATAAAACTCGTGCTCTAAAAGCTCAATAATAAAATTATCTTTAGAATGGTTCACCATTCTAAAGATAATTTTATTATTGAGGTTTCAGAACAATACGCTCGATAGATTTTGCGTGTTTTTCAGTTTATCCGCGTTAGACACTACTTTACATATTAATTTCACAATGTAATATAAACATAATCTTAAATATTCTTAAATTAAGTTATTAAGAAAATACTTTAACATATCTCACCCCCTAACCATCCCCCCCCCCCTCGGTGCAACACTGTCACTTATGCAAAAAACAACTTTTTCATTCAGGAAAAGTATTTTAAACTTTAGTATCCTATCCTATATATAGTTGATGACATTTCCTGATTTAGGGAAGATGGATAGGTTTATATCCTGACGTGATCTTTTAAGTTTATAACAAAATAAATGAAACCAAATAATTAAAATTATTACACTTCATCTGAAGCAATTTCAATAATCTCCCAAAAAAAAATCTGTTAAGCCGATCGCACAATATTTTAAATTATTATAACTTCTTCTGAAGCATAAGTATTTTTTAGTTTGCATTAGTGACAGTGTTGCACTGGGGGTGCGATATATTTTTTTCCAAATCATTAACACTACTCGTGTAGACGTGATCAGGACGTGGTCAGTATAAAATCATTAAAAGTCGGTTATCGTCGCCTTGAATTACTGGTATTCAGCTGCATCTGGTTATACTGGAAGCTGACCCCAAGATGTTTAGGACAGGGCTAGGCAGATGATGATGATGATGAAAAGACACTGATGATAATTATGATGATCACACTTGTGTGTTTAAAGCCTGGCTGCTTAGTGTGTGATTGTGTGATTTAAGGAGTAAACTCAAATTGTAATGTTGCTCAGGTACAACAACTAAGGATTGTGAGTAGATTGCTTGATACATTACTAGTAAAACCTTGTTTATTTATATCTTTACTACATCACACCAACTTCTAGTATTGCTACAAAGAATGGTAGTTTTCATAATCACCACTTTTGGCCAATGTATTGGGTGATGAGGCCATAGGAGGATTCCCCTATCCATTGTCTTGAACTTCTAGTATGATCATGTTTGATTTGAAACCTATTTTTAAATTGCTGAAAGTTTTTAGTCTCTTTTTTTTAATTTAAGTAACTTTGTAGTTATTTATTTTATTACTTACTCCAAAGAGAATGTATGATTTATTTATTTCATTAGTATTTCATGCACCTATCTATTCCTCTATTTATTCAAATAAATACCACAGTTTTTTCATTCTTTTGTATTTCACATTGTAACATTTGTAATGTAACAACAACACACCATTACACACACTCACCCTCACAGACAACGCCCACAAACCGCCCACAAACACACACACAACACTCAACACCCACACACAAAATCCAAATGTCAAATACATAAATTGTAATTTCTGATTTCTGCAATTATGGTTTTATGTTAACGTAGTTTTTTTTAAATACTTGTGCTGCCTGCAATTATTTTGTGAACCTGAAGTATGTGTGGGCTTGTACCAATGCCCTTAATACAATTTATTTCATAACTTTATAAGGGTGCTGTTTGCAACACCTAACTGTTTTGTTAACTTGCCTAAGTCAAGTGCACCTACGGATGATGCAATTTAATGTTAACAATGTTATTTGATTAAATAAATTATTATTGTTATTAATGTGTAGGGCTCCAGTGGTAAGCGGGTGCTTCGCCCTCGTTCTGAACAGCGTAGTTATGCGGAGAGCCCGGATATTGTGTTACTACCGGCCGCGCCGCCGCACCGCAAGCCATCTATGCCGACACCCGCGCCTTTTACTGGTAAGTCAACTTTTACCTAAATTCGATATCATACGCTTCACTTTTTGTTAATTTTTGCCTTTCATTTGACATCTTTCAGTCGAATTGCACCCTAATTGCGAAACACACTATCAGGCCCCTCGCCCACGACGACTTTTTGTAGCGATGCTGTCGCGGGTTTCGTAAACGCGCGACAGCATCGCTACTAACGCGCGTTAGTCGCATTTGCAACGCACTACAGAAGCGATGCCAACGCGGTACAGTATCAATGCAAACGCGCGACCGCGTCGGACGACATCGGGGAGAGAACGGAGGGAGGGTGATACGTGAGTGGAGAACCGAGCATCAGTGCAACTGTGTCATTTTTGTGCCGTTGCTGAATCGCGCTTGCATCGCGACAGAAGCGCGACAGTATCGTATTTGCATCGCGACTGAGAATCGTGGTGTGGGCGAGGGCAAACAGCTAGCGACCGCATCGCGGCTGTATCGATGCGAACGCGCGACAGCATCGCTACAAAAAGTCGCCGTGGGCGAGGGGCCTTAATAGCAATCTGAATGATTTTGAAGCATATTGCTAATCCATTGCTTCATATGTTCGAAAAAATTATCTGCTCAATAACGTAAATAACGCAATGAATGTTGTTGAACTGTCAAAATGAAACCCATTCCAGTGTGTTACGCAATTAGGCTTCTGAAACGTCTAAACACGAAACAAATCTATCTTGTATTTTGGCACTCAGCATCTTTCACTCGCGAGCATATGATCAGTTATTCCTATGTAATTTTTGCGGTATCATTTGAAAATGGAAAGAAACAAAATGAAAAACAATTCACTCAAGTGAAGCGTCTGATATCGGCATAAGCATTCACAGGCGTAGCTAGAATATACTTTCAGAAAAGGTATAAGAAAACCTGCCTCTGGCTAGATTGCTTTTTTGCTGCATTTGGACCGGCGCAGACTTGGAGCACGGTTATCACTGCCAAACAAATATCGACCTTGATATTGTTGAAATAAAGTTGAAAATAAACTTCCCTTAGCCCTAGACCGCATCAAAGCGGACAGAGGTGCGTTCCGATTCTGAGGTCTGCACCTGGTGGATTATTCATTTTCGTCTTTATTTGTAGCAACGCAATGTTGATATTTGTTTGGCAGTGACAAACGCACCAGGTCTGTGCCAGCCCTTATTATAATAATTATACTAAACGCAAATTGTTTAGTCAATGGTCCTCCGGTCTTAAGGCCTTTCTAAAACAATGTTCAAGCATGAATCTCTTTTCAAAACTGACAGGTTTTAAAGAACTCCTTCTTAATATGCGTCGCGACCAGACACTACACGAAGCGAAGTTATCTGGAGGCGGTGTTCCGAAGTGTGTTCCTCTCGGTACGTGCTGCCGACAGCCTTATTTACCTTTTTAAATCAAAAATCAAGACAAATCTGTCAAAAAATCATAATAGAGAGTTTTATCTGAGAAGAAGTGGCGCAACAAACTCCCATTTAATCACTTGAATTTAAAACTAAACCCCTTGCCGTGGCCGTAGCATAGTCAGCCTATAATGTTCCGACTGCTGGGACATAGGCTTCCTATCTGTGAGAGGGAGTGGAGTGTATAGAGGTATGAGGAACAGGGTGTAAAGTTTACTCATCCTCTATTGAAAAGGGAGGATCCTGCGACCAGACATGTGTCGTGTCTGGTGGGCAACTACCCGACGGTTGATGTCGGGATGTTGTAGTATATGCTAGTCGCGCGGTAAACTCTGGTTGCGCGATGCAGGATTTGTGACGTCAGGTCATTGATGCGTAGTTCGCATGTGGCGTTGTTGATACCGCCACAAGTGTAATCCACCACGCGGTCTTAGACTTTCTCAAAACGATGACTATGACGAATAAATATGCAATGATAGGTGGGTCGTATAAATCCGACATCGACAAAATGGACACTATAATATTTTGTCGTAGAAATTCGACTAATGCGGTTACTGTGTTGCTCTAATCTGACTATCTTGAACGCCTTTTCTTTCTATACGGCTCCGGGATGAGTATTATTATTTTATTTTTTAATTTTGCCCGGCATTGGATCCAATGTCTGGGGCTTAAACCACCCCATACTAACATAATGTGCACAAAATCATCTATGCTGAAATCATCAGCTAGGCTGAAAATCAGGACTTTTCGAAAATCTAAATTACGTAAGACAATCCCCCAAAACGCTCGCTCTTCATATAGCAATACATATGAAAACAATGGGCATAAAGATATTGCAGTGACCCAGTTTCTCTAACGAATCTTGCCTAATTTGATTTGTGGTTTAAAAGTCACGTTATAAAACAAATATGTGCATAAGCTAACCAAACAGTATCCACACATGTTATCAGTGAACAAACAGATTCCTAAACAATACAAGATTATACTTGAGGCTTATAAACGGCGTGTTTTACTTGATACTAGTAAAATATTAGTCATGTTCTATCTATGTTCTATGTTAGAGGGTTTGGTTTCCGCACGTAGTTCTTCAGGTCGACCATTGTATTCCAACCACCCCACCCCCTCCAGAAGTTGATATATCTCCTAGTCTTCTTAGAACATCTGTGAAAGATCTGAGTGCATCGTGGGTTTCTGTTCTAATCTGGGTGACGCCTGTGCATTCAAAGTGTACACACAGCAAACTAGATAGGTTTGCAGGGCACATAAACATAGATGTTGGTGTGCGTAAAATCAACGGGTGTATTACTAGTTAAATATATGCTTCATATTCTTTACTTCATATAACAAACACTAATAAAAAGGCGAAGTAATACACCCGTTGATTTTATTTACGCACACCAATATCTATGTTGGTGTGCCCTGCAAACCTATGCAATTTGCTGTGTGTACATGGGCAATAGAGAAATAAAAAAATAAAAAAAACATTTGTCATAATATATGCACATCAATGTTTCTTTCATCAATTAATAACTATGGTTGAACACGGGAAAACGCCAAATAAATTAAAATTAAGGTCCAGTGAACCAAGATAATACCAGCCTCCATTGGGTTGTAGCATCAAAAGGTTGTTAAATAGATAGCATATATATTGATATACTCCAGTAATCAACATTTTTTTTAAAGAATTCCAAAAAGTTGTGTTTTTACACTCAGCGGCAGCAAATGTGGCCCAAACCCTATACTACTACTATTTTTTGAGAATGTAAAATTATTCACTTAAGGGGAATGCGCGAAGGTAGCTCTCGAAATTTGCAGGTCAGTGTCAGGTTGTATGTTGATTATCCTTTTGACCGCCACGTCAAAAAAGCAAAACCGTGCCCTCGACACCAAGCTAAAAATTCATCCTTTAATAACTACAAAATAGTAGTGAGTTCGAAATTTTATTGATAAAGCACAATCATGTAAAACTAACTAGGTATGTATTTATTTTTTTGCATATAGTATGTTTTTGATAAAAGTTCATGATTTCTCAATCATAAAACTTCAGTATCAAAATTTTGATTTATTTACTGTAGAATAATTTAAAGAAATTAAATATGACTTAGGTTACTGTCAAGGTCGATATTCTTGTTATATTGATTGCTACCTACATCACTTCGTGTCATGATATGTGACTGGCGTTGAGGGCACTATGTTTTTCGAACTTTATAATTGGTATTAGTTTTTGTTATCTTATGTTAATATAGATGAAATATTCTACTAATATAAATTAGGATGAGTCAAGGAACATAATAAGCAAAGGAATTAAAAAAACAATGTTGTTTTATCAGCTTTATTTACGTATAGAGATAGCAATGAACTAGAAATAGAGAGAAGAGTCAAACATACTTGGAATAAGTATTGGAGTTACAAGGAGATATTTCAAAGCGAAATGCCTATCAAGTTAAACCCTGCGTTCCGACTTGCGATAATATCGATATTCGCGTGCTAAAACCCGTACCGAATTAGCGTGAGCGCGATAACGATGTCACGTGAAACGTCATAGATGACGTCATGACATTCGCCATCTTGCGATAACGCCGACCATGCCTTTTACTAATATCGCCGTGAGCGCTGTCAAAAATGACAGTGAGCTGTTTTGTTTTTAGTCGCATCTTAAGGTATCGTGGCATTATCAAAATTATTCTTCTGGCTACAGTTACTACCTAACCTAAGAAGAACAAATTTTTGGTGTATACACAGAGAAATACTCTAATATCGTTTTGACATTGCGTGAGCACCGTGAGCGCGTCCACGAGCGTTCCGAGTTGTTGACAGCCCTCGGCTGTCATAATCGTAATATCTAAATCGGAACGCATGTGAGACGATGTGAGCGCTGTGAGCGATTATAGCCAATTCGGAAAGCGGCCAAAGAAAAGAGTCATGGACTCTTGTCTCATCCCTTGTCTGACATATGCATGTCAAACATGGAAGTTTACAAACAAAATAATTAACAAAATAAACACATGTCAACGAGGAATGGAACGCAGTATGTTAAATTTTAAGAAAATACAAAAAATAAAACATTAAAATAAGATCTAAAACAAAAGCGATAGATGCTCTCAACTGTAGCCAAAAGTTAAAGTGGACATGGGCCGGTCCTATAGCACGTCTTAAAGATCATAGATGGACAAAAACAGTTACGTTATGGAAAGGCCCATCGGGTAAACGTTATAGAGGAAGGCCGCTCACGAGATGGGAAGATGATATATTAAAAAATTGCGGGTCCACAATGGGAACAAATAGCCCAAGACCGAGAGAAATGGAAAGCTTTGGAGGAGGCCTTTACCTGAGGGGGGTTCCAGTTGTACAATATACAATACTATAATAAATAATAATATATAATACTATAGTATATTATAATACTAGTGCCTGCCTATTTATAATATGTTACATAGATATTAATCTCTCTATTTTACTCATCCTTTTTTATTGATTTATTTATATATGCTTTATTGTACATCAGATAACACATTACAAAAAAAAAAGGAAAACATAAACACTATAAAATATACTAATATATATGGGCGGCCTTATCGCATACTGCGATCTCTTCCAGGCAACCTTGGCATGGATAGTGAATTTGTGGATATAAAATGGGGTTGTCATTGGTGCAAATAAAAAGTATAACGGCACAATATCCTATAATAGATACACAGATATATGCTACACTAGCTTCTGCCCGCGACTTCGTCCGCGTTAAATTTCTTGTTCCCCCGACCCACCCCGTCGCAACACATTGCCTGCCCGTGCTTTTACTTCGTTTTCGCATAAACTTTCATTTTAAAAAAATGGTGTTCTAGTAGAAATACATCATATGTGAAAATTTCAACTTTTTAAATATCACGGTTCATGAGATACAGCCTGGTGACAGACGGACAGACAGACAGACAGACAGACGGACAGCGTAGTTTTGGTAATAGGGTCCCATTTTACCCTTTGGGTACGGAACCCTAAAAACTAACTCTTCAGCTTTAGAATAGACTACCTCGCAGAGTTGATCATTATTTTGCTGCGGAGTTATTATAAAACAGTTATATCTCCTAAGATATTCATTGAAATTAAATGATGATGATGAACGTATTTATTTGGATAAGGATTAATACCATGTTTATGAAAACTCCTTCGCAAATAATGCATTAATTTCGAACAAATTTGATTACCATAAAAAATGGTTATAGTGAGTCAATCTTAAAAGATAGACATATGCTGTCGCGGACTTTTTTTTAGAAAATTTAAAGAGGAACAATTCCATCATACATGATATTTGCGTAACTTAAACCGTTTACGCAGCGCACGCAACGGAAGCTCTCAAAAAGGAATAATTTTTCCCGTTTTAGCAACATTGTTCATTTATGCTCCGCTCCTTTTGGTTGTAGCGTGATGTTATATAGCCTATAACCTTCCTCAATAAATGGACTATCCAACACAAAAAATATTTTTCAATTCCAACCAGTAGTTCCTGAGATTAGCGCGTTCAAACAAACAAACAAACAAACAAACAAACTCTTCAGCTTTATATATTAGTATAGATAATAGATACATACATACTAACTATATAAGTAAAGAAAATAAATGAAGTGTAAGTATAGATTATCACAGCTATCAACGAGAACGTAATCACAACGACAAGTAATGTTCCTTCAGTCTTTTGAACACAGGCAACGATTGCGCGCGTTTTTTTAACAAAGTTTAAGGTAGATACAACATTATGTCAATCTGTAAAACTGGAAATAAAAGGCTTTTTATTTTATTTATTATATTTACGTATAAAAGTCTGTCATGTAGTCGTGACCGTGGGCACATTTTGGTTTGTCATCTATACATGACTGTGGCGGTCAAAAGGTTAAAATATGATCCTTGGCCGTAACTTTGCGCTCAACACACTTTCGGCGCCACTAATTTTATTAGTACTGCCATCTCAATGTTGAAGATACTCTCCATATTATCTGTGATTTTTCCAGGGTGCACTTTAATTTTTTTTAATTTCTCAAGAGGCCCTTTCTGACACTAAATTACCTTGTCCTCCCATGATCAGGCCAAGATCATGTCTGAACTTTAAAAAGGTCTGTGATGTCTCAGTTTCGGGTTTCTTCTTAGAGTAGTCAGATAGAAAACATCGACCACGTCTAGTTTTGACGTGAATAAGTCTTTAAATTTGCTCCCATAGTGGGAGGCAATTCAGAAAACTGATATTAAAAAAATCGGGGGATGCAGTTTGGTGTTGCAGCTACATACCTATCATCTACATCCAAAATTCAATTACACCACTCGATAGCTAAAGGTTCAAAGAAATCGTTACAAAGCAAAGAGAATATAACCACTAGAGAGCGTATAGGCCGATTTCTTCTAAGTACACGACTCACTACTGCGGGCCGGGAGACGAGGAAGAATGCGCGGCTGCAATTGGTCAGTTCAAGGTCAAGTTGCGTAGGTAGGGCTATCGTTAGGGGTGCACTACTTCAATAAGGGAAAATAGTCGATATCGATAAAATGGATTTTAACGTTATCAAAAATACACAATTAAAATGAAAGAAATAATATTTAATCAAAATCAATAAATTACACAAAAACATATGCACTTATCCTGTTATTATTGATTTTTTAAATGAATTAATTTGGTATATGTTTTTCTAATTAAACTTTTAGGGTCCTGGTTATTCTTTGTAAAAAAAGATAAACGAGCGTCCACATATTTCTGAATTACGCTTCTTGTTAATTCAATTAAATGATTTGTGGACTCTATTTCAAATTGATGATAATGAATATCTGGGAATAAATTATACCCAATCAGGGATTTTAAAACCGATCTAATAAAATAATCCGTATTATATTTCGAAGACAGCACTTTCGAACCACTCTCATTGATCGCCCTCTTAATATGAATTTCACAACGACGACAAATTTCTATTACTGTGGTAGATCCGTACAATAACTTGTTTTTAGTGTCCTTTTGAAATTGTAAGGTGTTTTGATTAGGTAAACCAATAAGCGCCCCAATGCAAGTTTGGCATTTTATTTGCTTTATCAGAGCATGGACAATGTAGCCGGCCATATATTCAACTACTTTTTCACCGAATTCAGAACAGGGTAACAGGCTTTCAAGGCCTGAAAAATCCAAGCTCTCAGTCTCAAGATCTATGTTTTGGTCTTTGTATCTTGTCGTAATATTGATACGGTTAACTACAGAAGTGCATTGCAAAATTGAAATTTGACCAAGAGCACTGCAATTGCCGCTACCACTATTTTTAATTTGCGCATAGGTCAGGAGCTTCTTGTAGATGCTTTCAAAAACCCTAGCACTAGGATTGTTGTTTGATCCACCGTGGCATCTTATACTTCCAAACAGATGTTCCAAGTGGTCCTGGCTTATTTTATGAAGAGGAAGATATTTTATGGCGCACTCTGAGTTCAGGACCAAGTCATGTATGAGAGCAATGGCGCTTTCGATACACACACAAAATCCCATGAATCCGGTATATCGTGGTGATTTAACAAGTAGAACTTCTTGTTTTACTTTTCTTACAATTATGTCTGCGGACATATTTAGTAGAGCATCTCTTGCCATCTTTAATTTAAATATAACATTCGCAGCATTTTCTGCATTGACTGCTCGTTTCAAATCATATCCATGAGTATGCGAGTCCAGAATATCAAAAAGATCATTTATCATTTCCAGAAACTGTGTTGTGGGTGTAACATCTTGAAACTTACGTAAATTAAGGTTTTTTTTGCAAAATGTGAGTGCATCTGATACACTCTTACTGAAAATTTGGGTTGCTAAGCTGACTTTCATAATTTTAGTTTTAAAAAATATATGAGAAGCCCTTAGTCGATTAGCTAGATGAAAATTTTCCGCTGTTTGTAAATTATGTAAGTTTACAAGATGTTCCCACGATATAATATTGCCCCGTTCGTCCTTCAAATTCCTATAAAACTCAAATGCATTTCGCACTAACTTGATCATGTGTGCCGGATCTAAAAATACTGCTATTCTTGAAGTATTGCAGGGATTTTTAAAGGTGGAGTTGATTTGATCAACTTCAAATGAACAGCCTAATTTCTTAGCCATTGTAATATTTGCTGGGCAGCCGTCAAATGTAATAGCTTTGACGTTTACACCAGCCTCTTCTACCAAATGGATTGCCTCCGTTAGAAGAGCGGCTTTTTGATCTGCATTGATGCCATTTATTAAAAAATATCCTATTGGAATTTTCCAAGATGCATTTATTGGCACCAGCATGAAAACAAGGGCTTCTTTAGCTTCGTCTTGACAATCCGTTTGTAAACTGGCGCCAAAACTCACGTGGCCATAGTACCTTCTGCCTTGGGGATGATATTCAACACCGCTTCTGATTGCCATTTCGTCGAATATAATAGTGGCGTAAATTTTGTTCTTCGATTCTCTAGCTTTCATTTTGATAGTATCTATTGCCTCCTTTGTAAATCCTGGTTTACCGTCAATGGATTGATACCAACTTCTTAGAGTACTTGTAGCAGGTAAGCATGTGCTGAAAGTTTTTCTAACGAAATTATACGCTTTCGGGGAATAAAAATGCAACGTTAAGGAGAATGCTCGTAACTCCGGTGAGTATTTTATTTTAGGTATATGTCCTTTTTTTTATTTCAATATTTGACGTTTAACAATTTCTTGGTTTTGTACACCTATGCGACTTAAAATGTCTTCATTTTCCTGAGTAATATAAGATTTATGTGTTAAAGTATTCAAAATTTCTTTTAGATTCGCATTTTTTTTTACCAATGATCTATTTTTATCTTGAAGCCTCTTCACCTCTTTCTTTTTTTTATTAAGGGAATATTTAAGATGGTCTATGTGTCGTTTCATTTTGCGTTTACGTGGAGTCAGGTCTATTACAGGGTCTTCTATTTTATTGTTACCTAATGTTGAACTCTGAAAAAGAAAAATAAAGCATAAGAAAAAAATAAATTAGAAAAGAAAGAGGTAATAAGAAATATTAATATTGCATTTTCAAGAAATATTCAGTTGATCAGAATGTAAAAAAATATACTTACGGGAATCTCATAATCATGGGAAGGCCTTAAAATTGTATTATCATCACATGGAAAACTCTGCAAAGGAGCCTGGTCTGCAGTTGATGTATTAGCCTCAGCATGCACTTGTTTATTTGATAATGAACTCTGTAATTAAGCATGTCGGATATCAATAAAGGCAGTTACATAAAATTAAACCCTGGTCCTTCATCGAAACAAATTAACTTACGAGGGCGACATTGTGATGCGAAGGCCCAGGTACATTAGCATTAGAGTCAGTCATACTATTTGTTGAAGCCTGTAAAGAATGAATGTTACTTATATTTACGATTTCACGTTTCCCAACATTATATCAATAAAAACAAAACTTACCAAAATAGGCAAAAACATCGTTGGTATTGCTGAACTAAATAGACGGCGGCGTTGTTTTAAATATTCAAAACAATCGGGGGTGAAGTGCCTTGAACAAACAGCGCTATATTTTGTTGGAAACCAATTTTCCCTATTAACTTTATTTATCCACTTTTCTTTTAGTTCCGGAATCTTCGGAAATCTAAAATGAAAACATGTATGTCAAACACAAAGAGGAACAAATCTTTTTTATATCAAAGACCACCGCCAAATTGTTGAGAATCCAAGTGAAAGTTGTACTATTTTTTGTTATCTATGGCTTCATAATAAATTGGTGTAAATCCTGGACTGATCGGTCGGCGACAGAGAGAAACAAAAAAAATCCGGAACTTACATAAAGAGTATGTGAATTTAATAAAAAATATATTAATTTTAATTTTATTACTGTCGATATCAAATTTCAGCTATTACTGCTATTAAAGGGGACACCACTAATTGTCACGATAAAAATACAAAGGAAAAGAAAGGAATAAAAGCATTACAATTGTCTAATGAAAGAAAGGGACTTTTCCAAAAGACATCAACGCGCAAAACAAATTTTGTGCTCTTTTACCTAGGAACCATTTTAGCTAGACCCCTGCGGTGACTCATGATCTGAATAAATCAAAATTAATTTTCGTTCTGTATACTTACCGATGAAAAGTTATGCCATCCTTTTTGTAACTAGATGTCTTGGAATGTTTCCCACACCACTTCACCGCGCATGAAGGCATTTTGATGCGTTATAATTGGATTAAAAGGTTTTAAAATTTGTATTTATTTAGCGTGCACACAGGTCTAACACTTGGTTACAACTACAATGGTTACTCCTATCGTAGCCTATACATAGGCGAAAAATCGCTAATAGTTTTCGAGCGTCGGGGCACTGTATGCGCAGTCAAGTGGTTATATAGTCTTTGTTACAAAGAATATATACACGTTACGTATTCACGTAAAACACACGGCCGGATGTACGACACAGCCACACCCCGATTTTTAGGGTTCCGTAGTCAACAAGGAACACTTATAGTTTCGCCTTGTCCGTCTGTCTGTCTGTCCGGGGTTTAGCTCAGAAACTATTGGTACTAGAAAGTTGTAATTTGACATGAGCAATACACGTTAATGACGCCGAAAACATGGTAAAATAAAATTTGAAAAAAAAAAACAATTGTTTAGGGTACCTCCCCTACATGTAAATTGGGGATGATATTTTTTTTTTTCGTCCTTCCCATAGTGTGGGATATCGTTGGATAGGTCTTTCAAAAATATTAGGAGTTTGGGAAGACCGTTTTTTGATTAAGTAAACCGTTCGTGACTTATCAAGCTTTAAAGTACCAATTTTCGTTAGAGTCAAGTGTCCCCCGCTCCCTTTACCAACTAAACGGTTGTAGTTAGAAATTCAAATGTCACGGCAGTAGTACTATATATAACGAAGTTAAAAGGAAAACTATAACAGCTAAGTAGGCTTTACAATTGACCGATTAATTGGCGACCAACTTACATTTACAGTTGAAAAAAATATTCTCTCATACATTCTGTATAGGAAAACATGTTTTTCAACTACATGATAAGTTTGTTCTTGGGATCATCCCAACTACGGAACCCTTCATTGTGCGTAGTCCGACACGCACTTGGCCGGTTTTTTTTTAATATGTATTATTGACGTGTTTGTACAAAGCTACTTACAGAAATAAAACTGTTTATCATATTACAGACGTAAGTAGTAAACTAAACTCGGGAGGTGTGAACGTGTCAATAACGCCGAGCACGATGCCGGCGCCGGCGCCCGAGTCGCCGCGTGACCCACGAGACGATGAGGACTCGGAAGAAGACGAGAATGAACCGCCGTTGCCAATAGCTGGGCACAGAGTGAGTATATATAAAATCACACTAGAAAGAAAGAACGAAAATGCATTTATTTTGCACTGACTAAAAGGCGAAGAAAGAAGGATCGAAGGTTAGCGGTGTCATATAAAGTAGACTCTCCTCTCGTACAATGCGTGCCACGAAAGATGAGACTTGACACACTACGTGGTTTGACTTGCGCAGTACACGATTTTAGGTCTCTTTAGCGGTATGAGGTCTGTGCGCGGGACGGGATCGGTCGTCTCATCTTTCATGGCACGCATTGTACCTAACACAGTAATTTGAAAACATTGTAATACCCCCATGAATGACCCCTGTACCATTGTATCCCCCATGTTTTGCGTGCGTTACATTGGGCGCTATTGATTTTTCACACCATAAATAAAACTCGTTTCCCAGCAATAATTTTTGCTAAATGTACTAGTTTGATGTAAAAAATGTAGATGACGGCTATGTGGTGGCTCTTTTTACATCTTGTATAATTCGTAATACTTGAACGCTCCCTGTTCAAGTATTACGTAACGAATTTCCCCAAATTAGTTATGTAATACTTGAACGCTTTTTACAAGGGTCACCCCCGGTGACCCTTGTAAATGCGGATGCTGATTTTTTAAGGCTCACATCCGCGGATGCGGATGTTTAAGATCTTATATAAATATAATAATTCTGAATGAAGAATTAAAACAATGATAAAGTAATTATTAACATTTAAAATGTAATTATAAACTTTACCTACAATAAAACGTATTACCGGTGTAACATAATGGCATTTACCTGGAGATTTTAATTTAATAAGCTGAGCTAAGACTAATATAAAGATTTCCCGATGAACTATTATTTACACACAATGATCACTGTATCACAATAACACTCAATATATATATATCTATACGATAAGTAATCCAGAGCGCAAACAAACACGTAATGATTATTTTATTTACAAGAAACAAATGATGCACCACAACAAACGCGTCGGATTTCCCACCAATTTTTCACCAATTTTTCCGCTCCCATTGGTCATTGTCACGTGCGAACGGCACGCGCCATTCGCCGGCCTCGCCCAATTTCTTTCTTGTCGCAACTTGTATTACATCCGCATCCGCATGAACATCCGCATAGATTATTGCGGATGCAGATGTCCAAATCTATGCGGAAGCTCCGCATTTGCGGATTCGGAAGCGAATATTCGCAACATCCCTGATTTGAACTACGCGTTACGTAACATTGTTTTTTTTAGCCCTTCAGAATGGTCGCGCAGAGAGATTCTCTCTGTTTTTTTTTCCCCACAAAATTTCAAATGTAAAATTTCACACAGTATATTAACGCGATTAAAACAATAACAAAGGTATTTTAGCGACTTTCCGGTACTTTACGCCACATAATTGTGACTTTTAGGTAAACATGGTCACTTGGTGGTTACGTAACGTTTTACTAAGGGGGGGGGGGGGGGGTACAGAATAACGTTACGGCGAGTTACATGGGGGAGAGGGGGGGTCAAAAATCTCCTAGAACTTGTTACGTAATACTTGAACACTCCCTTAGTGTATAATTCAAATTTATTTTAGCCGTTGACATTCACATCTTTGGTTCAGGAACTTTCAAGTGCTGAGATATGGGAGCGCGAGCGTCGTCTGCGCACACTTAGAGAGAAACTACGCGCTGAAGAAACACGGCTTGTGTTGTTGAGGAAACTGCGGCAGTCGCAGCAGGCTACTGGGTTGCCCCCTGCTAAGGTAAACTACAAAATTATTTTTCTCAAACATGCATGGAAATATTGTCATTATTTTCGAAAAAAGAACACGCGAAGTATCGAATTTACGGACAAAGTAAATCAAATCCATTGCAGGAGCGTTTTTTGAATTTGGCACATTACAACGCTCCAGCAATGTTTTATTTCCCTGTATTCTTTTGAGAAAAGCACTATATATGCCTCGGCGGAAATGCAATTGCTTGTCACGTATTGGTGAAGTCCTCGCCTACGGCTCGGCCTTCATACTTATACTCGACCCGCAATTACCTATTTCCCGGTTTTTGCAATAATGTACTAATAATCTAACTGGCTATTATTGACATATTGCAATGAGATTTCCACAATCGAATCATGGGGACATTGATCAAATGTGCCTAGCCTTTTCCCAAATATGTTGGGGTCGGCTTCCAGTCTAACCGGACGCAGCTGAATACCAGTATTTTACTTGGAACGACTGCCTATCTGACCTCCACAACTCAGTAACTAGGTAATACGATACCCCTTGGTAAGACAAGTTGTCAGACTTTCGGGTTTCTGACGACCCGTAACGACTCACAGATTCACGAATGACAGCCGGAACCAACGGCTTAACGTGCTTTCCGAGGCACGGAGGAGTCTCGGTATGTAAAGATGGTCACCCATCCACGGACCAACCGCGGCAAGCGTAGCTTAACCTGATAGATCGACCCGTGCGGCTGTTATTACTTAGCCACGAGCTCCTCCCAATTCAGTTCAATTATGGGGATATTGATAACCTGAGATAATAGTTATGTCAAGTATAAAACCATCAAAATTGGTTGGACATTTTCAAAAGGTTAAACTTCTGAAGATGTCCAACCGATTTTGTGCATTTCATATTTGTTGCCTATGTTATTGAATAAGAATAATTATATATATCGACGCTTGAAAGGCAATTTTTACCAAACGACACGTTGGCAACTTTACACTATACCCAAAGTCTCTAATTCAGATAATTTATGTAAACAAAGTAATGTCAAGAAATGTCACTGTCAAAAAACATTTTATCATATTTTTTTTTTTTTGTAAATCAAATCTATAAAATTAAAGTGAATTAATTATAAGAACTATGCAAACAAAATACCGTTGCCAAACAATGTTTTGTGTAGTGTGTCGGAGACACGGCCTAAGATCGTCATAATCAGCCCTTTTAAGTCCACTGCTAGACGTAGGCTTCCCAAAATCGATTTCCACTCAAAACATTTTTCATCCAAAATGTGGCTAAATATGCTACTTACAATATGAATCAATGAATGGGAGTTGTAATATTAGTGTTGTAGAAGTTGTAAAAAATTTGAAAATGTTTACATCTCCTGCATTGTTACCAGTATCATAAAATATTTTATACCAGAAAATCTCCTTTTTTTAATAACTTTGTTTAAAACCGAAAATTTATAAAAATAATTACGGTATGATTATTTTTTAATTATTATTTCTTAAATTCAGTACTTAAAAGAAAATGGAACCTTTTTTTCTCCATTTTATGTGAATTACCATTACGAAGATATTGTTTACATAAATTATCTGAATTTGAGACTTTGGGTATAGAGCATTTTAAATTAATTTTTTTAGAAATAAACAAACTTCAAAATGGAAAAAATAACTTTAAAATGCTTGAGTGTATACTCATATACTCCACTAGAGCATTTTTTTATTTTTTATAAATCTTTATAATGCTCTATTGTAAAGTTGCCAACATGTCGTTCGGTCAATATTGCCTTTCAAGTGTCGATATGCTCTCTTAAACAAGCAGTGGTGGCCTAGTGGTAACAGTCCCGACTTACGAGTTGTAGGTCGTGGCTTCGAACCCTGACAGGTGCTTTACTTTGTGTAAATAATTTCATCACCGCTGCTCTCAAATCGGTGAAGGGAAACATGTGAGGAATCCGGCATGTCCTAGAACCAAAAATTCGAAAACATGTGAGATCTACCAACCCGCATTGGGACCGCGTGGTAGATTATGGCCCACTCCCTCTCATAGAAAGGAGGCCCGTGTCCCAGCATTGGGAACATCATTATAGGCTAATTAAGCTAATGTTTGTTGCCTGTGTTATTGTATTAGCACATTATGCTCTCTCTCATACACATACACAAGTCTCAACATGCAACCTCCATTTTTAAAAGCCTTAATTTACGGTGTCGTCAAAATGGCATATAATTATATTAAAATTTCTTAGCAGTTTTAGTTATAATTAAATTACATAATTTAGCTAATAGGCTAGATTCATTATCATCATCATTTCAGCCGAAAACGTCCACTGCTGGACATAGGCCTCCCCCAATTGGGGGGATGTGCCATAATCGCTTTGCTTGGCAGGCGGGTTGGCGATCGCAGTATGGTGTTAAAAATGCATAGAGAACGCTGCTGCCCATTCTCTAGTACGTCCCTTAGTCGCCTCTTATGACACCCACGGGAGGAAATGGGGCTAGATTGTAATGTGAATAAACTATCACAGAATGTGATAATTTAATTAAAAAAAATAAAGTCGTTAAAAAAACACATAGCTGATAATAGATTTTTGAGCCAATTTGCATTATTGCTGATTTTTTGTCGGAATACAATGTATAATAATGGATTATATTTTACTCTCTTTTTAATCTGTGTACATTTATGTCAGGACTCGACGACGGGTACAGCATTAGCCGGTAGTGGGTGCGTGGTTCCGCCCGGAGTTACTGTCACACCCGCTCCGCCTCCCGCGCATCAACAGAGCAAGGTGAGCTGATTAAACTCTTGGCCTCGCTCTTGACAGAGCGGTCGTGGTCACGATGAAGTGTCCAATCGCAGGTGTAGGCGTAGCCTGACGATCTCTCTCCATCTGGTTCTGTTAGTTGACATTCCGGTACATTCATTAACAGGTCCTCCAACCGCGGATTTAATTTGGTCGGTCAACTTCTTCGGTGACCTCCCGCGTGACATATTTCCCTCTACTCTGCCCTGGACCTCTAGACCTTCTATGGAGTCATTATTCCGTCTCAAGATGACCAAAGAACTTTGGTATTCGAGTCTGTACTATGTAAAAGAGTAAGTGTGGAGTTTCTTGCCCATTCTTCTCCATACGTAACTACCTTTTGGAAGGGGCAACTAGAATCTTTTTTTTTTTTCGTGCATTTTGACTTTCAAAACAATGCCATAAAATAATAGCAGTTTTCAAACTTGCAGACTTCTATTTGAAAAGTCCTATTAAGCTATTATAACAGCCCCATAAATCAAAAGCCCGTCGAGAACTAATGCCGCTTAACTTCGCGAATCGATCAATTTCGCAGAGATTCATCTCAAACGTGTATTATTCTTTTATTCCAGCGCACCAACAGCAGTACTCCTACGGCGCCATCTAACAATTCAAGCTCGTCACGTCGTACTTCAAGCTTACCTGGCGGAGCCACACTTACTCCTGGACCGTATCGCTCACAGGTATAATATGTTATTTATAAGTCATCTATAACTACAACACCGATATAAAACAAGATTTATACCAGACTTTGAAATCAGCACGTTAATATCATTCACTCGTAAAAGTCCTCTGCAATATATCTATATTCATAAGGTTGGGGTTAGGTTTTCCGCAGTATTTTTATTATAAGTTTGTGGTGTCCCACTGCAGGTTAAAGGCGTCCCGTTCCTTCTCTCTTCCACAATATTGCACATTCACCCTATAATGTTTCTACTGGCTAGGACAGGCCTCCACCAGCCGAAGAAGAAATTGTTCAATTCTATAAATAGTCATACAATTACGTCAAAATTAATGTATGTACGTAGAAATAAAAAACATTCCCTAATTTACTGAATTTAACACCATCTACCGTCAAGCAGCAGAACCAAAGAGACGCCATCAATACACAAAAAGAACTTTCGATGTTTTACAGAAATAAACTCAACATCTAATTTAACTAATATTTTTAAAATTATTTTTGGAATATAACGAATCGAACAAATTGTAATTGAACAGGTGAACATAAAATAAAATGTGTAATATTCCTCGATCGAATAATCGAAACAACCTCAAAAAGGTGTCTGGGACAGACTGGATGCGGAAGGCGGAGGACAGGGTGTTGTGGCGCAGCATGGGAGAGGCCTATGTTCAGCAGTGGACTGCGATAGGCTGAGTTGATTAATTGATTTTGAATAATCGAAGTTTGCTCCGATCATCCGAAGGGAAGCCGGTAAGAATGGAGTTTTCAGCGCGTTACGCGTCTGGTAAATTGATTATTGTTCTCTGTATTCTGTTGTTAGCTTACAAGAAAGCTCCATTACGAACTTTATACCTTTAATCGACAAGGACAAGTCATGGGTAGCTTGTTTTCACTTTCAAAATGATCAAAATTTTCATGTATTTGTCTTGCAGTCATCAACAAGCGGCGGAGCTAGCATAACTCCCTCAGTGACAATCACCCCGGCACCGCCACCAGCCAACCAACATGCATCCTCTAATAAGGTAATCATTTATTATTTGCATTATTTATGTAAGTTAGAAAAAAGTAGGTACTGATATAAACGTAATAGCAAGACTTCTCAACAAAAGTGGTTCAATGTAGACGTAATAGCAAGACTTGCTCGACAACAGTGGTTCAATATAGACGTAATAGCAAAACTTTTGCTCAACAAAAGTGGCTCACTAGAGACGTAATAGCAAGACTTGCTCAACAAAAGTGGTTCAATATAGACGCAATAGCAAGAATTTTGCTCGACATTAGTGGTTCAATATAGACGTAATAGCAAGACTTGCTCAACAAAAGTAGTTCAATGTAGACGTACTAGCAAGACTTGCTCAAAAAAAGTGGTTCAATATAGATGTAATAGCAAGACTTGCTCAACATAAGTGGTTCAATATAGACGTAATAGCAAGACTTTTGCTCAACAAAAGGGGTTTAATAAAGACGTAATAGCAAGACTTGCTCAACAAAAGTAGTTCAATGTAGACGTAATAGCAAGACTTGCTCAACAAAAGTAGTTCAATGTAGACGTACTAGCAAGACTTGCTCAAAAAAAGTGGTTCAATATAGACGTAATAGCTAGACTTTTGCTCAACAAAAGGGGTTTAATATAAACGCAATAGGAAGACTTGCTTAACCTTTTCACCGCCCACGTACACAGAACGCGATGCCTTGCCAGCGCCAAGCTATAAATGTATAACGAAATATATAGTAAACAGTAGTGATGAGGCTATCATCATATCGATGAATGAGATTTATACGCGTTAAGGGTCAATTCATACTAGAGCAGAGTCGAAGCGCATCGAAGCGTCAATCTGAAACTTAACATAGCAAATTCGCCCTTACCTCCACAACATAATACACATATTTCATTTAAGATAGAAAAAAGACGCGCGCATTGGCGCGCATTCGACAGAATTCGCGCGTCGGAGCGCAACCAACGCTGATTGGTGCGTGCGCGTTACGTTGTAGAGATAAGGGTGAATTTGCTGTGTTATCCTTTAGATTGACGCTTCGCTGCGTTTCGACTCTGCGCTAGTATAAATTGTCCCTAAGTTAAGTTTTATTTATAATTTTACGGATATAAATAAAAACTGATTTAATATTTCCATTTTTGTTTCATTTCACATTATCATTAGTAAGAAAAACTAGTATAAATTATAAGTATTAAGGAAACAAATGCTTAACTCAATTAGAGCTATAAGAAATGTGGTACATCTCTATTTGTTTCATGACATCTTCCGTCGACTTCATTTCAAGTCCTTGGTGCTCAGAGCACGGTAAATTCAATTATTGTTAGGGATGTCGTTTAAGGTCTTTCTTTCTTCTATTTTTGTTTATTCCGTTTTTTTTTAACGTAAATATAATTTTTCACTGTTTTTCGAAATGGAAAGTATGTATTTTAATTATAACACACTTGTAGCAGTATTCCTAAGCTATCACAGCACTGTTTTATGAAGCTTTGTCTCTGTCAACCAACTGTTTTGTAGAGATGGGAATATAATGATCGACGAGGATTGCTAAACAATAACAACAACGATTTAATTCCGGGTCGGCACCCAACTGAAGATCTTATTCATCTATTTTGCCTTTGTTATAAAGTAGTCGACTATGTTCATATTTTACTGACCTCAAATTGTTTTCGATAGTAATATTTATAAATATTTCAACGGGCGAAATCAAACAGTGATAACTTCCGCGTCCCATCACTAGCCGACTTGATATGTAGTTCTTGGCGTTCTGGGGACATGAACACATTCGGAGTTTTTGGTATTTGCCGATTTTAAGACAAATAAGGGCTTATTTTGTGTAGAAAAATTAAAAATAGGGTATTAGACAGAGCTTTATTAAATAATAAAAGAAAACAAAACCTTAAAATAAAGTAAATTTATTTTTATAAGATAGTCAAAATGAAGAACTTTATATGAAGTCGTGGCGCTGGTGGCACGAAAATCTGGAACTTCTATTATAGTCCGTGGCGGTGAAAAGGTTAAGAAAAGTGGTTCAGCAACTAAAAAAGTAGTTATCTCCAGCCTTAGCCCCAGTCACACAGTCACAGCCTACACCTTGGTATTGTTTTAGATAAACAAGGAAAATATTACACATTTAAACAACCTACTGTCGTTTTTAAATGTCGGTTTTTAAAGCTTGGTTTGAAACTACTATGGTTTTTAACACTAAAAAGATAAGATAACTCATTACAGAAGCGGGTTTATATGTCATTATTGTTGTGCTGTAGTCGAGCAAAAAATTCAACAATAAATAATACAGAAGTTTAGCTAGCCATAGAGGCAGATCCATAGAGGCAATTTCAATTAGTTTATCAGTTCTTCTTATAATAAATTGTACATTACAAGCAACCCCAGGACAATTCGTCGGTGACCAGTAGTACCAGCGATGCAGTGAGTATGGAAATGTGATGTCATTTCACTAATTTATAGTTAAATATATTTCGTTTATTCTTTATTTCTGTACTGGGGCTCAATTTTTTCATTAGTTTTGTGTTATTTTGCCCAGACTACCGGCTCTATGAAGAATGGCGTTTATAAAGAGAATATAAAATGTTGCGCAGATGTGATTTTCGTAAGATACCAGTCCGCGCCGATTTTGTGTTATTGAAGGTTTTATGAATGAAATTGGTGTATTCCCACTGTCCCCACTACCAGTGTCCCCATTAATGGTAATTCACATAAAATAGCGAAACTAAAGGTTCAGTTTTCTGTTAAGTACTGATTTTAGAAATAATAATTAAAAAACCGGCAAAGTGCGTGTCGAACCACGCACAATGAAGGGTTCAGTAGTTGGGATGAATTTATCCCAAGAACAAACTTAACATTGTAGTTGAGAAACATGCTCTACTATACAGATTGTATGGGGGAACATGTTTTTCAACTGCAAATTTAAGTTGGTCGACTATTACTCGTAAACTTGAAAAGCCTACTTAGCTGTGATAGTTTTCCTTTTAACTTCATTATATATACTACTACTAGCTTATGTCCGCGGCTCCGCCCGCTTAGATGTCGGTTATCGCGTAAAAAAGTAGCCTATGTCCGTCTCCATATCCCAGGCTATATCTCTGCCAAATTTCATGACGATCGGTTCAGCGGTTTAGGCGTGAAAAGGTAACATACAGACAGACAGACAGACAGAGTTACTTTCACATTTATAATATTAGTATGGATTGTGAATTTTTTCACCTATGTAAAATTAACCGTTTAGCTGGCAGGACACTTGAATAAAAAAAAAACCCCACTTTACATGTTCAGGAGGTACCCTAAATAACTATTTTTTTCATGATTTTATTTTACCACTTTGTCGGCGTGATTAATATGTATATCTATGCCAAATTATAGCTTTCTAGTACTAAGAGTCTCTGAGCTAAGCTGGGGACGGACATGGCGAAACTATAAGGGTTCCTTGTTGACTACGGAACCCTAAAAATCAGTACTTAAAAGAAAATGGAACTTTTTTTACGCCATTTTATGTGAAATATAATATGCATACACCATGAAATGGGACAGTGGGAATACACCATGAAATTGAGCTCCAAATTTGAGAGTAAAAGTGAAATATACAGGCTGAGAAAGAATCAATTCTTTTCCAAGTTAAAGAACTTAATTAACTACCCAAAAAGCTTATTCGTATACTATACGAGTACGTATGTGAGAGCAAGTAGCACATTTCCTAGAACCAAATATTCGATGACACATGTGATATCTACCGCACTGGGCCCGCGTGGTGGATTAGGAGGGAGGCCTATGTCCCTGATTATGATAATTTTATGCGTATGTCAACCACATTTCAGTGTTAGTAAGTGATAATGTAATTAATTTTAATTTCTATAAAAAAAAAAGTTGGAACAAACTTGCCCCAGTCATGCTCGAACTACCAGTTAGGAGCCATTCGAATATTACGTAAGCAGAATTTTAGTAATTTTGAACCCCCACATCCCCCCTTGTCAGCAAAAGTAAGCGAAGCGACCTCTTAGGCTTACGTAGACATTGGTATTTAAAACAAAATCAGTTCAGGTTTCTTCATTGTTATTCATGAGTCTAGAATTTATAGACTAAAAGTAATTGAATGCCCATTTAAGAAGGCCCTTCCCGGTCCGTCTATCGTCAATGTGAGCTTGGCTGAAAAGCGTGTTGTTTCATCCAGCGCAATGTTAATGCTAACAGGCAAGTGAGAACGCAATAGCATTGAAGGAAAAATAGTGTGCGGATATTTCATAAAAAATGTTCTAGGAAATACGTGTTTTTGAGAAAGCCTTACAAGTTTGTGAAATTTAGTATATCTCCATTACATGTGCGATATTTCTATGGAGATGTTTTCTTTATTTTTACAATATGAGTACATTATGAACGGCCAAAGTTCAGGTAAAATGTGTGCAAAAAGCAGAATTTTGTATGCTTATAACAAAAATTAAAATTTGTTTCTCCAAATTTTAATTTTTGGCTTTCTAAGAAACCTAGATATAGTGCACATGATACCAATAAGTTCAAAATTTTCATTGAAAGATGTGTTCCAACGCCATAATCACGTACGAGCGTTTGTATGAAACGTATGAAGGGTTGGCCGCTCTTAAGTAATTTCCCTACTTCGGTTCTTTCTAACCATAAAACACCGCGTGTGAGCGAGTAAGCAAAATCAATTATTTTGGGGAATCCCTGAACATGGGGTTGCCATCTTTGTTCAAATCAAAATCAATTAAATTTTGCAGAACCTTCTGAAAAGTAAATAAATAAATATTGCTGACGTAATCACCATCCAGACCCGTCCCCCATGTCAACAAAAGTTATCAAAGGCAAAGACGCCCCCCTCTTTGGTGCTTACGTAATACTTGAATGACTCCTTACAATAATCCCTAGTAGCATTTTTGTTGGCGTTTGGTTGGGCCACATACCTCTGAAGTTGGCCCAACTAAATGCCAACGGAAAATGCTACTAGGGATGCGACACCGTCCCCAGTTTCTTCTGCCCAAGAGAATATAACGAAAAAACCCATAATACCAACTTTCCGTTTACGTTACAGGCCAGTTCCCGCAGTTCAGAGGACACCCAAACCCCCGCACAGCGCCAGGCTGCCGCTAAACTGGCTCTACGGAAACAACTCGAGAAGACCTTATTGCAGGTAAGCATACTTATCGTACGGAAACTGGATATTTATCGAATAACCCGTGCCATAAAAAAAAAATGGCGGCGCTAATCTTGCCCTCTCAAGTGGAAGCGCATAATAAGCCTTTTTTGGTTGGCTGCCATTTTCAATTCGTTCTTTAAACGAAAACATACGACCCTGGTCGAAAGAATAGGAATGAAGACTAAAAAATTTTTTATGTCCTTCATGTAGATTATTAAAAAATATTGGACACGTATTTTTTCTTTTTTTACGTAATCAAAACATTACGGCGATACATTGAGTTCAGATGTGGCTTGACGTCACTTCTCACTAGATTTTATACGTAGCTGTGACGTAACGAGCCCCCACTCCCCAAGTTTAATGTGTTTTATGTAAGTCATTTTTGTTAATATTATAAAGCAAAAAATACGTGTCTAATATTTTTTTATTATCTGATTGACGGACTAAACAGTTTTTCTTTTTTACCCAGGACACATCCCTATTGTTTCTTCCATTTTGTTTATCCCAAGGTAAGAATGATTTCGTATGTCGTCGCGTCGAAACTATGCGTTTACGTGCGATTTAGGCGTTTTTTTAGTGTCATGCTCATGACTTTTAGGATGATTGGCTCGGGCAGCATGCGTGGTGCCCGCAAGACACCTCTTCATATATAATATGTATTTATTATGATGCGGCTATAAGCATGCGGGGCGCGGGGTGGTGTGGTGATAAATCCCCCCTTAAAAACCTCTGGTATTATTTATCTATACAAATAAATAAAATTGAAGTGTCTGACGAGAATTTTATATATCTATACTAATATATAAAGCTGAAGAGTTTGTTTGTTTGTTTGTTTGAACGCGCTAATCTCAGTAACTACTGGTTGGAATTGAAAAATTCTTTTTGTGTTGGATAGTCCATTTATTGAGAAATATTATAGGCTATATAACATCACGCTACAACCAATAGGAGCGGAGCATAAATGAAAAATGTTGCAAAAACGGGAAAAAATATTCCTTTTTGTGAGCTTCCGTTGCGTGCGCTGCGTAAACGGTTTAAGTTACGCAAATATCATGTATGATGGTAATGTTCCTCTTTAAATGTTCTAAAAAAAAGTGCGCGACAGCATATGTCTATCTTTTAAGATTGACTCACTATAACCTTTTTTATGGTAATCAAATTTGTTCGAAATTAATGCGTTATTTGCGAAGGAGTTTTCATAAACATGGTATTAATCCTTATCCAAATAAATACATTATTCATCACAAGTATTTAATTTTGAACAAAGTTGCCCTTACATCATTTAATTTCAATGAATATCTTAGGAGATATAACTGTTTTATAATAACTCCGCAGCAAAATAATGATCAACTCTGCGAGGAAGTCTATTCTAAAGCTGAAGAGTTAGTTTTTAGGGTTCCGTACCCAAAGGGTAAAATGGGACCCTATTACTAAAACTCCGCTGTCCGTCTGTCTGTCTGTCTGTCTGTCCGTCTGTCAACAGGCTGTATCTCATGAACCGTGATAGTTAGACAGTTGAAATTTTCACAGATGATGTATTTCTGTTGCCTATAAAACAACAAATACTAAAAAACAGAAAAAAAAATATTAAAGGGGGCTCCCATACAACGGACATGATTTTTTTGCCGTTTTTTTTGCTCCACCCGCGTGGATGTCGGTTATCGCGTAAAAAAGTAGCCTATATCCTTCTCTATATCCCAAGCTATATTCCTGCCAAATTTCATGTCGATCGGTTCAGCGGTTTAGGCGTGAAAACGTAACATACAGACAGACAGACAAACAGACAGACAGACAGATAGACAGACAGACAGAGTTACTTTCACATTTATAATATTAGTAAGGATTTGTATGGATGGTACGGAACCCTTCGTGCGCGAGTGCATTTTACAGCCCAATTCTTGAGGAAGAATAACATTCCTATTAACTAAGACACAATTTTTTTTTTATGAAAGTTTATGCGAAAATGAAGTAAAATCACGGGCAGGCAATGTGTTGCGACGGGGTGGGTCGGGGGAACAAGAAATTTAACGCGGACGAAGTCGCGGGCAGAAGCTAGTGTTAAAATAACAGGTAAATGCATAAGAAAGTATACAAGGTACTTATAACAAAAAAATTAAAAATGTTGTCCGTCTGTGTGTTTGTTCCGGCTAATCTCCAAAACGGCTAGAGCTCATGTTATAATGAGTAATTTAGGCTTTAATTTTTTTTTTTAAGAAAAAGCTTTTTGGGTTGCCGCGGGCCCAGCTAGTTATATATAACAGATTTAACTGCATCGAAGGCGTTCGTTCGCTTTCGTACATATTCCCACGACGAAACATCCAAACTGCGGCTAACCCTATACAAATTAACTTTTGTTCTCAGATCCCTCCACCCAAACCGCCCCCACCAGAAATGAACTTTATTCCGTCGCCCAGCAACACCGATTTCGTCTACTTGGTGGGCCTCGAACATGTCGTGGACTATCTCACTGCAGAAGATCGGTAAGAATGCCTTCTACTAAATAAAAGATTCCGACGAACTGAGAACCTCCTTCTTTTTTTGAAGTCGGTTAATAAAGGTCGGTTTGCGTGAAGCTGAGACTTATTCCATGTCATTTGTTATTCTACGATTGTTATTGATGCGTAATCCTTTGTGACGTTTGCGTGTCTTGTTTCTGTCTTCCACGTTTAAAAAGATTGGGTGTTTTTTAATTAATTCAACGTATAATTATTTTTTGTGACATTTTGATCGATAGTTTTGTAGGTATTTAACATTAACTGGTATGAATTACTATAGAAAAAGCGGGATTTGTGTTGAATGAACAATGAGTGTAGTACACAATGGGTAGATTTTTCTATAGTCAGATTATTATCTAAAGAATACATAATGATAGTTTGTCATATTATTTGTACGAAATCTCAAGTCAAATCGCAATATTTGTTCTTTAGATGAAAGTTGTTTGTCTATGGAAAAATGAGCTCTCTATTCTTTTGTGATCATGTTTAGTGATAGGATATTTGGATGCATATTTACTTAAAGTTAATTTTTGACTAAGAAAATATGTTTTTTTTTTTTTTTCTTAATATTAATTCCGGGATTCTAGAAAATCTGGGAATGCACAACTTATCGGATACATCGTATAGAAACGAGTTAATAAATGGTATTATTTAACTTTACAACATTAGCTAGCCTTTGATTCTATAGTCAAAAAGTACTTAATTTATTTATCAATTCCGGAATCGTGGAATTTCAAGAATGATCTTTCTTTCTTTTTAGTGTGGTTAATGACTAACCTGGTGTCAGAGTTCTTATGCCGCCCATGGGTCTCTGACTTGGCTTCACATGCCGTCGAGAAATATCTCTCAGGCATTATTTTTTTGCAGTTTTCTTATTATGTTTTCCTTCACCGTTTTTAAAGCAAGTAATAATACAGGATAAGTTTTTAACCAGTGCGCAAATTTTTTTTTGGTTGTTCAGTATCAGTAATAGAACACATTTCCATTATTTGATCAAAACTTTTTTTTTTGGTCCACTTGAAATCAGTAAAATATGGATACAATCTATTCGTAATAATATCAATGGGCGAGCGCATAGCTGCTAGGTCCTACTACTGCGTTCCGCTTCACTGACCGCGCCGCTCGCCGGCGAGTTGCGCGACGAGTAGCCATTATACCAGTTTCAAAATAAACATTATCGTTAACGATAACTTAATTTTTTTTGTACTAAGTCATATCAAAATAAGAAATAGGTGTATAATAAAACACGTTTTAGTTTTAATTTGTCAAAGTTTGCGCACTGATTAAAACTTTTCCTGTATACGTGAATCCGGAAAGTCAGAGGTCACTATTAGGCTGTCACTGCTAGAACTATAACCCCCGCCCCCCAGCATGCCGCGCTCGTCCGTGCCGGCCGTGTGCGCGCAGTGCGGCTGCGACTTCACGCCCGTGTGGCGCTGGGAGCGCGGCGCGGGCGCGGCGGCGCGGCGCCACGACGCCACCTTCACGCCCGCGCCGCCGCCGCCCGGCGCGCGCCGCCTGTGCGAGCTGTGCGTGTCCGGCAACGTCAAGCGGGCGCTCAAGGTTCGTGTTACACGCCAGGGCGCGTGCCTGCAATCGGAACTACCGACGAACGCCGCCATCTTGTTTTCTTACTTCTGTGACTCAATAGGGATGTGTCCTGGGTAAAAAAAAACTGTTTAGTCCGTCAATCAGATAATAAAAAAAATACTAGACACGTATTTTTGCTTTATCATATTAATAAAAAATGACCTAGATAAAACACATTAAACTTGGGGAGTGGGGGCTCGTTACGTCACAGCTACGTATAAAATCTAGCGAGCAGTGATGTCATGCCACATTTGAACTCAATGTATCGCCGTAATGTTTTGATTACGTAAAAAAAGAAAAATACGTGTCCAATATTTGTTAATAATCTACATGACGAACAAAAAAAATATTTTAGTCTTCATCCCTATTTCACAAATATTGAAATAATACGCCACCCTAGCGCCAAAATATTCTTGTAGCAGTGCATGTCTGGTTAAACAGCCTCCTTGGTTGTCTTAAGAGATGCCATATAAGAAAGATATCACAACGCATAGCACTATAAGGTCATACAGCGATGCCAGGTAGCCCTGCCAACAAAATGTTTACCTACCAAACAAACGAAGATCCTAGCATATAGCTATACAAGGATTTTTGAGTGCATGGTCAACATGGGAACTAACTCCACCATCTTGTTTTTTAATACAATTTACACACATCTTTTAACCCTCCCATGACATTCAAAAAATCCTTGCAGCACTATGTATGGTTAAGCAACCACCTTGGATGGCTGAATATGCCATATGTAAAAAAAATATCTCACTGCATAGCACTAAAGAAGCATTAAGCTCTCCTAACCCAGCGTTTACACCAAGGTCTAAAACATGTATTCTACATGATTGTTATGTCTACTAAATTCGTTTATTCCTTACACTTTAAACTATTTAATCGGACTAGTTGTATATAAATACTAATCTAATAATGAATACATGTCTAAAACAGCGGCATACATTCATATTTATTACATGTTTTACACACGACAAGCAACAAGTATTTTAAAAAGACTTGTCGAAAACAAGTATCATCACAACTTATAAACGGGTATAAACGCAGGGTAAGCGTGACGCAATGTCACACTGCCAACAAAATGTTTATCGGGTGTAAAAAGACGCTTAACGAAACCGAGACTCGCTTATTCTTCCCATCATTGTGATGATTTTATGTACTGATATTGAAAGTCAAAGTTCCAACCTTTTTGGACGTTTTTTTACGTTGCATGTATCCATAAGCACAATGTTTTGTGTTCATTACATTGAGCGGCACCGTAAACAGCGATTTTTCACACCAACATTAAGTCATTACCAGCAATTTTTTTTTTTTTTTCAATTGTTTTCGTTTGATGCGCAGAATGCGTAGTTGACGGCTATGTGATGGGTCTTATTACACCCTGTATGATCAGCTACACGACTGACCAAAAGAAGTACCTAACAAAAAGCTATATACATTCAAATGACAGCACTACCTGACTTCGCTGCCTTGCTCCATGGCATTCCGATGAACTAGGGAATAGCTACTCATTGCTGTCGGTTTCGATCCTGATAATTGCAATACGTAAAAGACGCACGACACATAGTTTCGATCTACATAATATGTACAAATATTAGTAACAAGAAACGTAAATTTCTTGTCCACAAAGCGGCACAGTGATTGAGAAAACTGCCAAATTTCACCACTAGTGTCGCTAGCAGCACAAGCAGTAAACATTCCTTTTCCCATAGTATGTCAACTAAGTATATTTTAATTGATTTGAGTAAACCTAAATATTACATCTATGGTGCATGTTCGGATGATCAATTCAAATAAACCGTAATTATCAATATCCTCGTGAATAGAAAACTAGCAAATGATTACGATGAATTGATTTTTTAAATCTGCAGTTTTTATTGGCCGTCCGATGCCATGATATTAGAAGAAACTAGAAACTAAAAAAAAAAAAAAACGAAATATGTATCTAGTAACATTTTGAAGTCCACAATCCATTTGTCCATATTTTTACCCGAGTACGGCAAAGCCAAAAGGAGGATTATGTTCTGTTCACTTTTTGTGTTGATAGCGCCATCTATGCACCTCGTTTTCCGTACACTGGCCCATTTATGTGCGAAATCCAGCACAAAGCGGATTGTGGACAAGGCTTAAAAATTTACAAACTGAAATTCACTGTTACTTCTTCAACTGGGTGGAGGGATAGAATAATAAATAAAAGGGTGACGGGTAAAATATTTGATGATTTTTTTTTGCAGTCCCCCAGTACTAATCACTACGTGCAATTCTTATAGGTTCTAGAACACGATCAGCCTTAGGGCACAATTACATTTGTCCGTTTACCTGAATTCGGATGCCAATGGAACTTGACTGCATGCATATGGAATCTTGATTGCATGCATATGGCATCCGACCTTCCGTTCGGGTAAACGGCTAGACGTAATTGCGCCATTTTTATGAAGCATCCGATACAGTGTCGAAAGTTTAGTGAAATACAGTTAGGTCCTATAAGAAGTGGCGTTGTCTATAGCTCTACCGGATGAATTAGAAATCGCTTGTGGGGTTAACAAGATTTTGGGCAGAGGCGATGCTGTGTAGTAAGGTTTTGAGAAACATTTCAGTCTTCTAGACTGAGCTTCTATATTCACGATGATAATTACACGACAAATGGCAACTATGTAGAAGCTACAAAAAAAAAAAAAACAATAATTACATTAACAATAAAGTCAGTGGAAAAGTCGAGTCAAAGTCTGAATCACCTCTGTTCGGAAATCTGTTAATCTTGCTTCCCCGGCGTGTGATATCAATCTTGCGAGTTGCGCCAAGTCGCGCCGCCTCGGGGTCAGCGTAGACAGCAGCAAAATGCTCGAGTAATTTTTAAGCAATAATGCACTAAATCTCAATTCAAATAGAGATGAAAATGTGCAAGAGATTATTCCCCGTGGCGTGTGTTCGAGCAGGATCGTTCATATTTTAACTCAAAACTTGACAGCAAATAACATGCTTGAGCAGTTTGCTACGAGTACTTCGTTGCGCCAACCCTTAAGCGACACCTCGATACTTTTCACGATGCGTAGACTTGAGTAGGCGTGGTGCCCCACTCGTGATATCACGCGCCGTAGAAAGCCAGCCTTAGCCCCCTCATCCGGTGGAACTATAGCTCACTAGGGCGTATACCTGGATGGTATGATTACCTGTGCTCGTTAGGCGGAGCACACGGCCCGCCTGAAGACTGCGTTCGTGCGCGCACTGCAACAGGAGCAAGAGATCGAGCGTCGCCTGGCCGCGCCGCCCGCCTCGCCACCGCCCGCGCAGCCCGCGCATGCGCACGCGCACCCGGCGCCCGCCTCGCACCAGGCGCCCCCTCCTGCGCACGCGCACCAGCACCGACCGCTGCAGGTAACTATATCATAGCGCAGCCGAGTCTGGATTTGTGCCAGATTGGTGGCAATAGGCTCGCCCATATAACATGGAACTTAAAAAAAAAATGGCGAAATGTGGGTATACTTACAGGTACACTACCTAACCTTTCGGGGAATACAGGTGTGATGCTATTTTATGCAGTTAGTGATTTGTGATGCAAGAGGGACTAAGTAATAGTTGAAGCTTATAGAGGTATGAGGAATAGGGTGCAAAGTTTACTTATCCTCTATAGGACCTCCTCTCCCTCCTCTGACCCGAGACGGGTGTCGTGTCTGGTGGGCAACTGCCTACGGTTGATGTCGGGATGTTGTAAATATGTCAGTCGCGCGGTAAACTCTAATTGCGCAATGCAGGATTTGTGACGTCAGGTCTTTGATGCGTAGTTCGCATGTGGCGTTGTAGATGCCACCATAAGCTGATAAATCTTATTATAACGTTAGAAGATGTAAGTTTTTTCTAAAGCTGCTATACTGTGCTGGTAAGAATATTGTATTCAATAACGTACTGTGTTGTGGCTATGTGTAAAGCCGGGTCTGCTGCGCCATGTTTTCGTGTTTTACAAATACATAACAATTGTTTGCTAACCGATTTGGGGGCGTGGCCTAACTGCAAAAACACAAACATATAGGGGTTTATTTATAAACGCTGCTTAAAGTTAAGTAATGATTAGCGACTGTTTAACCATACATTTTTGACGTTTGAACGTCACTTAACTTTAAGCAACGTTTATGAATAAACCCCAACATGTTTACCGCGACGAACGGATAACATCACCCGCGTTTTACTGTGGGGGGGCCGGGGGGGGGGGGAAGAAACTAATTTCGTGTTTTCACACTGCTCTCCAAAGGAAGACGAGAAGACGTTTCGCGACAAAGTTTTAAGTGTAGTGATGGAGAGAAAAAAAAACGTTTTTTAAACAATTAATTCGGGAAAAACCAGCGCTATGGGTCCCTACATCAATTAATTATAAAATCCTTTTTATTTATTTCGGAATCCATTTCTATTTCTTCTTTGTAGACCTAAATCTACTATTTCTAGAACAGCGTCGAACACGTCTCCCTCGTCGAATCTCATTTTTGAAAAGAGATTTTGTAACAAAAACATGTTTACTCAAAAGTCGTAGCTGTTTTGCTAACATTTTTTGGTAGAAAACATGGCGCAGCAGACCCGGCTTAAGTGATTAGAAGTCATGTAAGTGTTGTAATCTTCTGTTAAGAACTGTAGAATAAAGCATCGTTAGACATGAGGAGAGTTTCTCGACAGTCTAGACGTGAGAAAGCGAGAATCACCGCACTTACGGTTTATTTATACTTTATTGTACATCAGATTACACATTACAAAAGAAAAGAAAAACTTGTACACTATAAAATATACAATGGGCGGCCTTATCGCATACTGCGATCTCTTCCAGGCAACCTTGGCATGGACAGTGAATTTCTGGACATAAAACAAGGTTGTCATTGGTGCAAATAAAAAGTATAACAGTATAATATCCTATAATAGATACACAGATATATGCTATATAATAGAAACATACATAGTAACTATATAAGCAAAGAAAATAAATGAAGACTATAACAACGAGAACAAAATCACAACGACAAGTAATGTTCCTTCACGAGTCTTTTAAACACAGCCAAACATAACAAGATTTTCTCGTACTGTAATTTGACAATTTCAAATATGATGTTTTGTATACACAGACGTGGACAATTTTGATAGGCCTAAAATGTCGTGTCTCCTTTCGATAATCGCTAATTCGAGTCGAAAAACTCATCGTGTAAAAGATGCTTATCCCTGTCCCATGATCCACATATATGGGTGGTGAGTTATTGTTTTATTGTTGTTTCTGCTTCGCGGGCAGTGTACTTGTGATGTTTGTTGAAGCAGTATCTAATACAATGTATGTTAATATGTACAGATGTCGGTGTCGCGCAGTGCGTCTCGCGGCGGCTCCACATCGTCTCCCGCGCCCAGCAAGACGCCCGCGCCGCCGCCTGCGCCACGGTAACTATACAGAACAATATTACACTATACTTCGACAAATTATCGTATTCAATTAACATTGAACCTATTACCATATTGTTTATTTTTGTTGTTAAATGAAAGTCATTTGTACCTTTGAACAACGTTAATAGTATTGGGGTAGGGAACGAATTTGTGAAAAGAATGAATTCCCAAAATGAAATATTAAGTCATGTAATAAATCAAAAAAATTATCGCATAAATTACGTGTGACTCCGGCTATGCAAAAACCGGGAAAAATCGTTGTTGACCCTTTGAGTTGTCGTTTTTGTCGTAGGCGGGTTTTAAGGTTCCGTACCCAAAGGGTGTCAAAACGGAACCCTATTACTAAGCGTGTAAATATATTATTATTTCTTTATTGTTTTTTGTTTGATGATGTATAATCTTTCTAACAATTCGGTGTGTTTTATTTAGAACCTTGGCATCATCGGAGTCGCTTCGTAGTCATCATTCCGACCGCTCCAGAGAAACCAGTGAAGTGCCTGCCAAGAAAGGCAAAGGTAAACAACATTATTACACGCATTCAAATTAAGCTATACTCTAACCGTCTTATTCATAATAAAGATATCCGCTTCATCACCTATTTAAGCTATCGAACTGTTAATAGGTAATACGGGCTGGTGTCCGCAACTCCATGACAATGCGCGTATTTTGCGTAAAACTCAAACTCAAATCATTTTTTACAGGCACTTTTGAATTGTCAAGCAGTCGGTCAGTAAGAAAAATGAAGCTACATTCCCATTCCAAAGCGTAGGTACCTATGGAGAAGAACGAGCAAGAAACTCCATGGACACTCTTTTAAATTAAATTGTTACAAAAGTATTCGTTACATCTATAATGTTGCATTTATAACTAAAAGTGAGAACGATGTAAAAATAAAAATAATAAAAACTTACACGTTAAAAGCGTCAAGCGTAGGTACAACAAATAGAAACAAAATAAAATAAAATAACCCGTGGCAGTTAGGAGATGACCAGTCCCGTACGGATGGGAATTCGATTATTCGATCCATCCAAGCTCCTCAAAGAAGGCCAGCAACGCCTTGGTGTTACTGACAATCTCTCGTAGGGTACCTGGGTTACCGAAGTACTTGGCCCTGTATGTGGTGACCACCAGGCAGTTTAGCAGCACATGAGCTGCTGTCTCGTCGACCTCCATGCAGGCCCTGCACAGCGGACTGTCTGTGACTCCTATGACAAAGAGGTGTTTATTAAATAACCCATGGCCAGTTATAGCTGCTGTCACTGTACGCAGCTGTTGTTTTGTTAGTCGGAGAATCCGTTTCGTGAGGCGGCCATCCATTGTGGGGAGAGCTACCTTAGCCTGCCTGCACTCACCTTGGTCCGACCATAGTTTGTGATATTGGTCCCTGGTGCGTTTCCTTACCAGAGTGCGTGGGTACCCGAAGGGGAGTGGTACGAAGGGCTCAGGACCCACTGGTGGCATGCTCGACCCTCTTCTGGCAAGCTCATCAGCTGCATCGTTGCCTAGCGAACCGCTGTGTCCTTTAATCCATTGAATGGTTATGTTGTTGAAGCTACCCACCTGGTTGAGGCGCTGGTGGCACTCGTATATTAGCCCAGAGTCAACTGTGTGACTGCTAAGCGCTTGTAGGACAGACATGCTGTCTGAGAGTATACGTATCGAGTGGTCCTTAACTTCCCTGGCCATGATGGCTGAGGCGGCTAGAGAAATACCCAAGCATTCGGCCTGGAAACCGTGTTATGGACCCCCAATGGTGTGGCTATGTGTATGTTGAAGTCCTCCGAGAAGATTCCAGCACCTATGCCACTACCTGTTTTTATCAAACTGTTTTGTCCCTTTCTGTCAAGTAAAAAAATGAAGTCTGACAGAAAGGGACAAAAACAGTTGGACAGCTAAAATAGGTTTATGAAGCGGATAACTTTATTATGAATAAGACGGTAACAATATAAACTACTAGCTTCAGCCTCCGTGAAATTTCTTGTTTTATTTTTAATGTTTAATGGCATATCTTAGCATATTATTTATTCATTCTATTGTAATGTTTTTTACAGGATCATCATCAAGCAGCACTAGTCAAAACAGTAGCAGCAGTAAGCAACATCAGGTAAGATAATATCTCCTAACAATTGTATTAAAATCACTATGCCAATCAATCGTCATTGTAATTTAAACCTTATTTTAATTTGATTACCTTTCGTCATTTGTAAATGGTAAATGATTATATTTCTGTAAAGTAGATTTGCATAAACACTTTCACGATGAGGTCGCCGTTTCCTATCTGACTACTCTGAGCAACAAGGCCAAAAAAAAAACTCCAGACAAAAACTCCAGAATAGTCCAGACAAAATCTTGGTCAGATCATCTGAAGACCATGTAGATTGGTATCTGAAATGGTCTTTTGAAAAAAGAATTGAGTGGACCTGTCCAGTCAGTGCACGTATTTATCAGTTATCGTGCAGCTCAACTCGGAACTTAAGGAGCTCAACGATTCGACGAACAATGCCAAAGAAAGGGCATTTGGGTAGGCCACATTAAGTACTCAAACTGTCATATTATGATCATTAAAACTAACTAAGAAAGTGAAAAATAAAATGTAGTAATGTAACATTTAAACCTTGTGTTTATTTACATAAGTCTCTTAGTTATTGTTGTGATCTAATATAGTTGTTATTAACCTTATTAGAAGGCTAAAACTCGCCCAAAGGGCAAAGGAGAGGGCTATGCTTTGGAGTTTTCCTACGTGATCGAATCAGAAATGAAGAGATCCGCAGGAGAACCAAGGTAACCGACATAGCTCAAAGAATTGCCAAGTTTAATTGGCAATGGGCAGGGCACATTGCTCGCAGAACAGATGGCCGAAGGGGCCGAAAGGTTCAGGAGTGGCGACCGCGTACCGGAAGACGTAGTTGGAAGGCCTTCCACAAGGTGGACAGATGATCTTGTGAAGGCCGCAAGAATCCGCTGGGTGCGGGAAGCACAGAACCGGTCGAATTGGCGGTGCTTGGGGGAGGCCTATGTCCAGCAGTGGACTTCTTTCGGCTGAAATGATGAATATAGGTAATTGGCGAGTGTGCCCATGAACTCCACGACCTCATTCCACCGGCCCCCTTCTACCGTCGGACATCTAGACGCACTGCAAGTTACCACCCCTACCTAGTTGATATTCCACCAACTCGCACTAAGCGTTTTCAAACCTCTTTTATAATGCGCACAGCAAAGGAGTGGAACTCTCTGCCTGCGTCTATGTTTCCGAACACATACAACCCTAATCTATTCAAAGTGAGAGTGAACAGGCTTCTTCTGGGTAAGCTCACTCCATCTTCGACTTGGTCTCTGTCACCTCTGACCTAGAGTCAAGAGCAAACCCATCGTAAAATAAAAATATAGTTGTATTCAAAATTGTTTTGTTTTTTGCAGCAACTGGCAGCGGCCGCGGCGGCTCAGATGGCGTTTGAACAACACAGCGCGGCCGCCATGCAGGCATTACAACATCAACTTCTACGAGGTAGTAGTTCCGTTTGAGTTTACAACTCCTCTATTTTTGTTAGAGTTTATGTCCGTAATATCAAGCAAAACTTTCGACTGGTGCATGTTACGTATGCGGCGTGGTATATTATTTCATACATATTAAACACATTTAAAAACATGCATATAGCATAAATCATCATATCAAGTCATTTTAAATTATTATTTTTTTAATAATATTCTTAGCTTAAAATAGTACATTACTTACCAAGGGCTGTAAAAGAAATAAAGCCCGAAATCACAGGTATTTGTGACCCGAGCCGCAGACGAGGGTTGTAAATATGCGATAGAGGGCTTTCTTTTTTACTGCCCGTGGTGAGTACACAATTTTACGTCTTCACCTGGCCACAATGCGAATTTGCACATTATGGCCAGATGTGACGTAAAATATATATTATTCGTTTCCATGGCTTCTTTACCACCTATTGGTGAATCTCTTAAAATATTTGGTGTATGAATAGATACACCTTATATACTAGTCGCGCGGTAAACTCTGATTGCGAGATGCAGGATCTGTGTGACGTCAGGTGTTTGATGCGTTTGCATGTGGCGTTGTAGATGCCGTCACAGTTGTGGCCGGTGGCTCGTGTGCGCTTACCCTTAGGTGTTTTTATGATGCGTGTGACGTGTTCAGGCATGCGGGCATATCCCTTGTGCTTGAGCATATGAGCGAGCACTAGGAAGCCAGCGGCCTAGTGTTTCATAGAACCGCTGCCCTCAGGCCTGTCGGGCGCGGGCGGCACGTCGGGCATGTCTCCGGCGGCGGCGGCGGCGGCCATGATGCAGTTCTCGCCGCTCATCTACACGTACCAGCTCGCCATGGCGCAGGCGTCCGCGCTAGGTAAGCGTTGTACGTATTACACCGACACTTTTACTTGCAATTTACCTTTTAAGCTGTGTGTTCATAGTAAACTAAAGTTGCCCAACATTGTTAGGGTTGTTGATTTAAGCGGTTTTTTTTGTGTTGTTTTTTTGTTGTGAGGCAAAAGCGCGCGTATATAAAGATATATATATATATATAACAAAAACCCTGTCCGATCCTTAAGAGTATTATTCGGCATCGTACTGCGTACACTATTACGTAACCATTTAATAGATTTGAAATTATTATTTTTCCCCAGTGAATATAATTAAATAAAAATTAAAAATAAAAACTGTTCAGAGGCAACACTGATTGCTCGAAAAAGTTCACAAGTTCACTACCTACAGTTTTTTGTCGCCGCCGAGCGAGGCGGTTTGTATGATTTTTTGTCATGAATCTACTTTGTCGCGTGCCGCCAAACTTATAACGAAAGAAACCTACGCTACGTCATACCTTATGCCTACGCGTAGGTATCAGCTGATATTGTTTTGTAGGCATAGTGATCCGGATTTCTGACCTAATTCTGTTTATCAAGAAACGAAAAAAGAAAGTTCTTTAAACCGAAGAAACAATTTATTGAATTTAATGTAGCCCTGATAAGGGCTTTTTTAAATTTGATGTGCTTTTGGCAATGTACTTACCGACCAGGTAATCAGTTCGCTTGTTGTTGTTGCATACTTCGGCGATCGTGCTCCACATGTCCACCTCCAACACTAATACACATTCGTCACCTTTTCACTAAATTTGCACATACTCTTTGCAGCGCCCACACGTATTCGTAGTGGCAGTTGAATACCCACACCTGTTCTCTCAAACGAGCATTCATCGGCGAAAAGCACACGATTAGACCGGAGAACTGTGTTCCTCGATTTCCACGTTGCACTCTCGTGGTCTTCCAGCATCAGCGGCCTGCGACTCGTGCCCATGAACACTGCCTGTGGTGTATCTACACACGGTTATGCAGGCGATGGAACGCACGCTCCGATGGTATTGTCACACCTGGCATATTAGCGAAGCGCACCTCATAAGTTCTACGAGCAGCTGCATAATTACAGTCGGTCTTGCCTAAGCACATCAACATATTAAACGAAACGATAGCGGCACGTGATACGTACAGACGTCCGATCAAAAGCTATCTCCACGAAAGACTGGCCATTGGCCAACAAGTAGCGCGCCGGTAGGCAACCAGTCGGCGACATCAAAGAGTCGGCGACTAGTTGAAAAAGTGCCTACAATGCGGTAGTGTAGGGCGGTGTTCTTTGAAATAAAAATAGGTAAAAATAAAAAGATTTTGCCGGCGGGTGGAGTGTTGTCAACTTATGAAAATTTGCCATATTCAGTGTTAAATTTCGCATGGATTATAAAAATAAAAAAATCAATAACTTTTGTTTTTTATGAGTTACATTTTTATAACCATTTTTTCTAGTACGTATGTTGAACCAGGAATACGCCTTTATTGGATCGGGCAGGGTTTTTGTAACATATTGTATATATATATATATATATATATATATATATTAAAAATTGGTAAAACACAACTTCTCAGGGTGTAAGCTGTCCCCATTAATGGTATTTCACATAAAATGGCGAAACTTAAAGTTCCATTTCCTTTTAAGTACTGATTTTAGAAATAATAATGAAAAAATCAGTACTTAAAAGAAAATGCCACTGTTACATATATCGACGGTGAAGTGCCAATAACACCTAACTGATAAAGTCAAAAATGTACACAAACTGAATGAGGATGCATGCACGGAGGTAATGCCATAAAATAGGCACGTTGGTTTGGTTGGAGGTATTTCCACATATTAGTTTAACAACTAAAAATACACTTAGGAGATTTCACTAAAACATGCGAATGACGCCTTTAAATTCAAAATGATAAAAAAGTGAATTCTATACCCAATGTCTCAAATTCAGATAATTTATGTAAACAAAGGGGATTATATATCAAAAAAATATCTTCGTGATGAATAATTCACATAAAATGGCGAAAAAAAAATTCCAGTACTGATTTAAGAAATAATAATTAAAAATAATCATACCGTAATGATTTTTATAAATTTTCGGTTTTAAACAAAGTTATTAGAAAAAGGAGATTTTCTGGTATAAAATATCTTATGATACTGGTAACAATGCAGGAGATCCAAACATTTTCAAATTTTTTACATCTTCGACAACACAAATATTACAACTCTCATTCATAGATTCATATTGTAACTAGCATATCTAGCCACATGTTGGATGAAACGGATGTAAACTGTTTCGAGTGGAAATCGATTTCGGATTTTTTTTTATCAGCCCTTTTAAGTCCACTGCTAGACGTAGGCCACGTCTAGCAGTGGACTTAAAAGGGCTGATTATGACAATCATATGCCGTGTCTCAGACACACTACACAAAAAATTGTTTAGCAACAGTATTTTGTTTGCATTTTATAGATACAAAAAATTTAATGATAAAATGTTTTGCACCACTGTCCTGTCATTTTGACAGTGACTTTTCATGACATTACTTTGTTTACATAAATTATCTGAATTTGAGACTTTGGGTATAGAAAAATGTAAGTTAGGAGGTATTGGCACTTCACTGTCGATATGAGATTTTGTCCCTCTAGTTGTGAAGGAACAAAAGCCCAGATAAAAGGTGGTTATGTATCGAAATACATTAAAACAATAAACTGTTTGAAATAACCGTGTCAAGCAAGTTAATTTGCAACACTAAGGCCTGTGTTCACCAACATTTAAATCAACTGTTTAGATATTTAATCAGTTCTTTACGTAGGAAATTTGACATAAATCAACTGTTTAAGGGGTTTATTCATAAACGTTGCTTAAAGTTAAATGACGTTCAAACGTCAAAAATGTATGGTTAAACAGTCGCTAATCACTACTTAACTTTAAGCAGCGTTTATAAATAAACCCCTAAATACCTAACCGGTGGTTTGACTGTTGGTGAACACAGGCCTTAAGCAATGTTCTGCAACTTTTATTTCCCATGAATATAGGGCTTTATTATACGTTTTTTTTTGTTTTGCAATGCTTTGTACTAAATTAATGTATTGATAAACTGGCAATGATTTTGCATTTTCGAAAACCTTTGGTTAGCGGAAACTTAATAACGTCACCAATAAGAAATTTTATGTTAACTTTAGCTTACCAAAAAAGTTGAAGATCCCGATTATAAATATCAGTGTTGCTTATTATTAAATCTTTTCAACTTTTTCACAATGTTTTTTTTAACACTCAATTCTTTTTTTTTTCTATCACACTGAAAGAAATTAATTACATGTTTATATACATTCATTATTTTGCTTATGATACATACATATCCAAAAACAAACAACAAATGCGTTTTTATATTTAGGAGACAACTACTCGCAAATTAAGGTAACCTACCAGCTAAAAACTGACTGTAACGAGATTTTATTTAAAAAAAAAAAAAAAAAAAAATTAATATAAAGAACAAAATTTTTAATAATTTCTCTTTTTTTTATCATAATAATAATATTAAAACCCAAATGGGAAATTAAACAATTAATATTCGTATACATTATTTTATATTAAATACAATTCATTTTATAGTCTGTAAAATGAAATACGGCTCCAACCCACCAGCCACTTTTCTGAGCATCAATTCTGCTCATGCTTTGTTTGCGTGCAGCCGGTAAGGGCGGCTCCAACTCGGGCGGTGGCGCGGCCATGGCGGCCGAGATGCAGCGGGTCGCTGAGGCGCAGAGGCAGTATCTACTGGATATGATACCCGGACAACATCCTAGGAACCCTTGGACGAAAAACTAAGGTAACTGACTAAATTACCTTCCTAATTTGATGGGGTTAGATGCAGTACGTCTTCTTCTTCATCTCAAGTGTTTAGTTATCGCTGTTCAACTTATCATCATGGCCTATATGGAAAGCTCTCAATCGATTGCGTACCCAGGCAGGCCGCTGCAAACACAATCTGTCGAAGTGGGGGATTACTGTCCCAGTGCGAGTGCGGTGTTTCTGATCAGACCATGTCCCAATTGCTGGAGTGTCCTAAGTGCCCGTTCACTTGCACTAAAGAAGACCTAATGAACGCCACTGATGCCGCAAATAATTTGGCCACCTATTGGGCTCAAATAATATAATAACTGGGTACCATCAACACGAAAAGAAGAAGAACTTATCATCATCTACCTAGACTTTTCCCATCGACGCACCAACCGCGGCAAGCATAGCTTAACCTGATCGATCGACCCGTGCGGCTACTAAGCCACGAGCCCTTCTCTTATCAACTAAATTGAGTCCATAGTTATGCTTGGCGACTATATGACGGCGGTTGATAAAAACAATGTTTTATATAGGCTGTCTTTGAGATCATGATATTTATTCAGATTTGTTACTGTAGTTGTAATGGCAATCACTTCATTTGGTTTAAATAGGTTTCCTTTTTTTTTAATCTTTTATACAGATTCTTTTCTATTTTGTGAATGTAAGAACGTTGTAGGACTAGTAGAGTGGTTTGTTGGCACTTTTCTATTTTGTTAAGTACCTGGTAATTGTTGAAAGCCCTACACTGTCCTCCCATACCTATTAACACTGTTATTTGATAATATTGTAAAGCCAATTATTTTTAAAAGAGTAACCGTGGAGTTTCTTGCCGGCTCTTCTCCATAGAAAACGACTAATTGGAACCGTGCACCTAGCTTCTGACGTTTCATAAGTGCCCATGTAGGTTTATGTAAAATCAAAATATTTAGATTTTGATCATTGACAATCTTTCTAGAAGTGAAAGTTCTACTGAGTAGTACTTTTTCCAATGAGCAAAATCTAAGTAAAATTTCTAGTAATACTTAGTAGGTCCTCAATCTGCTTAGCAATTTGCCAACTATCTTGAGGTCAGCTTCTAGTCTAACCAGATGAAGCTGAATACCAATATTTTACACAGAGCGACTGACCTCAACAACCCAGTAACTGGGTAATACGATACGTCTTGCTACTAGTTTTAATTCAGGACCGACACCAACAAAAATAAAAACGTACTGTTTCATACAAAAAGTCAAAAAACAATAAATGAAAGTGTATGAAACATACTGACTGCATATGACATCTGTTTTTGTACAAAATATTAATCAAATAATTTTATTTCTTTTTCAGCTGTGAGGAGAATGACATGAATTTCAAGTGACAAGTAGACGATTGACAGAAGCAGTGATTATCTTAACAATAACGCAACGTAAAACGTATAATAAAATAAATACGTTACAAGTTAAATTTTGGCAACGGAGTGAATTAATATTAAATTGACAGCCGGAGCACTGAAGCGCTCATTGAAGCTAGAAATGAAAGAAATAGTTCTAAATTTTTATATTATTGTTTAAACATATTATGTGTTCACTTTTTTGACCGCCATTTACCGGAAAATCACTTAATATGAAATACTGTGCTTTTATGCAACACTTGATTTATCGAAATGTGTTGAGCAGTTTTGCAGTTAGGAGGGATGTATGAACTTAGATATATAAACATAGTTGATTTAAATGAAAGCCCTCCTAAAGTCATTAAAATTGAAATGACTATGTAAGTAAACATTTTCATACGTAAATAAGAAAACATGAGTTGACATTTAATTCTAAAATAAATCAATATTTTCACTTATTAGAAATTAGTTTAAAAGAATATCCGTGGCGGTCAAAATGCTTAATTAATTCAAAAAAGTTCGGTGTAAGGAAAGCAAACGCTAGATTTCATACATTCTTTTGAGAATCACACAGCAAAGAATGCATTTCTAAGAAAAAATCTAGAAATAAATAGGTTTAACTAGTGTCTAAGGATAATTTTTCAACGTCTTACAAAGCGATGCACAAGTTTTTAAATACGTAAATGGCTTAGATTAGGTTATATCAACGACTACAGTTTTTTGTGCTAATACTACACAAGATCTCAATAGGAGACATTGCTGGGCAAAACGTTGCGAATGTAATCAGGATGTTAATTCAAGGTATTTACGCACACCTTAATAGTTACTTATGTAACTGTTGTATAATAAGGGGTATTAAAACACGAATGTGGGTATTACATGAGTGTTTTAATACCTAATTATGTACAGTTGCATACAAGACTATCTACACCCATGTTATCTACTCTTTGATATTTTCCAATTCATGAAATCTTGGTACGGCTTTTCATATTGTTTTCTCGGCTTTTCTGGTAATAATTGGTTAGAAATGTCCTTTGCTGCATTAGAAATATCTAGTGGTGTGAAAAAAAAGATTGTTTCACTCATTTTTGTAAACAAAAAACTTATAAATTTTTGCAATACTAAATAATATCGAACAAAAATGGCGGGATGCGACGTAAACTCAAATAACCTATAAGTTTTTTTTATTTTAATTTTTGCGCTGTGGTAGTAAAACGCGCGTGCATGTCAATGTTCTTTTTTGAAATTCATAAATGTGGCTGTTTGATGAGTAAGGAAGGGATCGAAAACGCAAAGGAGTTGCATAATGTACAACATTATAACACTCGTTTGGATGATATTATGGTTACAATGACACCGGTTGTTTTAATGTTGGCAATAAGCTAACTGTTTCACAAACTTATAGAGGATTTATAGCATGGGTGTAGATAAACTCATTTAAGGGACCTCCCCTAAAATGAGTTTAAGGTTGCTTAGGCGTAATGAAGTTAAAACGGCGAGATTACACTATTATAAACTTCAGATTTGCCGTTAATACAATATACAGGGTTATCCACTCACGTGTCCGACCCTCGCGCGTCGCACTGAGTCAAGTGTCCCTGACCAATTCTTATCGCCGCGCGGCGGAGTGTCGGGCTACATAAACACGGCTTTTAAACACAAAGTTTTTATGAACTGATAGTAATCTAATGACTGTTTCCTCAAGTGCACAGACCAGGCTACATTACATAACTTGTTTTGTAGCTATATGACTTTGTTTTTTTGTTTGTTTAACACGCCAATTTATTTAAATAAATAATATTATTTCAAAATCTAAAGCGATAACCGTATGTTTTTTTTTTTTTACCTAAAAAAGGCCGATTCAGTCTGAATTAAATGACATCATAATAGTAACCATTTTTCATATATAGTTTTGGAATAGAAACAAATATCTCGGTACAAACCACCAGCGGCGAGCCCCAACGCGCCGCGCCGCCATTTCAACTACTTATACAATATTTTGTTATACCCATATCAACCAACGCCATCTAACGAAAATATCAGGAATTTTAATGGCTTTCTGTCAATAGAAGAACGAAAGATTTAGCTGCTTAAAAAAAATGCATTGGCAGCAGAGAAATCGCGCAAAAAATTCAAGTCCACTCTCGTGGCATTGGACATTTCAGCGTTTTTGCTCAGCGCCAGTAGATGGGATTGGACACGTGAGTGATTATTGGTAAAACACTATCAACCTCAGAACTGTATTACTAACATCATAAACAACAACTTCTATTCTATGACTTTTAATAATTTATCATATTTTCATACAAAATAAATTAATATTTAAATTCAACGCTGTAAATGTTACGAACTCTATGCGTAGCCAAACAAATTGCCGTGTCTAGTCCAAAAGGCAGGGGCGACAGTGCACGGGAGGCGTAGGTAGGTACAACAAAATACAGAATTGAAATGTGTTGGATAGAACAACGAAATCTTGAAGGTTTGTTTTTGGTAAATGTTTTGTAAAAAGTCATAGAACAAAGTTTATGAAGTTAGTAATACAGTGCTGCAAGATTGGTTGGAGTGTTTTACCAATAACCCTATAAACTCCTACAAGGATCTTTTGGCGCTCAAATGACGTTGACAGGGGGGCGCTGTCGGTAAATATTTGTGCATTTGTTTTGTATACACCGTGACATCTTAGTCGTCTTACAAAGATAGCCCACTTCATGTATCCAATGACTACTAATCGTTCATGAAAATATTTTTTTTTTTTAAGATCATTTGTATTTTTTTAAATTAATTATGACGCATGACATAGTTTTAAACACCCTATTACGAGTGCAGTCCAAGCCTTGTGTTATAAGGGCGCCGCGGAATGGAGCGGCGACATCTTTATCAGAGTTCATTCACCCTAACGCAAAAATGTGTTTCTTACTATTGCAACTTATACTTAATCTAAACCATTCTGCGGCGCCCTTGTATCACAAGGCTCGGACTGCACTCGTAACAGGGTGTTTTAAACTATGTCATGCGTGATAATAAATAATAATAATAAAAAAAAACAATTGTTAAAAAAAAAAAAAATTACATGAATGATTAGTAGTCATTGGATACATGAAGTGGGCTGTCTTTGTAAGACGACTAAAATGCCACGGTGTATAGTCCTCTTTAACGATTTCTATAACGGCGACTCTTAGAAATCAATTACTTGCGTGTGCCCTTAGATGGCTCGCTAGACCGAATTTAGTTTTGAACACCCGGTCGTAACTAGAACAATAAAGTTGACCTGCGGTATTATATGTATAAGTGTAGGAGAGTTTAGGTCTCTCTTTGCGTAATTGGCAGTTCTTGAGCTTCGTGTCGCTTTTCTTCCAAATATTTAATGTTTTTGTGAATAGTAGAGCGTCAAGACGACCTGTGTAAAGCGAGCTTCTCCCTACCTTTAGGATCAATAGCGCAAGCGTTAAGATGTCTCTTGAGCACATCTTTACAGCGGAGATGTCGAATCTCTCTTTGCGTATTTGGCGCTTCTTGATACGCTTTGTGTCACTTTTCTTCGAAAGATTTGATGTTTTTTGAATAGTGGAGCACCAAGACGACCTTCCCATCTCCCGCCCCTGGTCCTTCCCGCCTTGCGGCATACGGACCATATGCCCCTCCTGGTTATTTCCCCTCTTTTAATTCCCTTCTCCCCTTACTAGGGCCTACACATCACATAACATGACTTCGCCCCCAAGCAGTCATCATAATTGAAGTTAAGTTATTCCAGCACCCTCTTCACGCTCTTACGGTATACCAAGACGACTTGTGTAAAGCGAGCCTCTCCCAACCTGTAGGATCAATAGCGCAAGCGTTGTCTCTTGAGCACATCTTTATAGCGGAGATGTTGACCGCCATGCTTTCGTTTACCTTCTTCCATCTCAGAGTAAAATACCACTTTGGGTAAACGGTGGTTTTTCATGCGTTTTTTTTTTCCTCATCCTCTGATTTGACGCTGCATGAGTAGGGCTCCTTCCTTCCTCTCACGGAGAGGAGGCCTGTGTCCCAACAGTATGAACATTATAGGCTGATTACGAGTAAGACTTTTATGCCGTGCAGGACCTCCGTAACAGGAACGTGGTCCTGCCTCGTTATGTTCAAGATCGATCTGAGATACCGCAGATGAAATGTGTCCAGTTTCCTAATGTCTGGTTTGTAGAGGCACCATGTTTCTACACCATAAAGAAGGGCAACAAGGATTTGTTTTGTAAATGTATTGAAAAAACAAGATGGCGGCGTTGGTTCCGATTTTGGCCACGCGCTAAAAGATCCTTGTAGAGTTACGCCTACGATTTTATATTAGGGACTAACCATCCTTATTCAGCTCTGTTCAGCTTTTGTCCATAGAAAACAACGATTTTGTATGGAGATACGTATGCATCTGTTTAGCTTTCCGCATCTATCAGATATGCGTCTTCATACAAAATCGTTGTTTTCTATGAACAAAAGCTGAACAGCTGAATAAGTGTTGATAGGCCCCTCGCCCACGGCGACTTTTTGTCGCAATTGCAACGCACTACAGGAGCTATGCTGACGCACTACTAACGCGCTACAATATTGCGACTGTATCGATGCAAACGCGCGACCGTGTCGGACGACATCGGGGAAAGAACGGAGGGAGGGTGGCGCGTGAGTGGAGAACCGAGCATCAGTGCAACTGTGGCATTTTTGTGCCGTTACTGAATCGCGTTTGCATCGCGACAGAAGCGCGACAGTATCGCTTTGCATCGAGCCTGAGAATCGTGGTGTGGGCGAGGGCAAACAGCTAGCGGCCGCATCGCGGCTGTATCGATGCGAACGCGCGATAGCATCGCTACAAAAAGTCGCCGTGGGTGAGGGGCCTTAGTCCCTTAGCCGGCAAATAACTTGAGCATTCGCGAAAACGATAATACGGTTTCATTTGAGGAATGTATGGGGCGCGAGGGTTCTTTTCCAAAAAAGTCACTAGCGACCCGTGTCGTCGGCGCCATTTTGTACAAAATGCTTACCGGGCTCGCCCCCTATTACTTGGGACTTAGACGTAAATTTCGTTCGCACGAGTAATTTTGAGACGTGACGATTTTTTATCGCGCAATGGATTTAGATTTAATGACGATGAAAAAAAAAATGGTGCTTTAGCTTGACTGACATATTTATTGAAAAATCTTGGTCAAGCTCAAGCTTCTTTAGAATTACATACATTCTTGATAATACTGTCATTGAAAACTGCCAATTGTAACCCTGGATTAAGTAGGTTTTGAAATAAATGTTTTATTTTTATTTATTTTGTATAGACGTCGCTCAAATATTGTCTTGACTATCCCACAGAATAAATGTAACCGAACATTGTAAAATACACGTTTATTTTATTAGTTTTATATTTAAGTTTATATACTTTTATTTAATCGCAATATATTTATATTATGTCTATATTTTTGTCCAGCAATGTCCAAGATGCTAGCACTCAGTGGGGTTAAACGGTAAGTGTGTGGAATGTCTAGATAATAAGTGATTCGGTCATTTTATATGATGTGTTTTTAACTAGGCTACAAATAAATGGATATTGCTAAGGATAAAATGGCTTTTTATTTAATTATTCATACTAATATTATAAATGTGAAAGTAACTCTGTCTGTCTGTATGCTACGTTTTCACGCCTAAACTGCTGAACCGATCGTCATGAAATTTGGCAGAGATATAGCCTGGGATATGGAGATGGACATAGGCTACTTTTTTACGCGATAACAGACATGGGCGGAGCCGTGGGCAAAAGCTAGTAATCCCATAATGTTGGAGAGTGGTCAGAAAATTAATACAAGGGTAATCAATGATTGATTAATTACCCTTGCTTAACTTATTGACCGCTTGGTTTTATATCAATTGCCGTGCCCCCAGCGTGTATAATATAGTCGTGGAATGATATAAAAAACACAAAACTTAGTCGTAGGTATAAATACGACTGAGGCGGCACGGGCACGGAAACATTTGTCGTATTAATCCGACCGGGGCGGTTAATAGGTAGGTTAATTGTTGACTTACTAAGATAAGACTATGGGCCAGTTTCTCCAACGAAAATTAACCTAGTTGTCCACATGTAACACATAACTCAAAGGTACGAGTAGCGCCTCAAGAGCGCCCCGCAGTTCCGCTCTATCCCCGGTGACGACTAGACGTTCCTTTTGAGTTGTGTACTTACTGATAATTTGGTGGTTTTACTTTAAGCCTATAACAAGTGATTCAACTGAACACCACAGTTGTCTATCTGTGGACCCCAAACTTCAGTCTCGCTAATACTGTCCACACACAAATACAACCCCACATACTTCGCTAGTCGTTTTCTTCTTTTCGTGTGGTTAGTCACTAACCTGGCGTCAGAGTTTTTATGCCGCCCATGGGCCTCTGTTGGCTACACATGCCGCCGAGAAATATCTCAAGCATGCTGGTTTCCTCAAGAAGTCACGATGTTTTCCTTCGTCGTTTTTAAAGCAAATGATAATTATACAATACGCACATGAATACGAAAAGTCAGAACGAACTCGAGATCTATGACTTGGATGTGCGACGGTCACACCACTAGGCTATCACTGCTGACTGCTTCGCTAGTCTTAAGGCGCGGGCCCACCGTGGTGCACGGAGAGGCTACGCACGTGTATTAAGCTTCGCTTTGTAAGAAAATGTATGTGGTTTTGTCCACTGCAACCCACGGAGAGGCTACGTATGAATTGACGTCAGTGATACATGCGTGGCTTGCTCGAATAGGCGGTTACATAGCTCAACGCTGTCGACGTGGGTCTACGTTTCCACTGGAGTACACGAATATGACCCACGACTATGTACAACTCACTTATCGCAGCGCAGTTTTCAGTCATACACCTTGTGGAATACCTCTTATATTATATTATTACCTTTGACGCTCGCTTTCCCGCCCGTTCCACCTCCCCACACCTCCCGCAGTGAAGCCCGTGTCCGTGGATTGCAGTGGCACGTGCGTAGCCTCTCCGTGCGCCGTGCCACGCTATACATAGTCGTGGGTCATATTCGTGTACTCCAGTGGAAACGTAGACCCACGTTGTCAAACAAATTAATACACGCAGCTAAAATGCGCCGCGTGCCCGTGCACAACATGCGCCGCGGTGGGCCCGCGCCTTTAAGGGAGAAGCGTCAAAGTAGCCCCCGAAATTCAAATTTACTAACGTTTTTTGCAATTTGCAGGTAATTTAAGATTGTATGGTGTGCCCCACGAAAATAATGTCGAAAATAATTATTTTGAATGTTATAGATAATTAGGGCAGCTTCTGTAATTGTTCCTATGAAAAAAGAAATGTCTGGTGCGGTAACGTTACCCCAGCAGGAAATGTTTTTGTGAAATAACTAATGTGCGCAACACAATTACAGAAGCTGGGCAACTAATTATCTATAAAATTTAAAATACTATTTTCGACATAATTTTGCTGGGGTAACGCACACGGTTGTATGTTGGATCTAAATATGATTTGCGACGGTAAAAAATATGTAGAAGCAGTAATACAACTCCTTTTAAGTTCGTATAATCTGATTGAATTACTATTTCATGAAATACGTTGGCTACCTTAGCGCTTCCCCCTTAAAAGGGCGTACAACAGTCCGTTGTATGCCCGCTTAACGCACATTATAAAAATTATATACGATAAAACGTAGGAAGCCAAAGCCGATACAAAAAAAAAAAAAAAATTGATTTGAAATTAAAAAGTTATAAAAAATTTCGGATCGGTCGTTGTCTCAGTTTTGTGTCTTCGTAAGGAATATAATAAAAAATTATGTTTTGGATAAAAAAAAATATATTTATGAACGAATACATAATTATTATAAAAGTATATTAACAAATGCGTATGTTGTAATCTTACAGAGAACATTCAATGTTCTTACTATTCTTCTATTGGTAGTACGTAGCTTATTCTTTCAGCATCACAGAGGAAGACACGAGCTCCTATAATAAAAATTCGTCATTTGTTGTATAATTTTCATATTACTCTGTAAGACAAATTGAAGTAGGTAGGTATAGAAGTATATGATCCGAAACGCAGATTTTTCATTTCGTCGTTGCGACCTTAAGATCTCTCATGTGTAAAATTCAACTTTATGAGAAAATCGATATTATAAGCACCAATATTGTATTAGGAAGCGAACATTGTAGATCTTGAAATTGGTAAAGAAATGATGATCAAATCGTCGTATACACATGAGAGTTTTTGCATTCGATAGAGCTTCAAAATGTGAAAAAGGCTGGCGCAAAAAGTGATACATAAGAGGTCTTGAAGTCGCAACGTCGATTTGGAGCATCGGCTTAAAGGCTATAAAATACAGAATGTTACGGATTTATCATTATCATCAAAGTAAAAAGATAACTTTTTGGTGCAAACATTTATATGCAAAAAACCGACCAAGTGCGTGTTGGACCACGCACAATGAAAGGTTCCGTAGTTGGGATGAATTTATCCCAAGAACAAGCTTAACATTGTGCATGTGAAATGAAGAATGAATGCAATGAAATGAAGAAAAGCTAATCATTATTTGTAGGTACCAATTTAGATGTAACAGTTACAGCGTGTGACTTTTGTTGCTACATACATACATTAAGTATCTAAGGGCGGGTTGTTTCACGTACACTTGACGCACGCGTATCCGTCATAAATGGCGCTAACTATCGTCAAACCGTTGTTTCACAAAATTATGCCCTTGACGTTCGTTAAAAAATAACGATTACAGTGACCCACTGGTTAATGTCTTTTTATTCTTCGACATTTGAAGTTTGACGATCGGTTTTTTATGCAGTGAAACAACGCTTTGTATTTGACGTACGTTAAATATCATAATGTAATCGTTAATATTTGACGTACGTATGTTACGTTAACGAACTGTTTGAAACAACCGGCCCTAAGATTGGGTATTCAAGTATAACTATCCAAAAAAGACTTACTTTATGCGCACTCAAATATTCGAGGTCTGTCTCAGCGGCCAGCACCTGTATCGCGGCTATGATGACGTCAGTTGCCTTCTTTACGCTCTTAGCCATCGTCGCTAGTACTTCGCTTACAGACACCTGCAAGAAAATATTTAATATCTGTAATCATCATTTCAGCCGAAAGACGTCCACAGCTGGACATAGGCCTCCCCCAAGCACCGCCACTTCGAGCGGTTCTGTGCTTCCCGCAGTCAAGGAAAGGTGGGCGGCCGCAGGGCACCAGGGGCCATTTTTATTTGTGCTTGTCATTTGGGGGGGAAGGGGGGGATTTTTCCATAATCGCCACGCTTGGCAGGCGGGTTGGCGATCGCAGTATGGTGTTAAAAATGCATAGAGAACGCTGCTGCCCATTCTCTAGTAAGTCCCTTAGTCACCGTGCACCGAAGCGACGACGCTTGGACCAAATATTACCCACAACTTATATTAAACTTAGAAGCCAATAAATATATATATTTTACTATTTAGAGGGTTTTGTTTCTGTTGTGACGGAGGTTTTTATTTTTTTTGTAGCTATGAGATTGATTATAATACCAGCTTATAACTGTCCCACTGCTGGGCAAAGGCCTCTTCTCATACAGAGAAGGCACGAGCATTGATCACCACGCTTGGTCAAGACGGGTTGGTGATTTCAGACTTATACTAACTATAAGTCCAGGTTTCCTCACGATTTTTTTCCTTCACCGATGTCAGTAACGTCCAAGATAAACTCGGAAAGTACATATGAATTGAAAAAGTCACATTGGTACTTGCCCGGATTTGAACCCACAACCTCATGCATGAGAGGCGAGGCCTTAACCAACGGGCCATCACGACATGAGATTGATTAAACATTACGAAAAGGGGTAACTTTGGGTTTTTTTCTAATCCAGCAAAGTTAATTTAATCGTATTATTAAAAGCGATTGCGGATCCTTAAACATCATCATTATCATTATATATCTTTTTTCAGAATTTTATAACACTGTTTTATGTTTTCCATGTATTCAAAAAACTAGTAAGCGCGGTCTCTCGTCGGATCATACCACCTTAATATGAATTCTGATCAATCCAGATTCCAAATGTGGTAGGTAACTGCAGGATTCTTATACTATACAGGATACGTTTTTAACCAGTGCGCAATTGGGTGGTTCAGTATCAGTAATAGAACACATTTCTATTATTATTTTGTTCAATACTTTTTTTTTGGTCCTACTTGAAATCAGCAAAGTATGGATACAATCTATTCGTAATAATATCAATGGGCGTGCGCACAGCTGTTAGGTACCTACTACTGCGTTCCGCTTCATTGACCGCGCTGCCGGCGCGTTGCGCGACGAGTATCCATTATACCAGTTTAAAAATAAACATCTTTCGTTAACGATAACTTCACTTTTTTGTACTAAGACATATCAAAATAAGAAATAGGTGTATAATAAAACACGTTTAAGTTAAATTTTTCAAAATTTGCGAACTGCTTAAAAACTTTTCCTGTATATGAAAGAATGAGATAGGAGATACTTACCGATGTCTCGTGTTCCCTCCAACAGTCGTAGTCTGTAACAATAGCGACGGCTGCGTAACTCAATCCTGCTTCTTTTGCAAGTACCACCTGTAAGGATATTACCACAGTTTAAAATTGCATACATAATGCTGCCGCACTAACGAAAAATGCAATAACTCGATTTTGCCGCTTCCGAGAACTGTAGTTTTGATTATTCAATTTATTATGAAGTTTTAGTTATTGCATTCTTGCTTACTGAAAAACCGACTTCCTGAAGGATCAATAAAAAGTTGCTTAGAGAGAGTTAATAGATTTCGATTAGCTGACTCCAAATATATAACTCAACGAATATATAACTCAAAATCGTCCAAAATCGAGTTATTGCATTCTTCCTTAGCACGGCAGAATGGCCAAAGAATCACAGCATAGGTCGCTATAAAATGTGGTAGCGAGAGTTTCACCATGGGCCTAATGAAAGAAGTTAATCACAGAACTCAATAAATCCATAAATTACTTTATTTATAACTAGCTGCAGTCCGCGGCTTCGCCCGCGTGGCTTTTTCTAAAATTAAAGTAGCTTAAGTTATATTCAGTCCACTGAGAGAATGCTTTTTTGCCACCTGTCAGTTTCATACAAACGAATACATAAATGTGTTTTACGTTTAATTAAAACTTTATTAGTTCCAAAGCTTGTACAACTGACAGGAATCAAAAAGCATTCTCTCGGTGGACGGAATATACTCTTTATAACATCAGCTATCTGCAAGTGAAAGTCCCGTCAAAATCGGTTCAGCCGTTTCGGAGATTAGCTTGAACAAACAGACAGACAGACAAAAAAAATGTTATAATTACCGCATATTCATTATGCATTTAGTAAAATATTTATTTTTGATATGTAAGTTTAAGTTTAACATTCGTATATTATACACATAAGCCTGCCGGAATTTTATCTAAATGATGGTGAAAGCTGCATCAAAATCCGTTGCGCAGTTTAGAAAAACACCGCGGTCACACAGACAGACACGAAAAGTAACTTTAATTTTATAATATGTACTAGCTTTTGCCCGCGGCTCCGCCCGCGTGAATGTCGGGTATCGCGTAAAAAAGTAGCCTATGTCCTTCTCCATATTCCATGCTATATCTCTGCCAAATTTCATGACGATCGGTTCAGCGGTTTAGGCGTGAAAACGTAACATACAGACCGACAGACAGAGAGACAAACAGACAGAGTTACTTTCACATTTATAATATTAGTATGGATATGTATAGGTTTCTCGATAGCGACTTTTAAAACTAGCGGTTTAAGCAAGTGCAGCGGGTTGTTGACTAAGATTTCTCTCAGTTTTAATCAAAGAATATGGTTTATACATAAAGTGACTATACGTCCCGTTTTGAACGGGACCGTCCCTTTTTTCTGTTCTTCATCCCGGTGTCCTCGAAAAATATATTTATACAGCAATGGATAAGATTGACAGACTCATCATTTTATAACATTATCCTGAATTTACCTCTGGCACTGTGGTCATGTTTACGAGGTGGCCGCCCCACTGACGGTGCATCAAACTCTCAGCTCTGCTCGAAAATCTGTAAATGTTTTAATATTAAATTAGGTAATGGTTTTTTTTTTTAAGGAGCTCGTGGCTAAGTTATACCAGCCGCATGGGTCGATCCGTCAGGGTAAGCTACGCTTGCCGGGGTTGGTCCGTGGATGGGTGACCATCTTTAGATACCGAGACTCCTCCGTGCCTCGGAAAGCACGTTTAGCAGTTGGTCCCGGCTGACATTCGTGGATCTTTGACAGTCGTTACGGGTCGTCAGAAGCCCAAAAGTCTGACAGCCAGTCTTACCAAGGGGTATCGTGTTACCCAGTCACTGGGTTGTGGAGGTCAGATAGGCAGTCGCTCCATGTAAAATACTGGTATTCAGTTGCATCCGGTTAGACTGGAAGCCGACCCCAACATAGTCGGGAAAAGGCTAGGCAGATTGATTTTTAGGTAATGGTTTATAAGAAACGCATTTATTCAAGCATTTGCCCGGTAATGTAAATTTGATCGCCTTCTCAATAACTGCATTCGATTCGTTTTCAATATTCGTAAGTATGGCCATGTATCCGCGCATCGTCTGCTTTTAAAATGGTTACCCATTCGTCAGCGCAGAGAGTTGAGGGCTCTGAATAAGTTGTTCTCGATTCTCGACAAACCCACTTCTCCTTCTTACCTGACTCCCCAAATGCAATAGGTACTTGTGCTCTGCCCATAGTAAAAATCTAAAATTCGCGTCCGCATCCGCAAATGCGGGGCTTCCACATAGATTTGGACATCTGCATCCGCATCCGCAATAATCAATGCGGATGTTCATGCGGATGCGGATGTAATTAAAGTTGCGACATGAAAGAAATTGGGCGATGCCGGCGAATGGCGCGTGCCGTTCGCACGTGTCAATGACCAATGGGAGCGAAAAAATTGGTGTCAAGATCCGACGCGTTTGTTGTGGTGCATCATTTGTTTCTTGTAAATAAAATAATTATTACGTGTTTGTTTGCGCTCTGGATTACATTATCGTATAGATAGATATTTTCAGTTACTGTAATACAGTGATCATTGTGTGTAAATAATAGTTTATTGGGAAATCTTTATATTAGTCTGATCTAAGCTTATTAAATTAAAATCTCCAGGTAAATGCCATTATGTTACACCGGTAAAACGTTTTATTGTAGGTAAAGTTCTGTGGCCTGATGCTAAAAGGGCCAATATGTACAATCCTTATTTACAATAATAAGCAATATTTAACAATATGAAAGTACAACAGTGGCCTTTTTAACATACTTCGTATCTTTCGAGAGATTGTCGTTACACCTTTTTAGTTCTTTCACATAAATATATCACCTTTTTAAATAATTTGGCAGTAGAATCTCATATCTCACAAAAACCTACTTTGGCCCTTTTAGCACCAAGCCACAGAGCTTATAATTACATTTTAAATGTTAATTATTACTTTATCATTGTTTTAATTCTTCATGCATAACTATTATATTTATATTTGAAGGCTCCGCATCCGTATTCACATCCGTGGATGTGGAAAAATTGGCATCCGCAACATCCCTGATTGGTACTTAACAATACTAACATAATTTTTAGGTACAATTTTGTTCACACTAAAATTTTATGATTTTATGTTCTGTTTGTATTATTAAGTATGTTACTATATGGAGTACGTAAAATAAGAGTAAGGGAAGACCAAAGAAACGATGGATGAATTGTGTGGAAGATGATATGGCTAGAAAGAGAGTGATTACCGAGATGTTGGCTAATACAGAAGTATGGAAGAAAAAGAAATGTTTTGCCGACCTCAAATAAATTGTGATGAGGGCAGGAAAAGGATTACTGATGAAATGTACTTTCTTTCACATATTGGCACCTACCTAGGTCCTTGTATAGCAACCGCTGTGCCAGTTTCATGGTGGGTATACCCTCTGGTTTTGGCGGCAATGATCATAGCGTTTCGGGCTCTTTCGCAGAATGCAGGCTTCATTGGTAAATGGCACACGCCCTTTGGGCCGCCTTCCGTCCGGTCGTAGAATGTGCACTTGCGTCCCCAGGTTCTGGAAGGATAAAAATACGGGAATTTTAAGGTGAATACTTTGATTGTGAAATAAACTGACTGAAGTTGATAATGACTTTAAAAAATAACCCTTATAATGAAGAAATGAAAGTGCAAAATTGTAGGAACTTCAACACCGATCTCAAATGGTTCCTCTTGATGGGCTCACTCGTTTGCACTTGAAGACAAAGGTCATAATTAGAGATCGGATATTCGGATGCATATTCACCTAAAGTTGAGATGTTTGCTATTATGGAAAGCGCTTTTGTATCAAAAAAATCCCGCGGTTCCTGTGTTTTATTTTTTATTTTAACTAATACACACCACCCCTACTCTTACACCCTACATACACATATTTTCATAGGGGGTTAAAATAATTTTAAATAAATATGCATTTGAATAGTTGTTCAATCCAAGAATCCCGGTTTTTTTTTTTTAATAAATAATATTTTAGAAGTCGCTTCCATATTATACACCCGAATAGTTATGCATTGCCGGTATTCCTCGCATCACGGGATATTTTCTTACAAAAAATATATTTTAAGAAGCTGTTTCCGTACTTTCGTAGCTAATAATTAACTTTAGGTAAATATGCATCCGATTATCCGAACTCTAGTCATATGGTTTATTTTTGAATCTCGTAAAAATCTCTACTCTAGGCTCTTTGATTTGCGCTGAGCCTCACCCAAGCTACCACCATTGTGGTTATAAGTAGGGATTTATCAAAGTAACATTATCTAGGTAATAGTCTTCCAGACCAAATTTCGGCCATGGCGACCAATCTCAGCGGAGACCAGCCTTCGGCGCGGGAGATATTATAGTGTACAGGTGTGTGCACAGACACGGGTGCACTCTCCCTGCCCTCACTCTCATAGTCCGATGGGACGGCAATCCGAAACGACCGGAGAGAGATCAGGGGCAGGACACGCGACACGTGCGTGCGAGGCACGGGGTTGTCACACCGCCTACTTCCAAACTCCGAGCTGTTACTATGAAATTCCAGAATCGGACCCAGGATCCCATGCTCAACAATCGCGCTTGTAACTACAAGACCAACCACCAATATTATCTAGGTAGTTAGTAGACAAAAGAATAGGTATATGTCCTGGGTAAAAAAAAAAGAAAAGCTGTTTAGTCCGTCAATCAGATAATAAAAAAATATTAGACACGTATTTTTTGCTTTATCATATTAATAAAAAAATGACTTCGATAAAACACATTAAACTTGGGGAGTGGGGGCTCGTTACGTCACAGCTACGTATAAAATCTACTTTGAAGTGACGTCATGCCACATTTGAACTCAATGTATCGCCGTAATATTTTGATTACGTAAAAAAAGAAAAAATACGTATCCAATATTTTTTAATAATCTACATGACGGACAAAAAATGTTTTTTTTGTCATCATCCTTATTAACAAGTGCGTGTCGTACCACGCACAATGAAGGGTTCCGTAGTTAGGATGAATTTATCCCAAGAACAAACTTAACATAGTAGTTGAAAAACATGTTCTCCCATACAGAATGTATTGGGAGAACATGTTTTACAACTGCAAATGTAAGTTGGTCAACTATTACTCGGTAACTTCTAAAGCCTACGTAGCTGAGATAGATTTCCTTTTAACTAAGTTATATACATATACTACTGCTGTGAATTTTTTCCAAATTACAATCATTTAGCTGGCAGGATGTATGTACTGGACTCAACAAAAATTTGTACTTTAAAGCATAATATTACGCAAATGAATCCCTGAATCGAAAAATGGTTTTCAAAAACCCGCAATATTTTTTAACGCCCTATCCAACGATAACCCACACCATGGGATAGACAAAAAAAAAAAAAACATCCCAACTATACGTGTAGTGGAGGAGGTAACCTTAAAAAAAAAATATATTTCAAGATTTTATTTTAGCACTTTGTCGGCGTGTTTAATATGTGTATCTGTATACCCATACCAAATTACAGCTTTCTAGTACTAAGAGTCTCTGAGCTCGGACAGACAGACAGACAGACATGGCGAAACTATCTACTAAGGGTTCCTTGTTGACTACAGAATCCTAAAAATAATCTTATACTGTAGCTTACCTATCAATAAAATCATTCAATATAACGAGGTCACCAGGCTTGTATTCCTCCACCAGCGACCCAGTAGCTGTGGTCGCCAGGACGTGAGTACATCCAACCTGCTTCAACGCCCAGATGTTGGCACGGTAGTTCACATCGCTGGAAGAAAAAAAATACACATTTTTAGTCGATAACTCGGTCGATATACTGTATGCGGGGACTCCCCGCCTAGACTAATGTAAGTCATAAGTTGATACGCGGTCGGTACCACAGATTATTAAATAGTTACCATCTGCGGGGAATCCCCAAATTCATCTGTCGGTAAAAAGCGTGCGGGGACTCACACCCAATGAAAATGAGCCTTCAAAGCAACTTCCAAAGGTGCGGTGCTGGTACTCCGTATACCGCAATCGTTTCCTATCGACTAATGAAAACGGTTCCCCTAATACGGGACCTATGGCATGCTTTACGGAAATCTCCAGCACCTCACATGCGAGCCCTATCGACTAATGAAAATGGTTCACTATGGGCTCTATGGCATACGTTACAGAAATCTCCCACACCCCACATACGAGCCACCGCACAAAGGAACGCGGAACACTTATAATCTGAGGCTCGGCTCGAAGGACCAAAAAAATTTATGCGCTGCTGAATGGGTCGCACACACCTTGGATGTTAGCTTGAAATGATAAGATACGGATAGCCAAAGATGATGGTTTATTGAATACATTTCACTACCACGTAACTTACGCTTTATGTGTGTTGTGTGAATGAGTACAGCTGACTGTAAACGCTGATTGAGTACTATCGCGTTACACTATAATTTGTGTAAAGCGACGGAAAAGTGCTGATCTATGCAATGCGCGCGTGCCATGTACGATACATGACTCGTACACCTATCGCCCAGTGGTAACGGCCCCCGACAAACGAGTTGTAGGTCATGGATCGAACCCAGGCAGGACCTTTGTGTATTTTATATCATCACCACTGCTCTCAAACAAGTCAGCCAAGCCCTAGTGCTTGACTCGGTTGAACGCAGAGCTAAGAGGCTTATTGGCGACGTAAAACTGGTAGATGCCAAGCTTCACAGCTTGGCTCATCGCCGCAAGGTTGCCTGCTTGTCGGTCTTCTACAGATTGTACTTCGGCGAGTGCCCATGAACTCCACGACCTCATTCCACCGGCCCCCTTCTACCATCGGACATCTAGACGCACTGCAAGTTACCACCCCTACCTAGTTGATATTCCACCAACTCGCAAGCGTTTTCAAAAATCTTTTATAATGCGCACATCAAAGGAGTGGAACTCTCTGCTTGCGTCTGTGTTTCCGAACGCATACAACCCTAATTTATTCAAAGTGAGAGTGAGTGATCTTAATTAAAAACGACCCTGCAGTAGTAGTCTGTCATTACCTTGGCTGAAACTGATGTTTCCTCCCATGCCTCGCCAGCAACACACAGGGGACTCCTTTGATCTGTCCTTCAATCAACACATCGGACGGGTTTCCGAACGGAGTGGTGACTTCTTTCTCAACCTGGTTCTCGAATAGAGTGGGGTCGCCAAACCCAGAACCGCCGATAATGCCAATCTGTGTAAAGTTAAGATTGTGTGGAAAACTAACGTATCAGTATGGAAAACGAAGCACTGAATTTGTAAGTGGCACTACAAATTTACACCCATAAGTACAGTATAACTATTTTCTTAATGTCCCTCGGCAAACTTCGTGTTTCGTCAGTCGTCGGATTTCTATCAGTTGCTGTTTGCACTTGGTGCAGACCTAACGCTCTCAATGGACTTGAAACTATATAGAGTTGTTAATACTTTTTTAACTTAATGTAATTTACTGATAGAAATCCGACGACTGACGAAACACAGTGGCGTAGCTAGGCGTGGGCGAAGTGGGCCCTCGCCCACGCCTCGCACTTAAAGGAGCCTCGCGAGGCCTCTGTGAATGCGATGCTACCAGACTTAAAATCCCCGTTTATTTTTAAATTAAATTCAATACATAATTACAAATGAATTGGAAGACATCTATCCTAATTTTTACATTGCTATTAGAATTATGTTGAGTATGCCTATAAGTAAAGGTTCCGCAGAAAGAAGTTTTTCTAAGTTAAAAATTATAAAAAACTACATAGGAAACAGTATGAAGCAGGACCGACTGTCTGCTGCAATACTCGCAATCGAAGCAGATTTAGCTGCAAAAATCAATTACAAATCCTTACTAGAGGACTTCTATAAAGCAAAAAACCCAAGAACATTACTTTTGTAAAAAAAAAAAACACATTTACAAAATAAAACCTTTTTTTAAATCTATAATATGCTTTTCAATATTCTCCCATCGCGCATTTATATTTTTTCACTATCATAAGTAGCTATGTCGTATCAAAGCATGTTTAGTAAGATAGATTTATTGGGTAGATCTTGAGAACGAAAGAAAGGGGGCCTCGCTGATGCGACTTTGCCCACGTCTATATTAGTCCACGATACGCCACTGACGAAACACGAAGTTGGTCGTGGGACATTAAGAAAATAGTTGTACTGTACGTGTTCTGATCATTATGATGGCCATTGTTATCAAAATTAAAAGCTAGTAAAGAGTCAATTCCAAAAACACAAATAAACTCAAAAACTTGAAAAAAGGCCAATTTAAAAAATAAAAAAACCACTGCAGAAACAAGTCAGGGTTTTATTTTCAGAGTTCACATTGGGCCCACCATTTTCCTTTGAACTCATTTTTCTTTTTGATGGCTATTTAATAATACCGCATATGTACTAACTTATTTACAGTGAAAGTGATATAATTTGACTGCACAAGTGCACACTGATTGAAACAAACATCATATTTGATGGTGAAACAACATGGCAAGAGCTATTTAGTATTTCATTATACGAAGCCCCAGCTATTACTAAACTATATTAATGAAACCAAGAAACAGTTTTATGTAACAATAATTTATTTGTTTTGTACATTGAATTTATCTACAGAGGTAAACACTATACAACTTTAACCATAAATGCAGTTTCAGATTTTTATTTAATACTATTTTCCATCTAAACCTTGTTGGAACTTAATCTCCTTCGTTGTCTCATGAGCTTTCTGTAATGCTTGTGCAATTTCAAAGAACTTCTTTGATTCTTCAGGACTTTTTTCAACACCATCACCTCTTTTGTACATCATACTGACATTCGCACAAGCATACATGTTACCGAGTTCACACGCTCTCTTTGCAAACTTAAATGCTTGAGTTTTATCAGACTTAATGAGGTATTCAATGTTTTCGTTTTTATCAAGCCTGTGTGGGTTGAATTCTGCCGCGTTCTTTGGTACACCGGTCAGGTACATGCCGGAAAGGTAGTGACATGCCATTGGATCGTTTTGGTCACAGCTTTTCTTGAGGTAGTTGTAACCTGGAAAAAATATTGTTTCGTTTAAGTTTTGACACACTTAAAAACATTTTAAGGAGAATGAGTACCAAGAACAAAGTTTATCAGTGGATCCCTCAATGAATTAACACATTGACTATCCAAGCAAAATTACTACGTACCACGAGACGTCAGTTTTTTTTTTTTTGGTGTTTTAATTTCCTTGTATCGTGTCTAACCGTCTGCCAAAATATTTGTTCTCCAAAAGTCCAACTTACAAAAGCCTTTGACTCACAAAAATATGCATTACATGTAATGCACAAACGTCGTGGCTGAGTTGGAAATGCATTACATATAATGCACAGACAGTCAATGTGTTAAGCATGTATGATAAGTTTGAAGCATTTGAAGTTTTGTGGTATTTATAGATTTGGTCAAAGATCATTTTAGGAGAAAGAGTCCCTAAGATGACCCTCTGACCAAATCTATATCTATACTATATATTTTAAGTGTTTAGGTATTATTTGGGGGGTTTGGCACTAATAGCCAAAATACAGGCTTTCTCTTAATTAGGCTACAGATGTCTAATTTAATTGTAAGAAGATAATATAGCCTATAAATAGAGCATATGTATCATTGTAAACAATTATTAAAATAAACTTATTATTATATTATTATTATACTACCATATTTTTTTGACTACAGACATTATGAATAATTCTTAATATACAATAATTTATTGTATATCAGCCAGTATCTTACCTTTAGGCACATCTCGCTTTACATTAACGCCGGGACCGGTGGCCGTCAGCAGCATACCAGCATGCAAGCACGCCCCAGGCTCGTTGTACTCACACCCTTTCTCAAAGTAGGTTAACGCCTCCGCAGCATCGCCCTTCTCCCGCCCACGACCCATTAGCGAATAGTTCCCAATCTTCAGACATGATTTCCCGAATTTATAATCCAAACAGTTGCTCTTAAACACTCTTGCTGCCTTATCAAAATCCTTCTTTATTGCCTCCAAGTAATCACCCAAAAGATGGCATACTTCCGGCTTTTGCTCTTTGTAGCAACCGAAGCGGTACTCAATACCTAAGTTTTCTATGTAATCTTTCACGTCTTCTTCTTGTTTTAAGTCATAAGCCATCGCTATTTCGTAATTAATCGAATTTTTTTGTGAGGTTAGATAACAATACGGGAAATGTCAAAGTCAAACTGATTAGTTTATCAATTTCTAAACAAACTCGTTAACATACTTTTAATTTAAAGTATCGAGTTAAATTATTAAATAATTCACAGTCGGCTTTAATAATTATATAATATTTATTGCGCAAAGCAGTTCTGTGTTTATTTTAGTTAGATATGTTTATTTAATGATTACAATGTGTTCATTGTATTTACCTTTACTTTAGCAGAGTCACCCATTCTTGAGAATTTAACAAAACAGGGAATCAATCGGCGCTATTGCAGTTATCGTCAAGTATGTAGAATCACAGACGGAGCTGGCGATGCACAGACCATATAGTATTCAGACGGTAATCTCCCATAGAAGAAAAATCGCCATACGAATCTGCTTTCTTGAAAGTGACATTTGTTTTTTTTTTAATTTTACCAATTTTTCGCTTGTTGTTATGAGGCTGGGTCTTTTTGCCAAAGTTTGTCGAACCCCGAATACTTTGGAAACCAGCCTTTTAAGCCTTTAACCGACTTAAAAAAAAGGGGTGCTGCTTTAATTCAACCCAAGGTTGTGATTGCGTGATGAAAATAAAAAACCAAAATTATTTATTTATATTTTTATTGTTTTATAAGTTACAAATGCTTTATTTTGCATTGGTGGCAAACTTTTGCTTTCCAACCTAAACACATCTGTGCCCTTTATTATTTTATTTATAATGTTGCACCAATTAAAGTTTGCCACCAATGAAAAAAAATGAAAAAAAGTTTGTAAAGTTCCTTTGAAAAGTTTAGTGCTCTTCAACTGTTTCCGGGATTTAAAATATTCACAGTAGAGCCTGGCACATTTTATTTAAAATAACACGCCTTCTTCTGTGACAAAGCCTCAGTGTAGAAGGAATAACTGCATCTGTAAATAAAAATGTATGATAAGTCAACAAAATATGAGTGTGCTTTGCAGATTGTAAACCATACCATCCGCAACAACCATGGCAAATAATTTAAATAATGTGAACTATATTTACTTAATTTAAATTATTTGCCATAGTAGAGGACATTGTTCAGTGAATACAGCGTGCCTATGTCAATTAATGTCACCATTGCAGCAGCACGCTGTATGTATGTCTCACTACTGGTGAAAGATAATTGTAATAATCAATTTTAATACCTCTTATGATGTGGCTTTGTGAGGCTTCACTTCCACAGCCTGAATTGGAGGGCACGTCAACTAATGATGTTGTGGTGTGATCCACAAAGTTAGCGATAACACTAGCAGCCATAACATCAAAATCTGGAAACAAAAAAAACTTAAATTAAGAATTATACTTCAATCCAGTTTAGATTAGAGTAGTTAGGTTAGAGAAAGATACAGCCCAGTGAAAGATACGATGGATGGCAGAGCCTTAGTAATAGGGTCCCGTTGGCACCCATTTTGGAACCATAAAAATAGTAACTATGTTTATGCTTTCCCATATACTATGTGATAATATCAAGTTATTATGTTGTTTCACTGAACAGTAAAAATGTTAATTACACAGTAGTTTTTATAATGAAGAATTTTTTAATTTTGTCTGGGTATTGTAATAATTTTGCACTTAAAACAGAGCAACATTGATGGACAGACATAGGATACGTTTTATTTTCTTTAAAATGTATGGCTTCTCTGTGAATTTCCACAGTGGATAATTCAAGTTTTGAAACCGAAATAGCAGCAATTTTATTTTTTAATCAGTGCATGAATATTACATGATGTATAATTATATGAGGAATTTAGGAAAAAATGTGTTATACAGGTTAACGTGGTACTTACCAGTGTGGTCAGTGTCCATAGATTGAAACCGAGGAATGCCACTGCTGATTTCGTTATCGGAAAACAGCGTGGGTTATGCGCCAACATGAAGACGAGTCATCGCTTTAGTCGAGACGATAAACTTCTGTTCAAAATGCTTTTAACAGACATAACGCTTGCGAAGATCGTCCACCGTCGTGTCTGTGTTTCGCAGTACTTCACAGTTAATACACTCTAACCACTTTTGGAGTCCTACCTCACGTATGGGAAATTGAAATAATCTAACGTCCTTTCGTTTACTAGCACAATTCACAACACAGCAAGTGCGGTACATACTGCACGTTGTAATTACACTATTACAGGTTTAACTTTGAGAGGATATGTTATGGAAATTAATCAACGTAAATCTTTTCTCGATCAACTGTAAACATAGACCATCAGACCATAAAGTAGTAATGGCGGGATGAAGAGACAACCATAGCTACGATAGACTTACAACAAACAAATATGGCGTCGATTGCACTGGCGACAAAGGGGTAAGGGACGAGGGGCGGTTGTCACTTTGAAGAAATCAACCATAAACAAAATACGTCTATTACTGCCAGGATATTTTGTTCTGAGATTACCCGCCGTGTGGCGATGTAATGTTTAATTAATTTAATTGGTGATAAAATGATAAACTACTACTTCCTAATACAAACACGACCACAGTGTAAAAATATTTTCTCAAGTTATGATTTAGAAGACTACAAAGGAATGCTTTTGTTTTCTTTGCACAAAATACTGCAATATCTCATTACTGCCTCATTTGTAATTGCTTTTACATATTATTTGTGTTACGAATGCTGGAAAATATAATTAGAAAGACTTTTGCTCTGACAGCAATAAAACGCAAAACACTGTCAAAGTTGCAACAGTTGTCAAATAAATTGCAAACCGCAAAACAGCTGATTGGATAGGTAACCCTAGCTAACTACGCTGGCAGAATAGTCAACATCGGCTCAGTTGCCAAAAAAAAAAACCCTAAGCTGCTATGAGTCACCTGGTTCTGGTTTAAATATTATAAGATTATAACACAAAAATATTTATTGAGTTTAAATGTTATGGCACTATTCATCTGGCTAACGGAGACTACTTGCTTATGCACAATCTTGTAGCTAGCAACTTGCTCTGAATTTTGTATGTGCCCGACCCAATTCTCGATAATGGAATGGCAATAGGTATCATGTATATTTTTTTTTTCTTCAGTCTAGGTAACAAACAATTACGCAGTAATGTTTAACATTTAGGTACCTACAGATATTTTATAAAACACTTAACGAATCTCATACGGTGCAACTGAACATTTAGCTTTTTTACGCGACACATGTTGTTTCTGGAGGTTCAGTTAGTAACAAGAGTCGAGTTCATATATAAATCAGCGTGTAGCAGTAATTCTCATCTTCGCTCTTAGTTCATTAAGCTCATCCACTTATAAGTTTTAGATATCACATTCATATAAATGAGAAAGAGTGTGTGGTCTAACAATTTCTTGTTAGACCACACATTATTTTCAGTATTTCCTTGGTTTTTTAATAATTTTAATTTAAACTAGTGGAATAAGCCTTACGTTATAAACTTTTACATGAAGTTTTTACTAGTAGTAACTGAAACGAATGCAAAATTATGTAGTAAACAAATATTTGACATTGACATTTTGACTACGAATTGCTAAACACGAAGCTGCTGCCTGCAGCGAAAGGGTTAACAATTTTTAAAAGTCAAAAAGTTATCTCGTTTTTTTTTTGTCATCAGTTCAATAGGTTAATGCTCCGACTGCCCCAAGGGATATTTATGCAATAATTAGGTTCAATATTTCGCAAGTGCGGCTACTTTTGTGTGATAATATACCGAAGTGAAAAATGACGGAAAATGCAGATTTATTTACAACCCGCATGCGAAAAGCTACGAGGAAAATACACAATATCAGTGATGCCCTAGTCAACGCGAAGTTCGCTCTTTGTAAGTTCTACGACAATTTCTATACAATTGATCTATTCCTTTTACTCTAATAGTAGAAAAAGAAATGAAATAATTTTTCCAAAACCACCTCCCATTTTTCTTTGTCATATTTTTGTAAAGTCATTGTTCTATAAACGCAGTACTTAGTTGTCGCTTTTCTGCCGACAAGAACAATGGCATAACTAACAGATATTTTACACGCGTCGTTTCTGATAATGAGTAGCCTGCTAACAGTAAAGGCCCCTTTTCAAAGGAGAGATAGCAGCATCTTCATGTTGGAACTATTTGGTAGCTTTAAGCAACCTTCTTCATAGGTATTTTGATAGGTTCTGAATTTAGTTTTAATTTGAATGTTTTGTCTATTTTTCGCTGTCACTCTATTTAAAATATTATAATTACAAGCATTAAAATATATATACTGTTATACACATTATTTATTTGGAATTCTAGAAACCCACTAAAAACAATAACCTCCTTTTGGTTATGGGCCCAGAACTCTAGAACTCCAATATTCTTCTTTAATAGTGTGTTTCAGAAATTTTGTGATTAATTTTTCGTATGTACTTCGAACTTCGAACATAAAAAAAATGGAAGAAGATTCTTGCTCAAAACATCTTTCCCATAAGAATGGAAGTAATACTAGTGTAGTACCCCATGTTTCAACTACACAAACTGTAAGTACTCCATGTTTTAACAAATTAGAAGGACGTTCGAACTACACGACATGGGCATTTTCAATGGAGATGATGTTGATTGATTGTGGACTTTGGGATTGTGTTAAGCATCCACCTTTAGATAATAGTTCACAAGAGACGCTTCGCCGTGATGACAGAGCCCGCTCTAAAATTGGCTTGTGCTGCCACGAGAGAGTCTTCTCAAAAATAATGGGATCTAAATCTGCATTTGAAGCGTGGAATAACTTAAGAAAATCATACGCAGACAGCGGACTTGTAAGAAAGCTCACATTAATGAAAAAACTAATGAATTCTCGATATACTGACAACATGGAAAGCTATGTAAATGAGATTATGTCAACACATCAACAGTTACAACAGATTAATCAAAAAGTAGATGATTCATTTCTCGCAATTATTCTACTATGTGGTCTACCAGAGAAATTCAAGCCACTTGTCATGGCATTGGAACATTCCGGCTCTGAACTGACTTCAGATAATGTTGTTGCTGCACTCCTGAAAGAAGACAGCCGTGATCTAGCTGCCTGCAGTGACACGCGTGAAGATAGTGCTTTGGTGATGTTACATAAAAAGTTGAATAGAGACACTAAGAACATATTTTGCAATTACTGTCGTAAACCTGGGCATATAAAAGAAAATTGCAGAATACTCAAAGCCAAATCTCAAAAGGAAAAGGTCAATATTTCTGAGGTAACACTTATGGTTGATGATCAGTCAGTAAGTAATTCTAATTTTGATAATGCTGAAACTTGTGAAACTTTTGTAAACTCTTTTGTTTGTGAACCAAGTTTTGATAAGACGTTTATTGTAAAGAGTGATGACTGGTTTATAGATTCCGGGGCAACGAGTCACATGACTAATAGACGTGATTGGCTATATGATGCTAAACCTATTCAAAAGCGTATTAGAATAGCTAATAATCAAATAATTCTTTCAGATGCCATTGGTACTGTAAAACAAAACACTTCTAATATTACCGATGTTTTGCATGTTCCGAACCTGTCAACGAACCTGCTTTCAGTTAACTCATTGGTAAACAAAGGAAATGTCGTACTTTTTTCGAAATCTGGAGGTAAAATTATTGATGGTCAAACTTGTAAGGTATTTGGAAAAGTTATAAGAACAGCCTCAAACGTAAACGGTATGTACAAACTTGATTTACCTATTGATCAGGCGAATTTAACTGAAGTTACAAATAACTCAGCTTATTTGTGGCACAAACGTCTTGGTCATTTGAACTTCAGATCCATGGAATTACTAAGACTTCACTTAGCTCTTGGTGTTAAGTATCCAAAACCTGACGGATCTATTAAAGATAATTGCATTGCTTGCGTGGAAGGTAAACTTTCAAAGCAACCTTTTAAAATCTCAGATTCAAAATCGTCGAATCTACTGGAAATTATTCATAGTGATGTTTGCGGACCTATGAGTACCCAATCTTTGGGAGGTGCTTCATATTTCGTAACTTTCACAGACGATTTTTCTAGAAAAACATTTACGTATCTTATGAAACAAAAATCAGAAGTCGTTAAAAAATTTTGCGAATTCAAAAACTTAGTCGAGAACCAAACTGATAAAAAGATCAAAGTTCTACGTTCTGACAACGGTACTGAATATTTGAATTCTGAATTTAAAGAAATATTAAAACAGTCCGGTATAGTTCATCAAACAACTGTTCCTTACAATCCAGAGCAAAACGGTTTAGCTGAACGGGTCAATAGAACTTTAGTTGAGAAAGCAAGATCTATGCTATCAGAATCTAGTCTACCTAAGACTTATTGGGGAGAAGCCGTCAATACAGCGACTTACTTGAAAAATCGCTCACCGACAAAGGCTATTAGAGGAAAAACTCCTGAAGAAATATGGACTGGAAGAAAAGTAAATCTTTCACATCTTCGTATTTTTGGATGTAAAGTATATGCGCACATACCTAAAAATCTTCGAAAGAAATTTGATGTTAAGGCCAAACTGTACATATTTGTAGGTTATTGCACCGAAACGAAGGGATACAGAGTAGTTGATCCCGAGCATCCAAAAACTTTAATAAAAACAAGAGATGCCAAATTTTTTGAAAATGACTTTTTATATAAATCAAAGTCAACTAACCAAAACAATATGGTTGATAAAGTTGGAACTCAAGTATCAGAGTCTGTTCCTATTATATTTCAAGAAAATTCTGAAAATACGCCAACTGAAGGAGAAGTCAACAAAATTCTTACTGAACCTGTAATCCAGGAAACTCAAGTTATCGAGACTTTTTCTGAACCTTTAGTACAGGAAACAGAACTCAATATACCTGAAAATGAAAACATTGAAGAGGAATTTCATGACAGTATAGCAGAGATTCCAGATGATACAAACAATCAAGTTTCTCAACCTGATAGGAGATATCCTTTGAGAAACAGAATAAATAAAAAGTGGTCCGAAGATATAGTTCTATATAAAGCTGCAGAAGATGAAACCCCTTCAACCTATAAGGAAGCCATGAATTGTGATGATAAAAATAAATGGAATGAAGCTCTTCAAAGCGAATATGACTCACTTATGAATAACGAAACTTGGATCCTTGTAGATAGACCAAAAGATAGGAAAATAGTTCGTTGTAAATGGGTATTCAAGATCAAGAAAAATGGAAACGGAGAAAACGTACGATATAAGGCGCGATTAGTAGCCAAAGGTTTTACACAAACTTACGGCATAGATTATGATGAAACATTCGCACCTGTGGCACGTCTTTCAACAGTCAGATTATTACTCGCTTTCGCAGCTCAATGGAACATTTCAATGGATCAAATGGATGTTGAAACCGCCTTCCTTAACGGTGATCTTAATGAAGAAATATTTATGGAACAACCTGAAGGTTTCACCAAAGAGTGCAACAAGGGGAAGGTATGCCAGTTAAAGAAAGCACTTTACGGCCTAAAACAAGCCCCTAGACAATGGAACCTTAAACTTAACGAAGCAATGGTGCAACTAGGAATGAAAAGGTCTGAACATGATCATTGCCTCTACTATAAAGTCAAAGGAACTTGCAAATTAATTGTCGCAATCTTTGTTGATGATCTATGCATTCTTAGCAATAGTACTGACATGAAAGAAAACTTTAAAAAGAATATTCAAAATTTCTTTAAAGTCAAGGATTTGGGAAAATTGAAACATTTCTTAGGAATGAGGATCCTTAAAGAGGAAAATGGAATAACCATTGATCAAGAAGAATATATTAAAAGGGTACTAGATCACTTTGCTATGACTGATGCAAAACCTGCTAGTACTCCTGCTGATCCAAATCTAAAATTAGTAAATCCTTCAAATGAAGAGAAAGAGGCAGCTCAACATTTGCCGTATCAGAGACTGATTGGATCTCTAATGTATTTGTCTGTCGGAACAAGGCCAGACATTACACATTCTGTAAGTGTGTTAAGTCAGTTTAACAGTAACTTTGGAACAATTCACTGGAATGCAGCAAAAAGAGTTCTACGATACTTAAAAGGGACAATGCATCTTAAACTTCAATTCCAGAAGAAAAATACACTTGCACTTACGGGATATACTGATGCAGATTATGGTGCATGTCAAATTGACAGGAGATCCTACACTGGATATGTATTTTATTTAAATGGACCTATTTCGTGGGAATCTCGTAAACAGCGAACAGTCGCCTTGTCAACAACTGAAGCCGAATATATGGCAATTAGTGATGCTTCTAAAGAATCTATTTACCTCAAAAACTTATTGATGGAAGTGTTAGGTTTTGACAATGGTGTCTGTATTTACAGCGATAATCAGGGAGCTCAAATGCTAACTAAAAAACAACATTCATCACTCGCGAACTAAGCATATTGATGTAAGACATCATTTTATAAGGGATACTGTCGCTAGTGGTATTATCAATATAAAATATGTTCCCACAAATGAAATGAAGGCAGATGTCTTAACTAAGTTTCTACCGAAGCAAAGACATCTGTGTTTAACAAAAGAATTAGGATTAATTTAACATTAATTATAATGGCCTATTACCTATTCAGAAGTAGGGGAAGTGTTGGAACTATTTGGTAGCTTTAAGCAACCTTCTTCATAGGTATTTTGATAGGTTCTGAATTTAGTTTTAATTTGAATGTTTTGTCTATTTTTCGCTGTCACTCTATTTAAAATATTATAATTACAAGCATTAAAATATATATACTGTTATACACATTATTTATTTGGAATTCTAGAAACCCACTAAAAACAATAACCTCCTTTTCTTCATGAACAATATGATGCAATGTATATGAGAGGGCAATTTCTTTAGAAAAATCAGCCTCATATGCTCTTACTGCTGGACACAGGCTTCCTCTCTTTGAGAGGGTGATGGCTGTAATCTACCATGCGGCCCAAGTGCGGGTTGGTCTAGGACATGCCGGTTCCCTCACGATGTTTTCCTTTACCGTTTTGAGAGCAGTGCAGTGGTGAAAGTTCCTGGCTGGGTTCGAACTAGGCTTGCCAATCTTAATGCATGTATTTATTTATTATTACTTTTTTTTTTAAACCCCACTAGGAATTTCTCCTGTGTTGTGGGTACATTTTACAAACATTAAACTTACATACACGAACAGCCAGACCCGGAACAACTACTTGTAGGTTATACAAATATTTCTTCAGCAGCAGTGCAGCAGTTAATCGCTTAACCACTGCGCTAACCGTGCTGTCAAAATTTACTTTACCAAATTTACCGGGCCTTTGGCAATAAAAAAAAAAGCGGGATTCAGCTGTCAGTGTATAGGGAGGCGAAAAGTACAATTAGAAATAATTTTAAATGGTTTCATTGAATGTTTTACTTTGGCATACAAGTACAAGACTTACAACATAGCAAAAGTTGAAACAATAAGGGAATTTAATAAAACATAAAATAGAAATGGGCAGGTCATATTTCGAGATATAGAGATCAAAGGTGGACTTTGGAGTCAACGAAGTGGTCTGGACCGGGAGGCAAGAGGAGCAGGGGCAGACCACGCAAGAGATGGGCGGATGACATCGTTGAAGTAGCTGGTCTGAGTTGGATGGAGTCGGCCCAAAACAGGGAAAATTGGCACGGGATGGAGGAGGCTTTTACCCAAAAGGGATCCATATCCAAATAAAATATATACCTAACTACGAATTTGTAAAAATATAATATGTAAAGAAAATATGGAATAAATGAGCTTTATTATTATTATTATACAAGTACAAGACTTACAACATAACAAATGTTGAAACAATAAGGAAATTTAATAAAACATAATAACACTATAACTTCTGCCCGAAGGTTTAGCCATAGGTACGATAGAATGGGACAATTGGCGTCCCGCACACGTCTTTCGCGGGACACATCCTCTAAATCTCTAGAAACGGGACGTCCCGGCTCTCGAGGAACGGTTGGCAAGCTTAGTTCGAACCCTCAATCTACAACTCAAAAAGTTGAGGCTGTTACCACTAGGCCATCACTGTTTGCAGCAATTTCTTTGCTCATCTTGTATTGGAGGTGTCAAGGGAAGCCTATAGCCTAGGGAATTTATTAAATTTGGTGCACTTATAGGTTAAACTACAATCAAAATCCACAAAGCCATAATTTGAATTAGAAACTCCTTTGTGCAATTTTTTTTCTTAGTTTTTCTTAGCAATGATGGCAAGTTATCTTCAATATTTGCCTTATAATATAAATGTTTCAGCATTAAGAGATGAAGAAGTATGGGGAGGTGGTCTGTTCATATTCTACCACATCTTCGGCTACCTGGAAGATGCTAAGGAAAGGCTGAAGATGGCAGATTTTGACAAACTGTTTTTCAATAAGGCTCTTTACAGGTTTGTTCTACTTTGCAGTACAAAATAATAGCTTTTTATTAAATGCTTATGAAAGTATCTATACTAATATTATAAAGCTAAAGAGTTTGTTTGTTTGTTTGTTTGAACGCGCTAATCTTAGGAACTACTGGTGCGAATTGAAAAATTATTTTTGTGTTGGATAGCCTATTTATCTAGGAATGCTTTAGGCTAGATAATATGCTAGGTCACTTTGGGGCCGAGCAATAAGAAATTGACGGGTTATTTGATTAATTTCACAGGACTAAACTAAAATTTATCTTCTGTCCTTTTTTAATGAAATAGAAAGAAAAAGATGCACTGAACTTAAATTTAGTTTAGTTTGTGAACTAGGGAATCGGCACCACTACCCGTTTTACAAATAAACGCGGAATAAAGTTTTACTAGGGATAACTTCGGTATAACCATACATTCTTGACATTAATACATAGCATAACTTTATTCCGCGTTTATTTGTAAGGCGGTAAATCTTTTACTACTATTACTATACTATTTATTAGGTACACCTCTACCCAACCCTTCATGGAAAACTGGTGTGATGTTCTGTTATTCTATTATATTATCGCGCGCTTTACTTGTGGCTACCGAGTGAAACACGCTGTAAATGTGTGTGTAAGCACAGGAGCTCCCGGTACCTTTCGAGACAATGGCGAATCGGATGTATGTGTATGTTGCGTGCTGAAGCTACTCGTCTTCACGCACACATTCACAGAGCGTTTTGTACACTTGGTTACCTTATGTGAAACGCGCGTCACTTCGTGAGAATAAAAATACTATACTACAACTTTTATTATAGCTCTAACACTGCAATTACATTGCCCAACATACTCTAACCAAGAGCTTTATGAATTACAGAAAGAAAGCATTTGAAGAGGACCTAACACACTACCTCGGTGTAGACTGGCAGACAATACCTAAGGCCATGGCTTTAGAGAACTACATAGAGCATCTGCAAGAGCTTGAGAGGTCTAATCCTAGACTGTTGATGGCGTATGCCTATCATTTGTACTTGGGACTGCTGAGCGGTGGACAGATCCTGGCTAAGAAACGGAGGATGTTTGGTGATGGTAAATATCATTATTTTGTTAAGATAGCTGTTAGTATACAGCGTTATTGGTAAAACAATAACAAACTCTCAGGACTATAATACTAACATCATAAACAACAACTTTTGTTCCGTGACTTTTAATACTTCATCACACTTTCATACAAAAAAAAATTATAAACTCGTGTCATTAAAAACCCTCGCCTGCGGCTCGGGCTTGTTAATGACAGCTCGTTTGCAATAACCTACTTTCGACCCTTGTATCACAATGTACTAAAATTGAACACTCAATGTATACAACAACGAAATTTCGAAGGTTTGTTTTACAACATGTATTATGTTTTGTATAAAGTCATAGAACAAAAGCTTTTGTTTATGATGTCAATAATGCAGTCTTGCAAGGTTGTTAGTGTTTTACCAATAACCCTGTATAAGTATGTGTGATCCTCATGTTTTGCCATATTATTATGCTGCAGCAGGTCCAATTTAACTTTTTTTTTTCCACAATTAATTTACAAAATAATTCCTACAACTTAATAAAAAAAATTGTGAGTCTTCCACTCTGCTAGATCGAAAAGACTTGAAGGAACATTGTCATTGTGATTTTGTTCTTGTTGTTAGTTGTGATAATCTATACAATTCTTTTATTTTCTTTGCTTATATAGTTAGTGTGGTATGTATGTATCTATGTATCTATTATATAGCATATATCTGTGTATCTAATATAGGATATTGTACTGTTATACTTTTTATTTGCACCAATGACAACCCCATTTTATGTCCAGAAATTCACTGTCTATGCCAAGGTTGCCTGGACGAGATCGCAGTATGCGATAAGGCTGCCCATTTTATAGTGTACTAGCAGCCCGTCCCGGCTTCGCACGGGGTAGACAATTATCATTTTAAGACTCATTTTTCTACACCTTCGGTTACATTGTTCAAATTTTACCAAGGATCCCTAATTTTTTTCAAAATGAAATGTAGCCTATGTCAAATTGGAAGAATGTAGCATTCTATTGGTGAAAGAATTTTTTAAATCGGCCCAGTACTTTTTGAGCCTATTCATTACAAACATACAAAAATAGGTACAAATCTTTCCTCTTTATAATATTAGTGTAAGTGTAAGTGTATGTATGTAGATTAGTGTAGATAAGTTTTTCTTTTCTTTTGTAATGTGTAATCTGATGTACAATAAAGTATATATAAATAAAGAATAAATAGATCTTGATCCAATATTTGCAGACAAAATGGGGATCGATTTTATAAGTTAATCTATATTATTTTGTGGGAGCCAAAAGTACACACAGCGTCATTATGTGCTAACCCCTCAAGTTTTAAAATGTTACCCTGCTACAATTTTGAATTCTTTACGAATAATCTAAAGAATACTTCAAAAAGAGTTCATTAGTTCGACTTGGATTCGAACCATCGCCTTACCGAACGTCGTCGTACTCATATAGGCAGTTTGACGCACTAGCCAGTGAGCCCGTTTGAAATGCGGTGAAATTGTTATCTACTATCGTCTGAGTCAGTTTATCTCTAACTTTGCAAGCACATTCAATCCAAAAATACGTTTTTGTTGTCTTCCGTAAGCCCTTCAAGAGTCGAAAACTTTGAACTTTAGGGCTCTAAACGAATTGTATCAATTTGGTTTCAGAAAATACCAAAACCGAAACTTATACAGACAAAGTGACTGACTTCACTGGAACTGACATCGCTCAACTAAAGAAAGACTACAAGCAAGCTATGAACGAGATCGCAGAAAAAATGACCGAGGAAGAGAAAGCAGCATTCATTGAAGAGAGTAACAATGTTTTTATTATGAATAACCTGATTGTAAATTCGGTTGGTGGACAGAATAAGGTTCTGTATAATCTGTTGTATAAATTCTCCACAGTTGTTGCGATTATTGGCGGTCTTGTTATAGCGTATAAGTTGTATAAGTGACCTACGAAAGTTTATTGCATCTGTAGAGTATTGTTTATGATGAAACATATTATATTGTCTGTGTACAATTTTGTCTATTACAGAGTAAGACGGGTTTGCCAGCCTTTTGATCAAACTCGTTTATATTAAAAACAAGTATGGGCATTTAAAAATTTGCCCTGTATTTGTATGCAGCTTATAAAAATAAACTGCATTTATTTATTCAGAATAATCTTATCACAATGTATGGCAGACCCAGTAGTTAAAACCATTGTGAGCACCATTTTAACCCGTTTGCAATCGTAAATAGATAACTCCTAGATTTGACTTTTAAATGTTCCAATAAGTAGTCCTATCGAGTCTTCACTTCTTATTTAAGATCTAACTGTTTGTAACTCTGTTAGGAAATAGTGTAGAGAATTGTGATAATGTTATTTTGTTCTAAGATTTTAAGACTTATGTAGTAGTTGTTAATAAATTCCTTTTAAAAACTCCTATTTTTCATTTTGCACCATTTTATTTCGTCGGCTGAATTTTGCAAACACTGCCTGAAACCAGACGCGTTGAAGCAGCAAATTAAATATTAAAACAAAAAAACCACTTATAAAAATATTTTATTGCCTCATATTCTATCGAATGTCATACTTATAAAATAATTAAATATATACACAGCAAACATACTACATGTCTACATCGTCACTGCATTCTAAAATAAACACTACTGTTAAGTAAATAAGGTTTCAAATAAGTTGTATTTCTTAAAACATAAATTGTTTGTAGTACTTTACGTTTATTTTGTCCTTAAAATACATTGAACTATTAAACTACTATTTGAACTGTTTTCTTAGATCAATATTTTTTATAATTACGTCTATATCACTTTATTTGGAACTCTTCCGAAAAAACATACTTGAATGTTGGTTATTATTCTAAATAGATCTTAATTTGGACAGATCCAGAACGTTATACTAGTAGGTAAACATTTCAAAATTAAGGACCTTTTAAGGGGTTATTTCAGCCCTTAATTTAAATATCTCACTTTATTTTACGATAATTTTGTCCAAAATTCCTGGCTTTTATATTAAAGCAGGTTGTGTAACTAAATCTATTATTCTAATAACGGTTCTTATCATCTGAACGAGGGTAACGTAGGAGGTTCCATCGCCATATCGATCAGTTCGTCGATGTCATCAGAGTTGAAGAATGAGAGCTCCAACTGTGAACAAAAACAGTTATAGAGAAAATTTTATACAACATTGATGCATGGGCTCCTGGCTAGGTAGACTAGGATATAAAAAGGAATAGGCACTAATACATATTATAAAGAAGTAAACTTAATTAATTATTTAAAGATCAATTAATTATTTAAAGATCAATTAATTATTTAAAGATCAATTAATTATTTAATTAATAATTAAATATTTAATTATTAATACGTTAAACCGTTGGTCCCCGCTGTCATTCACGGATCTTTGACACTCGTTACGGTTCGTCAGAAGCCTGAAATTTTGAAAACCAGTCTTACCAAGGGGTATCGTATTACTCAGTAACTGGGCTGTGGAGGTCAGTCGCTCCATATAAAATACTGCGGCGGTGTCGGCGCGTCCTCAGTCTACATACTCACCAGTCTCTGTGTGTCAGCACAAGGCCTGCACGTGAGGCGTCCCTCACTGCACTCGCACCTGGGCGGTGCACCACATCGCGCCGTGGCGGTGGCGGCGCGCGCTCCTACGACGGTGGAGAAGCGACGCGCGGTAGGGCGGTCGCCCTGGAGCTTTGCGCCCGCGAATATTGTGCCTAGAGGAAGGTTTAAAAAAGGCATTTTAATAGGCAAATTATTTGTAAAATAAGTGAGTTTTTTGATGATATGTTTATTTATATTTACGGCGGAAATTGTCAAACAGTAACTTTTGACGTGAATACGTCTTTAAATTTGCTTTCATAGTGGGAGACGATTCAGAAAACTGATGACAGCAAAATTGGGGGATACGATACAGTTTGGTGTTGCAGCTACATACATATCTATCATCTACATCTAAAATTTCTTTACACCACTCGATAGCTAAAGGATCAAAGAATTCGTTACGTAGAGTGGGGAAAGTGACGCATCGAGCGCGGCGGAGGGGGAAGCGCCGTCATTTTCAGATCGTTTCGGTGAGTCACATAATTTCCGTTTATTATAATTTTGTCTCGGAGAAGCTACGACGTTCGTTTGAGTTTCAATCGCCAGGTCTCGTCAAGGTCTATCGATTGCGTATATAAAACATATGTGTGAAATAGTTATAGTGAATACATATAATTATATAGTGTTAAAGCAATTTTTTTAAATAAATAATGCAATATCGGCCTATACTCGACAAAAAGCCAAATCAAAATATAGAGATTGTATACGATTAGAAAGAGCTTCTCAAGAATAATCCAGTGATACCTATAAAACACTATATTATAAAACAGTGAAGCTGTGCCGGGAACGTGAAAGAATTAAGGCGTCCGAGCGGTTCAACGACGGCGTCAGTACATCCTTGTTTCGTAATTTTCGTATCACAGACCCATGATTAATAATGTTATAACACAGTAATTATTTGTTAACTTGATTTCTATCCTGAACCCGGCGAAAGGAAAATGTTGCAATCACAAATAAAACATGGAAATCCGATGGACTTCTTAGTGTTAAAAAATTATTACATATAATATGCTCAAAGAAAATATTACCCATTATGTAAAAGTGTTCAGGTAAAACACACGGCCGTATCCACGACACAGCCACTCCCCGATTTTTAATGGAAAGGAATGTTCATTTTGCGCTCACGAAAATGATTAAAAGGGGACGCGCTAAGGTAGCCCGTGAAATTCAAATTTTCTTACGTTTTGATTTGATCATTAGACATTATAATTTATTATTTTCTTCAAGGAGCTTGTAAAAAAGCATTCTAAAACTCTATGATTTATGTATACTATACCGTTGGTCTCCATAGCCAGTGAGGTACAAAGTCCGAGCTTCTCTTTAGGCAGTTTCACTTGTTTCCTGAGCGCTGCGTCACCCACTAGTCGCTCGTAGTCCTTATTTGTGTAGGCTAGTGTGTTGTCGACGCCTGAGTAAGAGAAAGGTCCAAAAAGTTATTTAATGTAATATAGTTGTTCTTTATTTCATTAAGGTACATATAAATTACATTTTTTATATTAAAATAAAAAAGATATAAAAAATTGCCGGTATCGGCAACAGGGTCCCTATATTATATAATTTATTTGTCCATTACCTTTTGGACAGAGTAATACAAACATAATTAATTACTATTTTTTTATTGTTATTGTCGTTTGACAAGATTTTAAACGTAGAATCAATATTTAAAATCAATCCTTTGGGTTAGGTTAGCTAGAACAGTGGCCATTAACGCCACATCCCCTCTATTGTTGGTGAATCTTCTGGGTTAGGTTAGAACGTGTATTATCAAATTGCCCAATTGTCATGTAGCAACATAATAATGACCGTCCAATTATGGATTGCAAATATTCGATAATTTTAGTATTCGAATATTGAATATTCGAATGCTTTTTCAGCCTTATTCGAATATTTCAGAAAAATAAGTACTTATATAGTTTGTCACATTTGTCAGATTTCTTGAAAAACTTCACTACTTTTCTTACTTTGTTAATCAGATCTTTATATTCGACATTGAGTATGGGTTCACTTCTGAAAATCACATTCCGATCGACTACAAAGCCTTATCACTTTCATTTGTTTCTTCGTCTTCTGATTCATCTACCTCTGTATCTTCTGTTTCTACTGGAACTTCTTCTGTGTCTATTTCTTCTAACTGTTCATAATAAGTAATGTTCAAATGTTCGAATATTTTATAATTTACTATTCGAATATGAATTTCAAATGGATATTCGAATAATTCGAATATTCGATTGCAATCCCTACGTGCAATGTGAAAAATAATGAAGTTAAGATAGTAATTAATCACTTAGCCCGATAAAGCTAGACATTATTTATAATGCTCGTACATTATTAATAATGCCCGCATTAATCAGCTGGTCCATAACATATATATTACGAGTATATGATAGTCGCGCGGTAAACTCTGATTGCGCGATGCAGAATTTGTGACGTCAGGTCTTTGATGCGTAGTTCGCATGTGATGTTGTAGATACCGCTACAAACTTATGTAATGTTTACTTACCAAACAAGTACTTAGCCGCACGTTTCTTGGACAGCATGAAGTCATCGTCCATCAGAATGTGCAACGTCACAGAACTCTCCATAAGGTTGTGGTAGATCGTTGAGTAGTCCAACTGGAGAGTTATAAAACCTTCATTATAAATAGCTTTGGTGGAGATGGACAGGCCACATGTTAAGAGGCATTCAATACCAGCGGAGTAAAGTTGTAACAGAATGGTACCCCAGAGATGGCAAAAGGAACAGGGGAAGATAATATATAAGGCTAGCTACTGCCCGCGGCTAAGGCTTAGCCCGCGTGGCCTTTTCTATAAAAATAAATAAAATTGAAGTGTCTGTTTGTAATGTTTTTTTAAATCCATGCGAGCGAACCCGCGTGCAGCAGCTAGTCTAAAATAAAAGTAGCCTAAGTTATTTCTTATAACATCAGATATCTGCCAATGATAGTCCCGTCAAAATCGGTCCAGACGTTTTGAACATTAGCCTCACTGTTGATCTCACTACAAAGAAAGTTTAATTACTACCTAATAATATAACTTACTTTACTGGTAGCTAATTATAATAAATGTTTATATATAAAAAAATTACGATAGCAATGTGCCAAATATGTAATTTTAAGTACCTAATAAAACTAATTTGGATTGAAGTTAACAGTATTTAATTGCTATCTACTTATCTTTAAAATTTCATATACGTAATGAAATGTATATTGATATAAAAGTTCCGTTCAAGATCCGCCAATAAGTAACGGATACGGATATGGATATAGATCTTTTTTCTCCCTCAGATATCGGCCGATACAGATTCGGATACGGCTATCCGGGCAACGGACACCGGCACCGGAACCTACACTGTCACATGCTATCTATTACTTCCAGAAACCAGGGATAGCTTTTGTCACCATCTGAAGTTCACTTTAGTTTACGTTTTAGAAAGCATTACATAATTAACAAATAACTAATATTATAAATGCGAAAGTAATTTTGTCAGTTTGTTACCTTTTCACGCCTAAACCACTGACCGATCGTCCTAAAATTTTGCATATACGTTGTTAGGTGTACAGACACGGACATAGGGTACCTTTCATCCCAACAAAAAATACTGTTCCTGAGGAAAACAACAATAACGTTCTTATGATAATAGATGGTGCCACGTGTCTTTCAAATCATGATTTAATTCTATTATTATATAAACTTTAGTAGTGTATTAAAGAGTTAAAAAAATCGAAATTAATGCGAGCGAAACCGCGGGCAAAAGCTAGCTAACAAATGAAATAAAAAACTTACTCTCATAAAGGCGGAGTCACACTTGGAGCAGGGCATGAGTATGAACGTCCGTGGCACGGCCGCGCGGAACGGCAGCTGTGTCGCGAAGCTTAGCGCCGCGAACATGTCTGTACGAGTCGTGCGGTTGCCGCGGACGAGGTCGGATTTGTCTGTTGAATAGATAAACAGGATAGCATTAATTAAGTTAATCAGATACACTTCACAGTCATCTTTTCATCAGACAGCTCACGAAAGGAAAGAAAATTTGTTTGGGTCGCTGTCACCGGATGCGGCTAAAAGGACTATAAAAAAAGACGATGCAGACATAGAGCGAGAACGCAGGGTGTTGTCTGTAAGGACTTATATGATGGCCCGCAGGTTTGCTTGTTGTACCACTGAAGTGAAAACGACATTGTTCAGAGCATATTGTACATCTTTCCAATTTAAATTTATCAATTCCGGAATCGCGAGACTTTTACTATCGATACAAAACTGAATTCCATAATAGCCAACACGTCAACTTCAGGTAAATATCCATCCGAATATCCTATCACTGCCTATAACTCAACAAGAACACTGTATGAGACTCATCTAGATTAGACTAGTGGTTGCCTGAAGACAAGCGTCACTATCCGAATATCCTGTCACTGGTTATAAGTTTAATATGTACAATTAAAAGAAGATACGTTAATGGCATGTTCTTGTGCTCACCAATGATAAAGTTGTCCAGATGCTGTGATATCTCTATAGAGTTGGTGAACACCTTGTTGTTGACGTACAGCGAGCGCGGGCGACGGTACACGCCGCGACCGCCGAAACCTACGATGGCATACCTGTACAAATAAATAAAAATATTGATAGAAATTTTTGCGTTCAGTATTCATTGATCTTGGTGGTGTAATTGATAAGGTCGAAGGCAAGGTAACGCTTATCCTCTTTTTTTCCAAAGGAGCCATTTAAGTATTACGTTAGCAGAATTTTAGTAAATTTGAACCCTCACCTCCCCCTTGTCAGCAAAAGTAATTTTAGCGTTCAGTATTCAGTCTTGCTGGTGTAATTGATAAGGTCGAAAGCAAGGTAAAACACTAGTCCTTTTTTTTGCCAAATGAGCTATTGAAGTACTACGTTAGCAGAATTTTAGTAAATTTGAACCCTCACCTCCCCCTTGTCAGCAAAAGTAAGCAAAGCTCATATCCCCCCCTCCCTATGTTTACGTAAACATTGTTTTTAATCTGTTCAGGTTTCTTTATTGTTATTCATGAGCCTATTAAGTATTAAGAAATTTGTCTCACCTATTATCGGACAGCCCGTTCGCCTGCAGCTTGATATCGAAGGCTTCAACAAAGAGGTCCATGTTCTTGCTCTTGCGCAGGTTCTTGTTGCAATGTTGCGCTTCCACTATAAACACCACGTCGGTCGAGTTCGGGATGTATTGTAGGATGTGGAACGAGCCCTCTTCTATTATGTCGCCTTGGGGGGTTGTGCATCTGGGGGTTGGAAAAAGAAACGTTACAATGTACGGTCAACAAAAGAGATAAGTAACCATAGCTTACTACTTATAAGTAGCTTTGTGGCATTAAGTCCGCTTATGTACACACGGTTACATATCAAGCTATACAAATCCAGTTTACGATGGTCTCGTATTGTATAAGATTTCCGTACAGTGAGAGATCAGCTTATACTGGAAATCGTATAGCTTGATATGTAGCCGTGTGTACCACTATTGAACATGAAATTAAAATAAACAAATAATAAGTATTTTCTATGCCATTTTACATATGTGTGTGTTCAATACTCAGGCATTGTAGGTCTGAAGGAGTCTTATATTTACATAGATACGCGTGAAAACATTACCGTCTTTGCTGTCAAAAACAAGTTATAACGCAAGCAATTTCATGGCTGATTACTTAACTCTTTTGTTGACTGTACATAGATAGTATAGTTTTATTTTATCGAGACGAAGAAATTGAAACTCCAGTTCCGAACGCGTTCTTCCGCCGAAGGGGCAGACAGGCGTGACGCAACACTAGTAAAACAATTTTTATGAAAACTTCATGGAGATTGTTCTACGAGAATCGCGTCGCACCGTCGCGTCGCAACTGTCTGCGGGAGCCTTTACTTTACGGTTTCGGGCATATGATCTGCCCAGGTGCTTTTCGTTGCGAGATATAATTAAGGCTTGCACAGACTGGCGGGATAGTTAGCGCGACCCTTGTCGCGCCAGCAATATCGCGCCAATGTTTGGGATTCATTATTTTTACGAGTGTATTATGCAAGCAGGGTGTAATCTACAAATCAGAGAACTCAATGTAAAACTTGATTTGAAGAGGCATTCGAGACACTACCTATACGGTCTAGGTATACTCAGGACAGGATGGATCTAGCGTTGAGTCTTTGTTCTTGTAATTAGGCCCATTAGAAATTAGAGTTTTGGCATTTTGCATTTTTGGGATGCCCGTCTAGTTTTAGTTTCGGAAACGGAGTTGTTATTAATTCTGTTTGGGGGAATACCGAAACGTTTATACAACGTGTTTTTTTTCATATCCCATAACTCTTGGGGTTATATTCTATGAGTAAAAATAATACAAAAGTCCTAGATTATGTGATCCAAAAATGCATAGTTTCGAAGATAATTATCAACAATCACATTAATTTAGGTCAAAAATTGTCACCCGTATGACGAATTGTTACTTTTGCGACGTTGCCAAACTGATGAAACTGTGACCCTCGATGTATGTAGGTATCTAAGTTTCATTGATAAATACGAGTAATTCATTTTCATTCAAACCAATCATTAATATTTAAAGCTAAGAAAATGCGACAGTGTCATATTTCACGTAAAGGTGTTTTACATTAATAATCGTGACTTTATCGAATAATTTTTTAAGAAAAAAAAAATTATTGCATTAAAATATAATTCATATGCCAGTATATTCTACGGTCTCATTCCTACCCTAGAATTATGGGATATTAAAAAAAAACACCTTGTATAAGTAACTTGTAAACCGGTATAAATATACGACACGTGTAACACTTACTGATGACAGTGGTCAGGCATATGCGTGGGCACGTGTTGGTGTAGACAGAGCTCCTTGTAAGCACTCGCTAAAGCACATGCTGCTCCGCCCGACATGCATTCCGCGTAGAACGGTAGCGAAGGTATCTATAGAAGAAAACCGGTTTCTTAGTTACAACATTATATTTATTTATAACGAAAGTGTTTAAGAAAAAGGTAAGATGGTAAATCTTAACATTGCCAAAGACATAGCAACATAGCTTTCGTTGCATGCGATGAAATAAAGTTGAAAAAAATAATACTTTAAACCATAATCTACGAGAGCATCAATAGAGGCATGAAAATTAGATTATTTTTTTGAAATTGTATTTTAATGTGTGCAATATTAATATTTATTTGGCTATGAAAACAACAACAACATTGCTACTGTAAAGTTCGATATTTTCGTGAACACTGGAACAAACAAGAAGAAAAAAAAAAAAAAAACTAAGCACAAAAAAAAAATGTGGTTATCATAGACCTGAAAACACTTTCGTACTAACTCGTATATATTTTTTTTGCGCGGTTTTCTCACGTTTAACCATGAGAGGTTGAGACTCTTTAACCGGACTTTCCTGTGGTTCCCTTAAGCTCCTAACGAAACTTAATGCCTCCAGCCAGGGCGTAAAAACTTATAAACTAAACGACTGCGCTTAAGGGCACCCCCTGTGGGGTACCAACCTCGGCTTAGGGCAGAGTCGGAGAGAGGATGGCAAGGGACCGTCGGTGGCTGGATAAAATCAGGGTTATGATTATTATCGGGGAATTTAAAGCTACAGGCTCAGCTATAACGCGTGCTGGCGCTTCGTTTACGGGCAAGGGTCGGGGAGGACTATTTAGTCGGGGAATTCGCGCAGGGTCTCGGCGGCGAGATCGGAATTACGGTCGTGTATTGTGTATTATTTTACGAATTGTACTCGTTTCCCTACTACTCTCCTGGAGGAGAGTCGTGGGGTCGTCTGGGTCGGTCAATGACTAACTCGTCTAAGCAAAAAATTTCATATAAATGAAATCATAAAAAAAAAATTGTAAAAATACTTACCACGGAGAAACACGGATGTAAAGGTGACACCTTATTCTGGAAGAATTTCTCGCACTGCGTGTCATTCTTTAGATCTTTGTTCTCAATGTTAGTAGGGTTGGCACTGGGTACTATATTCCAACTGTGTCCCAGCGTTGGGATTGAAGTCGTGAACGTGTTATTGGGCAAGAGGAGATCGTCGTATTGTTCGTTGTTGTAGGTTCCTAGGAGGCCGCCTAAGGTTGCGTAGTACCAGCCTAACAGGATAAAAATAGAGAGTTAAAGAAAGAAAGAATAATGTTTATTTGGTCACAGTTCGTGAAACACAAAATACAAATCTATATATATTATTCTTCTGTGCGTGTATGACTTAACTCCTCCTAAACGGCAGGACCAATTTTTTATTAATATTATTATATTAATAATAAATAATAATATAATTAATATTATTACAACTACAACTATACTACTATAATTATATTATTTTATTTATAATTTTATATTTTGATTTTATTATTAATATTATTATTTTTATATTTATAAAAAACATATATATATATATATATATAAAATATACTAACATAGTTTAAGTAATACTAACAAATTATGGGTAATGCGCTTGAATTAAAGATGTATAAATAAAAAAATTCAACCGTTGACGTGAAATGTAATACAAGTTTATTACACAAAGTTGTCTACGTACCTGAAACCTGTAGTTTACAAGTATGGAACAGCAGATTGCACTGTATCTCCAAACCATTATGTCCTTGTACAGAAAGCGTGTCCGTTTGTCTGTCTACCACGAGACCGTCTACCAACGCGGGCAGGGTTAGTACTGTGTGTCCTATTGATACTTCCTGTGAAGAAATGGGAGGGTCAGTAAAAAGTTATTGTTGAATGGGTAGAACATCAATAGAAACGCTATAGTACTAGTCCAACAAGATCCTTCATCAAGAATCCTCCACATAGCTGTCGACTGGTAATGTATTCATGAGACTGGTGGTATTGCCACGTTGTATGACAATGCTTAGCCTCTGGCCACGGTAAAAGCCAGCCTTTGGATCACGGGAAGTGTCAACCAGCCTTTTGGAGATTTCATTGAACAAACCATGAGTAAGACCCCACGGCCCGGGGTGTTTCAACCCCAAACGGCTCGAAAGTATAATTACCGATAAGGTTACTATACTTTCGCCGCTTGAGGTTTTCCGCAGCCGCAGCAGCAGTGCCAGCACAGCACACCGAGCCAGGAAGATGGGATGGCGCAAGAGTATCAACACACGTTGCGTCCCACACTAAAAGCAACCTTCCAAGGAAATAAAGACATGCCGTTCGATCTCTTGCCATCTTCGCGTGCCAAGCCACTAATAATATACTATTTTAAATAATCCAGCAGATTTCTCAGGGGTGACTACTCCGAAGAAATAGCGAAATAAACTCAGGGGTCAGTCTCTTTTAAAATCCAGACATAATCTTGGTTAGATCATGTGAGGACCATGTAGATCCGTGTCTGAAATGGTCTTTAGAGGGAAAGAACCACAAAAATTTTAGTGGATCTATCCAATCAGTGGTCATCGATCGTCAGTTTAATACAAGCATTTATCAGTGATTGTGTAGCTGAACATGTACAACTCAGGACTTAACATCTAGAACTCTCAAGAGCAACTTGATGCTTTTAAAGGCTAAAAGTCTGCTACACTTACCTCTCTATACAAATCAATATGCACAAGAGTCCTCCTCGTCATCACGATGAGGTTGTACCTCCCCTGGTCGTTGCTCTCCATGAGTACGGTAAAGTTGTCCTGTCTGTAGTCCTTGCTTAGGAGGAACGTGCCCGCTTCTGATATTGTGAAGACTCGCTTATCGAATGTTACTAGAGTACCTTGGCCGGTCATCATTGCCATGCCTGGAAGAAGAGTTGGGAGTTGAGTGAGTTCTTCAATCTATATTATTTTAATATTATAAAGCTGAAGAGTTTTTTGTTTGTTTGAACGCGTTAAGCTCAGGAACCACTGGTTGGAATTGAAAAAATCTTTTTGTGTTGGATAGTCCATTTATCGAGGAAGGTTATAGGCTATATAACATCACGCTATGGCCAAAAGGAGCAGAGCATAAATGAAAAATGTTGCAAAAACGGGAAAAGTTATTCATTTTTGAGAGCTACCGTTGCGTGCGCTGCGTAAACGGTTTAAGTTACGCAAATATCATGTATGATGGAATTGTTCCTCTTTAAAAGTTCAAAAAAAAGTCCGTGACAGCATATGTCCATCTTTTAAGATTAACTCACTATAACCTTTTTTTATGGTAATCAAATTTGTTCGAAATTAATGCATTATTTGCGAAGGAGTTTTATCAACATAATATTAATCCTTATCCAAATAAATATGTTATTGATCACAAGTATTCAAATGTAAACAAAATTGTCATTGACATCACTTGATTTCAATCAACATCTTAGGAATATCATAATTTTAAAAGAACTCCGCAACAAAATAAGTGGGTATGTTCGGATTCACGTGCGCATGACGAACAAAAAAAAATTATTTTAGTGTTGGATAGCCCATTTATCGAGGAAGGCTATAGGCTATATAAAATCACGCTACGATTCTTAGGAGCCAAGCGAAAAGAACAAAAGTCAGAAAGAACGCTAAGCGATAACGAAGTTATAGCGCGAGCGAGTGACGGGATACGACACGGGTAAAATGGGTCGATTATTCCGCTGGATAGAAATGTTCTTTGGACCAATTAGGCAACGAAACTATTGCACGTTAGAATATTCTTTGTAATTCATTGAAATATAATTATTATTAGGAAGCTTACGATCACTTGGGTCGACTCTGGTTATAGCGAGATGTAGCATGTTTGTTTCTTGGCTTTTAGCGAATATGTTAAACCTAGCACTATCTGCTACAGCTTAAACAATTTAATTGCATAAGTTTCCGATTAGGAGGTCTACACAGAGAAATAAATCTTTTCTATTCATATGCTACGTTTATGTATGCCGAAAACCCAGCTAGAATTTTTCATCTTTCTAAAAAAAAAAATCTTGTAGTCTTTTTATATTTATTTTTCGATGGGTTTGCTCTTGACTCTAGTCTAGGTCAGAGGTGACAGAGACAAAGTCGACGATGGAGTGAGCTTACACAGAAGAATTCTGTTCACTCTCACTTTGAATAGATAAGGGTTGTATGCGTTCGGAAACAGACGCAGGCAGAGAGTTCCACTCCTTTGCTGCGCGCATTTTAAAAGACGTTTGAAAACGCTTAGTGCGAGTTGGTGGAATATCAACTAGGTAGGGGTGGTAAGTTGCAGTGCGTCTAGATGTCCGATGGTAGAAGGGGCCGGTGGAATGAGGTCGTAGAGTTCATGGGCACTCGCCGAAGTACAATCTGTAGAAGACCGACAAGCAGGCAACCTTGCGGCGATGAGCCTAATGTAATAATAATTTAGAATCTAATGGTTGTTCTTTACACAAAACAGGGATATCCAGTCGTTATCGGTACATAAAAATTTCATAAAAAAATAATAATAATAACAATATTAAATACAAAAAATACACCTGTAAAAGGCGGCATCAAGTTATCAAAGTCCTGATATCGTAGTAGAACGACCAAATACTCTTATAAGTGGTCAATCCATTAAGTCTTTAACAGCGCGGTTTAGTCCTAGGTATAGTCTGTTTTTTTTGACAAACGAGTACTGACTGGCTTCGACTGCGCTTCTATTGGTCCACGTAATCAACATAAAGTCACCCACCAATCACTCCACCCCGACCAATGACCCATCTCACTCTGTCAATATCGGAAATGTACGAGAGACATACTATAGTAATAGTCTGTTTTTTTTAATCAAACGAGTACTGAAAATATTTTCTGAATTTTTCTACTGGAAAAATCTAATAAAAAATTCCAACCTGGGAATCCAACCCAAGACTCACCAGTCGCCCTAACCACCTATACAACAACAAGATAGTTCACGGCATAAGGCTAAGGCAGTTCATGTGCAAATAATATCTGTGGCCTGGTGCTAAAAGGGCCAATATGGATAATCCTTATTTTCAGTAGTGAGTATTAGAACAATACACTTGCATTGATCATTATATTTACATGTTATATTGTAGTTGAAGAAAATCTCTTTCTGTTATTTGATGCATTTCAGTAGGTGGATTTATGAATTAAATTCAATTTCATGTTTTTTTTTTTTTTTTTTTTAATATTTGATACTTATTTGCTACTTAAGCCTTTTCAGCACCCACAAGAATCCTTTGTTAGTTCCAAATTATGTATAAAATTAAAAAAAGGGCATACGATACGATAGACTTTTAACGTTTTAGTTCCGACTCTATTACTAGCGAAGTTTCTTTTTAAAATTTCCTATTGGCCTGCCGCCCTTTTAACACTTAATATTTTTTATGAAGCGGTATGAAAGACCACACCACATTGGCCTTTTCAACATAGTATCTTTTGAGAGATTGTCGTTATACTTACGCCCTTTTAGCACACTAAAATATTTCACTTTTTCAATAGGTAATTTGACAGTAAAATCTCATTTCTCACAAAAACGTACTTTGGCCCTTTTAGCACCAAGCCACAGATATAATCAAAAGACAACTCACCAGCAAAAGGCGGCATCAAGTTATCGAAGTCCATATAAGGTCTAATATCATAGTAGAACGACCAGATACTCTTGTTAGTCGTCAGCCATTCATCCATAAAGTTTTTGACAGCGCGGTATTCAGAGATTTCCGTAAAATCTGGAGTTCGGTTGAAGGCATGCCAAGACATCGGGAGTTTCTGCTCTAGGAGTATGGCACCCACACGGGGATCGAATATGAAGTTCGTTTTAGGTGAGCGATGTCTGGAAATTAAGTTGTGATGATTAGTTTTGATTTTATCCAGGTCTTAGATTATTGTTTGACCGATACCAGTGTATCGCGGCTCACGGGGGGCGAGACGCCGTAAGCGTTAAAATGAGCGGCCTGCACTGCCGTTCTGTGAGCCCGGTAACATACCGGTATCGGTCAAACTAACATACCGGTATCGGTCAAACTATAATACTGTTTTCGTTGGGTGTAAGCAGCGCCGGCCCTGGGATAGAGCGAGAGGAGCGGTCGCTCTAGGCGGCAGATGGCAAGGGGAGCCAAAAAGTCACATGCTTCTCCATACGTAACTACCTTTTGGAAGGGGCGACTAGAATCAATTAATTATTTTTATAAATTTTGACGTTCAAAAGTGCCTTTTATGTGCCAATTTGAAATAAATTATTTTACTTTGACTTTGCGAAAAACAATTTCCAGCGCAAAATAAAATTTTGATGGCGCTTTTTGAGAAATTCAATCTTATATATAAAATTCTCGTGTCACAATGTTAGTTACCATATTTCTCCGAAACGGCTTGACTAATTTTTATGAAATTTTATATGCATATTCAGTAGGTCTGAGAATCGGCTACTATCTATTTTTTTTAAGTTATAGGTTGGTAGGTAGGTAGGTAGGTAGGTAGGTAGGTAGGTAGGTAGGTAGGGTAGGGTAGGGTAGGGTGGGTAGGTAGGTAGGTAGGTAGGTAGGTAGGTAGGTAGGTAGGTAGGTAGGTAGGTAGGTAGGTAGGTAGGTAGGTAGGTAGGTAGGGTAGGGTAGGGTAGGGTAGGGTAGTGTAGGTAGGTAGGTAGGTAGGTAGGTAGGTAGGTAGGTAGGTAGGTAGGTAGGTAGGTAGGTAGGTAGGTAGGTAGGTAGGTAGGTAGGTAGGTAGGTAGGTAGGTAGGTAGGTAGGTAGGTAGGTAGGTAGGTAAGTAGGTAGGTAGGGTAGGGTAGGGTAGGGTAGGGTCTACCCTACCCTACCCTACCTTACCTACCTACCTACCACTACTCTAGTAGTGGAGTTTATACTATAGCTTTTGACAGAACGAAGTCTGTCGGCTAGTAAGCAATAAAAGTTGAATCTGAAAATTTGGGAGTTATTATTTATTTAACATAAAACCGAAGTAGAAATTAACGTGAATCACTTCAAAGCGTCGACCAAAGGGCGTCAAAAGATAATCTCGCTCTACCCTGATCAAAGGCTAGCGCTGGGTGTACGGATACGATAATCATAATATCCGTTTGTAGTCACTCTTTAAAACTGCAGTGGTCAACTGATATGTATGCTGCTATATCAAAACGGTCGTTTGAAAAATATTTTAAGTCAGGTTCAACACTTTGTATTTTAAGCAGATTAGTAATCCCTTAGAACATCAATGTTTGAAAAGGTACAAGTAATAAATTATGTAAAAAAAAAAAAATCGGATTCTATCTAAAAATTACGCATGATTTTGACAAGTTGGTCTGGGCCCATAACCATCGGTAGGTCAATAGGAATCGGGCATTGATTTCTTTAAGATAACTTAGAAAAGGTGTTAGTACAATTTAATACAATTGTAGTTCTTCGATTGCATTCATTTTAAAATACTTACAAAATGCCCAAATAAATAAAACTACTTACAATTCCTCATACTGCAGAGCAGTCTTGCTCATGTCAGTCAGCTTGGCGTACAGAATCTCGCCAACAGTTTGCAATGCCTCGCCGATCAAGAAGTAGTCGTACCACCACTTCAGACGGACATACGCTTCTTCATACTGGAATAGAGAAAGACATGAGCACAGATGCAAATGACTAGAATAGAAACATTAGCCTACTTTTCGGGTTTCACTTCAGTCGAGTAAAAATAACTAAGTTTTGAAAATAACAAGATTCATTGAAAATGGCGAAAAGTGACAACGTTTATGTGTACTGAACAAAAAGGAATACTTGACTTTAGACCATAATTCATTGAACTAATGGTAAATATTATCTTTTTACTTATCTCTGACGAAAACTACACTCGCTTCGCCTATAAGGATATCTGCTAAGTGTTCAAACCGAGTAGACGACATTAGTCATAGAATAAAAATGAATACCTGAAAACCAATATACACCGTCGCATTTTAGTCGTCGTACAAAGACAGCCCACTTCATGTATCCAATGACGACAAATCATTAATTAAAAAAAAAATATATATACATTTGTTTTATTTTTATTTTTATTATTTATGACGCATGACATAGTTTAAAACACCCTGTTACGAGTGCAGTCCGAGCCTTGTGTTACAAGGGCGCCGCGAAATGGAGCGGCGACATCTTTATCAGAGTTCATTCACCCTAACGCAAAAATGTACATATTTCTTACTATTGCAACTTAAACTTAATCTAAATCCATTCTGCGGCGCCCTTGTATCACAAGGCTTGGACTGCACTCGTAACAGGGTGTTTTGAACTATGTCATGCGACATCTTATATATAAAATTCTCGTGTCACAATGTTCGTTCCCGTACTCCTCCGAAACGGCTTGACCGATTCTCATGAAATTTTGTAAGCATTTTCAGTAGGTCTGAGAATCGGCCAACATCTATTTTTCATACCCCTTAGTGATAAGGGTTGTCCACCCTTAACATTTTTTCGACAGAACGAAGTCTGTCGGGTCAGCTAGTAATTAATAAAAATAACAAAAATAAAAAAATTCAAATTATCAAAACAAAAACAATTTTTTTTTTACATGAATGATTAGTAGTCATTGGATAAATGAAGTGGGCTGTCTTTGTAAGACGACTAAAATGCCACGGTGTATACAAATATTCTTCTTAAGTAATCAATAAGCTCTATAACTATTTCGAAGTTATACTACATATACCACAATAGCATGCAGTTCAAAATCATCCTCAAGACGACCAAGAGAGATTTTTGACATAAATACCCTCAGCTTTTTGTTTAACTTTGAATCTTAACACAAAGCAGATAAAGTTCAATTTATTTCTTACCTTCTCCCTAACATAGACCACTTGCTTGGTCTTCAAGAAGTTTTGCCAAGCATTTCTGAACTCTGCGTACAGTTGTGTGAACTCGTCTTTGAACGGAATGAATTTCTCTATTTTGGTCCAGACTACGTTGAACAGTTTCTTGCTGTATTTCTTTATGTTCGTTATTAGATCGTTGTTCATTAGGTCTTTGTAGATTCTGCGAGGTAAATAACATATTAGTATGCAGTCTCAGGAATATTTTAAAATTATAACAAAGTATTTAGTTTTGGTTTTTTTCAAGGACTGCCCTGAGTGTTGTTGAAAATCTTTGGGGTAGGATTCCTACGATGATTAAGACCACCGTGTGTTAGTAGCGTTTACATATTTCAGGATCATGGAGTCCCGGTCCTTTGGAATGCTTACGAGGGGCCGAAGCCAACTCGTAGAGGCCCCTAAGACAATTTAAATTGGGATGAGGCACCAAACGACGATTATCCTTGTCCAGACTATGCAAGTGCACCCAAGGACAAACCCCGGTTGGTGTAGGACTATTGCAGGATATGGAAGATGGCAGGGGCAAAATGTCCAATTCTTAAAAAGTCCAACGTTGTCAAAATTTCCAATGGCCAAAATGTCTAATTCTCAAAATGTCCAATTCCCAAAATGTCCAACTCCCAAAATGTCCAATCTTTGAGAATGTAGCTTTTTTCAATAACTCATCAAAGCGCTTTTTTAATACTTATAACAAACAATAAATACAAAATACTGAAAGAATCTATGGGTTTGGGTGGCTAAACTGGTTATCTTGAACTATAGAAAGACTATGGCCCCATGCCCCCTGCCTGACCAATGTTTTATATAAAATACACAGATAAAATGGCAGAGGTTGACTTGCACACTCAGTAATGAGCCCTCGAATATGGTCGCTAACACATAGTGTGGTAGCGACAAGGGAGCAACAAGTCCTGAGGTGGATGAGGAGTGGAGAGGTTTTCCTCGGCTATCAGGATAATCCCGGAAGTACAGTCAAGATCCCTACCAGCATTTTACTAGAATACTTCCTTCCTCCGAGCACATTTGCTCTTGAGAATTTCCACTCAAACAGGCCAATAAAGGCAAGAAAGAGGTGGGAGCTCTGTTCCTCATCAGTGTTCACTGAATTAGCGTTATTATTATGGAATTTAAAAAGTCACAGTTCAGGTTAAAAAATTGTAACTATCCCACTTTGCACGGCATACGCACGTTACGAGTATACAGAGAAGAAACAAGTATTAATCACAACGCTTGCACACTGCGTGATGTCATTATGAAACTATTGTTTCCTCACGATTTGCTTTTATCCTTAGGCAGTAATAGGATTGTAGGTATCTTTGATTAACTTAATAATAAAGAAAGTAATATAACTTACCGGTCCATTTCATGTCCAAACGTCGACACATAGTTGAAATAAGGCGAATCTGTCAACTCTTGCGTCCTATTATAGAAAAAGTCCATGACACTCTTCCAAACAGTGAAAACGAACGACTCAGTATAATGCAACACTTTGAAGAACAGTGGCTCAATCGACTTCAAGACTTCATGCCAGTATTTTGTAAGTCGATTCGTCGCATTCACCCAAGTCTCCTCCCAATACTCCAAGAATTTCATATGTAAATCTCTTATGAAAGTATCGTACTGTAATATCATCGCTTCTAGTCTGTCTGATACTAATTCCATGAAATCTGCTTCTAAAACTTTGTTAACGGAATCCAAAAAGTTTGCATAAGCCTTTTTGATCGAGTCGACAATGTATGTCAAACTCTGCTTGATTGATTGACTTGTATTACCCATCATTCCCCACATATCATTGACAATACCAGGTAAACTCTCCAAATGATTCCTTATAGCCATTTCATCTAACACATAATACGTAAATTCAACAATATCTTTGACGTAAAAATCATTATGACTGTACGACTGGTTCAAGAACCGTTCAAACTCGTCCAAATCGTCTTTGATCACGTGTAGATCGTTCAAATCGTCCAAAAAGTCGCGTACCCTCGGTTTGGCGTCCGACCAAATGTTTTTGAGCGCTAAATGTGCTTCCATTGGCATTTCTTTTATAATGACGAGGGTGTCGTTTATTTGGCTGTATAGAAGCTTCAATGTATATACGCCTTGGGATTTTACTTCGCTGAAGATCTCTGGGCGCCATTTTACTGAGCTGGTCAGTAGTCGCGAATGGTTCAAACGGATGTATGAAGCAAGGTCGATGGTAGTAACGTCGTCGAAGTTACGCCAGGAGTTAAATTTCGCGTAACGAGTGTCCACGATTTGGCCTATCATGTGGTATGAGATATCTGGGGAAGAAAAAACAATAAATGGAGTTGAAAGTGTCCCAAAGTAAATTAAGGAAGGCTTGATATGGTTTTCGCGTGTAAGACCTGGGAAGTGCAACAGAGAGAAAAATATTTGACAAACAGTTTTTCAATACAGTTGTTAAACATGGTGTACTTTCAGAGGCTATCATTATCAATTCGAAAATTGAATCTTTTGCATAGGCATCCTTCTGTTACGCGGCCGTGACTTTTGATTACGAGCTCGATCATTTTGTTTTGCAGTTTAGTTTTAAATTTATAAGACAATTTAAAAAGTTTAGTAGCAAGGAGTTTTCATACATAGAATAAAATGGGATAGATTTTATACAAGGAAAAATGTCTTAGCACTGAATTCTCAAAAGTCTTTAAAATGGTTGTTTAATATATTTAATTATCAGTTATAATTAAATTCATCAACATTTTTCAAAAATCGAATAGGCTGTATAGGCTGTTGTTGTAAAAAAAAAAATGTCCAGTTAGAAAAAACGCGCCATTTTCTGAAAATTTTAATTTTTCATATTACATAATTCTTTGAATTGTTTTTAACTATTTCCCACAACTGTATTGAAAAACGTCGTGGGATACACGGGTGTGTAGGTAACCTACTTCCCACCCTTGCATCACAATGTACTATAGTATGTGTAAATGAAATATTGTAGAATCATGAAACATTACAGTTTAGTCTTTGTTCTAGGAATATAATTCTGAAAAAAGGTAAATGTTATTATGACATAATTTTTAATCTGATCTCTATTGCTAAATTTTGGAAATAAATAAATTATTACAACAGAATATTGTTGTACAATATCTGATGTAATAATTTATGTTCATAATATACCACTAATTACACAAAATCTAATAGTTCTAGCTCCTTAACTAGCATACCATAAGGCGCCAGCATCTTATCTTCAGTCTTTATTTCAAGTGTTTTCTTCAAAATTAAAGAGGAGTTGTCTTGTAAGAAGGTTTTATTTGCTCAATTTCGTCCACTTACCATCAGTACTATTGTAGTGAGCCACAAACGACCTGTTCTTCATGTAGAGCGTGGCGGTTCCAGTATCGTTACCAGTCGGTCGGCTCACGGATGTCTTTAGCGTATATTCTGGGTATACTAGGTCCCAAGTACCGTTTACTTTGTAAAAGTAGGTTTCGTTTGCGCGCTAGAAATGAATTTAGAATGGGGCTGTTAGTTGATGGAGAAGGCCAAAAATGTATGGTGCACAAAACAGTATTTCGATTTAAATCTATGCATAAGAATTTGTCAAATGAATTTGGACTAACAATAGCATTTATGTTCTGTAGCTTAGGTTTAAAAGTTCTGGTTTTTGCCAGCTAAATGTATTCCATGTGATGCCGGACGTAAAGAATAGCACCACCCCATTTCTTCCCGTGGGTGTCGTACAAGGCGACTAAGGGACTTCCTAGAGAATGGGCAGCAGCGTTCTCTATGCATTTTTAACACCACACTGCGATCGCCAACCCGCCTGCCTAGCGTGGCGATGATGGCAAGTCCCCCCCTTTTGAGGGAGGCCTATGTCCAACAGTGGACGTGTTTCGGCTGGAATGATGATGATGATGATGATGAAATGTATTTCGGCTTAATTTTAAAGCTTCATTTCAATAAATAACATCACGCCTGCACCCCTCTTAAGTGTGGGAAGAGGGCTACCTCTTCCCACACTTACCATCTACTACTACATCACTACTATTTGTTTACTAAAACCAACATTTTGTCAGTTAAGAGTGAGCCTCATCATCATCATCATTTCAGCCGGAAGACGTCCACTGCTGGACATAGGCCTCCCCTAATTGGGGGGGGGGGGGTTGCCATAATCGCCACGCTTGGCAGGCGGGTTGGCCATCGCAGTATGGTGTTAAAAATGAGTAGAAAACGCTGCTGCCAATTCTCTAGTAAGTCCCTTAGTCGCCTTTACGACACCCACGGGAGGAAATGGGGAGTGAGCCTATATCTGGGCAAAATACGGGAACAACACAATAAGGCAGTCTTAACCATAAATAAAAATCAAAAGATATTGGTACTCACCTCCCAATGAATAGCACTATTCGCCGAATCAATCAAAAACTGATTATGCCTCAACTTTTCGTAGAAAAGCGACTTCTGGAATCTATAGAAGTTATTAAAGTAATACCAATGACTACGTATATTTATATCTGATTTCATGTCCAAGTCCAAATTCGTAGACGGATGTTTACAGGTTAAGGCGAATTTGTAATCTCTGACGGGTCCGTTTGAGTTGTCCGTTAGAATTGACTTCAGTTTTAGGTACTCGTTTTCGTAGTCTGAGTATTGTAACTCTAGGGATACGTTTGACATTACTGATGGTGTTGAAAGGTATTGGCCTTTTAGGGTTACGTCCTGTAAGAGAAAGAGAGGGGGTTAAGAATGTTATAACTATGATAGTGTTTTTTGTGATTTCAGACTAACTTTGATTGAATTCAATTCTAGATAACGGTGTCGTATTCTAGACAAATTGTCAAGCGTGAAACTCTATTTAAAACTGGTTTGTGGGAAGATTAGTAAGAAATCTGGTTCTTTTAAATGAAGATTCATTTTTTGAGTATCGTTTTCGACTTCTAGAATTATTATTTTGTAGGAATTTCGTGGCAATATTTATTTATTTAAAATTCATGTACAATCGTGGTACATAGGCGGACTTAGTGCCACAAGGCATTCTCTACCAGTCAACCTTTGGGTTAAATATAAAAAACATAGTGATAGGGTACAAAAATAATGTCTAAAATACTAACTTCTTGATTACGAGAATTTATATAGTTTTATTGATACTAATACACATATACAAATAAAATAAACTAATAGATATTTTAACAAATATCACCTAATAATAATTACTATGACTAGACAATAAAAATAAAATATTACATTTATTTCTGATTTAATCCTCCTGAGAAACTCCTTTTTTGTTTTTTTTTTTTTTTTTTGGGTGGGTAATTATCAAATAACTTCTCCCGCTCTGGGTGGAGCGGGAGGGCGTGTCAGACTTTTACTGACTAAAACCCACCCGTGTTCCTTCAGTTGCCTGTGTGCCAGGGCCACGGTATCCCTTTCGGACAAACCCGCAACCCTGGCAGGCACCGGTCCTAGCGGACCCCGTCAGTGCGTGCTGACATCTCTTTGAGGCGCGCGTGGAACACAACGCGCCATCGACCCGGGCCTGGTCCTTACCGGACGGCGAACTGCCCATAGCTCGCCGTCCGCAAGCCCGCGCCTACGGTGGCCGGGAATCGGCTACCGATTCCCGCCGCCCAGGGCGTCTCCTGCGGCGACTAGGGGCGTGAGGGCGCACAGACTGCCGCTCCCTCACGCGTTCCGCCTCCTCCTTCGCGAGCATTACTACTTCGCAGAAGGAGGTGACTGCTTCCCATGCACTCTCGCTCCGGATCATGGCCTGGACCAGGGCCGGACGCGAGAGATCGCCGCCGCCAATCGCCTCCGTGAGGACACGGCGGTGCTCTGCCCAAGCCGGGCAGACCTCCACCGTATGCTCCACCGTGTCCTCCGGGCGATCCACACAGTGGCAACACCCGGGCGTTTCCTCCCGCCTAATCCGAAACAGGAACCTCCCGAAACACCCGTGTCCAGTGAGGACCTGTGTCAGGCGAAAGGTGAGAACGCCGTGGCGCCTCTCTAGCCACTCCTCAAAGAGGGGACTTATCGCCACAATCCTGAGAAACTCCTGAGAGACTGATGAAATCGTTTATCTATAACCGTTTAATTTCTTTGATTTTATTTGCTTTTTGTTCTAAATAAACGATTACTGTCATTCTCCTTTATTCTTAAAAAAATCAACCTAACCAATTCTATAACATGACATTCGATAACAGATGAAAAACCATACACGATTTATAACCCTTACCTTTCTAAACGACGGATGAGCAAGCGACAGATCCACATGGTGTAGATTTCCTTCTGCGACTGGCGGGTTCTCCCAGCGCCCTCTAAGTTCAGCAGTCTTGTTCTCTTCCTTTACGTTCCAGTGTAGCTGCGCTGTGCCGTCTAGTAATGAGTCTTGTAGGTTGTATAGCGCGACTAGGTTGAAGCTACGGAGAGGCCACCATACGTTCATTACTAGTTGCTGAGATTCGGTGTCGGCCTGTGGAAATGTTTTTGTATTAGAAAAATAAACTCAAACTCAAAGCATTAATTATTTCAAATACACCAATTATAGGCACTTTTGAATTGTCAAGGGGTGGTCATTCAGAAAGATGAAGCTAGTTGCCCATTCCAAAGCGTAGTAGGTTCCTATGGAAAAGAACGGGCAAGAAACTCCACGGACACTCTTTTGAAACAAAATATGGGTTACATAATTTATGTTGAAGTTATACATGTGAGAATAATGTAAAAACACGTGTACGTAGTGACATGTAAATTGTAGTTAAACCAGATATCTTCCGTCTATTTGATGTTAGTTCCCTGCTTCAACTCTTTATCGACGATGGGGATGTGGGGGGTGAGTAGGTAAGGTTGTTTTTGGGGGTGTGTTTGGGGTGTATTTGTAGGTGTGAGGGTATTATTGGGGGTGTGCGGTTATGTTTGTGGTTGTGTTTGTCTGGGGGTGTTTTTGTGGGTGTATGGGGGTGTTCGTAGGTCTAATATTTAATATAAAAAACTAACCGTTGTCATATTAGTCACATGTAAATTGTAGTTAAACCAGACATCCTCCGCCCACTTGATGTTAGTTCCCTGCTTCAACTCTTTATCGACCGCCTCGTACTTATTGTCGAATGTCCAAGTTCTGTTGCCGTGTATAGCGGTCAGCTTCAAGTCTTTGCCAATGTCGTATGTGTAGACGTCTAGTTTTCCGGTCACGTTGAATTTTGTAGCGTTGTGGAGGTGAAATACTGTGGCTTGTTTTACGTCCTGAAATGTGAATTTAAGGTTAGATGGAGCCATTTAAACAAATTTATCTGTGTTTAGGGAATTTGCACAGTGCGCAAATTTTGACAAATAAAACTTAAACATGTTTTATTATACACCTATTTCTTATTTTGATATGTCTTAGTACAAAAAAATTTAGTTATCGTTAACGAAAGATGTTTATTTTGAAACTGGTAGGTATAATGGATACCCGTCGCGCGGTGCGCTCGCCCATTGATATTATGTATTACGAATAGATTGTATCCATATTTTGCTGATTTCAAGTGGACAAAAAAAAGTATTGAACAAATAGTGGAAATGTGTTCTATTACTGATACTGAACCACTAAAACAAAGCGCACTGGTTAAAAACTTATCCTGTATTGCTAAGAAAATAAATTTCTTTAAACCTTTAAGGAACCTTGTTTCATACTATATCATGCGCCAATTAAATAAATTGAACGGATGTTATGGCTAATAAACAATTGAGATAACAAAAACCCACATTATTAGAAAACAAAGTATTGCAAAGCCTGGTCAAGAAATCCATGCCATGTCTTATAATTGTTCTGATAGGCTGATAAAAGTTAAATAGAGTTTCAGTAACACGGTGTTAAAGTAATTCATTAACGTTAAGGCGTCGATAACCGACTTTTAATGATTTAATACTGAAGATCACGTCTAAACGAGTAGTGTTAATGATTTGGAAAAAAATATATGTTAAATTAGAGCATTTTATTAATAACTTAATTTATTCATATTTTAGATTATGTTTATATTACTTAGTGAAATTAATTTGTGAAGTTATGTCTAACACGGACAAAAAACTGAGAATCACGCAAAATCTATCAAGCGTATTTTTCACCTACCTTCACCTTTTAAAAGATATTTAATAATTGATCTTTTAGTATACGTGTTTTATTAAAATACCTTTTGTTTTATGTATAATAAATTAATAATGCGTCTTATTTGCGACAGCGCTACTGGATGGGCGAGTCATATTACTGGCTGGACATACGAGGCGTTGCGTGAGCTCAGTACAGAACACGCAAGCTAACCACTCAAGGTCACTGGCATATATCTGGGCCTTAAAAGATTTCATTTTTATGACATAAACTGTTTAAAAATAAATAAAAAAGTACAAACCGTGTTCCCAGTCTTGTCATACTCATGAATATACTTAATTCCAACAGGCGTATGCACATTCTCCACCTCTATATCCATAGTAGCAAGGGCCAAATTCCTAGCGCTCATACTCAAAATCTGGTAGAATGATCCTTTGACGAAGCGTTCCTGATCGAAATCAATTGTTGCGTTACCATTGCTGGTTTTGTCTCCTTGAACGTAAAAGTATTGTGTGTTGACGATATGTTGACGGCTCAATGGAACGGAAAGTGCAATGATGCCGTTTTGAGTGAACCCCTTTTCTTGTTTGTGGTAGCGGTGTGTTGTGTTTATTGATGCTGTTTTGTTTGGCCAGAATAGGTCTACTTTGTTGTCGGATTGTTCTTCGACGTTGTCTATCTGTTGGAGAAAGGAACATACATAATTATGAAAAACTAGCTGATGCCCGCGGCTTCGCCCGCGTTGATTTTTCTAAAATAAATATAAGTAAGCAAGTTACTCCTTATAACATCAGCTATCTGCCAGTGAAAATTGGTCCAGCCGTTTCGGAGATTAGCCGGAACAAACAGGCAGACCGAGAAAGTAAAAAAAATAGGCAGTTATATGGCGACAGAAGTGAAAACTCAAAACTTTGGAATAACTGTGTTATTTTTGAATTTTTAAATCGCTACGCGCTACTCGTACAACGCAACACGTCATGAGCATGTCGCGCAATTCAGTGACGGTGACGCGAACAAATAAGTTTTTCCCCTAACAAAAATCGTTCAACGCGGCTAATGATGATGTCATGTTATCAAGCTTTCGGGCCCTATTAGAATACCAACGCTGCGGTATTTATTTTTAAATATCGCAGCATTATGCTGAGATGGCCTTTTTGACATTGAAATGGTCTTTAAAAAAAAAAATAGTTTTTATTTTTGTTTTTAATGTAAATTTTGTTAGTTTTACTGTTTGTATTTCCTGTGTTTGTCCTAAATAAAATATTTTTCTTTCTTTCTTTGTTTCTTTCTTTCAAGCTCACATACTCGACATATCGGCGCCTTTCACTATTATCCCCATTAAGTTTTCGCCAAGAAGACCATCTCAAAAACTCTAAACATTATATCTGGGCCTCAAGTCTGCTATTACAATAGTGTCAGAATGTTCTATCATTGATTTCATAATTGTTAATTTTGACAAGTTTGATAATCTACTAATATAATGGCGTCATTATGACTTTCCAATGGTCAGCCACTGACACTCCATTGAAAGATTTGGTAATCTCGTACATAATGACAAATTAAACTTCCTACTAAACTTCCAACTTCCTACTACTTCAGATTGCTTATAACACTAATAAATAATAAGTAAAAATATATATAAATGAAATCTGGCATGAATAAATGTTCAAAATGCCATTGTAATACAATTCTATTACGAGAACATTGACCATTATGACCAATGATCGACCATTATGAATTTAGCAGATTACGAACTTTTAGCAAAATGACAATGGGATCGTGTTGGAGTGACGAATTTATAAATATAGCAGACTTGGGGCCCTGGATTAACCTGTGGTGGTCCAATGATATATGGCCGCGACTTACGCGTTATTGGTTGTAAGTTCGAACCGCGACAGGCGATTTACTTTGTGTAAATAATTTAATCACCGCTGCTCTCAACACGGCGCAGAAAAAGATCTAGAGGAAACTGGCATGTCCTAGAACTTAAAACTCGAAGACATGGGACATCTACCAACCCGCACTGGGCCGCGTGGTAGAGTAAGGTCCACCCCCTTTCATCGAGAGGAGGTCTGTGTCTAGGCTTGCCAACCGTCCAGCGAGAGCCGGAACGTCCCGTTTCTAGAGCTTCAGAGGATGCGTCCCGCGAAAGTTGGTACGGGAAATTGACCCGTTTTATCGTACCTACGGCTACCTTTGGGCAGAAGTTATAGTGATTACTATTATGTTTTATTAGATTTCGTTATTGTTTCCACTTTTCTTACGTTGTAAGTCTTGTACTTGTCTGCCAAAATAAAACATTCAATAAAACCATTTAAAATTATTTGTAATTGTATTTTTCGCCTCCCTATACTTTGACAGCTGAGTCCCGCTTTTTTTTGCCATGTCCCGCACTTTGATTGGCAAAAGCCCGGTAAATCCATGCATTAAGGTTGGCAAGCCTACCTGTCCCAGTAGTGGGAACATTATAACCTGCAAAATAAACAAAAAGTCCACTTACTTCGAATATAGACTTCAACCAAGGCAGCCTCTTAAAAGGCGTGGTGAAGTTGAAGTGTCCGTCCGTGTGTTTGATGCCACCGTAGCGCAGGTCTATCTCACCGATCTGACTGTCGCCTGGGTGATGCATATCGCCCCTATGGAGATAAGTTTGTTACAATTGCGTTTTTATTCAAGAAATAAAGCGTTTTATTTATTTATATATATTTAATTTTAATTTTAATATGGGTTTGCTCTTGACTTTGGTCTAGGTCTGGGTGACAGAGACAAAGTCTACGATGGAGTGAGCTTACCCAGAAGAAGCCTGTTCACTCTCACTTTGAATAGATTAGGGTTGTATGCGTTAGGAAACATAGACGCAGGCAGAGAGTTCCACTCCTTTGCTGTGCGCATTATAAAAGACGTTTGAAAACGCTTAGTGCGAGTTGGTGGAATATCAACTAGGTAGGGGTGGTAACTTGCAGTGCGTCTAGATGTCCGATGGTAGAAGGGGGCCGGTGGAATGAGGTCGTAGAGTTCATGGACACACTCGCCGAAGTTCATATATATATATATATATATACTTTATTGTACATCAGATTTCACATTACAAAAGAAAAGAAAAACTTATACACTATAATATATACAACGGGCGGCCTTATCGCATACTGCGATCTCTTCCAGGCAACCTTGGCCCATGCCAAGGTTTAAATTCACTGTCCATACAGTGAACTTCTGGACATAAAATGGGGTTGTCATTTGAGCAAATAAAAAGTATAACAGTACAATATCCTATAATAGATACATAAATAAATGCTATATAATAGATACATATGCTATATAATAGATACAAATATACTAACTATATAAGCAAAGAAAATAAATGAAGACTAGATTATTACAGCTAACAACGAGAACAAAATCACAATGACAAGTAATGTTCTTTCACGAGTCTTTTAAATACAGGCAGCATTGCGCGCGTTTTATTGGATCTGGCAATGCATTCCATAAACGAGCGGCCTGGACAGTAAAGGATTTGTCAAGGAAAGTTGTGGAATGCATGGGCATTTTAAGCCAATACGAACTGCATTCAAAGAATTTTAAATCCAGATGCTATATTATTTAGAAGATAGTTTATTTATCACATTTAGCGGGTTCGACTCCCGGTTCAAACAGTCAATTATTTAAAATTATTTGAATGTAGTTCGTATTGTTTTTAAAATAAAAATGAAGTCTTCATTCAGTAATGTTTTCTATCTTGTATATTCTACAGTATTTAAGGTACTTTCCCTCCATGTGGCAAAGTCGTGGGACGCCCTGTATAAAATTCATCAATGTCAGTGTGTATACAGGGTGTAAGGGACAGCCCTCCGCAGACTGATGAGGTGAATTTAGTATATCATACTAAGCAGACCGGTACATGAAATTATTTCAGGAACGTTATGGGAATGAAATAAACCTGATTTGTTTTATTACCTCACACGTATCGTTACCGTGGCAAAACGCAGGTAGCGAACGACAGCGCAGCGAGTGAGTTCGATGAACTCTGTAGCTAGGCAGAAAGTGAACAGCTGATTTCGCGCGTCGTTCGTTAGAGTATTTCAACATCCATTGCTGGTTTTTTTTATTTTAGCTGTTTTATTTACATAAATGGACTGCTGCATACAGATAATGTTATTTTATATTGAAATAAATTAATAGTAACTGAAAAAAGGGTTTAAAAAATGAAAATTTTCCTGCGCTTCCGGTGGAATATGATTCAAAATCAGGAGCTAAATGAACCCTGTTAGTTTGCGGAGGGCTGTCCCTTACACCCTGTATAAAAATCTGAAAATAATCTTGGTCAGATCATTTGAGGACGATGTAACCAATGTGAGTAATAAAAAGCTATACTCACTTAATAATACGATATTTATGCACCAAATCCTTTTGATAAGACCCCTTCACCTTCAACGTGGGTACCTCATCAAACATAGGTGAAGTTAGAGTGTAATCAATATGGTTGGAGCCGTTGATGTCCCATTTGTATTTCACTATGTTGTCGATGTGTTTGTATCCTGTGGCCGATGTCCAAGTTATTGTGGAGTTCGTGTCGAAGCTTTCGGCTAGGGATAGCATCTGTAATGGAAGATATCTTAAGTTAGCCATTTATTATGTAAGAATTTCACAGCATTTCGGAATGGCCCTTATTACATTATCAATATTATCATGATCCTGGATATCTTGATATTATCATCAGTAAAATTATCGATGTAATAATCATAATTTGACATCAATACCATCAATATTTCATTAATACTGGATCACGGTATCGAGTATCGCGTGATAATACTGATAGTGTGATAGGCCCCAATGTGTTTTGGAAAAATACTCTTCTCGCCTATTATACTATCAATATTATCATGATCCTGGATATCGTGATATTATCATCAGTAAAATTATCGATGTAGTAAACATAATTTCAATATTTCATCAATACTGGATCACGATATCGAGTACCTACCGCGTGATAATACTGATAGTGTGATAGGCCCGGGCCTATCACACTATTTGGTTTGGTACCGTACTTAATATTATAAGTGTGAAATTGTTTGTTTGTACTTCTTTCACGCCACGGCGGAGCGACGGAAAGACGTGATTTTTTGCATATAGATAGTCTATGGACTGGAGGGTGTACTTTTTATTTCGGTAAAAATGCATGGGTCCTGTGGAAATCTCACTACAAGTTAAGATCATAAAAAAAAAACTCACATTTCCTTTAACACCAGTAACAATCTTCGTGACGTCAGTTCTATACTCAGCTTCTAAAGTCTTGAGTGGATCGTTGTCCATGCCCATGTCGGCGTCAATTAATAGCGTGTGCACGTCGACGTTCGGTTTGGGGAGGATCGCGTTTATTTTGAGATTTACACGTTTGTTCATTATGATGCCGAAGGTGGTGTTGCCACCGATTCTGTTGAGAAAAGTATTATGAAGTTTACATCATAAAAGGGGAATTTGTTATCAAACTAGCCGCTGTCCGCGACTTCACTCGCGTGGCTTTTTCTAAAATAAACCTAAGTACTCTTTATAACAACAGCTATCTGACAGTGAAAGTCCCGTCAAAATTGGTCTAGCCATATCGGAGATTAGCCGGAACAAACAGACAGACAGACATACAAAAAAAAAGTTGTTATAAGTACCGTATATACTTATGTATTTAGTTAAAAGTTGTTATTTTAACATTACAAACAGACACTTCAATTTTATTTATTTGTATAGACATATCTGCTTTTATTATAATTTTTTATTAGATATTTGCTTTCACCAACAATTATACTTCATTTATTATAACATTAGACAAATAACTGTTCACACCCTTTCGTTATTTCGATGTAAACGTTTAATTAACTCCGTTATTTCACGATAAATACAAAGCACTGTAATCTATTTACCATTTACATTAAAAAAATAACTCTAAAGTGCAGTAATTTCAACAATATTACACAATAACTGTCGTTATTTTGCCGTTATTTGTCTAATGCATGTAAATGGAGTATAGAACATTGTATAGCTGTTAACACTATGTAAGCTTAAGGCAGTTCTATTTTTCCTATACCTAAATACTTACACCCAAACATGATCGAGATCCATCTTGAATCCTGCGTCAGTCTTCTGCATCATGTCAGGAGTGGTGCTGTTGCCGAAGTAGATGTCCAGGTCTACGCTCTTTTCTATGTCTTGCACGTGTTGGTGACCGAGAGCCTGTATTGGGAGAGGGATGGAGGATTTAGTTACTGACTAGATTTGGGCTAAGATTGTAAACTACGCTGGCCAAAAACTAGTTTAACGCTACGAAAAGTGTTTACTGTATGGCCCCTAAAATATTCAATAAACTCCCAAATAGTTGGAAGGAGCTCCATGTCCGTCAATATAAAATAAATTAAAGATACAGCTAGAACGGAAAGCATACTACAGTATTCTAGAATTCACAACACAACACACAACAACAACATCAATATCAACAAACAACAACAACAACACACAACACATTCACCTTAATTTTTTTTTTTTGCCTTTAATCAAGAATAGCAAACTATGTAAGTGCTGTGCACACCTTTAAGTGACAAGTTATCTAAAGTATGTAAGTTATATGATATGCTCTCTGTTAATGTTTTTTTGTTAAATAGTCGTTGGAGTGCCATAATAAATAAATAAATAAACACACAACATCACGACAACAACACAACACCCATCACAACACACACACAACACACACACACACAACACACACACACACAACACACACACACACAACATCTTATACCGTGTAGTAACCATATAAATTATCAACACATCTTTGACATAATCTACATAAAGCAACATATTATTGCTATGATGATAATTTTAATTGACATTTAATAATTGTTACGTATTTAACTATGACATAATGAATTTATTTGTTTTCAAAATTGGCATTTACTATCTTGATCGCTTGCTTGTGTAATCTAATACTTTATCCAATGATTTTTATTACTGAAATTTAATTAAGGCCACTAAGGCCAAACATGACTAATCTTTAACTATAATGTAATTTAATAACTTGCATGCTCTGTATGTGTACTCATGTTTCCACAAATAAATAATCTTGAATCTTGAAATAAAAATCAAGAGCAGAAGCAGAAATGTAAAAATGTTCACAGTGCATATTGTGTGTATTTTCTCGTCCAAATATTGGTCTATGTTAAGGCGAAGTGAAGTGCAGTGCTTTATTGATAATCGCTTATACATTATAGAGTCTATTTTTACCGATACTGGCGGGGCACATGCGTGCATAAAGTCAAAGCATTTATTTCAAATAGGCATATAAATGGCACTTTTAAACGTCAAAATTTACACGGAAATAAAATTGATTCTAGTTGCCCCTTCCAAAAGGTAGTTTCGCATGGAGAAGAATGGGCAAGAAACTCCACCATTACTTTTTTAAACTGTTTTACAATACTTCATCATCAACATTTCAACCGTAAAACGTCCACTGCTGGACATAGGCCTCCCCCAAAAGGGGGATTTGCCATAATCGCCACGCTTGGCAGGCGGGTTGGCGATCGCAGTATGGTGTAAAAATGCATAGAGAACGCTGCTGCCCATTCTCTAGTAAGCCCCTCAGTCGCCTTTTACGACACCCAAGGGAGGAAATGGGGTAGTGCTATTCTTTACGTCCTTGCACCACACGGAACAATAATAATAATAACAAATAATAATAATAATAAGAACAATAAATATAATAATAAAAATAATATAATTAACGTATACAATACTTTGTATACATTAATTATGTCATTACATGTGAAGACGATGTACCTAGAATAAAATTACTATACCACAATATAAATAAAATATAACTTTTGTTTTCGGGTTTATGAACGGCCTTACAGTTTCAGATGCACGTAGATTTCCCATCAATACATTATCCTAAATTATGAATTATTATTATCTACAAACTCACCCTTATAAACAAATCTCCTAGTAAGAAGCTCCATTTCAGATCACCCTTTCCTTGCATATCAGGTAGTTCGTACTTGCATAACAGGTAGCCAGTCTTAGGTCCAAATCTAAAATTAAAAGAAGAATATTTTTGATTACTATTCCATAACAATCAAAACCGGCCAAATTTGTGTCGGACCACACACAATGAAGGGTTCTGTAGTTTACCATGTTCCTTTTAAGAACATAGACTTCTTATAGGTTTTCCTGGAATCTATAAGTATAGAACTATTTTCCTTATTTTTTTCAAAATTTTGGGCTCAGCAGTTTCAGGGATGGTAAATTTTTATCTATTTTCATAAATAACTTTAAAAGTGTACATTTTATAATCATACAAAATACAATATATTATTAAATATAATATAAATATAAGGGTGTAACTCCCGTGGGTGTCGTAAAAGGCGACTAAGGGTTACTAGAGAATGGGCAGCAGCGTTCTCTATGCATTTTTAACACCATACTGCGATCTGTGATGTGTGAGCGCAATGTTAATGCTAACAGGCAAATGAGAACGCATTAACATTGAACGAAAAATAGTATGCGGAAATTTCATAAAACTTGTTCCAGGAAATACGTGTTTTTGAGAAAGCCTTACAAGTTTGTGAAATGAATGTGTGTCATTTAGAACTTCCATTACATGTGCGATGTTTCTATGGAGATGTTTTCTTTATTTTTACAATTTTTGAGTACATTATGAACGGCCAAATTTCAGGTAAATTGTGTGCAAAAAGCAAATTTTTGGAGATTTATACTGAATTTGTTTCGCCAAATTTTAATTTTTTGCTTCCACAGAAACCAAGATATAGTGCAAATGATACTAATTAGTTCAAAATTTTCATTGAAAGATGTGTTCCAACGCTATAGTCACATACGAGCGTTTGTATGAAAAGTATGACGGGTTCGCCGCTCTTAACATGTATTTTGGCTAAGCATTTGTTTCTGTCACAGTCACATAACTGACGAACTGCTAGTGCTAGATAGAGACGGGTTTATATCTAAAGCAAAACAACTGCTAAGTAACTTTTATTACGCTAGATAAAACGTGTGATCAAAACAGGGACACCTATTATTTATTAGTATGACAAATCCTTCTAGTTCGCTAGATTTCTTTGTCTGGCAACCGATAATTTAACTCTTTTCACTTACATAAATTCAGTATCTCCCTTAACATATCGGTTCCTCTGCAGCGAAGTCCCGGGTAGTTGTCCACTCGCGACTTAAATATCCTCGTATTTAGATGTAGTTATAACTAAACACTTACATAAAATCAGTATCTCCCTTAACATATCGGTTCCTCTGCAGCGAAGTCCCGGGTAGTTGTCCACTCGCGACTTAAATATCCTCGTATTTAGATGTAGTTATAACTAAACACTTACATAAAATCAGTATCTCCCTTAACATATCGGATCCTCTGCAGCGAAGTCCCGGGTAGTTGTCCACTCGCGATTAGTGCTTCCAAAATTACGGATTTGCTAATTACGTAACTAGTTACGCATTTTGATGCTTCAATTACGTAACTACGTAATTACGTACTTAACTGTTTTGATTTTTTAAAGCACGATAAATTCTGGGCTTATTACGTATTTTAGAAGTAAAAAATCAAACAACTTCAAATGAAAAAAATTATAATATTAAGGAATTAAAAGTAAATTACAGATTAAAATGATAATTTTAAAATTAAACTCAAAATCAAAATCGTCAATCAAATCAAAATGTAATATTTTGATTTGATTGACGATTTTGATTTTGACTAAACTCAATCAACAATTCAAACAAAACATGTACCACGCACAAATGGTTTAAAAGTAAGAAACAATATAAAATATGGTTATTTTTCCAATCTTTGTTCTTGATAATATGATCTCATAAATGATAACGAATGCAATGTTCTGTCACCAAGGGAACTTCTTAGTTTAGAACAAAGATAGCCGGCAGAAGAAAATGCCCGTTCTGCTTCAACACTAGTAGGCATTATACATAGTAAATAATTATAAGCTGCTGTTAGGAAAACTTCACGACCGCCGCCAGTGCTATCGTAGATACACATTTCAACTCTGATGATGGATTCAAGATCTGTGTTTACTCCAGATTTGTTTACTGTAGACATAGTTTTCTGTATTTCTTTTTCTAGTTGCTGTGCAACAGTCAACTCGTCGCCACAACCATCATTAGCATCATTGTCATCTGCTTCGGAATCTAAACTCATTTGTGTACTTGTAGGCGGTGTAAATTTGAGCCTTTCTAATAAGTTTGCAACATATGTTCTAATATAATCCGACGTCGGTTTTGTAAAAGTTTCTGTTTCTTCGGTTTTATAATATTCTTCATTATTATGCAAATACTGCAAGACTCATTTATTCGCCTTTCTTTTATTCTTTTTCTAAGGGATACAGCAAGCTTGTCACTGAGCCCATTGGACTGAGCATCAAGCTTATTTAACATAAACTGAAGCGCAGCATCTGCTGCTAACAAATTCGAGTCACGGCGACACAATGCCATCACTGTAGTTTTTATTATATCTAAACTATGATGAATGTTATGTAGATCTTGTATTTCTGTGTCTGTGAAACTTATATTTGATTTTAAGTCTAATAAAGCCTTAAATAAACTTGATTTCAATTTCAGAAATCGTCCAACCATATCTGATAAGCTGTTCCATCGCGTTTTGCAGTCTAGTATAAGATCGAGGCTTTTACCATGCTCTTGTAAAGAATATTTTTGCAACAAATCGGTCTTCACTGGTGATTTTTTGAATGATTTAACAAGTTTTCTTACTTTTACTATAATATCTTTGTACAGAAACTCTGGTTCTAGAACTCTAGGTACTTCTATGAAAAGTCCGCCATCGTTTTCTTCAATTTCTTCAGTGTCAGTATCTGAAGCTTCATCTTCTAGTTCTGGTTCAGTAGTTGTACTTTTCCGTGTCTTATATAATACGTCCAGCACTGCAAGTTGTATTCCGTGAGCAAAACACAACTGATGGTGACCATCAAAATTTTTGCCCATTTTAACCATAACACTGGTTCCGTCCGTTGTGAATGCAATTATATCTTCAAGTTTCAAATAAAAGTCATTTAGATGATTTTCTAACAGTACAGTTCCAACGTGAGCTGGCATTGAACCCTTTATCCTTACTAGTCCTAAATTTTTATATTTAGCTGGTTCTAGGTCTTTATTATGAATATTTATATTCATATACCTCCGGTTCCGGGTAGAGGTCCATTCATCAAACGTTATAGTAAACCGTTTTTTTTGGGACTTCATATCTTTAAACTGATTTATTAATTGTTTTTTTATGGCACAACTCTGTTCCAGGACAATTTTGGTAATAGTTGAAGGAGATTTCGGTAGATCATAGCCAGATTTTTTGAAAACATACCTTAGATCTTCAGAAGTACAAAATTTGCTTAATGGGATGCCATCCAATGCTGCCATTCTAGTCACTATAACGTCCAAGGAATACTCAGTGGAAAAGTAATCCGTTAGTTTAGTTTTCTTCGATGGAGGTTCTAAACTTTTTCTTGCTTGAAAGCACGATGAAGTACTTGCCCTTTGCGCATCTTGCTCTTGTGACATCTCGCCAATATGTTTAGCACGCATATGTGTATGTAGTGCTCCAGTAGCACCACCAGGAGTCTTCAATTTTTTTTGACAATGTTTACATTGGACACTTTGCCCATTTTCAGCCCTCAAAAAGTGTTCCCATATAGCTGATTGTGTGCGTTTGTTCAAAAACTCCTTATAAATAGTCTTCTTTACTGCAGACCTAAAACAATATATAAATATTTCATAATTTAATAGTTAGGTAATACATATAAATAGCATCTATAGTTAGGCACTACACTTAAAACGGGATACATTTACATACGTACCGTGAACTCATAATCAATGTCTATTTGCACAGACATCTAACAAGCAACAATAAAATAAAATCGCACATATTTTTTTTTTTTTTTTAAACGTCGCACCACACTAGGAATTACTGCTGTATCGTGGGTGCACTCACAATCATGTAAACTAACATACACAAGACACCCAGACCCGGAACACCTATCTGTAGGTCATACAAATATTTGTTCCGTACGGGAATCGAACCCGTGACCCGCAGCGCAGCAGCCAATCACTCAACTACTGCGCCAACCGTGCCGTCAACAATATAAAATCAACTACTAAATTATATGTATAAACTCTCACACAATACCCTAGAAACAAAGTAAGTAGACAAGTAAAGTAATGTTAAAATAGGTACTTACATTTTCGTTGAAGTATCTCTACTCGTGTATGGTGATATCTACTTAGAAACTTGTAATGAAAAGCTTCTGAAAACCAAGCGTCCAACTTTGCGGCACATACACAAAATCACAAAAGTCAATAAAATAAGCTTAGACCAGGCAGGACAGTATCTCGCAGGTGTACGTAAGACGACTGAGTACCGAGTATTGAGATTGTTTCTAAATTCACGAAAGTAAAGAAAAATGTAGGGAGTTCCCTTAGCTTGCTCAATCCACAATATTAAACTTTATTATCTACGAGGTAGATCAAATACTTGCGAAACACTTATAAACTTTGATTGTGTTACGTACCGAACTATCCACAACCAACGGGGATTCCCTTCGTTTCCCGATTGGTCAACAATGAACTCTATTCTGTACGACTAAGAAATTAAATCTTGCGGACTCAAATTGGAAGTTATAAAATAAACCCCGGGAATTCGGGGGATATCCACAGAAAGGGTTTTGGTGTTGTCATAATGTAAGTCGTAGGTTAACTAAATTAAGGTAAATTGTAAATACACAGATAAACCCATGCCTTTTTCCCATGGAGTAGGCAGAAACTATAGAACTAAATAAATGGGTACCTAAATTAATTAATATTATCCTATAGTTACGTTATTACGGACTGCAGCTCTTCAGTTACGTATTTGTGAGATTTCTAAAATCTGTCCGTAATTACGTAATTGCGTAATTACGTAATTACGTAATGGAAGCCCTACTCGCGATTTGAAGTAAATGTCCTTGTATTTAGATGTAGTTATAACTAAACACTTACATAAAATCAGTATCTCCCTTAACATATCGGTTCCTCTGCAGCGAAGTCCCGGGTAGTTGTCCACTCGCGATTTGAAGTAAATGTCCTTGTATTTAGATGTAGTTATAACTAAACACTTACATAAAATCAGTATCTCCCTTAACATATCGGATCCTCTGCAGCGGCGTGGCCGCCTGCACACTGAGCACCTTTCTAAGTCCCGGGTAGTTGTCGACTCGCGACTTGAAGTAAATATACTCGTATTTAGATGTAGTTATAACTAAACACTTACATAAAATCAGTATCTCCCTTAACATATCGGATCCTCTGCAGCGGCGTGGCCGCCTGCACACTGAGCACCTTTCTAAGTCCCGGGTAGTTGTCGACTCGCGACTTGAAGTAAATATACTCGTATTTAGATGTAGTTATAACTAAACACTTACATAAAATCAGTATCTCCCTTAACATATCGGATCCTCTGCAGCGGCGTGGCCGCCTGCACACTGAGCACCTTCCTAAGTCCCGGGTAGTTGTCCACTCGCGATTTGAAGTAAATGTCCTTGTATTTAGATGTAGTTATAACTAATCACTTACATAAAATCAGTATCTCCCTTAACATATCGGATCCTCTGCAGCGGCGTGGCTGCCTGCACACTGAGCACCTTTCTAAGTCCCGGGTAGTTGTCGACTCGCGACTTGAAGTAAATGTCCTTGTATTTTGATGTAGGGATGTCCAACTGAAACGTTATAAAGTTGTTTAGTGAAATATTTAGTAAATTCAGTTCCAAAAAGTCTGACCGTTTTTCATAATTCCTTCTCAGTCCGTAGTATGCCCTCTTAACGGGTTAGCATGGTAAACAGCAGTTTTAGATAACTTTAAATAATTTTTCAATTATATGGCTATTTATGAAAATTGAAGAGAAGAGTTACGTTATTCTTTATGAGTAATGAGTACTCACTTTGACATTAATATCGGTAAAATTGCCTTCCATTTCTGCCTTAGCATGTAGCGTGGCGGCCACTGGGCCAACAAAGTTGGCAGACAGCGTGTACACAGTGGGAGTGTTCTCGTACTTGATGCGGATGTCTATGTTCTCGCCTTGGCCTCGAGGGATTAGAGTTAGCGCCATCTGTAAAGAATATTAGCGGTTAGAATTCTGAAAAGGGTAAAAATTATGGCTATTGGTGCCGATTCCCTTGTTCTTAAAGTAAACTAAATTTAAGTTCAGTGCATCTTTTTCTTTCTATTTCATTAAGAAAAGGACAGAAGATAAATTTTAGTTTAGTCCTGTCAAATTAATCAGCGCCTGTCACTACTCCTTACAAGTTTAGACGTGATTAAAAACTTGCCGACTCAAATTACGACAAAATATGTCAAGCGCTGATTAATTTGACAGGACTAAACTAAAATTTATCTTCTGTCCTTTTCTTAATGAGATAGAAAGAAAAAGATGCACTGAACTTAAATTAAGTTTAGTTTGTGAACAATGGAATCGGCACCATTGTGGGTTTCTATAAACTTCGTGATAAAAAATAATTTACTCCACTTTGTATAAAGCCAGATTTACACGGAGCGATTTAATTGCCTGTGGCATACTTTAAGTAGAAGCAAAAATAAAAGTTGCACCGTCTAAACAGTGTTGCGACGTTGCAACTCATTTAATTTTGTTGCTTCAACTTTATTTATTTATTTTAAATAGAACGGCTGAAGCCAATTACACTATTTAAACATATATTATTATAATTTATTTAACACAGTCATGCATTCTTCTCACAAAAATTCAAACATGGCGACAGTATCATCTTCCATTCATTCACAAACATATCAAAATCTGTGTTTGAGTTCAGGAGAGCGTTAATAGCGGCTAATGTCCGAGGAATAGGTGACTTGGAATGTGCAACAGTACGGCAAGTTGGAACAGCCAGTAAGCGGTGCTTTCTGCCACGACAGTAATTGTCCGGGACAAATAGATTGCAGATTTCATTATGCAGATCAGGAACATCTATAACACCTTTATGAATTTTAAATATTACAGTCATTTATTGTTTGTCACAAGCTATAAACCTGCATCGTGTAAATGGGGCTATACTCTTACTGTCCATTCAGTTGATAAATCTTCGACCATGAGAACTCATTGTTTTGTAACAAAGCAGAACATGCATTGAGTTTACTCAACTTGACATTTTTATCTATACAAATATTGAAGTGTCTGTTTATAATGTCAAAACAACTGCTTTTTACTAAATACAAAAGTGAATACGGTATTTAAAAAAAAAAAAAAAAATTGTCTGTCTGTTTGTTCTGGCTAATAACCGAAACGGCTGGACCGATTTTGACGGGACTTTCACTGGCAGATAGCTGATATTATAAGGAGTACTTTTATTTTGGAAAAAGCCACGCGGGCGAAGCCGCGCGCAGCAGTTAGTTTTATATAAAACTATGTTTCGACCGCGGCTCCGCCCGCGTAGATGTCGGTTATCGCGTAAAAAAGTAGCCTATGTTCTTCTCCATACCCCAGGCTATATCTCTGTCAAATTTCATGACGATCGGTTCAGCGGTTTAGGCGTGAAAACGTAACATACAGACAGACAGACAGTTACTTTCACATTTATAATATTAGTATGGATTTGAAAGTAAATTATAAGCTTACTTCAAGTGGTTTCCTATTCAATACTTTTCCGTTGATGCTGTAATCTGTTGAGTCAGTAACAAATGATCCTCGAATGTTGTCCTCATCAAACTCGCCTATTATCTTTATAGCCCTGAAATATAATACACATATTAACGTTGCGTTTGTAGAGTTGAACTACGAAGAGCTCGTGGCCAAGTAATAACAGCCGCAATGATCGATCCATCAGGTTAAGCTACGCTTGCCTCGGTTGGTCCGTGGATGGGTGACCATCTTTACGTACCGAGACTCCTCCGTGCCTCGGAAAGCACGTTAAGCCATTGGTCCCGGCTGTCATTCGTGGATCGTTTACAGTCGTTACAAGTCGTCAGAACACCGAAAGTCTGTCAACCAGTCTTACCAAGGGGTATCGTATTACCCAGTTACTGGGTTGTGGAGGTCAGATAGGCAGTCGTTTCATGTAAAATACTGGTATACAGCTGCTTTCGGTTAGACTGGAAGCTGATCCCAATATAGTTGAGAATAAGCTAGATAGGTTTTTATTTATGGAGTCAAACCATGCTTCAAAATATAAGCGACTTGTTTAAGAATGTATCCCGAGCTGCAATATACTAACTTGGGACTAGTACATAAATTATGGCATTCTTTTGTTCATTAGTATTTTAGAGGTATGAGGAGCAGGGTGTAAAGTTCACTCGTACTCTATGGAAAAGGGAGGATCCTCCGACCAGACGGGTGTCGTGTCTGGTGGGCAACTGCCCGACGGTTGATGTCGGAATGTTGTATATATGCTAGTCGCGCGGTAAACTCTGATTGCGCGATGCAGGATTTGTGACGTCAGGTCTTTGATGCGTAGTTCGCATGTGGCGTTGTTGATATCGCCACAAACAGATTTATAAACGTTAACGAAGCAAACGGTGTATGTAAGGATAGTAGCTGGTGGTGTTCAGTAGTTTCTGGCCTACCCCCATGGGAAAAGAGTTTATGTATGTTTGTTGCTACTTGGTAATCTTACCTAAATCCTTTATGCGGACTGCTAAGCGCGGCACTAACAGACGTCTGACTCTGGTCCGCCTGCAGCGAGTAGTAATAGTCCTCACTGTTGAAGTCCACGGACAAAGTCCGCGCGATGTCCTCGCTGTATAACAGACTTAGTTCGGCCGGTGATAGTACCGGGACTAAAGCGCCTCGGGATTTGAAGCGGATGTGTCTGTGTGGGGCCGGGCGCCATACTACGTCGGCGAATAGCTGTAATGGAGAGAAGAATGCTAGATAGATACATAGATTCAGTGGCGGATTTACCATTAGGCTGAGTAGGCTTGAGCCTAGGGCGGCAGATTTTAGGTGCGGCTAATTTGGCGACCGATTTTATGTAATTTTTTATGCACTCTTACAGAAATCAGAAAGATTTCTGTAAGATGGTTTTCTGATGTCTTGCAGAAAGATGTCTACAAGACATCTTTTGGATGACTTTTCCCTCTTCCCTTCCGTTTTAATTTCGAGCTCGACGCACTCGCTCTTGCATACCACATTCCTGCTTTTCGATGAAAATTTCCGTGAATAGCATTTTGGTTTTGTCATTCAATTCCTGCAAAATATTACTAGAAATGCCTACATAAACTCAGAACACCGGGGGCGGCTTCGTTTTGTTTTGCCGCCCCGCCTTATGTACATGATTGAGCTTTGCTCAGCTCAGAATATACCCAAAAACTATTTCTTGTGCAATTCAACCAAATTGTTGGATTTAAAAAAAATATCTAGAAGCTGACAATTGTAGCGGTAAGGGCGGCAAAATTTTTACAGCCTAGCCTTGGAAAATTTGTAAATCCGCCACTGGATAGAATACTCTTTATTGCACACCATAAAACTTACAGATTTATATTTAGAAATTTTACAAGGGGTAACACAATGGGCGGTCTTATCGCTAATAGCGATCTTTTAAAGACAACCCTTGGATGGATTAAGGGAAAAGGAGAGACAATACTGCAGGTAGTCTGTGGTGTACCATTTACATTTATACAATAAATACATACATACATAGAACATGTTATACTTATCTATACTGCCGACATAAGGAAAAAGGGCACATCTCAATCTGCCTAGCCTTTTCCCAACTATGCTGGGGTCGGCTTCCAGTCTAACCGGATGCAGCTGAATACCAGTATTTTACATGGAGCGACTGCCTATCTGACCTCCACAACCCAGTAACTGGGTAACACGATAGGACCCCTTGGTAGGACTGGCTGTTAGACTTTTGGGCTTCTGACGACCCGTAACGACTGTCAAAGATCACGAATGACAGCCGTGACCAACGGCTTAACGTGCTTTCCGAGGCACGGAGGAGTCTCGGTATGTAAAGATGGTTACTAATCCACGGACCAACCCCGGCAAGCGTAGCTTAACCTGACGGATCGACCCGTGCGGCTGTTATTACTTAGCCACGAGGCTCCTCCAAAAAAAGGGCACATCTAATATTTTATAAATATGGAGAAAATCGAGTTTAAATTTTTTATTGGTTTTTGGCGAAAAATATACCTACGCATTGGAATGGGAAAGTAGCTTCATTTTTCTTACTGACCGACTCCTTGACAATTCAAAAGTGCCTGTAAATGGTTTAATTGAAATAAATGATTTGATTTGATTTTACGGAAATAAATAAATTAAAATAAATTCATTTTCACGATTCCTATACGATTATTGAAATATACGTTTTTATTTTATTGGTATTTATTAAATAGTCAATATTTTCTAATTGGTAAACTTTAAATCAAAGAGCACATCTGTGGTAGTTATGCCTTTAATATTTAACGCTGGTCAATTATGCCTTTTCAAGTAAATAAATTATATTTATCGTGATATAAATAAAAGCCGCATTTATGCATTATGTGACCTTTTGACGTACTATAAGTCAGATGTGCTCTTTTTACGTACAATAACTTAAAAAGTGGCTCAGTTGTGCCTTTTGAGCTTACGGTATTTTTGTTTACCTTGTTCCTAAAATTGTACAAAAAATATTGGCAGAAAGGTCTTTTTTTTCTGATTCCGAATATGTACATAACTCAATTTCGAAAAAAAAAAATGGTAGTTGTGCCCTGTTTCCTTATGACGGCATATAAAAATATATACGAACAAAAAAAAAAAAAAAAAAAAAAGATTGAGGAGAGAGATAGTATTTTTTTATCATAATTTTAAAAATGGACAAAGATCGAGTACATCTTATCGACATGGGCAAGGCATTTCATAACCGAGATTTATCATAGAAACTGGTGGAATGCTCTAGTCTCAAGTTTTCCGCTGACTTCAGATATCTACTATGTGTGTCATAAAGGAACTTGAAACGTTGCAGTTGTTTAAGATAAGAGGGGGTTGTAGGTTTGAATGTTGTTATCGGTTCAGGTTTTTTTCAAAAGAATTTCTAGAAATGAAGGAATCGCATGCATAATTTGGAAACCAATAGTTTTAATGTTAGTCGGAATTCGAATGTTTTCAGCATATTTGCTAAATAAAATAAAATACTGGTTTTTTTTTCCTTTGTCCCATACTAGGAATTTCTCCTGTATTGTGGGTGCGTTTACAAATATTTAAACTCACATACACAAACAGCCAGACCCGGAACAACTACTTGTAGGTCATAAAAATATTTGTTCCGTGCGGGAATCGAACCCGCGACACGCAGCGCACCAGTCAATCGCTTAACCACTGCACCAACCGTGCCGTCAATTGAGCTATTGGTCATTTCAGCGTTTTTCTCTTTGATCTGTAGTTTAGAACTTATACAAATATTGTATAGAAAAAAAATCCGGTATTCATAAAAATGCTTATTTATGAATTAATTATTTTAAAATTAAGTTCAGACTTACATAATTGTTCTGCTCGCCCTGTTGTATCTGTATCCCTCCTCCCACCACATTCTCAACATCTGAGAAATCTTTCTTGAACTGCATCTTAATGAAGTAATCCTCTAAGTACGCTGACGTTAAGTTCAAACTGCCTGATGTTTCCACGAATGGGTCGTCTAGCTATTAAGAGAAAATAAATATAAATAACATTAATACTGTAACTGGCCGTCAATATGTCACATACATAGGCGTATATAGGTATATAGGGGGAGGGGGGCTAGGTGAGTCGTGCCCAGGCCAGAATGGTCTGGTGCCCACCCCAGGGCCTCAAGTGTGCTATTACAATAGTGTCAGAATGGTCGCTTCATTGTGAGTTTTTGACAGATTTGCCATACAAACACTGTCAAATACTCACAATGGCGAGACGATTCTGACACTATTGCAATAGCAGACTTGAGGCCCAGGATATTTGGTTACCGATTCGAAATTCTAGGCTGAACACTTAAATAACTTCACACAAAAACAAGTTCAATCAAATAAATAATCTGCACCCGAGAAATAAACTAGTTGTAGTAGAAAATTATAGACATCATACTGTATCTGATACGCCAAGGATTGCCTTTAAGGCGACGATAACGTTTAATGATTTTATACTGAAGATTACGTCTAAACGAGTAGTGTTAATGATTTGGAAAAAAATATATTCCACAATATAGGCCACCGTGCATTTGCACGGCTGAATAAAAAAATAGAGGTACCTTTTTAGAAATGATCAACTGTTCGCTAAATACGACTAAATATTTTCCAAACACTTCGATAAACACACACTACAGGATTGTATTTTTTTATTTGCTTAATCTATTAAAAAAATGTGCCTTTTATTTTTCTTTGTCGCTACATTTTTAATTACCAACGACATACCTAATGCCTTTTTTTAGTGGAGGAATACTCCCAAGTCACAGGTATGAACCTAGTTTGAGAACCAGGAGACCTATATTTAAGACACTACTTCTGTATGTTGTAAATTTAATGTCTGTAACAAAGTAGTCACTTTTTTTTAAATGAAAGTAGTTTTTTTAATGTTTACATATCTCTGGACCCTGGGGTCCCGGGCCATTGGAAGGCGTACGAGGGGCCGAAGCCAACTCGCAGAGGCCCGCTAGACGCTTTTTTATTGATTATCCCTGTACGCACTATGCAAGTGCACCCAAGGACAACCCCCGGTTGGTGTAGGACTATTGCAGAATATGGAAACAAAGATATTGGACTATGGGTTTGGGTGGTTAAAATGGACTGGTTACCTAAAACTATGGAAGGACTATGGCCCCTGCCTGATCAATGTTTTTTTATACACGGATAAAATGGCAGGGGGTGACTTGCACACTCAATAATGGGCCTCCGAAAACGGTCGCTAGCATATAGTGACGTAGCGACAAGAGAGCAACATGTCCTGAGGTGATCGAGGAGTGGAGAGGTATTTCACGGCTCTCAGAACAATCCCAGAGCCCGGAAGATAGTCAAGATCCCAAAAAGCACTTACTGGAATACATCCTTCCTCCGAGCACGTTTGCTCTTGCGAATCTCCACTCAAGCCGGCCAATAAATGCAAGAATGAGGTGGGAGCTTAGTTCCTCGTCAGTGCTCACTCCAGCCAGCCAATAAAGGCAAGCCAGAGATGAGGAACATAACTTCTCCCGGGAAATAGGGTCCGTGGGGTCGCAACTGCCCAACAGCTCGCCAAATGCTGCCCTGCGGGTGTCTGTATCTCTCTTGGTTATTATTATTATTATATAGCTTACCTCCAAACTAGCGAGCGCAGTGATAGTAAACGAAGGCATGGCGATATCGGCAGTCATCTTCCACAGAGCATCTTCTAGTCTTGCAGTTACTCTTGCTTCTAACCCAGGTAGTACTGTCAGAGGTGTTGCTATGCCAACGGACGCGATGTACGACTGGTACGTGTCGTCTTCACCGCATTCGTATTCGTAGAATATTTTGTAGGATATCTGGGAATGAAATAGATTTTGTTAGTAGGTACTTCGATTTATGTACAGTCACCAGCACATCAAGTTACTTTCATTTGATATGTCACACGGTACAATTGCAAAACTTTTGTTTTTAATTTTCTAATTTGCTTCCCAAAAGTGACCCCTGTATTCAAAATTCATTATTTACGTTATACATCCGTGTTTGGGTCACAGAAGTTCATGTGTTCCAAATTTTAACTTAATCGAACCAGTAGATTAGGAGCACAATGACTGTGAAAGACGGACAGACAAACACACGAGTGATTCTATAAGGGTTGCGTTTTTTCCTAAGAAAGACTCACCTCATGCCAGTAAGTCCCGTTATACAACAGCACAAGACAGGTGACATTGATCTTCTCTCCGAGCGTAATGTCGACAGTGTACACCGACTTTAGTTCTTTCACTGCTGGGAATGGAGTGACTAGGTTGAGGGTGTTTCTCATTACTGTGTATTCCTGGAAAAACATAGAATATTTCAGTATGGGGTTAAATATAATGACCACCATAAAATGTATTCGAACACCAAATGTAGTAAATGATCACCAAATCTTAGCGAGCAAATCAATGCGCTATTTATGCCTAAATAAACCACTGTGGTCGCCATATAATGTGGGCTTATTACCAAATAAAGTATTATGATGCCATATTAGGTTAGGTTAGGTTAAAACTGTGACCTCTTATGCACGAGCCGAGCGACCGAAGCGAGCGGTGCCGCGGCAGCGGCCGGCGAGTGCCAGAAACGACTAGATAATTATAGAAAAAAATATATATGGATATAAAACAGGCTACCCGAAACTGAACTTTGGTTTAATTTTGGTGATCATTTACTATTTTTGTCTCTATGTTTCTATATTTGGTGGTAAGTTAAACATAAGCCTTTCAGTATTATCATAGAAAAATAATATTAAAAAGTGAAAATGGGTGTAACATACGCCTCGAAGCTACAATATAGTGAGTTTTTAAACGTGTTTGTACCAGCAGTTTCGCTTATATAGGATAAGTTTTTAACCAGTGTGCACATTTTTTTTTTGTGGTTTAGTTACAGTAATAGAACACATTTCCATTATTTTTTCAATACTTTTTTTTTGATCCTACTTGAAATCAGCAAAATATGGGTACAATCTATTCGTAAGAATATCAATGGGCGAGCGCACAGCTGATAGGTACCCACTACTGTGTTCCGCTCCACTGACCGCGCCGCCGGCACGTTGTGCGACGAGTATCCATTATACCAGTTTCGAAATAAACATCTTTCGTTAACGATAACTTATTTTTTTTGTACTAAGACATATTAAAATAAGAAATAGGTGTATAATAAAACACGTTTAAGTTTAATTTGTCAAAATTTGCGCACTGATTGCCCCCAAAACTGACCCCAATATTCTAAATTCATTTATTTACGGTTCACATCCGTATTTGGGTCACTCAAATTGATATGTACACCAAATTTCAACTTAATCGGTTCATTACATTCGGAGCAAATTGGCTTTGAATGAGGGACAGACAGACACACACATGAGTGATCCTATAAGGGTTCCGTTTTTTCCTTTTGAGGTACGGAACCCTAAAAACAACAGTGCGTCTTGTCAGTAGTCAAATCTTCGATTAGTTTTCGTCTGATTTGATAGTGAATTTTGTTCCCGATTATGATCGCGCTCGAGCCGACTGATATAGGCTCGCGAAATCGTGAGTGGTTGCTTCGCGTATTTGGTAGGTATTTACAAATAGTAATTATTTTAATCATTTTATAAAGACAAGCTCAGTGAATTGTGCTAAACAATCTTACTACTGTTTCATTTATACAAAAATAAGAAAAAATAACGTCAGCAAAGTTAATCTAGTCGTGTTATAAAAAGCGATTGTATGTTCGCCAGATCCTTAAATAAGATATATGAATTTTATAATACTGTTGCGCGCCACAATTAATGCCTGGTACATCGTGACTTGTAGACCACTAGCGCCATTTGGTATTGAGTAGCAGAACTAGTAGACCACTAGCGCCATCTAGTATCGAGTAGCAGACCTAGTAGACCGCTAGCGCCATCTAGTATCGAGTAGCAGAACTAATGAAGTCAAGATTCTTCTATAAAGTTCGATGCTAGAACTTTCTAGAACTATCGACATCTGGTCATTCGGGGCCGGTATGTACTCGAACATTCTAGATGTTCCTACAGTAGAAGGTTCAGATAGTTCCAGAACCTTCTACTGTTGGTATGGATCCCGACGCGAGTCAGTCGAAAAAGAAGCGATCAAGCGACAAGTAAACTTCAAACGATATAAGAGTTCTTCTACTGCGACTTTAGAGTGATCAGTAGTGCAGTTGTGTTTTAGTTAGTGTGTTTGAGTTGTTATCAGTGTTGTTTAATTAAAGTGTCATTTTTGGTTTTTAAATCGACAGTTTTTATTGTCACGAACCCCAAACTCGTAACAATAGCGTTTTTTATGTTTCCCATGCATTCAAAAAACTAGTAAGCGCGGTCTCTGTTGGGTCATACCACCTTAATTTAATTCAACACACTTGTGTTTCAATTGTGCACTAACATTTAAAACGAAATGATATACAAAAATGTTACCTCTAATATGAAGACATCAGTCAACACAATAGGTGGTTTGTCCGGTAAGTGTAGCGTTGCGTTTACTTCCATTATATCCTCTTCGTCTGGACCCACAAACTGTAACATAATAATTAAATAAATAAATTATCATCATAACACCACGTAAATACAAGAGGAGGCAATACGAGGCATTCATGTAATGTGCGTCTTGTTTGTGCAGAATAAACAATTTTTCTTTCTTTTTTTTTTTTTTTCTATAAGAAGAAAGAAAGAAAATACTTTTATTTGCGGTAAACATGACGCAAAGAAAGTACACAAACACACGATAAGAGCAAGTTAGTGGAAAATATGTGTCACATCCACAGCAATGCTGCTAGACAGCTCCAGCGCTGGTTTTAAGCTACAGCCGGCGTTAACGTGATGACGTCAACCGGTGCAGCATATAATTAGATAAAAATAACAAAATAATAAATAAAATAAATGGCTACAATACTTAGTTCTAAAAGTTTATATAAATAGTTGCTGCGGTCGATCGGCGGTCTTGGATGGCTGATGTTATGGGTCCTAATCCTAAGTTTGTTTACCTTTTACATTATGGAGTAGTCTCATTGCGTTAGTTGCCTGATACCGCTGAGTGTAGTAGCTGTGGTTGTAGAAACTATGGTTGTGTGGGTAACTACTCTGTATTCACATACGGAGTCTTTGCCTACAGAACCATGGTTTTAGTGTTAATTTTAACTGAGATGTAATTTTAATTTTAAAGTTTACTCAAGCAAACTTCGTGCATAATCCACGAGAACGTACTGCCGACAAATTGCTTTGCAGTTTGGCAGATGTTGTGTAAGAATAAACTGTAACTTAATGGATTAAATGCAGCGTAATGGTAGCCTACGGTAAGTCAAAGTAAAAATCATTTAATCATTTATTTGCTTTAACTGTGGTATGTACAAATGATGATACATTTGTTAGTGCAATGACACATTTTGCCATAATATTGGCATGCCACAAGACGCAAATTTTAATAAACAATTCAAATGAACACAATTATTAAACAATAACATTATTTCACATTAGGTTGGTGGGTTCACCTAACACCCACTGATAGATGAGTTAATGTAAGTCAAAAATCTAGATCCCGTATCTTCAATAAAATACATTTGAAAACGCTTTTTAAGTGATGTTTATTTATTTATTTAACACTTTCTCACACAAATGTGCGGAGGCGGACTTAATGCCATAGGCATTTTCTACCAGTCAACCTTTGGGTGGTGCAGAGACAAACAGTGGTAGGTGCAATTACGAAAATTGGGGAATACATTTTATCTACATCTACATACATACACTAATATTATAAAGAGGAAAGATTTGTACCTATTTTTGTATGTTTGTATGTTTGTAATGAATAGGCTCAAAAAGTACTGGGCCGATTTAAAAAAATCTTTCACCAATAGAATGCTACATTCTTCCAATTTGACATAGGGTACATTTCATTTTGAAAAATTTAGGGATCCTTGGTAAAATTTGAACAATGTAACCGAAGGTGTAGAAAAATGAGTCTTAAAATGATAATTGTCTACCCCGTGCGAAGCCGGGACGGGCTGCTAGTTAAAAATATAAGGATAAACCTATACCTTAACTATAAATAAGATATATATACCTAATTATAAAATTATTATTATATTATTATTTATATTTTTTTTTTTTTTTTATCCTTCAAGCTTTTTCATTTAATTTTGTATTATTTTCAGCCTTAGTTCTTAGGTTTCATATTTAAATAATAGCCCATATTATTTAACTATCAAACTTAGCTTAAAATCTCGTATGTCGTAACTAGAGACACAATTAAAAACCCATTGTGTCTCGCGTAGATCTACGTTCTACGTTCTTCGTAGATATGAAGGGTTAAATAGAGGGCCTAAATCACAAACCTTTATAAGATAAGCATTGAACGTGATAGTAGGGTAGTACAGTGAGTCGAGCACGACGCGCGCTCTCGTGTTAAAGTTATCTACGAACATGTCTGAGCCTGAGACTCGAGCTAGTCTATGTTGAGCACTGACCTTCATTAGATGAGCATTGAACGTGATAGTAGGGTAGTACAGCGTATCGAGCACGACGCGCGCTCTCGTGTCGAAGTTCTCTATGAACATGTCTGAGCCTGCTTTTGATTCGTGTTGGAATCTCTCTTGTAGCACGTCGATGAGGCCTTTGCCGTTGTCTTTTAGGAGTATTGCTATGCCGAACTGGGGACAAGAAATATGGGGTAAGTATTTTCAAGGTCATTCTATTTTCAGAGAACAACAAATTCGTATATACCTTTTATTTGGTTATCCGGAAGTCATGTTTTTAAACATTTGGAGTAATAAATACTGTTGAATTGTTTACACTAATATTTGTGTTCTTTGAAGTCTAGTCTGAATCGCCTGGGGTTTTAATATGACGCTACAAAAGTTCATCAGTTAGCCATACACATCCACTTTTACATTATAATTGACGTGCTTTGCGATAAGAAACCTTAAAGTTTATTAAAGAAAGTTCAATTTAAATTGCAGCAGAATGTTGTTATTTATTCGTTATGTCAATCAGAAACAAACTTTGGTTACATGTAATCAAAGTTTATATTTCAGTAAATGCAATGATTCTTATTACCTTATGTGTAGACAGTCGTATAGATACTTCAGTATCAAGCCCATCTCCGTAAATGTTCTTCAAAACGAGCCCATTCTCCTCAAATCCTTCGAGAGGTGTGTATAACTTGTACAAGTATACAAAGTTGATGGGTGACCGCCAGTGCCAGATGCCAGTGAAACCGAAGTCCATTTTGCCCCAACCTACTCTGAAGTCCAACTGTGGAAGATTTTACTAATTAGTATTCGTTAAGACTACATTGCAAAGGAATATTTTAAGGGGGAAGCGATAAGGTAGTCAGGTTGCGGGTTTGTCCTAAAGGGATACCGTGGCCCTGGCACACAGAAAACTGAAGGAACACGGGTGGGTTTATGTCAGTAAAAGTCTGAAACGCCCTCCTGCTCCGCCCAGAGCGGGAGAATTTATGATAACATATAACATAATATATACATGTTATACATTTAACTTTCCAAAAATCGATGACGCTCCTCATTTAGGATTGAACATTGAATTCTTTTTTTTTATCACTTATTGGGCCTGCTCTTGAACTTGATCTCGCCTAATGGATGAGGTCTATGATGGCATGCCCAGAATATAGATGCTTGTTCACTCTTGCTTTGAAGGCAGACGAGTTATATGTGGAAAGGAAATTATTCTTCGCAGTACTCTGGATTGAACGTCATCAGCGTCTGTAGCTGATGACGTTCAATCCAGAGTACTGCGAAGAATAATATAATAAGTTACGTACCTCTTCCGGAGCTCGTTTCGCGATGATCATAGCTCTGTTCAGGTACTGTATTGGTAGCGCAACATGGCCGAATACATGGAAATCTTGCAATGATAACAATTTGAGGAGTACTTCAATACCTGGAAACGAAATATATGTTTACGTTTAGGGTTTTTTTTACAACATAACATCACGTCTATATTCCTCGAAGGGTTAGGCAGAGTTGTAACTACCTGTAGTACATCCAAATTTCGCCAGTTATGTTTAAGTCCCATGTAATAAGGGGCGAGCCTATTGCCATCAACCGAGCCCAAATCCACCCTGCGGGCTGCTACTGACAAATTCCAGATGGAAAAATCCAATAACAGTTTGCCCGACCTAGCAATCGGACCCGGGACTTCATGTTCAGCGGTTGCGCTTGCGACCACTAGACCAACGAGGTAGTCAAAGATTTAGTTATAATGATACTAAAATTATGTAACAATCTATTTCCCTCTCACTTCATCCAAATGAAAATGACAAAGACAGGTATTGTTTATGATGCGTTTATAAGTGGCAAGTTTGGTAGTTACATAAATGTTGTGTTTAGGCTGTCAAGAGGAAGGGCAGTAGAATTTTATTATGCGCTAATAACTTCATTCTGCGAAATAGGGTCCTAAACACACTTACTAGCATACTTAAACTTTTAACTTTTAATAAAAAAATAAAAAAATGTATATCTTGGATTTTCATTTTGATTTCACTATCGGCTTTTAGCACCTTTGGAAACCATGAAAACATGTGAAAAACTCCCATGATGAAATGTTTTTAAATTATCATCCATCTTGGATTTTCATTTTTGACCAAATTCATACTTTACACTAAGTCGCATGGGTGACAAATTCTACCAGTCAAAGCCTACGTACCAAAAGTCACGTTAAGAGCCAACTAGTCGCGGGCTCGAACTCACTGGTCAAAAAGCACGCTGTCTCACTTAGCTTCGTGTCCGTCATCGTGTGTTGATGAAATGCCCGATAATTCATAGTAAACCACGTAAAAAATTACGAAAAGTCCTTTGGAAAGTTTAGTTTTATGAAAAAACTACTGGATAAATCAATTACAAATAAAGTTTATCGGATTCTTCGATAATACTGAAGAAGTTGGCAGATTCGTCTCAGAATTAAGTTTTTATAGGTTTTCTTGTTAAACTCTCATAACTTTTTATTTTTAGTTGTATGTATGTATTTATGTATTTATTCTTATATCTTAGCTATAAATATCTTCTAAATTGTTTTTCTGTTATTGCACCTACTGTGTATTATCTCTGCATCACCCTAAGGTAGACTGGTAGATAATGCCCAAGGCATTAAGTCCGCCTTTGTACAGTTTTTACTTGTGCATAAAGTTTTAATAAATAAATAAATAAATAAATACTGAGCTTTGTCGGAGCGGACTTTGTTTTGGAGATTTTACACTTCTATTATTACTTATTTACGCCCAAAGTTGCGTTAAAATTGGCAGGAAAAACGAATCTTTCTTGGCTAAAAACTTTTGAATGGCTTTTTATTTTAATATTCTGTTCCGTACAGACAAAATTACGATATCATTTTTAACTTTATATGTACAATGTCAAACAGTGGAGTAATACCCCCCCGAAATTTGTATGGAAAAAGTATCGACTAGTTTCACCTTAAAGAACTTCGTTCCAATTCGTTTCAAAAACATACCTGTAGTAGAGTTAGTAGTGACCACCATAGCAACTAGATGTCGGTCAGCTTCAATAAAGCCGAACCGCGCCGTCATCTGCGGGAACTCCACCATAGGACTTGTCACGTTGACTACTAGCATGCAGTTGGTTATGCGACGCATGTGACCTGTGGGGAAAGTAGAAATTGTAGTACCTAGGTATGTACACATAATCCTATCCTATCCATAGCCTATCCTGTACACATGGCCTATAATGTTCCGACTGCTGGGACACAGGACCTCCTCTCTGTGACAGAGAGAGGGCCGTAATCTACCACGCAGGCCCAATGCGGGTTGGCAGATGTCACATGTCTTCGAATTTTAGGTTCTAGGACAAGCCGGTTTCGTCACGATGTTTTCCTTCGCCGTTTTGAGAGCAGTGATGATGAAACAATTTACACAAAGTAGCCTGTTGGGGTTCAAACGTCGTGGTTTCGAAACCGGGCTTATATACTTGCCAAATTTCTTTCATTACCGTGGCTGCAAAGACGGTGATTTGAAATCGGGATCTCTTAGGGCTGAAACTGCGTGAAGCGGGCGCTCGCATGTCTACGCGTATGGGCACCCAGATGGCCTCCGTGGGCAATTAATTACCCGTAGTTTAATTTTAACGGTGTGTATGTACAGTCGTGTCGATGGAGAACTTAGCAAAACGTCGACTAGCAGAAAACAAACGACAGCCAGTAAGCTGGCGCTACCGGGCCCCGCGCGTACCACCGCAACGGACGCCTGCGCGGGTCTCTGCGACGGAGCACTTTTGTATGGAACCGCGCGGGCGTCCGCTTCACGCAGTTTCAGCCCTTAGAAGTAAAAATCAAGAAATTTGACGTGTATTCCACCACCACGTTCTAGACCCGCTTGATGTAATATATCGTTTATACATACAGTGCGTCATAAAAGAGTAGAAATTAAATAAAATTGAACTAAAAAAAAATCCATACTAAATTGTTGCCATGTTTAAGCATTTTACGTTAAAAATGTGACAGTTACCTAGAAAGTGGCGCCCTCATTTAATTTGGCTTATTCCACTAATCCCCCCTGAGAGAATCCCCCTCAGTGGGGAAAACTGAACTCTAATGTAAAAAAATCACTTTCAGGGGATCTTGGCATAAGTTTTTTTTCAATTCTAGTTTTGCCCCCTAAGCGGGATTATCAGGGGTGAATTCTAGACTGTTTTTATAGATTCCACTTTTCCTCCTAAGGGGGAATTTCAGGGGGGATTTGTAGAATAAGCCTTTAACTTCTACTCTTTTATGTCGCACTGTATTTCTTTTCACAGAGAGCCGGCCTGAGTCCCAGCCCCAAATATTGTATAGAATCAAGATTTTATATATGAACAGACAGCTGTGCTGCTGGGGAGTTTGTTGCGCTACTTCTTCTTCCCAGCTAAAGTACTAGGAAGTGGTGAAGAGTGGCCGTTTTTTGGGACTGTCGTTATATAATTTTGACGTTCGAAAAGTGCTGATTGTCAGCCTAATTTGAATAAATGACTTTAGGATTTTGAATTTTTTGAGCATGTGGAATTTAATAAACTTGCTAGTGGATTTAACGCTATATAAGATAGTATATCATCATCATCATCATCAACATTTCAGCCGAAAGACGTCCACTGCTGGACATAGGCCTCCCCCAAAAGGGGGGGGGGATTTGCCATCATCGCCACGCTTGGCAGACGGGTTGGCGATCGCAGTATAATGTTAAAAATGCATAGAGAACGCTGCTGCCCATTCTCTAGTAAGTCCCATTCGCCTTTTACGACACCCACGGGAGAAAATGGGGAATAAGATAGTTACCGTTAACATAAATCTTGAGCACTTTCTCTTCAAGGTCGAGGTATGTGATGCCATTGATGTCTCGTTTGTGACCCAAAACGAATCGTGTGCGAAGGAAACCTTTTCTGTAACCCTGGAAATACACCATTCGTTAATTCATCTTTTTATTTATTCGTGTAATGGTGCACTGCAATAAGAATCATACTGGATTAATTGGCTTTTATGATTTCATGCGCCCACGCATGCAAAAGTAGGGAATCCAATCTCTTTCTCGCGAGATCTCGGCCATATTTACAGAGATTAATCTCGGCCGAAAATCGAACGAGATCTCGCGAAATTATCGAAATTGCACAGGAGCATGAATACAATACATGTGTTTTTCGAAGCGGAGGATGTGATTTTCGGGGGTCTAAGGGAGAACTCTAATGGCTCATTTACACTCGCGGCTCGTCTCGTCGCTCGCGCGAGATTGTAAATAAGGTATTACAGTTTGCAGACAATTGTTTGCGTTATGTAGTCCCTGACCAGTGTAGAGACTGAAAGAGTGGTTTCTGGAGCTGGTTAGCCTACAAAATTAGAAGCCGTCTATCGGACACATTAGATACCTACTTTATGCTTTTTACGAAGCTACTTTCAAAATGTTGAGTCCAATTTTTTATAATTTTTGTAATTATAATAATTATATATTATATTAATTGTTGTATTAGTCCCTTAGCATAGAATGTCTTTATTTTGCATAAAATAAGAAATAACAGTAGGTAAGTCTGCCCCCTCAGAGAATAGTAGCGTGAGGTTATTGATCTTACTTGGAAAGGCGTTAGAAGTTTCACCCTGCCAGTGATATTGTTCTCAGTAGGTCCTCTATCCAATGTCCAGGATGAGTTGATCATCAGAAGACCGTCTTCGTTGTACTGGAACAAATAGGTTTAATTATTACATGTGCCTTCACCAGTGAAGATAGTTGGAATATAAGTGCATACGTATACGGCACGCTCTGGAGAGATGTACCAACCAAGACAGGCTACATTTTAATCCAAATAATGCTCGAATAGCATTAGTCCGAAACGCGTTATCTAAATTTATAAAACAAAGTCTGGTTAGATAAAGAATAGAATATATTTATTTGCTTCAAAACATGGTACATTAAGGTCATATTAGTAGAATTATGATCTTACATGTTTCGCACATTTGTATGCCAGTCCATGACTGGCATACAAATGTCTCGTTTCCTACAAAATGTATGGGAAAAGTTTTTTTGCGAGTTTCCTAACTTTTCTAGTACTCAAACCTAAGTTGGTCCGATAAAGTTTTTTGATCCTTATAAGAAACAGGATCGATTGGCCTCAAAAAAAGATTTTGTGAAAATGGCCTATTTTCTTGCTGACTGTAGATATTTTTTTTTTTCAAAATCTGTAAATTTGGATCAAAATTTCTTTAAAAAATAAGGACAGTCTCCTAAGACTGTTTTCCTGTAGCTACAACGGTTAATGTACCTGCCCTTACTGCCCCCCCATCTCAAAATTCCTCCCTGTATATATGTATAACGAGGTTAAAAGTAAAAAACTATCGCAGCTAAGTAGGCTTTACAATTTACCGAGTAGTAGTCGACTAACTTACATGTTTTTCAACTACGTGTTAAGTTTCTTCTTGGGATAAAACCCCAACTACGGAACCCTTCATTGTGCGTGGTCCGACACGCACTTGGCCGGTTTTTTATTTAAATCCTATTTCTTGGGTTTATAAATTTGAAACTTGGCACGAATAATTTTGCAAGATTTTATTTTACCAAATAACAGTTCTCTATTACAAAGTCTCTGATCTAAGCCGCGGACAGACAGACGGACATGGCGAAACTATAAGGGTTCCTTGTTGACTACGAAACCCTAAAAAAGAGCTTATGTAATCATTATTTTTAGAAAACTTGATTATTTTGAGGGGAAAATACACACCGGACGAAGTGCTAGTATTATATATTTTAGTGTTAGCTTGTCTATTGTTTAAGTAAATATATTTTACAATTAAAAGTTATTTTGACAATTAACTTATATACCTCTATAAATTGGGCTTTTTTTAAATTTTGGCAATAAACAAAAAACACGTTTTCTGAACGAGGCACGAACATGGAACGCGCCTGTTGTTTGACGTTTTTGACATGACATTGAAAGATAAAACAAAATGTCAGTTGATAAAAATATTTAGAGGTTGTTTGTGACCGTTGATTTCACAGAAATATTGATAATTACTGTAATTTCGTGTGTTACAAGTAGCTGTATTGCTCAGCAATTATTATTTCTCATCGGGAGTGATATAAATTTGACACCCAACAATGAATAATTCCGCTGCCAAAGTGAGCGAAATATTTCGCGAAGCGGGAACTGCATTCAACAAACTAGCCGAAATGACGAAGTTATTACACCCTATGGGAGACTCCCAGCCTGGTGGAAAGTGGACAGACGACGAGATCGAGATGTTACGAGCCTGCGTGCATCGCTTTGCCGTAGACTTGAACAATTTGAGCCAGCATATCAAAGGCCGAACTGTCAACCAGATACGCACTACTTTGAAGAAAAAAGCTTTTGAAGATGCCAGTGTTCCAGTGCGCCAGGTTACGTTGAACATGCTGAATGCTTCGGAGAACGAGGTTGATGTCGACGGGCTAAATGATGACGTCAAGTTGGAGTTTGAATCGACGAACGAAGAAGTGGCTACATGATCCGACATGTTTAGTTTTCCCTAAGTCTGCTGTGTTTACACACCGAAAAGTTAGGAAAGCTACAGTGGATAGTGAAGGTGATAAGTGAAGTACATTTTAGATTAATGCCGTTTTGAATAATGTTAGGAAATAGATGTTTTTTTGTCATTTTTATTATTACATATTAAAGTAATATAAACCCAAACATGACTATGGAACATTGCATCTTTAATGTATTTTTGGTGGTTAATTTAGGGAGCACTCTATTCCGTTTAGTTTATGTGTTCAGTTATCATAAAAACAAGTTCTGATCGGCAAGAGAAGTGGTACGGAGGATGACATTACCAACTTTAAAACTGCAAGAAAAGTCAATAGCTTAACTGTAATAACCAGAGATCAGATTAGTTAAAAAGTAATAAAAAAAGAAGGAAAGAAAAAGGAAAGGAAAGGAAAAAAAAGAAGAAGAGGAAGGAAATTAAACGAGCTTTTTTAGCAATTTTAGTACATATCCCAAAAAAAAATTATATGATTTTTCAAATCAATAATTTGTAACTATAAATGAAGTCCAATAAATTATTTGTGGTCTTTAAATCCCAGGATTTAAATGTCATTATAATTATGCCAGGATTTTAAAGGAGATATTATACACTCTACGTTACATCCTTCCTCAAAGTTTAGATAAATTAGCTCTAGCTATTCCAATCTTTTTTTAAATGTAATAATAACACAATAACTATAGTAATGTCTTTTTGCAGTAATCTGAAATTCATTTTTTGAGCTCAATGTTTCACAAATGTCTTTATTGCCTGCAAATGATTACTTTATTGGTCCGTAGTCAGGTTATTGAAACCTGACTACGGACCAATAAAGTAATCAATTCTGAAAAATTGTATATGTGTAACTTTGTAATAGATAGATAGAATACTCTTTATTATGTACTCCATAAAAATTACAGATATAAATGTAGAACTGTTACATAGGGTGTCACAATAAACCTATATTAGGATGTAGATTGTTAAACTGTGAACTGATTTTGCCACAAATTAATGTTAAATGTTGTGAAATACACTTTCTTTCAATTTCGGAAAGCTTAATAATTAATAATTAATTATCTCCAAACAGTAAATCTGCTACCACATCTAGGTTGAATTAAATTGAAACCCATGAAGACTGATTAATACAAGGTCAGCTCTACTTCTTGGAAAAAGCTTTTATGATGGGAATCAAAACTCATAGTTTGAACCACAGATATAATTATGTAGATAGACCTAGATAACGCAAGTATCACGATCTGTATGAAAACCAAGCGTGCCAGTTTCTGACTACCTACTATGACATCACAAGTACTATTTAGTGATGGGAAAGTTTGTATACTGTATGAATACTATTTATTGAGTAATTGTGTACATTAAAGAATTATTAAGAATCGTTTGAATAGATTAATTAATCGATTTTGTGACAGAGTAGTAGTAACTTGTTTAGGTATGGCTGAAGATGACATCAGATTAAGCAATAGGCTCTTCCAGAATCTAGGGACAAGTGGTATAAATATTAAGCCTTGGCAGCCGACTTATCTTTGCGGCATTTTTGCAAATATGCAACATTTATCTTAGACTTTATTTAAAAATAAAATTTTAATTCTTTTTTTGTTTTGCTCAACACTGGAGTGGTTTAGGAAAAAAGAAAATTAGGAACAGCCGAAAAATCTGAAAAAACTCACGTGGTACGAACTCAACTGGGTCATCTATGTAGTATTTTTTTTAAAGGTTTGTGTTACATGAGGGACTTACAAAGTTTGCATTATTAGGGCCTGTGAACACCACGTTCGTTGACGCGCGTTTACGTGCGTCGACGGCGCGCTTTTATCCTACAGTTTTATCAGACTCGCGTGCGTATCGCGTCTGTATCGCAACAAACGCGCGTCAACGGCGCGTTTAAAAAACGTGGTGTGCACAGGCCCTTAAATACATGGGTGTACATACGAATTGTTAGGTGAAGCGTTGCTCTCCTAGCTAAATCACCGAGTAATCTGTATTTATGAGACACAAAATATATTGTTTACGATAAAAATCGTGTTTTTGTAACAATTTGTGGCCAGGTCTAGATAGTTTTAAATTTGATGGGATAAGCTCAAAATAGGCTATGAAAGTGTCTGACTATAACATAGAATTTTGTAAGTAATTTTACTATGGTAAGTGTATGTAAAATGTTGTAAGCCCATGTATTACCTTTACACTTGTTTGTAGAATAGAAACAAATATCTCATATACTAAGATAATATCCGTACTTATTGTGTATAATGGATATTATTGGGAATTATAAAAAAATGTAGAGAAATTGTCTAATTATGATGCCAATGTTTCTTACTTAAATGTTTAGTGTATAGGTACAAATAATACTGCCGTGCTAACGAAGAACGCAGTAACTCGATTTTGCCGCTTCCGAGACTTTTATTTTTGATTATTGAATTTGTTATGATGTTTTAGTATAGCATTCTTGCTTACTGAAAAACCGAGTTCCTGAAGGATCAATAAAAAGTTGCTTAGAGAGATTTAATAGATTTCGATTCGCTGACTCCAAATATATAACTCAACGAATGTATAACTCATAATCGTCCAAAATCGAGTTACTGCGTTCTTCGTTAGCACGGCAGAATACACAACCTGTAATTAAAAATAAGGTAGAGAAACGTAAATAAAACAACATGATTATGATTTTTTTGTTTGTTTATTAATGTTTAGGAGCCCAACCAAAGCTGTACTTTTAGAATCGCAGCAAATATTCTGGTCACTTCTGCTTTGCTGGAGATTGACATGCATAAAGCAACCAATTCACTATTCTAGAATAGTGAATCGGACGTAACTCACACTGAATGGATCAAGCTGCATGGCTGTCATGATCTTAGGTCAGCAACACTACATGCCACAGTAAAAAAAACCTTATGACATCGGAAATAAGGTTAATTTTCTACTGCATACAGGAAAACTAAGCAGTGTATCAGCGCTCTTCCAAACGACTCTATGGCTACAGCGGCCGCTTTCGGTAACGTCGGTATGGTACGCCGTAGAACTCTTTCGTTTAATATTAAAATCTTTAACACTACTACATGTTACACGAAATAAAACCTTATAATTTACAAAACAGAGATAAATTTTAACAGCTCATCTGAAAACTCAGCAGTGTCAGCACTCTTCTTCCAAACGACCCTATGTTTAGCTATGGTGGCCGCATTCATCAATCAACCAAATCACCACAATTTGCTACATGAAACACAATCTTATTATACAGAAAATAAAGATTATTTTTACCTGGAAACTCAGCAGCGTATCAGCACTCTTTTTCCAAACGACCCTATGTTTAGCTATAGTGGCCGCATTCATCAATCAACCAAATCACCACAATTTGCTACATGAAACACAATCTTATTATACAGAAAATAAAGATTATTTTTACCTGGAAACTCAGCAGCGTATCAGCACTCTTCTTCCAAATGACCCTATGTTTGGCTATCGCGGCCGCTTTCGGTAACGTCGGTATGGTCGAGTTAACGACCGCGTTGATCTCGCCGTAGAACTCGTTCGTTTTGAACAGATAGTCGGCTAGCAGACTGAACGCTAAGTAGTCTTCTTGCCAGTTCATGCTGCCGTTTAGGGCTTGAAGATTGTCGTGGTAGCGCCACCTGGTTGGGGGAATTAACTGTTAGCGTGTATAACTTAATTATTTGTCTATTGAGTAAAATCTGTTAAGCTTAATTAAGACTAGTTGTACACTTTAATTGCAATTAAAACATTATTAGGAAACGTATTACATTTCATCGTTGATAGGTCTGTTTTAGGTTAGAAAATGTACCTACTTCAAAAAAGCTAAAGCCTAATAGCAGCGGATTTTCTAAAAACGGTGCCATTGTGCAACAGCCGAAAAATGACGGAGTGTTAAAATTTACGGTGTCAAAAAGGCTCTTTATATGATGGATATTGCGGTACGCCTTTTTAAGAAAACTTAACTTTTCATACATGTGACTTCACACTGCCAATAGAATTAAAATATTATTACGAGCTTCTAGCATCGAACTTTCTAGAAGCATCTCGACAATACTAGTTGTGCTACTTGATGGCGCTAGTTGTCTACTAGTTCTGCTACTCGATACTAGATGGCGCTAGTAGTACTTAATGTCACGATGTACCAGGCATTAATTGTGGCGCAACAATATATTAGTATTTACCTGCTGAGTCGATACTTCTCTACTTACATAACATTAAAGCTAGTATCTCTCCATCCGGGGAAGGGCGTGTTCATACTGGACAACAGAGCGTATACCGTCTCGTTGTGTGCCTCAGAGAACATCTTGACGCGCCACAGAATGTTTGATTCACTCGACCAACCCATGCGGACGTGCCATTGGCAGAACCAATCTGGAACAAAATGGATTAAGGGTGAACTTAGAACCATTATGATATACGATTTAGAAGATCATCAGCCTAGCCTTTTCCCAACTATGTTGGGGTCAGCTTCAAGTCTAACCGCATGCACCTGAATACCGGTATTTCACATGGAGCGACTGCCTATCTGACCTCAACCCAGTTATTGGGTAATACGATACCCCTTGGTAAGACTGGTTTTCAGACTTTCGGGCTTCTGACGACCCGTAACGACTGTCAAAGATCCACAAATCACAGCCGGGACCAACGGCTTAACGTGCTTTCCGAGGCACGGAGAAAAGATACGATATAGAACATTGTGAGTGGACATTGGAAGGGCTATTAAGAGTACTGCAAACCACAATGGACATACAAAGAAAGTCATTCAACAAAAATACTCATTTGGGAATACACCCAACTTTGTATGCTGTATGACATCACTCTTCAAATGACCTAAAGGTAGGAATGAAATTTTTTCTCAACAAAAACTCGAATTCGCCATTGACCATCCTTCCCGGGTAATATAACGACACATGTCCAGCATGGTCCCAGATGCCCTTATTGTACTTCCAAGCTGACCTTTTGTGAGGGGTCACGGTTCGCGTCCCAGTTGAATTTTTCTCACCTCTCAACAAAAACTCGAACTCGCCATTGACCATTCTTCCCGGGTAGTACAAGGGCACATGCCCACCATAGTGCCAGATGGCCTTGTTGTCCAGTTGAACGTCCAAACTGACCTTCTTAGCCCAAATAATAAAATATTCTTACCTCTTAACAGAAACTCGATCTCGCCATTGACCATTCTTCCTGGCTAGTACAAGGACATGTCTAGCATAGTGCCATTTGCCCTTATGGTCCAGTTGTTCAACCACGCTGACTAAATAATCTGCCTAGCCTTTTCCCAACTATGTTGGGGTCGGCTTCCAGTCTAACCGGATGCAGCTGAATACCAGTATTTTACATAGAGCGACTGCCTATCTGACCTCCACAACCCAGTAACTGGGTAACACGATACCCCTTGGTAAGACTGGTTGTCAGACTTTTTGGGCTTCTGACGACCCTTAACGACTGTCAAAGATCCACGAATGACAGCCGGGACCAACGGCTTACCGTGCTTTCCGAGGCACGGAGGAGTCTCGGTATGTAAAGATGGTCACCCATCCACTGACCAACCCCGGCAAGCGTAGCTTAACCTGACGGATCGACCACGCTGACTATCTAACCTAAAACAATGAAATATTCTCACCTCTTAACAAAAACTCGAATTCGCCATTGACCATCCTTCCCGGGTAGTACAAGGACACATGTCCAGCATGGTGCCAGGTGCCCTTATTGTCCAGTTGAACGTCCACGCTGACCTTTTGTGAAGGGTCACGGTTCGCGTCCCAGTTGAAAGCAACGCTGAGTCGCTTCTGACGGGCCATTACCCAGCGTTGAAACGAAAAGTGAAGGTCGCGAAGTCTAAAAAAATAAAAAGTTTTGTGTAAAGAAAGTTGTGTTTTAAAAGACAAAATTACAAAAAATCGGGAGCGGAATAGACTGTGTTTATGATTTTTAACGGTTCATTGACGGGTGTGTTTTGGTATTGCCAGACTTATTTAACTCGCGGGATTAGTGCCTCCTAGAGTTCTAAAAAACCCTAATAGTTTCAATTGGGTTATTCAGAAATAAGCAGATGGAGATTACAGAGTCATGCGTTTTTATTTAAACTACAAATCAGTCTGGTTTTCTTGTTAGTGGTTTTGTTTTTTTATTTTAATTAATTTACTGCGCAAAAATACGTTATAGGCTCTAACTATCATTCAACGTAAAACTAGCGTCTTAAAAAAAAAAAACCCCAAACCAAAAGCCACAGGTTTTCAGAAAATCTAAGATCATGTAACATCTTAAAAACACTTACTGATCAAAATGTATATCCATGTTGACATTAGTATTATTGCTAAGATCCGCGTTCAGATTCACACTATACGCCTTCTTCCCCACGTCCACTTCTACATACGTAGTGAAGTTTTGTTCAGAAAGTAATATGTAGCGGATTAATGTTCTGTAGTGATCGTCGTTGTATTCGCCCTGTTGAAGAGAATATTAGGTATTTAAAGTAGGGATTTTGCGGATGCAGATTTTTCGGATTTTCGGTGGCTCACATCTGCGAATGCGGATCTCAAGTTTTTTTAAGGGATCCGTCAAATTGCAGCGCTGTTTCGTTGTATGTTGATCATATTGCAATGAGTTTTTTATACTTTTATATTCACCCTTTTCCACCCACATCTGCATCCGCATGAGCTCCCCATTGATTAATGCGGATGCGGATGCGAATGTCCAGAACATCGCTGATTTAAAGCAGAAAAAGTGTTTGATTTTGAAATCAATGGCACTGTTTCTTTTGGGCACTGACTAGACTATTATAAATGCATAAGGGCTGGGTGATAATTTCTGCTTATTCCACAAATCCCCCTGAGAGAATCCCCCACACTGGGGAAACTAAACCCTAATGTAACAAAAATCACTTTCAGGGGGATCTTGGAATAAGTTTTTTTTTTCAATTCTAGTTTTCCCCCTTAAGCGGGATTATCAGGGGTGAATTCTAGACTGTTTATATAGATTCCACTTTTCCTCCTAAGGGGGATTTTCAGGGGGGATTAAGCCATAATTTCATACAAATGTGTAATTTCTAGGGTTCCATACCAAAATGGTCTTTCCGTCTGTCGCAGCTGGATATCTCAAGAACTACTAATGCTATCGACCTGAAATTTGGAATAGTTTTAGATGACATTGCCCAACTATTTTACCGATAAGTTTTTTTTGGCAACATTGTCTGAACGGGGGTCTTAAAGTTTCGAAGTGGAACTACTACTAGGGCATGTGGGGTATCATATGAAAGAGCGCCATTTGCACACCCCAAACATCTTTTTTTTTAGGTGAGCGAGCTGGCGCTGGGGGGCCCGCGCGTGCCTCCGCTACGGAGCACTTTTGTATGGAACCGCGCGGGCTTCCGCTTAACGCAGCTTCAGGCCTGAGAATTTATACATCCGCAAAAAACTCTGTACATTTGTGGGCCATCTGTTGTATAACTTACCTGTCCAATAAAAGTGATCTGTCTATTATCCTGCGTGAACCGTCCATCCACGGCTATATTCTTGAAGTGAGTGCTGCTTATCAAAGCCTTCAGGTGATGCGACGCCATATTAGTCTTAGATTGGTCTTGGTAGGACGCGTCGATGTTGAAGTCTACGCCTGTGAACCAGATTCCCACTGCGTTTACCTAGAGAGGAAAATAAGTTTTGAATTATAAGTCAAATGGGCGAAAGAATTTCTCTATGCGAAGATGGTGTGGAAATATATGAAAAAGATAAACGTTTATCCTAATTTTTCAAAAATTAGGATAAACGTTTTAAAAAAAAATTCAAAAATACTGCTGAAATTCTTAAGGTCATTGTTGTTTTTATAGTTTAAGTTTAAGCTAGACTTCCTAATATTTTATGAATCGAGCCGTTAACGGTAGCATCGTTAGGAGGACTTTAAATAAGTTCTGTGGCGTGGTGCTCAAAGGGCCAATGTACGTTTTTGTGATAAATTTTACTTTTTATTAATTAATTATTGAAAAAGTTATATATTTATATGTGCTAAAAGGGCGTAAGTGTAACGACAATCACTCAAAAGATACTTTGTAAAAAAAAAACCATGTTGTGTGTGCTTTCATACTGCTACATAAAAAAATATTAAGTGTTAAAAAGGCTGCAGAGTACGTAAGCCAATAGGAAATTTCAAAAAAAAAAAACTACGCTAAAGGGCGTAAGTGTAACGACAATCTCTCAAAAGATACTATGTTAAAAAGGCCAATGTTGTGTGTGCTTTCATACTGTTACATAAAAATTATTAAGTGTTAAAAAGGCTGCAGAGTACTTAAGCCAATAGGGAATTTCAAAACACACTACGCTAGTATTAGAGTCGAGTAAACTTATGCCCTTTTTAGTTTTATACATAATTTGTAACTAAAATTGGATTCAAGTTAGTGCTAAAAAGGCTTAAGTAAAAGTTGTTGTTTATGATATTAGTAAAACAGTCCTGCAAGGTTGTTAGAGTTTTACCAATAACCCTGTATATAGATAGAAAGATAAACATAAAAGATAGATTAACAAACTGCAAAGAAAGAAATGTTAGAAATACTTACTTGAAAATCATTCGGCTGTTTCTCATGCACCTTCGTCTTGATGACACACGGATGTAAAGTCGGCAGCGTCATGTTGAGTTCAGCATCCATATACAGCTGTGTTCCCGGCGGGAAGAACAGGTAGCCAGAGACAATAATCTCCCGGGACTTAGGGTTGAAGTTCAGAAGGGCTAGCGCTGTGTATTTTGGGCCGATCTGATGGTAAAAATAACATTACATCACGCTTTGTTGACACAACACACACCATTACCATTACACACACACACTTGTTTGTGCAGACACCCTAACGAAGACCTTGTTAGTTCTCGAACGAACCGAGGACCCTCCAAAAAACTGGTTTAAATACCTCGTTGGCTTTTTTTAATACGATAGTCAATGATTAGAAATCGGATATTCGGACGCATATTCACCTAAAGTTGAGATGTTTGCTATTATGGAATAAATCCCGCGGTTCCGGTGTTTTATTTTTATTTTAACTAACACACACCACCCCTACTCTTACACCCTACATACACATATTTGCATAGGGGGTTAAAATAATTTTAAATAAACATACATCTGAATAGTTATTCAATCCAAGAATCCCGGGTATTTTTTTTAATAAATAATATTTTAGAAGTCGCTTCCATACTATACACCCGACTATAATAGTTATGCATTGCCGGTATTCCTGGCATACCGGGATATTTTCTTACAAAAAAAAAAAAAAATTAAGAAGCTGCTTCCATACTTTCATAGCTAATAATTAACTTTGGGTAAATATGCATCCGATTATCCGATCTCTATTAATGATAGATAATTAAAAAGATGGATGGATTGTGTGAAGAATGATATGAAAGAGAAGGGAGTGAATGATAGAGTGACGGTTGACAGGGGAGAATGAAAAAAGAAAACGTGTTGCGCCGACTCCAAGTAACATGGGACAAGGGTAGGAAGATGATGATCATGAGTTAATGATAGATAATTATGTCGTATCTCTATGTAATTAACTGTGTGTACATCAATAATAAAATAAATAAATAGAAAGAGACAGGTGAGGGAATCTATAGTGATGAGCTTATTGGGATAATGCTATCTCAAAATTATTTTGTACGAATTGCGGCTATCATACTGAGGACCTGAAATACACAGGTAATTGTTACCAGCGATACACATACGAGGACTTTGTGTAGGTCAACCGAGGACCCCTTATGTAAGCCCTGCGACGCTCTTCCGAGGACGTATTTTTACACAATATTTCATACAGCAGAATAGGGATGATGACTAAAAAAATTTTTTTTTGTCCGTCATATAGATTATTAAAAAATATTGGACACGTATTTTTTCTTTTTTTACGTAATCAAAACATTACGGCGATACATTGAGTTCAAATGTGGCATGACGTCACTGCTCGCTAGATTTTATACGGTTCTGTGACGTAACGAGCCCCCACTCCCCAAGTTTAATGTGTTTTACCTAAGTAATTTTTTATTAATATGATATAGCAAAAAATACGTGTCTAATATTTTTTTTTATTATCTGATAATTGACGGACTAAACAGTTTTTCTTTTTTTTACCCAGGTGTTTCCTGGGTAAAAAAAAAAGAAAAACCGTTTCTCTCTCTCTCTATTATAAGTAATACTTACTCCTTCGAACTGGAACTTCGTATCAATAAGCCTTGGTCGATGCAACGTCAGATGAGTATCGAGTCTCATGCCGGTCAGACGTTCTGCGCGTTGGAAACCGAATGTAAAGGCTGGGTCGTCTTTAGTGGCACGAGATGCACTCACGTTGAAGCCTATGTCCACGTGTGTTTGGGTTTTCTGTGAAAGAGCATTTTTGCCAGTATGTGAGTTATGAGAAAAATCACAGTTTTGTAGGAGTTATGATTTATGACATAAAATAAAAGTATTACAAAAGATGTTGTTTAACGTTGGGTTTTATTTAAGTTTTGTGTCAAATCAAACAAAATGATTGAGAATACTAGGTGAAGCGCTAATCAGGTTTAAGTACTTGAACCTGCTGAAGTGATTTTTGTTAGATGTTTCAATTGATTCTGTCAAAAAGTTATTTACAACACTATATTTTAAGACATTCGACGAGACATTATAGTACAGACGAGCTAGCCGTTTGGTATAAAGACAGCTAACCACTACTTTTAAATAATGTTGTAAATGTGCTGAGTACACATCAATCTTTTTAACCAGCGATAACTCGAGCGGGGTGCTCTCAGCACCCCAAGGATTTTCGAAAGAGAAAATAATAATGCAATTTTCTTTATTTCTGAACGTTAAAAAAAAAAACAAAAAAAAATTACTTTGCCCCACACTAGGAATTTCTCCTGTATTGTGGGTGCGTTTACAAACATTTAAACTCACATACACAAACAGCCAGACCCGGAACAACTACTTGTAGGTCATACAAATATGTGTTCCGTGCGGGAATCGAACCTGCGACACGCCGCGCAGCAGTCAATCGCTTAACCATTGCGCCAACCGTGCTGTCAACGTTTACGTCTGTGTAGCTTCAAGTGACCTTAGAAGGCGGCGATGAGAAGTGGGAGGGGTAGTATGGCGACAACACTTGTTACGTGAGGACGTGTTGAAGTTTGTGTGGGGTGCTCATGACACCCCGCGAGTGCTATACTTTTACAAAGTTCTAATAAGATATGTTAATTTTGAATATATCTTTATTTTATTTTTTGTTTTCCTATGAGAAAAAATATGTAATAAATTAAGAAGTTATTTCATTCAGTTTTTTTGAGGAATGATCTCAATATTGTGTTTTAAAAAGCTAGTTATTATAATGTCTTATAATTATGATTGAATCAAAAATTATATTCAAAGTTGCTTATTTTATTTATATGCGTTTTGTAACACAAATTAATAAAATATTTGTATAATTTCACTCACTGCAATCATATCTTTAAAAATCTATTTTGTGTATGCGAGTGCGAACGGGGCTAAAAACCGCGTAAGTAATTAAGTGTTAAGTATGCCATAACGAAAAAAAGTTATCTTATCACGCATTCAATAACAATAAATATTGGCCGTGCAGTGGAAATATAAATATTTTTGCCTGCATACCAAATAGCTTGCTCGATTGTACATTAAATTACACAGATCAATCAATCTGCCTAGCCTTTTCCCAACTATGTTGGGGTCGGCTTCCAGTCTAACCGGATGCAGCTGAATACCAGTATTTTACATGGAGCGACTGCCTATCTGACCTCCACAACCCAGTAACTAGGTAACACGATACCTCTTGGTAAGACTGGCTGTCAGACTTTTGGGCTTCTGACGACCCGTAACGACTTTCAAAGATACGCGAATGACAGCCGGGACCAACGGCTTAACGTGCTTTCCGAGGCACGGAGGAGTCTCGGTATGTAAAGATGGTCACCCATCCACGGACCAACCCCGGCAAGCGTAGCTTAACCTGACGGATCGACCCGTGCGGCTGTTATTACTTAGCCACGAGCTCCTCTAAACTTACACAGATAAAGAACAGAAAAAAATACTCACAACATTCTTCAAGACAGTATAGAAATTATACCCCGGATAAGCAGTAAACTGCATAGACAGATCTCCGTACAAGTCATGTCTGAACCCGCCCGTCTTCTCGCTATAAATCCCTTCAATCTTTATCGTTTGCTTCGGACTCTTATAGAACTGATAATCGAACTGTAGCTTCGTTCCGTGGGTCGGTCCGTTGATTGTGTAGTATCCTAGGAGATGACTGGCCAGTTGTTTCGTTTGAAATTCTGCTTCTACGTCGCCTTGTGTGATACTGCCTTTTGTTTTTATTTTTATTACACCTGCAAGGGAAAAAATAGTTTTCACTTCTCATGCTCTAAAAGTAATTCATCTTTATGTTGCGCGTAGGCGACATAAAGTCGCTTTTTATACTCTAGTGCATAAAGTTTTTTTTTTTTCTAAGACTAAGATACTTAATCAGGCCCAACAGCTACACGCACAATGAAACATCGCAAAGAAACGTTTTTATAACTTGGTAGTACCCAACTCGAACTACCCAAGTCGAATGACACATTTTCAAAAATAAAAAGTAAAAAAACTTTTAAAAATTATCGTGGCGGGAATTAGCTCTTCTTCAATTTCGCAACATTTTTGAACAGTGAAAATTGTAATTTAATTTGTTATATACTTTATGCCTGTTTCATTTTCACGGAATCGAAGTGAAAAGCAGGGTGTTATAACTCGAGCATAAACGAGCTTCGACTTAACTATCGACCCTCGAGAGACATATATATCTACCCGAGCCGCAGCTCGGGTAGATATATATGTCTCTGGGTAAAATGGGTTCTTTTATGCACTAGCTGTACAATGTCGATTCCCGCACGGAACAAATATTTGTATGACTTACAAGTAGCTGTTCCGGGTCTGGCTGTTGGCGAGTTTAAATGTTTGTAAAGTTTACACCCACAATACAGGAGAAATTCTTAGTGAGGGGAAAAAAAAAAAAAAAAAAAAAAACACCAACGTTAACAGCATTTGTTGTGTTTTAGCAGTTAGAGGTAAGATAGCCAGTTCCTCTGTGGCAGAGGATTCCGGGTGAAGCTCGCGTCCACCTTCAGCCTTATCGTCAATTACCATCAGGTGAGAAGAAGGCCAAGAGCTACTACTAGCTAAGCAGATGTATCTATTAAAACTCACCGGAAAGCTCAGCAACTCTCTCATTGTCCACCACCCAATACGCGTGCGGTATCCACACAAACCCATACTTGATATCGTGTCTCTTCACTGACATTACTGTGTCGAATTGCTTTCGTCCGTCGACATCGAGACTCGCTGATAGAGACTTGTCGTATGGCATGTTTCGGTACATTGCTTTAGCTATTAGAGTGCTCTTTTCTGATTGGAGAGTTAGTAAGGCTGTGCTGGATGTGTTTGAGAGAGATAGAACGGCGTTTATCATTCGTTTTTCCTGTGGAAGAGATATTTGGTGGTTATTTTCTTGGAATATCTTAGTGCTCATACAAAGGACCGGAACGCGTCAAGGGCAGAGGCAACTGTAGCCGTCGACAACGTGCCGCTCGTGTATTTGAATACATTATCATCATCATCATTTCAGCCGAAAGACGTCCACTGCTGGACATAGGCCTACCCCAAGCACCGCCACCTTGACCGGTTTTGTGCTTCCTGCATCCAGCGGATTCCTGCGGCTTTCATAAGGTCATCAGTCCACCTTGTGGGAGGCCTTCCTACGCTACGTCTTCCGGTACGCGGTCGCCACTCCAGAACCTTTCAGCCCCAATGGCCATCTGTTCTGCGCGCAATGTCCTGCCCATTGCCACTTAAGTTTGGCAATTCTTCGAGCTAGACATAGCTCATAGCATAGTAAGAGATCCGCAGGAAAACCAAGGTAACCGACAGGTTACCTTGGTTTTTTCTGGTTTGGTTTTCATTTCTGATTCGATCACGTAGGGAATACGGTTTGAATATGGTCACAGATTAATACAGATGGGACACTCCGCAAAATCATTTAAATAAAAAGCGACTCTTGCTACGACACAATAAAGTGCAATTCAGGTCGCACAACGCTTATTACTTACAGTTATACAGGACAAGTTTTTAACTAGTGCGCAAAATTTTTTGGTGGTTTAGTATCAATAATGGAACACATTTCTATTATTTGTTCAGTACTTTTTTTGGTCCTCTTGAAATCAGAAAAATATGGATAAAATCTATTCGTAATAATATCAATGGGCGAGCGCACAGCTGATAGGTACTCATAATGTACTCATAAATTGTAAAAATGAAGAAAACATCTACATAGAAAAATCGCACATGTAAGGGAGATTCTAAATAACACACATTTATTTAACAAACTTGTAAGGCTTTCTCAAAAACGCGTATTTCCTGGAACAAGTTTTATGAAATTTCCGCACACTATTTTTCGTTCAATGTTACATAAAAGATTTTATCCCTCTAGAGGTATTGGAACAAAGCCTTCATGCAAGATGGTTACGTATCGAAATACAAGGAAACAATAAACTGTTTGAAATAACATATATTTAAAAAGAATACTCCTTCTTAAAACAATACACGGTAGCCTTTAAGGGACTACCGCATAAATAATTAATTACTTATATCAAACACTTATACTAAGTTAACCTTTATAATAAGTATGTGACTATAACTGTCACTTATTAATGTTGTTAATGTTCTCACTTGCCTGTTAGCATTAACATTGCGCTGGATGAAACAACAAGCTTTTCAATCATGCTCGCGTTGACGATAGACGGTCCTGGAAGGGGCCTCTTAACTTACCTTACTATCGGGCGTATCAAAAGAGAAGCTAACAACATTGTTAGTCTCGTTCTTGTCCCACCGATACTGGAAGGCGTATGTGTCAGCGGTGGGGTCTGCTTTCTCTAGAGATAGTATGTACTTAGCAGGTCCACTCATTAGGAAATACGGCGCGTGGTGGAGGTTCGTCATGTTTGGAAACTGAAAAGTGAAATAATTTGTGAGTGAAAACATTACCCAAAGATTCGAGTTCGATTAACCGAATACCAGTATTTTACATGGAGCGATTGCCTATCTGACCTCCACAACCCAATTACTGGGTAACACGATACCCCTTGGTAAGACTGGTTGTCAGGCTTTCACGCTTTTGACGACCCCTAACAACTGTCAAAGATCTACAAATGATAGCCGGGACCTATGGCTTAACGTGCTTTCCGTGGCACGGAGTGATCTTGGTATGTAAAGATGGTCACCCATCCACGGACCAACCGCAGCAAGCGTAGCTTAACCTGATCGATCGACCCGTGCGGCTGTTAGTACTTTGCCAGAAGCCCCTTTAAATAGTGCAAACAATAAACTTAAAGTTTAAAAGAACAACAGACTTCCAAAAAACAAAAAACTTCTTTCGGAGGTCGGTGCCTTTGATTCGGTTTTTTGGTTTTTGCCACCGACTTCCGCGAAATTAAAGTTATTTTTCACTTTTTAGTTTTTTTTTTTTCGGAAGTCGTTTGTTTTTGTTGTAAAAAAAGTTTATTTTTTTTGTAAAATAGTTTTTGTGGGGAAAGGTTCATATCGAAAATTTGGTTTACCTGGTAAGAAGCACAAATCTTGATACCGATAGCCTTATCAAAGGTGGACCAACTACACGTGTTCTGTTCTATTCTGTTCTTGTTCAGACCTTGTTGTTGTTTCTCCTTGTCGCCGTGGAGAATTATTAGTTCCGACCTAGAAATGAGAAAATAAACGCATAATTGAAATAATGAAAAAGTATTTATTGGGACTCTTATAGGAAGTTAATAACTATCACTTGCTTAAAAAGGAAACCGGTCAAGAGCGAGTCGGACTCGCGCACCGGTAAAAAGGTATATAATCGCCAGTTCAATCGAATACCGGTAGAACTTATACCTGTAGTTTACTTACTTGGCAGCGAATATCTCTTGCTAATATACGCAGCGACAGGTCGAGTTACAACAACGCCAGTCCTCTGATATTGAGTCTTGCTTCTACCGCTGTAGCGGTATATAATCGGCAGTTCGAATATCGAAAATCTCTTGCTTATCAATAGTCAGCGACAGGTCGAGTTTCAACACCGCTAGTCCTAGAGGACTAGCGGTAGAAGCAAGACTCAGTACTAGAGTACTGAGTCTTGCTTCTACCGCTGTAGCGGTATATAATCGCCAGTTCACTCGAATACCGGTAGAACTTATACTTGTAGTTTACTTAATTGGCAGCGAATATCTCTTGCTTATCCATAGGCAGCGACAGTCCTCGGATATTGAGTTTTGCTTCTACCGCTGTAGCGGTATATAATCGCCAGTTCACTCGAATACCGGTAGAACTTATACCTGTAGTTTACTTACTTGGCAGCGAACATCTCTTGCTTATCAATAATAGGCAGCGACAGGTCGAGTTTCAACATCGCCAGTCCTCTGATACTGAGTCTTGCTTCTACCGCTGTAGCGGTATATAATCGCCAGTTCACTCGAATACCGGTAGAACTTATACCTGTAGTTTACTTACTTGGCAGCGAAAATCTCTTGCTTATCTATAGGCAGCGACAGGTCGAGTTTTAACAACGCCAGTCCTCTGATACTGAGTCTTGCTTCTACAGCTGTAGCAGTATATAATCGCCAGTTCACGCGAATACCGCTAGAACTGAGTCCGCCGGCGTCCACACTCATTGTGGCTGCTATGTTTACTGCCACGCTGAAAGGGAAATAATAGAATTAGTGACAAACTTTAAAACATTTAAATAGTGATTAACAGAGAACGTTTTTGGATCAAACATGGTTCACTGAAAAGTTTTGAAAGGCCATCCTTTTAAAAAGATCTAAAGTTGATTGTATGTTTGTAAAAAGTAACCTCTGGTAATAATGATCTGATTACAAAAAAATCATAATATAATACATAATATAGAAAGCTATACTATCTCTGAGTAACACATGATACTTCTTATGCTAGAAAAATGCATTGTTCCTGTTGGAATCTCCTTTTATATAATTTTATTTTAAGCAGATTTATTGGAACACGCTATTTGAAGAACAAGTTATTTAGTACTAGATCTATTAAAAAATGTGCATTTTAGTACACTTTTTGTTTTCTTTTTCACTACATTTTTCATAACCTACAACATAGTAATGACTTTTTAATGGAGCAATACTGACTCCCAAGTCACTGGTATAACCCTAGTATGGAAGCCAGGGGACCTATGTTTAACATATTACTTCTGTGTATTATAAAATGTGATACTGTAACAATGTTGTCACTTTTTTTAAATTAATATTATTTTAATGTTAGTAAGTACCTACTTTGGTAAAACTATTAGCCAGTGGTAACGGCACAGACTGCCTAGATTAGAAAGTTATTAGTAATTCTACTCTATTCTATTAATAATTCAATTCTATTAGTCATTCTATTCTATTAGTTATTATATTATATTCTATTAGTTATTCTATTCTATTCTATTAGTAATTCTATAAACCAGTAAAATACCTACCTAGGTCTTAACTTTCCTTCAAAGTCCAGATTACCCGACTGTGTATATTTATCGTTGACTGTGCCCGACATCTTAGTGTTAACGTAGCTGGTACCCATTAGATTCATGTTCATTGGCAGACCTGAACCCGTGGGTATGGAGAATGTTGTGTCGAGGAATAAAGATGCCTTGTTGTAGGATATTTCCTGTCGGGACGGAATAAATATATTATTATTATATGTTCGAAAAATGGTGAATAAATTAAGTGTAATTTTTTTTTCTGAGTTTAGCCCTGTTCCATTAACAAACTAAACATAATTTTGTATGTATTCCATATTATTATTTTTTTATATTCTGAATTTCCAGTGTAGTTACTGTAAGCACTGCGTTCAAACTGATATTTATATATCAGACAATTTATAATTTGCGATTTTCCCCAGTTTCATAATTAACAAACACAATAATATGTAAATTTTTAAATTTTGCTTTCAATTTTGTTTGTTTTGCTTTTACCTAAATGCTATTTGAGACTTTTCTTTATATAAATAATTCTTATGTACCTGTGTTTGTCACCTAACTCCTCCTAAACGGCGGGACCGATTTGGATTAAATTTTGTGTGTAAATAAATATGAGTGGGTCCCTGGATGGTTTGAATATACAATTGGACCCGGTAGGTGGCGCTGTTCGGGCAGGACAACGTCTGTCAGGTCCACTAATATTATACAGGAAAAGTTTTTAACCAATGCGCAATTATTTTTTGGTCGTTAATTATTCTTAATCATTCAGTCATTTCATCCGGAAGACGTCCACTGCTGGACATAGGCCTTCCCCAAGCACCGCCACTTCGACCGGTTATGTGTTTCCCGCATCCAGCGGATTCCTGCGGCCTTCACAAGGTCATCAGTTGTTCTTAATATTGATTAGATATTCTAGATCGTGCATAAAAAAATATCGTAAAGTTACCTTTCCAGAAAGAATCTCCAGCACTCTCAATTGTGGGTTCATTCTCGCCAAAGACTTCATGATCTCTTCGTCTCCTTCGGCATTCCAATAGGAGATCTCGTTGCCAAATACTCTGATACCCAACTCTGCCATTGGGAACCTAGGATAAAAATGGTGATTATTTATTAACAAATTATCTGCTGCCCGGGGCCGTAGCCCCACAAAAAACCACGTGGGCGTACCCACGTGGTTTTTTCTAATAGCCTAAGCTCAACCTCAACCTAAGCATCAGCTATCCGTTCCGTCAAAATCGGCCCAGCCCTGTCGGAGATTACCCGAACAAACAGACAAACTAAAAAAAAAAACCGGTCAAGGAGCGAGTCGAACTCGCGCACCGAGGGTTCCGTACCAGCCCAGAAAAACTACAACTGTGCTTCACCCAAAGCACACGTATTATAATACTACGTACAGATACCCAATCCCATAAAAAGAAATGACACCTCCCTAAGGCTGGCTATTGAGCTGGCTATTTTTTCCCTCGATTTTTTAACACATGGCAGCATCAGCGACTCATTGATTGCCAGAGACTGACGTTTTGTAACGCCATCTAGGAGTCGGCCTAGAAACTAGGTTTCATTCTCGTGATTTATGAGTGTAAATAGATAAATCAACATTAAACAAGGAAGTTTTGATTTTTACTAATGTTACTTCAGCCAAAATCGGCCCTATAACGCTTTTTATTGATTGTTAATTTCATAATTGTTACCTATGCTGCCATCTGTGAATTTTTTTCAAGACTAATTAATTAAATAATTTGTTCGAGTTGAGACCCCATGCCCAAAGCAACCTGTAATTTGACCTCCATACCTATGTTTCAAAGCCTCATTCTTATACTCCAGATTATCAATCTTCTCTCTAACTTCATCTGCCTCGTTGATGGATCTGGAGAAGCGAAGGTTGCTGATCTTTTCCGTCAGCTTGTTCTTGTTAAGGGGGCCGTTGTTACCGAAGTAGCGCTCGAAGTAACGTTCGAAGCCTTCGCCGCGGGCTTTCATCTAGAAATCAACAGGTTATCATGCACTATTATCATCATCATCATTTCAGGCGAGACTGGTATTATCATCATCATCATTTCAGGCGAGACTGGCTGAACATAGGCCTCCCCCAAGCACCGCCACTTTGACCGGTTCTGTGCTTCCCGCATCCAGCGGATTCCTGCGGCTTTCACAAGGTCATCGGTCAATCTTAGGGGAGGCCTTCCTACGCTACGTCTTCCGGTACGCGGTTGCCACTCCAGAACCTTTCGGCCCCAACGGCCAACCGTTCTGCAAGCTATGTGCCCTGCCCATTGCCACTTAAGTTTGGCCATTCTTCGAGCTATGTCGGCTTGCTTGCTTGTGGAGCTTGCACTCTTTAATTTTCAATTTTATTCTAATTTTGATTTTAATTTTGATTTTAATTTTTGATTCTAAGTTTAGGTTTTAATCTACATTTTAATTTTAATTTTCTTTTGTGTAATATTGTTATTTATAATGTACCTACCTATGGATCCTTGATATCTGAATTAAAATATTTTTATTTTATTTTATTATTATTATTATAGCAGGATAATATTATTATTATATTATTATTATTTTTTGGATTATTTGGTTATTATTATTTATGTGTCAAGCGATTTTAAACCGTGTGCGGTGCAACTATCAACTTAAATGATTATGGATGAGCCACAGAAAATGGTTGCATATTTTGATATGGCTATCATATAGAAGTTTGGATTATTTTGTGTGCCGCTATTGCGTTAGATTGCGGGATTGGCTATATAAAGGGTTGGATGGCCTTAATTTTGGGACTAAATGACTAAAGCCGCATTTTTTTTTTTTATCCTCAGGGGATGCTCGTGGCTTCCCTTACTACAGGATGTAAGGGAGAACCCTCCGCAAATTAACAGGGCGCATTCAGCTCCTTATTTTGAATCATATTCCACTGGAAATTTGCTCAGGAAGATTTCATTTTCTTTATCATTTTTTCAGTTACGATTATTTTAATGTAAAATTACATTTTCTGTACGAAGCACTCCATTTATGTAAATAAAACAGCTAACATAAAAAAACCAGCAATGGATGTTGAAATACTCTAACAAACGACGCGCGAAATCAGCTGTTCACTTTCTGCCTAGCTACAGAGTTCATTGAACTCACTCGCTGCGCTGCCGTTCGCTACGTGCGTTTTGCCACGGTAACGATACATTGCGTGTGAGGTAATAAAACAAATCAAGTTTATTGGATTCCCATAATGTTCCTGAAATAATTTCATGTACCGGTCTTCTTAGTATGATATACTGAATTCACCCTATCAGTCTGCGGATGGCTGTCCCTTACACCCTGTATTGGCATGAATAGAAATTTACCTCAAAAACGTTGATGGACTCTCCAAACATATCAACGGTCAGATTGAGAGATATGGAGCGAGGTATGTAGGAGTCGGGAGTGAAGATCACGTTCGCTTCATAGTTTCCACCTGTTGATAAAATATAATGATGTGCTTGAGTCTTATGTATTCTTTTTTACTGATAAGAAAGAAAGGAATGCCTGTGGCTATAGCATGCCAGTAATGTTCCCACTGCTTCGATATGTCCCAGCAGTGGGCCTCCTCTTCTCGAGAGGGAGTGGGCCACAGATATAGATAGACCTAGATAATGCAAGTATCACGTGTGTTTTAAATTGTTAATCTCTATAGTAAAGGGAGGATCCTCCGACCAGACGGGTGTTGTGTCTGGTGGGCAACTGCCCAACGGTTGATGTCGGGATGTTGTATAAATGCTAGTCGCGCGGTAAACTCTGATAGCGCGATGCAAGATTTGTGACGTCAGGTCTTTGATGCGTAGTTCGCATTTGGCGTTGTTGATACCGCCACAGTCCTATAGTAAAAGTTGACATGTTCATGTCTTGTTTCATCCTCTAGATTCTAGGGGGTGATCATTGGCATCATTCTAGATCCTAGAGATTTCAATTACAACTAGCATGTTATTACTAATAAAACCATAATCAAACTTACCAGCATTATACTGATCAAAGAACATCCCCTGCTCATAATTCCTGGAATACATTCGGAAGTCTGGGCTATCTTCCAGGTGTGGTATCTGGTTTCCTGACAGCAGACCCTGTATCTCAACGCGAGATGGAAGAGAGGATTCTGCTAGGTTCTTGAGGTGACTCCATACGAATGTTGTTACTGTTGACAGAAGATTTGTATTACTGATTGATTTAGGATATTGGTTGGTAGGTTGTACGGTGGCCAACACATCAAGCTACACGAAACTGTCAGATTTCTCCAAACGATTTTAAATTTTAAAGTGTTAATGATTAACCTTTCGTATGCCGGACCCGCGCCGCGTCAAAAATGTCCTATCTGCCGCGTCATTTTAAACGCACGTTGCACATTGCGTCTAGTTATAAATAAAACACTAGACGCAATGCCTACGTGATTAATTTAAATGTATCGGATAAATAGGTGTCTATACTGCATTTTAGTAAATATTTCACATCTTTATAGCCTTTCTATTATTCTCTACAGATGTTTTTCTTTCGAGGTTCCTGAATAATATGTTTCTTGGAAGAATCTTACTATATAAAAATAATTTTCAAAAGTTTCAAGCTTTTATTACGTTTTAAATTACAGTATAGTATATACTCTTTACGATAAGCTAAAATTAAATGGTATTTATTGAGTCTAAACATTGAAAAAAGAGGTTCAAAATAATTATTCATGAAATGGCACGAGAGCGTAGATCTACGTTCCGGTTGACTAACTAGAGCGTATGTTTTATATTGTTTGATTAGTTCACTCGATCTTTCCGGCACTTTCACGCTATTAGAAGCCCTTTAATTATTGTAATTAGATGATTTTTCGAGTACAGTTAATATCGCGCAGATCTACGTTCTATAGGAAAGCTTCAAAAATTGGAGCGCAGACCTGCGTTCTGGCATACGAAAGGTTAAGTTCAAAATTGTTCATTATTCAACAATGTGAATGTGTGTGTAAGCGCAGGAGTTCTCGGTACCGTCCGAGACAATGGCGAAGTCGGAAGTGTGTGCGTGTGTGTGTTTTGTGCTGACGCTACTCGTCTTCACGCACAAATTCTCAGCATGTTTGTACAGTTGGTTACCACAAGTAAAGCGCGCGTCACTTCCTGAGATAATACTATTATATTTTTAAGAGAGTCAGTGTTTTAGATAAGAAATAAGCAGTGTCTTATATTTAAATTAAAATAACATCCCTACCACATTCTAATAAAATTACAATGTCTTCGCACTGAGCGTAAGACCAGCACGTTGACGTTGCGTAAACGCTGCACGCGAGGACGTAATTCTATTAAAAACTTTTTCGGTTGATGCTGCGTCTAAGCTGCGTAGATTATGGACGAGATCCACAAAAAGTGTTTACTATATTTTCTTTTATCGTTGTAAATCACGACCGCTTGTCATGTGACTTTTACATCATTGACGTAAGGTTTAAATTGCAATGATTGTCGCACACTCATACAAGTGCAACAACTATAGTCTAAAAAAAAAAGAAAGTAAATCGTCTTCTTCGTTGTCCTTCTCATCGCTCTGTTTTATAAAGTCTTCTTTCTTTGTCCAGGCGGTTTTCCTTTGGAATGCGCTCCCTCAGAATATCAGGACGGTAACCAATCAATTTACAGTTAAAGTGAAAGATCGAGAACACATACACAAAAAGTTGGCAGATTCGTCTCAGAATTGTTGTAGGTTTTCTTGTTTAACTCTCATAACATTTTTATTTTTTGTTGTATGTATGTATATATGTATTTATTCTTATATCTTAGTTACAAATTCTTCTAAATTGTTTTCTGTTATTGCACCTACTATGTATTGTGTCTGCATCACCCTAAGGTAGACTGGTAGAAAATGCCCAAGGCATTAAGTCCGCCTTTGTACAGTTTTTACTTGTGCATAAAGTTTTAATAAATAAATAAATAAATATAGTAAGTTCTTACCTTGATTAACAGGTTCATTTTGTAGAGTATGGAAGATCTTCCTCAGGGTTCCTAGGTCGGGGCACTTCATCACCTGGACGTATGACGCTAGACGAACTTCAAGGTTCATGTAGTCAGCCCGGAATGTTTCTAGGAAGTATTCACTGTAAGGGAGAGCTTAGTATTAAGAAAAGGGTTAGAGGAAAAGTTGTCCAAAATAATTACTTAAAAAATAAAGACGTAAAAAGTCGTGAGAGTGAGAATTTATCATACTGAAAAGGTATGACAGTAAAAATGTAATGCCACTGCAATGTAATAACACTTAAAAGGTATGACAGTCAAAATTTATGACGGTAATTTATGACAGTAAAAGGCACCAGTGTGTAAACTTATGACAGTGAAACATATCGACGGTGAAATGTTAGGATACTAAAGAGTTATTTGCGAAAAGTTATGAGAGTATAAAAGTTATGATGGTGAGTTATGACAGTAAAAAGCACGTCAGTGTAAAGTTATGACAGTGAAACATGTCGACGGTGAAATGTTAGGATACTAAAGAGTTATTTGCGAAAAGTTATGAGAGTATAAAAGTTATGATGGTGAGTTATGACAGTAAAAAGCACGTCAGTATAAAGTTATGACAGTGAAACATGTCGACGGTGAAATGTTAGGATACTAAAGAGTTATTTGCGAAAAGTTATGATAGTATAAAATAAACGACAGTGATTTATGAGTATGATAGTAAAAGCCACGACAGTGTAAAGTTATAACAGTGAAACATAATTATCGACAATGAAATGTTATGATACTGAAGAGTTATTTGCGAAAAGTTATGATAGTATAAAAGTTATGATGGTGAGTTATGACAGTAAAAGCCACGACAGTGTAAAGTTATAACAGTGAAACATAATTATCGACAATGAAATGTTATGATACTGAAGAGTTATTTGCGAAAAGTTATGATAGTATAAAAGTTATGATGGTGAGTTATGACAGTAAAAGGCACGACAGTGTAAAGTTATGACAGTGAAACACACCAACAGTGACATGTTATGAGGCTGAAGAGTTATTTGCGAAGTTATGATGTATAAAAGTTATGACGGTGATTTATGAGTATGACAGTAAAAGCCACGACAGTGTAAAGTTATAACAGTGAAACATAATTATCGACAATGAAATGTTATGATACTGAAGAGTTATTTGCGAAAAGTTATGATAGTATAAAAGTTATGATGGTGAGTTATGACAGTAAAAGCCACGACAGTGTAAAGTTATAACAGTGAAACATAATTATCGACAATGAAATGTTATGATACTGAAGAGTTATTTGCGAAAAGTTATGATAGTATAAAAGTTATGATGGTGAGTTATGACAGTAAAAGGCACGACAGTGTAAAGTTATGACAGTGAAACACACCAACAGTGACATGTTATGAGGCTGAAGAGTTATTTGCGAAGTTATGATGTATAAAAGTTATGACGGTGATTTATGAGTATGACAGTAAAAGCCACGACAGTGTAAAGTTATAACAGTGAAACATAATTATCGACAGTGAAATGTTGTGATACTGAAGAGTTATTTGCGAAAAGTTATGATAGTATAAAAGTGGGATGGTGAGTTACGACAGTAAAAGGCACGACAGTGTAAAGTTATGACAGTGAAACATATCAGTAGTGAAATGTTATGATACTGAAGAGTTATTTGCGAAGTTATGATGTATAAGAAGAATGTATACATTACCGTGTTTCATCGCAAGGCGTCTTCCTAAACGCGTCCACAGCCGACAATCTTACGGGTACAGGGGCGAAACTATCGCCTATGATGTTCATCAATATATCCCCGAATTCCTTTGTAAAGCCACCAATGTTGCCCAGAGCTTTGATTGCTACTTTGATCTGAAAAAGGACATAGTATTGGTATAAATACATTAGCTTCTACCAGCGACTTCGTCCGGGTGAAATTTGTTGTTCTTCCGACCGACGCCGTCGCATTGCATTGCTTGCCCGCGCTATTACTTCGATTGCGTTTAGCGTTCTTTCTGTTTTTTTTTCTTTTTGATGGGCTCCTAAGGGCCCTAGCGTGATGTTAAATAGCCTAAAGCCTTCCTCGAGAATTGGGCTATCAAATGCAAAAATATTTTTTCATATCCGACTGATAGTTCCAGAGATTAGCGCACTCAAACAAACAAACAAAAAACAAACTCTTCAGCTTAATAATATTAGTGTAGGTATACAAGGTGTAACTGAATTAATGCACATTATGAAAGTAGTTCAGAATCGTTTACTGAATCGATTTCTGTCATCCATACTAATATTATAAATGTGAAAGTAACTCTGTCTGTCTGCCTGTATGTTACATTTTCACGCTTAAACAGCTGAACCAATCATGGTGAAATTTGGCAGAGATACAGCCTGGGATATGGAGAAGGACATAGGCTACTTATTCTTCTTTCTTCTTCTAATTTTTTATCCCTAACCTACCCTTGGCTACGGTAGCGGTCAAGGCCAGGGTTAGGCAAGGGGTGCTAAGAATCCCCGGAAGAGATCCGGCTAGAAGGCCTCCCACAAGGGGGACCGATAACTTTGTGAAGGTCGCAGGAATCCGCTGGATAAGAGAAGCACGGAACTGGTCGAAATGGCGGTGCCTGGGGGAGACCTATGTCCAGCAGTGGACATTTTTCGGCTGAAATAATGTTATATACTTACATTCCTCCGATCTTCCCTAGTTTTGATGACACCCTTGCTCGCAATCTCTTGGACAATAGTTTCGAACTCCATTAAGATAGTTTTAGGAATTTCGTCTTCACAACATACTCGTACTGAAATAAATGTTGATTTAATTAATCGTTTTATTTAATAAACAAGAATACAGGGTGTCAGAGACATCGACGCACAACCTGTTACCATGGATTCTGAGTACATGATTCAGGAAGCCCCTGCGTTGAAATTTATCGTGGGATATAAAAAAAAAAATCGCATTCGTAAGGACTACCGACAGAAGTGAAAACACAAAACTTTGGAATAACTGTTCTTTTATACATACAGCTCATGGAAAGCGTTCAGTGACGTTGACGCGAGTTCCATGATTTTTGTTCACCCAAAAAGTACATAATATATATTCACAGTATACATAATAGCTCATGGAAAGCGTTCGGTGACGATCGCGAAACCATAAGTTTTTCCCCTACCAAAAATTGCTCAACGCGCCTGAAGAAGTTTTCACTTCAAAAAATCTGCTGTTCCATGTTGACTGACATTTTGAGGTTACATTTTTGTATGAAACAGCAGTTTTTTTTTTTTAAATAATTTTGGTACCCAAAATCCAGAATCATACTGAATCCAACAGTGGTAACAGTTTGCGCGTCGATATCCCTGCTACCCTGTATAATTTTTATGGAATAAAACATATTTTATTTTGATTACCTATTTCTTTTTTAATTTTTTATTGTGTTGACGTCTGCGAAGTTTCGCCAAATATTAAAATTATAATTTATTGTTATGTCGATCACGTAATTCCTTTACCACCCTAAGGTTGAAAGAACTTTATCACTTGCACGTCATAAACCTCCAAGGTTTATTTGTCTATGCTACAGGTAGACAGTTGCAACATTTGTGAAGTTTAAATTAACTGGGAATTTTTTTAGTACTCTGACAAGTGATAAAGCAATTACGAGGTCGAAAGAATACTATACGAAAGAAAAAATAAATAAATATCAAATAGTACTTACGTTCTTTTCCACTGTGTTTACAATATGAATGTACCATAGATGAGACAGTGAAACTAATTACTTTGTCGTTCTTCTGTTTTTGTAGTAACTCTAGCATACTTTCTAACATCTGTAGTTTAGGTCTGAAATAAAATACACAAATATTGATAAAAAAGTGAGGTTTTTTTAGTAGTAGAGATTCAGATAAAACGGCTAGAAAGTTAAAATAAAAAAAAAAAAAAATATATATATATATATAACCTGCTTAGTGGCAGCAGAGTTTTTATTTGCACTTGTAACAGCATACTCTGATCACCATTTCATTTCGTAAGCGTGGTTGATTTTTTTGCCAATATTTCTTTACTCAAAGGACTTTTGAACAGCTTGGCCTTTGGAAGCCGTCAGAAAGGTTAAAAACTCACAACTCACCTCGGTGCTCATCGGTCTCGTTCTTCATTATCTTGTCCTTGATCAGCTCCACTGAGCCGGGGCTCGCAATGTATGGGAGAACGTCTAGGATGTGTTTGACACACTCATGCACAACTCACCTCGGTATCATAGCCATGGACATGAGCCACTCGTGTCTGGTCTTCTCATCGGCCTCGTTCTTCATTATCTTGTTCTTAATCAGTTCCACTGAGCCGGGCTCGTGAGGTAAGGGAGAGCATCTAGGATGTGTTTGACACACTCATGCAAAACTCACCTCGGTATCATAGCCATGGACATGAGCCACTCGTGTCTGGTCTCCTCATCGGCTTCGTTCTTCACTATCTTGTCCTTGATCAGCTTCACTGAGCCGGAGCCCGCGTTGCAAGGGAGAGCATCTAGAATGTGTTTGACACACTCATGCACAACTCACCTCGGTATCATAGCTATGGACATGAGCTACTCGTGTCTGGTCTCCACATCGGCCTCTTTCTTCATTATCTTTTCCTTGATCAGATCCACTGAGCCAGGGCTCGCGATGTAAGGAAGAGCATCTAGGATGTGTTTGACACACTCATGCACAACTCACCTCGGTATCATAGCTATGGACATGAGCTACTCGTGTCTGGTCTCCACATCGGCCTCTTTCTTCATTATCTTGTCCTTGATCAGATCCACTGAGCCGGGGCTCGCGATGTAAGGGAGAGCATCTAGGATGTGTTTGACACACTCATCGACTCACCTCGGTATCATAGCCATGGACATGAGCCACTCGTGTCTGGTCTCCTCATCGGCCTCGTTCTTCATTATCTTGTCCTTGATCAGCTCCACTGAGCCGGGGCTCGCAATGTATGGGAGAGCGTCTAGGATGTGCTTGCTGGAAAATAAATAAAATAATTATTATAATAAGATCTGCAAAGTAATTAATGTGATCCGTAAGACCCAGGAATTCTATGTATAAGGTAGGAGATGAAATGGGTGTAAAAGGACGCTTAACCAAGTAGAGAGTCATTTATTGAAAGCACTAGGAAGTGGTGAAGGGCGGGCGTTTTGGGAGACTGTCTTTTGTAATTTTGACGTTCGAAAAGTGCTGATTCTCAGCCTAATTTGAATGAATAACTTTTGATTTTGATTTTATACTTGCCGTCATTGTAACTGGTACGGGACCATACTAGGTGACCTTTTGGTTACGGAGATAGTGAAGGTCAAAATTCCAGCTTTTTTTTTCCTTTGTTTTTACAATATGAAGCTTAAAATGTTGTAAATAAACTTTAAATAACCACACAATTCCTGTGCCGTTGCATGCATCCCATAAGCACAATTTTCTGCGAGCGTTACACCAAAAATAAAAATCATAACTAGAGATCGGATATTCGGATGCATATTTCACCTGAAGTTGAGATGTTGGCTAATATGGAATGCGGTTTTGTATCTAAAACATCCCCTTGAATCGGATGTATATTTACTGACTTTCAAATGTTGACTTATATGGAATGCATTTTTGTATTGATCATAAAAATCCCGCGATTCCGAAATCGAAAACTATTAACACTTACGTAGCTTGCTTGCATATGGAAGGCGCGCGTGCCAATAGTTGCGACAGTCCGGGGTAGTGTAGAGGTCTGGCAGACCTCACGAGGCGGCCCCATAGACCTACTGTTGAACCACTGTCCATGTTTTCGTCGACGTTCAAAGAATGGTGTTCAGCTGTTGTGTCTTTTACCCTGAAAATGTTTTCAGAATTATTTATAATATCGGAAATTGAGTATTTAGCATAAAACTAAGATACATTTCAGAACTCTTCTCGATACAAAAAATTCAATTTAAGTAATATTGTAGTCCATGGATGGCGTGCCATTTTTTCCAAATAAATATTGAATGTGGCTATGACGTGCCAACAAACAATTCTTAACTATAGTTATAGACCTGTAGTTTTTTCCAGATTTAAATGAACTAAAATACAAATTAGTGCGACTTCTGCTGTTGCAAACTAGCTGAATTAGGTACCTAAATTCTTGAAATGATGCCGTGCCCAAATTATTTTGTTACGTGCCAGCAATGGCACGCTTGTCATTGGTTCTCCATCCACTCAAACATACACAACACACACAAAACACATACACTTACACACCCAAATTCTCACTGGAGAGAGGCTATATATTTTTTATTTTGTTTCTTTATTTTATTAAGGTAATAAAATAAAGAAAATAAAAAATAAATAAATATTCAAACGATAGCTACTAATGCAACTCTGAACTAGTTTTTATAAATTAGAAAAAAAATAATAATAGAGAGAGCCCTGGCATCCATAACACAAGCTTAATCTCAGCTTGGATGCCGGAGGTAATAATCTGTGATTTATGTTTTTTTTTTAAACTAACAATATTGTCACAGTACTAACCTATCGCCTTTGTGTAAATTGTACATTTGGAAATAAAATTTATTCTATTCTATTATATCCCTGTTGTAGTCTAACCGTCTTATTCATAATAAAGTTATCCGCTTCATAATCCTATTTTAATCGGATTAAATTGAAGTTGGTGTACTCACATGCACAATAGTTTCAGTACATCTCTGGCAGACTTGAGTCCGCCAGTATCGTCTCCCATGTATACCAAGTGATGGTGAAGCATGTTCGAACGGCGAGGTATCACTGCCCAGGCTGTAAAAAAAAAGATATTATGGATACAGAAACACATTTTTGTATGGCTCGCTGACCGATGACCTTGTGAAGGCCGCAGGAATCCGCTAGATGCGGGAAACACAGAACCGGTCGAAGTGGCGGTGCTTGGGGGAGGCCAAGGTCCAGCAGAGGACTCTTTCGGCTGAAATGATGATGATGATGACACGTTGGTCTAGTGGACGCAAGCGCTACTGCTGAGCATGATGTCCAGATATTATGACGTTTTAATGGCATCATGTTTTTTTTTTTACATATAACTGGGAAGCTCTTGGCCTTCATCTCACCTGATAGTAAGTGATGATAAGGCCGAAGATGGAAGCGAGCTTCACCTGGAACCCTTAACCACAGAGGAACTGGCTATCTTACCTCTAACTGCCGAAACACAACAAATGCTGTTAACATTGTTGTTTTGGCGATAGACTCAGATAAGATGGTGGTAGCTAGCCAGGCGGACTTAGAACAAGCCCTACCACCAACCAAAACGAGCAGAAATACAAATATGCAGAAATGCAGCAGATTCTAGCGCGAGAGAGAGACGGAGCTACACATGACCGCACCATCCCTTTTCGGACAGGAATCATGATAGTATTAATACGTCATAATACGGCTCATGGGTTCGATTCCCGAGTCGGGCAGTGTTATTGGGTTTTTCAATCTGGAATTTCTCAGTAGCAGCCTGCGATCTGGATTTGTGACCAGTTGATGGCAATAGGCTCGCCCCCTGTTACATGGGACTTAAACAAAACTGGCGAAATGTAGGTCTACTTATAAGTACACCTCTGCCCAACCCTTCGGGGAAACAAGGCGTGGTGTTCTGTTTATGTTTTTTATATCTCAGGGATTATGTAACTTTCTTTAAGAAGGGTCTATCTAAATTCTAGACCGAATAGGCCTTGCTCTTAAAACAATTTATCCCCAAATTACTGCAGATATTTTTTGTAACAGCCACTTTGTATTAAGTTAATTTCACTCCTCCAATTTTATTAATTCTTCTGATTATTTTTTTGCAGGGTTCAAGAACGTTGAATGATTTTTTGATTAGTCAGTCTAAAAATAGGGAGGCGGGAATGTTCCATTAAAAAATGATTTAATTTAAAGCAAGAAGTCGGCCCAGGAAGAGGTGGCGAGACGACCTATACCCAAAGTCTCTAATTCAGATAATTTATGTAAACAAAGTAATGTCAAGAAATGTCACTGTCAAAATGACAGGACAGTGGTGCCAAACATTTTATCATATTCTTTTTTTGTAAATAGTCATCGCTAAAATTAAAGTGAATTAATTATAAGAACTATGCAAACAAAATACCGTTGCCAAACAATGTATTGTGTAGTATGTCGGAGACACGGCATATGATCGTCATAATCAGCCCTTTTAAGTCCAGTGCTAGACGTAGGCCTCCCAAAATCGATTTCCACTCGAAACAGTTTACTGCCGTTTTCATCCAAAATGTGGCTAGATATGCTACTTACAATATGAATCTATGAATGGGAGTTGTAATATTAGTTTTGTTGAAGATGTAAAACATTTGAAAATATTTGGATCTCCTGCATTGTTACCAGTATCATAAAATATTTTATACCAGAAAATCTCCTTTTTTTAATAACTTTGTCTAAAACCGGAAATGTATAAAAATAATTACGGTATGATTATTTGTTAATTATTATTTCTTAAAATCAGTACTTAAAAGAAAATGTAACCTCTTTTTTCGCCATTTTATGTGAATTACCATTACGAAGATATTTTTTTTATATGTTATCCCCTTTGTTTACATAAATTATCTGAATTTGAGACTTTGGGTATAGATGCGTACCACAAAGGCAGGACCGAGGTGGCTCTAGAAAATGCCTGGAAGGATTTGGGGGAGGCTTTTGCTCAGCACTGGGACAGTGTAGTATAACTAAAAAAAAAAAAAAAAACAACTCAGTGGTAGGACTGCACGTCAGAAGTGAAAACTTCTTAGCTTCACAAACTCGTAAACATTAATACATACATCTGAATATATGTGTGCGTGACGGCCACGCGAGTTACGCGCTTTTTCCCCATGTGACACAACGCTGGTATCCTGATAGGGCCCGCTGTGACGTCACATACAGAAATATATGTATATCTTTTTTGTATATAGGTCTCTTATATATAGGTATACATAAAACTAAAATAAATAGTTACTCTCATGTATCTTACCTTTAGGCTGCGAATCAATAACTTCAGTATCAGTCTTATTAACTTCTCTAAGCAGATGTAGATCCTGGACCACAGTGGTCATAGCGCCCGAGTTTTTACCAGAGAACGGCTCGAACAAGTGACGCTCCCGACAACTGACTGCCTTGTATATGTGGTGGTCTACCGTTATACGACATTTGGATTCCGATTTTAGAACTGGCCAGGTTTGGAATTTCTGAAATTGAAAAAAGTAAAAATTGTTAAAAGAGAAGATAAAAAAAGAGTTTCCTTTTAAAGAAAAGCAAAACGGGCAGAATGTAAAATGTTTAGCTATTAAAGATGATGGTTTTGAGAAAAAAAAAAAAAAAAAATATATATGCTGTAGATGCTCATAAAATAAGGTTATAAATTAGTTGTTGTCCGCGACTTCGCCCACGAGGCTTTTTCTAAAATAATTAGCCTAAGTAACTCCTTATAACATCGATTAGCTGTTGCCCGGGGACTCAACCGCGTGGGTTTTTCTAAAATAAAATTACTAAGTTACTCCTAACATCAGCTATATGCCAGTGATAGTCCCGTCAAAATCGATCTAGCCGTTTCGGAGATTATACGGAACAAACTGACAGACAGAGACAGACAACAAAAATATAAAATATTTTTTTCACTTCTCATGCTCTAAAAGTACGCCAATATGGGCTATATTGGTGTACTTTTAGAGCATGAGAACGCGAAGAGCGGGAAGTGACCACTTTAGTCTCTAGAGAGTGAAAAGTAATTATTTTTTTAATTTCCTTCATGTGACAGACAAACTCAAACAGCCAGTAAATATCTGTGGAGTGTGGACCATCTTCATTGCGAAAATGTTGAGAGTTTTACTTCCATGGTTTTTCCGCAAAGAAGGTGGCGCCATGCGTTTTAAATTATTAATCTGGGACTGGTTTAGAAGAAAAAACTGACCGCGAAAATTTCAGAATTTTTGTCGAGTTTTTTGTTCGGTTTTAAATAAATTTATTAAGAATGTCCAGTGACAGAAAAGAGCTTGACGTCGAGCAAAGAGCAAAAGACATAATAGATAATCTTTTGCCGCCAAAATCGCGGAAGATTTACCTAAAAACTTACGCAAGTTTTATGGAGGAATATTATTTATTAAATGTTTTCGCACTAAATTGACTATTTTTCTCGCACTCAAAGTGAAAAGTACAGTTTGCACCTCGAGACGAAACGCCAACTTAATATACGCTCGGTTTCATTGACTCCCTCGCACGCTCGGGAGTCAAACCACCTCTGGTATATTATGGCTTCGTTTAGTCCCTCGATACAAAATATACTTTTTTTTTTTTCATTATGCATTTATTAAAACGTTGTTATTTTGACATTACAAACAGACACTTCAATTTTATTTATTTGTATAGATTAGTTAACATAAAAATTTATCTGGCTTTTTTGAAAGTGCTTAAGACTTTTCAATAGCTACCCGAAATATAAATTTGAGGGCCTGATTTAGACCAGACTCGCAAATACAGTAGATTACATGGACGTAGTTTATCAAAAAGGACTAAACCCACATTGTGGTCAGGGATGAGTTGTATATACCAAAGAGTTCCTAACGGTTAACGGGAGGTGGGTTGGTTCTCGTCATTAAAAAATCAACCGTATCTTTGTAGTCACAGATCTTTTTCGCTGAGTGAAAGAACCATCCGTTAGGACCTCTTTGGTATTTACAACAAATTTTTGATCATTTTTCGGGTTGAGTCCTTTCTAGTAAAATACAAACAGCTATTTGTTAATATTTTTATTTTCCTTTCTAATTTGTTTGTATTTTGTGTTTCACGAACTGTGACCAAATAAACGTTATTCTTTCTTTCTTTTCTTTTTCTTTTGAATAATAAGAACAATACTCACACTCTGAAAGTCATATCTCACAGTCTGCAGGATAGACATGTACTTGTATCTATTAGTACATTGTGACAGGTCTCTTGTCTTCACTAGTATTAGACTCGTGTTCTCCTGACCTCGCACCACGTAGTCCACATTGCATGTGCCGTGTATGTCTTGCTGTGGAAAAATAGATGTAAGGTTAGTTATTGGAGGAAATTGTTGGCTAGGCTGCGCTATTAGTTACGGTTTTGAATACTAGAAGAAACCAAAGATTTGTATGGTTTTCGATAAAGTTATGTGACTTTTACAAGCATTGATATAAGGTTTAAATTACAATCATTGACGCACGCTTGGGAAATGGAACAAAATATACATTGATCGCCGGCTGAACGCTCATTGTCCCGTTACGCTCATTGTACGCTTGCGCCGCATCAATGTTTTGTTATGACGTTGTCACGTTAAACTATCGTCCGTAAACCAACTTTACAGACAACCAATTTTTCTATGACAATTGGGCCGCCTGCAATTTGGTAGGTGGGTTGGCGATCGCAGTATGGTGTTAAAAATGCATAGAGAACGCTGCTGCCCATTCTCTAGAAAGTCCCTTAGTCGCCTTTTACGACATCCACGGGTTGAAATGGGGTGGTGCTATTCTTTACGTCCGACGCCAAAAAGAATTGGCCTGCAACACAATGTTAACATTATACAGGGTGTAAGGGACAGCCCTCCGCAAATAGGGTGCATTCAGCTCCTTATTTTGAATCATATTCCACTGGAAATTGGCTCTGGAAAATGTTCATTTACTTTATCGTTTTTTCAGTTACGATTCCTTTATTTTAATGTAAATTACATTTTCTGTACGAAGCACTCCATTTATGTAAATAAAACAGCTAAAATCAAAAAACCAGCAATGGATGTTGAAATACTCTAACAAACGACACGCGAAATCAGCTGTTCACTTTCTGCCTAGCTACAGAGTTCATCGAACTCACTCGCTGCGCTGCCGTTCGCTACGTGCGTTTTGCCATTATACATTGCGTGTGAGGTAATAAAACAAATCAGGAAATGAAATGAAATGAAATGAAATCGTTTATTCTGTAAATAGGATATCGGAATCACTTTTACACGTCATATAAAAACAAGCTTGAGGAAGTCGACATTTCCTATCTGACTATCCCTGAGAAGAAATGGCGAAACAAACTCAGGGGTCAAAGTCTCTTTTAAAGTCCAGACATAATCTTGGTCAGATCATGTGAGGACCATGTAGATCCGTGTCTGAAATGGTCTTTTGAGGAAAGAACCACACAATTTTGAGTGGACCTGTCCAGTCAGTGCAAGCATTTGTCAGTAAACGTGTAGCTCAAGTTTATTGGATTCCCATAATGTTCCTGAAATAATTTCATGTACCGGTCTTCTTAGTACGATATACTGAATTCACCCTATCTGTCTGGGGGGCTGTCGCTTACACCCTGTATATGTGCAATAATAATTAATGTAAAGTATTGTTACTTATGTTTTTTTTAAATACCTCAGTTCCCTTAAAGTTGATATCAAATCTCTTCATGGAGTTCTGAAAGAGTGCCAGGATGGCTCTCTTGAAGTTGAGCACCCAGTCATGTTCCTCTGGCTCCGGGCATAGCTCAGATATGATGCCATCGTGGAATGAAAATCTGAAAAGGTAAACAGAATTTGCTTGAATGTACTTGTATTACTTGAAAAGTGATTATGTAACCAATTTCATTCCGCTAAGTATGTAAAACGGCCAAGAAAGCTTTTAAAAACACTGCACATATTTGGACTGTTATCAATTAATACTTAAACACTGGCACTGAGTTAGATAAGTATGCTGCTGTAAACCAAATTAAACCCTGATTTTTAGGGTTCCGTAACCAAAGGGTAAAACGGGACCCTATTACTAAGACTCCGCTGTCCGTCTGTAACCAGGCTGTATCTCATGAACCGTGATAGTTAGACAGTTTAAATTTTCAAAGATGATGTATTTCTGTTGCCGCTATAACAACAAATACTAAAAAACAGAATAAAATAAATATTTAAGGGGGTTCCCATACAACAAACGTGATTTTTTTGCTCGTTTTTGCTTGATATTGATAACGGCAACAGGTAGACGCTTGACTGACGCTTAATATTGACAGAATATTTAGTTATACAGGGTGTTTGGCAGAACGTTGAACATACGAAAATGGTGGATAGGTGGGGTCATCTGCTACTTACTCAGCCCTAATTTATTTGGCCCTGGCCCCCTGGATATTAAAAAAAAAAATTTTTGCTTTCTTTTAGTTTCACCACTTTCTTAACTTTAAAGTGTATTTTTTTATTAAAAATGGGTAAAACAGGCAATATTTTAGTTTATTTTTTTATCTTTAATATTGGCAGATTCTTATAAAATTATTGCTTTATTCAGATGTTAGCTAGAAAAAAGTTATGACTCCTCAAACTTATAGAAAGATGTAATAAATAAAAATATTGCCTGTTTTACCCATTTTTAATACAAATTACACTTTAAAGTTAAGAAAGTGGTGAAACTAGAAGAAAGCAAAAAAATTTTTTTTTTAATATCCAGGGGGCCAGGGCCAAATAAATTAGGCCTGAGTAAGTAGCAGATCACCCCACCTATCCACCATTTTCGTATGTTCAACGTTCTGCCAAACACCCTGTATATTCACTTTAAAAATAAATAATTAAATAAAAATAAAACAAATATTTAAGGGGGGCTCCCATACAAAAAACGATTGATGAATGAATTTTTTGCTGTTTTTATAGATAATGGTACGGAACCCTTCGTGCGCGAGTCCGACTTGCACTTGGCCGGTTTTTATTGACTAGTTGTAAGTGCTGTTCAAAGTTGTATTTATGAAGAAAATATACATTTTCTCTGAATGAATGAAGAAGTATGTAGTTACAAAGGGAATGCTAGCAGTGAATATATTTTGGATAACATAGTGATGATGATTTAAATACAAAGTCTCATTTATCGTAACTATACTCCATTTGAAATAAGATAAGACATTTAAATAAACCTTTTTTACAGTGTGTTCAACCGATTTTGACTTCTATTCCGTAGGTATAAGGATGGCATTAAAAGCAAAAAAGTGGTTACAACACCAACTGTTTACTGCGGCTGCCATTTGTCATGCCACCAACGCAATAGAAGTCAAAATCAGTTGAACGGACTGTAACGGACTGTAAAAAAGGTTTATTTAAATGTCTAATATTATTTATTTGTTAGCGATTCTAAGATTTCTACTGCTTTTTCTGTTTTTACCCGTGAGAACCTGTAATTGGCTCTATGTTTCATATTCAATTGTTATCCATCTGTTATAGCTGTTGGTTCTCCTATAAATAAATAAATAAATAACAGAGTATAGATATCGGATATTCGGATGCATATTTACCTAAAGTGAATTTTTAGCTGTGAAAGAATGGAAGCAGCTTCTTAAAAAATTTTTTTTTTTTTAACCCTGGGTTGACAGGAACACCGGGAATGCATAACTAGATGGATGTATAGTATGGACGCAACTTCTAAAAAATATTTAATTTAAAGAAGACCCTGGGATTCTTGGATTGCTTAACTATTCAGATGCATATTTATTTAGAATATTAATAATAAAATTAATGTTTAACACCCAATGGCAATATGTGTATATAGGGTGTAAGAGGATGGGTGGTGTGTGTTAGTTAAAACAAAAAAAAAAAAAAAACAAAAAACACAAATTTAAATATATTTTTTTTGTTAAATTAGGTACTATATCCTGTTTGGGCGTAATAGGTAGGTAGATTTTTTTCATCTAATTCTATACCTAGTCAAACACAAAATTTTTCGTTTCCGGAATCGCGGAATCTTTAAGATCGATGCAAAAGTGCACGGTTGGCGCAGTGGTTAAGCGATTGACTGCTCCACTGGGTTCGATTCCCGCACGGAACAAATATTTGTATGACCTACAAGTAGTTGTTCCGGGTCTGGCTGTTTGTGTATGTGAGTTTAAATGTTTGTAAACGCACCCACGATACAGGAGAAATTCGTAGTGTGAGGCAACGTTAAAAAAAAAAAAATATATAAGCCAACATTTGAAAGTAAGTAAATATACATCCAATTCTATAATCAGAAACCTAAAATTGTCGATCCCGGAACCACAGGATTTTTTCGATACAAAAGCACATTCCATATTAGCCAACATCTAAACTTTAGCCTCCTTACTAATAAACGTTGTATAGCGTCTGTATAGTTACACACCGATTTTTCTCTTTCACTTGTCAGTAATTTGACTTTCGATAGAAGAAGACAAAGCGTTGTGTAACTATACAGACGCTATACAACGTTTATTAGTAAGGGGGTAGGTGAATATGTATCCGAATATCCGATCTCTAATCATAGCTGTACCCACCTGAGATCAAATTGTGAAACAGCGTGTATGAACTTCTCGGCTCTCTCCACTGGATAGTTCTCATCCTGATCTTTAAGAGTCACGTCTGTCAGCTCCAGGAGGCCCTCGCAGGCAGTTATAAATTGGATTTTTGGCTGAAAAAAAAAAAAAAAAAAAAAAAGTTGTGAGATTTAAAGGATGGTAAATAAAAAAACTGAGTAGTTAGAAAAGGAAAGCAACATAACAGCTAGATGACTTGCAACGCTCATAATAGGCAGATATATTTAATTTTTGCAATAGAGCCTGAGACGAGAATACTTCATTAGGTAATAAAACTGACTATTCTAAGTGGCACAATACTTTTGATTATCTTTCATTGATAATTTTCCTTATTTCTTCAGAACTGCTTCAAATAAACAATATTGTTGTATTAAATTGCGTAATTTTTTAATTGACAAAGCTTACTACACGATCCAAGATTTTCTTAATAATTAGTACCTACTATAATCTGTCACCATACACCTTATTCTTATTTTGTAAAGATTTGCTTTAATGTGATGAACGATGAAATTTTTGATATGCTGCATGTTGACATAATTTATTATTGTATGCCTATTAGGCAGGACATAATGGATCTGTAATTTAATGCTTTGATTCTTGACTTTGAAAAAAAAAAAAAAAAAAAAAAACGGTAAAGTATGTATACACACCACAGCTCTGACATCCAATGTGGAGCGATTATTACTGGAACCAGCGAAGTAGGTCTCCACATTGACTTTGTACTCATAGTGGTAGATTGTGTCTAGTAAATACTGAAACTTTTCCGATTCTGGAAACAGAAATAACGTAATTTAAATTAAGAGCAATAAGGGATGCCTTTTAGAATACTTGAGTTGGAAAAATATTCCAAAAAGTATGTATAACTACAACTTACTTGCACACGACGGTGGTCCACAAATGTATGGATCTTTCAGTGAATCTGTGAAAAAGAAATAATGCGTTATAAATGTTATTTCTTAAATATGCAAACAAAAGTGCCGCTTGTTTACAAACAACATGCTGGAACTGTCAGTAAACGTCAAGATGACAGAAAGCAGGCAGTTTGTGGTTATCTGCAGTGCTGCCAACTCTAAAAATTCAAACTATGGAGTTTCCACGACAAAATTATCGTACAGTGGCCAGCACATCAAGCTACACGAAACTGTCTTTCTCCAAAGGATTTTAAACTTTAAAATGTTTATAATTAAGTTCAAAATCGAACGAGAAAATTTGACAGTTTGTGGTAACTTGATGTGCTGGCTACCGTACAAATCGTATCATAGTTGCTAAAATTTTTAAGCCTGGATAATTATCGGCTTATTCCACTAATCCACCCTGAGAGAATCCCCCTCAGTGGGAAAAACTGAACCCTAATGTAAAAAAATCACTTTCAGGGTATCTTGTAATAAGTTTTTTTTTTCAGTTTTAGTTTTCCTAAGCGGGATTATCAGGTGTAAATTCTAGACAGATTTATAGATTCCACTTTTCCTTTTATGGGGGATTTTCAGGGGGGGATTTGTGAAATAAGCCCTTCATTACAGACATAATATCGTGTCACAAGTCAGTCTCTTATCGCGAGAACCTGGCTCATTAAGTATTTATACATTTACTTATTTACCCACATTCAGAATTAATTATCGTAAACATTTGTTCTAATAAGTAGATAAAAGTGGAAGCATTTCTTCGATAATGATCCGATTTAATGTGTAAGTTGCCCTAAGTTAAGAATCGTTTACTTCATAGCACAATACCATGTTATCATTGCAATTAAAATGGAATAAAAGGCTCTTTCAGGTTGCTTTCAGGTAGGTATATGGTATATTCTCACACTCTTGCATTTCGCAAGTCTACACGATTAGCCTAATCACCAAAACGACATCATAGAATCAAATGAACCTCGATATATGTAGGTCAAACTTTGTTTTTATCATTTGTTCAAACTGAGATAAAAAATGAGGAGCCACAAAAACTGATAGTTAGTCATTCACTTTTTATAGGTACCTACTTACATTTAGGTATTTAGAACAAAAGGAAGATAAGGTACTCGCTCATCGACGTGGACCGCATAAATTATGCCGACCGGCACAATTGACCTTAGTTATAATCGAACGGACGTTTGTGTAGCATATGTGTAGCACGTTAAGTAAAATTACCGTAATCGTCTAAATAAGCGGCAACAATGCCTTCCTGTGTTTTCAAAATGTGCACAAATAATTCACAAACCAAAAACAATTTCCTCGGTATTACTTTCCACTCATAAGTACAGACGCCAGCAGGTCAACCTACCCGAAACTGTCAAATTTTCGCAATCAACCTTGAACCTTATACTGTAGTGATAAAGTTGAAAATCTATTAAAGAAATTTGACAGATTGTAGTAGCTTGATGTGCTGGCGTCTGTATATCAAAACTTATTTTCTTTAAAATTCTCCTGAATAAAATTGCTTTCTAGGTCGCCATTTGTTTCCGAGTTTTTATGGGTACGTAACAGTGACAATTAATACTATCTCCCTGCCGCTACCGCCCGCGTCATATCTCTCTATTTCGGCTGTTGATGCATGAGGCACGACATCGGGAAATGTAGTTGTGTGGGTGTGTTTAAATGTAATTGTTTCTAGTCCAATAATGTTTACGTGACACTAATGTCACTCTAAAGCGCTGCCTTATCTTCCTTTTTTATACATTAATGGGTACTTACTTATAGATTGATACAGTGGCTAAGTAAATTCTAAGTCAAGAGTACCATTTCATTGGGAGACTGAGCCACGTATTATAAATCAGTGCGCTAGACTGTTAGGTTCCTAAACTCATCAAGACTCTCTGCTATAATCTGCCAAAAGCCTAAGAAAACACTAGACTCAAGAAGATTAGGGCACTTTAATAAATAGACACTTTACCAACGAAAGTTGACGTAAAATGTATGGGGAGGGCCCTATGTCCTTTCCCGTTATTTATGTAGCGTCATAAATCAAGGGATGATGTGCACAGATTTAGCGGAGTAGATAAATAGTGAATTTTAGTGATCCTTATCTCTCCCTCTTGAATCTTGGGCCATAGAGCAATATTCACAGATCGTATTTTGAGTTTACTTTGCTAAGTGTTATACATAAGCAAACAAACAATGAAATATGTATTATAAAATATTTATTTTGCTTTGTACGCATACATACATGAGATAATAATATCACTTATACATAGAAGTAAAACACAAAAGAAGATAAATTTATAAGGTTCACATTTGTATGAATCACTTACGCGGAATAAAACTATACTAAGAATAACTTCGGTATAACCATAAATTTTTGACGTTTATACCTAGTACTTTATTCCATGTTTATAGGTAAGGCGGTTAGAGTTTAGCAAAGTGAAGTGCGATCTGTGAATCTCGCCAATAGAAGGAGCCAGTGAAGCGATATATCGTCAATATTGTAAACAGAAGAATACGGAATCGAATGACTAATAGTTTCAGATAAGTATGGCGTGATGGCGGAAATTAAAAAAAAAAAATTGATAACATTGGTCTGAGAATTTCTGGCGATTTCGTTGTTTTGGCAGCTGAGCTTTTTTTGATATACAAACATCGTATGATGTGAACTAGGTATGCTTTTGTTGATTTGGAAATCCCACATTTTTTCTATATAGTGGTTTGACAAACAAAGTTATAAACTCATGCATTATACATTTACATTTATAGTGCAAGCATGGCAATTTGTAAAATTCCTTTTAATTTTTTATTTTTTTATATGGGATAAAGACCTGAAATAAATGAATATTATTTATTTATTTATTTTATAAATAAAATGATTACAATATTATTGAAAGCGCGATATTGATAGGTAAGTACGTCAAAAAAGTAAGTACCTGGAGATTGCCAAATAGTAATTACTTATGTACCTTTACGTAGATGATTTTTGTTTTTGGTCGAATAGCCCGACGGCCATTCGGTTTGGGCAGTTCAGACTAAGCAAATACCCATCCAGCAACAGAGCAAGTGGTCCCCCTCGGTACTTCCTTTAAACGTTAAAAGTTAATCGAATATGACACATTTTCGGTTCCTGCGGGGTAGTTGCTTAACACACAGTATGAATGGGTTTCATTTTGACAGTTCAACAACAGACACATTTTTCGAATTATGAAGCAATGGATTAGCAATATCCTTCAAAATCATTCAGATTGTGATTAATAGTGTGTTACGCAATTAGCCCGCTGATTTGCCTAGTCCCTGACAGCAAATATAGCCGTCGGAAGAATAGCAGTCGTCTATTTGGTTTTAGGGTTTTGGATTTATGTTGTGAACAGCGTTTAGACTAATCTATAGGATTACTTCGAAAATTGATTCCATTGAATGACGTTCGATACGGCACGAAAGCGTATCGAACAGTTGTGATAACTATGCAGATTAGGTTCAGTATGAAGGAGTCAATCAATAACACGACTTGACACAACTACTCCTACTGCGTTCTGACGGCAACTGCTTTCGAATGGCTAGTCACACACGTATGACTTGCCGTTCAAAAGCTTGAGGAAGTGATGGATGACGTCACGCTGAAGTAGCTGCTCGAAGGCTGTGCTAATGTCCATGTTCGGGGTCACCAGTATAGAGGTATGAAAAATGGGGTGTAAAGTTCACTCATACTCTACGGAAACGGGAAGACAGACGGGTGTTGTGTCTGGTAGGCAACTGCCCAACGATTGATGACGGGTTGTTGTATATATGCTAGTCGCGCGGTAAACTTTGATTGCGCGATTAAGGATTTGTGTCGTCAGGTCTTTGATGCGTAGTTCGCATGTTGCGTTTTAAATGCCGCTACACACTCATACAAGGGATCGTCCACTGCGGTTTTTATTTGGTCAGTCCGTCTCATGGGTGAGTGTCCACGTGGTCTAGTGCCCTCCTCTCTACCCTACATGCCAAGGCGTTTTAACACGTTGAACGCCACTTAAATTTTTCAGTCTTTCTGTTTGGGCCGTGGGGAACACCGTGTGGTCGACATACAATAGATCCGTTGGGGCCGCGGGGGACAACATATGACCGCGAGTCAGAGGCGATTTTCAGCATCTCTATTGAGCCATCGGGCACAGATATAAAGCTAATATGTATTTGACGTGACCCCCACGGCCCTGCAGACAAATAGATTGTATTTGGTTTCTAGCCTCTAAAGCAATAAAAACATATATATAAAATTTACAATCGGTCATTTTTAACCTGGCTCCTTTTACTATACAAGCGTGTGGCCCGTATGTTGTCCCCCATGACGTTTAACGTGTTAAAGAGTCACCCTCACTCCTCGAGACGTGTCCGACGTATTTGAGGACGCGCGATTGGACCAGAACAGATCAACGCTCTTTGATGCCGAGTTCTTGGCGTATAGACGTTACATAACATATCATCACACCTGGGCCTCAAGTCTGCTATTACAATAGTGTTAGAATGGTCTCAACATTGTGAGTATTTGACAGTGTTTGTATGGCAAATCTGTCAAAAATTCACAATGAAGAGACCATTCTGACACTATTGTAATAGCAGACTTGAGGCCCTGTAATCCCCGAAGAGTTAGGCAGAGGTGTTATTGTACATCCACATTTTGCCAAATCCCATATAATAGGGGGCGAGCCTATTGCCATCAATCTGGCACAAATCAAGATTCCGCGACGCTTAAAGAGGTGTGGGTGCGAAGCTCAATCCACGGTACCTCAAGCATTCTTCTTCAGCACCACATTTCCAGACATTTGTAGCCCTACAGACATTTGTAGTCGTTCCGTGTGGTGTCGGACGTAAAGAATAGCACCACCCCACTCTCTCCCGTGGGTGTCGTAAAAGGCGACTTAAGGATTTACTAGAGAATGGGCAGTAGCGTTCTCTGTACATTTTTAACACCATACTGCGATCGCCAACCCGCCTGCCAAGTGTGCCGATTATGGTAAACTCCCCACAATTTGAGGAGGCCTATGTCTAGCAGTGGACGTCTTTCGGCTGAAATGATGAATGATGTAGCCCTACATTCCGATAAACAAGACTGTTATGTCCGTGCTCTTGTAAATATCCCCCTTCAGTTCAACACCAATTTGGGAGTCACATTGGGACAGTCAACACTCCGTTTAAAATATTGAAATGTGTAACAGGCGCCAACGGAACAGCGGCTAACAGATCAATTTAGTTATTAATCTCATGGACACAGACTGACTGACTTGATACATCCCAATTTCAAAGGAAACTCTCAATAGGAAATGTTTGGATTTGTGACGGGTTGGTAACAGGCGCACGCAACCTTGTGACTGATCCTTATGCCTACGGAATAGAAGTCAAAATCAGTTGAACGGACTATAAAAAGGTTTACATTATGTCTAATCTTATTTCAAACTAGCTGCGGCCCGCGGTGTTACCCGCGAACACTACATTCTTTCGGGATAAAAAGTAGCCTATGTATAAATCCAGGGTGTCAGCTACATCAATACTTACCAAATTTTATTAAAATTGGTCCAGCCGTTTGAGCGTGAAGAAGAGACAAACATACACACACACAAACTTTCGCCTTTATAATATTAGTGTGATGGAGTATAGGATTCACACACGAAGGAGCTCGTGGCTAAGTAATAACAGCCGCACGGGTCGATCCGTCAGGTTAAGCTACGCTTGCCGGGGTTGGTCCGTGGATGGGTGACGATCTTTACATACCGAGACTCCTCCGTGCCTCGGAAAGCACGTTAAGCCGTTGGTCCCGGCTGTCATTCGTGGATCTTTGACAGTCGTTACGGGTCGTCAGAAGCCCAAAAGTCTGACAGCCAGTCCTACCAAGGGGTATCGTGTTATCCAGTTACTGGGTTGTGGAGGTCAGATAGGCAGTCGCAACATGTAAAATACTGGTATTCAGCTGCATCCGGTTAGACTTGGGAAAAGGCTAGGCAGATTGATTGGAGTATAGGATTCACTAATTAAACAAGTGCCTACCTTGGAAGTAGATTTCTTTTGTCTACAAACAAAAATAATATTCGCTAACGAGTGCCGAGTCGAGTGGTTACGTCTTGTAATTTATTATTATGTGAGTTAAATGATAAACCGTACTGATTAATCGTAAATTACCAACGCGCCACTGAAGATAACTAGGGCCTAAAGTCTACTAATTTACAAACGTTGCAATGGTGACAGATTTTGTATGGCAAATCGGTAAAAACTCACAATGGAGAGCCCATTGCTATCGTCGAAGTTTTTAATCATTCTACTTATTTTTTTATAATATTTATAACCATGCACACGTACAGTGGCCAGCAGATCAAGCCACACGAAACTGTCAAATTTCTCCATACGATTTTAAACTATAAAATGTTGGCGATTAAGTTCAAAATTGAACGAGAAAATTTTACAGTTTGTGGTAACTTTATGTGCTGGCCACCGTATACCTACTTATGTATAGGATACGAGTATATTCATAATTATGACGTACTTAACTATCAATATCGCGCTTTCAATAATATTGTAATCATTTCGCCTGAAACACAGGATTACCTAGTTCAGGCACGTAAGTCTTAGGAATATAATTTACATTTAAGCAAAACTGTACTCATTTTTATACCTTGTAATTTTTATAATAAAATTTTATTATACTTTGTTTTATTTATTTTTTTATTTATTAAAACTTTATGCAAAAGTTTATGCAAAAAAAAAATACCTACAAAGGCGGACTTATGTTTTTGTTTATCAAACCACGATTTATAAAAATAAAAAAATAAGATTTTCAAATCAACAAAAGCATACCTAGTTCACAACGTCCGATGTTTTTAACAAAGAGCTCAGCAGCCAAAACAACGAAATAGCCAGAAATTCTCAGAACAATGTTTCAATATGTTTTCCAATTTACTTTAGACATTGGCAGAATGATCGACATCGGCTTTGCTTGCCATAATTTAAAAAAAAAACCTGTCATGAGGACTGCTGACAGAAGTGAAAACTCAAAACTTTGGAATAACTATAATGGCGCAACACGTCACAAGCATGTCGCGCATTTCAACCAATAATCGCTCAACGCGGCTAAAGAAGTTTCCACTTCTATAGATTAGAATAGACCATTTGCAACGTTTGTAAAATAGTAGACTTGGCCCCCTGTTGGCCCATAATTGGACCACTCTGTGGAAATTGTGTACCTACTACCTATGTTATGATCATATATGACGTACTAACTTTTGCCCGTGGCTCCGCCCATGTGGATGTCGGTTATCGCGTAAAAAAGTAGCCTATGTCCTTCTACATATCCCAGGCTATATCTCTGCCAAATTTCACGACGATCGGTTCAGCGGTTTAAGTGTGAAAACGTAACATACAGACAGACAGACAGAGTTAGGTACTTTCACATTTATAATTTTAGTATGGATGTAGGGTACGAGATTTTGGAGCAACCATTGTAATAGCCAAGTCTGAAATGGATTAGGTTAGCTAAAATGAAATTATCATAGATTTAGGTGTTGGAGTATAGCAAATGCAAATTGATTCTACTTCAATACTAGCTCATAGATATTATTTTTTACTATCCAAACCCACCCTTACCACTAGAATGAAATCCTTACTTTCTCATAGTGACTGTACTGTACTTTAAGCCTTGGCTTCACACGTCTCACGTAATATTAGTAATACACACCTTCCAATAATACAAAGAAAAGGATAACAAAAGTATTATTGAAATCCTTGGAACGGCCTTTCCTTTGGTGTTCCCCTTTAAGAGCGTTCATCCCGCACAGGGCTGGCAGCTTCGTATTTCTAGAGGTTTTTCGTGATAATTTTATTTTATAGTATACATTTACCTACTTTATAGTGAATACAAATATTTAGTTGTAATACTGCAAATAAGTAGAAAATAACTGTCAATTTGTCCATTTTTATGAGTAAATTCTAAAATAACTGTAAAAAATAGCATACATAGTCTTATAAATACCAAATATCTAGTGCTTGGCTGAAAAAATATCATCATTTCAGCCGAAAGACGTCCACTGCTGGACATATGTCTCCCCATAATCGCCACGCTTGGCAGGCGGGTTGGCGATCGCAGTCATCATCTTCCTGCCCTTGTCCCATGTTACTTGGGGTCGGCGCAACACGTTCTCTTTTCCATTCCCCCCTGTCAACCGTCACTCTATCATTCACTCCCTTGTCCCTCATATCATTATTCCTCTCCCTCCTCATCCATCCACATTTATCTTCATCACTTTCCTCGTCACATGCGTTTCCGCCCTCCTCATCACACGCTCATACCATGCCAAACGACGTCCTTTCAACTTTTCTGTGACCGGCGCCACTTTCAAACTTCCCCTTATATACTCATTTCTGACTTTATCCATTCTCGTCACTCCCCACATCCATCTCAACATTCTCATCTCTGCTACATGCAATCTTTTTTCATCCGTCCTCTTCACGGCCCAGCATTCCGATCCATACAATACGACAGGCCTTATCAAAGACTTGTAGATTTTTTGGGTTGGCGATCGCAGTATGGTGTTAAAAATGCATAGAGAACGCTGCTGCCCATTCTCTAGTAAGTTCCTTAGTCACCTTTTATGACACCCACGGGAGGAAATAGGATGGTGCTATTCTTTACGTGAAAAAAAATAGTACTTTGATTTAAATTTAATAAAATAATCACGAAAAACCTTTAGAAATCTGATGTTACCAGCCCGCGCCGGAGGAACGCTCTTAACCCTAACATTAAATTCCAAGGTTATTGATCAATGTCAATAAAATTGTTAGTCAAAGTTCAGACCCTCGAATTGGGCTTCATAAAATAAGATTAGAAAAAAAAAGAAGATTAAAAAATACCAACTTCATTGATATTTCCACAACTAATTTTCAACTTACAATATTAACTTAATTCAAAAAGTTTTTATTAAAAAACTAAGTAGACCTAGTTATCGAATTAAACATCGATTGGGTAGCTGTTCGGCGAGTTTTCATTATAAATTAATTTCAAAGTTTAGAGATCAGTTCTAATCTAGCCTCGTTGTTCTAGTAGTTGCCAGCGCTATTGCTTTGTTCCTTTTTCTTTTGGCATGAGCCTGCCAAAAGAAACTAAAAGACATACACACATCAAAAAAAGTTTGCGATCACTTTGAAAAATAGAAATCTTTTTTGTTACGGTAGATCATATTATGATTTCTTCTGCTTAGACTAGAAGACTAGACTGGCCTGCCGGCTCGCCTGACTTAAACCCAATAGAGCACGCGTAGGATGCTCTTAAGCGAGCTGTTTGGAACCGTCAGCCACGTTCCCAGACAGTGCCAGAGCTCATGGAAGCCGCTATTCAAGAATGGGACAGGTTATTGATTCTCAGCATGCCCAGGAGGATCACCGCATGTGTTCGAACCAGGGGAGGAGTTATATTATATTGAATATAAACCTTTTATGAATAAATTGTTGTTTAAGTTTGGTTAAACAGTCTTTTCTCTCTATCAAATTTCTGTTACAATTACATTATGATTAATTACTCCATTAAAAAAAATAAAAATGGTTTTATTTTTTAATTTCAAACAGGGTATTTCTATTTAAAGAAAACACACAACAAATAATTTTTCTTGATAAAGTTCAATTTAAAAAATTATATCGGCTTATTGACGGTGGAGTGCCAATAACATAAAATTACACAAACTGAATGAGGATGCATGCATGGAGGTAATGCCATGAAATAAGCACCTTGGTTTAGTTGGAGGTATTTCCACATATAGTTTAGTAACTAAAAATACACTTAGGAGATTTCACTAAAACATGCGAATAACGCTTTTAAGTTCAAAATGATAAAAAAGTGAATTCTAGAAAAATGTAAGTTAGAAGCTATTGGCACTTCACCGTCGTTATGCTAGAGATCACAAACTGTTTTTGATGTGTGTACATAAACTCACGCCGTTATCCCATGGGGGTAGGCAGAAACTATAGACCGCCACCTGCTACGCTCCTTACATACTCGCTTTGCTTCTATTACATTCATACATCTGGTCATACACGCACGCCGGTTGCGAGTGCTACGCACCTGACCTTTCTGAAGAACATCACCAATTAGGTCACTATTATGTTCTCCTAGGGCGTCCCCTCCCGGCGTTTCCACTCACATCTGCCTTGTAAATACCTTTTGTAAGTCACCTTTCATTCATCCTCGCAACATGACCAAACCATCTAAGCATACTTTTTAAAAATTTTGTCACTACATCTTCTTTTAAACTAAACCGTTCCCTTATTATATCATTTTTCAGCCTATCATTCATAGTCACATCACACATGCTTCGCAAGGAACACATTTCCACAGTATAAATTCTACTTTCACGCTTCTTTTGCCAAACCAAACATTCACTTCCATACATAAGCGCAGGTACCAGCACATCATTGTGAACAGCCAGTCGAGCCTTTTTAGGTCTCGACTGGTTGGTCACAATCGCATGTATAGCACCATGAAACTAAAAAATCTCTATGTTATCTTCAAGAGAAACCTGTAGCGTATCCATACTTCCATACTAATCCTTACTACAGACAGAGTTAGTTTCACATTTATAATATTAATATTATAAATGTGAAAATAAGTCTGTCTGTCTGTCTATCTGTCTGTCTGTATGTTACGTTTTCACGCCTAAACCGCTGAACCAATCGTCATGAAATTTGGCAGAGATATAGCCTGGGATATGGAGAAGGACATAGGCTACTTTTTTTACGCGATAACCGATATCCACGCGGGCGGAGCCGAGTCTTTTATAAAAGGTATCATTTAACGAGAGCCTACTTCTAAAAAAAATTGGTTGTCTGTAAAGTTGGTTTACGGGCGATAGTTTAAGGCGACGACGTCATAACAAAACATTGGTGCGGCGCAAGCGTACAATGAGCGTAACGGGACAATGAGCGTAATGGGACAATGAGCGTAATGGGACAATGAGCGTAACGGGATATTTTCGTGCATGCAGCCGGCGTTCATCGATTTATTAGACGTTGTCACGGCAAAAAATATTGGTTCCAATTCTGAACGGATGGTGGAATTCGACGTATGGGAAAGAAACAATATCTGTTGCCCTGTGCCCATGATTTTAAGGGAACACTGAGGATATTTTGTTGCTCCTAGACTGCCTCATTGGCCTAGTGGTTGCAAGCAAGAGGTCCTGGGTTCGGTTGCCAGGTCTTTCAAAGTGTTATTGGGTTTTTCCATCAGGAATTTCTCATTAGCAGCCCAGAGGCTGGATTGTGTGTGCCTGATTGATGGCAATAGGCTCGCCCCCATTTACCAGGGATTAAAACATGGTAAAATGTGCGTGTTCTATAGATACATCTCTTGCCTAACCCTTTGGCGGTTACAGGCGTGATGTTATTTATATTCTAATCTATGTTTGGGAAGATAAATAATCAAATAGTATAGAGATTGCTGAACAAACTATTCATGTAGGTAGGTAGATTTTAACCGCAACCACCAAGGCTACACTGAAAGACGGTGTACAATTTACTACCTACAATCCGTAATTTTTTATCTCAAAATCAAAAGACATTTATTCAAATTAGGCTGAGATTCAGCACTTTTCGAACGTCAAAATTACATAAGACAGTGCCCCAAAACGCCCACCCTTCACCACTTCCTAGTGCTTCAGCTGGAAAGAAGAAGTGGCGCAACAAACTCCCCAGCAGCACATCTGTCTGTTTATCTGTTATAATTACCCAAATCTCAAGATTATGTAGCTTGAAAGATATTTTTTTGAAAAAGATTTACATGAGAAGATGTCGGACTAAATGGGAGGGAAGGTCAGTGGGTCGTCTTAGGGACCCTAATCCATACTTATCTACGAGTATCTATCTATCTTCTATCTATATATATAAAATGGTAAACTGACTGACTGATATATCAACGCACAGCCCAAACCGCTGGTCCTAGAGACATGATACTTGGAGGGTGTGTTCCTTGTGAGGAGTAAGTATCCACTAAGAAAGGATTTTTGGGAATTCCACCCCTAATGGGGTAAAATAGGGGGTGGAAGTTTATATGAAAGTCCGTCAGTTTTGAAGTTAGGATCTTCAAATTTTGTGTTTAGGCTGACGATTAAAAATTAATTTATACGTGTCGCAGCGTTTTTGACAATTCTAACCCCAAAGGGTTAAAAAGGGGGATGAAGATGAATTCGAAGAAAAATCACTAAATTTACTATCTAGGCTTATGGTTGATAGCTAATGCAACGGTGTTGTTAGAATTTCAACCCTTAAGGGCGTAAAAAGGGGGATGAAATTTTGTTTTTAATTTAAGTTCTTTATTTTTTAAGTTAAAATCACTAATATTTCGGCTTATGGTTGGCTACTTTTTAGCCGCGGGCAAAAGCTAGTAATATTATAAATGAGAAAGTAACTGTCCGTCTGTTACGTTTTCACGCCTAAATCGCTTAACCGATTGTCATGAAAGGCAGAGATATAGCCTGGGATATGGAAAAGGACATAGGCTACTTTACGCGATAACCGACATCCAAAGCTAGTATATTATATAGTCCTCCAGACCGAATTTCGGCCATGGCGTTCAATCTCAACGGGGACTAGCCATCTACGCGGGAGGTATACGCGGGAGGTGCACAAGTGTTTGCGCAGACACAAACTCAAACTATTTATTTCAATTAAACCATTTACAGGCACTTTTGAACTGTCAAAGAGTCGGTCAGAAATATGAAGCTAGCCTATTCCAAAACTTAGTAGGTACGACGGTAGGTAGGGCTTATGGAGAAGAACGGGCAAGAAACTCCATGGACACTCTTTTAAATGAAATTGTTACAAAAATATATGTTACATCTTTAATGTTGAATTAATAAGTGTATGTCAGACGATGTAAAAAAAAGTATACGTTAAAAGCGTCCAAAGTAAGTACAATAGCAAAAAAAAAAAACCAGTCCCAACTGCCGGCGCCCGTTCAAGAACATGACGCATGGATCAGCACCATTCAGCTCAACCATTTTGAAGTGAGCTGCTAAATGATCCAACACACGCGCCACCATCAGCGAGACATCTGAGTGAGCATGACATACTCTCAGCCGCCAGGGCACACTCAAGTCAATGAAAGACATATTCAGTACATAGTACCTGTGCTATTCAATTATAGCATACAAGGAGGAGATAGAGTTCACAGATGCACTCTTTCTTCACTTACATACTCTCATAGTCCGATGGGAGGGCAATCTGACACGACCGGAAAGGAATCAGGCGCAGTACTAACAGCTAAACGTGCATTCCGAGGCGCGGGGGTCATCGCCAACTTAAACTCCGGGCTGTTACTGAGAAATCCCTAATGGAAAAACCCAATATCACTTTGCCTGACCTGAGAATCGAACCCAGGACCCCTCTGCAGCTCAGCAGTTGCGCTTCGCTTTCGCGACCACAAGACCCTAATCAGTACGCAACGTGTGTCAAATTCTACCATACATATCCTACGTTCATTATTTCCTTATTGACGAATAAAAATAAGGATAACTCTGCTATTTCTTCTGTCCAAAAAAAAGGATAAAGCGATCCACTTTTAGAGTTAGTTTTTATCAATCCTTTGAAAGCAATACCTTCATACGCTTCTCATGAATGAAGTAGTCTCCTAAGAAATTCTATAATGACTGTCCGGATCGATATTAGTCAAGAAATTAAAGATATTATCATATGGATAGCGTTGGATCTATCGTATATTATCCAATGCAATGATACCCAAGGCAATATTCCTCCAATGAACTTTGTCATTCTCAAAAGTCAAAGCAATACCTTCACACGCTCCTCATGAATGAAGTAGTCTCCTAAGATAAGCTATGAAGGCTGTCCGGATCGATATTAGTCAAGAATTTAAGATAATGTATCATATGGATAGCGTTGGATCTATCGTATATCCAATGCAGTGATACCCAACGCAATATTCCTCCAATGAACTTTGACATTGTCAAAGTTCATTGGAGGAATTTTGCCTTGGTTTAATCAAGGTCCACGTGTAGATAGGGAAGATGGAAGTTAATTTTTTTATAACATGGATAACATTGAAATGTCTGGATTAAAGAATCTTTGTCATTTATAGTTGAAGACATGAATGATGTAACTTTCAGGCAACGTGTTTAGTTTATCTGAAGAGACAATTCTAATTCAGATATAAAACGTTGGTCGTAACACAAATGCAATTATTTATGAGGACGATATATAATACAAATGTACAGTAACTTATAGTAACTGTGGCACATTTGAATTTGATCCCAAAGATGATTTCTTTAGAATTTGCAACAGAAGCTTGGTAGCTAGTGACATTGTCAATACAGGTATTAGTAGTATAGGCACATAGGTACTTACTGGGCGATCCATAAACAGATCCTGTGACGCACAAACACAGAAAAATCACACACAAAAACATGTTGCACATCATTCCATGTTCGACCGTTTCGTTCCCTCTCTGAACACCAAATAACACGACACTAAGATGCCTTATCTAAGGGTCAAAGTGTTGGGTCGGGACAAACAATTATTATCGAGTAAATTATCGACGCTACGGAACTTGTGGATGTATTAATTACAAATTGTTGTAGAATATTGTACGATGCAAATCATGCGGCTGGTGGGAGGGAGACGTAAGCGGATATAAGAGATCGAGTTACCGAACGGTTGGTGTGTGACTGAGGTTGGGACCCGTATGTTTAAATGATGTTTGATTTATTGTCCTGTTTTGTTACTTATTTATCTTTTGTGCTTATTGTTAAGTAATTAGGTGCTTACAAATGAATACAATACTACTGGTTGATGAGACAGACCCTGCAGGATTTAAAGCTCATTACAATGTTGTCACGGATGTCATTAGGACCAAAACAATTAGTCCAAAAACAAGGACTAAGTACGTAATTACATTACTGCGATTATTAATCGGTTTGTCTTTATGAATAAGTTCGTTCTGGTCATTTCTGGCACCACGTTGTAGTACTGTTCCGGCTGTCATTTATACATCTTTGACAGTTGTTACGGGTCGTCAGAAGCCCGAAAGTCGGACAACCAGTCTTACCAAGGGGTATCGTATTGCCCAGTTACTGGGTTGTGGAGGTCAGATAGGCAGTCGCTCCATGTAAAATACTGGTATTCAATTGCATCTGGTAAGACTGGAAGCCAACCCCAACATAAAAAGAAAAGAAAAGAAAAGGCTAGAAAAGGCTAGGCACATAGGGAGATTGATTGCCCTTCATGTAGGGAAAATCAATAGATATGATTTCACAATGCCACTTCTGCAGCAGGCCTATCAGTACTTCCACTAAAGAAGGAATAAAATTGCACATTCCAATTAATGAAATTGATAAAATAAAATCAGCAGCTGTTCCCATGATTGATGATTCAGTAAATGTGTCGCAATTCGAACAAGTGAATCAAATAATAATCAGTTTTTAACAGAATATTATTTGTGTGAAAAACGCGAAGAGTTCAAGAACCTATGACGTGGTTTCTTCGCTTCCTTGTGATAAGGAACATTGAGATGATAAAATTATACTGTTCTATTTTTTGTTTTATTACATACTTATCTACTTATTTTAGGGCAGCCTTGAGGAGCAATTAATGTCATCAGTAACAAACTGACAAGTCTTAAAGAAGTAGAAATATGAGACGAGCAAGAAGAGGAATCCGTACAAAGCCTCAAGTCTGTTATTACAATAGTGTCAGAATGGTCTCTTCATTGTGAGTTTTTGACAGATTTTCCATACAAACACTGTCAAATACTCACAATAGCGAGACCATTCTGACACTATTGTAATAGCAGACTTGAGGCCCTGGTCAGTGCTGTCAGGTCCGTTCGAGTGTTCGGCGCTAACTCAACCCAAAAAAAGCGCTAGATTACGCTACAAGAGTGATTTTAAATAGCGCAAAATTTCATGCTATTTTTAAAATAAGTAGTTATTATAATTTATACATAAAGAAATATGTATTGATAATTTTTTTCACAAAAACGATGAATTATTGAACCAATTAATATTAGATGCATAGAAATGCAATACAAAAGTCAAAATCAATAGTCAAACGACAAATCGTCATCGTCGCCGTCGGTTTTGCTGATAAAATCAAAATATCAAAATCAAAATATTTTATTTCACATAAACCTACATGGGCACTTATGAAACGTCAGAAGCTAGGTGATAGATTTTGAAGACTTCTAGATCTAGATAGCCCTGGCTGTGGTTCTGTGGTATCTAGGTATATTGCGCTGGGCTAACCCCAATTTATATTTGCCGTTACTGCCAATTTGTCTACAAAATATTGAAATATTATTCGTTAAAAATGGTAATAACTAAAACATAATGAGGACGAAATGGCATTAATTGCTCTAAAAAAATACGGGATAAAAGCCGTAACTGTTCTAACTGCATTATTTATCTGCAATTTCCACAATGTAGGTTGCTTCATACTGTGGCGGCATCTACAAAAACCACATTCGAACTACGCATCAAAGACCTGACGTCACAAATCCTGCATCGCGCAATCAGAGTTTACCGCGCGACCAGCATACAGTGTGAGTCTTTATAATGTGCACATATCGAAATGAGGGAATCTATGCTTAATTTTATCTACGGAAAATATACAAAAGAAATCTAAATATTTTTTTATGTAATTGTATTTTTTTTTTTTTCAAAATTTCTCAATATGACGCTCTTTTATTGAAAAATTTTACGATTATTGTAAAAAATAATTAAAAAAAAAAAAAAAATTGCTAAAATAACATGTTTCTTTTCAATTGGGGTAGTTTTTCCCCAATTTTTTTATGTTATGAGGACGCCTAATTACTTCCAATCATTATGGAGTTTGTTTCATCGTGATAGATCATTTAGTTTAAAAGTTACACCGTTTTGTTTACAGTCGAAACAATTTTTTTTTAAATTGCATAAAAAATAAAATCATATATATTTTTTTAATATTTTTGCCGTAGATAAAATTAAGCATAGATTTCCTCATTTCGATATGTGCACATTATAAAGACTCACACTGTATATACAACATCCCGACATCAACCGTCGGGCAGTTGGCCACCAGAGTCTGGTGGGCAATTGCCGGTGTCTGGTGACCAGACACGACACCCGTTTGGTCGAAATTACGCAATTACCGCGCTGGGTTCGAAAACACGACCGAAAAAATAATAATAAAAAAAGAAAATGCTCGTAAGTCGGGGCCAATACCGCTGGGCCACTATTGCTCTGATAGGCAGTCGCTCCATGTACTAGAATTCAGCTGCATCTGGTTAGACTAGAAGCCACCCACAACACAGCAAAAGGCTAGGCTGATAGTGATTAGAGCCTTATACTTAATCATCAATTCGCTTCCATCAACAACTTGCTGTTCCTTGGTTACTGGTTACAGGAATACTGTTATTTATAAAATGGTTTCGTCTGCAAGCCATTGGATCCCTAACATAATAATCGAATGCTGAATGTCAGGACATGGGAGCCTTGTGTTTGGCAATTGAAACTATGTATGTACATATTATAATATATGGGCCTACAACGTTCTTCGCGTGCAGTACAATAACGCGTTTAGGATACTGTTGGGACTCCCGCGGTTCTGTAGCGCATCGGGCATGTTTGCTGAAGCAGATACGGATAGCTTTCAAGCTATCATGTGAAAAAGAACGGCATCCCCGATGCTAAGGATTCGGGGGAGCACCAACAGTATTTTAAAGGTAATTTTAATAAGCCTGATTGCCCGTTCCTGGGGCACTAGACCCGTATGCACAGCTGCAGTTCTGGTGCAGCGGGAAGCGGACATAGTTATAGGTATCATGTTTTATTTATTTATTTTAATGTAAAATGTTACTGACATAGTTTTATAAGTGTTACAAACAACAATATGAATCGCTTGTGTTCGAACTAAATAAATAATAATAATAATATGGACAAAGTTTAGGAAGTGCTTGTAAAAGTGGCAGGTTGTATACTCTGTATAATTTTTTTATTTTTACTTCAAGAAACAAATAGGGCATGCACTTATCCGCCCCATTTATATACTTCCAGAACACAATCCGGATGTATCCGGATAATATGGATATTTTGGATATCATTGCTAAAAGTTAAAATTACGTCTCCAATCAACGTTTTTATTGCAAAAACTCTCTAACAATTGTGCAATTATGCTTATTTTACTAACTGGCTGCGAATCATATTTCGATTAACATACAACCTGGGGCCTAAGTCTACTAATTTACAAACGTTGCAATGGTCTCTTCATTGTGAGTTTTTGACAGATTTGCCATACAAACACTGTCAAATACTCACAATGGCGAGACCATTCTGACACTATTGTAATAGCAGACTTGAGGCCCAGATGTACCCGCAAAATTTTAATTTTGCGGTCTACCCTGTCGCTTTCTCCTTAATTAAAGATAATAATCATGTGTGTAATAACAGTATATTCTGTCAAGTATATATTGTCATAATTACCGTCGGAACAATGGAATGATGTTCCCGGAATCATCGTCATTAAGCTAATTAATGGATAATGAGGTTCTAGTAGGTATGCGTGTAACTGTGCCTCTAGTAATGAAAAGAGTCTCTATCTATAAGTATGTTTGTGTGTGTTATAAGCTTTTATTTTGCTTCACTTGTTAGTAAGAGAATGGATTCTTGCAACTGATTTTGGAAGTTTTCCTTTGGCCTTATCAAATAAGAACTTTGAATACTCGTTCCACTTCTAATGTCCCTTTTATAAAAGTACAAGAGGTACAAGCAAATACTTACAATCAATACAATACGTTTCTTACAATTTTAATCATGTCTCCTTGCACCTGAAAAATGTGTGTTCAAAGAAATGCATACAATTTCATATTATCTCTTAGAAAGCATCGAGTTTCTCGTATTCCATATTCTAAGAAACAGTCCATTTGACGCCTCTGCAATCACAGAACTATGCAAAGCAGAGAGAGCAGAGTTAACAAACGATAACATTTTCATATTGCAAATTGGCATCAAAATGAGGGAAGAGACTCGCAATCCTGTGCGGACTTCCTTTACCGTCACCTCCATCCTTATTATCTTCAGTATACAGTTTAATATTGCTTGTATGAATGGTTAGTTTAAATTGGTATGCAGATTCTTAATTGGAGTGATCTGACGGGCCCCAGATGTCGGAGCTTTGTCAATAAATGCGATTGTGAGTCTGTCTGCACATACTATAGTTAATAGGTAGTATTGTTTGAGCCTTCCATTGAGTTGAGCCCACTCGTGAACAATTTCCGTGAATTTTGGAAGGTTTGATGTTGTGTTTGTTACCAATATATTGTAGAAATCATCTGCTCTGTCGGTATTCGGATATAGGCTTACTGAGCGATATAATATGAGGAGCCGACACTTGTACTAAGAATGTTTATTTATTTATTTATTTACTAGCCCCCGACTTCCTCCATTCCCCAATCCGTTCTCGAGATAATCTTCAAAAAGCCGTTCCATACAAAATGTATGAGGGAATGAATTTTTTTCATATTTTTTTCTACTAGGCCTTCAACGTTCTCACATTCACAAAATGGGAAATAATAATAATAATAAAATAAACTATTTAAACCAAATGACATGGTTACCACAACTACTGTTACAAATCCAAATAAATAATTATGATGTCCAAAAAAGCAATTTATAAAGGGTTGAAATTAGAATATTCCGTGTGGCGCCGGACGTAAAGAATACCACCATCCCCTTTCCTCCCGTGGGTGTCGTAAAAGACGACTAAGGGACTTACTAGAGAATGGGCAGCAGCGTTCTCTATACATTTTTAACACCATACTGCGATCGCCAACCCGCCTGCCAAACGTGGCGGTTATGGCAAACCCCCCCAATTGGGGGAGGTCTATGTCCGGCAGTGAACGTCTTTCGGCTGAAATGATGAACGATGATGAAATTAGAATTGTAGGTATATGAAGTCAAATGATGAGATGATTATTTAATTATGTCAAGGAAGCATTTTTTGGGAGCAGTTAATATACGCTTACATACCGTTAATGAGTTACCAGGGAAGCCACTTGTGCAGAAGGAGTTATTGCCAAATTTCCTTGTCTTCAACGTAGTCTTTAATCTTATATTTTATACATAATAATACCAGCCTATAACTGTCCCACTGCTGGGCAAAGGCCTCTTCTCATACAGAGAAGGTACGAGCATTGATCACCACGCTTGCTCAAGACGGGTTGGCGATTTCAGACTTATATTAACTATAAGTCCAGGGTTCCTCACGATGTTTTTCCTTCACCGATGTCAGTAATGTCCAAGATAAACTCAGAAAGTACATATGAATTGAAAAAGTCACATTGGTACTTGCCCAGATTTGAACCCACAACCTCATGCATGAGAAGCGAGGCCTTAACCAACGGGCCATCATGACACTTATATACATATTTCTTGGGAATACAAATACTTGACGTTCAAAACGAGTTTGCTGTACAAACTGCTACTTCGGAAATATAAGGAAGTTTCACTATTGATATTGTTATTACTAGCGGAATACTTTTGTGATCTAGTTTCCATACCATAGATATATGTGTTTTCGAAACTGGAAAGCCCAGTTTGGTTATACATTTCTCACTTTATGAAACATCGTGAAAAATCACACGTTGAGTGCGTTTGCTTAGAAAGTATTTTCTTAAAGTTATGAGTAGATATGGAAAACACTCGTTTTCTCATGTAAAATTGAAGTTTGAACAACTAGTATACAGAATGATGGATTAAATATAGGACATACTCTAAGGGAAGGTAGTACCTACTTATGAAAATGACCAACTTTTACTATGGGGACAAATCAGAGATATAAAAAAATACGGACGATAGTTTAACGTGACAACGTCATAACAAAACATTGATGCGGCGCAAGCGTACAATGAGCGTAACGGGACAGTGAGCGTAACGGGACAGTGAGCGTAACGGGACAATTAGCGTAACGGGACAATGAGTCATCCTTTTTCGTGCATGCAGACGGCGTTCATCGATTTATTAGACGTTATCATGTCAAAATGAAATCCTCATAATAAGTCAATTCTCAATTCTTTATTGCATACCATAATGTTTAAAGTTGGTAGGGATATATTTATACTAGTTACAATTATGGACCCTGTGTAGTCCTTTCATTATACATGTCACACGGTACAGTCTGCAAAACTTTTTGACGTAATATCGTTTTATAAATCAATAAACGCAGGCTGCACGCACGAAAAAGCATGACTCATTGTTACGTTCCGCCTGAACCGAGTGTGCAAGCGAGAGCGTAGAACAAGCGATAGAGAGGCACGATCGGCTTAAACGTTCGCCTTGTGACGCAATGTTTTTTTATGACGTTATCACGTAAAATTATCGTCCGTAAACTGACTTTACAGAGAGCCAATTTTATTTTTAATTTTCTAATTTTCCCTCCAAAACTGGTTTCCCGGTCACAAGAATTCATATGTGTACCTTTTAACTTAATCGTTCCAGTAGATTCGTAGCAAATCGGCTACGACAGACGGACAGACAGACAGACACACGAGTGATCCTATAAGGGTTCCGTTTTTTTTCCTTTTGAGGTACGGAGACCTCAAAAGTTAGCTATTCCCTACATTAAATCGCGTAGGTAATGGTGAAAGTTGGTTATTTTCATGAGTACTACACTACCTTAAAGTATGTCTCTGTTTTAACCGAATGCGCTGTATAATATTTTGATATCAGCCCGGTTTATGAAATGGTACACACGGCACATATCAAGTTATAACTTTCCAGTATAAACTGACCTCTCATTATACGGAAATCCTATAAAATAAGACACACACATCACATTCACACATTCATTCACATTGGAAATTCTAGCTTGATATATAGCCGTGCGTACGGGTTCAGACCTCTACGTCAGTAAGTACTTCATTAGTAGCAGTTGAAGTACCTACGAAAACAATGTAGAGCGATTCTGCAAATTCTTTATCACGAAATTATAACTTCAAAGTAATTAAAATAAAAAGTATGTCCAAGAACTGAATCTCAGCTGAAAAATCACGCTCTAGAAAGCATGAAACAAGAAAATATTCTCATTTGAAATTGTGATGTACCAACTATTCAATATTTAACGTCTATTAAATAAACAACTTACCTATATACATGTAGGTAATATATTTTGATGTATTTAATACATATTCATAGAGATGTTCAGAGGATAGCCGTGGTCGGATGCCACCTACCCTAAGAAAACAATACATTCTAACCATTGATGTATAAAAAAAGGAAGATTAGGTATGAACTCCTCAATGTGGACCGCATAACCTATGCCGACCGGCACAACTGACCTTAGTCACAATCGAATTGGCGTTTGTGTAGCACATGTGTAGCACGTTAAGTAAAATTACCGTAATCGTTTAAATAAGCAGCAACAATCCCTTCCTGTGTTTTCAAAATGTGCACAAATAATTCACTAACCAAAAACAAGTTCCACGGGATTATTTTCCACTCGTAAGTACATAACAAATTATTTTCTTTAAAATTCTCCTGATTAATATTACCTTCTAGGTCGCTATTTGTTGAGTTGATAGGGGACGTAACAGTGACAATTATTGCTATCTCGTTCCCGCTACAGACCACGTCATATCTCTCGCTTTTTCGATTGTTGATGCATGAGACACGACATCGGGAAATGTAGTTCTGTGGGTGTGTTTACATGTAATTGTTTCTAGTCCAATAATGTTTACGTGACTTTAGAGCGGTTTCTTATTTTGCTTTTTATACATCAATGATTCTAACAGTAGTAAACGATCCTAAGCTTTAGGGCAAAGTGGCATATGACCACGGCTATCCTCTCACATTGATATCACCAACACGTTTGCATTAGTGTTCGCAGTATCGTAGAGCTGTGAGCTTATCTAAGAATGTGCTAAGCCTGACCTGTTCAAGACTAGGTCAAAACGTATCTAATGAATGACTAATGAGGATTATGTAATCATTCTAGACTATATTTTATCACGTTTTATCGTCCTGTCCCATCTGGTCAGTATTGCGTGAAAAGTGATACTTTACTATAATATTTTATTTATTCAATTCAAATAAACTTTATTTCGGGCCAAGACTCATAAAGGGTTAGTAACAATGTTCTTACAACTACGTGTTAGTAAACAACACAATACGGTGACACATGTAATTGACAACAGTGAACTATGTAAGGACAGTGTAAACGCCGTCAATAGTCATATTAAACATAATTAATAAAATAAATAGACTTTGAAACGGGTTTATTTCTATAGTAGGAACAGTTGTCAACCATATAAAAAATCAGGCATTTGTTTTATAAAAAAGATTATGATGTGTCATCATAGCAGTGCTGGTCACTTTTTCACGGAGTTTTGTTATGTCTTAACATAATCCCCCCCCTTGGAATCCGTGGTTCCAAGGGTATCTGCGTCTTCAGTTGGTAGGACGCAAACTCTTGTAAGAGCTCTGCGTATGACACCCTTAGAAGTGGCGATGTCTACAACCCTGCAGACACCGTCAGCTCCGCAATGTAATCTTTTGATACGCCCCAGCAGCCACTTCAACGGTGGCAGCTGCTCATCTTTAATTACGATCATGTCTCCGACTTTGACGCCTGGTACCTCGCCGCGACGCCACTTCACACGCTGTTGCAGTTCTGCCAAGAATTCCTTGTTCCATCGATGCCAGAAGTGCTGTCGTAACCTTTCCAGCTGCTGATACCGATTTATGGATAACTTTTCAGTGACGGGTGATGGTAGAGATGACAAAGGACGTCCGATAAGGAAGTGCCCGGGTGTTAGCGGAGTGAAATCAGATGGATCCGCGGACATCGGCGTTAACGGTCGCGAGTTTAAAATTGCCTCTATTTGTGCGAAAAATGTTGTCAGCTCCTCAAAAGTTAAGCTGGAATTGCCTGCAATACGTTTTAAATGGAACTTTGCGGCCTTTACACCAGCTTCCCAGATTCCACCGAAATTAGGCGCGTAAGCGGGACTGAACTCAAATTTAATACCTTCACTTGCACCGAAGTCCGTGACAACGCCCGTAGACTGGTTTAATGCAACTCTTAGCATTCTATTCAACTCGCTGTTTGCTCCCACAAAGTTCTTACCGTTATCGCAATAAATAGTACGTGGCTTGCCACGCCTCGCAATAAACCTACGCAAGCACAATATAAATGCGTTGGTACTAAGATCGCTGACAACTTCCAAATGTAAAGCTTTCGTAGAAAAACATACAAAAAGACAGAGATAACATTTAGATGTTCTTGAACCACGACCTTTTCTACTAGAGATATGGAAGGGACCAGCAAAATCGGTGCCACATGTCTCGAAGGGAGAGCTAGGTATGACGCGTGGTTTAGGTAAGTTACCCATTATAGGTTGTTCAGTCTTACCTTTTAATCTTGTGCACCGTACGCATTTATTTACGGTCTGTGCAGCAAGAACCCTTCCGGAAATTGGCCAAAAGGTTTCGCGTATTGAGCACAGCAATTGTTGTGGCCCACAATGCAACAAGCGAAGATGTTCTCTAGCAAAAAGAAGTTTAGTAAATAAGTGTTTCGAATCAATGAGAATGGGATGCCTTTTGTCATAAGACACTGATGCCCGCTGAATGCGGCCACCAACTCGCAATACCCCGTCATCGTCTAGTATTGGATTTAAGGACAAAATACTAGATTTACGATTGATAGATCCTAACGTTTTTAAGGAGTGAATTTCATAGGGAAATGAATTTTGCTGTGAGACTTTGGCTAACGTAAGTAAAGATCGTTGCAACTCATTGACAGCAAGTTCTCCTATTATTCTATCCGTTTTATTACATCTACAATTGCCTATAAAACGTAGAACGTAACCGAAGACTCTTTGTAACTTATATATATTAGAATACCTATCGAAGGGAACAACATCAGGAACATTGCACTGAATGTTTAAACAAACCTTTGTTTCAGGTAAAACAGTATCAACTGGATGGTTATACTGGGGCAATTTGTCTTCAGTTAAAAATGAAGCACCTTGCCACCATAATTTACTGTCTTGGAGGTGCTGTGGCATTACTCCCCGAGACACCAGATCAGCCGGATTTTCTTGAGTAGGCACATATCTCCACTCGTGGTCGCTAGTAAGCTCTCGAATTTCTTGTATTCGGTTACACACAAAAGTCTTAAGCGTCCTCGGCTGCGATTGAATCCATCCTAAAACTATCGATGAATCCGTCCAAAGAACGCAGCGAGATATCTTCAACTCTTTAAAGCGTAAAGATTGCAAAACCTTTTTGAGCAATCGAGAACTTAATAGCGCACCCATTATTAACTCAAGCCGAGGTACTGTCAACTCAAGTTTTAAGGGAGCAACCTTACCCTTGGCACACAGAAGGTATATTGTAATCCTCCCTACCTCGTCGGTAGACTTAAGATACAAACAAGCACCATATGCTACTTGCGATGCATCAGAAAAACAATGTATTTCTACATCGCGTGGAGCTGTGCAAATAGCATGCCTGGGAATTTCAATAGAAGACAATGATTCTATATTTAATAGAAAATCCTGCCACTCAGCATTGATGTGGTCTGGAATGGGATCATCCCAGCCACCTTTTAATAACCATAGTTTTTGAAGCAAGATTTTAGGAAGGATGGTAGTTGCTGACAACAAACCAAGAGGATCAAAAACCTTTGAAGCTGTGGAAAGAATATTTCTCTTAGTAACCTTTAAATCCGCTTTAAGCGCAGTGGAAAATTTCAGAGTATCAGTTCTAGGAGACCATTTAAGTCCCAACACTGTGGACTCCTTAGAAAAACTTTGAACATCATCAGTAATAGGAAAACCCTCAAAAATATCAGGTGCATTTGTCCTGAACTTCCGTAAAGGAAAACATGCTTCAGACAATTTACTGAAAACAGCCCTTACAGTGTTTTTCAATTCTTGCCTGGAGTTGGAACCAGTATTAAGGTCGTCAACATAAAAATCATGCTGAATGACATTAGCTACGTCCGGTTGATCGACACATTCTTTAGACAGTTGCAACAAACACCTGGTACTTAGAAAGGCAGCAGAGGCAGTTCCATAAGTAACTGTGTTTAGTTTTAGGATTTGGAGAGGTTGAGACTTATCATCTCTCCAAATAATTAAATGTAGATGCTGTTGCGAGTCATCAACTTTGATTTGCCGATACATCTTTTCGATGTCGCCGGTAACGACAAAGGCATTCTGACGAAATCTTAAAAGAATTGACATGAGGTCATCCTGAACCACAGGCCCCACCAGCTGAATGTCGTTGAAGGACTTTCCGGAAGTAGTCTTGCAAGAAGCATCGAACACGACACGTAAACGGGTTGTCTCGCTTTGACTTCGAATCACAGCGTGATGTGGAATAAAGTACCCAAAGGGAGGCCTCTCAACTTTAGAAAGATGCCCTAGTTGCTCATACTCATGAATAAACCCCTTATAGTCTGCTTTTAATAAAGGAGATTTGTCAAGCCTTTTCTCAAGATTGAAGAATCTTTTCCTTGCGACGTTGTATGATTCACCTAATGCTAGTTCTGGTGACTCACTTAATGGTAATGTAACTGAGAACCTACCATCAACAAGCCTCTTGGTGTTTTCTACAAAATGTTCTTCACAAAATTCTTCAATCTTGGAAAGCATTGGACTATGAACAGACGGCAACTCTTCAATTTCCCAAAACTTTGAGAGAGAATTCTGTATTTCTCTTGAAAAGCAACTAACTGACTTGTGCGACTGACTCTTACCAGTTGGACCCGATATCAACCAACCTAACTTTGAACTTTGTAGAGTGGGCTTATTATGCCCAAGCTTGATTTGCTTTTCATTCACAAGTTCCCAGAAAATATCAGCTCCTAAAAGAATATGTACTTCAGAGGGACGGAAGAAAGTCGGATCCGCTAGCTCAATGTTATGAGGTAACTTAAACTGCGACGAGTCTATTTCAACACATGGCAACATACCTGTTATTTGAGGTATGATAAGACAAGAAACTTTCATTTGAAAATCGTTAACTCTTGATTTTATTTGTAGATCACAACGCTGAGTGATATCTACCACGTTATTATTAATTCCAGATACACTAACAGGAGTCCCACTGGAACAAGGTAAATAAAGTTTCCTTTGCACCCTTTCTATCACAAATGATGACTGACTACCACTGTCTAGCAACGCCTTGGCAAGGTAAGTTATATTATTTTTAAGATCAACAACCTCTACCTGCGCAGTGCATAGAAGTACCTGACCAGTCGCCACAACTGACAAGGACACTGGAGAAGCAATGCTATTCCCTGAAGATATAGAAGAAGAATTAGGCACATCATTTATATTATTTTTTGATGGACTATGTAATAATGAACTATGCTTTTTCTGACAGATATCACAGGGATTGCGGAAACAACGAGATGGGCGATGACCTGCTCGGAGACAATTTGCACAAAGTTTAAGTTTGGTAACTTCACTCAACCTCGCGTCCACACTCATCTTTTTAAACTTATCGCATTGATGCACAAGGTGCGATTCACCACAAACACTACAAGCTTTCTTAGCCACGCTAACGAGCGACTTACTGGTCTGCTTATGAGATTGTTTATCAGCCTTTGAGTTATTATCATTTTTGTTGTACACTAATGTTTCTAAAACATCAGCACGGTCGCGTAAAAACTGATAAAAATCATGCAGATTTGGTGAAACATTCATAGTGTTCCTATGCTCCTCCCACTTGCGACCTGTGACGCCATCTAGTTTTGATGACATCATATAAATGATAAGTGAGTCCCAATGATCCGTGGGTTCGTCTAGCATACTTAATGCTTGCAAATCTTTCGTGTAATAGTCCACCATATACCGCAGAGATTTATAAGATTCCCTTGATATAGACTCAAAAGAAAATAATGACTTCAAGTGATGGTTAACAAGAAGTCTTTTGTTGTTATACCTACTGCACAATAACTCCCAAGCTGTAGTATAACCTTTCGAAGTAAACTCTATAGACCTAATAACAACTGCTGCACTCCCTTCCAAGGATGATCGTAAATAATGAAACTTGTTGATATTGGGAATGGATTCACTATCATTCACTAACGAATTGAAAGTGTCCCTAAACTCTAACCATTTTGAAAAGTTTCCGTCAAATGAAGGGAGCTTAATAGTAGGCAATTTGATGTTTGAGTTGTGGCAAGAAGATTGACATGTAGAAAAACCTTTAGAAACATTACAATCATTATTTAATTTAGCTTGAGCCTCCGAAGCCTTTTCAATCAGTATCTGAGATTGGGAAATCACTGCACCAAATTTGTTTTCAATGTCCTCTCTCTCATTAACTTGTTCCTCAGCACCCGAGTCAAGTTGCTCAATCTTGTCCTGGATTTCATCGAATTGATTAAGCAACGCTTGGCACCGACTTAACTTTAATTGGAGTTCTCCAATTTGTAAATTTGTAAAGGCCTTAGGATCTGTTTCCGCTAAACTATCGACATATTTCCTAAAAATAGTCAGTCTTGCCTTAATTGTACCACGACTCTGAATTAAACCTTTTAAGTCTGATGTGAAGATATACAAACTTCATATTGTGTCGATGGTTTATTGCTTAGCAACGTTTGTTATATCTGTCTTGTCACTTTACCTAAAAAATATATTCCTTCTACATAATAAAACAAAGTTTTATTATAACGTTTAATTCTGCATCTACGGCAACTTAATAATTATAAGCTTTACGAACAGTATAAAGCTTCACATGGTAGCAGAGCAAAAAATAAATAATGTAAGTTAATCGAATAAAAACGAAAAAAAAAAATATATCGAAATGTCAATTGTAAAAATTCAACCTTTAGGAAAGGAAAACTATGATACGTGGTGTATACATGCAAAAGCATATTTAGTAAAAAATAAACTATGGGCATGTGTAAAAGAATATCCAAAGGTAGATGCGTCACAAAATAATCTTGACGATGACGAAATGGCGAAATCGGAGCAGATGTTGTTAATAGCGCCTTCAGAACTGAAACAGGTAAAAAACTGTAAATTTGCCAGAGATGTGTGGATGACTCTTGAATCTATATATGCTAGTAAAGGTCCGGCCAGAAAGGCTACCCTACTAAAGCAACTTATATTAGCAAAACTAGAAGAAAGTTCAGATATACGCGAGCATTTAAAGAAATTCATGGATACAGTTGATAAATTAAAAGATATGGATATTGATATCAACAGTGATCTATTATCAATCATGATGCTTTATAGCCTTTCTTCGGAATACGAAAATTTCAGGACTGCAATTGAATCTCAAGACTCCCTTCCAGACCCTGAAAAGCTAAAAATTAAAATTATAGAAGAGAGTGATGCACGTCGTCGTGACATCCCTAGTACTAGCGTAAAGAATGATGCTGAAGAAAGTTTCTACACCTTTTGCAAGATTTGTAAAAAGAAAGGCCATGACACGTCCAAATGCTGGTCTAAAAATAAGAATACAGGCAAGAAAATTAATAAGAAGTCTAAGAATAGCTTTACCAAAAAGGACGATAAAGAAACAAACCTCTTCAGTAGCTACTTTATAAATGACAAAGCCCAAAAATGCTGGATACTTGACAGTGGATGTACATCACATATGACATTTTCGGATAAGCCTTTTATTGAGATGAAGAAAATTTCAAAAACCCTTAAACTCGCTTCAAAGGATAAAACTGCAGAGATAAAAGGGTCAGGGCCTGCAGAAATAGAAATTGAAGAAGGAAAAATTGGAATAACTGATGCACTTTATGTACCAAGCCTGTGTGCTAATCTTCTATCTGTTGGGAAAATGACAGATGTAGGACTAACTATTCTATTCACTAAGAAGAAGGCAATAATTAAAGATCACAAGCGAGGAGTACATATGCAAGCAGTAAGAGAAGATGATGGTCTATATTATCTCCAAACCAAAAATAATAATGTTGACAGACATAGAGCCAATGCTACAGAATGTAGTAATGACATAGCAAAAGAAGTGGAGTCAGATGCTATTAAACAATGGCACTGTAAAATGGGACACATGAGCGAAAGGGACTTGAAGCTTGCCTTAAAGAACGAAAGCCTGATTGGATTAGACTTCAATCGTAATAGTTCTTTAGGTGAATGCGAAATATGCATAGAAGGGAAATTGAGCAGAGTGCCTAGCAAGAAGAGTGACAAAAATAATTCACGTACGAGTCAGCGTCTTGAGATCGTACACAGTGACGTCTGTGGACCACTTAAACAACCTTCACTGAATGGCAACAGGTATTTTGTAAGTTTCATTGATGACTACAGTAGATACTGCCGAGTATACTTTATTAAAAATAAAAACGAAGTATTACAAAAATTCATAGACTACAAGGTAGAAGCAGAGAACTTCACAGGAAACAAAATTAAATGCCTACAAACTGATAACGGTACGGAATACCGAAATTTGAAGTTTGACTCATTTCTAAAGCAAAATGGTATAGCAAGAAGATTGACAGCACCATACACTCCACATCAAAATGGAATCGCTGAAAGGAAAAATAGAACCCTTATAGAAAAAGCAAGATGCATGATGTTGGAATCAAAAGCGCCTATGTGTTTATGGGCAGAATCGGTTTATACTGCAAATTACTTGTCAAACCGAAGCGTTAACCAGAGTATTGAAAACCAAACACCATTCGAAAGATGGGTAGGTAGAAAACCCTGTGTTAATCATTTATATGTATTTGGTGCTAAAACGTTCATCCTAAAGAAAGGAAAACATGAACACAAATTTGCTTCCAAGGCAATTCCTGGTATGTTCGCTGGTTACTCGGAAGTTTCAAAAGCTTTCAGAATATACGTCCCATCGAAGAAACGCATTCTTGTTTCCAAGGATGTTCGAATTTTAAAGAAAATGTTCTACGAAGATGGTAAAAATGTAATTTCTGTTCCTTTTCAAGAATTAAGTGATCACAAGCGATCAAACGAGACTGACAGTGAACTGGATGAAACAGAAATATATTTAAAAGATACTACAAAAGAAAATGCTAGTAGACAGCAAGCAGCAGTACAAGATAATGTTATTGCAAGCTCTAACGAGGTACCTATAGAAAATGAAAATAACGAGTTATATTATGACACTCTTGGGATTGATGACGGCAGTGAAACTGCTGATCAACCAAATGAAAACGACATAGATGTCGATGCATCCGTTCTTTTCCCAGAAGAACGAAGGTCATACAATCTTCGTGATAGATCACAGATTGACAGACCTAAAATATTTGAGGATTATATTATGGCAGCCATGGATATGGATAATGAAACAGAACCTCAAACGTTTAAAGATGCTATGAATAGCAAGGATAAGGTCAAATGGTTAGAGGCTATGCAAAATGAAATGGAATCATTGAAAGAAATGAAGACTTGGGAATTAGTCGACCCTCCGAAAAATCGTAAACCATTGCCATGTAAATGGGTTTACAAAATAAAGAACAATCCAGACGGTACAATTGAGCGACATAAGGCCAGATTGGTAGTAAAAGGTTTTTCACAAAAACCTGGCGTTGATTATCAGAAGACTTTCAGTCCGGTAGCTCGCCTCAGTACTATAAGAGCTGTCTTAGGAATAGCTGCTCGAGAAAATTTGGTACTTAAACAGTTCGATGTATCGACTGCGTTTCTAAATGGAGCTGTAAAAGAGGAAATTTTTATGAAGCAGCCAGAGGGATTCAATGATGGCACTAAGAAAGTGTGCAAACTTAAACGCAGCCTCTACGGGCTGAAACAAGCTCCTCTATGCTGGAATGTCTGTATATCAGAGTATCTTATAAATTCAGGATTCAAGCAAAGCACAAAAGATCCTTGCCTTTACTTACGTGAACAAGTGTTAATTGCGCTTTACGTAGATGACGGTTTGGTGGCTTCAACTAGTGAAAATGCTGGAAGAAAATTTATTGAAGAGCTGAAAAATAGGTTTAAAATAACTACAAAACCAGCGTCTTATTTTCTTGGACTTGAAATTAATAAAACCAAAGATGGTTATATTACCTTAAACCAAAGGTCTTATTCTAAGAAGATACTTCAAAAGTTTGGAATGACTAACTGCAAAGTCGCTGCAACGCCGGCAGTAAAAATTGGCGTAGATGAAGAAGAAGATGATGAATCAAATTCGTCATTTCCCTATCGTCAAGCTGTGGGAGCCTTAGCATACCTTATGGTCGCTACAAGGCCAGATATAAGCTACGCTGTGAGTGTTGCGTCAAGGCATCTAGAAAGTCCTACTAAGTTTGATGTGATGAGAGTCAAGCGAATTTTTAGATACCTTAAGGGTACTATAGACAAAGGACTTGTCTTCGCGAAAAGCCGGGAGAAGAAGCTGATATGTTTCAGTGACGCTGATTTTGGTGGTGACACAACTACTGGTCATTCGACGTCAGGGATGATTTTCCTATTCTCCGGTCCCATCATGTGGAAAAGTCAAAAACAACCAAGAGTAGCAATCTCCTCAACGGAGGCCGAACTCGTAGCCATGACAGAAACTGCGAGAGAAGCCTTATGGCTAAAAGAACTCCTGGAGGAATTAACGGACTTAACAGACCTGAATGAAAAACCAACAATTTACGTTGATAATGAGTCTGCTATAAGGTTGTCTGAGAACCCACCTTATGAGTTCCATAGGAGAACAAAACAAATCAAGATTAAACATTTCTTCATTCGAGAATGTATTCAGAATGGAGACTTCGCTGTCAAACAAGTCGCTACAGAATTGCAATTGGCGGACATGTTTACGAAACCATTGTTTGGACCAAGACTGAACATGCTAAGCTGTAGAATTGGACTTCAAGATTTGTCCAAGCTCTAAAAAGTATCGTGGATGTGAAGATATACAAACTTCATATTGTGTCGATGGTTTATTGCTTAGCAACGTTTGTTATATCTGTCTTGTCACTTTACCTAAAAAATATATTCCTTCTACATAATAAAACAAAGTTTTATTATAACGTTTAATTCTGCATCTACGGCAACTTAATAATTATAAGCTTTACGAACAGTATAAAGCTTCACATCTGACATGGTAATTAACCTAATCTATAACTACTTGAGAATAATTCAATAGTTATAGCTATACTTGTGTGAGCAAACAACGAACATACACAGATGCTAACTCAGCTAGTAATGTTATAAAACAGTCAACCAACCGTGTCGCTGTCAAGGTTCAAAATAGACAGCTTAACTCTTGGTGCGCAGTCTGTCACGGATTCTGATGCGCAGCGAAGAATTGCACGGAGTCTTCGCGAAGTCACGTACTCACGTTGACCTTACTAAACACCGCCGTACTCCGGTGGAATCCAGTAGACCAGGAAAACCGCGAACACTGAAATAGTCAGCAAATCCAGCTGAGATATGTGTTGAAAGCAAGGGAATATAAGTAATTATTTTGCGTGAATTGAATGTACCTTATATTCCTAGGCAAATGAAAATATCATGCAAAAGGAAATATGAAAAAATTCACTTGATATAAGCAGTTGTTGCCGTTTGGATAGTGCATAGCATTAAGCATTACATAGGCCACGAATCGATAGGTGCATACACACGGTTTAGGCAGGCAAATATCACTCAAAACCCATTCAATGTGCAATGAAATGACAACCTATGTAGCAAAGCAAATATGCATTATTACAACAACTTACTTGTTATGCACTCAGAGCTCGTAAAACGCTCAAGAAATGAAATATGAATAAATTTTGATACACTGAAATCGAGAATTATGGGAAAGAAAAACGCACACTGCTCGCACAAGAGGCAACTTGAAAATCGCGGACGTACCTAACGTATTGACAAGAACTGGAAGCAATCACAAATACTCTGAGCAGTGCATGCTATGCCTTAAGAAGTTTAAGGGACGAACTAACCATTGCTCAGTTACGAAATGTTTATTTTGCCTTAGTTGAGTCCAAGCTGAGGTACAGTATTAAACTATGGGGGAACAGTTATAAATACAATATAAATGCAGCCTTTGTTATGCAAAAAAGGGCCCTCAGAACTATTCTTCGCATAGAGCAAACTGAATCTTGTAGAGAGCATTTTGTGAAATTAAAGATTTTACCTGTACCTTGTCTTTATATTTTGGTCCTACTAAGTAGTTTTCTAAAAAACCTAGAGAAATACGAGACAAAGGAAGAAAGGGTAACTAGGGTGGAAACGCGCAGGAAAGATTTGCCTAATTATTTGCAGCCAAAATTAAATGTTGTCAAACATAGCTCTAAAGTACAGTCTGTACAAATTTTCAATAAATTGCCATTAGAATTAAAAATGATTAATAATCCAAGAATATTTAAATTCAAATTAAACTCATTCCTATTGACGAAGTGCTACTATAGTATAGAAGAGTTTTTTAGGGACAAAAATAATGCCACAGTGTAACTTGTTTATCGTTTAAGTCTCATTCTTGACATGTTATTATTATTTTTCTTGATTTTTTTTTTGATTGAGTTGAATTCTTATTTTATTTTTGACTTTTTATCCATATTATTTGTAAATTTTATTGATTATTATTATTATTCCGTGTATTAATAACTTGTAATTAATTGTAACTTTTATTGATTATTATTATTGTATTAATCCTGTATTCGACACAAATGTATTTTTGTTCAGAATAAATAAATAAATAAATAAATATTAAAACAACGACCTACGTCACGCGGTAAATTATGACCAAACTTGTGAAAAATGCAACTTCCCCGATCGAACGCCAATGCAGCAGCAGACAGCAACGCCGTCAGCGGGCAGGGCAGTCGTCCACAGGGTAGGCACGGACAGCAAGCTCTATCCTTTCCTCGTAAATTCTTCTATTCCAGAATTGCCGTGAGCGCAATGGCCGCACACGTTTTTCACGTATTTTATATATCACGCTTTTCAAAGGCGGCGCAGGCAAAGATCACGTCGGGGTCACCAATGTAAACGCCGTCAATAGTCATATTAAACATAATTAATAAAATAAATAGACTTTGAAACGGGTTTATTTCTATAGTAGGAACAGTTGTCAACCATATAAAAAATCAGGCATTTGTTTTATAAAAAAGATTATGATGTGTCATCATAGCAGTGCTGGTCACTTTTTCACGGAGTTTTGTTATGTCTTAACAACAGTCCACTCTGTCCGCTATCATTTTCAGAACCCTGTTGGGGTTGGCTATGACTCGTGCCACCATTGATGCAGCGCGCTTGCGCATTATAGTGTAAAAACAATCCACACGCGCCTCCGCAAACGTCCCTGATGCACTGCAACGCCATGGTAATCCCATCACTTTTCTGAACGCGTTATTAAATTGGACACGAAGGGCTCCATACGATGCTCGCGAATACTTCTCCCACAGGCTGCACATGTAGAAGGTGGTACAGAATGCTCTAAAGAGCGTCACCTTTAGGTCTGCAGTACAACGTGCAAACCTGCGGGTCAACATATTCGCTCGCACGGACAGAACCCTCCGTTCCCTTTCAATATCAGCATTGTCTTTAAGGTCAGTGATGACCAAGTGACCTAGGTACTTACTTGAACTTCATGCTCTAATAGTCCTCCAGACCGAATGTTGGGCATGGCGGCCAATCACAGCAGAGACTATATAGCCATCAACGCGGGATATATCATAGTGCACAAGAAGTGTGATCATGGTATAAAAAAGTCGGTTTTAGAAAAAAAAAAAAGAAATAAAATACGTTTATCTGCGGTAAACATAACGCAAAGAAAGAGCACAAATACAAAAAGAACAAGTTGGGGGAAAATATGTGTCACATCCACGCAAAACGGCCATCGCTGAGAGTAACGCTGCGACTCTATGCGAGACAGAGCCCCAACTCTGGTTTACAGCGACAGGTGTTTTTCGTATCTGTCTAATGCCCGGGATACATGAGGCTAGTTTTTCAAAGCTAGGATAGCAACTTAGAACTGTCTTGGCTTGGCACAAGCTAGTGCTGTTTACACGATGCTAGTAAATTTTAAGCTAATAAATAGCATTGGGGTGACTTAGTCCGTAGAGAAAAATGATCCGATTGGATAGATACTATCTTCGCCGGTCACAAAGCTAGTACACAAGCCAGGATAGTAAAATCGGTAGTGGGGCGCGCTACTAGCTCAAAAATAGAACCCCATCCTATTAAACTATCGTGGCTTGAGACGCTATCTTACTAGCTTTCTCACTAGGTTACTAGCCTAGAAATAAAGCTAGTTACACATGAAGCCAGAGTTACTAGCTTGCTAGCTTACTAACACTAGCTTACTATCCAAGCTACAAAAGCTCGGTATGAGTATCCCGGGCATAACTGACTGCTTACTTCTTCTAAATTATACAATGGATTTTTATGTGGTTTTCACCATCATTAAGAGAATTTATTCCGGGAGGTTATGTGTAATATTGGACTTAGGTAAAGCTCAGAAATCACGGTGTTTTGACATGACGCTAAGGTTTAGGGTTGCCAGGTGGAAAGACTAAAATATCTGAGCAAAGTTTCAAACAGATTTTGGAAATATTAAAATAAAATAAATATTTTTTTGCTCTTTTGGAAGGTGTTCAAATGTTTCTCTAAAGCAAGCAGTAATCGGTACATAAAGCATCCTGTACAATATCATTTGAAAGTTACCCCGATAATAATCATAACCCTGATTTTATCCAGCCACCGTCGGTCCCTTGCCATCCTCCCTCCGACTCTGCCCTAAGCCGAGGTTCGTACCCCACAGGGGGTGCACTTAGCGCGCGAGGCATTAAGTTTCGTTAGGAGCTTAAGGTAAACCATAGGAAAGACTGGTTAAAGAGTCTCAACCTCTCAAGGTTAACTCTGAGATGACTTAGTAAAAAAAAAAAACCATTTGAAATATTAAGTAGAGAGCTTTTTAAGAGCGATACGATCTAGAATAGATCAAATTTTGTTATTGAGACACGAAGCAACAAAATACGATCTAGAGTAGATCGAATTTTGTGTGCCATAATCGCCACGCTTGGCAGGCGGGTTGGTGATCGCAGTAAGTTGTTAAAAATGCATAGATAACGTTGCTGCCTATTCTCTAGTAAGTCCCTTAGTCCTCTTTTACGACACCCATGGAAAGAAATAGGGTGGTGCTATTCTTTACGTCCGGTACCAAACGGTATTCTTTACGTCCGGCACCACACAATACATCTAATCCTTAATCTAGTGCTATTGTTGATCGAAGGTATTCAGGGTAACAGGCGTCTAGTCTTCGGCGGTTCAAAAGACCATTTTAGACACCAATCTAAATGGTCTTTACATGATTTGACCAAGATTATGTCTGGACTTTAAAAGAGACTGTGACCTCTGAGTTTGTTTCGGCCTTTCTTCTCAGAGTAGTCAGATACGAAACGCCGCTGAGGTCGGCGCGCCGACCTCATCTAGTTTTAAAATATGATTGACGTGTAAAAGTGTTTGTAAAAACCTACTTACAGAAATAAAATCATTTATCATTTAGTAGTCTGATGTTCTATAAAGGAGATGTTTCAAAACCGGCCCAGTATATGTACAGTACTTCGAAAAATCGAGAAAAATCCTAGGGATTTGGGAAAAATACAGATAAATTGCACAAACGCATATTTTTCTAGTAATTATTTGATATTTATCAATTACTAGCTTTTGCCCGCGGCTTCGCCCGCGTGGATGTCGGTTATCGCATAAAAAAGTACCCTATGTACTACCCTCTCCATATCCCAGGCTATATCTCAAAATTCTAACTTAATATTAATTTTAATGTGACTCACTATGTGTTTATTACCGAGCTGGTAATGAGTTGAACTATCGAACTAATGTGCACACTAATAGGGTTGAAAATAAAACCACAATTGTGTACTGATCTAAGCTGGTATATTTAATTAAAATTGTGAGACCCCAACCAAATCGCGGTAACGAAACCATAGCGAGATCTATTTCGACGTCAACGCCATCTATCGAGCTTGACATCAAACTTTTAACATTTCACAATAATAACTATGGTTTTATGGTTTCTTCATGAACACTATGTGAATAGAAACCGAAACAAATGATTTAATATAGTAAAAGTACTTATGTTCTGAACGTGAATGAGTCTTTACCTAAAGATAACAAACACAAAATCAAAATACGAAATTTCACTCAAATTCTTAAAGCAATCAATTGTACCAAATACAACACGAAATAAAATTGCGACACAAATAATAATTTTAGAATAATTCACGTAAGTACTAACTTTTCTCAGGGTCACGTTCGCAATTGGACGAAATATTAGACATTTATTTTGTACTTGCAACACGATCTGGATGTAGAATTCGATTAATCGACTAATAATTGACCGGTTGACATTTTAGCGGGAACACCACTAAACGAACGAAAAAAGAAAACAAAATACGTCTATACTCTGTGGTCGTGTGGCGGTGTGACGCGATGCTTAATGTAAACATTCATCAAGGTTATACGTGCGTAAAGTAATGGATTCAATGAGAAAACGGTTTAATCTTAGAAGAATCTTATACAGAATTACTGAGAAATAAGTGTAGATTTCGTATTGAGTGTTAGTTTATCGAAAAGTGATAAATATGTCAGTGAAAAAGTAAGGAAAGTTTTGGAATGCACAAATTTTGATCATAAGGCCGCCGTGTTTAGTAATGTTTTTATGATAAATATTCTTGTATACTGTTTGAAATACACGTAAGTAGCTAGCTTATTTATCTACGAACATAATTTGGCTAATAGCTACTGATATTATAGCGTATTGTTATCGTAATCGTATTTCCAAGAGTAAAATTCGGCAAACAAATACCTACAAAAAGTCAATAAAATGGATATAGTATGTTATCCTTAAGAGATAGACATATGCCATCGCGGACTTTTTTGAAGACCTTTTTATGATACACAATTCCACCATACATTATTTTGTTATATCTCAAAGGGTTTAGACAGCGTTTTCGTTGAAAGCTCCCAGACGGCTTATTTTTTTCCGACACCTCCAACAAATATCGTTAATTCATACAAAAATGCATACAAAAACATAACAAATTATATACTAAAACCTTCCTAGAGAACCAAGCTATCCATTGGTGAAAACAGCATGAGAATCGGTGCAGTAGTATTTGAGTTTATCGCGAACAGACAGACAGACAGACAGACAGACAGACGCGGCGGAGGACTTTGTTTTATAATATGTAGTGATGTTTATTGACTTTCAATATGGCGTCTCGCCAATTTAGTTACTATGTGGTTAAAAAACAATGACAGTATACCATAGATCGTGAACTGTAAATCAAAAAATCGCTACATTGTTGTTGTCTGAGTTAATATTTCGACGATTGAATGTATTCTGTACATTTATGCTATATGTAAAAATCTTAAAAGATATTTTTCATGGCATCTCGCAGGTCAACTGGACTGTACTTTATATAGAAACAACAACTAGATCTAAATATTACAAATGACTAAAACTACGAATTACGTAAGATTCTCTTTGACAATGTAATATGACAGAAATAAACATGTCGAACGTCAGTAATCAATCAACATGACAGTTTACCGCCATGACGGGTTTTTGTTTTGTGTTGCAATTCCAAGTGTACATTATTGTGCTTTACTACCAAACAAAGCCAATTTAAAGTAATTGGATGATTGAAAACTGTTTTAATTGTGTTTCCCCATTATTTAGTATAGTGTACAAAGACCAGGCCGGGGCTCCATACATTTTGAAACATCTCCTTTACAAATATTTTTTAAACGAGTAACAAAATGGTGTCACCAATAAAATTTAATGAATTTTTAACCTCTATAATAATATTTATGGAATGGAAGTTCATTATAGATAAATCGAGCACTTCATAATAAAAACCACTAATCATATTTTATATGATCATTAATGAAAGATATCTTAAGAAAATATTTGTGCATAATGAATGACAGAATTAACATAAATAGTTGGGATTGTAATACATTTGAATGTAGGTAACAGTTGACATTGATTTGAAAAAGTAAAGGTTAGATTGGTTTGATTAAGTACTGTGTAGGTATTAATTTTATTTATTATTTATATCTTATTGACACAACATTAACGCCGGCTGTCGCTGATAACCAGCGCTGGGGCTCTGTCTCGCATAGGATCGTAAGCATTATGCTGAGCGATAGCCGTTTTGCGTGGATGTGACGCAAATTTTCCCGAACTTCTTCTTTTCTTTTTTGTGTTTGTGTTCTTTCTTTGCGTCATGTTTACCGAAAATAAACGTATTTTCTTTCTTTTTTTTCTTTTTAAAGGATCAATAACCGACTCAGTGGCGTAGCCAGTTCGAAATCCAGGCCCTGTATCATGCAAAATTGGGAGCCTTTTTTTATCTGTTTAGTTCTAATGGAGGGTATTGTTTTTTTTTTTTTTAATAAATAATATCATGCTGACTCAGAACCTGTCATTATGATCTTACTATATTCCATTTGAAATAAGATTAGACATTAAAAACCTCTTTTACGTCACACCTGGCCATAATGTGAGTTTTACCGCACGCTACGCGTACAGTTAAACTCACATTGTGGCCAGGTGAAAACGTAAAATTGTGTACTCAGCACGGGCAATAAAAAAGAAAGCCCTCTATCGCATATTTACAACCCTCGGCTGCGGCTCGGGTCACAAATACCTGCGATTTCGGGCTTTCTTTCTTGTACAGCCCTTGGTAAGTAATGTACTATTACAGTCCGTACAACCGATTTTGACTTCTATTCCGTAGGCATAAGGATGACATTAAAAGCAAAAATTTGGTTACAATACCAACTGTTTACTGCAGCTGCCATTTGTCATGCCACCATCGCAATACTCGTAGAAGTCAAAATCAGTTGAACGGACTGTAAAAGAGGTTTATTTTAATAATGTTATTTCAAATGGAGTATAAGAGAATGCAAGAGCGAGCGAAGTGAGCTAGAAAACGGGATAATCCTTACTTGAATAGGTTAGATTTTCTGTGTGAATTTACTATATGAAAACAAGTTGAACTTGAGATTTAGACCACGCCTGTAGCTTGAAGCTGTGGCTTTATCAACAACGCCACATGTGAACTACGCATCAAAGACCTGACGTCACAAATCCTGCATCGCGCTATCAGAGTTTACCGCGCGACTAGCATATATACAACATCCCGACTTCAACCGTTGGGCAGTTGCCCACCAGACAATATCGGAGGATCCTCCCTTTACTATAGAGTATGAGTGAACTTTACACCCTGTTCCTCATACCTCTAAAAAGCCTTTGTAAGCAAATTATGTTATTTTTTATATTTTATTTACCTAGATAGGTATTCATTAATTCCGGGCCTTTTAGCAATAACAATTTGAGGTTGTGGATAATATTTAACGAATTTTCGTTCAGGGGCCCTGAAGCCCGGGGGCCCAATATCATTGATACGGCTGATACAGCGGTAGCTACTCCCCAGAACCGACTCAAAGTACTTGACCGTTCTTCTCAATAGGAACACTTTGGAATGGGCAACTAACCTCATCTTTGTGACTGACCGACCGTTCAAAAGTGCCTTTATTTGGTTGAATTGAAATAAACCAATTACAGGCACTAAATGCTAATCCTTTGAGAGTCAGTTTGAGTTTGAAGGTCTCGCAGTAGTAACTTTTCATGCTTGTACACATTGAGATAAAGTACCAAGTTAGTAATAATAGTTCTATGCTTGTACACACTTTGCTTAGTATTTAGTGCGAAGGGCCTTTTCAATCGGTCGGGAAAGTTCAGAAACATTATAAGATTTTCAGAGCAAACACTGGAAGGAAAGGTACTTAATACTCAATTCGTTATTGCTTTCCATACATGTACATACACTTAGATGGTAAAAACAGAGTAAAAGATAGGTGGTAGGGCGTGAACAGAAACAGGTTATTTTACATGGAAGAATTTATTGACGTGACAACGTCTAATAAATCGATGAATGCCGGCTGCATGCACGAAAAGGATGACGCATTGTCCCGTTACGCTAATTGCCTCGTTACGCTCATTGTCCCGTTACGCTCATTATTCCGTTAAACTCATTGTACGCTTGCGCGGTTGCGCCGCATCAATGTTTTGTTATGACGTTGTCACGTTAAATTATCGTCCGTAAACCAACTTTACAGACATCCAATTTTTATTTTATTTTTAAACACTACAACGTAAAAATTGCTTTAATTTCGGCAGTCTGTGTATTCGGTTCTGTAATTTTTTTTTCCCACTGCTGTCCGAAATTATAGTTATGTTTCGCTTTTTGTTGCCGTACCTTTTTAAGCTATTGCATAGCTTCTATCGCGGGCCTTGAGCGCGGGGACCGAATCCAGAAATTCCGTAACGAAAAAACCTCACGCTCCCCACTCCGACGGTTTTCCTACACCAGTACCCTCTAGTGATCTAATAATTTCTGGCAGTTCCTTTTTTCTGTGTACTGCGTATTTTATTCTTATAAATATTAGTTTATTAAATTATGATCTTCACAAAAAGTGATTGTTGATAGTGGGGTTTGAACTCACGAGCAGTCGATTACGAGTACATACAGTTCCCCTGTTGCACCGCAAGGCTACAATGACTTAATTAAAGCTTGCCAAATAGTTGATACCATTCCAGTTGAACAATTTTTAAACTTGACTAGACGCTTGGAAATGACTCATGTACATGGAATTTTTTCGCTGTCAAAACAGTTTGTCACTCTTTTTTTATTTAAAATTACTTTAGGTTCAACACTTTCGTCTATTTTAAAGTTGTTATTATGCTTATATTTGAATAGTATTTGACTTTGTTTACGTAGTTATACACTTTTACGACGTTCAGCACTTATTTATTTTGTTTTTAAGCTATTGCATAGCTTCTATCGCGGGCCTTGAGCGCGGGGACCGAATCCAGAAATTCCGTAACGAAAAAAAAAAAAAAAATAATATCAAAGAAAAAGAAATACTGCATAAATAAAATAAATAAATAATTATAATTGCATAAGTTGATACAAAATTCTATGCAATAGCTTTACCGCGGCAGTCCCCGAGTGCCACACGTCTTTTTATGTTTTTTTTTTTAATTTTTTTTTTGATGCTTAGAAATCCATTACGCTCGTCGGGGGACGAGACGGGGTATGTGGGACTCCCTGCCAAAATGGCAGTATACCCACTAAAACTCAGCGGAGTTCCCTCATCGCCTTGATGGGAGGGTCATGGGAAACCGGCACAGCCTTTACGTCCACAACCCTCCCGGCGCATGCCCGCCTAGCTGGCGGGCCCCGCATGCCCCTCAGCCTGGGGGCGATATGGGAATGACCGGGAACACCTGGCCATTCCCGTCCGACACTGGTGGAGGCCTGTGCAATACAGGCAAGGGTGCCCCCGCACCCGTTGCCTGCTGGCCTACACCTGGGACCTCGCGCCAGACGACTCCGCGTCCAGGCGCCCCTGGTCCCCCCACGACGGGTCAGGTTAGTGGCCCCGCCGCCTACCACTTTTCGGCCGTAGAGGATAGGGAGAGCGGCCAACGCAATACCGACACTCCTCTTCCTCTGCGGTCCCACCGCATCCGCCATTCAACAGTGGCGACCCCGTCAAGGCCGCGGAAGGTAGGGAGAACGGCTCACCGCAATACCCACCCAAATTTGTATACCATCTACTTGCTGTGTAAAATAAAGTTGGTTTAGGACGATAGTTTAACGTGACAACGTCATAACAAAACATTGATGCGGCGCAAGCGTACAATGAGCGTAACGGGACAATGAGTCATCCTTTTTCGTGCATGCAGCCGGCGTTCATCGATTTATTAGACGTTGTCACGTCAAAAGTTGGTTGTCTGTAAAGTTGGTTTACGGACGATAGTTTAACGTGACAACGTCATAACAAAACATTGATGCGGCGCAAGCTTACAATGAGCGTAACGGGACAATGAGCGTAACGGGACATTTTCGTGCATGCAGCCGGCGTTCATCGATTTATTAGACGTTGTCACGTCAAAAACAGTGACAGGAAGTTTGAAAACATCATCAACCAAGTTGATTAAATACGTATTATAAAAACTAACTCAAAAACACTACCAAAGCAAACTTAATACAATTTATGAATGCTACCATGTTTTTTATACAAGGTGATTTTTACTTCACTGTTGACCTTTCAGGGCGTGAAAGTACTCATGGTTAGGAGCAACTTTCGCTATGAGACGAACTCTGAAATATCGAAAAAAATATCTGCTGTTTTATACAAAAATGCAATATTTACCTGATGAACATGTTATGAAACAGAAGATTTTTTTTTTGCTATTTTGTAGTTGGTCCCATAGTGAAAGTTGTTTATAAACATAAGTACTTTCAGCTCCTAAAAGGATAACAGTGAATAAAAAATCATCGTGTATTTCTATGGCTACCACCTACTTATGTACAACGTAAACAAGAAGTACCTAGCAATACTGCACCGTTGTTCAACATAGTGTCAAGTGTCAAGTGTCGCACAGCATGGATGACTTTTTCACCGTCTGGAAAAAATATGGTGAGTAAGTGGCCATACAAGAGAATATTTTGCTTAGTACGGTGGCCAGCACATCAGGTTATACGAAACTGTAAAATTTCTCCAAACGGTTTTAAACCTTAAAATGTTGGTGATTAAGTTCAAAATCGAATGAGAAAATTTGACAGTTTGTGGTAATTTGATGTGCTGATTGTACCATTGAGATTGTATAAGTTCGGAATATAAATTCCGTGCCTTTAGTAGGGTGCGATTTGAATTTCGATATTTGTGTTTGTGATCCACAACGCCACATGCGAACTCTGCATCGCGCAATCAGAGTTTACCGCGTGACTAGAATATATACAACATCCCGACATCAACCGTCGGGCAGTTGCCAACCAGACACAACACCCGTCTGGTCGGAGGATCCTCGCTTTACTATAGAATAGAGTATGCCTCTCATACCTCTATACTGGTGACCCCGGCGGCGTGATAGTATGCCGCCACATGTTAAATCGGTTATTAAAATAAAATAAAAACTTTCTAGTATGAAAAATTTATTTAAAATGTGTAGTATTTTTTAATAGATCAATTTCTTTCTATGTTATTGGAAAATAAAAAAATCCATGCCATAGGCTTCTAAGCCGTTCACCTCTAACCTCATTCATCATTTCAGCCGAAAGACGTCCACTGCTGGACACAGGCCTCCCCCAATTGGGAGGGTTTGCCATAATCGCCACGCTTAGCAGGCGGGTTGGCGATCGCAGTATGGTGTTAAAAATGCATAGAGAACGCTGCTGCCCATTCTCTAGTAAGTCCCTTAGTTGCCTTTTACAACACCCACGGGAGGAAATGGGGTGGTGCTATTCTTTACGTCCGGCTCCACACGGCGCCTCGGCACCTCTAACCTAATACTCTCGTTTTTTCAAGAAGGTGAATAAGTCAGCAACCGTGCACCGCCCGATTTTCCTTTATCATATGAAAAAAATCAATCTTCAATTTAGTGATGAAAATGTCGATTAAGATACATACAAACGAACATAGAACCTTATAACTGAAAAAGTCTAACTTGACATTGACATTTCAATCACAGTTTTGCCTTAAAATGAGGTCAATTGGCTAATTGATATGATCCGCTCGAATTCGGTCGAACTAGGCATCCCAGAAAAAAATAAAATTAAAGAAATCCTAAAACGCCGCTCATGACATAAGGATGTCAGTCTAAAGGTAACCCTTTTCACACTCCAAATTTTTTAATAGAACCGTACTTGGCAACGCGATTCTAGCAAGCCAGTTAAATATGGACAAACTTAAGATTCTTTACTAATTACAAACTCTTAACTGGCACTGGCACATACAAACTTCTTTACCAAATTATTTAAATACTCCATTCTCCACATTATTAAGGTATTTATATACGCCCACAGTACGTACGACGACATAAATCAAGCTATGGTCTGTTCAATAAGTATCTGTTGAAAAAGTAAACAAATGGACCAATAAACGTACCTGTGGATGCCAATTTGTAGTGCCATTTACAAATTAAGTGCTTTGATTTGATTGTTTGATTACTAAAATCTATATTCTAATTTTAAATAACTTCAGTGTTTTTCATTTGACAATAAAATGTACGGTAATTGTAACCTCAATTTATCAATAACCTACGACGCTATGATCGCTCGAGCCGACTGAAGTAGGCTCAGGAAGTCGCGTGTGCTTTAGGGCATGCGATATCGGAAGGTTCTCAATTCCGGAACTGAGTTCCAATACTGGAGATCTGATTCCAGAATTCCGGAACTGGTAACTTTTAAAGTTTGTTTCAAATCAAACAAGATGTCAGCGCGGAGAAAGCTTCTTCGTGGAACTTTCTTCGAAATCTACCTCCTCCTATGGCTTGCCAAAAGGATTTTTTTAATGTTTCGCATGGATTAAAAAAACTAGTAAGCGCGGTCTCATTCGGATCATACCGCCTTTAGGGTCTTACAAATAAACACGGAATAAAGTTATGCTAGGAATAACTTCGGCATAACCATACATTTTTTGACGTTTATTCTTGTCACAACCTTATTCGTTGGTTATTTGTAAGGCCCTTAATGTTTTTCAAAAATGATTTTTGGTGCGTAATAAAGTTGAACAACCTTTAGTGAATGATTGCGTAAGAATTGAACCTGAATAAACAGGGTTTGTTTACACTATTATCAGATACTTTTGGAACAGATCATATACTTTTCCAATACAAGATAAGCCCGCAGTTTATTGGTTTTCCGTACAATCAGAGGTCAGCTTATACTAGAAATGTATACCTTGATACGTCGTTTATACCTGTGACCTACGGATTACAAATCTATTGATTTTATCCACAGCACAGTAATGTGGGTATCTTTTAAGCGGCTTAAACGGTGTGTAGGTATAAGTGGATATCATGAATAATTTAATTATGGTAATATTGATGAGGTACATCTAAATTTGGGAAGGCTTGAATTAAGTTCGTGGGGAATTTTGGTATATCTTTGTTTCTGTGTGGGAACTTCCTGTTATGGGTATAGGTTTGTTTCTGCCATTAACCTACTTGAAGGTGTATATTGTGATATTTCCAATAATGAGATCCGAACGATTGTGATAACCACGCCTGGTAAAAATTATCGCTGATTAAGGAAGGTATTCTTTTTTAAACGTTGCTCCTCTCTAGGAATTTTGCAAGGGGGTGCTCCCTCTCATATGTCTTCGAATTTTTGGTTCTCGGACATGCTGGCTTCCTCACGATGTTTTCGTTCACTGTTTTGAGAGTAGTGGTGATGAAATTATTTGCACAATGTAAAGTGCCTGACTGACTCGTAACTCGGGGCCATTACCACTGGGCCACCACTTCTCTATAATAATAAGATTAGAGATTTAAGTAAACCTTTTTATTTATTTATTTAATACTTTAAGCACAAAAACATGTACAGAGGCGGACTTAATGCCATAGGCATTTTCTACCAGTCAACCCTTGGGTGATGCAGAGACATACAGTAGTAGGTGCAATAGCGAAAATTGAGGAATAAATATTCATTTAAATATAAAGATATACATAAACCTATTACAAACTATAAATTCCGAATAAATATAATAAAAAAAAAATATATATATATATAATTATAATAAATTATTATTATTTATATTTAATTATAATACATTAATTAATTATTAATTTTTTAGGGTTCCGTAGCCAAATGGCAAAAAACGGAACCCTTATGGATTCGTCAGGTCTGTTTGTCTGTCCGTCCGCATGTCACAGCCACTTTTTTCCGAAACTATAAGAACTATACTGTTCAAACTTGGTAAGTAGATGTATTCTGTGAACCGCATTAAGATTTTCACACAAAAATTTTGGGGGTTCCCCATATTTACAACTGAAATACAATTTTATTTTTTTCATCAGACCCACACCTGTGGGGTATCTATGGATAGGTCTTCAAAAATGATATTGAGGTTTCTAATATAATTTTTTTCTAAACTGAATAGTTTGCGCGAGAGACACTTCCAACGTAGTAAAATGTGTGTCCCCCCCTGTAACTTCTAAAATAAGAGAGAGATAAAACTAAAAAAAATATATGATGTACATTACCATGTAAACTACTACCGAAAATTGCTTTGAACGAGATCTAGTAAGTAGTTTTTTTTAATACGTCATTAATCGTAAACCGCAATTGCTGCTACGGAACCCTTCATGGGCGAGACTTCGCATCAAAGTCCTGACGTCACAAATCCTGCATCGCGCAATCGAGTTTACCGTGCGACTAGCATATATACAACATCCCGACATCAACCGTCGGGCAGTTGCCCACCAGACAACATTCGTCTATTTGGAAGAACCTTCCTTTTCTATGCAGGATGAGAAAACTTTACACCCTGTTCCTCATACCTCTTTAACTATGTTAATGTTAATCTAGACAAAATTCTCTTATCAGATTTTACCCGCCTCTGTTTTCTAGTGGTAAAACCATCTGTCTCAGATCCAGAGGTCCCGGGTTCGAGTCCCAGCGGGGGCAAACATTTCTGCTCGGTTTGGTTGGTGGTAGGGCTTGTTCTAAGTCCGCCTGGCTAGCTACACCATCTTATCTAAGTCTGTCGCCAAAACAACAATGTTAACAGCATTTGTTGTGTTTCGGCAGTTAGAGGTAAGATAGCCAGTTCCTCTGTGGTTGAGGATTCCGGGTGAAGCTCGCTTCCATCTTAGGCCTTATAATCACTTACCACCAGGTGAGATGAAGGCCAAGAGCTTGCCCGTTCTACGTAAAAAAAAAAACCATAACAAAAAGAGAGAAAGTACTACACCCATGACAAATCTTGTGGATAGTCGGTATTTCGTCACCACACAATCATGCATAAAGTATGTTAAAACAGTATAACGGGTTGTAATCCTCAGATTAAGAGGTGTGGGTGTAGGAAAGTGCTCACCCACAGCAGTTCTCCGGTTACAGTGTTATGGTTCCCACATCGCGAGGTTCATTCATGTTTATGATTTCGGCTTTTGATTTACCATTTCCTTTATGTGTGTCTTTTATTGTCAGACTTTAAGGTTGACGTTGTTAATCTTATTTGTATTTTTTTCTTTCTTATATTGTTAATTAGTTCTCTTCAGTCTTATGGGAGTGAAAACTTCTTTAGGCGCGTTGAGCACTTTTTGGGTGAACAAAAATCATGGAACTCGCGTCATCGTCACCGAACGCTTTCCATGAGCTACATGTATATGTATACTGTGTACATATGTGTACGTTTTGGGTGAACAAAAATCATGAAACTCGCATCATCGTCACCGAATGCTTTCAAGTTACTTAGTTCTAACTTCTATCGGCAGTCCCCTGACTGCGCCGTTTTTTTTTTTTAATTATTTATATAATCACTATTATTACAGGTACAACCCAATGCAATAGTGAAGCAATATTAATAATAACAACTTATTTTCTAAAACTTATTACGTACAATGTTATCCGTGTGAATTCACTCCGTCAAGCAAAAATCTGCAGCGTCAGGGGCGCTTCATTTACCAGAGCACCCAATGTAAGCTTGTATATATGAGGCGTTGCTTGCAATGTCTATTTCAAGCACAAGTCTCTAACAAATCTAAACAGTAAACTTATCCTTAACCTATAAGCACTGCTACTGTAGATTTGTGAAGAGTAAATACTCAATACTCAATGCTTTATTGCATTCTACATTTCACAATGTATATGCTTAGGTGGTAAATATTAAATTAAGAAACAATCGTGGACCCAGCAGCAGTGTCGGGCACAGCAAAAGAAACATTGTAAGTAGAGATACTTATATTCAAACTTATTCTAAAAATAACAATAAATATAAAACATTTCGTGTGTGTTTTCCCTCCCCGAACCTTTACTGTAAGTGAAGCGCCAGCACGCGTTTTAGCTGAGCAGCATGTTCTCCAAACTCCCCAAGATAATAATCAAAACACTGATTTTATCCAGCCACCGTCGGTCCCTTGCCACCCTCCTTCCGACTCAGCTGCCCTAAGCCGAGGTTCGTACCCCACAGGGGGTGCCCTTAGCGAGCAGCAGTCGTTTAGTTTATAGTTTTTACGCCCTGGCTGGAGGCATTAAGTTTCGTTAGGAGCTTAAGGCAGCCACAGGAAAGTCCGGTTAAAGAGTCGGAACCTTAGTGGTTCCACTATGAGATGCCCTAGATAAAAAAAAAAGTGTGTTTTAAATGAGTTTAAGGGATTTATCTTATAAATATTCGTTAACACTGTAATAACATTTACTTATCAATAGTTTTATTGATGTATTTGTAAATAGGTGGAGGGTTTTTTCTTTTCTTAATGATTTGGGTAACTTATTATATATTTTTATAGACATAACCAGAGGGTTTGTTGAATGTATTTTTAAGCGGGATGTTGGTAAGTTTAGTCGTGTTTTGTATCGGAGAGTGTATCTTGTTTGTATGTCTTCTCGTTTTGTTTAAAAGTCTTGGTGTTTATGAGAAAAAAAATGCATATTTCAAGTATATATTTAAACAAGGAAGAGTTAAAATATTCAGGTTAATAAAATGGGGTTTGCAGCTATCTATCTGTTGTCGGTCGCCAGCACGTTGGTCCGAACATGTAAAAGAAGCTACGTCCTCAAGCAAACTTCAGCAGGTGGTGATGGCAACGTTGGACCGGAGTCGATGGAGGCAGATTGTCCGCTTAAAGGGGTCCAGTGGTCCAGAAGAAGATCTGTTGTATATTTATTAAGATACGGACAAATTTCTTTTGAACTACATATCGATGGTCATACGTTGACAACTCGTCACCCACATTTTTTGTGCATTACAAGTTATCAATGGGAAGATTTGGCGCTTAATTTAAAAATAAAAATTATGTACTTATCTCATTTTGCGAAAAAAATGTGGGTTACGAGTAGTCAACGTATGACCATCGATATAGTTATACTGCATTATAACATACACAAACACAATATTATGCCTGATTTCTCCGAAGGGTTAGGCAGAGGTGTAGGTCCTTGACTGTATTATACTTGTACTGACTGTATTATATTTTGGGATATTTCTGCTGGAGCTTAAAATGCTACCGAAATATATATTTCTAACTAGAATCTAATAGATTTCAACTGATCAGAATAGTGCTGTAGTTCTGTTAGTTCACGGTGTTAATCAAACAATTACGTCAAAATGTAATCATTTATTTATTTAAACTTCTCGCACACAATATGGTACAAAGGCGGACTTAATGACTTAGGCATTCTCTAACAGTCAACCAAGGGTGGTGAAGAGATAAGATGGCAGGTGCTCTGATTGAGAGGAGATAATAATAATAAAAAATATTAAAAACACAACATAATGAATTATGATAATTAAAATAGATACCATTAATCATTCACTGCAAACATGGGTTACTCTAAACGAATGAGAAAATAATGACGAAAGCTTCACGTAAAGGTGATAATCTCCATACGCAGATGACTTAATGATTATAGTATGATATAAGGCCACAGGTGGCGAAAGCTGACCAGCCTCTTTATACACTTCCTTTGTCGTAAAAAACCTAAAAGATAGGATGGAAGCGGTAGCAGTCAAAAGCTATAAACGTTTTACATTTATAGCTCCATCGAGACATTCTGTGCCTGAGGTTCATAGATCACTTAAGTTAACACCAAACCAGCCTGTAAGCCTTAGAAATATTTGCTGGAAAGACTGAATAGAATATTTGATCCGCAACTCAGAAGAAGAAATTCCACAGCTGCCTGCCTTTTGGTCCTTCGAAACTTATCTCAACACTAAAATCTGGTCCTAACATCCACAAAGTTTTCTGAAAGTGTTTTCTTCAGCTTATTATCTTAGCCACAAAAAGGTTTCATTTAGTGAAAATGCCAGCTATTTAGGATGCCAAAACATTACTTGAACGTTCTCGCGGCACCATAGGAGACGTCTAATTAGGACTCCGAAGCGACTCGACGATTTCATTACAAATGTATGAAGCTGAAGGCAGGACGTGGCTTGCAAGCAACGATCTGTACAATGCTCCTTCCTTAGCAGAAAACGTCCATTCAAAGTAGATCCTTGCTACTCCTTTTGTTACGGCTTTACCCCAAACATTGCGTATTTGGTTAAGGGACGAGGGAGGTCATCTTAGTCTGGCTGATGGTCCCTACCTCTTTCCTGCACCGAACGGCAAAAAGTCGAACGTGTGGGACTGCAGACGAACCCGTTTCTCCATACAAGGTACTCCTCGACAAGTCGCTTCCCAACGCACCGGCTCACATAATATTGTTAGCAGACGCCGATAGCTTTTTATGTCGAATGCATTATTCGATACTCATTTAAAATTCTAACATACGCTTATAAAGAAAGCTTGCCATTTTCATGTGGTCCCCTGCTGACGGCGGTCGTTTCGATTTGAACTGACATTATAAGATAAAGTAGTGAAGAATATGTAGTAATATTTGAGTTGTTTTATTGCTTAAATATATTACGCAAATTCGGGGCCAGCTTCTTGCGCCCACGCGTCAAAAATCGCGGGGGCGATTCTCAGAGGCTTCGGCGCGTGCTCAAACGCGCGCGCGCACCGACTGACACACACGCGCTTACTAAAAAAAACAAAAAAGTAACAAAAAAAAAAAATACGTCGGATTCGAATTTCGAAAACAGTGACAGTGGGTTCCGAATTTTTATAACATTTTTATAGTTCGTTTGTTTTGAATAGTGCCGTTCCACGTTTAACTAAGTCGATCGATTTAGTTTATGAATGAAGTGTAATAGGAAGTTACGTCATGCATAGTGTTGTGCCTGCGCCTGCGCGTACGGTGGGCGATTCGTTGACAATGAATGCTCATTAGAGGGGAAAGGTGAGTGTAATGAACTAATGGCTAACTCATTATTGTTAAGAAAATATTTGTATCCGTCTATTATGGTGCAGCTACTGACTCATTATCTGTTTGATAAGAGTTTATCTATGTACCTAATTAGTGTAATTACATAGATAACTGTTTGAATGTTTTTGTTTCTGAATCTGTTTTCCAAAATAGTATTTTATTAGGACGAGATCTTTACAGCTGATTCTAATAATTGACATGTCCATTATTAGGACTTCCCGGAAAATGGAGAAAATCGAACTGGAATTGTCTGTCCGTCGATTTTAATGACCCTTTGTATGCTATAATCTCTTGAATGGACGTAAAAGGTACCTTTTCGTGATAGCAGAACATTTTTCTACCCACGCAAACGATTTACCGCAGCAGTAAATTGAATGTCTCGACTTATCGCTCATATTGTTTGTTTACTATTTGAATAATCACACTTAACGCGGTGTTCTCGAGAATGTTAACGACCTGCAGGGCGGTTCACTATCCATTGACAGTCAGTTTATAGCTTTGATGGAAACTTTGAATACGAAAGCGACGATGGATGTTAAAAGTTGCGAAACGAGCGATTGCTTTTGTGATTTCGTGAATGGGAATAATTAGGAAAGTAATTAGCAGCTGCAGGCAACTGTGTTTAAAGATTAGTGTGTATGACTGAGCTAAGATCTAATAAGTTTTATACACGTCCAATGAAAATACGTACTACAGTTCGAAAAACACATTGTGATTTTTAACGTTAAAACATACTAAATGCAACGAAACATAAATATGATTTGAAAATGTTTCTGCATTCCAATGCCAATCTGTCTTAAAATAATTAAGTCTTTAATCCAGGGGGTGATCGCCGTGTTCAAGACGAAATGGTCTTTGGGTATGGGTTACAGTAACTAGGGACATTTTCTGCTGTTTTTTTTTTGGTCCTTCTCGCCGGAGTCGCGTAAATGGAGTCACTACATGATAGAATGGAATTAAAACAGTAAGAATTTAAACTAATATAAATCAAAATTATTAACACCAAATAAAGCAAAAAGTAATTATATTTCATATAGCAAATGGTGTGGAATATTTACCATATCATAGGTTAGTCCATATTATTATGCGTTTCATTCCAACGCGGTGTTGTCAAAATTAATAGTTGCATTTAATTCAATATTTTCGTGGCCAAAGCTGCGATAATTGTGAAAATGGGATTAGTTAATTTATTAAATGTTCTGTAAATAAAATATTTGTGTTAAGCCAGATGTGGTGTTTAATAATATTGGATTTGTGAGTTATTTATCAACGGAATAGTAGTTATTTTTGTGTAGATCACACTAATGTATACATGAATAAATAATATTGGAACGATTTGAAACGGCTCGCAGCTTTGAAACTATAACCAATCCGTGTGGTTATAGTTTCAAAGCTCCGAGCCGAATTAATATAATAACACATTAAAACGAACGTTTAAAGAAATCAAAAGAAAATGTATGTGAGAAAAAAACATTCGAAGTTACCTCTTTATAGCACGGAACCGCTAGGTAACGATTCGCTAGATATGTCCAAGTAGATTTACGGTAAAAAAAAAAATACAGGAACATACGTGTGGTAAGTCATAAATTATGAAATACTAGCAGCTGCCAGCGGTTTCACCCGCGTGGCCTAAGTTACTTCTTATAATTAGCTATCTGCCAGTGAAAGTCCCGTCAAAATCTTAAAAAATATCCTACACGCGGTTTTGCTTATCTTCAGTCAAACTCAAACTCAAACTCAAAGCATTTATTTCAAATAAACCAATTACAGGCACTTTTGAATTGTCAAGGGATCGGTCAGTCAGAAAGATGAAGCTAGTTGCCCATTCCAAAGCGTAGTAGGTTCCTATGGAGAAGAACGGACAAGAAACTCCATGGACACTCTTTTAAAACAAAATATTGTTACAAAATAATGGTTACATCATGCATGTTGCAGTTATACATGTGAGAACAATGTAGAAAGACAGCCGTTTCGTAGATTAGCCGGAACTAACAGACTGACAGACAGATTGTTTTTTTGTTTTAAATTGTATTTTTGTTACAAGTTCCGGATGTACTTTCATATGCGCTTAGTAAAAAGCTATTATTTGACATTACAAACAGACACTTCGTTAGGTAACTATAATATTTACTTATCATTCGAGGGTGACTGTTTGTGTCCTTGCCAAAACACTAATGAAAAGAAAAACTAACACCAGTTTATCAAGAGCCTAATATTTTCTCAAAGACTCACAGATCAAGCTCACTTTATACAATCGAAAGTGCAAGCCAAACGAGTATTCTAAACACTACCAAACATAGTAGTCCCAAAAATTTGCACAAAAGAAACCAGTGATCCAAATCGCATACCAAACATACCAAAATTGTTCGCTCGCACACGTTGCGATTCTTTCAACGATTCCGAAATCGTTCGATATGTCCTATCACGATACCCACTTTAGTAAATCGCACGATTATAAGGTAAATTACAATGTTACAATATCACGCCTGTTATCCCCGAAGAGTTAGGCAGAGCTGTACCCAGTACACCGACATTTCGCCATTTTGGTTGAGCGAAGGATTCTAGAGTGGAATCCCGAGCGTAGCAAGGGATTCTAAAGTAGAATCAAGTCCCATGTAATAGGGGCGAGTAGGGAAGTGAGAGGAAAAGTGTCCTAAATTTCCGCATATTATTTTTACGGGGATCACGAGGAATTTGATTGTACCTATCTATACTTCTTTACTATCTATACTAATATTTTGAAGAGGGAAGATTTTTTTGTTTGCTTGTTTGTACCTACCGAATAAGCTCCAAAACTACTGGATCGATATAAACCATTTTTCACCAATAGAAAGCTAAATTATCAGGAAGTAACATAGCCTATAATTAATTTAAAAAAAATAGAGATCCTTCAGAAAATTGCAATAATGTAAGAAGCGTGGGCAGTCCTAGGCGATGTGATGCGACGGGGTGGGACGGGGGACAAGAAATTTCACGCGGGCAGAGGCTAGTGTTCCATAAATCGATGAATGATCCTCTAATCTAAACTCAGCTTTTTCTTTACTAAATTTTACTCTACCCGATCTTCCGTGAGAGAGCGGCTTGAAAAAAAAAGGAGAAGTTCGAAAACTGTCTCTGTCATATCCACATTCGTTTTCATAATAGGTAAAGGGGAGGCAATTCCAATTTTTTTGCATTGGGACCCAAAAAGGCGGCTTATTCCACAAATCCCCCCTGAAAAATCCCCCTTAGGAGGAAAATTGGAATATATAAAAACCAGTCTAGAATTCACCCCTGCTTATTTCACTAATACCCCCGAGAATCCCCCTCAGTGGGGGAAACTGAACCCTAATGTAAAAAAATCACTTTCAGGGAATACGTTTTTATTTTCAATTCTAGTTTTCCCCCCTAAGCGGGATTATCAGGGGTGAATTCTAGACTGTTTTTTATAGATTCCACTTTTCCTCCTAAGGGGGATTTTCAGGAGGGATTTGTAGAATAAGCCAAAAAGGCTAGTTGTGCCACTGACAGTCAGCCACTTTAGTAAATCGCACGATTATAAGGAAAAATACAATGTTTTATGTTAAAAAGCCGCCAAGCAACTGGTTTAGTCACACATGGTACCCATTCTTAGTAGCCGTACACAGCGTGGGTGAAGATAATAGACCGCCGCTTGACATTTCGAAATGGTGTGCCCAGACTGAGATATTCAGATTTTAAAGGTATCTTAGTAAAAACAATATTGTGGTTAGTATTTCGGTTTGTTAGGTTTGTGGCCGTGGGAAGTATAAAGACTGATCATTAGAGAATGCTGATGTATTTAGTCCGATAATTAATCCAAATGTTGCATAAGTTTTTGTGAAATTTCTTGTGTATTATATACATATAATAAACATATTAAACACGAAAGTTAATTTGAAAAGTTAGTAAAATATATATATATATATAATATTTAAGGTGTATCTATTCATACACGAAATATTTTAAGAGAAAAAGCCATACCAACAATTTTTTTTTAATCCAAGTGTTTTTATTTTTATGTAATTATTATAAGTTTAAAATAGATTGAGACATTTTGCAAAAAACCTTTACTTACTTATTCTATGAATGACCCACCCGGACGCGGCGACGACGGTGGCGACGCGAGCTCGGTGCCTTTTGTTAAAATTAATCATCATATCAAGAAATTTATAATTATTAATTTTTTTTAAATAAATATACATACATTTAAAAAATACAATCGTTTCCATTGCTTCCATACCCATTAAATACGAGGCGTATCTCTTAAAATATTTCGTGTATGACTATGAATAGATACACCTTATATATTTAATTATATATATAATATTGTATTTGTAATCCATTAGCATCCAGCGATTATTATCACTGTATTGTATCCTATAGTTAATCTGTGAACAGCGTTGTGGGCTGCAATATTTTCTTTAAGTGTTGTGTACCTATTTTCTTGTTTCTATGTTTATATTGTAGCTGCTTGTTGACACCTCTTGAATAAAAATAAATAAAAAATAATCTCACTAATTGAGGTAAACCTGTATAAATAAATCTATATCAGAATTTCACAATTCTATAGTCTATTATCGATGGTACATTCATATTCTATAATATTATAATTTATTAGTTTCGGAGTAGGTATGTCGTCGGAACCTCATATCGTGAAAAACATGTATTGTAAGAAAACTATGGGTGAAGCATATAATTGTATAACCTTTCGGCCATGATAGGATTGCGTCCGGTTCCTATAAAAAACGAATCGCTTACTTTGTTAATCATCATTTCTGATTGGTCCTTTGGTACGCGGATCATATTTTAATCAACATACAACCTGACATTGATCTTCAAAATGCAAAAAAAAAAAACGTAAGAATTAGAATTTCGCTACTTTAGTGCATCCCTAATTTAAGTCTATTGCTTTTTAGTGGTGGCCACAGCTACTGATGTCTGATGTGTTGTGACAAAGTTATTTTTAAATTTAGAGAATTTTGTTTGCAGAATAGCTTTAAGATTCTCATGGCCAAAATTAAGGAATTTTGGTGATAGTTTAGTTTAGTTCGGTGTACAAGAGAATCGGCACCATTATCTCGATAATCATAAATTGGAGAGTAAGTATCAACACATCAAGCCACACATCTGTTAAGTTTTCTCATTCGATTTTGAACTTAACCATCAACATTTTAAGATTTAAAATCGTTTGGAAAAATTTGAGAGTTTCGTATATCCTGATATGCTGGCGACTGTACCTTCTCGATACATTCTACAGCGATCGGTAAGTTATAGGAACAGTAGTGCTATTCTGTTAAAACTGGCCAAGTGCGTGTCGGACCACGCACAATAAAGTGTTCCGTAGATAGGATGAATTGATCCCAAGAACAAAATTAACATTGTAGTTGAAAAACATGTTCTACCATACAAAATGTATGGGAGAACATGTTTTTCAACTGCAAATTTAAGTTGGTCGACTTTTACTTGATAACTTGTAAAGCCTACTTAGCTGTAATAGTTTTCCTTTTAACTTCGTTATATATACTACTGCTGTGAATGTTTTAATAATAATAATAATAACCGGCAGATCAGTGCCGAGATACAAAAATGTATACCAACAAATAATAATAATATTCATTTAATTTATAATCCATAGAGTTAAAAGTTACACACATTATAATTATGATACTAGTTTACAACTATTCTAGTTATCACACTATCTTGAGATCAACCAAATAATAAAGCTACAATAATTACATTAAATATATAGTATTAATACGTTAAATAAACAAAACAAAAACAAATCCAATGCAAAAGCACCAGCGGTTACATTGCATGCAAAGAACCCCTGTGCTTTCGCATTGGAGTATCAATACTTTCATATACTGCCTTCAGAATGCTGTTGCCACTGCTACAGCTCCTCAGCATCAGGGAGGCAGCTCTCTTACGCAGCATTGCGAAATAATTATGTGTACGCGCCTCCATAAACATGCCTGATGCACTACAGAACCGGGGCAGCCGCAACAGTACCCTGAAGGCATCACATATCCAAATACAACCATTTATCCGGCGGGGGGGATACTTGACTCTAACAAAAACTAGCACTTCAAAGCTTAATATTACGCAAAAGGAGAGGCCTGTGTCCCAGCAGTGGGAACTGCCTGTGTCCCAGCATTGTATGCTGATTAAGATCAAGTTATGATTTTTACAGCAGAGTAATATAGGATACCACGTATATAGGTAACATTTATAGTAACATCTGCTTCCCATCCCGACGAGCTTGAAGGTGTAAAAAAAGACAATTAGGTTATTGAAATATCGTGATATCGTAGGCGAAGGCAACCTGTCACAACCTACGTACGTCCAATATTTAAATATAACAGGTTTATTATTTTGTAAGCGGTCTCGAGAGATTCTGGTACATCAGGCTTTTTGTACCGAATGTATGTTAATGAAAAGTCGTAGGAAAGCTCTATGATCAGAGTGTCTAACTTTCAATTCGTTTTCGAAGCAAAATACCTAAAATTAATTTCTACACAACAAATTGCCTAAGCTGTAAATCGCCTAGAGATCAAAATGTTTAACAAGCAAAATGCCTAAAATGCAATCATTTCTAAGTAGACAGTCGAGATGGTGATAAACTCACACTAGGGCCTCTACTCTCTGTTAGGTTAGAACTATGACCACATAACAGCCAGAAACGGTACTCCCTTTCTTCTCCTAAAATAATAGACATATTACAAGGTAGGCATTTGGTTCATAGTCAGAATAAGGTTTAGTTCAAATACTGTATAGACATATTGCAAGGTAGGCATTGTGTTTCGTAGTCAATATAAGGTTTAGGCAATACTTGGCATAGACGTTTTGAGTCAGCATGATCGTAAAGGGTCGGAAAACATTTTGATACTATCTTTATTTAAACAGTTTTTTAAACTAAATCTGTAAAAGACTAACTGATTGTTTAACAAACTGATTTAGTTTTAGAACTCCACTAAATGTCTGGGAATTACTTTCCAATTCGTTCCAAAGGACCAGGTTTTGAAATAAAATATTCAAAGTTTCCCAACTAGCTAAATCTTGCCCTGCTTTGGCTAAACTGTAAGTTTACTGTATCAGTCATTTTGATGGATTGATGATTACAATGATATTATGTTTTACAGAAAAAAAATTGGTTGTCTGTAAAGTCGGTTTACGGACGATAATTTTACGTGATAACGTAACACAAGCCGAGCGTTTAGGCCGATCGTGCCTCTCTTTCGCTTGTTCCGCGCTCTCGCTTGCACACTCGGCTCAGGCGGAACGTGACAATGAGTCATGCTTTTTCGTGCGTGCAGCTGGCGTTCATCGATTTATAGACGTTATCACGTCAAAAATAATACTGCCCACTTTCCTGAAATAATCGGGGAGATTAGGAAGACTTTTTGTTCAAAAGCCAACGTTATTTTATGAATATGCACAAAGGTGCTCTATACCAGTTACTATCGTTTAACCATCGCATCAAACCTATGTTGTCGACCCTAACTTCGCGTTCACAGGCGAACAATCTTCATAATATATCAAAGTCCAAGTTATTCGGAGTTTAGTTAGCTTCGACCAAGTTTGTCAACTTATACATAATTGTATACAGTTCATGGTTGGTGTGTACATGCATGTATACTGTAGGTACATTGTCAATGGGAGTTTGTGAAGTTGGCTCGGGAATGTTTATTGTTGTTGATGGTTGGACACTGTTGCTGAATATCATTCAGGTGATTAGGTTTTTGTTCTTCTTAGCGTATCGATGTTTCATCATCATAATTTCAGCTGAAAAACGTCCACTGCTGGACATAGGCCTCCCCTAAAAGGGGGGGGATTTGCCATAATCGCCACGCTTGGCAGGCGGGTTGGCGATCGCAGTACGGTGTTAAAAATACATAGAGAACGCTGCTGCCCATTCTCTAGTAAGTCCCTTAGTCGCCTTTACATATCGATGTTTAAAAGTTCAAATATTATAAATTCAGCTGCGTGAACTCCTCTCGCTGACGCAGTCATAAATAAGATCATCAACTGCACAGGTGACAGCGATGATAAAGATGATGATTGATTTCAAACTGCCTTTCAATTTGTTAAATAAAGTTGAGTGTTTCATACAATTTGGTTCAATCTAAGTGCTTTGACTCGTTTGGTAGAAGGCTGTGGTAATGTGACTTGATTTTGTCACAATATCAGTACTTTTTTTTAGTGTGCCATACCCGAAAGGTGCCATACGGAACCCTATTACTAAGCCTCCGCTGTCCGTCCGTCCGTCCGCGTCTGTCAGCGGGCTACAATCATATGCACCGTAACAGGAAGACAGTTGAAATTTTTAGACTGTGTATTTCTATTGCGGCTATAACATGGTTGCCTATCCGACTCAGGAGGTCCCTCAGATCTCTCTGCTTGCTCTTCACGATTATGAACGATCCATGTGCTCCCGATTAACTAAAGAATTATTTCAAAGTGTTGGGCAGTTCTCATAGTCGTAACCTACGAGCTTCCAAGAATCTACTTCACCAAATTCCTTTAACGGTGTAAAGGCAACCATGTTATAGCGGCAATAGAAATACACAGTCTAAAAATTTCAACTGTCTACCTGTTACGGTGCATGTAATTGTAGCCCGCTGACAGACGCGGACGGACGGACGGACAGCGGAGGCTTAGTAATAGGGTTCCGTATGGCAGGCATCTTTCAAGTATGGCACACTAACAAAAGTACTAATATTGTGACAAAACGTCTCCGCTGTCCGTCCGTCCGTCCGCGTCTATCAGCGGGCTACAATTACATGCACCGTAACAGGTAGACAGTTGAAATTTTTAGACTGTATTTCTATTGCCGCTATAACATGGTTGCCTATCCGACTCAGGAGGTCCCTCAGATCTCTCTGCTTGCTCTTCACGATTATGAACGATCCATGTGCTCCCGATTAACTAAAGAATTATTTCAAAGTGTTGGGCAGTTCTCATAGTCGTAACCTACGAGCTTCCAAGAATCTACTTCACCAAATTCCTTTAACGGTGTAAAGGCAACCATGTTATAGCGGCAATAGAAATACACAGTCTAAAAATTTCAACTGTCTACCTGTTACGGTGCATGTAATTGTAGCCCGCTGACAGACGCGGACGGACGGACGGACAGCGGAGGCTTAGTAATAGGGTTCCGTATGGCAGGCATCTTTCAAGTATGGCACACTAACAAAAGTACTAATATTGTGACAAAACGTCTCCGCTGTCCGTCCGTCCGTCCGCGTCTGTCAGCGGGCTACAATTACATGCACCGTAACAGGTAGACAGTTGAAATTTTTAGACTGTATTTCTATTGCCGCTATAACATGGTTGCCTATCCGACTCAGGAGGTCCCTCAGATCTCTCTGCTTGCTCTTCACGATTATGAACGATTCATGTACTCTCGATTATCTAAAGAATTATTTCAAAGTGTTGGGCAATGCAAAATATCTACTAATTTATTTTATTTGTATTAGTATCAATACAAGTATATAAATTCTCGTAATCAAGAAGTTAGTATTTTAGACATTATTTTTGTACTCTATAACTATGTTTTTATATTTAACCCTAAGGTTTACTAGTAGAGAATGCCTTGTGGCATTAAGTCCACCTATGTACCACTATTGTACATGAAGTTTAAATAAATAAACAACACCGAATAATAAAATTTAAATAAAATTAATAAAATAACTAACTTAATAACTTTGTGTAAATAGTTTCATCGATACAGCTGCTCTCATAACGGCGAAGGAAAACATTGTGGGGAAACCGGCATGTCCTAGAACCAAAAATTTGAAGACATGTGACATCTACCAACCCGCACTGGGCCTGCACCACGCAGGCCCAGTGCGGGTTGGTAGATGTCAATGCCAATGCTTTGAGAGAGGGCTGTAATCTACCAAGATTACAGCCCTCTCTCAAAGCATTGGCGTATCTGACGCTATTTTCCAGGGCCATCGCATCTCAGGGATGCGATGGCCGATGAAGCCGAGTCAATTAATCCAATATAATTTCGAAAAACATTAAACATTTACATACATGTTTTTCGAAATATTACGAAATTGTTTAATCGTATTTAGCGAACAGTTGATCATTTCTAAAAAGTTACCTCTATTTTTTGATTCAGCATTTGCACGGTGGCCTCTTAAAGGCAATCTTTGACGTACCATATGATACAGTACGATGGGGTCTTCTGTTAAATTTTATCTACAATAAAATACCTTCTGATATTACAATTAAATGAAAGTTTAAAACTCACATTAAAAGCACACTTTGTAAACTAGCATATTACAAATTAGAGGATTATATCCAATGCTTGGAAACGTGCTGGTCCTGCTCAATAGGACAATTTATTTAGAGTCCAGAAAAAAATAAACTGGTTGCTAATTTAATTGTATAATTTATAATTTTTATGATATTCATTTTATTTTCTGCGATTAATATACTTTAACTCATACACTGACATAGGTTATTAAATGTTAAAATTTTGGGAAATCATCTACTTTTACAATGTTTGGAAATATGTGCGCACCATGTATCTAACGCATAATTAATTTGTCTGTCATTGCTTCACTTTTCATTCTTTTTACACGATACCCGTTGGTAAGACAGGTTGTCAGACTTTCGGGTTTCTGATGACCCGTAACAACTGTCAAAGATCACCAAATTACAGCCAGAACCAATGTCTTAACGTGCTTTCCGAGGCAGTGATGGGTCTTGATATGTAAAGATGGTCGCCCATCCACGGACCAATATAATGAAATCGTTCATTCTGTAAATAGGATATCGGAATTACTTTGACACGTCAATAAAAAAAAAAAAAGCTAGATGAAGTCGACATTTCCTATCTGACTACCCCTGAGAAGAAATGGCGAAACAAACTCAGGGGTCAAAGTCTCTTTTAAAGTCCAGATTTTTTTTTTTTTTTTAATTCTACTATGAGTTTGCTCTTGACGTTAGTCTAGGTCTGGATGACAGAAACAAAGTCTACGATGGAGTGAGCTTACCCAGAAGAAGCCTGTTCACTCTCACTTTGAATAGATGAGGTTTGTATGCGTTCGGAAACACAGACGCAGGCAGAGAGTTCCACTCCTTTGCTCTGCGCATTATAAAAGACGTTTGAAAACGCTTAGTGCGAGTTGGTGGAATATCAACTAGGTAGGGGTGGTAACTTGCAGTGCGTCTAGATGTCCGATGGTAGAAGGGGGCCGGTGGAATGAGGTCGTGGAGTTCATGGGCACACTCTCCGAAGTACAATCTGTAGAAGACCGACAAGCAGGCAACCTTGCGGCGATGAGCCAAGCTGTGAAGCTTGGCATCCACCAGTTTTACGTCGCCAATGAGCCTCTTAGCTCTGCGTTCCACCGAGTCAAGCGCAGCAAGTTGGTAGTTTGCTGAGCCATCCCAAAGGTGGCTGCAATACTCCATGCAGGAACGGACTTGTGCTTTGTAAAGGGTTAAAAGCTGTCCAGGCGTAAAGTATCGCATCACTCTATTTAGGACGCCCAGTTTCTTGGCCGCAGTATACATTCTTTCGCATTCGCATTCGCAGTATACATTCGCCCAGTTTCTTGGCCGCAGTACAGACATAATCTTGGTCAGATCATGTGAGGACCATGTATCCAATAACCATAAAACCGAAAATCATACCGTGATGTTACATTATAGTAGCCAAAAACATAATCAAAACAACATCCCATTACCTAATTTCCTGTAGGAGGAAAACACCAATATTTTACCACCATGTACCGGATTATAATAGACTTTCATTACACTATAACTGTTGTACTAATAATTAACGGCATGATTATCCGCAAAAGCTTTTAAGCAGGAACACCATTATTCTGGCAGTTCATACATGTATACATACCGGGTGTTGTGTTGGTACAGACCGGGCGGGGTCAGAGACAGCATAATATTGTTTAAGTAATCTATTCTAATCTGACTAGCATGTATTGTTCCTCTGCAGGGCAAAGACGACCCTCTCCACTTACCAAAAAAAAAAAAAAACTAAGTTTTTATTCGATTTAGTTTTTTCTTGTTTTGAGAGAGCTTTATGTGCTTTTTTCTCAGTTACTTGTTCCAAGAAAATGTTAACTTTAAAAATGAAACGTAAAAACAACGTCAAACATGAAAAGTTCCTATACAGTGAAAAACTTTTTAAGTTGATTTAACCTTTTTTTAACCTATATTTTGGGTTAATATAGCACCTACCGACATGATTTGTAAAATCAAAAAATTTTTTGTTAACTCAACAAAATTTTTATCAAAGCAAACGTCATGGAACAGTTTTGTTTAACACAATTTAATGTCAACTTAACCAAAAGGAAATCAACAATCAAAAAATCTACTATTCGGTTTTTCAGTGTAGGTACTCCATTTGAAATAAGATTAGACATTAATTTAAGTTAACCTTATTTACAGTCCGTTCAACCGATTTTGACTTCTATTCCGTAGGCATAAGGATGGCATTAAAAGCAACTGCACCTGCCATTTGTCATGCCACCAACGCAATAGAAGTCAAAATCGGCTGAACTGACTGTAAATAAAGGTTTTTTTTTTAATGTTTAATATTATTTTAAACCTTTTTAGTTTTTTATCTGTTCATTACAAAATTTATTTGGGACCCTGAAGTAGACCAACTATTACCCACTTAAATATTCCCCTTAAAACATAGAAGGAACCTCTCTTTTATTAGTTTCAAATAACTTTATAAATCCTACTAAATTATGTTATAAACGCAAAAATTTGTGAGGATGGTTGGGTAGACGAAAAAACGGCATTCACAGAACGGATTTGGATGTTTGGCATACAGATAATTTATCTGGATTCTGGGTTTATCTTTTTAACCGTGGGGCGCAGCTAGTGTATAATAATTTTTTCGACATCTTATAAAAAAAGAAAAGAAAGAAAACATAGGTTTAAATGTCACACAAACACGTACCTACAAAAATATAATTAACTCGAGAAGGTAGCACAAAACCGAAAAAAATAATAATATAGAAATAATAGCATTGCCATTATGTGTACCTAGTATTTATTACTTTTCTTTATGAAATTTAAGTCAAAATGATATTTCATCTCTTCTTACTACGTCTTTGGGCGTATGTATAAATGTAAAATGAAGGAAATTTTGTTGTCTTAAGTAAACGTATTAACTTCTAACTGTACACGGCACTCTCCTAGCGACGACTATACATTACTTATTACACGAACTGAGCTGCTGGATGATATTTTATTCTACAGAAGACAAACAATATTTATGTGTTTTACTGTAACTTGGTTCTAACCGTATCTTGTAACGTTTCTAATTTACCAAGATGAAACATATCTACAACTAGCAGCTGCCCGCGGCTTTGCCCGGGTGGCATTTTCTGAAATAATAACTAGCTTAAGTTTTTCCTCATAACATCAACTATCTGCCAGTGAAAGTCCCGTCAAAATCGGCTCAGCCGTTTCGTAGATTAGCCGGAACAAAAAGATAGACATAATAAATGTTTTTTTTTTGTTTGTACCGTATATACTTTCTGAAAAGCTGTTATTTTGACATTACAAACAGAAAATTCAATTTTATTTATTTTTATGTATAAGAAATGTTATTATCGGAACAAAAAAACAAAAAAAAATAAAAAAATCGCACTTATAAGGACTGCTGACAGGAGTGAAAACACAAAACTTTGGAATAACTGTTCTTTTATACATATGCTCATGGAAAGAGTTTGGTGACGATGACGCAAGTTCCATGATTTTTGTTCACCCAAAAAGTATTATATACATACTACAGCATACATATAGCTCATGGAAAGCGTTCGGTGACGACGACGCGAGTTCTATGATTTTTGTTCACACAAAAAGTACACATATATACACAGTGAGCTCATAGAAAGCGTTGGGTGACGATCGCGAACCCATTAGTGTTTCTCCTATCAAAAATCGCTCAACGCGCCTAAAGAAGTTTAAAACCATAAATAAATACATCTAAAATTCTTACAATAAGCCCATTTCATTAGATATGTCACACGGTACAGTTTGCAAAAAAAATATTTTTTAATTTTCTAATTTGCCCACCAACAATGACCTCCATAATTATTCATAATTCATTTATTTACGTTACACGTCCGTATTTGGGTCATAGAAGTTCATATGTTTTACTTAATCAGCCCAGTAGATTCGGAGCAAATCGCCTGTGACAGGAGAGAAGACATACGAGTGATCCTATAAGGGTTCCGTTTTTCCTTTTGAGGTACGGAACCCTAATAATAATAAATTCGTTTATTTGCTTGTCACTGGAATTAAGGATTTATTGTCTCCTGAGGGTACATCTCAGGAGACAATAAATCGTTAATCCTTTGTATCTAATAAAGACTTCGTTTTCTTTCTTTACTTTTAAAAAAAAAGCTCTGCCTCCTGAACTAGGTACGAGTAGTTAGCCTGTAGGCTGACTACCTAGTTCAGGAGGCAGAGCTTTTTATGTAGCAGTGACTCTTGTCACTGGAATTAAGGATTTATTGTCTCCTGAGATACATCTCAGGAGACAATAAATCCTTAATTCCTTAATCGTTAATCCTTTTTATCTAATAAAGACTTAGTTTTCTTTCTTTACTTTTTTAATTTCTTAATCAATTCTCTGGATACAATTTATTTTTCAAAAATGTGGTCCTCCGAGCCGCAACATCATTTTCACCAAAGATTGTCTAGCAAAAAAGAGATACACTTTTTTCGTCAGTGTAAACAGCTTAAAAAGCAACCTTCAAAAGATTTAATACAGTAACTAAGTAGTACGTAACCTGTTAACCCTAAGTGCTGGCTAAAGCCTAGCCACGCGCCATTACAAGTATAAACATAGCGAAGTTTATCTTGCGCTGCATCCAATCAACGCCGGCCCTGGGGACGCGAAAATATTGTAATAGTGGACCTATTGAAGATAGTGCTGACACGCTTTGTCGGGTGACGCCGGGATTTTGTGCGGGATTTCATGTTATACGGGATCATGGGAATAAATTGAGTTTATTATTTTTCGTGCGGTTTGAACAAGAGAACTTTGAGGGAAAAGGAAAGTTTTGTTTTGGTAGTTCAGAGTTCAAATTTGAATGTGGTTATTGGGGTGTCTGCGGCCCGCCATTTCACTTTTATTTTATATCGGATTCCATCACGCCGACAACGATTCGCCGAAGTATGTTTGCCGAAGCAACGTTTTCCCTAATTACAAGCTTTTATTTAACTTGCCTTGTTAGTTAGTTAGTATGTGTGGGTCAAATCTTGCATCTAAATTTTAAAACAGTTATCCCCAACCGATTGAGCTGAAATTTTGCATACATATTTGGTTTAGATGACAATGCACGGTTAGCTAAGAGAAATCATTCTAAATTCAATATGGCGGACTCCCAAAGATGGCAGACCAATTATTTTGAATGCACTCCTATAATATGGATATAAAATGAAAGGGTTTTGTTGAAAGAAATACGAAAAAACGCTTCTTTAAAAAGTATTTTTAATTAATATTTTTTATCTGTTCTATCTAAAACTGAGTATTACTGACAAAATAGAATATAGAATTGAAGTAACTTACATTTTGAATCAGTGTCTGTTTATATTAGGCACCATCCAAGGGCATCGTTCCAATGTGGGCGCATTAAGTCGAGCATATTATCATCCATTAGATACCAATATTCATTAGCAGAAGATTGCAACAACCATGATTAATAACTTTCTTCTTCCTTAATGAATTCGGCATCAAGATTAAACTTTTTACTGATAAATTACGGAACCATGGCTATTTGACTAATAGTTATTTCACGTAGAATTTAATACTGTCATTGGCTTTTGTAAGGGGGTGTAAATTAACATACATAAATAGGTAGAAGGTACCCTATTCGCTACAGTATTTTTATTTCATGAAGCGGCGCGTGTTTTACTTGTGGTTACCAAGTGTAGAAACACGCTGTGAATGTGTATGTCAGGAGCTCTCAGTATCGTGAGAGACAATGGCAAAGTCGAAAGTGTATGCGTACGTGTGCGTGTGTGTTATGTACTGACGCTACTTGTCTTCACGTACACATCCACAGCGTGTTTTGTACACTTGGTTACCTTAAGTAAAGCGCGCGTCGCTTCGAGAGAGAAAATGTTATAAGAGATCACTCACGCGTTCAAAAGTAGTGCTTAGCTTTTCAAAATGTATTTAAGTCAGGCTGCATTTATCATAATTAATTAAATCTCTTTTACGTCCAAAGGGTCTAGTCCTATTAAATAAATCTAGACAGTAATTCGTTAATCAAAAGTTTCGCTCATCCAAGCACTAAAAATACAAGACCACTTGAATCCCGGATCCCGCATCCCGTGTTGCCCCTCTCTATCGGCAGTCCATTGTTCCCTAGAACAGGGGCGCGCAAAAACAATGGTTTATGTATGTGAATATAATGTCCTATGACCGCGGAGAGTCTTTGTTCATTATATTAACTTTGTTGTCGGCTCATAGCTTTTTCTATAGGCTGAATATTGGTTTAGTAGGTTGGTTATTGGGCTTGTTTTTGCGGGAATAATAAGATTGATTTACTTACGTAATATTGGGTTTATGTTGAACTAGCTTCTGCCCCCGACTTCGTCTGCGTACAATTTTGGCCCACAACCCACCCCGTCGCATCGCATCGCCCGTCCGCTTAGCGTTTTTTCCGACTTTTTGTCGTTTTGCTCGGCTCCTTAGGGGCGTAGCGTTATGTTAAATAGTCTTTACACTTATTTTGTTGCGAACTTACTTTTTTTTTTAAATATGATATCTCCTAAGATGTTGATTGAAATCAAGTGATGTCAAGGACAATTTTGTTTACATTTAAATACTTGTGATTAATAACATATTTATTTGGATAAGGATTAATATTATGTTGACAAAACTCCTTCGCAAATAATGCATTAATTTCGAACCAATTTGATTACCATAAAAAAAGGTTATAGTGAGTCAATCTTAAAAGATAGACATATGCTGTCGCGGACTTTTTTTTTTAACTTTTAAAGAGGAACAGTTCCATAATACATGATATTTGCGTAACTTTAACCGTTTACGCAGCGCACGCAAAAGAAGCTCTCAAAAAAGAATATTTTTTCCCGTTTCAGCAACATTTTTCATTTATGCTCCGCTCCTATTAACCATAGCGTGATGTTATATAGCTTATAATATTACTCAATAAATGGACTATCCAACACAAACATAATTTTACATTCCAACCATTAGTTCCTGAGATTAGCGCGTTCAAACAAACAAACAAACAAACTCTTCAGCTTTATAATATTAGTATAGATAGATATGTTATGAAAAATTATCTTTGTAATACAGATCTTACACTTCATCTTGTGAAGGCCGCAGGAATCCGCGTGATGCGGGAAGCCTGATCCGGCCGCAGCGGCGATGCTTGGGGGAGGCCTAAGTCCAGCAGTGGACGTCTTTCGGCTGAAATAATGATGATGATTTTTGTAATAGAGGATTGACTGCTTCGTTAGTTGCTGCGGTTACTGCTGAGCATGACGTCCTGGTTTCGATTCAAGGCAGTGTTAATGGGTTTTTCTGGAATTTCTCAGTAGCAGCCCGAAGTCTGGATTGGAGCCCGGTTGATGGCAATGGGCTCGCCTCTTATTACATGGGACCTAAACATAACAGGCGAAATGTGGGTGTACACACGGCTACAAATCAAGCTATACATTTCCAGTATAAGCAGATCTCGCATTGTATAGGATTTCCATACAATGAAAGGTATGCTTATACTGGAAATGTATAGCTTGATTTGTAGCCGTGTGTACTAAAGGTACTATCGGCGACATTCGAATCGGATCACCGCTATTTATAAAAACTTTCTCGTCCTTAGGTCTTTAATTAAAGTCCGGTTAAGGAGTCACGACCTCTCAAGGTCAACTCCGAGATGCCATAGTTATAAAAAAGAGTCTTTAATTGTTCTATTCCTGTTGGTCGAAAATGGATGGTCAAACATCTGTGATCATTGTAATAGAGTCTGAGAAATTTATTTAAACAAAATATTCCTATGTATTTTTGTATTATTGGTCAATGCTAAAAGGGTCGGTAAACCGATGTGGACACCGTGAGCACGGGATTTTGTTTTGAAAGTGTGGCGATTCAGATGTCCCACATAGTACACCTTTGCCCAACACTTCTGGGAAACAAGGCGTGATGTTATGTTATGTAATAGAGGTTTATGTGTTACTTCATTGAAAGAAAGAAAGAAAGAAAAATATTTTATTTGGGACACGCACAAGAAATACAAACAGTAAAAAAAATGCATTTAAAACTAACAATATTTACATTGTAAACAATACAATAAGACTTGTGCGAGGCCAAAAAGGCCACTAACTCAGAATAATGCTGCGATATTTAAAAAATAAATAATACCGCATTGCTGGTATTCTGATAAGGCCCGCATTGGTCTTTTGGTACATACAACATGTCCCGGAATTAATGCACTCCACCAAACACCCCAATTAAAATATTATGTTAATACCTACACTGAATTTGAACTATTATGCATAAAACGTTATTTATTTGCTAAATTAGTTATACTGATTGTGGGAGAAAATTGAGGTCACATTACAAATCTACACACCACACAGTCGCACACGTATAAGGGTCTACCGTAGTAGGTACTATGGCGGTCACGGAAATCTAACTACCTTGAAATCAAAATCCCTTGCACACGATGATCATATCTGTTTATCGCCTCTTATCGCGAAGACCAATAAAAATACTTTTTTCTAAATAAAATTGAAAAGTGAATAAGTATTTTTTTAAAGGTAATATTCAATTTATTATATTCTCATAAATTACATAAGTAAAACAATCTATAAAAAATTATTAAACAATAGAATACAATCTATAACAAATAAATTACATTGAAGTGTCTGTTTGTATTTAACAGCTTTTTACTAAATGCCTACGAAAGTAAAAACAAAAAAAAAAAAAAAAAAATTTTTTTGGCTTTCTGTCTGTTTGTTCCGGCTAATCTCCGAAACGGCAGGACCGATTTTGACGGGACTTTCACTGGCAGATAGCTGATGTTAAGAGGAGTAACTTCTGCTACTTTTATTTTAGAAAAAGCCACGCGGGCGAGGCCGCGGGGAATAGCTAATACATAACAAAATAATAATGTTAATAACAAGTACTGAATTTCATAGTTCAGTTGCAAGCTTACATCGTTCACTCAAGCAGTCAATCCATATTTCCTGCTTTTCATTACACCTTTCGTTCGCTCGTTTCCTGACCTGATTTATGTAAAGCACCTAACACTATCTCATTCAAGAATAGAAACAATTTGCGTAGATCTAAGGAATGTCGTCCACATCCCACATAACACGGCGAATTTACTAGTTAGCGGTGTAGCGTGATTGGCCTATTGTAGTCTCAAGGCAACCGTTTTGTACAGTAGGCGAAGGAGATTGCTGTCCGGTGGGACAACTACACCTGCTTAGCGAAATATTAGGAATGGTTTTATTAATTGTTTATACCGGATGGCATTTTTTACTGTCTCGAAAAAAATTGGGTATACTAGGTGAACGGAGTAGAAGCCGGTAGAGAATGCCTTGTGGCATTAAGTCCGCCTATGTATCACTATTGTACATGAAGTTTAAATAAATAAATAAAATTCTGACCCAATTTTCTACGAAAACTTCTAGCGTTTACCTGCAGCCGAAAGCCAGTACTTTTCAAAAGCTATAACATAAAGTGTAATATAGCAGTATTTTACATACGGCCACAAATCAAGCCATACCGTTCCAGTATAAGCTGACCTCTCATTGTACGGAAATCTTATACAATGCGTGATCAGCCTAAACTGGAAATGTATACTTTGATTTGTGGCCGTGTGTACTGTAACGTATTGTACATTAAGAGAAAGCGCTAAGGTAGCCCGCGAAATTAGTTTTTTGCTATTTGCAGGTCAGTGGCAGGTTGTATGTTGATCAAAATATGATTCGCGACGGTAACAAGTACGTTTTTAAAGATTTATAATCATTAGAATCAGCAATACAACTCCTTAAGTTAGAATTGCCCTGACATGAAATGATTTCATGAAATAGTAATTCAATAGGATTACTTGGTCTTAGACAGTGGGTCTTCTTGGTCAAGACAACCCACATGACCCTTTACGTAGTGCCTAAAATTCATTCTCAGCCTGCAATCTAAACTGTTTTTCGGAGTGTACAACACCGTGGGCCATTCAAGTTAGTGCGCGCTTTCACAAACCGTAGGCGTGATTAAACTTGTCAGTGGGAGAGATACTTTGAAAGATTAAGTGGTTTTCGGCAGTTGATTTAAGAAATATTTAGGCTGATTTGTTTAAGAAATTGATTGTTACGCAATGTGAGTTGTAGAAGTGTTTGTAAGCAAGCTTTCCTAATTGAGACTGTAGACTAACAGGAAGAGATATATTTTATATTGTTTTAGTAGGTACCTACTTTCAATCACAATTTGAACGATTTTGATGGATATTGCTATTCCATTGCTTCATATATTCGAAAGAAAAAAAAAAAAAAAATTGGTTGTCTGTAAAGTTGGTTTACGGACGATAGTTTAACGTGACAACGTCAAACATTGATGCGGCGCAAGCATACAGGGCCTCAAGTCTGCTATTACAATAATGTCAGAATGGTCTCTTCATTGTGAGTTTTTGACAGATTTGCCATACAAACACTGTCAAATACTCACAATGGCGAGACCATTCTGACACTATTGTAATAGCAGACTTCAGGCCCAGGAGCGTAACGGAACAGTGAGTCATCCTTTTTCGTGCGTGCAGCCGGCGTTCATCGATTTATTAGACGTTGACACGTGAAAAATGGTTGTCTGTAAAGTTGGTTTACGGACGATAGTATAGGCGCCATCTCCATGGGCGAGAAAATCGCGACGATAGTCTCGCTGTGCCATCAAATTCAATAGAAACTCTATGAATAAATCTCCACACGGCGTTATCATCGCGGCGATTATTTGAAGGCCCAGCGTGAATATCGCCGCGATTCTCTCGTCCGTGGAGATGGTGCCTTAACGTGACAACGTCATAACAAAACATAGAACATATAACACATATTCCACCAACTCGCACTAAGCGTTTTCAAACGTCTTTTATAACGCGCACAGCAAAGGAATGAAACTGCTTGCGTCTGTGTTTCCGAACGCATACAACCCTAATCTATTCAAAGTGAGAGTGAACAGGCTTCTTCTGGGTAAGCTCACTCCATCGTAGACTTTGTCTCTGTCACCTAGACCTAGACCAAAGTCAAGAGCAAACCCATAGTAAAATAAAAAATAAAAAACAAACAAGCGTAACGGGACAATGAGTCATACTTTTTCGTGCATGCAGCCGGCGTTCATCGATTTATTAGACGTTGTCATGTCAAAAAAATTCTGTTGTTCGTATGTTGTTGAACTGTCATAATGAAAGCCATTGCTAAGTGTGTTACGAAATTACCCCGCTGGCTTAGGTCTGACTTATAAAAGATAAGTTTATAACCATTGCACAAATTTTTTTTGATGGTCAGTATCAGTAATAGAACACATTTCCATTATTTGTTCAAAACTTTTTTTTTTTGGTCCACTTGAAATCTCCAAAATATGGATGCAATCTATTCGTAATAATATCAATGGGCGAGCGCACAGCTGATAGGTACCTACTACTGCGTTCCGCTTCAATGACTGCGCCGCCACCGCCAGCGTGTTGCGCGACAATTATTCATTATACCAGTTTCAAAATAAACATCTTTCGTTAACGATAACTTAATTTTTTTGTACTAAGACATATCAAAATAAGAAATAGGTGTATAATAAAACAAGCTTAAGTTTAATTTGTCAAAATTTGCGCACTGATTAAAAACTTTTCCTGTATATCAGTTGGTTGCTTAACTTTTTTGAGTTTGGAAAGATGGTTTAAGTTTGTATTACAAAATCAAAAGTCATTTATTCAAATTAGGCAAAGATTCAGCGCTTTTTGAACGTCAAAATTAAATAAGACAGTCCCCTAAAACGCCCGCCGTTCAACACTTCCTAGTGCTTAACTTGGGAGGAAATGGCGCAAGCAACTCCCAAGCACCACAGCTGTAGGTATGTTAAGTTAGAGAATTTCTACAGAGAACTCAAGTGACATAACATAAACCTCTTCACAACATTTCTTAATGTTGATGGCCCTTCGAAGACTCGTTGCGTTTGTTTGCATCAGTCTCATCATCGTCTGTTGCTGTTGACCAACTTCCTATTGTGTGGTCTTGGCCTGACGTCAAGCAATGGACAAACTGAATGAGGATCGGAATAGGTTTCATTTTGACAGTTCAACAACATTTATTGAGTTATTTACGTTGTTGAGCCGACAAATTTTTCGAATATATGAAGCAATAGATTAGCAATATCCTTCAAAATCATGGACAAACTGACACATGGACAGACGGACATGACGAAATACGGACACAATGCGTCCCTTTCCTATAACCTCAGAAGATGCAATGACTTTTTCCACAGTTGCGATCTTGATGTTTTCGGTGGTAAATTGAGTATACATAATTAAAAATTAAAAAAAAAAAAATGTTAAGTGTTATTTTTTTTTAACCCAGCATTTGTATATATTCTAATATTCAACTTTTTTTAATTTTATGGTTTTATTATTAATTGATTATCATAAAAAAATAAAAAAATATTTTTGTTTAATGTTCTAGTACGCTATTGAAAGCACCGTGCTCTTCTATAATTTAGGTACATGCGAAATCTATATTATGATAAAGACTTTGGGTTAATGCTGCGTATCTGTTTAGTTGGTAAGTCTTTACATAAATAAATAAATTATATGGATACCGTTTATTCCATTTGGCTACGGTAAAAATGGTTCTATACGCAAGCAACTTCCAAGCAAATCGGTTTCCATGTATAGGAGTACTGTTCGAGATAAAAAGGACCAGACGATAATTCTGCTGTTACGATCCCATAGCTGGGATTAATAGAAAAATATAGTTCTAATAGACGCCACCGGTAAGCCTGCAATTGTTCCCTACGGGTCAATAGTCTAGGCTTTTCTGTTGCTACCTTTAATAGTTTATTTTGTTAAGGTAAATAGTGTTTGTGAAGGCTTTATATTTTGGAGTTAGACAATTAGACATCCTTGGTCCTTGATATTGTAACGTTACAAATGACCCGAGGGGCTGTTGCGCGCGGACATCCTCGCGACCATCAGGTGCTACTATTGCGCGCGGAGAGCGTCGGGACTATCAAGTGAGACTGTTGCGCGCAGTCTCGGAACTATCAAGTGCTACCATTGCGCGAGGAGAGCGTCGGGAACATCAAGTGCGAATGTTGCGCACGGAGAGCGTCGGGACCATCAGGTGCTACTATTGCGAGCGGAGAGTGTCGGGACCATCAAGTGCTAGTGCTGCGCGGTTAGAGCCTCGGGACCATCAGGTGCTACTATTGCGCGCAGAGAGTCTCCGAACCATCAGGTGCTACCTTTGCGTGCGGAGAGCGTCCGGACCATCAAGTGCGACAGTCGCGCGCGGAGAGCGTCAGAACTATCAAGTGAGACTGTTGCGCGCAGAGAGTCTCAGGACTATCAGGTGCTACTATTGCGCGCGGAGAGTGTCGGAACCATCAGGTGCTACCATTGCGCGCGGAGAGCGTCGGGACCATCAAGTGCGACTGTTACGCGCGGAAAACCTCCCCTAGTAGCAATTGCCGTTGGCTTTCATACGCCAACAGTTGGGAATGTATTTGCAGACGGTTAGTTATTCCGCCAACCTAAACTTAAAATAAGCCCATTGTCATAAACATGCACTATTTGCCCAACGGATAGCCAACGACAGGCTTGCTGTTACTATTTCTACTGTTGGGAGATTTTTATAGGGATTTAAGTTATGATGACAACATTGGGTCAACTAACGCTAAATACCAACAAAAATGCTACTAGGGTTGGGACCATCGGGTGCTACTATTGCGCGCGGAGAGCATCGGGACCATCAAGTGCAACTGTTGCGCGGAGAGCCTCGTTGATCACTCCACTGAAGTCTGGCCTAATTTCCTATAAGTGTAATTCTTAATTTAAATTTACTTTTTTTTATAAATATTAATGTTAACTTGCAAACAGCCCCGCTGATTTGTACCGTCGACTCTAATGAAAATTTTGTAGGTTAAAAATAAGTCCTTGATCTAACACACAACATCTTTCACCCTTTCGTCAGACACTCTCATTCAATTACACCTCGGGAGATATAGTTCACATTTAATGACGCATACTACACAAGAAAATATTTAGTTATAATTACTGAGGCTTGTTTTTTTAATTAGGTGTTGTAGATAGGATTATAACAGCCCAACTTAAACTTAATGCAGGTTTTTAACTTAGGCTCATAATATAGTCTGTTAAACCGAATTAGTTTACTTTGTTTATAATTTAGCTCAATCGTTTTTAGTCCATTCGTTTTAAATTGTCTTTTTTGCAGTCGGGATTTTGATTTTTTTAATTGTTTATTTTTTGTTTTACTTTCTTTTATATATTATATAAATGTTAACTTGTAGTTAGGGTTATTTGTCTCGTTACATTATCTAGATAATTATAAATCTATATCTATACATATTATAAAACAAAGTCGCGCAATGGATATTGATGCAGTTTTCACACCATCATTTAGAGAATTTATTCCGGAAGGTTAATGTGTTTAGATATTAGATATATCACAGAAATCTCGATGTGTTGACATGTCGTCACATTAGTAGAATGTACCCGTGTGAAGTAAGGGGTCACTAGTTCCATTATAAAAAATATTATGTAAAACAGTTTATTCAGTGTCTATTAGATTCAAAGTAAACCGCAGTATAACCGCTTATTTATGCTGCATTATCGACCAATTTATTTAAGACCACAAACATTTACACAACGTTAAAACAATATCCCAATCAAAGTTAAGCAACTTCAAATTAACAAATCCTAATTGGTTGTTCATATCACCCACATAAAGTACATGATGGATAGAGTATGGTCGCCCACAACCATGTCACAGAATAGATAGGTAGATGTACAGAAGGCCGGCTCCATACAACGTGCGAAAACAGGCGCACGCACACATAGATACTTACGTACCGCGATCTCAAACAAAAGCCAGTCGGCTCGTGAGTAGGGCTGCCTACCGTTCTGTATATACTCTACTGTTTACTGTTCAACAAAAATAAAGCATTTATGATTATTACTGTTTTCACTGATATCCAGAGCTATACTTACCTACATAAATAAAAAGTTGTATTTACTATGGAACATCGTGCGTGCACCAGGGAACAGAAACACATGGAACTGTTAATCTCTCGAATTTTCGGTGCATAGCCAATAGATAATTGTTATCAGAATACCGTTTAGATATTAGTATTATAGTTAGTTCTGCCACCTCAGTATTCACAGAATGAGTGTTTATTTATTTTTATTTTATTTATTAGGGAAAACAAACAGTGACACATTACATTTTGTAGGAAGAAATACAAAAAAGATACGGCCAAATGTGTAACCAACAACATTTTCCACGGAATACACATAAAACATATTTTTTACAAACCATGCTCTTAAAACGAAGACCTACAAACTACAATAATTTAATTAAAGAAAGAAAACATTGTTTGATCTAAATAGTAAAGCAAGTAAATTTAGCAAACAAAGAAAAAATAAGAAAAAAGAAAAATAAGATAGAATAAAGATGAGTGTTTTCAGTCATGAATGCTAAAAAAAGTGGGACGACAGAAATAGAGTTCCTCGTCTATTTGGTGAGGCTTACGAACGCCTTCAAAATTGGTTCTAAGAGAGAATAAAGATGAGTGTTTTCAGTCATGTATGCTAAAAAAAGTGGGACGACAGAAATAGAGTTCCTCGTCTATTTGGTGAGGCTTACGAACGCCTTCAAATTTGGTTCTAATTTGATGACTTGCGCGAGTAGCACTAATGAATTATGAATTACTTAAAATACTATTTATTTTTCCGATATACTCTTTATTTTTCCACTTTGATCATAATATAAGTATTTTAATTCTTGTACAAAAAGTTGACAACCCTACTCGCGAACACTTTGTGTGTGAAGTCGTATGTGTGCGTGCGCTTCCGCTCGTTGTATGAAGCTTACCTTCTGTATCTATTCTGTGGTCACGTTCATTACTTTGTGTAAATTAACCTAGTAAAGTGGTATTTAGGTAGAATGCAGGGTCTGACCGGCGATATGCTTCGTGGGTCCCGCCTACCTATGAAGGATTGTTCAGTTTTTTTAGTGCATTTAGCGATGAGGGAATAATGGTGTGATCCTGTCAGTACTTTATTATATGTTTAGTTTACTTTGTCAGGTCAAGATAGTGCGTGGTTTTTGATGATAGCGCATAAAAACTTAAATTACGTGCTTTGGCAAAGAGTAATGTATAATGGCACAATTTAAGGATTCCGTTGTCAATAAGAAACCGTTATAGTTTCGCCATATCCGCCTGTCTGTTTGAAAAAGCTGTAATTTGTTATAGGTATACATATTAATTACGCCGACCCACTGGTAAAATAAAAATTTTGGATGTTTTGACATCCATATAGGCGGACGATTTGAAATTTCTGTAATAAATGCTTCGGTGTTCATTTTCCGCTACAAAATCATCTAGCGCTGCTCAATCCGCACCTCTACCGCCGCTGTCCGTTCCGCTATGAGTCGTGTCATGTCATCGTGTAACGAGGCATCTCAATCATTCGCCCGAACATATTTTGTTCAAGCCGCGCGCCGCTCGCGCGCTGTTGCGAACCTTTTGAGCGTTCGGCAAATACCGCTCGCGTTGCCGCATGCCGCTGCGTGCGGCGCCTCGTGGCGTGCTTCAAACAATCTATACATACAAATAAATAAAATTAAACTGTCCGTTTGTAATGTAGAAATACAAGCTTTTTTCTAAATGTATATGAAAGTATTAAGACATCGACGCGAAGCCGGTAACCATGGATTCAGTACAAGATTCTGGGCCCCCTGCATTGAAACTTTTCGTCGGTAATAAAAAAAAAAAAATTGTTGTCGCATACATTTTGACCGCGTAGGTCAATGCACTTTTGTAGGACATAGTTGTTTTTTTTTTAAGAACATACGGAAAACGCTAGAATGGAACGGGAGTCCAGAATCATGTACTGAATCCATGACTTCGCGTCGATGTCCGTTCCACCCTGGATACGTACTTATAACAGTCGGTCTGTCTGTCTGTTTGTTTCGGCTAATCTCCGAAACGCCAGTACTAATTTTGACGGGTCTTTCACTAACAGATAGTTGAGGTTTTAAGGAGTAACTTAGGCTACTACTTTTATTTTAGAAAAAGCCACGCTGCCTGGAAAAGCCTCGGGCAGTAGTTAGTTTTTGTATATTTGTTCCGCTCGCTGTCCCGCGCTAAGCTTCCGCTGAAGCGGGCAAGGTCGCACAATCAGAGTTTACCGCGCGACTAGCATTATATATCTACAGCATCCCGACATCAACCGTCGGGCAGTAGCCCACCAGACACAATACCCGTTTGGTCGGAGGATCCTCCCTTTTCTATAGAGTATGAGTGAACTTTACACCCTGTTCCTCAGACCTCTATAGATTTGATCTTGTCTAGTTTTTTATAATTTTACCTAACTTTATGATTGTATGTGTATTTATGTAATCACCACTTGACCAGTATTGACCGATAATTTGTATGTGTGGTGCAAACTGTGTATAAGTTGGTTTTAAATAAATAATAAATAGATGATAAGAAATACAGAATTCCTCAAATCCCCACGAAGTTTTCTCAGTACGATAAATTCATACCACAACGATTGCCAATAATGGCCTCATTAAACGAAAATAGGTGGTGTTGTTTGTATCAATTAGAGGATTTAAATAATTGATTAGCTGTTTAATGAGGTCAGTTGGGGTAGACTGGGGAACAGGCCGAACACGGGGCTTGACAAGTCTTTGGGGACAATGAAAAGAAAATAGACTAAAGTTTAACTAGAAAGCAAGGTTGGATACGAGGTTGACGGCTCAAGGTTCAACGTTGTGACCTCTGTCATGAGAGTTTCGATTTAAAACTGATAGATTTCACTCTAATTACGTCTGAAATGTGGTTATTCATCGAAAAGCACTTGACAAGAGCGAGTACGTCGAGCTCGAAATTAAAACGGAAGGGAAGAGGGAAAAGTCATCCAAAAGATGTCTTGTAGACTTCTTTCTGCAAGACATAAATATTTTAAAATATATATATATTTTTGTTTATTTTGCCATACAACGTGGCAATGCTGCCAGTCTCTTGGGTACATTACCAGTCGACAGTGATGCGGAGGAATTTTTCGACGCCATATTTTAGTTCATTTTGTTATTAGTTTTAGTTATTTTAGGTTAATTTATTTTTAATTATCTTTATTTACTCTAAAACTAGATTATATAAGAAAATTTGTATTTAAATAAATAGAATATGTATAAAGAGGAAAAAAAAAAAAAAATCACTTGAAACACGTAACGACTATACTATAAGTAGATTTTTGTTTTATTTAAATATTTTTATTTAGTATAATTCAAATATCCACTTATTTTAATTTTGTTTTCTAATTAAAATAAGTCTAGTTGTATTGGAACAAAGCCCAGCTGTAAAGGTGGTTACGTATCGAAATACAAGGAAACAATAAACTGTTTGAAATAACATATATTTAAAAGAATACTCCTTCTTAAACAATACATGGTAGCCTTTAAGGGTCTACTGCATTAATAATCAATTACTTATATCAAACACTGTTATCCTTTATAATAAGTATGTGACTATAACTGTCACGTATTAATGCCAGCCAGCTCAGACTTCAACTAAGGTCGCGGGGAGTTGGAGATAAAGCCAGTACTGTTCCGATTTTAAGTTCAGATTAAGATATAATAAAAGATTAAATTATTAAGGTGTAACCTTCCAATTATTTTGTAAGTTGAGAGTAGTTATAATTGTAGTTTTGTAGTTGTAGTTTGTTTTGTATGAAGGTATCTAAATTAAATTGTCACAAAAGTATTCGTTACAATTATATCATCGTTATATGTTTCATTATTATTATTTTTAGTTAATTATGATGTTGTTTTGTGGTGAATGCTGTGTACTCCTATAATAGGCATACATACTAGTAGTTTTATTATTTGATGGTTCTTTTTTAATATTTTGTATGTACTGCTGTTGGTGTACCAAATAAATAAATAAGACATCAGAAAATTCAGAAAACCGTCTTACAGAAATGTTTTGATTTCTTAAGAGTGCAAAAAAAAATATACAAAAAATCTGTCGCCAAATTTGCCGCCCCTAAAACCTGCCGCTCTAGGCTCAAGCCTACTCAGCCTACTGGTAAATCCGCCACAATTCTTCCCATGGTTTAAAAAGACAAGTATGATTTCTACAGAAGCGAAGTTACTTGATCACTATCATCAGCGTCATCATCTTGCTGCCCTTGTCCCATGTTACTTAGGGTAGGCGCTACAGGTTTTCTTCTTCCATTCTCCTCTTTCGACCGTCACGCTATCATTCACTCCTTTCTCATTCATATCATTCCTCACTGTTAGTATGTAAGAGGGTACGCTGCGTGTGACCCGACTTCGTTAGTCGATATTATACGTTAGCTCGGGACGCTTGTGTTTCCTTTCGCAGTACCTATCAGTGGCGACGAGAAACAAAATCCATCCATCATTTATTTGGTACTAGCTTTTGCCCGCGGCTCCGCCCGCGTGGTAGTCGGTTATCGCGTAAAAAAGTCGCCTATGTCCTTCTCCATATCCCAGGCTATATCTCTGCCAAATTTCATGACGATCGGTTCAGCGGTTCAGGCGTGAAAACGCAACATACAGACAGACAGACAGACCGACAGACCGACAGACAGACAGAGTTACTTTCACATTTATAATATTAGTATGGATTCCTTTCTCTCTACATTCATAAACTTGAAAGAACATTATCAGCAAAAACGATATTAGAATGTTAAACAACAACTGCTTCTGTACATTAAGCTCATTTTCACGACATATCCGGCAAGCAAGTCATGAAATCACGACATAATTATTTGTTTTTTCACATCGTGAGGAGCGTGTCCTAGAATAAAAACCGGCCAAGTGCGTATCGGACCACGCACAATGAAGAGTTCCGTAGTTGGGATGAATTTATCCCAAGAACAAACTTAAAATTGTAGTTGAAAAACAAGTTTTTCAATACAATACGATTTCAATTTTGAATTTAGATCTTTCAACTACAATAAATTAGATGAAAATTCTGTATGGCAGAACATTTTTTCAACTATAAATTTAAGTTGGCCGACTATTACTCGGTAACTTGTGAAGCCTACTTAGCAGTGATAGTTTTTCTTTTTACTTCGTTATATGTACAACTGCTGTGAATTTTTTCACATATCCAAATACAACCATCTAAATTGCACAAGAAGGGGACACTTGACTCTAACAAAAATTAGCACTTTAAAGCTTAATATTACGCAAACGGATCCCTGAATCGAAAAATGGTTTTCACGTGCCCTCAATATTTTAAAACAGTCTATCCAATGAAACCCCACACCATGGGCTCTAGCCCATGGTGTGGGGTTTCATTGGATTTGGAGTATTTTTTTTTTCTCTTCTAAGAGAAAAAAAAAAATACTCCCCCTCTTTACGTGTAAGGGAGGTACCGAATGAGTGGAAGCCTTCTTGTCACAGTCATGACGTGCAGCTGCCGACTATTTTGTTTTGTGCTCGTGATTGGAATGTAGATCTATTTTGTTTTATTTTTATTTTTCTGTATACCACCTACTCAAGTTAATTATCTTTTTGTATGCACGTGTTTCTCTGACAAATAAACCTATTTTTCTTCCTTTCTTTCTTTCAATGATATTATATTAACAGATATGTTATACACTCACAAAACCACCGATAAAAAGTGTTCCGCGTAGCAGCGGCAGCACACATACCCACTTTTCATTTATTTTACATTTCACTACAAGTAAAAATTATAGAAAAGAGATGGCTTGATAAAAACAACAAGAAAAAAAGAGACAGCTAGTGTTTGCTTCAACTAAGCGTATTACTCGTCGCCATGCGTCCCAATTAGGACGTTTTCGAGTCTTCACGATTGCGCGCTCACAACATATCTGTTTAATATAATATCATTGGAGGTACCCTAAAAAAATTTATATTTGAAGAAGTATATCTCGTGAATGAGAAGGACTTAAGAAAAACTTCTCAATTAGGAACCTCGGTAAAAGTGTCTAGAATTTTCTAATACTTTTTATAGCGTTTCGATCTAAAGAAAAGCGGCCACATTCCTCTAGATCTTATTTTGTTGCTTCGTGTCTCAATATGAAAAGAGAGAGGAGCTCGTGGCTAAGTAATAACAACCGCACGGGTCGATCCGTCAGGTTAAGCTACGCTTGCCGGGGTTGGTCCGTGGATGGGTGATCATCTTTACATACTGAGTCTCCTCCGTGCCTCGGAAAACACGTTAAGCCGTTGGTCCCGGCTGTCATTCGTGGATCTTTGACAGTCGTTACGGATCGTCAGAAGCCCAAAAGTCTGACAGCCAGTCTTACCAAGGGGTATCGTGTTACCCAGTTACTGGGTTGTGGAGGTCAGATAGGCAGTCGCTCCATGTAAAATACTGGTATTCAGCTGCATCCGGTTAGACTGGAAGCCGACCCCAACATAGTTGGGAAAAGGCTAGGCAGATTGATTGTGTCTCAATATGAAACTTTATAAAAGGTATTAGAAAATTCCAGACACACTTACCGAGGTTCCTTATTGAGCCGTTTTTCATAATTCCTTCTCAGTCACGAGAGAGTCGCGCAAGTGGACCGTTGTACACACGGCTACATATCAAGCTGTAGATTTCCAGTATAAGCTGTTCTCACATTGTATGGAAATCCTATACAATGCCAGACCAGCGTAAACTGTATTTGTATAGCTTGATAAGTAGCCGTGTGTACACCCTCTTAAAGTCTATTTCACGACATATCCGGGACACAATCACACAAGTCACGACATGATTACATTATTGTAATCTCTTAATAAACTGATAGTGATATAGACATCCAGTATAAGCTGAGCTCTTATTGTACGGAAAACCTATACGATTCAAGGTCAGGTTACACTGGAATGTATGGCTTTGTGTCGTCGGGTGTACAGTCATCGATCAAACTATGGGTAAGTGCAACTGCTTAAAATATTGATGGATCGTTCCACGATGCATTATAATTTGCAAACTTGTTAACGTTGTATGTCAATGCATGTTATACGTTAATAATTTAGGAACAAATTATTATTGGTGCATAAGAGAATGGAAACTATAGGAGACAGGAAGTAGCTGCAAGTTCCGTGGTACCGTCGATTTGTTGACAATTTTCAAATTTGTTAAGTGCCTGGTACTTGTTGAAAGGTCTACACTGTCACTATTATTTGAAAATATTATAAAGGCCAATTAGTTTTAAGGCGAGGTTCTTCAAGTTAACCTGCAGGAAATGTAATTTTAATGTCATTTATTTAGAAACAGTAATGATTAAACACGGGAAAAAATTATATGTTGCTTTTGGGACTTTCCGTAGGCACTTTGGGTTCTCGTTACATAATTGGATAAAGTTCGCTCGATAGAAAAAAAATCCTAAAATACCCTTATTTTGTATATTAAAATAATTTTATTTCAATATTATACCACATTATGTATTGAAAATCACATCAAAATATACGTCTATGATGATGTAATGTCCGTCGGGTTTAACATTGTTAATATCGTAAAACATATAATTTTCAACCTAAAATTAACGAAATTCACGGTACAATTTACTCGCGCCCAGCTGCCACCTCTAGAACAAAAATGCACGCTCGAAGAACCTCGCCTTAAAAGAGTCACCGTGGAGTTTCTTGCCGGCTCTTCTCCATAGGAAACGATCAATTGGAACCGTGCACCAGCTTCTGACGTTTCGTAAGTGCCCATGTAGTTGCATGTGAAATAAAATATTTTGATTTGATTTGACAAGGAAAAAAAAAACCGGCCAAGTGCGTGTCGGACCACGTACAATGAAGGGTTCCGTAGCTGGTATGAATTTATCTCAAGATCAAACTTTGAGTTGAAAAACATGTTCTTCCATACGGAATGTATGGGAGAACATGTTTTTCACCTGTAAATAAATGTAAGTTGGTTGACTATTACTCGGTAACTTGTGACGTCTATAACTTGGCTGTGATAGTTTTCCTTTTAACTTCGTTGTATTTACTACTGCTGTGATTTTTTTATATATCCAAGTACAACCATTTAGCTGGCAGGGGGGACACTTAACTCTAACAAAAATTAGCACTTTAAAGCCTAATATTTCAGAAACAGATCCCTTAATCGAAAAATTGTTTTCACAAACCCGCAATATTTTTGAAAGACCCATCCATAAACACCCCACACCATAGGATAGGCTAAAAAAGGAATCCCCACTTTACATGTACAGGAGGTACCTAAATAACAATTTTTTTTCATGATTTAATTTTACCACTGTCGACGTGATTAATATGTATATCCATGCCAAGTTATAGCTTTCTAGTACTAAGAGTCTCTGAGCTAAGCTGGGGACGGACAGACGAACGGACATGGACATGGCGAAACTATAAAGGTTCCTTGTTGACTATGGAACCCTAAAAACGGAGAATTTTTTTACACCTAAAAGAAACACTGTCTTTTTTCAGTCACGGACACGTACTCATCTAACTATCGTAAGAGTTATTCCCGCTTGCAGCGCTCGGCCGCTATAATAAGAAAGAATAAAATCATTTTATTGCCCAATTCCTAAAACGCTCTTCCAAGCGTTTCTTTGACTCTGCCTCCACCCACCGCAACACTCTTGTTGTGCAGGCCGCCAACTACACCCCCTCCCGCATTAGTTCGACCCGCGGTCCAAGGCACGCACTGACCGACCCAGACGACCCCACCACTCTCATCCAGGAGAGTCGTAGGGAAACCAGTACAGCTCGTAGAGTATACACAAACACAAGAGTATTTGACAGTGTTTGTCTAAGCCCCTGGTCAAACATCTGTGATCATTGTAACATACCTTGTGAAATGTATTTAAACAAAATAAAATATTTAATTTTATTTTATTGGTCGACGCAAAAAGGGGTTGTAAACAGATGTGGTCGTCGTATGCACGGGATATTGTTTTCACGGTGCATTGGTCAGATGTAAGTAGGTACCCGTGTCTGTAGCTAGTACTATGGTACTTCAGAAATACATTGCTTTTCATGAACTTAATGGTTCATACATGAATGTATGGAAAAACCGCAAAACCTTATCACACTATGTTCAAGAAAGTTAAAAAAAAGTATAACAATTTAGCACGCAACACTGAAAAGGAAATTTCAAGACGATAAACTGAATATGGTACAAGCTAACAACATTGATTAGCGAATCATTAGTTAGTACATTGCGTACTGCAGATGAAGCCAGTGCAAGTGCTAACCCATTTGTAACAATCAATGTATAGCTAATTGTAGCTCACTAATTAAATGTGTAAACAGGTGTTAGTACAATCAGCGTCAGTTGATTAAATGTTGTGTAACCTTATGATATTGGAATGGTTTTCGAGTTTACACACGGCTACTTAACAAGCTATATGTACACTTCCAGTATACGCTGATCTCGCATTATATAGGATTTCCGTACAATGAGAGGTCAGCTTATACTGGAATATTATTGCTTGATCTGTGGCCGTGTGTACTTAAAAGTGCTACTATAATGAAAGGAGGCGAGTCACTATAGATTCAACAATGCATCGAACCAATAACTTCAAGACTGTCAGTCGTAGCCAGCCAATCAGCCATCATAAATCTCTCCTGTTCCATAATGACATATCACCTTCGATAACCTTCCACTATATAGTACCTATAAAATGTAAATCTACGAGGGCATACTTCCGTCAACCAATGCAATGCGCGTGGGCATGGTGACGTCACACCGTGACGAAACGGAGAGAAAACTCGTGGCTCATTAAAATAAATGAATGAATGGGAATGGAATGTTTCTGGTGTAATGTATGGATGATGTTGGGTGGTTTCATTTCAATATTGATTCAGACTGGTTCTGCTGCATATGGGTACATTGAAATCGATTGGTTTGATGATATTATATGGATCGGCTCTAAAATGATAAATGATTTTATTTCTGTAAGTAGGTTTGTAGAAACACGTTTACACGTCAATCTTATTTTAAAAACTATATGCGGTCGGCGTTTCCTATCTGACTATTCCTCTAAAAAGGCCGAAACAAATTCGGAGGTCACAGTTTCTTTTAAAGTCCAGACATAATCTGGATTAGATCATGTGAGGACCATGTAGATGGTCTGAAATGGTCTTTTGAGGAAAGAAGCACACAGATTGAGTGGAACTGTCCAGTCAGTGCACTCATTTGTCAGTGCCTAATCTGTGGGTCCGTGCACGAAAAAAAACTCTCTTTTGTCAATTTCTTATCTAATTGTGAGAAAACTTAAAATAATCGAAACATTAATTCTGTGTAACTATAAAAGTACAGTTTTCATGGTGCTAAGCCATTCGTGTCAGTCACAGCAGCTGTTAATAGTTTCATGATTTTTGTGCTCTCCAAAATATAGTTTATTTCGCCGTTGATTTACTTAATAAAGATATTGTAGAATCATTAAATAAAATTTTGATTATATTTTAAGGATAACTGAAGACTAATTTGTGATTTTTAAATTTCTTGATATGATTTGCTAAATAATAGGAAAAAATATATTACTGACGGGGTTTAAAACAACAAATTTTTCTAATATATTTTGTATGGAAGTTGAAAAAAGTGGTTCCGCCACATGCAAAAAGACCATAAATATAATGCTGTTGATGATATTTTTTAATGTTCAAAATCAAAAGTAGTTTCTTGTAGAATGATGATCAAATGTCAGTCTCGCGTCATTTTTCGGAAAACTTGTTGCGAATATTAGTGATTTACCGTGAATACTTAATTTATTTGAAAAATCCCTTTCAGCCACATACAAAACAAAGAACACGATTTTTCAAATCTCAAATAATTTTGTTTAAATTATTTTTCACTTTCTCACAACCAATGAACAAAATTGATCAAAATCAGTCGATTTTGTGCACGGCCCCTTAAGGAGCTCAACGATTCGGAGAACTTATTTAGATCGGCTGTGCATAAAGGTTCAAAATTAAAATTAGGTTATCTCAATACCCAGAAAACCTTAAAGTTTTGCATGATTATTTAAGATAGGAAAACTCAGACATGTTAGTTTTTAGGGTTCCGTACCAAAATAGTAAAAAGGAATCCTTATGGTGCGACTCAGTCTATCCGTCTGTCTGACACAGCTGGATATCTCGAGAACTACTAATGCTATCAACTTGTGGAATAGTTTTGGTTGACGTTTGCCCAACTAGTTTGCAAATAAGAAACATATTTTTTTTTGCAACTGGGTCTGAACGGCGTTCTTAAAAATTCGAAGTGGATTAGGGCATATGAAAGAGCGCTATTTGTACATTCACAAACATTTTTCTTTTTTTTTAGGCCATTTTCGACTTTTGAAGAAAATGTAAAAAAAAAATACCGTCCCTCCCCCCTTATCTCCGAAGGTTGCGTAGAGAAAAATCAGAAATTATTCTGTGTAATAGAAGTTTATGCAAAGGTTACATGAAAAATAAAACGATATCTCTAAATAGCACACTTTTTCTAATATTGCAGTTTTAGGTTAGCGCTATCTCTTAATCGGTAGTGGAACTAATTTATTTATTTTTTATGACTTTTGATGGTACGGAACCCTTGGTGCGCGAGTCCGACCCGCTCTTGATCGCTTTTTTTTTATTGCTGGGTCCCGTGCCCCGGGCGCCAACTTCAGAGGGGACGGCAAATTCAAGCGTGGCAGATACATTGAAAAAAAAAAAAAAAATTGCCGAACTAATTAAGTTACTCAAAAATAACTCAACTTTAGTTATAAGGAAATAAACTTTCCTTAAATTTAACAAAACGATTTTGTAGTGTGCAAAACAGGGTTTTGTAACAGATAACATCTAGTTCGCAAGTCACAATTTTTGTGTAAACAGTAACCAAGTTTTTGCTAAACATTTCTTTCAGTGTAAGTGCACCACCCAGCGCACCGCAACTTTGCAATAACTGAGACGCGCAGCACTTATTCTCTTTCTCTGCGGGTGGCGCACTGAAGAAATCACTACGTGATTAGCGTAGTCATAGGTCGTCAAACGGTGTTAGCGGGTTGCGGACTTGTGGGTGGGCGCAGTTGAATTGTGCCAGGAATTCTCCGTTCTTTTTAAAAACATGCTCCACTTTATTTGGCGATGTAAAAAGTATAGCTTTCTTTATCTTGCAATAGCTCTATATCACGGCGAACCACAGGCGGATGAGTGCCTCTGTGGTCAAAAATTAAAGGAAAAATACTTTCCGGAGGTCCCAGTCTTACCGTCACGATTTTCTATAATTTTTTTAACGCAGTTTTGGCGCCCCTGATTGGCTCATTATCGATCGATACAATTTGACTAAATATGTTACTGCAAAAATTTTCGAGCTCGCTTCTCTCACTCTTGCTGATTCTTAAAACGTTTTTATAAGTCAACTAAGTAAGTACTTAACTCCTATTTTGGTATAAAGGGTCAAAAGAAAATCGAACTTATCTTAGGCAGGGAACTAAAATTTTCGAGCTCGCTGCGCTCGCTCTTACATTCAAGATTGTCTTAATTGGTGTTAAGCTTATCTGCATAATTCGAGTCTCGCGATTGCGATCTAACTAATCGAAAATCGGACCGCACATCAGATTAATTATGACAAGGCCATAGATATGTTTGCAGAACAAAAGGATCGAACCCTATCCTGTCCTATTTATTAAAATAAATGTCCAACATTTCTTATAATTAAAAAAAAATAAGGGTTCCTAGAGAAACTTATAGGATAAAAGATTGGCGGGGGGCGGCAAACGACAGTTTTTGCCCCGCCTCGAAAAAATTCTAGATCCGGGGCTGATTGGATGATGGCAATGTAATATAGGCTTGCTCCCTATTACATGGGCCTTAAAACAGAACTGGCAAAATGTGGGCATCCTCCTTTTCCACCTCTGCCTAATCCCCCAGGGGAAACAAGCGTCGTGTTATGTTAATATAAAATATTCTTCACGTTATAACAAAACACCTATTTGCCTGCAGACAATAGGGCGTTCAAATGACCCATTGTAGTTAAGATGAGCTCATATGAGCAACAGTTGCAACATTCAATTTGCATACAAAATCACAGCTCATTATTGTGCCACCCTAGTCTTTCATCACGGGCTATTTATTTTCTTACATTATGCTGGGTGGCAAGCAGTTGGCCCACTAGCTCGCAAGTGGTTACAGCCACGTATGGGCAACAACAACACCAGAGATATTGAAAACACACTTTCTAAACATGCATATTACAAATTAGAGGATTATATTCATATAGGATTATTATATATTAAGTTGGCTGAATCATCCCAGCGCTGATTCGTTTTCTCCCCTACCAATCGTTATTTCACCTGACACTGTTTATTTTGCTTATATTTATGTATGTATGTATCTATCTATGTATTAGTTTACTTGAATTTTTCCTTTTTCGAGTTATCTATCCCTGATGTTGCACCTGCCATGTTTTGTCTCTGCATCACCCTAAGGTTGACTGGTAGAAAATGCCTCAGGCATTAAGTCCGCTTTTGTACAGTATTTTTTTACTTGTGCATAAAGTTTTAATAAATAAATAATTTATATTTAAAATATTTAATTATATTTAATTTTAAATATTGTTCTTATCAGTAACTTAAATCATAATTATTTAGTATTGACATTGTAGCATTTCGTTAAATATTGACATTACCTATTGCTTTTTATTAAAATATAATATTTTAATTAGTTTTATTTGACATTGTTATTAAAGAATTATTATAAATTAATTTAGTTAATTGGCATAAGCCACTCATAAATGTATATTTGTATGCCAAATGGCAAAACATAGAGAAACTTTAATATTATAATAATTGTAACATCTTGCACGCTGTGTTAACCTGTGTTTACAAATAAAGATTATTGATTGATTGATTGATTGATAAGAATGCTTGGAAACATACTGGTCCTTCTCCATAGGACAATCTAGAGTCTAAATAAAAGCAAACTGGTTGCTAATTTAATTGTATGCTTAATTTATTATTGAAGTGAAAACTTCTTTAGGCGCGTTGAGCACTTTTTGGGTGAACAAAAATCATGAAACTCGCGTAATCGTCACCGAACGCTTTCCATGAGCTATATGTATACTGTGTATGTATGTGTAATTTTTGGGTGAACAAAAATCATGGTACTCGCGTTATCGTCACCGAACGCTCGAAATTTAATAATCTAATAGCTCAACGATACAATTCACAAGTTACTTAGTTTTCACTTCTATCGGCAGTCCGCAAAGACTGCCCCGTTTTTAGAGTTCTGTACTTCAAAAGGAAAAAACGGAACCCTTATAGGATCACTTCACTGTCCGTCTGTCTGTCTGTCAGTCTGTCAAGATCCTTTTTCTAAGGAACGCGTGGAGATATCAAGTTGAAATTAATATCATATACGAAGGTTTATGCTCTCTTAGAGCTCTGAAAAATCAAGGTTCTATGTCAACGCAATAAAAAGATACCTACAGCCATTTATGCGATATTCGCAAGTAAATCAAAACCTATATGGTACTTGCCGTTGACCTAGAATCATGAAATTATTACAAGTAAAGGAATAAGTCCGAAAATTGTTAATTTGTAGTTTTATCACATAAAAAAATCGTTTTTGCGTTTACAAACTTAAATTTGCAGTTGGAGAATTGATCGTCACGTATATTATATGAATAGGAGAAAAAAATTCAACTACTTTGTACGAAACCCTTGGTGCGCGAGTCAGACTCGCACTTGCCCGGTTTTTTTTTATGACATTGTCTTGGATCATACCCCGAAACGGTACGAAGCATTCCTTGAAATACACAGCGCAGACATAATATGCGTGCCCTGGGGCATACTTAAAGGATGAGTTACGGAAAATTGACGAAGGGTGTCAATTTGCTTTACAATTAATTTCCCTGACTGTTCATATACAAGGTACTAAGAAACATTTCAATACATACATAAATATCTGTAGCCTGTGTTCCTTGCCAGTCTTAGAGCATACCCCGAAACGGTACAAAGCATTCCTTGAAATACTCAGTACAGACAATTTGCGTGCCTAGGGGTATATACAGGTGAGGTTTTTACTGGCACGTACGTGTCAACTCAAGAAACTGAGAAAGCATCTAAAAACTGAATTTCAGGGGGCCAAGTCTACCTACTAATTTACAAATGTTGCGAGGTTGGAAATGGTCTCACCGTTGCGAGTTTTTTTGACAGATTTTGCATGCATTACCAACATACAATACCATTACAACGTTTTTGGTTTTGTTTTGTTGAAATGGTGCATTACGTTTTATCTGTGGCATCTTTACACAGGTGTGTGTATTTTACAACTTGTATACCTATTCATCATAAACACGGGAACCATTTTCATAAAACATTTTCATAAATGTCGCTACTTTTGGTTTATTTCTTACTAGCTGACCCGACAGACTTCGTTCTGTCAAAAGCTATTTGACTGTGGCAGTTTGTCTACGCGCAAAGGAAACTACCTGCCTACCCTACCCTACCTTACCCTATCCTACCCTACCCTACCTACCTATCTACCCTACCCTACCCTACCTACCTACCCTACCCTATTCTACCCTACCCTACCCTACCCTACCCACCTACCTACCCTACCCTACCCTACCCTACCAACCCTACCTACCCTACCCTACCTAACTAAAACCTTATTTTTTTTTTTGATAAAATCTATTCTCAGACCTACCAAATGATCACTGACACGTTATGTCAAACGCCATAAAGTTACATTAGAAGATAGAGTTACCTACTTATTATTACAATAAAAATGTAAATATGGTCGTTTTATTACAATTTTTTTTTTTAACTTTCTTAAATTTTTCTTACATAAGAACCTTCTCCTGACAATAACAAACACAACAAAAAAATAATTAGCGAAATCGGTCCAGCCGTTCACGCGTGATGCCGTGACCAAGGGAAATAGGGATTCATTTTTATATATATAGATTAATGTCGTGATGGCCCTTTGGTTAAGGCCTCGCCTCATGCATGAGATTATCGTTCAAATCTGGGCAAGTACCAATGTGACTTTTTCAATTCATAATTATTCTGAGTTTATCTTTGTCATTACTGACATCGGTAAAGGAAAAACAACAGTGAGGAAATCTGGACTGTATAGTTAATATAAGTCTGAAATCGCCAACCCGTCTTGAGCTAGCGTGGTAATCAATGCTCGTGCTTTCTCTATGAGAAGAGGCCTTTGCCCTACAGTGGGACATTGTTATAGGCTGGTATAATTTATATGAAGGTATCTTTTGATCACTAACACAAAGCACAATTGCTAAAAGGATCCTAATCGAAAAAACTCACTCTGTAGACTAGTGTCTTGCTACTAGCCAGCCGGTTCTGTAGTCTTATTTATAAACATAACGGAGCATGAAGACACAATTATCATATGTAAATAAATATATTCAGTATACACATCATTTATAACTATACCTACAGTAAATTCGCTCTGCATGTCTGTCTGTTTGACCGCTTAGTTCTTCTAAACTAAAAAGAAAAAAAAAAAAAAAAGTTGTTGCCTCAATCAAGATTTTGTTTAGATTGACTAAGTGACTTGTGTGCATCTGAGCCTATCAAGCACAATGATCACAGCTACTACTTTTATTTGATTGAGATTTGAAACGGGATCTTGATTGAAGTTATCACAAAACCTATTTGCAGCAATCAAGTTAAAACATAGTTGCTCCAACCAAGATTATTAGATTAAAGTTTCAATGATCTTTATTGAAGTAATCAAAATGCTTGATTGACACAACTTAACTTTGTCACAGTTAAAAAAAATTTAAATTGTCTCTTTTTTAACTCTTCTACAATGATGTCATGTTAAGGGTAATCGAGAAATTTGTTTGAGCGTTCAATCATTTGAACTAGTATTGCTGCAATTATGTCGTGATGATCAACTTAACTAAGATTTTGATTAATCTAAACAAGATATCGTCAATCAAGCTAAAAAGTCACTTGATTCGAGTGTATTTTTTTCAATGTACACAAAGGATTTTGATGCGGTTTTCGCCATCATTTAGAGCATTTAATCCGGAAGGTAGCATGTGTATGGCCATACACCTGCACACTAAATAGCATACACTTTTAATCACAATTAGAAAGTTTTGAAAGTTTTTTTTTTTTAACTACTGTTAACCATGAGAGGTTGAGACTCTTTAACCGGACTTACCTGTGGTTGCCTTAAGCTCCTAACGAAACTTAATGCCTCCAGCCAGGGTGTAAACACTTATAAACTAAACGACTGCGCGCTAAGGGCACCCCCTTTGGGATAAGAACCTCGGCTTAGGGCAGAGTCGGAGGGAGGATGGCAAGGAGTCGACGGTGGCTGGATAAAATCAGGGTTATGATTATTATCAGGGGGATTTAAAGCTACTGGTTCAGCTATAACGCGGGCTGACGCTTGCGCTTCGCTTACGAGCAAGGGTCGGGGAGGACTATTTAGTCGGGGATTTCGCGCGGGGCCTCGGCGGCGAGGTCGGAATGACGATCGTGTAGTGTGTACTCTCTTTCGAACTGTACTCGTTTGCTAATCCAGTGCTTTATAGGTTTGAAATATTCGTATGCTCAACAATGTAAATAACGCAATGAACATGGTTGAACTGTCAAAATAAAACCCATTGAGATCAATTATCATTTTATGAGTGTAAATTATTCATTTTCAAATTTTTATTATTCATTCCGTGGTGCCGGACCACCCTATAACAACGAACGAATAGCATCACCCTATTTCCTCCCGTGGGTGTCGTAAAAGGCGACTAAGGGATTTACTATTTTTTATTTAAATTTTACGACGGGTTTGCTCTTGACTCTAGTCTAGGTCAGAGGTGACAAAGACAAAGTCGACGATGGAGTGAGCTTACCCAGAAGAAGCCTGTTCGCTCTCACTTTGAATAGATAGGGTTGTATGCGTTCGGAAACATAGTCGCAGGCAGAGAGTTCCACTCCTTTGCTGTGCGCGTTATAAAAGACGTTTGAAAACGCTTAGTGCGAGTTGGTGGAATATCAACTAGGTAGGGGTGGTCAATTGCAGTGCGTCTAGATGTCCGATGGTAGAAGAGGGCCGGTGGAATGAGGTCGAGAGAATGGGCAGCAGCGTTCTCTATGCATTTTTAACACCATACTGCGATCGCCAACCCGCCTGCCCAATTGGGGGAGGCCTATGTCCAGCAGTGGACGTCTTTCGGCTGAAATGATGATGATGAAATTATTCCATCACCACAGCTCTCAAAACGGTGAAGGAAAACATCGTGCGGAAACCGATATATCCTAGAACTAAATTTTCGAAGACATGTGACATCTACCAACCCGTACTGGGCCCGCGTCGTGGATTATGGCCTACGCCCTCTCACCGAAAGGAGTTCTGTGTCCCAGCAGTGGAAACATTATAAAAAAAATGTAGTTAAACAAATGTAGGTCTAAACATTTTATTTTATTGGATCCTCCTTTTAGGCAGATAGTGGTGCCGATTCCCTTGTTCACAAACTAAACTAAATTTAAGTTCAGTGCATATTTTTCTTTCTATTTCACTAAGAAAAGGACAGAAGATAAATTTTTGTTTAGTCCTGTCAAATTAATGTAAACAACTGCCATTTATGTAAATAAAACAGCTAAAATAAAAAAAATAAAAAAACCAGTAATGTATGTTGAAATACTCTAACAAACGACACGCGAAATCAGCTATTCACTTTCAGCCTAGGTACAAAGTTCATCGAACTCACTCGCTGCGCTGCCGTTCGCTACGTGCGTTTTGCCACGGTAACGATACATTGCGTGTGAGGTAATAAAACAAATCAGGTTTATTGGATTCCCATAATGTTCCTGAAATAATTTCAGGTACCGGTCTTCTTAGTATGATTTACTGAATTCACCCTATCAGGCTGCGGAGGGCTGTCCCTTACACCCTGTATAGTTTACCAGTGCAAAAAATAGCCTACACAAATGCTGATATTTTAATGTAGTAACGCCTGGGTTGTTAGCACCGCTACCACTGTGCTGACTGCCTAATAGAAGGAAAGAAAAGAAAGAATAGTAGATTTATTTGTCTCACAAACACGTTGTTATTAATTATAATTTTTATCCTCAACAGGTAAGCTCTTGGCTTTCATCTCACCTGATGGTAAGTGATAAGGCCGAAGGTGGAAGCGAGCTTCACCCGGAATCGTCGACCACAGAAGAACTGGCTATCTTACCTGCATCCATGACCACCATACCATGCCATACCATATTACCATACCATCCTTTGTTCGGTACTGGACAGATTCTTGGATTGGACAGATTAGTTAGTTCGGCAGATTCTCTACTCGACTGATTCGTGGATTCGTCATATTCTAGGGTTCGACGGATTAGCTATACGGCAGAAGTACAGGTGAAAACAAAATCAAATAAAATGCACTTTAATTAAAGAACAAAAAATCATATTTAACTTTTAAATATAAAATTAACCTTGCACAACTGTTTTAAACAATCAATCACGCTAACTTCATTCTTCATTGCTGCAGTAACAATTTTGTTTATTTGACAATTTTTTTGTATGAGTTTTGCATTACGCTGCTTCCCGTTGCAATAAATTTGTTCTCTTTTTAACTTTGTGTCTTGAAAACGGGATTCTTTTTTTAGCAATTGTATAAATAGATAGAGTGGTGGCTTAATGGGAAATCTTTTTTTTAGTCTCGCATGCCACCCTTCGATTGGGTTATTTGTACGAAAATTTTCATTATAACAAGTAAACACATTCTCGGTATACATTCCCATCCACTGAGTTGAGAAATAATTATTAAATGTATTATATTCCGGTGAGTCATTAACCAGTTCTTGTATACTTAATATTGCTTCGGGAACCAAAATCGGCGGAAGCAACGGCAGTTGCATATAAAGGCGCATGATATACTCTCCATTTTCAGTTTTATCTAATCCAGTATTTTGGCTCTTTTTAAGTATCGCTTTCCAGTAATGAAAGTAGCAGCCAGTTACTTTTACACCAGGATAAACTGATTTCACGGCTTGAATGGTTGCTATTTCAAAGTCGCACTTATAATTTTCAATTATCACGGAAAATTGGTCCCTTAAAATAGTGAACAATCGTTCATAAGTTGCCTGCGTTTTATTACGTAGAAGTATGTAAAGCACAGGAATAAAATTTATGGTATTGTCATCGTGAGAAATATTTATATGAAGACTGTAGACTTGATAAAAAGGAGTGGGGCATGTTTTAAAAGTGCCATCCCCGTAGTAACTCTTACTTTTTTTCAGATAGTCTTTCGCCAATCTTGACCCAAAAATCAAAATTTTGTCTTCGATTCCATCATCAAATAAAAAGAAATCACCCACTAGACTGTGCGGTAGCTTCAGAGATTTCATATATTTACAGTTTTTCGTATTCATTTTCAGGTAATTACATCTAGCTTTATACAACACATCCTTTTTCTGTACAAATGTTGGTTTATCTTCATCATTTAATTTGCAGTCGGCAGTGTCCAGAAAATCTTCAAATAATTTTGGGATTGGTTCGAGTTTTTTGCATACTAAGTCTTTACATTCGTCTATTAAACTGTCTACTACGTTTTTGGTAAAATCGGGCATGCACATATGACTAGACTCTCTAACAACTCGGTTTATTTTGTCCAAAGTGATAGAACTGCTGCATTCTGCCTTATTTACACATCGCCAGTTTGTAGTACCACATTTGTTATTTTTTACAAAATTGTATCTGTGTCCAGCATGTAAAACAACGGGTTTTCCCCTTTCACTTTTAATACATTTTAAATCCACTACATCGGTGCTCGAGCTGGCAAGATCCATTTCTTGCAATATTTTTATTCATGTCTCTATGCCACTTCACAACAAACAGGAAAACAAATGCCAATGGATTATTTGAAGTTGAATAGGTAGGCATAGGCTAAATGACAATAACTTGAAGTGGCCTGTTAGATAATTGAGTACCTATTCAAGGAATTTACATACTTAACCATACGAGTATATTAGTTGTAAATCATAGATTTAGAAAAATTATAAATAAGTAGGTATACCCTGCTAAGGCTGTTTTTTGTTAAATCTTTTTGTGCACAACTGTTCATTTTCTGTCGTATAGCTAATCCGTCAAACTCTAGAATATGACGAATCCACGAATCAGTCGAGTAGCGAATCTGCCGAACTAACTAATCTGTCCAATCCAAGAATCTGTCCAGTACCGAACAAAGGCATACCATGTGGTATCCGGCTCGAAGGACCATGTAGAAGATAGGAAGATATTCAATGATAATGCTGCGGATAAGGTGAAATAATTATATTGATCTGACCAAAGGTTTTATATAAAGGAGCGAGGGAGCACACGCGATGACCGCTAATCATGTACTAATTGCTCAATTGATATTAATTAATTATGTTACGAAAAACTGCTTAGTCGTTGGTAGTGTATGGTTTCATCGTACATTACCTCTAACTGCCGAAACATAACAATTTTTTTTTTCAATACAGTTGTTAAACATGGCGTACTTTCAGAGGCTATACCTAATTATGATTCGAAAATTAAATCTTTTGCATAGGCATCTTTCGTTTACGTGGTCGTGACTTTTTTTTACGAATTCGATCATTACTTTTGCAGTTGAGTTTTAAATTCATAAGTCAATTTAACAAGGAGTTTTCATACATAGAATAAAATGGGATAGATTTTATACGAGGAAAAATGAATGAGTCCGTATTTTAAGCATTGAGTTCTCAAAAGTCTTTTAAATGGTTGTTTTATATATTTAATTGCCAGTTTTAATTTAATTATTTTCACATCAACATTTTTCAAAAATCGAATAGGCTGTATAGGCTGTTTTCGTTGTAAAAAAAAAATGTCCAGTTGCAAAAACGCGCCATTATCTGGAAATTTTAATATTTTGTGTGAAAAATGTTTTTTTTTTCTTTTTGTTAATATGGGTACAAGTGATGAAATGGAATTAACTCCACCCAATATTTTATCTGAGGCGACAATTGCGCAAGATGAAATTTTGCCTCCAAAATCTCGATATGTGACTTTATTTTATTTTATTCTTTGATTTGATTTTTACTATTTCCCACAACTGTATTGAAAAACGGCGTGTGATACACGGGTGTGTAGGTTATTGCAAACTCTTGTCATTAAAAACCCTCGCTTACGGCTCGGGCTTGTTAATGACAGCTCGTTTGCTACTACTTACTACCTACTTTCCACGCTTGTATCATAATGTACTATTTTAATTTTCTAATTTTTCCTCCTATTTATTTACGTTACGTTACACGCTCGATAAGGGTCACAGAAATTCTATGTGTACCTTTCAACTTAGTCAGTCCAGTAGATTCGGAGCAAATCGGCTGTGACAGTCGAACAGGCAGATACACGAGGGTTCGGTTATTTCGTTTTGAAGTACGGAACCCTAAAAATGTACACAATAACAGGAAGTACAATTAACTCTCGGCTTCGTTAAGTGTCTTTTTAGACCCATTATAGTCCGTGCCAACAAAGTACGTGAGACAAAGTGACGAAAAGGTAACAAAAGATTCTTAAAAGGATGAGCAGCGTAGCGTCCTTCTGTCTACTGATAATTTAATTACACACAATGATCAGATCACCAACTTGTCTAAGAGTGGTTGTTATGGTATGCCTTTGTTTGACCTAACTAGACTAACTAATTTTGTACCTGCCATATCCGACAAATAAATGTCTTTGTCTTTGACAATGCGGCTGTTATTTGGATGCCCAAGTTTAGAAATGTAGATTTAAGGACTAGTCCTTAGAGTTTTAGATAATGAAGGACCTGTGGTTCGTTCTTTCCCAGCACTAAGAAGGAATAAAACAATACTGCCGTCATAAGAAAGAAGGCCGTAACTGACATGACACTGAATTTTATGACAAATGAGATTAAGATAGCATTTTCTTTGCTGATTCCGAATATGTTAACAACTCATTTTTGTCAAAATTTCCAGTTACGGCCTTCTTTCTTATGACGGCAGAATATTGAACGATGAATAAGTAAATTAAATTTGAATAGGTAACATTTTTAAGGGCAATAATCGTCGTTTATATAAGGTGTATCTATTCATACACGAAATATTTTAAAAGAAAAATATTTAGGTAAAAAAGCCATAACAATGATTTTTTTTAATGTAATTGTTTTTACTTTTACGTAATTATTACATATTAGCAGCCCGTCCCGGCTTCGCACGGGGTAGACAATTATTTATTTTTGGAAATTTGGATATAAAACACTTTTTTTCACAAATATTTTTATTTATTAAATAAATATTATTAGACATTATGATGTTCTTCAATATTGTTGTACATTATTTTGTTCTATCGCTAATAGTTTCGGCAGCGCATTCGACGAAAGACATTTTAAGACTCATTTTTCTACACCTTCAGTTACATTGTTCAAATTTTACCAAGGATTCCTAATTTTTTTCAAAATGAAATGTAGCTTATGTCAAATTGGAAGAATGTAGCATTCTATTGGTGAAAGAATTTTTTAAATCGGCCCAGTACTTTTTGAGCCTATTCATTACAAACATACAAAAATAGGTACAAATCTTTCCTCTTTATAATAAAAAAACTAGCAGCCCGTCCCAGCTTCGCACGGGGTAGACAATACGAAAGACATTTTAAGACTCATTTTTCTACACCTTCGGTTACATTGTTCAAATTTTACCAAGGATCCCTAATTTTTTTCAAAATGAAATGTAGCCTATGTCAAATTGGAAGAATGTAGCATTCTATTGGTGAAAGAATTTTTTAAATCGGCCCAGTACTTTTTGAGCCTATTCATTACCAACATACAAACATACAAAAATAGGTACAAATCTTTCCTCTTTATAATATTAGTGTAGAAAAAAATATAAAATATAATATAATATATAATATAATATAATTATATTATATATAAGTGTAGATGTAGATTATAATTGCTTTAGACATTTTGCAAAAGAAACCTTTACTTACTTATTCTATGAATGACCCGCCCGGACGCGACAACGGTGGCGGCGCGAGCGCGGTGCCTTTTGATAATAATTAATCATCATATCAAGTACCTAACTTTAAATTATTTAATTTTCTTTCTTGCCCGTTCTTCTCCATAGGTACCTACGCTTTGGAATGGGCATGTAGCTGCATGTAGCTTCATTTTTCATACTGACCGACTCCTTGACAATTCAAAAGTGCCTGTAAAAGGTTTAATTGAAATGAATGATTTGAGTTTGAGTTTGAGTTTGAACTCTGTTCTAAGAACAGAATGACCTCGATTTGCCACGATATTTTAAACAGTCCGCGCAGAAATCTAGTAGCTATTATAGCTTTCCAATAAAATAAAAAATTACTGAATGACTTTAATAGTGAAAGTTTTATTTTATTTATATATATTTTTCTAATTAACAGAATATACAATATATGTCGCAACTAACTATTTACACTAGGTACTAAATTAAAAGCCTAACAAACTAAATATATAAAAAAAAAAACAAAAAAATACAATAATACTGAATGACTTAAAACACAAATAAATTAATAAAAGCTCCTACAACAATAATTTAAAAACAATAAAATCTCACAAACAAATGCACATCACTATGCAACTCGTGGGAAAATGCTGTTCCATCAATCAATTACTTATCGATTGCACTAGAAATCGTGATTCGTGTGCATATCGATATAAAAGCGTTAATTTACATGTCAACGGGTCGTTCGTGTGTAATTATTCATGATTATAACATCGCCTACGCATACGTACAATGGCTGCGGGCGTCAAGCCTACGCGAACTGTGAATGGGCGACGGCGGGCGATCAATGAAACTAGTGTGTTGTTCAATCGATTGTTGTTATCGGTGTTGGTATCGATTGTACTTATCGATATGGGAACCGATTTGTTTGCTGCTTGTGGATTTGAGAGTGATGTATGGTTATCATGGGGCTGGGTTTTTATGAATAGGGTTTAATTGATTTGATAAAGATTTATTACTGGTCTATTCGTATACTAGTTCTTGAAAGCTGGCCAATATGTTAACAATATTATTTTAGTTAAATGGAAACAAGCAATATAACCTATGACAGAGTCGCTTAGCGTGACAATAGCGGTCATTGACCCACCTACATTTTCTAGAATATTCTTCGTAAAAAAACTGAAATAAAGTCCGTTAACGTCCTGAATCAATATCTATCGTGATCTTTGCGTGTTCCAATAACGAAAAACCATACATAGTGTGTTGTTTTGGTTCTTACGAAGAGATATTAGAGAAAGGGCAATTATCGCTATTACCGAAAGGCTTCCGCAGGCAGGTGCGACGCGATTCTGGTAGAAAAATCTCTATGAAGTTTTCATATAAATTTTTCTACTAGTGTCGCGTCGCGCGTGTCTGCGGGAGCCTTAAAGCGACTCGGGTATACCTACTAATCTTATAAGAGGGTTGAAACTAATAATACGATATCTCTTTGGTAAATTAATAATTCATATAATATAAAACATAATACTAACAGCTACTAATAAATCGATCATTTCGATAAATATCTGCAAAGAATGCACTAGGTGTAACATAATATCCAAGATTAGAATCTATTAATTTCAAATATATTTTAATTAATTCACTGCACTGAATACATTCACCAATATTAAATATGCATTAAAACATCATCAAAATTTGACAGCACCCGATTTCAATAGATCGACTCTCGACAACTTTTTATCGATAATTTAACATCACTATTAAGCACCAACGTTGGATATCCACGGATTACCATAACCTAGTGTTGTAATCTCGAATTTTACGTTCGGTGTTGGTATCACGGAGAATTTTTTAGTCCCATTGAAAATAAAATGTTGTAATATAAAAGTAATAAAATTGTATAAAGCTTTGACTGTTAGTGACAGAAGTATAATAAAGGTAAAATGCTAAATAGGACAGTCTATAAACATTATGAATAAATTAAAAGTAAATTCTTTGAATTCATGGGCTTAGTATTAGTAACATTCAGTAGGTACGTACATACCTATGGAACAGAATTATATCATTATTATCATATACAATGGAATATAGGTATAAAATATGGGCTCTTTAGTCAACTCATCCCGCGGGATAAGTTCAATTATCCCGCGGGATGAGTTGACCTAATGATTTTTTTAATCGGGCAACTGATCCCATTGGTACATTTTATGATTTGTACAGACACGTCAAAACTGTTAGACATTAGATTTACGAAAACGTGACTTTTAATCAAACGGCTGTGATTTTGGACTAGTTCTAAGTAAATATTAATCAAAAGACTGATTTGTTGATTCTTTAGTTTTATATATTGATTTTGAATTAATACAAACATTATAACTGTGATTTTCAGTTGTTTAATTTCACTGATTGTGTACGTTAACACCAATCATGGGTAATTGTAATATTATTTAATTTTAATTTGTTTTTTAGTAATATAAATCAAACGACTGTAATTTTAACCACCTTCACATAGTGTTAAGCAAATTTTAATAAAACAGCGGTGATTTTTTATTGTTTACATTGTTATTTACGAACCTAAATAATAATCAAAAATGTTTTTTTTTTTTTAAATTTCAAATCTTCAAATGCTTGTATGAATGGAATGGGTTCTTGTTGTGGATTTGTATGTTGGACTTCTCGATCAAAAGTCCGATACCGTTAGGTTAGTCTACTGCCGCTTCAAATTTTGACACTACTTATTTACATTTAGTTTTCTGTTTATTAATCAAACGACTGTGATTTTTTAATATATCAGTATAACCAAGCCATGGTGTGTTATTTCTTTCCCCAAAGAATTTTGTACACGTGTGTACATATTTATATATAAATAATAATCTTTTCTAAAGTGGGATCAGTTGCCCAATTCAAAAATTCATTAGGTCAACTCATCCCGCGGGATAAGTTCGAGCGGCCTCAGTTGACTAAAGAGCCAAATATGTACGTTTGTTAACCTCAAAAGAGGTTAAATAAAGTTGCCATTTTAGTGTTCCAAAAAAGTATTGCAATATGATTCAAATTAAAGGCGACGATAACTGACTTTTAATGATTTTATACTGAAGATCACGTCTAAACGAGTAGTGTTAATAATTTGGAAAAAATATATGTTTAATTAGAGTATTTTCTTAATAACTTAATATGTGAATATTTTAGATTATATTTATATTATAATATAGTGAAATTAATTTGTAAAGTTACGTGTAACACGGATAAAAAACTGAGAATCACGCAAAATCTATCAAGCTTATTTTTCTGAAACCTTCACCTTTTTAAAGATAATTTCATAATTGATCTTTTAGTATACGGGTTTCATTAAAATACCTTTTGTTTAATGTATAATAAATTAATCATGCGTTTTGTTTGGGACACCGCTCCTGGGGCCTAAGTCTACTAATTTACAAACGTTGCAATGGTCTCGCCATTGTGAGTATTTGACAGTGTTTGTATGGCAAATCTGTCAAAATTTCACAATGAAGAGACCATTGCAACGTGTGTACATTAGTAGACTTGGCCCCCTGGATGGGCGCCAAGGAGTTCTATCACTGGCTGGACGTACGACGCGTTGCGTGAGCTCAGTACAGAAAACGCTAACCACTCAAGGTCACTGGCATATATCTGGGCCTTAAGAAGGAAATGAAGATATTTTCGTCCTTGGGTTCATAAATGAAATCATAATGATAAATGCAGAGTTAAGTGAAGTTATTGACTACTTAGCTGCTGCGTACTTCGCCGTTATTCCGTATAACATCAGCTATCTGCCAGTGAAATTTCCGTTTAAATCGGCCCAGGCGTTTCGGAGATTAGCCGGAACAAACGGACAGACAGACAAACAAAATAGTTTTTTGTTATAAGTACCGTTTAAACTTTCATACATACTTGCATTTCGTAAAAAGCTGTTATTTTGACATTATAAACAGAAATTCAATTTTATTTTCATATAAATAAACTTTATGATTATGACTTACACTCTGATAAATGTACGACATTATGCCTTGTATGGAATAGTATCAACAAGTGACGATGCGAAACTGCGCTGAGCACCCTAGACAGTCAGCCCCGCGTCTTTTTAACCGACTTTCCAAAAAGGAGGAGGTTATCAATTCGGTTGTTTTTTTTTTTTGTGACCTCAGAGCTCCGTCTTTTATGAACCAATTTTTATTAACTTTGCTTGGTTAATTTTTGAGTTAGCTTCGATAATACGTATTAAATCCACTTCGTATAAGTATCTTGTGTCACTGTTGTTTGTGCGGTGTAGCAAGTAGTGGTAATCGAATTGTTGTGGGATAGGTATCATAACTAAAAAGGAAAAATAAAAAAAACATTTTAACAAAAAAAAAAAAATACGACTTTAAAAAAATTAAAAAAAAAGTCAAAAATAACTTTATTTTCGGAAGTCGGTGTCAAAAAACGAAAATACAGAACCAAGAACACCGACTTCCGAAAATAAAGTTATTTTTTTGAAGTCGGTTGTTTTTTTTAAAAGTTTTTTTAAGTCACGACACGAAGCGACGCGTGCTTTACTTGTGGTTACCACAAGCAAAATACACAAACACGCTGCGAATGTGTGTGTAAGCGCAGGAGCTGTCGGTTAGGCATGGGCAAAGTGTATCATTTTAGCAATTGGAACATTTGCATCTGTATCACTGAAATGATCTGAAACACTGTTATGTTTCATTTGGATCATTCGGAACATCGGCTCAAAGGATGTAAAATACTTGTTAGCGCAAACATGATATGCAAAAAATTACCTAAAGTGTTAGTCATGTAAGCGCCTTAGTAGTAATTTTTATGTGCATGAATAACGACAACAAAAAACTGCGAGTATGAGTGATACACATCTCATTTGGTATCTTGTTCTGATTTGTATATATTGTAATATGTCAGCCGCTCACTTGCGACTCACTATACCCAAAGTCTCAAATTCAGATAATTTATCGTAATGGTATTTCACATAAAATGACGAAAAAAAGGTTCCATTTTCTTTTAAGTACTAATTTTAATAAATAATAATTAAAAAATAATCATACCGTAATTATTTTTATAAAATTTTGGTTTTAAACAAAGTTATTAAAAAAAGGAGATTTTTTGGTAGAAAATATTTTATGATACTGGTAACAATGCAGGAGATCTAAACATTTTTATTTTTTTTACGTCTTCTACAATACTAATATATACTCTCATTTATAGATTCATATTGTAAGTAGCATATCTAGCCATATTTTGGATGAAAACGGCTGTAAACTGTTCGAGTGGAAATCGATTTTAAGAGGCCTACGTCTAGCAGTGGACTTAAAAGGGCTGATTATGACGATCATAGCCCATGTCTCCAACACACTACACAAAACATCGTCGACCGTAGGTTCAATTGAGGTAAGGGACAAAATACGATTTTTCAGGAGAGGCCGACAAAGTTTTTTTTCGGACTAAATCGCCCATAACTTTTTTTGTTATTAACCTTTTTCGGATCTGATTTCGCACATAATCTTTTATTTTAGTGCTCTATCTACCTGTGTAAAATTTATTTAAATAAGTTATCTATTTAAGAAAATAGATGTCCCTTACACCAACGTATTTTGTTAGTAATGTCCCTTACTGATCAAGTATCTTGTAGTCCCGTCCCTTACATTAAATTGACCTCTACGTTGGATCAAAAATTGTGGAAAAATTGTGAAAAGATAGTGTAAATCACTTGTTGAAAAAATTCATGAAAAGAAATACAGTGTAAAGAGATTGTTGACAGAAAATTAAGTACACACTTTTGGCGTACGGATATCTTAAATTTGGAAATCGTTACCTACCTTACCTTATCTTACCTTATTTGATTCGATTGGTGGCGGTAAATACAACATTTTAAGTTGCTATATTGCATAGTTTTTCAAATACATTGTTATTATGGGGCTGATTCGAAATTTGGATCCAAAAAATCAGTAGGGTAAGGGACATTTTTCTTAAGCTAGAATTTTTTCATATACACCATTCGAAAGAGCGAAAAATTCTGAACAAAACTGTATACTTAGCTCATTTTGGGTATTTTGTCCATTACGTCAATTGAACCTACGGTCGACGACATTGTTTGGCACCGGTATTTTGTTTGCATAGTTCTTATAATTAATTCACTTTTATTTTGTAGATAATTATTTACAAAAAATAAAAATGATAATATGTTTTGCACCACTGTCCTGTCATTTTGACAGTGACATTTCTTGACATTACTTTGTTTACATAAATTATCTGAATTACAGACTTTGGGTATAGTCAGTAGTAAAGTAACTTAGTGTGTCTCAGTCTCCCTCTCTCGCTCGCTGCTCAGTCGCCAAGCGACGCAAGCGACGACGTGATGCCTCGTGATAGCACAGAGCAAAGTAATGTAATGTTTCAGATCCAAATGATGTGTTTGAAATGTTGTTACTGAACCAATCTTTTGAATCAGTTCAGTGATCCGGTTCCGTAAAGAGTTACACACGCCTACTCTCGGTATCGTCCGAGACATGGGCTAAGTCGAAAGTGTGTGTGTTATGTGCTGACGCTACTCTTATTCACACATTCACAGCGTGTTTGTACACTTAGTTACCACAAGTAAAGCGCGCGTTTCTTCGTGAGATAAAAAACAGTACCACCTCGCCACAGAGTACGGACAGAAGCAAAGCTAAAGAGCGGTTCTAGTGGCCGAGCTGGTGTAAACCGAATTATTTTCGTACGCGACGAAGCCGCCAGTGGTACGCACACACGCGCCTCGTTCTTGTAGTAGTGTATGTATCAATCATAGCGCGGTTTTATGAAGCTTTGCCTCTGTCCGTGTTCTGTGATCTTGCTGGCCAATAGTTGTATCACAGCGCGAGCTATTCTAATTTAGTTGGTGCCGTTACTGAAGAAAGATAAATTATACCTACTCGTATCTTTCCCTTCCAATTTAAGGAAGACAATGGTGCCGATTCCTTTGTTCACAAACTAAACTAAATTTAATTTCAGTACATCTTTTTTTTTCTATTTCATTACGAAAAGGACAGAAGATAAATTTTAGTTTAGTCCTGTCAAATTAATCGGCGCCTGTCACTACTCCGTCTATGTTTAGACGTGATTAAAAACTTGCCGACAAAAATTACGTCAATTTACGTCAAGCGCTGATTAATTTGACAGGACTAAAAACTAAAATTTATCTTCTGTGCTTTTCTTAATGAAATAGAAGGAAAAAGATGCACTGAACTTAAATTTAGTTTAGTTTGTGAACAAGGGAATCGGCAACAATGTCCATTGTCTTATCAGTGATGTAGAAGCCAAGATATAAATCCTTGATTGTATAGCCACTGTATACATTGAATCACACTAGAACCGTGACTTGAAAGGCCCTTTTGATTAATGCAAGTTATTAAAAATATTGCTTCATATAAATGAGGCAACCGTGAATAGCAATCAGTGCTCTGCTAATTATAATTTATTGACCACAAACACTAATTGAGGACCATGGAAATACGATGAAAGATGAAAATGGATATGGTTGGTGGAGACTATTGAAAACGGGATTTCAAAGAGATGTAGGTACCCAAAGAATTAATGTGAAGATACTACTATATCTCAATAAAGATTCGAAAATAATGGTCCTAATTCTGAACAGTGTCTTGGTTATAGATGATGAAGTAATAAGCCTGTTAGACACTAAGACCTGAAACTACGTGTGGTGTCTTGTTTACTACGTAACCTTAAAAAGCTGTTATTTTGATATTACAAACCAGGGTTCGAAAAAATCCGATTTATATAATACTAGCAGCCCGTCCCGGCTTCGCTTTCCGACCTCGCCGCCGAGGCCCCGCGCGAAATCCCCGACTAACGAATAGTCCTCCCCGACCCTTGACTGTAAGTGAAGCGCCAGCACGCGTTTTAGCTGAGCAGCAAGTAATCAAACAACAACACTGATTTTATCCAGCCACCGTCGGTCCCTTGCCACCCTCCCTCCGACTCAGCTGCCCTAAGCCGAGGTTCGTACCCCACAGGGGGTGCCCTTAGCGAGCAGCAGTCATTTAGTTTGTAGTTTTTACGCCCTGGCTGGAGGCATTAAGTTTCGATAGGAGCTTAAGGCAACCACAGGATAGCCCGGTTAAAGAGTCGGAACCTTAGTGGTTACACTCTGAGATGCCCTAGATTAAAAAAATAAATAAAAAAAAAAAAAAAAAAAAATAAAAAAAAAAAAAAAAAAACGGCTTCGCACGGGGTAGACAATTATCATTTTAAGACTCATTTTTCTACACCTTCGGTTACATTGTTCAAATTTTACCAAGGATCCCTAGTTTTTTTCAAAATGAAATGTAGCCTATGTCAAATTGGAAGAATGTAGCATTCTATTGGTGAAAGAATTTTTTAAATCGGCCCAGTACTTTTTGAGCCTATTCATTACAAACATACAAACATACAAAAATAGGTACAAATCTTTCCTCTTTATAATATTAGTGTAGAAATATCAAAAATCCGATTTTATTATATATATCAGATATATGTACATATATCCAGGCCAAGAAAAAGAAGCGAATTTCATTCTGTAACGGGATTAAATACTTAAAAATGTGAAAGGAATTTGTAAAATAATATAAGTGTCAAATTACCACATTTTTTATTTAATAAAAGTAACAAAAGAATTAGTGTTTATTTGATTAAGAATTTTTTAATGAACACTTAAAAATCAAGTACCTATTATTATAATAATCTTCATTTGTTTGTGAGCTGCGAAATCAACTAATTTTAATAATTTTTTGTAATCATAAAAAAAGTAAAAAGTAAATTATTCTAAATTGTAGTTTTTCGCTACGTGTTGCCAGGGTAAACATTAATCTCCAAAATTTTTATTTCGGAAGACAGGAAAAAATCAATTGATATATATCAAGATAAAAATCAATTGATATATATCGTGATATATATCATGATATATATCCGCTGATATATATCGGCGAACCCTGTTACAAACAGACACTGTATAGATTTTATGGTGGATGTTTGAGATACATATCACTGTTTAAAACAAGGCCTATGAACGTTATTAGGCCTGGCATTAGGCAAAGTTGATACTACATTTACTGTCAACCCTAAACCGACGTCCTACAACATCATGATGCACAGATTTGGACATCCTAGGTTACAAATATTCTCAGAAATATAGACCAAACTTGCAAATCCCATCTTAAAAGGCGTTGACTGATTAACTATGCTATTCATCAGTGTTGATATTAATCACATAAATAATGTCTAGACACATTAATTTACGATCTTTATCATTAGCGGGATCAACCTTGAGATTTGGTGTGCCGGATCGAAAAGTTAAACAGTGGTCTTTGAGATCATTTCCTGTTTCAAATTTTAGTAAAGTGATAACTCTTTTATATTATCATTGATATCGTTTCTGTAGTGCGTCAGGGATGTTCGCAGATGCGCATGTAGATTGCTTTTACGCAACAATGCGTAAAAGGTGCGCTTCCCTGGTGCACAGGGAGGGGAGCAGCTCCAACAGTGTTTTAAGCTTGGTTGCGAGTCGCCTGGACTGTATTTACGTGGGTCACTGTTGTGCCGTCTCTCATGGGATGTCACAACGGTAACCTAACGTTATTGATTGTTAATCTTATTGTTTTCCATGTTTTTGTTTAGTGTCTGTGCTTACTAACATAGCCGTAAGTTTTACTAACATTCTTGTTGAGTCTTGGTTACTCCAATAAAACAAATTCTATTCTATTGATTGCTAGAAACACAGGACCTGTCGATGTGGCGACGCTTGGGGGAGATCTTATGATCAGCAGTGGACGCTCTTTCGGCAAAAATGCTGACGATGAGAATAAAAATTGATACTCTTACATCGCTGACTTTATTTTGGTGTATACGGAATAAATTATGTTTCAGTTTCTTTTCTGCTCCAGTTTAAAAACGCTTATCTTGGTATCATGCTTTTCTATGGAAGCAGCAAAAAAACAGCTGATTTTCTCTTTACTTATACTCTGTATTTGTTTTACTGTAATAAGGTCAGGGAATCAACAGAAGAAAACTAAGTGCCTTTTAGTGGTGATTTTCTTTGCTTCATTAATATGATTTATGCGTCAAGTCATCAAGAGCGATAAAAAAAAGTATAAGACAATCCTACTTACTTACCACTAAATTCCAATTAATTTAAATATCAAAGTCACTTTTCAACATTTCAAACAAAGAAATGAAACAGATGTTTTATCAGACAAAGTGGATTTCAAACCAGTTTTGTATGATTTTATGCAAAATTACTTCCATGTTTGGTTTAGTCTACATTCGATCGCCTTCTAATGGAGAATATATTGCCTAACTTATTTAAATATATTGCGGGATATTTGTTATAATAATTATGTATTTTTAGAGATTGCTGCTTTGTTCATAAGCGGTAGCGGGTAGAATGTAGTGAAGCGACAAGCGACTAGGGGTATCTAGGGAGTCAAGCGAGTGTCTTGAAGCTTAATTTCAATATTTTGTCATGTAAACATATTATGGTATTAGATTTACAGAATATCAGCGCTGCGGCACTTATTTTTAAATGTCTGTGGTAGGAGCCTTTTGGCTTCGTACAGGACTCTGTTTTTTATTTATCATGTCATTTGGTTTAAATAGGTTTTCATTTTAATATATATATATATATATATATATTTTATCTTTTATATTTTATATTTTGTGAGTGTGAGAACGTTGTAGGCCTAGTAGAGTGTAGATTTGTTGGCACTTTTCTATTTTGTTAAGTACCTGGTAATTGTTGCAGGGCCTACACTGTCCTCCCATACCTATTAACACTGTTATTTGATAATATTGTAAAGCCAATTATTTTTAAAAGAGTCACCGTGGAGTTTCTTGCCGGCTCTTCTCCATAGGAAACGACTAATTGGAACCGTGGACTTAACTTCTGACGTTTCATAAGTGTCCATGTAGGTTTATGTGAAATAAAATATTTTGATTTTGATTTATTTTCTTATTATATTATTTTATTTTTATACTTTTGTCATTGTGTGATTAGTTTAGTTTGTCATCTTCCTGTGCGAGTCCCAATACATACTTTTTCTTTCTTTCTGGAAAGAAAGAAAGAAAAAGTAGTGTCTGTGTGGGTAGTTTTGTTTTAATTATTTAAATCTAGAAAAAAAACTAGATTTAAATAATTAAAACTTCCTATTATTAATATTTTTCTTAGTTTGTTTATTAAAAAACAAAACAGGAAAAAAAACAAAAAAACACCCTTCCTACATCAGGCTGTCAATACATAATTTGTGCATAATTACCGGAGATCGGAATAGCTAGGGCTAATTTACCTAAACTTCGAGGAAGGAATAGAATAGAATAGAATACTCTTTATTATGTACACCATAAAAATTACAGATATAAATGTAGAACTGTTACATAGGGTGTCACAATGGGCGGTCTTATCGCTAAAAGCGATCTTTTACAGACAACCTTTGGATGGATCAAAAAGTAGAAGGAGAGACAATACTGCAGGTATTTAGTGGTGTACCACTTACATATATACAATAAATACATATACACAAAGCACATAGATACTTATCCATATAAATAAATATATATATATATATATATACACACACAATAATAAACATGATACAAGAGCAAGGAACTTTAAGTAATGATGATGTTTAAGAAGAGAGGAAGTGATTTTTAACCAAAATTTTAAAAGTGGACAAAGATTGAGCACGCCTTATCGAGACGGGCAAGGCATTCCATAACCGTACTGCTTGAACTGTAGAAGACTTGTCATAAAAACTAGTGGAATGCATTGGCATCTCTAGTCTCAAGCTTTCCGATGACCTCAGATATCTATTATGTGTGTCATGAAGGAACTTGAAACGTTCTTTAAGATAAGAGGGGGTTTTAGGATTGAATAGAATACTGTAGAGCTGAAGTAAGATATGAGGATTCCGGCGAAGACGTATGGGAAGCCACTTGAGCTTTGTACGAAACTCAGAAATGTGATCATATTTGCGCAGGCCAAATATAAATCTAATGCAAAAGTTTTGAAGTCGCTCAAGTTTATCTAGTTGTGCCTCAGTAAGATCGAGATAACTGACATCAGCGTAATCAAGGATGGGAAGTAACAGGGATTGTGCAAGCGCAGTTTTAGTGGCAGTTGGAAGAAAGTTCCGCAACCGTCTCAGGGACATACCAGATGCAAAAATTTGCAAGGATGTAACATAAGAGTGGATAATACCTCCTTTAAAATCCCGGAATAATTATAATGACATTATTATTAACACAAACGGGATATTTACTATATTTATTATTTGTTATGAGTTCCCGATATTTCAGCGCTGTTGCAAGCAAAAAAAAGAAAAATATCCCGGTAAATATCCCGTTTGTGTTAATAATAATATTAGTGACCATGACAGTTTATAATAATAATGACGTTCAAATCCCGGGATTTAAAAATTTATATAATTAGATATTATACAATTTATTTAATTTATATTTATTGGTCTTTATTAATTTATAGTTACAAATTTTTGATTTGAAAAGTCATATAACATTTTGAGTATTCCGTGCTAAAATTATTAAATTAAAGAGCTTTTTTTTAGCAATTTTAGTACGTACCCATATTTTTTAAATATAATATGATTCTTCAAAACACTACTTTGTAACTGCGACAAGACAATGAGGCAGTCACAATTGGTAAAGTCTAAGTCAAATTCAAATAATTTATTTCAAATAGGCACATAAAAGGCACTTTTGAACGTCGTAGGTACCTCAATAACCCCGCTGTCGCCTATCACTGCATCCCATACAATTCACCGTTGCCTCCAAACAGAAACACGACCGTTCTGTCATTGTAGTCGCCTACGCAAGCGTGGGCGACGCGGCTCGCGAGTGAGCCAGCACCTTTACTTTCCAATTTTAGATGCTATATCATGTATAATGAGTTACTCGATTTGTAACTATGAATAATGAGATAAGTGGCTGATGTGCCGACTGGTTTTTCTGCTTGGAACTCTTTTTGAGGTCTTTTAAATTAACCTAGCATCTTATCTAGCTCTCTGAGACAATATGTAAAAAACACCGGCCAAGTGCGTATCGGAACATGCACAATGAAGGGTTACGTAGTTGGGATGAATTTATTCCAAGTACAAACTTAACATTGTGGTTGAAAAACATGTTCTCCCATACATTCCAACTGCAAATGTAAGTTTGTACGCATAACATGAGAGATTTACCATATTCTTTTACGACCATAGACTTCTTATAGGTTTTCCTGTAGTCTATAAGAATAGAACTATTTTCTGTATTTTAAAAATTTTAGGCTCATTGGTTTCGGAGATAAGGAAGAGAGGACTGGTCAAATTTCATCTTAAATAAAATGAAAATTGTTAAAAAAAAAAAAAAATACTCGAGATCCTCACAGTAAGCCCTTTCATTTGATATGTCACACAATAGTGTGCAATTTTTTTTTTAAATTTTCTTATTTTTCTCCCAAAAGTGACCCCTATATTCAAAATTCATTTATTTATGTAACATGTCCGTCGTCCGTGTTTGGGTCGCAGAAATTCAAATGTGTACTTTTCAGCTTAATCGGTCTATTAGATTCGGAGCAAATTGGGTGTGAACGACGAAGAGACAGACAGAGATAAACACGAGTGATCCTATAAGGTTTCCGTTCGGGACCCTAAAAATTGCTGGACTCTGGTCCAAATGAGAAAGGAGCTCAGCGTATTAAAGTAACGGTCTGAAACCTGAACGCGGTAGAAACTATTCCTAAGAACTTCTTTAAAAACCTAGAGAACCACTAAATGTACATTTTCTTCCATACAATTCCCACAGCAAACATTAATTGATTAAATGCATATTAACTCAAACACATACTTGGGAAGCTTTTCTTTGGTTTAAGCAAAAAGATAAAGAAATAAAACTCGATCTCAGTACACGTCGGCATTCCTTCTACGGCTCAGCGCAGTTTACAATGTGACAGTTCGATTGATTCGCATATATGCACCTGCTGTGGGATATGAATAAGACAAAGTATACATAGAGCGCGAAGCTTCTAGAATCAATATCTACAGCCTTTTTTTTAATTCTCCGCATAAGCTGAAGGCTTATAAGACAAGACAAATGAATACGATTTGAGAAAGACGTGGCTTATGGGTTTTGCGTTTGCATCAAATACCTACTTTTAACTAACTTTTAAATCATTCTCACTATCACTCTTCCGAGAAAAATGTTAAAAATATCAGAATCAACAGGTCAACTTTGTAAATTGCTTGTCATCGAAAAGTCCATTTTAATCACTTTTCAGAATGTCTTTCTATACAATAACAACCACAAACTGCGATCACCTATTTGTTTGCTTAGTCCGTTGGAAAAAAAACTCTACTCATAATATGTTAAGGTTCGATTACCTATAGCAATGAATTCCCATTGCTGTAAAAACAGCCATGGAAATTCTCACGCTTCAGTTCAGAGCGCCTCGAAAGTTTTTCTCCAGAGCGTCTTAGAAGATGTCGCAGGAGACTTTATCAAGTGATTCTGAAGAGTCGTCGACCTGTGAAGTCGAAGCGAGGTTCGGAAGGACTGACAGCAGCAGCTATACAACATGGCTCAAGTAAGAGTGTTCCATCCCCTAAAGTCCCAGATTTTAACCTTGGTATTAGATCCCAAGATATTGAGCAATGGCTAGGAAAAATGAATGAATGCACCAATATTTGTGATTGGAATGAAAAACAAACCAATAATTATGCATGCCCTTTAAAAGCTTTGTGGGTTGGCCAAAAAGTGGTATGAATCTTTGCCACTGCTCAATTATACGTGAAAATTACGGAAAACTTTTAGAAGAGATGTTTAGTCCTCGTTTGATTATGAAATAGTATAGTTGTGCAAAATATAAGTGTAAGCAAGAACAGAGTGTTTTCTTCAAAGTGCAAACCCCATAATGAGCAATTTTGTCACTTTTCCAGCCTCACCATGATCAATGGCTTGGCACATAAATTGTGTTTAAATGTTGCCAACTATGCAAGATGAGCTTTGCTTTCAAAACTACTAGCGCTCTGTACCTCAGCTTCATACTCCAACCCCCTATTGAAAGTAGATAGATCCCTGTTCAATACATCGCCTTGTATCGAAGATAAATGGGCAAGCACATACAATTGCTTGTAGTTATAAGCTATCGGCAATGATTAGTACGTGGCATGAATTATGTATAGGTACATAATGTAGTAGTGATGGAAATATATGTGTTATGTTTGATTTTACTTTGCCGTTGTTATGATATCCTGGTAGCAAGTGGCCATGGACATAATTTTATCATGATATCTATTATACTTCTTTTCTCCAACCAATTTTTCTGGATGCAAATCATCATTATTATTATCTTCCAGCCCTATATGTAGAAGCGTCATGTTTGATGTTACTTTGTGATTATTATGAGATCCTGGTAACAAGTGACCGTCGACATAATTTTATGAAGTGAAACTAATACACTTCTTCAACTCAAACTCAAACTCAAAGCATTTATTTCAATTAAACCATTTACAGGCACTTTTTAATTGTCAAAGAGACGGTCAGTTAGTCAGAAAGTTGAAGCTAGATGCCCATTCCAATACGTAGATCACTATGGAGAAGAACGGACAAGAAACTCCAAGGACACTCTTTTAAATCAAGATATTACATAATCCTGGGTACATTATTCTTGTTGCTTCTATATGTGAGACAATGTAAAAATTAATAAAACAATTAAAAATATAAAACTACAAATTAAAAATAAGCCCTGGCAGTCAAGAGATGACCAGTCCCAATTGACGGCGCCCGTTCACGAACATGACGCATGGATCAGCACCATCCAGCTCAACCATTTTGTAGGGAACCGAATGATCCAACACACGCGCCACCATCAGTGAAACATTTAAGTGAGCATGACATACTCTCAACTGCCATGCTCTTTCAAGTCAACATAAATCATAATAACATAATAATCGACTCCATGGTATTTCACATATACAAAATTGAAAAAATGCTGCTAAATTATACAGAACTATAGTTTGCAATGTATTTGAGAGATTAATAAAAATTTACTACCAAAAAAGAAAATAATTATTATCTATTGGAGTATTCAACAATAAAAACATGCTTAAATCTCATCATGCTTCTCCTCTCGTTTCGTATAATATGAAGAATAAGAATGTGGTATCTCGTTGTGATCGAAAATATCTAACCTAAAGGAAGAAAAAAAAAAAATTAACTTATTAGTGACATTTTTACTTTCAAATAATTATGGCTGTCAGATAATTATGCTACCAGTGGGACGTCACATATTTTTACAATAATTATGAGCAGATTGCAATATAGAAGGAAACTTGTTGCCAAGTGATTTTCAGACGCTTTCGATCACAATGTGGTATCACATTTATTTATTTAAGGAAAAACAAACAGTAGCACAATAAGAAACAGTCATAATATCTTAAATATTACAATTTAAACAATTATGCTACCCACTACGTTCTCCACAGATTACTATTTAAAGTATTTAAAAACTAGCTAGTAACACAGATACATACAATACCAATACAACAAATATTATCCCAGAACTCATAACTGGATTTATAAATTTATGAAAGAAAAAAACAAAAGAAAAAGTAAATTTGTGTGCGTACATTATTAACCATTACATCATTATACATTACTTTGCTGATCCTGGGTTGCTTGGATTTGCTTCTTAAATGCATTTTTACTAAGAAAAAGAATGTCGATTGAAGTAAACTCATTGTTACGAGTATATGTCTCAAGTAAACGATGTAGTGGTGAACGCGATCCAGCGTTGGATTAACAGAGGCGAGTAGCAAATAGTCGTCGAGTACGTACCTCACGTACATGAAATTGTTCGAGACATTCTTCTGAATTTAACTGAGTAGGCAGATATTTATGACGCAAAACATGTCCGTTAATATTGCATTGACACAATTTTTTAAAGCCAATGCAGGATCCAATATTTTGGAAAAAAAAATTCAGTTCTTATAAACTCTAGATAACAGCATAATTAATTAACTGAAAAATTTTAGTCATTCCTTGACTTTTCTAAATTTAACGCCAGCTATGGTCAGGATTCTTTGTTAAATAAAAAATAAAAAATGGCTTTTTTGCAATGTTTTTAATCTTATGATGTTTTAAACTGGTGTAGGAAGAATGGTTGTTTCGAAGGGAAGCCGCTAGGAATCGGGTTGTATGGAGGCTGCGCCCCTGCCTTCAACAAATTATCACTATACTTGCCATCATATATTAATGGATGATATTATTGGCGAGCTGTTCATAGTAATATATGCTCGTGACTGTACAATGAATTGAATTGTTTCGGCACCAATTTTTCTCATTATTGGTCATTGTAGTGGTTATTGTTAGTTCACGGTTTCAGCGTAATTCTTATCAACAAATATCCACGGAATTCGCAGATACATGTAGTTCCAATGTGGACACTGGAACAAGGACTGTCCTTTTCCAAATCTTTCAACGACCATAAAATTGCCGTCATATTGTCTTTATTTCACAAATATGCACCAAAGCTTTCTTGGTCCAAGACCAAAACAAGATGAAAAAATAACCACAAACAATAACCACACTCCATCATTACAAAGCACTGCAAAGCACACACAAAACTTAACAAAATAAATATAGGTATCGAATCAACCTCTCGTTAGTCGAGGTAGGCCGAAGAATCGTTGGAATCGATTGCAAAAACTATCGCGAGGCAATCGTTTATTGAACGTCAGTCAATGACCTAGCAGGAGACGTGGGAATCTTGTCCGAGTGACATTACTGGCTGGATTGTTCGACTTTTTGGCTTCTTTGAAGGCTGAGACGAATATTGTACTCCTAGCGGTGTAAACAGGGCGTAATTCTTTTGGTACTGGCTACGTATTGCTTGGCAGTTTTATGCCTAGGTATGTGAATTGTTAGGTTATGTTTAAGTGCTCGAATAAAGTTGACAGGAAGGCTCTAGCTAAACATTTTGTGCAATTGTTTTGTGATGTTACTTGAGTACAAAAAAAAACAAGATGGCGGCGTTTGTTCTGATTTTGGCTCCGCGCCAAAATAGTGCTATAATTGTAAGGATGCATGCATGGTTATGGACTTGAAATTAGAACAGTGTCATTAGTTTTTGAACGCATGGGCGGTTAGAGTCACCTTGCGTATTGTTCAATATTTTATTTGATTATTTGCATAACGTATATTAAGTTTCAGCTTATATAGGTTAAAACTTAAGAGTACATGACCTTGTTAGGGCGCAGTATGTATTATTAAAACTTAAATGAAAGCTATTTAGGTTAAATACTTAGTTAAAATTTTATTGCATAGCTACTATACTATAAAAATATCACAACATTCATTTTTTTTACTAATACATATCAATACTATTTTCAAACATACAAGTATACAGGTTGTCCCAGAAATCGACCAACATACTGTAGGTGGTGGAAGCTGTGGTCAAGCCCTCCCAAAATAACAAAACATTTTCCGCAAAATCCACATACATGTTTTTTCGTCACGACTGTTTAAAATTTATTAACAAAAAATATTTGAGGAAAAAAAAAAAAAACAAATTATAGTTAATTTATGTTGAATTTGTAAGTTTTTATGAAGAATTAAAGATAATTACCGATAGAGTAACTATTTAATATTTTGATGGAAAAAGTTATTAATAAAAAGATTATACATGAGAGTCGAAATAATGACGCATGGCGGTTATATTATTTTTTTTTTTGTTGAAAATCTAGTATGACTCGAAAACTATAAGATTTTGTGCAACGTATGTTTTATTATTTTGGGAGGGCTTGATTAAAGCTCTGTTTAAAATTTATCAACAAATAAATATTTCAGGAAAAAAATCAAATAATAGTGAATTTATGTCGAATTTGTAAGTTTTTATGGAGAATTAAAGGTAACTACGGTTTAATAATATTATGATGGAAAAGTTATTAATAAAAAGATTTTATTTACACATGAGAGTCAAAAGAATGACGCATGGCGGTTATATTATTTTTTTTTTTTTGTTGAAAATCTAGTATGACTCGAAAACTATAAGATTTTGTGCAACGTATGTTTTGTTATTTTTGGAGGGCTTGATCAAAGCTATCATTACCTACAATACGTCGGTCGATTTCTGGGACAACCTGTATGTATTTAACACAGCATTATTATTTGTTTTTTATCACAGCATGATATATCATGGTTTGTACTGATACATGAGAAGTAAAGGAAGAGTAAACTTTTAATTGAGACTGTTTGACTCATTATTTTCATCTATATTTCCATCATATATTTCCATCATTGTTAATTGTAGCTCCTGTAATGTTCATTTTGTAACTGCTCAAGTTTTCTTACCGTGGGCCTTTTTGGCTAAAAACTTGGTAATTAAAAATTTGTAAGTTTTTATGGAGAATTAAAGGTAACTACGGTTTAATAATATTATGATGGAAAAGTTATTAATAAAAAGATTTTATTTACACATGAGAGTCAAAAGAATGACGCATGGCGGTTATATTATTTTTTTTTTTTGTTGAAAATCTAGTATGACTCGAAAACTATAAGATTTTGTGCAACGTATGTTTTGTTATTTTTGGAGGGCTTGATCAAAGCTATCATTACCTACAATACGTCGGTCGATTTCTGGGACAACCTGTATGTATTTAACACAGCATTATTATTTGTTTTTTATCACAGCATGATATATCATGGTTTGTACTGATACATGAGAAGTAAAGGAAGAGTAAACTTTTAATTGAGACTGTTTGACTCATTAAGTCATCCATCATTGTTAATTGTAGCTCCTGTAATGTTCATTTTGTAACTGCTCAAGTTTTCTTACCGTGGGCCTTTTTGGCTAAAAACTTGGTTGAGTTATTGTAGGTACTCCATTTGGTTTAAACAGGGCTCGATCATTCCAAATCTGTGAGTCATCTCTGTTGTTGTGCACGACATCGAAAAGGAGGTGCTATTAGGTGTGTTATGTTTATTGTATAGTCTGTTGAATACACATCGATGGTTAAAACTACTTAAAAGTCTTATTTTAAGTAGGATGGTATTTAAAAGTACTTCAATTTTATTTAAAAGTACTCCCATTTCATTTACCTAATTTTGCCTGTGTTCCACCAAATATACTGAATGTGCACCAAAATATAACCTAACCTAACCTTTAATATTTGGTGCACGATCAGTATTTTTCGGGGAAGGATAAAATTTTAGAAATGCATACATAGATGTACCTTAAGATTTTTGGTGAACACAAAAATATTATCCTTTTAAGTAGGATGGCATTCACGACTCATTTTCATTGAAATTTGAAATTGAAAAAAATGTCGCTTATTACCTTTTAGCCGTCGACATGTGCTTTTAATATTGTTATTAAACAAAACTGACTTGTGGATATTTTTTAACGGATTGTAAACTGGGAACTCCACTTGATAAAGATATCTAAATAATGAATATTTTTACTTCAATTCAATTCAGTTTATTTATTATGCATGATACATATAAGTATTATATGTACCTATACACATATAAAATAATAAGTACATGCAATTCAATTTAAATTATAAAATACTAGCTTTTGCCGGCGGCTCCGCCCGCGTGGATGTCGTTTATGGCGTAGAAAAGTAGCCTATATCCTTCTCCATATACCAGGCTATATCTCTGCCAAATTTCATGACGATCGTTTCAGCGGTTAAGGCGTAAAAACGTAACAGACAGACAGAGTTACTTTCACATTATAATATTATGGTATAGATATAGTTATATTATAGATATAGCTATATTATAGTATAGATATAATAGTATAGATTTTAACTGCCTGATTACTGTGGACTATGTTTAACTAAAACTACTCAATGGAGCCTTCATTTAATTTGTTGTAGGAATAAAAACTAGATTGTAAATTCTTGCAAAAAAAAAAAAAAAAAAAAATCTGAAAGAGTTCTGGCACGTTGTGCTGGGTGCAACAATAAGTTTTCAGTTCGTCTTTATGTCGTGCGTAGGCGACATAAAGTCGCTTTTTATGCTCTAGAGCATAAAGTAAAATCTTTGTCGAACACCAAGGCAATCGGTCCAACAGCCACACGAACAACTTCAACTTCATAGAATAACCTCTTTATTTTAATTCGTTTCGTTAGTATTCTAAGAACAAGGCAAAGATACCAACAGCCAAAGTATGTAATAAAACTTTATGAAATAAACTTATATTTTTTATTTCGTCCATTTATTATTTTAAATGTTGCTGTTTCATTTCCTCGCAATCGAAGTGAAAAGTAGAGTGTACTCATAAAATCCATTTTACACTCTACTTTATATATGGACGCACCATTTTCTCGCGTAAAATGGTGCGTATTATGCACTTGATGTACAATCTACTATTTTATACTAACATTTTCACACTTTTTAATGCTATCTGGATTGTAGGCTGACTTGAATTATTAAGGTAAGCCCCTGTGGTGTAAACAAGGCAGGTATTTATCGCCATTTTGTGAACCACCATTGTTTTTGAATCTCGTCACCATCATGTGATGTCAAGACCGGATGCATAATTCGGGTTTTTGGGTTTCACGAAGACATTATGGGAAAGTTATCACGTGTGCCACCTGTGGCGTTAATAAACGCATAAAAATTCGTAAATCAATAGTTTTATGTTTTATGTGAGATTCTCAAGAAGATATGGCAAAAAGTATTTCAGTAACAGCATTAATAATGAGCAGAGATCGAAATGGTAGAGCTAATTTACCTAAGCTTCAAGGAAAGATGTAACATAGAGTGGATAATACCTCCTTTAAAATCCCGGAATAATTATAATGACGTTTAAATCCCGGGATTTAAAAACCACGAATTATTTATTAGACTTTATTTATAGTTACAAATTATTGATTTGAAAAATCATATTACATTTTTTAGGGTTCATACTAAAACTATTAAATTAAAGAGCTTTTTTAGCTATTTTAGTACGTAAACCTAAAAATAAAATAAAATCAAATCAAATCATTTATTTCTTTGCAAACATGGGTATAGTACATAGGTGTTTTTATAATAAAAATCCCCATATTTTACCGTCACATGGGCATGCAAAGGTTTACAATTCCTAATAAAAAAACTGAAATAAGTAAAGATCATTGGAATCACAAATTATAAATAAAAAATGTCAGCGTGCTCACAGCAATAAAAAAAAAAAAAAACAAGTCTATATAATGTCAAACGGAAATAAAAAGTAAACTCAAAATCTTATATGATTTTTCAAATCAATAATTTGTAACTATAAATAAAGTCCAATAAATAATTCGTGGTTTTTAAATCCCGGGATTTAAACGTCATTATAATTATTCCGGGATTTAAAAAGGAGGTACTATCCACTCTATGTTATGTCATTCCTCGAAGTTTAGGTAAATTAACTCTACCTATTCCGAGCTCTGATAATGAGTTTATGGGAGTCACTATGAATTTAAGTCTGTTTTTTGGACGACTGTCGGGAAAATATAACTGATTGGTCTGTAGAACATAACCTACATGGACATGATATTGTAACTGTACCACAATTACCCCAGGCTAATAAAATTTTCGTTTTTCCTAATTATGCTAATATTGGTATTTAGATCGGTTTCCCCCTTTGGGGAAAAGGCTGCACTCCACCCCGTGCAGCCTTGTAGAGCTCGTCTCCGGACTGGTCACTCTCCCACCGATAGAGAATAAATGAATTCCAAATATGAAGAAGTCCAATGCCTTGTCTCATCAATAGAGTAAGTAAAGGATTGAAAGAAATAATAAATAAAACTTGGGAATTCATAGTTATGAAATTGGATGTGGTTTTAGAAAGCTAATAAATAATAAAGGGATGCAAAGTATATTATTATATAAACTTATGAGTAACCCATACGCTAGCGTAACGGATATTTGGTCAGTCATTACTCACACGATACTTTACATCTGCACTCGAAGTACTCAGGGCAACGCTTCCATAAAGTGACGCAAGCGGCTCTTCAGCGGCTTTGCGTCGGCATCACGCTCCTCTGGAGACATTGTCCCTAGCAGTTCTTACGAACTGATAAAAGTGACGCAAGCACTTTTCCTGCGGCACCCGTGCGACCGTCCTTGTCTAGCAACGGAGCGGATAGTTCCAGCGGCAGTACGTCGACATCATGCTCTTAAGGAGACATGGTCCCTATCAGTCCTTGGACTGGATATGAGATAGATGTGGTCACCCCAAACCCCTGGAAGTTCACCCTTTGCACAACAAGCATATCTGCAAGACACGTGTTCATATCAGTCTGACCGAATTATAAGGTCTGAGATAAAGAATACAATATTCACGAATTACAATATTAGATAATAGAGTTGAGAATCGAAACTCAAGAATTATTGTTTAATAGAGTTTTTGGATAATCTCTTTTGAACCCTATTATAGCCCTATTTAATAGGCCGGAGGCATATAATACAAAATTCAAGAATCAGGTACTAGATAATAGAGTAGAGCATTAAAATGCAAGAATAATTAATTAATAGAGTTGTGGATCAACTCTCTTAATGGTCTATAGACAGCCCCAAGGCGCCCACCATTTCATCACTTCCTAGTGTTTGGGCTGGGGAGAAGAAGTGACACAACAAACTCCCCAGCAACACGTCTCTGTCTGTTAAGTTAAAAGAACTTTGATAACACTATCAACCTAGGATAATTATTATACCTGCTATCCTCACTTTATCCATCAGTCTCCTCTCTCGCAGATGAGCTCTAATATCTGTAATATAATCTTGATTATGTGTAGCGGTAAAGGGATTGTTACACTTGCGCTTAATTCATTATTTACAGCTACGTTAATTTGTCTTTTTTCAATGTACCCACTTGCGTGAGACCGGGAACCGTTTAACAACGTTTGTCTCATAGTACGTGTCATGTTAGATCTAACATATAGAACCCCTGTGGACAATATACGATTCTAACAAAACACGTTCCCTAAACATTATATAAATGTCTTATTCAACCCTAAGACAGAGTACTGGGAAGTTCAGCCGTCGTTGAGGAAGACAAGTATTGAGTAGTTCTAAACGCGTAATAATATGTATGACTCCTTTACGATGGTCTAGCCCTTTTTACTAAGATAATACAAAGCTAGCACAAATGTATCGTAGACTCAGTCTGTAGCAAATCTCGTTACGTTCATTCTCGGTGCACACCGAAATGGTATTTCGTCATTTCACATTTCCTTACTCTGCCCCATTTCGAGGTTGCATTTTGCGGCTATTAGCGGCTATGCTTCCAGATAGCGTGTCTCAATAAATAGTGACGATTTAGTAATAGTCCTACAGAACGGACGGGTGATGGTTTTAATGAGACACGGTCCCTAGCGTTCTTAGAACGGCGACTACCAATCCATTTAGGGGTACTTAGTGATGCCTAACCCCACTCCCGGAAATGTGTGTACAACGAGCTTCACGTAGCAAGGTCTGTGGCCAGACCTTTTTGGAAACAGTAATCATCACTAACGTTTAGTTGTTTTATAATGCAATTACAGATCGGCCTTCTAGCCTTGTTTAATTTAAATGTACTGTGAGTATTTACGGTTCTGCCTTCCATATGTGGAGCGTCTCAAAGTCAACAGTCATCAAAAGTCAGAGCATTACTGCTCAATGTCAAGTTTAGCGGAAGGCTTTCCCCGTCTCCCTAAAACCAAACGGAAATGACAATATCTGCCAAGGTACGGATTAGGAGATGGACACATGATACTAGAAACAAATAGCGTTAAATATAAAATACAATACTATTTCACCATACTGGAATAAATAATAATTAATAACTCGTCAGCGATATCACCTAACTGTGACCTATACATCATCACACAAATTAGCCTGTAAGAACAATTATAACGGAGAAATCCGTAACTGCTATAGATACACTACTACCAAATATAAAAGTTAATTAAAGTTGACACTTACCATATAGTTCCTTAGAGAGAATTAGATTACAAATCACTTACAAAGCCACTGCATGAATTACCAGTATCACTCTCCGACACGTTCCTCACACTGCCTTAAATACTAAATTAGTCGAACCTAGGACTTCGCATCGTTTCACGATCGAAAACTAACTGTACTTTATATCTAATACTCGCTATCTTGCGACAGCCCACTTGGACATCTCTTGGTGTTCACCAAGGCTCCTAATTTAACTAGCCTAAACTAGGACTCTCTCCTCTCGTGGTCCAGAACCGACTGTCCCTAACTTAAAACTTCAAACTTCCAAATTCCCTAAAAACACGACGCGGCCTTTCACGCGTTCCCATGCTTTCGGATATTTATTGCCGCTTTTGTAAAAGATCTCAATTGTTTCAAGGGTCTATTTGAGCCGCCTCGGCCCAACATACTCTAACCAGATGTGGCCATTATTCTAATGGTTCTTAGAATTTGCGGAAGAGTCTTATTGTTTTACAATTTTAAGGAATAGGATATTTTGTTAGTTTCTTTCGAATTTATTGAGTTATTGCATTCGAACTGTCTGCTTTGTCCTAAGGAGTTTATTTTCACATTCAATAGTGAATTGATGTGCTCTTAAGTGGCCCGAACCACGTGCAGGTTTTAAAATAAATATAATATTTTGTTATTATATTGGAGTACGTGACAGACAGTCACATTCCCCCCTCTGAAAATCAGACGCGTGACGCAGTACAGCGGATGAACTTTCACAATAGGATGGACTATACCTTGCCTTGAAAGTATTATAAAATATATAACTAGTCTGCTTTGGCACCTAATTAAATATACGTATCTAGTTGGAACATGAATCCAATAAGATCACAATAAGATGCAGTATCTGCTATAATTTTGTACTGTTTCGCAGAAGCATCATCAATCGATACTATAACTTTTCCATAATATTTGAACTTATTCTTCTTGAAAATTCTCTAGTCACATTAATTGAATTACATTACCGCACTTCAAGTAAGTTCAGAAGACCTGTGCATGCTTATAATTTAGTTTTACATACCAGGGTCTCTTTTAAGAGTATTCGTCTTATCGTGGCACGCTACCTACGGTGCTCCCTTGTTCTATTCTCATCTTATCGCAGTTGCCGCTGGACAGAGGCTTTTCCTTATGCACCTCAACGCTAAGTCAGCATAGTCAGCTAGCAGCTTTCGTATCCAATAGCTGAAATAGTCCGCACACAAACATATTAGATTGTACTCCAATTGGACGCCCCCCTCTGATTTTAAGAGATTACAGCAGTTTTGAAATCCAACAAGAACGGGGAAGTTATACTGATTAGAAAATATAGGCATTCTAGACTGTGCAAACAATTGTTAGCTTAGTATGACAAAATATTGTCAATTCCTCCCTTGGTTATAAAATATTAGCAGGAAGATTATCTAGTTTATCGGAAGTGGTAACTGGTACCATAGCCCTAAAATATAAACCTATAATATTTAGTAAGATAACAAACATCATACCACGTAGTAGCAGGTAACTGCAGTGTCTAATAAAAGTGAAACTTAGCTTCGTAACAGGAGCCACGCTACAGCCGTGCTGCTGAAGTCAGCCGATGTCAGGCGATTTTGAAGAAACTTTACAGGCATAGCATAGTCGCAGCCAAGTGAAGACTTAAATATCCTGGAATTTGAAATAAGGCCACACGAGTATCTATTCAATTTTATGACATACGCCACCGACTACAGAGTTGGAAAGATTTATGTTTACTTCTTATAGGTTCCTGGTAAATGATTTGCCATTTTATAAGCTTCTCGCTTTGTAGGTCTTACTTACTAATAATATTAGGTTTACCTATATTAAGGGTGTGTCTTATACCACAGCTCACTCTACACACACATAAACTTCAAACGCACAAACAGATTTAATATTCAGAAACTGACAGATACAAAACTCACGTTTACAGGTAGTCGAACCCTTTATTGCAGTAACACAGGAATTCAAGCAACAATCATAACATAACCTACTTAAAATTACGTCCGTGCATGTGGGAATCGAACCCGCTACCAGTAGCATCGAAACCGAAGCTACAATCAACTATTCATGCGGGAATTTATCCCACCAGCCGTGACACATGAAGTCAATATAAAACAATACATCAGGCGGGAATCGAACCCAAGATTCATAACAATTGAATCTAATATGATATCACCTAGTAAATCATGCGGGAATTGAACCCACTACCAGTATTTGAAGAATTCAATTACCATTATCATACCGTAACTTAAGTTAGTTAAACATAAGTTATTGTAACCGTTGTACTTGTGCCGTCTCACCATTAATAGAACCCTAAAATTACGTTATGTTATTTTTGTAGAAACCCATATTTTGTTCTTTCTCGTTGCACTGAAGTGAATCAGTACATTTAATGACGAGAATCCTGGTCACGCTGCACCACATGTAACTGTACCACAATTACCCCAGGCTAATAAAATTTTCGTTTTTCCTAATTATGCTAATATTGGTATTTAGATCGGTTTCCCCCTTTGGGGAAAAGGCTGCACTCCACCCCGTGCAGCCTTGTAGAGCTCGTCTCCGGACTGGTCACTCTCCCACCGATAGAGAATAAATGAATTCCAAATATGAAGAAGTCCAATGCCTTGTCTCATCAATAGAGTAAGTAAAGGATTGAAAGAAATAATAAATAAAACTTGGGAATTCATAGTTATGAAATTGGATGTGGTTTTAGAAAGCTAATAAATAATAAAGGGATGCAAAGTATATTATTATATAAACTTATGAGTAACCCATACGCTAGCGTAACGGATATTTGGTCAGTCATTACTCACACGATACTTTACATCTGCACTCGAAGTACTCAGGGCAACGCTTCCATAAAGTGACGCAAGCGGCTCTTCAGCGGCTTTGCGTCGGCATCACGCTCCTCTGGAGACATTGTCCCTAGCAGTTCTTACGAACTGATAAAAGTGACGCAAGCACTTTTCCTGCGGCACCCGTGCGACCGTCCTTGTCTAGCAACGGAGCGGATAGTTCCAGCGGCAGTACGTCGACATCATGCTCTTAAGGAGACATGGTCCCTATCAGTCCTTGGACTGGATATGAGATAGATGTGGTCACCCCAAACCCCTGGAAGTTCACCCTTTGCACAACAAGCATATCTGCAAGACACGTGTTCATATCAGTCTGACCGAATTATAAGGTCTGAGATAAAGAATACAATATTCACGAATTACAATATTAGATAATAGAGTTGAGAATCGAAACTCAAGAATTATTGTTTAATAGAGTTTTTGGATAATCTCTTTTGAACCCTATTATAGCCCTATTTAATAGGCCGGAGGCATATAATACAAAATTCAAGAATCAGGTACTAGATAATAGAGTAGAGCATTAAAATGCAAGAATAATTAATTAATAGAGTTGTGGATCAACTCTCTTAATGGTCTATAGACAGCCCCAAGGCGCCCACCATTTCATCACTTCCTAGTGTTTGGGCTGGGGAGAAGAAGTGACACAACAAACTCCCCAGCAACACGTCTCTGTCTGTTAAGTTAAAAGAACTTTGATAACACTATCAACCTAGGATAATTATTATACCTGCTATCCTCACTTTATCCATCAGTCTCCTCTCTCGCAGATGAGCTCTAATATCTGTAATATAATCTTGATTATGTGTAGCGGTAAAGGGATTGTTACACTTGCGCTTAATTCATTATTTACAGCTACGTTAATTTGTCTTTTTTCAATGTACCCACTTGCGTGAGACCGGGAACCGTTTAACAACGTTTGTCTCATAGTACGTGTCATGTTAGATCTAACATATAGAACCCCTGTGGACAATATACGATTCTAACAAAACACGTTCCCTAAACATTATATAAATGTCTTATTCAACCCTAAGACAGAGTACTGGGAAGTTCAGCCGTCGTTGAGGAAGACAAGTATTGAGTAGTTCTAAACGCGTAATAATATGTATGACTCCTTTACGATGGTCTAGCCCTTTTTACTAAGATAATACAAAGCTAGCACAAATGTATCGTAGACTCAGTCTGTAGCAAATCTCGTTACGTTCATTCTCGGTGCACACCGAAATGGTATTTCGTCATTTCACATTTCCTTACTCTGCCCCATTTCGAGGTTGCATTTTGCGGCTATTAGCGGCTATGCTTCCAGATAGCGTGTCTCAATAAATAGTGACGATTTAGTAATAGTCCTACAGAACGGACGGGTGATGGTTTTAATGAGACACGGTCCCTAGCGTTCTTAGAACGGCGACTACCAATCCATTTAGGGGTACTTAGTGATGCCTAACCCCACTCCCGGAAATGTGTGTACAACGAGCTTCACGTAGCAAGGTCTGTGGCCAGACCTTTTTGGAAACAGTAATCATCACTAACGTTTAGTTGTTTTATAATGCAATTACAGATCGGCCTTCTAGCCTTGTTTAATTTAAATGTACTGTGAGTATTTACGGTTCTGCCTTCCATATGTGGAGCGTCTCAAAGTCAACAGTCATCAAAAGTCAGAGCATTACTGCTCAATGTCAAGTTTAGCGGAAGGCTTTCCCCGTCTCCCTAAAACCAAACGGAAATGACAATATCTGCCAAGGTACGGATTAGGAGATGGACACATGATACTAGAAACAAATAGCGTTAAATATAAAATACAATACTATTTCACCATACTGGAATAAATAATAATTAATAACTCGTCAGCGATATCACCTAACTGTGACCTATACATCATCACACAAATTAGCCTGTAAGAACAATTATAACGGAGAAATCCGTAACTGCTATAGATACACTACTACCAAATATAAAAGTTAATTAAAGTTGACACTTACCATATAGTTCCTTAGAGAGAATTAGATTACAAATCACTTACAAAGCCACTGCATGAATTACCAGTATCACTCTCCGACACGTTCCTCACACTGCCTTAAATACTAAATTAGTCGAACCTAGGACTTCGCATCGTTTCACGATCGAAAACTAACTGTACTTTATATCTAATACTCGCTATCTTGCGACAGCCCACTTGGACATCTCTTGGTGTTCACCAAGGCTCCTAATTTAACTAGCCTAAACTAGGACTCTCTCCTCTCGTGGTCCAGAACCGACTGTCCCTAACTTAAAACTTCAAACTTCCAAATTCCCTAAAAACACGACGCGGCCTTTCACGCGTTCCCATGCTTTCGGATATTTATTGCCGCTTTTGTAAAAGATCTCAATTGTTTCAAGGGTCTATTTGAGCCGCCTCGGCCCAACATACTCTAACCAGATGTGGCCATTATTCTAATGGTTCTTAGAATTTGCGGAAGAGTCTTATTGTTTTACAATTTTAAGGAATAGGATATTTTGTTAGTTTCTTTCGAATTTATTGAGTTATTGCATTCGAACTGTCTGCTTTGTCCTAAGGAGTTTATTTTCACATTCAATAGTGAATTGATGTGCTCTTAAGTGGCCCGAACCACGTGCAGGTTTTAAAATAAATATAATATTTTGTTATTATATTGGAGTACGTGACAGACAGTCACAATATTAATTCAGATTTGTTACTGTAGTTGTAATTGCAATCATGTCATTTGGTTTAAATAGGTTTTCATTTTAATATGTATATGTATATCTCTTTTATATAGATTATTTTCTATTTTGTGAATGTGAGAACGTTGTAGGCCTAGTAGAGTGTAGATTTGTTGGCACTTTTCTATTTTGTTAAGTACCTGGTAATTGTTGAAAGGCCTACACTGTTCTCCCATACCTATTATCACTGTTATTTGATAATATTGTAAAGCCAATTATTTTTATTTATTTATTATTTACAAAATCCACAGCTCTTTGAAATTATAACTTAAAATATATAAGCTAGTCTTACAGCCTTATGGATTTACAATTTAATAGCAATACAATACATGCAGCAGAAACAATCATAGAATCATATGAAATGGTATCACCAACTAAAATGAGTAACCGTGGAGTTTCTTGCCGGCTCTCCTCCATAGGAAACGACTAATTGGAACCTAGATTCTGACGTTTCATAAGTGCCCAAAAAAAAAAAAAATTCACATAAACCTATTATGTGAAATTTTTTTTTTTTTTTTATTGACTTGATAGGCGAGATCTTCGCCTCTAAAGCCAAACACCAAACCTTACAAAGTTTAAATGCTTCATCTGGTTTTGAACACATCGATTCTTCTTAGCAGATAAATATTGTGGCGGTACTGCCCCTGATGAACCCTTGACACTAGTGCCGTATTGGATTTTCCTAATACCTAAACGAACCCAGATTGACATATAGGCCGTGCTTTAAAATAATATTAAAGCAGTTTCCCGTGTGCCTGGCAATAAAATAATAGTTATTAATAATAAAACAATAGTTTATTATCGGTGTGTAGGTAGAATACGCCTATTTTGATGCAACGTTCTGCCATAAAGTTTGGTGATGTAAAACGGTATGTGTTTTGGTTGTTTGAATAACAAATATTTATATTTTGATGCAGATACATTCAATATTAACTGTAGGTTATTGTACTTATTCGAATTCATTTTATTTTTCCAACTTCTAATTCGAATAATTTATTTGCAAATGTGGGTAGAAAAAGTACATAGATGGAATTTGTAACGGTCCATAACTTTGCGACACAATATTTAACAATAGGGCATGCAATTTACAGAAATGATTCGAATAATAAATAACAATTATTCGAATATATCGAATAGAACGCCTCGGTCGAATAGCAATTTAGCTAGCAGATACTTAGTTGCAGAATATCCATATTAATAATAATAATAATAATACCAGCCTATAACTGTCCCACTGCTGGGCACAGGCCTCTTCTCATACAGAGAAGGCACGAGCATTGATCACCACGTTTGCTCAAGACGGGTTGGCGATTCCAGACTTATATTAACTATAAGTCCAGGTTTCCTCACGATGTTTTTCCTTCACCGATGTCAGTACTGTCCAAGATAAACTCAGAAAGTACATATGAATTGAAAAAGTCACATTGGTACTTGCCCAGATTTGAACCCACAACCTCATGCATGAGAGGCGAGGCCTTAACCAACGGGCCATCATGACGCTAATAACCATATTGCAAGCGACTACTTAACTTCCTGGTGTCTAGTCTGTCTAGTCTCTTGTCACCTCCAAAAACCACCCAAGTGCGTGTCGAGCTACGCAGAATAAAGGGTTCCGTATTTGGGATGAATTTATCCCAAAAAAAAAAAAAACATAACGTTGTAGTTGAAAAACAAGTTCTCCCATACATTTCAACTGAAAATGTAAGTTTGTATGCACAATATTGAGAGATTTATCATGTTATACTAAGACCATAGACTTATTATAGGGTTTCTTGTAATCTATTTTTTATTTTACTATGGGTTTGCTCTTGACTCTAGTCTAGGTCTGCGTCAATTTTTATCTATTTTCTTAAACAACTTTAACATTATTTATTTTAAAATTATTAAAATAATATACCGTATTTGAAATCTTTACAATAAGCTCTTTCTTTTTATATGTCACTCGGCACAGTTTGCAAAACTTTTTTATTTGTAATTTACCCCCCGAAACTTACCCCATATTCAAAATTTCAAAGTCAAAGTCAAATCATTTATTTCAAATAGGCACGAAGATGCACTTTTGAACGTCAAAAATTACATGATTATTTAATTGATTCTAGTTGCGCCTACCAAAATGTTGTTATGTATGGAGAAGAATGGGCAAGAAACTCCATACTTACTCTTTTAAAATGTTAACAGTAGTTTGTATACATTAATTAATATTAGAATTTAAAAAAAATTAAAAAAATTACCACAATTGGTAAAAATAATTAAAAGTGAAGTAATAACAGAAAAATTAATAAATGCAATAGGTATACGGTGCTCACATATTTACAAACATTGTATATGACTTCCCTAAAAAAAAATTAAAAAATATCAAGAAAAATATCAAAAGTGTGAGTTAAATTTATATTAATCACAGAAAATAAAATTAATATCATAAAAATTATAAATTATACAGTTAAATTAGCAACCAGTTTGATTTTGTCTAGACTCTAAATTGTCCTATGGAGCAGGACTTTGGGTCACAGAAGTTCATATGTGTACCAAATTTCTACTTAATCGGTCCAGTATATTCGAAGAAACTGACAGACAGACACACGAGTTATCCTATAAGGGTTCCGTTTTTTCCTTTTGAGGTACGGAACCCTAAAAACAGACATATCTATACAAATAATATGTAAAGCTGAAGAGTTTGTTTGTTTATTTGTTTGAACGCGTTAATCTCTGGAACAATCAATCGGATTTAAAAAAAAAATATTTGCGTTTGATAGCCCAAATATTGTGGTTATTCAAATTACGCTGTGAACCCTTGGAGTCGAGCAAACAGAAAAAAGTCAGAAAGAACGCTCAGCGAAAACGAAGTTATACTGCGGGCGGACGACGCGATGCGATGCGGTCGGTCGGGGCCGAAAGAGTTTTATAAAAATGTGGCTGTTATTTTAGTAGGTGTAGGTATCTTACGACTTCCAGAAAACACAGAAGCAGCAGCAGAAGCTACATGATAATATCAGTTTTTTTTTTACATACAGCGGTGTAGCTCTTGGCCTTCATCTCACCTGGTCGTAAGTGATGATAAGGCCTAAGGTGGAAGCGAGCTTCACCCGGAATCCTCAACCACAGCGGAACTGGCTATCTTACCTCTAACTGCCGAAACACAACAAATGCTGTTAACATTGTGGTTTTGGCGACAGACTTAGATAAAAGTTTTTAAACTGTCATGGTCACTAATATTATTATTAATACGAACGAACAAATAAAAAAAATAAAAATTATAATAATATAATATTATTATTTATAAACATGGTAAATATCCCGTTCGTATTAATAATAATAAGACTTAGATAAGATGGTGGTAGCCAGGCGGACTTAGAACAAGCCCTACCACCAACCAAATTATATTCACTATTCGGTATTGGTTTCAAGTTTCAGTTAAAACTTGAAACCAATACTGAATAGCTATAAATTAATTCAAAAGTGTATTGTTTTGCGAAGATCTACAATTTGATTGACATAACTAACTAACATTTAAAAACAATTGACTATTTGCTTTTTAAATATGGAAGCTATTTTCAAAATAAACAATTACTAAATTCAATCAAGCGCACACAATTTTTATTCGATTTCAAAACAACTGAATTGGAACAAAAATCACTCGTTAATTCGAATAAAGTCGTAACTTTGTAACTTTATGTTATTTTTCCTATGGGAAAGTAGTGAAATTTGAATTTTAACGATTGCGGGGCACTTTTGAAATAATGTTGTATCGTGTAGGTTTGATAAAAGAATCTTGTTTTACCGAATACCCATGACTTTCCATTTGGTATCGATTTAATGTATACGGTTATGTAAAAGAAGTAGCTGATTTAATTTAAAAATGTTTATTCATGAGAAAAACGGTTTTCGTCAATTCATTCAATGGGATTCGGTTAATCCTACTGTATCTGCTGATAATTATTGGTGTATTATGTATTTAAATACTTATTACACTCAATGATAGGTACTTTGTAATGTCCAATTGTTATTTCATGAACCCATATTTTTCAGTTGTTGTAAATCTCGGTAAATCTAGGTATATGAAACAGATTCATGATTTGGCTCACTAATTGATGATTATGACTAGAGATCGGATATTCGGATGCATATTTACCTAAAGTAAATTTTTAGCTATGAAAGTATGGAAGCGGCTTCTTAAAACATTTTTATAGTGAAAAAAATTAAATAAAACCCGTGTTGCCAGGAACAACGGGAATACATAACTAGTCGAGTGTGTAATATTTAAGCAACTTCAAAAAAAAAAAAAAAATTTTCAATAAAAACCCGGGGTTCTTGAATTGCATAACTATTCTGATGCATATTTATTTAGAATTGGGATATTTACCAACATTTGAAATTAAGTAAATATGCCAGAAACATATATCAGAAGCCTAAACTTGTAGGTCCCAGAACCGCGGGATTTTTTCGATACAAAAGCGCATTCCATATTAGCCAACATCTCTACTTTAGGTGAATATGCATATGAATATTCGATTTCTAATTAGATCATACAACATACAGCACAGCCTAAACTGTAGAAGATGAAAAAAAAAAAATTTGAAAAAATAAATAAATATATATATATATATGCTTTCCTAGGGTTTTAAGGCATTCTTAAGTATTTTCAAAATCAACGCCTAGGGAAATACTAATAATAGGGTTTTCTTTCTGGTAACTTTTACGAAATCCTTCCTATCTTGTAATTGGACGTAGTTTAGCAGAAAAAACTCAACCCACATTATGGTCAAAAATGAGTTATATCTACCAAAGAGGTCCTTACGGTTAACGGAAGGTACCCTTCACGTGGATTGGTTCACATCATTAAAAAATCAACCTTATCGTTGTAGTATCACGGATCTTTATTGCTGAGTGATATATTGGTTCTTAGGACCTCTTTGGTATATAGTTCTTTCTGCTAAACAACGACTAATTTGTAAAAAGCAATCTTTAAAAAAACCCTAAACATGATATAGGACTAACCTAACTGTTAAAATAAACACTTCAACCAATTTTATTATCGACTAACCTTAAGTATTCAATTTAATATCGATAAACAATTAATTAGAAGCGGTATATCGATTATCTCAAGGGGGGATCTCTTAATTAATGTCAATTAGATGGTACCTGAGATAATGCCGTTAATGGGACCCGAATGCAAATCAGTTTGGATTCAGAAACCACTTTTAGGCTGGAATTAGGTCATTGTTACCCTCCATATTTATGTCAAACGGGTTTAGAATACTGTTTTGGGCGCAAACTCGGAGATATCCGACATTCCGATCATTTCAATACTAATACGTATGGTAGCTACAGTTGTCAATCATGTCATTTGGTTTAAATAGGTTTTCATTTTTATATATAAAAAAAAAACTTTTTTATAACATGTATGTAACATAATACACAATGATGGCTAGCCCAATCTAGATATATCTAGATTGGGCTAGCAATCATTGTGTATTATGTTAAGGTATCCTTAAAACACTCGCTACGTTCCTTTAAAGAAAGTTTATCTCTCTTTAGAAATAAGTACAATCCTACATGGTCAGGATATATCGAGTGATGCTACACAAGACGATAAGTATGGACCGAGCACTTCACTAACTGTCACTGTGAATGGATAAGGATGGGACTGTCTTATTGTACTGTTCTGGTTCAGTTTATGGACATATTTTATAAATCCAGTTATATACTGTTTCTGTTGGTTTAAATTTTAGTTTTTATTTTTATAAATGGAATCTCGCAGGTCAAGCTAGGAGGTTGCTTGCTCCCCCCCCGATGGGTTCCCGCATTGTCGAGGCGGGAGGGCTCAGTAGCCGTGGCTTGAAGGGCCACGGTGAAGCTAAGAGGTACCCGAGGAGGGGGCCGCTCGTCAGGGCTTTTGCGGATAAGCCGACGACGTAGCGGCCGTAGGTTGCGGTGCCGCTTTGGCGACATCGCAACTGAGGCGGGCCGCGATGTGGAATGGGCGACATTGCGGCTGAGGGTGAGAGGCCGCGGCGGGAGAGGAGTGCCGGTATTGCGGTGAGCCGTTCTCCCTACCTTCCGCGGCCTTGACGGGGTCGCCACCGTTAGATGGCGGACGCGATGGGGCCGCAGAGGAAGAGGAGTGTTGGTATTGCGTTGGCCGCTCTCCCTATCCTCTGCGGCCGAAAAGTGGTAGGCGGCGGGGCCACTGACCTGACCCGTCGCGGAGGGACCAGGGGCGCCTGGACGTAGGGTCGTTTGGCGCGGGGTCCCAGGTGTTCGCGGCCGTTCCCGTATCCCCCCCAGCCGGGGGGGCATGCGGGGCCCGCCAGCTAGGCGGGCATGCGCCGGGAGGGTTATGGATGTATAGGCTGAGCCGGTTTCCCATGACCCTCCCGTCAAGGCAATGAGGGAATTCCGCTGAGTTTTAGTGGGTATACTGCCATTTTGGCAGGGAGTCCCACATACCCCGTCAGTCCTCCGACGAGCGGGCATGCGTAATGCATTTATCAGCGTCAAAAAAAAAAAAAAAAGGTTATGCGGTCCACGTCGAGGAGCGCGTATCTAATCTTCCTTTTTTATACATCAATACGTGAGTGTGACAGATGATCGTTTTCACGGTGACAGAGGATGGTGACAGGTCACTTGGTATGGTGAAGCCCGATTTACACGATGCAATACTATTCACGCCACATTCTCTATACGGATAGTATAGTAGTATCCTATTTTCTATCCACAACTACTACAGTTTTAACAAAATAATTTGGCCACAGAGAGATGAGAGCGGTAAAAGTAGTGACTTATATCATAAGCCGCTGCTGTAATGCAGCTAGACGTCCGAGCTGACGGTTATCCCAGAGGCTTCCATCACGCGGTATGCTGGATCTTTGCTAAGGATGCCTCTAGAAATAATACAGTTTTAATCATTTTTTGATTATTATAAATGACTGCTAAGAAAAATGAATCATTTGCGAAAAAGTTACCAAAGAATAACTACTCTGTGCCTCATTTAATATAGCAGATGATAATCATACAAATAATATTACACGTATCGAGTTTTGAAATGCAGAAAAGAGGTACGTACAAAAGAGGCAAGATGTTAAACAGAACGCGTACCTACTTAGCGCGCGTCAGAGCGCTAACCTGACGCCGCGCTATGACGTTGCGATGTGTTGACGGTAGCATACCGTCAAACAGAGCGTCAGCGCTAGTAGTACGCAACGCTCTGTCGTAGTGTTGGGTAGGACATACAAGAGGCACCTCAAATGTCCCATACAAAACGATTGAATGTCCTAACACCTCAAAATAAAATTTTGTACCGCTTCACTGTGACATACAAATGAATGAATCTCGAACTTACAAGTGAGTGAGTGTGGTGAGGTGAGTGAGGCCTGACAATGCTGACGTGAGGTGAGCGAGCGAGTGCAAGGATTGTCGTTGTCGGTAGAATTCGAATGTCGTCCTATCTTCTGTCGCAGTCACACTTCTAGCTCGCGAACGAGGTCTTGTCTTGACTCGTTTCGTTGGTTCACTTCAAGTGAGCGGGACAGCGCGGCCGGACGAAAGAATGTGTGCCTTAGACCTTATAATGTATGTTATATGAAGTGGCTAAACGACTGTGCATATCTGCTACGAGTGTTCCTTCGGAAATATTTTTTTCGAAGTCTGGTCAGGTTATCACCGAGAGACGTAACAGACTCGGCGGTAAAAAAGTGGCAATAATGCTATTTTTTAATTACAATTTGTAATTTTTTTTTTCTCGATTACCTATTAAAAATATATATTTTATGTCGTACGATGTTTACTTAATTTGAGACACAAATTTTATTCGTCATCCTTCTAAACTACGATGCGTTTGTTGTAGTCATGCATTACTCAGTAATATGATATTTTCCCTATCCCTCATATTTCTAAGCTCAGCTCAAAGCCTCGTATATCTTTTGTGTTAGTAGTTCAAATAAGGTGGGACAATCTGACATTATTGGGACAATGTCACATTTTTGGGACAATATCCCATTGATGTTACATTGTCCTGTTAATGTAATATTGTCCCACCTCATTTGAAGTGGTACAATGTACTACCTCACCAAGCTGAATGAGTTACTCATACAAACTCATCAAATTTGCTTGTCCTACCCAACACTACTCTGTCGGTGCGCGCGTTAGGATGCTTTGACGTCGGGCGTTGTATTTTTTTACAGATTTTGTTTTAGCATCCGACTGAATGTTAAATTACTGCATAATGACCGATAAATTGATAGAATTAGTTAGAAAACGATCTTCATCTGATTCAAGCTCGCGATACAAACGATGATTTTCACCTAAATCCTTTCTCTTTTTATTGATGTCGTGCACCAATACTTTTTTTCTCTGTGTCCGTGATAAAGCATATAAAAGTAATAATTCTTCCACATCTGAATCACTCGACATCTCTATAACGATCAAACTTTTCACACTGCTATCGATTTGCACTACGCTTTGGAGAATAGTACGTTGCGTAGCGTAATCTAGTCGATTTGTGTGACATGAAATGAGCGCGACGCTTTATCGCTATTACGCAGCGCTAAGTAAGCGTTCTGTTTGACAAAGGTTTAAAATTTTGAGGCGACATCTACATCGCCACATGCGAACTACGCCCCACACTGACGTCATGCAAAATCCTGAATCGCGCAAGCAGAGTTTACCGCGCGACTAGCATATACAGGATTATCGGTAAAACACTAAAAACCTTGCAAGACTGTATTCCTAACACCATAAACAAAAACTTTTGTTTTATGACTTTTTGCAAAACATAATATGTCATTTACCAAAAACAAACCTACAAGATTTCGTTGTTCTATCTAACACTTTTAAATTCTGTTTGTTTTGTTGTACCTACCGTGCACTGTCACTCGTAAAGCTGCTTTCAGACTACGCTATAATATAATAGTATATAGCACATAACACAACAATATCGCGCACCATACATTCCAATAATATATAGTACAGTACAGTGTGAACGTGTCCATAACAATGTATGGTGCGCGATATTGTTGTGCTATGAGCTATATACTATATGCTATTATACTATAGCGTAGTCAGCGCAGAAAGCAGCTTAAGACACGGCGATTTGGATTGCTAGTTGCTACGCGTAGAGTTTGAAACATTTAGAGCGTTGAATTTAAATATATTTTTTTGTATGAAAATCTGATGAATTATTAAAAGACAGAACAAACATTGTTGTTTATGCTGTTAGTAATAAAGTCCTGAGAGCTTGAATGACCCTGTATACAAAGACGACATCAATCGTCGGGCGGTAGCTCCCTAGATACAACACCCGTCTGGTCGGAGGATCCTCCCTTTTCTATTGAAGATGGGTGAACTTTACACCCTGCTCCTCATATCTATATAATGTCATTGTCTCCAAAGGTCTAACTAAAATTGGGACTAGAGTTGATGCTGTAAAACCTTCATCATCATCATTTCAGCCGAAAGACGTCCACTGGTGGACATAAGCCTCTCCCAATGGGGTGGGGGGGGGGGTTGCCATAATCCCCACGCTTGGCAGGCGGGTTGGCGATCACAGTATGGTGTTAAAAATGCATAGAGAACGCTGCTGCCCATTCTCCAGACAGTACCTTAGTCGCCGTTTCCGACACCCATGGGTGGAAATGGGGTGGTGCTATTCTTTACGTCTGGCGCCACACGGAACGGGTTGTAAAACCTTACATTTATCCAAAGCCTCTTCTCACTGAAGATAAGCAAAACCGCGTGTAGGAGACTTTTTTATATTTTGTCAAAAAAAAAAAAAAAACAATGAACAATGCTATGTTAGCCTCACATTGCAAAATTGAGTTCTTCCTTGATTTTTTTTCCGCCTACCTCCAAAGCATTTTGGAAAATTTGAATAAAAATACTCGCGCAAGCCCTGGACGTATGAAAATAAAACAGAAAATAACCGCATGGAGTAATATCCGCCGCTTTGAAATCTGTAACGAGTGGACTATCCACGGAACGTGGCAGGCGGATTCGGGACACGGATAGGTAGGTGCAGAAGGCCGGCTCGATTAATTATCCAAATTTTTCCATAAAATGAGCGAAAACAGGCGCACGCCCACGGACAAGTAGAGTACAACTATTTTCTTAATGTCCCTCGGAAAATTTCGTGTTTCGTCAGTAGTCGGATTAGTATTGGCAGACCATAGACTACTATTTGGTGCAGACCGGACGCTCTCAATCGACTTGGAAGTATATAGAGTTGTTAATACTCTTTTAACTTAATGTAATTTACTGATAGAAGTCCGACAACTGACGAGTCTTCAAGGGTCGTCAGAAGCCCGGAAGTCTGGCAACCAGTATTTTACCTAGGGTTATCGGATTACCCAGTAACTGAGTTGTCGAGGTCAGATAGGCGGTCGCTCCATGTAAAATACTCGTATTCAGCTGCATCTAGTTAGACTGGAAGCCGACCCCCACATAGTTGGGAAAAGGCTGGGCAGATGATGAGTATTATACGAAAGGTAACCTTACCTATCTATAGGTACCTTTTGGAACGGAAACCAACAAGAATCAAATCATCATCATCATCATTTCAGCCGAAAGACGTCCACTGCTGGACATAGGCCTCCCACGACCACCGCCACCTCGACCGGTTCCGTGCTTCCCGCATCTAGCGGATTTCTGCGGCTTTCACAAGGTCATCAGTCCACCTTGTGGGAGGCCTTTCTACGCTACGTCTTCCGGTACGCGTACGCCACTCCTGAACCTTTCGGCCCCAACGGCCATCTGTTCTGCGAGCAATGTGCCATGCCCATTGTCACTTAAGTTTGGCAATTCTTCGAGCTTTGTCGGTTACCTTGGTTCTCCTGCGGATCTCTTCATTTCTGATTCGATCACGTAGGGAAACTACAAGCATAGCCCTCTCCATTGCCCTTTGGGTGACTTTTAGCCTTCTAATAAGGCCCATTGTGAGCGACCACGTTTCAGTGCCATAGGTCATCACTGGCAACACGCACTGGTCAAAGACTTTCGTCTTGAGACACTGCGGACGGTAAGATATAAGAATAAAATATATTCTTGTAAATGTTGACGTTCAAAAGTAACTTTGAATTGCCTAATTTAAATAAATAATTTGAGTTTGACGAGTGGGAGTGCGTGTGTGTGGTGCGTTTTCGCTCGTTGTATGGAGCCGGCCTTCTGTGCAGAATTATTTTGTGCGCGGGACATGCAATGTAGGATTCCGAACAAGCTTTTAATTTGATAACGTTATACAAACGTTTTAGTGATATGAGAAATTGATGGATTACTGGGTTTATTGGAACTGGGGGAAGTTTTGGGGTTTTTTCGAGGGTCCAAACCGGAGTACCTATTTTGTTATGGATTTCTGTATCCGGGGAACGTTACAAAGATCTTGTGTATAATCTCTTAGATATTATAAAGCAATTCTTCATTACTGTCAGACTACACATTCTACAGTGCGACAAGGATCTTTTGGCGCTCAATGACGTTGATAGGGGGACGCTGTTGGTAAATATTTGTGCAATGGGAATAAAAACTCCCTCTTGCTCACTTCAGATGTCGCTACTATTCAGCGTCTAAGAATTTGACAGCTAGCTATTGCTATCCGTATTTTGTTTGTAAACAAGAGACTTCTTTTACGCATTATAAATTATGCCCGTTGCGCAGCTGTTGACAAAAAAAATACGGAGACCGATGTATATATACCAAAGATGTTAAAAGACGAAAACTGTGGAAGAAAGCTCTCCGAAAAAAATATTGGTAGCCGATATTTTCTCGAGAACTCGAGACTATATTGTGCTATCCTTTTGAAAAGATTTTTCGGATTCGTACAAAGGTGATGCTGCCAAGAGAACTAAGTCTGTTTTCTTTACCTACAGGCACTTGTGATGTGATTTTATGTAAATTATAATAAAGGTGTGTGTGTGTGTGTTTTGTATTATCATATTAGATCAATGCTAGAATTAACATCTATGATGTTTTTCAGTCAGGAAAATTATCCTCGAGTTGGTTTTCAACTCTGATCATGTTATTTCTGTCGTACGCCTCCAGTCTTCATCAAAAAGTACTTAAAATAAAGAAACACAAAATTATTTATTAGGTTCGGTTAGAACTACGACCCCCTACGCATGAACCTAGCGAGCGAAGCGAGCGTGCCGTAGCCCGTGGTACTCGTAGCTGCCGGGCGTGTGCCGAAAACGTCTGGAATCTAAAGAAAAAAACTGTCATGTGACTGGTTTAGAAAATATATTATAAAATGATATTTAGTATAAACGTGATTTTTCCAAAATAATAAATATGTGAAAAATTTATAACTAACTAGCTTTTGCCCGATACTCCGCCCGCGTGGATGACGGTTATCGCGTAAAACAGTAGCTTATGTCCTTCTCCATATCCCAGGCTATAACTCTGCCAAATTTCATGATGATCGGTTCAGCGGTTTAGGCGTGAAAACGTAACATACAGACAGACAGACAGACAGATAGACAGATTAAATATCATGCAAAACATTTGTAAAGAGAAGGATTTGCCAAATAAATGTTTGTAAAGCGAGTGTTCATAAAATAAAACACTTACGGATAAGTTGATTGTGAAATAAATTGTATAAGAAACGTTGGCTGTAAACAAAAAAATTGTCAACGGTGTTTTGGTGAAACATTAGTGAACCATTCTCAACACTTAAGTATGATCTAAGTTATGATATAAAGTAACTTTTTAGTACGTTACTTATAAATAAGCTACGTCGGCAAAGTTTAACTCAGTGCTTGCAATAATTAAAAGTTTCTTTTAGTACCTAAATAACTTACACGTTTTCCAAGTTTTTGTTAAGCCTACGGCAATTTACCATATTGTAGCCATTTCATACAACTGTCAAAGAATGACAGTTGTAATTTGAATATGGGGTCAATTTCAGTTGGTAAAGGGGGAAAGTTGCAATAAATTATGTAAGATTTCCGTAATGTTTCTAGGGCGCGAGCAACAAATCATCATTTGTTTTTGAATTATTAACCCTACCTCCTATTTTTTTGTACTAAGACTTAGATACACAGGTAGGTACCATAGTGCTACTTCCAACACACTGGTGACTTAAACATAACTGGTGAAATGAGGGTATACTAAATACTAGATATTATGTTACATCGCGGAGTTACGACACATATCATGCAGAGTAGAGCTGAAGTGGCAGTGGGCTGGCCATATTTGTCGAAGGACCGATGGCCGGTGGAGCAGATGAGTCCTTTTTTTTTTGGTTGGGAAATTATCAAATAAGTTCTCCCGCTGTGGGCGGAGCGGGAGGGCGTGTCAGACTTTTACTGACTAAAACCCACCCGTGTTTCTTCAGCTGCCTGTGTGCCAGGGCCGCGGTATCCCTTTCGGACAAACCCGCAACCCTGGCAAGCACCGGTCCTAGCCGACCCCGTCTGTGCGTGCTGACATCTCCTTGAGGCACGCGTGGAACACAATGCGCCGTCGACTAGGGCCTGGTAATTATCGGACGGCGAGCTGCCCATAGCTCGCCGTCCGCAAGTCCGTGCCTACGGTGGCCGGGAATCGGCTACCGATTCTCGCCGCCCAGGGCGTCTCCTGCGGCAACTAGGGGCGTGAGGGCGCACAGACTGCCGCTCCCTCAAGCGTTCCGCCTCCTCCTTCGCGAGCATGCTCCTGCTTTACAGAAGGAGGTGACTGCCTCCCATGCACTCTCGCTCCGTATCATGGTCTAGACCAGGGCCGGACGCGAAAGATCGCCGCCGCCGATCGCTTCCGTGAGGACACGGCGGTGCTCTGCCCAAGTCGGGCAGACTTCCACCGTATGCTCCACCGTGTCCTCCGGGCGATCCAGACAGTGGTAACACCCAGGCGTTTCCTCCCGCCTTATCCTGAATAGAAACCTCCTGAAACAACCGTGTCCGGTGAGGACCTGTGTCAGGCGGAAGTTGAGGACGCCGTGGTGCCTCTCTAGCCAATCCTCAAAGGGGACTTATCGCCACAACCGTGGCGTGCCCAGCGCTGGGTTGCGACAATCGCACCCATGCCGTCATGAGATCCTGCCGGAGCTCAGTCCGCTGTGCCGTGATTTCTCGCGGCAGCGGAGTTACGCCCCGGCGTTTCACCTCCTCGCACCACTCCCATATGTGCGCGAGGATTTTTGCCTTCAGATCCCATGGCGGCAATCCGGCAAGGAGGCTCGCCGCCTCACCGGAGACCGTGCGGTATCCCCGTACCAGCCTTATGGCCATAACCCTATGGGACGCGTTCAACGTTCAACAATGACGGGCAGGTCGCCGCCTCAAGGAACGCGTCCACACCGGTGCCCCGTAAAGGGCCATGGACTGCACGACCCCCGCAGCAGACGCGTCCTGGAGTGGAGACTGCGTATCGGCAAGCGTAGTGTGGGACGCCTCCCAGCTAGATGGACAGACGACCTCAAAAGGTGGCTAGGACAGACTGGAAGGCGGAGGACAGAGTCCTGTGTCGCAGCCTGGGAGAGGCCTATGTCCAGTAGTGGACTGCGATAGGCTGAGTTGATTGATGCTATATCTCTGCCTAACCCTTCGCGGAATACAGGCGTGATGTTATTTTATATCAGCATCATCGTCATTTCAGTCGAAAGACGTCCACTTCTGGACATAAGCCTCCCCCAAGCATCACCGCTTCGAGCGGTTCTGTGCCCTGCATCCAGCGGATTCCTGCAGCCTTCATAAGGTCATAGGTTCACCTTGTGGGAGGCCTTCCAACGCTACGTCTTCCGGTACGCGTTCGCCACTCCAGAACCTTTCGGCCCCATCGGCCATCTGTTCTGCGAGTAATGTGCCCTGCCCACTGCCACTTAAGTTTGGCAATTCTTCCATTTTAATTTTATATAGGTTTATGAATATGTTTTCATAAGTGAGCCTGCTTCAACCTTATGCTTCTGCCTTCGATAAGCCTGGTGCACATAAATAGATAATAAAGCATCTAACCATAGGTAGGTAAATTATCACTAAAATGGGCTCGCAACAGAATTCGTTAACATTGTAAATGTACAGAACATAAAACTTTATTCCAAAAATGTATGTACTTAGAACTTAAATACTAGATCAAAAGCGATTTTCATGTATACTCGTAGCAGTATAGTTGGTGAAATAAATCTTTTCAACCTTCCAGTAGAACGAGTTAGAAACGCCTGCAGAAATACTTATAGCAGCATTACACACGAGGGTTTAGTCGAGCTAAGTTTCTGTTAGGCGTTACTTATGTTTCTGAAAAGTTTGTCGTGGCAATTATTAACGTGAAAATTTGTTACAATTCAAGAGAAATATATACTTATCTACACTTGTTAGTGCTTAGGTATAAATATTATTTCAAATTACTCTCGGTCTATCTAGTTAAAACTTTGATACCTCAACATGAAACTGTTTAAGGTTTTACATTTATTTTGCGAGAACAATTATATTATAAAATTAAACACAGACATAAGAAATGTAAATAACTTTTATTTAAACAAATGAATTCTAGTATAAATATAGAAAACTTTGGTCTTATCTTATTCTGATTTACATAGATATAATTAAACATACTTACATAATTTTACTAAACCACAAAATTATAATATTCAGAATTTTAGATTTTATGAATAAGGTACCTACACCTACGTGTTGTAATTCAAGAAACTTATAGGGTTACTATAAGGATAATTAATTCAAAAGATTATGAGCTTATTTCTCAAATAAGATATTTGAGCTACTTAATAGGTGTATGCTAAACTAAATAAAAAATCTAGATTTATTTTGGTCTCATTAAAGCGAAGAGATATTATAAAAGAAGAGAAAGTTCTTATCATAAAAAAAAAATGTCTTGCGTTGTGTGTCAATTAAGATTCTGCGTTAGAGTCAATAAAGATCAAGTTATTTTTCCACAAAATGAAAGGCATTATATAATAAACAAATAATGGTCCTTTTGCATACCTGTCTCAAATCAATTTACCTAGATTTTTTCCAACTACGTTGGGATCGGATTCCAGTCTAAATGGATGTAGCTAAATACCAGTATTTTACATGGAGTGACTGCCTATCTGCCCTCCATAATCCCGATACCTTTTGGTGAGACCACCAATCATACCGTGCATGGCTTACTTAACTAGAGATTAGCAGATTGTACTACCTATAGTAAAATGGTTAAAAACAATTTATTCAGTTAGTTATGATCCCCCAAAAAATAATAGGTACAAGCAATAATTTATTACTATATATTGTGAATTTATTCATTAACAATTTATGCGCAAGTAAAAAATACTGTACAAAAGCGGACTTAATGCCAGAGGCATTTTCTGCCAGTCAACCTTAGGGTGATGCAGAGACAAAACATGGCAGGTGCAACATAAGGTATAGTTAGCTCGAAAAAGAAAAATACAATGTATATACTAATACATACATACACATAAACAAAATAAACAGTGTCAGGAGAAATAACGATTGGTAGAGGAGAAAAAGAATCAGCGCTGACCTACTCTTTCTTTATTTCTAACTATGAAAGGTATCTTATCCTCTCGCTTTAATAAAAAAATCTTAACGGATAAACTAAACATAAATCATCATCCCAGCACTTTCCCGGCCTATTTGACATTTTGGCCCTTATTACAATAAGGACCAAAATTTCAAATAGGCCTAAAATAGCTAAATAATAATAGATAGATTTAAAAGTTGGTCCTTTGTTACAACAAAGGACCAACTTTTAAATCTATCCCAGTTCTATGCAGTTTTTATGGTGGCATTTAAAACTATTTTCCGAAATGGCGTCATTTTTATGGATTAAAATGGCGACGAAAAGCTATACGTTAGCACTATTGCCCTCAGGTGATTGGAGATTAGCGAATATGTTATATATTCCCTTTGATACGCCTGTTAACAAGCTAACTACTAACTAGCTCCTTTAATAATCCTCTTAGGGCATGTTTCATGTTCCACTCAATAAATCATACCATAATTCAAATTCAGTGAAAACGGTTGAACTTTTTAGTCTGTAGCTAAACAAAGTGACAATGCCATCTCAGTATTAATAATCTGTATTATAAAAAGCGAAATAAATAAATTAAAATAATAATTTTAACTTCGTTAAATATACTCAAATCATGTCCATGAACAAAAAAAAAAAAAAACCATTTAACATTAATCTGGCAACATCAAGAAAGAAGCTAATTTCATCATTACCTAACTTATAAACAAAACTATTCCAAATTTAAATCTATCTTACGAGCTAACGAACACGCGGGTAAAAGGACCAGGTGGTCTTTATTAACATCTTGACAAGTCTGGGAGGCTATTCTCTTTGCAATAAGAGAAGGAGGTCGGCCAAGCTTTAAAGCCAACCCGGTCGTAGATACGCTTAGCGCACCGCACGTCATCTGCCAAGTCTTCGTTCAGGAGATCTGGAATTGTAATTATAAGTTAGAGTATTAAAAAAAACCGGTCAAGGAGCGAGTCGAATTTGCGCACCGAGGGTTCCGTATCAGCCCAGGAAAACGACAACTGTGCTTCACTCAAAGCACACATAATATAATACTACGTACAGATACCCAGTCCCATACAAAGAAATGACTTCCCTAATGTTGGCTATTGAGCTGGCTATTTTTTCCCCTCGATTTTTTAAGATATGGCAGCATCAGCGACTCACATAATACCAGAGACTGTAGTTTTATAACGCCATCTAGGAGTCGGCCTAGATACTAGGTGTCATTCTCGTGATTACTGAGTGTAAATAGATAAATCAACGTTAAAAATGGAAGTTTTGATTTCTACTAATGTAACTTCAGCCAAAATTGGCCCTATAACGCTTTTTATTGATTGTTAATTTCATAATATTGTTACCTATGCTGCCATCTGTGAATTTTTTTCAAGACTAATAACATTCCGCCTCTGTACATTTTTTTTTGTGCTTAAAGTATTAAATAAATAAATAAATATTATTTATAATTGGTTCGAGTTGAGACCCCATGCTCAAAGCAACCTGCTACCTGCTAATATGTAGGAAGGAGGACATTTTGGTTGTGAAACGTGAAATGTTTAAAATTTTCATCAGCGGGGAAAAGAAGAAAAAAAAATAGAAAAAAGAAAAAGAAAAAGAGAATAAAAGAGAGAAAAAAACACAGAAAGAGAAAAAGAGAGAGAGAGATAATTTTAACACTGCGGTGTAGATAATTACAGTTTTAGGTCCGATGACCTAAAACTGTAATTATCTATTACAGTTATATGTGTTATATGTGTTATTTAGAGATGGCGATCCATCTCTTGACAGATAAAGGAACGAATGTAATTTTTGTTGATTTCTGAAAAAGTGTGCCATTTAGAGACATAGTTTTATTTTTCCTGTAATCTTTACATAAGCTTCTATCACATAGAATAATTTCAGATTTTTCTCTATGCAAACTTCGGAGATGAGTAACGTTACATTTTTCATCAAAAGTCGAAAACTATGTGATTGATGGTGAGTTACACAACAGGTGTTGGACGTGATTGTATCGGAAATCATATTTAATTAAAAATAATTTTCAATTCGCTTGGTTTTCTAAAACTTCAATACGAAGACGAAGGTCAAAAGTGCCTTTTACATACTATTTGAAATAAATAACTTGACTTTGATTTTGACTTTAAAGAAACAAAATCTGTATCTGCAAAATTTTTTGATAAACCTATTTTGAGTAACTGAGATTGAATAAAAAGTTTTTTATTTGTAATAAAATGGACACCAAGCCGTATCGAGTTACGAACTTCTTTTATAATATTATATTGATAAAGAATGTTGAATTCTTTGAGAACTCGCCAAATAAAAAACAAAAATTGTTCTGAGGTTGGATGAAGTAACAAAGTGTTTGGATGAATAAGATTTGAAGATGCTTTTGTACCGCTAACCAACTCGTGGGGCTAAAACCTAAAAACGTATTATGGTGTTCTTCTGCGGGGTAATTGCACTTACAATAGCAATGGCTCTCATTTTGACAGATCAACAACATTCAGTGGGTTATTTGCATTTTAGAATCTGTTGAGTTGAGAATCTGGTGACTTCACCAGATTCTCAATTAACCAGATTCGCAACTCATCAGATAATCTACTATCCAACACATAAATTATTAAACTATGATTTTATATTAAATTAAATAGTATAGCAAATTACATCGACTTGATGAAATTTGCTATAAAAGTTCTTTTATTTCAAAACTTTTACTTCTAATAGTTTAGGAGAAAATGCAATTTTAAAAGTGTGGTACTAAGTTTTGAAGGCATACAAAGGCGTACATCAAGAATTCAGTGTTTTTACTTTTTTTTTGTGAATAATGTTTCTACCTTTTCTGTTATTTTTTGTGACTTTGTGTTTCATTGTACATTTGGTGAGTTGCGAATCTGGTGAATTGCGAATCTGGTTAGTTGAGAATCTGGTGAGTTAAGAATCTGGTGACTTGCTAACGAGGGAAAATTTGCCCGCGGCTTCGCCCGCGTGGACCTCAGAAATTATCCCACGGGAACTTAGGTACTACTGGGATAAAAAGTATCCTATTTCCTAACCCAGGTCATCCAAATCCATATGAATTGGACTATCAAATGCAATTTTTTTTTTCAAATCAGTTGGTTCCTGAGATTAGCGCGTTCATACAAACAAAAAAATAAAACAAACTTCAGTTTTATTACATTATTATTAGGTGGATAAGGATTTACCATGTTTATGAAAACACCTTCGCAAATAATGCATTATTTTATAATAAAGATTACCATTAAAAAAGTTATAGTGAGCCAACCTTAAAAGATAGATATAATATGCTATTGTGGACTTTTTTATAACGTTTTAAGAGAAACAATTCCGTCAAACATGATTGTTGCGTAACTTTAACCATTTACGCAGCGCATGCAACGGAAGCTCTCAATAGGAAAAATCCCCCGAAATCCGAAATCTTCCCCGTTTTTGCAACATTTTTCATTGATGCTCCGCTCCTATTGGTCGTAGCGTGATTTTATACAGCCTATAGTCTTCCTCGATAAATGGGCTATACAACACTAAAATAATGTTTCAATTCGAACCAGTAGTTCCTGAGATTAGCGCGTTAAATCAAACAAAGAAACAAACTCAAACAGTTTTATAATATTAGTTTATATATAGATTTCTTATACCTTCACACTTGATATTGCAATGTCCTCCTTTCCTGCCCTTCTTGCACCAATCCTTGTTGTTAATCTGCGAAAAAAATTAAATAAAAAAAACTGTTAGTGATGTCATAGAAATTATGTCTATGGTCTTGGGGTAAAAGTTAAGCTACCTTCTCTGTGCCCGGGGACGTTGCAAGAGGCCATAAAGCAACGATATCGGGAAGATTGGCAGCAACGGACACCTGAAATTAATTATTCTGCTGTCATGAATCCATTTGCCAAATATTGGGATAGAAGGTAGCTTAGCTTAGAATTGATTATTTTTAACTTAAGTAACTAGACTTAGAGCGCTATAATCCAGCGCTCGAAACGACAGAAGTAGGCTCGCGAAGTCGCGGGTGGTTGCCTCAGGCAATAAAAAAAATGCGGGGCAGTCTTTGGGGACTGTCGATAAAAAAGTGAAAACTCACTAAAGAAGAAACAAGACACACGATACGGTAGAAGTGAGTTTTCACTTCTATCGGCAGTCGCCAAAGACTGCCCGCATTTTTTTTTAAAGCGTTCTGTGACGATGACGCGAGTTCCATGATTTTTGTTCACCAAAAAAATTGGTTGACTGGTACAGAATGCCTATGGCATTAAGTCCGCCTTTGTACCTTATTGTGTGTGAGAAGTATAAATAAATAAAAACTATACATATATAGGATGTATCTACTCAAACACGAAATATTTTAAGAAATTCAGCTGTAGGTGGTAAGAAGCCAAGGAAACGATTTTTTTTTAAATTTGAGTATATTATTTAAAAAATTAAATTATTTAATGATGATTAATTATAAAAATTCACCGCGCTCGTGCTACCACCATCGCCGGGTCGCCGCGTCCGGTCGTGTCATCCACAGAATAAGTAAGTAAAGGTTTTAATGCAAAGGAGTTTCACTGTTATATGCAAGGAATACGATTTTGATCCATTCACAATTAGTGTGAACTCGGCCTTGAAGGTGTTTAAGACTCAAATTTTTCAAGTAGCGGTATGTTATATTATTTTTTTTTATTTTTTATTATTTTCTGTAAATGCAGTCACATCAATTGCAAACCAAATATTTATATTTATTCTTATTTTAATTTAGGTGAATTGTTTTTTGTTTTTCTGCTCACACCATAAATTACTACCTATTCTAGGTCTATACGTGAGGATTTGTAATTGGCTCTCTGGTGACTAATGTTTCCTATTTTGTTTGTTTTTAATAGCTGTAAGTCCTCCATGTACTAAATAACTATTCAAATATAAATTGCGTAATTTTTTAATTGACAAAGCTTACTATACGATCCAAGATTTTCTTAATAATTAGTACCTACTATAATCTGTCACCATACACCTTATTCTTATTTTGTAAGATTTGCTTTAATGTGATGAACGATGAAATTTTTGATATGTTGCATGTTGACATAATTTATTATTGTATGCCTATTAGGCAGGACATAATGGATCTGTAATTTACCTAACATCTGTCTGTATAACCTATGCCCACAATAAAATAATTTGATTTGATTTGATTTGAAATAAATAAATAAATAAAATGTCTCAAGTAATTTTAATATTATAATAATTATGTAAAAATATAAAACACGTAGATATTTTTTTTTTTCGCTTTTATGGCTTTTTTACCACCTATAGATGCCTCTTTTAAAATATTTCGTGTTTGAATAGATACACCTTATATACACAGTACATTTAGCTCATGGAAAGCTTTCGGTGACGATGATGCGAGTTCCATGATTTTTGTTCACCCAAAAAGTACACATATATATACAGTATACATATAGCTCATGGAAAGCGTTCGGTGACGACTGCGAACCCATAAGTTTTTCCCCTACCAAAAAGTGCTCAACGCGCCTAAAGATATAACTTCAAAAAAAAAAAAGAAAAGTATATCCACTTCAGGGAAGCTCTTAGCCATCATCTCACCTGATTGTAAGTGATGCCGAAGGTGGTAGGTATTTAAACATAGTAATAATTTTAATAATTTTATCAAGATACATTCAGCGAATTGTGCTAAATAATCTTACTACTAAAAAAAACTAATGAAAAAAAAAATACTTAAAAAAACTATAATAACTTTTGTGGTGAATGCTGTGTACACCTATAATAGGCATACATACTAGTACTTTTATTATTTTATTGTTTTTTTTTAAATCTTTTGTATGTACTGCTGTTGGTGTACCAAATAAATAAATAAAAAAAAACAGCCTTACCAAGTATTACCCAGTTACTGGGTTGTGGAGGTGAGTTAGATAGTTGCTATAAGTAAAATACTGGTATTCAATTGCATTCGGTTAGGCTGGAAGCCGACCCCAACATGTGTTTTTTTTTTCAATGAAATCTCCAAAATGCTGGTTGAGACTTCCCGTGAGCCAAGGGCTGGGTTTTACCTTGGCCAGAGGCTATGCATTGCCATACAACGTGGCAATGCCGCCAGTCTCTTGGATACATAACCAGTTGACAGCGATGCGGAGTAATTTTTCAACGCTATATTATAGTTTATTTTGTCATTAGTTTTATTAAGTAAAAGTTTAGGTTAGTAAAAAAATATAATAACCTAATTATTATATTTTTTTACTAACCGACGAAAAAAAAAACGGAGGAGATTCTGAAGTCGACGCGTATATATTTTTTTTTATGTTTGATCACGCATAACTTTTTACAAAATAGTCCGATTTTGATTATTCTTTTTTCACTGGAAAGGGTATACCCCGAAGTTGATCCCATATAAATTTGGAAAAAAAAATCCAAGGGTAAGAAAACAGGAGATGAGTTTTTGTTGTTCACGCACTGATTGTAATGTACATTTTACCAGCACGCATAACTTTTTACTAGTGTAACTAGGTATCACAATAATAAAGTGAAAAATAAAAAACTTATACAAAAAAAAAAAAAAAAAAACATCCAACATAAAAAAAATAAAATGGAAAAATAAATTTAATTTTGGAAGTCAGTGGCAAAAAACGAAAATATGGAACCAAAGACAGCGCCTTCCAAAATTAAAGTTATTTTTCCATTCTTTTCTTTTTTTTTTCTTTTGATATTGGCTGTTTTTTTTTTTTTTTTTTTTTTTTTTTTTTTGTAAAATGTTTTATTAACTATCACCGATTAATATTGATAAATAAATATAGAAATGTTGGACAAAGGCTAGGCAGTTTGATATAGACTTTCTAAGATTTACATCTGTAACAGATATTGTTTAAATCCTCTTTTCAAAATCATTTGAATCATTTCCAGCTGCCTGTAACTATCATCATAATACACATGATGTTCTATGACGGCAGCTATGCCAAAACCTCATAATCATGACACCGGTAGCCACAGCCAATCAACACGCCGCAAATAAGTAGCGAAATGGATAATATCGCCAGCGGCAGCGGCCACCACCGTCAATATCGGCGACTAGTGATTACAAGTGTTGGAAAATTCCGGGATTGGTACTTCGAAGTGGGTCACGTGATTTTTCGAAGTGTTGGATTTTTTACGCAATTAAGTCCGGTGGGAAGAGTGGAGGGAGGCCTTTGCCCAGGCGTGGGATAGAAATAAAAGAGCAAATCGCAATACTTCATGTCTTGGTTTTTGAACCATTAATTGAGAACTGCTTACGCAAACCATTACTCATATTTATTTAGCTTTTTATAAACTACGTCGGCTACTATCGTTTGAAGGATTAAAAATATCAAACGCGCCAGAAAACATTGCTAGTTGAAAATAAATAAAAGCACAAACATGGCAAATTTCAGATTTAGACACGAAATATTTTTTTTATTGAAAGACTGAATATAATCCGAAAAAAATTAGAAGCGATTAAAAAAAAACTCTATTCAATAGCAGAATCAAAGGTTTGTTGTATAATAGGTACCTACCTAAATATATTTTAGCTAAAAATATTGTTTATGGAATCGCCTCGTTTAACTTGAAAGTTATGTTAGCATAAAAAAGGTATTTGAATATTTTTTTCTATGAATATTAAAATAGTTATTGGTTTTTTTTTTTACTATAAACCAATTATAACAAACATTCGTTTTACTTTAATTTTGATAAAAATATAACTTAATTAAAATTTAACCTTTGTTTTATGTAGACTTTGCCTTTTAATTAATAAAATAGAAAAGTTTAGGGTACTTACCTAAAAACCTAGGTAAGTAGTTTTTGGAAGCGTTTTAATATAATGTAATTAATATTATCTATTTGAAGCGGCCCAGAAAGTTTGAAACAGAAATTAAATGAACGGGATTGTATAACTTATTAAATTAAATCTTCTTGTTGATCAATTGATGTATAAAAAGCTGTTTGTATTATTCCTTCAATTCGGATGAGCCACCATATTTTCTTCTATATATTTTTTTTGAAAGCCTAAATACGAAGTAATATGAAAAAAAAAAAGAAAAAACTATAAAGAAAACTTACACACGCTCAACATTACTCTCTTACAAATCCAATCACGCACCCCGGGATCCCGGGAAAATAGTTCCATTCCCATCACTGTTGCCTCAAATAAATAAGCGAATTAATTAAAAACGTGTTTGCTGACAAAATACAGGACTCTGTGGGCATGCCGTGTCGTTGCGAAAATTTGCATATACATGGCTCGCTTATGGATAAACGCGTAAAGGATTTTTGGGCTGGACATGACGGGCATACGGATTTGATAATTGCGAATCAAAATGTGTTTTTTTTTATGCTTACGGTTTTCATTTTGCAAGAGGATTTCTTCCTAAGTTAGAATTTCGAGGGTAATGGAATTAGATTGTTTTTGTGGTTACGAATTAAAAAATGTTTTATTCAAAGTAAGCTGAGAATCAGCACTTTTGAACGTCAAAGGTTACAAAATAGAAACGGGTTTTATTGAAATAATTACATAACATCACGCTTGTATTCCTAGAAGGGATAGGCAGAGGTGAAACTATAGTATACACACATTTCGCCAATTCAGTTCCATGGTACACAGGACGTATGTAAGTCGCAAATTTTTTGCATCTGGTAAGTCCTTGAGACAATTGCGGAACTTTCCTCAAACTGCCACTAAAACTGCGCTTCCACAATCCCTTCTAGTTCCCATCCTTGACTACGCTGATGTCAGTTATCTTGATCTTACTGAAGCACAACTAGAAAAACTTGAGCGACTTCAAAACTTTTGCATAAGATTTATATTTGGCCTGCGCAAACATGATCACATTTCTGAATTTCGTTCAAAGCTCAAGTGGCTTCCCATACGTCTTCGCCGGAATTCTCATATCTTATTTCAGCTCTACAGTATTCTGTTCAATCCTATAACACCCTCTTATCTTAAAGAACGTTTCAAGTTCCTTCATGACACACAATAGATATCTGAGGTCATCGGAAAACTTGAGACTAGAGATGCCAATGCATTCCACTAGCTTATATGACAAGTATTATACAGTTCAAGCAGCACGGTTATGGGATGCCTTGCCCGTGTCGATAAGACGTGTTAACCTTTATCCACTTTTAAAATTCTGGTAAAAAACACTTCCTCTCTCCTTAAACATCATCATTACTTAAAGTTCCTTGCTCTTGTTTCAAAATCAATCAATCATCCTAGCCTTTTCTTAACTATGTTGGGGTCGGCTTCCAGTCTAACCGTATGCAGCTGAATACCAGTATTTTACACGGAGCGACTGCCTATCTGACCTCCACAACCCAGCAACTGGGTAACACGATACCCCTTGGTAAGACTGGCTGTCAGACTTTTGGGCTTCTGACGACCCGTAACGACTGTCAAAGATCTACGAATGACAGCCGGGACCAACAGCTTAACGTGCTTTCCGAGGCACGGAGGAGTCTCGGTATGTAAAGATGGTCACCCTTCCACGGACCAACCCGGACAAGCGTAGCTTAACCTGATGGATCGACCCGTGCGACTGTTATTACTTAGCCACGAGCTCCTCCTTGCTCTTGTTTCATGTTTATTATTATTATAATTGTTTGTTAATATATGAATATATTTATATATATGTATCGAAAAGTACCCTATGCTTTATGTATGTATGTATTTATTGTAGGTATTATGTAAATGGTACACCACTGACTACCAGTATTGTCTCTTCTTCTACTTTTAATCCATCTAATGGTTGTCTGTAAAAGATCGCTTTCAGCGATAAGACCGCCCATTGTGTCACCCTATATAACATGTCTACATTTATATTTGTGCTTTTTATGGTGTACATAATAAAGAGTATTCTATCTATCTATCTATCAAGGGCCGAGCGTATTGCTGTGAACCGGGCATAATAAGACTCCGGGCTGCTATTCAGAAATTCCAGATAGAAAATCCCAAAACATTTTGCTCGACACAGGCATCGAACACAGACCAACAACACAGACGAGAATCCATACTATACTATATACTATACTATACTATCCATACTAATATATACTAATATTATAAATGTGAAAGTAATTCTGTCTGTCTGTCTGTCTGTATATTACGTTTTCACGCCTAAACCGCTGAACCGATCGTCATGAAATTTGGCAGAGATATAGCCTGGGATATGGAGAAGGACATAGGCTACTTTATTACGCGATAACCGACATCCACACGGGCGGAGCCGCGGGCAAAAGCTAGTTATTAATAAGTAGCTTTTGCCCGCGGGTTAAAACACACTACAAAATTGTCTATACTCGTAATAATATAATTCGATAATGATTCGAAAGATACGTGGCGCCATCTATTTATCATAAGAACGTTATTGTTGTTTTCCTCGGGAACAGTACTTTTTTTCGGGATGAAAGGTACTCTATGTACGTTTCTGTACACCTGACAACGTATATGCCAAATTTCAAGATGATCGGTTCAGTGGTTTAGGCGTGAAAAGGTAACAAACAAACTTACTTTTTTTTCAATTACGCTTAAATGTAACCCCTATATTCAAGACTAGCTCTTGCACGCGGCTCCGCCCGCGTGGATGTCAACTATCGCGTAAAAAGTAGCCTCTGTCCTTCTCCATATCCCTGGCTATATGTCTGCCAAATTTCATGACTATCGGTTCAGCGGTTTAGGCGTGAAAACGTAACATACAGACAGAGTTATTTTCACATTTATAATATTAGTATGGATTGAAAAGTATTTAACAAATACGTGTTGACATCAACTTACTGTGAAAGTTTGTTGTTTCAAATTCTCGCAACACATATATGTAAATTAATTAACATTGACAGACGCATGTTCTATGCACCCACGCTGCTAAGCTTTAATTTAATTCCGATATTCTTTAACGGTATATTAATGTACCTACATCTATGTACAGTATCGTGGCAGTAAAATATTAGTACATTCAGCTTTAGAGACTCTCAAACAGATATGAGATGTCGCTCGGACGCGACCTTCGTGGTTTTTTTCCACTTCGTTCGGTTCTCGGCTTCTCACAGGGCGGTCGAAACAGAAAGTCCAGTGAGAGCGGTTACTTGGTCTGACCAGTGGTTAGGTGACCGGCCGCGAGGTGTTTTCTCATCTACCTTGTCCATCACCACCGACAGACAGACAGGTGGCAGAGATGACGCTCCACAAAGATATACTTTCAGGCCTGAATCTGAGTTAAGCGTACGCCCGTGCGGTTCCATACAAAAATGTTCCGTCGCGGGGACCCGCGCAGCGGGGCCCGCTTTCGTGCGACGGAATCCGTCGCGGCCTCCGACGCCAGCTTATAACTGGGTGTCGTTTTTAGGTTTCCGTACCAAAATAGTAAAAAGGAACCCTTATGGTGAGACTCAGTCTGTCTGTCCGTCTGTCATAGCTGGATATCTCAATAACCACTAATACTATTAACTTGAAATTTGGAATAGTTTTAGATGACGTTTGCCCAATTATTTTGCAAATAAGAATTTGCAATAAAAATTCGAAGTGAGGCATGTGGGGTATCATATGAAAAAGGCTGCATAGCTTTCGACTTATGACGAAAAAAAAAATGCCCCCCCCCCCTTTATGTAGTGGGGTATGTAAGGTTCGTAGCAGGTGGCATTCTGTAGTTTATGCCTACCGCCATGGGAAGAAAGCGTGAGTTTATGAATATTTATGTAGGTATGTGTCGATGTGAAATATTTACGGTTGGGTCTCTTAGTCATTATGTTTGCATAAACTGTTACCAGTACAGTGATAAGTGGACATTTCTTTAGTCAAATTGTCACAAATTTTTCGACTATTGATTCTTTATTTACTTTGTCATCAATGTTTGACAGTTAACAACATTTTATTTACTTTGATAAATGATGCATAATTGGTCCATCTACAGTCAGTGTACTTACATACTATGTTTAAGTAAATAAGTATTCTATTAGTACGTAAACTTAGGAGATTTTAGTGACAAATAAATAAAGATAGACCGCAGAACTGAGGACCAATTTTTCAGCCTGGTCTTAGGGAAGCATGACCAAAATATATATATAGGGTGTATCTATTCAAACACGAAATATTTTAAGAGATACACCTATAGGTGGTAAAGAAGCCATGGAAACGATTTTTTTTAAATCTGAGTATAACTATTATTTAAAAAAAAAAAAAACTTGATATGATGATTAATTATCAAAATTCACCGCGCTCGTGCCGCCATTGTCGCCGCGTCCGGGCGGGGCATTCATAGATTATGTAAAATTTTGGAAAATGCAACTCTTTTGCAAAATGTCTCAAGCAATTTTAAAATTATAATAATTATGTAAAAATATAAAACACTTAACACACAAAATAATGTTGGAGCTGCTGAAGAGTGTAAGACTATCTCTGCGTGAATTTGCTGCCAAACCTCATGTAAGCTGTGATCAATTCGAACCACACAATACAAATTATCAGTCAATACTAGTATATCTCGTGATCGCCAACCCGCCTGCCAAGCGTGGTGATTATGGCAAACCCTCCCAATTGGGGGAGGCTTATGTCCAGATGAGAGAGATGACTAGTATATCTACAACGCCTCATGTGAACTACGCATCAAAGACCTGACGTCACAAATCCTGCGTCGGGCAATTAGAGTTTACCGCGCGACTAGCTATACAATATCCCGACATCAACCGTTGGGCAGTTGCCAACCAGACACATCTTTCGTCTGGTCGGAGGATGATTTCATCCCCAGTGCTCTCAAAACGGTGAAGGAAAACATCGTGATGATACCGGCATGTCCTAGAACCAAAAATTCGAAGACGTGACATCTACCAATCCGCACTGGGCCTGCGTGGTGGATGACGGCCCACTCCTTCTCGAAGAAAGGAGCCCTGTGTTCCAGCAGTGGGAACATTATACGCTGATTTGGTATTCCATTTATAAGCTCGAAACTAAAATTAAATTCTATTCAATATCTGCTGAACACTTCGATTGAATCGCATCGATACGTCGTATTACGGAGTCGCGACGATCTTGTTATATCCCGGGAACAGGCCCCGCCGCCGTCGACGGGAATCAAGTGTCGAATAAACGTCATCTTCCCCGCACTATCTGCATAATCTATGTCGGTATTAATTTGGTGAAAGGTGGAAGGTTTGACGTGAATAATGTTGCATTGCAGTCTGGCTTTTCTTGATTTTGACGTTTATTGTGTTTCTTGGTGCTGGGGTCCGCGGTTTAATTTACTGGTCCTTCGAGTATGTATACTTATTATGTCTAGCTATACAGGAAAAGTTTTTAACCAGTGCGCAAATTTTGGCAAATTAAACTTAAACGAGTTTTATTAACCACCTATTTCTTATTTTGATACGTCTTAGTACAAAAAAAATAAGTTATCGTTAATGAAAGATGTTTATTTTGAAACTAGTTTATTGGATACACGCCGCGCGACGGCGCGTGCCGTAAAGCGAAACGCAGTTGTATGTACCTATCAGCTGTGTGCCCGCGCGATTCGCCGATGTAGGTATGTAAGCAGGTAATTAATCGCAGTTTTATTTTTATTTTATTTAAAAAAAAAGTGTTGAACTAATAATGGAAATGTATTCTATTACTGATACTGAACATTATAGGCTGATTATGTATGTATGTAAGTTATGTATATACTTTTTAACATACTTAAATATTATCATGCCTGTAGTAGTGGATAGGTGACCATCTTTACATACCAAGACCTCTCCATTCCTCGGAAAGCAAGTTAAGCCGACAGTCCCGGCTGTCATTTGTAGATCTTTGACAGTTGTTACGGGTCGTCAGAAACCCAAAAGTCTGACAACTAGTTAGTTTGAAAAGTGCTGATTCTCAGCCTAATTTCAATAAATGACTTTTGATTTGATTTTATTTGTCCTCAAACTTGTACGTACGACCCTTATACGTTTGCGATTGAGTGCGTGCGTAGATTTATAATGTGACCACAATTTTCTCCCACAATCAGCATAACTAATTTAATAAATAATCAATGTTTTATACATAATAGTAAAAATTCAGTGTATGATGTATTATGATAATTCCGGGACATTTTGTTTATAAGAATCGAATGTCTAAAGGAGCCATCATAACGTCCGCTCTACAATAATCAATAACACGTAATATAAAAATGAATGATTCTTGCACTTTTCACTCTCCATACTCTGTTATATGCTTACGTCAGTACAAATACATACGCCAGCTTCCATTATCAGTATACTTTAGTACCTATCAGGGATTTGTAGATTTTTATAACCTTTCCATAGCTACGCGTATCAAACCATCCTCGACGTTTTAATACGAGTTTTATAACCGATCACCAATATATATCCGTATTGGCACGTATAACTTTTGAAGTTATTACAATTTAGAGACGTGAACGTTAAAGTATCGAAGATCAGATTCATGTTGAACATGTTTCACAAAGGAAGAAAGGGAAATAAGACTTATTGTTCAGAATTGAGAATAGGTTCTATTTACAAAACTGTCTTCATTGTTATAAGAATCCCTTTCATTATGTTCTATCTTCATCATCTGCCTAGCGTTTTCCCAACTGTGTTGGGGTCAGCTTCTAGTCTAACCGGATACAGCTAAATACCAGTATTTTACATGGAGCGACTGCCTATCTGACTTCTACAACCCTGTAACTGAGTAATAATACCCCTTAGTAAGACTGATTGTCAGACTTTCGGGCTTCTGACGACCCGTAACGACTGTTAAAGATCCACGAATAACAACTGGGAACATCGGCTTAACCTGCTTTCCGAGGCACGGAAATTATGTAGAGATGGTCACCCATCCATGGACCAACCGCGGCAAACGTAGCTTAACCTGATCGATAGACCTGTCCGGCTGTTATTACTTAGCCACAAGTCCCTCAATTATAAGGATGATTTACAAAATATTTAAATTAATACAGGAAAAGTTTGTAATCAGTGCATAAATTTAGACAAAATAAACTTAAACGTGTTTTATTATACACCTACTTCTTATTTTGATATATCTTAGTAAAAAAAATGAAGTTATCTTTAACGAAAGACGTTTATTTTGAAACTGGTATAATGGATACTCGTCGCGCAACGCACCGGCGGCGGGTGGCGCGGTCAGTGAAGCGGAACGCTGTAGGTACCCATCAGATGTGCGTCCGCCCATTGATATTATTACGAATAGATTGTATCCATATTTTGCTGATTTCTAGTGGATAAAAAAAAAAAGTATTCAACAAATTATAGAAATGTGTTCTATTACTGAAACTGAACCACCAAAAAAACTTTGCGCAATGGTTAAAAACTTATCCTGTATAAGCAGGGATTACCGCTGAAAATGGGTCCGTCAGTAGCTATTGAATTTATTAATTTTTGAGTGTTAGTCTTTGGAGCCAAGGAAATATCAGACCAAAGCCCTATTATGCTTCTATTATCTATATTATAAAATGATAAACTGACTGACTGACTGACTGACTGATATATCAACGCACAGCCCAAACCGCTGGGTCTACAGATTCCAATTTGTCACGTAGGTTCCATAAGAGGTCTAGAGGTACACCAGAATTCCACCCCTAAAGGGGTAAAATAGGGGATGGAAGTTTATATGAAAGCCCGTCAGTTTTGAAATTAGGATCTTCAAATTTTGTGATTAGGCTGACGATCCATACTAATATTATAAATATGAAAGTAACTGTCTGTCTGTATGTTACGTTTTCACACCTAAACCGCTGAACCGATCGTCATGAAATTTGGCAGAGATATAAGCCTTGGATATGGAGAAGGACATAGGCTACTTTTTTACGCGATAACCGACATCCACGCGGGCGGAGCTGCGGGCAACAGCTAGTCGTATATAAAGGAGATGGCTTGACTTGGATTTATATTCCATATGGCAAGGATAGTTTACATGGTTGTGTGCAGATTCAACTAGTTTAATAGTGCACAAAGCTGTATAAACCCCTGCCTTACCAATAAACCTAGCCCATCATCCGTAGAGCTGGCAATACCACATAAATATCGATAAACGTTATTATAAGTGCAGAGGCACGTTACCGTGAGATGAAGGTGCAATTTGCATTGTCGCCTCAGTGATAGTTACCGCGAACCCGCGACGGGATCAATTCAGATCTATTCCTCTGTCGAGATATAGTGGGGTAGGGGTGAGCGTGTGATTTAATTATGCGGGTTGTCGATAGTTTTATAGTTAATGGCTTACACGTTTTATTGCAAGAATGCTATGAAGACTGCGATTGAGAAAAAGAGAGAAAGTGAGAATCAGAATAAGATATTGCTGTAATTGTATCTATTTATATGCTGATTGGATTGGAAATTATTAAAGGAGGTGATTTAATTTATGTTGATACGTTCCTAAACTGTACATCCGAACGATTTAAATCCGTTGATGCTACTTTTCTACGGTACAAATAAAGAATAATCTACCTATAAATAAGCTCTGGTTAAGTACCCATAGTATGGAACGCTAATCAGTCGTGAAGCTTGTTTTAGATTTAATTCTACATTCAGAACTGAGCATACGTTTCTATACACATGTTGAAATTAACCAATAACACTGCCAACTGGTAAGTTATCTATCGATATCGATGCTGGTAACTAATTTAACTCTACCTACTGGTAACTAATCTATCGATATAGTCTGCTATCGATACCCTACCATACCTCTATCAAGGAGCTTTCCACTCTGCAAATCGAAGCTCCGATTGAAATCAGGCGCTCGGTAAATAACGTCTTGCGAACTAATACTTTCTCAGAGATTGCTAATCTCAAGCCTTCGTTTGACGAACATCTCGCATGCATTACGTTTATCCTTAGTAAATGATCCCCTATGTAGGTATGTACCTGGTGAATGATTTTATCAGAACTCTATTTGTTTTTGAAAAACGGTGATTGAAGATAGGAGTCTCGCAATTCGTTTTTCGGTTGTTTGTCTTATATTCGTAAGATGCTGGAGTGCTTTCCATGTTTGATGTTGGTAAACATTATGTGATTTTGAGTATGGGGTACAAATATTGATCGTGCGCTTTGAGAAAGTAATTTTCGCATCTGTTTTGATATTTCTATGGAAAATATAAGGACAGCTAGTCGATATGAGAATACGCTAAATAACAAATACGTTGTATTCGCTGCGTAGTACAAAAATAATATTTTACTTATAAGCCATAAATTGTTTGGCAAATTTACATACTTGGACCCCCGACCCTTGTTCGAAGAAGCGCCAGCCCACGCCGCAGCTGATCCTGTAGCTTTAAATTCCCCGTATAATAAAAATAACCCTGATTTGATCCAGCCTGTCCCTTGCTATCCTCCCCCCGACGCTGCCCTAAGCCGAGGTTCGTACCCCACAGGGGTTAAGGAGTCACGACCTCTCAAGGTCAACTCCGAAATACCATAGTTAAAAAAAAAAACATACTTAGATTTGGTCCCGCTAGTCGGGTCCTGATCATGAACAGAAGTCATCTATAGCTGCGTATATATAACATCGCCGAGTCGATGTTATACGTAGCTATAGATGACTTCTGTGCTGTGATGCGGGATGTGGGCACATGAACGAATTGTTTTTCGACCTACATGTTGGGTGCTTGGCATCCCAAACCTTCTCGATTGACCCTAAGGCAAAAAGTAATCAGTCTCGCTGATACGAGTACCTTGCTGTTTGTCCACTGCTTTCACCACGGTAGCTATACAGGATAATTTTATAAACAGTGCGTTAATTTTTTTGGTGGTTTAGTATCAGTAATAGAACATATTTCCAATATTTGTTCAATACTTTTTTTTGTCCTATTTGAAATCAGTTAAATATGGATATACAATCTATTCGTAATAATATCAATAGGCGAGCGCACAGCTGATAGGTACCTACTACTGCGTTCCGCTTCACTGACCGCGCTGCCGCTGCCGGCGCGTTGCGCAACGAGTATCCATTATACCGGTTTCAAAATAAACATCTTTCGTTAACGATAACTTCATTTTTTTGTACTAAGACATATCAAAATAAGAAATAGGTGTATAATAAAACTCGTTTAAGTTTAAATTGTCAAAATTTGCGCACTGATTAAAAACTTTTCCTGTATAACAATATCTCGTGTCTTATAAGTTTTAGGACAAATTTAATAAAGCTCTTCTTTGTGACCACAATTCTGAAACCTTAACGAATTACCACTTGATCACGTCCACAGAATTATCAGTCGCCTGATACCTCATCATCATCTGTTTAGCCTTTTCCAACTATGTCGGGGTTAGCTTCCAGTCTAACCTTATGCAGCTGAATATCAGTATTTAACATGGAGCAACTGCCTTTCCTCCTTTGGTTGACTGGTTAAGAGACTTTCGGGCTTCTGACGACCCGTAACGACTTTCAAAGATCCACGAATGACAGCTGGGACCAACGGCTTAACGTGCTTCCCGAGGCATGGAGGGGTCTTGGCATGTAAAGATGGTCACCCATCCAGGGACCAACCGCGGCAAGCGTAGCTTAACCTGATCAATCGACCCGTGCGGCTGTTATTACTTAGCCACAAGCCCCTAGTCGCCTGAGACATGACACCATTTAAAACAATTTCCATAAAACTGCGCCACACATTTAAAGCACTTGGTCCTTTCATCCAAATTCCTTAATATAACTGTAACGTTATTACTCAAGTTCCTCTGTAGATAACACAGCTCAATCCAGTGGAATTGTGTTAAGTTTAACTCAAAGGACCATAATTTCGCACGTTTGCGGTGAAGCTTTGTGCCTACAACGGGCGGCCGCGGAACGGCGTGTAGTGATGTGAGTAGCATGTGGGATATTGCGGGAACGGGATTTGAAAGCCCGGGATATGATATAGATAGTGCTCAATGTTATCCTTTGAAGATGTGTTGGGTTACTGTTGTTTTTGTTTGCAGATGACGCTCCTAATTCCTTGTGATGGGTTATGTGGGAAATCTATCACTGTTTCAAGAAAGGGGAGTGTGACCCGAAAAAGTTATTGTATTAGAGTGTGTTTTGTGTCTGTTTACAGCTTTCATGTTTGATACTGTAATTTAAAACTTTATTACAAAAAGAAAACAACCGATTTCCAAAAAAAACCACTACAAAGTGAAAAATAACTATCTCTCTCTGTGTCCAACTATGTGAAGTCGGTATCGGTTTTGTATTTTCGTTTAAAGTTGAGTTCAAGATCGTTCGTTTTTTTTTTTTTTGTAAAAAGTTTTTATTTTTCACTTTTTAGTTGTGGTACCTACAAATTCGAATTCCACTACCCGCTATGTAAATAACAGTGTCAGGAAGTTACTATAACATCATCCGTATAGACTAAGTGGGGAAAATACATATTTTTGGAGCTGGAAAAGTAAATAAAATTTATATGGGCCCGCGCGAGCTCCCTTTATGAAATCAAAAAAGAATTTCCAACATCGGTCCACAATTGACGAAAATATCGACGAACATACATAAAAAATAAAATATACATACAGACGAACATAGAACCTCCTCCTTTTTTGAAGTCGGTTAAAAAGCGCATCTCAGTTATAGTACCAATATTAAATTTTACACAACTAGTAATATAAAAATGTTGTTGTCGCGCAAATTTATTATAATATTAATTTAGTAGCTATGTCAATTTTATGTTTAAAAATTTGTCTGCATTGAGTGTAACTTTTTCCCACTGTTATAACCGCGGGATGGTCCTTCCATCCGGGATGAGTTACAACACTACCTCTGTCCCACTTCTGGCTAAATTAATACGAGTAGATCTGTCTGTAATACACCTCATCCGGCCGACTAGTGATTGCAACGTAATCGTCCGAATGTAGGCCGGACACATTGGACACTACGAATCTGTGTCCAACGATCTGAGGGGCAATTCCCGTATTTTTAAGAACGTTCGCATTCAAATCTTAGTCTCAATCTGTCAAAAATAACACTTTTTTTTAATTTTTAATAACGAGCGTTTTGCCTTTCAGGTAAATAATAAAAGAGATAAAAGAGTTACTGACCAATAAAATAGCGCCTTTTCTTTTGTTATGACTATAATTCACTTTCATGTGTATAACTTTCAGTTTCTGTTTTTTCATGAAACTTGACGCTGAAGATTTAATAACTTCAATTGTTTTGTGCTTATATTTTGTGAAATGTATTAATAAACAACGCAATAAATAATATTATATATGTAATTCAATGCAAAAAAATCACTTTTTTATTAAATTTTTTATCATCAAGTATTTTGTGAATGTTTGAAGTTTTTCATTTTATCTCGTTACATATTGTTTTGAAATCTAACTAGTGATTTTAGTAGTCTCTTTTGGCTTCTCTTTTAATTTAATTTAGTGAACTCGATATCTAAATGGTATATATAGTTACCACTTATATATATATTTTTTAATGGTAGTTAGTTTTATAGAGGTATTTTGCAAAATGCCGATTGGTTTCATGTTTTATTACAATTCCCGTTAAATGAGAGTTGAATTCAGACTACAGTTTTGTTAAAATCAAGCTAGTTTTACAGTGCTCAAAATGGAAGGTACGTGCCTAATTAAATAGTCTTCATTAACGAAATACTGTTAATAGAACTCCGTAATTTTAGTATCCTATCATCCGATCTTAGTTGGACAAAGCGTAAATTGTGTTCTCTAATAAAATGTCATCGTTAAGAACAAAATATTAAATTACTAACGACCCGCTCCTGCTTTGCATGGGTATCTACAATAGTAATCCACTAATGTGGCGACTTGTCATCGAGATGCTATATGTTTTTTTTAACATAGAAAGTGGCAATGCCACCAGTCTTTTGGGTACATTACCATTCGACAGCAATGCTGAGGAATTTTTCGGCGCTATATTTTCGATTTACATTTACCAAAAAAAGATTTCAAGATTTTGTTGTTTTATAAATGTTGAGTGTTCAATATAAATATTTTTATTTTTGCATGAAAGTCTGATGAATTAATAAAACTCATAGAACAAAAGTTTTTGTTTATGATTTTAATAATACAGTCCTAAGAGATTGTTAGTGTTTTACCAATAACTCTGTATAATCAGTATATATATAGTAAAATTGTATCATATAAGTTAAATATTGATGTAATAAATACTTATAAATCAAAATATTATAATTTATATTAATCAAAATAGCCCGTGATTTTAATTATGATGTTGATTTTAATTTGATTTAATTTTATTAAAATTTTAATTTGATTTAATTTTATTAAAATTTTAATTGTGATTTTAATTTTAATAGTGATATTGATTTTAATTATGTTAATGATTTTATAATTTTTAATTCTGTTTAATTGTACCTATGATCTAAAGTTGATTGAAATAAATAAAATAATAATAATAAATCTTCCGGAACAAAATCTCTCAATGATGATGAAAACCGTATCAAAATTCATTGTGTAGTTTAGAACTAAGCGGCAGACATAAAAAGCGACTTTATACTGCATTTATGTAAAGAGAAGGCAACAAAAACAAAAATACCAGTAAAAGAAAATGATAATAATGCAACTCTTAAACTATAGTCTCCAAGTTACCTCTATTAAAATTTCATTGCGTGCTCCAGTCCTTATTTTACAGTCTCAGATCGTAATATATATTTTATTACACGAACGTGTTACTGCTTGGTTGGTGCGACAGAACGCTACTAAAGAGAATTTATTTATTTGGTACTGATACCCTATTCTATGATGATAGAGAACATTGCATTTTTGATACAGATTAGCTTTGTTTTAATTTATAACATAATATGAAGGGTACATGAAAAGAAGGGGCTCATCGACATATTTTGTATAATCTAACTTACTATGCCATTGGATTAGTTATAAACGGGCCATTATACTGTTCTGAATAAACCAATGAAATGTTATAAAAAGAGCCCATTGTAAAGATAATCCACAAACAGCTAAAAGGATCCTATTGCAGCCTAAATAGCAATTATAGATAATATAGATAAATATAACGATAATTACAGATACACTAGATATGTGATATATAAAATGTACAGTTAATAAATATCAGCGCTGATTTTTTACAGAATAATTACAAGTTAAACATTTATTAAGCTCATCTTAGATTTTTTTTTTGTTGATGAGCACTTTTTATTCCTGTGTCCTTCCTATGCATGGCAGTTTTTTTACGTAATGAGAGGTCAATGAAAAGTTCTATAGTATAAACAAATTTATTATTATTACTGCACCCCAATTGCGTAACAGATTTTGAAGGAACTTGCTCATCTATTGCTTCATATGTTTGAAAAATTCTTCTGCTCGATGACGTAAATGACGCAATGAATGGTCTTGAATTTTGAGAATGAAAGGCACTGTCATTCGTGTGATAAGCAATAAAACTCGCTGGATAGTGTATGTATATTGAGCTGTCAATACGTAGCAGGACTTTTTCCTGCCTCAACTTTTTGGTTGGGAATTGAGTTGACGACTTTGGTGGTTCGGAATTGAAACGAATTTGATTGCTTCGATTTTTGTCCGTCAAAAAGCCTAATACAGATAGGCTGACTGGAACATGTAGAGTTTTTGTTGAGTAACGAAAGAGTCTCTGTAAACGCTACGCTGTACGCTAACGCTGTGCTTCCTGTGCGAGTCACAATAAATACTTTATCGTTCTTTCTTTTCTTTTTAACAGACTCATCTAAAATTGCGTCATTACAGCAAAAACAATGTTATCACTGCTAACTTACTAATCCGTACCGAAGGACCACAAAATCAAAATCACTAAAATTTACTAATCCGTACCGAAAGACCACAAAATTAAAATCACCAACATTTCGCAACTAATTTCAGAACGCTCATTACTCTCCCCAAAATCATGTGGACTGATCTACACATTTCAAATTCAAGTTTTGGACTATCTGTTAGAGTGGCGTAATGTGCGAATAATGTCCAAACCGACTGATTAGTGCTAGTGATCATGCAAATATGCGTTAGATTCCTAATTGTAATGTAGATTTATGAATGGGATAGGTACCAGATTTCTGTGTGGGAGAGTGATTAGTGCGCACGTGTTTTACGTGGCAGGGGTGTTTTGTATTAATGGGAACAGCCGCATCCATCAGGTTAAGCTACATTTGCCGGGGTTGGTCCGTGGATGGGTGACCATCTTTACATACCGAGATTCCTCCGTACCTTGGAAAGCACGTTAAGTCATTGGTCCCGGCCGTCATCAACTATTTACATTCATCATCATATTAGCAGCCTTTTTCCACCCAGTGCGAACCAAGGTCTTTGCGATTATCATCCAGGTCTTTCCCACGAACTTATTTATTATTATACTAGCTTTTACCCGCGGTTCCGCCCGCGTGGATGTCGGTTATCGCGTAAAAAAGTAGCCTATGTCCTTCTCCATATCCCAGGCTATATCTCTGCTAAATTTCATGACGATCGGTTCAGCGGTTTAGGCGTGAAAACGTAACATACAGACAGACAGAGTTACTTTCACATTTATAATATTAGTATGGATTATTTTATACTAGCTTTTACCCGCGGTTCCGCTCGCGTGGATGTCGGTTATCGCGTAAAAAAGTAGCCTATGTCCTTCTCCATATCCCAGGCTATATCTCTGCTAAATTTCATGACGATCGGTTCAGCGGTTTAGGCGTGAAAACGTAACATACAGATAGACAGAGTTACTTTCACATTTATAATATTAGTATGGATTATTTTATACTAGCTTTTGCCCGCGGCTCCGACCGCGTGGATGTCGGTTATATCGCGTAAAAAAGTAGCCTATGTCCTTCTCCGTATCCCAGGCTATATCTCTGCCAAATTTCATGACGATCGGTTCAGCGGTTTAGGCGTGAAAACGTAACATAGAGACAGACAGACAGACAGACAGACAGGGTTACTTTCACATTTATAATATTAGTATTAGTATGGATACTTTTCATTACAAAAAGAAAAACTTACGCTAAAAACAATGGACGGCCTTTTCGCTTACTGCGATCTCTTCCAGGCAACCTTAGAATGAACAGTGATTTTCTGGACATAAGATTGGGTTGTCATTGGTGCAAACAAAAAGTATATAAATACAATATACATATGCTATATAATAGATACATAAATACTAACAAAAAAAAAAAAAAAAAAAATGAAACTAGCAATGAAAATAAACGAAGACTATATATTATTACAGCTAACAACGAGAATAAAATCACAACGACAAGTAATGTTCCTTCACGAGTCTTTTAAACACAAGCAACGATTGCGCACGTATCTTCTGCAGTTCGTCCATCCACCTGGCCATTGGTCTGCCAACACTCCTTCTACCGTTACTACATATTTACATTAACTCTGTTTTATTTGGTTTCAGGTATGTTGACCTCGCTTCAGGATAGAGACAAGAGTTCAAACCATCACTTCACAATGCAGGTTGGGTTTTTGAAATTGACGAGGAGTTCCAATTTTTTTATGCACATCAACGTAAACCCATATTGCTAATCAGGTGGACATTATAAGCAGATGAAAGTCGCGGAAACCACGGTGTAAAATGTTTGGATGCGATTGATACAAACACGATTATAATAGGTAACGGATGAAACATCAGAGAAAAAGATTGGTGATTTCTTAGCTGATTTTCAGAAACTCCAAAAACTCATAGGTCTCATGGTCTCTTTTAAAGTTAAATGTAGGTATAAGGTATATCTATTTATACCCGAAATATTTTAAGAGATACACCTATAGGTGGTAGAGAAGCCATAGAAACGAAAACTTTTTTTTAAACTAAGTATATTATAGGTAATATATGTGTATGTATGTATTTGTAAGTATGTTTATTTTATATAGTTATAGTTTTGTTTTAAGTGTTTTAATAAAAAAAAAACTTGTTTTTCTACACACTGTGTCTACATTTCTTATCCAACTTTCCTCTCGCAGGTCTGCTGGAAGAAATTTCTTTTGAAATAAGCAATACCTTTGTGCTCTTCTATGTTAATATATTATCCTGTCAAGTATTTTGTGTACATAAATAAATATAAAATATAAAAAAAATATATAATTTAAAATTACTTGACACATAATATCGTTCCTTAAATACAAAAGTCACACATTTCAAAAATATCAAAAATGATTTTTTTGCATAAAATGCATCTTAAACGATGAAACTTTAATGTTTCGCTAAAACAGCCGTCGTTTTATGATCAAAAACACCCATACACGCACACACGTTAGTTTTGTTTTGTACAGTTTCTGTAACTGAGTTCCGCGCAAAAGTACCATATTGTCAGTTGTCAACAGTCATTTCGAGACCATTCGAGGTAGGGTTAAGATTGCTTTATTGAAAAATAGGCTAATTACGCATCTTTTGATACAAAAAAGTCTACGTAATACACATAGTTTATACAAAAATCATAAAATAATCCAAATTATTTTTGCAAATGCCGCTCCTGTATAATTTGCTTATTTTGACTTGTGGTGCTTTTGTATTTAAGGAGCTATATTATGATAATCAATCGAAAGGTACCGCGCCCGCACCGCTACGCCACCGACATCGCCGCGTCGTGTCGCGTCGGGGCGGGTCATTCATAGAATAAGTAAGTAAGGGTTTTATGCAAAATGTCTCAAGCAATTATAAAATTCATTAAAAAAATTGGCTGTCTGTTAAATTGGTTTACGGACGATAGTTTAACGTGACAACGTCATAACAAAACATTGGTGCGGCGCAAGCGTACAATGAGCGTAACGGGACAATGAGTCATCCTTTTTCGTGCATGCAGCCGGCGTTCATCAATTTATTAGACGTTGTCACGTCAAAATTGGTTGTCTGTAAAGTTGGTTTACGGACGATAGTTTAACGTGACAACGTCACAACAAAACATTGATGAAATGATTGCATACTTGTATGAAAGTAATGGGCGTAACGGGACAACGTGCATAACGGGACAATGAGCCATCCTTTTTCGTGCATGCAGCCGGCGTTCATCGATATATTAGACGTTGTCACGTGAAAAAAAAATAGATTAAAAAAGAAAAGGCTGTTTCTCTTAAAATATTTCGTGTATGAATAGATAGACCTTTTATCTCATAAATACGCAGCATGCGAAACCTCCAGAACAACGAATTGATTTATCGAGTTGTCTTGATAATACAATAATATGAAAATCCCCCATCTCCCTATAATTAATTAGTTGTTTCAAAGCGAATGCATCACGTAATAATGACTGCATAACAACATGGCGGGTCCCGCCGCGTCAAATAATTAAGACCGATCGATGATTTTAATGACGTAATAGAGTAATTTTAATCGAATTGAAATACTGTTAGTTAGGTACGGCATTTGCACCTAAATCAACTTTGCGCTAATTGGGTTATGTATCGGCATAATAATAGAAATTCGTAACAAGCAGCTTCGATGTTTTTAGGATTCCATACGTTCGAATGAAAAAACGGAACCCATATCTGATCACTCGTGTGTCTGTTTGTCTGTCCGTCTGTCAGCCAATTTGCTCCGAATCTAATGGATCGATTAAATTGATATTTGGTATATAAGGTGTATCTATTCATACACGAAATATTTTAAGAGGACCATCTATAGGTGGTAAAAAGCCATAGCAGCGATTTTTTTTTTATCAAAGTGTTTTATATTGTTACATAATTGTTATAATTTTAAAATTGCTTGAGATATTTTGCAAAGGAGTTGCATTTTCCAAAATTTTACTTATTCTATGAATGAACTGCCCGGACGCGGCGACGGTGGCGGTACGAGCGCGGTGAATTTTGATAATTAATCATCATATCAAGTAATTTTAAATTATTTAATTTTTAAATCATATTATCACATTTAAAGTTAAATTCGTTTCCATTGCTTCTTTACTTAAAATATTCGTGTTTGAATAGATACACCCTATATATTTTAACTTAAGTTTTGAATATCACTTTTGGTAGAAAAATTCGTTTTGTTTTTAAATGAGTAGTTTTAAAGTTATTTAAGAAAATTGATGGAAATTGACTTTTCCTTATCTCCGAAACTAATGACTAAATTGTATGAAAAAAAAAAAAATATGTAGGTATGATTCGCGGCCGTATCAAATATTTGTTTATAGAATTGTAATCATAAAAATAATGAATACAACTCTCTAAGTTCATATAATCGTATTGAATGACTATTTCATGAAATCATGACTTTTAGTATTATAACTAACTTAAGGAGTTGTGTTACTGATTCTAATGATTATAATCCTATAAACACACTAGCTGACCCGACAGACTTCGTTCTGTCAAAAGCTATAGTATAAACTCCATTACTCTACCCTACCCTACCTACCCTACCTACCTACCTACCTACCTACCCTACCCTACCCTACACTATCCTACCTACCTACCTACCTCCCTACCCTACCCTACCCTACCTACCTACTTAAAACTTAAAGAAAAATAGATAGTAGCCGATTCTCAGATCTACTGAATATGCATACAAAATTTCATAAAAATCGGTCAAGCCGTTTCGGAGGAGTATGGTAACTAACATTGTGACACGAGAATTTTATATATAAGACTAGCTGACCCGACAGACTTCGTTCTGTCAAAAAAATGTTAAGGGTGGACAACCCTTATCACTAAGGGGTATGAAAAATAGATGTTGGCCGATTCTCAGACCTACTCAATATGCTCATAAAATTTCATGAGAATCGGTCAAGCCGTTTCGGAGGAGTACGGGAACGAACATTGTGACACGAGAATTTTATATATAAGACGGGAATTTTATATATAAGACGAGAATTTTATATATAAGATATTTGTTGCGGTCGCGAATCATACCTTAATCAACATACACCCAGACAATGAGCTGTAAATTGCAAAAATACCGCTCCCTCCTAATAGGTACGGGAGGATTCAGTCAGATTTCACAAATTCTGGTAAATATATATTTTAGCCAGAGGCTCAATATTTAACACCATGTTTCCGTAACAAAACTGTTGTTAAATATTAACCTCCTTACTAATAAACGTTGTATAGCGTCTGTATAGTTACACAACGCTTTGTCTTCTTCTATCGAAAGTCAAATTACTGACGAGTGAAAGAGAGAAATCGGTGTGTAACTATACAAATACAAAAAAATACAAAAATATTTATTTCAACTTAAGCATTGTGTCATACATAAATTGAGGCAGCCCCATTAAGTTACAATAGTACTTGTGTCGGAGCTGTCTCGCTCTTCCCTTAGGTGGTAGCTTTACAATGAGGAAGCTAATAGTAAGAATTCATAGAAAAAATAAAAATAAAAATGAAATAAAACATGAATTTAGCAGCTCTCGGTGTATGAGATTTGCACGTGTGTGTATGCATGTGTGAGGGTGTGTACTATACAGACGCTATACAACGTTTATTAGTAAGGAGGTAAGACGATAGGTATTGTATGCCTGCTAATTCAGAAACATTGCTTGTTACGTACATTAGGAGCTGAAAATTCGAAATAATTTACGGGAAGTAAATAATTGTTAATCAACAAGACAAAGAGGTTGTTAACAACAAAATTTACTGTGTTTTGTTCGAGTTATTCATTGAGTTTCACAGAAATTAGAAAAAGAGATAAAGATTACTCGGTTTCTGTTCCCTTTACGTTCAATCATGTGTTAAAATACAATCACTGATTCTAATCAATCGAAAGTTTTGGTTGAAAAGAAGGCGTAGGTATATTTTTTTTATTATTGATTATGTCATTTTTATCTAATTTTCTATTAGAGAGTAACTTAGTACGTAATAAATCTGTGACTAATTAAGTCAAAGCAAGACTTAAAAATACTTTTTCAGAAAATAGAAACAACCGGCTTCCATTAAGGCTTTGACTGCCAGACAACAGACACAATAGAAAAACTATTGTTAGCGGTCACCGGTGACCGCCGTGTTAAAAAAATATTTTAAGAAATAAAAAAAAATAAAAAAAACAACCGACTTCCAAAAAAGTACTATTAAGTGAAAAATAACTTTAACTTCTGAAGTCGGTGTCGGATCTATGTTATAGTTTTTTTTTGTCAACGACTTCCGAAATTAAAATAACATTTCACTGTATAGTGCTTTTTTGGAAGTCGATAGTTGGTCGTTTTTTTTTTTTTTTTTTTTTTTTTTTTTTGTAATAAGTTATTTTATTTTCCCTTTTTAGTTATGGTTTCTACCCCACACCAATGACAGGAAGTATAATAACATCATTATGATACACAAAGTACGTATACGTATTATCGAAACTAACTCAAAAAATATCCAAAAAATGTTAATAAATTTTTTATGAGGCCACCTAGAAAGTTTGCTACTTCAAACGATAAAAAAAAAAAAAAATCAAAATCGGTTCACAATTGACGAAGAATTTGGTGGACATACATTAAAAAAAAACATATGAGTCGAACACAGAACCTCCTCCTTTTACGCAGTCGGTTAAAAAGATTACCTTGGGTAAAACGTACGAATCGTTTTGGTGTAGAAATCCAGCATTGGTAATAGTCAAATACGCAAAGACCATTTACGCTCTCCTGAACCAAAACACCTAAACAAATAAGCTTCCGATATTTAATAACCTCACCCAATATTTCCTAATAACAATATTTCACGCTAACCCAGACGAGATCCAAGTTAATTATGTAAGTTTATTTATTGATAATTTGCAAGGTAGTCGTGGCATCAAAATGATGTGGTTTTCTCAAAGTAATAATGTTAACGGCATAATGTGTATTAATTTAATAGAAGCTGCCTCACGTAATGATCTTAAATTATGTATTAAGCTGTGTAAAATGGAGGCATTAATGTTTTAAGGGAATAATGTAACATCAGGTACATTTTAAATATCCGGATCTGATGTGGTAAAGGCAGGGCTTTAAATACCGGTAAATTTTCATAACGTTACCTTGTATTGACGGAGTTAACGTTATTATTAAAATAACGGTAATCGATTTAAAGTTATTTATGCGACTATTAATTTTATGGTTACTTTAAACGGGTGAGATGTAAGTAGTGCAGCGGGAGCCCGCCCTCGCGCCTCTCTGATGCCGTGCCGATCAAAACGTTGCCTGAATCTGCCTGATTCTTACCCACAGAACGGCAACGTAGCTAAATTAACGTTAGTTATCGTATTTTTGTTAATGTTAATTAACGTTATATTACTGGTAATGTTATCAAGCAACGTTAAATTTTTGTAACGTTAGTAGGTATAACATTGAAATTTAACGTTACGTAACGGTTATTATATTGTTATTTGGTAACGTTAACAAGCCCTGGGTAAAGGGAAGGCGGTCTATCCGATTCGGGTTTGAAGGTTTTGAATCTGTTGTATATGTATAACCTGTGGGGTATTTGTGTAACAAACTAACAGTACTAATGGCTTTTCATTTTAACAGTTCAACAAAATTCATTGCGTTATTTATGCTGTTGAGCAGAACATTTTTTCGAACATAATTATAATAAGTATAATCTTTATTTTTCTCTCAAAGTTTTGAGTTTTCACTTCTGTTGGCAGTCCTTATGCGTGCATATTTTTTTTTTTTTATCAGCCGATACCAATTGGCGTGCTTTCCGAGGCACGGAGGGGTCTCGGTATGTAAAGATGGTAACCCATCCATGGACCAACCGCGGCAAGCGTAGCTTAACCTGATCGATTGACCAGTGTGGCTGTTATTACTTAGGGCGGGTTCTTTCACGTACACTTCACGCACGCATATCCGTCATAAATGGCGCTAACTATCGTCAAACCGTTGTTTCACAAAATTATGCCCTTGATGTTCGTTAAAAAATAACGATTACAGTGACCCACTGGTTAACGTCATTTTATTTTTCGACATTTGAAGTTTGACGTCCGTTTTTTTGTGCAGTGAAACAACGCTTTGTATTTGACGTACGTTAAACATCATAATGTAATCGTTAATATTTGACGTACGTATGTTACGTTAACGAACTGTTTGAAACAACCGGCCCTTAGCCATAAGTCTCTAAGTCCTGTTTAAGAGTAGACTACGTAAATTAATGGATAAAAATAAATGTACTACAGTGGAGATTCTTTTTTGCTCAGTTGCCGTTAAACTTAAGTAAATGATTATATAAACAATAGTTATAATCATTAATAAGTCATAGTAATTATTATTAGGTGGTATTTGTTAAAATATCTATTAGTTTATTTTATTTGTATATGTGTATTAGTATCAATAAAACTATATTAATTCTCGTAATCAAGAAGTTAGTATTTTAGACATTATTTTTGTACCCTATCACTATGTTTTTATATTTAACCCAAAGGTTGACTGGTAGAGAATGCCTTGGGGCATTAAGTCCGCCTATGTACCACTATTGTACATGAAGTTTAAATAAATAAATAAAATCAACGTTTGCTTGCCGAAATTGGTGAAATATGGCTGAGCTTTAATCATTATCATTACATATTATAAGACAAAGTCTTCCGCCGCGTCTGTCTGTCTGTCTGTTCGCGATAAACTCAAAAACGACTGCACCGATTTTCATGCTGTTTTCACCAATGGATAGCGTGGTTCTCGAGGAAGGTTTTAGTATATAATTTGTTAAGTTTTTGTATGCATTTTTGTATTCATTATCGATATTTGTTGGAGGTGTCGGAAAAAAAAAAAAATGTTGCTGGTATTTTAGTAATTGGGGTTTCTCGCGTGGAAGTCGTACTTACACGCGATCGAAGTCGCGGGCAGAAGCTAGTGTATCATAAAAACCTATTATGAATTATCCATATTTGCAAAATAAATGTCTATTCGATTCTATTCTACGTCATTGGGGGATTCCCATCTTTTGTTGCGCGAAGATTAACTCTAAGTTTTCAAGCTGCCTCTGTCCAAATTGTTAACTTGTCGTGAAAACGCACTCAACCGACACTCAGACTCATTTTCATTATTACGCATAATAATAGTAAGTAAGTTGGTTATCTTACCTGAAACAGTCCATAGCTGGTGTATGAGTTGTTGTGGTTTGTCACTTTATCCGTCGTTCTGCCGCTCGCGTGCTCGATCAAACACACCCCTTGAACAAAAATAAATAAATGATGTCCTGTTTCATAAAATTTTGGACGAGTAAAAGATAAAAACTCGGTATAGGCTCAAATGGGACTTCCTGTACCTACAAACTTTGTGGCGGTATCAACAACGCCACATGTGAACTACGCATTAAAGACCTGACGTCACATAAATCCTGCATCGCGCTATCAGAGTTTACCTCGCGACTAGCATATATACAACATACTATAAAGTATGACTGAACTTTACACCCTGTTCCTCATACCTCTAAAACTTGACTAATGGTTTTCACGTGTATCTTTTTGTAAGTTAAAAGTTCCTTTGAACCAAATTAAAAACTTAAAAGCAAACTGATAAGAAAAATCTGATAAAAAAAAAAATATATATATAATGAAAACTAAGAAAATAAACTCTCAATCCCCACGTTGTATAAGTAACGTGAAACCTAAGAATGCAAAAGACCAAATTTCTCGTCTTTCTCAAAGGACCAAATTTTTTAATTGCTGAATTAACCCGTGAATAATTAGTTAGTCATAATTGAATTAATATAACAATGTTTGTAACAGGGACACTGTATACATCCAGAATCAACTCCAAGCTAAACTCAAGGCTATCCCTACAACTTGAAAACAAAAGTTAAGATGTTGAACTCCTCCAAAAATACAAATTATTCCTTGGATCAGAGACGCTTTGCAAAATCTGAGAGAACAAATGTAAGAGAGGGTTCTCGGTGCAAACTTTTACACGACAGATTGTAAATGATGATGAAATACTTGACTTCAAAAGTAGACTTGTTTTACAAGCAAGAACTGACTTTGTGTATGACGTTTAAATGCTGTGTATTGCTATGGGTTCAGTAATAGAAGAATTACTGAAAACAGCTACTTTTATGATATGGATGGTATGATATGAGAGGTACTAGATATCCAAAATAAAAACAATGTGTTGAATTAGACTAATATAAAAAAAAATCATGGACTATATAATACTTGGAGTTTCCCGACGTAACCGACATAGCCCGAAGAATTGCCAAACTTAAGTGGCAGTAGGCAGAGCACATTGCTCGCAGAACAAATGGCCTATGGGGCCGAATGGTTCTGGAGTGGCGACCGCGTACCGGAAGACAAAGAAAAAAGACGTTGGAAGGCCTCCCACAAGGTGAACCGATGACCTTATGAAGGCTGCAGGAATCCGTTGGATGCGGGAAGCACAAAATCGGTCGAAGTGGTGGTGCTTGGGAGAGGCCTGTGTCCAGCAGTGGACGTCTTTCGGCTGATAACGCTAAATATGAATAGATATTAAACAGTGATAATTCATATTTCTTTGGTTACGAAGTAACAAAAACAAGATTTTAGGATTTACGAACATTAACCGACATTCCAATCAAAGATAAATCCTTTAACAAAATCTCACGCTATTCACGAATCTCTAAAGATATTGTAGTACATACACGCATTACAACCGACTATCAAGTACAATATATTTACAAGAATACTCTGATTGTACTGTATCAGAATATCGATGTTAGAGCCGACTCAGCTTCAGATAACACGACTATATTCATTGTTAACATCGTTCATAGCATAATACTCTAGTAACGATATTGTGGGGTTATATCTTAATCACCTTAGTTGAGCAGATTTGAGTACTGAATCGAACCTCCGATTTATGTAAATCCCATTCTGAGCTCGTAATTTTTTTATTGAACACTCTAATATAATGATTGCGCCTCTTTTTATGAACCTCAAACAATTCATATTTTGGGGTCCTAAAAGCCATACTAAATAGCCAATATTAATATAATATAATATTTGTAATATAATATAATAATTCATTTATTTTCATACAAAGTCCATTACATTAAATTAAATTATATTCAAAATTTACATAAAAATCACACATACACAATAAAATAATACTCAAACAGTCAAATCAAATAAAATATTTGCACAGTATGAAAAATTTCATTTCATTTCCAATATAATATTTGCGGGAAAAGGACCAATTTTTTTTTTACAACAGTTTTACAAAATCCACTGTGGAACATAAACTTAAGAATATTTTACATAAAAATCCGGCCTTAAATAAAACCGACCAGTTGTTTAGTCAAATTAAATTCGCGGACTTCGAAATTACTAATTCAGATAATAACATTAAAGCGGGCTACACTAAATGAATCGACTTTGGCCTTATTAAGCGTTCACGCGAAACTTTTGGCGGAGAGATCTCCTATTTGCATAAAAAGGAGCTATTCAAATGACAAAACATCTACGGGTCCCCCTTTTCATTTAAATTTAAGTTTAAAATTGTTGGAGACATTTTAATTGACGCCGTGGAACTGGGGCACCGTTTAATCCGAATTAATTTGTACATGTACCGATTTTGAATCAGAAGTGAGAGTTTTGAATTGAAGGCCGAAGTTTGTGGTTTTGTTCGTTCGATAGTTGAGAATAATTTTCGTTTAATCGACTGAAAGTGATGATGAGAATCAGAGAACTTTTGACGTAAAATTGGGCTGTTAAATTTTATGAGGAAGTTTGAATACATACATACTGATTTAGAGGTAAAATAGAAACTTAAATATTGAACTGCAAATGAACAACTTTAAACGACTATACCGGCAAAGGACCAAATCTAATAAGATCAAATAGATTTTAAGAAGGACTTTGACGCCATTGACACTGAATATAATCTGCTTATCGCGTTGAATGTAGACGACGAAGCAAAAATAGTATGTAAGGATTGTGTCATTCTGTAGATTTTGTCTGCACCATCAGCAAAAGGCATGAGTGCATGGAAAGTATGTTTTTCTGTAAGTACTTGTCTTTTTTGTTAAACATATAAAGCGCACTTTGATTTTGAATGCACGAAGATGGTTAATTGGACGCAGTTTTTATATGATTCAAATCGTCTGTCAAATCATCGAATGTGTTTGAGAGGAGCAGAATCGTTCATGGGTTTCCCATCTAATCCAACATAATTTAGGTAGGTATTTGCATACAGTGTGAGATTGATGATTGATTGAGTTGGATCCGGTTAGACTGGAAGCCAATCACAACGTAGTTGAGAAAAGCTGGGCCGATAACATCATCACTCGTAAGATGATGACAGTGTGAGATTGAATGTAAAAACTCGTGATTTCGTACCATATTTCTTTACAAAATAAGACATCCTTTAGGAAATACACACTAGCAGGAATGTATGTAATCAACTCAAGCAGAACCTAGAAGTCCAATGAACATTTACGAGTAAATCTAATCCATTTCCTTTATACATGTCTTATTATCTTCGAGGAGCCAAGCAGTTATTGCATTCCTTATATTCTCAGCCATTGCTAAATTGACAAGAGACAAATTCAGCTCCTTTGTACGACAGTAAGTAGAAGGTTCTGTGGCCTCATCCAGGGTGAACGCATGGTGACATGACCAATAGCGGGCGCGGTGGGTGACGCGATTAGGTGGCCACACTGCAGCGCGAGTTGTGGTAGCAGTCAGTAGAGGGTTATTGCCCGCTACAACAACTCACGATGCAGTGTGGAGGTGTTTCCACAGGATAAAACAAAAGATAGCCAGTTTGCAGAAGTACCTAGCAATGGTTGGGAATAAGTTTGTTTGACCGCTACGCTAGTCGCAAGCCATCGTCGCTACCACAGAGCATAGAATCGCCGCGCGAATACTAACAAAATTTGTGGCACCGAAAGTAATTTTGAGCGCACAATTTCTGTCACGGACCGCCATTGAGAACCCTGAGTTTATATTATACATCATTGGAGTTGTAGTGCGAGTAAAGGGGTTATCTGTAGAGTTAACCATGACATGCTTCGTTTGTAAGGAAGGTGTTCACAATGCCGTCAGTATCAGCGGCCACCGAGGCGTCTCCGTGCTCTGAGGCCGTAGTGTGAGTTTATTTTAACCATCTTGAATTAACGCATCGAGCGCGTCCAATCGGAATGCCGAACGCGCTCGATGCGTAAAATCGAGATGGTTAAAAGAAACTCATACTAGGGCCTCTGTAAGTCTGTAGTCACTAGTTCACTAGACTTTGGTCGCAAACGGCAATTTCATAGTTATATTTGATATTTCGCGCCTGCCTCAGTAACCGCGCGAGCTCCCCACCCTGTCCGAAGCCTTACTACAAGATTCTGTGGGATTGGTAGCAACTTCATTACATTCGTCCGTGGTGATCGGGAATAAGTCAAAGCTATGATAACCTCGTTTGTGCGAATCCAATCTTTGTAGATTGTATTACTTTTGCTTACCGTGGATTGACGTAATAAATAGGGTGAGCAATGTTTGTTCTTAGATTCTGTTTTTGTTGGTTTTGGCTGTTTGGAAAACAATGTTTTTATAATACCTATTGGTTAGCTAGTTTTTGAGTTTAGGTGTTTTATTTATTTTAATTAAGTTAATCTACACTAGTTTTTATAGAGGTAAAATAAGTAGGTTGTGTAAAATTCTTAATAAAAAAATAGGTTTGTAGAAATATCGATTCGATTACAAAAAATCATTAATTGATTCGATGCTAAACCAAGAAATTTCAAACAAAAGACGAAGTTTCAAACAGAAGCTAGTTTGGGTAAAGTCTCCTATTAAAATTGATGTTTTCTAAAATTTGCTAAAGTAATACGGTCATCGACTAAGAGAAATCTGAATTCTGGAAAAGAGAAAATATGAATCAAAATTCAGAAACAAAGTTTAAATTATTCGCGAAATATATTCCAAAAGATTTTATTATAAAAATAATCTCTGTAGCATAATTAGCTTATAATGTTCCCACTGTTGGGACACAGACCTCCTCTTTGTGAGAGGGAGTGGGCTTTGAGGCTGTGGGAGTGGGCTTTAACAAAGGGCGTATCTTTGTAGCAACCTGAGCGAATACTAAAAAGCTTCTATCAGAATAAAAACCAAAGCATTTCAATTTAAACTCCAGAGTTACGACATCATCAACGTTTAAGGATAACATTATTATAACATTTCACTAGATTTATGCTCGCATATAGATATGAGAAGCAAGAGCAAGGTAAATGCGCATTCAGGTAATATCTCTGAGAAGGAGGTCTTACCTGAATGCAAGCCGTAAAATTTTATCTTAACGCTCATTGTTATTATCAAAATTACGCTTTATAACTTCTTCAACAAGGTCTGTATTTGCTTGTACAGTTTTAATAGTATTTTTATTATCCAACTATGAATGTGTATGTGCTCATTGAAGATATTTCTGAGTGTATTCTGTTGAGAGAGTCGTGTTTATCTATGATAATTTATTTGATAAGTTAGATACTTTTAATACCCGGACGGTATTAAAAGTATTTTGATTTTCTAAAAACGAAGGTGGAAAATTAGATGAAATGACAGAATTTTCTGAAAACTGTTTTATTTTACTTAAGGCCCAGATATCAGTGACCTTGAGTGGTTGGCTTGCGTATTCTGTACTGAGCTCACGCAACGCGTCGTACGTCCAGCCAGTAATAGGACTCGCCCATCCACGAGCGCTGTCCGAAATAAGACCCATTATTAATCCATACTAATATTATAAATGTGAAAGTAACTCTGTCTGTCTGTCTGTATGTTACGTTTTCACGCCTAAACCGCTGAACCGATCGTCATAAAATTTGGCAGAGATATAGCCTGGGATACGGAGAAGGACATAGGCTACTTTTTTACGCGATATAACCGACATCCACGCGGGCGAAGCCGCGGGCAGAAGCTAGTTTATTATAAATAAAAAAAGTATTTTAATAAAAAACGTATACTAAAAGATCAAAAATTAAATTATCTTTAAAAAGGTGAAGGTTTCAGAAAAATACGCTTGATAGATTTTACGTCATTCTCAGTTTTTTATCCGCGTTAGAAATAACTTTACAAATTAATTTCACCATGTAATTAATCCTAATTAATATTATAAATGCGAAAGTAAGTTTGTCAGTTTGTTTGTTACCTTTTCACGGCTAAACCACTGAACCGATCATCCTGAAATTTTGCATATACGTTTTCAGGTGTACAGAAACGGAAATAGGGTATCTTTCATCCCGAAAAAATGTACTGTTCCTGAGGAAAACAACAATAAAGTTCTTATGATAATAGATGGCGCCACGTGTCTATCGAATCATGATTGAAATATATTATTATAGAAACTTTAGTAGTGAGTTAAGAGTTTTTTCTAATTTAAGTGCGAGCGAAGCCGCGGGCAAAAGCTAGTTTCGTATATAAACATAATCTTAAATATTCATATATTAAGTTATTAAGAAAATGCTCTAATTTCATCATCATTTATACTTTATCCAAATCATTAAAACTACTCTTTTAGACGTGATCTTCAGTATAAAATCATTAAAAGTCGTTGATTGTCGTGAAATGCGAATGGTGACTGCGATCAAAGATATTTTACCCTCCAAATAAAGTAAAAATAATCAATTTACATTATCCAACCATCTAATCGTCTCCTAAAACAGGCATGAAACAATCTAACCCAAAACACTACAAGCCAACAATAAAAAAATTATTACCTAGCTATACCTAGTTGCATAGAAACGCTTAAGTCTCCAGAGTGCTGCCTTATTAGCTCCAGCTAATGCAACGGTTATGTGCCATCGTTTCAGAGGCTCCTCTAGGGGACTGAGATACTCTTCGATGCATTAAATCTTGCGTAAGGCATTACTTGGCCTTAGTTCAAGGATTAATTGGGAATTTGAGGTTCAGTCGCAGTCTGAAAATGCTTACCACCTTAAGGTTTATACTTGCATGCACACATCTATGTTAAAAGATTGATGAAATTGATGATTGAATATTAAATGTACCTTTCGCAATGACTAAATTATAGGCGGAAAGTTTTCTCAATAAGAAGTGCACTTAGTTTTAATAGGCTTCCTATGGACCTTAATGTTGACTTGTTCTGCACCAATGTGGCGACCTTAAGACGACTTTTGGCACAGCTGTTTTTTATGGATAATTAACTTATCTAATACTAGCAGCCCGTCCCGGCTTCGCACGGGGTAGACAATTATCATTTTAAGACTCATTTTTCTACACCTTCGGTTACATTGTTCAAATTTTACCAAGGATCCCTAATTTTTTTCAAAATTAAATGTAGCCTATGTCAAATTGGAAGAATGTAGCATTCTATTGGTGAAAGAATTTTTTAAATCGGCCCAGTACTTTTTGAGCCTATTCATTACAAACATACAAACATACAAAAATAGGTACAAATCTTTCCTCTTTATAATATTAGTGTAGAAGTGTAGATTAGTGTAGATTAACTAATTATATTAACTTGTATGTAGGTACTTTTTTATCGACATTTTTTTTACTATATGTGGAGGCTTGTTATTAGCAATTTTCTTTATGTTACTTTCTTTATATCATTGCTTTGTTAGTCTGTAAGCCTTCTTTAAAATAAAAGAAATAAAAGAAATAAAATAAATAAAATAAATAAATGATTATACTTGTGATTTGATTAAATACATAACATGACCATTTATTATTTGACTCAAAACGGGACATCGGTTTTTTTAATCTGAATTAGTAGGGCCGATTCCTAAAAGAAAGGTCGATCAATTTTGAGAATATCAGGCTAGGTATATTTTTTTTAATTTAGGTATCAAAGTTATTTACCTATTACAAAAAGAAAGTAAGCTAGAGAAATTTTCAGTCATTTTTATATTTTTCAGCAGAACAGATTGGTTTTAGTACAGCTGGTGATGATTTGAAGTAAGAATATAATTCTTGGCACGATTTTTTTAATAATCACAAAAAAAATTGTTTCCGGCCCGCCAATTATGCGCGGTTTCTGGAAACGGGTCAATTTTGTGTCCCCAGGTTTTTTCGGGGACACCGAGATGAAGATCCGAAAAAAGGGACGGTCCCGTTCAAAATGGAACGTATGGTCACATTAGGTATAGAGCATAGATTTTTAGGAATCCAAATGAAAATACGGTACACTGATCCCCTTCGTAATGTCGAACCATATGTTATTTGTGCGGCGGTTTGTATCGGCCGTCGACCTGAATTGTTTCTAGGATCAATTATTTGCCTTTCTTCGCCATGACGCCGCACGGTGAATCGAGATATATTGAGTTCTCGTGATATAGCACGAGCCATCTTCATGGATACATAATATTTCAGCCCTTTGGTTTAAATTTGCCATTGTATTGTCTTTAGTAATTTAATCTACTAAATATATATTTTTATTCTTGTTTCAATTAAAACTTTATGACATAACTACAAATTCTATTGCCAATGTTCCGAAAATAAACGTCCAAACAATGATCAAATCAATCTGCCTAGCCTTTTCCCAACTATGTTGGGGTCGGCTTCCAGTCTAACCGGATGCAGCTGAATACCAGTATTTTACATGGAGCGACTGCCTATCTGACCTCCACAACCCAGTAACTGGGTAACACGATACCCCTTGGTAAGACTGGTTGTCAGACTTTTTGGGCTTCTGACGACCCTTAACGACTGTCAAAGATCCACGAATGACAGCCGGGACCAACGGCTTAACGTGCTTTCCGAGGCACGGAGGAGTCTCGGTATGTAAAGATGGTCACCCATCCACTGACCAACCCCGGCAAGCGTAGCTTAACCTGACGGATCGACCCGTGCGGCTGTTATTACTTAGCCACGAGCTCCTCTTAATGATCAAATACAAATCATATTTCCTAAAGTTACTCTTTTAAAATCTGAACAAACCCAAAGTCTTCCCTACTAAATCTCTATAAATCCAAAAGCTTCAAAGATTAATTCCAAAGTGCATCTTGTACAACGGCCTTAATGTGAGCAAGTCTTTGATGTGCAGTAGTGTGTAAATGTATTGGATGCGTCGCAGTGAGTTAATCATGTGTACGTTCTGCTATGTAGATGAAGGGGTATGGCTTGAGCTATTCCTTGTTATAGTCAGGACGGTTACGATAATCTTGGGTTGGTGATTGAGAGATTGTAGCAATTTAAGGCTGCAGGTCTTGCAAAATTCACCCGCGGTGAGTTATTTGCGCAAACTTGTATTTTTTTTAACAAATTGAAGAAATAACATGAAATATTATTATTGCACAGAAATAAACATAATATAAGTAATAGCTAGTAATTTTTTTTAGTACTTCAAGTACTAAAAAAACTACTAAGTACTTATGTTAGGTAAATCAAGCGTTGAATACAGCTCTTTCTGCCCAACATTTCGAGGTATGTTTGTGCTCCTATTTTAGGGTAATTAAGAATTATTTTCCAAATCTGTTCAGCGCATAATTAGCTGAATATTCTTGTCTTCAAAATGCGCTAATTAGTTTTTTCTAATTATCTTTCATTTTCTTATTTTGGAGGTCACTAAGTCATCAAAATTCTCTGTTTATATCTCTTAATAAACGGTTTGTTTCATAATAACAATGCATCGTATGTATGTAATTTAATAAAAGGCATCATTGCTACTAACCATCTTTGGCCCTGCAACTGTATACCGAGTCTGATTACCACACAACATAACGTCGCGCCAGCAATCTGCACCCCCCCCCCCATCATCCCTGTAGTCTGAAGTAGGTAGTAATTTTATAAGTTATACTTACAATTAGGTATCATACTCCTCGGGAAATTGTACCGCAGCAGCTCCCTGGATAGCTGGCACCTGGTGAAGGAGCGCGCGTGTCCCTGTGACGTGTGCACTACTCCTAACGTCACGAAGAGGAGTACCAATTGGGTTGGACGGGCCATCCTGTGGGGAAGTGTTGGTTAGACTTGGAAAATAATTTAAGAAAGGAAAAATGAAAGAAAATGTATTTATTGGAACTCGCACAGGAAGATAACAAACTAAACTAAACACACAATGATAAAAGTATTAAAAAAAAAAAATATATATATGCATAGTCATAAGTCCAATGCAACAATGCCTACAGGCCAAATAGTGCACATCTTTGGTGCGCAGGGTCCGCGCAAGCTTTAAACACCATCCTGAGGATGATGGCTGAGAGGTTCGACTGTCACGACATTAACCATTGTTGTATGCTTAATGTAGTGACAATAACAATGAAATGAAATAGTCATACATAACACATTATTGTTCATTATCTGTCCCTCTTTTCTACTAAATTGAATTGGTTTATTCCACAAATCCACCCTGAAAATCCCCCTTAGGAGGAAAAGTGGAATCGATAAAAAACAGTCTAGAATTCACCCCTGATAATCCCGCTTAGGGGGGAAAACTAGAATTGAAAAAAAAACTTATTGCAAGACCCCCCTGAAAGTGATTTTTTTTACATTAGGGTTCAGTTTTCCCCACTGAGGCGGATTTTCTGGGGGATTTGTGAAATAAGCAGGGGTGAATTCTAGACTGGTTTTTATATATTCCACTTTCCCTCCTAAGGGGGATTTTTTAGGGGGGGATTTGTGGAATAAGCCAATTGAATTGAATAAGGCGACCGACACCGAGTCCGACAGAAGTGGAAACTCAAAACTTTGGAGTAACTGACAGTTTGGCGCAACACGTCATGAGTATGTCGCATATTTCGGTGATTCGAACCCATAAGTTTTCCCCCTGACAAAAATTGCTCAACGCAGCTAAAGAAGTTTTCACTAAAAAAAAAACAGAAGGTCCTGTACGAGGCCGAAAGCAGGACTTGTTAACGTTACCAAATAACAAAATAATAACTGTTATGTAACGTTAAATTTCAATGTTATACCTACTAACGTTACAAAAATTTAACGTTACTTGATAACATTACCAGTAATATAACGTTAATTAACATTAACAAAAATACGATAACTAACGTTAATTTAGCTACGTTGCCGTTCCGTGGGTAAGAATCAGGCAGATTCAGGCAACGTTTTGATCGGTTCGACATCAGAGAGGCGTGAGGGCGGGCTCCCGCCGCGCCGTACGCCTCAGGCCCCACTACTTACATCTCACCCGTTTAAAATAACGATAAAATTAATAGTCGCATAAATAACGTTAAATCGATTACCGTTATTTTAATAATAACGTTAACTCTGTCAATACAAGGTAACGTTATGAAAAATTACCGGTATTTAAAACCCTGGCCGAAAGACTCCTATCTCAGCACGTAGACGAAGAAGAGAATATAGAAGAGAAGATGCCTGACTGTGACTATTAGTACAAGAGATCAGCAATGAAATGTCCGTTAGTGTGATGTGTTTGCCCGCGTGGATGTCGATTATCGCGTAAAAAACTTGCCTATGTCCTTTTTCATATCCCAGGCTATATCTCTGCCAAATTTCATGACGATCGGTTCAGCGGCTTAGGCGTGAAAACGTAACAGACAGTTACTTTCACATATATAATATTAGTATGGATTGGGTAATAATTCTGATTTTAATATAATATATTTTATTGAGTGGGTTTAATTAAATCAAACATAATGAAGAAGTCACTACGACGCGATTCATTTTCAAATTGTTACCTGCTTCATAACTATAACAATAAGGAATACTACAATGTTGATGTTCGTCTCCAAAAACATTAACGATGTCTGAAACATCACAGTCAAAGTTCAAATTCGGCGCCGCAAACTAAAACACAGAACTAACACTGTACTCAAACTAGTGGAAAACAAAGCATTTAATGAATGTCTAAAATTCCATTTTGTCATTTGTTTCTCATAATAATGATTCACTTGGAGTTTCAAACAGTATACTGTAAGAGTTATTATAAACAAGCATTTGCGTGCGAAAATATCTCACGGGAATGTACTACCGCGATCAAAAGTACCCTAAGTGTTAATCCAGGTTATAAATTATCTGTGTGTCTATATCTAAATTTCATTCAAATCCGTTCAGCCATTTTTGCCCCAATCTGGAAAATACTTCCAGGCCAATGGACAAAAATACAACAAAAAAAAATTTCCACTTTAGACCCGTTCCCACACCTCGTAGCAATTAATTTTTTTCAAAAATATTTATTGTATAGTTTTGACTTCATTACTATGTTATCATATGTATTCATAATATAGATGTATACCTTTTATTTTTGTTTTTTTTTGGGTGGGAAATTATCAAACAATTTCTCCCGCTCTGGGCGGAGCGTGTCAGACTTTTACAGACTAAAACCCACCTGTGTTCCTTCAGTTGCCTGTGTGCCAGGGCCTGGTATCCCTTTCGGACAAACCTGCAACCCTGGCAGATAGATGTATACCTAGATATTTATTGTAGAAGCATCTGGAGCTGTCTTCATCTTTAATTATTGCTCAGTTTCTTGAGACATTAAGCTAATTATAAGGTTAACATTTTCTTATACCTACAGTGACGCAAAACCTCAAAAGAGCTTTGTTGCTTGAGACAAAACAGCTTTTCCAGTAGATATTTTGCCAACTTTGACTGTGAATCTGTTTTGTTGCGGGTGTGCGCGCCATAATTGTTTTCATAGAGCAATAATCTTTCTTATATGCAGTCTTGACTCTGGTCTGTTTTTGCATTTTCACACATATTTTGTTTGTGTTTTGACCTCCGCTATAACCTCATATAATATACCTCATGTGAAAAGTGTAAGAAACTTGATTTTCTTAGAGAGTGTGTAGAAGAATTTATTTTGTTTTGTTTAAGAGGGCACTCACCGGTCACCACCACTCCTTTAAAAAAATATTATCTCGTGACTGAGAAGGAATTATGAAAAACGGCTCAATCAGGAACCTCGGTAAGTGTGTCTAAAATTTTCTAATACCTTTTTTATTAAAGAAAAGCGGCCACATTCCTCTAGATCGTACTTTGTTGCTTCGTGTCTCAATATTAAACTTTATAAAAGGTTGTACGGTTTGTACACTTGCAGAGTTGTTGTAGTTAAGTTTGAAGCGCGCAGAGAAAAGATCACTTAGTTCCCAAAAATCAAAATCAAAATCAAAATATTTTATTTCACATAAACCTACATGGGCACTTATGAAACGTCAGAAGCTAGGTGCACGGTTCCAATTAGTCGTTTCCTATGGAGAAGAGCCGGCAAGGAACTCCACGGTTACTCTTTTAAAAATAATTGGCTTTACAATATTATTAAATAACAGTGATAATAGGTATGGGAGGACAGGTTAGGTTTATTACGTATAAAGGCTCGTACAGACTAGTACGATATCGCGGCCGCGACGCGACACTAGTAGCACAATTTCTTTGTCGCTGCCTGTCGCGCCCGCGATATCGCGCGAGTCTGTACGAGCCTTAAGTAGGTTTCACAAGTAATATTGTTGACGATTCCTTTCTTTAAAGCCGGCTCTACACTCGCGGCGCGAACGGCCGCGAAAGCCCGCGACAACTGCAAATCACGAGTGTAGATGTTGTTCGCGCTTCGCGCCGTTCCCCGATCAGTGTCGGTTTTTTGGCCCGCGACAAAGGGTTTGTGGCGCGCGAACGTGAACGCATCCACACTCGCAGTTTTCCGCAGTAGCGTACAAGAAAGCGTAGGGAGTGGTTTTGCGTGCATTGTAGATTGACTTTTTATTATTATTGCTATTTAATGTAATTGTAATTGTCATACGCAATGGCAAGTAGTGAGACAGCAGCAGCAGAAATCACTTCAACATCCATAATAGTCGCGAACAAGACTGTTGAGACTGAGCTTTGCGAGTGTGGAGGGACACAGTTCGCGCGCGGATCACAGCGTTATTCACGACGCGACGTCACACGCAAGTGTAGAGCCGGCTTAATGTTAGTCACCGCGTAGCTGTAATCGCACTCGCTGATTTATTGTAAATTATGTATATTTATATTAATAAAGTGACGCACGTCTGGTGCAAGCCACCGCGTCAGCAAAACATGTACAGTTTAAGACTGTACAAGGAAAATTATTAGAAAATTCTAGACACTTACAGAGGTTCCTGATTGAGCCGATTTTCATGATTCCTTCTCAGTCACGAGATAATTTTTTTTTTAAGGAGTGGTGCTAGTGGACTGGTGAATGCCCTCTTAAAGAAGAAATTGTAATAAGTCATATAAAAGGAGATTTTATTATTTATTTTTATCATGTGTTCCATTTTATAAATTTTTAATTTTCATATACATAGTTTTTAATTTGTGGAAGCTTGTAATTGGCAATTGTAAGCTCTATTGTACAGAAACAGATGGCCGTTGTGGCTGAAAGGTTCTGGAGTGGCAACCGCGGACCAGAAGACGTAGCATGGGAAGGCCTCGCACAAGGTGGACCGATGACATTGTGAAAGCCGAAGGAATCCGCTGGATGCGGGAAGTACAGAACCAGTCGAAGTGGCGGTGCTTGGGGGAGGCCTATGTCTAGCAGTGGACGTCTTTCGGCTGAAATGATGATGATGATAATAAAGCTATTGTACATAACTTAACTTTTTAGATATTAGTTTGTAAGCTTTCTGAAGAATAAATAAATAAATAAATAAACTAAGATGGAACAATTTACAGAAACCTAAATCTACCAACATGATACGTTTAAAGGGCTTATGGTATCCCCACAAATTGGTTTAACAATCGTTCCGTAGGTTATCGATATATCCACTAGAGCTGAAGTCAGTTAGACGCAGTTCTGTCGAATACGATATTCTACCGCATTCGGTTGGACTGAGACCCGAAAGATATTGGAAGAGTTTATAAGAATAATTGCAAGACGATACATTTCTGTAGTTAAATTAGGTACTTCAATTAAAGAATCATCAACTTGTATTTAAAGTAAAATATAGTAATATTATGCCACTGTTACACAAGAGATTTTGTCCCTCTAGTTGTAAAGGAACAAAAGCCCAGATGCAAGGTGGTTAGGTATCTAAATACAAGGAAACAATTAACTGTCTGAAATAGCCTAAATTAATAATAATTAATTAATAGCCTTTAGGGGTCTACCGCAATAATAAGTTATTACATCAAACCCTCACAATTTTAGTTAACATATGTATAAAGTAGGTAGGTGACTATAACTGTCACTTTTTAATGCCAGCCAGCTTAGCCAGCTTAAACTTCAGCAGAAAGAACTAAGGTCGTGGGGAGTTGGAGATGAAGCCAGTACTGTTCTGAGTAAAAGTTTAAATTAAATATTATAAATTTCAATATTAAAGTATTATTATAGTAATACTATGTAACATGTATGTAGTTGCAAAAATTTAAGTTATCTGTGAAGCTTAAAAAAAAGGTTGGCGCGACACGATGAAAAATAAAATGGCTGCTTAAGTTCTATTGATTGGCGGTTTTAGTGAAACGTGGAGCAGGGATATGTCTGAAATAGTTTAAGTCAAAACTTAAGTTTAGTTTTAGTGATGATGAAAGGAATACGAGTACAATTAATTTTAATATAATTCACCCGTAATGCTCGAATTTATTTCACAGATTTCTCTCAAGTGGATTGTATTGTTGAGTGTATTTAACTGTAATAAACCGACATTCAAAAATTAATAATAAAAACCATAAACGAAGGCTAATGACAGACTATTAATCTCATAATATTAAAAAAAAAATCGTAGTAACAATACTTTTTTTTCTTAAAAATTTAAACTTAACTATATAATATATTTTTTACATAAAGTAGCTTCACAGCTGACAGTCAGTATAACTAAATTATTATTCTAAACATAACGCCAATTACGAAGTACACAGAAGAGCAAGAAATACAGGGCGTGACATAATTATTCATATTTATAGTGAGGGCGTGCGTGTATCTGTGCGCGAATATACCTAAAATTGCACCTTTTGAATTTAAATATTTCTTAGTATTCCGCTCGCATGTTTTATACGTATCCTAGTTAAATAGGGAAACCTATTATTAGCCATATTCGCTTCTTCGATTCAGCAGCCACTCATCGCAACGCTCTAGTTGTGAAGGCCGCAAGTTATGTCCCCTCAAAAATTAGTTCGACCCGCCGTCCAAGGCATGCGCCGACCCAGACGACCCCACTACTCTCCTCCAAGAGAGTCGTAGGGAAATTAGTACAGTTCGCAAAATAAGAGCTCACAATACACGATCGTCATTCCGACCTCGCCGCCGAGGCCCCGCGCGAAATCCCCGACTAACGAATAGTCCTCCCCGACCCTTGACTGTAAGTGAAGCGCCAGCACGCGTTTTAGCTGAGCAGCATGTAATCCAAACTCCCCACGATAATAATCAAAACACTGATTTTATCCAGCCACCGTCGGTCCCTTGCCACCCTCCCTCCGACTCAGCTGCCCTAAGCGCCGAGGTTCGTACCCCACAGGGGGTGTCCTTAGAGAGCAGCAGTCGTTTAGTTTATAGTTTTTACGCCCTGGCTGGAGGCATTAAGTTTCGTTAGGAGCTTAAGGCAGCCACAGGAAAGTCCGGTTAAAGAGTCGGAACCTTAGTGGTTACACTCTGAGATGCCCTAGATACAAAAAAAAAAAAAATGCCATATAATATTCTAATATACATTATACATACTCTTTATACCTAAATGGCATTCGAGAACTAAAATGTAAACAAAGGTGTCGCCAATCGAAGAATCGTTCTGTTTCTGCAGTCAATCGTTTGAAGATGATAGAGACAGAATCAATCTGCCTAACCAACTATGTTGGGGTCAGCTTCCAGTCTAACCAGATACAGCTGAATACCAGTATTTTACATGGAGTGACTGACTATCTGACCTCCACAACTAACTGGGAAATACGATACCCCTTGGCAAGACTGGTTATCAGATTCGGGCTTCTTGTAACGACTGTCAAAGGTACACGAATGACAGCCAGTAATAACGGTTTATCGTGCTTTCCGAGGCACGGAGGAGTCTCGGTGTGTAAAGATGGTCATCCATCCACGGACCCGGCAAGCGTAGCTTAACCTGATGGATTGACCCGTGTGGCGTACTTAGCTACGAGTTCCTCTGAGGCAGAATGATGAAACATATTTATAACATCATTCTGATAGAGGCAGAATGTTTTAAATATGTTTACGTCACACCTGGCCATAATGTGAGTTTTATCGCACGCTACGCGTACAGTAAAACTCGCATTGTGGCCAGGTGAAGACGTAAAATTGTGTACTCACCACGGGCAGTAAAAAAGAATGCATATTTACAACCCTCACTGCGGCTCGGGTCACAATTAGCTGCGATTTCGCGCTTTCTTTTACAGCCCTTGGTAAGTAATGTAATATTATAGTTATGCATTTAGCGACTTATACTGCAAGTGAGCCTAAATATACTACAAAACACTCAACGCGCAGAGCATAAAAGTCCCAAAAAAAAGCTCTATTCAAACAGTCAGCACATATTCCACTGCACAAAACCTTTTCAAAAATTGTTCATTTCATTCCAACTAAACTCAAAACCTGTATTTGTGCCACGTAGAAACAAACTATTCTCTAAATAAATATGAGAACGATGAGAACAACAACATAGCACACGAAGCACGGGATCTGTTGGAGCGTAATGAAATTTTCTTAAGCTGTTACAGTCAGCACATACGAGATAGCAAACGTATACCGTTGTTTCTACTGACAACATTTCGATGTGATGTAATGCATACTTTATGGAGTTTGAGGAACTCTATGCATTTAGTTTCGCTTAAGTATGTTTTTGTGAATGTTGGAGTATGAGAAATATACTTTTGACGTGGATTCGGAAATCATACGAAGTGAACTGCTGTAGTGGAATTGTACCTGGAAGATTTTGGGAGAGGCCTTTGCCCAACATACTGCGGGACTAAAAATACATAAATAAAAAGGGATATGGAGATAGACATAGGCTACTTTTTTACGCGATAACCAACATCCACTTGGGCGCGGGAAAAAGCTAGTAGAAATATAAGTTACGTATATACCCCTCTATTAGACTAAAAACCTCTCGGATACGTTTGTGTTTCCGAACGCAAACAACCCTAATCTATTCAAAGTGAGAGTGAACAGGTTTCTTCTGGATAAGCTCACTCCATCGTCGACTTTGTCTCTGTCACCCAGACCTAGACTCAAGAGCAAACCCATAGTAAAATAAAAATAAAAAATAAAAAAACACACCACATTACTTCCTACTTCCCAACAATATTTCAAAATCCCGCCTTAATTTAAAACAAACACCAACTCTCATTCATTCTACTCTCTATAGGTGTAAAACAAAACAATGACTCACAGAAACACAGTGCAAAACAAGGGAATAGCAGCAGCATCAAAAACTTGAAACTCAATTAAAGCGATGAGCCAGTGAGGTGGCGTACTCTTTGAGCTTAACAATGAAACGCGTCAAGGATATGCATACACTGTAGATTTTGGAGCAGATTTATTTTCTAAGATGTTCAAGGGGAAAAATATACTGTTTTTTAAATTATTATTACTTCTTCTTCGTTCTTGACCTAGATCTCGCTTGATGGAAAGCGATGGATGAGTTCTATGATGGAACGAGCGTGCCCAGAAGATGCCTGTTCACTCTTGATTTAAAGGCAGACGGGTTATACGTGGAAGGGAACACAAACGCTGGCAGAGAGTTCCATACTTTGGCTGTGCGCATAATGAATATGGAGGAGAAGCGCTGAGTACGACTGGACGGGATATCAACCAAGTACGCATGGTACCCTGCAGTACGTCTGGTAGTCCGGTAAAAATATAATACCATGACTGTTCTCTCCAAAGGGGGAGGCAGAGGTGAATAGGGGAAACGGAGAATATGTACATCGGGATTGATCCTGATTCATGTCATCAGTACGACAGTGGGGTGTTAGTTAGTAGGAGACCAACATTACCCTCCGTTCCAGGATTGATTTATACATTTATACTTTAACTTTAACATACAACGGCTTGCCAACGGCATCCACCAACCCGCACTGGGCCCCCGTGGTGGATTATGGCCCGCATGGCAGATTATGGCCCGCGTGGTGGATTATACTCCGCGTGGTGGATTATGGCCCGCATGACGAATTATGGCCAGCGTGGTGGATTATGGACCACGTGGGGGATTATGGCCCGCGTGGTGGATTATGGCCCGCGTGGTGGATTACGGCCCGCGTGGTGGATTATGGCCCGCGTGGTGGATTATGGACCACGTTCTCTCACAGACAGGAGGTCTGTGTCCTAGTAGTGGGAATATTATTGGCTGATTATGTATACAACGGCTATCGGCCAATTACATTAGTTATAATATTAAATGAAATCGTGAAATGAAATGAGATGAGATGAGTTACTCATGAGTTACTCATGAGTTACCCATTTTGTATACAAAATGACATGTATATTTACTTTGAAATATTATATTGCTTTAATTATTGTGAATGTGAGCACTACGTGAGTATTTTTTGTTTTTTTTTTGTTTTTTAATCGTTGCCCCACACTAGGATTTTCCCCTGTACTGTGGGTGCGTTTACAAACATAAACTCACATACACAAACAGCCCGACCCGGCACGACTACTGTAGGTCATACAAATATTTGTTCCGTGCGGGAATCGAACCTGCGACACGCAGCGCAGCAGTCAGTCGCTTAACCACTGCGCCAACCGTGCGCTGTCATGCTGTTTCCTTTAAGATTATCTTTTTTTTTCCTCTTTCTCACGTAGTTTTAATGATGGTCTGGTATTTTGAGTACTTTATGCGGCCTACCCAAATGTCCTTTCTTTGGTATTGTTCGTCGAGTCGTTGAGCTCCTTAAATCCTGAGTTGAGCTAAACGTTTACTGACAAATGCTTGCACTGACTGGACAGGTCCACTCAAAATTGTGTGGTTCTTTCCTCAAAAGACCATTTCAGACACGGATCTACATGGTCCTCACATGATCTGACCAAGATTATGTCTGGACTTTAAAAGAGACTTTGTCCCCTGAGTTTGTTTCGCCATTTCTTCTCAGGGGTAGTCAGATAGGAAATGTCGACTTCATCTAGCTTATTTTTATTTATTTTATATGACGTGTAAAATTGATTCCGATATCCTATTTACAGAATAAATGATTTCATTTCATTTGATACCCCATAAATGGTAAGTCCCGTAGGAGGCAAGACTATTGTTTTTAACTGAGGACGTAGCTGCGTATTATCTAATGTAACTCTAACTTTTGTTGACTATCCGCGAAGCTTCTTCTGGCGAAAGACTTTTACGCTTCCCTTCATTACCTACTGGTACCACCTACAGGAGTTTAGTGTACTAAAATCTCTTCTGTTGACGTTTGCCAAAGCTGTCTTTTCACCTCCCTCTGACAGTATATTTGTATAGTAAGTAGGTACTATAAAATACATTTCAGTAACAAAAAGTCGTTAGTGCGCGCTGCACCTAAGTGAGCACCGGATGAGAACAAGTTATAGAACGGAACACCGCTGCAGGCATTTGTTTTTGGATATTTTAGGCGAGGGAACGAACTATGAAAGTTTACGTAGTTATGTTGTAAAGGCGAGTTGTTATAGAGACTTTAGTATGCCATTTTTTTTAAATTGAAATTTCGTCAGTAATTGGCTATCGCACTGACTAGCTTTTTATCTGGCTGCAAGTACGATTTATTGGTTTGTCCTTTCGAATGCAACTCCTATGTTGCTTGGTCCTTAGGTCCAATTCTACGTAGTGCAGGATTTTTTTGGCTTTTCGGGTATTTGACAGGATTTTTTGCAGGGATCAAAAATAATTATAACCATTAAGAGTTTAAATTGTCACTGCTGAGCTGAACACAATGACTTCTACAAACAATCAATAAATCAAAATATTATATTTCACATTAACCTACATGGGCACTTATGAAACGTCAGAAGCTAGGTGCATGGTTCCAATCAGTTGTTTCCTATGGAGAAGAGTCGGTAAGAAACTACGGTTAACCTTTATAAAAAAAAAAAAAATGGCTTTTACAATATTTTCAAATAACAGTGGCTCTTCAACAAGTACCAGGTACTAAACAAAATAGAAAATTGACAACAAATCTACAGTCTACTAGGCCTACGACGTTCTCACATTCATAAAATAGAAAATAATCTATATAAACAATAAAAATAAAAAACCTATTTAAACCAAATGACATAATTGTCATTACGAGTACAGTAACAAATCTGAATAAATATCATGTCCACAAAAGTCACAAATAAAGAGTTAGAATTTGATGTGTAGGTATATAATGTCAAATAACGAAAAGAAGATTATAAGATTATTACAATGCTTGGAAGTTGAATTCATGACCATTTTTCTGATATAACCCTTTGGTCTCCTTTTACTATATGTAAGGATCCATTTTGCTAGAAACCTCAAATCAGAAAGTATTTTCTAGAAATGGTAATTGGACCCTTTTCTCCTTCAAATATTGTATGATATGCATCCTAGATAAGCCGTAAAGAAACAAAGAAGTCAACACCATTCTAGAGAGCGAATCAATACGCCACGTAAACATTGGAGCCCGCAATCGCAGCTCTCACTCGACGTTAAACAGCGCAGCACGTTTAAATTAACTGAGCTCTCAGGTATCAGTCTAGCTAATTAATATGTGCTAAGCGTAGTGCTTGGGTGCATTGATTAGACGGCACGGCTTGCCAGTTGTGGATCCGTCGACACTTGTTTAACAGAATGGTTTCAGAGATTTAGCACAGGGTGAGTACTATGTACTATAGAGCTACCATTTACCGGGTAATATGTCTTTTATTGACTTGAATGTGCCCTGGCGGCTGAGAGTATGTCATGCTCATTCAAATGTCCCGCTGGTGGTGGCGTGTGTGTTGGATCATTAAGTTCCCTTTAAAATGGTTGAGCTAAATGGTGCTGATCCATGCGTCATGTTCGTGAACGGGCGCCGTCAGTTGGGACTGGTCATCTCTTAGCTGCCAAGGCTTATTTTAATTTTTGAATTGTTTTTATTACGGACGCTTCTAACGTGCACGTCTTTCTACATTGTTCTGACATGTATAACTTCAACATGAATGATGTAACCCATATTTTGTAACAATATTTTGTTTTAAAAGAGTGTCCGTGGAGTTTCTTGTCCGTTCTTCTCCATAGGGACCTACTACGCTTTGGAATGGGCAACTAGCTTCATCTTTCTGACTGACCGACCCCTTGACAATTCAAAAGTGCCTGTAATTGGTTTATTTCAAATAAATGCTTTGAGTTTGAGTTTGAGTTTAGGGGCCTTTTGCCCTTTTAATTTTATGGTCCTTCGATACGAATGGCTTTTCTGGTCTTTGAGGCTGCCATTAGATTTTTTCGATACCCTTTTTTTTTTGGGTGTGAAATTATCAAATAAGTTCCCCCGCTCTGGGCGGAGCAGGAGGGCGTATCAGACTTTTACTGATTAACCCACCCGTGTTCCTTTAGTTGCCTGTGTGCTAGGGCCACGGTTTCTCTTTCGGACAAACCCGCAACCCTGGCAGGCACCGGTCCTTTTTTCGATACCCTGGATTTCATAGTCTTAACGACGATGATTAACTTAAACTACAGCGGTTGTGTACATGACAGATATTTTATTAGAACACTTTACGCACACCGATACTTTTCGACTGAAAACCATTCACGTAACTTTCACACATTTTGTTTTTCAACCGCGGCAACGCTAGGTATATTTTTGCGGAACGCAGTGGTGTGCGAAAGGCGTAGTTTATTTTAGTCAGTACTTTTTTTAATATCGATTGACAGAGCGTTTCAATAAATCCGATATTTTTGTGTGTATTCAGACAGGAATAAGAAACTTTTGATGCTTGAAAATAGTAGGCAAAGGCTTGCTATTTTGGCGACAAAAATTTAAACGATCTTCGTCAGTATTTTAATATTTGTAATCATTCTTTCTAAAGGTGGTATGATCTAACAGAGACCGTGCTGACTAGTTTTTTGAATCCATGGGAAACATAAAAAAGAGTGTTAAAAATTCAAAGAAGGATCTGGCGGACATGCAATCGTTTTTAATAACACGATTAGATTAACTTTGCTGGATAGAAAAAAAAAAACCCAAAGTAACCACTTTTCGTAATGTTTAATCAATCTCATAGCTACAAAACAGATGTTTTTTGTTCGATTTTTTATATAAATGAAAAGGTAGTAAGATTATTTAGCACAATTAGATGAGTTTGTCTTGATCAAATAATTTTCAAATAATTACGGTTTAAATAGCTAATAAATTCGCGAGGCAACCACTCGCGACTTAGCGAGCCTAATTCAGCTGTATCATAGCGCCTTAATCCAATTAGTTAATGTTCGATGCAGCATCTCATAAAGACTTATTTATAATTTTGTACACAAACTATTTATGGTTTCATTGGTTTGAATTTTTTTTTTTAATCAAACCGGAACTGCTTATATACCATAGAAAATTTACAAAGTTATGCTTCCCCTACCAATCAAGGAAGACACTAGCCAAAGATACATAAAGTAAATGCTATGAACACAATTTATATTTATCACTATAGAAGCTCGTGTAATTGGCTGATCGGTCCACGGAGCTAATCGAGTTCCGAGCCTTGAAATTGCAGCCTTGGATGGTGGACCGCTATTTACATATTGAAACTGCTTCGTGCTAAGGGGAGAGCTGCGATACTTCGAAATTGACGACGTGGCGATACGTTTCACCGAGAATGATCCATCCAGAAAATTATTCGAGTTTTCTTTTTGGGATAACTGGCATGCCTTTTATACACTAGTGCCTATAAAAGTTTACGTTTGTGTCTAATTAGCAGACGAATCAATTATTGACAAAAGTATTCGATTAAGCTGTATTTCTGCTTACACGTGTGTTGTCGACATTATTAAATTATAAGCAATAGGTAGGCCATCAAACTAATATCTGATGAAGGATATAGAAGGCGGTCCTTTAATACAATACTTTCATGATAAATGATAAATTATTTTATGTCTGTAAGTAGATTTGTACAAACACTTTTACACGTCAGTCGTATTTTAAAAACTAGATGAGGTCGGGGTTTCCCATCTGACTACTCTGAAAAGAAAGGCCGAAACAGACTCAGAGTCTCTTTTAAAGTCCAGACATAATCTTGGTCAGATCATGTGAAGACCATGTAGATTGGTGTCTGAAATGGTCTTTTGATGAATGAACCACACAGATTGAGTGGAGCTGTCCAGGCAGTGCATGCATTTGTCAGTAATCGTGCAGGTTCACGTGCAGAACTTAAGGAGCTCAACGATTTGGCGAACAATACCAAAGAAAGGACATTTGGGTAGGCCGCATAAATTACTCAAACTGCCAGACCATGATAAAAACTGAGAAAAAACACAAAACAATAAATAAGCTATGACCCACATAGTGATAAACATAAATAATTTTGTTTAAAAGCTTTATTTTAATCATAATTATTAAATGTATAACAAACTGATTACCCTGCATCTAAAGAAGCTTAAAAAAAGCTATCATAACATCAAGTGTAATGGAAACAAACAACAGTAATGCACCAGAAGTACGGAGCAATGATCAAATAAAACATACTAAATGCACCAAGTTTAGAGCACGAGTACACTTCACAGGAAATATTAACATTGTATATGAGACATTAGAGTTTTTAAACCCTTGTTATTATAAGCTTTTAAAATGGAAAAATGTTTTTATGTAAATGCAGATATGATTATTTTTTACGTTGCTAATAATAGTTGGTCGTAGGATTTCGACTCGAAGGACTATTGATTTAAATACTTTAAAAAAAGTGAGAAGTGAGCCTTATTTAAGAAACCAAAGGATTTTAGCTGAAGTTAAGTGATATCTTTTTTACTCCGTCTTAGTTTTGAATGAATTCACTAGTAGTGAAAAAATGGCTAAGTAATAACAGCCGTACGTTTTGATACATCAGAGTAAGCTACGCTTTCCGGGGTTGGTCCATGGATGGGTGACCATCTTTACATAATCCTCCGTGCCTCGGAAAGCACGCTAAGCCGTTGACCCTGGCTGTCATTCGTGGATCTTTGACAGTCGTTAGGGGTCAACAGAAGCCCGAAAGTCAGACGACCAGTCTTACCAAGGGGTATCGTATTACCCACTACTGGTATTCGGCTGGATCTGGTTAGACTGGAAGCCGACTCCAACAAAGTTGGGAAAAAGCTAGGCAGATTGATTCTTAGTAGAGAAAAAGAGAGATAGGAAACCCTTTATGATTTACAAAATGTAAGATTATGTTTTTTGCACATAACAATAACAGGTGGTACAGTTCTTAAGAGCGCTGTCTCAGGTCCACTATCGTCACTTCTAAAAAAAAATGACACGAAGCAACACAATACGATCTAGAGGATGTGGCCGTTTTTCTTTATATCGAATTTTGTTGCTTCGTGTGTCAATATGAAACTTTATAAAAGGTATTAGAAAATTCTAGACACACCGAGGCAGCTGATTGAGCCGTTTTTCATAATTCCTTCTCAGTCACGAGATAAAATTTTTTTTAAAGCGTGGCGCTATTGGACCCTCTTAAATGAATTCACATAATATTTTTTTTAACACAAAAAAATAAAAACTTAAGAGTCTATACTACCTCAGCGCCACCTCACTCTGTTTCTCGCTCGCACACTATTGCTACCGATCACGAGAGCAAGCGAGACAGGACGGCAGGGAAAAGGCTCCAAGGCGCCGATAGTTTAGGTAATTTCTTTTTACGGTGAAAATAATGGTCACTTAAAAAAAGTAAATAACATAAGACCTGCTTTAGTAGTTAGTTCAGTTAATATGCAAAGTTTCATTATCTAATTTGAAGTATTTTTTTAATACCAGCGGTTTATTGTTCGGTTTGGAGGTAACTTAATTTTTTTTTTCTATAGAGAAAGTTTTATGGAATCGTGTTTTCGGCTAACATAGTACTTAACATTAATCCTCAACTTTACCATATATTTATTTCAAAATTAATGCTGCAGTATTTTCGACATAGCGGAGGATCATGCTAAGCCATTTGAGGTAGTATAGGCCCTTAAGTATTCTCCATATGCTATTGAACGTACTCTCGAAAGAATGAACTACCGAATATGATGTTATTAATTTACAAGTTGATTATTTTATTTTATTTAAATTTATTTACCGTATGGTGCCGGACGTAAAGAATAGCACTACCCCATTTCCTCCCGTGGGTGTCGTAAAAGGCGACTAAGGGACTTACTAGATAATGGGTAGCAGCGTTCTCTATGCATTTTTAACACTATACTGCGATCGCCAACCCGCCTGCCAAGCGTGGCGATTATGGAAAATTCGATTATGGAATGTCCAGCAGTGGACGTCTTTCGGCTGAAATGATGATGAATGATGAAGTTGATTATAACATTAAATTATGTACAAATTTAGTTTATAATACTTATTCAACGATGTATGATGCAAATACGATGATGATGCTTATTAATTACATGGAATCATTAATTCGATTAAAATTCCATCATTTTCATTGGCTGTGAAAAATGAAGAGTTAATGAAAAATTAATTGAGAATCGTCGAATCAGCAACCAATGGCAATTTTATAACATCAGAAATTGTTGTGCGAGTTTAATACACATAAATGCTTCGAAAATAGTTTCGTGTTGGATTTTTCAGATTGTTTTTTTTATGAAAATGCTTACTTTTCCTTTATTTATTTTGCAAATTAATTTTTACTTCGGTATGGTTTTGATACTGGAACTAGTGAAATAAATACGCGAGCTGAAATAAATACGCGAGCTGTTTTACATTTTTAGATGATATTTTTGTGTTAAAATTTATGTTCTCGTGTTATCAATAAATTTGGATAACATACGATATTCAATGCAATATTGTTATAGGAATGAAATTTAAACAAAACTTTAGCTCAATATTAGTCAACTATCAATCCTGAATATAACGAGGTTCGTTTCTGCTATATTAAATTGTTTCTTTTTTTTCCAAAATTATTTTCTGAATTGTGTTCATGGGTTTTATTTGAATATAGGTTTAAAATTTTATTGCAAATCTTTTCCTGATGTTCTAGTTCCCCCGATAAATAAAATTAAAAGACACTAAGGAAAATATTACCTCTGCCCTCTTTTAAGCGATCATTTCATAGTACCGCTAATAATATTTTAAAATTTACTTATATACTCCTCATATATTTCTAATAAGCCCTTAACACTATCTTAATTCTAATAATACATAACCCCCAAACTTAAAGTCAACAAACTTACCTAATATTCAGCTAATATCCAACGATACTGCTTGCACTTGCGACCGGCTTGCCCTCCCTGCGTTCAGTGGCTATGAGGGGCCAATTATCCACTTAGTAAGCTGCACGCAATTGTAACGCATAGGGCTTAAGGGGAAGTTGGTCTTTAGGGACAGACTGAATTTCGTTTTAGATACGAGTGCGTATTAAACTGAAGTGGAAAATATGGATAGAGAACGAAAGTGACTTATGATAATGTGCCTGTGTACCTATCTACTACATCTTCTTACAAAATGTTTTGGTCCTTAGATACGAGTGCCTAGATTCGTCTGAATATTGGAGTATTTGAGCAATTTACACTTTTATTTATTTTGTTACCGATATAATTCAGAATACAGAAAAAAAAAATACCAAAACATTACGTATACCTATTGATATAATTTTTTTTTTTTTGTATTCTGAATTATGTCGGTAACAATTTTATTGGTAATTTTTTTAATGGGTTTTAACAGAAAACCCAGGAACAAATCGCAATGCCAATCCTATTTTCAAATTATGTCAATTTTAAACTCAACAGAGGCATCCAATTATCTTCAAAAACCATTAGAACTCTCCAATTTAAGGAACCGAAATCTCTTGATCTCTCAATCCAAAAGCCAACGTTTTCCAGAAATTTCACAGTAGTTATTGTTCCCAATTTGGGCAGCCGTAATCCTTGCAACCTGCCTTGTCATCCACGCTGTTTCGACGTACTACGCTTTTCCAACGTACTACGCTGGTCCGATGTGCACTAACAATCGAAGCTTTGGATTGGCCGGTTGGAGATGCAGGCCCTTGTTTAGACTTAGCCTCGACCAATGAGGGCTTAGCTTAATCTAGGGATTTACTTTGAAGCTCTGCGGATTCGGGGTTAACTACGTTGCGATTTTTGTTAAGGATTTTTTGGGTTATGTTTTTTTTGCCATTTCGTTAGAATTCTGCCTGTGGTGAAGTTTGGGAGGACCTATGTAGGTCCTCCCCCATCAAAAAAAGTTTGCGATCACTTTGAAAAATCTAAATCTTTTTTGTTAGGTACGGTAGATTATATTATGATTCGGCTCGCCTGACTTAAACCCAATAGAGCACACGTAGGATGCTCTTAAGCGAGCTGTTTGGAACCGTCAGCCACGTCCCTAGACAGTGCCAGAGCTCAGGGAATCCGCTATTCAAGAATGGGACAGGTTACTCCAAGAAATGCTGGATTACTTGATTCTCAGCATGCCCAGGAGGATCACCGCATGTGTTCGAGCCAGGAGAGGAGTTATATTATATTGAATATAAACCTTTTATTAATAAATTGTTGTTTTAAGTTTGGTTAAACAGTCTTTTTCTTTCTATCAAATTTCTGTTACAATTATATTATGATTAATTACTCAATTTTTTTAATAATAAATAAAAAATTGTTATATTTTTTAATTTCAAACAAGGTATTTTTATTAAAAAAAAAACACAGCAAATAATTTTTTTTGATAAAGTTCAATTTTAAAAAATTATATCAGCTTATGCTAGAGATCAAAAACTTTTTTTGATGTGTGTACGTTCAGCAGTTGATGTCTTTTATCCGAGATGGTGATGATGATGACGTTAGAATCGTTGGCTATAATGAAAGTAATCGCTTTCACGTTTCGAGACACAATGCAAATCCCAAGGAATTGCCGATACATAACCGGTCTTAGAGACAATGGGATGAACTTCAAGAGCCCCCTTGAGTCTGGCGCACTTTGAACTATAAGTTTCGCTCAAACAACACGACGTGAGCTGTTCTCATATTGCTTATGTTGAAACATAAAAACAAAGTACATGTTTAACTGTAAATTCACTGACATTTTTCAAGCTGGAACATATATAAATACTAGTTGGCGGCAGAATTCAATAATACAATGATGATCATTCTTCCTCGTTCCTACAAAATTCTTCACAAGACTACTTGACAAACCACCGATTCTGACATTCTTTTGAAGTTTATTTTGTTTTGGATTTATTTTGTTTATGTTATGTTAACATTAATAAATCCAAATGTTTTATATTAACGTTTATTTGTTATTTCGTATACAGCATTTGATCCAAAACAATATCGTGCATAGGTTTTGAACAAAATCGATACTACACACTGACCGCAGCTTTTAGAATCCTATAACCTCTGTCCATGTTATGAAATACTAGTATGAAAGCGAATGCATGGTTTCAATCTCGAACTAACGTTTGAGCTCCTTTGAGGCATGAAACTAGAAACTGGTGCAACAAAAGATCAATAAAAGCTTATAAAACAGTACAGTTGTTGAATCCTATCATTCAACCTATTGCAAATCTGTGAGCTTTGTGTTTCCAGCCGATCTATCCTGTAAAAATCTCATCGTGTAAATTTTGTTGAAGTGAGCTGTCAACAGTGTCAATGTAGCATCAGGTGGAATGACAGTTCACTTCAAGTAAGTTTTCACAGTGACATTTTGTAAGCTTTTAAGGATCTTTGGTTTCAAAATGTCCCTTTTTTTCTGTTTTTTTATTTCTTATTCCATGACGGGGAAGCTCTCGGCCTTCATCTCATCTGATGATAAGGTTGAAGGTGGAAGTGTGCTTGACCCGGAATCCTCAACCACAGACGAACTAGCTATCTTACCTCTAACCACCGAAGCCCAACAAATGTTGCTAACAGGCGGACTTAAAACGAGCCCTACCAAACCGAGCAGAAAATTTTGCCCCCGTTGGGTTCGAACCCGGGATCTCTAAGTCTGAGACAGGTGGACTTACCGCTGTCCTGCTCAGAAGGGCGGGCGCCCTGCGGTCTTCCCATCTGCGTACCGGCTCATAGTGCTGCTTGACGATGTGGGCATGTTGTTCGAGCGAATAATCATGGACCACCTCCGCCACATGGGTGACTGTGGCGGCCACTTGTGCAGAGATGTTGTCCAGGTCCGACCTGGACAACAACTAGTTCGGTTTTCAGCATGGGCGCTCTACCATCGATGCAATTATGCGGGTGAGAGTCCTATTTGGCAGAAATGTGTGCCACCTACAGGGGATGCGATGGCAAAGGCGAAAAAGGTGAGATGTCGTGCGGTGTTCCACAGGGTTCGGTTATAGGACCGCTCCTCCGGGACATCGGGTACGACTGGGTATCGAAGGGCAAGCTCCAGCCGGGCGTGATCCTGACGTGTTACGCGGACGACAAGCTGTTCACGGCTCGGGGAGCTCGTACAGGGAGGCAGCATTGCTACGGCTGCGGTCTCACAAGTGGTGAACCGCATCCTGGCCTGGAGGTGGCCCTCAACAAGTCGGAGGCCATCATTTTACATGGCCCCTGACGGGCGACGCCACCGGGATCACATGCCGTGGTCAGGGGGCTGAATTGCTATCGAGTCATCCATGAAGTACCTGAGATTGGTGATCGACAGCCGTTGGGACTTTGGCCCCCACTTTCGGTGGCTGGTACCCAAGTTAATGCGTGCGGCGGGTGCGCTGTCAACCCTGCTTCTCAATTTGGGGGGCCCGAGCACTGCCTGCAGGCGGTTTTACGTGGGGATCGTGCAATCCATGGCCCTGCTTGGGGCCCCAGAGTGGGCAGCTAACCTGACTGCCCGCAGTATCGCAGTGTTGAGTACCACAGAGGGTGGTAGCTGTCAGTCATCAGAGGGTATCGCACGATCTCTTACGAGGCGGCTTGCACACCTGCCCGATCCCCACCGTGAGACCTGGAAGCGAGAGCCTTCGCGTCACTGCATCGGTGGGGTGAGGAGGCGCGGACGCGGGACGTAGTACTGGTGCAGCGGCAGATCACCCTGCGTTGGTTCGAGCTCCGTCAAGTCTTGGTGGTGGAATGGCGGGACAGGCTTCTGCGCACTACCGCTGGCCTCATCACCATCGGGGCGGTCCGGCCGGTGCTCGACGTCTGGCTCAGGAGGAGGCACGACTCCGTCATTTAGGGCAATGCAGATGTCACACAGGCAGGGAGCCAGACGCTCGGTGTAATCACCGCGTCCACTGTCGGCAGGACACGGCGCGGCGGCGTGGCATACGCTTGCAGAGTGTGCAGCTTGTTAGGAGTCACGCCGTGCCCACGTTTCGGAAGTAGGAAGCGACCTGTTGACAGCGCAGCGTCGTGGGATGCGGCGATCTCCTTCTGCGAAAATGTCATGTCACAGTAGGAGGCAGCGGAAAGGGAGGCACCCACATTTTGACAGTTATGTTTAAGTCCCATGTAATATGGCGGCTTATTGTACTACTAAGAAATCCCCGACGTAAGACCCCAATAACACTTCGCCCGACATGGGAATCAAACGTAGGACCTCAAGCTCAGCAATAGTGCTTGCGACCACTAGCCTAGTGAGATAGTCAGTCAGTAGAAAAATGTTAGGAAGGAAGAAATTCCTTGCCATATCTTTAGGAGTTATTCGTTAAATGGCTTCGTTCCAACAATTCGCAGATATTCAAAACCCGACTATAAAGACCAAGCTTGCATCAGGTAAGACGTTAGATACAACTCTAATTCCCATACACCGCATAAACTTTGGCTCAACAAACACTAAATTCAATGTAGCTAGTGGACAAGCTTGGACCTCCTCGGAGAGTTTACGGAGTACTACATTTCCCTGTAGACCGAGAGTAAACATTGGATCGGGTTATATTATGCTGCTGGGCTAACAATGGATCGGTGAAGTTGGCCTGCTCTTGCAGATTAGCGTTCGTACGTGTTATAATCTTTTGGCAGTACCTATATAAGCTTTTTGCACTGGTAATGCAGTTATAACACGCCTCTTTCTGCAGTTCGAAGAAGTCTTTGTATGTTTGTAGCAGAGTAATCTTTGGTGGCTAAGACTGATGCACTTGGATAAAGCATTTTAGTACCTGTTTTTGGGTGACTAAATTATACTGCACCAGTGGTTATAGAAAGCAACCAGAGTCTACGTGTATTGAAATGGGTACATTCCCATAGAAGTTCTTCTTTAGTTAAGTTTTTGTTAGTTTTTAGGGTTCTGCAATTCAAATAAAAAAAAACTGAACCCTTATAGGATCTTGTGTGTCTGTCTATCTGTCTGTCCGTATGTCACAGCTGATTTTTTCCGAATCTACTGGACTGATTAGGTTGAAATTTGGTACACATGAATTTCTGTGACACAAATACGGGCGTTTAACGTAAATAAATGAATTTTTAATATGGGGGTAACTTTTGGGGGGCAAAGAACAAAAAAAAAATTTTGCATGCTGTACCGTTTGACGCACTTGGTCGGTTTTTTTGTTTTGTTTGTTTTTTTGTTTGAGTTTTTGAACGAGCTAATCTCTGGAACTATCGGTCGATAGTCGCTAATTGATAGTCCAATTTTTGGCAATATAGGCTATTTAACATCACGCTTCGACCATTAGAAGCTGAGCTAAATGGCAAAAAGTCAAAAAGAACGCTAAGCGAAAATGAAGTAATAGCGCGCGCGGGGGGGGGGGGGGGGGGGGCGATGTGACCTGGTGGGTTGGGGGCTGAAATTTTACGAAGCTATTCTAGGATAAACTTCGGATAAAAACTGATAGTACGTGTCCAGTCTGGAATCTCCCGGCTTTATCAAATAAATTGATTTTTTTTGTAGCCGTTCCAATCCATTGGCAAATACTAGGGTTTGGTATGGGAATGGGAAAACGATGTGTAGATGACCTCTCAATAAAAAATTTCTAAGCTACGTATTTGTATCATCCTGTGGGATATCCATATTTTTAGTACCCATATTTTTCTATTTTTAGGGTTCCGTAGCCAAATGTCAAAAAACGGAACCCTTATGGATCCGTCATGTCTGTCTGTCTGTCTGTCTGTCCGTATGTCACAGCCACTTTTTTCCGAAACTATAAGAACTATACTGTTGAAACTTGGTAAGTAGATGTATTCTGGGAACCGCATTAAGATTTTCACACAAAAATAGAAAAAAAAAAAAAAACAATAAATTTTGGGGGTTCCCCATACTTAGAACTGAAACACAAACATTTGTTTTGATCAAACCCATACGTGTGGGGTATCTATGGATAGGTCTTCAAAAATGATATTGAGGTTTCTAATATATTTTTATTTCTAAAATGAATAGCTCGTGAGACACTTCCGAAGTGGTAAAATGTGTCCCCCCCCCTGTAACTTCTAAAATAAGAGAATGATAAAATAAAAAAAATAAAATATGATGTTTTACCGAAAAATTGGTTTGAACCAGATCTAGTAAGTAGTTTTTTTTTAATACGTCAAAAATCGTAAACCGCAATTTACCTTTCATCTAACGTGGGTCTTAAAAATTCTAAGTCGGGCTACAAAAGGGCATGTGGGGTATTATATGAAAGAACGCCATTTGCACATTCTCAAATATTTTTATTTTTTTTAGGCCGCATAGTTATCGACTTTTGACGAAAAAAAAAAAAAATACCATTCACTCCCCCTTATCTCCGAAGTTTGCATAGGGAAAAATCTGAAATTATTCTATATGATAGAAGTTTATATAAAGATTATAGGAAAAATAAAACGATATCACTAAATAGCACTTTTTTAATATTGCAGTTTTAGGTCAGCGCCATCTCTTGACCGATATTGGAACTAGCGTTATTTTTGTTTATGATTTTTGATGGTACGGAACCCTCGGTACGCGAGTCCAACTCGCTCTTGACCGGTTTTTTTAATACTTTAGTAACAAAAGGCGGTTTTTATTCATACGGATATGCCAACCCCATCGTACCTTATCAACTCCTCCTCGCCTCTTCAATTGCACGTCATTCAGCCCGATTGTCGGCAACTCTCATCCAGCTGCTACCAGCCACCCTGCGAAGACCGTCGCTCCATCTAGCTTGAGGGCCTTACGTTTGCCGATTCGCGGTCTCCACTCAAGAACACGTCTACCCCAACGGTCATCAGTTCTACGGCTAATATGGCCGGCCCCCCATAGGAAAAACGCGAGCTTTAATGTATGCATGTAATCCCCGAAGGGTTTAGGCAGGGTGTACACATCTATTAGTACATCCACATTTCGCTAGTAATGTTTAAGTGCCATGTAATAGGGGGCGAGCCTATTGCTATTAAACTCCGGGCTGTTTGCCTGACCCGGAAATTGAACCCAGGACCTCATGCTCAGCAGTAGCGCTTGCGACTACTAGACTAATATGGCAGTTAGGCTGCTGTTTATTTGAAGCAGCATCTGGGCAGTCAGAAGAAAGCTGCAGCAGTCATTGTAATATTTCCAGTAACAAACATGCTCTCGAAATAAAAACGTAAATTCTGGAAACTTCAAAAAACATAGATTAAAAAAAAAAAAAAAAAAAAACAAAACTAAACTAGGTACAACATATTCAAATACAGTTAAATCAAAATTTAAAACGGAACACAAATTAAAATAACCAGACTGCCTCACCAGTCTGGGCGTCCATGAGGATTTCCCACTCCTGCCACAAAAAAAAAAAAAAAAAAAATCATGCTCTCGAATGATTCGTCTGTTATACAGGATAAGTTTTTACCCAGTGCGCAATTTTTTTTTGTTGGTTCGGTATCAGTATCACATTTCCATTATTTGTTAACACTTTTTTTTTGGTCCTAGTTGAAATCAGCAAAATATGGATACAATCTATTCGTAATAATATCAATGGGCGAGCGCACAGCTGGTGGGTATCTACTACTGCGTTCTGATTTACTGACTGCACAGCCCGGCGCGTTGCGCGACGAGTATCCATTTTACCAGTTTCAAAATAAACATGTCTCGTTAACGATAATTTCATTTTTTTGTACTAAGACATCAAAATAAGAAATAGGTGTATAATAAAACACGTTGAAGTTTAATTTGTCAAAATTTGCGCATTGATTAAAAACTTTTCCTGTATAGAACCAATAATACCGTTGAAGGTATATTAAAAGTTACTTGATTAATCCAACCCCAAGTCTCTAATACAGATAATTTATGTAAACAAAGAAACGTCAATAAATGTCACTGTCAAAATGACAGGACAGTGGTGCAAAACATTTTATCTCTTTTCTTTTACAAATAATGGTCTATAAAATAAAAGTTAATTAATTATAAGTACTATGCAAACAAAATACCGTAGCCAAACAATGTTTTGTGTAGTGCGTCGGAGACGCCGCATAGGATTATCACAATCAGCCCTTTTAAGTCCACTGCTAGACGTAGGCCTCCCAAAATCGATTTCCACTCGGAACAGTTTACAGGCGTTTTTATCCAATATGTGGCAAAATATGCTACTTATAATTGTGTTGTTGTGTGTAATAAGTTTGAAAATGTTTTGTGTCTCCTGCATTGTTACCAGTATCATAATAGTACATTATGATACAAGTGTGCTGTGTTGGTCATTGCACTCGAGGCGGTATTATTCGCGCGAGTCGCAGACGAGTGCGATAAGGGAGCCGAGTGTGTAATGATCAATGCACACGCGTTTCATACGACATTTTTCAACACACTTGCGAGGAAATAAACAGACTTGTTGTAAAAACTTATGCTACAATAACGTAATTATAGAGGTGATACATTTAGATTTATACTCGTAAAGTTCAACTGACCTTTGTTGCCAGGTACTAATTATCCGGACGTTTTTTTTAAAAACTGTTCAACGTCGGCTGGTGACAATACTTTAGATTTCGTATTTTTGATAGTAACTTATAACAACACAACGAAAACGTTAACAAAACAAATATTTATGGAAAATGGCGCGCTGGTTTTGTATTTTTTTTCCGCGCACCCCGCTTGTGCAGCGCGCGCAAGTGTAAACAGAGGCACTGTTAAAACCACTAAACAGACTTTATAAAAAAAAAAAAATGTTTAGTCTGATCGTAGTTTAGTTAGTATGGAATTAGAAAGTACTATTGGCATAGAGAAATATACATTAGTTCAGTGAGAATCCGCAATAATAGAACGTCAGTCAGGATCTTTTCCGTTTGGTTCCGGGAGGGACCACTGACAATTTAAGGTAGGAGTGAGGCGTATATATCGTAACAGCTAAATACAACAGGTATCACAAGATACCAGACTGTAACTGTGACAAATAAACTGAAAAAAAAAAAAGCTTCTGTTCCACGAGATAACAGAATCCATCCAATCACAAGCTTTTGTCTATTCATGCTTATGACAGTTACTGTACGAGCCAATAATGCTCGTGGATTTTACCTGTTACAACCCACTCCTGATTTAAGATAAATAAATTTTAGTTAATTTTGGGACCAAAGACAATTCAGACTATTAAAAAAAAAAGTGAACGCGCGGATTCCTTTTAATATGAAGTTTCTTTGACGAGATTTAAAAAAAAAAGCGTCAGTTTTCGACTAGTAAACAGTTATCTGTGGCGTTACAGCACTCGTATGGTAACGTAAAGTTAAAAGCACGCGTTTTTAATACACTGCATTATGGACCTAAAAGCGGTTCAATAAGAGCCACTTTACGAGCAAGTGTGATGAAAAGTATTTTATACCAGAAAATCTCCTTTTTTTAATAACTTTGTTTAAAACCGACAATTTATAAAAATCATTACGGTACGATAATTTAAACAATATTATTTCTAAAATCAGTACTAAAAGAGAATGGAACCTTTTTTTCCCGCCATTTTTTGTGAATTACCATATCGAAGATATTTTTTTGATATGTTATCCCCTTTGTTTACATAAATTATCTAAATTAGAGACTTGGGGTATACGCCTTCAGTTCCACACTGTCGAAACATACAAAAAGTCTATTAGCTTATAAATGTGATAGCTCAAGAAAAAAAAAAAAAAAAAAAAACAATAAGACAAGGACAGAATGACATCGATAAGCGATCGAGACGAAGTCCGGAACTTGGGTCATTCCGTAAATTGCTCCGTTTCGGATCCAGATCTGTTCTTTGCTGATTTCCCGTCACTGTTATTGCCTCAATACGGAATAGGCTATTGCAAAGTGATATTGTATTTATTTATGTATTGGTGATTTCTTTTTATCGGTGAAATAGCTTCGGAACTGAGTTAATCGTGCGATCTGAAGTTTGGAAAGTTTTTTTGTATTGCCTCTTGAATTGTTATGGAGATATCTGGAAAACTGTCTTGCTACTTTGTTGGATGTTCAAATAATTTGTTCACTTTGTTATCTTGTGAAAGAAACGAATATCATTTATCACCCTATTGTTTTCAAAACAAAATCTCTCCATTTGAATGACATCAATGTCATTTTTGAGTAGGTACGATGAAAATGCGACTGCATTATTAAGGCGCTTCCCGTAGCGAACAACCTTGAGCGTTCAGTTCTCTGTCCCGCCGTGGCGAAGCTGTTCTATCCAGCTCCCTGCCCACGTCGAATTCAAGCAATTTTTGGAACTATTATAATTAAAAAAAAGAAAAGCGATATTTTGAAATAAAATAAAACGTGCATTATTTACATTTTTGAATTATTAATGAATTAGTGTAATCCTCAATTAATAGAACTTCACTTTTAGCAAAAGATGCATGCAATAAGTATTTTTTTATAAGAAGATTTTAAATGTTTTAATCCATACTAATATTATAAATGTGAAAGTAACTCTCTCTGTCTGTCTGTCTGTATGTTACGTTTTCACGCCTAAACCGCTGAACCAATCATCATGAAATTTGGCAAAGATATAGCCTGGGATATGGAGAAGGACATAGGCTACTTTTTTACGCGATAACCGACATCCACGCGGGCGGAGCCGCGGGAAAATGCAAGTAATATATAAAAAACAAATAAGAACATGCAATGTGATGATAGGGTATCGAACATTTATAATATTTTTTACTACATCTAAAAACACATTATAAATGTTCGATTTCTCTATTCTTTTAATTAATGAAATAATGATTCGTTTACTACGTTATTTTGCTTACTAACATAGCCGTAAGTTTTACTAAAAATCTTGTTGAGTCTTGGTTACTCTAATAAAGTAAAATTATATTCTATTCTATTTTAATAGCCTCTGAAAAATGCTCTATCAAAGTCAAAGTCAAAGTCAAATCATTTATATCAAATAGGCACGTAAGATGCACTTTTGAACGTCAAAAATTACATAAATAGTTAATTGATTCTAGTTGCCCCTTCCAAAAGGTTGTTATGTATGGAGAAGAATGGGCAAGAAATTCCATACTTACTCATTTAAAATGTTAACAATAGTTTGTATACATTAATTAATAATTATAGATGAAGACGATGTACCTAGAATAAAAATAAAAATTACTTACCACAATTGGTAAAAAATAAAAATTACTTACCACAATTGGTAAAAATTCAAAAAAAAAAAAAAAAAATATAGCAAGGTTCTGCTCGGGGTAACGCCTTAAAGGAAAAGTTTGTGAGGAAACCTGTAGATTGCAAGTATGAGGATCAATGTTCGATCGTTCTCGATATGTAAAGAGGTTTTTATCCTGAATTCGCAATAATACAGGCTAATACAATAAAATAAAATTTTCTGGTTACCAAAATAGACATGAAACGCTAACAAGTACTAACAACAGAATTTGTATTTCGCTAATGAAGCAAATTGTATTTATACAGGCAAATTTCTTCAACTTATATAATTTTGTAGCAAAAATTGGCTTCGTCTGTAAAGTCAAACCTCTGTTATAATTTAATTAGGCAGTTCTCGATTATTACAAGGGTATGCGGCTTATAATTTGGATCAGCATTTATTAGCAAGATTAGTTATTTTTTCGAGCAAAAGTATTTTTTTTTTAAATCGAGTTAGAAAAAGTGAACTTGAAACCAATATTTGTATGGCTTTGAAAATATTTCACCTAATTTTGCTTGAGAATTATTGTTTTGTTTTATATATCCTACTATTATAATTATTATAAACGCGAAAGTTTGTGAGTATGTATGTATGGATGTTTGTTACTCTTTCACGCAAAAACTACTAAATGGATTTAGATGACATTTGGCGCACAGATGGTTTATAATCTGGATTAACATATAGGACACTTTTTGTCCCGATATTCTGACGGAATCGAGTCTTATGCGGGTGAAACCGCGGGGCGCAGTAGAGCAGTGGTGGCCTAGTAGAGCGGTGGTGGCCCAGTAGAGCAGTGATGGCCCAGTAGAGTAGTGGTGGCCCAGTAGAGTAGTGGTGGCCCAGTAGAGCAGTGGTGGCCCTGTAGAGCAGTGGTGGCCCAGTAGAGCAGTGGTGGCCCAGTAGAGCAGTGGAGGGTCAGTAGAGCAGTGGTGGCCTATTAGAGCAGTGGTGGTCCAGTAGAGCAGTGATGGCCCAGTAGAGCAGTGGTGGCCCAGTATAGCTCTGGTGGCTCAGTAGAGCAGTGGTGGCCCAGTAGAGTAGTGGTGGCCCAGTAGAGCAGTGGTGGCCCAGTAGAGCAGTGGTGGCCCAGTAGAGCGTTGGTGGCCCAGTACAGTAGTGGTGGCCCAGTAGAGCAGTGGAGGCCCAGTAGAGTAGTGGGGGCCTAGTAGAGCAGTAGTGGCTCATTAGAGCAGTGGTGGCTCTGTGGTAACGGCCGCGACTTACGAGTTGTAAGGTCGTAGGTTCGAACCCTGACCGGCGCTTTACTTTGTGTATCATCACCACTGCTCTCAAAACGGTGAAGGAAAACATCTTGAGCGGCATGTCCTAGAACCAACAATTCGAAGACATGTGATATCTACCAAGTCGCACTGAGCCCGCATGGCGGCCCACTCCCACTCACAGAAAGGAGGCCTGTGTCCCAGCAGTGAGAATATTATAAGCTAATTATATTCTACCTATTAAAACAACATCGGCAACCAGGACTGATACCAGATACGACACTGAAAGCAGAACATTTAACCCTCCACTACAAGAACACCCAACCCTTTTAAACCCGTCCCTTTTAAAAAGTCCTAACACCCTAAATCTGAATGCAAATGATAACTGGCCCACAGTAAAACACTGTTTGCACCCAAAAGTCTGGCCATCCCTTGTCAAAACCACTAACATTTTGTGATATATCGTATGAAAGACCAACCAGTATTTATTAACCTCTCGTTTATCTACAGAAGTGATGAAATTAGGGTGGTTTATGGTTCTCGATTAATTGGGTGACCTAGGGGACTTGCCCTTAAGAGCGATGGGAATGGTGACAAAGACCTGTGTATGTATTTATGCATGAAGTTACTGTGGTAATGTTTTGATGATAGATGAACGTGTAAACCTTCTATTAAACCCCAATTTTCTGCTTTAATATTTTTTTTTATCTTTGCCTTACACTAGGAATTTCTTCTGTATTGTGGGTGCGTTTACAAAAATTTAAATTCATATATGTAGATAGATAGATAGAATACTCTTTATTATGTACACCATAAAAATTACAGATATAAATGAAGAACTGTTACATAGAGTGTCACAATGGGCAGTCTTATCGCTAAAAGCACAACACACAACAGTCAGACCCGGAACAACTAATTGTAGGTCATACAAATATTTGTTCCGTGCGGGAATCGAACCCGCGACACGCAGCAGTCAATCGCTTATCGACTGCGCCAACCGTGCCGTCATAATATTTCATTGAAAAGTGATAGACAATTAGAGGTATAAAGACAGGAACAGGGTGTAAAGGTGTAAGGGTCAGCGGGATTGTCCGAAAGGGGTACCGCGGAACATACAGGGCCAAGGAAGGAACACGGGTGGGTTTTAGTCAGTAGGAGTCTGACACTCCCTTCCGCTCCACCTAGAGCGTTCAACATCATTAGCGTCGGGAGCCGCGTGACGACTCCCGGGCACCGTAGGCGCAGGCCTGCGGGCGGTGAGTAATGGGTAGCTCACCGTCCAATCAGGACAGGCCTGTGCCGGACGACGCGTACGTGTTCCACGCGCGCCTCAAAGAGATGTTAGCAACGACGAGAGGGCCCAATAGGGCCCAAGCTTGCCGGGTCAGTGGGATTGTCCGAAAGGGGTACCGCTGCCCCGGAACATAAAAGGCCAAGGAAGGAACACGGGTGGGTTTTAGTCAGTAAGAGTCTGACACTTCCTTCCGCTCCACCCAGAGCGGGAGGGGTCATTTGATGAATCCCATCTTCAAAAAAAAAAATCATTAGGAAAGGTTTAGGCAGCTGATGTTGTGGAGTCATCTACAACGCCACATGCGAACTACGGATCAAAAACCTGACGACACAAGAATCCTACATCGCGCAAGTAGAGTTTACCGCGCGACTGGCAAGTAATACAACATCCTGACTTCTAACTTCAGACAGTTGCCCACCAGACACAACACCCATCTAGTCGGAGAATCCTCCCTATTCTGAAGAGTATGAGTAAACTTTACAACCTTTTTTTTTGTGGATGGGAAATCATCAAATGACCCCTCCCGCTCTGGGTGGAGCGGAAGGGAGAGTCAGACTCTTACTGACTAAAACCCACCCGTGTTCCTTCCTTGGCCCTTTATGTTCCGGGGCAGTGGTACCCCTTTCGGATAATCCCGCTGACCCGGCAGGCTTGGGCCCTATTGGGCCCTCTCGTCGTGGCTGTCATCTCTTTGAGGCGCGCGTGGAACACGTACGTGCCGTCCGGCACAGGCCTGGTCCTGATCGGACGATGAGCTACCCATTACTCACCGCCCGCAGGCCCGCACCTACGGTAGCCGGGAGTCATCACGCGGCTTCCGACTCTAATGATGTTGGGGTCGGCTTCCAGCCTAACTGGATATAGCTGAATATCAGTATTTTACATGGAGCGACTGCCTATTTGACCTCCACAACCAGTTACTAGATAACAAATACGACTTGGTAACACTGGTTGTCAGACTCTCAGGCTTCTGACGACCCGTAACGACTATCAAAGATCCACGAATGACAGCCGTGAGCAATGGCTTAACATGCTTTCCGAGGCATGGAGGGGTCTTGGTATGTAAAGATGGTCACGAATCCACGGACCAACCGCGGCAAGCTTAGTTTAACCTTATAAATCGAGACGTGCGGCTGTTACTAATTAGCCACGAAAACATTAGTTTTTTTTTTGTTAAAGTTTTACTGAGTGGAATTTAGTTGATGAGCATTTTTATTTATTTATTTTATTTTGAAGAAGGCTTAAAGACTAACAAACCAATGACATAAAGAAAGTAATATTAAAAAAATGCTAATAACAAGCCTAATGTAGTATAGAAAATGTCGATAAAAAAAAGTACATATAAGTTAATATAATTAGTTAATATAAGATAAGTTAATTATCCATGAAAAATAGCTGTGCCAAAAGCCGTCTTAAGGTCGCCACATTGTATTTTAGATTCCTATGATAATCTTTAATAGGTATAGGGTTTTCTAATTAATAAAAATATTAAACTCACTAGCTGCAACCCGCGGTTTCAACCGCATAAGTCTCGATTCAATGGGACCATCGGGATCAAAAGTATGAGCTGATTGCTTACCTTCATTGCTAGAGATTTTTTTTAAATTAATTCCCTATAAGGGTAATAATTCCGTTCCATGTGGTGCCGGACGTAAAGAATATCACCATCCCATTTCCTCCCGTGGGTGTCGTAAAAGGCGATTAAGGGACTTACTAGAGAATGGGCAGCAGCGTTCTCTATGCATTTTTAACACCATATTGCGATCGCCAACTCGCCTGCCAAGCATGGCGGTTATGGCAAATCCCCCCCTTTTGGGGGAGGCCTATGTCTAGCAGTGGACGTTTTTTGGCTGAAATGATGAATGATGATGAGGGATAAGAATTTTGGTAGGTACTGGATTAAATCAATACAAATAAATAAAATTGAAGTATCTGTTTGTAATGTCAAAATAATAGCTTTTTACTAAATGCATATGAAAGTATATAAGGTAGATAACAAAAAACGATTTTTTTTGTCTGTCTGTCTCTCTGTTCTAGCTAATGTCCGAAACAGCTGGACCGGTTTTGACGAGACTTTCACTGGCAGATATTTGATTTTATAAGGAGTAACTTGGCTACTTTTATTTTAGAAAACCAACGCGGGCAGCAGATCTCTCTTAAATTATGATGGAGCCCCACTCAAAAAGCTAATTTCTAAAAGTCTGTAGACCTTACCACAATAAATAAACCGTTACTTAACTATTAACTCTCCTAAATAAAACCACAAATCAAACATTTCAAAACCTCTGTACGAGTACTAAATAAAATAAAACATGATAAAAAGTCGTCACGTTTGACGAAACATGTGTTATCGCCCGAAGGTATTTAAAAAGGGGTTTTCGAAGGCAAACCCTTCTATTGAATCTCGTCCATAACCTTTGTGGTACGTCCTTTTTGCTTAAAGGGTTATCAACAAAAGGCTATGAAAGTTTTGGCCCACGTACACATTGTTTGATTTGCGCTTTTAACCTCGAAGGACAAGCGATGTGTGAAATATTTTTTTCTATAGTTTCTGAAGGTGTATTGTGTTATAATATGACACAATACATATAATAATATCCGCGGGCCATCGGAATACCAGCGCTGCGGTATTTATTTTTTAAATATCGCAGCATCATGCTGAGATAGTGGCCTTTTTGGCGTCGCACAAGTCTTTTTCTATTATGTTTTTTGCTGTTGTTTACAATAGAAATGTTGTTAGTTTTAAATGCTCATTTTTAGGGTTCCGTAGCCAAATGGCAAAAAAAGGAACCCTTATGGATTCGTCATGTCTGTCTGTCCGTATGTCACAGCCACTTTTTTCCGAAACTATAAGAACTAATACTGTTGAAACTTGGTAAGTAGATACATTCTGTGAACCGCATTAAGATTTTCACACAAAAAGAGAAACAAAAAAAAAAAAAAAAAACAATAAATTTTGGGGGTTCCACATACTTAGATACATATGTACGTGTGGGGTATCTATGGATAGGTCTTCAAAAATGTTTTTTTTTTCTCTTTATTTCTTAGGGACTTGCGTCCATTAACAGGTCATGTCAGCCCCATCATTTCATTAAACAAGCTACTTACATAATTTTCTTAAGACTATTAAATATAAACTTATAAATAAGCTTAGCTTTATTGCTTGCAGGGTCAGCGAGAATACTACTAAATTTACCTAAATCATGATGCATTTAATTTTAATTTTTTACATAAATGTCACCGTCACATGTGTAAAAATATATATAAATGAAATCTGACATGAATAAATGTTCAAAATGCCATTATAATACAATTCTATTACGAGACCATTGACCGACCAATGATCGACCATTATGAATTTAGCAGATTACGAAATTTTTGCAAGATGACAATGGGATCGTGTTGGAGTGACGAATTTATAAAAATAGCTAACTTGGGCCCCTGGGGCGAAACATTCACAGGATTATGTATATTCTCTCATCTTTAGTTACCTGAAACAAAAAGAAAAACACCTAGATTATGCTCTCCCATTCAAGAAGTGCGAAGGTTAGTCAGACAGTAAATTGTAGGCAGCGGGAGTGTCAGGTCAACGGCCGTCCATCACCTACTGTTATCAATAGTCATGTAACTCGCACTTGTTCCCATCGTATCCAGTTTAGGTATACAGTATAAGCTTATAGCGGAATTTCGATCTAGATTTTCGAACTGAAAACTACTTTAGGCACACTTTGCGCTCTTACTGAATAGTCTCGCTCGGGTCGGTGGCGCTGAATCGGTTATATTCGGCTCTAGTCGGTCGGTATCGCTGAATCACGTATTCTCGACGCTAAATCACGTATACTCAGCGTTGAATCGCGTATACTCGGCGTTGAATCGCGTATACTCGGCTCCAGTCGTAAGTTTCACTTCTATCGTTTGGTCATAAGCACACAACTTCTTTTAAACATGAGACGTATTTTATCATCATTTAAGCCGAAAGACGTCCACTGCTGGACAAAGACCTCCTCCAAGCACCGTCACTTCGACCGGTTCTGTGCTTCTCGCATCCAGCGGATCCTTACGACCTTAACAAGGTTATCGGTCCACCTTGTGGGAGGCCTTCTGACGCTACGTCTTTCGGTGCGCGGTCGCCACTTCAGTACCTTTCGGGTCCATAGGCCAACTGTTTAGTCCAGCAGTGGACGTCTTTCGGCTGAAATGATGATGAATGATGATGTCGGTTACTCTGTTTCTCCTGCGGATCTCTTCATTTCTGATTCGATCACATAGGGAAACTCCAAGCATAGCCTTCGCCATTGCCCTTTGGGTGACTTTTAGCGGTCTAAAGTAGTGCGTGTTGATAAACAATAAATACTTCGGGTGCGGTACCTATAACTTGCAGGAATAACAACAAATCGCTCACAACTTATGTCCCAGCCCCCTTGTCCGGTCGTCACTCAGTGGAAACGTCCCATTACGTCGCAAGCACGCATTGCACCAGCTATTCTTCTATAAGTACCTTGGATTATGACCGGAATTGCCTCTTGAGATGCCACTTGGTACCCCACTCCTGGTACTTTCACAACTTTATAGCGAGCTCAGAATTTTGTATGATGCTACTTTTATTTTGTTCGCTCCCGTATTTTTAATATGCTAGTTTATATGTTCGAAGTTTTTGATTCATGTACTGGCACACATAAGTTTAGTGTTCCTGGAACTGAAAACAATAATTTATCGTGACAATCCAATTGGCGTTGTTGCGGTTTTGATTCCTGGAAAATTTCGATTCCTGGCCAAATGTTCTTTATGGCCAAATGTTCTTTATGGCTAACGTATGTGTAGCCTGCAAATTTTATCGTCATTGGCATCTACATTATGTACTATCGCTCTCAAGGACATGTGATCACCGTAAGGACTATTCCTGCTGGCAGCGCACGGCCGCTAAATAGTAAGCTCATAAGCCAATAGCATCGCAGCATCAGATTTTTGCTGAGCCCATTGAAATGAAAAAAAAAAAAAACAGCCGATGTGGTCAGACATCTGTGATCATTGTGACAGAGCCTGAGAAATTTATTTAAACAAAAGTTTATTTTAATTTATTGGTCGACGCAAAAAGGGGCGGTAAACAGATGTGGTCAATGTGCATAGATTTTGTTTTTAAAGTAGTTAGATGTCCGTGTCCGTGATTGTACATCATATCTAAGACATATATCGTAACAGGAGGCACAGATTGTTCGCCGTGCCTTAGAGTCGAACCGTCGCTCGAGCCCAGTCTCCTGTCCCTCGCACACTGTTTGCGCTCAACGCTCTCTTGGACGCTAAGCCCGACTGTGATGTGCTCGCGGATGGATGGAAGATCTTGTCAGTATGTTTGGAGTATTGTGAGATGAGCGTATGACTGTCGAGTAGTTGTCTATTTTGTTATTATCCTTAAATAATGTGTTTAAGTGTCTTTGTTAACTAATGTAATTGGCCTTGGCCGTTTTATGTTAAATAAATAAATAAATAAATAAATAGGAAACATGCGTCAAAATATGATCAACAACCAACTGAGTCTATTGCAGACCTCTACTTTCGAGCGCGGTCCATATATAATTGTGTGGTTCTTTCCTCAAAATACCATTTCAGACATGGATCTACATGGTCCTAGATTATGTCTGTACTTTAAAAGAGATTGACCCCTGAGTCTGTTTCGCCATTTCTTCTCAGGAGTAGTCAGATAGGAAATGTCGACAACAAACTTCATTCCAAAGAAAAGCGGCCACATTCCTCTCGATCGTATTTTGTTGCTTCGTGTCTCAATACGAAACTTTATAAAAGGTATTAGAAAATTCAAGACACACTTGCCGAGGTATTTGTTGAGCCGTTTTTCATAATTCCTTCTCAGTCACGGGATAATAGTTTTTTAAAGGAGTGGCGCTAGTGGAGCCATATGCGCCCTCTTAATAGACTGGTATTTTCATGTGTATGTAGACACCTTTATACTATCCATACTAATATTATAAATGTGAAAGTAACTCTGTCTGTCTGTGTCTGTCTGTCTGTCTGTATGTTACCTTTTCATGCCTAAACAGCTGAACCGATCGTCATGAAAGGACAATGGGCGAATTTGGTCCAAATGTCCACCACTGACGAGACCTATGTAAGTAAATAGTCCGCTTAATATAGAGTAACTTTCATTATGAAAGCAAAAAAAAAATATGCTGTCAGTAAAAAGTTATAATAAAACAAAAAATATATTTTATCATAGATTTTTTTCATTCAATTACTTTTCTATTCGTCACCACCACGCGATTAGGGTTTTGAGCGATAGCACGATTTTTTGTCTTTGTTGCACCTGGAGAACAATGCGTTTGAACACTTCGTGGAACAAAGGCGCCCCCGACGCAACCGTTTTCTATGTGATCCAAGTAGGCGGCTTCTCGCCACTGTGAAAGTAAAAGATTTATACCTTGCAGTCGTTCGTTTGTTTGCTCTTGGTGCGAACTGTGTGTTTATTTTTGGAGAAATATTTTTCTGTGACCTTGGCTATATCATATCGGACTTTCTATGATTCTCAAATTATGTGACCTTGAATATCTCATTTCGGACTTTCTGTGACTTCTGTCAAAATGCAAGTTGAAAGAAGAAACTGCATATGTTGTAATTATTCATTATTATGAAGAAGACATTATCAGTTCAGCATATTCAAGGACTTCTGGAAAAAAAAAACCAACTTCTTCTTCTTTCTAACTTCTTCATATTCAATGACATTGCAGACTTTGTCATCGAACGTGACAATGCAATGATGGTTCGTGTAAGGATTCAGTCCAGACACGCACGTGTAAGAACCGTATTACACTTATATAGTGGTACACAGCAATTTAAATTTACGAGAAGCAATTTCCAATTACTATTGTTCCTGTCTTTCTGGGATACGAACTTTAGGTTGCTGTGCACTCGTAATGCTAATTGTTTGGTATTTTGGATGGGCGACCTACAATAAGGCTCCCAGCTGCAGATCTTGATATATTATTAAAGACGAAAATATACAATACTAAATAATATTATAACGGTGACTGCTATAGTCTGTAATCGGCCACGATATAGTAATTGGCCACTCATAACAAAAGAGGTTTAATGAACTAAAACGAAAATACAATAGACACAGGAATATTTTTGTTCTTTTCATTCATGAACTTGCTTGCATTACCTCGTTTCTACCTCTTTTATTATAAGTGATCATTTACTACAGCAGTCACCCTACAAGTTATAATTATCTTCACACTTGATTTACATTTATTTTATTCTCTTGTACTAGTGTGTGTGTAGTGTAATAAATATATGAATTATCAATAAAAATAAGTCCTAAACCAGTATTTTTTTTTAAACAAAATACACAGCATGTCACAAACGAGTTTTAGTCTCACGTCTTAGTTTTAAATGTAGCTATTTGCGTGCATAAATGTCTAACAATATCAATATAAAAGTAAATGAATGAAAAAAAAAAAACTACCAAAAAAAATTCTTTTTTAGCTTTAACTTTTTTCTGACATCATTTTTTTTTGGTTACTTAGTAAAAGTTGATCTTTATTGAGTGGACTATTCAGCTACATAGGTCTCGTTGGTGGTAAAAATTTGGTCTGAGCCCTATATATTTTTGCTCATTCTCCTTTGGCAGAGATATAGCCTGGGTTATGGAGACGGACATAGGTTACTTTTTTACGCGATAACCGACATTTACGCGGGCGGAGCCGCGGGCAAAAGCTAGTTAATTCATATACGTGTCTTACAGTATAAAACATGTTACATTATTTTAATAAAGACAGTATTTACTCATCATTCGCCTTGGTATAATTTCGCTCCAATTCCCAACATCACATGGCGACCGTGACGTAAGAGTCCCTTGGACTATGTTTAGAATTCCTTCTCCGTATTAGGATACCGTTCCACAATAAACTCACAAGCTTATACTCAGGACCCTACAAAGATATTTCACCAAATGTAGAAATCGAAATTAATGGTAAAACTGATGTTATACATAAAAACAGAACAAAACTCTATTATGATTGATGTACTTATTGTACTGCAATTGCACTGTAAACATTCTTACTTACAAAATAGCAAAATGTAACAACATAGGTACTAGTAATAAGCATCCAATATTATGTACTAAACCAATTTATATTTAAAAACTAACACAGAATTAAGAAAAAAAAAAAAAACTTTTATTTTATTTTTTCTCCCCCTGGGGAGGTGTCGTGTGTATGTAGACACCTTTATATTATTAATTCATATACGTGTCTTACAGTATAAAACATGTAACATTATTTTAATAAGGACAGTATATTTACTCATCATTCGCCTTGGTATCATTTCGCTCCAATTCCCAACATCACAGTATTATCATGATTAAATTTTATTCTATCTGCCTTGAATGTATTAAAACATCCACAATCAAATGAGAAACCCAACCCAAAGGACCAAAATTACACTATCACGTTAGATACACTATCAATTTTCCCCCACCTTCTGCCATCATTCTCATTCTTCCTAGCTGATATGTAATTGGTCATCATATTCCTTTTCAGAATGTGGCTAATGGGCGCGTTTTGCGTGCTTTGCGCGTGGTTCAGTGCCGTGGAAACGCAGTGGAGATGCCCTGGCTTGTCGGCGAGACCGGCTGCCGAGTGTTCCTGCGACTTGCCGCATACACTCCGCTGTGCGGGCGATCATACTGCACTACAGGTATGTACGCAGATATTTGTCCCAACAGTGCGAACATTACTACTGGGATACCGGACTCCTCTCTGTGAGAGGGAGTGAGCTGTAGGTGGCACGTGGTTATATATATATTATTATTTATTTGATATCACGTGTCCACGTGGCCCACGTGGTTAAATTTCGAATTTTAGATAGATAGATAGAATACTCTTTATTATGTACACCATAATAATTACAGATATAATAATGTAGAACTGTTACATAGGGTGTCACAATGGGCGGTCTTATCGCTAAAAGCGATCTTTTACAGACAACCTTTGGATGGATCAAAAGGCGAAGGAGACAATACTGCAGGTAGTCAGTGGTGTACTAATCACTATCACTACATCACTATCACTATCACTACATATTATAAAACAAAGTCCTCCGCCGCGTCTGTCTGTCTGTCTGTCTGTCTGTTCGCGATAAACTCAAATACTACTGCACCGATTCTCATGCTGTTTTCACCAATGGATAGCTTGGTTCTCGAGGAAGGTTTTAGTATATAATTTGTTATGTTTTTGTATGCATTTTTGTATGAATTAGGTAACGATATTTGTTGGAGGTGTCGGAAAAAAATAAGCCGTCTGGAGCTTTCAACGAAAACGCTGTCTAAACCCTTTGAGATATAACAAAATAATGTATGGTGGAATTGTGTATCATAAAAAGGTCTTCAAAAAAGTCCGCGATGGCATATGTCTATCTCTTAAGGATAACATACTATATCCATTTTATTGACTTTTTGTAGGTATTTGTTTGCCGAATTTTACTCTTGGAAATACGATTACGATAACAATACGCTATAATATCAGTAGCTATTAGCCAAATTATGTTCGTAGATAAATAAGCTAGGTACTTACGTGTATTTCAAACAGTATACAAGAATATTTCTCATAAAAACATTACTAAACACGGTGGCCTTATGATCAAAATTTGTGCATTCCAAAACTTTCGTTACTTTTTCACTGACATATTTATCACTTTTCGATAAACTAACACTCAATACAAAATCTACACTTATTTCTCAGTAATTCTGTATAAGATTCTTCTAAGATTAAACCGTTTTCTCATTGAATCCATTACTTTACGCACGTATAACCTTGATGAATGTTTACATTAAACATCGCGTCACACCGCCACACGACCACAGAGTATAGACGTATTTTGTTTTCTTTTTTTTTTTTCGTTCGTTTAGTGGTGTTCCCGCTAAAATGTCAACCGGTCAAGTATTAGTCGATTAATCGAATTCTACATCCAGATCGTGTTGCAAGTACAAAATAAATGTCAAATATTTCGTCCAATTGCGAACGTGACCCTGAGAAAAGTTATGCACCAATGGTGTTGATTAGACATTTCGAGCGTTTTCTCAGGACAAACGGTTTACCATGCGACATTTCGGAGGATTTCGTTTTGTTTTTACATCGTTGGTACTTACGTGAATTATTCTAAAATTATTATTTGTGTCGCATTTTTATTTCGTGTTGTCTTTGGTACAATTGATTGCTTTAAGAATTTGAGTGAAATTTCGTATTTTGATTTTGTGTTTGTTATCTTTAGGTAAAGACTCATTCACGTTCAGAACATAAGTACTTTTACTATATTAAATCATTTGTTTCGGTTGCTATTCACATAGTGAGTCACATTAAAATTAATATTAAGTTAGAATTTTGAGATATAGCCTGGGATATGGAGAAGGACATAGGGTACTTTTTTATGCGATAACCGATATCCACGCGGGCGAAGCCGCGGGCAAAAGCTAGTTACATATCAAATAAATACATAAAGCATATAGATATTTATCCATATAAATATATATACATATACATCTATACTAATATTATAAAGCTGAAGAGTATGTTTGTTTGAACGCGCTAATCTCAGGAACTACTAGTTGGAATAGAAAAAATATTTTTGTGTTGGATAGTCCATTTATCGAGGAAGATTATAGGCTATATAAAATCGTGCTATGGCTAATAGGAGCGGAGCATAAATGAAAAATATTGCAAATATGGGAATAATTATTACTTTTTGAGAGCTTCCGTTGCGTGCGCTGCGTAAACGGTTTAAGTTACGCAAATATCATGTATGATGGAATTGTTCATCTTTAAAAGTTCAAAAAAAATATATAAGACTGCGACAGCATATGTCTATCTTTTAAGAGTGACTCACTATAACCTTTTTTTATGGTAATCAAATTTGTTTGTAATTAATGCAATATTTGCGAAGGAGTTTTATCAACATAATATTAATCCTTATCTATTTATGTATTTTATTAATCAAAAGTATTTAAATGTCAACAAAATTGTCCTTAAAATCACCTTATTTCAATCAACATCTTAGGAGATATCATAATTTTAAAATAACTCCGCAAGAAACACACTTTCAATCACAATTTGAATGATTTTGAAGGATATTTGTAAGATATTACGGTGCAGGGTAGATTGTGTACAGAATCTATACTTAATAAATAAAGAATAATATATAAATAAAAATATATAAATAATATAATAAAGGTCTATCGTTTAAAATATATATTGATACCATAATTATGGTTAGCACCCCGATTCAGAGCAATCCGACTCGGATAAATTAGGTTAGAAGGCTAAGGCGGGAGTGGCCGCCAAGCCAGGGATGGAACGATACGAGTAAATACAAGTACATACTCGATACTTTTCTCCGATAGCAAGTACTTTTAGTAACGATCGAGTAGGTATCGGTCAAAAGTACTCATATCAGTATGCCAATGTCACTATTTCATTTTAACATTGATAAAAAATTGCATAATTATCTTAAATTTAAGTTTTTGAACGCATCCTAGTCTTAGTTTTGTGTAGTTGGCAAGCTTGTTTGTCTATGCCCGAAAAAAAAAAATCCTTGTAAAAGGCTGTTTTCCAAAGCTGGCGCAACAGTCACTGCTTCCAGAAATCGCCTAACAGGTAAACATTTGGAAAACTTAATATTTTTGAGAAGCACTACAAAAATAGACTTTTTTCATAAATTCTTCTATTTTTGTACAAATCATTAAAGAATACCAATACTTTTTACGGTTTTTACTCAAAATTTTCCAAAAACTATTTGATACGAGTAAGTATCGATACTTTTCATTTGATACTGAGTAAGTGTCGATACTTGACGACCGATACAGTATCGAGTAAAAGTATCGATACCTCAATGGTATCGTTACATCTCTACCGCCGAACGCCAGATCCCCTCTATTGTTGGTGAAACATTTGGGTTAGGTTAGGTTAGAACAGTGACCATTAACGCGCGAAGGAGAGCAGCCGAAGCTATCTCGCTATCTTGGCAGGTGGTAATCAGTTACTAGGTATATCTACTCAGGTTACTAACTATGATAGAAATTACAAAAAATCATATCAGACTAAATAGATTTTGTCTTTTGAGTGGATCAAACGATTTTATATTCAATGTATGTTATGCTAAAAATTTGTTTTTTAAAATTATATCAATCGTTTATTATATTAACTGATCATTATATCAAATAAAGTTATCAATTCGGTTGTTATATCTTGTAAATGTTAGAGATTTCGTAATTGTATCATATATTATTTACCCAAAAATAATAATACGGAAAAGAAAAACATATCCTTTTCTACGGCAGTCGATCATGTAAAAACCGGTGCATGTTCAATGCTCATAGGATGGGGATAATTAATATTCACATTTTTTGGATGTTTTATTTTTAATAAACTGTACGTAGTTTAGTTTCATTGTGTTTCATATATTGGAATAGTCATACAAATCAATTTCGTGATAGCTCTTGTATCAACCCAATTTGAATTTACTGCCCAAGTTATAAAGCTCAAGTTAGCGTCACGCGAGTATTTGCACTCAAAAATCAAATAACCTTCACTCCGTATCGGAAATTCCTGTAAAATACCAAATCACATTCACAGCAAACATCAAAGAAAACAATACAGCAGTTGGCCGAAGTTGAAATCAATGCAGTTACATTGCGTATAACGTCGGCTCCACATGTTGGTCCCAACGTTGGTAGGACCAACGTTGGGACCAACATGTGGAGCCGTCAAACGTGTGGAACGAGAAAACATAATTGGCCCCAACGTTAGCTGAATCCTATTTACTCCAACATGTTGGACGAGTGGCGTTGGACCTACATTGGGACCAACGTGTGGAGCCGTAAAGGAACAGATATAGGAAACGGGGCGTATAAAGGAACGTCGTCGCTGACCTATCTGCGACTTTGTTTCGTTTCTTTTATTTTAGCAGAATCTCGCAGATCGAGTTGTAGGAATCGCAAATGGTGTTCACGACTTTTGAATATTCAAATATCTGATTTTTATAAAACCCGTATTTCCAGATGTCTTACTTGTTGCATAATTTGTCGAACTTTCTTCTATTAATTCAAGCGATTCGGTGTGCTACTTCTGATTATAATAATAGAAAATTAAATTTAAAAACCATAATAATAATACTTTATTGATACAAGTCCTTACAATTTGCTTAATATCTAGCTAAAGTTCACAATAACTAAAGGCGCACAAAAAATGAAACCCTGACTCCTAAACTAGGAATACCTGTGACTTAGGAGTCAGAGAAGTTAGGTGGATTTTTTTAAAAGATTACTAACCACCAACCAAGGAATCGATGGATGAACTCGACTTAACGGTACTCCACGACTCATCAGCTGTTAACCAGGACACACTGTGCAACTGACGAATTTGAATGGTTTGGGGCGAAAAGGTTTATTTCAATGTAAGATTACATTGTCTGTACGCAGCACTCCATTTATGTAAATAAAACAGCCAAAATAAAAAAAATCTGCAATGGATATTGAAATACTCTAACAAACGAAGCTCGAAATCAGCTGTTCACTTTCTGCTTCACTACCTATGTGCGTTTTGCCACGGTAGCGATACATTGCGTGTGAGGTAATTAAACCAATCAGGTTAGTTGGATTCCCATAACGTTCCTGAAATAATTTCATGTACCGGTCATATTAGTATGATATACTGAATTCACCCCATTAGTCTGCGGAGGGCTGTTGCTTACATCCTGTATACGGCACTTATATATATATTTTTTTAATCTTTGTCTCTCGCTGCTGGACTGATTTTGACGGGACTTTTGCTGGCAGATAGTTGATGTTAAAAGGAGTTAGGAGGAGAACAATCCCAGTATTAGTATAGTATATTCAGTAGCTAGTACGAAATATACATTTAGCGAAAATGATAACTGTCCTGTATACACATAAGTATAACTTTTATTTGCAGAGGCCCTGTAGGCATTTGTTTGAATTTTCCAAATTCGCTTGAATCCCTTATTTTCGAGTGTTTAAATACTGGTTGAACAATTCTGAGGGATATTATTTGTCTTTGCTCTTTTTTTCTTATTTTGGGTTCAGGTTTGGACTCCGTAAATATTGGGATGCTAAATGCGAGTTGAGAACAAAAAAGTTATGCTGATTTGGTGTAAAAACGCTCGAATTTTCGCTCAACATTATGATGTTCAAATAGGTGTTCTTAATAAGATAGATATATAGAATACTCTTTATTGTGTACACCATTACAGATATTAAAAATAAAAACAACAATATAAATAAAAATAAATAAAACCATATAACTAATATTATAAGTTTCAAAGTATGTCTGTCTGTTACGTTTTTACGCCTAAACCGCTGAACCGATTGTTATGAAATTTGGCAGAGATATAGCCTGGGCTATAGAAAAGGACATAGGCTACTTTTTAATGCGATAACCGACATCCACGCGGGCGGAGCCGCAGGCAAAAGCTAGTAAAATATAAATGTAGACATTTTACATAGGATGACACAATGGGCGGTCTTATCGCTAAAAGCGATCTTTTACAGACAATTTTTGGATGGATTAAAGATAGAAGGAACAATACTGCAGGTAGTCAGTGGTGTACCATTTACATATACAATAGATACTCAGAAAAAAAAATATATAATAAAAAACAAACATAAAAAAATAATATAAAAACATATATAAGTATACAATAATAAAACATGAAACAAGAGCAAGGTACAATGTAATGACAATGTTTAAGATAATACTTCATCGTCAATAATTTCTAGTTTTTTTTTTTTTTTTTTTGTAAAACTTGCAGCTAATCCAGACACAATGGTTACAAAATTTTAACATGATGATGGCCAATCAAGTTTTCACACGTAGACTAACAATTAACTTGTACTAGGTAACAGTCAGTGCTACTTTCGCGTTCTGTATATTCATATATATAATGCAAGGGCTATGTTATTTTGTCGAAGAAGTGATTGCAAAGAGCCTTCTTTAATTTAGGCACACTGGTAGTAAAACGATCTATGTCAACTTTCTGGCAGGTTTCATTATACATGCGGCTCGCCCTAATCATGTAGGAATTTTGTCTATAGGTTATTCTTGTTATTGGTACGTGCAACAAATGAGGCTTACGCAAAAATGAAGAACGTACACGCAGCCATGTTTTAAGAAATGTATCTATTACCTTAAACCTGATGCTTTTTAGACTCTTGGGTTCAAATGGGAAAACCCTGGATAAAGCATTATTTCAGTAAAAATAACCCAACCCAAATTATAACACATAAAGAGAATAGGTGTAATATTTCGATTTGGGTTGTTAGGGTTCCGTACTTCAATAGGAAAAAGAAACGGAACCCTTATAGGATCACTTGTGTGTCTGTCTGTCGGTCTGTCAAATCCGATTTGCTTCCAATCTACGGGACCGATTAAGATGAAATTTGGTATACATATGAATTTCTGTGACCCAAACACGAACCTGTAACGTAAGTAAATGAATAGGGATGTGACCTGGGTTAAAAAAATGAAAAACTGTTTAGTCCGTCAATCAGATAATAAAAAAAAATTGCTGTATCATATTAATAAAAAATGACTTAGATAAAAAACATTAAACTTGGCGAGTGGGGGCTCGTTACGTCACAGCTTCGTATAAAATCTAGCGAGCAGTGACATCATGCCACATTTGAACTCAATGTATCGCCGTAATGTTATGATTACGTAAAAAAAGAAAAAATACGTGGCCAATATTTTTTTTATCTACATAACGGACAAACATTTTTTTTTAGTCATCATCCCTGTTGTGCATATTTAAGGGGAAAAATTAGATATATTTTTTTTTTATAAAAAAAAAGTTTTGAATACTGTACCGTGTGACATATTATTTGAAAGGATTTGTTATGAGGATTTCAAATATATTTTTTTAATGATTTTAAAATAATTTGTTTTTAAGTTATTAAAGAAAATAGATGAAAATTTTCCATTCCCCCTCCGAAACGACTAAGCCTAAAATGTAGAAAAAAATATTATATAGAGAGAATAGTTCTATACTTATAGATGACAGGATAATAACATCGTAAATCACTCAATAGCGTGCGTACAAACTTAAAGTTGCATTTGGAATGTATGGGGAACATGTTTTTCAACAACAATGTTAAGTTTGTTCTTGGGATAAATTAATCTTAGCTACGGAACCCTTCATTGTGCGTGGTCCGACACGCACTTGGCCGGTTTTTTTTCTTCATTTTACCCACACAACACACAATCAAAATCCACCCCACTATTTCACTCAAACACCTCCCTCATTTCTTCATAATCGGTCAAAGGCACTTAGAGCCGTATCCTGAGACGTTTATTGACATGAAGAGCACCGAACGTGATCACGACCCTTCTCAAAGTCTCGCCGATTCACGCACCTGCCAGTCGATAGCTTTTGTTTACTGAACGCCTCTGTACAAGTGAATTGTGGATGGTGTTAGGTTTTACTAGAGGAACCCGAAAGTGAGGTGAGTTTAGGTGGAGAAATAATGAGAAGATAGGTCAACTACAGACTCAGAAAGATAAGAATCAACACTTGATATTCAGTCTGCAGTCAGACGCGTACGACACCTAGTATTGTATTCATTCCGCATAAAAAAAAATTGGTTGTCTGTAAAGTTGGTTTACGGACGATAGTTTAACGTGACAACGTCATAGCAAAACATTGATGCGGCGCAAGCGTACAATGAGCGTAACGGGACAGTGAGCGTAACGGGACAATGAACGTAACGGGACAATGAGTCATCCTTTTTCGTGCATGCAGCCGGCGTTCATCGATTTATTAGACGTTGTCACGTCAATATCAAAATTATTGTAAAACAGTAAAAAGTAATAAAATCATAGTATTTTGGCATTCAGAGTTTCGTTTCAGCTCCGCACACTTTACCTGACACACCAAGCATAAGGTCTAGCCCTAGACATTTTACCAAAAAATGGTGTGGAAATTTACCATTTTGATGTGACAACGTCTAATAAATCGATGAACGCCGGCTGAGCAAGCCGAAGTAGCAGTGGTGAGCGTCAATACCATCTGCGACGATAAACTCGCGTGGGACCGCCGGAGCTCCGCAGCGCCGGAGCCGTGACAGAAACCATGCCTGCTGCATGTTGCATGCTCGCTTGCATGCTACATGCTTGCTTGCACGCTGCATGTTGCATGCTTGCTTACATGCTGCAAAATGCAAAAAAAAAAAATGCTGTTGAAAAATTGAAAATGGGTAAAATGTTATTTTTGGTAACAAGTTTTATATTAAATAAACAATATAAGGATAAAGAATATTTGATTTGTTATTCTATGATATGACTATTCTAACTTTAAACTTTATGTGAAACAAAAATCAATGATTTAAAAACTTCAAAGTAAGTATTCTGCGTATTGATTATTCTATGAAACGAAAATATGAGAAAAAAATTATGTGAAACGAAATTCTATAAAACTATTAGCTATGAAACAACGTACAACCTTTTTTTTGTAATATCAAAACAACAGCTTTTTACTAAATGGATATTCAAGATTATACGGTACTTATAACAAAAAGACCGAGCCTTTTTTTTTCAAGCCTTTTTAGGAGACTTGTTCGATTTTGACGGGACTTTCACTGGCAGATAACTGATGTTATAGGGAGTAACTTTTATTTCAGGAAAAGACACTTGGGCGAAACCGCAGGCAGCAGTTGGTTTATAAATATAATTCTATCGACAAACGCGAAATCAAGCATTACAAATTGCCACCAGCCCATAGTAAGGGCCACTGAAAGGTATTGTTTCGGAATCAACGTCCATTGGTTCTGTACAAATACGATGGCCATAATGCTCTACCTCAGCTTTTGGCCCATTGGATATTAAGAGACACATTGTGGCTTCACCAACAGTATTGTTTGTTGCTATTGTGACTTTGTGAGCAACCATGTTGATATAGAGCTTGAGTTGTTGGTTATTGGTACTTGTTATTATTTATTCAATATCTTGTATTTCGTTAGAGTGGCATTTTTACCAATAAATACAGAAAGAAAAAATACATTTATTTGGCACAGACTAATTACACATGAAACATAAAATAAAAAATGGAAAATATGTTTAGGTTAAGGTATGTTTCTATGTGCCTATGTTGCCTGAAATAAATGGTATTATTATTATTATTCTTTATTAATATAATAGAGAACAGATAAAAAAATAACAATAAAAAAGTGTGTCTCGTATTTGACATAAATGAAACTCCCAGATATTTCTATACTTGTATTTCGATACAGAATAGGTTTTTACAATTATTTAGTTGAGCGATATATAGTTGTCATGACTGAGACTATGGAAAACCTCAGTACAATGCTCGATGACCTCAGTAGAGCTTGAGTGGGTCTTAGAATGAACATGGACAAGACAAAGGTCATGTCAAATGCCCATGTAACACCCACTCTCATGAATATCGGAGACGCTACATTCGAAGTTGTGGACGAGTATGTTTACCTAGGACAAACTGTCCAGTTAGGTAGGTCCAACTTTGAGAAATAGGTCAATCGTCGAATCCGACTCGGCTGGGCAGCGTTCGGGAAGCTACAAAATATCTTCTCGTCCCACATACCGCAGTCAAGTGTCCCAAGACGAAAGTCTTTGACCAGTGCATGTTGCCAGTGATGACATATTGCACTGAAACGTGGTCGCTCACAATGGGCTTTATTAGAAGGATAAAAATCACCCAAAGGGCAATAGAGAGGGCTTAAATACTGGTATTCAGTTACATCTGGTTAGACTGGAAGCCGACCCGAACATAGTTGGGAAAAGCCTAGGCACATCCATACTAACAAGTATATAAGCATAAATAACTCTGTCTGTCTGTCTGTTACGTTTTCACGCCTAACCCGTTGAACCAATTGTCATGAAATTTGGAAGAATTTGGTCCTGGGATATAGGACATCCACGCGGGTAGAGCCGCGTGCAAAAGTTGGTATTGAATAAAATAGATAGGGCAACAACTACATATGACAGTAACAATAACAACATAGTCAGTACGCCAAATCATGTCTTCCAAGTTTCAAAATACACCTCCCTTGATAACCATCCTTCCAATTGTTATCTCGACAATGGTGTGACATATTTTCGATCTATCACAGTGTCCTTGTAGTACACATGACAGATTTGCTTCATAGGATGTTCGACAATGGCTCGGCGCTCCCTCGCCTCGTCGGGAAAGCGGCTTTGAGTAATCCTTTCCAAGTACCTCACGACTTGACTCAATACGTTTGACATAATAGTTTCAGCAGACATTCTGTGAGTATGTCTTCATATATTTGATTTGAAGGGAAATTATTTCTTAAGGCGACGATAACCGACTTTTAATGATTTTATACTAAAGATCACGTCTAAACAGTAGTATTAATCATTCGGAAAAAATATATGTTAAATTAGATCATTTTCCTAATAACTTAGTTTATGAATATTTTAGATTATGTTTATATTACATAGTGAAATTAATTTGTAAAGTTATGTCTAACGCGGATAAAAAACTGAGAGTCACGCAAAATCTATCAAGCGTATTTTTCTGAAACCTTCATTTTTTTAAAGATAATTTAATTATTGATCATTTAGTATACGTGTTTCATTAAAATACCTTTTGTTTTATGTGTAATCAATAATAATTATTAATTTGGGACAGCGCTCCTGGATAAGCGAGTCCTATTACTGGCTGGACGTACGACGCGTTGCGTGAGCTCAGCACAGAACACGCAAACTAACCACTCAAGGTCACTGGCATATATCTGCGTCTTAAATATGGTTTAGAATAATAATAATTGGACGTAGTTTAGCAGAAAGGATTCAACCCACATTATGGTCTAAAATGAGTTGTATACAGGGTTATTTGTAAAACACCAACAACCTCGCAGGAGTAGATTACTAACATCATAAACAACAACATTTGTTCTACGACTTTTCCGAAAACAGACAAAAAAAAAAAAAAAAAAACAACTCTCCATACATTATGCCCGAACACCTGACCGAGTTGTGTATGAAAACTCGATTTTTTTTGCCTGTTTTCGAAAAAGTCGTAGAACAAATGTTCTTGTTTATGATGTTAGTAATCTACTCCTGCGAGGTTGTTGGTGTTTTACAAATAACCCTGTACATTTTAGTGTTGGCTTGTACATTGTCATCATTATCTATCCAGCCTTTTCCTACACAATATCTTACAATACAATATCTTTAGACCACTGATTAAATCTGTAGAACTGTTTGAAAGCCTACTTCTAAAAATTTGTTAAATTCTGACGTGAATAACTTAGGTACTCCAAAATTAGATAAATATTTTTCCCGTAATTAATCCGATCATTAATTCCGTTCAACTAGTGTTTAATTAAAACGTACCGGGTCTTGGAATATCATTACTTAGGCAGGGAATCCATTTTAAATAATTGTTGAGAGGAAAATTTAGCTTGACAGAAATCATCTTGAATTTGTAAATGTTTCAGGTTTCCAAGATGTTAAGGTCCGATTGCTTTTATTATTTAAATTTGAAGGATTTAGTTTAATTTGAAGGTTTCCTTGGCTCTAAATTCAACAAATTCTATTAAGATATCAATAATTTATTCATGGTTTTGCATGAGTTCTGTAGGAAATACCACGGTTATCTTTTTAGAGGTATGAGGAACAGGGTGTAAAGTTCACTCATACTCTACAGTAAAGGGAGGATCCTCCGACCAGACGGGTATTGTGTCTGGTGGGCAACTGCCCAACGGTTGATGTCGGGATGTTGTATATATGCTAGTCGCGCGGTAAACTCTGATAGCGCGATGCACGATTTGTGACATCAGGTCGATGCGTAGTTCGCATGTGGCGTTGTTGATACCGCCACATCTTAATTTTTGTAGAATTTTAGTGATCCTTGGTTCCATTGGCTTACTGTACGGTTAAATGTTCTGCAGAGTTACTACATAGTCTCTTATCAATTTATGTAGTTTAGTCAAACAAATAGTCATCGTGCCTTACCCTTTTTGGCGCAGCCGTGAGGCACACTCTATTCTTGTAAAACATTATTTTCACCTTTTATTTTGTGTTTCTCGAACTGTGACCAAATAAGCATTACTCTTTACACATTAAGACTTCCGCCAGTAATATTAAAATGCGATATGATTTTGAAGATACCTTGTGATTGGAATTAATATTAATCTTCTTGAATGTCCCACTCACCGCACTGACTTCATTCACTCTTCTTTCTTCGTTCAGTCTATCTCTCTGTGGAATGCGCTTGCCCAGGAAATCAGGATGGCAACCAACCGATTATCTTTTAAAGTAAAAGTTCGCGAGCACATTCGTAAGAATCTGGCAGTATCATAACAACGGTAATGTTAAACCATTGTTTGTTTAATTAGTTTTAATATACTCGTGTATTTATATGTATTTATTTGTTCCTATATTAATATATAATTAGGTATATATATCTTATTTATAGTTAAGGTATAGGTATATCCCTATGACATTAAGTTCGCCTCTGTAAATTTTTGTGCTAAAGTATTAAATAAAAACATATTAGATTCTGATGTTTAGTTTCTAAAAGTTGAATTAGTAACACCAAAATCCTAATACTGTTTCATAACCATCACCATTTCAGTGGAAAGACTTCCACATAAATAATATAATTTATTGTAACTGCGCTCTAAAACACAAACCGCAGACGTCACCCAAAACGCTGCAAAACTCAAGTAAGACTGGGCCGGATTCGTTTGCTGTATATCGGATGCATTGTGGGCTATGACCACCGTAGCATGGGTTCATGAAAAGGCCCAACGGCATCTCGAAAGACTCAGACGTAGATGGCAGGACGAACATGATGCTTATAGGAGGGATCGGTCCATATTGGCTCAGGATCGAGTAGATTTAAAAAGGAAATTGGCCTTTGCCCTGTAGTGGGAAAATACAGAACAGAAGGGGTGTAGTTTTTCATCATGATAACGCTAGACCTCACACATTTTTAGTCACTCAGCAAAAATTAAGAGAGTTTGGCTGGGAGGTGTTAATGCAATCGCCGTATAGTCCTGACCTTGCACCTTCAGATTTCCACCTGTTTTTCGGTCTCTTCAGAATTCTTTAGGCAGTGTCAGGTTAACATCACGAGAGGACTGCCAAAACCACTTGTCGCGGTATTTTGATCAGAAGTCCCAAAATTTATATAGCAATGGGATCATGTCCCCTACCTACAAGATGGCAAAAAGTTATCGAATAAAATGGTACCTACATACTATAGTTAAATGTAAATAAACTATATTAAAACATGTTTTGAATTTTCTTAAAAAATGCAAAGAAACTTTTTCCCCAACCTATTATTATTAATAGGTTTTGCGCGCGGCGTCGCTCGCGTTAATTTAAAATTTGACAATCGAAAGACACGTGGCGCCATCTATTATCATAACGACACCTGCAAGGAATAACATTGTAACTAATATTTAGTAACTTTACAGGAGAGCGCGTCAAAACAGTCTTGAAATATACATCTAAATAATAATATAATCATACGAAAGTGTAGCTAATCCCTTGTTGACTCATATTTTCAAGGTTGGTTCTCTCAGATTTCGTTTAAGTCTTATTGCAAGACTTAAACGAAATCTGAGAGATTTTTTTAAATCTTTGACGCGTTCTCCTGTAAAGTTACTAAATATTAGTTCCAATGTTATTCCTTGTAGGTGTCGATAAGAACTTTATTGTTGTTTTCCTCGGGAACAGTAATTTTTTTCGGGATGAAAGGTACCTTATGTCCGTTTCTGTACACCAGATAACGTATATGTAAACAGGACGATCGGTTCAGTCGTTTAGGCGTGAAAAGGTAACAAACAAACATACTTCCTCATTTATAATATTAGTATAGATTATGTAATACAAAAAACTGTGTTTTTTTCTGTGTATAAAATTTATATTTATCCAAAAATAAAATTGAACAGCTGTCTGCTAAATGCATTCATTGTGTTTTCTGAAATTTTCCAATGATCTGCGTAATTTTCTAAATTTTTCTTTCCGTATGAACCTTCTAGAAAGTGTTAGAAAATCTAAAAAAGAGAACTGAAATCGCTAATTTCGTGCTCAAGTTATGGCGTGACCAAAGAAACATAGATTCATTTTTATATTCCTATAAGATTTTGGCTTCATCACCTTTCCACCAATTATGACCATCTCTAAAATACCTATTTCCAACGCGGTAGAAATCTACTACCAAAAGCTGAACCACTTTTCTCAAAACTCCCCTCTCTTTCAGATAATTGGCCGCCATCTCCGGGAACAGAAAGCCAGAAACAAGAACACGGCAGTATCACTCCTGGATTGTGCCTTACGAGGAGTATCAGTTCTATCTTCAGCATCTGTGTCGGAACTAGCGGGGGTTGGACTGCACGGCCTGGTCATATCCTCGGGAGATATAAGGAGGGTGCAGCAAGGAGCTTTTAGTACTGTGTCGGCGACTCTGTTTGCTTTGGGTAAGTGGTTCAATATTTGTTAGTGTTGTTTTATTTTCAAGAAACGGTTATAACGAACCTAAGAGCACTAGATGCCATGGGACGTCACCAGCGGTGCAGGCCTGGCTACTTATGGCATCCGAAGGTCGCTATGTCGAGTGGCCATGGCGTCTCGACAGTCAGTTCGTTTACGTCGATCGTCAGGAATGGACGTAGAAGAAATCGCACTTCTTTGTTATACAGAGTGATTGGAAGATGGGTGCAGAGCTTTAAGGCGAATATAGAACAGACAATTTAGAACTATTTAAGCCATGGTTGTCTTAGACGAAGTCATACCATCACCATGGGATAGAGGAGAAAAAAAAACATCCCCACTTTACGTCCAAGGGCTTATGAAGGACCAAATACATATGAAAGTATCTACGGTACTTATAACAATACAAGACTATTTAAAAAAATATTGTGTTTGATGTCTATTTGTTCCGGCTAATCTCCGAAACGGCTGGACTGAATTTAATGGGATTTTTAATGGCAGATAGCTTATTTAGATTATAAGCAGTCACATAAGCTACTTTTTTTTTGTTCAGAATAATCCTGCAGTCCTCCAAGAAATATTCCACATGTACCAAGTTCACCCGCTGATTGTTCAACACATTGAAGCTCACAACATACTAAGTCCACCGAGCCAGTGTGTTAACTACCACCGTTTCGTGTACTGTTTCCTAATTCCATTTGCAATCAAGATACAGAGCATAGAATAACAATGCAAAGATGCGAAACTCTCCCTTTGTTAAGGTAATTGTCTGTGGAAGTACTGCAGCTACCATAGATATTTCTGTCGCCATGCAGTGTTGCTGTAATTCGGTTTAAAGGATGTGGGTGCCGGTTTATGGCCCAGATATATGCCAGTGGCGTTGAGTGGTTAGCTTGCGTGTTCTGTATTGAGCTCACGCAATGCGTCGTACGTCCAGCCAGTAATAGGACTCGACCATCCAGGAGATGTCGCAAATAAGACGCATTATTTGTGATTACTTTATTTTTTATTAAAAGTTATTTTAATAAAACACGTATGCTAAAAGATCAATAATTAAATTATCTTTAAAAAGGTGAAGGTTTCAGAAATCTATTTTTATTTTATGTATCTAAGTTAAGGGTTCAAACAGGTCATCAAAAAAATGGCGCTAAAAGCCAGCATATCACCGCGCATGCGCTAAAGCGGGCGCTGCCACAGACAATATACAAAAATGGAGTCAAAACTTTTTTGTAATACTAAAAAAATGGTGCGCCCCGCATAAGCATGAGTTCCAATAGAAAAAAAAAAATATACGAAACTCCTTGGTGATATTAACTTCTTGAATCGTAGATGTGCCCTGATATAGATAGTCTGTAGCAAAATGAAAAAATAAATAAATTGTTTTTAAACATTATTTTGTTAAAGAATTAATGTTATAATGTGATTCTATTTTTAAATTTCGGTATTTTGTTCATAAAATATGTCATTAAAAACTCGAATTGAAGTTTATAATTCGAATTTTACGAGTACCTAGATAAAAATTGTTTTGCCTTAGGCAAGAGGTGGTTACTGATTAACTGGTATCTGTGCTATCAGCGTACGTACAAAATGAAAGAGCATAAGTGTCGTTTCTACACAATTATCTTATTCTATGTACACGGTTAGCTCAGTAGTGTTTCTAGAAACATGCTGGTGTTGTTGAAAATAGCTGTGCACCTGCGAAATAGTCATGAATATATCAAAACGTAATTTTGGGAGAGTTACAAAGGAAGGTCGTGTACGTAATTAAACTGACTTAGGTACATGTACTGGGTTGTGCATCTGACTTATAAATATAGCAGCTTGTATATCTGTGATTAAATACCAGTAATTATGAGGGTGCGTGTTGCCTGTGATGACATATGGCACTGAAACGTGGTCACTCACAATGGGCCTTATTAGAAGGCTAAAAGGGCAATGAAGAGGGCTATGCTTGGAGTTTCCCTACGTGATCGAATCAGAAATAAAGACATCCGCAGGAGAACCAAGGTAACCGACATAGCTCGAATAATTGCCAAACTTAAGTGGCAATGGGCAGGGCACATTGCGCGCAGAACAGATGGCCGTTGGGGCGAAAGGTTCTGCAGTGGCGACCGCGTACCGGAAGACGTAGCGTTGGAAGGCCTCCACCAAGGTGGACCGATGACCTTATGAACGCCGCAGGAATCCGCTGGATGCGGGAAGCACAGAACCGGTCGAGGTGGCGGTGCTTGGGGAGGCCTATGTCCAGCAGTGGACGTCTTTCGGCTGAAATGATGATGATGATGATGATTAGTATATCTACAACGCCTCATGTGAATTATGATGATGATGATGATGTAGGGGATCCCTACGTTTACTGATATGATTAAAAACAGTGGGTTGTGCTGGGGCGGCTGCTGCAGGTGCAGACAACTTCGAACGGCGCAAATAGGTGCAACCTTACTGGGCCTTAATGTTTGTGTCGGGCGGCACGTCATAGTACGAGAGAAAGAACTCACTGCTGGACATAACGAAAATTGTGTATTTTAGTGAAAATCCTAAAGGTTAAAAACCAAATTAGTATCAAACAAGCCACCTCCTATGTATATTTTCCTATAATTACACAATTTCGAAACATTAACTGATGATTTCCCAAGTGTACCGACTTCGGAAATACAGGCAACGAAAGTTTACTCCGCGTAATTTTCCCGATTTCCTAATTTTCAATATTTGCTAATGTAATGAGACCTAACCTTTATTTAGAATGTATTTATGTAAATAGATTCTGAAATTGGGACAGGAATGCGTAATGAGAATGATTTTTGTGTTTTAATATTTGGTAAGAGATTGTTTTAATAAAAGTTTGTTTACACCAGTATTCTAATTGCGAAACACGTAGTGTATTTCGTTTCGATATTGCTAATCCATTGCTTCATATTTTTGAAAAATTTGTCTACTCAACAACGTAAATGACGCAATGAATGTTGTCGAACTATCAAAATTAAACCCATTGTTACTGCAAGTGTGTTATGCAAATAAAATACCCCGCTGCTCATACAAAACTTCAATATCAAACTCAAATTCAAATCATTTATTTCAATTAAACCATTTACAGGCACTTCTGAATTGTCAAGGAGTCGGTCAGTAAGAAAAATTAAGCTACATGCCCTTTCCAAAGCGTAGGTACCTATGGAGAAGAACGGGCAAGAAACTCCATGGACACTCTTTTAAATTAAATTGTTACAAAAGTATTCGTTACATATATAATGTTGAATTTATAACTAAATGTAAGAACGATGTAAAAATAAAAAATAAAAAATTACACGTTAAAAGCGTCCAGAGTAGGTAAAACAAATAGAAACAAAATAAAATAGTTAAAATAACCCGTGGCAGCTAAGAGATGACCAGTCCCAACTGACGGCGCCCGTTCACGAACATGACGGATGGATTAGCACCATTCAGCTCAACCACCAACACACACAACACATCTATTCGACCCAAATGTATGCGACGGCTGATTATTTTTTCATGATTACGTGTTAGTCCCATGGAGAAAGTTGTTCAGTACGATTGTTTGTACCACACTCTCAAATTTGACTACACCTTTCTTATACATACTGTATATCTGCGTATACAGCATTTTTTTTTTAGTTTTAGTTATGTTTGTTTGTTGTCTTTACCAATGTTGCACAACGCAATAGATTATGGATTATGCAACATCTATTGTCTGTGGTCTTGGCCTGTCATCAAGCAATGGACAATAGTCAAACTTTTTTATTTTTATTGTTACATTAAGGTTTTGAATACGAGGCTTTTAGTTACTTTGTATTAGTATGTGTATTTTGTCTATTTTTCATGTAATGTGCGTCTTGTTTGTGCAGAATAATCAATTTTTCTTTCTTTCTTTTCTTCCTTTATAAGAAATGACGTACCCTAGACGTGTCGTGTGGTGCCGGACGTAAAGAATAGCACCACTCCATTTCCTCCCGTGGGTGTCATAAAAGGCGACTAAGGGACATACTAGAGAATGGACAGCAGCGTTCTCTATGCATTTTTAACACCATACTGCGATCGCCAACCCACCTGCCAAGTGTGACAATTATGGTACAACCCCCCAATTGGGGGAGGACGTTTTTCGCCTGAAATGATGGTACCTACATACCACTAAAGTTGTTAGTCAATTTGCAAAACAATTAATGTCACTTACTTCACTAACGTTTGTTTTAAATCATCTCTTTTTTTTCAGGTCTACCAAACAATCAGTTGCCAGTAGTGCCAACAGAAGCGTTAACCCGATTATGGAACTTGGATCGCTTGGATTTGTCCAACAATAAAATTCATACTTTAGACTCTAATTCATTCAAGGTAAGTCGAAACTTGTCATTTCATTGTTGAAAATTCGATTCGTTTAGCGCTAGGTTAGGTAAACGGTAGGTTTGCAGGTCAGTATTAGGTTGGTTGATCAAAATATGATTTGCGACCATAACATGTATGTTTTTGCAGAATTATAATCATTGAAATCATCAATACAACTGTATAAGACCACGTAACCTATGACAATTTCATGAAATCAGTACATTTGAGGGCAATTTTAACTTAAGGAGTTGTATTGCTGATTCTAATGATTTTATTTCTGTAAATAAATACTTGTTATGGTTGTCAAACATAATTTGATCAACATAAAATCTGCCTCTGGACCTGCAAATTGCAAAAAAACGTAAGAATATTTTAATTTCGCTTCCCCCTTAAACTGAAGAATCGAAGGTTAGGATAATAAGGTTGTCAGATACAGTTTCGAGTTGAAGTAAATTCTAAAAAATTGTGTGTAAGAAGAATCAAAGTTCATTGATAGACGCAAAACTGTATTAAAATAAAATAAAAGTTTCTCCAATGAGTGTAGAAGTGTAATATAGCTATTTTGTGTAACCATGGGATAACAATTTTCACCTGAGATATTGTAGAAAGTATAACAGTAGACAAAATTACATTCTTTCAGCGATAACGATGGTGGAAGAAATGTATGGGACTCACCCATGCTATAGTAATTTTATCTCACGCTTTACTTGTGGTTAACAAGTGAACAAACACGCTGTGAATGTGTGCGTGAAAACGTCAGTACATAAGACACACACACACACACTTCCAACTTCGCCATTGTCTCGGATGGTACCGAGAGCTCCTGCGCTTACACACACATTCACAGTGTACACTTGGTAACCACAAGTAAAGCGCGCGTCGCTTCGTCGGATAAATAACTGTACCGAAAAGCTTAATGTCAATCCCGAAGAAAAGTGCTGTAATAATACAAAATCGCTTTGAAAACTATTGCTACTTTTGTAGGCTCACTGGTTATTGTAAGACTAGTAGTCTTCTTTCTTGTTCGTGTGGTTAATAACTAACCTGGTGTCAGAGTTCGTATGCCGCCCATGGGTCTCTGACTTGGCATCACACGCCGTCGAGAAATATCTTTCTCTCAGGTATGCCAGTTTGCTTACGATGTTTTCCTTCACCGTTTTTTAAGCAAGTGATAATTATACAATACGCACATGAATCCAAAAAGTCAGAGGTGCGTTTTTTTTTTTGGGGTTGGGAAATCATCAAATGACCCCTCCCGCTCTGGGTGGAGCGGAAGGGAGTGTCAGACTCTTACTGAATAAAACCCACCCGTGTTCCTTCCTTGGCCCTTTATGTTCCGGGGCAGCGGTACCCCTTTCGGATAATCCCGCTGATCCGGCAGGCTTGGGCCCTAATGAGCCCCCTCGTAATTACTGACATCTCTTTGAGGCGCACGTGGAACACGTACGCGCCGTCTGGCACGGGTCTTGATCGGACGGTGAGCTACCCATTACTCACCTCCCGCAGGCCCGCGCCTACGGTGGCCGGTAGTCGTCACACGGCTCTTGACGCCCGGAGCGTCTACCGCGGCGGCTGGGACGGGAGGCTCTCTCCCTTTCCCATCCCGCCACCTCCTTTGCTAGCATGACTGCTTCGCAGAAGGAGGTGACTGCCTCCCATTCCCTCTCGCCCCGGACCATGGCTTGAATCAGGTCCAGGCGCGAGAGGTCGCCGCCGTTGCCGATCGTCTCTACGAGGACACGGCGGTCCTCCGCCCAAGAGGTGCGTGCCTTGGGTTAGAACTCGAGACCATATATAGACATTACTTGGCGATCCGACGGTCACGTCACTGCTGTTTAGGACCAGTATGTCGATTCTGTAAAAATCTCACCGTGAAAACTTGCTTGGAGAGAGCTCTCAGTGTCATTTCTTTGATACTAGGGATTGCATTACGAAATGACAGCTCACTTCACCTTAGTTTTCACGGTGATATTTTTTTGGAATAGCACTACTGTAGTAGTAAGTTTAACACACAAGACACATAATATAAGATTTAACATACCAAAAATTCTCCTTCCACAGGGCATCACAAATCTGACATACTTGGACATAAGCGACAACCAACTGACGGATATATCGGAAGGAGCATTCCTACCTTTGATAAAGTTAAGTGTTCTGAGGTTAAGAGGAAATCTACTGAAAGTACCAGCTTTGGCATCTTTGAAGGTAAGATTGTTTTGATTGTTTTTGTTTATTCTTCATTTTCTCTCGTATTTGCTCGAACTGTGGGCTATACCCACAGTTTGCGAAAAAAGCATCCACTGTTCCTTACATTTATGTTCGCGTAGATTTTTTTCAAAATTTCAGGGTTGGTCCCATAGTGAAAGTTGTTCATAATGATGAGTATAATGATCCCCATATGAGGATGCCCATGAATTCCATTTCAGCCTGTATAAATTCATGTATCGTCACTTGTGGAGACATTTTTAATGAAATGATTGTTTAAAAAAACAAATGAAGGGAATACGTCTAGGACACAGCTTACTCCCTCGTCTAGGAATATTGATAAGCTAAATTCATCTGAAAGTGTGTTTACAATTATTTTGTATAAAAATATCTATACTACATTTGAAATAAGATTAGACATTTAAAAAAAACCTTTTTTTAAAGTCCGTTTAAACGATTTTGACTTCTATTCCGTACGCATAAGGATGGTATTAAAAACAAAAAAGTGGTTACAATAACAACTGTTTACTGCAGCTGCCATTTGTCATGCCGCCAACGCAATTGAAGTCAAAATCGGTTGAACGGACTGTAAAAAAGATTTACTTAAATGTCTAATCTTATTTTTAAGTCCCATTGATATTATAATTAAGTGAGATTAATTAAATAAAAATCAATAAAGTAAGGAATATTGTTGTATTAAAAATGGATAATTATGGAATAACGTAAATCTAGAATATTATTATTTTGAGCTTGTGTTCAAGTCCAATTATTTATATGAAAATTTCTTGAAATATTGTTGAAAATAACAAAGACATATTCTTGAAACAAGCATTATTTGGAATGTTTATATTTGCGACATTAATGAATTTAGTATATTCGAAGATTTATTTGATTAATACCAAGAATCATATTAAATCTCAACATTTATATTTATTATCAAATGAAAATAATAATAATTAGAACCTATAAAAGTAAACCTGATAACTGGAGTGAAATTATTGAATAAAAGGATTTTCTGCTAATAATGACATCTGCAATTTTTCGAATCTTCAGACTATTTCTATAATAAAATATCAACTTAATTAAGATTTTCACACAAAAGCATTATATGACCGATACAAACGCAATTTTATTGAGTTAGAAAAGTAATTATGACTAAGTCTAATCGCCAATGTATTAAGAAAGTGCTGAATACCTTTTTTATTAACTTGTCCACACGAGTATGTTAGTGTAGTCACAAAATAAAAAGGTACAGAAGGCCGACTCCATACAAAGAGCGAAAAGAGGCACACGCATACATAAACAAGTACTATCGATGTCATGGAAAATATCCCGAGCACACGATGACCATGTCTGATTACCGTCCCTTTTTGCGACAGCCAACTTAAATTCTTATCTTTTGTTTAAATAAATTTCTTTACAAAGTTGTAAAGGTACCGTGTGGTGCCAGAAGTAAAGAATAGCACCACCCTATTTCCTCCCGTGGGTGTCGTAAAAGGCGACTAAGGAAGTTACTAAAGAATGGGCAGCAGCGTTCTCTATGCATTTTTAACACCATACTCCGATCGCCAACCCGCCTGCCAAGCGTAGCGATTGGGGGAGGCTTATGTCTAGCAGTGGACGTCTTTCGGAAGAAATGTTGATGATGATGATGAAATAAATTTCTCAGGCTCTGTTACAATGATGGCGGATGTCTGACCTACTCGGCTGGATTTTTTACGGTCTTTTTTTTCATTAACGAAAAAAAGGGGCTCGGAGAAAATCTGATGCTGCGATGCTATTGGATGGTGAGCGTAGGTAAGCGTTACTATAGCGGCCGAGCTTTGCAAGCAAGAATAGTCCGTGATAGTACGTACGGCGATCTCAGTCTATCTCGTGCCAGTCGCGTTCGCGACTCGCGGTAACGTTTGCACTCACTGTACGTGAAGGGAGTATTTGTCTGCGTGCGTTATCGCGCGTTGCACGGAGGTGGCCTTCTGTACCCATCTATTTTGTGGAAAAGCTTACTGGCACCCAACATGGGCCACGCATGGAACTGATAATCATAATTGAATTAGTTTTCTAATATCTTCTAATACATCTCATAATACCAATCGACTATAATTTTCTTATTTCACCCCTTGTCATTACGAAAAATGTGCAAAATTAGTTTTATTGAATCATTTTATTAGAGTTCGATTTAAAGGTACTACATTTTCATTCAACATCCAGAGAGATCTAGGAGCTCGTGGCTAAATAATAACAGTCACACGGGTCTATCTTCAAGGTTAAGCAACACTTGACGAGGTCTGTCCGTGGATGGGTGACCGTCTATTACATACCGATACCTTTCCGTGCCTCGGAAAGCACGTGAAGCAGTTTGTCCCGGTTGCCATTCGTAGGGCTTTGACAGTTGTGACGGGTTGTCAGAAGCCCGAAAATCTGACAACCAGTCTTGCTAAGGGGTATCATGTTACCGGGGTATTGTGGTGGTCAGATAGGCAGTCACTACATGGTATTCTATTAGCTTTTATGACTTATCTTTCACAGTTTAAGCAGTATGGTTATGCCTTGCCCGTGTCGATTAGGCGTGCTCAATATTTTTCTTTTTACTGCAGTCGTTCATGGGTCGCATGAACATTGGTCCGCCATACTATTCGTGAGGTCACTTGGTGCAAAAGCAAGCGCTTTGATTGGTTGATTCCGTTGTAGAGGAATTTGAATTTTACCCATGACATATATAGTGGATTATGTTACCAAGCCTAAGGTTGGAGGGTCAATTTAGTACTGTAATAGAGAGATTTACTCGGAAATGAGTTTATCACTTAGTACAGAATTGAGAAAACTTTAAATGAGAGAAATTAGAGTAAAAAAATCTGTTTTGAAATTAGACCCCTCGTATCTTCAAGACGGCTACCTTCAGCTTCTATGTACGAGTGTTCTTGACGGGAAGAGTTTTGACGTTAAGGAGTACGTTTTGACGCTCTGTTAATGGAGTACGTTTGCCGCCCTGTTATAGGAATATTTTACCTGAATAATGACACAAGTCTTCACGAATCTTTAGGAAGCAATTTTCGGGACTCTTCAGGAACACTATTGATCTACATTGAAGCTTTTAAGACATAATAAGTGCTTCCATTTTAGGTGGAAGTAGTTCCATGATAATGTATTATGTAAAATACTTTTGAGTTTTATTATTTGCTTCTAGATGTACAGTAGGCTGCACGTCATTCGTAAAAAAACCAGTATCAGTTGGCCTCTTATTCTATTGAAACTCCTTACTACGCTAGGCTAGGTTAAGGTCAAAGTGTTCCCACTGACATGTGGCCTGCTATACTTACCATTATTATAAATTCAGAGTTTTGTTTATTTTTAGTAGAGATGGGTCGAATACAGGTTTTACCGTATAAGAATAATCGGCCTAGTTTCGATTAAAAGTTTACCGAACCGAATATCTGGCCGAATATTTGACAGGATTTGGCGTGCTTTATCTGGCATCACAAAAATTCAAATCTGTGCTTGTCGAGCGCGTTGAAGCGCCCCTCCCGCCCGCTGTCGCGCTACCCCCGGATGGCCCGGACTGTTATTGCATCATTCTAGTTAGCGGCCAGACATTGATTCTTGTTAATGTTGAATAATTTATAAGATTAAAACAATCCAAACCTACCACTTTCATTATCTTTTATTAGACCATAACTACTTCTAATCGAAACAATGTAAGATTATTACTATGTATCTCTTTACATAGTCAGAATAAATGATAAGATACACTTGATATGGATACAATTATGTAAATGTTTTACTTCATATATACTTATAGACGCAACTTTTTAATACATTATTATTCTGTAGAATGTTCGGCATTTTGCCGAATAATTGTCTGAAAACAAATATTCGGTAAACTTGCCGAATATGCTGAATACCGAGCATAAAACGAATATTCCGCCCATCCCAAATTTTTTGTACCAAATATTATTAATTACCTGAAATTTAAGCATTTTCAGAAAGTCATTATAAGTTAATCAACGAATTGTCAAGAAAGACTTCAAGGCAAGTTTGTTCGGACATCTTATTGTAGTAACAATCAATCTTTTTTTTTCTAGGAAGCCCACATGTTAAAGGATCTAGACCTATCCAGCAATGCACTAGAAGGACCTCTAGGTCCCACTACAGTGCCTTCACTGCCTTCACTTACAACGATTCAGCTATCTGATAACACATTTGCTAGCATACGACGAGGAGCTTTGTCAGGTGAGATCTGTTTTTTATATTTCTATGGGTGAGATATACTCTAATTAGCTTGGATGGATAGATGAATGTATAAAATTATATTAGTATGGGTAAGGTTATCTTGTATCTTAAGAAGTAGTGGCCCAGTGTATGTATTGGCCTCGACCTACGAGTTGTAGATCGTGTTCGAACCTAGGTCACTTGGTGTAATCACATTACTTGGTGTAATTAATTTCATCACTACTATAAAAAAACCAGCCAAGTGCATGTCGGACCACGCACAAGAAGGGTTGTGTTGTTGAGATGAATTTATCCCAAGAACAAATTTAACATTCTAGTTGATAAACATGTTCCCCCATACATTCCTACTGCAAATGTAAGTTTGTACGCACAATATCGAGAGATTTACCATGTTATTTTAATACCATAAACTTGCAACCTGCTTTGGGCCCGCGTGGTGGATTATGGCCCACTCCCTCTCACAGAGAGGAGTTCTGTATCCTAGTAGTGGGAATATTATAGGCTGATTATTATGCAATCGTTTACGCTAAAGCGCCGATTAATTGTGGTGACATCAGCAAAACTATAGGAAAAGTAAGGACGAAACTCATGAATTTCTCACGAAAAAACACATACCCAGCTGTAGGCTAAAATCAGTTTACGAAAAAGTAGCTTGAGCTATTAACTATTTGGTATTTTGAGGATCACCTCAAAATACCAAATTGTTAAAAGCTAGAGTTCAAGGAAGCAAGAAGACTTGCTACCGAATAATCGACATGAATTAGTGAGAGGATACCCAAAACATATTTTAAACTTGATTTGACTAGGGATATGTCCAGGGTAATAAAAAAAAGAAAAACTGTTTAGTCCATCAAACAGATAACAAAAAAAATATTAGACACGTATTTTTTGCTTTATCATATTAATAAAAAATTACTTAGATAAAAAACATTAAACTTGGGGAGTGGGGGCTCGTTACGTCACAGCTACGTATAAAATCTACTGAGAAGTAACGTCATGCCACAATTGAACTCAATGTATCGCTGTAATATTTTGATTATGTAAAAAAAGAAAAAATACGTGTTCAATATTTTTTAATTATCTACATGATGGACAAAAAATATTTCTTTAGTCATTGCAAGGCACGACTTGTTATGTTTCACGCGACTTTGTCTTACGTTACGACAAAAAATCACTACTGTATGTAGAATTTCGTCTTTGTATAAAGTGTAGTTCTGGAAATAGATATTCCAAAGCTGTGCGGCAATATTGAGTTGCACCTTGAAACGGTCATCCATTTCAGCACTTTAAATATTCACATAGTCGCATAGCTCATGTATCTTTGCAAAGACACACGATCTTTTGATTTGATTTATGCTTTTTAAAAGCTTTCATCTCCACAATAATTTTCTTGTTTTTCACAGCATCTTTTAAACTTTTCTGAATTCTGTTCTCAAAGGACTTCGGTTGGCAAATTTTTAACGTTCTTTGCTTCATTCGGTACAAGATATCTGTCAAAGCTTGAATACTGAATATATACGATCGATGTACGCAGCATGGATCAACGGTGGTTTGTCAAACGTCAAAAATGTCGCTCATAATACAGAGGAAATTCTGATGCAATATTTCAAGTTCTAGTAGTACTCGTATATTTACGATTTTTTGTATGCCTTTATAGTACAGTGGATACCTGAGGTTTGTGGCTATGCTATAACAGCCGCACGGGTCGATCGATCAGGTTAACGCTACGCTTGCCGCGGTTTTTCCTTGGATGGGTGACCATCTTTACATACCAAGACCCGTCCATGCCTCGGAAAGCACGTTAAGCCGTTGGTCCCGGCTGTCATTCGTGGATCTTTGACAGTCGTTACGGTTCGTCAGAGGCCCGAGAGTCTGACAACCAGGCTTACCAAGATGTATCGTATTACCCTTTGACTGGATTGTGGAGGTTAGGTAGACAGACGATTCATATAATACCGGTATTCAGCTTCATCTGTTTAGACCGGAAACCAACCCCAACATAGTTAGGAGACGGCTAGGCAGATGATGTTGAATACAGTAGATACGGTGGCCAGCACATCAACTACAAACTGTCAAATTATCTCGTTCGATTTTGAACTTAATCGTCAACATTTTAAAGTTTTAAATATTTTGGAGAAATTTGACAGTTCCGTGTAGCTTGATGTATTGACCACTGTACATACCTACCTCAAGCAATAAGTTCTAGGAATAGATAAATTTGAAATTTATTTAGTCATTAACATTTTTTATACAGTTTAATTGCAAAGCTCGGGGAGCGTTAGGCGTATGACTAAAACTGTGGAATAAAAAGCGTAACACAGTTACAATGGCTATTCCTTTCATTTTGACAAATTCAACTAAATTCATTGTGTGATTGACGTTTTCGAGCTGACGAATTTGTCAAATATTATGAAGCAATGGATAGCAATTAGATCTTTTTCTATTATATATTTTTTTTGTTGCTGTTTATAATGTAAATTTTGTTAGTTTTAAATGCTCCAAATGTAAATTATTTTCAAGCAAATGTTATTACTCTACTGAAGAATTTATGAATGAAAATTTACCTAAATATTTGACATTATTGCCTATAAATCATATTTTATCTCCTTGACCTTATTGAATTTTGAAGTATATAATTAATCTCTTTTGCAACTACTGTTCAGTTTATTTAAATTATTTGTAATTCTAACTAGAAATAATGAATAACTTAATTTTAATGTGATGATGACCTATAATTTTACAAACCATACATATTTGAATGCCGGAAACGGCAGAATATTATGGGTAGTTCTACTGCGCTCCAAAACCCATTGTCCACTTATTTTTAATGTTCATACATTGATTCCACTGCGCTACAAGATTTTTTAGCAATAAAATATTTCAATATTTTAGTTCCACCGCGCTCCAAGAAATTTTTAATAGAATTAGTAAACAATTTAATTACGCATCAAACATTGATTCTAATACATAATGAACATAACTTTGTACAATACTCTGACAAATGAATGCATTCCATTCTATTCTCCTTTTTTACGTTTTGTATATATGTTACCGGTAATCTGTATAATTCAGGTATTCTACATATACAATACCTAGGAAATGCCATGGGAATACCTGAGGCGTCCAGGCAATGTATGAAATATTATGAATATAATTTTCCGTTACATACTTTGCCTAGGTAATGTATAAATTTCCCAGGGATTGTATAGAATACCTGCTGGTTCACTGGCAATGTGCAAAGTAAATAAATAAAAATAAATAAAATAAAATAGTAAATTTATCTATATTTATCAATGTTATGTAAGTACCATCGTTATGGTTAACACCCCGATTCAGAGCAATCCGACTCGGGTAGGTTAGAAGGCTAAGGCGGGAGCGGCCGCCGAGCGCCTGATCCCCTCCATTGTTGGTGAATCGTTTGGGTTAGGTTAGGTTAGAACAGTGACCATTAACGCGCGAAAGCGAAACAAGCGTGCCGCGGCAGCGACCGCCGACCGCCAGATCCCCTCCATTGTTGGTGAATCATTTGGGTTTTTTTTCACATTGCCAGCTGTGCATTCGGTATTGTATAGAATGCCTAGGCAAAGTATAAAATAAATAATATTTCATACATTACCTAAACGTTTTAGGTATTCTAATACATTGCCTAGGTGTTGTTTATATAGACTACCGGATTATACAGATTGTCGGTAACATTATATATATAAGATACCTCGTCTACCAAACACCCCGTTACATAGTATCCTCCTATCTTCTAAAATATTTACTCCCCAACACAAAACCCCCTCTCCAGCCAGAATCCTTTAAATTAACAAGGTCCTTGTTCGCAGGTCTCACGAACTTAACTCATTTGAACTTGCACAACAATCAGATAGATGTTCTGGAGGACTACGCGTTCAAGCACATAGCTAACTTGACGCATCTGGACCTGTCTCATAATGAGATTGTTGCTGTGTCAGGTAAGATAATTATAGCTATATAATGATCTATTGTCGTGTAGGCAAAATCTGAAGTAATGCCGCCATCTTGTTTTTTCACAAAGAATTGCACAAAAAATGTCATAGTAATAAAAAAATCTTGTAGCATTTTATGATAATATTGGTATAGATAATGCAATTCACGAGCGCACGTCATGTGACTGTTATGTCATTGTATTAACGTATAAATTTGAATGACGCGCGTTCGGGAAATGCATGGAAAAGAATTTAGGGATGGCGAACCTCTACAACATCTACGTGCCATTTTCTCCTAATAAATATTTAATGTGGCCATGACGTGCCAACAAACATTCTTGACTTAGTGACTTACTGAATAATAACTAAATAGTTTTAGAATAATATTTAGGGTACTCTTTATTCCCAAACAGAAGTAGAACTTTACTATTATTTAGTTATCTTATTTACCGGTTTTAAAAACCTTTTTTTTCTGTTCTTTTCTTCTTGTCTGTTAATATGTGTGTACATGGTTCAAATCAAATCAAATCAAAATATTTTATTTCACATAAACCTACATGGGCACTTATGAAACGTCAGAAGCTGGGTACAGGGTTCCAAATGGTCGTTTCCTATGAAGAAGAGCCGGCAAGAAACTCCACGGTTACTCTTCAAAAATAATTGGCTTTGCAATATTTTCAAATATCAGTGTTAATAGGTATGGGAGGGGAGTGTAGGCCATTCAACAACTACCAGGTATTTAATAAATAGAAAATTGTCAACAAATCTACAGTCTATTAGGCTTACAACGTTCTCACATTCACAAAATGGAAAAGAATCTACATAAAATATATTTAAAAAAAAAATATATATATATAATTATGATGTAGTTATTCAAACACGAAATATTTTAAGAGATACACCTATCGGTGGTAAAGAAGCCATGGATTTTTTTTAATATGAGTATTTATTAAAAAAAAAAAAAAAAAAATAATTTAAAATTTGATAGTTATGATTAATTATTATTATTAAAATTCACCGTGCTCGTGCCGCCACCATCGCGGCGTCGCAGCTTCTGGGCAGGTCATTCATAGAACAAGCAAATAAAGGTTGTTTTTGCAAAATGTCTCAAGCAATTTTAAAATTATAATAATTATGTAAAAATATGAAACACTTAGATAAAATTATTTTCTCGTTGTTATGGCTTTTTTACCACCTATAGATGTTTCCCTTAAAGTATTTCGTGTATGAATAGATACACCTTATATATAAAAATGAAATCCTATTTAAACCAAATGACATGATTGCCATTACGACTACAGTTACAGATCTGAATAAATATCATACATATATTTTTTATTAATGTTTTGTCGCAGTTCAACCTAGGAGGTTGTCTACTGCTTACGGGGACTTTCCTGTGGGTAAGGATAATATATATTTATATATAATCCTTAATAAATTAAGGCAGCTAGGGCATAAAACTTAAAACTAAGCGACTACGCACATAATACGCGATGTATTAGCTGATATTATTTTGTGAGTGTTTTTTAATATGTAGTGTTACACACTATAAAGAAATTCATAATCATCAAAAATCTCTTTTCTAACAAAATCCAAGTCCGAATCATTAGTATTATCCTGTTTCCCCTCGATTAGTTTAGCTTAACAGAGATAATGTCCATTTAAGGCTTTTAGTCAATTCCTTGACGTTTTAATTTCCGGCAAAAAAATCTCGCGCCTGGGACCGACGGAAATAAGGCGGAAAGGTATTTTTTCAACATTTACATAAGATTTGGAGGCAGCCATTGAAAAAGAAAATCAAAATAACATTTTGTGAGACTGTTTTAGAAAGGTTTTATGAAATTCTGACGACACAAAAATAAGTATTTAATAGAAAAGTAGACTATGTTTTTTATTGGAATTTAAAATTCTAAAAGTGTATAGGTAATTATGGTTTCTCTATTTTTTGTCAAACAATAATATTCTACCATTTTTGTGAATGTAAAGGTTATCCAAATAAAAGGATGACCTAATTTCGATTCTGTTTCTGAAATAACAAAGGATTTGCATGATTATTAGAATTTATTCTTTGCTACCAAAAATCGTAGGTACAAAAATAGGAATTCCACTTATATGTAATGAACTGTGGATGACAAGACAGAATCTACGGTGGTGAAAATATTTTATTTATTTAATAATTGTATATTTTGTGACACTGCTTGAAAAATGTCGCGAGAAAATATAAGGTGTATCTATTCATAAACGAAATATTTTAAGAGAAACATCTATATAGGTGGTAAAAAAGCCATAGCAACGAAAATATTTTTTATCTAACTGTTTTTATTTTTACGTAATAATTATAATTTTAAAATTGCTTGAGAAGTTTTGCATAAAACCTTTACTTACTGATTCTATGAATGACCCACTCCGAGGCGGTGACGGTGGCGGCGCGAGCGCGGTGCCTTTTGATTAATCATCAATTATTACATAATGTGTGTCAAGTAATTATAAATTATTTAATTTTTTTTAATAATATACTTAGATTTAAAAAAAAAATCGTTGCCATGGTTTCTTTACCACCTACAGGTGTATCTCATAAAATATTTCGTGTATGAATAGATACACCTTATATATCAGAGTATAATCCTACAAACTTTTTGATACCAACTTTGTATAGTTTATTTTGTTTTTTTAGCACTATACAGACGACACGGTTGGCGCAGTGGTTAAGCGATCGACTGCTGCGTTGCGTGTCGTGGGTTCGATTCCCGCACGGAACAAATATTTGTATGACCTACAAGTAGTTGTTCCGGGTCTGGCTGTTTGTGTATGTGAGATTAAATGTTTGTAAACGCACCCACGATACAGGAGAAATTCCTAGTGTGGGGCAACGAATAAAAAATAAAAATAAATATATATAAATATTTATAATGAAATGATTGTTAAATAAACAAATGAAGGGAATACGTCTAGGACACAGCTTACTCCCTCGTCTAGGAATATTGATAAGCTAAATATAGCTATATAGATAGCACTCACAATATAGGAAAAATTCCTAGTGTGGGGCAACGTTTTTAAAAGAAAAAATAAATAAATAATAGGACACCAAACATAGTTATCATGAACTATGTAATTTTTAATTTGTTCGCCGTTATCTTTAGCAACACTATAGGTCATTAATAAAACTTGTTGTGTCATAATGTTTATGAAAAAAAAAAAAAAATTTTAGTAGATGACAAGAGCGACTTTTGTAATTGGTTTCTTAAGCCGTGTAAATCAAATAAATAAATAAATAAAATAAACAAATTAAGGTTATGAAATATTTTATTTTTTCAATGTTAATTGCTTTGACACTGCTGCTGATATCAATGAACTAGTCTAAATAATAATAGAAAGATAAGTCGTGGAAACATCCCGTGGTAGAACTATGTGTAGTGGAACTGTGTAACTTCTTAGTGCTGGCTTCACTGATTAAATTATCTTTATTAACATCCACAGGTGCATCCCTCGCCCAGCTAACAAACTTAGTCCACCTGGATCTATCACACAATTTCCTCCGATCCTTATCAGCGGAGCCTCTGAAATCTCTCAGGCGACTGACCGAGCTCTTACTTCACGATAACGACATCTCGATGATAGATGACGGCGCTTTGGCACTGCACAAGGACCTCGGCCGATTCACCATTGAAGGTAATGGAGGCGAGATGATACGCACTTTAAGGGAATGTAGGTACAGATGTGATAGATGGCAAGCAGGTTGGGCAAAATGCTGTGGATTTTTTAAGGACTTATAAAAAAATCATGATGTTAGAATCTATTGTCTTGTCTTGGATTAAAATTAAAGTATATTTTGCTTTAACTAATAACAGTAACTATATATATCTCAGTCCCTGGAACATTGTTTACTTTTGTTCTAATAATAATTACAAGAACATGTTTTTTGAATGTAACACCATTTACTCAATTACTATTATAATCCTGTTGTTTCTAACTTCAGGGCATAGGCCTCCCGTCGATCTTTCTATTTTTCGCTCTCTATTACTATTTACTCAATACTCAAACTTTAAAGAGCCAACTAAAACTGAAAGTCTCTACCAAATATTTCATTAGACATACTGAAAACTTTTCATCAAATTAAAATTCACTCATCTATTTAGACGACTTTATTGCTGGCCCGACGTCTTAATCTGTGTGTATCATACAGATATTTGTCGATACTCAACGTTTCAGTGAGGTGACGCCGGAGCCCCTTTGTTCACCCATCGATATTCGCTTGTTATATTGTTGCGTGACTCTTTACTATTTCTGCCTTTGTAGCTCTCTTTATGGCCTTTTTTTGTAAGGAATAATCCTGGCCGCTGACACTTTTGTTGATGTAACTTCATTTTTCTCGCACGTTTTTTGGCGTAGACTTTGAGAGGGAAAAGAAAGGCCACAATGTGTGATATGAATACATTATTTTGGTAAAATTTGTATGGAAAATTCTCACTTATTATTAGAACATTGACGTAAGGCTATTAGCTCGTGATGTTATATATTTGAGTGAGCACTAAAAGTTAATGCGTTTATGGTTTATATTTATTAAACGACTATCTAATAACATTACCAAAAAACAAAAGCCAGCGTAATACTTGTTTCCATTTAAGTCCCTATCAGAAAATAACAAAAAGTTAAATTGCATGGAATCAAATAAGCAATTACTCATACTTTAAACTTCCTCTGTAAACTTCACCCACATTTATTCGGGGTCGTAAAGATAAATTCTGCTCTCTTTTACAGATAATCCTCTTAATTGCGATTGCCTAATGGCCGGATTCGCAAGGTGGTTAAGGGAGGCAAAAAACCTGCCCCAAACTGATAAATCTGTTGCCGTGTGTGCTACTCCACCACATTTGGAAGGTGCCCTGCTATCTAGATTATCCAAAAACAAACTCTGCGATGATTTCGAACATACAGACTTGAAACAAAAAGATACGAACTACGATTTCAATAAAGTGTTAGCGAATTCGATTGTGAACGATTATAAGATTAATGTTGATGATAACGGGGGAGAAGTGTATGTTGATAAGCAAGAGGGGATAGATGATGATTTATATGATGAAGAGTTGGAGGTTCCTGCTGAAGAAGATTTGCCTATTTCTGAAGCTAAGGTAAGGGTATGTCCACAAATTCACTATCCATGCCAAGGTTGCCTGGAAGAGATCGCAGTATGCGATAAGGCCGCCCATTGTATATTTTATAGTGTTTATGTTTTCCTTTTTTTTTGTAATGTGTTATCTGATGTACAATAAAGCATATATAAATAAATAAATAAATAAATAAATAAATAAGGGTAACTTTTATTACCTAATTTTTCGACAAACTTGGCAATATTTAGCTTCAATGGGCACTAAAACATTACGGTGTTGTTAAAAATCGTTTGCATAAAAGTTTCATTGATTACGAATCAGATTTAGAACACAAAAAAACACTTAGATTCAATAAAACACCTGATATTGAATCTAACATGTTTTATATCTGTAACATCCGTTTTATTGGAATTCTAACACTTTTATATCGATGAATCACTTGACATTACTATAAGCAGGCGCTTAAATGATACGCGATGAGTATAATATAATTGAATGGTGCGTAGGATTTAAGCTTACGAGTTAGTCATCAAATCGTTTTTTTTTTCTTCTTTTTTTTGATTATGCTAGCGTCGTAGTAGGTAGTCACGCCAAATTCTATTATTTACATAAATGATAAGCGATTTAGAATGATCACTAGATTTTTTTGTTACCCAATGATTCCTTTGTAATAATAGTCATAGTTGTGCGTGTATAATCATTATTCTTAATTCTCCACAACGTGGATGTTAAAATGTCCGTTTTAAATTTTGGTGCTTTGAGATTTTTTTAAATATATTTTACATATAATTTAGGCCTTGTGAAATATGAAATTATGCAACTGCAACTTCAACAAGAATCGTATCTATGCCCCATTATACTTCCTTTCTTTCATCAGGTCCGTCTAATAGATGCTTGGCATGACGATGAAGAAGTCCATCTATCCTGGGCGGTAGACCCTCCCTCGACTCACCGGTACAGATGCACTGGAGTTACTGCATCTAGAGCTGGAGGTCTACCGAAACATGTGGCTTGTCATAGGGCAGCACCGGCTAATGTGGTGCTTAGAGGACTGAAGATTGATGCTGTTGATCAGTATACGTAAGTATTATAGTCTATATGCTTGTATGAATTGCTGCTAACAGATGATTTATAAAGTTTTTGATGTTTTGCGATTGCTAAAATAATGAAGTTTTTATTGTATTGGCTCGTATAGCATAATCAGCCTACAAAGGTCCCACTCTGGGACACAGGCCTCTTTTCTGTGAGATTTCTTCGTCTTACATCTGTTTGTCAATATATTTTGTGTTTTTATGAAGTCTTAGCCTTTTCTGTCAAAAATAAAATCTTTACTGTAGTCGTATAAGACTAACAATATATCTTAACATTTAATTGTAACCTAGTCTGGTTACTAGTAGCTACCTCTTAGAAACAAGAGTTCGTCAGGCAAAAACGTATGCGAAAATATATTTTTTTTCCCAAACAGAAAACCAGGAAGTAAATTTTATTGTAATCATTAAAACGGGGCTTATTTTCAGCATTTTCATTTTAAAATAAAATAAATCACCAAACAGGCGATGAGGGCGCCACTGCGCGCTTGGCATCCACTTAAGTAATTAATGTAGTACATCTGTGAGTTTCGAGAAATGTAGGTAATATTAATATTCAGTATCTAATGAGCGATTATTTTTAGTCGCTATTTATTTAACGTATACAGTACAACAAGTGAAAATAGGACTTAACCAACGTGACCCATTAGTGAAAGATACTCGTAGCACGCGAAATTCAAATTTTCTTACGATTTTTGCAACTTGCAGCTAATTGTCTGGGTGTAGTATGTTGATTATACTATGATTCGCGACCGTAACTAATATTATGTATTTTTAGAATTATAATCATTGGAATCCGTAATACAACTTATAGAGGTATGAGGAACAGGGTATAAAGTTCACTCATCCTATAGTGATCCTCCGTCCAGACGGGTGTTGTGCCTGGTGGGCAACTGTCCAACGGTTGATATCGGGATGTTGTATGTATGCTACTCGCGCGGTAAACTCTGATTGCGCGATTCAGGATTTGTGTGACGTCAGGTCTTTGATGCGTAGTTCGCATGTGGCGTTGTAGATGCCGCCACAAACTCTTTAAAGTTAGTTTAATCCTAAAAGTCATGGTTACATGAAATAGTCATTCAATAGGATTATATTATTTTTGTTTTTTAAACTCAAACTCAAACTCAAATCATTTATTTCAATTAAAACCATTTATTTACAGGCACTTTTGAATTTTCAAGGAATCGGTCAGTAAGAAAAATTAAGCTACATGCCCATTCCAAAGCGTAGGTACCTATGGAGAAGAACGGGCAAGAAACTCCATGGACACTCTTTTAAATTAAATTGTTACAAAAATATTAGTTACATCTATAATGTTGAATTTATAACTAAATGTGAGAACTTACACGTTAAAAGCGTCCAGAGTAGGTACAACAAATAGAAACAAAATAAAATAATTAAAATAATCCGTGGCAGTTAAGAGATGACCAGTCTCAACTGACGGCGCCCGTTCACGAACATGACGCATGGATTAGCACCATTCAGCTCAACCATTTTGAAGGGAGCTAAATGATCCAACACACACGCTACCATCAGTGAGACATCTAAGTGAGCATGACATACTCTCAGCCGCCAGGGCACATTCAAGTCAATGAAAGACAAACCCGGTTAAATTTATTTTCTCAGGTTCCTAGAACCTGGTATTTAATTAAAATCTCACGGGTGTAAACCAAGGTGACAATTTATGTTTGAGTTGATAGTTTAGGTGTTTTGTACTGCATTTAAATTATTGTCTTAATCTAACTGTAGGAATTTGCGTACTGTGCGACATGTGTTTATTATAGCTGCTTTATGTAGTGTAAGATATGTATATTTAGAAAGTATTTTTTGTATTTAAACTGATAAATAGTTGTTTAGGGATGATACTAATCGTTGATACCACTATTAGGACTATAGTTACTGTGTTCATTTTCCAGACCCTGGTAATTTCTTCTTGAAGTTCTGTATATTTTCTGATTTTTTCAGGGATAGTTTTCTGTATACTATTGGTGTTTGGGACTGCTATATCTATTATGTATGATATTATTATTATTATGAACTTATAGAGTTGTCTTGATGATTTTTATGATTAAAATTCAATAAATAAATGTTTAATACGGCCATGAATCAATATACAGATCATTAGATTGCATTTAGATCATCATGTACCTTGATACTGACCTACAAATTGCAACAAAATTGCTACCCTGGCAGTTTCGCATCAAAGCATAATCGGGAAGATTTACATAACACACCATGTTGATCACGTTGTTAATTTTCAATGCAGAAACTAAAAATGTTACATACTTAAAACATTTTAGTTCAAGCCATAATTCATAAGAGTTATTTTTGATGACGCAGCTATTAGTAAACTAGATTATAATCGATGATACACGTCCATTTATTTGGAGAATTACAAAGATTTTAGAACCACTCTTTATTGGTTGAAATTCTTCTCACTGAACATAAAAGCTTGATACTGTACGTGGATATAATATTTAGTGTTGTCCACATTGTGTATGGCGATATCGTCGATCGTCCTTAGCTGTATAAGTACGCCTGACCAAAATATTGGAACGTGGTAAAGATAGAAGTATTTTTGTTACGACAATTTTATTAGGCGCTTTGAATTAATTCTGATTTTAAAAGCGATTTTTTGGCTTGTTTCACACGTACCACAACGATACAACCACACCACAACCACAACACTTGGTTGGACGCTAATTATATGAAATTAATAGTTAAATTCACACGTACCACATTTTGCCATCATTATCGACCGCGTGTGTGATACCGACCACATCGCAGCCACGTCATAACCACAATGCAACCACCAGCATCACCGTGAACTAGTGGCCGGCACATTTTGTAGGTTCCACAACGCAACCGCAAGAAGCCGCAGCGACACTTTTGACACGTCACCACAGCTTGACCACATTTTGTCGCTGCGATGTGGTGTGGTTATGGTACGTGTGAATGGGCCCTAAAATTATGATGTTTGACAAAATCACAGAGGACATAAATCATATTCGACGTAATCGTAATCAATGTTTTGTTCTTTCAGTTTATTTATTCTTCTGTCACCTGAAACATTTGAAACTTTGTTTATTTTTGGCTCAAAAGCATTGATGGGCCTTGTGTAGATGTCAACTCAACAGTTTAGATCTTGTACCGCATTTTCAAGTACCCTAAATTGATTGATTTATTTGTCTTTTCCCAGATTCTGCATAGCACTAGAAGAGATGGACAGTGCAGATGCTCCTCTCTCCTTGGTACTGGGTTGCGGTGCTCCAATGCAAGTTAGACAACGAGCCACCTTTGCTACTGTAGTGCCAATAGTGGTGACACGAGCCCCAGAAAGTAATCCTTTAAGGTGAGATTGTTAATTTATAAGACTACTCACTTTTTAGGGTATTTTTTGTATCCAGAGAAGAATGATCATTGTTCTTTGTATCTTAATCATTCAATTGTTTTATTTCAGAGTCTCAGAAGTTCGATCAAACGTAACTGGCGATGGTGTCCTAACAGTCCTCATCTCAGTATTGGGGCTCCCACAGAGATCACAGTATGTACTACCTCGCTCCCAAAGACTGTCCAATGACGTCAGACCAATCAACAACTGTTACATAGTCCTTGCTGTCCTATCACGAGGCTCTCTAGTAGCCCAGAAAGATACGCCGTGTCAATCGACTTTAGAGATATCCATGGAAGGCTTTATAAGAGGACCTTACGAAGTATGTGCAGCAATTTCGAAGTATAAGGTCGATGAAAGACGAACAATTTGTGTTGTCCCACAGCTGATAGAGTCTCTCGGAACTTTAGAAATGAAGGCAGGTTTCAAGGGTTTAAATACGGCGTTGATCGGCGTAGCTCTTGGTTTGATGGTTATAATAATTGGCTTGGTGTGGTTTGTAAGGAAAATGCTGAAGAAACCAACGGAATTTGAGCCACACAGGTGCTTTAGGCAAGAACCAGTACAGGAGGAGAATCCAAGGGCCAGTTATGTGATGTTGACTGCAACTTCGAAGGTGTGAATGAACATGAAAGAGTTTGTTTTCCTAGTCGTGAAAATTATTTTAATATATTTTTGAAGTATTCAATTCGAAATGTATTTAGATGTTGTGAAAATATATTATTTTTTGTTTTATAATATCGTAATTTCCAAATGGCTCACTAATTTGGACTCTATAAATTATTTAACAGATACGCTTAGATTTATTTCTTAATTGCTTTTCTGTTTCACTTGTTAAGTTAACAGTCGTAACAGTGTGCACTACTACATTATCAAAACCTTTGTTTCTTTTTATTCGATGACATATTTGAAACCTAGGTTTTAGCTGTTAATGTTAAAATTTCTTTAATCATTGGCTATATTTAGATCCAAATATAGACCCAATTTATTTATGTATTGGGAGCAAAGTAAACCAAGTTAAAATATTCAACTACTACGCCACATTAAATATTAGAAATGTGGATATTAATTACATTTGTGTAGACATGATATCTCAGAGATCAAAGTACAATAAAATAGACGGGAATAAAGTTATTTTAGTAGATAAGTATAAATAGTACTGTGTAACAGTAATAACTGAGTCTAAGTAATGTTTAAAATCACCTCTTGCTTGTGATAAGAACGAAAATATCCGTGTGAGAGATTATAATTATAATTAATTCTACTTAATAGTTAGTAGTTATGTAAATTTTAATATAAATATTAAATATATTGATTTTGAAGCACAACTTCGTAGAAAGGGTGGTTAGGTAAACTCAGGTGACATATATACCTAGCGTCTTTTCCAATAACAGATATGTTCATGTATATCGAAAGCTTTAGAAGCTCCAAGTTTCGGTCAGGTAAATAGAAACATATGTACGTATAGCGGTCTACATAATATTGATCTAAAGGTAAATTGCATAAAAATAATCAAAACGATTTTGTCACATAGGGACGCCCAGTGTCCTGCCAGGGTTGCGGGTTTGTCCAAAAGGGATACCTTGGCCCTGACACACAGGCAACTGAAGGAACACGGGTGGGTTTTTGCCAGTAAAAGTCTGATACGCCCTCCCGCTCTGCCCAGAGCGGGAGAAGTAATTTGATAATTTCCTACCCCAAAAAAAAGGACGCCCAGTGTTAAATATTTAAAAAAATTGTGGAGTCGCGCAAGGGCCACATTTTGGGCCTATTGTGGTTGTCAGTTTATTTGTTGTGGCAATTTATTATGTTTGGTTATAATTTGATTATTAGTAAGATGTTTTTGTTGTGATTATCATATTGTATGTTTATTTTTCGACTACTTAAGAATTCTTCCAGACAAGATTTTTCCATGTAATAATTCTTCTGTAATCATTTGCGTTTGGTGATTGAAGCACCCTTATGATGATTACTTTTTATGTTTTCCTTTTTTAAATGTTTAAGTTTATCTGTGCTACTATTTACCCTTTCCCGAAGTTGAAGCTTATCAACTAAACTTTGACGAGCTTTTAATAAATTACTAAAATATAAAATATGTCTTCTGTGAAGGCGTATTTCTCAAATATTATTTAGTTTAGAACTAATATATTAACACGAGGCTCATTCATTTCGTTATTAATTAAGATATAGTCAATGCGAAGACTGTATGTAATTATGATTTGAGCGATATTTTTGTTGAAATTATTCTAACATTTATAAGCTAAGTTATAGTATGAAATCTTCCGGATATAATTGAGAATTTAATAAAACTGTGAAGAGTAATTAACTGATTCGATAAAATTGATTTAATGTATTTGTCTTTACTATAGGAGAACGTAAAACGATATTAATAATTATGTAAAAGGAAGTAGTAAAATATTTCAATCAACTCAGCCTATCGCAGTCCACTGCTGAACATAAGCCTCTCCCATACTGCGCCACAACACCCTGTCCTCCGCCTTCCGCATCCAGTCTGACCCAGCAACCTTTTTGAGGTCATTGGTCCATCTAGCTGGACCGATACACACTACGCTTGCCGTTACGCGGTCTCCACTCCAGGACTCTTCTGCTCCACCGGCCATCGGTCCTTCGACTTACTCTGCAAGCTATGTCGGTAACTCCGGTTCTCTTCCGGATAATTTCATTCCTAATTTTATCCTTCAAAGAAACTCCGAGCATAGCCCGCTCCATAGCGCGCTGAGCGACTTTAAATTTTTGGACCAGCCTCACTGTCAGTGTCCATGTTTCGGCACCGTATGTCGTAATGGGCAGGACGCACTGGTTGAAGACCTTAGTCTTCAAACATTGCGGTATAGGCGACGAAAAGACTTGACGGAGTTTTCCAAACGCTGCCCAGCCCAACCGGATCCTCCTGTCGACTTCTTTCTCAAAATTGTGTTTAGTGAGCTGGATAAATTGCCCCAGGTAGACACACTCCTTCACAACTTCGAGAAGCGACCCTTCGATGTGGGTTGGACTCGGCAGGACGTGGAAATTGTACATGACTTTCGTCTTGTCCAAATTCATGCCGAGGCCAACCCGCCGAGAGGCTCCATTTAGGCTGTGTAGCATCTGGTCTAACTGTTCCAGTGTCTTTACCATTATGACAATGTCATTGGCAGAGCGAAGGTGTGAGATGTACTCGCCGTTTATGTTGATTCCATGTCCAGTCAAGTCCAACGTCTTAAAGACGTCCTCCAGCGCATTGGTGAAAAGTTTCGGGGATATCACATCCCCCTGTCTCACCCCTCTAAGCAGTTGGATGTGGCTGGTTTTTTTGTCCTGGATCTGGACAGTCATCGTGGCAGCGTCATACAAACATCTCAACACTTTGATATAGCGCCAGTCAATTCGACGTCGTTGCAGAGAGGCCAGTAAAATATTTAATTGTTGATAACTTCTTTGTCTGGATATTAGATTCTGTACCTACTTAAATGTTGAAAATTTACCACACATAAAAGAAAAATGTAAGGTTCAAGAATGTCTGTATTTAAGTAAAATTCAATGATAGTTATGTTAGTATTGATTACTGCTATTCTAATTTAAATGAATTAATTGAAAACAATAGGTCACCCTAGATCACTTGTAGGTATTGTCGTTAGTGACCATTTTCCTCAAAATATTGTTGAATAACAAGCGGTCAAAGCGCTTAATATATATCCCTTTCCTTTTTAAATCATTGCATGATTGAAATTCCATATTATTATGTCATGAATTTAAATAATGCTTATGTAAAACCAGATTTGCTTGGAAACATGGTAACTGAAGAACTTTCCGTAATATACGGTTTATTTTGTAAAAATCGCACCGTGATGACTTACGTGAAGTGAGCTATCATTCCATTTGATGCTAGAGATTGACACTATTTGGAGCTTAGTTCAAGCTCATTTCCCAAATTTTTCATGGTGAGACTTTTAGAGAATAGATCGGCTGATTTACGCTAAAGCTAACTTCTGTGTAAATATTCTATGAAAGATAACTTTAACATTATTAGTGACAAGAGATGGGGTATGTACAGAAGTCAGTTGATGATGTTGGGTTTTTACCAAATAGCCAGCCTGATCTGCTTTTAAAAGTAGAAGAATAGAATCATACAATCTTTGTCGACACAGTCGTAACATAAACAAAACAATCGCGAACACTTGTATATTATTAATTAGTAGGATTACACACAATGTCGCTTTTATAATTTCTAATGTGACGATATTATCGAGGACGTTCACGTCACGGCATCACGATCATATAGGGAAGTAAAATGCATGGAAATATATGAAGACACTATTAAATTTCCGTCCACGATATCGTTATAATATGGCATGCTCACAACAGCTATAATAATATATATGGCTACAAAGTCCCGCAATTTCAATCCAAGAGAACGTCCGGTTTTGTATATTGCGTACGCATTTGTTTGCTCTACGATATCTGCTAAAACGTCTGGGGAAAAGAACTTGAATTTTATGGTCGTGGACGAGACGTCCACGATAATATCGTGACGTTAGAAATGTAAAAAACCGCACATAGCAATTTAGTCGCGCAACCGAATAGTTGCAGAGTGACTTGGGGAAAGGCTTCAGTTGTTTGAGAATCGCGCTGCTAAGTTGCCGATGACAAAAAATCTTCAAATTTCATGTTATATCGTAAGAGCGTATATTGTTATTTGTAGTCACAATGGGAAGATTGAAGAAATATAGTGTCTTTCTCGTTGGGAATAAGACATCACCATTATAATTTCAGCCGAAAGACCTACCATTGCTGGACATATGTCTCCCCCAAGCATCGCCACATCGACCGGTTTTGTGTTTATCGCATTCAGCAGAAGAAGACATGCTTGAAGATAATGCTAGGTTCGGCTATGTTATGTTAAGTTCGTCCATATCCTAATACTGTTTAATTGCCTGATTGGAGCAATGGTTAGCTTGTATGTTGGCAAATCGTGGTTTCGATTCCCACAGGAAACAAATATTTGTACGGCCTAGAGGTTGCGTGATTTGATGATGTTTGTTACTTGATGACTTTATTTGTTTCCTTTTATTTTTTTCCCTTAGTGTTTCTTAAATTCTACGTTGGGTGCGGAAACCCCAGTAAAATCTTTTTAATTATTCATATATTATATATGACTGCTAGAGCACTGTTTGTAAATTAATTGGCATTGGTACCTACAAATACTCCGTCTTAAAAATTATAAATTTAGAAAAATACTAATTCTTGAGGATTTAAAAATAATCACAAAAGTATTTATAGGAGGCCTATTTTCAATGTACGAAACGAAGTTCTCCATATTATCCACAGAGCCAACAAAACACCGAGACTCGAAACAAATATCTGTGGCCCATACAAATATTTGTCTGGAACTGGGAATCGGCTCGGCTATGCCATTTCAGTCGTCAAAGCAGAGCCTCCTGCCATTCAATGAGGCGGCAAGGAATGCATTCTCACCAAAACATTCCCAATTTCCAACCAATCTGGCAAGAAGTACCGTTGCATATATTCGTTTTTTGGGTACCTAAGTCATATCTTTATGGAATGTAGTCAATTTTGCGATTGAGTCTCCTTGATAATATGGATAATATTATAGTACCGAGATTTACGTATATGTGCGTGAGTTGACCGACATATATCTCGAGATTAGTACTGTTTGTCAACAATGTTAAGACTTGTTTTTTTACGTGGTGATATTTCTTCTATCTTTCTGTTATAAGTTTTTGAAATTCTATAACATGCGTTATATGGTATTTGAGCTTTATTTGTATCGTAATTAACGTATCGCGTCCAAACCGTATTTAAGTTAATGTTTTCAAAGAACTTCTTGTTCTGCTTTAATTAGTTTAAATTATGTAAATAAATAATTTATGTGATGCCATTTCCATTCTTGAATAAAATATTAACAAATGTGTGTGTTTTATTTGTTGATTTTCCTTGTTAACTTTCAATAGTTTTTTCGGGTGGGTCTCACTATGCCCGTTGAGCTTCCCCAGTGACGGTAATATTAACACTACTTGTATCACTATTCCCGTTGCGTTTTTATACCGCGATCATACGCGACTATATTTCAATAATTTGATACGTACTATTTCTTATACTCTATTGATTTGACTTTGACTTGAATACGCCTTAAACAAAGTCATCTTAACTTGTTTAGAGCAGCGGGAGAATCTGCGGGCCAGCATGTTACCTCTGATTTATATTTAGTCTTATTCATTTTATAATAATTTTCCTTGAAAGTGTGTAGTTTAAACATCCAGTCCCATTAAAATATTATCTTGTAAACATGTTTCTCTCATTAAAATATAAATTGTTGTTTTGAACACTTTACGGGAATATCTTTTTTTTTTTTGGGTTGGAATTTATCAATTAACTTCTCCCGCTCTGGGCGAAGCGGGAGGGCGTATCAGACTTTTACTGACTAAAACCCACCCGTGTTCCTTCAGTTGCTTGTGAGCCAGGGCCACGGTATCCCTTTCGGACAAACTCGCAATCCTGGCAGGTTACGGGAATACCTAACGATTCCTTTGTAAATCCATTAAATGATAAGTTAGTTATTTCCATTGTTCGTTAGTTTGAGCTGGATAATTTTGGACAATTTCCTCTTAACCTGTCAAGTTGGCCGTGGTTTGCAGTGGTGGCCCAGTGGCAGTGCTCGATTAAGCAAGCGCAGGGCCCGTGGCGAATTCTATCGAGGGCCCTTGATCTGGTATTGGTTCTCAATTGCAAAATGGTAAAAATAAAAAACAAGACTCAGTACGTTTATTTGCCATATATACATATAGATAACATTTTGTTGGTGTTTAATAGCACAGTAGATTACTATAAGGTCTTGTTGGGCTCTGACAAGTACAAAAAGCCAAAGATGAAATTGCCCTGGCAATCCATACTAATATTATAAATGTAAAAGTAACTCTGTCTGTCTGTCTGTTAGGTATGTTTTCACGCCTAAACCGCTGAACCGATCGTCATGAAATTTGCCAGGTATGTAGCCTGGGATATGGAGAAGGACACTGAAAGAAAATAAATGGTTGTTATAATAATTTTAAAAAGTGTATTTTTTTTAAATTATGGGATTATAAGAGAAATATTCATCATAATCATCATCATTAAAGCCGAAAGACGTCCACTGCTGGACATAGGCCTCCCCCAATTGGGGGGGTTTGCCATAATTGCCATGCTTGGCAGGCGGGTTGGCGATCGCAGTATGGTGTTAAAATGCATAGAGAACGCTGCTGCCCATTCTCTAGAAAGTCCCTTAGTCGCCTTTTACGACACCCACGGAAGGAAATGGGATGGTGCTATTCTTTATGTCCGGCGCCACACGGAACTAAGATAAATATTGTCGCAGTCTAATTTGAATTTAGTTTTTGTCAAATTTAGTAAAGGTCTCTTGACTCGAACTCTCGACAAGATACTTTATTCTCGCTATCTGTACAGCAGCTATCACAGGTAGCGTAACGGATAGTCTTAAATATAATTCTTTATAATAATTTGTAAATAGTCCAAACATAATATAAAAACAGTTGGTAATATTCTCAGAATGCACAGATAATGTGGCAATAGAGATAATGGTTTTATTTACATAGAGGTAAAGTTAATTGCGCGGGTATTTCCAAATGTTATAATTATATAGCTGCAGTGATAGTGGAGTTCAGGGCGTTTTGATATGCTATGTGTATGTCTGACTGACGTATTTGACGCAAATAGATTAACAGTACGTTTAACATGGGATGTTGGGATATCTTCTTCGTCGTGTTAATGAACCGACAAGAATTATCGCCACTTCCACGGCGTTGTCGATAGCAGTGCAGAGTAACCTCTGCGCTACATATTTTGGGGCACAAAAGGCAGGATAAGATTTGCTTGTAAGACTGCAAGGGACGGGCTGGATCGAATTTTGATTATTTGGGGACGAATTTAAAGCTACAGGCTCAGCAGCGCGGGCTTGAGCAAGGGTCGGGGTGGGGATGGACAAGGAGGTCGTGGTGGGTCTTGTCGGTGAGGACGCAAGGGAATGCTTCCTAACTGTGCTAGTAGAGGGACTACTCTCCTGGAGGAGAGTGGTAGCTCATCGGAAATGGTGAGAGTATGCCCCGGTCAGCGAATTCTACTAAAGCGGGAGGGAGTGTATTGGGCGGCAGCCACAATCAGGGGATTGGGGTGCTTTATAGCAGAGTCGAAGAAACGCTTTGAGAAGCGTTTCATGAATTGCTGGATGGTGGTGAGAAATTACGACTATAGCACCTTTCTAAGAAAACGGTTCTGGAGGATCTGCATCCTATGGAGATATAGTGGCTTAGCGTGTGCGAAGACAACGCAAGCTTAGGCCATGATGGGACGGATGACCTCGGTGTAGGTGCGCAATTTGCACTTTAGTGACACTTTGCTGCATGCGGTCAATATTAAGTTGATTCTACTGAGAGCAAAAGAGGCCTGCGAACAAGCCGTCTTTATGTGCTCGCTGAAGTTGAGGTTGTGGTCAAGAATAACACCTAAGTATTTAACTCGCTTCTCTCAAGGGATCAGCATGCCGTACATAGTGATCGGACTGGGACGAGTCCTGAATTTGATACTTTTTTTCTTTGATATTAATAGTAAAATAGCAATAAAAAGTTTCGGTATAATCTCGTCTAAATAAGACATGGAATTCTAAATAACATACAGTTTTTCACAGACATTAATAATCTCATTTCAGTATGAAAACTAACTCAAACTAACAAACTACTAACTATTTCCTTTCCGCAAATCCAATCTTGGTCCTTGCTTCGAATTTGCAGAAATTACAACAGTTTTTGTAAATCATCTGAAATCTACTTACAAGGTGTATCACTTAACAATTTTAGAAGATCTGCTTCTGATGTACGGAAGTGCATATACTAACTCTTTGGTGTAAATTTATGTTCATATTTAATCTTAGATATCATTACATACACCCTTTTTCACCTTCCACCTTTCATGATTTATTTTAATAATTTTATTTAGTTTAATTCAAATATCCAGTAAAATTTTGTATTCTAATTGTATTTTATATCTTCATTATTATTATTAGTTTTAGTTCATTAAGATGTTGTTTCGTGGTGAACGCTGTGTATACTTATAATAGGCATACATACCAGTACTTTTATTATTTTATTGTTCTGTTATAATTTTTTGTGTGTACTGCTGTTGGTGTACCAAATAAATAAATAACTATGCATAGATTACTTCATGAGTATTCATTTCAAATATTTAAATTATATATGAAATTGAATAAGAATATAGTAAAACATATATATCCTGATTGTTGACTTATCTTTAATGCGGTACGAATATGATCCGACAAAGACCGCACTTACTAGTTCTTTGAATCCAGCAGAAGCATAAAAAACAACAGTGTTATAAGATTCTGAAAAAAAAAAAAAAAAAAAACTATTTATGGACCTGGCGAACATACAATCAATTTTAAAAACACGATTAGATTAACTTAGCTGGATATTTTTTTTTCCCAAAGCTACCCCTTTTCGTAATGTTTAATGAATCTCATAGCTACGAACCAGACGTTTTTTCTTATATTTTATATAAATGAACAGGTTGTTAGATTGTTTAGCAGAATTCGCTAGGTTTGTCATGATAAAATTATTCAAATTTTAACTATGTTTAATTACGTTCCAAATACGCGAGCCAGCTATACGTGACTTCGCGCCATCATAGCGCCTAAAGGTAGTGATGAAACTAATATAATAGAAATGTGATTATTGTCCACCTAACGCAGAGTTTAACCTAACGGCTCGTGTGGTGCCGGCCATAAAGAATAGCACCAACCCATTTCATCCCGTGTCGTAAAAGGCGACTACGGGAGTTACTATAGAACGGGCAGCAGCGTTTTCTATGCATTTTTAACACCATACTGCGATCGCCAACCCGCTTGCCAAGCGTGGCGATTATGGCCCCAATGATAAGTACAGAACCGGTCGAAGTGGTGGTGCTTGGGGAGGCCTATGTCCAGCAGTGGGCGTCTTCCGGCTGAAATGATAATGATGAACGCAAAGTTTTACCTCAGGTTTTAAATTGTTAATTCACAAAAAAAGCGAAACCAGTTTCAAGGTAGTGATGCATTTATTTATATCACTGCCCATTACAAATTGCATTGGGGAAGGCCCACGTTCAGTTTGTTGATATATTGTTTCTCCTGACCGCGGTTTTATAATATTTATTTATATTCCTTTGGCACGTAGACTAAGGAGTTTTTCAGTAGGTGGACAGGGTAAGATAATGACCGTCAGGCAAATGATATAGTGGAAAGTGAAGATGGAGGTAGTTAAAGTAATGCTACATCATATGCTGAAGACCAGAGAATAGATGGGGTGTAAAGAAGACCAATGACTGGTCGCATTAGTGAGGGCAAACCAAATACGAGGTCTACCCATGGTCTGGTCTAGGTAACAGAAAAGAATTGGATGAGGTAGGCCTAAGTCTGGGAAGAATGCCTTGAAAGGGAAGTAGCCTACATTCGGCATTTGGTGGATACGAGGTGCAGAAGAAGGTAAGTATTGACAAAAATAATAAGGTCAGCAGGAGGATTCTTACTCCTGCTGACCTTAAAGGCGATGTCAAGGGCCCAGAATCTGTGGTAAAATACACAAGTTCTCTTACTCTCTTTATATTGCCGGCATAAAAAACAGGTGTACTTTCAAACCCCGTATTTTACGTAATACTCGTAATAGTAAAGTACTCAAACTATCTCACAACAATAAAATTACAAAGTCATTCAAAACCGTCACAAGCAATGCACTAGTTCGCTATAATTTCCTCAAAGTATATAAAGCGAAATGTCAAAGGTGCGTAGACGCATACATAATACATATTAGTAAACAGATTCTGCTATCAGTATCAAGCCGGTCGTCATGGCGAGTGCACGTGTCGTTCAAATCATTTTAGTTCTAACTTTATGTTTAGGACTTCAAGCCAAAGTGTATACAAGATGCCAGTTGACCCGGGAGCTGCTGAAAAATAGTTTTTCAAGAACTTTTCTTAGTAATTGTGAGTTGCTTGTTTTATTTTTTGTTTTCCCGCGTTTTTTCTTTGGTGTAATTTGCCTAAATATATAGCAGAAGTGCGTCCATAATTTATCAGTAATTTGTAACATATAAGTCTGTAGTGGATTATTTGTCTGAAGTGTCATTGTTGGTTATGGGTATTCAGGCCCTGAATTTAGTTCTCAGGTTGAATTTTAACAGTGTCTGTCTCTCCATTGAAAATGAAAACAGTTTTGGCCGATCATATCTACTTGTTGAACATTAGCCAATAATTGAGTCTTTGACAATGCACCTATATTTATCAAAAGTCTATTTGTATAATGATTATGATATTCTTCTAAACGCAGTGTCGCTGATCATTATATTGTTTACTTTTTATTATTTACTAACTCCTCCTCCTACTCCTCCTACCTCTTTGTGTTTAATCGTTTGTGCACAACTTAGTGAGATCAATTAGGCGCCTATTTTCTGCTCATTTCTGTCACCCTGGTACTTTACAACAAATGATTAAATTTCAAAACCTGTATTTTTTACCATTACTGAGCTAAGTAGTAAGTCGCTTAAGCATCTAGTTCCAGTTCATTTCTGCTGTCGTGGTGAGTTTTGTGTGTTAATAAACAATTAAGACACTTGAATTTTAAAACGTCTATCGATATCTTTATTACGAATCCTGCATGCTCTTCTCTATGTTTCATCGTTGGTGCGTCTCGAGGAATAAAATTGTAATATTTTTATTTGATTTTTTTTGCGCACCTGAATGGTGCCTTTCCAGGAATAGTTTTTGATGGATGGCAGACTCTCCATATGATATTTGTATCAATTCGAATTTGGCAAAATCTGGTTGACTAAAAACCAAACGAGTATATAGTTGGGAAGAGCCAAGAACGGCCAGTCTATTCTGTAAAAATCTCACGGTGAAAACGTCGGTGAAGTGAGTTTGAAGTGAGAGCAGTCTTTTCACCTGATGCTAGGGATTGACAGTATTGACAGCTCACTCTAACTAATCTCACTTCACCTACATTTTCTCGGTGAGATATTTACAGAATAGATCGGCTAATGTACCGGCTCATTGTTATTGACAACTTATCAGTACGACGTCAACATAACAATACGTGGTGTCCTTGAATTTTAAAATAGATGCAACGTTTGTATGCATCCATTAAATCAAATTAATGATGGTTGACGAGTTAAACAATTAGACATACCTAACATTACTGGTATTGATAGTAATGTACTATCTCTATACTTATTAGCTTATTTGTTACAAACATCTTCCCGAGGTCTTGATTTAGATTCTACAGTATTTCGCTGTGTGTACCTGCTAAGACGCTAATAAGCTGAAATATGTAATTTTATACCCCTAATTTCAATTTATTTTTAATGTTATTTAATTTTTTAATTTTAATTTTAATAATGTAATATTAATTTTAATAATGTAATATTAATTTTAATAATGTAATATTAATTTTAATAATATAATTTAATTATAATTTTAATTTAATTTATAGTGATGTAATATTTTAACAACATACATTGTGATATGCATATGGGTTAATACCTGAAATAAACGATAATAATAATAATAATAGTAGGAACAACAGTATAATTGGATTCTACACAGTCAAATTTAATTCGTTTAAAACCTCATAAGGCATCATTGTACTCATCATTATGAATAACTTTTACTATGGGACCAAACCTGAAATCGCGAAAAAAAAAATCTGCTGTTCCCTACATTTTGACTGTCTGTGTGTCTGTGTTGTGTTCTTATTTCTTAAGAAATAAGCAGTACCTTTGTACTGAAATTATAATTATGTCGTATCTCTATGTATTTAACTGTGTGTACATAACTAATAAAATAAATCTATATATATAAAAGAAAGTCGTGTTTGTTACAACACTTATAACTCGAGAACGGCTAGATCGATTGCCATGGTTTTTGATTTGTTGGATTTGTTTCCGTCCCGAATAGCAGAATACATCTTAAAAACAATGAAAACTCGATATGTGTAATGAATACTTAATCATTTCAATAGATGCTGATTTGTTTATTACATGTCAAACATTTGTTGTCCAATCCTGTCAAATAGTGTAACAACAATTTTTTTTTTTTGGAGCTTATGGCCTGGTTGCTGAGACCTTTAAGCCACAACTTTATTTTTTTCTGAAGACATCATGTGTGCGTTCAGAAATTTATTTTTTGTAAAATGTCTACAAAGTTCAGGTACTGTTACATTTGTTTGTTTTAGACATTAATTTTCGAAAATTATTTATTAATTATTTAATTTTTAATTCCCGAAAATAATACCTAAGATTTATTCTACAGTAAAAACATAAAATCATCGGAAAGGAACGGAATTTAGGGAATAAAAAATCTGTTGGTAAAGGTTATAAGATTAAGGAAAAAAAATCTACAGGTTAACAAAAGTGTAAATGTCTTTTTATAGGTTGTCTATGATTTTTCTTGATAAGCTATTCATACGTAGTGGTTATATACTCTTTGAGCTATTGTCTATGTCTCGAAAGTTCAGGCACTGCTATTATATTTGGTGGTTTTATGCGAGTGCACATTTTAATAACAATGCCGCGTCCTAGAAGATCTAATCTTTCCCAGCGAAGCCGTAATGCAATTAGGCAACGGAATATCGCGAGTCAATTATCTGATGGAGAACGAGAAATTGCACGAGAACAGCGCCGCGTTAGTATGGAGCAAAGAAGGGCCTTAATTCGTGCTTCTCAAACACAAGAGCAAAGAGAGGCAGCCCGTGAAACGGCTAGGTTAGAAACGAGAAATCGTCGAGCTTATCGTACAGATGAACAGTGGAATAATCTTCGAAGTGCAAGAAGAAATGGTTCAAGTATTGATTTGAATCGAGCAGCGTTTCTGTATGATTGCACCATCGACTACAGCTTGCATCGTTTAGTTTGCATTGGTCCAATGGATGTTGTTTGCCAGCATTGAAGTTTGCTGGTGAAACGCCTGGTTTGTGCTGCTTTAGTGGTAGGTAGGTAGGGTAGGGTAGGGTAGGGTAGGTAGGTAGGGTAGGGTAGGGTAGGTAGGTAGGTAGGGTAGGGTAGCGTAGGGTAGGGTAGGTAGGTAGGTAGGTAGGTAGGTAGGGTAGGGTAGGGTAGGGTAGGGTAGATAGGTAGGTAGGTAGGTAGGTAGGTAGGTAGGGTAGGTAGGTAGGTAGGTAGGTAGGTAGGTAGGGTAGGTAGGGTAGGGTAGGGTAGAGTAGTGGAGTTTATACTATAGCTTTTGACAGAACGAAGTCTGTCGGGTCAGCTAGTAAATACATAAATGTACGGAACAGCTGATTTTTTTTGACTGAATTAAATTTGACTGTGTATTGGTCAACCAATCCGTAAATTGTGTTACCGAATAGATGGACCCAATGAATTGCTATGCCATCATTCCTAAAATCATACATTTGCCAACATTATTTTCTTCTAGACATCAAACCAATACTTTAGAAGGGTATTTTTTTAGGGAAGAGCATATAGGAGCATATAGGGGGTTGTATAGCTTTCGCATATTTATTTTATATTTTAGAAAAACTGACAAGTGAGAAAATTACGAAATAAAGAAATGAAAAATGTTAAGAAAAAATCAGTGACTTTTTTCTTAACATTTTTCATTTCTTTGATGACTTTAGAAAATTTAAAATAACAACAGCACCACACTATCAATCACAATCTGAATGATTTTGAAGTATATTGCTAATCCATTGCTTCATATGTTCGACAAATTTGTCTGCTCAACAACTTAGATAACGCAATGGATGTTGTTAAACTGTCAAAATTAAACGGATAATATTTTTGTGTTCACCAAAAATCTTATTCTTCCCCGAAAAATACTGATCGTGCACCAAATATTAAAGGTTAGGTTAGGTTAGGTTAGGTATTTTGGTGCACATTCAGTATATTTGGTGGAACACAGGCAAAATTAGGTAAATGAAATGGGAATAAATTGAAGTACTTTTAAATACCATCCAAATTAAACCCATTTCTCATGAGAGTGTATTACACAATTCTCCGCAAGTCCTTAAACTCAACACTGAAGACATAAACAACTCTTGCGCAGACTAAGATAATACACACGATATTCAAAACAATCTCAGATTGTCTTGTGTCAAAACATTTTTAACCGACTTACCAAAAAAGAAAAGTGAGAAGATTAAGATAGTTAAGCGACTTTGAAGTAAATTTAAATAAATAGTTCTGATGAAAACGGTATCATCCAACTGTTTTGAAGATGAAGCCGGAAGGTATGCACCGGAACTCCGTAATAAAACAATGTATCCTAGCCGTGTTTGGGCTTATTGGAATTATCATAAGATGCACTCGGGCTATAAATGGTTATTAACCGTTTTTTATTATCTCTGCTTGGGTAGTTTTTGAGTTAGTTTAGATAATACGTATTTAATCCACTTCGTATCTCTTGTGTCACTGTTTTTTGTGCGGTGTAGCAAGTAGTGGAAATCGAATTCTTGTGGGGTAGGTACTTTAACTAAAAAGCGAAAAATTTAAAATATTTTAACAAAAAAAAAAAAAAAAAACAACCTACATCCAAAAAAAAAATCTTTAACTTCGGAAGTCGGTTGTTTGTTGTTTTCTGATTAACAGACTACATATTTGGTTACAAGTATGCGGGCCATCTTTCTTTTTATAGAGCAACTAGCGACTCAGTTGTGCTTCGGTTCGGTTTTGACTAGGCAAAACTAATAATTATGTAAGTTTTCAGAAATGAACTCCCTAAATGATGGTGAAAACCGCATCAAAATGCGTTGCATAGTTTTTATTTTTTTTATTCTACTATGAGTTTGCTCTTGACTTTAGTCTAGGTCTGGATGACAGAGACAAAGTCTACGATGGAGTGAGCTTACCCAGAAGAAGCCTGTTCACTCTCACTTTTAATAGATTAGGGTTGTATGTATGTAGTTTAGAAGAACAACGCGGTCACACGAATAGACACGAAAAACGATTTCAATTCATTATGTATATCTATTCTATACATATTAACATATTATAATTATCTATAGGATAGATATCAATATAATAGTCTGTCTAAATATAGGCTTCTGCGCAAAGCCTAAACATAAAAAATTCAATTTTTCCCGGATCCGTGTGAAACAAATGAAGTTACAATTATCTACGGATATTTGTATGTGTGCGTACTAAGTCTATGTATTGTTAGTTGTACCCATTGTATTCCCTCATTTACTGATTGCTAGTCATGATTTTGTCAATGGGTTTTCCTTATATGAACATGGGTTTTGGTAGCAATCAAATTATTTGTATTCAAGCGTGGGTTTGCGTTTCGCTGGGATTTTTTATCTGTGGGTTTGATTTGATAATGATCTTCAAATGACGCCTTTTGGTCTTTTAAGTATAGGATTTTCAAACTAGTTTGTTTTTAGTTATACAAGTGTATAATAATGACGTACCTATTTTGTTTAGCAAAATTGTTCATACGAGACTCAATTGTCATTATATTGCTATAGTTAAATGGTCATCACCTCTCGGTGTATAAAATGTGAACATGAATGATAGGTGTAGTAGGTACTTGGCCCTTTTTGAAGCACATGGTTTGGCAAAATCCTACCACTTTCACTTCTTTCTACATCTCTTACATTTTTCTACCGCCCTTACTTTTTCCACCGTTCTTAGTTTTGATACCGCTCTTACTCTTTTCTACCGCTCTTACTTTTTTCTACCGCCCTTACTTTTTTATACCGTCCTTACTCTTCTCTACCGCTCTTACTTTTTCCACCGTTCTTAGTTTTGATACCGCTCTTACTCTTTTCTACCGCTTTTACTTTTTCTACCGCCCTTACTTTTTTATACCGTCCTTACTCTTCTCTACCGCTCTTACTTTTTTCTACCGCCCTTACTCTTTTATATCACCCTTACTTTTTTCTACTGCCCATACTTTTTTTACCGTCCTTACTTTTTTCTCCCGCCCTTACTTTTTTATACCATCCTTTCTTATTTCTAACACCCTTTCTTCTTTTACCACCCTTACTTCTTTCTACCGCCAAGCAGTGTTGCTGTGTTCCAGTTTGAAGAAGAGCCCCGGTGTTATAACAGGCATATGAGACAATGCAGCTTAAGCTGTGGGATGGCAACGCATTTGCGATGCCTCTGCATGGTATTGTATTGATGTTTATAGGCAGTACTTCTTAATATCAGGTGGGGCAGTACCGGCATTTTTGCCACCTAACTGCATCTCCTTCTGGCATGTCGATGGCAATTTAATCTATATTGAATTAGCCCAGAACTTAGCAACGAGATTGGCGCTAACACTAGCACTCCGGTACGCGGTCGCCACTCCAGAACCTTTCAGCCCTAACGGCCATCTGTTCTGCAAGCAATGTGCCCTGCCCGGAAGACGTAGCATAGGAAGGCCTCCCACAAGGTGGACTGATGACCTTGTGAAAGTCGCAGAAATCCGCTGGATGCGGGAAGCACGGAACCAGTCGAGGTGTCGGTGCTTGGGGGAAGCCTATGTCCAGCATGAACGTCTTTCGGCTGATATGATGACTAGCGTCCATCAATTCCTGTAGCATGTAGGCATCAGGGCACACATGACACGATATCAGGTGTCCTTTCGTTTGCGGAACAGTATCACATTTGCACTCCAGTCTAGAATCGTCTATAGATAAATATCCACCTGTGCAGGTTTTCCTTCTTTTTATTTACTACTGATTGGGCCTGCTCTTGATCTCGATCTCCCCTGATGGAAAGCAATGGATGAGGTCTATGATGGAACGAGCGTGCCCAGAAGATGCCTGTTCAGTCTTGCTTCGACTAACCTGTCTACGGAGTATGCATTTTTTTATTTTATCGGAGCCAATTATATGAGAAGGTGGAATTATCTCAGATGAATCTGGTAGCCTCGGTAGATGTCTGGAAATCCCATAGGGATACTAACAATTGAGTTGAACGTTTCATAATAGGCTTATGGCTATAAGTTCTTATTTAGTAAAAAAATGGTGGTAGGTACAAATGAATGCGTAGGTTTTTACATCAAGTTTTTCTCTTCAGTTTTTGCTCTCCCATACTCAGTTTAGGTACCGGTTTATTGACGCAGATACGGCTCCATAGTAACTGCGACTGTGTGGAAGTGTAAAACAATTGGAAAATTGCAGTTTTTCCAAAACGTTCCTTCGTCAAACTTTCTCCTTGGTCAAGTGGCTGCAAGCACTGCTGCTCATTTGGTCCTGGCTTTGTTTTCTACATAGTTTAGGCAAACTGAATCATTTAGCTCCCTTCAAAATGCTTGAGCTAAATGGTGCTAATCCATTCGTCATATTCGTGAACGGGCGCCGTCAGTTGGGACTGGTCATCTCTTAGCTGCCACGGCTTTTTTTTTTTTTTTTGAATTATTTTGTTTTTACTCTGGTCATTTTTAGTGTACGTTATAAATTTGACATTATAGATGTAACTAATAATTATTTTTGTGACAATTTAATATAAAAGAGTGTCCATGGAGTTTCTTGCCCGTTCTTCTCCATAGTTACCTGCTACGCTTTGGAATGGGCATGTAGCTTCATTTTACTTACTAACTGATTCAGATTCAGATTCAGATTTATTTATTTGCAACTGACTCCTTGACAATTCAAAAGTGTCTATAGATGGTAATTGAAATAAATGATTTGAGTTTGAGTTTAAGTTATTAGGTTTTCTATTAGGAAACATTGAGTAGCATTCCAAAATCTCGATTTGTGCACGGTTATAACCAATGGCTCTCCGCTTACCCATACCAAATTACAGATTTCTAGTAAGCAGCTTTCTCTGAGCTATGCCGCGGACAGACAGACAGACAGACGGACATGGCGAAACGATAAGGGTTCCTTGTTAACTACGGAACCCAAAAAACATTATAATATACCGACTTGCTACTAACGCACCTTGACCAGAGGTCAATTTACTGTCTGGTCTTTACAAAAATAAAGTATTAGTCATCACTTTTAGCATCGGTAATTACAGCCCACCTGCAAATATGTTAGTAGAGTAGTTGCTAAGTAATGCAAAGAACATTAATTAATTCTGGTATTGTTAGGTTTTTCGAGAGCTGCAATTAGGTATGTACTCACTTTAACTATACTCCGTTTGAAATAATATTAGACGTCTAAATAAACCATTTTTACACTCCGTTCAATCGATTTTGACTTCTATTGCATTGGTGGCATGACAAATGGCAGCTGCAGTAAACAATTGGTATTGTAACCACTTTTTTGCTTTTAATACCATCCTTACGCCTACGGTATAGAAGTCAAAATCGGTTGAACAACTGTAAAAAACCGACCATCCATTCTAATATTATAAATGTGAAAGTATCTCTGTCTGTATGTCTGTCTGTCTGTATGTGACGTTTTCACGCCTAAAGCGCTGAACCGATCGTCATGAAATTTGGCAGAGATATGGCTTGGGATACGGAGAAGGACATAGGCTATTTTTTTACGCGATATAACCGACATCCACGCGGGTGGAGCCGCGCGCAAAAGCTAGTTATCTATAAAAACGGCAAAAAATCATGTTTGTTGTATGAGAGCCCCCCTTAAATATTTGTTTTATAATAATAAATAATATAATATATATTAAAGTGAATGTACAACTAAATATTATGTGAATATTTCAAGCGTCTACATGTTGCCGTTATCAATATCGAGCAAAAACGAGGAAAAAAATCACGTTTTTTGTGTGGGAGCCCCCTTAAATATTTATTTTATTCTATTTTTTAGTATTCGTTGTTATAGCGGCAACAGAAATACATCATCTATGAAAATTTCAACTGTATACTATAGAGTATAGAGTATAGATATTGAAGTATTTTTTTCATTTTATTAAAAGGAAAAATCTACTAACACGCATTAAGGCTCGTGCAGACTGGCGAGATACCGCGGACGCGACAGACAGCGCGACCCTCGTCGCGTCCGCAATATTGCACCAGTGTGTGGGAGCCTTGAGACCCGCGTGGCGGATTCTGGCCCACTCCCTCTTTCAGAGAGGAGGCCCGCAGGCCTCCTCTCTCCCAGCAGTCAGAACGTTACAGGCTGAGGCGGGTTAAGGTCTTTGACCAGCAGTGGACGTCTTTCGGCTGAAATGATGATGATGATCTTTATGCTGGGTCTGGTTGATACAATGATACACAAGGTTAAGTATTTTTATGTAATTGTTATATTTATTATTTGAGGGGCTTGCGGCTAAGTAATAACAGCCGTATGGGTCGATCGATCAGGTTAAGCTACGCTTGCCGCGGTTGGTCTGTGGATGGGTGCCAATTTTAACATACCTAGACCCCTCCGTGCCTCGGAAAGCATATTAAGCCGTTGATCCCGGTTGATATTCGTGGATCTTTGACAGTCGTTATGGGCCGTCAGAAGCCCGAAAGTCTGACAACCAGTCTGACTAAGGGATATTACCCAGTAACTAGGTTATGGAGGTCAGATAGACAGTCGCTGCCTGTTAAATACTGGTTGGTATTCACCTGCATCCGGTTAGTTAGACTAAAGGCCGATCCCAACACAGTTGGGAAGAGGTATCTAGGCAACTCCGTTGATTAATTTTTTCATCATGCTAAAGCTTTTGTTGGTAGTAACTCGGTACCGAGTATATAAACTTAGGTAATTTGTAGTAGAGATGTAAGTACATATATAATTTGGTAATTAATCAATATGACGTAAAATAACAACGGTATGCGTTCGGTTTAAAGATATTTATTTCTCAAAATAAAAGAACGTTACAGTTCACTTAACATATTGAGAAAAGTAGGATAAAAATAAAAGTAGGTGCGATTCTCTGTGTTCACAATAAGAAAATTAAGAGTTCAAGGTGACAATCGGTATTATTAGTGTTGTTTTCTAACGTGTGCTTCTATGGCTTTTTATACCTATTTATCCCACTGTTGTATAATAAGGGATATTCAATTCAAATTCAAATTCATTTATTGTTTGTCACAGGTGAAATATCAGTTCTTATGATTATTATAAAGGATCGCTGTAACATACCTATAAGGTGTACAATATTTAATGTTGGTTCCATTATATTCATTTAACCTTAAAATCATTATTCGTCCTAAGTCAACGTCCATTATTCATCATGCATTAATATAGTTGTTCATTCACAAAGACAGATTTAAAAATTAAGTAATAGATACATTGATTTCATACTAATTATTAAAATACGAGTGTGGGTCACACGAGGCGAAGCCGAGTGTTATAATAGTATCACATGAGTTTTTTAATACCTCAAATTATGTACAGTTGCATACAAGAACTTTACCTACACCCATGTTATCTACTCTTTGATATTTTCCAATTCATGAAATTTTGGTACGCCTTTTCATATAATTGTTTTCTCAACTTTTCTGGTAATAATTGGTTAGAAATGTCCTTTGCTGCATTAGAAATATCTGGTGGCTCAAAGCTTGTATCACTTATTTTTGTAAACAACAAACTTATAAATTTTTGAAATACTATTAACGAACAAAAATGACGGGATGCGACGTGGACTCGAATAACCTAAAAGTTTTGTTTTTTATTACGGCTCTGTGGTAGTAAAACGCAAGCGCATGACAATGTTCTTTTTTTGACATTTGTAAATGTGGCTGTTTGATGAGTAAGGAAGGGATCGAAAACGCATTGGAGTTGCACAATGAAATTTAGTACAACATTATAACACTCGTTTGGATGATATTATGGTTACTATGACACCGGTTGTTTTAATGTTGGCAATAAGCTAACTATTTCAGAAACTTTTATAGAGGATTTATGGCATGGGTGAAGATAAAAGAGGGGGGAGGGGGTGTAGCATTGGTGCCTATGGCATTAAGTCCGCCTCTGTACATTTTGTGTGCTTAAAGTATTAAATAAATAATAAATAAAATGTATAAATGATGGTGGCGTTTACAATAGAATTAATAATTTTGTTTGACCTGTCAACTATTCTAAAGAAAAGTAACTGATATCTTAAAGTAAATCTCCGTAATAATATTAGTATTTAATCAACTTTTGTTTACTGATAATAACATTCTTGGTATTTATTAAACTATTTTGATTGGCATGTGTATTTTAATTTGACGTACAGAGATACAATCAAAAATAAGCTCTAAAGATAGGAGGCTCCTTGTTTTCCTTCAAATGACATCGAAGAGGACTAAAGTACCTTATGCATCTATGGGGTTATTGCGTACATAATTAGCCTATTATTCTCACAGCTGGGACTCAGGCCTCTTCTCTATGAGAGGGAGCGGGCCGGAATCCATCGCGAGGGCCTAGTGCTGGTTGGTAGACGTCACATGTTTAAAAAAATATATATTATGTATACAGGGTGCAAGGTGCAACTGATGGGGTGAATTCAGTAAATCATATTAAGATGACCGGTACATGAAATTATTTCAGGAACGTTATGGGAATCCAATAAACATGATTTATTTTATTACCTCACACGCAATGTATCGTTATCGTAGCAAAACGCACGACGCGAACGACAGCGCAGCGAGTGAGTTCGATGAACTCTGTAGCTAGACAGAAAGTGAACAACTGATTTCGCGCGTCGTTCGTTAGAGTCAACATCCATTGCTGGTTTTTTTATTTCAGCAGTTTTTTTTACATAAATGGAGTGCTGCACATAGAGAATGTTATTTTACATTGAAATAAAGGAATAGTAAGCAAATTTTCTTAAAAACCCTTGAATTGTGATTGAAAGCGGACACAGTTAGGGCCTGGGTGTGTTATAATACTAGTAGCAATACTTAAAAAAAATACATTGATACTACTGAAAGTAAATAAATAATACCCTGAAGTTTCCCTTTCTTTAAAGGGAAACTTCAGGGTATCCCACGAAATCCAAATTTTCTTACGTTTTTTTTGCAATTTGCAGGACAGTATTAGGTTGTATGTTGATCTAAACATCATTGGCGACTGTAACAAATATGTATCTACAGAATTATAATCATTAGAATCGGTAGTACAACTCCTTAAGTTCGTATAATATGATTATTTCATGAAATCATGACTTTTAGGATACTCAATACTTACTGTTTCTTTTGCTGTGCCCTACAGAGTCCACGATTGTTTCTTAATTTAATGTTTACCATCTTTTTTTGTTTTGGGTGGGAAATTATTAAATAACTTCTCCCGCTATGGGCGGAGCGGGAGTGTCAAACTAAAATCCACCCGTGTTCCTTCAGTTGCCTGTGTGCCAGGGCCATGGTATCCCTTTCGGAGAAACCCGCAACCCTGGCAGGCACCAGTCCTCGCGGACCCCGTCAGTGCGTGCTGACATGTCTTTGAGGCGCGCGTGGAACACAACGCGCCGTCGACCCGGGCCTGGGTCCTTATCGGACGGCGCCCATAGCTCACCGTTCACAAGCCCGCGCCTACGGTGGCCGGGAAAATGTTTAACACCTAAGCTTATACATTTGTGGAATGCAATAAAGATTTGAGTATTGATTATACTAACTTAAGGAGTTGCCTTAAGTTAGTATAATCCTAAAAGTCATGATTTCATGAAATAATCAGATTATACGAACTTGAAGGAGTTGTATTTCTGATTCTAATGATAATAATTCTGAAAATACATATCCTTGTTACGATCGCAAATCATATTTTGATCAACATAGAACCTAATACGGAACTGTACCTGTGAAAGGATTATAAAATGGGCTGTAAAGAACATTATCATAAACAATTTTTCTGTTTAATTTCAGGGGTATGTCTGATAGAACAGGAAAGCGACAGAAATACATCAGCGATGGTCGTAAAGAGTCCAAGAAGAAAATATTTCGGATTGTTTCAAGTAAGTACATAATAATTATTACATCATTTATATTTGATTTCTTTTATCGAAGGTGCACGGAAGATTGAAATGGTGATGATAGCAGATGAGACACACACCTCTCCAGTGAGGAAAAATGAGATGCCATTTCCCGACGGTTACATTTTATTTATTTATCCAGTTTCGGACAAAAACATAGTCCATCTTATTAGTAAAAAATACCTTATAACTAATGTTAGTATTACAAAAACACACAATCAACAACACAACACCGGCAACACGTACCGAATTAAATGTCCGAGGCAGTTTGCACAGAGAACGATCAAGCAAGAGTTCAGCTAGGTACCTAGTTGACCATCCTCCCCACAAAATGCCTCAGAACAGGGGAGTAAGGACTCTCCGCCACTAATTTTAGGATACTATTGTTTCTGACCCGCGTTCGATGCATCAGTGATGCATCAGTTATATCGGGCATCCATTTGTAAATATTCTTTCAATTATTGCTTACGTAGTTAAAACACCTGTGACGTCTTAATTCTTCTACATTGTGGCGTCTTAAACTTACTCTATCTGACTACATGGTACTTTTACCAAGAACCTAATTTTTATGTTTGAGTGGTCCTTGAATAAACATTGATCATGATTAAACGCGACATAAAAGTATACCTAAATGATAATGGAAAGAAAGAAACTAAAACTCGACACAAAAAAAAAACACGCTCTAAAAAGTATGAAACAAGAAAATATTCTCAACTGAAATTGTTACGTAAAAACTATTCAATATATATCGTCTATTAAATAAACAACTTACACATAATATATTTTAATGTATTTAATACAATTCATAGTGATGTTCAGAGGATAACCGTGATCGTCCTTTTTGCTTCGCCGTAGTCGGGTAAAAAGGAAGAAAATACGTTTATTTGCTGTAAACATGACGCAAAAAAAGAACACAAACACAAAAAAAGAACAAGTTGGATATGGGATATGCGTCACATCCACGCAAAACGGCCATCGCTTACAAAAGTCTTGTTATGGACGCTGTCTTATATGACTTTTTGCGTAGGATCTTGTTTGGTAGGCGATGTCTTTTTTGACCTCAATTTAAACATAGCTCATTATTATTTCAGATAGGAAGTGAATGGTGCAAGGAAGGCAAGAAAGGTGGGAAGTGTGACATTACATGCGAAGGTGAGAGCACTGTCAAATAGCTATAACCTGCTATTCATCGTTCCAGCCGAAAGACGTCCACTGCTGGATATAGGCCTCCTCCAATTGGGGGGGTTTGCCATAATCGCTACGCTCGGCAGGTGGGTTGGCGATCGCAGTATAGTGTTAAAAATGTATAGAGAACGCTGCTGCCCATTCTCTAATAAGTCCCTTAGTCGCCTTTTACGACACCCTCGGGAGGAAATGGGGAACTTGCTACTAATATTCATGTTTTGCTCTAGCCCAAGTTAAGGCGAAAGTGCCAGGGTAGTCCACGAAATTCAAATTTTCTTACGTTTTTTTGCGTTTGCAGGTCAGTATCAGAAGCTTAATTGCGTAACACACTATCGACAGGAATCTGTTTCATTTTGACACTTCCAACAAAATTCATTCTAAAGAAAAACGGCCACATTCCTCTAGATCGTATTTTGTTGCTTCGTGTCTCAATATGAAACTTTATAAAAGGTTGCGTGCACGAAGCTATTTTTTTTCCTTTTGATTTTTTTTATATTATCAGCTTTATAGATTTAACTAAAAAAACCTCAGCACCATCCGTCTGCAATATTTTTCTATTTCCTTTTTTATTTCTGTCTTTTTTACTTTTTTATATTTAACATGTTTTTTTTTATATAATTTACGCTAGTAGCATTTTCCGTTGGCGTTTAGTTGGGCCAACTTCAGAGGTATGTGGCCCAACCAAACGCCAACAAAAATGCTACTAGGGTAAGTACAAAATTATACGTTTTAAAGTGGTTGTGATCTTTTTTTATTTTTATCACTCTACAAATTTTTGAACATTCTAGACACACTTACCGAGATTGCTGTTGAGCCGTTTTTCATAATTCCTTCTCAGTCACGAGATAATATTTTTTTAAAGGAGTGGACCGATGTATGCGCTCTTAAGGAATTTTATTTTCATACTAATTTAATTAAGATTCTAATGATGACAATTCTGTAAATACATATTTATTACGATCGCAAATCTTACTTTAATCAACATAAATCCAGAAAATGAGCAGCAAATAGCAATTTTTTTAAGATAATTTGAATTTCGCGGGCTACCTTCGCACTTCCCCCTTAACTTGATGTCATAGATATTTTGGTCTCTGAAACCTTATGATGATCGGCGTCTCCAAGACAGTCGCTTTGCATGCGCCAGAATCATATAGACTGAAGATAGGCTATAGTCAAAAGTACGTGTACGTAGTAAGTAGTAGTGTCTGGTCATAGATTTCTTACACCCAACATCCAGGGGTTCCAAAATTCCGAGAATATTCGTACCTACTCAATATTAATGTTCTTTCTCGGACTCCAATTATTGTTCTGTTCATGATACTTCTTATTCAATTACCTTCCTAAAGTGATATCTCTTCCAACTTTTAAAAGGCTTAAAACTCCATGTTTTGTTTTTATTTTATTTTAAATATATACCAACTGTTTCTTTGGTTTTTTTTCTATTTAATTTATTTTTATCACCCGGCGAAGTCGTCACTTAATAATTATAATGTTTTTCCTCATAGAAGTGAATAGTTGTATTCTTTTGAGTGAAATAAAGTACCTTAAGCCGTTTATAATCTATAATATAAAAATGAATCGCAAAATGTGTTGGTAAGCGCATAACTCAACAACGCCTGGACCAATTTAAGAGGCCGTGCACGAAATCGCCTGATTTTGATCAAATTTGTTCATTGTTTGTGAGAAAGGGAAACATAATTTAAACAAAATTATTTGAGATTTGAAAAGTCGTGTTCTTTGTTTTGCATGTGGCTGAAAGGGATTTATAAAATAAATTAAGTACTCACGGTAAATCACTAATATTTGCAACATGTTTTTGTTTCAAAATCACAAATTAGTCTTCAGCTATCCTTGAAATATAATCAAAATTGTATTTAATGATTATACAAAATCTTCATTAAGTAAATCAATGGCGAAATAAACTATACTTTGGAGAGCACAAAAATGATGAAACTATTAAAAGCTGCTGTGACTGACACGAATGGTTTAGCACCATGAAAACTGTACTTTTATAGTTACACAGACTTAATGTTTCGATTATTTCAAGTTTTCTCTCAATTAGATAAGAAATTGCCAAAAGAGAGTTTTTTTCGTGCACGGACCCTTAACCAATTCTTTTTTTTTAATGTTCGTTGAAGTCCAAGGATGGTTTTTTTTTTTTTTTTTTTTCTGTGTTTTACGAAAAATTAGGGTAGGGTAGAGTAGGGTAGGGTAGGGTAGGTAGTTAGGTAGGTAGGTAGGTAGGTAGGTAGGTAGGTAGGTAGGGTAGATAGGGTAGGGTAGGGTAGAGTAGTGTAGTGGAGTTTATACTATAGCTTTTGACAGAACGAAGTCTGTCGGGTCAGCTAGTAATTATATATTTTTATGTTCACAGCACTGCTAGACGATGACATCAAAGATGATGGCGTTTGTGCTGTAAAGGTGTTTGAGGCAGAAGGATTCAAGTACTGGGCCAAATGGGAGGCGAGGTGCAAGGGACACGTCCTTCCTGATATTGAAAAGTAAGATCTGAATACTATCCGCCTTACCTATATACGCGGAATAAAGTTATACTAGGTATAAACGTCAAAAATGTGTGGTTATACCGATACCGAAGCTATTCATAATATAACTTTATTTTTATTCCGCGTTTATAAGAAAGTCGGTATATCTATAACCTTAGCTATACAGGGTCAAATTAAATTAGCTAGCGAAACTCAAAAGTGTTTTTTTTGGGTCATCAACCGCCTCCTGTATCGTTACGCCTTCACTTGAAATATCAGTTAAAAATTAGTTTTTTTTGTAAACTACACAGACGTTATCGGTAACTAAACACGATTTAATATAAATAAAACACATTTTATCAACTTATACTTCCAGTAACAACAATATACCAAGGGTCGTCGACTCCACAAAAATCATCAGATCTTTAAAATTTTATTTTTTCGTTTTACATATCGATATCCATCACGTCTGCAGAGTATATTTATTTAACACTTTCTCACATAAATGTACAGAGGCGGACTTAATGCCATAGGCATTTCCTACCAGTCAACCAAGAGTTTCACTAGCTAATTTAATTTGACCCTGTAGTAGACGTAGAAGGAGAAGAAGGCTAAGGAAAATGGCAAAGGCTGAGAAAAAGGAAAGAAGACTTCTTGCGCAAGAGATCAGGGGCCCAAGTCTGCTATTTTTATAAATTCGTCACTCCAACACGATGCCATTGTCATTTTGCTAAAAGTTCGTAATCTACTAAATTCATAATGGTCGATCATTGGTCGGTCAATCTTCTCGTAATAGAATTGTATTACAATGACATTTTGAACATTTATTCATGCCAGATTTCATTAATATATATTTTTACTTATTATTTATTAGTGTTATAAGCAATCTGAAGTAGTAGGAAGTTGGAAGTTTCATTTGTCATTATGTACGAGATTACCAATTCTTTCAATGGAGTGTCAGTGGCTGACCATTGGAAAGTCATAATGACGCCATTATATTAGTAGATTACTAAACTTGTCAAAATCAACAATTATGAAATCAATGATAGACCATTCTGACACTATTGTAATAGCAGACTTGAGGCCCAGCGGAGTAATTGCGTTACACACTTAAAATGGCTTTCATTTTGACCGTTCAACATCATTTGTTGCGATATTTTCGTTGAGCAGGCATGTTCTCAATCCTATGAAGCAGTGGATTAGGAATTTTCTCCAAAATCCTTCGGATTGATTGACACTATTACGTAATTGGGGATCAGGAAAGTTGAAGTTTGAAACCAATATCGGTTGACAACCAATATTGTTGTATTCCAGTTGGTGTTACGTCCGGCCTGTTTTGCTGGATTTGCAGTTGAAAAACATATTGTCCCATAAATTCTGTGTGAGAGAACATGTTTTTCAACTACAATGTTAAGTTTTTTCTTGGGATAAATTCATCCCAACTACGGAACTCTTCATTGGGCCAAGTGCGTGGTACGACACGCACTTGGCCGGTTTTTATTTTCTTATTGAAAAATATTCAAATTCATTCAAAATCAAAATCAAAATATTTTATTTCACATAAACCTACATGGGCACTTATGAAACGTCAGAAGCTAGGTGCACGGTTCCAATTAGTCGTTTCCTATGGAGAAGAGCCGGCAAGAAACTCCACGGTTACTCTTTTAAAAATAATTGGCTTTACCATATTATAAAATAACAGTGATAATAGGTATGGGAGGACAGTGTAGGCCTTTCAACAATTACCAGGTACTTAACAAAATAGAAAACCGCCAACAAATCTACACTCTACTAGGCCTACAACGTTCTCACATTCACAAAATATAAAATAATCTAAGTATATAAAATATTAATGACATGATTGCAATTACAACTACAGTAACATATCTGAATAAATATCATGTCATTATTAATTTTGTCCACATAGGGTTAAAATTATACAGATATTATTTATAGAAATACTCATACACACTAGCCAGAAGGGATACAAAATAGTTAAGGTCATATTAACAAAATAATCTATAGTCTATACACATATATAAAATTAAAGTGTCTGTTTGTAATGTCAAAATAACAGCTGTCTACTAAATGCATGGACGGTGGTAATCATAACAAATATACAATTTTAAATTTTTAGTCTGTCTGTTTTTCCGGCTAATCTCCGAAACAACTGGACCGATTATGCCGAGACCTTCACTAGCAGATAGTTGATGTTATAATGAGTAACTTAGGCTACTTTTATTTAAAAAAAAGCCACGCGAGCGAAGCCATGGGCAGCAGCTATTAAAAATAAAGTCAATAGATAAATATTGTACGGTGGTACGGTACACTTCGTGTGCGAGTCTGACGCGCACTTGGCCGCTTTTTCTCTGACTAAATTTCCATGGCGTGTTTTATGCCTATTCAATGATTTTTATCAAGTTTTGTCATGAGATATTAAACGAGTCCTTTTTGAGGCCATATTTTATACATCATTGTTTGATCTTGTCTATCTTGAATTATTAGATTGTTGACTCTCATTATCTGCCTTGATAACATATTATTAGCATTTTTTTGTTTACTAGCAACACAATCATATACATACAGAGTATTAAAAAAAATCACGCTCTAAAAATATGAAACAAGAAAATATTCTGAAATTTTTATGTACAAATTATTCAATATTTATCGTTTACGAAATAAACAACTTAAACGTCATATATAAATTTGGTTATTTGTTAAAATCATAACCAAAATCAAAATCAAAATATTTGATTTCACCTACATGGGCATTTATGAAACGTCAGAAGCTAGGTGCACGGTTCCAATTAGTCGTTTCTTAAGGAGAAGAGCCGGCAAAAAACTCCACGGTTACTCTTTTAAAAATAATTGGCTTTACAATATTATCAAATAACAGTGATAATAGGTATGGGAGGACAGTGTAGGCCTTTCAACAATTACCAGGTACTTAACAAAATAGAAAAGTGCCAACAAATCTACACTCTACTAGGCCTACAACGTTCTCACATTCATAAAATAGAACAGTAATAGTTAGTCTATACTGTCCCACTGCTGGGCAAAGGCCTCCCCCAAATCCTTCCAAGAACTCTTTTCTCGTGCTACCTCGAGCTAGCCCTCGCGGTACGCGTCCAAGTCATCTCGCCATCTTTTTCTGGGCCGTTCTCGGCGGCGCCGTCCATCTACAGGCACCCATTGTGTGGAGACTTTCGCCCAGCGGCCATCGTGCATGCGGCTGTGATTCGACCAATCCTATTTGACCATGGCAGCCTTCTTTGCTACATTCAGTATTAGACACGAAGCAACAATATTCGATCTAAATAAAAACGGCCACATTCCTCTAGATCGTATTTTGTTGCTTCTTGTCTCAATATGAAACTTTATAAAAGGTATTAGAAAATTCTAGACACACTTACCGATATAGTTGATTGAGCTGTTTTTCATAATTCCTTCTCAGTCACTAGATAATATGTTTTTAAAGGAGTGGCGCTAGTGGACCGGTGACAACGCTCTTAAACCATTTCACGAAGTCCTGTTGGTTATTGCAATTTCAACCTTATGTTTAACGTCATTACGACGAACGATTGTGTAACTTACTTCATCACCACTGATCTCAAAACGGTGAAGGAAAACATCCCGGAATCCGGCATGTCCTAGAACCAAAATATAGAAGACATGACATCCACCAACTCGCACTGGGCCTGCGTGGTGGATTAAGGCCCACTCCCTCTCACAGAGAGAAGTCCAGTATCCCAGCAGTGGTAACATTATAGGCTGATTATGCGTTCGTTACCCGTGGTCCCTTTATAATTTTGCCTTCTGCCTGCCTGAATTTAAGCAATAAATATATCTGCCTAGCCTTTTCCCAACTATATTGGGGTCGGCTTCCAGTCTAACCGGATGCAACTGATTACCAGTCTTTTACAAGGAGCGACTGCCTATCTGACCTCCACAACCCAGTAACTGGGTACCACGATACCCCTTGGTAAGACTGGCTGTCAGACTTTTGGGCTTCTGACGACCCGTAACGACTGTCAAAGATCCACGAATGACAGCCGGGACCAACGGCTTAACATGCTTTCCGAGGCACGGAGGAGTCTCGGTATGTAAAGATGGTCACCCATCCACGGACCAACCCCGGCAAGCGTAGCTTAACCTGACTGTGCGGCTGTTACTACTTTAGCCACGAGCTCCTCCTCCACGAATTTAAGCAATAATAAAATAAAATAAATTACCTGCGTTTTGTGTCTCAGTTAAGTAATTATTCGTTCACAAAATTTTGTGATAAGTATGTTTAGTAAATATAGATACAGGCGTATAACAAATATACACAGTGTGGATCGAAACACAAATGTTTGGTTATATTTGCTAAGGCAATATGTATGTGCCTTAAGCAAAGAAGACGTGTAGAATGTGTAGATTTAACGAAAAAATATTTCATTAACAGAAATTTAGTAGGTCTTTGATGTGGCCTGTGTCGAAATCCTCACGCCATCCCATCTTCCTAGCATGGCGGGTTGTGCTGAGGCGGCAATATTTTCCTAAGCATAAATAAGGAAAATGGACAAAGTTACATGCGCAGGATAAAAAGAATACCTACCTACATTTTAGTTTTTTTTTTTGTCGTAGAACTGACTTATTTATCAAACAAAGTCACGCTTCGGTACACATAGGTACAATATAACGTAAAAACCAAAGTTATTTTGATGATATCTCGTTGAGGAAAATGATTCCCATTCATAACTTCACTTGTTTACATTGAATGAATTCTATTGATATTACGCATTTAAAACAAGGTGAAACGATGAACTGGCGAAGGTCGTGGGAATCCACTGGATGCGAGATGCATAGGACCGGTCGATATGGCGACGCTTGGGGGAGGCATATATCCAACAGTAGACGTGTGTTGGCTGAAATTATGAAAATTTAAAATAATAACGGAGACTACTAGTATAGTAGACTACTTACTAGTAGTCGAGTAATCTACTAGTAGTCGAGTAGTCTAGTAGTCTACTAGTAGTCGAGTAGTTTACTAGTAGTTAAGTAGTCTAGTAGTCTACTAGGAGTCGAGTAGTCTACTAGGAGTCGAGTAGTCTACTAGGAGTCTACTAGTAGTACTCTCCTTTTTAATGGTGCCATGTGTGGTAGGACTATTACCGTCTCCTTTGCCTAGCACATAAACTGCCCTGCAAATGATTATGGTACTTAAGTCTCTGTAAAAGTACCGTTCTCACTGTGTCACTTTTCTATCATCATCTGCGTAGCCTTTTCCCAACTATGTTGGGGTGGGCTTCTAATCTAACCAGATGCAGCTGAATATCAGTATTTTAAATAGAGCGACTGCCTATCTTACCTCCGCAACCCAGTTACTGAGTAATAGGATATTCCTTGATAAGACTGGTTGTCAGACTTTCAAGCTTCTAACTAGCCGTAATGACATAGATTTACAAATGACAGCAAAAACCAACGACTTCTGGTGCTTTCTGAGGCACGGAGGGGTTTAGATATGGAATGGATGGTCACCCATCCACGGATTGACCTCGGCAATCGTAGCTTTACCTTCGATCATCTCATGCGGCTGTTACTTAGCCACAAGCACTACACTACAACTAAACTATACTATTTATTTTATAAATATTTAAATTTCAGGTGTCCAGACTGGGTACATCCACCAAACAGAGTTTCCCCGCCACGCGACAAGAGAACAGTAAGGGGCAAGAGACACGTCAGAAGGTTTAGCAGAAGAGCCATATTTTTGAGTCAGCCTTTTTAGGCTGTGCTTGTTTCGAGTAGTGTTAGATTTATTGTTATTTTTTGTACACTGTCATGGGTGACAGTTTTGATGTTATTTGTACATATGTACTTTACTTATAATGGGTACTGTGCAATTTCTCTACAGAACAATCAGTAGTTTTAGATCTCTTGAAAAAAATAAAATAAGGAGGAATATTGAATTTTTCTGAAAACATACATTTTCGATTTTCGTTCTGTGCGTTCACCTTGGCAAGACTACGCCTTGAGCATTTAAATTGATGTTATTTATATGTATGTACTTTACTTATTATGGATACTGTGCAATTTCTCTACAGAACAATCAGTACTTTTGGAACTCTTGAAAACAAAGGGAAAGAATAGTGAATTTTTCAGAAAACATTCATTTTCGATTTTCGTTCTGTGCGTTCACCTTGGCAAGACTACGCCTTGAGCATTTAAATTCAACAAAGTAAGACCATCTGCGCCTAAAATCAGCGTACTAAGTACTTTAATGCTCTTATAATGTACTCAAAATGGAAACTGCTGGCTGGCCTACCATTATTCATCAAACAAAAATGAAACTTAGATGTCGTCATCCCAAGTTTCTTGCATTTATGTTTCTGTACCTAAATAAATGATGTTAGTTTAATGAGTTTCTTTTCTTTAACATGATTCAATTTTTAACTGAATTAAAAAAAAAAAAAAGTTTTTTAAAATATCGTTTTGCGTCATAGTAAAAAAGCATATCTAGTATGTACCCATTTAGGTCCCTACTTATATTAAAGTATTAGAAGAAATTAAGGCTAAAAGTCACCTAAAGGGCAATGGAGAGGGCTATGCTCGGAGTTTCCCTACGTGGTCGATCAGAAATGAAGAGATCCGCAGGAGAAGCAAGGTAACCGACATAGCTTGAAGAATTGCCAAACTGAAGTGACAATTGGCAGGGCACATTGTGCACAGAACAGATGGCCGATGGGTCCGAAAGGTTCTGGAGTGGTGACCGCGTACCGGAAGACGTAGCGTCGGAAGGCCTCCCACAATTGCTGTTGGGGTGCTATTGCTATTGTTACACGGTGTTTGGGGGAGAACTATGTCCAGCAGTGGACGTCTTTCGGCTGAAATGAATGAATTAAAGCAATCAATTGCATTGAACCCTGCGGAATAGCATAGCTAAATCTAGCCAAATAATGACTGATGATATTTAATTGTGTTTAGCAAAAACAGTGAAAGTTTAATTATTTCTAAAGAAGTTGTAAATTTCTACGAAATTACTTCTTTATGAAACAAGGAAAACTATTTTAGGATAATTGTAATGGAAGATGGTTTTTCCCCCTTCTTTTTCATGTGGTTAGAGACTAACCCGGTGTCAGAGTTTTTATCCCACCCATAGGCCTTTGACTTGGCTTCACATGCCGAGAAATATCTCTCAGGCATGTTAACAATAAACCTGATCAATCAGTTAACAATTCAATTTCAAGATTTTCTTCTTTCTTTCTTTCTTTCTTCTTTTCTTTTATTTGTTTTTCTTTTTTCTTTTTCTGCTGGGGAGTAATTTGCTGCGCCACTTCGCCTTCTCAGCTGAGGCATTAGGAAGTGGTGAAGAGCGGGCGTTTTGGGAGACAGTCTTATGTAATTTTGGCGCTCGTAAAGTGCTGATTATCAGCCTAATTTGAATAAATTGCTTTTGATATTGATTTTGTCATAAAAAAATAATTGGTCCTTCGTTACGAGCTAAAAGAACGTGCCAAAACCTAACCAAAAGGCAACTACACAACATAGTCTGATGAAGTCTCTTAACGGATCACTTTTGTTTACAGTTAAATTAATTAACTTCTCGTATGCCGTAATTACAGACACAATAAAAAAACTATTGTGTCTCGCGTGGATCTATGTTCATATAAAATATGAAAGGTTAAATGTCATAATATTGCCTGCTATAAGATGGAACTCAAATATAACTGGCAAAATGTGAGTGTACTAGAGATACACCTCTGCCTAAGTCTTTGGGAAAAACAGGCTTGATGTTATTTTATGTTAATAATCTACATATGTTTTCTACAATTACTACGGATAGCAATGAAATCGGTAAACACTATTTATCAAAGAAGATTCTTTGTAGCTCCTCATCGTGGTCTCTAGTCTCAAACTAATGAAAATCACAGAGTCTACCTTCTCCATCGTATTCCTTACTCCACACAATTTTTAAGTACAAACGAAGAACATTCTCTTTAGTACTTAGTCTCTATTTTCATAGCTAACTCATTATACTTAGTACAAATAGTAAGGCCACGTAAACTAAGTGATTTACTGGCGAAGCGGGAATGTCTATATTAAACTCGTAAACTTGGTCCTTCGAGTCACCAATTGAAAATGCTGTTAAATTTTGGGTGTTCAGAGTTTTTTAAACTATTATGGAGAAGAAAATTTGGAAGAAGATTTATTAGTAGGTACAATGCGATCCAACTAAGAATAGTGACGTCAATAATCTTGATGTGTCAAATGAAACTTGACACATACGGCTTGCAAAGAAAATTTGGTGTTATCCGTTTCAATTTTGTTGTTGTCGGTTTTTGTTACTTGGTTTTGTTATATCTCACTAACTTTGCTCCAAAATGAGTAAACAAGGTTTTGTTTTGCCAAAACGTCACAATATGGCGTAAGGTCATTCCTATTCTTAGTTGAATCGCATTGTATGGGGTTTGCGCTTGAGGTAATATCAAACATTTTTTTAGTTATAAACTTCTACCTTTATTGGGCAAGGTATAAAAGAAAATGCATTAAGGCTCCTCCAAACAGGTGCGACACGCGATGCGACACAAAGAGACCGCTGGTCGCGCAGCACGCGACGCGACTCAAAGACACCGGTCTTTGAGTCGCGTCGCGTGCCGCGCCTGTTTGTAGGAGCCTTTAGTCGGATAAATTACAAGTCGAGAAGTCGCGAATTAGTCCAAAAGTAAAAGCTAAAAATACTGGAGAGGGAGACATGAGTTCAACTCAACGACTGTCTGGAGTTTACAAATTAAGGTGCTACGATCCGGTGGGCGCTGAGCTGACAGAAGTAGGCTCGCAAAATCGCGAGTGGCTGCCTCGCATATTTGGTAGGTATTGCCATACATACATAGTAATAATTTTATCAAAACAACAAGGAGTTTAAATAATTAATTACATTAATTTGAGGAGCGTAGCAGGTGGCGCTCTATAGTTTCTGTCATGGGAAAAAGGCGTGAGTTTATTTTATTTTTTATCAAAACAAACTAAGCGAATTGTGCTAAACAATCTTATTAAGTACCTTTTCATTTATATAAAAAAATAAGAAAAAAACGTCTATTTTGTAGCTATGAGATTAATTATTTTCTATCCAGCAAAGTTAAACTAATCGTATTATTAAAAGCGATTGAATGTCCGCTAGGATTTTTTTTTAGTGTGCGTTTTGTTTGTGCAGAATAAATATTTTTTCTTTCTTTCTTTCAGATCCTTAAATAAATAAGAATAATAATAATATCCTTTTTTCAGAATTTTATAACACTGTTTGTTATGTTTCCCATGGATTGAAAAAACTAGTAAGCGCGATCTCAGTTGAGTCATACCGCCTTAAACTTAGAAGTATTTGATTGATAGTTACCAAGGCTCAGGGAACAAAAATCATAAAAAAAAAACCTTTGATCAGCACAATGTTGTGTATTTGCTTTATTAAGATTACTATTCTCAAAACTAAGTTCACAGTGCAAGTCCACAGTTTCCGTAGAATATCACGCTAAACCTTAAAGAGAACACGGGTTTTTTTTGCACTTGAATGACATTGAAGAATGGCGTTGATGTAAACATTTGTATAATTGGCACAGAAACAGTATTGAAAATACAAGATGGTGGCAATAGCTCCTATTTTTTCTATGGAACTTGACGTAATCGGACAAAATGAGTTTTTTTTAACTTATTTGTACTATCTATAGTAAAAACCCTAGTAGCATTTTTTGTTGGCATTTAGTTGGGCCACTTACCTCTGTAAGTGGCCCAACTAAATGGCAACAAAAAATGCTGCTAGCGAATAAGTTAAAAAAAAAAAAAAACAAATTGTTTATTAGAGAGATTTGATCCTTATAATTATAAGATTCATACCATAAAAGTACAGGTTGTTATTTTTTTGGATCTTAGCCGGTTTGGTTTCCGAGTGTGGTAAGGGAATTTTCGAAAAACTTTGAATGCAGATTTGTTTTTTTTTTGTTTCCTTACTTCGCACGTTCGTGATGCGGCTTAAGAGCCCCTAATATATAGCGTGGGCTCACAAAATTGCGTAAGATTACCGGAATCGCATCAATTTCAACTCGACGTTCGGTAGGTAATTAAAACGGTTCCGTGTTCCTGTGATCGTTGATTACTAACGTTAATATTGGGGTGATTAATTTCGTTTAATAGGTTAGGGGTTGTGAGAAAGTTTATGAAGATGTAGTGCACATATACAGCGTACTGTTAGTCATTTTATACACATGTAGTCTGTGGGTCAACTACACGCAGAGGGCACACAGCGCCCTGCGCGTACAATACAATAAATGCTTTCAGGGTGTTGATGGGGCAGCCGCGTTACTGCAGTGCTTTCGGCATGTTCGCAAAAGCGATAATAGATGGCTTTCACGCCATCATGCGCAAGCATTGCGCTTCCATTATGCGCAGGGTACGCGCCAGCCCCATCAGCATCCTGAAAACCATAGCTGATAGGTGGGACAGCCCCATACTGGGACATTGGATACGCCTATGTGGCACTGTGGCATAGTAATTAGTAGTTTGTTGTTTTTCTGGTAGATGTAAGTACTAACACTAGTTTATTGGTTGTGTGTATACTAACCAAGTGGACTATATTTATGGGTCTGTTTATTTTTATTTTTATTATATACACGAGACACACGTTGCTAACGGCAGAGGCAACTGTAGCCGTAGACGCGTCAGAAACTTGCCACTCGTGTTTTTGAGCGCGTTCTCAAATACACGAGCCGCACGTTGCAGACGCAGTCTCTCAAGACGAAAGTCTTTGTCCAGTGCGTGCCAGTGATAACCTATGGCACTGAAACGTGGTCGCTCACAATGGGCCTTATTAGAAGGCTAAAAGTCACCGAAAGTGTAATGAAGAGGGCTATGCTTGAAGTTTCTCTACGTGATCGAATCAGAAATGAAGGGGTCCGCAGGAGAACTAAGGTAACCGACATAGCTCGAAGAATTGCCAAATTTAAGTGGCAATGGGCACGGCACATTGCTCGTAGAACAGATGGCCGTTGGGGTCGAAATGTTCTGGAGTGGCGACCGCGTACCGGGAGACGTAGCGTGGGAAGGCCTCCCAGAAGGTAGACCGATGACCTTGTGAAAGCCGTAGGAATCCGCTGGATGCAGGAAGCACAGAACCGGTCGAAGTGGCGGTGCTTGGGGGAGGCCTATGTTCAGCAGTGGACGTCTTTCGGCTGAAATGATGATGATGGTGACGTGGCAGACGACGACTGCCACCGACGAGTCGACGGCTGCAGTTGCCTCTGCCGTTAGCAAAGTGCCGCTCGTATATGAGCACTAAACTTCGGAGATTAAAAATGGAACGGTTTTCTTACTACGAGTATTCGTACGGTTGTTGGTGACTTGTTGATAAAATTTAAAACTACTGTACTGGTGCCTACGCTTGTGTATGGAAGTGAATGTTGGGTGTAACAAAAAAAGCATGAAAGTAGAATGTATGATGTGGAAATGCGTTCCTTGCGAAGCATTTGTGGTATAACTATGAATGATATGCTGAGGAATGATGTGATAAGACAACGGTGCCGCTTAAGAGAAGATATAGTGACGAAAATTGTATGCTTAAATGGTTGGGTTATGTTGAGAGGACGAATGAAAGGCGACTAACAAAAGATACACGGGAGATATGAGTGAAAACGGGAAGGAACGCCCTAGAAAAACATAATAGTGACCTTACAGGTTCTTCAGAAAGGTCAGGTATTTAGTACTCGCAACCAGCGCTTGCGTGTATTACCAGATGTATGAACGTAAACGAATCAAAATGAACATGTAGAGGACCGTAGCAGGTGGCGTTCTATAGTTTCTGCCTACCCATGGAAAGAAGACGTTAGTTTTATTTTGATTTTCTGTTTTCTTTAGCCAACAGTCCTGCGTCTACTATGAACTAATTTGTTTTTATTGACCTACAAGCTTCGGTCAAAAATACCCTGCAACCATTTCGACTGGCTCGTTTCTTGCACAAAATAGATTCAATGTTTAAAAATGCATGTAGCGTTCAGCATTGAAGTGGACAGCCAGAGAACGATTCGGATTTGCGTTGAGAAAACTATGTATAAATTCTGTGCCAATATCTGTATAAATTGGGAAATTAAATGGGGTGGCTTCTTCCCTGCAGATAATGTAATGTTACAGAATAATTATTGTTATCAGCCTAGCTTTTTCCCAACTATTTATTATGACGATAGCTCGCTTGCTAGCGACGCCGCTTGACCGGCCTTGTATCTAACATCTTTGCGCCGACTACCCGCTATTATACTTACGTTATTATAATATTGTTAAGCGCCACAGTTAATGCCTGGTACATCGTGACATTAAGTACCACTAGTGCCATCTATTATCGAGTAGCAGAACTAGTAGAGCACTAGTGCCATCTAGTATCAAGTAGCAGAACTAGATGCGTCTAGAAAGTTGGATGCTAGAACTTTCTAGAACTATCAACATCTGGTCAGTCGGGGCCGGTATGTACTCGAACATTTTAGATGTTTCTACAGTAGAAGGTTCTGGAACTATCTAAGGACTATATAAGGCCGGTATGGACCCCGACCCAAGTCAGACGAAAAAGAAGCGATCAAGCGACAAGTAAACTTCAAACGATACAAGAGATCTTCGAGTGTGACTTTAGAGTGATCAGTAGTGCAGTTGTGTTTTATAATTAGTGTGTTTGAGCTGTTAGCTGTCACGAATCCCAAGCTAGTAACAATATATTATAATAAAGCTTACATTTTGTAATTTAAACATTACTTACCAAGGGATGGAAAAGAAAGAAAGCCCGAAATCGCAGGTATTTGTGACCCGAGCCGTAGGCGAGGGTTGTAAATTTGCGATAGAGCTTTCTTTTTTACTGCCCGTGGCGAGTACATAATTTTAAATCTTCACCTGGCCATAATGCGAGTTTTACCGTAGGCACAGCGTGCGGTAAAACTCACATTATGGCCAGGTGAGGCGTAAAATATTATGTGGTCCATACTAAGACTTGCACATACCTGCATAGTTAAACGAAACTCAAACTCAAATCATTTATTTCAATTAAACCATTTACAGGCACTTTTGAATTGTCAAGCAGTCGGTCAGTAAGAAAAATTAAGCTACATTCCCATTCCAAAGCGTAGGTACCTATGGAGAAGAACGGGCAAGAAACTCCATGGACACTCTTTTAAATTAAATTGTTACAAAAGTATTCGTTACATCTATAATGTTGCATTTATAACTAAAAGTGAGAACGATGTAAAAATAAAAATAATAAAAACTTACACGTTAAAAGCGTCAAGCGTAGGTAAAACAAATAGAAACAAAATAAAATAAAATAACTTGTAGCAGCTAAGAGATGACCAGTCCCAACTGACGGCGCCCGTTCACGAACATGACGCATGGATTAGCACCATTCAGCTCAACTATTTTGAAGGGAGCTAAATGATCCAACACACACGCCACCATCAGCGAGACCTTTAAGTGAGCATGACATACTCTCAACCGCCAGGGCACATTCAAGTCAATGAAAGACATATTACCCGGTCAATGGTAGCTCTATAGTACATAGGACTCACACCTGTGCTATGCATTTATATAATACAAAGGAGATTGATTTTATACAATGCAAAGATAGTCTTACACTCTTCAGCAGCTCCAACATGATTGTCAAATGTTAATCAACTAGCTGAGGTTGTGGAGCAGGACCAGCATTCCGCCAAGCATTTTTATCAGCGATGTAATCCCCCAACTTATAATAGGCGCCTGCATAGTGTGCGTTTTATACAAGATTTAAATTTAGTCTCATTCAGTTGAAGTATGTGGGGAGGAATTTTATTGTAACATTTTAAACACGATGTAACATTATTAATTATTTTTCATGTCAACGCAAAATAAAATAATAAACACATGTTTTAATGTTTGTAAAGGCGAAATATAGCCTATGTAATAAAATTATTCACGATAATGTGTACAAATATAATATGATCATTTGTAAACACCATTGTAACAAAGACCAGTTTGCAGTAATAAAGTCCTTGAAAAATCAATCAAATCAACTATGTTAGGGTCGGCTTCCAGTTTAACTGGATACAGCTAAATACAAGAATTTTATATGAAGCGATACATCTGAACTCCACATTACTGGGTAATACGATAACCCTTGGTAAGACTGGGTGTTAGACTTTCGGGCTTCTTATGATTCGTAACGACTGTCAAAGATCCACGAATGACAATTGGGACCATCGGATTAACGTGCTTTCTAAGCATGGAGGGATCTAGGTATATAAAGATGGTCACCCATCCACGGACCAACCGCGGCAAGTGTAGCTTAACCTGATCGATCGACCCGTATGGCTGTTATTACTTAGCCACTATGTATGTAATGTTACAGAATAATTATGTGTAGTGATTGATAGTCACTATCAAAGTTCAAACGGGTGACGAGGTGTGAATCCGAGTGAATTATTTAAAACAAGTGAGTTTGCTTATATTTTATGCGGTCACTTGAGTGAATTCAGAATGAACTATACAGAAAAGCACTGGGTTATAGTAACTAGTATAAAAGACTATTGTAATATAAAACAAACGAGTATGGTGTGAGCAATGTCTGGCGATGCCGGTGCAGCGATATTGTGCCGAACGGTTATGTCACCCGTACTTTGTATGAAAACTGGAGTATCTACTGGATACAGAGTAAGCAACCGAATTTGGCAATCTGGGTATTTTCTAAGACGTCCTTAGTAGTACGTTGTGAATCCCCAGTGCGGGTTGGTAGATATCACGTCTTCGAATTTTTTGTTCTAGGACATGCCAGTTTCCTTCAGTGTTTTGCGAGCAGTGGAATTATTTACAAAATGCGGCCAAGTGCGAGTCGGACTCGCCCATGAAGGGTTCCGTAGCAGCAAGCGCAGTTTACGATTTATGACGTACTAAAAAAAAAAACTACTTACTAGATCTCGTTTAAACCAATTTTCGGTGGAAGTTTACATACATTAATGTACATCATATATATTTTTTTGTTTTATCATTCTCTTATTTTAGAAGTTACAGGGACACACATTTTACCACTTTGGAAGTGTCTCTCGCGCAAGCTATTCAGTTTAGAAAAAAATGATATTAGAAACCTCAATATCATTTTTGAATACCTATCCATAAAAAAAATTGAGTTTCAGTTCTAAGTATGGGGAACCCCCAAAATTTATTGGTTTTTTTTTCTATTTTTGTGTGAAAATCTTAATGCGGTTCACAGAATACATCTACTTACCAAGTTTCAACAATATAGTTCTTATAGTTTCGGAAAAAAGTGGCTGTGATATACAGACGGACAGACAGACAGACATGACGAATCCATAAGGGTTCCGGTTTTGGCCATTTGGCTACGGAACCCTAAAAAGTAAAGTACCTGTTTGGGTTCGAACACATGATCTACATACAACTTGTAAGTCGGGGCCGATACTGCTGGGCCACGACTGCTCCGATTATATTATTTGTTTGTATGATTTTGTTTGTAACATATATGTCAATCTCTGTCGTTTCATTAAAATGCGTCCTCAACATGGAAAGCGTCGTGTCTGCCATTTGTACCTGTATGATAGTCTCTTTAGGCCACACACCTGTACACACACGTTTGTCTTGCCGTAAAACTACAGTTTATTTGCCATGTATAGGCACGGTCATCATTGTTGTCTGCATCACTATGAGAGCTTGTTAAGGCTGCATGTACGAAAAACACTATTTTTTGCCTAATTATGAGAAAACTTGAAATAATCGAAACATTAAGTCTGTGTAACTATAAAAGTACAGTTTTCATTTGTGTACGTCACAGCACCTGTTAATAGTTTCATCATTTTTGTACTCTCCAAAATAAAATTTCTTTCGCCGTTGATTTACTTAATGAAGATATTGTATAATCATTAAATAAAAGTTTGATTATATTTCAAGAATAGCTGAAGACTAATGTCTGATGTTACTGGTACTAACTGGGTTTGAAAAAAATAAAAAAAGTTTTTCAATATTATTTTTCTGCTTTATTTTGTCTGAAAGTTGAATAAAGTGGTTCAGCCACATGCAAGTTGACCATAGAATGATGTTGATGATATTTTTAATGTTCAAAATTAATAGTAGTTTCTTGTAGAAAGATGATCAAATATCAGTCTCACGTCATTTTTCGGAAAACTTGTTGCAAATATTAGTGATTTACCGTGAATACTTAATTTATTTCAAAAATCCCTTTTAGCCACATGCAAAACAAAGAAAACGACTTTTCAAATCACAAATAATTTTGTTTAAATTCTTTTTCCCTTTCTCACAAACAATGAACAAAATTGATCAAAATCAGTTGATTTTTTGCACGGCCCCTTAACAGATACGTGTTTTCTACAGCGCGGTTTATACGGCGTGTGTAGGCACGGTCTGCATTGTTGTATGTATCACTACGGAAGCTTGTTGACAGACATATTTTTTCTACGGCGCGGTTTATACGCCGTGTGTAGGCACGGTCTGCATTGATGTATGTATCACTATGGAAGCTTGTTGACGGACACGTTTTTTCTACGGCGCGGTTTATACGACATGTGTAGGCACGGTCTGCATTGTTGTATGTATCACTACGGAAGCTTGTTGATAGACACGTATTTTCGCCGACGCGGTTTATACGCCGTGTGTAGGCACGGTCTGCATTGATGTATGTATCACTATGGAAGCTTGTTGACGGACACGTTTTTTCCACGGCGCGGTTTATACGACATGTGTAGGCACGGTCTGCATTGTTGTATGTATCACTACGGAAGCTTGTTGATAGACACGTGTTTTCGCCGACGCGGTTTATACGCCGTGTGTAGGCACGGTCTGCATTGATGTATGTATCACTATGGAAGCTTGTTGACGGACACGTTTTTTCTACGGCGCGGTTTATACGACATGTGTAGGCACGGTCTGCATTGTTGTATGTATCACTACGGAAGCTTGTTGATAGACACGTGTTTTCGCCGAGGTGGTTTATACGCCGTGTGTAGGCACGGTCTGCATTGATGTATGTATCACTATGGAAGCTTGTTGACAAACACGTTTTTTCTACGGCGCGGTTTATACGACATGTGTAGACACGGTCTGCATTGTTGTATGTATCACTATGGAAGCTTGTTGACAGACACATGCTTTCTACGGCGCGGTTTATATGCTGTGCCGTAAAGAAACTGTACAAAGGGCCTTATAATGCCCGATGAAAAATATTTACGCCCAGATGCTGTTACTTGTAGACCAATGTTTTACATATTTTTATCGCAAGTGTCACTTGCCACTAACAATATTGGTATGGTAAGTAGTTATAAAAAATAAAAACTAATCTTAGTTTGTCGCCTCTACACTACACTACTCTGTAAGATCTTGTTACGGACTACAGAGAGCCCGCCACATACAATATCCACAGGCAACTCCTGTAGGACCTAGCTGTTGTAATATTTTGTTTTGTATACCACATGTTGCTGCATATTAAATTCAGTTTCGTAATTGAAACGGATTTATGCTAGCTCGCCTTGAAATTTTGATCATCTTCTAAAGTTAGTATGAATTTGAATTTGTGTTGTAGAATTTAGAAGAAGCGATATTTCTTGAATTCGATGTCATTTAAAACATGTTTAAATGTAACATCAACCCAGGTTGTTTTTTTAGGGTTCCGTACCTCAAAAGGAAAAAACGGAACCCTTATAGGATCACTCGTGTGAATATCTGTCTGTCTGTCTGTCCGTCTGTCACAGCCAATTTGCTCCGAATGTAATGGACCAATTAAGTTGTAATTTGGTATGCATATCAATTTGAGTGACCCAAACACGGACGTGAACCGTAAATAAATGAATTTAGAATATTGGGGTCAGTTTTGGGGGGCAAACAAGAAAATTAAAATAAAAAGTTTTGCAAACTGTACCGTGTGACATATCAAATAAAAGGGCTTACTGTGAGGGTCTCAAGTGTATTTTTTTTATAATTTTAAAATAAATTGTTTTGAAGTTTTAAATGAAAATAGACGAAAATTGACCATTCCCCCCTTTATCTCCGAAACTACTGAAACTAAAATTTTGAAAAAAATACAGAAAATAGTTCTATACTTATAGATTGCAGAAAAATCTATAAGAAGTCTATGGTCTTAAAATACATGGTAAATCTCTCGATATTGTGCGTACAAACTTACATTTGCAGTTGGAATGTATGGGAGATTATGTTTACCAACTACAATGTTAAGTTTGTTCTTAGGGTAAACTCTTTCCAAGTACGGAACCCTTCATTGTGCGTGTTCCGACACGGCCGGTTTTTTTTATACGGCATCTCAGAGCTAACCATGAGATGTTGAGACTCTTTAACCGGACTTTCCTGTGGTTGCCTTAAGCTCCTAACGAAACTTAATGCCTCCAGCCAGGGCGTAAAAACATATAAACTAAACGACTGCGCGCTAAGGGTACCCCCTTTGGGGTACGAACCTCGGCTAGGGCAGAGTCGGAGGGAGGATGGCAAGGGACCGACGGTGGCTGGATAAAATCAGAGTTATGATTATTATCGGGGGAGTTTAAAGCTACAGGCTCAGCTATAGCACGTGCTGGCGCTTCGCTTACAGGCAAGGGTCGGGAGGACTATTTAGTCGGGGATTTCGCGCGGAGCCTCGGCGGTGAAGTCGGAATGACGGTCGTGTATTGTGTATTTTTCGAACTGTACTCGTTTCCCTACTGCTATCCTGGAGGAGAGTCGTGGGGTCGTCTGGGTCGGTCAGTGACCCAGGTTGTGAAAGTCTGTATAATAGGTTGAGGAAAAAGTTTCTTCGCATTTTTTAAGAAAATTCAAAACATTTTTTAATATACAGGGTGTTTGGCAGAACGTTGAACATACGAAAATGGTGGATAGGTGGGGTCATCTGCTACTTACTCAGCCCTAATTTATTTGGCCCTGGCCCCCTGGATATTAAAAAAAAAAATTTTTGCTTTCTTTTAGTTTCACCACTTTCTTAACTTTAAAGTGTATTTTTTTATTAAAAATGGGTAAAACAGGCAATATTTTAGTTTATTTTTTTATCTTTAATATTGGCAGATTCTTATAAAATTATTGCTTTATTCAGATGTTAGCTAGAAAATAGTTATGACTCCTCAAACTTACAGAAAGATGTAATAAATAAAAATATTGCCTGTTTTACCCATTTTTAATACAAATTACACTTTAAAGTTAAGAAAGTGGTGAAACTAGAAGAAAGCAAAAAAATTTTTTTTTTAATATCCAGGGGGCCAGGGCCAAATAAATTAGGCCTGAGTAAGTAGCAGATCACCCCACCTATCCACCATTTTCGTATGTTCAACGTTCTGCCAAACACCCTGTAGTTTATTTACATTTAACTATAGTATGTAGGTACCATTTTGTTCGATAACTTTTTGCCATCTTGTAGGTAGGCACATGATCCCATTGATAGATAAATTTTGGGACTTCTGATCAAAATACCGCGACAAGTGGTTTTGGCAGTCCTCTCGTGATGTTAACCTGACACTGCCTAAAGAATTCTGAAGAGACCGAAACAGGTGGAAATGTGAAGGTGCAAGGTCAGGACTATACGGCGGATGCATTAACACCTCCCAGCCAAACTCTCTTGTTTTTTGCTGAGTGGCTAAAGATGTGTGAGGTCTAGCGTTATCATGATGAAAAACCACACCCCTTCTGTTGAGTAATTCCGGCCGCTTTCTCTCAACTTCTTGCTTTAATCTCATCAGTTGTTCGCAGTAGAGTTCAGAATCGATGGTCTTGCCTGGTGGTAATAGCTCATAATGAATAATGCCCTTCCAATCCTACCACACACACAGCATCACCTTGTTGCGAGTTAACCCGGGTTTCGCCACAGTCTGTGAAGCCTAACCGGCCTTTGACCACGATCTTTTTCGCACGTTCTTGTCGTACGTGATCCACTTTTCATCACCAGTTATCAGCTTCTTCAAAAATGGTTCGGTTTCATTACGTCGTAATAAAGAATCACAAATGAGTACACCAAAGAGATTTTGTTACGTATAATTTAATGTCGGTTCATTAGGTTTCTTTCAGTGAGCTCGTGAGGTACCCAAATATCGAGCTTTTTTGTGTACCCAGTTTTTTTCAAATGTGCCAAAACTGTTTTGTGGTCAATTCCCAGTTCTTTAGCTACGTCGTAACTACTGATATGCCGATCTTGCTCCACTTTTTCAAAAATGGCATCCATTTTATCCGTAATAGGGCGACCAGTGCGACGTGCATTTTTGACATCAAAATTTCCGGATTGAAAACGCTTAAACCAAATTTGTGCTACTCTCACAGACACTGCACTAGGTCCATAAACATCGCAATTTTTTTTCGCGGCTCTCGTTGTGTTTTACCTTTTTTGTAGTAAAATTTTAAAATGTATCGAATTTCTTCATTAGATTCACTCATCTTGACAGTACGAAAAACAAATGAAAATCACACGTTTTCCGAATTTGAATTTGGAACTATGTTTAAAAAAAATTAAACTTTCAATGATACCAAAACCAGCCAGATACAAATAGTATAGCCAAAGAGATTTTATTACAAGTTCATACATACTATAATGCGAAAAGACTTTTTTCCCCAACCTAATAGTTATATTGTCAAGTAATTTCTGGGTATGACCTAATTACATGTAAACTGATTGTAAATAATTTAAGCATTGATGTATAAAAAAAGAAGATAAGGCAAGGCTCAGTCACGTAAACATTATTGGACATACCCATACAATTACATTCCCGATGTCGTGGGTCATGCATCAACAATTGAAATAGAAAGATATGACGCGGGCTGTTACTGTAGCGGGAACGAAATAGCAATAATTGTCACTGTTATGTGACGTCATATAACAAATGGCAACCTAGAAAGCCATATTATTCAGAAGAATTTTAAAGAAAATAAGTTTTGATGTACTTACGAGGAACTTGTTGAACTTGTTATTGGTTTGTGCACATTTTGAAAACACAGGATAAATAGATAGATGGCGGCGATCTCTCGCGTCCGGCCCTGGTCCAGGCCATGGTCCGGAGCGAGAGTGCATGGGAAGCAGTCACCTCTTTCTGCGAAGTAGTAATGCTCGCGAAGGAGGAGGCGGAACGCGTGAGGGAGCGGCAGTCTGTGCACCCTCACGCCCCTAGTCGCCGCAGGAGACGCCCTGGGCGACGGGAATTGGTAGTCAATTCCCGGCCACCGTAGGCGCGGGCTTGCGGATGGTGAGCTATAGGCAGTTCGCCGTCCGGTAAGGACCAGGCTCGGGTCGACGGTGCGTTGTGTTCCACGCGTTCCTCAAAGAGATGTCAGCACGCACTGACGGGGTGCGCTAGGACGAATGCCTGCCAGGGTTGCGGGTTTGTCCGAGAGGGATACCGTGGCCCTGGCACACAGGCAACTGAAGGAACACGGGTGGGTTTTAGTCAGTAAAAGTCTGACCCGCCCTCCCGCTCCACCCAGAGCGGGAGAAGTTATTTGATAATTTCGCACCCAAAAAAAAAAAGGATATACAACATTATTTTTAGTATATGCAAAACCTGAATATAGTTTGTTCAGAATAAGTAACTGAATCGATTCCAATAGTTTTTACACCATGTTATATTTTTTCCCAAAAATATTTAAAAAAGGTTACAAGTTGGACACCGAGCGACACTAAGTACCTATCCGCACTTGACCATTACGACAAAGTCCAAAGCCTGCAAGTGTGATGGAAAATGTTATCACCAGTTAATTACAATAAAATCGTCGTACGATTAGATACCTACTGCCAAATTAATATTATTATCAATGAACGCAAGGCGCGGGCGGCGCGGGTGCGCCGCGTGGTGAGCATGTTTTTGTACGGACAACCAGGTAGCATAACAAGCTTATAACTTTGTTATTTTTCATGATACAGTTTTGAAATTTTGTATATAAATTCTTTACATAAAAATACTAGACACGTGTTTCGGGTTTCGCATAAACTAAAACTAATGTTGTATAGATAGATAGATAGATAGATAGAATACTCTTTATTATGTACACCATAAAAATTACAGATATAAATGTAGAACTGTTACATAGGGTGTCACAATGGGCGGTCGCTAAAAGCGATCTTTTATAGACAACCTTTCAGGAAGGCATCGTTTCTGCTTATTGTATTTCAACTTTTGCGAAAACAAAAAAATTAATAGTTTTATTTTTTTAATTTACATGTCTGCTTCTGTCTTTATCCTATCATACTTCCAACTACTTATTTCTAAGACGAATTTAACTCGCAGTTGTCAAAAGTTCCATTTTCCATCCCTGGTTTATCTAATCTTTACCATCATACAAACGCCGCATTTGTTTCAATTAGCGCCGTAATTCTATCGGAATCGAGGGAGAAAAAAATATGGCGCTGAGTCTCTTATCTTTCGATTTCAGAGGGAAATGGTTGTTTATGATGCTGAAACGTTGAACTGACAAATCACCTACTGAATTAATACAGAGCAAAAAAGGGTTTTATTTCAAGATCTTTTTAGGGTTGCATAGTCAACTAGGAATCTTTATAGTTTTATCATGTCCGTCTGTCTGTCTATCCGTGGCTTATCTCAAAGACTCTTAGTACTAGAAAGCTGTAATTTGGCATGGCTATACATGTTAATCACGCCGACAAAGAGCTAAAATAAAATCTTGAAAAATATAAAATAAAAATATTGTAGTGAATGTGATAACCTCCACCAAGGTGACCCAAAAACATCAAATAGACGATGTGCTACGCAATTGGGCATTAATCTTTGCAGCGTCTATACAGCGATTGGTGACAGTTTTGAAGATATTCTGTGAAAAACGTCCGAATAAACAATATTGTGTATTAAAAAAAATAAAAATGTATTCAAGTATAAAGTTAAATTATGATTTACATTAATTATAATCGAGGATAATTTAATTCTAACTGTAATGTAGAACTGCCCGCTCTAGGTTTATGAAAAGATGTGTATCAGGCCATCAATTTACAACAAAAATTTAAAAAGAAGACAACAAACAACAATAAATTTATTAGAAGCTAAATTAAAAAGAAGATTTGTTATATATTTCATGTCTTTAATTCCTTGGAAGGTGGGTAGGCCTTTAGTGTACGACTCAATGTGTGTCGATACTCTTGCGCCATCCCATCTTCTTAGCTTGGCGTGCTGTGCTGGCGCTGCTGCTGCGGCTGCTGAAAACCTCAAGCGGCGAAAGTATAGTAACCTTATCGGTAACTATATTTTCGAATCGTTTGGGGTTGAAACCCTCGGGCCGTGGGGTGCTCATTTTTTGTTCAGTGAAATCTCCAAAAGGCTGGTTGACACTTCCCGTGACTCAAGGGCTGGCTTTTACCTTGGCCAGTTGCCAAATAACGTGGCAATGCTGCCAGTCTTGTGGTACATTACCAGTTGACAAGGATGCGGAGGAATTTTCAACGCCATATTTTACATTATTTTGTTATTAGTTTTATTTCGTTTAAAAGAAGATTATAATATTTTCAATGACCTAAAGAGATTAAGATAAGATTTAGATTGATTAAGAAATTTGGGTATATTATTTTAAAACTAGATTATGTAAGATATAAATTATGTATAAATAAATTAACGAATTATATTAAAGTAGATAAAGTGGAGAATATTATTAATTAGGTAATGGAAGAGACTTTATAGTAGGGTAGATGGACAGATATTTTATTTTAAAGTTTATAGTAGTTTTCCGTGTCTGATAATTGAGTTTTGCCAAATATAAGAATAACCAGAAATATTTTTCTTATTAAAAAAAAAAGTTACAGTCTTAGGAAATCAGGTGATCACTTATGCGCCACCTAGTATAATAATCTATATAAATAAAAATCAACAAACAAATCGTCATAATCGTACAACAGTGACGGATCTGAAATTTATGTTGAACTCTGCCGCGCGTGCAATAACAGCAATAAGTATAATTTTTGTCCAAATTGAGTCAAACATAGATTCGGAATCAGCGCAATGAGCTGATTCCGAATCAATGCTCAACTAAATTTGGACAAAAATTATACTTATTACTTACTGCTGTTATTGCACGCGCGGCAGAGTTCAACATAAATTTCAGATCCGTCACTGTTGTACGATTATGACGATTTGTTCATTCCGACCTCGCCGCCGAGGCCCCGCGCGAAATCCCCGACTAAATAGTCCTCCCCGACCCTAGCTCGTAAGCGAAGCGCCAGCACGCGCTATAGCTGAGCCTGTAGCTTTAAATTCCCCCGATAATAATCATAACTCTGATTTTATCCAGCCACCGTCGGTCCCTTGCCATCCTCCCTCCGACTCTGCCCTAAGCCGAGGTTCGTACTCCACAGGGGGTGCCCTTAGCGCGCAGTCGTTTAGTTTATAAGTTTTTACGCCCTGGCTGGAGGCATTAAGTTTCGTTAGGAGCTTAAGGCAACCACAGGAAAGTTTTTATAACAGTATCCGAATAAGAAATTTCTAAAAAAAAAAAAACCGGCCAAGTGCGTGTCGGTCCACGCATACGTACGTTAAGTATTTGGAAAGAATTTATCCTAAGAACAAACTTAATATTGCAGTTGGTAAACATAATCTCCCATACATTCCAACTGAAAATGTAAGTTTGTACGCACAATATCGAGATATTTACCATGTTATTTTAAGACCATAGACTTCTTATAGATTTTCGTGTAATATATAAGTATAGAACTATGTATTTTTTTTTTTTAATTTTAGGTTCAGTAGTTTCGGAGATACGGGAATGGAATGGTAAATTTTCGTCTATTTTCACTTACAACTTAAAAAAAAATATTTAAAATTATAAAAAAAAAAATATTTGAGACCCTCACAGTAAGCCCTTTCATATGATATGTCAGACGGTACAGTTTGCAAAACTTTTTTTTTTTAAATTTTCTTGTTTGCCCCCCAAGACTGACCCCAGTATTCTAAATTCATTTATTTTCGGTTCACATCCGTATTTGGGTCACTCAAATTGATATGTATACCAAATTTCAACTTAATCGGTCCATTACATTCGGAGCAAATTGGCTGTGACAGACGGACATACAGACAGACAGACAAGTGATCCTATAAGGGTTCCGTTTTTTCCTTTTGAGGTACGAAACCCTAAAAACAGAATAAATTTTTATAAAATTGTGTATACTTTTACTTTTACATTAGCTGGAACTTATACACAGCTGGTGAAACATACCAAAAGTTTGCCGTCAACATCTTAGACGACCAAATCATTAGCATAGAAAGAGTAAACTAAACGAAATATAAGAAAGAAAAATAAGCATAGCAATGCAAATTCTATAAAACCGTGTTGTGTCTCACGCACAAAGAAGGGTTCCATAGTTGGGTTGAATTTATCCCAAGAACGAACTTAACATTGTACCTAATTGAAAAACATGTTCGATACATTCCAATTGCAAATGTAAGTTTCTACGCACAATATTGAGAGATTTACTATGTTATTTTAAGATCACAGACTTCTAATAGGTTTCTAATAAATAGTAATCTACATAATAAGTACAGAAGCATATTCAGTATTTTTTTCAAAATTTTAGGTTCAGTAGTTTCGGATTAATGGTCAATTTTCATATATTTTCTTAAATAACTTTAAAACTATTTACTTTAAAATTAAAATAAACATTTATTTGAGACCCTCACAGTTAGCTCTTTCATTTGATATGTCGCACAGTACAGTGTGTAAAACAATTTTTTTTTTTTTGGGTCACAGACATTGATATGTCATTTATATGTGTACTAAACTTTTTTAACTTAATCGATCCATTAGATTCGGAGCAAATCGGCTATGACAGACGGATAGACAGACATACGAGTGATCCTATAGGGGTGCTGTTTTTTTTCCTTTTGAGATACGGAACCCTAAAAAGAAGCATAACAATGCAAATTCTATAAAAACAGAACCGTTTTCCGTACCATCACCTTTGGCAAGCTTTCCATTGGTTTTTCACCCCTGGGTTAAACAATCTTTAGCAAAACTTCTTGGACACTGGCAGTTGTTTCCAAAGAACTGTTATTAGAAAAGTTTGCGTTCTAGTTTTTGGTCGCGTTGGCTTTTCAACTATCTTAGCAGTGAACTAATAATTGAGAGTCTACACCGCAACTGTAAGTAAGAAAAGTAGGGTTAGCATGTTTAATTAACGAGTAAATGGAACTTTCGATAGTATGGAAGGAGATAACTATGTTTTGCTAAAATATACTCTGGGTTAGGATGATAACAACTTTTACTGTGAGAAAAAACTACCGAGTGTTATCGGCAAACTGTATGTGCAGGTTCTAATAAGAGTTACAGATGAGAAAATATGGGATGTGCAGGCAGGATTTAGAGAGGGAATAGGCTGTATTGATCAGATCTTCTCCTTAAGGTGCATAGCCGAAAAACATCTGACAAAGCACAAGAAAGTCTAATGCGCTTTCGGTGACTTGGAGAAGGCCTATGACAGTGTGCGGAGAGAAGAACTGTTGTCGACACTGTCCGGGTACGGTGTGGACTGGCGCTTGGTACGGGCACTGAAATCGTTCTACAAGGATTCCAGTGCTTGTGTTAGGATATATGGGGCATACACAGACTGGTTCTTCATCCCAAGGGGTATTAGACAGGGTTGTGTAGCGTCACCGGGGCTGTTCAACTTTTACATGGATAGTTGTCTGATAGATTCGAAAGAGGGTGAGTGTGGATCGAGGATGAATGAGTTGCCTGTCAAACGTTGCCTGTTCTGCGTCAGAAAAATAGTTGCAAAACATGGTGACTGTGATAAATGAAGTATATAATATGAAAGGGATGAATATAAATATGAATAAGACGAAGGTCATGGTGATTGAAAGAGAAGAGGATGTGTCGGTTTATGATGTTAAAATAAATGATAAGAGTGTGGATTAAGTTGTATATTTGGGGAGTCAGTTTACAAGGGATGAAAAGATTGATGAAGATGTGGAAAGGAGAGTAAATGCGGGGAATAAAGTGAATGGTGCTATACTTGCTTGTGTGATTGTGACCAACTAGTCGATGCCCAAAAAGGCTCGACTGGCTGTTCACAATGGTGTGCTGGTGCCTACACTTATATATGGAAATGAATGTTGGGTGTGGCAAAAGAAGCATGAGAGTAAAATAAATGCTGTGGAAATGCGTTTCTTGCGAAGCATGTGGCGTTACTATGAATGATAGGCTGAAAAACCGGCCAAGTGCGTGTTGGACCACGCACAATGAAGGGTTCCGTACTTGGAAAGAATTTATCCTAAGAACAAATTTAACATTGTAGTTGGTAAACATAATCTCCCATACATTCCAACTGCAAATGTAGTACGCACAATATCGAGAGATTTACCGTGTTAATATATGTTAAGACCATAGACTACTTATAGATTTTCCTTTAATCTATAAGTATAGAACTATTTTCTGTATTTTTTTCAAAATTTTAGGTTCAGTAGTTTCGGAGATAAGGGGGGGAAATGGTCAATTTTCATCTCGTTTCACTTATAACTTTAAAGCAATGAATTTTAAAATTATAAAAAGTATATATTTGAGACCCTCATAGTAAGCCCTTTCATTGGATATGTCACACGGTACAGTTTGCAAAACTTTTGTTTTTAATTTTCTTGTTTGCCCCCCAAAACTGACCCCAATATTCAAAATTCATTTATTTATGGTTCACTTCCATGTTTGGGTCACTTAAATTGATATGTATACCAAATTTCAACTTAATCGGTCCATTACATTCGGAGCAAGTTGGCTGTGACAGAGGGACAGACAGATAGACAGACAGACAGACAGACACACGAGTGATCCTATAAGGGTTCCGTTTTTTTCCTTTTGAGGTACGGAACCCTAAAAATTATGTGATAAGGCAACGATGTGGTTTAAAAGAAGATGTAGTGGCAAACATTGAAAAGAGTATGCTTAGATGGTTTGTTCATGTTGAGAGGATGAATGAAAGGCGACTTATAAAAGGATTTTACAAGGCAGATGTGAGTGGAAACGCCAGGAGGGGATGCCCTAGGAGAACATATAATGACCTAATTGGTGATGTTCTTCAGAAAGGTCAGGTGCGTAGCACTCGCAACCGGCGTGCGTGTATGACCAGATATATGAATGTAAACGAAGCAAAAGGACTATGTACGGAGCATAGTAGGTGGCATTCTATAGTTTCTGCCTACCCCCATGGGAAGAAAGCGTGAGTTTTTGTATGTATGTGTGTTCTATATGTATCTGTTGTGTGTTTGTGTATGTGTGTATTAGTAGTACTTTATATAAATCTGTAATTTTTATTGTGTGCAATAAAGAGTATTCCATCTATCTATTTACATTATCTATGTACTATGAGATCAACCCTAAATAATAAATTTAAAACATCTGCTGGTCTTTACAAAGTTACAAGAATACCTAAATGATCAGAATTTAGACAACAGCCGGTATATACGAAGTTAAAAGGAAAACTATCACAGAAAAGCAGGCTTTACAAAATAACGAGTAATTGTCAACCAACTTACATATGCAGTTGGAATGAATGGGAGAACATGAATTTCAACTACAATGTTAAGTTTGTTCTTTCATTGTGTGTGGTCCGACACGTACTTGGCCGGCGTTGTCTTTGTAGTCAAATAAATTGGTTATGTGGTATCCTACCTGCCTTCGTTTTTCACGCAGTGTTCCTATCTCAATTAATCACCCGCTATAATAATATTATTGATGTCGCACTAACCAAACAAAAGTAAGGAGATTCAATTTTCATATTTTAGAGGTTGCACGAGCGTGGTAAATGTAAGTGCGATGCTACTGCCAAACTAGTGATAAAACTGCAAAGAGACACAGGGAAATCTTTAGAGTCGAACTTGTGTCCTACATTAGGACTTAACTTTGTAACCACTAAGAGCCAGTTTCTCGAACGATAATTACTATGGACAAATTTATGTTAAAAATTGTCCAGCGCGCGTAAACTGCTGCTGCAACAATCGATTAGCCAATCGCAGCAGATTACGCGCGCTTGTCAATTTTCAACATTAATTTTTCCATAATTATCGTTCGAGAAACTGGCCCTAAGCTCAGCAGATGGATATTGAAGATGGCGTTAGAAAATATACAGTAAATGTCCCATTCATAATTTTATAATCACCTTATAGAACACATATACTCGTAAAACGAAGACTGTATTCCTTTAAAGAAATGAGAATGACAATGTTCGAAAAGAAAATTAGAACAAGGCATTCTTAAATATAAAAAAAAGTTGATACTGTAGATTATACAAAGAAATACAGTTGGGAAATCTAAACTTCTTTATATTACAAAGCTGAAATGAACTGTTAATAAACTGACAAAGGATTAAATTTTTTATTTACCCATTCCACGGTTTTCGCGAACCTTTTCGTCACCCAATATTCTTATAAGGTCACGCTCTCTGTTAAGCCATTATGGACTTTATTTCTTGGTTAACAAGGTTCTTACAAGTATCAATCGGTGTCCCAGATTTTGTTCTAAGACTGGAAATGCGTCGCCTAGAGGGTGGAAAATCTAAATTAAGGTGACCTACCCATGTCGACGTCATTTCTTCGGTCGGAAAATTTTTAGAAGGACCCTGGAGTTAAGGCGGAGTTCATTTTACGCTGGATAAAATACTTTCTATACGTTTCCCGACGGTACTTAAGCAAATACTAGCAGTTAACTTTTATGGAACTATTACATACATTCAGTCTAATAAAGTTATGTTTGCAGTTCTTAGATTCCGAACTTTAGGATCTGTTTTGACTTCCAAAATAGTCGGTACGTTATTGAAGTTTTCTGTTATTACAGTATTAATAAAATTGTATTTTTCTTTGTTTTCCTTACAGTGGAAATGATTTGATATGAATTTGCTTTTAGCTAGAGGGAGTAAATGAAGCAGCGTAGGATACAACCTCAGTATTATTTCCTTTGTTTGCAGACTTATTAATATCTTTATTCTTTACTTATGATGTTGTTTTGCTTTGGTGTATTTGTGATATTTTTGTTTTTGTTTTGTTTTTGTTATTTATTTTTGTTACTTTTTCTTATCTATTGCTGTATCATCAAAAAAAAAAAAATATATATAATTAGCAATGCTTTAAATTTAATTTAAATAATTGTTATTATAATCTGATTGTTTATATTGATACCGATGTTATTAGGTGTATTATTTCTTTTCTGGGCCTTATATTCATCCCTGTGATACGTTACCCTATTAAGGTTTAGGGAATGACTTTTACGACTTACGTGGGTTAGTAAAATAAGTAGCTGAAACATTCGATGTTTTTCTTTTACCTCTTGAGATAAACAAGCACATAAAGGTAGGATAATAGGAAGATTGTAGTAATAACCCATTACTATCAACAATAAGAATGATAAAAGGCTAAATCTTCGCGTAAATAAAGACAATGTTGGGGTTAAAAGTACCCGTTAATGATAATAAGCGAATCATAAAAATAAAATAAAATATTAAAGGCGAAGCTACCGGAATCACGGCATAAAATCTTCTCAAGTATTCACACCAATCAGAACTTGTCAAACTCGTTTTAGAAAGTTCATTGAAAATTTATTCAAAAGACAGAGGTCTCCCGAAAAGTTGTGAATAACTTATCTCTTAGAAGTCTGTCAAACTGAATTATCCTCGTTATAATGATCACTCGATAGCCCCTCGCCCTTTTATTAGCATTAGGCTAGCATTAAGCAGTTTGAGAAGGCAATGACCATAATTGGCGATATTTAAAAAAGCTATTCAGATGGAATCGGTTGTTAGATCTCCAATTATTGTCAAGTTACTTTTTTCTACAAAAGATTTATCGGTGCCGTCTGAAGTAAATCTTATTTTTCGTTCTTCGTTGCGATAAGGAATCAGTTTGGCAAATTGTTTGCACAGAGTGTATTGACGGTGTTTCCGGGAAAAGGTGAGAGCGGAGTTGGTATCTTTGGAATTGGGGAGTTTGTTGCGCCACTTCATCTTACGTGGAGAAGGGTGGGTTTTTGGGGCCTGTCTTATCTAATTTTGGCGTTAAAAAAGAGCTGATTCTGAGCCTAGTTTGAATAAATAAAACTCTTGATTAGATTTGATTTGTTAAAATATGAAAGTGTTAAATTGAAAGTTGATTGAATACAAACATATTTAAATGATTGTCGGACAACCTTTTGTAGGTACTGGCATGGAACATTTTAGAATGATCATGTTAACAATTACCAGTTTAAATGGATTAGCACTATCCTACAAAATCATCCAGATAGTGTATTAAGCAATTAAGGTAAGGGCGGTCAATTGGCAATATGTGTGTGTGTGTTACTAAACGTTCCCACAAATTATATTACAATTATATTCCATCTTAATAAGCATGAAAATAAATAAACGAGACAATAATATATTTTTTGTTCTAAACGTGTCTGGCCCAAAGGCAGGGCAATTTATTTTATCTAACGCTGAGTCAATCAGCCCGATATGAGGTTACAAGAAAAATGTTACCACCTTCGTGAATGAGGTCTTTGAGAGATAACTAACCTGATATAAAACGTATTCAAAAATATTCTATGTGGGTACGGAAGAGAAGTGGGGAATAATTTGTTTTGAGATACTTAGGGCTATTTTTAGACGAAAATAAAAGATCATAATGTGATTCCCAGCGAGGGAAAAATTTTCTGCTCGGTTTAGTTTGTGGTAGGGCTTGTTCTAAGTCCACTTGGCTAGCTAACACGTTCTTATCTAAGTCTATCGCATATCACCAATGTTATCAGCATTTGTTGTGTTTCGGCAGTCAGGGTTAAGATATGCAGTTCCTCTGTGGTTAAGGATTGCAGGTGAAGCTCGCTTCCACCTTCGGCCTTATCATCACTTACCATCAGTTGAGATGAAGGCCTAAAGCATCCCCAAAGACTAGAGAATATTATAATATCTCATTGTTGTAACAAGTATGTATTGAATAACTGCATTCGCGAGCTCATCAGGTTGCAACTAATTGATCTCTAAATATTTATGGATGATAACTAAATTCATTACCATTATCATCAGCCATGCAAGACATGTATGCACGGTAAAACCATACTCATGAACAATTAGTCGGTAAGCGGTCCTCGCGTGTGCTCCCTGGCTTCTTTATATTATTCAACCTTTGGTCCGTTCAATACATTTATTTTATCTTATAGGCAGCAGTAACATTTGACTATCTACCAACATTCGACAATGTACGAAACTCATATTTTGCCTATCGTAAGATGTGTCTTTCCAAGTTCAAATTCATGTATATTTTTATCGATGCCTAGCCTTTTTTCAACTCTACCTTTGTTCTTTTCACAGACTTCGGAGCTTTTAAAAACTATTCTAATATCACTAATTCCAAATCTTATTTTAACTACTGTATCATACGCCTAATCATGCACTACCTATTCGAATTAAATTAAAAGCATCTCTTCTATTAAAAGCCTTGCTGAATCTATTAAACTACAATAAATTTTCAATGTTCAAGCAAGTAAAAAAAGCAAGTAAAGTAACTGTACACGAGAAATCACAATTAAAGCAGCATTAATCTGGATTTATTACGAACATTCCCGACAATGTCTCAATCGTAGCCTGTGGAATCGTTTAATCGTAGTACAGAAGTTCGCCAATAGTTTCAATTAGAAAAATACTTTAAGTCCTTTTAGCTCCAAGGAGTAAGCTTGACTTCAGTTTACAAATAAGATCTCTTTGGACTAATACTTTTGTAGGATATTGGTTAGATGGTGGATTTTGATGTACTCGTATGTAGTCGTCTTCTATATAATAATTTATGAGTTGTTAAATGAGAAGAATTTAAGCCTGAGATGACAGCTAAACGAGATGTTTTGAAGAAAAAGGCGCGCTTTGCTGACCTCAAATAAAAAGGATAAGCACAGGAAGACGATGATGATGATGATGAAGCGATTTGGATATTAGGTTCTACCAATACAACAGGAGAATTTTAAAAACACACCGTTGGTTTGGGCTTGATCAGAGATTATTTAAAATCCAAACATTGTATATAGTCAGCTATGATACGGCAGGCAACAGGACAGATAAAAATCTTAGGTCTAAGATTCGTTTGGGATAAGCCAACATGAAAATTGCTGCTATTACAAGACATACTGAATAAAACACAAGAATCTTTAAAAGTTTATCCATTAAGACAGCTACGAGTAACAATAAAAACCATCACTTCTAATACTTCTCCAAATCCTTTACAGTGGTCCAAGTCACCCACTCAAGTGTGATTGTTCCACTACGGATAGTCGGGACCAATAGCCAGTGCCAATATTTGCTGGAGCCAGCAAATAGTACGCGGCAAATTAAAGCGATTTTCTTCTATAGCCAGTCAGGTCGGCAGCTGAATCGTAATGTATTGTTTTTGCTGAGTGTACCTTGATTCTAACGACTGATTATTCTATTAATCATCTTTTTGTTATTTAATAGATAGAAATAGATAGAATACTCTTTATTATGTACACCATAAAAATTACAGATATAAATGTAGAACTGTTACATAGAGCGGTCTTATCGCTAAAAGCGATCTTTTACAGACAACCTTTGGATGGATTAAATAGTAGAAGGAGAGACAATACTGCAGTTAGTCAGTGGTGTGCCACTTACATATATACAATAAATACATACATACATAATAAACATGATACAAGAGCAAGAAACTTTAAGTAATGATGATGTTTAAGGAGAGTGGAAGTGATTTTTAACCAGAATTTTAAAAGTGGACAAAGATTGAGCACGCCTTATCGAGATGGGCAAGGCATTCCATAACCGTACTGCTTGAACTGTAAAAGACTTGTCATAAAAACTAGTGGAATGCATTGGCATCTCTAGTATATTACTTAGTTACCTTTATTTTATTTGTGGGTGATGGAAGTTGGTGGCGATGAGAATAAAGATTGGAAAGACAAGTGTTTTAATATGTATGTTGCAGGTGCTATTAAAGCAACGATAACCGACTCTGAATGAAGATCACGTCTAACGAGTAGTGTTAATGATTTGGAAAATATATCTGTTAAATAAGAGGGTTTTGTTTAATAATTTAGTATGTGAATATTTTAGATTTTGTGAAGCTACGATTACCTAACGGATCGGTGAAGATAATTTATAATATTGCTATAGGTTGGTAGGAAGCTGATATTCATCATCATTTACTTATATTGAAGAAACTTTAGCGAACAGTGCACTGAACAACGATGTGCATTTGTTTTCCCAAACTACACAAACTTTGACCTCAATTTCCTGCTTTCACCTGGACCCTGGGATTAGGAATTGTTAAAGACATTACGTGCGATAAATCAATAATAGTCGTTTTTTCGAATCTGGGCTTTATATAAATAACCTCAACCATTGTTTGAATTGTTTTCCAGGCCAAAAAATCGGGCCAGTGGAATTTGAATTGTGAATGCAAAAATATAGGAGTGAATTTTTAATGGCTTTCAAAGCTGTAAATGCTGTTAGCTCATACGAGTTATAAGGATCAATCGAGACAAGGGCCTCGCTAACGAGGCTGCAAACGATAGCAAGCAATTAGTCAGATCATACGTGAGATTTGGCTGGCACTAGCATTAAAAATATTCTAGTTTTCGTAAACTATAGTTAAAGTTTTGATACTAAAGTTTTAATTACATTAGTAACGGCATCTTCCTGTGTGCTGTTGAATAAGAAAATAAATAATCCTCAAAGTAATTCTCAATTTTCAAAGGTTTTATTTTTAACTGTGGCATCTCGGAGTTGACCTTGAGAGGTTGTGACTCCTTAACCGGACGTTCCTGTGGCTGCCTTAAGTGAAGTTAAAGCCTCCAGCCAGGGCATAAAACTCATAAAATAAACGACTGCACGCTAAGTGTACCCCCTGTGGAGTACGAAACTCGGCTTAGAGCAGCGTTGGGGGAGGACAGCAAGGGACAGGCTGGATTAAAACTGGGTTATTATTATTAAACGGGGAATTTAAAGCTACAGGCTCAGCTGCGGCGCGGGCTGGCGCTTCGTCGAGCAAGGGTCGGAAGGGAATTTGCAAAGGTGGGGATTGTGGCAGTAGATATATAATATGGCAGGTTTTTAGAGGAGATCTGTTACGTGGCACGTGAAATTCAAAAGACTGCAGTAAAGTTAAATCTTTATTAGCTGATATAAGCACTTTATACATACAAGACATCACCCACATTTCGCCAGTTATGTTTAAGTCCCATTTATGGGACCATTCGAGTATTACCTTAGTAGAATTTTTGTATTTTGAACCCCCATCTCCCCCTTGTCAGCAAAAGTAAGCAAAGCTCATATTACCCCCCCTCCTTTGCTTACGTAAACATTTAAGTCTGTCCAGATTTCTTTATTGTTATTTATTAGTCTAGAAATAAAGAATTTATAGACTCAATTCAATTCATCTTTATTGCAATCCTTAATTTAGGTACACTTACAGGTGGTAAGTATAAATAAATAGAAATAAATATGGACCCTGTCGGACACAGATTTTTTTAAAAATAAGTAGGAGAGAGAAAGAGTGTCCCCCCGTCCCCCATGTCATCAAAAATAAAAAAGAGAAAAATAAAGAGCTACCCACCTTTGGTGCTTACGTAATAATTGTATTACCCCTAATAGGGGGTGAGCCTATAGGGGGCTGCCACAGAGAAATTCTAAATCCATAAATGTCTTAATTTTTTCGAAAATATTTATTTATTATTTATTAAAACTTTATGCACAAGTAAAAAAATACTGTACAAAGGCGGACTTAATGCCTGAGGCATTTTCTACCAGTCAACCTTAGGGTGATGCAGAGACAAAACATGGCAGGTGCAACATAAGGGATAGATAACTCGAAAACGGAAAAATAAATACATACTAACACAGATATATACATACATAAATATAACGTTTAACCTTAAATATTACGTTTTTATTTGCAGTAGACGAATAGTACACCCACAGTCGACTGTAAGATGTCACTATATCCAATCACGATTCCTTTAAAAAAAAGTCAGAATAATCTAAACTCCTACAAATTCGATTAGAAAAAATGTCACCCATATCCACTAGTTACAATAAACGAATTAGTGAAGAATATAAGCTCACACCCAGAATTCGTTTAGGACCGTACCAATAAAAAGATTCCAAGTCAGCAAACACTACCTGGCCCTCTTTAGTAACTGACTGGTCTAAAAAAAAAAAAAATGGGAACGGCGAATCGGACTCGCGCACTGAGGGTTCACTAGGAAAAATATTATTCCACTTCCACAAGAAAAAAAAAGGAAGTTTATTTTGAAATAAGCAGTACCTTTCGGTTTGTGCTAATATATATTCTATGTTAATATATTATCCTGTCAAGTATTTTGTGTATACATAAATAAATAAATAAATAAGAAAAGTAAAATTTTGTAACCGCTTATAATAGTATTTTTGTTAAAGTTTTTTGCCGATATTCAAATCACTGTGCTAGTTGTAACCTTCATCAATTTTATCCTGTAAATATGTGTTTTATTATTTATTGTTTAATTTATGTTTCAAATGACTTTATTTATTATAAATTAAATATAAATTGCTAGAAAGAGAATATTATTATAATAATGAATATTGTGATATCTTGTAGGTATGTAATATAAATATGCTGACTTTAAAAATAACCTAGCTATATGTTAGTGTAAATTGCTGCGCCCTAATAGGGTAATAATAAAATAATATAATAATAATACTTTTAAGTTTTAGCCTAGTCATAAGCCTGTATCTATAGCAACTTTGTACAAAAAAAAAATATATATATATACTGTTAGTACTGGTTTCCCAAACCCGTACTAACCTTAAGTTAAAAGGGAAAATCTACAAGTCTGTGATAAGGCCTGTCGTATTGTATGGATCGGAATGCTGGGCCGTGAAGAGGACGGATGAAAAAAGATTGCATGTAGCGGAGATGAGAATGTTGAGATGGATGTGTGGAGTGACGAGAATGGATAAAGTCAGAAATGAGTATATAAGGGGAAGTTTGAAAGTGGCGCCGGTGACAGAATAGTTGAAAGGACGTCGTTTGGCATGGTATGGGCATGTGATGAGAAGGGAGGAAACGCATGTGACGAGGAGAGTGATGAAGATAAATGTGGATGGATGGAGAGGGAGAGGAAGGCCCAAAAAATATGGATGGATTGTGTGAGGAATGATATGAAAGAGAAGGGAGTGAATGATAGAGTGACGGTTGACAGGGGGGAATGGAAAAAGAAAACGTGTTGCGCCGACCCCAAGTAACATGGGACAAGGGCAGGAAGATGATGACTGGTTTCCCAAACCCCAGGCGGCCACGTATAATTGCCACTAATATTTATTTTTTGTAACGAAAACATGAATATTTGGAAAAAATCACAGATATAATTATAGATAATTATTAATATAAAATTTAATAATAACGGTTATTATTATTAAATTTGATTATTAAACTGTTCGTACATAAAAAAAAACATGGAAATATATTAAGGCTTTGACTGCCAGACAACAGACACAATAGAAAAACTATTGTTAGTGGTCACCGGTGACCGCGGTGGCAGTCAATGTGTTAGTAGTTCGAAAGTAATACCGTAGAACGGGGCTATTTGGATTTTCGGGGGTTATTTGGAAAAAGCAATGAGTTGACATAAATTCGAATTGTGATCTTCGTACGAAAAGTTATAAAAGTAAACAAGACCAGAAATAAAATAAAAGCTGTCTATAGTGTTTTGGTAGAACTTATGTCAACTCAAATCTTACAATTACTTTATTCCAGATAACCCCCGAAAATCCAAAAAGCCCCGTTCTACGGTATCGTTTTTATGTTTTGGGTAGACATTACTTCCTGAATTTGTTTCATAAAGTATTTTACTGTAATAATAAATATTCACATATAGAATTGATGTGTTTTTGCATACTTAACTGCATAACTTACTTGCAGTATTTCAAGGCGTAATAACAGATTTAAAATTCACTAAAATCAATATCTGCGTATTAAATCATTCTTTCTTTTCTTTTTCATATTTTTTTTTTCTTTTTTTTTTTCTTTTTATTCTTTCATTCTTGCGTATTTAATGATTCAATACATTTCATTTACATCACAAAGCGTTGTTTATAATTTTTCTGAATTTCAAATCGATAACATTAGTGTCTAGTTCCTGATCTGTGACAGACAGATAGACGAAGTCGCACCCAAAGGGTTGCTTGTTTATTATTATGGTACGGAACTCTAAAAAGTCTTTCACAGCTTCGGGCAAATAGCTGTTCTCATTTTGCCAAAGCGTTTTAATTTGTCGACGTATCGAGTGGATTTGTCCGACGGTTGTCCAACGATAATATTGAGTGGCAATGTTTCTAGCACTACTATTTTAAAAAGGACTTAATTAAATGAATGAGTTTGTTTTTGGATTTTATTTTGTTTGGAGTGCATTTGGCTGGAGATTTGAGTTTATAGATTATGTGGTAGTGTATAATGTGTATAATTTAATCCATACTAATATAAAAAATGTGAAAGTATGTCTTTCTGTCTGTTACTTTTCCACGCCTAAACCGATGAACCGATCGTCATAAAATTGCAGAGATATGGGATATGGAGAAGGACATAGGCTACTTTTTTACGCGATAACGACCATAACGATATATGGGTGTCGACTCACGCGTTATATAAAAGTTAGTTTAGTGACGTCTGATCTCAATTTCGGCTCCACCATCGAGTCTGAAACACATATTACAGCCAAAAAGCTGGGAATCCCAAATGAGGCGAGGCCGTATTTCTCATCTGGACAGCATCTAAACCACTGTGATGGCTCAAAAAAATACCAACTTGCTGCAGTTGACTCTGTGGAAAGCAGAGCAAAAAGAATTATTAGTAGTATTTTTATAATTTTTTTCTAGCCATCTCTGGCTATATAAGGTGTATCTATTCAAAAACGAAATATTTTAAGAGAAACATCTATATGTGGTAAAAAAAGCCATATCAGCGAAAACAATTTTTTTATCCAAGTGTTTTATATTTTTACATAATTATTATAATTTTAAAATTGCTTGAGACATTTTGCAAAAAAAACCTTAACTTACATATCTATGAATGACACGCCCGGACGCGGCGTCGGTGGCGGCACGAGCGCGGTGAATTTTGATAATTAATGAGTATTAATCATCAAGTAATTTAAAATTATTTAATTTTTTATATAATATACTCAGATTAAAAAAAAAAAAAACGTTTCCATGGCTTCTTTACCACCTATAGGTGTATCTCTTAAAATATTTCGTGTTTGACTAGATACCCTATATAGGCTTCACAAGCCATCTCATCGGCGTAATATTGCTCACCTGTCGGTCTTCTGCAGACCGTACTTTGGAGAGTATGCGCAGGAGCTCCACAACCCCTGATCCCACCATCTCCCTTTCACTACCGGACTATCCCTTCCAGTCGTGCTAAGCGTTTCTCGTCCACATTTATTATGCGCACGGTCATAGCGTGGAACTCTTTGCCAGCGTCCTTGTTCTCTACCACGTATAACCCAGCCTTCAAAGCAAGAGCGAACAGACAACTTCGGGGCTTGTTCGCTCCATCATAGATCTCATCCATCGCTTACCACCAGGCGAGGTCAAGGTCAAGAGCAGGCCCATTTCACAATTTATAAAATCAAGTAGCTACTTATCTTCCGAACCATATCAAAATTATGAAGATGAATAATTAACAAAAATCGCTTTCCTGAGAAATAAAATCATCAAGAAGATACTACTCCACTCCAGACTCTTCTACTCTAGATTCTACTTCTACTTTTGGACTAACCAAAAACAACCACAGATGTAATTCAACGCATCTCATCAAAACTATTGACAACAATTTGAACAGAACAGTAAGTATATTTTAATACGGGACACGGTCGACAATGTACGGAGAGTTATTCTCTTTATAGTGCTACAAAAAATATAGATGCAGAAGTTCGGCTCCATACAATGGGCGAAAACGCACACAAACAAAGACATGTTTCACGTACATAGAGTGAAAGTGCACTTACCTTTTTTTTGTAGGGCATCTCGTAGTTGACCTTGAGAGATCGTGACTACTTATTTATTTATTTATTTGTTTGAAATCACTAAAAAAGGATACACAAATCCATTATAAATCATATTAATACGAAAGGTCCTTTTACATGGGCTCAATTACAGGAGTCCACATCATGCACATATGTATAACTAGGTGTTAACAGGATAAAAATAATAAGTAATAAAAATAGAGAAAATAAATGTAGAAATCAGAAGAAAAAAATAAAAACAGAAAAACATTTCAAGACAGAGCATTAATCAGAGCAGATAATAATCATTCCATATTGATTGAATATTGAAGATAATAAACATTGTTACATACTTAACCGGTCAAGCTTGGAGGGAATTTCTTAAAATACTAAGCGATTGCACGCTTTGTGCCCCGTGGGGTATGGACATCAGCTTAGGGCGTCGCTGGGCTGGGACAGCAAGATGGGACATGCTGGATTAGATCTGGATAGCGCACTCGCGACTGGCATTCGGCTGAGATCGCCGTACGTACGCGTCTATGTTACTATTTCATAGCTTAGCAAGGAGAGCAGCACATCACCCACTTGATTGCCATACAGAGATTAAATACTATCCACTTTGTGGAAACTGTTACATGTACTACAATATGTTTTATATAAATAAAGATTATTATTATATGAGGGGCCGAAGCCAACTCGCAGAGGCCCCTTAGATAATTTTAAATGGAATGAGGCACTAACCGACGATTATCCCTGTACGCACTATGCAAGTGAACCCAAGGTCAATCCCCGGTTGGTGCAGGATTATTGCAGGATATGGAAACAAAGATATTGGACTATAGGTTTTGGGTGGCTAAATGGACTGGTTACCTAAAACTATGGAAGGACTATGGCCCCTGCCTGATCAATGTTTTATTGTCACGGATAAAATGGCAGGGGGTGACTTGCACACTCATTAATGGGCCTCCGGAAACAGTCGCTAGCACTTAGTGTCGTATAGCAACAAGAGGGCAACATATCTTGAGGAGCTTGAGGACTGGAAAAATATTCCACGACTATCAGAACAATCCCAGAGCCAGGAAGATGGTCAATATCCCTATCAGCACTTACTAGAATACTTCCTTCCTCCGAGCACGGTTGCTCTTGCGAATCTCTCCCTACTCAAGCCGGCCAATAAAGGCAAGAATGAGATGGGAGCTCATTTCTTCATCAGTGTTCACTCTAGCCGGCCAATAAAGATAAGCCAGAGATGAGGAACATGACTTCTCCCGGGAGATAGGGTCGCTACTGCCCAACAGCTCGCCACATGCTGGCCTGCAGGTTTTTGTATCTCTCTTGGTCTGGATCCTCACCTTAGACCTAGAGTTCGGAGCGCGCAAGCCCCACCACGATGTCAACGTAGAGATACGTTATAATGCGATCTCCAATTTTCGCTCTTTGTATGGAACCGACCTTCTGTAGGAACTATTCTGTGGCAGTACTACTCGAAACTGCAACGTAGCTGGCATTAAATCATTTTCTCGCATGCTGAATATTAATAATGTGGCTCGCAACTGGATGTGGGACTATGGTGTACCATTATCTGATCTGCGCGATAGATAAATGTTGTATAAGATTTTATTGTCCCTTTGTTACGTGGTTATCTGGTTCCTGTTCTACCTTGAGTGGGTTATATGGCTGTACATTTTAGAATGAAAGGGATGGTGTTGAATAATTATTGTTTTGAGATTTGCCTTTGGTTTAACATTTTCTCATGGGTTTTAGGAAGGAACCCTTATAGTTCGTCCACGTCCATCTGTCTGTCTGCGGCTTAGCTCAGAGACTCTAAATTTGGCATGGGTATACATAAGTAATCACGTCGACAAAGTGGTAAAATAAAATCATGAAAAAAAAAAATTACAAAACTAACGTACCTCCTTTGTGCATAAAGTGGGGATGATATTTTTTTCACGTCTATCTCATGGTGTGGGGGCCCGGGTATCTTTTTATTCTCGTCTATCGTTGGATAGGCCGTTCAAAAATATTACGGGTCTGTGAAACGCATTTTTTTTGTTAAAGTCAACCCCCCTGCCAGCTAATTGGTTGTTTATGGTTATGTGAAAAAATATATTTTAGTGATATTTATTTTAGAAGCATGTATGTATTTAAGTATATTCTCTTAATGTATGTTTATATTTAAATTAGTGAATAGTTTTTGATTTTATGTATTATTCTTTCTCTTCTACTTTTACACACGTTGTCTACGTCTGATTACCTACTCTCCTATCGCAGGTATACTGGAAGAGATTTTTTTAGAAATAAGCATTATATTTGTACATATTTTTCTGTTTCTCTCTTTTTATCTGTTTATCTGTGTGTAGATACATAAGCTGTCAAATAAAATAAATAAATAAATAATAACGAAATTAAAAGGAAAACTATCACAGCTAAGAACGCTTTACAAGTTAACGAGTAATAGTCGATCAACTTATATTTGCAGTTAAAATGTATAAGAGAACATGTTTTTCAACTACAATGTTAAGTTTGTTCTTGAAATATATTTTTTTACAATTAATAGATTCTGTCATTTTGAAAATGTATTTATGGATTTTCCGTCTTACATCTACATAGCATTATTACAAGGCAACCTATTGCGATCGTGGTAGTGGTTGGTAATGTTAATAAAAACTGGTGATTTACAAACCAAAAATGACACTTTTATTTAATCAACACTGATAACAATTCGAACACACTAATTATAAAACACAATCACACTCGAAGATCGCTTGTTCGCTTATTCGCTTCGACTGTCCCTAGTCGGGTCCTTACCGGTATTATATAGTCCTTAGAAAGTTCCAGAACCTTGTAGTAACATCTAGAATGTTCGATTACATACCGGTCCCTACTGACCAGATGTCGGAAAGTTCTAGAAAGTTCTCGAGTCTACTAGTTCTGCTATTCGATACTAGATGGCGCTAGTGGTACTTAAACTTGTGTGGCGCGTAACAGTAATATAACAGTAAGTTTTTTGGAATTCTATAAACACAGCCCAGGGGCTTTCACGTAACCTTTTATAAGTACCTGCCATATTTTCTATTAAGGCAAAAAAAATAATAAAAATCCTTTCATATCCTTAAAGAACAAGTAGGAAGGTAGCTACAAGTAATTGAAATCGAATAAATGAAAATACAGAAAAATAAAAAAAAACAACAATAGTTTATTTTTAGGTAATTATCAATTGTGGAAATCGTATCAAAAACACATGTAAAATCAATTATTTGTACTTTATAATACTTTATCCAAAACCAATGATACGATTTAAATTGAAACTGTTCTTCATAGACATCATCATCATATTACGACTACTTTGCAATACATGACAAAATAATTGAATGTTTACTCTTCAATACACAATGTCGTAGTCGCGTCACCACCATGATATTTGTTTAACACTTTATCATTTATTCACGTCACTTCTTATAATGTCCATAACTATTGGGATAGATACTACCAGTGGGGTATCCAGGATATCCAGAATTGTATGTATGTGGGTACAGGCTACCAGTTCCACTTAGCCTGGATTGTGGATATCCCATTTGCATTGGTGAAATACCTGGAGATGCATATCCTGGCTGTATGTGTTGAGCGTAAACTTCAATAGCAAACTTATATCCTCGCAAAATTGATGGACTCTTTAAAGCTATTGTGACAGTCTTGCTACCAAGTCCTCCAGCTTCTATGTATGCTTCTCCTTCCTTATCAGGTCTCAGATCTGTGATGTATACAGCGTTTATTAGTTCGTGGTTCGGACTGCTCACCATCACATCGTCCTCCCTCCGCCATAAAGCAGGGTCCGCAATTTTAACAGCACTGTATATCTTCTTCGAGTATGGCGTTGCAAATCCAAGCATTATATCGTTGGATTCCACTGATGTTATATATAGCAACGAAATTAACAATATTAAGGTTTTAAAATACATTTTTGGTTTAGTTTTAGGCTTTAACAAAAGAAATATTAAACATGATACTTAAACGAATACTGGAATACAAATGAATAGATCAGGAAATATGGTGATTTTATATAGCACACAAATTAGCACAATATGATGTCGTATTTTCTAGTTCACGGCAATTCACAAGTTTCTATATATGGTTCAACATCTTAAACGTATTTCTAGGAAGTTACGTAATATTATTATGATGAGTTCTATACTGTTTGTATTGTACCTACTTCTTATTAGTATAACAAATCATATTTACGCTGTTTAGATCCATTCAGAGAAACAATCTGAAGAAACAATATATGCTGATGCAACTTTTGTTACACAATTAATATTTCAATTGCTTCCGAGTCAGTTCTAACTTCATCATCATTGAGACCAAACGCATAATGGCTTTTAAGATTATAATTTTAAATCTTATCTACATCGTTAGTATAAGTTGCAGTGATTTTTTTGCTGGATTTGCAGATCTGAAATCCAAATCAATTTATAGCATGAGCTTTGAACAGGGCCCAGAAGTTTGGATGAAAGTTGTAAGTTTTACTGTGAATTGTTCTAAAAATGAAGTGATAAATGCCATACAAATTCTGGATTTAAGGGCTGATAAAATGGGTGAAATTGGCCTATTGGATGGTGGTATTGGCACTCAGTTTGCAGTCTTAGAGCTGTTTAGTCCAGGAACTTACGTGGGTTTGACGTTTTGGGTGGAAGTATTTGCGTTACCAGCGAGCCATTTTTTGTATCATTACGGATGGTAACGGAAATATAAAATTTATTTTAACGGGGTGTTTAATATTGCAGATAATAAAATGATAATAATTTTTTAAGCCTTTTATTTTTAAAGTCGTTTTTTAGCTTCAAATTAATTAGTAACATCAGTTTTTAGTGCCTCAGCTAAGAGTATTTTTGAAACTTTTTCTGTTTTTGATTCATTTAGTTCATCTCCCACATGTCATTATTTTCATAAAATAATCAGCCTATATGATGTTTCCACTGCTGGGACACAGAGCTCCTCTCTGTGAGAGGGAATGGGCCGTAATTCACCATGCGGGTCCAGTACGAGTTGGTGGATGTAACAATACCTTCGAATATTTGGTTATAGGACATGCTTCCTCACGATGTTTTCCTTACCGTTTTGAAAGAATTGGTGATGAAATAATTTACACAAAGTTAAGTACCTGCTGTACTGTGTGGTGCCGGACGTAAAGAATAGCACCACCCTATTTCCTCCCGTGGGTGTTGTAAAAGGCGACTAAGAGATTTACTAGAGAATGGGCAGCAGCGTTCTCTATGCATTTTTAACACCATACTGCGATCACCAACCCGCCTGCCAATCGTGGTGATGATGGCAACCCCTCTTTGGGGGAGAACTATGTTCAGCTGTGGAACTCTTTTGGCTGAAATGATGATGAAAGTGCCTGCTTGGGATCGAACTCACCATCTACAACTCGTCTACAAGTCGCGGCTGTTACGACTGGGCTACTACTTATTTTAGTATACGCTCTGAGTAGAGGTGGGTCATTGAAGATTTTTTGGTTAATGTAATTTAACTGTTAATCATTAATGGTCAACAGGTTAAAAAAGCTGTTAAATTATTAACAGGTTTTGAATTGTGAAAAATGTATCGTTTGGAAATATTCGTTTCGCATACTAGTGGATTTTCAGAAATTAATAAAATTATAGTGAGTTGAGCCGTTGACGTATTTATTAGAAGCTTTAGAAGCATTTTACTAACAACAGTTTTTTTTTTGGAACGTTTTTTTGTTCGGTATCGTTTGCGTTTCGTTTTTGATTCTCAGAAATTAATAAAATAATGTTAATAAATTATAGTGAATAATAATCCGTTAAGCCGTTTTGCAGATTTTATTTTTACTAATGAACCAATGCGTCTTGTGTGTTGACGTAAATTAACAGCTAATATTTTCATCCTGTTTTTTCATTGATGATTAACAGTTATCTCGTTGACGAATGAAAAGTCGTTAAAAAAAACCGTTTATTGATTCAACGACCACCTTAGAGCTCTGAGATATCTCAAGAAAACTGTAAATAGGAACCTATCTAAAATTTTTGCGTACGCACGACATAAATCGAACGATGTTAAGAATACTCCCAAAACTACAGGATATGATTTATTATGTTTGCCTTCACTTGTCTCGCTGATATCGGGATTTCTTCGGCAAAATAGAGATGTGTTATTCAGATATCGTGACTCCGTATAACTATGTAGCTTTTGTGTTTGGGCTCGTAACAATAAAATAAATGTATGTGCTGTATAAGAATGCGTTGTTTTGGTTGCAATGGTTTTTTATACGGCCACATTGGGAGTGAAAGGGTTCCTTTATGTTTTTGAAGTGTGTTAGTGTCTTAAGTATAGTGTTATTCTTGGCTTTGTAAAGGGAGTTTTGTTTGGTATTTTTGGGATGTGTCTGTCTATCATTTTGATAAAGGATTATTGTGTTGGGAATGTATTCAAGGTTACTGAGACAAAAATCTGTTGTGCGCTGTTGAATAAATGAATGTTAATGTATTGGAAATGATGCAAAAGTAGCTGAATATAGATACTATGAGCCTTTATTTTTGGGTGGGAAATTATCAGATAACTTCTCCCGCTCTGGGTGGAGCGAGAGGGCGTGTCAGACTTTTACTGAAAAAAACCCACCCGTGTTCCTTCAGTTGCCTGTGTGCCAGGGCCACGGTATCACTTTCGGATAGACCCGCAACCCTGGCAGGCATCGGTCCTAGCGGACCCCGTCAGTGCTTGCTGACATTTCTTTGAGGCGCACGTGGAACACAACGCGCCGTCGACCCGGGCCTGGTCCTTACCGGACGGCGAGCTACCCATAGCTCGCAATCCGCAAGCCCGCGCCTACGGTGGCCGGGAATCGGTTATCAATTCCCGCCGCCCAGTACACACAGTGAAATAGGTATACATACGATATAAATGTATTGAGTACAAAGGTACTCAATACTTTTATATTACAGCAGTCCTGCGACAGGAGAAATGGAAAAGAAATGTAGACAATAAATAGTGTGTGAGAACAAGAAGAGAACAATATTTTAGCAAATAAATTTGTTAAAATATATTAACCTACTAGCTTTTTCCCGCGGCTCGGCCCGCGTGGATGTCGGTTATCACGTAAAAAAGTAGCCTATGTCCTTCTCCATATCCCAGGCTATATCTCTGCCAAATTTCATGACGATCGGTTCAGCGGTTTAGGCGTGAAAACGTAACATACAGACTGACAGACAGACAGACAGAGTTACTTTCACATTTATAATATTAGTATAGATATATAAATACTAGCTTCTGCCCGCGACTTCGTAGATGTGAAATTTCTTGTTCCCCCGTTCCCCAATTCGTTCTCGAGGTATCATCAAAAAAGTAGTTCTGTACAAAATGTATGAGAAAGTGAATTTTCTACATATTTTTTCGATGTGAATTTTTGCATGTATTCATAGTTATTCTGCTATTCTGGGCGGAAACAAATCCAAAAAATCCAGAATCATAAAAATAGATTCAGCCGTTTCTGAGTTATAAATGGTGTAAATAACCGGACTTTGTTTTGTATTATATATTATACTAGCTTTTGCCCACGGCTCCGCCCACGTGGATGTCGGTTATCGCGTAAAAAAGTAGCCTATGTCCTTCTCCATATCCCAGGCTATATCTCTGCTAAATTTCATGACGATCGGTTCAGCGGTTTAGGCGTGAAAACGTAATATACAGACAGACAGACAGATAGACGGACAGACAGAGTTACTTCCATGTTTATAATATTAGTATGGATATATGTATATATAAGACGAAAATATAAATTCATCTTTCTGGCTTTTGTACTTTTTGTTCGGCTCCTAAGGGTCGTAGCGTGATGGTACATAGCTTGTAACCTTCCTCAAGAATTGGGCTATCAAATGCAAAAATAATACCAATTCGTGTTCCAGAGATAAGCGCGTTCAAACGTTCAAACGAATAAACTCTTCATCTTTATGATATTAGTATAGATTTACAAGAATATATTCTATTTACAGTTATTGTCAGAATAAATAATACGCAAAGAGATGAGTTGGAGTCAATACATTTGTGATATTAAATCGCTAAATCAAGAATACTCTAAGCACCACATTAACTTAGATAGAAACACAAATAGCATGTTTAGAGAGTTGGTGATACCAACGTTTGCTCTTTTTTTTGAGCAAAATTACGTATTAGTGCTCCTTTGTAAAAAACATGTGTCATAACGTATACAACATAATGGTACATCACGCCTTGTTTCCTCGAAGGGCTAGGCAGAGTTGTACATATAGTAGGTACACCTACTATATGTACTGTCACTGGGCAAATCCAGACTCTGGCCTGCCGCTGAAAAATTCCAGATGAAAAAACTCAATAACACTTTGCCCGATCTGGGATTCAAACCCAGGACCTCTGCTCGGAAGTAGCGATCAGTGAGACACTCCAGTAAAGCAATGCATTACACTTGATAAATTTGTGATTGATACGGTCTATATATATATAGAGCACGTGAACTTTAAAATTAATCATAGTTATTTGTTATGCAAGGCTGCAAAGTTGTTTTTTGGCGCGAGTACTTGTACTGAAATCTGAGCAAGCGAAGGATTCTAGTATTTAATCCCAAGCGAAGCGAGTGATTCAAATATAGAATCCTGAGTGTAGCGAGGGTTTCATGGGTACGAGACGCAGAATAACTTTGCTGCCGAGCGAAACATAACTTTTCATCTCACTACAGTGAGGAAAATGCTAGGTGCAAGAAAAAAAAAAGGACCGCTTGCATTAGCGACGAAGATATTTTAACACCAGCAGAGTTAGCTCTGCAGGTGTTAAAATATCTTCATCACTGCTGGACTCGCTCATATTTTAATATTTTTTACGATTTTATCAAAAGACAAACCAAAATGATGGAAAGTGAATTGAATAAAGATAATTTAAAAAAGTTTTTTGTTTTTTCAATCCAACAGTCGTGCTGGCCGGTGCGATTATTCTAAAAAAGAGGTTAGCGGACTGAGATGAAATAAGTATTAATGCATTTTCAGTGGATTGGCGGTATAGAGAATGATTGAATAGAAAGGTTCGAATTTTAAAAACACTTTCCACACTAGCGGATAAAATGCAGTTTTGCACTCAGATTTCGAATGTTAAACAGAATGTTTCAGAGCTTGTGAGGTGACAAGGGTATTCATCATCATCATTTCAGCCAAAAGACGTTCACTGCTGGATATAGGCCTTCCCCAAGCACCGCCACTTCGACCGGTTCTCTGCTTCCCGCATCCAGCGGATTTCTGCGGCTTTCACAAGGTCATCGGTCTACCTTGTGGGAGGCCTTCCCACGCTACGTCTTCCGGTACGTGATCGCCACTCCAGAACCTTTCGACTCCAACGACCATCTGTTCTGCGAGCAATGTACCCTGCCCATTGCCTGCACACACCAAGAAAGAAGATGGTATTTTTGGGTTCCATTAGATACCAAACCAAAGCAGCAAATACCCATCGTTTTTGAGAATTCTTCTTCTTAGAGTGCCATTGGTAATCTAAATGGACTCTGCCTAGAATTCAGCTACGTGTTTGGCGCCATCACTAGCGTCCCATCGTTTGTGGAACAGCACCACAAACATTATTATGAGAATAAACACATGATCATTATCGGTCACGTTATAATGTTATTATCAATGTGCAACGTGTCCTAAGATACTTCGGCCAACAACATGGTATCAGGAAAGATAGAGAGCAATAGACCTAGAGGTCGAAGCCCAAAGGCTGGTCGGTTCAAATATCTGAGCGCCGCACTCCACCAGACCACCGATCGTAACAGATGGAGAAATACCGTTGACAATTTGCAACGGAGCCACGATTCTCGTAGTGAGAGAACGATTGAGAAGAGAGATAATGATATAGCGTGTTTTTGCGAGCTGGAACTTCCATAGCACAAGAATGACTCGCACTTGAACGTTTTCACTACCTATGTCAAACATCAAATTGATGAAGCTGGATTGGTTGAGGCCTCCTCTCTCATGCACGAAGTTGTGGGTTAAAATCCGGGTAAGTACCAATGTGACTTTTTCAATTCTTTCAAACTTTCCGAGATTATCTTGGACATTACTGACATCGGTGAAGGAAAACATCGTGAGGAAATCTGAACTTTTAGTTAATATAAGTTTGATATCACCAACCCTGCTTGACCAAGCGTGGTGATCAATACTCGAGCTTTCTCTGTATGAGAAAAGGCCTTTGGCCCGCAGTGGGACCAAAATAGGCTTGTGTTATAGGAGGCTTACCTTAATAACTAAAATGAACGTTTTATTTCAAAATTCCTATGACATCTGCCGTGGTATTCTGTACAGATCTCACCATGAAAACTGAGGAGAAGTGTGCTGTCATTCCACCTCTATGTTGCGGATTGACACTAGTTAGGTACAGCATTGCTATTCTGTAACCATCTCACCGTGAAAACTTGGGTGAAGTGAGCGTGGAGTGAGCTGTCAATAGTGTCAATCCAAAGCGTCAGATGGAATTGAATGTCACTTCAAGCTCACTTCACTTATGTTTTCACGGTGAGATAGATACAGAATAGCACTGCAGCTCACTTTAAACTCACTTCACCTAACTTTGTTTTGTTTTCACGGTGAGGTACGTACACAATAGAGCGGCTGTACTCACAAAACAAAATGTTTTCACGCCTGAACGAACACAAGATTCAATCAAAAACAGCAAGCAACGTAGGGACTTCAGACTTCTTGAGACTTCCATAAGTGCCCGGCGTTACTCATCGAACGTACAAACGCAAGGTAAGGCAACATCTAATATGCTCACACTAACACTAAGTCCTTAGCAGTATTCACAAAAGAGAACGCCCACGGCTATCCTCCACACCCCAAATAGAACAGAAGGCCAAAAGGCTCCATACAACGAGCGAAAACGGGAGCATTCATTTATTTATTTATAGTTAATTAAAATGGTAGACAACCGATTACATTATTATAGAAACATAAAATAAGATGAATATTGTTTTTTTTTTTTGTATATAACTTAATTAAAACTAACATGGAATAGTGGACTCCCATGTATATATTTTCTCTCATAGAACACCGGACATATACGCATAATTTTACCCAATTCATCCGCAAACACATCACATTCAGGGTTGGCAGTCAGAAAAGCTTTGAGCATCTTCAAAGTACGATACACTGGGGATTTAACTCTGGTGACAGTTTTGGATGACGGTTGCGCAAACAGATTATGCCGGTGACTTGGACTGTTTCCGATGTGTGACACGTGTGGCTCGAGTGCTAGCGCACTCGAGACTGGCCTTGAGATTGTCTGTGTGTACGTGCGCCTGTTTTCGATCGTTGTGAGGAGCCGACCTACTGTTCTAATCTGTGGCCACACAATGAAGAACTTGTTAAGTTATGCAGTTAGAGGAAATTGAGTGTGTGAGAAGATAAGCGTAATAAACGACATTCATTTTTGTTTTTAGTTTTCTTGGGTTTGTTAAAATGCAGTTTGGAGGATTTTGTTTGAGTGCTTTGGTACTTAATGATGATTTTGAAGATACACGTGATTAATCTGATTGAAGTAGATTGAAGTCGAATCATTCAGTTGTCCATTAAGTCCTCATGAAATAAAAAGTCTTATAATTTTAAGAAAGAATTTTCCCGCAATTCTACATATTCTAGCCATGTGTTATTTAGGGCCGGTTGATTCAAACGGTTGGTTAACGTAACATACGTACGTCAAATAATAACGATTACATATGATGGACGTTCGTTAAATACAAAGCGTTGTTTCACTGCATACGAAACCGATCGTTAAAGTTCAAATGTAAAAGAATAAAATGACGTTAACCAGTGGGTGACACGTTAAGGGCATAATTTTGAGAAACAACGCTTTTTTTGATTTGACGATAGTTAGCGCCATTTATGACGTATACGCGACGTCAAGTGGACGTGAAACAACCCGCCCTTAGTGTGTCTCTTCAGGATGAAAATTGCTTTATGGTTTCCAAGTAGCGAACTATTTAATAAAGTTTAAACAAAACCCGTTTCGTACTCGTAATTTACCTGTTTAGAGAACCAAATACTCAACAGGTACTCATATTATTTTTTTATAACTGATTGGGCCTGTTCTTGACCTCGATTTCGCCTGATGGAAAGTGATAGATAAGGTCTATGATGGAACGAGCGTGCCCAGAAGATGCCTGTTCACTCTTGCTTTGAAGGCAGATGGGTTATATGTGGAAGGGAACACACGCTTGCAGAGAGTTCCACACTTGGGCTGTGCGGATAACAAATGTGGAGGAGAAGCGCTGAGTACGACTGGACGGGATATCAACCAAGTGCGGATGGTACCCTGTAGTACGTCTGATAGTCCGGTAATAAAAGAGGGATAGGGATGGGTTAGGGATATGGATATGGTGGGATCAGGTCGTGGAGCTCCTGTCCACACTCTCCGAATAAACTGTATATTATTATATCGCGAGATTCGGATAACCAGCTCTATACAATTCCCTAACCAATCCAAACAGTAGGAATAATATTTTTATTTTCACTGTATCCAAGGGATTCCCAGCCAGCATGTTATTGCAGCCCCACTGGGGGGCGAATCACAATGTAGAAAAATATAAAAATATTTCTACTACCCCACTGTTTTGGAAGTTAATTCGTTTTTCGAATCTATCTGCTTCTTATTTGTAGTTGGATTGTTGCCAAAATGTATGTGAATTCGGGTGTCGTTGTGTAGCGTAAGAATAAATCTTGTTTAGTTGTTCGTTCACGCCCTTTCTTCTTTAAGATGGAGTGGTTTCACAGTTGTCTGTGAGTTATGCAGTAGTTTATTGACCCTTAAGTTTTGCAGGGCAAATGTAGCTTGTACTATGTTTTATTTTTCTTGTTTCATGGCTTGTTAGGAAACAGTGTCTTGATCATCATCTGCGTATCCTTTTCCCAACTATGTTGGGGTTGTCTACCAGTCTGACCGGATATATTTTACATGGAACGGCTGCCTATGTGACTTCCACAACCCAGTTATTGGGTAATACCAGTAACCACCAATACCAATACGAATTTCCCCTAGATAAAAAAAAAAAAATATTTCTCAGCATTACAAGTTACAATTATACAATAGGTACATGACACGTATTTCAAAAATTTTGTAAGACTGGTTTTGTCAGACTTTCGGGCTTCTGACGACCCGTTACGACTGTCAAAGATCAAAGAGTGACAGGGCCCGTTCTTTCCAAGGCACGGAGGGGTATTGGTACGTAAAGATGGTCACCCATCTACGGACCAAACCCTGCAAGCGTAGCTTAACCTGATTCATCGACCCGTGTGGCATTTATTACTTAGCTCCTCAAAAAGCACAGACAACAGAAACAGTGTCTTGATGAGGATGAATAAATGAATGATGAAGTACCAGTTAAAACTGAGATATAGGTGAAAAAACTGTCTGTTTAGGATTAGCTGGTAATCCAACATACTCATCCTTCCTAGATTCAAAAATATTATTATAACTTAAGGCTGCAGTCTTGCAAAATTTACTCGCGGCGAGTTATTTGCGCAAATTTGTTTTTTTTTTATAAACAAAATAATGAAATAATATGAATTATTATTATTATTGCACATAAATAAACATAATATAGAAAGTATCTATTCAAACACGAAATATTTTAAGAGATATACCTATAGGTTGTAAAGAAGCAATGGAAACAATATTTTTTAAATCTGAGTATATTATTTAAAAAATTAAATAATTTAAAATTACTTGTTATGATTATTAATTATCAAAATTCACCGCGCTTGGGCCGCTACCGCCGCCGTCGCCGCGTCCGGGCGGGTGATTCATAGAATAAGTAAAATTTTGGAAAATGCAACTCCTGTACAAAATATCTCAAGCAATTTTAAAATTATAATAATTATGTAAAAATATAAAAAACTTAGATAAAAAAAAAAATCGCTGCTATGGCTTTTTTACCACTTACTGAACCATCTATAGGTGATAAAAAAGCCATAGCAGCGATTTTTTTTTTTCTTTTATCTAAACGAAATACTTTAAGCCACCTCTTAAAATATTTCGTGTATGAATAGATACCTACACCTTATATATGTAGTAGCTAGTTTTTTTTTTAAGTTCCTCGAGGTGGATTATGTTAGCTAAAGCGTACAGCTCTTTCTGCCCAACAACATTTCAAGTTATGTTTGTGCACCTACTTTAGAGTAATCAAGAATTATTTTCAAAATCTGTGCAGCGCATAATTAGCTGAACATTCTCGTCTTCAAAATGCATTAATATTTTTTTTCTAATTATCTTTTATTTTTTTTTATTTCGGAGGTCAGAAACTCATCAAAATTCTCGGTTTTTATTTCTTAATAAACAGTTTTTTTTTCATAAAAAAACAATGCATCGTATATATGTAATAATTATATTATGGTATAAACGAGAAAAAAAATATTATCCCCACTTTACATATCTATACTTTACATATAGGGGAGGTCCCCTAAAAAATATTTTTCTAGATTTCATTTATACCCATGCCAAATAACAGCTTACAGTCTTTGAGCTAAGCTGCAGACAGACGGACAGACAGACAGACAGACGGACATGGCAAAACTATAAGGGTTACTTATTATTTATTTATTTAACAATTTATGTACAGACATCATAAACAGCCAAAAAGAAAGGAACAGAAAAATACGTACAAAGGTGATGCTTATTTCTAATGAAATCTCTTCCAGCATCCCTTCTCTTCTCTTATTCTGCTATTCCTTGTTGACTACGGAACCTTAAAAATGAGTGTGTATAAAAAGAAAAAGCAAAAATAATTACACATAATCAGCCCCACTGTTCCCACTGCTGGGGCACAGGTCTTCTCTCTACGAGAGGGAGAGCTTTAATCTACGGTCGGGTCAGTAGAAGTCATATGTCTTCGAATTCGTGGTTCTAGGACATGCTGGTTTCCTCAGGATGTTTCCCTTCACGGTTTTGAGTCCATAATAATTATGTATCACCAATTGTGAACTACTTTCAAAATTTGTTACGACCAAACTGTTGCAGCCTTTAAAAGAAGAGTAAAAGATCACTATCTTTCCAATGCGTCATAGTTGCATATTATTATGTACGAGTATTTATTATTTTCCACTACATTGTAGTTCTTAAGTATGTATTTGAGTGATATTTATTTTAGAAGTATATATGTAAGTATATTCTCTTATTGTATGTTTATAAGTAATTATATTAGTATATAGCTTTTTAGATTTTATGTATTTTTTTTCTTCTATTCTACTCTTACACACGTTGTCTACATATATCTACTTTCCTATCGCAGGATTCGCAGGTATGCTGGAAGAGATTTCATTATAAATAAGCATCACCTTTGTAAGTATTTTTCTGTTCCTTTTTTCTTGTCTGTTTATTTGTGTGTACATAAATTGTTAAATAAATAATATATGCCCAATAAAGACTAAATTATCACATTAAACAAAATAATGCATCAATGAGGAAGAACGTTAATAAAAATAGTAGCGAGTGTATTCCCCGAAGCGAAGCGACCATTTGTCATACCGAATGAACTGGCGAGTTCATTTGCGTACCAGTTGTTGCTACTACTGAGAATTATATCAATGGTCCCATGTAATGGAAAGCTAAGTTATTTATAGCACTAGGAAATACGCGATTATTTGCGCTTGGAAAAGGATTTAGCGGAAGTGTTGAGTTGGTTGTTAAAGATTTACCCTGCACTCTAACTGTTAACTTTAATCTAATGCGAGGTCATTTGATAGTCTGCTGTTATTTCCGACAACTAAGTTAAATAGAAGGCGAAGAACAGAAGGGGAGAAGGCGAAAGGGGAAGAGGGAAGGAGGGGAAAGGGAGGAAGAGGAGAAAGCGGGAATTCGAGGGAAAGGGGGGATTGGGGGGAAAGGGGGAAGGGGGAAAGGGGGGACGGGGGGAAGGAGGACAGGGTGTTATGGCGCAGCCTGGCAAAGGCCTATGTCCAGCAGTGGACTGCGATAGGTTGAGTTGATGTAAAACGAAGAGAGGCAGACCTTCAGAAGGCAATTGAAAAAATATCTGACAAATTTAGGGCAAGAACAGCTCGACTACGAGATGAATGGAAACATTTGGAGGAGGCTTTGACAGCTTCAGGCGGTCTTTACATAGAGGAGGTACTGACACATGATACTCACAAATATAAAGTAAAATTTTTATTTTAATGATAGCTCACTAACATACTTAGTTTTCTTTTTTTTATCTAGGGCTTCTCAGAATTGACCATTAGAGGTCTGTGGTGTACGAACCTCGGCTTAGGGCAGAGTCGGAGGGAGGACGGCAAGGGACTAACGGTGGCTGGATAAAATCATGGTTATGATTATTATCAGGGGAATTTAAAGCTACAGGCTCAGCTACAGCGCGGGCTGGCGTTTCGTTGAGCAAGGGTCGGGGAGAACAGTTTAGTCGGGGATTTCGCGATGGGCCTCGGCGGCGAAGTCTGAATGGCGGTCGTGTTTTATGTTTGCGAGCTGTACTGGTTTCCCTACTGCTCTCCTGGAGGAGAGTTGTGGGGTCATCTGGGTCGGTCAGTGCTAACATACTTAAACAATAAACTAAATTCTTATATAACTCTAGGGGTACCTTAAATACATCTTTCAGAAACGGGGTGTAACTCTGGAGGATGATCTTACCAAAAACAAAGCATCAAATATCTTCACATAAACCACTTTAATCAGCGACGCAAGCTTATGATTTAGTAATAGTAGTGTCATTGGCACATTTGTGTTTAGTGCAGACTAAGTTTCTGCATATGCAAAAGCGATCGTGGCGCGAATACGCGATCGTCGAGTGTATAATTATGTCACTTTTGTTCGGTGAACCTGAACACACCTGAATACGTGGTCGCGCCGACAGAAGGCGCATTCTGGTTTTACGAACAAAAAGCGACATAGTTTATATCACACGAATACGCGACGATCGCTTTTGAATAAGACGCGGGGTTATATGTCACTTTTTTTCGGTGAACCGTAAAGTGTGGTTGCACCAACCAGCGGCCGCCTTCAGGTTTTTCCGAAGATCTCGTATTCGCACGATGATCGGTTTTGGTTAGGATGCAGGGAAATAGTAATATGTAACTAAATAACAACAAACTACTGCTCAAAAAAGCATACCTACTTCTGCATCGTATTCTCGTGTCAGAAAGCCCTTGTAACCTTTAATGAAACCCTCGGAAAAGAAGACAATATGTTATGTTGAATGCTAAAAATTACAAGAAAAATATATTTTACAAGCTACACAAGGTCAAACCATCACCAAGGTTCTCTATGCATTTTTAACACCATACTACGATCGCCAACCCGCCTGCCAAGCGTGGCGATTATGGCAAATGCCCTTTTGGGGGAGGCCTATGTCCAGCAGTGGACGTCTTTCGGCTAAAATGATGATGATGATAATGACAAGGTCAAAATAAGGCAAAATACAACCCAAAAAACACAATAGGCACAAAATGAGTCAACAAAAATATCACGTTTTCACACAGCCCCATAGAAACCGTCGCAATCAAGCTAATAAGCCGAACCCCATTGAGTACCGACACATAAATCACTCCAGCACGTAGTGAATAAAGTCAAGGAATAGTCGCACGGATGAAAAATAACAGTAACACAAAGATATTAGATTTATGATATTTGTATACGACTGATGAATGGTGTCTGTGTAGAGAGAGAAGTGTATAGAGGTGGCAAGTCGGGAAATCAGGGAATTGTTGTTTTTCTTGTATCTACTGTGTATTCTGTTTTACGAGAAAGCTTTTTTATGGTATGCAGAGCTTTATGAATTTTGTACTAAATAGTTGCTTATTAACACTCAATACTAAACCTTAGTGTGGCCCGTGTGGTGCCGGCCATAAAGAATAGTAACCTCCCCATTTCCTCCCGTGGGTGTCGTAAGAGGCGACTAAGGGACTTACTAGAGAATGGGCAGCAGCGTTCTCTATGCATTTTTAACACCATACTGCGATTGCCAACCCGCCTGCCAAACGTGGCGATTATGGCGACCCCCCCCCCCCAGAAAAAGACAAGCACAAATAAAAAAGGTGCTTGGGGGAGGCCATGTCCAGCAGTGGACGTCTTTCGGCTGAAATGATTAAATCTTAATATTACTTTTAAAAGAAAAAAAAAAAAGAAAGAAAAAGTATTTATTGTGACTCGCAGAGGAAGATCACAAACTAAAAACACAATTAAAAAAGTATAAAAAAAAAAAAAAAACAGAACGAGACGAAAGGCCAATCTCAGCATGATGCTGCGACATTTAAAAATAAGTGCCGCAGCTTTGGTATTCTGATAGGGCCCGCTGTAATGTCACGTACTAAAATACATAAATAATTATCAAAGAAATAGGTATAATCATGTAAAATATTAACAATAAAAAAATAAAGTATTTTTAATCCGCGCGTCACTATCCGACGTAACTTCATTAAGGCTCGTACAGACTCGCGCGATATCGCGGGCGCGACAGGCAGCGACAAAGAAATTGTGCTACTAGTGTCGCGTCGCGCCCGCGATATCGTACCAGTCTGTACGAGCCTTTACTTGTCTGTGCCTTAAGTGTCTGAACTTAATTGAAGATGTTTATCATAATTATAATCATGGAGTGTGTTCGAAACGAGCCGGAAAGACGAGATTTGTTCATTCATCATCATTTCAGCCGAAAGACGTCCACTGCTGGACATGGGCCTCCCCCAATGGGATGGTTTGCCATAATCGCCACGCTTGGCAGGCGGGTTGGCGAACGCAGTATGGTGTTAAAAATGCATAGATAATGCAAAGTAAGTAAGTCCCTTAGTCGCCTTTTATGACACTCACGGGAGGAAATGGAGTGGGCCTATTCTTTACGTCCGGCACCACACGGTACGAGATTTGTTAGTGCTATTTAATAATATGTGCGAGACTGGGGTATGCAACAGTGTCCTTGCTGCTCCTGCTTCGGAAGCAGCCAGGATGCTGTACAGGCTCGTAAACATTGGAATTATTCGTAGAGGTAGATAATTTTAGTAGTCAATTTGTAACGATGAGAGTGGCATAATCTGTCTAGATCAAAACCCTGTTTAAATAAAAAAATAAAGTAAAAGTGTCCGACCGTCTGTATTTTTAATAAAACTCAAATTCAAAGCATTTATTTCAGTTAAACCATTTAGAGACACTTTTGAATTGTCAAAGGAGTCGGTCAGTCGGAAAGATTAAGCTAGTTGCCCATTCTAAAGCGCTGTGTCTTATGCAGAAGAACGAGCTAGACTCCATGGATACCCTTTAAAATTATATCATGTATGGGCCTGCTCTTGACATTGATTTCACCTGATGGAAACCAAAAAAACCGGCCAAGTGCGTGTCGGACCACACACAATGAAGGGTTCCGTCAATCAACAATCAATCAACTCGGCCTATCGCAGTCCACTGCTGAACATAGGCCTGTCCCATGTTGCGCCTCAACACCCTGTCCTCCGCCTTCCGCATCCAGTCTGTCCCAGCCACCTTTTTGAGGTCGTCGGTCTATTCTAGCTGAGGGACGACCCACACTACGCTTGCCGATACGCGGTCTCCACTCCAGGACTCGTCTGCTCCACCGGCCATCGGTGCTTCGACAAACATGGATTAAGTGTTTCGTAGTTAGGATGAATGAATCCCAAGAACAAACTTATCACTGTAGTTGAAAAACAAGTTCTCCCACACATTCCAACTGCAAATGTACGCACAATATTGAGAGATTTATCATGCTATTTTAAGACCATACACTTTTATAAGTTTTCCTGTAATCTATTAGCAGAGAACTATTTTCTGGATTTTTTTCAAAATTTTAGGCTAAGTAAGTTGAGCACATACATAAACTCATGCCTTCTTCCCATAAGTTCTTCCCATGAGTAGGCAGGAACTCTAGAACGCTATATGCTACGATCCTTACAAACTCTTTTTGCTTCGTTTATATTCATACATCTGGTCGCTACGCACCTGACCTTTCTGAAGAACATCACCAATTAGGTCACTATATGTTCTCCTAGGGCGTCCCCTCCCGGCGTTTCCACTCACATCTGCCTTGTAAATACCTTTTGTAAGTCGCCTTTCATTCATCCTCTCAACATGACCAAACCATCTAAGTATACTCTTTTAAATTTTTGTCACTACATAAAAAATACGTAATAGATATTATTCATAGCATAGCATAATCAGCGTATATTTTTTCAACTGCTGGGACACAGGCCTCCTCTCTGTGAGAGCCTGAAGTGAGCTATAATCCAACACGCAAGCCCAGCGTGTGTTGGTGAATGTCACATGTCTTCGAATTTTTAGTTCCGGACAGGGCGGTTTCCTCACGATGTTTTCCTTCACCGTTTTGAGAGCAGTAGTGATAAAATAATTTACATACAGTAAAAGTTTTGCCTGGGTTCGTAAGTCGCAGCCATTTCTACTGGGCCACCACTGCTCAATAGATCATTCGTAGATACAAAATCCTAATAAAATATCATTTGAATTTTCAAATAACGGTAGAACGGGGCTATTTGGATTTTCGGGGGTTATTTGGAATAAAGTAATTGTAAGATTTGAGTTGACATAAATTCTACCAAAACACCATGACAGCTTTTATTTTATTTCTAGGCTTGTTTACTTTTACAGTTTTTCGTACGAAAATCACAATTCGAATTTATGTCGACTCAAATTTTACAATTGCTTTGTTCCAAATAACCCCCGAAAATCCAAATAGCCCCGTTCTATGCTAGCGGAAGTAGGAAATATTATGATTGAAAATAATCCCCTAATTTATTAACATAAAATCCCGCTGCATGAGCTTCCCAATTAAAATTTAATAAGAATTTTATTAAAAGAACAAAAGCAGAAGATTCTACTACACAGATTGTTATAATTTCGCCTCAGGCCATAATTACGAGTATTTTTCTAAAAACGAAAAATTTAATTTTCAGAGCCGAATAAGTACGATTTTGGTTTTAACAATGAATAATAGATCTAAATAATTTTGTACCGTAGAAGTAGGTGTAAATATCTAGCTAACTTGTCCATTTGCTTCCTATTTCTGTGTGGAAACCTACCAAGACTAGCAGAATCTACACTAATATTATAAAGAGGAAAGATTTGTACCTATTTTTGTATGTTTGTAATGAATAGGCTCAAAAAGTACTGGGCCGATTTAAAAAAAAATCTTTCACCAATAGAATGCTACATTCTTCCAATTTGACATAGGCTACATTTCATTTTGAAAAAAATTAGGGATCCTTGGTAAAATTTGAACAATGTAACCGAAGGTGTAGAAAAATGAGTCTTAAAATGATAATTGTCTACCCCGTGCGAAGCCGGGACGGGCTGCTAGTATTTTATAATATTATAAAGCGTCTGAAATATTCCCCACAATTTACAACTCAGAATTCAAAGCTCTTTAAAACAAAAGGAAGTATTAGCAAAAGTACCCTCTAATAAAAAATAATACTTCCGATTTATGTCAAAGTGGAAATTATAGCAAAAAAGTTAAGTAATAAGAAAAACTGGTTCACTGTCATTCAAGTCCCTATCAAAGAGAATTTCTTCTTAGCTTTACAAATCAAAATATCAAAGGGGTGTCACTCAAGCATTTATAACATACACTGCCACATTCGTCGTATATCATTTTGTCATTTTGTTAAGTATATCCCTTAGAGATGATTGGTGTGACAGGTACAGTTGTTGACGGCGTTATTATTCTGAGTTGTTTTTGGTGAGTTTTTGGGACAATTTAATGTGTAAAGCCTAATATGTGGTACAGTGTGTTAAACTTATAATCCTAAGAATATAATTATGGAAAGGATAATATAGAAAACTAGCTGCTGCCCACGCAATATACAGGGTGGCCAATTTGAAAATATACAATAAAATTTTTGATTATTTTTATAAACGAAAATTACAGGATATTTTTTTATAATTAAATAATTATAAAAAAATATCCCGTAATTTTCGTCTCTACTCAGGCTTGGCAATTTTATACGAAAATTAAGATCAGCGTAATCTCCTTTTTTATACTCAAAAATGCGATCACTTTTCATTGTGTTTTTCATAAAATTTTCGCATACTTTGTTAGTTATCCCACTAACAAAGTCACAAATATTCTGCTTTTTGTAATCAAGATTGACCACAACACGTCCCTTTGGATGACCCCACACAAAAAAAGCCAGTACATGTCGCGAAATCCTCAATGATCAAAATGTTATTCATTACTCTTAATGATTTGTTAGAAAAATTGGTTCGTTTTTAAATTAGTTTAAGAACTTCAGGATAAAATTACTGAAAGTATTGCGGTGGTCATGGTCTTATAGACTGTGCATAACGAATATGCCGCATTTTAACTAAATAATAAACACCAAAAAACTCAAAATTTGGCTTTAAATCAGAATGGGGGCTAAATAAAGTTGTATACATCTTAATTGGCCACTCTGTATAAAAGTGTCTGTTTGTAATGAAACTTTTTTTTTAAATTCATCTTGTCGAAGCCGTGGACTGCAGCTAATCGAAAATAAAAGAAGCCTAAGTTACCTTTTATAACATCAGCTACCTGCTATGAAAGTCCCGTCAAAATCGGAAAAACCGTTTCGGATATTAGCCGGAACAAACAGACCGACAGAAACAATAAAAAATAAAAAATATTGTAGATAGATGTGAATAAGTTTGTATCTCATTTTAAGTAAACATCACCTATGTTAGTTCTTATGAGAAATAAAATTCATCAAACCTAATAGAGAAACGTAAAAAAAAAAAATACATTTAAATAAATATTACGTTTGAGAAAATAATGATTTATTTTTTTCCATACCTTGCTACTCGAGTACTCGTCTGTACCAATTTGAGCTACTATAAAAACACCTCGCTATTCTTTTCCAACATCATTTACCGATTCAAAATGGACGAGACATTCCTTACGTTTCACCGGGTCCTATCCTTCGCAGGAATTCCCATTTTCGCCAAAAAACACTGGAACTCCAAACCATGGTTGCTTTTGCAAATCTTTAACTTCATTATTGGTGGTTTCTGCTTTATTTTCACCACTGGTTTTGTCGCTACTAACTGCTCTGATTTACTTCTCTGTATCCAAGGGGCTTGTATCTGGACTACCGGTATCATCATGACGATTTCCTTGGGAGTCTGTCTCATATTTCGCAATCAATTTCGAAATTTCCTTGAAGAGATGGCCTTTAGAGATGCTATGTTGGAAATGCCGTTGATAAAGCATATCTTGCTGGTGCATTATGGCGGGGAGAAGATAGAAGAATTGAGAGACTTGGTATTTGGTACACAGGAGAAGGTATTTAAGTACACAAGGGTTCTTTTGAAGACGTACGTTGCTAGTGTATTCCTGTGTGCAACTTTGTACCTTTGCAGTCCAATTTATGGAATGATTGTTCGAGAGGATAAGTCTTTGCGGCTTTTAGGTAAGTTTGTGCTTTTAATATAATGCATAGACATAATTATAGCACAAAATATAACAAAAGACGTCAGCGTTGATGGTAGAAGAACTATCTAACGTCACCTCGTTCTGCAATGAAAAACAAAATGCCTACGAGAATCATTTAAGACAGGATGAAAGACATGTTTGAGACAACCAAGATAAAAGATAGATAGAATACTCTTTATTGCACACCATAAAAATTATTGTTTATAGGGCGCTACACACGGCTAAGATACTATATATATTAATTTAAAATATTTTTAAGATTTTAAATTAATATATATTAGGCCATCACAGACGACGAAGATACGATAATATATTGTAAGCTTTCGTCGCGACCGCACGTGTCCTGTGTTGAACCAATATACAGAGTGATTTAACTATAGCTCATGCTATGCTTAAGATGTTATGTTACGATAAATTCTCATATCGTTTATCTTACGATATGAAAATATGAAATAAATATTATCTTTGTCGTGTGTAATGGTCCATTGAATTGTATGGCGAGCGATATTGTATCTTAAGATAAAATATTATAGTATCTTAGCCGTGTTTAGCGCCCTTTAATTGGACAAGGGGTGACACGATGGGCGGTCTTATCTCTAAAAGCGATCTTTTAAAGACAACCTTTAAAAGATTATTTGTGAATCAATATTGTGGAGACTACATATTATTATAACATGCGAACATGGCCGCTAGCTTACCTCTAGATGTAAAGCTTTACTGGCGAACAACATCCGAGTTTTTAGGATTTCTTGTTTATCACCGTAACGTAAACACACTTCATGTGATATTTATTGGTCAGCTTTTAGGTCAATTTCACCTGTGTGCGTCGTCCTATTAACATTCACATTTTGCTGCCTGTTTGATAGATAGGAAAGAACAAGATCAACAGCTTGTCTACGAATTCCGCAGTGGTGTAATTTACAAATCAGTGTATTGTGGTCAAAGCAGTCAAATGCTTTTGAGAGGTCACAGAAATTGCCAATTTCATCCTTTGACTTCTCCCAGGATTCCAAAATATGACTGATGAATTTTACTCTAGTACTATCATTAGCTACAGTACTAACGTAGTAATTTTTTTCCAGCTTTCGACATGTGGTTCCCATGGAGTTTGGAAGACTACACCGTCTATATAGTATCGTTCATATTTCATGCTTACGCTGGTTATTTGTGTTGTATTGGTAAGTAAAAGATGAAGCTTTGACTAGCTTAATGGGGATACCCTCCTGTGTAAAGGATAACCCAATAATAAGGTTTAGGTTGGTTGCAAAACTTATTGCCCAGATTGCACCAGGCGAGGATATACAAATAATATCTTCACTAAAACTTTATGAACTCACATTACAATATATTTTATAGTTGTTCAGTGTATTTAAACGCGAGACTATAGCGCACGTCTTGAAGACCAGAGTAAATCTAAGCATTTATCAATGTCTACGTAAAGTCTTTGTTGAAAACGAATTTTTGGGAAATTATTTCCAGGTTACTTCGAGAAGGATTTCTATTGAAATCACGATGAATCGATCTAATATCAATTTGGTTTGAAGTCTTAGTGGAGGCTTAGATCCTATACCTTGGTAATTAAAGTATAAACAACACAATTTAATCAGTTGCAAATCTTGCACTTTAAGATCAAAAACCCTCGCGAGTAAGACCTCAGACAGACCAGGGAAGCTAAACTCATGCAATTTTATCAAAAAATCTGAAAATAATATCGTAAATATGGCGCCCAAATTCAATATTTCGTCGCGGGAGTACACACCGCAGCAGTCCACAAATGACACTAAAATAATTGAAAAATTCTTCATTACTACCTTAATAGAAAGAAAAATAAAATCAAAGCATTATTTTGTTAGAGAAAATGCATTTTAATAAAACATTTTAATTTTAAAGTCTGAATCTTTCAAAATAAGAACTTACGATATAAGTGTAGATAAAGTGTTTTTCCCTACAGCTTATCCAGGTCTCCAATCAACTATAATCCTTCTACTTGGCCAAGTAATACGACAGACAAGGTTACTGAAATTTATACTTTTACACATGAATGAACTGATACTGGAAGTGACTGGTGTTCAAGATGACAGATGGCAAGCATACTGTACCTTGGTTCTATCTCAGTGTATCGATCATTACGTGAAGATTAAGAGGTATTTATGACTTTATTTCAAGTCACTAAAAACTGTTCAGATTTTAGACAACATTTTATGGAAATAGGTTATCGTGGTATGAGGAATGAGGGAAATATCGTCAGAAAAGTTTTGAGTATGAATGTGCATGGCTATACCAGTAGGGGAAGACGAAAGAAATGGTGGATGGACGGTGTGAAAGATGATATGGATGATATGAAATTGTTGTAATAGTAGGTATGTGATTTGGAAATAGGAGGCATAAGAAAAAAAAAGAAGAACAAATTTAACAAGGGCAATGTAAAATATACAACATTTAACTAAGTTAAAGTGTGATTGGCGAAAAAATAACTAGAAGAATGAAAAAACAAGTATAACAGAAGCATTGAGTCAAATGGGAATAACTTACTAATCTTACTGATTGCATACCATGATCTCATGACTTCCATTCTGAGATACGGTATAGTTTTCTGGAGAAATTCTTACCTACGGAAACAGGTATACAAGGCCCAGAAACGTTGTTTTCGATGTGTGGTCGATGAAAAATATGAAAACGATTAATAGCTGTGTTCCAGTGTTTAAGTCTCTAAGCTGTTAACATTTCCGGCAATGTATATTTTAGAAATGACAATTTTTGTTAAACGTAACATGCATCTTTTTACTACAGTATTACAAAGTAGTAAGGGACTAATTAGCAGACTGTAAATACAGCTTTTAGTAGTTGAGAATTACAATACTGCATTACATAAAATAAAATTTTATTAGTAGGTATGGGATCTACAATATATAACAAAATACCTGACATAATAAAAGATGACACAATAAGCAATTTAAAAAAGAAGTTAACAGCATTATGGATTGAAAAATGTTACTACTCGTTTAACGATTTTCTCAATGTTTAAATTTATCCTAATGTAAATTTCTAATTTAAGATAGTTATAATATTTTTATGCAATTTAACATAGAGCAACTTATTTATTCATTAATGTTTGTATGCCTAATCTAAGTTAGATTGCACAGGGATTACAATCGTTTTTTAATACCTTATGTCATGTACCTAAAATCTATATAAATAAATAAACTTTACTTTACTTATAAAATCTCAGACGCTAAAGCACAAGATCAGAATCTAAATAAAAAAGTCTGGGAATGAAGATTTATTCATTGTTAATCCTGTAGCTTACATTCTAGAAACTTATTAAAATAAATTAGAAAACGTATACATCCCTACTCTTAATATTCCAAGCTGATCGAAACTTGCTTATCATTTAAATTTCAGTCAGAATCCAACATTATATGGTACAACAGCAACACATTTAAATTTAGAAGATATTATCGCTATAACCTTTCCAATAACAAACGAATCGTGAATCTAAATATCTGTTTTTATAGGTTCAGTAACCGGCTCAATGTTATCTGTCGTCCATTTTACTTAACATTGATATTAGTCGCTATAATGCTAGTATGTATGTGCTCTGTGAAAATCGCTATATCGGTAAGTAATGCAAACTTTAGTAATTACGATAATTAAATTTTATTGCTTGGTCCCTTTTGTATTAATAGCAGTTTAATTTTAGAATTTAACATGCCTTTCCATTAGAGATGTGCTGAGCTGAGTAGCGAGTGCTGTGTGTGATATCAATAGGGTCGTTTGATTTTAATAGTTTAGCGTAAGCTCTAATAGAAAAGGGTTCAACGAAGCTAAGTTTTTTACATCCTCGTTGAAGCGAATGATGGGAACTAGAGATGCACTAATAGTGTTGCTGTGTGAAGTCCGGAACAGAAGCCCCACTACCATATTACAAGTGATGCATCGCTTAGCTTGCGCCCGTGTCACCTCTAAAGCTAATGTCAACTCCAAACAATTTGATCTTACAGTTGTCGTTAACGCTTACAGAAAAGGGATTTCGTCTAGGCGTGTTAACTTCTATCGGCGTCACCCCACAAGTCGCGTCGCGGTGATTCGTAGCCACGAGGTCAAACTGCATCTTCATAGCACATCTCGACTTTTTTTATTTTAATCTCGTATATAGTTTCGTAGCTTAGCTCCAACCTCGCTCACCACTTAGCTAACTCGCACAATACGAGTATGTCTGGTGGAAAGGCATACTAAAGTGTGACGTAAAATATTTAAAAGTTAGATTTTATTTATTTATTTATTTAACAATTTATGTACACACATATAAACAGACAAGAAGAAAGGAACAGAAAAATAATTGAATAATTTTGTATAATTCTGTTTCAGAATTTTGAAATTTTAGTCATTGTAGAAATTATAATTGGGATTGATAACATTAAGAATTTTGAAATGTATTTTGAATATTTTTTTTTGTGACTGTATTATTAATTAGAATCAGTTCTTGTGATTTGATATTGGATTAAATTTAATCCAGCGGGGTAATTGCGTACACTTGCAATAGCAATGGTTTTCATTTTGATAGTTCAACAACATTAATTGCGTTATTTACGTTGTTGACCAGACAAATTTTTCAACCATAATATGAAGCAATAGATTAGCAATATACTTCAAAATCATTTAGATTGCGATTGATAGTGTGTATTTCACGATTAGGGTGTGGAACGTAGAATGGAATTTTAAAAAAAAATGTGTTCTGAATAGCGTTTACAAGGCTAACAGCAGCATATGATCAGCAGTTCACTGCATAGACTATTTCGAAGTTTATGATAATAGTAAACCTAATCATATTAATAAACCTATCACTGTTACTAATCAAGTTAGGTAAGAGAAAGCAACGAATTAATAGCTGTTTGACTACACTCTTATTATGAATGCTACATAGTTACTAACATATTTTAATAATAATAATAATAAAATACTTTATTTCAGACCATGGTGTCCATTTTGTTAGTAATAATGTTCTTATAGACTAGTGTTAGTAATACTTAAAACTAAAAATAATAAAAATATAAAGGAAAGTAAACTCAACAATCACTACTGCGCCATTCCATGACAAATGGCGCAGCAATAATTGATGTAACCACAGTCCAGCCGACTAGCGATCATGCTTCGCTATTTTGGTAAAATTATTTGTATGTCAGTCCATGGCAAGACATGTATGTATATCATAACTTCATTACCTATTCGGACCAATATTGTACCATGTTTTAATGCAAATAAAAATATAATATATATTCAGGATCTATTACAAAACAAACTTCACTGCAAGTATGTACAAAGCGAATCTGATACACTCTAATATTTAGTTACCTCGCTTGCCGCAGTGCAACTTTTTGTTTCATTAACCAAAGAGTTTCGGTTTCAGAATAAATTATCATTAGACACGATGAAGTATTATGTTCACGAGTTTTGTTTTATACTGGTAGTACTTATGTTCTGTTTGATGGGACAGCAAGTTGAGAATGAGGTAAGTGGTCTGAGATTTTTTTTTGAATAAAATTCTTCACAAAAAAGGTGTCTTAATAAATTCTATTTGGTGATAACATTGGTGTTACTGTTTGTTTTTTACTATGATTGTTAGTTATTGGCATCGTGTACCTATACCTTACTTTATGTTTGGTTGGCGCCGCACGTTTCTTCTTCCTTAATCCTCAATCAGCCGTCATATTCACCTACCATATCAGCTTATCGACTTAATTTATTTGGTATTCACAAAGACTCTAGCCATATTATTATCATCTTTCATACAATTAATCCATTCATCATTAATATCTTTGGACTTCCTCTATTATAATTACCTAATCATACCTCGCGGCCCATGTGGTGCCGGTCATAAAGAATAGCACCACCCCATTTCATCCCGTGGGTGTCGTAAAAGGCGACTAAGACTTATCCCTTAGTCTCTTAGCAGCGTTTTCTATGCATTTTTAACACCATACTGCGATCGCCAACCCCCCCCCCCCCCAAAACGACAAACACAAACGACCTTGTGAAAACCGCAGGAATCCGCTGGATCGCGGTGCTTGGGGAAGGTCTATGTCCAGCAATGGACGTCTTTCGGCTGAAAGATGATGATGATGATGAATCACAGTTATATTAGCTTACATAGTCAGCTAAAATGTTCCCACTCCTGGGACACTGGCCTCCTCTCGTCGAGAGGAATTGGGCAATCTACCACGCAGGCCCAATGCGGGTTGGTAGATATCACAAGTCTTCGTATTTTTTGTTCTAGGACATCCCGGATTCCTTACGATATTTTTCCTTCACTGTTTTGAGAGCAGTGGTAATGAAATTATTTACAAAAAGTAAAGAGCCTGGCTAGGTTAGGCCCACGACCTTATAACTCGTAAGTCAGGGCCATACAACCGGGCCACCACTGCTCCTTCATATATATTAAAAAAAAAACATATTACATATATTTGTAACGATTACAGTGTGAGGAATTAGAGAAAGCAGTCACAGAGAAATGGTACATCTTCAACCGAGCACATAAGACCAATGTGAGGATCTTCAACATGGCACTCAGTCAACGAATGCCTATCTACATATTTGGAACGATTACACTGTCCTTACCGACGTTTACATGGGTAAGCTGCACATAGCAATAAGTGTTGTTATGAGATATTTTCTTTCTTTCTTTTTTTTACTGAGGAGCTTTTAGCTTTGTGGCTAAGTAATAACAGCCGCTCGGGTCGACCGATCAGGTTAAGCTATGCATGCCGCAGTTGGTCCGTGGATCCTACAGAAGGCCCTTCCGTGCCTTGGAAAGCATGTTAAACCATTAGTCCCGGCAACAGGTTTATTTTGAAACTGGTTTAATGGATACTCGCCGCGCATAGTGTAGCAGAACGCAGTAGTAGGTACCTATCAGCTGTGCGCCCGTACAATTCGCCGACGTAGGTATTTAAGCGAGTTATTAATCGCAAATTTTATCTGGTTCGAACTAGTTTTTTAAGTTTAGACCGGGACCTGAAGTTATTTGAAGAGTAATTCAAAATTTTCCTTCATACTTTCATGGCCTTAGAACCATTAAAATGCAGAGAATGAAGCATTGTGATCAATTAAACTAAGGCACTTGTCACTTACACTTATTCGGGGTCCTGAACTGTCTGTGATCATTTGAACAAGCAGCCTTAGAGTGGCTGCTAAAGTGGTCCTTTCCTTATGGACCGCGGGGTTGGCTTGCATACCAGGTATGTTCACCCTCGCATATATTGTTTGAGCTGCTCGTAAGTTTTAATCACGTACTAAATACACTCGCACCATCTCGTAAAACTCGCGGATAGTAAAGTCTGACATCGTTGTAGGTAAGTACAAAACATGCTGCACTGCGGTACATGCGCAGGAAAGCAATGCGACGTCACTCGTACGCATGCGTAACGGGACTGTCACCCACCGGGCGCGGCACCGCCCGGCAGGGGGCTACACCCCGTCGACACCCGCCGCGTGCGCCGGCCGGCGCGCGCATCCATTGATATTATTACGTATAGATTGTATCCATATTTTGTTGATTTCAAGTCGGACAAAAAAAAGAAAGTATTGGACATAAATAATGGAATTATGTTCTACTAGCTTTTGCCCGCGGCTCCGCCCGCGTGGATGTCGGTTATCGCGTAAAAAAAGTAGCCTATGTTCTTCTCCATATCCCAGCCTATATCTCTGCCAAATTTCATGACGATCGGATCAGCGGTTTAGGCGTGAAAACGTAACATACAGACAGACAGCCAGACAGACAGACAGAAAGACAGACAGAGTTACTTTCACATTTATAATATTACTAGCTTTTGCCCGCGGCTCCGCCCGCGTAGATGTCGATTAACGCGTAAAAAAGTAGCCTATGTCCGTCTCCATATCCCAGGCTATATCTCTGCCAAATTTCATGACGATCGATTCAGCGGTTTAGGCGTGAAAAGGTAACATACAGACAGACAGAGTTACTTTCACATTTATAATATTAGTATGGATAGTATATAGTATGGATAGTATGGATTGCTGATACTGAACCACCAAAAAAAATCCTGTATAGCCGGTCTGCTTACTGACTTGACACTAGAAAAAATTAAGTGAGTGCAATACGACACTGGATCATGTGGCTTCTTAGTAATGTACGTAAATTTACACGGGTATAGGCAGTTTGTCTGTTTTGACATAGTTTAAATTAACCGCCTGTGGCCGTAGCGTCATATCAAATACGCCAAAAAAAACACGCCTCTGGTTTGACGTCAGTGAAACTGTTAAATAAATTCTACAATATGATCCTTGATGACTTGGCCAATATACTAACGTTTACTTTTTGTTTCAGTTTATAAGAACCGGAATGTCTTTCTTCACACTAGTGATGTCTGTTTTAGAGGAACAGAAGGATTAGTCCTGAAGCAAATGCAGAAGTCATAGTTTGGTAGAAGACATTAGAATGTAATTATTTTTACCACGAATTAAATATTTAGTTTGAAGTGATAAATACGTTTTGTTTCTGTAAAATAAGCTCTTCTTTTCAAAGTGACCGCGTTTACTAGTTTTTTGAATCCATGGAGCCTACTTGAGTCGGCGTGAGCGCCGTATCATAGTGCTTTAAGAGGCCGTGCACGAAATCGACTGATTTTGATCAATTTTGTTCATTGTTTGTGAGAAAGGGAAAAATAATTTAAACAAAATTATTTGAGATTTGAAAAGTCGTGTTCTTTGTTTTGCATGTGGCTGAAAGGGATTTTTCAAATAAATTAAGTATTCACGGTAAATCACTAATATTTGCAACAAGTATTCCGAAAAATGACGCGAGACTGACATTTGATCATCATTCTACAAGAAACTACTTTTGATTTAGAACATTAAAAAATATCATCAACATCAATATATGGTCTACTTGCATGTGGTGGAACCACTTTTTTCAACTTCCATACATAATATAGCAGAAAAATAATATTGAAAAAACCTTTTTTTGTTTTAAACCTCGTCAGTAATATATATTTTTCCTATTATTTAGCAAATCATATCAAGAAATTTAAAAATCACAAATTAGTCTTCAGCTATCCTTGAAATATAATCAAAATTGTATTTAATAATTATGCAATATCTTCATTAAGTAAATCAATGGCGAAATAAACTATATTTTGGTGAGCACAAAAATGATGAAACTATTAAAAGCTGCTGTGAATGACACGAATGCTTTAGCACCATGAAAACTGTACTTTTATAGTTACACAGACTTAATGTTTCGATTATTTAAAGTTTTCTCACAATTAGATAAGAAACTGCCAAAAGAGAGTTTTTTCGTGCACGGACCCTTAACAATATTTCCAAATTGTAGTGTTAATAGGAATGGGAGAACATTACAATGTTGGCCTCTCAACAAGTACCAGGTATTTACTGTAACAAAAAAAATGCCCAACAATTAATCGACAGTCTACAACCTACAGTCTAATTATGCACGTTCATCGAAAATTAATTAACAGTTCAACTTAAAGGTAGATTGTTCCTCTGAACCCTAAAAATACGAGAGTTAACGGCATTTAAATATGAAAGTAATGTAAATGTAAAAGGAATTTTAAAATTGACGGTTTTCAATTCATCTCGTTCGATTAATTAACTCGCATCGTTCGAAATATTCTGTGTTTTAATTTGTGCATACATTGTAAGATTTAATGTTTATTTTAAGTGGTCTGTGCTCGGAATTGGTAAATGAAACAGCTATCGAATCAGCTTTGGGCCAGATTGGTATATCTATAGCCTTTTTAAGGTTCCGTAGTCAACAAGGAAACCTTATAGTTTCGCCATGTCCGTCTGTCTGTCCGTGTCTTAGCTCAGAAAGTCTTAGTACTAGAAAGCTGTATACATATTAATCACGCCGAAAAAGTGGTAAAATAAAATCCTGTTTTATTTTTAGGGTAACGCTAACCCTACTCGTAGACTGGCGATGTTTTTTTTTATCGTCTATCCCATGGTGGATAATACTATTTTTCGATTCAGGGGTTTGCGAAATATTAAGTTTTAAAGTGATAACTTTTTTTTATACCGGATGACTTTTTTTACCGTCTCGAAAAAAATTGGGTATACTAGGTGAACGGAGTAGAAGCCTATGGCATAGCAATTTTTTTTTTTTTTTTATTTTTTTCAGAAATAAAACTAAAATAAAAGATAAAAATATTGAAATTTGGGTGCGTATGATTTAAATTTAAATATTATTTATCGTATTTATTTATTGAATTATGTTTTTTGTTAAATTTCTGTGTTTATTGTTATAGTATGATAAGTTTAATTCAAATGTGTGGTATTTATCCATAGATCAATTTCTTTCTAGGTTAAAGAAAAAATAATAAAAACTATGCCATAGGCTTCTACTCCGTTCACCTAGTATACCCAAATTTTTACGAGACGGTAAAAAATGTCATCCGGTATAATGTCCTGCCAGCTAAAAGGTTGTATTTGGATTTGTGAAAAATAAAAATAAAACACAGTAATATACATAAATAACGAAATTAATATATAGAATGAAAATGAAAACTACAGCAGCTACGAATAAGTAGGCTTAAACAAGTTACCGAGTAATAGTCAACCAACTTACATTTGCAGTTAAAAAACATGTTCTCCGACACATTCTGTATGGGAGAACATGTTTTTCAACTACAATGTTGTGTTGTTTTTTTTTATTATTATTTTTGAATAAGTGTTGGTAAAAGGATGAGCAAATAAAGCAGTGGATTTACTGGATGAAATCAGTGATGGCATTTTATTGCTAGTCATTGGTCACAATTTATTTTCCTTAGTTCACTGTTGAAACCTCTTGTTTGGTTGGTGAAGGTTGTAAATGAAAGTCTGGAGTCCAATATTAAGTGTATTGATTATTCAGGAATACGTTACAGTGGGGTTGATTACAATACATAGTTACGACACAATTAACACTCGGGCGCGGCGCGGGCGACTGGCGCTCGACCGTTCGCGCGGGGCTCATTGCAATTTGCCTCGTGTGCACTATTGCTACTGTAGTTCCTACATTCACGTTCGAGTTTTTTATGTATCGACTCTAAAATTTACCTTCGGAAAAAGGAAGGCATGCCTTCCTTTTTCCGAAGGTAGATTTAACCGTGAGCTGTCCAGCAGAAGAAAAATTAATCGACTTTGACAAATTCCCGACTAAGATAGGAGGATGAAAATATGAAATAAATGACGCTTACTACCGTCAAACATCCAAAAACATCGAATTTAATCGAATATTGCACAGTGTACGTGGTTTTAAACGAAAATTAACAGGCTTGTAACCAAATATCACCGCCATGAATACAGTATCCCATTAAATTTGATGTATGTAGGTACACATGACGACACATCAAGCTATATATTCCAGTATATGCAGACCTCGCACTGTATGAGGCCTTACGTACTATAAGAGCTCAGCTGTCGTGCAGTGTATCGACCATGATGTGTCGTTGTGAGTACCAGCTCATTCACGCAAGGCGATCCCACTTGCGGCATTTTTTCTGTAAAATTTTAAAGTCATGTTCACAGTGATGGTAATTCTTATGAATTATTAATTTTTCACTACCGCACCGGTGTATTATATGAGAATGGTTTACGAGGCATACAGCGTATTATCGTGAATATTCGTTGGGTAACGTAGTGGAGACTGAGTGGGGTAAAATGTTTTATTAATTGGCAGGCAGCCAGCCAGGTGTGACATCTACCAACTCGTATTGGGCCCGTGGATGACAGCCCATTTTCTCCAATTCACTTTAGACATTGGCAGAATAGTCGTCATCGGCTTTGCTTGTCATAATAAAAATAGAATAGAATAGACGGCCCATTTCTTTTCACAGAGAGGAGGCCTATGACTCAGTAGTGGAAACATTATTGGCTGATCCATACTTTATATAATATCTGTATAGTGCCTAACGGTACGCCAAAAAAGCTGCAAAAATGTGTGTGGGTACATATAATAAAAATAAATATGTTAATATTAATAAATAATATAAATATGATTGAAAACTCCTCTCGCATTAGTATTTATCATCCTCAGTGTCCAAAATTGAACTTTTTATACATGTTTCAACTAATTGTGATTTTATCACATTTTATAATATAAAAAAAAAACTAAATGGTAATTTCAAAATTGCTTTCTTGTGGTTGGATATGAGGCTATTAATATCATTTTAGGTATATTTTACAAATAATGATTCAACCGTATCATATCTGGAGGAGCCCAAACTTGGTATGTTTTGAAAATGTATTTTTTTAAATTTAATATAATTGACTGAAATATTATGATGTGATATATTTTTAGAATCGGCTTAGTAAGCCCAAAAAAAAGATGACGTCATAACTCCTCCGTTCTTTTTTTTTTTTTTTCTTGCTTCGGGTCAAATTGATTCGTATGGCCTAAAGATCAATCGTTCCAATTTTCATGCTTTTAACACCATTTGCAGCTTTTTACTGAATTTCGGGGTGTACCTACCGCTAGCACCTAATCCAGTCTAATATTATAAATGCGAAAGTAAGTTATGTTTTCACGCCTAAATCGCTGAACAGATCATCATGAAATTTAGCAGAGATTTTTAATGAAAGTTTAGTAGTCATTGGATACATGAAGTGGGCTGTCTTTGTAAGACGACTAAAATGCCACTGTGTATATTGTAATTGGTTGGTTTTCAATAGATTGAAACCACAAAAAATACCTACAACACACTGGTCGACGGTACACTTTTGACGTACATTTTTACTTTATGCCAACATAAAAATAGCGAGTTCGCAATTTATTACGAGGTTGTTAAAAAGCTAGCTGTTCATGAAAAGCTCTAGAATAATCCGATATCCACATTGTCAGAACTGATATGCATACAAGCCGTTCTTTATACCTTTTAGTTTGAAATTCAATAGCTAGTAAATTGAACTAGATTTCGAAACATAATTTCCGAACGTAGTACCGTACAAGTATTGTGATCTTTTTATAATATTGCACTGTCATTCTTCTTTACTTATAACAGGCATTAATTCAATTAAATAAGCAAGATGAAGTGGCAATGGGCCGGTCTTATTAGCCGTAGAACCGATGGCCGACGTGTTCTTGAGTGGAGACTGCAAATCGGAAAACGTAAGGTAAGACGCCCTCAGGCTAGGTGGAGCGACGATCTACGCAAGGTGGCTGGTAGCAGCTGGATGAGAGGTGCTGAGAATCTAGCTGAATGGCGTGCGATTGGAGAGGCCTATGTCCAGTAGTGGACTGCTATGGGCTGATGATGATGATAATTCCTCCCACTTCTCCTTCTTACCTAACTTCCCATGTTCAATACTTATGCCCATAGTAAAAATCTTCGTTCCACCAACAATCGTCTTCTACGATGTCCGTCTCACCGCTCTGGTTTTATTCACTCCTCTTTTTTTGTCCAAGCCGTCTTTCTTTGGAATGCGCTCCCTCTGAATATCAGGATGGCAACCAGTTGGTTATCACGTGAACATATTCGTAAGAAGTTGGCTGAATCATCCCAGCGCTGATTCGTTTTCTCCCCTACCAATCGTTATTTCACCTGACACTGTTTATTTTGCTTATATTTATGTATGTATGTATCTATGTGTTAGTATATATTTATTTTTCCGTTTTCGAGTTATCTATCCCTTATGTTGCACCCGCCATGTTTTGTCTCTGCATCACCCTAAGGTTGACTGGTAGAAAATGCCTCTGGCATTAAGTCCGCCTTTGTACAGTATTTTTCTACTTGTGCATAAAGTTTTAATAAATAAATAAATAAATAATTAAGTGACTATGTGTTTCACTGTGTAGTGTGTTATTTGGAAGTCAGTTGTGTCTTTATTAATTAATTTTCAGATTTTTGCGTAGTAACAGTAGAAATGTTGTTAACAAATGTTTCTCGAGGACCCTTTAATTTTGCCTAAATACAAATTGTGATAAAACTAGAGCATTATTTATAGAACTAACGAGTTACGTTTCGTAGCTGCTTCAGCTTAAATGATTTCCGATAATTTGGCAAACCAGTCAATTAATTTGGAGAAAGAATTTATTGCCTCAGCAACACTAACTAGGACTAATAACAATTATCAAGCTTAGTTAAGTGCTGTTAACTACCTAAGCTTAATTTTTAAGGTCATCAGATAATTTGAAGCTTAAAATGCCCATGCATTTCACGACTTTCCTTGACAAATCATTTACGGTCCAGGCTGCTCGTTTGTGGAATGCATTGCCAGATCCAATAAAACGCGCGCAATCGTTGCCTGTGTTTAAAAGACTCGTGAAGGAACATTACTTGTCGTTGTGATTTTGTTCTCGTTGTTAGCTGTGAGAATCTATACACTTCAATTATTTTCTTTGCTTAAATAGTTAGTATGTATGTATCTTTTATAGGATATTGTACTGTTATACTTTTTATTTGCACCAATGACAACCCCATTTTATGTCCAGAAATTCACTATCCATGCCAAGGTTGCCTGGAAGAGATCGCAGTATGCGATAAGGCCGCCCATTGTATATAATATTTTATATTGTAAAAGTTTTCCTTTTCTTTTGTAATGTGTAATCTGATGTACAATAAGTATATATAAATAAATTAATAAGCTGGTAGTAATACAAATATTAAATTCATTCAGTGACAGACAACGCACATGCTAAACCCAAACCCGCAGGAGTTCCTTACAATGAAGGTGAGTATGTACTAAGAAGGATTTTTGAAAACCCATTCCCTAAAGTGGTTCAAAAAGGGATGGAAGTTTCGAACCCAGACAGCTGCTTTACTTTGTGTAAATACTTTCATCACCGCTGCTCTCAAAACGGTGAAGGAAAACATTGTGAGGAAACCGGCATTCGAAGACATGTGCAATTTACTAATGCGCACTGGGCCCGCGTAGTGAATGCGCACTGGGCCCACTCCCTCTCGGAGAGAAGAGGCCTGTGTACCAACAGTGGGAATATTATTTGTTTATTTACAACTATCATAACAGGATTAACCTAATGCGATGGTGTGGTATTTGTATACTTACAAAATTATATTAACCTAATAAGGAACTTCTATAACATACTACCTATCCTAAATTATATAAATCTCATATGTATCAATAACTCAGAACCACTATTATCTATATTTTATATTATTTGTTTTTTGTTTTTATTATTTTCTCTGTTAATTCAGTCACATCAATTGCAAAACAAATATTTATATTTATTCTTATTTTAATTTAGGCGAATTGTTTTTTTTATTTTTGTGCTCACACCATAAATTCTTATTCTATGTCTTATAGTATCTGTTTATCACAAATATGGTTACTATATCACTCTACTTACGTTTTTCTTTCCATTTATCATACTTTTTATTAGTTTTTCATCATTTTACATAATTTTATTCTTGAAAAGACATTTACGTAAAAGTGTCAAACTGAAGTCTACTTATTTCATAAATTTTTCTTACCAGCCTATTCAATGAAGGTTGCACTAAGTTTGTATTTTCTAAAAATCATTTACTTATATAATTTTGGATATACTAAATCTCTTTTATACTTAAATACGTTGTCTACTAAATAACTAAATTTTAAATTATTATAATTATAAGTTTCTTAAACGCACTCTCTGAATTTGATCAGGAGGTTTTATACATCTTGGCCTACTACACCTGGCTGGTTGGATAACTGGCAGGACAGAGGACAGCAAAAACTTGAAATCGAAAATGGAGTTTTCGAAGAGAACAGAATATTCAAGAACGTCCAGATTTTCCTATAAAAGGAGCCTGAGAAGCAATTTAGTTCAGTTTACGTTTACGTCTGGGTTCTGAGTGAACCATCTCCACTGCAGAAGGTATACTGCCTGATTCCTGGAGATTTATCTCGTGTTTGTACTGTTAAAGTTAACAGTGTTGGGGTCGCCGACGCTCTGACGCGCCCCTACATTTCTTCTCTGAAGTATACTTCTCGACACTGCGGAAACTGCGCTCAGATTCTTACTTCGGTGCTGCCTGACTCCTGTTCTTCAGAGCTGCTCTGCCCACTAGATTACGGAAGCTTTCCTGACACGGAGCTGGGAGTTACCTTTCAAGTAATATAAATTTACCTCCTTCTTGCCTTGAGAGTGCGTATTAGGTAGGTTTTTATAATCTTAATTCTAGAAATTGTATTTTTTACCTTTTCATTAAATTGTCCAGTCTACTTTTTAATCTTTTTATTTGTTAGGAATAAGTAGACTTGACAGTCTATACGTGAGGATTTGTAATTGGCTCTCTGGTGACTATGGTTTCCTTTTTTGTTTGTTTTTATTAGCTGTAAGTCGTCCATGTACTAAATAAATAAATAACTTATTAACATTTAATAGATACTTAATACTACACATTTTTAAACAATACAAAAACATATTTTGCCTAACCTATCACAAATTACACAGAAAAAAAAAAGTAGTTACCACAATCAAGATTTTGTTTAGATTGAATAAGTAACTTGTTTACATCTGAGCCTATCAAGCACATTGATCACAGCTACTACTTTTATATGATTGAGATTTGAAACGGGATCTTGATTGGAGTTATCACAAAACCTATTTTCAACAATCAAGTCAAAACAGTTGCTCCAACCAAGATTAGTAGATTAAAGTTTCACTGATCTTTATTGACACAACTAATTTACTTTGTTACAGTTAACATTTTTTAACTTGTCTCTATTTTTAACTCTTCTATAATCGAGGAACTTGTTTGAGCGTTCAATCATTTGAACTATGAGTATTGCTGCAATCATGTCGTGATAATCAAGTTAGCTAAGATTTTGATTAATCTAAACAAGATATCGTCAATCAAGCTAAAAAGTCACTTGGATGGAGTGCATTTTTTTCATGTGTAGCATAGCATAATAATAGTACCCTTGCGAGTTCACTCCTAATACATATAAATTATAAGCTGATTATGATGATTATGACGCGGCTTGTCTAGGTATAGGTAAGTTTTCCTTAGGGTTCATTAAAGTTTCATCACACATAACCACTGTATTTTAAATAAACCATATTCCAAAACGAAGCAAAATGAGTATGTAAGGATCGTAGCAGGCGTTTCGTAGTTTCTGTCCACCCCCATGGGAAAAAAGCGTTAGTTAATGACTATTCCAAAAATAGTCAACTGAACATTCCAACAATAACACAAAATAATTACACTATACACGACCAAACACAGTATACTCATATATCGGATCAGACTTGCAATGCAATCGCAAAATGTAAATATCATTGGCCCTAGAGACGTATTAGACGGGCGTCTCAATACATGACGTATAGGTACATGGTTACATAATACACTATGCACGTTAGACGGCACAAACGATTATTGAGACGGACTTGATTATACTGGGTGTATGGAATGGAAACCTAGTGTGAATGTAGCTACAGAGGATGTGGATAGTAATTTGGAACTGGATAATAGTAAGATACCGGTTGTGTTATTGAGAGGCAAGTTTAGTTAACTGTAGAGCTTGCTTAAATACGTTTTCAGTAAAGAATTATCAGTCAGAAGTTTCTAATTGTGTCCGATGATTCGAAAAAAAAAAAGAAAAGAAAAATTATTTATTCATATTAAAAAAAAAAAAATAAAAAAAAAACATACATGCAAAGTAGCCCAAAGCCTCGTATTCAAGCAATAAAAAAATGTCAATTTAGTCCATTGCTTGATGTCAGGAAAAAAAAAGGAAATAAAAAGAAAACATAAGAAAGAAGAAGAAGAAAATTTACATTGCATTATTACATTGTGTTGCGTCACTGGTAAATGACAAAACAAACAAACGATCAAAACTAATACAAAATACCGATTGCAGAGTGGAAAATAACTACTTTTATACAAAAGGTGTTGTAACAGCGCCTGTATGAAATAAATAGCAAGGCTGTGTGTATAACGGTCAACTGTGATAAGGAAATTAAAAACAAAAACTAATTTGATTGCTAAGAATAATTCCTCAAAGCTATGGAAAAAAACCCATGATCAATACAAGCATGAAAACAATGAAGGTAAAATTCTTATCAATATTTCAGTTGATGACAATGATGAAGATGAAATAAACAATTCACTGAAAAATTACTCATAAGGCGGTCGGCGGGGGACGGCATCGAGGAGCATTTACCGCCGGCCAGCGCACACTTATGATTTGCGATGCCGCCAATGGCTGGCAGCGCACTACTGGATGCTGCAGCATGTCGGAAGCATCCCTCGGTATGCCACAGGCGAAATGCGGAGTTCACTCCCTCTTGCATTGCCTCTCCCCTGTGATCATATGCTAGCGGACTCCGGTGCATGACTTCGCCTCGCAACCTGCTGTTACCGCCCACTGCATGCTTTTGAGTCCCGCCGCATGTCGTCGCATGCCGCCGCGGTATCCTGCAGCGAGCTCTTCAATACCGCAGAGATAAATTACCTTTGATGCTCCGCGATCGGTCTCTGAGCTTTGGAATTTATATCTTGTTACCATTAGATACTTTATGCTAGTAAATTTAAAATACCCTGCCTCGCCGTCCGCCGATATTGAAAATTAACATAATTGGAAAAAGTGAACAACAATAACCAGAACAACACCCTATTACTTAAAACAACATCGAAAACAAAGATCCAAGTATTGCTAGAGTGAGCTTTAAAGATGTTCAATTTAGCCAATTCTATTTCAAGCTTCAATGCATTGGATAACAATGTTGCTGCAGATTATTTGAGGAAATAACGATCGAAATATTAAGCACTCTGTTTTTTGTTTCACCTTGTTATTTACCATTGAATTGGATTTGAAGAGTATTTAGTGAAACGCAAATAATTTGTTATACAATTTAATTTTTTTCGTGACAACCTGAGGTAGCAACTATATATTTACGTTAAGACTCCTCCGATTTAAGTCATTTTTTTTTTGTGAAAAATTTCATTGTTGCGTCAATAACTTTATTTGTACCTATTTTAGTAACGAATTCTACTTCACTAGGAGTTACCGAAAAACTTATTAAGAGGGCATAGAAAAGTTGCAATCGTATTCAAAGCGTTTCGTATTTCTACAATAACTCTCTATATGATTGACGTACGCTTTTCGGTAGCTGTCAATCTACGTAATTCATTTTTGAGTTTTCCATCATCGTTATCGCTTATAGAATATCTAGACCCTTGGGTCAGTTATTACTGATTAATGTATGCTATCTGACCTGTACAATACCCAGTCAACATTTAACACCAACTAAATTATTAGAATAATGATTATTTCCATCGATTTTTCCACTAGACTATGCCAACACAATGAGTAACATTTTCCCTATACTGAAATATAAGAATTTCATCCGTAGCATTAGGATTATTTTCTTAGTTGATGGGACCATTTGTGTTAATGGAATGGTCTCGTAAATATTGCCTTCCGTCTAGTAAATCCTGATTGACTAATGTTTATGTATTAGCTATAATCTTGTTCTGTTTTTATGATGTATTTGGTATTTGCTATAGCTTTTGCTGACGTAGATAGAAGTGTATGCTGATGGTATTACATCGTAATGGTTTATATTCTTCATAAGTAAAGTACTAATAACTTAAGTAAGTATTCATGAAATGAATTGCCAAATTATGATCACTAATATGTGATACCATAGGATTATGCACGAATATTGATTCCACAAGGACCCAAATTATTTCCTAAATAAAAATAGCATAATTATTTTAAGCCATGACCACACTATGATTATTTTTCTATCCAGCTCTCTTCAAGTAGTAAACTTGGACATAAATGTTCGTATCGGTTAGCTAATATTCTAGTGTGCACGTCCATTTACGGAAATTCCGATACAATTCTAGACCTTCCCCTAGATATGAATAGCTGCATGGTTGAAATTAAAGAATAACAACTGCATAGAGTTATTCAGTATTTCCTTACAAATAATAATGTCTGTATAACATTTGGACTGGAACATTATGCATATAGTTCTGACTAACGTTACTACAGTAGATCACAACATTTAAAGAAGATTGTCCTGCATCCATATATCGTTCGCCCCAGAACCAACAGCAAAGGAAAATTAGTTTGCGTGTTCTAAATTACAAGTATATGCCCATGAAGACAAAGTTTAATGACGGACAACTTGCAGAAAGGATTTCTTTCGAAAAGAAAACAAAGATTTTGAGGTTATATTTAGTAAGAAACAATCATTTCAATACTTCAAAATACATGCTAGCATGACACTGTTATTTCTATTGCCTGTATGTGGTCAGTTGAGCTAAGAGAATCAGAAACACATTTAAGTACTTACCTAAGTACCTATTAGGTATTTGGAAAATCTTCTAGTTTTTGTATTAAAATAGGTAGGTAGGTAAATAAGTACTTATTTATTTAACTTCAATGCAAACGACTTTATCCTAATTTTTATTTTATTTTAATATTTATACTTAGGTAGGAAGTCATATTACCTCATGTATGTTAGTCATGTTATTGAAAGATTGGACATCACTAATTGTCATATCTAATCTAATTGTCAAAGCTGGCGGCATATTTTATTTGATGTCGATAGTCGCTCTTTTAATTGTTCATTTTGGAACGCAGAATGTCCGTTTCATACAGATATTCGCAAATAGTCTAATAAAATATAATTATTATGGTTATGCAACCAGAATCATTTTAGCCTCGCAGACTTGTCGCCAATAGCGGCGATGCTCGTCCTGGAGCGTATTATAGTGTAGCAAATTTTGTGGGTGAGTTAAATTTTTTAAATGCTACGCTCCATCACTCTTTGGCAAACCTTTTTACTTATATGCCTCGATCAATATTTTTGAAATAAACCATTAGTGAGTTTTTCTTTCATTATGGCCATCGTTGTTTTATTTTATAGCAGTGTATCGTAAAGTTTACCGCCAAAGATTTACCATACCGGTAAAACTTTGGCGGTAAAGTTCACCTAGTTTCCAATAGGAGTTTGAACGGATGAAAACAACATTGTTTACGAATTAGATCACCCAAAGAAATTTTGAAATGTTGAACCTTACCCACAGTCCCAAAATAAAATAAAGAAAAGTTGAGCATTAATGGGTTTTGCAATTTAACACCTCAGTATAAACAACGCTGAAGTAGAAAATATACCGGTTACAACCACTCTATGTAACACGCCATCTCTCACGAAATGCAGCGGTCTGTACTTAAAAGTTTTTGCACATTTCTTTTACAGTACGCAGAAGAAATTCTAAGGCGGCAATTTATGTGTCCCTTTACGCGAAATAAGCCGTTATGTGAGGCTTACTTCTGGCGGAAACAATACCGTTTTATTTATTGAGTAATGATTTAAAAGGGAGTTGTGAAATGGTCGTGAATTTTTTGGGAGTTTATTTCGTTTTTGTTTCAAGGCTGTATGTGTTTAAGTATTGAAGTGAAAGAATATTATGAAGGTGTTAAGGATATGGCTACATTTAAGCTTTTATTTTTTACGAGATATATGCAAAGTAACATCAAAATCAGTTCTATAGTTTGACCAGACAGGCCAACTTTGGACATACAACACAAACTTAAATGTGCAGGAGAAGATCTCAACAAATACTATTGGTATTACTGTCCAGCAAAACTTAACTACAGATAATAAATCAGCAGAGGTTAACTGAATGAAGAGAAACTCCAGCGCAGCGGCAAGAACATTGTTTGGAATGGTTAAGTTAAGAAATAGGGAAATGTAAAGACAGCTATAATTGACGTAAGACGTAATCCAAAACCAACATACAAAATGTAATTGCCATTGATCCCATAGACAAAATCCTTTAGCCATCGAAGTATACTGACAAGGATGTTTGCAAAGAGCACAATATCGCAAATCCCCGAAAACAATATTCGTAACAATTTGATATGATGTCTAGACAGCGAAGGATTAAGGAAGGTCACACATCAAAGAAGGAAGGGAGATGTGCCAACGAAATATTTCGATGTAACCTACATCAAATAAAGTCTTGTGTTCTCTGGTGTGTGTATAAGTAGATTGCTGTCAGAGAATGAACGGTTTGACTAAAAGAAAATTACATTCATACAAAAATCAAGGTTTTTCCTAAAGGGGTTAACGGAGATGTTTTACACTCACGTATACACCGTGGCATTTTAATCGTCTTACAAAGACAGCCCACTTCAAGTATCCAATGACTACTAATAATTCATGAAAAAAAAAAAAAATATTTGAAAATTTTTTTTTCTTTATTTTTTTATTAGTTATTATGCATGACATAGTTTAAAACACCCTGTTACGAATGCAGTCAGTCCAAGCCTTGTGTTACAAGGGCGCCGCGGAATAGAGCGGCGACATCTTTATCAGAGTTCATTCACCCTAACGCAAAAATGTGTTTCTTACTATTGCAACTTAAACTTAATCTAAATCCATTCTGCGGCGCCCTTGTATCACAAGGCTCGGACTGCACTCGTAACAGGGTGTTTTAAAGTATGTCATGCTTCATAATTAATAAAAATAAAAATAATAAAAAATTCAAATATTCGAAAAAAAAAAAAAAAATATTTTTAGTCATTGGATACATGAAGTGGGCTGTCTTTGTAAGACGACTAAAATGCCACGGTGTATATTCAAATAAATAAAACTGAAGTATCTGTTTGTAATGTCGAACTAATAGCTCTTCACTAAATGCATATGAAGGTGTATATATAAATACAGTGTGAGTCTTTATAGTGTGCACATATCGAAATGAGGGAATCTATGCTTAATTAAGGACCACGCTATCGCATTAGGATTTTTTCCGGTAAGGATAGCAGTGTTTGTGATAAATAAATAAATAAATTTTATCTACTGCAAATATATAAAAAAAAAATCAAAATATTTTATGGAATTTAAAAAAAAATGTTCCCTGTGTAAATAAAACGGTGTAATTTTTAAACTAAATGATCTATCACGATGAAACAAACTCCATAATTATTGGAAGTAATTAGGCGTCCTCATAAAATAAAAATTGGGGAAAAAATTAGCCTCAATTGAAAAGAAACATGTATTTTTATCAAAAATCAGTTTTTTTTTTCATCATTTTTTACAATAATTGTCCAATTTCTCAATAAGGGGGCGTCTTAATGAGAAATCTTGAAATAAAAATGTCGTAAAAAAAAAGGTTTTTATTTTTTTTTTTAATTTTTTCCGTAGATAAAATTAAGCATTGATTCCATCATTTCGATATGTGCACATTATAAAGACTCACACTGTATATATTCTATGAATTTTAATATTTATCAGATTTTATATATCATATTTTCATACAAAAATATAAATATTTAAATTCGACGCTCTAAATGTGACGAATTCTATACGTAGCAAAACAAACTGCCGAGTCTAGTGCAAAAGACAGGGGCGACAGTGAACGGGAGGCGTAGGTACTTGAAAAAAAATACAGAATCGAAATGTTAGATAGAACAACGAAAACTTGAAGGTTTGTTTTTGGTAAAATGTAATATTTTTTTGTACAAAGTCATAGGACAAAAGTTTTTGTTTATGATGTTACATACAGTCCTTCAAAGTTATTAGTGTTTTACCAATAACCCTGTATAAAGTAATTGAAACAAAAAAAAAAAAAAAAAATTGTCTGTCTATCTGTCTGTTTGTTCCAGCTTATCTCCGAAACGGTTAGACTGATTTTGACGGGACTTTCACTAGCAGATAGCAGATGTTATATACATATATAGTCCTCCTTATCGATTTCGATAACGGCGACCCTTAGAAATCAATTCCTTGCGTATGCCCTTAGATGGCACGCTAGACCGAATTTAGTTTTGAACACCCGGTCGCAACTAGAACAATAAAGTTGGCCTGCAGTTTTGTATTATATGTATAAGTGTAGGAGGGCTTAGGTCTCTCTTTACGTATTTGACGCTTCCCGATGATTACTTCATGTAGCTGAGGCTACTTTTATTTTAGACTGGGTGCTGCCTGTAGCTTCACCCGCGTAGCTTTTTCTAAAACAAAAGACAAGCCACGCAGGCGAAGCTGCGGGTAAGTTAAATAATATAAGAATGTATTAAGGACTAATGAGATAACGGCTTATAGAGAAGAATAGAAGAAAATGACATGTTGTACCGACCCCAAATAAATTGGGGTATGGAAAGGAGAACGGTTATGATAAAGAAGAGCGCCAAGTGTCATTTACTCGTAAGTCTCTGAGAATTTCTTGACTCCTGTCACAGAATAACGTTGCCTGGTCTGCAAATCACACCCGAGACCTCCAGATCACAAGAACTGCACTTACGACCACAAGAACGACGAGGCAGTCAGTTATGACACATTAGTTTTCATCATCATCAGCCGAAAGACGTCCACTGCTAGAGATAAGCCTCCCTCAAGCACCACCACTTCGACTGGTTCTGTGCTTCCCGCATCCAGCGGATTCCTGCGGCTTTCACAAGGTCATCGGTCCACCTTGTGGGAGGCCTTCCCACGCTACGTCTTCTGGTACGCGGTCGCCACTTCAGAACCTTTCGGCCCCAACGGCCATCTGTTCTGCGAGCAATGTGCCCTGCCCATTGCCACTTAAGTTTGGCAATTCTTCGAGCTATGTCGGTTACCTTGGTTCTTCTGCGGATCTCTTCATTTCTGATTCGATCACACATCAACGAAGTCGTTGGGTGACTTTTAGCCATCTTATAAAGCCCATTGCGAGCGAACACGTTCCAGTGCCACAGTTCATCACTGGCAACACGCACTGGTCAAAGACTTTCGTCTTGAGGCACTGCGGTATGTGGGACGAGAAGATATTGCGTAGCTTCTCGAACGCTGCCCAGCCAAGTCGAATTCGATGATTAACCTCTTTCTCGAAGTTGGACCTACCTTACCAACTATTATTTTTACTACGAACAATTCTAGCATGAGTTCTTCGTTGGCTCTGTATTAATCTCGTTTGACTAACACACGAATAACATAAATTGTTCTGTTACGAGGACTGCTTGCTACTCTTTTAACTTTAATCTCATAATCGATAAATAGTTGGTTAGTTATAACACCATTGTTGGATATCGAACTCAACACCTTGAGCGCGGTCTGAATGAGCAGGTGGTGTGATCAACGCGTCATCGGTAAGCTAAAGCGCGGCGAGGCAACAACACGGCTCGGCCAGATGACCACTCGCTACCACGGTTTCCACTGCGTTAAACGATACTCCTGTCAAATTTAGTTATTAACTGTTTGTCCGAGAAAGTGTATTATTTGTAATAAGCATTGACATGGTTTCATATTGATTTTATTGAATGTGATAATAAATTCTATTCTAATCACCTAGTTTAATAAAATAAAATGTACTCACATAAACAAATAAAGCCTGGGTCTGGGATGATTCATAAACTTTTACCAAGTAAAAATATCGTCTTCTTCCATACTCTCCGAAGGACTACGTTTGTGACGGCACGAATTTGTCTCAAATCCGTGGCGGTACGGTAGCCGCAGTATAATCCTAGGCGAGTGCAATATGCAGTGTAAGACAACGGCTTACATTGTGTTTGGCTGCGTCATGCCTTCGGCTTTATGGAGTATGGTTATTACGTGCTTTTATTTGTTTGTCTTGTCTTGCAGGTTTTTTTTCTTGTGGAGATGTTGAAACGCAATATGGATTTTTATTATGAAATATTCTTGGGTACTGTTTTGTCATGATGATGATTACAAGATCCTAGTTATACATTCGTATGATGTAACTAGGATCTTGTAATCATCATCATCATCTAGTGCCCGACTTTGCCCAGTACTGGGAATTGCTGCGTTTTGTTGTCAATCTCCAGTGTTTGTTATTTTGTATTACCTTGATAAAAAAAAATTTTGGTAAAAACTAGAACCCAAACTACAGAAAAATCGCCAACAAAAAAATAATATATAAAGAAGACATCATAGACAAATTAAAAATCTGAAGTCATACGTAATCTTTTCGATTTAAGCCCAAATTACATATATGACGAACACATCATATTTGTCTATGATGTCTTGTTTACACCTTTTTTGTTAGCGTTTTTGTCGTAGTTGGGTTTTATAGTTTTTACCTTTTATTTTTTTAATCAAGTGATGATGATTACAAAATCCTAGTTGCATGCTACGTATCAAAAAGCAGTACCCAAGAATATTTCATAATAAAAATCCATATTGCGTTTCAACTATTTCAATTACATTCAATTGTTTGGGGTTTGGGATCACTGAATCACTTCTTTGCTTTGGAAATATTCGGGGTTTGTGTATAAATAATCATAGATATTTTTTCAGAAAGTACTCCATATGACCTTTCGTTAGATACCAAACAATATCTTCTTCTTCTTCCTGCCCTTGTCCCATGTTACTTGGGGTCGGCGCAACACGTTTTCTTTTTCCATTCCCCCCTGTCAACCGTCACTCTATCATTCACTCCCTTCTCTTTCATATCATTCTTCACACAATCCATCCATATTTTTTTGGGCCTTCCTCTCCCTCTCCATACATCCACATTTATCTTCATCACTCTCCTCGTCACATGCATTTCCTCCCTCCTCATCACATGCCCATACTAGATACCAAACAATATATTAACCTTAAATAAATAAAAATCGGTAATACTTTTTATTTGCTATGAGCCGCCCTGTAACATGTTATAAACTTCGTGATATGGCGTCAAAAATAAACCACGAAACAACTAAATGCTACCAAAGACACCTCGTTTGTCAAAATACGACGAGGAGTTTTAGAGTTATGCGGGAACAGATGAACATTTACATAGGTACATCAAACATACATACATATATAGCCTGTTAAAATCATAAGGCTTCTGTGGCTTTGCCGTAGTCGGGTAAAAAGAGTGTACATGGAGTTGCTTGACGGTTTTCCTCTATAAGACCTACGCTTTGGAAAAGACAATTAGCTTAAACTTTCTGTCTGAAACAGCCCGTGCCTTACAACCAGGCTGACCTTGACAATGCAGAAGTTTCTATGTAGTTTAATTGAAATAAAATTTGTGTCTTACTTTGAGTAAGAATGCCTTTAAAATATTGTCTGCAGTTTGATTGGGAGTAGCTGATTAATTGGGTTTTTTATCAGGTTTGCACTAGGTAAAATTTTCGCACGGTATAAATATTTTTATAGCCCTCAGATAGTTTTTCCGGGTCTGGTTGTTTGCGAATGTGAGATTTGTTTGTAAAAAGCATCTCCAATACAACAGAAAAACTTAAGTTTTTCGATGTGGTGTATAAAAATTCTAAAATCTTCGTTGCAATTTTTTTTACTAAAACCTTTATTCAACATTCTTATAACCGTAGAATTTATCTGAATTTTCATAGAAATGGGTAAAGTTACACATGTCCTCTCGAAAACAAACACACTGTACAAACCAGTAGAACTGACATTCAGACTGACGCTATGGACTGACGAAAGCGTTTGACAAACATGCGGGCCTTCACACGGCTTAGTATTGGATGCCCATTTGTCATTTGCGCATTACCATAATTCAACTCAGGATGATGAATCTGACCGTATTTATAAGCCTACAGACTGCTTATACTTGTATTAGCGTTTTAAGCTTCCTGATTCGCTAATATTGTTAAACGGCATTAGTACTTAAGCAGCTATTGGTAAGCTACATACTACACAAATCAGTGAGTGGACGTAAGATTTTTGACCCCTTAGTCTAGAGCCTGACTAGCTGAAGCGAGAGAGCGTCTTAAATCGACACCTCTTTCGCTGGTCGTCTCCCACCTGGCCTCCTCCGGGGAACCGGAGGTCTCACCTGGCGGGGACAGACCGACAGATGGTATGAAAAAAGCGGTAGCGTGGAACAGTGCTGTGGAGCTCCTGCTGAATGCAAATGCATCCACATACATAGGCAAGTTGCGCAACCGCCGCATTTGACCCAGGCCAGGCCTACATGGCCAATGAACGTGTCCGTATTGACGGGCATCATATTAAACTGCGGGGCATTAAGGGCCATGCCCATAACCCGCCTGCCGCGTTCCTGACGGGGACGTAGCGACTACCTAGAGGCGTGAGATTTTAAAATCGCCAGCGATTCCTCGATCGTCAATCGCGTCTGTAGCTAGCAATATAAGTTTGTGATGATATAAGCGGACTTAATGCCTCAGTGCCTTAATGCTTAATGTCCTGTACTGTGTGGTGCCGGAAGTAAAGAATAGCACCCTATTTCCTCCCGTGGGTGTCGTAAAAGTCGACTAAGGGATTTACTAGAGAATGGGCAGCAGCGTTCTCTATGCATTTTTAACACCATACTGCGATCGCCAACCCGCCTGCCAAGCGTGGCGATTATGGCAAACCCCTCCCCCAATTGGGGGAGGCTTATGTCCAGCAGTGGACGTCTTTCGGCTGAAGTGATGATGATGATGAATGCCTCAGACATTAGGTCCGCCTTTGTACAGTTTTTTTTTGTGCATAAAGTTTTAACAAAAATAAATAAATAAGCAAAGAGATACTGCCGAAAAATTGGTTTCCAGTTTGGCCGATGTAATGTGAAAATAAAACTGCAACATTAAGGATTAAATAAATAAAAAGTGTCATGATGGCCCGTTGGGTTCAAATCTGGGCAAGTACCAATGTGACTTTTTCAATTCATATGTACTTTCTGAGTTTATCTTGGACATTACTGACATCGGTGAAGGAAAAACATCGTGAGGAAACCTGGACTTATAGTTAATATAAGTCTGAAATCGCCAACCCGTCTAAAGCAAGCGTGGTGATCAATGCTCGTGCCTTCTCTGTATGAGAAGAGGCCTTTGCCCAGCAGTGGGACAGTTATAGGCTGGTATTATTATTATTATTATTATAAATAAAAATTACATTATTATTGGTATTTTACTGTGTGTACATAAATAATAAAATAAATAAATAAATAAAAGAGAGATAAATTAAGAAAGACTTTTGATATTGGACTTTACTGTAATACATCTATTACGAATTTATACAAATGGAGAGAAAAACAAAACTGTTCGTGCCAGTGTATGATCAACTGATCGTTATACTTGCAAATCATATAATCTATGCAAATAAATCAAAATTAAGTGTCTGTTTCTAATTTAAAAATAACAGATCTTTACTAGGTAAATGCATATGAAAGACTACACGGTATTAAAAAAAAAAAAACATCTTTTTAAATTTTTTGTCTGTCTGTTTGGATGTTTGTCTGTTCCGGCTAATCTCTCTAGGAAAAAAACGAGGTCTTTGTTTCCTTTACAAATTAGAACCATCTAAACTGAATACTGAACTACTATTCAAAATATGTATTAATGTTCTTGCAGGTTACCACGGTCAACATTATCTACTATCTGTTCAGACGATATTTTCACAAAACCGACTTCAACTCTCCCTTTACGAAGGCTACCAAATTCTATAATACTTTAAGCCGCAAAGCTGAGATCGATATCAATCATGACAGTTTTAACACTCATAATTATAAAGAAATTATATAAGCACTTTTGGTGAGAGAACATTTCACTTATTCCAATCTATACTAATATTATAAAGCCGAAGAGTTTGTTTGTTTGAACGCGCTAATCTCAGGAACTACTGGTTGGAATTGAAAAAATATTTTTGTGTTGGATAGTCCATTTATCGAGGAAGATTATAGGCTATAATCAAGCTACAACCAATAGGAGCGATGCATAAACGAGAAAATGTTGCAAAAACGGGAAAAAATATTCCTTTTTGAGAGCTTCCGTTGCGTGCGCTGCGTAAACGGTTTAAGTTACGCAAATATCATGTATGATGGAATCGTTCCTCTTTAAAAGTTCTAAAAAAAGTCCGCAACAGCATATGGCTCTCTTAAGGTTGACTCACTATAACCTTTTTTTATAGAAACAAATTTGTTCGAAATTAATGCATTATTTGCGTAGGAGTTTTATCAACATAATATTAATCCTTATCCAAATAAATATGTTATTAATCACAGTTATTTAAATTTAAACAAAATTGTCCTTGACATCACTTGATTTCAATCAACATCTTAGGAGTTATCATAATTTTTAATCTATACTAATATAATATAATATTATCAAGATGAAGAGTTTGTTTATTTGGTTGAACGCTCTAATCTCAGGAAATACTGGTTCGGATTCAAAAATTATTTTACTGTTGGATAGCCTATTTATCGAGGAAGGCTATAGGCTATATAACATCACGCTGCGATCCTTAGGAGCCGAGCGAAAAGAACAAAAGTCAGAAAGAACGCTAAGCGATAACGAAGTTATAGCGCGGGCGAGCGACGGGATGCGACGCGGTGGGTGGGCCGAAATTTCACACGGACGAAGTCGCAGGCAGAAGCTAGTAATTAAATAAAAATTAAATGTTTTATTAAATTCGTAATATTATTTTTATTCCTATTTTTTATTTTATTATTAATTGATTTAAATATAATAAAAAAAATCATGTTATTGCTTGGTTTTACTGTACTTTTGTATTTTTTGCATGTAAATATCTTGTAATAAAATGTATTTATAATGTTCCTTTTTTAATGTATTCTTAATTTTAATTATATGTATTCAGAGCATGTGTACTGAGCTCATTTGACACGTTTGGCGCAGTGGTTAAGCAATTGACTGCTGCGCTGCCTGTCGCGAGTTCGATTACCGCACGGAACAAATATTTGTGTGACCTACAAGTAGTTGTTCCGGGTCTGGCTGATTGTGTATGTGAGTTTTAATGTATGGAAGCTTACCCACGATACCGGTGAAATTCCTAGTGAGGGGCAAATATTAAAAAAAAAAATACGAGTCTTATTCGTCACTTAAGTACCCGACAGGGTAGGGTGAGGTCAATTATGACCAAATAAGTGTTGCGGTTGTGTAGTTAAACCCCGCACTTCAAGTTTTAAAGCTTATTATACTACTGAAGTAACCAAAGGAAAATTCTAAAATAATTCGTTCTCAAACATAAACAAAGTTAAAACTAGTTTTTCTAAGTTCCAGTTTGAGTTTCCACTTTGAAATCCAATCCTAAAGTCAACGCCTAACTAATTAGCTTTAGTTTATCTTAATTTTAGGCTGAAATTTGTCTTTTCTTAGAACTTCAAAGACTCCTACGGTTTATGTTTGTCTAAGAGTATTTCTGTGTTCACAAGTGAAGGTTTTAAGGCTGATTATATAATTTCGCTGAATAAAATGTTAAGTAAAAGAAATATAGAAAGAAAAATATTTTATTTGGAATACGCACATGAAATACAAACAGTAACAAACCGGCCAAGTGCGAGTCGGACTCGCGCACGAAGGGTTCCGTACCATTATCTATAATTAAAAAAAAACGACTTACTAGATCTCGTTTAAACCAATTTTCGGTGGAAGTTTACATGGTACTGCACATCATATTTTTTTTTTAGTTTTATCATTCTCTTATTTTAGAAGTTACAGGGGGGGACACATTTTACCACTTTGGAAGTGTTTCTCGCGCTAACTATTCAGTTTAGAAAAAAATGATATTAGAATCCTCAAGATCATTTTTGAAGACCTATCCAGAGATACTCCACATGAATGGGTTAGATAAAAAAAAAAAAAAAAAAAAAAATATTTCAGTTCTAAGTATGGGAAACCCCCAAAATGTATTGTTTTTTTTTTTTCTATTTTTGTGTGGAAATCTTAATGCAGTTCATAGAATACATGTACTTACCAAGTTTCAACAGTATAGTTCTTATAGTTTCAGAAAAAAGTGGCATACATACGTATGGACAGACAGACAGATATAACGAATCCATAAGGGTTCCGTTTTTTGCCATTTGGCTACGGAACCCTAAAAAGGAGCATTTAAAACTAACAAAATGTACAATAAAAACAAAAAGCAATAAAAAAAAAGATCTGCGCGAGGTCAAAAAAGCTCCTATCTCCGCATAATGCTGCAATGTTTAAAAAATAAATACCGCAATGCTGGTATTATAAGGGCCGAAGTAACTCTAATTAGAAAAGAAATGTGGCGCTGGAGAAGAATCATCAAAATCAAATGATGAAATGAAAATATTTTATTTCACATAAACCTTCATGGGCACTTATGAAACATCAGAAGCTAGATGCACGGTTCCAATTATTCTTTGTCCGGCTGTGTCAGAAAATGTAATATTATATTTAAGGTACTATACTGTACTATACCTTATATATTACACGGAGATTTTCTGAAAAAAAAAAAAAAAACGAAAAATATTTTATTGGGTAAAGGGAACTCACACACCAACACACACACTCACACTCCACATCCACACACTACTTTCACACAACACTTTCAATAGCTTAAAATAATATTAACCGATTCACTGTCCACAAATTAGACACAATAGCTAAACAATCAACGTGAATCATATGTGATTCGTGGGACAGCGAAAGTCTTAATAATGTAATTTCTGCATGTACTCAAAATTATCGTGTTCATTGAAAATAATGTAAGGAATTGGGAGAAGGCGCTGAAATCTGACATACAGGTTTTTACCTAGTTTGGGTTTCAGAGGCTTCACAGGTTTTTGTAGCTCTAATTTATTTCAATAAAGATTTATTATTATTATAATATGTGGTGATAAAAATGATAGTATTCAAAAGTTAAATACAATTTTCAAAAAGTCAAAGCATCGCAACTTTTTATAATGCTTAAGCATTAGTGATTTCTTTTAGAAACTAGACTTACTACACCTTCAAATATGGACCATTAACAGACCAAATTTTCAACTTCAACAAGGAATTTATATTCGAATAGAAACTCCATAGTAATAAGTGAAGGTTTCCATTTTTTGTTGTGAGCGGAAAGAGCGCAATATGCCAGTGAAGAGGCTCTTAGGTGCTCTCGGCTTTTTATGGCTCGACTCAGCCTGGGCAATGACGAGCTCTAAACAACTAAGGCTGCTCGAGCAACTTATGAGAACGACGCTTGAACGTTATATTTTTGCCTGTCATTTATGAGATTTTTTATGTTTTATGGAGTTTTTTTTAAGAGGTTATAGAAAATTGTTTGGATTTTGCATGTCGCTGCTTTGCACGAATAACCGCACAATCCAAAAACATTATTGGTTATTTTATTTTATTTTGTTTCTATTTGTTGTATCTACTCTTGACGCTTTTAACGTGTAAGTTTTTATTATTTTTATTTTTACATCGTTCTCACATTTAGTTATAAATTCAACATTATAGATGTAATGAATACTTTTGTAACAATTTAATTTAAAAGAGTGTCCATGGAGTTTCTTGCCCGTTCTTCTCCATAGGTACCTACGCTTTGGAATGGGAATGTAGCTTCATTTTTCTTACTGACCGACTCCTTGACAATTCAAAAGTGCCTGTAAATGGTTTAATTGAAATAAATGATTTGAGTTTTTGACACACATTTTACAGGGTAGCTATTTGAAAATTAAACAAAATATTTACTGTCATAAATTTTTATGTATTTTATCAATAGAAGAATAAATAGAATGTATAAATCGAAAGGGCATTAATCAATGTTTAATTAAATAAGAACAATTTTGCATTTGGCTGTGTTATAACTTATGAACCAGTATTTTCAAAATTTTGGTTTGTGTGGGTATTCATGCAAAGCAGCGATGTGTTCTGCTATCTGCCAGGGAAAGTCCCGTTAAAATGGGTCCAGCCGTTTCGGAGATTAGTTGAAAAAAAAAAAAACGGCCAAAAAGACAAAAATTATAAAAATGTTTTATTTTTTTATTTTTTATTTAACAGTTTATGTACACACATATAAACAGACAAGAAGAAAGTAACAGAAAAATACGTACAAATGTGATGCTTGGTGCTTGCTTGTTGGTGATGGTGGTTTTTGCGTTTTTGCTATCAAAATCAAAACAAATCAAATCATTTTTATTTCAGGAATACACCCATATAACATTTACATCAGATTACAAAATTATTTACACCAGATTACAAAATTTCAAAGTTATTATTATTTCAAAATTCAAATTATTCATTAAATAAAAAATAAAATATATATTAAATCGTTACAAAACAATCAATTACATTACATAGTCATGTATTATTTTAGCTCACTTCACTAAAACTTCAGACTTCAGTTATAAGTACCGTTTATACTTTCATATGCATTTAGTAAAAATTTGTTATTATGATATTATAAACAGACACTTCAATTTTATTTGTACGTAAAGAAAATGAATACTTATTTACGAATTATTTCAATATGATGAATATTATAACTGAAGTCTGCGGTTTTATTGGAATTTACGTCGCTTAAAAAAGATTCATTAATCTCAGGGCTACAACCTACATATTATTATGCCACTAATTCAAAGCATTTTTTAGACATTCCAGTCACATTTGACGTCGATTGGATGTTCCGAATTTTGGAACAATAGTGTCGCTTAAGATTCATAAATCTCAGGGCTACAACCTACATAATTATTTCACTAACTCGAACTCAAAGCATTTTTTAGACATTCCAGTCACATTTGATTTTGATTGGATGTTTCGAATTTTGCAACAATAGTGTCGCTTATAAAAGATTCATAAATCTCAGGGCTACAACCTACAAATGTCACTAACTCAAACTCAAAGCATTTTTAGACATTACAGTCACATTTGACTTTGATTGGGTGTTTCAAATTTTGGAACAATAGAGAAATTAAATTCACTTCTCGCAGGTAAAAGAAATTTGCTTGTGATGATTCCCCTTGAAGAGAACTTTGTGAAAATATTGTAATGAAGTGAATTTGACAGCATTATATATTTATATTACGATCACATAAAAATATTAGAAAACAAATTTTATTTGATTAGGTTTGATTGAGCTGATTGTACCATATTCAAGCTGTTAGTATTTGTTCACACAGTGGTATCCGTTCGGAATAGAAAATAAAATATATGAGTTAAACAAATACCAGTGGTATTAGATGTTGGTATTAGAACTGAATACATTTTTATTTCAATTAGACCATTTACAGGCTCTTTTGAATTGTCAAGGAGTTGGTCAGTCAGAAATATGAAGCAAGTAGCTCATTTCGGAGCGTAGTAGATACTTATGGAGAAGAACGGGCACGAAACTCCATGGACACTATTTTAAAATATAGGTATTGTTAATCATTTATGTTGAATTATACTGGAGAAAGATAATAAATAATAATAATAATAATATTTAGTTGACGTGAAAGTACACATACAGAGTGACAATAAAACATGGGAATGGCCTGACACAAAATATTGATCAATGACCCATATGCTAGGAAAAACCTGTGTTACAGGGGTCATCCATCCGTCCATTATGGATGTTATAGAAGTAAACAGGTGTACACATTAAAAGCGTCCAGAGCAGCAAATATAAACAAAAATATAAATAATAGAAATTTTTTAATTATTAAAATAAGCCATGGCAGTTCAACTAACTCCATTAATACCTTAATCTAAAACAGCAGAAACCATAACTTCATACCCCAAACTGAATAACATACTCCACCATACCGACATACTGAAAGCAAAAACGTCAGACGAAAACGGGTCACCCATTCATTTAGTATTACAAACTCAGACGCCATTGTCTCGGCCCCATTCAGTCAAATTGTCATACCATAATGTAATTTATCAAGGCGGTGTCGTCTCTCCCTTAAAATTGAGGACGTTTACTCTGAAAACTCGTTTAGAACTTCGCTTTATGGGGTCATAATGAGTATAAAGGAGCTTCAGGTTTTGTATGGTCATTGCATAATTAAGTGCGGAAGAGAAGGAAAGACTTAGCTTTGACATTAAACATCTTTTGTATGTTTTGTGCCGCGTCCCTTTGATTGATCGGCCTTCTTCTTTTTCGTATCAATATGATAATTTTATCTTTATTTATTTATTAAAACTTTATGCACAAGTAAAAATCTGTACAAAGGCGGACTTAATGCCTTGGGCATTTTCTACCAGTCTACCTTAGACTAACCTTTGGTGTTTTGAGTTTATCTTTACTCTTTATGTTTGAATATGTTTATTCAGATTTTTTTCGGTTTTTATTATTATTAGTCAATATAATTTTTATTAGAGTGAGGAGAGTGATAGCTAGTGTTGTGGATTTGTTTTTTTTGGAAGGCGAACTTTTCTTTCTGAATTATGTTAAATTTATTACAGAATTCAATCAATCGCTTGTACACACGGCTACATATCAAGCTATACATTTCCAGAATAAGCTGACCTCTCATTATACGAAAATCCTATACAATGCGAGATTAGCTTGTACTGGAAAATATAGCTTGATGTGTAGCCGTGTGTACATACACTTTTCAAATATCTTTGACAAAATAGGTATTAATGTTTTTGGGCGATAATTATTAACATCAGATTTTTCTCCTTTTTCTAAATTGGTTTATCAATTGATACTTTTAATGCTTCAGGAAAAGTACCAAGTAAGAAAGATAAATTAATTAAATGTGTTATCATTGCCACGTTGAAGGTATAGCATTGCTTAGATTCTGGCCAAGGTAAAAGCCAGCCCTTGGGTCACGGGAAGTGTCAGATATTTATTATTTTATGGTTTTACTCAATGACGTGGTACTTCCCAACGATGTAGTTTAGAGCTCTAACGGAACCCTTATTCATAAATTCCTTAAAGCATAATTCTTAATTCTTAAGCTTAATTCCTCGAGCATAATTATTATGCTACGTTATTAATGTACCTTACATTAATAAAGCCAACCTTGGATGACTAGAATTTCTTCACCACCTCATTTATTCATTCATTGCAGTTAAAAGACGTCCACTATTGGAGATAGGCAGAGGCCTAAAAAAAACCGGTCGAAGTGGCGGTGCTTGGGAGAGCCCAAGCACCGCCACTTCGACCGGTTCTGTGTTTCCCGTATTAAGCGGATTCCTACGGAATTCACAAGGTCCACCTTGTGGGAGGCCCTCCACCTCTACGTCTCGCTACTCCAGAACCTTTCGGCCCCATCGGCCATCTGTTCTGCGAGCAATGTGCCCTGCGCACTGCCACTTCTTTGGCTTGTTTGGCAATTCTTCGGGCTATGTCGGTTACCTTGGTTCTCCTGCGGATCTCATCATTTCTGATTCAGTTGCGTAGGGAAACTCCAAGCATAGCCTTGTCTATTGCCCTTTGGGTGACTTTTAGTCTTCTTATAAGGCCCATTGTGACCACGTCTCAGTGCCATAGGTGCATCACTGGTAACACGCACTGGTCAAAGACTTTCGTCTTGAGACACTGCGGTATGTGGGACGAAAAGATAAATTGCGTAGTTTCCCGAATGTTGTCCAGCCGTGTCGGATTCAACGATTGACCTCTTTCTCGAAGTTGGACTTACGAGTAACAGGACTCACCACGCCACAGCTTTACCAATTCTCGAATAGCGCATACCAACCATTTACTTTTTAACTTAAATCACAAAAGTACGCACCCTTGTATAGTAACCGGCATGAGTCGTGAGCACAAACAGACACCTGCGCAGTAGTAAATTTTTAGGTCTCTTTGGCGGAATGAAGAAGCCGGGGGCGCCGAGCTGCATGCGATTGGTTCGTCAGTCAATACTCGTGTTCTAATTGACTCATGCGTGTCATTTTTATTTAGCGGAAAGTGTGCATGCGCGAGCTTGCTCCCACTACTGCCCATCTGTGCTCACGACTCGTGCCGGTTATTATACCTATACATCAGGTAAATACAAAATTGTAAGAGACGAAATTCTATTTTACTCACGACATAAACTACTGTTACGATTCCTAAAATAACAGCCAGAAGTCAGAATGTCCAATAAAACAATTCCTTTATCTCTCTATCCGTTTTCAAAACGACAAAACGACAGAATCCAGAGAAAAACAAACAAAACGCCGTAAAAGTCAAATGAAGTCTTCCTCAATTAAGTTAATTGCGTTTTGTCGACAATCGCCAAACGTCCTGATTGCGAATGTTCTTTTTATAGCTCTATGAATTGTAATTAGGAATTAGTAGGACACTGACCTCAATACGAAATGTGGTCAGATCGTTAGAGTACGGACTAGGGAAAGGTTGTTAGGTCCAAATTTAATCGATGCCAATATTGACGTTGACCTGCGTACCAATCGTCATGAAATTTAGCAGAGATATAGCCTGGGATATGGAGAAGGACATAGGCTACTTTTTTACGCTATAACCGACATCCACGCGGGCTGCGTCACGGGCAAAAGCTAGTATGCTACGAGTATAAATAACAAAATTTATAAATACCAAAGTTATTATAATCGATGAATAGGTACCTTTTTTTAAAATTCGGACCAACAGGGAAAAGCCAGCTACAAAAAATACGATAAGATTTACCGATAAAAAAATCCTGTCTTAATTAGCGTTTAACAGTCAAAGACATCAAAGTAGGCGTTGAAGACTTAAAAATGTTTCAGAAATTAATTTTAATACATTAACTAAGCACATTGGACCTTTGAGAGCCTTTCGTTAATTTATTGATTTTTAGGGTTCCATAAGGTCAACAAGGAACGCTTATAATTTCGCCATGTCCGTCTGTCTGTCTGTCTGCCCACGGCTAAGCTCAGAGACTCTTAGAACTATACTCCATTTACTATAGCATTAGACAAATAACGGCTAAATAACGACAGTTATTGTGTAATATTGTTGAAATTACTGCACTTTAGAGTTATTTTTTAGGGTTCCGTAGCCAAATGGCAAAAAACGGAACCCATGTCTGTCTGTCTGTCTGTCCGTCCGTATGTCACAGCTACTTTTTTCCGAAACTATAAGAACTATACTGTTGAAACTTGTTAAGTAGATATATTCAGTGAACCGCATTAGGATTTTCACACAATAATAGAAAAAAAAATTGGTTGTCTGTTAAGTTGGTTTACGGACGATAGTTTAACGTATCAACGTCATTACAAAACATTGATGCGACGCAAGCGTACAATGAGCGTAACGGGACAATGAGTCATACTTTTTCGTGCATGCAGCTTTATACTTTATACTTTATACACCTTCCTTCTCGTGACTGAGAAGGAATTATGAAAAATGGCTCAATCAGCAACCTCGGTAAATGTGTTTACAATTTTCTAATACCTTTTATAAAGTATTATATTGAGACACGAAGCAACAAAATACGATCTAGAGGAATGTGGCTGCATTTCTATAGATCGACCGCTTAAGCCACCTCGTCCATCTATTTGTGGTTAGAACAGATTTTGTACATTCGTTCATCATTTATTTCAGTCAAAAGACGTCTACTGCTGGACATAGGCTTCCCCCAAACCCCTTTTCATTCAGGCATTTGAATTGTTTGACATCATCACAATATTATTCTTTCTTTTCCTGATTATTGGCCATCTCTTTCAGCTATAAATCTCTGATCGTCACAATTTTACGTAGGTATATGACGCAATATTAAAAATATTGGTCTCTTCTCTTGGCTTAGTAAACAACGTTTTCTTAAAAACAAGTCTCTCAAACATTTACTACCGCGACAACAATTTTATATTGCGCAAGGTGTGTACCTTACTCGAGCAAAAGCAATGCATTCAGGAATATAAAAAGCGGAAATTCCAAATCGCATCGTAGAATTTCGTGCAAATGTGGCAAAACATTCGGTAGAAAGAAACAAAGGACTCAACGTAGAATGCCAAAGCACAAAGTAAAATAATTTGGCCACTGCCTAACTTGAACATTTTCGACAAGTAACTCCGACACAACTATTTTAATGGGGAATGTTTCTGACATCGCTATCTCTCGTTTGAAACTACACGTCACACCTCCCCTTTTAACATATTCCCATTCTAATTAGAGTGAAAGAGATGGATGATACATTCAAGCGACGAATGCGAACGGAAATTGAGTGGACCCTTTTCACTTTAACGCCAAACCTCACTAAGTCGTGGATAAAGAAACTTTTGGGTTGTAAATAGTTGAAATATTTGCAAAAAGTGTTTCCTGGTCGACTACTTCGCTGTCAAACTGTTTCATAGCTGTTTTCCTTTTAGTACAGTCGCCAGCACATCTAGTTACCACAAATTGTCAAATTTCTCCAAACGATTTTAAACTTCAAAACGTTGACGATTAAGTTCAAAATCGAATGAGAAAATTTGACAGTTTGTGGTAACTTGATGTGTTGGCCTTCGTACATCGTTTTATGCCGCCATTTTGCTTTTAAAAGGACAATACTCTGAGGAATACTTACATCGCTTTAGTAAATTGAAAAAAGTTTGCGATAGCAGATACAATTTTGTATATGGAAGCGTTGTTGTTAGACAAAATATAATCAAATATCATGTATATAATCAAAGTTATTAAATCCAAAAGGTTTTGCTTTAATAAAATTCGTCGTCACAGCCTAATTAAAACTAGAAATAAATTGAAAGAAACTCAAGTTCATGTTTTATCTGGAAGAATGGCCAAAACGAACACAATGGAAGATGGTAGGTTACTGTTTATAATTTTAAATTCATCCACTATCATCTTACTTACTAAAATCAATCTGCCTAGCCTTTTCCCAACTATGTTGGGGTCGGCTTCCAGTCTAACCGGATGCAGCTGAATACCAGTATTTTACATGGAGCGACTGCCTATCTGACCTCCACAACCCAGTAACTGGGTAACACGATACCCCTTGGTAAGACTGGCTGTCAGACATTTGGGCTTCTGACGACCCGTAACGACTGTCAAAGATCCACGAATGACAGCCGGGACCAACGGCTTAACGTGCTTTCCGAGGCACGGAGGAGTCTCGGTATGTAAAGATGGTCACCCAGCCACGGACCAACCCCGGCAAGCGTAGCTTAACCTGACGGATCGACCCGTGCGGCTGTTATTACTTAGCCACGAGCTCCTCATCATCTTACTTACTATTATCTTAATTTATTTGAGGTCATTGCAGTATCTTCTTTTTCTTCCAAACATCTCCATTGTTAGCGATGCGAATGGACTGTATTATGTATTATGGTTGGTGGAATTAAATAAAACTAAAGCTCAATGAAAACAGGATTTAAAAGGGAAAAAATATTACATAAATTGAAACCAAACCAAACCTTTTGACAATAAAAAAATAAGCAAGTGAAGGAAACTAAATTCGTTCAAATTAAAACTATAAAAATCTTCTAAAAAACTAGGCTCACCAAGGAGTCTGGAACATCCATCATCCGTCATCTCACTCTCTTCCTAGCCATTATCGTCTTCACACAATCTATATATAGAAAAACGACATGTTTAGTATCATATTCACGATCTCCTGACTTTGATTATATGTAGGTAAGTTAAAACTTGTTCCCACAATAACTTAATGATCTCCTAAAACAGGGCTTCCTCTCTCCTACCCTTTTGCTGTGTCCTACTAACAGGGTCCATAATGATCTAAATTATATAGTTACCACCTAAGTACACATTATGGTAAAGCAATAAAGATTCATCCTTTCTTTGGTCTACCTCTTGTCTTATTTAGACATCTGAATTAAATACATTCTTAAAATTACGACATTTTCACAATTTGACCCTCAAAACTGTAAAAACATTGTTTTCCCATTTTTAGGGTTCCGTAGCCAAACGGCAAAAAACGGAACCCTTATGGATTCGTCATGTCTGTCTGTCTGTCTGTCCGTCCGTATGTCACAGCCACTTTTTTCCGAAACTATAAGAACTATACTGTTGAAACTTAATAAGTAGATGTATTCTGTGAACCGCATTAAGATTTTCACACAAAAATAGAAAAAAAAAATTACAATAAATCTTGCGGGTTCCCCATACTTAGAACTGAAACTCAATATTTTTTTTCATCAAACCTATACGTGTGGGGTATCTATGGATAGATCTTTAAAAATGATATTGAGGTTTCTAATATATATTTTTTTTAAACTGAATAGTTTGCGCGAGAGACATTTCCAAAGTGGTAAAATATGTGTAACTGTAACCCCTGTAACTTCTAAAATATGAGAATGATAAAACTAAAATTATAGATGATGTAAACTTCCACCGAAAATTGGTTTAAACGAGATCTACTAAGTAGTTTTTTTTAATAAGTCATGAATCGTAAACCGCAATTTACCTTTCATTCAATCAACTCAAATATAAAAATTAATAAAAAATAAAAAACATTTAATTTCATAAACATAAACCTTATGCTGTTTAGCTATCACAAGCCTATATGGGCTCGCGTATAGTTAGATCTAAATCCCATCATTTAGGTACCTAATTATAATGTTTACTTATCAATAACTTTATTTAAAAAAATACACTATTATTAAAACATCGATCAAAGTTACAACGAACTACAAGAACTTTTATATTATGTTACTTGCTCCTACGGAACCCTTCATGGGCGAGTCCGACTCGCACTTGGCCGCTTTTTAATTAGCGATAGTATTAAGTTATTTATCTCATAGTTTGTTGTGTAGACTCAATTTTGTATGGTTTATTCTAAACCAAAAATACATTGTTTTGTATGCCATAAATGGCAAAACATGTAGATCTACCTGTTATTTTTGGACCTCGCACATATTATTTGATGAATGCTCATGTTTTACACAAATATATTCTATTCTATCTGTAGGCTACTCTTATAATATTTACAGAATTCGTAATTAAGTATTCAATAAAATATATTCTTATAATATCTAGTAATACTACACATTTCACTACCAATCATTATTTATTTTTTCCAATATTAATATTATAAACATTATCTACATGTTTAAGACTTTAATTATTAGTGTTTAAGTATATTTTAACATGATAAATTAACTAACTATTTTACTAAAACTAGCTTCTGCCCGCGACTTCGTCCGCGTGAAACTTCTTGTACCCCCGGCCCACCCCGTCGCATCGGATCGCCTACTCGCGCTATTACTTCGTGTTCGCTTAGTGTTCTGTCTTACTTTTTGCTAGGCTCCTAAGAGTCCTAGCATCATGTTAAATAGCCTCCTCAAGAATTAAAAATCAAAAAAAATAAATTAAATTGGCTATCAAATGCAAAAAGATTTTTTCAAATCAGATTGGTAGTTCGAGATCAGCGTTCATACAAAGAAACAAAAAAAAAAAAACAAACTTCATTTTTATTACATTATTATTATTTGGATAAGGATTAATACCTTCATTATAATGCATTATTTTATAACAAATTTGATTACCATTAAAAAATTTCTAGTAAGCCAACCTTAAAAGATATACACATATGCCATTATGGACTGTTTTCTAGAACTTTTTAAGAGGAACAATTCTCAATTTACGCAGCGCATGCAACGGAAGCTCTCAAAAGGAAGAAATTTTCCCCGTTTTTGCAACATTTTCATTGATGCTCCGTTCTTTTTAGTCGTAGCGTAATGTTATATAGCGTATAGCCTTCCTCGATATCCAACACTAAAATAATTTTTCTATTCGAACTAGTAGTTCCTGAGATTAGCGCATTCAAACAAACAAACAAACTCGAACTCATGCCGCCTGTGATACAGATTTATCCTAGTACAGGCATCATACTTTGTAATGTCTACATTATTTCTAAGATTTATGCTGTATATTTCCAATTTCAATTTTTTTATACTTTTTATTAATTAATCCAATCTCCACAATTTACACAACATAATAAAAACACCGATATAAAAAAAAAAACAATCATCATTATTCATTCATCATTTCAGCCGAAAGACGTCCATTGCTGGACATAGGCCTCCCCCAAAGGGATGGGGGGATTTGCCATAATCGCCACGCTTTTGCAGGCGGGTTGGCGATCGCAGTATGGTTTTAAAAATGCATAGAGAACGCTGCTGCCCATTCTCTAATAAGTCCCTTAGTCGTTTTTTACGACACCCACGGGAGGAAATGGGGTGATGCTATTATACTATATTCACCATCTTCCAAGTGCTTTAGCTGGGAAGAAGAAGTGGCGCAACAAACTCCCCAGCAGCACAGCTGTCTGTTCAGTTAGAAGACCTTGATTCTATACAATAGTGGATAAGCAAAGTAATTAACATTACGAGACAGAACAGTAAATTAAATTATTTGTCATATATCAGCTAGCACACACCAATAAACATTAGTCTTATATAGAGTGTATCTATTCAAACATGAAATATTTTTAGAGATACACCTTCAAGTGGTAAAGAAGTCATGGAAACGATTAATAAAAAATAAAAAAAATATTATTTGAAAAATTTAATAATTTAAAATTTCTTGATATGATGATTAATTATCAAAATTCACCGCGCTCGTGCCGCCACCGTTGCCGCGTCCGGGCAGTTCATTCATAGAATAAGTAAAATTTTGGAAAATGCAACTCCTTTTGCAAAATATCTCAAGCAATTTTAAAATTATAACAATTATGTAACCATATAAAACACTTTGATAAAAAAATATCGCATGGCTTTTTTACCACCTACAGATGTTTCTCTTACAATATTTCGTGTATGAATAGATACACATTATACATATATGTTATCATCAGTTGTGTATTAAGACTAATCAAAGTTCTAATTTGTTCATATTTTCCATTCGATTTTAAGACAGTAGATTAAACCATCGCATCGATTAAATTTTATCGTAGTTTCCGATATCCATAGTTTAAACTGCTTCTGATCATAAGATGTTGACCGTCGATTATCGACTTAGGGCCGAAGTCGATAATCGACGGTCAACATCTTGATTCATGACTACCTATTGACACGTCCCTTATCACTAATTTTTGGGGTTCATAGCCGATATGTATGTATCGCGCCGAGCTGTTGCCGCGCTCTTGTGAGTCCCTGCTTATGTATGACGCGCAAAGCATGTTTTTCTGTTTACATTTTGATATTTGCTACCCTATAGTTGTGTTCTCGCTACTAACTATTTAATTACTGTGCTTGCATGACTGTACTTACTAACTTTGTGTGAACTTAATAACTACGCCCGCCATTGCGTCTTCAATAAAATATAGTGTGTGTTACCGTGTATCTACTGTCATTCTTAATATTATATAGTTTATTTTCTTGTGAATGTGAGAACGTTGTAGGCCTAGACTGTAGATCTGTTGACCATTTTATATTTTATTAAGTACCTGGTACTTGTTGAAAGGTCTACATTTTCCTCACATAAAGTCAAAGTCAAAGTCAAAGTCAAAGTCAAATAATTTATTTCAAATAGGCACGAAGATGCACTTTTGAACGTCAAAAATTACATGAATAGTTAATTGATTCTAGTTGCGCCTTCCAAAATGTAGTTATGTATGGAGAAGAATGGGCAAGAAACTCCATACTTACTCTTTTAAAATGTTAACAATAGTTTGTATACATTAATTAATATTTATAGGTGAAGACTATGTACCTAGAATAAAAAATATAAAAAAATTCATCAAAATTACTTACCACAATTGGTAAAAAGAATGAAAAGTGAAGTAATAACAGAAAAATTAATAAATGCGATAGGTAAATGGTGCTCACATATTTACAAAAATTGTATATGATTTCCCAAAAAAATAAAAAATAAAAACAACATATAATAAGTCAGTGTGTGAGTTAAAATATTAATCACAGAAAATAAAATTAATATCATAAAAATTATAAATTATACAGTTAAATTAGCAACCAGTTTGATTTTGTCTAGACTCTAAATTGTCCTATGGAGCAGGACCAGCATGTTTCCAAGCATTCTTATCTTGGATATAATCCTCTAATTTGTAATATGCTTGTTTACCAAAGTGTACTTTTAATATGAGTTTTAAATTTTCTTTCATTTAATTGTAATATATCATACCTATTAACACTGTTATTTGAAAATATTGTAATAGCCAATTATTTTTAAAAGATTAACCGTGGAGTTTCTTGCCGGCTCTTCTCCATAGGAAATTACCAATTGGAACCGTGCACCTAACTTCTGATTTTTCGTAGGTATGTGCCCAGGTTTATGTGTAATAAAATATTTTGATTTTATGATTCCGGACTGGAGCAATCATTATAATTTGTACAAAACCGGGAGTCGAATATTGTTTATAATTCCTTAAAACTACCTTCACATATTCATCTATCCGACCAGACCTACATTTTAAAAGTTCACTCCTTCTTTGTGTATTGGTTAGTCGGTTAACTACACATCTATATTCATACTTTTCTCACATGCTCAACATTTTTAAACTGAATACAAGCCACACTTTTTAAAACCAACGCCTTCATAATTTCTCGGTCATTAAAAAACAAACTCCAGTACAAACAGTGGGTCCAAATGACGCTGTGTACAAAACAAACGACCGGCGGATGAATCTCGAAGTCACGGGCCACAAATTGTTTTTGTGGGAACCCTAATTATTTCCACTTGATGGTTTTATATGCGGATAGAGAATTTGGAAGAGACTGCATTATAATTGGTGGAAGTTGCCGGCTGTTACTCATTTTGGTAAAAATTAGTGGCTAATTGAAGATTGTTTATGTTTACTTCGAAGATATTGGTCAATATGTTTCTTTCAGACCAGTTAATTGTGAAAGGAGACTACATAATAATTTATTTTAATGGTTAGCTTAGATAATTTTGAAGAGACGGCATAGTAATTGGTGGATTTGAGGAGGTTAGTATTTGTTCCTTATTTTGGTAATTGGTGGCTGCTTGAAGTTTCTTTACTTCGTCGTGAGTGGGCTGAAGAATATTATTTTACTAGTTGGCTGGTTGGTATTCATCCCTGTGCAGGATCAGGTTTGTTCGTCCAAAATGAAACGATTTGTCGTTTTACGGTGTATATTTTTATATAGTTATTTTCGTTTTATATATTCGCTTGGCAGTTCGAATCAGAAAAAGAAAAACATTTTTAAATATTGTCGGAGGATCTAATTAAAAAAGAGATCTAATATGTTGCCGCCTCCAAGCCTCTTGCAGATGGCGTGGACAATCCCAATAGCTATTATACTACACCCACTTTTCGTCAGTTATGTTTAAGTCCCATGTAATAGGGGGCGAGATTATTGCCATTAACCAGGCACAAATCCAGACTCCAAGCTGTGACTGACAAATGCCTGATGGAAAAATTCAATTACAGTTTCACCGACCTGGGAATCGAACTTCATGCTCGGCGCTTGCGACCATGAGGTAATCAATACTTTTAGTTAATTAACTATGGTAACGCCATATCTCGATGTTTTTAAAATTTTATAATGCCGGGTAGACCTTTCATTTGATCTTCATCTTAAATCACATGACTACACTAATTATTACTTGCATACGAAGCAAATTCGAGTTCAAAAGTACCTTTACCAGTAAGAACGAGTGTCAAAAGTTCAGTATTACTAAATGTTTCACCTTTGGGATGGCTCAGCAAAGTACCAACTTGCTGCGCTTGACTCGGTGGAACGCAGAGCTAAGAGGCTCATTGGCGACGTAAAACTGGTGGATGCCAAGCTTCACAGCTTGGCTCATCGCCGTAAGGTTGCCTGCTTGTCGGTCTTCTACAGATTGTACTTCGGAGAGTGTGCCCATGAACTCCACGACCTCATTCCACCGGCCCCCTTCTACCATCGGACATCTAGACGCACTGCAAGTTACCACCCCTACCTAATTGATATTCCACCAACTCGCAATAAGTGTTTTCAAACGTCTTTTATAATGCGCACAGCAAAGAAGTGGAACTCTCTGCCTGCGTCTGTTTCCGGACGCATACAACCCTAATCTATTCAAAGTGAGAGTGAACAGGCTTCTTCTGGGTAAGCTCACTCCATCGTAGACTTTGTCTCTGTCATCCAGACCTAGAATAAAGTCAAGAGCAAACTCATAGTAGAATAAAAAAAAAAAAAAAAAAAATGTGTCCATTCTTTGTAAGCTTCTACATCTGCAATTTCCACTCTTAGCGCGTTGCAAACGCAGCCACTATATCCAATAAAGATGCAAGCTTGTCAACGTTTATAGTTGCTATTATTGTTCTCTAGTTTATTTTAAAAAGAGTGTCAAAATATGTAAGTTTTTATGAGCCTTAGTTCCGTGTATCCTTGTCGAGTGTGTTTTTAAGGAAAATAATAAATAATGCATACACACACATACATAAACTCACGCCCTCTTCCCATGGGGTTAGGCAGAAACTATATAGCGCTACCTGCTACGCTCCTTACATATTCCTTTCGCTTTGTTTACATTCGTGATCACAGAGAAAAAAAAAAAAAAAAAAAAAATTGGCATGCCTAAGGACTGCCGACAGAAGTGAAAACACAAAACTTTGGAATAACTGTTCTTTTATACATATAGCTCATGGAAAGAGTTCGGTGACGATGACGCGGGTTCCATGATTTTTGTTCACCCAAAAAGGCTCAACGCGCCTAAAGCAGTTTTCACTTTAAAACCGTGTACTAACCAATATTATCAATACATCTTTGACATAATCTACATAAAGCAACTATATTATTATATATATTAGATAATTTTAATTGACATTTAATAATTGTTACGTAACTGTGACCATATATTTAATTTATTTGTTTTCAAAATTGACATTTGCTATCTTGTTCTTATGATGTAATCTAATACTTTATCCAATAACTGAAATGTAAATATTTGTACGCCACTAAGGCCAAACATGACTGATCTTAAACCATAATGTAATTTAATAACTTGCATGCTCTGTATGTGTACTCATGTTTCCACAAATAAATAATCTAATCTAATCTAATCTAAAAAAAATATGGATCTATTTATGGTAATAAATAATAGGTAGTACACATAATAGTAATTTAACACCATAATATTTTTATCTCAAAAAGCGACGCGCGCTTTACTTGTGGTAAACAAGTGTACAAACACGCTGTGAATGTGAGTGTAAGCGCAGGAGCTCTTGGTACCGATCGAGACAATGGCAAAGTTGGAAGTGTGTGTATGTTATGTGCTGACGCTACTTGTCATCACGCACATATTTACAGCGTGTGTGTACACTTGGATACCATAAGTAAAGCGCGCGTCGCATCGTGAGATTAAAATGCTGTACCAAAACTGGAGTTTTTAATTGGCTTAGTTTTCTTACATCAATACTTCTTTTGATGTACATATATATGAGAGGAAGTAGTGATACCCGTTTTATTCACTTTTAAATAAAGTTCCTATATCAGTACCTTTTCTCCAGAGAATTCAGATCCTGTACTTCTCAGATTGCTCATCTGGGAACAAAATGAAAATTCAAATAGGTATTGTTAACTCAATCAATACTGGCGCTCGGAAATCTTTTAATAAAGATTACAAACCCGAAATCTTCAAATTTGGTCCAGTACCGACCGCTTACAACACTAATGGACTATAGGAAGGCATTTTCAATTGTACCTGAGAATTTACATTGTCAATGAGATTGAGTCTTGATGGCATTTCGACGTCGATCTAGGAATTTGCATAAAAGTGAAAAAAAAAAAAAATGACCGAGAGCTGTTTGCCTTTTGGAATACTTAATTAAAGGAATGTTCGGGATGAGTACCTTGTTTCTGGTCGTGTTTTATCTGAGATTTTCTTTCGTATTTCATGGACCTAAAATAAATGCATTATTTAGGTCGTGCCTATTAACTTCTCATCTTTGTCATTTTCATCGCACGTATCCTCAAAAATTGTACTGGCTCAGTTTGTTTGTGCTGATGATAATCCTAAGGGGAGGCCTATGTCCAGCAGTGGACGTCTTTCGGCTGAAATAAATGAAGCGAAAACTAAAAACTTTGGAATAACAGACAGTCTGGCGTTACACGTCACGAGCATGTCGCGCATTTCGGTGATGCGAACCCATAAGTTTTTCCCCTAGCCGAAAACGCTCAGCGCGGCTAAAGAAGTTTTTACTTCAACAAGATTTTCACACATTCATCGAAATAGTCTGTATACTGTTGTATAGGAATTTGTATTTTTGTTCACCCAAAAAGTACACATACATAAGCACACATACGAAGGCGTTCTGCTTAAGTTTTTCCCCTACCAAAAATCGCTCAACGCATATAAAGAACATTTCAGTTCAAAAAAAAAAAAAAATAAAATCCGCATCAATATTTTCTTCTGCAATCCTTTTTGCAATCAAAGATGATATTATTAGTAAATTAGTCATCAGCTTTTGAGCACTTTACGGCATCAATCCATCATCGTTATCATCTGCCTATCCATTTCCCGACTTTGGCAGGGTCAGCTTCCAGTCTAACCATATACAGCTGACAAGGCTCGGATACCGGTTAAATTTTCAAACCGTTATTATGTACTTGACGCAAAACCTTTACATTCAGTTTCGTTAGAATAAACCGTTTTTTTAACCGGTTTTCGGAGGAATCTATACTTAAAGATTTTGTTGGATTAAACGGTTTAGAGCAATAAAAACCGGTTAATACAGACGCACGATAAACAAACGCCGCGCGCGTTCAGATTTTATTCAGCAGTAAGATTTTTTTTTGTTTCGGGATTGACATTTATTTCATTGCATCAATCAGCTCCGCTGCAAGAAAAAAACAAAAATGGGTAAATACCTAATATTTTTTTGGTGAAATTAAGTATCGCGCGGTCGCGCGTATCCTCACAAGTTGCACCGCGTTTATCGACACGCCGCTCGTCGAATAAACCGGTTAATTCAGGTTAAGATAAAGTTCTTAAAACATTCACGTTCTTAAGAAAAGTTCGGAGCAAAACCAAAATAAAACGGTATTAACCGGTATTTTTTAAACCGGTTTGAGCCCTGACAGCTGAATAGCAATAGTTTACATGCAGCGACTGCCTCTCTGACCTACACAATCCAGTCACTGGGCAATATGATACGTCGGTAAAGGCTCATACAAACAGGCGCGACACGCGACGTGACACAAAGGCACCGCTCCGCGCGCGACACGCCGTGGCTTTGTATCTCGTTGCGTGTCGCGCTGACTGCAGATTGCCTAATTTTCGCGCTTCATAAACAATTAGAACATCTTTCATCCACAAGCCTTTTATAATTCATCCCATGTTCGTACCACCAAAAAAGAAAAACGAAATTCAACAGTTCTAACTGCGTCTATAAACTGCTTTCAGATTCCGTTGCGATACTAGATGTAAATGATTCATTCAAAGAGTCTACGTCTGTGCTGAGTTTATCTCATTATCTGTCAGTCTGTGTAATTAAATAGACTATTTATTTAGTGCTAATTTCATTGCAGTCTTTGAGCTTGGGAATCTTTTTATAATCTTAGTAAAGTGTTGAAATAAGAATAGGGATGCGGAATCAGATAGTTGTAAGACAAAAGGAATTTTTTAGTCCACTATACAGTGGACTTCAGGAATAAGGCAATGCGTAAAGAAAATACGGCAATGGACATAATGTAGAGACTATTTTGTTCATATAGATATTAAGAATTATCTAACCTAGTTATTGGGCATAAATAATCAGAACATCTTTCATCCACAAACAAGCCTTGTAATTCATCCCATGTTCGTACCACTAAAAAAGAAAAACTAAATTCAACAGTTCTGACTGCGTCTAAATTGCTTTTAGATTCCGTTGCGATACTAGATGTAAATGGTTCATTCAAAGCGTCTACGACTGTGTCGACTTTATCTCATTGTCTGTCTGTCTGTGTAATTAAAATAGACTATTTGTTTATTGCTAATTTCATTGCGGTCTTTGAGCTTGGGAATTTTTACGAGTATAATCTTTAAAATAGGAAGAGGGAAACTGAATCGGATCCAGCTCCATAGGACAATTTAGAGTCTAGACAAAATCAAACTGGTTGCTAATTTAATTGTATAATACATAATTTTATGATATTAATTTTATTTTCTGTGATTAATATGCTTTAACTCACACACTGACTTATCATAATTATGTTACATTTTTAGGAAAATGATATACAATGTTTGTAAGTATGTGAGCACCATGTAAGTATGTGGACTTTCATTGGCAGAATGCTATAAGGAGTAACTTAGGTTTTTATTTTAGAAAAAAAAAACCACGCGGGCGGAGCCGCGAGCTGCAGCTAGTTCGTTAATAAAATCATGTACAAATTAATGTGCCTTTCATCATTTAAGAGTTGCATTAGCTATGATAATTAACTGTATTTACCTCTCTTTTGATTGTTCTTTACTTTATGAGCCGGTCATGAAGTCAGCGACAATATTCTTAGTAATCAAGAGTTTTTGAGTATTAATTTTTAGTCATTCGTCAGCAACCCTGTACCCTAATTGCGTAAAACAAAACCAATCGCAATCTGAATGATTTTTAAACAAATTGTTAATTCATTGCTTCGTATGTTTAAAAAATTTGTCTTACCAACAATGTAAATAACGCAATGAATGTTGTTGAAGTGTCAAAATGGAACCGATTCCTACCGATAGTGTGTTACGCAATTAAGCTTCTGATTGGTTCTCATCTAAACCGCAAAGTATACATGGTTGTCTACAAAATCATGATTTTACAGGACAGCGTTTTGAACGCAAAACTGTGATAATTAACAGAAGAACAAAGCCATCTTCTTCTATTTAATAGGGCAACATTATTAAATAGGGCATTACCAAGGAACCCCCCCCCCCCCAAATACGGTAGATGTCTTTATCTACTTCGTACAAAAAAGAAAATAAAATGAGTCAACTGACATAATTATATCCGCTTCTACACGGGACTTCCTTATTGCTTAAGCATATTGAATTCTTAATATTAAGGCATTATTAATATATTTTTCAATTTTACATACTTTATTGCTATAATAAATAAAGGTATGTAATAATTTTCCTTATGTCACCATTATGTGTAACACCGACGCGGCTTGTTATTGTTGTTGCACTAAAATAACGCGAATTTAAAAAAGCCAGCCAGCTCGGGATGAATGTTTTTAAACTGAGAAAAAAAAAAAAAAAAATACCGCCTATGTTTAAACAAAGTGATTATGATAGAATTTTTACTTTTTGCGAAATTCACTTTTTTTTCCTATATTGTGCGTGCGTTTATAAACATTTAAACTCACAATCAGCCAAAAATATGTCGTCGAAATTTAAAAAAAGTGAATTTCACAAAAAGTGCAGTTGTCTCTGTATACTTTGCTGCCGTCGAATTGATCCCCAACCGCAAAAACCCTTTAGCCGTAAAGGGTTAAGATAACCCCGCTGTCTTACAACCCCCAACCTGCAGGTCGAGTACTATAACTCGTATTAAAGCGTCCCGAGAATCGTATCAGATCATTTTAAAGGTCGAGCAACTTTTGGGGCTGTGTACAACTGTCAATACAAAGGTTATAAAACTTGTTTACACGATCCGATATTGTAGCATTTTAGGGTTGAATTCAATTTAGTATATTTGTGTTCGATGGCGCTGTTTATTTTCGTATTTGAGGGTTGATGCCCCGTCTGAATGTAATCAGGTTTGAGGAGACTTTTGCATCTGCGTATTTTATTTATTTGTTTTTTATGCACGATTCTTTTCAATGTTTCACGAGTAGTGCAAATTGGATTGGTCAGTTGGTATGTGAGTGAGAGATGAAATTCGTTGTTTAGAAGACAATCTTTAAGGTAAACACATATTTAATCCATTGTATTGTGATCATTCAATTGAGGAGCTCGTGGCTAAGTAATAACAGCCGCACGGGTCGATCCGTCAGGTTTGCCGGGGTTGGTCCGTGGATGGGTGACCATCTTTACATACCGAGACTCCTCCGTGCCTCGGAAAACACGTTAAGCCGTTGGTCCCGGCTGTCATTCGTGGGTCTTTGACAGTCGTTACGGGTCGTCAGAAGCCCAAATGTCTGACAGCCAGTCTTACCAAGGGGTATCGTGTTACCCAGTTACTGGGTTGTGGAGGTCAGATAGGCAGTCGCTTCATGTAAAATACTGGTATTCAGCTGCATCCGGTTAAACTGGAAGCCGACCCCAACATAGTTGGGAAAAGGCTAGGCAGATTGATTTTATTGTGATCATTCAATTGAATGGACAATATACATCGTACCTACTGTAATGATATGTCGTCGATGAAATTCGTTGTTTAGAAGACAATCTTTAAGGTAAACACATATTTTAATCCACTGTATTGTGATCATTCAACTGAATGGAAAATGTACATCGTACCTACTGAAATGATTTGTCGTCGAAAATACAATAAAAACTTATCCCGTATTATTGCACGATTGTACACTAAACTACTCTTAAAGTGGTGGAAAACATCGTGAGGAAATCGGTATGTCCTAGAACTCCAAATTTGAAAAAAAAAAAATGTGATACATATCTACCAACCCGCACTGGGCCCCAGAAAATAATAGAATTTCTCTTTATTCGAGTATCCATGTCTCAAAAGCTGTTAGTAAACCTTATGACTATGTTAGTAAGCACTAATAAAACAAAAAAACACAACAAATAACGGTGGATCACTGCTGCGACAACCCATGAGTTACGGATACCGTTACCGTTACGGTGGATCACCGCTGCGACAACCCATGATTACTCATGGGTTGTCGCAGCAGTGATCCACCGTTATTTGTTGTGTTTTTTTGTTTTATTAGTGCTTACAATTACTGTTGCTGTGCAATTACTTGCACAGCAGCGACCCACATAAACATAGTCCAGGCGACTGGCAATCATGCCTAAGATACTGTTGGTGCTGCCAACTATACTATACCCTGCGAACTAGGAAAGCGCTCCTTTTACGCTCCACATGCGCATCTGCGAACATCCCCGATGCACTACAGAAGTGGGGCAGCCCCACCAGCATCCTAAACGCATTATTATACTGAACGCGGAGAGCACTGTACGATCTTTGCGTACACCTAGCCCACAGGCTGCAAGTGTAAAATGAAGTACAGTACGCTCGAAAGAGCGTGATCTTGACTGGAAGTGAGCATCGTGCGAACCTGCGAGCCAACATGTTCACTCTAACCGACAATGCCCTCCGCTCACGTTCAACGTCATCATCGTCTTTAAGGTCAGGGGTCAATATATGACCACGGTATTTAAAATTCTGTGCTCTCTGCAAAGGTGTGTCATACAGTCGTACAGGAGGCACTTTGTCAGGGCTTTTACCCCCAGCCTTAAAGACCATGACCACAGACTTTTTACAATTATACGCCAAACCATGTACTTTAGCGCACGCCTCACACTGGGCAACCAATTTCCTCAAGCCACAGACTGATGCACTCAGCAGCACCATGTCGTCAGCATAACTGACATTATTGTCACAGATACCGTCAACATAGCATCCAACCTTGGTACTGCTGAGCTCGGCAATCAGTCCATTCACGTAAAGGTTGAAAAGCGTTGGTGAGCTCAACCCCCATGCTGGAAGAGAAAAAAAAAAAAACAGAAAAAATATAGGCTGATTATGCTTGTGATGCATGTACAGTGGCCAGCACATCAAGCTACACGAAACTGCCAAATTTCTCCAAACGATTTTAAACTTTAAAGTGTATGTGATTAAGTCCAAAATCGAAGAAGAAAATTTTACATTTTGTGGTAACTTGATGTGCTGGCCACCGTACACTCAATAACAAAACAGATTAAAATATTAAAATTTGTGTAGTGTTTGATTTGCCAAGATACAGGCTGTGCCTAGTTTGGGACCGCTGTTAAATCAGTCAAAAGTCTTTGACAGATTTAACAGCGGTCCCAGACTAGGCACAGCCTGTTAGAATTTCATACCATGTTACTTGTATGTTTAATTCTTCTTATATGACATCTCGGAGTTGACCTTGAGAGGTCGTGACTCCTTAACCGAACTTTCCTGTGGCTGCCTTAAGCGAAAAACTTAAAGCTTCCAGCCAGGGCATAAAACTTATAAACTAAACGACTGCACGCTAAGGGCCTCTGTGGGGTACGAACTTCAGCTTAGAGCAGCGCCGGGGGGAGGACAGCAAGGGACAGGCTGGATCAAATCAAGGTTATTATTATTAATAGGGGAATTTAAAGTTACAGGCTCAGCTGCGGCGCGGGCTAGCGCTTCGGCGAGTAAGGTTTGGGTCCCAGCGGCTGATATCGGTATGTTGTTTCTATACCAGTCGCGCGGTAAACTCAGATTGCGCGATGCAGAATTTGTGTGACGTCAGTTCTTTGATGTGTAGTTCATCTATGGCGTTGTAGATGCCGCCACAAGGGTACCTAAGGGTGGTCTAAATTGGCAACAGACGCCATACTTCGCCTTCCATGAAATAGCATCCGAAGCTCGTCGTGCCCTTTACAATTGAGAAAGATGTCAAAATACGCCTTTTAAACTGGCTCCATAAAACGAGGATCTATGTTCGACTGTATGTGTTTTTCTTTTATGCATGTTCATTGATATTTTCGTCAATTGTGGAATTTTAGAAATTATTTTTTCATTTAGTGGAAGAAGCTTGCGCGTTGGTCCTTTGTCCTTGCGAGCTTAACTTTGCTTGGATAGTTTTTGAGTACGCCTCAATAATACGGGTTTTTCCCGCTTAATCTGTGTAGATGTTTAGTTATTATTACGTAATAAAACTTTTAGGAAAAAAAAAAAACGATGTCAAAAAACGAAAATACAAACTAAAACACCGGCTTCCGAAATTAAAGTTATTTTTTTCACTTTGTAGTGTTTTTTTTAGAAGTCGGTTGTTATTTTATTATTTTTGTAAAAAGATTTTTGCCCAAAATCTATGGCTAACAATGCATCGGAGCCACAGATATCACGGACCCTGTAGCCATGAATGTAGCCGATTTTCATAACTTTCCCAACAAATAACTGCAACCATTTCGTTTCCAATATTAACCGTATAACTCAGACTGCAGTTCAATACATACTGCATGTATGTAGTCTGTAGGTACGTGCATACATGCAGTTCTGACAAAGGACACAGATGCTTCACTGTGATTATCTGAGGCTGGTTGTAAGGCGCAAACAGATTGCTGGTAAACTAGTTATTGGTTCAGAATGTAGGAATTGCAATATGTACGCCTGTCAACTGTACAGTTTTTGCGCATGACGTCATCATTAAGGATTGTTATTGGATGATTTTTTTATATGATATGAAAGAGCACTTATAAGCACATTCTCAAAGAAAAATTTTTTTTAGGCCGTGTTTTTTCGACTTTTATTTATTTATTTATTTAAACTTCATGTACAATAGTGGTACATAGGCGGACTTAATGCCACAAGGCATTCTCTACCAGTCAACCTTTGGGTTAAATATAAAAACAGTGGTGGGGTAATGACTAAAATACTAACTTCTTGATTACGAGAATTTATATAGTTTTATTGATACTAATACACATATACAAATAAAATAAACTAATAGATATTTTAACAAATACCACCTAATAATAATTACTATGACTAGACTATCATTTGAGAGTTATTTAGTCTGACTTAAGTAGTGGTTACGAACTTTTGTTTTGTTTTTTTTTTTTTTTGTGTTTTGTTGATTACAGGAAAAATAAAACGATGTCTCTAAATAGCACACTTTTTCTAATATTGCAGTTTTAGGTCAGCGCCATCTCTTGACCGATAGTGGAACTAATATAAGTTTTTAAACTGTCATGGTCACCACTTTATTATTAACACAAACGGGATATTTACTATTTGTGTTTCGTTTGAGTTATTAGTAGTGGAACTAATGTATTTTTTTGAATCCTCGGTGCGCGAGTCCGACTCGCTCTTGACCGTTTTTTTATTTTACATAAAGTGCACGTTTACTCAACAGTAGTAAGATTTCTCAAACAATTACAATGCATAAAATTTTTATAAAACTAAAATAATTTTATTACAGATGATTTGAAGTTACAATGTTCGGTAGCGAGCCGCCCGATCCAGGTTAATTCAAACTTTTGTTCCAGGCAAATCAAACATGTCCGGGTGTCCTGACGTCCTTAAAATGGCCATTTGGTTAGACTGTATGCAGAAAGGCCTAGGACTCATTGAAGTAACTTCAGACAGCATAAACTCAAGCTCAAAGCAATTATTTCAATTAACCTAATAGGGAATATGCACGTAATTCAAAACTTATCCATTATATAGGAAATAGGCATTATATTCATTGTGTAGGAGTCAAGAAACAAATTTCTATTTTTGCAATTTTTTAATGCCTTCTTATTTTACAATTTATTATTTTATGTTGTGTTTTTTTGGTGGAACGGAACACAAACTCAATACGCGTCGTCTTCAACAATGCCTTCCAATCTTCGGCAGTGACGAAAAAAACTATGTGAATAAAAATCAATTCTTTGCAAAGTGCTTAAAATCTCACTACGGTGGGTAAGTAACTGTGAGGAAATAAATAAATTTATATGATTTGGGGCTAAAAACAGACGTAAACAAAGCAATTTCGTGGTAAATGACGTGATATCATGACCGCGACAGAAACTAACGTTTGAAATATAGTTTATATTTTTTTTGAGCAACGAGCTGTATTTGAATTTAACTTTTTACTAAGAGAATGCAAGAGCGAGCGAGGTGAGCTAGAAAAGTTGAGTACTCTGACTCAAATTTTCTACTAAGAAAATGCAAGAACGAGCGGAGCGAGCTCGAAAGCTGGAGCATCCTGACGGGGATACTATGTTAAGCTGTCATTGTGATTTTAAGAAAAGAATATGGGGGCATAAAAGAATATAATAGCTTGGGGGCTTCGTATCATTGATGCGGATTTCACATCCTCCATATTGAAATTAAAGAGAAACGATAGGCCGAGTTGTAAAAAAAAATTCCTGTAATGCACTAAGCCAATTGCAATCGAGACAATTATAGTTGCAGGTAAAGGGATGTAACTGTCTTACGTCAGAGCATATACGACGATGTGGTAGAAAATGGTATGGCTTATAGAAAAACAATGGCGCGTAACATATTATGACACTGAGTCGTGCAAATTTCTTGGCACACTGTTGGTGCTGTTACGCGTAGTTAACTTGCATGGTTCTCGCAAGCTTTTACTATTATGAAGTTACTTTTGTCAATTGCTTCAAATAGCAAACTACTTAGAGTTAAAATAGGTTCATAGTATTTGACGCCTGAAGCAAACATTGAGTTATTTTAATGTTTGAAGACGATTTAAGTGTTAGAAGTTCTTTTTATTTCAGTGTGTAAAAATCTTTTGTGTAAATACGATCACAAATTATAAAAGGGATGCCTAATTTTCGAAATCGAATTTAAGTGTTCAATGAGGACACTTTCCCTGATTCAGAAAACCTATATAATTAATAGAATACAAAGCATCTTTCAATCATTTGTAATCGACAATGATTGGTAAAGATTGAGCTCAATTCTGATTCAACAGACTTACTGGCTCTGAATCACAATACTGATTAGATTACAAAATAAAGAATTAGACCCTCTATGCAAATCAGAGAGAACAGGTGTAGCTACCTTCTTCTTATAATTAAAACTTTTTATCTACCCGACTTTTGCTCTTTAACTTCCATTCGTAATGGTAGGGATTTGCATTTAAAAATGGCGGCGTTCGGGCATGGGCAGGGTCTCGAATTTAAGCTAAGCAAGTTTTAATTTTTCTTTTTATGTGGCCGTGGTTTTGTTGGTGTTAGAAATTGGGTAGTTATGTTTAGCAATGAACTGGGAAAGGATGGTTTTATGGAGGTTTTACGGCGTGTGTAGTTGTGTACTACCCGTTTCAGCTTGAGGTGTTCAAATCGAGAGTGAATAAGATTTTTGGAAGTATGCTACACTGAACATCTAGCTACTTATCTGTATCAGTGCTGCCAGGTCCATTCGGGTGTTGGCGCTAACTCCATCCATAAAAAACGCTAGATTCCACTAGACAAGTATGATTTAAAAAAGCGCAAGATTTTATGCTATTTCTAAATATGGAGTTAGAAATACATAAAGAAATATTTATTGATAATTTATTAAAAAAACTACTATATGCATATAAATGCAGAACAATATTCAAGCCGACAAATCGTCATTATCGCCGTCGTCGGTTGCTTTTGTTGATATATTTTGAAGACTCCCAGATCCAGATGGCCCTGGCTGTGGTCCTGTGTGTTGAGCTGGGCTAACCCCAATTTATATTTTTGCTTACTGCCAATTTGTCTACAAAATACTATTACTGACAAAATATTATTTGTTAAAAATCGTTATTAATGGTATATATTAATATAAATTAATTACCTATCAAGAAACCAATATTTTGAGCGCTAGATTTTCCGTTAGAAGTTAATAGAATATAATGGGAGTCGGTTGCCCTAAAATGGAAAAAAAAAAACTATATTTATAGAAATACCGGTCACACCCAGAACAGTCTACCTCACTACAATCAAATCTACTATTGGAGGCCACTTCTGGACAGGCAGCCCAGGCTGCGCCACAAAAGTTTGTCCTCTGTCTTCCGGATCCAGTTTATCCCAGCCACCTTTTTAAGGGCGTCGGTCCATCTAGCTGGGGGCGTCCCACTACACTTGCGGCATCTGCGACCATAGATCTTTCGAAAAACATGGCCAGCCCACTGCCACTTCAGCTTGCTTGCTCTGCAAGCTATGTCCGTTATTCTGTTTCTTTTCCGAATAATTTCATTCCTGATTATCTTTCAAATAAACTCCGAACATAGTCCGCTCCGCAGCGCGCTGACTGACCTTACATTTTTGTACGTTCGACACCTTATGTCATAACGGGCAGGACGCACTGGTTAAATACAGAGAAGTCTTCAAACATTGCGTGACCTATCTTGCTTACCCCACAATATAATCCATGGACGTCTACACAAAAAACTATCGAAAAACGAGCCCAAGTAACTCAATCAATAAAAGCCAGACCGTGCATCAAGCGAATGAAAAGTTGCGCAGTTTGAAAGCTCTAACAAATTGTGGAAATAACTAGTTTAGCCCACAAATGTATGGAGTTTTAGCACGATTCATACTTTGCCTTGTCGGTTTTCGGTACTCGTATCAAAATTATTTTGGAAGGAACTTGTAATCGAATGATAGACCGTTGAATTACAAGTTACTTGCCTGGTTAAGTTGGCTGAATAAATATATAATATATAAATATATAAAATAAAAAGGTTTATTGCAGAAACTTGTACAACATTTACAGTAAATCTTACATAGGGACCTCCTTTTAAGTCGCCTCTCTAATGCGGCGGGTTTGGGGCAGCGGCAACAGACTCTTGGTCACTGTCGCCGATAGGGCGGAAGGACTTATACTCAGGCACTGGACCAGGACACAAGTATTGCCTTCAAGTTGTGCCTTGAAATGTGTTCTTGTACTTATTGCGTTTTTAATGATTGATGTATTGTGTTATTGTGATTTGATTATTGTATTATTAATGATTTTGACATTATTATTATTGATTTTGACATTATTATTAATTATCTTGTCATTATTACCAAATCATTATTACCAAAATTTTCCAAATGTATGTACTAACACTAGTATTTTAAGATGTGTATGTAATTACTAACAAAGTGGATTGTATAATCTGGACAATAAATGATTATTATTATTATATTATTATTAAGTAAAAGATATACCTGTGCTAGGAGATACCGCTCTCCAATGACAAAAATTATAAAATGGTAAAAGTGGTGTACAAAAAGAAAATAGAATTTAAACAAAAAATTACAAGATAAATCTCAAACTAAACAAGACAAGACTTGAACTATAACTAAATAAGAAAAAACTTAACTAACTATATGTTCAGAACACTGAAAAAAAAAAAAATATTTAGCCTAACAAGACTTTATAAAATTCGTGTTACATGTTGACGAATGTTTGATTATGAATAAGTAAACATTTTTTTCAGTCTAGATAAACAAAAATATAGCAATGTTGCCTTCATGGCGGCAGAAATATATACGAAGGGTGTTCTTTTCTTGTTGAACTGATTTACAAGCAGCTCTGATCTTTTTTTACTTTCTTATTAGGGTTCCGTATGTACGAATGGAAAAACGGAACCTTTCTAGCATCACTTGTGTGTCTGTCTGGCCCTCTGTCACAGCCAATTTGCTGTGAATCTAATGGACTGATTATGTTGAAATTTGGTACACATATCAATTTCTATGACCCAAATACGGACGTGTTGCGTCATAGTACATGACGCAACACGTCCACGTCGTTACTTACCAAGGGCTGTATATGAAAGAAAGCCTGAAATCGCAGATATTTGTGACCCGAGCCGCAGGCGAGGGTTTTAAATATGAAATAGAGGGCTTTCAATTTTAACTGCCCGTGGTGAGTACACAATTTTGCGTCATCACCTAGCCACAATGCGAGTTTTACTGTATGCGTAGCGTGCGGTAAAACTCACATTATGGCCAGGTGTGATGTAAATAAATGAATTTTAAATATGGGGGCACTTTTGGGAGACAAATAAAATAATTAAAAAAAAAAGTTTTGCACACTGAACGGTGTGTGACATATCAAATGAAAGGAATTATTGTGAAGATCTCAAGTATTTTTTTTTATAATTTTAAAATAAATAGTTTTAAAGTTATTTATGAAAAAAGATGAACAGGCATGCTGGAAGAGATTTCATTAAAAATAAGCATCACCTTTGTACGTATTTTTCTGTTCCTTTCTTCTTGTCTGTTTATATCCTACTGAGCATGAAACTTACAGCAACTTTCTACAATGTTGATAGACCCCCATATGAACGTTTAAAAAGAAAGGTCGTATAAACATTACGGCTATTTCCATTAACACGTATGTTTTAACTTACCAAAATGTTAAAACAGATGTCGCAACAACATTACGTATAAAAGTTGTTTTTTATACTTTGAAGAAACAAACTTTTAAAAACTTACTGTAAGTCATGTTAATGATATTAATACAATGTCATTATTTTATATATCAACATTGCCGTTAAGTCCACGTAACGTTGCAAATGATAGTTGTTGAAAGTTTTATTTGATCTATATGAGCAACATTGCATCTAATGTTTCTGGCGTTGCCGTTAGGGCTATTTAATCTACGTTCGTGTAACCTTGCTACAAGACTGCACCTTTGCATTTGTAGTTTCAGCAACGTTTATGCAACATATCCGTATTATCCGTGCTTAGTGGGATGTGTGTACATAAATGGTTAAATAAATAAATAAACATTGACCTTATCTCCGAAACCACTGAGCCTATTTTTAAATAATACAGAAAATAGATATACTTATAGATAGATATACTTTAGATATAATTATAAATTACAGAAAAACCTATTATGAAGTCTATGGTCTTAAAATAATATGTTAAATCCCCCACTATTGTGCGAACAAACTTACATTTGCAGTTGGAATGTATTGGAGAACATGTTTTTCAACTACAATTATGTAAAAAAAAATCTTAGGATAAAATTCATCCAAACTATGAAACCCTTCGTTGTACGTGGTCCTATGACGCACTTGGCCGTTTTTTTTCTACGAACGCATAAAACACTCTTGTATCTGACTGATTGACAACATAGCGTCTGATCTGAACCACTGAAGATGCAAAAAATACCGACACTATGTAAAAGAAGATAAATGCTCTAGGCCAGGGGTGGGCAAGTCGTGTATCGTGTGATGCCGGACGTAAAGAATAGCACCATCCCATGTCCTCCCGTGGGTGTCGTAAAAGGCGACTAAGGGACTTACTAGAGAATGGGCAGCAGCGTTCTCTATACATTTTTAACACCATACTGCGATTGCCAACCCGCCTGCCTAGCGTGGCGATTATGGCAAACCCCCTCAATTGCCGGAGGCTTGTATCCAGCAGTGGACGTTTTTCAGCTGAAATGATGATGATGATGAGGGGTGGGCAAACAGTCGATCGTGGTCGACCAAGTCGATCGTACGCGGTTTTTGGGTCAATCACGCGCATACTTACAAAAAAACCGGCCAAGTGCGTGTCGGACCACGCACAATGAAGGGTTCCATACTTGGAAAGAATTTATCCTAAGAACAAACTTAACATTGTAGTTGGTAAACACAATCTCCCATACATTCCAACTGCAAATGTAAGTTTTTACGCACAATATCGAGAGATTTACCATGTTATTTTAAGACCATAGACTTCTTATAGATTTTTCTGTAATCTGTTTGTATAGAACTATTTTCTATATATATATTTTTATTTTAAGTTTCGGAGATAAGGGGGGAATGGTGAATTTTCGTCTGATTTCACTTATAACAAAAAAAAAAAAAAAAAAAAAAATTAAGACCCTCACAGTAAGCCATTTCATTTGATATATCACGCGGTACAGTTTGTAAAACTTTTGTTTTAAATTTTCTTGTTTGCGCCCCAAAACTGACCCCAATATTCTAAATTCATTTATTTACGGTTCACGTCCGTATTTGGGTTACTCAAATTGATATGTATACCAAATTTTAACTTAATCGGTCCATTACATATGTAGATAAGGGGGGAATGGTAAATTTTCGTCTATTTTCACTTATAACTTTAAAACAATTTATATTAAAATTATATTAAAAAAAAAATTGAGACCCTCACAGTAAGCCCTTTCATATGGTATATCATACGGTACAGTTTGCAAAACTTTTTATTTTATTTTCTTATTTGCTCTTCAAAACTGACCCCAATATTCTAAATTCATTTATTTACGGTTCACGTCCGTATTTGGGTCACTCAAATTAATATGTATAGCAAATTTCAACTTAATCGGTCCATTACATTCGGAGCAAATTGGCTGTGACAGAGGGACAGACAGACAGACACACGAGTGATCCTATAAGGGTTCCGTTTTTTTCCTTTTGAGGTACGGAACCCTAAAAACGTACCTTTCTAAAAGTTCACAAAGCCTTGTCCGGCCGGCCCAATAATAGCGCAAGCACTGTATTAAATTATGAAAAAGATTGTGGCGGCAGCTACAATTGCAAACTACGCATCAAAGACCTGATGTCACACAAATCCTGCATCGCGCAATGAGAGTTTGCCGCGTAACTAGCATATATACAACATCCCGACATCAACAGTCGGCCACTTGCCCACCAGACACGACACCCGTCTGGTTGGAGGGTCCGCCCTTTTCTATAGAGGATGAGTAAACTTTATACCCTGTTCCTCATAGCTCAATAATATGAAACAGAATTTGGAAATATTCTCAGTGAATTTGAAACACGTTTTTCTGACCGACGATTTACGAACGTTGCTGAAAATGTATAAATCATGAAAGTATCATGATTTATACATTTTCTTGTGAGGATGTTGAAATAACTGCTTCTAAAATATCGAATAACTGCTCGGGGTACCCAGAAACCCTCGGGGTACCCAGATCGCTTACAGATATTCTAAACAGACGAGAAGTCGAAATTAACTTCTGGAGGGAGATGCGCTGGTTGGAATAACCACTGATGGGCGCCATGGCCCATGTACAATGCTGCCGTGCTAATGAAGAACGCAGTAACTCGATTTTGCCGCTTTCGAGACTTTTATTTTTGATTATTGAATTTGTTATGATTTTTAGTTATAGCATTCTTGCTTACTGAAAAACCGAGTTCCTGAAGGATCAATAAAAAGTTGCTTAGAGAGATTTAATAGATTTCAATTCGCTGACTCCAAATATATAACTCAACGAATGTATAACTCATAATCGTCCAAAATCGAGTTACTGCGTTCTTCGTTAGCACGGCAGAATGGTCTACCTGAAGGACTAATTACGGAAACCAAACGTTATAACATAGAATATCAAGCTATATATTTCCATTATAAGCTGACCTCTCATTGTACGGTAATTCTGTACAATGCGAGATCAGCTTATACTGGAAGTTATAGCTTGATGTGTAGCCGTGTGTACATACATCGCTTGCTGCCACGTCACCAGTTCTCACTTTCTGTAAATTTTGTCTGCTGTGACCAAAACTACAAACGCAGTATTCAGGGAAGTTTTATTAAAATGTGGATATTGTACTTCCACGCGAACGAATTTGCGGGAAAAAGCTAGTCAATACATAAACAAACACCTCTGCACTAAAGAGTACATAAAGATAATTAAGAAGACTATTTATAGATAATTTCTTGTTGAAAGATAGCGTTTTATCTCTCTAATAAGTTCAAAGTAGCAAATCAAGTGCCACTTGATGTCAGTCAGTGATTTATTTAATGACGACAATTAGTGATAAAATATTCATGATTAATTACTCATTTAATATTTATTGGAAGTTACGTATTTCTGAATGCAAAGTTAAGTTCTTCTTCAATCTGGAATTGGAAAATCATAGGATGTATCTTGAAGTAACATTTGGTCCGAATTTCATTCAAATCTGTCCTCTCTCCGCCCTGTTAAAAGTTCCATTTTAACTGCAAAGTTTGAATACGCAATTGGAAATTCGGGCAGCCGAGCAAACCTTTGAAACGGAACCCTCAGAGCACTAGTCCTACTCGCACATGCCCGGTTTTTTTTTCGTAGTCTGATTATTATTATCGTCTGTTATCATGATAAAAGTATTTATATATGCATGAATCGTCATCATCATCATTTCAGCCGAAAGACGTCCACTGCTGGACATAGGACTACCCCAAGCACCGCCACTTGGAACGGTTCTATGCTTCCCGCATCCAGCGGATTCCTGCGGCGCTCACAAGGTCTTCGGTCCGCCTTCCATCCAACGCTAAGTTATCCATTACGGAAGTTATATACTAACATACATAGAAATAGAATACAGAGGACAAATAACAATCAGTAGAGGAGAAAACGAATCCAGCGAATCAGCACTTGGATTTTTCTGCCAACTTCTTACGTATAATGTTCAGGTGCCTTCACTTTAAAAGATACCCAACTATTTGCCGTCCTGTTGTTCAGAGGGAGCGCATTCCAACAAAAGTCTGCCTGGACAATGTAAGAAGAGTGAATGAAACCAGAGCGGTGAGGACATAGAGGAAGACTATTCAATCTTTTTTTACTATATTTCGAATCACCTCTGGGTGGACTTCTTTGCCAAAATTTCATCAATATAAGTTCGGTAGTTAAGCCAAAACTAGATTCAGGTTCAATTTACGTGTATTTGGGTTTTTTGTGGTCAACATTATTAGGTACGACCACTTTTAATAATTAGATGAGATCATTACTCAATAATTGTAGTCTAATTATTAATATTAGGCCATATAAGGTAAAGCTGGAAAAAAACCAACTGCAATGCATAAAATACCTATATACAATTCCAAATCGTAACGAAATTGGCGTGATGACGATTGAAATACCAATGCCGTCACTAAAATGTAGGTAAGTCTGGCACACACTGGACAGTCACGTATCACCTTGCTCATAGTCTAATATGCTAACTAGAATATAAAAGAAGAAAACCACAGCATGAGCAACCTACTTATGGCTATAAGATTAGGGGAAGACCATAGAAACGATGGTTGGACAGTGTGTAAGATACTATGGCTGCAAAGGGGCTGCCTACCGAGATGACGAATAAAGAAGATGAATGGAAGAAGAAATGTTGCACCGACTTCACTTAAATTGGGATAAGAGATAACGATGATGGTGATGAACTACTTTTGTATATTTGTAGTGAAGTAAATAGAAGAACATAGTACGTAGTAGACTTTGAGATTTATAACTCCTATAGTCGGGTAAATTCTTTCAAAACAATAGATATTTTTATGATGCCTATACAGGGTGGCAGGAAGATTGACGCGAAGCCTGTTACTATGGATTCAGTCCATGATTCTGGACCCCACTTTTTTTTTCTTTTTTTTTTAATGGGTTGGTAATTATCAAATAACTTCTCCCGCCCTGGGCGGAGCGGTAGGGCGTGTCAGACTTTTACAGAATAAAAACTACCCGTGTTCCTTCAGTTGCCTGTATGCCAGGGCCACGGTATCCCTTTTAGATAAACCCACAACCCTGGCAGGCACCGGTACTAGCGGACCCCGTCAGTGCGTGCTGACATCTCTTTGAGGATCACCCCTGCCTCAAAAAAAAAATTTGCTGCCCCATAAAATTTGACCGCGAAGGTATTGCACTTTTGTAGGAAAAAGCTGTTTTTTATTTTTAATAACTAACGACATATTTCAACAGGTGGGTCTAGACTCATGTACTGAATCCATGGAGACCGGTTTCGCGTCGATGTCCCTTCCACCCTGTATATTTGTTCGATTTTTGATAATCCTTATTGTCGCTCGAAATTCTGAAGATCGGTCAGCTTCTTACAGATTTGCATTTTTATCATTAAAATCACTTGTTAAAATCGAACATCACTTGTAGATTTATCGTCCGACAAAAACGATCCACATTGATCGACAAAAATACGTTATCGATCGTCTTTAAGTTGCTTACATATTGACGATTTTCTTTAACCACACGTCGATCGTCATAAATCGGGCAAATCTGTAGGTACATTAGATACGATTGATAGGGAAAAATGTTACTCATTTATTTGATAAGAACACACTTGAAGATAGCTACATACACATATTTTTCGTCTCACACCAAGATTGTAGAGAGGAAAGAGACGGGAAATAGTTGAGACAGTCAAGTTATAGGTACCTACTTCAAACAGGTAAATTCGTTAGTGGTAATAATATATATTGAAATTTTGATGTTATTTAGTTCATATAAAGACACATTCCATTGCACATTGTTTTGTGATAAACTTCATTAAATTCGATTTCATATATACATACCTATCAATATGCGGTTTATATTAATTGTATCAGTATTTTGTTTCATTTTAAGTGATTTTTGTGAAAGTAAGCGGTTCACAAGATGCGGACTCACACGTCAACTAATGCAAATTAAAGGAATTCAGAAGAGTTACCTGGGTACTTGTGAGTATTATTTACTACCTTCATCCATATCCATACTACCGAATATCCATACTAATATTATAAATGTGAAAGTAACTCTGTCTGTCCGTCTGTCTGTCTTTCTGTCTGTCTGTCTGTCTGTCTGTCTGTCTGTCTGTATGTTACGTTTTCACGCCTAAACCGCTGAAGCGATCGTCATGCAATTTGGCAGAGATATATCTCTGCCAAATTTCATGACGATGATGTCCTTCTCCAGATGGAGAAGGACATAGGCTACTTTTTTACGCGATAACCGACATCTACGCGGGTGGAGCCGCGGGCAAAAGCTAGTTTCATTTATAAAAATATAATTCACATTTTTATTATTTTCATAAAAACAAAAAAAAAAAGAACAGAAATCAAAAACACATTTAAAAATATAAAAAATAGTAGCTCACTGGTATCAGGAACAAGGTCCAAGCTACTGGTGTTCAGGGCGTCTGAGAGAAGTACCTCCTTACGATTCGCGCGGTGTCCAGAAGTACCGCTTTCTGGATCAAGCCCTTTTTCCAGCTACCTAACGAGAGCCTCTTCAGACGATACTCGAGGCTCTTGGATATTATGCCATTGGCCGTCACGACTATCGGCACAATGATTGCTGTATCCACATCCCACATGTCGATCTAAATGTCGAGCTAAATCAAGATATAAGTTTTTAAACTGTCATGGTCACTAATATTGCGCTGGCGCTGTTGCAAGCACCATGATCACGGATAAACCGTTGTTTATCCGTGATCATGGTGCTTGCAACAGCGCCGAAATATCGGGAACTCATAACAATGAATAAACATGGTAAATATCCCGCTTATGTTAATAATAATAAATCAAGATACTTAATCTGCTTATTTTCTTCAGCTTTCGCAAGGTTCTCATCATGCGAGACCGCTATATCAATAATCATTGTACGATTATTATATTATTATTATTTATTATTAAGTTTTAATTGACTAGGACTATAAAGGATGTCTCCTTTCTTCTTATTCTACATTTTTAAACATTCATTGTTTGACTCAATTTTTCTACAATAAAACTGATGATTGCTTCTTAGTAAAAGCAATCAGCAGTTTTATTGTAGAAAAATTGAGCTTATCCCACATGCATATGAAAGTATTATACGGTACATTAAAAAAAAACTATTTCTTAAACTTTTGTCTGTCTGTCAGTCTGTCTGTTGGTTCCGGCTAATCTCTGAAACGGCTGAACCAATTTTGACGACAACATATCTATGCAAATAAATAAAATTGAAGTGTCTCTTTGTAATGTCAAAAAAAGAACAACAGATTTAAAAAAAAAAAAAATTGTGAGTCGTTGGCAAAAAAAAAATCCTAACTAAAGACACCGACTTCCAAAATTTAAGTTATTTTATTTGTATTTTTTTTTTATTTCATTAAGTATTTTGTTTTAAAATATATTCTATGTCGCGCAAATACTTCGCCGCGACTGAATTTTGCTCTCGCAAAATCTGCAGCCTTAAGTAAGTAAGGAAGATAGACGGACGAACCAGACGTTAATCGCTTAACTGAATTGGGATAAGGTCAGGACAATAAAAATGAAATAACATCTAAAGAACCTTTAAGGTATCCACTTTTAATGCTAACAATAGCTACAATGTACATGAAAAAAGTAGATGCTCTAGAAATGTGGTGCTGGAGAATAATGCTTGGGATCTCGTGGACAGAATTCTGCACAAACGTGTCCATACTCCAAGAACTCGGCATCAAACAGCGTCCACTAGGGCTTATTCCACAAATCCCCCCTGAAAATCCCCCCTAGGAGGAAAAGTGGAATCAATAAAAAACAGTCTAGAATTCACCCCTGATAATCCCGCTTAGGGGGGAAACTAGAATTGAAAAAAAAAAAAAAAAAAAAAAAATACTTATTCCAAGACCCCCTGAAAGTAATTTTTTTACATTAGGGTTCAGTTTTCTCTACTGAGGAGGATTCTCTGGGGTCTCTTTTCCTCCTAAGGGGGATTTTTCAGGGGGGATTTGTGGAATAAGCCGTCCACTAGTACAGTCTCGAATACTGCATGTCTTGAGGCGGAATAATGAGTCCATAGAGCGCCTAGTGGTGCAGGGCAGAGTAGAAGATAATAGGCCACGCGGGAAGTCACCGATTAGATGGACCGATCAAATTAAATCCGCGGTTGGAGGCCCTGTTAGTGAATGAGCCAGACTGTCATCAACAGACCCAGATGGAGGGAGATCGTTAGGCGAGTTACGACAACACCTGCTATTGGACAAAACTTATTGTGACCACGACCGCTCTGTTAAGAGCGAAGCGAAGAAAAAGAAGAGCTACAATTTACACTCATCAAAAAAAGTTTGTGAACACTAGCATAAGCTAATATAATTTTTTTAATTGAACTTTATCAAGTAAAATTCTTTGTTGCGTGTTTTATTTAAATAGAAATACCCTGTATAAAGTTAAAAAAATTAAACTATTTTTAATTTTTTATGAAAAAATTAAATTTAGTCATTAATCATAATGTAATTGTAACAGAAATTTGATAGAAAGAAAAAGACTGTTTAACCAAACTTAAATTAAAATTTATTAATAAAAGGTTTATATTCAATATAATATAACTCCTCTCCTGGCTCGAACACATGCGGTGATCCTCCTGGGCATGCTGAGAATCAAGTTATCCAGCATTTCTTGGGGTAACCTGTCCCATTCTTGAATAGCGGCTTCCCTGAGCTCTGGCACTGTCTGGGGACGTGGCTAACGGTTCCAAACAGCTCGCTTAAGAGCATCCCACGCGTGCTCTATTGGGTTTAAATCAGGCGAGCCGAATCATAAGATAATCTACCGTACCTAACAAAAAAGGTTTTGATTTTTCAAAGTGATCGCAAACTTTTTTTGATGTGTGTACGTTACCTTCACAAAACATTCTACAGCGCCATTTTGTACAAAGTAATGTATTTAAGACACGTGGAAAACTTCTGTAGCTGTAATTCCTTTACCTCCTTGCTGTTTTATTACTAGTTCACTAACAAAATAATCTCGTCTTTATTTTCTCTTATTTTGGGTACTGTTTAATAGAACTTCCCGTTTTTCTCATAATTTCGTTTTAAAATTATTGCCAATAAACCATTTATAATTTAAAACCGCGGCTTCAAACGCGCGTTTTCTAAAATAAAAGTAGCCTCAGTTACTCCATATAATATCAGCTATTTGCCAGTGAATGTCCCGTCAAAATCAGTCCAGCTGTTTCGGAGATTAGCCGGAGCTAACAGACAGACAGACAGACAAAGAATTAAAAAAAAAAAGTTGTATGTACCGTTCATATTTTCTTATATTCATTTAGTAAAAAACAGTTATTTTAAAATTACAAACAGACACTTCAATTTTATTTATTTGTGTAGATAAGTATTTAAATCTTTGGAATGCCCATTTGCACCTTAAGAGCCACTCTTTAAAAAAAATATTATCTCGTAACTGAGAAGGAATTATGAAAAACGGCTCATTCAAGAACTTCGGTAAGTGTGTTTAGAATTGTTTAATACTTTTTATAAAGTTTCATATCGAGACACGAAGCAACAAAATACGATCTAGTTTAAATCGAATTTTATAAAGTTTCATATTGAGACATGTAGCAAAAAAATACAATCTAGAGGAAAGTGGCCGTTTTTGTTTAGATCGAATTTTGTTGCTTCAAAGTTCAATTTTTAAAGAAAACTTTATGACATTTAATAAATTCATTGTTATAAAGACATATCTAATTTCATCATCATCATTAATCATTTCAGCCGAAAGACGTCCACTGCTGGACATAGGCCTCTCTCAAGCACCACCACCTCGACCGGTTTTGTGCTTCCCGCATCCAGCGGTTTCCTGCGGCTTTCATAAGATCATCGGTCCACCTTGTGGGAGGTCTTCGAACGCTACGTCTTCCGGTACGCGGTTGCCACTCCAGAACTTTTCGGCCCCAACGGCCATCTGTTCTGCGAGTAATGTGCCCTGCCCATTGCCAATTAAGTTTGGCAATTCTTGGTACTACATTATTTTATTGTTTTAATTAGTTGAATACAATTACGGTCTTACAAAAAAACGCGGAATAAAGGATTTATTCCGTTCTAATACCAAAAACTAATACCACTATGTATGTTTTTCAACAAATTTGATGAAACAAATATCAGTGGTTTCATCAAGTTTGTTGAAAAACATACATAGTGGTATTAGTTTTTGGTATAATAATGGAATAAATCGAATAAAGTTATCCTAGCAATAACTTCGGGTTTTGGTTTTTTTTTGTTTTTTTAATAAAACGTGGGTAATTGTGGGTGTGTTTACAAACATTTAAAGTCACAAACACAAACACCATACCTGGAACAACTACTTGTAGGTTATACAAATTTTTTTTTTCGTGCGGGAATCAAACCCGCGACTCGCAGAGCAGCAGTCAATCGCTTAACCACTTCGCCAACCATGCCGTTTTATCATAATTTTTTTGACGTTTATAACTCGTATAACTTTATTTCTATTTGTATTAAGGTTAGAGTTTTGATGAATATGACTTAGTATAGAATTAGTTTACTGCCCTGACATCCCTGTCTGTATGTCTCTCGTTGACAAAGGCCTCCTTCAAATGCCTTCATTTCTCCCTATCCTTAAAGACTATCGTCCATGCAGCGCCCGCTACAGCTTTTATATCTTAGGCCCATTCTTCTGAATGGTCTACCCCGTTTCCACTTCTTGTCACTTGTAAACTACTACATTATAGTTCTTGCTCCACAGGACAATTTATTTAGAGTGTGTATTAAAAAAAAAAAAAATTGTGACATTCATTTTATTTTCATTATAGTTCCTGACCTTATGCACCTAGATTACACTTTTCGAAGAATCTTCAAATACGTACATAAAAGTGTAGAGTAGGAAGATAATTATGACGGAACAAAACAATAACAAAATCATAAAACGTCTTCTTTGATATAATTATAAAACCTACATGCTCCGTTAATAGGTCAGACCGGTATATCAACATGCAAAAAAACCTCACGGAAAATACGCTACACATTGATCTTATAACTCACTTCAAAGTAGACCTTATCACTTTGAAATAAGACCAATGTGTCTGACCAATCATCTGACATTGACATTGAGCTTATTACTCACTGCAAAACAGACCTTATTACGTAAATATAAGAATCACTATCATCTTAACTAAATAATCATTCGGTCTGTTTACGTACATAAATGAAGATACAGCTATGTGGAACGCACGTGTTTTAGTTTTAGTTTTGTATTTAGTGATTAATGTAACAAGTGGTAAAATATTTGAAACCAGGTGTAAGTTAGTGAGAGAATTACTGAAAATTGGAATGTCTAATGACATGTTTTTGGGACAATGTAAGTGTGAAATTGTATTTTTATAATTCTCATCTATTCGTGTTATATTGGCATCGAGAAGTTTTCTATGTATGCGTTCTCTATCAGCCGTTATCTCAGTAATCATCTCTTTTCTAGACGTATAAGTAATGCCTTTTATGTTTAGAGACTTTTATTTAGGTATTAAGTTTTGTTTACATTATTAGTTTTTTGCTTGAGTATAGTTTTCATTATATTTGCTAGTTTATTGGCGTGTGCTAGCTGACATAATTATGGCAAATAATTTAATTTACTGTTTTGTGTCTCGTAATGTTAATTACTTTGCGTACCTACTATTGTGGAAAATCAAGTCTTTCTAACTGAACAAACAGCTGTGCAAGTCTTTTACAGTTCAAGCAGTACGGTTATGGAATGCCTTGCCCGTCTCGATAAGGCGTGTTCAATCTTTGTCCACTTTTAAAATTCTGGTTAAAAATCACTTCCTCTCTCCTTAAACATCATCATTACTTAAAGTTCCTTGCTCTTGTATCATGTTTATTATTGTATGTATATATATATATAGCTTGCATAGTGTATCAAGCATAGCGTATCATGCATAGTGTTAGTGTGCATAGCGTAGCATGCATAGTGTAGCATGCATAGCGTAGCATGCATAGCTTAGCATGCATAGTGTATCATGCATAGTGATTTATGCATTTTGCACATCTAAATGGATAAGTATCTATATGCTTTATGTAAGTATGTATTTATTGTATATATGTAAATGGTATACCACTGACTACCTGCAGTATTGTCTCTCCTTCTACTTTTTGATCCATCCAAAGGTTGTCTGTACAAGATCGCTTTTAGCGATAAGACCGCCCATTGTGACACCCTATGTAACAGTTCTACATTTATATCTGTAATTTTTATGGTGTACATAATAAAGAGTATTCTATCTATCTCTCTATCTGTGCTGTTGGGGAGTTTGTTGCGTCACTTCTTCTTCCCAGCTGAAGGACTAGGAAGTACTGAAGGGCGGGTGTTTTGAGGGACTGTCTTATTTAATTTTGACGTTCTAAAAGTGCCGACTCTCAGCCTAATTTGAATAAAAGACTTTATTTATATTAAAAAAAAAAAGAATGATTTCATCAAAATAGTTTATTTGCATAAATGTGGTAACACGCATACTCATTGCCGTTATCCCAATTTATTTGGGTCCGGCGCAACATGTTCTTCTTCTTTCTTTGGTCTGTATTCATACCTACTCAGAACTTTCTTCACTTTTGCGAGCATTACTGCTTCGCAGAAGGAGGTGATGGCCTAATGCACTCTCGCTCCGTACCATGGCCTGAAACAGGGCCGGACACGAGAGATCGCCGCCGCCAATCGCCTTCGTGAGTGGTGAGGATAATGACCCCTCAAGAAGAATCCCATAAATTCAATTTCACCCTGTATATGCAATCAATAGATTTTGACAACAGCTGACGATTGAAACTCCAACGAACGTCGTAGCTTCTCTGAGACAAGATGTATATCAAACGAAAATTATGTGACGCAGCGAAACTGCCTTAAAAGGGCGGCACTTCCCCGCGATGCGTCGCAGTCCTCACTCGACGTAACAAATTTTTTGATCCTTTAACTATCGAGTGGTGTAATTAAATGTTAGATGAAGGTGAACACCAAACTGTATCCCCTGATTTTGTTATCATCAGTTTTCTGAATTACCTCCCACGACAGAAGGTAAACTAGACAGTCTGAATCTTGGAGCTCAATAGTCCAGTAGATTCGGTGATGCATAGATTGAAACTAGGAATAATTTTGTATAAATAGATGCATGCTGCCAGTCGTTTTTATTAGGGTTCCGTAGTCAACAAGGAACTCTTATAGTTTCGCCATGTCCGTCTGTCTGTCTGTCCGCGGTTTGGATCAAAAACTATTGGTACCAGAAAGTTGTGATTTGGCGTGAGTTCACGACGTTGTTGTTGACGTTAATGACGCCAAAAAAGTGGTACAATAAATTTTTGAAAAAAAAAAAAAAAAAACATTCTTTAGTGTACCTCCCCTACATGTAAAGTGGGGATGATAATTATTTTTTTCGTCCTTCCCATAGTGTGGGATATCGTTGGATAGGTCTTTCAAAAATATTAGGGGTTTGGGAAGACCGTTTTTTGTTTAAGTAAACCGTTCGTGACTTATCAAGCTTTAAGGCGCCAATTTTCGTTAGAGTCAAGTGTCCCCCTCCTCTACCAACTAAACGGTTGTTAGAAATTCAAATGTCAGGGCAGTAGTACATAAATATCACGAAGTTAAAAGCAAAACTATCACAGCTACATAAGTAGGCTTTACAATTTACCGAGTAATTAGCGAACAACTTACATTTACAGTTGGAAAAAAATGTTCTCCCATACATTCTGTATAGGAAAACATGTTTTTCAATTACATGGTAAGTTTGTTCTTGGGATAAATTCATCCCAACTACGGAACCCTTCATTGTGCGTGGTCCGACATAATTCTCTGCCCATCTTTAGACTCACAAAAAAAGCAGAGTTGGTCTACGAATGAATTTCAAGATCTTATTTAGTGATGATGTATTCCACAATGTATGAATATTTTCCATATTATTCTCTTGAGATCATTCCTTAGTCACCTTTTTCGTTTACGTCATACATACGGGAAGCAAAATGATCATTTCTTTGAAGATGACACTTAAACAATATGTGTTTTGTTTCATCGTTAAGCTGATACTAGCTATATAGCTGCACACACGGCTACATAGCAAGCTATAATTTCCAATATAAGCTGACCTCGCATTGTAAAGGATTTCCGTACAATGAGAGGTCAGCCTTGAGGCTAAATTAAAAAAAAAAAATGGTTGTCTGTAAAGTTGGTTTACGGACGATAGTTTATTTGTTTATTTGCTTACATGTTAAACACTGGTTAGTAGGCATGCATTGAAATTAGTAGTACTTTCTCCTCACAGACTAATACCATAATTAAGCCAGGAGTAGGCGTACGCATAATAGGCAGATAAGGTGGTTCTATAGTCTGTATTACGTTTCAGTATGCTTAGTGCATAAATAACGTGACAACGTCATAACAAAACATTGATCATAGAGCATAACGGGACAATGGGCGTGACGGGACAATGAGTCATCCTTTTTCGTGCATGCAGCCGGCGTTCATCGATTTATTAGACGTTGTCACGTCAAAACATGTTTTCAACTACTACGTTAAGTTTTTTTTTGGGACAAATTCATCCCACCTACGGAATCCTTCATTGTGCGTAGTCCGACACGCACTTGGCTGGTTTTTTGAATTAAATCGTAGCTAACTTAAGTGCATGTACACACGGTAAAGGAGTTAAGTATACAGGGAGACAATTATTTTCAAATCAATGTCAGTGATCTGTCATTGTGTGTGGAATTACTTTTATAGTATAGAGTTAGTGTACTACAGTGCCAAATGAAAACAAATTGCAACAGTATCACTATACGTACACACATCAAAAAAAGTTTGCGATCACTTTGAAAAATCTAAATCTTTTTGTTAGGTACGGTAGATTATATTATGATTCGGCTCGCCTGACTTAAACCCAATAGCGCACGCGTGGGATGCTCTTAAGCGAGCTGTTTAGAACCGTCAGCCACGTCTTCAGACAGTGCCAGAGCTCAGGGAAACCGCTATTCAAGAATGGGACAGGTTACCCCAAGAAATTCTGGATAACTTGATTCTCTTCTCAGCATGCCCAGGAGGATCACCGCATGTGTTCGAGCCAGGGGAGGAGTTATATTATATTGAATATAAACCTTTTATTAATACATTGTTGTTTAAGTTGGGTTAAACAGTATTTTTCTTTCTATCTTTCTGTTACAATTACATTAAGATTAACGACTCTTTTTTTAAACAAAAAATAAGAAATTGTTTTATTTTTTTTATTTCAAACAAATTATTTATATTTAAAGAAATCATAAAACAATGAATTTTTCTTGATAAAGTTCAATTTAAAAAAATTATATCTTCTTATGCTAGTGATCACAAACTTTTTTTGATGTGTGTATGTACAGACGCCAGCACATCAAGCTACTACAATCTGTCAAATTTCTTTAATCGATTTTCAACTTTATCGCTACATTATAAGGTTCAAGGTTGATCACGAAAATTTGAGAGTTTCGGGTAGTTTGACCTGCTGGCGTCTGTACATTGTGTGTGTCTCTTTACGATACGGCGTATAAACTGCGCCATAGAAAAAACGTGTCTGACAACAAGCTTCCATAGTGATCCATACAATACTGACGACCGTCCCTACATAAGGCGAATAAACAGTGGTTTTTCGCGGCAAGAAAACGTGTGTGTGCCTTTGTACATCCCTTAAGCAAATTTACAGCCTTCGTCAAATCTAGTAGTGGATGTTCGTAAAAGGCGACTAAGGGACTTACTAGAGAATTAGCAGTAGCGTTCTCTATGCATTTTTAACACCATACTGCGATCGCCAACCCGCCTCCAAGCGTGGTGATTATGGCAAACCCCCCAATTAGGGGAGGCTTATGTCCAGCAGTGGATGTCTTTCGGCTGAAATGATGAAGATAATGGAGTAGAGCCAGTAAGAAACTCAACGGTTACTCTTTTTTAGGGTTCCGTACCTCAAAAGGAAAAAACGGAACCCATATAGGATTTTTCTGTGACCCAAACACGGACGTGTAACATAAATAAAAGAATTTTAATTATGGGGGTCACTTTTGGGGGGCATAAAGGAAAAAAAAAAAGTACTGCAAACTGTACCGTGTGAATATTAGGTAAATGAAAGGGCTTACTGTAAGGATTTCAGATATATATTTTTTATAATTTAAAAATAAATACTTTTAAAGTTATTTACGAAAATAGGTGAAAATGTACCATTACCTTAACACCGAAATAAAGAGCCAAAAAAAAAAAAAAATACGGAAATAGTTTTTTTACCTATATATTACCTACACGAAAACCTAAAAGAAGTCTATGGTCTTGAAATAACATGGCAATTCTCTCAATATTATGCGTACGAACTTACATTTGCAGTTAGAACGTATGGGAGAACTTGTTTTTAACTACAATGTTAAGTTTGTTCTTGGGATAAATTCATCCCAACTACGGAACCCTTCATTGTGCGTGATGCGACACGCACTTAGCCGCTTTTTTTTGTATGTATTCATAGTTCGGGCCGTTAAGCTATTAATAGGAATAAAGTAATTTTCTCACGATAATGGTTCTGAAACAAAAATATCAAATAATAAACAAGCTCACGTCAAAAACAAAGAGTCTTATCGTTCTGTTATAGTATTTTCAATAAGTACAAAGTGTTCAAATTCGAAAAAAGTTAATTAAAATGCATTAGTTTAGCATAGTGTGATTATGCAGTAAAGTGCAATACTTAGGTCACGTACAGACGGCTATAAAAGTGCTTTGCATAATATAATAATATTCCTTAACACGAACATTGAACATTCAGCTTTTAAGTAATAGCTTTGAGTGTCAAGAAATTGCTCTGTGGAAATCGTACTTATTATTACAAACATGTCGCTGGCATAATGTAACTGGACGTACATTCAGTTACTGCAATTAGCTGCATAAATGTTTGAGATTTTTTAGAATACGAATCAATAGTGTTTTATAATTCTTAAATAAAAAAATAAAATAAAAAATTCTACCCAAAACTAGAAAAATGAAAATCATACGACTTGTTAGTAAAAAAAACCTCAACCACTATTATTAACTGACTGTGCCGAGAAAAAAAGTACTTATCCTATGTCCTAATTAAGCCAGGTCATGGATTGCCATAGTGCTAAATTTCATTCGTTTTTACTGTGAAAGCGTAACAAAGAAACAAACAAACTCACTTTCGCATTTATAATAATATACTAGCTGGCCCGACAGACTTCGTTCTGTCGAAAGCTATAGTATAAACTCCACTACTCTACCCTACCCTACCTACCTACCTACCTTCCCTACCTTACCCTACCCTACCTAACTACCTACCTACTCTACCCTACCCTACCCTACCCTACCCTACCTACCTACCTACCTAAATTAAAAATAAAAATAGATTGTAGCCGATTCTCTGACCCGTTTTTTTCCCCGTTTTTGCACTATTTTTCATTGATGCTCCGCTCTTTTTAGTTGTAGCGTAATGATATGATGCCTTCCTCGATAAATGGGCTATCCAACACTAAAATAATTTTTCAATTCCAACCAGAAGTTCCTGAGATTAGCGCGTTCAAACAAACAAACAAACTCTTCAGCTTTATAATATTATATATATAGTATAGATGGTACGGAACCCTTCGTGAGCGAATCCGACTCGCACTTGGCCGGTTTTTGATGATATTTCGAGATCGGTTTGAGGAATGGGGGAACAAGAAATTTCACGCGGACGATGTTGCGGGAAGAAGCTAGTTTAGATTAAAATTAACTTTTTCTTTCTCAAGTTTACAAATTTAAAATTTTCCTCATGTTGACTTTAAGTCAACATGAGGAAAATTTTATAAAAATCAAAGGTTTATTTATAGCATCCCTGCCTGACCAGTAAAACCACTTTTTTGCTGTTTGTGTTTCAATCAATCCTCTAGCAAATCGCAGTCTACTGCTGGACATGGGCCTCTCCCAAGTTGCGTCACAACACTCTGTCCTCCGCCTTCCGCATCCAGTCTATCCCAGCCACCTTTTTGAGGTCGTCGGTCCATCTAGCTGGGGGGCGTCCCACACTACGCTTGCCGATACGAGGTCTCCACTCCAGGACTCGTCTGCTCCACCGGCCATCAGTCCTTCGACAAACATGATATTTATTCAGATTTGTTACTGTAGTTGTAATTGCAATTATGTCAATAATCTTTTAAATAGATTATTTTCTATTTTGTGAATGTGAGAACGTTGTAGGCCTAGTAGAGTGTAGATTTGTTGGCACTTTTCTATTTTGTTAAGTACCTGGTAATTGTTGAAAGGCCTACACTCTCCTCCCATACCTACGAGTAGTAGAGTGTAGATTTGTTGGCACTTTTCTATTTTTTTAAGTACCTGGTAATTGTTGAAAGGCCTACACTGTCCTCCCATACCTATTAACATTGTTATTAGATAATATTGTAAAGCCAATTATTTTTAAAAGTGTCACTGTGGAGTATCTTGCCGACTCTTCTCCATAGGAAACGACTAATTGGAACCGTGCACCTAGCTTCTGGCGTTTCATAAGTGCCCATGTAGGTTTATGTGAAGTAAAATATTTTTATTTGATTTGATTTGAACAAGGCCAGCCCACTGCCACTTCAGCTAGCTTACTCTGCAAGCTATGTCGAACTCCGGTCATCATTTGTGTCTTAACTATGTTTTTAGTGTGATGTGCCAAAATTAGCAGAATAAAATCACTTTGATATTCGTCTCTCGAATTTTTCTCTAAAATAATTCAACGTTTAAAGTGTGTAGTTTTGGAAAGATGGAACGTGTTGGTACATACTCGAAACAAGTTTTGTTAATTTGAAGCTGTTTTTATTGCCTCCGCCTTTTTCATTCATTTGTAGTGATGTCACAAAAAAATATAAGTTTTTATGATCATCATCATCATCATTTTAGCCTAAAGACGTCCACTGCTGGACATAGGCCTCGCTCAAGCACCGCCACTTTAATAGGTTCTGTGCTTCCCGCATCATGCGGATTCCCGCGGCCTTCACAAAGGTCATCGGTTCACCTTGAGGGAGGCCTTCCTACTCTACGTATTCCGGTACGCGGTCGCTACTCCAGAACCTTTCGGCCCCAACGGCCATATGTTCTGCGAGCAATGTGCCCTGCCCATTGCCACTTAAGTTTGGCAATTCTTCGAGCTATGTCGGTTACCTTGGTTCTCCTGCGGATCTCTTCATTTCTGATTAGATCACTTAGGGAAACTCCAAGCATAACCCTCTCCATTGCCCTTACGATCACAAACTTACATTTGCAGTTAGAGCATCGACCGTGATGTAGAACGATGCATGTGAGAAGTTGTTTTAATCAGGCGTTGGAAATTCAGGCAGTTGAGCACAGTTGTGAGACGGAACTCTTGGGGTTTCAGGTTTTCTCGCACTTGTTCGGTTGTTTTGACAATGATGTCGAATAATAGCTTTTCTTGCGGCATCGCTTGCGTGGAGATTGGGAAAACTATCCTTTGTCCTTATCGAGGTCATAGTTTACCTGCGTGCCAAATTTCATCCAAATCCGATCAGCCGTTTGGACGTGATTGAGTAACAAACATGTAAACATATAAATTTTCACATCTATAATCTATAATTAATAAAAAAGGCAGTCATAAGGACTGCCGACAGAAGTGAAAACACAAAACTTTGGAATAACTGTTCTTTTATACATATTAAGCACATGGGAAGCGATCGGTGACGATGACGCGAGTTCCATGATTTTTGTTCACCCAAAAAGTATACATACATACACAGTATACATATAGCACATGGAAAGCGATCGGTGACGATGACGCGAGTTCCATGATTTTTGTTCACCCAAAAAGTGCTCAATGCGCCTAAAGAAGTTTTCAATTCAATGAAATTTTTTTTTTGTTTGTTTGAACGCGCTAAGTTTTGGAACTACCAGTCAGATTTGAATAATATTTTTCTTTTTTCTTTTGATAGCCCAATTCTTGTATAGGCTATTTAACATCACGCTACGACCATGACGAGCCGAGCAAAATGACAACGCACAGGCAGAACGCTTATCGAAAACGAAGTAATAGCGCAGGCGGGGGCAATGCGCTGCGACGGGGTGGGTTGGGGCAGAAATTTTACGAGCACGCAGTCGCGGGCAGAACAGAAAGTTTACAATAAGAAAGAAAGAAATTAAAAGTATTTATTTGGACTCGTACAGGAAGATCACATTTTAAACTAAACACACTCATTAATAAAGATAAGTAACGAAAGTAAAAAGAAAACGAAATCCTGTACGAGGCCAAATCAAATAAAAAAGAAAAATACACATAAACACACAACATAATAAATATTTAAAAGAAATCTCAGCATGATGCTGCGTCATTTAAAAATAAATCCCTTGGCGCAATATTTGTAGGATGAAATGATGAAAAATGAAACATCAAATTGTCAGAATTAGTTACCTTTGAAATATTAAACCATTTCCGCTTAATTTAGCTATGCAAGCTCTACTTGTAAATACTAAAGCACTTTCACTCAACTATTTCTCTGAAATTTGATCATAAATAGCTCTGCTTTATTTCTAGGAAACTTAGCTAAGGTATTAAGTTTATACTTAAACTAGAGTATTCAGTTTATACTCTAGTTAAATCATGCTTATAGCTAAGTAATAACAGCAGACAGAGACAGACGGACAGACAGACAGAGTCACTTTCACATTTATAGCATTAGTATGGATAAAATTCCAGGTTTCCCCACAATGTTTTCCTACACCGATGTCAGTAATGTACAACATACATTCAAGAAGTAACATTAGTATTTGCCCGGATTTGAAGTCACACCACACTACACTGCTCACCACAACCACTGGACCATCACGACACGATTTACATACGTACCTATTTATTATCATGTCAAAAATACAAACTTCTCAATTTAGCTTTATTCATAGACATACATATTCGAACCGATACATCCACTTTAAAATACCATCGCCATTCATCAGACACAAAATAAACTAACTCCACGATGTACTCAAACAATGACCTTGAAACTTGACCTTGAACGGAGAACACAAAGACCACTGACCTTGGCACTTCAGTTTTAATAGAACCCCTTAAGGTATAGACAGGCTTGTATTTAAAAGTACTTTTGAAAGGGTGTTTGGGTGAAGATATGTTTAAGATCGAATTGAGCTCTTTCATGATTTCGTCCTTCGGCTATGGACGATTTGATTGTTCTTTTGTGGTTTTATCTTGATTTTGATTCTTAAAATGGGGCGGACCCTTGAAAATGTGAAGCTGATGCAAAATTGGTTGGCATGTTTCCTTCTTACTTGAAGTTATATTTACGCATAATTTTCACTTAATTATTTGGTTTCCACTTTTTAAGTAAATAAAATTAATTCCAAGTTAGTTGTCTACTAAATATATTCTTGTTGCATTTTCCAAATATTTTTCTCCAATATTTTGACGTGATAACATCTAATAAATCGATGAACGCCGGCTGTATGCACGAAAAAGGATGACTCCTTGTCCCGTTACGCTCAGTGTCCCGTTGCGCTCATTGTCCCGTTACGCTCATTGTACGCTTGCGCCGCATCAATGTTTTGTTATGACGTTGTCACGTTAAAGTATCGTCCGTAAACCAACTTTACAGACAACCAATTTTTATTTAAGAGTCTATACTGCCTCAGCCCCACCTCACTCTGTATCTCGCTCGCACACTATTGCTACGGGTCACGCGAGTAAGCGAGACAGGGCAGCAGGGAAAAGGCTCCAAGGCGCCGATAGTTTAGGTAATTTCGTTTTACGGTGAAAATGATGGTTATTTAAAAAAAAGTAAATAACATAAGACCTGCTTTATAGTTAGTTCAGTTAATATGCAAAGTTTCATTATCTAATTTAAAGTATTTTTTGAATACCAGCGGTTTATTGTTCGGTTTGGAGGTAACTTTGGATTTTTTTCTATCGATACAATTTTATAGAATCGTGTTTTCGGCTAACATAGTACTTAACATTAATCCTCAACTTTACCATATATTTATTTCAAAATTAATGCTGCAGTATTTTCGACATAACGGAGGATCATGCTATGCCATTTGAGGTAGTATAGGCCCTTAAATGTTTGTACCTAATATTTCCGTGTAACTTTCAAATATAAAACGTCATGTACATAGGTATAGATACACAAAAAGCCCCTAAGCCCAAATTTCTACACACTATTATCACCGCAAAAAAAATCAGTAGCAGTACGATTTGGAATTCAACTTTATATTAATGCAATGCGATATCAGCTATTTGTCTACAGATCCCGCTCGGGATATTATCCCTCACTAATTGATCCCCGGTATCTACTGTGGCGTGACCTTGAACTTGAACGTTCCGACCTTTAAACAGTTTAGTATTTTATTGACAGAATAGTGCAGAAGGTCTACTCTGTAGCGTGTATCAGAAAGGTGTGATCAAAATTAAGGGTGTGTCCATCAAACTGAACAACTTCCTCCATGGGACCAACACCGTAATCGTGAAAATTTATTAGTCCTAAACATTTGGGTTGAATATGTATAAATTGAAGATTAGGTACTCGCTCCTCGACGTGGACCGCATAAATTATGCCGACCGGCACAATTGACCTTAGTCACAATCGAACTGGCATTTGTGTAGCACATTAACTAAAATTACCGTAATCGTCTAATTAAGCAGCTAAATGCCTTCCTGTGATTTCAAAATTCGCACCTATAATTCATAAACCAAAAACAAGTTATTTATATTATTTTCTTTAAAATTATCCTGAATAATATTGCTTTCTAGGTCGCTTTTTGTATAAGTTGTTATGGGTACGTAACAGTGTCAATTATTGCTATCTCGTTCCCGCTGCAGCACGTGCCATATCTCTCATATTTTGGTTGTTGATGCATGACGCACGACATCGGGAAATGTAGTGACGTGGGTGTGTTTACATGTAATTGTTTCTAGTCCAATAAATGTTACCGTGGTACGAGTATTAGAGCGGTGCCATATCTTCCTTTTTTGTACATTAATACTGACAATTTTACTGATTTTTATTTGACTGATAATTTTTCGCATACATGTATAAAATGAGGGAATACGAACGTAAACTTACACATGCTTCACGTACAGCGAGTGCAGGCATTGCACCAAGAAAGACAGAGATCGCCGTATGTACGTACGGATCTATGTGTGCTCACATTTTCGACCTTCTGTAATGTTCTGTTGCTTAGTGCAGCTGTTTCCATAATAATAATAAATGAAATGCTTCGGTGTTTCTGATGAACAATAGGGGATCGTACCTTTGAAGGGTTTGTGGCAATAATTTAATAGACCAATTATTATTGAGAGGTTAGGAAACTTTGTCGGTTTAAACTCTGCGGAGTGAAGGTTTCGGACAGCGGATATTTTCCTAATTATTGTTGTAAATGCTAGGTCACGACCGATATTGACCGTGTATTCCTAAGGCCGGCCATACACGGGCTCCTCGAGCAGTTAGTCAGTGATCGAAATATATGGACCGCTCGTGCAATCAACGTCAACTGCTCGTCAAGTCACAATTTCCAATCTGTAGCAAAACAAGAAGTTAGCGGGCGGGAGGCGCGACGTGGAATGAGGAGCGCGGGCGGAGGACGTAACTGCGCGAGAGCAGTTGATAGCCCGTGGGGTCAGTATGTGCCTGCAGTCAAGGTCAAGGTCTGCTTGACCGCATGAAGAAATTTCACCGTGCTACTGACCGCCCGGAGCAGCTGCAACTGCTCGAGTGGTTCCCTGTATATATTAATTAAATTAAATACTGTAGTACACTAGTCGCAACTTGAAGCAGTCGATCCTGACTGCTTCAAGCTGCCCGTGTATGACTAGCTTTAACTTTCATCCTATCTGATGCTAGAGAATCTGGGGATTGACAGCTCACTTCAAGGTCACTTGACCTACATTTTCACGGTGAGATTTTTACATAATAGTTCGGCTGAACTCGTTGGCATTCTATTTTAGCGAGTGATAACTTGTGAACAGCTTAGTAACGATTGTATTTTGATTTGTTTCAGGGGTGTGTTTGATCGAAAAAGTGAGCAAAAGGGACACCAGTGCGTTTACAGCGAAACCTAGTGGAAAGAAATTCTATGGATTGTACCAGGTAAATACTTAATTACTTCGCTTTTTGAGCATTGAAGTGGTTTTCATCTCGGTTTAGTCCTATCTCTTCCTCTTCCCATCTCTTCCCCTATGCTTTTATAACTACAAAAATGTCCAATTTTTTCTATAAGCGCATAGGGGAAGAGATGGGATTAAACCTTCATCTCTACCGAAAACTCATTTCAATTAATATTCGATTGACAATTTTTTTTTAATATAAAAAATATCTGTACTATTATTATTTAATTATTTAATATATTATTACAAAGCTGAAAAGATTGTTTGGTTGGTTGAACGCGCTAATCTCAGGAACTACTGGTTCGAAATGGAAAATTATTTTAGTGTTGGGTAGCCCATTTATCGAGGAAGGTTATAGGCTATATAACATCACGCTACGACCCTTAGGAGCCGAGCAAAAATATAAATAGTTGGAAAGAACGCTAAGCAAAAACGAAGTAAAAGCACGGGCGAGCGACGGGATGCCACGCGTTGGGTCGGGTACCAAAATAACACGTGGACGAAGTCGCGGGCAGAAGCTAGTATGTAATTAAAATTATGTACGTAGCTGAAATTTTCCTGAAATTCTGTTTGAACCTTCCAGATTCCGAATGAGTGGTGCAAAGAAAAGAAGCGTGGTGGACTCTGTAATATTGCTTGCGAAGGTAAGAAGAGTTATTTCGTTCACTAATGTTTCATCAAAATACCGTTGGCGAATTTTTTGTTTAAAACCAACGTTTTATAATAGTATATATGAAACGTTGGTACAACCAAATTTTCTGAAAAAAAAAAAAAAAAAAAACAACCGAATCCTAAAAAAAAAAAAACAATACTTCAATAGAAAAGATTTTTTAGATTATTCCTAACAAATTCTATATTGTAGCACAGGGGTCACCAAATGGCGGACCGTGGTCCTAACCTATTTTGTGCCAAACACTAAAATTTATAACTAAAACTTAAACTCAAAATATGAAAATAAAAATGTTGAGTTTTCACTCCGGGCTGCAGACAGATAAGTTTTAGTAAACAAATGATTTTTTTTTAAATATATTTACAAAATGTAGCCCACCTAAATTTTTTATATATTAAAAAAAAATCATTTAGGTATAATAATTATGTATACTCCATTTGAAATTAGATTAGACATTATAAACCTTTTTTACAGTCCGTTCAACCGATTTTGACTTCTATTCCGTAGGCATAAGGATGACACTAAAAGCAGAAAAGTGGTTATACTGTTTACTGCAGCTTCCATTTGTCGTGTCTCCAACGCCATAGAATCAAAATCAGTTGAACAGACTGTAATTTTTTTAATAATGTCTAATCATATTTCATATGGAGTATAATTGATATCAAAACTCATTTTCTAAAATTATTATTTTCTAACGATTTCTTATTATTTGAGGCCAGCTACATTGACGTACAAACTATTCGCAAGTTACACATAAAAATCTTCATGACCATCTTGAAAATATAACTAAAATATTACAATCTTTATGATATACATTCTTCCATTTCACAAGCTTCAGTTGTCGCTACAATTGTAACTGTCACCGTATTTACAAAGTAAGTAATTGACAAAGACATCGCTCGCGCTGTTGGAAACTGCGAACGACATTGCAAACAATTCGAAGCTTCCAGATTTTATAGCCCACGTTTTACATCAAAAGTTTATGGAGTATGGTCAAGTGTATTGTGTAGCGTGTTTGGTTATGAAACTGTTACTACTGTTTGATGTACTAATGATCGGCTTTTATTATAATTTCTCGTTTTTCTTTTTGTTTTCTTCTTCATTTTGAACAAGTTTGTGTTGTAGGTTTAATGACGTTAGGTTTAATGACGTTAAATTTTATGGCAATGTTTGTCGTTGTGGTGAAGTAGTAGTAGGTACTGTGGCGGCATCTAAAATGCCGCATGCGACCTACGCATCAAAGACCTGACGTCACGAATCCTGCATCGCGCAATCAGAGTTTACCGCGCGACTAGCATGTAAACAACATCCTGACATCAACCGTCAAGCAGTTGCCCACCAGACACAACACCCGTCTGGTCAGAGGATCTTCCCTTTTCCATAGCCTATGAGTGAACTTTACACACTGCTCTTCATACATCTATATTGGTGACCCCGACGTGATATACGGACGATGTTAGTACAAATGCTCGTGTTTTTTGAGAATTATTGAATCCTCTTTCTTTTATCGTTTCTTCTTTTCCAGTTTTAGCACCTGTTTGGTTTTTGTCGTGACAACGTCTACTAAATCGATGAACGCCGGTTGCATGCACAAAAAAGGATGACTCATTGTCCCGTTACGCTCATTGTCCCGTTACGCTCATTGTGCGCTTGTGCCGCATAATTTTTTGTTATGACATTGTCACATTAAACTATCGTCCGTAAACCAACTTTACAGAAAACCATTTTTTTTTATGGAACCCAATGACGTTAAATGTTTTGACAATCCTCGTCGTTATGGTTTGATTTATTTATCTTTCTATCTTGTATTCTTCTTCATTTTTAGCAAATGTTGATAAATTTCATATCCATAGTAATTAAAAAGTAGAACCATCATATCGCTGAAAGTTCAGTCAGAATCGTCTTTTGGCATACATTTCATATGGATAGTCATTAAAAGACTCATCTATCACATTAAAGAAAATTCATAGTTAGAATAATTTTGTGTTTCTTACCATAATAATATATTATTTCCCTGTAAGAAGCATGAAAACATGAAAAATCGGTTTTGCAGCGATTCGTTTCGGTCACTTAATTTTGTAGCACAACATATTGACTTTTTAAGACAATGCTTTAATTTTAATTTAAGGTTAAAAATGCTATTTTATAGAAATGGCAATATGCCTTATAAAATTATTCCAAATAAAATTCTGCTATCTTCATATGCCTAGTGAAATTGTACCGAATAATCGTCGCTCTAAAGAAACGTTATGTTAAACGAATTTATGCGGAATTTTAACTTTGTCAAAGGAAATAATGCCAAATAAAATACTGCCACCATAAAAGTATGCCATTGTAAATTCGGACATATAAACATTCGGCCAAACAGTAATTATATTAAATAATTTTATGTCATAAAAATATTCGTTTTAAGTAGATTATGCCAAGTGTATGCCAAATAAATTTCGGAGCATCAAGATTCTCCCAGTTATAGGGAACACTCACAAAATAGTCTGATGTGTACTACCATTTTGATCAAAGTATAAATATGTATACCTTAAGGGTGAAGCCAGATTAGCGTAATTTATTCAAATGCTTTTCAACGCTTGTATTGGGTGTTTGTGTAGTGCAATAGATACGAGGTGCCCTCCTCTCGCCGAAAACTCAATTCGGTCCGAATAATGCGTGTGAGTCGGCAGATAACTCATTTTGCGTCGCCGTGTGAATCGAATAGGACTTTTGTATGAAACCGAATGCAGCAGAATTTCTGCGACCGAAATTCTGCGACTCACGACTTACAAAATTACGTTCGTTTGGCCTCATACTTAATGTCTTATTTGCCTCCAAAAATTTACGGAAGAGATTATTATCCCTAATTGGATTGGATCTTCACAATATTGAACGACAGAAAACAGCTCACATTTTATTATGTCGTCTCTTCCTTTTAAACCAACATGGTAACGAAGGTTTTCTTTGTTTTCATAAAGGAAGATGGCAACAAAAGCTTAAGTACCTATTTGTATTATGTTGGTAATTTCGCCAACATAACGGCGGAGTTACGACTTTATTTTTTAGAGGTTGGCACTTCTTCAAATACAGCTACGGGTATTTTGCTTATCATGACATTGTATATCAAGATGTCAGTCGAAAAACAAGTCACGAGGCTTGAAAAGTTGGAATTTATTTGAGACTAGCTTCTGCCTGCGACTTTGTCCACGTGAAATTTCTTGCCCCCCCCGACCGCGACCCACCCCGTCACATCGCATCGCTTGCTAGCACTATTAGCGTTCTTTCTGTTTTTTATTTTGCTCGGCTCCAAAAAGTCTTACCGTCATGTTTATAATAGTTTTAATTATTTTGATTTTTTTTCTCTTTATTTGTTTTGGGTTTTTTATCTAAATAGATATGTCAACCCCATCGTGCCATCGTGAATAGGTAATAGTGAGTACTTTAATCAAGTAGTACATAATTTTTATGTATCATCAATAGTTTTCTCAGCGCACGCCAAAAAATTAATTTTATAGGCAACATTTTGCTACTTTGGGTTACATTATTGCAATTTTCTTAAGGATCTCTATTATTTAAAAAAATAAATTATAGCCTATGTTACTTCTCGATAATTTAGCTTTCTATTGGTGAAAAAGTGGTTAAAATCGGTCTAGGAGTTTCGGAGCTCAATCCGTACAAACAAACAAAAAAATCTTTCTTCTTTATAATACTAGTATAGACTAGCTTTTGCCCGCGGCTTCTTCACATAACACACTTACAATGGTAATGCCTTTCATTTTGACATCATCATTCTCTTGCCCTCATCCTAGTATATCTATGGAATTGGCGTAACGTGTCTTTTTCTCCCATCTCCCTAGTAGCATTTTCCGTTGGCATTTAGTTGGGCCAACTTCAGAGGTATGTGGCCCAACCAAACGCCAACAAAAATGCTACTAGGCCTATTAGTCGGCATCTCGGTATAAGACACCCCCTTTCTAGCCATATCATCCATCGTTACTTTTTCTTCCCCTGTTCATCATTTATCACTATTTCCGCCGAAAGATGTCCACTGCTGGACATAGGTCTTCCCCAAAGCGGCGATCGCAGTATGGTGTTAAAAATGCATAGAGAACGCTGCTACCCATTCTCTAGTACTTACGACACCTACGGGAGGAAATAGGGTGGTGCTATTCTTTACGTCCGGCAACATACGTCACCTCCACCCCCCTACTCCTATAACCATATTTCCTACAAAATCCTTCAAATTGTGATTGAAAGTATGTTACGCAATTAGGGTGCAGATCATGGTCCTTTCAGGCACCCGGTGGCCAGTTAAGGCATAATTGATTAGCAAACATCCAAACTCATAAACATCCAGACAATATTAGTAGGAAGTAGGACAGGATAAACTATAATTATAAATTATGATGTATGAGCCGTTTAGGGTTGAATCATAGTGTTTCCCGTGGGGTCCCAGTGCTCATAGAATATTTCGGGATATTGACAAGCGGTTCATCGACTCGTCACGTGACCAGAGAGCTGGACTATTTTTAAACAAATGAATCAGCATGGCGACCGCGTACCGGAAGACGTAGCGTTGGAAGGACTCCCATAAGGTGGACCGATGACTTTATGAAAACCGCAGGAACCCGCGGGATGCGGGAAGCACAGAACCGGTCGAAGTGGCGGTGCTTGGAGGAGGCCTGTGTCCAGCAGTGGACGTCTTTCGGCTGAAATAATGATGATGATGATGATGATGAATAAGCATTGCCGTTCGACGTGGCAACACTGGCAGCCTTTTTGGCTCTTTCCCATTGACAGCGATGCAGACGAATTTTTTAATTCCCAATGAGCTCTTCCCCTTTTTTTTTTCTTCTTCATATTCTTGTGCATGATATAAAATTTTAATGTTATATTCAAAAGTAATTTATTCAAATTAGGCTGAGAATCGGTTCTTCATAATGTTCCTTATCTTTTGTATTCATAATCTAAAGTGCTATAATTTTTTTCTCCTAATCATTTGTCCGAAGTTTATAGCAAATGTGTTATGGATTATTTTCGGACAAACAATTTTAGGAGAAGAAAGGGAGTACCCTGAGAATCAGCATTTTTCGAATGTCAAAATTACATATGACAATCCCCCAAAACATCCGCCCTTCACCACTTCCTAGTTCTTCAGCTGGGAAGAAGAAGTGGCGCAAAAACTCCCCAGCAGCACATCTGTCTGTTCAATTTGATAAACTTGATTCTATTGTATATTGTATTTAACTATATGTTAATAATTATAAAACGGAAAGTAAGATATCAAAGTCAAACCATTTATTTCAAATAGGCACATAAATGGCACTTTTGAACGTCAAAATTTACACGGAAATAAAATTGATTCTTGTTGCCCCTTCCATTAGGTAGTTTCGCATGGAGAAGAATGGGCAAGAAACTCCACCGTTACTCTTTTAAACTGTTTAACAATAGCTTGTATACATCAATTATATCATTACATGTGAAGACGATGTACCTAGAATAAAATTACTATACCACAACAGGTAATAACAATAAAAAATTAAGCATTGATGGATAAATTAACCATGTGTTGGACACAAGGTGCTCACATATTTACAAATATTGTATTATCTTTTACAAATAAAAAGTCAGTGTGCGAGTTATACTTATCATAAAATTAATGTCTTAAAAATAATATCTATCGAGAATATAAGTGAGTTATCGAAAGCCTGTGGTAGGTCCCACAGCGTTATCTTTGTACCACTCGAGTGGAAATATTAAAGTAGGAAAGTATAAATCAGGATTTTGTAGTGGAGGAAGTTAAGCAACATTTTTACGAGCATTACTCCAGTTTATTTGATTTGGTAAGCTCCTCGGTTTCTGTAACAAGGATTTTGTTATTAAATGTTTTAGTGACATTGTGTGGTTTAGTAATTGAGTGATTTTGTTTATGAGTTGATTGAGTGGAAGATATTAAGGGTTAGTTGTTTCTATCCTTTTTTTTTAAACGTTATAGATATAGGTACGTTTTTAGGGTTCCGTACCTCAAAAGGAAAAAAACTAAACCCATATATGATCACTTCGTTGTCCGTCTGTCTGTCAGTCTGTCAAGACCCTTTTTCTCAGGAACGCGTGGAGATATCAAGTTGTAATTAATACCAAATACGAAGGTTTATGCTCTCCTAGAGCTCTGAAAAAAATCAAGTTTCTAAGTCAACGCAATAAAAAGATACAGTCATCAGAGCAAATAAATCAAAACCTATAGGGTACTGCCCGTTGACCTAGAATCATGAAATTTAGCAAGAAGCAAGGTCTCACAGCACAAGTAAAGGAAAAAGTCCGAAAATTGTTAATTTGTAGTTTTATCACATAAAAAAATTGTTTTTGCGTTTACAAACTTAAATTTGCAGTTGGAGAATTGACCGTCACGTATATCGATGTATGGAAGTAAAATTTTTCAACTACTTTGTACGAAACCCTCGGTGCGCGAGTCAGACTCGCAATTGCCCGGTTTTTTTTGTTGATAATTATCAGAGATAGAGTTAATTTACTTAAACTTCGAGGAAGGAAGTAACATAACCTCCTCTAAAATCCCGGAATAACTATAATGACGTTTAAACCCCGGAATTTATTTCCACATCACACACCAATACATCCTCTGCTCTTTCAAACACCATCTCCTTCGTCTTATCAAATCTTTTTAATTTTACCGTGTTTATGATACCCATCATGTCTGCAGAGTTTCGCTAGCTAATTTAATTTAACCCCGTAGATACTTAGGAACACATGTGACATACCCAGTGCTACTCTTAAAATTCGATTCGTCATTCTGATAAAAGGTTTTATTACACCAACATGCCATTAGCAGTCGAGCAATCCATTATTTCAATTTATCTGTTTACGAAGTAAATTAATGAATCTCATTAGTTTATCTCATGTGCCACACGCGCGTTGCATAGATTGATTGATTTATCAATTTTCCGTAGTTAATCGTGAACAATTTACGAATAACTAAACTAACAGCTGCTTCTATTTTAATTACATGATTAAAAAGTTCACTATACCCAAAGTCTAAGATCATTTATGTAAACAAAGTAATGTCAAGAAATGTCACTGTCAAAATGACAGGACAGTGGTGCAAAACATTTTATCATATTTTTTTTTTTTTGTAAATAGTCGTCGCTAAAATTAAAGTGAATTAATTATAAGAACTATGCAAACGAAATACCGTTGCCAAACAATGTTCTGTGTAATATGTCGGAGACACGACATATGATCGTCATAATCAGCCCTTTTAAGTCTAGTGCTAGACGTAGGCCTCCCAAAATCGATTTCCACTCGAAAAAATTTACAACCGTTTTCATCCAAAATGTAGCTAGATATGCTACTTACAATATGAATCTATGCATGAGAGTTGTAATATTAGTGTTGTTGAAGATGTAAAAAATGTTTGGATCTCCTGCATTGTTACCACTATCATAAAATATTTTATACCAGAAAATCTCCTTTTTATAATAACTTTGTTTAAAACCAAAAATGTATAAAAATAATTATGGTAAGATTATTTTTTAATTATTATTTCTTAAAATCAGTACTTACCTGAAACCTCTTTTTTCGCCATTTGACACATTACCGTTACGAAGATACTTTTTTGTTATGTTATCCCTTTTGTTTACATAGATTATATAAACTTGAGACTTTGGGTATAGCTCCTTGGTCTTTTGGTTGCAAGCGCAACTACAAAAGGCGTTACGCAGACAGAGCAACTTTAATTGAATAAACCATCAACTTAGTTGAAGAAACTATCAACTTTTAAAAATTTCGTTAAAGGTTGCCAGTTGTAGCAGCAAAAAGGACCAGTTTACGGTTACCGCGATTCTAAATATACTTTTCAAATCCATGATCAACAGTCAGTTTGACTATGGATCTCCACGATCAAAAGATTGCACAATTGTTTCGTATTTCTTCGATAAAATCTTCTGTGTTCAATTTACTGTCTTGATTTCTTTCATCATGTTGGTTTCGTTCCATTTTATGGGTAGGAATAATTCAAACGTGTGAACACAACGATACCTTGAGCAAGACTGGCGCTGCTGGGGACGGCGAGGGAGTGAAATTGCTTGACGCGTTGCAATTGACGATTGGGGAAACCGGCAACTTGACACAACTAGTACCTATAATTTTGACAGTTCCTAGTTGCGTCAATTTGAAACTGATTGTTTCGGAAACTCGCAACTAGAGTTGCTATGTCTGCTTAAGTCTTTATGTTATATGTAAACAGCTAGTTGCGAGTTGCCCATTGCCGCAATACGGAGATAAAAGTTGCTCTGTCTGCTTAGCGCCTAACTAACCAATATTATTTGATCTACAGCACTACTAGATGAAGACATTCGCGATGACACGGCGTGCGCTCTTCAGATCGCAGAGCAACATGGCTTCAAGTACTGGTCGACGTGGACTACGAGGTGCAAGAACGATAACTTTATCACCACTGAGATTTACAAGTGAGTATTGGATAATTTCACCATATTCCTATGGTGTATCTAACGCATCAATGCAAAGTATTTTTAAGCTCCAGACACAATGAGGCGAATCTCGCGGGGTTAAGTCAAAGTCAAAGTCAAATAATTTTGAACGTCAAAATTAACACCGGTTCCGTGCTTCCCGCGTCCAGCGGATTCCTGCGGCTTTCACAAGGACATCAGTCCACCTTGTGGGAGGCCTTCCTACGCTACGTCTTCCGATACGCGGTCGCCACTCCAGAACCTTTCAGCCCCAACGGCCATCTGTTCTGCGAGCAATGTGCCCTGCCCATTGCCACTTAAGTTTGGCAATTCTTCGAGCTATGACGGTTACCTTGGTAACCGACATAACTCGGACTCGTCGTGACTACTCGTAATGACTGTCAAATATCCGCGAATGACAGCCGAGACCAAACGGTTTAACGTGGTTACCGAGGAACGGAGGGGTCTTGGTATGTAAAGATGGTCACCCATCGACAGACTAACCGCGGCAAGCATAGCTTAACCTGATCGATCGATCCGTGCGGCTGTTATTACTTAGCCACAAGAGTAGCTGAGTAGCGTCAGCACATAACACACAAACACACGCAAACACACCCTCACACTTCCGACTTCGCCCGTATCTCGGACGGTACCGAGATACGGGCACACATTCACAGCGTGTTTGTACGATTGGTTACCACAAGTATAGCGCGCGTCGCTTCTTGAGATAAAAATGCAGAATCTCAAATGAATTCTATATTGCTCGTATAATACCTACTATTAAAGTCATAATCATAATTATTTATTATTTTGCGAATATGGATACAAAAGAAAAGGTTTTATAAAAATGTGGCGGTATCAACAACGCCACAAGCGAACTACGCATCGAAGACCTGACGTTACAAATCCTGCATCGCGCTATCAGAGTTTACCGTGCGACTAGCATATATAGAACATCCCGACATCAACCGTTGGGCAGTCGCCCACCAGACACAATACCCGTCTGGTCGGAGGATTCTCCCTTTACTATAGAGTATGAGTGAACTTTACACCCTGTTCCTCATACCTGTCTGGTGGGCAACTGCCCAACGGTTGATGTCGGGATGTTGTATATATGCTAGTCGCACGGTAAACTCTGATAGCGCGATGCAGGATTTGTGACGTCAGGTCTTTGATGCGTAGTTTGCTTGTGGCGTTGTTGATACCGCCACACAAACAATAGTGTCCATTAGCCATGTCCTACCATACATGCACAAATACGGGAGGTATCTATGAAAACTAGAATTTCACAATAAAAAGACATTATTTAAAATTTCGTAACATTATAGAAGTATGTTCTGTAAATATTCAGTGACAGAGTAATATGCTTTTTTAGTGACAGTGTTTTTATATTGTTTTTCTAGTATATTTTATATCGAGGGACTAAACGAAGCCATAATACACCAGAGGTGGTTTGACTCCCGAGCGTGCGAGGGAGTCAATGAAACCTAGGGTATATTAAGTTGGCGTTTAGTCTCGAGGTGAAAACTGTACTTTCCACTTTGAGTGCGAGAAAAATAATCAATTTAGTACAAAAAACATTTAATAAATATTATTCCTCCATTCCATAAAACTTTCGTAAGTTTTTAGGTAAATATTCCGCGATTTTGGCGGCAAAAGGTTATCTGTTATGTCTTTTGCTCTTTGCTCGAAGTCAGTCTCTTCACTGTCACTGGACATTCTTAAAAAAATATATTTAAAACCGAACAAAACACTCAACAAAAATTCTGAAATTTGCGTGGTCAGTATTTTCTTCTAAACCAGTCACAGATTAACAATTTAAAACACAAGGCGCCCTCTTCTTGGCGGCAAAACCATGGAACTAAAACTCTCAACATTTTCGCAATGAAGATGGTCCACACTCCACAGATATATTTACTGGCTGTTTGAGTTTGTCTATGTCACATGAAGGAAATTAAAAAACTAATTACTTTTCACTCCCTAGAGACTGAAGTGGTAATTTTAGTCCCGCTTCGTAGGGCTATATTGGCGTACTTTTAGAACATGAGAAGTGAAAAATATATTTATATCACTTATCTCCAAAAGTGAATTTAATAAGTATCGAGTTAAACTATATCAAATCGAGTAAAAACCTTCCTCATTTAAAACACCATCACTTTCTCAAGTTCTAAATCTTCCTCAACGATTAGATTATGTAGATTCCCGATAAGGACTTAAACCCCAATAAGAATATTATTAGTTCCTACTTTATTATTTCTTTAGGTTATTTTTAGCCGACAGCGTGGTGAGGCCAGTCCCTTCCTTATTTGTTCAGGCCACGATTTAAGGCCCAGTTTATTACCATAAAAGGTTAAACGTGCCTTTTTTCTGAGCTTATGGAAATTTAATCTTAAAATCGGTTTCTGCTGATTTAGTTTCAATAAAAAAATGTTATGGAAATAATTTTTTTGGTGAACGAATTAGTCTCGAGGTTGGTGTTATTTAATTTGTAATTTACTTTTTGACGTGACAACGTCTAATAAATCGATGAACGCCAGCTGCATGCACGAAAAAGGATGACTCATTGTCCCGTTACACTCATTGTCCCGTTACGCTCATTGTACGCTTGCGCCGCATCAATGTTTTGTTATGACGTTGTCACGTTAAACTTTCGTCCGTAAACCAACTTTACAGACAACCAATTTTTTGGGATAAAACCTGTTTTATACCATCAAAAGTATATCACCTGTATTAAAAACAGGCCAAGTGTGTGTCGGACTTGTGCACCATCAAAAGTATTAAAACATTGTAGGTATACCTACTTTTATTTGCAATGAAAAGGCCTATCTATTTAGACATAATAAAATAGTAACGAAGTCAAAACTGTATTTTAGTTTTTTTTTAAATAAAGAAGCAATATTTACGAGGTGCGTGACCGAGTTTGATGCCAAAATATAGTTATTTCTGTATATACAACACGTATTCCGTAAAAAAATCAACTGGCTATCTATTGTGTATACAACCCTGACAGACGAACAGACATACACACGACGTAGGCTTGTAATATGGTCCCGTTGTTGGTATAGCATTTGGATAACTTATCCTTAAAATCATAAATATCAAACTGTAAATATTTAATTGTATAATATTGTATAATATTTCGATTTCAATCTAAAAAAAAAAAACAAATTCCCAATCAAAATCACAATCAAAATATTTTATTTCACAGAAGCTATGTGCACGGTTCCAATTGGTCGTTTCCTATGGAGAAGAACCGGGAAGAAACTCCACGGTTACTCTTTTAAAAATAATTGGTTAATAAGTGTGGGAGGAAGGTGTAGGCCTTTCAACAATTACCAGGTACTTAACAAAATAGAAAATGATCAACAAATCTAGTCTACTAGGCCTTCAACGTTGTTACATTCAAAGAATAGGAAATATTCTATATAACCATCCATTCCCCCTTACCCTCGCACTCTCACATACGCATACATATTTAAAAATAAACTTAAACTTTTCCCTTCTGAAGGTAAATCGACACAGTCCACTCATACATACATCAATTGGAACCTCATTGCGAAACACTGCCTCTTAAGATATGGGATACCCTAGTTTAAGGCTCATTACGCACTGTCGACTTGTCGCCGGCGACTCGGTCCCTTGGCGACCAAAATATAGGCAGCTAGGGCCAGGGGACCAAGCCGAGCGACAGTTTTCAAAGTACATTCGACCAGAATATTCGTCACTCGATAAATCTCAAATAGCTTTTCGGGATTGGTTTTCCAATATAAATTTATCGGTATGATGATGATGATGGGGCTCCCTTCTCCGCACTTAGACTCTCATTTGGTCCGTTGTGCGTGGGGATTCTGGCTAACAAAGCCAGCCTAGCTCCGCCCAAAAGCACAGAAGCTTCCTGGGAGCTTCACAGGCTTCACGGAGCGACCTCACTGTTCCGAGGATTTCTTCACGGCCTCGCATTCCAGGATGACGTGGGCGGCTGATTCCTCGGCTCAAGGCAGCCCCTGCAAAGGGGGCTGTCTGTGACGCCTATGTAAAAAAGATGTTAAATTTATCGGTATCGCAAGCCAGAGCCATTTTTGTGAGCGACGTCCGGTCCTTACGACAGTTGCTCGCAATTTGAATGCTTCCATTTGAAGTCGTGTTCCTATTGTTCGCCAGTGATCGGCAGTCGCTTGTACGACGCCACAACGACGGGGCGACCAAGTGCGCATACACCTATTAGAACTGTAGTAAGTCACAGTTGGCGTCGACTGAGTCGCCGCCGACTAGTCGACAGTGCGTAATAGCTCTAAGAGACAGAGTTTAATCTATAGTGTACATATTTCTGCAGCATCCAAATGTTTTATGTAAATGATCTCTACTTTAAATTCAAAAATTGTAGTACAATTATCTGTAATCTGTATTTTTCGAAATCAAGATTATTATTTTATTATTATATTATTATTATTCAATCCAATCAACCATTAACCCCACAATTTAAAGTACAACCTTCTCTTTCAGATGCCCAGACCTAATGCGCCTAACTCCAGAACGCAGTTTATCAAGCAGCAGCCAATACCGAAGAAGCCCTCCCAGAGTAAGGAGGTCGGCAAACAGACTCAGACGCATCTCTGTTCATCAGGTTTAGACGGCCTAGACACATTAATTAAATTCAAGTGTTTGCCTATGTTTTAAATAAATACGTGTCTCAAAGTTTGTTTGGTTATTTGCTTGACGCTTAAGTTCAGAGGTTGAATGCTAAATCTGGAATGGTAGGGTTGTGTTTGTTTGTGCAATGGAACATCGTTTGTAAGGGTGATGTTAACTTCGAAGACAACGTTGTATGGCGTCTTGCCTTTGGCGAAATTTGAGCGTCTCAATTTAATGGATGGATGGATGAATTGAATATAGTTAACATGCTACTGGCAGGAACATAATTGTTTAGGATTTGCAGATGACATAAAGTGCTAGCTGTGCCCGACAGAGTCCAGAATGATCATATTTTTGTAAAACCTACCACCTAAGTTTACATGTGTGTCTGCAGAAGTCAAAATTTGTCGTCATCGGGAACTTTATTAGTTTTTAGGGTTTCATAACTCAATAGGAAAAAAATATACCTTTATAGGATCATTTGTGTGTCTCTCATAGCCGATTTGCTCCGTATCTATTGAAACGATTAAGTTGAAATTTGGTACACATAATATGGTACACGAACGTGTAACGTAAATAAATGAATTTTAAATACGGGGTTCACTTCTGGGGGAAAAACTAGAAAATTATTTAAAAAAAAAAATTGCAATATACCGTGTGACGGTGTGACATCAAATCAAAAGACTTATTTAGAAGATTTCATACATATGCGAGTTGCTTAAGACCATCGAAATAAATAACTTTTAATATGGGACCAGCTTTGAAATCGCGAAAAAATAAACAGCTGTCCCATACAGTTTAGAACAGTTAAAAACTTGTGTATGGAACTTTAGTATGGAAAATCAGTTTTTCTTTTCGCGGTTACAAAGTTGATCCCACGGTAAAAGTAATTCATTTCGATAGTCTAAAGCATCTCTTAAAGTTTGTAAAGTGAATTTTTTAAAACCCAAATATATATTTTTTTATAATTTTGAAATTCTTCGTTCTAAAGTTATTAAAGAAAATGTATGAAAATTTAGAAAGAAAGAAAGAAAGAAACAGGTGGATAATACTTCTATACTTATAGATTATAGGAAAACCTATAAGAACTCTATGGTCTAAAAATAACATGGTAACTCTCTCAATATTGTGCGTTCAAACTCAAATTTTCAGTTGGAATGTATGGGTGAACTTGTTTTTTAACTACAATGTTAAGTTTGCTCTAGGGATAAATTTATCCCAACTACGGAACCCTTCATTGTGTGTGGTCCGATACGCACTTGGCCGGTATTTTTTTCTAGCCTCTAATGTCCCACTCCTGGGGAACGGCTTCCCTTCTTCCTCCTTATTAGTTTAGAATCTAAACTAATAAGGAGGAAGAAGGGAAGCCGTTCTAACGGAACTCGGAACTCGGAACTCGGAACTCGACTACCACATAATAATTTGTATGATCTTACAGAAACTTTAGATTATAAAAATTATTATGTTGTAGTCAAGTGATTCTTTTTGCAACTAATGTACACCTTTGCCATGAGTCGCCATTGCTTCTACGAAGGAAGAAAATCTAATAAAAATCGGATCCCTAAAAATCAATCAAGGATTTTGTTGCAAATTACAAAATAAACTTCCGTTTATCAAGAAGACTCCTCAACTCTGAAATACGAGGCGTATTCCTAACTTCACTTTAGTCTACAATGAAACCTACGGTACAGGATAAACGGGCTTACTTCCTAAACTATCCGTTTTATTTCACAAAGAAAATATCAAACAGTTTATTCAGTAGTTTGCTTTTTGTTTTCAACCCTCTGGACGCTCAAGCTTCACTTAAATCTTGGTTGTTTATTGAAGGAATGTGCATTGTTATGATACCTTTTTGCTGCACTATCTTGTTACTGAAATCTGGGGAATGTATGCTTTGGTCGAGCTCTGCTTCTGTTGTTGTACGTTAGCCTATGACGCCATCTTGGTTCAATGTTAAAAAATCACGTGTATATTGTTATTAAACTAGGGATATGTAAGAGGTGATAGTCAATAAGCATATTGTTAACAATATTATAAATTTACGAATCAAGAAAGGGTTGTAGATGAAAATGTATGTTTACGGACAAGTCGAATAAAAAAATAATAGGCACACATGTTGTGGACGAAAAAAATACGCATCATAGTATATTTCATATTTCAATTAAATAGATCCGTAGGTATGTATAACAATATTTTTTTTGGTAGGTTAACAAAAAGAAAAAGTTGTTGACCACTTCAGTATTCTACCAAATTATTTAGAACTAGCTTCTGCCCGCGACTTCGTCCGCGTGAAATTTCGGCCCACCCATCGCGTCGCAACCCATCGCTCGCCCGCGCTATAACTTCGTTTTCGCTTAGCGTTCTTTCTGACTTTTGTTCTTTTTGCTTGGCTCCTAAGGATCATAGCGTGATGTTATATAGCCTTTCTCGATAAATGGACTATCCAACACAATAATATAATTTTTCAAGTCCAACCAGTAGTTCCTGAGATTAGCGCGTTCAAACAAAACAAACAAACTCTTCAGCTTTATAATATTAAGTATAGGTTAGTATTAGTATAGATAATAATACAAAAAAAAAATTGTATTTATGCTCTCAATCAGTTGAGAGCATTAAGAAGAACCTTAGGTTAGGTTAAAATTAAAATTTTGAATATTATTTTGGATATATACCACAAATCTAATTTAATCTAATTCTGTACTAGCCTGTTTTATCCTACTACTAGGACAAGAATTCCCTCTCTCTTACATACACATATTAGTCAACACAGATACCCAATATACCTAATCATACACTATACTCCAATAATTTAAAAACAAGAGTCAATCTGACCTTCAAGTGACTTTGTTCTTTCATTTTGTGTTATTTACAAAATCCCGCAAAAATATCCAAGGCAACACATAAAAAATATTTTTTTGTAGACGTGATCAGCCTAAATGTTCGGATATTAGGCATTTGATAGTCAGCAATTTTATATAATCTTGGAAAAACAATATTTATGAATGTATAGATTTCAATAAAGTAAACATTGGAATTAACTTTATCTCCTACTTACTGCATCTGATGACGCTAACATTTAGATGAAGGACCCAAATCATAAAACTTTGGTTACATTACAATTATCGTTTATCGTTCCAGCATCATCAAAATATGTCCCTTATTTATAGCCACTCAATTTTCGCCTTTACCACCCAAACATAAAGCGTAAAACAGCACACGTTCAAAACTTTAATTTGTTGTTGTATCAAGGGCCTATTGTCTCCCAAGAGGCGAGTAAACGGATTAACTCCCCTTTATTTTACGTCTTTATCTTTAATAGGCTGTTAAAAAGAGAAGAAAGAACAGGGATAACAAAGACGTCCCCGTTTATAATCTCTGTAATTATCTCTATAAAACTTGAATGCAGGAGGTGCGGAACGGAACACACAGATGTGAATGTTACCCGCTCCAGCGCTTTCTCGTGCAATCCAAAGGAAAATTCAGCGTTATTCTGGATAACGCTTTTGAAACAGATTATTTAAATAATGCTTATACGTTTATTCTAATTGTGCAGCTGTTAAAACGATCTGTTCGTGTCGCGTTTGTGTTGATTTTCAGTGTGAATAAACGGATTTGAATCGAGGTGTTATTGGGATGGATTGGTTAACTTGTTACTAATTTAACTGAATAGCTGGCTGTTTTGGTAACATATTTAAAGTGCGTTTAAAATTAGTTCTAAGTTCTAAGAAACTATAAAAAGTCATTCATGTTTTTTTTTAATGGTATTTTCTAAAAACATATAACTCAATAACAAACATAAGTATGAGTTGTAAGATTGAGGCCTAGGATGCTACCTTGAGGAACGCCAAATCTGCAAAGAGTACTATTAATGGTAATCTGACAGCTTTCTACCAGGGCTGTATAGATAAATAATTACAGTACGACACAATTTAGATGTAGCATCGGCAAAATTCGTAAAACCGATCACATCCGAACTGAGTTCAAAATCACAAATCTTTATTACTGCTTTAAGCGAAAATTATACTTGTAAAGTCATTTATAGAATACATTCGTGAAATTGATGCGTAGATTTTGCCGATGCTACATCTAAATTGTGTCTTACTGTACCATCATTATACCTGCCCACAAACATCGTCTGTTGAGCAACAAGCCCACCTAGGGCCATATATAAATATAAAGAATGAGTGGAACCGTATCGAAAGCACTTCCAAAGACTAGTCGTAACTCCTGCGGAAGCCACGCTGCTTTCAAGAGATTCAGCCATAAAGGTACGATTGATTTTCATTCCAGCCAGTTTTAACGGATTCTTGGACAGAATTTAAAAGCTCCGATTTGAAAACGGAAGAATTAATGTTACATTATCTATTGATTTTTTAGGGATGTATGTTAAGATTGCTATATTGGCAAGAAAAAATAAAATATAGTACTAATGAAAATCCGCATCATTATTTCTTTATTCAATCCTTTTTGCCGAGAATTTTATTATTAGGTGAGTGCTCATATACAGGAAAAAGTTTTTAATCAGTGTGCACATTTTGACAAATTAAACTTAAACGAATTTTATTAACCACCTATTTCTTATTTTGATAAGTCTTAGTACAAAAATATTAAGTTATCGTTAACGAAAGATGTTTATTTTGAAACTAGTTTATTGGATACACGCCGCGCGACGGCGCGTGAAGTGAAGCGGAACGCAGTTGTAGGTACCTATCAGCTGTTTTCCTGCGCAATTCGCCGATGTAGGTATTTAAGCAGGTTATTAATCGCAATTGAATTTTTTATTTTTTATTAAACAAAAATATATATATAGAACTAATAATGGAAATGTATACTAAAAATATTACTGACACTGATCCACCAAAAAAATTGCGCACTGATTAAAACTTATCCTGTATACAAGCGGTACGTTGTCAACAGAAGGAACAACTGCAACCATCGACGCGTCTACGGCTGCCACCAAAGAGTCACCGCTCGTGTATATGAGCACTTACTCATCCCCTCTTGGGAACTTTACTGTCTGCTTCCAGTGCAACCAGATGCAACTGAATACTAATAGTATTTTACATGATCTAATTGCCCACTGACCGACCCAGACGAACTCTCCTCCAGGAGAGCAGTAGGGAAACAAGTACAGCAGCTCGCAAACATAATACACGACCGTCATTCCGACCTCGCCGCCGAGGCCCACCGCGAAATCCCCGACTAAATAGTCCTCCCCGACCCTTGCTCGTAAGCGAAGCGCCAGCCCGCGTTATAGCTGAGCCTGTTGCTTTAAATTCCCCTGATAATAATCATAACCCTGATTTTATCCAGCCACCTTCGGTCCCTTGCCATCCTCCCTCCGACTCTGCGCTAAGCCGAGGTTCGTACCCCACAGGATGCACCCTACATGTCCCTTAACGCGCAGTCGTTTAATTTATAAGTTTTTGCGCCCTGGCTGGAGGCTTTAAGTTTTTAGGAGCTTAAGGCAACCACAGGAAAGACTGGTTAAAGAGTCACGACCTCTATAGGCTAACTCTGAGATGCCCTAGATAAAAAAAAAATCGAATTGCCATTGGGATGCCAATAATAATGAATGTGAAAAAGAACTACTTAAGGTCTGGCAACCCTAAATTTGGCATTTGTATGATAATGGTTCATTATGGTTAGTCGGCGTTTATGAGTCCTCACCCACAAACGAAATTTAGATGTTTCTTCTAAAAATAAAATCCTCAAAATCCCAATTCATACTAAATAGTTTATTCTATCTTCAAACGAACATTATTCCATGAATTTTTGTCAAAGTTGAAAACAAACGATTATACCACATTTTCGTTGCTTTGAAAACAACCAAAAATAGTGCAAAAAAGCAAACTCTTGAATTCCTAAACGTGGTTCTTACAGAAATAAATGGGGTGTTCCAAACTGGAGCAAAAAAAATAAAATTCAACATGTAAAAACAAAGCCTCCTCACAATTTTATCGGGTATTTCGTTCGTGTTTCAATTCCAATAGCTAGCCAATTTCATGGTACATTACATAAACACATGTCGAAAGTACACAATAGGCTTTCAAGTCGCCTACACTTGCTGTTGATTTCTCGTTTTGTGTTGTTGAAGAAAAATTACGCAACACGTATATTTTTTAAGCATTAGGGCTGGGCTAGACGTAACGACAAAAATAAAGCCGAAAAATTATTCATCTGTTAATTTGAATATTAAATAAGTAATTGATAGTAAAAAATAAATAAATATGGATAAAGAAATCTAGCAAATCTTGTGAATGAAAACGGACCACAACATAATTGAATGACTAATGATCATCATCTGTATTTTTTTTTTCGTTTTTTTTTTTGGAAAAAAGTTTTTTATTTTTCACCTTTTGGTGATGGTATAACATCATCAAGATACACAAAGGGAATTAAATACATAATTATCGAAGCTAACTCAAAAACTACCCAAGCAAAGTTAATAATATGGGATCACCACGCAAGCTTTTCTACCAAATGAAAAAAGAATTTTCGAAATAGGTACCCATTGACGGAGAAATCGATGAAATTCTTATAAAAATTGAAGATTTCCCTCGATTTTCATGGGATCCCGTCATCAGATTCTGACTTGGTAAAAATGAGACCACTACGAAAGTGTACTCTTTGAAACAAAGAAGAATTTTCAAAATCGGTTCACAACTGACGAAGATATCGGTGAACATACATTAAAAAAACACATACAGTCGAACATAGAACCACCTCCTTTTTCGAAGCCGGTTAAAAAAAAAAAGCTTTTGCATTTTCCTCTTTCAATAAAAGCAACAGAAATTGTGTTTAAAAAAATCTACTTTCCAAAGTACGCAGTACCAAACACACGCATACAGTTCCGCAATATTCTCCTAACAAAATCATGCATAGAAACTCCGACATAGAAAAACAATAGTGCGAACTTCACAGGGAAAACAAAAAGAAAATTCAGTTTTCAAAGTTTCCTAGTCGCCGGGACACATCTGCGACCAAACGCCGCTTCCACCGTACTATGTCTTTGAGAATGGTGACCGGATTATTTTAAAGCTTATTTTAATGGTAGCTATTCGGAGAACTTATGTCCGGAAATGTGACAGTGTGCACTAGGTGTTATTCTAACAGATAATAATATAATGAGTTTGTGTTTACTCTATTATTTTAATAGTATTTATATGAATGAATAGTATGTTTTCTTTGTTCATTATGGAGCTGGCTAGCTTCAATTGACTTTGATGCTTTCACATTCAGAAATGCTGGAACTACCTACTTAGAGGTGAGATGTACTAGGTAAAATGCGTACTGAGTCTTAGAAATACGCGTTCGCCTAAATACTTATTAAAAAAACTAGGTTTATGAGTATTTAGGTGTCTCTAGATTTATTGAGGTTTCCTTAACTAGCGAGTCTTCATAACATCGAGTTCGAGTAATGGAGTATTTTCGGTTTACGAATTATTAACGTCCATTAGACTACGCGTAGGTATTCGTATCTTTTCTACATTTAAAAATACTTAGAATTAATTGTTATTGACAATTTCGCTCATACTTTACAGGCTAGACTATCAGCTTATTTTATGGTATCCTGCCTTTTCGCCGAAAATTGTTTGGCAGATTATCACTTGCCAACCAACGTTTCGCCGATGTTTCACTTTGACAACTAACGATTAGCAAATTTTTGTATGACAACGTTTCATTTGGTAGAATTATTGTTAAGCTAATTATTATAATGACACAAAACGTTTGGGACATTTATCATTTGTCAAACATTTCACTAGGCCACACAAATATTAGACGAATGACGTTTTGTCAGTGTAATTTTTACATACATTTTTTATTTAAGAATCTCAAAAATAACATTAAACCTTTAAATTGGCAGCAATGCAGAGCCATATTACGATAGGTTAGGTTAGGTTAGAGTATGACAAACGACGCACGAGCCGAGCGAGCGAAGCGAGCGTGTCGCGGCAACGGCCGGCGATGTGCCAGGAGCGAATCGCTTTTGTAAAAGGAACAAACTAAAACATTCTGCTACTTGAAAGTTGGCATTTTAAAAAGTGTCATTATGAAAAGCAGACCAAACGTACGGTTGGTAACTGTGAGGTTGGGAAATAAAACAAAATTATATGATAAGTTGGCAAATGATTATTCGGCGAAATAAAATTCTGCGAAACGTTAGTTAGCAAGTGAAAATCTGGCAAACAATTTTCGGCGAAAAGGGAGAGAGACTTATTTTATAAATATGATATTATTAGCAACATAGGTAATAAAAAAACAAATTGGTCCTTTTAACGAAGAAAAGCTGGCGTATTTAGAAGGTTACAATTGATATCATGTACATTAAAAAAAAAAAATTGTTTTGGTAAGTAGCTACTTACCAAACTTAAACAAATAACAATGCACGCTGTTTACCAAAGTAATATTGATTCTACTAATATGAACATTAGGTTTACAAATGCAAAACAAATGACTCGCAAACATCGAGTGCCGAACCGAACGTCTCCGAATTTCACCGGAACTGACCGAGCGTGTGGATCGTATCTAGACGCGAGTATGGTAATACGTTTTTAATGACACGCTTCTATACTCAAAACACTTTTATGTGGTGAGCACGGAATAGGTCTTTACGCACCCAGCCAAAAACCTATTCCAGTATATATACATCTCACCTCTACTACCTACCTACCTATGCGCTACAATATCGTTCCTACTGTACCCTGCCTTCCAGGTTTGGTATTAAAAGGTAAATTCTTCAAACACTGCTGCTGCCGGACAAAGGCTTCAGCCTCGCATAACCTTTGAGTTCCTTCTTCCGCCGTCCAAAGGAGATTTTTTAAAATTGAGGAGATGATACTGTGAACTATTTGCTTTATACCAGGAGTTTATCATAAATTGGATAAAGGCACAACGTTTTTGCGAACTGCAATTATCATTCGCCTGGCTTATACTGACAGATAAATGAAAATAATTTAACATGTTGGACACATGAATGAGGTACAAAAAAAGAAAACAGTATTAGAGAACCACTCATGCCCAAATGATATAAAAATACTAACATCAAAAGCTGCCTACATATTAAAACTAAAACGGACCTCTTCATGCAAATAAATTATGAATCGAGAATATATTTTATTTTCTCCGTATTTTGATAAAAACCGCATAAATTTGCCACACGGCTCGTGTGACGGAGACGGCGGGTTCCGTATATTTATTTTCTCTGTTTATTTATCCTGTTTACCTTTTCCTCTGGATGGTTCAAACGAGGCGAGTTATTATTTCTTAAAACTGGACTTTTAAGGCAAAAGCGCTAAGGTAGCCTGCGTAGTTGTTTTCATAATTATCATCAATACAACTCTCTAAGTTCAGTTTTATTGACCTCAAAAGTCATGATTTCATGAAATACTAATAGGGTAATTTGAACTCTGAGAGCCTACACTACAAACTAAAGTTCGATATACATGTCGGAGACGAGTTGTATCTGGTACGCTAGCGCCATCTGTTGGCATTCGATGGAGTTGGTGGATTCGCGCCATCGGTTCTTGACTAATCGCGACGCTAGCGCTGCCTAGCGGCGCATGGCAGAATCTACAACATAACGTTCGACCGGCGACAAGTGTCCGCCGCACATTCGACAAGTGGAGTTCATCGATGGCGGTCAAGCAGTGAAGACATCTAGAAACTGTTGCGCGTTCGGTATAGTTGTGTCGTGTTCCAACATTAATTACTTTGAATACCCATTACTGTATAGAATCAAGTTCTTCTAACTGAACAGACAGATGTGCTGCTGGGGAGTTTGTTCCGCTACTTATTCTTCCAAGCTAAAGCACTAGGAAGAGGTGAAGTGATGGTCGTTTTTGGGGACAGTCTTATGTAATTTTGATTCTCAGCTTAGATTGAGTAAATGACTTTTGAGTTTAATTCGGTTTTTCTATTAATAACCAACACTACCCACAGAAGTTAAAATATGGCTGATGATAACGAGAGAAACCTTCCGTTCTCCGACATACACATATTCTGGACAGATATACTGACTGATTATTAAAATACCAAACAATGACATCAAGTTGGATGCATAGGGCACAATTTTTTTTAAATAAAACAACAAAACAAAACTAAGAACGGGCAACACGACACTAAATTGACATCATGTTCCTAGGCCGAGTCACCAAGTTATTGCACTGACGTGCAGCTCAGTGAACTGCCCGAAGATCATGCTTTCAATTCGCACTGCAAACACCAACAACAAGCTGTTAGAGTCTCTCAAGAGCCTGTGTATAACTGAGGCCACTTTCTCTCTTATTATTAAAAAAAAAAAAAAATCATTTCTAAAGTAACGTGCAAATAAAATCTAGTTAGTTCATGTTAACACAGATCTTCATTATTAATTCTATGTGCAGCAAATATTGGCCCTTAAACATTTAATTTGTCCCTTATTTGAATAAATGACATCATTTATTTTATAACACAAATATTTCTCAATGATAATTATAAAAGGTAACGCTAATGGAAACTGAATACAATAGGAGGACCAACTCTTAATAGTCTGTATACAGGAGGTTTTAAAATTAGTAAAATTCTTTCGAGCCTAATAATCTATCTGATAGAGTAAGGGCGGATTGTTTCACGTCCACTTAACGCACGCGTATACGTCATAAATGGCGCTAACCATCGTCAAACCAAAAAAAGCGTTGTTTCACAAAATTATGCCCTTAACGTTCGTTAAAAAATAACGATTACAGTAACCGGTGTCATACCCACTGGTTAACGTCATTTAATTTTTTTACGATTGACAATTCAGCAGTTCCTTGACAATTCAAAAGTGCCTGTAATTTGTTTATTTGAAATAAATGTTTTGAGTTTGAGTTTTGAGTTTACATTTGAACTTTGACGATCGGTTTTATATGCAGTAAAACAACGCTTTGTATTTAACGAACGTTAAACATCATATTATGTAATCGTTATTATTTGACGTACGGATGTTACGTTAACCAACCGTTTGAAACAACCGGCCCTAAACCTCCATGGGATACTATTAGATTCGACAAAATCGATATAATATTGCCCGTAAAGCCATGTCGTAGCAAGTTACTTGATAGAGCTGTAGCGCTTTGAACCTCTAATCCTACGTTCTCATAGATTTTTTGGCATCGCTAAAAAGTCTTTCAACGTATTTAAGTTTAGTCAGTAGTTCAGTTTACTTTTTGATGTTAAACAAAAAAAAACTTTTTTCTCCTAAGGACGACAAAGCGGCAAAATAAAAACAAGGAATTAAGAAAAAAGTCGCACATTGACAGTCATCTGTAGTTTATAAAAATTACTACAATTTTCTAACAGCCTGTATAGTATAAACAAAATGGCTGACCGCATGATGGATTTAGTTGAAGCTGGCAGAAATAACATTAGGGCTTGGTAAGTCCATTAGATTTAATACACTGAGACTAAAATATAATGCAATCGAATTAATTCCGATGGGGTAACAATGCTTTTTCTTAGTAATTGAACCGAAATGAAGAGACATGGTGATTAAATTTTCTGAAAGCAAAATAGTGTATCATTTTAGTAAAAAATAACACTGTCTTTTTTGTCACGCAGTTGGGTAAAAAAAAGTCTTCCATGATTTGTACTAGAAATACGCAAAAATTATACTTAGACTGTCTCGGAGCAATATTACAGGGACTGGCAATTAAAAATACCGACAGATACTTGAATTTTTTTAATGTTGATGGAAATATTTTCTCGAACATCTCAGAGGTTAAACAAATCCCTGCATTTACAAAATTTATTTTAAACATAAGCGTTATCCAATAACCGACCTTATCTTTAGTGTCCTAAGGTAACATTTACATAAAACGGTCTTACAAACAGATGACACACAACTCCACAGCCTGCCAATTGACGGGTGATAATTGAGTAACCTATGGCACGACCTCACTCTCGCCCGCCTAACTTGCCTACAGAGTATACACGATCCGGTTTGCTTAGGTACTACAAATACTTGGCAGGATTCCTTCTGCACATGTCGCTTCCTTGGTACCTAATTAACGGCATATCAATGATATTATTTGTGAAGAGGTGCTTTTTTGTAAAAAAGTATATAAAATTGAATGCTTTGAGATATGTGGTGTTAAAGATGCTAATACTAATATATATATCTTCTGCTGTTATAGGAATCCGGTTGGTCAGAACTTTGAAACATTTCTATCCAAGTTGGAACAGTTTTTTAGTAAAAAGTGTATTATTTGTGGAGATTTTAACATTGACTTATTAAAAAACGATAAAAAAGCTATCAATTTTTTAACACTACTGACTTCCTACAACTTTAGGCTTTAACTTAAAATTAGGCTCCTAAAGCATTTAAATCGCAATAAAATTCTGAATCTCAGGCAATTCGGTTATCAGAAATATGTGGGTACAAATGACGCAATTGCTACTCTGATGGAGGAAGCAATTGACAAAATTAATAAGAAACTAAAAGTTGCAGGCTTATTCCTTGATTTAAGTTCTGCTTTTGACACAGTTGATCACAAGCTACTATTAGCAAGAATGGAACACTATGGAGTTCGAGGACCAGATCTAAAACTATTTAAATCTTATCTGGAAAATCGAAAGCAATACGTAGAAATTAAAGTGACTGAAGAAAATTGTGAGAAAGTATACAAATCGGATTCTAAACTAATAAAGAAGGGGGTTCCTCAAGGTTCAATATTAGGGCCAATCTTTTTCATATTGTTCATTAATGATTTAATTAATTACATGCAAAAGCATATAGATGCTGGACTTGTTCTTTTCGCTGACGATACGAATGCCATAATATCCGCTAATGACATAGAAACTCTAACTAGTAAAGTAAACATGGCTATGGCACTCTGCCATAATTGGTTTACCATCAACAATCTTAACTTAAACACTAGTAAAACGAATGCAATGTTATTTAGAACAACGTTGAGAAATAAGGATACAATTGACATAACTTTGAATAATGATAATATAATCTTAGTGTATAACGTAAAATTTTTAGGTATTTACATTGATGAAAGTTTAAACTGGAAAAAAGAACTGTCAGCAATAGAAAGTACAATTAGTTCGGCTTGCTATGCCCTTAGAAGTCTACGAGAGGAGATCACTATCGAACAATTGAAAGTAGTGTACTATTCGCTTGTAGAGTCTAGGCTCACGTACAGTATTTCTCTATGGGGAGGTAGTTACGCGGACAATGTGAACACAGCTTTTGTCGTTCAAAAAAGGGCCTTAAGAACTATAGTGAGAATTCCACACTGGGTATCGTGCAAGGAGTATTTTAAAGATTACAGATATTAACGGTGCCGTGCTTGTACATTCTAGTGGTACTCACTGACCTTATGAAAAACTGAACAGGTTCGAAATAGCAGAAGATAGAAATAAGCGAAAAGCTACTAGGCGTAAGGACTTGCAGTATGACATACATCCACTTATGAAAGTGGTTAGTCACGCGGCAAGTTTCCAATCGATAAAATTGTACAATAAATTACCTTTGGATTTAAAGAGCTTATATTATATAAACTAGTTTAAGCAGCTAGTTAAATCATTTCTGGTAGAAAAATGATATTATACGGTTGATGAGTTTCTCAATGATGTGTTTTAGCTAGACCATTATTACAAAATTTAACATAATTATTGGAAATGCTGACATCAACGAATTTAATTATGACATTTATGAATACAGGAAATAAAGGGATGTGTGAATTTTTAATATTATTGCCCATAGTAACTGGTTCTGACATGCTTTAGATAAAGTATTGTAAATTTTAATTATTTTGACCTTTTATGAGTGGAAATAATAATTATTAATGTAGGCAATGACAATGTATGGAACAATTTTTTTTTTCTGTGTTTAATTTGTTATTATTTTAATTATTCGGGTATATTTGTAAAACATTCAGACACAATCTAAATTGTTATAGAATAAATGAAATGAAAAATAAAATAAAACAAACATGCACAAATGCACACAAACAAGCGTGCACATATACAACACCTATGCACAAATAAATACAAACACCCATGCAGAAACACACACCATACACAAACACACACACAAAAAAATACACAATCACCTATGCACAAATACATACAAACACCCAAGCACAAACACACAAATATCTATGCACAAATACAAACAAACAAGCATGCACAAAAACACACAAACACCCTTGCACAAATACACTCAAATTCCCATGAACAAATACACACAAATTCCCATGCACAAACACTAACAAAAATCTATGCACAAAGACACACAAACACCTTTGCACAAACACACACAAACACCTGTGCACATATACACACAAGCACCCTTGAAAAAATACACAAAATATCGTTGCACAAATACACACAAATACCCATGCACAAACACATATGCACAAATACCCATGTATAAACAAGCATAAACAGGCATGCTCAAATACACAAACAAGCATGCACATATACACACAAACACACATGCACAAATAAACACAAACAAGCATGCACAAACATGCACAAACACCTATGCACAAATACGCACAAACACCCCTGCACAAATAAACACAAATACCCTAGCAGAAATACACACAAACACATATGCACAAATACACATAAAAACCCATGCACAAACACATCAGGGGCGTTCCTTTCATTAAAGCCGAAAAGCCCGGCTTTCAATCAAAAGTGAGCCTATTAATAAAAAAACTACACCTGTAAACAAACTCAATGTCGCAAGAATTAATACGAATAATAACATTAAACTCTCCGCGTAGTACCGGCCAGTCGGCCACAAGAATAAAAACGTGGTACCGGTCGCGCGCTAGATACGTACTACAATATGACTACGATGCAACGTTGCCAGAGTTACATACTCAAGGAATAATATTTAAATTCATCGCCTCTTTCATCATGCACCGTTGCCAAACTATCTCCGATGCCGCAGTTGCGATCTCGCTCTAACGTTATAGCGCTAAGCAGGAGGCGAGATCGTATCGATGAATGAAGTATAGCTTTCTCGCTCACACAAGGTGGCTTCAAATCGGGCTTCTAACTTCTCATTCTTTCGCAAAGAAATGTGTTAACGTCCTTGATATGATAGTATGTACTCATTTTGCAAATGTTCGAATTTTTAAGCCCGGCTTTTGACTTTTTATGAATGAAACGAATCGTAGTAGGAGGTGGTAGGATTGTAGATCCTGAGTATGTGTGCGCGAGTCGCTGCGCAAAGCGTGAATTTGCATGATGTAATTTCAAATTAATTGTTTTGAGCGGTTACTGACGCCGTTTATGTTTTGCTTTTTTTAAATTTTCTGTGAGTTTGTGTTGTGATTAGTTTTTGCTGTAATTACCTTCTTTTTGAAGTGATGAAAAAGTTTCTTATCATTAAAATGAATTCGGAAACGCATGCTATTGTTCCTTGTGAAGGATTAAAGTGTGTATTGGTGTGCAATACTTGGAAAAAGACTTGGAAAAAGGTAAATACTTTGAGTTTTACAGACAAATATAATCTCGCTGAATACATTATGCGTGTCGAACACAATCGCGCTGTTTTTCAAAGATTAGGTTGATGTTGTGTGTCATTTAGCACTTTAAGAACTTCCTTTCCGAGGTCACAATGAGTTTAAAACCTCATTCAATAGAGGCAATTTCTTAGCTTGCATCTTTGCTTTCTTTATACGACCTAGTCTTAGAGAAACATATGCAGCAACAAGATGGCAACAAACCGGAGCCCAGTTACTTATCAAACGAATTAAATGTAAGCAATGTGTAGTTAGAAATCACAAATCAATCAATTATTTGTGCGCCATCTAGTAGCCGTATTGTAATATTTTTCCCATAATAACTGTTGCGAATTTGCGAGCGTTTGAAATATGAATTATTACGACTCGAAGAGCTCTGTTGTGCCAATAATGATAATAGATGGCTCACGTATCATATTTTACACGATACTGATAACTTGTACTTATAATAGTTGTGATTTTCTAAAGGATTACCAGTAGGTACTCTTCGTATTTAAAATTTACCTATATTTAAGCATAACATCACGCCTGTATTCCGCGGAGGGTTAAGCAGAGGTATGCCTACCTAGCTACACCCACATTTTTCCAGTCATGTTTTGTTGTTAATTCATATTTAAATATTTAGGTCTATATCTATACCTTATCTAGCAACTAATACCACTGATATTTGTTTCATCAAATTTGTTGAAAAACATACATAGTGGTATTAGTTTTGGAACAAAATAATAAATCGCAATTACTTACAATTATGAAAAACGAATATTAGTCAGTTCTTTAACGGCTCAGTCGGTAGGCGCCACTTTGCCAGGCGATAGGGTAGGGGGTGTTTTTTATCCAAAATATATATTGGCTTGCCCTAATTTTGACCCCTAGGCACGCCACTGAAACACATATGCACAAATACACATAAATACCCATGTACAAACACACACAAACATCTATGCAAAACAGTAACAAACATCTATGCACAAATACACACAAACACTTATGCACAAACACACATGTACACTCATGCATACACACTAAAATAACTACGCACATATACACAAAAACACCTATGCACATATCCACACAAGCACCCTTGCACAAACATGCACAAACATCCATGCACAAATGCACACAAAAACCCATGCACAAAAACATATGCACAAATACACACAAATACCCATGCACAAACACACAAGCATCTATGCAAAAACACTAACAAACATCTATGCACAAATACACACAAACACTTAAGCACAAACACACATACACTCATGCATACAAACTAAAACACCTACGCACAAATACACACAAGTACCCATGCACATATAAACACAAGCACCCTTGCACAAAAACAACACAAATTCCAATGAACAAATACACACAAAAAACCTTGCGCAAATACACAAACACGCACAAATACCCATGCATAAACACACAAACAAGCATGCACAAATACACACAAATAACCATGCACAAATACACACAAACACACATACACAAATACAAACGAACACATGCACAAATAACCATGTATAAACACGCACAAACACGCATGCGCAAACACACAGACAAGCATGCAGAAATACACACAAATACACACAAACACACATGCATAAATACACACAAACACATATGCAAAAATACACACAAACACCCTTGCGAAAATACACAAATACGCACAAATACCCATGTATAAACACGCACAAACACGCATGCACATACACACAAATAAGCATGCAGAAATACACACAAATACCCAAGCACAATTACACACAAACACACATGTACAAATACACACAAACAAGCATGCACAAATACACAAAAACACCCTTACGCAAATACACAAATACGCACAAATAACCATGTATAAACACGCACAAACACGCATGCACATACACACAAATAAGCATGCAGAAATACACACAAATACCGATGCACAAATACACACAAACACACATGCACAAATACACACAAACAAGCATGCACAAATACACACAAAAACCCTTGCGGTAATACACAAACACGCACAAATACCCATGTATAAACACGCGCAAATATGGATGAACAAACAAGCATGCACAAACACACACAAACACCCTTGCACAAAAGCACACAAATTCCCATGCACAAACACTAACAAACACAGATATGCACAAATACACAAAAACAAGCATGCACAAATACACACAAAAACCCTTGCGGTAATACACTAACACGCACAAATACCCATGTATAAACACGCGCAAACATGGATGCGCAAACAAGCATGCACAAACACACACAAACACCCTTGCACAAAAGCAGACAAATTCCCATGCACAAACACTAACAAATACCCATGCACAAATACACACAAACACACATGCACAAATACACACAAACACATATGCACAAATACATACAAACACCCATGCGCAAATACACAAATACGCACAAAAAACAATGTATAAACACGCACAAACACGCATGCGCAAACATACAAGCAAGCATGCAGAAATACACACAAATACCCATGCACAAATACATACATACACACATGCACAAATACACACAAACAAGCATGCGCAAACACACACAAACACCCATGCACAAATACACTCAAATTCCAATGCACAAATACACATATACAATAGGGTGCTTCTTAAATGGAACATGTTTTTTTTTTTAATTATGTTTCGTGTCACCCTTTTATTCTGTTCTAAGGCGCAAAAAACTAATATGTAATTTTTATTTTATTTTTAAAGTAATATTTAGGGGTCGCTACCAGCGAATGACAAATAAAATAAAGTATTTTTGAAAATTCTTTAATTAAGTTCTAAAAAAGACAAGCATACACAAATTATATAACTATTAGGTTAAAAAAAATTGTAACTTATGCTAATAAAGTAGATTTCTTTGTATCAGGGTACATTTGTCTGAAATTTTTCACAACCAAAAGAAGGAATTGTTTTTGTTCTTCGTCTGTGGTAATTAGTTTATTAAATTCTCCAATCAATGCTACACCGCGTTCCGCAATGTCGTTCACCACTCTCATAAAACGTGCAATTTCTCTGGAAGCTTTGTAGTCTTCATCTTCTTCCCAAAGATGAGGTTCTTTTTGCAGAAATGCAGACGGAATTCCCAGGATTCTAAAAAATCTTAAGGTGTTGCTGGTCACGAAATCCTCAATATTTTTTTCCTCGATGTGACTTAGATCCAAGGTGATTCACTTTGGGCTATACTCGTAGTCTGAACCTTCCTAACACCTGAGCGCAACAAGTTCTACGGACAGACACCACAAATGCCCCTGAAACTTCGTTACAGCTCTTTTGGACATAGCTTTGTTTATATTTTCAAATTTCTTAAGATTGTTTAACAGCCACAAGTCATTTCTTGGTGCTGAAGTTGTTACGGGAGCTTGGAACCAGCATCTTACATAAATCGTAACGACGCAAACGCAAATTTCGCTTTTGTCGCTCAAGTTGCAAGAAAGAATAGTGTCATAAGCAGCTAAAGCACACGCCCTCCCAGTTCCATGACTGAGTTTGGAACTGCCAAAAGTTGATCTATACCCCTATCCTGACACTAAAATGGGAAGGCGATCCACTGTTTTGCGTCCTGTTATGTTTTCGATCAGTTAGCCGTCCCAATGAACAGTAAGAGGCGTATTTGGATTAAATTCTTTCTTTTAGCTATCCTTTGCCTTTGCTTCATACGATGGCGACGAATTGAGGATGATTTTATATTGTATTCTGATGGATCGGTACCTGCACTTTTGAGCTTTGATGTCAAAACAACAGTTGCTTTCCTGTCACTTAATTTAGCAAAGTCGAGGCTTGCGGATAAGCGTTCATCAAAGATGTTCTTTCTACCGCAGTTGCGTTTAGGTGGAACTTCTAAATCTGCCGTCGAAGGTCCCGCCCTCACTGAAATTTCTGACGTTGAACTTTTACTTTCATTATCACTACTGCTAGTCGAAGAAGATAGTATGGACTTTTCTCGCAGGGATTCAGTGTAACTTTTTTCTCGATCTAAAATACGTTGAAGGCGAGCGTTTTTCTCCTCGGCGAGTGTTTTTGTACGGAATAATGTGACAATGAGTTGCATTAGTATGTTTTATCATGTATAAATGATGAATATAACTGTTTTATGTACATTGAGCTGAAAGTTATCATTATCATATTTTTTCAAACTTTGACACGAGGTAGCGACCCCTAAAAATCTATCTAAGAAATAAATAAAAAATATGGGTTCCTTTTTTAGGTGATAGAAGCGAATGGTGGGGTGACGCAGTAATTTTTCAAAAGTCGAAAAATAAGAAGCACCCTAATATACAAGCATGCACAAATACACACAAACAGCCTTGCGCAAATACACAAACATGCACAAATACCCATGCATAAACACACAAACAAGCATGCACAAATACACACAAATACCCATGCACAAATACACACAAAAACACATGCACAAATACACACCAACACCCTTGCGGAAATACACAAAAACGCACGAACACGCATGCACAAAAGGGCATGAACAAATACACACAAACAAGCATGCACAAACACACACAAACACCCTTGCGCAAATACACAAACACGCACAAATATCCATGCATAAACACACAAACAAGCATGCACAAACACACAAACAAACATGCACAAATACAAACAAAAACCCTTGCAGAAATACATAAACACGCACAAATACCCATGTATAAACACAAATACCCATGCACAAATACACACAAACACACATGCACAAATACACACAAATACCCATGCACAAATACACACAAACACCCTTGCGCAAATACACACAAATACCCATGCACAAATACACACAAACACCCTTGCGCAAATACACAAACACGCACAAATACCCATACATAAACACACAAACAAGCATGCACAAATACACACCAATACCCATGCACAAATACACACAAACACCCTTGCGCAAATACACAAACACGCACAAATACCCATGCATAAACATACACAAACACACATGCACAAATACACACAAATACACACAAACAACCTTGCGCAAATACACAAACACGCACAAATACCCATGCATAAACACACAAACAAGCATGCACAAATACACACAAATACCCATGCACAAATACACACAAACACACATGCACAAATACACACAAACACCCTTGCGCAAATACACAAACACGCACAAATACCCATACATAAACACACAAACAAGCATGTACAAATACACACCAATACCCATGCACAAATATACACAAACACCCTTGCGCAAATACACAAACATGCACAAATACCCATGCATAAACACACACACACAAACAAGCATGCATAAACAAGCATGAACAAATACACACAAATTCCCATGCACAAACACTAACAAACACCCATGCACAAATACAGACAAACACACATGCACAAATACACACAAACAAGCATGCACAAACACACAAATAAGCATGCACAAACACACACATCCTTGCGCAAATACACAGATACGCACAAATACCCATGTATAAACACGCACAAACACGCATGCACAAACACACAAACAAGCATGCACAAATACACACAAACACCCATGCTTAAACACACACATACACTCACTTTCGTAGGGCGTGTCAAACTTTTACTGACTAAAACCCACCCGTGTTCCTTCAGTAGCCTGTGTGCCAGGGCCACTGTGTCCCTTTCGGACAAACCCGCAACCCTGGCAAGCCTTACTCCCCCCCTGACGCAACTAACGCGCCACTCACTGCTGCGATCATCGTGCGGAAAATTACTCATCGAGCGCCCATCCGCGTAAGTACTTTTTTTGTATCATTTATTTTTTGTATTTTTATTGCGTATTTATTTGAATAATATTGCTCATTATTTAATTTAACACTCTAAAGTCATATATATCCATACTAATATGTGAAAGTAACTCTGTCTGTCTGTCTGTATGTTACGTTTTCACGCCTAAACCGATGAACCGATCGTCAAGAAATTTGGCAGAGTTATGTCCCGGGATATGGAGAAGGACATAGGCTACTTTTTTACGCGATAACCGATATCCACGCGGGCGGAGCCGCGGGCAAGAGCTAGTATATTTATATTTTTTTAATGTTTTCTTTTCTATTTTGTGAATGTGAGAACGTTATAGACCTAGTAGACTGTAGATTTGTTGACCATTTTCTATTTTGTTATGTACCATGTCCATGTTGAAAGGCCTGCATTGTCCTCCCATACCTAGTAACACTGTTATTTGAAAATATTGTAAAAGTCTATTATTTTTAAAAGAGTGTCCAAGGTACTACTTGGTCGTTTCCTATGGAGAAGAGCCGGCAAGATCTACGCGGTTACTTTTTTTAAAATAATTGGTTTTTACAATGTTTTAAATTCGATGTGGAAGGACAGTGTAAGTATGTCAACAAGTACTAAGTCAACAAATCGAAGCATCTAAGATTCAAAAAGACAACAATTCTAAAAACTATATCTTCGGCATCAGAGTCGTTCTGCAAAACCTCGCAAATACTTTCTTTCAAAAATATTCAATGTACTGTTTTGACTTCGTTAATATTTTATTATACAGGATAAGTTTTTAACCAGTGCGCTTTGTTTTGGTGGTTCAGTATCAGTAATAGAACGGATTTCCATTATTTGTTCAATTTTTTTTTTGGTCCACTTGACATCAGCAAAATATGGATACAATCTATTCGTAATAATATCAATGGGCGAGCGCACAGCTGGTAGGTATCTACTACTGCGTTCCGCTTCACTGACCGCGTCGTCGGCGCGTTGCGCGACGAGTATCCATTATACCAGTTTCAAAATAAACATCTTTCGTTAACGATAACTTAATTTTTTTGGACTATTTTTTGGATATCAAAATAAGAAATAGGTGTATAATAAAACACGTTTAAGTTTAATTTGTCAAAATTTGCGCACTGATTAAACACTTTTCCTGTATGTTAAAATATAATAGATACAGTTTGTACTAAGTGCTTTTTTTGTTACTAACATCATGGGCTTGTTATCTGTCTGATAACTAAATATTATTATTATTTTCTTTTTCTTCCGTCGAACTTTATCAGCGATCTCATTATTCACCTTCTTTCAGTTTCTTTGGACACCCTATACTCTTATCAAGTCATCATCTGCATAGCCTTTATCCAACTACCTATGTTGTGGTCGGCTTCCAGTCTAACTGGATACAGCTGAATACCAGTATATTACATGGAGCGACTATCTGACCTCCACAACCCAGTCACTGGGAACACGATACCCCTTGGTAAGAATGGTTGTCAGACTTTCGGGCCTCTGACAACCCGTAATGACTGTCTAAGATCCACGAATGACGCCGGGACCAACGGCTTAACGTGCTTCTGAGACATGGGGTGTCTTGGTATACATATAAAGAAGATCACCCATTTATAGACCTACCGCGGCAACGTAGCTTAACCTGATCGATCAACCCGAGCTGCAATTTTTTTTTTTAACTTTGCCCCACACTAGGAATTTTCCTGTATTGTGGGTGCGTTTACAAACATTTAAACTCACATATATGTACAAACAACCAGACCCTTATATTATAGACTAAGACCGTTAATGATGACACAGATATCGAGCGGGAGCGAAGAGCGTTGTCGGTGCTTGCTAATATGTTGGTGCTTAGATTTGCAAGGTGAACAGTAGACGTAAAAGTGACACTGTTCAGGGCCTACTGCCAAAGCTTTTACACCAGCGCTTTATGGACCAACTACACGCAGCGGGTCTACAACGCTCTTCACGACCAATATACTCGTACAACGCCTTCAGAATTCTGGTGGGGCTCCCACGTTTCTGCAGCGCTTAAGGCATGTTTGCTGACGCAAGGGTCGACGATTTTTATGTCGTAATGCGTAAAAAGCAGCATTTCTGATGTGTAGGATCCGAGGGAATTCTGAAGATGATATCAGAAAGGCCGTAGTCTGCAGTGTTGGGGAGGCTTATTCAGCTTCACGTGACGAGATGATGCAATGACTTATTTTTGTGTTGTGTTTTGTACTTTTGTTGTGTATACTAACATTATTTCTAAGACCTTTGTTACTAACATTACGTGGACAATTGATTATGTCTGAAATAAATATATTATTATTATTATTTTATTATAACTTAGGTGCCATCTCCACGTGGGAGGAAATCGTGGCGAAAGTCTTGCCGTGAATAAAATTCAAAAGAAACCCTATGAATCAATCACTACACGGCGAAATCATCGTGGCGATAATTTGAAGACACAGCGTGACTATCGTCACGATTCTCTTCTCCGTGGTGATGACGCCTTAGCCACAAATCGTTTTAATCTTATCAAGATAGGAAATATGTTTACCATTAGTATCTGGACTTAGCTAAAATGACGCAAGGTCACAGCCCTCTCAAATACAATAATATGTTATCTTCGACCAAACATTTACTTTCATTTTCGATAACCCTCAGAGAAACTATATTTCCAATATTTATTTTATTTTTAAAGCGACACAGCTCTAACGAAATAAAGAGTATTTCTTCTGAACGTGCAACAATATCTAACAAAAAAATAATGATCAGTAATTTTTTGCTTTCAACTTTTTACACGATGCCAGTATTAGCTCGGAGATTATGACGGCACGTTTCTAAACCTTCGATATATTATAAAGGATGTCTAGAGGGTAGATATTGAAAGGACACGAGGATTTAGGTACAGATTTATGAGAATGCTACACCTGTAACAATTTTAATAAGGACTAAGTTACACGATGCTCATGCCTTGTGTATGATGACAATGTGTTAAGAGGCTACAGTCGCCAGCACATCAAATTACCACCAACTGTAATTTTTTCTTATTCGATTTTGAATTTAACCATCAACATTTTAAGGTTTAAAATCTTTAGATGAAATTTGACATTTTCGAAAACCTGATGTGCGAAACTGGCTGACTTGACCTGCGCGCAGTGGTGACCTCATTGTTTGTTTAGTGATCAATTTTATTTTAGAATGAAAATTCAGAAAATATGCATGTTACGTTGTAAGACTATATATGTTATTAATATTACGAATAGCAGTTTTACATTGTTAAATTTTATTGTAATCCTTAAAATGGAAAATAATGGCCACTAAGCTTCATTTTAAGGATTAAAATAAAACTTTACAATGTAAAACTACTGTTTGTATTAATAATAACCTATAGTCTTTTGCTCCTCCTTAAATTGGTCGGAGTGGTGATGTCATTCGGATAAAATAATCGCTGCTGCCCATTGTCTAGTATGTCTCTAAGACGCCTTTTACGACACCCACGGGAGGAAATGGGGTGCTGCTATTCTTTATGTCCGGCATCACACGGCACCCAACATAATGTTTCCTATAGTTTATATGAAGACACATAGATAACACACATAATATACACTTACATTAATTTTATCATCGCTGATAGAAAAGCATAAAAATCTGTTAAAACTGTACAGGATAAGTCTTATAAAACTTCAAAACAAGTCGTTATAATATTCCACACTGTTACTCCAGTAAGTGAACCTTAATTGGTTTACAAACAAAGAAACAATATAAACCAACTGCTCGCCTCTGCGAATTTTTCTAAAATTGCCTTGTCACCCGCGACAAAATTAATTAAAAGGGAAAATGGGGAAAACATAAAAACGGGGAAGGAAAGCAGTTCCCACTTCCTTAACATTTTGTGGCGGTCAGGGTCAGGGGCAAAGCTTGGCCATAGAGATTTAGACAATGTGTTTATTTTGCTGAATGATATTTTTCTAAAATACTACTATTACGTCTACTTTTCTGATTTTCTTCGAAAGTGAGGTAACTAAAAGATTACGTTAAGGCGGTATGATCCTACAGAGACCGCGTTTACTAGTTTTTGAATCCATGGGAAACAAAAAACAGTGTTATAAAATACGGAAAAAAAGATGTTGTTAATATATAGGTATATAATATATATCTGAATATAACAACATCTTTTTTTTTCATCTTATTGATGGATCTGGCGGACATGCAATCGTTTTTAATAACACGTTTAGATTAACTTTGCTGGATTGAAAAAAAAAAACCCCAAGGTTATCCCTTTTCGTAATGTTTAATCAATCTCATAGCTACAAAACACGTTTTTTTCTTATTTTTTATATAAATGATGAAAAGGTAGTAAGATTGTTAAGCACAATACGCTGTAAAATGATTCAAATAATTACTACGCAACCACTCGCGACTTCGCGAGCCTACTTCAGTCGGCTCGAGCGCCTTAAGAATAACAACTAGCCGTGACTGACTATTTACGGCGAATTTCACCACGCGACAGAGTTACCATCTGTTCCGTTTCTATTTTTAGATCATGACGTCAGCCGCATCCTGCGCCGGTTGAAAACACCCTTCCGGCGCGGCCGCTGGATACGCAGCAGGGAGTTCTGAGAATTTTCTAAGTCCTGTTGACGGAGTTAATACATGTGGTGTACGTGCACAGTTGCTGTCTGGCACTGTTAAGAAACAGAAGCATTTGCGTCCTGGTCTTTTTTTTTACATTTGATATAGTAGATTATACTAAAGATTGTCGTTAGTGTTGGGGAAATTCGCACTTAGTCTGTGTTGCACACGTATAGCGCTAAAAAGTAATTTTCGCGCGTGGCCAAAATTAGAACTAACGACACCATCTTGTTTGTTTTAATAAATTTCAAGTGACATTTCCCAAAACGACTGCACAAATGTTTACCGACAGCCTATCAACGTCAACGTCATTCAAGCGCTAAGGATCCTTGTAGCAGTGTAGGTATCATGAACACTTATATCTACTACTACAACAGTACTATCAATAGTATTTTTATTTTGTAATATTAATCATTTGTATGTCGATATATTGACAAAACATAGCGCACTACCTAATTTTTAAGATCTTTGTATGTAATCACCTATGTTTTACAAATAAACTATTCTATTCTATACGAAGAATCTCTTTTTTGAAAAAACCGCCCAAATGCGTGTCGGACCACGCACAACAAAGGGTTCCGTAGTTGGTATGGATTCATCCCAAGAACAAACTTAAACGTAAATTACTCGGTAACTTGTGAAGCCTACTTAGCTGTTATAGTTATTCTTTTAATTCCGTTATATATATACCACTGTTGTGAATTTTTTCACATATCCAAATACTACTATTTTGTCCCCCCCCGGACACTTGGAAATATCATTCCCACTTTACATGTAGGGGAGGTACCCTAAAAAAGTACTACTTGGTTGGCGTGATTAATATGTATACTAATACCAAATTATAGCTTTCTAGCACAAAGAGTCTCTGAGCTAAATCGCGGACAGACAGACAGACGGACATGGCGACATTATAAGGGTTCCTTGTTTACTACGGAAAACTAAAAAGATTCAACATAAGAAACGTTTTATTTTTATTTTCAGAATAAGTTAGATTATAAGATAAACGATAAGTCGTCATCTCTGCTTACTTTGTTTCTTTTGGTGTGCCCGACAGGGTTCACGATTGTTTCTTAATTTAATGAAGCCACGTAGCATACAGACAGGGTGTAAGGGACAGCCCTCCGCAAACTAACAACTAACTATGTCAATGTCTATTAACTGCTCCCAAATAACGATGTTTATTTAGAATTTTTAATTATTTTTTTTACATACTTCCTTTCATAATCTTTTCATTATTTGACATTATTTACCTACAAATCGAATTCCAATTCTTTATTAGTGGCTTTTGTGGACATGATATTTATTCAGATATGTTACTGTAGTTGTAATTGCAATCATGTCATTAATATTTTGTATACTTAGATTATTTTATATTTTGTGAATGTGAGAACGTTGTAGGCCTAGTAGAGTGTAGATTTGTTGGTGGTTTTCTATGTTTTTAAGTACCTGGTAATATTTGAAAGGCCTACCCTGTCCTCCCATACCTATTATCACTGTTATTTAATAATATTGTAAAGCCAATTATTAAAAAAAAAGTAACCATGGAGTTTCTTGCCGGCTCTTCTCCACAGGAAACGACTAATTGGAACCGTGCACCTAGCTTCTGACGTTTCATAAGTGCCCATGTAGGTTTATGTGAAATTAAATATATATATATTTTTTTTTTAACAGGGTGCATTCAGCTCCTTATTTTGAATCATATTCCACTGGAAATTTGCACAAGAAAATTATAATTTTTAAATAGTTTTTTCAGTTACTATTCCTTTATTTCAATATAAAATTACATTCGCTGTACGCATGCTAATTAAAACAGCTCAAATAAAAAAAATATGGAACTAATGTATTTTTTGTTGATTTCAGAAAAAGTGTGCTATTTAGAGACATAGTTTTATTTTTCCTGTAATCTTTACATAAGCTTCTATCACATAGAATAATTTCAGATTTCTCTCTATGCAAACTTCGGAGGGAACGTTATTTTTTTTTTACATTTTTCATCAAAAGTCGAAAACTATGCGGCCTAAAGAAAAAATATTTTTTTTTTTGAAAATGTGCATACAGCGCTCTTTCATATGGTACCCCACATGGCCTAGTAACCACATTTCGAATTTTTAAGACAACCTTTCAGACTTAAAAAAAAAAAAAAAAAAAAATGCTTTTTTGTTACTTTCTTATGCAAAATAGTTGGCCAAATATCATCTAAAACTATTCTAAATTTCAAGTTGATAGCATCAGTAGTTCTTGAGATATTCAGCTGAGACAGACAGACAGACTGAGTCACACCATAAGGGTTCCTTTTTATAATTTTGGTACGGAACTCTAAAAACCGCAATGCTTGTTGAAATACTCTAACGAACGATGCGTGAAATCAGCTGTTCACTATCTGCCTAGCTACAGAGTTCACTGAACTCACCGCGCGAGCTGCCGTCCGCTACGTGCGTTTTGACACGGTAACGATACATTGCGTGTGAGGTAATAAAACACATCAGGTTTATTGGATTCCCATAACGTTCCTGAAATAATTTCATGTACCGGTCACCTTAGTATGATATACGAGTATTGAATTCACTGCATTAGTCTGCGGTGGACTGTCTCTTACACTCTATATAACGTGGTTTTTTTTCATATCCCATAACTCTAAGGTTATATTCTATGAGTAAAAATAATACAAAAAGTCATTGATTATGTGGTCCAAAAATGCATAGTTTCGAAGATAATTCATCAATCATATTAATTTAGGTTAAAAAAATACTCCCGTATGACGAATTGTTACTTTTGCGACGTTCAATCATTAATATTTAAAGCTAAGAAAATGCGACGTTGTCATATTTCACGTAAGGGTTTTTTACATTAATAATCGTGACATTGTCGAATAATTTTTTTGAAAAAAAAAAAAAAAAAAAAAACATGCCAGTTGATTCTTTGATATGATCTCATTCCTACCCTAGAGTTATTGGATATAAAAAAAAAAAACACCTTGTATAATGGAATGCAATAAAGAGTTGAATTGTCCGCCTCTGTATAATTTTTGCTAAAGTATTAAATAACTAAATTGAGTATTGAGCTTTTATCAAGCATCAGCAATCTTCCAAGACTACACCTCATCATCATCATCATCATTTCAGCCGAAAGACGTCCACTGCTGGATATAGGCCTCCCCCAAGCACCGCCACCTCGAACGGTTTTGTGCTTCCCGCATCCAGCGGATTCCTGCGGCTTTCATAAGGTCATCGGTCCACCTTGTGGGAGGCCTTCCAACGCTACGTCTTCCGGTACACCTTAAGGCCCCAACGGCCATCTGTTCTGCACGCAATGTGCCCTGCCCATTGCCACTTAAGTTTGGCAATTCTTTGAGCTATACTCTACACCTACACCACCATAAACCCAATAAAATATCCACCTAATGACGTAGACATTTGGCAAATTACAAGCATCCTATGGGGTTGTTATTTTACGTTACGTTATGACCAAAACGAGGGTCGGGGTAGTAATGATTAGATTTTACTTGGATAAGCTCCGCCAATTAGTAATGTACTTAGTTGCCCAATTTAAGTGTACCTTTGGTGTTTTGTATTACAAATTAGTTTTATGGGGAAGACGTTTTGGTCCTTTTAGACTCAAACCTTTTGGTATGGAAGTTTAAAGTTTTGGGATTATAACGGTCCCTTAATTGAGCAATACATTCATGGTCTTATTATCTATACATATAATAAAATAGTAACGTAGAATGTTGTTCCGGATAGGCAAAACCGCCTCAACTGATTTGGATGAAATTTAGCACACACATAGTTTACTACCTGAATTAGCACTGAGGTATAACTTTTAATCTCAATAATACGTTTCCAAGAGATATTTTTTGACATCCACGTGGGGGAAGCCGCGGGCAAATGCTATTCTTTCATACGGAGAGAAATCCAATTTGCGATTTGATGAAATTTTGACAAAAAAAAATAAATAAATTGGCAGTCATAAGAGCTGCCGACAGAAATGAAAACACAAAACATTGGAATAACTGACAGTCTAGCGCTACACGTCGCGAGCATGTCGCGCATTTCGGTGACGCGAATCCATAAGTTTTCCCCCTAGCTAAAATCACTCAACGCGGCTAAAGAAGCTTTCACTTCAAAAAGCTTTTCATACATTCATCGAAATAGTCTGTCTACTGTTGTACAGGAATTTGTATTTTTATTCAGCCGAAAAGTATACATAGATACACGGTATACATACTCGTATAGCTCATGGAAAGCGTTCGGTGATGATGACGCGACTTCCATGATTTTTGTTCACCCAAAAAGTACATGTATATAAACACAGTATACATATACCTAGCTTATGGAAAGCGTTCGGTGACGATCGCGAACCCATAAGTTTTTCCCCTACCAAAAATCGCTCAACGCGGCTAAAGAAGTTTTCACTTCAAAAATGTGTTGCATATTTACATTCCAACTGCAAATGTAAATTGGTCGACTATTACTCGTTAACTTGTGAAGCCTACTTAGCTGAGATAGTTTTCCTTTTAACTTCGTTATATATACATGCTACTGCCGTGAGTTTATTGACATATCACAAAATTACCATTTAGCTGGCAGGGGGGGGAAGGATACTTGAGTTTTGCACTTTAAAGCTTAATATTTCGCAAACGGATCCCTAACTCGAAAAATGGTTTGATTAACCCGAAATATTTTTGAATGGCCTACCCAACGATACCCCATACAATGGGATAGAGGGGAAAAAAAATCATCCCACTTTACGTGCAAGGGAGGTATAGGTATATTTTTATTTTTGAGATTAATTGGTATACCCATGCCAAGTGCCAGCTTTCTAGTACTAAAAGTCTCTGAGCTAAACCACAGCAACTAACAGACATACAGACAGACGGACATGGCGGAACTACAAGGGTTCCTTGTTGAATACGGATCCCTAAAAATGATGAGAAAAATGGAAATCTAAAATAATGTAATGTACATATATTATAAAGAAGTGAAATTGCTTGTTTGTAAAAGATAATCCTAGAAGTACTGATGAGATTACAAAAATTCTTTCTCTGATAGAAAGCTACACTATTGCTGAGTGCCATAGTTATGTTTCTTTCACGAGGAATAACTCGCGAGCAAAGTTAATCGTCAAAAATTTACATCTCAGCAATTTCAATGATCATCAAAAAACTCAATCACCCATGACTTTCCCGACCCAATCTGTCTCCTTTCACTTAACTCAATTCAAAACAAAACAAACTGAATATAATTTAAACCTCTATTTAGTAGAGATATTAACTAAATACCTCGTCTGCACTCTGGCGGTGACATTTCGATAAATTATCGTCAATGTCGATGAGGCCATCCATATTTCATAAAACAACAGAATCGGAACTAACTTCGTTTATAAAGTGCGACTGGTTAAACGAGGGACATTGTTATTAACAATATGACAATTTATGCATGAAAATATTCAATTTTAGATAAACAAGTTTGTGTATATATTCTTCCCAGAGTAGTCAGATACGAAACGCCGACATCATCTAGTTTTAAAATATGATTGACGTGTAAAAGTGTTTGTAAAAACCTACTTACAGAAATAAAATCATTTATCATTTATATAAGGCACAAAAAAATCCTCCGTGAAATAGATAAATAGAATACTGTTGTTATTGTTATAAGATTTCTAAGTACCTATGGACGCTAGAGAAATGAATAAAACGTTAAATTAAAAAAAAAAACCCCGCCACAAACAAAAACAGCTGAAAAGCTATATATTACTAGCTTTTGCCTGCGGCTCAGCCCGCGTGGACGTTAGTTATCGCGTAAAAAAGTTGTACGTTCTTATAAATAAATTTCAGGATTGTCTACAGAACTTGGCACCTATATAAATCTCTATTTTTTTTGTAGGTGAAGTCGACATCGACTTCATAATTGAGGCAATGAGAGCCAGAGTGGCCTAAAAAACTGCTCTAAACTTACCTCGGAAGCAGTTTTTCAAAATAAAATCAGTATTGAAAAAATGACTCTTAGGCCACTCTGGCTCTCAGAGGCCATGCGAGCCAGAGTGGCCTAAAAAACTGCTCTAAACTTACCTCGGAAGCAGTTTTTCAAAATAAAATCAGTATTGAAAAAATGACTCTTAGGCCACTCTGGCTCTCAGAGGCTATGAGAGCCAGAGGGGTCTAAATTTTTTTTTCTAAACTTACCTTGGAAGCAGTTTAAAAAAATAAAATCAGTACTGAACAAATAACAGTTAGGCCACTCTGGCGCTCACGGCCTCAATTATCACTTAAAATTGGCTCCCATTTATGTTTTTGGTGGGATTCTTTTAACTAGGCTTAGGACAGGCACGATTGCGAGTGCCCCTACTTAGATATTCTTAATCTTCTTCTTCTTCTTCTTTTTCGTGTGGTTAATGACTAACCTGGTGTCTGAGTTTTTATGCATATTATGTTTAAAAAAAAAAGTTTTCTGACTTGGCTTCAAATGCCGTCGAGAAATACCTATCTCTCAGGCACATAAACGATGTTTTCCTTCATCGCTTTTCAAGCAAGTGATACTTATACAACCCTCTGCAATTATCCCTTTCTGTTGTTTGTCCTTAATAAGGAGAATTGAATACTGAATTTCTTTAATATGTCCCTCGTTTAACCAGTCATCCTGTATAATACCGGGTATCATTTGAGTTTGTAGCCCCTATCCATCAAAGTCCGTGTTTTCAGAAAGTTACTTTAAAGTCCCCTCTAATGAGGTTATTCAACAAAAACTGGGATAATAACGGTGTCGTACTTTCATTATTCGTACGTCGGTCTTCCTAATTTTGGCGGATAACGCTTAGGTGTAGAGCGGTATTGATTATAGATTACCGCTTTTATAGGCTTAACACTTAAGTATTTGTTAAGCTGTAGAGCGCGTCTTTGAGAGTAGGTATGACCTCTCTTGTTTATGTAAACGCACAGTGTGACTTCAAATGACTGGGACTGGGCATGTCAATAATTTCGTGAGTGTTTTATAAACTAATACATACATAAACTCACGCCCATGAGAGTAGGCAGAAACTACAGAAAGCTACTTGCTACAATCCTTACATACCCCTTTTGCTTTGTTTACGTTCATACACCTGAATAAACTCACACTAGGGCCAGTGTGAGTTTATTTTAACCACCTCGAATTTACGCATCGAGCGCGTTCAGCACTCCGATTCGTGAAGGGCCAATCGGAAGCCAATTGGAACGCCGAACGCGCTCGATGCGTAAAATTGAGATTATTAAAAGAAACTCACACTAGGCCCTAGTGTGAGTTTCTTTTAATAATCTCAATTTTACGCATCTGGTCACGCATACCGCTTGCATAAACTAATAGTTCCGTGATAAGTCAGCTCTCTGTTTTACTACGATAAAAGACATGAGTTTGTTCCACGCACAGAATTGTTTTCCATAGTAAAGTACAGGCAATTGTCAGCATAGCTAGTCATAAAAGGGCCCTGTATTGAAAACTAAAAAGGGTTTGTTGGGGACTTACTTTTTACTCGACTGCGGCGAAACTCCAAAAGAAGGGATTTTTGTTTACAAAATAGCGTACTGACATGGCAGGTTAAGTTTCCATTGTAATTTTACTACGGGAATACAAGAGCGAGTGAGGTAAGCTAGAAAATTTCAGCATTCTGAATCAGATACTAGGTTGAGCTATTGTTGTGGTTCTACTAATAAAATGCAAGATTACACGATTGTCAGGGGCGTGGTTACCGTCGTATCATCCGTATCAATGATATGGGCCCCCGTATTCTTTCAACTTTCGAGCTCGCTTCGCTCGATCTTGAACGAGCGAAGCGAGCTCGAAAGTTGAAGCTTCCAGACTGGGATATTAAGTTAAGCTGTCCATGTGATTTTAATAAAAGAATACGGGGGGCCCGTGTAGATTGAGGGGCCCACATCATTGACACGGCTGATACGGCGGTAGCTACGTCCCTCACAACTACAATCACGAGTGTTTTTAGATTTGAGGCTATTAATCTTCACGTAGGCTATTGACGAAATAAAACGTGCTATTATTTCGTCTTTCAAACATGACATCCTTTTCTAACTGTCCTAATTAATTTTAGGGTTATTTTCTTTTAATAGGGTAGGTTTGGTCTAGTATATTATTTAAAAAAATAAAAAAAACCTTAAAGTACCAACCGATGATAGTTTTCTGTACCTCGTTTATCATTCCTACTCAAACGCTGAAGCTATACGCAGTGTGTATGCCAATCAATCAGTCGACCCAATTGTTTCCGGAGCGCGTTTTATTTGTAAGATACGAGGGTAGACGCCTGACGCATTTAACAGGAAAAGTCTCGAAGGTATTTTTGACGTTAACGGTAAAAGAGTCTATCGGTCATTGAACCTGTCTGACTGGCTTTTGTTTTATACAAGCAGAGTAAATGAAGAAAAATTGGAAATGTCTTTTGATTTTTTGAATGTAGCATTTGAAAAAAGCTCAGCGTTGGGCCGGGTATATTATTTTCAATTAACTCAGCCTACCGCAGTCCACTGCTGAACATAAGCTTCTCCCATGCTGCGCCACAACACCCTCTCCTCCGCCTTCTTAATCCAATCTGTCCACCTTTTTGAGTTCATCGGTCCATCTAGCTGGGGTCGCATACGCTGCTTGCCAATACGCGGTCTCCACTCCAGGACTCTTCTGCTCCACCAGCCATCAGTCCTTCGACAAACATAGCCAGCCCACTGCCACTTCAGCTTGCTTACTCTGCAAGCTATGTTGGTAACTTTGGTTCTCTTTCGGATAATTTCAATCCTAATTATATCCTTCAAAGAAACTCCGAGCATAGCCCTCTCCATAGCGTGCTGAGCGACGTGGACCAGTTTGTGTTACATTTCTTTGAGGAAGGCATCAGTTTGTCTTTTGGCTGGGATCAAAATGATGATACCGATATGATCATTATCAAACCATGAAATAAACTAGGATGGAATTTGATGCTTATTCAGCCAAATATTATTATTTTATTATTATTAAAAATATTATTATTATTTTATTCTTATGTTCCCACTACTAGGACACAGACTCCCTAGAGTCATAGACAGGGAGTGGGCCTTAATGCTCCATATGGGCCCAGCGCGGGTTGGTAGTTTTCTTATGTCTTCGAATTTTTGGTTTGGTTTTTTGGTGTTTTATGCCAATTATTCTTTATAGAATGGAAATTCTTTATTAGAGTAACCAAGACTCAACAAAATTGTACTTAAGTAAAACTTACGACTATGTTAGTAAGCACAGACACTAAACAAAAGCAAGGAAAACAATACAAGAAATAACGATTAGTCACCCTTGCGACATCCCATGAGAGACGGCACAAGCGTGACCCATGTATACACAGTCCAGGCAATTCGTAACCAAGCTAAAGACTCTGTTGGAGTCGCCCCACACCCTCCGCACCAGGGAAGCGCGGCATCTTTTACGCATTGTAGCGTAAAAGCAATCTCGAACATCCCTGACGCACTACAGAAACGGGTCAGCCCCACCAGTATCCTAAACTTTATATCACATAGTTTCAGATTTCACTTCGTAGTTCCATCTCAAAAGCTCATGTCTCCGAAGGGATGAAAAAACGTTTACTTTGGTATTAATTTCCTAGAAATAGGGAACAACGCTATTGTAATCGACTGTACATAAAGACAGACTAAAGGCTGTTTCTAAGAAATTCCTCAAAGTCACTCCTAATAGACCTAATTACTAATAATAGGCTTAACCAAATCAATACTTGTACTTTCTAGAAGAGACTTTTCAGCTATACCTAATTATGGGAAAATTACAGGATTACAGTTTGATTTAATTTCTATCTCTATTCTTTTTTCCTCTTCTAACTATAGGCAAAACTCATACATGGTGCGAGCGAGTAAGGACTTTAATATTCTTTGTAAAGAATTCTCATTTGACCCATTTACCACCAAAACCTATTCTGCGCGCACTCAGTTGAACGCTAATTTCTTTAGAAGTGCATAGTGCTTATTGCACCTTAAATATATTGATATCTTTTCTATCATGCTTGTTAGTGATCCTAAGATACTAAGATTTCTACTGCTTTTTCTGTTTTTACCCGTGAGAACCTGTAATTGGCTCTATGTTTCTTATTCAATTGATAACCATCTGTTATAGCTGTTGGTTCTCCTACAAACAAATAAATAAATAAATTATATTAGTTTTGTGGTATCCTTCTGCGAAACAGTAGTCTCGCGGAAGACGGCTGCGGAAAGGGAGAGACAGATCTCATCCTCTCACCCGGCCCGTAGCAGGCGCACCGGGCTTCGGCGGAGGACGGACAACGCCTTCTTCCAGCCCCTTTATATGGGTCAGGGGCGACGGATCCAGGGACGTCCATCGCCCCCCATACAACAGGACCCAAGGTGGCAGTGCGTAGTGTTCCAAGTACACCCCTGACGTCGCGAGGGGAGTTAAACACCTCACTCCTCCCCCTGACCCGAGGAGGCCCGCCTCGGTGGGCCGGAAGAATCGGACATTCCCGTGACCCCAGGCGTAGGTATGAGATGGAACACCGGGGTGGTTTTTAGTCAGTAAGAGTCTGACAGACGTCTCCGCCCGCCTCAGTGCAGAGGACATCCATGAGGATTTTCCTTACTGCTGCTTCCTTGCTTACTGGTCACGGATGTTTTGAGAAGTACCTGCGTCGCATAGGTCGGGAACGGACGCCCGCTTGTCATCACTGTATTAACTGCCCCGAGGACACTGCGCAACATACGCTGGAGGAGTGCCCAACAGCGCTGTACCCTCGTCACGAAACTTGGTGCGGGTGATCTCTCGCTTCCAGCCGTAGTTGTAGTAGTCCATGGTCGGAAGCGAAATCGCGTGGGATGGTGTCGCCTCTTTTTGCGAGAAGGTGATTCATGCAAAGGAGGCGGCGGAGACGGAAAGATATCTTATTCCAAGAAGGCATCGAAGAACCCTTAACGATCTCCGGCCACCATAAGGAAGGGCCTGCGAGCGGTAAAATTGGGGCTGTGTTGTCACTCAAGCAGTCAGGCTCGAAGAGGTTGCACGCAGTATATGCGCTTTAATGGGAGGACGTGCGGTGGTGCGGTCGGCCGCACTTGGTGACGAGGTCCGCTAGGCATGGCGGGCTGATACCCGTCGGGGGTGCGGCGAATGTACAAGTATCTCCCAGGCCACCAAATCATGGTAGGTACTAGAAAAAACAGTGGGGTTTAAGTCAGGAGGAGTCCGACATAACCCGTCGCTCTTCCCAGAGGGAAGGTATCCATGAGGATGTACCCACGAAAAAAAAGGTCTTCGTATCGAACTGAACCATTATTTCAAGTAACAAGACTCGTATACAAACAGATACATAAAGGGATACAGACAGGATAATAAGCACAGACAAAAACGAACACTCACAAGGTAACAATATGTTTGTTGCAGCATTGCCGGTTTAAGGGCAATCCAGTCTGTTGGCGATCATCGCCAGGACGGTGTTGACACTGCCACGCACTATGTGAACCAGAGACGCGCATCGTCGCGTATAAGTATTCGGTGCGCGCCTCTGCGAACATGCCCGTTAGAAGGGCAATCCAGTCTGTTGGCGATCATCGCCAGGACGGTGTTGGCACTGCCCCGCACTATGTGAACCAGAAACGCGCATCGTCGCGTATTATCAGTTGGTGCGCGCCTCCGCGAACATGCCCGAGGCGCTACAGTGGCGGGGCAGCCCCAACCCCCCTGAAAGCGTTATTGGACTGGACGCGGAGGGCGCTGTATGCTAAAGGTAAAGGGGTAGAAATTTTTTATGGAACTACGTCATTTTTGCCGTTGGGAAATCTCATCGGACACACGGCTTGCTTCCTAAACATGTGGTTAACAATACCACCGTAAAATTCATCAAATTGGTCTCCAACCTGATCATATTACAACCCAACCCATAATTATTCCGTTTTGCACAATTCCCGCCACTGAAAACGCGGGACCATTAGCCGATTTTGCCCATTTGCTATGTAAATACAGGTGGAAATGGAAATGCTCATTCTGTGCCAATTACAGTACTAATGATGACAAAAACTTGGACGTCCTAATTTGATGTTGGTTAATTGCTTAATTTTAAGCTTTTCATTAACGGTTGTAGTCGTAACTGGAGTGTTCAGAGACGTCAGTTAAACTTAATGTACCGTATACTATTTTTTCGGGGACCTAATAGTGTTTGAAAACTGAATTTAAAAGTGCTGCATTTAACATTTTTTTCACTTCTCATGCTCTAAAAGTACGCCAATATAGCCCTACGAAGCGGGACTAAAGTGACTACTTTAGTCTCCTTTAGAGATAAAAGGGAGTGAAAAGTTTTTTAATTTCCTTCATGTGGCATAGACAAACTCAAACAGCCAGTAAATATACTATTATCTGTGGAGTGTGGACCATCTTCATTGCGAAAATGTTGAGAGTTTTAGTTCCATGGTTTTTCCGCAAAGAAGGTGGCGCCATGTGTTTTAAATTGTTAATCTGTGACAGGTTTAGAAGAAAAAACGGACCGCGAAAATTTCAGAATTTTTGTCGAATGTAAATTTGTTCGGTTTTATATTAGAAATAATTCGAATTGTACATTTAGCTTCAAGTAAAAAAATCTTTTGTGATTTTTATTTTATTAAGTAATATTTATTCAATGTTTTTGTACTAAATTGACTATTTTTCTCGCACTCAAAGTGAAAAGTACTGTTGGCACCTCGGGATTAAACGCTAACTTAATATACCCTCGGTTTCATTGACTCCCTCGCACGCTCGGGAGACAAACCACCTCTGGTATATTATGGCTTCGTTTAGTCCCTCGATGTAAAATATAATTTTGTTTTAGTTTGGTTCCAAAATAGTTTTAGTACCCCATATACATAATTTACTGAGCGTTACCCTTACAAAAGTGATCACTCTCTAGAAAAAGAAAGCGGCCAATACTTCTCCTTTTTTGCCATCCTGTGATAACACAGTGTTTCGTTTTAATTGATAAGAAAAACGTTGAAAATTACAGTGACATAATAAAAAAACATTGAATAAAGAAAAAATAAGTATTTCTGTATGTTACTAAGTATTATCTCTCTCTCTTTACTGGCTTAGCTTCAAGACTAAAAGATTTTTTTTTCAACAATATTTTTTCTTCACAAGAAAGGAATTGAGATAATTAAAATTAGGAATAATGAAAACTATTTTTATATATTATTAATGATAGAACATTTCTTTGTTTTTCTTTTACGACGAACTGAGTCTTGATATCTTTATTTAATTGATTATTAATAAATATATCGACAAAATTTCGAAGACAACTTATATTTTACAAGCATGAAAGTATAGACATTAAAGTCAAAACATCATTGGACCTTTAGAGGTATGAGGAACAGGATGTAAAGTTCACTCATACTCTATAGAAAAGGGAGGATCCTCTGACCGGACGGGTGTTGTGTCTGGTGGGCAACTGCCCGACGGTTGATGTCGGGATGTTGTATATATGCTAGTCGCGCGGTAAACTCTGATAGCGCAATGCAGGATTTGTGACGTCAGGTCTTTGATGCGTAGTTCGCATGTGGCGTTGTTGATACCGCCTCAGACCAATCAGAATTCTAGAAAGAGACAACTTCTGGCCGCATATTCGCTTGGTCTCTCTCGAACCATTCGGTCTGTTTTTACTGCACAACTGAATACGGAACGCTTTTTTTTAAACAATATTTTACGATGGGTTTGTTCTTGACTCTAATCTAGGTCAGAGGTGACAGAGACAAAGTCGACGATGGAGTGAGCTTACCCAGAAGAAGCCTGTTCACTCTCACTTTGAATATATTAGGGTTGTATGCGTTCGGAAACACAGACGCAGGCAGAGAGTTCCACTCCTTTGCTGTGCGCATTATAAAAGACGTTTGAAAACGCTTAGTGCGAGTTGGTGGAATATCAACTAGGTAGGGGTGGTAACTTGCAGTGCGTCTAGATGTCCGATGGTAGAAGGGGGCTGGTGGAATGAGGTCGTGGCATGGGCACACTCGCCGAAGTACAATCTGTAGAAGACCGACAAGCAGGCAAACCTTGCGGTGATGAGCCAAGCTGTGAAGCTTGGCATCCACCAGTTTTACGTCGCCAATGAGCCTCTTAGCTCTGCGTTCCACCGAGTCAAGCGCAGCAAGTTGGTACTTAGCTGAGCCATCGCAAAGGTGGCTGCAATACTCCATGCAGGATCGGACTTGTGCTTTGTAAAGGGTTAAAAGCTTTCCAGGCGTAAAGTATCGCTTCACCCTATTTAGGACGCCCAGTTTCTTGGCCGCAGTTTGAGCTTTGCACTCGACGATGGAGCCGAAGTTGAGACCAGATGTCAACTCCATGCCTAGGAGCAGGGGCGTTCCTTTCATTAAAGCCGAAAAGCCCGGCTTTCAATCAAAAGTGAGCCTATTAATAAAAAAACTACACCTGTAAACAAACTCAATGTCGCAAGAATTAATACGAATAATAACATTAAACTCTCCGCGTAGTACCGGCCAGTCGGCCACAAGAATAAAAACGTGGTACCGGTCGCGCGCTAGATACGTACTACAATATGACTACGATGCAACGTTGCCAGAGTTACATACTCAAGGAATAATATTTAAATTCATCGCCTCTTTCATCATGCACCGTTGCCAAACTATCTCCGATGCCGCAGTTGCGATCTCGCTCTAACGTTATAGCGCTAAGCAGGAGGCGAGATCGTATCGATGAATGAAGTATAGCTTTCTCGCTCACACAAGGTGGCTTCAAATCGGGCTTCTAACTTCTCATTCTTTCGCAAAGAAATGTGTTAACGTCCTTGATATGATAGTATGTACTCATTTTGCAAATGTTCGAATTTTTAAGCCCGGCTTTTGACTTTTTATGAATGAAACGAATCGTAGTAGGAGGTGGTAGGATTGTAGATCCTGAGTATGTGTGCGCGAGTCGCTGCGCAAAGCGTGAATTTGCATGATGTAATTTCAAATTAATTGTTTTGAGCGGTTACTGACGCCGTTTATGTTTTGCTTTTTTTAAATTTTCTGTGAGTTTGTGTTGTGATTAGTTTTTGCTGTAATTACCTTCTTTTTGAAGTGATGAAAAAGTTTCTTATCATTAAAATGAATTCGGAAACGCATGCTATTGTTCCTTGTGAAGGATTAAAGTGTGTATTGGTGTGCAATACTTGGAAAAAGACTTGGAAAAAGGTAAATACTTTGAGTTTTACAGACAAATATAATCTCGCTGAATACATTATGCGTGTCGAACACAATCGCGCTGTTTTTCAAAGATTAGGTTGATGTTGTGTGTCATTTAGCACTTTAAGAACTTCCTTTCCGAGGTCACAATGAGTTTAAAACCTCATTCAATAGAGGCAATTTCTTAGCTTGCATCTTTGCTTTCTTTATACGACCTAGTCTTAGAGAAACATATGCAGCAACAAGATGGCAACAAACCGGAGCCCAGTTACTTATCAAACGAATTAAATGTAAGCAATGTGTAGTTAGAAATCACAAATCAATCAATTATTTGTGCGCCATCTAGTAGCCGTATTGTAATATTTTTCCCATAATAACTGTTGCGAATTTGCGAGCGTTTGAAATATGAATTATTACGACTCGAAGAGCTCTGTTGTGCCAATAATGATAATAGATGGCTCACGTATCATATTTTACACGATACTGATAACTTGTACTTATAATAGTTGTGATTTTCTAAAGGATTACCAGTAGGTACTCTTCGTATTTAAAATTTACCTATATTTAAGCATAACATCACGCCTGTATTCCGCGGAGGGTTAAGCAGAGGTATGCCTACCTAGCTACACCCACATTTTTCCAGTCATGTTTTGTTGTTAATTCATATTTAAATATTTAGGTCTATATCTATACCTTATCTAGCAACTAATACCACTGATATTTGTTTCATCAAATTTGTTGAAAAACATACATAGTGGTATTAGTTTTGGAACAAAATAATAAATCGCAATTACTTACAATTATGAAAAACGAATATTAGTCAGTTCTTTAACGGCTCAGTCGGTAGGCGCCACTTTGCCAGGCGATAGGGTAGGGGGTGTTTTTTATCCAAAATATATATTGGCTTGCCCTAATTTTGACCCCTAGGCACGCCACTGCCTAGGAGCTCGAGCCGATCAGTTACAGGAAGAGAATAGATGTACCCCGAAAAGTAGGAGTTTGGTCAAAACGACTCCTTTTAGCGGTAAAGAGACACGCCCGTGTTTTGCTGGGAGACATGGCTCAAGGTCAAACGACGCTCAGTCCATTCTCTATTTCTCTGTCTGTCAACGAATTGCTAATTTGAATTAACACACAATCGTTAAACATATTTTACTGCTCATACAACCCCTAAGCTGTACCTTAGATTTTTTTATTAATATCAGGCAGCACCTCTGCTCATTTATCGACACAATGAAGCAGTCTTAATTCGTGCAAAACAGTAGACTCGGTTTTATCGTAAAAGGATTATCATCATCATTTCAGCCGAAATACGTCCACTGTTGGACATAATTACGCCTCCCCAAGCACCGCCACTTTGACCGGTTCTGTGCTTCCCGCATCCAGTGGATTCCTGCGGCATTCACAAGGTCATCGGTCAACCTTGTGGGAGACCTTCCAACGCTACATCTTCCGGTACGCGGTCGCCACTCCAGAACCTTTCCGCCCCAACGGCCATCTGTTCTGCGAGCAATGTGCCCTGATCATTGCCAATTAAGTTTGGCAATTATTCGAGCTAAGAGGTACATAGGTAAAAGGATAACATAAAAATAACAAATCAATATTTATTTAGTACCTACAAAGTAAACATTGGTACCTATGTACATGTCAGGTTTAAGACCTGTAACCTTGTACTGAAGAAGTGGGTCACAACAACACTTAAAACCGTATTTATAAACAAGTAATTACTTGCTGCTAATTAATGTCTTAATGAAATCATTACTTGAGGATAGAATTCTTCATAATGAAATCTCTTTCTATAGTCGAGTAATGTACGTACGTTACTTACTTGAGTACATGCTTGAGCTAGAATCAACGCTTGGTAGTTGTTTGCTTCTGGTAATACTCAGATAGTGCGTATTGTTTGACAGTTCTAACTTCAAGCAATTACTAAACTATCGATTATTAGTACATTATTGCAAAGGCCAGGAAATTGGCAATTGCAGGTCGAGTATTAGTATGAAGGCCGAGCCGTAGGCGAGGACTTCACTAATACGAGACAGGCAATTGCCATATCCGCCGAGGCATATATAGTGCTTTTCTCAAACGAATGCAGGGAAATAAAACATACTTTTTATATTAAACATTTAATTTAATTAATATTAAAAGTTACATTAGTCATATTGGGGCAATTACTAAAAGAAAATGTTATTGATTTACCCGGTACATTTATGTTTGTTTGTTGAACTTCTGATGAGGTTTGCAGGTGGGCATTGGATGTAGTGGTAGATCACTGAAGTATGTAAATAACAAATCAAGACGAATTTTCAGCTTTGACGCCAATTTTCTATATATCTGTGCCAAAAGGTACAGATATATAGAAAACGCATTTATGGCTATACAGCCACGTGAACGCAATTTGTGCTAAGCAAGGAGACTTACTTTGGTATGCCAAGAATGATAAAAGAGATCCAATCAAAGCAGCACGCCATTTCATACAACATTGCTGGAGCGTTGTAATGTTCCAAATTCAAAAAACGGTCCTGCAATGGATTTGATTTTCTTTGTCCGTAAACTCGATACTTCGCGTGTTCTTTTTTCGAAAATAATGACAACATTTCCATGCATTTTTGAGAAAAAAATCAAATTACTTGAATAATTACTTTGACTGAAGTAATAACTTTTACTTGTTTATAAATACGGGTGTAACAATAGATTTCGTACTCAAGTAATCTAATGTCATCCGCATTAACAGCTCCCTCCGTCATAATTTGTCATAACTGACAGCTGTGGGTGCCATCTTATAACTTGCTCTATGATTTATATATAAAAAAATCGTTATAATTACGTTATGTTACATAAAAAGTGGATCACTACAGCACCTACAATAGACCTCGTACTTACATAATCTAGGGTCTGTACATGACTGGTCTCTTCGTCATACGTTGTCAAAACTGACAACTGTGGGTGCCATCTTGTAACTTGCTGTATGTTTTATATAAAAAAATATTTATAATTTACGTTATGTTACATAAAAAGTGGATCACTACAGCACCTGCAATAGATCTCGTATTCAAGTAATTTAGGGTCATCCGTACATTATAGCGTCTACGTCATATATTGTCTAAACAGACAGCTGTGGGTACCATCTTTTAACTAACTGTGTTTTTTAAACAAAAATTATTCTAAGTTACGTTACGTTTACGTCACGCGTACTTGCTAGGGCCTCTGAAACCTTGTAGGTACATAAGAAACGGGTCACTACAGCACCTACAATAGAACTCGTACTTACGTAATCTAGGGTCACCCGTACATGACAGGTCTCTCCGTCATACGTTGTCTAAACTGACAGCTGTGGGTGCTATCTTACATTGTAAGGTCCGGTAGTGCTGAGTCATACAAACTGAGTTATTGTTCTAAGATGATGTTGCTATGAGATGTATATATCTAAGGACTAAGGACTATTTCTTTGTTAGTATGTTATGTTGCAGAGTAATTCAAATGAAAGTATTATTGAATAATTAAACTTGTTAATAAAAAAATTGTTGTTATATATTAATTTTATAGTTTAGTGCTTGTGGCACACATAATATGCCACACCTCTATTAATATACTAGCTTTTGCCCGCGGCTCTGCGCACGTGGATGTCGGTTATCGCATAAAAAAGTAGCCTATGTCCTTCTCCATATCCCAGGCTATATCTCTGCCAAATTTCATGACGATCGGTTCAGCGGTTTAGGCGTGAAAACGTAACATACATTAGTATGGATAACAACTAAAATTAACAAGTATTAATTAAAATTATGAGATGGAATATAAAACTAATATAAACAGAAAATGTAAAATTCAATAGAACAAAATAAACAGACACAAAAAATTGGTTGTCTGTAAAGTTGGTTACGGACGATAGTTTAACGTGACGTCTTAACAAAACATTGATGCGGCGCAAGCGTACAATGAGCGTAACGGGACAATGGTCGTAACGGGACAATGAGCGTAACGGGACTATCAGTCATCCTTTTTCGTGCATGCAGGCGTTCATCGATTTATTAGACGTTGTCACATCAAAAAAAAAAAAATGAAACATAGCTAGTAGTTCCATGAAACTTGGCATGAGTCAAAATGCACGTCAACAAGACCGCTGGAGCTATTTAACAATTTGCAGAGACGAGAAACAACAGAGTTTGCACCAAGTATTGTCTGCGGAGTGGAGAATGTAAAGGAGTAATAGGAGCACGAGGTAGTCTAGCAGGAGTCCGAAACTGAAACTTGGATTGTAATAGGGGACAATCAATTTTTATTCGGAGTAGCTTATATAGGAATAAAGAATCAATGATTATTCTACGTTTCTTCAATGAGACCATCTTAAAATAAGATAGTCAGGCTTCGTATGATCGTATCCTTTTTGCATTATCGCTGGCATAGGCCAGATGCCAGAGGAATCTTTTTTTTCATCCCATCTATTCGAAAAGGACGACTTGGTTCGCCTTTAAGTGTACCCAAAGGTGGTGTTTTCTATAACAAACTTTAGAGGGCAGTAATGAGTTTTTAATCCTCTTTTTAAGTGCGCCGCAATTATCTTTGCCGCGCACTTTTTGAATTTGGAACATCTTAGTATTCAGCTCCAAAGAAATCGAACGCAAATATTATTTGAATAAAGACTGGTTGGTACGACGGCCAATAGTCGCACCGCCGTAAAAAAAAAAAAAAAAAAACATTAAAAACGCGCGAACTACAGCCCGCGTTTTCGTTTATTCATTCATGGTTTTGTTCTCAAAAATGAGCTCTTCAAGTGACAGTAAAAGTATAGAATTAACTCCTGAAAGTATAAGAATTGACGCAAGAAATGTGATGGATAATTTATTCATAACTGCAAAAATGTCTCAAATGTAAATATATGTTTTTAGTTGTTTTATTATTAGATACTATTTAATTTCAATTTAGTTGTTACTTAATGTTTTATTAAATAATAATATTACAATAAAATATGAGGCATCTTTTATTTTCTCATAGTGGGTGATGAAAAGTAGAGTGTATCGCTCGGGCACAAAATATATTTTTGGCTCGGGCGACGTACTTTGAATCCCTCGCTACCTTCAGGATTCTACTAAAGAACCCTCGCTACGCTCGGGATTCTACTCTAGAATCCCTCACTTTGCTCTGGATTCAAAAATCGCCCTCGCATTGTATCATAAGTGAGCAAAATAATATTTTTACGGCGAGGGCGCTTTTTTGAATCCAGAGCAAAGTGACGGATTCTAGAGTAGAATCCCGAGCGTAGCACCCTCGCTACGCTCGGGATTCTACTCTAGAATCCCTCACTTTGCTCTGGATTCAAAAAAGCGCCCTCGCCGTAAAAATATTATTTTGCTCACTTATGATACAATGCGAGGGCGATTTAATATTTTTACGGCGAGGGCGCTTTTTTGAATCCAGAGCAAAGTGACGGATTCTAGAGTAGAATCCCGAGCGTAGCACCCTCGCTACGCTCGGGATTCTACTCTAGAATCCCTCACTTTGCTCTGGATTCAAAAAAGCGCCCTCGCCGTAAAAATATTATTTTGCTTTGCGGGAAATCGTTAACGAAAACATTAAATATAATTTCCATCATCAAGATCTTCTTCATCAACAATCCTTATAAATAAATCTCCCAACATTCTTACTATAAAAAGAGCAATAGAATCGAAAAATAAACTACGCAGAAAACCCTTCTGTAATGTAAATTGATTTGCCCTACAAAACTTTTCATTGAAACATGTGAGGTGTGTGAAAATATAGGACCAAAGTAGGGCAGAACATCCGTTATGTAGGTACCACTCTACTTTGGCTCTATATTCTTAGCTTAACCCCTATTTTGTAGCCAATACCAACAATGTCGTAGTTATAGTCTAGTTACTATTGTGATCAAGTAGTACTTACTTTAGTGTAGTGCACTGAAAATAGCCTCCAAGATTAAGTAATTATTCTTAAATACGACTGGCACATCCTGTTAAGTGAATCCCGCTACTATAACTATACTAATTATACTTCTTTTGACATAAAGGTTAGACATTTAAAACACCTTTTTTTCTCAAACATGCATGGAAATATTGTCATTATTTTAGAAAAAAGAATACACGAAGTATCGAATTTACGAAAAAAAGAAAATCAAATCCATTGCAGGTGCGTTTTTTGAATTTGGAACATTACAGCGCTCCAGCAATGTTGTATGAAACGGCGTGTTGGGGTTATTAAATACTCTTAGATTGGATCTCTTTTATCATTCTTGGCATACTAAAGTAAGTCTCTTTGCTTAGCAGAAATTGTGTTCATGTGGCTGTATAGCCATAAATGTGTTTGCCTTTCGGCACAGATGATAAATATAAAATTGGCGGCAAAGCTGAAAATTCGTCGCGATTTGTTATTTACATAAATAAATATAAATATAATAATTAAAATGAGTTCCAACGGTTCAGAGAGGAAATGGAGATTGATTGTACTCCACCAGATTTAAGCTCAGAAGCCAAATTGGCAATGGAAAACCTGCTACCAGCGAAGTCAAAAGAAAAATACATGAAAGTAGTAGTATGTTAGTAAGTATGTTTTATTTCCCTGCATTCTTTTGAGAAAAGTACTATAATTATATGCCTCGGCGGAAATGGCGATTGAATGTCTCGTATTAGTGAAGTCCTCGCCTACGGCTCGGCCGACAAACTCATACTCGACCTGCAATTGCCTATTTCCAGGCCTTTGCAATAATGTACTATTACAGTCCGTTCATCCGATTTTGACTTCTATTCCGTAGGTATAAGGATGGCATTAAAACCAAGAAAGTCGTTACAATACCAACTGTTTACTGCAGCTACAATTTGTCATGCGGCCAACGCAATAGAAGTCAAAATCGGTTGGACGGACTTTAAAAAAGGTTTATTTAAATAATCGAATGTTATTTTAAATGGAGTATAGCTAATATTTTTACCACATATAATTGTCACATTGTATTATATGTATACCTGGCCTTGTAAGAAGAATCTGAATACTAACATCATCCCAATATCAGAAAAAACAGGCCAAGTGCTTGTCGGACCACGCACAATGAAGGGTTCCGTAGTTGGGATGAATTTATCCCAAGAACAAACTTAACATTGTTTGTAGTTGGAAAAAAAAAAACACAGAACTTTTATAGGTTTTCCTGTAATTTATAAGTAAGGAACTATTTTCTGTATATTTTCGGATATAATGAGGGGATGGTGGGAAATCAAAAAAATATCTGAAATTCTTACATATATCTATACTCCATTTATTATAACATTAGACAAATAACTGTTCTCACCCTTTCGTTATTTCGATGTAAACGTTTAATAAACTCCGTTATTTCACGATAAATACAAAGCACTGTAATCTATTTACCATTTACATTAAAAAAATAACTCTAAAGTGCAGCAATTTCTACAATATTACACAATAACTGTCGTTATTTAGCCGTTATTTGTCTAATGCTAAATGGAGTATAGCTGATTTAATTTTTCCCTGTAGATACTTAGAAACACATGTGACATACTCAGTGCTACTCTTAATAGTAAATGGAGAATAGATACAGTTTGAAAAACTTTTTTATTAAATTTTAAAATTTTCTCCCCAAAAGTAAACCCCATATTCAAATATAATTAAATTATGTTACAAGTCCGTGTTTGGTTCACAGAAATCGATATGTGTACCAAACAACTCAATCGGTCAATAAGGTTAGGAGCAAATTAGTTGTAACTGACAGACAGACAGACAGCCACACGAGTGATAAGGGTTCCGTTTTTTCATTCCGAAGTATGCGAACCCTAAAAAAAAACACAATCGGAATAAAATACTTACCTATCTGAAATTGCAGAAGCAATTGCTAGGTTTAGAACCCACAATCTAACCTAAAAGTCAGGTTTTCTAACTTCCACTACATTTATAAATGTAACTAAAAGAAAAATAAATCACAACATATACAGCGTGTTATGGAAAAGGTATATCCATACAAACGGGGTGAAGAGTGTATCTGGTTCAGAATCTCTGTACGAAATTTCAGCTCAAAAGCACTAACTAGAAAATGCTTAATATTTTTTTTATTTCGATAGTTTATTAAATTTAAATCATAACAAACGTGTTACCGCCGTTTCTTTGTGTGTAGTTTATTGACACCGATCAGCTGACTTGGTCTAGTGATGTGTAGAATTCAATTGGAAACATTTGATTTTTAGTTAAATGTTTAACTTTTTATTTATGTAGGTATAGGTATTAAAAAATATTGCCCTGTAGTTTGTTATCACCAAAAGAATCCGTGCCTTTGATATGTATATACCCATTCCGTAACACGCTGTATATATAGATACCATTTTAAATGTAATAATATCTCATTACTGTTTCTAATGCGTACAAAGAGCGCCTGACCTCAATTTGAGAATAAAGAACAAAATGAAGCAATTATTTTAGTGCCCCAAAAATTATTTCCAAGTGATTAACAAAAAGAAACTAAAACTAATTTAATTAATAAACTTAGTTCATTTTGCAAAGAAATTGTTAAGACTTAGTAAGTTTCTATGTAATTGATTTGATCACTTTAAGGTCTCTGCACACAGCGGGCGCGGCGCGGCGGGACGGGACACCGACGCGACGCTGAGCAGTTGTAATGTACTAGATATTACGGACGACGCCACACAGAGCCGTCCGGCTCGACGCGACGTGACGCGACGCTCTGTGTGGCGTCGTCCGTAATATCTAGTATATTACAACTGCTCAGCGTCGCGCCGGCGTTCCGTCCCGCCGCGCCGCGCCCGCTGTGTGCAGAGACCTTTAGAGTTTTTATTAAAATTGTATTTTTATTTTAGAATCAATTTTCTTTTTCTTTCTTTATTTCGATAAATCCTTTTGGGGCACGAGTAAAATATTATGTCGATGTCTACAGAAAAGTTTGTAGTAATAAGTTAAGAAATAATGAGGAATTATTTTCTGCTACATATGCGTAGCACTCGTAGCATTCATCTTAGATAGATAGATAGATAGAATACTCTTTATTATGTACACCATAAAAATTACAGATATAAATGTAGAACTGTTACATAGGGTGTCACAATGGGCGGTCTTATCATCTTAGGCTCGTAGCAACGTCATCTTTAAAAATTACAAACTTTTTTGTATTCGGCTTCGCGCGGTTGTTGTTCGGTAAGTATCCTACGGTAACTTAGGACCGGGATAAAAAGTATTCTATGTCCTACCCCAGGTCATAGTCTACCTGTGGGTCAGCCATAAAAGCGTAGAACATATCTACGTTAAAAAAAAACCATGACTGTCTGCACACGCCATATGAAAAAGTCGAAATAAAAAAGTTGGCCGTCACGGGACGCTTGGCAGATGTGAAACATCTATGTTAATATTAGAATTCATCCATACTAATATTATAAATGTGAAAGTAACTCTGTCTGTCTGTCTATCTGTCTGTCTGTCTGTATGTTACGTTTTCACGCCTAAACCGCTGAACCGATCGTCATGAAATTTAACAGAGATATAGTCTGGGATATGGAGAAGTACATTGGTTACTTTTTTACGCAATAGCCGACATCCACGCGGGCGGAGCGGCGGGCAAAAGTTAGTAATTTATAAAAACCTATAAAATATGGAGTAAAATAAATAAATATACGCACGCGTTCACACAAGGGAGAGTCGATAGCGGTGACGTAGAGAGGCATGATGACATAACAGCGTCATGCTGTTTGCCGTCACGGCATATGAGTCGGTTTTACTGCCAAGGCGCGCCAATATTTTTTTTAATAATAATTTATAATAATCGTTTATTTATAAAAAGGGCACATTTACGATAAGTTTCACAACAATTAAAATAGAACACAGTTACAACGAAGCAACAAAATTCGATCGAAATAAAAACGGCCACATTCCTCTAGATCGCATATTATTGCTTCGTGTCTCAATATGAAACTTTATAAAAGGTATTAGAAAATTCTAGACACACTTACCGATACAGTTGATTGAGCCGTTTTTCATAATTCCTTCTTAGTCACGAGATAATATGTTTTTAAGGGAGTGGCACTAGTGGACTGGTGACAACGCTCTTAAACAATACTAAACGCATTGTACCACTCACTATGACCACTAAATCGCGACCTTATTCGGATAAATGACAAAGTTTTTAATTGTTTACTAAATACTCTTCCACTTAACCTGCTCAGAACAAACAGACGCGAACTTATGAATACAGATAACACCCAAAAGTTTCTCTGTGTTAATGTATGTAGCTCAGACAATACATACGAACTACGAATAAAAGGGATTGAAGCCCTATTTACACAGGAAAAACGTGACGATACATACATAATAATATATACCCTCATAAAACGATGGAATAATCTTGTTATGTTCCCAAAAATCCCTTTTGTTCGTAAACACGACGTCAAAAGAGTTTAAAAGAGTACCAAAGACAAAAATTCTTTACTGGTTCGAAATTCAAAAATATGCAGCAGTGCACACGGCAGTGGTATGCAACGCTCAGCTTGAATCGTTCGAGAATGTCGACTGAACGCATTTTCATTTTCAGTCGTCGCTTGGCCGCCGTACGGTGAGCACGTGTCGCTGAGAAACGAATGAACGTACCAATTCCGTTAATTGACGAATAAACGTGAGCTTATTAATTGGATTTACAGCGGTGTGATTGAGAAACAGGACGATTTACATAGAAATTGTATCGGTAAACGTGTTTCGATTAACCTGACGATTGTAATGATGAAATTTAAATTTTTGTATGTGATGTGTTGACATTGTGAGTTTTTTTATGTGTTTAGTGTTGTTTTGTAGATATGGTAAGTTGAGTTTCTACTTTTATTTTATCCAAAAATAAATAAAAAGTCAATATTAGTGGCTATATTGAAAAAATATACTACTAATGTGCCTGAATCTTCCTTTTATTGTCTTTAACAAGAAATAACACCTTTTTTGCCTTATATTGAGTGTGGTCAAAGATGTATTTCGTATAAAATAAGTAACATTGATTCGACATTAAATATTTATAGACATAATACGTGATTGATTCCTACAACATTTATAAAGGTACCATAGGCAAAAAGTCTTTGTAACACGATTTCTTACAGCTTCCCATTCTAAAAGGGGCTGGTCGGTACTAAAATCTATAATTTTTCGGTAGGTACTTTCAAGAAAACTTCCACCCTTCGACATTGTTATTAATGTAGTAAACTTTATCTTAATAGTTGTCGACACGACCGAAGAATATTAATGTGTCATTTTTTGTATCAGCCGCAAGAAACCCGTTTTTTAGTGTAGGATTATATGAAGACATGGGTTCAAGTCTGAGAGGATCTTTTTTAAACATTATGTATTATTTTGTTTTTATATGGTTCTAACAGATCGTTATAAACATGGTTTTTTATTGCGGTAGCTGTTTTAGTTATTTTATCAAAAGGCTTTTTTTTTGGGATACATAGTTATTTAGTTATCACAGAAATAGTGGGTCTAAACTGGAAGTAGAGATGGTGATAATGCTTGGAGTGTGAGAATTGTAAATTATCACAGAAATGATGTTTGGAATGTTGTATTATATGGTTACCTACATTTAATTGTCATTCAACAATATTACAATAAATGGGACGTGTTCTTAGTCTAGATTTTAGCTTGTTCGATTAATTATTGTTTTGTTTGCATAGAACAGCATATATTCTGCATATACAGTACTCTCTGTGTTAAATAGTAGGTATATATATACATGAAAAAACGAATGATTGAAACAATAATTGAATTTTGACAAGAAATTTGATTTTGGTGCCTCGATTTTTTCGAGGAATAAAATCTTCTACCAAATACGGAGCTATAGACATTGCTAGTTGATGATCAAACACTTGAAAAAAATCCTACGAGGGATAAGTCCTACGTAATAACAAGTTTATTTTTATTTTTATTTATTGCTTCAGTTTACAAAAAAAAAAAAAAAGGTTTAGTATTTGGAGCTTTCTTTTAAGTAAATAATGCCTGTGTTAGAAAACTCCGCTCATCCATAGTACAGCATAATTACTTAATGTAGTAACAAAACCGTTCGTACTTAAAATGTCAAATAAAAATAAGTATATTAGTGAGAGTATGATTCGAGCGTAAATACCTGTGTGTAGACTTGTAGAGTGTCTTTATGTGAGAATGTATGCGAGAGTGTATGTGAAAGCATTCAGATTAAGCGTACCGTTTCAACCCAATACGATAAAACTTTTCGCCCTTACGAGTCAGTCGCACCGAAGGGGGCATTTTGTAACAAGATACGCAGCAATTATCCTGTGTATCGACATCTAATTAACACTATTTGGTATACAATTTAATACTGTTGTGCTATTTCATGCATATTTATAGAATTACCAGAATTATCATTAATTAATTAAGCAGTTTCAATTAGTGGTTAAATAGTTCTGGAGACTAATTTACAAGTGATATATGGTTTAGAATAGATACATTTCAGCAGATATCTGTACCTACCTACATAATGGTTCATTTGAATTGGGTATAATGGGGTCCCTAGACGGCCAAAATTTCTTGATAAGCACAAGTTTTTGGTGCTTGTCCATCGATTGTGACCGTTTATAACGAAGCTTGATGTGCTTGACTAGCAAACTACGTCTCCATAATACCAGGGGGCCAAGTCTACTAATGTACAAACTTTGCAATGGTCTCTTCATTGTGAGTTTTTGAGAGATTTGCCATACAAACACTGTCAAATAATCACAATGAAGAGATGTTTATGTAGTAGACTTAGGCCCCTGATGAAATTTTTTCTTTTGCAATAGTTAATGAAAAATGAATGTGGATGCTTGACAAGCATGCTTGACGATACGTCAAGCCTCATCAAGCGTGCTTGTCAAGCACGTAAATGTTTGTCAATTTTTTTTGACCGTCTAGGGATATTAGTTTTTACATTTAGATAACTACTTAGCCATAAAAATACTATTAAAACTCAGTTATGATAAACAAAAGTAATTATAATAAACTAGCTTAATCCCGCGACTTCGTCCGCGTGAAATTAATACATATACTATTAGATATATACATATTGTGAGTTTTACCGCACGATACGCGTACAGTAAAACTCGCATTGTGGCCAGGTGAAGACGTAAAATTGGGTACTCACCACGGGCAGTAAAAAAGAAAGCCTTCTTTCGCATATTTACAACCCTCGCCTGCGGCTCGGGTCACAAATACATACCTACGATTTCGGGCTTTCTTTATTTTACAGCCCTTGGTAAGTAATGTACTATTATTATATTAATTTAAGGTCTCTGCACACAGCGGGCGCGGTGCGGCGGGACGGGACGCCGACGCGACGTTGATCAGTTGTAATGTACTAGATATTACGGACGACGCCACACAGAGCGTCGTGTCACGTCGCGTCGAGCCGGACGGCTCTGTGTGGCGTCGTCCGTAATATCTAGTACATTACAACTGCTCAGCGTCGCGTCGGCGTCCCGTCCCGCCGCGCCGCGCCCGCTGTGTGCAGAGACCTTTAGTAAAAAGCTGTTATTTTTACATTATAAACAGACACTTCAATTTTATTTATTTGATGTATCGATGAGTCGGATTAAAGGACCAATTCTAGCTATTTCAGGTAACTATCGACCAGAGAAACACGATAAACTTAAATCACAGTGATGTGTACTTAATTACACAAATGAGATGTTCACGTTCGATCCGAAAATAACTGAAGTACTCTTTGCCGGCTGTCAATACGATATCAATTGTCGACGACAAAGCACCAGCTGCTCCAATTGATGACTTAATAAAATGAGAATATAACAGCCGTGTTCTGAATGCTTGCAATTTGCGACAACGGGATTTAGGGGGTGAGAAGGGGGGGCAGGGGACTGCCTCTTTGGTCTAGTGAAAAGAAAGAAATAAAAAATAAAAAATTTTACTCAGGTAAACCAGGGTCACCGGTGTCCCACCCGTTAAAACAGTAGACGCAAAATGCCATAATATGGTGGATTTGTCGATAAAATTGATCATATTGCTTCGCCTTAACAGGTCGGACACAGATGACGAGACACACTGTATACCGTGTGGCGTGGTGTTTCAGAAAATAAATAAAATGGTATGGTTGCACAAGAAACAAAGGACTGTCATCAATAAACGATAGATGACTGTATCACAATTCATGTCAATGAAACATTTAAATTGATCAGTGGTCTCACGCGCTAATGCTTTCCCAAGTCGGACAAGATGTTATTGGGTTTTTCTATCTAGAATTTCTCAGCTGCAGCCCGGAGTCTTGATTTGTGCTCAGCTGATGGCAATATATACATACGTAACCTGAGTTTGTTTCGCCATTTCTTCTCAGGGATAGTCAGATAGGAAATGTCGACTTCCCCAAGCTTGTTTATATATTTTTTATATGACGTGTAAAAGTGATTCCGATATCCTATTTACAGAATAAACGATTTCATTTCATTTCATTTCATTTCATTTCAACATACATAATCAACTTAAATTGTTTACTTACTTACTACTTAGTCTTTTTATTTGATAGCTAAAGTCAAAGTCAAAGTATTTATACGTGCGATTTTTGATGATATTTCAGGCCTTACAGATATTTTATAGATACTAAAAAATCTACCCTTTAATTTAACAATATTAAAAATTACATAAGACATTATACGACAATATACGACATTATACATAAGACATTATACGACATTATATAAGACATTATACGACATTATACATAAGACATTATAGACGATACGAACTCGCAGTTAACTCGCAGGCTTTTCCCAAAAATAAAAAAGTCGCTTTTATCGAGCCTAGCGGTGGACTCACTGTTGGACACAGTGCTCACTTTCCTCTCACAAGTGCCATCACGACACGCGCGAACTATAGCGAAATAACGAGTTTTTACATACCACATCAGCCCATAAGTTTCCCATTGCTGGGGCACAGCCCTCCTCTCTGTAAGAGGGAGTGGGCCGTAATGTAAAACGCGGGCCCTGTGCAGATTGGTACATGTCACAGTCATGTTTTCGCATTTTTGCTTCTAGGACACTTCCTCAAGTTTTTTTTCTTCACCGTTTCGAGAGCAGTGGCGATGAAATTATTTACACAAACTAAAGCCTTTTTATTTTTGTCGCTGAGAAATGTTTTACGCATCCCCGCTCGTGGGGGACGAGACGGGGTATGTGGGACTCCTGTCGGAATGACAGTATACCCACTAAAACTCAGCGGTGTTCCCACATCGCCGTGATTGGAGGGCCATGGGAAACCAGCTCAGCCTTTACATCCACATCCCTTCCGGCGCAAGCCCGCCTAGATGGCGGGCCCCGCATGCCTCTCCCCCCGGCTGGGGGGCTACGAGAATGGCCGGGAACACCTGGCCATTCCCGTCCGGCACTGGTGGAAGCCTGTGCAATGCAAGCGAGGGTGCCCCCGTACCCGTTGCCTACTGGCCTCCACCTGGGAGGTGTCGGAGATGACTGTCATACTGACGTCTTCTTCGACCCCTCCTCCGCCTTCGCAGCGGCGCCGCGTGAGGATCTTCCTCCCGCGCGCGCTCCGCCGCCTCCTTCTGGGACATGAAGTGTTCGCAGAAAAAGGCGACTGCCGCCCAGGACACAAAGTAAAGTCTGGGTTAAGCTGGCAAACTCGTAAGTCGGGGCCATTACCACTGTCCCACCACTGCTCTCCGATGGCAATAGGCTACCCTTATCACAGGGGACTTAAACAAAACTAGCGAAATGTGGGTATACACCTCTGCCCAACCCTTTGAGGAAACAAGGCGTTATGTTATGAGTGGATAGAGAAATGAAATGTTCTTTAGTTGGAAATAGCAGCGTATCTGCGAATAGTAACCGCAGGTTGCGTCTCTAAGGACCAATTATTTTATTGGTGCAGTAGTGAGTAAACGGGTAACGGGTTTTGATAAAACTTAAACTTAACACCTTAAAATAAATTGAATGCTGGTTCAAATATTTTTATTGTTAAGGTCTATTTTAATTTTATTTGGATAGAACTGTTCATTCAAATGCGTGATTTTAACTGAATAAATTGTTTTAATCTAATTCAATTTTGTATAGAATGTAATTTTCTTTCGTCTATTTTATTAGAAGTTGAAACAATTTATCGCTCTATCTCGAAGTTTTCTTTGTAAGACTTATAAGTTTGTTCGTCAGTCTGCGGTAGAAAGAAGTTCGGTAGATAGATAATGATTGACACATTATTCCATTTAAATAAATGACTATTAAATAGCAAAAAAAAATATGGTAATTTAACTGTAGGTAGTAACGGAACGTTTGACAGCTGTCATTGGGAGAATGTCTTGACAGCTGTCATATTGACATACAGACTAGAGATAATTTAAGATTAACTCACTACCTTATTAAAAACGTGTAAAACAATATTAAAATAATATAGACTTAAAATATAACTTGTTTCATTAACAAACAACAAACAAGACACTACCTATGACTACGAAATAATTTCGTCCTCTCAGTTTGGTAACAACTTGCGACGTGACACAGGTTGACATGACAAATATTTGTTTTTCCTGCCACTTTTAGAACAAAAAAGAAAATAATACGAACTCATACATTTTTGTATGAATGTATAGCCAACTAATTTACCGTAACTGGAATAACTTATAGGTACGGTCAGTTACCACAATTAGCTGACCCACCCTTGCATAAATGGTTGAGATTTTTTTGAATACGGATCGATAGAATTTTATAATTCTTAATATAATTTTAAATACCTATACGAAATCTACTCAAAACTAGAAAAAAATGAAAATTGTACGATTTGTTAGTAAAATAACCTCAACCATTTGAGCAAAGGGGGGATCAACTAATTGTGGTAACTGACTGTACCAGAAAAACAATTAGTAAAAAGATACGTAAGTACGCTATTTTTTGCATAAAGGCTCCTACAAACAGGCGCGACACGCGACGCGACACAAAGGTACCAAGTGTCGCGCGTCGTTGGTGCCTTTATGTCGCGTCGCGTGTCTGTTTGTAGGAGCCATTTTAATAATGCTTAGTGCCCGAATCAAAGGACGTAAGTTTTTAGAACAGTTTGAAAGAGGTCAAGGTCTAAGTTGAGGTTGAAGAAGTCAAGTTATTATATCCAATAATGTTCAGTAACCCTTTTTATAGGTCAACTTTAATGGAAACTTACATTTAATTGACAGCTTGATTGACTTTAATATTACGTGCCGTTGGTTTGATTCCAGTTTTCCTACAAATAGTTTTCTTGGTCTGAGTAATTGTGTTTGTGAGTGTTAGGAAGAATAGGGATGTGTCCTGGGTAAAAAAGAAAAGAAAAACTGTTTAGTCCGCCAATCATATAATAAAAAAAAAAATTGACACGTATTTTTTGCTTTATCATATTAATAAAAAGCGGCCAAGTGCGAGTCGGACTCACCCATGAAGGGTTCCGTAGCAGCAAGTAACATAATTATTATTTACGCACCTATTACAGATTTATTATTAGAAAATAATGGTTCAAGGTTATGCATAAGGTTTATGTTTATGATATTAAATGTTTTATTTTTATTTTTGTGATTGAATGAAAGGTAAATTGCGGTTTACGATTTATGACGTATTAAAAAAAAACTACTTACTAGATCTCGTTCAAACCAATTTTTGGTGGAAGTTAACATGGTAATGTACATCATATATATTTTTTTTTAGTTTTATCATTCTCTTATTTTAGAAGGTACAGTTACACACACACATTTGATCACTTTGGAAGTGGCTCTCGCGCAAACTATTCAGTTTAGAAAAAAAATATATTAGTAACCAGAATATCATTTTTGAAGACCTATCCATAGATACCCCACACGTATGGGTTTGATGAAAAAAAAAATTGAGTTTCTTTTCCAAGTATGGGGAGCCCCCAAAATTTTTTGTTTTTTTTTTCTATTTTTGTATGAAAATCTTAATGCGGTTCACAGAATACATCTACTTACCAAGTTTCAACAGTATAATTCTTATAGTTTCGGAAAAAAGTGGCTGTGACACACGGACGGACAGACAAACAGACAGACAGACATGACGAATCCATAAGGGTTCCGTTTTTTGCCATTTGGCTACGGAACCCTAAAAATGACTTAGATAAAACACATTAAACTTGGGGTGTGGGGGCTCGTTAAGTCACAGCTACGTATAAAATCTACTGAGAAGTGGCGTCATACCACATTTGAACTCAATGTATCGCCGTAATGTTTTGATTACGTAAAAAAAGAAAAAATACGTGTCCAATATTTTTTAATAATCTACATGACGGACAAAAAAATTTTTTGTCATCATCCCTATTCTATGTAAAGGGCAAAGTTACATTTACGGCTGTCATTCATAGATCTTTGACAGTCGATTCAGGTAGTCAGAAGCTCAAGTCTGTCAAACAGCCTTACCAAGGGGTTCCGCGTTACCCAGTTACTGGGTTGGTGTGGAGGTCAGATAGGCAGTCGCTTCATGTGAAATACTAAATACTGGTATTCAGCTGTATTCGTTCAGACTGGTAGCTGACCCCAACATAGTTGGGAAAAGGAGGCCGATTGTTTGGGCAAAGTGACGTTTAAGATTTTATAAAAGATATATAGAGGTATGAGGAACAGGGGGTAAAGTTCACTTATCCTCTATTGAACAGGGACGATCCTCCGACCAGATGGGTATTGTGTCTGGCGGGCAACTGCCGAACGGTTGATGTCGGAATGTTGTATAAATGCTAGTCGCGCGGTAAATTCTGATAGCGCGATGCAGGATTTGTGACGTCAGGTTTTTGATGCGTAGTTCGCATGTGGCGTTGTTGATACCGCGACATGACTTTTTCAAATCTACTATTTCCCAAGTTTATCTTAGATACCACTGATAACGTGGACGGAATAGATCCTCAAGAAATCTGGACTTATAATTAATACTAGCCGCTGTCCGCGGCGTCGCCCGCATGGCTTTTTCTAAAATAAAAGCAGCCTAAGTTACTCCTTATAAATCAGCTAAATCCCATCAAAATTGGTCCAGCCGTTTCCGAGAATAACTGGAACAAACAGAAAGATTTTTGTTATTATATTCATATGCATTTAGTAAAAAGCTGTTATTTTGACATTACAAACAGACACTTAAATTTTATTTATTTGTATATATATTTTTTTTTTCTTCATTGTTCTTTTTTTCTGTTGTTTCCCCAGCTGTAAAATAAATCTGACCAACGAGAAAAAAAAATCTTGTTGGAGATACTAGTCTGACCCTCAAACTGACCACTGGGAAAAACCCGATAAGTATGGAATCGCCAGCCAATCTCAAGCAAGTGTGATGAACAAAGTTCATGCATTCTCTGCAAGCGAAGAAGCCTTTTTCCTGCATTGGAACAGTAATAGTCTAGTATTATTTGGTCAAAATTAAATTAAAGAACTATATATATATTGTTTTAAAGAACTATATTCGTCCTAGAACCAAAAATACGAAGATATGTGACATCCGCCAACCCGTACTGAGCCCGCGCAGTGTATTATGGCCCACTCACTCCCTCTCACACAAAAGGGGGCCTGTGTCTTAGCAATGTTATTTATTATCTACACCCATGCTATAAATCCTATATAAAAGTTTCTAAAACAGTTAGCGTATTGCCAACATTAAAGGCCTCTGCACACAGCGGGCGCGGCGCGGCGGGACGGGACGCCGACGCGACGCTGAGCAGTTGTAATGTACTAGATATTACGGACGACGCCACACAGAGCCGTCCGGCTCGACGCGACGTGACGCGACGCTCTGTGTGGCGTCGTCCGTAATATCTAGTACATTACAACTGCTCAGCGTCGCGTCGGCGTCACGTCCCGCCGCGCCGCGCCCGCTGTGTGCAGAGACCTTAAAACAACCGATGTCATATTAACCATAATATCATCCAAACGAGTGTTATAATGTTGTACTAAATTTAATTATGCAACTCCTTTGCGTTTTCAATCCCTTCCTTACTCATCAAACAGCCACATTTCTGAATTTCAAAAAAATAACATTGTCATGCACGCGCGTTTTACTACCACAGCGCCGTAATAAAAATAAAAAACTTATAGGTTACTAGGTTTTGCCCGCGGCTCCGCCCGCGTCGGATGTCGGTTATCGCGTAAAAAAGTAGCCTATGTGCTTCTCCATATCCCAGGCTAAAAATATCTCTGCCAAATTTCATAACGATCGGTTCAGCGGTTTAGGCCTGAAAACGTAACATACAGACAGGTAGACAGACACAGACAGACAGACAGATAGACAGACAGACAGACAGACAGAGTTACTTTCACATTTATAACATTAGTATAGATTCGAGTTCACGTCGCATCCCGCCATTTTTGTTGTTATTGCAAAAATTTATATGTTTGTTGTTTACAAAAATGAGTGATACAAGCTTTGATAGCACACCACAAGATATTTCTAATGCAGCAAAGGACATTTCTAACCAATTATTACCAGAAAATTCGAGGAAAATACATGAAAAGGCGTACCAAGATTTCATGAATTGGAAAATATCAAATCAAATCAAATCAAAATATTTTATTTCACATAAACCTACATGGGCACTTATGAAACGTCAGAAGCTAGGTGCACGGTTCCAATTAGTCGTTTCCTATGGAGAAGAGCCGGCAAGAAACTCCACGGTTACTCTTTTAAAAATAATTGGCTTTACAATATTATTAAATAACAGTGATAATAGGTATGGGAGGACAGTGTAGGCCTTTCAACAATTACCAGGTACTTAACAAAATAGAAAACCGCCAACAAATCTACACTCTACTAGGCCTACAACGTTCTCACATTCACAAAATATAAAATAATCTAAGTATATAAAATATTAATGACATGATTGCAATTGCAACTACAGTAACATATCTGAATAAATATCATGTCCACAAAAGCCACTAATAAAGAATTGGAATTCGATTTGTAGGTAAATAATGAAAAGATTATGTCAAGGAAGTATGTAAAAAAATATTTAATAGTTCTAAATAAACATCGTTATTTGGGAGCAGTTAATAGACATTGACATAGTTATGTTGTTTATGAGGTACCAGAGAAGTCACATGTGCAGAAGGAATTATTGCCAAACTTCCTTGTCTTCAACGTAGTCTAGTTAGTCTAGTTTTATCTTATAATCTAATATTCTTCAATTCTACTCGTAATATCAAAGAGTAGATAACATGGGTGTATATAAAGTTTTGTATGCAACTGTACATAATTAGGTATTCAAACACGAGTGTGGGTTTATCACATGAGACAAAGCCGAGTGTGATAATAGTATCACATGAGTGTGACCCTTATTATATAACAGTTGCATAAATAAATAATATTCACTATATTACTAAGTTGTAAAAAATTATAATCGACCTGCAGAGACCAGTCCTTAAAATAAATTATTATAATTCCTATTAACAATAATTTACCCTAGAGACGTAACTTAAATTATCATTTCATTTGATTAAGTCAAATAAATCATCAGATAAATCGGTGCTGATAAAGATATATCGGTTAATAATACCTATTAATGGAAATATTAATGAACCAATAAATGCTGTGTGGGCGTATCAAAGAATAATATTGCTAACCTTTGTTACGCAATTGTTTAGAGCGTACCTAATATTTTATTATCGAAGGTGAATTACTAAGGGCATGTATTTAATCGAACGTCTAAATAATTAATTACAGGGTGGGGATTTAGTCACCTGTATTCGGCTGATATCTGAAATACAGATATTTTATATCTAGTTCGGACACAGATGTTTAACTTCTGATCATAGAATAAAGTGTTTTATTTGTGTATCACCATATTATTTAAATGTCTGTATATTTTTGAACAAATAAATAATTATTATTATTCTTTAAGGGGTTGACTCTAATCCTCATACTAAACAACTTTCGCTATGAAGAAAATATAAACATCGTGATTTTTTTTTTTTTTTTTAAATTGCCATGAACACAAACAAATTTCCAAAAAAAAATCCTATACGACAGTAGACAGACTATTTCGATGAATGTATGAAAAGTTTTTTTGATGTGAATCATCTATAGACGCGCCCATGGATGTTTCATATCAAAAAAAAAAAAAAGCTGATGCCCGCAGTGGCCCACCCACGTGGCTTTTTCTAAAATAAAAGTATCCTCCACTTACTCCTTAAAATATTAGCTGTCTGTCAGTAAAATTCCCGTCAAAATCAGTCTAGCCGATTTGGAGATTAGCCGGAACAAACAGACAGACAGACAGACAAAAATTTTAAAATTGATTTTGTGTTATAAGTACCATATTTACTTTCATATGAATTTAGTAAAAATCTGTTATTTTGACATTGCAAGTTATTTTATTTATTTGTATAGATATATAAGATGTATCTATTCATACACGAAATATATTAAGAGAAACATTTAAAGGTGGTAAAAAAGCCATAGCAGCGATTTTTTTTTTTATCGAAGTGTTTTATATTTTATACATGAATGAATGAATGAATGAATAAGCTTTAATTAATTAATTCCATACAAGTAACATTAACAATTATTAACAACAGTAAATCATTAATAATCAAAAATCAATAAATAATTCAATTAAATTAACAATAACTAACAATAATCATTAACAATCAATTAATCAATAAATAATTCGAGAAAATCAACAATAGCAATTTAAAAAATAATAAACAATAATAATAAATTCCATCAAATTAGTAATAGCAATAATAATCGTTTACTACTTTCACCAGATTGATAGCATTTAAAATCATTAAAAAATAACAAACAATAAATAATTCCATCAAAGAACATTAATAATAAACCATAACCAAGGATAATAATCATTAAAAAACAATAAATAATTCGATTAAATTAAAAATAATAAATAATAATAAGTAATAATTAGCGAATAGTTTACGCTGTTACTCGTACTTTTGTATGGACCCCCTTCGGGTAAAAGCCTCCTCCAAAGATTTCCACTTCTCCCTGTCCTTAGCCCTCTCAAGCCATTCTCGACCTACGACTTATGAATTTAGTAAAAATCTGTTATTTTGACATTACAACTACACTTCAATTTTATATATTTGTATAGATATATAAGATGTATCGATTCATACACGAAATATTTTAAGAGAAACATTTAAAGGTGGTAAAAAAGCCATAGCAGCGATTTTTTTTTAATTGAATTGTTTTATATTTTATACATAATTATTATAATTTTAAAATTGCTTGAGACATTTTGCAAAAAAATCTTTACTTACTTTTTTTTTATTCTATGAACAACCCGCCCGGACGCGGCGACTGTGGTAGCATGAGCGCGGTGCCTTTTGATAATGAATCATCATATCAAGTAATTTCATTTTTTTTTTTTTAACAATATACTCAGATTAAAAAAAAATCGTTTCCATGGCTTCTTTATCACCTGTAGGTGTATCTCTTAAAATATGATGTTTTTGAATAGATACACCTTATATAGATTATTAATTCAGTGAACTATAATTGGACGTTAGAGGTCTTAACGGTTAAAGGAAGGTACTCAGCTTTAAGAGGGTTGGTTCCCATCATTAAAAAATCAACCTTATCTTTGTAGAGTCACGGATCTTTTTTCAGTGAAAGAATCAACCGTTAGGACCTCTTTGGTATAATATATAACTCATCCCTGACCACAACTTGGGCTGAGTCCTTTCTGCTACTACGTCCAATTATACTAAAACTGATTAGATTTACGCAGAAATTCAATCCAATCAATGTGCCTAACCTTTTCCTAACTATGTTGGGGTCGGCTTCCAGTCTAACCGGATGCAGCTGAATACCAGTATTTTACATAGAGCGACTGCCTATCTGACCTCCACAACCAGTAACTGGGTAACACGATACCCCTTGGTAAGACTGGCTGTCAGACTTTTGGGCTTCTGACGACCCGTAACGACTGTCAAAGATCCACGAATGACAGCCGGGACCAACAGCTTAACGTGCTTTCCGAGGCACGGAGGAATCTCAGTATGTAAAGATGGTCACCCATCCACGGACCAACCTCGGCAAGCGTAGCTTAACCTGCCGGATCGACCCGTGCGGCTGTTCCCTAGTAGCATTTTTTGTTGGCATTTAGTTGGGCCACTTACAGAAAGATAAAATTAAGCATAGATTCCCTCATTTCGATATGTGCACATTATAAAGACTCACACTGTGTATACCTGAATCAATATGCGTAGCCTTTTCCCAACCATGTTGAGGTTACAACCCACTGTCTATCTGACCTCCACAACCCAGATATTGGGTAACACAATATCCCTTGGTACGACTGGTTGTCAGACTTTTGGGCTTCTGATTACCCGTAATGAATGTCAATGATCTACAAATAACAGCACGGACCAACGGCTTAACGTGCTTTCCGAGGCACGAAGGGTCTCGATATAACCAAATACCTAATAGTAGGTGTATTTCTGGTAACAAATCTGTCTACATATAATAAAATCGTTTTGTATTTATTTTGGCCCTACATTTTTTATGCGACAAGCAATACAGGGGGCTGTATAAAAACAGTTTTGTTTGCAGAAACACAAAAAAGACAGAAGGACCATTTTTAAGTCTTTGAACTCCTTAAATCCTGAGTTGAGCCACACGATTACTGACAAATGCTTGCACTGACTGGACAGGTCCACTCAAAATTGTGTGGTTTTTTCCTCAAAATACCATTTCAGACACGTATCTACATGGTACTCACATGACATGACCAAGATTATGTCTGGACTTTAAAATAAACTTTGACCCCTGAGTTTTTTTTTTTGCCATTTCTTCTCAGGGGTAGTCAGATAGGAAATGTCGACTCCATCTAGGTTATTTAAAATATATATATTTTAAAATATCAAATTAATTAGGTCATACATTATTTACATTAGAATAAAAGTTACAATAACACGTCAAACACCGAGTCAAATAACCCGCCCCTAACTGTTCCCAGCGCAAAAGTGCCCATAACGCTTGCTGCATTGCCAAGCTGGATGGCAATGGCTAACCTTTGCACCAAGAATGAGCCGGAGCGGGAGTCACCCGTTTTGTCACGTAGCTTGAGCCCTATCTCACTAATGAGCTTCTTGGCCTCAGTGCACCAACAACTCATGGTCTCAATATGGTCTCATGGTATATATATACACCGTGGCATTTTAGTCGTCTTACAAAGACAGCCCACTTCATGTATCCAATGACTACTAAACATTCATAAAAAAAAAAAAAAAATTACGAACATTTGTTTTTTTTTTTTTATTACTTATGACACATTACATAGTTTAAAACACCCTGTTACGAGTGCAGTCCGAGCCTTGTGTTACAAGTGCGGCAAGGAATGGAGCAGTGACATCTTTATCAGAGTTCATTCAACCCTAACGCAAAAATGTGTTTCTTACTATTGCAACTTAAACTTAATCTAAATCCATTCTGCGGCGCCCTTGTATCACAAGGCTCGGACTGCACTCGTAACAGGTTGTTTTAAAATATGTCATGCGACATAATTAATAAAAATAAAAGAAATTCAAATGTTCAAAAAACTTTTTTTTTTTACAATTTTTTATTTTTATTAAATGATTAGTAGTCATTGGATACATGAAGTGGGCTGTCTTTGTTAGACGACTAAAATGCCACGGTATATATGACGTGTAAAAGTGATTCCGATATCCTATTTACAGAATAAACTATTTCATTTCATTTCATAAACCTGCTCAAAAAATAACTCACCGCAGACACTCCAAGCGATGGTTTTACGTGAAAGCATTTTATGCCTCCAGTCTCTAATTTCAAACCCTAAAATGCATGAATTCGTCAATTGTAGCTTGTGTGTAGGTACAAGCTCGTTCGATTTGTCCTAAAGTACACAATGACATGACACTTCAATCAACTGCTGGCGTTAATTTTGATTTTGAGTCCAGATTGAGCTCCAGTAGCTTACAGCCTTTGACTACATTGTGATGCCACAATTGATTCGCATTTGTTTTGATGTTTTGACCGTGAGTGGGTAATAGTTATTTATGCAACTGTTGTATAATAAGGGGTATTAAAACATGAATGTGGGTTTATCACACGAGGCGAAGCCGAGTGTGATAATAGTGTCACATGAGTGTTTTAATACCTAATTATTACAGTTGCATACACGAATTTATCTACACCCATGACATGGGCCCTCTACAAAAGGTTCTGAAACAGTTTTTGCAATACTAATATCGGAACAAAAATGGCGGGATATGACGCTATGGTATAGTTTAGTGAAATGCGCGTGCGTGACAATGTTCTTTTTTTGAAATTCATAAAGATACTACGAATTGAGTAGTGAGAATGGAAGGGAGGATGATGATCCCTTCCTTACTCATCAAACAGATGAGTAAGGAAGGGATTATCATCCTCGTAAAAGCAAAGAAGTTGCATTATGAAATTCAGTAGAACATTATAACTCCCGTTTGGATGCTATTATGGTTACTATGAAACTGGGTGTTTTAATGTTGGCAATAAGCTAACTGTTTCAGAAACTTTTATAGAGGATTTATAGCATGGGCGTCGATAAATTAATTTAGTAGCAGCTGTTTGTAATACAAAATCACAGGTTATTGCTTTTGAATCTAAACTACGTAGATACTCATTTATATGACAAGTTTTTAACCAGTGCGCAATTCAGTTTCGCAATTCAATCAGTAATAGAACACATTAATATTATTTGTTAAAAAAAAAATATTGACCACTTGAAATCAGCAAAATACGGATACAATCTATTCGTAATAATATCAATGAGCGAGCGCACAGCTGATAGGTACCTACTACTGCGTTCCGCTTCACAGACCGCGCCGCCGGCGCGTTAGCCCGCTTCTACACGTCCGTTGTTTTCATCGGACAACGGACCGGTTTTTTAGCCGGACTTACAGTGTTGCATGGCTTATAATGAATGCGTGTAAATGCACCGGATGCTGGATCGGTTTCCAACTCATACAAATATGAAATACATGGTCCGTGGTCCGATGGAAAAAACGGGCGTCTATAAGCGGCCTTACGCAACGAGTATCCATTATACCAGTTTCAAAATAAACATCTTTTGATAACGATAACTTCATTTTTTGTACTAAGACATATCAAAATAAGAATCAGGTGTATAATAAAACACGTTTATGTTTAAATTTGTCAAAATTTTCGCATTGATTAAAAACTTTTCCTGTATAATGTATTGTTCTCTAGTCTCTGAAATTTCATAATAAGCAGCCCGGAGTCTGGATTCGTGCCCGGTTGATATCAATAGGCTCGCTCCTTATTACATGGGACATGGGTTTTGAGTCCAGATCGAGCTCCAGTAGCTTACAACCTTTGACTACATTATGCATTGCCATAGTTGACTCGCATTTGTTTTGATGTTTTGACCGTGAGTAGGTAAATTAATTTAGTAACTGTGTGTAATACAAAATCACAGGTTATTCCGGTTGAATGTACTAAATTACATAGATACTCATATGAATAAAAATGTGTAATGTGGAACTCTCTGCCAGCGTCTGTGTTCTCTTCTACTTATAACTCGTCTCCCTTCAAAGCAAGAGTGAACAGGTATATTCTAGGCACACTCGTTCCATCATAGACCTCATACATCGTTTTCAAAAAGGTGAGATCGAGATAAAGAGCAGGCCCAGTAAGTAACAAAAAAAAAGAAGTATTTTTCTCTAGTCTCTAGACTCTGGAGCAGCATCGGTCTAGCCGTTTCGGAGATTAGTCGGGACGAAAACACAGGCAACAATTAAAAAAAAAAAATTGTTGTAAGTACCGTATATACTCTCATATGCATTGAATAAAAAGCTGTTATTATGACATTACAAACACACACTTCAATTTTATTTATTTGTATAATATCCATAGTTATAAATGTTTGCACATCACACCATTACAGTTTACCAAAGAGTTGTATGTTTAATGTCTACTTATGGCGGCATTTACAACACCACATGCGATGACCTGACGTCACAAATCCTGCATCGCGCAATCAGAGTTTACCGCGCGACTAGCATGTATACAACATCCCGACATCAACCGTCGGGCAGTTGCCCACCAGACACAACACCCGTCTGGTCGGAGGATCCCCCCTTTTCAATAAGGATAAGTGAACATATAACCATCACCCTGTTCCTCATACCTCTCTAGACTTATGTTCTTTTGAAAGTCAAAATTAACGAACAATAGAGAATTGGGCATACCAAAACGTAGTGTGCTTTTTTGACCACAATCTGGATTGGTCCTTCTACCTTAATTCCTTGGTGACGAAACGCCCCACCCTTTGTGCGAGAGTATGCTATAAATAAAGGCGACTAGATGTCGAGTGGTCGTACGTGTAGTGGGGCGTAGTTTTCTCTTTATATCGGATAGTCCTGAACGGTCAGTAAAGTTGTATTGTCTTTATTTTGTCCGCTTTTTTGGTTGGCTAAAACTTTCGGTGCTTCGATGTTGGGCTAAGTTGGAAAACAATATTGCCACGAAGCTATAAAAATTGTACTTTGGTATAAGGAACAAACAATAGCTAAAAGTTGAGAAGTAAGGGTTAGGATCCACACCTAGTGGTAGTTTTAGCTTCAGCTGAATGGTTCGAAGCGACATATGTATGCTTTACTTGTGGTAACCAAGTGTACAAATACACTGTGAATTGTGTGGATAACAGAAGTAAAGCGCGCGTCGCTTCATGAGATGGAAATACTATACTGGTTTTGTTACCACTGACGTACAGCAAATTTTAGAGGAAATAGCGGGTTTGGGAATCATTGTCACGAGGTATTTGATGAGGAATGGGGTAATACCGACAGTCTGTACTGCCTAATTGTGCATAATGTGCATCATAAATAGGTAACAAGTCCCATGTTTGTCGTTTCATAGCTGACTATTCTAGATGCGTATTTAATGAAAGTGTACATCTAAATAAAAAACCGGTCAAGAGAATATTTGAGAAATAATTATTTGAGGTTCACACAAAGAGGCAACATCATTATTAGAGTTTAGTAATATTTGAGGTTCGATTAGCTACCGGCGATCGTTACGTCCAAGTTGCTCGCAGTAATTGAATGCAGTTAGGTTTTCAATTATGTAGTAGGTAGGCATTCAATTTTGTGAACCTCAAATAATTCTTAAAAATACTAAAAATAATAAATAGCCAAGTAGGTACTTGGCTATTTAGTATTTTTAGAACCCCAAAATAGGAAGGTTCACAAAACAAGGCAACATCAGTTTCAGAGTTCGATAATATTTGAGGTTCGATTATATAATTGTCTAGGATTTCCCTACAATGCGAGGTCAGCTTATGCTGGAACTGCTTGTTGTGTTTTTGTGCGTACAACAGCTTTTAAAATAACAATATGATCGTATCTTCTCATTTCTTTTTAATGACGTGCGTGTCGTAAAAATTCCGTATTCGGGTTTATGTTATTAAATAAATAGCTATTATTTGTTTTTGACAAAAAACATAATAACATAACGAGATGGTTGTTAGAAAATGTTATTTCTATACTAACGAGACTTAAACTTACATTTACTTAAGTCTGATGTCAAATCTTAAATAGAATTATTAATTGGGGCTTTTCCGTTAAGTTAACATGAGATTCAACAGCAGATTAACTGATCAAAGACTTGAATATGCTTCCGCATCCGAAAATTCATCCTGATGGCTTAAGTAATAAGTATCTGTTGATAGTGTTAAAATCTTTACATGAAACTAAAATCTACGACACGGATGACAATGAAATTAGATCTATTTTTAAGCTCAAAGTGACCGACAGCAATTTTTTTTTAAACAGGTATGCTTCTGTTCTGTTTTTTTCCCTGCTCCTGAGGTCCTGCTGCAATGCTCGAAGGACCAAAAATAATGTAGGGGATCCCTACACTGAATGATAATGGGGTGATTGTATTGGGATGATGAAATAAAAACGACCACCGTGAATGTTCTTTAAACACTGATTTATTGAAACATATTTTTACATATTATTTGCATTATGTTATAAATGCTGTGTGTGCAGAATGCATGGCGCGTGAGTCGCTAGAGTAATGTACGGTTCCGTACAAGCAACCTTTAAGAGGATTTAAAAGTTATTTAAAAACAAGAAATAATAATTCAAAAATACTATTCCTCTGTATCAGATTTTTTAAATGACAAGACTCTTTGATTTACTATGTTCATATTATAATTATTAAGTAATTAAATATAATAAAAATGGTAGTATAAGTTAATAAAAAAAAACTGCATGCCATGATCGACGAGGCAGTCTAGGAACAAACAAATATCCTCATTATTCCCTTAAAATTATGGCCACATCACAACAGATATTATTTTTCTTTCCCATACGTCCAATTCCACCAGGACGTTCAGAATTGTAAGCAATATTTTTTTACCAAGTACTCTGGTTGAAGGATTGCTTTTTTAAAAGATGCGCTACAGTTTTCTTTTGAAGATACCATAGGGATCTTTTAGTTTCTTTTGGCAGGTTACATTTGTATCTATGTTCTGGAAAAGATAAACAAGAATGTTTGAACTTTGGTCCTACGATTGTTTGTGATTATTTTCTTTTCTTTATTACAAACAACGCCACATGTGAACTACGCATTAAAGACCTGACGTCACACAAATCCTGTATCGCGCAATCAGAGTTTACCGCGCGACTGGTATATATATGTATAAAATCCCAACATCAATCATCGGGCAGTTCCCCACCAGACACAACACCCGTCTAATCGGAGGATCCTCCCTTTTCTATAGAGTATGAGTGAACTTTACACCCTGTTCTTCACACCTCTAAATTGGTGACCCCGATAATGGACATTAGCACAGCCTTCGAGCACCTAGTTAAGCGTGACGTCATCATCACTTCCTCGAGCGGCGAGTCACACAGCCAGCCAGCACCTAAGTTGTCAACAGGTATTCTGTCGCCCAGCATGCAGCGACTGCGCATACCCGGTCATCACCCTTAGCCGCAAAAGTAACCCTGGCACAGCACTTAGTAGTTGATACTTTTAATGCTTTTCAAGCTCCAGGTTTTGGGTCCTAGAGCAGTGGTGGCCCTGAGGTAACGGCCGCGACTAACCAAGTTGTAGGTCTAAGGCTAGTTTATAGTCACGCCGCTAGCTAGACGCACCGCTGGGCAGCGTGCTGTCAACAGCGTGCGCTTGAACAGCGGTGCACTGTTAAATGAGATTAGTACCGCGCGTTCCGCTGCTGTGAGACAGTCGTGTACGATACAAACGTTAATGCGTATCGATGTAATTCATTTTGTATACAAATATCTTACGGCGCGTTTCAATGGCGTCACACTAAAACGCATACTGACTGGCCGTAGTAGCGCATTTCGGCAACGCTGGCGAACAGCGCGCGTTTACCAAACGGAGCTGCTCAAGCGCGCGACTTTGAAACGCAACTACTACCCCATACATCTCCGAACGCACGCGCTCTAACGGCTCTGCCGAAACCCAACAACAAAACCAACCTTAGGTTCGAACCAAGACAGGTGCTTTACTTTGTTTAAATTATTTCATCACCATTGCTCACAAAACGGTGAAGGAAAACATCGTGAGGAAACCGGCATGTCCTAGAACCAAAAACTCGAAGACTTGTGACATCTACCAACTTGCATTGGGCTCGCGTGGTATATTTCGGCTCGCGTGGTAGATTTCGGCTCGCGTGGTAGATTTCGGCTCGCGTGGTAGATTTCGTCTCAATCCCTCTCACTGAGAGAAGGCCTGTATCCCAGCAATGGGAACATTATATGCTGATTATGAGGTTTTGCCGTGTGGTGCCGGACGTAAATAATAGCAACACCCATTTCAACCCGTGGATGTCGTAAAAGGCGACTAAGGGACTTACTAGAGAATGGGCAGCAGCGTTCTCTATGCATTTTTAACACCATACTGCGATCGCCAACCCGCCTGCCAAGCGTGGCGATTATGGCAAACCCCCCCAATTGGGAGAGCCTTATGTTCAGCAGTGGACGTCTTTCTGCTGAATGATGATGAGGTTAGTGTGCTAAATCGTCCAAGCAGCCCTGAAATTGTAACAGAGAACGTTGCTGTTAATTTTTATTATTTATAATAATACTAGCTGCGCCCCGCGGTTTCACCCGCATAAGTCTCGATTTTGTCAGAATATCGGGATAAAAAGTATTCTATATGTTAATCCAAATTATAAAACTACCTGTTCGCCAAATTTCATCTAAATCCATTCAGTACTTTTTGCGTGAAAGAGTAACAAACATCCATACATACATACAAACTTTCGCGTTTATAATATTATTATTATATATTATTATTATTATATTATATTACATTATATATTATATTATAGTAGGATGTGCGCCAAATTTCATCCAAATCCATTCAGTAGTTTTTGCGTGGAAGAGTAAAAAACATCCATAGATACTCGTACATATATACAAACTTTGGCGTTTATAATACCTATTAGTAGGATAGTATGGTTGGTGGTATGGTTGTAGATAAGATGGTGGTGACAAGCTAGGGCTTGTTCTAAGTCCGCCTGGCTAGCTACCACCATCTTATCTAAGTCTGTCACCAAAACAACAATGTTAACAGCATTTGTTGTGTTTCGGCAGTTGGGAGGTAATATAACCAGTTCCTCTGTGGTTGAGGATTCCGGGTGAAGCTCGCTTCCATCTTCGGCCTTATCATCACTTATCATCAGGTGAGATGAAGGCCAAGAGCTTCCCCGTTGTATGTAAAAAAAAAAATAGGATTCACTTTTCGTCGATGGGTAAATTAAGAGACTAAAATTAACAATCAATCCCTCTAGCCTTTTCCCGTTGTGTTGGGGTTGAATTCCAGTCTAACCAGATGATGCTGAATACCAGTATTTTACATGAGGTGACTGCCTATCTGACCTCCACAACCCAGTTACTGAGTAACACGATACACCTTGGTAAGACTGGTTGCCAGACTTTGGGCTTCTGACTACCCCGTACCGACTGTCAAAAATCTACAAATAACAGCCGGGACCAACGGCTTAACATGCTTTCTGGAGGGCTCTCGGTATAAGTGACCTTCGATCGACCCGTACGGCTGTAATTATTAGGCACGAGCCTAATTAACAAAAAACCTAAAATCAAAAAGGTCCATACAAAACTTTGTATCAACACACAACCCAAAACTAATCCTACCCCAAAAATTATAACACAAACCGTATCGGTTAAAAACTTTTTGTAAACCACGTATACAAATAAACTAGATAGTCCGTTGGTTCGTAAACCAACATTTTATCTAGCCCTGGTGTTTACGGCCAAGTTCTAAAAGCGTTTTAAATATTACAACATTATTTAGTCGTGTGTGTTCGTGGCTTTTTTGCGTATGTAGTTTCGCTGACAATTTTATATTGGTGTTTTCAGTTATATTTATGTTAATTTATATTTGATTTGATTTGTAAACATTAGATTTCACACCCTAATATGATTGCTCTCTCTGTTAGCATATAATAATTTATATTTTAATTATACTTAATAGTCAAGTAACTGCCAACTTGGATATGCTCCGCTCGCTTGGCTCGCGCGCGGTTGGACACAGATCTAACCTAACGTAATCTATTTGGTCGAGGTGCCCTTGTTTAGTTGCTGAGACCAATTTTGCTCACGCGTCGTCGGTAACAGATCTAACCTAACCTAACGCGTTTGGTCAGGTAATAATAATAATAATTCCTTTATTTATTGTCAAGCAACCAAGGCCGATAGATAAAATACACAAATTATTCTTACAAAATAATAAACTAATACATATTAAAAACATTAGGTACTAGTAAATAAGCCGTACGTTGGATCGGCGAGGTATTGCCCTGATTCGAGGTGTCAAGTAGCCGTCCGCGAAACCGCCAATGCACGACACCCTTCGCCCAAAATTCTTCCTTCATGAAGGTCTCCAGGTGACGAGACGAAAGACTTAAAGTTAATTTTGTGTCACGACTTCAACTTCTCGACTTTGAAGGTGAACTTGGTCTTTATCATTATATACTCCACGATCTCCTCTGCCTTCGTGGAGTGATGTAAACGCGACACGTACAACTACGTCGATGGAATAGCGGGTCGCAGCAAGATGTTCGGACCCTTCGAACTTCGGTCCGAAGCCTTCTTTATCGGACTGTCCTTTGCTTGCTGCCAGCGGTAGCGAGCTTCGAACTAGTTCGATGGGCCCTTGGGCACCCCTCATATTCTTAGGTTGTCGCTGATGTTTTGCTAAAACTGCAATTACGGCAGCCGAGTAAGCTCGATCTGTTTTGGATGTACTAGCTTAGTTACTACGATCACTTTTAAAAAGTGGCTCATTTATTTTAAAAAGTGTGCATCATTAGGAACTCAAAAGTTTTTAGAGGTTCAGTAAAATGTTTCAATAATCAGCGATCGACTTTTAAAGTTTTAAAATGCGACTTTTTGGTCGTAGTTTTTGAATGTACTGGTCCTTAGAAAATAAACGCTCTTTTTTTTTTCTTTTCTGAACAATTTTTTACACTGTTAAATTTTAATATAATGTTTTAGTAAAATCTAAGGTGCATGATAGACGTAATCAATGTGCCACAAGCACTATACTATAAAATTAATTACTAAGTAGAAAAAACTAAAAAACTATTTAAAAAAATACGTGAGATATTGAGATTTAAAAAAAAAATCATCTAAAGCAAATTTGCTTTAAACATAAAACATACAGATACTGAGATTTTACTGTGAAAGATTTTCGTATATTTTCATTATTATTGTAACCTTGCTTCACCCACAAGGCCACAAAAGTTTTCTTGATTATATTAACAAGACAAAACAAAAATTAAAAAAAAAATATAAATCCATAAAACTTTTATATGACTACAAACATAAATATTTTAATGAAAACATGTTTTCAGTCTAAAATATTCGGCTCATGAATATTGTAACGAAACACATTCTTCATGATTTGAAAAATGGAATAAATTCAGCTTCAAACAGAAGATCGATTTCGATAATGCACTGACTTCTTCATATTCATGAGGTATGGATAGCAAAAGGAATAAGTGTGCGGGCAACGATTGAGGTCATTTTGCATTGCGACATAAATATCTAATTTTAATAATGACGATTGTAATGGTAACCGACATAGCCCGAAGAATTGCTAAACTTAAATGGCAGTTAGCGGGGCAGATAGATGGCGTTAGCTGTAATAAACTTAAACTCAAAGCATTTATTTTAATTAAACCATTTAAAGGCACTTTTGAATTCTCAATGATACGGTCAGTTAGCCAACGAGTTGAATCAACTTGCCTGTTCCATAACATAGATCTCATCAGAAAAGAATGGGCAAGAAACTCCATGATATTACAAAATCTTGGGTACACTTCTCTTCTTAGTTCTATAAATATTAAAAATTAAAGTTGTTTTTCGTTTCTGTCTGTGTGGCTGCGCGAATCTTCTAAACTACGCATTGGATTTTGATGCGGTTTTCACTATTATCTGAAGAATTTTTTCCGGAAGGTTCATATTAAACTTACATAATATAATAAAGAAATCTCGATGTTTTGTTAAGTCATAAAAACCGTGCGAAGTAGGTGCGGGTCGCTAGTCTTTAACTTTTTACTAAATGCATATAAAAGTATATACGGTACGTATAGCAAAAAAGACATAATTTTTTTGTTTGTCTGTCTGCCTGTCTGTTTATTCCGGGTAATCTCCGAAATAGCTGGACTAATCGGACCGATGGGACTTTCTCTAGCCGATAGCTAATGTTATAAGAAGTAACTTAAGCTACTTTTATTTTAGAAAAAAAGACACACGGGCGAAGCCGCGGGCTGCAGCTAATCTCTAATAAAACACAGCATGCAGGAATGCACTCCGCATACTTAACAGTTTTGCGATGTGTACTTTACTTGAAAACTTCCACGATACCGTGGAACTTCAATACTGTTGAACTGGCAATGTAAAACGGAATATCTTTTCTGTTTAACTGATTCCGTAGTCTTTTATTACCATATTTTAGTATAAGAGTTTCCTCAGGCGTTTTAGATTTTCGCTGATTCAGAAATGTATTGTCAAGCCTTTTTTATTCTTTTGTGGGCTTCGCCAACGCATTTTGGTAGTCTTTTGTATTAAGTTCAATATGCGTGGGTGGAGGTAAATTTCTACACTTTCAGTATTTTTAGGCCGTACAATATTTTATGAAGAAGATTGGCTTAATATTGGATTTAGATATAGAAAAAGATTTTTGCGTTTTCTGACTTTTCTAGTACTCAAACCTCGGTTAGTCCGATAGTTTTTTTTAATCAAAATAAGAAACATGATCGATTCGCATCAAAAAACGTTTTTGTGATAACTGCCCATTTTCTTGCAGTCTGTACAATTTTTTCAAAATCGGTGAATTCAGTTAACAATATCTCAAAAAGTTGAGGACTATCTCTTAAGACCGTTTTAATGTAGCTACAACGGTTAAGGTTTTGCCCTTACTGCCCCGTCTCAAAAATTCACCCTGTACACTACACTTACACTTATATCTTCTCTTTTAAATAAAAATCAATTGCATTGCATTATTCTCGAAACGTCTGACCGCGTTGTTCTTGTAAACTACGCATTAGATTTTTATGTGGTTTTCACCATAATTTAGATTATTTATTCCGAAAAGTTGATGCGTTTTATATTATATCGCAGGCAGATTTTATGATTCGTCATTTTACAAACGGCCGCCGACCGTCTAAAACCCATCACAGTTATCATCATATGCAAAATGCCTAAGGCAAAATGTATATCATAAGAGCGTACCGAGGAAACGGTAATTACGAAATAATTGCGTTCGTTTGATCCCTTCCTGCATCGTTATTACTTAACTTTTAGTTATGAAATTAATATATAAGATATTAAGGATTCACTCTATAAACCGTACACTTTAGAAACACGATTACTAGTAGTTTCGTCGATAGAAAAAAAAAATCGAAAGTAATCTTTAAAAAACAAAATAAACCCTTAGTACGGCGTAACTACTCGTACTTCACGGAAGGTCATCAGTTTTTGAATAATAAGAAAACTATATGTTTTCCATAACGTATATATTTAACATTTTCAAAGTATGCATTTGTTTTAGTTAATACGAAGGAAATACCTAAAAGCCAGAACCACCACGCTTCCCCTTCCATCAATTAGCGCCAGAAGCTTAGTGCACCCTTAAGTCGCTTGCCGGCCGTTGCCGCGGCACCGCTTGCTTCGCTCGCTCGACTCGCGCGCAGTTTGTCACAGTTCTAACTAACCTAACCTATTTGGTCGGGGTACATGGATGTCGAAATTACAAACTGACGGCGCCGTTTGTAAAATCACCAATAATACAATCTGCCTGTCGCAAATATACATTAATATTAAACTTACAAATAATATATAAATCTCGATGATTTGTCAAGTGGTTAGAACCGGGCGAACCAGAAGCGGGTCGCTAGTTTGATTACAAAAACTTTTTAACTCTTTTAGTTATTATTTTTCACTTTTTAGTTATGGTACCTACCCCACAATAACTCGATTACCACTACTTGCTACACCGCACAAACAACAGTGACACAAGATATATGAAGTAGATTAAATATCGCCTCTTTACAAGAACAACGTGATATTTAAAAAAAAAAACGTTTTTATGAAATGACACGTTGCTAACTCAAAAACTACCCAAACAAAGTTAATAAAAATCGGTTTATAATAATCATTTATAGCCCGAGTGCATCTCATGACGATTCCAATAAGCCCAAACACGGCTAGGATACATTGTTTTATTACGGAGTTCCGGTGCATATCTTCCGGCTTCATCTTCAGATCAGTTCGATGGTACTATTTTCATCAGAATTATTTATTTAAATTTGCTTCATAGTCGCTTAACTATCTTAATCGAAATATCTTATCGCCACCCGTGAAATACTTATCATTGAGGAGTTCCGGTGGCCATTTGTGGCCTTTTTCATCAGTTCCACTTCATCAAATGATACGCGCTGAATGCAAATGCTTGAGTTGTTGGTGGAACTACAAAATCGCTATATGTTTGCCTATAAAATTTGAGGATTTTCCTCAATTCCTCATAGATCCCACCATCAGAACTGGGTTTGGAAAAAAATGGAAACAATCTGGAAATATATCCTTTGAAATAAAATAAAAAATCCAAATCGGTTTATAAACGACGGAGTTCCTCCTCCTTTTTGGAAAGTCGGTTAAAAAATAACATTAAAATAATGATTGACTGCCTCATTGGTCTAGTGGTGGCAAGCGCTACTGCTGAGCATGAGGTGCTGGGTTCGATTACCAGGTCCGGCAAAGTGTTATTGGATTTTCTCTGTAGCAGCCCGGAGCCTGGATGTGTGCCCGGTTGATGGCAATAGGCTCGCCCCATATTACATTGGACTTAATCATAACTAGCGAAATATGGCTGTACTAAAGGTACACCTCTGCTCTACCCTTCGGGGAAAGAAGGCGTGATGTTATGTTATTTCGCTTGTTTTGTTTGTTTATTGGTTTGTGTGAACGCGCTAATCTCTGGAACTACCAGTCGGATTTGAAAAATTACTTTTGCATTTCGAAGCCTTCAAAGCCTACCTCAAGAATTTCCTTCTTCTTCAAAGCCTTCCTCAAGAACTACCTTTCAAAGCCTTCCATTTTTTCATTTCATTCAGTTTTCCATTCTTGAAGGCTTTAGGCTATTTAACATGACTCTAGGACTCTTAGGAGCCGAGCAAAAAATAAGAAAAAACACTAAGCGAAAACAAAGTAGGTAATAGTGCTGGCAGGCGATGTAATGAAAGAAAATAAAGAAAAAGAAAGAAAAATTGGTTTATTTGTCACAGAAACACGTGCATACAAAAAGATAGTTAACCCGAGTAGGTAGGTAAACAGAAAAATAAAACAAAATAGATCTACATTATAATCACGAGTATAAAACCAAAATTGTCGGCAGTTTCACGTAATAACTGTGACAAGAAGGATTCCACTCAGCATGATGCTGTGCTATGAGGGACCCACAGCATAGCGCTGATTTTCAGTGGTTACCCGAAAAAGACGTACGGAAACCAAGTCAGGTTTAAAGAATTGAACATAAACTACGCAACTAAATAAAATAAAACAAACAATACTCAGAATATAATCCAAGTATACAACCACATACTTATATGAATAAATATTATTAGATAACAAAAAAAATAATCCGCGAATCAATGGGATGGGGTGGGTCGGGGGAACAAGAAATTTCACGCGGATGAAGCCGCGGGTGGAAGCTAGTGTAAATAAAATAATATATGGCCTGCTTGAATCCAACGCAGTATATTCACAGATTCAAAATATGTAAAGCCAAACTAATTATTTTAGCTATAATCCTTTTTCCATTGTTTATTATAAAAGCTGAATGCATGCTGCATGTAAACCCTCCATGAATGGTCTTTCATACACTGAAATAACAGCATTAGGAATTCCCGTAATGAATAAGAGCACATTTACTACATTTATTAACGAAGCCAAATAATGTAGTGTGGTCGAACACAATATGGCAGTTATTTAACCGCTTTTGGTGATATTCGCTATTAATTTTTATTGGAAGGTATGTAATTATTGGAAGTATTCGTCCGTCATTAGACGACGATTATTGATGTTAAAATTAAATCTCATATAAGTGAACTGTATCAGTTATTTATTTATGTACACACAAAATACTTGACAGGACAATATATTAACATAGAAAGGCACAAAGGTACTGCTTATTTCAAAAGAAATTTCTTCCAGTAGTCCTGCGAGTGGAAAGTTGGATAAGAAATGTAGACACAGTGTGTAGAAAAGTTAAACAAGAAAAATTTAAATTAAAACACTTAAACAAAACATATCATGTTCTTATGAGAAATAAAGATTCTTTAAACCTAAGTGTTACATTCTATCTCTGGAGTCGATAATGTTATTACAGTAAATAATGCTTTGTCACAGGGATTTAAACACTATCCATAATAATGATCACATGCACTGATACCAACGACTTTATTACATAACAGGATTTTTGTTTAGACATTTTGGAATTTGGAACTTTAATCGGACTAAGCTAAAGTCCCAATTACAAAAAACTGACGTTGAAATCGAGTCGTTGTCAAAATCAAAATAATTTATTTCACATAAACCTACATGGGCACTTATGAAACGTCAGAAGCTAGGTGCACGGTTCCAATAAGTCGTTTCCTATGGAGAAGAGCCGGTAAGAAACTCCACGGTTACTCTTTTAAAAATAAATTGGCTTTACAATATTATCAAATAACATTGCTGATGGGTATGGGAGGACAGTGTAGGCCTTTCAACAATTACCAGGTACATTAAAAAAAGAGAAAAGTGCCAACAAATCTACACTCTACTAGGCCTACAACGTTCTCACATTCACAAAATAAAAAATTATCTATATAAAAGAGATATATGTTTATATATATATTAAAATTAAAACCTATTTAAACCAAATGACATGATTGCCATTACAACTACAGTAACAAATCTCAATAAATGTTCATGTCCACAAATTGGAATTCGATTTTGTAGATGTCAATTTTGTATTAAGAAATTTACATTGTAATAAGACACTTCACATACAACAAAACCTACCAACAGAAAAAACCTGGTCGTGGGCCAAATAAATTTTCATAACAACCACACAATCTTGAATATTTGGTAAACCGTAAGACAAAAGTAGAAGCAATTATTAATTATTAACGATATTAAATTCCCTTTCCTATGAAATCCGGAATAAAACACGCCACGACTACACGCTCAAGCGACACGCTTCATATCATGCGGGAGCGACTGCAGAGAAAACAAACCAAATAAATCGCTTAGAGTCACTGCGCGCACTAGTCACAAGTTACAGTATGCTACAAGTTACAGTGGATGCGCGCGCGTATCGCTTGACCATATGAGTAAAGAAACGGAACAGAGACAAAGCTTCATACAACCGCGCTATGATAGGTACACTACTACAAGAATGAGGTGCGTATGTGCGTAACACGGCTTCGTTGCGTATTAAGAGGAACCGGTTTATACCAGCTCGGTCAGTTGAATAGCTCAGGGCTGCGCGCATGCGTCCATGGTTTACTGTACTGTGTGAATGAACAATAGTTGAAGGAATAAAAACATATTTTTTTTTAATAACTTCACCAGTTTTTTTTTTTAATTAATAATACCAGCCTATAACTGTCCGACTGCTGGACAAAGGCCTCTTCTCATACAGAGAAGGCACGAGCATTGATCACCACGTTTGCTCAAGACGGGTTGGTGATTTCAGACTTATAGTAATGTAAGTCCAGGTTTCCTCACAATGTTTCTCCTTTACCGATGTCAGTAATGTCCAAGATAAACTCAGAAAGTACATGTGAATTGAAAAAGTTACATTGGTACTTGCCCGGATTTGAACCCACAGCCTCATGCATGAGTCGACACTAATAACTAGGTAAATAACTTAACTTGATTATAATTTATTATTTTTAATTTGTAGGAGATAGATAGGTACCACATAGCTCAACATCGAAAGAAAACTCAACTCAGTGGTACAAAAAAGGTTTGGTATTGATCGTAAACGGTATGTTCAAGAATAAAAATAACGACTATTTGAGAAATTTTACTAGATGATTGGTGTTTATGATCTGAAATACGTTAACTGATTAATGTTCTGTTTATTTAGTTTTATCCCCCTACCAAAATAGGTATCAAGTTTGCACGCTCTTTAGAAACTTTGTCTCTGTTCCGTTTCTTTACTCGGTGGCTTGACCCTGCGTCCTCACCGAAAGCGACTGTCGTGCGAATACGCGATCATGCGATCGTTTACCGAATAATGGTGTACAAACGAGACTTCATTGATCATGCGATAATGTTATATTCATATAAACAAGCGCCACGGACGATGCCGTGGAAGCAGCGATGTTTTGGGCCAACAAAATTTAATACACTGTCGTGCCATCGACATGACAGAGGAGACAATCGCTTTCGATAAGGACGCGGTCTGACGCAAGTCGCGTCGCAAGTCGCATCACCGAGGCCATGAACAGGGCCTAAGTCACGGAGTTTGATGAAGCTGACGGAATATTTTTTCTTCTATACTTGTAAGTAACGAACCGCGAATTTTTCTGTTTGGTTTTCTGCTTCAATGAATGTGTCACGTCTTCCAATATGTTGTATTAGATTGTCAGTATGATTTGTGGAGTATATATAGAACATAATTTGAGATGGAGCTGGGATGAGGTGATTGGATCTGATTTTTGGGTTTCTCTGAGGTTTGTCAAGTATGGTGGTTTTGAGAAGTTTGGCTATTATGTTATTGTTACATCTTTTGATAATACTATAACTATGTATATAATGTTAAAATGTAAAAAAAAGAAATAACCACTAAGAGAAATGGTAGATTAAATATTAAAAAATAAGCCTAAAAATAGTCTGTTTTGAAATGAGAGTGGTAAGACTATAGAGTAAGATAAAACGATGTTATAATTATCATTGCCCAATAATAATATTTAACTGAATAAAATGGAGCAGGCTTGACAACTTCATGTTACTCATAATTAAATTAAAGATAAAGTTCCTAAAGGTCCTATATAACTAACATATAATAATGATATTATAATACCAGACATCACTAAAATCAATACTACAAGTATTTTCATTGGTATTCGTCAACAAACAGACAAATCTGGTCGCATTAAAGCTGAGCTTCTAATACTCAGATAAATATTAGAATCACGTACCTGATATTATGTTGGTTCTCTCTACAAATCTCAAATACATAGTATTAGTTGTAAGTACTATGGAGTATTCTATTTCTGTGGAGGTGTGGTCTAAGGCTTCGATATCGAATTCTCTTAACCTAATGCATGTTATCGTAAACCTAGAAATTGTGATATTTCAGACTTAAGATGATTTATTATAGCTTCTGCCCATGACTTCGTCCGCGTGAAATTTCTTGTGCCCCCGACCCATAGCCCGCCCGCGATACTATTTTGTTTTCACTTAGCGTTTTTTCTTTTTACTCGGCTCCTAAGAGTCACAGCGTGATGTTATAGCCTATGACCTTCCTCAAAAATTGGGCTATCATATGCAAAGAGAATTTTTCAAATCCAACTTTTAGTTTCAGAGATTACCCCTACATATAAACTTACGAACAAATTTTACGTCTTTATAATATTAGTTTATATAGAGCTAATCTATATCTATAATATTATATATAAACTCTCGCCTTCTTCCCATAGGGGTAGGCAGGAACTATAAAGTGCCATCTGCTACGCTCCTTACATACTGCTTTTTAACCGACTTCAAAAAAGGAGGAGGTTGTGTAAGTATGTGTAAAATCGATTCAGTGAACCATTCTGAACAAATTACTTTCATAATGTGTGTGTATTCACACATTGTATGTATTTGTACTTTTTTCATAACCGACTTCAAAGAAAGGAGGGTTATACATTCAGCGTGTTTTTAATCAATTTTGTGCTTGCGCTGTGTAGTCAAGTTTTTTTTCATCTCTATTTTGAATGTTTCTTAAGTTTTAACAGTGATTACGCAAACAATAAAATGGCATATTGGCAACATTGTGGAGAAATTATTATTTTTGCCTGCATCCACTCTTTTGTTTACAGTTCAAATTGTTGTCGTTCTACTACGTCTCACAGTTTAATGATTTTGATATCAAAAGCAACGTTTTTTTTTACTGTTCTGTGTGAAAAAAAATATATTAATACAAAACATTCCAGGTAAAAAAAAAATGCGCTTTTCGGCTTTGTAGTTTACTTTTTTGTGTATAAATTATGCAAAATTTGGATATTAATTTTATAGACTAGTGACTTGAACTGAAGTTTTCATGAATTTTAAACCGAAACATAATTGTACCTATCAATATTTAAATTTTTGGAGAACGTGCTTTATTTTGGAAATATTAAATAAATTGTAAAAGAGGCAGATTTACTTTTTCAATTATTTTAATTGGTACCTTCCTATTCCTAGTCTAAATGCATTGTGTGATTAATATATTATTAACTATACAAATTAATCAAATTGAAGAATGTCAAAATAACAGCATTTTGCTAAATGCATATGAAAAGATATACCCAGTTACCTTACCAGATACCTTACGAATGTATTAATTAAGATCGAACATCTGCTAAATGTCTCGAAATATTATGTTCACTATAAAGTGCTTATGTGTGTGATTGTTGGAGAGCGAGGAAGACTGACCTACCGTGATACAGTTTCTACTTGTACGGAGGTCAGTGTGAATTACTCTCTAACAACCATATTTCTACGCACGACATGAGATCTAATTTTTATATTTTTGTTTCAACATTTCTTCATACGTATAAATTGTTATTCTTAAGGTTGTTATTGCGATGCTGGAAATAAAGGTTTTTTTTTAAGCTATTGCATAGCTTCTATCGCGGGCCTTGAGCGCGGGGACCGAATCCAGAAATTCCGTAACGAAAAAACCTCACGCTCCCCACTCCGACGGGCACGGAGGTGTGGCTTGAAGGCCGTGCATCGTCTAACGTCGTTTCAGTTCGGCAGTCTTCGACACGGCGTTGTGTGCGTGCGATTAGACGTATTGTACGACTCTACGAAACTCTGTGGTGGATTTACCGCGCAACGCAACGCCATCTAGTAATCGCAGGTAGAACTAACTAAATAGAGGTGACATTGGCGTGGCTTGTGATTCGTAATCGAGACAAGCGTTGCTCTGTTGGTGGTCTCAGTTGTATTTTGTTGTCGGTTTTATCCACTAGATGGCAGGCATCGTAATTCAAAAGTTTTTGAAAGGTTGTTGAGGTATGTGAGCAATTTATTTATAAATCAATAATTTTACTCGTGTTTATGATTCTCCTAGCTAGAATTAACATTAAACATTAACGTTCTTCATAGCTTATAAAAACCACTTTTAAACGGTTCTCCAAAGTTCTGGGCCGATTATGGATTGACTTTACTTTCTTATCGGTCACAACGCTCAAAAAGTGTAACTTGAATTAATATCAAAGAAAAAGAAATACTGCATAAATAAAATAAATAAATAATTATAATTGCATAAGTTGATACAAAATGCTATGCAATAGCTTTACCGCGGCAGTCCCCGAGTGCCACACGTCTTTTTTTTTTAGTTTCTGTAATGCGTCAGGTATGTTCGCAGATGCGCATGTAGATTGCTTTTACTCAATAATGCGTAAAAAGTGCGCTTCCCTGGTGCGCTGTAGGGCGGCTCCAACAGTGTCTTAAGCATGGTTGCGAGTCGCCTGGACTGTGAATACGTGGGTCACTATCATGCCGTTTCTCATGGAATGTCGCAACGGTGACCAACCGTTATTTCGTGTATTGTTTACCTTGTTTTTGTTTAGTGTCTATGCTTACTAACATAGTCGTAACTTTTACTTGAAATCTTGTTGAGTCTTGGTTACACTAAAAAATAAAAAATCTATTCTATTTTAAGACTCGCAAGGTGAATCAAGGTGTCATGATGGCCCGTTGGTTAAGGCCTCGCCTCTCATGCATGAGGTTGTGGGTTCAAATCTGGGCAAGTACCAATGTGACTTTTTCAATTCATATGTACTTTCCGAGTTTATCTTGGACATTACTGACATCGGTGAAGGAAAAACATCGTGAGGAAACCTGGACTTATAGTTAATATAAGTCTGAAATCGCCAACCCGTCTTGAGCAAGCGTGGTGATCAATGCTCGTGCCTTCTCTGTATGAGAAGAGGCCTTTGCCCAGCAGTGGGACAGTTATAGGCTGGTATTATTATGGTGACTATCGAACTTATTCTCCTTATAAAAACCCAGAGTAAACTACGCCAAAAAAACCTAGAAAATTATGGTAAGTTCTCTCTGGTTGTAACTTTTCTTCGCGTTTACTACAAAAACTCGCTTCCGAATGTGTCATACAAGACTTGTCAAGACAAAAATAAACTTGAAATACTATTACGGGGCAGTTTTCGCTCGACAAGCAAGTATTTACCGTCAACCGCAAGTAATACATTGACAGCGCCTTTATGTTGTAGCTAGAAGGACAGCTATCGTAGTTCAAGTGTTACCACAGACGATGATAATATGCGGTTGACTGTTTCCACGAGTTAACTTTTTTATTATTTTTAGGGATCCCTAGTCAATAAGAAACCCTTATAGTTTCGCCTGTCTGTCTGCCTATCCGCGGCTTAGAGACTCTTAGTACTAGGTAGGTGTAATTTGGCATGGGTGTACATATTAAACAACCCGACGCAGTGGAACAGACTAGAAAAAAAAAATAGAAAGTAAATTGGATACCTCCCTTGCACGTAAAATGGCGATGATAATTTTTTTTTTCTAGTCTATCTCAATATTAAGCTTTAAAGTGCACATTTTTGTTAGAGTCAAATATTAGCCCCCCCCCCCCCCCCCGCCAGCTAAACGGTTGTTTTTGGGTATGTGAAAAAATTCACGGCAATAGTATAAATAACAAAGTTAAAGAGAAAACTATCACAGCTAAGTACGATTTAACGAGTAATAGTTGACTAACTTACATTAGTAGTTAGAATGTATGGGCGAACATATTTTTTATTATGCATGGTTCGACACATACTTGGCCGGGTTTTTGACACCTCTTTGTGGGCGAGGGCTTGTGGCTAAGTTATAAGAGCCGCACGGGTCGATTGATCAGGTTAAGCTACGCTTGCTGCGGTTGGTCCGTGGATGGGTGACCATCTCTACATACCAAGCCCTCCGTGCTTGGGAAAGCACGCTAAGCCGTTAGTCCCGGCTGCCATTCGTGGATCTTTGACAGCCGTTACGGGTTGTTAGAAGCCCGAAAGTCTGACAACCAGTCTTACCCAGGGATATCGTGTTATCCAGTAACTGGGGTGTGGAGGTCAGATAGGTAGTCTCTCCATGTAAAATACTAGTATTTCGCTGTATGCAGTTAGACTGGAAGCCAACCCCAACATAGTTGGAAAAGGCTAGGCAGATGATGATGAGGCGACCATCTCTCCTCATGTAAATGAGCCTTTACCCTCTCATGCTAAAACAGTGTGTAAACGTAGTCGTTATCCCGGATCAAAACTTTGCATCTATCAGACCTTTAGTATTTTGCTAATGAAGAAACTTTGAGGGCAGAAGATAAGGGGCACGTTATACAGATTTGGAACTGTACGGATTTGAATAAAAATGAGCGCATGTTCTGTAAGTTAGCATTGGGATTAGAACACAATGACTACGCTTTACTACCAGTAGGTGTAGGGTATATTCAGTGTCGAGATTTGTGTGATTATACATTAGAATGGTTTGATTGTGGGCTAAATGACACATAATTCAATGTTGTTATGGCATCTATATCGCCACATGCGAACTTCGCGTCACACTGACGCCAAGCAAAATCCTGCATCGCGCAAGCAGAGTTTACCGCGCGAATAGCATATACAGGATTTATTTTTTAATCAGTGCGCAAATTTTGACAACTTAAACGTGTTTTATTCTATACCTGCTTCTTTTTTTATGTCTTAGTACAAAAAATGAAGTTATAAAAAAAAATGAAGTTATGTTAAAGATGTTTATTTTGAAACTGGTATAACGTATACTCGTCGCGCAACGCACCGGCGGCACGCTCAGTCAAACGGAACGCAGTAGTAGGTACCTACCAGCTGTGCGCTCGCCCATTGATATTATTACGAATAGATTGTATCCATATTTTGCTGATTTCAAGTGAACCAAAAAAAAAAGTATGGATCAAATAATGGAAATGTGTATGTATGTGTATGTGTATTACTGACACTGAACCACCAAATAAAATTCGCGCACTGGTTAAAACTTATCCTGTATATACAACGTCTCGACATCATCGGGCAGTAGCCCACCAAACACAACATCCGTCTGGTTGAAGGATCCTCCCTTTTCTATGGAGGATGAGCGAGCTGTTTCTCAAACCTCTATTTGTTCTGATACAATGGTACATAATTATTTCAGTATCTTCTGTTCTTATTTCCTTGTAACAAATGAAAAAAAAAAATTAAAAAAGAAATTATGCCTACTTTGTTAGTTCATTTATAGGCTTTCATAGTGCAACAAACAAAGTAAACATGTTAATTATTTTGATCAATCGGCAAAAACAGTAAGGTTCTTGATAATATTGCTTAGACAATTTCTAAAGCAGTATCAGCCCCAGTGCAGCGCTTTTGTCTGCCCTAGTCTTACTAACAGCAAACGATCTGCTGTTCAAAGGTCACATCTTGCATAAATAATAGCAAGTTCAACTGCACTGCTATTTATAAAATCATTTCATTACACTCCCCTTTCACTCTCACTTAAGTTACAATTACTGTAATGAAGGATAAAATGGACGTACAAAGGCCAACCTTTGTGATTTTCGAAAGCTATCATTCAATCAACTTGCATATTGGCTTCGTTGTGCACGGAACTTGGTGATTTTTTTTATATCGTTAGGTTGATGTGGAAAGGTTAAATTGCACTTAGGCAGTATGTCATCTACGTCGTTTGGCATGGTATGGGCATGTTATGAGGAGGGAAGAAACGCATGTGACGAGGAGAGTGATGAAGATAAATGTGGATGGATGGAGAGGGAGAGGAAGGCCCAAAAGAATATGGATAGATTGTGTGAAGAATGACATGAAAGAGAGGGGAGTGAATGATAGAGTGACGGTTGACAGGGGGGAATGGAAAAAGAAAACGTGTTGCGCCGACCCCAAGTAAAATGGGACAAGGGCAGGAAGATTATGATGTCATCTACCAACTCTTCTTAAGTGCTGTTTTGAAATGAAATTAAATTGTTTAATCTGTAAATAGGATTTCGGAATCACTTTTGCACGTCATGTTAAAAATATAAATAATGAGAACATTTTAAAATGGTCTATTAGGTACGCATTTATTGAGTCATAACTAAGATACAGCATACTTTTCTGGGGAGGAATATTCCTAAAAGAAAAATTTCATCAGTCTACATAAGTCACAATTCCTACAAGACCACCAATATTGCTCATCATCATTAAGCTTCCTTGCACCAAAGTAATTGGGCGTATCAAACTATCTATAAACTTTGTCTATAACATTTTTATTCCTATGAAATTGTTCTCCCACCTGGGTTTTTACTGCAACAGTATCAATTTAGCAGAAAATGAAGCTGTAGCACAAACTCGGCTGAAGGGGCGAAATGAAAAGTTTGTTAACGTTGTTCTAGGCTGTGTGAGGTTAAAGTAATATTGACTTGGAAAAAATCTGTGTTCTTGTTGCTTTGATTTTGATTAAACAAAAGAATTTATTTATTGAGCTTTGTTAAATGTATGGAGCAGCTGATTGTTTTTTCACGTTTTCTGTGTTAGTCCTATAGTGAAACTTTTTCAAAATGATAAGTACAATGACGTCTAAGAGGTTTTCAGTTAATATAATTAATCTTGTATACTATATCACACATCATAATCATAATCATTAATTCATTACTGATGTTGTTACTTCCTACACTACTTTTAATTCCATAATTTGTTTAGGATCTTCCATTTTGTGATTGTTTGATCTTATCTCCATCTCTTTACGACAAAAACTTCACGCTCGATAACAGCTTTTCTCACTAACGCGAGATTATCGGTAGCAAAAATGCAATATTATCTTTTTCATACATACTTCAAGGCATAAATTCCTTCATACCTGTAAGCACTTTCTACATCCGTGACATCGCAACTTATTCCCTACTAATTTAATAATACGAGAGACTTTCATCCCCCTTAAATCTGCAAGGAAGCATATAAAATAAATTACGATCATGTAAGTATAATATTATTCCCATTTTTCTCCCAAAGCATGCAAGATTACAATTTATGATAACGGATTTTTATGCATTTTAATAAAAAGCGGTGTTTTAGTGTCGATAGTCGAAGTTATTACGGGCGCTTATCGATAATTGGGAACGTGGTCCCATCCTTATTCGTACACTTAGTTGCTATACGTTGCGAGAAAAATGTGGTTTCATTATGAATTCTGGGCACATAAGCTCACGTTGGCTACATTTTAACGTCTGCTCCATTAGTATACAAAAGGTTCATACTGTGGTTGTGTCTTCACAGTCGATGTGACTAGTATGGTTCATCGTGCATAGGTAGAGAAATTAGGTTTTAGACGCAAATATCGTATTAGTCAAGGAATCTGATTGGCTGTCGGCTTGGTGATGTATTTGTATGAGCACAGGCAGAGTAATGCTTATGTCCTTCACGCATATTATTGCCATTATAGTTTACTATACCTAAAACAAGAGAGTCGGTAGTAATTTCAGCCAATTCTGTATGTAGAACCACACGCCAAAACCCATTTAGTACAATTTCATAAGTTTAGCTGTTCGAATTTCACGGTAGTGCGCAGTAATAATTTATGTACCTTTATCCAAATTCACTGACTAAAATCCAAATATACAGCTGCGAATTTCAAATTTAACACTCTAAAACCCTCCAACCCCGGTGCATTTATTTTTGTCTGTTTGTCTACGCAGCCAAAATTTCGTACAAAAAATAATGCAATTTCATAATTGGAGCCGCAAGCTGACCAGAAAAAAGTGTCTTAGCAGGCAAAACAGAAATACAATCAGCGTAGGCAAATAAAAGCGTAAATTAATTAACCCTACTCAGTTTCAGCATCAAAATAAGCTACAGTGGGTTCTCCTTTTTAAAATTCAACTCCCATTTTTTGCTCGGCAGAGTTCTTTTGCGCCAATTCGGAGTTCGATGGTACTCCCGCTACGGTATTAGCATATTAATGAACGGCTGCTACGAACTAACATTTGTAATTACTTTTGTCCTGACTCTGCGAGTTACGCCTTAGGTAACAAAGGCCTTTTATCTGTGTCAGTAAAAGTAGCGCTTGTGTTACTAAAATGTTGAACTTGTTTTTTGTTTACATTATACGTTTGATGTTTGTCATTGATCCTTTCGATTGCTTCATTTTTATTGACGATTTTTCTGATCCTTGATTCAAGTTTTTCTATAGAAGGTTTTGTTTCAGATTTCGCCCCATATTTTGTAGATACTTTAATTTCGCAAGATGTATAATTTTTTTAACACCATACTGCGATCGCCAACCCACCTGCCAAGCGCGGCGATTATGGCAACCCCCCCCCCCCCCAATTGGGGGAGGCCTGTGTCCAGCAGTGGACGTCTTTCGGCTGAAATGATGATGATGATGATAATTTTTTTCACCTATGTGTTATTCACTAATGTTGGAGTGTTCTTTGTAAACGAATACAATGTTGTCACTTGTCAAGTTAATCTGTCAATGTCAAGTGAAGTGTCATTTGAGTTTGAAGTTTGTGAATCTTTCGCTATGCTTATGTCAATCGATATGAATCGATGTTTTTATGCTCTCGGAGATTAAAATCAATTATAATCTACTGTTCTTGTTTGCTTTTCGCCCAAAAATACATCAATAATCCACTCCATATACTTTAAAAAATCAACTCTTCCGAATCCTAAGATAATTTAACCCAAAATGATCATACAAAATCCACACCGCTTCGGGCGGAACAAAAACGGTTTACGAATTTCCACGGCGAGAAAAGCTCAGTTACAATTGTACCGTAGCTACCTATCAATGCGTTATTTAAACCTCGTCCACACGCGAACGGTAAAACGTGAGAAGGAACCTAATACTGTCAGTTTTTGCCTGAATATTATGAAAAGAGAAGAGGGAAAAGACATACGAACAACCTTTTTTGTGGAGATTGTAAAAGGTAAAAGGATTTTTTAGGGTTCGGCGGATATTTTATGACGCGTTTTTTATTGGTGTCACTTTTTTTTGGGTAAAGTCGTCCAAATCTATTTTTCATTTACTCGGAGTATCATCAATGACTGAAGGGTCCGGCCTTTATAATCTTTTCTAATTTATTTTGTGAAACTTTCCGGAAAATTTACATCTTTAATGTCCATTTAGTAACTTATTCATACTAAAATGTTATAAATGCGAAGTATATGATCATTTCACGCTTTAACTGTTGTACAGATTTCGATGGAATTTGGCACGCAGGTAGACCATAATCTAGGTTAGGACGTACCCGTGGGATAATTTTGGACCTCTTACCTAGTTTTTTTAATTTTTGGTTGATTTTTAAAACCATGACTTTTGCTCTTAATATCAAAATTCAAAGCTCATACTCGTAATACCACCACAAGGCGAAATTGTAGCTGCCATATATTTGCCGTGGGATTTCTAACCAAACAATCAACAGAATATTTGGATTCATTTCAAATTCTCTCACAATCGTATTAAAGCCATATGATACAGTATTTATGCCTTTTAGCCCTCAGCTTTTAATACAACGTTGAAGGCTGATGAGTTGCGTAACTTCATTTGTGAAAATGGGCCACATCTTTCACGGACTTTATTCAGCGCAATTAAATTTTTCATTAACAACGTTAATGGTACTTTATTTTGGGACAATATTTCTACTAACAATGCGGTCATGAATATCCACGTGTTTCGATGAATGATTATAAAATGTTTTATGATCTTTATTAATTAAAATTATCTTTGCCTGTTGTTTAAATTTATTACTTCATAAAGAAATGACTTAAGAACAGATTAGATCAGAAGCCTTTCAAAATTTACGTCATTTTAATCATCAATATCGTCCTACTGTTATTCATGCGCAATAACGTCTTCTCTTCCATACTTTTGAAGCTGCTTTCAGACTACGCTATAATATAATAGCATATAGTATTATTATTATTGCTCATAGCACAACAATATCGCGCACCATACATTGTTATGGACACGTTCACACTATACTGTACTATATATTATTGGAATTTATGGTGCGCGATATTGTTGTGCTATGAGCTATATACTATATGCTATTATATTATAGCGTAGTCTGAAAGCAGCTTTAGGGTTTCGTACTTCAAAATGAAAAAACGGAACCTTTATAGGATCACTCGTGTGTCTGTCTGTTTATCTGTCTGTCCGCTTGTCACAGCCAATTTTCTCTGAATCTACTGGACCGATTAAGTTGAAATTTAGTACAAATACGAACTTCTGTGACGGGTCACACACACGTACGTTTATCGTAAATAAATGAATTTTGAATAAGGGGGTCACTTTTGGGTGGTGGAAGTAAGAAAATTTAAAACTTATGTAGTACTGATCAGAATCATCATTATTCTCTTGCCATTATGCCAGTTAATTTAGAGTTGGCGCCGTACGTCTTGCATACATCTCTATCAGCCTTCATCTCTATATTTACATCCTTCGCCAAAATCATCACTAATTGTATCATTTTCAATAACTACGGCATCAATCATTTCTCCACTATCGTTACATTACTACTTCATCTAAAAACATCCCTACATCAATACAATTTTCACCACATTTTTCCACAAGTAGATCCTCTATTATAGATAGCACTAATAACAAACGTTCAATTTGTTACAGTACAATCTTCTTGCCTTTATTTAGAGTCCACGCCGTACGTTTTTCATACATCTCTATCAGCCTTAATCTCTGTTTTGACTTCCTTCCTAGCCATATAATTATTCACAAAATCCACTCCATATTCTATTTGGTCTGGCTCTTTTCTTACAGCCATCCATGTACTGGTTCATATATTTAATGATAACACCAGAATTATCACTTCTTCTCTTCAATATCCCTTCATCAAGCACAACCATAACAATTTTCAATTCCCTCCTCACCACACTCATTATTATAGACCCTCTATTATAGGTAGCACAGCTAACAAACGTTCAAATTGTCACAGTACAGTACAATCTACGACACTTTTATCACAAAGGACTTTCAAAGACAATTGCGGGCCGCTGCGGCTAACAACTGGGTGTTTATGAAGGGTAAATTGTACAAATTTTTAAAATGTAGTTCAAAGTGTAAAAGGGTTTTTTGTGGGCTGAGAATTTTGTTTTAGGTTTTAAATGCTTCAGTTATCATGTCATGATCAGGGGGCTAGGAATATTAGTGTTGTTTAAGGATTTATTTTGAATGATAATTTTGGTCAGAATAATTTATGAAAAGTTTATTTGGACATCACACTTGTTTTCGTCGAAGAAGTAGGCAGGGAAGTTTGCTATACTTTTATTTTACCAGCTATGTTTAAGTCCCATGTGGGTAAAAGGGAGAGATCTTGTTGCTATTATAGCTTGCTTATTACATTACTAGTTGCTGCCCGCGGCATCGCTCGCGTGGCTTTTTCTAAAATAAAAGTTTCCTAAGTTACTCGTTATAACTTCAGCTATCTGCCAGCCGTTTCAGAGAATAGCAGGAACAAACAGACAGACAGACGGACAGAAAAAAAAAATTGTTATAAGTACCGTATATACTTTCATAATGCATTTACTAAAAAGCTCTTTATTTTGACATTAAAAACAGACACTTCTTTTATTTATTAGTTTAAAGATTTTATTCTGTATCAATCAATTCAGCCTATCGCAGTCTACTGCTGAACATAGGCCTCTCCCATGCTGCGCCACAACACCCTGTCCTCCGCCTTCCGCATCCAGTCTGTCCCAGCCACTTTTTTGAGGTCGTCGGTCCATCTAGCTGGGGTGCGTCCCACACTACGCTTGCCGATACGCGGTCTCCACTCCAGGACTCGTCTGCTCCACCGGCCATCAGTCCTTCGACAAACATGGCCATCCCACTGCCACTTCAGCTTGCTTACTCTGCAAGCTATGTCGGTAACTCTGGTTCTCTTCCGGATAATTTAATTCCTAATTTTATCCTTCAAAGAAACTCCGAGCATAGCTCGCTCCGTAGCGCGCCTTAGTCAGTATGCATAATAACAAATATTATTTCATGACAGCCCGTTCTCATCTAATTTCTTCAGATTTGAGAGTAAGCGCTGAACCTGTAGAATCTTATAGTATCGTGAACCATTGGCAAGAAGAAACATGTTCAAGTCATACATCATATTATTAAATCGTTATTGCTCTCCATTCTTAGGCCCTCAGCCAACTACAAGTCCGAAACCCGAAATAATTCATAAGAGATATTTATGGGCCCATGTGATTTACTGATATTTCTGCTACAGTTATGCAAAAAATTATGTCACGCTCAAAATGATGAATGCTAGAGCCTGAAGCTAAAAGGATTACGTTACTCCAGGTCCACTGGCTGTTCGATATCGTTGACTTTTCCCAATCTGACAATTTTAATTTCCATTTTATGGGATTAAATCAACAAATGGACTCAAATCACTGCCGTTTTTCCATTACGGCGGCGGGAATACGATTGATGTGCTCAAATTTGAACGAGGACTGATAAATGCGCTCCCTAGCATCGCTGATTGACTGAGTTATTTCTGGTTATAACTTCATTTCCCTGATGTTTTTACGCATATTTATACATATAAAACAAAGTCGGAGTAGTTATACCATTTATAACTCAAGAATGGCTGGACCAATTTTTATGATCTTTGATTTGTTGGATTTGTCTCCTCCCCGCAGCAGAATAACTATTAAAATATGCGAAAAATTCACGTTTTTTTATGAAGAACATTCATTTTCATTCCATTTTATCTTAATAAAAAACTGATTGTAATTTAGCTAATAAGTTAACACAACATTTATTGATTCTAAGGCGTAATGAAGTTCAGAGTCAGCAGTCGGGTCTTCCAAATTTTGCAACGGATTTTGAGTATGGTTTATGTGTCAGGGTACATTGCTCGCAGAACAGATGGCCGTTGGGCCCGAAAGGCTCTAGAGTGGCGACCGCATACCGGAAGGCTAACGTAGGAAGATCTCCCACAAGGTAGACTGATGACCTTGGGAAGCACGGAACTGGTCGAGGTGGCAGTGCTTGGGGGAGACCTATGTCCAGCAGTGGACGCCTTTCGGCTGAAATGATGATGATGATCATGATGTTTCTATGTTAATTAATGTATTTGGTGTTGTACCTATAGAGGTATGAGGAACAGGATGTAAAGTTCACTCATACTCTATAGTAAAGGGGGATGCTCTGACCAGACAGGTGTTTTGTCTGGTGGGCAACTGTCCCATGGTTGATGTCGGGATATATGCTAGTCGCGCGGTAAATTCTGATTGCGCGATGCAGGATTTGTGACGTCAGGTCTTTGATGCGTAATTCACATGTGGAGTTGTAGATACCGCCACGTTATCCGTTCATCCATTTTAATTAACTATAAATAAATATAAATAAATTAACAAAATATAACATAGCATTACGCCAGTAATCCCCGAATTGTGAGGCAGAATGAACAGTGCCTTAGTGGTATGAAAATAGTTCAGAATTCTGGTATTTCACGTTAAACTTACCTTAATGAAGCTAAACGTAATATTGAAGCAATTTTGTGTAAATAGTATCATTAGGTTACAACTTATACCGTTACGTATTTACATAAACATACATAAAGGTCACGTTGGTCCCGAACATTTTCCGATAGCAATAAAATTATTCCGTACAATTAAACTGTTTTCGGCAAAACCACGAACAAACATACTTTCGTATATTGACGTTTTACTGCGACCAAATTATCCAAAAATTATCCATGAAGGTGGTCGAAATCGTGCGAATTTGTTAACTAAATATTTTATACAGCAACCTGTATACATCCCCATGCAACCATGGGGACGTCAATATGACTGTGTGTGTTAAACATATTTATAATTATCTTTTTGTCACCATTCTTGCGTCTACCTGCATTATATAATGATAAATTCCCATCTTTGGACCCCTTTAATAACCATACGAAGCAGACATAAAAAGTAAATTATCCAAATCCTCCAACAAACTCCAGATACTCAGCTTACTAAGTAATGCCAGTTTAGTCATACGTACATAGACATACATTTTTTTTGGAGTCAAATTACATATAGGGGCGACCCTACACGTACGTAATGAAGTTGAAAATTCTAGATTTTATTTTATCTCTTTGTCAGCGTGATTTCTAGTACTAAGAGTCTCTGAGCTATGCTAACATGGCGTAACTATGTATAAGGGAGGAATCCTTATACTCATCATTCATCAAAATTTCAGCCGAAAGACGTCCACTGCAGGTCATAGGCCTCCTCCAATTTTTCCATAATCGTCAGGCGGGTTGGCGATCGCAGTATGGTGTTGAAAATGCATGGAGAACGCTGCTGCCCATTTCTAGTAAGTCCCTTAGTCGCCTTTTACGACACCCACGGGAGGAAATGGGGTTGTGCTTTACGTCCGGCACCCCACGATATGGCCTGTTGACTACGGAAAACTAAAAACGGGAATTGCTCCTCTGAGCTTTTCTCAGTTTTACCAATAGCGGGAAAAACTGCTCACTCCGAAAACACAAACAAACAAAAGACAGTCATTATTCAAACGCGTATACTAAGTGATGGGCAATGTTGCGTTCCCCCACAACTATTGCCCATTTCCTTACATAAAACTAACATTCATTGCTTTGACGGGCGTGGTGGGGTGTTAAGTCAAACAGTATACATAACTTACTGGAGATGGGAGATATATTTCCGTGTAGAGTCATGTTGGTTTTCTTTTGACGAATGAGTTTGTCAGGATAAAAACTAAACTTGTCATGTATTCAGACAGGTTTCTAAGTAATTGTTTCTTTACCTTTTTAAGAATGTTGAAATATTAAGATAATGTGTACTAATTCCTGGGCCTCAAGTCTGCTATTACAATAGTGTCAGAATGGTCTATCATTGATTTCATAATTGTCGATTTTGTCAAGTTTGGTAATCTACTAATATAATGGCGTCATTAAGACTTTCCAATGGTCAGCCACTGACACTCCATTGAAAGAATTCGTAATCTCGTACATAATGACAAATGAAACTTCCTATTAAACTTTTAACTTCCACTACTTCAGATTGCTTATAACACTAATAAATAATATGTAAAAATATGTATATATGAAATCTGGCATGGATAAATGTTCAAAATGCCATTGTAATACAATTCTATTACGAGACCATTGACCGACCAATGATCGACCATTATGAATCTAGCAGATTACGAACATTTAGCATAATGACAATGGGATCGTGTTGGAGTGACGAATTTATAAAAATAGCAGACTTGGGCCCCTGGTCGGTTAGATTATACAAGGTGTTTTTTTTTATATCCCATAATTCTAGGGTATGAATGAGACTATATCAAAGAATCAACTGGCATATGAATTATTTTTCAATTATCTTTTCTTTTTTTTATTTTTTTCATATAAAGTAATTCGACAAAGTCACGATTATTAATGTAAAACACCCTTACGTGAAATATGACAACGTCGCATTTTCTTAGCTTTAAATATTAAATGATAGGTTTGAATGAAAATGAATTACTCGTATTTATCAATGAAACTTAGATACCTACATACATAGAGTTTCATCAGTTTGACAACGTCGCAAAACTAACAATTCGTCATACGGGTGACAATTTTTGACCTAAATTAATATGATTGATGACAATTATCTTCGAAACTCTGCATTTTTGGATCACATAAACTAGGACTTTTTGTATTATTTTTACTCATAGAACCCTAGAGTGGGATGGGACATGAAAAAAAAAAACATTTCCTCATATCCTTAAAGACTTATTGCGTTTTGTTTGTGCTGAATAAACAATTTTTCTTTCTTTCTTTAATTCTAGGAAAAGTCAGCACACAGTTTTACCTTTTCTTAGACCCTAAACTGCCTAAAAATATCCATAACTCTTTTTTATATCACAATCAGTCTAAATCTAAAGCAACTACCTTCATTTTGTTATAGGGGGCAAAAAGGTCAACCAATAAATTCCAGGGGTCCGATATTCAGACCCTGTTTACGCATATATTCCCTTTTAGTTGTAAATACGTGAGTTATGATCGGATATCACCACTTATCAGCCTTTCAGGGCTTTACGTTGATCTAGATTGTGAAATCAATTTTGGTACAAAGTTAAATGGATTATTTAGGTACGGGTTACTTTTTGGTACACACGGCGACATATCAAGCTATACTAATCCAGTTTACGCTGGTTTCGTTTTGTATAAGATTTCCGTACAATGAGAGATCAGCTTCTACTGGAAATGTAAAACTTGAGTCATAAAAAATTTGGTACACACGACTACATAAGTCGTGTGTACCTAATTTTTTATGACTTTCAGTCATTTATTGATATTAATATGTACAGGATTTATTTTCAATAGCCAATAAATAATGCTCATGCATTATTTAGGGTTTTTATACATAAAATAACTGAAGCATTCATATGCTTCAGTTATTTTATGTATAAAAACCCTCGAGATACTCTTTGTAAGAAGAAACAGCGTAGCTACAAATATCGTATGATAATGACAATAATAATATATAATTATTCTAATACAAAAAAAAAAAAATATTGACCTTCACATATTATATTCAGAGAATAAACAGACAAAACAGATTGATAAGAAATCCATACTAATATTATAAATGTGAAAGTAACTCTGTCTGTCTGTCTGTCTATCTGTCTGTCTGTCTGTCTGTCTGTATGTTACGTTTTCATGCCTAAACCGCTGAACCGATCGTCATGAAATTTGGCAGAGATTTGATTTGGTTGTGGTGAGAGTTTTGATTTGACCTGGGATATGGAGAAGGACATAGGCTACTTTTTTACGCGATAACCGACATCCACGCGGGCGGAGCCGCGGGCATCAGCTAGTAATTTATATATTTAGTAATAAGGAAAATTATTAAAGCGCTCTTCCTCTCTCCTACTTATTAAAAAAATTGCTGTGTATTATTTGAAAAGATTTTTCGTAACGACTGATCTGATAAATCATAAGAACGACATCATGTTGAAAAATTCTGATTCTGAAGACCTCACTATCGGCTCTAGCACCCTCGAAAACTATAAAAGCGACACCCATGATGAAAAATTTGTAAATTTTGCAGCCGCCATCTTGGATTTTTATTTTGACCTTACTATCGACTCTAGCACCTTCGAAAACCATGAAAATGACACACATGATGAAGAATTTGCAGCCGCCATCTTGGATTTTAATTTATAGGTGATAAAACCAAATTTTTGTTTGACGCGTATTTAAAAATAAAAAAGGTCCACCATCCCATGTGACGGCCATTTCACTCACCGCGCGCGCTCTTTGCTCAAATCAAATAGCGCGCGCTACACCGGCTTCCTGTTACACACTTCCGGCCCTTTTCATGAAATCACTCCCACCGAAACCCAGAGGAAAGATGTTACACACAAAACTCATACACACAGACCACACAAAACTACATATTTTACAACACAATGCACCACCACTTAACACCCCTAAAGTCTCCTATTAAAGACGAAACACATCGTGTTCACATCATACCGAAATCCCTCGAACAGACTAGTTACACAAAAGCAAACTTCATTAGACCAGGCGGCCGTGAGCAGAAAACGAAGGAGGACCAACAGTGTATGTGCCAGAAGTTCCGCACAATGGTAAAATATAAATTGTCCTTATTCAGCGGCTGGTGTTAGATAAATTACGGTTCATTTTTTTTGGTCCTTCGGTCTTAGATTGGCAATATCTTGGCTGGTCCTTTTGGTGTAAAGTCTGGAGTTCAATGTCCAGTAAAGATTCGTTGAAGTTGAGAGTATTTCAATTGTCTTCAATCAAGGAATCGTTATACTCCTCATAGTTAGTTTAATATCGTATCGATAACGTTAACGCCAGTTTATAGAGATGGCAATTAATTTTAATGAACCAATTTCTCAGAATTGATCAATATCTGCATAACAATGCAGGATAATATCAATTATAAACGTCCTCTTGGTTAACTGACAGAGTTGGACAGATTAATGAGGACAGATAATTGAAAAAAAATAAAAATACTAAAGATAGCGCAGACACAAATTCACAACAACTAATCTAAATGAATATTATAATATTATACACCGTGACATTTTAGTCATCTTACAAAGGTGGTCCACTCAATGTTGCCGACATAAAATACCTCTAGGTGCGATTAAAAAAACTAAGATTTAGATTAGGTGTTGCAATAGTAAGAAACACATTTTTGCGTTAGGGTTGAATGAACTCTGATAAAGATGTCGCCGCTCCATTCCGCGCTGCCCTTAGAACATAAGGCTCGGACTGCGTTCCTAACGGTGTTTCAAACTACGTCATGAATCATAATTAATAAAAAAATAATATATGTTATCAAACGTAATTTTTTTTTTTAATGAATGAATAGTAGTTAATGTATATATGAAGTGGGCTGTCGTTGTAAGACGATTAAAATGCCCCGGTGTATAGAATTAAAATTGTTTGTCTATACCTATGTTTTTGTGTAAAGGTAATATCTGGAAGTACGCTACGCTATTTCCGAGTAACGTAGGGTGTTTTATGTTAAAACATGCGGACGAAGTCATGGGGAGATGCAAGTGAAAACATAAACACTTGCGTTTTGCAATTCCCCTTCAATACGCGGTCCTCTTACAATAAAACTATTGAGACCGTAGGAACCCTATTCCATTACAGCTCTCTCACAGAAAAAAAAAACATTATCTAAATAGAGCAGCTTCCGTTTATTGACTGGCTAGCCACAGAGAGTAATTAATTAAACTTTATGAACCTCTTTTATGAAATTCTAAGTGAAAAGAGCTTTGCAACTTTTTAAATGAGTTCTAAGAATAGAATTTGTTTAAACCGGCCAAGTGCGGAGATGATTGGTTCCGTAGTTGGGATGATTGATCCCAAGAACAAACTTAATATTGTAGTTGAAAAACATGTTCTTCCATATTGACTACGGACCCTAAAAAAAGACTTCCCTTGTGGTAATAAATCAACATCATTATTCAGAAGAAGTCCACTGCCGGACATGGACCTCCCCAAAGAATATCGACTGATCCTACGCTTCGTGCATACAGCGGATTCCTGCGACCTTTATCAGGTCATCAGTGGTACTCTACGCCTCTGGTATCTCGCTAGGACTTGGTAGACTACGATTTAATTGGCAGTCCAGCCGTCACTGCTGACTATCCTTTTGATAAATAACCTCTCATCCCACACCCGTAGACGTAATTTACACACGGGGCCAATAAACCACGTTTCTTTCTTAATTACCCATTATCTTCAGATGCTCGGTGCTAAACGCGTCTCGTAATGTTAATTACTTTGAATACCTACTGTTGTATAGAATCAAGTTTTTCTAACTGAACAGACCGCTGTGTGCTGCTGTCTCGGGAGTTTGTTGCGCCACTGCTTCCCAGCTAAAGCACTAGGAAATGGTGAAGGAATGGTTTTGGGGCACTGTCTTATGTAATTTTGACGTTCGAAAAGTGCTGATTCTCAGCCTGATTTGATTAAAAGACTTTTGATTTGATTTTGATTTTTTTTAAATGAGAACAGCCGCACGGGACAAACGAAGGTTTACCCTTTGTAGACACGTGTGACATTTCTGTAACAAACCACAATAATCCCGCTAAAATATCGTTCCTTAAATACAAAAGCCACACATTTCAAAAAAATATCACAAATGATTTTTGTCCATTCGAGGTATGGTTAAGAATGCTTTATTGAAAAATAGGCTTTTTAATTGCGCATCTTTTGATACAAAAAAAGTCTACGTAATACACATAGTTTATACAAAAATCATAAAATAATCCAAATTATTTTTGCAAATGCCGCTCCTGTATAATTTGCTTATTTTGACTTGTGGTGCTTTTGTATTTAAGGAGCGATATATACTAAACATTTAAGTTCATTCAAATCAGTGTCACTGTATTGTAACATACCACACCGAACATTTTAGTATCAAACACAAATCATATTATAGATGGCGAAACTTGTTGATTATAGTGAGTTTGAATTTCGTGCGTTGATGAAAGTGACAAGTTGAAACTCGTTGAAATTTTGAATTTTGTAAAAATATACTAAAAGTGTATAAAATTGTATTGTTTTGGTTGAAACGGTAAATGAATGATTTTATTAATTTACTAGCTTCTGCCCGCGACTTCAACCGCGTGAAATTTCGGCCCTCACATCGTATCGCATCCCGTCGCTCGCCCGCGCTATAACTTCGTTATAGCTTAGCGTTCTTTCTGACTTTTATTTTTTTCGCTTGGCTCCTAAGGATCATAGCGTGATGTTATATAGCCTAGCCTTCCTAGCCTTCCTCGATAAATGGGCTATCCAACACTAAAATATTTTTTCTATTCGAACCAGTATCCTGTGATTAGCGTGTTCAACCAAACAAACAAACTCTTCTTTATACTGTACTGTATAGCTTTATAATATAGCTGACCCGCGCAACTTCGTCTGCGTCACCTAAGAGAGAGAGTGGTTTAAGTAATGAATTTCCTACTTATTTTGTTACGGAGTTATTTTAAAATTATGATATCTCCTAAGATGTTGATTGAAATCAAGTGAAGTCAAGAACAATTTTATTTATATTTAAACACTTGTGATTCATAACATATTTATTTGGATAAGGCTTAATATTATGTTGATAAAACTCCTTCGCAAATAATGCATTAATTTCGAACAAATTTTATTACCATAAAAAAGGTTATAGTGAGTCAATTTTAAAAGATAGACATATTTTGTCGCGGACTTTTTTTTATAGAACTTTTAAAGAGGAACAATTCCATCATACACGATATTTGCGTAACTTAAACCGTTTACGCAGCGCACGCAACCGAAGCTCTACAAAAGGAATAATTTTACCCGTTTTTTCAACATTTTTCAATTATGCTCCGCTTCTATCGGTTGTAGCGTGATGTTATATAGCCTATAATATTCCTCGATAAATGGACTAACCAACATAAAAATATTTTTTTTAATTCCAACCAGTAGTTCCTGAGATTAGCGCGTTCAAACAAACAAACAAACAAACAAACTTCAGCTTTATAATATTAGTATAGATTGTTACCAAAACATATTTTTGCTTTTTTATGTGAAAAATGTCAAATAAATAAATAATTTAAAAAAAAAGAATTTTTGAGGAACACGTGTTTTTTTATTTGTTTTTACCTGTCATATGCCAGAGTATTTTAAAATTGTATGATCTTGGGCTACAAAGGGTTAAGCTACGCCGTCCTCGGTCGGTTCTAGGATAGGTGACCATCCATTAAATATCGAGACCCTTCCGTGTCTTGGAAAGCATGTAAAGCCGTTGGGACTGGCTGACATTCGTAGATCTGTAATGTCAGACTGGTAGTCAGAAGCCCAAAAGTCTGACAACCAGCCTTACCAAGCGATATCGTGCTAACCAGTTACTGGGTTGTGGATTGTGGAGGTCAGACAGGCAGTCGATCCATGTTAAATACTGGTATTTAGCTACATCTGGTTAGACTGGAAGCTGACCCCAACAAAGTTGGGAAAAGTCTAGGCAGATTGATTCGATCTTCAATTGCTCAGTCTATGTTGTCAAATTGGAGATTTTATGAATATTTGTTAAGATTATTAGGTACATTGTTTATTTAAATAAACTCGCTCCCAGCTCCCGCTTTGTGTGCTTTGACGCTAGTTTTCCAAGAACGGAATGCCCGAATAGATGCAAAATTGGTTCACGAAGGTATTAAAAACGGGCCGGTATTTTCAGAAAACGGTTTTATTATTATAGTGATAACTGACACGACTCTGCTCGCTACGATAGAATTGAGTGACACTTTTGAGTGGCGAAATGTTTTTTGGGGATAAAGATTTTCATATTTTCATTTGCAAATATTACATAAAAATAAATCATTTCAACATTCTGACAACAAATATGAACATTGTACATTTATGTATTCATTTTGTAACTTTGAGTTAAAAGATTTTCTTTTTGTAGTCACACAGATTCTCGTTACAAAGGTCAAAGTTATTTTAAGGCATACCTACATCGAGTTAGACTCGAAGCGGATCTAGAATCACATCGCTGTCATCTACAAATAATGTGGTCATCAACACATACTTGGAAAAAAGATGAGTGATCGCTGTATAAATGAAGATGAAGATGGTTAACCCAAACAATTAACATAGGCACTTTGTTCGACGACACTAATTTCCGCCTCGCTGCTTCGATACGACTAGGAACTCCCTAGTGTTCTCCCCATCGCTGTCACTGTGGCGACGTTGTCAACAGCCTAGGACACCACGGCCTGTCCTGCAGCCGATGTGCGGGTCACTTAGCGCGGCACGCAAACATTAATGACATCATCCATCGAGCTCTTGTCTCCGTCGGCGTTCCAGCTGTATTAGAACCCAATGGATGGCACGCAATGATGGCAAGAGACCGGACGGCATGTCTTTATTTCCTTGAAAGGTGGGTATAAATTTTGTGTGGGACGCAACGTGTGTCGATACTCTTGCGCCATCCCATCTCCCTGGCTCGGCGTGCTGTGCTGGCGCTGCTGCTGCGGCTGCTGAAAACCTCAATCGGCGAAAGTATAGTAACCTTATCAGGGAAGGGATTACCTGTATGAAAAAGTTAACAAAAAGCTTAAAATCTTCCCCTTTAACAAAGTTTGGGTGCAAAAAACAGGTTCAGGATTGGCTGCTTGGGCTTAATTATGCTGAAACGGAAAATCTATTATCTTTCAAATATTAAAGTATTACATACACACTAACACTCATCACATGCATACATAAACCCATCACATTCACACTCAAACTCATCACTTACACACATACATTTGGTTACCTTTTAGTCCTAAGTTAATTAATTATACACTGAAACCGGTGCATTTGTAACCTATCTTTATTGATTCATGTTATCTGTCGAAAGAGACTGGATCCTGCGACACAGGGTATCCTAGTGTGGGATCCAGTGTCATACCTAAATAAATATTGTAAACACTATACCCAAAGTCTCAAATTCAAATAATTTATGTAAACAAAGGGGATAACACAACAAAAAAATATCTTCGTAATGGTAATTCCCATAAAATTGCGAAAAAAGAGGTTCTATTTTCTTTTAAGTACTGATTTTAAGAAATAATAATTAAAAAATAATCATACCGTAATTATTTTTATAAATTTTCGGTTTTAAACAAAGTTATTAATAAAAGGAGATTTTCTGGTATAAAATATTTTATGATACTGGTAACAATGCAGGAGATCCAAACATTTTCACATTTTTTAATCTTCAACAACACTAATATTACAACTCTCATAAATAGATTCATATTGTAAGTAGCATATCTAGCCACATTTTGGATGAAAACGGCTGTAAACTGTTTCGATTGGAAATCGATTTTGGGACGCCTACGTCTAGCACTGGGCTTAAAAGGGCTGATTATGACTATCATATACCTTGTCTCCGACACACTACAAAAAACATGGTTTGGCAACGGTATTTTGTTTGCATAGTTCTTATAATTAATTCACTTTAATTTTATCGATGATTATTTACAAAAACATTTAATGATAAAATGTTTTGCAACACTGTCCTGTCATTTTGAAAGTGACATTTTTTGACATTACTTTGTTTACATAAATTATCTGAATTAGAGACTTCAGGTATATAGTAAATTACTGTTAACAGCACATCACTAGTTCGGACAGTCGAGTCTGTCCGCTATCATCCTCAATAATTATAAATAATAATCTTAAATTTTCTGGTATAAAATATTTTATGATACTGGTAACAATGCAGGAGATCTAAACATTTTCACATTTTTTACATCTTCAACAACACTAATATTACAACTCTCATAAATAGATTCATATTGTAAGTAGCATATCTAGCCACATTTTGGATGAAAACGGCTGTAAACTGTTTCGATTGGAAATCGATTTTGGGACGCCCAGTGCTAGACGTACTGGGCTTAAAAGGGCTGATTATGACTATCATATACCGTGTCTCCGACACACTACAATAAAACATTGTTTGACAACGGTATTTTGTTTGCATAGTTCTTATAATTAATTCACTTTAATTTCATAGATGATGATTGTTTTGCACCACTGTCCTGTCATTTTGACAGTGAAATTTCTTGACATTACTTTGTTTACATAAATTATCTGAATTAGAGACTGGGTATAGTTTAGAAATCAATAAAACTTTTTATTATTATTATTTATCGGTAACTATATTTTCGAGCCGTTTGGGGTTGAAGCCCTCGGGCCGTGGGGTCCCAGTGCTCATGTTTTTTTTTTCCAATGAAATCTCCAAAAGGCTGGATGACACTTCCCGTGACCCAAGGGCTTGCTTTTACCTTGGCCAGAAGCTAAGCATTGCGATACAACATGGCAATGCAGCAAGTCTCTTGGGTACATTACCGTAGTTGACAGCAATGCGGAGGAATTTTTCGACGTCATATTATAGTTTATTTTGTTATTAGTTTTATTTAGTTTACTCTATTATATTTTTATTAACTCTTACCAATTAATATTGATAAATAAATATAGAAATAAAACAATTAATTGATACTTTCAATATCTACTAGAAAATTATGCTGCCGTGGTTTTGTCGAAAACTATCACCGTACCGCGTACTTGTAATGATCTTGACCTACTTTAGAAGCCAGAAAGATATTCCGACAATTTAACAAAGGACAAATACCATCCATATCTAACGGATAATTAGGAGTCCGTCTTTCATATTTACAAAAAACTCCTCAAAACTTTATCCCAAACAACTTTATCGTCATCGTCGATACGTGCGCGCGCCATGTTGTTTTTCGCACAGCCATCTAATCTATCTAGACTGATCGACCATTAGCCCGGTATTTGTGTGGATCGTAACTTACTGTCCTTATTTGGGTTTGAAGTATAATTTATTGTCTTCAATTCTATCCGTAAAGGAGGAAAGGTTAAGCAATAAATTGGACACAGCTGCGTTACGGACATAAGCTCGGAATTAGGTAACAAAAGAGGCGATTTGTGAACGCTCACGGCTATTTGTTATTGCAGATGTTATTGTGAAGTATCGTTCGGCTATTCCGCTGTAGTGAAACATGTTCTGTAGGAAGAGGAAAAGGTATTCTGTTTTGTCGTTTCGATGATTCCGAAAACGTTAACCTACAGTTGAGGACGTAGCCGTGTGTCTTGGGTCACCCCAAGAGACACAACCAAACCAATACACCACCAATTTTGACAATACATCACTGTATTGTCAAAATTGGTGGTGTATTGGTGGGTATTGTCGAAGTAGATAGAATAGTGCACCATACAAATTACAGATATAAATGTAAAAATTTTATATAGGGTGACACAATGGGCGGTCATATCGCTAAAAACGATCTTTTACAGACAACCTTTGGATGGATTAAAGGTAGAAGGTGGGATAATACTGCAGGTAGTCAGTGATGTTCCATTTACATCTATCTATATAAAAATCTATTGCTGTTCGTTTGTCTCGCTAAAACTCGAGAGCGGCTGGGCTGATTTAGCTGATTTTGGTTTTGAAATGTTTGTCAGGGAAGGTATAAACGGTGAGAAAATATGAAAAAAAAAAAAGAATCACAATTTGTGAATGGCTGGACCAATTTCGTTATTAATTTTTTTGTTGTGTTTTTTATTGTCAGGAGAAGATTCTTATGTAAGAAAAAATTTAATAAAAAAAAAATGTAAATTTAAGAAAACGACCATAGTTAAAGGTAGGGTTGGTAGGTAGGGTAGGTAGGTAGGTAGGGTAGGGTAGGTAGGATACGTAAGGTAGATAGGCTAGGGTAGGGTAGAGTAGGTAGGTAGGTAGGGTAGGTAGGGTAGGGTAGGTAGGTAGGTAGGGTAGGGTAGGGTAGGTAGGTAAGTAGGGTAGGGTAGGTAGGTAGGTAGGTAGTGTAAGGTAGGTAGGTAGGGTAAAGGTAGGTAGGTAGGAAGTTAGGGTAGGGTAGAGTAGTGGGCTTTATATTATATTTCCTTTGCGCGTAGACAAACTGCCACAGTCAAATAGCTTTTGACTGAACGAAGTCTGTCGGGTCAGCTAAGTATACAATAAATACATAATATCCATCAAGCATAGGATAATAGGTACCTACTTTTCTATATAAACATACAATATATACAATAATAAACATAAAACAAGGGAAGCGAACTATACGTAATGATGATGTGTAAGGAGAGAGGAAGTGTTTTTTTACCAGAATTTCAATAAAAGTAAAATGATTGAAGTTAAATTAAAGGAACTCTTGAAGCCAGATACGGAACAAATGACTTTATAAGGCACTCGTAAAATCGTATTACTAAGGAATAAGGATATGGACTGTTCCATTAACGTGAACGTAAGTGGTGATTTCGAAATTAGACGTTAGATTTATGCATCAAATTCGTTTCTTGACAAAATCATGAAAATACTGCATGAAAAACAAATCATTGACTCATTGTAAAAGGATATTATAAACTGAAACTTTTTTTTTTATCTAGGGTATCTCAGAGTTAACCTATAGAGGTCGTGACTCTCTGTCCGGTCTTTCCTGTGGTTCCCTTAAGCTCTTAAAAACTTAAAGCCTCCAGCCAGGGCGCAAAAACTTATAAACTAAACGACTGCGCGCTAAACCCCCTGTGGGGTACGAACCTCGGCTTAGGGCAGAGTCGGAGGGAGAATGGCAAGGGACCGACGGTGGCTGGATAAAATCAGGGTTATGATTATTATCAGGGGAATTTAAAGCTACAGGCTCAGCTATGGCGCGGGCTGGCGCTTCGCTTACGAGCAAGGATCGGGGAGGACTATTTAGTCGGGGATTTCGCGATGGGCCTCGGCGGTGAGGTCGGAATGACAGTCGTGTATTATGTTTGCGAACTGCTGAACTTGTTTCCCTACTGCTCTCCTCGAGGAGAGTTGTGGGGTCGTCTGGGTCGGGCAGTGTAAACTGAATCAAACTAAGTCATCTTTTTATACCGTAGTATCAAATTCATTCTCTTGTCCCTAAGCCAATTTTAGGCCAAGGGCTACGGGCGCCACGAGCGGTGGGAACAGCGGGAATACATAACTAACATACTTAATTTTGTATGGTGATAAAGCTTAAAAATCAGTATGAGCCGAATGGAAAAGAGCCGATCACTCTGTTTAAACGAAAACAAATCGGTTCCGACTGATTTTTATGATTTACCGTGACACATTATTTTGTTAGTAATGTCATAACGTATCAAATTTTAAAGTTCATTAATGGCCGCCAAGAAAAAAAAAATCAACATTGCTCTATACATTTTGATCTAAACCTCAATTTACGATTTTTATTTGATAGACCCTCATTTTCACCAGAATGTTACTTCATGGTAAGCAACACTGCGACACTGCAGACAGTAGATGTTGTTTTCTTTTTTGTTAAAACTTTGCCCCACACTAGGAATTTCTCCTGTATTGTGGGTGCGTTTACAAACATTTAAAATTACATACACAAACAGCCAACAACAACAACAATAACAAACATAACAATCATATTAACAATAATTTTAACAATCATATTAACTTAGTGTAAGATGATCATAATAATGGAAGTAAATACCTACCCTATAATATAACTTGTGGTGTTGAGTTACCGAAAGCAAAAAGCCGTCTATTCCTGGATTCGAGTTTATTTAAACACGGGTCTGAGGTTAACCTAAACGAATAAGAGATCAAATACTAGACCGAAATAATACCGTAAATCATTTCGATTGAAGTTCAAGGATGTCTGAGATGGGTCTAGAAATTACTGCTGTGACTGTCAAGCGTGACCTTCTCTCATCTCGTTTCGTCTGCTATGTGTGATAACTTCTAAAACTTCTTTAGGCGCGTTGAGCGATTTTTGGTAGGGGAAAAACTTATGGGTTCGCGATCGTTACCGAAAGGCTTTCCATGAGCTATATATATACTGTGTATGTATGTGTACTTTTTGGGTAAACAAAAATCAAGGAGCTCGCGTCATCGTCACCGAACGCTTTCCATGAGCTATATGTATAAAATAACAGTCATTCCAAAGTTTTGTGTTTTCACTTCTGTCGGCAGTCCTTATGACTGCGATTTTTTTTAAGGGTACTGGTTTTAAGGTTCAAATGTTCACTTTTTTCCTAAGATTATTTAAAATTGCAGCTAATATTAAAGAAGATGTTTCAAAATGGGCCCAGTATATGTACAGTTCCTCTAAAAATCGAGAAAAATCCGTGGAATTTGGGAAAAATACAGATAAATTGCATAAACGCATATTTTTCTTGTAATAATTTGATATTTGTTATCGACTTTCAATATGGCGTCTTGCCAATTTAGGTACTCTGTGGTTAAAAAACAATGACAGTAAACCATAGATCGACTATTGATCTTAGATCGTGAACTGTCTACTGTCACGACTGAACTGAACAACTGAACTGAACTGATCGTGAACTGTCAACTGTCTACTGTCGGGTTTTTGTTGTGTGTTGCAATTCCAAATGTACATTCTTGTGCTTTACTACCAAACAAAGCCAATTTAAAGTAATTGGATGATTGAAAACTGTTTTAACAACAAAAACAGGTTTTCTGTTTTTTTTGTTTTGTTTTGTTTTTGTTGCTGTGTTTGTGTTTGTTTCCCCATTTTTAGTATGGTGTACAAAGACCTGACTGGGGCTCCATACATTTTGAAACGTCTCCTTTTGTATGATTCATCATATCTGTAAGAATAGATAATTGTCGGCAACTTGAAAATACTGAATCAATATTTATAGCCTAGCCTTATACCAACTATATTGGGGTTGGCTTCCAGTCTGACCAAATGCAGCTGATTACTAGTATTTTATATGGAGCGACTGCCTATCTGACCTCCACATCCCAGTTACTGGGTACCACGATAACCCTGGGTAAACCTGCTTTCAGACTACGCTATAATATAATAGCATATAGTATATAGCTCATAGCACAACAATATCGCGCACCATACATTCCAATAATATATAGTACAGTACAGCGTGAACGTGCCCATAACAATGTATGGTGCGCAATATTGTTGTGCTATGAGATATATACTATATGCTATTATATTATAGCGTAGTTTGAAAGCAGCTTAAGACTGGTTGTCAAACTTTTGAACTTTAAACTACCCGTAACAACTGTCAAAGTTCAATACTCAATACTTTATTTGCGTTCCACATTGTGTACTTAGGTGGTAATTACGAATGACAGCCGGGACCAACGGCTTAACGTGCTTTCCGAGGCACGGAGGCGTCTCTCTTCAGCTAAATTATGTTTTAATGTAACAACATTTTGCAGACTGAAAATAAACGGAAGAGTTTTACTTCAAACTATGCGATATTTGAAAAGTGAAGAGAGCAGAGTGCAGACTTGAAGGGAGAGTAGTTAACTAATTATGTTCCTGGTTTTTTTTTTTTACAAAGGAGGCTGGTCATTGTCAGGTTTGATTTATGTGATACCTAAGGGCGGGTTGTTTCACGTCCACTTGACGCACGTGTATACGCCATAAATGGCGCTAACTATCGTCAAACCAAAAAAAGCGTTGTTTCACACTTAACGTTCGTTAAAAAATAACGATTACAGTAACCGGCTGGTTAACGTCGTTTTATTCTTTTACATTCGAAATTTGACGATTAGTTTTTTATGCAGTGAAAAAACGCTTTGTATTTAACGAACGTTAAACATCATATGTAATCGTTATTATTACTACAAGACGACACCTGCCACAATCCTTACATACTACAACTACTACTACAATACTTCTCAGTATTTCTTCTTCATATTACTGAAATGTTCACATTGTTAAAGAAGCAATTTCGTAAATCTACAAGCCAGGACTACCGGTACAAAAACATTTAATGAAAACCAAATTAAACGTTTAAAGACGGCCGAAGAAATACGATTTCGATTAGTTTCAAGGTTAGCGAAATCGTTTCTATTTATGTATCCAATCTCTAGCCTTTATCGACGTCTTGGTTCCTTCAATTTAGTTTATCAATCACTGGAAGTTTGGAGTAGATACCTTTATAAATAAATTTAGATTTAGAGAGAAAATTGAGGAGGTTGCTATAGTTGTCGCGTTTTAGAATGGCAAAAGCGGTCATTGCCCTTTCCCTGCTATCTCCATAGGAACCCAAACAATAAACTATGTATAATTTTTAGGGTTCCGTACCTCAAAAGGAAAAACGGAATCCTTATAGGGCCACTCGTGTCTGTCTGTCTATCCATCTGTCACAGCCAATTTTCTCCGAATCTCCTGGACCGATTAAGTTGAAATTTGGTACACATAACGAACTTCTGTGACCCAAACACAGAAGTGTAACGTAAATAAATTATTTTTAAAGTTATTTAAGAAAATGTATGAAAATTTACCATTCCTCCTGCCCTTATCTCAGAAACTGATGGGCCTAGTGTTGAAAAAATACAGAAAATAGAAAACAATATATATGGATAACAATAATAACAATAATAAAATGCCACATGCGAACTACGCATCAATGACCTGACGTCACACAAATCCTGCATCGCGCAAGCAGAGTTTACGAGACAAAAAAAAAATTTGAACAAATAATGGAAATGTGTTCTATTACTGATACCGAACCAACAAAAAAAAAAAAAAATTGCGAACTGGTTATAAAAAAGTTCTGTAAACAAATCTCGAAATCAACCGTCGGTATGTTGTTTACAGCGGCAGGTGCCTACCAAACACAACACCCGTCTGGTCGAAGGATCCTCCCTTTTCTATAGAGGATGAGTGAACTTTACACGCTGTTCCCCATACCTCTTGAAACCTATAACATTCTGACCAAAACTGCCGAACTCAAAGTATTTCACTTTAATATACCCATAATTATAATTTCCCACTGAAAACCACCTGAATCCTCCAGACCTCTGCATACAAATTAGTGACACTACATTACGAATTCAAACGTATTTCAAGAGGTCATTAACCCGGCCAATTACGGCACGTAGATCTAAACGAGGGGCCTTCAACGATAGTTGGACAGTCGTCAAGCACAGAACAGATAAGTACAGAAGCTACATAGACATGCTTCACGTACAGTGAGTGCGAGCACACTCGCGGCAATTTATTAGAGATATCCGTACGTATGTATGGTAGTATGTGTCTACAGTCTGATCGGAAAGTGTCTGATGAAATTGGAAAACGTAACAATGGATGCCAATTTGAACTGCCACTTACAAATTGAGTGCAAATGTTTTTCATTTGAAAATTGAGGCTAATTTTATAACCTCAATTTTCGTCGATGATTTTACAATTACAATTTAATAATATTATAATAATTTTCCCATCCAAATAGTGGTGAGATAAAGTTGAAACCATCTAAATACTTAAATATATTTGTGTTGCTAATTCCCTCTAATGAGTGATTGCATTAGAATTATTCTTTTGGAACAGACGAACGATGGACATAATTATTTATTTATTTATTTATTTACTTCAATCAACTTTGGATCATAGGTACAATTAAACAGAATTATAAAATCATTAACACAATTAAAATAAGCATCACAATTAAAATTAAAATCACAATTAAATATTAAAATTAAATTAAAATTAAATTAAAATTAAATTAAAATTAAATTAAAATTAAATTATTAAATTTAATTATGTGGGCGTGCATGTGTGCATGCGCTGGTTTCTACTCGTATGAAGATGAGCTGCCGTTTTATCGCTTTCGAGTATAGATCTAGCGCAATTTTAGGACAATCGACTCCCATTATTTTATGTTAACTCCTAATCCTTAAATCCTAATCTAGCGCCATATTAAAATATTGGTATCTTGATAGCTCAGATCAAAAAAAAAGTTATTTGATCTGAGTTTGATAGGTAATTAATTTAAACCTACCTAAGTATTTATTTATTACCAATTTTAACGAATAATATTTTATCAGACATAGTATTTTGTCAGTTATAGTATTTTGTAGACAATGCAGTAACGAAAAATATGAATTGGAGTTAACCAAGCGCAATATAGATACCAAAGGACCACAGCCAGTGACATCTGGATCTGTGAGTCTTCAAAGTCCATCAACAAAAGCAACCGACGGCAACGATGACATTTTGTCGTTTGACTATTGATCTTGACTTTTGTTTTGCATTTCTATGCATCTAATATTAATTTGTTTAATAATTCATATTTTTTTGTAATAAGTTATCAATAAATATTTCTAAATGCTTATTAAAAAAAATAGCATAACATCTAGCGCTTTTTAAAATCACACTTGTCGTAGAATCTAGCGCTTTTTTGGATGGAGTTAGCGTCCAGCACTCGAATGAATGGAGCCGACCTTCTGCATCTATATTTTTTGTACTTCGAGTGTCTACAGTTTAATACTAGACTACTAAAAAGAATTGGTAAAGTTTAATTTAGTCCAAGCTAATTAGTTTGTGAAAGAGAATTTCTTTTATTCGTTTTGATGAGGTGTGTGTGGAATTGTAATTAGATTTTCGGTGGTAAAGGAATTGGTAAGTCGGAAGATGTTTTTTGTATTTCCTCATTTTGATGTTCAAAAAGTGCTGAATCTCCGCGTAATTTGAAAAGCTGAGTTTTTGATCCTTTTACCTTCTGGAATTTTGGAGGAGCAGTGGTGGCCCAGAAGTATCGGCCCAGATTTTCGAGTTGTAGGTCATGAGTTCGAACCCAGCCAGGCACTTTGTTTATTTCATTTCATCACCACTATAACTGCTCTCCCGTTTAGAAGCAAAAAAAAATAAATTTTTTTTAGGAAACCGGCATTTCCTAGAATCAAAAATTCGAAGACATGTGACATCCACTCTCACAGAGAAGGAGGCCTGTGTCCCAGAAATGGGAACCATTATAGGCTGATTATGTATGTTACGTAATCAGAAGATTTAAAGGTCCAGGTTTCAGATAAAACTAAAGGTCTCTGCACACAGCGGGCGCGGCACGGCGGGACGGGATGGCGACGCGACGGTGAGCAGTTGTAATATACTAGATATTACGGACGACGCCACACAGAGCCGTTCCGCTCGGCGCGACGGTAATCGTGGCTCTGTGTAGCGGCGTCCGTAATATCTAGTACATTACAACCGCTCAGCGACGCGTCGCCGTCCCGTCCCGCCACGCCGCGCCCGCTGTGTGCAGAAACCTAACTGGTACTAATGTGACTTCTTCCATGTACCTTCATTCTTAGCTTTTTACTAAGACATCACTAACATTCAGTAAGTACAAGCGAAAATAGCTTAAACAAAACTGGATCTATTGCTCTGAAACAGGGACCAATTAATCTGGTTTAAAGGTTAACCGGTAAGACCAATAAGCCGTATATAATGATTAACCATTTGGTATAAGGGTTATAACCCTACAATATGATGGATTAATCATTTTAATATTGCTGATTAACGGGAATGAAAGAGACGGGTATGTAATCATCAAACGTCCAGCCGGCTTCCAGTCTGACCGGATGGAGCTGAATACCAATATTTTACATAGAGCGACTGCCTATCTGACCTCCACAATCCAGTAACTGGGTATAACGATGCCCCTTGTTAAGACTGGTTGTTAGACTTTCGGGCTTCTGACGACTCGTAACGACTATCCAGGATCTACAAATGACTACCGGGACTAACAGCTTAACGTGCTTAAGTTAAGTTATTGATGATAGTATAGAGGTATGAGGAACAGGGTGTGGAATTCACTCATCCTCCATAGAAAAGGGAGGATCCTCCGACCAGACGGGTGTCATGTCTGGTGGGTAACTGCCCAACAGTTGATGTCGGGATGTTGTATATATGCTAGTCACACGGTAACGGTAAACTCTGATTGCGCGATGCAGGTTTTGTGACGTCAGGTTTTTGATGCGTAGTTCGCATGTGGCGTTGTAGATACCACCACAATAGTGATAAAAATATACATCTTATAACCTAAAATAACATAAAATCATGAAAACTTACAAGACTGCAAAAAAAAACTCTTAACACTATAAATTCCATCTCACAGCCTTTAACTGTACCGTTTCTAGATTGAAACAAGACAAATCGAATAAATAGAAGGTTCCTTTTTTAGTACAGAGTATTCGCAAAAAAAGTGGGGCAAGAAATGTAGGAGAAAATCCCTCGATTAGATTTTCTTTCTCGTTTCACATCTTGTTAGGAAAAGTAGGCAGAAATTTAGGTAGGAGGGAGCTTATTACTGCTGTTGATTAGTCTAATTCTCTATCACTAGTTGGTTAGATAATTTGTTAGAAAAGGTGAAAGTCCAACGATTGGGGAGTGGACGACAAAGATAAAGCGAGTGTGAGGTTGTTTTTTTTTTAAATCCACAACAAAGGAGCTCTTGGCTTTCATCTCATCTGACAGTAAGTGATAATAAGGCCGAAGGTGGAAGCGAGATTCACCCGAAATCCTCAACCACAGAGGAACTGGCTATCTTACCTCTAACTGCCGAAACAGAACAAATACTGTCAACATTGATGTTACGGCGACAGACTCAGATAGACTTAGGCGGTAGCTAGCCAGGCGGACTTAGAACAAGCCCTACCACCAATTAAACCGAGCAGAAAATTTTACGCCTGCTGGGAATCCTGCTCGCTTTCATTCCAAGCACAATTTATCGTTAGTTAGCTTAATTTGAGTGGTTGATAGGAGTGCTAGTAAAATATACAACCCACTTAAATATTGATCTTGATAAAAGTTTTTTGTAAAAATATCCACTGATTTTATTGCTGGCATCAGTAGTAGAGTTTTTAGAATAAATCATTATCATCCAGTCTTAAATACCTACGGGTGTATAGTTCGCGTCACGGAAAAAGACCGCTGGCCAGCGAACAACTAGATCGTGTCAAGTAATAAGAGCGCTGGCCAATGGCACAACCATACCGGTACCATTTTTACGTGACGCGAACTAATACAACGTATAGTTTTGTGGTTGGCCAGCGCGCTTTTTACGTGATACGATCTATACAACTTTACAGGGGCCTAACACCCGACAGCATCGAGTTTTGAATCAATCCTGCTGATTACGTCATCATCAAGTGTAGAGCACTTGATGATGACGTAATCAGCAGGATTGATTATACCTACGCTTATCGACGCTGATAATACTCGAACCTATGTCGATCTTGGTTTACGATTCGAATTGGTTTGGGAGTAAGGTTTAAGTAAGTTTTAGTAAGTTCGAATCGGAAACAAAATCAAACTCGAAACGTTTTCGGGAGTAAAGCCCCAGTTGTGCGGTTGGCCAGCAGTCTTTTTACGTGACGCGAATTGTACCTAAGTCTCTTGTTTTGTATAGATTCGATAAAAACATTATTGTATTACTTTACATCCAACGAAGAATCTTCCTCACATTGTCAATCTATTTGGCTGATCTCTTAACTACCTTGGCGATTAATTTATAAACGATATTTAAAGTTAAGAGGGTTGTCACCCGTCCACTAGCGCCACTCCTTTAAAAACATATTATCTCGTGACTGAGAAGGAATTATGAAAAACGGCTCAATCAACTATATCGGAAAGTGTGTCTAGAAATTTCTAATACCTTTTATAAAGTTTCATATTGAGACACGCAGCAACAAAATTCGATCTAAATAAAAACGGCCACATTCCTCTGGATCATATTTTGTTTCTTCGTGTCGTGGGGAGCCTCGTGGGGAAACCGGCATATCCTAAAACTAAAAAAATCGAAGACATGTCACATCTACCAACTCGCGTGGTGGATTTATGGCCCACTCCCGCTAACCGAGAGGAGGCCTGTGCCCGAGCAGTGGAAATATTACAAGCTGATTGTGTATGTATTTTATAATTATAACCATACATTTTTGACTTTTAAACGTCTCTTAACTTGCAATGTTTATAAATAAAGAGGTTTCAGTTTAATCCACTATACTAAAAGCCCACTATACTAGAGAAACAGACACACAATTTTTAAAACCACACAATGAAAACTACGTCGTTTCGAACCCATAAATCTAAAATGGCTGCCACACAAAATGGAGATCGCGCGTGGCTTTGAATATAGCAGGCTGGGCCTTCCTAATGCACTAACGACATACGTTTGTTACAGTTACCGAACACTTCCAGAAATTGTGTTTTGAAAGCGAGTGGTTTATACCTAGGATATTTTACAGAAAGTGTTTTTACAGGCTTCTGTTTGATTTTACTTGTTTCAATGTTAAGATGGACAGCAAGTAAATTTTTTACTATTACTTCAATTGGCAATTTTGAATACTCGTTTCGTTCAGAAGACTATTTTTTTTGTGCGTTTTACAATCGAAAATAAACTGTAATGAGCCATTACTATTTAGTCTGGGATAGTTAGATTTTCGCATGGAATGAATGCATAAATAATCTTTATTTTCTGACTGGGTGGGGTGGGATGATGACGTACGCAGATAGCCGAAACGGACCACTGTATGGACTATTTCTACTTACAGCGCTCGGTCTTCGGTCGGTTTCTCGTCCTTGGGTCTTTTATTGTTGTATTCCTATTGGTCGGAAAAGGATGGTCAGATATCTGTTATCATTGTAACAGAGGTGGAGAAATTTATTTAAACAAAATATTCGTATGTATTTTTGTTTTATTGGTCGATGCAAAAAGGGGAGGTACGGTGTGGTATATGGGCACCATGAGCAAGGGATTTTGTGTTGAAAGTGAGCCTATTAGTACGTATAGGAGATTTTTATTCTAAAAATGCTCTATCAGAACCAAATTTTGATTGCCAAACTGTATATGTACTCGTACCGTGTGGTGCCGGACGTAAAGAATAGCCCCATCCCATTTCCTCCCGTGGGTGTCGTAAAAAGGCGACTAAGGGACTTACTAGAAAATGGGCAGCAGCGTTCTCTATCAATTTTTAACACCATACTGCGATCGCCAACTCGCCTGCCAAGCGTGGCGATTAAAGCAAACCCCTCCAATTGGGGGAGGCCTATGTCCAGCAACGGACGTGTTTTGGCTGAAGTGATAGCTGATTCAGAAAACTATTAACAGAGACACTTTCATAACTAAAGACATAATTTATTTTTGATATTGGAAAACCAAGAACACTTTCGCAAGCAAAGTAAGCTAACAAAACAATAAAAATGTAAAAAAAAAAACATCATCCGCCTAGACTTTTGTCCAGTATTTTACATGAAGATACTGCCTATCTGACCTCCACAGCCCAATTACTGGGTAACATTAATTCAGCAACATCGACCTAAAGTACCAGGACGCTATAAGAAAGAAGAGGTCTGGTCATTCTCCATTACTAGGACCCGACATGATTGCAAACATCACCGCCATTTATCGAACACGATTCTAATCCCGAGGTGAAAATGAAAATTTGCCAAACTAGAAAATCCAATTACAGACACACAATTTGAAGTTGAAATCGAAGCCAAGCTTTGTAGGCAGGCTTTGGCCAGTGATCATGTAATATTCGATTTTGTTGAAATATCTGCCCAAATATCTGAAACTTATTGAAGTTATCACAAGGATTAGTGAAATGATCGGTGATTTGTCGATGTGTTTGATCGATTTTGTTTTCATTGTGTTCATTGATCTAATTTATTAACTTGTTTATTTGTGGTTCATATATATATATATATATATATATATATATATATATATATATATATATATATATATTATTATTATTTTATATATTTTTATTATTTTCTTGTTTTAAGTATATTGCATGTATTACTAATTTTGTACTCTCTAGAGGCAAAACATAGCGTCCTCAATGTATTACCAAATAAGAACTTATAATGTAACTATGTTTTACAACAATAAATTAATCTGAATATGAAAGGTATGTTGTATAGTAATGACTCAATTTCTGTAAAGTTTTGACTATGACAGATAACAGATGCATTGAAACCCTAATTGGTACAAAAGAATAGAATCCGGTGTCTCTTTACATTGAAGAAAAGTAAATAAAATAGAAAGGGGACTAATTAAAGAAGAGTAATAAATAAACTATAAAACAGCGACTTTCAGAATTATTTTCCGTCTGTCTGTCTGTTTGTTTGTTCGCATACATCTCCGGAACTACTGAACGAATTTTCATGAAGTTTTCACAGGTACACAGAGATTAATTTAGCAGAATATAAGCTTTGCTTCATTAAAATCGGATCTTGCAAAAAAGAGTAATCGTAATTTTTGGAATTTACTTTTATACTGTTAAGCACACAAGCAGAATAAAGTTATGCTAGGAATAACTTCGGTATAACCATAAAATTTTTGACGTATAAGCTTGTGGCGGTATCAACAACGCCACATGCGAACTACGCATCAAAGACCTGACGTCACAAATCCTGCATCGCGCTATCAGAGTGTACCGCGCGACTAGCATATATACAACATCCCGACATCAACCGTTGGGCAGTTGCCCACCAGACACAATACCCGTCTGGTCGGAGGATCCTCCCTTTACTATAGAGTATGAGTGAACTTTACACCCTGTTCCTCATACCTCTAAAAGCTTGTCATAACTTTATTCTGTGTTTATTTGTAAATTATCCTTAGAAGTTTTATAGCAACAATAATTTCTAAGTGGTGCAAGATAACACTAAATTCCACGCAGACGAAGTCGCGGACAACGACAGGCTTGTATAATAATATTAGATTTAGTTCAGACGACTAACAAGCTAACTTTTCAAAGCCTTTCCCCTACTATTTTGCTGTGCCCAACAGGGTCCATAATGATCACATATAATTTTAAGTTACCACCTAAGTCTGTACACATTTTGGAATGCAAATAAAGTATGGAGTATTGATTGATTTGGCTGTAGATAACATCATTGTAATATTATTATCACTGTTATTATGTAAATTGATTTGATCTGCTGTTGTTATTTTGGTGAATATCAAGTATAGCTCTTAACATGGGATTTGAGTTCAATGATTCGGCTTCGTGAAATTGTTTGTTACTTTTCGAGTAATAATTGTTTGGCCTCGGTTTGCGCATTTCTTATTCATGACTTTCCTTGTTATAACATTTCCCTGTAGTGTCTTGTACACATCCTAATTGTCAAAGAAACCGTTCATTATATGAGAATATCACAACAATTTCACTATTCTTTAATATGGCAAGTTTCCTCCACAGTTAATTTACTAAGAGTGACTTATTCTCGCTCCTTCATTACAGCCGACTTCAACACGACTTTATATTGTCACAGCGACTGCAAAAGAATACTGATTGCATTCCTCGTAAAATGGGTCATAAGACTCAAATTAGGACATTTCACTGGGTGGCATTTGCATTTTACTTTTGACCTTTCACATTTTGGACTGTGGTCAGGCGAGAATTTAATGAGTAGTATAATTATTAAACAGAATAGTTATTTTTGGACCACATTTATTGCCAATCTTTTTAATCGAGCGGCCTGTGGGTTCAGTATATAGATAGATAGTAATACTCTTTATTGCACAACATAAAATTTAAAGATTTATAAATCTGTAATTTTTTAAATTTCTTTTATTTTTTTTAATAATATTTTTAATAAATTTTCTACATGGGTAGAAAATTTTACAAGGGGTAACACAATGGGCGTTCTTATTGCTAAAACCGATCTTTTAAAGACAACCTTTGGATGGATTAAGAGAGAAGGAGAAACATTACTGCAGGCAGTTTGTGGTGTACCATTTACATATATACAATTAAAATCAAGAAGCAAGTGCAAAGAACAAAACAAAAAATAAATTATGGTTAAGGAGATAGTGTTTTTTTAATCATCATTTTAAAAATGGATATGATTGGGCACGGCTTATCGACACGGGCAAGGCATTCCATAACTGCACTGCTTGAACTGTAAAAGATTTATCATATAAGCTAGTGGAATGCATCGGCATCTCCAGTCTCAAGTTTTCCGATGACCTCAGACATCTATTATGTGGTCATGAAGGAACTTGAAACGTTCTTTAAGATAAGAGGGGGTTGTAGAATTGAACAGAATACTGTAGAGCTGAAACAAGATGTGAGAATTCCGGCGAAGGCGTATGGGAAGCCACATGAGTTTTGTACGAAATTCAGAAATGTTATCATATTTGCGCAAGTCAAATATAAATCTTATACAAAAGTTTTGAAGTCGCTCAAGTTTATCTAGTTGTGCTTCAGTGAGATCGAGATAATTGACACGGTATATAATACGCAACGAGCCTACAAAGTTCTGCGTGTTCAATATAATAACGCTTTCAGAATGCTGTTGGAGTTGCTGATGCATTGTAGTGCGTCGCAAATGTTCGCAATTACGCACATTGACGGTTTCCACGCTATAGTGCGTAAGAAAGTGAGGTCGCTATTCCAAAGACTGCGTGGTGGCACCAACAGTATTGTGAAAATTACTGCATCCCGAAGTGTCTGTGTAACAATGGGTGGGAATAGTTACGGGGAAATTATATTATTGTGATTTATTGCAATTAAATGAAAGAAAATCTATAACTCAAATTAAAACTACATTTTATAAACAAGCTTATTACAAATTAGAGGATTATATTCAAGATAAGAATGCTTGGAAACATGCTGGTCCTGCTCCATAGGACAATGTAGAATCTAGACAAAATCAAACAGGTTGCTAATTTAATTATATAATGTATTATTTTTTAACATTAATTTTATGATAATTTTAACTCGCACACTGACTTTTATTAGTGTAAAATTTGGTAAAATCATCTACTCTAACAATATTTGTAAATATGTGAGCACCATGTATCCTTAAAACATAATTAATGTATCCGTCATTGCTTCATTTTTTATTGTTTTTACCTGTTGTGGTAAAGTAATTTTATTCTGGGTACATCGTCTTCACATGTAATGATATAATTGATGTATACAAAGTATTGTAAAACAGTTTAAAAGATTAACGGTGGAGTTTCTTGCCCATTCTTCTCCATGCGAAACTAGAATCAATTTTGACGTTCAAAAGTGCCATTTATGTGCCTATTTGCAATAAATGCTTTGACTTTATAATTCTTGTACTAGGTACCTACTAACATAGATGTTAAGAAAATTGTTACTAGCATATATGGATTCTGTCCGAAAAGAATGTTTATTGATTGATTGATTGAATAACATTGTCAACATTAACATTTACTGTAGCATTACATAACATCACGCCTGTTTTCCTCCAAGGCATATGCAGACACCTACATTAATTTGTCCAGATAACTTGTAAGTCCAATGCGGTAGGAGAGAATCTAAAGCACCAATCTATCCGAGCACCGCCACCTCGACCGGTTCCGTGCTTCCCGCATCCAGCGGATTCTTGCGGCTTTCACAAGGTCATCAGTCCACCTTGTGGGAGGCCTTCCTACGCTACGTCTTCCGGTACGCGGTCGCCACTCCAGAACCTTTCGGCCCCAACGGCCATCTGTTCTGCGAGCAATGTGCCCTGCCCATTGCCACTTAAGTTTGGCAATTCTTCGAGCTATGTCGGTTACCTTGGTTCTCCTGCGGATCTCTTCATTTCTGATTCGATCACGTAGGGAAACTCCAAGCATAGCCCTCTCCATTGCCCTTTGGGTGACTTTTAGCCTTCTAATAAGGCCCATTGTGAGCGACCACGTTTCAGTGCCATAGGTCATCACTGGCAACACGCACTGATCAAAGACTTTCGTCTCGAGACACTGCGGTATGTGGGACGAGAAGATACTGCGTGGCTTCCCGAACACTGCCCAGCCGAGTCGGATTCGACGATTGACCTCTTTCTCGAAGTTACTCCAACTACTCGTCCACGATTTCGAGTGTAGCGTCTCCGATATTCATGAAAGTGGGTGTTACATGGGCATGTGACATGACCTTTGTCTTGTCCATGTTCATTCTAAGACCCACTCTTTCGGAATGTCTACTGAGGTCATCGAGGTAGGTATTGTCATACAAAAATAAAAATATTCAAATTCAACGCTCTAAATGTTATAAACTCTATGCGTAGCAGACCAAACTGCCGTGTGTAATGCAAGGCAGCGACTACGCACGGGAGTCGTAGGTAGGTACAACAAAATACAGAATCTAAATGTGTTAGATAGAACAACGAAATCTTGAAACTTATGTTTTGTAAAAAGTCATAAAAAAAAAGTTGTTGTTTAGATGTTAGTAATACAGTCCTGCGGTTGTCAGTAATTTACCAATAACCCTGTATACATATATACATAAAAACAGAATAAACTTTGTCTGGAGAAATAACGATCGGTAAAGGAGACATAGACAATCCCACTCTGTGGGGTCGGGCTGCCGACATTGAATCCATTTTTATTTTACAAAAGAGGGCTGTCAGAGCCATTTATAAATCTACATCGCCGCGAATCTCTTAGAGAACTATTTAAAACGATTAATATTATGACGGTACCTTGCCAATTCATTTATGAAAATATTATTTATGTAAGAAAATACCTACATCTTTTCAATAAAATCAGTGATAGACATCATTTTAATACTAGAAATAAAGATAAAATAGATCAACCATTTTTCACATTATCTAAAGTCATTTATCTTTTATGGGTACTGTATTAAATGTTACTATAAAATACCTTCTGATATATTACAATTAAATGAAAGAAAATTTAAAACTCCTAATAAAATCACACTTTGTAAACAAGCATATTACAAATTAGAGGATTATATCCAGGATAAGAATGCTTGGAAACATGCTGGTCCTGCTCCATATGACAATTTAGAGTCTAGACAAAATCAAACTGGTTGCTAATTTAACTGTATAATTTATATTTTTTATGATATTAATTTTATTTTCTGAGATTAATATAATTTAACTCACACATTGACTTATTATATGTAATTTTTTTAGGAAAATCATATACAATGTTTGTAAATATGTGAGCACCATTTATCTATCGCATTTATTAATTTTTCTGTCATTACTTCACTTTTCATTCTTTTTACCAATTGTGGTAAGTAATTTTTATTCTAGGTACATCGTCTTCACCTATAATTATTAATTAATGTATACAAACTATTGTTAACATTTTAAAAGAGTAAGTATGGAGTTTCTTGCCCATTCTTCTCCATACATAACTACCTTTTGGAAGGGGCAACTAGAATCAAGTAACTATTTATGTAATTTTTGACGTTCAAAGTGCATTTTACGTGCCTATTTGAAATAAATGATTTGACTTTTTCTTTTCCCAGACTGGGGATTAAAACCAGACTGATTTTGTTAAGACGCAAAGCAGACACATAGAAATACTTGTTTTACCAACCGCTCGTCTAAACCTACAAAATTCAAAACTACCAACTAAAAACTTTTTAGTGCATGAAACACACCAAACTAGCAATAAAATTCGGTATCTGGTTCGTTAAAAAATTCCACTGTACGAGTCTGAAGCGGACTTTAAAATCTTGGACGGGAGAGTGGCGTCGGGTGCTTCCTGATAGCACTCGTGACTTGGATCTGGGATCTAGGGAGCGTTTAGACGTGGCTGTTGAGTAATAGATACTAGTTAGGAGGAAAGATTGCTAGTTGAGATTCAGTTTGTGTATAGTAAAGAGTGAACGGTACAAAGCGGATTTTGGTTATTGTTTTTATTTATTTATGTATTCACAAAGCAACTACAACAGGTAACAATCACAATATATCAGTAGGATCACAATAGCTATAGGTTTGAACCTGATTATCACCCAAAGCAAAAGCAAGCAACAAAAAATTGGTTGTCTGTAAAGTTGGTTTACGGACGATAGTTTAACGTGACAACGTCATAACAGAACATTGATGAAATGATTGCATACTTTTATGAAAGTAATGAGCGTAACGGGACAATGCGCGTAACGGGACAATGAGCGTAACGGGACAATGAGTCATCCTTTTTCGTGCATGCAGCCGGCGTTCATCGATTTATTAGACGTTGTCACGTCAAAAAAGAAAACTTTTTAAAACAAGCTTTCAAAAGCAAGAGTTTTTAATGATTTCAGTTCATTGTTATTCGCAGCAAAGACTGTCGATAAATTCCTTTGTCTCCTTAAGTAAGTCAAAGTCAAAGTCAAAGTAAAAAAAAAGAAAGCCCGAAATCGCAGGTATTTATGACCCGAGCCGCAGGCGAGGGTTGTAAATATGCAATAGTGGGCTTTCTTTTTTACTGCCCGTGGTGAGTACACAATTTTACGTCTTCACCTGGCCATACTGCGGGTTTTACCGTACGCGTTTTGAAAGTATGAATTATGCAAGTTTTTGACAGATTTGCCATACAAACACTGTCAAATACGCACAATGGCGAGACCATTGCAACGTTTGTAAATTAGTGGACTTAGGCCCCAGTAGCAATAAACATCTATTATACTTTTATTTGTTTTCCTATATTTTCTCAACATAACCATCTTTTACACTATTATTCAAAGCCATATCTTTTTTGTTTAGATTTCTTTTTATTCATAATAATCAAGTGCTTGCTAAGCACTCAATAATTATATGAATTGGTTTTTTGTTTTTATTAATTAAAGCGTCTTCTTTAATTTTATTTATAGCGGTGTGTACCTGCAAAGATATCCATAGGTTAGGTTAAAAAAAAAAGGGTAGAACTGTGACCAACTACGCGCGAGCCGAGCGGGCGAAGCGAGCAGTGCCACGGCAACGGCCGGCGAGCGCTACCTCGAAATTGGTCGCGAAATTTTTTTAAGTATTTTTTTCATAGTGCCCCCAAGACGACACTCTGACCTGAATGAATATTATGGTAATTATGTTTAGGGATAAAAGCGTTATAGGAGTTTAAATATATTTACATTAATGATATTATTAATTACAATTTTCGGAAACATGAGTGTTATGAACATCGCCGGTAGCACTACAAATAGTATGAATGAAAACTTTAGGATGAAAAATTTTAGGAAGAGTGATCATTCGGATTACAAATCATTAGGAAGAACAATTTCGGGTAAAGAACTTTAGGTGAGCCAATATGGACCCGGACTTTCAACTAATAATCTTCCGACAAAAACGTCACGCGAGTGCTCGTGCGCTCTATTATTGTAGAATTTCTTTTAGGCACAAAATTTTCGCACAAGTGCGGTCGCGCAGGTAAGGGCACTTAATAGTGATCACCAGTTAGTAATAGAGGAATATTATGTGTGTGTGCGTTAAGTACCCACAATACACGTTTAAATTTAACGAAATGGACGCGTGTTCTACAATATTAGAACGCGCGACTAATGTAGTGTTAAAGGATTGGCATTAGTGGACATTTGTACACCCTCTTAAGTTGGGATGGTGATAACATACAGAGGATATTCACGTTGGGAGCAATGACTCAATGATTACCTATTTCAGTGATTTTCTTTTAAAATAGCGTAATTTATATAGACAGGTTTAATTAAGGTTTTAAAGTATTTTAGTATAAATGTGACTAGAAAGAGCTAAAAAATTGAAAAAAACCAAAGTTGTATTTTATGTTACTTAAATCCAAAGTTAAAACCCTTTGAAGTTTTACAAGACTGCTAGAGATAATAATGTGTAATGTAGACGTTCCAAAAAGTTTAGAGTTTAGGTAAGTTACTGGCTCGAGTTCACTGGGTAGAAGAGATACGTCTAAACAATCCACAGAAGATTGTGAAATAGATACTTAGACATCGCATGAAGTGTTTTCAAATGGATTCTTATACTATCAAGATGAGTCTGTTCAGTTTGAGAAAAAGATAGGATAGTGAAAAAACTGTTGTTTTGGATAGTCCGGTCAAAATGTGATTTTATTTTAAAATGTTCTTAAAATTCATCGTATTTTAGATGCAGTCTTCTTCGAAGTTTGACTAAATTCGTGAACATTTTAATACAAAGGATGGTTCTTTTATACGAATCTCCGTTCTTAACTGTTTTGAGGATCCATAGTCAATGGCGTTTCTAATCGGTTAAAACCTTTCATATTATTGAAAAATTTTAGTCACAAGCATTTATACTTATTTTATTATACAAAAGACGCAATAGAATTTCAATCAAATCAATCAAAAATATTCATTTGCTAGTATATGGTACATGAGGTGTTACAGTAAGTTTATTTCAGCATATCCTGCCATAACATGGCGTACAATCAGCGATGTCAATTATTCAAAGTTACAAATTACAGATTCTATTGATTTGTCTTCTAAATAGTCCTTAATGGTATAATATCTTTTAAATAATAATAGTTTAAAAAGTATTTTTTTAAACATTGTCAGCGGTAAGTCTTGAAAATTATTTGGTAAATGATTGTAAATAATAATCGACATGCAGTATACATTTTTCTTAAATAATTTTAGTTTTATTTGTGGCAGTCTATATTTATGTCGTGTTCGGCTTTTTGGCCTGTCAGTGCTAGTGTCAAATAAATTATAGTTTCTCTTAACAAAAATACATAATTCAAAAATATACAAACATGGCAGAGGTAGAATTTTAAGTTTTTGAAATAGTGGTTTACAGCTGTCTAAAAAGTGAGTACCACAAATTGCTCGGATACATTTTTTTTTTGAGCTTTAAAAACTGTCAAAACATACTGAGTTACCCCATACTACAACGCCGTATCTAAGTACGGATGATACATAACCATGGTAAGGCTGCATTGCCGTATCACAGTTTATTGTCTGTCTATTTACATTGTACATCTGCAGAATTTACCTACAGAATATGTACATTGTGCTTTAATTTAACCTTTATAATATACAAAAGACGCAATAGCATTTATATACAACTGCAGAATGTACCTAAAGAAAATTTTATACCGTAAAACGGGGTGAACAGGGACGCAGGGGTGAATCGGGAACGAAATTTTAAAATAGATTTCAACGTTGAAATTATGTAGTTTTGTTGCCACAAAGGACTCTAATGTGTTTACTGTGTTATAATTAACGATTTTATCGACACCTGCAAGGAATAACATTGTAACTAATATTTAGTAACTTTAAGGGAGAGCGCGACAAAAAAGTCTTAAAATATACATAAATATAATAATATAATCATACGAAAGTGTAGCTAATCCCTCGTTGACTCATATTTTCAAGGTTGGTTGGCAATAAGACTTAACCGAAATCTGAGAGATTTTTTAAAATCTTTTACGCGCTCTCCTGTAAAGTTACTAAATATTAGTTACAATGTTATTCCTTGCAGGTGTCGAAATGTCCTTGTTGGCAACAAGCTACATTATTTGAACGTTAAAAATCATTTTAAAAATTCGTTCCCGATTCACCCCTGCGTCCCTATTCACCCCGTTTTACGGTACACGAAAGACTCAATTTCTTATCATAATCAAAGTTTCTAACGCCCACTTGTACACCACTTACAAGCCTTAGTTCGCAACTAAGTAGTCCGTATAATAACATCACACCTTACGACCACCTCAGTCCATAAGTACTGAAACTTCATAAGCCCGTCTCATAGCACTGAAGTCTTGCTTGCGTCATTTATTCACATCGGCTTTTACCACAAAGTAGTATCGTATAGAAGGCCGTCTCCAAACAACAGGTCAACCAGCTCACGCACACAGGTAAACCAAAAATTGGTTGTCTGTTTAGTAGGTTTACGGACGATAGTTTAACGTGACAATGTCATAACCAAACATTGATGCGGCGCAAGTGTACAGTGAGCGTAACGGGACATTTTCGTACATGCAGCGCGGAAAAGGTTTGCGTTTCGGTAATATTCGTGTATCAGAATGAGTACGAACGTCGCCGCGCCGCACTGTAATCCCCCACAGAGGTTAGACTTCTATGATTTGTACTGTCGCATTTTGTCATTGTGCACCTAACATTGTGTGTTTGTATGAACCTTTCTCTTGTAATATGCTCTCAACTCTGGTCGCCTATTGTCATAAAATATGGCACTCAAAGCTGGTGCCCGCAGCTACGATCGCGTGGCTATTTCTAAAATAAATATAGCTTAAGTTACTCCTTATAATATCGGCTATCAGTCAGTCCCGTTATAATCGGTACAGCCACTTAGGAGATTAGCCGAAACAAACAGACAGACACACATACAAACATTTTTTTTTTTGTAAATACCGTATTTACGTTCTCATTATGCAATCAGTAAAAAACTGTTATTTTGCCATTACAAACAGTCACTTCAATTTTATTTTATTGTTTAGATAGGTAGTTGTAAATTTAAAATTTGGTAACTATGGCAATACAAGTAATTCCATGCTTGTAACGCTCTATATACCAGACGCTCTCAATCGACTCTCTATATACATCCAAGTTGATTGAGAGCGTCCATTCTGCACCAAGTGGAAAGGGCAACTGATAGAAATCCGACGACTGACGAAACACGAAGTTTGCCGAGGGACATTAAGAAAATAGTTGTATTGTACGTGAAGCGTGTTTGAGAGTGTGCGATTTATATGAAACCAACCTTCTGTAGTATGTCCTGTCCTTTTGACCTGCCCTCACCTGTGAATATGATACTGTCCTGTGAGAATATACGTCACACCTATGTTCTCAAGGGAGGTTTTGAAGACGGAGGTGTAATAACAGACACTCAGTGTCCCTGATGACAGTGTGTGTCATATTAGACGATGTTATGTATGATATCAATTCCACGGTGAGAATTTTATGTAGGAAGCAAATTTAATAACAATTTGAGTGTCACGTGAATTGATTACGATGTGAAAGGCGTTCACGTTTATTTTTCCTCAAACATGGCTTTAAGTTGCATTCAAGATATACAAAAGTTTCACATTAATTTCTCATAGCTTCAAAAAACATCATTCAGCTTCAATCATAATAACATCACGCATATATTCGCGAAGATTTGGAATAGGTGTCCTACCCACATTTCGCACAAGTTATGTTTATAATTATATTTGTGGGCTTTTAATCGGAAGGCAGATATACTCGTATTAACGTCCCTTGCCTGATTTGAGTTTTGATTACAAAACTACAAATTCTAATTCAAACTTATATTTATTTCTAGAACATAGATACACAAAAGTACAGACGTGCCGTCAGCGCAATATATAGTTATAAGTAACTAGCTATTGCCCGCGGCTCCGCCCGCGTGGATGTCGGGTATCACGTAAAAAAGTACCTTATGTCCTTTTCCATATCCCAGGCTATATCTCTGCCAAATTTCATGACGAACGCTTCAGTGGTTTTGACGTAAAAACGTAACATACAAAATATTTTTATTAAATTCAAGAGCATAATAAACTAAATTAAAACATAAAATTCAATAAAATGTTATTAAACATTACAATTATTAAAAAGTTAAAATTATAATAATAAATAAAAGTTTAATAATACATAAAAAAAAATTTTCGTTACATTCACGATTAAAATAACAGTAAAATAAACCAAATTTAAAACAATGACATTAAATTTCGTTTAATAAAACCTTTAAATTATTAAATAAATATTTATTATATTTATTTTATTTTATTTATAATAATTATTAATAAATTATTAAATTATTAACAAATGAAAATATAATATTAAAAAAAAAGTTTAATAAAACATAAAAAACATTTAAGATTAAAATAGCAGTCAAATGAACCAAAACCTTTAACTTTTAAACTATAATAATAATAATAAAAAGGTCAAAAAATTATAATTTGTCATCTCAGGCACTCATTGACTGCAATACGGCTCATCCGTAACCTATTATTAGGTGACTAGCAATCAAATATTCCTATCGAAAAGTAGTCTGTATCAAATGTAAGACGTAACTCATTCTGCCCCTTCGTAGTATCAGAATCAAACTTTGATAGATTGACTTTATATTGCCTAGAATATCCAAGGATACCAAAGTTTCAGTCAGCCAAGTTCGCTAACTCATTCAACACCGAGCTACTAGAATCTTAATCAAAACAAACTTGCCGATACGTTTGGCACATTTACAAAGTAAAAAAAATAATTGGACTATGTGGTGCAGTAGTGCTTGGCCAAGTTAATTCTGGACTTGCTCGTAACAAAATAAGTACACTGTTAGGTCTTAATTTAGAACATGAACTCGTTTTATGAAGCCAGTTTTCTCTGAAGGGCAGGGACTGAATATCGATATAATTTGGATACATGATACCAAAATATCGCTATAAATCAGTATTTAGGTATACATATAATACCGTTATTATTGAATTTTTTGCGTTTTTGCAATTTGCAGGTCAGCGTCAGGTTGTATCTTGATTAAAATATGATTCGCGACTGAAGAATCATCAATAAAGATTCGGTGATGTCACATTGTAGCCTGATATCAGTACTGAGTATCGATATAATTATCGATATTTTATACCAATACTCAAATTACTGATATAAAATACGAGTATTTATGCTGTTATCGGTATTTTCTTTAAAATATCGGTATTCTTCGAATATCGATATCGGTTCCTGCTGAAGAGGCAGGCAGAAGTGTAATGCCGCATTTACACATTCGCGTGACGTGAGTGACGAGGCGAGGCACGAGCACGAATATGTAAACGGTGGTTCGTCATTCGCCTCGTGTTTCACGTCGTCGCTTGTGACGCTCGCGTTGTTAGCGGTTTAGTCACTAATCAAAAGGAAAAGAGAGGCGAGACGAACTAGTGTTTATGCATTCGCTTTTTAGTTCACTAGGTAACAATCGGCATAACAAGCAACATAACAAAATGGACTGGATCAACACTGAAGTTATAATAATAATAAATTGTTTTATTCGGGACAACATAGGAACCAATTTTGTTAGTACACACCTTAGATACTACAACTTATACACTAGGATTAGTAAAAAAAATTATAAGAAAAGTTAGTGAGTCATGTACTTGCGAGGTATTTCATGCGGACAGTGATTCCGCATGAGATAGGAGCTCTCGGGTCCTTAGCCACGACTCTCAGGTTGCTATTGCTACCCCCCCGAATCCTACTCACAAGCGATGCCACCTTTTTCCTGACGACAGCATGGAAACAATCTGTACGTGATTGGGCAAACATCTCCGAGGCAATACAGAAACGAGGGAGTTTCAACATCATCCTGAAAACATTTTTATATTGGACGCTCAAGGCATTCAGCGTCCCCCGTGAACAGCTGAATCACAGACTTTTCGTGTACAGGCCTTGACAGTATGCTTTATTATTATTTATTTATTTAATATGGTAAGTACCTAACTTATAAACTTAGCCCCACAAAACCATTGCAATGGTTTGACTGTGGGGTCAGTGAGTCTCTATAGACAATAATACTTAATCACACTTACATACCCAAATAATATATTTTTTAATTTACTTTTAAATCTATTTTTATTTGTTTCACTCCTTATGTCTGCCGGTAGACTATTTAATAAGTATGGTATACGTTTCTTTAGAGTTCTGTCACCAAAGTAATTGGTGACTCTGGGAACATTGAATCTGTCAGCAGCAATATAGATCGTGTGTTATGGTTGTTGAATACATGATTTAAGCTATACTCTTGGGTACCATGATGGCTTACTGCTAAAAGATATTTATGTTTGTTATGTTTGTAAGTGATAGGTAGAATTTAACATATTTTAAATAGTTTCCTATAATCTCCTTTACAACTGTTTTTAGTTTTTTTTAGTAACAAGTAGTTTTAAGAATCGAATTTGAAGAGCTTCTAATTTATCCAAGTTAGTTTTGAATATTAATCCATAGCTGTCAAGTGCATAACTCATAATAGAATCTACTAATGACATATAAATACATCTCAATATACTAATAGGAACTTTAAATCTTAGGTGGTACATTTTAATTAATAATATTCTTAGTTTACTTGAAATGTAGTCTACGTGTTGGGACCAAGAGAAGTTCTCATCTATTTTCATGCCAAGGTAGGTTACACAGTCAACTCTTTAAACAAGATTATTTTGACCTGATCGGTACGACGAAACTATCTGCGCGCCAACATGTTATTGATGATTATAATGATTATGATGTTATTGGAGCTTTAAAGTCAGCCTAGCTCTAAATAATTATATTGACGTTGCAAATGCAATGCAAAAGCCGCTAGGATGACGACGTCGTCCATTTCGTCAAGCTGAAATAGAAATGAATAGACACGAATGTGTGGTCACTCGTGTAACCTAAAGCCACACGAATATCTCGCCAAACAATTTTTTGAACGGCGAAGCGAATCACGAGCACGCATGTGTAAAAATACTATTCAACTATCCATTTTAAACATAAACCAGTAACATTTATAGAGATACAAAAATAATGAATATCTGACAGCTATACAGAGTGTAAGGGACAGCCCTCCGCAAACTAACAGGGTGCATTCAGCTCCTTATTTTGGATCATATTCCACTGGAAATTTGCTCAGAAAAATTATCATTTTCTTATCGTTTTTTTCAGTTACGATTCCTTTATTTAATGTAAAATTACATTTTCTGGACGAAGCACTCCATTTATGTAAATAAAACAACAACAAAATAAAAATAAAACCAGCAATGGATTTTGAAATACTCTAACAAACGACGCGCGAAATCAGCTGTTCACTTTCTGCCTAGCTACAGAGTTCATAGAACTCACTCGCTGCGCTGCCGTTCGCTACGTGCGTATTGCCACGGTAACGATACATTGCGTGTAAGGTAATAAAACAAATCAAGTTTATTGGATTCCCATAATGTTCCTGAAATAATTTCATGTACCGGTCATCTCAGTATGATATACTGAATTCACCCATCAGTCTGCGGAGGACTGTCCCTTACACCCTGTATATTTACAATACATGTATTAGTATTTTTTTTTTTTTACCAAGTGTATCCATACGAACATAACAATCTCCCAAAACAAGTTAGTCAACGTAGCACACGGCGAGCTAGCTTTCTAGTTTTACCCAAAACTAGAACTAACTATGGCAAACAAAATGAGCAGAAATTTTTAAGGAGCACAACTTTATAATAGAATTCCTTCTAGTACATGAAATCTACACTCTTTCAATGCGTTCAAAACTCAACTTAGTCAGTACATAATTGCAGATCGATCACTTCTGGAAAAATAAAGCCATTGTACCTATATCTAGTTGATAACTGATGACGACGAACTTACTGTAATATATGTACATTTACATTTTTTATGTACGTTTGAGAGTACGTCAATATGACGTAGATTAGGCTTCTAGGGTTTAAAGAGACTGACCTCTGAGTTTGTTTTGGCTTTCTTCTCAGAGAAGTCAATAGGACACGCCGATCTCATCTAACTTTTAAAGTATGATTGACGTGTACAAACCTACTTACAGAAATAAAATCATCTTTGTCACGTTCTGAATTTTAATATACGAAGCCTATCTTAAACCATCGTCGCTTTTGAAGGTTCGGCAAATATTTTCCATGTAGACAAACATGTTTTCGATTGGAGAGTTCGGAAAAATAGATTTAGTATGTTGATAGTAATCATTTGGTGGTCGAGATTGATTTAGAGTAATACTTTTCTGAGTTATGTGTCTTCTTCATAGTTTATCTGCGACAAAGTTGGGGGTCAGCGAATATAGTTGTTGACCTTTGTCTGTGCTTGATACATTAGGTATATTTCATGAGGTTGGTAATTAAAGGATGATATTGTTACGAGCTTGCGGTCCGTGACAGTAAAAACTGCCGATTTAAAAACCAAAAATGACACTTTAATTAAAAAGCACTGATAACAACTCAAACACACTAATTATAAAACACAAATGCACTACTGATCACTTTAAAGTCGCACTCGAATATCGCTTGTATCGTTTGAAGTTTCGACTGTGTCAAGTCGTGGTGCATACCGGCCTTATATAGTCCTTAGATCGTTCCAGAACCTTCTACTGTAGAAACATCTAGAATGTCCGAGTACATACCGGCCCCGACTGACCAGATGTCGAAAGTTCTAGAAAGTTCTAGCATCGAATTCTCTAGAAGAATCTCGAGTCTACCAGTTCTGCTACTCGATACTAGATGGCGCTAGTGGTCACTAGTTCTGCTATTCGATATTAGATGGCGCTAGTAGTACTTAAACTTGTGTGGCGCGTAACAGTATGTTGTTATAGACTCCATTTGAAATAACATTAGATATTTAAATAAACGTTTTTTACGGTCCTTTCATCCGATTTTGACTTCTTTTGCGTTGGTGGCATGACAAATGGCAGCTACAGTAAACCGTTAGTATTATAACAATATTTTTGGTTTTAATACCATCCTTATGCGTACGGAATAGAAGTCAAAATCGGTTAAACGAACTATAAAAAAGGTTTCTTAAAATGTCTAATCTTATTTCAAATGGAGTATATAATAGATAAGTTGATCAATCAAATCAAAATAAATCAAAATATTTTATTTCACATAAACCTACATGGGCACTTATGAAACGTCAAAAGCTAGGTGCACGGTTCCAATTGGTCGTTTCCTATGGAGAAGAGCCGGCAAGAAAAAAAAATAAAAAATAAAATCAAAAGTCATTTACTCAACTTAGGCTGAGAATCAGCACTTTTCGAACGATGGCGCGAAACCCCACCAACTCCATCGAACTTCACCAGATGGTGCTGGCGTACGGGATACAACTCGATTGCGACATATACATACAAAAATATAATCCTGTTGAAAAAGAACATGCATATTTGTGAATCTAAAAAGTCAACCGCAATTTTCACGTGACTCGTAAAAGCATGAATAGTATTAACCGCGAAAGCAAGACGCTTTCATGCAAAAAATTCACCTCATTCCCTACAGAATGAATAGGAAGTGGGGTAGGCTTTTTAATATGACGCTGTATTGCTTTAGTGTTAGTTTTAACACTATGAGAAATTGAAATACTTTTGGTTTCATTCATATTAAGATTTGCTGTTGAAACGGTAATTTTAAGATTATTATTTATAATTATTGAGGATGATAGCGGACAGGCTCATCTGTACATAATGGTGATGTGCTGTTACCAGTAATTTACTTCAGTTGAGTATTTTCCCAGTAACGTTCCCGGTAACATTCTAGAAAAAAAAAATAATTTAGGGTAATATAGGAAAACAAAATGATTTTCTTAAATTTCATTTGTGATTATTAGTGATCCGATAAGACTTCTACCACTTCTAGTTTAAATGCAACCAAAATTTTAATTATAAATATTATTTTCCCAATATTTCTAGTAACTTATAGAGTAACTTTCTGGATATTTTACTCATTGTTCCTATCAAGTTATTTAGTAAATTCCTGGAAAAGTTTCTGGCTGGGAATATAATATATGGTAAGCTCCAAGTTTACAAGGTAAAAAAAAAAAACATTTTACGAATCAACATTAATAAAAAAAAATATTAGATAAATCACAACGTTCCAGTACTAATAATTGTATTTAAAATTTTTGAGATCACAAAATTATTTTCAGACATACACACACATTAAGTAATAGTAAAATTTTCTTAAATCTAAACGTCTATTATAATCAACTATACAATAACAGATTTATCATCGTTTTCTTTAATGATTTACAACATTACTTTTTTAAATAATCACAGTCACAGCTAAACTTCGCCCGCGTGGATTTTTCTAAAATAAAACCTACTCCATAAAACACCACCATTTTTAAAAGAGTAACCGTGGAGTTTCTTGCCGGCTCTTCTCCATAGGAAACGACTAATTGGAACAGTGCACCTAGCTTCTGACGTTTCATAAGTGCCCATGTAGGTTTATGTGAAATAAAATATTTTGATTGATTGATTTACCAGTTATCGGCCAGTGAAAGTTCCTTCAAAATCGGTCCAGACATTTCGGAGAATAACCGGAACAAACAGACAGCTGACAGACAGACAATTTTTTTAATAATTTTAATTTTAAATGAGAGGTAGGTACTTGTGGCCCAACAGTGAGAATATTATAGGCTGAATATGTTTATATCCTATTATTAGATATTATTATTTGTATTATTATTTTTGTAAGACACACTAGCAGCTAATTAACTGATGCGTGTGTTTCAAATACCTTGGAGATATTTAATGTGTCCAATCGGTACATGAAGCAGTTTAGTGTGAGAGCCATCACAACATTTTCCGGGAGCTTATTCCATGCTGTTAAAACACGGTTAGGCTAGAATTGCTTCAAAGGCTTTCCCTCGACCTATCCAACGATATCCCACACTATGAGAAGGACAAATTTTTTTTTATCATCCCCGCTTTACATGTAAGGGAGGTACTCTAAATAACAGTTAATTTATTTTTTTCAAAATTTTATTTTACTACTTTTTCGGCGTCATTAACTATATAATACTCATGCCAAATTACAACTTTCTAGTACCAATAGTTTTTGAGCTAAACCGCGGACAGACAGACAGACAGACAGGCAGACGGACATGGCGATACTATGTATAAGGGTTCCTTGTTGACTACGGAACCCTAAAAACCACCGTCATTAGAATCAATACTGCTACCAATCAATGTTCCTACCGTTGGTGCAACGACTTCACCTATCAAAAGTCAAGTTCCAGTCGTATCAAACCACACAGCTTACAACTTAAACTAGTTGCATGGAGTGCATGTATCGACATCTGTCAAACTTCGATTACCAGTACAAGTGCCTTTAGTGGACTGTAACTAGTTTGACAGAATCCTAAACACATTTCCATCGGCACCGTGTTCCCTTGTCCGTCTATTGGGAACAGAGTTGTTGAAATGCAAATTGATTATGCACGAATTGCACGTGAATTTGCTGACTTTTGTGTGTTGTGTAACCAAAATTCATGATGATCAGAGATAGGTAGAGTTTATTTACCTAAACTTCGAGGAAGGATGTAATATAGAGTAGATAATACCTCCTGTAAAATCTCGGAATAATTTTAATGACGTTCAAATCCCGGGATTTAAAAATCATGAGTTATATATTGCACTTTATTTATAGTTACAAATTATTAACCGACTTCAAAAAGGAGGAGGTTTCTCAATTCGACCGCATATATATCGACGCTTGAAAGTCAATATTGACCAAACGACATGTTGGCAACTTAACACTTTTTAAGGAGTGTTCACGGATAACTTCGTCGTTTATGTACTTATTGTGATAATCATTTTTTTTGTTGGAAAGGAGATATCCCAAGGGTGGTACCATGATAAGGAAACTAGGATCTGATGATGGCATCTCAGAGAAATCGAGGGGAACCTTCGAAAATCGTAGTAATCGGTGACTAGTGCGTTTGTTATTTTTTTTTCCGAATTGGTGTGGGGTAGCTACCACAACAAAAAAGTGAAAAAAAAAAACAAACGCCTTCAAAAAAAAACATAAAAAATTTCAAAATAACTTTAATTTTGGAAGTCGGTGTCTTTGGTTTCGTCTTTTCATTTTTGCCACCGACTTCCAGAATTAAAGTTATTTTAAATTTTTTAGTGTTTCAATAAAAAGTTTTTTATTGATTCAAAGAATCATAATTGTATGACATTTTATAGGGTTGAAATTGTGGCAAATTAAAGTATTTACATAAAACAAAACACTGGAATTTGACACAATTGGGCTTTTAGAGGAGGTATTATCCACTCTATGTTACTTCCTTCCTCGAAGTTTAAGTAAATAAACTCAACCTATCTCTGATCATCATTGAGGCTTAAGTAACCACAAGTAAAGGGCGCGTCGCTTCATCAAATAAAAATACTATAGCTAGTTTGGTAGCGGGCCTGACTGCCGAAGGTTTGCCAAATATTTGTAGGTAGTAGGTTATTTTAATGTATAAGAGAATAGAAGACAATGGCTTAGGGACACAAACCTAACATAACACCTCAATCCCCAATAGACTTACATATCAGCACCAACTTTATCGTAACACTAAAATAGTGCTAGAAAATGTTCAATCGACCGCTACGAAATGGCTCAGTACGTTTTTACAGGCAGAGATGTTCCTTGAGACATCGGAACAACATAAACGACACCTGGCCGACGATTTGTTACAATAAACCTGACAGCTACGCTTAGAGCTATTGTTCACTCGGTTTTAGTGTTTTTATTGCACCTACTAAGCTTTTTCGTTTCATTTCACACATCGTGCTGGTGACAGGTTCTTTGTTAAGCTTATATATTTTGTGGAGTTTGGTATTTTTATAAGTCGAGGGAAAATTTATTCATAATAATAGTGATAATGTTTGGGTTGGCGATATCAACAAAGTTGCAGGATACGAGTATATTATCTGGACGAGGGACGCATGATATCGTCGGGAATTATAGGAGATAAAGGAGGACTATGCCCCAACAGAAGGTGATTCCAAGCTGAAATAACGATGATAATGATGGTGATAGTTAGACAGCAGATTTTTAGTAAGGGTATTATTATGTGTTACACCAAATAGGGAATCACCTACATATTGGGGAGTTCTGCTTTAGAAAAACAAATCAATGGACCTATGGATAATCAAATCCATAGGTCGCTGGTTCATATCCGGCTCGAAGGACCAAAATGTACGCACCGGGACTTACAGCTTAGTACGGCCGCTATTCCAAATGCGTACAATGGGACTATGGTCGAGACAATTGAGCCTGGTACCTATTTACCTAAGACCCTACTGACTACAAACCTAGCCCTAAGAAATTACCTAGCACCCTATTATAGTTACCCTACAGCCCTAGCCTACCATACAAACCATACCAAACGTAGGTCACGTTGGTTTACGTACGGGAAGTCTGTTACAAGAAGACCTACGCTAACAGACGGAGTTTGGGTAGGAATAGGGATTTGTGTACGTCGTGCAATGTACACAGGAAATGGTTTTCTCACTGCCGATCCCAAAGACTCATAGGATCGATGATGGCCAAAAGTGTCTTGGCCTCAGTGAGAGGAGTTATAGGAGATGAATTATACTTGACTCCAGCTTGCTGACGCTGCGATGCTGTTGCTTTTTTATGGTTGAACAGATGTTAAGGTTAATGATAACAAATAAAATGATTTGTGTACTTTTTAGATGCGACGCACGGCTTTATCTCACTTAATTTGTTGTTTGTTGCAAAGTTTGATAATTTCCACTGCGACAGGTATTTAGTTTTTGTTTAGTTCGTTTATTATCATTTACCAGTGTTGCACAATGCGTTATAATACGCAACATCTATTGTCTGTGGTCTTGGCCTGACATCAAGCAATGAACAAAATTTTTTTTGTTACATTTAAGGTTTTGAATACGAGACTTTTGGTTACTTTATATTAGTTGTGTATTTTGTCTATTTTCATGTAATGTGCGTCTTGTTTGTGCAGAATAAACAATTTTTCTTTCTTTCTTGCTTTTTCTACTCCTTTATCTATGGTATTTTTAAGGTTTCGTATGTCCAAATGAAAAAACCAGAACACTCGTGTGTCTTTCTCTTTCCGTCTGTCATAGCCGTTTGCTCCGAATCTAATGGACCGATGAAGTTGAAAGGTACACATATCATTTTCTGTGACCCAAACTCGGACGTGTTATGTACATAAATGAATCTTGAATATCAATCTTTTGGGAGAACAAAAAATAAATTAAAAAAGAAGTTTGCACACTGTACCGTGTGACATATCAAATGAAAGGTATTGTCAGAATCTCGTTTTTTTTTTTTTTTAAATAATTTTAAAATAAATACTTTTTAAGTTATTTAAGAAAATAAATGAAAATTGACCATTCCCCCCTTATTTACGAAACTACAGAGCCAATTTTTTTTTTAATACGGAAATAGGTCTATAATTATAGATTACAGGAAAACCTATAAGAAGTCTATGGTTCTAACTCTGTCCTATTTCCCCCAAATCTCAAGTATTTCTTCTCAGAGTAGTTTGTTAGGAAACACCGAACTCATCTAGTTTTAAATCACAATTTAACGTTCGTGTGTAAAATTGTTTTTTTTGAACCAATTATAGAAATAAATATGATTTATTATCATTACAAACACAAGCTGTCTAATACCACCATTTAAACGCAAAAGAATAAGTCCACCAAACTCCACCAAATACTTCGGAATATTCCAATTATTCCTGGAACACCAAACTTTAATGAAGGAAGTAAATTGAGTGTTGCCCAATACCGTGGAACTTCCAACTTTTGAACAAAATGTTCTTTGTTTCCTGTCACTTTTAAATGCGATCCCTGTGAAGAGGACATTATGGAAAGTTCTTTTATTACTTTCTGTTCTAATTTGATAGGTAGGAACTTTGACCGGGGGCGAGTGGGTATTTAGTCTGAACGGCCTACCATAACCAAACATCATCTACATTCCAAAGGACCGGTGATAATTTGGTTTCAAAATTAATTTAAAGGGGCAGTCGCATACATTGTGATAGTCGCACAGTTTATGAATTTCAACTATTTAAATATTTATTTATTTGAAATCACTTAAGCCCCAGATATATGCCAGTGACCTTGAGTGGTTAGCTTGCGTGTTCTCTACACTGAAAAAAAAAAGTTTACTTATACATAACCAAACTTTCGTCAACATGTAACACAAAAGTGACCACATAACTTTATGCAACATGTAACCAAAACCTGTGCTGGCTGTTGTGTATCACTTTTATTAAATCAAGTTAACTTTTATAAAGTCTTTTCAAACTTTGATTATTCCTGAAATAGCCGAAGTAATTAGGCTAAATATTTTTTTCAGTGTACTGAGCTCACGCAACGCTTTGTACGTCCAGCCAGTAATAGGACTCGCCCATCCGGGAGCGCTGTCCCAAATAAGACGCATTATTAATTTATTAGATATTAGATATGATGAATAATAAATAATCCATCACTGAATGCAGTTCGGCATTAGACATTTTATGGTATATTTTTAATTATAATCCATACTAATATTATAAATGTGAAAGTAACTCTGTCTGTCTCTATGTCTGTATGTTACGTTTTCACGCCTAAACCGCTGAACAGATCGTCATGTTTGGCAGAGTTAGAGCCTGGGATATGGAAAAGGACATAGGCTACTTTTTTACGCGATAACCGACATTCACGCGGGCGGAGCCGCGGGCAAAAGCTAGTTGTTAATAAAGGGATAAACTGCTTTTAAAGACAATTAAGAGGTGTGTTTGAAGATTTTTTTTGATGCATTAATGTATGTTTAATTATGATTTGAGTTCCATCATCGTATTAAAATAAGGCTTGAAAACATAATTTATTTTTTTCAAAATTATTTACGGTTTAAGACATACACTGTTTAAAAAAAAAACACTTTTTGACCGTTTTCAAGAAATCTCCGCCTTAAATAAACGGAATATATCTTCATAACCGGTAGGCACGACTTCAGGTAGCTAGCACGACTTTGACTAAATCTTATTCTTTAATTGTATTTTTTATATATTTTGTTTATTTGTTTTTTTTTTTCAAATTTGTAAACATTTTTTATGATTGTTGATTGTTTTTATATAGAAGATAATACAAATCTAGGAAAAAAAAAATATTATGTCAACTTTTTAACATTTGCACTCGAATGTGCTTGCTAAAGTTTATGACATTGAATTTGTTTACAAATTTTTATCACCGGTCCTTTGGAAAGTAAACGATTTTTGGCGACAGTCAAATGGCCCACGGTTCATTCGCTATGGGCCACTAGACTGGACATAGGCTTCTCCCAGGCTGCGCCACAACATTCTGTCCTCCGCCTTCCGCATCTAGTCTGTCCCAGCCACCTTTTTATGTTCCATATTGGCTCACCTAAAGTTCTTTACCCGAAATTGTTCTTCCTAATAATTTCTAATCCGAATAATCACTCTCCCTAAAATTTTTCATCCTAAAGTTTTCATTCATACTATTTGTAGTGCTACCGGCGATGTTCATAACACTCATGTTTCCGAAAATTATAATTAATAATATCATTAATGTAAATATATTTAAACTCCTACTGTTTTTTTATCATAACGCTTTTATCCCTAAACATAATTACCATAATATTCATTCAGGTCAGAGTGTCGTCATGATGACGTCACTATGAAAAAAAAAAATTTAAAAAAATTCGCGACCAATTTTGAGGTAGCGCTCGCCGGCCGCTGCCGCGACACCGCTCGTTTCGCTCGCTCGGCTCGCGCGTAGTTGGTCACAGTTCTAACCTAACCTAACCTATGGATATCTTTGCAGGTACACGCCGCTATAAATAAAATTAAAGAAGACGCTTTAATTAATAAAAACAAAAAACCAATTCATATAATTAGTGAGTGCGAAGCAAGCACTTGATTATTATGAATAAAAAGAAATCTAAACAAAAAAGATATGACTTTGAATAATAGTGTAAAAGATGGTTATGTTGAGAAAATATAGGAAAACAAATAAAAGTATAATAGATTTTTATTGCTACTGACATTATGAAGTTGAATGCTCCGGAATTATGAACATTAGAGACAGAGTAGTTAGGAATTGTGATTGTTAGGATGAAAAATGTTAGGAAGAACATTTTCGGATTTCCAATTATCGGAGTTGAAAATTTAGGTGAACTTTGGCGCACCCACCTTTTTAAGGTCGTCGGTCCTACGCTTGTCGATACGCGGTCTCCACTCCAAGACTCGTCTGCAATAAGAATACAACAGAGCTATTACTAGATGCTGGTTAAAAGCTGGAAAAGGACCAAACTTGAAATAACCATGGCAATGGACTGATAAGATAAGAGAAAAATGTTAAACGCAAAAGTTTAGCTTAGAATTAGGCGAGGAAGACTTCTCTCTCGTACTTAAACTTATTTGGAAAACTCAAACTCAAACTCAAATCATTTATTTCAATTAAACCATTTACAGGCACTTTTGAATTGTCAAGGAGTCGCTCGGTAAGAAAAATGAATACATGCCCATTCCAAAGCGTAGGTACCTATGGAGAAGAACGGGCAAGATACTCCATGGACACTCTTTTAAATTAAATTGTTACAAAAATAATTATTAGTTACATAATGATGTTGAAATTATAACGAAATGTGAAAACGATGTAAAAATAAAAAAAAATAAACGTAGGTACACGTTAAAAGCGTCCAGAGTAAAAACAAACAATTCAAAAATAAAAATAAAAAATAAGCCGTGGCAGTTAAGAGATGACCAGTCCCAACTGACTACTATTTACAAAATAGGTCTCTTGTGAACAGTTATGTAGTTCCAAAGAAGTATTGCACCGTATCCATCTCCATTCCTAAAATATAAATTTCAAACTACACCTATCCAAGATTTAAAAAAAACTTTATTATATAGAAAACAACCGACTTCCAAAAATAACTTTCATTTTGAAAGTCGGTGCCTTAAGTTTTGAATTTTTTGGTATTTACCACCGATTTCCGAAATTAAAGTTATTTTTTTTTTAGTTTTACGCGTTTTTTGGAAGTTTCTTTTTTTATTTTTGGGAAAAAGATTTAATTTTTCACGTTTTAGTTGTGGTACCTTACCCTACACCAATTCAAATACCTGATAGATAAATAACAGTGACAGAAAGTTATTATAACATCATTCACATAGACTAAGTGGAAAAAATACGTATACGAAGCTATCTAAACAACTACCCAAGCAAAGTTTATAAAATTTACATAAAAGAATTTTCTAAATCGATACAGCCATCTTCGAGTCATAGGGGAGAAATACATTTAAAAAAAAAAACTGACGAACTGAGAACGTCCTCCTTCTTTTTGAAGTCGGTTAATAAAGTATGAAGTCTTAATAAGTTCAAGGAACCCTTAATTCAGTTTTCTCATTCCACTCTTAACACAGCCATCATTAAGTCGTAACCCTATTTAAGTATACTCAGTAAAACACGTTCAATTTGCGTCGGTACCACAGAAAGATGTTGCCTTAGATAAACTCGGCGAATTCAATTTTGCCGGGTAAACAGTTTAAAAGCGTTCCGAGTAACGAGTATCGAATGGTAATGGAATGAATTGGACCTAATGTTCACAGCAGCAGTGTTGAAATCGAAAGGGCGTATGTTTGGTTTCGTGATATTCAATTACGACTTTAGTGTTGGTAGTAATTAAAATCAATATTCTTTGATGCTGTTAACGTTTTATATTAAAGAAATTAAGTTTAATTCTTATAGCTTCAAACTATTTTATGTTGTTACTTTATCATTATTTTCAAATGATTATTTTTTTCGGGTATTGGTTAGTTACAAATAGTTTATGAAAAATCTGTCTTTTTCGGAATTCTTTTTTAGCCTTCCACTTTATTTAAGTACGTTTCACATATCTATTTTTTTTTTCTTCTGTATCTGTCCGTGACATCACAGCGGGCCCTATCAGAATACCAGCACTGCGACACTTATTTTTAAATGTCGCAGCATCATGCTGAGATAGGAGCCTTTTGGCCCCGTAAAGGACTTTTTGTTTTCATTTTATTTTTGTTTTTTATTAATGTTACTATGAGTGTGTTTAGTTTAAAATGTGATCTTCCTCTACGAGTCCCAATAAATACGTTTTCTTTCTTTCTTTCAATTACCACTTAACTCCGTCTCCAACGGTCAGTATCAAATTTTGCAAAAGCCATACCAAAATTCCCAAAATACAAGCCCAAATTTGTCCATCGCATAATTCCCAACAGCGACGAATATCAAATGTACCAAAACAGTAACGTCCTTTAGGAGATACGACCTTTCAATTTCGCATAAGCGCAGTGGTAAATGGAATGTGTTAGGCGGAGCGTTCTCTCAAACATGCAAACGATCCGTAACAAGTACTTACGAGTCGTAAATGATCGCATATGATCGTACGTATCCTTTGCGAAGGAGATAATAGCATAATGACAGATAGACGGTGGTGATGTCACCAATGTACCGCTCGTTTATGCAAGGTTTAACGAGTTTGCTGTTTATATTTTTGATAACGTTTATAGATGAGAACTAACTGATATTTATTTTTATTATTTTCATACAGCATTTAGGGAGGATCCTTATTAGAAGGCTAAAAGTCTCCCTAAGGGCAATGAAGAGGGCTATGCTTGGAGTTTCCGTACTTGATTGAATCAGAAATGAAGAGATCCGTAGGAGAACCAAGGTAACCGAGATAGCTCGAAGAATTGCCAAACTTAAGTGGCAATGGGCAGGGCATATTTCTCGCAGAACAGATGGCCGTTGGGGCCTAAAGGTTCTGGAGTGGCAACCGCATACCGGAAGACGTAGCGTGGGAAGGCCTCCCACAAAGAGGACCGAAAACCTTGTGAAAGCCGCAGGAATCCGCTGGATGCGGAAAGCACAGAACCGGTCGAAGTGGCGGTGCTTGGGGGAGGCCTATATCCAGCAGTGGACGTCTTTCGGCTGAAATGAATATTCAAGTCCCACAAAACCGTATCAAGAGTTACTATTAATTTTCTTACTTAAATTTTTCGTACTAAATCAAATTGGCAAGTTAGCATAGCAATCAAAAGATGCCCCTCGAAGAAGGAGTTGGTTTTCGTAGGAAAGACAAGTATGCTACAAGGAATTACAAACCAATCAAGATAACCGGACACCAGTCCAAATAAATTTTAGAGGAACTGTCACCAAGATCTGGTCAAAGGTTGGTATTTCCTATATTAAGAAGAGAGTATCTATATTTGAGCATATTTTACATTGAAGTCGCGTTTCGTGTCTGTTTCTACGCAAAGGATTTTGATGCGGTTCTCACTATCATTTAGAGAATTGAAAAGGTTTGTTTTGTTTGTTTGAGGAGCTCGTGGCTAAGTAATAACAGCCGCACGGGTAGGTGGGTGACCATCTTTACATACCGAGACTCCTCCGTGCCTCGGAAAGCACGTTAAGCCGTTGGTCCCGGCTGTCATTCGAGGATCTTTTACAGTCGTTACGGGTCGTCAAAAGCCCAAAAGTCTGACAGCCAGTCTTACCAAGGGGTATCGTGTTACCCAGTTACTGGGTTGTGGAGGTCAGATAGGCAGTCGCTCCATGTAAAATACTGGTATTCAGCTGCATCCGGTTAGAGTGGAAGCCGACGCCAACATAGTTGGGAAAAGGCTAGGCAGATTGATTATACCGAAAGGTTTGTGTGTGTAATACTTTAATATTTAACTAACATAAAACAAATAAATCTTCATATTTTGTCAAGCTGTAAAAGCCGTGTGAAGCAGACCATGTTGCTAGTACTTAATATTTTTGAGATTACAATCTGCATTCACTTCGTAATCATCTAATGGAGTACGTTAGTTTTTACGCTCTTTGAATCGCAAAAGATTTCTTTCAAAGTTGAAACTAAGTTTTATAGAGCATGCTAATACATTATATACCACCAAAGATATTCCATTTGAAGAAAACGTACAGGAAGTAGTTGCATAAGAACTTGAAAGATTCAGCGAAGTAGGAACTTAGGATAACGAAGATATTTCACCGCGTTAAAATATGATTAAAAGGAATTCAAGCGAGGTTCTAGTTGAATTATAGCGTCATTTTATGTACATAACTACTGTAGTAGGAGATACGAATTTACTGGCTTCATCCGATGCATCCGATGACGATGATGCTCATAATTAGGAATAATTATTTAAGAAATCTGTAGATACTATATTATAGTTTAAGCAAAAGCGCCTCTACGGTCTAGTGGTAAGACAAAGAAAAGAGGTAAAATTGGGGAGTGGGGGCTCATTACGTCACAATTCTAACAAACTATATACGTATAAAATCTAGCGAACAGTGACGTCATGCCACATTTGAACTCAATGAATCGCCGTAATTTTTTGAAAACGTAAAAAAAATAAAATTAATATTGTCCATTAATTTTTAATAATCTACCTACACTACGGACAAAAAAAAATTTTTAGTCAAAATGCCTCTAATTTATAAAAAAAAAGACTTTACGGGTCAACCCAAAGCGTCTACAAACAAGTGACATTTCGTAATATACACGAACATTTATAATTTGTTGTTAACATGTTATACAATTATTGGATAATACCTACTAACCTATAATTAGAAATCGGAATATTGGTGATCGTTACAGGGTAGTACCTGAAATATTTTTTGGTAGATATGGAGTAGTCGTTCAAGTGATTAATACCAAATTTTTCCAGATACGGCCCTGGAACGACGCCCAGACTCCGATCTCTGCCCATAATAAATACAACTTAGCCTCGTTAAATCGATAGGATGAGTTAACTTTATGACAGTAAGTCAGGTGGACATTTGCCGCTGATAAATTTTTATTCAGTTTGTCAGTGTGTCAGTACTGGCACTTAGTTTAAGTTTTAATAGACCGACGGCTATTTTCCATTCCTCTTCAAAGTTTTGGAGCAAGATAGGAACGATTCCCAGGTTGGGTAGTGTTATTGGGATTTTCCATCTGGAAGTTTTCAGTAGCAGCCTGGAGTCTGGATTTGTGCCCGTTTGATGATAATAGCATTATAGAGGTAAGAGGCACAGGGTGTAAAGCTCACTCATCCTGTATTGAAAATGGAGGATCCTCCGACCAGACGGGTGTTGTATCTGGTGGGCAACTGCCCGACGGTTGATGTCGCGATGTTGTATATATGCTAGTTGCGCGGTAAACTCTGACTGCGCGATGCAGGATTTGTGAAGTCAGGTCTTTGATGCGTAGTTCGCATGTGGCGTTGTAGATGCCGCCACAGCATAATCAGTCTATAATGTAGCAACAGTTCCAACAGTTGGTAGATGTTACATGTCTTCGAATTTTTTGTTCTAGGACATGCTTCATCAAGATGTTTTCCTTCACCATTTTGAGAGCAGTGGTGATGAAACAATTTACAAAAATCCACTTTAAAAGACAAAAGAAAGTTACATATACCATGGTCCATTAATGTCTTCCGATAAAGTCACGCGACCGAACTCGGCACCCGCCTCAGATGGCAGATTATAAGGTTGTAAGTCTGAAGAGACGAATTAAACAAGTGCCTTCATTGGAATCTCGTTTATTATTACTCAATCATAGAGTACAATTATTTATACATGATAAGTTTTTTTAAAGAGTGAACAAAAAAAAAACATGTTGCGCCGACCCCAAGTGACATGGGACAAGAGCAGGAAGATGATGAAGTTTTTAACAAGAGTGAAAATGTTTTTGGTGGTTCAGTATCCGTTATAGAACACATTTTCATTATTAAAACCCTTTTTTTGGTCCTACTTGAAATCAGCAAAATATGGACACAATTTATTCGTAATAATATCAATGGGCGAGTGTAATAATATCATTGAAGCATTCCACTTCAATGACCGCACCGCAGCCGGCGCATCGCGCGACGAGTATCCATTATACCAGTTTCAAAATAAACATCTTTCGTTAACGATAACTTAGTTTTTAGAAATAGGTGTATAATAAAACACTTTTAAGTTTAATTTAAAAATTACGCACTGATTAAAAACTTTTCCTGTATATGTAGGTATCGATTCTTAACATTAGAATACATATGTACATAAGTCTTACACACTACAAAAATAAAGCGCTTGCCGGCCGTTAACACTGAGCGCACTGCTGCTGTACTGCTGTCGTCACTGCTGGTGATAATAGGCTCGTCCCCTATTACATGGGACTTAGACATAACTGGTGAAATATGGGTGTGCTATATAGGAACAGCTCTGCCTAACCCTTTGAGGAAACAAGGCGTAATTTTATACCTTAAAACTTCCATGAAAAGGCGCATAACCAATTACTAGACATAATAACATCCATTCATTATTTACCATAAATATAACATCAATCAGAATCATAACCCCTATATCAAACAAGCGTATAATCCACCGGAAACATCTAAAATCTACACAAAATACGGAAACGAAATAATTTCTCATCAAAAGGAACATTTGAAAGGAAGAGTCGGTATTTTAATATACATACAGTATTTGCTTTGGATCCGTTCTGCCTGAAAGCAGGGCTCAAATTAACGGGTAATGGCAAACGTCGTATTTGATACAATAAACAGCTTATGAATGGGTATGATTTATGTATAATCGTCGAGCTCTAGCTAGACGACTGTACTATCAGTATCATCTACAGTATTTCAAAAGCCACCCGCGGAGTAAACGTAATGTAATTCGTACCATTTTAAAACTGAAAATATTCGTTTCGTAGATAATGTTTACCTGCTGTTGTGCTTTTCACAAAACTTTAAACGTTTCGTTCGTCTGATGATCTTTTAGGGAAGTATCTACCTGCCCTATTGGTTATCGTGACGGGGCGGGGTATCCCAGCGCAGGGGTATTTGTATTTTTATCTACGCCCATGCTATAAATCCTCTATAAAAGTTTCTGAAACGGCTTATTGCCAACATAAAAAACACCCAGTGTCATAGTAACCATAATAGCATCCAAACGGGAGTTATAATGTTGTACTGAATTTCATAATGCAACTCCTTTGCTTTTACAAGGATGATGATCCCTTCTTTACGCATCTGTTTGATGAGTAAGGAAGGGATCATCATCCTCCCTTCCATTCTCACTACTCAATTGGTGGTAATCTTTATGAATTTCAAAAAAAGAACATTGTTACTCACGCGCGTTTCACTATATACTATATAATACCATAGCGTCGTATCCCGCCATTTTTGTTCGATATTAGTATTGCAAAAACTGTTTCAGAACCTTTTATAGAGGATTCATGTCATGGGTGTAGATAAAGTCTTGTATGCAACTGTAATAATTAGGTATTAAAACACTCATGTGATACTATTATCACACTCGGCTTCGCCTCGTGTTATAAACCCACATTCGTGTTTTAATACCCCTTATTATACAACAGTTGCACAAATAACTAGTATATAGAATGAGATTATAGTGTTGTCCTTTGTAATTGTATTTAAGAACTAATAATAATTTCTTAGTTTTTGTATACTAACCTTTGGATCTAGTTGTCCCAAAACAAAATTTTTGAATTTGAATTAAACCAAAATGCTATTGAATGGTTGAATTTTTGATTCAAAAATTGTTGGAATTTACGTTACTTTAACATTGTGTATGGTTCTTAAAGCTCATAGACTTTACAAACGTTAACATAGGACATAGGACTGGAAAATATGGACTTTAGTCTGAATTAAAGTTTATTTAAGTTAATTGAATGGGATAGTTAGTTTAATTAGGTAGTAGGATAGTTGTATCATACTACATTGTTTTCAGTTTTAGCATTATTGTTATTAATTTTAGTATTGTCTCTTTCGATACCTGTTTTAGCTAAGTTACTATTTTTGATGACGTTACATTGGTTGACGTAAACTTAAAAGAAAACCAAATCTTCATATTCATTTCGTTAAGTATGGTACTGTACAGAGACAAGACGTCTAAAAACGATAATATTATACGAAATCATTGATGTATAAAAAAAGAAAATAAAGCACCAGTCTAATGTCATGTACACATTATTGGATTAGAAACCATTACATGTAAACACACCCACACAACTGCATTTCCCGATGTCATTCGTCATGTATCAACAACCGAAATAGAGAGAGATATGACGCGGGCTGTAGCGGAAACGAGATAGCAATAATTGACACTGTTACGTACCCATAACAACTCAGAAATAAATGGCGACCTAGAAAGCAATATTATTCAGGAGAATTTCAAAGAAAATAAGTTTTTATGTACTTACGAGTGGAAAGTAATCCCATGGAACTTTTTTTGGTATGTGAATTATTTGTGCATATTTTTAAAACAAAGAAAGGCCTTGTTGTTGCTTATTTAGACGATTACGGTAATTTTATTTAACGTGCTACACATGTCCTACACAAAAGACAGTTCGATTGTGACTAAGGTCAGTTGTGTCGGTCGGCATAGTTTATGCGGTCCACGTCGAAGAGCGCGTACCTTATCTTCCTTTTTTATACATCAACGTATGAAATACATAAAGTGGGTATAGAAACTGTAGGTAATTAAGTAAAAGTTTCAGAATCAAAAGAAGACAAAACAATTCATGTACCCCCAAACTTCGAACACAACTTTAATACATGTACGACGACCTTCCCTGAACGAAGCGGGTTCCCTGGTGTCGTCAAATTAACATTGCATTAAAGTTTGTTTCCCAAATCTTGAGGAAATTATGCAGTCTTCTGAAATATTCATAAAATGGCTTTGTTACACAACTTGGAGGTTAGAGGTAATTATGCGTAGATTATATTAAAAATTAGATGGGCTTTTGTTTTAGACAAGTTTGTTGGGGAGGCTCCCCAACCAACTTCTTTCTGATCTTTGTCCTGAACCGATATTTGTTATAATATTCATGTCCAGTAGACAATGTATAAGAAGATCGTTATGACCTGCAGTGGACGTTATCAAATCAATAGATGATGCTACTGCTAGACAGTACCCTAAGAGCCATCAAAATCCTCCTGATTTCTAATGTGATTACCAGTTTGTCTACCACTTGTGGTGTTTATGGTAATTCACCGATTTCTAGCTTTACTACTTCTACTTTTTCCATAGGAAACGACCAATTGGAACCGTGCACCTAGCTTCTGACGTGCATAAGTGTTCATATAGATATTATGTGTTTTATTTTTATTTTTATTATCGAATTTTGAATTTATTCTTTTTAATAAAGCTATATCCAGTAGTAGTTGTTAATAGAGATTAAATTAGGATAAACAGATGATCACATAAATGTCATAAGTATACCGCAGCCGTTAATCATTCCCAAGTAGGATATATCAAGACCAATTTCCTCATATATAAAGATCTTCCGTTCAACCTGAGACCTAAAAGTCTCAGGCTCCTGTCTCAGTATCGTGCTGAGCTTTTTGGCCTCGTACAGGAAGGACCTTCTGTTTTTTTTTTAGGCTTTCGTAGTCAACAAGGAACCCTTATAGTTTCGCTATGTCCGTCCGTCCGTCCGTCTGTCCGTCCCCAGCTTAGCTCAGACGCTTAGTACTAGAAAGCTATAATTTGGCATGGATATACATATTGTACTGTGTGATGCCGGACGTAAAGAATAGCACCACCCCATTTCCTCCCGTCGGTGTCGTAAAAGGCGACTAAGGGACTTCCTAGAGAATGGGCAGCAGCGTTCTCTATGCATTTTTCATACCATACTGTGATCGCCAATCCGCCTGCCAAGCGTGGCGATTATGGCAAACCCCCCATTTGGGAGAGGCATATGTCCAGCAGTGGACGTCTTTAGGCTGAAATGATGATGATACATATTAATTACGCCGACAAAGTGGTAAAATAAAATCATGAAAAATATAGTTATTTAGGGTACCTCCTGTACATGTACAGGAGGTACCCTAAATAACTATATTTTTTTTTTCCGCCTACCGTGTTTTGTGGGGTATTGTTAGATGGGTCTTTCAAAAATATTGCAGGCTTGTGAAAACAATTTTTCGATTAAGGGATCCGTTTCTGAAATATATTATTATGCATTAAAATTATAATTTTGGTTAGAGTCAAGTGTCCCCCTCCCCTGCCAGCTAAACGGTTAGTTTCGCATACGTGAAAAAAATTACGATAGTGGTATATATAACGAAGTTAAAAGGAAAACTATCACAGCTAAGTAGGCTTTTCAAGTTTACGAGTAATAGTCGACCAACTTAAATTTGCAGTTGAAAAACATGTTCCCCCATACAATCTGTATAGGAGAGCATGTTTCTCAACTACAATGTTAAGTTTGTTCTTGGGATAATTTTTTTATTATTATTTTCTTTATATATATATATATATTTAATACGTTTATCATTGTATGTTCAGTTTAATTAGTGATCTTCCTGTGCGAGTCCCAAAAAATACTTTTTCATTATTTCTAAAGGGTTCAGATTTTTGCTGAATGATTTATTTAGGGTCAGCTACTGCCCATCTCGTTTATTTGATTAAAGATCAACTGAGTGAAGAAAAGGTAAGGTTGAATGTCCTTTATACTACTCTGCTTGGGAAATTTTATCTGAAGGCAGTGTTCTATCCAGGCCGAGTAAGCAATAAGCAAGGGATTATGTACTTTTTATTGAAGTGTATAAACTTGGAGTTGGTTTTATACAGAACTAGGTGATACGGCTTCGCTAGCCAAAATATAAATAGATGATTCGTTTTATATTTTTTTAAACGGCGATAACCCTGGATACTTTCCGGTAAATATATACAAAAATTGTTGTTGGAAAAGTAACTATGTATAGATAATTTTTCTTTCACCCTGATTTCTTAAAAAAAATCTGGTTTTCCTGTATACAAAAAAATACAAAAAGTTTTATTGGCAAAAAGAAAATGTGATGACGGACAATGATCTAGCAAAACATAATTAAGTTTTTACATCACAATATTTTGGTTTGGCCGTTGACCCCCAAACTAAGCAGGGCCGGGGTTTCTTGGGGGTCGGAGTAAGATTGAGCAAAAAGAATATGTCTGTTTACAAGCTAGTTTAGTGAAGCGTGTTTTATGTTGTGTGAGTGTCTGTGAGGGTGAAAATATGAGAGAGGGATGTTGTTTTCTGGTACTTTGGCTTGTTGACAAACATTAGAAAATGGTTATGTTTCGGTGTATTAAAGTACCTACGAGTACCAGAAGCCATTTCTTTAGTACACTTTTTAGGAAATGAAATGAAATTGTTTTTACTTCTACACGTTATATAAAAATTAAAAATAAAACCGGTCAAGGGCGAGTCGGACTCGCGCACCGAGGGTTCCGCACCATCGTATATAGCTTCATAAGCTTCATTCGTATAAGTAGGACCTAAATAGTTATATGCCCAGAAAAAAACTACAACTATGCTTCACCCAAATCAACCTGTGAGTAGGTAAGAAAGAGGATATTTTGGTTGTGAACCGCGAAATGTTTTTAAATTTTCATCGGCGAGGCCTTTATTCGTCAGTTATTTTTAACATTGCGGTGTAGAATATTGCAGTTTTTGGGCAGCGCCATCTATTGACAGATAAAGGAACTAATGTAATTTTTGTTGATTTCTGAAAAAGTATGCTATTTAGAGACATCGTTTTATTTTTCCTGTAATCTTTACATAAGCTTCTATCACATAGAATAATTTCAGATTTTTCTCTATGCAAACTTCGGAGATAAGGGGGGAACGGTATATTTTTTTAAATTTTTCATCAAAAGTCGAAAACTATGCGGCCTAAAGAAAAAAGAAAAAATGTTTGAGAATGTGCAAACAGCGCTCTTTCATATGATACCCCACATGCCCTAATACCGGTATTTCAAATTTTTAAGACCACATTTCAGTCCCTGTACCAAAAAACAAAATACTTTTTTGTTTTTTTCTTATCTGCAAAATAGTTGGGCAAACGCCATCTAAAATTATTCTAAATTTCAAGTTGATAGCATTAGTAGTTCTTGAGATATTCAGCTGTGACAGACAGACAGACAGACTGAGTCACACCATAAGGGTTCCTTTTTACCATTTTGGTACGGAACCCTAAAAATAAGCTAGGTGGAGTCGAGATTTTCTATCTGACTACCCCTGAGAAGAAATGGCGAAACAAACTCAGGGGTCAATCTCTCTTTTAAAGTCCAGACGTAATCTTGGTTAGATCATGTGAGGACCATGTAGATCCATGTCTGAAATGCTCTTTTGAGGAAAGAACCACACAATTTTGAGTGGACCTGACCAGTCAGTGCAAGCATTTGTCAGTAAACGTGTAGCTCAACTTAGGATTTAAGGAGCTCAACGACTCGACGAACAATAACAAAGAAAGGACACTTGGGTAGGCCGCATAAAGTACTTATAAAACCAGACCATCATTAAAATTACGTGAGAAAGAGAAAAATAAAAAAGAAGATAATCTTAAAGGAAACAAATTACCCACATATTGCTACTAAAACTACTACTTGATATATTACTTTAATTATTCACAATAATTAAAGTAATATATAGCTATATGGCTTACTGCAAGAACTCATTAAGTGACATAGTCAAAACTTTGAAATAAGCAATTAATTAGTTTTAGTTGTATTGATTGCCCTATATCATCTTCATTATGATTATGTTGAAGAAAAATTAAACACAATTAGTTTTTGCAATATATAAAACTAGTCAAGACGAGTTCAAGGCGATATAAACTTTATACGATGAATTTTTGCCATTAACGAGTTCTTGCAGTAAACCGACGATATGTTATAATTTTCATAGTAAACATACATGTTATTTTGTATATAATATTTAGTAATTTCAATATGAATAGTCTTTGATGTCCAGAGGTTTGCAGACCCTGTTAAATGTGTAGGTGAGAGTAAGCTGGGCATAACATAATAAATTTTATTGATATTTTGGTGAGTACTTCATTTATTTATTTTTAGATGTAATAGTTTGATTGTAGTTGTGTATTTGAATCTTTGGTTACTAACATAATTCTTAAGTATACTAACAAAAATATGGATCACTGTGTCTGAATTAAATAAAAAAATTAAAAAAAATAACATAATATATCCAACAAATTAGGAGCAAACCGTGATTGAATATTGAAAATAACGTTAATAATGTCATCAAAATTTTTAATCAAATAAGTCTCCTAAAACCCCCTCTTATCTTAAAGAACGTTTCAAGTTCCTTCATGACACACATAATAGATATCTGAGGTCATTGGAAAACTTGAGAGTAGAGATGCCAATGCATTCCACTAGTTTTTATGACAAGTCTTTTACAGTTCAAGCAGTACGGTTATGGAATGTCTTGCCCGTCTCGGTGTTCAATCTTTGTCCACTTTTAAAATTCTGGTTAAAAATCACTTCCCTCTCCTTAAACATCATCATTACTTAAAGTTCCTTGCTCTTGTATCATGTTTATTATTCTATGTATATATATATATGTATATATGGATGAGTATCTATATGCTTCATGTATGTATGTATTTATTGTATATATGTAAATGGTACATCACTGACTACCTGCAGTATTGTCTCTCCTTCTACTTTTTGATGCATCCAAAGGTTGTTTGTAAAAGATCGCTTTTAGCTAAAAGACCGCTCATTGTGACAGCCTATGTAACAGTTCTACATTTATATCTTTAATTTTTATGATGTACATAATAAAGACTATTCTATCTATCTATCTATCTATGTATCTATCTCGCAGATACAATGCAAAGCACAGCACGATTTCCGCACAACAACAAACAACATGTTCTACAGATGTTTGCTTCAAGTCTGCATGTTTGTGCTCATGATTTGTGTATGTGTTCTACGACACAGAATCCTGGTGTTGGACCGTGAATGTGAGATGTTTATTTATTTACCTACGTCATAAATTTTGCTGGTGTTTATGAGATTCTGTGTGTGAAGGTGCGAATAACATTTTTAATGCCAGCGCCATCAAGTTTATGGGTAAAATGTTTGTTGGCATATAATTTGCGAGTTGGCGTGTATTTTGAAAAAGTTTTTATATTTTGTAAAACTTCTTACTAGCCTTCTTCTAGCTTTTCCTCATTCTAATAAAACAATACCCTCATTTATTTTTACTAGCTGCTACCTGCAGCTTCACCAGCGTGACTTAAAAAAAAAGTAGCTTAAGTTACTCATTATGGCCTGAAACACAGGTTTTTAATAAACCTAGATCAGGCAGGTCTACATTACAGTTAGAATAAAATGTTCCTCGATTGTAATTAATCTAAATCATAATTTTATTTTATACTTGAATAAATTATATTTTATTTTATTTTTATTTATTTATTTATTATAACATCAGCTACCTGCCAGTGAAAGTCCCGTCAAAATCGGATCAGCCGTTTCGGAGATTAGCTAGAATAAACAGACAGATAGACAGAAGAGATAATTAAAAAAAAAATTGTTGTGTGTACCGTATACAATGTAGAGACAAAATTACTATCATAAATTAAAACACTGGCAATATAGCATAAGAGTATTTTGTAACCTTCAAATCAAAATCAAAATCAAAATATTTTATTTCACATAAACCTACATGGGCACGTATGAAACGTCAGAAGCTAGGTGCACGGTTCCAATTAGTCGTTTCCTATGGAGAAGAGCCGGCCAGAAACTCCACAAATAAAACCTAACAACTAAACTAAAACTAAAATGATTTTTTCATACAAACTAAATAGTAGTAATGGGCCAACTATAGGTTTTGCCAATCATTGACTAGCTATATTGACTAAACTATAGGATGTATTTAATTAAAATTTCGTATGTAGATTGGGAACGGCATTAGATATACGCCAATTTAATTTATTAAATTTATATACATTACATATATTTTTTTTATTTTTTTATTTAATTTATTGTTGTATTGTCGTCTCCACCATGTATACTGTGTTAGCCTGTCTTGGTCTGTTGTATGCATAAACAATAAAAAAAGCCATATATAATAGTAAAAAGCTGTTATTTTGACATTATAAACAGACACTTAAATTTTATTCATTTGTATAGATTTTTTCTCAGTTTCAGCCCGGAGTCTGTATTTGCGCCCGGTTGGCTCTTGGTAGGCTCGCCTCCGATTACATGGGACTTTAACTTAACTAATGAAATGTGGGTGTACCTGGCAAACAAAGCGTGATGGTTATGTCATTCATCCTGTGACATATTTTAAAAATCTTGATGACACCTCTTTATTCCAGAAAAATGGATGGTAACATTAATAAATCACTTTACAAGAACAGCTATCTTTATTTATTTAACAATTTATGTACACACATATAAACAGACAAGAAGAAAGGAACAGAAAAATACGTACAAAGGTGATGCTTATTTCTAATGAAATCTCTTCCAGCATACCTGCGATAGGAAAGTAGATATAGAGAACAAAAACAAATGTACAAAACACCCTAGTAGCATTTTTGTTGGCGTTTGGTTGGGCCACACAATTTTGAAGTTGGCCCAACTAAATGCCAACGGAAAATGCTACTAGGGCAGTTGTACCACTAAAACTGAATTAATCGGAATCCCTTTAGCCGCAAAACTCAATTCTTTAAACTAATCAATCTTACGAACTAGCAAGTTTTCCGAAACTTATAGTCGTTACTGGGGAACTTGCAGAATTTGTGGTCTTAGTTTTGGTCGAAACGAAAATGTACAAAATGTTAACTAATGGTGAAAAATTACTTCTTTTAGTTACACTCGTTTTTCTTGGGGGATAGGCAGTAAAGCTGGTTAATGTTTATTTGATTGTTTTTACTCATTCATTTGTACAAAAAGTTCGTTCTTTTTGCCAGAAAAATAAAATTTCAGTTCCAATGGTGAGGTTGAATGTTGAATACTCTCAATGCTTTTCTTTCTCGAATATTTTATCTGACCGATTGGCGTCCTGAGAATTGAACCGTAAGGCAGAAGCGTCAGACTAGCCCGCGAAATTCAAATTTTCATAAGTTTTTTTACAATTCGCGGGTCAGTATTAGGTTGTATGTTGATCTAAAAGTGATTCCCAGCCGAATCAAATATTTATCTGTAGAATTATAATCATAGAAACCATCAATACAACTCTCTAAGTTCATATAATCCTATTAAATGACTATTTCATGAAATTATGACTTTTAGTAGAAGAAGCCAAGAAGCTGGGCATCCTAAATAAGGTGATACGACACTTCACATCTGGACAGCTTGTAACGTAGGCTAGCTCGTTTTTTTTATTGAGTTATTTCACATATACCCATGTGAAATAACTCAAAAAAAAAGAACATTACAAAGATTAGTTTTATTAAATTTAAGGAGATTACAAAGCCGGTTGAGCCGGGCGTGGGTCGTTTATCGAGCTCGCGAAAGGTTAGTACCGCCTAAGAAACACCACTATCCTGTAGTTCCTCAAGGTGTAGGAAGCGGAATCCGGAGGTAATCATCAAGGTAATCACATAACAACAGTTTGGGACTAACTCATCACGAATCTGTCGGATAAAAATTCATGTACTGTATAATATGGTCTATTTATCAAGAAGTAATTAATTTTTTTCTTAAAAAAAAAAATGTTTTCAATTGCTCTTATTTGTTTAGGAAGCTTATTATAAATTCGTGAAGACATTCCGAAGAAACTCTTAGAAAGTAGGGCTGTTTTTGAGGGCATATTTGATATTTTGTCGGCATGTCGACGGGAATGCAGGTTACTAAATTTTTCCTTATTAGCTTTTACGAATATAGTGACCTCATAGATGTAGAGGGCAGGAAAGGTTAAAATCTTAAACTTAACAAAATCAAAAATCATCAAAATCAAAATATTTTATTTCACATAAACCTACATGGGCACTTATGAAACGTCAGAAGCTAGGTGCACGGTTCCAATTAGTCGTTTCCTATGGAGAAGAGCCGGCAAGAAACTCCACGGTTACTCTTTTAAACATAATTGGCTTTACAATATTATTAAATAACAGTGATAATAGGTATGGGAGGACAGTGTAGGCCTTTCAACAATTACCAGGCACTTAACAAAATAGAAAACCGCCAACAAATCTACACTCTACTAGGCCTACAACGTTCTCACATTCACAAAATATAAAATAATCTAAGTATATAAAATATTAATGACATGATTGCAATTACAACTACAGTAACATATCTGAATAAATATCATGTCCACAAAAGCCACTAATAAAGAATTGGAATTCGATTTGTAGGTAAATAATGTCAAATAATGAAAAGATTATGTCAAGGAAGTATGTAAAAAATTTATTAAAAATTCTAAATAAACATCGTAACAAAGCATAGTGTCGTTGATTGCATTTCCACTAATAGCTGGAAAGTTCATTTATTTATTTAAGGAAAAACAAACACTAGCACAATAAGAAACAGTCATAATATCTTAAATATTACAATTGAAAACAATTATGCTACCCACTACGATTACCATTTAAAGTATTTTAAAACTAGCTAGTAACACAGATACAATATCAATACAACAGACATTATCCTAGAACTCAATGGATTTTTTATTTATGAAAGAAAAAAACAAAAGAAAAGGTAAATTTGTGTGCGTACATTATTAATCATTACGTCATTATGCAACACTTTGCTGATCCTTTAGGGTTGCCTGGATTTGCTTCTTAAATGCATTTTTACTAAGAAAAAGACTGGTGCCGATGCCCTTCTTCACAAACTAAACTAAATTTAAATTCAGTGCATCTTTTCCTTTCTATTTCATTAAGAAAAGGACAGAAGATAAATTTTTGTTTAGTCCTGTCAAATTAATCAGCGCTTGTCACTACTCCATACAAGTTTAGACGTGATTAAAAACTTGCCTACTAAAATTTCGTCAATTTACGTCGAGCGCTGATTAATTTCAGCGGACTAAACTAAAATTTATCTTCTGTCCTTTTCTTAATGAAATAGAAAGGAAAAGATGCACTGAACTTCAATTTAGTTTAGTTTGTGAACAAGGGAATCGACACCAATGTCGATTGAACTAAACTCATTGTTATAATATGTCTCAACCAAACGATGAAGTGGTGAACATGAGCATTAATGCATAAAGCACCGTATTATTTCTCTTACATACGTACGATAAAATTCATATACTTACCACTTCTCTTACGAGTCCATGTTTTTCTTTTATCACCAGATTAGCATGGGAATCCACGTAACATCTTTCGAGTACATCTCTGGCACACACCCAAGGTTTAACGTGTAAGCATCCAATATGGAAATCGTATTCAAATTCCTAGACTTGATCAAATTACTCCACTTTGTTACAGGAGACTTGAAACGTGGCAGAACCCGCAACGGATATTTCGACCTCACCGTCTTGCTAAAGATTATCTCGAGAATCGGTCCTCAATAATCAGAACACTGGCCTGATTCGATTGTTGAATGCGATCGAACCGATCGGATCAAACATGAAACTGTTACACAAAGACAAATATATAAGTGATAAATAATGTGAGTGTTGTGAATGATATGCATGAAAACAAAGTAAATGTGGATAATATTAAATAAAATGAATGGTGCATCGAACTGGTTGGCAGAGAAGAATCAACAATGATCAAAATGACACCGCTACATACAGTGTTCATTTGCATAGCACTGCATTTCATTGGTAAGTGAATATTTTAAAATTCTTGGAATAATTCCAGAAACTTATAGAATTTTACCTGACAACGTTCCAAACCGAATAATAGTAGAATATTTTGATACCGAGTGAAAGCAATTTATTGTTGAGAGGTTTAATTGTTTTACTCTACTCAATTCACAAATTCATAGCTGCGTTTTAATTTTGAAATTCATATATTTTTGTTAACAGTGCCATCTGATTCGTCTTTTTCATACTGCGGTTTTATTAAAACTGTATTTTTTATGAGCTCTCAAAGTTATCACCACATAATAACGATAATGAAATCCATTTCTTTTGCAAAATCGCTATTTATAAAGAATTTTGCATGTATAATTCTGTTCTGCGTCCTTTTTTTTTTTTTGAAAAATGTTCATTAGTTTAAGCTGTTGGTATCCTAAACACTTCGTTAGCTACCAGATGTTATTTATGCAATACTGTGTTATTACGTGGTTCCATACCTCGGTGCTCTGGCTGCTGTGTGAATTAATGTACAAGTCTGAGAAACTTACAACGCACTAATACTAAGTAGTTTTTTAGGGTTCCGTAGTCAACAAGGAACCTTTATAGTTTAGCCATGTCCGTCTGTCTGTCCGCGGCTTTGCTCAGAGACCCTTAGTTCTAGATAGCTGTAATTTGGCATGGGTATACATATTAATCACGCCAAAAAATTGGAAATAAAATCTTGAAATATATACCTCTACACTTAAAGTGGGGATGATATTTTTTTTCTCGTCTATCCCATGGTGTGGGATCTCGTTGGATAGGTCGTTTAAAAATATTAGGAGTTTGTGAAAATCATTTTTCGATTTAGGGATCCGTTTGCGTAATATTAAGCTTTGAAGTGCAAATTTTTGTTATAGTTATGTAAGTGTTCTCTCTTGCCAGCTAAATGATTTTACTTAGATATGTGGAAAAATTCGCAGCAGTAGTATATATAACGAAGCTAAGAGATAAACTATCACAGCTAAGTAGGCTTTACAAGTTACTGAGTAATAGTCGACGAACTTACATTTACGGTTGAAAAACATGTTTTTCCATACATTCCGTATGGAAGAACACGTTTTTCAACTACAGTTTTAAGTTTTTTCTTGGGATAAATTAAAACCTCCTTAGTGCTCCCCTACATTATAAAAGGAAACTGTGTGCAAAATTTTACGTTCCTAATCCCAGTAGTTTCAACAAAGACAGTCTGTCAGTTTCTCCTTTCACATAAATAGATAATATATATAAATATAATATAAATACTGAGTTTCGTTTTAATCGGACCGTGCGTTTAAATTCTTCCGTACAAACTTTGACACCCCCCCCCAATCCCCCTTTGGGAGTAGTTTAGAAAAACAAAAAATTACAAACTTTATAGTTTACATAGGTAAGTATTCGTGCTAAGCTTCAAGTTTATTAACTTAATAGGAATAAGATTTTTCGTACAACCAATATCCCCCTTTTCACCCCCTTAAAGGCCGATTTTCCTAAAAACCCCTCCTTAGGGCTCCCCTACATTATAACAGGAAGCCTTGTGCAAAATTTCTCATTCCTAATCCCAGTAGTTTCGGCTGTGCGTTGATATGGTCACCCAGTCAGTCAGATAGATGACATACGCGCGCGATCAATGAAGTCGCGTTTGTACGTCATAATAATTCATACAAACGATTACGTCGATCGCTACTCGCTTGATGATTGCTTTTGGTTAGCACGCGGTGTATGGAACTTCCCGTTAAAGGTTGATCAAATAGTAATAATAAATACTGTCGCCAGTTTTTAGAGTTAGTAGAAAAATATCATAATCTAACACAGGTATTTCATCAAGGAAGACAAACTTATCCATCTTGTTTATCTTAATCATATTCTTCTTTATTTCCATGGTTATAATAAAAACACACGTAAGATTACACACTTTTATCTTCAAGAAACTTCCAACAATTCTCCCAAATTATACGAAAAGCCTTGAAGAACACAGCAAAATCAAATAATGCACAGAATATACGCTAAAATGATCCTCCACGAAACACAAATCCTTACATTTTAAATCTGAACGGGAAACGTGTTCAAGTGTCCGACGAAAATTCCATTACCTCAATGTGTTTTGAAGATTCCCCAACATCTGTGCAAAAGAATATACAATCTTTCTATATTGTTAACATTCCCACAAGATTTTGGTGGCTCATTATTGTTTAAGAGTATTTGTTTGTTCTCTCTTGTTTACTTTCCCTACATTCTTTTTTTATGAACAACTCCCTCAAGGCCTGTCTTAAATTAAGATCCTATCTTCAGAATTATTTATATTTTCTTTATTCTCTTTTCTTCGGGATTTGGTTGATTTAGATTAATAAGGCCATAATTAGTTTTCTTTGGCTTTGAGTTTTCGTTAAGTGGTGCTAGATCTAATTATTTGATAGTTTCTGGATCATGAATGGCTGGTTTGGTTTGGTAAATTGCTGTTGTTATTAGGATTATAATAATACCCCTCAGTGAACTGAAAGACTACAATCTACAATATTGTATTTTGGTCAGTCAATACAGTAGGTATTGAAGAACTATCATTACATACCAAGACCCCTCCATGCCTCAGAAGGCACGTTAAGCCGTTGGTCCCGGCTGTCAGTCTGACAACCAGACTTACCAAGGGGTATCGTATTATCCAGTATCTGGATTGTGGAGGCGTGATATTATGTGGTTTTCATCATCATCATCATCATTATTTCAGCCGAAAGACGTCCACTGCTGGACATACGCCTCCCCCAGTTGGGGGTGTTTGCCATAATCGCCACGCTTGGCAGGTGGGTTGGCGATCGCAGTATGGTGTTAAAACTGCATAAAGAACGCTGCTACCCATTCTTTAGTAAGTTCCTTAGTCGCCTTTTACGACTCCCACGGGAAGAAATAGGGCGGTGCTATTCTTTAAGGCGCTTTCCCTAGCGAATGACCTTGAATGTTCGGTCCTTCTATGTCCCGTCATGGTGGGGCCGCTTTGTCCCACTGAATTCACACAATTATTGGAATTAATTTAGAAAAGAATAAACGATTTTAGGAAATAAAATAAAACGAGAATAATTCAAAAAAAATAATTATATATCAATTAGTGTAATCCTCAAATTAATAGAACGTCTCGTTTAGCAAAAGATGCAGGCAATCAATTTTTAGTAATTTTTGTACAAAAAGTTTTTAAATGTATTTATAACACATAAATACAAATAAGAACGTGCAATGTGTTTATAGAATCTCGAACATTAATAATGTGTTTTATTGATGTAGTTTATTTATCTTAATTAATGAGTTAAAAGCCTCTTCAAAATGCACTATTGCAAGGTTTTGCTCAGGGTAGCGCCTTAAGTTGTAAGTCTGAAATCGCCAACCTGTTTTCAGCAAGCGTGGTGATCAATGATAAATGATAAATGAATGATAAATGTTTCGTATCTGACTACTCTGAGAAGAAAGACCCAAACAAACTCAGAGATTACAGTCTCTTTTAAAGTCCAGACATAATCTTGGTCAAATCATGTGAAGACCATGTAGATTGGTGTCTGAAATGGTCTTTTCAATGCTCGTACCTTCTATGTATAAGACGAGGCCTTGGCCCAGCTGTGGGACAATTACTTTTACGGCCTAGTATTATTATTAAGGGGCCCTATTACATTTCGACCGTGATTTTTGCGTTAAGTGGCCAACTTTGACGTTCTTATTCTGAGAGACTGAAAGACTTAGTAAAAGTTCTCGCTTTTACTTATTAAGTGGTGGAGAATAGTTATAAGGATATTTTATAGCGGTCTCCCTTTTCCTAATATTTTCTTATATAAAATTACTAGCTGTTGCCCGCGGCTTCGCCCGCGTGGATGTCAATAGTAGTTGAATCGGATTTTGTCCAGAAAAATCCTCTTCTGTAAAATTGACTACCCCTTTTCACCCCGTCAGGGGTAGAGTTTTGAAAAACCCTGATACATGTTATTCTTTATTTATTCTTATTCTTTTTGTCGCAAGTATTTCTGCTGAGTTTCAAGTTAATCGAACCGCGCGTTAAAATTCCTACATACAAACTTTGAAACCCGCAATCCCCCTTTGAGGGGTAGTTTTGAAAAACTAATAATGAAAAATGTTATTACTTACTTAGGCAAGAATTTATGCTAAATTTCAAGTTAATCAACCAAATGAATAAGATTTTTCATAAAAACTTTCATGCCCTATTTTAACCCCTTAGGGGTGGAATTTCCAAAAACCCTTTCTTAGTGCACCCCTAGATCTCATAAGGAACCTATGTGCCAAATTTGGAATCTCTAGACCCAGCGGTTTGGGCTGTGCGTTGATATGTCAGTCAGTCAGTCAGTCAGTTTCTTCTTTTATATATTTAGATATAAAGCCGAAACGAATTGAAATACATATAATTTAATGTCTCATAAATAGTGGTTTAGTTCATAGTGGCCTCAGAATTTTTAAATATATGTATGGAATACCTATTAAAAATCCCGTTAAAAACTACTAAAAACGCTTAGAATTAACTGTAAATTTCATCGTACTACATCAATATTATTATGTAAAATGTATACCAAAAATAACCGTTTGTTCATAAGAAATTAAATTTCATATATTTTTTTATTCAAATTTTTTAAATGTTCAAATAAACGTATTTACAACTGCCAAATTGCTACATAATGCGATGCATTGACTGGTGAACGCAATTTTGTGATAGACATCTTAACGCAAAAAATACTAAGAACAAAGGTTAAAATTTAATACAGTGTAATGTGCACAAAAAATAGTTTAAATTGAGAGCAACATAGTTTAAACTAATTTCGTTTTTGCAAAAAAGGTTCAAACTGCAATCAAACTAATTTTAGTTAATAGTTTGGTATTTTTATTAGTATACACACATGTATGCTATTTTGAAGCTGGTAAAGGGCAACGCCGAATAAAACCCACAAAACCAATGCAGATCCATCAAAATAAAACAAAAGCCAATCTATTACTTTAATTGAGTAATTTATTCGATGTACATGGCTTTGACCAGAAAACTTATAGACTACAGATATGAATGTAAATGATTTTTATCAATATTTAATCACCGATCAATCATGTATTTTCTTTGTTTTAATCTATATACCTACTACAGAAAAAATAATCATTATGGAATGGTTAACTCGAGTTTTTTACAGTATTAATTGCTTAATAGGCAATTTTCATACATATTTACTATCCATACTTCCATACTAATATTATAAATGTGAAAGTAACTCTGTGTGTCTGTCTGTCTTTCTGTCGGTCTATCTGTCTGTCTGTATGTTACGTTTTCACGCCTAAACCGCTGAACTGATCGTCATGAAATTTGGCAGAGATATAGCCTGGGATATGGAAAAGGACATAGGCTACTTTTTTACGCTATAACCGACATCCACGCGGGCGGAGCTGCGGGCAAAAGCTAGTTAGTATATATTTCCGACTTGCTTGACAAAAATCGTGATAGCCCGGCTAAGGTATAATGATACAAAGATAAATTAAAATTATAGCCTATAGCAACTAGGGACAAAGCAGCTACATCTGTCCACTGGCTTCGAGACGTGCATTGCCGGGCTGCTCCCCGCGCTTCCGCCCCCCCCGCGCTTCCGCCGACCCCCCCCGCGCTTCCCCCCCCCGCAATCGCTGACTTCGAAATCGAGGCCTAAGACAGTCCCCCAAAACGCCCGCGCCCGAGGACTATGGACTATATAATAGACTACTACACTACTATCTTTATTCAATACAGCATATATCAGAAGGTGTCGTCATATTTAAGGGGGTGGTACAGATCATCAAATGGAACAACTTTCTCCATGGAACCAACGAACAACGTAATCGCGAAAATATAATAAGCCGTTCCATACATTTCGGTCGAGTAGGTATTGGAATTTTGTATGAAACAGTTGCATTTTTTTTTTGTGTTGTCCCATTTTGGTCCCATGGAGAAAGTTATTCATTTTGATAATGTGTACTACACCTTTAAATATGACCTAACTCATATTATAAAAAGGTTGTGGCGGTATCTACAAACGCAACATGCGAACTACGCATCAAAGACATGACGTCACAAATCCTGCATCGCGCAATCAGAGTTTACCACGCGACTATCATGTATACAACATCCCAACATCAACCGTCGGGCAGTTGCCTACCAGACACAATACCCGTCTGGTCGGAGGATCCTCCCTTTACTATAGAGTATGAGTGAACTTTACAGCCTGATCCTCGTACCTTAAGGTATTTGTTTTAAAGTTTGTATGTAGGGGATAAATGTTGAAACTGCTGAACCGATTCTAAAAATTCTTTCATTCATATATAGCTGCTTTATCTCTGGTTGCATTAGGTTATAACTTATCTTTATATCATGCACATTAGCCGAGCTATCACAATTTCTATCAAGCAAGTCGGAATGTACAAAAATAAAAGCTAAAGAAAAGCTGAAGAGTTTGTTATTTTCATTTTTCGAACATGCTAATCTCGGGAACTGCCAGTCGAATTTAAACAATTCTTTTTACATTTGATAGCCCAATTCTTGAGGAAGGCTATAAGTTATATAAAATCACGCTATGACCCTTAGGAGCCATGCAAAAAGAGAAAATAAAAGACAAAAGAACGCTGAGCGAAAACGAATTAAAAGCGCGGGCGGATGGGGCAATGCGATGTGACGGCCGAGGGAATTTTATAAAAATGAGGCTATTATTTTTGCATATTGCGTATCTTACGACTTTGACGTGAACGAAGTCGCAGGCAGATACTAGTAGTTCGCCGTCCGGTAAGGACCAGGCCCGGGTCGATGGCGCGTTGTGTTCCACGCGCGCCTCAAAGAGATGTCAGCACGCACTGACGGGGTATGTTAGGACCGGTGCCTGCCAGGGTTGCGGGTTTGTCCGAAAGGGATACCGTGGCCCTGGCACACAGGCAACTGAAGGAACACGGGTGGGTTTTAGTCAGTAAAAGTCTGACACGCCCTCCCGCTCCGCCCAGAGCGCGAGAAGTTATTTGATGATTTCCCACCCAAAAAAAAAAAAAAGGCAGATACTAGTCTGTTATAATTTATGCACTATTTCGTTATTTTTCATCAATGATTTATCGAGTTACTAGCTTTTGCCCGCGGCTTCGCCCGCGTGGATGTCGGTTATCGCGTAAAAAAGTAGCCTATGTCCTTCTCCATATCCCAGGCTATATCTCTGCCAAATTTCATGACGATCGGTTCATCGGTTTAGGCGTGAAAACGTAACATACAGACAGACAGACAGAGTTACTTTCACATTTATAATATTAGTATCGATTGAAGTGGCTATATAAGCTTTATTTTAGTTTTTATTGAACCTAAATTTTGTTTAAATTTTTGATTTATTAGACACCCACCAGACCAAATACCCACTAGACTAATAAATCAGAAAAGGACAATGTGAATATTATAGAATGTTTTATTCCAAAAAGTCTGGAATTTCTTAGTATAGCAGCCCGGATTCTGGATTTGTGACTGATCGATGGCGATCGGCTCGCCCCCTATTACATGGGGCTTAAACATAATTAGCAAATGGGAGTACTACACTGAAAAAAAAAAATGCACTCCAATCAAGTGACTATTTAGCTTGACTGACGATATCTTGTTTAGATTAATCAAAATCTTAGTTAAGTTGATCATCACGACATGATTATAGCAATACTAGTTCAAATTATTGAACGCTGAAACAAGTTTCTCGATTACCCTTAACATGACATCATTGTAGAAGAGTTAAAAAAGAGACAAGTTAAAAAAATGTTAACTGTAACAAAGTAAGTTAGTTGCGTCAATCATGCATTTTGATTAGGTACTTCAATAAAGATCATTGAAATTTTTATCAAATAATCTTGGTTGGATTAACTATGTTTTGACTTGATTGCTGCAAATAGGTTTTGTGATGACTCCAATCAAGATCCCGTTTCAAATCTCAATCAAATAAAAGTAGTAGCTGTGATCATTGTGCTTGATAGGCTCAGATGCAAACAAGTCACTTAGTCAATTTAAACACAAAATCTTGATTGTGGCAACTACTTTTTTTTTCATAGGTACATCTCTGGCTAATCCTTCGGGGAATACAGATTTGGTGTTATGTTATGTACGGTGGCCAGCACATCAAGTAACCACACACTTTCAAAATTTTCGTTAGATTTATTTATTTATTTCTTAAAACTTTATGCACAAGTAAAAACTGTACAAAGGCGGACTTAATGCCTTGGGCATTTTCTACCAGTCTACCTTAGGGTGATGCAGAGACAATACATAGTAGGTGCAATAACAGAAAACAATTTAGAAGATATTTATAACTAAGATATAAATATATGTTATATTCATACAACAAAAAATAAAAAGTTATGAGAGTTATACAAGAAAACAAAGAGAGAGAGAAAAAAAAGTGGGGTTATACTCAATTTGTTAGAGAATTCTAGGAGTACAAACAATCATATTTTTGGTACGGGTGGCCAGCACATCAAGTTACTACAAACTGCCGGATTTTCTCGTTCGATTTTGAACTTAATCTTGACAGTTTCGTGTACAGTGAGACATAAAAGAGTAGAAATTAAACGAGGGCGCCACATTCTACGTAACTGTGACATTTTTGACGTAAAATGCTTAAACATGGCAACAATTTAGTAAGGAATTTTTATAGTTCCATTTTATTTAATTTCTACTCTTTATGGCCAAGCTGTAGCTTGATGTGCTGGCCACTGTACATAATTAACTTTTTTTATTAAACTAAAACCAATTACAATTATGAAAGACACGTACAGTGTACACATAAAAGAGAAAAGTCAATGTCAAGTTAGAGAAATGTCAATGTACAGAGGTTGCCCCTGCAAGCACGCATCGTCTAGAATTGGACGCCGCTTTTGAGAACATTCACTCAAGAGAAAGATTCTGCGCCGCGAGGAATGATTCGCGCGTCGCGTACGCCTCCTCGCTCCGGTCGCTAATTAAAACCGCTTAAACACTTAAGATCTCCGAATCAAGATGAACTATGTGAGGATTTTGTGATTGCCTGTGAACAACGACAGTGCAGCAAGCAGAAACGCCGACATCAAATTACGCCGGTCTAATGCCCCGAGCCACGTGTTATGACGACTTGCAGGTACTCTTAACCTTTCTAATTGTTCTTCTGTTCGTCATCTAATTCCATCTAGGCGATCACCAGCAACCTCTAAAATACAGGCCACTAAAAATAAAATATTTCTCTACCACCTACAAAAATTGGTAAATTTCCACACCAATTATTATCAACCTTCCATCTATAAGAATGAGAATATTGCCCAGTTTTTATAGTCGTTATTTGTTTCAAGAGAATACAATTACGAATTGCTGTCATTACTTAGATAGGTCCGTACCGAAATACTAATCATGCGGAACCCAATTTATCCCTACCCAGTTTAATTTTCCTTTAAGCCCAGACCAAAAACAACACTAGAATTATATCTGCTTTTCTTATTTACTACAAACAATTTTGTTTATTTCTTCTATTTAATCAAATAACATACATATATCTCCATAATGAGGACTAGCAGAATCAATTCTTGTTCATTTATTTGAGGATTACAAAGGAGAGATATACTACATTATTCTCTTACTTCATGCTCATACATGATTAAAATAAATTAATCGAAATATAATAGAAGTCCGACGTCGTGCCACATTTATCTTTTAGCTTGAAATATTTATTATTTTTCATATCTACTATTTTTTTTCATTGGAAAATAATTCATATTCACATGAGTTTTTGTTTTCCAATGACAAACATTGATGAGATAGCGCTATCTTTTGTGACGACCATGCCAATTTTCGCCCCTTTTTTCGCCACTTCTTGGTTCTTAATGAACCACCTCAGACATTGAAATTATTTATTATTTTTTACGAATTTTAAAGTCATTCAAAGTCCTTTGAATGAAGGTTTGCGTACCATCGTACAATTATTTTATTTTTGATTTAGCGTTATTATACATTACTATGGCTTCTAAAACACTCTTAAAATGTCAAGTGTCTACCTTGGTTCAAAGATATAGCCCTGTGTCAGATGGACAGACGGACGGACAGTGGAGCCTTATAGTATTAAGGTCCCGTTGCCACCCTATGGGTACGGTACCCTAAAAATGTCAGTATACACAGTAAGTAATCCATAGTTATGTTTATCCAAGCTTTCTACTTAATAAGACCGACAAAGGAATAGGAATTGTTTATTGTGACATCGTAAACGGAGCGTTTATTTCGGTACATTTATAAAGATATAATTTAGGCCCTATGTTAGGGATACTGTGGGAATAAAAACGTTTATTCCTTACTTTGTTTCGGTGTTAAATGTTTTGGAGGTTATTAAGGATTTAGAAGAGGTTTTTTTATGAAAAAATATGAGAGTTTTTGTATTGTATTTGTCAGATAATACTTTTGTTTACCAAAGTTTGATAATGTAGGCATTTTAAACATTTTGAATGATGATATTGTGTAACGTGGAAAAATATCTTAACCGTAACTTATTTATTTATTAAACTAAAACCAATTACAATTATGAAAGACAGTGTACACATAAAACAGAAATGTCAATGTCAAGTTAGAGAAATGTCAATGTACCGAGGTTGGAAGTAGAAAAACAATTTTAATCTGTAATCGTTAACATTCTGCGTCAAACATGTTGATTATAGTAATTTCTTCGTTTCTTTGAATACGCTGCAGTCTTTGACAAGTCCTCAGTTATTGTCGTTTATGAAATGATATGATGATAATGAAAAATAATCGGTCTCATTATAAGTAAAAGCTAATGCCAAAAGATTAATCAGTTACAGTATTTTTATCTCGAGAAGCTACGCGCACTTTATTTGTGGTAACCAAGTACACAAACATACTGTGAATCTGTGCGTGAAGACGAGTAGCGTAAACACGTAACACATACACGCACACACCTTCATACTTCCAACTTCGCCATTGTGTCGGATGGTACCGAGAGCTCCTGCGCTTACACACACATTCACAGCGTGTTTCTACATCTGGTAACCACAAGTAAAACGCGCGTCGCTTTATGAGATAAAAATAATGTAGCAGAAGACAATTCGCAATTTTCCAGACAAAATAAAAAGTAAAAGATACCTTGAAAATATAACTTAATATTTTCGAGCATTTTATTTTTGCATACTTTTAGATAATAAACCACTTAATCTTAGAGGTCGACTCCAAGCTATAAATCCTTAGTGTGGCTCAGAAAAGGTACTGTCTTAATCTAACTGTTACATTTGAATAAGTATTTATTTCTGTGTGTGGCTTAGAAAATAATGTACAGACGTAGAAAAAAAGAGACAGAAACGTCTGGTTATATCGTACAAAAAAAAATTGGAGCTTTCTTAAGGTATTTTTTCGAAACATTTACAAATGAAATGAAATGAAATCGTTTATTCTGTAAAGAGGATATCGGAATCACTTTTACACGTCATATCTACACTTCTACACTAATATTATAAAGAGGAAAGATTTGTACCTATTTTTGTATGTTTGTATGTTTGTAATGAATAGGCTCAAAAAGTACTGGGCCGATTTAAAAAATTATTTCTCCAATAGAATGCTACATTCTTCCAATTTGACATAGGCTACATTTCATTTTGAAAAAAATTAGGGATCCTTGGTAAAATTTGAACAATGTAACCGAAGGTGTAGAAAAATGAGTCTTAAAATGATAATTGTCTACCCCGTGCGAAGCCGGGACGGGCTGCTAGTAACAAATATAAAAACAAGCTTGGGGAAGTCGACATTTCCTATCTGACTATCCCTGAGAAGAAATGGCGAAACAAACTCAGGGGTCAAAGTCTCTTTTAAAATTCAGACATAATCTTGGTCAGATCATGTGAGGACCATGTAGATCCGTGTCTGAAATGGTCTTTTGAGGAAAGAACCACACAATTTTGAGTGGACCTGTCCAGTCAGTGCAACTATTTGTCAGTAAACGTGTACAGGCAATTTAAGATTAGTGTAGTATTCAGTAAAGAGGTTACTGTGTGGAAAAAAAAATTGTAGTACTTGAGTAAACGAAATTATGTTTATGGTTAATACTAAGATAAGATTATCTCTTTTGTAAATAAAGTGGCTGCTCAAGCTTTTCAACATATTATTTTACCCTGTTTTGTGCCAATGCTAGCGTGGGTCTCTCCTATATAGCTTTCTACTGCTCCGTCTCCACTGCCCTTTCCAGCCAATCTGCCAAAAACGCATTTAAGGCAACGATAACCAACTTTTAATGATTTTATACAGAAAATCACGTCTAAACGAGTAGTGTTAATGGTTTGGAAAAAAAATATATGTTAAATTAGAGAATTTCCTAATAATTTAATAAGAGAATATTTCAGATTATGTTTATATTACATAGTGAAATTAATTTGTAAAGTTATGTCTAACGCGGATAAAAACTGCGAATCACGCAAAATCTATCAAGCGTATTTGTCTAAAACCTTCACCTTTTTAAAGAAATATAAAATAATGAATGAATTATTGATTTTTAAGCATACGTATAATATAATAATAATACTAGCCTATAACTGTCCCACTGCTGGGCAAAGGCCTCTTCTCATACAGAGAAGGCACGAGCATTGATCACCACGCTTGCTCAAGACGGGTTGGCGATTTTAGACTTATATTAACTATAAATCCAGGTTTCCTCACGATGTTTTTCCTTCACCGATGTCAGTAATGTCCAAGATAAACTCAGAAAGTACATATGAATTGAAAAAGTCACATTGGTAATTCCCCAGATTTGAACCCACAACCTCATGCATGAGAGGCGAGGCCTTAACCAACGGGCCATCATGACACACGCAAGCATACGTGTTTTCATTCAATTATGTTCTGTTTTATCTACATCTACACTATCTATACTCCATTTATAATAGCATTAGACAGAAGTTAAAAAAGGTTATTTTTGATGCACACTTTATAACAAAAGTACAATAAACTTGTTATAGTTACGATTGACGCCAAATCGATTAAAATGAATTTATATATCAGCTATTACACTTAATTGTAATCATTTAAAAAAACAACCATATGAAATTAAGTAGCTTTCATTTAGATATATTATTTCATTCCAATTTAAAATTACAGTGCCTATGCTAAAAGCCTAAAAGAAGCAGGAGTCAACAATACTGCAACGCTTTTTGTTTCACTATAATCCTACCAAATCTAAAATATTACTTAATCCCTTCATAAGCTGTGACAGCCGGGGATTTCTAATTTTACTGGTTTATGTCGTCTGTGAAATTGACTTGACAATGTTCTAAGATTGTCATGTATGTCATTTACTTGTGAATACTTTGTTTGTTATTGTTTAATTTTCGTGATTTTGTTGTTATTAATTAAAATAATAAATAATATTTAGTTACTTCTTTGTTATTGTATTGTTATCAGTGTTGTCATTGGGTTGTTTTTACAGAACGTTACCTTTTTTTTGAGCTATGAGTGATCCTGGTGCGGGACCGAGTGGCTTACAACATATAAGTGCTGAGTCTGACCAAAGCCAACGGCGAAAAAAACGTGGTCCAAAAGTTGACTCCGACGAAATAATAATGTCTCCCAAAAAAAAAGAGAACGCTGCGTGCTGTAGAAAAACAACCTGTGATAAATATTTTTAAGCAATTGGAGCCCTGGCCTGCAGATACTCCTCATTATAGGACTGAGATGATAAACAAAATCGCAGAAGTTGCCGGTAAGGATGATTCATAAAATTATTACTATAAAAATATTTGAAACTAACATGCATTGTGATAAAATGTATTATATTTTAGAAACTCCGCACATGATTTTATTATTTACAGGCGTATCTCGGGCTACTCTGTCCAATATTCTCAAAGAGTACAACATAAAAAGTCGCCTGCAATCTCCCCCTCCCCAACAGAAGCACATGAAACGTGATGATTTTGATGACCTCACATTTAGTGGAATATGCAGGAAAATTCATTCCTTCTTCTTTAATAATGAGTTGCCCACCTTGGAAAAGATGCTGGAAGCAGTTAACAGTGACGAGTCTCTGCCAGATTTAAAAAAAAAACAGTCTGTATAAAATAATTAAATAAACATTAAAGTTCACATAAATCAAACGGAGCAGAAAAAGTGCACTCATAGAAGTCATAGACAAGCAGGAGATCGTCCTTTGGAGACTAAAATATCTTCATGAAATAAAAAGGCTAAGGAATAAAGGAAGGAAAATATATTATTATTTAGATGACATTTGGCTAAATGAAGGTACAGTGCTTCTAAATTTCTTAACAGCTATTTATGCAATAAGCAGTGTATGACCTCTTGCATTCAATAACATTATAATTAATTATACAGTTAAACATAATTTCATAAAATTGGTTCGTGAAATGAATGGTATTTATATTAATAGCCGTTTATCATACAAACAGGTCACACGAAAAGCCTAATATGGCATGACACTAATAATAAGTCTTCAAAAGAAGCACATTGGGAAGGTCTATCTGCTGGTTTAAAAAATCCAACTTATAATCGGTCATACTGGTATGTATTTTATGGACTGTCCTCGCCATAAAAAAATGAACACCCCATTGTTATTGACTATTAATTAAGTAATACATATTATTTATTGTATTATGAATTAACGCATGCAAAGCGAACTTTTAAAGTTATAAATTTTGTTATAGTATTTATCTATGAACTATTTCCAGCAGTGAAATTATATAGGGGGTACGGAATAATTGACTTGTATTAATTTTATTTCACAGGGTTTGTGAAGGGTTTTTAATGGATGCTGCATTAATATTTGATGCAAAGAAAGGTGATGAAGATGACCACTCCGAAATGGACGCCTTCAACTTTAATAATAATAATAATTTATTTATTTACACTTCAAGACACAATCATCTGTGTAGCCCTGACTCTTGTACTAGGATTTCCTGTTTCATAAGAGCCAGACTTCTCAATTTACAGGGAATATGTTATAGAAGCGCAATAGACAAAAGTGAAAATGGTTCAAGTTAATTTTGACAAAAATTGAGAGTGGCGCTGTAATTGTTATGGACAATGCGCTATACCACTCAAGGACATTGGAGAAGCTGCCAACCACAGCTACACGAAAGGCAGATATACAGGAATGGTTTAAAAGCAAAAATATTCCTTTTGAGGAAAAAGATCTTAGGGCAACTTTATTAGAAAAAGCAAAAATACAAAAGACATTTATACCAAAAGTTTGTTGTAGATGCCATGTTGATGATAGCCATCTGGCTAGAGAGAAGGGTATTTCAGTATTGCGCCTCCCACCCTACCACTGCGAGTTCAACCCTATAGAATTAATATGGGCTCAAATGATGGGGTATGTGGCTCAACATAACAAAACGTTCAAATTAGACAAGGAGAAACAATTACTCCCACAAGATCTGGATAGTATTACGCTAGAACGATGGCAGTCTTGCGTTGCTCATGCAATTAAAGAAGAGGAAAAGTTAAAGCATAATGGATGATGTGGTAGAAAGATTTATTATTAGGTAACGTCGGTGAAACTTCTTCATCTTTATTCTCTGATGATACTCATAGTGACTAAATTATATGATGAAGACGAAGAAGTTACACCAACTATTGTGTGTTGAAAGTTGTTGTTTTAAATAAAATATTGTAAAAAATAAAGACTTTTAGTTCCTTTAATCTTAATTAAATTTAAATCAACACGACGTAATCGTTTGTTTCATTCATTCGTTTTGTTGTAAGTAATGTGTGATGAAGATGTTATTACGACCTATTTATCAAAGTTATGTTAAAACATTTTTAGTTTAATTGTTTAAACTTTTAACTTTGAATAAAATGTTTCGCACTCCTGCTTCTACGAGCCTCTTTTTTCTAATGTTATAGTAAATGAAGTATACACTAATATTATAAAGAGGAAAGATTTGTACCTATTTTTGTATGTTTGTATGTTTGTATGTTTGTAATGAATAGGCTCAAAAAGTACTGGGCCGATTTAAAAAATTCTTTCACCAATAGAATGCTACATTCTTCCAATTCGACATAGGCTACATTTCATTTTGAAAAAAATTAGGGATCCTTGGTAAAATTTGAACAATGTAACCGAAGGTGTAGAAAAATGAGTCTTAAAATGATAATTGTCTACCCCGTGCGAAGCCGGGACGGGCTGCTAGTGTATAATAAATTAATGATGCGTCTTATTTGGGACAACGCTCCTGGATGGGCGAGTTCTATTCTTGGCTGGACGTACTACGCGTTGCGTGAGCTCAGTACAGTACAGTAAGAAATAATGCTAAGCGAAAACGAATTATTAGCGCAGACAGGCGGTGCGATGCGACGGGGTGGGCCGTAGATACAAGACATTTTACGCGGACGAAGTCGCGGGAAGAAGCTAGTAACAAATAAAATCGACAGGCCTCAAATAAAAGCCTAATAAAAATACAAAATAAACTGACAAATCTTTATTACTCCCTTTGTATAAGGTTCTTCCAAAAGGCCTTTGTTAACATCATTTGAACAATAGCTCAAATTTTCTTTTTTTGCTCCTCTCCATTTTTCATTCCGTGAGAGGCTCGAGGCGATGTAATAACAGCCGCAAAGGTCGACCGAAGGTCAAGCTACGCTGGCCGCTGTTGTTTCGTGGATGCAATTCCCTCCATGCCTCTGAAAGCACGTAAAGCCGTTGGTACGGACTGTTATTTATAGATCTTTGACGACTGTCGTTACGGGTAGTCAGAAGCTCAAAAGTCTAACTACCAGTCTTACTAAAGGGTCTCGTGTTACCCAGCCCGTTAACTGGGCTGTGGAGGTCTGGGTATGGGTGGTGCAGTTGCTTCATGTAAAATACTGCCTAGCCGTTTCCCAACTATGTTCGGGTCAGCTTCCAGTCTAACCGGATGCAACTGAATACCAGTATTTTACATGAAGCGACTGCCCATCTGACCTCCACAACCCAGTTGCTGGGTAATAGGATACCCCTTGGTAAGACTAATTGTCAGACTATCGGGCTTCTGACGACCCATAAAAACTACACTATGTAAAAAAGCTTTTACAAATTAGAGGATTATATCCAAGATAAGAATGCTTGGAAACATGCTGGTCCTGCTTCATAGGACAATCAAGAGTCTAGACAAAATCAAACAGGTTGCTAATCTATCTATATCTATACTAATATTATAAAGCTGAAGAGTTTGTTTGTTTGTTTGTTTGTTTGAACGTGCTAATCTCAGGAACTACTGGTTGGAATTGAAAAACTAATTTTGGGTTGGATAGTCAATGGACTATCCAATGGATAATCAATGGACTATGGATAGTCAATGGACTATCCAACCCAAAATTAGGTTAATTAATTAATTATTTAATTATTATTATCGAGAAATATTATAGGCTATATAACATCACGCTACAACCAATAGGAGCGGAGCATAAATGAAAAATGTTGCAACAGGAAAACATATTCTTTTTTGAGAACTTCCTTTGCGTGCGCTGCGTAAACGGTTTAAGTTACGCAAGTATCATGTATGACGGAATTGTTCCTCTTTAAAAGTTCTAAAAAAAAGTCTACGACACCATATGTCTATCTTTTAAGATTGACTCACTATAACCTTTTTTTTATGGTAATCAAATTTGTTCGAAGTTAATGCATTATTTGCGAAGGAGTTTTGTCAACATAATATTAATCCTTATCCAAATAAATATGTTATTAATCACAAGTCCTTGACATCACTTAAACATCTTAGGAGATATCATAATTTTAAAATACCTTCGCAACAAAATAAGTGTATAGGCTATTTAACATCACGCTACGCCCCTAAGGAGCCGTGCAAAACGACAAAAAGTCGGAAAAAACGCTAAGCGAAAACGAAGTAATTGTGCGGACGGGCGATGCGATGCGACGGGGTGGGTTGTGGGCCGAAATTTAACGCGGACGAAGTCGCGGGCAGAAGCTAGTTTAATTATATAATGTATTATTTTTAGACAATAATTTTATAAGTTTAGCTCGCAGACTGACTTTTTAACTGTAAAAAAAAATCCACATTAAAAAAAAAATCGTTTCCATGGCTTCTTTACCACCTATAGGTGTACCTCTTAAAATATTTCGTGTTTGAATAGATACACCCTATATACAACATCCCGACATCAACCGTTGGGCATTAGCCCACCAGACACGATACCCGTCTGGTCGGAGGATCCTCCCTTTTCTATAGAGGATTAGTGAACTTTATACCCTGTTCCTCATACCTCTATGTACGGAATAGCATTGGATTGTTTCATGGTTGGATGGATTGTTTTAATCGAATCTTTATTGAAAGCGCTTGAGGGTAAAGCTTAATGTTTTTCTTATTACTGCTGTATAATGTGAAATTGAAAAAGTGATATTAGTTACTAAGTGAAACCTTAACGTTATGATTGAGAAGCGAAGCCTTGCGAATAAAAACAGCAATGTTTTCGAAAAATTTCGCATAGATAGAAAGATTCCGTACCTCTAAAGGAAAAAAACGGAACCCTTGTAGGATCACTCGTCGTCGTCTGTCTGTCCATCTGTCACAGCCAATTTGCTCCGAATCTAATGGACTCAAGTTGCCTGGAAGAGATCGCAGTATGCGATAAAGCCACTCATTGTATATTTTGGAGTGTATAAGTATTTTTTCTTTCTTTTGTATTGTGTAATCTGGTACAATAAAGTATTTATATAAATAAATATAAATAAATAAATAAGTTGAAATTTGGTAAAGATATTTTATATATTTCTGTGACCATGAACGTGATACGTAAATAAATAAATTTTTAATATGGGGTTCACATTTATGAGACAAAAAAGAAAAATAAAAAGAAACACTAACATTTTCAGTAAGAATGTATGGGAGAACATTTTTCTTAATAACTACTATGTTAAGTTTTTTCTTGGGATAAATTCATTGTGCGTGGTCTGACACGCCCTTGGAGACTCATATCCTATAGACTATATACTATATCATTATTGGAAGATTTTCACCAACTTCCACACTTTATGTAGCTCCCATTCATCTTCCATAAACGTTTTAATTTCTTAAATTATCAACAAGCCATCCTGATAAACACAATTAACAAAACCAAGAAAACATAATTACAGTTACATCAAAAGATAATTTTAATTACATTACAAATATAATTATTGTAAAAACATTTTCAAACCGCATGTAAATCTTATATGAAACAGAACACAGGAACACCCACCCAAAAGCCCCCAGTGTAGCTAATAATAACATTCTACAGTATTGTCACTGAATATATAAGTGCAGAAGTCAGGCTCCGAGCAACGAGCGAAAACGCACGTACACATAGACACTTGTCTAACGTACAGCGAGTGCAACTGCACTCGTGACGTAAGCTCCCAACCGATAATGTTCCCACTACTGACACAGGCCTCCCCTCTTCGTGACGGCATTTATCTACTACGCGAGCCCAATGCGGGTTGGAAGATATCACATGTCTTCGACTTTTTGGTTCTAGAACATGCCAGTTTTCGTAGTTTTCTTTTACCATATTCATCGTTTTAGGAGCAGTAGTGATCAAAATATTTATACATAATAAAGCGCCTGCCCGGGTTCGCACCCACGACCTAATAACTGTTAAGTCGGAGCCGTTACCATTGAGCCAGCACTGCTTGTGCTGCGCGACGTAAACGTAAAGTAAATTCGGTCGATTGTTGAATCGAAAATACAAATATTCTATAGCATTTTAGTTTTTTTTTTCCAACAAATACATTAAATTCTACCCATAAATATGAATAAAGTATTAAAACTAAGTTACAATTATATGCGCAACGAGCATTTTCCATTTTTATATCATTCAAAACGTTACTTTTAGTCCGCGCGTTCGTGCTGGTGTCACAGCATTCATCTGAGATCGGTGTACGTACGTGTTTATGTGTGCGTGTGCCTGTTTTCACTCGATATACTTTATGAAGTCTGCCTTCTGTATCTATCTATTCTGTGGCATTATTCCAATACAAAACGTACCCACTCCCGACGTAATTAACAGCATTAAATTCACCATCCTTCTTAAAATTAATATAATTACATATTTATGTCATTTTGTAAAGGTTTCCCTTGTGCCCAGGATATTGTTATTTCTCATCCCAAATTACCTCCCGGAGGTCCAAAAAGATTTTTGAGAGCAAAATCGTGTGGCTATAAAGAAAGAAAAGTGTTGAATAAATAAAAAAGCTTTCATTTTTATTGCGTACCATTTTTTGGTACACCTACATTTTTCTTTGGTACTTAAATATGGGTAGCGTAAAGTTCTTCTGCTCACCATTACTGGGTGACTTATTATACTTATTTGTCTTCTTGTACTTTTTAGGGTTCCGTACCTCAAAAGGAAAAAACGGAACCCATATAGGATCACTCGTGTGTCTGTCTGTCTGTCTGTCCCCCTGTCACAGCCAATTTGCTCCGAATGTAATGGACCAATTAAGTTGAAATTTGGTATACATATCAATTTGAGTGACCCAAACACGCATCTGAACCGTAAATAAATGAATTTAGAATATTGGGGTCAGTTTTGGGGGGCAAACAAGAAAATTAAAATGAATAAATTTGCAAATTGTACCGTGTGACATTTTTTTTCATTTTTTTAAAAATAATTTTAGAATAAATTGTTTTAAAGTTATAAGTGAAAATAGACGAAAATTGACCATTCCCCCCCTTACCTCCGAAACTACTGAACCTAAAATTTGGATAAAAAATACAGAAAATAGTTCTATACTTATAGATTACAGGAAAATCTATAAGAAGCCTATGATCTTAAAATAACATAGTAAATCTCTCGATATTGTGCGTTAAATTTGCAGTTGGAATGTATGGGAGATTATGTTTACCAACTACAATGTTAAGTTTGTTCTTAGGAAAAATTCTTTCCTAGTACGGAACCCTTCATTTTGCGTGGTCCGACACGCACTTAGCCGGTTTTTCTTTTATGGGTACTACAGGACTATGAGTATTTAGCAGTCCTTTGCTGCTTCGGTTTTTGTTGTAAGCATGATTATACTGGAAAGATTTTCTGCTAGCCGCTTGATCGTTTTCTTTAAAAGCATCACGATCTGATTCTTGTTTTTATTTTGTTTTTATCACAGCTCTTAGAGACTTATCCATCTGTATCTTGGTATATTGTTTTTCACTTTTAAGCGAGTTGCTTGCTAGCTTGTTTTAAATAATAATTATCAGCCTTTTTTTCTCTGCAAAGGTCTCTTCTCAAAATACCATCCTACCAAAAGATATATTTTAGCCTAATGATCCTGAAGGGATTATAAAGATTAAGAGCAAGACGATGTATGTTTCCCCCGTATACACGTTTAAAGCTTCACCGTACAAAATAAATTGGGGCAATAATCGGAACGGAAGATTGGTTCGTTTGGCGCAATTTATTCCTCATATAATTCCCAGGTTTGTATATTATACAATCTTGGGAATTATTAATATTGTACTATTGATACAAAACTAACTTTTAGTAGTTGCTCAGACATACTTTTGCTAGACTGTGGGTACCTACTACGTATATTTAAAGAGGAATTAATACATGTGTTATAGGAGCTCGACCATGGAAGCAATACCACCTATTCGAGCCATTTATAACCTTGGTGCAAGAGATTCCCTTCGGGAAAAATTTAAAGAAATAGATATTCTGACTGTAGCCTCTCAATATATATTTGAAAATCTATTGTATGTGCACAAAAATATATAAATTTTTAAGAAAATGTCTGATATTCATAGTCTAAATACCAGAAATAAACACAATCTTGCTGTACATCGCACTCGCCTCCACAGAGTAGGCAACTCATTCATGGGTCAATGTATACGCTTTTACAACAAACTTCCCACTGAAATTCGAAACTTACCCATTAAACGATTTAAAAGCTGTATTAAAACCAAACTTTGCAAAAAAGGGTACTATAAAATTTCTGATTATTTAGAAGACAAAAAAACTTGGGATTGAACTGTTGACTCTGCTTAAAGCCTTTTGATTAAACCGTAAAACTTGACATTTTAATAATTATACAACGTTTTATATACATACCTAATTATTGACATTATTAAATATTATATACAAAACGACATGAATATTTACTTTGAAAAGTATTACATATATTACTTTAATTATTGTGAATGTGAGCACTATGTCGGCCATTTGTTTTCTTTAAGATTCTTGAGGCTTTGTTTTCTTTTAGAGCTCTATACCATATGTCTATACAGGTTTAAGGATGCATTTGTAGATTATGTAGTTGTTTATTTTCCAAGCTTAGTGATGGCCCAGTGACATGAAAAAGATTTTGTAGTTACAAAATATTGTTATTTGCTTCGTTTATGTCTTGACGCCTTACCCATTTTGTTAGGCGTGTACGCCAACGGATCAATCAATCAAATTCTGACGTTGTATACAGTCATACCGGTTGTGTAACATTTTTATTGTAGTTTTTGTTGTATCATCCTTAAACGATGATGTTACGTAACCCTAAATGATGAGTTGTGAAATATGAGAAAGAGGTCAAATGGTGGCAAAGTTTACTTGTGTGTTAGTTAAATGTGTAAAAGCATGGATGAAGTATTATTGTTCTGAAAATAGGCGCTTACATAGCTTAACACTGTCAACGCCATACGCACTGTGCATGTGCTACACGGCTGGTGTATCTCATCGCTGCACATGCTGTGCACGGGCACGCGGCGCATTTTAACTGCGTGGATTCATTTGTCTGACCACGTGGGTCCACGTTTCCACAAACAAAAAATCGAAGTATAGGAAGGTTTGAATTTTAAAAACACTTTCCACGCTAGTCGATAAAATGCAGTGTACTAGGCCACCACTGCGCTCAGTAAGTAGGTAAGTAATAAAGCAGGATGATACAAGATAATACGAATCAATCGATACAACGGCGCATGATAGACTTTACCAGAAGTGGTCATCGTATTAGTGGTTTGGCAGCTTGAATATCATCAGGATCGTGCCAGAATATAGCAGTTTGTCATTGTCCTGGTACGACAGCGACTCTCTTGATATCATCATTTTGAAGAAGACAGCCGCCAGGCATCAATAGATGCAACGGTCGACTAGAGTGACAGACACCAGCCACTGTACCTCTTATCCAATCTTGTCTTTGATCCTAGTAACTTCGTATCAAAACTAGACGGCGACACTTGCTGCGCCGTCAGACACGTAAATATGATCAATGTCAAACTTTAACTGGTGGATTTCAGTGACAATATTTTCAAAATTTCTGATAATCCAGATCTAAAGAATGATTTTTATATTTATTAGTAGGCAGAAAAATATATACACTGTGTATAAGTTTTCTTTAAGAAATAAAGAAAATAACGTTAACGATAGAAATTCCCTTGTGGCTGGTTGAACATCTCGCGAAACTTTCAACATGAAAAAAATATACATGTTCCTGAATTATCGGACACCACAAACACATGTAATATTTTTTATTTTTATGTTTTAATTTTTTACCTGTTGTGGTATAGTAATTTTATTCTGGGTACATCGTCTTCACATGTGATGATATAATTGATGTATACAAAGTATTGTAAAACAGTATAAAAGAGTAACGGTGGAGTTTCTTGCGCATTCTTCTCCATGCGAAACTACCTTTTGGAAGGGGCAACTAGAATCAATTTTATTTCCGTGTAAAACTTGACGTTCAAAAGTGCCATTTATGTGCCTATTTGAAATAAATGCTTTGACTTCGACAAACACTCCAATTAGAATATTATGAATCATGATACACACACTAAATTTTTACTATTATGTAAAATGAGTATGAGTGTGAGTGTGTGTATGAGTTATACTCATTGTGGAAGAATTTGTGGTTACATTACAGTCGCACACGTATAAGGGTAATATGTACTTCATCCATTTCGGTTTGTTTTGGTTGTACAGTCGGAAAAATGTATCTTATCCATTGCTTGTCCTTCCATGTGATCATACATATGTATCATGTTACATATCTACGTGCTTTTCTGTACTAAACCGTTTTATTGGATCATTTCCACCGATAAATCTTTTTCCTTGCTGTCGAGTCATTTGTCAATCTTTATTTAATGCCAAAAAGCTTTTCGTTTATTTGGCTTCAATTAATTGTTAATGAAGTCTTTAGTGTATTTAAGCTTTACGACGAATCGATAATGAAGTCTGTAAGACCGCCCACTGTGACACCCTTTGTATCAGTTCTACATTTATATCTGTAATTTTTATGGTGTACATAATAAAGAGTATTCTATCTATCTATCTATCTATCTATCTATCTATCTATCTGTAGGGTATTAAAATTTTATTGTGTACTTGTGATATGTGCCTTATAATCTTTTTTCCTTCTTTATTTATTTTTAGAAGTAAATATCGTTTGTATTGTGAGTCATTGTTCCTTTGTTTATTATTATTATAGAATATTTTTACGGTAGTTGCTATCTCGGATATAAAAAAGGACAGAAAAATTTAATATAACAGAAATCTTTTTCCTCAAAGTTTGGGATAAAAAATGAAGTGTAATAAGAGTTTCAATATTAATTTCCTCTCTGAACGTTTGATTTGTACTTTAATTTATTACTCTTAATTTTTTACGATGCAAAATGAATTTCGGAGAATTCGTTACGATTTTCGGTAAAGCAGTAGAAAATAAATACATGCTCAGCTACTTTAATATTATTTTCAATATGATATTCTTTGTAGCTACGAGTATATCCCAAAAAACTATGAAATATATGTTTATAAGCAAGTAATTTGTACACAAAATTGTAAAATAATTCAGGTAATTACAAATGCGCTCCTTTGTAAGAAAATTTTCATAAGAATATTTTCTATAGCAACCTTTAAATGGTTTGTACTTTTAGTAAAATCAATACCAGTAAACCAAAGCTTTACGATGCCAAATAAGGACCCATAACCACACATCTATTCATATCCATAACATCCCAAAAACACTGGTGAATCACTTTTCTAAATTACGAGTTCCTTCGAAAACGAGGCCTTATAACATTATCATAAATACCATAACCATGGTAACGCTTCGTATAATCCAAATAGCTCATTTTAGGCGAACGATGGACAGAATATAGCTGACCAAGCTTGCCTATAAATTGCCCCTTCGTTTCATGAATCATTCTGACCAGAAAATGGAAGTGACACTAAGGTAGGCAAAGATATATTTACTGGGGACACTCATGTATTTTTCGTAAAGATTTTTTGCGGAAAAATTCTGCTGATTATATTGGATTTGGCGGAAAACATGTCTTTTTTGTAATATATTTGGGCTTACGCAAATCGTTTGGGAGGAAAATAATAGTATATTGAATGTTACTGGTTATGGAAAATTTCAATGAATGAATGCGGTTGGAATCATGATGACGAGCTAATGAATCTATAGAGTTATTTGGACATTACAAACAGACACTTCAATTTTATTTATTCATATGTATGTATGATACATATAAAAATGTGACGGCATCTACAACGCCACATGTGAACTACGCATCAAAGACCTGACGTCACAAATCCTGCATCGCGTAATCAGAGTTTACCGCGCGACTAGCATATATACAACATCCCGAAATTAACCGTCGAGCAGCTGCCCACCAGACACAACATCCTCCCTTTTCAATAGAGGATGAGTGAACTTTACACCCTGTTCCTCATACCTCTATAAATAAATAAATTTGAAGTGTCTGTTTGTAATGTCCTAAGTTTCCAATAAGGGGGGCCAGTGCGGGTTGGTAGATGACACATTTTTTTTTTTTTACGTACAACGGGAAGCTCTTGGCCTTCATCTCACCTGAAGTGATCATAAAACCGAAGATGGAAGCGAGCTTCACCCGGAATCCTCAACCACAGAGGAACTGGCTATCTTACCTCTAACTGCCGAAACAAAACAAATGCTGCTAACATTGTGGTTTTGGCGACAGACTTAGATAAGATGGTGGTAGCTAGCCAGGCGGACTTAGAAAAAGCCCTACCACCAACCAAACCGAGCAGGAATTTTTGACCCCGCTGGGAATCGAACCCGGGACCTCTGGATCTGAGACAGGTGGTTTTACCACTAGACCACAGAGGCGGTTACATGTCTTTGAATTTTTGGTTCTAGGACATCAGGCCAGATTCCTCGCGATGTTTTCCTTCACCGTTTTTAGAGCAGTGGTTATGATTAAATTTACACAGTTAACGCCTGTCTTGGATCGAACCTACGACCTACAACCCGTAAGTCGCGGCCTTACCACTAGGCCACCACAGCTCTCTGCTACATGACTCTCTGAAACTCGTACAAAACAAAATCCTGCGAAATCCCTACCACGATTTTTAGGTCAAACATTAAACACATTTTAGAGATTTTATGGTTTCCTACGCCCTTGTTGAATAAGCGAAAAAACGTAACAATATCTCAGTCAATTTGTGGTGCCGTTAGACTTGACTTGAAATAGGAAGTCGTCAATAAATAATATAGGCTTTATTGCTTTTTTATTATTATTGGATTGCGAGAGAGTCGAGGGCTTTTCATGTCTCGCTCGCCATTCTCTTGGTGATAAAAAGGTGGTAACAGAAAATAGAGTTAATAACAGGAAGATTGAAATGTTATTGTATGGTTTGTGTGTGTTTGGTTATGGAAAATGGGTCTCAATGGTTAGAAAACAAATCAATAAATAATAAGAAATATCAAATACCTAACAGATTTTTGGCTATTTGTGAAGGTGTGTCAGTCAGTGTGCATTTGATGAAAATGCATTATACTTAGACATTTTTCTCAAAAAAATACTTTATTATCAAACATTCAAATAAGAATAACTTAGATATACATTAATATATTTTAATAGATACAGGTGGTGGTGCCGTGTGGTGTCGGACGTAAAGAATAGCACCACCCCATTTCCTCCCGTGGGTGTCGTAATAGGCAACTAAGGGACTTACTAGAGAATGGGCAGCAGCGTTCTCTATGTATTTTTAATACCATACTGCGATCGCCAACCCGCCTGCCAAGCGTGGCGACTAGGGCAAACCCCTCCAATTGGGGGAGGCCTATGTCCAGCAGTGGACGTCTTTCGGCTGAAATGATGATGATGATGAGGTGGTGGTCCAATATCACATAAGGCTGGTTCTGCGATTAACTTTAGGTAATTTAATACAGTGCTTTCCTAGTACATTTCAAAAAATTAAGTACATAGAACTATGCTCCCGTTGAGAATTCCTTGATCTGGCTTATACACAACATAAACTCACGCATTCTTCCCATGGGGGTGGGCACAAACTATAGAATGCCACCTGCTCCTGATCCTGCTCCTTACACACTTTTAATTTTTTTTATCTAGCTTACATATTATCAGTATATCAGCGTATAAATTTCTACTGCTAGGAATTAGGCCTATTTTCTATGTGCTAGCTTGCACAAGCCTATTTGCCAAGCTTATTTGTAGTTTTGTAATAGTTCATGGTCAAGCACTTATTATAATTCTGGTTATAATTTGACGATTTCATGAGCCAGAAAAAAACATAAAACGGACAATATCCACCATAATACTTTTCCAAACAAAACAGTACACTCAGACGATCCACTAATATTGAGTGGATATTACCAACTGGTTTTACGAGAACCTGTAACCGTAAATACGATACCAATATTAATACATACGGAGCCGAAATACATTGTTCCCTTTATTACTATAGCCGTTTACCAAAGAATAGATACGTACAGAAGTCCGGCTCTATATTGTAACGAGCGAAAACGGGCGCACGCACACATAGACGCGTACGTACAGCGATCTCATACTACCAAATGCCCACAGATCATAGAATTGCCGCGCCAGCAGCGTATAAACTCAAACTCAAAGCATTTATGTCAAATAAATCAATTACAGGCACTTTTGAATTGTTAAGTTGTCGGTCAGTCAGAAAGATGAAGCTACGAGTAGAACAGGCAACAGGCAAGAAACTCCACAGAAGTGTCCGTGGAGTTTCAAAGACGGCAGTACTACTAAATTTTATGATGCTAAAAATGTGTTGAGCCCAAAATTTCTATAGATATATATTTTTTTATTATTATTTTTAATTTTCATTTGTTTTTTGAGCGAAACTGTAACCCGGTTGGTTAGTATGGAAAGTGTTGACAATGCCGCCTCTGTGCTTTGTGCAGTCGCAAGTGTGCTTGCACTCACTGTACATTGGTACAGAGGCCAGCACTACTAAATTCAAGCTACTACTAAATTTGTCCAAATGATTTTAAACTTTAATATGTTGATGATTAAGTCCAAAATCGGACGAGAAAATCTGTCAGTTTGTGGTAACTTGATGTACTGGCCACCGTACGTAGACGCGTGCTATGTGTGCGTGCGTGCGTTTTCGCTCATTGTATGGAGCCGGCCTTCTGTTACCCATTCATTTTCTGTGTTTAATGCTACAAATTATGTATGAGTATGCTGGACTAATGTATGGGTAATGTTTTGTATCTAATATGTTGGCTTAGGAAGCTTTTATTTGATTAAAGTGTGGGTTTGTGTGTCGCTTTTAGTGATGAAATTCTGCCAATCGAATTGCTGGAATGATCTGGCTATTTATTATAATGTTTATGTGTAGTGGGCTGGATTCAAATATCAAATCTGAGACGGGCAGTATTTGTTTTTCTTCAAACCGAGCAAAAGGTTTATAATATGTTGTATTGAAGGTACGTATGTAAGATTTACTGTAAAAGTTGTACAAGTTTCTGAAATAAACCTCTTTATTTATTTATTACTAGCTGACCCGACAGACTTCGTTCTGTCAAAAGCTATTTGACTGTGTTTGTCTACGCGCAAAGGAAATATAATATCAACTTCACTACTCTACCCTACCTACCTACCTACCTAGCTACCTACCTACCTACCCTACCCTACCCTACCTACCTACCCTACCTACCTACCCTACCCTACCTACCCTACCCTACCTACCCTACCTACCTACCTACCCTACCCTACCCTACCTAGGTAGGTAGGGTAGGGTAGGGTAGGTAGGTAGGTAGCTAGGTAGGTAGGTAGGTAGGTAGGTACCTACCTACCTACCTACCTACCTAGCTACCTACCCTACCCTACCTACCCTACCTACCTACCTTATCCTACCCTACCCTACCATACCTACCTACCCTACCCTACCCTACCCTATCTACCCTACCTACCTACCTACCCTACCCTACCTACCTACCCTACCTACCGTCCAACCTTCTCCTGATAATAACAAACACAACAAAAAAATAATTTGCGAAATCGGTCCAGCCGTTCACTAAAAGCTTCTTTTTTTTACGTACACAGTATATATATAGCTCATGCAAAGCGTTCGGTGACGATGACGCGAGTTCCATGGTTTTTTTCACCCAAAAAGTGCTCAACGCGCCTAAAGAAGTTTTCACGTAAAAAAACTCTTAAGAGGGTTGTCACCGGTCCACTAGCGCCACTCCTTTTAAAACATATGTATTATCTCGTGACTGAGAAGAAATTATGAAAAACGGCTCAATCAAATATATCGGTAAATGTGTCTAGAATTTTCTAATATTTTTTTTAAAGTTTCATATTGAAACACGAAGTAACAAATTTCGATCTAAATAAAAACGACCACATTCCTCTAGCACTCTATTGCGCGCGGGAGCTTGCAATGTGCACTCTCTCTTCCCTCACCCTCATAGTCCGACTGAACGGCAATCCGACACAACAGGAGAGAGATCAGGCGCAGGACAACGGCTTAACGTGCTTCCCGAGGCAGGGGTGTATCACACCGCCGACTTTCAAACTCCTGGCTGTTACTAAGAAATTCCTAATGGAAACACGTAATAACACTTTTCCCGACCCGGGAATCGAACCCAGGACCCCACGCTCAGCAGTCGCGCTTGCGACCACGAGATCAACGGTACAGTCGTTTATAAATAAAACAGAGTGCAGTCATTACAGGCAAAGAAAAAAGTGCAGTGACCACACATAAAGGTCGTAGCACACATATCAACTCGGAATGGGCTCGTCACCGTATCGCCTTTCGCCTCGCCGTCAAACAGGCGTCAACCTAACGTTAGCACGTAACCAAAGCGAACCAGCAGCTCCGATACGTCGACTCGGCTACAGCTAGGCAACGCCGCGCTTACGGCTCGCTGACCGCTGCTAGTTGACCTAGCTGGCACCAGATCGGTTTGAATCCGAATGCGGGAGGGGTGAGAGGGACAAGAGTGGACGAAGAGACGCAAGTGCGGCGACGGAGAGGCGTAAGCGCGGAGACGACGAGCCGTAAGCACGGGGACCGCTGGTTGACCACGAGCCACATCGCGGTTCGTGAGCTTGTCCCGAGGCGAATCGTTTACGTTATGATTCCGATTAGTGTCCTTTTCAGTAGGGAGTTTCATGCAAAGAATACTAAACGGCTTGAGTTGATACGGTTACGATCCGTTTCCGAGTTTATAGTATGTGTGCTATGACCTTAAAGAAGGACATATGAATGCCATTGTTTCAGGAGTCTAAAGTGTAAAATACTAAAATCCTTCATCTAAGTAGTCTTAAATCCCGAATACATTTGGAATAAAGCCAAGATAATGATGACGCTAAGCATAAGATGGTCCCATTACTCCCTGTTACTGTCTCAGCGTTGGATGCAAGGACCAGACGACGTTTATACTGACAGTTTATTAGGGTCATGAACCGTTGACATTTTCATGATGATTTGACAGTACGTATTCATCTCACTTGTCTCATTTAGTCTTGTTGAGCTAGACTCGGCCAACAGGTGATAATAATTATACTACCGCCTGTTGGTTTAAGTTAATCAACTCCAGTCTTTTGCAGTCCACTACTGGAAATAGGCTTTTAATTGCTGTGTTAAAGTCAAAGTCAAATCATTTATTTCAGATATGCAGGTTTGAAAGAAATTTACAAAAAAAAAATGATTCTAGCTGCCCCTTCCTTCCTACCCTTACTCTACTTAACTTTCCTACTTATTGAGATGAATGAGCGAGAAACTCCACAACACTCTTTTAAAATGTTAACTATATTTTTTATACATTAATAAATATTTATAATAAAAGTAGAAGAATTTCCAAAAATAAAATAAAAATAATATATTAACAGTAATGATAAGTCAGTGTGTAAGTGTGAGCTAAAAAAGAAAAAAAAAACATTTTTTTTTTTCAGGTCTTTAACCCATATAAAATTGAAAAGGAGTTTTACAAATTGCCATGCTTGCACTATAAATGTTACATAATATAAAATATTATATTCAAAAATGTCAAAAAAAAAAATACAAAAAAAAATATTCAATATAACAAAATAAAATGTCACAAAATGTAAAAATTTAATTGAAGAATGAAATGTCACAATATGTCCAAAGAAAATTCAATACCAAAGTCAAAGATATATACATATATGTGCGGACGCTGGCATGCAGCTGCAGCCACTTAAAGTAATACAAAAATTTATTTTAACTGCCAAACTGTGGCTCAGCTAGTTAAAAATTATAAGGTGAACAAGATAGGGATTAAAAAGTTGATGTTGTTCAAAAAACGGCTACCTATTCAAGCGAGGCATAACTTTCCTGAAAAAAGGCCGTGCGATCGCTATTAAGCCACGGACTCTCATTTTTAACGAGGTTTTCTTCAATAAGAAATTCAGATTATAACAGAGAAGAGCAACATAATTTAGAAAATGACGAACAATGGACGCTCAATTTTCTATATAACATTGTATTCCGTCTAATAACCGAACTCAATGAAGAATGCCATCAGTGAATTCGGTCTTATAACTTTCCATTAAGGCGTATAAAAAGCAAATAAACATTCCAAGAGCCCATTAACTGAGAGGCCGACATTCTACCGATAAATTGAATTCCTTTCAATTTGTGGCTATGACTCTTCCTTATTCTGCCACGAGACAAATCACCTCATTAATTCCGTGGCACGGGCTCACAACGTTCCGTCTTTACGCTAAAGTACTACTACAAAAAAAAAATGACAGATTCACAAGGATATTGTGTTTACTCACGTTTACCTTAAAATCGTGTTTAAATCGTTTACCTGATACTGTTTCACGGGTTTGTTATATATATATTTTATTTTTATTCAAAAGAACACAGGATTACATTGCAAATAGCAACCAAAAACCACTAACGTTTAAACTTGTGTGTCTATCTCAATACGCATTTTATATCCTACATATAAAATGCTTATTGAGATAGACGCACAAGTTATTGCCGATACAATTAATAACATCTTTAGTTCTTTACATAGTTACAATCATCATTCATCATCATTTCAGCCGAAAGACGTCCACTGCTGAACATAGGCCTCTCCCAAGCACCGCCACCTCGACTGGTTCTGTGCATCCCGCATCCAGCGGATTCCTGCGGCTTTCATAAGGTCATCGGTCTACCTTGTGGGAGGCCTTCCAATGCTACGTCTTCCGGTACGCGGTCGCCACTCCAGAACCTTTCGGCCCCAACGGCCATCTGTTCTGCGCGCAATGTGCCCTGCCCATTGTCACTTAAGTTTGGCAATTCTTCGAGCTATGTCGGTTACCTTGGTGTGCCTTGGTTCTCCTGCACAATGTAGTTACAATCATTCCTACATGATACTTAAATAATATTGCTTAAGTTTCCAATTGATATTTTTATGTGTAATACATTTGTTTATCAAATCTGTACTTCCTTAGAATTTTAATTCGAGTATTAATTTGTTGGTAACTATACAGTACAGGAACTGTTTGGACATAGGAAATACTAATAATCTTAATAAAGACTTAAAAAAGAGCAAAAAAAAATCTATAAGCAAAAACAAATCCAATTCAAACTTAAACTCAAACTAAAATCATTTATTTCAATTAAACCATTTACAGGCACTTTTGAATTGTCATGGAGTCTGGTAGTAAGAAAAATGAAGCTACATGCCCATTCCAAAGCGTAGTAGGTACCTATGGAGAAGAACGGGCAGGAAGAATATTAGACACGTATTTTTTGCTTTATCATATTAATAAAAAATTGGTTATCTGTAAAGTTGGTTTACGGACGATAGTTTAACGTGACAACGTCATAACAAAACATTGATGCGGCGCAAGTGTACAATGAGCGTAACGGGACAATGAGCGTAACGGGATAATGAGTGTAACGGGACAATGAGTCATCCTTTTTCGTGCATGCAGTCGGCGTTCATCGATTTATTAAACGTTGTCACGTCAAAATTACTGAGATAAAACACAATTAAATTGGAGAGTGGGGGCTCGTTACGTCACAGCTACGTATAAAATCTACTGAGAAGTGACGTCATGCCACATTTGAACTGAATGTATCGCCGTAATGTTTTGATTTCGTAAAAAAAAAAAAAATCGTGTCCAATATTTTTTAATGATCTAAAATAAAATACATGACAGACAAAAAATATTTTTTTAGTCATCATCCCTATTACAATCTCAATCAAGCAACAAGAAAGCTTACAGCACGTGCCGAAAAACTGATAACAACGACTGTACCTTGTCATACAATATCAAAGCAAATGGATTATACCAAACATTTCCACGAAATGTATACCGTACTGCGCCTAATGTTATTGCGAACACCTTCAGGCAACTGAGACCGGGCACCATTCACTTCAGATGACAGATCACGTTTCGGAGAAATGCTAGTTGACAAACTATATGTTTGTGACGTCAGCACGTCATGGCAATATACGGAATAGTTCACATGAAACGCTGTAAGCGCATTTACGAAACATGATTTAATTTAAACTTTGTTGGCAATTCAAATGAAGTTTTAAAATTCGTTTGGTTATTACTGGAGTAGTTGAAGTATTGCAGGAGTAGTGCTTGTAACACAATAAATAGAATGTATACCAGTAGCTGGTGTACATACATACTCTCACGCCTTTTTCCCATGAGGGTAGGCAGAAACTAAAGAACGCCACCTACTACGATCCTTGTATCTTCCTTTGTCTTTTCCTTCGTTTACGTTCATACATCTGGTCGTGCACGCCAGTTGCGAGTATTACGCACCTGACCTGTCTGATGAACAATAATTAGTAGTGTAACAACTTCATGTTTAAAGCCTCATATTACACGATGACAAAGTTGTCGACATAGCTCACAGAATAAGCAAGCTGAAGTGGCAATGGGCTGGCCATATTAGCCGTAGATCCGATGACCGTTGGGGTAGACGTGTTCATGAGTGGAGACCGCGAATCGGCAAACGTAAGGAAGGATGCGCTCGGGCTTGCGCTCGGGCTAGGTAGAGGGTCGATCTTCGCAGGGTGGCTGGTAGCAGCTGAATGAGAGTTGCCGAGAATTGAACTAAATGGCGTGTAATTCAACAGACTTTAGAGGCATAAGGAACAGGATGTAAAGTTCAATCATCCTTCATAGAAAAGAGGATCCTTCGACCAGACGGGTGTTGAGTCTGGTGGGCAACTGCCTAACGATTTATGTCGGGATGTTGTATATATGCTAGCCGCGCGGTAAACTCTGATTGCACGATGCAGGATTTGAGACGTCAGGTCTTTGATGCGTATTTCGCATATGGCGTTTTAGATGCCACCACAAGGCCTTTATCTAGCAGTGGACTGCTATGGGCTGATGATTATGATGATGATGATACACGATGCAAGTTCCTCGCCTGTGGCAAACAGAAAAATGTATGCAACAATTGACTTGCTTCGTCTAAAACGATTTCGACGCTCCAACTTTTGTTGCTGCTTCAACTTATTGCATGCCACTGGCAATTGAATCGTACCGTGTAAATCAGGCTTTAATTTATTTATTTTATTTTATTATTTATGTACACACAGTAAAATGCATAGAGATACGACATAATTATAATTTGAGTACAAAAGTACTGCTTATTGCTTAAAAAAAAATCTTTCAGCAGACCTGCGAAAGGAGAAATGAAAAAGAAATGTAGACACTAGTGTGTGAGAACAAGAAGGGAAGAATATGGCTATGCGAAGTCTTAAACTAAAATATTAAATATACTTAAATAAAGCTAAAATATGTAAATACATACTTATATATTCATAATATACTTTAACAGTTGAGAGGAAAGGTAATGCTCTTTTACTCTAGATTTGAATAGAGAAATAGTTTTTAAATGGCTTTAGTTAATTAACGGCACGGTTGGCGCAGTGGTTAAGCGATGGACTGCTGCGCTGCGTATCGAGGGTTAGATTTCCGCACGGAATAAATATTTGTATGGCCTACAAGTAGTTGTTCCGGGTCTGACTGTATGTGTATGTAAGATTAAATGTTTGTAAACGCACCCACCACAGGAGAAATTCTGAGTGTAGGGCAACGTTTAAAAATAAATAAAAAATTAAATCATAAATTTTGGTGTATTATTCTTTTCTCAATTCGTTATTTCAAACAGAATGCCTATAAAAATCTTGATATCTTTCAACATTTCATAACAAATTGAAAGAAAATGACATTCCTTTACTAATAAATGCTTGTTATTCCAAGCCTCATCCCAATGTCTATATTATTTATCTTCATTTCGACCCCGAGGCGACGTTTTTAAATAAAAATTGCATCTTCCAAAGTAATACTTGGACTCCAATTTCTACCTAACAATGATTTTTATTCCTTTGTTAAAACCGCGGTCGCGCGGCGATAGCCTGATTGAAATTCTCAGTTTCATTTGAAAAAACTTCATTCTGGAGACCTGGTGTATTAAGATTATATCGTTCGTTGGCTCTTGTGATAGAAATATTAATTGTAAGGTAAGAAGATTTTCTAGTTATTCTGATTATGCAGATTTAAATGAAAGGAGATTCTGAACACTCTGTTTTTGTAAGCCGACTACGGTAACTTCAAAGGACCCCGGTTATGATTTTAACAGGCTATGTTATGAGCATAGAGGAGGAGCATATGAGCAGGAGTTATGAGAAAACAGATGAATATACATATATTCATCTGTTTTCTCATAACTCCTAAACTTGTTGTCCAATTTTGACAAACAAAGTATCTATAGAAGCGTCATTTTATTCCGCAGATATATAACGCCAACATGATGTTACATTGTCATTGTTTTTGAATTAATAAATATTTAGCGATGCTTAAATAACTAACAAGCGGTCTACACTTCGGAAGACCGCATAGCTTGGAGACTCGTTGCATGTAGACGTAATCCTCAACAGTGAGTGCATTACGAAGAAAAAGAAGATCTTACTCAAACTAATCATGAAATTTTAATAATGAATTTAAGTTAAAAATAGGTACATGTACCCTTATTTACATATTAAGGTACCGTGAGGTGCCGGACGTAAAGAATAGCCCACTCCATTTCTTCCCGTGGGTATCGTAAAAGGCGACTGAGGAACCTACTAGAGAATGGGCATCAGCGTACTCTATATACATATTTTTAACACCATACTGCAATCGCCAACCAGCCTGCCAAGGCCAAGCGTGACGATTATGGAAAACCCCCCCAATGGCCAGCAGTGGACGTCTTTCGGCTAAAATGATGATGATATCCTTATATTTAAATAAATATTTATTCTACAATTTTCGTTATTGCACCTACCATAGTTTGTCTCTGCATCACCCAAAGGTTGACTGGTAGAAAATGCCTATTATATTAAATCCGCGTCTGTTAATTTGTGTGCTTAAAATATTAAAATAAATAATAATAAAGTTAAGTAATGAATAGATACACATGGCCAAATGTTGCCTTTTACCGTTCACATAAAACAGTTCAACATTTGACTTACCCTCACTGGTTGAACGTATTAGGTTACTAGAAAATTTCATATATTGCACAGAGGCGCAACCATAGGAAACAATTTTACATATCCAAGTACAACCATTTAGCTGGCAGGGGGGGACAATTAACTCTAACAAAAATTAGCACTTTAAAGCCAAATATTTCAAAAAGGGATTCCATAATCGAAAAATTGTTTTCAAAAACCCGCAAAATTTTTAAAAGACCCATCCAACAATACCCCACAACAAAGGGTAGGCGAAAAAAAAATACATTCCCACTATACATGTACAGGAGGTACCCCAAATAACTATTTTTTTCATGATTTTATTTTACTACTTTGTCGGCGTGATTAATATGTATATCCACACCAAATTATAGTTTTCTAGTACGAAGAGTCTCTGAGCTAAACTGGGGACGGACAGACGGACGGACATGGCGAAACTATAAGGGTTCCTTGTTGACTACGGAACCCTAAAAACGATCACTTTAGAATTCATACCATTTTCATCATCCATTCTCTTGCCCTTATCCCAATTTATTTGTCAGCGCACATGTCCTTTTTTCCATACTTCTCTATTCGTCGTCATTTCGGTAGTCACTCCCTTTCTGCCCATATCATCGTTCACACAGTCCATTCATAGTTTCTTTGGTCTTCCTCTACTCGTAAAGCCATCCACATTCATACTCAAAACTTTCCCGACGACATTTCCCTCATTCCTCCGCATCACATACTCATACCATGATAACCTATTTCCACACAGGTTGTCATTAGTGTTGGGTAACTCAGCACATGTGCTAGCATAGTTGTAGCTACTCACATGGATAAAAAAAGTCACTCACTCTTTTTATTTTGATGTGCTAGTACAGACTACAGATTAGCTGCTACACTGACCATTTGTATACGATTGTACGTATTGTGAATTTAGAGCGAGTCACTCACGTCTTTTTCTCTTTTCCTCATCATCACTCGTGCGAGCTGTGTGATGACGCGCTTAACCGATTAGTCACCGCGTGTGCCTGTTCTACTACGTATGTGTGCCGTGTCGCGTTGCATGCTCTGTGGTCGTTACTGCACACCACATAACACTCGCGAACCCCACAGTGATTCACTTACACACTCAAACAGCACGTACGTGCCAGACCACCACAGTCTCGCGGCCTCGCCTCATTCGTGGTAGCACAGTGTGCTAGCACACTTTGTAAAAAGAGTGTGCTACCCATCTCTAGTTGTCATGGTATGGGCATACCGTCACCATAGATAATTCAATATAATCATGGACGGGATTTCTTCAAGAAATATTTTGGACACTCCAAGGACCAATTTTTGTTTTTGTTTTTCTGCCCACGATTTGTTATTTCGTTTGATGGAACGTAATTATATTGTAAGTATATTGAAAGGCAATCAGATAGAAATAAGAAACTAATTCGGTTGGATGGGTCACAAAATAGGTTGGAAGACGACGCTGTTTCTTGAAATACTATTGTGAGTCGATGGACGTGGTGTACATTTTAAGTAATTTTCAAAGGTAAGAAGCTGTCGTTACCTAACAAAATCCAAGAGCTTTAATGGCTTTAAATCATGTCTTGATTAAGTTCACACCGTTTTTTTTTTTTTTTTTTTTCGTAGTCAACAAGGAAACCTTAAAGTTTCACCATGTCCGTTTATCTGTCTGTCGGAGGCTAATCTCAGAGACTCTTATTACAAGAAAGCTGTAATTTGGCATGGGTATACTTAATCACGCCGAGAAAATGGTAAAATAAAATCTAGAAATATTTGTTTGTTTTTTGGTAGATACTTCCCCTACACGTCACTGCAACTGCTGTTACTGCAATTAGCTGACCCTCCTTTGCCCAAATGGTTGAGGTTTTTTATTTTTTTCTAATAGTCGAATGATTTTATTTTTTTTCTAGTTTTGGGTAGATTTCGTATATATATAAATAAAATTAAGAATTATAAAAATATATCGATTCGTGTTCTAAAAAATCTCAACCATTTGGGCAAAGGAGGGTCAGCTAATTGCGTAACTGACTTTATGTGTGGGGAAGAAACTACAATAATAAAATAAAAATACTGGATTTTATTTTACCATTTTCTTAGCGTGATTACAGTGTGTACAGTGGGGATGGTATTTTTTGTTCTCGTCTATCGCATGCTGTGGGGTATCGTTGGATAGGCCGTTCAAATTTATTGGGGTTCGTAAAAACCATTTTGCGATTCAGGTATCCGTTTGCGTAATATTAAGCTTTAAATAGCAAATTTTTGTTCTAGTCAAGTGTCCTGCCCTGCCAGCTAAATGGTTGTTCTAGGATATGTGAAAAAATCACGGCAGTATATACAACATGTCCCGGAATTAACGCACACCACCAAACACTCCAATTAGAATATAATGTTATAAATTTATAATATACATACACCGATTTTTAACCAATATGTATAAAATATAGATTATTTATTGAATTAGTTACTGATACTGATTGTGGCAGCAAATTGTGGTCAAAAATCAAAATCAAAATATTTTATTTCCCATAAACCTACATGGGCACTTATGAAACGTCAGAAGCTAGGTGCACGGTTCCAATTAGTCGTGGTCACATTACAAGTCGATTTATTCCGTTCTAAAACCAAAAACTATTACCACTATGTATGTCTTTCAACAAATTTGATGAAACAAATATCAGTGGTATTAGACCAGGATTTTGGTATTAGAACGGAACAAGTCTATACACGCACACAATCGTACACGTATCAGGGTTTAGGGTAGTAGGTCCTTCGTCTATTTTGGTTTGTTTTAACTGTTCAGCGGAACTGTGACTATAATTTACGTAGTTTAAATAACTTTTGGGATAAAAAATTACCTATATCAAAAAACGGAAACCGATTCAGTAAACGATTCGGAACAAACGACTACCATAATGTGCATTAATTCAGTTACACATTGTATATAGGATGTATCTATTAAAACACGAAATATTTTTGACTGTAATTTACGTAGTTTAAATTATTTTTGGGATAAAAAATTCCCTCTATCAAAATTAACGGAAACCGATTCAGTAAACGATTCGGAACAAACTACTACCATAATGTGCATTAATTCAATTACACATTGTATGTAGGATGTATCTATTCAAACACGAAATATTTTAAGATATACACCTATACGTATTAAAAAAGCATTTTCTGCAAATTACAAACTATGAGAATGTACTTTAGTTTGATACACTTACTACCAACTTTATTTGTGCTTTTAACATATTATATGAAGAGTAAAGACTTACAATATTCTTTGAATATAAAACTTAGAAACTTACCGTCTAAGTTTTTTTGTAGTAAGTACCTTATATTAGATATATTTTTTGTTTCGAACTTACTAGCCACGTATAAAGCCATCAAAGGCTTCTGTGGTTCTTAGTATATTATTTTAAACTCTACGATCTACTTTTTGAACATTAATAAAAAAATAAAATAAAAAAGGTGGTAAAAACAAGACATGGAAACGATTTTTTTTTAAATCTGATTATTTTATTTAAAAAATTAAATAATTTAGAATTATTTGATATGATGATTAATTATCAAAATTCACCGCGCTCGTGTCGCCACCGTCGACGCGTCTGGGCGGGTCAATCATAGAATAAGTAAATAAAGGATTTTTTGCAAAATGTCTCAAGCAATTTTAAAATTATAATAATTATGTAAAAGTATAAAATAGATTTAAATACTTTTTCGTTGGTATGGATTTTTTACCACCTATAGATGTTTCTCTTAAAATATTTCGTGTATAAATAGATACACTTTATATAACGATGTTAAAAGGAAAATAATTACAGAAAATTAGGCTAAAGCCTAATTTTCTGTAATTATTCACACATATTTTTTATTTTTATTTATTGTATTGTGACAATTACTCGTTATCTGTAGTAAACTACAGATAACGAGTAATTGTCAACCAACTTCCATTTGCAGTTGGAATGTGTGGGAGAACATTTATTTCAACTACAATGTTAAGTTTGTATTTGGGACAAATTCGTTCCAACTAAGGAACCCTTCATTGTACGTACCGACACGCACTTGGCCGGTTTTTTTGCATTTTTTTTTTATAAAATGCGCAGTCATGCGTCTCTTTGTTAAAAAATTTAGGAAGTATCGGACCAGAATAGTGACAATGTTCTAGTGGTCTTCTTAGATAAATGATTGGTCTCGCTGCAGTCGAGCGCAGTGAGACCAATCATTTATCTAAGGCGCCTCGCCCATGGCGACTTTTTGTAGCGATGCTGTCGCGCGCTTCTTAAACGCACAACAGCATCGCTACTAACGCGTGTTAGTCGTATTTGCAACGCGCTACTAACGCGCTACAGCATCGCGACTGTATCGATGCAAACGCGCGACCGTGTCGGACCACATCGGGGAGAGAACGGAGGGAGGGTGGCGTGTGATTGGAGAACCGACCATCAGTGCAACTGTGGCATTTTTGTGCCGTTACTGAATTGCGTTTGCATCGCGACAGAAGCGCGACAGCATCGCATTTACATCGCGACTGAATCTGGGCCCGTGGACGAGGGCACACAGCTAGCGACCGCTTCGCGACTGTATCGATGCGGACGCGCGACTGCATTGCTACTGCATCGCTGCAAAAAGTCGCCGTGGGGGAGGGGCCTACGAAAATATTATTTCAATCTACCATCAAACATAAAATTATTTTATGGACAAGTTTGATATACCACTTACTTTAAAGGAGGTATAATGTGGTTAAAAATAAGATACAGTATGACCATACTGCAATAAGTATTATTACATCATTAATATTTGTACCAAGAAATTGTATGAAACGAGCTAATTATTAAGTTTGATATGATGGTTACTTTACTCTGTATTTTTTTTTTTTTTTAATAATTGTCATTTGATGCTATGACTTACAGATTTAACAGATAGGTATATATTTGATTAAAAAATATACGATTTTGCCGAGATATCCCTATATTTAATAATAGAAGACATCTGGCCCGTTCTACTAAACTGGTCCGGGCGAATCTACCCATGCACATTTTAAAAAGTTGACATCTGGCCCGCGGGCGAGTTTTTGCGTGGGGGAGATGTCCCATAACCCGAAGTATCAAACAACGAAGCAAATTATCTCTTTCTTCCTGCTTTTAATTAGATTACCTTCATCCTTTATTATACCAAAACCGTCTGCAAAACAATAATAGAGCAGCTAAAGCTCGTTCAAGCTTCATAATTATGTATTTTGCAATTTTCCATTATGTTCTCGTATCAAAAGAAAAATATGAAGCGTACCTATTAGCTCGTTACAAGTACTAGTTTGTTAAGTCAACAAGGGATAGCGAGTAATACTCAAAGCAACCTATGATTAATGACGTTACACTGTAATTTGCGGCACTAACAAGCTATTGTCGTGGTTTTAATCAGTATTAATTGTCGCATTGCGTATGTCGACGAAGTTTTGATTTACTCAGTTTTTTTTTTACGGAATGTTTCGCTACTAAAAACGAAAATTGGAAATTGTAAAATATATCTTAAATAAATTAAAGTCTCTTTTCGTGTCTGTCTGTCTGACAGCGTTGTTCTTCTAAAGTCTGCAATGGATTGTGATGCGGTTTTCACCATTTCAGAATTTATTTTGGAGGAATACGTGAATAATAAATTAAATTAAACTTGTATAAATTTAAAGACATCTCGATGTTAATGACGTGAATACATATTGTACAGCTAGTGCATAAAAGAAGTCATTTATCTGAGCCGTAGGCGAGGGTGGATAGTTGTCGAGAGGTCAAATGGCTCATTTATGCTCAAGTAATAACTTATACACTCTACTTTTCACATTTTTTGCGAGAAAATGAAACAGACATCCATACTAATATTATAAATGTGAAAGTAACTCTGTCTATCTGTCTGTCTATCTGTCTGTCTGTCTGTCTGTATGTTACGTTTTCACGCCTAAACCGCTGAACCGATCGTCATGAAATTTGGCAGAGATATAGCCTGGGCTATGGAGAAGGACATAGGCTACTTTTTTACGCGATAACCGATATCCACGCGGGCGGAGCCGCGGGCAAAAGCTAGTTAAGTATATAACAGTATTTATTCATTTTCTACATGTGTCATTCGACTTGGGTACTTAATACTGCCAAGTCATAAAAACGTTTCTTTGCTTTTTATATTACTTATATTATTTTTTTTATATTTAATAATAAAAGTTTTATTAAATTAACGGTAAAAAACACGGAAGTGATATAAATTAAAAATAAAGATTGCGACGTTTTATTGTGCGTGTGGGCTGTTGGGCCTGAGTATCTTAGTCTTAGAAAATAAAATGCACTAGAGCATAAAAAGCGACTTTATGTCGCAGCACAACATAAAGACCACCTTTTAGAGCATGAGAAGCGAAAATTTTATTTATTAAATTACTGTAAGTAATATTTTTACTACCTATAATTTGAGTTTCATAAAAATAAACATGTTAGACATAATGAGATGTTTGAAGTTTTTCAGGTCATAATAGACGTTTGATTTCAAACTCTATTACTATGCCTCTAGGTACAAAATCACTTTATGATTCTCTAATAAGCAAAATATAAACTGCAAAGGGCGTATCTCTCAGACTATTTAGGACCAAGATGAAGGTTAGCTTTGTGTACCAACCGTAGAGCCATTTGCCTTTTAAAGGTACTTTTATAAAAACCTCATAATTCCTTCAAAAGTGCTACAAAGGCTCTCCAAGATATTATCCTTTTAAAATGTCCGACGCACGTACACATTTTACTCCCAACCATATAATGTGGGTCGTTTCCTCAAGTGAGGTCCAGCCTTCATTATTTTTCGAGTATATCATTTGCAACACAGCGTTTTCATTGTTTGCACTGAGTCCTTTTTGGGCAATTTTTTTGCGACCTGACATTACTGTAAGTGTGATAATGGCACAATTGCCTACCTTTGAGCTGTCTTTTAGGAGAGCCATTGATTTGATTTCGTGGTCTTTTTGTCCGCGTAAAGTAAAAGATTAATGTTCGTGGAAATAGGTCAGGCGAATGAAATTAGTTTTACGGTCTGCGAACTGGTGAGATCATGTTGAACATAATTGTTTGAATGACGTAGATAGATCCCGTCCACAACTTGGGAGGAAGGAAGTAGTTTATTGCGAAGCTTATAGGAATTTTCTCACTAGTTTTCAACTACCGATTCCTATCTTTGATTTATAGACTTTACGGTTACTTCGAGGTTTGGTTGTTCGAGCTTCGTATTTTATGGGAAGCCTTTGTTGAAATTATGCAGGTAACCATAGATATTATATTAAAATATATCCTTGTAAAATAAATAATAAAAAATTAGAACCAGTTTTAAAAAGTGGTAAATAGTTTTATTATTTTATTTATTTAACAATTTATGTACAAGAAGAAAGGAACAAAAAAATGCGTACAAAGGTGATGCTTATTCCTAATAAAATCTCTTTCAGAATACCTGCGATAGGAAAGTAGATATAGAGATGTAGACAACGTGTGTAAGAGTAGAAGAAAAAGAAATACATAAAGTCAAAATAGCTATACACTAATATAAATACTTATTATTCTTATTTGACAAGGATATATTTAAATACAATATACAATCTAACACTCAAATATTTATATTGTGTACACTTACATCAGGGGAAAAAAATGGCGAAGAGCTCATTGGGCATCAAAAAATTTAGTCAGTGGGAAAAGTGCCCAAAAGGCTGGCAGCGTTGATTTTTTACGTGGTCACGTGAAGAGTCGACCAACCGCTTGGCGATGTCCCGAAATACTCGATGAGTACTCGAATCCCACGGTCCTAATGTTTCAACCCCAAACGGCTCAAACATATAGCTATAAGGTTTAGTAGTATACATATTTGCATCAAATAAGAATAGGTATTTTATGAAAATAACATGTATTATTTACCTAAAGCCTTATTTACAATAAAGTTTAAAAAAATTGGTTGTCTGTAAAGTTGGTTTACGGACGAAATTTTAACGTGACAACGTCATAACAAAACATTGATGTGGCGCAAACGTACAATGAGCGTAACGGGACAATAAGCGTAACGGGACAGTGAGCGTAACGGGACAATGAGTCATCCTTTTTCGTGCATGCAGCCGGCGTTCATCGATTTATTAGACGTTGTCACGTCAAAAACTAAATAATTTCGAGTTATGTTGTATACTAGTGAAGTAGCAGGTGGACCGATGACCTTGTGAAAGCCGCAGGATTCCGCTGGATGCGGGAAGCACAGAACCGGTCGAGGTGGCGGTGCTTGGGGGAGGCCTATGTCCAGCAGTGGACGTCTTTCGGCTGAAATGGTGATGATGGTGATGATGAAGTAGAATAATCAAAATTATTATCAAAATAGTGGTTTTAATCTTTTTAATACTCCTTCACTCTCTTCATTTATTAATTACTTACTTACATTCAAACTAATTTTAATTTTCTAATGAGAATGTAAATAATACGACTCAATTTATAAAGCTGTTTTCAGCACCTTTTTTATATGACCGTAATAAATTATGGTTAATCCTGACTTAAATGCGTATCTTTGTCTCGGGAAAGTAAACAACGTAGATAATATTTTGTTAAATGGTTCAGAAATGACAGGACTGGACTAAGGCCTAAGGAACATTACTGCAAAATATATATGGTTATGATGAGCTACTTAGCTTGTGTTTTACGGTCCTTTTCAATGTATTATTTGGTCCTTTAGGACTTGATAGTCTGAAACGTAACTTAAAACGTTAAATTTTATAATATAAAGTCGGATGAATTATAATCAGAAAGATAAACATAAATTAGTGTCCCTATAAACATTTTAGATATCAAATAAACTTTTAGCAAAAAAATTATCTATATAGCTTATAAAAAAAATTGTTATTAAGCTTGATTGTCTGTTGTCCGACCAAATTTATCAAGATCTAGAAAAATTAAGGCAGACTCTTTCGGAAAATCTAGATTAAACTCCTCAACTATACAGGGTCAAATTAAATTAGCTAGCTAAACTCCGCACACATGATGGATATCTAAACATGATAAAATAACAAAAAAAAAAGATATTCTCAAATCATTCTTCAAGTAACAACACAACGGAAAAAAACCCGCCAAGTGCGTGTTGGACCACGCACAATGACGGGATCCGTATTTGGGATGAATTTATTTATCCCAAGAACAAACATAACATTGTAGTTGAAAAACATGTTCCCCATACATTCCAACTGCAAATGTAAGTTTGTACGCACAATACTGAGTGATTATATATGTTGTTTTAAGACCATTTAAGACTTCCTCTAGGTTTTCCTGTAATCTATAAGTAAAGAACTATTTTCTGTATTTTTTTTATTTTTTTCAAAATGTTTGGCTCAGCAATTACAGAGATAAGATGTTTTAAGACTATAAAGAATATATTTGAAATCCTCATAAAAAGTCCTTTCATTTTATATGTCACACGGTCCGATTAGCGAAACATTTTTTTATTTTAATTTTAAAATGTTCCCTCCATAGTTTCATGTTCGTGTTTGGGTCACAGAAATGTATATTTGTAATAAATTTCAACTGAATCGGTTCAATAGATTCCGAGCAAATCGGCTATAATAATAATAAAACGTTTATTTCGACCAACAAAGGATCATAGGACACAAAGATTACAAATTAGAAACATAAATAAAATCACATACAATTAAAAAGACCACATGAACATATCACATACTTCGATTGCTTCGTATGTGAACCATATAGCAATGGTTCAGGTACTGACAATCGAAACTCTGTGCGAATGCCCTCAGGATGCTGTTGGAGCTAGCCCGAACCCTGCGCACCAGGGATGTGCATCGTACAGACGGACGGACAGACATATGAGTGATACTATAAGGGTTTCGTTTTTTTCCTTCTGAGGTACGGAACCTTAAAAAATTACCAAGTCTTAATTTTTATTATTTTGTAGTGTTGAGATATCGATACCCAATACGACTAGGTAGTTTCACTAGCTAATTTAATTTGAAACTATATAACCACTCTTTAACAATACCAGAAGGCAGTTTATTAATAATTTCAACAGGGTCATTTTATGTAGAAGTAATGTGAACCCCCGCAAATGATTTAGGATCGCTTGACCTGAATACTCCCGCTGAGTTATGAGTTAATTTATATGCGGAAAATATGGTGCGGACACATGACAGTCAGATTAGCGAGTCGGAACGTACGCCTATTTGTTTTGATTAGATCGTCAAGCTTTTAACCCAATTTTGTCTACTTGAATTATTATATTGGACTAAGTGAAGTGAGGAACATACTTGTAGGGAATAATTTTGCTGGAACGGTTGTTCAAAAGACTTAAGAGGGTTTTAAAGAAGATGAAAAATATTTTAAGATTGATTTTTATTTGGAGGGATGGGGGAAAAGGCAAAATTTCAATCAATTCCATTAAACTTATTTGGTCTATTAATTTTGCTGCATACAGTTGAGTACTAAACACATGTACTAAGTCAAATGACTTCATAGTCATGTTACTAAAGCCACAATTTTCTTGCAAGTATCAGTTTCAGCTATCAGTCTTAATCTCCACTTCATCAAATGCCAGCTCCTCAACACCAACGACCTGAGTTATGTCTCCTTTGGTCCTTCGGTCCTTAGTCCAATTGCCTGATTTAATATTAAACCGAATACTAGCAAGCGTTCTCTCTAGTCACAGAGAGGCTTCGTTCTTAGATTTCTGGATACTAGGTTACGTTCTACCCGTCGGAAGGGCGATGTGTCGTTGGGGCTTTAGGTAGGCCGGGATAGTAATATTTGGGTTATATTGTTTAAAGTATCTTTATGAATGGTATTGTCATCATCGTCGACTACTTTGTTAGAATCAGCCAATGATAACACTAGTTTACAAATTAAAATAAAAGTCATGTCCTTTCAATGAATTCCATATGTATTTGGTAGTAATAACTAAACGCAAACATATATTTGTTTTATTTCTATCACGTCTATAAATCAAGTTCTTATAACATCTTATTTTCAAACTACTCATAAGTTGGTTTCGATTTTATTTTAAAATTTTCATGCTGTGCAGTGTTCAGTTAAATAAATACTTGTTTTAAAAATGTCAAAAAGGTTGTGTAAAGTACATTCTGATCGTTTTTGTTATGTTTGTGGTGAATTTATAATATCTAAAAAATGATATCCCATAACGGAATCACTTAAAGATGCATATTTCGGTTATTTCAAAATTTCGGTCTGTCACCAGGACAAAACATGGGCTCCTCACGTTTTTTGTGAAAGATCCAGAAAAACTCTAAGCTCTTGGGCTGCTCTCGGACAAGTCAGCGGTGAACATGGAGAGCGTTTTCATCAGGATTTGAAATTTTTTGAGCAAAATTATCAAGGATACTGGGACCAGGCCATGTTAGGTGATTATTGCTGGTCTGTTATTAGAGATACAGACACGAATAAATGCAAGAAAAAAGCTAAGACAATTCACTTTTAATTTTTTGCGTGATATTTTTGTAAGCATTATTTTTTGTAAAAAATTATCAAAAATAATAAATATCTTGGAAACATGACGTGTTAGATTTTTTTTATAATTTTTCTGAAACTCAGGGCACCTCGATTGTTAAGAAAAAAAACGTTTCATTCAAAGGACAAAAACTTTGTAAACTAGTGTAATGAGGCAGGTTTGTCTGCCACAGCAAAATTAATGTTTTTTGAAGTGAAAATTTCTTTAGGCGCGTTGAGCACTTTTTGGGTGAACAAAAGTCATGGAACCCACGTCATCGTCACCCAACGCTTTCCATGAGCTATATGTATACTGTGTATATATGTGTACTTTTTGGGTGAACAAAAATCATGAAACTCGCGTCATCGTCACCGAACGCTTTCCATGAGCTATATGTATACTGTGTATATATGTGTACTTTTTGGGTGAACAAAAATCGTGGAACTCGCGTCATCGTCACCGAACGCTTTCCATGAGCTATATGTATACTGTGTATATATGTGTACTTTTTGGGTGAACAAAAATCGTGCAACTCGCGTCATCGTCACCGAACGCTTTCCATGAGCTATATGTATAAAAGAACAGTTATTCCAAAGTTTTGTGTTTTCACTTCTGTCGCCAATTTTTTTTTTACCTTTTTCGGAGCCTAGGACCAAACAATCTACAGTCACCTGCTCCCTGCTACCAATAAATCAATGTCTTGGTATACATTTTTAATACCATTATCGCTCTGCTACCATTTCCGCTTTTAACCCCACAATATCACAATACTATTACAGAGATACATACGCAGTCGCACAATAGGCTCTGATTCCGATTTGCATTTTAACGCAGTTTGCGTCTGCCTAAATATTGTTTCATATAATTGATACCGGCCCTCTAATATTGTAAACGTTTGATTCCACTTAACGCTGACATTTGGTATGACTGGGGTTAGCGTTTAGTTTATGGTAATTCTGAAATACTTAAATTGTCTTTGCATTTTAGGTTGCAAGCTTTTCAACTCATCTTGTGTTTTCATCTCTCTCTCATTAATATCGTCTATAATAAAAGCGTTAGACTCTACTTACCGTTGAAATTAGGGATTTGACGTTTAGTGATTTTTTTAAATCATAATATTGTCTTTGGCCTTTTGGTTGCTAGTTATTTGTCTCTTTTTGCTTCATATCAACTAGTGTTTTCGTCTCTCTTTCTCTCTTCATCACATTATGAAAGTTACTATGAATGTATATTACTTTCGTGTTTGACTATGCTTCTCACATTTTGGTAAAAACACGCATTTTTTTTTTCAAATGAAGCTTATCACGTACCTCTGTAATTAAAAAAAAATCAAGTCATATTGTCGAGACTTGACAGCTAATAATAATAATCATAATATAATTGTAATCACAGAATAATTATTTTTTTTGTTTAGATCCGACTAGCAGAGAGACTAGCAACATACATTTCAATCACACTACAACAAACCACTTAAACAACAAACAAGTCACTATGCATATCAGTACAAACACTTATATCTCTAATACCCACCTCAACCTCTACATTTTTTTCAATTTCAATCCCATTAGCTTGCTTGCTGATGATAGTTTATTTTTTAATCCACAGGAAGCCATTACGGTAATATCTTGATCTGAAAGCCGTCAATTTATTGGCGGTCGGCAAATGAAATGCACTTTTGTGGTACCTCTTTGATGAGACGACGAAGCTAGTAGAAAATATTAAAGCTTTGACGGTATCTTTCGTGGTCCGTAATTTCATTTTTTGTGTTGAACGGTGTATTTAATGCATTGGAATTTTTGAATATATGGGAAAATTATTATTTGTGTTCAATCTGTCTATGAAGTTTTTGAAGGATTTTGGTTATTGTGAGATCCAATTGAGTTTTAAAATACTAATATTTTTCAAAAATGATTTTAGTAGCTACAGTTGAACAGTTGAAACAGTCGAGACAGGTCTTGTGGCTAAGTACGCAGCTGCACGGATCGATCAATCCAGTTAAGCTAAGCTTGCCGCGGTTGATTCGTCGATGGGTGACCATGTTTACGTTCCGAGACCCCTCCGTGCCTCCAGTTTTTCGAAAATTATCTGCATTATTTTATAATTGTGTAGGTAATCAACGTTGTTCTAGTGCTATGAAATTAATGACCTAACCTTTTCTGATTTGTTCCACAGTACGTTTCTAATCTAACTAGCCTGTATTGTGCCACTCAGGGCAAAGGTCAGTGCCGTAGGAGAAGCCCTGGGCGCCGGGAATCGTAGCCGACTCCCCGCCACCGTAGGCGCGGGCTTGCGGACACGTGCATCACGCACAATGAAGAGTTCCGAAGTTGGGATGAATTTATCCCAAGAACAAACTTAACATTGTAGTTAAAAAACATGTTCTCCCATACATTCCAACTGCAAATGTAAGTTGACAACTCGTTTGCAATAACCTACTTTTCACCCTTGTATCACAATGTACTATTGTTTGCGTTACATGTCCGTGTTTGGGTTACAGAAATTCATATTTATACCAAATTTCAACTTAATCGGCCCATTAATTTGGAGCAAATTGGCTGTGATAGACAGACAAACAAACGGAAACACGAATGATCCTATAAGAGTTCCGTTTTTTCATTGGGACGTGCGGAACCCTAAAAGTAGGTACGTTTGTCTACTCTTATTTTATTTCTATTGCCATAAAAACTATAAAAGCACTTTGCATGTCAAACAAAATTAACGTCTGACATTATCCAACTTTTTATCGCACTTTAAGTACCAATATTAAACATAATACATAAATGCCACGAATGCCATTTTCTCGACTTGATATGTAAAGGCCAATTAAAATTATATAATTTGTAACTGGTACCATTACTCTTTGTGACAGAAAAATGTAAACCACGACAAGGTAATTTGAACTTTATTAACGGTACTTTAGTTCGGTATTTCAATGTTAATAAAGGGGGTGAAATGTAAAATTTAAAAACTGGTATTATTAAGACCACATAAAAACCATTAGCTGTAATAAATCAAGGTGACAAATCCTGGGAAGCCATTGCATTATTGTGTAGTGGTGTGATCACGAACAAAAAGTTCCAGTGGGTTTCCTTTTTCAAAGTTTGTTGATACCGTATCACAAGTCTAAGGTAGGACCTATGGACAAGCACCATATAAAATAGAGAAAACCAGCCAAGTGCGTGTCGGACCACGCTCAATGAAGGGTTCCGCAGATGGGATGAATTTATTCCAAGAACAAACTTACCATTGTAGTTAAAACATATGTTCTCCTATACATTGCAACTGCAAAAGTAAGTTTGTACACACAATATTGAGAGATTTACCATATTATTTTAAGATTATAAACTTCTTATAGATTTTTCTGTAATCTATAAGTATCTAAACTATTTGCTGTATTTTTTTAATTTTATTTTTTCAAATTTTGGATTTCCGTAGTTTCGGAGATAATAGTGGGAATGGTAAATATTTAACAATTTTCTTGAATAACTTTAATACGATTACTTATAAAATAATATAAAAATACATTTGGAGCTCTCAAAATAAGCCCCTTTCATTTGGTATGTCACACGGTACAGTTTCCAAAACTTATTGTTTGAATTATGTTTTTTGGATCCAAAAAATTACCCTTATATTAATCTATTTATCGTTCGTGTTTCGGTCACAGATTAAACTCATATAAGCAACAAATTTTAACTTAATCGGTCCATTAGATTCGGAGCAAATTGGCTATGACAGACGGACAGACAGACACATGAGTGAACTTCTAAGGGTTCTGGTTTTTATTCGGACGTACAGAACCCTAAACATTTTTTCGTTATTCTACACAAGCTATGTCATCACCCCTTTATCAGCAGTTGACACACATACTAAGCATTTAAAGGCTCCTACAAACAGGCGCGACACGCGACGCGACACAAAGGCACTGTTCGTCGAGCGACACGCGTTGCGTTTATGTCACGCCTGTTTCTAGGAGCCTTAATTATTAAAATTACTAGCTTTTGCCCGCGGCTTCGCCCGCGTGGATGTCGGTTATCGCGTAAAAAAGTAGCCTATGTCCTTCTCTATATCCCAGGCTATATCTCTGCCAAATTTCATGACAATCGGTTCAGCGGTTTAGGCGTGAAAACGTAATATACAGACAGACATATAGACAGACAAACGGACAGACAGACAGACAGACAGAGTTACTTTCACATTTATAATATTAGTATGAAATATAAATAGTATGAATATAAATTATTCTGTAACATGATTTTACGCAGACCGAATTTCATCAAATCGTAAAAGTTGTAAATTCTTGTAAAATTCCTTTACTTCCGAGCATCTTATAACTTCAAACTTACCTGTCAACTCTTTACCAAGTTTCTGGCTCAAATGCCAGAATGTTCAGCCTACCGCATTCCACACCAATATCTCATATCTTACAAAATATGATAATTTTACATGGGATGATGATTAAAAATATTTTTTTGTCCTTCATGTAGATTATTAAAAAATATTGGAGACGTATTTTTTCTTTTTTTTCGTGATCTAAACATTACGGCGATACATTGAGTTCAAATGTGGCATGACGTCACTGCTTGCTAGATTTTATACGTAGCTGTGACGTAACGAGCCCCCACTCCCCAAGTTTAATGTCTTTTATTTACCTAAGTCATTTTTTATTATTATGATAAAGCAAAAAATACGTGTCTACATTTTCTTTTTTATATTTGACTGACGGACTAAACAGATTTTCTTTTTTTTTTTACCCAGGAAACATCCATATTGCTTTTGTCACATCACTAGTTAGTAGGTTTTAATTACATACAGTACATTTTTCATGTCAGAACGTTACATTAGTTGCTATTAAAATAACTGAAAGGAAAGTTGCTGCCACGCTATAAATTCGCATTCTTTTATTATACTTATATATTACGCAAAAGTAATATTTGTATAGTACTCAGTACTTTTTACACTTTAGTGTGCCCTTGAGCGAAAAAGTGCATAGTTGGTAGTTTTAAGGTGAGTTTTTACAATCATATTTGTATATTAAGGTGACGATAATCAACTTTTAATGATTTTATACTGAAGATCTAAACAAGAAGTGGAAATGATTTGGAAAAACTATTTCTTAAATTAGAGCATTTTCTTAATAACTTAATATATGAATATTTTAGATAATGTTTATATTACATATTGGTGAAATTAATTTTTGAAGTTATGTCTAACGCGGATAAAAAACTGAGAATCACGCAAAATCCATCAAGCGTATTTTTTTGAAACCTTCACCTTTTTAAAGATAACTGAATTATTGATTAGTATGTACGTGTTTTATTAAAAAGTTTGTTGCCCGTGGTACTACCAGTATTACTACCAGTAGTACTACGGGTAAAAAAAAAACCCGTAGTACTACCAAGCGATCCAGTAGTACCACGGAAAGTTTTTTTTACCCGTGGTACTACTGGTAGTCCACATTTGATAGTTTACACAAAAACCTAACCTAACCTATTTCACCCAGTACAAAATGACAAATCATACAATCTGGCGCAGAAATGTTTTTACCATTGTCTAATTATCCACTCGCAGGCAAATTATATTATTCGTCATTTTGAATTGAGTGAAATAGGTTAGGTTAAAACTGTGACCAACCGCGCGCGAGCCGAGCGAGCGTAGCGAGCGGTGGCGCGGTAGCGGCCGGCGAGCGCTACTTTCAAGTTGTTCGCAGAAATGTTTTTACCATTGTCTAATTATCCGTGTTTTCGCAATGCCCCTAGGGTTTTTGTGGAGTAAACTATGAAATGTGTACTAACAGTAGTACCACGGGTAAAAAAATACTTCCCGTGGTACTACTGGATCGCTTGGTAGTACTACGGGTTTTTTTTTAACCCGTAGTATTACTGGTAGTACGACGGGCAACAAACGTATTAAAATACCTTTTTTTTATGTATAATAAATTAATAATGCGTCTTATTTGAGACAGCGCTCCTGGATAGGTGAGTTCTATTACTGGCTAAACACGCAGGCTAACTACTCAAGGTCACTGGCATATATCTGGGCCTTAACAAGCGCTTCTCGCCATAAAACTAATAACTTTGGCTAGTAAAATTGTAAAGAGAACAAATAATGTACCTGTTTGTAAATTAAAAAATTAAACAATTGAGTACGCTGTTAGTATCGTGGTCGCAAGCGCGACTGCTGAGCGTCCTGGGTTTAATTCCCGGCTCGGGCAAAATGTTATTGGGTTTTTCCATTAGGAATTTCTTAGTAACAACCCGGAGTGTGGAAGTTGGCGGCGTGATACCTAAAATGAAGCAATAGACCAGGGCCTCAAGTCTGCTATTACAATAGTGTCAGAATGGTCTCTTCATTGTGAGTTTTTGACAGATTTGCCATACAAAAACTGTCAAATACTCACAATCGCGAGACCATTCTGACACTATTGTAATAGCAGACTTGAGGCCCAGGCGTTCCTAAAGTGCGCGCCGCGGCGTCCTGGTGCGCCGCGCAGATTAAAGAGGGATATAAAGCGCTCCTAGCGTAAAGCGCTCCTCTTTACTATTCTCTGGAAACTAAACTTAGGTATTTGCGGGTACAAAATAAAAGCTCTAAGAATTCTAGTTCCCTTTACAACATCTTATTTATGTGAAGCCGAATTTTCAGGTGTAGCTGTAATAAAGAGCAAATATCGCTCATCGCGGTCAGTGTGGAGCAAGAAATGAGAGTAATGGTGTCAAGCCTAATCCCACTCTTTGAAAAAATGTGTAGAGATCATCTTACAAACACACAAGTTCAAGCAACATAGTCTATGTAACTTAACTACGTAAGTTGCTATTGTGTTTTGTTTTACTTACTATTTTTAGGGTTCCGTAGCCAAATGGCAAAAAACGGAACCCTTATTGATTCGTCATGTCTGTCTGTCTGTCCGTCCGTATCTCACAGCCACTTTTTTCCGAAACTGTAAGAACTATACTCTTGAAACTTGGTAAGTAGATGTATTCTGTGAACCGCATTAAGATTTTCATACAAAAAAAAAAAAAAACAATATATTTTGGGGGTTCCCCTTAGAACTGAAACTCAATTTTTTTTTTCTCATCCAAACCTTTGGGTTATTTATGGATACGTCTTCAAAAATGATATTGAGGTTTCTAATATAATTTTTTTCTAAAATGAATAGTTTGCGCGAGAGACACTTCCAAAGTGGTAAAATGTGTCCCCCCCCTGTAACTTCTAAAATAAGAGAATGATAAAACTAAAAAAATATATGATGTATATACATCATATATTTTTTTTAGTTTCATGTAAACTTCCACCGAAAATTGTTTTGAACGAGATCTAGTAAGTAGTTTTTTTTTTTAGTACTTCTAAATCGTAAACCGCGCTTGCTGCTACGGAACCCTTCATGGGCGAGTCCGACTCGCACTTGGCCGCTTTTTTCTTAAATAATAAATGTATTCTCGTGTGTCAATATAAATACATAATTATGAAAACTCAGCATCATTATTGTATATTTAGTGTAGTCACTACACTAAAATCAACACACATATAATAAAACAAACAGTTACAATATAGCATTGACATTCAGATGACTACCACGATCGCCTAGTGGTCCCAAACGCTACAGTTGAGCATGAGGTCTTGGGTTCGATTCCTAGGTCAGGTAAAGTGTTATTGGGTTTTTCTATCTGGAATTTCTTAGTAGCAGCCCCGAGGATCGCCCCATGGGCTTTAACCTATTGACCGCTTGGTTTTATACCAATTGCCGTGCCCCCAGCGCCCGGCGCATAAATCTACAAATACATAAATATCTACGACAAAGATGGTAGTGCAATGATATGAAAACACAAAATGAACATAGGTTCTTAGTCGTATAAATACGACTAAGGCGCCACGGGCACGAAAACATTTGTCGTATTAATCCGACCGGGCGGTTAATGGGTTAAACATAACTGGCGAAATGTGGGTGTAGGTACTATAGGTACACTTCTGCCTAACCCTTCGAAGAATACAGGCATGATGTTATGTTATGTTATACAGACGACGTCCTATAAATTATAGGAACACCTTGAACTGTAAAAGACGATAAATTCATTTGCCGTGTCCCCAGCATCCGGCCCATAAATCTACAAATAAAATAATATCTACGACAAATATGGTAGTGCAATGATATACAAACACAAAATGAACATAGGTTCTCAGTCGTATAAATACGACTAAGGCGCCAGGGGCACGAAAACATTTGTCGTATTAATCCGACCGGGCGGTTAATGGGTTAAACATAACTGGCGAAATGTGGGTGTGGGTACTATATTAGGTGCACTTCTGCCCAACCCTTCTAAGAATACAGGCATGATGTTATGTTATACAGACCACCTCGCATAAATTATAGGAACACCTTGAACTGTAAAACACGATAAATCCCACGCGAAGACGTTATACCTTACATTATGTAAAATAGGTCGAACAAAAAGAAGAACGATCCACAAAAGATAAATGAGTCATAATAAAAAAACAACCAATACTAAACTTTAGCAAGATAACTAGGTTGGGTAAAAACATTATTAAAACAATTTGTAATGAACCAACAAGAGGAGCTCGTGGCTTTGTAATAAAAGCCGCACGGGTCGATTCATCAGGTTAAGCTACGCTAGCCGGGGTTGCTCCGTGAAACTCCACATGCGAACTACGCATCAAAGACCTGACGTCACAATCCTGCATCGCGCAATCAGAGTTTACCGCGCGACTAGCATTTAAACAACATCCCGACATCAACCGTTGGGCAGTTGCCCGCCAGACATAACACCCGTTTGGTCGGAGGATCCTCCCTTTTCTATAGAATATGAGTGAACTTTACACCCTGTTCGTCATACCTATAGGTACCTATGGGTATGGGTATCTTTACACGTTAAGCCGTTGCTCCCGGCTGTCCATTCGTGGATCTTTGACAGTCGTTACGGGTCGTCAGAAGTCCGAAAGTCTGACAACCAGTCGTACCAAGAGGTATACAGTGTGAGTCTTTATAATGAGCACATATCGAAATGAGGGAATCTATGCTTAATTTTATCTACGGCAAAAACATTTAAAAAAACTAAATATTTTATAAAAAAAAAAAAGACTCACACTGTAGTTTTACCCAGTTATGGTAGTTTAGGAGGTTGTGGAGGTCAGACAGGCAGTCGCTCCCTGTAAATTGCAAATTGCAGATCTCTAATTGATAATCTGCAGATTGCAGCTGCATCTGGTTAGACTAGCAGCTTAATTGTAATGAATCAACAAAAGTTTCTACTTTTAATGCTATTGAGCTCCAAATTAAAACCTTCAATCATTAAGACGAGCGTAATGAAGTTCCCAAAATGTTTTCAAACATTAAACTGAGGCCGCTAACATGCGGTTTGCAGAGATTCTAAGATAAGCTAAGACTCATTTAAACTTAACAATGTGCTAAACTTAGCTAAGTAGTCGAGATTGTTCGCGTTCGTAGTTGAGTTAATTCGTGATAAGTTTGAGTTAGTTTCAGGTAATATTGCACCTGAACTTGTAGCGTATGTATTGAAATATTGAACAGGTGTGATGATGACGGTGATGGTCGGAGGGGAATTTGAGTTTAAATATACATTACGAGTATACAGAACAGAACTGGCTGAAGAGGCGGTGTTTGTTGGAAGCCTATGTTATATATACAGGATAAGTATTTAACCGGTGCGTAAAATTTTTTTTGGTGTTTCAGTATCAGTAATAGAACATTCCCATTATTTTGTTCAATCCTTTTTTTTTTTGTTGCTACTTGAAATCAGCAAAATATGGATACAATCTATTCTTAATAATATCAATGGGCGAGCGCACAGCTGATATGAACCTACTACTGCGTTCCGCTTCACTGACCGCGCCCCCGACGCATTGTGCGACGAGTATCCATTATACCAGTTTCAAAATAAACATCTTTAGTTAACGATAACTTAATTTTTTTGTACCAAGACATATCAAAATAAGAAATAGGTGTATAATAAAACAGGTTTAAGGTTAATTTGTCAAAATTTACGCACTGATTACAAACTTTTCCTGTATATTATACATACATACTAACATAGGTCAGCTGTCGCGCAGCATACCCTGTACACGTCGGCTGTATACAAGTATACACATACATGATTTCAATGTGTAACAGTGTGTAAAGTACGTTGCCCAGAAAAACATAACGCTTTTGAGTTAACGCTTGTATTAATTACACTCCTCATAAAATTTCCATATCGGGGGCCTTTTACGATAATCGATTCTTAAGGAGTCAACTCCGAAAAACAAATTCCTATACAACAGTAGACAGACTATTTCAATGAATGTATGAATTTTTTTTTTAAGTGAAAACTTCTTTAGGCAGGCGCGTTGAGCACTTTTTGGGTAAACAAAAATCATGGAACTCGCGTCATCGTCACTGAACGTTTTCCATGAGCTATATGTATACTGTGTATGTATGTGTACTTTTTGGGTGAACAAAAATCGTAGAACTCACGTCATCGTCACCGAACGCTCGAAATTAATAATCTTATAGTGCAACAATAAAATTCACAAGTTAGTTTTCACTTCTATCAGCAGTCCCCAAAGACTGCCCCGTTTTTATTTCATTTTTACGTTTCGTATATGATTTTCATAGCGAAAGTTGTTTAGTATGACGAGTAGAACCACCCCCTTAAAGGGTGCAGGTGACTAAATTGCCACTTTGTATTGTAACAGTCTAGTGGATTTTGTTAATAATACCGACGAACCGGATTGTGTACTAGAAAACGTTGGATTCTATAATGAAGTTCTTATAGCAGTGAATGTAGTCTTAACTGATCAATACAGTGGTTATTGTACAAGTTTATAAAAAGTTTAAATTAATCTACTTTGTTAAAACTCTTTCATAATCAGCCTGTAATGTTCCGACTGTTAGAACACAGGTCTCCTCTCTGTGAGAGGGTACGTGCTCTAATCTACCACGCGGGCCTAGTAATGGTTGGTTTTTGGTTCTAGGACATGCCGATTTTCTCACGATATATTCCTTTACCGTTTTGAGAGCAATAGTGATGATATAATTTACACAAAGCTAAGCGACTGTCTGAAGACTCGACGAGTTTCAGTCACCGGAACAGGCCGGGTTTCGAGGAGGACACAGCACCATAGACCACATCCACACAGTGCGGCAAATTATACAGAAGTCCGAAGAGTATAATCGGCCCCTATGTCTTGCATTTGTGGACTATGAAAAGGCTTTTGACTCTATTGAGACCTGGTCTATTTTGGAGTATCTGCAGCGATGCCAAGTCGACTGGCGATATATCCAAGTGCTGAGATGTCTTTATGACAAAGCGACAATGACCGTCAAAACCCAGGATCAGCGAACTGAACATATCCCCCTGCGTCGAGGTGTGAGACAAGGGGACGTTATTTCCCCGAAATTGTTCTCTAACGTATTGGAGGATGTGTTTAAGATGCTGAACTGGGAAGGACGTGGCATCAACATCAACGGCGAGTACATCTCATACTTGAGATTTTGCAGATGACATTGTCATACTGGTTGAATCGCTGTACGACTTGCAGCAGATGCTGGATGGCCTAGTTGATTCTTCTGTACGCATTGGTGTTCATGAGTGGAGACCGCGAATCGGCAAACGTATGGTAAGACGTCCTCAGGCTAGGTGGAGCGACGATTTTCGCAGGGTGGCTGGTAGCAGCTGGATAAGAGTTGCCAAGAATCGAGCTGAATAGCGTGCAATTGGAGAGGCCTATGTCCAGCAGTAGACTGCTATAGGCTGATGATGAAGCGACCGTCAGAGTTCGAAACTCAAAAAGTCGCGGGTCTTACCACTGGGCCGCCACAACAAATTTCTTGAATTGTTTAAAATCTTTATAACTATAAAGTTTATGATTTAATAGAAGGAAAGGAGTTGGACCGGAAAATAATATACTCTACAACAGTTTATTTCAGTCTCAATTTCGAAAACAATACGAAAGTGTATGTTTAATATTTGGTGGCGGCCCAAACAACGTCTAACCAAGCTAAGCCGTATAAATTCCATTTTGGAGCAACAAACTGACAAGCAATAATTAATATTCAACGAAACGCACACTCGACTATCAGGAGCGGTTCCGTACCAGTAAATTGCACGAGTTGGTCCAAGTGAGCCAATTCACCCCACCGCGGGGCGTTTGCTAAAACTTTGCTCATATTTAATTTGGCAGCGCACTCGCTTGGGACTAGCCTGATTATTGTTACACGTTAAACACTATTAGTTCAAACTTCGGGCTGTATAGCATCAATATTGTCACAAAGTTTTGCTGTTGGAATTTGAATATTAATTGCGGTAACGTTATTTTTGGGAGATTCCTTGTTTTGGAGTAAGTTATATAAATAGTTGTGAGACTTGTTGGGTTTGTGAAAAGTTGTTCATATTTTTAGTCCATAGTCATAATAATCCTGTTATGGATGTGATCACACACACTTTGGTTTACCCTGATTGTACAATAAACTTTACGAAGCGAAGAAATCCTACAGCTGCACCAATAAAACCTTGAATTTTACTAGTGTTTTTTATTTATTTTTCTTACTGATACTCAAAAAACAAAGGATCGTAAAACATCTGCATTGCTCAATTTCTTTGAACTTGCTTTATGTCAATGCCGACACAGCTCTAGGTGCAACATAACTTCTCCTAGATAATTCTATCTCCAAGGTTGACTTACAACACTGCCAAAATCAATAAGTAAAGAAGCTGAACTGCATTGAGAGCATCGCAATACGGATATGTGTATCGGCCCTCCATATATGATACCTAACGAGTACCAGCGTTAGTTAAGCAAATTTTGTGGAATTTGGCACAAAGCCGTGTATCCAAAGTTTTGGTTCAAGTGAGTGGAGAATCGAATGTGGGATTTTCTTCGAGAATATTGTAATGAACAAGACGTTGGAAGGGTGTGGGATCTGAATCAGAAAAAACAATTTTGGTGGGATGTTTTTGATTTTTTGACAATACCAATTCAAAAAGTTTAAATATGCGTCATTTTGTTTGTAAACTATATTGGAACGAAGTTCCTTATCGCACGTTATACTCTGCACACCTGGCGAATGAGAGCTAGACAGAAAATTTGTATCATTTTGATCGTCATGACACTGTTTTAGCTTAAATACGTCTTTAAATTTGCTTCTATATGGGAGACAATTTAGAAAACGGATGATAACGAAATCGGGGATACATTTTGGTGTTATAGCTACATGTCTATAATCTACATCCAAAGTTTTATTACAACACTCGAACTCTCTCAATATTGTGCGCACAAACTTACATTTGTAGTTGGAATGTATGGGAAAACTTGTTTCTCAACTACAATGTTAAGTTTGTTCTTAGGATATATTCATCCCAACTATGGAACCCTTTATTATGTGTGTTCTGACTCGCACTTGTCTGGTTTTTGTTAGTCATCATCATCATCATTTCAGCCGAAAGACGTCCACTACTGGGCATAAGCCTCCCAATAAAAAAAATAATGAAATATGGGTTTGCCATAATTAAAAAAAATTTAATTATGGCAAAAAATTAAATCTGTTAATACCCTCAGCGCTCCTACAGTCTGCTGCCAAGATTATTAGAACAAATACATTGAACTAGATTCTGGTCTCTTATTATCTTTTGCTATCTAAACATACTTTAGCTATAGGTACTTACTTTAGTTAGGTATATTTTTAGAGCAGTTCCGTAACTTACAGATAGATATCGCAAAGTCAATCCACTGCTGATAGAAACATGTAATTTTGAAGAAAATATTCCTTAGAAGTAGATGATATACTGGTACTCTAAGAAAGATTCAGTTTCTACAGGATTCTTAAGAAAAAAATATTGTTTATATGCGCTTATGGGGCTGCCGTGACACTGTAGTGCCTCGGGCATGTTTGCCGACGCCAGCATCGACTGCTTCTATACAACGATGTGTAAGCGGAGCGTGTCTCTGGTACGCAGGGTGCGCGGCAGCCCCAACAGCTTGCTGATGACGATAGCTAACAGGCTCAACTGTCCATACATATGAAACTTGCATGTCATCTACAGTCGACGGCCATTAATGTAAGTGTAACAGTTTTAAGTACGGTGTTTTTTTTTTTAGTATTGTATTGTAATGTATTTATTTTTATTTTTTGTATGTGTGATGTATTGAATATTGTTTTTGAGTCATTGTAACTGTACTAATAAATCTTGTTATTATTATTACATAGGAACCAATTACTGTGTAATAATGAACCCAAAACCATGTTGAAATTGACTGCATATTGTATTGTGGCGGCATCTACATTGCAAACGCTACATACGAACTACGCCTCAAAGACCTGAGATCACGGAAATCCTACATCGCGCAATCAAAGTTTACTGCGTGACTATACAGGATTTTTTTTAACTAGTGCGATTTTTTTTTTTGTGGTTCAGGATCTGTAATAGAACACATCTCCGTTATTTGTTCAATACTTTTTTTGTTCAGCTTAAAACCAGCAAAATATGGACACAATCTATGCGTAATAAGCAATGGACGAGTGCGCCGGCCGGCGCACACGGCGGGTGTTGGAGGGTTCTACCCCCTGCCGGACAGCAGGGCGACGCCACCGTCCGGTAGGGCAGTTGCTCACTAGACACAACACCCATCTGGTCGGAGAATCCTCCTCTTTCTATGGAGGATGAACGAACTTTTCACCCTGTTCCTCATACCTCCATAGTGCCAAATGAACAAGGAAATACGAGTGACAGTGCTAGCATTCGACTGATACAGTCTGGACAGTCATTTATGAACCTACTCACTGAGTAATATTTTTAACACGGCATGAGTGGCATTTTACTATTTATGACGGCATTTTACCATGACATTAACTTATATTTCTCATGATAAGTGAATTGTATTATTTTTGAGGAATAAATGTTTTAAGCCCTATACATAAATCAAACATGAGAAATGCAACAGGGCATTGAAGTTTGTACGGTAAGATCAACTGGTAAGTGTATATTCGAAATCCCGTACCAAGTCATGGGCAAAAGCTATGCGCTGGTAATTTCGAAGTAACTTTACGAACAATGGATTATATAAGTACTCCTGTATGTATCCTCTATGTGTTCGGGGTATTAGAACTTCTAACCGTACTTCCTCGAAATTCTAATGCATTAACACTGAATACTACTAACGTTGTTTACTATTTTGTTGGAAATTAAATAGAATGTGTAAATCTATAAGTAGATTTTCTGTAACACTTTTATTTATTTATTTGGTACACCAACAGCAGTACATACAAAAAATTTAAACAGAACAATAAAATAATAAAGTATGTATGCCTATTATAGGTGTACACATCGTTCACCACCAAACAACATCTTAATTAACTAAAATTAATAATAATAAATTTTAATAAGTGGATATTTGAATTATCCATACTAATATTATAAATTCGAAAGTAACTCTGTCTGTCTGTTTGTCTGTCTGTCTGTCTGTCTGTATGTTACGTTTTCACGCGTAAACCGCTGAACCGATCGTCATGAAATTTTACAGAGATATAGCCTGGGATATGGAGAAGGACATAGGGTACTTTTTTACGCGATAACCGAAATCCACGCGGGCGGAGCCGCGGGCAAAATCTAGTACTAAATAAAATTATTAAAATGAAATCACGAAATCTTTTCGTGTAGTCGTTACGGGTAGTCAGAAGCCCAAAAAGTCTGACAACCAGTCTAACCATGGGGTGTTGTGTTATCCAGTAACTGGGTTGTGGAGTTCAGATAGGCAGTCGCTCCATGTAAAATATTGGTATTCAGGTACTATCGGAGACACCCGAATCGGTACACTTTCAAAACAAAATCCCGTGCTGACGGTTGTTCATATTTGTTTACCGCCCCTTTCGCGACGACCAATAAAAAAAAAACTTTTGTTCTCAGGCTCTGTTGCAATGTTCACAGATGTCTGACCAACTTTGCTGGTTTCTTACGGTATTATTATTTTTTATTTTATTTACAAGAGCAAGGGGCTCAGTAAAAATCTGATGCTGCAATGCTATTGGTTTATACACCAAAAAATATTACTAATGCAAAAATACTTATAACTAAATCGATTAATTAAACTATTTACATGTAAGGAAACCGAGGACCTATTGCAACACGCATCGTAATTCTGTCATCCACACGAATACTCACCCTCTCACAAAACACATACAATCCACACTCATTCACTCACATACATCACACATACACCCCACTCACTTATTTCATTCATCACAAAATACGCACGCCCACTTTATAAAAGTATAATATGTACATATTTTCCTTTTGTAAATTTTTATTCTTATTTATGTAAATTCAAAATTTGGCATATCTTTTTCTTTTTGTAAAGTTATTTTTGAATTGTTTTCTTAAGATTATAAGATTTAAAATTGTTGGTACACCACGTTACTTTAAGCTTCGGAAGAGCGAAGTGTCCTAACTCAGGCAATTTTTGTTTAAAAGGTCACTTCACTATAGTAGGTTACTTCAGATGTAGTACATAACTTGTGAAAGAAAATAAATTATTTGTATTTGTATTCTTTTGTATTGGTTGATGAGCGTAGGTAAGCGTTACTATAGTGGCCGAGCGCTGCAAGCAAGAGTAGTCCTTATGGTGGTCCGATGCGAATGTCTGTGATAGTACATTTGGTTAGACTGGAAGCCGACCTCATTATAGTTGAGAAAAGGCTAGGCAGATAGATTTGTTAGATGGATTGTTGGTTATTTTGAAGACAAAACTGATTAGCCTACTACAGTCCAACAATACAAACCAAGATCTACTAGGAGACTTAAAGCTTCACTTCTTTTTAAAAATACAAAAAGTTTTATTGCAAAAAGAAAAGGAGATGAAGACAATGATTTAGCAATACACAGTTAAGTTTGCACATCACAATATTTTGGTTTGGCATTGTCCCCCAAACTAAGCAGGGCTTGTATCTTGGGGGTCGGAGTACGATTGAGCAGAAAGAATATGTCTGTTTACAGGCTAGTTTAGTGAAGCGTGTATTATGTTGTGTGTGTGTTAGTGTGGGTGTTTGTGTGAGTGTCTGTGAGGTTGAAAATATGAGAGAGGGATGTTGTTTTCTGGCTTGTCGACAAACATTATAGAAATGATTCTGTTTCGGTGTATGTAAGTACCAGAAGCCATTTTTTGACGTGACAACGTCTAATAAATCGATGAACGCCGGCTGCATGCACGAAAAAGGATGACTCATTGTCCCGTTACGCTCATTGTCCCGTTACGCTCATTGTACGCTTGCGCCGCATCAATGTTTTGTTATGACGTTGTCACGTTAAACTATCGTCCGTAAACCAACTTTACAGACAACCAATTTTTTTTTTGTACACTTTTTATCCGAGCGGTTAATAAGTCTATGATGTCCAGAAATATTATCGATACTTGCTTTGAATATATGTATCTCTTTGGTCGTCCTGTTCGCCTTTATAATAACCGTTACAAAATTGTAATAAAACAAGGTGGATTTTGTTCCTTACAGCCTGTAACACAGCCACAATCCTGTAATTAGCTTCGCCGCCTTTCTGAGAAGGTTTTCTTACATAATTGCGTTTGAGAAAAGATTTAGCCCTGAGAACTTTGAAAATTATAATCTTAGGGAATGTTAGCGTGTATTTACTTGAATTTAATTTGCATTTAAGAAACTCTTTAGAATTTTATTTTGCTCGGTATTTTCATTTTCAACAGTGTAGTTAAAATCAAAATCCAGTATGTTACTTTTAATGCCATCCTTATGCCTACAGAATAGAAGTCAAAATCGGGTGAACGGACTGTAAAGGTTTTTTTTAAATATATAAGTAATGTTATTTCAAATGGAGTAAAGTCGAGTATTCAAAGGACAAACGGTTTAATTTTACTAACCTCTTTTTTGTTATTGTTAATATCAAAGCAATATACTTTATATCTATACAAATTAGAAATAATAGTACATTGTGATACAAGGGTGGGAAGTAGGTTATTGCAAACGAGCTGTCATGAACAAACACGAGCCGAAGGCGAGGGTTTTTAATGACACGAGTTTTTGACAAATGTTGATGTGAAAATAATTAAATTAAAACCGATAATTAAATATATTAAACAACTATTTAAAAGACTTTTGAGAATTCTATGCTAAGAAGTCCGGACTCATTCATTTTTCCTCCTATAAAATCTCCATCTTATTCTATGTATGAAAACTCCTTGCTACTAAACATTTTAAATTGTTTTATACTGCAAAACAAAATGATCAAGCTCGTAAACAAAAGTCACGACCGCGTAACAGAAAGATGCCTATACAAATGATTCAATTTTCGAATCATAATTAAAGCCTCTGAAAGTACGCCATGTTTAACAACTGCATTGAAAAGTTATTTTTCGAGTCTGTCTGTGAGACTGCGTTTTTTTCTTTTCTAAACTGCGCAACGGATTTTGATGCAGTTTTCACTTAATTGATCCATAGGCTTCATGTGTATAAAACATTAAATTATGTTAATTATGACAACTCGTCAAAACCATGCAAAGCAGGGGCCGGCACTAGTCTAACATTATTCTACATAACAACATCAATCAGTAAAATATTCCAACCGCCTAATATCTTTTAGTATAAAACTGTCTCAGTTACTTTCCCTAATTTGACGTTGGCGACAATAACAGTGGAAATGTCAGTTAATATGGCAACTCAGGCTTCGTTGGCACATCGTGTAAGCAAATTGTAATCCGAACCAAAAGCATCATCCAATCCCAAGTCACCACTTACTTTTTGTTTTTTTTCCATTTAGGAATATCAAAACAAAACTCAAGCTCGGTTTGCTTGAAGTAACTATTTCATTCTTTTATTCTGTTTTCGTGTTTCCCCTTATTGCTTCATTGGTTTGGGAGTATGTTTCTGTTTCCTTCATATATTATAAAAATATTAATTGGAATTTGATTTCGTGTTAATCAGAATACCTAATAAAGAAACGAAAAAAAATTATGTACGAGTACAGAACAGAAATTTTCGGCAGTTCCACGTCGTGACTGTGACAAGAAGCCTTCCATTCAGCATGATGCTGTGCTATGAGGAACCCACAGCACAGCGCATATTTTCAATGGTCACCCGAATAATTACGAACGTAAACTAAGTCAGTTGGTTAATGCTAACCATCTATTAGCTTGAGTTGTTTTGTCCGTCGAATAGTCCTCTTGTTACGACTATAATTACATTGTTTGGATTCTTATACTATGTATTTCGTAACATTTCAACATTATCGTTCTCAGTCGTTATGGTCTTTACAAAATTATTACCATTGAGCATTATAACGACATTGTTCACATTACATCTTTATTATCATAACATTACATGGCACAATTAATTACAATTTTGAATATACTTTAAGTTCGTCTCATCCTTTCATCTGGTTCCTTGAACAAACATAATTGCTTCTAATAAAGTTTAAAACGAATCATGGTTTCAAAGAAAATCATTTAGGTACTTTATGTTAAAAAAATTATTCTTGCTAGACTTTTCCGACATTTAATCATCTTCCACTCAATATAAGAAATTTGATCGTTATATTTGTATTAAATTACTTACATTTGAAATAAATGTTACTATTTTCTTTATTGAGTAAACGTAGTCTGTTCCACATTTATGATTTGTCTAGAGAATTAATTTTCTTATGTGGAATCTTAGAAATGTTAACAGACTTACGAATTTTACGATCCAGTAGTATTTCAAATAATACTTCAAACTTTATCAAGCCATACTTTACCTGCTTCTTCTGTAACATAATTAATAATATTAATATCATCTTTCAAATCAACAGAACTCAACTAGAATTTCATGAACTCATCTTATTGCGATTTCATGTTCCAGTTCTCATACTTCCAATCCATACTACTTAATAATATTTGTTCGTAATAGTTCAGATACACGTAACACCACTTATTTCTCCAATTTACAGGAAGAAATCGCAAAGCCTCGCCCGTTCGGTCTCTTGTGTGCAATTCTTACATATTCTAGCTGGCTTTATAGTACAATTTGTGAACTGAGGCGATATGGGTACTTTGTTTCAAATGTACATTTTAGCGGCATTCAGTTTTGTTGTAAGATTTCTTGTAAACTTGGAAATATTGAGTTCTAATGCTGTGTCGCTTTCAATTATCATATCGTTTGTTTTCACTTGTATGTCTTTTTTATATTCTATCCTCCTTACTAATAAACGTTGTATAGCGTCTGTATAGTTACACAACGCTTTGTCTTCTTCTTTCGAAAGTCAAATTACTGACGAGTGAAAGAGAGAAATCGGTGTGTAACTATACAGACGCTATACAACGTTTATTAGTAAGGAGGTAGGTATCTGTGTTGTTGTTTTGTATTTTTTTTTTTAGTTTTTGCGTTTACATACTTTTTTAATAACACTTCAATAATTTTAATATTATGGCGTCGATTGTGCCTTTTTGTTAATTATCCTATTTTATGTGTACTATCTATTGGATCTCATAATTTAATACATCTGCAGTTTCTATCAATTTTTATTAGAACAATGAGCTGATCCTATTCTTTTATGTTTGACCAGCTACAGTTCGTAACTTGCGTCGCACATACAATCCCGAATCTCAACAACTGGTCTTGCACTAGAATCAACGTTTACAAATACCTCTGTTAGCGCGGAGGGCAAATGAAAGTGGACTGAATGATAAATAGGCAATGGATTATTCGCCGTGATTAATATAAAGTTAAACTTTCGACTTTCTTTAGTAAGAAGTATCGTCCGTCGCGGTAGGCTCCGTGCAGGGGGGGGGGGGGTAAAGTTACCTTCACGTTCACAGCAATTTTTTTAGGTACGCCATCTATGAATCGTGTTCTTTATTTTAGGCAAATAATTGTCTTGGGCGTACTAGATGTCTCTACAAAATGACTTAGACTTTATTTAATAGTTGTTGAAAATGCAGTTTTAATTTCTAATTTATTTTCGAAAATGGCCGATACGTTTTGCGATTTGCGTGTGCGCAAAATTGTTTACGTGTTGTTTATGCTGTTTTCTTTGCTGCTAATACGTTGATTTGAGCCTCTGTCTGCTGTTCCGTAATGGTTTGAAGAGTACATCATCAGATTCGCCAGTACGTCCTTCCTTGCGTTGAGTGTTTCCGTGAGGCGAAGGCTGACTGAAATCTGTGTTTGTTTGCGATATTTGGACGCTATTAGTTAAGTTTTGCGGTATTGGACGCTATTAGTTAAGTGTTGTTGTGTGTTCACACTACCAAACATGGTTTTAAATCAATCAATCTTTAACTATAGGAAATATCAAAAGCAACCAAATGAAAATGAAGGGTAGGGTAGGTGTTTATAGTATGGTTAGTTACGGAACATGAAATCCAGATGGCGCTACTCGTGACAGGTTGCCATAAAAATCCCGTGAGATAGCACTCTATACCAGTAATATGTGGTGCTCTGTGGCTCCGTGGAAGTGAGTGGTCATCGGGCCGAGACGTGTAGCCATCGCGCCGTGCTTCAGCTTGCCGATGACGCGTTGATCACGCAGCCCGCTCATGCAGACCGCGCGCAAGGTGTTGGGTTCGATTCCCAACACCTCCGTTTATAACCCAACTGAAGGCTGATTGTATCTTTTTGTAAGTACTGCATTTGTATGTAGTATTACTTCGATTTCTCGACCATATAGGTCCTCTTATATTCAACTATAATGCTCCTAAAAAACTGCGCTTGGTAGCTACTCATCATTCTTACTTTTTATTTCATTTTTATTTTTCTCAAACGTGCATGGAAATATTGTCATTATTTTTGAAAAAAGAACACTCGTAGTATCGAATTTACGGACAAGAAAATAAAATCCATTGCAGGAGCGTTTTTTGAATTCGGAATATTACAACGTTCCAGCAATGTTGTATGAAATGGCGTGCTGCTTTGATTGGATCTCTTTTATCATTCTTGGCATACCAAAGTAAAGGCTCGTCCAGACTAGTGCGATATCGCGAGCGCGACACGACACTAGTAGCACAATTCCTTTGTCGGTGCCTGTCGCGCCCGTGATATCGCGCGAGTCTGTACGAGCCTTACGTCTCTTTGCTTAGCACAAATTGCGTTCACGTGGCTGTATATCCATAAATGCGTTTGCCTTTTGGCACAGATGATATATAGAAAGTTGGCTTCAAAGCTGAAAATTCGTCTTGATTTGTTATTTACTTACTTCAGCCATCTACCACTACATCCAATCCCACCTGCAAACCTCATCAGAAGTTCAACAAACAAACATAAATGTACCGGGGAAATCAATAACATTTTCTTTTAGTAATTGCCCCAATATGACTAATGTAGCTTTCAATATTAATTAAATGAAACGTTTAGTATAAAAAGTATGTTTTATTTCCCTGCATTCTTTTGAGAATAGCACTATATATGCCTCGGCGGAAATGGAAATTGCCTGTCTCGTATTAGTAAAGTCCTCGTCTACGGCTCGGCCTTCAAACTAATACTCGACCTGCAATTGCCTATTTCCCGGCCTTTGCAATAATGTACTATTCTGGCTTTTTTCAACTATTTTGTGGTCGGCTTCCAGTCTTACCGGATGCAGCTGAATACCAGTATTTTACATCTGATTATCTGACTTCTACAAACCAGTTACTGCATAATACGATACCCCTTTGGTAATATTGTTTATCAGACCTTCGGGCTTCTTACTACCCCTAACGACTGTCAAAGATACTAAGTAATTAAATACTATACATAAAAAAATTGGCAGTCATAAGGACTGCCGACAGAAGTGAAAACACAAAACTTTGGAATAACTGTTCTTTTATACATATAGCTCATGGAAAGCGTTTGGTGACGATGACGCGAGTTCCATGATTTTTGTTCACCCGAAAAGTACACAGTATACATATAGCTTATGGAAAGCGTTCGGTGACGATCGCGAACCCATAAGTTTTTCCCGTACCAAAAAGTGCTCAAAGCGCCAAAAGAAGTTCTCACTTCAAAAATTTTAAAGCACTAGTTTCAGTAACAATTGTGGCAACAGCTCACCACATTATGAATGGCATCCATGATGTTATGAGCCATTTATTTTCGCTCACTTTACGATCTAAATGATACCCGTTGGAGCCATATGCGGTAGAGCGTGGTAATTGTCATAATTACCTGTATATTTGGGAGTTCGTTTACCATAACTATAGAGACACAGTCAGAGAAATTGCAGTACATTACTATAAATTTACTGATATTTATAGAATCCGCATCAAAAAATTAAATACAAAGAAATTTTGCTGTACAGGCATGCATGAAACAAGAAGAGAAAAAAAATGTGTGTGTGTCAGCTCCGAGGCACGACTGGAGCTTACTACTTAAGTATGATTGTCTTTGAATATGTAATAGGCAAAGAGGGTTAATAAACGCATGTCTTATAATACTGAAAGCATGGATGTATTTTTATTATATTCACATTTTTCATATTGATTCGGTAAAATATTATACTTATACAAACTCCAACAATAAAGTTATTTTTTAAAATTTTCAGTCATTGACGACCATGTTCTCAAATGAGCACCCTCGAAAACCATGGAAAGGACACCCCATAACGAAAGATTTAAAAAAAAATCTAGCCGCCATCTTGGATTTTCATTGTGACCGCACTATCGGCTTTAGCACCCTCCAACACAAAAACGGGTATCGGTTTTGTGTTGGAGGGTTGGAAAATTTGAAAAATTTCGCAGTCTACAACTTAGGATTTCATTTTGACCTCACTATCGGCTCTAGCACCCTCAAAAACCATGAAAGCGACACCCATGATGAAACTTACATGCGTCAGCTGTCGCGTAACATACCTTGTACACGTCGGCTGTATACAAATATACACATACATGATTTCAAAATGAAAGGTGCGCAAGGTACGTTCCGCAGAAAAACATAACGCTTTTGAGTTAACGCTTGTATTAATTTTACTCCTCACAAAATTTCCATACTGGCGGCCTTATATGAAAATCGATTCTTAAGGAGTAAACTCTAAAAAAAATATGAAGCAAAACAGCCGTGCAGCAATGGGTGAACCTGAACACCGTGAATAATAATGATGATTTTAATAACGTATAGAAAATAACATTTACTAACATAACATAAAAATACTCCTTACCTAATTTAAAAAAAAAACCGGCTATTTACAGCTAGACACACACAGATTTTCAGTCCGTCTTGTTTGGTATAAACCTAATAAATTTTCGTAACCATGCTCTGCAGTGTTTCTGGTTTGCGCAGTCTTAGTAGCTTTAGCATTAGAACAAAGTTAATTCGTATTTCGATCCACATAATCTACATTATCTTTAATCATCATCTTCTTCCTCTACACAGACTCGATGTTTTGTTCAACATTTTCTCTTCTTCCATAAACAAAACAAATAATCCCCGATCCAACGGAAAACCTGAACAAAACACATAGAACATGCCTTAAATATTGCCATTCAAAGTGTCTATAACACACGGGGAATACTGAAGCACATTACTGACTGTATCGCCACATCAAGCCACCTTAATGCAACTTGCTTTTAACCTACATCGGATGAAAGCGCGCACCGCGTTACGCTTGCTTTAAGGGCGTAATCGTGGCCGTTTGTTACACCGTACTCGTTATTAGTACGGGTTTTAAGTGTATAGGGTATTTATTTTTAAGATTATTTTTGCTGTGAGTGGTGCTCTTGTGACAGCGAAGATGGTAAAATGTTGCTTGGCTTTCATTTAAATATCGGTGTGGTCTTTTGTACATAGGTACCTTGGAAGCTGTATGCTTTACTTTTTCTTTAACTTAAGGTGATAGAGGTATCGTATTTTCTTCTCTTCATTAAAATACATGAGGCCTGTTTCATTCTATGTTTACTTTTTTTAAGTAAAAAAAATTGGAAACAAAAGAGACTTTATACTACTAAAATAAGTACATCGTCTCTTATACCACTTCTGAAATGAAAATCATTATTCAATTCAAATAATAATTAACTCCATAATTTTCCTCTCACATCTTCCATACAATATCCACCTCTATGGGTTCAATAAACAACGTAAAATGACCACTTTGATTGGACTATATATCGCCATTAATGACCATAGAGGATGAATATTAGGTACTAATGTAAGTGCAGTGATTAAAATGAACGGTGGTAGGAAATAGTTAGGCAGATTCCGTGATACCGCATAATGTAAACGAAATGGGACGAGGTTAGATAGTGAGGCTGGGAAATAACTGTTATGGTACAGAAATGATAATAGTACTGAGCCCGATGATTGTGAAAGGAGAAAATTATGAATGCTATTGCGATCCAATTAATTTTGCGAATGCAGGAAGGCGTGTTCGCTTTAATACCGTAAATGAGTATTGCTTTCGTTGCCTTTGAAAGGTAAAACAGAAAGATATTAATTTTCGTTTGATAGCTACACAGAGTATACCTATACATTAATATTATGGCTATAATTGAAAAGTACCTGGTACCTAAAAATATTCATTAAGTAAGGTTCTAAGAATGTCTTGAACCAATGAAGCAATGTTTTTGAGACAACGAGACGGTTACTGGTTACTGAGCTCTTTTCAATAAGAGAAGATTTTTTTTTTAAGCTGCCAAAAAGTATTAAAGAGCTTCCGTACTTTTTAAAACTTTCCGTCTTTCTCGAGAAATCAGATAATAATTTGTGGTGTCATCAAAACTACGAGGATCTGCAAAATATATCTGGATTAAGATCAATCCAAGGACACCTCATTGGTAGAAATCTGTTCAGTATTTAAAAATAGTTTGGACTGTAGGTAAACATTTATACAGCCAGTGAGATTCATAACCCTTTTTTTCTGCCATAGTCGGTTAAAAAAAAACCATCATAAATTAAAACATAAGAATAACCAGCCTATAATGTTTCCACTGCTAGAATACAGAAAAGAAAAGAAAGAAAGAAGAAAGAATAACGTTTATTTGGTCACAGTTCGTGAAACACAAAATACAAACAAATTAAAAAGAAAAAAAAATGTTATAAACATATAGCTGTGTGGTAAATACAGGGCTCCTCTCTATGAGAGCGAGTGGGCCAGGCCATAATCCTAAGAAAATAAAACATTACACAGAAAATATTACACGACGGTGACGGTGTGACAAGCCCCAAGTAAAATCATGTAGCGGCTTGTAGGTTCAGAACGTCATACAGGGTTATTTTGCATATTCATTAAACATTTCCTTTGAACATGCACATATTTGACTAAACTCATTTGAACGTCGCCTTTCATCGATCAAATGAGTTAAATACTTGATTTTGGTGGTGAAAGACTTGCTTTGGTGAAGGTTTTTGAGATATTTAGATTTAATAAATACGTTAAGCTGTTGCTATTGAGAGCATTGCTGGCCCAATGGTATAGGCCCCGACTAACGAGTTATATAGGTCGTGGATTTGAACCCAAGAAGGCGCTTTACTTTCTGTAATTTATTTCCACATCACCACTTCTCAAAATGGTGAAGGAAAACATTACGAGAAAATGTCCTTGACCCGAGAATTCGAAGACATGTGGAAACACACTGGGCCCGCGTGGTAGATAGGGAGTGGGAGGAGTGTCCTCTCTCATAGAGAGGAGGCCTAGGTCCCAGCAGGCTGATTATGTTATATATGTTGTTGCCGTTGTCGTCCTGAGGGCCTAGACAAAATGACATTCTATCAGAGATAACGAAGGTGCAATAAAATGAGTATATACTACTGAAAACTTAATGTTGTTCTGTAATTACAAAACGCTTTGACAGTGATAGTTACTTGTCTAGAGCCACTCTGGATCCCGATTTGTCACGAACAAAGTGGACGACATGGTGAAGGTCACGGGAAACTAATAATAATAATAACAATTCTTTATTCAAAAAATCCATAAACTTTGACAATAAATATTACACAGAAAGGTGAGCAAACTTAAGTTTAGGTATACAAAATTGGATACAAAAGGTAGGTAGTGTGGTCGAAAGTCCATAAAGATAGAATATGTAACATAGACAATTTAGAATATGTACTCTGCCCCCCAAACTAGGAAAATCCTGTATCTTGTAAGGCAGTGTCTTCACATTAAAATTACGGCTAAGCGATTTGTGTGAGCGTACAAGTTGATTTTACAATTAAAGAATTGTCAAAGATAAGGTTATGTACTAGTGAGAAGAAGAAAAACATAAAATAAAAAGTAATTAGTTTTTTAATTTCCTCCATGTGATATATATCTTCATGTGCGATAGTTTAACGTGACAACGTCATAACAAAACATTGATGCGGCGCAAGCGTACACTGAGCGTAATGAGACAATGAGCGTAACGGGACATTGAGCGTAACGGGACAATGCGCGTAACGGGACAATGAGTGCAACGGGACAATGAGCGTAACATAATAATAATAATTTTTAATAATGGAACAATGAGTCATCCTTTTCCGTGCATGCAGCCGACGTTCATCGATTTATTAGACGTTGTCACGTCAAAAAGAGTTGTGTAAGTACAGAATTAGTGTATGTGATGTGTGTGATTATATATATTGTGTATGTGTGTGGAACTAAGGGTTATGAGGAGTTTAAGATAGGTTTTTATGATGATGCTAGGGAGAATGTCAACAGGATTCGCCTACTGTTGTTATAAATATGTCAGTCGGTTTATAAAACATAAATTTTAATGTTCTTGATTTATTTTATGATAGGAAATCTTGATCACAATTTTGCGCTGTTGATTTATCATCATCATCATTTCAGTCGAAAGACGTCCACTGCTGGACATAGGCCTCTTCGACCGGTTCTGTGCGTCCCGCATCCAGCGGATTCCTGCGCCTTCCACAAGCTCATCGGTCCACCTTGTGGGAGGCCTTCCAACGCAACGTCTTCCGGTACGCGGTCGCCACTCTAGAACCTTTCGGCCCCAACGGTCATCTGTTCTGCGAGCAATGTGCCCTGCCCATTGCCACTTAAGTTTGGCAATTCTTTGAGCTATGTCGGTTACCTTGGTTCTCTTGCGGATCTCTTCATTTCTGATTCAATCACGTAGGAAAACTCCAAGCACAGCCCTCTCCATTGCCCTTTGGGTGACTCTTAGCCTTCTAATAAGGCCCATTGTGTGCGACCACGTTTCTGTGCCATAGGTCATCACTCATCGCCATCATCGCTGGTCATCGCTGTTAATTTGTATCGATATGTTTTATTTTATAATCTCCTGAGCAATAATATATATATATATCTCATCACTAGATACTTCTTTGTAGGCGCTGTTCATGCAATATATATAAAAATATCTATATCTATATATATTATAAAATTTTCTAAACCGAATCGAACTTATAAAAATTTTGTTTCGTCGCCGTAAGAGGAAAAGCTTAGGTGCCTTTCGGTCAAGTACCGTTCAAATCAGTACTGCAGCAATCGCCATTGTGAGAAATACATGCTAAACTATAGGCACAGTTAATTCAAAATTATATTTCCTACTGCAGTTAACAAAAGCCGGGCATTCTAGCTTCCAATACACAATTAATGATCATATTTCTCGGAAGACTTCGATCAACTCAGAAAGTCCGTATTCGACACAACTCCAGTGCATTCGATCGCGGCTTTTAAACTACTACACGCGTAACATTTATTGCGTACGTGTTGGTTTCTCTGAACATTTTCCCTGCTCGCCTGGGACACGTGATAAATCGAGTATAGGAGTAAACGTCTGATAAGCTAGCAGGAAATGGATCGCATCTTGTAAGCATTTTGTCTCATAAAGCAAATCACTGGGTAAAAAATTACGTTCAATTTGTTTTAAGTGTTTGGCATTTTCTCGATGAGAGAGTTTGGAGGCTCATGAGTAGGTGCTGGATTAAAGAAAAAATCATTGACAAAATTCGATATAGATTGGAAAATTTTTAAGATCAACACCAATAGGTAAAATACGTATAATATATGGTAGACTAACTTTTGTCGAGGAGGACGGACATTATTCAACGGGAATGTACTACCGGGATAAAAAGTATCCTATGTCCTAATTCCTAATCCAGGTCATAAACTTGAGCCAAATTTCAGCCTAATCCATTCAGCCGATAAGGCCTAGGCAGGCAAGGCAAGGCATAAAAGGTAACAGGCAGACAGACAGACAGAAAAACAAATCAACAGATAGAGTTATTTTCGCATTTATGTTGTTAATTTTAACATTGCCATCCATTTATATTCTTGAAACCATTATGTTTGTCAGGAACAATCCAAAATTATAACAAAACAAAACCCAACTTTGTGTACCTCCCTGTAGGACTGCACTTATGCGCAAAAGTGTTTTTCATATGGCTCCAATTATGTACAATAAGTTGCCTAAGAGTTGGAAGGTGCTTAATAATGTACCCTTGAAAAGAAAACTGAAGACACATTTAGTAAATAAAGCATACTATAATATTAACGAGTTCCTAGAGGAAAGATGTGTATTGACATAAAAACTATTTGATTTGATTATGAATTTTTTGAATTTGTTAATTTGCTTTTTTTGGATCTTTATATTATAATTTTTTTTATTGTCGACATGATTATTGTTTATCAGTCGTAATAACTTATTTTTGTTTTAATGTTCTGACTGATTTTTGTTATTTTAAATTTATTACAATATTATTTTTGCACTTTAATTACCTAATTTATTGTTATTCTAAGAGAATGTTTTAATTGATTCTAATATTCTTAACATTTGCACGTCACATCATGTGGCAAACATGCCTGTACCTAATAATGTTGTTACCATCTTGCATGCATGTATTTTCCTGTATGTATGACACATGTTTAAGCAAATAAATATTATCTTATCTGTTCTTATTATCTTAAGTATGGAGTATGGATTAACAGCTTGTTTTTTCACAGGGGTAGTGAGATAGGAAATGCCGACTTGTCGAGTCTAAATGTTTGTTCATAGCTTTTTTCTTGAAGTGAAAACTTCTTTAGGCATGTTGGGTACTTTCGGGATGGAGAAAAAGCACTGAACGCGCGTGTCCGTCACGCTCAGATACATATATACAGATAAAGAAAGAAAATATTTATTATTTGCGGTAAACATGACGCAAAGAAAGAACACAAACACGAAAATAACAATTTGGGGAGAAATATGCGTCATATCCACGAGAAACGACCATCGCTCAGCATAATGCTGCGACCCAATGCAAGATAGAGCCCCGGCGCTGATTTTCAGCGACAGCTGGAACACACACATACGGACACAGATGTGTCTGTGTATAGGTGCTAAGAAGTTTTCACTTCCGACGTGAAGTCCTACGACTGATAGTTATTCTTTTTAATATGACTGTTCGGGCGCAGTCGGATATCTTCGTGCCAGGCGTCGGGCGGCTGCACAAGCGCGCGGGACGCAGATCCATGAGAGGGGCCATAGGCCTGACATTCACCAAAAGAACGCCACCGGCAACACACGCGCCGCTTTTGTTATCTTACTGTACCTTAAAATATAAGTTAGTTTTACAGTCCATTGCTTTTTATTTGAAGTCCGAGTTAGGGTCAAACCATTTGGTCCTTCGAGCCGGATCTGCATCCCGTGCGCCCACGCAGCCGCCCGACGCCTGGCACGAAGACATCCAATGGCGCCCGAACAATAGATAGATAGATTACTCTTTATTGCACACCATAAAAATTACAGATTTAGAAATTTTGACAAGGGGAACAATGACGTTTAAAATGATTCCGATATCCTACTTACCGATTAAACAATAACATTCAATTTTATTTAATGAGCAATGTATTACTGGAAGAACGGAAGACCATATTAAAGGTGAATGCCCATGATACAGATAAAATACAAAGGATCGCAGTGATCAACAATCCGACAAAAGAATAACAAATTACACGAGACAAACACTGCACTTCATTATTCATTTAGTTCCAGATCAACGAAACCAAACAAAAGATTCAACGTACACAACGCAAACGAACCGTTAAAGAAAAACACAGCGATAGTTGGCATTAACGTGTCGGCATTTGCTAAGCTGCTTTCGAACTCCCTGGCAATTTTATTTGCTACCCAATACCCCGCAATACACCTCTGGCAGCTAGCTTTAAGTCCCAGCATTTACTTGGATTTATTACCCCTCCGATATTTCGGCAACTTCCCTAACGTTTACTTATTTTGTTTCAACTTAGTTTCTTCCATTCTTACAGACTAAATTAAATAAAGTTCTTAGAACGAAGTCGTTTAATTAATGTAAGTTTACATCCTTTTGTAGTTAATTAGTGTTTGAAAATTTAATATTAGAAGTTTTATAGTTTTCAAGTTTCAAGGATTCGTTCTCTGGTTCTTGTTTTGTAGTGAGTTAATTGGTTCACCTAAGTTAATCTTGTTTATCATTTTTATTTGAAAAGTTCTTGCCTTTAAGTTTAGAAAATGTTTTGTTAAAGCCGAGAGCTAGTGGATACCAATTTTCTAGTTCATTGAATCAGTGATAAAAACTTAGGTTCATGTTAAGTAAAAGATTTTTTGTGCAAAATCGTCTATGAATAAATCTGTCGATAGCGCTGTGTAACTTTAAGTAGCGAAGTTTATTTAAAAGAAGATGTAGAACATGAGAAATGAAAAAATTAATGAATGAATGATGATGATGTAAACATGATGTGAATTCTATCAATTTGTAATCTTTTCCGGTAAGTGATATCTTTCTCATCTTCACCATCATATTTAGTTAGCACCAGGCTACTATGAATCAAAACCATCTATGGAATCTTATTTGATCCATCCCTCACTAGAATAATTTATTTTTCTAACGTACTCCGTCTCTCGGATCTACGTCTCATTTAAGCGCATCGATACAAACGGTCTAATCTCGAAACCCCTAAGAAAACAGAACACAACAATTCCCGTCTCCAATAATCACAAGTGTACACAAGTACTAAATACAGACGTAGTAGCTATTCACAGCTTATTTCGACCCCTTTTTGTCCTCGTTTTTTTTGAAGTCTTAAAGAATGGGAGTGAAAAGTTGGGAGTTCTGCTCGGAATACTGCAGCTCAACCGTTCTTTTCTCGCATTCATTTTCAATGTGAATTAAAATCTTACGAATATAATGTTCTTGCCTGTTATGTGGGCGTTTGGAAGCTTTGTTAGGCTCTGGGGTTAATACGGTGTAACAAGTTGTGTTTTTGTTGTATGTTGTTCGCGAAATAAAAAGATACTGGTATTTCATTAGACAAAGCAGATTAGCAACGTCTTTTTTTTAATGTCTTTACCATTTGTTGTGCACTTATGTCTTGTATCCGTGTAGGTACTTAATTATTTTCATTCTTTTTCAATGTAATCAAACATACTGTATAATGTGGAAGATGACATCAAATAAAGTAAAAGTTTGAAAGTGGCGTCGGTGACAGAAATGTTGAAAGGAAGTCGTTTGGCATGGTATGGGCATGTGATGAGGAGGGAGGAAACGCATGTCACGAGGAGAGTGATGAATATAAATGTGGATGGATGGAGAGGGAGAGAATAATCATAACCCTGATTTTATCCAGCCTCCGACGGTCCCTTGCCATCCTCCCTCCGACGCTGCCCTAAGCCGGTTAGCGCGCAGTCGTTTAGCTTATAAGTTTTTACGCCCTGGCTGGAGCCATTATGTTTCTTTAGGAGCTTAAGGCAACCACAGGATAGTCCGGTTAAAGAGCCTTAACCTCTCATGGTTAACTCTGAGATGAAACCTATTTTTCTTTCTTTCTTTCTTCTTCTAGATGCCATAGTTAAAAAAAGGGAGAGAAAGGCCAAAAAAAAAGATGGATGGATTGTGTGAAGAATGATATGAAAGAGAAGGGAGTGAATGATAGAGTGACGGTTGACAGGGGAGAATGGAAAAATAAAACATCAAGGGCAGGAAGATGATGATGGGTTGTTTTTCTTATTTTGTGTTTTTCTCAGTTAGTTTTTATCATGGTCTGGCAGTTTGAATAATTTATGCGGCCTACCCAAATTTCCTTTCTTTGGTATTGTTCGCCAAAACATTGAGCACCTTAAGTTCTAAGTTGTGCTGCACAATTACTGACAAATGCGTGCCATGACTCGACAGGTCCAATCAATATGTGTGGTTCTTTCATCAAAAGACCATTTCAGACACCAATCTAGTTGGTCTTCACATGATCTGACCAAGATTATGTCTGGACTTTAAAAGAGACTGTGACCTCTGAGTCTCTTTCAGCCTTTCTTCTCAGAGTAGTCAGATAGGAAACGCCGACTTCATCTATGACTAGCAGCCCGTCCCGGCTTCGCACGGGGTAGACAATTATCATTTTAAGACTCATTTTTCTACACCTTCGGTTACATTGTTCAAATTTTACCAAGGATCCCTAATTTTTTTCAAAATGAAATGTAGCCTATGTCAAATTGGAAGAATGTAGCATTATATTGGTGAAAGAATTTTTTAAATCGGCCCAGTACTTTTTGAGCCTATTCATTACAAACATACAAACATACAAAAATAGGTACAAATCTTTCCTCTTTATAATATTAGTGTAGATTGACGTGTAAAAGTGTTTGTAAAAACCAACATACAGAAATAAAATCATTTATCATTCATTTATTATTACCATCTAACAACTATATGGCCGGAAAGGGAAAATATTGTGATCACGGCTGATAGAGATGTACAGTAGAACTATTCTTCACTGACCTCAACTAAATTGGAATGAGGGCAGGAGGATGATGAATCGCACACACCAACATTCAGTTAAGAAACTGTCACCATCAAGGCCATTTGCAACGGTTGCATTTTACCAAAGGAACGTTATAACATTTCTATTTCAAGCTATCATTATTCATAAAAGACTCGACGTCTTGATTAATGTTTTAAACAAAGTTGAAATTTTATTTCAGTTGCAGGAATGAGAAGCTGACTGTAACTACCATTTTTCAATCCGTGGGAGACAATTTTATGAAAACTGTTGAAATGTATTTTCGACAATTTCGTATGGCACTGGCTGTTTGCTAATTACTGTTTGCTGATGTTTAATTGCGTCCTTAATCACGCGTTTTAATTTGTGCTCTTGCTAATTTGAGAAGAATGAATAATTATTGTGTTTGTTCTTCTCAAAATAGCAAGAGCAAAAATTATTTTCATGTTTTGAACGTAAAATATACATTTGATATCTTTACTTACTTTTTACTGCCTGCTTCAACGTATTTAAGTTTTGATCCGGCAAAGTGATCATTTTAGAATTCGAGTCTTGAAAATAGAAAGTTTAAGTATAAGTAAGTCCCTAGGGCTTTTTGAGTATTCTTTTTTATCGCGGTCTTTTGTTTTTGATTGTTTTGCGTAATAATGCTTAGGGGTGATAATCGACTAAACGCGTTTTTGTTTTTTTACATAAACGATTACTCGCTCACTATTGAATACAAGTTTTTTTATATTTTAAATCGATCTTCAGTTAAATAGCTATAAAAGCTTGCGGTTTTCACAACTTAGTAACAACAGCTTAGTGGTCACAGCAGTTAACTCCTGATTGCCGGTTAGAAAACCTCATACAATAACAATAGATGTTAATTTCTACAAAAAAGTTTTCTTTATGTAAACTAGCAATTAGTGTAGAAACCTTGTATATTTTATCGAAACTATATCATTCACATTTTCTTACGGAAACATATATTAAAACTGTTGCTTTTTCTAGAGAAGTTCAATTATTATTAAGAATACATTAAATGAAAAAAAAAAATTACGTAAGAAAAAAATTAAACATCCTAATAGACCCTAAATCTATCTAAAATGCAAAGAGAAAGCATTACAAAAACAAATAAAACAATGCACAGTTCACCTTCCTAATGTTTGCATTTATTTAAGAATATATAAAGATCTCACTACTTCTAGAAATAAGAAAGAAATATCAACGCTACAGTTCACTGTACTTCCCCAACTAACAACGGACAAGAACATAATATAATACTACTTTATAATACTATACTTTACTATCATATAACAGTTTTCTTCCTCAAAGAACCGCTTCTGCTATAATTTTCATTTCACTTTCCTGCTAAAACTAGAAAGTATCGAAAATTGTACGCTTCGAGATGCATTCTTAGTAATTACTTACATGCAATACTCGTATACTTATAACTCGGGTGCGGAACTTAAGACCAATTATAGTTATGGTTAACTTAAAACTATGGAGATTTAGACTACGGAGCTTTAAAAATTTAAAAATAAATTAAGTAAGGTACATCCGTAGTGATTTTGCGAAGATATTTTAAACGATATTCAATTTCAGGGCTAGATTTCATCATTTATTTCGGGATGAGATCTGGGACAATACTGAGACTTACTATGAGACTAGTAGTATTTCAAACAATTTTATATAACAGGCCCTTGGTATTATTTTGTTAAACTTTTACCTAAATTCCATCTAGAGTTCTTATAATTTATGTTAGGTTGCTCTAAAAACAAAATATTATGTAGGATGCTAATGGGCCCCGTGGAAAAAAATACCCAAGATATTACCATCTGTATACTGAAAAAGAAAAATCTAAGTTATTACCGTTTTCTTTTGCTACTACATGATAACAATCTTCAATTAAGTACTTCACGTTCTTAGTAAATACTTCTAGATCAATCTGTGGTACCTATAAATACACCATCATCTACCAAATGTCGCAAGACGTGGTAGATTGATGACGTCATTAATCTTTGTATGATCATTAATCTGTCTATCATCTGTCTATATAATCTAGCTAGTCTATATCTCCCTCCTTGAGGTCTCCCTCGAGGCAATGGCTAGCGTCATTTGTCATATTAAGCATGAGCTAGTGCAATATGTCAGTACTTAGGATGGAATCTTGGGATCAACGTAACATATAGGTTTGGATATTAGTGCACTCCACGACTACTATGACTTTACAAAATCTGTTTATTTTTCAACAAAAATCATGCCTGTATTTTCATAAAGAGTATTTAGAGGTGATCTGAACACCTACTGTATGGTTACACCTTGAGTTGATGCTGATTGATACACTGATTACTGATTAATTGATGTTTATTTGATAAAAGTATGATTGTATGATATACATATGAGTGCACGCGGTATGAATGCTATTCGTGTACTAAATTGGCCGGCCCGGCGCAGGCAAAGTGCTGACATATTGATACGAAAACTGTGCTGTGCTTGCATTGTACACCTACATTATACTTTAAAATAACTTTTTGAAGAATTTATCCTACAAAAGACACAACACAAAAGCTGAAATTCAAAGTTCCTTCTTTCCACATGGATCCTACTACAACCAAAGTGATCAAAACAAGAGATTCCCCAAAACGTATAACAAAAAAATGAGGTTAAGAACAATCTCTTAATAACAAAACGACACCAACTTTATACTTCACAATACCCCGCTAAGCTACATAACGAGTGAATATGAAGATCTCATCGAGATAAGCCAAAAATACTAAAACACAAAAGCCCCAGTCTTCAACGGTTATACAACGACAATAGGGTCCTTAACAGTCCTTACAGTCGCAATTAATAGAACAAAGGAGGGTAGGTAAAACCTCTAATGTTGGGTTCACTGTCTGCTACAATAATATGTTTGGTAATTCAGCTGAAAATATCCGTGAACATGGTCCAAAGAGCTTCTAGTACTGTTAGTAGACGTTTGCAGTGGGTATGCAACTGGTTATTAATTGTTGAGTGGGACAGAAGCGTGTGGTTTGTGGTGGTTCTTAAGATGGAGAAGAAATAGATCACTCTTTAGAAGACTCTTAGACAAGCGAGCAGAGACCGATCGGTAATTAGGAATACAATGGGAGTCTTTTCTAAAATCATAATGTTGCAGGCAAATATTTTGGCAACAATGTCAGTCTTATTGATAAACAAGATGTCATATAATTATTATTATGTCTAGACAAAGTAAAATTATAACTTTAATGTACTCCTGTTTATGTTTAATGCAACTGGATCATTAATTAAAGTCAAAAGCGATTTACGTCTTCATAAAATCACGAAACAACCTCTCAAAAAAAATTAAAAAAGCCATTAAAACTGTCGTTTCTTAGCTTACAACAAACAGAATTATATTATTCACAGTCGAATCGTAAATTTTATAACTTCCATTCGTTTTAGCGAGAAATAAAATTTGAACTTCTTTACAACATTCATCAAGCCGTCACGGGCAAAGCTTTTGAATAATAAAAATCTTTGCCTCGAGCCACGCAACGAAGTTTCTATAGCCGGGACATACTTCCCCTTCACGGTTTTTTATAACTTTATTATAAGAGACGAGAAGTAATTTCTTACATTTATTATTATTGCCGAAATCCCATTTATCATGTCAGGTACCCGTGATAAATATCAATAACGATGCTTGTAGAATTTGTTCCTGCGGTTTTTTGTTCAGCAAAGTGAAATATGTTGTCATATTTTATCGCCATTTCGGTGTTGTGTTCAATATTAATGTAAAAACAATTTTGAGGGGTTTTTAAAGCAGAATTTTCCCAGATTCAAGGCAAGGGATGAAAAATATTATGTCATCATTGCCATAAATATTAAGCCTACTCCTGAGAATTTGTATTTTCCATTGCATTAACATAACTTGTCTTTATAAAGCGCAACAATTTAGATATATCACTTAAAGAGTTAACAATAAATATAGGTTGCCGTAGACAAGTTTAATTTCTTGCCAAATTTTAATTCAAATTTAACGAACTTGTTGAAACTCTGATGAAAAGTTTAAGGTCGAATTAACTCTACGGCACAGTCTGATGTAAGGAAGCTCGTGAGTTCAAATTCATTGGAAATGCTTTACAAATGTGTTACCAACATAATTATATAACTTTTATAATACAAATAATTACACACTCGGGAACCGAACCGACTAAAATCTGAAAAAAAGACATTGTGTACTTTTGTGGCATCAATCGATAGGGTCAATTATAAAGATAAAATCTCTCTCATCAACATGATAAATGAAAGAATGTTTCTTTTGAGTAAAATTTGCTATGTCCAGTATTTAGAGTACTTTGCCTCCAGGTGAGGTTATAAAATTCCACCCTGTGTTCAACATCCCGACATTAACCGTCGAGCAGTTGCCCACCAGACACGACACCCTTCTGGTCGGAGGATCCTCCCTTTTCTACGGGGGATGAGTGAGCTTTACATCCTGTTCCACATGCCTCTATACCAGTGACTCCGACGTGATGCAACTCGAAAAGCAAACCCCAAACTCACCTACAACGAACAAAAAACCTAACACCTATCAAACTCATTACAACTCTTACACAATACACCAGAACACGAGAACACAACTTCGTATAAGACATTATCGAAAACTTAAGTGATTAACTGTTTTCCAGAGTTGCCGCTACCAAGATGGAGGTACAATAGGCGAAAAGTTTGGCTATCCGCATATTTTAGAATGCTAATGTGATTTTGCACTTAGCCCACGTGACTTAACAAAGGGATGGCTTTAAATATAGGAAGAAAGTTGTGAGTTAGAAGGTTGTTTTGGTATCTTTATATTATTTGGGAACGGGGCGCGTAGAGAAGGATCCTTTTTCTGCTAGAAGCCAGTTTTTGAATAGCCGGGAAAGGATTGACAGTGTTTTATTTAAGGTGACTGCTGTTATGGAAGATATATTTATTAAATATAAAATAATAAATAAAATAATATATTTAGTTAGTGAAAGAGTACACCTGCTTAGTACCTGATGTTGCCCTTTATTTATGTGTTATGTATTGTGTACACCTTTTGTTGGAGATCCTAAATAAATAAATAAATAAATATGTTCAGCATTCCATAAACACGATTGAATGAACTTACTTCCTTTCAAACTAACTCGTAAAGACAATAAAGAGATGAAGATGAGTAAAGTTAGTTCATGGGTTCATCCATGAACTAACTTTAGTTTACTCATCCAGGGTAGATTTCCTGTCTAACCGGCTGAATCCCAGGATTTTACATGGAGCGACTGCCTACCGGACCTCCACAACCCATCTACTGGGTAATACAACTTTCACTGAAAAAAATAAGTAGTTGCCACAATCAAGATTTAGTTTAGATTTACTAAGTAACTTATTTGCATCTGAGCCTATCAAGCACAATGGTCACAGCTACTACTTTTATTTGATTGAGATTTGGAACGGGATCTTGATTGGAGTTGTCACAAAACCTATATGCAGCAATCAAGTCAAAAAATAGTTGCTCCAACCAAGATTATTAGATTAAAGTTTCAATGATCTTTATTTTTATTGAAGTAATCAAAATGCATGATTGACACAACTAACTTACTTTGTTCCAGTTAATATATTTTTTTAACTTGTCACTTTTTTAACTCTTCTACAATGATGTCATGTTAAGGGTAATCGAGAAACTTGTTTGAGCGTTCAATCATTTGAACTAGTATTGCTGCAATCATGTCGTGATAAAACTTAAAAAAGGCACTTTTGAACGTCAAAAATTGCAAAAATAATTAATTGATTCCGAGGTAGTTACGTATGGAGAAGAATGAGCATGAAACCTCATACTTACTCTTTTAAAATGTTAACAATATTTTATTTACATTGTTTAATAATTATATGTGAAGACGATGTACCTACAATAAAATTACTACACCACAATAGGTAAAAAGAGTGAAAAGTGAAGTAGTGACATACAGATTAATTATGCGATGGATACATGGTGCTCACATTGTAAAAATAGATGAATCTCCTAAAATAAAATAACATAATAATAAGTCAGTGTGAGAGTTAAAGTAAATTAAACACAGAAAATAAAATTTATTTCATAAAAATTATAAATTATACAATTAAATTAGCAACCAGTTTGATTTTGTCTAGACTCTAAATTATCCTATGGAGCAGGTGATGTGTATGTGTATGTACGTATGAGTCCGTGTCTGCACCATTATGTTGTGTCCCTAAGCCAGTAATAAACTAGCATCCAATCGCAACGGTGGTTTTATTCGGTAGCTGACAGATCAGCAGGACCAGCATGTTTCCAAGCATTCTTATCTTGGATATAATCCTCTAATTTATAATATGTTTGTTTAAGTGTGCTTTTAATATGCGTTTTAAATTTTCTTTTTACAACTACCACATCAACCTTTCATCAAAGATGAAAATATCAATATAGTCACCGCATTATCTCAAATTAAAAACAACAATATTTACGAAGACGGACGCGACAACGGAACATAATCTGCTACGTAGCAAAATATAAACTGTTTAAAACTTCAAGTGAATATTGCAATGCTTTGGAATGGGCAACTAGCTTCATCTTTCTAACTGACCGACCCCTTGATAATTCAAAAGTGCCTGTAATTGGTTTATTTGAAATTTAATAAATGCTTTGAGTTTGAGATTGAGTTTGCAATATCTAGTTTCATACCTAAAGACGACAGCAGTCAGGTATTCATTTTGTACATAATTCCTTCTTTCTTGTGTCTAGATATTGCAATTTCCAGTCACTGAGCCAGATCTGCATTGGACAAGCCTTCATCGATTTTATTACCACTTTTTAGTAATATAGCTTTCTCCGGTAGTTTGTTTAAGAGTAAATCTGGATTAAAAATAGTGTCTATTAAGTGCAGACTTGGAATATAAATATGATTAATTTCAGATTTAAAGCTGAAACAATAACGGCTGTCCAAATACAAAACGTTTTTAGGGTACCCTCATAGGATCACTCGTGTCTGTCTGTATGTCTGTCCGTCTGTCACAGCCAATTTGCTCCGAATCTAATGCACCGATTAAGTCGAAATTTGGTACGCATATGAATTTCTGTAACCTAAATACAGACGTATAACGTTAGTTAATTAATTTTGAATATAGGGTCACTTTTGGTGGAAAATAAAAAAAAATAAAGTTTTGCAAACTGTATCGTGTGACATAATAAAGGGCTTATAGTGAGGGTCCTCTATGCATTATATACACCATACTGCGATCACCAACCTGCCTGCCAAGCGTGGCGATTATGGCAAACCCCCCCAATTGGGGGAGGCTTATGTTCAGAAGTGGCCGTCTTTCGGCTGAGATGATGAGTGAGGGTTTAATTTTTGTTAGTTGAAATAAAAAGTTGTAAAGCTATTTAAGACAATAGATGAAAATTGACCATTCCTTATCTCTGAAACTATAGAGCCTAAAAATTCGGAAAAAAGACGGGAGATAGTTCTATCCCGTAAAACCTATAAGAAGTCTATCGTCTTAAAATAACATGATAAATCTGTCAATATTGTGCGAACAAACTGACATTTTCCGTTGGGGATAACATGTTTTTCAACAACAATGTTAAGTTTGTTCTTGGGATAAATTCATCCCAATTTTGGAACCTTTCATTGTGCGTGATCTGACACACACTTGGCCGCTTTTAACACCTATGTTAAATACTGGTGAAAATGATAGATTTTCGTGATGGCCATTGTAATATGGCTGATAGGTAAATGAATAGACTCCAGAATTATATGATGTTTCCTGGGAAACATCGGTTTCCTGGGAAACATCCGTATCCCAGGAAACATCATTTAATTCTGGAGTCTGTTTTCTCAGTTAGGAAGTAGCTCCTATCAGTCCTAGGGGCAACCTTTGATTACGAAGATGTTTAAAAACAAGTGAAGATCATTACTTCTCCTGCTCAAAATGGAATTCTATTCCTGGATTTTATACTATTGCAGCCACCATCCTGCTTATATAGGAGATTGTGAGTACCAAGATATTAGCAAACATAAAATGTAACGCCACCGCGCCGGTATTAGTCAGAGGTAAACCTATACTATACAGCGTGTTACGGAAAGGGTATATACATATCAAAGGCACGGATTCTTTTGGTGATAACAAACTACAGGGCAATATTTTGTAATACCTATACCTACATAAATAAAAAGTTAAGAAACATTTAACTAAGAATCAAATGTTTCCAATTGAATTCTACACATCACTAGACCAAGTCAGCTGATCGGTGTCAATAAACTACACACAAAGAAACGGCGGTAACACGTTTGTTATGATTTAAATTTAATAAACTATCGAAATAAAAAAAATATTAAGCATTTTCTAGTTAGTGCTTTTGAGCTGAAATTTTGTACAGAGATTCTGAACCAGATACACTCTTCACCCCGTTTGTATGGATATACCCTTTCCGTAACACGCTGTATATATATTTTTATATCGTTGCCCCACACTAGGAGTTTCTCCTGTATCGTGGGTGCGTTTGCAAACATTTAAACTCACATACACAAACAGCAATATAATGTCGCCAGTTATGTTTTAGGCTGCGAGCACGGAGTATTGCCGTTTGAGCACCTATTTTTTGAGCCCCTAGGCATTGAGTATCAGTGTGTCAGAGTAAACGGGAATACTCAGCGGGCACGAAACTAGCGGCATGGAGCGGTGGCCGAGCAGGGCGATTGCTACGGAGCAATTTTGTAACCGCTCCACGCTGCTGCTTTCGTGCCCACAGCCTTAGTTCCATGTAATAGGGGGCGAGTCTAAGAAAAAGCCGAAGACATTAATTTAGTCAGAAAAACAGTCGAGAGGTGTCGTGGGACTCCCGGTTGAAACGAAGTTCCTTTCGCTTTTGCACACAAAAAAAGAAAAAAAAACATGTAACATTTTATTAAAAGTTACACTTTTTCGGCCTTGCTCTCATCCGCTAAGTGTACAGACTACGAGTATAACGTGAGATAAGGAAGTTCGTTCCAAAAATTGTTTTCAATTTTACGTTACCTCCAAGAATGTTTCTCTTTAGAATTACTTACCTAGTCCTCTCGATTCATAAAGAAACAAAGACGACCCAGAAACCCAATATCTCAATAAACGATATTAATCCATAAAATATTCAACTCGCGCTTAAAATAAAATATCACAGCGTTCAAATGTAAGACAAGAACTTAATGGGGCGAATCATTTTGGTGCGCTTAAGTAATCGAAGTGGAAAGCTGATAAATTAGGAGGCGTTCGAGACGAGAGATCTCGAACAGTCTATGGATCAGTGTTCCGGTGTGAAATATCATGATTGAAGACTTACTTACCTTTTGTTTATAGGTGGATTTGTGAATTTTAAATGTAAACTTTGGGATTTCTACAAGAATTTAGGTGCTCTTTGGATAAGTTGCTATCTAGCAAAGCTAATCTTTTAGATTGAACAATGAATGCTTTGGATTATACATATATCTTTTGTGTATTGAGTGCTTAAGACTCTGATTTTTGGCAGTCCGTTTCAAACTGTATTAAGAAATACCAGTCGAAAAGGTGGTAGCGGGGCAGACTGCCCAGAGCGCCTAGATATAAGCTATAAGCTGTGGTTACCTGTAATTGAGTGTGTATTACAAGATAATCCATACTAATATTATAAATGTGAAAGTAACTCTCTGTGTCTGTCTGTATGTTACGTTTTCACTTCTAAACCGCTGAACCGATCGTTACGAAATTTGGCAGAGATATAGCCTGGGATATGGAGAAGGACATAGGCTACTTTTTTACGTGATAACCGACATCGACGCGAGCGGAGCCGCGGGCAAAAGCTAGTGTATTATAAACATGTTTTTATTATTGTAAAAGATCATTGTAATGTATCTCGTTGGTAATTCTTAAATAAATTAATATAGTGACATTAAATCGGCGATAACTATGGTGAAAAGTCAAAAATTTATTGGATTAAGGGGGATCATAATTCTTTAAATATATATTTGATACGGCCGCGAATCATACTATGGTCCACTAGCGAAGCAAGAAAATACGATATATAATGTGGCCGCTTTTCTTTAGATCGATTTTTTTATTTCGTGTCTCAATATGAAACGTTATAAAAGGCATTAGAAGATTCTAGATACACTTACCGAGGTCGCTGATTGAGCCGTTTTTCATAACTCCGTCTCTGTCACGAGATATATATATATATTTAAATTATTCTAGTGGATCGTATTATGCCCTAATAAATTAACATACAACCTGATACTAACTTACTAATTACGAAAAACGAAAAAACAAAAATCGCGGGCTACCCTGACGCTTTCGCCTTAACATAAGCTTCAGATGTCGAGCAATTAAAAGTCGTTGTAGAAATACAAAACGCTTTGAAAACGACTGCCACTTGTCTATACCCTCAGGATGTGGTTGACGTACCTACATTTAAATATCACACTTAGTTTGACCAGAGTTTAATGCTGTTTTTCATTCTCCTGAAATAATTCCTTGCATGTTTTTAAAGTCCCACAGGAAGCGAGGGTGTGGTTCAATTTATGTCAAAGACAACATGGAACAATTTCCATTCATAACGGTTGTAACATCCAAACCGATCAAAATCATTAAGCCCCCTCAAACTTTCCCTTCTAACACTAGATTCACCAATTTCAATTTGTAATACTGAAATAGAATACAAACTGATTATTTTATGCCAAAAGCAATTTATGCTAATGCTCGGTAAAAGATTACAATTAAAATAATCTTGTTAGATAAATTCGTTTTGGGAATACGGATTTCAATTAAGGTTTTCAGAATAATAATAATGGTTGGAGGTTTTCCGTATCTGCCGCTTACTGTACTAGTTTTTCAAGTTTTTTTAGGTATTAGAGGTATTAAAGTAAAAGCTAAAATATTTCTTTCTATCATAATTATCCGTACTAATATTATAATCATCGCCGCAAGGTTGCCTGCTTGTCGGTCTTCTACAGATTGTACTTCGGAGAGTGTGCCCATGAACTCCACGACCTCATTCCACCGGCCCCCTTCTACCATCGGACATCTAGACGCACTGCAAGTTACCATCCCTACCTAGTTGATATTCCACCAATTCGCACTAAGCGTTTTCAAAAGTCTTTTATAAAACCACCCCTTGGCTGTGCGCATTATAATGCGCACAGCCAAGGAGTGGAACTCTCTGCCTGCGTCTGTGTTTCCGAACGCATACTCGTACAACCCTAATCTATTCAAAGTGAGAGTGAACAGACTTCTTCTGGGTAAGCTCACTCCATCGTAGACTTTGTCTCTGTCACCCAGACCTATATAGACTAGAGTCAAGAGCAAACCCATAGTAAATAAAATAAAAAAATCTTTCTATCATAATTATCTATAAGTACATAAAAACTTATTTCCATGGTGGTAGGCAGAAACAACAGAACGCCACCTGCTACGCTCCTTACATACTTCTTTTGCTTCGTTTACATTCATACATCTGGTCATACACGCCGGTTGCGAGTGCTACGCACCTGACCTTTCTGAACAACGTCACCGATTAGGTCACTTATAATGTTCCCCGGCATTTCCACTCACATCTGCCTTGTAAATACTTTTTGTTAGTCGCCTTTCAGTTTCATTTATCCTCTTTACATGACCAAACCATCTAAGAATACTCTTTTTTAGGGTTCCGTAGTCAACAAGGAACCCTTTAAGTTCGCCATGTCCGTCCGTCTGTCCGTCTGTCCGTCCCCAGCTTAGCTCAAAGACTCTTAGTACTAGAAAGCTATAATTTGGCATGGATATATGTATTAATTACGCTGACAAAGTGGTAAAATAAAATCATGAAAAAAATAGTTATTTAAGGTACCTCCTGTACATGTAAAGTGGAGATGTTTTTTTTTTTTTTTTTTCGCCTGCCCTATAATGTGGGGTATTGTTGGATGGGTCTTTCAAAAATATTGCCGGTTTGAGAAAACAATTTTTATTCTTTTTATTTTTTTTTATTCTACTATGAGTTTGCTCTTCACTTTAGTCTAGGTCTGGATGACAGAGACAAAGTCTACGATCGAGTGAGCTTACCCAGAAGAAGCCTGTTCACTCTCACTTTGAATAGATTAGGGTTGTATGCGTTCGGAAACACAGACGCAGGCAGAGAGTTCCAACAATTTATCGATTAAGGGATCCGTTTCTGAAATATTAGGCTTTAATGTGCAAATTTTTGTTAGAGTCAAGTGTCCCCCCCCTGCCAGCTAAACGAAAAAATTCAAGATAGTAGTATATATAACGAAGTTAAAAGTAAAAGTATCACAGCTAAGTATGCTTTTCAAGTTTACGAGTAATAGACGACCAACTTAAATTTGTAGTTGAAAAACATGTTCCTCCATACAATCTGTATAGGAGAGCATGTTTCTCAACTACAATGTTAAGTTTGTTTTTGGGATAAATTCATCCCAACTACGGAACCCTTCGTTGTACGTGGTCCGACACGCACTTGGCCGGTTTTTATTTCTATGAAATACCCACGAAACGTTCCGATCTCGGCATAAATAAATTCATGGGCGCTGAGATGGGAAGGTCATAGGTGATGGGATTATCATTAATTGATTGGTTTAGTCCCATCTCTGCAGATGGGACTAAACCAATCAATTAATGATAATTCCGGTAATTCAATTAATATGCATGAAATAGTATAACACTATTAATTGTGAACCTAATTGTGTTAATTGGATGACTATTCACAGGATAATTGCTGCGGATCTTGTTACCAACTGCCCTTTTGTTGCGACTGGGTCGTAAGGGCTAAAAGTTTTATTGTATTGGGTTGAAACGGTACACTTAATCTGAATGGTCTCGCATAAACTCTCACATACAGACACACTACGGATACGTATTCACGCTCGAATCATACTCTCACTAACATTCTTATTTTTATTTAATACTAGTTTTTGCCCGCGGCTCCGCCCGCGTGGATGTCGGTTATCGCGTAAAAAGTAGTCTTTGCCCTTCTCCATATCCCAGGCTATATCTCTGCCAAATTTCATGACGACCGGTTCAGCGGTTTAGGCATGAAAACATAACATACAGACTGACAGACAGATAGACAGACAGACAGAGAGAGTTACTTTCACATTTATAATATTAGTATGGATGTAGTATATAGTATTAGTACGAGTATCAGTGTCTGAAGACGAGTCTTTGACCAGTGCGTGTTGCCAGTGATGACATATGGCACTGAAACGTGATCGCTCTTAATGGGCCTTATTAGAAGGCTAAAAGTCACCCAAAGGGCAATGGAGAGGGCTATTCTTGGAGTTTCCCTACGTGATCGAATCAGAAATGAAGAGATCCGTAGGAGAACCAAGGTAACCGACATATGTAGCTCGGAGAATTGCCAAACTTAAGTGGCAATGGGCAGGGCACATTGCACGCGGAACAGATGGCCGTTGGGGCCGAAACGTTCTGGAGTGGCGACCGCGTACCGGAAGACGTAGCGTTGGAAGGCCTCCCACAAGGTGGACCGATGACCTTATGAAAGCCGCAGGAATCCGCTGGATACGGGAAGCACAGAACCGGTCGAGGTGGCGGTGCTTGGGGGAGGCATATGTCCAGCAGTGGACGTCTTTCGGCTGAAATGATGATGATGATGATATTAGTATGGACTAGTTGCTGCTCGCGGCTTTGCCCGCTTGGCTCTTTCTATATAACTATCTGGCAGCGAAAGTCCCGTCAAAATCGATACAGCTGTTTCAGTTCGGTCGTATATAAGTACCGTATATAATTTTATAAGCATTTAGTGAAAAGCTGTTATTTTGACATTATAAACAGATACTTCAATTTCATTTATTTGTATAAATATAAATATGTAATGAAACTTCTTGTCCTCCCCGACCCTTGTCCCTTAGTGAAGCGCCAGCACGCGTTTTAGCTGAGCAGCATGTAATCCAAACTCCCCACGATAATAATCAAAACACTGATTTTATCTAGCCACCGTCGGTCCCTTGCCACCCTCGCTCCGACTCAGCTGCCCTAAGCCGAGGTTCGTACCCCACAGGGGGTGCCCTTAGCGAGCAGCAGTCGTTTAGTTTATAGTTTTTACGCCCTGGCTGGAGGCATTAAGTTTCGTTAGGAGCTTAAGGCAGCCACAGGAAAGTCCGGTTAAAGAGTCGGAACCTTAGTGGTTACACTCTGAGATGCCCTAGATAAAAAAAAAAACTTCTTGTCTATACTAACCTGTCATTGCGTTCAAAGACAATATAAATAGTCTAATTATATTTGTTATTTCTCCAAAATTCCAAAATCAGCTCAATTTAGCTCTTCAAACCGAATTGTTCTGTTTGAAGAGCTAAAGTGAGCTGATGTTCTTCTCCTTGTCTAATAACCCCTAGTCGCAGTCAACGATACAATATTTCTAATTCAGGAAAAAAGGTCTGGCATTCTTTGTTAGGGACTTATCATAAAATCTGTCATACTTTGTTAATTCTATCTCCTCACTAGATAACAGCTTCAAAACGCGACACTACACAATTTTCGACAATTATACCAAAAATTTTCTTTTACGCTTAGTTCAAGAGCCATATATAAGTTCTTCCCCTTGTCTAATAACCCCTAGTCAACGATACAATATTTCTAAAGGGATGATGACTAAAAAAAATTTTTTGTCCGTCATGTAGATTATTAAAAAATATTGGACACGTATTTTTTCCTTTTTTACGTAATCAAAACATTACGGCGATACATTGAGTTCAAATGTGGCATGACGTCACTTCTCAGTAGATTTTATACGTAGCTGTGACGTAAGAGCCCCCACTCCCCAAGTTTAATGTGTTTTATCTAAGTATTTTTTTTATTAATATGATAAAGCAAAAAATACGTGTCTAATATTTTTTTATTATCTTATTGACGGACTAAACAGTTTTTCTTTTTTTTTACCCAGGACACATCCATATTCAGGAAAAAATGTCTGGTATTCTTTGTTAGGGACTTATCATAAGTTCTGTCACACTTTGTTAATTCTATCTCCTCGCTAGATAAAAGGTTCAAAACGCGACACTACAAAATTGTCGACACAAGAAAACAATGAGTTAAACAACAGAATTATACCAAAATTTTTCCATGAAAAAGAAACGATAAAAACCTTAGTTCAAGGCCAGTATACAAGATTTATGCCCAAATACTCAAACGTCACTTAACTTTAAGACGTTCTTATAAGTGTTTCTGTCGCTACAAAACAGTTTAAAGTGACAGAGACAGCATTAGACTTAACGGCGACTTAAAATTGAATTGCGTTTGAGTATTCGGCAGATACTCACTTAAATAGTTGTTGAAAAGAAATACCTGTTGTAATATTATTTCCAAATTACCCCTTTGTTACTAAATTGCTGGTAGTCTTTAAAATATGGCAAAGCTCGAATTATTAGGAAAAACAAATTGTTCCGTATGTTTTTGAATGGGTAATTAGCAGTCATCGTAAAACAGCTTTTAAGAGCACATTTATATTTGGAGGTACCTATTTAGGAACAGAAAAAATTATCCATAAAAATCTTAAAATCAATGTATATTGCATGTATATAGTGTATATTAAACGGTTTTTTGTTATTATTTTAAAAATAAACTTGTATAAAGGCTCCTACAAACAGGCGCGACACGCGACGCGGCACAAAGAGACCGCTCGTCGCGCGACACGCTGTGTCTTTGTGTGGCGTCGCGTGTCGCGCCTAAGAACCTTAAATAAAATTCTACTATGGACGGAAAGATACAAAGGCACGATGAACTATAAACGTTCCTTTGGTATATCGAACCAGAAAAATGGCATAAGTAGAAATAAGCGGATATACAAACAACATCACAGAAAATTCTTTTCTGCACTAATCAGTAACGGAACTTCCTCTACCAAGGCAGTTTATCACAACTTCCCAACGAAATTTCTCTTTTGTGACATCGAAACGTAGGGTTACCATGTGAACGTAATATATTGGACAATAATGGACAGCGTACCGTTTTCCTGTAGCTATTTCGGAGATACCATATCTTTGTGCTGAGTTCGAGGAAACGTATCTGTTTGTTATCTTTAAGCTGTGTTTTGAGTATGAATTGTAGGTAAGTAATAAGCTTACTGGGGCATACGTTCTTATACATATTTTGGGAAATGTAATTTTCCTAGCATTGTTTCATACAAAATTAATTTATATGAGATAAAAAAGCGACTACTTATTACATAACGACTATCTTTTCCTGATAATTATATATACATACTAGCTTCTGCCCGCGACTTCGTCCGCGTGAAATTTCGGCTCACTCATCGCGTCACATTCCGTCGCTGGCCCGTGCTATAACTTCGTTATCGCTTAGCGTTCTTTCTGACTTTTGTTCTTTTCGCTTGGCTCCTAAGGATCGTAGCGTGTTACTATAGCCTTCCTCGATAAATGGACTATCCAACACTAAAAAAAATTTTCAATTCGAACCAGAAGTTCCTGAGATTAGCGCGTGAGACCAAACAAACTCTTCAGCTTTATGATGTTGATTGAAATCATTAATTTCGAAAAAAAATTGATTATCATAAAAAAAGGTTAAAGTGAGTCAATCTTAAAAGATAGACATGCTGTCGCGAACTTTTTTATAGAACTTTTAAAAAGAAACAATTCCATCATACATGATATTTGCGTAACTTAAACCGTTTACGCAGCGCACGCAACGGAAGCTCGCAAAAAGTAATAATTTTTCCCGTTTTTATAATATTTTTCAATTATGCTCGGCTCCTATTGGTCATAGCGTGATGTTATATAGCCTATAATATTCCTCAATAAATGTACTATCCAACACAAAAATAATTTTTCTATTCCAACCAGTAGTTCCTGAGATTAGCGCGTTCAAACAAACAAACTCTTCAGCTTTATATATTAGTATAGATAATAATATTATTATAGTATAGAAGATATAATATATACAGGGTCGAGTTTTGAGACGGGGCAGTAATGATAGGTACCGTTACCGTTGTAGTTACATAAAATCGATCTTAGGAGACGTTCCTAATTTTTTTGAGAAATTTTGATTTCTAGTCGAAACTTTTGAAAAAAAAAATACAGTCAGCAAGAAAATTAGGCATTTCCGCAAATACTTTTTTTGATACCGATCGATCCTGTTTCGTATAAGAATAAAAAAAACTCTATGTGTCGATATGTCAGTCGGCCTGCCAGCTAAATGGTTGTTTTTGGATTAATTATGTGACAAAAATCACGGTAGTAGTATAATATATAACGAAATTAAAAGGAAAACGATCACAGAAAAGTACGCTTTACAAGATAATTAATAATAGTTAACCAACTTACATTTGCAGTTGGAATGTATGTAAGAACATGTATTTCAACTACAATGTTAAGTTTGTTCTTGGGATAAATTCGTCCCAAGTACGGAAACCTTCATTGTGCGTGGTCCGACATGCACTTGGCAGGTTGAAATGGCAATAAATCGCAATGCCTTTCATTTTGACAGTTCAGTCACGTTCATTGCATTATTTACGTTGTTTAACAGACAACATTTTCAAACCTATAAAGCAGTGACTGTCAAAATGAAAGGCATTGCGATCGATTGACATTGTATGTGTCTTACGTACGTACTCCGCTGTTTAATTCCACAATTAAGATGCATATCTCAAACACTGACTCATGACTCGTCCTGGCCCTATCGTCGGGACTATCCCACATATTTTTACACGGTATTCACCCTAACACAGGCAGTATGAGGCGAGGTTACTAACAAATAAATTGCAGAAACCGTCACACGCTTCCTGCGGGACCATAATTAACGTGACACAAAAATGCTGTTGGAACTTTACAGTAAAGATGTCAGTGTCTAGATTATCCATGTGCTCTTATGGTTATTCATCCTGTATACGGGTACGCTCATCTATTAATGTATGGTCGTATTGTTTAAGCGTTAACTCACTCAACGGTTATCAGATTTTCTTTTGTTTTTGATGTGAAACATCTAGTGGCGCGCCTTGAGAGTAAAAGAGATAATAATATACCTCGATATCGAGGTCAAAGTAGGCTCAATCAGTACTTTTTTATTCGACTCGTGTGCCGTGACGGCAAACGGCACGACACTCTCTTATGCCGTGATGCCCCAAAGTCTATATTAAACATATTTATTTTTCTTGTATATATATAATTCTGTATGTGAGAAGCTCGTGGCTAAGTAATAACAGCCGCACGGGTCGATCCGTCAGGTAAAGCTACGCTTGCCGGGGTTGGTCCATGGATGGGTGACCATCTTTACATACAGAGACTCCTCCGTGCCTCGGAAAGCACGTTAAGCCGTTGGTGCCGGCTGTCATTCGTGGATCTTTGACAGTTGTTACGGGTCGTCAGAAGCCCAAAAGTCTGACAGCCAGTCTTACCAAGGGGTATGGTTACCCAGTAACTGGGTTGTGGAGGTCAGATAGGCAGTCGCTCCATGTAAAATACTGGTATTTAGCTGCATCCGGTTAGACTGGAAGCCGACCCCAACATAGTTGGGAAAAGGCTAGGCAGATTGATTTATATAATTCTGTATGTACGAGTATCATTCCAATATGAATAATAAGAAAAATATTTATATATTTTTTCATATTTATTTACTGGTTTTCTTTATTATAAATTCTTACAATAACCATCAATTCCGATATTTCACAAAAAAAAATCGGTACTAGTTTTCGTAAAAGTACCTATACATACCTATTATAATTATAATTTATTATTTGTAAAGAAATAGTCCGTTGTTATTTTTGAATTTCGGTCCGATAGTTACCAACGCGTTGGTGAACAGATTATTTAGTCAGCTGAATTAGCGATGCTAAAAGCAGAGTAAACCATAAAGCTGGCCACACAAAGGCGAATACGCGCGAAATACGTGAAGCCACTGCGCGCGTCGTTTTTTTTTTTTTTTGCCGGTTTGAACAACTATAAACAAATTACCCAGCCTCCTTGCCGAAAGAGACTGTCGCGCGAAAATAATGAAGTACATCGCGACACTTGCGCTACTGCTGTTCCATAAATTCAAGGACGCTCAGCGAGCTATGGAACGGGCTATGCTTGGAGTCTCTCTGAGGGATCGAATCCGGAACGAGGTGATCCGTCAGAGAACAAAATTTGTCGACAAATTTTGTTCTGAAACAGAATAATCAAGCTGACATGGCAATGGGCCGTTTGGGTACACGTATTTTCGAGTGGAGACGGCGAATCGGCAAACGTAAGGTAGGACGCCCTCAGGCTAGATGGAGCGACGATCTTCGCAGGGTGGCTGGTAGCAGCTGGGTGCGAGTTGCTGAGAATCGAGCTGAATGGCGTCCAGTTGGAGAGACCTATGTCCAGCAGTGGACTTCTATAGGCTGCTGATGATGATGATACGCGACTTGATTGACCGCGCGACTATGACATATTCATACTAATATTATAAAGAGGTAGTGTATTTGTATGTAGATGGATTCTTCGGAACTACTTATTGGATTCCGCAAATTCTTTCACTAACGGGAAGCTACAGTATTGTCGAGTGTCATAGGATCAATTAATCAATCTGCCTAGCCTTTTCCCAACTATGTTGGGGTCGGCTTCCATTATAACCGGATGCAGCTGAATACTAGTATTTTACATGGAGTGACTGCCTATCTGACCTCCACAACCCAGTAACTTGGAAACACGATACCGCTTGGTAAGACTGGCTGACAGACTTTTGGGCTTCTGACGACCCATAACGACTGTCAAAGATCCACGAATGACAGCCGGGCCCTACGGAGCTAAGATTTTTTTTTTTCTAATCTTCATCAACTTAGCTGTCAGCTCGAGTGTCATAGGATATATTATGTTAAAACCAGAAATTTCATGCGGACGATGTCGCGGGCAGAAGCTGGTGTTCATATAGAAGATCGCGAAGTTCGCTTTTGGTCAGGTCGGCCTTAGTTACCACAATCGGCGGGAGCGAGTTTCGTCTCCCTTGCGGAATTTTCCGCAGTTTGGGCAGAGCTTAAAAGGAAACGGCTTAGGTTTACTTATTCTCAAGAATTTTAAACTTAAACGCAATTAGAGCAATTCGCACAGTTGTACATAAAATAATCCATTAAAAATATCTTAATAAGCTTGTTTAAAAGAACAAGCAAGAAACGAGGGGGAAAAGTGCAGCAGAGAAACATCAGCTGCGCTCCACAATTACCGGTTTTTACCCCTTTTACCGCCAAAGCGTTTCAGTATGGTTGTTCTGTTTTTGTTGAAAACAATATCGGTGGCGAGGAAACCATCGATGTTTTTCAAACTCCACTTAGTATACGAGAAGCGAACTAATGAGGAATAGAAAATAATCGAAGTTGCTTGGTTTGTGTTTTACTTTTTACCCTTTTTTTTCTCATTGGGGTAATAAACATGGATACCCTCCATCTGAGAAGAACGGAGGGTAATGACGGAATCCTACTAAAATCCCACTGTTCCTTCTAGTACATACCATGAGTCGGGGGTCCGGGAGATACTTGTACATTCGTCGCACCCCCGACTGGTATAAGCCCGCTATACTCGTAGAACTTTTGTTGGGAAGTGATGTAGGTTCTAGAGTGTGATGCAATTAAACGTTCATTTAGTGTCCACTGTCCTGGCGATGATTGTTCAGCGATTGGATTGCCCCTACGTTGGGCATTGTTGTAGCAGCCATATTAATTGCTGGTGCTTGATTTGTCTTTTTTATTTAATTTTTATATAACTGCGTAAATGATCTATGGATTATTAGCCTTATGGATAATTCTTATCATATTTGCTTCTGACATAACTTCATCTGCTTAAATTTAATTCATTGTCCTATTTAATTATTTTTTTATTTTGCTTTGTACTTTTGACATTAATTGAATTGATCTGAAATTTATTTGTTACCTACTCATATTTTTGCGTCTTAAAATTAACTTTTACTTTTAAGGAATTTAATAATAATTGTTACTGAGTAACGAATAGGTATTGAATTTTGTATGGGACAGTTGATATTTTTTTACCACATCTTTATAATTCATGCTGTATACAGGTTAAACAAAAAAAAAATGTAAGCAGCTGTTATTTTGACATTACAAACAGACATTTCATTTTTATTTATTTATTTATAGAAAAATTATTATTAATTATTATTTGGATAAAAAAAAAGTCTAAAAGATTTTCCTACTCAGCGTTTACGAATAACATGTACCTACAAATAATCGTTCCAATTAAAAACCTGAACCCGTTAACAATGAACAAAAACACCCTTTGAACTAACCCTAGTGGTCAAAACAACCTAAAATCATTAAAAAAAAAACATTTTCAACAACAACAAAAATCAGCTGCAAAGTTGAATGAACAGATCAATTTTCAAATCACCCGTAATTCGGCTATACAAATTTTTCTCCCCGAATTTAGCATGCTTGAACGAAGTCACAGACAAACATCAATTCAAATCAAGGAACCCCTCGTGTTGCCTCCGTGGTCGGTTAAATGGCTTGGAATTATATATTCAGCTATTTAGGGGAGTTTATTGCTTATAGCTTTAATATACTTAAGTATTTACTTCCATGTATGTGAAGAGAGGTTAAAAATTCTGGAGCACATTTTCTTATAAATACAGCTGTGCGCAGACCTAGTAAAAACAGTTTCAAAACAAAAATTTACCAACAAGACTGTTTTGCTGTAGTGTTCGTTCTTTCATCCATACTTCCATACCATATTTAATATCATAAATGTGAAAGTAACTCTGCCTATCTTTAGCTATAAGGAAATAAACTTTTGATTTTGTAGTGTGCAAAACACTAAACCCTGTTACAAAACCCTGTTTACATAAATTATCTGAATTTGAGACTTTGGGTATAGACCCAAAGTCTCAAATTCAGATAATTTATGTAAACAAAGGGGATACCATAACAAACAAATATCTTCGTAATGATAATTCACATAAAATGGCGAAAAAAGAGGTTTCATTTTCTTTTAAGTACTGATTTTAAGAAATAATAATTATACCGTAATTGTTTTTTAAATGAAATTAATTAATTAAATTTTCGGTTTTAAACAAAGTTATTAAAAAAAGGAGATTTGCTGGTATAAAATATTTTATGATACTGGTAACAATGCAGGAGATCCAAACATTTTCAAATTTTTTACATCTTCAACAACACTAATATTACAACTCTCATTCATAGATTCATATTTTAAGTAGCTTAGCTATCCACATTTTGGATGAAAACGGCTGTAATCTGTTTCGAGTGGAAATCGATTTCGGGAGGCCTACGTCTAGCACTGGACTGAAAAGGGCTGATTATGACGATCATATGCCGTGTCTCCGACATACTACACAAAACATTGTTTGACAACGGTATTTTGTTTGCAGTTCCTATAATTAATTCACTTTAATTTTAGCGATGACTATTTACAAAAAAAAAATATGATAAAATGTTTTGTGCCACTGTCCTGTCATTTTGACAGTGACATTTCTTGACATTACTTTGCTTACATACATTATCTGAATTAGAGACTTTGGGTATAGTTTGCAAGTCACAATTTTTGTGTAAACAGTATTCAAAAATTTATTTTAGTGCATGGGCATTTTAAGCTTAAAGTTATCTGATATGATAACCTTAAAAATTTCGTGTGGGAGTCGCAAAGAAACTGAAAACGATTTTTGAGATAGAGACCCCAAGTATAAACGGTACTTATGAAAAAAGCATAACAATTTTTGAAATATTTCTATCTCTCTGTTTGTTCCGGCTAGCCTGCGAAACGGCTGGACCGATTTTGACGGGACATTCACTGGCAACGGCTATCGCTGATGTTCTAGGCAGTTTTAGGCAGTGTTTTAGGCAGTGGTGTTCTAGGTTGTCTGTAAAAGATCGCTTTTAGCGATAAGACCGCCCATTGTGACACCCTATGTAACAGTTCTACATTTATATCTGTAATTTTTATGGTGTACATAATAAAGAGTATTCTATCTATCTATCTATCTAACTATCTAGGCAGTAACTTAGGTTACTTTTATTTTATTTTATAAAAAGCTACGAGGGAAGCCGCGGACAGCTGTCGGACATAAGACTATATTTTTGCTTAGGTGTGTGTAGACTAAATTGTAAAAACTTAGTAGTCGGCTAAAAAAGAAGTTGTTCAGGCTTCAATAATTTGATGATTACATTCAAATAATGTATTAATAAATCTATATTATTACGATATCGAGCATTTTCGTAAAACGAACATTCGTAGAAAATAAAGAATAACTGGAATATTATTACTGAGAAATTGCTCCACTACCCAAAATACACATTGAGTAATTTTACTTATTTATTTCACGTGCGTAGTAGTCACAGACAAATCCTTAGAATGTAATTTAGATTCTACTACGACGCATGACAAATAGTTATTGGCTGATGTTATTTATTCAAAGACAAATTTGTGGTCTCCACACCTTGGTACTTTGGTAGGAAATTCTCGGTAACAGCACAGAGTAAAGAAACGGAACAGAGACAAAGTTTTATACAACCGCGCTAGGATAGGTACACTAATACAAGCATGAGGCGCGTGGCGGCTTCGTCGCGTACGAAGAGAAACCGATTTATACCGGCTCGGCCAGTTGAATCGCTCAGGGGAGCGCGTACGCGTCGCGCGTTGTGTTTGTTTACGTTTGACGTTTTAATTTAATAATAGCACATGAGTATATAATATTAGTGTTATAAGAGGTGTAAACATGGTTTACGGTACTGTATGTATGCATAATAGTAGAAGGAATAAAAACATACCATTTTTGAATAAACAAACTTGATTATAATATATTATTTTCAATTATAGTAGACTAGCGTTTGCCCGCGGCTCCGCTCGCGTGGATGTTGGTGATCGCGTAAAAAAGTAGCCTATGTCCTTCTCCATATCCCAGGCTACATCTCTGCCAAATTTCATGACGATCGGTTCAGCGGTTTAGGCGTGAAAACTTAACATACAGACAGACAGACATAGTTACTTTCACATTTATAATATTTGTATAGATAAATATATTCCTCATACCTCAACATCGAAAGAAAACTCAACCTGATGGTCTAAAAAAGTTTTGGTATTGATCGTAAATGGTTTAGTGGTTTTAAGTAAGTGGCACAGAATAGTTTTAACCTACCTATCTCGTAAACGGTGCGTTCATGATCAAAAATAACTTTTTTTTTACAATTGATGCCAGATCATTGGTGTTTATGATTTGAAATACGGAGTTAATCCTTAATTTATAAACATATTATTCAATCACTATTTAACGAATAATTATTGTATACTACGGTCGGCTATTAATAATTGAATAATCCATACTAATATTATAAATGTGAAAGTAACTCTGTCTGTCTGTCTGTCTGTCTGTCTGTCTGTCTATCTGTCTGTCTGTCTGTCTGTCTGTATGTTACGTTTTCACGCCTAAACCGCTGAACCGATCGTCATGAAATTTGGCAGAGATATAGCCTTGGATACGGAGAAGGACATGAGCTACTTTTTTACGCGATAACCGACATCTACGCGGGTGAAGCCGCGGGCAAAAGCTAGTATGTTTATAAATTGAAACACGTAAGCTGAATAACGTTCCGTTTATTTAGTTTTATCCTCCTGTGCCAACTCTACTAAAATAGGTATTAATTTTGCATGCTCTTTAGGAGTTTTGTCTCTGTTCCGTTTCTTTACTCATGTGGTAACAGCCCGGAGTCTGAAAGTTGGCGGTTTGATACCAGAGTGCCTCGGAAAGCACGTCAAGCCGTTGGTGCTGGGCCTCACTTTTTTCCGGTCGTGTCATAGTCCCATCAGACTATAAGTGTAAGGTAAGACTTAGTGCACCTGTGCACACACATACACTATAATTACGTACCACGTCGATGTCTATGTAGATGTAACGTAATTGGTTGTAGATATAAGTTGTTCACGCTACCACAAAGCTATAACATATGAGTCCTCTTCAAAATCCAACCGTGATGCCAGTCCCTTTGCCTAACATCCGAAATCGTGATTGAAAACGTATTCAAGCGTCGATAGTTTTTATTTTAAAACTTGTGTCAAACGAGTTTCGGTTGGTGAACGGCGGAGCGAAATTGGTTTTCCACTTTTGAGCCCACGTTTCGTATCGGCCTGTTTTGTTTTCATTCGTTAAAACTGACGCCCGAGTATGTCAGCGCATTGTCGGGCGTACGGTGCTTCGTTAAAGAGACTTGGGAATTAAATGTCGGCTGTGCGGACTTTTTTTAATGAAGGTCAGAGGGGAAGCGGATAGTACCAATTATTGGGAGCAGTTGATGATGTTGAGAGTACTGGTGTATGAAAATAATGTAGATCATTACGCTTGACGGATGCAGTGCAGATTTATCATTATTAGCAGACAGAAGGACCCTGCTGCATAATCTCTTGACGTAATCCTTCAGGGGGCAACGCAGATGACAGTATTTTTGTGCGAAAGAGTCTCTCATTTTAACCCACTGTCAAAAAGGAGGATTCTATGTTCGTTGTGTATGTTTTTTTTTTTTTAATGTATGTCCGCCGATTTCTCCGTCAATTGTGGACCGATTTGTTTTTTTTTTTTTTAAAGGAGCGTATCCTTACAAATAAAAACTTTAATTTCGTAAGTCTGTGGCATAAAAAGATTTTTTTTACATTCAGTGTTTTTTTTTTTTGGAAGTCGGTAGTTATTTTTATTTTTTTGTAATAAATTATAGAGGTATGAGGAACAGGGTGTAAAGTTCGCTCATACCCTATAGTAAAGGGTGGATCCTCTGACCAGACGAGTGTTGTGTCTGGGGGGCAACTGCCCGACGGTTGATGTCGGGATGTTGTATTATATGCTAGTCGCGCGGTAAACTCTGATTGCGCGATGCAGGATTTGTGACGTCAGGTCCTGATGCGTAGTTCGCATGTGGCGTTGTAGATACTGCCACAAAGTTTTTTTATTTTACGAATTCTGGGTTTTTGGCTTAAGTATAACCTTTTAAATATTTTTTTTTTCTGTGACATCCATGCAAATTTTTGCTCATCATGTGTACATACATATATGTTATCCATTTCGATATTGCGGATTTGCTGTCTAAGTTCAAATCAGTGTTCACAATACACAGCAAAAATTTACAAGCTACCTTTGCCAATATCCACCACAGTCTACCCAAAAACACTCTACAGGGTGAAATTGAATTCATGGGCATCCTCTTAAGGGGTCAATATACTCATCATTATGAACAACTTTTACTTTGGAACCAACCCTGAAATCACGAAAAACGAATCAGCTGTTCTCTGCATTTATGATCGAATAGCTCGTCAACATGTAGGGAACAGCAGATTTTTTTTTTTTTTGAGATTTCTGGGTTGGTCCCATAGTGAAAGTTATTCATAATGATGAGTACAATGACCCCTTAAGAGAATTTCCATGAATTCAATGTCACCCTGTATACCAAAAGTGAAACTGTCCAAATGCAGTACCCACTTGTCCAGCCCTATATAATCTGTGTCCGGTATTTATTTCACATTGTAAACGCATAAATTTAAACGATAGTGTTCCATACTGAACAGTATCGGTCCTTTACAGATCACTGAATGTGCTCCAGTTACGGCCCGGTTTTATTTTGTTTTAATGGCTCTCGATGTTGGTTGTTCCCTGTAGGGTTAGAAAATGTTGTTATTGAAATCGTGATGTTCCCTAGTAATAACTGTATTATCTCCTACTCGGGTTCTCCGTTTCTTCTTCTCTTTGATTCGTCCTGGTTTCTTCAGCGGGGGTCATTTTATCATTACGTAATGATTTCTTGCGTCATGCGCGGTCTTTTAAAGGTGAATTCGGCAGCTTGTTTCCTAAAAAAATTATTCTTAGGGTTAGAAAATGTTGTTATTGAAATCGTCATTTTCCCTAGTAATAACTGTATTATCTCCTACTCGGGTTCTCCGTTTCTTCTTCTCTTTGATTCGTCCTGGTTTCTTCAGCGGGGGTCATTTTATCATTACGTAATGATTTCTTGCGTCTTGCGCGGTCTTTTAAAGGTAAATTTTGCAGCTTATTTCCTAAAAAAATTCTTCTTGCATCTCGACAATCATTCCATTAGGCAGCCATTCCAGCATCCTAAGAACATTATACGACAAGGTGGATAGCCCCTTTATTAGGCACTGGGTGCGGAGGCACGTGCCAACATGTGTTGAGCCACGATGCTATTAGTTTGTAAGTTTTACTAACATAGTTTTTTAAGTTGTTACTAATAATACTATATGGATTGTGTGTATTTATATGTGTGATCCGCAATAAATGAAAATAATAATTAGGTATCTCTCCAGTCCTTGCGAGTAGGTATTAGAAAACAAGTACACACTGTTAATGTCGACGGCACGGTTGGTGAAGTGGTTCGCTGCGTGTCGCAGGTTCGATTCCCGCACAGAACAAATATTTGTATGACCTACAAGTAGTTGTTCCGGCTCTGGCTGTTTGTCTATGTGAGTTTAAGTGTTTGTAAACGCACCCACAATACAGGAGAAATTCCTAGTGTGGGGCAAGGTTTTGGTTCAAAAAAAAAAAAAGCTTAATTTTAAACGATGTATTCTAAAAAGTACTTAAAATAGAGAATAGGTAAATTAAAAAAATTATAAGGCTGCTGATGCGCACAGAAAGGTCGATTTAGAGATTAACGAAACAAAAACACGCAAACTATTAAAAATTTCAATCGTAATGATTTTTAGAGCGCTTAGGAGCGGAAAGCACTTTGCAAGCGACAATGAACTAGGCTATGGCAGCCGTCGGACCCGTCAGTGTCAAATGTCAAACGCAGTGCCTGGCGCGGCCGGTATATCGAATCATGGCTGTATTTGCCTCCAAACGGGGGCACACTCCCACCAAATGGTTCTCACTGTAAAATAGGACAGTAAAAATAACTCGACTAGGCACAAAACTTAAACTACAATATTTGAAAGCATAGTATAGAGCCCGCCATTTTGAATTACTGTGACGACATTTTGAATCAAAAAGAATTCAGCGACACTTAACTTTTTTACCGGGTGGACACAACTGAAATTATGACTAGAGATCGGATATTCGGATGCATATTCACCTAAAGTTGAGATGTTTGCTAATATGGAAAGCGCTTTTGTATCGAATAAATCCCGCGGTTCCGGTGTTTTATTTTTTATTTTAACTAACACACACCACCCTTACTCTTACACCCTACATACACATATTTGCATAGGGGGTTAAAATAATTTTAAATAAATATGCATCTGTATAGCTATGCAAACTAAGAATACCGGGTATATATATATTTTTTTTTTTAATAAATAATATTTTTGATGTCACATTCACACTATACACCCGACTTGTTATGCATTGCCGATATTCCTGGCATCACGGGATATTTTCTTACAAAAAATATATTTTAAGAAGCTGCTTCCATACTTTCATAGCTAAAAATTAACTTTAGGTAAATATGCATCCGATTATCCGATCTCTAATTATGACGGATATTCTTGTTCATTTCCCATATTTTTGGCATTCAGTGACACCATTTTGAATCCCAGTAACGTCATTTTGGATCTAAAAGAATTCACCGACACGTCATTTGTTTTAACCGGTTCAGTAGTTTCGACTACACAAAGGTAAAAAACTACATTCTTTTCATTCTGACTTACGTAACCCGAAAGATTTATAACCCTTTCTTTCAAAATAGGACAGAAACAAATTCAAACTGAACATTATTATTATAGCACTAGCAAATATCTTATAACATATTTCCTAGACAGAAAATTCGTACGAAAACTTAACATAGTGATCAGACGCGTGATTCGGCATAAAATATGTGCCCTACCCTCCATATTAAAATAATATCGGTCCACAAACGCTAGGATTTACCAAATAGTATTCCGTTAGCACAAACAAACCATAAATTCGGAGATTTAAAAAGCTTTTATCTCTTTGTTTGCCTGCTGTTTGGCGCAATACCATGTTGAATATAAAAGTTGTGCTTAAAATATCATGCCTCAATGTGGGATACGCTTAACTGCGATTTCTGATATGAATATCTTAAACCTGAGCTGGAAATCGTGAGATGTATGGCTCGTATATCATATTGGTAGTAGCGATAACATTTTGAGAAAAGGTATTTTTGGTTACCGTTATTCTTAGGAACGTTTGTGAGATTTTGAATCAAATCGCGCATGCTCATTGGTTGATTGATCGCATTTGCCGGTGTGCTGCCATGAAATGGAATGTGGCCAATCAGCGTATTCCATTTAAGGACTTATACGCATACAGTGCATTCCGTGTGCCTTGTAAAATGATTAATTACTTCAACAATAAATAGTTTTTTATGTGAATACTTTAAAATGAATGTGAAATTAAGGTCATATACGAAAAAATACCTCTCTACCATACATTTCAGTACGAACGAACTACCAGGCAATAATAAGTTGAAGAAGTATTAAGTGGCAGATAAGGAGAGCAAAAAGCGACGATAACAGCAGGGACGTCGTTTAGCGTTATAGCCCAACTTCTAACGAGCTGTCATAATGTAGGTACCTATTTACTTGACTCACCTCCAAGAGTGCTTTAGGTAAAAATGTACTGTACGAGTGGTATCGTAAAATCTTATGATGTTACCTCCTTGCTTCGTCTGGTCTCCTGGTACCGAGAAGGAAGTGTTTAAGTATATAGAACATTCTTAAGCCACGGTAATGTGGAGTGTTTAGATAGATAATGTGTGTTTTCTGGGTTAATTCGTGTTTGTGAATCTTGATGAGAGAAGATTTTGGTTTGAGTGCAATTTTGTTGCGATGTTTTTCGATTGCGAAGTATTTTATCTACCTATTTCTACTCATATTACTCTATGAAAGTTTAATTGAGTCATAGATTTTTGTAAACTTTGTGGCCCCAACCTCTGGTCTCCGGAGGGGAGTGATGAGGCGGCATCTGGAACGCCACATGCGAACTACGCATCGAAGACCTGACGTCACAAATTCTGCATCGCGCAATCAGAGTTTACCGCGCGACTAGCATAATATACAACATCCCGACATCAACCGTTGGGCCCACCAGACACAACACCCGTCTGGTCGGAGGATCCTCCCTTTTCTATGGAGGATGAGTGAATTTTGCACCCTATTCCTCATACGTAGGCCTTTCATCAATTACCAGTTACTTAACAAAATAGAAAACCAATTCAACATATCTACAGTCTACTAGGCCTTCAACGTTCTCACATTCACAAAATAGGAAATATTCTATATAAAGAAGAAAAAAAATTACTAAATGACATGGTTGCCACAACTACAATAACAAATCCGAATCAGTACTGTTTACTTAAATTATTTCCACAAAAGCAACTAATAAAGAGTTGAAATTACAATTGTAGGTATATAATTTCAAATAACATGCCAACTTGCTGAGCTTGACTCGGTGGAAGGCAGAGCTAAGAGGCTCATTGGCGACGTAAAACTAGTGGTTGCCAAGCTTCACAGCTTGGCTTATCGCCGCAAGGTTGCCTGCTTGTCGGTCTTCTACAGATTTTACTTCGGTGAGTGTGCCTATGAACTCCACGACCTCATTCCACTGGCCCCCTTCTACCATCAGACATCTAGACGCACTGCAAGTTACCACCCCTACCTAGTTGATATTCCACCAACTCGCACTAAGCGTTTTCAAACGTCTTTTATAATGCGCACAGCAAAGGAGTGGAACTCTCTGACTGCGTCTGTTTCCGAACGCATACAACCCTAATCTATTAAAAGTTAGAGTGAACAGGCTTCTTCTGGGTAAGCTCACTCCATCGTCGACTTTGTCTCTGTCACCTCTGACCTAGACTAGAGTCAAGAGCAAACTCATCGTAAAATAAAAAAAATAATGTCGTTAATCGACTGACCTGTAGTAGTCTTACAACTAGCATCTAAAACCACGCGAAGTTTAGTGGAAGTGTTATCTTCGCGAACTATCCCGTGATGCGGAATATAATACGAGGGAAGAGAATTGTCCTCGTTGTTGAAAACCGGACTCAAAAATCTTTGTTTATTTAGTCACGAATGAAGTTATTATAGGCGCCGCGTAACTTGAGCGATGCATCAAGTTTGCGTTCCAAACAATAGAAGCGTCTAAGTGCGGCAGCTTATGAGTCGCCTTCGGCCGCATAAATCCGATGAATGCGTAAAGCACAGATCCGGTCGAAGTGGCGGTGCTTGGGGGAGGCCTATGTCCAGCAGTGGACGTCTTTCGGCTGAAATGATGATGATGATGATGAATGTCAAATAATGGGATGATTATTTGATTATGTCAAGGAAGGATGTAAAAAATTAAAAATAAAATATTATTTGGGAGCAGTTAATAGACATTTACATGATTATGCCGTTAGTGAGTTCGCACGCAAAAATTCATATTTTTATTCCAGTACCCTTATTTCCATCATAACGAGAAATAAAAGAAGAAAATTAGGATGTCAGAAAAACAAAATACAGTCAACATAAAAAGACTTCTCAGTTTTCACCTAAAAAATTCGCACCTCCGAAATTTGGTTAATTTTAGTCTGTGACACTTAACAAAAAAAACAGACCAAATGCGTGTCGGACTACGCACAATGAAGGGTTCCGTAGTTGGTATTAATTTAACCCAAGAACAAACTTAACATTGTAGTTGAAAAACATGTTCTTCCATACTGAATGTATGAGAGAACATGTTTTTCAACTGTAAATGTAGGTTGGTCGACTATTACTCGTTAACATGTAAAGCCTACTTAGCTGTGATAGTTTTCCTTTTAACTTTGTTATATATCTACTAACGTGTTTTTTTTGACGTGACAACGTCTAATAAATCGATGAACGCCGGCTGAATGCACGAAAAAGGATGACTCATTGTCCCGTTACGCTCATTGTCCCGTTACGCCCCTTGTCCCGTTATGCTCATTGTACGCTTGCGCCGCATCAATGTTTTGTTATGACGTTGTCACGTTAAACTATCGTCCGTAAACCAACTTTATTTTACATATCCAAGAACAAAAATTAGCACTTTAAAGTTTAATATTACGCAAACGGATTCGCTGAATCGAAAAATGGTTTTTACAAACCTACAATATTTTTTAACGGCCTATCGAACGTGGGATTAACGAGGATAAAAAAATATCATCCCCACTTTACGTGTAACCAACCAACTTTACTTGTAGGGGAGGTCCCCCCTCCCCTACAAGTAAAGTTGGTGGGTGGTAAGCCCTAAATAAATGATACCTATATTTCAAGATTTTATTTTACCACTTTGTCGGCGTGATTTATATGTATACTCATACCAAATTACAGCTGTCTAGCACTAAGAGTCTCTGAGCTAAGCCACAGACAGACAGATAGACAGATATGGCGAAACTATAACTCACAAACGCATAATAGTGACACAATTGCATAATAGTAACACATTACATCATTGGCCATTTTGAAATTCTTTGCATCATAGTTTCTTTGGTGCATTTTGGGTGTACGTACGTCAAATAGTACGCTTCGAAATGTTGCCACTTCATAAAGCGCATAGATAAAATATTAAATATAAAGCGTAACACATTTTGTTGAGGATGATATTCTCATAGCATGTATAATTCCTTTTTCTTTTTTTTTTAAATTATTTTTATATTCTATCACATTTTAAATTAAATTAAATTATATTAATTTTCTTTAAGTACGCTGTACTGGTACAGCGTCTTAATAATTGTTTGCTGCACCGGACGACGTCATTACGTCAACGCCGGCTGTCACTGAAAACCAGCGCTGGGGCTCTATCTTGCATAGGGTCGCAGCATAATGCTGAGCGATAGCCGTTTTGCGTGGATGTGACGCATTTTCCCCCCACAGTTTTCTTATTTATTTTTTTTGTGTTTATGTTCTTTATTGCGTCATGTTTACCGCAAATAAACGTTTTTTCTTTCTTTAAAATCAAAAAAATCAAAATCAAAATATTTTATTTCACATAAACCTACATGGGCACTTATGAAACGTCAGAAGCTAGGTGCACGGTTCGAGTTAGTCGTTTCCTATGGAGAAGAGCCGGCAAGAAACTCCACGGTTACTCTTTTAAAAATAATTGGCTTTACAATATTATTAAATAACAGTGATAATAGGTATGGGAGGACAGTGTAGGCCTTTCAACAATTACCAGGTACTTAACAAAATAGAAAACCGCCAACAAATCTACACTCTACTAGGCCTACAACGTTCTCACATTCACAAAATATAAAATAATCTAAGTATATAAAATATTAATGACATGATTGATGATTTCTTTCTTCTTCATAAGGGTTCCTTGTTGATTACGGAACTCTAAAAAGTAGCGAAGAAGCTGTTACGTCATTGTCAGTGCTCTGAAGTAAGTTATTAACTTTTATACGTACTGTCAGAGAAGTGACAATAAAAATAAATTGCCAATTACGACTGACTTTATTATTAAGTCCAGCAATGTCTTTTTCCTTCATACATTTCATTTTTTTTGGGAAGTTCTTGCCTTTTTTCCTTAAATGAGTTACGGTTAGGTAAACTCCACTGGAGAACGGGCTTATTCTTTCGTGTTGGAACGAATTACAATAATAACTACGAGAATCCGTTTAAGATAACGGTTTTTTTTAGTTTTAGCCATTCAAATACACAAATAAATAAAATTGTCTAGCCGGATAAGTATGACGAGTTGGCCCCCAATTGGGAACCTATATCGAAACTTATGTTTTAAGATCGACTTGATGTCGAGTCTTTGGGGATTACCGATAGAAGTGAAAACTAATAACTTGTGAATTGTATAGTCGAGCTATTAGATTATTATTAACTTCGAGCGTTCGGTGACGATGACGCGAGTTCCATGATTTTTGTTCACCCAATAAGTACACATAATATACACAGTATACATATAGCTCATGGAAAGCGTTCGGTGACGATGACGCGAGTTCCATGATTTTTGTTCACCCAAAAAGTGCTCAACGCGCCTAAAGAAGTTTGCACTTCAAAAACAGAAATCATGATCCATAGATCATAAAACGACTACAATAAATTATAACAAAAAACCGGCGAAGTGCGTGTCGGACCACGCACAATGATGGGTTCCGTAGTTGGGATAAATTTATCCCAAGAACAAACTTAACATTGTAGTTGAGAAACATGCTCTCCTAATCCGATTGTATAGGGAGAACATGTTTTTCAACTGCAAATTTAAGTTGGTCGACTATTACTCGTAAACTTGAAAAGCCTACTTAGCTGTGATAGTTTTTCTTTTAACTTCGTTATATATAGGTACTAATGGCGTGACATTTGAATTTCTAACTACAACCGTTTAGTTAGTAGAGGGGGGAGACACTTGACTCTAACGAAAATTGGTACTTTAAAGCTTGATAAGTCACGAACGGTTTACTTGATCAAAAAACAGTCTTCCCAAACCCCTAATATTTTTGAAAGACCTATCCAACGATATCCCACACTATGGGAAGGACGACAAAAAAAAAAAATATCATCCCCACTTTACCTGTAGGGGAGGTACCCTAAATAATTGTTTTTTTTTTTTTTTTTTTTCAAAATTTTATTTTATCTCTTTTTTGGCGTCATTAACGTGTATACTCATGCCAAATTACAACTTTCTTGTACCAATAGTTTTTGAGCTAAGCCGTGGACAGACAGACAGACGGACATGGCGAAACTATAAGAGTTCCTTGTTGACTACGGAACCCTAAAAAATGCTGAAATTGTTTGATATCAGCTCAAACCGACCTAGAATAGAATTCATGTAGACAAGGTAATAGCTCTTCCGCAATAAACGTTCCTAATACTTTATGAAGGCACTAACAATTTCAATTTTGTCCCCAGGTACAGTGAATTCACTCAAATCGCTTCAGATCCACGTACCTAAAGCGGTGCTAACAGGCCACGACGCTGAACTACTGTGCTCCTATGAACTGGAAGGTGCACAGTTATACTCCATCAGATGGTATAGAAACATGATCGAGTTTTATCGGTTTGTGCCGAAAGAATCGCCTGCAACGAAGGTCTTCCCTGTGGCTGAAATTAAAGTTGATGTAAGTAGAATATCAGATTAATTTGTTATAACAACACCTGAACTTGAAAACTGATAACAAAAAATATTAAGACTGCGCCGAGTGCACAGTGGCGCCCTCATCGTTATTTCGGTGATTTATTTTATTTTAGAATGAAAATGCGTATACGTTATTATTACTACAAACAGTAGTTTTAAATTGTTGTTTTATTGTAATCATTAAAACGGAGCTTAGTGGCCACTATTTTCCGTTTTAATGATTAATGAATAGTCTTGTTAAGCACAACTTGACGAGCTTATTTTGTGCATTTTCATTCTAAAATAAAAGGAATCACTGAAATAACAATGAGGGCGCCACTGTGCGCTCGGCGCAGTCTTAACTAAACTAGTCGAGTTGTAGTTAATATTTGTAGTAACACCGCATTGGCGTTATAGCTGTTAAGGTGTTATGTACGTAATTTTGAATAAATAAATAAAAAAAAAAAAAAAAAAATTTTTTTGCAATCAGACTATGTGAAAATAATGAATGGTACGTAATATCTTAAACAGCCTTTTAAAGAAACGACGTATACTGAAGGAAAGAATTTATTCTCATAGAGAACACAAAGAGTTCACCAGTTCACTTCAAATAGTATTAGATATACAAGTAAGTCATGCAGTTATAAGGTAACATAATGACTTCGTGCGTCGACAAAAGGAAAACAAAATAATAATAATAAAATACTTTATTTCAGATCATGGTGTCCATTTTGTTAGTAACAATATTCTTATAGACTAGTGTTAGTAATACTTAAAAGTACAAATAACAAAACATAAAATGGTGCCGATTCCCTTGTACACAGACTAAACTAAATTTAAGTTCAGTGCATCCTTTTCTTTCTATTTCATTAAGAAAAGGACATAAGATAAATTTTAGTTTAGTCCTGTCAAATTAATCAGCGCCTGTCACTACTCCATACAAGTTTAGACGTGATTAAAAACTTGCCAACTAAAATTACGTCAATTTACGTCAAGCGCTGATTAATTTGACAGGACTAAACTAAAATTTATCTTCTGTACTTTTCTTAATGAAATAGAAAGAAAAAGATGCACTGAACTTATAGACTTGTTGAACTTAAATTTAGTTTAGTTTGTGAACAAGGGAATCGGAACCAATACCTATTTAAAACTAGGATTCCAAAGATTTAAATTCCATACAAAAGGTTAATTTATCAGCATACAATTTTTTTTTTCTAGCTTGTGCAGAACATAATTTTTTTTTTTTTTTTTTTATATTTACAAATTTTCATTAACAAACAATCGTATCTGGCAATTTATTGTACAATAACGCTCCTTCGTACAAAATATTTTTTCTTCCCGTAATTGGCTCTGAGTGGTCTGAGTTCGAGTTTATTGCGATTTCTAGCGTGGTTCTTTTTTTTGTTTCATCACAATTTGATGAATGGTTTAGGAACGCATAGAGGTCAAACATGCAAACAATTTTTATTGAGATATATAGATAGATAGGTACAAAAAATTGATCCGGTCCTTTAATGTACGGTGACCGAAAATGGATAAAGAAGAATATTTAATTATAGTTATTCTCTGCGGAAAATCTTGTGAATCGAACCAAAAAGATGTGGTTTTAATAATACAAATTTTCTCTAAACAGGTAGCAGCATCAGACCAAAACCGTGTGGTGTTGACAGAGGTGGACCGGACTTTGACTGGAGAGTACCAGTGTGAGGTGTCTGCGGACGCGCCACTTTTTCATACAGACATCAAGGCGGCCATGATGGTAGTAGTCGGTGAGTTGCTTAAACGTAATATTAAAATCGTGACAATCTAAGAAGACTGATCGATCGGGAGAAAATTGGTAGTCTGTAAAGTTGGTCTACGGACTATAGTTTAACGTGATAAAGTCCTAACAAAACATTGATGCGGTGCAAGCGTACAATGAGCGTAACGGGACATTTTCCTATGGAGAAGAGCCGACAAGACACTCAACGGTTACTCTTTTAAAAATTGGTTGTCCTTAAAGTTGGTTTACGTACGATAGTTTAACGTGACAACGTCATAACAAAACAGAACAAACGAGCGTAACGGGACAATGAGCGTAACGGGACAATGAGTCATCGTTTTTCGTGCATGCAGCAGGCGTTCATCGATTATTAGACGTTGTTACGTCAAAAAATTGATTTTACAATATTTTCAAATAATAGTGTCATTAGGTATGGGAGGACAGTGTAGGCCCTAACAATAAAATAGAAAAGTGCCAATAAATCTACACTCTACTAGGCCTACAACGTTCTGACATTCACAAATTAGAAAATAATCTATATAAAAGATTTAAAAAAGATATATATATATATATATATATATATATAATAAAAATAGCTTTTGCCCGCGGCTCCGCCCGCGAGTATGTCGGTTATCGCGTAAAAAAGTAGCCCATCTCCTTCACCATATCCCAGGCTATATGTTTGCCAAATTTCATGACGATCAGTTCAGCGGCCTAGGCGTGAAAACAGACAGACAGAGTTACTTTTGCATTTTAATATTAGTATGGATGAAAACCTATTTAAACCAAATGACATGATTACAATTACAGCAACTTCAAAATTGAAACCTCCCTCCTCCTACTATCTCATTTCCTATAATCCTCAGATTGGGCTTTGTCTTAAGCAAGACAAACAACATTATTCAAGCCTACACCTAATCCCAGCAGCTGTTCACAAAAAACTCTAAATTTTAATTCATTCCATTGAAAATTTTCGGGAGAAAATATGCAAAAGTCCTCCATCCAACATTTACATAAATAAATTGCAGTGTTTCCGTACCGACGGAAAATGTAGGGTTAATGTCTTGTAAAACAAATTTCTTTTAAATTCCTGCTCAGTTTCTCTGAATAATTTGCCAGCTTTTTGGAGAGTAATAAAAGGTACGGGTTATTTATTTAATAATGCTCATTTCGTTTTATTTTGTTTAATTAGGTCTGCTTCTAATCTGGCAATGCCAGGCGCAAACTCTTTGATTAACGACTTATGAACGAACTATTGTCCTATGTAAAGTGTAATGGACAAGTTGTTTAACTTTTAATTTTAATTAATAAATATATTTATTTATTTATTTATTTAATCTTCATGTACAATAGTGGTACATAGGCAGACTTAATGCACAAGGCATTCTCTACCAGTCAACCTTTGGGTTAAATATAAAGACATAGTGATAGGGTACAAAAATAATGTCTAAAATACTAACTTCTTGATTACGAGAATTTATATAGTTTTATTGATAATAATCACTACATATTATAAAACAAAGTCCTCCGCCGCGTCTGTCTGTCTGTCTGTTCGCGATAAACTCAAATACTGCTGCACCGATTCTCATGCTGTTTTCACCAATGGATAGCTTGGTTCTCTAGGAAGGTTTTAGTATATAATTTGTTATGTTTTTGTATGCATTTTTGTATGAATTAACGATATTTGTTGGAGGTGTCGGAAAAAAATAAGCCGTCTGGGAGCTTTCAACGAAAACGCTGTCTAAACCCTTTGAGATATAACAAAATAATGTATGGTGGAATTGTGTATCATAAAAAGGTCTTCAAAAAAGTCCGCGATGGCATATGTCTATCTCTTAAGGATAACATACTATATCCATTTTATTGACTTTTTGTAGGTATTTGTTTGCCGAATTTTACTCTTGGAAATACGATTACGATAACAATACGCTATAATATCAGTAGCTATTAGCCAAATTATGTTCGTAGATAAATAAGCTAGCTACTTACGTGTATTTCAAACAGTATACAAGAATATTTATCATAAAAACATTACTAAACACGGCGGCCTTATGATCAAAATTTGTGCATTCCAAAACTTTCGTTACTTTTTCACTGACATATTTATCACTTTTCGATAAACTAACACTCAATACGAAATCTACACTTATTTCTCAGTAATTCTGTATAAGATTATTCTAAGATTAAACCGTTTTCTCATTGAATCCATTACTTTACGCACGTATAACCTTGATGAATGTTTACATTAAGCATCGCGTCACACCGCCACACGACCCAGTGTTGCCAGTACCTGCATCGATTTTCGGACGATTCAGTAACTGAAATGGGACGATTTTTGGACAAAAAGGACGGCTAGAGAAATATTAATTTGTGTGAGTACTGTTGTATTTTTAGGACAAATAAAAGGTGAAAAAAAAAAAATATAAGATATTCAAGATTTTAATTTTGTTTTTTGCATGTCTTTGGTCGGCTCAATCTTCACGACATCCTTAATTCCTGAACTCGCGAACTCGCAAAATGAAAACTCAATTTCAAATAAAACACCGACGAGCAGCGTAGTAACTCTCGTACGTAATGAATTCAGCTGAATAACCGAATGGTTGTGGTTGTTTGTGTGCATGGAAGGTACAGGCAAGCGATACGGATCACTGCGCGTGAAAAAAGGATGGCTGGCGATATTTGCCAGCACCTGCACCAGCAGTGGTCTGAAATTGCATTCACACGCCGCGCGTTTCGTTTACTTAAAGTTTTACGCATTTTTGTAATTTTTAAAACTGCGTTTTATTATTTGCATTTTAAACGCGTTTTTGTAATAAGAAAGTAAATGATTGTATTATAGTTGGCTATTTGAAAAGGGACGGAAAAGGGACTGAATATATGAACGGACATCGAAGGGACGTAAAGATGTCTAAACGGACAAAAATCGTCCCTTTTGGGACGTTCTGGCATCACTGAACGACCACAGAGTATAGACGTATTTTGTTTTCTTTTTTCGTTCGTTTAGTGGTGTTCCCGCTAAAATGTCAACCGGTCAATTATTAGTCGATTAATCGAATTCTACATCCAGATCGTGTTGCAAGTACAAAATAAATGTCTAATATTTCGTCCAATTGCGAACGTGACCCTGAGAAAAGTTAGTACTTACGTGATTTATTCTAAAATTATTATTTGTGTCGCAATTTTATTTCGTGTTGTATTTGGTACAATTGATTGCTTTAAGAATTTGAGTGAAATTTCGTATTTTGATTTTGTGTTTGTTATCTTTAGGTAAAGACTCATTCACGTTCAGAACATAAGTACTTTTACTATATTAAATCATTTGTTTCGGTTTCTATTCACATAGTGTTCATGAAGAAACCATAAAACCATAGTTATTATTGTGAAATGTTAAAAGTTTGATGTCAAGCTCGATAGATGGCGTTGACGTCGAAATAGATCTCGCTATGGTTTCGTTACCGCGATTTGGTTGGGGTCTCGCAATTTTAATTAAATATACCAGCTTAGATCAGTACACAATTGTGGTTTTATTTTCAACCCTATTAGTGTGCACATTAGTTCGATAGTTCAACTCATTACCAGCTCGGTAATAAACACATAGTGAGTCACATTAAAATTAATATTAAGTTAGAATTTTGAGATATAGCCTGGGATATGGAGAGGGTAGTACATAGGGTACTTTTTTATGCGATAACCGACATCCACGCGGGCGAAGCCGCGGGCAAAAGCTAGTACACATATAAAAATAAAATAAACTAATAGATATTTTAACAAATACCACCTAATAATAATTACTATGACTAGACTATTATTTGAGAGTTATTTAGTCTGACTTGTGTAGTGGTTACGAACTTTTCTTTTAAAAATAAAAATGTTTTCAACTTTTTTATTGCCAAAAGGCATTCCAGAGCTTTATAGTAGAGATAGCGTAAGAATTTGACATAAAACCGGTACGGTGTCAAGGAATAATTAATCTATTGGTCAAACACATTTATTAAGTGAAAACTTCATTAGCCGCGTTGAGCACCTTTTGGTAGGGAAAAACTTATGAGTACGCGTCACCAATGAGCGCGAAATACTCGTGACATGTTGCGCCAAACTGGCTGTGGATGCTGGTGACAAGCGTGATATAGCGATTTAAAAATTCAAAAAAAGAACACAGTTATTCCAAAGTTTTGAGTTTTAACTTCCGTCGGCAGTTCTTATGACATTCAATATATTTTTTTTTAACACATATCGGAGAATCTCTTGGCCTTCATATCATTCTCAGAGATAATAAGGCCAAAGGTGGAAGCGAGCTTCACCCGGAATCCTCAACCACAGAGGAACTGGCTATCTTACCTCTAACTGCCGAAACACAACAATGCTGTTAACATTGTTGTTATGGCGGACTTAGAACAAGCCCTACCACCAACCAAGCCGACCAAAAGATTTTGCCCCCGACCTTTGGGTCTGAGACAGGTCTTACCATTACACCACAGAGGCGGTTTTATAATGTCACCTGTCCTGAGGAGTCAGACTTTATTGCATCCAAACCCATTCATCATTTTTATTCCATGCCTCTTTGCATTTTATACAGGGTGGATTTTTGAGACGGGGCAGTAAGAGTGCCCCACCTTATCCGTTGTAGTTACAAAAAAAAACAGTTTCAGGAGACTGTCCTTATTTTTTTGAGACATTTTGATCCCCATTCAAAGAATTTGAAAAAAAAAAACACAGCAAGAAAATAGGCCATTTTCACAATAACGTGTTTTGATGCCAATCCATCCTGTTTCTTATAAGGATCAAAAAACTCTATTGGACTAATTAAGGTTTGATTATTAGAAAAGTCAGAAATCGCAAAAAAAAAACTCGCCATACATTTCGTAGGAAATGGCATTCCAACTCACTTTTTTATGATGGATAGACTGGCCACTACTATAAAAAACAAAATTAAAAAAAAAAACGATCACTTAGGTTAAGCTACGCTTGCTGCGGTTGTTCCGAGGATGGGTGACCATCTTTACACACCATGCCTCGGAAAGTACGTTAAGCCGTAGGTCCCGGCTGTCATTCGTGGATCTTTGACAGTAGTCGACAGAAGCCCGAAACTGACAACCAGTCTAACCAAGAGGTATCGATTACCCAGTAACTAAGTTGTGGAGGTCAGATAAACAGTCGCTGGTATAAATATATACATTCATTCATTTTAGCTGAAAGACGTCCACTGCCGGACACACTGAACCGATGATGCCGATGATTTAACTGTATAATTTTTATGATAGGTATTAATTTTATTTTCTGTGATTAAAATTTTTAGGAAAATCATATAAGTACAATGTTTGTAATTATGTGAGAACCATGTATCTATCGCATTTATTAATTTGTCTGTCCTTCACTTTTCATCCTTTTTACCTATTGTGGTATAGAAATTTTTATTCTAGGTACATGGTCCTCACATAATTATTAATTAATGTATACAAACAATTTTTAACATTTTAAAAGAGTAAGTATGGACTTTCTTGCCCATTCTTGAAATAAACGATTTGACTTTGACCAAAACGGTGGGGGGGGCGATTGCCATAATCGCCAGGCTTGGAAGGCGGGTTGGCAATCGCAGTATGGTTTTAAAAATGCATAGAGAACGCTGCTGCCCATTCTCTAGTAAGTCCCTTAGTCGCCTCTTACGACACCCACGGGAGGGAATATATATAGACTAGTATTCAGCTTCATCCGGTTAGTATGTTTTTTTTTTGGGTTGGTCCTATTGCAGTTAGCTGAAAGCTTTCACTAACCGAGCGTTGGCGGAGCCAGAAGGGCCTCTCACCAGTTAACAAAAATTACACAGCTAAGGGCGTCCCATAGTGGGACTCGAACTTAGGCTTAAGGCGCTACTGACCACTGAACAAGAGGGGACTTGTTCTATCTGGTTATTATTATTAGGGACGGTGTTTACGATTACTTGCTACGTGCGGGCGGGCAGGTTCAAGGACACCAGCCGACCAGCCGATCCCAATATAGTCAGGAAAAGGCTGGGCAGATGATGAATTGATCGCTAGTCATTTGTTAATATATTTTCTATCATTCAATCAAAACTGGAAACAACTGCCACGGAATAATCATTCACATCGAACTCCACCAAATTATGTAGTTTCAAACAAAAGCCTCCTGTTATCAGTGAGAAAGGGCTGTGCGCCATCTGCCACCGATATCCTTTCAACAAACCTTTTATTAGGTTCTCTGAAATATTGCATATTCACAATACAGCTGGCTTTTTGTCGGCAAAAATAACCGACCGGTTCGATTTCAATGAGAGAGCACGGGGCTTTCAGTTTTCACCAATCTGTAAACGCAGGCCGAACGCAGATGGTCGCTTTTTGTCTGACTGTTTTTAGGGTTCCGTATGTTCAAATGAAAAAACGAAACCCATATAGGATCACTTGTGTGTCTGTCTGTCCGTCTATCTCAGCCAATTTGCTCCGAATCTAACTGACCGATTAGGTTGAAAGGTACAATTATGAATTTGTGTGCCCCAGACGTGTAACGTAAATAAATTCATTTTTAATATGAGGGTCACTTTTGGGTGGCAAATAAAAAAATAAAAAGTTTTGCAAACTTGACATATCAAATGAAAGGGTTTACAGTGAGGGTCTTAATTATTTTATCATCATGGGCTTTTTTGAGGATGGTACATCATCAAATGACCCCTCCCGCTCTGGGTGGAGCGGAAGGAAGTCTCAGACTTTTATTGACTAAAACCAATTTCTTTGAGGCGCGCGTGGAACACGTACGTGCCGTCCGGCACGGGCCTGGTCCTGATCAGACGGTGAACTACCCATTACTCACCGCTCGCAGGCCCGCGCCTACGGTGGCCGGGAGTCGTCACGCGGCTCCCGACGCCCGGAACGTCTACCGCAGCGGCTGGGACGGGAGGCTCACTCCGCTCTCTCCCTCTCCCATCCCGCCACCTCCTTCACTAGCATGATTCCCTCTTGCCCCGGACCATGGCTTGAAACAGGGCCGGGCGCGAGAGGTGGCCACCGCTGCCGATATCATTATGGGTATGGAACAGTCAACAGTGCGCAAGCGGCTTTGTTTGGGTTATAAAACGAACAAAAAAAGAAAAGTGTTCAGCTTATTTTAAAAAGCCAAGATCTTACTATTCTTTATCAATATCAAGGATCCTTTTAGAAAAAGCTATAAAATTCTGGAAAGCTACAATATTTCTATAGAGATGGCAACAGTAGGTACCTATTTTAATGAACTGTTAAAGATTTACTCAGAATTTCAATATATGTATGTATTTCGAAGAATTGTTATATTTATAGAATAGCAAATCGCTTGTTGGAGCTTATTATCATTTCCCCGAAATGCTCAGCTCAGTAAACTCGTTATTCCTATGCGAACATTTTTAGTTTGGTAAACTCAGAAAAAATATTTTGTATGCAAATTGAAACCCTAAGTCAATTTGCGGTATTGTAGCCATTTCATGCAATTGATAAAGACTGAAAATTGTGATTTGCGCGACGGTCTTCAGAGTGGCTGGTAGCAGCTGGATGCTGAGAATCGAGCTGAATGGCGTGCAATTGGAGAGGCCTAGGAGGATGATGGATACATGATTCTAGATCGCCCAGGATAAAAAAAAATCGTCGGTTTAAAAAAAACCGGCCAAGTGCGTGTCAGACAACGCACAATAAAGGGTTCCGTAGTTGGGATGAATTTATCCCAAGAAAAAATGTAACAATGGTGCCGATTCCCTTGTTCAAAAACTAAACTAAATTATAGTTCAGTGCATCTTTTTCTTTCTATTTCATTAAGAAAAGGACAGAAGATAAATTTTAGTTTAGTCCTGTCAAATTAATCAGCGCTTGACGTAAATTGACGTAATTTTAGTCGTCAAGTTTTTAATCACATCTAAACTCGTATGGAGTAGTGACAGGCGCTGATTAATTTGACAGGACTAAACTAAAATTTATCTTCTGTCCTTTTCTTAACGAAATAGAAAGAAAAAGATGCACTGAACTTAAATTTAGTTTAGTTTGTGAACAAGGGAATCGGCACCATTGTAGTTGAAAAACAAGTTCTCACATACATTCCAACTGTAAATGTAAGTTTGTACGCACAATATTGAGAGATTTACCATGTTATTTTAAAATCATAGACTTCTTATAGGTTTTCTTATTATACACCGTGGCGTTTTAGTCGTCTTACAAAGACAGCCCACTTCATGTATCCAATGATTACTAATGATTCATGTAAAAAAAAAATGCTTTTTTAACATTTGATTTTTGTTTTTTTTTTTTTTGTTAATTATGACGCATGACATCGTTTAAAACACCCTGTTATGAGTACAGTCAGAGCCTTGTGTTACAAGGGCGCCGCAGAATGGAGCGGCGACATCTTTATCAGAGTTCATTCACCCTAACGCAAAAATGTGTTTCTTACTATTGCAACTTAAACTCAATCTAAATCCATTCTGCGGCGCCCTTGTATCACAAGGCTCGGACTGCACTAGTAACAGGCTATTTTGAACAATGTCATGCGTCATAATTAAAAAAAAAAAAAACAATTGTTCAAAAAAAATTTTTTTTTACATGAATGATTAGTAGTTATTGGATACATGAAGTGGGCTGTCTTTGTAAGACGACTAAAATGCCACGGTTTATATAAGTAATAACTGTTTTCTGTATATTTTTTTTTTTTTTCAAGATTTTAGGCTCAGTAGTTTCGGAAATAAGGGGGGAATGGTCAATGTCATCTATTTTCTTAAATAAATTTAAAAGTATTTATTTCAGTCACAAATTGCAAAACTTTTTTTTAAATATTCTAATTTGCCCCCCAAAAATGACCTCCATTTTGAAAATTCATTTATTTACGATACACGCCCGTGTTTGGGTCACAGAAATTCACATGTGTACTTTCAACTATATCGGTCCAGTAGATTTGGAATTATTTACTGTGTCAGACGGACAGACAGACTGATAGACAAACACACGAGTAATCCTATAAAGTTTCCGTTTTTTCATTCGGGTGTACGGAACCCTAAAATGCCTTCAAAATTTCACTAAATGTGTATCTCTTCCTCCCACAGAACCTCCTCTAACAAGTCCAAACGTGACATCGGATCGTATCTCTTACATCGGCGGGGACCACATAAGGGCGAACTGTTCGTCACCACCGTCGCTACCCGCTGCCAACGTCACGTGGTATGTCAACGAGCAAATGGTGAGTTATGACGTCAGCTAATCAGTGTGGGACCACAGAGTATGTAGTATACAGAGAGTACAGTCCTTTCATTGTTACTTTACCTCTAACAGCAGCAGCAACCTTATTGTAACGAGAATAAAGATCACATTCCTCGCTTGCTATGAGATGCCAGAGGCCTTTACAAGTGGCAATCGCTTTCAAAGTGTTTCGTATTCCTACAACGAATTTCGACAGGATTGAATAAAATAGTACTTTATTATGTACACCATTACAGAGAACTGAAAAAAAAATTACATAGTGGAAATCGAACAAATCAAAAAAAAAAATACAACGATATATTTAGTACAATTTAACATCATTTTGTTCAGTAACTTAATATGTCAATTCAATACGTTTTTTAATTTTCTATCAACGTTATCCTTGGTATAATGTCACGTTGTCTCCCTGCTGCTGCATGCTGTTGTATTTCTAATAAGATTGTTTACTTATAGGTGCCCGGTTTTACTGCCAACCATGTGCTCAACTTCAGCAACGGCTACGCGTCCAGCCTAGCAACGCTAGAGTTAGAAGCAGCCGTGCATTCGCCAGTGCCTACTCTCATGATACGGTAAGCTACCACTAATCCAATGTACTAGTGACCAAGACAAAAAAAATAGAATTTCCTATTGACCTATACAACGTCTTGAAAGGATGATGTCAAAACCATACTTATGGGTAAAGAAATTTATTTCTCAATAAGAAATTACAATAATTTCACTTACTTGAGAACATTTTGAACTTAAAATATATTATTATCTTTGACATACAATGGTGCCGATTCCCTTGTTCACAAACTAAACTAAATGTAAGTTCAGTGCATCTTTTTCTTTCTATTTCATTAAGAAAAAGACAGAAGATAAATTTTAGTTTAGTCCTGTCAAATTACTTGACTAAATATACCGCAGTCCCTATGTCCTAAGTCGGAGGGGTTTGTGGATTAGTAATAACAGCCGCATGGGTCGATTGATCAGGTTAAGCTACGCTTGCCTCGGTTGGTCCGTGGATAGGTGACTATCTTTACATACCGAGACTCCTCCGTGCCTCGGAAAACACGCTAAGCGGTTGGTCCCGAGTGCCATTCGTGGATCTTTGACAGTTGTTACGGGTCGTCAGAAGCCCGAAAGTCTGACAACCAGTCTTACCAAGAGGGTTTGTGTTACCCAGTAACTGGGTTGTGGAGGTCTGATAGGCATTCGCTCCATATAAAATACTGATATTTAGCTGTATTTGGTCAGACTGGAAGCTGATCCCAAGATAATTGGGAAAAGGCTAGGCAGATAATGTCCTATTCTATTGATTTTTTTTCTTATCGTCTTCTTTATTCTGCTGTAGGAGACGCAGTTTTCTTACAGACTTCTAAATATGAAGTCTTGATTACTTTTGGCAAATATAATGTACTAGCTTTTGCCCGCGGCTCCGCCCGTGTGGATGTCGGTTATCGCGTAAAAAAGTGGCCTATGTCCTTCTCCATATCTCAGGCTATATCTCTGCCAAATTTCAGGACGATCGGTTCAGCGGTATAGGCGTGAAAACGTAACATACAGACAGACAGACAGACAGTGTTACTTTCACATTTATAATATTCTGTCTGTCTGTCTGTATGTTACGTTTTCACTCCTAAACTGCTGAATCGATCGTCATACAATTTGGTAGAGATATAGCCTGGGATATGGAAAAGGACATAGGACTTCTTTACCACCTATAGGCAATAACCTCATTGCCTATAGGTTGCCGCCCCGCTGCCCCGCTGCCCGCAATATTTTAGGCAGAAGCCTTAAAATATTTCGTGTTTGAACAGATACATTTTATAATATTTGATTTGTAATTTAAAAAAAAAACTGTGTTTAAACGATTTTAGAGCGCTATTACTATTTTAAGTATAATTATTATGGACTTGGTGAACGTCATTATAACCTTGTAAATATAATCACTTACAATTTCCCTTGTTGCAGATGTGAAGCATCGATTTTCGACGTTTGGAGATCGACAAGTCACACGTTAGTGTTACGGGAGCGAAGCGCTAACCCGGCTTCTGCTTTAGGCAGAAGTTTTACAGGTAAATTATAATTACCTATATTGAAAGTTGACCGGCCACTGACCGACCCAGACGACCCCACGACTCTCCTCCAGGAGAGCAGTAGGGAAACAAGTACAGCTCGCAAACATAATACACGACCGTCATTCCGACCTCGCCGCCGAGACCCCACGCGAAATCCCCGACTTAATAGTCGTCCTCGACCCTTGCCCGTAAGCGAAGCGCCAGCACGCGCTATAGCTGAGCCTGTAGCTTTAAATTCCCCCGATAATAAACATAACCCTGATTTTACCCAGCCACCGTCGGTCCCTTGCCATCCTCCCTCCGACTTTGCCCTAAGCCGAGGTTCGTACCCCACAGGTGCCCTTAGCGCGTCGTTTAGTTTATACGTTTTTACGCCCTGGCTGGAGGCATTAAGTTTCGTTGGGAGCCTAAGACAACCACAGAAAAGTCCGGTTAAAGAGTCTCAACCGCTCATGGTTAACTCAGAGATGAGTTAAAAAAGTTGACCGGTACATGAAATCTTCAAACGTGAATAGGCTTAGTGCTGGGAAACCACATAGAAAGAATTGAGACAAACTTTTCTTTGTAGTTTCTTTTATCAAGGAGATCCCAAATAGAGCAAGGTGAAAAACCGGGGGAGCAATAAAAGTCGCTAAACAAAAGGCTCTTTGAAGATATTTTGGGAGATAGAATCACAGTATTGGCATTTATATTTAGGCATATATTTTTGGTTACCTCTGGACCGGAAGCATAAACACTGCGTATAGAAGTAGTCCACTTTTGAAATCATTGTAATTTTGGCGTTTTTTTTTTTTTTTGACGTGATAACGTCTAATAAATTGATGAACGCCGGCTGCATGCACGAAAAAGGATGACTCATTGTCCCATTACGCTCATTGTCCCGTTACGCTCATTGTCCCGTTACGCTCATTGTACGCTTGCGCCGCATCAATTTTTTGTTATGACGTTGTCACGTAAACTATCGTCCGTAAACCAACTTCACAGACAACCAATTTTTTTCTTCTGAATTTCTAAGGTCAGAATGCCAAATCCCGCAATCAAAATCATTCAAAATCTAGTTGAACGCTTATCTCAGCGACAGTCAATGTCAAAAATATAGGAAAATTACTGCCGTCCGATGACTAAAAGGTCGTTACGTGAATAAACCTGATTTCAAAATCAGGTTTATTCACTTATTTCTAATAAACCTGATTTCAAAATCAGGTTTATTCACTTACCGTCCTTTTAGTCATCGGACGGCAGATTACAGGTATTTTTGACAGATTGAGACTGAGATTAGATTGCGAACCAACTTTTTTCTTTGCGACCAGTGTCCCTCTGGTCTTTCCTTTGTTTATTGGAATAAAACAATCAACAATATTTTCTCCACAGGTGCCGCGACCGAAACCTGCCTGCCAACCATAATGGTGTTGCTTCTTCAATTCTTCCTACAACTTCTTCTCCAGAGATACAGCGGGACATCAATAAGATAGCTGTAAAGCTTACATGTTTTAGAATTAATAATTTGTACGTAAAATATGGTAATTAGAAATGTCAGGGTTTGAAAATATTCGATTGGAATGAAAAGTTGAATGTATAGCTTTTTAAGTTTTTTTGGTATTTCTTTGTACCTACTGATTTTTATTCATGGAATAATTTAAAAGTTATTTCAGTTTTTATCTACTCAATGCTAGGAATTTGGAAGATAATTTCACACACGAAAAATCTTCGAACTTGTGTGGTGTGAAATTATCTCTCACATAAAACATTTGTTAAACAGAAAACATACATTTTATTCAGCTGAAAATGAGCGAAGCACTCCATTCATTAAACAATCTGTGTCCCGACCGTTTAGCGTTACTAAGTACGTAAGGTGATTGACGTACTGCGCTGACACTAATAAATTGAGATAAGGGCAAGAGCATGATGAAGTGGGTAAGTTGATTGGCCAATCCTACTCGCTTACTACGAATTCTTACTTTGTCTCATTAGCGCTATTTCCTAACAAAATTGCCCTATGCTCGGATGGAATTGAATAAGAATGGGCAGTGTGTATCTACCCTTTTATTTTTGTGTTCCCAGTAATGGAATTGTTATGAAGTTAAAATTATGAATAACTGTTCTGATGTTTATAGTTAATGTCTAATTAATAGATAAATGGTTATATTTGAGCGTGCATTATTAAAAACAGTCCCTTTTGTATAAAAATATTATTTTCCATAATTTCACCAGGAAAAAATTATTTGTAAAAATTATGCGCGCTTAAAATATTACTAAATCATATTTAGGAACTATACTGTTAACATAGACTGATTATATAGAATAATTTGTGTAAATAATTATGATAGTAATTGTTTGTAAATATTTACAAACTAAATTATTAATAATGTTCATTTTTAATCAGAATAATGTTAATATTTCTTATAAATAAGTGTTAGTCCAAATAATTATTGTATGCGAGACGAATGAAAATGTAAGTATACTGTTTTACTAAATAATTATGAAGTTTTATAAAATAATTTATATTTTAAAATGTTTTAATTTTGTATTAGGCAACCAGTTTTAAATTCTCTTAAAAACATTCCTACTTACGTAAATTAACATACATGCAATAAAAAGAATTACATATTATTTGATTATTAAACTTCTTTTAAATTAATAACATAGAAACTGCGTTAATAGAAACATTTGGTATTTAAATAATATTTAAATATGAAACAAAAAGTTATAGTTATTACGTTAAAACAATAAAATAAATTGAAAAGTAGCTACGAGGCTGTGTTAAAAATAAAAAGACGAGCTATTAAAATACTATTAGTTATTTTATTTGCTATAATTACTTTAAAATTGATGGTGCATTAAATAATTAATATAATATAAAATGTTAAATATTACGAAAAATATTATTAATTGTATATAATGATGAAATTGGTTAAGAATTATGTTTGCAAGGAAAGGAATTTATGCATGAAATTATTTGTTCTAAAACTGTATAATCCTTAAACATAAAACTATCTGAGCTATATTATCAATAAGTATTAAACCCTAAAGTATTAAAAAGTCAAACTGCAGAGTGTAACGTTAATTTTAAAACAGATGGCTGTACATAATATCGTTTATGCAACCTTTAAGCTTTATTCAAAATGATTAATTGCTAAAATAACAAACGATTTTTATGAAGACAACAAAACTGTTAACACTATATAACTGAGAAAAAAGCACTCAATAGTTTGTTTTATTCATACGTCATGTGTCAGTTGATGTTGCAAAATTACCAAAAAAAAAAACCACAGATTTCATCATAGCTGGCTCTTCACATCTATTCCCTTGTTTTTTTCCTGGATTATTTTGTTTGAATACAAAACGCAGGCTTAACATCTACTAAAACTAAATTAATTAACTCTTCATAATCCAATGTACTCAAATCTCCCGGTTATATGAAGGTATATGATTTTCTAATATGTCAAACAATAAATAATTCCATGGAAATAGAAACTGAAAAAAGATACATTTTTGATTAGCTATCCCTCTGATTACTACTTACTCTGTTGTTTTTTGTTTCGGAATGACAAAACTTTTGCAAAGTTTTTTTTTTTTTTTTTTTTGTTTTAAAATATTATCTACATTTTTATAATTAACAGAAAACATGCTCCCCTTTAAAAATAAACATTCCACATTTTATTTTTAATCTAAATACATTTCCTACATTTTTATCTACAGTATATTCACCTAATTGTGCATTAAATTGAACATAATTCTAGCTGATAATGTATTGATAAAATAAACGGGAAATAAAAAAATAAAGAAGGTAATAATTGTAAACTTGTTATTTTATTTTTAGTAACCCTTCGACACCAAAGTAATCTTTGCTGAGTAGAAAGATCGAAACTTTACACAATGGGTATAAAAACTGCCACTTGCTCACTTGAGATGTCGCTACTATCACTAGTCCAAGAATTTGACAGCTAGCTGTCACTATCCATACATTTTTTGTAAACAAGCGACATCTATTAAACATTATTAATCAATATGCTCCATTCATCATTTGTTGACTGCAAAATTAAGGGGATGTATTTCCCAAAGCTGTTAAAAGACGGAAACTGTGGAGGAAAGCTCTTCGAAGCAAAATGGAATCCCAATAATTCGTCGAGATGTAGTGCCATTTTAAACCTGAAGACTTTTGTGGGAGAAATTCGGAAGCAATCGATTCTCCTTTTCAGATAACAGAAAACCATACCTGTTTTCATTACTGGCACTTGAGGTTTAGGTACTTATAATTAAGGGTGTCTTTGACTTATCATATATCAGCGCTAGAATTAACATCTCTGAAGGTTTCCGGTGCAGGAATGCCATGAAGATCATCTTTGAGTTGGGCTTTAACTCCGATCAGGTTATTTCTATCATAAGCATCCAGTTTTAACAAAAAAAAAAGCCGGCCATGTGCGATTCGGACTCGCGCACGAAGGGTATCATTATCTATAAAAACGGCAAAAAAATCATGTCTGTTGTATGGGAGCCCCCTTAAATATTAAACGGCAACAGAAATACATCATTTGTGAAAATTTCAACTGTCTAACTGTCACGGTTCATGAGATACAGCCTGGTGACAGACGGAGGGAGAGCGGAGCCTTAGTAATAGGGTCCCGTTTTACCCTTTGGGTAGGAAACCCTAAAAAGAACTTAAAGTTAAAATAAATTTCAATAAAAGTCATAATTCATTTTCCTTACCACTAAAACGAGATTTCCTTAGTGGAGGTGCTTCCGTTTTTCTCGTCTTTAAATTGTGTTATGTACAGTAGGCTGCATCAATTGGGTACCCCATTTGTATTAAAATTTATTTTGCTACCATTTCAAACAATGCTTTTGTATTATTCTTAAGGATGCAGATTGTACATCCGCATGTACATTTTATTACAAATGGGGTACCCAATTGATGCAGCCCGCTGTACACTCCAAGTCGCATAATTTCGGGGACACTAACTCTTAACAAAAATTAGCACTTCTTACGATATTTTAGAACGGCCTATCCAACGATATCCCACACCAAAGACGAGGAAAAAAGTACTTTACGTGGGAAGGTACTCTAAATAAATTATTATAAGATTTTATTTTACCACTTTGTCGGTGTAACTTATATGTAAAGCCATGCCAAATTACAGCATTCTAATACTAAGGGTCTCTGAGCTAAGTCTTGGACTGACAGACAGACAGACTATAAGGGTTCCTTGTTGACTACGGATCCCTAAAAAGGGTTATTGTTTAAAGTAATGGTGATGGAATAAATGGTTATAAAAAAAATGCATGCGGACGAAATAGTCCCGCTGACAGGCATTGCGATACCACAATACAAATATAGACAGTACAGAAACTATGAACAAATGTTTAAAACGGCACACTCACACAGACGCGCGCATCGTCGAGCCAAAAAAGCGAGCGTGGCAGTACTCTCAGTCGCGGGTGCCGTGTCGAGATGAGTGTGGTCATGTTATACGATAAACTTTCGTTTTTTAAACTCCCTGCACCTGATCTTGAAAGGTAAGATATGATTTATTGTTATAAATTTATAATCAATATAGAAAATTATGGTCCGTGTGATCGATCTTATGAAATTGGTGAATTTATTTGTAAATCCAAGGTGCGGCTGCGAAAATTTTCAATTTTTTTATCATGGGTGTCGTTTTCATGGTATTCGAGGGTGCGCGAGCCGATAGTGAGGTCAAAATGAAAATCCGAGATGGCGGCTGCAAAAATGTTAAAATTTTTCATCATGGGTGTCGTTTTCATGGTTTTCGAGGGTGCTAGAGCCGATAGTGAGGTCAAAATGAAAATCCAAGATGGCGGCTGCAAAAATGTTCAAATTTTTCATCATGGGTGTCGTTTTCATAGCTTTCGAGGGTGCTAGAACCTATAGTGAGCTTAAAATGAAAATCCAATACGGAGACTACGAAAATATTAAAAAAAAACGGCATGGTTGTCGTTTTCTTGTTTATCGAAGAAAAAATATTTGAAAATTTTCGCAGCCCGCATCTTGAATTTTAATTTTGACCGCTCTAGTGCCCTCAAAAACCATGAAAACGACAACCATGCCGAAAAATTTGAAAATTTTCGCAGCCGCCATTTTGGATTCATATTTTGACCAAAGAAAAAAGTCACATGGAGCGGGGTGTCACAAAACATGTAGGAACGTTTTTTCGCGTGACGATTTCTACCCGTTAACTCCTATCGCAAGCTAGCACAAAAAAAATACTGCAGGCAATCCCCCATGAGCAGAAAGTGTTACTCTTTACTAAGGACTACTGTACTGTACAGACCACCAACAAATATTGAAATTCCACCAATAAATCTACTACAGTATCGCACGTCCAGTTCGTTACCAAACCTTCGCCATTCACAAAAAAATTAAAAAGAAAAAGTGCGCGTTCTAAATTCGTAAAAACCGCCCGATTTTTTCTGAAGGAACAAAACCCGGGTACAAATCACGAACGGTAGGTGCCTTTTGAATAATTCATATTTTTCACCACAACAATAATAGCACAGGTGAACATTATTTTTCTTTTTGTATTGCCTGTGCGTCAGTGAATAGAAGCCTGCGAGCGAGTGATAATAACTCATCGATTGTTTACTACTAACAGGGCGGTCGAATAGGGCGTACTTTTTTTAAATGATGAATCGCTCGTTATTGGAGGTTTTCTGAGGATACAATACTGTTTTGTGATGTGCATATGTTAATTTGTTGCAATTTTTTGAAGGAGGTGTTATGTATTTTGGTATCATTTCTCACTTTGATTTTGAATTTTAGGGTGGTGGTTAACCAACCACCACCCTAAAATTACCAACCGGTTATACATATTAATCACGCCGACAAAGTAGTTAGAGTTATTTATGATACTGGTGCGGTAAGTTGGTTTTTACAAACGAGTAGACGAATGTAATGCTTACCATAGTCACAGTTTGTAAATAGCAATTTCTGCTCGTATGTCATACAATGTTTTTCAACACATTTGCGAGAAAACAGTACACTATGTAATGAAATAGAGTGCTTTTTATCAACATTGAATATATTTTTTGACTACATGAGGACGGCTTTACCTCACACGTAATTCATTGAAATAAGCCATCGTATTTCTTCGAGTCATCCATGCTATAAAATTATTGTAAATCATTAAATAGCGTTCTCGCGATTCTGGCGGCAAGAGACCGGTTTCTGCAATTTGCGCCTCATTTAAAATATCAGGTGGAGTAGATTCCATAATTATTAATATCAGATTTCTCGCTTGAACTCATATTATTATTTTGTTTATAAATATCAGTTGGAAAGTCGCAACAATATTTGACGTTTCTAATATGAAAATGGCGCCACATGCACGTGGTGAAAATTAGAACTACATCATTATCACTTAATGAACCGCTTTTAGGTCCATAATGTAGTGTATTAAAAACGCGTGCTTTTTACTTTACGTTACCGCGCTAGTGCTGTATCGCCACAGATAACTATTTACTAGTCGAATAATTGCGCTTTTTTTATATCATCAAAGAGACTTCCATAATGCCATAATGCCATATGTCACTTTTTTTTAACAGTCTGAATTGTCTTTGGTCCCAAAATGAACTAAAAATTTACCTTAAATTGTCTGTGGTCCCTCCCGAAACCAAACGAAAAAGACCCTGACTGGCGTTCTATTATTGCGGATTCTCACTGAACAAATATATATTTCTCTATGCCAATAGTACTTTCTAATTCCATACTAACTAAACTACAATATGACATACGACAACACTATGATCGGTCTGAACATTATTTTGTGTTTTTTTATTTTTTATTATGGCTCTTTAGCGGTTTTGCCAGTGCCTTTATTTACACCTACACGCGCATCGCTAGCGCGGCGCGCAGAAAAACAAAACCAGTGCCATTTTCCATAAAGTTAATAACAAGTTTTTTTTTTTTCCTCGCTATTGTGTTGGAAAACGTCGTATGAAACGCGTGTGCATTGATCATTACAGTCTCGGCTTCCGCCTCGAGCACAATGATCAACATAGCACACATGTATCATAATGTACTATTATGGAAATTAAAAAAAAACCGTAAAGAATACGCACGGTGCTATACAACGGGGTATGCGGTAAAATAGGTACCTATGTACTTAGGTGAGAGTACCTATTTTACCGCACGTTCCTTTGTATGGTGTGTAATTTTTAACTTTCGAACAATGTATACAACCTTCGTAGTGCTAATATTTGTTACTGTCAAGTGTCAGCTAAATTATTGTTTTTGGGTATGTGAAAATATTCATGGCAGTATTATACGTATATATAACGAAAAAAGGAAAACTATCACAGCTAAGTAGGCTTTACAAGTTAACGAGTAATAGCCGACCAACTTATTTTTGCTGTTGAAATGTATGGGAGAACATGTTATTCAACTACAATGTTAAGTTTGTTCTTGGGATAAATTAATCCCAACTACGGAACCGACATGCTTTTGCAGTTTCTCCCATTTTGAGAAAGTTTTGTGAATTTTTTTCCGGGAGTTGAAGATTGACTGACTAATTTACTGAGTAGAAGTATAAAACCAATTTTTACTCCCTCACAAAACAGCATTTTACGCTACACATAGGGAATGTGTGGCGTAAAATGCTGTTCAGTACAGTTTGTATAAAACTAAAAAACTCCACAACTCTCTAATAAAAACCGGTACAGAACGTAAACATTACATCCCATATCATCCGAAAACTTCACTCAGATCCCGAATAGTTGTGTGGGAAAAAGGAAACATTTTTATAACATGTCTATCTGATTCTGTACGGCCCTCACTTGGTGGCACATCCGAATGCAATTCATACAAAAAGCCTCGTATATCGTTAAAAATACGAGGAATTCCCAGCTTTGTTTCAAGTTGCCACCGTGCACCGGTTGTAACAAGTGTTGGGAGCAACCGAGAAGTTTTACTTTGGAAAGAATCGAGTTCGTAGTTTGAGTCGAGTTAACAATCAACTCGAACTGAAATGGAGATAATTTTCAATTGTTTTGTTCTTACTAAAAACGAAACACACACAGTATTACAGAAACAGTTTGTAAACCTTGTCACTTTTCAAAAATAAGCTGAGAAATTTTTTAGTTTGTAAAATGTATTACAATTTTATTAATAACTAGCTGACCCGACAGACTTCATTCTGTCAAAAGATGTAGTATAAACTCCACTACTCTACCCTACCCTACCCTACCTACCCTACCTACCTACCTACCTACCCTACCTACCTACTTACCCTACCTTACCCTACATTACACTACACTACCCTGCCTACCTACCTACCCTACCCTACTCTACCCTACCCTAATTTTTCTCGTAAAAACCATCCTTGGACTTTAACGAACATTAAAAAAAAAGAATTGGTAAAATTGGTCCAGGCGTTGTTAAGTTATGCGTTTACCAACACATTTTGCGATTCATTTTTATATTATAGATATATAATATAGATATAGATTAAATAGATTATTATTCAGATTTTAATAAAAGTAAATTAATATTTTAAACACTATGAACGAATGATAAATATAACAACACAGAGTTACATACATTGCACACACATACTTAAATAAAAATTATAATATAATGCAATTATTAATATAATAATTATTAATATATATCTAATTATCTATATTACAATTTTATAGATTTTTTATTTTTTATTTAAGTACCTGGGGCATTTAGTTACGACCGAACTCAAGGACAATGCTGACATGGAGCAGGAACGGAGGGCTTTGTCAGTGCGGGCGAACATGCTCGCACGCAGGTTTGCGCGCTGTTCGAGGGAGGTGAACATATCGCTCATTAGGGCGTACTGCACGTCACTCTATACGTGCAGTCTGTGGGCGAGGTACACGTGTGCATCATACGGAGCCCTCCGCGTCCAGTTCAACATCGCGTTCAGTCAGGGCGGTATTGGGGCTGCCTCGCTATTGCAGCGCCTCAGGTATGTTTGCTGAGGCCCGTACCGATTGCTTCCACGCTACCATGCGCAAGCGAGGCGCATCCCTGGTTCGCAGGGTGTGGGGCAGCATCAATGTCGTCCTGGCTATGATCGCGGACCAGATGGACTGCCCATACATACGGCACTGCTGTGATAGGCATGTCAGCAGGGCTGGTTAGATTTAAGTATTTTATTTTGTTTTATTGTTATTATAGTTTTTATCGTTTCTTTATTTTTGTGTACTCCAAATATGAATTAAGGTTGCATTTAAAAAATATTAATACTCGTATATTTTCAAATGTATTTTTTTTTAATCCGACTTCTAATATACATAGTTAAGAATAACAAATTGATTAATGTGAATCTTAAATCAATTTTGAAATATTCTATTTGACTGCGTAATAATGAATATTCTGGACATAATTTAATCTATTTTGACTATAATATCTTGAAATCAATTATTATTTATTTGTTTTGTATTTTGCAAAGAAATTTAGAATGACTATATCGTCGCTTTAGCAGTGAAGTGAGATACGAGTATTCCGCACTAAACTGGTTCCAAGATAAAGATAAATCAAAAATTCACCACTTGATTTTTTGTTCCTAATTACAGTTAACTCTTTTCACGTCTGAATGAAAAATTAAACCTCTAGTTGAGCTATCACTTAGATCTATTCACATATAGAATCTCCGTCTAACGACGAGTATGGTGGTGTTCATAACTCAATTCGGTCAAGTGTGACTTAGATCTCTTCACCACTAAGGCCTACTGTCCACGTAAACCGCACGACATGTGCAGGCTTCCGTCAATTGACGATTGCAAGACGAATGTTTGCATCTTGCGTAGAGACAATCAAAACTGTGTCCACGGAGCGGCAACGTCACGTCAGCCTCTCGTCATGCGTTCGTCATGCGGTGAGCGCGGCAGCATGTCACTACTCGACCGACTCGCGAGACACACATTTGTTGTTTTTTCAATTGTTGTTGAAAGAAAACCGAGATGTTTTGTAGCGTGATTGACGATTGCATGAAGCAGCGGGGACATAGCAAATATGCATAATACGCCTATCGTCATTTGTAGGTTGCATGCATTCGTCAAATGACGAGTCCGTGGACAGTTAGCCTAAGGTGACAATATGTAAAATGAAATTAAATGTAATTTTCTATACCTAAAAAATTTGTACGCCATTATTGGCAAAACATTGACGCACACAGCATCTATTAATTCAATATCTTGCATGTCTAATTAGTCAGTTTATGTAAACGCATGTTTGACAAATAATCTTTATCTTTAAGTAGATCGGTCGACTTACAAAATTAAATTGAAATTCATCGAAATGCGATTACTGTTACGGGGTCTTTGATTTGATTATTTTTGATGACATGGGGAAATCTGGATGTTGATTACGTCAGCAACATTTATTTATTTACTTTTCCAGATTTTTCTGCAAACTTTAGTTTTTTTTTTTTTTTTTTAACAAAGATGACAACCCCTTGTTCAGTGATTCCCCATAATAAGTGATATTGCTTACTCGCTCTCACGCGGAGTTTTATTTTTATAGATTTGTTTTACCTTTACATCAGTGTTTTTCAAAGTGTGGGTCGCGACCCCCTAGGGGGTCGCCAAGCCTCTTAAAGGGGGTCGCCGTTTTTTAAATATTTAAAGCTCATAAATATAAAACCATATTAGTTCAAAATGTTATATTTATTAAGAAAAAGTTTATTAAAGGCTTAGGATAACACGAATCAACAAATATCTACAAATCACATAAATCATGAATGTGACGAGAACCAAACGTACCCATTCACATTAATGTGTTGGTTACTCCTGTTTATCGTTAACCAATTGTTTTTTTTTTTTATGATTAGAATTAAATTGTTTTCAAAATTTAGGCAATTTCTTTGTTTGCCTTTTATTTGAGCCATCGACGAAAACATTAAATCGCATATGCAGGAGGTTCCAAATGGAATGAAACACTTCAAAGTTTCTGTGGTTAATTGTGGGTATACTGTTTTTCTGTTTAACCAAAAGGTATATAAAGTGATAAACTCGAATTTCAAGGTAGAACAGAAATTACAATTTCAAGGTAATTATAGGTTAGTATAGAAAAATATTTCGCGACCCCTCCGGGTCGTGAAATATTTTTCTATACTAAGGGGGCTGCGCCATTAAAAAGGTTGAAAAGCAATGCTTTACTTTAACGCCCAAGAACTAATTGCATTATAGTATTTTCGATGCGTCAACAGACAATTGGACACAAGTTATTCAACGACGAGCAAAAAGTAATCGAATATTTCAATAATCGACTAAAAATCGAACGACAGATCGCCAAAGCGCATCACTAGTTGTGACATAGTGCTTCGGAACGTTTATACTGAGATAGTAGTTCCGTTATAGTGCCCCTCAAATTTATGGCTGTTTGCTACCCCCGTCAAGTAGAAACGCTGGCCATTTAACAATTTTGATCTGTGATAGTAAGTTGTATGATTAGGCAATGAATTGCGATGTTCCGGGTTGTGGATTGCATTGATTTCTCATGTAGACGATTTTTTTTTTTTTGGTGTTGTGAAATGGATTTGTGTTTTGTTTTGGTGACTGGCGTCGCCCCCGGTACAAAACTATCGAGATTTATTTATCATAAGTTAGTTTAATTTATGTTTTTATTATTTACTAGCTGCTGCTCGCGGCTTCGCCCACGTGGAACTGGACAGACAATTTGATATTCCCCAACTATCTTAGGATCAGCTTCCGGTCTAACCAGATGCAATTGAATACCAGTATTTTTTATAGAGCGACTGCCTATCTCACCTCCACAACCCAGTTACTGAGTAATACCTCTTGATTAGACTGGTTATCAGACTTTCGGGCTTCTGACGACCCGTAAAGATTGTCAAAAATGTACGAATGACAGCCGGGACCAACGGCTTAACGTGTTTTCCAGGGCACGGACGGGTCTTCGTATGTAAAGATGGTCACCCATCCACAAACCAACCGCAGCAAGCGTAGCTTAACCTGATCGATCAACCCGTGCGGCTGTTATTACTTAGCCACGAGCCCAGAGCTGTGTATTGTTTTCAAAGGTGGTAAAGTAATGACAAGGTCGACTTTACTAACCGTTTTGCGAACTTAGAGTTATTTATCACTTTATGATCAGTGTCTGACTTTCAATTCGTCTACGAAGCAAAATGCCTAAAATATTAATGTCTACACAGCAAATTGCCTAAGCTGTAAATCGCCTAGAGATGAAAATGTTTAACAAGCAAAATACCTAAAATGCAATAATTTCTAATTAGTCGAGATGGTTAAAATAAACTCACACTAGGGCCTCTTATAGGTTAGGTTAGGTTAGAACTGGGACCATAAAACGCACGAGCCAAGCGAGCGTAGCGAGCGTGCAGCGGCAACGGTCGGCGATTGGTAGAAACGGTACTCCCTTTCTTCTCCTAAAATAATAGACAGATTGCAAGGTGGGCATTTTGGTTCATAGACAGAATAAGGTTTAGTTCAAATACTGTATAGACATATTGCAAGGTAGGCATTGTGCTTCCTAGTCAATATAAGGTTTAGGCAATACTTGGCATAGACGTTTTGATTTCTAGTCAGCATGGTCCTAAAGGTTTTTATCCTCGTAACTTGTCACTTTATAATGTACTAGCTTTTACCCGCGGCTCCACCCGCATAGATGTCGGTTATCGCATAAAAAAGTAGCCTATATCCTTCTTCATGTCCCAAGCTATATCTCTGCCAAATTTCATGACGATCAGTTCAGGGGTTTAGGCGTGAAAACGTAACAGAGTTACCTTCACATTTATAATATTAGTATATGTAGATATGACAATCGTTACGGGTAGTGTCAGAGGCCAGAAATTATTTAAACTACGAATAGGTTTCTCTTCAGGACACCGACAGCCACCCCTGCCTATCCCTTCAGGAAATAATGGCGAGATGTAATGACATTATTGCAGTGGTATATTTTATTTATATATAATCTGCATGTTTTGCAAAATAAATCAAAAACCGCAATAGTACACTAAATACATACAAAATAATGTAAACTAACATATATTTAATGTATTCGCGGCGACCATTAAAAGCATTGCTATTATTGTATTATTAATAGATTCAGTCCCAGCAGCTGTGAACGCAAATGAAGATATATTTGCTGATTATTGTAAACTCTGCCGTTGTATTTGCAGAATGATAAGCAGAATTGTGATATAAATTAAATGAATGCTTTGGAAATTAGCTTTCAGGTGCTAATTAAGCTACTTTATTCCTATTAGCAGACTCTGTATTAAAAGGTTATTTGGGTGCATTAAAACAGCCTCCACGCACGAAGATCATACTTTGTTACGTTAGGCGCAGGGACCGATATCGATATTCGAAGAATACCGATATTATAAAGAAAATACCGATAGCAGTATCGACATCTGGCATAAATACTTGCATTTTATATCAATAATTTGAGTATCGGTATAAAATATCGATAATTATATCGATACTCAGTACTGATATCAGGCTACAATGTGACGTCACAGAATCTTTATTGATGATTCTTCAGTCGCGAATCATATTTTGATCAAGATGCAACCTGACTACAAAAAATTTAATAATAACGGTATTATATGTATACCCAAATACCGGTATTTATAGCGATATTTTGGTATCATGTATCCAAATTATATCGGTATTCAGTCCTGTTAGGCGCTTCCTGAACAGGCAGTGATAGAAGTATCGATAGACGCCTAAACGTTTGACGAGAATATCAGCACTTGTCTATGCCTCGCTCCCCTCGCTGTTTAGTCTATACCAGTGTGTGCGCAGTACGTTTTTTTGATACGTCATAGAATTAAAAAAAAAACTATTCGATCGTTCTTTATTTCATCAGGCAGCCTCGATACCAGTCTTACTGAGAGGCTTATCTTTCTACCAAGGTATGAGTTTAACGTTTCACTAGTACCGACATGAAGAGTGAGAAAATAGGAAGATATCACGCACATCTCGTAGGCTTACCTCAGATAAATTTCTGAACTTACCAAGTGTGGCAAACGCGTCGGTGATCTTAAAGCCAGGATAGTGCATAGATCCTAGTCGCCGCAGAAGACGTCCTGGGCGGCGGGAATCGGTAGCCGATTCCCGGCCACCGTAGACGCGGGCTTGCGGACGGCGAGCTATTGGCAGTTCACCGTCCGGTAAGGACCAGGCCCGGGTCGACGGTGCGTTGTGTTCCACGCACGCCTCTAAGGTCAGCACGAACTGACGGGGTCCGCTAGGATCAGTGCCTGCCAGGGTTGCGGGTTTGTCCGAAAGGGATACCGTGGCCCTGGCACACAGGCAACTGAAGGAACACGGGTGGGTTTTAGTCAGTAAAAGTTCGACATGCCCTCCCGCTCCGCCCAGAGCGGGAGAAGTTATTTAATAAACTCCCATACAAAAAAAAAAGTGCATAGATAATCAATAAACATTAATAATGCATACAATCTGGCAATCTTCAAGGGTGACCTGTATTATCATAGCAGGACATCCTGCTATAGTATTTTTATCTCTGTGTGTAGACGCAGGAGCTCTCGGGACCGTCCGAAACAATCGGGAAGTCGGTAGTGGGTGTGTGTGTGTGTGCGCGTGTGTGTGTTATGTGCTGACGCTACTCGTGTTTACGTACATATTCACAGCGTGTTTGTACAATATTCTTTTTTTTTTTTGTCATAGTAGTAGTGGCCTGTGTGATGATGTGTTTGTTCACACGTATCAGCAAGAACGTATAGAAATAGAAGAATGAAGGTGGTAGCAAGGCTGACTGTCCAAGGGTCGTCAGTACATCATTTTAAGAATCGCAACTGGAGCAGGTTATTTTGTTTGAAAGTGGCGTCAGTGACAGAAAAGTTGAAAGGATATCGTTTGGCATGGTATGGGCATGTGATGAAGAGGAAAGAAACGCATATGATTAAAAGAGTGATGAATATATATGTTGATGGACGGAGGGAGAGAGGAAAGCCAAATAATATATGGATGGAGAGGGAGAGGAAGACCAAATAAAAGATGAATGGAGAGGAGAGGAAGGAAAAAAAACTTACTATAAATAGTAATACTGAAAATAGTAATCTGTGGAGAACGTAGTGGGTAGTATAATTGTTTTAAATTGTAATATTTTAGATATTATGACTGTTTCTTATTGTGCTACTGTTTGTTTTTCCTTAAATAAATAAATAAAGTCCAAAGAAAACATGGATGGATTGTGTAAGGAATGATATGACAGAGAAGGGAGTGAATGATAGCGTGACTCTTGTGCGTTTGACGTGAGTGGAAGAGAAAACGTGTTGCGTCGACCCCAAGTAATATGGGATTAGGCCAGGAAGAATATGAACTCAAGCAGGTTATTTTATAGCACCAAACGATGATGAAAAAGACTAAGCTTTAGCTATATGTATGTACATCTTAACTAAAGCTGCGGTGTCCTAAGGAAGCGGACAACAGTCACACAATAACAGCTGTCCAAATATATATAGACTGGTTTTTGACACCCAAATGTCAAATACTATAGGTATAATTAAACAGAAATAAAGAATTCATAATAACTATTAGAAAGAAGACAAAATTTGTTGACGTCGTCAGAAGAATCAAGTTACTCAAAGGGAATTGCGCTGGCCGTGTCTGCAAATTGGAAAACCGTCGATGGACCAAAAAAGTTACTAAATGCATACCAAAAGACCAAAACAGAAGTAGAGGTCGGCCAAGGAAAAGGTGGGTTCATATTTTGGGAGAAGTGGGGACCAGGATAGATGACTAAAGCAAGGGACATGAAGCAGTGGAAGGAAATGGGGGAGGCCTACGCCAAAAAGGACTACTGATTAGAGGCGGGAGCTAAAAAAAACTAAAAATAAAATAAAATAAGCTACTATCATAATAATATAGTAGTAGCTTATTTTATTAAATAAAATATAGCGATGCGATATGCTGAATTGCATTTTGATATTTCCAACGGGACACAAGGCGGACGGCACGCCAGTCGCTTACATACCTCCGCTTTGCCACGTCATATCATAGTACTTAATTAGGTATCCGGAATATTGTGAAATAAGAGTAAACATTTAATATACTTCAGTACATCTTTAATTAACAAATCCATTTATCAAGAACCCTTAAATAACACGCACAACAAATGGTGACAGCGACGTTTTTTTTTTTTTTAATAAGTAAATTGTTCCGTGAAATAGTGCAACGTAAGCGACTCGTGTGTAGATGTGGCAAGGGCGTGTTAGACCGCATAGTGAAAGGTTAAAAGCGACATAGTTTCGGGAACAAAAATGAATCCCCAAATTACAGTCGGAGCGGTAGCTGCCGCGGTCGCCCAGGCAGCCGCTATAAAAGTAGCAGCAGTATCCATGCAGTCCAAAATACCGGATTTTTGGACGGATTTGCCAAAGTCTTGGTTCTGCCAGTTTGAGGCTATGATGTCACCACAGAAACACGCACAACAAAAATAAGCTACTATTATATAATATCATATATGTAAAAAAAAAAGTAGTAGTATGCTTTTTTATTTATTTTATAATATTAAATACTGATGAAAATGATAATTTTTTTATGACGGCCGTTGTAATATGAAGGAACCGCTTTCCTAGGAAATCAAACATTGAACCAGGAAGTGTTACCAACCAAAATTTAATTTACAGCCAATTTCAAATTATGGTAGTGATGTTTATTACCGCAATTTGAAACATCAGTTTGCGAAAACAAATAGTGGAACTAAATATTTGGCGTTCACTGAGTTTAGATTCAAACTGGATGGTGCAAATTATAGCAGTTGGCTGTTTTGATAAAAACTCCATACAGAAATAGTGACAGTTAATTACTTTATTGATGGAACAAACAAATCAGTGTTTCATTATTAGAGTCTACAATTGCATTGACGAGACTTCTTCATTGTACGCATTCCGGATATTAACCTCGAAAAAAGTGTCATACTTAAGGAACTTACCTCATTAGACTTAACTAAAGGAGCCGGTCCAATTTAAGAACCATCCACATTCATACTCAAAATTTTCCTGACGACATTTCCCTCATTCCTCCACATTACATGCCCTTACCATGACAACCTGGGCCGCCACCACATATATTTTTAAAATAATAAATTATGATCAAATAAGCACCGCTAAGGCAACATATTTAAGTGTAGTTGAAGGGGTTAACAGCATTCAAAACTATTCGAAAATCAATCAACATCAATCAATGTTATCGAAAGACTCGAATTCTTCGAGCTATGTCGGTTACATTGGTTCTCCTGCGGATCTATTCATTTCTGATTCGATCACGTAGGGAAACTTATATAGCTCTCTCCATTGCCCTTTGGGTGCCTTCTAAAATCGCAAAAATATCTTATTTATTTATTTATCAATTTATGTACACACATATAAACAGACAAGAAGAAAAGAACAGAAAAATACGTACAAAGGAATCTTAATACACAAACAAATCGTAAGTCTTGGTGCACGGTTTCAATTGATCGTTTCCTATTGAGAAGAGCCGGCAAGAAACTCCACGGTTACTCTTTTAAAAATAATTGGCTTTTACAATATTTTAAAATAACAGTTCCAATAACTTTAATAACGTTAATTATGGAAAGGCATTTGAATCTGTAAACAATAGAAAAACGTTAAACATGTAGGTACGTCAATGATCAAATCGCTGTAATCATTTAACTTACACTAATCCCGTCCTAGTCACTAACTCGTGAACTACAGTTTTGCCACTAAAGCTATCTAGAACTTTAACTATGTATCCATGCAGCATAACACAAGCCATTAGCAATTTATCGAAATAATATTAACAAGATTGGACCTTGTGGTGCACATCCAAGAAGCTGTATCAAGACTGTGGTAGAGCTACGTTATCAGATAAGGCATGTGCTTTCAAAATGCAGCCAAGCATATTATAAGTTGGGGGATTGCATCGCTGATAAAAATGCTTGGCTCAATGCTGGTCCTGCTCCATAAGGGCGCATAAACTAATTGATTAGCATTTGAAAATATTGGAGCTGCTGAAGATTGTAAGACTATCTTTGCATTGCATAAACTCAATCTCCTTGAATAATATAATTGCATAGCACAGGTGTGAGTACTATGTACTATAGAGCTACCAATTACCGGTTAATATGTCTTTTATGGACATGAATGTGCCCTGGCAGCTGAGAGTATGTCATGCTCACTCAAATGGCTTGCTGGCGGTGGCGTGTGTGTTGAATCATTAAGTTTCCTTCAAAATGGTTGAGCTAAATGGTGCTGATCCAGGCGTCATGTTCGTGAACGGGCGCCGTCAGTTGGGACTGGTCATCTCTTAACTGCCACGACTTATTTTAATTTTTGAATTATTTTTATTACGAACGCTTCTAACGTGCACGTCTTTCTACATTGTTCTCACATTCTTCAACATGAATGATGTAACCCATTTTTAGTAACAATATTTTTGTTTTAAAAGAGTGTCCGTGGAGTTTCTTGCCCGTTCTTCTACATAGGAACCTACTATGCTTTGGAATGGGCAACTATCTTTATCTTTCTGACTGACTGACCCCTTGACAATTCAATAGTGCCTGTAATTGGTTTATTTGAAATAAATGCTTTGAGTTTGGGTTTGAGTTTGAAAAATGAAAGGCTATAGTGCACTTGCTACTAAGTAGATCATTTTATGATGAGACAATGCTGCCGGTTCCTTGATAAGGATTTATAATTCCTACTATTCGCGTAGCTACTAGAAAGTTAATAACCTGTAACGTTATATACAACCATTCGAAGTGTTAATAGTTCTGCTTGCCCCACAGCAAACAGCTTTCGGACGAATAGCGGTCGTCCATTTTGATTTAAACTGCCAAATTTTCTGGATTTTTTATTTATGAAGTGCTTTTATAGGACTCCTTCGATAACATTGATTGATGTTGATTGCTTTTCGAATAGTTGTGAATGCTGTTAATCCCATCAACTACACTTAAATATGTTTGCTTAGCGGTGTTTATTTGACATAAATTATTACTTTAAAGTGATATGTGGTGGAACGCGATGAGGAGGAATGAGGGAACTGTCGTCAGGAATGTGGATGGTTCTTAAACTGAACCAGCTCCTTTAGCTAAGTCTAGCGGATAGACAGTCAGGCGGACATGGCGAAACTATAAGGGTTCCTTATTGACTACGGAACCCAATAACTGGCTGTAGTAGGTAATAATTATGTAGGTAAAGAAGGCTTGAAATTTAAATATAACTGAAAATGAACGATATGACGATGGCAAGAGACCAGACGGCATGACTTTGTTGCCTTGGAAGGTGGGTAGGCCTCTGGTGTGGGACGCAACCTGTGTCGACACCCTTGCGCCATCTTATATTGCAAGCACGGCTGGCTGTGCTGGCGCCGCTGCTGAGACCCTCAAGCGGCGCAAATACCTTAGGGGTAACTACAGTTTTGAGCCGTTTGGGGTCGAAACGCTCGGGTCATGGGGTCCGACTGCACGTCTCCTTTTTAAGGAAATTTCTCGCCGACTGATCGACATTTCACGTGACCAGAGGGCTGGCTCTTTCTTTGGTCAAATAATTAGCATTGCCATTCAACGTGGCAATGCTGGGCACGTTTCGGGATGACAGCGATGCGGACGAGTACTTCTACGCCTAAATGTCGATTTGTTTTTCTTTGTATTTTTTTAATTTTATTTTTATATGTTTAGTTTGTTACTCTTTTAATTTAATACCTAGTGTAAATAGTTAGTTACAAAATAAATTAAAAGACTGAAAATAAATATGCCTAGGTAGGTAACTATAAGTATTATTTATCGTTGTACTAGTTTTACGAGTTAGGGATGACCAAAGAAACGAAGTATGGATGGTGTGTTAAATGATATGACTAGTAAAGGAGTGACTTCTGGGATGATTAATAGAGAAGTATGGAAGTAAAAGACACGTTGCGCCGACCACAAATAAACTGGGATAAGGGCAGGAGAATGCTGATATGATGGCGACCCGGAGTGACCACTGATTTGACAAATATTGTAAGGAAACTCCATATACAGGTTGGCATTTCAATCACCTGCATCCGTCAAGGGTGTGTCAAGTTTTTTGAAGTGATTACTTCTTTAGGCGCGGTGAGAGATTTTTGGTAGGGGAGAAACTTATGGGTTCGCGATCGTCACCGAACGCTTTCCATGAGCTTTATGTATATTGTGTATGTATGTGTACTTTTTGGGTGAACAAAAATCATGGAAATCGCGTCTGCTATATGTATAAAAGAACAGTTATTCCAAAGTTTTCTGTTTTCACTTCCGTCGGCAGTCCTCACTGAAAAAAAAAGTAGATGCCACAATCAAGATTTTATTTAGATTGACTTAATTACTTGTTTGCATCTGAGCCTATCAAGCACAATGATCACAGCTACTACTTTTATTTGATTGAGATTTGAAACGGGATCTTGATTAGAGTTATCACAAATCCCATTAGCAGCAATCAAGTCAAAACATAGTTGCTCCAACCAAGATTATTACATTAAAGTTTCAATGATCTTTATTGAAGTAATCAAAATGCATGATTGACACAACTAACTTACTTTGTTCCAGTTAATATTTTTTTTTTAACTTGTCTCTTTTGTAACTCTTCTACAATAATGTTAAATTAAGGGTAATCGAGAAACTTGTTTGAGCGTTCAATCATTTGAACTAGTATTGCTGCAATCATGTCAACTTAACTAAGGTTTTGATTAATCTAAACAAGATATCGTCAATCAAGCTACAAAATCACTTGATTGGAGTGCATTTTTTTTCAGTTCTTATGACTGTTCTTTTCACATCTGACATGGATTTCATAGGAAAAGTTGTTTAGTAGGACGGATAGAATAACTCCCTCGCCATCCTGTTTAAGAAAGCGTGATGATTTATGCTTATCCTGTATTCGGAGAGCCCCATAACTGGCACTGGAATAATTCAGCACCTATGATATTGTGTACGTCAAATAGGATGCTCCGAAATGTTGCTATTTCATAAAGCGCATAGATAAATTACTAAAGATAAAGCGTGAAACGTTTTTTTGAGGATGATATTTTCATAGCATGTATATTTTTTTTTTTAATGTTCTTGTTATTATTCTATCACATTTTAAATTAAATTATATTAATTTTCTTTAAGTTATCTGTACTGGTACAGCGTCTTAATAGTTGTTTACTGTACCGGATGACGTCATTACGCCAACGCCGGCTGTCGCTGAAAACCAGCGCTGGGGCTCTGTCTTTCATAGGGTCGCAGCATAATTCTGAGCGGAAGCCGTTTTGCCTGGATGTGACGCATTTTTCCCCCATAGTTTTTTTTGTTTTCATGTTCTTTTTTGCGTCATGTTTACCGCAAACAAACGTATTTTCTTTCTTTAATTAATTTAATTTTCCCACTGCTCGGACACAGGCCTCTTCTCTGGGTGCGCCAAAGTTCACCTAAATTTTCAACTCCGATAATTGGAAATCCGTAAATGTTCTTCCTAACATTTTTTATCTTAACAATCACAATTCCTAACTACTCTGTCTCTAATGTTCATAATTCCGAAGCATTCAACTTCATAATGTCAGTAGCAATAAGCATATATTATACTTTTATTTGTTTTCCTACATTTTCTCAACATAACCTTCTTTTACACTATTAATTAAAGTCATATCTTTTTTGTTTAGATTTCTTTTTATTCATAATAATCAAGTGCTTGCTTCGCACTCACTAATTATATGAATTGGTTTCATGTTTTTATTAAATAAAGCGTCTTCTTTAATTTTATTTATAGCGGTGTGTACCTGCAAAGATATCTATAGGTTAGGTTAGAACTGTGACCAACTACGCGCGAGCCGAGCGAGCGAAGCGAGCGGTGCCGCGGCAGCGGCCGGCGAGCGCTACCTCGAAATTGGTCGCGAAATTTTGCCCCCAAGACGACACTCTGACCTGAATGAATATTATGGTAATTATGTTTAGGGATAAAAGCGTTATGATAAAAAACAGTAGGAGTTTAAATATATTTACATTAATGATATTACTAATTACAATTTTCGGAAACATGAGCGTTATGAACATCGCCGGTAGCACTACAAATAGTATGAATGAAAACTTTAGGATGAAAAATTTTAGGAAGAGTGATCAATCGGATTACAAATCATTAGGAAGAACAATTTCGGGTAAAGAACTTTAGGTTCCTTTAGGACCCCTCTTCTCTGTGAGAAGGAGTAGTCGTATTTTACACAGGCACAGTGCGGCTTGGTGGATAACATTAGTCTTCGAATTTTTTGTTCTAGGATATGCTGATGTTTCCTTCACCGTTTTAAGAGTCACTATTCTTATTTATTTATTTAAACTTCATGTACAATAGTGGTACATAGGCGGACTTAATGCCACAAGGCATTCTCTACCAGTCAACCTTTGGGTTAAATATAAAAACAGTGATAGGGTACAAAAATAATGTCTAAAATACTAACTTCTTCATACTCTTAAATCGGTGACACCACCACACACCACCACTCACCACTGTGATGAAATAATTTAATACACAAATTTTAAAGTAAAGTGCCTGCCTGGGTTTGAACCTACGACCTATATATATTATACATTTCGTAAGTTGGGGCCGTTTTTTTGCTGGGCCAACACTGCTTATCTGAGATAATTGCTGGCTGCTTATTATTACAAAATTGACAAACACGTTTAACTAAAACTTTACTGCAGTTGAAAGGAACTCATTTCAACTTTACGTAACATTAAAATACCCACCTCGCTTCAAACAACAAATGGATTTATAAATACATCCATTAATTTACAAACTTGGCAACGATACTCAATACTAAATAAAATAAACAACAGACAATCTCATATAATTTATTTATTATGTGGACTTTTATATGAAAACTTTTTATACATTAAATTGATAGCATATTTGGCATGGGGCAGGCAATCTGTGCCGATACATTTATTGTTCTTCAGAACTATTCCGTAGATTAATGTCGAAACTATCAAGACTGTTTGGTAGGACAGTTACCTAATGTGAGGTAAACAAGGTATATTGGGTTATATAGTAACTTGGCCTTGTCTGAGTTTGGGACTATTCTAGTAGAACTGACCTTTGAAAACCTTAGATGTCGGTAACCTACTAAACGTATACCCAAAGTCTCTAATTCAGATAATTGTTGTAAACAAAGTAATGTCAAGAAATGTCACTGTCAAAATGACAGGACAGTGGTACAAAACATTTTATCATATTTCTTTTTATAAATAGTCATCGCTAAAATTAAAGTGAATTAATTATAAGAACTATGCAAACAAAATACCGTTGCTAAACAATGTTTTGTGTAGCATGTCGGAGACACGGCATATGATCGTCATAATCAGCCCTTTTAAGTCCAGTGCTAGATGTAGGTCTCCCAAAATCGATTTCCACTCAAAACAGTTTACAGCCGTTTTCATCCAAAATGTGGCTGGATATGCTACTTACAATATGAATCTATGAATGAGAGTTGTAGTATTAGTGTTGTTGCAGATGTAAAAAAATTGAAAATGTTTGTATCTTCTGCATAGTTACCAGTATCATAAAATATTTTATACCAGAAAATGTCCTTTTATTAATAACTTTGTTTAAAACAGAAAATTTATAAAAATAATTACGGTATGATTATTTTTTAACTATTATTTCTTAAAATCAGTACTCAAAAGAAAATGACACCTCTTTTTTCGCCATTTTATGTGAATTACCATTACGAAGATATTTTTTTGCTATGTTATCCCCTTTGTTTACATAAATTATCTGAATTTGAGACTTTAAGTATAGTAAGTTCGTAAGTTCTATCAAAGAATTCCGTGTCACAAAAAAACTTACGTTTAATTATTTTTTTAACCTCTCGTATGCCGTAATTACAGACACAATTAAAAAGCCATTGTGTCTCGTGTGGATCTACGATCGATATATGAAGGGTTAAGCCTAAGGGTTAGGTTTTTTTTCAAAGCTTCTTATCCAAACATTTTACGATACTAGATACCTAGGCAAACTTGTGCCGATTTCCAGTCAAACGGCTTCAGTTCCAAACGACCTCAGTTTGTAAAGAACTATAATATAGGTCAGGGTTGGTAAACCTTTGGCACCCGACAGATTTTGGGCACGGCAAACACAGTAGTCACTTTTATTTTACAATATTTCCCAATAACAGATGTATTTATAAAACAATTTAAAATACATAACATAATTATATCTATTAGTATTGAGGCCGGTTGATTTCAACGTTACATTATAAATTTCAAAGTTTGGTTTGACCGATGTCCTGGTAAAGGTCGCGAGAATCATAGTACCAGTCTTGCGGTGATACTTGGGAAAGTCTATGTCTCGCAGTGGAAGTCATTTGGCAGAATGATCGAAATCAAAATAAAAACTCACTGAGAATCAGCACTTTTTGAACGTCAAAATTAAATAAAATAGTCCCCTAAAAGCCCTTTTACCACTTCCTAATGCTTTTAACCAGTGCGTATTGCCAGTGATGACCTATGGCACTGAAACGTGGTCGCTCACAATGGGCCTTATTAGAAAGCTAAAAGTCACCGACAGGGCAATGAAGGACGAATTACAGACAATTTGTAGGATGGGTGGATGGATGGACTATGCTTGGAGTTTCCCTACGTGATCAAATCAGAAATGAAGAGATCCGCAAGAGAACCAAGGTAACCGACATAGCTCGAATAATTGCCAAACTTAAGTGGCAATGGGCAGGGCACATTGCTCGCACAACAGATGGCCGTTAGGGCCGAAAGATTTTGGACCAGAAGACGTAGCGTGGGAAGGCCTCCCACAAGGTGGACCGATGACCTTGTGGAAGCCGCAGGAATCCACTAAATGCGGGAAGCACAGAACCGGTCAAAGTGGTGGAGCTTGGGGGAGACTTATGTCCAGCAGTAAACGTCGGCTGAAATGATGATGATGAATGCTTTAGCTGGAAAGGAGAAGTGGCACAATAAACTCCCCAGCAGCACAGCTGTCTTTAAAATTGACATGATGATTCTAGAAAGCGGTGGCCAAATTTTGTTAAAAGTTAAATTGTCGCCCATTTTATAAAAAGTTTCACAATCCCTGCTGTAGGTAGGTTCACTGTACAGTAACCTAGTTGTTAAATTTCGTGGAAGAATTTAAGAAAAATATATGACGTAGCGCGGCATTCCGCGAATTTATTTCTTTTCTTAGTACGAAGTTATTAAATGTTCGGCTTCCGGTTGTAGGTGCAAAATATAGTCGTATATTTGTGCCGTTTGCAATAATTTGTTTCGTGAGAATTTTTCTTTAGCTCTTAAGCTCTTAGCTCTTTAGTCTTTATAATTAGACAGGGAAGGTATTGTTATGTGGTTTGATAATATTAACATCAGACATCAATCTTTTCATAACATCCTCTTATTGTCTGTTGTTATTACATACATACACTCAAGCCTTCTACCTATAGGGGTAGGTAGAAACTGTAGAACGCCACCTGCTACGATGCAAAAGTAGTATACAGGGTGAAATTGAATTCATGGGCATCCTCTTAAGTGTTCATTATACTCATCATTATAAACAACTTTCACTATGGGACCAAACCTGAAAACTCGCAAAAATTAATATGCCCATGAATTCAATTTCACCCTGTAGAAATACTCTTTTGCTTCGTGTCAGCTCACTTCACGGGAGTTTTCACTGTGAGTTTTTAACAGAATTGACCGGCTGGTCATACTACGCCTCTGACCTTTCTGAAGAACAACATCAATAAGATCACTATTATGTCCTTGTAGGGTGTTGATATGCTTTATTATTTTGCGTGAGGTCGTTGGTCTGCCTAGATGGTAGGTATATGGCCCCTCGCCCACTGCGACATTTCACATTACATTTACATTTGGCGCGTTTCGTAAACGCGCGACAGCATCGCTACTAACGTGCGTTAGTCGCATTTGCAACGCACTTACAGAAGCGATGCCAACGCGCTACTAACGCGCTACAGTATCGCGACTGTAACGATGCAAACGAGCGATCGTGTCGGACGACATCGGGGAGAGAACGGAGGGAGGGTGGCGCGTGAGTGGAGAACCAAGCATCAGTGCAACTGTGGCATTTGTGTGCTGTTGCTGAATCACGTTTGCATCGCGACAGAAGCGCGACAGTATCGCGTTTGCATCGCAACTGGGAATCGTGGTGTGGGCAAGGGCAAACAGCTAGCGGCCGCATCGCGGCTGCATCGATGCGAACGCGCAACAGCATCGCTACTGCATCGCTACAAAAAATCGCCGTGGGCGAGGGGCCTATGAGTTACTGGCTGCAGCAACTCTAAAAGAAAGGAGTATGTTTATAGCAAATGTGGTTGAAGTAATAACCGGTCGCTTACTTTGCTCGCTGCAACCGTGGTTGCGAACTGACACACTGATTCGGTCAACATTATACTTTATTTATTTAAACTTCTTGTACACAATATTGTACAAAGGCCGACTTAATGCCTTAAGCATTCTCTTCCAGTTAACCAAGGGTGGTGAAGAGATAAGATGGCCGGTGCTCTGACTGAGAGGAGATAATAATACAAAAAAAAACATGCGGGGCAGTCTTTGGGGACTGCCGAAAGAAGTGAGTTTTGTCTAGAGATGGGCTGTCTAAGATATGCAAAATTAATAAAATTGCTTGCAAAAAAAAAAAACAAGTCTGCTTAGATTTGGATAACTTTTAAGCAAGCAATTGAATTATTTTTATTGTATTTTATTATTCACATACGTCAGCAAGCTACCTTGATACGTGTAACTGAATAATGTATGGCATGCATTTGAGTAAGGCATGTCCCAGGTCAACCTAGAATGTTGTTGTCTTCTTAATCGGACTTTTCTGTGGATGCTTCAATAAATAAAAGCTTCCAGCCAGGGCAAAATACTTATTAACCAAGCGACTCCGCGCTAAGGGTACCCTATGGGATACGGACCTCGGCTTAAGGCGTCGCTGGGGGAGGACAGCAAGAGATAAGCTAGATCGGATTGTAAAATTAATTTCATAGAAAAGTGACTATTCATCTACTGTACTCTCTCGACTACTTTCCCGACTAAGTTTAAACGGTACATCACCTGTCTGAACTTTACTATAACTTTGTGAGAGTTTATTTTAATTATATCAGCTAGTTCCACTATTGTTTCACTCGAATTAATCTACGGATCTTCTATTATGTTTTTATTTAATAAATTAGCTCTTAAACTTTGTAGTGTTTAATTTATTTTAGCGTTTTGCTGAATTGCGTTTTATTTTAGTTTTGTGAAACTTCTTCCGCGTGGAGATAGTTTTGAGTTCCCTGACAAATAATAGTTACTCTACTGCAGTAGTGAATGTTCTATTGAATTATAATTATAAGGAGAGTTGGGAAAGATAAGGTGAGTAGTACTCGGAACCGGCGTGCATGTAAGACCAGATGTATGAATATAAACAAAGTGAAATGAATATGAAAGGATCGTAGGTGTTGTTCTGAAGTTTCTACCTACCTCATGGAAAGAAGGTGTGAGTTTATGTATGTAGATATGTGTCTTAGTAAGGGATTATTTTTAAGATGACGGGTATACCAAGCTCCATCTGTCCTATGATAAAATCATCTTTATATTTATGTAGGGGTTATGTGGATGACCGAAAAAATAGTTTGCTAGTTATGATACGACTGTCAACATTACTCACTTTATAAAATAGAATAGAATGGTAAGTTAGCTGCGTTCAATGGTAAGTATGAAATCTTAATAATTATTTTCTTATTTAAAAGTTAAGATAAACTGAAATGTTAACAAGATATTATTGACAATGTGGAAATCTTCGGTTGGACGGCTCAACAAAAACTCATCATTGCCAGAATATCGCTTACCGGAACTGCTGAGTTATGGTTACGTACAGAAAAACCATTCAAATCGTACGAAGAACTGAGGAATGCCCTGCTGAAGAAATTCCCAGATTCGGTAAATACCAAGCAAATGCATGAAATCATGGCGGCTCGAAAAAAATGTAACAATGAGAGCAGAACGGCCGAGTTGTAGGATGTTGATTCAGAACGCATCATAATATTAAGAAATAAAGAGAAATTAATGCAGCGATGAGTGAATGAGAGAGTATGTGTGGGAGGGAGAGAAAGAAAGATGGCGAGTGAGCTATTAAGATGATAAGACGTTTAATATTGTAAGAATTTTAAAATAAAAGTGTGGGTTGCAGCTGAAAATCAGCGTCAGGTGGTACACCTTGTGTGTCATCTGACATTATGCTGAGTTGAGGTCCTTTTGGCATTATAATCATTGTTTTCTGTTTTTTATAGTTTTAAGGTGTATTTTTTGCTGTAATGCCAATAAACGCATTTTTCTTTCTTTTCTTTCTTTCTTTCTTTAAAATTTAAAGAAGTTTCAATAAGTGAAGACTATATTTTCGGTCATCCACATCACCCCTACATTTATAATCATATATACAGGAAAAGTTTTTAACCAGTGCGCAAATTTTGATAAATAAAACTTAAACGATTTTTATTAAGCACCTATTTCGTATTTTGATATATCTTAGTACAAAAAAATTAAGTTATCGTTAACGAAAGATGTTTATTTTGAAACTGCTACTTATTGGATACACGCCGCGCGCCGTGAAGCGGAACGCAGTAGTTGGTACCTATCACGGCACCTACCTAGCCGACCGGCGCACGCACCCATTGATATTATTACGAATAGATTGTATCCATATTTTTCTGATTTCAAGTCGGACAAAAAACTAATAATGGAAATGTGTGATACTGAACCACCAAAAAAATTTGCGCAACAGTTATTTTTTTCCTGTATGTACAAAATTTTTCTGTGCGTGTGTATGTGACTGAACTTCTTCTAAACGGCAGGACCGTGTGCATATTTGAGTGAGTCTCTGGATGGTTTGGACATACTTGTGTTCGTCGCGCACACGTTGCGAACTCGCGGCGAGCTCGCTGCGTACTCGCCCCGCTTTCCACTCGCTTGCAGCTCGCTTGTGTGATAAAGCCCTAAAAGATCGCTTTTAGCGATAATACCGCCCGTTGTGTGACTATGTAAAATTTCTACATTCATACCTGTAATTTGTATGGTGTCCATAGTAAAGAGTATTCTATCTTCTCTATCTAGATGTGCTGATCAGGTTCAGTTTCATGGGTGAAATTCGCCCTCAGTTTTGCGAAAAACGTGAAGTTTTTTGACAAAAGACGATCACCTTATGTCTAAAAGTCTGATCGTCACCCCCTAGACTTCTAAGTCAGTACATCCACTATATAACTTAATCAGTTAAAACATAACATTCCAGTGCGGTTGACCGCGTGAATTATTCAAGTGTCGTGGCCGCTTACTGACCTGAGACTCACAAATAGAATTGTATAGTAGTTCAGTCCTTTCAAGTCTAAATTCTGTAGGTATTTTAGTGGGTAGTCGAAAAAAATTTTGGGCATTGTTTTGGGTAGTGCTTTGCTAGATTATCTACGATACTATCTTAACGCATATCTATCTATCTATTCTACTGCGATGAAACCGCCTATTGTGTCATTTTCTACATTTATATCTGTAATTTTATGGTGTGCATAATAAAGAGTATTTTAATTTTTTATGAAAATCATTTAAAATGTTTGTAAATATGTGAGCACCATGTATGTATCGCATTTTTAAAAAAAAATTGAGGTTATATTTAAATATTTTTATATTATATATTACACGATTTACATTATTAATATTATAAATTACAATAAAATAAATATTTAAATTTTTATTTAGTCATTTAGAATGTTATTATTAATTGTGCAACTGTAAAGCATATTCAGTAAGTTACCGCTACCAGGAAATCAAGGCATCTAAATAGTAGGTACAAACAGAAACAATATCACAATTCACAATGTTTCTTTGTAAGAAACAAAGAACAAATGCATTTTTACATTAGCAACAATTCTAAACACCGCGCTACAGGGTGCCGTAATAGCTTAGTGGGACACACTGGCGAATAACTTGAATTATATTATATTATTAAAATATTTAATTGTATTTTCAACAAATGATCGTTTACTAGAGGGGCTCGTGGCAAAATAATATTCATATTCATGTCTATATTTGCATTCCATAATGTTTAAAACAATTGGACGAAATTTGGCAGAAAGAACTCAACCCACATTTTGGTCAAATGTGAGTTGTATATCCCAAAGAGGTCCTAACGGTTAATGGAAGGTACATTTATGTGTTTTGGTCCCCATAATTAAAAAATCAACCTTATGTTGGTAGTATCACACACTTGACTCTAACAAAAATTATCACTTTAAAACTTAATATTACGCAAACGGATACCTGAATCGAAAAATGGTTTTCATAAACCCGAATATTTTTGATCGGATGATAACCCACACCAAAAGATAGTCTAGAAAAAAAAAACCTAAAGTGAAGATGATTTTTTTTTTTCTAGACTGTCTTAGTCTAGAAAAAAACCACCAATAACATCTCCACTTTACGTGTAGGGGAGTGTACCCTAAAAAAACATATTTCAGATTTTATTTTACCACTTTGTCGGCATGATTAATATGTATATCCATGCTGAATTACAGCTTTCTGTTATTAAGAATCTCTGAGCTAAGCCGCGGACATACAGACAGACTGACAGACGGACGGACATGGTGAAACTATAAGGGTTCCTTGTTGACTACGGAACCCTAAAAAGTTACTCACAAATGACCAAATACACAGATAATACAAACAAACAAAAAAGTCTCTAAGACTTAAAATCTTCCAAGTTGATTACGCAAAACGTAAACTCCAGATTGTACCCTAGGGAGCCACAATTTTTACAATGAGAGTCCATTGCCATTCCTTCATTTGGACCCAGAATAATATAGGCCCGAATTATTAAGCCCATTCTTTGGAGACGTTAAGAAAACCACTTCCAGTTTTCTAATAATTCCTGGGAATTTAACAGGTGTGTTTGGAACTTTACATTTTTCTTTAAGACCTTAATGGACCTAACCTAGTTTTCAGTTTTGGAATGGTGTTTTTAAGGTTCTTATTATTTTTTTATTCTACTATGAGTTTGTAACTTTAAAAAGTAACTTGCAGTACGTCTAGATGTCCGATGGTAGAAGGGGGCCGGTGGAATGAGGTCGTGGAGTTCATGGGCACACTCTCCGAAGTACAATCTGTAGAAGACCGACAAGCAGGCAACCTTGCGGCGATGAGCCAAGCTGTGAAGCTTGGCATCCACCAGTTTTACGTCGCCAAATGCCAAAAAACGGAACCCTTATGGATTCGTCATGTTTGTCTGTCTGCCTGTCCGTCCGTATGTCACAGCCACTTTTTTCCGAAACTATAACAACTATACTGTTGAAACCTGGTAAGTAGATGTATTCTGTGAACCGCATTAAGATTTTCACACAAAAATAGAAATAAAACAATAAGTTTTGGGGGTTCCCCATACTTAGAACTGAAACCCATACGTTTGGGGTACCTATGGATAGGTCTTTAAAAATGATATTGACGTTTCTAATATATATATTTTTTTCTACACTGAATAGTTTGCGCGAGAGACACTTCCAAAGTGGTAAAATGTGTCCCTGTTACTTCTAAAATAAGAGAATGATAAAACTAAAAAAAATATATGATGTACATTACCATGTAAACTTCCACTGAAAGTTGGTTTGAACGAGATCTAGTAAGCATTTTTTTTTTAAACGTCTTAAATCGTAAACCGCGCTTGCTGCTACGGAACCCTTCATGGGCGAGTCCGACTCGCACTTGGCTGCTTTTTTTGTAATCTTTTGCCAAGCTGTCTTGAGGAAGTGTGGTAATAAATGTTAGTGTTTTCTCTGTATGAAAAGTAGTAGTAGCCTTTTCCCTGCAGTGGGACTATAATATAGGCTGGTATTTTTTTATTATATACATAGTTTACTGTTTTACTGAATGGGTTATCGTTATGATTGTGAAAGTTTGGAAGCTTTGGTTACATAATCACGCAGTAACGATTCAACGAGGTTCTCTCTTTTTCATCAACTTTTTCCTTCTTTAGTTCTGCTGTATGATGTGAACTGTATATCACAGTACCTTTCATCTTAAAAAAACTAGGCGGTAACTAACATGTAAAATGTGCATGACATTCTTTCTTTACGCCACAGACGTTGTCATCATCATCATTATCATCATCAGCCTCTAGCAGTCCACTGCTGGACATAGGCCTCTCCAATTGCACGCCATTCAGCTCGATTCTCGGCAACTCTCATCCAGCTGCTACCAGCCACCCTGCGAAGATCGTCGCTCCACCTAGCCTGAGGAGACGTTGTATTAAAACCAAAATTGTGGCTCTGTAAGATTATCTCGAGCCGGGTATGAGCTTACACACATTGATAGAAAACACCGTCATTCAGGGCCTAAACAGATGAAGCGGCGAGGACACGCGGCCCGGAAAATAAGACATTAGTGAACTTGCGTTCGGCCGAGCCGCTATTTAAAGCAGTACAGCGGCCGCGCCGCTCGACCACGCGGACGCATATAATAAGGCCCTAAGAGTAGCAAAATATACAGAAATATCACATCTTGACGATTGAACTTTACGTCTCGAAGGTATAGCCGGCTAAACTAAATATCATAAATTTATATACGAGTATATACTAGCTGACCCGACAGACTTCGTTCTGTCAAAAGCTATAGTATAAAATCCACTACTCTACCCTACCCTACCCTACCCTACCTACCCTACCTGCCTACCCTACTCTACCCTACCTACCTACCTACCTATCCTACCCTACCCTACCCTACCCTACTTACCTACCTACCTACCCTACCCTACCTAAAACTTAAAAAAAAAATAGATAGTAGCCGATTCTCAGACCTACTGAATATGCATATAAAATCTCATAAAAATCAGTCAAGCCGTTTCGGAGGAGTACGGGAACGAACATTGTGACACGAGAATTTTATATATAAGAAGATATAAAGCCTATAATGTTCCCATTGCTGGGACGCAGACCTCCTCTGTGAGAGGGAGTGCAGATATATCACATATCTCTGAATTTTCGGTTCTAGGACATGCCGGTTTCCTCAAGATGTTTTTCTTCCCGGTTTCGAGAGACGCGATGTAGAAATAATTAACACAAACTAAAAACAAAGTAGATACTAGATACTCCACACTATTTCTTACACCTTACAACAAAATTCTAGAACTAAAACCCACTGTAACAAAAACATATCCCGCAGAACGCTACCGTCCGTGTGTCCGAAAGTAACATTTCCCTCGCCACGTCTGCAGCTGCATCTAAAGGGTTATTTCTCAAACACGTCGCCAGCGCCAACGTAATAGGTATCATTTATACCGGTGATCACTGCTGCCGGTTACGAGTGGAATTCTATATTTTATGACGGAATCGGGTTAAGACGGGCACTGTTGTTTGACTTTGTGGAGGAAATCGTTCTGTTTGAGTCATTTAGTCGGAGAAATTGAAGAATTAACTGAATGTAAATTAATTAGGGATGGATTAGCTTAGGTTTTACATGATTTTGGGGCACGTATGAGTAACGGGAATCTTTTTTTTTATGTATATTGGTATAATGTAGTTCACGATAAGGAATAATCAGTCTTACCAAGGAATTCAATAACTGGATTAAGGAGGTCAGATAACGGTTGATATCGGGATGTTGTATATATGCTAGTCGCGCGGTAAACTCTGATTGCGCGATGCAGGATTTGTGACGTCAGGTCTTTGATGCGTAGTTCGCATGTGGCGTTGTGGATGCCACCACAGTACTATCACCCCTGATATTATATTGCATATTGCAAAAATATATTATCGGCGCGTTGATTTGGCCTAATTTAATTCATCTGTCACTTATCTAGTAAAAATTAAGCAATAGTTAAACTCACTGCATTTTATTTTCCACTAGCTTCTGCTCGCGACTTCGTCTGCGTGCTTGGTCCCCCCTGTCATCCCGCATCGCATCACATTGCCCGCCCGCACTATTACTTCGTTTTCACTTAACGTTATTACTGACTTTTATTCATTTAGCTTGGCTGCTAAGGGCTCATAGCTTGATGTAAAATAATCCCATCACCAAATAAATACCTTCTTCAAGAATGAGGCTATCAAACGCATAAAGATTTTGTCAAATCCGACTGGTAGTTCGAGAGATTAGCGCATTCAAATAAACAAACTCTTTAGCTTTATTATATTATTAATATAGATGAATCTGGATGGTCACAAATGTATTCAGCAGTCTTATTTACCCAAGAGTCAATATTTAAGTTATTTAATGAGCAACGAGCCTTCGAATATTCCTTCATCTTGGTAGATCAAATCCATGTAAAATCTATTCGTCCTTTTGATCTGTAATCCGCTCTGAGAACATCGAAGTCAATTTAATTCAGAATTATTCAAAGATCATGAAAATAGAAAGTAAACAAAAACATCATACGATATATTTTTGGAACCAATCCATCTCCAACAATCATGTATAAAGATTGAGTACAGATTAATGGAGCGTACAAATTACATATCAAAATGGCTACTTATAGGAACACGTAGGTATTTGGGTTCTTACATAATCAGAAAAGGTACCAAGTCTTCAACGCGTGACAAAAACAAAGGAAGATAAAACTCATACAATATTGCCAATTTTTTTATGATGTGTTTCTTCATATAATTCAATGTTGTTCGTAAGAGTGATTCCATGGGCTTGTTGTCGCTACCATTCCTAGTCATAACAATACCAGCTATCTGCCAGTGAAAGTCCCGTCGAAATCAGTCCAGCCGTATCGGAGATTAGCTGGACCAAACAGACAGACAGAAAGACAATTTTTTTTTTTTTTAATACAGGAGAAGTTTTTAATCAGTGCGCAAATTTTGGCAAATTAAACTTAAATGTGTTTTATTATACATCTATTTTAAAAATTAGTTAAATATTAGTTCATTTCTTGAACGTCCCCATCCGATATAAGGCTCATAGAAACACACCAGGCATATCACTTCTTAAACATAACTATACATTTAACTCAGTAATAAAGTTAACGTCAAAGCGATTTCATATCTGTTCGAGTTATTATCTTTTCAAAATATGGATTCGATGTACTGTCGTAAAACTGAGGGGATTTTAACGACCTCAGACGCTTTGAAGGCTGTCAGATAGATTTAATATTGCAGCTTCCTTTGGAGATTTATCGTATGATTTGGAGGATATAAAATATTTTTGGGTTATATTTTGACTCAGTGATAACAGTCGCACGTATCGATCGATCAGGTTAAGCTACGCTTCGGCACATCTTCGGCACGGTCGGTCCATCTTTACATCCTGACACCCCTCCATGCCTCGAAAAGCATGTTTAGCCTTTGGGTCCCGGCTGTCATTCGTGGATCTTTGAAAGTCGTTACGGGTCGTCAGAAGCCCGAAAGTCTGACAACCAGTCTTACCAAGGGGTATCGTATTACCTAGTAACTGGTTTGTGGATGTCAGATAGGAAAAATACTGGTATTCAGCTGCATGAGCTGCTTTTGGTTATACTGGAAGTCGACCACAACATAGATGCAAAAAAGCTAGGCAAATGATGATTTGGGGAAAATTTTGAGCTTCCAGTTTTTCAAGTAGGTTATTAAATAACATAGCGACGGTTAAAAGGTAATAACGCGACATTTGGGTCGAAAATGAGTCATGAATTACATCCTGCTTATAGTTTATATTAGTATTCATGACTCATTTTCGATCAAAATGTCGCTTATGCTATTATCTATTACCCGTCGATACCGGTCCACTAGTGACACTCCTATAAAAACATATTATCTCGTGACTGAGAAGGAATTATGAAAAACGCCTCAACTAACTATATCGGTAAGTGTGTCTAGAATTTTCTAATACCTTTTATAAAGTTTCATACTCGTATTGAGACACGAAGCAACAAAATACGAGTGTCGCTAGTGGACCGGTGTTAATCCTCTTAAACGTTTTCGTGATTTGCTGTTTTGTCTTCGATTGTAGAAGTATCGGTGGTAGTCGTTCTACGTTTTTTTATTTTTTGGGTGGGAAATTATCATACAACTTTTCCAACTCTGGGGCGGGAGGACTTGTCAGACTTTTACTGACTAAAACCCACCCATGTTCTTTTAGTTGCCTGTGTGTCATTGCCACGGTATCCCATGTATTTTTATTCCTAGAGACAATAATTTGCATACTCCTAAACTAAGCTTTACACAGATTGGTTAATTGTCAAACCACATACGCAAAACCTGTCAACTACTCTCAAGTACCTAACTAGACGTTTTTAAACGCAGATTTTAACGATTCCTTTACGATGAGAAATAGTCTAACTATTTCATCTCGTATTTTAACTTTTCCTTGACTATTTTTCAGCATTAATATTCTAACGTATGCACTGAAGCACGTATTAAAAATACCGTATTGGCGTCAAATAGCTTTAGACTATAAAAGCAAAAGGAATGGCGGAATTTTAAATCGTAAAGTGGGACGCGTGTATATGGTACGTAAAAAATCCGCCTCTGAAGACAACCTGTGTCAGACCTAGAAGTCCCGGGTTCGATTCCCAGCGGCGGAAAAAAATTCAGTCCAGTTTGGTTAGTGGTAGGGCTTTTTCATAGGCCACCAGGGGGCCTATTACGAACTTTAAAAAAACCAGGCAAGTTCCAGGCAATTCATTTCACTGGCTGGTTAAATTTCGTATTACGACATTCCTAATTCTAACCGACTTCACGCTGGGTAGTTTGTCTATGGCTGGCTTGTAATTCTCTGCCGTAACGTTCAGAAACACAATTAAATATTTATCGGTAAGTTACGGTTTTATTTAATCACATATTTTGTGGTAAAAATAAGCAATTTATATTAATCTAGTTACTTTAGTATAAAATTAGGTGAAAATACGAATGCACTGTATATTATGCTATCTATATAATTCATTCATATTATAATTTTTTGAGTTTGTAAATTATCACGCGAGATTAGGTTTCCGAACGAAATCCACTTGAAGGTCAGCGGGGAATTCGACCACATGGAAGAGTATTGTTTCATTGTTTCACAAACTAATATGAACACTATCTTATTGTTTGTTTAATACTTCCATTCGTAAGAATTTTCGGGGTATAAACAAAAATATGGCGTAAGCTCGTTATTGAGTATTTTCCTATTCAGTGTAAGAAAGTTCTTAGATATGATATTTTAAAGTTGTATCCGGTAAATCCGTGAATTTTGTATGACAGTCCCTGACATGTCTCAACTCCTCACTTGATTAAGTTGATATCGTTCAATGAATGGCACATCATCCATGTTGAACGCATTAAGGCTCTTGCATACAAGCGACACGCGACGCGACACAAAGGAACCGCGTGTCGCGCGACGAGCGGTGCCTTTGTGTCGCGTCGCGTGTCGCGCCCTTTTTGCAGGAGCCTTTAATTTGATCACGAAGTCGTCTCCAACTCCTCACTTGATTAAGTTGATATTGTTCAATGAATTGCACATCATCCATGTTGAACGCATTAAGGCTCTTACATACAGGCGCGACACGCGACGCGACACAAAGGAACCGCGTGTCGCTCGACGAGCGTTGCCTTTGTGTCGCGTCGCGGGTCGCGCCTGTTTGTAGGAGCCTTTAATTTGATCACGAAGTCGTCTCCAACTCCTCATTTGATTAAGTTGATATTGTTCAATGAATTGCACATCATCCATGTCGAACGCATTAAGGCTCTTACGTACAGGCGCGACACGCGACGCGACACAAAGGAACCGCGTGTCGCTCGACGAGCGGTGCCTTTGTGTCGCGTCGCGTGTCGCGCCTGTTTTGTAGGAGCCTTTAGTTTGATCACGAAGTAGTCTCCTTTTGTTCCTTGATTCGTTATTTTGATCAGAAAAGTCACTTTCCAGGAACTCAAACAGTTCATATTCGTCGCACATAATATTTTCTTTTGCTATTTATTTATTACTCGAATAACTTCGGCAAATAAACCCAAAACAATTCAATAAAAGCTCCTCTGAAGTAGCGTAAACTGAATGGATTGTGAGGTTACTTTTTGACAAGTTGTTATATGAAAAGAAGTGTCAAACGAACGTTCGTAATACGGTATTGCCAGGCAATATTCGGGCAGAAGTCGGCCAGGGTGTCACGTGACCGCTGACTCGCTTGTTTAACGAGTTCATAATACGAAATTGCAAGGCAGTTCTGTTTACGCTGTAAACTGCCTGGAAATAAGAGTTCATAATAGGGCCCCTGGCTAGCTACCACCATGTTATCTAAGTCTCTCGCCATTACAACAATGTGAACAGCATTGTTGTGTTTCGGTAGTTAGAGGTAAGGTAGCCAGTTCCTCTGTGTTTGAGGATTCCGGGTGCTGCTCGCTTCCACCTTCGGCCTGATCATCACTTACCATAATGTAAGATGAAGCTTCCTAGTTGTAGTTAAAAAATACAGCGAAATGAAAAAAAAAAAACATAATTTGGTAGGTACGTTAAAATGACTTTCTCATGTGTCCACGTATGAAGGCTCGTACAGACTCGCGCGATATCGCGGCCGTGACAGGCACCGACAAAGGAATTGTGCTACTAGTGTCGCATCGCGCCCGCGATATTGCACTAGTCTGTACGAGCCTTGACACGTACAGTCAGTTACCACAATTAGCTGACCCCCCTTTGCTCAAATGGTTGAGGTTTTTTTAATAACAAATCGTACGATTTTCTTTTTTTTTTTTTAGTTTTAGGTAAATTTTGTATAGGTATTTAAATGAAATTAAAAATGATAAAATCCTATTGATCCGTATTCTAAAAAATCTCAACCATTTATGCAAGGGGGTCAGCTAATTGTGGTAATGACTGTACCTATAGGAAATTCGCCTAAAGCTACGTATGAGACGTAGCTTTAGGCGACTTTTCACGCATGCAAGGGTGCAGCTAGTAAATATATAAAAACATAAATAAATATTTAAATAATGTACGTGTTATTATACGTGTTTTGTATAATTATGTATGTGAGTATGTATGTATGAAGTCAGTTGGTGTGTTTATTGACACCGTAAAGTTAAACCTCGGTGCTATCACTCTCATGACAGCCATCACTGCGACGGTTATGTGGCAGCCACCGCACTTCAAGAAAGTTGTAACTTAACAACGACAGAAATAACCAAACAATTACACCATTTTCTTTCCCTTGTATGATTTCTCTTGTATTTCAATACAAATGCTCAACCCAAACCCAAAGCAAATATCTGTAGGCCATACAAATATTTGTTCCGTGCCCGCGACCGGAACACATATTGTGTGCGGCCTATCGAACCTCTGTTAGCTACACGTACTGTGCCAAACGAGTTGTCAAGAACTGTTCCCAATATATACGAGTATGTATTGTATGGTAGTTAGATGCGTGCAGGCCGCGTGCGTGGTTGATTTTGAAACCCCGGTCCCGATCCGGTATCCCGGTCTTTTGTTTTGTGTAGGTTTTATTTTGATTATTAATTGCAATATTCATTTGCTGCTAGCTTTTGCCCGCGGCTCCGCCGCGTGGATGTCGGTTATCGCGTAAAAAAGTAGCCTATGTCCTTTTGCATATGCCAGGCTATATCTCTGCCAAATTTCATGACGATCGGTTTAGCGGTTTAGGCGTGAAAACGTAACATACAGACAGACAGAGTTACTTTCACATTTATAATATTATACTAGCTTTTGCCCGCGGCTCCGCCGGCGTAGATGTCGGTTATCCCGTAAAAAAGTAGCCTATCTCCGTCTCCATATGCCAGACTACATCTCTGCCAAATTTCGTGACGATCAGTTTAGCGGTTTAGGCGTGAAAACGTAACATACAGACAGACAGACAGACAGAGTTACTTTCACATTTATAATATTAGTATGGACTAGCTTTTGCCCGCGGCTCCGCCCGCGTGGTTGTCGGTTATCGCGTAAAAAAATAGCCTATGTCCTTCTCCATATTCCAGGCATAATCGCATGACGATCGGTTTAGCGGTTTAGGCGTGAAAACGTAACATACAGACAGACAGAGTTACTTTCACATTTATAATATTAAGTATGGATGTATGGGATTATTATTGTCTCTCATCATCTTTATCATCATTTCAGCCGAAAGACTTCCACTGCTGGGCATAGGCCTCCCCAGGAAGGGGGGGGGATTTCCCATAATCGCTACGCTTGGCAGGCGGGTTGGCGATCGCAGTATGGTGTTAAAAATGCATAGAGAACGCTGATGCCCATTCTCTAGTAAGTCCCTTAGTCGCCTTTTACGACACCCACGGGAGGAAATGGGGTGGTGCTATTCTTTACGTCCGGCAGCACACGGCTCGGCATTATTGACTGTGGTATAGGCAATTTCAGTCGTAGATTCGCCCTGCCCTGCGTTTCTGTTTAATTTTGACACCTCTGACACACATAATATCGCAGAGACTGACTTGATTGTCATCGAAACGCCATTATTATTGTGTGTGCTCACTCTTCTTAGGGTACGGCTTGTGTGAAATGGGGTCCGGCGGGGCGTTCAGTGTTGCGTGCAAGCGGTGAAACAGCGTTCGCCGAGTGGCCTTAGTTTTGCTGGCCTGGCTGAAAAAAAAATGCTACTTTGATTTAAAGGAGATTGTTCTGCATCCATACATCGTTCGCCCCAGAACCAAGAGCAAAGGAAAATTACTTTGCGTGTTCTAAATTACAAGTATATTATGAAGACAAAATTTAATGACAATTTGCAGAAAGGATTTATTTCAAAATAAAACAAAGATTTTGAGGTTATATTCAGTAAGAAACAATCCTTTCAATACTTCGAAATACATGCTAATAAATGCATGTCACTGTTATTTCTAATGCCTGTATGTGGTTAGTTAAGCTAAGAGAATCAGAAAAACATTTAAGTACTTACCTAAGTACCTATTACGTATTTGGTAATTCTTCAAGTTTTTGTATTATAATAGGTAGGTAGGAAATTAAGTACTTATTTATTTAACTTCAATGCAAACGACTTTATCTTATTTTTTAAGCTATTGCATAGCTTCTATCGCGGGCCTTGAGCGCGGGGACCGAATCCAGAAATTCCGTAACTAAATAACCTCACGCTCCCCACTCCGACGGTTATTTTACTACACCAGTACCCTCTAGTGATCTAATAATTTCTGGCAGTTCTTTATTTCTGTGTACTGCGTATTTTATTCTTATAAATATTAGTTTATAAAATTATGATCTTCACAAAAAGTGATTGTTGATAGTGGGGTTTGAACTCACGAACAGTCGATTACGAGTACATTTAGTTCCCCTGTTGCACCGCAAGGCTACAATGACTTAATTAAAGCTTGCCAAATAGTTGATACCATTCCAACAATTGTTAAACTTGACTAGACGGTTGGAAATGACTCATGTACATGGAATTTTTTCGCTGTCAAAACAGTTTGTCACTCTTTTTTTATTTAAAATTACTTTAGGTTAAACACTTTCGTCTATTTTAAAGTTGTTATTATGCTTATATTTGAATAGTATTTGACTTTGTTTACGTAGTTATACACTTTTACGACGTTCAGCACTTATTTATTTTGTTTTTAAGCTATTGCATAGCTTCTATCGCGGGCCTTGAGCGCGGGGACCGAATCCAGAAATTCCGTAACGAAAAAAAATAATAATAATAATATCAAAGAAAAAGAAATACTGCATAAATAAAATAAATAAATAATTATAATTGCATAAGTTGATACAAAATGCTATGCAATAGCTTTACCGCGGCAGTCCCCGAGTGCCACACGTCTTTTTTTTTATTTTTTTTTTATTTAAACTTAGGTATGAAGTCATATTACCTCATGTATGTAACATGTCATGTTATTGAAAGATTGGACATCACTAATTGTCAAAGATGGCGACATATTCTAAGTGATGTCGATAGTCGCTCTTTTAATTGTTCATTATGGAACGCAGAATGTCCGTTTTAAGGCTCGTACAGACTAGTGCGATATCGCGGACGCGACGCGACACTAGTAGCACAATTTCTTTGTCGCTGCCTGTCGCGCCTGCGATATCGCGCGAGTCTGCACGAGCCTTCATACAGATATTCGCAATTAGTCTAATAAAATATTTTTATAATTATTATGTAGGTCAGTTGTTTGTTGGTCCTGGGGCCATTTCCAACAATGTCCTTTAATAAATGCGACGTTGCCAGCCCGCGACGGATGAATGATCTTAACAATAAGTCCAGGTTTCCTCACTATTTTTCCTTCACCGACATCAGTAATGTCCAAGATAAAATCAGAAAGTACATAATTATGAATTGAAAAGTCACATTGGTAGGCTTGCCCGGATTTAAATCCATAACTTCAAGCACGAGAGGCGAGGCCACTGAGCACCATGTAAAAAAAAAAAAATAACTAACACATAATTAATTTATCCGTCATTACTTCATTTTTTATTATTATTACCTGGTTGTGGTATAGTAATTTTATTCAGGGAACATCGTCTTCACATGTAATTATATAATTGATGTATACAATAGTACATTACTTACCAAGGGCTGTAAAAGAAAGAAAGCCCGAAATCGCAGGTATTTGTGACCCGAGCCGTAGCCAAGGGTTGTAAATATGCGATAGAGGGCTTTTTTTTTTACTGCCCGTGGTGAGTACACAATTTTACGTCTTCACCTGGCCACAATGTGAGTTTTACTGTACGCGTAGCGGGCGGTAAAACTCACATTATGGCCAGGTCTGACGTAAAGTATTGTAAAACAATTTAAAATAGTAACGGTGGAGTTTCTTGCCCATTATTCTCCATGCGAAATTACCTTTTGGAAGGGGCAACTAGAATCAACTTTATTTCCGTGTAAATTTTGACGTTCAAAAGTGCCATTTATGTGCCTATTTGAAATACTTTGACTTTGGGCTATCAAGACACATTCCATTAATTGAAAATCGGGTTAGCACTTCTTATGCAATTTACTCATGCCCCATTCACGGTGATTGAATACCATCAATAGGAATTAATGATGTTTTACCAAACAGTAGGTATCTTATTTGTGGGCTACGTATAATATATCATAATATGAAGGTACAGAGACTGTGTAAAAACCCAATCAAACTCCAAACGACGTCTCAATCTCGAACAAAAACAAGGCCCAAAAACCTATTGTGGCTAACGTTTAAAAGTAAACACATAATTTGGAGATGTCCCTCCCCCCGCTACCCCTCCGTTTTATAACTTCATTTTACGGTTGGAGTATTTCGGTAATGATCTGGCCTCCACAAACTTGGGACGGATTTTTTTCTTGTTCAGTGTCTTGATATTCTTGCCAAGGTCTTGCAGTTTTATTAAGCATGTTTATCTAATGTAAATAAGATTGGATTTCAGGGAGTTTGTTGTTTCCTTTAATGGGGGATGCTTATGGGGAAAGGTAATTGAATTTTGGCTTGGTTGTTGAATTTTCCATGTTTACTCATCATATAATATCATATCATCATAACAGCCGAAAGACGTCCACTGCTGGACATAGGCCTCCCCCAATTGGGGGGTTTGCCATAATCGCCACGCTTGGCAGGCGGGTTGGCGATCGCAGTATGGTGTTAAAAATGCTTAAAGAACGCTGCTGCCCATTCTCTAGAAAGTCCCTTAGTCGCCTTTTACGACACCCACGGGAGGAAATACTCGTAGGATGGTGCTATTCTTTACGACCGGCGCCACACGGAACATGTTTACTCAAAGGTACCAATTTATAATAACCTAGTTTTTTTATTCCAAATTATGGTACCTTAGGTACCATAATTTGGAATACTAATCTGCCTGCCAGGAACGATACTCGTAGTTGTGAGAATTTAAAACGTCAATTATGGCTGTATTTTTATGGACTGATGTAATTATTACGATAATTGGCAGAAGAATTGATTAATACAAAAATTTGGTTAGGATAAAGTTAAGAATCATATTGCAACGGTCGACGTCATCGTGTCAACGCCGACTATCGCAGCGCTGAGACTCTGGCGTCATCTCCACGGGCGAGAAAATCGCGGCGATAGTCTCGCCGTGCCATCAAATTCAATAGAAACTCTATGAATCAATCCCCACACGGCATTATCATCGCGGCGATTATTTGAAGGCCCAGCGTGAATATCGCCGCGATTCTCTCGTCCGTGGAGATGGTGCAATAGGGTCTGTCATCGGGATGTGATGCATATTTTCCTCCAAATTGTTCTTCTTTGCGTTTGTGTTCTTTCTTTGCGTCAAGTTTACCGCTAATAAACGTATGTATTTTCTTTCTTTCTTCTTTATTCTTACATATTTCTTCTTTTTTCTTCTTCTTTCTTTCTTTTTCCTTCTTTCTTTTTTCTTCTTTCTTCTTCTTTCTTTCTTCTTTCTGTAAATTTTTTAAAAATATTACCCTATTTCCCTTTTTGGCCATTGACAAGAAGACGAAAGCTTAAATAAAATGCAACTACTTAATATTGAAATTAAAACTTGAATGTACCGGAAATAAAACCTAAAGCCTACCTATCTATGAAAAAAGCTCATACCTTTTTAGAAGCCAGCGGAAAATTTACAAGATGATATTAACTCAATTTAAAGTCCAAATACTAAACATAATGATATTAAAGGCCCCATAAAATCAGACTGTTAGTACATAAATTCTCATAAACAACTTAGAGCCAACCCTACAAATGTTTATGGTACACACATGTAATAAAAATTGTATGAGCTATATAAAGTATGTTCACACTGGGATGAAATCGTTCACTGTAATGGTGGAAAATTTATTTTTGATTTGCCCGGTTTTATAAGCCGTTGCACTGGGAATTTTCCTGTTTCGGAAGAGGGATTTTAGATAAAACCGTTTTATATAGACTCGGTACAATTATTTGTAAACCATAGTTATTATTAACACGTTTTTATAAAGTCTGTCTTTTTACTCTTGCAGTCTGTGGGTTCATTATACTCAGAAATCATACAGTGCCCTTCGCGTTCAGTACAATAACGCATTCAAGGTGCCCCGATACTGTAGCGCATCTGGGATATTTGCTGAAGCTCGCGTTTACTGCTTCTACACTGTGATGCGGAAGCGGTGCGCATTCCTGGTTAGTAGGGTGCGGGGCAGCACCAACAACATCCTTGTGAATCTTTAAATCTTTATTTTTTCACATGGAATGCTAGGTGAGACTAATTTCATGACTAAAAATATATTCTTTATGAAATGAGTACGTAAACGGAAGTATAACATATTTTTTTTTATTTGTATGGTGACAACATAAAAAAATACATTACATACACACACAAAAAATAATTAAAAGTCGTTTATTGTCGCCTTAAGGCCCAACGTACCTAGCAACGTGGTGCAACGTGGCCAGGTATGGTCTCTGGAAAAACTGTAAATTGATCTCCCCTAAACCTGACTATGACTTCCCTGAGGGGTTATAGCTATACCAATGTCTGCCCCTTCGGTTAAAATAGGCTCGAAGTACATAACAGAAAATTTGTTGGATACCCGCAATGGAAAAAGCTTAAGTCTATGTTGAATCCACTAAAACCCAATGCTACAGTTTAGTTTCAACACAGACAAAACACTATAAAAAAATCTAATGTATCTTTCGAATAAACGGCCCATGTAAGAGACCCTTATACCCTTATAAATGAGACAGCCAGTGTGGTTCGGCAGTAAACAGCACGCATACCATTCACGTGAACTGAATAGCTCACTCAGTCTAAATTATTCACTCACAACTTTCGATTCGGAGTCTTGTAGCCGTCTTTCAAGTTTACGGCCGATAAACATGTGTGTAGACAGCCTAATAAAGTTTTGGGTTGTAGCAGAAAATTTTAGGTTTTAACATAACAACATAACAACATAACATTATGATTGTAATCCCCGAAGGGTTAGGTATAGGAGTACCTAGTACACCCACATATCGCCACTTATGTTTAAATCTCATATAATAAGGTGGCGAGCCCATTGCCATCAACATTGTGAATGTGAGAACGTTGTAGGCCTAGTAGACTGTAGATTTGTTGACAATTTTCTATTTTGTAAAGTACCTGGTACTTGTTGAAAGGCCTACACTGACCTCCCATACCTTTAAATGATCTTTGACAGTCGTTACGGGTTCTAAGAGTCCCAAAAATCTGGCAACCAGTTTTACCAAGGAGTATCGTGTTACCCAGTTACTGGGTTGCGGAGGTCACATAGGCAGTCGCTCCATGTACAGTACTGAAATTTAGCTGCATCAGGTTAGACTAGAAGCCGAACCCAAGGTATGGCAATGCTAGCGAAGGAGGTGGCGAGATGGGAGAGAGAGAGCCTCCCGTCCCAACCACCGCGGTAGACGCTCCGGGCATACGGCGGACGCGCGCCTCAAAGAGATGTCAGCAACGACGAGGAGGCCCATTAGGGCCCAAGCCTGCCGGGTCAGCGGGATTGTCCGAAACGGGTACCGCTGCCCCGGAACATAAAGGGCCAAGGAAGTTTTAGTCAGTAAGAGTCTGACACTCCCTTCCGCTCCAACCAGAGTGGGAGGAATCATTTGATGATTTCCCTCAAAAAAAAAAGGTAGTTGGAAAAAGCCTAGGCAGATTTATAACCTTATTGCCACTCAGTAAAGTTGCAATGCATAGTAGGTCATAATGAAGAAGCATTAAGGCTACAGCCTATTATAATTATGATAATTTAAAGAACCGATTGTCTATCATACATAATTACCATCCTCATCATTTCAGCCGAAAGACTTCCACTGCTAGACATAAGCCTCCCTCAAGCATCGCCACTTCGACCGGTTCTGTGGTTCCCGCATCCAGCGGATTCCTGCGGCCTTCACAAGGTCATCGGCCTACTTTTCGAGAGGCCTTCCATCACTACGTCTTCCAGTACGCGGTCAGCACTCCAGAACCTTTCGACCCCATCGGCTGTGTGTTCTGCGAGCAATGTGACCTGCCCACTACCACTTAAGTTTGGCAATTCTTTGGGCTATGTCGGTTACCTTTGCTCTCCTGCGGATCTCTTCATTTCTGATTCAATCACGTAGGGAAACTCCAAGCAAAGCCCTCTCCAATGCCATAGGTCATCACAAGCAACACGCACTGGTAAAAAAAAAAATCATTTTAAGACACTGCGGTATATGGGACGAGAAGATATTGCGTAGCTTTCCGAACGCTGCCCAGCCGAGACCGATTCGACGATTGATTTCTTTCTCGCAGTTGGTTTCCTACCTAACTGGACCGTTTGTCCTAGGTAATCAAACATACTCGTCCATAACTTCGAGTGTAGCGTCACCGATCTTCATGAGAGTGGGTTTTACAAGGGTATTTGACATGACCTTTGTCTTGTCCATGTTCATTTTAAGACCCACTCTTTCAGAAGCTCTACTGAGGTCATCGAGCATTATACTGAGGTCATCCGTGGTCTCAGCCGTGACTACTATATCGTCGGCCAACCGAAGGTGAGTCATTGATGTTGATACCTAGCCCGTTCCAGTCTAGAACCTTGAAGGCATCCTTCAGTGCAGCGGTGAACAGCTTCAGAGTCGAAAACCCTTCAAAGCCATCCCCTTTACATTTTAAAACACATCTATCCCCCACACGTTCTTTATTAAATAATATAATAATAGAACTAAGTTGGATCTTTGTTCGCTTCACAATGCGTTCAATTGCATTAGGAGTCTGGCAACACATAAATTGTATCACTCGATCTCGCGACCCTGATTTATCTCTTTCTCTAAGAACCAAGCAATTCTGTCTTGAATTGAAAATCGTTTAAAGTTTTATTATGCTTCTGATTCCTTTGTGGTCTAATTTTATTGGTATTCGTCAGCGGGTTTCGGGTTTTGAGGATTGCGATATGGTTTTAAGGGTTTTTGGGATCGGTGTTTCTACCTATACGTAAGATTACTTTTATCTAGTTGTAAAGTGGCTATCCAAATCTAATCCTCTTTATTTCCAATTTCAAAGATAGCAAGGTTTAATTTAATTAACTCAAATAATAATTTTACTGCAGACTGAATTTATCATAAAAATCGCGTAGAAAAAACATTACATAACCTAAAGCATTAAAAAAAAAAACTTTTTAACAAAAGAACAACCGACTTCCAAATAAAAAAACACACTAAAAAGTAATAAATATATATTTGCCTATAAAATTTGAGGATTTCCTTCAATTCGTCATGGATCCCATTACCAGACCTGGAAAAAATTGTACCAATTTGAAAGTATATCCTTTCAAATAAAAATAAGAATTTTCCAAATCGGTTCTTAAACGACGGAGTTCTGAAGTAACAAACATTAAAAACCGAGCCGAACCGAACCGAGGTTCGAATTGAAAACCTCCTCCTTTTTGGAAAGTCGGTTTAAAATGCGATATATCATGATACATTCACATGCTATGTATATAAATAAACAGACTACTTGAATGTTTTCTGTTTAATTTATTTTTATTTTTTCTTCAGGTGCATAGTACTCGCAACCATCGTGTGTTTAACCAGGTGTTTAAGAGGCTACCGAGCGCACAGTGGCGCCCTCATCGTTTTTTCGGTGATTTCTTTTATTTTAGAATGAAAATGCAGAAAATAAGCTCTTCAAGTTGTGCTTCACAAGACTATACGAGTATACGTCATTATTACTACAAACAGCAGTTTTAAATTGTTATGTTTTATTGTAATCATTAAAACGGAGCTTAGTAGCCACTATTTTCCGTATTATAAGTCATATTTTCTGCATTTTCATTCTAAAATAAAAGAAATCACCGAAATAACTATGAGGGCGCCACGGTGCACTCGGCGCAGTCCGTAAATGAAGCACAATGAGTATGTTATAATCATAGCAGATGGCGTGATTTTATGTATGTATGTTATCTTTTAAAATTTTATTTGGGAAGTTCATCATGTTATGATAATAACGTTCAGAATAAAAAACAATAATAATAATACCAATATACTTTTAAAAAATCAGGAAGGTAGCAGCTTTATTACCCTAAAAATTATAAGCAACATCTTTGACCCGCATCCTGCGTCAAAACATCAGATCATAACAAATTCCCAACAAACTTCAGAGAACCACAAAAACCGTAAAACATAGCTCTAAAAATGTTTTTATAATGCCTTGTTTTAACAAAATGCTTGAAGAAAACCGCAGGAACCATTAGTTGGGACAGCCTGCCCACAACTATTAGCGATGTTGTGTTAAAAATGTGAGGTGATGTCACTGAGGAGGCTGGGAAAGAAGGCCAGCTTACATACTATAGAATTTAGTACCTGCGTGGTTTAGCACTAACTTCTGGGTTGGTTGATATATGTTTAGTTGATCTGGTTGATTTGGTGTAATACTAGACTGAATCTGGTTTGGTTATTGGTTTAATACAACAGGTTTAATATATAAATGGTTTAAATGCTATATTGAATATATTGGTTATAATTATAGAATGGTAAATCTAAACTATATTAGCACTAAGATGGTTTGATTTGGTTTGGTTTGAGTTACGCGATTGGTAGTCGGATACGTACTAAATGGTAATTGTTGTGATACGTGCATTTATGGAAATGCAGTGCTGCGCTGTTCGGTTGCAATGTATTGTACCGAACACATACATTTATAAACTTACGCCTTCTTTCCATGGGCGTAGGCTGAAACTACTGAACGCTGCCTAGTCTTTTTATTGTTTTTGTACGTACTCCATGTTACATTGTGCCTAATACCTATTTTATGTTGTTTTTTTAATTTTCATTTAATAGTAATATTTTATGTTGCGTCTGTTATTAATATTTTATTTTTTAGGATTCCGTACCTCTAAAGGAAAAAGGAACCCTTATAGGATCACTCGTGTGTCTGTCTGTCTGTCAGGGCATCAAGTCTGCTATTACAATAGTGTCAGAATGGTCTCTTCATTGTGAGTTTTTGACAGATTTGCCATACAAACACTGTCAAATACTCACAATGGCGAGACCGTTCTGACACTATTGTAATAGCAGACTTGATGCCCTGTCCGTCTGTCACAGTCAATTTGCTCCGAATGTAATGGACCGATTAAGTTAAAATTTGGTATACATATCAATTTTAGTGACCTAAACACGGACGTGAACCGTAAATAAATTAATTTAGAATTTTAGTCAGTTATTAGTCAGTTTCGGGGGGCAAAAAAGAAAAAAAAAAGAAAAAAAGTTTTGCTAACTGTACCGTGTGACATATCAAATGAAAGGGCTTACTGTGATGGTCTCAAATATTTTTATTTTTTTTAGGTTATAAGTGAAAATAGATGAAAATTGACCATTCCCCCACTTATCTCCGAAACTACTGAGTTGGAATGTATGGGAAATTATGTTTATCAACGACAATGTTAAGTTTGTTTTTAGGATAAATTCTTTCCAAGTATGGAACCCTTCATTGTGCGTGATCCGACACGCACTTGGCCGGTTTTTTTGTTATATTTGTAATAACAATAACCATAATTGATTGAGTATCGCGTATAGCCAAGGACGCTTTTGAAGTTTCCTACTCAGAAACAGGCTAAAGGATGGTGAATTGAAAGAGGTCAGGTACTCACGGGATGCTGGGAGCCAGGAGATCACCACACAGTATCACTAGCGAGGTCAGTTACTCACGGGATGCTGGGAGCCAGGAGATCACCACACAGTATTTCAACAAAATTATTATATATTTCAATAATTATTATATTAATTATTATATTTATTTCAACAGTCGTATTTCACAAAATTTTGGTGTTTTTTCCCCGCGCGCGCGGGATATTGCTGACGTTGAGTTCGAACTAACTTTTCTTCTTCCCGCCGTCAGATGGCGGGAGCGATGCGTTGTCCTTGTCGCACTCACAATGATGGCGAGTGCAATTGGCGGCAGATTTAAAACAAAGAGGAAAAAGGAAGATCTGGGAAAGCATCCCGAAGCCTGTTCAATAATCATTTTTTATTTGTGTAACGTAGGTAGTGAATACATTAATTAAATTAAAGTGCAAGTGAATGCCTATTTTACTTTGAGTCTATTAATTACATTATACGTATGTTGAGTTTATGAAGCTTGAAATTCACTTAAAATAATTTAATGTTGAATAATATTGTGTTCATTTGCGTAGAGATTTGTTAACTGAAACTAGCATCTTGTCACTTTAATATTTGCGTGCCAATTTATGGCAAATTGAATCATCGCACTAACAAACTATCATCCCATTGCTGGACTTAGGCCTCCCCCAGCACCGCCACTTTGAAAGAAAGAAAGAAAAAACGTTTATTTGCGGTAAACATGACGCAATAAAGAACATAAACACAAAACAATATATCAAAACTATGGGGGAAAAATGCGTCACATTCACGCAAAACGGCTATCGCTCAGCATTATGCTGCGACCCTATGCAAGACAGAGCCCCAGCGCTGGTTTTCAGCGACAGCCGGCGTTGACGTAATGACGTCGTCCGGTGCAGCAAACAATTATTATGACGCTGTACATGAGCTACATATATGTGGGTCATTTTTTTCCGTTTATATTATCTTTTTTTTTTCTCTTTCTCACAAAGTTTTAATGATGGTCTGGTATTTTGAGTACTTTATGCGGCCTACCCAAATGTCCTTTCTTTGGTATTGTTCATCGAGTCGTTGAGCTCCTTAAATCCTGAGTTGAGCTACACGATTACTGAGAAATGCTTGCACTGACTGGACAAGTCCACTCAAAATTTTGTGGTTCTTTACTCAAAAGATCATTTCAGACACGGATCTACATGGTCCTCACATGATCTGACCAAGATTATGTCTGGACTTTAAAAGAGACTTTGACCCCTGAGTTTGTTTCGCCATTTCTTCTTAAGGGTGTTCCACTTAAAGTCAATTCAAATAAGTTCTGTCTATAAATTCCGTGATGTAACACAGTCATTTTAAGTTCCACTTAATATGACGAGAAATAAATGTACGCCCCTTTTCGGGAATGTTTACATCACGCGAAACCACATACATTTAATTGAACAATCATTGTAATATTTCTCTCACCACAAAACAACACGACATGTTCGTGTTGTTTTTTGACTTGAAATTCTTTCGAGGCTATGCTAATTCTTAACGCTGGACGCTGTTAGCGCAACTGTGACCGTGGGCATGTGGGTCTGATATTGAATATTCAGGGAGCCACGGTGTATAAGCATTTAGGGGAGTTTATTTTTTATTTTTTGTTTGCTTCGCCGTACGAAATTCCATAGCATTTGGATAGAGAGATTGGAAGGATTTATCGGAAAAAGCACCTCAATCGAACAAACAGTGTCAAGCCAAAGACAAAGTCAAAAACATCATCATCTGCCTAGGCTTTTCCCAACTATGTTGGGGTTGGCTTCCAGTCTAACCGGATGCTGCTGAATACTAGTACTTTACATAAAGCGACTATCTGTCTGACCTCCACATCCCATTTACTAGCTAATATGATACCCCTTAGTGAGACTGGTTGTCAGACTTTCGGGCTTCTGACGACCCGTAGCGACTGTCAAAAATCGTCGAATGACAGCCGGGACCAACGGCTTAACGTGGTTTCCGAGGCACTGAGGAGTCTTGGTATTGTTACGAGCGTGGGATTCGTGACAGTAAAAACTGCCGATTTAATAAGCTTTTTACACTTTAATTAAACGAGACTGAATTAAACACTAATGATAACAGCTCAAACACACTAATTACAAAACACAACTGCACTACTGATCACTCTAAAGTCGCACTCGAAGATCGCTTGTATTGTTTGAAGTTTACTTGTAGCTTGATCGCTTATTTTTCGACTGACCCGGGTCGGGGTCCATACCGGCCTTATATAGTCCTTATATACCCCTTAGATAGTTCCAGAACCTGCTACTGTAGGAACATCTAGAATGTTCGAGTACATACCGGCCCCGACAGACCAGATTTTGATAATTCTAGAAAGTTCTATCGTCGAACTTTCTAGAAGCATCTAGTTTTGCTACTTGATACTAGATGGCGCTAGTGGTTTACTAGTTCTGCTACTCGACACTAGTTGACGCTAGTGGTACTTAATGTCACGATGTACCAGGCATTAATTGAGGCGCGCAATAGTATGAAAAGATGGTCACCCATCCACGAACCAACCGCGACAAGCGAAAAGCAAAAGGCTAGGGAGATGATGATGATGATTAACACGTTTTTGATTCTGACTGTAATAGTACAGTCACAGTGTGTATGTACACAGTATGTGTAGCGTTGTGTATAGACACATCTTACTACCTACCAATTCAAGTAAGAAAAACTGTTCATTTTCCGTAATTTATGTCCTACCTTTTTATCCAAAATAAAGTCATGTCTAGATTTACAGTATGCACTTATAAAAGATTTCAGATAGTTGAGCAATATGTACGAATAACCTGAAACTCTTTCACTTCACGAAATTGAAACTCTAAAGCACATTTCGCGCATTCCGCTACCTGTAAGGCTGTGTTCAGACAAGCCATTTATAAACCATGTCGTGGCTAAAAAGATTTGGAAAAGGGTGTCAGCGCAATAACTGATCTTTTTAACTGCAATGCGTCGATTGATGCGGTTGACTGCAAATAAGAATGGTATTTATGTCTATTTACATTAATTTATAACAATAATGTGATGGAAATAAAGTATTTGACTACTATCAAAAATGTACATAAATTAATACTTATTTTATAGATATTACTAATGCTACGGCTACATTGTCACGAAAAGGCTGCCTGTCCACTGAGCGGAGCGAGGCTGCGGAGCGGAGAAACGGAGAAATATTAACCAATAGAATCTAAAGTCCGCTCCGGAGTTTCGATTCTATTGGTTAATATTGACACAGCTCCGCTCCTCTCCACTTTTCTCCGCTACAGTGTACAGGCAGACAACGGCAAACTACACTTCGCGCTCTCTCTCGCACACCACTTGACGTCTCGCTGTAAACAGAGTGCGCTTGAAGTATAGTTCGCTTTATCGCGACAATGTAGCCGTAGCATTATAAAGGCATTTATGAAAAATAAACAAAATCGGTAGAAAAATGGAGACGAAAGATGGTAGCAATGCGGCAGTGCGGTCTCTGCTTAACTTAGATTTTAAAACGCTCACAACTTTGCCATTTTTTTAGATAATATAAAAAAAATACTGTTGCTTATTATATTTGTAGGTTTTAGAAGTCTAAAAAATTATTCAAGTTATTAGCCACTCCATCATAGCGCATACAATGTGCGTTATATTTGCCAGTCGATTCCACCATGCCATTGTTATGGTGTTTTAATATTTCCTGAGTAAGAGGATGTTATTGCGGCCACTCACAAAGCGGTTTCCCGCAGTTTCAACCGCACGTTGCGGTCAACTAAACAACTCGTCGATTTGAAGAGATACCACGAGGTTGTGTACAATCTACTATTATTACTGTCACACTGCAGAGCAAAGGACTCCTCTCATACAGAGAAAGCATGAGTATTGATCACCATGCTTGCTCGAAGCAATGTGGCGGTTTCAGACATACTTCTTATAATTCCAGGTTTCCTCACGATAATATAGGTTTCCTCATGATTTTCCCTTATAGAGGTGATGATGACGTCACGCTGAACTAGCTGTTCAAAGGCTGCGCTAATGTCCATGTTCGGGGTCACCAGTATAGAGGTACAGGGTGTAAAGTTCACTTATCCTCCATAGAAAAGGGAGGATCCTCCGACCAGACGGGTGTCGTGTCTGGTGGGTAACTGCCCGACGACGGTTGATATACGTTCATTTTACTGGCGCGGTAAACTCTGATTGCGCGATACAGGATTTGTGTGACGTCAGGTCTTTGATGCGTAACTTGCATGTGGCGTTGTAGATGGGGAGGAATTTTATTGTAACATTTTAAACAGTACCCCATGAAAGATGAGCCCTTGATGATGAGTACTTTAGACAGTCTAATACCTGGTTGAACTAATAGTAATATAATTATGTCTTTCATCTCCACAACTACACCGATATCAGTGATGTCCAAAGTAAACTTAGGAAATACATTATGAATTTGGAAATCCATATTGGTAGGTACTTGTCTGGTTTGAAACCCACAACACACGCGAAGTTCCAATCATCATCATTATCAGCCTATAGCAGTCCATTGTTGGACATAGGCCTCTCCAATTGCACGCCATTCAGCTCGATTCTCGGCAACTCTCATCTAGCTGCTACCAGCTACCGTGCGAAGATCGTCGCTCCACCTAGCCTGAGGACGTCCTACCTTACGTTTGGTGATTCGCGGATCTCCACTCAAGAACACGTATACCCCGACGATCATCGGTTCTAGTTGCGATAGTCGTCCATAATCATCATCTGAGCCTTCAGTCCGTAATTTATAACCCTTCATTGGCAGCCCTGTTCCACCCACTTGCACTGCTGAGTATAGGCGTCCGCCCTTTTGTGCCATGCTTTCCTAGTTCATGCGAGTTTCATGTCAGGTCTTCCCCGCGTTCTTCTGTAGGTAGTCGATTCACCTGGCCATTGGTCTGCCAACGCTCCTTCTACCGTTTCTCGTAATTGTGATAAAAAAACACTATCTCTCTCCTTAACCATTTATTTTTTGTTCATTCCACTTATAGAGGTATGACGAACAGGGTGTAAAGTTTACTCATCCTCTATTGAAAAGAGAGGATCCTCCGACCATGCGGGTATTGTGTCTGGTGAGTAACTGCCCGCCGGTTGATACCTGGAAGTTGTATATATGTTAGTCGCGCGGTAAACTGATAGCGCGGTGCAGGATTTGTGACGTCAGGTCTTTGATGCATGTGGCGTTGTAGATACCGCCACACACTTGTTTCATGATTATAATTGTATATATTTATATGGATAAGTATAACATGTTTTATGTATGTGTTTATTTTATATAAGGTGTATATATTCATACACGAAATATTTTAAGAGAAACATCTATAGGTGGTAAAACAGCCATAGCAGCGATTTTTTTCAGTGTTTTATATTTTAACATAATTATTATAATTTTAAAATTGTTTGAGACATTTTGCAAAAAAAAACCTTTAAATACTATTTTTTTTTTAATTCTATGAATGACCCGCCGGGACGCGGCGATGACGGTGGCGGCACGGGCGCGGTGCTTTTTGTTAATAATCATCATATCAAGTTTTTTTTTTTTTAATAATATTTGTAAAGATCAGACGGCATTAAACCTTTGCCTATTAATACAAGTCCACTCTTTCATTGCTCCCCGCGCTAGCATAGGCCATTTTCAACAACCAACAAACATCAACACAACTGCTTCAAAGCATGCATAGGTTGTCTTCAAAATCACTTTTAGCGATAACGCTAAAACGAAAAATTTAAAACGAGAAATTTTACAAGGGGTGACACAATGGGCGGTCATAAGACCGCCCATTGTGTCACCCCTTGTAAAATTTCTACATAATAATATAAATCTGTAATTTGTATGAGATAGATAGATAAAACATTTATTCAGTGCACACAAAAGACATAGCACAATACACAAGAGCATAAACGATTAAAAATTTCATGAATATTATAAAACAGGGTAAAATATAAAATAGGAAAAACATACAGAAATAGTGTGATATTATGACCAAATTCAATTAAAATGATAACAAATATACAAGGTGCGGTGTGCGTCTCAAGGTTGCACCAAATGGAAGTCCAGCTCAGCATGTGTCAGGCAGATATACCTGACGCTGATATTCTGCTGGATCCCTGCAGTGACACACGGACATCGAGCTGACGATATAAAATTGGTGTTGTGATTGTGACAGGCGTTGATTATGCAAGTATATCCGCAACTATGGATTCTACAGTAAATTTCGCATTAAGAAATTTTCTTATTCGTTGATGTGCTGATTGTGTTTTTTTTGTGTATGGTGTGGAATAAAGAGTGTTCTATCTTTTATCTATTCTATCTATCTCGGCTACCATTCCGTTAGGGTTCTGCTTCACCTGTCATCACCAAATCTAGCCAAGTGTCCTTCTTACCTCCATTTCAGAGCCGCTACCCGTATATTGAGTCACGTAAAAAATCTGCTTCGAAAATGGTTCATCTGAACAAGTCCCTACGTTAGAGTAAGCTAAGTCCACACTCAACTTAATTGAGCTAGCTTTCACGACATCGGAAACTATTAAAATTGTTGGTCAAATCTTTGAGTTTTCTGTTTGTATTCCGAGTCTTATGTTTGTATTTTATATTGAAGAAGTCGATCGCGGTCTATACAAACAAATAGTATATCGATTTGAGTGCACTTTTATTTATTAATTGGCATCGATATTATTAACGGTTTTATTTTGAGCAAGTGATCTCCGGTTACCTGGTAAATCTGAATAAAGGTTTATTTTTAGAAAACGGTAAAATTATATATTTTCATCTATAATCTAAAATTATAATATAATATACTTATAATAATAATATAATTTATACTATAATTATAATATGCTATAATAATGGTATTATTATAATTATTAAGAAGAGAGAGATGAGTTTGTGTATACATGTGGAGATTAGTCCTATTTGATTTTCGTGATTGCACCTACCACTGTTTGTCTCTGCATCACCCAAAGGTTGACTGGTAGAAAATGCCTATGGCATTAAGTCCGCATGTGTATATTTCTGTGCTTGAAGTATTACCATTAATATATTATTAGTGTGTGTTACCATTAATATATTATTTTAAACTGCAATCAAATTAACAAAAATACCCACAACAAAACAACTACAAATATTAACACTCTCCACAAATATACCTCAACATTTTTTATACAAAAAAAAGCTTACGTACCAACCATGTGCACTCAGGTTTAAAGGTTCGCAATAAGTGTAATGGAGTCTGGGCGCAGAGCAACCGTGTCCGTTCTGATCTGAAAACGCTTAGGTAAATCATTTGTCTGCCATCGGCTTTATTTTTAAGCGCGTCAGTTCAAACGCGGTAGAATTTTCACTTCATATGTGCTTTTTTGTGGAGTAGATGAATAAATTTGGGGAGTAATTAACACTGTGTTTTTTGGATAGGGAAGTTTAATAGTTGGTGCTTCATGCCTCTGACATGAGTACACTATTCAAAGTGAAAGTCAAATCATTTATTTCAAATAGGCACGTAAAAGGCACTTTTGAAAGTCAAAAATTACAAAACTATTTAATTGATTCTAGTTTCCCCTTCCAAAAGGTAGTTATGTATGGAGAAGAATGGGCAAGAAACTCCATACTTACTCTTATAAAATGTTAACAATAGTTTGTTTGTATACCTACATTAATGAATAATTATATAGTACTAGCTGACCCGACAGACTTCGTTCTGTCAAAAGCTATAGTATAAACTCCACTACACTACTCTACCCTACCCTACCCTACCTACCCTACCTACCTACCTACCTACCCTACCTACCTACCTACCTACCTACCTACCTACCTACCTACCTAACTACCTACCCTACCCTACCCTACCCTACCCTACCTACCTACCTACCTACCTACCCTACCCTACGCTACCCTACCCTACCTACCTACCTACCCTACCCTACCCTACCTACCTACCCTACCCTACCCTACCCTACCTACCTACCTACCTACCCTACCCTACCCTACCTACCTACCTACCCTACCCTACCCTACCCTATCTACCTACTTACCTACCTTACCCTACTCTACCCTACACAAATTTTTCGTAAAAACCATAAAAAAAAAAAACCTAAAAGCCATCCTTGGACTTCAACGAACATTAAAAAAAAAAGAATTGGTTAAATTAGTCCAGGCGTTGTTGAGTTATGCGCTTACCAACACATTTTGCGATTCATTTTTATATTATAGATATACCATAGTGCCCTCCCCATTAATATCATCTGTCTCTCCACAATTCCATTGCCTACTATAGAAAGCATATCCGGCACGGCTCTTATAATCCCCATATCCTATGGGCACGTCTTCCCTACTATTATCGCGCCCCTCGGAACAGTAGCCCAGTTAAACATGTGGTTCCAGGGATAGTGTGAATCTTTGCGTTCATTCGAGTCTGGTCAAACCAGGCTGGGGTCGGCGCATTTCATTCAGTCTTTTAAATCATTTCATAGAAACCAATTACGTTTGAGGAACAGGTTTTAAAGTTCCAGGCTTCTGATACCCGTAACAACTGTCAAATACCTATAAATGACAGCCGGGATCAACGGCTTTAGAACGGGTTTTCCGAGGCATGAAGGGGTCTCGCTATGTCATGGATGGTCACCCATCCATGAACTGACCGCGGCAAGTGTAGCTTAACCTTCGATAAACTCGTGCGGTTATATTTAGCCACGAGCCTCACACGCAATTTTATGCCAAACTTAATCCTCGAAAAATACACGGTTAAACGAATGTTAATAAAAAATAAACAAATACTTTCTCTCAGACTATGATCCAAATCAAATCACTACTTAAAAGAAAATGGAACCATTTTTTCGCCATTTTATGTGAAATATAAATATGCATATACCATTAATGGGGACACGGGAATTTGGTTTCATCTCAGTCAAAACCGTGTCCCAGTCAGATTTTTTGTGTCCTGACTACTAGTAGTAACCGTCATGGAAATACATGATACATGTTTCAGGCTGATTCAGGCATCTCGTATGTCTTATAAAGCACTGTTATATTATGCCTTTTGAATTGCTTCTACAATACATTGGACTCTCACATACATGTCCGAACAACAAAGACTGAAATAAATCAGCGCTCAACGAATTGCTTATTTGCTGCTACGTCGTAGCTCGCTTAGACCCGTTGAGTAGAAAATGTTTGCTGCGTATTACTTTGTTCCCTCTTAGGTTTGTGCGGATTATATAATAATCTTTTCACTGCTCATGCTCTAAAATGTCGTCTTTGTGTCGTGCGTAGGCGACATAAAGTCGTTTTTTATGCTCTAGAGCATAAAGTAAAATCTTGATCGAAGACCAAGGCAATCGGCCCAACAGCCACACGAACAACTTCAAATTCATAGAATAACCTGGTTATTTTAATTCGTTTCGTTAGTATTTTAAGAACAAGGCAAGGATACCAACAGCCAAAGTACACAATAAAACTTCATGAAATAAACTTATACTTTTTATTTCGTCCATTTATAATTTTTTTATTTAGTATTTATTTATTAGTTAATTAATATATTTAAACAATAACTAAGTTCACATAGATATAAAAACAAAATGTTTTTATAACTAAGCAGTATGTAACGACCTCAGTCAGGTTTTATGTCACGTACCTACTGAAAAAAAAAAAGAAAAAGTTAATTGGCGGGAACCATAACTATTTTTCAATTTTATTTACATGTTGCTGTTTCATTTCCTCGCAATCGAAGTGAAAAGTAGAGTATACAACTCGTCCATAAAACTCATTTTACACTTTGTTTTATATCCATCCGAGCGAGCTTGCGAGCGAGGAAGTCGAAGATCAAGGCAATCGGTCCAACAGCCACACGAACAACTTATACTTCATAGAACCTCTTTATCAAGCTCGCACGGATGGATAAACGTCTCGCGCAAAATGATGCGTTTTATGCACTTGATGTACAATCTACTGTTTAAGGCCAACTTAGGCCACTACTGGGTCTCTTGAAAGCAAGAACTATTTAATAAGAAGATTCTTTTTTCTATTATAATCGTTCCCATTGCTGGGACACAGGCCTCCTCTTCGTGAGAAGGAGCGGGCCTCAATCCACTAAACAGGCCAAGCACGGATTGGTGGATGTCACATGTCATCACAGTTTCCTCACGATGTTTTCCTTCACCGTTTTGCCTTACCTATTTGCGAAAAACCATGGACAAAATTTAGTTTTGTCCATGGTTTTTCGCAAATAAGCCAATCTTATAGAATATACGACTTCTTATATGTTAAATTTTTTGGGAAATCATATACAATGTTTGTAAATATGTGAGCACCATGTATCTATCGCATTTATTAAATTTTCTGTCATTACTTCACTTTTCATTCTTTTTACCAATTGTGGTAAGTATTTTTTTATTCTAGGTACATCGTCTTCACTTATAATTATATATATATAGGATAAGTTTCTAATCAGTGCGCAAATTTCGACAAGGTAACCGACATAGCTCGAAGAATTGCCAAACTTAAGTGGCAATGGGCAGGGCACATTGTGCGCAGAACAGATGGCCGTTGGAGCCGAAAGGTTCTGGAGTGGCGTCCGCGTACCGGAAGACGTAGCGTTGGAAGGCCTCCGACCGATGACCTTGTGAAAGCCGCAGGAATCCGCTGGATGCAGGAAGCACAGAACCGATCGAAGTGGCGGTGCTTGGGGGAGGCCTATGTCCAGCAGTAGACGTATTTCGGGTGAAATGATGATGATGATGATGATTTATATCCTTTTATTACCGGACTACCAGACGTACTGCAGGGTACCATGCGTACTTGGTCGATATCCCGTCCAGTCGTACTTAGTGCTTCTCCGTCACATTTATTATGCGCACAGCCAAAGAGTGGAACTCTCTGCTAGTGTCTCTGTTCCCTTCCACATATAACCCGTCTGACTTCAAAGAGTGAACAGGGATCTTCTGGGCACGCTCGTTCCATCATAGACCTCATCCATCGCTTTATATCAAGCAAGGTTGAGGTCAAGAGCAGGCCCAATCATTAATAAAATAAAATAAATTGTTACTATGAAATGATTTCAATCAAAAACTTAATTTATTTTGCTTTCAGAGTGTGAATTTGTAAGCGGGACACAGCGCCTCCCTTTTATGCATTTTTGATCAGTTTTTCGCCAGTGATCCATCACCTGCCAACGTATTACGATACAAAATGAAAATCTACAACATGCGATGGGTTCTCTAGGATTTTGTTGTAACAAAAAAACATTATTGCTTTAAAGTATTTACAAAACATGTACGTGATAAAATCATAATTAAAAGTCATTTATTCAGATTAGGCTGAGAATCAGCACTTTTTGAACATCAAAATCCTTTATGATCATGCTGACTAGAAATCAAAACGTCTATGCCAAGTATTGCCTAAATCTTATATTGACTAGGAAACACAATGCCTATCTTGCAATATGTCTATACAGTATTTGAACTAAACCTTATTCTGACTATGAACCAAAATGCCTACCTTGCCATATGTCTATTATTTTAGGAGAAGAAAGGGAGTACGGTTTCTGGCACTCGCCGTTGTGTGGTCACAGTTCTAACCTAACCTAACCTACAGTTCAGAGGCCGTTAGTGTGAGTTTATTTTAACCATCTCGGCATTTTGCTTGTTAAACATTTTGATCTCTAGGCGATTTACAGCTTAGGCAATTTGCTGAGTAGACATTAATTTTAGGCATTTTACTTCCTAGACGAATTGAAAGTTAGACACTCTGATCATAAACCGTCAGAATTACATAAAACAGTCCCCCAAAACGCCCGCCCTTCACCACTTCCTAGTGCTTTAGCTGAGAAGATGAAGTGGCGCAACAAACTCCCCAGCAGCACAGCTTACTGTTCAATTAGATAAACTTAACATAAACATCATACATACATAACATCACGCCTGTATTTCCTGAAGGGTTAGGCAGAGGTACACCTACACTTCGCCAGTTTTGTTTAAGTCCCATGTAATAAGGGGCGAGCTTATTGCCATCAACCGGGAGTAAATCCCGGACTGCTACTAAGAAATTCCAGTTGGAAAAACCTAATAACACTTTGCCCGACCCGGTAATCGAACTCAGGACCTCATGTTCTGCAGTAGCGCTTGCAACCACTAGACTAATCGATTGATTACTTCACATTGAGACACAAAAAAACAAAATTCGATCTAAAGAAAAGCGACCACAATTCTCTCGATCATATTTTGTTGCTTCGTATCTCAATATGAAACTTTATAAAAGGTATTAGAAAATTCTAGACATACATATCGAGATATCTTATCGAGCCGATTTTCATAATTCCTTCTCAGTCACGAGATATTTTTTTTTTTTTAAAGGAGTGGCTAATGGGCCGTTGTAAGCCTTTTCTGCTAAACTACGCCCAATTGTAGGTACGGAATTTGTCTCAAACATATTAATCAGTGAGTTTATTGTCAACTAAGGGCCGGTTGTTTCAAATAGTTCGTTAACGTAACAAACGTACGTCAAATAATAACGATTACATATGATGTTTAACGTTCGTTAAATGGTGGCTTGAAGGTTTGCTGGTAGCAACCAGCAAACTTAGCATTTTTACTGGTACTGAGCACAGTACCAGTAAAAATGACTCTATTCAAGGCTTACTGCCAAACATTTTACACCAGCAGCCTTTGGGCTAATCATACCCAAAAAGCAAACAATGTCCTGCGAATACAATATAATAATACCTTTAGGGTGCTGTTGAGGCTTCCACCCTATTGTAGTGCCTCAGGTATGTTCGCCGATGCGCACACTGACGACTATTTCGCAGTAATGCGTAAGAAGGTGGCGTCGATGATGCGCAGAATAGGAGGAAGCGCCAACAGTATCTTGAGGGTGTTTGGGTGTTGTATATACTTATACTATTATATAATAGATCTTATCTCAAAGTTGCAATCGTTATTTACCATGAAAATTGCTTTTGAATTTTGCGAAGTGTATACATATTGGTGCTCGTGACTATATTAATTTTATTTTCTGTGATTAATATTTTAACTCACACACTGACTTATTATACGTTGTTTTTTTTATTTTTTGGGAAATCATATACAATGTATGTAAATATGTGAGCACCATGTACCTATCGCATTTATTAATTTTTCTGTTATTACTTCACTTTTCATTCTTTTTACCAATTGTGGTAAGTAATTTTGATTATTTTTTTTATATTTTTATTTTTTTTATTCTAGGTACATCGTCTTCACCTATAAATATTAATAAATGTATACAAACTATTGTTAACATTTTAAAAGAGTAAGTATGGAGTTTCTTGCCCATTCTTCTCCATACATAACTACATTTTGGAAGGCGCAACTAGAATCAATTAACTATTCATGTAATTTTTGACGTTCAAAAGTGCATCTTCGTGCCTATTTGAAATAAATTATTTGACTTTTGACTTTAACTTTGACTGTACATTCAAAATACAAAACCCTACAATAACACGTCAAACGCCCAAAAAACTAATCTAACATACGCTTGTAACGAAAGCACGTATCACAATGACAAAATCAGTCGCAGTCTAAAATAAAAGCAGGATTCCTTTACTGGGAGCCGGCCAAATGAGTAACATGGCATTTAGATTGATAAAGCATGGAACAAAAGAGGCGGCGAGGCGAATAGCGACGTGAGATACTTTGTAATACGATGGCATTGTCCTGTAGGCATGGATATTATAGGCTACTGTTTGTGAAATGAGTTAACTGGCCAGATGTATCTCTGGTCATGAGTTCCTTAACCAGTAAGATTGCTTTGCATAGATAAACTATAAAATACTAGCTTTTTCCAGCGGCTCCGCCCGCGTGGATGTCGGTTACCGCGTAAAAAAGTAGCCTAAGTCCTTCTCCATATCCTAGGCTATATCTCTGCCAAATTTAATTTAATTTAGCGGTTTAAGCGTGAAAACGTAACAGACAGACAGACAGATAGATAGACAGACAGTCAGAGTTACTTTCACATTTATAATATTAACGTATGGATTAGTATATTGTAGTAAATAATAACTTTATTCCGCGTTTAAGTTATTATTTTTTGATTTGATTTGATTGACGGCACGGTTGGCGCAGTGGTTAAGCGATTGACTGCTGCGCTGCGTGTCGCGGGTACGATTCCCGCACGGAACAAATATTTGTATGACCTACAAGTAGTTATTCTGGGTTTGGCTGTTTGTGTATGTGAGTTTAAATGTTTGTAAACGCACCCACGATACAGGAGAAATTCCTAGTGTGGGGCAACGTTTTTTAAGAAAAAAAAAAAAAAAAAAAAAAAAATTACTTCTATAAATATGGACTACTACTATTAGACCTATTATATTATTGTTATTATTATACATATATCTGTTTGGAATTTACTCAACGCGCTGTTGACGAATTAAGGTATCATGGAGTTGTAGTAGGTATTCTTTGAGGTATAAACGTCAAAAATGTATAGGTATATCGAAGTTATTCTTAGTATAACTTTTTTCCGAGTTTATAAGTAAGGCGGATAGAATATTAGTGTTTTGGAATTTCGACGTGTTATTTTTGGGGTTCTCAGGTAAGGGGTACCCCAGTGGTATCGGCCCCGACCTACGAGTTCGGTCGTGAGTAAGGCGGTATAGATTTAAGTTTTTGCAGACATGTTTTTTTTTTAGCTAGTGTTCGTGAAACGCGACACAGGGCCAGATGCATGTCCGATTATGGGTTTCATAAGCCTGATTTAGACGGTGATACAATTCGCGTCACGTTAAAAGACCGCTGGCCACCCGTACAACTGTAACGTTGTATTAGTTCGCGTCCCGTAAAAATGGTATGGTATAGTTGTGCGGTTGGCCAGCGCTCTTATTACGTGACACGATCTATACAACGTTACAGCTGTTCGCTGGCCAGCGGTCTTTTTACATGAAGCGAATTGTATTACCGTCTAAATCAGGCTTATGAAACCCATAATCGGACATGCATCTGGCCCTGTGTCGCGTTTCACGAACACTAGCTAAAAAAAAAACATGTCTGCGAAAACTTAAATCTATACCGCCTTACTCACGACCGAACTCGTAGGTCGGGGCCGATACCACTGGGGTACCCCTTACCTGAGAACCCCAAAAATAACACGTCGAAATTCCAAAACACTGTAACAAAATACCATAAGTTGAAGTTGAACTGTTTTATAATAGTGTTTAGACGATGCTTTATTGTCAGGCAAGAAACTTGGCAATAGTCAGTAAGATTGCAAATTGTTTGGAATCGAACCCAACGCAACACCTTGCGCGCTGTCAGCACGCGCAAGCAGCTTGTTCGCGTGGTCGTCGGGCCGTGCCGTGTCGCGGCGCGGCGTGGCGGCGACAAGGCATGGCCCGACGACCACTCGCTTCAATGGACTTGTCCGGAACGTTTTTTTTTTTTTGTTTTTGTAATAAGCACGGCAATAAACCATTGCTTAAAATACAGTCTTCTTTCATTGCTCCCCGCGCTAACACTAATGCACACAATTATAGCACCCTTTCATAATCATACCATGATTGAGCCCTTGCTTGGTTGTAGAAACAGACCACTATACACCAATGAAACTGACCGTGATCAGCACATCGACACTGCTGCAAGGATCTTTTGGCGCTCGAATGACGTTGAGAGGAGGGTGCTGTGCAATTGTTTTGTGAAATGTATTGAAAAAACAAGATGGCGACGTTTGTTCCAATTTTCGCCATGCGCTAAAAGAACCTTGTAGCCCTATAGATCGTGCTCAAGAGCAGTCGATGTCAATATTACTCGACAACAATGATGACATTATATTCCGTCCACTGAGTGAATGCTTTTTTGACACCTGTCAGTTTCATACAAACGAATATGTGTTTTACGAATTTAAAGTTTATTAGGCCGCCTTCCGAATTCACGATAATTACTCACAGCGCTCACATCATCTCACATGTGTTCCGATTTAGCTATTACGATTATGACAGCCGGTGGCTGTTAACAATTTGGAACGCTCGTGAACGCGTTCACGACGCTCACTCAATGTCAAAACAATATTAGAGTATTTCTCTGTGTATACACCAATAATTTCTTCTTCTTAGGTTAGGTAGCAACTGTAGCCAGATGAACAATTTTGAAAATGCCACGTTATGATATGATGCGACACAAAAGAAAACAGCACAACTGTCATTTTTGACAGCGCTCACGGTGATATTAGTTAAAGGCATGGTTGGAGTTGACGCAAGATGGTGAATGTCATGACATCATTTATGATGATCATCATTCTATGACATCGTAATCGCGCTCACGCTAATTCGGAACAAGTGTAAGCACGCTCAAATCGATAATATCGCAACTCGGAACGCAGGGTTAGTTCCAAATCTTTTACCACTGACAGGTGTCAAAAAAGCATTCTGTCGGTGGACGGAATATAACAGCTCTTTATTGCAGTTTCATTGGTGAAATTCTTCATTTGTCAGAAAACAAAAAATTGTAAGACGAATCGAGAACCTCCTCCATTTTTAAGTTGGTTAAAAATAGACGCGGAATCAATCGGCTGCTATTACTGTGGCGTTCTTTGACGATATCATCAACCTCTGTTTACTGTGGCACTACATGAAGGTGTAGATAACAGCTATACGCGTTCCAGATTTCGGGTTTGACAGATGTTTTGCTGATAATTGCGATTTGGCTCTAGATTTTTGGGAAAAGTGTGGTTTTATTCATCGTTTTTATCACAAGAAATGGGCGTGCTTGAATAATTAGAACGGTCTGGCTTGTTTGAAGAATTAAATGTGAATACATAAAGGTTTAGTCTATTTAACCCAGAAAGGAACTTATTTTTTTTTTTTCCTTTTTAACATCATAACTAAGCGCACATTACAGCCGCATCGGGCCACAGCGCGAAAAAAGCGGTTCGCACTTATAGTGTGCGATGGTTCATACAAATGCACGAAAGTGATGTAGGAGAATTTTTTCAATGCGGTGTGGCCCGCCCAAATCTACGATAGCCTTAACAAAATATATCCCAATACATACCCTTAGGCTGTTGGGAATCGAACTTCGCACGCGGTTAGCACGCGCAGGCAGCGTGATCAGCACACAAGCTGAGGCGCGGCGCGGAGGCGGCACGGCTCGACCCGACGACCACTCGCTTCCTCTGACTCCCGCGATTGTCGATTCTCCTCTCTATTTTTTTTTATTATTGACTGTTTGTCCGGGAAGTTATATAAGGTGTATCTATTCATACACGAAATATTTTAAGAGGACCATAATAGGGGGTAAAAAAGCCATAACAGCGAAAACAAATTTTTATTTAAGTGTTTTATATTTTTACATAATTATTATAATTTTTAAATTACTTGAGTCATTTTGCAAAGGAGTTGCATTTTCCAAAGTTACTTATTCTGTGAATGACCCGTCCGGATGCGGCGACTGACCGACGGTTGCGGCACGAGCGCGGTAAATTTTGATAATTAATCATCATATCAAGTAAATTTAAATTAATTAATTTTTTAAATAATATACTCAGATTAAAAAATATCGTTTCCCATGGCTTCTTTACCACGTATAGGTGTATCTATTAAAATATTTCGTGTTTAAATAGATACACCCCATATATTTGTAAAGATCAGACGGCATTAAAACCATTATTATACAAGTCCACTCTTTCATTGCTCCCCGCGCTAGCATAGGCCATTTTCAACAACCACATCATAAATAAGATCATTAATTCCTTGCAAGTCATCATAATAGACGATAATACTGCACCTCAGAGTAACATCAACACAACAAATATTTATCCAACTTCGAGGCCACCAAATCAAAGTTAGATTTTTGCCCAATCGCGAACCCCATCATTGTTTCAGCTAGCCTTTATCTCGTCAAAGGCAGACAACACTTTTGGAATGAATCCAACACAGGAATTGATATTTCCTTACGTACAGCGAATACAAGACAACAGAAGATACCACTGACAGTATAGTTACACTTAAGAGCAAAAAGGTATTTTCTAGCACTAGTATAGTTAACTGTAGAAAAGGGGCTAAGCAGAAAACCTTGAAATTATTTCACCAAAATATTCAAGGTTTTTCTTCCAAACAATTGGAAATTGAATTGTTTTTAGAAAAAACAATGTTTGACATTATCTGTTTAACTGAGCATTGGTTAAAAGAACATGAAATGTTAATTAACTATGAGAATTATAGTGTGGCCAGTTGTTTTAACCGAAAATCAATGCTGCGTGGTGGTTCACTAATTTTAATAAAAAATTGTATTAAATCAAAAACTCGTAAAGACATAGGTGAACTGTCGGTTGAACATAGCATTGAGTTGTCTTGTGTTGAGCTAGATAAGCATGTTATAGTGTGCGTTTATAGACCCCCAAATTATCAAAACTACTCTATATTTGAGTCTGTTATGGAAGATGTTTTGGCAAAACTTGCAACTGGTAATAAATCAGTAATTATCTGTGGTGATTTTAACATTAATATTTTAGAAAATAATTCAAATACCAGTAGATTATTAAATTTGTTTAAATCATTTAATTTGTCAAATGTGTTTGTAGAACCAACCAGAATATCTACGACTACTGCTACATGTATTGATAATGTTTTTTGTTGCTGCACCTATTTAGATAAAGCCATAGTTAATTATCTCCCTTCTGATCACAGCGGTCAAACCGTAACCTTTGAGTCCAACATACCAATACAAAAAGTGCAGATACAGTTCAGACCATTAACAACAGTTAATTTAAATAAATTTAATAGCACTTTAATTTATAAGTTAAATGATCAAGACCTTACAATGAACAATGTCAATATTTTGTATAAAGAATTCTTTTCAGTAGTCCAAACCGAGTTCAATAATTATTTTAAAAAGAACACTAAAACTATCAGCCCTAGGTTTTTATTTAGTGACTGGGCAACTAAAGGACTCAGGAAAAGTAGGGAAAGACTTTTCGAGTTGTATGGCCTTAAGCCTTATATTAACACAGAAACTTTTAATAAGTATGTTGCTACTTACTCTAGAATTTTTAAGAACACTTGTAAGGCAGCTAAAGCCTTATTCATCAATAACAAGGTTAAATCAGCAGACGATAAAATAAAGACGGTTTGGAAAATTATCAATAATGAAACAAATAGGAACAAAAAGCATAATTCTGATTATACACTGGAGACGTCGTGTGGTCTTATTTGCGATAACAAAGTAGTTGCGCAAGAATTTGTAAATTTCTTTACCAGTATCCCACTCAAAACGACTGAAACCTTAAATTCCTCACCCTCGCTCTCTTTTGATTTAGTAAAGGCGAACGTTTCAGCCTGCCCGATTGAATTTAACTTTAAGCATATTAACCCCATAATAGTAATAAAAGCTTTTAAGCAAATCAAGATCAAATTAACCGAAGATCTTTGGGGAATGTCTATTAAAGTCTGTACCTCTATAATTGAGACTATAGCGCCTTACTTAGCCTTAATATTTAACTTGTGTGTAGATCAAGGAGTCTTCCCGGATTTAATTAAATACAGTAAGGTAATACCTCTTTTCAAATCCGGGGACAGTAAAGACACCAATAATTATAGACCCGTATCCGTGTTGCCGGTTTTCAGTAAGGTGTTTGAAAAGGTAATGCTTAATCAAATGCTCAATCATTTTAACACGAATAAAATCCTTCACGAACAACAGTATGGTTTCACCAAAGGACGTTGCACGACCGACGCCGGTGTAACATTATTAAGACACATTTTTAACGCGTGGGAAGAGGCCCAAGACGCCATAGGAATCTTTTGTGACCTCTCCAAGGCATTTGATTGCGTCGATCACGAAACCTTACTTTTGAAACTTGAGCATTACGGACTTGGAAAACTTGCACTTAGTTTAGTAAAATCTTATTTAAATGATAGACAACAGCAAGTTCAAATAAATGGTATCAATTCACTCGGTTTAAAAGTAAAAATGGGTGTTCCACAAGGCTCGATATTGGGTCCTTTCCTTTTTTTAGTGTATATAAATGATCTACTCCATTTATTAAAAAATCAACCACAAATGGTGTTATTTGCTGACGATACTTCCTTAATTTTTAAGGTAGATAGACGTGCTACAAATTTTGACGACGTAAATAACGCTCTATTGCAGGTCCAAAATTGGTTTACTGCTAATAATTTAGTATTAAATGGGAAAAAAACGAAGTGCATAAAATTTTCTTTACCAAATGTCAAAAGTAGTGATTGTGAGATAGTATTGAATCAAGAGAAACTAGAATTCGTCGATAAAACTGTTTTCCTGGGGATCACGCTCGATTCAAGACTACAATGGGGTCCTCATTTAACATCTCTTGCAGGACGGCTAAGTTCAGCAGCATATGCTGTCAGAAAAATCCGTCAATTTACTGATGTAGATACCGCGAGGCTAGTCTATTTCAGTTACTTCCATAGTATAATGTCTTACGGTATTTTACTTTGGGGACGGGCTGCAGACATCGAGTCTATTTTTATTCTGCAGAAAAGAGCCATCAGAGCCATATATAATCTCCGCAGGCGCGATTCTCTAAGGGAACTGTTTAAGGATATTAACATCATGACGGTACCTTGTCAATATATCTACGAAAACATCATGTACGTAAGGAAAAATTTACATCTTTTTAGAAAAAGAGGTGAAAGACATAATTATAGTACTATGTAGAAATAGGGACCTATTAGCTCAACCAGGTTTCAGACTGGCTAAAGTAGACTCATCTTTCATGGGGTACTGTTTAAAATGTTACAATAAAATTCCTCCCCACATACTTCAACTGAATGAGACTAAATTTAAATCTTGTATAAAACGCACACTATGCAGGCAGGCATATTATAAGTTGGGGGATTACATCGCTGATAAAAATGCTTGGCTGAATGCTGGTCCTGCTCCACAACCTCAGCTAGTTAATTAACATTTGACAATCATGTTGGAGCTGCTGAAGATTGTAAACAATTTTTGCATTGTATAAACTCAATGTCCTTGAATTATATAATTGCATAGCACAGGTGTGAGTACTATGTACTATAGAGCTACCATTTACCGGGTAATATGTCTTTTATTGACTTGAATGTGCCCTGGCGGCTGAGAGTATGTCATGCTCACTCAAATGTCTCGCTGGTGGTGGCGTGTGCGTTGGATCATTAAGTTCCCTTCAAAATGGTTGAGCTAAATGGTGCTGATCCATGCGTCATGTTCGTGAACGGGCGCCATCAGTTGGGACTGGTCATCTCTTAGCTGCCACGGCTTATTTTAATTTTTGAATTGTTTCTATTACGGACGCTTCTAACGTGCACGTCTTTCTACATTGTTCTCACATGTATAACTTCAACATGAATGATGTAACCCATATTTTGTAACAATATTTTGTTTTAAAAGAGTGTCCATGGAGTTTCTTGTCCGTTCTTCTCCATAGGAACCTACTACGCTTTGGAATGGGCAACTAGCTTCATCTTTCTGACTGACCGACCCCTTGACAATTCAAAAGTGCCTGTAATTGGTTTATTTGAAATAAATGCTTTGAGTTTGAGTTTGAGTTTGAGTTTGGAAAAATGTAATATGAGCTTTGCTCGAAGCTTTTTTTGTGGTGCTTTTAGCGTGAACCAATATGGTCTTGATGATGTAATATTTCCTTAAGTTAATTCAAATTCATACAAGATCTTTATAATAGTAACAAAATTCACATGGGGACGTGACATGTCGGGCACAACAATCCATACTATCCATAGGTACTCATATTATAAATGTGAAAATAACTCTGTCTGACTTAAAACTAAAATATAAACATCATAAAATAATACTTAAATATTTTGTTAACATAACTAATTTTTGTTTTCATTGAAAGTGTATTTTATTTTTATATTAAATGTATTTTAGGTTTATTCATAAAATTTTTTTTTTTTTTTTTTACACAACGGGGAAGCTCTTGGCCTTCATCTCACCTGATGGTAAGTGATGATAAGGCCGAAGATGGAAGCGAGCTTCACCCGGAATCCTCAACCACAGACGAACTGGCTATCTTACCTCTAACTGCCGAAACACAACAAATGTTGTTAACATTGTTGTTTGGCGACAGACTTAGATAAGATGGTGGTAGCTAGCCAGGCGGACTTAGAACAAGCCCTACCACTTGGTTGTTTATTTACGACTGTACTTCTGCTGAATAGCTAATCCGTCGTATCCAAGAATCTGCCCAATGTAGGAAACTATCGAGTAGCGAATCTGCCTAATTTAGAATCTGTCCAATCCAGAATCTGTCCAATCCAGAATCTGTCCTATACCGAATAAAGGGTCTTTCTGCAGGCTTAGACAAATTACATCCGTACGTTTTTCCGCACACGCTGCAGACTAAACGTTAGCGTTAGTAAAATGGTAGACAAAATAGCAAGCTCACGCCAGACGCTTATTCCGCAGCATGGGAAGGAAAAAGTATGGATTCTCTATGGAAGTTAGCGTGAGAACGAAAATAAAACCGAACGTCAATATCAAACTGAGAGTGATGTCAAACTAAGTAACGTAATTATTGGCGGGATTATTAAATGTACTAAGTGTTTCATTTTGGCTCAGAGTTCTTTAAGTGATTTTAAGAAAAGATAATGAGTTCCTGTGAGTAAAAACAGGACATTTTAAAATTGAATATGGAATTCAGACTACGGGCGAACCCAGAACAATTTACATTATTGTTAGATTTTATGAGAAGGTAAGTAGAGTTTATTTGAGCTCATTTGTTTACGTTATTACATTTTTGTTCAAGTGTAGCTGAAGCTCTCAACGCCATTATTTTTATAAGTGGGTTTTTATGTTCTAAACTTAGAATACGAGTACTCTAAGGTTCTAAAAGAGCGTAAGTATATCGTATTTTAGAAAATACTAGCTTTTGCCCGCGGCTTCGCCCGCGTGGATGTCGGATATCGCATAAAAAAGTACCCTATGTCCTTCTCCATATCCCAGGCTATATCTCAAAATTCTAACTTAATATTAATTTTAATGTGATTCACTATGTGAATAGAAACTGAAACAAATGATTTAATATAATAAAAGTACTTATGTTCTGAACGTGAATGAGTCTTTACCTAAAGAAAGCAAACACAAAATCAAAATTTCACTCAAATTCTTAAAGCAATCAATTGTACCAAATTACAACACGAAATAAAAGTGCGACACAAATAATAATTTTAAAATAATTCACGTAAGTACCAACAATGTGAAAACAAAACGAATTCTCCGAAATGTCGCATGATACACCGTTTGTGCTGATAAAATGTTCGAAATATCTAATGAACACCATTGGTGCATAACTTTTCTCAGGGTCACGTTCGTAATTGGACAAAATATTTGACATTTATTTTGTTCTTGCAACACGATCTGGCTGTAGAATTCGATTAATCGACTAATACTTGACCAGTTGACATTTTAGCGGGAACACCACCAAACGAACGAAAAAAAAAAAGAAAACAAAATACGTCTGTACTCTGTGGTTGTATGGCGGTGTGGCGCGGTGCTTAATGTAAACATTCATCAAGGTTATACGTGCGTAAAGTAATGGATTCAATGAAAAAACGGTTTAATCTTAGAAGAATCTTAGACAGAATTACTGAGAAATAAGTGTAAATTTCGTATTGAGTGTTAGTTTATCGGAAAGTGATAAATATGTCAGTGAAAAAGTAACGAAAGTTTTGGAATGCACAAATTTTGATCATAAGGCCGCCGTGTTTAGTAAAGTTTTTATGATAAATATTCTTGTATACTGTTTGAAATACACATAAGTAGCTAGCTTATTTATCTACGAACATAATTTGGCTAATAGCTACTGATATTATAGCGTATTATTATCGTAATCGTATTTCCAAGTGTAAAATTCAGCTAACAAATACCTACAAAAAGGCAATAAAATGTATATAGTATGTTATCCTTAAGAGATAGACATATGCCATCGCGGACTTTTTAAAGACCTTTATAAGATACACAATTCCACCATATATTATTTTGTTATATCTTAAAGGGTTTAGACAGCGTTTTCGTTGAAAGCTCCCAGACGGCTTATTTTTTTCCGACACCTCCAACAAATATCGTTAATTCATACAAAAATGCATACAAAAACTTAACAAATTATATACTAAAACCTTCCTAGAGAACCAAGATATCTATTGGTGAAAACAGCATGAGAATCGGTGCAGCAGTTTTTGAGTTTATCGCGAACAGACAGACAGACAGACGCGGCGGAGGACTTTGTTTTATAATATGTAGTGATAAACAATAGAATAATAAACAATAGAGGTAAGCAGGAATCATGACCTCATTCTTATGAGCCCCTGTGCTTAAATTGTTTATCTTTAAGATAACAATGTATCAAAATGTTCGTTTATTCATCCTATAACGCTGATTAAACTCAAATTCCGAAATTTCGGCGATAACCGCCGAAACACCGACGTTACGCCAATTTAGTCATATTCAACCCCAAATCCACGCGTCCTCAATATTTGCCGCACTTAACAGCTTCAGGCAATGCATTTAAACAAAAAATAAACACTTTTTTTCTTAATTAAAATACTCCACAACACGTTAGCGGCAGGGACCAAGTCTCCGCTAGCGAGCGTGAACAATAAACGCTAAAATTAACGTTAGCGTTTGTCAAAAACACCACTTGTCTACCGCTTTGTATGAAAGACGCCACGCTAACGCTGTGTTAGCGGCAGCGTTTCGTTACAAGTGTTTAATTGTCTACGAACATAGCGTGACATTACGTGTCCTTTCCACACCTAATGTCATTGCCATACATTTTGTTGTTAGCGTCTGGCGTTTAACGCTACAGAAAAGTTTTTTGTCTAGGCCTGCTGTTACGTTTTCAAGCCTAAACCGCTAAACCGATCGTCATGAAATTTGGCAGAGCTATAGCCTGGGATATGGAGAAGGACATAGGCCACTTTTTTACGTGATAACCGACACCCACGCGGGTGGAGCCTCGGGCAAAAGCTGTTTAATATAATATGAATAGTAGAGAAGTATGGTGGCCCAGCGGTAACCACCACGACATACGAGTTCTAGGTCGTTTGTAATTTCCGAGGCACGGAGGGGCCTCGGTATGTACGAGCCGACCACGGTAAGAGTAGCTTTAACCTTCGTTCAAATTTTGCGGCTGTAATTTAGCGACGGGCCCTAAGTATCAGAAAAATCGAAAACTATTCAATCTACTAAACGTTCCAATCAAAATCGCTGTTCCAAAATTGAATGAATTGAAATACGTTTAAAGCAAACAAAGTTATCTACAATTCCGGAACTCAACGCTCAGATAACATGTGGTATTAATAATGGGTACTATTAATAATACTATTATTTAGTACCGGGTGTTTGTTTCAACACGTTGTTACCGGAATATGTGGTTAGGTGTGAATTGTTTAATTAAAACGTTATTTGTATGATTAGGTCTGTGGTATTATTTGTGAATGGATTGCTTGCATTTGTAATTTTTTTGTCGTTGATTGATGGACAATTAACATTGTTATGTGATATAAGTTTTTAAACTGTCAGGGTCACTAATATTATTATTAACACAAACGGGATATTTACCATGTTTACTATTTGTTTTGAGTTCCCGATATTTCGGCGCTGTTGCAAGCACCATGATCACGGATAAACTGAAGTCATTGCGGGTGGGTGTTTATGAGCAGACAAAACGGTCTACCCTCCTTCTTGTTCGTTTTTTTCGCTCAGTACCGCTACCATTGTCACTCGCAATTCGATTCTGTTCCCGACACACGAAACTCACTGTGTCCGCTCGCGAACTTTTTTCGGCACTTCTTCGGTTTTTACACAGCTGAACCACTGGATTCCAGGCTCTCGACAGTTGAAACCAATCATCCCAGTTGAAGTTCCTATATTTGGTAATTTCAATAGTTTCTCTCACCAGTCTATACACAAAGTCTCAAATTCAGATAATTTATGTAAACAAAGGGATAACATATCAAAAAAATATATTCGTAATGGTAATTCATATAAAATGGCGAACAAAAAGGTTCCATTTTCTCTTAATTACTGATTTAAGAAATAATAATTAAAAAGTAATCATAACGTAATGATTTTTATAAAATTTTGATTTTATACAAAGTTATTAAAAAAAGAGATTTTCTGGTATAAAATATTTTATGATACTGGTAACAATGCAGGAGATCCAAACATTTTCAAATTTTTTACATCTTCAACAACACTAATATTACAACTCTCATTCATAGATTCATATTGTAAGTAGCATATCTACATGTTGTATGAAAACGGATGTAGACTGTTTCGAATAGAAATCGATTTTGGGAGGCCTACGTCTAGCAGTGGTCTTAAAAGGGCTGATCATGACGATCATATGCCGTGTCTCATCTCAGACACACTACACAAAACATTGTTTGACAACGGTATTTTGTTTGCATATTTCTTATAATTAATTCCCTTTATTTTATATATACAAAAAATTTAATGATAAAATGTTTTGCACCACTGTCCTGTCATTTTGACAGTGACATTTCTTGACATTACTTTGTTTACATAAATTATCTGAATTTGAGACTTTGGGTAAGTATAAGAATATAGTGGCGTTATGATTGTTGTGTGATGTTTTAGGCCGGACTATGATTGGCTTGAACATTGGTGCCCAGCGGTAACGGCCGCAACTTACAAGTTGTTGTAGGTCGTAGGTTCAAACCCAGACAGGCGCTGTACTTGGTGTAAATTGTTTTATCACCACTTCTCTCAAAACGGTGAAGGAAAACCCTAATCTATTCAAAGTGAGAGTGAACAGGCTTCTTCTGGGTAAGCTCACTCCATCGTAGACTTTGTCTCTGTCATCCAGACCTAGACTAAAGTCAAGAGCAAACTCATAGTAGAATAAAAAAAAATAAAAAAAAAAATCGTGAGGAAACCGGCATGTCCTAGAACCAAACATTCGAAGACATGTTACATTTACCAACCCGCACTGGCCTGCGTGGTGGATTACGGCCGGGCGGTCCACTTCCTCTCAGAGAGCAGGCCTGTCTCCCAGCAGTGGAAATATTATAGGCATATTTTTTTTTTTAAGTGAAATCTTCTTTATTCGCGTTGAGCACTTTTTGGGTGAACAAAAATCATGAAACTCGCGTCATCGTCACCGAACTCTTTCCAGGAGCTACATAATTATATGAAAACTGTGTATGTATGTGTACTTTTTGGGTGAACAAAAATCATGGAACTCGCATCATCGTCACCGAACGCTTTCCATGAGCTATAAAATACTGTATATGTGTACTTTTTGGGTGAACAAAAATCATGGAACTCGCATATTCGTCACCGAACGCTTTCCATGAGCTATATGTATACTGTGTATTTGTATGTGTACTTTTTGGATGAACAAAAATCATGAAACTCGCGTCATCGTCACCGAACTCTTTCCAGGAGCTACATAATTATATGTAAACTGTGTATGTATGTGTACTTTTTGGGTGAACAAAAATCATGGAACTCGCGTCATCGTCACCGAACGCTTTCCATGAGCTATATGTATACTGTGTATAATGTGTACTTTTTCGGTGAACAAAAATCATGGAACTCGCGTCATCGTCACTGAACGCTTTCCATGAGCTATACATATGTATACTGTGTATGTATGTGTACTTTTTGGGTGAACAAAAATCATGGAACTCGCGTCATCGTCACCGAATGCTTTCCATGAGCTATATTATGTATACCGTGTATCTACTCAAACACGAAATATTTTTAGAGACACAACAAAAAAAGCCATAGCAGTGATTTTTTTTTTTATGTGTTTTATATTTTTACATAATAATATTATAATTTCAAAATTGCTTGAGACATTTTCCAAAAATACCTTTACTTACTTATTATTTTTATTCTATGAATGATCCACCCTTTTGATAATATTAATCATCATATCAAGTAATTTTAAATTATTAAATTTTTTAACTACATTATTATTATTATTTATTATTATTTTATTTACTATTATCTATTATTACAATTATTAATTTTATACTCAGATTAAAAAAAAATCGTTTCCATGGCTTCTTTAGCACCTATAGGTGTATCTCTTAAAATATTTCGTGTTTGAATAGATACAACCTATTTATGTACTTAGTTTTCACTTCTATCGGCAGTCTCCAAAGACTGCCCCGTCTTAATACTTGTTTGCTGCACCGGACGACGTCATTACGTCAACGCCGGCTGTCGCTGTAAACCAGCGCTGGGGCTCTGTCTTGCATAGGGTCGCAGCATAATGCTGAGCGATAGCCGTTTTGCGTGGATGTGACGCATTTTCCCCCACAAATTTCTTTTTTTTGTATTTATGTCCTTTATTGCCTCATGTTTACCGGAAATAAACGTATTTTCTTCTTTCTTTCTTTTTTTTTTTTCTTCTTTCTATTATTATTATTATACGTCACTGCACGCCCTTTTGGGAAATACAGCCGTAATGTTTAACATAATATTCTAAATCTACCAAGCACCTAAGTGAAAACGGCTTACCGACGTAAACAGTAGGCACAAATGTTACTAACAACCTAAAAGCTATTACCTATACTAATGATTTTCATAATAGAACACTGTAATAATAGTTTAATGTCCAACTTAAGTTCCGTGGGCGCGGGATTTGGGTGTGGTGTGAGGGACAGCGATTTCAAACAAACATAATACTCACGCCTTCTTCCGGTGGAGGTTACTACCTACTACTATCTTACTTCTATCTTACTAGGGGGTAGGTTAGTCAGATTCTACAGATATGAAATAAAATGACATGGTTTATTCTGTAAAAAGTATATAGGAATCACTTTTGACATGTAAAAGTGATTCCTATATACTTTTTACAGAATAAACCATGTCATTTTATTTCATTTCTGTATATAAAATATATAAAAAGACCGACCAAGTGCGTGTCGGACCACGCAAATTAAAGGGTTCCGTAGTTGGGACGAATTTATCCCAAGAACAAGTTAACAATGTAATTGAAATACATGTTCTCCCATACATTCCAACTGAAAATGTAAGTTTGTCCGTAAAATATTGAGAGATTTACCATGCTATGCCAAAAACTTCTTTTTAATTTTCCTGTATAGCGGTTAATCTATCAATAGTAAAAAAGTAAGTTGAGAGTCTCGTTTCCTATGAAATGTATGGGAAAAGTTTTTTTTTTTGCGATTTCAGACTTTTCTAGTACTCAAACCTCAGTTGGTCCAATAGAGTTTTTTTATCCTTATAAGAAACAGGATCGATTGGCATCAAAAATAGTTTTTGTGAAAATGGCCCATTTTCTTGCTGTCCGTACATTATTTTCAAAATCTTTGAATTTGAATCAAAATTTCTCAAAAAAATAAGGACAGTCTCCTAAGACCGTTTTCCTGTAGGTTGTACCTGCCTTTACTGTCCCATCTTAAAAATATACCCTGTATGTTTTATTAACCACCACTCTGTCCTACGCAGACACCCTGGGCTTCAAGTCTGATATTACAATAGTGTCAGAATGGTCTATCATTGATTTCATAATTGTTGATTTTGACAAGTTTAGTAATCTACTAATATAATGGCGTCATTATGACTTTCCAATGGTCAGCCACTGATACTCCATTGCAAGAATTGGTAATCTCGTAAATAATGACAAATGAAACTTCCTACTAAACTTCCAACTTCCTACTACTTCAGATTGCTTATAACACTAATAAATAATATGTAAAAATATATATAAATGAAATCTGGCATGAATAAATGTTCAAAATGCCATTGTAATACAATTCTATCACAAGACCATTGACCGACCAATGATCGACCATTATGAATTTAGCAGATCACGAACTTTTAGCAAAATGATAATGAGATCGTGTTGGAGTGACGAATTTATAAAAATAGCAGACTTGGGCCCCTGTTTTTGTGACATTAAGGGCTATACATTTTCCGCTGTCACTAGAACCACATTTCTTTCCACTCATTCACATAATCATTATGGGTTTTCGCAACTAAATCGCTCGGTATCACGTGAACGACACATTACGGATGAGTTGTGAGTTTTATTTAATATCTCATGTTATTGTACACGTAGATTTGCTAATGGGTTGCTAAAAATATGCTGAGAGAAAAATAAAAAAGAGAGGGAATAATAAAACATTTTGTTGAGTAAAATAGTTATTAAGTACACCATATCCCACCCCCGCCGCCTCATTGGCCTAGTGGTCACAAGCGCTACTGCGGAGCATGAGGCCCTGGGTTCGATTCCCAGGTTGAGCAGTTTTTCCACCAGGAATTTCTCAGTTGCAACCCGGAGTTTAAATAATTTAACTTTAGGAATCACAGACTACGTGATATTTTTGCGATTTCTGATTTTTCTAGTACTCAAACCTCAGTTGGTCCAATAGAGTTTTTTGGTCCTCATATGAAACAGGATCGATTGGCATCAAAAAAAGATTTGCGAAATAGCAAATTTTGTTGTGCCTGTAATACATTTTTATTTATTTTTTATTTTTTCAAAATCTGTGATTGGGGATCCAAATTTCTCAAAAATATAAGGACAGTCTCGTAAGATCGTTTTTCTAACAACAACGATTTAACAACGGTTACGGTACATACCGTTACTGCGCCGTCTCAAAAATCCTGCCTGTATAATTGTATATAGAATTAAAGAGAACTTAAAACAGTATCCCCTTACATCAAGCTACAACCGTAAACCAAGCTACCAGGAGTACAGTTCACTGCTTCATCTCAAAACAGTTTAACGTCACAATTCCCCGAAAACAGCTCGTAACAATTAAAGAATGATTCCATTAATTAAACCTTAATTAAATTTATAAAGGTAGAGAACATGGTTCTCCCTAAAGTATCCAACAAAAAACAAACATCCAAATTCCGTGAAACGATAAAGAAAGCCGTAGAGAATCGGCAATTATCTCGGAAACTTTCCCTTAACTGCTAATCGTTAAGGGTTAACTCTCAACGCAGCCAAGTTTCCACATTTACAGAAATAATTACATGCTACCCTTTGCCTTCTCCTTAAAGGGGGGCTTGTTTAAATACCAACCTTTCTATTTACCTTTCGACTGGTCTTATTGAAAAACTTTTTAGATACATTGCTTTGTAGGACTCTTTAGGAAGCCTGTCCACTTGAAGGTAAATTTATTTTTCTCTATCTGTCCAAATTAATTTGTAATTGTCTAACTATGTAATGGCCAAAACATGTCAACACGATACGATATCGCATCATCGTGTTATTGAAATCTACGACGTGCATCGTAAAAATTCACGACACGAGACATGATGTTTTACCGTTGTTCGTCGTAGATTTCCACGACACGATATCCCATAGTGATAAGACGTCGCAACGTGCCACGACATGACGTCGTATAGGCCCTCAATCCAAGGCTTATTGGTATTTATTTGTACAACAATTGCTTGCTGCACTTACAGTAAACACCAAAGCGCGCGGTAAGCTAACAACAACCCTAGTAGCATTTTTGTTGGCGTTTGGTTGGGCCACATACCTCTGAAGGTGGCCCAACAAAATGCCAACGGAAAATGCTACTAGGGAAAACATTTAACCGAAAAACTTCATGCAAGCATTAAATATATGTCAGAGAACGGTAGGTTTCTCTCGTTATCATCAGCCATATTATAACTGCTGTGGGCGTACTGTGGGTAGTGTTGGTTATTGCGCAATAGAAAAACCAAAAGTCATTTACTCAATCTAAGCTGAGAATCAAAATTACATAAGACGGGCCCCCAAAACGCCCGGCCCTTCAGTACTTCCTAGTGCTTTAGCTGAGAAGAAGAAGTAGTGGAACAAACTCCCCAGCAGCACATTGTCTGTCAGTTAGAAGAACTTGATTCTATACAGTAATTAATTTTATACAAAGTAATTAATTTTGGAACACGACACAACTATACCGATCGCGCAACAGTTCCTTGACGTCTTCACTGCTTGACCGCCACCGATGAACTTCACTTGTCGACTGTGCGGCGATCACTTGCCACCGGTCGAACGTTATGTTGTTGACTCTGTCATGCGCCGCTAGGCAGCGCTAGCGTCGCGATTAGTCAAGAACCGATGGCGCGAATCCACCAACTCCGTCGAACGCCAACAGACGGCGCTGGTGTACCGGATACAACTCGTATCCGACATATAGATTACAATATATAGATTTATTGCTATAAATAAATATATCAACTTCCGGCTCGTGAGCAATCAGGACATTCAGCGATTGATCGCCTGGGTTGTGGGAGCATATCTATTCTTATAAGATATTGTATACAGAAGCTGTTGATAAACCTTCATAAATTAATAAAATAAATTAAAATGATAATAAGAGAAATTCAACAACGCTTTTGTTCATATAAATTAAAGGGCCAAGAGTTTCCTCGAAATTTGCCGTGAGCGATTCGGAAAATCGTATTCGAAAACCAATTATTCGGAGATTAAATTGAACGTCGGGTTGTTAGGGATGCGTGCAACAATCAAGTGAATTCATATAACATCGTCGGTACATTTGAGTTTGAGAAAATATTGTCAGGCTTCTTTTTCATGACGGCTTTTTCAATGGAAGCTTTAGAGTTGTTAGGGCAAAAAACACGACAGTAGATAAGACATTGTCTGAGGGTCAGATAGACTTCGAAATACGTAGGCGTATTTCTGATACACGCCGCACCATATATATCTGCTTCTCCTCCACATTTATTATGCGCACAGCCACAGTGTGGAACTCTCTGCCAGTTTCTGTGTTCCCTTCCACATATAACCCGTCTTCCTTTAAAGCAAAAGTGAACAGGCATCTTCTGGGCACGCTCATTCCATCATAGACCTCATCCATCGCTTACCATCAGGCGAGATCGAGGTCAAGAGCAGACCCAATCATTAAAAGAAAAAAAAATTGGCAGTCATAAGGACAGAAGAAGTGAAAACACAAATCTTTGGAATAATTGTTCTTTTATACATTGGAAGCGTGCGGTGATGATGACGCGAGTTTCACGCTTTTTGCTTACTCAAAAAGTAGACATATATAAACAGGTAGACATATAGCTCATGAAAAGCGTTCGGTGACGACCGTGAACTCATATGTTTTTCCCCTACCAAAAATCGCTCAATGCGGCTAAAGAAGTTTTCACTTAAAAAAAATGGGGCAGCCTTTGGGGACTACCGTTAGAAGTGAAAACTAAGTAACTAAAGCGTTCGGTAACGATGACGCGAGTTCCATGATTTTTGTTCACCCAAAAAGTACACTTATATACACAGTATACATATAGCTCATGGAAAGCGTTCGATGACGATGACGCGAGTTCCATGATTCTTGTTCACCCAAAAAGTATACTTAAATACACAGTATACATATAGCTCATGGAAAGCGTATGGTGACGATGACGTGAGTTCCATGATTTTTGTTCACCCAAAAAGTAAACATGCATACACAGTATACATATAACTCATGGAAAGCGTTCGGTGACGATGACGCGAGTTCCATGATTTTTGTTCACCTAAAAAGTGCTCAACGCGCCTAAAGAAGTTTTCATTTCAAAAATTGTTATCCGCACCGCTGATGAAGGATAACAAATGAATAGGGGTGCCCATTTATTCTGGCTAAACGGTGGCTCTGGGGCTAGACCAGTAGCAATCGATTCCAAAGCGTTTTGTATTTCTACGACTTTCAACAGGATTGATTTATAATCTTTTTGATAGCTTATATCTGTCTTGTACATTTTTGAAGTTAAAACTTCTTTAGGCGCGTTGAGCACTTTTTGGTAGGGGAAAAACTTATGGGGTCGCGATCGTCACCGAACGCTTTCCATGAGCTATATGTTTATTGTGTATGTGTGTGTACTTTTTGGGTGAACAAAAATCATGCAACTCGCGTCATCGTCACCGAACGCTTTCCATGAGTTAAATGTATAAAAGAACAGTTATTCCAAAGTTTTGTGTTTTCACTTCTGTCGGCAGTCCTTATGACTGCCAATTTTTTTGTTGAGTTAAAGCTATCGTAGATTTGGGCGGACCACACCGCATTGTAAAATTCCTCCTACATCACTTTCGTGCATTTGTATGAACCATCGCACACTATAAGTGCGACCCACTCTTTTCGCTCTGATTTCCGATGCGGCTGAAACAGGCGCTTAGTTTTGATGCTAAAAAGGAAAAAATTAAGTTCCTTTCTGGGTTAAACAGACTTAACCCTGAGGTATTTACATTAAATCCTTCAAACAAACAAGCCAGACCGTTCCAATTCTTCAAGCACGCCCATTTCATTTTTTACATTATCATCATCGTTATCGCTGATAGAATGCCACTTTGTCTATTCCCTCAGGGTTAATTTCGATTCACTATGTTAGGTTAGTTGGTCCTGAAGTGAAGACCGCGTATCGGCAAGCGTAGTGTGGGACGCCCCCCAGCTAGATTGACCCACGACCTTGAAAAGGTGGCTGGGACAGACTGGATGCGGAAAGCGGAGGACAGTGTTGTGACGCAGCTTGCGTGAGGCCTATGTACATCAGTGGACTGCGATAGGCTGAATTGATTGAAAAATACTAACTATCAGAACTATCCCTAGTAGCATTTTTTGTTGGCATTTAGTTGGACCACTTACCTCTGTAAGTGGCCCAACTAAATGCCAACAAAAAATGCTACTAGGCATTACGTACACACTAAGATAATTAATATCACTACCCACTACCGTGTGGGCACCGCTGGCCAGTGATAAAAAAAAGTCACAGATAGTATAAAAAATTATCATGTAAATCTTCACTTTTACAGTATTTGGTTCCATCCCATCCTAACTAATATTATAAATGTGAAAGTAAGTTTGTTTGTTACATTTTCACGCCTAAACCACTGAACTGATCATCCCGAAATTTTGCATATATGTTGTCAGGTGTACAGAAACGGACCTAGGGTACCTTTCATCCCGAATAAAAGTCCTGTTTCCGTGTCTTTCGAATCATGATTGAAAGCAGAGTACAACGCGAATTGCTGGTGCTTGTAGTTGAAAACTGATTAGCAGTAAATTGCAGTTATAACCACGTAGAGTGTATTAGAGACGAGCCCGATATCATGTCACATGTTAAAATCATTTCATCATGCAATGACAACGACAAAATCATCAATGCCTAAATCATTACTGGAATGAACGCGAACTTCGGTGATTCGGACGGGCCGTCTCGGGGCGACGTTGCGAGGCTGCGCGATAGGCGAAACTGAAGTCACAGAACCACATAGAGTTTCTATAAAATGCTCGGTGTTGGGCGCATAATGTTAATTTCACTAAACCGTTCCGTGATCATTTTAGCACTCATAATTGAAGTGACGTGTTCTTATACATACTCAAATTAAAATCCATGGATTATTTTGTCATTGTTCAAGTCATCGATATTTTTTTGGCATTACTCGTATCATGCAGACATTGATACAGAAAAATCATCACTCAGCCCATCTATAGAGTGTTTTCGCATTTTATTCCAATTGATTTGTGACGTAAACTTGTGTCTGAATTTAGCCAAACGTGGGAAACGAACATTTCCGAAAATTTCCGAAACTCGCCACTCGCCGTAACTTCGGAGGCGAAATTTTCCATTCCGCTGGAGAAAGGATTAAGATGAGAAGTTAGGAGTTTTATCTATGTTATTGGAATATTTGGCCAACTTCAGGCAGCATGCGTAGTTAAATGTTTAACGTTGATAAATATCAAGTCCAAACTTGGGTAATTACTATATATCTTATGTTCCGATTGGTGATTTCGCCAATAATTGAATTTTGTGTTTATTTATCGGTGTACCTTTTGGCGGAACAATTTAGAAGTTGGCTCGAGATTTAGTGGCACCAGCATCGTGAAAAACAAAAGTGTTTTGACTAGGCACAACAAAATTTGCGGGTTCCGGGCAAGTACCAGTTACTGACCGCCTAGAGCTTCTGGGCATGGAGTTGAAGTCTGATCTCAACTTTGACTCAACCATCGAGTCAAAAGCACAGACTGCAGCCAAAAAGGTAGACATCCTAAATAAGGTGAGGCGATTTTGTTATATTTTAGACTTCTTTCAGAAAGAAAAAGTCTAAACTACTTTTACACTGAACAGCCATAATTGTTCGGTTCTTAAAAAGCATCTGGCATGACCTGTTTTCTCCCCTCTTCTTCCATAACTAAAAACAAGCGTCAAAATAATATAAACAAGCGTTGACAATAATAAAATTCTAAAATTCATGATTTATATGTAACAAACTCAGTTTCGAATTCTTTACAAACTTTAACATTTGAATGGAATATTTATGTCGACATTCACTGTTGTTTTGCCAAAATTCTTGCAAACATTCATGCATGACTGTCCTTGAGTGCGTCAAATAAGGTGCATCAGATAAAACATGGCGGGCAACTTTTGTCATAAAATTAAATTTGTTTTTGGAGGTACAACCGTGAAAGATGTGTTTCCTAAAGACTGTGTTTTCGGAGTTTCGAAAATAGGATGTGTGCAGTGGTGTTGAAGATATGTCTGGGGAAACTTTTTCTTTTCTTTTTATTTTTTGTTTTTATAAAATTATTTCATCTACCGTCTGATCTGTGTGTGAACGTCATAATTTGGATGAAAGGACAGCATACATAGGTACATATATTAACTCACGCGTTTTGTTCATGGGGTCAGGCAGGAACTACAGAACACTCAAACTCAAAGCATTTATTTCAAATAAACCAATTACAGGCACTTTTGAATTGTCAAGGGGTCGGTCGGTCAGAAAGATGAAGCTAGCTGCCTATTCCAAAGCGTAGTAGGTTCCTATGGAGAAGAACGGGCAAGAAACTCCACGGACACTCTTTTAATGTGCGTTTTATATAAGATTTAAATTTAGTTTCGTTCAATTGGAGTATGTGGGGAGGTATTTTATTGTTACATTTTAAACAGTACCCCATGAAGGATGGACCCTATTTCTAGTACCTGCTATAATGGTGTCGTTATAATTTTTATGATATTAGTTTTGTTTTCTGTGATTAATATAAATTTAACTCACACACTGACTTATTATAATTAAGTTAAATTATTTTTTTTGGAAAATCATATACAATGTTTGTAAATATGTGAGCACCATGCATTTATTATTTTTTCTGTCATTACTTCACTTTTCATTCTTTTTACCAATTGTGGTAAGTAATTTTTATTTTTATTCTAGGTAAATCGTCTTCACCTATAATTATTAATTAATGTATACAAACTATTGTTAACATTTTAAAAGAGTAAGTATGGAGTTTCTTGCCCATTCTTCTCGATTCATAACTACCTTTTGGAAGGCGCAACTAGAATCAATTAACCATTCATGTAATTTTTGACGTTCAAAAGTGCATCTTCGTGCCTATTTGAAATAAATTATTTGACTTTGACTTTGACTTTGTCTTTCATCTCTTTTACTGAAAATATTTACATTTTTCCTTACGTACATGATGTTTTCATAGATGTATTGACAAGGTACCGTCATAATGTTAATCGCGCCTGCGGAGGCCTTATACCACCTAGGCTACCTTTACGATCCTTACATACTCGTTTCGCTTCGTTAAACGATCATACAGCTGCCTAGCTGGTCATACAAGCTAGCCAGTTGCAGCACGAGTTGGATGGAAACTTTCAATATTAAATTGATAGGTATTCTGCTCTTCATTTCATTTCCAATCCTCTAATTTTGCGTGAGGATACCCGTGACGAAAAAGTTAATAATATTTTACCTTTTTTATCATCATCATCATTTCAGCCGAAAGACGTCCACTGCTGGACATAAGCCTCCCTCAATTAGAAGGGTTTGCCATAATCGCCACGCTTGGCAGGCAGGTTGGCGATCGCAGTATGGTGTTAAAACTACATAGAGAACGCTACTGCCTATTCTCTAGTAAGTCCCTTAGTCGCCTTTTACGACACCCACGGGAGGAAATGGAGTAGTGCTATTCTTTACGTCTGGCACCACATGATACGTTTTTTATACTTACGCCAAATATCGTAACCTTCTAAATAAGAATTGATTAGTATATCTTTATACAGTAATTTTAACTCACGAAGCAGAAGAAGAACACACGCGCACTTTACTCGGGGTTACCAAGTGTACAAACACGCTGTGAATGTGTGTGTAAGCGCAGGAAATCTCGGTATCGTCCGAGACAAAGGCGAAGTCGGAAGTATGTGTGATTTTGTTCATGTGTGTTAATGTGCTGACGCTACTCGTCTTTACGCAAACATTCACTGTTTGTACATTTGGTTACCACAACTAAAGCGCGCGTCGATTCGTGAAATAAAATTACTATACTAGAAACAACAAAACATACCTTCCAATTAAACGACCATTTTCTCTTTAATCATATTGATACGAGTATACGTTACAGAAAACACATTCAACAAAGTTTTTTTTTTTTTTTTTTTTCACTTAGACTTTTGGCCCACTGCTGGGTAATGGTCACACTTTTTATTTTTTATTTGTAGTTCCAATTTTATGTTATGTGCTAAAATGTAAAATCAAATTCAAACACAAATTCAAATTTTGTGTTGTGTGTTGTGTAGTCTGCTAAATTAATGTATTTTCATTCATCTTTCTAAGCAATAATTTTCTCTAACTTAACATTTACAGTAATTACGATCAGTAGTTTTTACCATCTACAATTCGTAAGTTGTTATTCAGGGCATCACTCTCCATGGCTTAGCGTATCCTGTAACGTAAGTAGAGGAATCGAGTCGCTGGATTGAATTACAGATAATTGGATTCCTGAAAGAGGGATCAATAAGTGATGTATTGGCTGGTAATTTCATTATATTGGGTTTTAGATAGGAAAGGAAACTAAGTTCAACTACCTCAAAGTTCAAAGTGACGCTATGTACTTCTTCTGAAGGGAAAGGACCGGGTTTTTTTTTCTGGACAAATAAAACGTTTATTATTAAAAAAAAATACATAAAATAAACACACTATATTCGGGCCATTACAATCGCAAATTTAGCGTCATAAATTATTTTTATCGGAGCTCTCGCTAGCACATACGACCCTTAAGGAGGACATAGTATTGTGCGTAACTGTGCAATTGTTATTGACATAATGATCTATGTCTCTAACTTTGCGTTTGTAATGGCCCAATGCAACACTGTTGTTGTACTCACATTTGTTAATATTTTATCATTATTATTATTATTTCCTTTATTTCTATAGATATATATAAATTATATTTTTAAATATTAGAATATAAAAACATTTAAACATATAAAAAATAGTAGCCCACCGGTATCGGGAACAAGGTCCAAGTATAAGGGTCAGGGCTCCAAAGAGAGGAACCTCCTAACAATGCGAGCCGTGTCCAGTAGTATTATTATTACTGACATAGACATCAAACAAACAAAACAAAATGCCAAACAAACATTATCACCACGTTTATATTTCACAAATTCGCCAGTTTGGAGCTACTGGGACATCATGGGCGGTGTAAATAGCGTCACGCGACAAAAAATGTACGCTTGGTTGCGCAACCAATCCGATGTCTGGTGAGATACCCACCGTAAAGCTGCATTGTATGCATTATTCCTTTGCAAAAATCCTAGGATTTTTGCAAAGGTCTGAATTATTGGAAACTATGAAAGGGTTTCGCACTAATAATACAAGCTGATATCAGAATTTTTGCAAAATATAGGCCGCGGTCATTATGATTTGTTTGCGAAAATTATCAGGTAATCTGTAATTATCAGTAGACTAGCTGACCCGACAGACTTCGTTCTGTCAAAAGCTATAGTATAAACTCCACTACTCTACCCTACCCTACCCTACCTACCTACCTACCTACCTACCTACCTACCTACCTACCTACCTACCCTACCTACCTACCTACCTACCTACCTACCTACCTACCTACCTAACTACCTACCCTACCCTACCCTACCCTACCCTACCTACCTACCTACCTACCTACCTACCTACCCTACCCTACGCTACCCTACCCTACCTACCTACCTACCCTACCCTACCCTACCCTACCTACCTACCCTACCCTACCCTACCCTACCCTACCCTACCTACCTACCTACCCTACCCTACCCTACCCTACCCTACCTACCTACCTACCCTACCCTACCCTACCCTATCTACCTACCTACCTACCCTACCCTACTCTACTCTACCCTAATTTTTCGTAAAAACCATAAAAAAACCTAAAAACCATCCTTGGACTTCAACGAACATTAAAAAAAAAGAATTGGTTAAATTGGTCCAGGCGTTGTTGAGTTATAGCGTCAGGAAGGAAAACCCGACTTATTTTTATATAGTAGAATGTCAGTTAAGCTCTCTTTTAAATCAATTAATATTAATCACACTAATATTATAAAGGCGAAAGTTTGTAAGTGTGTGTGTATGTTTGTCTCTTCTTAACGCTCAAACGGCTGGCCCAATTTTGATAAAATTTGGTACGGACGTAGCTGACATCCTGGATTAACATATAGGCTACTTTTTATCCCGATATTCATTTATATTCATATGGTGGTTCAGCTAGTGAACTTTATAAAATACACCTCTGTTTTTAGGGTTCCGTAGTCAACAAGGAACCCCTATAGTTTCGCCATGTCCGTCTGTCTGTCTGTACACGGCTTAGCTCAGAGACTCATTGAACTAGAAAGCTGTAATTTCGCATGGGTATACACATGTTCATCACCCCGACAGAGTAGTAAAATAAAATCGTGGAATATATTATATTTTTTAAGGTACCTCCACTACACCTAAAGCGGGAATGATATTTTTTTTTTCTCGTCTATCTCATGGTATAACGATACCCCGTTGGATAAGCCGTTCAAAAATATTGCGGGTTTATGAAATTAATTTTTCGGTTCAGGGATCTGTTTGCATAATATTAAGCTTTAAAGTGCTAATTTTTGTTAGAGTCAAGTGTTTTTAAAGGAAAAATATCACAGCTAAGTAGGCTTTACAAGTTAGCGAGTAATAGTCAACCAAGTTATATTTGTAGTTGGAATTTATGGAAGAACATGTTTATCAACTAAAATTTTAAGTTTGTGTTGGGATAAATTCATCCCAACTACGGAACCCATCAATGTGCGTGGTCTGACACGCACTTGGCCGGTTTTCATTAAAATTTAAATTAAAAGAAATTAAAAATAGTTTTAGTAGTAAAGATTAGTAGGTAGAAATAGTTCTAATAACAAAAATCATAAAAAACAATAACAAATACATTTCCAACAATTTACTAACCGAATCAAAAATACATTTTATAAAATCTAAATAGTGATGTCCATTTCCATTACAGGATTAACTTGTATAGCCGACAATATCGATAAAATGCATTCATGTTAAACCGCGAACGAGTTCGCATCGTGCGTTTAGATTGGTGTATTTTTAGATCAATATTGATAGACAGGTTTTGTCGTGCCATAACACTAAACTGAGATAAAAAAAGGACTTTGTCCAACACTGTTACCAAACTAGCTTAAGCCCTCGACTTCGTCCGCGTGTTTCTTGTTTTGACATTATTTCCTATAGCTGATGTGCTCGTGACTCCGTTTTCGCCTAGCGTTCATTTTTTTTTTTACTTTTTATAATAAAATATATAAATAAAAATTATAAAATAATATACTATCTGAAATCCTTACAATAAGCTCTTTCATTTGATATTTAATTTTTTATTTCATATTCTAGTTTGCCCCCAAAAGTGCCCCCATATTCAAAATTTGGGACAGCACGGTAGGCGCAGTAGTTAAGCGATTGACTGCTGCGCTGCGTGTCGCGGGTTCAATTCCCAGTAGTTGTTCCGGGTCTGGCTGTTTATGTACGTGAGTTTAAATGTTTGTAAACGCACTCACAATACTGGAGAAATTCCTAGAGTGGGGCAAAGTTTTTATTTAAAAAAATATATATATATGTATATACAGGTATATAAAATAATATAAAATATTTAAGTACATTTGCAGATAAAATAATACATAAATAATAGATTAGTGAAATGTTAGTATCTTATTCTCGATTCCTGACTTTGATTGTAAGTAAGTTAAACCTTGTTCCTATAACTACTCGTAAAATAGGGTTTCTTCTCTCCTACCCTTTTGCTGTGCCCTACATTGTCCATTATGATCTAAATTATATAGTTACCACCTAAGTATACATTATGGTAAAGCAATAAAGTTATATTGAGTATTGAGTAATAATCACCGTGACGAATTTTCATAGACAGGCAAAAATTCTATGAAATCGTAAATTAAAGCATGCTTAATACAAAAACCCTTCCTCCTTCTAACCGAAAAGAAAACGATGATTCAGGAAAAAGGTTCCGGAAATCTATGTCATCAAAACAAACCCTTTCTGTCCACTTTCCCTTTACCGCCTCATCCAATTAAAGCCTATTCTCCCCTAAAACGGAACAGAAAAAACACAAAATAATAAGACGATTAAATAACCCAAGTCCTAAATAAATATATGGCTACCCGTTGCGATTTTGCTTAGGCAGCGTCTAGGGAAAATCGTCACTAATTAAATTTCGTTTTCTGTCGTTTTTTTTTTTTTTTAATGAATGGAATGTGAAAATCTGTGGAAGATGTGAAAATCTGTGAAAGAGTGGTTTATTTTAAGTAATGACCATTTTGTTACTTGATAGTGTGGTTCAGTCGCAAAACGTACCTTCGCAAAATGCACCTTTCTCAAAATGTAACTTTCTCATAATGCACCTTTCTCAAAATGTAATTTAACCGCCTCTGTGGTCTAGTGGTAAATCCACCTGTCTCAGATCCAGAGGTCCCGGGTTCGATTCCCAGCGGGGGCAAAAATATCTGCTCGGTTTGGTTGGTGGCAGGGCTTGTTCTGAGTCCGCCTGGCTAGCTACCACCATCTTATCTAAGTCTGTCGCCAAACAACAATGTTAACAGCATTTGTTGTGTTTCGGCAGTTACAGGTAAGATAGCCAGTTCCTCTGTGGTTGAGGATTCCGGGTGAAGCTCGCTTCCATCTTCGGCCTTATCATCACTTACGATCAGGTGAGATGAAGGCCAAGAGCTTCCCCGTTGTGTAAAAAAAAAAAAAACTTTCTCATAATGCGCCTTTCGCAAAACGTACCTTTGTGCTTTTGAACCAGAAAAAGACGGTCGACGTCAGGGGCACCCCGAGGTTCGGTTTGGTTAGGTTCCTTTAAACCCTGCAGATGGAAAACCCCGCGAAGCGGGGCTCCGTTGACTAAGCCTTATTATTCAACAGTAATCAATCAGGTCGAATAAAAAATAATGTAATATAAAAAAATAATAAATAATGACCATCGGGGTGGTAAACGCCACTAGTTAGTGTCAGCCACTACCCAAGGTGGCAAGGTCGAAGCGGGCAGATGGGAATAAAGATAAAAAAGGTACATTTTGCGAAATTATGAGAAAGGTACATTATGAGAAAGGTGCATTATGAGAAAGGTACATATTGAGAAAGGTGCATTTTGCGAAAGGTACATTCTGTGACTGAACCGATAGTGTGTGTGAAATGATTTGGGCATTAATATTAGTACACTACTGAAACGGCTTGCAAAAAAGGCATTGATGAACAAACGTGAAAACGTGATGGAAATACCTGAGTCCATCAATACCTAGTTGCGGCCAAGGCTTGTACAGCACTTTTGTCAAATAATTAATAATAAATTCCAGAATCAATGACGAACAACAATAATTTGTCACGCGCCAATACGTTCATTTGTTTCTTTTTTATTTCAAACAGCTCTATTTGTAAGCCAGTTCGAAATATAAATTACATCTTTGATAAGTTACCTCCTTAGTTGCTATGTTTCGAAGCAAAAATTTCGTTCCATTTTTAAATTACACGAGTTTTCATAGACATTTATTTGGCCGCTAAACATGACAGATATGGATTTTCATAGAATAATATTGCCGGCCGCTGCTCGAATGGGTTTGACCAGTAGGTACAGAATTTTCGATTTATCTCGAAGAAGGTTGTCAAAATAATGCTCGAACTTCCAAGTATTTTGAGAAAAATACATTTTACGATTATTGTATTTCAATTTATAAGTCATCATCATCATTTCAGCCGAAAGACGTCCACTGCTGGATATAAGCCTCCCCCAATAAGGGGGGGTTTGCCATAATCGCCGCGCTTGGCAGGCGGGTTGGCGATCGCAGTATGGTGTTAAAAATGCAAAGTGAACGCTGCTGCCCATTCTCTAGTAAGTCCCTTAGTCGCCTATTACGAACACCCACGGGAAGAAATAGGGTGATGCTATTCTTTACGTCCGGCACCACACGCCACTTATTTAACTTATAAGTAGGTACTAAGAATCAAAGCTGGACTTGAGGCTCTCAAAAACTATGCCTACCACATTTTCTACAGTATGCTAATTCTTACCATCGAATTCCTGATGATATAATACTTAATCATGATATTATTCGATGTCTTGTCAGACTAATCTGGGTTCATGACTGATACAAACAAGATTGTGAACCGACCAGGTGGCCTACTATGATCTAATTATAAACGGTTCAAAAGCAAGACATTTCAGTTTAGGTTCCTAGACTTGGTACCAAATGGAATGAATTAAACCAAAACTTGCGACTCAGTTTGGGAAAATCGCTGTTAAGATGCCATCGCCTAAATTGAATGGTTAAACTGACGTCATGGTACGAATTAGAAGAAAAAAAAAATCGGGTTAAGACCTCATGGTTTTCGTGAAATGCAGTAAAAGAATTGGTTTCAATTTAAAATCCTTAAAAATAAAATAACGTTAACATTGTTATATCCTGTTATATTAATGTCAACCAACCGAGATAATACCAACCGTGGCAAGCCTCCCTCAAAGATACAATTTAATGAGCGTTATTCATTCTCGCTGATAAGAGTCCGATACACAGAAAAAAATACAACCCACAAAATTTTGCGCCCGAACAGCCATGACCGGAATGCGGTAACCTGCATTCGGCCATTTTTATATAAAATACGCATACGCCAATGCACCTTTGGCGGTAGCAATTAAACCGCGAGGGAATTGTTGGCTTTTCATTTGGCCTTACCAGAAACCAGATAGTTGAGGTTTGTGTGACGCTTCCAGGTATCAAGGTTTTGTTTTAAGTTATTAAATACAAGCTGTGCTTTATTTTTACTTATTTTCCATGTCATCGTTCCATGTTGCGAGACACATGCGTGAAAAAATTTAGCTCACGGCTATCACGTATAATTACAGGTTAGGGTTTCGTACCCAAAGGGAACGGACCCTATTACTAAAGCTCTGCTGTCCTTGGACGGACGAACGGACGAAGAAGAAGAACCGAAGACCGTCTATCACAGGGCTATATTGAACCGTAATAATAGACACTTGAAATTGTTACAGAGTGTTTAGGTACTTCTATGACAGCTACAACAATAAATAATAAAAATAAAATAACGAGCGTTGCGACGACGAACCGTTTTCAAAGACTGTTTTGACTGTTTTGTGTTCTGCGACGATGAAAATGTTTTACGTCCTGGTTACCCAGGACGTAAAACATTACCTTCAAATTACTTGGTGCAATTTTGTATTTTACGCCTAAGAAAATACAGTCGAGAACGCAATGATTCAACTATCTCTCACACTCGATGCATCGTCGTCCTTTACGTTCCGCGTTCGTTTACAAAACAGTCCTTACAATAAAATTTGTCAATGAAATAAAGTCGATAATGATAAAGTCGATAACTACGCATCAAAGACCTGACGTCACAAATCCTGCATCGCGCAATCAGAGTTTACCGTGCAACTAGCATAAGTATATACAACATCCCGACACCAACCGTCGGGCAGTTGCCCACCGGACAATACACTCGTCTGGTAGGAGGATCCTCCCTTTACTATAGAGTATGAGTGAACTTTACACCCTGTTCCTCATACCTCTATATTCTCAAAGAAAAAGATACAAAAACATTGATGGTTATCCTTCATCTTATGTTCCTTCATACATACCATATCATATGATCCTTCATAACGTGCAGTGATATATCACTATCATTTATATACAATTATAATTGTATATAAAAGATATAATTAAATACCTGTATTTGCAAGCCAGTTTGAAATATAAATTTAATCTTTGATAAGTCCTCCTCGGTTGCTATGTTTCGAAGTAAAAAATTCGTTTAATTTTTAATTACACAACAGATATGAGTTTTCATAGTCATTTATTTGCCCGCTAAACCCGACAAATACGGATGTTTGTTTGTTTTGACCAGTACAGCATTTTCGATTTATCTCGAATGTTGTCAAAATAATGCTCGAATTTCCAAGCAATTTGAGAAAAATATATTTTAAGGTCATTGTATTTTAATTTAACAAAAACTGGAACAAGAACTGGAATTGAGGCCCTCAAAACCATTACAGACCACATTTTCTATTTTCATTGCGCGGTATGATGATAGGTATGTGATCCTTCATAACGTGCAATGATGATCATGAGTGTCTTCCTAGACCTCGACAATCAACGGCAGGTGACTTTGAGCTAGATCGTCACACCTCGGAAGTTAATTGGTGTTAATAGACGAACGATTACGGACACTCTCTTAAATTATATAGCGAGGGCAAAACAAAGGACATGGTACAAACAAAGAAGCTAGCGAACAAAATCATAAAGAAGAAAACAAACTTGGAAACATCCTTTATCCAAATGAAACAGCTAAATAGCGTATTATTCAAGCTTCAACTGCAAAACAGATACTTCACCGTATCATTTCGTTTTAAAAAGAATTTAATACCTTCTGAGACTGTTAGCGAATTTGAATAATGTTTTTCTTGAAAATAATCACGAGTTGGCAGTTTCAGCCATTTGTGGCGCTGAACAAAAGCGCTTTATAGCGAGACGGGTTTAAAACAGTTTTACATTTTTTTGTTAAAAATTTAAAATGCAAACCTTTATTTAAGTTGTATTCTTTGGAGGAGTTTTATGCAAATGGCGAAGTATGTGATAAGTAGACGGGATTTAGAGACAAATAATACCTAGGTTTTAAAGTTATGAAGAAAATTCTTTGTTCGAAAATAAAGCCAAATAAGAAAATATTAGGTTTCTAAGCTGTCTTCGGTAGACGCTATGATTTTTGTTCCTAATAATCTGAAGTTACTACGTTCTTTACAATGTACTGAGAAAATAAATTACTTGTAAGCGACCTAAATGAACTTTCAAAAAGTTCTTCAATAGATGAGATCTTCCAAAATGGGAATTAATAATCGAGGAACACTGAAATGTATTAAACCTAAAAAATCTAGCATGCTCCAACGTGTCAAGTACTTTTATCGACAGTCCAGGTTTAGGATGTCCAGGGTTTTTGGCTCACTGGAACTAGCGTAGTGATCTATGCTCGTATCGTTTGCTCTGCAATGGGATAGTTTAGTGCTGTTCTTTTTATCATTCTGTAATTTCCACGTATGCTATAGCATAAGTATAATTAGTCTTTAACGTTCTCACTGCTGGGACACAGGATTCCACTCTATGAGAGGGAGTGGGCCATAAAACACCCTAGGCCCAATGCGGGTTGGTGGATGTCATCAATACGTTCCAATTTTCGAATCGAACATGAAATAAATTACACGAAGAAAAGTGCCTGACTGAACCCACGACGTACGATACGAGACGTATGACAAGCTTTCCATAAGGCGACGATAAACGAATTTTAATGATTATATACTGAAGATCACGTCTAAACGAGGAGTGTTAATGATTTGGAAAAAAATATATGTTAAATTAGAGCATTCTTTTAATCTTGTTTGAACGCGCTAATCTCAGGAACTACTGGTTGGAATTGAAAAATTATTTTTGTGTTGGATAGTCCATTTTACCCCAGCCCGTATAACCTATTACCTAGTCCATTTATCGAGGAATATTATAGGCTACATAACATCACGCTACGACTAATAGGAGCGGAGCATAAATGTTTTTTTTTTAGGGTTCCGTACCTCAAAAGGAAAAAACGGAACCCTTATATATAGGGTCACTCGTGTGTCTGTCTGTCTGTCCGTCTGTCAGAGCCAATTTGATCCGAATGTAATGGACCGATTAAGTTGAAATTTGGTATACATATCAATTTCCAACACTCCAACCAATCCAATCCAATTTGAATTTCCAATTTCCTACTATAATCTGTCACCATACACCTTATTCTTATTTTGTAAGATTTGCTTTAATGTGATGAACGATGAAATTTTTGATATGTTGCATGTTGACATAATTTATTATTGTATGCCTATTAGGCAGGACATAATGGATCTGTAATTTACTTAACATCTGTCTGTATAACCTATGCCCACAATAAAATAATTTGATTTGATTTGATTTGATTTGAGTGACCCAAACACGGACGTGAACCGTAAATAAATGAATTTAGAATATTGGCGTCAGTTTTGGGGGGCAAACAAGAAAATATAAAAAAAAGTTTTGCAAACTGTACCTTGTGACACATCAAATGAAAGGGCTTACTGTGAGGGTCTCAAATATATTTTTTAATAATATTAAAATATATTTTTTTAAAGTTATAAGTGAAAATAGACGAAAATTTACCATTCCCCCCCTTATCTCCGAGACTACTGAACCTAAAATTTTGAAAAAAATACAGAAAGTAGTTCTATACTTATAGATTACAGGAAAATCTATAAGTTTATGGCCTTAAAATAACATGGTAGATCTCTCGATATTGTGCGTACAAACTTTTGCAGTTGGAATGTATTGGAGATTATGTTTACAAACTAAAATGTTAAGTTTGTTCTTAAGATAAATTCTTTTCAAGTACGGAACCCTTCATTGTGCATGATCCGACACGTACTTGGCCGGTTTTTTTTTTTTTTGCAAAAACGGGAAAAATGATTCCTTTTTGAGAGCTTTCGTTGCGTGCGCTGCGTAAACGGTTTAAGTTACGCAAATATGATGTATGATGGAATTGTTCACATTTAAAAGTTCTAAAAAAAGTCCGCGACAACATGTCTACCTTTTAAGATTGACTCACTATAACCTTTTTTATGGTAATTAAATTTGTTTGAAATTAATGCATTATTTGCGAAGGAGTTTTATCAACAAAATATTAATCCTTATCCAAATAAATATGTTATCAATCACAAGTATTTAAATGTAAACAAAATTGTCCTTGACATCACTTGATTTCAATCAACATCTTAGGAGATATCATAATTTTAAAATAACTCCGTAACAAAATAAGTAGAAAATTCATTACTTAAACCACTCTCTCTCTCTTAGGTGACGCAACGAAGTGGCGCGGGTCAGCTATATTATAAAGCTGAAGAGTTTGTTTGTTTGGTTGAATGCGCTAATCTCAGGAACTAGATACTGGTTCGAATAGAAAAAATATTTTAGTATTGGATAGCCCATTTATCGAAGGAAGCTATAGGCTATATAATATCTTGTTATGGTCCTTAGGAGCCAAGCGAAAAGAACAAAAGTCAGAAAGAAGATAAGATAAGATAATCATTTATTCGCTCAAACATGAGTACAGTACATACAACACAAATTGTCAGCATGCAAGAGATGTTAAAGTAGAGATAATAAAAACAGATCATCACGTTTGCCTTAAACAATGGCATGCAAATATTAATAAAACAGAGTACAATGTTACACCGAGTCTAATTATTTATAAAAAAAAAAATGTCATGTTATTATAGATCATAAAAATAATAAATTTGTAAAACTTGATCAAAATCTCTCATCTAAAAACTCATTCAAATTATATTAAGCTTTATCTGCTAGCAAATTTTTAACTTTTTTTTGAACGCTACGTCACTTAACTGCTTCCAGCTTTTAGGTAGTTTATTGTAGATTTTTAGAGCCATGCAAAAGATACTTTTCCGCATAAGTGCAGTTCTATATTGATGTAGGCAAATTTGACTATTGTCGCGTCTATTACGAGGAAATCGATCCGCCATGCGGGAAAAGAGGTGAGGGTTGGATCTTAAGAACATTGCATTTTCTAGTATAAAAAGTGAAGGTAATGTCAAAATTTTGTATTTATTCAAATAAGGCTTGCCAAGAACGCTAAGCGATAACGAAGTTATAGTGAGGGCGAGCGACGGGATGCGACGCGATGGGTGGGCCGAAATTTCACGCGGACGAAGTCGCGAGCAGAAGCTAGTAACTTAATATTTAGAATTCAAACCTGTTCTCTATATTGTGGACCGTTTTATGCCCTCTTAAGAGGGCGTACAACGGTCCACTAGCAGCCTTTAAAAAAATATTATCTCGTGACTGAGAAGGAATTATCAATAACGGTTCAATAAGGAACCTCGATAAGTGTGTCTAGAATTTTCTAATACCTTTTATAAAATTTCTTATTGAGACGCGAAGCAACAAAATTCGATCTAGAGAAAAGCGGCCACATTTCTCTAGAATCTAAAGGATTGTGGCCGCTTTTCTTTAAATTAAAAAAAAAAAACATATTGAGACACGAAGCAACAAAATACGATCTAAATTCTATACTCCATTTACTATAGCATTAAACAAATAACGGCTAAATAGCGACAGTTATTGTGTAATATTGTTGAAATGACTGCACTTTAGAGTTATTTTTTTTATGTAAATGGTAAATAGATTACAGTGCTTTGTATTTATCGTAAAATAACGGAGTTTATTAAACGTTTACATCGAAATAACGAAAGAGTGAGAACAGTTATTTGTCTAATGTTATAATAAATGGAGTATAGATCGTATTTTGTTGCTTCGGGTTTCAATATGAAATTAAAAGGTATTAAAAAATTCTAGACACTTATCGAGATTATTTATTGAGACATTATTCATAATTCCTTCTCAGTCACGAGATAATATTTTTTTATAGGAGTGGTGCTAGTGGACCGTTGTATGCCAATCTTAATAGCTGTTGTTACTGTGTACAGTTTACAAGAAGCTCTTAATCTTCTCTCATGCGTCCCTATATCTTACTTACATTGTAATGTTGAAACGTAACAGCTATCCTCTGTCTTCGCGGGTCCCAGACCAAATTAATGAGAACACCCTAAATTTAGACCCACAGGTCTATTTTAGTGACGCTAAAATTTAACCTAAATGCGTCACAAATCTTTGTGGACCCCAAATTGTGTCTTTTAGACATTTTGGTAACTATAAAGTGTTAATTCAACTGTGGTTATATTGCCAAGTTTATAATAAAATTCTTTCTGTGTGGATATTAAGACTGCGCCAAGTGCGCAGTGGCGCCCTCATCGTTTGTTTGGTGATTTCTTTCATTTTAGAATGAAAATGCAGAAAAAAACGGAAAATAGTGGCCACTAAGCTCCGTTTTAATGATTACAATAAAACAACAATTTAAAACTACTGTTTGTAGTAATAATTACGTATAGTGTTATGGAGCACAACTTAACGTGGTTAATTTCTGAATTTTGATTCAAAAATAAAAGAAATTACCGAACAGACGATGAGGGCGCCATTGTGCGCTCGGCGCAGTCTTAATACTGGAGCAGTGGTCACCAATAACGGACCCGATTTTTTATTTTATTTACAAATACAAGGCTCAGTAAAAATCTGATACTGCGATGCTGCTTAGTTGATGAGCGTAGGTAAGCGTTACAACAGCGGCCGAGTGCTGCAAGCAAGAGTATGTCAGTATGTCATATTTTCAGTTAAAAAACATGTTCTCCCATACATTCCGTATGGAAAAACATGTTTTTCAACTACAATGTTAAGTTTGTTCTTGGGATAAATTTATACCAACTACGGAACCCTTCAAAGTGCGTGGTCCGACACTCACTTGGCAGGTGTTCTTTTTATAATTTTCCAAGAATTCCAATTATTGCAAATTCTTCCATCAATTACACAACACTCAAATTCCTTCAAATACATACTTTATTAAGCGTTTAAGGCGAGGTTCTTCGAGCGTGCATTTTTGTTCTAGGTGCCGTGAATTTCATTAATTTTAGGTGGAAAATTATATGTTTTACGATATTAACCATGTTAAACCCGACGGATATTAGGTACGTCCTCATAGACGTTTATTTTGATGTGATTTTCAATACATAATGTGGTATAATATTGAAATAAAATGATTTTAATCTACAAAATAAGGGTATGTTTGGATTTTTTTCTATCGAGCGCACTTTATTCAATTATGTAACGAGTACCTGACATAACTACAAAAAGGTTTCAAAAGCAACATATAATTTTTTCACGTGTTTAATCATTACCGTTTCTAAATAAAATGACATTAAAATTACATTTCCTAGAGGTTAACTTGAAGAACCTCGCCTTAAATTAAGCAGCTTTTCAAAGCTAATACATTCTAGAAAATTTAAACTAAAATTCTGCGAAGCACTCAAGTTTTACCTTCTAAAAGTATTTGCAAAGTAGGTGCAGAATTAATTCGGATTACCTAGTAAATCCTAGTGTGCCCTGCATTTCACTTAGAGTCTGCGCTTTCAAATTATTTTTCATAATAATTTATTGCAAGCCGTGCTGAATTTTATAATAAGAAATTTTTAATTTTCGAATGTGCAACGTTTTTGATGCTGTTAATCCAATTGAAATTAGTTATTCCTGTTTTGAGTACCTTTTAATAGAGATTATGGAATGTGCGTAGGCCTCTGGTGTGGGACGCAACCTGTGTCGATACCCTTGCGCCATCTCTTGTTCCGAGCACAGCTGGCTGTGCTGGCGCTTCTGCTGCGGCTGCTGAGACCCTCAAGCGGTGAAAATATCTTATGGATAAGTGAGTGAAGTTTTCAGGCGAAAAATTTACGCGTCTAGGCTGTAAACGCAGTGCTGCTTTACAAAGTCAGAGTCAAATCATTTATTTCAAATAGGCACGAAGATGCACTTTTGAACGTCAAAAATTACATGAATAGTTAATTGATTCTAGTTGCGCCTTCCAAAAGGTAGTTATGTATGGAGAAGAATGGGCAAGAAACTCCATACTTACTCTTTTAAAATGTTAACAATAGTTTGTATACATTAATTAATAATTATAGGTGAAGACGATGTACCTAGAATAAAAATAAAAATTACTTACCACAATTATTGGTAAAAAGAATGAAAAGTGAAGTAATGACAGAAAAATTAATAAATGCGATAGGTCCATGGTGCTCACATATTTACAAACATTTTATATGATTCTCCAAAAAAAAAAAAAAAACATAATAAGTGTGTGAGTTAAATTTATATTAATCACAGAAAATAAAAATTAATATCATACAAGTAATGCAACGATTTTTTTTCTCAGAATTAAAAGGACGTGAATCTAAATGAAGCCTCTTAAATTATGTTTATAAGACTAATACTTTTTAAGAAAAACATCAGTAAATGATAAATAATCAATTTCTGTGTTTTGTCCACAATCACTTTCATACACAGCATTTACCTCTAAGGAAGCTAATCTTCAACAAATATAGGAAAAAATATTTTGATTGCATTAAGTAATAATGTACCTACAAGAAGCTAATTATTTTTGAATGTTTAGACTCATAGTTAAGGAGTACATGTCAACGGTAGTTTTGTCCGAGCGAAATTACTAATTTCTATGGACATTTTGTTTCGCCGTCCTGAGCTTCCACTAATGAGTTTAAAAGAACAATTAATCCCTACCCGGCAAGAGACAATCGTGCGCTTACGCACAGTGCGAACGGTAGTGCACATGTTATAAAACCTGAAAATGAAAATGTCCATGGAAATTAGGTAAAAAATCGAGTTGTTGAAATTGACTCAACTACAGTTATGAGCCGTTTAGGGTCGAAATGCTCGAGTCATGGGGCCCAAGTGCATGTCTCCTTTTAGAAGGAAATTTCACGCCGCTCACACTTCACGTGACCAGAGGGCTGGCTCGTTCTTTAATAACAGCCGCACGGTTCGATCCATCAGGTTAAGCTACGCTTGCCGGGGTTGGTCCGTGGATGGGTCACCATCTTTACATACCGAGATTCCTCTGTGCTTCGGAAAGCACGTTAAGCCGTTGGTCCCGGCTGTCATTCGTGGATCTTTGAGAGTCATTACGGGTCGTCAGAAGCCCAAAAAAAAAGTCTGACAACCAGTATTTCCAAGGGGTATCGTGTTACCCAGTTACTGGGTTGTGGAGGTCAGATAGGCAGTCGCTCCATGTAAAATACTGGTATACTGGTAAGACTGGAAGCCGACCCCAACATAGTTGGGAAAAGGCTAGGCAGATTGATTGAAAATGTATCATGCGACATTTTGGAGGTTAATTTCGTTTTGTTTTCACATTTTTGTTGGTACTTACGTGAATTATTTTAAAATTATTATTAGTGTCGCATTTTTATTTCGTGTTGTAATTCGGTACAATTGATTGCTTTAAGAATTTGAGTGAAATTCCGTATTTTGGTTTTGTGTTTGTTATCTTAAGACTGCGCCGAGTGCGCAGTGGCGCCCTCATCGTTTGTTTGGTGATTTCTTTTATTTTAGAATGAAAATGCAGAAAATAAGCACGTTAAGTTGTGCTTCACAAGATTATACGCTATTATTATTACAAACAGTAGTTTTAAATTGTTATGTTTTATTGTAATCATTAAAACGGAAAATAGTGGCCACTAAGCTCCGTTTTAATGATTACAATAAAACAAAACAATTTAAAACTACTGTTTGTAGTAATAATAACGTGTAGTGCTATGGAGCACAACTTAACGTGTTTAATTTCTGCATTTTCATTCTAAAATAAAAGATATCACCGAACAAACGATGAGGGCGCCACTGTGCGCTCGGTAGCCTCTTAAGGTAAAGACTCATCAGACGTTCAGAACATAAGTACCTACTTTTATTATATTAAATCATTGTCATTTGTTTCGGTTTCTATTCTCATAGTGAATCACTTTAAAATTAATATTAAGTAAAAAATTTGAGATATAGCCTGGGATATGGAGAAGGACCTTGGGTACTTTTTATGCGATAACCGACATCCACGCGGGCGAAGCCGCGGGCAAAAGCTAGTATTGTATAAAATAAATTTTACATCGACAAACCCTTATTATTGAATGGCATTTCAATCACTATCACGGGGAATTGTCAAAGGAGAAATTGTTTCAAGCAGCACTTTAGAAGTACTGAATTTGACTCGTTCAATTCTGGTTCAGTAGATCCGTCCACATTTTGATCATTGCATTAATAAGTAAAACCTTATTTCACGTACTTATTTATCCTAAGTATTTTTATAGCTGTAGCATCGGAGAATGGAATAACCAGAAATTAAAAGCATTCTTCCCTACACAAGCTTCATGAAACTTACCTAGGACAACAAACAGAATTTTTTCTTGACTCCAAGACGTCTCCGGAAGAATTACACAATTAAATAAATCATCCTTTCTTTTCTCAGAAACTTGACGTACAAAAGTAGAACCTAGTAGCATTGCTATTATTTTAACTGCAAAGCAGTGAGAAAACTTGAAACATTCACAGAATTATGGTAGTTTTTATTTACCGTTTCCTTAAAGCTTTGGGGAGTTTTAAGAGCTGGTAGTTTGTGGTTTGGGTAACAATTTACTAAGATAGGAAGTGTGGTGTGAATGGGAGATAACTTTGTGATGATGGTACGTTACGTGAAAAATATCTTCTTTTTGGAGGTCGAGGCAAGGCTCTAATAAACGTAAGTGGTGTAATACTAAACACTAATATTTATGGTCTGTGAACTCCAGTTTTTGTGGGCGCTTTCAGTTCCCAATCAGTATTAACATTACAGAAGTAAGGTGCTTAGAGAAATTCTTCAGAAAGATAACAACAATAAAATTACATAATAAGAAAACTCTGATGATGTTGATGAGGTTTAAAGATGGTATGTTAAAGTGAGACAGCTGATAGAGATGTATGAAAAAGAAAATAAAGAAAATATGAGGTTATGAGGTTAAACAAGATGAATATCTTGCGCATAAAAAAAAACTGTTAGACTGCATCTCAGAAGTGAAAACTTCATAGGTTTACAAACTTGTAAATATTATTACACACATCTGTATATATGTATCTGAGCGTGACGGTCACGCGAGTTCAGTACTTTTTGCTCACACCAAAAGCCTATTATATATAAAGGGCACAGGGAGAAAACATGCAATGTCACAAAGACAATGAACTGAGAAAATAGCAAATTAAACTTTTGATCCATGATAAAAGGTACATTAAATCTTGAAATAAAAGAAAAATAATATATTAATTTATAAAGAATATATATTTGTTTTTGGTGTGTAATATAAAAAAGCCCTCTTCATATACTTATTGAGTTAACGGAAAAAAAACTGAACGAAGTCAGAAAACACAGGCAAAAAATATGCAATGTCCATGAAAGACAGAGGAAAAACATGAATGTCACAAAGAAATTGGTTGTTTGTAAAGTTGGTTTACGGACGATAGTTTAACGTGACAACGTCATAACAAAACATTGATGCGGCGCAAGCGTACAATGAGCGTAACGGGGCATTGAGCGTCACGGGACAATGAGCGTAACGGGACAATGAGTCATCCTTTTTCGTGCATGCAGCCGGCGTTCATCGATTTACGAGTATTAGAGGTTATCACGTCAAAAATGAACTGAGAAATTGCTTAATTAATCTTTTGGTCCTTGAAAAAAGGTATATTGTACCTTTTTTCAAGGATCATGGCAAGGGCATGGAGGTTAGAAATAAAAGAAAAATATATTTATTTGTAAAGAAAATATATTGGTAAAATTATTACATTAAATATGTATAATTATATTATAAAGAGTTATTTTTTTGTTTGTTTGTTTCTTTGTATCGAATAAGCTTTGATTTTATCACCAACAGAAAGCTAAATTATCAGGAAGTAACAGGCTATAATTTGTTTTAAAAAAAATTAGACATTCTTAAGAAAACTGCAATGATGTAACCTAAAGCAGCAAAATTTTGCCTATAAACCACGGAATCGAAACTTACGTAGGTGAAACTACGGGGAGCAGCTAGTATTTAAATACATCTGTAGCTGAGCGTGACGGTCACGTGAGTTCAGTACTTTTCTCCATCGCAAAAGTGTCCAAGGTGCCTAAAGAAGACCTAATTTAAAAAACCCAAACTTATAATAAACATCTTCATATACACGCATGCAAGTGCAAGATAGATTTTGTACCTTGTTTCCACTTCATAATATTATAGAAGAGTATTTGTATATATTATGGTCTCGTAAGTAGAGCTAAACCAGGCTCTTCAGAGGCTTCTAAAGTATGCAGAACACGTCCGAAGTATGACTTGAAATGGTGCCAAAAAATCTCGTGGTCAGCATTTAGAATTTTATTCAACCATGAAGTACTTACGTATGTTGTTGGTACAGTTTTCTGTTCTACAATGACCTGAATAGCATCTGCCATTACATGTATGTATTGTATTCTGTTTGCAATTAACTTAGATAAATAATTCGTTTGGATCACAAGCAGAACAAGTCTAATTGTATGATGATTCGTTGACTTAATAAAAATAATACATCTGATTCTGATGAATAGTTAATTCTGATGTGTATTTATCCACAGTTTTGATACTTATGTTAAGAGTTCTAAAAAATATGATAATTGACCATGTTGTGTTCATAAATCAAAAAGAAACATAAATATAATAATTTATTTATTAATAATTTATTTATTTCTTACCACAAATTACAGAGAATTAGTACAAAGTCTACAGACACAATTTTATAATTAATTTGTGGAAGACTGGTGTCTTAACTAGGTTTTTTTCAAAACCTGTATGTCTGTATGCCTGTATCCTAACTAAAATCGAAATACTTACCTCCTTACTAATAAACGTTGTATAGCGTCTGTATAGTTACACAACGCTTTGTCTTCTTCTTTCGAAAGTCAAATTACTGACGAGTGAAAGAGAGAAATCGGTGTGTAACTATACAGACGCTATACAACGTTTATTAGTAAGGAGGTAAGTATATAAAACAAAATCGGGTTAGTTACACCATTTGTAACTCAAGAACGGCTGGACCGATTTTTATGACCTTTGATTTGTTAAAATTGTCTCCCCTCCGAATAGCAGAATAACTATTAAAACATGCCAAAAATTAAAAATTTACTGAATCCCACGAACACAGACTTCACCATGTGAATATAGAGGCAATACAGCTGCTAGACAATACGGCCATAGTGCGTAGGCTAAAGAGAACTAAACTATTTGAGTTAGTGTAGTGTACTCGTATAAATACCGAATGAATGATAGTAACAATGCTGTGCTATATTATTATTATTTGGTAAGACACACTAGCAGCTAATTAGCTGATGCGTATGTTTCAAATAGCTTGGAGATATTTAATCTATCCTTTGGTAGCAGTCGAGACAACTTGGTTAGGCAAGAATTGCTTCAAAGGCTTTTTCTTTGACAAATTTTCCCATAGCTTTAGGGAATGTCCACGCAAATGTTTGTTGGCATTCAGTCTGTCAAGGTCTTGAAGGCTGGGCGCATCGTAATGTTTCGTAGGTATTTTGTACATCTCAATGAGCCTACCCCTTTGTCTTCGCTGTTCCAGTGTGATAAGACCAATTTCTTTGAGGAGCTGTATACAAGGTTAATGATAAGCTACTAACAACCTTGAAGATAAGTTGTATAAGTTTTTTTTTTCTTTTGTAATGTGTAATCTGATGTACAATAAAGTATATATAAATAAATAAATAAGAACTGTATTACTAACATCATAAATAACAAATTTCGTTCTATGATTTTTTACAAAACATAATACATTTACCAAAAACAAACTTTCAAAATTTCGTTGTTCTATCTAAACCATTTAAATTCTGTGTTTTGTTGTACCCACCTACGCCTCCCGTGCACTGTCACTCGTAAGACACGGCACGTTGAGCACTTTTTGGGTGAACAAAAATCATGGAGGTCGCGTCATCGTCACCGAACGCTTTCCATGACCTATATGTGTACTGTGTATATATGTGTACTCTTTGGGTGAACAAAAATCATGGAACTCGCGTCATCGTCACCGAACGCTTTCCATGAGCTATATGTATACTGTGTATATATGTGACCTTTTTGGGTCAACAAAAATCATGGAACTCGCGTCATCGTCACCGAATGCTTTCCATGAGCTATATGTATTTTTTATATATATTGATTTTCATATATGAAAATCTAATAAAGTTGTTGTTTATGATGTTAATAATATAGTATATACGGAAGCGCTGCGCGTCTCTTATGTGCAGTGTGCAGAGTGTTGCAAGTAAGAGATAATAGTGTAATGAAGAATGTCATTTAATTAATTTGAATGTGAATAATTCAATTTAATTTATTTAATTTGTGTGTTGATGTTGTATTTACGCGGGCGGAGCCGCGGGCAAAAGCTAGTACACTTCTAGCTTTTGCCCGCGGCTCCGCCCGCGTTATCGTGTTAAAAAGTAGCCTATGTCCTTCTCCATATCGCAGGCTATATCTCTGCCAAATTACATGACGATCGGTTCAGCGGTTTAGGTGTGAAAACGTAACATACAGACAAACAGACAGATAGACAGACAGAGTTACTTTCTCATTTATAATATTAGTATGGATTTATTCATTTCCATTTATTTATGTATGATTTTGTATTTATTATTGAATAAGGTAAATTTGTGTTCTAATATGGGTTATATGGTACCTGAAATAATTAAATTTTAATTTTTTAATTTAATTTATAATCCTAAGAGATTGTCAGTTTTTATCAATGAACCCTGTATACAGTAACACATGAATAAAGTGTTTTTGTCAAGTATCAGACCCCAAGAAAGTGCTACGATATTGTGTAAAAGTGCATATTGACACTATTCTCAGTTATAACATAATCTATGACTCATAAAATATTAAGTTAGAAAAAAATCTACAAGTCTGTGATAAGGCCTGTCGTATTGTATGGCTCGGAATGCTGGGCCGTCAAGAAGACGGATGAAAAAAGATTGCATGTAGCGGAGATGAGAATGTTGAGATCGATGTGTGGAGTGACGAGAATGGATAAAGTCAGAAATGAGTATATAAGGGGAAGTTTGAAAGTGGCGCCGGTGATAGAAAAGTTGAAAGGACGTCGTTTGGCATGGTATGGGCATGTGATGAGAAGGGAGGAAACGCATGTGACGAGGAGAGTGATGAAGATAAATGTGGATGGATGGAGAGGGAGAGGAAGACCCAACAAAATATGGATGGATTGTGTGAAGAATGATATGAAAGAGAAGGGAGTGAATGATAGAGTGACGGTTGACAGGGGAGAATGAAAAAAGAAAACGTGTTGCGCCGACCCCAAGTAACATGGAACAAGGGCAGGAAGATGATAAAAATATTAAGTTAGAATTGAATGACTTATTTGTCTGTTAGGCTAGATTGTAAGCAATTACTAAGAACTTTAGTTCTTTTTAAGACAAGAAAAGACAATACGGGCAGTATTCTATTCTATTCTATTATATTCTATGCAGCTACTTTCAAGCTTGCACGCCATAAGAACAGACCGATTAATAATAATAATAATAATTACTGACAGGACTATTGTTGCCAATAAGCCTGATATGGTGGTGATAGATCGATTAGCACGCCGCGCAATGATAGTTGATGTTACCATTCCACATGACGAGAACCTCGTGAAAGCTGAGAAAGAGAAACAAATAAAGTATCTCGACTTAGCACACGAGGTTGTTGACATGTGGAATGTGAGCTCAGCTATCGTTGTCCCGATTGTCGTGACGGCCAATGGCCTGATGGCCGAAAGCCTCGATCAACATCTCTCGAGGCTTTCGTTAGACGGTTGGATCAAGGGCCTGATTCAGAAGGCAGTACTCCTTGATACGGCTCGTATTGTGAGGAGGTTCCTGTCTCTGCAGCCCTAACCACCGGTAGCTTGGACCCTGCTCCCGACACCGGCGGACCACTATATTTTATATTTTTAAATGTTTTTTAAATCTATTTTTAAGAAATATTTAAAAATGTATTTTATATGAAAAAAATCGAATAAACGTCATAATAATAATAATTTATTTATTCCAAAAAAGTGTGTACATACAGTCTGTTACAAATAAATATGATTTAACAATTTAGGAAAGAATCTAAAAAAGAGTGTAACAACATAATTGAATCTGGCGTCCTAGCTAGGTTACATGGTAACCTGTATTAAGGCGAAAATACTTATACAAATACTAGGTCGCGTTCTTACAACAGAACTTGAACAAGGCATACTTCTGTGCGCTCAGTTTTGTTGTTTACATTGCAAACTTGGCTTACCTGATATAAAAGGTAGTACGGTCGGTACGGACTTACGAAAACCTGAACCATACTTAGAACCTTGTCTTATTATACGATGCAAATCGTCGTTGCGACTTGAATACCTCTTATGTGTCACTTTTTGCAAAATCGCTTTTTCACGCCAGCCTTTTTCACATTTCCGATCCATGCGTCATGTTCGTGAACGGGCGCCGTCAGTTGGGACTGGTCATCTCTTGACTGCCAGGGCTTATTTTTAATTTGTAATTTTATATTTTGAATTGTTTTATTAGTTTTTACATTGTCTCACTTATAGAAGCAACAAGAATAATGTACCCAGGATTATAATATAATATCTTGATTTAAAAGAGTGTCCTTGGAGTTTCTTGTCCGTTCTTCTCCATAGTGATCTACGTATTGGAATGGGCATCTAGCTTCAACTTGCCGACTCTGACTAACTGACCGTCTCTTTGACAATTCAAAAGTGCCTGTAAATGGTTTAATTGAAATAAATGCTTTGAGTTTTGAGTTTGAGTTTGATTTTGAAGCTCTATCAAATGCAAAAACTCTCATAAGAATACGACGATTTAATCGTCATTTCTTATCCAATTTCAAGATCTATAATGGGCTTCCTAATAAAATGTTGGTGTTTAAAATATCGATTTTCTCAAAGTTGAATTTTACACATAAGGTCTTAAAGTCGCAATGACGAAATGGGGACGTAAAATATTTGACGTATTAGGTACATCAATTAACAAGTAAAAGTAAAATAGTTATTAATATTAGTTATACTAGTTATCTCTGTTAATAAAGAAAGGCTACTATACCGTTGAAGAATTTAAAGATGACAAATTGTGAATAAATTGACTTTGTAATAATGCATGACGTAAATGTGAAATAAACTACTAATAAACTGAAATGAAAATAATGCTTAATCTTAAATAAATGATTGATTAATATTTAGTATAATATAATGTAATGAATAATTTTAATAATTATAATCAGTAACATATTATGTAATACAATAATTTGATAGGAAACATTTGCAGTGCCCTTACAGGGTGCATGTCTTAATACTGTGTCATGAAATTTCAATGCATGCCTACTAACCAGTGTTTAACATGTAAGCAAATAAATAAATAAATAAATAAATAAATACTCCATTTATTATAACATTAGACAAATAACTGTTCTCACCCTTTCGTTATTTCGATGTAAACGTTTAATAAACTCCGTTATTTCACGATAAATACAAAGCACTCTAATCTATTTACCATTTACATTAAAAAAATAACTCTAAAGTGCAGTAATTTCAACAATATTACACAATAACTGTCGTTATTTAGCCGTTATTTGTCTAATGCTATAGTAAATGGAGTATAGTTATTTTTAGTTATTATTGTTATTAGTCATTACTATTATTATTTAAGTAATTTTTTTTTTTTTGTTTTAAAGTAAGAGTCTGTTCACAAGACGCGTTGCGGCGCCGCACCGCAAAGGTGTCACCGCATTGCAAAGATTTTAAAAAAATTGGAAAATCCAGACTGCACGCCTCATAACGCTCGTTTAATTTATAAAATAAAAACAATTATGAGTATAGTTTAGTCAGTTACATAGTCGACCACAGACGCCTATTTGTTGTCATTATAATTAAACTACATTGAATTAGACTGTGATTTTCAATAGGCCTTAATTAATGAGAATACTGAAGCGTATTAAAAAAAATGGACTCGATTCGTTCAGTTTTCGGGCGTTATCGTGACCACATAAATGGATTCATACAAACAGACCAACCAAAGTCCACGGATTTTTTTAATATTAGCTTTTGCTTTATATTTTGTCAAATTTATGTTTTTAGGAGTATCTAATATTACAAAAAAAAGTGTTCCTCTTGATATACGTGAACTCATATTACCCTGAAAGTGCAATATACAGGATGGAATTTTATAACCTCACCTGGAGGGAAAGTACTCTAAATACTGGAGATAGCAAATTTTACTCAAAGGAAACATTCCTTTATTTTTTTAAAGAAACAAATCTGCACTTAAAGGTTTTTGAAATTTCGCTTGCCACAGTCAGGAATCGAACCGGCCAAAATCCGAAAAATAACATCCTGTACTGTGCATCAATCGATAGGGTTAATCATAACCTGGGTCAAATCTCTCCAACAAACATAATAAATTAAATGAAAGGAAAACCATAAAATCTTAACTTATCTTAATTGAACGAAAATAAGGGTTACTTAACTAATTAGTTTCTCGAAAGAGCTCCATTTTGTTGGATACACAAATGCATTCATTTCCAGTAACTTTTAATAGCGAGTTGTGATGAATATTAAAAATCGTAATGCGAACCTCACTCGTTTACAGTTGCATAGGATTTTTGGTAAATATTATATGATGTTTAACATATCCCCATTAAAAAAATCTAAAGGGGTGAGGTCTGGTAATCTCGCAGGCCTGATTATGCCGTTTGTACCAATCCAGGTATTGAAGTGGTAATTAACATATGCAGTAGTGATTCTGCTGTTGTGGGCCCGAGCACCATCTTGCTATAGTTATTATACGGTTTCGAATCGTCAAAGATAATTGTTAATTAGGTACTAACCTAAGTAATTTGATGAACCTTTGAGTAAAAGTGCGTTATCTTGTCCCATTGAATTTGTAAGTTTCAATTTCATGGTTTTACTTTCATTCCATTTATCATGTTTATTAGAGAGATTTGATCCTTATAATTGACCCTATCGATTGTTACCACAAAAGTACATTTTTTCGGATTTTAGCCGGTTCGGTTCCCGAATGTGGTAAGCTTTCGAAAAACTTTGAACGCAGATTTGTTTCTTATAAAAAAAAAAAGAATTGTTTCCTTTGAGTAAAATTTGCTGGCTCCAGTATTTAGAGTACTTTCCCTCCAGGTGAGGTTACAAAATTCCACCCTGTATATGTGATAGAAGCAATTTAAGTCAAGAGAACTGCTTGACCTTGACGCGATGGGAGTAAAGCACTACCTCAAACGCTCCGCGTTACAAGACGTGCAATAAATAATCAAGCGTGTGCCTTTTCTTCTGCGGCACAAACAACTGAGCGGTGCCACTCCGGGGTCGCAACGCGTACATCCCTCCCCACCTCGTCTCGCGGTATACAATTCCGGTGTACGTGCGTGCGATAGATATTTGTACGTTCCTACGTACAAATATCTATCGCACGCACGTACACGCCGCAACGACACCGTTCCGGTGCCGCGCCGCCGCCGCAACGCATCGTGTGCATCGGCCCTAACGTGTTTTATGTGACAAAGTCCAAAGAAATCTACGTTTTCCTAAGATGATTTTACCTACACAAAAACTGCCTCGTTGGTCTAGTGGCTCCAAGCCTAGCTGCTAAGAGTCCTGGGCAACACCGGTTCACACAGTGTGTCATTAGGAAATTCGCAGTAACAGCACATGAGTAAAGAAACGGAACAGAGGCAAAGCTTCATACAACCGCGCTTTTATAGGTACACTACTACAAGCATGAGCCGCGTGTGTGCGCCCACTGGCGGCTTCGTCGCGTATGAAGAGAAACCAGTTTCTACCGACTCGGCCAGTTGAATCGCTCAGGACGTTTTGACATGCGTAACGTAATTGTGTTTTAATATAAAAGTGTAAATATGGTGGTTTACTGTACTGTGTGTATGAAAAATACTAATAGGAGTAAAAACATATAATTTTTAACTATTCCAAAGACTCCGCTAGGTAAGTAGTAACTTAAAATTCATTATTTTTAATGTGGTAGATAGATACCTCATACCTCAACATCGAAAGAAAACTCAACCCGGTGATGCAAAACGGTTTTGGTATTGATCGTAAATGATTTAATGGTTTTTTAGTAAGTGACACTGAATAGGTACCTATCTCGTAAATGGTGCGTTCAAAAGCAAAAATAACGACTACTTGAGAACTTTTTTTTTAAATTCGTGCCAGATGATTGATGTTTATGATTGGAAATACGTAGGTAATAACCTACCGACCTATTAGTGATTGAATATTTATGTTTATACATTGAAACATGTAAGCTGATTAACGTTCTGTTTATTTAGTTTTATCCTCCTGTGCCAACCCTACCAAAATAGGTATAAATTTTGCACGCTCTTTAGAAGCTTTGTCTCTGTCCGTTTACTCTGTGGTAACAGCGTTTGTAGTTAATAGCAATAGACTCGCCCTCTATAACATCAGGCTTATAACATAACTGGCCATATGTAGTGTACTAAGTATAGTTGGTACACCCACTTATCGCCGGTAGTAGTACGCCTACGTCTTCGGAGAATACCTACTTGTTAGGAATTATGTAGTAATTCTGAGTACAGTATTACTACATAATTCCTAGTATTTGAAGATACATAATTCATAGTTTGCAAGTATGTATCGCTGAAAGTCGATACATACTTGCGACTTAAGGCGTGTTTTTAAGTGGAAAAAGATGTCTTGATTCGAGATTATTATTGATGTAAAAGTTTTTGAGATCTCTTAGAGGACGTTTTTTTTTTTTTGAAGTATTGTAGAAACTGTCGAAGTTTCTTAGAGTGAAATTTCAAGCAGGCGTCACGTTTAGGCACATTTCGTTACATGAGAGAGAAGAAAGATGTAACTCTCCCTATCTCTCACACTTAATCTATCTTATTTTTTTTATTAAGTTTTACTTCTATCATGTGTACCACTGTACAATAAAAATAATAAAAATAATAAAAATTGCGCGTATAGCACTCTATACGCGCAATTTTTATTATTATTTAAGATTAGATTTTGCCCGCGGCTCCGCCCGCGTAGCCTATGTCCTTCTCCATATCCCAGGCTATATCTCTGCCAAATTTCATGACGATCGATTCAGCGGTTTAGGCGTGAAAACGTAACATACAGACAGACAGAGTTACTTTCACATTTATTTATTTATTTATTATTTATTAATTAAAGTCATCCATACTTCCATAAGTATGGATGACTTTAATTAATAAATTTATGTGAGTAGGTAAGTATTGCAAGGAATCTCTAGTAAGCCAATATTAATAATAGTCCTCCAGGGTGAATTTCGGCCATGTCTTTGGCACGGGAGATATTATAGTTCACAAGATGTGTGCGCAGATACAGGTGCATTCTCTCTTAACTTACTCTCATAGACCAATGGGATGGCAATCCGACACGACCGAAGAGAGATCAGCCGCAGGGCCAACAGCTCAACGTGCTCTCCGAGGCACGGGGTATAATAACCGGCACGAGTCGTGAGCACAGATGGGCAGTAGTGGGGGCAAGCTCGCGCATGTAAACCTTCGGCTAAATAAAAATGACACGCGAGAGTCCAATAGACGACGAGTATCGGCTGACGAACCAATCGCATGCAGCTCGGCGCCCCCCGGCGTCTTCATTCCACCAAAGAGACAGTTTGTGCTCATGACGGTTAAAATATCACGCCGCCTACTTCAAAACTCCGGGCTGTAATTGAGAAATTCCTAATGGAAAAACGAAAAACCCAATAACACTTCCACAATACTAGAATGTAAATAAACCAAAAAAAAAAAGAATAAGGTAATTATACAATCCAATAACTGCTGTAAGCACTTCCTTAAAGTCGTAAGAAAAACATTTTTTTTTTTTAATAACGTCTTCATTAGCATTCAATTCGCGTGTTTTTACTGTAATTTTGTTATATAATGGATTGAAAAAACCCGTTCGAATAACATTTTTATCCATCCGTACCTTCAGATTAAACTAAATTCCATTATATAATATTTTGATCCTTCATTGTTTTACCATATCTTGGACTAGCTGGTGCCCGCAGCTTCGCCCGCGTAGCCTTTTCTAAAATAAAATCAGCCTGAGTTACTTCTAATAACATCAGCAGCCAATAAAAGTCCATTCCAGAACTCGGTCCAGCCGTTTCGGAGATTAGCCGGAACAAACAGACAGAGAGGCAAAAAAAATATTTTTATTTTTATAAATGCCGTATATACTTTGATGAGCATTTAGTAAAAAGCTGTTATATGTTGACATTACAAACAGACTCCTTTAATTAAATTTGTATATATTTACTAAAATGGTGCTGATAAGTAAGAGTTGGCGAATCGACGACTCAGTACAGCATGACCCTAATTACGTTACACACTTTGAATTACAATCAGAGGGTTTTGAAGGAAATTCCTAATCCTCTGTTTCATAGGTTTGAACAATTTGTCTGCTCAACAATCTAAATAACGCAATGAACGTGGCTGAGCTGCCAAAATGAATCATGCCCATCCATGATGCTGCAATGAATTGCCATTTTATATGTGTTACGCAATTAGCCAGCTGTTCGCAATGCTCCGATGGATGCGGGTGTAGAATTATTCAACATCTGAAGGACTTCTTCAAATGTAGAATGATGATGATTTTAAGTAAAGGTAATCCATCCGGTACAGCGTAAAAAGGTATTGGTGATCAGGACACCAGAAAGCGGAATCTCCAAATACTTAACGTGTCCAGAAGTATCTCTCTCGTCCAGTAGTATTTCTGTGTCTAGACCCACCTCTGTCTAGTGGAAACTACTTCTATTGTTGGTCGACTATTTCGATATTTAGCCTGCACCACTTAGAGTGACAAGGAGATAGAGAGTGAGGTAGAAACACAGAATTAGATAGAGAGTGAGATAGAAACACAGAGTTAGATAGAGAGTAAGATAAAGAGTGGGAGGGAGATAGAGAGTGAGATAAAGAGTGGGAGAGAGATAGAGAGAGAGATAGAGAGAGAGAGTGAGAGTGAAATAGAGGGTGAGAATGAGATAGTGAGAGAGTGATTGTGAGATAGAGAGAGAGTGAGAGTAAGAGAGTGAGATAGAGATAGAGATATTTAGCCTACGCCACTTAATATCAAAGCCCGTCTTCTCATTTGAAGCTGGCATTTAAACTACTGGCTTTTTAGTGTTTATAGTATACAGGGTGCAAGGGACATCGACGCGAAACCGCAAACCATGGATTCAGTACATAATTCTGGACCCTTTGCAGTTAATTGTTTAAAAGCCACACTGTCTTTGAAGTCTTCTTGAGCTGGCAATGATTCAGTTGGCGGAGCATTTTGACAAGAGTAATTGCAAAGCGATTAGAATTCTTATTTAGCGGTTTTTATAGAATATTGTTACGCGTATCAACCATTACACACGCGACAGCGGCGAGCGGAACGGGCAGAACGAGTAGCATTAGGAAAATTTCACTAGTTAAACAGCCCCACTGCCCCACATACAACACTACCACAACAACTAACAAGAACAGCAGCGGCAAAGCTCCTACGGGGCCTGAAGTGAGCCTGCGTACCGCAATGCCAAACACACCGGTGTACATCTCCCGCCTGCACTACACCACTAAGGCGGTGGACATGGTGGAGTACGTGCGCTGGCACACGTACTCCACCCGCAGTTACTGGAGTCGCGCCGCAACGCCAACTTTAAAGTCTCATACGCACTAGCCGCGGTTGCGGTTGCGGCGCGCCGCGCAGTCATACCTCCACCTGCGGTTGGAAAGGTGGCACGCCGCTTCCGTCAGTTTCAAAATGGACGTTGAAGGAAAAGAAGAAGAGAAAGAAAGAAAAAACGTTTATTTGCGGTAAACATGAAGCAATAAAGAACATAAACACAAAAAAAATAATGAAAACTATGGAGGAAAAATGCGTCACATCCACGCAAAAAGGCTATCGCTCAGCATTATGCTGCGACCCTATGCAGGACAAAGCCCCAGCGCTGGTTTTCAGCGACAGCCGGCGTTGAAGTAATGACGTCGTCCGGTGCAGCAAACAATTATTAAGACGCTGTACCAGCACAGCGTACTTAAATAAAATTAATATAATTTAATTAAATTTAAAATGTGATAGAATATAAAAAGAATATAAGAAAAAAAGAAAAAGGAATTAAACGCAACGCCACCGCGTAGTGCGCACGAGTGATAGGCGGCGCGCCGCCCGCGGCTGCCGCGCTTTCCTGGCAACCGCAGAAACAGGCGGCCAGCCACCTGCTAGTGCGTACAGACTCGGTGGTTCTCATACATATGGCACGTTGCGGCGGGATGCACGGCGTGTCGCCGAGGCGGTAACCGCCTAGTGCGTATAAAGCATAAGGCGTTCGTGGTGTGCGTATCGAATTGTTATCTGTCCCTCGTCATGGAAGAAGGCGGAACACCACATCATGCGCAGGATGTGGTGATCCGTCGCTTCCGCAGACAAGTGCCACTGACAGCACTTAGCCAAGGTAGTGCAAAGTGAAGTCTAACATAGTCTTAATCTTATTTACTAACACAGTTTTACAATAAAAATATGTTTGTTTAGGTTAAGGTATTTATGTACGGGCCTGCGTCGCCTGCAAATAAATGGATTTATTATTATTATTATTATTATAACAGTCTTTATCGAAGATGGTACTCAGTGGAAAACCTCTCATCACTTTTGAAGCATGTATTCCTCTCCACAGAACAAAGATGTAGCAGTGATACAACAATATTTCCTATTGAAGACATCAACGCCGGACCCAATCAGCGTCGAGACTTAGAATAAATAAATATGAATAATAAATTATGCAGGAGTTGTATGTATAATAATAATATACACAACACTATATACATCACAATGTAAGCAGGCTGATGATGACGCAATAAGTTAAGATATAGCGCGGCTTTTGGAAAAATACGGGTCAATATTAGGGGCGAAGACGGAGTGGTTGGCCGCAGATTTGTGCCTATGTAGTTCTCCTTCTCGAAGGGATTATAGGCGACGACCCTACTGGTGTATAAACTTACTTCATTGCGTTTAAATAGTGAAACAATTTCTCTTCAATCTGAAATAGCAAATAATGCTATCAACATCATTTCTAATGCAAACATCAGTAACCATTGCAGAGATGCCGAAAATTGCTGAAATCGCTGCGCTTTGATTAATATGCCATGATACTGTTATAACCTGTAGTCAACTACCAAATGGTTAGAAAACGAGAACTGATACGCTAAAAGACTCGTAAAGGAACATTACTTGTCGTTTTGATATTGTTCTCGTAACTGTAATTATCTATAGTCTTCATTCATTTTCGTTGCTTATATATTTAGATGTAGGTGTGTATTTATGTATCTATTATTTAGGATATGTATAAATCTGTGTATCTATTTTAGTATTTGCACCAATGACAGCCCCATTTTGTGTCCAGGCAAATGACTGTCCATTCCAAGTCTGCCTGGAAGAAATCGCAGAAAGCGATAAGCTCGCCTATTGTTTTGTTATGTATTTTTGTGGTGTACAATAAAGTACTCGTAGGTACATATATTTATATACATAAACGAAGCTTTTGAGAGAAGGGAGTAAAGACGTCTAGAAGAACGTGTAAAACGTGTAGAAGGTAGGAAGATATTCAATGATAATGCTGCGGATAAGGTGAAATAATTATATTAATCGGAACAAAGGTTTTATATAAAGGAGCGAGGGAGCACACGCGATGACCGCTAGTCATGTACTAATTGCTCAATTGATATTAATTAATTATGTTACTAAAAACTGCTTAGTCGTTGGTAGTGTATGGTTTCACCGTACATGCTCCCGGGCCAAAAAGTTACACATCTTCTAATCTAAAGCGACATGTTTTAGACATCGGTGACGTAGATTTGTCTCGTTTATGGTTAGTGTCTTCACTAGTTATATTCACTTCACTAGGCTGACGGTCAGCCGTGCTCTGCTTTCGCGAAAACACAACACTATTTGCCACACTTTGTGACAGCTCAACTGAAGAGACTGCACGGCACCTTCTCCATAAGAAGTATGACGCCAATAAAGCGGCTACACCCAGCAAACCGTAACAAATAATGTACTGATGAATGTCATGTGTAGACAGAGTGTAATCTGGTAAGTTATTATTGGCAGACTTCAGTTGTTCTATTCGTTCTCCGAGATCCACTAATGTGCTGTTCAGTGGGTCTTCGTATGCTGTGTAGTGAGACAATGTTATATTTACCATATGATTTAATTCGGCTATGTGTGGGGTCGGAATTTCAGAATTTGATTTAATTGTATTTGTTGATATGGCATGAGAATATAAAGTAAAATCTTTACTTTTTATTACGCATTTCGAACCTAGGTCAATAATTCCGACTCCAGTCACCTGTTTAAAGGCTACTTGATCTTGACATATAATCCTCATTGAGTAGGTATTGCAGCAAAAATACATGTACCTCGACGGATCATTTAGTTCAAGCCAGCTGTCTTGACAAGGGGATTTAATTACAACGCATTGTTTTAATTTGTTATCCAGTTTGCAGAATTTTTCATCGATGCTTAAATGACTAATCGGTTTGTTGGCTTGGCACAAATATGAGTGATCATTATGTAGACATGATTGAAGCTCCATATACGACATTGTGAAAAAAGCATCTTTTTTCAAACTAATAGCTACGAACTCTGCAACTGGTAGTACGCTAATCATATCATTTTGAACTTGCTGAGGAACTGGTATGATTTTATAAATCTTGTAGCTGTCTCTGCTGGTCAATGGAAAAGTAATCTCAAATATGAAGTATTCTTCCATCATTCTCGCTTTTACCTTTAACATACTGTAAATATGTTTTAGGTCAGACTGTAGGTTGTCCACGGGCAGGGTAGTATCCTTTGTTAGTTGTCCAGAAATGAACTGTAACTCACGCTGTAACTGATCTGGAGTTAACAGATGTGTGTTAAATTTCCCGTGGTAAATATCCGTGACGGTATCTAACAGAGTATCCTGGATCCTTTTGAGATTTTGAAGTAAGTTGATAGTTGTGACTGCAGACAGAGTAAAATCTTGCGTTTTAGCTAAACCTTCAACTTCTTGCTTAATAACCAAGGCAGAATTATCCAATTCATTCAAGTGTTTGTTTATTGTTTTGTGTTGTAATTGGATAGTTTGCTCGGTTCTTTTTAATACGTTGTATTCAGCCTCAATGATAGAGGTCTGATTTCGTAACAAGTTATTAAGATGCTGCTCGTTTTGTTTTACAAGCTGTATATCTTTTTTGTACTGTTCGGCGAATCGTTCGTCTAATACTCCGAACAAGCTATTGGCCACGTAACCGATACCGTTAATGAGCCCGCGACGCTGTCTGGTGTGCACATCAAAGTGCTGATTAATCATAAGTTGATTATAATGCTGTATTTCTTTGTAGTCGTGATTTAATTGAAGCGTTATCATATTACAATGACTCTTATCGTTTAGGGATGCACAGAGCCTTTGTAAATAGTCTAAGAACTTTGTGGCGGCAGAATTCCCTTCCCAATAGGGGCTCATATCATAGTAAACAATTAGATTCCATTTGTCTCGAATAATTTGCATGTTGTCTACTGACTCGAAATACAGCGAATTGTTGCTAGGCAACGCTGATATGTTAAAAGCTGCGTGAGACGATGTTATCAATGAAATAAAAAAGATTAACGACATTGCTAATGATACAAAGTTGGATTTGATTTTGCTGCTTCTAATCCGCACGTCAGGCTCTTTCGAGGTGACGTTATTTGCTTGAGTAACATTTTTGTTTACTGTATTGCTTGCAGCAGGCTGTATTGGCAAGATTGACAGTTTTACTGCCGGCCTTTTAATTATTCCGCTTTTTGTTTTTAGGGTTACTACTCGAACTAATCCATCTTGACCTGGATGAGTTTCTATTACTCTGCCCATCATCCATTTTCCAGGTGGCAGATTGTCGTCCTGGATGGTCACTAAATCATCGATGGTAATATTCCGTTCAATGCTTCGCCATTTGCTTCTTACGGATAACAGAGTTAGATACTCCGCTCTCCATTTCTTCCATAGATCGTTTACTATTTTAGCTGATAAATACCATCTAGTTCTAGCATCTGTTTCAGTTTCAATTATGGCAGTTCCACACCTTCCGGTCAAAAAGTGAGCCGGAGTCAGGACATTCAAGTCTTCGATATCTTCCGATAAGGCACATAAAGGCCTAGAGTTTAAATAAGCCTCCACCTGTGCTAAAATAGTGCTGAACTCTTCGAAGGTCAACTTTTGTTCTCCTATTACTCGTTTGAGGTGATGTTTTAAGCTTCTAATGGCTCGCTCCCATAGACCCCCGGCACTAGGCCAAGATGGGGCATTGAAGTGCCATTCTATATTTAAATCTGCTAGCTCCGCGAAAAATTTACGATCATATACATTTTCGAAATCGTGATAGCTTTCCTGTAGCATTCTATTAGCCCCCACAAAATTGGTCCCGTTATCACTGTAAAGATGTCGAGGCGCTCCTCTTCTGGCTGCCATTCGTCGTAATGCTGCTAAGAACCCCGAACTGCTTAAGTCGGATACAAGTTCTAAATGGACAGCTTTGGTCGCTAGACAAATAAACAATGCAATATATCCTTTTGTGGTCTTAATTCCACGTCCCTTGTTACTTTTAACCTCTACGAACCCTGTATAATCCACTCCAGTGTGGTAGAATGTAGGGGCGGGGTTGCTTCTAGCTACGGGTAACTCACCCATTAATTGATGCTGTATTTTGGGCTCATGTTTTCTACAGGTAACGCAGTTTCTCACTTCTTTCCTTACAGCGTTATTTCCAGCGATAATCCAGTATCTCTGTCTAAGGTTAAATAAAGTTAATCGCGGTCCACCATGAAAGGTGAGCTGATGAGCTTGTTGAATTACTAGAGTAGTAAGCCGACTGTTATGAGGTAATATCGCAGGATGCTTCATTTCCATACTCATATTTGCTTTGCTCAACCGGCCTTTAACTCGTAAAATCCCCTCGTGATCAATAAAAGGATTAAGTTTTAATAGATTACTTCTGCTACTTAATTTACAATGTTTTCGTAATGACATTATTTCCGCTGCAAATTCCGTTCGTTGTATGTATTTTATAATGAGTAATTTTGATTTTTTCAATTCATACAAGGTGAGATATTCCGGAAAGCTACTATGCTTGCTTGACATGGCTGCATTCTTGCTAAATTGTATTATTTTGATTGCTCGTAAAAGCCATGCTACTATTTTAGTTATTTTATTGAGTGAGCTAAACTTAAGTAACAGTTGCAATATGATGCTGTCCTTGCTATCATTTTGGAGAGCATTTACTTTGCTTGCTGCTGATTTTCCTTTGATTTCTTGATCAGTGGTAAAATTGATTTGCTTGGCTTCAAATTTTTCGTCAAACGATTTCAAGAACTGCGGTCCTTGCCACCACAGTGTTTGATTCTTTAATTGTGAGGCTGAGATGCCTCTGCTTGCTGCATCTGCTGGATTGTCCTCAGACTTGACATATCGCCAGCAGCTTGGTTTCATTATTTTTGTTATGATTTTAGTCCTATTCGCAACAAAGGGTTTCCATCGGCTAGATTCTCCTTGCAGCCACCCTAGGACCACCATGGAATCTGTCCATCCATAAATTCTAATATCTAACTCGCTATAACAACTTATAACTTTGTTCATTAACTTGGCTAACAAATGCGCACCGCTTAATTCTAATCTCGGCAAAGATATGCTTTTAGAAACAGGTACTAATCGAGCCTTAGCAACAACTAGCACTACCACTGTCTCATTTCCTTTCCGTAATCGCGCGTAAATTACTGCTGCGTAGGCTTTGGTCGATGCGTCACAATAACCATGCATTTCTATGACGTCATTAGGCTGATATCCTATCCAGCGCGGTATTTTGCATTGATTCAAGTATTCCATGTCCGCTTGAATCGCTACCCATTCTGCTTTGATGTTTACAGGAACTTCTTCGTCCCAATGCATTTTATTTAACCATAGTCTTTGGAATATCAACTTCAGCTTTGTTGTAAGTGGTGACAACCATCCCAACGGGTCAAATACTCTTGATATTTCCGATAAAAGTAGTCGTTTGGTTACTTTTGCGTTTGGATTAGCTATGTTGTATTTGAAAGTAAACATGTCATCACAAGAATTCCAACGAAGACCTAGTGTTTTTGATGTGCTTTCTGATTTAAAGTTAAAAATGATTTCTCCATTGCTGCTGCTGTTTTCTATATTTTGAAGGAGTTCTGAATGATTTGCGGACCATTTTCTTAGTGTAAATCCTCCTGATTTCAATAATCTGTTGAGATCATCGATAAGCTGCTTTCCTTTTTTGATGGAGTGTGACCCATGGACCAGGTCATCCATATAAAATGACTCTTCTAGTATCTTCGCAGCTTCCGGAAAGTTTCTTCGTTCATCCGCGGCTAGACGTTTCAGAGTCATCATGGCTAGAAATGGTGCTGATTTAGTTCCGTATGTGACGGTGGTAAGGTTGTACGTTTGCAAAGGTTGATCTGATTTATACCTCCATACGATTTGCTGATATTGCTGATCTTCTTCACTTACCAATATCTGCCTGTACATCTTCTCTATATCCGATGTATAAGCGAATTGATATTGACGCCATTTTAAAATTAGTTCTTGTAGATCCTGTTGTAAATTTGGGCCTTTATACATCAGGTCATTCACACTATATCCGCTTGACGTCCTTGCTGACGCGTTGAACACTACCCGTAGCTTCGTAGTTGCTGATTCTGCTCGTTGCACGGAATGATGCGGTAAGTAACATGATAACGCTTGTTTGTTATTTTTGCTGTTACTAGGTACCATATGTCCTAAGGCAATGTACTCACTAATGAATGCTTTATATTGTTCTGCTAGAATGGGTTGTTTGCTAAATTTACGTTCCACATTTTGGAACTGTGCTATGGCCATCCCTTTCGATGAACCTAGTTTTTCATTTATTTCAGCTTTTAGTGGCAATCTTACTTCATATCGCCCGTCTTCACGACGTTTTGTTGTAGATGTATAGAAGTCAACACATTCTTGATCTTCCAACGATAAGTTCGTATTTTCGCTTATATCCTCGATCTCCCAAAACTGCTGAATATCGTGAATATTATTCATGACGACGTTGCATTGAAGTGATGACATTTGACCACCTCCGTATATGATCCACCCAAGCTGTGTTTCTTGTAACACAGGTTGCGTTAAGCTATCTCCTTTGATTAATCCTCCTAATAATATTAAGCCATTTACTTGAGCGCTTAATAATAAGTCCACTGGACGGCTATGGTTAAAATATGGATCAGCTAATTTTAGATTCTCTATGTAGGACCACTTCGATGTATCAAAGGATTTATACGGAATATCTTTTAGTAGGTTGCTCATGATAAGTACGTCGGTGGTAAACGAAAAGTCGTTATGTGTAGAGAAACAGCTTAGTTCGACCACACCGTTACAGTTATTTTCGACTTCCCCTACTACGAATACCAATCCGTTGAATTTGGATCTCCGCAATCCTAACTTCTTCGCTGCACTTTCTCTTATTAGAGATACTTGTGATCCAGGGTCAATGAGAGCCCTTAAGACATGATAAGATCCATCAATCGCTGCAACTTTAACCAAGGCTGTAGCTAACAAAACTTCATTCGTTCCTGGATCATTTTGTGACACATGCGCAGTCATTGCGACATTGTCTTGCGGATTTGGGTCAGCTGTTGTTGTTGCCACGCTATTCGATTGCGATATATTTTTTGAGCAGGCGTCATGTAAAACAGAGTGGTGATTTCCGTCACATGTGCGACATCGCCTAACGGAAATGCATTGCTTGCCATTATGGTCAAATAAACAATTTTTGCATAATTTCAGTTTTGCGGCTGTTTTCAATTTCGCTTCATTAGTCAATTTTAAAAATTTTTCGCAATTGAACATGGCATGTTGTTGACCGCAAAATTGGCATTTGCTGGTTGACACGTGTAATGCTTTTAAATGCTGCTTATTATATTTGTTGGCAAAGTAGTGTCGTCTTGTTTTTTGATTTTCAGGAAGATCGTTATTTGTCTGATTGTTTGACTTCGGTGATGCTTGATCTTGCTTTCTGCGGGATGTTTCTAGGCTCGTAAATTTGCTTTCTAAGTAGTCCAAAAAATCCTGTAAAACTGGTAGCTCTTTAGAATTTTTAAGGGAGTCTATGTAATCTCCGTAGGTTTCGCTATCCAGCTTCTGTGACAATAAATGCACGAGAAGCGGATCCCAGGTGCTGATATCAATCCCTAAGTTCCGTATGGCATGCAAGCTCTCTAGTGCTACGTCATGCAGTTTTTTAATATGACCTAGAGTTTGGTGTTGCATACTAGACAAACCTAGCATAGTATTTACGATTGATGTAAAGATGAGCTTCTTATTGTTATACCGATGGTTTAAGATTTCCCAACAGGTATCATAGTTACTGGAACTTATGGGAAGATGCTGTATGAGTCTTTCTGCCTCACCATTGACCTTTCCTTTCAAATATTGCATTTTTTGCGCTTGTGACAAGGTAGGGTTGCTGTGAATAGCTTCGGTAAAGAGGTCCTTGAATGACGTCCAATGCTGATAATTTCCTGAAAATACAGGTATATCCATTTTTGGTGTGGAATACTCTCTATGTGACACACTCCAAAGCTTTTTGTTAATCATTTTCTTTAAATGAATATATGATCGCTCATGCTGTGTATATGCTGCCTCGTAATCAACGTCCTCTCCACCTATCTCGCTATCAATCTCCCAATGTAGAGAGTCAATTTGTGACCAGCGCGCTTGTATCGTTCGTAATGCGTCCTCCATTTCCCATTTTTCTGACATGGAGTCTAGGTCGACAAACCCCGCTGATCTCTTGAATGCTTTGAAGTTTGCTGCTTGTTTACGCATCATATCATCTAATTTGCTAGTTGAGCCTCTTGATTCCATGGTACGTAAAATGCTGACTTTTCTTGGCTGCTCATAACCCGAAGGACTTGCTTCGTCTTCGTCTTCTTTATGCTCCTCTTGAATCGCTTGCGTACTCCTGACGGTTCTCTTGCTGGACATCTGCAGGCGTTGTTCGCTGATTAGAGATTTGGCTGCTGTATAATGCTTGCTAACCTTTTCATGCTCATTATTTACGAAATACGTATGATCTTTGACCCCATATTGACACATAGACAAATGATTATTTTGAAAATCTGACCAATATTTCTCTAACAACTCTAATCGCCTTTTAAAATAGTCGTCCGATTTCCTATCGGCGCTATCTTTTTGTATATTTATCGGTATTTTCCGAATTAAGTCGCTAATTTCCAGTTGTTGGTAGTAAAGATCCTCCATTTTGCTGCTAGCTAGGTTTTAAAGTAAAAAAGGAAAGATCTTACTTGAACAATACTGGCTTTTGACTTCCGCTGATTTGCTGCTGTCGCACTCCGAATGCTGATGCTCTGCTATAGCTGGACACTGTCGTCCTGCTGCTGTAGATACCGAGTGCTGCTCGAACTACCGATTTGTTACTTGCTATTCCGGATGCTGATTGCTTCGTGCTTGAAGCGCTGATGTTCCGTTGCTTAGTAGAGTTGCTCGTGGTCACTAGTATTGCAACTACACCCTGGGCTGCTATAGGGTTTTGCTACAAATACTTTGCTAAAGTTCTGCGATCACGAAACAATGTCCTCAGTTCACACTTATCACTGCAATCCGATATGCTGATTCCCGAACGAGATCACTCACAAGATTCTAAATACACGTAACTTCCCAATAGAAAAAAACCAATACTAAAGCTCGCGAGGTCCCGCTCGATAGCTCGAAGGACCATGTAGAAGGTAGGAAGATATTCAATGATAATGCTGCGGATAAGGTGAAATAATTATATTAATCGGAACAAAGGTTTTATATAAAGGAGCGAGGGAGCACACGCGATGACCGCTAGTCATGTACTAATTGCTCAATTGATATTAATTAATTATGTTACTAAAAACTGCTTAGTCGTTGGTAGTGTATGGTTTCACCGTACAACGATTATAGCACGTCTGTGCTGGCTGCCACTATAAACTCCTTCAAAGTTGCAATCTTTTGGACTAGCCAATTTTAAACTGCAAGAAAAATCTGCATCCTAGAGAAACGCAGCGTTCCCGCTCCAGTTTCCCTCCCCGACATCAAACCCACACTTGATCCAGATATCTCTAATCGCCGACGGCCATCAATGTAACTAATTGGGCATATAATTTATGCGGCGGTCACTTTGACTAATGACAACGGTTTACGCAAGCCGTATGCTTGAGGCCAATGCTGAGATCAGCAGATTATAGGATGTATAGGCGAAATGAGCGTGTTTCGAGTTGTCGATGATTAGTCGATGTTTTGATGGCGCATCACTAGTGTTCGCTGTTTGCCTATGAATGATGGATCTCGGCTGTCGAATGGATTCGATTCTCTGATGTAGCAATTCGTAATGTAAAAGCGTTATGCCCTATGATTCGAGACTTGGTTATAATTTGAAGTCTATTTAGCTTATAAAATTGATAAGTTTGTAAATATTATCTTGTTAGAAACGTATTTCTTTCAATTGATTTTAATTATTTTTTCATTTTATATTCATGGAATAATGGGGCGCGATTCTTCCTCTTAATGTTGTTATGGTTTCATAATTTTAGAGTTAATTTGTTTAATGTCATTACTTTTTCCTGTCTCAAGACGAAAGTCTTTGACCAGTGCGGGTTGCCATGTGATGACTTAAGGCACTGAAACGTGGTCGCTCATAATGGGCCTCAAGCCGCGGGCCCACCGCGGTGCACGGAGAGGCTACGCACGTATATTAAGCTTCGCTTTGTAAGAAAATGTATGTGGTTGTGTCCACTGCAACCCACGGAGAGGCTACGCATGAATTGACGTCATTGATACATGCATGGCTTACTCGAATAGGCGGTTACATAGCTCAACGCTGTCGACGTGGGTCTACGTTTCCACTGGAGTACACGAATATTACCTGCGACTATGTACAACTCACTTATCGCAGCGCAGTTTTCAGTCATACACCTTGTGGAATACCTCTTCTATATATATAAAAATAAATCCCTATTTCCCTTGGTCACGGCATCACGCGTGAACGGCTGGACCGATTTCGCTAATTATTTTTTTGTTGTGTTTGTTATTGTCAGGACAAGGTTCTTATGTAAGAAAAATTTAAGAAAGTTAAAAAAAAAATTGTAAGAAAACGACCATATTTACATTTTTATTGTAATAATAAGTAGGTAACTCTATCTTCTAATGTAACTTTATGGCGTTTGACATAACGTGTCAGTCATCATTTGGTAGGTCCGAGAATAGATTTTACCAAAAAAAAAAAAATTGAAGGTTTTAGTTAGGTAGGGTAGGGTAGGTAGCTAGGGTAGGTAGGGTAGGTAGGGTTGGTAGGGTAGGGTAGGGTAGGGTAGGTAGGTGGGTAGGATGGGGTAGGGTAGGGTAGAATTGGGTAGGTAGGTAGGGTAGGGTAGGGTAGATAGGTAGGTAGGGTAGGGTAGGGTAAGGTAAGGTAGGTAGGTGGGTAGGGTAGGGTAGGGTAGGTTGGTAGGTAGGTAGGGTAGGGTAGGTTGGTAGGTAGGTAGGGTAGGGTGGGTAGGTAGGTACATAGGTAGGGTAGGGTAGGGTAGGGTAGAGTAGAGTAGTGGAGTTTATACTATATTTCCTTTGCGCGTAGACAAACTGCCACAGTCAAATAGCTTTTGACAGAACGAAGTCTGTCGGGTCAGCTAGTATATTATATTATTATCTTTGACGCTTACTTTCCCGCCCGTCCCACCTCCCCACACCTCCCGCAGTGAAGCCCGTGTCCGTGGATTACACTGGCACGTGCGAAGCCTCTCCGTGCGCCGTACCATGCTATACATAGTCGTGGGTCATATTCGTGTACTCCAGTGGAAACGTAGAGCCACGTTGTCAAACAAATTAATACACGCAGCTAAAATGCGCCGCGTGCCCGTGCACAACATGCGCCGCGGTGGGCGCGCGCCTTTATTAGAAGGCTAAAAGTCACCCAAAGGACAATGGAGAGGGCTTTACTTGGAGTTTCCCTACGTGATCGAATCAGAGTTGAAGAGATCCGCAGGACAGTCAAGAAAACCGACATAACCCAAAAAAATTCCAAACTTAAATGTTAGTGGGTAGGTTGCTGGCATATTGCTCGCAGAACACATGGCCGATGGGACGTGATCGAATCAGAGTTGAAGAGATCCGCAGGACAGTCAAGAAAACTGACATAACCCAAAAAAATTCCAAACTTAAATGTTAGTGGGTGGCATACCGAAGACGTAGCGTTGGAAGGCCTCCCACAAGATGGACCGATGACCTAGTGAAGGCCGCAGGAATCCGCTGTATGCGGAAAGCATAGAACCAGTTGAAGTGGCGGTAGTTAAGGGAGGCCTATGTCCAGCAGTGGACGACTTTCGGCAGGAACGATGATGATGGTGATTTCTTAGAATTGTTTTTTTTTTATGTTTGTCATTATTAAATTCATGGGGCGCGCATCTTCCTGTAAATGTTATTATGGTTTCATAATTTTAGAGTTAATTGAATTTAGAGTTAATTGTTTTTAGAGGAAATTAAATAATTTGTTTTTTATTACTTTTTCGATTAGTCATTTATATGCAATTTTTTTTTTTATTCACTTCACGGAAGCTCTTGGACTTTCCCACCTGGTGGTAAGTGATGATAAGGCCGAAGGTGGGAGTGAGCTTCGACCGGAATCCTCAACCACAGAGGATCGCTATCTTACCTCTAACAACCGATACACAACAATTGCTGTTAACATTGTTGTTATGGAGACAGATTTAGATAAGATGGTGGTAGCTAGCCGTACTAAGAATAAGCCACCATCATCATTTTAGCCGAAAGACGTCCACTGCTGGACATAGGCCTCCTCCAAGCACCGCCACCTCGACCGGTTCTGTGCTTCCCGCATCCAGCGGATTCCTGCGGCTTTCATAAGGTCATCGGTCCACCTTGTGGGAGGCCTTCCAACGCTACGTCTTCCGGTACGCGGTCGCCACTCCAGAACCTTTCGGCTCCAACGGCCATCTGTTCTGCGCGCAATGTGCCCTGCCCATTGCCACTTCAGTTTAGAATAAGCCCTACCACCAACCAAACCGAGCAGAAAATGTTGCCCCCGCTGGGAATCTAACCCGGGACCTCTGGATGTGGTCTTACCAATAGACCAAAGAGGCAGTTAAACTAACTTATGCAAGTCATATAACTTATGCAAGCTACATACAATAATTTTGACGTTCATTAAGAACATTATAATTGCTATGAATTTAAAATCCCTTTTTTATTCCCATTCACAAGAACAGAAACCGAACATCTTTTCAAGCAAGCCTAATTGAAAGCAAACTCCATATAAAAACACTTGCTACCAACATTACAGAGAATCTAAAAGGATTGCCGGTCTAACAGGGCATACAACTTTGAAGTACTGAGAATTTCAAACCAGCAATAAAGTTAAAAGAAATCTTCGCGGTTGAGATATAGGAAGCTTCTAAGTGAATTAATTGCATGTTCTGAACATAGTTATAGCGATATGTATGATACGGAGTTTACATACAAATATAAACTCACGCCTTTTTCCCATGGGGATAGGCAGAAATTACTAAATGGGTGTAGGCAGAAATTACTAAACGCCACCTATTACGATCATTTCATCACATGTCTTATAAGTCTTTTATTGACTTGAATGTGTCCTGGCGGCTGAGAGTATGTCATGCTCACTCAAATGTCTCGCTGGTGGTGGCGTGTGTTGGATAATTAAGTTCCCTTCAAAATGTTTGAGCTAAATGGTGCTGATCCATGCGTCATGTTCGTGAACGGACGCCTACTGTTGGGACTGGTCATCTCTTAGCTGCCACGGCTTATTTTAATTTTTTTTAATTGTTTTTATTACGGACGCTTCTAACGTGCACGTGTTTCTACATTGTTCTCACGTGCATAACTTCAACATGAATGATGTAACCCATATTTTGTAACAATATTTTGTTTTAAAAGAGTGTCCGTGGAGTTTCTTGCCCGTTCTTCTCCATAGGAACGTAGTAGGTTCTTATGGAGAAGAACGGGCAAGAAACTCCACGAACACTCTTAACATACCTCGAAAGGCACGTTAAGCTGTTGGTCCCGGCTGTCATTCGTAGATCTTTGATAGTCGTTTCGGGTCTTCAGAAGCCCGAAAGTCTGACAACCAGTCTTACTAAGGGCTATCGTATTATTCAATTACTGGATTGCTAAGGTCAGATAGGTAGTCGCTCCATGTAAAATACTGGTATTTAGCTGCAATCAATATAAACCTCAACAGTCCCTTTAGAAACAAAGAAAGAAAGAATGAAAATACGTTTATTTGCGGTAAACATGACGCAATAAAGAACATAAACACAAAAAAACATAAGAAAACTATGGGGGAAAATACGTCACGCGAAACGGCTATCGCTCAGCATTATGCTGCGACCCTATGCAATACAGAGCCCCAGCGCTGGTTTTCAGCGACAGCCGGCGTTGACGTAATGACGTCGTCCGGTGCAGCAAACAATTATTAAGACTCTGTACCAGTACAGCGTACTTTAGTTTATATACCTTTAAGACAAAGGAACTGAAGTTCAGTCGATATAAAGCCCACCCCAACATACTTGGTTCAAACATTTGACAAAGTTACGAGTTCCAATCACGTACCGTTAAAGTAATTTAATTGGGATACGAGCATTGGGATAACTTCTACATCAAAAGATGTAGCACGTCGAGGAGAGCGTCAAGAATAAGCTACCTTCATTAGATATTAATGCGCTATCTCTCCAAGTAGCAGTGGCGAAAGCACCGTATAACGCGATTTCTACCGGCTTCCCTTCGGAAATTCGGAACACAATTTCGGATAGAATAATTTTTCGCTAATTCGCATGAAGCTCTTAAATGAAAAGTAGATCGAAATAGGTATTTAAATAAACGGTTTATTGTCACCGTTATTTTGTTAGACAAACAAGAAGTAGCTTTTCGCGGCCACAATAAAATACCGAAATGACGTCATGACGATTTTATGTTGTACTAGCTTCTGCTCGCAACTTCGTCTACGTAAAATGTCGGCCCCCGATCCACCCCGTCGCTTCGCGTTGCCAGCCCACGTTATTACTTCGTTTTTGCTTAGCGTTCATTCTTACTTTGTATTTTTTTTTTCTTTTTGCTCTGCCTCTAAGAGACCTAGCGTGATGTTATAGAGCATATAGCCTTCTTCGATAAATGGGCTATCCAACACTAAAATAATTTTTCAATTCGAACCAGTAGTTCCTGGGATAAGCGCATTTAACCAAACAAATCAAATCAAATCATTTATTGGTTTTCAAACATGGGTAATTAGTACATAGATGTTTTATTATAATAGTCCTCCATATTCTACCATCACATGGGATGGAAATCATATTATTATTTAATGTACTAAAACTTTAAATTTTAAATAACAATTATATAGGAAAATTAAATAATACAAATTACAAATAATAATACATTAAAAATTTCATAATAATACAAAATGTCAAATGTCAACTACGTTACAGTAATAAAAAAATAAAAATGCCAAATGGAATCAATGTCAATCAGTGATTCATCATTAAGGAAGTCATCAATTGTGTAATACTCGTAACTTTTTTCAATTAATATTTCATTAAGTGCCCTTTAAATTTGAATACAGTCATAGTTTTAATCATAATAGGTACTTTATTATAAATGCGTGGGGCAATACCAAAAAAACTCAAACAAACAAACTCTTCAGCTTTATATTATTATATTATTGTTCAGCTTTATATTATTATTAATAAATGTTTACGAGCTCTATACGAGATTCCATCTGACGAATCATGTCAACCTATATTTAAAGAGCTTGGTTTGCTACCGTTACCTTCATTATATATATATATAAAGCATGCATGTTTGTTCAGAGGAAATAAGCTCTCGAAGTCGGCGTGACCAATACAGACTTGTGTTGGATGAGCTGCCTAGATCCGCGAAATATAATAAAAACTCTCTGGCTATGTGTGTACGTCTATATAATAAATTACCAAATTTGTTAAAAAAATTAAATTGTAAATTATTTAAAATACAATTATATAAATCATTAATACCATAGAAATTATTGCTATTGAGCCAATAGCAATAATTTCTATGGTATTAATGATTTTTTTAATATGAATTTCAATTTGATATAATTATTTCAATGTCATAATGTTTTTTTTGTAAGTTTAAGTTACATGATGGCCCGTTGGGGTGACATGATGGCCCGTTGGTTAAGGCCTCGCCTCACATGCATGAGGTTGTGGGTTCAAATCTGGGCAAGTACCAATGTGACTTTTTCAATTCATATATACTTTCTGAGTTTATCTTGGACATTACTGACATCGGTGAAGGAAAAACATCGTGAGGAAACCTGGACTTAATATAAGTCTGAAATCGCCAACCCGTCTTGAGCAAGCGTGGTGATCAATGCTCGTGCCTTCTCTGTATGAGAATAGGCCTTTGCCCAGCAGTGGGACAGTTATAGGCTGGTATTATTATTATTATTATGCTTTAGTTTTAAGCAAACCCTGTATACCATGTTTTATACAAATAAAAATATCTTATCTTATCTTAGTATAGAAAGAAACGATTTTTTTTTTGCTCCGGCTTAAGCACCTCTCTCGTAGAATCAGGGCTTTAAATACCGGTAAATTTTCACAACGTTACCTTGTATTGACAGAGTTAACGTTATTATTAAAATAACGTAACGTCGATTTAACGTTATTTATGCGACTATTAATTTTATCGTTATTTTAAACGGGTGAGATGCCCGAGGCGTGCGGCGCGGCAGAAGCCCGCCCTCCTGTTTGAGAATGTGCGAACAGCGCTCTTTCATCTGATATACCACATGCCTTAGTTGCGGCATTTCGAATTTTTAAAACCACCTTTCAGTCCCTGTTGCAAAAAAAAAAATACTTTTTTGTTTCTTTCTTATTTGCAAAATAGTTGGGCAAACGTCATCTAAAACTATTTTAAATTTCAAGTTGATAGCGTCAGTAGTTCTTGAGATATTCAGCTGTGGCAGACAGACAGACTGAGTCACACCATAAGGGTTCCTTTTTACCATTTTGGTACGGAACCCTAAAAAGGATTATCTATAAAAGCGTGTTTTTTTTAAACTATTATTTAGAATCTGTTGTCACTGTCATGCAGGCGCTGTAATAAGAAGGCCGCTTTCTTTCGCATGATGGCATGAAAACCATCTGTGCGAGTCTCCGTAAACATTCCCGAAGCGCTACAATACCATGGCAGTTCTATCAATTCTGTCCCATCGAGGAAGACTATGAGAGGTTTTAAGAACAGGTGCGGATTACGACACCTAATTAAATAAATAAGCCTTCGTAAATCTTAAATTTTACCATCGATATAGTTGAGAGTAGTTTCCGCCTGTAGAACACACTTGCCACTTCTCTAAACATACCAGAAACATACCATACCACTTGTAACGTTACATTTTTCCGGGAGGAGAAAAATGTAACATTACCAGGGCTTTAAATACCGGTAAATTTTCATAACGTTACCTTGTATTGACAGAGTTAACGTTATTATTAAAATAACGGTAATCGATTTAACGTTATTTATGCGAATATTAATTTTACCGTTATTTTAAACGGGTGAGATGTAAGTAGTGGGGCCTGAGGCGTGCGGCGCGGCGAGAGCCCGCCCTCGCGCCTCTCTGATGCCGTGCCGATCAAAACGTTGCCTGAATCTGCCTGATTCTTACCCATAGAACGACAACGTAGCTAAATTAACGTTAGTTACCGTATTTTTGTTAATGTTAATTAACGTTATAGTACTGGTAATGTTATCAAGTAACGTTACATTTTTGTAACGTTAGTAGGTATAACATTGAAATTTAACGTTACGTAACGGTTATTATTTTGTTATTTGGTAACGTTAACAAGCCCTGCGTAAAATCAACCTTCGCCACTGCCAAGTAATAACTCCAACAATAATAACACGAAACAGTATTTTACAACTCTCTTTAAAACCCATAAAAAGCATAATGTAACTCCATAAAACTGAACTACGAACGACTAAACAAAAGAACACGATCTAAATGAGTAATTGCTTATTTAACTCACCACGGTAAGGAGTACCGGAGTTGTACTATCAACAACAAACAGTAATGTATCTTGTTTAGTAACTTTAAAAGTTTTCCATCGTACGCGAAGCCACCAGACTTCTTTTAAGTTATTGACTTATTGACTTTTAAAACTAGTGCTGTAGTAGTGCGAGGTCAATGGTTCAGATACGAAACGATATATTTTTGAGGACGAAATGGTTTTGTTGGCGGACTGTGTGTTTCAAAGTATTGTATTGCACATGAGATGTGTTTTTCAAAAGTATGTTTTTCAGAAATGGCTTTGCATTATTGGCTATGCAATGCGGTGTTATAAAAAGTGAATGGAAAGAAAACTATCAAAGAAAAAAAGAAAGAAAGAAAAAACGTTTATTTGCGTTAAACATGACGCAAAAAAAAAGAACACAAACACAAAAAAAAAACAAGTTGGGGGAAAATATGCGTCACATCCACGCAAAACGGCCATCGCTCAGCATAATGCTGCGACCCTATGCGAGACAGTGCAGCATACAACGAGATAAAAAATAAAATAAATTCACAATACAGATTTTATATATTTTTTTTATAAAAAATGGCAACAATCCATTCCATCAGTTGCGGCGGGCTCGCCGCCAGCTTAGAGTTATCAACTTATTAGAAATCTTATATTCACTAGCAGACAACAGCACAGCCAAAACTGCTGCGTTCCTTATACAAAGTGTAACTGATTAATTCCACATTATGAGAGTAGTTTGTTCAGAATCGTTTACTGAATCGATTTCGGTTTTTTTTTAAATCCCAAAAACAATAAAAGCTACGTAAATTTCAGCCACACTTCCGCTGTACAGGTAAAACAAACGAAAATGGACGAATTACCTACTGCTACGCTAGACACTTATACGTGTGCGACTGTGTGCGTGCTTTTTGTATTGTGATCACATTTTCTCCCAAAAACAGTTTATTACTATTAGTTTGTTCACTATTATCTCCAAAACAATGTTTTGGACGTAATATAATATTAGGGTTGGTGTGTTTGAGGAGCTCGTGGCTAAGTAATAACAGCCGCACGGGTCGATCCGTCAGGTTAAGCTACGCTTGCCGGGGTTGGTCCGTGGATGGGTGACCATCTTTACATACCGAGACTCCTCCGTGCCTCGGAAAGCACGTTAAGCCGTTGGTCCCGGCTGTCATTCGTGGATCTTTGACAGTCGTTACGGGTCGTCAGAAGCCCAAAAGTCTGACAGCCAGTCTTACCAAGGGGTATCGTGTTACCCAGTTACTGGGTTGTGGAGGTCAGATAGGCAGTCGCTCCATGTAAAATATTGGTATTCAGCTGCATCCGGTTAGACTGGAAGCCGACCCCAACATAGTTGGGAAAAGGCTAGGCAGATTGATTGTGTTTGAGTGTGCCCGACAGATATGTGTGGCGGCGACGGCGGCCTCAGCTGCTGGCTCTACCTCGTGGCCGCACTAATCTGGTCACCCTTAAGTCCCAGATATATGCCAGTGACCTTGAGTGGTTAGCTTACGTGTTCTGTACTGAGCTCACGCAACGCGTCGTACGTCCAGCCAGTAATAGAAATCGCCCATCCAAGAGCGCTGTCCCAAATAAGACGCACTATTAATTTTTATACGTAAAACAAAAGCTAATGAACATGAAAGTAAAATTCTCTAATTTAACATATATTTTTTCCAAATCATTAACACTACTCGTTTAGACGTTTGTGGTTCTTAGTGTATTATTTAAATGATAAATGGTAAATGATTTTATTTCTGTAAGTCGGTTTTTACAAACACTTTTACACGTCAATCATATTTTAAAACTAGATTACACGTCAATCATATTTTAAAACTAGATGAGGTCGGCATTTTGTATCTGACTACTCTGAGAAAGATCGAAACAAACTCAGAGGTCACAGTCTCTTTTAAAGTCCAGACATAATCTTGGTCAAATCATGTGAAGACCATGTAGATTGGTGTCTGAAATGGTCTTTTGAAGAAAGAACCACACAGATTGAGTGGACCTGTCCATTCAGTGCACGCATTTGTCAGTAATCGTGCAGCTCAACTCACAACATAAGGAGCTCAACGATTCGACGAACAATACCAAAGAAAGGACATTTGGGCAGGCCGCATAAATTACTCAAACTGCCATACCATGATCAGAAAAAAAAAACGCGATCTACTTTTTGAACATAAAAATTAAAATTAAAAAGACGTGATCTTCAGTATAAAATCATTAAAATTCGGTTATCGTCGCCTTAACCTTGTAGCAGAGGAGATAGATAGTTTTGCTTGTACACTGAGTGAATTTAAAAGGATAACATTGTATGTAATAAGTTTTAGAAAAATAAGTTGTTACACTGAAAAAAATATTTAGCCTAACTACTTCGGCTATTTCAGGAATAATCAAAGCTTGACAAGACTTTATAAAAGTGATACACAACAGCCAGCACAGGTTTTGGTTACATGTTGCATAAAGTTATGTGGTCACTTTTTTGTGATACATGTTGACGAAAGTTTGATTATGTATAAGTAAACATTTTTTTTTTTCATTGATTATTAAGTTTGCTTCACTATTGCATTGGGTTGTACCGGTAATAAAAGTAGTAAGTGATTATATAAATAAATAATTTAAAAAATTGTAAAAATTCAGAATCTGTGTTATGATTTTATCATAATGTGCTAATTGGGGTGTTTGGTGGTGGTATTCCGGGTCATGTTACGAGTATATAACGATGGTGATCACAAAAAAAATATTTTTGAGAAATCCCCTTAAGAGGTTAAATATATGAAAGTTCCTCATTTTTGCCGATGATAAAAATTATCGAGCACACAGCCTTGCACTTTAAGAAAACTATAACTCCTGTATTGCATGTTAAGAAAAGTACAATACTTTAAGTTAATGCTTTTTTTATTTTTATTGTTAAGATTCAATGTATTCTGTATGTTTCTTTAACAATATTTAACACAACTAATTATTTATACTGGGTACTAAATTAATTGACCAACAAACTAAACGCTCGGGTCATGGGGCCCGAGTGTGTCTCTCCTTTTTAAAGAAATTTCTCGCCTACTGGTCGACACATCACATGACCAGAGGGCTGGCTCGTTCTTTGGCCAAAGAATTAGCATTGCCATTCAACGTGGCAATGCTGCGAGTCTTTTGGGCACGGTTCGTGGGCACGATTTCTGGGCGAGTTCTTCGACGCCTGAGTGTCTTTTTATTTTTGTCCTAGCTTCTGCCCGCGACTTCGTCCGCGTAAAATTTCTTGTTCTCCCGACCCACCCCGTCGCAACACATTGCCTGCCCGTCTTTTACTTCGTTTTCGCATAAACTTTCATTTAAAAAAAATGGTGTTCTAGTTAATAGGAATGTAATTCTTCCTCAAGAATTGGGCTGTAAAATGCAAAAAGATTTTTTCAAATCTAACTCGCAGTTCCAGAGATTAGCGCGTTCAAAAAACAAAAAACCGGCCAAGTGCGAGTCGGACTCGCGCTCGTAGGGTTCCGTACCATCCATACAAATACTTATCCTTAGTAATATTATAAATGTGAAAGTAGCTCTGTCTGTATGTCTGTCTATCTATCTGTCTGTATGTTACTTTTTCACGCCTAAACCGCTGAACCGATCGACCTGGGATATAGAAAAGGACATAGGCTACTTTTTTACGCGATAACCGACATCCACGCGGGCGGAGCAAAAAAAACGTCAAAAAAATCATGTCCGTTGTATGGGAGCCCCCCTTAAATATTTTTTTTTTCTGTTTTTAGTATTTGTTGTTATAGCGGCAACAGAAATACATCTTAAGTGAAAATTTCAACTGTTTAACTATCACGGTTCATGAGATACAGCCTGGTGACAGACGGACAGACAGACAGACAGACGGATAGCGGAGTTTTTGTAATAGGGCCCCATTTTACCTTTTGGGTACGGAACCCTAAAAACTAACTCTTCAGCTTTAGAATAGACTACCCCGCAGAGTTGATCATTATTTTGCTGCGGAGTTATTATAAAACAGTTATATCTCCTAAGATATTCATTGAAATTAAATGATGTAAGGGCAACTTTGTTCAACATTAAATACTTGTGATGAATAACGTACTTATTTGGATAAGGATTAATACCATGTTTATGAAAACTCCTTCGCAAATAATGCATTAATTTTGAACAAATTTGATTACTATAAAAAAGGTTATAGTGAGTCAATCTTAAAAGATAGACATATGCTGTCGCGGACTTTTTTTTTTAAATTTTAATGAGGAACAATTCCATCATACATGATATTTGCGTAACTTAAACCGTTTACGCAGCGCACGCAACGGAAGCTCTCAAAAAGGAATAATTTTTTCCGTTTTTGCAACATTTTTCATTTATGCTCCGCTCCTTTTGGTTGTAGCGTGATCTTATATAGCCTATAATATTTCTCAATAAATGGACTATCCAACACAAAAAGATTTTTTCAATTCCAACTAGTAGTTCCTGAGATTAGCGCGTTCAAACAAACAAACAAACAAACTCTTCAGCTTTATATATTAGTACTAGCTGACCCGACAGACTTCGTTCTGTCAAAAGCTATAGTATAAACTCCACTACTCTACCCTACCCTACCTACCCTACCTACCTACCTACCTACCTACCTACCTACCTACCTACCTACCTACCTACCTACCCTACCTACCTACCTACCTACCTACCTACCTACCTACCTAACTACCTACCCTACCCTACCCTACCCTACCCTACCTACCTACCTACCTACCTACCTACCTACCCTACCCTACCCTACGCTACCCTACCCTACTTACCTACCTACCCTACCCTACCCTACCTACCTACCCTACCCTACCCTACCCACCCTACCCTACCCTACCCTACCCTACCCTAACTACCTACCTACCTACCCTACCCTACCGTACCTACCTACCTACCCTACCCTATCTACCTACCTACCTACCGTACCCTACTCTACCCTACCCTAATTTTTCGTAAAATCCATAAAAAAATTTTTAAAAAAAAACCTGAATTTTCTTTGCTATAAACCTCACGGAGCCCGAGACCTTTCCAACGAATGCAAAACCGTGGAAATCGGTTCGTGCGTTCTGGAGTTATAGCGTCAGGAAGGAAAACCCGACTTATTTTTATATAGTAGATATAGATTAGTATAGAAGTATAGATTAGTATAGATTTATTTCAATTCCGAAAAGCAATATTTTTTGAAGGACAATTTTTTCGTAATTTTTACACTCCATTTAATGGACACACGGATAAGGTGGAAACTATTTCTATGAACCTTATAATAAAGCACAATTTGATCATTTCTAGTTCAAATGAAAAAATATAATTAAAGTGTATATCCACACTCCACGCGAACAAAGTCGTGTCTGAAACTAAGTCCACAATGAAACATACCTCAAACATAGAACTACTAAAACCAGACAGATTAAAGACCAAATGAACCTCGAACGAGCCCCCAATAACAACAACATAGACAAGTTAAACCAGCACTAAACCAAACTTTGAGCTCTTGCATCAAAGTTACAACTCTAACTACTTTAGCAGCACGTGGTGCGAATCCATAAGTCTGTCAAATGTTTGGACCAAGTATGTTGGTGGTTGGGGGGGACTTTGTATCGATTGGTAGTTGTTTTAAAAGCTATGTAAAAGCCTGTGGCCTGTGGGTGTCATACACGCGCCTACAACGTCCTGCGTGTTCAATTTAATAATGCTTTTAGGATGCTGTTGGGACTGTGTAATGTTCAGGGCTTGTTAACGTTATCAAATAACAAAATAATAACCATTACGTAACGTTAAATTTCAATGTTATACCTACTAACGTTACAAAAATTTAACGTTACTAGATAACATTACCAGTAATATAACGTTAATTAACATTAACAAAAATACGATAACTAACGTTAATTTAGCTATGTTGCCGTTCTGTAGGTAAGAATCAGGCAGATTCAGGCAACGTTTTGATCGGCACGGCATCAGAGAGGCGCGAGGGCGGGCTCTCGCCGCGCCGCACGCCTCAGGCCCCACTACTTACATCTCGCCCGTTTAAAATAACGGTAAAATTAATATTCGCATAAATAACGTTAAATCGATTACCGTTATTTTAATAATAACGTTAACTCTGTCAATACAAGGTAACGTTATGAAAATTTACCGGTATTTACCCTGGTAATGTTACATTTTACTCCTCCCGGAAAAATGTAACGTTACATGTGTGGTATGTTTAGAGAAGTGGCAAGTGTGTTCTACAGGTGGAAACTACTCACAAATATATCGACGGTAAAATTTAAGATTTAGGAAGGCTTATTTATTTCATTAGGTGTCGCAATCCGCACCTGTTCTTAAAAACTCTCGTAGTCTTCCTCGATGGGACAGAATTGTTAGAACTGCCATGGTATTGTAGCGCTTCGGGAATGTTTACGGAGACTCGCACATATGGTTTTCATGCCATCATGCGAAAGAAAGCGGCCTTCTTAGCACCTGCATGACAGTGACAACAGCATTTTAAATAATAGTTTAAAAAAACACGCTTTTATAGAAAATCCTTTTTAGGGTTCCGTACCAAAATGGTAAAAAGGAACCCTTATGGTGTGACTCAGTCTGTCTGTCTGTCTGTCACAGCTGAATATCTCAAGAACTACTGATGCTACCAACTTGAAATTTAGAATAGTTTTAGATTACGTTTGCTCAACTATTTTGCAAATAAGAAAGAAACAAACATTTTTTTTTTTTTTTTGCAACAGGGACTGAAAGGTGGTCTTAAAAATTCGAAATGCCGCTACTAGGGCATGTAGGGTATCATATGAAAGAGCGCTATTTGCACATTCTCAAACATTTTTTCTTTTGGCCGCATAGTTTTCGACAATTGATGAAAAATGTAAAAAAAGGAACCGTTCCCCCTTATCTCCGAAGTTTGCATAGAGAAAAATCTGAAATTATTCTATGTGATTGAAGCTTATGTAAAGATTACAGGAAAAATAAAACTATGTCTCTAAATAGCACCCTTTTTAGAAATCAACAAAAATTTCATTAGTTCCTTTATCTGTCAATAGATGGCGCTGACCTAAAACTGCAATATTCTACACCGCAGTGTTAAAATTAACTGACGAATAAAGGCCTCGCCGATGAAAATTTAAAAATATTTCGCGATTCACAACCAAAATATTGTTCTTACTATAACCTACTCGTGGGTTGCTTTGGGTACAGTTGTAGTTTTTTCTGGGCACATAACTATTTAGGTCCTACTTATACGAATGAAGCTTATGAAGCTTTATATAATGGTACGGAACCCTCGGTGCGCGAGTCCGACTCGCACTTGACCGTTTTTTTTTTATATTGAATTGTCATCGGTCCTTGATAAGTATGCCAAATTTCGAGTTAATCTGAGGTTTTGAAGGGGGTCAAAATCATGTTCAAAGTTGCATAGGCACATACGAAGCTAATAAAAGCGTGTTAAAATGTTTGCTACCAGAGCGGACTGTCCCTTTCAGGAACACTGGGTGGGGACAGTCATAGGTTTAAAATAATAAATTAATGTGTGAAAACTAACAATATACAAGGGTCGCGCTGCCTGTCGCGTCCGCGATATCGCGCCAGTCTGTACGAGCCTTAACTTAGTTACATAAGTACTATTGTTACTAACACCAAAATACTAACAAAATTATGGTCTGAATTAAAATTTTATTATTATGTTTAAATATCTCGAAACCTTGGGGTCCCGGACCTTTGGAAGGCGAAGCCAACTCGCAGAGGCCCGTTAGACGCTTTTTAATTAAATGAGGCACCAACCGACGATTATCCCTGTACGCACTATGCAAGTGCACCAAAGGACAACCCCCGGTTGGTGTAGGACTATTGTAAGATACGGAAACAAAGTCATTGGACTATGGGTTTGGGTGGTTAAAATGGACTGATTACCTAAAACTATGGAAGGACTATGGCCCCTGCCTGATCAATGTTTTATTATACACGGATAAAATGGCAGGGGGTGACTTGCACACTCAATAATGGGCCCCCGGTAACGGTCGCTAGCACTTAGTGCTGTAGCAACAAGGGGGCAACATACCCTGAGGTGCTTGAGGACTTGAGAGGTATTCCACGACTATCAGAACAATCCCAGAGCCCGGAAGATGTTCAAGATCCCTACCAGCACTTACTGGAATACTTCCTTCCTCCGAGCACGTTTGCTCTTGCGAAACTCCACTCAAGCCGGCCAATAAAGGCAAGAATGAGGTGGGAGCTCAGTTCCTCGTCAGTGTTCACTCCAGCCGGCTAATAAAGGCAAGCCAGAGATGAGGAACATGACTTCTCCCGGGAGATAGGGTACCGTGGAGTCGCTACTGCTCATCAGCTCGCCACATGCTGTCCTGCGGGTTTCTGTATCTCTCTTAGTCTGGCTCCTTGCCCTAGACCTGTTCCGGCAAAGTAAACTCTACCGGCACAGACCTAAAGTTCGGAGCGCGCAAACCCCACCACGACGTCAACGTAGAGATACGGTGGTGGGGTTATTATTATTATTATTTGTTATATGTATTTATATATCTCGGGACCCTGGGGTCCCGGACCTTTGGAAGGCGTACGAGGGGCCGAAGCCAACTCGCAGAGGCCCGTTAGATGCTTTTTAATTAAATGAGTATGAGGCACCAACCGACGATTATCCCTGTACGCACTATGCAAGTGCACCCAAGGACAACCCCCGGTTGGTGTAGGACTATTGCAGGATATGGAAACAAAGATATTGGACTATGGGTTTGGGTGGTTAAAATGGACTGGTTACCTAAAACTATGGAAGGGCTATGGCCCCTGCCTGATCAATGTTTTATTATACACGGATAAAATGGCAGGGGGTGACTTGCACACTCAATAATGGGCCCCCGAAAAAGGTCGCTAGCACATAGTGACGTAGCGACAAGGGGGCAACATGTCCTGAGGTGCTCGAGGAGTGGAGAGGTATTCCACGGCTCTCAGTACAATCCCAGAGCCCGGAAGATGGTCAAGATCCCTACAAGCACTTACTGGAATACTTCCTTCCTCCGAGCACGTTTGCTCTTGCGAATCTCCACTCAAGCCGGCCAATAAAGGCAAGAATGAGGTGGGAGCTCAGTTCCTCGTCAGTGTTCACTCCAGCCGGCCAATAAAGGCAAGCCAGAGATGAGGAACATGACTTCTCCCGGGAGATAGGGTCCGTGGGGTCGCAACTGCCCAACAGCTCGCCACATGCTGCCCTGCGGGTTTCTGTATCTCTCTTGGTCTGGCTCCTCACCCTAGACATGTTCCGGGAAAGTAAACTCTACCGGCACATACCTAAAGTTCGGAGCGCGCAAGCCCCACCACGACGTCAACGTAGAGATACAGCGGTGGGGTTATTATTATTATTATTATAAAGGTACTAATGACTCTGAGGAAGGAGTCTATCGATCGGTGAGGTTAGGCTGCGCCTACAGAGGTCAGTGCGACGATGAGTGGCCATCATTTCATTACTTTTATATTTGTTGTTGAAAGTACAACTCCGGTACTCTTTACTGTGATGAGATAAATAAGCAATTACTTATTTACATCGTGTTCTTTTGTTTTTTAGTCCGAAGTTCAGTTTTATGGAGTTACACATAATGCTTTTTATAGGTTTTACAGAGAGTTGTAAAAGGCTGCTCCGTATTATTATTACTTCAAGGGTTAGTTCATTAATATCTAATGAAGGTAGCTCATTATTCACGTTTTCCTTGTCATGCTACATCTTTTGATGTTCATAATCCTTCCAACTATATATCTTTACTAATATCATACTAATACATACATAATATTTCGGCTTAAGACCTACAAGCTGCTTATAGTACATTACTTACCAAGGGCTGTAAAAGAAAGAAAGCCTAAAATCGCAGGTATTTGTGACCCGAGCCGCAGCCGAGGGTTGTAAATATGCGATAGAGGGCTTTCTTTTTACTGCCCGAGGTGAGTACACAATTTTACGTCTTCACCTGGAACTAATGCGAGTTTTACCGTACGCGTAGCGTGCGGTAAAACTTACATTATGGCCAGGTGTGACGTAAAAAATATTTAAGTGCTACAATTTTGGACTTAATAACAATTTTCATACAATCCATTACAAAAATTATTTTCAAGGCCCAGTAAATTCCACATAGTTTCAAAACATTTCCGAAATGAGAAACGGATTCCTAGCTGTCATCCTCTTACCGTCAAACTGTGAGCCCCAAAACTTTACAGCTTGTAAAATTTCTCTAACCTCGATTTAAAATGAATTAAGTCCTGTCCCTACGGAGTTTGACTAATGAATCAGTAATGGCACCCGATTTGCTTAAATATTTGATAGCAAGTAAGCCTGCTAGTGGTGTGCGATTTCGAATTATTCGATTGGTCAAACAAATGATGTCGATTAGATTCAATGTTTTTTCGTCGTAAAAGCTACTTTTGCGGTTTGTACTAAATCCTTATTAACGGCACAAAGCACTAACAAATTTAATAAGGGACGTAATTAATTACGTAGGTGGCCCATGAATAATATTTTTCTTGCAACTATTCTGACAGAGTCAACTCTATGTTTCAATAATAGCCACAGATTTAGTATCGCTGAACCTAACGCACTCCGTAATTTTATAAATAACTAGCTGACCCGACAGACTTCGTTCTGTCAAAAGCTATTTGACTGTGGCAGTTTGTCTACGCGCAAAGGAAATATAATATAAACTCCACTACTCTACTCTACCCTACCCTACCTACCTACTTACCCTACCCTACCCTACCTACCCTACCTATCTACCTACCCTACCCTAACCTACCTACCCTACCTACCCTACCTACTTACCCTACCCTACCTACCCTACCTACCTACCCTACCCTACCCTACCTACCTACCTAAAACAATTATTAGCGAAATCGGTCCAGCCGTTCTCAAAGTTTTTTTTTTTTTCATATTTTATCACCCTTTAAACTTTCCCTGGACTAAGACAAACATTTCAAAATCAAAATCAGCTAAATCGGCCCAGCTGTTCTCGAGTTTTAGCCAGACAAACGAACAGCAATTGATTTTTATATATATAGATATTAGAATAATATAGATTATAATAGTCAGCCCTATCAATTGGACGCGACAGTGGTCAACTAAACCAATTAATTCGAATAGCAACGCGATTGTTTATTCGAATGAGAAATTAGAACAAATAGAATCGAATGCTGTTTGCTCATCTCTAACCCGATGGATAGATTTGTCCGGTGTGGGAGCATACATTAATTTTGGGCAAGTATTTATTAGGACCCATTTACTGATCATCTGGGTTACTCAATTACGGGATGTACTCTCAGTGATTGTACTTTTGTCGAGAAGGGATACTTTGGTTTTATTTCGATGTGCTTATTTAGTTTTAAAGGGCGAAACGACAAGGCATCCTATCAAGTAGTTTATGGGATGCCTTTTCATTTACAGGGGTGTTGATTGAAATTGTATTATATAAAGCATAATAATAAAGCATAAAGAGGGCACATTGCTCGCAGAACAGATGGCCGATGGGGCAGAAAGGTTCTGGTGTGGCGACCGCATACCGGAAGACGTAGCGTTAGAAGGCCTCCCACAAGCTAGACCAATGACCTTGTGAAGGTTGTGGAGGAATGTGGGAAGCAAAGAACCGGTTGAAGAAGCGGTTATTGGGGGAGGTCTATGTCCAGCAGTGGACGTCTTTCAGCTGAAATGATGATGAAGATGAAAGCATAAACTGTTTTAGTACCTACTTCATGGAAATATGAATTGTCTATATTAATTTCGAAGATTAGATGAGAAAGGCAGCTACATACCAAAAGCAAATGGATATGTCTTGGATTTACTACCTCAAATAGGTATTGTGGTGGTATCTACAACGCCAAATGCGAACTACGCATCAAAGATCTGACGTCACAAATCCTGCATCGCGGAATCAGAGTTTACCGCGTGACTAGCATAAATAATTGCATTAGATTAAACTGTTACTGTTATTAAACATACATCACAACTGTATTCCCCGAAGGGTTAGGCAATGGTATACCTAAAGTACACCCACATTTCGGCAGTTATGTTTAGTTCCATTAATAGCGGGCAAGCCTATTGCCATCAACCGGGTACAAATCCAGACTCCGGGCTACTACTGAGATATTCCTGATGGAAACACCCAATAACACTTTGCCCGACCAGGGAATCGAACCCAGGACCTCACGCTCAGCAGCTCTTGCGACAACTAGACCAACGAGGCGGCCAATATTGCATAAAGTACTTTAATTATTCGCTCACGTTAATAATGAATAATTATGAGTAGGTACTAATTTCAAAAACAGCTAAAACGATTTTTCTGGCAATCGAGTTATTGATGATATTTAAAATCAATAAAATTTAATCGCACTCCTTGCTGCACAACACAATTACACAAGTCGCCATTAGTCCGCCATTCTAATAGCAAAGAAACTTTGTGCAAAAGCAAGCGCTGGGATTGTTTGATTCCGTTAGAGAATAGTTTGAATTTTACGCATGACATTTATACCTAGTGGATTATGTTACCAAATCTAAGATAAGTTAAGGAAATGAGTTTATAATTTAGTTCAGAATGGAGAAAACTGAAAAAAAGGGAGAAATTCGATTTCAAGGAAAAATCGTTTTAGCGGGTTTTCAAATTAGACCCCTCATATAAGAAAGCTAGTTCTTTTTTATACTTTGTTGTGTCCGAATTTCGTAAGATGCTAAATAATTTCCGCAATTGTTTACTAAGTATTTAGTTCCTCGCAGAACCAGGCTCGCTTGCATAAAAAATGACTAAATACAACATTTAGCGCTAAATAAATGATTTTATTTCTGTAAGTAGACGTTTGTACCAACACTTTTACACGTCAATCATATTTAAAAAAACTAGACTAGACTAGCGTTTCCTATCTGACTACTCTGAGAAGAAAGGCCGAAATAAACTCAGAAGTCACAGTCCCTTTTAAATTCCAGACATAATCTGGGTCAGATCATGTGAAGACCATGAAATATTGTTGTATGAAATTGTCTTTTGAGGAAAGAACCACATTAATTGAGTAGACCTGTCCAGTTAGTGCACGAATTTGTCAGTAATCGTGCAGCTCAACTCAGAATCTGTCAATTATTTGAAAATGACAGACAGAAGGATGTTTTCAATACGTTAAGCTCTAAATGTGTTTAGTGTTTAGTTGTGCAATCCAACAGTCGTTGTGTCGAATCGTTGACAGCTGACTCAAGCACCTGAAAAAGAGACAGCAACCGAACACGGTACGCGGTCAGATTGTTTCCCCCCTCTGTAGCCCCATAGTATGAACGCATGACGTTTTCATTGATGGATCGTGTCCATCTCATGCGCTGCACACTTCCACTGGGAGCTTGACCCTATCAGAGGCCGGTGGGCCTCGAGGTCTTAAGCCGTCCGGCGGCCGGCGTCCTCCCCGTTGACGAGCAGGTGGTGGCGTCGTGGGCGGACAGAAATACTCGTCGCTCGAGCTCGACGCAACTACCGCGGCCGGTGTCGTTACAGCGCTTACAGTGGGGCTGGGTACCGGCGGCGGCGAGGCGGAGCTGAGCGAAGAGTCCGTAGGTGGTGGGCGTGCTTGACGTGCGGCTGATCTTGTCAATATAATACGATCTTTATTTTAAAATTTTCCATGTTCATTGTTCTTTTATCGGAGGTGTCATGTTACCTCCGATTCGGCAGTATTTAATTAAATTCTATTGCATTTTGTTGTATTATGTTCTTTTTTTTTTTAATTTCCAGTGGTTTTCCGGTTTCAGGTTTAGATTCCGTAGCGCACCAACTAAATTTAAACTAACGCTGTCTCGTTCTCACATAAGAAACAAGAGAGAGACAGAAACAGCTCCCAAAAAATATCCCGCTAGACCTAGTTCAAACAAGTTAATCAAATACATAGCCTATTCCAGATCACTAGGTCTCCCCATAAAAAAGTCAGCATGATACATTACTTAACCAGTTAATATAGCCAACTTTTTATAAAAAATTACCATAAAAATGAACGTTAACCCGAAAATAAAGTTATTTCAACGGGCAGAGTTAAAAGTGCCGGGCGGTCGGCTTCGCAGGAAATATGCAAAATATATTACATACACTAAATCAGTTTTGCAATGAAAAAAAGTAAGTTCTTCGTGCACCCGGAATGAGTTTCTCATTGCATATGGAAGGATTTCCTCAAAATGTGTCTGAAAGCGGTGGAGCGACCTATCCTCGAGTTATTACTACAGGAGACTATAGAGCTACAAAGGTAGGAGATGGGATAGGTATCATTTCATATATTTTCGGATAAAAATTAGTAAGACCATCTGTCTATTTGGCAAGCTGTTACTATCATTCAGCTTAGCTTAGCATCATCATCATCATTTCAGCCGAAAGACGTCTACTACTGGACATAGGCCTCCCCCAATTGGGGGGTTTGTCATAATCGCCACGCTTGGCAGGCGGGTTGGCGATCACAGTATGGTGTTAAAAATGCATAGAGAACGCTGCTGCCCATTCTCTAGTATTAAGTCCCTTAGTCGCCTTTTACGACACCCACGGGAGGAAATAGGGTGGTGCTATTCTTTACGTGCGGCACCACACGGCCTTACTATCTTTAGGGCCACGATTCCCATTAGAAACGAGTAGGTATAATATTTTCCGGAATTTCTAAAAGCTAATTTTCACATTCCTTAGCATAGCCTAATTGGTTTCTACTTCAGCTGCCAGTCTCGAAATTCAGCAACTTATTGACTGTACTGTAAGCTGCCAGGACACTTGGAATACTTCGAACTAACGAAATTTCTAAATTCGGTTTTCATGCAGATGTAAGTAGTAAACGTTTTGACGACACGGTTGGCGCAGTGGTTAAGCGATTCGCGCTGCGTGTCGCGGGTTCGATTCCCGCACGGCACAAATATTTGTATGACGTACAAGTAGTTGTTCCGGGTCTGGCTGTTTGTGTATATGAGTCTAAAAGTTTGTAAACGCACCCACGATACAGGAGAAATTCCTAGTGTGGGGAATGGTTAAAAAAAAAAAGAAACTCTATAGCAAGTACAAAACAGAACAGCGGGCCGGAAACCTGAGAGATACTGGCAATTAAAAAAAAAAATGAGGTACGTCTATGAGATTCATAGCCTCATTGGTAATCTTCACATGAAGGAAGCTGCTAGAGGACGTTGAATAAAATAAAATAAATTAATTCTGGGTAACATTATTAAATCTGAATAACTTATACGCTATCCTGTAGACTGGCATAATGCTTGGTGATGTTTGGACCGCAATTAGAGTGGAATATTAAAACTCTTTATTTAACAGTCACATCAAAATTCTGCTACTGGTTTATCTTTAAAAAATAATTATGTACATAATATTTAAGCTAGCAGATGTAAATAATAATAATTTATGTAATGATTTGATATTTTGTATTAAAGGCTCTTAAATAAAACAAACGTGCTCGACTGCGAAGACGGAAGGAAGTATATTATCTTTACAGACGTTATATACAAAAATCAAAATCAAAATATTTTATTTCACATAAACCTACATGGGCACTTAAGAAACGTCAGAAGCTAGGTGCACGGTTCCAAATTAGTCGTTTCCTATGGAGAAGAGCCGGCAAGAATCTCCACGATTACTTTTTTTTTAATAATTGGCTTTACAATATGATTAAATAACAGTGATAATAGGTATGGGAAGACAGGCCTTTCAACAATTACCAGGTACTTAACAAAATAACAAAGTGCCAAAAAATCTACACTCTACTAGGCCTACAACGTTCTCACATTCACAAAATATAAAATAATCTAACTATATAAAATATTAATGACATGATTGCAATTACAACTACAGTACTATATCTGAATAAATATCATGTCCAATCTTAAGACTATGGAAAGAATGTCATACAGCTTACAACCGACTAATTACCAACTTACACACGGTATTTTGAGCAAATTACAACAATAATAATTATGTACATGTATAAATAAAAAACCGGACAAGTGCGAGTTGAACTCGCATGGTGAGAGTTCCGTACGCATGTTTTTCCGTTCCTGGCATCGCTTCACTCTGTTATGGTGTTTTATGGGCTTTACTGGATTGCTCTTAAAAAGCCCTTTCCAACCGTATACGATCTCTATATCTTTATTTAAGTTTCTGACGAGTACCTATAGGCCGACATTTTTTATTTTATTTTTTTATTTTAACAACATAATAATATATATTCACTATAAATAACCTTTTACACGAATGTTGTATAAAAGCAATCTATAGATCGTGACGAGAGCTGACGACTGAAACTCAAATGAACGTCGTAGCTTCTCCGAGACTAAACGGAAATTATGTGACGCAATGAAACTACCTCAAAATGGCGGCGCTTCCCCATCCGCCAAGCGCGATTCGTCACAGTCCTCACTCAACGTAATAACTTTTTTGATTCTTTAGCTATCGAGTGGTGTAAATAAATTTTGGATATAGATTATAGTTATGTAGCTGCAACACCAAACTATATCCTCCGATTTTGTTATTATTTAGTTTTCTGAATTGCCTTCCACTATAGAAGCAATGAAGGAAAAAAAAGAAAAAAAAAATGACGTATTCACGTCAAAATATGAGCACCTACTTTTAAAAAGATCTTGACTTGAATACAGTGTTATGGAAAACAGTGACATGCTCTACAATTTACGTCAGAACAAAACAGTCACATACAAATAATTTGCCATAACTTCGAAACGTCGGAGTCGCGTCTTTTCAAAAATGGAACTAAATACGCAACAGTAATTACTGAAGTCTAACTTGTCAAGGTCTCGAGTTCCTCAAGTTTTGAGCGAACTCGGCTAATGTTCCAACAGTTACCACGCGTCAAAGTTACTCACTTTAGCTGGGAAGTACTCTTGGTAAGGACAATAGGAGGCTGGACGCGGGAGCGGGGATCAAACTGTCGGTCGGTGAGAAAAGCATTACCTTGCATTTGGAGAGGTCGAGTAAAATCATTTGTGGAAGCGAAAAGTTCCAGCATTTTTTTTTTTTTTTTTTCATTAAACTAACTCGATTGTGTGTATGTTATTTTTAGAGAATAACGATCAATATTTACAAAAAAAAACAATCATGTGGACGACCAGATGAATTGTGCTTGCACCCGACATGCGTAGGTACGGCGACTAAATCTTTGAACGTTGACGAAGCAAAAGGCTCCATCATCATCATCATATCAGCCGAAAGACGTCCACTGCTGGACATAGGCCTCCTCCAATGGGAGGGGGGATTACTATAATCACCACGCTTGGTAGGTGGTTGCCCATTCTCTAGTAAGTCCCTTAGTCGCCTTTTACGACACCCACGGGAGAAAATGGGGTGGTTCTTTACGTCCGGCACCACACGGCAGCAAAAGGAGTAGGTATGTCAAAATCGTAGCAGTTAGTGTTTTGTCGTTTCTGCCTACTATCGGACGTGAGTTTATGTATTTATATGAATTTATTGAGTGTAAAATCGTGTGGTTTTTATTCAGTTTTCACAGCGACGCTTATCAGTGCAAACCAACCGCGAACCGAAATCTATCAAATTTTGTGTTACCGAAGCACTTTTTCTGGGAACAGCATTCACGAGGATTGCAGTTGTGCGGTGGTCGAAATATGCGCTTAATCTATTACAATTTTAATTTTTTTATTAAAATGGGTACTAGCTGTTGCATTTTGTGGGTCGTGGGATAGAATCCAGGCACACGCTTTACTTTTTGTAAATAATTTCATCACCACTACTCTCAAAACGGTGTAGGAAAACATCGTGAGAAAACCAGCACGTTCTAGAACCAAAAATTCGAAGACATGTGGCATCTTAGATCATATATTTGTCTAGATGACACATTGACCGTACCGAACGGCCCAAATAAAGTCTACTATAATTGGTAGACTCACCTCTCACAAACGTCAGTGTCATTTGAATCACTTAAGGGTAACATGCTCACGAAAAATAATTAATTATGCCGGTTTGTGCTGTCAAATTGTGTCGTAATTATCTGGGAAAACCGTATAATAACACCAAGATCACTTTTCATCGGTAGGTTTTGTTATTTAACCTCTGTTATTTTAAGAAAACACGATTTTTTATTCGTCAATTCGTAGGTAGTCCGATTAGCCGGTGTTGTCAGTTTATTACTAGGGAGTTATGGCTAACTGAAAACTATGGGAGACAAAATACAAATATCATTACTTCAACATTCTAAAAAAATAAAATAAAATAATAAGACCACGGTCACAGTCACCATATTTGTAAATCAGATAACTTAGCCCAGGCAATCAAATTAAAGAGAAAACTGTTCCGAAAACAAACACAAAGAAATGGGTTTTGATTTATAAATTACTGTATTTGGCACCGTGTCGGACGGGAATGGCCAGGTGTTCCCGGTCATTCCCGTATCGCCCCCAGGCTGAGGGACATGCAAGCAAAAAAAAAAAAAAAAGGCAATCAAATTAAAGGGAAAACTGTTCCGAAAACAAACACAAAGCAATGGGTTTTGATTTATAAATTACTGTATTTTTTGTTGTAACTAAATTAAATAAAACACTCAACTACAAAAAAAATACTTTATTTAACCTGTTTTGTTTAAATTTCATCTTATTAAATAATGGAGAAAGTGTGAGTTAATAATTTGGAGCAGGCATCCCTAAACACGCACACTTTTACAGTTTGACTACAATAAGTACACGAGCGGTACTCACACGTATCACGCAATTGGAGACAGTTTTCGGGCGTCGTTTGTTTGCATTGCTCTATCTAGGCAAATAAATAATCTAAGTGTGGCATCTACCAACCCGCACTGGGCCTGTGTCGTAGATTACAGCCCACTTCCTCTTACCGAGGAGGCCTGAGTCCCAGCAGTGGGATCATTATAGGCTGATTATGACATACACTAAAGCTTCAGGTTTTTTTTTTTTTTTTCTAAATGTTGGTGAAAACTGCATCAAAATTGTTGCGAAATAAAACACGTTAGCTTTTATATATATATATATATATATATATATATATATATATATATATATATATGTGTAGGAGACGAGTTGTACCCGGTACACCAGCGCCATCTAATGGCATTCCATCGAGTTATTGGAGTTCGCGCCATCGATCGATCTTGACTAATCGCGACACCCGCGCTGCCTAGCGGCGCATGACAGAGTCTGTAACATAACGCTAGACCGGCGGCAAGTGACTGCCACACACTCGACAAGTGAAGTTGGTCGGTGGCGGTAAAGCAGTGAATACGTTTAGGAACTGTCGCGCGTTGTGTATAGTTGTGTTACCTACATTAATTACTTTGCATACCCACTATTGTATAGAATCAAGTTCTTCTAACTGAACAGACAACTATGCTGCTGGGGAGTTTATTGCGCCATTTCTTCTTTCCAGCTAAAGCACTAGGAAGTGGTGAAGTGCGGGCCTTTTGGGGGACTGTTATATGTAATTTTGAAGTTCTGATTCTCAGCCTAAGTTGAGTCAGTGACATTTGATATTGATAACGGTTTTTCTATTGCGCAATAACCAACACAACCCACAGTACGTCCACAGTAGTTTAAAATATGGCGTATGATAACGAGAGAGACCTATCGTTCTCCAACGATGCCCCACACTAGGAATTTCTCCTGTATTGTGGGTGCGTTTACAAACATTTGAACTCACATACACAAACAGCTAGACCCGGAACAACTAGGGCTTTCCGCTCCTCTCATCGATTGTGTGCTCACTCTTATTTGGACAAGAGGGTGCGAGGTGCCGCGAATTTTACCTAACTCAGAACTTTGTCATATTTCAACGGTAACCGTTCAAAGAGCGATTTAAGCTATTCCTGGAGTTAAACATCGGCGACATTTTAGTGTCGAAGGAATTTCAAATTAACGGTTTATTATTTAATGGCCACTAAATAAATGATCAGATAATATGAAATTCGTTGAACACTAAAATGTTTTTCAAATAAATGGATTATTGAATAGATTATGCAAATTGTGTTAGTAATGATGGTTGATAAAAATGATTTTATTTCTGTAAGTAGGTTTTGTAATAACACTTTAACTCGTCAATCATATTTTAAAAACAAGATGAGGTCGGCGTTTCCTATCTGACTACTCTGAGAAGAAAGGCCGAATAAAAGCTCAGATCATAGTCTCTTTTAAAGTCCAGACATAATCTTGGTCAGATCATGTAGATTGATGTCTTAAATTGTCTCTTAAGTAAAGAACCACACAGATTGAGTGGACCTGTTCAGTCGGTGCACGCATTTAATAATCGTGCAGCTCAACTCAGAACCTAAGGAGCTCAACGATTCGACGAAAAATACCGGAGGAAGGACATTTGGGTAGGCCGTATAAATTACTCAAACTGCCAGACCATGATTAAAACTAACTGAGGAAAAAAATACAGTGACCCATATAGTCATCACATTCACAATAATTAAAATAATATAATACTTTACAAAGTTAATATTCAAAGTATCTGATAAAAGTGTAAACAAATTCTTTCGCAATCAGCCTGTGAACCGTGCGAACCTATTATTATACATCGGTAGACATAAATAAATAATTATGTCGGTAGACATATAGGTTATATTGTTGTTATATTTAAATTGAACCTTTATACAGGGTGTAAAGGACAGCCCTCTGCAAACTAACAGGGTGCATTCAGCTCCTGATTTTCCACCGGAAATTTGCTTAGGAAAGTTTTCAATTTTTAAATATTTTTTTTCAGTTATATTCCTTTATTTCAATGTAAAATAACATTCTCTGTATGCAGCACTCCATTTATGTAAATAAAACAGCTGAAATAAAAAAACTAGCAATGGATGTTGAAATACTCTAACGAACGACGCGCGAAATCAGCTGTTCACTTTCTGCCTAGCTACAGAATTCATCGAACTCACTCGCTGCGCTGTCGTTCGCTATCTGCGTTTTGCCACGGTAACGATATATTGCGTGTTAGGTAATAAAACAAATCAGGTTTATTGGATTCTCATAACGTTCCTGAAATAATTTCATGTACCGGTCATCTTAATATAATATACTGAATTCAACCCATCAGTCTGCGGAGGGCTGTCCCATATATCGTGTATTTGTTATTTTCATGCTGGTCCTGCTCCACAACCTCAGCTAGTTGATTAACATTTGACAATCATGTTGGAGCTGCTGAAGAGTGTATGACTATCTTTGCATTGTATAAACTCAATCTCCTTTGTATTATATAAATGCATAGCACAGGTGTGAGTCCTATGTACTATAGAGCTACCTTTGACCGGGTAATATGTCTTTCATTGACTTGAATGTGCCCTGGCGGTTTAGAGTATGTCATGCTCACTTAAATGTCTCGCTGATGGTGGCGTGTGTGTTGGATCATTTAGCTCCCTTCAAAATGGTTGAGCTGAATGGTGCTAATCCATGCGTCATGTTCCTGAATGGGCGCCGTCAGTTGGGACTGGTCATCACTTAGCTGCCACGGGTTATTTTATTTTGTTTTTATTTGTTGTACCTACGCCTGACGCTTTTAACGCGTAAGTTTTTATTATTTTTATTTTTACATCGTTCTCACTTTTAGTTATAAATTCAACATTATAGATGTAACGAATACTTTTGTAACAATTTAATTTAAAAGAGTGTCCATGGAGTTTCTTGCCCGTTCTTCTCCATAGGTACCTACGCTTTGGAATGGGAATGTAGCTTCATTTTTCTTACTGACCGACTCCTTGACAATTCAAAAGTGCCTGTAAATGGTTTAATTGAAATAAATGATTTGAGTTTGAGTTTGAGTTTGAGTTTCATAATTATATTATTTGTTTTTTTTTTGTTTTCTAATAAACTCAGAATAATGAACGTTCAAGGAAGGGTGCGGGGGGGTTGAAGCAGGTGGGTGCGGTATAGGCGAGCGCGGGCGCGCTACTCAAACCGTTCCACGAGTGACAGTCAGCAGTGGTCGATTATTATAAAGGCAGCACGCAAGTACATCCCCCTCACCGTCGGTCCCTTACCATCCTCCCTCCGACTCTGCCCTAAGCCGAGGTTCGTACCCCACAGGGGGTGCCCTTAGCGCGCAGTCGTTTAGATTATAAGTTTTTATGCCCTGGCTGGAGGCATTAAGTTTCGTTAGGAGCTTAAGGCAACCATAGGAAAGTCCGGTTAAAGAGTCTCAACCTCTCAAGGTTAAATCTGAAATGCCCTAGATTAAAAAAAACCATCCTCCTCGTCCGCGACATTTTCAAGATATTTACTTTTGGTTTCTTCAATACCTCCCCTATACACCCACTAAAGGGAATTAATTATAAACACATTCGTCTTTATTTTAGGTTTTGATTTTTTTATATCTCCAGTTTTCCAATATTTATTGTTTGAATAACATTATTAAATTGTGAATTAAAAATCATTGTTTTGGGTAATAACATTTTTATTGTTGTGTTTAATAATGAAAGCACTCAATGTGTAGGTGGCACTACTAATTGGAATCTACAGGTACATTTTCTGATCCATCATACGAATAATATAAATCCTACTTCCTATCGGACTATCCTAATAGGTACCCTACTAATCCTTCTAATTAATATTTTAATCAATATTTAATTTAATTTAATTTAATAATATTATAAACTAGCTTCTGCCCGCGACTTCGTTCGCGTGAAATTTCTTGTTCCCCCGTTCCCCAGTCCGTTCTCGAGATATCATCAAAAAAGCCGTTCCATACAAAATGTTTGAGAAAGTGAATTTTCAATATTATTTTTTTCGCATGTTTTAGTAGTTATTCTGCTATTCGGATCGGAGACAAATCCAACAAATCGATCCAGCCGTTCTTGAATTATAAATGGTGTAAATACCCCGACTTTGTTGTATATATTAAAATATTACTTACCCAATGCAATGTGCGAAAGGCCAAAGAGACAGACCCTCAATGAAATATAAGGATCGTTATTGAAACATCCGGAATCTCGAAGATGAATACACATTAGTGACATTCCGATCCGAAATTCCGTCCACCTGATTGAGATCAAACAAAGTATGCAGTCCCATTCTTTATTATGCTATGTACCGTCTTTTTGCTTATAATAAACGTGCATGGGTACTCGTAGTACAGAAATTTCACAAAGGAATTCTTGAGATTGCGCTAAGGACTGAGGAGGTCTCGGAAAATCGTTAGTCTTTTGTTTATTAAAAAGCTTGTCGCGACAACCTACAAAGCTGATTGGTAGTGTTCATGACCGTATTAAAATAATAATAAAGTGATTTTTTTTTTCTCACAAAGGTATATATAATAAGGATGATGACAAAAAAAAATTTTGTCCATCATGTAGATTATAAAAAAATATTGGACATGTATTTTTTCTTTTTTTACGTAATCAAAACATTAAGGCGATACACTGAGTTCAAATGTGGCATGACGTCACTGCTCGCTAGATTTTATACGTAGCTGTGATGTAACGAGCCCCCAATCCGGAAGTTTAATGTGTTTTATAGATATTGCAACCCCATGTTCAGGGATTCCCCAAAATAAGTGATATAGCTTACTCGCTCTCACGAGGTATTTTATTGTTAGAAAGAACCGAAGTAGAAAAATTACTTAAATGGGCATTCAATTAATTTATGTATAACTAGCTTTTGACCGCGGCTCCGCCCGCGTGGATGTCGGTTATCGCGTAAAAAAGTAGCCTATGTCCTTCTCCATATCCCAGGCTATATCTCTGTCAAATTTCATGACGATCGGTTCAGCGGTTTAGGTGTGAAAACGTAACATACAGGCAGACAGACAGACAGATAGACAGACAGACAGAGTTACTTTCACATTTATAATATTAGTATGGATATAAAAATGAATCGCAAAATATGTTGGTAAGCGCATAACTCAACAACACCTGGACCAATTTTACCTATTCTTTTTTTTTTAATGTTCGTTGAAGTCCAAGGATGGTTTTTACGGCGAGAAAAATTCGAATAATTTCCGGGAATACCCTAAAAACAGCCCTTTTTTTTTCCCATACAAACGTTTTCTAACTAAAATGTAGAGTCAATTTGAACTTTATTGCTATTCAATAAAGTTCATATTAAATTACAAGCACTCACTGTTGTTAATAACCGGTTAATAACCCGTCTATCTTTATGCTATGTCATTGAGGCACACAATTTTTAAATATTTGTCACCTTTAGGTTCCCACTGTCCCTTTAGATTTGATTATTTTCTAATCAGGTTTGAACCCTTAGCTCTTAGTTTGAAGCCCTCTAACAGACATCCCAGTTGGGGTTTTTTAGTGGGTCACAGAACGGTGGCCAAAGTTCGTGGAAGCGAAGATGCTTTGGTCACCCGAGCTGAACCTCACTCACCGCCCTATCATCAGGGTGACGGTTCTGTTCAGGAGAATTTTTTTGCGCCGACTATAAAATAGGTAGGAACAAAAAACTGCCACATTCCAAATCTTTTTGATAGAACGAAGTCTGTCGGGTCCGCTAGTAGTCTATAAATTCCTTATTTCTAGACTCATGAAAAACAATAAATGAACCTGAATAGATTAAAAAAATTCCAATGTTTACGTAAGCATAGGAGGGGGGTATGAGCTTTGCTTACTTTTGCTGACAAGGGGGAGATGGGGGTTCAAAATTACTAAAATTCTGCTTACGTATTAACCTGAATGGCCCCTTTGAAAATCTCATTTTACTGCTAGTATCCTTTATTGAATAGCGAAATACATTGTGGTTCTTAAAAAAAAAAATTGAATTGGCAGTCATAAGGACTGCCGACAGAAGTGAAAACACAAAACTTTGGAATAACTGATCTTTTATACATATAGCTCATGGAAAGCGTTCGGTGACTATCGCGAAACCCTAGGTTTTTCCCTTACCAAAAAGTGCTCAACGCATCTAAAGAAATTTTCTCCTTAAAAACACAAAACTTTGGAATAACTGTTCTTTTATACATATAGCTCATGGAAAGCGCTCGGTCACGATGACGCGAGTTCCATGATTTTTGTTCACCCAAAAAGTACACATACATACACAGTATACATACTAGTATAGCTCATGGAAAGCGTTCGGTGACGATGACGCCCAAAAAGTATACAGTATACATACTTGTATAGCTCATGGAAAGCGTTCGGTGACGATGACGCGAGTTCATTGTTTTTTGTTCACCCAAAAAGTACACAGTATACATAAAGCTCATGGAAAGCATTCGATGACAATCGCGAACCCATAAGTTTTTCCCCTACCAAAAATCGCTCATCGCGCCTAAAGAAGATTTCACTTTAAAAAAAAAATGCTCAACCATCAGTAAGCTATAGAAAACCACCAAATGCCTACACATAAGTATACAATAACATTCCCACTGTGAACACAACACACGAATCTTTGATTACAAACTAGCCACATGTTGCTATTAACGGCCACACCACTTACATATTCCGCCGATGTTCGTGACTGTACTTGGTCGCTCTATTGGTTCGCCGGAAGTTCCGGCCAGCGGAACTGAATGACGCGATACATCACAAACACAAGCGTTTGAACTTGGAACGTTGATTTTTCATTTTGTTGTGTTCAGAAATATTGTTTGAATAGGGATGGCAGACTTTTTTATGATGTAGGTAATAAGACTTTTGCCCGGACTTTTTTTAAAGACACGCTTCTTTTAAAATCTATAATATAAAAATACATCGCAAAATGTGTTGGTAAGCGCATAACTCAACAACGCCTGGACCAATTTTACAAATTCTTTTTTTTAAATGTTCGTTGAAGTCCAAGGATGGTTTTTACGGCGAGAAAAATTAGGGGTGGGGTAGAGTAGGCTACGGTAGGTAGGTAGGTAGGGCCCCCCCGGTGGGTTCCCGCATTGTCGAGGCGGGGGGGCTCAGTAGCCGTGGCTTGGAGGGCCACGGTGAAGCTAAGAGGAACCCGAGGAGGGGGCCGCTTGTCAGGGCTTTTGCGGCTAAGCCGACGACGTAGCGGCCGTAGGTTGCGGTGCCGCTTTGGCGACATCGCAACTGAGGCGGGCCGCGATGTCGAATGGGCGGCATCGCGGCTGAGTGTGGGAGGCCGCGGCGGGAGAGGAGTGCCGGTATTGCGGTGAGCCGTTCTCCCTACCTTCCGCGGCCTTGACGGGGTCGCCACCGATGAATGGCGGACGCGGTGGGGCCGCAGAGGAAGAGGAGTGTCGGTATTGCGTTGGCCGCTCTCCCTATCCTCTGCGGCCGAAAAGTGGTAGGCGGCGGGGCCACTAACCTGACCCGTCGCGGTGGGACCAGGGGCGCCTGGACGCGGGGTCGTCTGGCGCGAGGTCCCAAGTGGAGGCGAGCAGGCAACGGTGCGGGGGCACCCTTGCCTGTATTGCACAGGCCTCCACCAGTGTCGGACGGGAATGGCCAGGTGTTCCCGGTCATTCCCATATCGCCCCCAGGCTGAGGGGCATGCAGGGCCCGCCAGTTAGGCGGGCATGCGCCGGGAGGGTTGTGGACGTAAAGGCTGTGCCGGTTTCCCATGACCCTCCCATCAAGGCGATGAGGGAACTCCGCTGAGTTTTAGTGGGTATACTGCCATTTTGGCAGGGAGTCCCACATACCTCGTCTCGTCCCCCGACGAGCGGGCATGCGTAATGCATTTCTCAGCGTCAAAAAAAAAAAAAAAAAAAGGTAGGTAGGTAGGGTAGTGTAGTGTAAGGTAGGGTAGTGTAGTGTAAGGTAGGGTAGGGTAGGTAGGTAGGTAGGTAGGTAGGTAGGTAAGTAGGTAGGTAGGTAGGTAGGTAGGGTAGGTAGGGTAGGGTAGGGTAGGGTAGAGTAGTGGAGTTTATACTATAGCTTTTGACAGAACGAAGTCTGTCGGGTCAGCTAGTCTTATATAAAAATGAATCCCTATTTCCCTTGGTCACGGCATCACGCGTGAACGGCTGGACCGATTTCGCTAAATATTTTTTTGTTTTATTTGTTATTGTCAGTTAAAGGTTATTAGGCAAGAAAAAAAAAGTAAAAGAAAAATATTTAAAATTTATGAAAACGACCATAGGTATCAACTTTTCTAATGTAATCTTATGTAACTGTCTTCTATCTAGTGTAACTTTATGGCGTTTGACATAACGTATCAGTCATCATTTGGTAGGTCTGAGAATAGGTTTTTGGTAGACCGCAGGTAGGGTAGGGTAGGGTAGGGTAGGTAGGTAGGTAGGGTAGGTAGGGTAGGTAGGGTATGTAGGGTAGGTAGGGTAGGTATGGAAGGTAGGGTAGGGTAGGGTAGGTAAGGAAGGTAGGGTAGGATAGGTAGGGTAGGGTAGGGTATGTAGGTAGGTAGGGTAGGGTAGGTAGGTAGTTAGGTAGGGTAGTATAGCGTAGAGTAGTGAAGTTTATACTATATTTTCTTTGCGCGTAGACAAACTGCCTCAGTTAAATAGCGTTTGACAGAATGAAGTCTGTCGGATCAGCTAGTAAATAATAATAATAATAATAAGCACACTCCGAGGTCTGTGCCAAGTAGAGTTTACTTCATCGGAACAGGTCTAGGATTAGGAGCCAGACCAAAGAGATACAGAAACCCGCAGGGCAGCATGTGGCGAGCTTTTAGGCAGTAGCGACCCCACGGACCCTATCTCACGGGAAAAGTCTTGTTCCTCATCTCTGGCTTGCCTTTATTGACCAGCCAGAGTGAAGACTGACGCAGAACAGAGCTCCCACCTTATTTTTTCCTTTATTGGCCGGCTTGAAGCTTCGCAAGAGCAAAAGTGCTCGGAGGAAGGAAGTATTCCAGTAAATGCTGGTAGGGATCTTGACCATCTTCCGATATATTGTTCTGATAGTCGTGGAATACCTCTCCAGTCCTCAAACACCTCAGGATATGTTGCCTTCTTGTTGCTACGACACTAAGTGCTACCTACCGTTTCCGGGGGCCCATCATTGAGAGTGCAAGTCAACTCCTGCCATTTATCTGTGCATAATAAAACTGACACGGTGAACTGTATTTTTCTATTAAAAAGATAGATATTTTTATGTATGTTGTTTTATAGATCTGCCAACCCTGCCACAGACATAGCCTGCCACAAACACAAGCGTCGTGTTGTTTGCTCATTTCCGGCAGTCTGAGTGTTTGTTGGTTATTTTATTTTAAAAGACTTATGAAATCGAATGTAGAATTGCTTACTTTGTGCTATCAGTACTAGATTTGGTTTAAAAATATGATTAGGACTGGGTGGCTTGACAGACTCCAGTATATGGTATACCACTAAGTAAACGCATAAGATGATTAAGGTTTTGTAAAAATAAAACTCATTATCACCCTAGTAGCATTTTCCGTTGGCATTTAGATGGGCCAACTTCAGAGGTATGTGGCCCAACCAAACGCCAACAAAAATGCTACTAGGGCAGCCCCTTAAAGATAGCTAAAACAAGATTTAAAGCTAAGAGCCTGTTTCAAGTTGTCCAAATAGCCAATACTTGACAAATAAATTACAAATTGGAACAGAATTTGTATAAAATTATCTGCCAAGTTAAGAATCTAATTGTAGGTGATAAACAGAGATCGGGATAGGTAATTTACCTAAACTTCCAGGAAAGATACAAATGATTGATTTGAAAATCTTATAACATTTTGTTGGGCTCCGTACTAAAACTATTAAATAAAAGAGCTTTTCTACCAATTTTAGTACGTAACCCTATTTTTTTTTTTATATTTATGATTCTTTAAATCAATCATTTGTAACTATAAATAAAGTCCAATAAATAATTCGTGATTTTTAAATCCCGGGATTTAAACGTCATTATAATAATACCTCCTCTAAAATCCCGGAATAATTACAATGACGTTTAAATCCCGGGATTTAAAAATCACGAATTATTTATTGAACTTTATTTATAGTTACAAATTATTGATTTCGATTTTGATTTTTTTGTTCGTTTAATCGTTTTAATCTTTTCAATTTACCTAAACTTCGAGGAAGGATGTCTTTCCTCGAAGTTTATGTAAATTAACTCTACCTATTCCGATCTTTGGAGATAAAACAGGCCCTTGTACTATTAATCTGTCCCTAAAGAGAACATAAAAGATTCTTTCACAGTACCATCAAAGGGAAAACAACATCGACCTACATATAAATCGAACTAACACGTTTTTACATCACTACGTTTTCATTGATATCTTTGTCAAGTGAAGTTTTTGTCGCCAAGCCGAACTGACGCATATTGAAGAAGTTTCCATCTTGGAGAAGTACTGATGCATATTAGATTACAAGTTGCTACAACTTTATATGAATATGGCCAAGTTTCGGTCATCGTTGATGCATTACCATACCCTTACCATACCCCAGAAACACCATAATATTATATGGTTATCTCTTTTTGGATTATTGATTTGCAGATGCAGGGATGAGCATTTAGTGGTTTCGTGATAACTATGAAGAATCATCCCACCAAGGCCAAGAACCATATCAAAGCATGCAATTAGTCTAAAATTCCTCGTTTGTTCTCACTAGTGCGATTCATTAGTTCGATCGTCGAACTAATGAGTCGAAGCACTGTACTTACATTTTTTTCCAAGCAATAATAAGGCTTGGTGACGGAGCCCCACTCCACGGGGCTCCTACTTCTGAATGGTTTAAAAAAAATAACCACGAAGGTGACTAACCTAAACTGAACCTAAACTCTTCGAGTCGGGGTGCCCCAGGGTCGCGAGCTCGCTACGCTCGCTCTTGCAGTACAATCTCACTAGTTCGACGATCAAACGAATGAATCTAACTATTGAGAAATGTCAACTTCTTAGTTGATTGACTACCTAAGAAACGGTTTCGATAAAATATTATCACAATACAACACTTCCTGAACAAGAACACGTTTTTGATCAATAATACTATACATTCCGGAAAAATAATCTGCTGTCCATACACCATAATAATGATTACACTTCAATACACAGACTTCACTAACATGCTATAGTAACGTGGTTTCAAAACAATATTTAGTCGACTTATAATAAAATTACAAATTTCTAAGCAAAGCCTACCTGCAAATCCCTATGCGTTACACTATACTCACACAATCACTCTATCACATCAACAGACAGTAGGCAATATATAATATACCTATTCAATATCGCATAGTCAGATTTACAAGAGATGTTTACATCGACAGTAATTAATTCGATAGTCTACAATTTGTGTTCCATAATACAGTATCAATGTGTAGCTACAATTAAGTCCTTATGTTATTGTTCATATATTATATATTTTGTGGCTACACATTAATATATGAAACACAAACTGTAGACAACTAAATGAATTCTGTCTCTTAGAATATAGGCTATCTTAGTCTAGACAGGGTTATATATTTTGTATAAATTTTACAACTTGTAATGAATTGTACTCGTAATGTATATTAAAAATGTGTTTCTGTATTTTTTGTGAATAAACTTAATTATTATTATTATTTCGTTTATTTAATGTTATTCATTATAAAATACTTTTTTAAATATTTCTTAAAAAAGATATAAAAAATATTAAAAATAGTGGTCCGCCGGTGTCGGGACCAAGGTCCAAGCTACCGGTGGTTAGGGCTCCAGAGACAGGAATCTCCTCACAATGCAAGCCGTATCGAGGAGTACTGCCTTCTGAATCAGGCCCTTAATCCAACCGGCTAACGAAAACCTCGAGAGATGGCGATCGAGGCTTTGCAAAATCAAATTTAAATTAGAATTCATACAGCATGTATCAGAAAGGTGTGGTCGTATCTAAGGTAATATCAATCTGAACAACTTTCCCATAGGACCAACATCAATATGGCGAAATCGACATCGTATTCAGTATGACCACCCATAAATACGACTTCACATTTCTGATAGATGCTGCATACTTATTTATTGCTCTCTCTCATGTGGAAAAAGATATTACAATTTCAAGGGTCCAGCACCTGTCATGAACCCAGTAAAGGGCACAGCAATTTTCACATTAATAAATGTAATTTAATATATATTTTAAATAAATCAGCATTAATCTATACTCTTTAAATTAAATGCTAAAGTAGATAAGTTGTTATGTTCTAAACATAGATATAACTACTATACGATATAACTATAATTTAACCCTATTTCACATACCCTTTCCAAACTAAGGGAACAACCCGCCTCAAGTTCTGAAAGATTACGTCAAGTCCCCAAGTACACTCAAAGTCAGCCCATAAAGTCTCACCTTTTTTCTCGAAACTTCAAACGCAACATAACTGCAGTACAAAAGCCGCACTTTTAACGACTTCAGCCACCATTTTATCGTATATAGGTCACTGCGAACCCAGACTTTCTTAAGGGTCAACGCAGACAGAGCGGCAACTGCTCGAGCATGGTCGAGCAAAATCCGCCGTGTAAACTCAGCTCGAGCAGTCTCGCGGACTCTCGCGTGTGCTACGAGTATCACCAGAATAATAATAACAAAATCAAATTTTAATTCAAAATAGGCGGTGATTCAGCACATTTTAACATCAAAAACGTCGACGCACGCACGCTCGAGCGTGTGCGGATGATAATAATGTATGAGCGAGAGCTAGTGTGTGTAAAAGAGAAAGAGAAAGTAGGAAGATGGCGGTGTGCACGTTACTGTGTAAAGACGTTAGGAGATTGAAATACGTTTTAAAATTAAATAAAAACAGTTGTTTACCTTTCTGGTGTTTGATTTCCCACTTAACGAAAAGCATGCCGCACGGATTTATAAATCTTACACGGTGTTTTCAGTTATTTCAATGAAAACTGCTCGAGCAACTTACTGCTCTGTCTGCGCTAACCCTAATGCGAGGAGAGGCGAGATTATTATTTTAATGCAATAAACCTTCCATTCAAATGTAAAGCAAGACTTGCAGCCCTTTTGTCTGTACAGATGAATTATAGTCCTTGACTTCTGCGATGTGAAAGCTAAATTTGTCGACAAAATGTGAAGATGTTTTTGGTTTTTGTAGTCGGTTTGTTATTGTGGTTTTAAGGGTCATGATTAATTTTGGGTAGTTTTTTACTAGGTTTTATCTAGTTTAACTTGTTATATAAGTAGGTATGTATGTTATGTTGGATTCTTACGAGCTAATTTTGGACTACATAATTATGTACTATCGGGGACATCAGATTCATACCATCATAAGAACTCTTCTTGCTCGCAGCGGTCAGCCACTATAGTAACACTTACCTACTCTTATAATCCAATAGCATCACAGCATCAAAATTTTGCTGAGCCCCTTATTTAAGTAAATGAAAAAAAAAAAACAGTTACAAATCTGTGATCACTATAACAGAGCTGAGAAATTTATTTAAACAAGTTTTTATTTTTATTGGTCGTCGCAAAAAGGGGCGGTAAACAGATATGGAGTGGTGTCCGTGAGCACGGAATTTTATTTTGAAAGTGTGCCGATTCGGATGTCCCCGATAGTACATCCTCTCGACATATCAAGTTTAATTTTATAGAGGTATGAGTAACAGGGTGTAAAGTTTACTCATCCTCCATAGAAGAGGGAGGATCCTCCGACCAAACGGGTGTTGTATCTGGTGGGCAACTGCCCGACAGTTGATATCGGGATGTTGTATATACGCTAGTCACGCGGAAAACTTTGATTGCGCGATGCAGGATTTGTGACGTCAGGTCTTTGATGCGTAGTTCGATGTGGTGTTATAGATGTCGCTACAATTTAAGATAACATTACGCTATGTTTCCCCGAAGGGTTGACAGAGACCTCTTGATGATTGATTATGATTATGATGATTGATGATTGATGATATGATTGATTGATGGCAATAGGCTCGCCCTTAATGCGAAATATGGGTGTACTCTATAGTACACCCATATTTCGCATTAAGGGCGAGCCTATTGCCATCAATCGGGCACAAATCCAGACTCCGGGCTACTACTGAGAAATTCCAGATAGAAAAACCCAATTACACTTTGACCGACCCAGGAATCGAATTCAGAACCTCATGCTCAGCAGGAGTGCTTGCGACCACTATACCAATTAATTATTTTTTAATTTTAGTAGGTAGGTATACACGTGAACACGGAGTTTCTTTGATGGATAAAATCAGGAATGAAATTATCCGGAAAAGAACCGGAGTTACCGACATAGCTTGCAGAGTAAGTTGATTCCGTGTGGTGCCGGACGTGTTCCGTGTGGTGCCGGACGTAACGAATAACACCACCTCATTTCCTCCCGTGGGTGTCGTAAAAGGCGACTTAGGGATTTACTAGAGAATGGGCAGCAGCGTTCTCTATGCATTTTTAACACCATACTGCGATCGCCAACCCGCCTGCCAAGCGTGGCGATTATGGCAAACCCCCCCAATTGGGGGAGGCCTATGTCCAGCAGTGGACGTCTTTCGGCTGAAATGATGATGAATGATGCAGAGTAAGCAAGCTGAATTGGCAGTAGGCTGGCCATGTTTGTCGAAAGACCGATGGCCGGTGGAACAAACGAGTTCTGGAATGGAGACCGTGTAACGGCAAGCGAAGTGTGGGATGCCCCCTCCCCCCCCCCCCTAGATGGATCGACGACCTCAAAAAGGTGGCTGGGACAGACAGTGTTGTGGCGCAGCCTGGGAGAGGCTTATGTCCAGCAGTGGACTGCAATAGGCTGAGTTGATTGAGGTATACATATATGTTAACATTTATTTTGATAGCTGATTGAATTGTCTCCCACCTATTTCTCACATCATCTGCGAGGGAAAGATCGGCTTATTCCACAAATCCCCCTTAGGAGGAAAAGTGGAATCTGAAAACAGTCTAAAATTCACCCCTGATAATGCCGCTAAGGGGGGAAAACTAGAATTGAAAAAACAAAAAATAACTTATTCCAAGATCCCCTGAAAGTGTTTTTTTTACATTCGGGTTCAATTTTTTCCACTGAGGGGGATTCTCTCAGGGGGGATTAGTGGAATAAGCCGAAAGATCGTTATTTTACATACATTTATGCCTAACAGAGTTTAATAGATCCCCAATTCCTCTTTCTAAACAAAATATTTGAATAAGCATTCGAGTAAAGTTTCGAGGTCGCAAAATAGTGTATAATTTAATTAATTTCAGCTTGGTAACATTTCAATTGTAAGTAACTATACTCACGAAAAATGTCTGGAATTCTCATTCATTATAAAATTTCTACTTAATTATGGTAATCTTACTGAGTCTTGCCGAAATTAAAGTGGAATCTGAAATAAAAACTTGTTAAGAGTTTGGGTTCCGTGGTCTCAACGTTGATTTTTTGATCTAATATAATTATATATTATTATTATTATTATTTTTAACATCAACGGGTTAAGTTGACCTTGTGTTGTCTGTTTTTCTAACAAAGCTTCACACAAAGTTCAATGGAGAGGGATACTCTTATAGTTTCCCTACGTGATCAAATTAGAAATGAAGAGATCCGCAGGAGGACCAAGGTAACCTACATAGCCCGAAGAATTGCCAATAGGAAGTGGCAGTGGGCAGGGCACATCGCTCGGAGAACAGATGGCCGATGGGGCCGAAAGGTTCTAGAATGGCGACCGCGTACCGGAAGACGTAGCCTCCCACAAGGTAGACCGATGACCTTGTGAAGGCCGCAGCAATCCGCTGGATACGGGAAGAAAGAAAGAAAATACGTTTATTTGCGGTAAACATGACGAAAAAAAAAAAGAACATAAACACTAAAGAAATAAGAATATTATTGGGGAAAAAGCGTCACATCCACGCAAAACGGCTATCGCTCAGCATTATGCTGCGACCCTATGCAAGACAGAGCCCCAGCGCTGGTTTTCAGCGACAGCCGGCGTTGACGTAATGACATCGTCCGGTGCAGCAAACAATTATTAAGACGCTGTACCAGTACAGCGTACTTAAAGAAAATTAATACGATTTAATTTAAAATGTGGTAGACTAAAAAACAAGAATATAAAAATAAAAATAAAAAAACAAAGGAATTATACATGCTATAAGAATATCATCCTCAACAAAACGTTTTACGCTTTAGCTTTAGTACCTAATTTATCTATGCGCTTTATGAAGTGGCAACATTTCAGAGCGTCCATATATAGTCTGTAAATGTGAATACACCAAACAAATTATGATGTAAGAAATTACAAAATGGCCAATTATTTAGGAAGCACAGAACCGGTCGAACTAGCGTTCTTGGGCGTGGAGAAATAATAAATATTGTAATGTACGTAATTGCCTATTGTCAGTTTATTAAATAATGTATTTTAATATTTTACGAAATGATTAATGATATTTACTTTGTGTTTGCTTAGATTAGAAGTCAATCCCGACATGTAAAAAATACAAAAAATACAAAAGACAAAGGTCCTTTAACCGCATTTAAAACGGAACCCCAAAAAATGCTCTTTTCATTCGCCATGAATATTTTAATGTTATATCATTATTTATCTGGCTCTGAATTTAATTTGGCAAGATAACGAACATTCGTGTTGAAACTCTATTTTATTTTGCTTCATTTTCGAGTTAAAATAACACCTCCGTTTGTAGAAATCTAGCTGTCGCATTGCCTGGTCGGCCATTTTCTTTCGGTTTGCATTGTTCGTCTAAATAAAACTCTATGTTAGAATAATATTTCAGACCATTTTGTGAAGAGATTGTTGTTTTAATTTTCATTTTTCTTTGAAGGGCTTTTGAATAATATGCTAGTTTCTTTTGTTTGAAGATTTTTTCTATGTTATTAAACTACTATATTGGAATAATACAGCCCTTTTGCTTTTTGATATAATTCTATCAACGTTCCATTTACTTTCATTGCTTCAACTATAAATCTACGTACCTTTTCTGTTTTAATACTTTATTGAAATTTTAATAGTCTATACTAGCTTCGAGATCAAATCAAATCAAATCAAAAATATTTATTTGCTAGAATATGTACATAAGGTGTTACAGTAAATTTGTTTCAGCATATCCTGCCATAACATGGCGTACAAATGTATTCACAATCAGCGATGTCAATTATTCAAACATACAAATTACAGATTCTATTGATTTGTCTTCTAAATAGTCCTTAATGGTATATTTAAAAAAATAATAGTTTGAAAAGTATTTTTGTTTTTTTTTTTATGATTATAAATAATAATCGACATGCAGTATACATTTTTCTTAAATAATTTTAGTTTTATTGATGGCAGCCGAAAACTATATTTATACCGTGTTCGGCTATTTGGCCTGTCAGTGCTAGTGTCTAATAAATTGTAGTTTCTCGAGAGCTAGGAGAGAAAAGACGTCTAAATACCATAAGCAAATATGTCTTGGATTTAATTCCTAAAATAATTAAATTGTACTTGACTTGTTTACTGCTGTGATTCTTAAGTAAGTATATTGTTGTTTATATGTTATTTTTAAACTGATGTGAGATCTGATCAGAGAGAGAGATTTGTGAACTTTTCTTCCACAAATCCCCATTGACGTCTCAAAGAGTTCATAACGGGGGACTTTAACGGGGATTTGTGGAATAACCCTGTTGCTGTCAATAATTCACTAAAATAATCATCTTTCTCAAAGAAAGTTATGTATAGGAGATATTTTTCCTCATCAATCAATCTGTCTAGCCTTTTCCTTTTTTTAGGGGTTACAAGTTTATATGAAAGTCCGTCAGTTTTGAAGTTAGGATTTTCAAATTTTGTGTTTAGGCTGACGATTGAAAATTAATTTATACGGGTCTCAGCGTTTTTGATAATCCCACCCCCGAAGGGTTAAAAAGGGGGGTTAAGTGGAAATGTCCTTAATTTTCGAATAAAAATGACTAAATTTACTATCTAGGCTTATGGTTGGAAGCTAACGCATCGGTGTTGTTAGAATTTCGACGGAGTGAAAAGAGAGGTGAAATTTTGTTTTTAATTATTAAGTTCTTTATTTTTTAAGTTAAAATCACTAATATTTCGGCTTATGGTTGGAAACTAACACAACGTAAATCGTTTTTTTTTTTTTTTATCAACCCTCATGGGTCTGAAAAGGGGGATGAAATGAAGTTTTATATTGAAGTAGTTCATTTGCTAAATTTTGTATTCAGGTAAAAATAATATAAGCACACGTGTAAAACAAAAAAACCTAAACGGATTTGGATGATATTTGTCACACAGTTAACCTATAGGTTATTTTTAATTCCGGTAGTACATTCCCGTCGGATAATTTTCGACATCCACGCGGGCGAAGCCGCGGGCAAAAGCTAATATTAACATACAAGATGACAAAAACTCGAAAGGATGAATTCGTATCTTGGCACCGAGGGCACGTTTTTCCTTTTCTGACGTGGCGGTCAAAAGGTTAACATGCTTTCCGAGGCACGGAGGAGTCTCGGTATGTAAAGATGATCACCCATCCACGGACCAACCCCGGAAAACGTAGCTTAACCAGATGGATCGACCCGTGCGGCTTTTATTACTTAGCCACAAGCTCGAATTATACCATATCAATGAACTTCATGTCAATATCTTCTTGTCCCACATACCGCAGTGTCTCAAGACGAAAGTCTTTGACCAGTGCGTGTTGCCAGTGATGACATATGGCACTGAAACGTGGTCGCTCAAAATGGGCCTTATTAGAAGGGTAAAAGTCACCCAAAGGGCAATGGAGAGGGCTATGCTTGGAGTTTCCCTACGTGATCGAATCAGAAATGAAGAGATCCGCAGGAGAACCAAGGTAACCGACATAGCTTGAAGAATTGCCAAACTTAAGTAGCAATGGGCACATTGCGCGCAGAACAGATGGCCGTTGGGGCCGAAAGGTTCTGGAGTGGCGACCGCGTACCGGAAGACGTAGCGTTGGAAGGCCTCCCACAAGGTGGACCGATGACCTTATGAAAGCCGCAGGAATCCGCTGGATGCGGGAAGCACGGAACCGGTCGAGGTAGCGGTGCTTGGGGGAGGTCTATGTCCAGCAGTGGACGTCTTTCGGCTGAAATGATGATGATGAATGAACTTCGAATATTTTTACATGATACTAGATACATACATATATAATCTCACGCCTTCTTTCCATGGGGGTAGGGAGAATCTATAGAACGCCATCTGCTACGCTCCTTACACACTCCTTTTGCTTCTTACATTCATACATCTGGTCATACACACACGCCGGTTGCGAGTGCTACGCACCTGACCTTTTCATCTGAATTAGGTCTCTTAGGGTATCTCTTCCCGACGTTTCCACTCATATCTGCCTTGTTAGTCGCCTTTCATTCATCCTCTCAACAAGACCAAACCATCTAAGCAAAACTAACTTGATACTAGAATCCTATAATACATTAATCTCAAAGAACATTTCAATAACCTCGAAGATAACAAGTAAAATATCGAAAAGAACAAAAATGTAATATCAAATAATATCACTTAGAGCCATAACTTCTACCTTCTTTGAAATACCTAGCATTTCAACTATATTAATGCAGTTGCAGGAACGTTAAGCATTCACATACATATTCTCGGGAGTACCGTTCTAAAATTGTAAAAGGTTTATGTTTCTTTTAAGTTGAGAATGTGCACTTTTGATGATAATTTGTTTATTTAATACTTTAATCACACATAATATGTACAAGGCAGAGTAGAAGGTAATAGGCCACGCGGGAGATCGCGGGACAAACAATGATATGTGTAATCACGAAAAATTTTGGAATAAATATTTATTTAAATACAAATATACCTATTAAAAACAATTAATTTATTTAACTATTTATGTACTTACACACATATAAACAGACAAGAAGAAAGGAACAGAAAAATACGGTCAAAGGTGATGATTATTTCTAATGAAATCTCTTCCAGCATACCTGCCATCGATTGCCTGCTATCGTATTACCTGGTTTATAATTATATCATAATTTCAGCCGAAAAACGTCCACTGCTGGACATGGGCCTCCCGCAATGGGGGGGTTTGTGCCATAATCGCCACGCTTGGCAGGCGGGTTGGCGATCGCAGTATGGTGTTAAAATGCATAGAGAACAATATAATTATTACCTCATTACATATAAATATAACCACAAATAAATACACACAAATACAGGAATATACTAAAACAAAAACAAACAATTAGAAACCATTAACGTTGTGATGATACTGCCAGCTTCTTACGAATGTGCTCGCGAATTTTAAAGGATAATCAATCTGCCTAGCCTTTTCCCAACTACGTTGGGGTCGGCTTCCAGTCTAACCGGATGCAGCTGAATACCAGTATTTTACATGGAGCGACTCTGACCTCCACAACCCAATAACTGACCTCCACAACCCAATAACTGGGTAACACGATACCCCTTGGTAAGACTGGCTGTCAGACTTTTGGGCTTCTGACGACCCGTAACGACTGTCAAAGATCCACGAATGACAGCCGGGACTAACGGCTTAACGTGCTTTCCGAGGCACGGAGGAGTCTCGGTATGTAAAGATGGTCACCTATCCGCGGACCAACTCCGGCAAGCGTAGCTTAACCTGACGGATCAAAATATATACGGACGGATATAAGTTTTATTTTCTGTGATTAATATAAATTTAACTCACACACTGACTTATTATATGTTTATTTATTTTTTGGAAAATCATATACAATGTCTGTAAATATGTGAGCACCATGTACCTATCGCATTTATAAATTTTTCTGTCATTACTTCACTTTTCTTTCTTTTTACCTATTGTGGTAAGTAATTTTTATTCTAGGTACATCATCATTAAAACGGAGCTTAGTGGCCACTATTTTCAGTTTTAATGATTACAATAAAACATAACAATTTAAAACTACTGTTTGTAGTAATAATAACGTATAGTGTTGTGAAGCGCAACTTAACGTGCTTATTTTCTGCATTTTCATTCTAAAATAAAAGAAATCACCGAAAAAACGATGAGGGCGCCACTGTTCGCTCGGCGCAGTCTTAACGCTTACCCAAATACATACTATCCATAACTACCCAGTAACTGATAAGCCTCCCTCCCCCAACTTTCAGTTCATCTGCAACCTACCGGTAGATTGTTTCACCCTCCCTTTTGATATACAGTGCCCTACATTGCTACGAGATTTCTTTTGATTTATGGCCCTTAAGGAGCGCCTTTGGGGATCCCTTTAAGAAGTCAACAACCGCTTTCAATTTGAGGTCATGTAAAACCACCTTGGGAGATATTGGTACTTGACAACCTGCGGCAAACTCGAATGTAACAGATGAATTATTTATTATACGAGTATGTATAGACCGGTATCACTTTGTACACAAATTCGTGTTATCTTTCAACTCTGTAATAAATTTCTTTAGATTTCCCAGAAATAACAATTTGGTTGTATGTCAAAGGTAATGCTTTCAGAATCTGAGAGGAGAAATACTATAATTATGTATCTGTTATAGAATACTCGTAGTACCTACTGAAGGTCGAAACCCATGTACCGTGTGGTGCCGGACTTAAAGAATAGCATCACCCTACTTCCTCCCGTGGGTGTCGTAAAAAGTGACTAAGGGACTTACTAGAGAATGGGCAGCAGCGTTCTCTATGCATATTTATCACCATATAGCGATCGCCAACCCGCCTGCCAAGCGTGGCGATTATGACAAATTCCCCCCCCCCCCTTTTGGGGGAGGCCTATGTCCAGCAGTGGACGTCTTTCGGCTGAAATGATAATGATCTGTTATAGAATAGTACCTACTGAAGGTCGGCTCCAAGTCGGAGCGAAAACCCACGCACACACAGACACACTTCACATACAGCGAGAGCAAGCGCTCTGTGCGCCTGTTTTTGCTCGTTGTTATAGAGCCTGCCTTCTGTACCTCTCTATTTTATGCAGAAGCTAAGGCATTCTCAAGGTTTATTTATCATCATTCTCCTGCTCTTATCTCAATTTATTTGGAGCCGCTGCAACATGTATTTTTCTATCATACTTCTCTATTAATCAACTCGGTTGTATCCTGTCTCGTCTACTTATTCCTAACTAATAAAATGTTAAAGTAGACTGAACAATTTAATGAATTTAAAGGTAAAAAATACAGTAACTAGAATTAAAATTATAAAGACCTACCTAATACGCACTCTCAAGGCAAGAAGGAGGAAGATGTGATTTATATTACTTGAAAGTCACTCCCAGCTCCGCGATAGGAAAGCTCCGCAATCTAGTTGACAAGGCTGCTCCGAGGAACAGGAGTCATGGCAGCTCCGAAGAAAGGATGTCAGCGCAGTCTCCGCAGTGTCGAGACGGATATTCTAATGAAATTTAGGGGTGCGTCAGAGCGTCGGCGACCCCAACACTGTTCACTTTTACAGTTACAACTTGATGGTTCTCAAGCAAGGAATCAAACAGTAGAACCTCTGCAGTGGAGATGGTTCACTCAGAACCCAGACGTAAACTGATCAAATTGCTTCTCTAGGCTTCTTTTCCAGGGAAATCTGGACGTTCTTGAATATTCTGTTCCCTTCGAAAAATCCATTTTCGATTTCAAATTTTTGCTGACATGGTACTTGTTTAGTAGTTTCAGTAACCACTGAACATTTAGTATTTGACTTAAAAGCTGAAGAAAGTATGATAAATAGAAAGAAGAAACGTAAGTAGAGTGATATATTAATCATATCTGTAATAAACAGATACTATAATCCCTTTCCCTGTCTGTGTCCCTATCTTTTCTATCTTATCCCTATCTAACCATATCAACGAACAAAAAAATTTCCCAACACAAAACTTTACTGTAGAATATATAATGTGAGTTGCGGGTATACTTACATAATTTCACTTTATCAAAAGTGTGCGCCACTATTTATCTCGTTTGCTCGACGTCCGTATGTCGCTGCAGGGATCCAGCAGAATATCAGCGTCAGGTATATTTGCCTGACACATGGTGAGCTGGACTCCCATTTGGTTCAACCTTGAGACGCACAACGCACCTTGTATATTTTATTGAATTATGTTCCCCTATTACTCGAAGACTGCTAGACCGATTTGAAAAATTCTTTTTTGTTAAAGGGTATACTTTCCAGGTAGTCTCACTGTCATGAAGTCAGGATCTGATGATGGGATCCTGGAAAAATCGAAGGAACTCTTCAAATAAACGTTTAATAAACAAACTCGCACTAAGCGTTTTCAAACGTCTTTTATAATGCGCATAGCAAAGGAGTGGAACCCCCTGCCTGCGTCTGTGTTTCCGAACGCATACAAACCTAATGAGTCGTTTCTCCATCGTCGACTTTGTCTCCCAACATGAGCAAACCCATCGTAAAACAAAAATAAAATAAAAAATAAAAATATTATAGGCACACCGATAGCGATTTGGGTATTTTTTTATAGTAACCCGTGCATTTGCTCTGGAAAAGCATCATTTGGTGAAGTGAAACTGATGATGAAGACCACAGATGGAACTACTCAATTATAAGTATTTCACGGGTTGCGATTGGATTACTTTAATATGGTTGCTAAGCAATTTATGGTTGTCACAATGCGAACGGTGAAATGAAGCTGTTGGTGAAATACCAGGAGAACTCCTCAACAATTAATGTCCCTGCATCGGTAAAAGCAATATTTTGTAAAGGGCGATGAGCAAGTTGACATTAGGCTGTTGTCACTTAGGTAAATTATAAACAGACCCACTATAAAGGGAGAAATAAAAACTTTTTATAAAAAAATAAATAAAAAACAGACTACCAAAGTTAATGTAATTTTTGACTTTGTAGTTTTTTGTTAAAAAGCATTTGTGTATTGGCACCTTGTTTTTATATGTATATATTCTTGTATTTTTTTATCGTTTTATTGTGCTTTTGTGTGTTATGCTATCTCTTTTGTCTCACACACCACACATTCACACTCAAAACTTTTCTCACGACACTTTCCTCATTCCTTCACATCTTAAGCTCATACCATGACAACAGATTTCAAAAAAAAAAAATAACAGCCCACTCCCACCGGTGCCGGAAGCAATTATCAAGGTGAATGTTATTTTCGGGAAATAAAAACAATAAGGTCCACAGTGAATTTTGTTCAACATAATACTGTACCAAAAATGATAATTACCGTGAATTCAAAAGGGTTTTGTTTCCTTAGTAATTTGAGGAGTTAATTAAATAATTGACCCTATTTATAGAACATTACCCGTTCTATAAATAGGGTCAATTACAAAACGAAGGAAAATAATTGAGTGTACGCACAGCAGCGGCAACACGACCGGTATAAACTGACCTCACAGTCTATTGTGCGCATTGGAGAGAAGTGGTGGCCCAGTGGTATAGTCCTACCACTGCTCTCAAAACGGTAAAGGAAAACATTGTGAGGAAACCGGTATTTCCTAGAACCAAAAATTCGAAGACGTGTGACATCTACGAACCCGCACTGGGTCCCTCTCTACGAGGTCTGTGTCCAAGTAGTGGGAACTTTATAATAATTATTAATTAATTATATAACATTATTATTATTATATTACTATTATTGGTTGATTATGCATTCTATAAGATATTCGGGGAGTCAGGTGTTGTAGGCGGGGGTGTCTAAAGGTTACCAACGCACTTACTCGTAACCAGTGAAAAACCACACTGTCAGATTAAACACTTGTATAATCAATTAATACACACGATAATTACAGTTAACAAAAATAGAATCACAATATATAAAACAGCACTTACGAACTAATAGAATATATAGAAACTACCTTAAACTGAAAGTATTAGCTACCTTAAATCGACTTTATTAAAACTATCTAAGCGCGGAGCGACTATATCTCGAATATATGTGGAGAGCAACTGACTCGTACGGAGAGATTATTGCTACTGAGAGATTTACTTGATGTACTACAAATTTTTTTTTTTTTAATCTAGGGCATCTCAGAGTGTAACCACTAAGGTTCCGACTCTTTAACCGGACTTTCCTGTGGCTGCCTTAAGCTCCTAACAACGAAACTTAATGCCTCCAGCCAGGGCGTAAAAACTATAAACTAAACGACTGCTGCTCGCTAAGGGCACCCCCTGTGGGGTACGAACCTCCGCTTAGGGCTGCTGAGTCGGAGGGAGGGTGGCAAGGGACTGACGGTGGCTGGATAAAATCAGTGTTTTGATTATTATCGTGGGGAGTTTGGATTACATGCTGCGCAGCTAAAACGCGTGCTGGCGCTTCACTTACAGTCAAGGGTCGGGGAGGAAGTCTGTGTCCGAGTAGTGGGAACTTTATATTAATTATTAATTAATTATATAACATTATTATTATTATATTACTATTATTGGTTGATTATGCATTCTGTTAAAACTCTGAACTACGTTAGGCCAGCTCAAGGTCATAATGTCACCACCGACGTGCGTTCGACTGTACAACAGAAGCGAACTATATTAACGGTTATATTATACCGATACTTATTAATAGTCTACCCTTAGAAATAAACAAATGTATTACACATAGAAATATAAAATATAGGAATATTATTTAAGGGTATTATGTACGAATGATTGTACCTATTTAAAGAACTAAAGATGTTATTAATTGTATCGGTAAAAACGCGTATATACAAAATGCTTCATTGTATAGTTTGATATTGAGTTAGGTGGTTTTTGGTTGCTATTTAATATGTAATCCTGTGTTCTTTTGTATAAATGATAAATAAAAAAATAAAAATAACAAATATTTGTCTAGGTCAAACGACAAAAATTGCACAATACACACAAAAATCTCTTATATTCCGTCCACTAAGAGAATGCTTTTTTTGACACCTGTCAGTTTCATACAAACGAATAAGTGGTTTACGAATTTAAACTTTATTATACTTCATTTACTATAACATTAGAAAAAAGAGGCTCGTAGAAGCAGGAGTGCGAAACATTTTATTCAAAGTTAAAAGTTTAAACAATTAAACTAAAAATGTTTTAACATAACTTTGATAAATAGGTCGTAATAACATCTTCATCACACATTACTTACAACAAAACGAATGAATGAAACAAACGATTACGTCGTGTTGATTTAAATTTAATTAAGATTAAAGGAAATAAGTTTTTTTTTTACAATATTTTATTTAAAACAACAACTTTCAACACACAATAGTTGGTGTAACTTCTTCGTCTTCATCATATAATTTAGTCACTACGAGTATCATCAGAGAATAAAGATGAAGAAGTTTCACCGACGTTACCTAATAATAAATCTTTCTACCACATCATCCATTATGCTTTAACTTTTCCTCTTCTTTAATTGCATGAGCAACGCAAGACTGCCATCGTTCTAGCGTAATACTATCCAGATCTTGTGGGAGTAATTGTTTCTCCTTGTCTAATTTGAACGTTTTGTTATGTTGAGCCACATACCCCATCATTTGAGCCCATATTAATTCTATAGGGTTGAACTCGCAGTGGTAGGGTGGGAGGCGCAATACTGAAATACCCTTTTCTCTAGCCATCTCATCTACAACAAACTTTTGGTATAAATGTCTTTGTATTTTTGCTTTTTCTAATAAAGTTGCCCTAAGATCTTTTTCCTCAAAAGGAATATTTTTGCTTTTAAACCATTCCTGTATATCTGCCTTTCGTGTAGCTGTGGTTGGCAGCTTCTCCAATGTCCTTGAGTGGTATAGCGCATTGTCCATAACAATTACAGCGCCACTCTCAATTTTTGACAAAATTAACTTGAACCATTTTCACTTTTGTCTATCGCGCTTCTATAACATATTCCCTGTAAATTGAGAGGTCTGGCTCTTATGAAACAGGAAATCCTAGTACAAGAGTCAGGGCTACACAGATGAATGTGTCTTGAAGTGTAAATAAATAAATTATTATTATTATTAAAGTTGAAGGCGTCCATTTCGGAGTGGTCATCTTCATCACCTTTCTTTGCATCAAATATTAATGCAGCATCCATTAAAAACCCTTCACAAACCCTGTGAAATAAAATTAATACAAGTCAATTATTCCGTACCCCCCTATATAATTTCACTGCTGGAAATAGTTCATAGATAAATACTATAACAAAATTTATAACTTTAAAAGTTCGCTTTGCATGCGTTAATTCATAATACAATATAATATGTATTACTTAATTAATAGTCAATAACAATGGGGTGTTCATTTTTTTATGGCGAGGACAGTCCATAAAATACATACCAGTATGACCGATTATAAGTTGGATTTTTTAAACCAGCAGATAGACCTTCCCAATGTGCTTCTTTTGAAGACTTATTATTAGTGTCATGCCATATTAGGCTTTTCGTGTGACCTGTTTGTATGATAAAAGGTTATTAATATAAATACCATTCATTTCACGAACCAATTTTATGAAATTATGTTTAACTGTATAATTAATTATAATGTTATTGAATGCAAAAGGTCATACACTGCTTAGTGCATAAATAGCTGTTAAGAAATTTAGAAGCACTGTACCTTCATTTAGCCAAGTGTCATCTAAATAATAATATATTTTCCTTCCTTTATTCCTTAGCCTTTTTATTTCATGAAGATATTTTAGTCTCCAAAGGACGATCTCCTGCTTGTCTATGACTTCTATGAGTGCACTTTTTCTGCTCCGTTTGATTTATGTGAACTTTAATGTTTATTTAATTATTTTATACAGACTGCTTTTTTTAAAATCTGGCAGAGACTCGTCACTGTTAACTGCTTCCAGCATCTTTTCCAAGGTGGGCTACTCATTATTAAAGAAGAAGGAATGAATTTTCCTGCATATTCCACTAAATGTGATGTCATCAAAATCATCACGTTTCATGTGCTTCTGTTGGGGAGGGGGAGATTGCAGGCGACTTTTTATGTTATACTCTTTGAGAATATTGGACAGAGTAGCCCGAGATACGCCTGTAAATAATAAAATCATGTGCGGAGTTTCTAAAATATAATACATTTTATCACAATGCATGTTAGTTTCAAATATTTTTATAGTAATAATTTTATGAATCATCCTTACCGGCAACATCTGCGATTTTGTTTATCATCTCAGTCCTATAATGAGGAGTATCTGCAGGCCAGGACTCCAATTGCTTAAAAATATTTATCACAGGTTGTTTTTCTACAGCACGCAGCGTTCTCTTTTTTTTTGGGAGACATTATTATTTCGTCGGAGTCAACTTTTGGACCACGGTTTTTTCGCCGTTGGCTTTGGTCAGACTCAGCACTTATATGTTGTAAGCCACTCGGTCCCGCACCGGGATCACTCATAGCTCAAAAAAAAAGTAACGTTTTGTAAAAAAAACCCAATGACAACACTGATAACAATACAATAATAAAGAAATAACTAAATATTATTTATTATTTTAATAAATAACAACAAAATCACGAAAATTAAACAATAACAAACAAAGTATTTACAAGTAAATGACATACATGACAATCTTAGAACATTGTCAAGTCAATTTCACAGACGACATAAACCAGTAAAATTAGAAATCCCCGGCTGTCACAGCTTATGAAGGGATTAAGTAATATTTTAGATTTGGTAGGATTATAGTGAAACAAAAAGCGTTGCAGTATTGTTGACTCCTGCTTCTTTTAGGTTTTTAGCATAGGCACTGTAATTTTAAATTGGAATGAAATAATATATATCTAAATGAAAGCTACTTAATTTCATATGGTTGTTTTTTTAAATGATTACAATTAAGTGTGATAGCTGATATATAAATTCATTTTAATCGATTTGGCGTCAATCGTAACTATAACAAGTTTATTGTACTTTTGTTATAAAGTGTGCATCAAAAATAACCTTTTTTAACTTCTGTCTAATGCTATTATAAATGGAGTATAGTTCCAAATCTTGTACAACGGTGTCAAAAAATCATTCTCTCGGTGGACGGGATATAAGAGCAAAAATATGCTCACGTAGGTACAGTCGACCTCGTAATTGTTTTTTTACCCCAAGATTGAATGTCCCTTGCACGTCAAAAAACGACAAGTCTACCTATTTGTCTATGACTCAGTCCCAAAATTTTACTTTCATCTTTAGCGACGTTTGAATTTACATAAACAATAAATTTTGGGGGTTCCCCATACTTAGAACTGAAACTCATTTTTTTTTTTAATCATCAAACCCATACGTGTGGGTGGGGTATCTATGGATAGGTCTTCAAAAATGATATTGAGGTTTCTAATATATTTTTTTTTCTAAACTGAATAGTTTGCGCGAGAGACACTTCCAAAATGGTAAAATGTGTGTACCACCCCACTTGTAACTTCTAAAATAAGAGAATGATATAACTTAAAAAAATATATGATGTACATTACCATGTAAACTTCTACCGAAAATTGGTTTGAACGAGATCTAGTAAGTAGTTTTTTTTTTTAATACGTAATAAATCGTAAACCACAATTTCCTTTACCTTTCATTCAATCAACTCAAATATAAAAATTAAAAAAAAAATAATAATTTTATAAACATAAACCTTATGCTGTTTACCTATCACAAGCCTCACATATAGTTAGACCTAAATTCCATCATTTAGGTACCTAATTATAATGTTTAATCATTCGTTCATTTCAGCAGAAAGACGTCCACTGCGGACATAGGCCTCCCCCAAGCACCGCCCCTGGGGCCGTTTTTTATGTGTGCTTGTCATTTGGGGGGGGGGGGCTTGCCATAATCGCCACGCTTGGCAGATACGCTTGATAATGTTTACTTATCAATAACTTAATTTAAAAAAAATACACTATTATTAAAACATCGATCAAAGTTACAACGGACTACAAGAACTTTTATATTATGTTACTTGCTGCTACGGAACCCTTCATGGGCGAGTCAGACTCGTACTTGGCCGCTTTTTATTTAAAATCGTATATTAAAAAAGCATCACTTCACGCACGAAAAACTGATGAAAAATAATACTGACGCTCACACAATAAACTATTGAAAAAAAAATCAGGTGTAGATGTCAATCACCGTGAAAATATTTCGGCAAAAATGCTTTGTGTTGAACTAAAAAAAAATCAACCTTTCATAAAAGCCCAAAGCCAATTCGTCAAAGCTGAAAGCTTCAAAGGTATGAATGAAAGCGTCGTGTACTGCCAACTGAAATTACGAGGTGAACAGGCAAATGTTTTGAACGATACAAAGCTTATAATGCAAATGATTTTTTGAACACTGATGAATTTTCAAGAAACCACCGTGAAAGTGTAATGTAATTTTTTCTTTTTTTTTTTGTTTTAAAGTTTCCTTACCTCAAAAGGAAAAACGGAACCCTTGTAGGATCACTCATATGTCTATTTGTCCATCTGTCACAGCCAATTTGCTCCGAATCTACTAGACCGATTAAATTGAAATTTGCTACACATGAATGTCGGTGAATTTTGAATATGAGGCTATCTTTTGGGAAACAAATAAGAAAATTTAAAAATAAGTTTTGCACACTGTGCCGTATGACATATCAAAAGGGGCTTACTTAACAGTAAGCCCCTTTTGATATGTCACACGGCACAGTGTGACATATCAAACACGGCAACGATCTCAAAGTAACCGCTTAAATAAATATATCGTGAAACCTATATCAAAACCACTGTAAAACGATATTATACGCTATCATAAGGAGCCTTATGTCTGAAGACTACCGGACGCAGAAATCCCAACACAGCCTAACCATAAAAACTACTTAATCAGATCAACAAGCGCAGCTGGACTGCTTTCCACTTCATCTTACAAAGTGGGATAATCCACATATATAAAACTTATTAAGCCAACCGCCGCTATATATTTTCATCTGCCATAATAAAATTTGCATACCGAATGCAGCTCACACGGCCAGCGGATTTCCACGTCACATCGCCTATATTTTATTAGGAACATTGCAAATTCGCTTGATTCATATCAGGGAAAAACAAAAGTTTGGTACCATTTGTGTTTGTGGGAAGTAATTAATTTAAATATATATATATTATATTATATAAAAATATATATATATATTATATAATATAAAAATATATAATATATATATATATATATTATAAATAATCAGCCTATAATATTCCCACTGCTGGGACACAGGCCTGAGGGGGTTGTAATCTACCCCGCGGGCATAGTGCCCAGTGCAGCAAATGTCACATGTCTAAGAATTTTTGGTTCTAGGACATCCTCCCGATGATGTGAAATGAAATGAAATCGTTTATTCTGTAAACAGGATATTGGAACACTTTTACACGTCATATGAAAAAAAATAAGCTAGATGGAGTCGACATTTCCTATCCGACTACCCCTGAGAAGAAATGGCGAAACAAACTCAGGGGTCAAAGTCCAGACATAGTCTTGGTCAGATCATGTGAGGACCATGTAGATCCGTGTTTGAAATGGTCTTTTGAGGAAAGAACCACACAATTTTGAGTGGACCTGTCCAGTCAGTGCAAGCATTTGTCAGTAAATGTGTAGCTCAACTTCTTCTCCTTCTCTTTCTCTCTCTCTTCTTCTTTGTCTTGGTATTGGGCCTAAACACGTAGCAGGTGGCCCCACGGATCCGTCATTTTCGTATGTTCAACCGCCGGGCAGTAGCCCACCAGACACAATACCCGTCTGGTCGGAGGAGCCTCCCTTTTCTATGGAGGAACTGACCTTTATAACAGGGTGTAAATTTCACTCATACCTCTGAACTGGTGAACCCGACGTGATCTGAACCGGCAACCTTCTGATCCTTCTGAACCTCTACACAGGATAAGTTTTTAACCAGCGCGCAATATTTTTTTGCTGATTAAGTATTCACACACATTTCCATTATTTGTACAATATATATATTTTTTTGGTCTATTTGAAATCAGCAAAATAATTATGGATACAAACTATTCGTAATAATATCAATGGGCGAGCGCATAGCTGATAGGTGACCACTGACCGCGCCGCCGCCACCGATGCGTTGCGCGACCTGTATCCATTATACCAGTTTCAAAATTAACATCTTTCGTTAACGATAACTTATTTTTTTTGTACTTAGACATCAAAATACGAAATAGGTGTATAATAAAACACGTTTAAGTTTAATTTGTCAAAATGTGCGTACCGATTATAAACTTTTCCTGTATAATTACTAAATTATATTGGTATTCGCAGGTGCAGCGTTCGGTCCTTTGACCCGAAAAGGAAGTTAATCCTGATCACCTTTTGAGGGTAACGTATTCAACAAGGAACCCTTATAGTTGCGCCATGTCCGTCAGTCTGCCTGTCTGAGGCTTAACTCAGGGACTCTTAGTACAAGCAAGCTGTGGTTTATTTATTGAGCAAGACACACCAACGACATATTTACAATTATAGTAACAATAGGTAATCACGAGTGCAAATACATTACTTATAGGGGTAACGTATCTTATTCGTGCGAGCAGAAGTTGTATTAAACTAACTGGTGAACATGATTTGGACATTGTCAATACCATTGTTTCTTGGCTTAAGCAGTTGTTGGTGAAAAGCTTTTTTACGGAAAAGTAATTATTTGCGTCTGAATTATTTTTAGCTTGTGTCAATCGATCGTGTTATTTTGTTTCCTACTTTATGTCATAGATATTTTGTACCGACCTTATTTGTTGTCTCTTTTGTGTCAAGTGTTTATCAGTGCAAACTTGTAAATGGCCTTCAAATGCATAATGTATAAGAACACTGTTTATGTTAGCTGTAAGTTTCCCGAATAGAATAAAATAAAATAAAATAAACGAGCAATAGTCAACCAACTTACATTTACAGTTGGAATGTATGGGAAAACATGTATTCCAACTACAATGTTAAGATTGTTATTGGGGTTTTGTCCCAACTACAGATCCCTTCATTATGCGTGGTCTTACATGCACTTGGCCGGATTTTCTCCCTCCAATAAATATAAATCCTAAAGTAACATCATCGCTCAACTTTTCAACAAAAGTTGACTACTTCATCAAATCGCAGTGCCGAAATAACTCATATCCCTTCAAACTAATAGTTTTATGTCCAAATCGAACATCCTCTAGATTGATGCCACATCATCCCTACATACATCACTGAGTATACGCCATTTGTTATAATTCTTTATACAGGCTGATGATAACTTACGAAAAATATTTAACTGATCCTCTTAAAACTTTTTTCACTTTTTAAATAATTGAGCCTCTTTTTAAGTTACTGGCCTTTTCTCACAGTTTCATTGAAAAAAATGTTTACTTACATATAACCAAACTTTCTTCAACATATGTAACACAAAAAAGTGACCACATAACTTTATGCAACATGTAACCAAAACCAAAAGGCTGTTTTGTATTTTATAGACAAATCACTTTTATTAAATCAAGTTAACTTTTATAGTCTTGTCAAACTTTGATTATTCCTGAAATAGCCGAAATAGTTAGGCCAAATATTTCTTTCAGTGTTGTCGCAGTAACTAAGCTAGGGTACCCGACTAAACGGGTTACGTTAGGATTTGTGACCACGCGCAAACCGAATTGGTTGCTGTAACTAAACTAGGACACCGCGACCAAATGAGTTAGGCCAGAACTTGTGATGTGCAGTTACCAGTAATTTACTCAAGTCGAGTATTTTCCCAGTACACTGAAAGAAATATTGTAATAGTTACTTGGCTATTTAGTATTTTTATGTCCCCAAAATAAGAATTATTTGAGGTTCAAAAAAAGAGGCGCAATAATTATAATTTAGTGTTCAATTCTATTTTTAGGAGCCCAAAATAGGAATTATTAGTGGTTCGATTTAATGCCTTAATATTTCCGAATTTCCGAAGAAAATGCTTGTATTTTTTTATTGGAAAGTGATTGATTGCTTTAGATTAATACGTGGCAAGATAATACCTAATGTTTGGAAATAGAGAGCTGTCTTTTGAATAAAATTCAAGAGCCTACTTGGTAGAAGTCGTCTCCTAAGACTCTTTAGTGAAGGATAGTGAATAAACGGATAAAAGACCTAGTAGGTATTTTAAATATTTTGGGTGGCCATAAGGACCAAAAAATACTAGATCAAAAAGTGATGGCTGGAGTGAAAATAACCGGCCAAGTGTGTGTCGGACCACGAACAATGAAGGGTTCCATAGTTGGGATGAATTTATCCCAAGAACATTGTAGTTGAAAAACATATTTTCTCATACATTCCAACTGCAAATGTAAGTTTGTTCGCACAATAATGACAGATTTACCATGTTATTTTAAGAACATAGACTTCTTACAGGTCTATAAGTGAAAAACTATTTTCTGTATTTTTGCAAAATTTAAGGCTCAGAAGTTTTGGAGATAAGGGAATGGTCAATTTTCATATATTTTCTTAAATAGCTTTAAAATTATTTAAACAAAATTGAGACCCACACAGTAAGCCCTTTCAATTGATACGTCACACGGTAAAATTTGTAAAACTTAAAAAAAAACTTCTCCCAAAAGTGACCCCCATATTTAAAATTAATTTATTTACGTTACACATTTGTGTTTGGGTCACAGAAATTCATATGTGCACCAAACAACTTAATTGGTCCATTAGATTCGGAGTAAAATTACTGTGACAGACGGACAGACAGATAGACAGACAGACACACGAGTGATACACATAAAACGGCTCTATTTAACAAAAGCTTCTTTGGCATTGCATCAAAAATATACAACAAAATACCTATTGACATTCTGAGCACTAAAGAACTTCCAGTGTTTAAAAATAAATTACGTAACTTTTTAATTGATAAAGCATACTACACGATCCAAGATTTCTTGATTGATTTGTTGACCATGTATTAATTTCACTGTATATACCTAATAATAATTTTACTGTATTTTGATATTTTGACATTTATAATAACTAAATTTGACATGTAAAATAATTTTAAATTAAATGCCAACACATAATTATTGTATGCCAATTAGGCAGGACATATTGGAACTGAATTTTTTTGTTAAGACCTGTAACAAACATATGCCCACAATAAAGATATTTTGAATTTGAATTTGAATTTGATCTTATAGGGATTCCATTTTTTCATTCTGATGTACGGAACCATAAAAATCAGTTTAAAGTTTTAAATATGTTTATACGGTGTACGATAAAGTGTTTTTTTAAATAAATACAAAAGACAAGCGAAAGCAAGATATCCAAGTTACATAGGGCAAAGTGAAAAATGAGTCTTTATTCGTGCTTCTGCTCAATTTTTTTTTTTCAGCCTGTATATTATGACACGGCATTTTCTCCGTAAGCGCCAACATATACACGGAAACCACGAACCCTATAAAAGGAATTTCAATCCCGACGCATAACACATGAACACAAAAGCTCGTCTCCCTACAAGCAATTCAATCTACACGTATTTACGAGTCTGTTTACTTCACAAAGAATAACAAGCTAGTGTCAATAACCTGTAAAATATTCTATTCCGTAGCAGACTACTTGAGTGAAGTTAATGCATTTTCACGCAGTACTGTTAAGATTCTCATAATCTAGCGTTTTCTTCAGACTTCAGTACAAATTAATTGTATTGGCCAACCGTGAGTAAAAACTCGTAAAATTGGTCCTATGGTTTATGAGTTGAGCTCCTTATGGCTCAACTCATAAACCATAGGACCAATTTTTCTACTTAAGTGGTTGGAGGATAAAAGTTCCAAGTTTTACAATTGTTTTGTTGTTTGTGTACTAATACTAGCTTACAAACCAAATTTCAGCTTTTTTTAATTTATTTTTTATTCTATTAGAGTTTGCTCTTGAGTTTAGTCTAGGTCTGGATGACAGAGATAAAGTCTACGATGGAGTGAGCTTACCCAGAAGAAGCCTGTTCACTCTCACTTTGAATAGATTAGGGTTGTATGCGTTTGGAAACACAGACGCAGGCAGAGAGTTCCACTCCTTTGCTGTGCGCATTATAAAAGACGTTTGAAAACGCTTAGTGCACTTAGTGCTTTCTAGGACTTCAGGAAGTACCTTAAGAATTTTTATGATCATCAGTGAGTGAGTCAGTGCCGAAATCGGGGTTTTTTAGATATCAATAAAATCTAAAGTATAAAAGCTATGCAATTGAAACTTAATACGTTTAATAATTCTAATATTGACATCATATTTCGAGAATTTTGTTTCTCTGGTATAATCCAAAACCAAGTTACTTACTTCAAAAAAACGACGAAGCGCTTCGAGAAATGGCAGGTAGTGCCCTTGCGCTTCGCTTGCCGTGCCCCCAGATTTCATTTCATTTCAGCGCTGCGCATTGTTATGAGTCCACTGGCCAGTTTCCGAGTTCCAAGTTGGCTCCTCAATTCAGAAATCTGAATTGAGGAGCCAACTTAGAACTCCTGTAACTTTTTAAGGGTTTTACTACAAATTCCAGGATCGGGCCCACAAAATCGGGTAATTTACTAAATATTAACAATGGCTCCTCAAACCTTAGGGACACAAAATTCAAACCAAGTATCTGGTTAGTAAATCAACTGTCATAATTGCAATAGATTTCATACAATATGATGATTTTATTTTGGGGTTAAATATAATGACTACCATAAAATGTATTCGAACACCAAATGTAGTAAATGATCCCCAAATCTTAGCGAGCAAATTAATGCGCTATTTCTACCAAAATAAACCACTGTAATTGCCATAAAATGTAGGCTTATTACCAAATAAAGTATTATGATGAAAGAAAGAAAGAAAGAAAAATGTTTTATTTGGGACACGCACAAGAAATACAAACAGTAAAAAAATAAAACATGAGCATTTAAAACTAACAAAATTTATATTGTAAACCTGTGCGAGGCCAAAAAGGCCACTATCTCAGCATAATGCTGCGATATTAAAAAAATGAATACCGCAGCGCTGGTATTCTGATAGGGCCCGCAGTAATGCCACGGACACACCTACGGAAATCTATAAGTCCCACTAGGGGATTAAAAAATAAGTGGCAATAAAATATAAATTATATATAAGGTTAGGTTAGGTTAAAACTGTGACCTCCTATGCCAAAACGGACAAGATTATTATAGAAAAATATGGAAATAAAACAGGCTACCCGAAACTGAACTAGTTAGATGATATTAATTTAAGAAAATGCAACTAACTAAAAAAAAACTGTTTAGAATTTACATTTTGGCACATTTTATTTTGCGTAATTGCTTAAATAGGATTGCGAGATGTTAAAACTTTGGTTACATAATTTTATAATAAAATGTGGGTTTAATTTTGGTGATCGTATACTATTTTTGTCTCTATGTTACTATATTTGGTGGTAAGTTAAACATAAGCCTTTTACTTTTAATAGCAGTAACCAAAAGACGGGGGGTGGATGACCCACATAAGCGAGGAAGACCTGGATGAGACTCACAGATCAGGGAAGCATGACATAAAAAGGAGGAGGCCTATACTAAGTAGTGGGTGGAAAAAGGCTTCCAATGATAATGACGATGAACTAACCATTGTCCAGACCAATGATAGCAAAATCTACACATGAAATTGATGCCTTGTTAGTTTTCTGACCAAAATTTAAAACGGAACTTTATAGTATAACGTTTATGATATTAAACATCTATAGTCCTTTATCCTTGGGAGTAAAACCGTCTCTGATCGGTGATGCTCCAAAGTATATATTAAAAATATTTATTTGACTTGTGAATATATTATACAATAATATATTACTTTAAAATATTTATATATTAAAATATTATGTATATATCATTCTAATAAGAATAATAAGCATAACATAGCATATCGCAGGTATGCTGGAAGAGATTTCATTAGAAATAAGCATCACCTTTGTATGTATTTTTCTGTTCCTTTCTTCTTGTCTGTTTGTGTGTACATAAATTGTTAAATAAATAAATAAATAATAAGAAAAATATATTAATTTATTTAATTCTATATTTATTTATTTATTGGTATTCATTAATTATAAATTCTTTCCATCATGATGACGCACCATTTTCGATGTATCTGCCGGGCGTTACGCGACGGCCAACTTTCTATTTATTTATTTTTTTAATCACACGGAATCAGATACAGGTGAACATACCAAAAATGTGTTTCCAAACACCCTGTACGCGCGCCTATAGTTAATACAGTATAGTGCTCGACAGGATAGCGTCAGCAATAATGCAATACATAAGTCTTCCCGCGTAAACAAGCGCGCCCATCAATAATACCATAAATACTTACTCGCTTTTACCGGGTAATGTTGCTAGCGAACGTGCGTAGTCGTTGGTTGATGTGGAGAATCTATGGGGGTTTGAGTTTTTTTTTTTAAAGTAAAAACTTCTTTAGGCGCGTTGAGCACTTTTTGAGTGAACAAAAATCATGAAACTCCCGTCATCGTCACCGAACGCTTTCCATGAGCTATATATATACTATGTATGTATTTTTGGGTGAACAAAAATCATGGAACTCGCGTTATCGTCACCGAATGCTTTCAATGAGCTATACATATGTAGAAAAGAACAGTTATTCCAAAGTTTTGTGTTTTCACTTCTGTTGGCAGTCCTTATGACTGCCAATATTTTTTTTTTTTTTTTTTTCTGGTTTTCACTAACGTATATCCTCGTGAGGCCGACGCGCCCTTTAAATACCCAAAATAAAGATGGCGACTCAAACCCACAGCTTTTACGGGATGAGTTCGTATTAAAGCCTACTAGCCGTTTAAATGGACATATTACGAAATCATTCATATTTTTTTTAAATTAGGCTGAAATCTTTAGATATTTCTACCAATTTCCGGACGAAAGGACGGATTTCAATATATTATTTGATTAAAAGTCATTCTAACCTAAAGGTCATTCTGGCGGACAAATTATTGACTAATTTTTTTATATAAAACGGCATCTATTTATTATCATAACTATGCCCTGAAAGTCTCACTTCAAGCTAATAACTCTAACATGTCAAATTTTCAACAACAAGTCTCGGGACTTAAGCACTATAAAATTTTTGTCCATTTAAACGGACTGTTCGGTTTTAATGCGTAATGAACCCAAAATGTGTCTGGGTCTCACGAGGTTAAATAAATAAATAAATAAAGATTTATTGAATGAAATCCACATTTTCAGAATACAAAAGATTAAAAGGAAAGACATCATAAAAATCAAAAGCTTCTAGGCTTACGATACGACTAAACACAAAATAAAAGAATACCATTCCCTAAACAATGACAGCCAAACCGTTACAATTTCAATAGAAGTCTATCAGCGAACAATGACTGACAAGTGCCGTACAATCGCGCGCAAAAGTGACAAGCCGCGGCCGGTACAGTCGAGCACGAAATCGCTTTTGTACCCGACGCGTAAACACGCCCTGACATATTGGTACCTAGTATTCGAATTTCGACCTTATTGGAACTATCGATCGTTTGCTTCAAAGTTGCCTTTTTCAGGGTTACTTACCCAAAGAGTGCCAACGGGACCCTATTAGTTTTTAGGCCTTTCTTCTCCATAGGAAACTACAATGCTTTGGAATGGACAACTAGCTTCATCTTTCTGACTAACCGACCCCTTGACAATTCAAAAGTGCCTGTAATTGGTTTGAGTTTTATTACTAAGGCTCTGCTCTCCGTTCGTCCATCCCTCCGTCCGTCTGTCACAGGGCTGAATCTTTTGAACCGTAATAGGTAGATACTTGAATTTTTACAGAGTGTGAACTACTATAGCCGCTATAACAACAATTAAAATAAAACAACATTAATAATAAAGGGACCCCCAAGGATACAAAAACATGTTTTTCTTTTTTCTGCGTTTCTTGTCCGTTTTTTATTTTTTTCTCTAAAGTATTTTTTAAATATTTTCTGTTCAATATTGTACAGTGGTACAGAATCCTTCGTGTGCGAGTCTGACTCGCACTTGACTGCTTTTCTCAACGATAAAAAATGTTATCCGGTACATTTTAGATGAGTATTTATTTCTAAGTCTGTCTTTTGTGACTTTGTTGGAGCTGTATTGTGTGGCACCCACACAAAGCTTTATATTGATAGTAATATAGAAAATTCATGAGACTTTATTGTCTCGGTTTTTATTTATCGGGCAGGGAAGTTATTTTTAAGGTTCTGTAGCCAACAAGGAACACTATAGTTTCACCATGTCTGACTATCTGTCTATTTCACGGCTTAGCATATAGACTCTTAATACTAGAAAGCTGTATTTTGGGATGGGTATACACATTTATCACGCCGACAAAGTGGTATAATAAAATCCACCTTACCTCCATGCATGTAAAGTGGGGATGATATTTTTTTTCGCATATACCATCTTCAGAAGTAGGTCGTTGCTCAGGAAAATGATGTGACATCAGACGAACCACTCGTCATCAACACTGAGTTTGCCATAGAATCTATATGTCACAAATAGGTGCTTGAAAGAAGAATATAATTGTACCTAATTTACTGACAACAACTGTCATCTGATCTTACCAAGTCTTACCAAGGTAAGGCTGGTTGTCACAATACCCGAAAAGGGTATTGTGTTACCCAGTAGCGGGGTTGTAGAGGTTAGATTGGCAGTCGCTTTATGTAAAATACTGGTATTCAGCTCTATTCAGTTAGACTGGAAGCCGACCTCAAAATAGTTGGGAAAAGACAAGGCAGATGACGATGATCTGTATTCTCAATCAGACTGATGAATTTGACTCGCTGGTTTGGCAAGTATTTGTGTTTACGCATACTAATGAAACCTATTTCGTATCAGTTCCATTAAAAACACCCAAAAACCAAAATCCAATTAAACAACTCAACTAATTAACTCCAATGACCGAATGCTCTCTAAAATTACGCGCCGAACACCAACAAAAACCGGTTTGTCTATTAGACTAGCGTTTACAGAAACCGGATTGAACTGGTTCTATCCTGTTTGCGAAAGTGGTAATTACCGGTTCAATTTACGTGAATGCTTTACATCGTGCGGTCAGTTGGCTGGTTTTGGAAGTATGTTTCAGTCCTTCACAGGTAATTAGAAAACGATTCCCTGTTTGTCTATGGAATTTGAAAATGGAATGGGTGCCATTTTGTGCTCTCTAAATGACTTGGCAGCTTTTAATTATTGGCTTGAGGGACTTTAATATAACAGCGGGTTTGTATAGTGGACTTGTAATTGCCCATACATATTAAAACTGTTATTTGAAAATATTGTAACAGCTTATTATTTTTTAAATAAAGAATAACCGTGGAGTTTCTTGGCGGCTTTTCGACGACCAATCGGAACCGTTCACCTAGCTTCTGACGTTTTATAAATGCCCATGTACATAAGTTTATGTGAAATAAAATATTTTGATTTTGATGCTTCATCATTGTTGACAACAATTCCCACTAAATTGAAACTTCACTAAGGTTGAAATTATCTAACTGCCACATAGACAAATATACCTTGTCGTTTTATGATGTGCAAGTAACATTAATCCTTATTCTATCATATGTCAGGAACAGTTACTTTCAACTGAAATGCTTCAACTCAGCCTATGGCAGTCCACTGCTGAACATAGGCCTCACCCAGGCTGAGCCATAACACCCTGTCCGCCGCCTTCCGCATCCAGTCTGACCCAGCCACCTACTTAAGATCGTCGGTCGATCTAGCTGGGGGGCATCCCATACTACGCTTGCAGAAACGTGGTCTGCGAACCAGGACTCGTGCTCCACCGGCCATCGGTTCTTCGACAAATACACTACACAGCACACAACAACACTAGCTCTTGAATGCTTATCACATAATTATAACAGAAGCAATCTGCTAGACCTATCAAATTTTGGAAACGACTGTGTCCGGATTCTTGGCTTGGTACCTTATCGCCCGCCGCCTGAATCCTGCTTTTTGAAGTAAAAACTTCTTTAGGCGCGTTGAGCACTTTTTGAGTGAACAAAAATCATGGACCTCGCGTCATCGTCACCGAACCCTTTCCATCAGCTATATGTATACTGTGTTTATGTGTTCTTTTTGGGTGAACAAAAATCATGGAACTCGCGTCATCGTCACCGAACGCTTTCCATGAGATATATGTCGCACCTTTAGTATTATAGAGACCTAATTTCTTCAGAAGTTGAAAAACATCACCAAATTAGGTTACTATAATAATATGTATTATAGTGACCTATATTTGAAATTTTAAGATTTCAACCTTTCTAAAGAACATCACCAATGAGGTCATTATAATATTGTGAATTAATTGATGATGTCATTAACTGATGATGTGATTGATGATTTCAAATAAGGTCTCTATAATTGGCTTAGTCGTTAAATGCCCAATTCGTAAAATGCCCAACAGCTTGAAAAAGGGCTAATTCGCTAAATACCTAGTTCTGAAAATACCTATTTCTGGAAATGCCTAATTCTTAAAAATCCCAATTCTCAAAAAAAACTATTCTTAAAAGGACCAATTCTTAGAAAGCCAAATACTTAAAAAGACCAATTCTTAAAAAGACATTTTTTTTGCCAATTAGATCATTCGGATAATAATATATAATTCTAAAGGTGCGATGTATACTGTTTATACATGTGTACTTTTTGAGTGAAAAAGTTTCACTTTTATCAGCAGTCCCCAAAGACTTTTTTTCTAAAGAGGCAAGTCAATACATTAAAAGTGAGATTGAGAGCAGTGGTGGTCCTGTGGTAACAGCCATGACTTACGAGTTGAATGTAAGCCGTAGGTTCGAACTCAGACAGGCGCTTTACTTTGTGTAAATTATATAATCACCACTGCTCTCAAAACGGTGATGAAAAACATGGTGAGGAAACCGGCATGTCCTAGAACCAAAAAATCGAAGACTTGTGACATCTACCAACCCGAACTAGGCCCGCGTGTGAACTATGGCCCACTCTCTCTCACCGCAAGGAGGACTCCCATCTGGTTCTGTTAGATGACAGTCTGGCGCATTCATTAACACGGCCTCCAACCGCGGATTTAATTTGATCGGTCCACCTAATCGGTGACCTCCCGCATGGTCTATTACCTTCTACTCTACCCTACACCACTAGACGCTCTATGGAGCCATTATTCCGCTTCGAGACATGACCAAAGAACTTCAGTATTCGAGACTGTTGATAGACGCTGTTTGATGCCGAGTTCTTGGAGTATGAACACGTTTGAGCGGAATTCTGTCAACGAGATCCGCTTGGGATCTTCTCCAGCACCACATTTCTAGAACATCAACTTTTCATCATAATTTTCCAGTTCTCGTAATGTCAGAGGAAGGAATATGGGGAATACGAGTTTCCGAAACCATTCCTGGTTTTGTATAACAACCCCCCCCCCACAACCCAATGCCCAATGTCCCTATGTAACAGTTATATATTTTATATCTGTACATTTTATGGTGTAACTACATAATAAAGAGTATTCTATCTATCTATCTATAATTCAGCATACGTTTTTTATTGGATGAAGGCATACCACATGGGTATTTCCGCATGCCTACGATTTATCTGCGTTGGTTTTTGCAACGCAGATAAATGGTAGGTATGTGGGAATACCTTTCCACTACTATCATGTCACGGCAAACAGCGGATATGTAGTTAACCTCTACCTAAACATTTTGTTGACCCGTCAGGGAAAAATATCCTGACGTTTTGTTGGCAGGACAGGACGACATTCATCAACCGTCAAACAACACGTCAAACACACTGTTTGTCACTTTATTACTCTGTCGAACATTCTCGGCAATGTCAACAATATAAACCTTGGCAAACCAACGCAATGCTGACGACGCTTCACCGCAATGACGACAGCCTTTCCATGACAAATTACTACCAACATTACAGACCCAAACAAACAATGCTACCAACTGATATGTCTCCAAGAAGTTTTTATTTTATTTATATTCCAAAGCGTATTATGGTACCGTATACTAACAGTCCCGAATAAATATACAAGTTGTGCGCACAGTATATCAAAGAAAACGCGGTTTTAAGCAAAATACTCATATTAATTCTACCTGAACTTTCAGCAACTTTCTTACCCCTGGCTTTCTTCATTAAGGAACTTCGTGAAATGTTTGTTCCCCTCATTGTTTAAATATAATTCATTTGGATGATTAAAATTTTGTTTCAGTTTATTTATTTTGCGTATGTGATGTTTAACTTTGGTTTGGCTCGCCTGTTATTTTAATGAGTGCTCTCGTAACAATGTTATACGAGTATCACAGTTTACTTTTAACTCGACATTGTTTTCACTGACAGTAGTATTATACGCCGTTTTGCTAGCTTTAGCATGTGAATTCATTTGCGAGTTTCTGGTTTTCGAATTCATATAATTTTCTCAATTTTACTTAATGTGCTGCTGAGTGACATTTGTATCTATCTCTATAGAATAAGCATAAGCACAATCAGCCTTTAACCTCTCGTATTACAGACATAATTAAAAACCCATTGTGTCTCGCGTAGATCTACGTTCCGAATATGTAGGGTTAATGTTCCCACTGCTGGGACACAGAAAGTGGGAGGGAGTGGGCCAAATCCAACACGTGGGCTCAGTATGGGCTGGTAGATGTCACGTCATGGATTCGAATTTTTGGATTATATCAACATTATAAAAGCTTGTCAATGATTCAGATATCCGTTCCAATTAATCGTATAAATGCTGACATTAAAACAAAAATAGGTCAACATCATAATGATTTCATTGTAATTACTGATCCCTACCGAGTACTTATACGGTAATCATTGCGACGTCATCAATCAATCACTGATTAATCATTAAGCAATAATTTTTTTATAAATAAAAATGAAATGCTGTTCAAGCTGGAAGTTGAGAAAAGCTGGATCAATTTGGCTGTTTGTTTTAAAATGTTTAAATAATACTCCGTATTAGGTTGTTATGTAAAGAAAAATTGGAAAAAAAATCAAAAAGGAATTTTTACTTTTGGATAGGACAACGTCTATTGGGCCAGATATTTAATAATAATTACTATTACGCATTAGGGCAAGCTGTATTTAGCATTTGACTGGAATAGCTGGAATATATTAAAAAAAGTATATGTGTATCAGCTCCGACGCCTGACTAGAGTTTACTCTATAAGTCTATATTAAATATGTCAGAGAAACGGTAGGTTTCTCTCGTTATCATCAGCCATATTTTAATTACTGTGGGCGTATTGTGGGTAGTGTTGGTTATTGCGCAATACAAAAACCGAATTAAACTCAAAAGTCATTTACTCAAGGTAGGAATCAGCACTTTTAAATTACATAAGACAGTTCGTCAAAACGCCCGCCCGTCACCTTTTTATAGTGCTTTCGCTGGGAAGAAGTAGCGGAACAAACTTCCCAGCAGCATATCTGTCTGTTCAGTTAGAAGAACTTGATTCAGTAAAGTAATGGGTATGCAAAGTAATTAATGTTGGTACACAACACAACTATACCGAATGCGCAACAGTTTATAGACTTCTTCACTGCTTGACCACCACCGATGAACTTCACTTGTCGAATGTGCGGCGATCACTTGCCACCGGTCGAACGTTATGTTATAGACTCTGTCATGCGCCGCTGAACAGCACTGGCGTCCTGATTAGTCAAGACTCGATGGCGCGAACTCCACCAACTCCATCGAACGCCACTAGATGGCGCTGGCGTACCGGATACAACCCGTCTCCAACAAATATATATTTATATAATATAATACATACAAACTTACATACGTCAGCTATCGTGCAGCATACCCTGTACATTTCGGCTGTATACAAGTATACACGTACATGATTTCAATCCTCACAAAATCACCATACAATACATACGATTTTAAAGGAAATATTTATCCGTTGCTTCAGGTTTGAAAAATTCGCAACATAAATAACGCAATGATTTTGTTGAACTTTCAAAATGGATGACTTTACCATTGTGTGTTACGTATTTAACTCGCTGAGGATAGATATAATGAGATCGTTCAAAATACAACAATTGCCATCAGGCCCACCAATACCTACAAAGCTGTTATGTGCTCCTAGTACATTTAAATCACACTAGAAACCTACCATCTAACTTTAAATAATACAATAAGCCGGCCCATCCGACATTACATCACCCCAAGATACCAGGAAAACATAATTATGTAGGTACAATATACAACATATTGTATAAGAGAATTAGCAAACACTCACTCAAGTATTTAGAAGGGCTCTTAGCCTAGATCTACGGCCTTCCTCGAAAACAGCCCTGCCGTTCTCCATAAACGGCAAACTTTGTGAATTGTCAAACAGTAGTCATTGTTCTAAAATTGCGTTGAACAAGTACTTAATTGTGAGTTTTGCCTTCACCCCGTCCATTCACGATAAAACTGTTTGAGCCACGACCATTTTGTTAATGAAAAATGTTTTTTGAACTTCTAAAAGTGAGATAAGGTCCGCGTTTGCTTCTAGTTTTACATATTCAGGAGATCAAGCCATTAATTAAGCATTTTAATTGTAGTTCGTCCGGATGAGACTTTGCTAAGCGTATTAAGTTAGGGTGCTCACTTCTGTTGTATTTTTTGTGTTTTATACGCTTCGTTGAAGTTGTATCTTTCTTAATTACAACAAATCAACTGTTTTAATAATATAATGGAAATTGAACCGAAAATCGAAACAATTTTACCATCAATTCTAGTCACTTATTCTTTGTTATTGCAAAGTATAAGTAAAACAGGTTTGCCGCTATCATTATCATAATAATAATAATAATAACCCCACCGCCGTATCTCTACGTTGACGTCGTGGTGGGGCTTGCGCGCTACGAACTCTAGGTCTGTGCCAGTAGAATTTACTTTGCCGGAACATGTCTAGAGTAAGGAGCCAGACCAAGAGAGATACAGAAACCCGCAGGGCAGCATTTGGCGAGCTGTTGGGCAGTTGCAACCCCACGGACCCTATCTCCCGAGAGAAGTCATGTTCCTCATCTCTGGCTTGCCTTTATTGGCCGGCTGGAATGAACATTGAGGAGGAACTGAGCTCCCACCTCATTCTTGCCTTTATTGGCCGGCTTGGGTGGAGATTCGCAAGAGTAAACGTGCTCGGAGGAAGGAAGTATTCCAGTTAGTGCTTAAGGATCTTGACCATCTTCCGGGCTCTGGGATTGTTCTGAGAGCCGTGGAATACCTCTCCACTCCTCGAGCACCTCAGTATATGTTGTCCGCTTGTCGCTACGTCACTATGTGCTAGCAACCGTTTTCGGGGGCTTATTATTGAGTGAGCAAGTCACCCCCTTCCATTTTATCCATGTATAATAAAACATTGATCAGGCGGGGGCCATAGTCCTTCCATAGTTTTAGGTAACCAGTCCATTTTAACCACCCAAACCCATAGTCCAATACCTTTGTTTCCATAATATCTTGCAATAGTCCTAGACCAACCGGGGGTTGTCCTTGGGTGCTCTTGCATAGTGCGTACAGGGATAATCGACGGTCGGTGCCTCATTTAATTAAAATGCGTCTAACATTTAACATGCGTCCGCGAGTTGGCTTCGGCCCCTCGTACACCTTCCAAAGGTCCGGGACCCGAGGGTCCCGAGATATATAAAATATATAAAAATAATAATAAAGACGAAGACGAAGTTATCTTGACGAATAACTCATCATTTCAGCCGAAAGTCGTCCACTGCTGGACATAGGCCTCGCCCAAGCACCGCCACCTCGACCGGTTCTGTGCTTCCCGCATCCAGCAGATTCCTGCGGCTTTTATAAGATCATCGGTCCACCTTCTGGGAGGCCTTACAACGCTACGTCACGACGTCTACGTGACGAAAAACTACCAGGGACATAATTACCATGAAGGACGGGATGGTTGACGTGTGTCGGGCATGCCACTGCCCAGGTGAGTCCATCAGACTCATTATCTCTGGTACTTTTCGTCTGGCTAACAGTAAGTACTTGCACAGGCATAACCAAGTAGCCAGTATTATTCACCAGCAACTTGCTCTGAAATATAAACTCGTGGATTCTGAGGTACCGTATTACAAATATGTGCCCGACCCAGTTCTCGGAAATGACCATGTCACGTTGTACTGGGATCGGTTTATCATTACTGACAGGACTATTGTCGCCAATAAGCCTGATATAGTGGTGATAAATCGATTAGCGCGCCGCGCAATGATGTCAATGCTACCATTCCACATGACGAGAACCTCGTAAAAGCTGAGAAAGAGAAACAAATAAAATTAATTAAAAGGTTGGTGCCATGTGGAATGTGAGCTCGGCTATCATTGTGCCGATTATCGTGACAGCGAATGGCCTGATGGCCGAAAGCCTCGACCAACATCTCTCGTGGCTGTTGTTAGGCGGTTGGATCAAAGGCCAGATACAAAAGGCACTACTCCTCGATACGGCTCGCACATCAAGAAGGTTCCTGTCTCTGGAGCCCTAACCACCGGCAGCTTGGACCCTTCTCCCGACAACGGCGGACCACTATTTTTTAAATATTTTTTAATTTTATTTATAACTTTTTTAAGAAACATTTAAAAATGTATTTTATATGGAAAAAGAATCAACGTCATAATAATAAGCCCTTTTATTCTGAACATCTTTGCGTTGTGGTATTTTCAGTAGTTTATATAATGTCTTTTAGTTCAGTGTGCCTTTTGGCAAAGGCATCCTCTAACAATTTCCACTGAGTCCTATCTCTCGCAACTCATCTCCGATTTGACCTGGCTGTGAGCTTCAATTCGTCAATTCGTCTTCCCTTCTTTTATATTGTCTTCTCCTGTTCCTTTTGCCATTTCTGGGGTATCATTCTGTTATAACTTTACTCCACTTATCTTGAACGTCTCTTAACATGTGGCCTGTCCATCTCCACTTTTGTTGGTCTATTTTGGTAAGAATTTAGAGGTATGAGGAACAGGGTGCAAAGTTCACTCATCCTCTATTGGAAAGGTAGGATCTTCCGACCAGACGGGTGTTGTCTGGTGGGCAACTGCCCGACGGTTGATGGTGGAATGTTGTTTATATGCTAGTCACGCAGTAAACTTTGATTGCGCGATGCAGGATTTGTGTGACGTCAGGTCTTTGATGCGTAGTTCGCATGTGGCGTTGTAGATGCCGCCACAAGAACATCAATAACTTTTCTCTTTTCCCTAATCAGGGTATTTCGTGTCCTGTTTTGTTTTTTTAATACCATCCATATCGTAATCTTTTGCAAATGTTTCCTACCTCAGACCTTTTGACTCAACTTCATTGAAAGCTGTTTCAATAACAATTATACCTTTGATATCATCTACTTTTCGCCCATCATCACTCTTACCTTCTTCCCCCATTAACTTTAAACATAACCCATAATCTCGCTCTTCCACAAACCAATTGTGACCACCTTCAGCATAATATACCCTATCATCTGAATAGCAAAAGTAAATCCGACATTGTTACTTAACGATCCACATTTAAGGGCTCAAGAACATTATGAACAAGATTTGAATATTTTAATGGCATCAGATTTATCTAGCTTAAAATTTAATTTAAGAGGATTTAGAGCGGCTTACGGCTTACAATAACACACAGGACTTACTGTCGTCATGTTTATCCATCGAGATACAACGTTGGAAGTGTGCTTTAGAGCTTTTTATGTTGTTACTACTTAGACAGGGTTACTGGTAAAACACTAACAACCTTGGAAGACTGTATTACTAACATTATAAACAACAACTTTTGTTCCGACTTTTTATAAACAATTCTTTTAGGTACTAAAAACAAATCTTCAAGATTTTGTTGTTCCTACGCCTCCCGTGCACTGTCGCCCCTGCCTTTTGCACTAGACATGACCGTTTGTTTTGCTTCGCACAGAGTTCGTAACATTTAGAGTGTTAGATTTAAATATTTTGTCACCCAAAGGTCATTAAAGAGGGCTATGCTTGGAGTTTCCCTACGTGATCGAATCAGACATGAAGAGATCCGCAGGAGAACCACGGAAACCGACATACCTCAAAGAATTGCCAAACTTAAGTGGAAATGGGCAGGGCACATTACTCGCAGAAGAGGCCGTTGGGGCTGAAAGGTCCTGCAGTGGCGACCGCGTACCGGAAGACGTAGCGTTGGAAGGCCTCCTACAAGGTGGACCGATGACCTTGTGAAGGCCGCAGGAATCCGCTGGATGCGGAAAGCACAGAACCGGTTGAACTAGCGGTGCTTGGGGGAGTCCTATGTCCAGCAGTGGACGTCTTTCGGCTGAAATGATGATGATATTGATATTTCAAATCCTGAAACCGTTTTTTTTCTTTTAAAAATGCTCTGTAAAATTCCAGAACCTCACTTTACTTAAACTAATATTAACCTCTTTTGTTGATAGATTGTTTTTTTTTTTAAATTAATATAAAATGTTTCACGTTCATTTACTAGAACAATCTGCGTTTAATAACACTCAACGAATATATTAATATTTCATCCCACTCACGCACCCAAATCATTCATTTATCATCGGAACAAATAAATATTGATATATTTGATTCCCATAGCGATGCATCCACTTTAGTTAACTTTTAGAAATTCATTTTCAACTATAAGTGTTACTTCGTATTGAATTTATCCGGCGTTAAGCAATTGATTTAGATTAATAATTATGATAATTATAAACTTGTTGGAGTAGGATTGTCTTCGCAGCTCACTAATCATCTACATTTACTTAGCTACATATAGGTCATCATCATCATCATCATCAGCCTATAGCAGTCCACTGCTGGACATAGGCCTCTCCAATTGCACGTGACAGGTTCTGTATATTTATGTAATAAAATACGAACAATTATAAAGAGCAAGCCATTCCTTTGTTCTGTTAAAAATTAAAACTATCAGTTACTAATTTCAAATAAACAACTGTATCAATTAATATCAAAAGTAAATTATGTACATTATATTCCTTTGTTTTAAAGTAATTCTTAACTGTTGATTCAATACTCTTTAACGGAACTTCCGGTGTGAAATATTATTGTTTGTTACAAATATCTGTAAAGTCAAACTAAAATATATTAATTGCAAACTATGAATTATCCACTTAAAATATAATGTAAGTTAATATGTGATTTAAAAAGGTAAGCTATTATCTACTAGTTTTGTGTTTGTTATAAGTTTATAAGTTGATCAATTGAATTAGACGTTCGGATATAAAAGCGATGGACAGTGCGCTGTCTAGTCGAGTTGCTCGATAGATGTTCAAGTGGTTGGTTCGTCCAGGTGTCACGTAAGTTAAGTAATTTGATATTATACCTTAATTATTGCCTGTTATGATTATGTTGTTGTGTAAAGTATATTATTGCCAATATTGGTAATGTGTTAAATTGTTTAATGGAATACTCATGTTCCTACCTTTATATTATTATAACAATGTTGCTATTAATCTGAGTAAAGGTCCAATAGATAGAATTATCTGTTTTGAGATAACGGTAATTTATGATAGAATACTTAATGCTGTTTCCGTGGAGTTTCTATTCCGTTCTTCTCCACGAAGACCTAGTTTTGGAACGGACAACTAGCTTTCTCAGTAACGTTACCTTGACAAGCCTAATTGAAATAAATGCCTAGTCTTGTCTTTCTGTGCTTTTCTTTATAAAACCCTTTCCCTACACACCATATTCATAGGGACTTTCATACATAGTAAACTACTAGTTACCATTCTGATACACAAAGCTTGCTAATAAAGTGGCTATCAATACCTATAAATGTAGTTTACATTTAGAATCTGACACACGCCATTCAGCTCGATCTCGGCAACTCTCATCCAGCTGCTACCAGCCACCCTGCGAAGATCGTCGCTCCACCTAGCCTGAGGGCGTCCTACCTTACGTTTGCCGATATAGGTCATGCATGTCGGCAATTTAAAAACGTTAATTACTTATATAAGGTTTATCTATTCAGAGACGAAATATTTTAAGAGGAACATCTATAGGTGGTAAAAAAGCCATAACAGCGAATATATTTTTTTTAAATCTAATTGTTTAGTATTTTTACATAATTATTATAATTTTAAAATTGCTTGAGACATTTTGCAAAGGAGTTGCATTTTCCGAAATTTTACTTATTCTATGAACGACCCGCCCGGACTCGGTGACGTTGCGGCAAGAGCGCGGTGAATTTTGATAATTAATCATCATATCAATTAATTGTAAATTTTTTTTTTTTTAAATAATATACTCAGATTAAAAATAAAAACGATTCCATGGCTTCTTTACCACCTGTAGGTGTATCTCTTAAAATATTTCGTGTTTGAATAGATACATCCTATATAAAAGTTAGTCTCCAAGACACTTGCAATCAATAACACAATAAAATAGTTTAAATAAATTAGGTACTTACATCATGGTTTTGTAGTACAGTGGCCTGCACATCAATTTAAACGAAACTGGTGCCGATTCTCTTGTACATCGAACTAAACTAACAAAACTATCACTAAAATTCCTTACTTTTGGCTATGAGAATCTTAAAGCTATTCTGCAAACAAAATTCTCTAAGTTTAAAAATAACTTTGACACAACTAAAATCGAATTTGACAATCGCGACTCCACGTGGTATTATTTTTTTTTCTTTTGGCTTCACAACGTTGTACTTGTTTGCCCTAACCAATGAATATTTTTTAGAGCCGGAACCGTTCGCTCATGGAAAGCGTTCGGTGACGATGACGCGAGTTCCATGATTTTTGTTCACCCAAAAAGTACACATACACAGTATACATATAGCCCATGGAAAGCGTTCGGTGACGATGACGCGAGTTCCATGATTTTTGTTCACCCAAAAAGTACACATACGTACATATAGCTCATGGAAAGCGTTCGGTGACGAAGAGTTCCATAATTTTTGTTCAGCCAAAAAGTGCTCAACGCGCTTAAAGAAGTTTTCATTCCAATGATTTCCTACATGTTGAGTTTTAGTGGTTTAAGCCGTTATTCCCGGCTGTCATTCGTAGAACTTTGACAGTCGTTAGGGGTAGTCTGAAGCCCGAAAGTCTGACAACTAGTCTTACCAAGGAGTAATGTGTTACCCAGTAGCTGGGTTGTGGAGGTCAGATAGGCAGTCGCCCCATGTAAAATACTGGTATTCAACTGCATTCAGTTACACTGGAAAAACAAACAACATAGTTAGGATCTCCAACAAAATATATACACAATACATGACACATAAATATTAGGCAATATCAGTGTTCTCCTTCGCATATAGTCCTTACAAAGAATGACTATCACTTAAAGATGACCTCAAGGTAAATGACAATGAGCAACAAAACTATGAAATAAGAGAAATCATAACCGCCCAAGCTTCGAGTATGAACACGAAACCTTTACAAAAGATCTCACATAAATTGCAGTGTCCGAGATGAAGCTTGGCACTCTCGTTCGTGTAGATAAATTCGATGTTAGAGAAATTGCTGGACAGGAATAACTAAAATTGGAAAAAGCTATAAACGAGTGTATGTTTTTTGGTCTTGTTGATAAAACCCCTCATGAACCTCCACCTATCTTTCTGAACGGTTCTCCTCTCACTAGGGTGAAAAAGTTTAAATATCTAGGGCACATTGTCACCGATGATCTGAAAGACAGCTGAAGTCATAAGTTAGCGCTATTCAAAGCATATTAAATATTGGTGCCGATTCCCTTGTTCACAAACTAAACTAAATTTAAGTTCAGTGCATCTTTTTCTTTCTATTTCATTAAGAAAAGGACAGAAGATAAATTTTAGTTTAGTCCTGTTAAATTAATCAGCACTTGACGTATTTTGACGTAATTTTAGTCGGCAAGTTTTTAATCACGTCTAATTTTGTATGGAGTAGTGACAGGCGCTGATTAATTTGACAGGACTAAACTCAAATTTATCTTCTGTCCTTTTCCTAATGAAATAGAAAGAAAAAGATGCACTGAAATTAAATTTAGTTTAGTTTGTGAACAAGGGAATCGGCACCATTGCCAATCTTTCTACACTAGCAGCCTGTGGGTTAAATATACTTAAAAGGCTTACAACGATCTGCGGGTACAATACAATAACGTATTCAGGATGTTGTTGCGGTTCCCATGTTACTGCAGTGCATCTGCTATGTTTGCCGAAGCGCGTACGGATTACTTTTACGCAATAAGACGCAAGCGTGTGTGGTCGCTGTTGAGCAGAGTACGCGGCAGTAGCAACGACATTCTGAGGCTAGTCTCGAGTCATTATCAGTGTCCGATGCACTCGCTCTGGGTAAGCATCGTGGTTGGGACGGTAAAATAGACATGCTATTTTTAATTGTTATTTATATTTATATTCTCTATCTAACATCCATATCCATACTATCCATACTAATATTATAAATGTGAAAGTAACTCTGTCTGTCTGTCTGTATATTACGTTTTCACGCCTGAACCGCTGAACCCATCGTCATGAAATTTGGCAAAGATATAACCTGGGATATGGAGAAGGACATAGGCTACTTTTTTACGCGATAACCAACATCCACGCGGGCGGAGCCGCGGGCAAAAGTTAGTAGTTTATAAACACCTGTTGTTACTAACTATAATCGATCATGATATCTGAATAATAAATAAAATTATAACGAAGAAAATAAATCTAAACTCAGCAATGATGGAACATATCAGGGATTTGGGGATCAAAGACTTAACATTGACAAAGACAAAACTATAAGCATTATACAACATGTCCCGGAACTAATGCACACCATAAAATACCAATTAGAATATAATGCTATAATCATAATACATGCACTGAATTTTTGCTATTATGTATAAAACATTGTTTATTGATTAAATTACTTATACTGATTATAGGAGAAAATTGTGGTCACATTACAAATAAACGCACGCACACAGGTGCAAACCAAAATGGACGAAACACTTACTCCATTACTACTAGTACATTCTTAACTATTATTAGGTACTTCGTCCATTTTGGTTGGTTTTGACTGTATACCGGAAGTGTGACTGTAATTTACGTAGTATTAATTATTTTGGGGACATTATTACCTATATTAAAAATTACAGAAATAGAGGAGCTCGTGGCTAAGTAATAACAGCCGCACGGGTCGATCCGTCAGGTAAAACTACGCTTGCCGGAGTTGGTCCGTTGATGGGTGACCATCTTTACATACCGAGACTCCTTCGTGCCTAGGAAAGCACGTTGAGCCGTTGGTCCCGGCTGTCATTCGTGAATCTTTGACAGTCGTTACGGGTCGTCAGAAGCTCAAAAGTCTGACAGCCAGTCTTACCAAGGGGTATCGTGTTACCCAGTTACTGGGTTGTGGAGGTCAGATAGGCAGTCGCTCCATGTTAAAATACTGGTATTCAGCTGCATCCGGTTAGACTGGAATCCGACCCCAACATAGTTGGGAAAAGGCTAGGCAGATTGATAAAAAATTACAGAAATCGATTCAGTAAACGATTCTGAAAAAACTGTGGCAAGGCTTTTTAACGGCATATATATTATTTTTTGACGAAGTACAGGACTATGGAGGAAGAAATATTTATTTATTTATTTATGTACACACAAAATACTTGACAGGACAATATATTAACATAGAAGAGCAGAAAGGTACTGCTTATTTCAAAAGAAATTTCTTCCAGCAGACCTGCAAGAGGAACGTTGGATAAGAAATGTAGACACAGTATGTAGAAAAGTTAAGCAAGAAAATTTCAATTAAAACACTTAAAAATAATTATCTTAATAATTTGATTTATAATTTTAACATTTTTAATTTTAATTATAATTTTATTTTAATGGAAAATGGCAATGGCCTATCATGCATGACCATGACCTAATTTATTATTCATTATAAAATTCAATTGCAATTGGCCCAGGAATTCCCAAATGTTCCACAAAAAATCTTAAGTTTGTTCCTGATTTCTACAACAACTTCAATAATCCCGACCTCACAGCGAATACCTCCCTACGTATAGTACCGGACTCACAATTTGTCTTGAAATACAGGCTTTACTGCACCCAACTGGAATGCACAAGTTGGCTACAAAAGAAATCGTTCAGTTACTCTTACCAGATACTTTTGCGATACTGAATGTAAAAAGTACAATGGCGTCTATTAATTTAGCAGTTTCATTTGATAGTTGGAATTAATTGAGTGATTTATTTAAAGGTAAGTCTCTCTATCTTTTTATTTATTTTCTTCTTTTTAGGGTTCCGTACCACTATTACCGACTGCTATGGCTGCAGGATAGATTTCTTATTTAATATGTAAGAAAAACACAGCCATTCGGTATAGAATGCAAAGTATATTGAAAGATAGTGCAAAAAACAACCACGTATCAAAAAAAAAAAAAAAGAAAACGGAACCCTTATGGATTCGTCATGTCTGTCTGTCTGTCCGTCTGTATGTCACAGCCACTTTTTTTACGAATTTTTTGTGAACCGCATTAAGATTTTCACACAAAAATAGAAAAAAAAAACTATAAATTTTGGGGGTTCCCCATTCTTAGGACTGAAACTCAATTTTTTTTTTTTTTATCAAACCCATTCGTGTCGGGTATCTATGGATAGGTCTTCAAAAATGATATTGAGGTTTCTAATATCATTTTTATCTAAACTGAATAGTTTGCGTGAGAGACACTTCCAAAGTGGTAAAATGTGTGTGTGTGTGTCTGTAACTTCTAAAATAAGAGAATGATAAAACTAAAAAAAATGTATGATATACATTACCATGTAAACTTCCACCGAAAGTTGGTTTGAACGAGACCTAGTAAGTAGTTTTTTTTTTAATACATCATAAATCGTAAACCGCAATTTACCTTTCATTCATTATAGATACAGAACCCTTCGCGCATGAGTCCGACTCGCACTTGGCCGGTTTTTTTAACTTACAATGCTTCTTTTTTGTCTTCCTTTTTATCTTGAGTTTTTTAGAGTTCCGTAGTCAAAAAGGTACCTTATCGTTTCGCTATGTCCGTCTGTCTGTCCACGGCTTAGCTCAGGCATAATTGGCATATTATGCCTGAGCTATGCCGGGCATAATTTGGCATATTTAAGGGGGAAAAATATTAATCACGCCGACAAAGTGGTAAAAGCCGTTTTTTTTTAGGGTATCTCCCCTACACATAAAGTGGGATTGATATATTTTTCTCATCTATCCCATGGTGTGGGGTGTCGTTGGATAGGCCGTTCAAAAATATTGCGGGTTTGCGGAAACCATTTTTCGATTCAGGGATCCGTTTGCGTAATATTAAGCTTAACCGTCCGTGTGGTGCCGGACGTAAAGAATAGCACCACCCCATTTCCTCCAGTGGGTGTCGTACAAGGCGACAAAGGGACTTACTAGAGAATGGGCAGCTGCGTTCTCTATGCATTTTTGACACCATACTGCGATCGCCAACCCGCCTGCCAAGCGTGGCGATTATGGCAAATCCCCCCCTTTGGGGGAGGCCTATGTCCAGCAGTGGACCTCTTTCGGCTAAAATGATGAATAATCATGATGAAGGTTAACGCATTAGCGTTAGCTTATTAGTGATTACATTTGAAGTTAAAAAACATGTTCTCCCGTACATTCTGTATCGGAGAACATGTTTTTTAACTACAATGTTAAGTTTATTCTTGGAATCAATTCATCTCCACTACGGAACCCTTCATTATGCATGGTCCGACACGCACTTGGCCAGTTTCTTTAACATCGTTATGTTTGAAGCCTTAGAGACTTACTTCTAAGCAGTATCAACTTTGATCATTAGATAAAGACAAGTCTCTCAACAGGTATAGCTGACAAGATCTTCAAAGTTATGAATTGTTTTTTTTTTTTCTGGTTTTATTACTGTGTTACACGCAGCTGCATAAGGGGAATTGCCCACAAAGCACTCAATACTTTTACTATAGCAACATACGCTGCAAATTCAACGAATTACGGAAACGGCGAGCTGAGATGGCACTTGTGACGCACGGACCTAGTTTACCCAATTATTGTACCTCTGTAAAATTCCACTCCATATTCATACTTCGAATAGGCACTTAGGCTGATTTAAGATATAATTAATGTAATTCTTTTATTTTAAATAAATAAATTTAAATTTTTTTTTTTTTTTTTAATCCTTCGATTACAGCTGACGTAATTGGCATAATCGGTAGGATATTTGCGGGCTGGTTCGCGAGCTTTAGGGATCTCTAACATTGATATCCGCGTACGCGAATCGCCTGGGTAGCTATCGAGCCCCGGCGACTAAGTGTTTTAAAGTAACTAGAGCCAAAGTGAGATACAGCATACTTTTCTGGGGAGGAAGTTATGATTATAACACTCAAAAAGCTTTTGTAATTCAGAAAAGAGCAGTCAGAAGCATAGCCAGAATTCAACAGCAAGAATCATGCAAGCCACATTTTAATGACTTAAATATATTGACAATCCCAAGCTTGTACATTTTGGTCCTACTTAGTCACTTAAAAAAATATATCTTTGAATATGAGACTGAAGATGAAAGACAAAAAAAGGAGAGTACAAGAAGAAAAGATCTCCAGTTGAAGCAAGTCAAGCAAGTGACTCACCTGAACGTTGTAAAGCATAGCGCCTACCACAAGTCATTAAAAATGTTCAATAAACTGCCGACAGAAATAAAAAGTCTAGTCTATACAAGTGGGTTTCAGAATAAGCTCACACAGCTCACAGTTCTTGTTAAATAAGTGTCTATATTCTATTGATGAATTATAAATTAATACAAAAGTCGAAAGTAACATAATTTTATTGTTTTGAAATGAAAATTTTATTGAATTTTAAGAATTGACTATTATGACATTTATTTTGATACTTATTTTTTATTTATTTTTATTATTATTTTGATTATAATGAAATTTGGATTATTGGAATGATTTAAATATAGATTGCATGCATGATGTTTCTTATAATATTTAGTTATAAAAATTCAGACACGATGTAAAATTGTTATTGAATAAATGAATTGAATTGAATTGAATTGAAGTTTTAAATAATTTGTAGTCCACATGCAAAGCTATGGTCAAAGTTAACCATACCCACACTAGATGAAAGTTCTTTTAACTTAATAGAATCACAAAAGACTGCAACAGTTCAGACAAAAGAATCCAAACCTCATCTGCGAAAGACGCAAGAAGTCCGCACGATCCCTAAATCACTTCAATTCAAAACTCCGAACACAGATACTTTAGCTCCCGCTCAAATGTATTGACCTGCATCGAATACACTAAACTGAAACTTCGGAAATAAATTTATCGTACGTCCGTACCAAGAAACGTCGAAGATTTAGACTGCGCAGTTTAACTTGAATTGTTTCAAAAGTTTCCACCAAAAATATTTGATTACGCGAGTTCTGTAAACGTTTCTGTTAAATTAAATAAATTGATTGTTTGAAATTATGGGATGTAAGAAAACTTCGATATCGGTTATTTGTGGTCTTGCAAAATGTAGAAAACCGAAATTTTATCTAAGGAATTGAATTGGAATTGAGGTTATATTCACACTATTGGTCCCAACAGGAGCTTGTGGCTGAGTAGTCAGCCGCACAGGTCGATCGATCAGGTTAAGCTACGCTTGCCACGGTTAGTCCGTGGATGGGTGACCATTTTCACACATTTTACCCGTGCCTCGGAAAGCACGTTAAGCCGTTGGTTCCGGCTGTCATTTGTGGATCCTTGACAGTCGTTACGGGTCGTCAGAAGCCCGAAAGTCTGACAACCAGTCTTACCAAGGGCTATCGTTTTGGTGTGTTGTGATGAGAACCTATTTCGTTTTCCTCCTTTTATTTTCGTATATTATTTTTTTGCTGCTTTTTGTTATATGAGGGTTTCTTTTAAGTTTAGTAATTTATGGCTGTGGAGATGGTGATTCGATTATTATTTATTATTATTACTTGCATAAATGAAGCAAAAGGAATATTTAATAATATTAAAAAAAAATAATAATAATTATATTTCAGAAACATCCATAAAGTTAGTAAACATTTAACCTTAATAACTATGTTAGAAAACATGTAGGTTGGACAAATAACGGACGAGCGGGCAATCTAATTTCCCTGCTATAACATTCAGGAGACTGTTCGAACTGCCCCGGACCCTCTGTAGCAACGACGCGGCACGCTTACGTCTGATCGCTGCGAAGCCATCAGTGTGCGCATCAGCAAACATTCCCGACGCACTGCAGAAACGTGGCAGCCCCAGCAGCATCCTGAATGCATTATTGTATTGGACTCGAAGAAAATTGATGGCTTTCTGCGTACAACTTGTCCAAAGACTGCACGTGTAAAAAGTCTGACAATATGCTTTTAAAAGCGTCACTTTTACTTCACACGTGCAACGAGCAAACCTGCGGACAAGCATATTGCATCGAACCGCCAATGCTCTTCGTTCCCTTTCTACATCCAGATCATCTTTGATGCTCGCGGTGACAATTACTTGACGCGGTGACTTATGGCCGAGATATTTAAATTGTTGAACACGATTTAAGATGTTACCTGCAAGTTTAATGGGAGGAAAACTTTCTGAGGACTTTGCCCCAAAAATAAGAACCTCACTCTTTTTGGCATTGTATCTTAAACCGTGTTCCCCAACATACCTCTCACAAACATCCAACAGTTTTCTCAAGCCTGAAACTGATGGGCTCAATAGTGCCATATCATCGGCGTAGCTGATATTGTTAAACGCTATTCCATCAATATAACAGCCGGCCTGCAAGCTACTGAGCTCACTAATAAGACCGTCTATGTATAGGTTAAACAATATCGGAGAAGTCAAACCACCCTGTCTGACTCCAAACTGCAACCTATACTCATCAGAATTGGCCTCAGTCCAACGCACATAGTTCACCTGATGACCATACCAGTACTTAAAGATATTAATAATTTCTAATGGCATATTAGCTTTGCTTAACTTACCCCATAACTTGTCATAATTCACCATATCAAATGCCTTTGACATATCAAGGAAGCAAGAAAAGACCGGACTCCAATTATCTACGTAATAGCTTACTGCCTTTTTTAGGCACAATATAGCAGTCTCTGTTGATAGTCCCTGGCGAAAACCGTGCTGTGCATCATGTAATGTAATATTATTCTATAAGAAGGTGTTCAAGAGACTATCAAAAACCTTTGCGACAATCTTTGCCAGCGAGATCGGTCTGTAGTTTGACTTGTCCGATATGTCACCATTTTTGTTTTTAATAATAGGTACCACAACAGTTTTCATCATGTCACTGGGCAGATAGGAATGCGAGATACAAAAATTATACAGCAACGCTAAGACTCGGGGCAAATGCTTACCAGCGTGTCTTAAATGCTCAACACTGAGCCCGTCGTGTCCGGGTAACTTACCACGTTTCATCTGACTAATTGCATTCGTGACCTCTTTAGCTGTAAATCTTATGGTAAGACTTTTCGGTATTGAAGGCGCGGTACTAATTTCAACGTGTCCCGACGACGACGGCGGTCCCAGCGGTGAGTCAATTACAAAAACATCTTTATAGCTGTTAGATATATCAGTGACGTCAGACAGTCCATCAACACTCACCGGGAGGACAGTTGCATGATTCATGTTTTTTGTGCACTTCCAAAAATCCCGAAAAAATTTTTTTGTTATGATGCGATGCAATCCGATCCATAACTATTTGGTCCTGGTGGTCCTGGCACCATTTCAGTTTTGATTTGAACGCATTTCTAGTTTTCACCATATTATTGTATACTTCACCGTGTGAAGGTTTACCCGCTGACACCCATAACAGAAAACTATGTCTGGCCTCCCGATGAGCCCCGCTAACATGAAGATTCCAGCCTTTAATAAGGAGCGTAGCAGGTGGCTGTCTGCAGTTTCTGCCTACCTTCATGAGAAGATAGCGTGAGTTTATGTACCTAATATTGTCCAAAGCATATTACGGTAGGTAATTAAACTGAAGCACGATATTTATGTAGATATTGCGATATGTCAATATTACCACTGACTGTATGTTTATCATCTTATTAGACTTTAAGATCAAAACAAGATACCACAGAGTTGTGTTTACGGTAATCAGATCTCAAGAAATTGGACACACAGCTAATAATGATGTAGTGAATGTAAATAATGAAGAAAAACCGGCTAAATGCATGTCGGACCACGCACAATGAAGGGTTCCGTAGTTGGGATGAATTTACCCCAAGAACAAACTTAAAATTGTAACACTGCTTTAAGTTGGGTGACTATTTCTCAGTAACCTATAGATAGATAGATAGATAGAATACTCTTTATTATGTACACCATAAAAATTACAGATATAAATGTAGAACTGTTACATAGGGTTAAAGCCTACTTAGCTGTGATAGTTTTTATTTTAACTTCGTTATATATACTACTGCTGAGATTTTTTTTCACATATCCAAATACAACCATTTAGCTGGCAAGGGGGGGACACTTGACTCTAACAAAAATTAGCATTTTAAAGCTTAATATTACGCAAACGGATCCCTAAATCGAAAAATGGTTTTCACAAACCCCAAAAATTTTTGAAAGGCCTATCCAACGATACTTCACACCATGGAATAGACGAGACAAAAAAATATCATCCCTACATAGCGTGTAGGGGAGGTACCCTATGTTTTTTGTATTTACTAGATTTTACGAGTATTTCACCATTTTGTCGGCGTGATTAATATGTATACCCATACCAAATCTCAGCTCTCTAGTACTATGAGTCTCTGAGTTAAACCGCGGACAGACAGACATATGTACAGACATGGCGAAACTATAACCTATATCCTTTTTGACTACGGAACCCTAATACAAATTTAAAAAATCTACAACTCCCTTCAAAGAAAAATATAAATATAAGTAGCCATACATCTTATTCAAAACTTCATATAATATTTCTCCGTATTCAAAAGAAAATTTTATTGCCCATAAAAGTGGTCCACTTAATATCATAAAATTAAATCAGAGGTCCGGTTTCATCCTCGATAATACATTTTATGCGACAAACCCATTGGATGAATTTATATCTACTGCTTTTACGATACTGGACGAAGAATCAAATATTTCAGGGAGATTTGCATTTGGCACAAGGGTAAAACTCAAGGAGACTTACCTAAACGTAGTGAGACAACACAGAACAAGGATTTTTACGAAGTACAAAAGCTGCCGCTTAGTTCATATAGCATTACAACAAAATCATGCTCCGAATCGAATGTACCGATTAAGTTAAAATTTGGTACACATGAATTTTTGTGACTCAACCATGACCAACGTAAATCCATACTTTATACTATACTATACTATACTATATACTATAATACTATATATACTATATACTATACTATACTATACTATACCATATACTATAATACTATATATACTATATACTATACTATACTATATACTATACTATACTATATACTATATCCATACTAATATTATAAATGTGAAAGTAACTCTGTCTGTCTGTATGTTACGTTTTCACGCATAAACCGCTGAACCGATCGTCATGAAATTTGGCAGAGATATAACCTGGGACATGGAGAAGGTCATAGGCTACTTTTTTACGTGATGACCTACATCCACGTGGGCAGAGCCGCGGGCAAAAGCTATTAAATTATAAATTTTGAATATGGAGGTCACTCTTGGGAGCAAAATAAAAATAAAATTTTGCAAACTCTGTGTGACATATAAAATGAAAGCTTCCTGTGAGAGTTTAAATATTTATTTTTGATAATTTTAAAATAAAAACTCTTAAAAGATATTTTAAAGAAAATTACCAAAATTGAGCATACTTATTATGATTAATTGAGCATGATTAAAATTGTGAAAAAAATCCTGAATACTGAAAACCTATAAGAAGTCTATGGTTTTAAAATAAAATGGTAAATCTCTCAATATTGTGCGTACAAATTTATATTTGCATTTGATATAACATGTTTTTGGAAGAACATGTTTTTAGACTACAATGTTTGAGTTTGATCTTGAGATAAATTCATCCCAACTATGGAACCCTTCATTTTCATTCGGTTTTTTTTACAATATCCCACTGCTGGGCAAAGACCTCATCCAAATCCTTCCAGGAACTCTTTTCCCGCACCAACTTCAACCAGCCATTGTGGTACGTATCCAGGTCATCTCATCACTTGTTTCTTGGCTGGCCTCGGCGGCACCGTCCATTTTCAGACAACTTATTGTATGGAGTTTTTTGCCCAGCGGTCATCGTGCATGCAGCTGGTCACCTGGCGAATTCCATTTGAGTTTCTTCATAAAGTAAATTAATGAAGAGATACTTAGTCTAAAACACAATCTTAAAAGTAGCTCAGTAATGTTGAAGTAAAGAAATTCCTTCTTGAGCCATTCCTCCTTAATTAGTGTATAAACAAAATTATATTACAAGAACTGCCTCTAAACGGGAATAATTGTTTTCAGACTATTACCTTAATTTGAGGCTATCAAGAATATTTCTCTCTTGGAGTAATTTTGCGCGGCATGGACGAAATTATTTGGATGAATTAGAGTAATTCTGTTTATTTCGATATTTTCGGTGAAATATTGTAGAGAATGAAGGCAGGTAAAGTCATAATGGAATGTTTACTGCTTCCAGCATTCCAAGTTCAAACGTGCACTTGGGACGTATAACTGAAGCATTTATTTCTACTTCTCTTATTGTGTGTACACTTATGATAACAATTTAGTCCCATTATGGGTATAGGATTTCTGAACTTTAATGTGGTTTCTTGGTTAGGATTTCAGAACTTTAAGTCCAGCCTTAGTAGTTAATGCTTGAAATCCTTTGTTTGTAATACACAATGCAGGGTCTAATCTTTCCACCTTACGTCATTAGGTCTACTTAAGGTGCTGACAAACCAAGAACTCACTACACTACACTGCACTAGAGCATTTTCTCGAGCATTTCCATGTAACGTTCTTGCGAATGCTCGACCCGATGTAAGAAGTAATGTTTACGGCGAGTGAGCACTCACCCGTAACATTCCCTTCCATTTTGCGTTTCCTTTTCATTGAAATGTCGGATCTACAAGTCGCGCGTGCTGCGTTTATTTTGCAAAAATTTGCTCATGTGTTTGCAAAATCAAGTTGCTACGAACCCTCGAGCGTCGTGCTCATTTTTCTGTTCGTGAAACGCATTCTCCTGTAATAGAACAACGAGCATTTGCCAATTTGAAATGTTGTCGAACTGAACAACGAAGCGATTTGAAGAATGAGCATTCGCGCATGAGCGAATGTTTCGCTAGACTAATCGTGACAAGTGAATGCTCAGGTTTATTAGCGCCTTTATGTGGTAAACAGAGTACTGCTTAGCTGCATCCGTTTATACCGGAAGCCAACCCCAGAATAGTCAGGAAAAGGCTAGGAAGATGATAATGATGTGGTGAGCAGAGTGATAGACGATGGACGAACTGTCGAGATAAAGAAAGAAAGAAAGAAAGAAATAGTACATTGTGATACAAGGGTGGAAAGTAGGTTATATATTTATTTAACACTTTCTCACACAAATGTACAGAGACGGACTTAATGCCATAGGCATTTCCTACCAGTCAACCTTTGCACACGAGCTGTCATTAACAAGCCCGCGCCGAAGACGAAGGTTTTTAATGACACGAGTTTGCAATAACCTGCACACCCGTGTATCACACGAAGTTTTTCAATACAGTTGTGGGAAATAGTAAAAAAAAAAACGATTTATCACACAAAAAATTTAAATATTCATAAAATGGCGCGTTTTTGCAACTGGACATATATATATTTTTTTACAACGAAGACAGCCTTTTCGATTTTTGACAAATGCTAATGTGAAAATAATTAAACTAAAATTGGTAATTAAATATATTAAACAACCATTTAAAAGACTTTTGAGAATTCAATGCTATGACGTACGGACTCATTCATTTTTCCTCGTATAAAATCTATCCCATTTTATTCTATGTATAAAAACTCCTTGCTACTAAACATTTTAAATTGACTTATAAATTTAAAACTCAACTGCAAAACGAATGATCGAGCTCGTAAAAAAAGTCAAGACCGCGTAACAGAATTAAGATGCCTATGCAATATGATATTTTATCTGAGGCGAAGACTGCGCAAGATAAAATTTTGCCCCCAAAATCTCGAGAAAGATATATGGCGACTTACGATAATTTTATTTTCTATTAACCTCTGTATGTACATATGTTAAAATAAACACATTTAATTTTTGATTTGTTTTTTACTATTTCCCACAACTGTATTGAAAAACGTCGTGAGATACACGGGTGTGTAGGTTATTGGAAATGAGCTGTCATTAACGAGCCCGAGCCGAAGCCGAGGGTTTTTAATGACACGAGTTTTTGTACTTTCCACCCTTGTATCACAATGTACTATTATTTGGACTCGTACAGGAAGATCACATTTTAAACTAAACAACACATTTTAGCAATTTTTTTTTTTTTTTATACAAAAAACAAAATTTAAATGAAAACAGAAAGACGAGATGATGACTAATAGAAAGAAAGAATATATGAATTAAATTAATAATAAGAAAGTATGAAAGAAAAAGACATGTTGCGCCAACCCCAAATAAACTGGGTTAAGGGGAGGAGAATTATGACGTGGGTAAACAAAGTTATACTTGGATTAATCGTTTTCTAGTTAGAATCTAACAGATCTTCCGAAAGTCTTTCACTAAATCATATGCAAGAGAACATCGTCAACATCCATCCTTAGTACATATTAACACTACCCAAAATAGCTCCAAAAATAAAATCCACCACCAGCCACATGTATCAATTCCATAAATTCCCGCACAAAGTTTACCGTCCGTGCCAGCACAATAACGTAAGATGCATTCCATAGTTATTTATACCATTATGGCCTGTGACGTTCCCTCGTAACATTTGCATTTGGACGCTACTTTTGTTAGGGCACGGTGGTGCCAAGTGGTTTTGGCGCGACAAACTTAATTGTCAAGTAATTTCGTTATGAGTTATTGGTATGTTGCTGCTCCAAATGGGGTAGCGGTGAAAATATTTTGTTTCATTTATGTTTTGTGCAATATATTGGCGCGAAGTACTGCTTTAAAGAAATAACACTGGTATAAGATGATGTGGTTGGGTTGGGACGAAAAACGAAACTGCAATCTTGGCCTGCAGTCATCATCATCATCATCATTTCAGCCGAAAAACGTCCACTGCTGGAAATAGGCCTCCCCAGGAAGGGGGGGGGGGGGGGGTTTGCCATAATCGCCACGCTTGGCAGGCGGGTTAGCGATCGCAGTATGGTGTTAAAAATGTATAGAGAACGCTGCTGCCCATTCTCTAGTAAGTCCCTTAGTCGCCTTTTACGACACCCACGGGAGGAAATGGGGTGGTGCTATTCTTTACGTCCGGCACCACACGGCAGACTTTCAGAATGGTCTACAGTCACATTCCGAAATCTAACGCCGTCTTTGGTCAGCAAATGCAAATGCAATCATATGAGTACCTACATAGTACTTTTTTTTTGTGTGGGAAATTATCAAACAACTTCTCCCGCTCTGGGCGGAGAGGGAGGGCGTGTCAGACATTTACTGACTAAAACCCACCTGTGTTCCTTTAGTTGCCTGTGTGCCAGGGCCACCACGGTATCCCTTTCGGACCAACCCCCAACCCTGGCAGGACCTACATAGTACATACGATTGCATTTATGTACATTTGCTACACAGTAATTAATGCATAATAATTATGGTGAAATATAACCATATCACCACTCATAAATCACTGATTGAGGCCATCTTTCTCATTATCTAAAAGTTTTCATAGATCCGTGGAGAAACACCCATCTTGTTATGCAACACGTGTTATGTTTTAATTTGTAAATCTTGTATAGCATGGATATTAATATATTGTAAATTATTTCATAAACTGTTAATTAACCACACTACCGAATTGGGACACTGTAATGAAAGGATTTTTTTTTTCGTTGATCAAAATTGTGGTTTACGGAATTACAGTGTGCCAGAGCTTAATTCCTTAGCTAACAGTGTATTCCAATTGACTTTAAATAACACATGACAATACTCTGAAGATGCCCAAACAATCGGAATCAAGGGCATTCGCAAAAGACATTGAACCATATAATACGAGTACTAGATTCCAGATGCAATCTATACGCACGCACTCGCACTCCCCCAAAATAAAATAAGTAGTATGTATGTCGTGACATCACAAATCCGGGACCATTACCACATAACGGGGAGAAACAGAAAACTAACTTCGGTCAACTAATGTTTAAATTATGTCAAAGTTATGTTGATCCAGAAATTAAGCGAAGCACTTAATGCCCAAGAGATTACGATTGAGATTGCGTGGTCTTTTTCTATGTATCGTCGCAGATTAGGCCAATATTGGCTTAATCTGACACTTTCCCATTCACGGCCACTAGTATCTCGAACCCGGCCAGTAGTGATCGTCATTTGTTTTAGATGCCGAGAGTGCGAGTAGATCTAGGACATTGCCTTTACTTATGCCTCAAAGTCACCCGAAGAAATGCCAAACTTAAGTGGCAGTAGGCAGGACACATTGCTCGCAGAACAGATGGCCAATGGGGCCGAAAGGTTCTGGAGTGACGACCGGGTACCGGAAGATGTAGCGTTAGAAGGCCTCCCACCGGTGGACCGATGACATTGTGATGGCCGCAGGAATCCACTGGATGCGGGAAGCACAGAACCGGTCGAAGTGGTGGTGCTTGGGAGAGGCCTATGTCCTGGACGTCCTTCGGTTGAAATGTCGGTGATGATGGCTCAGACTGATGCAGTGATCATAGAAAAAAAAAAAATATCGGTCGCTTCTTGTGGTATCCAATGACTGTTGCCAAAATAAGTTGTCCAGTCTGAGGCCCAACTAAGTCATCATTTACAGAGTCATGTATTTATAGTCAAATGTCATGTAGTATGTTTATTAATATTTATTATGAATCTGTTGTCAATCCACTGCAGGGCAAGTGCCTCCCTTTTTTCTTTCATAAGTATATGTAGTAAGTTAGTTTTTCAAAATAAAGTGTCCTTCTGTATCCCTCTGCCTTGTGTCATGTCACCTAGTAGGGCTACCATACAACTGACAAATGAGGGATTTGACGGCATTAGGGGTTTGTCAGCTGTTCCTAGCAGTATTTATTGTGGGCGTTAAGTATTCTTTGTAAGTTATAGCTACGTGTACTTGTAAAAAGAGATGAGCAATTATTATAGTCTTTACATTGACAAATTCTGTTTTTTTTTTTTATCCTGATTAATATAGCAATAAATGACTTTGTTGCCTTGGAATGTGGGTAGGCCTCTGGTGTGGGACGCAACCTGTGTCGACATCCTTGCGCCATCTCATGTTTCAAGCACGGCTGGCTGTGCTGGCGCTGCTGCTGCGGCTGCTGAGACCCTCAAGCGGCGCAAATACTGTAACCTTATGGGTAACTACAGTTTTGAGCCGTTGGGGTCGAAACGCTCGGGTCATGGTGCCCGAGTGCACGTCTCCTTTTTAAAGAAATTTCTCGCCAACTGGTCGACACTTCACGTGACCAGAGGGCTGGCTCTTTCTTTGGCCAAAGAATTAGCATTGCCATTCAAAGTGGCAATGCTGCCAGTCTTCTGGGCACTTTTCCGGATGACAGCGATGCGGACGAGTACTTCGACGCCTATTAAGTGTCCTTTTTGTTTTTATATATTAAGTTTGTTAGTCGTTTAATTTATTTATTTATTTTATTATTTATGTACACACAGTTAAATACATAGAGATACGACATAATTATAATTTCAGTACAAAGGTACTGCTTATTTCTTAAGAAATTTCTTCCAGCAGACCTGCGAAAGGAGAAATGAAAAAGAAATGTAGACAATAGTGTGTGAGAACATGAAGAGAATGATATGAATATGCGAAGTCTTAAACTAAAATATTAAATATAACATATACTTAAATAAAGCTACAAAAATACCTAGTGTTAGTACCTAGTGTAAATAGTTAGTTGCAATACATAGTTTTAATATGCCAATATATACTGTAATAATAATGCCAACCTGTTACTGATCTATTTTTGCAGATAGACCAATAAATACATAAATAAAAGCCTTTTCTCATACACAAAAGGCACGAGCGTTGATCACCACGCCTGCTCAATACGGGTTGGCGATTTCAGACTTATACTACTACTAGCTGCTGCCAGCGGCTTCGCCCGCGTGGCATTTTCTAAAATAAAAGAAGCCTAAATTACTCTGTTTGTTTGTTACCTTTACTTATGATATAATTGTATACAGAAGCTGCTGGTGAACCTTTTTCACGGAAATAGTAATTGGATGTACCTACCTAATTAGCACCCGAATGCTGATCATTCCACGTAATCTATCCTTCAATGGACCCTTTGTTCTTTACCGTGATTATCTTTTCGGGATAGTCTTCGATTAGTCGTAAATCACTACCTTTCCGCTTTTTGAACTTTTTGAACTCAAACTCAAAGCATTTATTTCAATTAAACCATTTCGAGCACTTTTGAACTGTCTAAGAGACGGTCAATTAGTCAGAAAGTTGAAACAAGATGCCCATTACAATACGTAGATCACTATGGAGAAGAACGGGCAAGAAACTCCAAGGACACTCTTTTAAATCAAGATATTACAAAATCCTAGGTACATTATTCTTGTTACTTATAGAAGCAACAAGAATAATGTACCTAGGATTGGTGATAGATGTGAGACAATGTAAAAACTAATAAAACAATTCAAAATATAAAATTAAAAATAATCCCTGGCACTCAAGAGATGATCAGTCCCAACTGACGGCGCCCGTTCACGACCATGACGCGTGGATCAGCACCATCCAGCTCAACCATTGTTTAGCTCATTATATTCACTTGTCCAATTCCTGTATCCAAATCGAACCGCTTTTCTTAGCTGTGGTAGCAAATAGTTTATTTACAGAAAATCTTCGGCTAAAATAATCGCATACTGAGTTCCGAACAGCAATAAACGGCAACGCAGTAGGCTCAGGAGGAGATGGTGGGATAAACTCGACTTTTTTCATAAAGTTTGGCCACAAATAGCAGAAGATAGGTGGAAAGAGGGTAGGGACCTTGGCTACTACGAGACACTAAACAATTTCCAAGCATTCGCTTGCTCAAACTCTCTTGGTACCACAAAACGTTTAAAGTAACGTCAACCCAAAACAATTTTCCTCAGAAAAGACATTCACATATCTCCGCACGCGGACAGCCCTAAGCCATTCTGATATTACATCTGCTCAGAAATCCTTCACTATATTTCCTATCGACCGACAACTGTTCAACAAATAGAATAAAACATCGCAATTTCCTTGGGACCGTGCGTGGTTCCGTACTACCTATTTCCTACCAAGTCATACCTGACAACCGCAATTTACACTCGACTGAAATAACCCCCACTGAAAATTGTTCCTTATTTCGCTTAGCTAGGGTTGTGTTTTTTATTTGGTGAGCAGTAAACTGTAAGTTTGTAAGAAAACACATGCTTGCTGCTAAATAAATAAGAACAATATTGCAACTAGTGTGTCTTCGATGTTTTTCTATTTTATTACCTTGTTTTACAATTGTAAAGCATTTGACATTTTGTCATGTTGTTAAAATGGCTGCAGAACTGTATCGCTTTGTCAGTTTTGTTAATGAGAGAGCATGTGAAATAAAATAAATAAATAAAATAAAAATGGTTTATTAGTAACACAAGTGTGGGTCTAAACAATTTTTATTGTTGGATCCTCCTTTTAGGCAGATAGTGCTTGTATTTGGAGAGTCCGCTCTTCCATAGCAAGACGTGTTATTACTAAAGCAAAACGTATTTTTTTATGCTAAAAGTACATAAATTACCTTAAATTAAATTAACATTATTTAAAAAAAAAAAAAACAAATGTGAATATGAGTGGATGTATGTGTGTGAGTATATGTGAGTGGAAGTGTAGACTGTAGGTGTGACTGAGAGTAGGTACATGAGTGAGGGTGCGTATGTGTCAAGGTTCCAGAAGTGTTTCGATATCATTATAGGTAAGCGTTTGTATCCATTCCATTATTATTTTTCTGCTATCATAGTAGTTTTTGGGTTAAATGTAGATGTATTTATTGATTTTATTATATAGCGCAGCAGATCGTTTACTAAATTGCATACTAGCAAGCAAAGTCCTTGTCCTAGGGATATATAATATCACATTATTATTAACACGAACGGGATATTTACCATGTTTTGTATGTTTTTGTTTTTTTTTCGAGTTGCGAGTGACAGTGGTAGCGGTACTGAGTGCAAAAAACGAACAAGAAAGAGGGAAGACCGTTTTGTCTGCTCATAAACACCCACCCGCAATGACTTTAGTTTATCCGTGATCATGGTGCTTACAACAGCGCCGAAATATCGGGAACTCACGACAAATAATAAACATGGTTAATATCCCGTTCGTGTTAATAATAATATTAGTGACCATGACAGTTTAAAAACTTATATAATATCACATGTTTCCATGTCCTTCGGAATCTGAAAATAAATTTAGAAAATCTCTAATTAGATTGATATGGCAATATCAATATTTGTTTTTTGACAAATATTGATTTGCCAATGTAAATTGTAATAGGTGTAAATTGGTTTGTTGCAGTGTAATAGGGGGCGAGTCTATTGACTCGCCCCCTATTACATAAGACTTAAATACAACTGGCGAAATTCACACATTAATCCTTCAAGGATCTCCCCGTCTTATTAACGGAAAAGTAACGCTCTCGGCCAAAAAAATCTTCGAACTGGAAGTTCTTCAGTTGTGGTCTTCAGCGGCGACAGTTCCTGCATGAGAAACTTCGCGGAGCACCCGCACTCGCCCAGAAGAAGGTCCAGAGGTCGTGCGGTGTCGGAATTCGGACCCGTCGAATGTTCGAGACATCGTCAATGACAATGAAGGACGAAAACTTGCAGATCATCTTTATCCTGTGGATGGTTTGACTTTCTGAGTTCGTTCCAATGTATCTAATTTCTTTTTCTTATTTCTTATATTTAGATAGCCATACCCCACACTAAAGACCCTATTTCCTCCCATGGGTGTCGTAAAAGGCGACTAAGGGACTAGAGAATGGGCAGCAGCGTTTTCTATGCATTTTTAACACCATACTGCGATCGCCAACCCGCCTGCCAAGCGTGGCGATTATGGCAACCCTCCCCCCCACATTGGGGGAGGCCTATATCCAGTAGTGGGCTTCTTTCGGCTGAAACGATGATGATGAAATTGCCATAAAATTAAGTGAGTGCATTCATTTAACTTCAATTTAAGTTGTTTGGTGACAATCATTCTTGTTCATAGCCTTACATTTCTCAAAAATCACTTTTCTGCTTACAAAGCTAAAATATAACGTTTATCATCCAAATCCTCGCATTAACGGACTCCACTGCGACGGACGATACTCCTCTCTAATTTAATTATTTACTTGTTTGTCCGGGGAAGTTTCTATTTTGTAATAAGCACAGCAATAAACCATTGCCTTAAATACAGTCCACTCTTTTAATGCTCCCCGCGCTAACATTGGCTAACAACAGGCGAAATGACGGAGTATTATAGCACCATTATTATACACCTGTGCCTAAGCAGCAGAAATACCTACATACCATCGTGATGTAATGTATGTATACAGGTTGAATTGAATGCGACAAACCGAAATGGGAGATTGTACTCATCATTATGAACAACTTTTATATATAGTCCTCCTTATCGATTTCGATAACGGTGACCCTTAGAAATCAGCAAAACAACAAAAATCAAACTGGTTGCTAATTTAATTGTATAATTTATATGATATTATTTTATTTTCTGTGATTAATAAATATACTTTCAAAATCAAAATATTTTATTTCACATGGGCACTTATGAAACGTCAGAAGCTAGGTGCGCGGTTCCAATTAGTCGTTTCCTATGGAGAAGAGCCGGCAAGAAACTCCACGGTTACTCTTTTAAAAATAATTGGCTTTACAATATTATCAAATAACAGTGTTAATAGGTATGGGAGGACAGTGTAGGCCTTTCAACAATTACTTTAACTCACACACTGACTTCAAATGTTAAAATTTTAGGGAAATCTCTACTTTTACAATGTTTGTAAATATGTGAGCACCATGTATGTATCACATAATTAATTTGTCTGTCATTACTTGACTTTTCATTATTTTTACCTATTGTAGTACAATAATTTTATTCTAGGTAAGTGCATCGTCTTCACATATAATTATCAATTAATGTATACAAAATATTGTTAACATTTTAAAAGAGTAAGTATGGAGTTTCTTGCCCATTCTTATTCTGAAAGGGGCAACTAGAATCAATTCATTATTTTTGTAATTTTTGACGTTCAAAAGTGCCTTTTATGTGCTTAATAATAATAATAATACCAGCCTATAACTGTCCCACTGCTGGGCAGAGGCCTCTTCTCATACAGAGAAGGCACGAGCATTGATCACCACGCTTGCTCAAGACGTGTTGGCGATTTCAGACTTATATTAACTATAAGTCCAGGTTTCCTCACGATGTTTTTCCTTCACCGATGTCAGTAATGTCCAAGATAAACTCAGAAAGTATATATGAATTGAAAAAGTCACATTGATACTTGCCCAGATTTGAACCCACAACCTCATGGATGAGAGGCGAGGCCTTAACCAACGGGCCATCATGACACTATGTGTGTGTGTTTATGTGCCTATTTGAAATAAATGATTTAACTTTGCCTTTGAGTTGACTTCCAGACCAACAAATATAACTATTTGGCGCGGCCTGATGTGTGCCTCAGGCCGCGCCAAATAGTTAATTTTTATTTTATAGCCAGATTTAGTAGTTAGTACTGTGCCAAACAAACATTTTTCTTCCTTTCCTACCTTAATTTTTTTTTAAATTTTAATATCAAAAGGTTTAAATTCCAAAAAAATACACTAACATAACTATTTACGTCCGTCAAAGCATCTTTATCCAAACTACCCTAAAGTTTAAAGCTACCTGTAACGTAACTCAAACATTAATGGGATAGTTGAAAATTCTTACATTCCAGCTTTGGGGTTATTTCGACCAGAAACACGGTATTAAGCTCCGGTCACATGAAGGGAATCCTCGCTGTGAATGCAATCGCGCGAGCAACCTCGCTTGGTGTGCGACAGTCGTTGCGACTGAAATTACTGTCGCGAGTAAAATTACTGATCGCCAATCTCCGAAATAAAAAGCTCATGACGATCCTGTTTAGATGAACAATTCTCTTTTTTTTTTTTACTTTCGAAATTTAGCCACAATCTCATCTTAGCGACAATCAATTTCAAAAACTTGTCAAAAATGTAGGTGATATACAGATATTTTTAGGAGTCCATAGTCTTCAAAGGACCGTTACAGTTTCCATTTTTTGTCCGTCTGTCTGTCTGTCTGTCTGTCCGCGGCTTAGCTCAGAGACTTTTAGTACTAGAAAGCTGTAATTTAGCACGCCGACTTAGTAGTAAAAAAATTAAAATAAAAAAAAATCTCGTCTATCCCAGGGGTATCGTTGGATACGCCGTTCAAAAATATTGCGGGTTTATGAAAACCATTTTTCGATTCAGGGATTCATTTGCGTAATATTAAGCTTTGATAAATTTATACCAATTACGGAACCCTTCATTATGCGTGGTCCAACATACACTTGGCCGGTTTTTATTTAAAGACTGAGACTGAGGTACCTACCTGTAGACAGTATAATCTGTCTCAATCTTCAAAAAAAATACCCATATTTTAAGAATTCGCATTCTATAATGCGAACTCTTAAAAATATGGGAATTACTCCTCAGTTATTATTGTAGCGATTGCATAGATGTAAAAGTAGTGTAACAGGGCACTTTCGACGTCAAGGTCCGATTGACGGCATCAATACACTTGAGACACCAACCTCGTGTAGAAATTCGCATGACAAGCGCGAGAACATACTACATGTGACTGGCTGAAAATGAATTGCTGACGCGGCTTCAAACTCTAACTCAAACTCAAACTCAAAGCATTTATTTCAAATAAACCAATTACAGGCACTTTTGAATTGTCAAGGGGTCGGTCAGTCAGAAAGATGAAGCTAGTTGCCCATTCCAAAGCGTAGTAGGTTCCTATGGAGAAGAACGGACAAGAAACTCCATGGACACTCTTTTAAAACAAAATATTGTTACAAAATATGGGTTACATCATTCATGTTGAAGTTATACATGTGAGAACAATGTAGAAAGACGTGCACGTTAGAAGCGTCCGTAATAGAAACAATTCAAAAATTAAAATAAGCCGTGGCAGCTAAGAGATGACCAGTCCCAACTGACGGCACCCGTTCACGAACATGACGCATGGATCAGCACCATTTAGCTCAACCATTTTGAAGGGAACTTAATGATCCAACACACACGCCACCACCAGCGAGACATTTGAGTGAGCATGACATACTCTTCATTCGCTGAAAGTAGACGGTCCAACGTAAACAATTTACGTCACACCTGGCCACTATGTGAGTTTTACCGCACGCTACGCGTACGGTAAAACTCGCATTATGCCCAGGTGACGACGTAAAATTGTGTACTCACCACGGGCAGTAAAAACGAAAGCCCTCTATCGCATATTTACAACTCTCGACTGCGGCTCGGGTCACAAATACCTGCGATTTCGGGCTTTCTTTCTTTTACAGCCCTTGATAAGTAATGTACTATTACGTTTAAAATAAGAACTGATGTACACAGATATGGAATAAATATATCTTTATCTTTAGTAGATCCGTGCGAAAAAACTCCCTTCGTGTGACCAAAGCTTTAAATAGTGCCAAGTTTGAGCACGTTTTAACCCTTAAAAGACGAACGGACATCGACAAAAAGGCGAAGGCATGCGTTTAGTCGTCCTCTTCCTTAGAATTGGGAGGGTTAAGAGGAATTATTAAAGCTTGGCCATGTATTACTTACTTTAGTTGTAAAGGATAGGATATGATGTAAAGAATTGTGGTTGGCTTTTACGGGAATAGGTAATATACCAGTTTTCTTGGTGGAGGACGTATATTACTTTAGCATCCTAATTGGCAGTATTTTTCGCGGAGCAAATACCACCTGCTCTACGCAACCTAATTACTCAGTCAGTTTTATAACTTACCTAACTCATCAGTGAGGTAAGTTATAATACTGACTGAGTAATTAGGTTGGGTAAGACTCCGAGCTGTTATTGAGTAATTATTTTATACTGTGACGTCTTACGGTAACTGCACTACTTTTAGGCAAATGTTATTACTCAGTTAAAGACTTTCTAAATGATACGAATTTATCCAGATTATGATTTTTATAATTAATTCCAAAATTGACCCTGTAAGACTTATCTGCCTACCTGACTACACTGAAAAATAAAGTAGTTGCCACAATCAAGATTTTGTTTAGATTGAATAAGTAACTTGTTTGCATCTGAGCCTATCAAGCACAATGATCACTGCTACTACTTTTAATTGATTGAAATTTGAAACGGGATCTTGATTGAAGTTATCACAAAACCTATTTGCAGCAATCAAGTCAAAACATAGTTGCTCCAACCAAGATTATTAGATTAAAGTTTCAATGATCTTTATTGAAGTAATCAAAATGCTTGACTGACACAACTAACTTACTTTGTTACAGTTAACATTTTTTTAACTTGTCTCTTTTTTAACTCTTCAACAATGATGTCATGTTAAGGGTAATCGAGATACTTGTTTGAGCGTTCAATCATTTGAACTAGTATTGCTGCAATCATGTCGTGATGATCAACTTAACTAAGATTTTGATTAATCTAAACAAGATATCGTCAATCAAGCTAAAAAGTCACTTGATTGGAGTGCTTTTTTTTTCAGTGTATAATATTATTAATTGACTTCACTATAATTTCTGTTTTGTTTTGTTGACATTCCTTTGCTTATGTATTTTTTTTTTAATTATGTAATAACTAGCTGTGCCCGCGACTTCGTTCGCGTGGATGTCGGAAAACAATATTGTGCCGCTTATAGAAGGTGTATCACCTCCTACATTAATAAGGGAGAATGTTTCGACCAGGCCTGGTGATTTTCATCCTTTTCGTTAAAATTTGTATAAAACCGAAAATTTATAAAAATAATTACGGTATAATTATTATTTAATTATTATTTCTTAAATTCAGTACTTAAAAGAAAATGGAACCTTTTTTTTCGCCATTTTATCTGAATTCCCATTACGAAGATATTTTTTTGATATGTTATCCCCTTTGTTTACATAAATTATCCGAATTTGAGACTTTGGGTATAGAAACTAGGACTTAAAAAACTGGCAAAATATTGAAGTATAAATTACTCTCTCTACCTCGATAGGGAGTACAGAGGTGTATTCATAATTATTATACAAGCTTTAATTGAAATAACTGAAAACCTCTTAAGAAGCGTTGTGCTCATAATAACGAACATCTTTTATTATTGGACCAAACCTTAAATCGCGAAAAAAAACAACTTTCCCTACATTTTGTAGAGTTAAGCTGCGTTTTCATTTAGCGTTCTGAATAATTCTATGCGAGCAAGTGTATTCGCACGGTAAATGAAAGCACTTGAGCGAGCGAACATGTTCGTTCAGTGATAATTGGTTGGACTTTGCGAACGAATGCTCGCTCGCTCATTATTTCAGTGAAAATGACGCTACGTTACAGCGAGCGTCTCGTTGTCGTGAAAACAGATGTTTTCTGTTTTGAGCGTACATCAACAGCAAGCATTTGCTATGAACAAATGTTCGCTCGGTAGAATAGTGAAAATGCGGGTATAAACGAACACAAATGTATGGAGCAGTAGTTTTTTATTATTCCTGTATAGAACCCTTATGACTTGTGTGTCTGTCTGTCCGTCTGCCACAACCAATTTGCTCCGAATCTACTGGACCGACTAAGTTGAAATTTGGTACACATATTATGAATTTCTGTGACCCAAACACGAACTTGTAACATAAATAAATGAATTTTGAACATGGGGTTCACTTTTGCGGAAAAATTGGAAACTTTAAAAAAAAGTGTTGCAAACTGTACCGTGCGACATATCAAATAAAAGGAATTGTATAAATATTTTTTTTAAATAATTTTAACATAATTAGTTTTAATATTATTAAATAAAATAGATGAAAATTGACCATTATCTCAATAAGGGCGGGGTCCAGTGCCCTTATATCCGAAACTGATGAGACTACAATCTTGAAAAAAATACAGAGAATAGTTCTATGCATATAGATTACAGGATAGATAGATAGATAGATTTATTTATTTGCATAGAAAGCAGGTAATTAATACAATTAGGTGTTACAATATTTTGAATCCTTGTATGTACATTCTGCCTCATGGCATGCAAAAATTTTCCATTAACTTATACTACAGTTATTATTCTATTTACTTAAAGCTATTTAATTACTTAATAATTATAATATAAAAACATTGTAAATTAAAGAGTCTTGTCATTTAAAAAATCTGATACAGAGTAATAGCATCTTTGAATAAGCAATTTTTTTCAATAATTCTTAAATCTTCTTAAAGGTTGCTGTTTAATCATTTTTGGTACATGGTTATAAATAAGAGGAGCCATGCACATAACACCTTTCTCAATAATGCAGTGTTATATCCACCTACGCATAACTTGTCTTCGTATTGAGTTCTCAAACTTGTAGTCCTGGTTCTAGTATTTTTCAAAGTCGGGAATAAGTGGTCAGGAAAACCTATAAAGAAGCGTATGGCGCCACAATGACATGGTGAATCACTTAATATTGTGCGTACAAACTTAAAATTATATAAAACTAGCTTTTGCCCGCGGCTTCGCCCGCGTGGATGTCGGTTATCGCATAAAAAAGTACCCTATGTACTACCCTCTCCATATCCCAGGCTATATCTCAAAATTCTAACTTAATATTAATTTTAATGTGACTCACTATGTGTTTATTACCGAGCTGGTAATGAGTTGAACTATCTAACTAATGTGCACACTAATAGGGTTGAAAATAAAACCACAATAGTGTACTGATCTAAGCTGGTATACTTAATTAAAATTGCGAGACCCCAACCAAATCGCGGTAACGAAACCATAGCGAGATCTATTTCGACGTCAACGCCATCTATCGAGCTTGACATCAAACTTTTAACATTTCACAATAATAACTATGGTTTTATGGTTTCTTCATGAACACTATGTGAATAGAAACCGAAACAAATGATTTAATATAGTAAAAGTACTTATGTTCTGAACGTGAATGAGTCTTTACCTAAAGATAACAAACACAAAATCAAAATACGAAATTTCACTCAAATTCTTAAAGCAATCAATTGTACCAAATACAACACGAAATAAAATTGCGACACAAATAATAATTTTAGAATAATTCACGTAAGTACTAACTTTTCTCAGGGTCACGTTCGCAATTGGACGAAATATTAGACATTTATTTTGTACTTGCAAACACGATCTGGATGTAGAATTCGATTAATCGACTAATAATTGACCGGTTGACATTTTAGCGGGAACACCACTAAACGAACGAAAAAAGAAAACAAAATACGTCTATACTCTGTGGTCGTGTGGCGGTGTGACGCGATGCTTAATGTAAACATTCATCAAGGTTTATACGTGCGTAAATTAATGGATTCAATGAGAAAACGGTTTAATCTTAGAAGAATCTTATACAGAATTACTGAGAAATAAGTGTAGATTTCGTATTGAGTGTTAGTTTATCGAAAAGTGATAAATATGTCAGTGAAAAAGTAACGAAAGTTTTGGAATGCACAAATTTTGATCATAAGGCCGCCGTGTTTAGTAATGTTTTTATGATAAATATTCTTGTATACTGTTTGAAATACACGTAAGTAGCTAGCTTATTTATCTACGAACATAATTTGGCTTATAGCTACTGATATTATAGCGTATTGTTATCGTAATCGTATTTCCAAGAGTAAAATTCGGCAAACAAATACCTACAAAAAGTCAATAAAATGGATATAGTATGTTATCCTTAAGAGATAGACATATGCCATCGCGGACTTTTTTGAAGACCTTTTTATGATACACAATTCCACCATACATTATTTTGTTATATCTCAAAGGGTTTAGACAGCGTTTTCGTTGAAAGCTCCCAGACGGCTTATTTTTTTCCGACACCTCCAACAAATATCGTTAATTCATACAAAAATGCATACAAAAACATAACAAATTATATACTAAAACCTTCCTAGAGAACCAAGCTATCCATTGGTGAAAACAGCATGAGAATCGGTGCAGCAGTATTTGAGTTTATCGCGAACAGACAGACAGACAGACAGACAGACAGACAGACAGACGCGGCGGAGGACTTTGTTTTATAATATGTAGTGATTATCGTCCGTAAATTGACTTTACAGAAACCATTTTTTTTTTCTTTTTTTGGGATTTGTTCCATAGAAAAAATTGTTCGCACTGATGAATCTACAATAAATAAAGCTCTTTTCACACGGCACGGTTTCTTTACGGTTCGGCGGCATATTAACCGCGCCGTAGAAAAAATAGTGTCTGTCATCAAGCGTCCATAGTCCATACAACACTGACGACCGCAGTTTTTCACGGCTAGAAAAACGTGTGTCTACAAAGGGCCTTTGATGTTTTCAGTTATTTCTATTACATCTTGTATATTGTATTTACCCTGCTTTCCAACCCTCAAGCTTCTCACCCAACTTCAACCGATAATATCGTATACCCAGCATCTATCAGTCACGGGTGGTCCATCAATCTCCGTGATTTACTCGGAGACGCATCATTGAGACGTCACACTCAGCGCTGTTTACGACTGCGGTCCGAGACGAACGCGTCATCAGTCATTGGATAGATACGTTACGAGGATGTCTGTATGTATGTTTATGTGTGCTGTCTGTGGAATTTTGTAGTGTGGATGTGGTGTTTGTGTTTGTCAGAAATTAGGAACTTAAGGATGATTTTCACTTAACGCCTCGCATAGCATCGGATCGGAACGGATTTTAGATAGATAGAATACTCTTTATTATGTACACCAATCATTAAGATTGGATTTTACAATCTTTAAAAAATATTAAATCATGTACGCAAAAAATATAAATTCTTGGGAATCGAAATCAGATTTGCATTGCTTTGTTGAATATTGACTGAAATAGCCTATTATGTAATGATTGACTGCTTAGATCCATAAAGGTATGATAATGATAAAAATAAAAAATAAAAATAAATAATAAGATTAAATCTGTAACTATCTGCTATATTCGTTTCCTATTCAGCCCAGCAAAATAATGGAATAATTCGACTGTTTTCATACACGTATCTTGTGTTCGCTGTCATCTCATTAGCAGTCCTACGAACTGCATGGGAAAACTTTTTTGTGATTTCTGACTTTTCTAGTACCTCCTCTATTGGTCCCATAGAGTTTTTTAATCCTTGTAAGAAACAGGATCGATTGTCATTAAAAAACTTTTTGTGAAAATTGCCCATTGTCTCGCTGACTGTATATTTTGTTTTATTTTTCAAAATCTTTGAATGCAGATCAATTTTTTTCTAAAAGTTAAGGATTGTCTCTTAAGACCGTTTTCCGCGACCACGGTTAAAGTACCTGCCCTTATTGACCCATCTCAAAACAGAATGCTCATATAGCAAATAGCGTGATAATTTGTACCCTACATTTTGACCAGTCCTTCATGGAATAACTATGCAAAATTTCAACAAAATAGTATATATAGTAGTGTGTAGTATTAGTAGTAGTATCCAGTAGTAAGTAGTAGTTTTTGCGTGATGCAGGAAAATACATTCAGAAAAACAGATTTTCTGCATCAGAATCTTTCCCAATCCTCGTGAAAATACTTTTTTTTTAATATTCAATGTACAGTTTTGACTTCGCTACGATTTTATTATATGTATAGACTAATAGTACCGGGGATCGCTATTCAATAATATTTTCTCTAATAAATATCTTGGAATTTTGACGGTCAGATTTTGTTTTTATGAATTAATGAATGAATGCACCGACCCCAGCATGGTTTGACCAGACTCCAATACTCGAATGAACCCCAAGATACACACTATCCCCTGGAGCCTAATGTTTCATGGGACTACAGAGAACTGCGCTCAGCTTTTGTTTTTAATAAATGAAATGTCACGATTATGTGAAATTGGTAGTTAAAAGAAAGTAAAAAATAGTCTTCTTAATTCACATTCTCTGATAAAATATTGAGATACCCACTATCAAGTGTCAAGTAAATATTTCTTTAGCTTCCAGATCGTCGGAAGGGTTAATAAATGCATTAAGAGCTGACTAATTGATCGTCGCGGGTTCGAACCGACGATCTTCTAGGTTCGGTCCCAGTGCTTCGTCATGATGCGGGTTAGGGTTGTGAAAATCAACGTATTTTTCGGTAAGAACATTTCTTGAAATAAACTTTTCTCAAAAGACGAACGTCAACGGTCATTCATTATCTATATCCATACTTATATTATAAATATGATATGAATGAAGAAGGACATAGACTACTTTAATGTTTTTATCTGTCTGTCTGTTTGTTTGTTCCGGTTAATATCCGAAACGGCTGGATTGATTTGACGGGCCTTTCACTAGGCGATAGCTGATGTTAAAAACTCAAACTCAAATCATTTATTTCAATTAAATCATTTACAGGCACTTTTGAATTGTCAAGGAGTCGGACAGTAAGAAAAATGAAGCTACATTCCCATTCCAAAGCGTAGGTACCTATGGAGAAGAACGGGCAAGAAACTCCATGGACACTCTTTTAAATTAAATTGTTACAAAAGTATTCGTTACATCTATAATATTGAATTTATAACTAAATGTAAGGACGATGTAAAAATAAAAATAATAAAAACTTACACGTTAAAAGCGTCCAGAGTAGGTACAACAAATAGAAACAAAAAAAAAAAAAAAAAAACAAATATATAAAAAAAAAGTTATGTAAGTTATAAGGAGTAATTTAGGTTTAGTTTGCGCTGTTGACGTACTGGCTGCGACGAAAGACCTCAGCCTTTCTATATGTGTATATATTCCATCAAAGGAAAAAAAAACACCTATAAACTATTTTAATCCACCTTATAATTGGGATTTCGTTTAAGGTTGAAAACATTTATTTGGCCTAAATTAGAAGTGAATTCTTGCCTAATTGTAGACAATGTTTCATTCAGTGTCTGCCATAAACGATTCCGTGGACCCGAACTCAATTGTGGTAGTTAGTTTTTAAGCTATTGCATAGCTTCTATCGCGGGCCTTGAGCGCGGGGACCGAATCCAGAAATTCCGTAACGAAAAAACCTCACGCTCCCCACTCCGACGGGCACGGAGGTGTGGCTTGAAGGCCGTGCATCGTCTAACGTCGTTTCAGTTCGGCAGTCTTCGACACGGCGTTGGGTGCGTGCGATTAGACGTATTGTACGACTCTACGAAACTCTGTGGTGGATTTACCGCGCAACGCAACGCCATCTAGTAATCGCAGGTAGAACTAACTAAATAGAGGTGACATTGGCGTGGCTTGTGATTCGTAATCGAGACAAGCGTTGCTCTGTTGGTGGTCTCAGTTGTGTTTTGTTGTCGGTTTTATCCACTAGATGGCAGGCATCGTAATTCAAAAGTTTTTGAAAGGTTGTTGAGGTATGTGAGCAATTTATTTATAAATCAATAATTTTACTCGTGTTTATGATTCTCCTAGCTAGAATTAACATTAAACATTAACGTTCTTCATAGCTTATAAAAACCACTTTTAAACGGTTCCCCAAAGTTCTGGGCCGATTATGGATTGACTTTACTTTCTTATCGGTCACCACGCTCAAAAAGTGTAACTTGAATTACTATCAAAGAAAAAGAAATACTGCATAAATAAAATAAATAAATAATTATAATTGCATAAGTTGATACAAAATGCTATGCAATAGCTTTACCGCGGCAGTCCCCGAGTGCCACACGTCTTTTTTATAAGTATTTTTATACATTTTATTGTACAGTGGCCAGCATATCAACCTCCACGAAACTGACTTTCTCCAAACAAAATTTAACACAAGCCGAACGCTTAGGCCGATCGTGCCTCTCTATCGCTTGTCTTACACTCTCGCTTGCACACTCGGCTCAGGCGGAACGTGACAATGAGTCATGCTTTTTCGTGCGTGCAGCCGGCGTTCATCGATCTATAAGACGTTATCACATCAAAAAATCGTTTAATAAGGTCAAATCAGAAATCAAACACGAACATAACAAACGCTCCGTCAAAGCATTCAATTTGAACGCTAAACTTCTTGTAATACCAACAACAGAGTGTATTTTTCTTGGCACAATGCACTTACACGCGAGTGATTTCTTTGTTTCTTTTTCCAATTGGGTTCTATTGACGGAAACCGTTTTATTGGGCTGGTCGGTCGATGTATTAGAAACGAAGGGAAGTTTTTGTAAAATGTTGAGATGAGAAATTGTAATGTGGTTATCTTTGAAGGTTGTTTTTTTTTTGTCTCTGTTTTTTATGACATGTCCATTTTAATATATATAATAATAATAATATTTATTCATGAATATAAGTCAACCATACATTAGACTAGTTTTTTTTTTTTTTACAAAGGGCATTTTACTAATTGTAAGTAACTATTATAACATCCATAATGGACGGATGGATGACCCCTGTAACACAGGTTTTTCCTAGCATAGGGGTCATTGATCAATATTTTGTACCAGACTATTTCCATGTTTAATTAAGTGTCACTCTGTATGTGTACTTTTTACGTCAAATAAATATATTGTTTCTCTATTGTATCACCTAACTTTTTAATCCATAATTTAAAGTGCCATAACTTTTTTTGTCCTAATATCACATAATATCACATGCCATAAAATTGAAATCCCTAAATAGAATTTGGACGGCACGGTTGGCGCAGTCGACGGCACGGTTGGCGCAGTGGTTAAGCGATTGACTGCTGCGCTGCGTGTCGCGGGTTCGATTCCCGCACGGAACAAATATTTGTATGATCTACAAGTAGTTGTTCCGGGTCTGGCTGTTTGTGTACGTGAGTTTAAATGTATGTAAACGCACCCACGATACAGGAGAAATCCTAGTGTGGGGCAACGTTTTAAAAAAAAAAAAAAAAAAAGAATATGTCCTAAATCCGTTTGTCATAAATATTACAATCAATAATATACAAAAGACATAAAACCGTTTTCAATAAAAGTTATAAGTTCTAAATTCAAATTATTTGTTGTTTATTTATCCTAATAATGTTTTTAAAACAAAGTATTACAAAGCTTTTGCTATGAACTTCTCTCAGGCGTTACGTAGATACGAGTTAGGTATATGACAGCGGGCAATATTTTTTCTTCTACCGACTTGTTTTGAGATAGTTCACTTGTTGTGTAATTTTGTTTGAAGCAGCAGGATAAATGCGTTTTTATTGGGTCTCCCTTGTTTCTTCGTAAAGAAATTGCCAAATTATCACTTCCCAAACAATTTTCCGCATAAATTCATTTGCCAAATTATTGCTTAGCAAAAAATCTCTTCACAAATAATTGTAACGCAAACCTAATGTTTGGCAAATGAACGTTTAAACAATAACTTGTTTACCAACTAGTACTTTTACCAATTACTATGAGGTCACAGTTTTAACCTAACCTAACCATTTTTTTTTTTAATAATTATCCTCGTCTAACTAGTTCGGTTCTCGATAGCCTGCTAAAAATAATCACTTTTTTCCATATTTTTTTTCTATATAATCTAGTCGTTTCTGGCACTCGCCGGCCGCTGCCGCGGCACCGCTCGCTTCGCTCGTTCGGCTCGTGCGTAGAGGAGGTCACAGTTTTAACCTAACCTAACCTAATATTTTTTTTAAAATAAATAACCTACTCTAACTAGTTCCACAAGTAACCATAAAGAGTTCATAACAAAACATTTGACCAAACGTTTATTGTCTAAAGATTTTTTGCTGTGATAAATCATTTGATTAAAGTCCAAATGCCTAAATTACATTATCCGTGATAATATTCTGCCGCGTAAAAATTTGCACAAATAAAAATGTGCGTTTAGTACGCACATTTTCAATTTTTCAATCATTCCAAACATTGCATTGGTATAAAAAAAGGTTGTTAAAAGTTTTTTTTTCGGTAAAACGGCAGGATCCCGTTTTTTTATATGCATGTAGTATGCAAGCGAGCATGCATCATGTAGCATGCAAGCAAGCATGCAGCGTGCAAGCGAGCATGCAACATGCAGCAGGCATGGTTCCTGTCACGGCTACGGCGCTACGGAGCTCCGGCGGTCCCACGCGAGCTTATTGTCGTAGATGGTTTAACGCTCGCCTCCGCAGCTTCGTCTTGCTGGCCTGCTATGCGGGCGCGAGCGTTACAACCACCTGCCGATCTATTCTGCAAAAATCTCACCGTGAAAACTCAGGTGAAGTGAGCATCAATACACAGTGTCAATCCCTAGCATCAATGGAATGACAGCTCACTTCACCTATGTTTTCACGGTGAGTTTTTTTACAGAATAGCACTGCTGCTCCTGAACTCACGGGCCACCTCACCCCTCCGCGTGTATGCGATTCTAAATTACACTCTAAGGGTAGGGCAAACAAGACTGCGTGGAGTCGGATTTACAGTGATTCGTTTCTGTCACTAAAACCTAATTTTTAGCTAATGTTTTAGGACTAACGATTTTATTATAAACTAGCTTTTGCCCGCGGCTTCGCCCGCGTGGATGTCGGTTATCGCATAAAAAAGTACCCTATGTACTACCCTCTCCATATCCCAGGCTATATCTCAAAATTCTAACTTAATATTAATTTTAATGTGACTCACTATGTGTTTATTACCGAGCTGGTAATGAGTTGAACTATCGAACTAATATGCACACTAATAGGGTTGATAATAAAACCACAATTGTGTACTGATCTAAGCTGGTATATTTAATTAAAATTGCGAGACCCCAACCAAATCGCGGTAACGAAACCATAGCGAGATCTATTTCGACGTCAACGCCATCTATCGAGCTTGACATCAAACTTTTAACATTTCACAATAATAACTATGGTTTTATGGTTTCTTCATGAACACTATGTGAATAGAAACCGAAACAAATGATTTAATATAGTAAAAGTACTTATGTTCTGAACGTGAATGAGTCTTTACCTAAAGATAACAAACACAAAATCAAAATACGAAATTTCACTCAAATTCTTAAAGCAATCAATTGTACCAAATACAACAATAATAATTTTAGAATAATTCACGTAAGTACTAACTTTTCTCAGGGTCACGTTCGCAATTGGACGAAATATTTGACATTTATTTTGTACTTGCAACATGATCTGGCTGTAGAATTCGATTAATCGACTAATACTTGACCGGTTGACATTTTAGCGGGAACACCGCTAAACGAACGAAAAAAAGGAAAAGAAAATACGTCTGTACTCTGTGGTCATGTGGCGGTGTGGCGCGGTGCTTAATGTAAACATTCATCAAGGTTATACGTGCGTAAAGTAATGGATTCAATAAGAAAATGGTTTAATCTTAGAAGAATCTTAGACAGAATTACTGAGAAATAAGTGTAGATTTCGTATTGAGTGTTAGTTTATCGAAAAGTGATAAATATGTCAGTGAAAAAGTAACGAAAGTTTTGAAATGCACAAATTTTGATCATAAGGCCGCCGTGTTTAGTCATGTTTTTATGATAAATATTCTTGTATACTGTTTGAAATACACATAAGTAGCTAGATTATTTATCTACGAACATAATTTGGCTAATAGCTACTGATATTATAGCGTATTGTTATCGTAATCGTATTTCCAAGAGTAAAATTCGGCAAACAAATACCTACAAAGACAATAAAATTGATATAGTATGTTATCCTTAAGAGATAGACATATGCCATCGCGGACTTTTTTGAAGACCTTTATAAAATACATAATTCCACCATACATTATTTTGTTATATCTCAAAGGGTTTAGACAGCGTTTTCGTTGAAAGCTCCCAGACGGCTTATTTTTTTCCGACACCTCCAACAAATATCGTTAATTCATACAAAAATGCATACAAAAACATAACAAATTATATACTAAAACCTTCCTAGAGAACCAAGCTATCCATTGGTGAAAACAGCATGAGAATCGGTGCAGTAGTATTTGAGTTTATCGCGAACAGACAGACAGACAGACAGACAGACAGACAGACGCGGCGGAGGACTTGTAGTGATAGTGATAGTGATGAACATTCGGAATAATACACATAATATAATACAATGCTTAGGACATATGACTTTATTTCATGCAAAATTAGGAGATTTAATTATTATAGTACTCGATATTATGACAGAATAGTTTTAGAAGTAAAGATAATTATGTAAAACAAAATTTCGAATTTTGAACGTTATGGTTACTGAAGTTATGGTAACTGACGTTATGGTTAGCAAACGTGTTATGGATAATTATTTTCGGACAAACAATTTTAGGAGAAGAAAGGGAGTACCAAATATTATTATTATACAGAGTAACTTAATAATAATATCCTCGATCGCTTATATTAGTTTTAGCTTTTGCCCGCGGCTTCACTCGCGTGGATGTCAGAAAAAATCCCACGGGAACGTACTACCGGGATTAAAAGTACAAATCCGTTCAGCCCTTTTTGCGCCAATCCGGAACATCAACCAGATAAACTGACAAAAATTCTTCGTAACTTTTTTATTATATTACATCACTAAATATTATACATATAACAAAGTCCTCCGCCGCGTCTGTCTGTATGTCTGTCTGATCGCGATAAACTCTTAAACTACTGCACCGATTTTCATTCTGTTTTCACCAATGGACAGAGTGGTTCTCGATGAAGGTTTTAGTATATAATTTGTTAAGTTTTTGTATACATTAACGAGATTTGTTGGAAGTGTTGGAAAAAAATAAGCCGTCTGAGAGCTTTCAACGAAAACGCTGTCTAAACCCTATGAGATGTAACAAAATAATGTATGGTGGAATTTTGTATCCTGCTATGCTACTTTTATTTTAGAAAAAGCCATGCAGGCAAAGCCGCAGAAGCAGAAGCTAGTACATTACATTACAGACCCATTTTTGCAAACGGAACCAACCCACAGTTTGAGTGAAATTGAGTTTAGTACATAGATGGCGCTCAAATAACGGATTCTATCTTCCTAAAAAAATTGTTCCTTTTTACCGACTAACAAACAAAGATACAACACTATCACATGCGTCACCTTTTAAAAAACTGTAATGAACTATACAGCTTGGTCCCTAAAACACTCATTAAAACTAATTGTTAAAGAGACCCATGACCATTTTAATTATGCAAATCAGAACTAATGTTGGTTGGTTCCGTCTAGCATAAAAAGTTATTATATTGTGTTAAATGTAAGAAAACGATTCACTTTCTAATAAATGGCATTAAAAAAGTATATTAATTAGAAAGAATTACTTTTATTTTTAGAAATATACCCCTTGGTAAGACTGATTGAACTGATGACTAGTGGTTGACTGGTTTGTTGGTATATGTATAAATAGATATAAATGACATAATCGCCAATCAATGTAGTTGTGTACGTAAGTCACTATTCACGATCACGTTATCGCGTACTCGCGCGACGATCGCTTTTGGTAAGTACGCTGGGTTATAGTATTTAAAACAATGAAATATTCGCACATTTTTTCACAAATGGTAACCCTAGAACTCAACACTTCATGCATATTGAGGAGGGCGTAACAACCCCGGTTCGCTCATCAATTGAGTGGATTGTAATTGTCGACTTTCGGCCGTTGCATTTCACCTCGCCGTACTGCGAGGCTACGAGTATTTGTATCGCTTAGCTGAACCCTAATTGTTCGTACCGCAGTGATGTAGCTGCGATTTCGAAATCTTACGAAGAGTTTTTAGATATTGGAGCTTTTAAATGTATGCTCATTTTGCATCGATTTTTGTCGCAACAGAAGCCGCGAATAAAGGAGCCTCCGAAGAAAACAGCATTAACTTCCTGCTCTCACACTAGGTAAATCGATTGGAGATGCCAAACCATCATGTTTGCGTTTATGATGCTTTGCCAGAAATTGCTTCAGAAATCCCTTGAGATGACGACTGGTGCCTGCACCAGTCCTTTAGTTCGCGTCACCTAATAAGACCGCTATCCAGCGAACAACTGTAACGTAGTATAGATCGTGTCACGTAATAAGAGCGCTGGCCAACCGCACAACCATACCATACCATTTTTACGTGACGCGAACTAATACAACGTATGGTTTTGCGATTGGCCAGCGCGCTTTTTACGTGACGCGAACTAATACAACGGTTTTGCAGTTGGCCAGGGCGCCTTTTACGTGACACGATCTATACAAAGTGACAGTTGTACGGTTGGCCAGCAGTCTTTTTACGTGACGCGAATTGTAATCTCAAGTGATTTCTGAAGTTATAAAGATATTTTTTGACTAATAAATCGAGGTGTTCTGAACAAGGAGCTTAAATATAATGTTGTACTATAAATTACATACTAAATTCATTGTTCTGAATCAAAATCTACTCAATAAAAATATTGAATTCACTTACTGACAGGCAACGCACCGCTGAGTTGAAAATAAAATTTTGTCTAAGAGTTTCGTATATAACGAGAGTGACACAAGAACGATTTTTTAAAATTCTCCCCCCCCCCCCCGCCCTCCCGCCCGTTCGCATTTTTACCGATGGTAGATTTTATCGGGCACACGGCTTCTTGAATTTCCTTGATGTAGGTATGCCATAAATGTCCTGATATGAAATATGGCACGTAATATTACCATTCAGGAACAAACAATTCTACCCAACCTAAAAACGAAGACATATTCAATCCTTTCCACACAAAAGAAACCCCAGAAACAGAAGCAACACAGCACATTTGTCTCACAATATTATTTCAAGACAGAACGCGTCTCACAACACGTGACGACGGCCCGCTTATAAAATATTCAAGCGCAATTCCCGAATAAATAGAACAGGATAATTAATTCTGAACTAACCCCGTCACTGTGGAGAAAGGACAGGCGGATGTTTATCACTAAACTAGCACTAAATTACGTCCCTTTTGGTAATCGGATTAGGTTTAGGTAGATATAAAATTGTAATGAAGGGAGAAAGAATTGTTGCTCTAAATGTTTTTGGAGTGATCTTTTTACTTTATCATGGGAAAAACATAGAAATTGTGTGGAAATCGGTGGTCACTGTATAATCACGTGATGCGGAGGAATATGGAAAATGTCGTGAGGAAACTTTTAAATATGAATGTGGATGAAAGAAGCGTAGGGGAAGGCCAAAAAACGATGGATGGACTGTATGTATAAGGTGTAATAGTTAGAAAGGGGGTGAATACTGACTTGACGGCACCAAATTAATTTGTAAAATGGATTGGGTATGGTGATCTACAACGCCACATGCGAACTACGGATCAAAGACCTGACGTCACAAATCCTGCATCGCGCAATCAGAGTTTACCGCGCGACTAGCATTGTATAAAACATCCCATCATCAACACCCGTCTGGTCGGAGGATCCTCCCTTTACTATAGAGTATGAGTAAACTTCACATCCTATTCCTCATACCTCTATACTGGTGACCCCGAACATGGACTGTAGCGCAGTCTTCGAGTAACTTCTTCAGCGTGACGTCATGATCATCACTTCCTCAAGCTTTCGAGCGGAGTCACACAGCAGCCAACCAGCACTCACGGCTTCAACGGATATCCTGACCACCAGCATGCAGAAAACAAAAAAATAAGGGTAAGAATGCGGTGGTGTGTACGTATGTGTGTATTTCGATTAAGAATTTCATTCTAAATCTGCTTGTAACAATTAAAAATAAGTAGTTACCACTAGCGCCCTCTTTTAGCAAATATTAATAATTAAGGTGAAAGTTTGTCACTAAAATCAACTAGATGGTGTTTGGTCTAATCGGAATTTGTTTGCTATATTTTTTTAGAATTTGTGTAAACAATAAAGATAATAAACATACAATTCTAACTTTAAATAATGTATTAAATTATATATTAAAATTAAATAATACAAATTAATTCAAGTTAATAATTATAATATGTAAGTGCTACCAACTAAAAAAGTGATGTGACAATTATGTTGATTGAGTTCGAAAGTTGGCTTTTTGGATTAGCTAGCGGACAGACGCTAAGATTTTAATATATTTTGGTAAGTTTAATACTTAAAGAAAACATAATGAGTCGAAGGAGGAAAGGGTCCAGCGTAAAAATAAAACCTATCACGAGTATGTGAAACTAAGACACTGTGAGTATTAATTTGAGTCATCTGAATATACACGTTTAGATAAGCCATTTGCCTAGTTGTTTCATCATGTCTTTTTCTGACAGGGTCCTTAGGATATTTTAATTAGGTAGGTAAAACCATAAAAATGTTCAACTCAACATAAGTATAATTGAGACGTCTAATTGTAAACCCCGCTAAAACTATTTTACCTTGAAATCGACCTTATTCTCTCTTTCGAAAGTTTTCTCAATTCTGTACTAAGTGACAAACTCATTTCCGAGCAAATCCCTCTCTAAACAGTACTAAATTGAGCCTCCAACCTTATGCTTGGTAACAAAATACACTATAAATGGCATGGGTAAAATTCAAATTCCTCTACAAAGAAAACAACCAATCACAGCGCTTGCTATCGCACCAAGTGACCTTACGAATAGTATGGCGGACCAATGGAGACTTGTGTAAATGTGTCGTGCACCAAGGAGTGCGATTACACTTTATTGAATTTAAAACTCATCAATAACTTAATATCTAGAAAAACCGTTTTAGCGGGGTTTGAAATTAGACGCCTCAATTGCTCACGCCAGGTCAAGATATGCTATGTGAATTAAGAAGATGATTTATGTCAATGAGAGAATAGTCATAAGTAAGAAGGCTCCATAAACAGAAGTCCACGTTGCAGTAAATCCGCAAATTACAACTACACGTACACATGCTGATGATACCGAATGTGACAGACTAGGTATATGTGATAGCAGGATGATAGCAAAAATACAAGATAACTAAATATGCAATCGTGCACTCACAAACGTTTTCTTTTATTTCAATAACATAATGGAGAAGTACAATCTCAAACATAGAAGTTAAAAGTAACTAAACTAAACTAAACTTCGTCAAAACAATATTAAGAAAGAGAGTAGCATCGTGTACTTTCATAAATAATTCTCAACATTTTCACCCAGAAATATTTCGCCCACTCAATTGATTCCTACCAACAGAACTTTCCACTTACCTTTTAAAACTTTTCACTCTCAACTCGATTCATCACCAGAGCACGTCCCCGAGACAGTAGCGACATCTATCAAAGTATAAAGAAACTACCACTATTACCTCACTAACACACAAAGAGGAATCCGCCCAGTAATAATTCAGGGGAAGTACATATCTCGCGAACCTTCGGAAATAGAATATTAAAGTGGGTAGCTCATACATCTTAGATCGGTACAGGCCATTCTCCTCATGACTAGGAGTTTTGTGGACTTCTTTTGTCGTTTCTATGTTGACAAGTTCGCTGGCCAGATTCGGAGGACTTTTTTTTAAGTTTATGGGGATCTTCAATTATTCAGCAGTTTTCTTTTTTTTTTCTGGAGTGTTTTTTTCCTTTTGGTTCAAAAGAAAGTTTGTCAAGTATAGCTTAGTTTATCTGTATCAATAGTGGGTTTCTATGTGTGTTTCGGTTTCGTATCAACACTTTGTTTGTCAGAGTCCAAGGCTGAAGTTAAGTCGGTTAAGTAGCAATATGATATTGTGCTAATTTGCTATTGCGTTATTATCGTTATTCCTCCTGTCAAAGTTAATTCTGTTTATATGTATGTATTAGTGTTTATGTTGCAACCTTTTTATATATATTTATGGTTTTTTACTCTTTTAGATGTTTTTAAAAATAAAGTCAGTTTATTCTTTTTCGAGTTATCTATCCCTTATATTGCACCTGCCATGTTTTGTTTCTGCAGCCGAATGTTGACTTGTAGAAAATGCCTCAGGCATTACATCCGCCTTTGTACAGTATTTTTTACTTGTACGTAAAGTTTAAATAAATAAATAAAAATAAATGTTTTTTTTTTAATAGTAAAGGGAGCGGATATTTGTAGGATAATTCGAATCGAAATGCAGCAACACTACTGAAATTTCGTGAAGCCGTAGCTAATTTTATATCAGTGTCTATTATGCTCTAGCCACACTGAGGCAAATCCCGCGCGAGATGCGGGACGCGACTGTGCGACGATTGTTTTAATGAATAGGAAATACACCTTTTAACCAAACAAGTTAGTTGATACAATCGGTGCGAGCAAATTTCATCCCAGAAACCCGCGCAGGATTCGCCAGTATGCCTTACAAATTAAGTACCATAGACTCGGTCACTTAACATACATCGGTCCACTAGCACCACTCCTTCAAAAAAATATTATCTCGTGACTGAGAAGGAATTATGAAAAACGGCTCAACAGCGACCTTGGTAAGTGTGTCTAGGATGTTCTAATACCTTTTGTAAAGTTTCATATTGAGACACGAAGCAACAAAATACGATCTAGAGAAATGTGGCCGTTTTTTAACCGACTTTCCAAAAAGGAGGAGGTTCTCAATTCGGTTGTATTTTTTTTAAATGTTTGTTACCTCAGAACTCCGTCGTTTATGAGCCGATTTGGAAAATATATTTTTTTATTTGAAACGACATACTTCCAGATTGGGTCCATTTTTTTTTTTCAAAATCCAGTTCTGAAAATGGGATCCATGAGGAATTGAGGGAACACCTCAAAGGAGATTGTTCTGCATCCATACATCGTTTGCCCCAAAACCAACAGCAAAGGAAAATTACTTTGCGTGTTCTAAATTACAAGTATATGCCCATGAAGACAAAGTTTAATGACGGACAACTTGCAGAAAGGATTAATTTCAAAAGAAAACAAAGATTTTTAGGGTATATTTAGTAAGAAACAATCCTTTCAATACTTCGAAATACATGCTAATAAATGCATGTCACTGTTATTTCTATTGCCTGTATGTGGATAGTTAAGCTAAGAGAATCAGAAAAACATTTAAGTACTTACCTACCTATTAGGTATTTGGTAAATCTTCTAGTTTTTGTATTAAAATAGGTAGATACTTAAATAAGTACTTATTTATTTTACTTCAATGCAAACGATTTTATCCTAATGTTTTTTTGATTTTATTTATTTATACTTAGGTAGGAAGTCATATTACCTCATGTATGTTAGTCATGTTATTGAAAGATTGGACATCACTAATTGTCATGTCTAATCTAATTGTCAAAGATGGCGGCATATTTTATGTGATGTCGATAGTCGCTCTTTTAATTGTTCATTATGGAACGCAGAATGTCCGTTTCATACAGATATTCGCAATTAGTATAATAAAATATATTTATAATTATTATGTAGGTCAGATGTTTATTGGTCCTGGGGCCATTTCTGACGATGTCCTTTTACAGACAAACATATAGCGATTTTTGTATTTTCATCAACAACTCAAGCATTTGCATTCAGTTAGTATCATTTGATGAAGTGGAACTGATGAAGAAGACCACAAATGGCCAACGGAACTCCTGAATGATAAGTATTTCACGGGTGGCGATAAGATATTTCGATTAAGATAGTTAAGCGACTATAAAGCAAATTTAAATAAATAATTCTGATGTAAATGGTACCATCGAACTGATCTGAAGATGAAGCCGGAACTCCGTGATAAAACAATGTATCCTAGTCGTGTTTGGGCTTATTGGAATTTTCATGAGATGCATTTGGGCTATAAATGGTTATTAATCGATTTTTATTAACTTTGCTTGGGTAGTTGTTGAGTTAGCTTCGATTAATACCTACGTATTTAGTCCACTTCGTAAAGGTATCTTGTCTCACAGTTGTTTGTGCGGTATAGCCAGGAGTGGTAATCGAATTGTTGTGGGATAGGTATCATAACTAAAAAGTGAAAAATAAAAAACTTTTTAACAAAAGAACAACCGACTTTCAAAATAAAAAACGAAAGTCGGTGGCATAAAACGAAAATACAAAACCAATGACACCGACTTCCGAAATTAAAGTTATTTTTCACTTTTTTGTGTTTTTTTTTGAAAGTCGGTTGTTCTTTTTTCTTTAGAATGAATTTTGTTGCTTCGTATCTCAATATGAAACTTTATAAAAAGGTATTAGAACATTCTAGACACACCGAGGTCTCTGTTGAGCCGTTTTGCATAATTCCTTCTCAGTCACGAGATAATATTATTTTTTTAAGAGTGGCGCTAGTGGACCGTAGTATGGCAACTGTAGAGTTCCAAAAGCAAAATGTGACCAGGCTCAACATGTCAGCAACATTTCTATTGTTTAATAACTTGATGCGGTGCGCGGTTAACGGTCGGAACGCTTGTAAATGGCGTCATTATAAACTGAAATTCAGAATTAGATTCGGAAGTATCTTTCGGGTTCGAGCAATAACGTCTGGGGAATACTGTTGTGTGGTATGGAATAGAGTGGAGGAAATTGAATTTAATTTTTTGTATGGTCATCCATACAAAAAATTCAATTCAATTTTAGTTCTGGTAAGTAGGCTGTGGGCAGACAATAACATGACGAAATTATTTACAGCTGTATACGTAACATAAGTTCTAGCGTTTAAAAATGTTTAAAATACTCGTTTTGTATATAATTATTTTGTTTTAAGGTTTAATCGGTTTCTATGGATGATAATGATAACAGCTAAAAGGCTAGTTGACAGTCATCAAAATACCTTATGAATTTTGTATTGTAGAACTGTCGTGAGACAAAAATATCACAAATCAACTTAATTTTATGATTGTAATTATCAGCAGTAGAGAGATTACGACGTGTATAGCAAACATCCAGTATATGTACCTTACAAATTAAGCACCATACACACTGCCACGTAAAGTGAACTGCAGAGTTACAAAAACAAAATTTAACCAGGATCAACATGTCAGCAACATTGTTATTGTATCATTACTTGTAATGGTGCGCGGTTAACGGTCAGGGGGCTAAGGCCCAAATACTCAAACGTTACTTAACTTTAAGACGTTCTTATAAGTGTTTCTGTCGCTACAAAACAGTTTAAAGTGACAGAGACAGCACTATACTTAACGGCGACTTAAAATTAAATTGCGTTTGAGTATTCAGCAGTAAGTCTACTAATTTACAAACGTTGCAATGGTCTCGCCATTGTATTTGACAGTGTTTGTATGGAAAATCTGTCAAAACTCACAATGAAGAGACCATTGTAACGTTTGTACATTAGTAGACTTGGCCCCCAGAACGCTTGTAAATGACGTCATTATCAACCGAATTTCAGAATTGGATGCTGAAGTATCTTCCGAGAATCGAGGAAAAATGTTTGGTGAGTGTGGTTGTGTTGTATGTCTAGAGTGGCGGAAATTGAATAGAACATTTCAAATGAAAGAACATGTTTTTGAACGGAGTTGTAAATAGACTGTGGGCAAACAATAATGTGACACATATAATATTTACAGCTTGTATTTTCCCACGCAGGATACAAGCCTCTTTTCTTACCGAGAAGGAACGCCCATTCAATTTTATTATTATTGGTTAATAAATAAGACATTACTATTTACTTTTTTTTTTCAATTACAACATGTTTTTTATACATTTCATGGAGGGGGGAGGGGTTCCAGGTATGTTGAAGTATAAATATGAAGGATGTTTGTAATAAATCCACAAAACAGAAGAAATTAGTAGTGTGAAAAAAAAAAACTTTAGATCTGTGGATATATGACACAGAAGAAATACACAGGTGAAAAAAAACCTTGCTCAACATTTGCGATATCTATACTCAAAACTTGAATCGTTAGATTTGCCCTCACCGTACTTAGGTCGCGCGAAAAAGTGTCCATAATGAGATGAGTGAGCTCGCACATCTCGCATGGAACGATAGATACAATTTTCAGTATGTGTGAGAAAGACAATATAGTATTCAAATGTCATTGCCAATGAACCAGAAACGAATTTTTGACGGGATCGGGTGAATCTAACGATACGAGTATAAATATTTGGCCATAATTTTACTGAAAGTAGTATCTTTACTCCAAATATAAGTTTCCACAGACCAACAAGAAGTAAAAGCAAATTCTCCTCCTCAACTTTCCGTGCTACCTCCCGCCGGCTCTACCTTTTGGCTCTCGGCATACAATCCACAAATTCTACGTAGCAACGGAATCGTCTCCATCGTTCAGTGGAAGCTAACAAGCCATTACTTACACAAAGGCATAACAAACAAGGTAGACTCGGTAGATATTCTAATTTATAAATATGCGGCCATGAATAAGTGGTTTAAGCGATTGTGGATATTGAGGAAGGTATATGAGAGGTACCGAGAGAGTCAATATTTCGATAGTTGCTAAAGAAATTGATATTTGGGTATTATTTTTACAGAATACCAGCGCTGGGACAATTATTTTTTAATGTCGGAGCATCATGCTGAGATAGGAGCCTTTTGGCCTTGTACAGGATTTTCTGCTTTTATTTTAATTTTACTTGTTTTTTTTTTTAATGTTTCTACTAGTGTGTTTAGTTTAATTTGTGATCTTCCTGTCCTAATAAATACTTTTTCTTTCTTTCTTTCTTTCTTAAACAGTTGGTTGTGAAGCAAAAAAGTCATACTTGCTTATAAATAAAATATTGTTTCGTAAAATTGTTCAATAACTTCTGTTAATTTTCTAAACCCGTGGTATCAACGGGGCACAGACCAACGGGGACTGTTTATCCAATATGACATTACATGCCTGCTATTGTTTTTAATTTTGACATGTTCTTCGTATTTTCTTGCTCAGCATACTGTTTTTGCAACTTACTTAAATTGTTCAATCCTGCCCTCTTTAATGTCGCTAAAGCTGAGATCACCTTAATTATTCAGCAGATCCAAATCTTTTGTCTGACTAATATTGAAGTTCAAGTTCCCAATTAATAGATTTATATCTATCCTTTTTCCATTCTTTCTTAGAAACCGCCCTTTTTCTGGCCACAAAATAAGTAACATCGAATACCTTGCTCGCGGCAATCATTTTTACAAGACTTTTGCTTCTCGTCTACTTGAACTATTTTACTATATAGTACAGCGCTCTTAAATTGGATCATACTGTTAGACGCTCCTTGGACTTGTTGTGCACCGTATATGACTTTAACGTAGTCTTTTATAGCTCTTTGGGTTTCTCTTTGAACTTATTTTAGTTTGTGAAGAAAAATCTTGTTAGAATGTTAGCAAAATCTGTATACAAAATATTTTAGACTAGCTGCAAGCGGTGTCGCTATATTCGGATTTTTATCAAAATATGTCACGACAGAAAACTTTGGAAAAAAAACACAAAAATGTTAGATAATCGCCTGTACCTGTTTTCCGGTTTTGTTAAATAAACCCCTCCCCACCTGTAGATCTAGAAAATTTGCATTTGTTTTCTATAGTCCTTCCTCCGAGAGAATGGCTTTGACATCTGTCAGTTTCATACACACAAATATGTGTTTTACGAATTTAAACTTTATTAGTTCCAAATCTTGTAGAACTGACAGGTGTCAAAAAAGCATTCTCTCGGTGAACGGAGTAGAAGCATTTATTATTTCTACAACAACTTTCAACAGGATTGACATTAGCTTTTCGCTTTTTTTAATCCAATACATTTTTGACGTCATCGTTATGATTAATGTCACTTTGTGATGGCCCTTTGATACACCGGGTTTTACACGACAAAACTCTGTATAAATCTACCACGCCACAGCCCAAAATAGTTAAGCCGACCCTTCATAGAACATAATCAGTAGGCCCAACTTTGTATTCTATAAATAATTTATGTATCGCAGCATCTCATTTATTAAGTGTCCCTTGCTAAGTTGTTTAAATATTCGACAACTGTACTAATCCCTTGGTGCTTGGGTGAGATTAAACTGAAGATTGGTATACAAAATGTTGCTGCCTACATTTTTTGGCATTTCCAGAAGTATCTAAGAAATAATTTGGGCTAATTCACTTTTGATCATTTTCAATTTGATGAATTGGTTTGTTATTCTTGAGGCTGTTTTTTTTTTTTTTTTTTATGGGTTTGCTTTTGATTCTAGTCTAGGTCACAGGTGACAGAGACAAAGTCGACGATGGAGTTAGCTTGCCCAGAAGAAGCTTGTTCACTCTCACTTTGAATTGATTAGGTTTGTATGCGTTTGGAAACACAGACGCAGGCAGAGAGTTCCACTCCTTTGCTGTGCGCAATATAAAAGACGTTTGAAAACGCTTAGTGCGAGTTGGTAGAATATCAACTAGGTAGGGATGGTAACTTGCAGTGCGAAACTTATGTTAACTTATACTTAACTTTATTAACTTATGTTTTGAAGGTCGGATTGTATCTGGAAATAAGCTGACGGCGCGTCTAGAAGCGACACCAATTTTAGAGTTGGTTTTAGAACGATTTTGACAGCTGTCAACTTGCGACGTAACCCCGAGTACAGACCGTTCAACGTAAGATGTCCATGCCGTGATGTTGGCACAATTTTTTGCACTATTACCACTTGTTTGTTTTGTAATGCTGCCAATTCCCAAGACATCTTATGGTGAACGTACAGTACAGAGGAGGCGGCACTCCCCGTCAAAAAAGAAAGTTGTATCATGGATGCGGTTCGATAAGCCGACATTGATTTATGGTGACGGTGATATTGGTGATCACTGTGACTACCCTTGCAGTGTAGTGAGTTGATTAATTGAAATGAAATCGTTTATTCTGTAAATAGGATATAGGAATCACTTTTACACGACATATTAAAATTTTTTTTTCGACATTTCCAACTTATCATAACCCCGTGACCCCGCGTCCCCTGAGAAGAAATGGCGAAACAGTGATTTGCGCTCGCGCCTCACGTATTCGGTGGAACGTCGTTTACGATTGTTGTTCATTCCCCAATATCATGATCTTTCATTTACTTACATCTCCTCGCCCGTAAACCTACGCACAAGTAATAATACACCTCTTCTGGTAAAAACGACGGCCTATAAACCTATTTCATTTTACGGGAATCGTGAATAATAAAAATATAAATGTTTTGCTCTCATATTGAGAAGATCTGTTGAATAGAGCAGAGTAGCATAGAGCAGAGTAGCATAGAGCATTGAAACGAAATTATATTTCATTTATGAGTAGTTTTTCCAAGATACTTAGTTTTGTACGTCAATAGATACTTACACATCAATAAACACAGTAAAGGCTCGCGCACATTCAGGTGGGCCGCGCTACAACGCAATGCATTGCAAATATCGTCCTTCATCACTTTCGTACATTTTCTATAAACCAACGCATACTACACGCCGGCAGCATCGCACTTTTTTATCTGAAAATGCGTTGCGCTGCAGCTGTAATGTGCGCTTGGCTTAACACGTCAATATTTAGAAAGAAATACGTGACCTGCACGCTCTCAATCTTTCAAAATAAAAATCCCCACAAAACTTACAACCAACTTCAAAACAAACACGCATCAAGAAACAATTGAAAGGTGTTTTACAAACATCATAGAAACAGATACAGAAGGCTTTTGAATCCTCCTGAGAGGAACTACACTTGAAACTTTACAGTTTTGACTCTTGCCAACTACTGCCAGCTCCAAGGCTGCGGGTACGAAACCAGCGGCGTGAAGTGGTGGGCGAGCGGAGCGAAGGCGGGGGCGGAACAATTTTGTACCATCGCCACCACCCCGCTCGGCCACCGCTTCACGCCGCTGTTTTCGTTTGGTTAGGCCCCTAAACGGCAGACTGACAAAAAAATATGTTATAAGTACAACATACTTGCATTTAGTAAAAAGATCTAATTTTGACATTTCAAACAGATATTTCAATTTTATTGATTTGTATCGATTTATTATTTAAAATAGAAAATGAAATTTGTATTCCCGTACATATAAAAACGTCAAAACTGACTTAAGCATGAGTTTATTGGTTAACTGAACCGTGACAAAAATTTTAGCTTCTGCTGTTTCATATTTACCAATTTCTTTTTTCTTTTTAACCTCGAAATCATCTTGAAATCCAAGATTTATGAAGTAAAAACTTATCTATGTAGTAACACTGTTGTAAATAATTGTGTGTTTATGTGGTGAAATAATACAAAACGAGAGGATTCGGCCTATGGGAGTAATTTTCATCCCTCAGTTCAGCTCTCAGCGTTGCCGGTGGCGGGGTCTCAGATCAAACGCATTTTCCATAAGCGACCGTGCATTTGTAAAAACTCGAACGAAATCACCATAATTATTCAACAGATCCAGACATCTTGTCTGACCAATCTTCTCAAGTTCTCAATCAATAGATTCTTCTTCTTTTCGTGTTGATGGTACTCTTCTTCGTTTATTATTATTATTTTATATTGTACTAGCTGACCCGATAGACTTCGTTCTATCAAAAGCTATAGTATAAACTCCACTACTCTACCCTACCCTACCTACCTACCTACCCTACCCTACCCTACACTACCCTACCTACCTACCCTACCCTACCCTACCTACCGAACTAAAACTTAAAAAAAAATAGATAGTAGCCGATTCTTAGACCTACTGAATATGCATATAAAATTTTATAAAAATCGGTCAAGCCATTTCGGAGGAGTATGGTAACTAACATTGTGACACGAGAATTGTTTATATAAGATGAACCCAGTATGTGGCCATATTGATTGTGGCATTGTTTAAGTCATTCGAGGTGCATGTGAAAGGGCACTTAGTATACTCCAGTTGATGCCCCACTGGCATGTCCTAAGTCTGATCAGAAGCACCGCACTCGCACTGATAATTGGATGGGACAGTAATCCCCCACTTCAACAAATTGTATCTGCAGTAGCCTGCTTGATAGATTTAAACCTATCCTTGTTAATTTTTTCTTAAAAATCGCCTATCTCCTGGCCACAAAATAAGTAACATAGAGTACCTCGCTCCCGGCAATCATAACTTGATACAGGACTTTTGCTTCTCGTCTGCTTATCAGGATGGCGCCCTTTAAAAAGATCATACTTTTAGTCGCTCCTTGCACTTGTTGTGCACCTAATCCCCCACTTCGATAAATTGTATCTGAAGTGGCCTGCTTGATAGATTTAAACCTATCCTTGTTAATTTTTTCTTAAAAATCGCCTATCTCCTGGCCACAAAATAAGTAACATAGAGTACCTCGCTCCCGGCAATCATAACTTGATACAGGACTTTTGCTTCTCGTCTGCTTATCAGGATGGCGCCCTTTAAAAAGATCATACTTTTAGTCGCTCCTTGCACTTGTTGTGCACCGTGTATGGCTTTAATGTAATCTTTGTTAGCTTTTTTGGTTTCGTTTCGAACTTATTTCATTTGTGAAGAAAAATATTTTCCGTTGTTATTCTTTGTTTTTTCTTCCTTCTGTACTTTCACTTGTATCTGGAAAGCTCTCGTCTCCCTCTTGGAGGTTGGCGTTAATAGCTGCAACACAATTGCTTATCTACTAATGTAAATATTTTCGTACACAATCAAAATATAATGTGTTATCTGTTCATACACGATTTTTTTTTTTTTTAATCTAAGTGTTTTTATTTTTATATAATTATTATAATTTTTGAATTGTTTGAGACATTTTGCAAAAAAACCTTTTGCTTACTTATTCTATGAATGACCCGCCCAGCCGCGGCGACGGTGGCGACACGAGCGCGGTGCCTTTTGATAATAAAGGCTCCTACAAAAAGGTGCGACACGCGACGCGACACAAAGGCACCGCTCGGGGTGTGACGAGTGGTGTCTTTGTTTCGCTTCGCGCGTCACGCCTGTTTGTAGGAGTCTTCAATCATCATTATCAAGTTTATTTTTATTTTTATAATATTCTCAGATTAAAAAAATATCGTTTCCATGGCTTCTTTACCACCTATAGGTGTATCTCTTAAAATATTTCGTGTTTGAATAGATACTCCTTATATAAGATGTGATCATCATCATCATCATTTCAGCCGAAAGACGTTCACTGCTGGACATAGACCTCCCCCAGAAGGGGGGAATTTGCCATAATGGCCACGCTTGGCAGGCGGGTTGACGATCGCAATATGGTGTTAAAAATGCATAGAGAACGCTGCTGCCCATTCCCTAGGAAGTCCTTTAAGTCGCTTCTTACGACACCCACGGGAGGAAATGGGGTGGTGCTATTCTTTACGTCCGGCACCACACGGAACATATAAGATGTGTTTTGTTACAATTAAGATTATTATTATATTTAAATGTCCTGAGGGGCTTGTGGATAAGTAATAACAGCCGCATGGGTCGTTAAGGTTAAGCTACGCTAGCCGCTGTTGGTCCGTGGATGGACGACCATCTTTACATACCAAAGCCCCTTCGTGCCTCGGCAAGCACGTTAAGCCGTTGGTCCCTGCTGTCCTTTGTAGATCTTTGACATTTTAACGGGTCGTAAGAAGCCCGAAAGTCTGACAACCACTCTTACCAAGGAGTATCGTGCTGTTTTATGGAGATCAGATAGGCAGTCGCTCCATGTAAAATACATACGCATCCGATTATACTGGAAGCCAACCCCAACAAAATTGGAAAATGACTAAGCAGATATTAAAGTGTCTTCGACAGATCTCGGGACCCTTGGTTCCCGAACCTTTGGAAGGCGTACGAGGTGCCGAAGCCAACTGGCAAAGGCTCGTTAAGACGCTTTTAATGAAAAACTTTTTACAAAAAAAAAAAAAACAACCGACATCAAAAAAAAAAACTAACTTTTTTAAAATAACTTTAATTTTGGAAGTCGGTGTCTTTGGTTCCGTATTTTCGTTTTTTGCCACCGACTTCCAAAATTAAAGTTATTTTAAAAACGTTAGTTTTTTTTTTTTGATGTCGGTTGTTTTTTTTTTAAGTTTATTGTTTTTCACTTTTTAGTTGTGGTACCAACCCCACAAACGTTACACTAGTAAAAAGTAATGCGTGGTCATACATTACAATCAGTGCGTGAACAATCAATCATCCCCTGTTTTCCTACCCTTAGGGTTGGATTTTTTTTCCAAATTTATATGGGACCAACCCTTTCCAATAAAAAAAGAATTATCAAAATCGAACTACTCTGTAAAAAGTTATGCGTGGTCAAATATACGCGTCGACTTGACGAACGCCTCCTTTTTTTTTCGTCAGTTAATGAGGCACCAACCGAAGAAGTAATTCGGATTTATAACGTATGTGGATTCGGAACGTTGTTATTTTTGCTCCTCAGTTTCTAAATAAGTAAAGTGGTAAAAAATGGATATTGTGATAATAATATAGTGTTACCTTATAGCCTGTGAAGTGAACTATTGAAAAAAGTGATTCTTATCGTAATTGGCTTAAGTAATACAGAGTAATATCAAATTTAAAACTGTGGAAAAAAATCAAAATTTTAATAGTGTGTTAACGAACTCTTTCCCTGACCAACGACAACCCGCTGAGCACTCGATACCTCCCGCGCTAACCGCCACTGTCTTCGTTGTCGCCTCAGTCAGCGCGTAACGATAAAACTCCTCACAAACTTAAAACCTACTTGAAAACTAAACATGAATCAAGTAACAAATCTTCTTCTTTTAGTGTCGATGGTACCCATTTATTTATATTATTTGAGCCCAATAGATGACCAAGTTAATTGCGGCATCAGTGGCGTTCATTAGGTCTTCTTCTTTGCAAGTGAACAGGCACATAGGACACTCCAGCAGGTGGGACATGGTCTGATCAGAAACACCGCACTCGCACTGGGTGTTGGATGGGACAGTAATCCCCCACTTCGATAGAATGTGTTTGCAAGGCCGCTGCAAACACAGTCTATCGAAGTGGGGGATTGTTGTGGGACCTGGGTACGCAATCGATTAAGAGCTTTCCATATAGGCCACTGCAAATCACGACCGGGCGCCAAATGTTCCCGGGGTTTAACGAAGTCGGGAGGACAATTGAAAGGTGTTTTATAAACATCACAGAAACAGATTCACAGGGCTTTTGTATCCTCCTGAGAGGATCTGCACTTGAAACTTCACAGTTTTGACTCTTGCCACCGACTGCCAACTCTAAGGCTGTTGGCACGAAACCAGCGGCGTTGAGCGAAGCGATGGCGCCATCATCCCGCTCGTCCACCGCTTCACGTAGCTGTTTTCGTATCCGCAGCCTAATTTTCGTTTAGTCAAGCCGCGTTTTCGACATCGAGCGATGCGACTTGCGTCAATTGAAACGCACGCGCGTCTCCTGCTTCCGTCCGTCGCATCGCTCCGAAAGTCACGTCGCGCTGACTCGAGGCAGTCGTGGCAAGCTCTAAACAACTTCTTTCAGTTTACTCCGCAGTCGTTGTCGCAAGACGCGAGTCGCTTGAGCGTGCAGCTCGTGGCCAGAGTAACTTTGAATTACGGACAGCCAGAGGAGAATTATATGTCGTTTGTTTACGCATGGTCCGGTGGAATCTAAAGCTGTTTGCTGCTTTGGTTTTACCGTTTTGGTTTCAAAGGGAGTTGGTTTTCAATAGCAGGGGTTTTGTGAAAGGTCTATTGAAGTTTATTGGGTCGTTAAAGCAAAGTGCAGCTTATTATGTGATGTTTAAATAAAGTAGTTATAGACTCGCCCTGTGACTAGCTTCCTGTAGCATGAGACTTTTCACACAGCTGGCAAAAAGTGGTTATTTATTAATCATTTAGGTGCTGGAGGTGCTGCGGCTGCCGGATCCCGGATGGGTATATGGAGCCGAGACACCGCCCCGCTTTGTTAGATGTGCCAAGGGCTAGGACGAATTTATTAAAGTTCGCCCCTTTGTCAAGGACCGCACGTATAATAAAAAAAACCGGTCAAGGGCGAGTCGGACTCGCGCACCGAGGGTTCCGAACCATCATATATAGCTTCATAAGCTTCATTCGTATAAGTAGGACCTAAATAGTTATGTGCCCAGAAAAAACTAGTAGGTAGGAAGGACGATATTTTGGTTGTGAACCGCGAAATGTTTTTAAATTTTCATTGGCGAGGCCTTTATTCGTCAGTTAATTTTAACACTGCGGTGTAGAATATTGCAGTATTAGGTCAGCGCCATCTATTGACAGATAAAGGAACTAATGTAATTTTTGTTGATTTCTGAAAAAGTGTGCTATTTAGAGACATAGTTTTATTTTTCCTGTAATCTACATATAAGCTTCTATCACATAGAATAATTTCAGATTTTTCTCTATGCAAACTTCGGAGATAAGGGGAAAGGTATTTTTATTTTTTTTATTTTTCATCAAATGTCGAAATCTATGTAGCCTAAAGAAAAAAGAAAAAATTATTGAGAATTTGCAAATAGCGCTCTTTCATATGATACCCCACATGCCCTAGTAGCGGCATTTCGATTTTTTAAGACCACCTTTCAGTCCCTATTGCAAAAAAAAAACCTTTTTTTGTTTCTTTCTTATTTGCATGATAGTTGGACAAACGTCATCTGAAACTATTCTAAATTTCAAGTTGATAGCATCAATAGTTCTTGACATATTCAGCTGTGACAGACAGACAGACAGAGTCACACCATAAGGGTTCCTTTTTACCATTTTGGTACGGAACCCTAATAATATGCCGTCGGAAGATGTGTTCCATAACCTTCCGAAATTTGTGTCAGGAGCACAAAGGTCCATTGAAGGAGGCATGCAATTATAAAAAACTAGCAGCCCGTCCCGGCTTCGCACGGGGTAGTTCTATCGCTAATAGTTTCGGCAGCGCATTCGACGAAAGACATTTTAAGACTCATTTTTCTACACCTTCGGTAACATTGTTCAAATTTTACCAAGGATCCCTATTTTTTTTTTCAAAATGAAATGTAGCCTATGTCAAATTGGAAGAATGTAGCATTCTATTGGTGAAAGAATTTTTTAAATCGGCCCAGTACTTTTTGAGCCTATTCATTACAAACATACAAACATACAAAAATAGGTACAAATCTTTCATCTTTATAATATTAGTGTAGATTTAGATAAAAAAATAAATAATTGTTAGTTAATTTTATGGTGAATTTGAATGTCTAAGTATATTTTATAAGTAGTATAATGTCATCTTGGAAACTACTGTGAGATGTTGTACGTATTGGTGTGAAATAAATAAATAATTTCCGAATAACAATATGGGATGTTCCATATATTGTTAGTAATTTATAGTACTTATAACTATGTTAGTAAATTATCAATGAATTCATTATTATTATTTACAATTCCGCAATTTATTATTATAAAGAGCACCATCAGATCTGTGAACGGTATTCCAGTGCCTCACAACCGGGCAATCAACCCTTCCCAAAATAGTATGCAGAAAGCTGTTGGTGATGCCCCGCACGCGGCGCATCAGGGAGGACACTCTTTTTGTGCTGGCCTTATCTGATGCGCTGCAAAAGCGAGGCAATCCCAACAGTATCCTTAAACCATTATTGTACAGGACCCGAAGGGCATTGAAACATCTACGCGTGTAACGGACCCACAGGCTGCAGGTATAAAATGTCTGGCAGTATGCCTTAAAAAGAGCAATTTTGACTTATTTTGTGTACGGTGCAACCTGCGAGCCAGCATAATTATTGCATCTCACTGCCAATGCCCTACGTTCCCGTTCAACATCTAAATCATCGGAGAGGTCCTCGGTGACCCAGTGTTATACTATGATACTGCTGACTCTTTGGGGAATACAAGGAGGATGAATAGACGGTATAAGAAAATTGAAATAAATTAGTTAATTTGTTGCAAATAAAGTAACGATAATTATTTTAAATCATAGAAGCAGATTATATCAACGAAGTATTCCAATTCCAGAACTGAACTCGGTGCTGATTTTAACAGCACAGTCTAAAAAACCGGCCAAGTGCATGTCAGACCACGCACAATGAAGAGTTCCATAGTTGGGATGAATTTATCACAAGAACAAACTACTCGTAAACATCTGCAAATTTAAGTTGATCGACTATTACTTGGTAACTTGTAAAGCCTATGTACTTAGCTAAGATAGTTTTCCTTTTAACTTCATTACAATTATATACTACTGCTGTGAATTTTTTCTTATGTCTAAATACAACCATTTAGCTGGGGGACACTTGACTCTCACAAAAATTACCACTTTGAAGGTCTATTCAAACCTAAGTGGTATTCGCTGCCGCTGTGGGTAGAGGTACATACCGCGCGGGTTTCGCTCAGGTATTAACTATCAAGTTCCGCGGCTAGAGCGACCTGAGCGGTATTCGCTGCCACTGTGGGTAGAAGTGCATAGTGCGTGGAATAGTTTTCCGCATTGGTGTGAACAGTAATATTACCGCATACCCACTCGGCTTTCTCTACCGCAGACTGTACCGAATACCGCTTAGGTTTGAATAGGCCTTAAAGCTTAAAATTACGCAAACGGATCCTTAATTCGAAAAATGATTTTCACAAAACCGTAATATTTTTGCCTATATGAGGCGTCTAATTGCAAACCCCGCTAAAACGATTTTTCTGGATATTGAGTCATTGATGAGTTTTAAATTCAATAAAATGTAATCGCACTCCTCGGTGCACGACACATTTAGGCAAGTCTCCATTGGTCCGCCATACTATTCGTAAGGTCACTTGGTGCAAAAGCAAGCGCTGTGATTGGTTGTTTTCTTTGTAGAGGAATTTGAATTTTACCCATGCCATTTATAGTGGATTTTGTTACCAAGCATAAGGTTGGAGGCTCAATTTAGGTCTGCGTCAGGATGACTGGACCAAGGGAGATTTTGGATGTTTGGGCAATACCACGTTTTAGTACCTATTTGGTACTATTTGGTACCAGACATCAAATAATTGGTACCTCGCTAAAGAGGGAAAACTATTACGAAGAAAGTGGCCAGCCATTCTGACTTCAGAATGGCTGGACCAAGCCGGTTTCATCTAGTTGTAGGCGTTATAACTAGTTCATCTTTTCGTTAAAATTTAGTACCTCATTGGTACCTCAACATATGTTTTTCTTATATTTTTTCGATAAGCCAATAAAAATTTACACCTAGAAGAAATTTTGCATGTAATCTGGAGCACGTTGATTTCACCTAATTGTAGGCGTTATAATTATTTATCTTTTCACAAAAATTTAGTACCTTATTGGAACCTCCACATATGTTTTTCTTAGATTTTTTCGATAAGCCAATAATAAGTTACATGCACCTACAAGAACTTTTGCATAATAGGGTGTATCTATTCAAACACGAAATATTTTAAGAGAAACATCTATAGGTGGTAAAAAAGCCATAGCAGCGAAAACAAAAAAAAATATGTATGTGTTTTATATTTTTACGTAATTATTATAATTTTAAAATTGTTTGGGCCATTTTGCAAAAAAACCTTTACTTACTTATTTTATTTTATTCTATGAATGACCCGCCCGGACGCGGCGATGGTGGCGGCACGAGCGCGGTGTCTTTTTGAAAATTAATCATCATATCAAGTAATTTTCTTTTTTTAATATATTCAGCTAAAAAAAAAAATACTTTTCCATGGCTTCTTTACCACAAACTTTCTTTACATGAAACACCCTATCTATATAATAATGTTTATTTTTGTACCAAGAAAATTACCGAAAATAATTTAAAATAAATTTATTGGAGCTATATTGTAATAATGATGACAAAGTACGAACTAAAGTTATTGTCATAATTATGAAAACAGGTTTAAATATTTTACGTATACCCACATTTTTTCTAGAAATAATGTCTGACTATGTTTTACTATCCGCATCTTTAACTTACTATAAAGTTGAATGAAAAATGCAAAATAAATGGTCGTATTTAATAATAAATCAATATGTTGAGTATTACTACATAAACAGTAAGATAACAGAAGTTTTGCTTGAAGTAAGGATAAACTAATAAGCAGTAAAGACAGGACTATTTTTAAATCATTAACTAAATCACAGGGTGTTCTACCCTGGGCATGCCACGATTGTGGCGATAAGTCCCCTCTTTGAGCAGTGGCTAGAGAGGCGCCACGGCGTCCTCACCTTCCGCCTGACACAGGTCCTCACCGGACACGGTTGTTTCGGGAGGTTCCTGTTCAGGATAAGGCGGGAGGAAACGCCCGGGTGTTACCACTGTGTGGATCGCCCGGAGGAGACGGTGGAGCATACGGTGGAGGTCTGCCCGGCTTGGGCAGAGCTCCGCCGTGTCCTCACGGAGGCCATCGGCGGCGGCGATCTTGCCTCCGGCCCTGGTCCAGGCCATGGTCCGGAGCGAGAGTGCATGGGAGGCAGTCACCTCCTTCTGCGAAGCAGTAATTCTCGCGAAGGAGGAGGCGGAACGCGTGAGGGAGCGGCAGTCTGTGCGCCCTCACGCCCCTAGTCGCCGCAGGAGACGCCCTGGGCGTAGGCGCGGGCTTGCGGACGGCGAGCTATGGGCAGCTCGCCGTCCGGTAAGGACCAGGCCCGGGTCGACGGCGCGTTTTGTTCCACGCGCGCCTCAAAGAGATGTCAGCACGCACTGACGGGGTCCGCCAGGACCGGTGCCTGCCAGGGTTGCGGGTTTGTCCGAAAGGGATACCGCGGCCCTGATACACAGGCAACTGAAGCAACACGAGTGGATATTAGTCAGTAAAAGTCTGACACCCTTCCGCTCCGCCCACAGCGGGAGAAGTTATTTGATAAATTCCCACCCAAAAAAAAAGGGTGTTCTACCCATGAATATGAACATATTCAGGTACCAACTCTGAAATCACAAAAAAAAAAATCTGCTGTTTCTTACATTGTGGTCCAGAAGATATTGAACGTTCATAATATATGTAAAAGCTGTTTTTTTTTATATTTATAGAGACCTATTTATTTATTTTAAACATGTTTAGTTTCGTTATAAAGTACCAACTGGCTTAAAAAAAACCGGGCAAGTGCGAGTTGGACTCGCCCACGAAAGGTTCCGTACCACCGTACAATATTTATTAACACTATGTATTTAAAAAAAAAATACTTGAGTTTATAAACACGATTTTTGTAAGGGGACCCACTTTCATTCTTTACTTTATTTATTTTTATTATTTTTTGATACAGCGGCATCAGAAATACACGATCTGTGAAAATTTCAACTGTTTACTTATTAAGGTTCATGAGATACAGCCCGCTGACAGACAGACGGACAAACAGCGGAGGTTTAGTAATAGGGTTCCGTTTAGTATCCTTCGGTCACGGAACCCTAATAAGATCACTTTTTCAAAGGCCATTAAACATAAATGAGTATTTACCATTCAATTAATATGGATGTATATGTAATATTAAAACTAATGTGTATAAAAAAAAATCGGAAATGTATTTCCTTTGTACAAAAATAAACATTATTATAATACTTACGCAAAAATTCTTGTAGGTGTAATTTATTTTTCGGCTATAGAAAAAATCTAAGAAAAACACATGTGGAGTTTCCAATGAGGTACTAAATTTTCGTGAAAAGATAAACTAATTATAACGCCTACAACTAGGTGAAATCAACTTGCTCCAGATTACATGCGAAATTTCTTCTAGGTATAACTTTTTTTTGGCTTATCGAAAAAAATATAAGAAAAACATATGTTGAGGTACCAATGAGGTACTAAATTTTAACGAAAATATGAACTAGTTATAACGCCTACAACTAGGTGAAACCGGCTTGGTCCAGCCATTCTGAAGTCAGAATGGCTGGCCACTTTCTTCGTAATAGGTTTCCCTCTTTAGCGAGGTACCAATTATTTGATGTCTGGTACCAAATAGTACCAAATAGGTACTAAAACTTGGTATTGCCCAAACATCCAAAATCTCCCTTGGTCCAGTCATCCTGACGCAGACCAATTTAGTACTGTTGGAGAGGGATTTGCTCGGAAATGAGTTTGTCACTTAGTACAGAATAAGGTCGGTTTCAAGGTAAAATCGTTTTAGCGGGGTTTGCAATTAGACGCCTCATATAACGATACCTCATAACATGGGATAGATGAGAAAAAAAAATATCATCCCCACTTTACGTGTAAAGTGAAGTCCCCTACACGTAGTGGGAATAATATTTTTTTTACGCGGTAAAAATTTATTTCAAAAATTTATTTTACCACTTTTTCGGCGTGATTAATATGTAAAGCCATATTAAATTACAGCTTTCTAGTACTTAGAGTCTCTGAGCTATGCCGCGGACAGATGGACATGGAGAAACTATAAAAAAATTATTTCAAGATTTTATTTTACCTCTTTTTCGGCGTGATTAATATGTAAAGCCATATTAAATAACAGTTTTCTAGTACTTAGAGTCTCTGAGCTATGCCGCGGACAGATGGACATGGAGAAACTATAAAAAAATTATTTCAAGATTTTATTTTACCACTTTTTCGGCGTGATTAATATGTAAAGCCATATTAAATTACAGCTTTCTAGTACTTAGAGTCTCTGAGCTATGCCGCGGACAGATGGACATGGATAAACTATAAGTGTTCCTTGTTAACTACGGAACCATAGAAACGCACACAAAGATTAACATGTACAAAATAAAACTATTACGTTTTCAAATATCTTATGTAATCTTATCTCTTATCTTATCTACGTTTTTCCATCACAAACAAGCATCTTTCACCAAAACAAAAGCACGTTAACATATCACATAAATCATCCATTAAAGCGATTCTAAATGATATTCACACATGCATATTAATGTAAGGACGGCATTCATAATTGAGAACCAAGATAAAACGTTCGCTAGCTGGAACGTACAACTTTCTCGCTTTTCGAACAGTGTAGCTGTATTGTGGATGTTACGACTGCTAGAGATTCTACAACTAGTTGCTTTTAATGATAGTTCAAAGTTTATAGGGTCAGCCTGGGCGGCGGGAATTGGTATCCGATTCCCGGCCACCGTAGGCGCGAGCTTGCGGACGGCGAGCTATGGGCAGTGCGCCGTCCGGTCAGGACCAGGCCTGGGTCGACGGCGCGTTGTGTTCCACGCACGCCTCAAAGAGATGTCAGCACGCACTGACGGGATCCGCTATGACCGGTGCCTGCCAGGGTTGCGGGTTTGTCCGAAAGGGATACCGTGGCCCTGGCACACAAGCAACTGAAGGAACACGGGTGGGTTTTAGTTAGTAAAAGTCTGACACGCCCGCTCCGCCCAGAGCGGGAGAAATTATTTGATAATTAGCTTCTGCCCGCGACTTCGTTCGTGTAAAATTCCGCGCAATTACTCCGATTTCGCTTAGCGTTCTTTCCGACTTTTTGTCGTTTGCTCGTCTCCTTAAGGTCGTAGCGTGATGTTAAATAGCCTATAACCTTTCTAAAGAATTTTTGCTATCCAACACTGAAAGAATTTTTCAATTTGAACCAGTAGTTCCTGAGATTAGCGCGTTCAACCAAACTCTTTAGCTTTTTAAAATGATGATATCTCCTAAGATGTTGATTGAAATCAAGTGATATCAAGGACTTGTTTACATTTGAATAGTTGTGATTAATAACATATTCATTTGGATAAGGATTAATATTAAATTGGTAAAACTCCTTCGCAAATAATGCATTAAATTCGAACAAAGATTACCATAAAAAGAGGTTATAGTGAGTCATTCTTAGAAGATAGACATATTAGGCTGTCGCGGATGTTTTTTTTTGAACTTTTAAAGAGGAACAAATCCATCATACATGATATTTGCGTAACTAAAACCGTTTACATTATGTTCGCCTTTGTACCTTTATTGCGTGCGAGAAGTTTAAATAATTAAATAAATTTTGAGACTACTGGTGATGAGATATTTAACACAAAGTAAAGCGCCTATCTGGGTTCGAACCTACGACCCACAACTCGTAAGTCGCCGTTTGGGCCACCACTGTTCTCGCATTAGGTATGTATGATGTCCTTTATCTTCAGGGCACACAGAATTGCAAAACATAACGTTCTACGATCCTTACATACAAATACTTAATCCTTTTAGTTTATCTACTTTTGTATTCATACGTTTTGTGTTTAACTGTGTACCTACCATAAATGTTTTAGAGATTAATTACATCGGCGTCTGTTCTAACATGGCGTCTCCTATCACTTCACAAAACATTACTAATAAAAACATCAAGATTCATGTGGATACTTAACTCATCAGTTTGGTACAGCATGTGTTCTTCTTGTCTTTAGTTCAATCAACTCGCCACTCCAGAACCTTTCGGCCCCAACGGACATCTGTTCTGCGCGCAATGTGCCCTGCCCATTGCCACTTAAGTTTGGCAATTCTTCGAGCTAGGTCGGTTACCTTGGTTCTCCTGCGGATCTCTTCATTTCTGATTCGATCACGTAGGGAAACTCCAAGCATAGCCCTCTCCATTGCCCTTTGGGTGACTTTTAGCCTTGTAATAATGCCCATTGTGAGCGACCACGTTTCAGTGCCATATGTCATCAAAGCCAAGTGCAACCCTTAGAATGCATAATAATAATAATAAGTACTTTATTTCTCTCAAAAAGGTACAATTTTGATTCATAGCATAAGTTACATTTACCGGTATATCCTTTGTGAGAGCTGGAGTCTATACTCGGTTCGGGACCTGTATGACAGATCTCCAGGCTCACACCCTTAAAATACAATATTTAATTGCACTTACGTACTACAACATTGAAAACTCCAAGTACTGAGAGGAATAGAATTAAAACAATACAAAGTTGATGTGCTGTGTGTCTTTGGAGAGTGTTGTGTGTCCGTGAGTGCAATATAAGTCCTCGCGCCCATGTTGCAATGTATTCAAACATGTTATGCACGCAAACATGTTGCAATGTATTCTTTATGTAGGTACCTGTCCGAACTCAACATAATATTTATAACAATCTTCAGATGCTGGAGGAAGAATCCCAAAGGTACGTCCACGGTAAATAAATAAGTTGCAATCTTGTGCAACGAACGAAGGAACTATCGATTGTAGTTTAAAGTGATAGTATGTTCTCTCTCACTAACTTGAATTGCATACATTGCACTGTATCTAAGGTAGGTATATATTTAGCCAACAAACATCCACTATTTCTTGTCGAAATTCTCAAGGACATACAAGGTGGCGATTTAGACACCTGCATCCGTTTAGGGCAAGAATGGGCCCGCGGGCCATCTTCGGCACGCGATTTTTAATTCTCTCTTTTAATCAATAATCTTTTTATAAAAAAATGTTGAACGTTTAAATATACCACACAAACCATCGCGGGTTTAACAGAGGTATGGCTGACCATACCACTACCGCGATGCTTAATATTTAGTGGCACCGAGATGCCGTGTCTGAACACGGCAACTCGGTGCCACTAATTAATATTAATTATACATTAATAAACAAGTAGGTAGGTAGGTACGGTGGCCAGCACATTAGGTTATACGAAACCGTCAAATCTCTCCAAACGATTCCAAACCTTAAAATGTTGGTGGTTAAGTGCAAAATCGAATGAAAAAACCCGACAGTATGTGATAACCTGATGTACTGGCGACCGCACAATTTTTTTTTTTTTTTTGTTCTAGACTTTTCAGAATTTTCTAATAACTTTTAAGGTATTCAGATGTGAACAAACATAAAGGCGCCATCTCCACGGGCGAGAAAATTGCGGCGATAGTCTCGCCGTGCCATCAAATTCAATAGAAGCTCTATGAATCAATCTCCACACGGCGTTATCATCGCGGCGATTATTTGAAGGCCCAGCGTGAATATCGCCGCGATTCTCTCGCCCGTGGAGATGGCGCCAAAGCGGTAATCGTGCGCGGCTGCCGCTGCCGCGCGCGGCTTTCTGCGCTATGATTGGATGACTGCCGCGCGCGGCAGCCGCGAGCTACCTGCCGCGCACGGCGAACGACGCGAACGGTGTAGTATTGGTTCGCCAGTGGTTGTGAGTGGACGGACGTATTTCATCAAGTAAAATGGATAACGAAACAGCAATTCATCTTATTGAAATATATGGCTCCCATAGTCCATTATGGGATACTAGGGAGCTACAACACACACGGCCGCTTTCATTGTGGTTTGAATACGAAATAAAGAGCACGGCGTGTCTCGGACATGCCGCGCAGCACTGCCGCGCATTTGGTCTAAGCTAGTCGCGCGGCAAATTTGTGTTTTGCGAATGCCGCGCACCTTGCACGCTTTGTTTGGACACACCTTTAGAAAATTTCAGACACACTTACCGAGGTTCCTTACTAAGCCGTTTTTCATAATTCCTTCTCAGTCACGAGATATATTTTTTTTAAGGAGTGGTGCCAGTGGACGCTTTGTTGAAAAAAAAACAAAACCAGCCCCAACACCCTCTTAACGCCATTAAATCTTTCATATTTAGTGCGCGTTTATTAAATGAACTACTAGCAACCCAAATCGCACTCGCCAGTTACATCCCAAAATCAGACACCAAACTTTTTATTGAATTCATCAGTAGACTTGAAGATACCGAGTATAGCGCTTTCAGAGTTTAATTAATTTACCTAAAGCACGTGAGTTGAACTTCATTTTGAACTAAAACATTTTGTGGCCTGAACTTCTACGTTTCTCGCAGAACTATTAATATATTAAATTTGAGAATTTCATACACAGTATGAGGATATTGGTAGTAGTGATCATGGAAGTTGAGTCAAGGAAGAAAATTTATACCTGCCGACTGTGTTAGAGAGAGTTCATTATTAATAATGTTCTGTTTTGCACATGGTGGACCGTTTTATTAAGAGGATATAGTTATAAGTTTTTAAACTGTCATGGTCACTAATATTATTATTAACATAAGCGGGATATTTACCATGTTTAGAGTTATCATCATCATATGTTATGTGAGGTATCATGTTTGTGTGTTTGTGTTTAGTTTTGTCATGTTTATAGTTGTCTGAAAGTCGTGCATGTGGATTTTCATGCTCACGACTTCTGATGATCAGTTTCAGTTCTGCGATGAGCTGATCAGGTTTATTAAAGGAAAGCAGAGGTTATTGTGCCATTATATTATAGATTTGATCAACATCTTTTGTGATTTGAGTAGAGTATTTTTTAGACATTAATTTTATGATAAGTTTAACTCGCACACTAACTTTTTATTTATTTAACAATTTATGTACACACATACAAACAGACAAGAAGAAAGGAAAAGAAAAATACGTACAAAGGTGATGCTTATTTCTAATGAAATCTCTTCCAGCATACCTGCGATAGGAAAGTAGATATAGAGATGTAGACAACGTGTGTAAGTGTAGAAAACGCGTGCGTGTACGTGTTGCGTGTGTGTGTGTTTATTTGTAAAAAAAATAGTAAAATCATCTATTCTAACAATATTTGTAAATATTTGAGCACCATGTATTTAACACAATTATTTTATCAGTCATTGCTTCATTTTTTATTGTTTTTACCTGTTGTGGTATAGTAATTTTATTCTGGATACATCGTTTTCACATGTAATGATATAATTGATGTATACAAAGTATTGTAAAACAGTTTAAAAGAGTAACGGTGGAGTTTATTGCCCATTCTTCTCCATGCGAAACTACCTTTTGGAAGGGGCAACTAGAATCAATTTTATTTCCGTGTAAATTTTGACGTTCAAAGGGGCCATTTATGTGCTTATTTGAATTAAATGCTTTGACATTGAGTTTGTGTAAATTTCTTTGCAATCCAAACGTTTTCATAAAAACAATTCAATAAAATAACGTTGCATCTAATTGGTTGTCGCAAAGCCTTCAAAAACAACCCGTGTGATCTTGTCGCAATGAACATCAGAAAGAATTCGATTCTGAGTGAGACACAGAATCCAATCATGAATGACAGAACAAAACAAACACAATACCAAATCCTTTAAATCAAATCACACCGAATTAATAAAGTAAATTCAAAAAAAGAATTCACACAATAAAAGAATTCACATCTTAACAAAACTAAAGCTATACACACAACAGACGAAAAATCAACAATCACATTCAACAAACACAATTTGTGGAACTCAAACAAGACAACGTTAAATTACAGTTAGAAGTGTTGATTCATTACCGATTCACCTTCGCTTATGTGCTCTCGGCTTATCAATATTGATACTGAGTTATCAGCGCTTAATCGTGAACGTTCCTGTGTATTTGATTTGGGAGTTCATTGGGAAATCGTTTGTTGAAAGATAATTGAGAGGAGTATCTTGCTTTGATGTTGTTGTGGTATACGCTGTTGAATTTAGAAATAACTTACTTAGTATTTTGTAGTATAGAGGCCTGCGGGGTAATATTAAGTACGTAACACAACAAGTAAAAAAAAACAAATTCGTAACAGCACTTTCCACTACAGAAACAGCTACCTTATGTCCATATTACAATCATATTCCAAAACAATTTCTTAATTTTTCTCTAAACAATCAGTTTATAAAAAAAAAAAAAAAAACTAAAAACATGGCTTCTCCATAACAATTTTTATTCAGTAAAATAATTTTTGAATAAAAATAAAGTAATAAAATGTATCGTTCAAAAGAGCATTACAGAATTGAAATAGCACTAGCCTCCACACTAGGTTCCCTGTGTCGTGGAGACTAGTCACCTTCGTCTTACAAGATGATAAGGTACATAGTGGGAATTTTTACATACATAAAATTGGTCAATAAGATAATATTAGAATGTTCCTCCAAATTAATAAAAATAAAAAATAGATTCGATTAAATGGTTATGATTAGTATTATATGAATATATGGGTAAATATTAGATTTATTTAGATTTATAATACAAATTTTGTTATTTATTTATTTAACAATTTATGTACACACATATAAACAGACAAGAAGAAAGGAACAGAAAAATACGTACAAAGGTGATGCTTATTTCTAATGAATATAAATTCCAGCATACCTGCGATAGGAAAGTAGATATAGAGATGTAGACAACGTGTGTAAGTGTAGAAGAGAAAAATTAAAAAATAATAATAATACATAAAATCAAAATAGCTATACACTAATATAAATACTTATAAACATACAATAAGAGAATATACTACTTACATACATACTTCTAAAATAAATATCACTCAAATATATACTTAGAACTACAATGTAGTGGAAAATAATAAATACATAATAATATGCAACTATGACGAAGTAGAAAGATAGTGATCTTTTACTCTTCTTTTAAAGGCTGCAACAGTTTGACAGTCCCTTATGTCAGGTGGCAGTGAATTCCACAACCGAGCCGCGTGCACAGTGAATGAGTAGGAGTAGAAGTCGGATGAGTGGGGAGGGATTCTAAGGAGATTTCTAAGATGCGACCTGCAAGGTGCATCCGAAGGACGATCGTAGGAAAACCGTTGTCGCAGATAGGATGGTGTTTTAGGGTTGTGAAGGATGTTAAATAGCAGACACAATATTCGAGTGTTCCTGCGAAGTTGTTAGTTGTTGTGTTTTATATTTTATACAGGGTGTAAGAGACAGCCCTCCGCAAACTAACAGGGTGCATTCAGCTCCTTATTTTGAATCATATTCGTTTTTTTTATCGTTTTTTTCAGTTACTATTTCTTTATTTCAATGTAAAAATACATTCTCTTTACGCTGCACTCATTTTATGTAAAACAGCTAAAATATAAAAACTAGTAATGGATGTTAAAATACTCTAACGAACGACGCGCGAAATCAGCTATTCACTTTCTGCCTGTCTACAGAGTACATCGATCTCACTCGCTGCGCTGCCGTTCGCTACGTGCGTTTTGCCACGGTAACGATACATTGCGTGTGAGGTAATAAAACAAATCAGGTTTATTGGATTCCCTTATTGTTCCTGAAATAATTTCATGTACCGGTCAACTTAGTATGATATACTGAATTCACCCTATCAGTCTGCGGAGGGCTTTCCCTTACACCCTGTATTATATATATAAGATTTATGTCTATAGTCTAAATGTTTTGTTTTGTTTCATCATCATCATCATTTCAGCCGAAAGACGTCCACTGCTGGACATAAGCCTCCCATAATTGGGGGGTTTGCCATAATCGCCACGCTTGGCAGACGGGTTGGCGATCGCAGTATGGTGTTAAAAATGCATAGAGAACGCTGCTGCCCATTCTCTAGTAAGTCCCTTAGTCGCCTTTTACGACACCCACTGGAGGAAATAGAGTAGTGCTATTCTTTACCTCCGGCACCACACGGTTTGTTTATCAGAGTATATTATGCAGTATATACATAAGTTAGGTTTTATGGCCCTGTGTATTATTATAAATATACGTATGCCGCTTTTAGCGATGGATGTGTCCTGAACATAACTACACTAACCAACTTGTACCTATCATATCCGACGAATAAATGTCTTTATCTTCGTCTTGTCTTTCTTTCTTTTTCGTATTGTTAGTAACCAACCTGGTGTGTTACAGTTTTTGTGCCACCCATGAGCCTCGTGAGAGCCATGAGACTTGGCTTTACATGCCGTCGAGAAATATCTCTCTCTCAGGCATGTCAGTATCCTCACTGAGTTTTTCTTTACCATTTTTTAAGCAACTGATAATTATACAACATGCACATGAATCCGAAAAGTCAGAGGTGCGTGTCTTGGGGTCGTACTCAGGACTTATGACTTGGCAGTCCGAAGTTCACATCACTAAGGCTATCATTGCTACAGAATATACAATATCTAGCAATAAATGATTATCCAGAACATGAAAGTAACTAGCAGTTCAAGAGCTTCCGATATTAAATTCCACTACCACTTCACCAAACACATAAAACTAAACCGAAGGAAACTGAGGATTATTGGATAATAGTGACCCGCCCCTGCTATGCACAGTTTTTACCATTTGACTAAATATCGAGATTTCTTATTTTTTAATAAGTTTAATATTAATGTTATATACGCACAAACCTTTCGGAATAAATTACCTAAATGATGGCGAAAACCGCATTATTATCCGCTGCGTAGTTTAGAAGAACAACGCGGTCACACAGACAGACACGAAACGCAACTTTAATCCATACTTCCTTACTAATATTACAAATGTGAAAGTAACTCTGTCTGTCTGTCTGTCTATCTGTCTGTCTGTCTGTCTGTATGTTACGTTTTCACGCCTAAACCGCTGAACCGATCGTCATAAAATTTGGCAGAGATATAGCCTGAAATATGGAGAAGGACATAGGCTACATTTTTACGTGATAACCGACATCCACGCGGGTGGGGCCGCGGGCAAAAGCTATTTTATAATATGTACTAACTGCTACACACGCCCGCGTTTTTTCTAAAATAAAAGTAACCTATGTTACTCCTTATAACTTTCATCTGCCAGTGGAAGTCCCAGTCCCAAAATCGGTCCAGCTGCTTCGGAGATTAGCCGGAACAAAGAGACAGACAGACCGACAATGCGACAGACAGACAAAAATTTTAATAATTGTTTTTTTGCTAGAGGGTGGAGACCTGGTGACCTGAAACACAGGCCCTTAAAGCCTAGCTTGAGCACCAGTCTCCCACAGTAAATAAACCATATCATTTACCGTAAGTGTAACAATGTCTGTAATGTTTTATTGTGCTGAGAAATAAATACTTATGTAACAAACATACGCGCCATCTAGTGTAATTTACCCAAAGCACTACGATGAGCGGCTACATAAACTAGAAGACAGCAAGCACAACCGATTCCTGTAGACAAGTGACGCCATCTACAATCTTCGTGTGCGACGATCTGCGCTAGCGCCACCCCACGAATTATCTGCTCCGAACAAACTAAAACTGTCTTCGAACAAATTGACCCATCTCTACCTACTATTATTATCGTCAATAATAATAATAGCTCTCCCCGTCCCTTGCCGCCGCTTAACGATGTGCCAGCATGTGGTTTAGCTGAGCCTGTAATCCAAACTCCCCATGACAATAATCAGAACCCTGATGTTATCCAGCCACCGTCGGTCCCTTGCCACCCTCCCTCCGACACTGCCCTAAGCCGAGGTTCGAACCCCACCTGGGGTGCCCTTAGCGAGCAGTCGTCTAGTTTATAAGTAGCTATTAGTAAAAACTCCCCTGGCTGGAGGCGTAAACTTCTTTTAGGAGCTTGTGGCACCACAGGATAGCCCGGTTAAGGAGCAGGAACCCCCAGTGGTTATACCTCCGAGAAGACATGCACAAAAAAAAAAAAAAAAAACAAATTGACATTCACTAGCTAGAGGTTCTGTGTGCGGTACCAACGCAGCCAGCCCTGATCCTTAGTACGACTAGTTCCTGCTTCGATAGCTCAGCAGTCTTCAGGAACTAGCCAACTAGGGGAGGTCTGAAGGGCGATAGCCCTGCAGTCCCTTTCATCCCTGCACTTAGGGTTGTCAAATGATAATATAAATTGTAACGTGTACCATATTATAAGTGAAGTTGCCAATAAATTATCACCAAGTTCAACGGGGCTTTAATTTCTCAAAGAGCAACCCTACACTTATACTTATTTAGTAAAAAGCTGTTATTTTGACCTTACAAACAGACACTTCAATTCTATTTATTTGTATACAAGAAATAGATGTATAGGATGTGTTCAACATTCGCATTTAGCCGCCATCTTGCGCTAGTGGCAAATAATAATAAGTCGTATGACACGACATTAGTATTTTGATTAACCGCATTTTGCCTTATATTCCACGTACACTACTTATGCATACGCCATAACGATCAATGGAAGTGGCCTCAACTCATATTCATATTCATATTCATTTATTTGCATTCCACAAGGTAAAAAGATGTTAACAAAGGGCTTAGAGCTAAGAGCCGTTGTAGACCCTGTAAGGGCACAGCAAAATTATTGTTAATTATAAAGAACAAAATAAAAATTCAATTAAAATAATACATAAAACTTAGTAATTACATTTGCATAAAAGTCAATAACAATAACATAAAAAATTCTAATAATGGTAAGTAGGTAGCTATTTTCTTAAAATACTATTTAATTTTAATTATTTATTTTAATACTTTTTAATTTTCTTGATTGTGTATTATGTCTAAGAATGTATGCATGTTGTGTATTATGTCTTAGTAACTATATCAAAAATGTCGAGAGGTGTCGTAGGATACTCGATTGGAACGAAATTCCTTTCGCTGTTTATTATAACAGGCACAATGTAATAAATTTATTTAAAAAAAATATATGAACGCGTAAATGAATGACGCGTTTTCCGCACGTATACCATATAAAAATATGTATTAGGTATGTTGAAAGTGTTTGTAATCCCCGTCATTTGTCCCTAAAGGTTCATTAGAAAACCAGCATCAGAGAGCATCTGTCTGGCCTTAATGCTGAAATTGACCATTTCGGCGCAGCCGTGGCACACAATATTATCGCTAAAGCATTATTTTCACTTTTTAATTTTATTATTTATTGTATTTTGTGTTTCACGAACTGTGTCCAAATATACGTTATTATTTCTTTCTTTCATTCTTGTTTTCTTTCTTTATTTCTTTCTTTCTTTCTATACTACAGTAATCCATATGTTCTGTATACTATATCAAAACTGTCGTAACAGTCAAAATGTTACACTTTTTTCGTTATAATCTCTCATTCGTCAAGAATATAGTATAAGTTGTATATCTACTATATAAATTGATTATTTTTCTATCATGTTTTTAACGCCCAAGTTGATATCGCTACTTACTCATTTGTGATTCGTCCTATATCAAAAAACTCTAGGAAACATGTCATAGTCTGAACAGCGTCTGAATCTTAATTTGTACAGTATAATATGAAAAGGGTTATATTAGTACGGGATGTCAATTTACAACGATACACAAGTGTGAAGTTGGCGCGCTTCGACAGAATCTAGCCTGATGTTAGTGCGAGTCGACGAGAGCGCGACAGCAGTGTTGCGAGGCTCTCTTGACCATCGGACATTGTGCGGACAACAAGTGCCAAGAAACGGTCTAACGTTTCGGTATGTTAACTTTTAGCAAATTAAAATGTAACCTTAAATCAATAATCGTCTCCAGACTTTTTCTTCTCGCCCTCAACACACATCGCCCAGTAAAATGTTCAACGGTAAAGATTCTCCAATCGGCCTCAGCTGTCCTGAAATTTAAATGTTTTCTCCTGGGACACTAAGATAGATTCAGAACTAAGCAAATAAATGTGTTTGAATATTGGTAGGTCTATTTCGGTAAAAACTCTCCCTGACTAGGAATTTACATAGTGTCTTACTGTGGAATTGCGTAGGTTTTGTTAGATAAATTCATGTTTTCGACGCAAGCAATTCTCCGGGCGACATTTTTTCATGTTCTTACATAAATTAAGTACGCTTGCGAATTTCAGAATGTTTCTATATTATAAAGAAAAGTAGTGTTCTTTCAATTTCCATTCACTCTGTTTTGATTTAAGTACATAATTTTATTATAAATACCACCTCCAACACTAGTCCTACACTGCACCCGATGGACAGACAGAAATAATTTATAACTAATTAAGTCATCCAATTATATTAGATTTTTCAGATTGATTCCATCCCGACGCAATACTTTTACTCACAATTTCCAATCACTCTGTTTTAATTTAACATATTTTATTCTCACAAGGTTGAAAATTCAACTTTCTGTATTATTTTATTATTTAAAAGCCTTTGTTTGGCACGGCTTTTACGACATGACAAAACATCAAGTTTTCTCTAAGATTAATATTTGTGTTTTATACACATAAACCTCCCGGAATAAATTCTCTAAACAATGGTGAAAACCACATCTAAATCCGTTGCGTAGTTTACAAGAACAACGTGGTCACATAGACACACACGAAAAGCGGCTTTCAATATATTATACATAGATTAAAAACAAATTCAACTAAAAATAAAACTTCCTTGTGAAGGTGTTCTGGCCTACTCTATGAGTGATCACTGGGGCACTTAAGCACTCTTCAACGCAGCCCCCGACTGATGCCGGCCCGCCTCTCTGGTCAAGCTTGACTCCCTCCGCGACGTCTAAGAGGGGCGCGCGTGGAACATTACGGAACATTAGGCGGCGGACATCCCCGAGTCCGCCGTCCCTGGACCCATTCAGGGGGGCCGAAAGAGGGCATTATCTGCCCTCTGCCAACGCCTGGTACCCCTGCTGCTGGCCGGAAGAGCACTCGACATCTCCCTCTCGCTTTCCGCTACCTCCTTCTGCGACATGACATTTTCGCAAAAGGAAATCACCGCGTGGGTTAAAATTCATGCCCTTTCCATTCTCCTTACATTAATGTTAGGAGAATGGAAAGGGCATGAATTGAATTCTGGCCTACTACATGGGTAATCACTGCCTAACTAAATTAAGAAATCCCAAGAGATACAAATCCATGCCCTTTCCATTCTCCGTATATCAACGTCCATATACACGTAACACATACCAAGTCCCGACTCATGCCTTATGAGACGAATATTAAGCACCCAAGAGATATTTACAAGGAAATAAAAATGCTGTGTCGTCATTCTATTGTGAACTGTGCGAATGTGAAAAGACGCTGTGAATTGCTCGTGAGAAATTGTGGCAGATGGTATTTTGGTGGATATGTGACTAAATATAGCGTCATGGAATTATATTTCCGTAAAAAACTGTCGTGTTTAGGATTCTGTTTTTGCTTTTGAGGTACGGAAGCCTAAAAAACCCCCCTGCTAGCTAAATGTTTGTATTTGGGTATGTGAAAAAATTCACAGCAATATATATAACAAAGTTAAAAGGAAAACTATCACAGCTAAGTAGGCTTAACAAGTTACCGAGTAATAGTCAACCAATATAAGTTTACAGATGAAACACATGTTCGCCGATACATTATGTATGGGAGAACATGTTTTTCAACTACAATGTTAAGTTTGTTCTTGGGATAAATTCATACAAACTACGAACCCTTCATTGCGCGTGGTCCGACATGCACTTGGCCGGTTTTTTTTTAATGTCTAAGTGCATCATAAAGAATGAGAACGCATCAGTATCATATGCCCGAAAGTCTGTCAACCAGTCTTACCATGGGGTATGGTATTACTAAGTAACTGGGTTGTGGAGTTTAGATAGGCAGTCATCATTTTTTTCAACCGAAAGACGTCCACTGCTGGACATAAGCCTTCCCCAATGGGAAGGTTGCCTTAATCGCCACGCTTGGCAGGTGGGTTGGCGATCGCATGAGTACGGTGTGAAAAATGTATAGAGAACGCTGCTGCCAATGGGCAGCAGCGTTCTCTGCCCCTCTCTGTTCTTAGTCGTAAAAGGCGACTAAGGGACTTACTAGAGAATGCTCTAGTAAGTCCCTTAGTCGCCTTTTACGACACCCACGGGAGGAAATGGGGTGATGCTATTCTTTACGTCCGGCACCACACAGTACATAGGCAAGTCTTCAGTGTATAGGATAGGCAGTCGGTCCATGTGAAATACTGGTATCCAGCTGCATCCCAACATAGTTGCGAAAAGGCTAGGCAGATGATGATGAAGTGCGTCCGAAAGAGTCAGACATGAACTTAGACGTTGTCTAAGTTTAGAGCATAAGTAACCATGAGACCCGGCTCGTCAAGGCCATCTTTGCCATTGGCCGTCTGGGCAAGTACCCAGGGCCCCCGCAATCCATGGGGCCCTCTAGTTCCTGCCATCGTCGTAGCTAGAGGTTGTCAAAAGAAAAGCTAAGTAAATCTCAGACTAGGTGCTAAAAATTTCGAGCTCACTCCGCTCGCTCATTTGGACATCCTACGTTTTCTTAGTTCCCAAACTTTTCTGCATAAGTCGACAAAGTAACTACTATTTCTGTATGAACGGTCAAAACAAATCCTAACCTATACGAGGCAGGGTGCAATTTTCGAGCTCGCTCTTACATCCTGTATTCTCCATATCCTAAAGTGCCCAGCCTCCAATAGATTAAAGACGGCCCTGCTCGTGGCTAAAGGATAACAGCTGCACGGTTCGATCGAAGGTTAGGTAAGGTTAGGAGATTGAGATTTTTTTTTTTTTTTAATTGCGTAATAATACAATTTATGTAAAACGTTTTTATTCCAAATGTTGTTTTATGAGATAACATAAATAAAAGATGAATTGTTTGACAAATCGTTCGTTATTAATCGGGTAATTATTTTCTTAAGTGAATTATTTGATAAATTTGTATGAAGGAATGACAAATCATATTTTTGCCAACCGTTACTTGTCAAATAAAAATTTGTACATTAAAGGTACGCGTCCATTGGCCCGCGCTGGATGCACCGCACGCACGGCACGCAACGGATTTTAGTTTGCTTTGTATGATTTAACATAGCGCTGTGTCCATTATCCGCGCCGCCCGCATCGAAAGCCGGCATTTATGAACAAAAAATGTGTTGCGTGACGGTGACGTCACACAAATCAGTTAGCCGCTGACATTGCCCATTGCCGCACGTGTTTTTTTACTTACCTGAGCTTACGACAAAAAAAAATGGATGACGCATTATTGATAATATTGGTAGAAAGGTATAAAAAATATACAATTTAAAACATCCACATTATTTTAATGTGCAAAAAGAGACAAAATTTGAGAAAAAAAAAATAAGAGATGATATATATATTTTTTTAATTTATTTATTTAAATCTTTCTTCATAATGAAGTAAATTGGGAACAAATAATGAATGATACTCTCCGAAAATTGGTCGCTCCAAATTGATATTATGAACCCACATTCTACGTTTAGTTTTACGTTTTTCTTCATCTTCCAACAAGCAACTAATAATAATAATATCTTCGTCAATCTCCATGACCGAATACGTCAACTCACGACAAGAAAACACTCGTAACTAAACAAAAAATCCGGGTACAGTGGACGCATGACATCGGCAAAGCCGTTCAATCCGTTGCGGGCCATGCGTGCGGTGCGTCCGGCGCGGGCCAATGGACGCGTACCTTAATTGTCGGTGAAATGACAGGACACCGACTTTTTGACATCACAAGATAAAAATTGCATTGCAACTCAAGGAAATGCAAGCTGAATTACTTTCAATTTTATCATAGCAGCATCCATTTTGTCAGAATCTTTCCACCACTTACGTCTTAAAACGGGGGTAAAAGATAAAGCAATTTAACGGCACTGAGATGCAAATAGGATATCTTAGTTTGTGGAGTGCCAACAAGACTTAGTGAAGCTTAATTTGATATAGGACCCTATTCTAATTTGCGTTAACAGGAGTTCTGGGAAGGCGGAAAGATGTGACACGAGGTTTGTTTAAGTTTGAGGACGCTGCTTATCATTTGGCATGATGATATGTGCCCGGTTCCTAAGGCCGCTCTGTATTTTAATGTCAAAGTCACATAATTTCTTTCAAATAGGCACTTTTGAGCGTTAAAATTAACAAATAAAAATAAAAGATTCTATTTGCGCGTTCCAAAAGGTAGTTACGCTTGGAGAAGAATGTCAAAGTAACTCCACACTCAGAACGTCACTCGAAGAAGAAGTTTTTTGAGTATATCAAAAAACTTAAAACTTCTCCTTCTTCAATCGGTCTCTCATTACTGAGGATCGTGGTCACTGGACCCATTTAAGCGGACAATCTGCCTCTATCAACTCCGGTCCAACGTTGCATCACCACCTGTTAAAATTTGCTTGAGGAAGTAACTTCTTTTACTTGGTCGGACCATCGTGACTTAAAACTAAATTAGTTCGGTGAAACTATTTTTAAGTAATGCTCGAGTAATGAGTGACGTTCTGTAATACGGACCCTACTCTTTTAAAATGTTAAACAATATTTTGTATATATTAATTATATAATTATAGGTATGTGACGACGATGTACCTAGAATAACTATAAATAACGATGTACATATAAATTAAAGCAAATGAAATAAAATAATTACTTTAATCTGCGACGTTTTATTGTGCATGTGGCTGTTGGGCCTGATTATCGTAGCCTTAGAAGAAAAATAAATACTTTATGCACTAGAGCATAAAAAGCGACTTTATGTCGCCTACGCATAACATAAAGACGAACTTAAAGAGCATGAGAAGTGAAAAATATATTTCAGGTGACTCAGGTTATCCCCTAAGATCAGCACTGATGACACCAATAGTGGATATGAGCGCATGTGCATTGTGTAATTGTTATTAGTAGACCATTTGACTCTACGCCCATTTTCGATACGAAAACCTAAGTTTAATTTTCTAGAACCAAAGTTTTATTCTTACCCAGAAACATTAGCTTCAAGTCAATATCTGTCAGTTGTATTTTGTCAGAAATTCAGAATAGCTGCCGCAGCGAGCTTTCTGAACAATTTATAGATGTTTGTTTCACGTCAATATCGAGTACAAACCAATAAAGTTTCATCCTTTGAATAGTTGGAACTCCTAACCGAATTGTTAGCTGAATCTAACTACTGAGGATTTGTAAATAAGTGGTAAAACAAGTATCTAGGTTCAGAGGTTCAAGGGCTCGTGACTAATTCCGATATATTTGCAGGTTTGAGTTTCGCTAGTAGCGGACAATCCATTGTGCGCTCAAAATGCATTCATCTCTCAAACGAAATATTAGACATTTTCTCACTAGTTCGATGATCGAACTAGTGAGATTTTACGCAAGAGCGAGCTTAGCGAGCTCGAAACTTGGGGATCCCCGACTCGGACAAATTACTTTTCTATAAACCATCCAGAAGTACGAGCTCGCGATGCGGAGCTCCGTCGACAAGCCTTATTATTGCTTGGAAACAAATTTAAGTACAGTGCTTCGATTTATGTTCGACGCTCGAACTAATGAATCGAACTATTGAGAACAAAGAAAATATTATACAGACGATCTGGGTTGTCAATATCAGTCTTTATAGGTAATCAGCCCAAAAATATTAAAAACTAAATATTTTATTTCACATAAACCTACCATGAACACTTATGAAACGTCAGAAGCTAGGTGCACGGTTCCATTAGTCGTTTCCTATGGAGAAGAGCCGGCAAGAAACTCCACTGTTACTCTTTTAAAAATAATTGGCTTTGCAATATTATCAAATAACAGATAGAATTTAATTTTAATTATATTCGGAACATCTGGTATTTCCTAGAAGTTATTATAGAAGTATGGTATTCGGATGCTCCAAATTAGGAGTGGGCGATACAAATCGTATATAGAAACAATATCTATGTATCGGCACAATATCCAGTACCTATATATCGGACGGCACTGAATCTATATATCAGGTATCCGCGTACCTAATGTGTTTATGTTGGTATGAGTTTTCACAGAAGAACACACTATATCGTATCGCACTATGATATTCGGTATTCGGTTTGTAATACTGTGGTACTGTTTGCGATTGCGATGCGCGCGGGAGTGATGTATCTTTATGTGAACGAGCGAAAGAGAAGAGTGCGATACGCTAGCGTCTAATACAAATTTTGAACACTGTTTACAGGAACATAGAGAATACATTATTTTCTAAACACTTGTAAACAGGAAATCATCAATAAACGTCAAAGGAAAAAAAAAAAAAAAAAGTCATTGACTAAAATGTAAATGTACTGTTACTACTAGCTGACCCGACAGACTTCGTTCTGTCAAAAGCTATTTGACTGTAGCAGTTTGTCTACGCGCAAAGGAAACTACCTACCTACCCTACCCTACCTACCTATCTACCCTACCCTACCCTACCTACCTACCCTACCCTATTCTACCCTACCCTACCCTACCCTACCCACCTACCTACCCTACCCTACCCTACCCTACCTAACTAAAACCTTCAATTTTTTTTTTTTGATAAAATCTATTCTCAGACCTACCAAATGATGACTGACACGTTATGTCAAACGCCATAAAGTTACATTAGACGATAGAGTTACCTACTTATTATTACAATAAAAATGTAAATATGGTCGTTTTCTTACAATTTTTTTTTTTTTACTTTCTAAAATTTTTCTTACATAAGAACCTTCTCCTGACAATAACAAACACAACAAAAAAATAATTAGCGAAATCGGTCCAGCCGTTCACGCGTGATGCCATGACCAAGGGAAATAGGGATTCATTTTTATATATATAGATTATGAATAAACTTTTAAGTTCACCTGCACTAACTTTATTTATTGATGGTTTTCTTATAATTCGCTTATTATTAGTAATGCAGTCAGTCCTAAGCCTGAGAAAATTATGAAGGAGAGTTCAATTTACTGATTTTGAGTATACACTATACAGTTACAAAAATACAATAACGTATATAAATCGAACAAAACCGAAACCTAAAAATCACAGTTAGCTTACCTATCACTTTCGTTTCATAGGCCTACAGATTCAGCCAATATATAGGATATTGAAATATATAGATGTGATATCCGATATTCCAAACCGATACATAGATACGGTTTGATACAGTGTAACAGCGATATTACCGATACCTACTCCAAATACCATGGACAGCCAAACGCACAAATGTACCTATCCTTTCCCAGCTGGATATCAAGACCCGATTGTCTACAGTTTGTCTACAGTATATTCTGACCTAATTCGAGCACATAATGCGACGGGGAGATAGCAGCATTGAAAAACTGGTCATTGTTAGCAATACCGAAGGAAAGAGAGCACGAAGCCGGTCGCCAACACAATAATAGTAGTTTCTTTTATTTGGTCCAACCAAATAAAAGAAACTACGTCCTCAAGCAAATTTCAGCAGGTGGTGATGACAATCCCTAGTAACAATTGCCGTTGGCTTTCATACGCCAACAGTTGGGAATGTATTGGCAGACGGTTAGTTATTCCGCCAACCTAAACTTAAAATAGGCCCATTGTCATAAACATGCACTATTTGCCCAACGAATAGCCAACGACGGGCCTGCTGCTTCTGTTCCTACTGTTGGGAGATTTTTGTAGGGATTTAAGGTATAATGACAACATTGGGCCAACTAACGCGGGCGTGCTGCTTCTATTCCTACTGTTGGGAGATTTTTGTAGGGATTTAAGGTATAATGACAACATTGGGCCAACTAACGTGGGCCTGCTGCTTCTATTCCTACTGTTGGGAGATTTTTGTAGGGCCACTTACTGCTACTCCGACGGGGTGGTAGCGGGGTGCGCGGGGAGTGGGCGGCGGCACGCGTCGCCCGGCCTGCCCGCCATTTTGTTATACATTTGTGCACCTGCGGCTGCGGAGTGTTTGTGAGTGTTTGTTTTGTTCGCATCAACAAAGATATTTTAGCCTGATATCAGGCTGGCAGGCTGTGTTTTAGTTTAGTTAGTTAACCCTTAGTGTTTGTGAAAGTATTAAATGTATAAAGTTGTGGAGTTTTACGACGATTATGGTTACGGTGGGGAACTCGGTGTGGTGCGTGAAGAATGGATGAAGCCACGGAAGACTCATTGCATGTGTGTTACAAAACGTGTAAAAATCGTCGCTGCACATGAACTTTATCGGCTTCATAATAAGGTTGGTTTTTCAAAACAATCGCTAAAACCAACCTTATTTTGAAGCCGATAAGGTTCATGTATAGCGACGCGCATACGGCTGGCGCTGGCGAGACGCGTCGCTCTAAAACCAGCCGTAGAACCAACCAACATATAACCGCTTGCCTTAATGTATTATGTGTCGTTGGGCCTACCCATACCACGTTTTCGTTGAGCCTTCGTAGGGCAATGTGCGTTGACCCAATCGCAAGTTGGGCCTTCGTAGGCAAATCCACGTAGGCCATCAGTTGTTGGCCCAACCCGCAAACTGCCCGCCAATTGTATGCATTTGCCAACTAACCAGAGGTAAGTGGCCCAACTAAATGCCAACAAAAAATGAACATTGTCCGCTCAGCAATGAGGGACCAATTGAAGAAGAAGATTATAGAAGTACACGCTTGTTCTTAGCAAGGTGATTTTGTAATAACGCCTTTTGAAATAAAAAGGAATTTACTTTTACTAATCATTTGACGAAATCGTTCCTTTCAAAAGATTTCAGAGGCAATTAGATTCTATTAACACTTCTTAAGGATTAAAGTACGAAAAAACTCGGATAAAATATTAGGAAAGATAACAGTGTTAAAAATAATAACAGTCGATAGGTCCAAGAGACTGGCGGCATTGCCACATTGTTTGGCAATGCTTAGGCTCTGGCCAAAGTAAAAGCCATAGCCCTTGGGTCACGGAAAGTGTCAACTAGCCGTTTGGAGATTTTGTTGAACAAACCATGAGCACTCGCACCCCACGGCCCGAGGGTTTCAACCCCAAACGGCTGGAAAATATAATAATTAGGTATGAAAGCTGAAAATAAATAATTGTAGTAGGTATGCTAATACAATTTATTTTCAACTAGCAACCCGCCCCTGCTTTGTACGGATTCAATGCTAACATGATAAAAGATCGAGATTTCTGTTCTATATCTAGGTTAGTGTCCTTTTGTTTGGTATTTATTTGTATAGGTCAATTCAATGTAAATTAAATTTATTCCTAAAAAAATTACATTGTGTTTGAACTGATTCTAAGTACATAATAAAAAATAATAAAAAAAAGCATTCGTCATATACATTAAAACATTTAATATAAAAAATTACAACATAGCTCACGTCATCATCAAAATTATCATCATAATAAAAAATAAAAAACAATATTATTCGATGTCTACTTACTAAAACTAAGGATAAAAATCATTTAAAAATTATAATCAAATTAGAAAGTTTAAAGTCAACTCAAATGTCATCATTAAAATTTGTCATTAGGTTTATAGATAGTTAGTCATTTAATTGCATTTTAATTTTAATGAAATAACTATTAATTTGACATAAAAAAGAGATAGATATTAACGTATAGACATAAACCTTGAATTTCTCCCCGTATTAAAATCTGTTGCGTAGTTTAGAAGAACAACGCGGTCACACAAAGAGACACGAAAAGCGACTTTAATTTATAATATACATAAGTGTAGATAAGCAGATGCCAAGCAAAAGATAATATTATTCTAAAAATGAAACCAGCAACAGAGCATCTACGTCAACCAGGATCTAAATAAATTATATACCTCGTGGTCGGAGGATCCCGAATGTCGAATGTAGTGAACGATTTATTGCCGAACGAACGTTTCACTAAGTTTTAGGGTCACCTCTAAGGAAAACAAAAACTTTGTTCCGTTTGAGGGACATGCAGAGTTTGTCCATTTCAGTGACAAGCAGACTTTGTTCCTGATTTGTATTCTTGAGGGACAAATGGTATTGTGATAGCCCTGAGATTTGGACTGATTGATTGACATTGCTTTGGCTTTACCATCTCTCCCTTTCCCATGTTTGTTCTAGGAGTTTTGGACACAATAACGGGCGCCGTCAGTTGGGACTGTTCATCTCTTAGCTGCCACGGCTTATTTTAGTTTTTGAATTGTAATTATTACGGACGCTTCTATGTAACGTACACGTCTTTCTACACTGTTCTCACATGTATAACTTCAACAAGAATAATGTAACCCATATTTTGTAACAATATTTTGTTTTCTGCCCGTTCTTCTCCATAGGACCCGACTACGCTTTGGAATGGGCAACTAGCTTCATCTTTCCGACTGACCGACCCCTTGATAATTCAAAAGTGCCTGTAATTGGTTTATTTTAAATAAATGCTTTGAGTTTGTTAGCTAATTTCATCATCATCAACATCATTATCATTTCAGCCGAAAGACATCCACTGCTGGACATAGACCTCCCCCAAGCACCGCCGCCTTGACCGGTTCCGTGCTTCCCGCATCCAGCGGATACCTGCGGCTTTCACAAGGTCATCAGTCTACCTTTTGGGAGGCCTTCCTACGCTACGTCTTCCGGTACGCGGTCGCCACTCCAGAACCTTTCGGCCCCAACGGCCATCTGTTCTGCGAGCAATGTGCTCTGCCCACTGCCACTTAAGTTTGGCAATTCTTCGAGCTATGTTGGTGCATAGCTAATTTGCTCACCTATTATTACCCAACTGCCCCATAAAGAGAGTATGTATGTATGTAAGTATGTCAATCAATCTGACTAGCCTTTTCCCAACTATGTTGGGGTCGACTTCCAGTCTAACCGGATGCTCCTCAACCCAGTAACTGGATAATACTATACTTCTTGGTAAGACTGGTTGTCAGACTTTCGGACTTCTGACGTTCCGTAACGATTGTCAAAGATTCACGAGTGATAGTCGAGACCCACGGCTTAACGTGCTTTTCGAGGCACGGAGGAGTCTCGGTATTTAAAGATGGTCGGTCACCTATCCACGGACCAACCCCGGTCAGCGTAGCTTAACCTGGTGGATCGACCCATGCGGCTGTTATTACATATAATGCTAGCGGTACGCCAAAAAAAGCTGCAAATGGTGTTAAAAACATGAAAATCGGAATGATTGGTGTTTAGGCCATACGAATCAATTTGATCCGTAGAACGAAAAAAATAAAAACAAAAAGGAGAGGAGTTATGACGTCATCTTTTTTTGTATGGGAAAATACAAAAAATTATATGTAATAGCCTCATATCCAATCACAAGAAAGCAATTTTGATAATATTTATATTTAGTATTTTTTTTTTATATTACAAAATGTGATAAAATCACAATTAGTTGAAACATGTATAAAAAGTTCAATTGTAGACACTGAGGATGATAAATACTAATGCGAGAGGAGTTTTCAATCATATTTATATTATTTATTAATATTAACATATTTATTTTTATTGCATGTACCCATACACGTTTTGTAATATTAAAAAACTAGCTTTTGCCCACGGCTCCGCCCGCGTAGATGTCGGTTATCGCGTAAAAAAGTAGCCTATGTCCTTCTCCATATCCCAGGCTATATCTCTGCCAAATTTCATGACGATCGGTTCAGCGGTTTAGGCGTGAAAACGTAACATACAGACAGACAGACAGACAGACAGACAGAGTTATTTTCACATTTATAATATTAGTATGGATATGTTTCGTTAGATTCGTCATAATTGTGGGAGTGACATAGGCTATATAATTAATGGTTAAACGAACTTACCTTAAGTGATGTTCGACCATAATTATACGAGACGTTACATCCGAAGAGATTTAATTATTACTATGTAGTTTCACTTCTCAATGTACTAGGCGTCGCACATAATTTTTAGAGCTGTGGAAATAAAAATCAAATTATAAAATTCAAATTTGTTCTAATCGACATCCGCCGACCGCAGCGACATCTCCGCGTAACTTCATTCATTTTAGAGACATTATACTCTCGTTTGATGAATTGGTTGATGGGCTTTAGTTTATGGGTTCGGGAGGGACTTAAATCTCTTCGGATGTAACGTCTCGTATAATTATGGTCGAACATCACTTAAGGTAAGTTCGTTTAACCATTAATTATACTTACGACGTTACATCCTCAAGATTTAATTATTACTATGTAGATGTTTAGCGCTTTCATTCAAACGAGATTGATAAGAACTTTTACAAAGAATGAACACGATGGTATAAATTCATTAAATATAAATAACATTATTATTGAGTACATACTTAAAAAGTATATAAAAATACCTTAATTATACTTAACAAACAAAAATTGTAGCCTCTGCATAATGACCATTATCTAATGTTAGGTAGGTAGGTATTACAATAAATATTTTTAACTTAAATTAACAATGTATAAATTGCCTCCGCAAATGTATTGTCCTCATCCACTGTAATCGGACGTTTATAGAATTTAGCGAAGGTTTAAGAGTTCCTTGAACAAACCGCGGTACTTTAGGTTATGTGTCCTGAAACCCCCTTACGACTAGCCGCCGAGGTTGACGTGTGGCGGGTGCTATGAGCTGTTAAAACCCCTGTATCAATACCACTTTTAGGCAAAACGTTTCTTATCCATCTACTCATAGTTGCGGCACTATAGTTATGGATTGGTTTCTTGGTAGTAAGAATAAGTCTATCGGTTAATGGTTCTTGGTTAACAGATTTGTTCTCTATTTCAGGAAAAAGGTATAATTAAAAGAGGCGCCGATCTGTTTAGAGCCGAAGTTTTGATTAGATCATTTATATTAATATCGCGCTAGTTACTTCAACACTAGACAAACTAAAATCGTTAGCATCCGCACACGTTGTGCAGTTGACAATGCGAGCAGAGCTACAAAATGTTTTGCATAAAGAGGCCAAGGTTTAGTTCTTATTTGGATAATAATTTGAAAGTTGATCTAATAAAGATGTAGGATTCAATGTAGATTTATAACTAGGGAAGGAAGGTATGGTCCTAGACTCCTTTCATAAACCTTATAATTCGATCGTCCTTATACGTACCCAGCATTAATGGAAGTACGGAACGATAGGTGATGAGGGTTGAATAATTTGCGCCTAAATGATATTCATTAACCAAAAATTCAAGGATATGTGAAATATTGTTATCATAAATATTTATCTACTTTTTAGTACAAAAAAGCAATTTTTTTTTTTTTTTTTAATACTATATGTACTATTATTATTTTAATAGCATTATCTGGTAATGATTGTTTTACGTACTATTGTTTGATAATACTGACGACACCCCAGGGTAAGTCCTTTAAAAAGTGGAGTCCTGAAAGGTGATAAAAGCAATGAGAGACTCGGTTCCTAATAGATAACCTGGTTTTAAGTATGAGATAAATATAAATCAGTGGGTTTGGCTGGCTAGGCCAATAAGGCACTACTACAATCTCAGTGACTTTATATATATATATATATATATATGTATATAACAATTTTTCATAAACATTTAAGAATCAGTGAGAGCGGGGGAAACGCGTAGAAAAAAATAAGACGACCAGTCTATTGTAAACGTATCTCTGTTACGTTGTTCTTCGCTGTAGAATCTCGTTTCCACAATTTTTTTTTATTTTTTTTTTTTCATCATTTTTCGATCATTCTTTTGGCAAACAGAATGGGAGAAGGGTTTCCAAAAGCATTTGTGATTTTATCAAAAGCAGACACAATACACATAAGTTCTATTCAATGTCAATATTTAAACGTCTAGATTCGTGATCTGCTTCTGTATTCTCTTTAAACTTGACGGAAGAAGCAAAAACAAAGAGTTTTCTTTGCTCACACCATTGCCAAATTTCTCTAGCTATATGATTAAGGTGTGTTTAATGGCTTCCCTCGTACTTATTTACATAAACTATAGCTGTAGTATAATCGAGCGTTAGTAAAATCTCCTAATTATAAAGATCTTTAGCGAAGCACTGTAAGGCAATTAGAGCTGCCTTCAATTCTAAAAGATTTATTTGCTTTTTAGATTCTGTGTCACTCAAAAAACCATGAGCACGTAGGTAAATGCTCCATTAGCATATATAGGTACTCCAACCTGTAAGGGATGAATCTGAGAAGGTTTCCGGATCATACTTATCACTACGTATTGCATTTTGTAAAACTCTGACTAAATATTGGGCAAAAGATTCATGACACAATCGTAATTGTCTTTAGAATTACACAAAGCTAGAAATTCTTCACGTTCGAAACGTTTCGTATACAACCAACCATAAGAAATTGCTGGGCAAACCGAGCAGAGTAAAGCTAGGAACGTAGCAAAATCCCTACCTAATTCTTAAGATCTAACTGATTTTTTTTTTTTTTTTTTTATATTTCGTTTTGTTTGGTCGAGTATTTTTTGGTTTCATATTTGGCAGTATTAGATACATATCTAGTGAATTTATTTCGAAACCTAAATATTATCAAGGTACTTTTTTCTTTATTAATGATAAAGCCTAATCTTTCAAAAACGTGTACTGCTGATGCTGTACTTTCTAGGCAACTATTAAAAGAGATCTAAGTGAACAATTAGGAGTCACCCTTGGTTTCTAGATAAGCGGCTTCATTTATTTCGTAAAAACAAAAAGCTGCTATAGACGAGTCAAAAGTTAGACACTGAAATTTTAAAGTAAAATCTTGAAATCAAAATTTCAGATATTTTTTACTAGAATTGTGAATGGGCACTAATAATATGCTTTCTTTAAATCCATAGTTGTCATGAAACAATTCTTATTGTTTAATTTAGTAGCAGTACGAATGTCTTCCATTTTAAATTGCTCTGGACTTATAAATTTATTTAGACCTTTAAAATTTAAAATGAACCTAAACGACCAATCGCTTTTATGAAAAATATTAGAAATAAACTGGCCAGGTACGTCATAGGATTTTTAAATAGCCCCTGAAGACAATAATTTTGAATTAGACAGTTTTAAATGTTCAAGCTCTGTACTAAAGCTTGTGTTAGATGGCTCTTTATGAAAAAGAAGCTTCTCGAAAGTTATTTTTAAGCCCCTTACATAGTCTAAGACTACTGTCTTTAGTTATCGGTTAATTGCCAGTAGCTAGCAATCTTCCAGCATGAACTATTTATTACCTCTACTAGTTCCTGCGAGTTCTGTAGTCCATCTTCCGGGCAGCAGGGGGTCGATTTGCAGCTAGCTGTCTCCGACCTTGCTTGTCAGGTGTCCTTGATTGGATGTGTACCTCGGCTTCTGCCCACCGGTTTGGTACCCCTGGTTGATTGAAACCTGGGTGGGCCTCTCCAGTTTAACTGTTGTCTGGATGTGGAAGGAACGTTAGCGTTGCAATGTTAGCATTGCTGCGCTTTATTTGAAGAACTGATTTTTCTGCTGTTTTTGTGGCCTTGACCTTTTCTCTAAAGTCAACTCCGGACAGAATTTAATCTCGTTATAAATCAATTATTGTAGTAGTAAATTTTTTATCAAGTTAAGAAGTTATCAACTTTCTTTTAGGTTGTGAATTCTCGTAGTGTAAATCTAGAAAATTCTTGCCGACTCCAATATATATATATATTTTTTTAATTTCCTCTTTTGGGTGGTCTTCTTTAATCGGAAACGAAGCGAGATTGCTAAGACCAGCAACGAACCCAAGTTGGTTCTGAGCTCTTTCGAGGAGTTTATCCCGATGCTTAATGTTGTCAGTTACGATGGCAGAAATTTCCAAATTAAGCTTTGGCGCTTTCGATGAAGCGAAGTTCTCAGGCATTAAAGTTTTCAAGTTTTCATTTAAGTGGCGTCCTTCACCTCTTTAGGCAGCCCTACTTCTAGGATCCTACCCCAAAGTTTAGAAATCTCCTCATTTATAGTAGGGCTCAAGACCTCTTATTTGCCTGTTGAACCTCCCAGCGCCTCTAATTAATCAGGCGGTAAAACCTTGCAATCAGCTATTGGGACCTCTTTGAGCTAGGACCACGGTCCTGATGGGACCAAATTACATACATCTGCATTATCTGTAGCATCGCGCAGTGGACGCGTATCATGTATGATGTTCGCAGTGGACTAGCGTGGACTACAACGCCAGATCTGATTGGGATAATTATCTTTTGATTCTTGTTAAAAGAAAAACAACAACTGTTGTAGTTGACACATTGTTGTCTTTTAGTCTTTGTACGTAATCTCGTTACGCCATTCGACTATTGACAAGCTGCTATATGCAGTGTATATACATTTTAAAGTCATTGTACGTATTCACGATACGCCACTAGACTAATTCGTTATCAGCCGTGCTCACGTCACGGAGTATAACTTATATTTATGGAAGAATTCAATGAATTCCCATTAGCAATAATTTACGATCGTAGTTAGGACCTATATTAAACTTACATAACGGATGTAACAAAAAGTAACACCGAACATACGAAACAACAAAGAATGATTTTCAACAAAATTTAAAAGTTGCCTTAAATGAAGGTAGACAGCAAAAATATCGCAAAAACGACAGGACGAAACAGAAAAAATGGGAAATTCGTTCATAGTTATTATGAGCCATAATTATACATAGTAGATAGACACTCCAATAATTGGCTACGTTATTCAAATTAGGAACATAGGTACTTAAGATGTGACTAACCTTCCTCAACCTTACTTGTTGATGACACACGTAGTTTTCGCTCCAAACGCTTTGTCTTTCGTCGATTTTTCGAATTACTACATTACCTTTCTCGTTTTCTCATAATAACACGTTTTTTCCACTAAATACACACTATTTTTAACTAAAACTATATTTTTGCAAAACACGCGATGTTACGACGCCCGCACATAAAAAAGGAATGAAGTTACGCGGAGATGTCGCTGCGGTCGGCGGATGTCGATTAGAACAAATTTGAATTTTATAATTTGATTTTTATTTCCACAGCTCTAAAAATTATGTGCGACGCCTAGTACATTGAGAAGTGAAACTACATAGTAATAATTAAATCTTGAGGATGTAACGTCGTAAGTATAATATTTATTTAATGCGTTTGCAAATACAAAGAGTGGGAGAATTTTTAAATAAATTACAACATTGGATTTCAGTGTTGGCATCAAATAAAAGCTAGTAATGAGTGAGAAAGTGAGATAGAAAGAGAGTGAGAGTGAAAGTGAGTGTGAGTGAGAAAAAGTAAAAGAGAGAGAGATAAAGAAAGTGAGAGAGAGAGAGTGAGAGAGTGAGATAGAAAGAGAGAGAGTAAGAGAGTGAGATAGAAAGAGAGAGAGAGTAAGAGAGTGAGAGAGTGAGATAGAAAGAGAGAGAGAGTAAGAGAGTGTGAGAGAGAGATAATGAGATAGAGAAAGTGAGAGATAGATTGACAGTGAAAGACAGATAGAGAGAGAGTGAGAAGGAGATAGAAATAGAGTGAGAAAAAGAGGGAGTTAGAGTGAGAGTGAGAGTCAGAGTGAGTGAGAGAGAAACAGAGAGTGATAGAGAGATAGTGTGTGTGTGAGATAGAGAGAGAGTGAGAGATTGAGTGAGATACAGATAGTGTGAAAGAGAAAGAGTGAGATAGAGTGAGTGATAGAGAAAGAGAGAGATAGCGAGATAAAAAAGAGTGAGAAAGAGAGAGTGAGAGTGTGAGTGAGAGAAAGTGTGAGAGAGTGAGATAGAAAGAGCGTTAGAGTGAGGGAGAGTAAGAGAGAAAGAGATAGAAAGAGTGTGAGAAAGAGAGAGAGTGGGATAGAACGAGTGAGTCAGATGGAGATAGAGAGTAAGAAGAACAAAGAGAATGAGAAAGAGAGTGAGAGATAACGTTAAATAGAGAGTGAGAGAGAGATATAGTGAAAAGAGAGTGAGAGAGAGATAGAAAAAGAGTGAGAAAGAGAGAGTGGAATAAAACGAGAGTGAGATAGAAAGAGAGAGAGTGAGTGTAAGTGACAAAAGTGTGAGAGAGTGAGATCGAAAGAGAGTGAGAGATATAGAGAGTAATAAAAAGAGAGAGAATGAGAAAGAGAGAGAGAGTGAGATAGAGGGTTTGAGAGAGAGATATAGGAAGAGAGAGTAAGATTTAAAGAGAGTAAGATAGTGTCAGAGAGAGAGATAAAGAAATAGAGTGAGGAAGAGAGAGAGAGTGAGTGAGAGAGATTTAGAGTGAGAGAGAGAGAGAGAGTGTGTGTGAGATAGAGAGAGTGTGGGATTGAGAGTGAGTGTGAGATAGAAAGAGAGTGATAAAGAGCGAGTGAGAGAGAAAGAGTGAGATAGCGAGATAAAAAGAGTGAGAAAGAGAGATAAAGTGAGAGAGAGTGCAATTGAGAAAGAGAGTGAGTGTGAGTTAAGGAGAGAGTGAGATAAAAAGAGATAGAAAGAGAGAGAGTGAGATAGAAAGAGAGTGAGAGTAAAGGAGAGTAAGAGAGATAGAGATAGAAAGATTGTGAGAGAGAGGGATAACAAACATTGTAAAATGATATGATTTTCCTAATTTTTTTACAATTGTCAGTGTGTGACTTAAAATCATCACAAAATATAAAATTTATGTCATAAAAATTATAAATTATACAATTAAATCAGCAACCAGTTTGATTTTGTCTCGACTCAAGATTGTTCCTATGGAGCAGGACCAGCATGTTTCCGAGCATTCTTATCTAATTTGTAATATGCTTGTTCCAGGTTGAATTCTTTAAAATAAAACTCTTCAAACTTTGTGACCGCAACATTTTGAGAATTAGTCGGAAACTTTTCACATTTACATGAATAATTACGGTGATAGCTTCTCTGGTTTCTTTTGAGCCTCTTTTCAAAGAATTTTTGAAACAGGTAACACGGATAATTGTATCTCTCTATCAGCGGTATAGAACTATTTTTGTTTCGTTACAAGTTCAAGCTTGACTATGATTTGTTTCGTCGACTGCAACAGTCTTAAAACTGTGGCGGCATCTATATTGCCACATGCGAAATACGCATCACACAGACGGCACGCAAAATCTTGTATCGCACAATTAGAGTTTACCGCGCGACTAGCATATACATATACAACATCCCGACATTAATCGTTGGGCATTAGCCCACCAGACACAACACCCGTCTGTTCGGAGGATCCTCCCCTTTCTATGGAGTGTGAGTAAAATTTACACTCTGTTCCTCATACTTCTATAGAACCAAAAGTTTCCCAGGAACATAATTACATGTGCAAACTGTTACTGTAAATTCAGCACATGGTTCTAGACCCCCAAGAGTAGAAAAAATACGCCGGTTATTAAAAAAAATCATCAGACTGTTCTTCTTTTAATTCTTTAAGATTGCATTTTTGTATGAAACAGCAATTTCTTTTTTGGTGGGGTGCTTTTCTGATGAGTCTAGAATCATCATCATCATCATTCCAGCCGAAAGACGTCCACTGCTTGTCAAGTAATATTATTAAAAGATACCAGTATTTTTTTTTGCATTAATAATGGTATAAAGGTAGGTGTATAACATGGTACCCTGAGTGCTTCTGAGTAATTACTTTAAGGAATATGTTATACGGAATAACTGCTCCTTATTTCTAATGTTAACAAAAGATGACGTATTTTCATCCGAAAATTATACGGTAAGTTCAAAACCGTGTACCACCCATCCAATTCTTGCATAATGCTCCCAGATTGCAAACTTTGCCACAACAATTCACCTCTCCTAAACATGTAAAGCATCTACCAACCTCCCGTATATTTATGCACATTCGTTAACAGAAAATTCAAGTTCAGTTGATTCCTGACAACTACCATTGGCAACCTTTGGCGGTCGGGCGCAAATTAAATCAATCGACACAGCAGACAAACATTTTTCATACTTATTTTATTACAAGCTTTTGCCCGCGGCTCCGCCCGCGTGGATGTCTGATAACGCGTAAAAAAATAGCCTATGTCCTTCTCCATATCCCAGGCTATATCTCTGCCAAATTTCATGATGATCGTTGCAGCGGTTTAGGCGTGAAAACGTAACATACAGACAGACAGACAGAGTTACTTTCACATTTATAATATTAGTGGAGAAAATAAACGTTTTATATTATTATTATTTATTAATATGGATAAGTTAATGTGAACGTGAAATCATAGTAGGTAGCTACAGTGGACAAAACTTAAGTATGCTCACTTAAGATTTACATTTTTCTGGGAGGGGAAAATATAAGGTCAGAGAAAGAACTACCACCTACCTATCATCAGAACTGGAGGAGTCCTAGCTTAAGAAGAAAATAAACAAGTTAAAGAGTAAAAAATTTAATAAATTAAAACAATTAAGATGGTTTAATAGGCCCTAACGAATGGGTATTGGAGGGTCCTAACTGAAAGATAATAAGAGGCCAGGGAAACCGGGAAGAAGTCTACGTTTGGTGCTCGCATAAAATAATTTCTACTTATTCTTGTAAAAACCATTTAGCATTAAGTTTCTCTAAATTCTAAAACAAACTTTCACAAGTAATTATATTTGGTAAGTATTTACAGAAACTTAATGCTAAATGGTTTTTACAAGAATAAGTAGATATTATTTCTAATCCTTCAGAGAGTAAAAGTCCAACAAGTTCTGAGACAGTTAAAATTAATTTTAAGACATTAAAATTAAAACAATTATATACAAAAACACAGCAGATATAAAATTACACATTAAAATATTTAACGTGCCATTTTCTTCTTAAGCTAGGACTCCTCAAGTTCTGATGATAGGTAGGTGGTAGTTCAATCTCTGACCTTACAATTTTCCCCTCCCTGAAAAATGTAACGTTACAATGAGTAATACATACTAATTACCCCGACAAAGTGGTAAAATAAAATCTTGAAGTATATATATATATTTTTGTGTATTTCCACTACAGGTAAAGTGGGGATGACTTTTTTTTCTCGTCTATCTGTGTGGGGTGTCGTTGGATAGGCCGTTCAAAAATACAATAATAAACATGTTAACCAAAATGTACAACATTCAAATATGCACATTTGTTAGACAGAAAATTCAAGGTGTTGATTCTGACAACTAACTATAAACCAAAAATCTATGAACAATCCCAGCTCATAGAGAGGTGAGATCGTTCGTCTTCGTAGACTTTTACTTTTTACTACTTATGCGCAAAAAGACAGTCTCACTGTTAAGCAGATTTCGTGGGAGCATTAACAGCATCCTGACTGTAATAGGCAATAAGTTAGTCAGCCCACTGGTGTGGAGCCTCACCCAGAAGACTAAGTCTCTCTTAGTTATTAGGTATTAACATAGATTTTAAGTTCATACTAACAATATAAATGTAATGAATCAATAGTTGTCTGAGGCTTGTAATTAGCAATTTAGTTATATATTATTGTTCATCATCATCATCAGTTCAGCCGAAAGACGTCCACTTCTGGTCATAGGCCTCCCCCAAAAGGGGGGAATTTTCCATAATTGCCACGCTTGGCAGGCGGGTTGGCGATCGCAGTATGGTGTAAAAAATGCATAGAGAACGCTGCTGCCCATTCTCTAGTAACTCCCTTACTCGACTTCTACGACACCGACGGGAGGAAATGAAAAAAAAAGCTACATCCCCCATTTTAAAACTAATTTCACTCTAACAAATGCGGTCAATTCATTGCTGAAGCCATACGGCAAAATTCTAAACCATCTAACACCAAATCCTCCCAGATTGCAAGCTTCACCACAACAATTCAACCTAAACATGAAAACTAAAATGTAAAACATCTACCAACCTCCCGTATATTTATGCACATTTGTTAGACACCAAATTCAAGGTGTTGATTCTGACAACTACCGTTGGCAACCTTTGGCGGGCGGGCGCAAATCAAATCAATCGGCGCGGCAGGCAAACATTTTCCAATATTCACCGCAGAAAATATTTCGTGAGGTGCTCCTAGATTATAGAATATAGATGGTTGTGGAGTGGTTATTTAAAGGTTTGAATTTAGTCGAACTTCTAATAATTCTCATTTTGCTTTCCTAAAAATATTATTGAACACTCTAATATCAATCAAATCAATGAATCATAATTTCTTTATTTAGGCAACAAAGATCCATAAAGTTAGTAATAAGTTATAACTAGTGTTAGTAAGTAATATAATTATTAGAGTTTGAAGCATTTTGCACAGAAGATGACCAACTAAGGTACCAGTTTTTTACTTGGCCAGCCTCTCCACAAAATGCCTCTTGTGTGTCATTGTTTTTAGAATGCTGTTGCTACTGGCCCGAATTCCTAATGATGAGATTTTTTTTCGAATGATCGATTTTAAACCATCAGTTCGATTGAGCGTGAGTTCCAATCTAACCTAACTCATTTGGTCGGGGTGTTAACAGTTAAAAAGAGGCTCAATTATTTAAAAAAGTGTGCATCATTAAAAGCGTATAAAGTTTTTAAAGGTTCATTAATGTTAAAAAGTTTCCATCATTAGAAAGTCAAGATAGATAGATAAATAGAATACTCTGTATTATGTACACCATAAAAATTACTGATATAAATGTAGAAATGTTACATAGGGTGAAAAAATGGGCGGTCTTATCGCTAAAAGTGATATTTTACAGACAACCTTTGGATAGATTAAAAGTAAAAGGAGAGACAATACTGCAGGTAGTCAATGGTGTACCATTTACATATACAATAAACACATACATATGTACATACATAAAGCATATAGATACTTATCTATATAAATATGTAAACAATAATAAACATGAAACAAGATCAAAGAACTTTAAGTAATGAGGATGTCAATAAGTTAATAAAAGATCAGATAAATATTACCCTTAATTAAATAAAATTAATTATATTAGTGACGTGTAACACTCCGTAGGCTTTATAGTCTACTGTGAAAGTATAGCCCGAAAAGTAATAGAGAGAAATAAAAATAGATAAATAAACTATGTTTCATATTATAGTAAATATAGTAATAGTAAACATAGAACATAAGCACATTGTAAAATAGGATAACCAGTAGGTTAAGAGATGGAAAAAAATTATGTTTAGTTGTAATTAAGATAAGTATTTTTAAGTAGCCTGTGTAGCTATTATAATCATTATGTTTTAAGTACCATTTGTACATTAGTCATAAGTTAAAAGCTGTTTTTTGAAGAATTAAAGAAACTGGATAAGTTATTTTCCCTGAAATAAGTAGAAAGTAAAGAAATAAATAAAAGAGAAGAGTAGGATTAGTTAATTAGTGGGAGTCCCACCCATGAAATAAATGAGGAAAGATAGAAGAAGACAAAGTATGAGGCATGGAAGTGCGAGAGGCATATACGCGAGAACTGGCATGGAAGAGGTTAAGATACAAAATAGGCGCCAATCATGTTGGCAGTAGGAATGAGAAGAAAAAAAAAATCACCGTAGGCCTCGTCCTATTAAAAGCAATCGTCGCTGGTTCTGCTCCATAAGACAATCTAGAGTCGAGACAAAATCAAACTTGTTGCTAATTTAATTTGGATAATATTTTTGTGTTCACCAAAAATCTTAAGGTACATCTATGTATGCATTTCTAAAATTGTATTCTTCCCCGAAAAATACTGATCGTGCACCAAATATTAAAGGTTAGGTTAGGTTAGGTTATATTTTGGTGCACATTCAGTATATTTGGTGGAACACAGGCAAAATTAGGTAAATGAAATGGGAGTACTTTTAAATAAAATTGAAGTACTTTTAAATACCATCCATTTAATTTTATAATTGATTATTTTTATGACATATATTTTACATTCTGTGATTACTTTAACTCACGCACTGACTTATTAGTAGTTAAAATTGTGAGAAAATCATCTACTTTTACAATGTTTGTAAATATGTGAGGATCAATATCCATCACATAATTAATTTATCTTTATTATTTCAGTTTTCATTCTTTTTACCTATTGTGGTATAGTAATTTTTTCTAGATACATGGTCTTCACATTCATATAATTATATAGATAATTAATGTTTACAAAGTATTGTTAACATTTTGAAAGAGTAAGTGTGGAAGAAGGGGCAACTAGATTTAATTCATTTTATTTGTAAATGTTAACGTTCAAACGTGCCTTTTATATGCCTATTTGAAATCAATGATTCGACTTTGACTTTATCGCGTGAATACGCAATAATCGCGTGCATTATGTAACTTTTTGTTCGTAACAGGAAACAGGAAAAAAATAATATTTCCTTCTTACACAATACATTTCTCCGTATCCTTCCCACTCGTTGTTCCAGTGACAATCATATGTACTAGTGTCACGGTGTGGTTATTTTTATTCTACGCTTTCGCGACTCCTGTTTATTTTGTAGCCGGGATCGCTACGGCTGATTTTGTCTTGTAGATTTTAGAAACAATGTTTTTGGGTTTTTGGGTTTTTTAGATGTTTTGGTATAACCTTCCTACTGTTTATTAGACCATTAAGAGGGCCCTTCCCGATCCGTCTATCGTCAATGCGAGCATGATTAAAAAACTTGTTATTTCATCCAGCGCAATGTTAATGCTAACAGGCAAGTGAGAACGCAATAACATTGGACGAGAAATAGTATGCGGAAATTTCATAAAACTTGTTCCAAGAAATACGTGTTTTTGAGAAAGCCTTACAAGTTTGTGAAATAAATGTGTGCTATTTAGAATCTGCATTACATGTGCGATGTTTCCATGAAGATGTTTTCTTTATTTTTACAATTTATGAGTACACTATGAACGGCCATGATTCAGGTAAAATGTGTGCAAAAAGCAGATTTTTGGAGGCTTATACTGAATTTGTTTCTCCAAATTTTAATTTTTTGCTTGCATATAGATATAGTGCACATAATACCAATTAGTTCAAAATTTTCATTGAAAGATGTGTTCCAACGCCATAATCACGTACGACCGTTTGTATAAAAAGTATGACGGGTTGGCCGCTCTTAAGAGAGTAGGGTTTCAGGTCCAACATGCTACCGGTGAGGTTGGAACTCAAGTATGTTTACTTACAATTACCGAGTTTGAAAAACGATTAAACCTGGAAATCGATAGAATAATGGTAGACATTAAATTCATTTAGCATAAATCGTTTGAAGAACTTTGCCTTCCATCTGGAAGACCAGCCAGTCACAATAGACTAAAGCCAAGGATCAGCTCAAGGTACCTAAAATATTAGACCACTTCTGGTATTGTGGTACTTTTAAATTTTTTTACTGTTGAATTTGTATTTTTTGTATTTAATTAAGATTTGCATATCAGATACCTGGTAGAATATGAAGGAAAATTATATTTATAGAATAGAATATATTTTTTTTATTTCAGAATTTTTTGTCCATATGGTTAGTAACAATTTTACTTAACATCTAGTGTTAGTACAGACACACAAACAAAGAAACAATTAAAATTAAAATTCTGCGTGGAGCTGCGTCCACCTCCGCCACATCGGGGAACCCCAGCGATCTGCGAACACACTGAGAATACTGTGGATGCTGCCGCGAACCTGCGACATCAGGGATGCACATATTTATATTTGTCAACTTCCAATACTCGGAATTCTCGCAATTTTTTTTATTTTTATATATTAATGTTCAAAATGTAGATCGCAGAGTTTAAATAGTAGATTGTACATCAAGTGCATAAAACGCATAAAGCGCGTTTTATGGACGAGTTGTACACTCTACTTTTCACTTCGATTGCGAGGAATGAAACTGCAATATGTAAAATAATAAATGGACGAAATAAAAAATATAAGTTTATTTCATGAAGTTTTATTGTGTACTTTGGCTGTTGGTGTCTTTGCCTTGTTCTTAGAATACTAACGAAACGAATTAAAATAAAGAGGTTATTCTATAAAGTTGCAGTTATTCGTGTGGCTGTTGGACTGATTGCCTTGGTCTTCGAAGAAGATTTCACTTTATGTTTTAGAGCATAAAAAGCGACTTTATGTCGCCTACGCACGACATAAAGACGAACTTTTAGAGCATGAGAAGTGAAAATATTATATAGGTACTAAAAATCACAGAAGCCATTGATGGCTTATATATGGCTAGCGAGATCAAAAAAATATTTCTAATATAGGTACTCCGAAGAAACAAATGTAGACGGTAAGTTTGTAAGTATACTTTGTTTTTTTTATTTTTTTTCATTCTTATTCTTCTTAGTCTTAAAAAAAATATGTAAGAAAGATACCTATATTCGGTTTAGAAGAAGCACGCACTACTAATAAACAATACGGTACATAGATTTCTACATATATGGTAGAAAAAAAAACATAACAACAACCAAATAAACAAACAAACAACAACCAAATTTAAATTCTAACAAAACTATAAAGTCTCTGATAAGCCAAAAACCGACCTGGTGCGTGTCGGGCCGCGCACAACGAAGGGTTCTGTAAATGGGACAAATTTATCCCACAAACTTAACATTGTAGTTGAATTACATGTTCTCCCATACATTACAACTGAAAATGTAAGTTTGTACGCACAAAATTGAAAGTTTTACCACGTTATATTAAGACCATAGACTTCTTATTAATTTTCCTGTAATCTATAAGTATTTTCTGTATTATTTTTCAACATTTTAAGTTCGGTAGTTTCGGAGATAAGGGGCCAATGGTCAATTTTCATAAATTTTCTTAAATAAGTTTAAAAAATATTAATTTTAATATATCTGGAATCCTTACAATAAGCCCTTTTCATTTGATATGTAACACGGTACAGTTTGCAAAACTTTAACTTAAATATTAAAAGAAAAGTTTTGCAAAGTATTCTGTGTGACATATCAAATGAAATGAAACGGGCTTATTTTACGATATGTGACACGGTACAGTTTGCAAAACTTTAATTTTAATTTTTCTAATTTACCCCCCAAAAGTGACCCTCAGTCAAAATTCATTTATTTTCGTTACATGTCCATGTTTGGGTCATAAAATTTCATATGCGTCAAAAATTTCAAATTAAACGGTGTGAAAAACAGACAGACACAGCACGAGTGATCCTTTAAGGATTCCGTTTTTGTTTTTCCTTTTGAGGTACCTAACCCAAAAAACAAATGAAGGAGTATCGTTTAAAACTCATGTCTTTGTTTAGAATCATATTCAAATTAAAAGCAGTATAAAGTTTTTTGCATTACTTTCAGTCTAAATTTATTCCTAAAATATTGAATTCTGAGCTAAGAATATTATTTAAAACAAAACAGCTTACTTACTAAGAACTTCTAAGCTCGTATATCATTGTATAAGTTTTTTGAATCAAAGTTTTTCATAAGTATTTGTGAAAGTCATAAGAATTTCGACTGACTTCGACAGACAATTAAAACAAAATGTTCAAGTACTTAGTTGTTTTATTGTTTTTCTTTTGTTGTGTTGTACTTAGCTTAATTTTTCTGAAGAAGTTGCGATGGTATATTATTTGAATGAAAATACGTTTATTTGTGGTAAAACATGACACAAAAAAACAATTACACTTCAATTCATTATTTCAATTACTTCAGACTTATTGTTTACGTACTTTTTGAAGTGAAGACTTCTTTAGCCGCGTTGAGCGATTTTCGGTAGGTGAAAAACTTATGGGTTCGCGTCACCGAAGGCACGAGCAGGCACGAGCATTGATCACCACGCTTGCTCAAGACGGGTTGGCGATTTCAGACTTATATTAACTACGAGTATAAGTCCAGGTTTCCTCACGATGTTTTTCCTTCACCGATGTCAGTAATGTCCAAGATAAACTCAGAAAGTACATATGAATTGAAAAAGTCACATTGGTACTTGCCCAGATTTGAACCCATAACCTCATGCATGAGAGGCGAGGCCTTAACCAACGGGCCATCATGACATGATGAGTGACATGCTCGTGACGTATTGCACTAGGCTGGCGACGAGTAGAGCGCGGAGATTTAAAAATTCGAAAAAAGAACACAGTAATTCCAAAGATTTGAATTTTCACTTCTTTCGGCAGTCCTTATGACGGCCTATTTTTTATTTTTTTTATTCTCATCTTTGAGCTCTTGGCCTCATCTCTCCTGATAGTAACTGATGATAAGGTCGAAAGTGGAAGCGAGATTCACTCGGAATCCTCAACCACAGAGGAACTGGCTATCTTACCTCTAACTGCCGAAACACAACAAATGCTGCTATCATTTATCTTAGGTATGGTCGGATATAATGAACTGAGGGTCAGGAGGCAACTCACACTTGTTACTTATATCTTTAAGATTAATATAGGGAAGATACAAAATGCAGATATACTGCGAAGGGTCTAGGGACTAGTCGTGCCAGACGGGCACGTGGGTCGTCGTTGTCTACCGCGGTTGCTGGCATACCGCGGTAGACTAACTTGCTGCGTGAGGCGCCGCTGACGAGCGCGCTCCACACTCTCAACCTCATTGCTGATGACGTTGGCATATTCTGTTGCGCTTTGGGTGAATTTGAAAAAATTGCTATCTACAAAATTTCTTATGGCACAAGCAGTGGAAGTATTTAATTTTTAAGTGTAGTACTACAATATCGCATTGGGTCTAACATGTGAGGATATTTGTATGTTTGGAATGATAAATGAATCATATTTATATAAAATTCTCGTGTCACAATGTTAGTAACCACACTCCTCCGAAACGGCTTGACCGATTTTTATGAAATTTTATATGCATTTTCAGTAGGTCTGAGAATCAACTACATTCTTTTTTAAGTTTTAGGTAGGGTAGGGTAGGATAGGGTAGGTAGGTAGGTAGGTAGTTAGGGTAGTGTAGGGTAGGGTAGGGTAGTGTAGAGTGGGGTAGGTTGGGGTAGTGTAGGGTGGGGTAGGGTAGGTAGATAGGTAGGTAGGGTAGGGTAGAGTAGGTAGGTAGGTAGGGTAGGGTAGAGTAGTGGAGTTTATACTATAGCTTTTGACAGAACGAAGTCTGTCGGGTCAGCTAGTAATAAATAAACATTGTTGCTATTTAGAACAAGCCCTACCACCAACCAAACCGAGCAGAAAATGTTGCCAGGAATGGGAACTGGGAATCAAACCTCAGGGTCTGAGACGGGTGTCTTAACACTAGACCACAGAGGCGGATTAAGCAAGGCAGTTTTCGTTAACCTGCAGTACTGTATCTATATAGTAGGTACACTCATATTTCGCCAGATACGTTTAAGTCCCATGTAATAGAGGGCAGCGTTCGGGAAGCTACGCAATATCTTCTCGTCCCACATACCGCAGTGTCTCAAGACGAAAGTCTTTCGTTTCGTTGCCAGTGATGACATATGGCACTGAAACGTGGTCGCTCACAATGGGCCTTATTAGAAGGCTAACAGTACCCCAAAGGGCAATGGAGAGGGCTATGCTTGAGTTTACCTACGTGATCGAATCAGAAATGAAGAGATCCGCAGAAGAACCAAGGTAACCAACATAGCTCGAAGAATTGCCAAACTTAAGTGGCAATGGGCAGGGCACATTGCGCGCAGAACAGATTGCCGTTGGGGCCGAAAGGTTCTGGAGTGGCGACCGCGTACCGGAAAACGTAGCGTTGGAAGCACAAAGTGGACCGATGACTATGAAAGCCGCAGGAATCCGCTGGATGCGGGAAGCACAGAACCGATCGATGTGGCAGTGCTTGGGGGCGGCCTATGTCCAGCAGTGGACGTCTTTCGGCTGAAATGATGATGATAAATAGAGGGCGAGCCTATTTCCATCAACCGGGCACAAATCCCGACTCCGGACTACTACTGAGAAATTCCTGACGGAAAAACCCAATAACACACTTTAGTTCCTCATTCTTCTTGTTCTTTTCGTTTCGACGGTACATCTATACTGTTTGGGCCCAGTAGGTGGTCACATTTATTGCGGCATCAAAGGCGTTGTTCAGTAGTGCTATTCTGTCAAAATCTCACCGTGAAAACTTAGGTGTAGTGAGCTGTCTTTCCATCTGATTCCAGAAAGTCTTTTATACCATTAAAGATTATATTGAGGACAAAAAGGCTTGGGATTGAGCTGCTCCAAATTTTAAACATTGATTTTTTTTTATTGTGATTGCTTTATACACATTGACATGAATATTTACTTGTGAAGTATAATGTTATTATTTTAAACTGCACTTATGCGCAAAAGTGTTTTTTGTATGGCACCAATTATCTATAACAAATTGCCCAAAAGTTGGAAAGAGCTACCTATACCTAAACTTAAACACACAATGAAATTGTTATTGGCACAAAAAGCATATTATATTATTAAATTGTATTACAGAATTTTTGAATGACTCATGGTGATTAGTATAAACAAATAAATAAGTATAACTAAGATTAGGTATAGTAGCTATGGTCAGGTAGTAGTGAAGAACTTAAATATACCTTTATTATAAGTAAGTGAATGCCTATAAAAAGTGATTTAAATCGTTATTGTGATAATTGTAATCTGTAATATTGGACAAGGAAAATAATTAATAAATAATTGGATAATGTAAATATAAGAATAATAATATAATATGTATAAGTGTTATAGTTAAAAATCATTGGTTTATTATTAATAATTGTACAAATATATTTGCACGCCATGAGAAATGGCAGACATGTCAGGAGCCACTCTTATTTCAAGATCTTGCATGCACGTATTTATTTTAATTCTGTATGTATACACATGTTCGAGCAAATAAAATTTCTTTCTTTCTTTCTTTAATTATTGTGAATATGAAGACCATGTGGGTCTTTGTTTATTTTTATTTCTTCTTCTGTTTTTTTTTTTTTTTTTGCAATCATAGTATGGCAGTTTGAGTAATTTATGCAGCCTGCCCAAATGTCCTTTCTTTGGTATTGTTCGTCGAATAGTTGAGCTCCTTATGTTCTGAGTTGAGCTGCACGATTACCGAAAAATGCGTGCACTGAATGGACAGGTCCACTCAATATGTGTGGTTCTTTCATCAAAAAACCATTTCAGACACCAATCTACGTGGTCTTCACATGATTTGACCAAGATTATGTCTGGACTTTAAAAGAGCGGCCTTTCTTCTCAGAGTAGTCAGATACGACACGCCGACCTCATCTAGTTTTAAAATATGATTGATATGTAAAATTGTTTGTAAAAACCTACTTACAGAAATAAAATCATTTATCAATTAGGGATTGAGACTATTGACAGCTCACTCCACGTTCACTTCACCCAAGGTTTCACGGTGAGATGGTTACAAAATAGCACTGCTGATCGTCAAGCGTACAAGTGAACGGACAATTGGGACACTCGGCAGATGAGACATAGTCTGTTCTAGAGCACCGCACTCGTATTGAATGATAGGTGAATCGACTATGCCCCACTTCGCCAGGTTTGGCAGCGGCCTACGTGAGTACACAGTTGATTCAGAGCTTTCCAAATAGGCCACTGCAGTTCGCAACCGGGGACAGGTATTCTTGGAGCTTTACGAAGTCTTGAGGTGGTGGATACCTCTCTTCCCACAGTTTACTTCGCTCCTTTTTCTCATTCTCTTGCCCTTTTCCCAATTTATTTGTGGTCGGTGCATCATGTCTTTTTCTTCTATACTTACTCTATTAGTCATCATGTCAGTAGTTACTCCCTTTTTAGCCATATCAAAGTCAAAGTCAAAGATCTTTATTATGAGACAGTGGTTATAGAGTAGTTGTTGTGTTATTTTGGTGTGCATTTGCACTGCTCCACCATACAAGGCATACAAATAGTTTGAAAAATTTGTTATCTTAGACCTAAGTTTATGATATATATTAATTCAAATAGAAATAGAGCTATATTTTGCATCAACACATAAAAACAGTTTGGGACTAACTCATCCCGAATCTGTCGGACAAAAATTCATGTACTGTATAATTATAGTCTATTTATAAAAAAGTTTTTTTTTTTTTTTTCTTAAAAAAAAATATGTTTTCAATTTCTCTTATTTGTGTAGGAATCTTATTAATAAATTCGTGAAGACATTCCGAAGAAACTCTTAGAAAGTAGTGCTGTTTTTGAGGGTATATTTGGTATTTTGTCGGCATGTCGACGGGAGTGCAGGTTACCAAATTTTTCCTTATTAATTTTTACGAATATAGCGACCTCATAGATGTAGAGGGCAGGAAAGGTTAAAATCTTAAACTTTTTATAATATGACATACAGGTATCTGAGGCTCTTTTGCGCTCTAAAGGCGAGTTCTCTGTTCGTAGCATTCCCCCAATAAATATGCCCAGATCTAAGCGTAGACGTTAAATAGGCATGATAGGCGGTTAGTACTGCTGCTTGATTTACAGTCTTAGATAGTCTGTTTAACGCGTAGGAAAACTTATTTAGTTTTTTTACACACCGTATCAATTTGCCTTCCCCTACTCGTATAACCATCAAAATTCATACTCAAAACTTTTCTGACGACATTTCCTTTATTCCTCCGCATCACATGCCCATACCACGACAACCTTCAACAACACACTTTAGTATTACAAATAATTCAAATTCGAAACACAACTTCCCTAAGCTCCAAAAACATCGTAACTTGTCTACTCTTAAATCCTTAGTGAAATCTGAAACAGTTAAACTATGTCCCCAACATTGTCTCCAACAACCAAAACTCCACGTAAAACCTCAAACTTTTTAGTGACTTGTTCTTTTTTTGAACAAAAACCTTGTCGGTATTTCGTTCCCATCAGTTTTAGTCAGTTACAAAACTCGCTCGTGGTCACAACGCACGTCTGGGCACATTACCTGCACTGTTTTACAAATAGGACTCAACGTGGCGACTAAAACATGGTGGCGTTTGAAAGTAGGGAGTTTTATCAACGCTTATTATACCTTCTGTTTGGCAAGATTTGAGTGGGTCTTGATTTTTTTTTGCGTTTTTGTGTTTTATTGGGGTGTATGAAGGTTACTGTAGCTACATTCTAAGTTCTAAACAAAACATAACATAATACACATATTATCAACGCTTATACTGTTTCTCTTTGGCAGATTTGAGAGGGTCTCGATTTTTTGGGTGTTTGTGAGTTTTATAGGGTTGTCAGAAGGTTTTTTGTTGTTTTTAATAGAGTAGTGTCTGTAGCTACATTCTTAGTTCTGAACAAAACATAACATGACATAAACACACACATTATCAACGCTTATACTGTTTCTCTTTAGCAGATTTGAGTGGATCACGATTTTTTGGATATTTGTGAGTTTGATTGGGGTGTCAGAAGGTTTTTTGTTGTTTTTAATAGAGTAGTGTCTGTAGCTATATTCTAAGTTCTAAACATAACATAATACACACATACATACATATACTCACGCCTTCTTGCCATGGAACAGAATAACACTCCTTTATACCCTGAAGGATTACTTTGTGCCAGGTATTATATAATGTATTTATTTATTTATTTATTTAAACTTCATGTACAATAGTGGTACATAGGCGGACTTAATGCCACAAGGCATTCTCTACCAGTCAACCTTTGGGTTAAATATAAAAACAGTGGTAGGGTACAAAAATAATGACAAAAATACTAACTTCTTGATTAAGAGAATTTATATAGTTTTATTGATACTAATACACATATACAAATAAAATAAACTAATAGATATTTTAACAAATACCACCTAATAATAATTACTATGACTAGACTATCATTTGAGAGTTATTTAGTCTGACTTAAGTAGTGGTTACGAACTTTTCTTTTAAAAGTAAATTTGTTTTCAGCTTTTTTAATGCCAAAAGGTAGCGCGTTCCAGAGCTTTATAGTAGAGATAGCGTAAGAATTTGACATAAAACCGGTACGGTGTGAAGGAATTTGGAGAAGTAGATTCTTGGAAGCTCGTAGGTTACGACTATGAGAACTGCCCAACACTTTGAAATAACTCTTTAGATAATCGGGAGCACATGGATCGTTCATAATCGTGAAGAGCAAGCAGAGAGATCTGAGGGACCTCCTGAGTCGGATAGGCAACCATTTAAGCTGAGAACGGGAGGAAGAAATGTGATCGTATTTACGAAGGCCAAAAACAAACCGAATACAATTGTTGAGAAGTCGATCCAATTTATTTAGAAGTTCTTGGGAAAGATCAGAACAACAAACATCAGCATAGTCTATAATGGGAAGCACAAGTGACTGGACCAAGGTGAGTTTGGTGCTAGATGGGAGGAAATGCTTGAATCTATAGAGAGACCGCAGTGAGAACGAGACTTTCTGGCTCACCTGAGCCACGTGTTTATTCCAACTCAAACTGCCGTCAATGTACAGACCCAAGTCCTTTACGTGAGGTGAAAGAGAGATAACGGAGTTCTCGTACATCAGTGGCATAAGTTGACTAGTGTTCACATTCCTCAAATAGTACGAACTACCAATGAGGATGGCCTGACATTTCCCGACATTAACAGAAACCCCAAATTTGCCAGACCATTCTTCAATAGTTCGCAGATCAGCATTGAGTAATGAAAAGCAATTGTCAAGGTTGGCAATGTCTGACTGAGCGTATAGTTGCAAGTCATCAGCGTACAGATGGTAAGAACATTTGAGGACAGCAGTAATGGAGTTTATAAATATTGAAAATAACAGAGGAGAGATTATACCGCCTTGTGGAACACCAGTTGCCAGGTCGCACCAGTCAGAGCAATCCTGATCAGCACGCACCGCCTGCAAATAAATAAAACTGAAGTGTCTGTTTGTAATTTCAGAATAACAGCTTTTTATTAAATGCATATGATAGTATATGTATACGGTAGTAATAAAAAAATAAAATAAAAAAGTGTCTGTCTGTCTGTTTGTTCCAGCTAATCTCTGAAAAGGCTGGACCAATTTCGTCAGGAGTTTCACGAGCAGATAGCTAAGGTTATAAGGAGTAACCTAGGCTACATTTTTTATTTCATAAAAGGCCACGCGGGCGAAACCGCGGTTAGTAGGTAGTGTACCATATATTTGGAAGCAAGCTTATTATCATCAACCTGTACAAATCCAAACTCCGACAAAATACTGGTACTTAATATATTTAATAAGACATTGCCTCCCAGAACCCCATGCTCACTACTCGCGTTTTAGGAGTAAGTACACTACGCATCCAGCTACCAGTCTTCTACCACGCAGAAGGTAGCGTCTAATAATAATAACCTTTCGCAACGCCCATGGGGAATAAAAGTTGAGTCCAGTTTATGTAATGATTTATCTACATTCATTTCAATATTTTTTTTGTCATTGTATGTTGCACCGAGTCGGATTTGACGATTGACCTCTGTCTCAAAGTTGGACCTACCTAACTGGACAGTTTGTCCTAGGTAAACATACTCGTCCACAACTTCGAGTGTAGCGTCTCCGATATTCATGAGAGTGGGTGTTACATGGGCATTTGACATGACCTTTGTCTTGTCCATATTCCAAAGACCAATGGAGAGGGCTATGCTTGGAGTTTCCCTACGTGATCGTATCAGAAATAAAGTTACCTTGGTTCCTTGGAGAACCAAGGTAACTGAAATAGCTCGAAGAATTGCCATACTTAAGTGGCAATGGGCAGGACACATTACTCGCAGAACAGATGGCCGTTGGGGCCAAAAGGTTCTGGAGTGGCAACCGCGTACCGGGAAACGCAGCGTAGGAAGGCCGCCCCCAAGGTGGACTGATGACCTTGTGAAAACCGCAGGAATCCGCTGGATGCGGGAAGCACGGAACCAGTCGAAGTGGTGGTGCTTGGGGGAGGCCTATGTCCAGCAGTGGACGTCTTTCGGCTGAAATGATGATGATGATGCTGCACCGGTCGACGTCATCACGTCAACGCCGGCTGTCGCCGAAAACCAGCGTTTTTTTTGCGTCGTGTTTACCGCAAATAAACGTTTTTTAGGGTTCCGTGGCAAAAAACGGAACCCTTATGGATTCGTCATGTCTGTCTGTCTGTCCGTCCGTATATCACAGCCACTTTTTTCCGAAACTATAAGAACTATACTGTTGAAACTTGGTAAGTAGATGTATTCTGTAAACCGCATTAAGATTTTCACACAAAAATAGAAAAAAAAAAAACAATAAATTTTGTGGGTTCCCCATACTTAGAACTGAAACTCATATTTTTTTTTTTTTTCATCAAACCCATTCGTGTGGTGTATCTATGGATAGGTCTTCAAAATTATATTGAGGTTTCTAATATATTTTTTTTCTAAACTGAATAGTTTGCGCGAGAGACACTTCCAAAGTGGTAAAATGTCCCCCCCTTGTAACTTCTAAAATAAGAGAATAATAAAACAAAAAAATATATAATGTACATTACCATGTAAACTTCCACCGAAAATTGGTTTGAACGAGATCTAGTATTTTTTTTTAATACGTCATAAATCGTAAATCGCGCTTGCTGCTACGGAACCCTTCATGGGCGAGTCCGACTCGCACTTGGCCGCTTTTTTCTTTCTGCTTCTTTCATTTAAACAAAAACTTAAAACCATTAAAATAACTATCCTTACTAATGAAATAACAATCTCTAACATTAGCATAAACGGCGATCAATCAATCTCTCAAATCCTTTTCAATTCGTTCACGGTCACCAGCGTATCGCACTTAATCTTAAGTGGGGTTCGAGTTTCCAAATTCAAAATTTTCAGATAAACCCTAAAGCTTATCTATAGGATTATGATTAATCCGGACTTTGTACACAGCCTGTTATCGACTTTAAAAGTTCGGGCCGTTATTTTTTTAAAGCGAGGTTTACATTAGGGAACTAGTAAGTGTCGTGAAATAGCAGGTTGACTGTTCTGTTTCGGGCTAAAGCTAACTACACCCGGTTTTTGAAAAGGTGATAAATTCAACTAACATCCTGTCATATAGATAAACTAGCTTCGCCTACATCTTTTTTTTCCTAAAATGAAAGTAACCTAAGATAGTCCTTATAATATCCCGTCAACATCAGTCCAGCCGTTTCGGAGATTAGCCGGAACAAACAAACAGACAACAAAAATTAAAAAACGTTGTTTTGTTATTAGTACCGTATATTATACTTTCATTGTTTTACATACCAAGACCCCTCCGTGTCTCGACAATGGTGCCGATTCCCTTGTTCACAAACTAAACTAAATTTAAGTTCAGTGCATCTTTTTCTTTCTATTTCATTAAGAAAAGGACAGAAGATACATTTTAGTTTAGTCTTGTCAAATTAATCAGTGCTTGACGTAAATTGACGTAATTTTAGTCGGCAAGTTTTTAATCACGTCTAAACTTGTATGGAGTAGTGACAGGCGCTGATCAATTTGACAGGACTAAACTAAAATTTATCTTCTATCCTTTTCTTAATAAAATAGAAATAAAAAGATGCACTGAACTTAAATTTAGTTTAGTTTGTGAACAAGGGAATCGGCACCACTGTCTCACGACACTAATTTCATACTAACATATAACTAATAGCGTATATCTGCGATTTGATACCTTTACTTGCTATTTGGCGGAATTCCAAAGGGTGAGGTTAACTTATTGTCATCTGTATAAATTGTGCCGATACTCAGTCGTTACTTGGGACTTGTTAATAAATATCCACGTTAATCGACAGGTATACATTTGAACCCTATACTTTTTTTTTCTTTGGGTGGGAAATTATCGAATAACTTCTCCCGCTCCGGGCGGAGCGAGGGGGCGTGTCAGACTTTTACTGACTAAAACCCAACCGTGTTTCCTTCAATTGCCTGTGTGCCAGGGCCACAGTATCCCTTTCGGACAAACCCGCAACCCTGGCAGGCACCGGTCCTAGCGGACCCCGTCAGTGCATGCTGACATCTCTTTGAGGCGCACGTGAAACACAACGCGCCGTCGACCCGGGCCTGGTCCTTACCGGACGGCGAGCTGCCCATAGCTCGCCGTCCGCAAGCCCGCGCCTACGGTGACCGGGAATCGGTACCGATTCCCGCCGCCCAGGGTGTCTCCTACGACGACTAGGGGCGTGAGGGCGCACTAACTGCCGCTCCCTAACCCGTTCCGCCTCCTCCTTCGCGAGCATTACTACTTCGCAGAAGAAGGTGACTGCCTCCCATGCATTCTCGCTCCGGACCATGGCCGAACGCGAGAGATCGGTCAGTCAAAATAGGACAGTCTAAAAATATAAAATTTTTGTTGGTCTTCTTTTTGTGTGGTCCGTGACTAACCTGGCGTCAGAGTTTTTATGCCGCTCATGGGCCTCTGAATTGGCTACACATGGCCTCGAGAAATATCTCTCAGGCATGGCATGTTTGCATGGCATGTTTGCATGCATTCCTCACGATGTTTTCCTTCACCATTTTTTAAGCAAGTGATAATTATACAATACGCACATGAACCCGAAAAGTCAGAGGTGCGTGCCTTGGTTTTTGTTGGTGGTGGTATCTAATTGGTTTTTGGGAGACATCTCTGAGTGCGAAAATTTTAATTACATTGTTGTATTGGGTTCCCACCTATAAAAAAAATGTAAGTGGTACATAAATAAATAAATAAATAGTGTAAACCCCGCTTAAATGTCAAACGTGATAAACTCAAAATAAGTTTCCAATACCTGCCTCTGTTTCTTTTTACCTTGTTGCTTAGGATTTGTTATTCAAATTTTGAGGTGCGTGTTTATTTTTCAAAGGACTTTGTGCTTGAATTATATTATTTTGTTTTAATATTTGTTTTAGTTTCATGACACGTACGCCCTACGCCATCTTTAATAATCATTGCTTTGCTGCGGTTTTAAAACGTGCTGATGTTAATGAATTTTGACGCACATCCAAAAGACTAACCAACGAAACTAGACAAGGACCAAGAATCGGCTGGAAGGACCAAAAATTTTATCTGCAGCTTCTATTTGTGGTAAATAATTTCATTGTATAATATCGAACTGAAAATAAATAAACCTGATTAACAGACTAGAGATAGCTTTTCGTTCAAATTAAACGGTGGTTAAAAAATAACATAAATTCTAATCAAAAACATTTTTTTCTGATAGGCCAAAAACAAACGAATGCTAAATGCATTCATTTGTTTTTGTTTGCAAGACCATGACTATCTTTGTTTAAAACCACACCCAAAAAAGCAGTACCTACAAAGATTAATTTGTTATTCACAGGTGCGTGTTTATTTTTTAAAGGACTTTGTACTTAAATTATTTTAATTTAGTTGTTCGTGTGGATTTTAATGTTGTGTTTTAAAATATTTTTTAGTTTCATGACACGTATGCCCTAAGCCATGGGTTCCCAACCAGTGGGGCGCGCCCCCCTTGTGAGGCGTAGATTTTTGTTTTTTTTTTCTTTATTAGAAAAGGGCTAGATTCCAAAACCCAAATAAATTTATACTTAGGTGTGATAAAATGTGCACAAGTAGGAAATTAAGTTTTCTTTTTTCTGTATGAATGTTTAAAAGACAGTGAAAAACATTTAGAGCTCGCTAGGTTCACTACGCGTAGTAATTTTAACAAAAAGTTAGGGGTGGCGCGCATGTTACAAGTTTAGGAAACCCTGTCCTTCGCCATCTTTGATAATCATTGCTTCGCTGTGGTTTTAAAAGGTGCTGATGTTAATGACTCACTTTTTGAAAACATGCAGTTTCATTTTAGTTCTTAACTAATTTATGCCATCTACTATGTAGTTCATTTGTCAAACGCTAGGTCACATGACAACTATAATATTCTTCTGCAAATCACACTCAATCCTAGTTTCACCTTCGAGATAATCAACGATCCGTCTTCCCCATATGCAAAGTAACATTATTTGATCCTAGCTTTTCTAAGTCATCATTATCATTTCAGCCGAAAGACGTCCACTTCTGGACATAAGCCTCCCCCAATTGGGGGGTTTGCCCTAATCCCCCCCTTGGCAGGCGGGTTGGCGATCGCAGTATGGTGTTAAAAGTGCATAGAGAATGCTGCTGCCCATTCTCTAGTAAATCCCTTAGTCGACTTTTACGACACCCACAGGAAGAAATGGCTTGGGGTTAGGGCGAATAGCATTTTTAAGTAAGTCTGAAACCAAAGTCAAACAGTAACAAACTAAACACAACAGTAACACTAACAGCATCTCAAACTAAAGTCTATCAAGTTTCATATCAAATATGTTTAGTTTCTCCAAGATCTTCTCAGATAATTCCCCAAACAAGCTAAGGTCAATCTCAAAACGTAGAAATTATAACCTTCCTCAAACAAAAGTACACAACTGGTGTATCCGGTCCGCTGCAACCAGGTCACTTGGAAACTGCTCCAGCAGCCGAGACAATGCCGACGTCACTTCACTTAATGTATTGCTGTCTTTTAGATACTTACACCTGGCACTACTGTTGGTATACGAAGCTGTTGGTGATAAGGAATTTGAAATGCTTCGACATATTGTTTATAATGAAGACTGAGCAATTATGATAAAAGTAAATGACATTGAGGATGATATAGATGTGACAGATATATTTTATGCGAAGCTGTTGGTGATAAGGAATTTGAAATGGTTCGACATATTGTTAACGAGTATAATGAAGACTGAGCAATTATGATGAATTTGTAGACATCGAGGATGACACAGTTTATTTTTAATTTTTATTACATATATTATTTTTTATATAAGCTGATCCGGTTTGTATTGCTGTCTTTTCGATACATTACACCTGGCACTACTGTTGGTATACGAAGCTGTTGGTGATAAGGAATTTGAAATGCTTTGAGATATTATAGTTTTTATTATTAACTAAGCTATTATAATAAAAGTAAATGACATTGAGGATGATATAGATGTGACAGATATATTTTATGTGACTTGAATGTATATATATAAACATAGATACTTACACCTGGCACTACTGTTGGCACAAACTTTGGGTTCTTAGGTCTTAAATGTTATTATTAAGACAAGAAACCAAATGATTTATATATTCGACGATGCTACGGAGTCAAAAGATACTATTTAAGATATTGAAGATGAGAGAAATTAATCAGGTTGAGGCAATCGGTAGAGCTCGATAACATCAAGAAGATAAGATAAGAAAACAACACCAATCAGAAGTGTTGCGCTGTAATGCATGTAATCGAATAGAAATCAAAGCTTTTTTTCTATTAGATTCGTATCAACCAAAAGTGCATGAAAAATACATAAAAATAATTTTCGATCGAGAAAATATGGTAGTGGTAGACTTGTCTAAACGACTCAATTTTGAAATTACTTAGCAGTATTTTGTTTTCTTTTTCAAGTAGGTACCAAAAGTGACGAAATGTTTGCAGTTGTTTTAAGACACCATAGTTCTTATAATCTGACTTGGAGGCTTGAGGCTTGTGGCTTATGTCTTGACGACACGGTTGGCGCAGTGGTTAGGCGATTGACTGCTACACTGCCTGTCGCGGGTTCGATTCCCGCACGAAACAAATATTTGTATGACCTACAAGTAGTTGTTCCGGGTCTGGCTGTTTGTGTATGTGAGTTTAAATGTATGTAAACGCACCCACGATACAAGAGAAATTCCTAGTGTGGGGCAACGTTTAAAAAAAAAATAACAGGCACATGGGTTTGACTGTGACTGTTTTTTATAGATTCCACTTTTCCTCCTAAGGGGGCTTTTCAGGGGGATTTGTGGAATAAGCCCTTAAAAACGTACTTTTGGAATACAAAATCAAGAAATTTTCATTCCTTAGCTCCACTCATAATAAATGAGCAGTGATATAATAAATGGTGGTTTTTGGTTCCAGAAAGCGCAGTCCTTAGGGAAATCAGGATTTTGCCGTATCATGTTATCAATGTAAAGGTAGATGAGGTTGCGTAAGCACTCAGTGATCCCGTGGTTGGCTTTAGATTTAAAGATACCTACTGAATAAATTGGGGTGGTCTATTTTTGTAGCGGGACATTTATATCAAGAAAGTCTTCCACGGAAACAACATTGGAGCGACCGGCACGTTAATGTGTCGTATTGTTTCTTAACGTGGCATACATCAATCAAACGAATCTGTGCAAGACTACACTGAAAAAAAAGTAGTTGCCACAATCAAAATTTTGTTTAGATTGACTAAGTCATGATCATTATACTTGATAGGCTCAAATGCAAACAAGTTGTTTGCATTTGAGCCTATCAAGTATAATGATCACAGCCACTACTTTTATTTGATTGAGATTTGAAACGGGATCTTGATTCGAGTTATCATAAAACCTATTTGCAGCAATCAAGTCAAAACATAGTTGTTCCAACCAAGATTATTTATGAGATTAGAGTTTCAATGATCTTTATTGAAGTAATCAAAATGTTTGATTGACACAACTAACTTACTTTGTTACAGTTAACATTTTTTAAAGTTGTCTCTTTTTTAACTCTTCTACAATGATGTCATGGGTAATCGAGAAACTTGTTTGAGCGTTCAATCATTTGAACTAGTATTGCTGCAATAATGGATTAATCTAAACAAAATATCGTCAATCAAGCTAAAAAGTCACTTGATTGGAGTGCATTTTTTTCAGTGTACGTCATAATTATCACAAGTTTTATTTCGCCAAAACTGTTTCAGAAGGAGTCACGACATGACATAAAACAATACAGTAAATCCGGCTCAAGACTGACGAGAGAAATAATAGGTTTGAGAACCATTCGTATTCTCTTGAATTTACTCCAAAAAGTTATTATATTTATTAGGTAAAAATTGTACAATGTGTCCAAAAAATGTAAGAATATAAATGGTCTTACTAGACAAACGGATTGGTGATCGCATTGTGTTATATGCAAAGGCGATGTAATAAGTGTTCATTTTCTCGTGATCCCATTTTCTCCTGCGACAACTAACCACAGAAATTACCCAACATCAATGATATTATATAGGACTAGATCAGCAGTGTACAGCGCCGACGCATTACTACGTCGTATATGTCCGCAGCATAATCCGACTTCAGTTGTCAACTTGAGTCAAGTGAGCGATTGCTTAGCGATAAAAAATATCAAAATAGTCAAATGTGCTGTTAAAATTTGTTTTCCACGGTCTGAAAAGATTAATAAAGCAAGTGTTGTTACATTTCCAAGTAAGTTAGCAAAATTTTCTTCAGTTTATTCAAAAAAACATTACGAGATGAATTCAATTTATCAAAAACTGTTTAGTTTTGTCATCAGTGTTACCAGTAAAAATGGTTTTGATTTGCCAGACTGTTGGGAGTTTAGTGAATGACGATTGTATGTTCCTGTACGTCTAAATTATTATTATTATAGTCTGTTTGGTAAACATAGAAATAATATAATTCCATTTTAAACAATAGTTATTTGACACAATCTTATTAGTTTTTAAATATAATATTTACGTTTAAAGCAATTTATTTTTTTATTCCTTTGTCTACCTAATCCTTCAATTTCTTTAAATATTTTACTATTGAAAGTTCCTTAATACAATATTTTTTTATTAGGTAATTTATTCAATAAATAAATACCTTCATTCATTCTGATCGGTTTTCCGATAACAATGTCTTGTCTTATTCCAACGTAATTAATTTGACGGTAGAAGAAATGAGACAAACAGATTATTTTGACAAATTGACATAATTTATGTTTCCGTTTCAAAGCTATGACTTTAAACTCGTAAGTGGTTACGTTTTTCTGAAATTGTTAGTAGGACTTTGCTCCACTAGTATTATATATATAAAATGTTAATTATATATAATGTTAATTTTTATTTTTTCGTCAATTTCCCAATGTTTTTAATAGTTACTCTGCTATTCAGGACGGAGGAAAATACAACAAATCAAAAACCATGAAAATCGCTCCAGCCATTCTCAAGTTATAAGTGTTTAATCAAACCCGACTTTGTTTTATATATTTAGATATATATAGATGGCTTAACATAATACACAACGAAACAATAACATAACTTGCCACTCAAAGTGAAAACGTACCCAAAAATTCATTACTAAGAGTGACACGACACTTTTTGTTCAATAAGTCTGTCAATATTGAGAACGATGTAGTGGTACATTTTCTCTCGATATTTCTGGAAAGTTCCTTGACTAAATGTACATTATATTGGAGGCTTTTACTTTCATTATGACAGGTCTTCAACAGAGTAGTGTGGAATAGAGAAATTACTTTTTCACAGTCGTTTTGGGAGCAGACGTGCCCTTGAGAAGAAGTAAAGGCTCGTGTACATCATTATTTCTTTAAACCTTCAGATTCAGATTATTTTTTTGTAAACACAGGTTACAGATACACAGACGTGTGAGATGTTACATTTTTGTAAGTTCTCTATGCTTTGCCTTTAGGCGTACAAATGTTAGTACCAATTTGAATTAATTCATTATTCATTTCACATCAACATTGTTGGATAAATCAATATAATTTCTCCTGACAATTAATTAAATTTCAAATAAAAACTGCAATGTCAAAACAAGTACCTACTAAATTAATGAAATATTTCAAAAATGTCAACAATGAAAATTAAGATAAAACAGAAATGTCCAAAAAGACCTCACAACGACCTGGACAACGTCAACTAATTAATAAGCATGCAACAAAATAAATAAAAACTAGCCAGAATGTCGACAGTAAAAACTTCAAAAAAAAAACTTTACTATAGTCTAAAACTTTAATTAATTTAGATCCATTTCAATTCATGATGATTGGCAGAATTGTCGACATCGGTACCATTGTACTGATGTCGACAATTCTGCCAATGTTTGAAGTGTTAAGACTGCGCTGAGTGCACAGTGGCGCCCTCATCGTTATTTCGGTGATTTCTTTTATTTTAGAATGAAAATGCAGAAAATAAGCTCGTCAAGTTGTGCTTCACAAGACTATACGTTTTAAATTGTTATGTTTTATTGTAATCATTAAAACGGAGCTTAGTGGCCACTATTTTCCGTTTTAATGATTACAATAAAACATAACAATTTAAAACTACTGTTTGTAGTAATAATAACGTATAGTCTTGTGAAGCACAACTTGACGAGCTTATTTTCTGCATTTTCATTCTAAAATAAAAGATATCACCGAACAAACGATGAGGGCGCCACTGTGCGCTCGGTAGCCTCTTAAGACAAAACATGCTGAGAGAAAAAAAAACTGGGCAGTCTTTGGGGACTACCGAAAGATAGAAATGAAAACTTTTTTGTTCACCTAAAAAGTACACATATTATATACACAGTATACATATAGCTCATGGAAAGCGCTCGGTGACGATGACGCGAGTTCCATGATTTTTGTTCAGCCAAAAGTACACATACATACACAGTATACAGTATACAGTATACAAAGCGCTCGGTGACGATGACGCGAGTTCCATGATTTTTGTTCAGCCAAAAGTACACATACATACACAGTATACATATAGCTCATGGAAAGCGCTCGGTGACGATGACGCGAGTTCCATGATTTTTGTTCACCCAAAAAGTGCTCAACGCGCCTAACGAAGTTTTCACTTCATAAATGTTATCTCGTGACTGAGAAGAAATTATGAAAAATGGCTCAATAAGGAACCTCGGTAAGTGTGTCTAGAATTTTCTAATACCTTTTATAAAGTTTCATATTGAGACACGAAGCAACAAAATACGATCTAGAGGAATGTGGCCGCTTTCCTTTAGATCCAATTTTGTTGCTTCGTGTGGATGCGAAATGTGTAATGTATTATGTACTTTACATCTCTGCTTCACCCTTCGAAGATAACAGGCGTGACGTTACATTATATTGTATTCATAACAGAAATTCCGTTCTGTTTTTCTGTTTCCCGAAATTGTTTTTCATTTCTGCTATACCTAACTTCTGTTAAAACTAACAAATTAGATTCGACCACCCGAAGTAGTATTTGTATTGCATCCAGAAATAGTTCCGCGTTCCCGTACGTAATAAATTAGAGTTTTCACCCCTAAGAAATTGAATGCTACGTGAGATATAGTACCTATTCCCGAAAGAGGTGAAATTGAAATGTCGGCTAAAGACCAATATGTCTTTGAGTTTACATTCCCTGGTTGGTTTTACATCTGACATCAAAAAGTGTTCATAAATTGGCATGTGTTTAATTGAACCTCTAATAACTCGGATTAAGAGGGTATATTGTATGGCACTGATTTCAACAGCACTTGACCAAACCGCACCTGAGCACTGCCACTAACCGCTCTAAAACAAAATTAAGATAAGTGCGGTTCGGTGGAACAGTTTATTAATATTATTTCCACTTCTCATGTTCTAAAAGTTCGTCTTTATGTTGTGCGTATGCAACATAAAGTCGTTTTTTATGCTCTAGTGAATAAAGTTTTTTTTTTCTAATACTAAGGTAATCAGGCCCAACAGCCATACGCGCAATAAAACGTCGCAGATTAAAGTCGTTATTTTATTTAATTGCTTTATTTAATTTAATTAATAAAACCAGATAAAATTGTTGTCTTTATTATTTAAAAACGCAATAAAACGTTTTTATGACTTGGCAGTAGAGATATGTACGGTGGCCAGCACATCAAGTTACCACAAATTGTCAAATTTTCTCATTCGATTTTAACTTAATCATCAACATTTTAAAGTTTAAAATGGTTTGGAGAAATTTGTCAATTTTGTGTAGCTTGATGTGCTGGCTACTGTACCCAAGTCAAATAACGTCTACGTCGAAATAGTCGTTGAAAATTAAAAAATACTGTAATATACTTTATGCCTGTTTCATTTCCTCGCAATCGAAGCGAAAAGCAGAGTGTATATAACTCGGGCATAAACGAGCCATTTTAACCCTCGACTTAACTATCCACCCTCTCCAACGGCTTGGGTAGATTTATACTTCATGAGGTAAAATGGCTTCTTTTATGCACTAGCTGTACAATCTTACTATTTTAGTCCCCGAGCAGCACCTACGTAATTTTTTTTTTTTTTTTAACGGTATGTTTTTCTTATTCAAGGCATTATCAAACAAAACATATAAAAATATATTTTAAAACTCTTATAATAATGATTGATTCTTTTTGTGCCCTGAAATAATTCCTATTCTAGGGTCCTAAAAATACGAAATGGCTCGGCAAGCACGCGGTTTTTCTCAGTAATCTAACCTAACCCATTTGGTCGGAGTTTCCTAACTTAGTTAGTTACTGCGACCAACTGTGAGAAAAGGCCAGAAAACTAATACCTATATAAATGTAACATCTTAAGAATTGAGGGGCTTGTAGCTAATTAATAACAGTTTCACGGGTCGATCGATCAGTTCAAGCTACGCTTACCGTGGTTTGTCCGTAGATGGGTAACCTAACCATCTTTACATACCAAGACCACTCCGTGCCTCGATGAGCACGTTAAGCCGTTGGTTCCAGCTGTCATTCGTGGATCTTTGACAGTCGTTACGGGTCGTTAGAAGCCCGACAGTCTGACAACCAATTTTATCACGGGACTGGTATTACCCAGTAACTGGGTTGTGGAGGTTAGATAGGCAGTCGCTCCCTGTAAAATACTGGTATTCAGATGCTTTCGGTTAAACTGGAAGCTGACCACAACATAGTTGGAAAAAGGCTATAATGATGATCTTAAGAATTCACTAGTGATATCGTTACGCCAATAATCTTTCCAGACTTTTCCCCACTTAAACAAGAGAATTCTTGCCACTATGGCGGCATCTACAACGCCACATGAGAACTACGCATCAAAGACCTGACGTCACAAATCCTGCATCGCGCAATCAGAGTTTACCGCGCGACTAGCATATATACTGTTACTGAGCAAATTGACTGTATATATATTATATTATTATTAAAAGAAAGGCGCTTTTTAATGGTAGTAATTTTACTTCCTTTACGCTAGAACAAATACGCTAGAACAAAGAAACTGTAAAATGTTATTGTTGACGACCAGCAACTAACCTTTTTAATATTTCTTTTTATTTCTTTTACTCAGTTTATGTTTTGTTTTTATACGTAATTTTATTTCATCCTCATCTTCAACAGTTATAAAAATCAATAGACAAATATTATCAAAAACATAGACAAAACTCAAGAAGGTGCGTTATGCACAACAACTATTGATTTATATATTAATATTAATTTTATTTTCTGTGATTAATATTTTAACTCACACACTGACTTATTATATGTTGTTTTTATTTTTTATTTTTTTGGGAAATCATATACAATGTTTGTAAATATGTGAGCACCATGTACCTATCGCATTTATAAATTTTTCTGTTATTACTTCACTTTTCATTCTTTTTAACAATTTTGGTAAGTAATTTTGATGAAATTTTTATTTTTTTTATTTTTTTATTCTAGGTACATAGTCTTCACCTATAAATATTAATTAATGTATACAAACTATTGTTAACATTTTAAAAGAGTAAGTATGGAGTTTCTTGCCCATTCTTCTCCATACATAACTACATTTTGGAAGGCGCAACTAGAATCAATTAACTATTCATGTAATTTTTGACGTTCAAAAGTGCATCTTCGTGCCTATTTGAAATAAATTATTTGACTTTGACTTTGACAACATCCTGGGATCAACCGTTGGGCTGTTGCCCACCAGACAGACACCAGTGAACTTTACACCATGTTCCTCATACCTCTATACCACCTTTAGACCTAAAATATGATCATCATCCCGCTTTATCAATTACAATAACAAAAACCTCAATTTTCTCAAAATTTTTCAACACCACAAAATGTATACTTCCCCTACGCACAAGCATTTTCCACTCTATAACCACGAACTCACCCGAAAATCTTCGAAAGAACCCGAAGATAATTCCCCAACTCGGTTATCTAAAGATGTTTCAAGCAACTTCAAAATAAATATCTCTTTCGATTTAATAGAGACGTCCCTAGTGATTTGAAGAGTTTTTCCATCGTATTTTTCAAGGCTCATTATTCGGTTGCTATTGAACGGACCCGAAATGTGGGTCCTTTAGCTTTTGAGACAGACTTGAATGGCTCGATTTCTTTATTTCTTAAGTGCTATATAAATAGTTTATTGGTCCACAATACTGTTAAGGTTTATTTTGAAGAAGCGTAAAGGGACCGGGATCTTGTTTTTGTAACTGATAGTGTTCGCTTTTATGTTTTTTGCATAGTGAATAAAAGTTGGACAGTAATCGTCAAGGGATAGGTGTAGCCCATAAAAATCTCTTCAGGTCTATAATAGTAGGCCTCTATGGACTGCTAGTCGTACATTAAGCAATCATGGGATCCACGTTCGGCACATGGATTGGTAGCTGAATTTCGTGTTTTTTTTTTTTAGCATGCTGTAGGAAACTGCTGACCAACCGATTCAAAATATTCCAAAGAAATTAATCTTTTAATAGTAGTATTATGTTATATGTGGTAATAGTAATAGTAAAAAAAATAAAAAAAATAAAATATGTCAGGTCTTTGACCCATATTTAATTCAAAAACAATAAACGATTTTGTCAATTTTATAAGTTATACCTAAATGTTGTAAATTTTTAATTTTAAGATGCAGAAATATGAATATGTAACAAATAAATTACAGATCAATTCAATTAATGTCAAAAGTACAAAGCAAAATAAAAATAGAACAATAAATTAAGTTAATGAAGTTATGTCAGAAGAAAATATTATAATAATTATCCATAAAGAAAGAAAGAAAAAGTATTTATTGGGACTCATACAGGAAGTTCACATTTTTAACTAAACACACTCATAGTAACACAAATAAAAACAAAAGTAAAATGAAAACAAAACCTGTACCAAAAGGGGCCAAAAGGCTCCTATCTCAGCACGATGCTGCGACATTTAAAAATAAGTGTCGCAGCGCTGGTATTCTGATAGGCTAATAATAAGGCTAATAGCCACACATCATTACACAGATAAAAAAAAATAAAAAAGACAAATCAATAGACAATCAATAGTAAAAGTACGTTTTTTAAGTTTTCCGGAATGAAAAATACCATGCCCTTTTTCAGGCTTCAAGTTTTGTGACCCCTTCTGGGCACAAAAATTTTATGAAAACGTGGCAAAGAAATTTATTTTTCCATATATAATATTGGTAAGGAATAGAATGGAAGACACGTAAAGATCCTCGATATCGTTCACGCTGTCTCAGCATGACATTTATTACTCGCGGCGTCACGAGAAGAAAGTTATGCATATGGAACAGGGATGTTTTTTTGTTCCATTTATCTTGATCATTTTTTTTTCCACGGTGCAAAGCAATGGCGTCTACCAAAATTGTCCGGTTTCTAAATCGTATCGTTCGTTGTGGGATCAAAGTTGGATTTTTCGTAAGATTTAAGGTAGATTTCGTCAGAAAAAATCTACCTATTGGTCTTGCACCTAAAGTCGAGTTTTCCGAAAATTTCTAAATGTTATGAAACCTTGAAATTTCTAAAATTTTTGAAAAAAATAAAATATTATCTCCGAAACGGTAAACATTTTTAACATTGCATTTTTTTTTTTTTTTTGTTTTGTAACCAAATTGTTTACTCTACAATGTTTTATTTAAAATTCTCGCGATAAAACGTATAGTTTTATAGTTTCGAAATAAAAAAATATAACTGAAAAATTGAGGGCGTTTCCATGCTAAACTCGTTGCCTTGACGACCAAGTCTTCTGTTAATATTCATAATGGAGGTACTTCTAAATAGTATTTAGTCGCAACGTGGAGGCAGTCACGTGACCGGCCTCTTTGGTATTTTTCGGACTCTTTGGGGGACTGGACGTTTGAGTGGATATAATAAACCAAAAGAGAATATTAATCATCATCATCATTGCTTCTTTTGAAAAACAAGGGATAAATACTAACGTGATAAGGTTTGATTATTAATAAAAATATACACTAATTAATAAAATTTCCGTTTTATTTAAGTACGTATGTGTACTGTTCACAAATGAGAATGTCAGCGCGGAGTAAGCTTCTTCGTGGAACCTTCTTCGAAATCTACCTCCTCCTGCGGCTTGCCGAAGGTATTTTTAAAAAATTTCGTTTGACGGGTATGGTTTGGCCACAGAGATGTTGCTGCTGAAATTGGTAGCTACATCCAAAGTGGTCAGTTAATTGTCTATTTAGTATCTTAAAATCAAAATCAAAATATTTTATTTCACATCAACCTACATGGGGACTTATGAAACGTCAGAAGCTAGGTGCACGGTTCCAATTAGTCGTTTCCTATGGAGAAGAGCCGGCAAGAAACTCCACGGTTACTCTTTTAAAAATAATTGGCTTTACAATATTATTAAATAACAGTGATAATAGGTATGGGAGGACAGTGTAGGCCTTTCAACAATTACCAGGAACAAAATAGAAAAGTGCCAACAAATCTACACTCTACTAGGCCTACAACGTTCTCACATTCACAAAATATAAAATAATCTAAGTATATAAAATATTAATGACATGATTGCAGGACATCAAAATAGTAATTATACAAGGTGTTTTTTTTTTTTAATTTTTTGGGTATCCCATAACTCAAGGGTAGGAGGAATGAGACCATATCAAAGAATCAACTGGCATATGAATTTTTTTTTTTTTTTTTGGTAATTCGACAAAGTCGCGATTATTAATGTTAAACACCCTTACGTGAAATATGACAGCGTCGCATTTTCTTAGCTTTAAATATTAATGATTGGTTTGAATGAAAATGAATTTCTCGTATTTATCAATGAAACTTAGATACCCACATACATCGAGGGTCACAGTTTCATCAGTTTGGCAACGTCGCAAAAGTAACAATTCGTCATACGGGTGACAATTTTTGACCTAAATTAATATGATTGATGATAATTATCTTCGAAACTATGCATTTTTGGACCACATAATCTAGGACTTTTAGTATTATTTTTACTCATAGAATATAACCCTAGAGTTATGGGATATGCAAAAAAAACACGTTGTATAAGGCTCACCAAAAGTTATTTTGAGAATATGATATTTAGAGACGGAGCGACTTATTATATTAAAGTGTCCTTTATTTTTATTAACACTTAGAAATCAGAATTATTTGGGGTTGGAATACTTAAAAAACATGCCAAAAATATTGCCTGTTTTTGTTCAGAGACATCGTCGAAATTACAACGTAATAGCTTTAAGCCACTATTACATTCTGAACTCATAATTAAGGATAAGATAAAGAGACGTAACTTAGCGAGAACTTACGCTTCACCCGTCAAAGTATATTAATTGCATTTTGGCGTGATTTTGACAGATCAAAATGTAAGTTTACGCTAAGTTTCGTCTCTGTCAAAATCAAAATGATGATAAGACGATGGGAGTTTAAATGTTTGTAAACGCACCCACAATACAGGAGACATTCCTAGTACGGGGCAAGGTTTAAAAAAAAAAAAACGGGGCAGTCTTTGGGGACTGCCAATAGAAGTGAAAACTAAGTAGGAACAATGTATACACAGTATACATATAGCTCATGGAAAGCGTTCGGTGACGATGACGCTAGTTCCATGATTTTTGTTCACCCAAAAAGTACACATAGGTACGCGATGTACATAATAATTATGTTATAGTAAATAATAAAAATGTTATTATGGCCACACTATTGAATTAGGAAATTCCTGTAACGATAGTGATGATGAGTTAATAAATAAATAAACATACATACACAGTATATACAGGGTTACTGGTAACTCGACGTATTCCTTGCAGGACGTCATAGTAGGGTTAAAATGCAACAAATTAAGCCACCAAATGTTCTACCGAAATTCAGTAGTTTTTGAATTAGTTAAGAGTTTTAGTTTTTTTATGAAAAATCCCAGATTAAATCATTTGAAACCAATTTAAAAATGATTTACGGCGCGACTGTACTGAAATTTAAGTTATTATCATAGTTGACGCCGTAGCAGACCTTTGTTAATAATTATAAGTTCAATAATGCCTAAAACTTTGGCAAATATCACTAACCAAACATTTAATTTTTTGTAATTTTTGCTATTACTTCATAAAAAATGTAGTCTAGTGCAAAAAAAAATGCTACATCTGGTGTACAAATTACTAAGAAAATATCCTTGTCTTATCAGCTATCCAAAAAGGTATGAAAGTTAATACAAAATCATGGACTACATTATGAAAATCGTTTTTGATTTAGTACAGGCGTGCGTTTCACAAAAAGGTGATTATTCGAAAAATCAAAAACAAAATCGTGAACATTATTATTCTTTTTAATCAATATTAAAAACTTTAATTACACACATTTCACACGTCTTGTTCGATGTGCTGCCCTCGGTTTCGAATACATGTTCTTATTCGCTTCCTTACTTCGGTTTTTGTTATTCTTGATGTTATTGTTGCCCTCATCTGGTCCGCCGCATTTGTAATTCTCTCCCTTAGTTCTTCAATTGAATTTACTGGGGTCACATAAACTAGATCTTTCATATGACCCCAGACGTAAAAGTCTAGCGGCGTCAGATCAGGGCTTCGTGCAGGCCACGGAATCGGCCCACCGCGCCCTATCCATCGGTTTGGATAGTTTTCATCCAGCAATTGTCGAATTGTGATTCGGAAGTGGGCTGGACATCCGTCATGTTGGTAAATCATGTTTGCTCTTCTTTCTTCCGGTACATCCGTGAGCAGTGCTGATAAATGATTTCTGAGGAAATCTTCATAAAGTTCCCCATTTAGTGTTCGGGGTAAAAAATGTGGGCCAATTAATTTGTCGTCAATAATACCCATCCAAACATTAAGCGAGAACCTTCGCTGGGATGCGGTTGGTTTCAGTATTTTAGGGTTTGCTTCTGCTTTCGGTGCCCAGTAATGTAAGTTGTGGTAATTTGTGATACCATCACGATCAAAACATGACTCATCGGTCCACAGAATGTTTTTTAAAAAGTTTTCGCTGTCGGCGTCGGCACTTAGCATAAAACGACAAAATTCAAGCCGTCTCGGCGGATCTCCTTCTTCTAATGACTGGACTGGTTGGTAATGGTATGGATGTCGGCCTGACAAGTGAACTACAGACCAGACTTTCTACTGTGACATACCAAGCTCACGCGCTACGATGTTTGTCGATGTGTTAGGATCGTCAATAAAACGTTGAAGAATAAGCTCCTCGTCCTCAGCCGTGTATCTCCGGGAACGACCAGTGTCAACTTGCCTGCTTCTTTGGACGCTGCCAGTTTCAGATATTCGCCGATAAGTCGATCCGAAGACACTAACGTGGGGGAGTCGGCGGTTGGGAAAGCGAAGTTGATATTCTCGCCGCGCCTCAGCAGCGTTACCGTCACAAAGTCCGTAACAGTACATTATGTCAGCGTATTCAGGATTAGAATATGCAGCCATAGTCAGCGCTTATGAAGGCACAGCACAGCACAAGAGCAAGATACGCAGCAACAGTTAGGGAAATAGCCAGTAACAAAACACGAGCTTGCGCGACGTAGAGTTGAAACTAACTAACGCTAACGACCAAATTTTGCAAAATCGCACCCCCTGTCATGCCGAGAGAACAACAGCGACCAATCACAAAGCTCCCCGAGTGTTTGGAGTTCAAGCGCAGGTAAAAACTACGAATAATACGAATACGAAACAATAGGTTGACCGTCTCGCAATTTTACCTGCCCCCCATAAAACTCTTCTCTTCCCTGGCACACATGCAAAAGTATTGACTATCATACCTTTCTGAATAACTGACAAGACAAGGATATTTTCCTAGTAATTTGTACACCAGGTGTAGTATTTTTTTTTTGCACTAGACTACATTTTTTATGAAGTAATAGCAAAAATTACAAAAAATTAAATGTTTGGTTAGTGATATTTGCCAAAGTTTTAGGCATTATTGAACTTTTAATTATTAACAAAGGTCTGCTACGGCGTCAACTATGATAATAACTTAAATTTCAGTACAGTCGCGCCGTAAATCATTTTTAAATTGGTTTCAAATGATTTAATCTGGGATTTTTCATAAAAAAACTAAAACTCTTAACTAATTCAAAAACTACTGAATTTCGGTAGAACATTTGGTGGCTTAATTTGTTGCATTTTAACCCTACTATGACGTCCTGCAAGGAATACGTCGAGTTACCAGTAACCCTGTATATATCGCATGGAAAGCGTTCGGTGACGAATACGCGAGTACCATGATTTTAGTTCATCCAGAAAGTGCTCAACGCGCCTAAAAAAGTCTTCACTACAAAAATAAGCTAGATGGAGTCGACATTTTCTATCTGACCCCTGGGAAGAAATGGTGAAACAAACTCAGAAATCAAAGTCGCTTTTAAAGTCCAGATATTTATAATCTTGGTCAGAACATGTGAGGACCATGTAGACCCGTGTCCGAAATGGTCTTTTGAGAGAACCACATAGAACCGAACTAAATACCTAAATAAAAGCGTACAGGCATAAAAGGCGTGCCCGCTTACATGTAGCTATATACATAATATATAGCTCGTAATATATAATAATAATATAGCTCATAATATATAACTCGAAGTCACAACCATGACTTAGTAAATCGATTATTTGTAACCAAGCACGATATTATTATCACGCCTAAATAAATCGGCGATTCTGATTAATGAACCATTTATCTTCAGTGATTTTAGTTGTTAACGGGAAGGCACAGATAGATTAGCACAAGCTGCAAACCTACAACGCAGCTTTTATTCGTCCAATATCCTACTAATATTATTGAAAGTTGTATGTTTGGATGTTTATTACTCAATCACGAAACCGGCCAAGTATATGTCGGACCACACACAATGAAGGGTTCCGTAATTGGGATGAATTTATCCCAAGAATAAACTTAACATTGTATAGATTCCAACTGCAAATGTAAGCTTGTACGCACAATATTGAGAAATTTACCATGTTATTTTAAGATCATATACTTCCTATATGTTTTCCTGTAATCTATAAGTAAAGAAATATTTATCTGTTTTTTTTTTTTTTAATGTTAGACTGTATTTTCGGGGATAGTGTAGTATATGATATTAGTAGCACTTCACTTTTCACTACCTTGACTATGTGCTGTCAGTGGTACTTGTCCGCGGAAGCGACGAACACCACGTTCTGCGGCCAAGTCTTCTTCCATGACGAGGGTCAGATAACAATTCGGTACGCGCACCACGAACGCCTTAAAGTTAACGTTGCGGCGCGACTCCAGTAACTGCACCCTCGGCCCCGGCCTCCTTTTAAGCAAGCAGATGCGAGTGTTACGTGACTCCGCTCTTCTACTTAACATTAACTTAGACTAAAACAGACACACAACACACAATCAATCTGCCTAGCCTTTTCCCAACTATGTTGGGGTCGGCTTCCAGTCTAACCGGATGCAGCTGAATACCAGTATTTTACATGGAGCGACTGCCTATCTGACCTCCACAACCCAGTAACTGGGTAACACGATACCCCTTGGTAAGACTGGCTGTCAGACTTATTAATAAGTATTATTATTATTTGATTTAATAATCTTACTTATTATTACTTAACATTAACTTAGACTAAAACAGACACACAACACACATAATATATAAATAGTTTATAACCAGGATTTATTATTTATTGTATTATTTATTATTTTATTTTATTGTTTTTAAGAAGGCTTACAGACTAATTACAAATAATAGGTAACAACAACAAATTATCAAGCTGCTAATAACAAGCCTCCACAGGTATATAACATCGATTACTTATCTAACGCTGAACAATTAAAGCACAATTGTGTACAAAAGTAAGCAGATTTGGTTTAACCAGGATTAACACATTTTTTCCCGGTAGTACATTCCCGTGGGATAATTTTACAGCTTCTACGCGAGCCGCGGGAAAAAAACTAGTAGATCAATATCGCCTTTAAAACATAATCCGTAGCTATAAAATAACAGAAACCTCTAACAAAGCCAATAAAGGAAGTTGGATTGACCAATGGAGGACAACTGTCGGTATTATTCTGCGAACAATTGCAGCGGTCGGTCACTTCCTAATTATTGCTGTATCAGCGGTCCTTTCATTGAGTTTCTTTGGCCTACAGTGAAACGGATATCAATTTTTCTCGGTTTCTTGCTGTTTTGCTGGAGTAGATTTTGTTGAGATTTGTTTTATTGCCGGCGCAAACCGTGCGTCTTGTCGCCGCGTCTAGTCGCTGTAACAAGACGCAGAGTTGTCGTATTACAATACGACAACTCTGCGTCTTGTTACAGCGTCTAGACGCGTAAATGTAACGTCTGAGAAAGAACTACCACCTACCTATCATCAGAACTGGAGGAGTCCTAGCTTAAAAAGAAAATAAACAAGAAGAGTAAACAATAATTTTAATAAATAAAAAAATTACAATCAGAGAACTATCATATTAAATTTATCAGCCGAATGGATACTGGAGGGTCCTAACTGAAGGAAAAAAGAGGCCAGGGAAACCGGGGAGAAGAAATGGAGGTCCTAAAGAGTGAGAGGTCCAGGGTTTCTTGGAGAGAAACCTCGAGTTAGGCTTCCAAGTCGCCGAACTCGGAGGAGCAGGTTGTATCAAGAGGTCCGAGAGCCACCAGCCGTCGGAGTGTCAGATCTTGCTGAAGGTCCTCTTGCGTCAGGGGTTAGCACTGATGCCAGAGTTAGGCATCACCAGCTTAGCGACCCTCTGGAGACGTCAAGGATTAGAAAATCGCGTAGCTTTAATGTTACTCCAGCATAACTTGTAATCTTCGAAGAGGAGGGAACTTCCCTTATGTCGGAGGGGAGGGAACTGCCCTTCCACCGACCTATACTTTAATCACAAGACTTCTTGCCGATACGAGCACCAAAAGTAGAATGAACTTCGACCGCCCGGCTAGCTCAGTCGGTAGAGCATGAGACTCTTAATCTCAGGGTCGTGGGTTCGGGCCGCATGTTGGGCGCCAGATTGTAACGTTACAGTATGCATCTGTGTCTTGACGCAAAGTTGCTTGTCGTTTATGTCTGCGAGTAGTCGTTATGACAGACATCGTGCAGGAAACGATAATTTTATTTGAGTATTTCACGCGCTTCTACGTCCGATTTGAAAACATCGAAATCGAACCTTCCTCAGCGTTCACAGCAAGACTGACGCTGACCTGTCATAGTCATGCGACTGTCGTCCGGAAAGCGTGTGCACTGCGCGTCTAAGTCGCTGCGACGAGTACCGAGAGCGTGCGGCTCGTTCATCGTTGCGACTCTGTAATTCGACGCCAAGTGTGTGAGCTTTGAATAAAAAATATGAAAATTGACGACCACCAGCCTTTCGAAGCGTTTAGTTGACACATACATACCAATAAAACAATTTGCATTTCTAATGGGTAAAGTTGAGTCACCGATTTGTGTAGAATGCAACTTGATTGAAGATGTTTATCATAATAATCATGGAGTGTGACCGAAACGAGCCGGAAAGACGAGAGTTGTTAGTGGTATTTTATCATATGTGCCAGGCTGGGGCATACCCATATACATATATTACATATTCCCTATATACATATAACAGCGTCCTTGCTGCTCCTGCTTCCGATGCAGCCAGGATGCTGTCATCATCATCATCATTTCAGCCGAAAGACGTCCACTGCTGGACATAAGCCTCCCCCAATTGGGGGGGTTTGCCATAATCGCCACGCTTGGCAGGCGGGCTGGAGATAGCAGTATGGTGTTAAAAATGCATAAGGAACGCTGCTGCCCATTCTCTTGTAAGTCCCTTAGTCGCCTTTTACGACACCCACGGGAGGAAATGGGGTAGTGCTAATCTTTACGTCCGGCACCACACGGTACTGGATGCTGTAAAGGCTCGTAAACATTGGAATTATTCGTAGAGGTAGATAATTTAAGTAGTAGTACTAGGTAAAGTCGATTTGTAACGATGAGGGAGGCATAATCGATTTATTCCGTTCTAATAACAAAAACTAATACCACTATGTATGTTTTTCAACAAATTTTATGGAATAAATATCAGAGGTATTAATTTTTGGTATTAGAACGGAATAAATCGCATAATCTATCTAGATTAAAACCCTCTTTAAATAAATAAATAAATTAAAAATATAACCCTAGCCAACTTCAAGGTCAAGGTCAACAAACATTCATAACATTTACGTACATTACTACTTTTATTTCTCTCACATCCATCTCAACTAAAAGTCTTTCAACCATAACCAAATTGCTCTACAAATCTGAAAAAAAAGAAACTATATTTTTACCTTTTTCATATACTTACACACGTACGTCACACTTAGGGCACAGGGAGTCACTAAAGCCTCGTTCACACTGTCCGACCGAGATAAAACTACCGGAGCGAATAATGTCGCATTACAATGCATTGGGTGTCACGTTAGGATTACACGAATGTGTGTAATGGGCCGAAGACGAGGAGAGGATCTCGCGGATAGGACTTTTGATTTTTTGTTCGATATTTTTGTTTTGATCTGGTCATACACGCACGCCGGTTGCGAGTACTATAATATGCACCTGACCTTTCTAAAGAACATCACCAATAAGCGGCGTGCGTGTGTGACCAGAGGCCCTAGTGTGAGTTTATTTTTACCATCTCGAATTTACGCATCGAACGCGTTCAGCACTCCGATTGGTGAATGGCCAATCGGAACGCCAAACGCGCTCGATGCGTAAAATCGAGATGGTTTAAAGAAACTCACACTAGGGCCTCTGATGTATGAACGCAAACGAAGCAAAACGAGTATGTAAGGATCGTAGCAGATGGCGTTCTGTTGTTTCTTATACTCCATGGGAAGAAAGCGTGAGTTTATGCATGTACGTATTTCTGTTATGTAAATTAACTATTGTTGTTATTGTTAGGTTTTGTTGTGTTTTGTATAATTATTTATTTATTTATTTATTAAAACTGTATGCACAAGTAAAAACTGTACAAAGGCGAACTTAATTCCTTGGGCATTTTCTACCAGTCTATCTTAGGGTGATGCAGAGACAATACACAGTAGGTGCAATAACAGAAAACAACTTAGAAAATATTTGATATAAGATATAAAAAAAATACATATATACATAGTTACATACATACAACAAATAAAGAAAAAAAGAAGTTCTGAGAGTTAAACAAGAAAACCTACAACAACTTAATTCTGAGACGAATCTGCCAAGTTCTTGTGTCGATTCTCGAGCTTTCACTTTAAATGTGAACTAACTGATTGGTTACCGTCCTGATATTCTAAGGAAGCGCATTCCAAAGGAAAATCGCCTGGACGGAGAAAGAAGTCTTTATAAAACCAGAGATAATTATGGTCACAAAATTGATGAACTTGCATTTTTTTTTTGTTTTTTTAATATTTAATAAATATTTAATTCAATTAACACTAAATAGTTTTAAAATTATTTAAGAAAATACAGGGAAAAAAGGGAGGGAAAAGAATCAAAGGGCATCAAAAAATTCGTCCGCATCGCTGTCAACAGGAAAAGTGCCAAAAAGGCTGGCAGCATTGCCACGTTGTATGGCAATGCTGATTCTTTGGGCAGGAAATAGGCCAGCCTTCTGGTCACGTAACTAAACTAAACATGCATTCTTGATTTAACAGTTAATAATCGTCCACTAATTTTTAAATGTCGCAGCATCGTGCTGAGTTATTAGCCTTTTGGCCTCGTACAGGACCTTCTGTTTATTTTTTTTTTTAAATACTTTTTTGGGTTCCGTACCCAAAGGGTAAAACGGGACCCTATTACTAAGACTCCGCTGTCCGTCCGTCTGTCTCACACCAGGCCGTATCACATGAACCGTGATAGTAAGATTGTTGAAATTTTCACAGATGATGTATTTCTGTTGCCGCTATAACAAAAACTACTAAAAAACAGAATAAAATAAATATTTAAGGGGGCTCCCATACAAAAAACTTGATTTTTTTTTGCTCGTTTTTGCTCGATATTGATAACGGCAACAGATATACGCTTGAAATATTCACAGAATATTGAGTTATATATTCAATTTAAAAATAAATAATTAAATTAAAATAAAACAAATATTTAAGGCGGCCTCTTATACAACAAACATGATTTTTTTGCCGTTTTTTATAGATATTTTAATAAAGTCCAACTCGCACTTGGCCGGTTTTTATTATTGTATATTTATATAGATATATTTATATAGATAAGCACCTATATGCTTTATGTATTTATTGTATATGTAAATGGTACACCACTGACAGCAGTATTGTCTCTCCTTCTAATTTTAATCCATCCAAAAGTTGTCTGTGAAAGATCGCTTTTAGCGATAAGACCACCCATTGTGTCTCCCTCTGTAACAGTTCTACATTTATATGTGTAATTTTTATGGTATACATAATAAAGAGTATTCTATCTATATATCTATCTAGCACGATACCCCTTGGTAAAACTGGTTGTCAGACGAAACATAGGCAAACACGATTTATGTGCTACTGATTGCAAAAGAAGATAAAGTTGCAATAATACCATACTATAATATCGTCTTATCCTTCCTATTCTGTCTTCATGATTGGCCTGAGACTGAAATCTCCGCTGACCAATCACAGGGCACAGCTCTAATTGGACGAATAATATATTCGTTGTTGGTTCCCTTGTCTGTGAGCAGAATTTATCGAATATCATGGTAAAACGAGCTTTTGTTGAACGTCATTGAAAAATGTCACGTGATAGCTGAAATATAAAGCTTTTATTACATTTTTGAGAGCTAAAATTATAGAATGATGAAAAATTAAAGGGGATTTAACAAGGGAATAGTAGTTTATGAAACTGTTGCATAATGAGGGGTATTAAAACACGAGTGTTTTAATACCTAGTTATGTGCAGTTTCATACACTACTTTATCTACTCTCATACATCGGGATTGAACCTACTAAATAAGAGATTAAAGTTGAAAGCGTAAGAAATTCCTACAGCAAAACTTATGGCGCCAAAAGCCAGCACATCGCCGCACATGCGCTAAAACGGGGGCTACCACAGACAAGTATAAATTGGAATCAAAACTTTTTTGTAATGCTATAAAAATGGCGCGCCCAGCATATTCGTTACAGAAAGCTGGATCCACACACAGCCGGCGGCCTGCCGCCAGGTGCCACACATATAGAAGCCGGACTGTGTGTGGACCCAACTTAAGGGGATTAGAAAAAAACCTGGGTACAGCCGAGTACTCGGCCGCCACTCCAAAACCTTTCGGCCCCATCGACCATCTTTTTTACGAGCAATGTGCCCTGCCCATTGCCACTTAAGTTTGGCAATTCTTCAGGTTATGTCGATTACCTTGACCAGTTGACATAGTGATCAAAAACCAAGGTGTCAATATGACGCTTCGTGTACTCTAGATATCACGTGCCTTGACATCTTGCGTTCATTTAATTGATTACACTTTGACGTTATTTACACTAGGTGTCTTTCTTGGTCAAGACACCGGTTCAGTAGTTTAGGCTAAGCAGGGCGGATTTTTGAGATAGGTCAGTAAGGGCAGGTACCTTAACCGTTATAGATACAGAAAAACTGTCCTTAACCTTTTGAGACATTTTGACCTGTATTCAAAGACTTTGTACAGACAGCAAAGAAAATGGGCAATTTTTACAAAAACTTTGATTGATACCAATCAATCCTGTTTCTTATAAGGACCAAAAATCTCTATCGGACAAACTGATGTTCGAGTACTAGAATATTCAGAAATCACAAAAACTTTTCCCATACATTTCATAGGAAATGTTAAGCTATGAAAGTATGGAAGTGGCTTATTAAAATATATTTTTTGTAAAAAAAAAAACCGAGATGTCAGGAACACCGGGAATGCATAACTAGTCGGGTGTATAGTATGGAAGCACCTCCTAAACAAATATTTATAAAAAAAAATCTTGGATGACTATTCAGATGCATATTTATTTAAATTTAATGTTAAACCCCCGATGCAAATATGTGTTTGAAGGGTATAAGAGAAGGGGCGGTGTGTATTAGTTAAAACAAAAAAAAAAAAGAATGAATAAAAATAATTATTTTAATTAAATTAAGTAATATATCCTGATTTGGCGTAAATTATATTACCTCGGCTACTTAGGTAGGTAGATATACATCCGATTCTGTAGTTAGATAAAAACTCAAAATTTGTCGACTTCGAAATCGCGGGATTTTTACGACCGATACAAAAGTGCATTTGAATAGAATAGAATAGAATAGAATACTCTTTATTATGTACACCATAAAAATTACAGATATAAATGTAGAACTGTTACATAGGGTGTCACAATGGGCGGTTTTATCGCTAAAAGCGATCTTTTACAGACAGATATAAGCTAACATTTGAAAGTAAGTAAATATACATCCGATTCTATAACCAGAAACCTGAATTCGTCGATCTTGGAACCGCGGGATTTTTTCGATACAAAAGCGCATTCCATAATGGCCAACATCTCAACTTTAGGTCAATACGCATCCGAATATCCGATCTCTGGTTATGATCAATACTCCTTTCTTCTGTCTATGCGGTGACACCTTTATCCTGCAATGTGACAATTAAAGACCTGATAGTAACACACAAAAGCCATATCATAACACCAGACAAAGCAGCAATGGACATCGTTCCCTACACTTTATATCGAACATTACACAAAGGTTGTCTATTCATCTATTCATACATCTATACTTATATTAATGAATATCATAAAGCTGAAGAATTTGTTTGTTTTGTTGTTTGGATGCGCTAATCTCTGGAATTACCAACCGGATTTATTTTTTTGCGTTTGTTAGCCCAATTCTTGAGGAAGGTTTAATAGTATATTTTATATCGAGGGACTAAACGAAGTCATAATATACCAGAGGTGGTTTGACTTCCGAGCGTGCGAGGGAGTCAATAAAACCGAGGGTATATTAAGTTGGCATTTAGTCTCGAGGTGCAAACTGTACTTTTCACTTTGAGTGCGAGAAAAATAGTAAATTTAGTACAAAAAAAAATAATAAATATTATTCCTCCAGTCCATAAAACTTTCGTAAGTTTTTAGGTAAATCTTCCGCGATTTTGGCGGCAAAAAATTATCTATTATGTCTTTTGCTCTTTGCTCGACGTCAAACTTTTCACTGTCACTGGACATTCTTAATAAATTTATTTAAAACCGAACAGATTAACAATTTCAAACACATGGCGCCACCTTCTTTGCGGAAAAACCATGGAACTAACACTCTCAACATTTTCGCAATGAAGATGGTCCACACTCCAGAGATAATAGTATATTTACTGGCTGTTTGAGTTTGTCTATGTCACATGAAGGAAACTAAAAAATTAATTACTTTTCACTCCCTAGAGACTAAAGTAGTCACTTTAGTCCCGCTTCGTAGGGCTATATTGGCGTACTTTTAGAGCATGAGATGTGAAAAGCTATTTTACATCGCACTACGACAGTTAGCAGCCAAGCAAGAAAAAAAGACAGTAAGAAGGCTAGGTTAAAATGAAGTAGAACGAGCGTGGGCGGGCGATACAATACGACGCGGTAGATTGGGGGAACAAGAAATTTCACGCGGACGAAGTCTACGTAGTTTAGTTCTGAAGAAGAAGAAATTTATTAACTTTATTAACATAAAGTTGAAGTCACTTTTCGTGTCAGTTTGTGCGACCGCGTTGCTCTTCTAAATTACGCAACGGATTTTTATGTGCTTTTTACTATCATTTAGAGAATTTATTCCGGCAGCTTTAAGTGCATAATACATTAATATTAAACTAACATATAATAAAGAAATTTTGATGTTTTATCAAGTCGTAATAACCGTGCGAAGTAGGGGCCGGTCGCTAGTTCATATTATAAGTTTAAGTCACTTTTCGTGTCTGGCTGTGTGACCGCGTTGTTATTCTAAACTACGCAACAGATTTTGATGTGGTTTTCAACACCATTTAGAGAATTTATTCCGGTTTACGAGTATAAATCATTCATATGTTTTTGCATATGCATTGCACAAACACCTGTTCATATTATAAGTTTAAGTCGCTTTTCGTGAACAAAGCGGTCGACCGCATTGTTCGTATAAACTACGCAACCGATTTTGATACAGTTTTCAACATCATTTAGAGTATGTATTCCAGAAGGTTTATGTGTATAATACATTTATTTTTAAACTTAGATCATGCACAGAAATCTCGTTATCATCTCGTAAAAACCATGCAAAGCAGGAGCGCGTAGCTAGTTTCATTTATAAGTTAAACAGATAGCAGCCATTGTATTTGTGAGGGCGTATCCATTACGTTCGGTATCAAGGTAAAATTACGATGAACTTGATTGAGGTAGATACTGGAACCAATGGAAAAGCAAGCTTTTTGTAGATAGTGGGATAGTCCTGAATATTTTTCGACCCCAGATTTTTATACATTAAAGAACTTGACTGGAAAAATCCCTTTGTTGCTTCAAACTCAAAGAATTTATTTCAACTGAACCATTTAGAGGCACTTTTGAAAATTTGAAGACGTGACATCTACCAACACGCACTGGGCCAACGTAGAAAAAAAAAAAAAAAAAACTCCCTCTCAAAGAGAGGACACCTATGTCCCAGCAGCGGGAACATTATAGGCTCATGCGTCATGCTTATGCGTCAGTCAGAAATATGAAGCTATACCCAAAGTCTCTAATTCAGATAATTAATGTAAACAAAGGGGACAATGGTGCCGATTCCCTTGTTCACAAACTAAACTAAATTTAAGTTCAGTGCATCTTTTTCTTTCTATTTCATTAAGAAAAGGACAGAAGTCAAATTTTAGTTTAGTCCTGTCAAATTGATCGGCGCCTGTCACCACTCCATACAAGACGTGATTAAAAACATGCCGACTAAAATTACGTCAAAATACGTCAAGCGCTGTTTAATTTGACAGGACTAAACTAAAATATATCTTCTGTCCTTTTCTTAATAAAATAGAAAGAAAAAGATGCACTGAACTTAAATTTGTTTAGTTTGTGAACAAGGGAATCGACACCAATATATATAAAAAATTGCTTCGTAATGATATTTCACATAAAATGGCAATAAAACGTTCCATTTTCTTTTAAGTACTGATTTTAGAACTAATAATTAAAAAATTATCATACCATAATATTTTTTTTTTTTTTGGTTTTTAACAAAGTTATTAAGAGCGCTGTCACCGATCCACTAGCGCCACTCCTTTATTAAAAACATATTATCTCGTGACTGAGAAGGAATTATGAAAAACGGCTCAATCAGCTACCTCGGTAAGTTTGTCTAGAATTTTCTAATACCTTTTATATAGTTTCATATTGAGACACGAAGCAACAAAATTCGATCTAAATAAAAACGGCCACATTCCTCTAGATCGTATTTTGGTATAAAATGTTTTATGATACTGGTAACAATGCAGGAGATCCAGTACAGTTTACATCTTCAACAACACAAATATTACAACTCTCATTCATAGATTCATATTATAAGTAGCATATCTAGCCACATTTTGGATGAAAACGGCTGTAAACTCTTCCGAGTGGAATTCGAAATTGGGAGGCCTACGTCTCGCAGTGGACTTAAAAGGGCTGATTATGACGATCATATGCCGTGTCTGCGACACACTACACAAAACATTGTTTGGCAACGGTATTTTGTTTGCATAGTTCTTATCATTAATTAACTTTAATTTAATAGATGATTATTTATAAAACAAAATAATGATAACATGTTTTGCACCACGCACTGTCCTGTCATTTTGACAGTGACATTTCTTGACGTGACTTTGTTTACATAAACTATCTGAATTAGAGACTTGGGGTATAGTGGCCCATTCTCAAGCGTAGAAGGTGCATATGGAGAAGAACGGGCAAGAAACTCCATCGACAGTGGACACTCTAGTTTTAGTTTTATTTAGTTACATCATTAATGTGTTTATTGGAACACTCTATAATGACCCTTAGGAGCCGATTTTTTTTTTTTTTTAAGTCTTAAAGTACGCTAAGCGAAAAAGAAGCAATAGCGCGGACAGGCAATGCGATGAAACGGGGTAAGTCTGGGTAACAATAAATTTCACGCGGACGAAGTCGCGGACAGAAGATAGTACTTAATATTTTAACATAACCTCATAACATCACAACTGTATTCTCCGAAAGACAGAGGTGTAGTTACTTATAGCCACCCACATTTCGCTAGTTTAAGTCCCATGTAATAGGGGGCGAGCCTATTGCCATCAACCGAGCACAAATCCAGACTCCGGGCTACTACCAGAACCCAGGACCTCATGTTCAACAATAGCACTAGCGACCACTAAATCTACAAAGTAGTTCCACTAGACCAACGAGCTAGTCCCACTAAACCAACGAGCTATTTCCACTAGACCTACGAGCTAGTCCCACTAGACCTGCGAGCTAGTCCCACTAGACTAACGAGCTAGTCCCACTAGACCTACGAATTAGGCCCACTAAACCTAAAAGCCAGTCCCACTAGACCAACGAGCTAGTCCCACTAGACTAACGAGCTAGTCCCACTAGAACAATGAGCTAGTCCCACTAGACTAACGAGCTAGTCCCACTAGACCTACGAATTAGTCCCACTAGAAGACCTAGGAGCCAGTCCCACTAGACCAACGAGCTAGTCCCACTAGACCAACGAGCTAGTCCCACTAGACCTACGAGCTAGTCCTACTAGACCTAAGAGCTAGTCCCACTAGACCAACGAGCTAGTCCCACTAGACCAATGAGCTAGTGACCACTAAACCAACGAGCTAGTCCCAGTAAACCAAAAAGCTAGTCCCACTAGACCAACGAGCTAGTCCCACTAGAATAAGACCAACGACGGCAGTCAATAATATAAATGCGAATGTAACTGTCTTTTAGTTTGTCACGCCTCAACGGCTGAACGGATTCGAATAAAATTTGACACACGGATAGACCATGACTTGGATTAGGACATATGAAACCTACTTTATATCCTGGTAGCATAATCCCTTGGGATAATTTCCGACCACTACTTGGGCGAAGCCACGGCCAAATGCCGTAATACGAACTTATAACGATATAAAACGTGTTAATTTTCTAGTAATTAGTAGAAATATTGATCCCTTAGTCCTTCAGATATTTACACTGTCCAAACACATAGAATGTAAAATGACAATCAAGGTCAATTTATTCAGAATTAAAATTAAATATACATAAATAACAACTTTTACCTTTTTTGTAAAATACCAAAATACAAGCTAATAAAAAAAAAGGAAAGAGCTCATTCTTATACAAAATTAATAAATAAAAATAACAATAAAATATCCTAACTTAACTAAAACTATTAACAATAAATACATTCTATTTTCAAATTATTTGTTGGATCCCTTTCAATAATTCTTCACTCGAATCAAAACCATAGGTACACCCTCAATCGATTAACAACAAAAATATGAACTCAATGTCCTCCAAAATGTGGCCTGAAGGATCTCCTAGCTTTGTAGGAATATTGGCAATAACCTCTCCCAGATAATTGAGAGGTACTCCCTTCGATCCCATTATGGGATCTGTCAGTACGCGTAGTCGATAATCGTCTAGGCGTGTCTCTATTTCTCGATCTTACTGAGGTGTGTCTGGCCACTGAACAAGCGATAATTACAACTGGGTTTTTGAGTCTTGTGAGAACTTTTGATCATGATCGTGATTAGTAATTACTTCACGATTCATATTTCTCGACAATTTTGTTTTTAAAAGTTATATAATACTAATATTACAAAGTGGTAAAATTTGTTTGCATGTAGGGGGTAATCTCTGAAACTACTAAACGGATAGCCCCATTTCCTCCCGTGGGTGTCGTAAAAGGCGACTAAGGGAGTTACTAGAGAATGGGCAGCAGCGTTCTCTATGCATTTTAACACCATACTGCGATCGCAAACCCGCCTGCCAAGCGTGGCGATTATGCCAAACCCCCCCAATTGGGGGAAGCTTATGTCCAGCAGTGGACGTCTTTCGGCTGAAATGATGGTGATGACTGAACGGATACTGAAAATTCTTTTTCATTTGATGGCCCGATTCCTGGAGAAGGTTAAAAGTTATTTAACATCACGCTGTGACCTTAAGGAGCCGGGCAAAAAGGGAAAAAGTCATGGGAAATATCCCATAGGAACGTACTTCCGGAATTAAAAGTACCCTATCCAAGTTATAAACTATCAGTGTGCCGAATTTCATCCAAATATGTTCAGCCGTTTTTGTGGCAATCCGGAACATACATCCAAACTCCGAAATAGCGAAACCATTTTCAAGAAAATTCCTTACAAAACTTTTAAGGGTATAACAAAACGCAAACGTAATCACGATCACTGCTTTAGTAGCCGTACAAGCTAGAATACAAAGACGCAATAACATCTAATTACACATTGTATTTAATTACGAGGTATACCAATAACAATGCATTAGGATGTGTTTGTACGTACCCTCTCTCTTGTGTGGAATGAACTTAAAGCTACGAGAATGCTTTGGTGTCGTACAGTTGCAATATATCTATATGTCGCAATTGGGTTTTATCTGGTACGCCAGCGCCATCTGGTGGCGTTCGATGCAGTTGGTGGGGTTCGCGCCATCGATTCTTGACTAATCGCGACGCCAGCGCTGCCTAGCGGAGCGCATGACAGTGTAAAACATAACGAGTGTAAAACATAACGCTCGACCGGCGGCAAATGAGGTTGGTCGGTGGCGGTCAAACGTTGCAATGGTCTCACCATTGTGAGTATTTGACATTGTTTGTATGGCAAATCTGTCAAAAACTCACAACGAAGAGACCATTGCAACGTTTGTACATTAGTAGACTTGGCCCCCTGTGAACAAGTTTAGAAACTGTCGCGCGTTGTGTATAGTTGTGTCGTGTACCTGCATTAATTACTTTGCATACCCACTACTGTATATAATCAAGTTCTTCTAACTGAACAGACAGCTGTGTTGCTGGGGAGTTTGTAGCGCCACTTCTTCTTCCCAGCTAAAGCACTAGGAAGTGGTGAAGGGCGAGCGTTTTGGGGGACTGTCTTTTGTAATTTTGCAGTGCTGATTCTCAACCTAAGGTGAGTAAATGATTTTGGATTTTGATAACGGTTTTTCTATTGTTCAATAACCAACACTACCCACAGTACACCCACAATAGTTTAAAATATGGCTGATGTTAACGAGAGAGACCTATCGTTCTGCGTCAATATATTAATTATAACTTTGTAAATATTGATTACATAACATAAGCCCCCAAATCCCCGAAGGGTTACATTTCGCCAGTTATGATTAAGTCCCATGTATTAGGGGGCGAGCCTATTGCCATCAACCAGTCAAATATTGAATAATCTACACTATATGAAGAGTTTGTTTGTTTGGTTGAACGAAGCTGAGTCACCCATTCTAAAGCGTAGTAGGTATCTATGGAGAAGAAAGGGCAAGAAACTTCACAGACACTCTTCATTTTTTATTTATTTTTACAAAATATTGGTAAATTCATTTAAGTTGAAAGCGTCCATAGGAAACAAAAGAATATACCGTATTAAAATAAGCCATGGCATATAAAGGATGACAAGTCCCAACGGACGGCGCCCGTTCACGAACATGACGCATGACGCACCATTCGACCATTCGCACTCAAAACGACCAATTTAAAAATAACAACTCGTCATTTAATATAGAAACCGAACATTAATGTAAGCATGAAACTTGTACCCAAAGTACTCGTTCCGCGAAGCACCCAAAACATTCCCAGTAACCAATAATCAAAAAGTTGGAGAACTCAAATAAATCATTTTTGGAAACATTCGCAATATGCCGTCGATAAATAAAAACAAACAAAAAACGCTATTTATCGGTACAGGTCAAATAAATTAAAGAACAAAAGGGCAGCTTTTAATTTGTTTGATCCGTTCGGTACAAAGTGAAAAGCCCAAATTGCCGACGACCGCTTTCGAATACCGACAGTTTTGACACAGTATAGCTAGGTACAGAAGGCCTACTTTGTTCTATATTAGAGAGTTTGTATTCAGGTGGACACCTGAATGACCAAGTGCGGACCAAGTTCAGGATAGCGTGAATAGCCGGGCGGCAAAATCGAATATTTATTTAGTAAATTAGCTTCTGCACGTGCCTTCGTTCGCGTGGAAGTCGTAAAAAACCACAATATACTAAAATACCAGTCACATTTTAATAAAACTTCCCTGAATACTACGTTTGTAGTTTTCGTCACAACAGTCAAATATACAGTTCTATGTTCTATGGTTTAGGGTTTGGTTTCCGCAATTAGTCCTTAGGTGGACCATTGCACGTGGGCCATGGCAGCAATCGGTGGTTATTCCAACCAACCCACCTCCCTCCAGAAGTTGATCACGTCTCCTGGTCTGTTCAGAACATCTGTGAAAGATTAGGTGCCACGAAGGGTTTCTGTTCCAATCTGGGTGACGCCTGTGCATTCAAAGAGTACATACGCAACGGTTTCCTTAGTCTCCATGCAAGCCCTGCTCAGAGGATTGTCCGTTATGCCTATCGTATGGAAGTGTCTGTTTAGCGAGCAGTGTCACGTGATGGTCCCCGTCACCAGGCACAGGTTCCTGTCCAGGCGTAATGAACGCATGGTTAACCTACCATCTAAGGATGGCATAGCCTCTCTGTACTGCCAGCAGCCCGCTGTCAAGGTTCACCAGCTCTCCGCTTGTGTGCAGGTAAATTCTGTAGCCACCTGCGTAGCTGGTTGAAGGGGATGGCTACGATAGGCTCGGGTCCACACACTGACGTGCTGGATGCTCTCGTTGGTAGTTCGCCAGCTGCGTCATTACCTAGTGATCTGCTGTGTCCTTTTATCCATTGCTGTGTCACTGTGTTGCGGTTAAGCCGGCTCTTTAGTACCGCGCAAAAACAAATGCAGCCATAGCGACCCTGTCACCGACAATGCTGTGGAAATGGATAATTTTTGGTCCAACAAAATTTAATACACTGTCGTACCATCGACACGATGAAGAAAAACGGGCGATAACGCACGCACACATAGACCCTATTCCTCGGCAATAATATCTGATATTATGATTAGTTCCTTAATATCTGTTATCAGAATGATGGCAAGTATATGTGATCATTTTTGGAAGGCTTAATACAAGTGGCACCACAAAAATGTGACATCAAAGGAACACCAAAACTATCTGACTTTAAGATGGGTAATTGATACCGCCAGAATAGTCAACATCGGCTCAGTTTTCAGCATTCTAAGAGGCGACACATCTTTTTCAAGCCGAAGATGCAGCGTCTTATATTTTGGCGTCGCTTGTCTCATCAGATAGTTTTGGTGTTTCTTCGAAGTCACTTAAATTTGTGCTGCCACTTGTATATGCTTTCCACAAATAATTACATATGTTTGCAGTCATTTTGAAGACATATTAATGGATGAATCATGACATCAATATTATTGCCGTGTCATTAAATGTAATACATTTTATGCCCGTGCTGTACAGCGAGTGCAAACACACTCACGACTCGCATTCGTTTGAGATAGTTTTGGAAAACTACGCCATCGTCTACATAATGTACACTGTATAATAGACTACCTGATGATGTAACTAATAGTGACACCATATATAAATTTAAAAAAGCCCTAGATGAACACGTTAGAAAAATACTAACAATACCGACTGTCACCTTGAACTCTTAATTTTTTTATTGTGAACACAGAGAATCGCAATTGCCTATTATTTTTATTCTACTTTTCTCAATATGTTAAGTGAACTGTAACGTTCTTTTATTTTGTGAAATAAATATCTTTAAACCGAATGTGTACGTGCGTCTTTTTTCACTCGTAGTATGGAGCCAACCTTCTGCACCTATCTATTTTCTGGTTTTGCCCAATACAGTTTTTAATTAAAACTGTAAGATGCAAACAGATGGCCGTAATTAGGAATATAACTTTTATTACTATAGTTACAAAGGTTTGATTTTTAATTAGGTCTAATTGGTCAAAGGGTGCAATTTCTAATGATAAAGGACGATTTGTAGAAGAATTATTGCTTTCATGTGAATAAATACTTGTAATAGGTATTGTTTTAATTCATTATTGAATCGTCTTCTATATGAAGAAGTTAATTAATATTATCAATATCCTTTATTGCATTCGGATTTTACATAGCATTCGTTTATCATGTATTTATTTAAAGAATCGATTCTTATTTTTATTTATTGTCTCTTTGTAAAAGTTCTCATTTATTAGTTAGTAGCGTTCTCAGGTTAAATTAATTAATTTATACAAACAAAACTCAAGCCTCCAGAGCTTCTCGCCCTTGAATACCAAAATCTCCCTTGCTCAAACTCTCATACAACCCATCATTGACTACGCTGATGCCTGTTGTTTGGATGCCACTGAGGAGCTTTTAAATAAACTTGAGCGTTTGCAAAATATATGCATTCGTTTTGTTTTTAACCTTAAAAACTATGATCACGTTTCTATCTATCGCAAGATACTCAAGTGGCTCCCTATTCGACTTCGCAGGAACACTCGAATATTGTGTCTGCTATTTAACATCCTTCACAACCCTAAAACGCCATCCTATCTGCGACAACGCTTTTCCTACGATCGTCCTTCGGATGCACCTTGCAGGTCGCATCTTAGAAATCTCCTTAGACTCCCTCCCCACTCATCCGACTTCTACTCCTACTCATTCACTGTGCACGCGGCTCGGTTGTGGAATTCACTGCCACCTGGCATTAGGGACTGCCAAACTGTTGCAGCCTTTAAAAGAAGAGTAAAGGATCACTATCTTTCTACTTCGTCATAGTTGCATATTATTATGTATTTATTATTTTCCACTACATTGTAGTTCTAAGTATATATTTGAGTGATATTTATTTTAGAAGTATGTATGTAAGTATATTCTCTTATTGTATGTTTATAAGTATTATATTAGTGTATAGCTATTTTGATTTTATGTATATTTTTTATTTTATTTTTTCTCTTCTACACTTACACACGTTGTCTACATCTCTATATCTACTTTCCTATCGCAGGTATGCTGGAAGAGATTTCATTAGAAATAAGCATCACCTTTGTACGTATTTTTCTGTTGCTTTCTTCTTGTCTGTTTATATGTGTGTACATAAATTGTTAAATAAAATAAATTTCTTTAAATAGCCTTTTCCTGACAATAGTCGGCTTCTAGTCAGCAAGCAAAAGCCGAAGGCAGCTGAATACCAGAATTTTACTAACTATTCATATTTTATTTTTTCAATCGATAAAACTACTTGCACCAAGTAAGTAAGTGGCCCAAATAAGAATGGAAAAAAAAAGAATAAACTATTTCTATTCTATTCTATAACCTTTTAATTATAAGGGGAAAACCAAAACCTCCGTGTTTCTGCATTCCATAATTTGATGTGTATATTAATAAGAGCGATAATTGTGTTACGTAAAGCGGAACATTAGGAAGTGCCATCAATCAACGTAGTACTTAGAACTAGAACTCTTAACGGGTAGATCTTGTGACTCAGTGGGGGGAAGAGCATCTCACTGAGATATAAGAGTTGCTTGACAACTAACAGAACATTCAGAACTAAGAGATTTTGCCTGTGCTTGATTTTTAGATTTGCCCTGTTGGACTGCTACAAAATCATCATCATCATCATCATTTCAGCCGAAAGCCATCCACTGTTGGACATAAGCCCCCCAAAGGGTTGGGTTTGCCATAATCACCACGCTTGGCAGGCGGGTTGGCGATCGCAGTATGGTGTTAAAAATGCATAGACAACGCTGGTGCCCATTAGTAAGTCCCTTAGTCGCCTTTTACGACACCCATGGGAGGAAATAGGGAGGTGCTATTTTGTACGTCCGGCACCATACGGTAATATCGGTGGTAGATAATCTGGGAGCTGCAGTCTTGCAAAATTCACTCTCAGTTTTTTTTTTTTTTTTTTTTTCTTAATAAAATGAAATATTATTATTGCACATAAGTAAACATAATATAAGTAATAGGAAGTAATTTTTTAGGGTTCCGTACCCAAAGAGTAAAACGGGACCCTATTACTAAGACTCCGCTGTCCGTCCGTCCGTCTGTCACCAGTCTGTATCTCATGAACCGTGATAGTTAGACAGTTGAAATTTTCACAGATGATGTATTTCTATTGCCGCTATAACAACAAATACTAAAAAACAGAATCAAATAAATATTTAAGGGGGCTCCCATACAACAAACGTGATTTTTTTGCTCGATATTGATAACGGCAACAGTTAGACGCTTGTAATATTCACAGAATATTTAGTTAAATATTTACTTTAAAAATAAATAATTAAAATAAAATAAATATTTAAGTGGGGCTCCCATACAACAGACTTTTTTTTGCCGTTTTTATTTATCATTATCTATTAATTTAATTATTAATTATTTTTTATTATTTTAATAATTTTAATTTGTATGCAAATTGTAAAAATCGTAAGAAAATTTGAACTTCGCGAGACACCTTATCTGTTGCCCCTTAAATAGTTACAAGCGCAACTGTTGTGCTCTGAATCTTGTGTCCGATCCCTAAGTAGGGCAAGGTTTGATTGGGTTTTTGGGTTTTTGTTTTAGAAAATTCTCAGCACCATATTTGGATTCGTGTTCAGTTAATGCATTTAGGCTTGTCTTCTACATGGGACTCTGATTCATCTCAAACTCTTTCTGACTTGGAAAATGCCGCACTGTGTAGATTTTAGCTGAAGAAAGATCATAAAACAACTCTAATCAACCAAAACACCGCATCAAACATATCCCATATAGCCACAACACACAAAACCATCGAAACATATCGATACACGAACACCTACGAACACTCTCGAAGTTGGTCGACACTGAAGCCCTTATGTCACATGAAAGTGTTTACAGCTTCCGAACGTTGCCACATTTATAACAATTCGTAGGATGATTAATGTTTACAAAATTGATATTTAATTGCTGGTAAACATCGCATGTCGACGGTGGGGCCGCGGTATGTTGTGGTGTTAAATGACATAATTTATGACAGGATTCACTTGTATTAAGCGGGGAGAGCAATTGAAGCGCTTTGAGTTCAATCTTCAAGAAATAGGATCACTTAGTTTGCTAAGCTTGATGTTTTAGTATTTTTATATACAGGGTTATTGGTGAAACGCTTACAACCTCTCAGGACTATACGAGTATTAATAACGACGGTGGTTGGATACAATCAGGGTTATGATTATTATCTGGGGGATTTAAAGCTACAGGCTCAGCTATAGCGTGGGCTGGCGCTTCGCTTACGAGCAAGGGTCGGGGAGGAAGCAAGGGTCGGGGAGGAGAAAGTATCCTATGTGTAAATCCAAATTATAAACTATCTGTGTGGCAAACTTCATCCAAATATGTTTTGATGTTTTATCGTGATTGAGCAACAAACATCCATCCATCCTCCCAAACTTTCGGTGTATTCCCGCTGTCCCCACCGCCTTTGTCCCCATTAATGGTAATTCACATAAAATTACTAAAAAAAAACAGGTTCCATTTTCTTTTAAGTAATTTATTTATTTAATTTTAAAGAAAGCTTACAATCTAATAACAACATTGAATATCCTGATAATGTTTTGAAATTTGCTAATTACAAGTTTCCACAAGTTTAAATCTACTTAGTTATGCGTTATTTGCGTTGACCAGTTACAGCGAATTGACTAACATATATATAAACATATTAGGTATGTCGAGACAATATAATTATTAGGTATGTCAAGTCGTTCAATATCAAAATCGGAATTAAAAGTTATATACGGTAACGGTAAGTACTGATTTGCCGTCTGGTGCCGTGTGGTGCCGCACGTAAAGAACAGCACTACCCTATTTCCTCCCGTGGGTGTCGTAAAAGTCGACTAAGGGACTTACTAGAGAATGGGCAGCAGCGTTCTCTATGCATTTTTAACACCATACTGCGATTGCCAACCCGCCTGCCAATCGTGGAGATTATGGCAAACCCCACCCCCCAATTGAGGGAGGCTTATGTCCAGCAGTGGACGTCTTTCGGCTGAAATGATGATGATGATGATGATGAAACATCAACTTTGGTTCTATGACCTTTAATAATTCATCAGATTTTCATACAAAAATGAAAATATTATATTCAACGCTGTCAATCAACTCAGCCTATCGCAGTCCACTGCTGAACATAGGCCTCTCCCATGCTGCGCCACAACACCCTGTCATCCGCCTTCCGCATCCAGTCTTTCCCAGCCACCTTTTTGAGGTCATCGGTCCATCTAGCTGGGGGGCGTCCCACACTACGCTTGCCGATACACGGTCTCCACTCCAGGACTCGTCTGCTCCACCGGCCATCGGTCCTTCGACAAACATGGCCAGCCCACTGCCACTTCAGCTTGTTTACTCTGCAAGCTATGTCGGTAACTACGGTTCTCTTCCGGATAATTTTATTCCTAATTTTATCCTTCAAAGACACTCCGGGCATAGCCCACTCCATAGCGCGCTGTGCGACTTTAAATTTGTGGACCAGCCCGACTGTCAGTGTCCACGTTTCGGCACCGTATGTTATAACGGGCAGGACGCACTGGTCGAAGACCTTAGTCTTCAAACATTGCGCTCTAACGCTCCAAATGTTACTAACTTCCCGCCCCGCCCTTGCCTTTTGCACTATAGCGGTTTGTTTACCTAACTATCGCTTTATTTGCTAAGCTTAGAGTTTTATACATTTAGAGCGTTGAATTTAAATGTTTTTATTTTTGTATGAAACTCAGAATTAAAATCTGATGAATAATTAAAAGTTATAGAATAAAAGTTGTTGTTTATGACTTTAGTTAATAGAGAAAGGTCAGTGTTTTACGAATAACCCTGGATATCCAGAACAATATGTGTTATCATAGGTAAGATGCATTAGTCAGGGGTTTGTAAAAGACAATACTTTAAAAATAAAAAAGCGGTCAAGTGCGAGTCGGACTCGCCCATGAAGGGTTCCGTAGCAGTAAGTAACATAATATAAAAGTTCTTAAAAGGTTTATGTTTATGAAATTAAATGTTTTTATTTTTATATTTGAGTTGATTGAATGAAAGGTAAATTGCGGTTTACAATTTATGACGTATTAAATAAAACTACTTACTAGATCTCGTTCAAACCAATTTTCGGTGGAAGTTTACATGGTAATGTACATCATATATCTTTTTTAGTTTTATCATTCTCTTATTTTAGAAGTTACAGGGGGGACACACATTTTACCACTTTGGAAGTGTCTCTCGCGCAAACTATTCAGTTTAGAAAAAAAATATATTAGTAACATCAATATCATTTTTGAAGACCTATCCATAGACACCGTATTATGGGTATGATGAAAAAATTTTTTTTGAGTTTCAGTTCTAAGTATGGGGAACCCCAATTTTTTTTATTTTTTTCTATTTTTGTGTGAAAATCTTAATGCAGTTCACAGAATGCATCTACTTACCAAGTTTCAACAGTATAGTTCTTATAGTTTCGGAAAAAAGTGGCTGTGACATACGGACGGACAGACAGACAGACAGACATGATGAATCCATAAGGGTTCCGTTTTTTGCCATTTGGCTACGGAACCCTAAAAACACCTCAATACTCAGGCTCACCGCATAACTACCTTACGGGTAAGAATCGGATTTCACTGAGTTCCGCTTTGTGCTCCTAAATATTGAACAAGACAACGTATCTGATCGCCTGTCCGTTCGTGCGCTTATACCTCGAGAACTACGTAATTCTTTCATTTTATTTGTAGCTTCTTTTTTGGGTCGGTTATTGCATGATATATTATTTCATTCTAGCGGCTCTAAGGGCACAGATAATACTCAATATTTTTATGAACGTAATGAAAACAACATATTTAACCTTAGCCCTTTCGGGGTACGTAACCCGATATCGTATTCAATCCCATGTGTATATCAAAGATAACATTCTCAAAGGTTATAACTTACTTGAAACGGTAAGGGATTCTTTCATCCCCTATAAATTGGGTCTCGCTTTCTTGGATGCTTGCATTAATTGGTTACCTCCTTTTCTGAGGTATTCTTACGATGCTTACATTAAGTCTTTGGAATCGCGTTTGTTTTTGCCTCTACAAATTTCGTATAATCAGTAATGAATCCTGGTCGATCTTATTCAGAAAAGCATCGATACTTCAAATATTATCTCTCTCCTTCCCTCTTTTGATAGTTAATAAGAGAGGAGATTCAGTCCATCTAATTTTTCTTCTCAACGTCTCAACGTCTTTGATATTCATGTCGAAAACAATGTATGTTTTCATAACCCTATGCGAACCATATTTTAAAAAGTTTAAAATTTTGGCCTTTCCATCAGCTTACATTTATGAAGTTACAGTATTTGTTAAAACGAATAAAAATATATTCGGTGAACTAAAATCAAAAATATATGTACTTAAAATATCTAGTTTACCACATAAAACTGCTCTAATGGCCAAAAGTTTTTTTGGAATGGCATCTAAAATTTACAATAAAATACCTTTGGACATTTTAAATACCAAGGATCTTCCACTATTAAAACATAAATTGCGTAATTTTTTTACTGACAAAGCTTACTACACGATCCAAGATTTTCTTAAAATTAGTACCTACTGCAATCTGTCACCATACACCTAATTCTTATTTTGTAAGATTTGCTTTTTAGGTGATGAACGATGAAATTTTTTATATGTTGCATGTTGACATAATTTATTATTGTATGCCTACTAGAATAGAATAGAATAGAATAGAATACTCTTTATTATGTACACCATAAAAACTACAGATATAAATGTAAAACCGCAGCTTTTTAACCTTTGGATGGATCAAAAAATAGAAGGAGAGACAACACTGCGGTGGTGTACCATTTACATATACAATAAATACATATATACATAAAGCATATAGATACTTATCCATATAAATATATATATATACATACAATAATAAACATGATACAAGAGCAAGGAAATTTAAGTAATAATAATAATAATGTTTTATTGCAGGCAAAAATACCCATATACAAAAATCGAATAGAATAATAATTAAAAACAGTGAAAAAATACATTATAATTAAAACATAGAGGTATGTATAGGTACCCATAGTCATAAAAAAACATAAGTCTTTCGTCATTTTTTGTTCTCGCTTAGGTGAACAGTAATGATGATGTTTAAGGAGAGAGGAAGTGATTTTTAACCAGAATTTTAAAAGTGCACAAAGATTGAGCACGCCTTATCAAGACGGGCAAGGCATTCCATAACCGTACTGCTTGAACTGTAAAAGACTTACAAGTCTTTTACAGTTCAAGCAGTACGGTTATGGAATGCCTTGGTAAATTACAGATCCATTATGTCGTGCTACAGCACGACATAATGGATCTGTAATTTACCTAACATCTGTCTGTATAACCTATGCCCGCAATAAAAGATTTGATTTGATTTGATATGCATCACATCTATCCATCTTCCATCTATATGGAAGGGAGTGGTGATGAAGTCATCACCACTCCCTTACACTTTGACAGTTGCAATCACAGCTTGTAATCGTCATCCATATTATTGAAATTAATAATATTTTTGCTCTGAGTTTGTTTCGCCGTTCATCCGCCGACCTCATCTAGATTTTTAAATATGATTGACGTGTAAAAGTTTTTGTACAAACCTACTTACAGAAATAAAATAATTTACCATTTAATTTAGTTTTTGAACTTGTGGCGATCCATGAGGAATTTAGGGAACTCCTCAATTTTTATAGGCAAATATATAGCGATTTTTGTATTTTTATCAACAACTCAAGCATTTACATTCAGAAAATATCATTTGATGAAGTGGAACTGATGAGGAAGACCACAAATGCCCACCGGAACTCCTCAATGATAAGTATTTCACGGGTGGCGATAAGATATTTCGATTAAGATAGTTAAGCGACTATGAAGCAAATTTAAATAAATAATTCTGATGAAAATGGTACCATCGAACTGATCTGAAGATGAAGCCGGAAGGTATGCACTGGAACTCCGTAGTTAAACAATGTATCCTAGCCGTGTTTGGGCTTATTGGAATTGTCATGAGATGCACTCGGGCTATAAATGATTATTAACCGATTTTTATTAACTTTGCTTGGGTAGTTTTTGAGTTAGCTTCGATAATACGTATTTAATCCACTTCGTCACTGTTGTTTGTGCGGTGTAGCAAGTAGTGGTAATCGGATTGTTGTGGGATAGGTATCATAACTAAAAAGTGAAAAATAAAAAACTTTTTGACAAAAAAACAACCGACTTTAAAAAAATAAAACACTAAAAAGTGAAAAATTATTTTAATTTCGGAAGTTGGTGGAAAAAACGAAAATACAGAACCCAGGACACCGACTTCCGAAATTAAAGTTATTTTTCACTTGTTAGTGTTTTTTTTTTTTTGTAAGTATTTTTTTTTTATAGGTATATTGGCACCATGCTTTTATATATATGTACTTATGTAATTTTTATCATTTAATTGTGCTCTTGTGTGTTATGCCGTGTCTTTTGTATGCACTGAATAAATGTTTTATCTATCTATCTATCTAACCTCAATAAACTGAAACTCTTATAGAAAAAGTGTTTTTCTTATTCAACACTCACCAATTCCGATCATCAAATAAAAGCTAAGTACTAAACTGAACGCCATTAAACCAATCCATGCCATTTCCTGACAGCACAAGATTGATCCCTACTCCACAATTAGGTGTAAACCTAATTCACAAACCAAATCCTGCAAAGATTTTAAGCCAATGGCTGTACGGACCCTCATTAACGAGTTGTTAGACATGTCACGGTTTAAAAAGCTTCGAGATTTCGAGAACGAAACAAGTGTAGGACATTTGTGTCAAGGATTTTAAACGCCTAAGGAAAAAATTATTGGGAACTGCTGAAACATCTGTCTGGCATTATTACTGAAATGAACCTTTTTTTTTTTTTTGTTATTAGAACATTATTTTCACTTTTTTATTTTGTCATTTGTATTTTATGTTTTACGAACTGTGTCCAAATAAACGTTATTCTTTCTTTTTTAGGGTTCTGTACCTTAAATGGAAAAAACGGAACCCTTATAGGATCACTTCGTTGTCCGTCTGTCTGTCAGTCTGCCAAGACCCTTTTTCTCAGGAACGCGTGGAGATATCAAGTTGAAATTAATATCAAATACGAAGGTTTATGCTCTCTTAGAGCTCTGAAAAAATCAAGCTTCTAAGTCAACGCAATAAAAAGATACAGCCATTTATGCGATATTCGCAAGTAAATCAAAACCACTTCCCGTTGACCTAGAATCATGAAATTTAGCAAGAAGCAAGGTATCACAGCACAAGTAAAGGAAAATCCGGAAAAAGGTCCGAAAATTGTTAATTAGTAGTTTTATCACATAAAAAAAAATTGTTAGTGAAAATGTACCATGCCCCTCTTAACTTCCCCCTTAACTCCGAATTACAGAGCCAAAAAAAAAAAAACAGAAATAGTTCTTTACCTATAGATTACACAAAAACCTAAAACAAGTATATGGTCTTGAAATAACATGGTAATTCTCTCAACATTATGCGTACAAACTTACATTTGGAGTTAGAACGTATGGGAGAACTTGTTTTTAACTACAATGTTAAGTTTGTCCTTGGGCTAAATTCATCCCAACTACGGAACTCTTCATTCTGCGTGATGCGACATGCACTTGGCCGGTTTTTTACCAGAAACAAGCGCAACGCAAAAAAAAATATGGCTGAACAACGGCCATATTTTTTCTGCGTGTTGCGCTTATAAATAAAGACTGGATGCCAGAACGAAACTTGTCGAGACGTACTGAATGATAGGTCTGAATAAAAACGAAAAAATATGAACCCGAAGTTTACTTACTGCAATAGTAGATAAAATAAGCAATAAGCTAATTATTTTGAAGACATACTTGAAAAGTAGTAAATACAATATTCATCCAGACAAGTTTGGGTTAGCGTTAAATTGAAACCAACACAAAAGTGCCCTAAATAAACGAACCAATTTAACAAACCAAAATCAAGAATCCAAAACTCAATAGTCACCAATTTTCCTTCACAACTCGACCTAAAATCGCTTCAAGCGCTTTAGCAAGCTCAAGTAGTGACGGTATAAATACTCGTCGCTCAAGACGGTACGCTTACAGCTTTATGATTGACGCTAATTGCAACGCTCTCTGAACGACGGATTTGTTCGGTAGTAGGAATGACGGTGGAACAAGAGTAGTGTGAATTATAGAGTGATTAGGTGTGATTGTGGTTCATGAAAAGAGCGATGACATACTAATGTGTGCGTATTTTTGTGCTTGTTTGAAACATACACACATAAACTCACGCCTTTTTCCCATGGGGGTAGGCAGAAACTATAGAGCGCCACCTGCTACGCTCCTTACGTACTCCTTTTGCTTCGTTTACATTCATACATCTGGTCATACATGCACGCCGGTTGCAAGTGCTACGCACCTGACATTTCTGAAGAACATCACCAATTAGGTCACTATATGTTCTCCTAGGGCGTCCCCTCCCGGCGTTTCCACTCACATCTGCCTTGTAAATACCTTTTTTTAGTCGCCTTTCATTCATCCTCTCAACATGACCAAACCATCTAAGCATACTCTTTTTAATTTTTGTAACTACATCTTCTGGTTTGGTATCATCTTCTTTCTTCTTGTTTGAAACAATCCATACTGTTACGAGCTTGCGGTTCGTAACAATAAACACTGCCGATTTAAAAACAAAAAATGACACTTTAATTAAATAACACTGATAACAACTCAAACACACTAATTATAAGCACAACTGCACTCTAAAGTCGCACTCAATGATCGCTTGTATCGCTTGTTATTCAACTGTGTCGGGTCGCGGTCCCTACCGGCCTTATATAGTCCTTATATAGTTCCAGAACCTTCTACTGTAGAAACATCTAGAATGTTCGAGTACATACCGGCCCCGACTGACCAGATGTCGTGACCAGATCGAATTTTCTAGAAGAATCTCGAGTCTACTAGTTCTGCTACTCGATACTAGATGGCGCTAGTGGTCACTAGTTCTGTTATTCAATACTAGATGGCACTAGTGGTACTTAAACTTGTCTCGATGTACCGGGCATTAATTATTGCGCGTAACAATACTATTACATTAACATTGGTTAGGTAGAGTTATTACTTCCACATTACGCCAGTTATAAATGACTAGCTTTTGCCCGCAGCTTCGCCCACGTGGATGTCAAAAAATATCCGACGGGAACGTACTACCGGGATTAAAAAATAACCTATAGGTTAATCCAGGTTATAAACTATCTGTGTGCCAAGGGGTATCGTATTACCCAGTAACTGCGTTGTGGAGGTCAGATAGGCAGTCGCTCCATGTAAAATACTGTAAAGTTAGAAACAGTACACGTGTACTTATATTATTTTTACTTGAATACAAAATTTAGCGAATGAACAACTTCAATACAAAACTTCATCCCCCTTTTCAGAAAAACAACGATTTACGTTGTGTTAGTTTCCAACCATAAGCCGAAATATTAGTTATTTTAACTTAAAAATAAATAATTTTAATTGAAAACGAAATTTCATCCCCATTTTCACTCTTTTAAGGGTTGAAATTCTAACAACACCATTGCATTAGCTTCCAACAATAAGCCTAGGTAGCAAATTTAGTGATTTTTTCTTCGAAAATTAAGGTATTTTCAACTTCATCCCCCTTTTTAACCCTTCGAGGGTGGAATTATCAAAAACGCTGAGACACGTAAACATTAATTTTCAATCATCAGCCTAAACACAAAATTTGGTTCAAAACTCTATCAGTTTTGAAGTTAGGATCTTCAAATTTTCTACTTGTAGAGTTGAATGCGATTTTATGGCATGTGCCATTTTATCGTCCGTGCTGTTAACACCTACGAGTATACCAGTTTTGAACGGCAACTAATTCGCTCGTATAGTCCAACAACTGTATGTGTTGTTTAGACGGTGCCCGTCAGCAGCTTGCAGTGTAGCTTGTACCGTGTAAATGGAGCTTTAATTAGGAATGTGTGTACATACATGTTGTATATAATAAAGTTAAAGAGAAGGTCGTTCAAAGCGTATTGTAGATGGTATGAATATAGCTCGGTCCCTAAGGCCTACAATTTCGACATTTCATCCATTCATTCCAATTCGTGTTCATTCATGAGTTTGGTTTATTTATTTATTTATTTATTTTATTATTTATGTACACACAGTTAAATACATAGAGATACGACATAATTATAATTTCAGTACAAAGGTACTGCTTATTTCTTAAGAAATTATTAAAAAATTAAAAAATTATTAATGAATTGTTGTTGAAATGGAAACTGTCTGAATTGAAAACCTTAAACATTGCTTGATTCCTTGTAATTCCTTTTTTTTTCCGACATAACCTCGTACTTTTTATTCAAAACAAAAATAGACCTACTAGGAATACCTTTAAGCCACAATCTGCTTAAGGGTGTTCCGGAAAATAGTGGACTCTAATTTTGGAGTATTTCGGGGTACAGCAATTAATAAAAAATAAAAAAAAACTATACAGTATAGAGGTATGAGGAACAGGGTGTAAAGTTCACTCATACTCTTTGGAAAGGGAGGATCCTCCGACCAAACGGGTGTTGTGTCGGGTGGGCAATTGCCCGGTGGATGTCGAAATGTTGCCTTTGTTGCGTAGTTTGCATGTGGCGTTGTAGATCGCCACATCACTCCCCTCCGGAGACTGGAGGTTGATAGTGGCCTGAGTCAGTGCATATAATGCTTACCAGGGCCAGTTGTGCAGTTGTGTGCCTTGTATTTATATCTTGTTTTGAGGACTGGCTACGACAGTCGCCTTCCCCATTCAATTTATTATTTCATGTCATATCGACGGGATTGGCTTTTGCAATGGCAAATATATTGCTATTGCAAAAATAAAGTGAATTCGAATTATTTCGAAAACGCATAACCCCGCGCCTTGTTTAATCGCCGCGCGAATACGCGATCATCGCGTGAATATGTCAATTTTTGTTCGGAAAACTGGAAAACGCCCTCTGTCGGCGCGACCGCGCGTTAAGGTTCACCGAACAAAAAGTGACATATTCACGCGATGATTGCGTATTCGCGCGATGATCGCTTTTTTTTTTTTTTTTTTTTTTTTTTTAAACGTTGCCCCTCACTAGAATTTCTCCTGTATCGTGGGTGCGTTTACAAACATTTAAACTCACATGCACAAACAGCCAGACCCGGAACAACTACTTGTAGATCATACTAATATTTGTTCCGTGCGGGAATCGAACCCGCGACACGCAGCGCAGCAGTCAATCGCTTAACCACTGCGCCAACCGTGCCGTCGTCCGTTTTAATTAAGACGCGGCCAAATATTGTTTGACCCAAATAGATAGCATATAGTTTTTCCATGTTAGTGTTAGTACATGTTCGATTTACGTCTGTTATTTTAAAACCAACCACGCACACGTCAGTATAAAAAACAATTAAATAAAAGCACCGTTCACGTTCAATTACACATATCGCCAATTCGCAGAAACGTTGACGCCGTTTGTGAACGCTGTTTTAATTTTTAATTATTTTTTTTGCTTTCAAGGCATTTTAAAGGTAGTTTTGACGCCGAATTTTCAATAAAAACCAACATCCAACAAAAACTATAAAGTATAAAAAATAACAACGAAATAGAAAAGAACAGATTCCTTTTATACCAACAGAATATTAACGGTGAAATAATGGCATAGCATTAATAAAATGGGTATAAATTTACACAGTTTTCACCGGAGCGGAGAAAGGGAGAAAAAGCTGATTGAATTCCAAATTGCAGTCTGGAGTCGCCTTTATACCGTCGTCGTGGAAGATCAATTGAGGTTTTATAATAGTCTGGCGCGAAATTGTGTTCTATAATAAGATATTTGGTTCCATTGATTTATTTTTATTTTATATCAAAGTCAAAGTAAAATCGTTTATTTCAAATAGGCACATAAAAGGCACATTCGAACGTAAAAATTTACAAAAAAAAAATATATATATATATTCTAGTTGCCCCTTCCAAAAGGTATAGTATGTTCGTATGGAGAAGAATGGGCAAGAAACTCTCATGATCTGACCAAAATTATTTCTAGACTTTAAAAGGGACTTTGACCCCTGAGTTTGTTTCGCCATTTCTTCTCAGGGGTAGTTAGATAGGAAATGTCGACTCCATCTAGCTTATTTTTTAATATTTTTCATATGACGTGTAAAAGTGATTCCGATATATCCTATTTACAGTATAAACGTATAATATTCCATTTTATTTCATTTCCCCAGTTATGTTTTAGTCCTCTGTAATAGGGGGTGAGTCTATTAGCATCGACATCAACCGAGCTTAAATCTAGACTCCGGAGAAACTGCTACTGAGAAATTCCTGATGGAAAAACCCAATAACACTTTGCCTGACTTGAGAACCGAACCCAGGACCGCATGGACAGCAGTAGCGTGTGCGCCCACTAGACCAACGAGGCAAGCAATACAAAACACAATATTTCAATGCTTAATATTTTAATCCATATGGAAAGTAACTCTGTCTGTCTGTCTGTCTGTATGTTACGTTTTCACGCCTAAACCGCTGAACCGATCGTCATGAAATTGGGTAGAGATATACCCTGGGATATGGAAAAGGATGTAGGCTACTTTTTTACGCGATAACCAATACCCACGCGAGCGGAGCCTCGGGCAAAAGCTAGTAATATTATAAATGTGAAAGTAACTCTGTCTGTCTGTCTGTCTGTATGTTACGTTTTCATGCCTAAACCGCTGAACCGATCGTCATGAAATTTGGCAGAGATATAGCCTGGGATATGGAGAAAAACATAGCCTACTTTTTTACGCGATAACCTTCATCCACGTGGGCGGAGCCGCGAGCAAAAGCCTAATATTATAAATGTGAAAGTTTGTATGTTTGGATGTTTGTTACTCAATCACAAAACGACTGCACAGATTTGTATGAAATTTGACACATAGATAGGTCATAGCCTGGATTAACATAAAATTTATTATTGTATGTATATATATAGAACTAGAAATAATTGCATGCGCAGCTATACTAAACTCAATATGACGAGTCTTGAAACGGACCTACGCGGTATTAATTTTGACCCCGTTTACAATTCACATGATCCAAATGTTTCTCTACAATATTTTGTCGATTTGTTACAATTTACGATAAGGAAAAATACTTTAACTAAAGTGATACCCAGAAAGTATAGTAATATTAAACCATGGATTACGCCAGGACTTGTTCGCTGTATCAGACATAGAGACAAACTTCACCAAAAATCAAAAAACGCACCGGATAATGAAATACTATCAATTACTTACAAACGATATAGAAATTTCTGTAATAATCTGTTGAAAAAGCTAAAAAACCAATATGATCAAAGTCAACTTCAGAAAGCAGGTAAAAACAGTAAACTTATATGGAAATTCATAAAAACTAACACTTTTAGGTCAAAAAATCCCGAAACTGCGCTTGATCTTTTATCTTCTGAGCTAAGCCCTATCGAAGCAGTAAATAAAGCTAACAACTTCTTCATTAACGTAGGAAAAAACATAGCAGAAAAAAACCTATTATCTAATAGATGTTTTTCCATTCAAAGCCAAACTAACACATATGCAGCACGAAACTCTTTTGTCTTATTAGATACTAATGTTAATGAGGTTGTAAGTATAATAGATGGATTAAAGGAAATTTGTGCCGTAGGATGTGATGACATACCTAATAGCATACTCGAAAGATTTAAATACGTCATTGCCCCTCCCTTGACTCACATTTTTCAGTTATGTTTAACAAAAGGTATATTTCCTAAATTGCTTAAAAAAGCCGTAGTCACCCCTGTGTTTAAAGCTGGAGACAAAAATTGTTTAAATAACTACAGGCCAATTTCAGTTCTAACAGGGCTCTCAAAGATTTTGGAAAAAATTATAAACAGAAGATTAGTAAACTATCTTGAAAGTAGTAAATTACTCTCTGATCATCAATTTGGTTTTAGGCCTAAAAGGTCAACGAGCCAAGCTGTTCACCATCTGACAAATTTTATAAGCACAAATTTGGATAACGGCATGTATACCATAGGGATATTTTTAGACCTTGCCAAGGCTTTTGAAACAATTTCTTGTGCTTTTATACAAAATGGAAATGCTGGGAATACGGGGAATACAATTGCAACTATTATCTGATTACCTTACCGACCGCCATCAGTGTGTAAAAATAGGTCAATGCATTAGTTCTGAACTTAAGAATAGCTGTTATGGAATCCCACAAGGCAGTATTTTGGGTCCTACTTTGTTTTTCATATATATAAATGACCTGTGCAATTTGACACTACAAAAGGGTATAATTATGTCTTATGCGGATGACACAGCTCTACTGTTCGCAGCTAAATCAAAGGCCGAGGTCTATGAGGTAGCACAGAATGGTTTTAATACTGTGTTTAATTGGCTTCATAAAAATCTCTTAACTTTAAATACAGATAAAACCAAGTACCTATTATTTACAATGAGAAACACTAATCCAACGCTTACTAATCTAAACATTCAATCGCATAACAACTGTAATTTACATTATGCTGACATTGCATGCACTTGTCCCACTTTAGCTAAAACCGATCATATCAAATATCTAGGCGTCACGATTGACACAAACCTGAATTTCCGCAAACACATCGATTTATTATGCACCAGAGTGCGTAAACTAATATACATTTTTAAAAATTTACGTAACATTGCCGACTTTAAATTAATTAGGCAGGTTTATTTGGCGTTGGGTCAATCTATTATTACCTACTGCATAACATCCTGGGGGGGTGCTGCTAAATCAATTTTACTGCACTTAGAACGCGCCCAAAGAGCAGTTTTAAAGGTTGCTACTTTTCGTCCATTTAGATTTCCTACACACCAGCTTTATATGGCATGTAAGGTGCTAACAGTACGTCAATTATTTGTTTTGAATATAGTTTTATTCCAACACACTGAACTCTATTTTAACCCAGTACCTTCTGATAGGAGAAGAAAAGATTTGGTTTGTGCTAACTCTCAGACTAAACATGCTTTTGCTAATCGATTTTATTTATTTTTAGGGCCCTACTTGTATAACCAGTTTAACAGAGTGTTAAAGATTTATAGTTTAAGTTATAATAGGTGTAATTTACTGGTACAGGAATATTTGTTAAAACTCAATTACGCAGACACGGAAAAACTACTAGAAATTTTAAAATAATATCTCTAGCTACCTACTCGAATATAAGTCTCTTCCTTTACCTAAATGTTAATGGTGTCCACTTTATTTACTTTAATATTATTTGTTAATGTATTTAAACATAATCTATCTTACATAATCTAGTTTTAAAGTAATAAACATATTGTTGTCTTCTCTTTAAATGTTTGATGTAAATTGATGGCCTGAAACACAGGTTTTTAATAAACCTAGATCAGGCAGGTCTACATTACAGTTAGAATAAAATGTTTCTCAATTGTAATTAATCTAAATCATAATTTTACTTTATACTTGAATAAATTATATTTTTTTTATTTTTTATTTTATTATATATTTATATGGATTAGTTTCTATATGCTTTATGTATGTATGTATTTATTGTATAAGTAAATAGTACACCATTGACTACCTGCAATATTGTCTCTCCTTCTACTTTTTGATCCATTCAAAGGTTGTCTGTAAAAGATCGCTTTTAGCTATAAGACCGCCCATCACCCTATGTAACATTTCTACATTTATATCTGTAATTTTTATGGTGTACATAATAAAGAGTATTCTATCTATCTATCTAGCTATCTATCTAATACGTTCCCGTGGGATAAGTTTCAACATAAGCGCAGGCAAAAGCTAGTAGAACATAATTCTATACCCAAAGTCCCAAATTCTGATAATTTATGTAAACAAAGGGGATAACATAACAAAAAAATATCTTCGTAGTAGTAATTCACATAAAATGGCGAAAAAAGAGGTTTCATTTTTTTTAAGTACTGATTTTAAGAAATAATAATTAAAAAATAATCATACCGTAATAATTTTTTATAAATTTTCGGTTTTAAACAAAGTTATTAAAAAAAGGAGATTTTCTGGTATCAAATATTTTATGATACTGGTAACAATGCAGGAGATCCAAACATTTTCAAATGTTTTACATCTTCAACAACACTAATCTTACAACTCTCATTCATAGATTCATATTGTATGTAGCATATCTAGCCACATTTTGGATGAAAACTGTTTTGAGTGGAAATCGCAAATAGCAGTGGACTTAAAAGGGCTGGTTATGACGATCATAGGCCGTGTCTCGGACACACTACACAAAACATTGTTTGGCAACGGTATTTTGTTTGCATAGTTCTTATAATTAATTCACTTTAATTTTAGCGATGACTATTTACAAAAAATTATATGATAAAATGTTTTGCACCACTGTCCTGTCATTTTGACAGTGACATTTCTTGACATTACTTTGTTTACATAAATTATCTGAATTAGAGACTTTAATTATAGTAACAGATACCAAAATCTACCAAAACTACGTTCAAAATACACAAAACCTTTAATAGAACATTAAACAAAGTTTAACCGTTAACAAAGTAAGGATAAGCCGTGATATAAATAACGGTATTTTAGTTCTAGTCATGTTACTGTAGCTTTATCTCGCATCCGGCTGATATGGGAGTGTCGTTTCCTCCGTGATCTGCTGTGTTTGATACGGGAGCTAACTTCTGCTTTGTTTTATGCAGAATTGTAGATATTCAATCAATTTTGTGCGGCCAAGTGATTTGTTGAATGGAAGGCTGCTGCTGGGTCATTTAAAAAGGGACATAAATAACTGATCCTCTAAAAACTTATTGACCTTCGAATGATGCATTTTTTAGTAACGGAGTCTGTTTTTTTCTCCGCGGCGCAGCTGAGACTCGTAATTTGGCTTGGGTATACATATTAATCACGCCAACACAGTGATAAAATAAAATCTTGATTTTTTTTATTAAATAATGGGGGATGGTAATTTTTTTTTTCTCGTTTATCCCATGGTGTGGGATATCATTGATAGGGGCCTTGCACGAAATCGACTGATTTTGATCAACTTTGTTCATTGTTTGTGAGAAAGGGAAAAATAATTTAAACAAAATAGCTTAACTATTTGTGATTTGAAAAGTCGTGTTCTTTGTTTTGCATGTGGCTGAAAAGGATTTTTCAAATAAATTAAGTATTCACGGTAAATCACTGATATTCGCAACAAGTTTTCCGAAAAATGACGCGAGACTGACATTTGATCATCATTCTACAAGAAACTACTTTTGATTTTGAACATTAAAAAATATCATCAACATTATTATATGGTCTACTTGCATGTGGTTGAACCAATTTTTCAACTTCCATACAAAATATAGCAGAAAAATAATATTGAAAAAACCTTTTTTTTTTGTTTTAAACCCCGTCAGTAATATATTTTTTCCTATTATTAAGCAAATCATATCAAGAAATTTAAAAATCATGAATTAGTCTACAGCTATTCTTGAAATATAATCAAAATTTTATTTAGCGATTATACAATATCTTCATTAAGTAAATCAACGGCGAAATAAACGATATTTTGGAGAGCACAAAAATGATGAAACTATTATGAGCTGCTGTGACTGACACGAATGGTTTAGCACCATGAAAACTGTAGGTACTTTTATAGTAACACTGACTTAATGTTTCGATTATTTCAAGTTTTCTCACAATTAGATAAGAAATTGAAAAAAAAAGAGTTTCTTTCGTGCACGGAGCCTGAAAAAAGAAGAAAACAAAAAGATTTTTACTTAAACTTTTTCATTTTTCACTTTTTAGTTATGGTACCTACCCCACAACAATTCGATTACCACTAATTGCTTGCACAAACAACAGTGACACAAGATATACGAAGTGGACTAAATACGTATTATCGAAGCTAACTCAAAAACTACCCAAGCAAAGTTAATAAAAATCGGTTAATAACCATTTATAGCCCGAGTGCATCTAATGACAATTCCGTCACCAGGCGTAGGCCGTTCCTGTCGAGGCGTAATAAACGCCTGTTCAGTCTACCATCTACGGATGGCAAAGCCTCCCTGGACTGCCTGCAGACCGGTGTCGAGGTCCACCAGTTCTCTGCTTGTGTGTTAGTGAACTTCTTTAGCCACCTGCGTAATTGGTTGAAAGGGATGGGTACAATAGGCTCGGGTCCACAAACTAATGTGCTGGATGCTCTCCTTGCTAGTTTTTTTATCCATTGCAGTGTCACTGTGTTGGTAAGACTGGTTGTCAGACTTTCGACCTTCTGACGACGCCTAACGACTGTCAAAGATCCACGAATGACAGCCGGGACCAACAGTTTACCGTGCTTTCCGTGGTACGGAGGAGTCTCGATATGTAATGGATGGTCACCCATCCACGAACCGACCGCGGCAAGCATAGCTTAACCCTCGATCAACCCGTGCTTCTGTTACCACTTAGCCACGAGCCCCTTAGGATGCAGTGGATATTAAAAAGCTGATGAGCCTCCCCATGTATCGAGCATATGCGCAAACTATTTTTAAAGTTATTATCTCTACATTCAGGAAATAATAGATAACAATTACTTTTATGACGAGTTAAAACAGTAGTGGTCCCGCCGGCATATCGTACACAATTGACCGATGTTTTTATTTGAAATTATTTTAAGCATCACAATTTGCTGTGTTTTAGCAAAGTTATTTTTATCCAGTTATTTTTATTAAGTGACAATGTTAAAGACTTTTGTTTTTATTGTTTTTAGTTTGATGGTAAAATATGTGGAGGCCCAAAATCAGACTTACGTGTTTACGCCAAAAAGTGAGTATTTTTAGGGTTCCGTGCCTCAAAGGGAAAAAACGGAAACCTTCTAATATCACTCGTGTGTCTGTCTGTCCGTCTGTCACAGCCAATTTGTTCCGAATCTACTGGGCCGATTAAGTTGAAATTTGGTACACATATGAACTTCTGTAACCTAAACACGAACGTGTTACTTAAATAAATGATTTTCTAATATGGGGGTCACTTTTGGGGGGCAAACTAGAAAATTACTGTACTGTGTGACATATCAAATAAAAGGTCTTATTATAAAGATTTTAGATATTATTTTTTATAATTTTTAAATATACATTGTAAGTTATTTAAGAAAATAGATGAAAATTTACCATCCTTATCTCCGAAACTACTGATCCTAAAAGTTTGAAAAAAGTTCTCAAAATAGTTATTTATCTATAAGTAAAGAACTATTTTCTGTAATAGGAAAACATAAGAAGTGTATGGTCTTAATATAACATGGTAAATATCTCAATATTGTGCGTACAAACTTACATTTATGGAGTTGGAATGTATAAGAGAACTTGTTTTTCGACTACACTGTTAAGTTTGATACAATGATAAATTCATCCCAACTACGGAACCCTTCATTGCGTGTGGTCTGACACGTACTTGGCCGGTTTTTTGTGTTGTAGGTGAATTTGAAACGCGACCTAGTTTGAGCTAAATATTATTCATGTTTCCAAAATATTCTATCCCCATAAAAATTCAATTATGTTTGAGTATAATACCTATGTACCAACTATTAAATCATAGGGGATTAAAAATTTATATAAGGAAGCTGGCTACACCAGCTCCCATCCCATCGCCATTTTGACTTCGCCCTATATAAATAAGTAGAAGTTCTTTTTATATATTTCAATATTTAAATATTGCAATTTGTAAATCAGATTTATATCACTTATTAAATCCAACTCCAGACTAAGTATAATCATTAGGATATTAACATTAATATTAGGTTTTCGTTACTAATACTGTATGGATCGCTGTAGTCTGACAATTAAGGATTTATTATTATTTCCTTTATTCCAATAAATACATATAAATTATATTTTTAAATATTAGAATATTAAAAAAAATTAAAACATTAAAAAATATAAAACATTGTAGCCCACCGGTATCGGGAACAGGGTCCAAGCTACAAAGAGAGGAACCTCCTAACAATGCGAGCCGTGTCCAGAAGTACCGCTTTCTGAATCAAGCCCTTGATCCAGCTGCCCAACGAGAGCCTCTTTAGGTGTTGGTCGAGGCTCTTGGAAATTAAGCCATTGGCTGATATTATTATTATTAATACCTCCGATCTCCCACCTGGACACGAGTTGCCTTGGCTAACCTGGAAGTCTTTAAACAGAGTCCGGACACAGGTTGGCCAAAGCAAGGAAAACCTGCTCAGGCGGAGATTCATAGACGACTCCGCCTTGGAGTGTAAATGTGGCGCTGTTCCACACACAATGGAATACTCGAAATCGTGTCCTGTCCTTTCCTCTGCATGATCCTGTCTTCTGGACGCTAGTGATGGCGCCAATCACGTAGCCAAATTCTGGGCCGAGCCCATTTAGTAGATTGCCATTGACACGCTAACTAGAAGAAGAGTACCTACCGTGCACTATCATAATAATCACCTTAATTAGCTATTTGATCAATCTTCCAGAAATCATGTGTTTCTATACATACAGCTAAATCACTCTTTTTTCTCCCTAGTGGCTCTAAAATGCAAGGAACACATATGCCAGGATGGGTACAGCTACAAACAATTCTACAGTGTGGACAGTGAAAACTTGAAGGCGGTTAGAAAGGACTCAGACACCGCCTTTGAGATGCATCTTGGCATACAAGCTACTAGTAATGGACATATTTTGCTGTCTCCTGTCATGAGACCTGGGTATGAGGATTCCGTTTATGAGATTGGTAAGTTTTTCACTAACCCTAATATGCCTCGTTAATGGCACCAGGGGCCTTACTCCCGAAAACAATTAGAGTTTGATTTTGATTCCGATGCGATTTCGTTTCTGATCCGAACTCGATTTAAAACTTAAAACTGACCGAAGTTAGTTTCGCTTCGAACCACCGCATGATCGTGCGCTAGTGTTGGATTCAAGAGTATGGATCGGCATTTAATTCGAACCCATTTCGATTTATTCAGAACTCGATGCTGTTGGGAGTAAGGCCCCATAAGCGAGTTCGAATCGAAATCAAAATCAAACTCGAATCGTTTTCGGGAGTAAGGCCCCAGGCTCGCCATTCAACCATCCAACATTTTACAGTCTTAGTGTATGCCATACACCAAGACTGTAAAATGTTACCTACTAAAGATATCCTAATAAAAAACCCAATTACACTTTGTCCGACCCGGGAATCGGACCCACTCTGTAGTAACTACTACATCTAGGAGGCAGTCAAAAAACCTTATAAAAAATATTGTGAAGCTTCCAAGAAGACTATATCTACACTTTTATACGCATTTACTAAAAAGCTTTTATTTTGACATTACAGACACTTAAATTTTATTTATTTATATGAATTGTATGTATATGTATAGAGATAGATGCATAGATAGTAAAGAATGTTTGTTGTTGTTGTTGTTTGTTTTTAAAAAACGTTGCCCCACACTAGGAATTTCTCCTGTATCGTGGGTGCGTTTACAAACATTTAAACTCACATACACAAACAGCCAGACCCGGAACAACTAATTGTAGGTCATACAAATATTTGTTCCGTGCGGGAATCGAACCCGCGACACGCAGCGCAGCAGTCAATCACTTAACCACTGCGCCAACCGTGCCGTCAAATCCTCGAATCCACTTTATAAAATTAATTTCGGCTTACCATCTAGCCATGGCAAAAAATAATATTTGCATTCAACATGTGCCTTTGATTTTTCGCACAGGTTTTGAACCAGCTTCCATTAAGACTTTTATTAATTACTTATTCAAAATCTGTAATAACAAAACATACATAAAGTCTGCCAAACTGCATCAGTTTGTCGACAACTGTTCTCGTCTAGCAATAGAATGTTTATTTTGAAAATTAATGTGCTAAAACTTAATTATGCTAAGTAAACTATAAAATAATATACCTACAGTCGAGATCATAAATCAAAATTTACTGAAAGGTATTTTTGCTGACGTGAAGTTTGTTACAGACATACCTACTCGTAGCTATGGACAAACTAATTAGTCTGTGCTATGGACACACTGAGAGATAATGTTTTTGTAGAACTTTTTTAAGTTGATCCTGCGCCCGGCCCTGGTTCAAGCCATGGTCCGGGGCGAGACGGAATGGGAGGCAGTCATCTCCTTCTGCGAAGCAGTCATGCTAGCGAAGGAGGTGGCGGGATGGGAGAGGGAGAGAGCGGAGAGAGCCTCCCGTCCCAGCCGCCGCGGTAGACGCTCCGGGCGTCGGGAGCCGCGTGACGACTCCCGGCCACCGTAGGTTAGTGCCTGCGGGCGGTGAGTAATGGGTAGTTCACTGTCCGATCAGGACCAGGCCCATGCCGGACGGCGCGTACGTGTTCCACGCGCGCCTCAAAGAGATGTCAGCAACAACAAGGGGGCCCATTAGGACCCAAGCCTGCCGGGTCAGCGGGATTGTCCGAAAGGGGTACCGCTGCCCCGGAACATAAATGGCCAAGGAACGAAAAACGGATGGATTTTAGTCAGTAAGAGTCTGACACTCCCTTCCGCTCCACCCAGAGCGGGAGGGGTCATTTGACGATTTCCCATACTCAAAAAAAAAGGCTCGACATGCGATATCTGTTGACGCATCACATATGCACGTGATTGCCCGCGGGGAAGTTAAACGACGTCCGCTGCGCTCCCTCAACTACTCAGGTCACAGACGCGCGCCAGTACAGGTATTTCTTTATACTGTTCTATACGTTGATCGTTGTTAATTGTGGTATTACACCTATTCTAATACAGTCCACTAGTTTCATTATATAGTCTCGAATGAGCCCATTCAATGATACGGCTCGAAGGACCGCGCCGGCGCGCTGTTGGCGCAGTTTTGGGGGCAGCGCATTCACTAACGTTGGTTATATTCATAACCTTATTCAAAATCAGCAACGACCTTTACATTCACAACATCCCCAAAACTAAACAAGCGCTAATCACCAACGTTAACGATAACTAAATTACCACAAACCTCATTCTGCAGTGGTTGGCGGTGGCGGCAACCAGTTCACAGAGCTGCGTCGAAACTTGAAGAGAAACGCCCGAAGCTCAGTCAAAACACCCAGAATATTATCTAGTTTTGAAGTCAGAGGGTTCTACATTAAGATTTCACAAGGTAAGGATGAAACGGTCGACTTGTACTTGAGTGATCAAAATGTTTGTCGTTTGTTTGTTTTGCACACAGTTCTTGACTAAATAATGTTTACGGGTTTAATGGAGTCTATTATTTATTTTTTAATTATTAAAACTTAATGCACATGTAAAAAAATACTGTACGAAGGCGGACTTAATGCCCTAGGCATTTTCTACCAGTCAATCTTAGGGTGATGCAGAGACAAAACATGGCAGGTGGTTGCATCTGCCACGTTTTGTATAAGGGATAGATAACACGAAAAAGGAAAAATAAATATATACTAATACATAGATACATAAATATAAGCAAAATAAACAGTAACATAAATATAAGTAAGTTATTTAATTGTGTATTCTACTGAAAACAGAAAGCTGAAACGATATTGGAGTGTACAAAGAAAACAACTTTTGAGCGCGTCATTCTGCGCGTACATACAGGGAGCTACTCAAATTCCTTTGCCTTGTTTTTATTACCTGCTTTAAAAAAATTAAGCTCTGGCAAAAATTACTGTTTGGAAACTAACACCCAAGATTGACGACGGTCATCCGAGTCAACCAACTCACCGTTTATCCTTAGTGCCACCACCACCTATTTGTTCAACAGCATTTGTTTTGCAAACATTAGTTGCGCAAGCTTTTATTATGCAATGAACATTCGTTCGCGAAACGAACAGTTTGGTGAATATGTGAGTCCGTACACGAGGAAAGAACAAATTCACTAAGAGTTGCTCATGTACGAAAGTTCGTTCCGCGAATGAATGTTAGCTGTCGACAGTGATAGAAAAAATGCATTACAATCCAAAGCTATGATTGATACGACATACGTGCTGGTCCTGCTCCACAACCACAACTAATTGATTAATATTTGACAATAATGTTGGAGCTGCTCAAGAGTGTAAGACTATCTTTGCATTGTATAAACTCAATATCCTTTGTATTATATAATGCATAGCACAGGTGTGAGTACTATGTATTATAGGGCTACTATTGACCGGGTAATGTCTTTCATTGACTTGAATGTGCCCTGGCGGCTGAGAGTGTGATATGCTCACTTAGATTTCTCGCTGATGGTGGCGTGTGTGTTGGATCATTTAGCTCCCTTCAAAATGGTTGAGCTGAATGGTGCTAATCCATGCGTCATGTTCGTGAACGGGCGCCGTCAGTTGCGACTGGTCATCTCTTAGCTGCCACGGGTTATTTTAATTATTTTATTTTGTTTCTATTTGTTGTACCTACTCTGGACGCTTTTAACATGCAAGTTTTTATTTTTTATTTTTACAACGTTCTCATATTTAGGTAGTTATAAATTCAACATTATAGATGTAACTAATACTTTTGTAACAATTTAATTTAAAAGAGTGTCCATGGAGTTTCTTGCCCGTTCTTCTCCATAGGTACCTACTACGCTTTGCAATGGGCATGTAGTTTCATTTTTCTTACTGACCGACTCCTTGACAATTCAAAAGTGCCTGTAAATGGTTTAATTGAAATAAATTATTTGAGTTTGATACAGCCCTGACGACCACAAAATAAAAAAAGAACTGGTCCTTTTTACCTTGTGGTCGTGACTATATCGGCAGGCATTCAGCCTAACGTGTAGTACTTCACGATAATAGCTTAATAGTGCCACCTGTCGCACTGGGTATGAACTACCAGCACGCGTGACGAGAATGCATCAACCTGAAATTTTCGCTTATTATTAACAGGCCATTGAGTATCTGCGAGAACCCTATAACCGATATAGTGGTCTTTTGATACAAACATAACAACGTGAACCTCGATTTAGTGGTCCTTCGGGACGATCTTGTAAAGTTTAAAAGTACATGTAAATAATTGGCTTTACTTCAATACTTTAGAAGTTAGGATAAATACAACAGCCGGTTACGGTCTTTTAAAAAGTTCACGATATTTATGACTTTTTGGTCGACTTTCTAAACTTTAAATTCCTGCTTTCCATCCGCTTTTTAGGGTTCCGTACCTCAAAAGGAAAAACGGAACCCATAAGTCAATCATGTCGCTGTTTGGCCATCTGTCATAGTCGATTTGCTCCGAATCTACTGGAGCGATAAATTTAAAATGTGGTACACATATGAATTCCTTCGAGTTATTTTTCATTTACTAGCTGACCCGACAGACTTCGTTCTGTCAAAATCTATTTGACTGTGGCAGTTTGTCTACGTGCAAAGGAAATATAGTATAAACTTCACTACTCTACCCTACCCTACCTACCTACCTACCCTGCCCTACCCTACCCTACCCTACCTAACCTACCCTACCTACCTACCTACCCTACCCTACCCTACCCTACCTAACCTACCCTGCCCTACCCTACCTACCCTACCCTACTCTACCTACCTACCTACCTACCTACCTACCTACCCTACCCTACCCTACCCTACCCTACCTACCCTACTTACCTACCTACCTACCCTACCTACCCTACCCTACCTAACCTACGCTACCCTACCCTACCCTACCCTACCCTACCCTACCCTACCTACCCTAACAAACACAACAAAAAAATAATTAGCGAAATCGGTCCAGCCGTTCACTAATAGTTTTTTTTTTCCATATTTTCTCACCGTTTAAACCTTCCCTGGACTACGACAAAACTTTCAAAACCAAAATCAGCTAAATCGGCCCAGCCGTTCTCGAGTTTTAGCGAGAATAATGAACAGAAATTGATTTTTATATACATATATAGATTATAGCAATGAGCGTAGGTAAGCGTTTCTATAGCGGCCGAACGCTGCAAGCAAGAACAGTCCTTATGGTGGTCCGATTCGGATGTCCATTACATTTCACCTGTTAAGTTTAAGTCGCACGTATGGGGGACAAGCCTATTGCCATAAGCTGAAGCTAATTTGTTTTTTATCATTTTGTTTTCATTATTTTTAACTATTGTGGCATAGTCATTATATTCTAGGTACATCGTCTTTATTAATATATACATACTTATTAATTAATATATACAAAACATTGTTAACATTTTAAAAGAGTAAGTTCTAACAAACTACACAAGGAATATATCGCTCACTATTTTCTGAAGTTTCCTTGGCATCCCAAACTGAACATTTACACTTCCATTATTTTGAGCGATTCCAAAAATCCATTTCTTTTTGTACCAATGTCCAAGTTAAAATCCGTAAACAAGATAGAAATGACCACAGTCTAAAACACAGAGCACGGAATAGCCACGGCGCCGCCGCCGGCAGCGTTATACGGATTGCAGTAATAAAATTCGTGGCGGTAAGTGCGTTGAGCGCAGTCAGCTATCAGTTTCTATACGTCTTTTGTGTTGTAGTGCGAGTAAAGGGTGACACGCTTGGTTAGCCTATCGCAGTCCACTGCTGGACACAGGCCTCTCCCAGGCTGCGCCACAACACTCTGTCCTCCGCCATCCGCATCCAATCTGTCCCAGCCATCTTTTTAAAGTTCATCTAGCTGGGGGGCGTCCCACACTACGCTTGCTGATACTCGGTCTCCACTCCAGGACTCGTCCGCTCTACCAGCCATCGGTCCTTCGACAAACATGGCTAGCCCACTGCCACTTTAGTTTGCTTAATCTCAATACTCAATATTTTATTTGCATTCCACAATGCGTACAGTCACGAGCACCAATATTTATACACTTCGCAAAATTCAAAAGCAATTTTCATGGTGAATAACGATTGTAACATTGAGATAAGACCTATTATATAATTGTTTAAGTATATACAAATTAAATTAGGTCATACATTATTTACATCATATTAAAAGCTACAGTCAAACACTTTCAAATAACCCGCCCCTAACTGTTCCCGGCGCAAAAGTGCCCAAAACACTTGCTGCATTGCCACGCTGGATGGCAATGGCTAACCTCTGCACCAAGAACGAGCCGGAGCGGGAGTCACCCGTTTTGTCACTTATCTTGTGCCCTATCTGACAAAGAGCTTCTTGGCCTCAGTGCACCAATAACCCATGGTCTCAACGGCACGGCGGGTACTATTATATAATAGGTATTATCTCAAATTTGCAATCTTTATTCACGAGAAAATTGCTTTTGAATTTTGCCAAGTGTATACATATTGGTGCTCGTGACTGTACTTGGGTGGGTAACTTAAAATTATATGAGATCATTATGGACTCTGTCGGGCAGAGCAAAAATAGTAGAAGAGAGGAAGCCGCAAAAACTTAGCTTATCAGTCTTCTGAACTAAATCTAATATTACTACATTTGGGGTTGTTTTTAATACATAAGTATTATGTTTAGTTCACTTTACTAATACATATAAGAGATATGTAAGCACTTATATTTTGGCGTTCAAATATTTGTTAATACTATAATAGCACTTTCTTATTAAAACTTGCTTTAGTTTATTTATAAATATACTAGCTTTTGCCCGCGGCTCCGCCCGCGTAGATGTCGGTTATCGCGTAAAAAAGTAGCCTATGTCCTTCTCCATATCCCAGGCTATATCTCTGCCAAATTTCATGACGATCGGTTCAGCGGTTTAGGTGTGAAAACGTAACATACAGACAGACAGACAGACAGACAGATAGACAGACAGACAGACAGACAGAGTTACTTTCACATTTATAATATTAGTATGGATTAATTTGGTCTTCTTTCTTTATTAATTCGGGTAGTTTGTTGTATATTTTTATGGGCATTATATAGGGACTTGCAGAATATGTTTTTAGCCGAGAAGTAGAAGTTTAATTCTTGATTTATGTCGGAGTGTGAAACGTTACTGTATGTCTTCGCGTTTTGTATAAAAATCTTAATGCTTACGAACAAAGCAGGTCTCTAATCTGCAAGCTATGTCGGTAACTCCGGTTCTTTTCCGGTTAATAAGTGTGTTAACAACCCGAAGCGCCGAGGCGTCTCCTTGCTCTGTGGTCTAGAAACTACCAACATTCTCCAATATTGAATTACAGATGGTCTAATAGAATTTGGCAAGGAGGGAGAGGTTCTACCTTTGCTGACCTATATAGATGTGAGACCCCTTGAAATTAAATACTTTAGTTTTGCTGCGTGGACTGGGGTTGAAGCGAAATTTCTATACGACTGTCCAATACCGGCTGGAAATGGAACCGAATGTAAGTGTTATTAGTTCATATTTTTTTAAGTTAGGCTATATTAAGATTTGGATAGTTGCCGAGACCCGAGTTGAATGGCGTGCAATGAGGGCTATCGTTTTTGGCTCACCAGTTGGCGCCACTGTTGACTAAGGTCCTGCCAGTACTTTTATTTTATATGTTTTGGATATGTTTAAGTACTCATTATTTAATAAAATGTTTATTTTATTCCATGACGAAAATATCAATAAAATATCGAATCAATATTTACATTATAATATTACTAGAATAGGAATTATGTCTAAAAATTTTTTTTCGTCCGTCATGTAAATTAATAAAAATATTTGACACGTATTTTTTATTTATTTTTTGGCGATACATTGAGATCAAATGTGGCATGACGTCACTTCTCATTAGATTTTATACGTAGCTGTGACGTAAAGAGACCTCACTCCCCAAGTTTAGTGTGTTTTATCTAAGTCATTTTTTATTAATTAATATGACAAAGCAAAAAATACGTGTCTATATTTTTTTTATTATCTGATTGACGGACTAAACAGTTTTTCTTTTTTTTTTTTACCCAAGACACATTCCTATTAGCAAGCATTATACATACCTACAAATTTTATTTTTCCTCCAAGTGGTATGAAATTTAAATGAAATTGCGTTGAGCAATGGATATTGTGGCACAGAAAGATGCAGTTCATCTCATTTAAGGCTGCAGTCTTGCAAAATTCACTCGCTGTGAGTTATTTGCGCAAATTTGTATGTTTTTTAAAACAAATCAAAGAAATAACATGAAATATTATTATTGCACAGAAATAAACATAATATAAGTAATAGCTAGTAATTTTTTTTTTTTTTACATCGAGGTGGATTATGTTAGGTAAATCAAGCGTTGAATACAGCTCTTTCTGCCCAACAACATTTCGAGGTATGTTTGTGCCCCTACTTTAGGGTAATTAAGAATTATTTTCAAAATCTGTTCAGCGTGTAATTATCTGAATATTCTTGTCTTTAAAATGCGCTGATTAGTTTTTCTAATTATCTTTCATTTTCTTATTTTGGAGGTCAAAAAGTCATCAAAATTCTCTGTTTTTATCTCTTAATAAACGGTTTATTTCTTGTATAAAATGAATCGTATGTATGTAATAATTAAATTATTTTAATACCAAGAGTAAGTAAAAAAAAAACACCTAAATCACCTTATTCTAACAATAATAACAATCTCAAAATACCTAAAAATATGCTCGACGCGTGGACTCACCGCACGCGATTCTTACATTGCGCACTAGAAGATTTTTAGGTCTTTTCAGATTATTATTATTGTCATCATTGTTTTTTTTTTGTAATTGCTTTATTGAACCTTTGGCATCAAAATAATTTAATTATTTCATACATACGATGCACTGTTATTATGAAACAAACCGTTTATTAAGAGATAAAACAGAGAATTTTGATGACTTTCTGACTTCCAAAATAAGAAAATGAAAGATAATTAGAAAAAACTAATCAGCGCATTTTGAAGACAAGAATGTTCAGCTAATTATGCGCTGAACAGATTTTGAAAATAATTCTTAATTACCCTAAAGTAGGAGCACAAACATACCTCGACACGTTGTTGGGCAGAAAGAGCTGTATTCAACGCTTGATTTACCTAACATAATCCACCTCGATGTACTAAAAAAAATTACAAGCTATTACTTATATTATGTTTATTTCTGTGCAATAATAATATTTCATGTTATTTCTTTAATTTGTTTTAAAAAACATACAAATTTGCGCAAATAACTCACCGCGAGTGAATTTTGCAAGACTGCAGCCTTAAATGATATGAACTGCATCTTTCTGTGCCACAATATCCATTGCTCAACGCAATTTCATTTCATTGTAGATTTTTGAAATTGCTTTGCATAAAAAGAAGAAAGAAAGAAAAAAGAAATCCGTACACCGTACTACGACGGAAAGAACTTTATTAGGGTTCCCTACCTCAAAAGGAAAAACGGAACCCTTATACGATCACTTCATTGTCCGTCTGTCTGACCTTCTGTTCGTCTGTAAAGACCCTTTTTTGGAGGTTTCAAGTTAAATAAGCTAATTAGTCAACGCAATAAAAAAAATAAAAAGGAGAAAGAAAATGAAAGAAAAATTGTTTATTCTGCACAAACAAGACGCACATTACATAAAAAATAGACAAAATACACATACTAATACAAAGTAACTAAAAGCCTCGTATTCAAAACCTTAAATATAACAATAAAAATAAAAAAAGTTTGACTGTTGTCTATTGCTTGATGACAGGCCAAGACCACAGACAATAGATGTTGCATAATCTATTGCGTTGTGCAACATTGGTAAATGACAACAAACAAACACAACAAAAACTAAATGTTTAGCGCAGTGGAAATTATCTACAATAATATGGCCTGTTATGTCGCAATTTTCTTTTTACTTCAACTAGCTTTCTAGGTTTCAACAATTTTGAAAGAAGAAAAGTAGTTTCAGGGTATCTTAACTAAAAATTCATTAAGACAGACATATCTCCTTTACCTTTTCTATTACTCCATTTAGAAAAAGACCGCGTAATTTCATATAATGCTAACAAATATTTATGATTTACAGCTTCACCAGACTCCAAAGAAATAGAGCTGCCTCTCTCAGTTTCTGACCAACTGAAGAGGTCTCTTCTGATATATCGGATGCCATGGATACCACCTAAACCGACCATGGACGTCAAACTGGGTGTCAAGGTCACAAATGTCAAGTATGATGCGTTCGACTCCAAGCTTATTACTGCTATGTCGGTTGTAACTGTACGTATTATAATTACTTACTACTAGCTGACCCGACAGACTTCGTTCTGTCAAAAGCTTTAGTATAAACTCCACTACTCTACTCTACCCTACCCTACCCTACCCTATCTACCCTACCTACCTACCCTACCCAACCCTACCCTACCTACCTACCCTACCCTGCATACCCCACCTACCTACCCTACCCTACACTGCCTACCCTACCTACCTACCCTACCTACCTACCCTACCTACCTACTCTACCTACCTACCCTACCTACCTACCCCACCCTATCGTACCCTACCCTACCTACCCTACCTACCATCCAACCGTCTCCTGATAATAACAAACACAACAAAAAAATAATTAGCGAAATCGGTCCTGCCGTTCACTAATAGTATTTTTTTTCCATATTTTCAAACATTTCAAAACCAAAATCAGCTAAATCGGCCCAGCCGTTCTCGAGTTTTAGCGAGACTAACGAACAGCAATTGATTTTTATATATATAGATTACCATGTGTTCCACTGCCATGCCATCTTCCCACTGGTGGGACGAACGGCAGTTTATTAGATAATATTTCATTTATTCCCGTTCGTCCAACTGATTTTGTCAGTGGGACGAACGCGAATAATTTAGTAATTTTAAGAATTATTTAGTGGGACCAATGGGAATTAAAATAAATTTAATTTCCATTGGTCCAACTAAATAATTTATTCAATGGTAAAAAAAAACACGTATTTATCCGAACTGTAACTAATAATATTACATGCCCATGTCTACTTGTGGACTTCTAAAGTGTTTACTCCTACATATGTTTGTATTAACCAAAGTTGAGTTTCTGTTAACACTTTCAACGATTTTTTTGAGACACATAATTAGACACAACGTTAATGATTCTCTTTCGAGAAGATCATATACGTTGTGACCTTCCGAAGATATAAAATACTGGGCGTGCTACAGACTTGTTCGGGCACATTCGATTCGGCAGTATTACTTAAACAACAAATCCGACGCGAAGCAATTACTAAATAAATATTCGATTTTGCCACCCGGCTATTATACCTATTCATGCTAACCCGAACAAGTTTGTAGCACGCCAACCGAAAAGTTACAATTACCCATAAAAATAGACAAAATTAGACTGTAATATTTTTGATCCATCATACTTGAATACTGTTCTATACATTTAAGAGCTGGACAGACGAGAGCATGGCGTGGCATCCAAAAAAATTTAACGGAACAGTCAGCCTCAAGTTCAGACAGGGACAGATTTGGAGACCTAAATTCTACGTATTCAAGTAAGTAATAATTTCATTAATATTACTTTATAGACATAGATTATCATATAAACCACCATTACTTTAAAAATGTTTCCAAACTCTTGCAGCCCTGTCTAATTGGGTAACACACAATGGCACTGCTTTTTCATTTTGACAATTCAATAATATTCATTGTAGTAGGTAGGTATGCAATATTGTCGATTGCAGTATTGTGTTAAAAATGCATAAAGAACGCTGCTGCCCATTCTCTAGGAAGTCCGTTAGTCGCCTTTTACGACACATAACCTACCATACTGCGATCGCTAACCCGCCTGCCAAGCGTGGTGATTATGGCAAACCTCCCCAATTGGGGGAGGCTTATGTCCAGCAGTGGACGTCTTTCGGCTGAAATGATGAATGATGATGCAATATTTATATATTCATTTTGAGTATAACCTAAATATCAGTTAAATGTAATAAATACTTGCTGCGCTCTAACAGGGTCATGTACTCTTAAGGTCGTAGCACACGAATCAAATCGGAAAGGGATCGTCACCGTATCAACTCGAGCCGTTCAGTATTATTTGTATGAAACTCCCTACTACAACGCACACTAATTGGAATCGTAACATAATCGCCTCGCCTCGGGACAAACTCACAACCGCGGTGCGGTGCGTGGTCGAAATGCAGTTCCCGCGCTTACGGTTCTCCGTAGCCTAGCTTACGGCTCTCCGTACCCTAGCTTACGTCTCTTCGTCCACGCCCCTCCCGCGCACAGTGGATCGTCCCCATACAAGCGGTGTGACATAGAATCAATGACTAGCCGTCAACCAGCGGTCGGCGAGCCGTAAGCGCGGCGTCGCCTAGCCGTAGCCGAGTCGAGGTATCGGAGCTTCTGATCCGCTTTGGTTATGTGCTTACGTAAGGTTGACGACTGTTTGACGGCGACGCGAAAGGCGATATGGTTACGATCCCTTTCCGATTTGATAAATGTGCTACGACCTTTAGGCGGTATGACCCGACAGAGACCGCGCAAAATATTGTTATAAAATTTTGAAAAAATATATATATATACTTCAGTTGGCTCGAGCCAACAATCATAGCGCGTTAATTTTTAGCCTAGTCATAGCTTATAACTAGAGATCGGATATTCGGATGCATATTCACCTAAAGTTGAGATGTTGGCTAATATGGAATGCGCTTTTGTATCGAAAAAAACCCGCGGTTCTGGAATCTACAAGTTTAGGTTTCTGATATATATTTCTGGTATATTTACTTACTTTAAAATGTTGGTAAAAATCCGAATTCTAAATAAATATGCATCAGACTAGTTACGCAATCCAAGAAAACCTTTTTTTTTTTTTAATAAATATTTTTTTTAGATGTCGCTTACATATTACATATTATCACTGGACTAGTTATACATTCCCGCTGTTCGTGGCAATTACAATTAAAATATTTTAAGAAGCCGCTTCCATACTTTCATAGCCAATAATTAACTTTAGGTAAATATGCATCCGAATATCCGATCTCTACTTATAACTGTGTGTACATTGTGCATATAAAATAAAGAATAATCGCTGATAGAGTCCACTTTATCTAGGCCCTCTGTTCCATAATCCACACAAAGAGGAAGCTATCTGACAGGAACCTAAAACTGAAAGCCATTAAGAATAAAATTCAATGCTCCAAAAAAATTGGACCTCATCAGAAAATCATTAGCAAATTCTTCAATATCTGTTCGTCATAAATACTTGCCTCCTAGCGTCTAAAAGTTAATTACAACCTATATTCCTCAGCCGTTTGAAGTTTTTATATTTGATTAACGCATCGGTATGCCTGAGATAGCCTGGAACTCAAAGCTATCACGGGCTCATGAATATACTATGAATAAATAATTCTTTAACGTACCATCGTCGTGTTGATACTTTGAATCGGTAACTTTATCGACGCCGTCGTCTTGAGTTCGACAAGTTCGGTAAATAAATAAGGTTTACGGTTTTTGGAGATAAACTGTGCCTCTGAGTTGGTATATATGTGAAATCCTTTTCTTTTCAATGTACCGAGTCAAAATTCCTATAATTTTTGGTTAAAAACGTTGACAGAATTTAGACAGATAAAATTTTTCATTATCATTTCAGCCGAAAGACGTCCACTGCTGGACATATGCCTCCCCCGATTGGGGGGGGTTGCCATAATCGCCACGCTTTGCAGGCAGGTTGGCGATCGCAGTATGGTGTTAAAAAATGCAAGAGAACGCTGCTGCCCATTCTCTAGTAAGTCCCTTAGTCGCCTTTTACGACACCCACGGGAGGAAATGGGATGGTGCTATTCTGTACGTCCGGTGCCACAATTTTTCATTATTATTATTATTATTATTTTTATAATTCCTAGCATTATATTTGTGTTTTATTATTGCAGTAATTACACGTATTTAGATACGTTTATCAATGAATTTAAACCAATGTGTCATCGAAGCGTACTTTCGCTTTTAGGGATATTTTCGAAACCATTTGGAAATCATTTTTTTTTTTTTTACATTTGAGCTTGCCATACTATAGCATATCAGACAATAAGTGATTCGTCAAGCAATTTAGTACCATATGCCTGCAGTGCAGCTATGAACTGCCCATCAAATTATTATGAGCCCCTCGTCTATATTCTCCCATCTCGATACTTTAATTTGAACTTATCCCACCTCAAACCTAGAATGTTACTGTAGTTGAAATAGCAATCATGTCATTTGGTTTAAATAGGTTTTTATTTTTATTACTTTTGTAATATTTTTTATAGATTATTTTAAATTTTTGTGAATTTGAGAACGTTGTAAGCCTAGTAGACTTTAGATTTGTTGAACATTTTCTATTTAGTTAATTACTTGGTACTTATTGAAAGGCCTACACTGTCCTCCGCTACCTATTAACGCTGTCATTTGAAAATATTGTAAAAGCTAATTATTTTTAAAAGAGTAACCGTGGAGTACCGTGTGGTGCCGGACGCAAAGAATAGCATTACCCCATTTCCTCCCGTAGGTGTCGTAAAAGGCGACTAAGGGACTTACTAGAGAATGGGCAGCAGCGTTCTCTATGCATTTTCAACACCATACTGCGATCGCCAACCCGCCTGCCAAGCGTGGCGATTATGGCAAACCCCCCCAATTGGGGGAGGCTTATGTCCAGAAGTGGACGTCTTTCGGCTGAAATTATGATGATGATGATGAAACGTGGAGTTTCTTGCCGGTTCTTCTCCATAGGAAACGAGCAATTGGAACCGTGCACCTAGCTTCTGACATTTCATAAGTGCCCATGTAGGTTTATGTGAAATAAAGGGTGTATCAGTAAGTACTTGAATTTTGAAAACTTAGAAATACATTTTAATGAAATCTTTTATTTACAGTTTTTTCTTAATATGTATAGATGTAGTAATGGCATTCACACATGAAACACGTTGCTTTGTGTGCAGGAATGGCCAAATTAGGCTCTTTTGACAAAATTTTACACTAAGGGTTACTGGATTTCACGAATTTGGCGTGCAATTACTTCTATGAGTTCCTCAGTTGTCTCGGGGTGGTTTGCATAGGCCTTAATTTTCAAAAAACATTAGAGAAAATAATCCAAAGAAGCAATTTCGCAATTTCTTGGCGGCCATTTTTGGTCTCCAAAACGAGAGATAACACAACCTGGAAACTTTGTTTGCAACAACGTCATTGTTTTGCATGCATCGTTTGCAGTGACAGATAGCGCCATCATATTGAAGCCACATCACACACAAAAAAGTCTGTAAACATGTCCCGGTAACGATTACCGTCGAGTCGTATGCCGATTTGATCGCGTAATTAGCGAATGTTCACATTAAAATTTTCCCCATTTTTGTAATGGGCTTTCACTATTAACCATGGTTCTTCCAAGCTGTAATGCACCATATTCGTAAATGTCAATTTTTTAGGTAAACAAATACCAAATAAATATCACTGACTCAACAATTGACAGTCGAAAATGGTGAGTAATTTCAAATTCAAGTTCTTGCTGAGACAGCCTTTACAATTTTACGTCAAAATCAATCTGCCTAGCCTTTTCCCAACTATGTTGGGGTCGGCTTCCAGTCTAACCGGATGCAGCTGAATACCAGTATTTTACATGGAGCGACTGCCTATCTGACCTCCACAACCCAGTAACTGGGTAACACGATACCCCTTGGTAAGACTGGTTGTCAGACTTTTTGGGCTTCTGACGACCCTTAACGACTGTCAAAGATCCACGAATGACAGCCGGGACCAACGGCTTAACGTGCTTTCCAAGGCACGGAGGAGTCTCGGTATGTAAAGATGGTCACCCATCCACTGACCAACCCCGGCAAGCGTAGCTTAACCTGACGGATCGACCCGTGCGGCTGTTATTACTTAGCCACGAGCTCCTCTACAATTTTACGTAATAATACAAATTATTCTAACCTCATTATTCCAGTTCGGACAACTCGGCAGTATTTGACGCTAGAAACTCAGATCTAATATCAATGGTGCACAACGGTGAAGCGACCTTCCATTTCCAGACCAAGGTTTACACTTGGTGCGTCGATTCCCCTCCGGGCTACAGCAAGTAAGTTTACAATTCAATTTAGTTATACAACTTTCAGGAAATGGTACAGTATAAAGTGTTCGGTTTTACCGCGAATCAACGAGGGATTGTTTTCGTAGAAATAAAATATTGATGAGGAAGAATATTATGAAGAGACAAATTCTACGATAACAGTGTTTCCATGAACTGGTTTACATTATGGGATGCTAAAATAAAAGCATCACTTACTAAATCGTGAAATACTTATCATTCAGAAGTTGCCGTGGCCATCTGTGGTCTTCTTCATCAGTTTCACTTCACCAAATGATACTTTCTGAATGCAAATGCTTGACTTGTTGATGAAAAGACAAAAATCGACTCAATTCCATAGAGATCCCAGCATCAGAACAAGATTTTGATAAAAATCAGACCAATCTGGAAAAATTAAAAAACATTTTTATTTCGTTTACTGCTCAGTTTTTACTGCCGATCTTATCAATAAACATGCATTTTGTAATTTTTAATTTACCAAAACTACAATAAACAATTGCCGCTTTAAATCTGTGCCATAAACAAGAACAATATGTCTGTCTATTTCAACTCAAATAATATAAAACATAAATTTTAATTACCTCTATGGGGATTTCTGGACACATTTTTTTTTTATTCCAATCCCCCCCCCCCCCCATTATCAGGGGAGAATCATAGACTTTTTCTTAGATTCCACTTTTCCACCCAAAGGGGGATTTTCAGGGGGGATTCGTGGAATAAGTCCCTCCGTCACCTCCAACTCTAATCGTTTAACTATACAGAGCTACGACACTAAAAGTATTTTTTCTAAAACAGATGGCCCCGTGATGAATACATGTGTTCCATAGTAATCCAACCGTGGGAAGCTCATGAGAAAATTAATATTGAAATCATAGACCCTAAGGACAGCAAAATGCATATCGTAAGTAGTCACTTCAGTAAGGAGTTGATATACACATATTCGGGTCGACATGATTCGGCTCATTCGACACGATTCGGCAAAGCCGGGCTTGCCGAATCGCGTCAAATTTATTATTAAAACTTTATGCACAAGTAAAAAAATACTGAACAAAGGCGGACTTATTGCCTGAGGCATTTTCTATCAGTCAACCTAAGGGTGATGCAAAGACAAACATGGCAGGAGCAACATAAGGGATAGATAACTCGAAAAATAATAAATACTAATTTATACATACATATAAACAAAATAAACTTTGTCAGGAGAAATAACGGTAGGTAGAGGAGAAAACGAATCCAGCAAATCAGGGCTGGGTTGATTCTACCAACTCCTTACGAATATGTTCACGTGCTTTCACTTTAAAAGATAACCGGGTGGTTGCCGTCCTAATGTTCAGAGGGAGCGTATTCCAAGGAAAGACTGCCTGGACAAAGAAAGAAGAATGAATGAAGCCATGTCATGCCGACCCGAAGAATTACATAGCATCTCTAACATAGATATATTGACAAAAATATTCATCTCAACAGACAAGACTAATTTTTTTTACCGTATAATTTTGATTCTTCTTATGATTTACTGATAAGTAGAGCTTACTCATTATGTCAATAAATCTATAGTGGCAACATTCAGACATTTTCGTCTTAGCATCCTGGCTTGGTCTCAATAACATTATTAATTCACAACTTAAGTCCACTGCCGCTGACCCTATAATTAATAGGTTACCAGTTTGAGATACTTCGTCACCAGTCAATGTCGAATGTCCTTTCTTACTTCGTAAAACAACCACAAACATATGGACACTCTTTTTAAAATCCACGCAGCATCATAATTTCCTCAGCCTGTTAACGTCAACTGCAAAGAATAACCTAATACCCTTTTCTAGTTTTCAGACATCGATGACGTAATAGAAAACGAATGGGAAGTAACAACGAAGCAAGTGATAATAAATAATTCAGTCTGGAACAGGGTGTACGTCAGTGATGATAATCAAACGCATCAGAGCGATCGCCTGATTATCAATGTTCAGCTGAGGAGGAGGGCTACTGCTTATAATATTGTGTTTTATACTCCGTTGATAGGTAATAAAGTTATTATTAAACGATATATTTCTTTACGTTGGTCCTAAGTTAGTTCCTTGTGAAACACCAAAATTCATTACTGAATGGTCTTTTCATTTTTGCTCCACATCCAAGTTTTTCCATTTTGTTTTTACTACTACTGTTAATCTTTTCAGTACTTCTGATGTTTGTGCTTATGTCTTTCTGGAGTGAACCTCTTACCATGGACAGGATTTGGTTCCTCGCCGGTTGCACCATCGTTATATCTATGGGACTCTGTTATATTGACAACTTGGTACCTTCGCACACCATGCCTTCTATATGTAAGTACACTGTCATAAATTCATAACATAAATATTGTATATATTTTGTTTCTAAAATTAATATAATTACGCCAAAAAACAAAACATTTATATTAATTTTAGGCAGTGGAAGATATAATATATTAATAACGTAAAAAAATATTTAGACTAGTATCGTTAAGGCGAGGTTCTTGAAGCATGCATTTCTTGTTCTTGAGGTGGCAGCGGGGCGCGCGAGTAAATTGTGCCGTGAACTTTGTTAATTTTGGATTGTATATTATATATTTTTCGAAATTAACCATGTTAAAGCCGACGGACATTACATCATTATAGGTGTTTATTTTGATGTGATTTTCAAAACATAAAGTAGTATAATATTAAAATAAAATGAGCTTTACTCTACAAAATAAGGGTATGTTAGGATTTTTTTCTATCGAGCGAACCTTGTCCAATTATGTAACGAGTACCCGACGTACCTACAGAAAGGTTTCAAAAGCAACATATAATTTTTTCACGTGTTTAATCATTACTGTTTCTAAATAAAATGGCATTAAAATTACATTTCCTAGAGGTTAGCCCGCTTTAAGAGGATTAACCACTAGCGATACTCCTTTAAAAACATATTATCTCGTGACTGAGAAGGAATTATGAAAAACGCCTCAACTAACTATATCGGCAAGTGTGTCTAGAATTTTCTAATATCTTTTATAAAGTTTCATATTGAGACATGACGCAACAAAATACGATCTAGAGGAATGTGGCCGTTTTTATTTAGACCGAATTTTGTTCCTTCATGTCTCATTCGAAACCGAGGACCTATTGCAACACGCATCGTAATTCTGTCGAACCTCCACCGTCTTACAAAAACACATACAATCCACACTCATTCACTCACATACGAGTACATCACACATACACCCCACTCACTTATTTCATTCATCACAAAACACGCGCGCCTACTATATAAAAGTGTAATATAGGATTTTTATTAGCTGCTAAAGTACATATTTTCCTTTTGTCAATTTTTATTTTTATTTATGTAAATTCAAAATTTGGCATATGTTTTTCTTTTTGTAAAGTTATTTTGAGTTGTTTTCTTATTATAAGATTTAAAATTGTTGGTACACCACGTAACTTTAAGCTTCGGAAGAGCGAAGTGTCCTAACACAGGCATTTTTTATCTAAAAGGTCACTTCAACCACTAGATGTGTACATAACTTGTGAAAGAAAATAAATTATTTGTAATAATTTTGTAATTATGAAACTTTAAAAGGTATTAGAAAATTCTAGACACACCGATATTTATGTAGTTAGTTGAGGCGTTTTTCATAATTCCTTCTCAGTCACGAGATAGGAGTGTCGCTAGTGGATCGGCGTTAATCCTCTTAACCAGTCAGAAAACAAAGGAATACCATAGTATAGAATGAACGCCAATGATCACGTGACCACGTTTCGTCTTAAAGAAAGAGACAATGGTGCCGATTCTCTCGTACACCGAACTAAACTATCACTAAAATTGCTTACTTTTGGCTTAAGAATCTTAATAATTCTGCAAAAAAAATCTCTTTTTAATAATAATTTTGACTCATCGACTTTGACAATCGCGACTCCACGTAGTATTTTTTTTTTTTCTTTTGGCTTCGCTACGTGGTACTTGTTAGCCCTACCCCGTGAATTTTTTTAGAGCCGGAGGCGCGCAGGGCGTGTTTTATATGGATTTTTTTCACTTTTTGTATGGAAAATATGAAAAATGATTACCTAGATGTTGAGTTTTAGGGGTTTATGCGTTTTATAACAGGGGTCCAAATAGTCATTATTTTTGCGATAGGACACACCATTTTCGAGATATAAACAAAGAAAAGAAAAAAAAATACATTAAGTACTGTTTTTGCACCTAAAACAATTTTAATACACACATTTTTAAACGCGATTAAAAATAGTCGGATTAAGTAAGAAAATCTAAATTTTAGCTGAAAAACGTCAAATTCAGAATTAGCAAAATTGCCATTTTCACTAAATGTATAACTCAGTGTCATCTTAGTGCTGTCAAACTAAAATAATTATAGTTAATTTGTGTCACTTTATTCAATTTCAGAATAGGAAATCGTCGTTTGACAGGAAAAAACTAAATTTTGGTATTTTTTTATTTAGTTTAGAGAATTTTGTTACAAGAGAATCGGCACCAATGTTAGTCGAAGCGTTGGACAATTCTAACAAGACTGGTTGAATTCTAAACGCAACGCTGTAGTCAACTTAGGGCCGGTTGTTTCAAACAGTTCGTTAACGTAACATACGTACGTCAAATATTAACGATTACATTATGATGTTTAACGTACGTCAAATACAAAGCGTTGTTTCACTGCATAAAAAACCGATCGTCAAACTTCAAATGTCGAAGAATAAAATGACGTTAACCAGTGGGTTACTGTAATCGTTATTTTTTAACGAACGTCAAGGGCATAATTTTGTGAAACAACGGTTTGACGATAGTTAGCGCCATTTATGACGGATACGCGTGCGTCAAGTGTACGTGAAACGTTAAGTGTATATATCGACACCCATTTATTTTTCTACCCCAGAGCTAGGTTCCTACTTTTCACTTTTGTTTTTTGATATTCCAATATTTCTATTGTTTCCAGTGGTCCTCTACACTACGGTTCTAATGGGTGTGTTGCTAGCAATGCTGATCCAAGTCGTGCTGATGATGCCTCTAATGGACAAAGTGCGAAACACAGCGACAATGCAGAAACTTATGACTGCAAACTTTTTCAGGACTATTTTCTGTTTGCCTGCTTATTTGGTAAAGTATCTCACCCTGATCTCTCACTAACATTTCGCCGTCTTAGAACGAAAACCAATTAAATTATAATGTTGACGAAATTGACTTATGAATGCCAAAGTACTTAAAATTTTGTGTTCTTTCGTCTGCGAAAACCCATTAATCGCTGTCTTAGTTTCGCTGCTAGCTAATAAGATAAACAATAATTTCAAGCATTTCCAAGGTTTGTTTTCAAATACAAAACATTAAGCAGATTATGTGACAATTATTGAAAATTTCATTACAAAGCAATAACTTTTTTTAAATCTCAATAGACATGTTTAAATAGAACATTTACAATGTACTGATGCTATGAAGTAATAATAACAATATAATACTACAAAGGGTATTTTCAACCGCATAAACTTTGTAATCGCGATATCTCCGTTTGCACTTTAACCTCCTTACTAATAAACGTTGTATAGCTGCTGTATAGTTACACACCGATTTCTCTCTTTCACTCGTCAGTAATTTGACTTTCGAAAGAAGAAGACAAAGCGTTGTGTAACTATACAGACGCTATACAACGTTTATTAGTAAGGAGGTTAATGATTTAATTGGTTTCGTTGTAGGGCGGCGATTTATAGAATCTTGCAAACAAATGGAATGTCTTGTTCCAATATTAACCAATTCTATTTTCATTCTTAATGATATAAGTCTGTGGATTTACGTTAAGAAGATTAACTTTTTGTCTAATAATATAACTCTCATAAAGCCGAAAGCTTTCATTCTTTAAAATTGCTATTTAAACAAAACACCTGGCCTTATCAAATAGCAGCAGTGGTAAAGCCACACATAAACAGGCACTTTGTATAATTTATTTAATTACCACTGCTCTCAAAATAATGAAGGAAAACATTGTGAGGAAACCAGCATGTCCTACGACCATAAATTTGAAGACTTTTTGAAATTTACCAACCCACACTGGTCGATCCAGCACGTCAACACTCACAGAGAGTAGGCCTATAGAAGTACGAGGAACAGGGTATAAAGTTCACTCATCCTCCATAGAAAAGGGAAGATTCTCCGACCAGACGGGTGTCGTTTCAAGTATATATGCTAGTCGCGCAGTAAACTCTGATTGCGCGATGCAGGATTTGTGACGTCAGGTCTTTGATGCGTAGTTAGCATGTGGCGTTGTAGATACCGCCACAGGCCTTTGTCCTAATTATGCTTATCAAAGAAATCGACTAATAGTAGATATTCTTAGATAAGATAATAATGTTCCATTCCGTTACTATTAGACATTGACCGATTTATGGATTTTCATAGTCTCAGGGTAGCTCACGACAATATATCAAAGCCCATTTTCTGTATTCTTCCAGAGATCATCAGACAGGAATGGAGGATATTCTTTCCAAGAAGACGATGACGCTCAAGCAACTCCAATAACAAGAGATTTAGAAGAGATGCAGAGTGAGACACAACGAACGTTTGGAGACAAGAAAGAGTTCGCAGAAGTAATAGATAGAATCTTGTTCGTGACGTACTCTATTACTTTCGCCGCCATGTTGGCTGCTCATTTCTGATTGTTTATTATTAAGGATTTGATTAATAAATAAAGCTTTCTTCCTGTGTGGTTTTGAGTTAAAATAAATTTCAGTGATGACCAACATTATTTAAATTTATCAAATTCTCGAGAGTTTGGAATTATTATTTTCCTTGGTCAATAATACAGGGTCTAACGCCTATGTACCACAAAAGCCTAAATAAATATCGATACTGACAAAACATGGTGTATTTCTATCTTCGAAGATGGAATCCTCAATTTTTTTAAATATGCTAATTAATTCACATACAAATTAGTCACACTTGTCACACACTTCACAAAATTGAATGAAAAAAATACGTCAAAAAGAGTGTAAAACTCTTTTTATCCTCATCCAATTCCGAATGTGGAGTGAAAAGCCCAATTTCCATAGTTTAAGGAATCAATGGAACTTTTCCAACGCTGATGATTGCCAAGCGTTGGCATGCAAATTCCTTTTGCAGCATTTTATTGTTGTGAAGTAGAATTTACTTCATTATTCGTACGTATCATTGATTGAATATCATACGGGTTTCAATTGTATTCATGTATATATGTATCGTCTTGTAGCTTTTCATTATACTTAATAGTTAATATTCTTTTCTTTTTGTGAGTTGTAGTTATATTTATTCGGTTATATATGATACCGCCAATATCACTAAGATTGATAAAGGATTTATGATGCAACAATGAGGTTATATTAATACTTATTAAGGTCCATGTTTTGCTTTTACGTAAATCACTGATGTTGTAGTGGTTAGCACCATTAATTTATAATCTAATCTTAATTTTAAAACTATTGTAAACACTACACATCAAGAGCGCATTGTATATCCTGTTTCCTCGTTTGACATGTCAGTGTCACTGTCACTTGAACATGTCGTCCGTCATAGACAACACAGGTTCAAGTGACACATCGTTATCTATGACTGACTATGAATAACTCAATATATTTTCAATATAATTCATATTTACTATACAGGATAAGTTTTTAACCAAAGCGCAATTTTTTTTTGGTGTTGCAGTATCAGTAATAGAAAACATTTCCATTGTTTGTTCAATACTTTTTTTTTGGTCCTCTTGAAATCAGCTAAATATGGATACAATCTATTCGTAATAATATCAATGGGCGAGCGCACAGCTGATAGATACTTACTTCTGCGTTCCGCTTCAATGACCACGCCTCCGGCGCGTTGCGCAACGAGTATCCATTATACCAATTACAAAATAAACATCTTTCGTTAACGATAACTTCATTTTTTTGAACTAAGACATATCAAAATAAGAAATAGGTGTATAATAAAACACGTTTAAGTTTAATTTGTCAAAATTTGCGCACTGATTAAAAACTTTTCCTGTATTATCAACACACAATATCTGTATACATATTTAAAGCCTGATTTACACGGAGTGATTTAATTGCCTGAGGTATAACATAAGCTGAAGCAACAATAAGTCACTTGTTGCTCCAATAGTTGCTCCAAAGCAAGAACTAACCGCTAACCATCTCTGTGGTCTAATGCTTAGACCACAGAGATGGTCTCAAGCAAAGTTTTCTGCTTGGTTTGATTGGTAGTAGGGCTCGTTCTAAGTCCGCCTGGCTAGCTACCATCATCTTATCTAAGTCAGTCGCCATAACAATAATGTTAACAGCATTGGTTGCGATTCGGCAGTTAGAGGTAAGATAGCCAGTTCCTCTGTGGTTGAGGATTCCGAGTGAAGCTCGCTTTCACCTTCGGCCTTATCATCACTTACCATCAGGTGGAATGAGCCAAGAGCTTACCTGTTATGGATTAATAAACATTATCATCACTTATACTACCAGTAGTTTTCTTGACAATAAAAAAGTAATTTGTTTTCTAAGGTCACTGTGACCGAATTTGTTGAAAGACAAAATCAACAAAAAGTTCCCACAAATAAATTATGATACACTATTAAATCGTAATATATCGTCGACTACAACAGCAAAACAAATCTTCTAAATGTTTACGGAACGTAAACACATATTGAATCAAGCTTTATTTCAATAACACGTAAACACAATCATTACTGTTAGCAGAACAGAACAAAACAACTGGTTAAAATATAGATACTTATAGGTCCTCATATTAATAATGCTGCTGAAGAAGTGTTACCAAACAAAATATTTATTCAGAAGCACCACTACCTACAGTACAACTATTTTGGTAATGTCCCTCGGCAAACTTCTTATTTCGATACCTCCCACGCAAAAAGTCGTAACATGTTTTTTTAGTAAAATGAGATTTTAGTACTATGATGTATATAAATACTACACATTCTTAAAAACGATATTTTTCATATTTTCACTAAAAACCGAGTTTCTAACCCGCTAATAGTCTTATCATATTATGTATTGCGGCTGACCAACACAAAGATGACGTTAAAAATCTCTCTCTTGAAAAATACAAATTTAAACATATGACCTTATGCGCGAGAGGTGTCGATTTAGCAGCTTTCCTCTCATTTTTTAAATAAATTACATTAAGTTAAAAGAGTATTACCAACTCTATATACTTCCAAGGAGATTGAGAGCATACAGTCTGCACCAAGTGCGAAGGGCAACTGATAGAAATCCGACGACTGACGAAACACGAAGTATGCCGAGGGACACTAGGAAAATAGTTGTACTGTACTTTTCTATACAAATAAATAAAATTAAAGTATCTGTCTGTAATTTCAAATTATCAGCTTTTTACTAAATGCATATGAAAGTATGTAATTTTCGTACTTATAACAAAAAAACTTTTTTTTTTTGTATTTTTCTGTTTGTCTGTCTGTCTGTTTGTTTGTTACGGCTAATCTCCGAAACGGCTGGACCGATTTTGAAGGGAATTCCACTGTCAGATAGCTGATGTTATAAGGAGTAACTTAGGTTTAACTTTAAACTTACTTTATTTTAGAAAAAATCATGTGGGCTAGGGCAGTAGCTAAAAAATGTGGACATTTATTTTAAATCCATGAAATTGGTCGTACAAAAACAAAAAAAATAACAAAAAAAAAACAAATATTATTTTGATAATAATTTATGGAATAAAACTTTTACAAAAAGTGTAGATTTTGTAACTGTAGTAAAATTCCTCATACAATTATAGTGCCTATATAAAAATAAACTTAAACTAAATTATTTTTATTACAGGTGCAAGTTATGATGGTTCGAAATTACAATGTTAGGTAGCCACCCGCCCGATCTAGGTTAATTCAAACCTGTGTTTCAGGAGTAGGTATGTATCACCGGTAGGTATTCTCCGGACACGGTTGTTTCGGGAGGTTCCTGTTCAGGATAAGGCGGGAGGAAACGTCCGGGTGTTAACTACTGTGTGGATCGCCCGGAGGACACGGTGGAGCATACGGTGAAGGTCTGCCCGGCTTGGGCAGAGCACCGCCGTGTCCTCATGGAGGCAATCGGCGGCGGCAAGCTCTCGCGTCCGGCCCTGGTCCAGGCCATGGTCCGGAGCGAGAGCGCATGGGACATTCACCTCCTTCTGCGAAGCAGTAATGCTCGCGAAGGAGGAGGCAGAACGCGTGAGGGAGCGGCAGTCTGTGCGCCCTCACGCCCCTAGTCACCGCAGGAGACGCCCTGGGCGGCGGGAATCGGTAGCCGATTCTCGGCCACTGTAGGCGCGGGCTTGCGGACGGCGAGCTATGGGCAGCTCGCCGTCCGGTAAGGACCAGGCCCGGGTCGATGGCGCGTTGTGTTCCACGCGCGCTTCAAAGAGATGTCAGCACGCACTGACGGGGTCCGCCAGGACCGATGCCTGCCAAGGTTGCGGGTTTGTCCGAAAGGGATACCGCGGCCCTGGCACACAGGCAACTGAAGAAACACGGGTGGGTTTTAGTCAGTAAAAGTCTGACACACCCTCCCGCTCCGCCCACAGCGGGAGAAGTTATTTGATAATTTCCCACCAAAAAAAAAGGTATGTATGGAGTTTCTTGCCCATTCTTCTCCATACGTAACTACGTTTTAGAAAGGGCAACTGGTTTTTTTTTTTTTGTTTGTAATATCTGACGTTCTAAAGTGCCTTTTATGTGCCTATTTGAAATAAATGTTTTGACTTTGATCTCTCTCCCAGGTTTTTATAGACAACAGTTCAAAATCAAAATATTTTATTTCACATAAACCTTCATGATTTTCAGATTCAACTTATGAAACGCTAGAAGCTAGGTGCACGGTTCCAATTGGTCGATTTCTATGGAGAAGAGCCGGCAAGAAACTCCACGGTTACTGTATTAAAAATAATTGGCATTTACAATATTTTCAAATAACCATGTTAATAGGTATACGAAGACAGTGTAGGCCTTTCAACAAGTCTCAAAACCAAATCTACAGTCTACTAGGCCTTCAACGTTCTCACATTCACAAAATGGAAAAGAATATATACATAATTAAAAATTAAAATTTATTTAAACCAAACGATTCCCATTACAACTACAGTTATAAACAAATCTGAATAAATATCATGTCCACAAGTCTTCCAGTTACGTACAAAGTGGGCAGTTGACCTGTTTGCCAGCCTCAAGGATACACATCAACTGATAATAGTCAAACTATTTAGACCGTGTCGCTCATTATCAATTTGTCTAGCCCTCCATTTTAATTTTATCAAAATTGGCAAACTACTGTACCTATTCAACATTTGAGTTGTAACTGCCATCTGACCATCGCATGTTCTCCCAAAAAGTGCACAATCCTATATACACAGTATACTTAAAGCTCATGGAAAGCTTTCGGTGACGATGACGCGAGTTCCATGATTTTTGTTCACCCAAAAAGTGCTCAACGCTCCTAAAGAAATTTTCACTTCAAAAATGAACACAAAAATTCAAGAAAAAAAAGTAATAATTCAAAGATAAAATGCCAATTTAATACAGCATTATCAAATACCTACGCTACCCAAGAGACACAGTCAGTGGGCAAACCTAGTGCGTGTTTGTCTACCGAGCGGCCGTAGGTAATTATTTCAAGGTAGCTGTCGAGATGTAATACTGTTACTTTATTATACTGTGGTAAAGCTGCAGTAATGTATAACGGTATCAGTGCTTTCCCTATCAAATTCTTTTTGCTTTCAGTTGGTAACTCTTCTACAACTATACATAATAATTATTATTATTACATTCATTTATTTCGGATTTCCAAATTGGTACATCCATAAAATTGTTAGTAACACAGAAATGCTTTTGAGAAACGAATGTTAGTAATGACATGACACACTTAAAAATAACAATAACGATGGCGGATAATCGGATAATCCGATACTCGAGCGCATGTTTACTTGACTGCGTGCAGTCGTATCCAGCGCTCGAGCATCGGAGCATCCCACCGGTCCGACAATGCGCACAGGATGCTGTTTGGTACTTGCACGCATGCGTGTTAGCACGGAGGTACAACGCTTGCGCATGACCGTAGCGAAGCTGTCTACGTGGGCCTCGGCAAACATGCCAGAGGCACTGTAGTACCGCGGCAGCCCCATCAGCATCCTGAATGTATTGTTGTACTGCACTCTCAGGTCACTGTACGCACTCTGCAAATAGTCAACCCACAGACTGCACGTGTAAAAGGACTGACAGTATGCTCTGAACAACTACTTTTTTCGTATACCGTGCAAACCTGCGAGCTAACATATTCCATCGTACCGACAATGACCTGCGCTCTCTCTCAATGTCAGTACTGTCCTTTAAGTCATCGGTGACCCAGTGACCCAAGTACTTAATCTTTGTAACTCTTTTTAAAGAGGTCCCACCCAAGAAAACTTCAGGTACGTTTTCATAGCATTTAGTCCTTGCCTTAAAAACCATTAGCTCAGATTTCACTGAGTTGTACTTGAGGCCAATAATACCAGTCTATTATATTATTGTCCCACTGCAGGACAAAAGCCTCTTCTCATACAGAGAAGGCATGAGCATTACTCAAGATGGGTTAGCGGTTTCAAACTTATATTGACTATAAGTAGGCTTGCAATACGGGACGTTTCAAACAAATCAAATAAAAAAGTCGAAATCAAAGTTTTTATTCGAATAATACAAGGTACTTATAATGTTTTTTTAACTTAAATTAACACGTTTATTTTTTGGCACAGTCATATTTTGAGCTTGATTTTGCCTGTACCTCACCTCTCAAATGCGCGCACTACCGCGTCTGCCGCACCGCGGTGCAGGCGGCCCGCCCGCGTCAGTCGTGCCCAGTTCGGGCCATTTCCGAATTTTATCGAAATTATTGAAATACGGGACAATTGCGGGACATGTACTAATACAGGACGCGACGGTCAAATATGGTGACAGTCCCGTATATGAGGGATGAATGACAACCCTAACTATAAGTCCAGACTTCCTCACGATGTTAGCCGTCAGTAATCATCATTTAAGTCATTTCAGCCGAAAGACGTCCACTGCTGGACATAGGCCTCCCCCAAGCACCGCCACCTCGACCGGTTCTGTGCTTCCCGCATCCAGCGGATTCCTGCGGCTTTCATATAAGGTCATCGGGCCACCTTGTGGGAGGTCAGCGGCGTCAGTAATGTCCAAAATGAATTCAAAAAGTATATTTGCATTGAATAGTCTCATTGGCTTGCCCGGATTTGCTTTCCGGAATTCAGAAGGTTCAGGTTCATGTCAAATTTTGGGTAGAACCCACAAGTTGACATGAGAGGAGAGGTCTGGGCCATTTATCTACGACGAGTACGAAAATGAGCCTTCTGAATTTACATTTATGTAGAAATAAAGAACAAATATTCACAAACAAATTCATAAAATGACTCATAATATTCCTATAAATCTTTCACGACAAGACATTTGTATTACAGTGTTTTGAAATACTCACGTACCAACGTCCTAAAACAAACATCGTTCTTGTTTTGCAAATACAATAAGGATTGCTGTAGCATTTGCGATTTTAATTTGTTTATTTGCTATTCGCAATCGAGAAAGATAAACATATATTAAATTAAAGAGAGGATGCTATTGGAAAGTTATTGTTTAAACTTGTTTTTTTCTTTAGTAGCATTTTGTAACTGAATGTTTTTACTAACAAGTTATCGATGTTTTATTTCATCTATGATATTCTTATTGACTTATATTAACGACTAGCTTCTGCCCGCGACTTCGTCCGCGTGAAATTTCGGCCCACCCATCACGTCGCATCCCGTCGCTCACCCGCGCTATAACTTCGTTATCGCTTAGCGTTCTTTCTGACTTTTGTTCTTTTCGCTGGGCTCCTAAGGATCATAGCGTGATGTTATATAGCCTATAATAGCCTTCCTTGATAAATGGGCTATCCAAGACCAAAATAATTTTTCTATTCGAACAAACTCACAAACACACACACAATCAAACACAAACAACCTCTTCAGCTTTATAATATATAGCTGACCCGCGCAACTTCGTCTGCGTCACCTAAGAGAGAGGTTTAAGTAATGAATTTTATACTTATTTTGTTGCGGAGTTATTTTAAAAGTATGATATCTCCTAAGATGTTGATTGAAATCAAGTGATGTCAAGGACAATTTTGTTTACATTTAAATACTTGTGATTAATAACATATTTATTTGGATAAGGATTAATATTATGTTGATAAAACTTCTTCGCAAATACGAGTAATGAATTAATTTCGAAAAAAATTGATTACCATAAAAAAAGGTTATAGTGAGTCAATCTTAAAAGATAGACATATGCTGTCGCAGACTTTTTTTTAGAACTTTTAAAGAGGAACAATTCCATAATACATAATATTTGCGTAACTTAAACCGTTTATGCAGCGCACGCAACGGAAGCTCTCATAAAGGAATATTTTTTTCCCGTTTTTGCAACATTTTTCATTTTTGCTCCGCTCCTATTGGTTGTAGCGTGATGTTATATAGCCTATTCCTCAATAAATGGACTATCCAACACAAAAATAATTTTTCAATTCCAACCAGTAGTTCCTGAGATTAGCGCGTTCAAACAAACAAACAAACTATTCTGCTTTATAATATTATATAATATAATATATAGTATAGATAGATGTACGTTTTATTACCCGAATGCCCCAGAAGGAGGGTAAATTAAGACAAGAAATCATTATTAACTTGGTGCTTCAAGTCTTAATTAAAGCACTTTCAAGATCCGTTATATTTTTTATTTCTTTTTACTTTTCTTTCACCTGACTCCTGAACTATACGCGAGACGAGGGTAATTAACTATTGGGAAAATAATGTCGCGTTCATCAACACTGTTAACCAGTAGAACGCATCATTCCCAGTAGTTAACCACGGAGTATTAAGAGGCTACCGAGCACACAGTGGCGCCCTCATCGTTTGTTCGGTGATATCTTTTATTTTAGAATGAAAATGCAGAAAATAAACTCGTCAAGTTGTACTTCACAAGACTATACGTTATTATTACTACATAAAGTAGTTTTAAATTATGTTTTATTGTAATCATTAAAACGGAGCTTAGTGGCCACTATTTTCCGTTTTAATGATCACAATAAAACATAACAATTTAAAACTACTGTTTGTAGCAATAATAACGTATAGTCTTGTGAAGCACAACTTGACGAGCTTATTTTCTGCATTTTCATTCTAAAATAAAAGAAATCACCGAAATAACGATGAGGGCGCCACTGTGCGCTCGGTGTAGTTTTAACCAGCGGGAAGTACCCCTTTAAGTATGTGCACCTCTGCCTTACCCTTCGGAGAATATGTACTGCGATATGTTATATTTCTATATGTTTTTCAGAACGTTGTCTGCCTTCAAATCTTAATTTATAATCGCACAGAGAATAGCCAGTTTTATCAAAAGCTCCTTCCGATTGTAAAGTAACAATGTGACGCCCTCTGTTTGCAGTAATGGATTAATAAATGTTTCTTCAGTCAGCGACTTTTCCTGTTTGTAATATATTACTTTGATAAGCACCTGTATCGTGGAGTTGTAACTGTTGAGGAATATGGATTGAGATGTCTGATTTTGAAAGTTATGAAGCGCTCGCTGGGACCACCTAGTGAGCGCTTCGTATCTTACAAAATCAGACACCGAATACCAAGTCGTCATGATATTATTATTGTCAATGCCGTTTGTAAGTGAATGAAAATAATTTATTTTACTTTAAGGTGCTATGATCGGCTCGACCCGACTGAAGTAGGCTCGCGAAGTCGGAGTGGATTCTTTTTTTTTTTTGAAGTTGCTTCTCGCAGTTCAACCTAGGAGGTTATCGTCTGCTTAACCGGACGTTGCTGACAATAAATTAAGGCCTCCAGCCAGGGCAAAAAACTTAAAAATAAGCGACTACACGCTAAAGGCACCCCTGGGGGCTACGGACCTCGGTTTAGGGCGTCGCTGTGGGAGGACAGCAAGGAACGGGCTGGATCGGATTGTGTCGGAGTGGTTGCTTCGCGCATTTGGTAGATATTAAAACATAGTAATTACTTTAATCATTTTATCAAGACAAACTCAGTGAATTGTGCTAAACAATCTTACATTACTACCTTTTCATTTATATAAAAAAGGAAAAAACGTTTGCTTTATAGACTTTTATATTTTATAGCTATGAGATTGATTAGGCATTACGAAAAGGGGTAACTTTAGGATTATATCGCAATTTTTTTTAGACACGAGTGGTTGCTTAGTAATTATTTTAACCATTTTACCAAGACCAACTCAGCGCATTGTGCTTAACAATATTACTACCTTTTCATCATTCATATAGAAAAAACGTGTTTTGTAGCTATGAGATTGATTAAACATTACGAAAAGGGATAACTTTGCGATTTATTTAAATCCAGCAAAGTTAATCTAATCGTGTTATTAAAAACGATTGCATGTCCGCCAGATCCTTAAATAACATATATCTTTTTATTTCAGAATTTTATAACACTTTTTTTATGTTTCCCAAGAATTCAAAAAACTAGTAAGCGCGGTCTCTGTCGGATCATACCGCCTTAAGTAGCTTCGTATCTCAATATGAAACTTTATAAAAGGTATTAGAAAATTCTAGACACACTTACCGAGGTATTTGTTGAACCGTTATTCATCATTCCTTCTCAGTCACGAGATAATATTTTTTAAGGGAGTGGCGCTAGTGGACCCATATTCACAGAAAACGGCCAAAGGATACTTTTGGTGACGTCGTAGAGTAGCGGAAAGGGGTAGCTATGTAATTATCGTAGCAGAAGGTGTTCTGCAGTTACTATTTCAATTACCTTTTCTGCATGTGCATGATAGGGTTCAACTTAAGGGGTTTCTAAGTTAATAAAGTTTTTCAAATGACGGTCACTTGATATAAATATTGACCGTTTAATTGCATAAAACTCCTCCCCGTCCCTTGCTTGTAAGCGAAGCGCCAGCACGCGCTTTAGCTGAGCAGCCTGTAGCTTTAAATCCCCCGGATAATAATCATAACTCAGATTTTATCCAGCCAGTGACGGTCCCTTGCCACCCTCCCTCCGACGCTGCCCTAAGCCGAGGTTCGTACCCCACAGGGGGTGCCCTTAGCGTGCAGTCGTTTAGTTTATAAGTTTTTACGCCCTGGCTGGAGGCATTAAATTTTTAGGAGCTTAAGGCAACCACAGGATAGTCCGGTTAAGGAGTCTCAACCCCTCGTGGTTAACTCTGAGATGCCAGAGATAAAAAAAAAACAAAAAAAATGCATAAAACTACATGTTGATCCATAGACTTCATGAATCAAAAGTTTCTCCTCTTCTTAAGGGAGACTCTGCAATGGCTGAAACTAAAAAAAAGTTTTCTTATGTATGCGGTCCTAAGATAGATTGGATGTAGAAAGTGGAGGACACGGTGTTGTGGCGCAGCCTGTGAGAGGCTTACGAGCAGAGGTCTGCAATAGGCTGAGTTGACTAATTAATTAAAGACAATTTAGGACAACATTCAAAAACATTTTTTACGGCAGCAGAATATACTAGATATTCTGGATTTCGGCAAATACTCCATCAAAAACACAGCTTACAGCGATTAGACCAAAAAATTCGACCCAAGCATTGTAGCATGATAGTTTAGAACGATTCGTCAAACATCAAAATAATTCCGGAAAATGGTATAAAAACAATTTTTTCGCATCGATACTCCGGTGTGCGTTTACATCACAAATGGCTGACATCCCAGAAAGAGTTATGTTCTAACAAAAACTGGCCAAGTGCGTGTCAGACCACGCACAATAAAGGGTTTCGTAGTTGGGCTGAATTTATCCCAAGAACAAACTTAATATTGTAGTTGAAAAACATGTTCTCCCGTACATTCTAACTGCAAATGTAAGATGGTCGACTATATAACTCGGTAAATTGTAAAGCCTACTTCGCTGTGATAGTCATTTTAACTTCGTTATATATCTACTGCCGTGAGTTTGTTCAAATATCCAATAACAACCATTTAGCTGGCAAGTGGCCCCCTCACTTGACTCTAACAAAAATTTGCACTTTAAATCTAATTATTATGCAAACGGATCCCTGAATTGACAAATTGTTTTCTCAGACCTGCAATATTTTTAGATGGCCTATCTAAAATACCCCACACCATGGTATAGATGAGAAAAAATAATATCATTCCCACTTTACGTGTAGGGTAAAAACCCACAAAAAAAAAACTACATTTTTACTGTTTTTTTACGATAGATTTGCTCTTGACTCTAGTCTAGGTCAGAGGTGACAGAGACAAAGTTGACGACGGAGTGAGCTTACCCAGAAGCAGCCTGTTCACTCTCACTTTGAATAGATTAGGCCTCATTTACGGAAAGGCGGGGCATCGCGCATCGCGCTTGGTGGCGCGGTCCGCACTAAATTCAAATATATGGCGTTGTATGAGAACGTTTACGGAAAAGCGCTTTAACACGCGTTTGCTTGAAATGCAGGCAGAGCCCGCGGATGGCATCGCTACGTCCCACGCGACGTTTATCGCGGCGGCGCATGCAGCGTTGCGGCCAGCTATTCCTGCAATTCTGCGTTCACGGTAAAACGCCGCAACCGAGGCGTCACGTCCCGCATCTTCATAAACAGCATCGTACATTGCCATATGTTTGTGTTTGAGCGTGTGATGGCGCGGGCCGCTGCACGCACCGCCTGTCTGTAAACTGAAAAAACGTTCGACGCACCGCGAGACGAAACGCTGCACGCGACGCGCCGCGTCTCCGTAAATGAGGCCTTAGGGTTGTATGCATTCGGAAACACAGACGCTGGCAGAGAGTTCCACTCCTTTGTTGTGCGCATTATAAAAGATGGTTGATTTTACCACTTTTTCGGCGTTATTAATATAATATGTATACCCATGCTAAATTACATCTTTCTAGTACTAAGAGTCTCTGAGCTAAGCCGCGGACAGGCAGACTGACTGACGGACATGGCGAAACTATAAGGTTTCCTTGTTGACTACGGAAGCCTATAAACCGACCAAGTGCGTGTCGGACCCGCACATAAAGGGTTCCGAGCCACCGTACAATATATAACACTACATTTTTTTTTTTATATTTTAGTAAAATTTTTGTATGGGTAGGTAAACTTTGTATGCGGTGTTGATGTTCCTTTAATTTTTAACTTAACTTAATTTTTATTATTTGTTGTTATAGCGGTTATATGTAGTAATACCACCTGTTTTACTTTATGGCATGCCTTTAAAAAGGCTTCATTAGTTTAAGTATCTAGGTCATATATGAACGCGTTTAGGATGCTGGTAGGGCTGCCCCGCTTCTGTAGTGCGTCGGGGATGTTCGCGGAAGCGCACATGGATTGTTTCAACACAAACATGCGCAAAAGGGGAGCTTCCATGGTGCGCACGGTGTGGAGCAGCTCCAACAGTATCTTAAGCATGATTTTAAGTCGCCTAGACTGTTTTTTCTTGGGTCGCTGTTGTGCCATCTCACATGGGTTGCCACAGCGGTGATCCACTAATATTTGTTTGTTTTTGTGAATTGTCAGTTCTTACTAATATAGTTGTAAGTTTTAATAATCATTTTTGAGTCATACGATACTTGAATAAAGATAATTTTATTCTATTCTATAGTAGTACACACCTATGAAAATGTCAAGTGTCTACCTGATGTCTTTCGGACAGCGGAGCTTTAGTAATAGGGTATCGTCGGCACCCTTTGGTTACAGAACCCTAAAAAGTGGTATCGAAATCGAAATAAAATTAAAAATTTACGGTTCAAATATATTTGAGAAGTGCTCGTCAGTGCATTCGGTACTCCAAACGTATTCAATATTCAATGGTACGAGGATATACTATGGTTTTACGACCACATAAAAATATTTAGTGTAGCTTAAGCTTTATGGACGTAACAATATTATTTTAACACCTTGTTTAGAATCACTGAAATGGCTGTTGAAAGCTGTATCCAAAATAAATATTTTTCAACTATTTATTTTAGTCGCTAGACTTTTTGTTGTTTTTTTTTTTTGTAATTTGCTGTATGGAAGTGAGCGAATTGCCATCAACCAGACACAAATCCAGACTCCAGGCTTCTACAGAGAATTTCAGCACAAAAACTCAATTACACTCTGCGAAAAGTCTGTTCAGGTTCATGGCCCAAATGTAATCCATAGCGGCGTGTATTTTATTATTGTTTGTTTAGGGTATGATGGGATCTGTGCGCCCTCACGCCCCTAGTCGCCGCAGGAGACGCCCTGGGCGGCGGGAATAGGTAGCCGATTCCCGGCCACCGTAGTCGCGGGCTTGCGGACGGCGAGCTGTGGGCTATTCGCCGTCCGGTAAGGACCAGGCCCGGGTCGACGGCACGTTGTGTTCCACGCGCGCCCCAAAGAGATGTCAGCACGCACTGACGGTGTCCGCTAGGACCGGTGACTGCCAGGGTTGCGGGTTTGTCCAAAAGGGATACCGTGGCCCTGGCACATAGGCAACTGAAGAAACACGGGTGGGTTTTAGTCAGTAAAAGTCTGACACGCCCCGCCACGTCCCGCTCCGCCCAGAGCGAGAGATTAGTTATTTGAGTTATTTGATAATTTCCCACACAAAAAAAAGGGATATGATGGGACTATCATACGCATTGCGGTTATAGAAGTCCCTAATTAAATAAGAATAAAAAAAATACACTCTTCCCTAACCAGGGATTGAATCTAGGGCCTCTCGTTCAGCGATCGCGCTCGTGAATTTGCAACTACAACTTAACAATACAGCTTCCTCTCTCCTATTATTGTGCTGTGCCCGAAAGGAGCCATAATGACCCCATATTTTTTTATCACATGTACAGTCAGCGTCACGATTGCTTTCAAGGGGGGTACCCACCCCTTGTAAGCAAATTTTAATACAAATGGGGTACCCAATTGATGCAGCCGACATATTGTGGAATCCAATAAACGATTGAGTATATAAATCGTATATGATGAAAATTCTCTCGATTTTCAATCGACAATGCCTAGTAATCGAGTTTGTTAGCATCGATTCAAGTGTAGCGGGCATGTACATCTAACTGCCCAGCACAGATCAGTGCATATGATTACTGATGTTTTAAACTGTCGCCTCACAATATGCAATGATTTTGATTATTGCATTGTTGCTGTAAAAAGACAGAATAATATATAACAGCCCGCAATATTGTGGGCAACGTAAAGCAGTTGGCTAAAGGACTGTGGACTCAGCACGAACGCACGGATTAAACGCACCGTAAATTCGAACAATTTTAAAATTGAAAATACTTGTTTTGCACATTATTTTAACATAATTTTAAGACTTTTTTTATATCTATGAGTGATACTTAGATAAATAGATAGAATACTCTTTATTATGTACACTATAAAAATTACAGATATAAATGTAGAACTGTAATAAATGTAACTGTAACATAGGATGTCACAATGGGCGGTCTTATCGTTAAAAGCGATCTTTTACAGACAACCTTTGGATGGATCAAAAAGTAGAAGGAGAGACAATACTGCGGGTAGTCAGTGGTGTACCATTTACATATACAATAAATACATACATACATAAAGCATATAGATACTTCTACATATAAATATACATATATACATACAATAACAAACATGATACAAGAGGAACTTTAAGTAATGATGATGTATATGGATAGAGGAAGTGATTTTTAACAAGAATTTTAAAAGTGGACAAAGATTGAGCACGCCTTATCGAGACGGGCAAGGCATTCCATACTACTCACTGCATTGATACTTATCGAGTATGTTGCAAAAAATTTACCAAAATGCTGTAGGATAATTGAAGTTGTTACTTTAGAGGTTATGAACTGCTATAAGCTGATGATGATGTAGGGTAAAGGCTTCGTCCATACAGAGAAGGATCTTTTCTCCGAATGACTTTGAAAACAATTTTAATTCCTTTGCCTTAGTGGCGCCCAGCATGGGCCCGGCGTGGCGCCCAATATGGGACCAGTGTAGCGTCTAACATTTGTGCGCGTGACTTCTACAGAGACACACAAGAACTGCCCAACAAGTGTTCCTTATTAACATCAGCATCAGCGGCAGAGACATAGGTGGGTCACTCCATGCTAATAGATACCGACACCCACTGTCTACAGGTTCATCCACACTGCAACACTCAACAGCATCCATAGTTTGTTAGTAGCAGTTTCAAGCATGGCTAAAACTGCTGCCAACAGATTATGGATGAACCTTTATCCTAGGATATCTCTCTAGAATCTAGACTCTGCAGTACTATATCAAAAACTTTCACTTTTAATTTTTATTATTGACACAATAAGTAATTGGCCTGCAATCAGCTATCTGATAAGACTAATTAGCACCAATACTGACAATGTAATTAATTGACTACCTAGTCAATTTGGATTTGAATTACGTTAACAAGTTATGGAAATACAATAAAATACTAGTCTAGATTAAAGCTTGAAATTGACTAATTTGACATCAAATTGAGTTATCTAGGTAACTTTGTACAGGACTACAATGAAACCAAGAATTACTATGAAATGTGCATATAAGAAAAATAAAATCATTTGAATAACTAAAGTTGAAACTATTTTGAAATTGCTTTTCTAGGCATACGAAAACCCATAAAAAAATAAATTGTATAGGCCACAAACATGAGCAAACACCAATAAAAATTACGATACAACTATTGCAAAATTGCTGAAATACTCGTACGTCACACAACGCTTGAAAGTCAATATCGGGACAAAGAACTTTGAAACCCACACGGAATCCATTTAGCCGTAGCCACAGTGGTCGTAGATAGCAAATACATGGATACAGTTCCACATAGGCCGAAAAAGCACATGTGGCCAGAGACATTTTTTCGACTTTTATTTGAGCGGCTAGCCGTCGACCTGGCTAAATTATTACTGCTATGTTTTTCGAAATAAAACTAGACCATACCCTCGTATAAAAGCCTTGTATGGTTTTAAAAATTCAATTTTCCCTCGCGAGTTTTCGGCCCGTTTGGATTTTTAGTAATCAATTTCATGCTGAAATGCTCGTAAACAATCATGTTTGGGTAGGAATGAAATTGTAATGCCCTTCAAGTAAGCGTACTAATGAGAATTTAAAAATGTAGTGCTCTATTCACTGTTTTAATTTTTTCTTTTCTTTTTTCTCATTGCAGGAGAAATACGAGGCATGCCTTTTGTTATTTATTGCACTTTTACTTGGCATTTTGTTTCAATTTTTTATCAGTTTTGAGAAAATGTGCCTTTTGTATGCAAGCTCTCTTTAATGTTTAGTGTTCGTTCGTGCTCATACGAGTAATTGAGAATAATGATAACAAAGTCTCTTCTAGAAAGAATGTTCTTTTTACGGGCGTTGGCTCATTCTGTGTTGAAGTAGCTCGTAACTATTCAGAAAAAGGCGCATGGTGGCATCTAAGAAAATATGTAATCCTGATCTCGTTTTATACGATTAAGTATATCCTGGTAAAAAAAAGAATTTACATAGCAATTTTGTATTCTATTTGTATTTTGTACTAGCTTTTACCCGCGGCATAGCCCGCGTGGAGGTCGGAAATTATCTCACATGAACGTACTACCGGGATAAAAAGTATACTAAGTGTTAGTTAAGGTTATAAACTATCTGTTTGCCGAATTTCATGCAAATCCGTTCAGAGATTTTTGCTTGATTGAGTAACAAACAAAAAGATTCTCATTAAAGGGCGAACTGATGCCTTCTAAACTAGGCCAAAGACTGTGTTTTAGGAGCCAATGTTCCTCCAAAGATAAAACTGGGCCTTAGATGCCTTTTTTTTTTTTGACTGGGAAATTATCAAATCTATTCTCCCGCTTTGGGCGGAGCGGGAGGGCGTGTCAGTTTGACTTATACTGACTAAAACCCACCCGTGTTCCTTCATTTGCCTGTGTGCCAGGGCCACGGTATTCCTTTCGGACAAACCCGCAACCCTGGCAAGCATCGGTTCTAATGGACCCAATCAGTTCCTGCTGACATCTCTTTGAGGTGCGCGTGGAATGGAACCCAGGACCCCACGCTCAGCAGTCGCGTTTGCGATCACAAAACCAACGGGGTACCGGGGGCACCTCTCGTCACTTGCTGACTCATCAGCACCAAAGATAAAACTGGTCCTTGGATGCCTAATGACCAAATTGTCTCTAAAATCGTTCGAGTTATCGTAAAAGTTTGCAATTCAACATCAGCTCCATCATTACAATCCTCAACTACTTATCAGTAATTCAACTAATGTTGCAACAGTAATCAACTACTCCTTATTGCACTTAAAACCAACAATAAGTCATATTGTTTTGATTGATGAAATTATTAAATTTATAATTAAAGTAGATAGCGTGAGTCTGTACTTTTGAAGTGTCAAAATAAACACTCTATAATTTATTTATTATGTTGCAAACAAGAGATAGTTTTTTATTTTAAAAAATATTACTGATTGGGCCTGCTCTTGACCACGATCTCGCCTGATGAAAAGCGACCTCATCCATCGCTTTTCATCAGAGAGATCGTGGTCAAGAGCAGGCCCAATCAGTAATAAAATGTTATGTTTGGCATCTACAACGCCACATGCGAGCTACGCATCAAAGACCTGACGTCACAAATCCTGCATCGCGCAGTCAGAGTTTACCGCGCGACTAGCATATATACAACATCCCGATATCCGTTGGGCAGTTGCCCACCAGACACAACACTCGTCTGGTCGGAGGATCCTCCCTTTTCTATAGAGGATGAGTGAAGTTTACACCCTGTTCCTCATACCTCTATAAGATCTATGATGCAACGATCGTGCCCAGATCTTCTGTGCACGATCGTTGCATCATAGATCTGTGTGTAGCCTGTTCACTCTTGCTTTAAAGGCAGATAGGTTATATGTGGCAGGAAACTCAGACCCTGGCAGAGAGTTCCACACTTTGGCTGTGCGCATAATAAATTTTAATGTGGCATGTGTGTGAGCTGTTCTCCTTTACAGCCTCTCATAATCAACATCATCATTCACAGCCCGACTTCATCCACTGCTACTAACTCACACATTGTCGAGAATATCACGCCGCACCGAGCGACTGCGGGCTCGAGCTGCGGGCGCGCACCGGCCGGCACTGCACTGCATCATCGACCGCCATCCGTTTTACACACAATTTTCTTGCCGATTCAAAACTAGTTAATCGTTTATTTTTCCTGTTCCTAAATCTTTGTAAAACAGTCCACTAATATCAATTTACCGTAATTTTAGTCCTCGTACTACCTGGAGGATATACCCATTCCTCTTTATGGTCCTTCGAGCCAGATTATTTTAGGAAAATCATCTACTTTTACAATGTTTGTAAATATGTGAGCACCACGTATCTATCACATAATTAATTTATCTCTCATTACATCACTTTTCATTCTTGTTACCTATCGTGGTATAGTAATTCTATTCTAGATCGTAATCGTCTTCACAAATAATATTGTTAACATTTTAAAAGAGTAGGTAAGTGTGGAGTTTCTTGCCCATTCTTCTCCATACGTAACTACCTTTTGGAAGGGGCAACTAGAATCAATTAATTTTTTTGTATATGTTGACGTTCAACAGTGCCTTTTATGTGCCTATTTGAAATAAATGATTTGACTTTGACTTTGCTGGGTTTAAGCCTTTTCTTGTGCCAATATCCACACTCCTGTGCCATCCTCATCCAGGCTTCTGCGATGGCAACAATCTGGTCCTACTCTATTCCATGATATCGGGGCTCATAACCATAAAAACGGTCGTCGATTGATTTGAGAAATGCTTACACAGCAACTCCGCTAAGCAAAGTGACTGCATGTACACCTACTCTTGATTTAAAAGACACAATCACACAAGTTACTGATTAAAAAGTCTCTGGCAATATTATATATTCTTCTAGTTCTTTATCAAAGATTGTGAAAAGAATATATGCCCATAGCCACCTCGATAAGCAGACGGTTTGATAAACAGTAAAGAAAGAAAAAGTATTTATTGTGACACGCACAGGAAGATCACAAACGAAACTAAGCACACAATAAGTTTTAATGAAATTTGTTGTGAACAAGATATTGACCTTTTCTGCACCAATCCAAGCACACTAAAGAAGCTCTTAGCAAAGCCATTCTTTGCACAAGAAGCACCTGCCTACACTTGAAGTGTTTGTTGTCTAGATTGGCTTAAACTTTGAACAAATTAGCTTAAAATTAAACAAAATTTACCAACTTTGAGAGAGTAGCTAAATAAAATTAAATAGAAATCATTTTTATTTGCCTATAATGTGGTTATACAAATAAGATATAACTTAAGACTATGAGGGAGTAATCATTCTGTATTTATCTGTGGGGGCTTGTAATTAGCAATTTAGTTATATATTATTGTTATTATAATGTTATTAGTCTGTAAGCCTTCCGAAAATAAAGTAAATAAATAAATAACAATGATAAAAGTATAAAATTATATAAAATGAAAATAAAAATATGAGGCCAAAAGGCTCCTATCTCAACGTCATGCTGCGACATTTAAAAATAAGTGTCGCAGCAACAACGATCGTATCAGAATACCAGTCTGATACGATAGTTGTTGGTAGGCAGTATTTACTGGGGCCCCAGTAAATACTGTTAAATTAACAATCAAAGAGAGAAGAAACTATAAATTAATTCATTCTTAAGCTTAGCAGAGCGATAAGTTATTGATTTATTATTTTGATACAGATAAGCGACGTTTTTGCGAATTCACTGAAGGAATTTCAAAGATATCTTATCTAAAATCTCTGTATCACTTTAAAATACATAATTATCAAGTAACAAATTACTAGACGAGTTACTATCAAACAATCACAATTACGGTTTACAACTGGGCGAGTTTCTCCCCTCGTTAAGGCGATCTTAGAAAGGATTTAAAAAAGTATATTCGTATTTAGAGATGGGTAGCACACTCTTTTAAAATAAGGATCGTGCGAGGCACTCTTTTTACAAAGTGTGCTAGCATACTGTGCTACCACGAATGAGGCGAGGCCGCGAGACTGCGGTGGTCTGTGAGCACGTATGTATGTACGTGCTGTTTGAATGTGTAAGTGACTCGCTGTGGGGTTCGCGAGTGTTACACATGACATGTGTAGTGACGACCACAGAGCATGCAACGCGACATGGCATACATACGTAGTAGAGTAGGCACACGGGGTGACTAATCGGTTAAGCGCATCACACAGCTCGCACGAGTGATGATGAGGAAAAGAGAAATGAGAATGGTTACGTGACGTCGCGTCATAGAACGAAGACGTGAGTAATTGTTTCGCTCAAAACTCACAATACGTACAAATCGTATAGAAATGGTCAATGTAGCTAATCTGTGGTGTCACTAGTGTGGTGTGCTAGCACATCAAAATAAATAGAGAGTGACTCTTTTTATCCAAGTGAGTAGCCACAACTGTGCTAGCACATGTGCTGAGTTATCCAACACTACTCGTGTAGGTAAACAGTACATACGATACCTACTCAGCAGAATTAGCTTCACCATAAAAATTACAGATATAAATGTAGAACTGTTACATAGGGTATCACAATGGGCGGTCTTATCGCTAAAAGCGATCTTTTACAGACAACCTTTGGATGGATCAAAAGTAGAAGGAGAGACAATACTGCACCGTCAGTGGTATACCATTTACATATACAATAAATACATACATACATAAAGCATATAGATACTTATCCATATAAATATATATATAAATACATACAATAAAAAACATGATACAAGAGCAAGGAACTTTAAGTAATGATGATGTTTAAGGAGAGAGGAAGTGATTTTTAACCAGAATTCCCAGCCAATGCCCAGCAGTCCAGCAGTGGACGTCTTTCGGCTGAAATGACGATGATGATGACATAACATCACTCCTGTAATCCCGAAAGGGTGAGGCAGAGGTGTTCCCATAGTAACACTCACATTACGCCAGTTCTGTTTAAATCCCATGTGATTGGGGTATCCAGCTACAGTCGGTTAGACTGCAAGCTGATCTCAATATAACTTGGAATAGGTTAGGCTTCGATTGTATGTAATGGGGGCGAGCCTATTGCCATCAACTAGGCACAAATCTGTGGTGGTATCAACAACGCCACATGCGAACTACGAAAAATTAAAAAAAAACTATAAAAATTACGTCACAAATCCTGCATCGCGCAATCAGAGTTTACCGCGCGACTAGCATATATACAACATCCCGACATCAACCGTTGGGCAGTTGCCCACCAGACACAATACCCGTCTGGTCGGAGGATCCTCCCTTTACTATAGAGTATGAGTGAACTTTACACCCTGTTTCTCATACCTCTAAAAATCCATAACTCCAGGCTGCTACTTCGAAATTCCTGAAGGGAAAACCCAATAACGTTTTGCCTAACCTGGGAAGCGAATAATGCTCACCAGTAACGCTTGCGAAGACTAGACCGAAGTGCGATCACCTAGTGATTATCGCCTACTATACTCGCGCGGACACGCTTGTGGTGGTATCTACAACGTCACATGCAAACCGAACTATGCGGCACCCGGTTCCGACTCACTGGAACCACAACTGGCCCTGGCAAGCATCGCAATATGCACTGACTCAGCCCACTATCGACCTCCGATATCCGGAGGGGAGTGATGTGGCGGTATCTACAACGCCACATGTGAACTACGCATCAAGACCTGACGTCACAAATCCTGCATCGCGCAATCAGAGTTTACCGCGCGACTAGCATATATACAACATCCCGACATCAACCGTCGGGCAGTTACCCACCAGACACGACACCCGTCTGGTCGGAGCATCCTTCCTTTACTATAGAGTATGAGTGAACTTTACACCCTGTTCCTCATACCTCTATATGCTCGCCTCTCGACGGGCGAGAAACTCTCCTTCAGTAAAGTGTAAATGAGCCTGAAAAAACAAATGATAAATTAAAAGATAAATATTAACAACTATCAAACACAATAAGCGATAGAGAAGTGCTATCAATGTACTTGTATTTATTTAGATACTTCAGATAAGAATCTAATTATAAAGGAAGTATTTTGTTCGTGAAATATACAGTCCGGTTATGAATTACGAAAATGTTGGCTGTTAAATTGTGTGTGTTTCTGGTGGTTGCTTTAAGCCATTTTGTGGCTAGTGAAAGTGAGTGATATTATCTTCTATACAGATAAATAAAATTGAATTGTCTGTTTGTAATGTCAAAATAATAGCTTTTTACTAAATGTATATAAAAGTATATTATACAGGGTGGAAGGGACATCGACGCGAAACCTGTTACCATGGATTCAGTACATGATTCTGGACCCCCCCCCACTAATTTTTTTTTTTGAGTATGGTAAATCATCAAATGACTCCTCCCGCTCTGGGTGGAGCGCAAGGGAGTGTCAGACTCTTACTGACTAAAACCCACCCGTGTTCCTTCCTTGGCCCTTTATGTTCCGGGGCAGCGGTACCCCTTTCGGACAATCCCGCTGATCTAGTCCCTTAGTCGCCTTTTACGACACCCATAGGAGAAAATGAGGTGGTGCTATTCTTTACGTCCGGCACCACACGGTAAACTACTCTATGGCCATTGACAAATGGCACAGTCAGTAGTGTTAATAATGCCAAATAATATGACCCTGCGTTGAAATGTTTCTTCGGTTATTAAAAAAAACAGCTATTTCCTACAAAAGTGCAATACCTACGTGGTCAAAATGTCTTATGACAAAACAAAGAATTCTGAGTCGAATTATGTAAAAGAGCGCTTTTCGTAAAAAGTGCAGTTTTCTACTTTGCTTGCCGTCGTACTCAAAATCTAAAGTCATTTATTCAAATTAGGCTGAGAATCAGCAATTTTCGAACGTCAAAATTACATAAGACAGTCCCCCAAAATGCCCACCCTTCACCACTTCCTATATAGTGCTTTAGCTGGGAAGAAGTGGCGCAACAAACTCCCCAGCATCTGTCTGTTCAATTAGATAAACTTGATTCTATACAATAGTAGGTATGCAAAGTAATTAACATTACGAGACACAGAACAATAAATTAAATTATTTGCCATTATGTCAGGTAGCACACGCTAATATACCAGCAAATACGAGTATTTGAAATATACTAAAGCAAAAAACAAAAAATGCAAAAAAACATAAATACTCTCTACACGGAACTTCAGTTTTGTCTATTCTTCCGTCGACAAAACGGTGCTCGTACAACGCTCCTGGGGCCCAAGTCTGCTATTTTTATAAATTCGTCACTCCAACACAATCCCATTGTCATTTTGCAAAAATTTCATAATCTGCTAAATTCATAATGGTCGATCATTGGTCGGTCAATGGTCTCGTAATAGAATTGTATTATAATGGCATTTTGAACATGTAGTCATGCCAGATTTCATTTATATATTATATATTTTTACATATTATTTATTAGTGTTATAAGCAATCTGAAGTAGTAGGAAGTTGGAAGTTTAGTAGGAAGTTTCATTTGTCATTATGTATGAGTTTACCTATTCTTTCAATGGAGTGTCAGTGACTGACCATTGGAAAGTCATAATGACGCCATTATATTAGTAAATTACCAAACTTGTCAAAATCAACAATTGAGGCGTCTAATTGCAAACCCCGCTAAAACGATTTTTCTGGATATTGAGTTATTGATGAGTTTTAAATTCAATAAAATGTAATCGCACTCCTTGGTGTGCACGACACATTTACACAAGTCTCCATTGGTCCGCCATATTATTCGTAAGGTTACTTGGTGCAAAAGCAAGCGCTATGATTGGTTGTTTTCGTTGTAGAGGAATTTGAATTTAACCCATGCCATTTATAGTGGATTTTGTTACCAAGCATAGGGTTGAGGCTCAATTTAGTACTGTTAGAGAGAGATTTTCTCGGAAATGAGTTTGTCACTTAGTACAGGATTGAGAAAATTGTCAAAAGAGAGAATAAAGTCGGTTTCAAGGTTAAATCGTTTTAGCGGGGTTTGCAATTAGACGCCTCAATTATGAAATCAATGATAGACCATTCTGACACTATTATAATAGCAGACTTGAGGCCCTGCTGGGGCGCTCCCCATGCTACGCTTGCCGGTAACAATAAGGACTGAGCTGTTTGCTCCTAAAAACGTAAAGCAACTACTTATTTGTCATTTTACAGACGCAGTAATATGTTACTATGGAACGTGGGCCACTTACAGAAATGGTCAAGGCAAGTTCGACGTCGCAGACATCAATCCTCAACTGTGCACACATTTGATCTACGCCTTTGTGGGACTGGATTCTGAGGGAAATGTTATCTCTTTAGACTCTAGTTTAGATCTACCTGATAATAATGGACAGGGTAAGTTTATAAAAAAATTGTTTGTTTTTACTAAACTACAAGCTGCGCCCCACGGTGTTACCCGTGAACACTATATTATTTCGGGATAAAAAGTAGCTTATGTGTAAATCCAGGGTGTCAACTACGTCCATACAAAATTTTATTAAAATTGGTCCAGCCGTTTGAGCATGAAGATGAGACAAACATATACACACACTCAAAAACTTTTGCCTTTATAATATTAGTGTGATTTACACATTATTTATTTTACTTAATATAAAAAGCTAACGGATTTAAAATAATATTAATAATTTGTACAAGTATACAAAAAACCGGCCAAGTCCGTGTCGGACCATGCACAATGAAGGGTTCCGTAGTTGGTATGAATTTATCCCAAGAACAAACTTAACATTGTAGGTGAAAAACATGTTCTTCCATACGGAATGTATAGGAGAACATGTTTTTAAACTGTAAATGTAAGTTGGTCGACTATTACTCGGTAACTTGTGAAGTCTACTTAGCTGTGATAGTTTTCTTTTTAACTTCGTTATATATAATACTGCTGTAAATTTTTTCACATATCCAAGTACCACCATTAAGCTGGCAGAGGGGGGACACTTGACTCTAACAAAAATGAGCACTACAAAGCTAAATATTACGCAAACGGATCCCTGAATCGAAAAATGGTTTTGACAAACCCGTAATATTTTTGGACGGCCTATCCAACGATACCCTACACCATGGGATAGACGAGAAAAAACATAATTTCTACTTTATGTGTGGGGAAGGTATCCTAAAAAAATAAGTACAGCGCTGCAATACTAGCACTAAGAGTCTCTGAGCTAAGTTGCGGCCAGACAGACAGACAGACATACGGACATGGCGAAACTATAAGGATTCCTTGTTTACTACGGAACCCTAAAAATCTGCCGTTCCATACATATGTGTTCACATAAATTAACAAAATGTATGGAGCAGCTGCCTTTTTCGTGTCAATATCCAAAATCACCCCTCGTTTTACAGATAACTTTGGAAAATTCAACGCCTTGAAAAATCAAAATCAGAATTTAAAAACACTTTTGGCCGTCGGCGGGTGGAATGAAGGATCTGCTATGTTCTCTACCGTAAGTTAACTTTTCTAATAATGAGTTTAAGTTGCATCAAGTTTTTGTTACGTGGTCAAAGCGAATTCTTTGTGTTTGGGATGAACATCCAAACGGAATTCGGTCGCGTTATCGTAAGCCAATCACAGCACAGCTAAATGACGTGATAGCTTGTTATGATTGACCCGTTTGTTCCCGTCCGTTTTCCCTCGATTGCTGTATACTTAAATAAATAAATTACATTCGCTAACGGCCATTCTAACAATAACTTGTTGTTTATTGGAAAAAACACCCATTAGTAAGCCCAAAAGTAATAGCTAAACAAGCAGTTCGAACACACCAGAACACATCCAAACACTTTGTGCGATAAGTCTTCAGCGGTACGGCTAGGTATAACATTGGGTATAACTATAAGTTATAATATTTTATAGAACTTCATTTAAAAGTAATAAACTTATACACCACGGTGTACATGTATATTGCTTTATTTCATTGATCCATTAGTAGCCATATAACTTTCGTGTTTAAAATTTCACCTAAAAACGTCGGTACATATCTATCTGACCGAACATTATCTTCGTGAAAGAGATAAACTACAACAACACAAACAATTCTAAAGAGAAGAGATAAGTTCGCATTAAGACGATGATGATGAACTATTTATGACTTGTACATTTGTAAAGCCGATGCCATATTATTTTACTTAACCAATTAATCACTAGGCTTAAGCCTAGTAATCATGTTTTAATGAATTTGAAGTTGTGGTCAGCGCAGTGGATGATTAATCATCATCATCATTATAATTAATCATCATAATTAATCAAGCCGTGACTCAACTTCAAATTCACTGTTCCCAATTAATAAAATTACCTAACAATAAATTTCAGATGGCAGCAAGCCCCACTTTAAGACAGAACTTCATAAACAGCGCTCTAAAGATGATAACTACCCACGGTTTCGATGGCTTGGACTTGGACTGGGAGTACCCTAACCGTAGAGACACGGTCCATGGAGTAGCAGACATTGATAACTTTACTACACTCTTGAAAGAAATCAGAGAAGCGTTTGACATGCAAGGACTGTTGCTCACAGCTGCAGTGTCGGCAGTAAAGGCAGCCGCGTCGCAATCTTATGACGTGAAGGGTATATCGCAGTAAGTAGATTAGCCTTTTGGTATTGTTGATATTCAAGGAGTCATTATTTGTGCAGTAGGTACAAATGAATGCAAGGACTATTTTTATCATCGAAAAGAAAGAAAAATAGATTTATTTGTCACAGAAACATATCAATCAATCAATCAATCAATATCTTTATTATGGATCATAGGTAGGTACATAATACAGGTCTTAAAATGGTCTATATCCCGCCCTTACGGCATACAATAGAAACACACACACATTAGATACATAGAAATTACATTTACATTATTGCTACAAATTATTAAAATTTCACATAGAATATTAAAAAAAATTATAACAAAAAGAATTAAACCGATCGAATTTAGGTAGGTACACATCAGTGGGCCACTGAAAGCATCATGACTGAGGGGGACTGTATTAGAGAAGTGATTTGTCTGATAGGAAGTCTTTTAAAGAGTAGTAGCACTTGTCTGCTAATAGTTCATGAAGATTCTTTTTTTTTTTCATTTCTGTAATTATTCTAATATGCCCCGGAATTTTATTAAAGATTCGTGAAGCTGTACAAAAGATTTTCATGGATTAGATGAGTCTTGCTAGCTACTGTGCGCAATTTTTCCTTACGCCGTATACACGTTGTAAAACGTGATTATCGATTCTTTACGCTATAAAATGGCGCCCGAACAAGGACGCCATTTTGTAGCGTAAAGAATAGATAATAAAATACTTACGCCTTTCAATAGCAATAATTAAGCAGTTTTTTTTTATACCTTTGTAAAAAAAATTGTTAACCTTTTTTTAAATGTGTTCTTTTAATATTTTTCTTATTTTTTAATTTATCCAAATTATACGTTTTAAAGTGGCGTAAGTCAAAGTCAAAGTCAAAGTCAAATAATTTATTTCAAATAGGCACGAAGATGCACTTTTGAACGTCAAAAATTACATGAATAGTTAATTGATTCTAGTTGCGCCTTCCAAAATATAGTTATGTATGGAGAAGAATGGGCAAGAAACTCCATACTTACTCTTTTAAAATGTTAACAATAGTTTGTATACATTAATTAATATTTATAGGTGAAGACTATGTACCTAGTATAAAAAAAAATAAAAAATATAAAAAAATTCATCAAAATTAGTTACCACAATTGGTAAAAAGAATGAAAAGTGAAGTAATAACAGAAAAATTAATAAATGCGATAGGTACATGGTGCTCACATATTTACAAACATTGTATATGAATTCCCAAAAAAATAAAAAATAAAAACAACATATAATAAGTCAGTGTGTGAGTTAAAATATTAATCACAGAAAATAAAATTAATATCATAAAAATTATAAATTATACAGTTAAATTAGCAACCAGTTTGATTTTGTCTAGACTCTAAATTGTCCTATGGAGCAGGACCAGCATGTTTCCAAGCATTCTTATCTTGGATATAATCCTCTAATTTGTAATGCTTGTTTACAAAGTGTACTTTTTATATGAGTTTTAAATTTTCTTTCATTTAATTGTAATATATCAGAAGGTAATTTATTGTAACATTTAACACAGTACCCCATAAAAGATGTATGTACCTTAGATAATCTGAAAAATGGTTGATCTATTTTATCTTTATTTCTAGTATTAAAATTATGCCTATCGCTGATTTTATTAAAAAGATGTAGATTTTTTCTTACATACATAATATTTTCATAAATGAATTGGCAAGGTACCGTCATTATATTAATCGTTTTAAATAGTTCTCTAAGAGATTCGCGGCGATGTAGATTATAAATGGCTCTGACAGCCCTCTTTTGTAAAATAAAAATGGATTCAATGTCGGCAGCCCGACCCCACAGTAAAATGCCATACGACATAATGCTATGGAAGTAGCTAAAATAAACTAAACGCGCGGTTTCTATATCTGTTAACTGTCTTATCTTTCGAACAGCATACGCGGCCGAGCTTAGCCGCCCCGCAAGAGATGTTATATGAGGTCCCCATTGTAATTTCTCATCTAGCCGTGATTCCTAGGAAAACCGTTTGATTAATAAATTCCAGTTTTTCTCCGTTCAATATGATGTCACATTCGCTACTTCTAACATTAGGTAACTTAAATCGAATGCATTTGGTTTTTTTATTATTTAGTACCAAATTATTTACAGTAAACCAATTTTGGACCTGAAGAATAGAGTTATTCACGTCGTCAAGTTTTTGTGACCGTCGATCTATTTTAAAAATCAATGATATGTCATCTGCAAATAACACCATCTGCGGTTGATTTTGAAGTAGTTGGGGTAAATCGTTAATGTAAACTAAAAAGAGGAATGGACCCAATATCGAACCTTGAGGAACGCCCATTTTCATTTCAGACCCTAATGAGTTTACGCCGTTTACCTGAACTTTAACCTTCCTATCCGTCAGGTATGATCTAAGTAAATCAAGAGCGGTATTCTTAATTCCGTAGTGCTCCAGTTTCAGCAGAATTGTCTAATTGTTTACGCAATCGAACGCCTTAGAGAGGTCGCAAAAGATTCCAATGGCATCTTGTGCTTCTTCCCAAGCGTTAAAAATGTTCTTTATTAGGGTGACACCGGCGTCAGTTGTACAACGCCCCTTGGTGAAACCATACTGTTGTTCATGAAAGATGGAGTTTTTATTAAAGTGACGTAACATTTGATTGAGTATCAACTTTTCAAACACCTTACTGAGAACTGGAAGAATTGACACAGGCCTATAGTTGTTAGGTTCCTTACTATCACCGGATTTGAACAATGGAACTACTTTACTGTGTTTCATGAGATCTGGAAAGACTCCTTGATCTACACTGGTGTTAAATATGACAGCTAAATAGGGCGCAATGGTTTCGATAATAGACCTACAGACTTTTACAGACATTCCCCAAAGATCTTCTGTTGATTTAATTTTAAGATCTTTAAAAGCTTTTATAACAGCCTGGGGGTTTGTATGTTAAAACCTGAACTCCAAAGGGCATGCCTTTACATTATTTCTAAGTAAAGCAGCAGAAAGCGCGGGTGAGGAATTTAAAGTTTCTGTAGTTTTAAAGGGAATACTACCAAAAAAGTTGTCAAATTCCTGAGCTATTTCTACATCAGAGTTGATGGGGCCATGTGCAGTCTCTAAATTAAATTCAGTATTTTGCTGTTTTTTCCTACCTGTTTCATTATTTATTATTTGCCAAGTAGTTTTTATTTTATCATCAGCTGATTTTATTTTATTGCTAATATAAAGAGCTTTAGCTATTTTGCATACATTTTTAAATGTTTTTGAATATTTTGTAACATATTTATGAAAGCTAGTATTATTCATATGTTGCTTTAGGCCATAAAGTTCAAATAGCTTTTCCCTGCTTTTACGAATACCTGGAGTTGCCCAATCACTAAATAAGAACTTTGTATAAATACTTTTAGTCTTTAGTGGAAATGTGTCATTAAATTGCGTATTTAATAGTGAAAAGAACTCGGCGTAGAACTCATTTGGGTCACATACATTATTAAAACTCTGAAGACATAATTTACTGGCCAAAGAATTATTTAATTTTTCTAAATTTTTACATGTAATTGGCCTAAACCTTATTTGAATTTTTTGTAAAGGCATGTAAGAGCAAAATGTTATTGTTTGTCCACTGTGATCAGTGAGTGTTTTACTATCGATTCTTTACGCTACAGCGTGTAGTAATTATACATGTCAATATTGTTTTTGACAAATATTGCAGCCTCAAATATACACACACACACACAATATACACATGGCACTGTTAATACGTTCATCTTCTTAAAAAATGGTTTACAGGAGTCAGTTTCATATAACCTAAATATAGCCCTGATACAACGTTTTTGAGCAATGAAAGCACATACATAACATAATCAGCCTATAATGTTCAGGCCTCCTCTCTTCTAGAGGGAGTCGGCTTTAACCTACCACGTGGGCCCAGTACGGGTTGGTAGATAATACATATTTTCGGATTTTTGGTTCTAGGACACGCCGGTTTTCTCACTATGTTTTCCTTCACGGTTTTGCTAGCAGTGGTGTTGATTTATTCACACAAAGTAAAGCACCTGCTTGGTTTCGAACTCACGACGTACAACTCTTAAGTCGGGGCTGACACCACTGGGCCACTACTGCTCCACATGCATACAAAAAGATAACTCGAATCTATAATATAAAAATGAATCGCAAAATGTGTTGGTAAGCGCATAACTCAAAAACGGCTAGACCAATTTAACCAATTCTTTTTTTTTTAATGTTCGTTGAAGTCCAAGGATGGTATTTACGTTTTTTTTTTTAATGGTTTTTACGAAAAATTAGGGTAGGGTAGAGTAGGGTAGGGTAGGTAGGTAGGTAGATAGGGTAGGGTAGGGTAGGGTAGGGTAGGTAGGTAGGTAGGGTAGGGTAGGGTAGGGTAGGTAGGTAGGTAGGTAGGGTAGGGTAGGGTAGGTAGGTAGGGTAGGGTAGGGTAGGTAGGTAGGTAGAGTAGGGTAGCGTAGGGTAGGGCAGGTAGGTAGGTAGGTAGGTAGGATAGGTAGGGTAGGTAGGTAGGTAGGTAGGTAGGGTAGGTAGGGTAGGGTAGGGTAGAGTAGTGGAGTTTATCCTATAGCTTTTGACAGAACGAAGTCTGTCGGGTCAGCTAGTAAAAAAATAAAAACAAAACAGATCTATACTCACCAGCACAGAATATTAATAGTCGGTAGCCGTGACTGTGACACGAAGGCTTCCACTCAGCATGATGCATCAACTGGAATTTAATACACTCAAGAAGAGAATCATATCGTGCCAGAATGATCAACAATGTCAATAACATGAGCATAGCGGAGTGTTAGCGCGGGGAGCAAATGAAAAGAGTGGACTGTATAAAAGGCAATTGTTTAATGCCGTGATTATTACAAATAGTAAACTTTCCTGGACAAACAGAAAATAATAAGTTTAAGAGAGATTTCGTCCGTCGCAGTGGAGTCCGTGGAAGCAAGTGGTCATCAGGCCGAGACGTGTCGCCGCCGCGCCGCGCCTCAGCTTGCCGATGACGCGTTGATCACGTCGCCTGCGCGTGCAGACCGCGCGCAAGGTGTGGTGTTGGGTTCGATTCCCAACAGGAGTCCTTTATCCCTTCGTTCTTTTAGACAATGCTCGACACACACAAACACACAAACAAAATTTACGATTAACGAGTTGGCCTGGAATCATCGTTTTCTTAGAGCGATAAGACAGTCTCACGCTTTGAGAGCACATGTTAAGACGAAATTACATTTTTAATTTCAGGTACTTAGACATAGTAAACATAATGACATATGACATGTACGGTGCTTGGGACCCCGTCACTGGTCACAATGCACCCCTCTATCAAGGAGAAGGAGATGAGGGTGCAGTTGCAGAGGATTTGTTCACAGTTGAACAATCTTTGAAGTATTGGATTGGTGCAGGTAAGAAAATACTTAAACCACCGTTGTTAGGTGCAAAGTCACTTTGGTCTGAGCATCAATAGGACAACCAATCTTTTTGTGAATGGTTTGAGCCTAAAGTTATTAAAGACAACGTCAATTGCGTAACACACAATCCGAAAGACTTTAGAGGTAATTCTTAATGCATTGCTTCATATGTTCGAAATATTCTCAAATAAATAACGCATTGAATATTTTTGAATCGTCACAATGAAAAGCATTACCATTGTAAATGCATTACGCAATTTAGGCTTCAGTCCTGTAGATATGGTATCTGGTAAATTATATCAATTTAGCTTTTTCACAAAAGATAGTTAAACAAGAAAAAGCTGCTGATACAAAACATAGAATAGAATAGAATAGAATACTCTTTATTATGTACACCATAAAAATTACAGATATAAATGTAGAACTGTTACATAGGGTGTCACAATGGGCGGTCTTATCGGTCTTATGGGTCTTGAGACTTCATGGTCACATTAACTGGAAAAAAAAGAAAAATTATTTAAAAAAAAAGACCTACTGCAAAAACACATAACTGAAAAAAGAAAAACAAGCATCATAATCTATTGAATTTTGGGATCGCAGGCGAGGACAAACCAAAGTTACACCACATTTCAGGTGGTCTGTGTCCGCCTGCGATACTCAAATTCTATAGTTATAAGCTTATTTTTCTCTTCGTCAGGTTTATTTTTATTTTGTATCACATTACTAGCTTTTAGTCGATACCAATATTGTAGTAATTTATTTAAAAAAAACCTTCCTCTCCCTTTTTTTTGTACTCACAGATGCAATATATAAATTTTATATAGCCTATATCACTCCCACAGTTAAGGTGAATCTAACGATACCTTATAATTATGCTAAAATCCATCAAGCCGTTTAAGCTACAGAGCGTGCCAAAGAAATAGACATACATACATACTCTCGAAAAACATCACCCTCCTTCTGAGGACACTCTTTCTAATAACTCCTTTAGAACTAAACCGTACTCCATATTAACATAATTGCATCGTCTTCGTTCAACTCTTATTCACTTCTTGTTTTCAGGTTGCCCTCCAGAGAAAATAGCAGTAGGTGTACCATTCTACGGCAGAACATATTTATTGACAAATGCTAACGATAGTGGTGTGAGAGCCCCATCGTCCGGGGAAGGTATAAGTGGACCCTTTACTGCTACAAATGGCTATATAGGATACAACGAAGTAAGTAAGGGTTTCAACTAACTTAGCCTGCTTGGTGGTAAAAAACTAGGTTGCCAAGCCAAATTATACCTAAGTTTGCTATAGAATTAAGTAGTCTTTGCTTGCTCTTCGAGTCCAGTACAATAATGCATTCAGGATGCTTTTGGGGCTGCCACGCTTCTGTAGTGCCTCAGGGATCTTCGTGGGCGCCCAGACTGATAGTTTCGCTGCAATCAGGCGCAAGCGAGCAGCGTCCTTGTTGCGCATGATGCGTGCCAGTACCAACAGTCACCTGAGTGTCATTGCCAACAAACTAGATTGCCCTTTCATCTGGTACTTAAGTCAGCTACGTGCTCGTGTAAATATTGGTAATGGTGCCGATTCCCTTGTTCACAAACTAAACAAAATTTAAGTACAGTGCATCTTTTTCTTTCTGTTTCATTAAGAAAAGGACAGAAGATAAATTTTAGTTTCGTCCTGTCAAATTAATCAGCGCTTGACGTAAATTGACGTATTTTAGGCGGCAAGTTTTTAATCACGTCTAAACTTGTATGGAGTAGTGACAGGCGCTGATTAATTTGACAGGACTAAACTAAAATTTATCTTCTGTCCTTTTCTTAATGAAATATAAAGAAAAAGATGCACTTAACTTAAATTTTGTTTAGTTTGTGAACAACGGAATCGGCACCAATGTCTACTAACATAGTTCTAAGTTTTTTTTTATGTTACTGACATCTTTGTATTGTATTTGTGTGCTAACATAGTCTTTAAGTGGTCATGTGCTAACTTATTCAGTTATGGAATTCTATTCTGAAATAAAGAGTTTATTATTATTATTATTTACTTAATTCTATAGCAAACTTAGGACTTCACTAACAGACCTAGAAACAATATTATTATTAACCAATAAACCCACAACTTTGAACTTATAACCTTTCATCAACCATCAAAACGGGCATAAGATATTCCAATCAACATCAAGCTCCACAGAGTTATGCCTATCTGCTAACGTTATCATCCCTACTTCAATCACGGATAAAACCGACTAAAACATTCCTCAGTAGAAATTATAAGTTCAAATACAGTTTTAACCAAGTTATCCATTACAACCGTAATTTCAAACGAAGCAAAAATTGCAACAACAGCAATAAAAAACTTTCCTTCTACAATACCGGGTCAAAGTATCTTCATACATATGTGGTTGAACATCAAAACAATAACCAAGTACATTTGCAGCTTCCAGAACTGTACTATGATGTGGTTCTACTATTAAACTAGGAAGAAAGCGCGGCAACACACCCCACTCACATCAAACTTATTCCTTTATAAGAACAACTGACACCCAAGTTTGAAAACTTTGTCCAACTCAAAGCTGCAGATGGCATAAATTAAATTTTGGTGTGCGTTTCACAAGGATGGCTAGAATTACCTTTGTCGAGCAATCAAGATTGTTCAGTATGTATTTTACTTGGATTTATTCTGACTTTACTTGCCACTGACATAGATATTCATTTCTATTTTCGGTTTATACGAGTAGAAACACGTAATAAATGTTCTGTGATCCGTATTTCTCTATCGCATTTACAAACACGACTATCACACACTTTGAATTAACTAGGCTCAAATGACGTCTGAGTTATCACTTCCTGGTTCGATCTGATCTGATAGAATCAAGTTTTTCTATCAGAACAGTCAGCTGTGCTGCTGGGGAGTTTGTTGCGCCACTTCTTCTTCCCAGCTAAAGCACTAGGAAGTGGTGAAGGATCGACGTTTTGACGTTTCGTTGTCTTATGTAATTTTGTCGTTCGAAAAGTGCTGATCCTCAGCCTAATTTGAATAAATGACTTTTGAATTTTGATCCTAGCACTACACAAATATTTGAGTACGTAGACGATTTATCTTAATTGGATATTATATGCATATGAATTTTGAAACAACTCAGCATCTAACTTTTCCCGAATATATCGAGGTTGGATTCCGGTCTAACTGAACGCAATTGAATACCAGTTTTTACATGAAGCGAGCGGCCTATCTTTCCTCCACAACCCAGTTATTGGGTTAGAAACCCTTGCTAGTTGTCAGACTTTCGGGTCGCTGATTACCCGTAATAACAATAAAATTGTTTTTGTAGTGTTATTTGCCTCTTGGGTTTTTTTAAACAAACAAAACCTTATATTTCAGTTCTGCTACAAACTTCAAACCGAATCCTGGACCGAAAGCTTCGACTCCCTAGCTAAAGTACCCTATGCCGTCCAGGATAAAAACTGGGTCTCCTACGACGACGCCAAATCGATTACTGCCAAAATCGAATACGCAAAACAGTTTAACATCACTAAAATTATGATGTGGAGTATTGAGACAGATGACTTCCATGGAGTGTGTGGGGATGGGGTCAACCCTTTGCTACACGCTATCAATGACGCTCTAGGTACCGGATCAATTGAAAATGGCGCAACTGATTCTTCATCTTCTAGCAATGTTACTTCTTTTTTATTTAATTTTTTTGTCTCTTTATTTGTTTATAGAGGCTTTTACGCATAGCGTATGTAATCCTCATCGTATCCTAAGCAATTGCACTTTCACAAGACATGACCCATTAATTTGAACAAACCCTTCGCATCGTCGCCATTGGGTTGGGATAAAATTGTATGAAATATACCTACATCAGTTCTGTTCAAATTCAGGGAACTAACTAAATTATTTCTACTGGACTCATTTCATCAATAAAGGTCCTCAACAACTCAACATTCCTCACAATTGGGTGAAGCGATTTTCTTTATCATGAAGACAAATTTTTTGCATGGAATGTGTCTAGATTGAGTCTAAGAGCAGTAACAATCAGCTTTCTACTAACATCACTATTCAACTATTCATGAACCAGGACATACGAAGAGGTTCACACTGTATGGTTTTATACCATAAACCCTTCTCTAATTACCGTTTATTAATATATTCTTTCAATAACCATAGCATATATTTTTAAATTTAGGTAAAAATTCTGAATAATCTAACATAATAATCGTTTCTCTCCATTCCTAGCCGCCAATTTCGCCAACGTGTCAGCCTCTTCATTGCCCCGCAGCCCAATATGCGATGGAATCCATTGCAATCTCAGTTGGATGCCTTTTAAAGTAATTTCATCAATTTTATATAAAATAACATAAGCTATCGATGTACCTCTGTGACCAGAGGCGCATCGAGCTATATGTTGTAATACTTGTAATGAAGCTTTGCTGTCTGTAAAAATGACTACATTTTTATGTCCACAATGATTAATTATATAAGTCAAAGCTTCTGAGATCGCAATGAGTTCCAACGTCATAATGGATGTAGGTTCACTTATTCTAAAACAATTTATTATCCTGAGTGCTTGAGACAGATGACAGAAGAGACTTAAATGTGCCGTGCATCTCACTAGCGGATAAGCCCTTGAAGCGAGTCTCAAAATTTTAGTACCTGGGTCACTGGGTCACCGAGGACTTATGTGATGATTTAGACATAGAGAGGGAGCGCAGGGCGCTGACTGTTCGAAGTAATATGCTGGCCCGCAGGTTTGCACGGTGTAGTTGTGAGGTTAAAATGACGCTTTTTCGAGCCTATTGTCAGACTTTTTACACCTGCAGCCTCTGGGTCAAGTATACGCAGAAGGCATACAGCGCCCTGCGTGTACAATATAATAATGTCTTCAGAATGCTCGTGGGGCTACCGCGGTTTTGTAGCGCTTCGGGTATGTTTACCGATGCGAGGGTAGATGATTTCTACGCCATTATTCGGAAGCGAAGCGCTTCTCTCCGGCAAAGAACATGTTTTAGCTCCCACAGCATGTTGAGGGCATTGAGTGACCGGTGGGACTGCCCGATGCTTGGCCGATGGGTGAGACTGCACACACAGGTCGGCTCGAAATAGGACGGGCATCTTGTTTTGTTTATTTTATTTTTGTTATGTTGTATGTTATTGTTTGTTGTTTGATTATGTGTTTAATATTACTAACACTATGGACTTCAAGGTCTGCAAATAAATAAATTATTATTATTGTTATTATGTTTATAATATGCGGATCCATGACCTTCTACACTTTTCAACCCATCTGTAAATATGTAAAACTAACCACTATACTTTGTATATAATTCACTAATAATTTCATATTTTAATAAATTACTATCGTATGAACATTTAGATTTTTTAATTGACTCAAAATTTACTTCCATTATTTCATTTACATTAATATTAGTTATCCATGTTCGTGAAGTATACATACATTAATAATGGATAGGAAGAAGCTATCTGCAATTCTTTAACCTCATTCATAATTGATACTAATAAAGGAGTGTTTTTATTTTTACAATAACAATTTTGTCGAAGAGCGTAGAGATCCTCTATTAACTGGCAACTCAAATTATTTTCTATAGCCTTTGACTTTAGACATAATTTATATGCTAAATATTTCCTTCGCAAGTACAGTGGAACTACACAAAGCTCCATTTCCATAACGTGAATCGGTGAAGTTTTTATAAAACCTCCTATTATCCTCATAGCCTGATTTTGAACTTTGTCTAATTTGTCTATTATATATGGCATTTTGCGCTCGCATCATATAAATAGCAGTTATAGTCTATGCGACTTCTAATTAGTGCAATATATATACGTGTTAGGTGTCTAGGATGTAAACCCCAGGAAGCACCCGCCAAAACCTTAAGTAAACTAAGACTCCTTTCCCTAGTTGCTTTTTCCGTTGGCATTTAGTTGGGCCACCTTCAGAGGTATGTGGCCCAACCAAACGCCAAAAAAATGCTACTAGGGTTGCACCTTTTCAACAGTCAAGTTAATGTATTTACTCCAGCGCAACGATCTGTTCAACTACATACTCAAATATTTGTAATTTTCTACTATCTGTAAATTGTCCTTATCTAATTTAAGTTCTATTTGTAACCTTCTAAAACCTCTACTAAAAATACATACCTTCGATTTGTCGACTGATAATTGTAAACTCATTTCATCCAGAATGAGACAAAATGCATTTAACGCTGTTTGAATGCTGAATACCAGTTTTTACATGAAGCGAGCGGCCTATCTTTCCTCCACAACCCAGTTATTAGGTTAGAAACCCTTGCTAGTTGTCATACTTTCGGGTTGCTGTTTATCCGTAACAACAATAAAAAAAAATTGTAGTTTTATTTGCATCATGTTTTTTTTTTTTTTTAAACAAACTGAACCTTATGTTTCAGTTCTGCTACAAACTTCAAACCGAATCCTGGACCGAACTCTTCGACTCCCTAGCTAAAATACCCTATGCCGTCCAGGATAAAAACTGGGTCTCTTACGACGACGCCAAATCGATTACTGCCAAAATTAAATACGCAAAACAGTTTAACATCACTAAAATTATGATGTGGAGTATTGAAACAGATGACTTCCATGGAACGTGTGGGGATGGGGTCAACCCTTTGCTAAACGCTATCAATGACGCTCTAGGTACCGGATCAATTGAAAATGGTGCAACTGATTCTTCTTCTTCTAGCAATGTTGCTTCTAGTAATGTTACTTCTAGTAATGTTACTTCTAGTAATGTTACTTCTAGTAATGTTGCTTCTAGTACTACTACAGAGTCTACTACTGTTGCACCAAATTCAGTTTGTAAGGCAGAAGGTTACGCACCAAAGCCCGGAGACTGTTCCAGATTTTTATATTGCATGAAAGATTCTACGGGTAGGTTCATACCTACGGAGTTCAAATGCCCCGCTAATCTGTACTGGGATCAAACTTTATTGGGTTGCAATTATCCGTCTATGGTCGCATGTAAATAATAAGTGACGTTATTTTACTTATTTATAATTAATGGTTTAATAAAATAGTACTTTTTATAATGTTTATGTCTTATTTTTGCATCTTTCTTGAGATGTAAAACATATCGTTCAATTAACCAATAACAAGTGGTCCTCTTAACGATGCGTTGTCTGTTCTTATTTTTTTTGTCTTAAAAGTCGTTTAAGAGACTGTGAAGGTATATCAAAATGCTTTTTTTGTTGTGCAACAAAATATTTTTTTCAAAATTTCTCATAACCAGTAATAAAGTTTCTTTGAAATTCGCCAGCGGTGTTTGCTACCGAATGCATTCCGAGTTATAAAACTGTCATCTTCATACGATACTCGAGGTGTTCACGAAATGCTCGAAAAGGTGAAAATGTACAACAGAGTTTAGTATATGAGTAGGTATACCTTAGGAATGTTTTTATAAAAATCTTAGTATTATTCTACCAGAAACGAATACCATATCCAATATGTTATTGGGTTTTTCTTTTAAGAATTATTTTGTAACAGCCCGGAGATTGGAAGTTGGCGGTGCTGTAACGGCTAGGGCTAGACTGCGCAGGGCTAACGCCAGTTAACCCGCAGTTAACCTAACAGTTAACACTGTTAGGTTAGTATAGATAAATGTAAGAAACACATAATTAAGTAACGTTCATGTATATAATTTAAGTGTGTTGCCCGTGGTACTACCAGTATTACTACCAGAAGTACCACGGGTAAAAAAAAACCCGTAGTACTACCAAGCGATCCAGTAGTACCATGGCAAGTTTTTTTTTACCCGTACAATTTGCCTGCGAGTGGATAATTACACAATGGTAAAAACATTTCTGCGGCAGATTGTATAATTCGTCATTTTGAACTGAGTGAAATAGGTTAGGTTAGGTTGAAGCTGTGACCAACCGCGCGCGAGCCGAGCGAGCGTAGCGAGCGGTGCCGCGGTAGCGGCCGGCGAGCGCTACTTCCAAGTTACTCGCAGGAATATTTTTACTATTGTCTAATTATCCATGTTTTCACAATATCCCTAGGGTTTTCGCGGAGTAAACTATGAAATGTGGGCTACCAGTAGTACGTGGTACTTCTGGTAGTAATACTGGTAGTACGACGGGCAACAAACGATATTTTTTACTGTAGTAGGCAAGATCGCGGGTAAAGTCAATCAATTTGTACTGTTCTGAGCACTATCAAACTTAAGACTAGGTAAGTTTTTTTTTTATTATTAATCAAAAATCTTTTTACAATAATTTGTTGACGTTTAAACATACCACGCGGGTTTAACAGTGGTATGGCCAGGCACGGCAACTCGGTGCCTCTAAATATTAATAATACATTAATTAACAAGTATGTAGGTAGGTTGGTACGGTGGCCAGCACATCAGGCCACACGAAACCGTCAAATCTCTCCAAACGATTTCAAACCTTAAAATGATGGTGGTTAAGTTCAAAATCGAATGAGAAAATCCGATCATCATCATCATTTCAGCCGAAAGACGTTCACTGCTGGACATAGGCCTCCCCCAATTGTGCTTCCCGCATCCAGAGGGTTCCTGCGGCATTCATAAGGTCATCGATCCACCTTGTCGGAGGCCTTCCAACGCTACGTCTTCCGGTACGCGGTCGCCATTCCAAAACCTTTCGGCCCCATCGGCCATCTATTCTGCGCGCAACGTGCCCTGCCCATTGCCACTTAAGTTTGGCAATTCTTCGAGCTATGTCGGTTACCTTGGTTCTCCTGCGGATCTCCTCATTTCTGATTCGATCACGTAGGGAAACTACAAGCATAGCCCTCTCCATTGCCCTTTGCGTGACTTTTAGCCTTCTAACAAGACCCATTGTGAGTGACCACGTTTCAGTGCCATATGTCAAAAATGTATGTATGTGTGTATGTATGTTTCATATGCCGTATGTGAAAACCCGACAGTCTGTGGTAACCTGATGCGATGAGCCTGATGTGGTACCGTGTGTGTAGGATACCGTCCTTAGCAACACGTGGCAAACGTGGTGCGCCTATCAGCACAAGCTCAACAGGCAACCATAATGGGTCTTCGCAGAGCCACAGGTAGCAAGCGTCGTTAGCAGGCCTTAGGACACGGAACGCGATTCAACAACGCATGCTTTCGGTTTGCCGTCACATCGGACTATGAGAGTAACGGAGTGTATGGGCATCATACAAGCGGCGAAGCCAGGAGAGTCACGGACACCCATATTCGCATACTCTCCAACAGTGCTTCAGTTCTCCAATCCTTAGGGAAAAGATATAATACCTCGAAACTAATACTAGAATGTCACAATGCACTAGAACTAGCAACGGGGGCACCGTTGCTAGTTCTACCGCAACACAGTGACACTACAATGGATAAAAGGACACAGCGGATCTCTGGGTTACGACGTCAGCTGACGAACTAGCAAAAAGGGCATCCAGCACGTCAGTCTGTGGACCCAAGCCTGTCATACCCATCCCCTTTAACCAATTACGCAGGTGGCTACAGGATTTCACCCACACACAAGCGGAGAACTGGTGGACCTCGACACCGGGCTGCAGGCAGTCCAGAGAGGCTATGCCATCCTTGGATGGTAGGCTGACCAGTCGCCTTTTACGCCTGGACAGGAGCGGTCTGCGCCTGATGACGGGATCATCACGGGACACTGCTCGCTAAACAAACATTTCCACACAATAGGGATTACGGACAGCCCTCTGTGCAGGGCCTACATGGAGGCGGATGAAACCGTTGCGCATGTGCTATTCGAATGCACAGGCGTCACCCAGATCAGAACAGAAACCCTCGGGGAACCCAGATCCTTTACCGATGCTCTGAACAGACCAGGGCTGTCAAGTCTGCTATTACAATAGTGTCAGAAAGGTGTCGCCATTGTGAGTATTTGACAGTGTTTGTATGGCAAATCTGTCAAAAACTCACAATGAAGAGACCATTCTGACACTATTGTAATAGCAGACTTGAGGCCCAGGAGACGTGATTAGCTTCTGGAAGGAGGTGGGCTGGTTGGAATAACCACAGATGGCCGCTATGGCCCACGCACAATGGTCCATCTTAAGGACTAAGTGCGGAAACCAAACCCTCTAACATAGAACATAGAGAGTAACGGAAGAGAAAATGCACTTGTCTGCGCACACACTTGAGCACTATAATAACTTCAGTGCCGAAGGCAAGTCTCCACTGAGATTAGTCGCCATGGCCAAAATTCGGTATGGAGGGCTATTAGGTACTGTATTTGCATCTACAAATTATGATACATACATTTTGAATGCTTTAACCCTTCATATGCCGGAACGTAGATCTACGCGAGACACAATGGGTTTTTAATTGTGTCTCTAATTACGACATACGAGAGGTTAATAGAAATCAAGGCATATTCGATTGCTTTCATTGTGCAATTGACAGAAAAGATTGTAAAAGAAAGATGAACTAGAAAGAATAACTGCTCGACTGAGAATTCTTTCTTTCTTCACTCTTTCTTTTTTTTTAAACGTTGCCCACACTAGGAATTTTTTCTGTATTGTGGGTGCGTTTACAAACATTTAAACTCACATACACTAACAGCCAGACCAGGAACAACTACTTGTACGTCATATAAATATTTGTTAAGGTAAGAGAAAGGCGCCTGTGTCTGTAACACAGTTTATACTAGCACAGACACAGACGTTCACTCTGTCTCAAAAAATGCATATCGTTGTACTTCTCAAAATAGCGTTTTATTTTTTCTTTATATTTGATTGAGATGGACAAATTGTATTTGGCATTTTTGACAAATAAAGATTATTATTATTATTTTATTTTTACATGTTTAAATATCTCGGGACCCTGGGGTCCCGGACCTTTGGAAGGCGTACGAGGGGCCGAAGCCAACTCGCAGAGACCCGTTAGACGCTTTTTAATTAAATGGGCACCAAACGACGATTATCCCTTTACGCACTATACAACTGCTCCCAAGGACAACCCCCGGTTGGTGTAGGACTATTGCAGGATATGAAAACAAAAGTATTGGACTATGGGTTTGGGTGGTTAAAATGGACTGGTTACCTAAAACTATAGAAGGACTATGGCCCCTGCCTGATCAATGTTTTATTATACACGGATAAAATAGCAGAGGGTAACTTGCACACTCAATAATGGGCCCCCGAAAACGGTCGCTAGTACATAGTGACGTAGCGCCAAGGGAGCAACATATTCAGAGGTGCTCGAGGAGTGGAGAGGTATTCCACGGCTCTCAGAATAATCCCAGAGCCCGGAAGATGGTCAAGATCTCTACAAGCACTTACTGGAATACTTCCTTCCTCTGAGCACGTTTGCTCTTGCGAATCTTCACTCAAGCCGGCCAATAAAGGCAAGAATGAGATGGGAACTCAGTTCCTCGTCAGTGTTCACTCCAGCCGGCCAATAAAGGCAAGCCAGAGATGAGGAACATGACTTCTCCCGGGAGATAGGGTCCGTGGGGTCGCAACTGCCCAACAGCTCGCCACATGCTGCCCTGCGGGTTTCTGTATCCCTCTTTATTATTATTGTTCCGTGCGGGAATCGAACCCACGACACGCAGCGCAGTAGTCAATCGCTTAACCACTGCGACAACCGTGCCGTAAAAAAAAATTGCTTGGATAAAGGTATTAGCGACACTAATTCTTGTTCTTCTAAGCGTAACGATGGCAAACAGTTCTTAGAATAATTATGTTAGGCCCAAAATTCAGTAACGTGAACTGCACCTACTAACGTAGTCAAAGTCATCAAGTGCACAGGTAAAATGCGGCGCAAGATGAAAGGGAGCCATTGTCTGTGGGAAGACGCTGCATACGCACTTGATATCTGAGCCATCCTTAGACCCACATTTGTGAAGATAGTCTTTGCTCAGGCCGACTTGTGTTCGATGTCTAATAAGAGATTTCTATGTCACTTATGGTAACGCGTGCCACCTGAGCACGTGTTACTAAATACCACAACTTATGTTTAAACTATAGCTAGCCAACTTCGAAAAATATCTAGGTTCTAGCCGTCAAAATGATCACAGTAATATTATAAAGGTGAAAGTTTGTGAGTGTGTGTGTATGTTTGTCTCTTCTTCACGCTCAAACGGCTGGACCAATTTTGATAAAGTGTTGTATGGAGGTAGCTGACACCCTGGATTAACATATAGGCTACTTTTTATCCCGATATTCCCACGGGATCGACACTTATACGGGTGAAACCTCGGGGCGCAGCTAGTATTCCATAATTTAAGGAAAAATGAGTCTGTTCGTCTTTAATAACATTCCCTACAATGTAAGATCATTGCTGAATCGTCCGACAACTCCGCTGCGAATATAACTTCTGATGTAATGCGTCACCACATTGTAGACTCGTCGTCTCTTTGGTAAACAAGTAAGATTTGTGTGTTCGTTCAGGTAAGTTAATACTTTTGTTTTATGAATTAGAGTAGGATAGATAGAGGGAGAGAAAGAGAGCCGAGTGGAGTAGGTACAGCTTCTGAAGACACTCCTTAATTACCACTAATTGGTAAAACAAACGTTATCACGTAAGATATTGCCATCGTAATAGACATCGCTTGTCTAGTAGACTTGTTCAGACTATTATTAGAAAAAAATGATTACAGTGTTCAAGAATACTTAGAGGATAAATCATTAATAATATAATAAAGTAAAAATAACCTTTAATTCCGCTACATGCAAAAACGACATAATTTCATTATTAATTATTATTATTACTACAATACAATCAATACAATACAATTAATTAACTATTATGCATTCATATTTTATTCTCTAATTCATAATTATTCATAATTATTAGTAGATTAGTAATAAAAGGTTTTGTTTTTGGAAATATTTGTACGCCATACTATGGCAGGGTATGCTGGAACCAATATTTGTAACATCTATTGTACCATAACCTAACAAATAAACAATTTTGATTTGATTTGATTTTGATTAGATCAGTGATCACAGTATATACTGTTGTTGTATCGTATAACTAGCAGACATAGCCTAATGGTGTGACCGTCGGACTGTCATGTCATAAGTCTCGAGTTCGAACCAAAGGCACGCACCTCTGAATTTTCGGATTCATGTGTGTATTGTATAATTATCAATTGCTTAAAAAATGGTGAAGGAAAACGTGGTGAGTTCGCCTGAGAGATATTTCTCGACGGCCATGTGTAGCCAAATCATAGGCCCATGGGCGGCGTAAAAACTTTGACACCGAGTTGTTAGTCACTTACCACACAAAAAAAAGAAAAAGAAGTTGTATATTGACGCTACAAATGAACATTATGGTGTTTGCAAATGGGGCCGAAAGTTTCTGAAGTGGCGACCGCGTGCCGGAAGACTAAGCGTTGGAAGGCCTCCCACAAGGTGGAACGATGACCTACTACGATGATGACACAGACTACCAGCAGTATTGTGTCTCCTTCCCCCTTAATCCATCCAAAGATTGTCTTTAAAGTATCGCTTTTAGCGATAAGATCGCCCATTGTGTCACCCCTTGTAAAATGTCACCATTATGTTGTGAATATGATGTGTAAATTCTATAGATACCCAAAAGACGACCCTACAAAACAGGTCTAGTTAAATTTTAACATATCTGGTATATGTCCCACCACCTATCCTGCACTCTGGGCCCCAAAAAATGCAACCACAGCGACATCTGCGCTGCCACCGATAATGACGTGGAAATGTCGAAGATTTGGGCCAACAAAATTTAATAAACTGGCATGCCATCATCACGACGAAGACTAAGAATATATCTGGTTCTGAATCCCCTAGCTACAACGATTCAAGTCAACCAAAAAAATACAATTTACGCAGAGAATTCGACGAAACACACCAAAAATGACAGTAAAATGATACCCAGAAAGAACTCGCCGGTAACGCTAGTAAGCTACAAATATCAAGTAATATGTTTTCCCGTTTTCCCCGTCTTTTCCAGTCCGACATGAATATATTTAAGGAAAATTATGTAGCTCATTCGAGAAAGGTAATACCCATCGGCTTGGCGACCTACCTATGCGAGATTTTTGTCACAGACAATATGTTACACTCCTTTATATTTTTGGAGAATATGCGAGGGGTTACGGCATCAAATAACCCTCCTTATTATTGTAGCTATAAAAGACAATTTGTAATGTCTGTATTATTTCTGTAATGGTTTGAATTTATGCTTAAGACTGTTGTCTAGTTGAGTTGGTATTTTCTAATAGGCTTTCGAGGATTAAGAGATTTCTAGAAAGTCTGAGCTTCGGATTAGGCCTTTAGCTTTGTCTTCATTACATAACATCACTCCCGTATTCCCCGAAGGGTTAAGCGGAGGTGTACACCAACATTTCACCAGATATTTTTAAGCCCCATAGGGGCGAGTCTATTGCAAAATCGGGCACAAATGCAGATTCCGAGCTATTACTGAGAGATTCCAGATAGAAAGCCCCAATAACACTTTGCCGGACCCGGGAATCGAACCCAGAATCTCATGTTTAGCAGTAGCTTACAACCATTAGACCTAGTTTGCCCTTCTGTTAGAACCAAAACTGCCCCGGCCAGTCGAAACTATTTGAGTCTGAGTGGCCGCCTTTATAATGCAGTTAACAAAACATGTAACATATATCCTCTTCCAAAATATAAGTGTAAGACTGTACTTAACAAATATCTACAAGGTTAAGACCTTACGACGACACTGAAAGACTGTTCGCCAGGGAATCATAATTAATAAACGCTACAACACACACACACACACACACCCTCACTCACACACCTACACACACATCACATATACCTCAATTTATTTATATTCTTGCAAGCCTTAAAATAATAATAAATACTTAAATTATTTTCAATCTGATTATATTCAATTAAATTCTATTTTTAATATTTTAATTAAACTTAAATAAGCGCAACTTAATTTGTACCAGAACTATTTGTATCATTATATTATTATATAGCAAATCATATGTCACGGTTTAGCTTGTAGGAGGGAGGCGCCGGTGTCTGTCACACAGTTTATACTAGCATAGACATCGTCGTTAACATCTTTAAAACGGCTGACCGGCTGTCGCTGAAAACCAGCGCTGGGGCTCTGTCTTGCATAGGGTTGCAGCATAATGCTGAGCGACAGCCGTTTTGCGTGGATGTGACGCATTTTTCCCCCATAGTTCTCAAATTATTATTTTTTGTGTTTATGTTCTTTATTGCGTCATGTTTACCGCAAATAAACGTTTTTTCTTTCTTTCTTTTCTTTCTTTCAAAACATTCAAAACTCTGTACATTGTGTTTTTGTTTAGGATAGATGAGTTGTACCCACTAATGTTAATAAAAAAAAAATATAATTATTAATTATTATTAGTCCTACGAGGGCTGTTGCTTGCTTGGCGGCTTGTGTTCATTATACCAGTATTACAATAATGAGTATCGCGTATGAATTCGCCGCTAAAGGCGCTAATGTAGTATGAGGTCTCCGAAATGTCAAATGTCATTGTTTGTGGGCGGACTACGCGGGTTTATTTCAAATTAGATTAATGTTGTGAATATTTTGAATTATCTGAGATTAACTGAATGTCAATGAGTGCTTTGAGACAGTTTCATCCTTCGGAAACTTATGTCCTCCAAACAAAACGGGACTGCGCAACATTACAGCATGCTCGATATTTTTACGGTACGGTTTTAAGGTATATTAAATGTGATCCATACCAATATTATTAATGTGAAAGTAACTCTGTCTGTCTGTCTGTCTATCTGTCTGTATGTTACGTTTTCACGCCTAAACCGCAGAACCGATCGGCATGAAATTTGGCAGAAATATAGCCTGGGATATGGAGAAGGACATAGGCTACTTTTTAACGCGATAAACGACATCTCCGCGGGCAAAGCCGCGGGCAAAAGCTAGTTTAAATATAAACTTTGTTTTCACGCAAGTTACCATTCGTTTTTAGTAGGCTGTGGAGCGTCTATGGAAATAGCAGCAGAATGAGGGCTACCGTTTTTGTGCTCACCAGTTGGTGCCACTGTCGACATGTAAAATGGTAGCCCTCATTCCGCTGCTATGTCAATATAAACAATAAACTTTGCTAACTATCATCATTATTTTAGCCGAAAGACTTCCACTGCTGGACATAGGCCTCCCCCAATTGGGGGAGGGGTTTGCCATAATCGCCACGCTTGGCAGGCGGGTTGGCGATCGCAGTATGGTGTTAAAAATGCATAGAGAATGCTGCTGCCCATTCTCTAGTAAGTCCATTAGTTGCCTTTTACGACACCCACGGGAGGGAATAGAGAGGTGCTATTCTTTACGTCTGGTACCACACAAACTATGCGAAATTAAAAATACTACCTCATTCAGTTTCAAAATACACCTATAGTAAATAAAATGCAGCAAAACACTGGCTATGATGACTCGGAACAATTAATATTACAAGACCTTGACCTGACACCGAATCAAACGAAGCACAATGGAAACAAACACGCAAACACCACACATACACCAGACATACATAAACATATACCATACCATACCTGAAATCACACCTCTCTGGTGTCCACTCTGAAATTCGTACCTCGAGCCCCAAGATACTGACTATTATAACTGACTAGTTTGGGGCTCACTGGCAAATTATATAGGAAAAGTTTTTAATAGTGTGCAAATTTTGACAAATTAAACTTAAACGTGTTTTAGTATACACCTTTTTCTTATTTTAATATGTCTTAGTACAAAAAAATGAAGTTATCGTTAACGAAAGATGTTTATTTTGAAACTGGTATAATGGATACTCGTCGCGCAACGCGCCGGCGCGGCGGCGCGGTTAGTGAAGCGGAACGCAATAGTAGGTACCTATCAGCTGTGCGCTCGCCCATTGATATTATTACGAATAGATGGTATCCATATTTTGCTGATTTCAAGAAAACCAAAAAAAAAGGTATTGAGCAAATAATGCAAATAATATGTTCTATAACTGATACTGAACCACCAAAAAAATTTGCTCACTGGTTAAAACCTAGCCTGTATATTGTAACCAATATAGTTGTAGGTATTATTACGGCAAAAGAACTTTTAGCTACAATGCAGGCTACTCTGGGACTTCTTTACACCTCAAATATTCACAATTTGTATGCAAAAGTGTAAACCCGACTTGGCTTGAAAATAACACTGTGCTGTGGGTCATAGCATCATGCTGAGTGGAAGCCTTTTAGTCCCAGACGCGACGTGCAACTGTTGACTATTTCTGTTCTGTGCTCGTGATTATAGATCTATTTTGTTTTTATTTTTCTTTATTATTCGAGTTAAATATCTTTTTTACACACTTGTTTCTGTGGCAAATAAACCTATTTTACTTTCTTTCTTTTCTTTACTTACTTCTTAATTTATTTCTAGTTACACAATTTATCTAATTACCTACAATATTTTCTTTTATTCGCAACATATTTCGGCTGATCTACATCCAATAGATTGGCCCGATTCAATCCCATTTGGCTTCCCCTAGTAATATTAGTTCTTGACATTGCGAATTCAGCGATTTATTCCGAACATAATATTCTCTTATTATTTAAGCGAAAGGTACTGACTGTTACGCAGAGCTTCGCTTACAGTAAATCGAATATGGTTACCTTTTACTATCTAAAGCTAGGGTTCCCTAAAGCTGCGGTCCCACGGCCTGGTTACCGGCATCGGTTATCTGAGAGGCCGCGCCAGGCGTTGCCACGCATGTCGAGGCTTGTCGCAGCCTATTGAAACCGTGCACCTAGCTACTGATATTTCATAAGTGCCCATGTAGGTTTATGTGAAATAAAATATTCTGATTGATGATTGATTGATTGACTGCCGAGCATTCCCATGGCGTGTGTCGGCCTGGTGCGGCCGCTATTCCAACATTTCAAGTGATATGGAGCGCATGGCTGTAAGTGCAGCCGCTGTGGTTTTGTTCAGTGGTCAACATTTGATAAACAAAGCAAAAATTCGGAATCAACTTTTTTCCTCTCTGTATTTTATAATTGGAGACCTGTAATTGGCTTTCAGACTATTGTACTGTCCTTGATCTGTTTGTTTTAGCTGTAAGTCTCCCATGTCATTTAAATAAATAAATAAAAAGAAAGCAGAAGGAAAGCATTCGTAGAGGCCGCGACAGGTGCCCTTGCACCGCGCCACACCGCGCCAACGACTCCCGACGGATCGGACGGACGACGACAGGCCACCGCAGGCCTTATCGGATACGACGGCTCCCACGGCCTTTCGGCCTGGCCTTCAAGAAAGCTGGCCGTGGGACCGCCGCATAAGACTGCGATGGCCGCCACATAGCGTTCGCAATTTACTGCCGAATGACGACGCTGAAACGTTATTTTCAAAGTCCAATCAAATTAAATTTATTTATTACTAGCTGCGCCCCGCGGTGTCACCCGCATAAGTGTTGATTCCGTGGGAATATCTGGATAAAATGTAGCCTATATGTTAATCCAGGGTGTCAGCTACCTCCATATAACATTTTATCAAAATTGGTCCAGCCGTTTGAGCGTGAAGAAGAGACAAACATAAACACACACTCACAAACTTTCGCCTTTATAATATTACGAGTAGTGTGATATACATGTGACTCAAGATGGCTGGAAATTTTTTCAGAATAGCTCGCATTTAACTAGGTCAGTAGGGCACTTTATGTGACGGCTAAAAACCCTTATTTCAGAATTTATGACGCTACAGAATCTTAGATAAATCGATCGAAAACGTGTCCAGCCAGCTTGAAAAACCACTTTTCGCTGGTCTCTCAATCTCGGTAACGGAAGTGATTTTGACGACTTTTTGCATATCAGCGGGCGTCACATACATTTGTGACAGGCATCGAGCTAAAAGTTTTGTGATACGTACAGCAGTTTAGTAGAAAATAGCGAAAATCTGTGTCCAGCCAGCTTGAATTTACGTATAAAACTTTTGGCTGGCAATCTCAATAACGAGAGCATTTTCTAATATGGTTCCTTTACCAACATCATCCGTCACAAAATTTTGAACACATTTCAAAGACCGTACACATTAAGTTTTTATTGATTTCTCGTAAACCCTAACATGTGACGCCATAAATCAAACGTTATTACTGTCACAAATTGCGTCACTAAATGTTAGTAAAGGAACCATATTCGAAAAAACTCCCGTTATTGAGATTCGGAAGTGCCAGCCAAAAGCCGAAGTATATAATTATATGTGAAGATGATGTACCTAGTATGATGGCTAGGGATCAAACACCAGTCAAATCATTTCGTCTGCATGAGTGACGTCTTCGAACAAAGTAAATAAGACAACACAGTATCCTGGAATCATTAGGCCGACACCACTTAATCCGAGGCGCCACGCACAACAACACAGCCTTCTCCGTCACTGAGCTCCTCAAAACTCACTCACTGCGTCATAAGTTGTCGCAAACTCTGGAACACCACTACTAGGGCACTTATTTTGTAAGCGTAAATATTTAACTGATACTCTAAAAACATTTTGCACTTCTAATGATGCGCTCTTTTTTATGGTTCCGTAGTCAACAAGGAACTCATTAATCATTATAGTTTCGCCATGTGCATCTGTCTGTCTGTCTGTCCGTGGCTTAGCTCAGAGACTCTTAGTACTAGAAACCTGTAATTTGGCATGGGTCGCCGACAAAGTGGTCAAAAAAAAACTTGAAACATATTTTTTAGGGTACCTCCCCTACACGTAAAGTGGGGATGATATTTTTTTTTGCTCGTCTTTAACAGTGTGGGGTATCGTTGGATAGGCCGTTCAAAAATATTTCGGGTTTATGAAGTTTAACAAAAAAGGAGCGGTTTGTGGCTAAGTAATAACAGTCGCACGGATCGATCGATCAGGTTCAGCTACGCTTGTCGTGATTGGTCCGTGGATGGGTGACCATCTTTACATACCAAGACCCCTCTGTGCCTCGGAAAGCACGTTTATAAGCCGTTGGTCCCGGCTGTCATTCGTGGATCTTTGACAGTCGTTACGGGTCGTCCGAAGCCCGAAAGTCTGACAACCAGTCTTAGCAAGGGGTATCGTATTACCCAATAACTGGGTTGTGGAGGTCAGATTGGCAGTCGCTACATGTACCTATAGAATACTGTTATTCAGCTGGACATTCCGATTGGACTGGAAGTTGACCCCAACATAGCTGGGAAAAGACTAGACAGATTATGAGACTCTAGACTTATAAATTACCTCTCTGTTAGCGCGGGAAGTAAATAAAAGAGTGAACTGTATAAACAGGCAATGGTTTAATGTCGTCTTAATATAACAAATTATAAATTTCCTGGATAAACAGTAATTATTTAATTGGAGAGGAATTTCGTCCGTCGCGTTGGAGTCCGTGGAAGCGAGCGGGCCGAAACGTGTCGTCGCCGTGCCGCGCCATAGCTTGCCGAAGACGCGTTGATCACGCACCATGTGCGTGCAGACCGCGCACAAGTCTGTTGTGTTGATTCCCAACACTCTCCAACTCTAAAATTATACCCGAAAATGACACCAACTAATTGACATGTCACTCTCCAAAAAAGATGAAGAAGTTACAATGTAAAGCAGACATCGGACGCAAGTGCGATTACCATTTTGGTTATGATCTTCCTAAAACATTAAAAGAATCCCACGTTTTACCCACTTTAATAAAATCTAATAGGGGATGCCTTAGGCTATGGACTCGAAGTAAGCGGGTACGGGGCGGCGGCGGCGGCGCGGCAACACAGATCCGGTCTCGAAGCCAGCAGGCAGATCGCGCGGAGCTAGAGTGGCGTAGTGTAGTGTTATGAGAAATTTGTGTCTTATTGTTCGCGAACGAAATGTCTGCGACGACAATATCTTTTTGATACAAATTTCATCGTAAAGTTAGATACACAACACTACGTCAATGACACGCGGGCACCGCTAGGCTGGCGCGCATCGCTCTTTCGCCGCTCCCCGCACCGCTGCCTTCGAGGCCAGCAGCAATATTCTGTAAAAAAAAGTCACCGTGAAAACACAGGTGAAGTGAGCTGTCATTCCATTGACACTGTGTATTGATGCTCACTTCACCTGAGTTTTTACGGTGAGTTTTTTACAGATTAGTTCGGCAGTTCCAAATAAATCTATGCATTGAAACGCGCCGCTCCCCGCGCCGATGCCGCCGCAACCCCGCGCCCGCTAACTTCGTGTCCGTAGCCTTAGAGCCGAGAACAACTTCATCTTGAGGGAATTTCGAATGATTCCACTGTTACTACGGCGTAGCTAGGGTTACGACGTCCGGCTACGTCAGCTACGCTGTCGTAGCAGGTAGACAGTTCGCTACGAGCTCGTCGTCGAGTCGAAAGTCATTTTATGTATTTCAGTTTTCTTTTGAACTTAGTTTTTTTTATGTTTCTGAGGCTGTCTTATTATTACTTCTTCTTTTTTAGGGTTCCGTAGTCAACAAGGAACCTTTATAGTTTCCGTCTGTCCGTCTGTCCGTCCCCAGCTTAGCTCAGAGACTCTTAGTTCTAGAAAGCTATAATTTGTTATGGATATACATATGAATCACGCCGACAAAGTGGTAAAATAAAATGATGAAAAAAATAGTTACTTAGGGTACCTCCTGTACATGTAAAGTGGGGATGTTTTTTTTTTTCGCCTACCCTTTGATGTGGGGTATAGTTGGGTGGGTCTTCCAAAAATATTCCGGGTTTGTGAAAATGATTTTTCGATTAAGGGATCTGTTTCTGAAATATTGGGCTTTAAAATGCAAATTTTTGTTAGAGTCAAGTGGTAGTCATACTGCCCCCAATACTTTTCCTGGGACGAGTTTGGTATGAACTTATAGTAAGTAGTATATAAATACCAGCTTATTAATGCCCCAATGCTGGGCAAAAACTTCTTCTCATGCAGCGAAAGCACGAGCGTTGATCACCACGCTTGCTCAAAACGGGTTAGCGATTTCATACTTATATCAACGACCAGCGACTTCGACCCACCGCGTCGAAGTCGCCCGCACTATTACTCCATTTTCGCTTTGCGTTCTTTTTCACTTTTTTGCTCGGTTCCTAAGGGTCTTAGCATGATGATAAATAGCCTATAACCTTCCTCAAAAATTGGGCTATTAAAAGCAAAAATATTTTTCCAAATCCGACTAGTAGTTCCAGAGATTAGCGCGTTCAAACAAACAAAATCTTCAGCTTTATTATTAGTTTATGAAGATAAGTTCATGTTTCCTCACGATTTTTACTTCACCGTTGAGAGAGCATGTCCTAGAACCAAAACTTTGAAGACATGTGACATCCAACCCGCACTGATCCCGCGTGGTAGATTACAGCCCACTCCCTCTCGTAGAGGAGGCCTTTATAATGGGAATATTATAATAATTATATATTATATAATATATTTTTACTATCCATACTAATATTATAAATGTGAAAGTAACTCTGTCTGTCTATCTGTCTGTCTGTCTGTATGTTACGTTTTCACGCCTAAACCGCTGAACCGATCGTCATGAAATTTGGCAGAGTTATAGTCTGGGATATGGAGAAGGACATAGGCTACTTTTTTGCGCGATAATCAACATCCACGCGGGCGGAGTCGCGGGCAAAAGCTAGTATAATATAATTATTATAATATTTGGATTGCAGTGGGAATATTATAGGCTGATTTTACTATAATTTACAAATGATCACTGATTTGAAGTATTTTGAAATAATATTGTACAATTATCAGTTTATGAGTTTATCGAGTAAACCAATAGTAGGGCCTTTTATACGTGGATCACGGAATTCCAAAACTCCACTCTCGCAAGTCGTGAACTCTTACAAATGCTTGTTTTATTGCCATCGCTTTTTTACTGGTGGCAACACCGCCTAAAAAGTTGTCAGAAGACAAATTTGTGGGACGTGATGCCTTTCCGTTATGTCATACAGTTGGTAACAAATAAGAATGCGTTGTGATACGCATTTAAAATTTTCCATTGTTATTATTAATGGTAGCATTTATTGGAGGAAGATATAATTATAATATATTATATTAATTTTTATATTATTTTTTATTTTCTGTGATTAATATAAATTTAACTCACACACTTATTATATGTTAATTTTTTTTTTTTGAAAATCATATACACTGTTTGTAAATATGTGAGCACCATGTACCTATCGCATTTATGAATTTTTCTGTCATTACTTCACTTTTCATTCTTTTTACCAATTGTGGTAAGTAATTTTTATTTTTATTCTAGGTACATCGTCTTCACCTATAATTATTAATTAATATAATGTATACAAACTATTGTTAACATTTTAAAAGAGTAAGTATGGAGTTTCTTGCCCATTCTTCTCCATACATAACTACCTTTTGGAAGGCGCAACTAGAATCAATTAACTATTCATGTAATTTTTGACGTTCAAAAGTGCATCTTCGAGCCTATTTGAAATAAATGATTTGACTTTGAAGGAAACTTTATTTCGAAATGTGGGAGGGATAATTGAAGTTAAAGTGAAGAATGTTTAAGGGGAAAGTAAGCTGTATTCTGTCATACAAAGACATCATAAAAGGAGACAACACAGTGAGATGACCTTAACCATTTAAAGGCGTAGAAAGGAGCAAGTGCAATTTCAAATATGTTCATTTGTAGAACATAGGTAAACAAAAAATATTAACTCAAGATCAAAAATTAATGGTGTTTGAAAGAGAAAAGGATGTGTCGGTGTGTGATGTGAAAATAAATTATAAGAGTGTGGACAAAGTAAGTGAGTTTGTATATTTGGGGAGTCTGTACTCTGTTTACAAGACGGAAAGATTGATGAAGATGTGGAAGGGGGAATTAATGCGGGAAATAAATGTGACCATGCGATTGTGACAACCAGTCGATGTCAAAAAAAGCGGCCAAGTGCGAGTCGGACTCGCCCATGAAGGGTTCCGTAGCAGCAAGCACGGTTTACGATTTATGACGTATTAAAAAAAAACTACTTACTAGATCTCGTTCAAACCAACTTTCGGTGGAAGTTTACATAGTAATGTACATCATATTTTTTTTTAGTTTTATCATTCTCTTATTTTAGAAGTTATATACATACACACATTTTACCACTTTGGAAGTGTCTCTTGCGCAAACTATTCAGTTTAGAAAAAAATTATATTCGAAACTTCAATATCATTTTTGAAGACCTATCCATAGATACCCCACACGTATGGGTCTGATGGAAAAAAAATTGAGTTTCATTTCTAAGTATTGGGAACCCCCATTTTTTTTTTTTTTTTCTATATTGTGTGAAAATTTTAATGCGGTTCACAGAATACATCTACTTACCAAGTTTCAACAGTATAGCTCTTACAGTTTCGGAAAAAAGTGGCTGTGACATACGGACGGACAGACAGACATGACGAATCCATAAGGGTTCCGTTTTGTTGCCATTTGGCTACGGAACCCTAAAAAGGCTCGACTAGCTGTACACAATGGTGTGCTAGTGGCGCTTATGTATAATCGCCACGCTTGGCAGGCGGGTTGACAATCGCAGTATGGTGTTAAATATGCACAGAGAACTCTGCTGCCTATTCTCTAGTAAGTCCCTTAGTCGCCTTTTACGATACCCACGGGAGGAAATGGGATAGTGCTATTCTTTACGTCCGGCACCACACGGCACTAACATAAGGTATTTACAGGGCAGATGTAAGTGGAAAAGCCGGGAGGGGACGCCTTAGAAGGTCCAAGAATATATAGGTAGAAGGAATAAATAGTGACCTTATTGGTGATGTTCTTCAGAAAGGTCAGGTGCGTAGTACTCGGAACCGGCGTGTATGACCAGATGTATGAATGTAAACGAAACAAAAGAAGTATAAAAGGATCGTAGCAGGCCATGAGAAGAAGTCGTGAGTTTATGTAGGTATGTATGTATTAAAAATAACAATAAATTAGCCATATTAAAACATTACAATTCTATTCAATTAGCTGTTACTCCAAAATAATTTTTTTTTGGGTTTGAAATGATCAAATAACTTCTCCCGCTCTGTGCGGAGCGAGAGAGCGTGTCAGACTTTTACTGACTAAAACCCACCCGTGTTCCTTCAGTTGCCTGTGTGCCAGGGCCACGGTATCCCTTTCGGACAAACCCGCAACCCTGGCAGGCATCGGTCCTAGCGGACTCCGTCAGTGCGTGCTGAAATCTCTTTAAGGCGCGCGTGGAACACAACGCGCCGTCGACCCGGGCCTGGTCCGGATGGCGAGCTGCCCATAGCTCGTCGTCTGCAAGCCCGCACCTACGGTGGCCGGAAATCGGCTATCAATTCCCGCCACCCAGGGCGTCCCCTGCGGTGACTAGAGGCGTAAGGGCGCACAGACTGCCTCTCCCTCACGCGTTCCGCCTCCTCCTTCGCGAGCATTACTGCTTCGCAGATATAGGTGACTGCCTTAGTTCCATCATGGAACTGTTAATGGTGCTAGTGGCAACGAAGCCTAATGCACTCTCGCTCCGGAACATGGCCTGGACCAGGGCCAGACGCGAGAGATCACCGCCTCCGTGAGGACACGGCGGTGCTCTACCCAAGCCGGGCAGACTACCGTATGCTCCACCGTGTCCTCCAGGCGATCCACACAGTGGTAGCAGATAAATGTTCCCCTGTGTTTCATGTTATTTATTAATAACACATAAATGCTCACATAATAGAGGCATATACAATACAAACCATACTATCAGCCACAAAACCAACATGTACCATGCTTCCATTAATTTTAACCAACACGAAAATAATTGCCACACCGCAACACATTGAAGTACTTCGCAAAATGTAATCAATAAATTGTGAAGCACAGAGCTAGTAATTATCGTCATTAATTAATAGAACAGGCTTTCTGATCATTAGTGATATTGAGAGGCTCGTGGCTGTGTAACAACCGTCGCTTTGTCGCAGTGGAGGTCATATAGGAGCTAGGCAAGGCATATGGCCGGGCGTGGTTATAACAAGTACGTCGGGCAAAATACATAATGTTGGAAGTGCTGGTCGACTATTGAAAATATTCTAATTTCTTAGCGTTTTGATGGATATCTAAAAGATTGTTCAACTTGTGCATTGACAGTGTCTGTAAGTCCCTTCTTAATTTGTATTAGAGCACGCAAGGCATGACCAAACATTTGCACACCAGTTTGGAATCGTATCTGAATCCGTACCATGAACAGAGGCCTAATTGCGTAACACTATCAGTAGGAATCGATTTCATTTTGACAGTTCAACAGCATTAATTGCGTTATTTATGTAGTTGAGCAGACAAATTTTTCGAACATATGAAGCAATGATTTAGCAATCTGCTTCGAAATCATTCATATTGCGATTCTGTATTACGCAATTAGGGCACAGGTTTTTCTAAAACTGTAAGTTGGTTTGAACGTGAATGGCGGCACTTAGGGTTGCCAGGTCTTAAAACCGAAAAGCCGGACAGACCGGCCAGTTTAGCCGGACATTTGGCTAAAAAGGCCGGCCACCCTTAATTTTTAGTCATAATATAACACGATAATAAAAAATAAAAAAACAAAACAAGGTTTTTTTATCATTTAACATAAAATATTCTAGCACTAGCAATATAAGGTGCGGCGAGCGAAGCGGGAACTAACACATACACTATCGAAAATGTAAAGAAAAATTGGTCAAATTTAAAAAGCCTAACAAAATCCGGACAGGCCGGACACCGTCTAAGTTGGCCGCACACGCAACCAAAAAGCCTGACAGTGTCGGGCTTTATCCGGACGCCTGGCAACGCTAGCGGCACTTATCCAGCAGTGTTGGATGTCCCATAAAAAAAACCTCATATAAAACAAAATTACGGCTCTAAGTTCACCATCTTCAAATATAAAGACCAAGCTAATAATCCACCATAATAATATATCTTTCTTAAAGCAGAAACTCTTCAAAGGTCACGAGTTAGAGGTTTAATAAAAAATTTGATCAGTTTAAACAAAGCACTTCATATTCATGAATGGCAATAATTCTCTTGGAGGCCGAATAAATTAGATGCCGGGAGTTTATTACAAGGATCTTGGAAAAAGAGTCGGTAAGTGATGGAAATGCGGCATTTGTGGTCGGGTTTTTTAGTCTGCTCTTTGAGGAGAGGGCTTCAAGACTCAACAAATGTAGCTAATTGAGTTATTTTACTCGGAGCGACTGCTTATGGCAGTCCCTGACACTTTGACTATTAATTAGGTATTTGTCAGATTTTCTATAGGTACTCGTACAACCTACGCTTACTTTAACAGTGTCTTTGCACTTCTTTTCACCAATATGGGTGTAAGTCATCATTCGAAGCTAGTGAAGACATCCCTTAATTAGCGCCAATAATAATGGCTTGTCCACATTTCGACAGTCCAAGGGTTGCCAAAGAAAAAAGGTTCCTACCGTGAATTAACTTGCATCTCACGTACCTATTAGGGATGGGGACAAATAAGACGTTTATTTAAACAAGGGTGCAGTGTAGGGCGCAATATAAAGCGAGACACCCCTATTTAGGTAAGGCATAGAATTACGTTCAGGTATTTGTTAAGGTGTTTTGGTGGCAAGAGAGTAATGATGGTACCTACCTATTTGTATGATTAGATTACAGTTTAAAATCAGACTGATGTACATATTTTCCGTACAAGAAGGTCCTGAGAATGTTATAGAAGGTTGGTTGAAGTAATAAGTTTTGGATTTATCCGACAGAATTTTCTATATAGAAATGAGTCTGGGGCCGTGATAGGGGATAAAACTAATAGGTAGGTATAACTGTGTGACATCCGGACAGACGGACATGAGAAAATTATAAGGGTTCCGTTTTTGCCATTTGACTACTGACAGAACCCTAAAAATGTGGACGTTTTGCTCGTCCACTAATCCATGTTAAGTAATAGGTATTGTACTTTATCAACTCTAAGTAGGTATCACTGCAACCGAACAATCGTGTAACGATGCATACTTCACCAAGACCCCGATTAAACGCACAAGATTGCCGCCAATATTTTCTCACAGAACATTACCGAAACCGAAAGATCGTTTATATGAGTAGGTAAGTACCCTCTGTGCCATAGGACCTAAGAGTAAGGAGTTATCAGCGCCTTCCGCATGGTCGACCATGAGGCATCGCTCGTGAGATCCTGCGTCCAATCGCCGACAATTTGTTACATTATTCTGCTTGAATTCCTTTTTACATTTCCACTCTCAGATACTTTTGTTGCGAGATAACCGAATATCGGTTATAAGTGTAACTGCGTGTTGGAGGGGTAAATTTTGTTTCCTAAAATACCTAATAAACTCAGGTTGTGTAACAATATAGTTAGGTATATCGTAAATTAGTACGAAATTACGGATACAATTTTATTATGTGCTATTTGTATAAGTATATCAGATAAATAATGCCTAATTATTAAGGTACTATCTTCGACACTAGGTACCTACTGTTTTCTTGTATTGAATGAAACCGGATGAATACCAGCGCGATGTTCAAATGTAGATCAAAATATTATTTGAATAGCAATAGGTACGCAATCCCTTAAACCTTTGCTAATTATTTGTATATGGCACTACTTCGCTTTTTTAAATTGGAGACCATAAACAAGCCGACATCGTTCTGACCCGCACTTGAGATTAAACTAAATTCGCTATTCTCTTTAACAATAAGGCAGTATGAAATGTAGTCCCACATCAATTTGGTAATGCGAGACTTTATTAACGAAAGATACACTAGATGGAATCACTGCATTTGTTTGTTTATAACAAGTTTTCAAAATAATTACGAGCAATCAATGTGATAAGTATGTGTGTACCTAATACAGGGGCCAGCACATCAAGCTATACGAAACTGTCAAATTTCTCCACGACGATTTTATACTTTAAAATGTTGTAAATGAAGTTTCAAATCGAACGAGAAAATTAGAGTTTGTGGTAACTTGATGTGCTCGCCACCGTACCTACGTATCTCATTCTGATGATAGCCCAGTCCAGTAAATCGACATTTGGTAAGCTGAAATGTGTTGTGATGTTGTTTTTATTTAATTTTTTTGTTTTGTGGAGCTTATTTTTTTTTTCTTGAAGAATTTTTAATAAATAGTAGGGCAACATTCATGGATTGTGTCAGTGTCAAGCGTAGACAGAAGTTGCAGTCAAAGAAATGTCACACTGTCAAAGTGACAATCCACCCCATAATTTCGCGTTCCGTACCAGAATAATTTATGAGCGTTAAAGCGAGTTAACCGATAGAAAACCAACGAAAGTAAAAGAGACAACCAAGGACTAATTATTTCATAATAAGTTAACAATGGAACGTTACATCTGTAACGTTATTGATGCCGTTTTGCAGTAGTAAAGTATTTTAAAATATTTTATTTATTTATTATTGAAAATCACTCGTCATGGCTTCCACATCAAAAGATGTTCCTACAGTCAACATTGAAGAGAACCCTCCAGATGATTTGGAACCTGGTGCATGTTACGACAGCATCCTAAATCCCACAGATTCTTTCGAGGAGTTCGCTTCTGAGATGAGTTCATGTCTTCAAGAGCGCAATATTTCATTAGCGAATATAAATAGTACTATTAGTGAGATTCAAAGTGAAATTGGTGAAAATTCTGAGCAGATAAAACCTACAAAATCAAGTGATGACTTACAGACTAAAGATGTAAGTTTTTTTTTTTTAATTTCTTTGTGATCTGTGTAACATTCTTCTTCAGCCAGGTCGAGGAATGATAAAAATTTATTTATACTTATCTAGGAGTCAATATCAGCATCAACAAGCCACTCAAACCTGACAGAACAGAATGGTGATGACACAGATAACGAGAAGGATGATTATCTTCAAACTCCTGAACTGGTGAACAAAGAGAAACACGTGTTTATACTCAGTTCTGCTGGTAAACCTATTTATTCTAGGCAAGTATTTCTTTTTTTGGTATCTGCTTTTCAACGTCCAAAAAATAAATGGCACTTTTGAACGTCAAAATGTACAGTTGTACCTGTTCAGGCATATCAGATGGCACATTTATGCAAAATTGGTGTAAAAAAGATTTAACAATCTGCAAGGTTTTTGAAGCCACTGCTAGGCTCTATCAGCTGGATTTTTCCCAAAAAAGGCTTTATTGTTATGATAGCTTCACCCACTACTCTTAAAACCTGTAAAATTTTACTCTGCCAAACAAGTTCATCAGGAAAACCGAAACTAACCAACCACCGGTTTCCCATTTCAAAGAATATTCATCTAATAATAATTCATCTTATTTAAGTCTGTCGCCAAACAACAATGTTAACAGCATTTGTTGTGTTTCGGCAGTTAGAGGTAAAATAGCCAGTTCCTCTGTGGTTGAGGATTCCAGGTGAAGCTCGCTTCCATCTTCAGCCTTATCATCACTTACCATCAGGTGAGATGAAGGCCAAGAGCTTCCCCGTAGTGTGTAAAAAAAAAAATATATATATATTCTAAAATAATTTTAGTTCTCTTATAAGCAAGTCCAAACGAATTTAATAATACGATAAAAATATATACACTGGATGATCTTCTTATACTAAATTAACAACTTTTTTACTAAATAATAATACAAAAACAAAACTAAATTAATAATTATCTACTCACTCTCGTATGCTGGTAATTACAGAAACAATTAAAAAGCCATTGTCTTGAGTGGACCCACGTTCGAAGGGTTAACCCATCATATGCCGTAATGTGGATCCACACGAGACACAATGGTTTTTTAATTTTTAATTATGTCTGTAATTACAGCACATGAGAGGTTAAACAATATAAAAAAATAACAATATAATAATATCTTAACTAAAACTATGAATAAACTAAAATGTTTCAGATATGGTAACGAAGATAAGCTAGCAGGTCTTTGCGGTGTCATCCAAGCGTTGGTAAGCGTGGTAGAGGAACAAAACCAAGATATATTGAGATCTATCACTACAAAGGATTGTAAGGCAGTGTTCTTGGTCAAGGGACCTTTGATACTGGTTGCGCTGTCCAAGTCAAATGAGAGTGAAACGCAACTTGTTTTACAGTTAACGTAAGTTGAACAAACAATTTTGATAGTGTGTTACAAACAATACCATTGTTCTTGTTCTGGGGCAGTTGGGTTATAATACAGAAATTGATACATGACATATTTTTGTGGTCTTACTAGTACAGTCGCCAGCACATCAGGTTATACGAATCTCCAAACGATTTTAAACCTTAAAATGTTGGTGGTTAAGTTCAAAATCGAATGAGAAAATTTGACAGTGAATGGTGGTGACACTTGATGTGCGGGCGACTGTACAATAAGTAAAATGAGTTTTATAAAAAAGAATGCCACACAGGTATGCTTGACTTATAAGTAATGTTATAACATTTTGATACTTACCTCATACTTTAATGTGATTTTAATGTGCTTTATAATCAAATCCAGAACAATTTGGGCTATCATTGTTGATAAAAATTCTATAATAATATATTTTACATACTTGCGTGTCTTCTCTTGTTTATCAACTCTCAATTTATAAGTTCTGTTATCACAACTTTCAGGTATGCATTTAATCAAATAGTATCAGTACTTACTCTAACGCAACTGAACAGAATATTTGAACAAAGAAGAAACTATGACTTACGAAGACTACTGTCGGGAGCCGAGCGACTTATTGACCATTTACTTATATTTATGGAAAAGGATCCTGCATTCTTATTGGGTGAGTTAGGAACACCATCATCAACAATTTCAATGCTGCAAAGCGTGATTCAGGCCTGCAACTCTCATACTGCAGAGTAAATGCCTCTTTTTATACAGAGAAAGAATAAACATTCATCATAACATTCTAGTTCTCTGCACATTGGAAAAATCAAAAGGTCAATTCTCGTACTTAAAAAACGTTCAAATTCAAGTCGCAGGCTCATCTCAGCAACAATCAATGTCTAAAACTTGTCAAAAAAATTGGTAAATTAGATGTTTTTAGACAGATTGAGAACGCGAACGTTCTTCACAATTCGAGAATTAATTATCCCTCTGATCCAAGTTGCCTACATTTTATATCAGTACTGTCTAAATATAAAGAAACAGGATACATGCGCGGTTTACTCATTCGGTGCGTATTACCTGTCATTTGACCCGGCAAGTTATTTATACAGAATTTTTTACCCAATGCTTAATTTTATTACAACCGCAGCAGTTTAACTTGATATTGCGCAAATGCGCATGTCACATGCACCGTGAACAAACACTGGACACCATCATATTGACAATTTTAAGGGCTAAATTTGTGTCGGTTAGACTATCTTAATAGATTATTTGGCTAAAAAAGCGTCTGGGACAAAGTTGATAGATGTCCCCCTTTGGGGCAAGTGGGTTACTAATTGGAGAGTTCGTCACCTTTGTGCGTAGCTCTGGTACCTTCTGATGCGTGGACACGCGAGCTTGCACCCGCGCGGGTTTTGGCGTAAGCCTTAAAGCAGGAACTTGTTAAGTCTCCACGCCCCCGCAATGGTGTTGAAAAGTGTACTAAATATATATTATTTATGTTACAGGCGCAGTCCGCTGCTTACCTCTGCCCGAAAAAGCAAGAGAGAACATAACAAGTGCGATCCAGTCGACTTGCAACAAGATACGGGATTTAGTCTTTGCTATAATGTTGGCTGGAAACCAACTGATCACGCTGGTTCGAATGAAGAAGTATACCTTACATCCATCCGACATACACCTGCTTTTCAATCTGGTACGGAGTTCAGAGTCTTTTAAGACTGCCGAAAGTTGGACACCGATTTGTTTACCGAAGTTTGATTCAACGTGAGTAAAATTTTTGTTGTGTGCTGTGAATGCATGGTAGATATTTGTAAATTCTAGGAATGGTACTTAGGCGGTACGGTTTGGTCATAGCGAGTAATGAAAACATATGCGCAATAAGCAAAGTTAACATACACCAGTTGAAAAATCTAAAAATGTCCACTACTAATCTATCCCTGGGTATCGTAAAGTGATGTGGCGGTATCAACAACGCCACATGCGAATTACACATCAAAGACCTGACGTCACAACATAGCAACATAGCATATATACAACATCCCGACATCAACCGTCGGGCAGTTGCCCACCCGACACAACACCCGTCTGGTCGGAGGATCCTCCCTTTACTATAGAGTATGAGTGAACTTTACACCCTGTTCCTCATACCTCTAAAGTGATTATGCTAAAAAGCTGGATACCGGCTTCTTATGGGGAAATACTGCGATATCGAATATTTTACTGTATCATGTGGTTTGTACCAATTTTCTCACGACAAGACCATTTTAAATAACCATGATTTATTTAAGACGCTATAATTTTTTATTACAGAGGATTCCTCCACGGCCACGTGTCATACATTTCAGAAGACTGTCAAGCCTGCCTCCTCTTACTCACAGTACAACGTGACGCATTCTTCCCTCTCTCTCAAGCAAAGCACACGATAGCCGAAAAACTACGCCGATCGAACTGCCTGGTCGCTATCAATGACGCTTTAAACAGAAACGAAGAATTACCCACGACGAACCCTTTAAAGCATATAGGAATACCCGAAATCCGGCATTTTATGTACAAATGTAAATCGACGGCACAGCTTTTTACTTCGGACCCTATAAGTCTGGATAAGTTACAGGATTATAGAATGAGACATAAAGTAGGGGGTGATATATCTGTGAAGAAGATTGAAAAATTATCGGATATTGATTATGTGAGGAATTACAGGAGTTTTTGCAGTTCAATTCATTGTACTTCGACGCCGGCTAAGCTTATTTTTCGGTCGAATTCTTGTGACACTATTTTGGCTTGGGTAAGTGTTTCTTGCAATTGATTACCATTTTGAGTGAATAATATTAGACGATAAGTAGGGTGACATTTGGCTGGCTAAATGGCACCTGGAACATTCTACATGATCACAAACTCCTTAGTCAAAATATGTGGCTTCACCGTCTCGCTTATACAAGAACTATTGTATAGCAGAAAAGTAATGAACAGCGAATAAATTTTTCACCTTACGCCCATGTAATGGTAACGAAACGGCCAAGCCACATATTTTGACTAAGGTGTAAAGTTTGTGAAGTTAGGGTGTGTATATACGGTTCGAGCAAACTCTTCATGAGAGCTGATAAATTTTTGACAGTGCGAGCCATATGGTCTCGTCTTGGCAACATTTTAGATGAAAATGTTTTTGGCGGGATCGTATCCTTTCAAAAGATACCAGCTGAAATCAGCTGTTTTTCTCCGTGGGAAATCAGAAAGCCAACACATCCAATTAAAACCTATTGCAAATACACTTCGCATGATCTGCATTTACCAACAATTTTCTGTAGTAAAGACATATTTTAGTCTTGCACGTTTCCACATTCATCAATCATCACCTCCTACATCATCCATCAATTAGCTTCTGCCCTCGTTTTCGTCCGCGTGAAATATCTTGTTCCCCCCCGTTCCGCAATCCGTTCTCAAGATATCATAGAAAAAGCAATTTCAAACATAATGTATCAGAAAATGAAGTGTCTTCATAAAAAAAAAACAGAATTTTTCGCTTGTTTTAATAGTTATTCTGCTATTTGGGGCGGAGACAAATCCAACAAATCAAAGATCATACAAATCGTTCCAGGCCGTTCTTAAGTTATAAATGGTGTAAATAACCTGACTTTGTTTTATATATTTAGATTAATAATTTTATATAATTTAACCTAATTTTATGATTGTATGAATACTAGTATTAACCGGTGACTTGTATGTGTGGTCCAAACTGTAAATATAAGTTGGTTATTAGTAAATTAATTAATTCACAAATAATTGATTTCAGGTAACAAATGGCTTCGAATTATACGTGACATTCGACGCCCTAATGGAAAAAGACCAAGCAATAAAAGCAGTGGACCGTCTCCTCAAATGGATCAAGAAGGAAGAGCAAAGGATCTTCATAATGCACGCACCGACCTTCTAGCCAAAGTTCAGTGTGCCTTCAATAAGTGGCATGATAAAAAACTCTTTGAATCGAAACTCTAGTGCTGAGGAGTGTCTATGATTTTTGTAAATTATAAATTGTTCATCTATGGTTTTTAACAATGCCTTTGTAAATTGATATCATCTTTTTACCACGCTGAAAGTTCCGCTCGCAAAATTAAACACATGCGCGCTTTACAGTTTGCGCAACTGCGCATGTTCATATGCACACTTGCGCAGTTGGACATACAAGATTTTTTTTAATCTAGTTATTGTAAGGAACTGTTTCCTGCGACTATCTTATTACCACGGTTAAAACATCTTATTTCTCAAACAATCTGATCTTAATGAAATAGTATCTCCCGAAAGTGCCACCTCAAACTTATAGTGCGTTATTTTTTATTAAATTGATTATGAGCATTGATAGCCCACATTCTAGGTTTGGATTATATTACAACATAAATCAAAGCTTTGGGCTTTGGCAATGGATCATACCTATTTACTCACTTGAATCAACTTGAAAACTCCGAATTCGCACCACTCAATACGAACATCTTTAAGGCTTCCATCACACATGTTTTAGCAGCAACGTTTTTTACACTTTGACGCGCACTAACTAAATCAGTGTGATGGAAACCTTAGCTCTTGATAATCCTCAAATTCAAGTTTCAACTTGTTGCTTCCAAGTACAGCTTGCTTAACTATATCAATAACTTAGTTAGACCTCATTCCAAATAGATTAAAATGAGGCGTCTCATTGCAAACCCCGCTAAAACAATTTTATCTTGAAACCGACTTTATTCTCTTTTGAAAGTTTTCTCAATTCTGTACTAAGTGACAAACTCATTTCCGAGCAAATCCCTCTCTAACAGTACTAAATTGAGCTTCCAATCATGCTTGATAACAAAATACACTATAAATAGCATGGGTAAAATTCAAATTCCTCTACAACGAAAACAACCAATCACAGCGCTTGCTTTTGCAACAAGCGACCTTACGAATAGTGTGGCGGACCAATGGAGACTTGTGTAAATGTGTCGTGCACCAAGGAGTGCGATTACATTTTATTGAATTTAAAACTCATCAATAACTCAATATCCAGAAAAATCGTTTTAGCGGGGTTTGCAATTAGACGCCTCAAATAATTTCCTATTGTAATAACATGAACAATATAATAACGTATTATTTATGAAATTAGTGTTATGTGTGTATAATAAAAGATATACAAGATCAAATTAAATTTACTTGAAGTGATGGGTAACGTAATATCGATCTTATGATAAAACAAAAAAAAAATACACCAACAACGAGCGGCCGTTGACCCCGTAATCAGTTGAAGTTACTTGAAATTACAATTACCAGCCTATTATTGTCCCAGTACAGGGCAAAGGCATAACCGACGATAAATTTCAATGCAGGGGCAGTCCAGAATCATGTACTGAATTTATGATAACAGGTTGCGCGTCGACCCTGCCACCCTGTATATGAATTGAAAATGGCATATTATTAATACACACAGCTACATATAAAGCTTATACATTTCCAGTATAAGCTGACCTCTCATTTTACGGAATCCTATACAATGCTAGATCAGCTTATACTCGAAATGTTTATCTTGATATGTGGCCATTCAAGTATTACGTAAGCAGAAATGTAGTAATTTTGAACTCCCACCTCCTCCTTGTCAGCAAAAGTAACAGTTCATACCCCCCTATGCTTACGTACATTGGTATTCCTTAAATGATATTTTTTTTTTTCAGTGAATAATAATATTGATAAGTGTGAAGTTTCGCTAGTTAATTTAATTTGATCTTGTATTTTATGCGAGTAGTTTTATATAAAAAAAAAATTACTATGAAAAAAAAGCAAATAGTTAAATTGTTTATGCTAAATAATGAATTTATGGGAATGCATTTAACATGCATTTTAGTCCTAACAAAGTTTTAGATAGATGTTCAAAGAAATTGATATTCTGTACATAATTATGTAGATAGTCGAAATATTATATGATATAATGCTCATGTATTTAGAATTTAATTGTTCTTCCTATACACGTTATAACTTAAAATGTCTATGTGGCGCTAATTTTTGTAACACTATAAGCAAGCACCAACCAGTCTTACCCAGTAATTGGGTTGTGGAAGTCAGATAAGCAGTCGCTCCATGTAAAATACTGGTATTCAGCTGCTCCCGGTTAGACAAGAAGCTGACCCAACATAGTTGAGAAAAGGCTGGGCACATTGGGTCATAAGCACCAACTGAAAACATTGCTATTATTTACTTGCAGGCTACTTGTGGCAAGATTTACAAATCCCACTTTGATTTTACTTTGCAAATTAAGCTTTTTATACGAATGTGAACCAGTAGTGCTATTCTGTAGAAATCTCACCGTGAAAACTTAGATGAAGTGAACTTGGGCCGTTTTCCGAATTGGCTATAATCGCTCACAGCGCTCACATCGTCTCACATGCGTTCCGATTTAGATATTACGATTATGACAGCCGAGGGCTGTCAACAATTCGGAACGCTCACTCAATGTCAAAACGATATTAGACTATTTCTCTGTGTATACACCAAAAATTTCATCTTCTTAGGTTAGGTAGCAACTGTAGCTAGAAAAAACAATTTTGAAAATGCCACGATACTATATGATGCGACTCGATACAAAACAGCACAACTGTCATTTTTGAGCCTTCGGCTGTCATAATCGTAATATCTAAATCGGAACGCATGTGAGACGATGTGAGCGCTGTGGGCGATTATATCCAATTCGGAAAGCGGCCTTAGTAAAAGGCATGGTCGGCGTTACGCAAGATGGCGAATGTCATGACGTCATCTATGACGATTCACGAGACATCGTTATCGCACTCACGCTAATTCGGTACGGGCTGTAGCACGCGAATATCGATATTATCGCGACTCGGAACACACCCTTGAAGAGCTGTCAATCCCTAGCGATCCCTAGCAATAGGTGGAATGACAGCTCACTTCAAACTCACTTCATCCTACATTTTCACGGTGATATTTTTACAGAATAGACTAACTTATCCTTATGTGGGTAACTTTCATATTCGAACATAAACATTAAATTATACCAACTTGAACCTTATCTTTATCCGTTTGAACGCTTGCTCACATTCGCTACGAATATGATCGTTAAGCCGAATGTACACACGGCCACAAATCAAGCTATACATTTCCAGTTCAGGCTGATCTCGCATTGTATAGGATTTCAGTACAATTACGAGGTCAGCTTATACTGATAGCCAGACTGGCCAGCACATCAAGCTACACGAAGCTGTCAAATTTCTCCAAACGATTATAAACTTTAAAATGTTGGTAATTAAGTTCAAAATCGGACGAGAAAATTACAGTTTGTGGTAACTTCAAGTGCTGGCCACCGTACATTAGGAAACTAATTACGCAAAATTAGTTTCATGACTAATTTCACGTGTAAATAGTTACCTAATTAAAATTACATCATGCGTGCATTAGTTTTATGAAACCTAATTAGCGACCCGCGCGGTTTTTGACAACACTATACTCCATTTGAAATAACATTAGACATTAAATAAACCTTTTTCACAGTCCGTTCAACCGATTTTGACTTCCATTGCGTTGGTGGCATGGCAAAGGGCAGCTGCAGTAAACATTTGGCATTTCTACATGCATGAAAATAGTTTCGTAATGTAAATCCGACTTAAAGTTTACGAATAATGTTCACCTTCATAAGAGACACTTAATTTACTTAGCCATGTATAGCCAAAGCGCGGTCTTTGAATCTTGCCCTTAAATCTGTCAACCTATAATAGCTTTTTTTTTTTGTTCACTTTCTTTTCTATTTTATCTGCAAGTAAATGGTAGAAACGGCTACATATTTTCCAGTATAAGCTGATCTCGCATTGTATAAGATTTCCGTATAATGATAGGTCAACTTATTCTGGAATTTTATAGCTTGTTATGTAGCCGTGTGTACTAATTTTAGTTTAGTTTCATAAAATAGTTTTCTCCACTAATTAAACTTATTCTTGAACCATATGCTTAAGTTCTATACAAAAATTGAATATTTCCTCTATATGTCTATCTTGCAAAATCAATCCTATCTGTTTTCCCCCACTTCTCTTTCAGTGCTTTGCTTTTTCAATGCATCTGATTGCTACTGCAGGCTGTTTTAGCCATGTGTGTAGTAATTAAAAAGTACTAAAATGTACATAATACAAATTAATGTACTTGTAAATGAAATTAAATCAATAGTTCAGTATACAGAGAATTATTTTTATGACATTGTTATCATAGCAATACTTTTTTTTTTTAATATACAAATCAATTCATGTGTTTGTTTATTTATTTTAAATGAAGTCCCCTAGAATTAGGAAATAAGAGCAATGTTGGCGCAGTGGTGACGGCAGCAACTTAGAGGAGTTGTAGAGTTGTGGAGTTGTGAACTAGAATCAATTAACTATTCATGTAATTTTTGACGTTCAAAAGTGCATCTTCGTGCCTATTTGAAATAAATTATTTGACTTTGACTTTGACTTTGTAGGTCGTAGGTTTTTTCCAGACAGGCGCTTTACATTTTGTAAACTGTTTCATCAACACTAAGTACTCTCAAAACAGTGAAGGGAAACATCGTAAGGAACCCCGGCATGTCCTAAAACCAAATATGCCCCTAGAATATCAAATTAGTAGAAACATATTTCTCTTTTTAGTAGTTTTTTTTTTTTTTGCTCTTCACTATAAAAATTTGTCTGTTAGTTTTTCACGCCTAAACTCCTGAAACGAAGGTTGCCTTTTTTTGGGTGGGAAATTATCAAAGAACTTCTCCCGCTCTGGGCGAGAGGGTGTCAGGCTTTTATTGACTAAAACCCACTCGTGTTCCTTCAGTTGCCTGTGTGCCAGGGCCACGGTATCCCTTTCGGACAAACCCGCAACCCTGGCAGGTAGGTACCGGTCCTAGCGGGCCCCGTCAGTACGTGCTGACATCTCTGAGGCGCGCGTGGAACACAACGCGCCGTCGACCCGGGCCTGGTCCTTACTGGACGGCGAGCTGCCCAGAGCTATCCGTCCGCAAGCCCGTGCCTACGGTGGCCGGGAACCGATTCCCGCCGCCCAGGGCGTCTCCTGCGGCTACTAGAGGCGTGAGGGCGCACAGACTGCCGCTCCCTCACACGTTTCGCCTCCACCTTCGCGAGCATTACTGCTTCACAGAAGGAATTGACTGCCTCCCACGCACTCTCGCTCCGGACCATGGCCTGGACCAGGGCCGGACGCGAGAGATCGCCGCCTCCGTGAGGACACGGCGGTGCTCTGCCCAAGCCGGGCAGACCTCCACCGTATACTCCACCGTGTCCTTCGCGCGATCCACACAGTGGTGACACCCGGGCATTTCCTCCCACTTAACCGAAGGTTGCCTGGGACCTAGAGAAGGACATAAGCTACTTTTCATCCTGGATACTTGTATTAACCGAGCCTTACAGTAGTCGCATAAGATGTGTAACATCTGACATCTCACGTTGGTAATAAGCAAAATTCACATTATATCCTGAAAAAATGATTCAGATATTATTTAAAATGATTTTTCGTAACGATTGATCTGATAAACCTTGAAAACGACACCCATGATGAAAAATTTGAACATTTTCGCAGCCGCCATCTTGGATTTTAATTTTGACCTCACTATTGGCTCTAGCACCCTCGAAAACCATGAAAACGACACCTATGTATGATGGAAAAGTTGAATATTTTCACAGCCGCCATCTTGTATTTTAATTTATAGGTCGTAAATCCAAATTTTATAAAAAAAGGTCCACCATGCCATTTCTACCATCGCGCGCACTCATTGCTCTAATTAAATAACGCGCGCTTCCCCGGATTCCTGTTACACATTTCCGTCCCTTTTCACGAAATGATTCCCACAGAAACCGAGAGGCAGTGATGCCAACTTAGCAACTTTATAGCTAGATCTAGCTATTATTGGGTGACAGACAGCTACAATTTAATGAAACTTGTAGCTAAACTTTTTAGCTACTTTTTTTAGCTACTTTTCATTTCATAAGGAGACGTGAGGCTATCAATATTCGTAAAGTAGGATAACGAGTCTCGAAAGAAAAATAAAAACTAAACGCGAATCTATGGTCATAGATGGTATGGTAGGTACAGGTGCTAGGGTATATTTATGTTCTGTGAGTATAGGTCGGTGTTCAGTGTGACCATGTTCAGTATTTTTATACTTTGTTGGTATATTTTATCGACTTTTACAAGCATTAGTATTTAGTAAAAACGGAACAAAAAAACAGTTTTATAAACAAAAACGGATCAGCAATTTTAAAAAGTAAGGTGTAAAAGATCAAGGAGGTTGTGTTAAATTTAATCCTTCAAATAGAATGTTAAAATACAATTCTAACATTTATTGTGATGATGATTGACTGAACTTTAAAATTTTGAAAATCAGTATTTTTATTGGTATATTTTCCCTGTGCAAGTTGGTATATTTCAATATTATTTTGATGTGCTTCGGATTTTTCGTAAAAAAATTATCTGGTCACACTGTCTGCGTTGGCCGGGAATTCTCCGTTTACTGCTGTGTGCGCTGCGACAGTATATTTACTCAACCAAAACAGTACGCGCTATTCGTATTCTTCTGTCTTGTTTTGTTTTGGTCTATCCATATAAAACTAATACTCGCTGTTTTGATTTAATTTGAAAATGGATTTACCTTTGAAAAAGAAAACGTACGCGCAAAAATACAGACCGTTTTTTTAATTATTTATGTTTTTTTTATCATTTTTAACTCTCTTGTTGGAATAAATGAAAATAAAAAAAGATGATTGTCAGAAATTGTCATTTTATTGTAACCCACTTACCTACTGTATGTACACTAAGACAATGTAAATCGGCCGTACATTTAACTACTTCTAGCAACTTTTTGGGGTAAAAAAAACTGGCAATCTAGCAACATTTAAAAAATTGTCTAGCAACTGGGTAAAGCTAGCAGTTGGCAACACTGCCGAGAGGAAAGATGTTAGAAATCAAAAGTTATGCAGCCTACCCTAATGTCCTTTCTTTGGTGTTGTTCATTGAAGCGTTGAGCTCCTTATCTTCCGAGTTGAGATGCACGATCACTGATATAAACGCATGTACTGACTGGACATGTCCAATCTTTGTGGTTATTTCCTCAAAATACCATTTCAGACACCCATCTACATGGTCCTCACATGATCTGACCAAGATTATGTCTGGAGACTTGAGTTTAGAGCTCTTTCGGATTTTCTTCTCAGAGTAGTCAGATATTTAATGCTAACCTCATCTTGTTTTTTTAAATATGATTGATGTGTAAATGTGTTTGCACAAACCTACTTACAGAAATAAAAAATCATTTACTATATGAAATGCAAAATACACGTAGAAGTAGCGGGCAAAAGCTACTACAAAGTGCCTTTCTCAGCAAGTTAATCACTATCATACAAAAGAATAAAAAGATTGCTAATAAATCAAGAAGGTTAGTTATCAAACTATCCATTTTTCAATAATAAAAAACTACGTAATAAACTTCAAACATTTATTCTTATCAGTACCTCCCTCTATCTCTTCTTCTATCAACATCATGTCTATCTCTATCCACTCTGTCCCTTCTATCCTCTTTTCTCTCTCTTTCTCTTTGTTCTCTAGAACGTTCTTTTTCTCTTTCCTTCTCACGTTCCTTTTCCCTTTCTCGTTCGCGTTCCCTCTCTCTTCTGCGGTCTCGGTCTCTGCTCCGTGAGCGGTCTCTTTTACGATCCACATCTCGTTTTTCACGTCTATTGTCCCGTTCTCTTGACCTGGAAGGCAAAAATATGTATTGTCACTATTTTGTGATGATTTGGCTGGGAACAGAATATGCAGTATTGCTTCCTTTGTTAATGTTAAAGGAAACTTAAAATGTTAAAGGAAACAAAATTAATATGTTCTTCCATGATAATACACAGTCATGCCCGGCCTGGATCATATAAGAATAGTAAGTTCCTATAAAATTCAAACCAATATCTACCAATATCTTGGGGCAACAGGTGGCATGTAGCAAGTTACTGACAAGCAATAAGCAGTATCGATGTAATGGGTCTTTGTCACGCTGCAATCATCTTAGCAATAAACACAGTAACACACACAAGAATTTGTTTACAAACTAACCTGTCCCTTCTCCTCTCTCTGTCTCCCCTCCGTTCCTTTTCCCTCTTGTTCTCCTTCACCTCAGTATCAATATTTTCATCATCAGACGGCATATCTTCGTCTAAATCGTCGTCCAGGGCGGAAACTTTGGGTTCCAACTCATTATTCTCTTCTAGAAAATGACGCTTCTGAATTCTTGGCAAAATTACGTCACACAGACGCTCCTCACGAAGCAGCTCGTCTATAAACTCATCTACATGAACTATCTCGAATTGACCTTCCCTATTTTGCCTCCTCAACTTCCTATTATCATTGTAAAGAGGTTCCAAATATTTGTAACAATCAACTGACGATCCTGTGAGCCTCATGTAAAATGCTCCTAAGGCACGCACATATTTGAACTCCTCGTTTTTTATAAATTCAACCACAATGTCCTTTTCAGGCTGGATTTGCAGCATTTTTAAAACTAAACACAAAAACGGCGTCGGGTAAATGAAACCTCCGTGCACGCCGCCGACGTATCGTAATTCCATAGCCTTGTCGACTAGTAACTCTGCAGTTAAAGCGAAACATTCTTCCTTCCAGTATTTGGAATCGTATATACGTGATCTGATGATCTTTTCTATCAAATATTGTGGATTTGTGCCTCGTATTGACTTCGCGTCTTTTACCGTGCGGTTCGCCATTTTTGTTGTGACAGAACTGACAGAAGAACTTTTGACAGTTGATGAAAAAAAAACGAGAGAGCTAGAGCTGTTCTTCCGTACCGTACTAAATAAATTCAAAACTGCAAATGGATGGGCTGCCACTTGCTCATTTCAGATGTCGCTACTATCACTAATCCAAAATTTGATTTTGACAGCTAGCCGCACTATCCATACATTTATTTGTAAATAAGCGACTTCTTTTACATAAATTTTATTAATGCCCCGTTGCGCAGCTGTTGAATGCAAAATACGGGGACCCATGTATTTTCTAAAGATACGAAACCTGTGGGAGAAAAATCTCCGAAAAAAGAATTAGAATCCTGATATTTTGTCGTGACTATGTGCTCTCTTTTTTAAACCTGAAGAGTTTTATGGGAGAAATTGATATACAAGTGATGCAAATCAAATCAAACCAAAATATTTTGATTTCATATAAACCTACATGGGCACTTATGCAACGTCAGAAGCTAGGTGCACGGTTCCAATTGGTCTTTTGCTATGGAGAAGAGCCGGCTAGAAACTCCACGGTTACTCTTTTAAAAATAATTGGCTTTTACAATATTTCCATGTATTATATATTTTTTGCAAATTAATTTTGCAAGCACCTGGCAAACTTTTAGACCCGACAAAATAATCTAGCTTGTTTCGTTATTCACTCTTGAAATAGTAAATGTGAAAGTATAAAAATTATAGAATGCCTCGACAGTATATTTTGCAAAAAAAACTCTTAGGTATTTTAAAATATAAGGGTCGAATTAGCCCCGCTACCCTTCAGCCAGGTTTGCGCTTCTATATTTAGTTACTAGCTTCTGCCCGTGACTTCGCCCGCGTGAAATTTCTTGTTCCCCGATCCACCCCGTCGCATCACATTGCCTGCCCGTGCTTTTACTTAGTTTTCGCTTAAACTTTCATTTAAAAAAACTTGTGTCCTAGTTAATAGGAATGTAATTCTTCCTCAAGAATTGGGCTGTAAAATGCAAAAAGAATTTTTTCAAATCCAACTCGCAGTTCCAGAGATTAGCGCGTTCAAAAACAAAAAAACCTGCCAAGTGCGAGTCGGACTCGCGCACGAAGGGTTCCTTACCATCCATACTAATATTATAAATGTGAAAGTAACTCTGTCTGTCTGTCTGTATGTTACGTTTTCACGCCTAAACCGCTGAACTGATCGTCATAAAATTTGGCAGAGATATAGCCTGGGATATGGAGAAGGACATAGGCTACTTTTTACGTGATAACCGACATCCACGCGGGCGGGCATTATCTATAAAAACGGCAAAAAAATAATGTCCGTTGTATGGGAGGCCCCCTTAAATATTTATTTTTTCTGTTTTTTAGTATTTGTTGTTATAGGTGACAGACGGCCAGACAGACAGACAGACGGACAGCGGAGTTTTAGTATTATGGTCCCATTTTACCCTTTGGGTACGGAACCCTAAAAACTAACTCTTCAGCTTTAGAATAGACTATCTCGCAGAGTTGATCATTATTTTGCTGCGGAGTTATTATAAAACAGTTATATCTCCTCGGATATTCATTGAAATGAAATGATGTAAGGGCAACTTTGTTCAAAATTAAATACTTGTGATGAATAACGTATTTATTTGGATAAGGATTAATACCATGTTTATGAAAACTCCTTCGCAAATAATGCATTAATTTCTAACAAACTTGATTACCATAAAAAAAGGTTATAGTGAGTCAATCTTATAAGATAGACATATGCTGTCGCGGACTTTTTTTTAGAACTTTTAAAGAGAAATAATTCCAACATACATGATATTTGCGTAACTTAAACCGTTTACGCAGCGCACGCAACGGAAGCTCTCAAAAAGGAATATGTTTTCCCGTTTTTGCAACATTTTACATTTATGCTCCGCTCCTATTGGTTGTAGCGTAATGTTATATAGCCTATAATATTTCTGAATAAATGGACTATCCAACACAAAAAGAATTTTTCAATTCCAACCAGTAGTTCCTGAGATTAGCGCGTTCAAACAAACAAACTCTTCAGCTTTATAATATTATATATTATATATATATATTATATTATAGTCTATATAAGTCTATATAATAGAAGAAGTATTGAATAAGTTATCGTCGTGCCCAGTGTTGCCATGTACACCGTAATTACGGTAAATGCACCGTATTCAGCAAAAGTTTACCACCTACCGTCGAGGCATGACAACGGTGACAAAATCTACCGTTATCTGGAAGGATTAAGATTCCTGTTGTAAAAAAAGTTAACTTAATCAAAAGACGTCTTATAATATGTATTATGAACGCACTCCGATCCCTAATATTTTTGTCCGACACTAGAATGGTCACACCAGCAGACAAGTTCGGGGATTCCCCCTGTTTCGGGCCCTCTTTATGTAATGCTAACAAATTGAATTGACGTATAATTATACTTAAACTATGAAATTAAATCAAAACATTTACAAAAATGTGGAGATTTTGGTGTCAGATTCTGAATAGTTATGGTATTTATTTCCTTACCTCTCCTCATTTTTGTACTTACATGTTTTTGAATTATTATATAGTAACTTTACTTGTATTTTTGTATGATTTTAATAAAAGTGTTACACCTTTTTTTCTCATAACCCAATCACCGTAGTTTTATAAAATCTACCGTATTTTCATAATGGATTTACCACCGACCAGATTTTGGACATGGCAACACTGGTCGTGCCTCAAATATCTACCCACAAAAGTCTAACACACAGACTAATTAGATCTAACAGCTCTCCGACTATTTTGTTTGTCCACTCTTTATGGTTCGGGTGACATTCATCTGCCATGTTTAAAATCGGATATTCTTAAGTAACCGATAACCCAGGCTAGAAATTTAAATGGCGTTTATTTTAGAGGCGGAGAACTATAGTATGAAATAAAACAGAAAAATGATTTTAATATCCATGAAATTGGGTTCATCTGATAGATAATAGTATGGCATTCATATTTGAATATGATTTCGGGCATATAGCCGTAGGGCTGGCGCGTACATGGCGTAATCTGGAGCTCGTAAATCAGGTTGTATTTCGGCAATTATACGTCGAATGTTGGCAACAAAGTGATCCATTGTTACTAGTTTATTGGCGTAGACATGCAACCTTACGTATCCCCAGAAAAAATAATGTAATGACGTTATTAAGTCACACGAACCAGGTTGTCAGATTTCGTGAAATTAGTCGTTCGTCAAATGTTTACTGAATTAAGCCAATAAAAGTTAAGTTTTCAAGTAAATAAGCCTTTCGCGTCAGCCTCGGCGGCCACATGCCCAAAATCATATTCAAACATTAATGTTATAAAATCATCTGTCAAATAAAGCTAATTCTATGGATAATAAAATCATTTTCACTTCTCATGTTCTAAAAGTTCGTCTTTATGTCGTGCATAGGCGACATAAAGTCGCTTTTTATGCTCTAGAGCAAAAAGTAAAATCTTCGTCGAAGGCCAAAGTAAAGTAAAGTAAAGATTTATTTGCATAGATAGTAGGTACAGTACATAAGATGTTACAATTAAAATATGGGTGATCCTTGTACAATCTACCTTATATAGGCATGCAACATTATTATTAAATTAATCATTAATTATAAAATGAAATACAATAGCTACGCAGTTAACTTATTTTGAGGTATTACAGTTGAACAGTAGTTGGCAGTTGGCATGGTACATACATTCATTTAAAGGAAAATAAAAGATTAATTGAAATATCTACAACACAATAGTAATAAAATAAAATAGATCGAAACAATGTTATAATTAGGTATGTCAAAATTGAAGACCAAGGCAATCGGTCCAACAGCCACACGAACAACTTCAACTTCATAGAATAACCTCATTATTTTAATTCGTTTCGTTAGTATTCTAAGAACAAGGCAAGGATACCAACAGTAGGGTGTCCCTTATATGACATTTTTTTTTTTTTCGATGCGCATAGCCTCTAATTTTTTTATAAATGCTAAAATATACTCAAATATGAAATTTCAGCTTTCTAGCATGATCGCAACCCGTGCCGACTGAGTTTCAAAGTTTATTTAAAATCGTGTTTTGTCCTATTATTCCGATCTGCTATAAAACTAATATAAATGCAACAAATTTGGTGAGTATGAGGTAAAATAAAATAAGGTAATCATTAATCTTTATTTCAAAACATAAAATTATAACAATCAGCCAGGGTAACTTCTCTTTAGTGTAGTTTTTTAACAGTCCAGATAGTAATTTCTATGTTCCTGGGCACAGCGCAAAAAGCATTGTTTTTGCTCTTCTTCTGCCGTGTTAAGTAAGGTTTTGAGTTAGGAATGCATTAGACTGTTTTTAGGACGAATTTATAAACATGATGACGACAACCGAAAACCAAAAATTCTCTCTCTAACGTCTGCTCCAAAACAGCACAAGCTCCATTAAAATGACCAGTATTTTAAGCTTTTGTATCGCAGCACATTATTTGAACTTTATTATTAAGGTTCCAGTCAAAGAGAGCAGATGAGACGGCTTTAGCTTGATGTTATCCAGAAGAACTCTCTAGTTTTGGCACTGGAAGAAGCTGTTCTCTATCGTCAAATGAAGCAATAATGGGGCAAACGTTCTTCTTTTGAACTTCGTACATCCAATCCAGGTAATAGTTTTCCATCCCAATGGACTGTGACTACGTCAGGGCCTCAAGTCTGCTATTACAATAGTGTCAGAATGGTCTCGCCATTGTGAGTATTTGACAGTGTTTGTATGGCAAATCTGTCAAAAACTCACAATGAAGAGATATTCTCATTCATTTGACGATAGAGAACAGCTTCTTGCAGTGCCAAAACTAGAGAGTTCTTCTGGATAGCATCAAGCTAAAGCCGTCTCATCTGCTCTCTTTGACTAGAACCTTAATAATAAAGTTCAAATAATGTGCTGCGATACAAAAGCTTAAAATACTGGTCATTTTAATGGAGCTTGTGCTGTTTTGGAGCAGACGTTAGAGAGAGAATTTTTGGTTTTCGGTTGTCGTCATCATGTTTATAAATTCGTCCTAAAAACAGTCTAATGCATTCCTAACTCAAAACCTTACTTAACACGGCAGAAGAAGAGCAAAAACAATGCTTTTTGCGCTGTGCCCAGGAACATAGAAATTACTATCTGGACTGTTAAAAAACTACACTAAAGAGAAGTTACCCTGGCTGATTGTTATAATTTTATGTTTTGAAATAAAGATTAATGATTACCTTATTTTATTTTACCTCATACTCACCAAATTTGTTGCATTTATATTAGTTTTATAGCAGATCGGAATAATAGGACAAAACACGATTTTAAATAAACTTTGAAACTCAGTCGGCACGGGTTGCGATCATGCTAGAAAGCTGAAATTTCATATTTGAGTATATTTTAGCATTTATAAAAAAATTAGAGGCTATGCGCATCGAAAAAAAAAAAATGTCATATAAGGGACACCCTAACCAACAGCCAAAGTACACAATAAAACTTCATGAAATAAACTTATATTTTTTATTTCGTTTATTTATTATTTTTTAAATTAGTTTTTTATATTAGGCAATCAATCTAGTTATCTAAGTTATCATAGATATAAGAACAAAATGTTTTTATTACTGAGCAGTATGCAACGACCTAAGTCAGGTGTTATGTCACGTTCCTACTGGAACTGGCGGGAACCATAATAATTTTTCAATTTTAATTAAATTTACAATAATTACTTGTTGCTGTTTCATTTCCTCGCAATCGAAGTGAAAAGTAGAGTGTACAACTCGTCCATAAAACCGTATAAAAGTGCATTAAAGTGCGTTTTATGCACTTAATGTACAGACGCCAGCACATCAAGCTACTACAATCTGTCAAATTTCTTTAATCGATTTTCAACTTTATCACTACATTATAAGGTTCAAGGTTTATTGCGAAAATTTGACCGTTTCGGGTAGCTTGACCTGCTGGCGTCTGTACAATCTACTATTTTCTGTTTTATTTCAATTTAAAGTTCTCTGCCTCTAAAAAAAACACCTGGTATGAGCTAACCTCTATACCCAAAGTCTCAAATTCAGATAATTTATGTAAACAAAGGGGATAACATAACAAAAAAATATCTTCGTATTGGTAATTCACATAAAATTGCGAAAAAGAGGTTCCATTTTCTTTTAAGTACTGATTTTAAGAAATAATAATTAAAAAATAATCATACCGTAATTATATTTATAAATTTTCGGTTTTAAACAAAGATATTAAAAAAAGGAGATTTTCTGGTATAAAATATTTTATGATACTGGTAACAATGCAGGAGATCCAAACATTTTCAAATTTTGTACATCTTCAACAACACTAAAATTACAACTCTCATACATAGATTTATATTGTAAGTAGCATATCTAGCCACATTTTGGATGAAAGTGGCTGTAAACTGTTTCGATTGGAAATCGATTTTGGGAGGCCTACGTCTAGCACTGGGCTTAAAAGGGCTGATTATAACGATCATATACCGTGTCTCCGACACACTACACAAAACATTGTTTGGCAACGGTATTTTGTTTGCATAGTTCTTATAATTAATTCACTTTAATTTAATATATGATTATTTACAAAAAAAAAATATGATAAAATGTTTTGAACCACTTTCCTGTCATTTTGACAGTGACATTTCTTGACATTACTTTGTTTACATAAATTATCTGAATTAGAGACTTTGGGTATAGTCAAATCTCTCTTACTTTTTTTTTAAACAAGCTACTCACACAGCGAACTATAGTTGCCGGTGACTCGCTGGAGATTTCAAAATCTTACGTCTACACTGAGCCTTATCAAGTCGCTCCTCCCTAGCAATAATCTATGGTATAGTGACTGAAAAAAAAAACAGCATCACTGTCAGTTCAGTGTCAAAGAACGCGCTTAAATTTTTTGAAACGGTCTCCAGTTGTATTGTTATTATAATTTCAATAATTTTGCTGGAGGGCTAAACTATTAAAACCAGTATTTATTTTCGTGATGACAATGCAGAAGACTAAAAAGAGAAGGGCAGAGGACGAAGCGATGGATGTTGAAGAACCTCCCAATAGCGGGCCTTCGACTTCAAATCACGATCAAGAAAATCAAGAACAAGACCACTTAATAAGTGGCGACATAGACCACATATCTGATGATGAAGAAGGTGGAGTTCGCATAGGTGATATATATATACCGCCCGCGCCAAAACCAGCACTCACTTTCGATACTACTGGTCCAAGGCTTATTATTACTCACATAGTCAATGAAAACTTTAAGAGTTATGCTGGTATGCAGGCATTAGGACCGTTTCATAAGGTAAGGAAGCTTACAGCGAAATATACCAAGTGATTTATGCCAAAACAATTTAAGTTCAAAGCATTTACATATTATATTATGATACCGCCACAAAACCATGTAAGGATCATAGCAGGTAGCGTTCTGTAGTTTCTGCCTACCGCCATGTGTAAAAGCGTGAGTTTATGTATGTGTACATCAATGACATGAATATTTACATGGTAAAGTATAATATTATTTTAATTATTGTGAATGTGAAGACTATGTGGGTCATTGTTTTTTTTCTTAGTTTTAATCATAGATTAAGTTGGCAGTTTGAGTAACTAGGAGGCCTACCCTAATGTCCTTTCTTTGGTATTGTTCATGGTATCGTTGAGCTCCTTAAGTTCTGAGTTGAGCTGCTTGATTACTGACAAATGCATGCACTGAGTGGATAGGGCCACTCAATCTGTGTGGTTCTTTCCTCAAACAACCATTTCAGACAAAAATCTTCATGGTCTTCACATGATCTAACCAAGATTATGTCTGGACTTTAAAAGAGACAGTGACCTCTGAGTTTGTTTCAGCCTTTCTTCTCAGAGTAGTCAGATAGGGAACGCCGACCTCATCTAGTTTAAGGCTTTGACTGCCAGACAACAGACACAATAGAAAAACGATTGTTAGCGGTCACCGGTGACCACTGTGGCAGTCAATGTGTTAAAAATATGTTTGATGTGTAAAAGTGTTCGTACAAACCTACTTACAGAAATAAAATTATTTATCGAATATGTAAAAGCATTGTTTTTCACTTTGCAGTTTGTATAACCAATTTGTGGATTGTTAAAAACTTATATCCTTGAGATGAAGGCCTTTACTTATTAATTATCTCTTTACATTTTCCTTATTGACTGTTCCAGATGTTATCACATTATTTTCAACCTGTTTGTATTTTGTCAATACTAATTCACTGTGTCGATAATTATTAACCATTTCAGAGTTTCACTGCAATCATAGGCCCAAATGGCAGTGGAAAGAGTAACGTAATAGACTCTATGCTCTTCGTGTTTGGGTACCGAGCCACAAAGATCAGGTCTAAGAAGATATCTGTTCTGATACACTCTTCCAGCAAGTATCCCAACATCAAAAGTGCAACTGTTGCGGTACACTTTTGTAAGATTATTGATGGGGTATGTTCAGTTTTACTTTTACACAAAATCTATATACAAATAAATAAAATTAAAGGGTCTGTTTGTAATGTCAAAATAACAAAACTTTTTACTGAATGCTTATGAAAGTTTTATTTATTTGTATAGATAAGTATTTAATCTTCAATTTTTGCATTTCACCTACTACTGTTTGTCACTCATCACTAGAGATCGGATATTCGGATGCATATTCACCTAAAGTCGAGATGTTTTCTATTATGGAAAGCACTTTTGTATCCAATCAATCCTGCGGTTCCGGTGTTTTATTTTAATTTTAATTAACAAACACCACCCCTACTCTTACACCCTACATACACATATTTGCATAGGGGGTTAAAATAATTTTAATATAAAATATGCATCTGGATAATAGGGTTGTCTGTAAAAGATCGCTTTTAGCAATAAGACCGCCCATTGTGACACTCTATGTAACAGTTTTACATTTATATCTATAATTTTTATGGTGTACATAATAAAGAGTATTCTATCTATCTATTCTATCTGAATAGTTATGCAATCCAAGAATCCCAGGTATTTTTTTTTTTAATAAATGATATTTTAGAAGTCGCTTCCATACTATACACCCGACTAGTTATGCATTGCCGGTATTCCTGGCATCACGGGCTATTTTCTTACAATTTTTTTTAAAAAAAATTAAGAAATTGCTTCCATACTTTCATAGCTAATAATTAACTTTAGGTAAATATGCATCCGATTATCCGATCTCTACTCATCACTGTTTGGCATCACCCTAAGGTTGATTGGTAGAAAATACCTATGACATTAAATCTCCTTCTGTACATTTGTATGTTTAAAGTATTAAATAAATAAATTACTGTCTTTCTTCACAGGAAGGAGGTGACTTCACAGTAGTACCGGACAGTCAGATAGTGGTATCTAGAACAGCTTTTCGAGACAGCTCATCATTTTACACCCTGAATGGAAGACGGGTGCAGTTCAAAGAAGTGGCCCGTATGTTACGGTCAAATGGCATTGATTTGGACCATAACCGGTTCTTGATTTTGCAGGTGAGTTCAAAGACTTTTAATTGGAATGCCTCCTTCTAATTTTAAACACGTGTTTTGATGGCTCAAATGGTCTGAATAATCTCTGATCTAATTGATCTCTGCAATGAGTTCTGTGAAATCAATCTGCCTAGACATTTCTCAACTGTGTTGATGTCAGCTTCCAGTCTAACCAGAATCAGCTGAATACCAGTGTTTTACATGAAGCGAAAGCCTATCTGACCCAGCTGACAAACTGGTTGCTGGGTAGCAACTGGGTTGTGAAGGTCGGATACAATACCCTTTGGTTAGATTGGTTATCAGAATTTTGGGCTCCTGACTTACTCCTAGTAAAGACTGTCAAAGATCTACGAATGATAGCCGGGACCAACGGCTTTACGTACTTGCCGAGGCCCGGAGCGGTCTCGATCGTTATGAATGGTCACCCATCAACGGACCGACCTCAGCAACCGTAGCTTGACATTCGAACGACATTCTTAAACAACTGTTTTGTGAGCTCTAATAGTTTGAATAATCCAAGTGTTTTAAGCAATTGAATTGTTCAATGAACCTGAGTTTTGATGGCAATATTCCAATCTTACAAATCATTCTCTTTACCAGGGTGAAGTAGAACAAATTGCCATGATGAAGCCAAAAGCAATGAATGAACATGAGGCAGGAATGTTGGAGTATTTAGAAGATATTATTGGCACTTCGAGATACAAGGTATGAATTTCAATGAAAGTTTTTGAAGCCAAATGCTGTAAGTTGAGTTCTGCAGTTTCTGCTTACTCCCATGCAAAATAGGCCTGAGTTTATTTATGTATGTGTATGTGTTGTTTAAGTCCCATGGTGCATTAAGGGCCTGTGCACACCACGTTTTTGAACGCGCCGTTTGTAGCGCTACAGACGCGATACGCATGCGAGTCAGATAAACCTCTGTAGGATAAAAGCACGCCGTTGAAGCACGTTTCTAAAACGCGCGTTAACGGCGTTCTATGATCAGAGTGTCTAACTTTCAATTCGTCTACGAAGCAAAATGCCTAAAAATAATGTCTACACAGCAAATTGCCTAAGCTGTAAATCGCCTAGAGAACAAAATGTTTAACAAGCAAAATGCCTAAAATGCAATAATTTCTAAGTAGTCGAGATGGTTAAAATAAACTCACACTAGGGCCTCTGAACTGTAGGTTAGGTTAGGTTAGAACTGTGACCAGAAACGGTACTCCCTTTCTTCTCCTAAAATAATAGACATATTGCAAGGTAGGCATTTTGGTTCATAGTCAGAATAAGGTTTAGTTCAAATACTGTATAGACCTATTGCAAGGTAGGCATTGTGCTTCCTAGTCAATATAAGGTTTAGGCAATACTTGGGATAGACGTTTTGATTTGTAGTCAGCTTGATAAAGGGCCCTAAATCTTCTAGGTCAAAAATGCAGAAAATGTTTGCCTATACAGTAAACAAGACATCATTTGGACAACTGGTTGAACTTTTTTTATTTTACTTATTCGGAAGAACCAACAATTACACATTATATACTTATCTATCTATCTTTCTTCTATACATGGTTATTGGTAAAACACAACAGACCTTGCAGGACTGTATTACTTACGTCATAAACAATAACTTCTGTTCTATGACTTTTTACAAAATATAATATGTTTACAATAACCAAACCAAGATTTCGTTGTTCTATACATTTAGAGCGTTGAATTTGCGAGCAAGGATGGATATAAAGTAGAGTGTAAGAGTGCGTTTTATGCACTTGATGTGCAATCTACTATTATTTTTGTATGAAAGTCTGATGAATTAAATTCATAAAACAATAGTTGTTGTTTATGATGTTAGTAAACAGTCCTACAAGGTTTTTAGTGTTTTACCAATAACTCTACAAAAATCAATTGCCTTGCGTTAGTGTAGCAAAAACTCGAAAATGGCTCGACTGATTTGAATATTATTTATTTTGTTTTGTTCGCCTCAATACTAGTTTGATGGTTGGTTTAGGAAAAAATAAAATTTAGAAAAACCCAAAAATAAACTGCCGAAAAATCGAAAAAATCTAAATTTTATAACGATCTCACGTGATCACCGGGTTATTTAGTTACAAATAAATATAACATACGTTAGTTAGTTCAACTAACAACAGCCCCTACAGATACACAAAAAGATAAGGAACATAAAGTAAAAGTCGGACAGAATGGATAATTGCATGAAATAAAATACACAAGAGTACAGCTATTATTAACCTAAGAGTAACCGTGGAGTTTCTTGCCGGTTCTTCTGCACAGGAAACAACCAATTGGAACCGTGCACCTAGCTTCTGACGTTTCATAAGCGCCCATGTAGGTTTATGTGAAATAAAATATTTTTGATTTTGCTACACTGGAAATGAAAGATCATTCACACAATTTTTTTTTTTTACTTTTGTCAATACACTTAGACAAAGTAACCTTATTGGTGATCTTCTTCAGAAAGGTCAGGTGCGTAGTACTCGCAACCGGCGTGCGTGTATGACCAGATATAAGAACGTAAACAAAGCAAAAGGAGTATGTCAGGAATGTAGCAGGTGGCATACTGTAGTTTCTGCCTACCCCCCACGGGATGAAGGCGTGAGTTTATGTATGTGGTTACTTGTAATTCGACTTATATCCTTCAGGAGCCACGAATTACGTATCTTTAAAATTGACTTTTTCAATATAGTTGTTAAACATGGCGTACTTTCAGAGGCTATAATTATGATTCGAAAATTAAATCTTTTGCATAGGCATCTTTCTGTTACGCGGTCGTGATAAAATGATTAAAAAATAATAATAATATATGAGTTCAAGTATAAGTGATGAAATGTAATTAACTCCACCCGATATTTTATTTGAGGCGAAAACTGCGCAAGATGAAATTTTGCCCCCAAAATCTCGTGAAATATATATGGCGACTTACGATAATTCTATTTTATTCTTTGATTTGTTTTTTTTACTATTTCCCACAACTGGATTGAAAAACGTCGTGTGATACACGGGTGTGTAGGTTATTGCAAACTCGTGTCATTAAAAACCCTCGCCTTAATAATGACAAATTAATGACAGCTCGTTTGCAATAACCTACTTCCCACCCTTGTATCACAATGTACTATTGTACCATTTTGGAAAGCTTAGAGAATACAAGTTGTTTTAGTTATTTGTACGATTAATGTCATAGTCATTGATATAAATATTAAAACGACTACATGCATACATTAGAAAAAAAAACTCAACAAATTAGCATTTTTGGTTGTACTTACGAGTGGCAAGTAATCCCGGGTGTCTTATTTTTCTTCCTTGTATTATTAAAATACTGTTCAGCTGCACAAGAAGTAATTTTGATGCTTATTTATCACGAAAAAACTGTAATTATGGAGCTGTTTGATCAACGATATCCCGTGCGCGACTGAGTGCCAACTACGGGCCATCACTTAGTTTGATAGAACCAGGCGCTGTTACTAAGTCTTATCTACCGCTTTTAATACATCAATGGTCATAGTATTTTTTTAATGAGACAATTATTTTTGAATAAATGAAAATCGTAAAATGAAAATATTGTTAAGATATTATTCTTAAATCGCTCATCATTTTAATTATTTTGTTGAATAAGTACTTTTAATTATGTTCATAGCTTAATTGAAGTGCCAGCTACAATATCATTTTTTAATAGTACCCATTCAATATGTAGTTTTTTTAAAACTTGTAATTAGATGTCAAATTTTGGGAAAACCCTTAAAATTTAAATATCACGAAAACTGTAAAATTTCGGCAATACATAAGTCAAAGTCAAAGTCAAAGATTTATTTGCAGATAAATATGGTTACAATAGTTCTTAACAATGGTAGTATAATGTAGCTTAACATATTTAATCATAACATAATGACATGCAAATTTTTGGTAGGTATAAAATTAGATCATTTTAATTTAAATTGAAAGAATTATTTTATACTATAGAAGGATTTCTCAATTAACCAACTGCGTAAAGCCCTTCTGAAGCGGATCATATGGGTTTAATTCGTTGCATTTTGGCCTCCCTATCAGCTCCTGACAGATATACGTCGAATTAGAAGTAACCCTGTATGTGTACAAAACTGCAATCTACCAGTTACATTTATATCATTATTTATTTACCACAGGAACCCATAGAGAAACTAGCTTTAAAAGTGGAAGAATATAGTGAGATGCGCAAAGAGAAACTCAACAGAGTGCGATTGGTTGAACAAGAGAAGATAAAACTCGAACAGCCAATGAGAGACGCCGTCGATCTGATGAACTTGACCAATACCTCGCTCAGGACCAGGAATATGCTGCTGCAGAAATATGTGTAAGTTATTTGACATATTTCAGTATTTTTTTATTTTTTATTGTTTATGCGTACAGTCTTAATACAGATTCGTTTGTTTTCTACCATTAAACCAGAAATGGTTTGTATTGGTGCTCACATTCGCTATATGAACACTCTTTAATCACTAATATAACTTGTATTTACTTAAATATTATTCATGTATATTATCCATGTACGGACACTATTCGCCTATCCATACTAATATTATAAATGTGAAAGTAACTGTCTGTCTGTCTGTCTATCTGTCTGTCTGTCTGTCTATCTGTCTGTCTGTCTGTCTGTCTATCTGTCTGTCTGTCTGTCTGTCTGTATGTTACGTTTTCACGCCTAAACCGCTGAACCGATCGTCATGAAATTTGGCAGAGATATAGCCTGGGATATGGAGAAGGACATAGGCTACTTTTTAACCGACATTTACGCGGGCGGAATGATGGCTTAATCTAACAGTTTATTAAACTTCTCTTGAACTGACAATCAATTTTCTACCCAATGAATTTCTTCTGCTGTCCAAATTATATCAGCCATTCTTTAAAACTTTTTTCTTTATCTTTTCTAGTCACGAGACAAACAAAATAATAGCAAGCAAACAGGAAGATCTTGCAGATTTAAAAGTGAATCTAGCAGCAGTTGATGACAAGCTGAAGAAAGTTGAGGAAGAGTTGGGAGAGAAAACTAATGTTTTTAAAGAGGGTACAAAGTAAGTAATCTATATCTATGTATATAAATAAATAAAATTTTAGTGTCTGTTTGTAATGTCAAAATAACAGATTTTTACTAATTGCATATGAAAGTATGTAAGGTGCTTATAACATAAAACATTTTTTTTTGTCTGTCTTTGTGTCGGTCTGCCAGTCTTGTCTGTCTGTCCATATTGGTGCAGTCGTTCAGAAGTTAATACTGTACAAAAGCGGACTTAATGCCTGAGGCATTTTCTACCAGTCAACCTTAGGGTGATGCAGAGACAAAACATGGCAGGTGCAACATAAGGGATAGATAACTCGAAAACGGAATAATCAATATATAACACATAGATACATACATACATAAATATAAGCAAAATAAACAGTGTCAGGTGAATTAACGATTGTTAGGGGAGAAAACGAATCAGCGCTGGGATGATTCAGCCAACTTCTTACGACACATACACACACATGCAATGCATGTTTTCTTAGGGTAACTTGATAAAACTACTAAATTAAAAGGCTTTTTTAGCAATTTTTGTATGGAACCCTAAAAAATTTTATATGATTTTTCAAATCAATAATTTAGTTTTTAAATCCCGGGATTTAAACGTCATTATATTTATTCCGGGATTTCAAAGGAGGTATTATCCACTCTATGTGTCGTCCATCCTCGAAGTTTAGGTAAATTAGCTCTACCTATTCTGATCTCTGGTGATAACCAAATCACCACATTGTATAGATTTATTACTAAACTTGTTGGAGTTTTTTAAATCAGTTAAGTCGGAGCTGTTACCTAACATAACGGATGTAATAATACCCATAACGAAGCCGAGAGTTACTTGTTCTTCCCGTTATTATGATATATTTTTTCTACTGTACGATATAATAACCGGCACGAGTCGTGAGCACAGATGGGCAGTAGTGGGGGCAAGATAGCGTGGTTCTCGAGGAAGGTTTAAGTATATAATTTTTTGAGTTTTTGTACACATTTTTGAATAAATGAAAGATATTTGTTGGAGGTGTCTGAAAAAAAAATAAGCCTTCTGGGCGCTTTCAACGAAAACGCTGTCTAAATTCTTTGAGGTATAACAAAATAATGTATGGTGGAATTGTGTATCTTATATAGGTCTACAGAAAAGTCCGCGATGGCATATGTCTATCTCTTAAGGATAACATACTATATCCATTTTATTGTCTTTTTGTAGGTATTTGTTGTCTTTAGGTAGTCGGAACATACTTATCCTTTTTATCCCGATAGTATATTTCCGTGGGAAAATTTCCAACATTCACGCGAGCGACGCCGCGGGCAAAGGCTAGTGCCTGTATAAGTTAAACTGTTGAAACTACTTCATAATTTTTAGAGATCTACCAACTTCTGTCTTCTTTTCCCTTCTAGAAAATACGACGTCCTCCGCAAACAGAAGGAGGAAATAACAGAAAGGCTTCAAGGCTGCAAGAGGAAGGCTGTGACCACACAAGCTGACCTCACGCAGAGTAACAAGAAGAGGAAGAATTTAGACCAATTGCTTGAACAGGAGAGGGGGAAACTTATTGATTTGGAACTGGTAAGACTGCCTTTGAACGGTAACTTACCTTTAGGTGCCGATTCTCTAGTACACCGAACTAAACTATCACAAAAATTCCTTAATTTTGGCTATGAGAATCTTAAAGCTATTCTGCAAAAATCTCTAAATTTAAAAATAGTTTCGACTTAACTAAAATCGAATTTGTCAATCGCGACTCCACGTGGTATTTTTATTTTTTCTTTTGGCTTTGCAACGTGGTACTTGTTTCCCCTACCCTGTGTTTTTTTTTTTGAGCCGGAGGCGGGCAGGGAAGCCCCGTCGTGTTTTATATGGAATTTTAAATTTTTTGTATGGAAAATATGAAATATTATTTCCTACATGTTGAGTTTTAGGGGTTTATGGATTTTATAAAGGGTGTTGGAAGTTTCATTGATTTTTCAATAGGACACACCATTTTCGAGGTACTTTTGAAACAAACCATACATGGGCTCTCCTAGCTCTAGGACTCGAGTAGCTGAGGCTTCGTAAAACCTTCGCGAATTTATTCAACTGCGAGGTGCTTGCTGTGGTCAGTCTATGGATGGGTGACCTTTCGTTGTACAATGCTACTAGGATCTTTTGGCGCGAGGAAAGTTCCGAAGTAAATTTGAAATTAAATAATCTTCCTCAAGCCCGCGAGAGCGTCAAGCGGAAAGACAAACAGTTCATATATTTCGACTTTATTTTGAGAGCTATATCGTTGATATTTGTTGCGCTGCGCTTCCCCTTAGTCGAATTACGTAGACAGGGACAGTTTCGTCGAGAAAATCTTAAAACATAATGATGTGGTAATCATTTCACAGATTCCAGAGAAAAATCAGAGGGAGATAGAAGATTGTGAGAAGCTTCTTGTGAAACATACAGAACAGAAGGAAAAGGCTGAAGAAGAACTACAAACAGTTGTCGCTAGCGTGAGGTAAGTTATTGGACTAACGATACAAAGGGTACTTGAATGAGGCAGTTTAGGGTAGATATCATCAATGCGAAAGTCAAAATTTTTATTATTACTATCTTTTGCCCGGGTCATGACCCGCGTGGATTCCGGAAAATATCCCACGGGAACGCACTACCGGGATTAAACGTACTCTATGTGTTAATCCAGGTTATCTATACAAATAAATAAACCCGCGGATGAAAGAAAGAGAAAGAATTAGCACCCAGAGACTGTTGACTTTGTTTATATTATAAAAGGATATAAAAAATGAGGTAGTCTATAGACTACCTCTTTTTATTTATTGATTTGATTTGATTGATTTTATAAAATCACCTCAGTTTTTTTCAGAGATTCAGATGCATAAGAAACTGAATCATATTGCTATAAATCTAACTCTCAAAATCCACTAACTTACCCCTATTTCCTCACAGAACAAAAACCCAAGGCCTACAAGAAACTAAAGACCGCCTGCAAGCTAATCTCATAGGTTTAAAGAGGATGGTAGACGAAGCTAACAATAGTTGTAAGCTGGCGGAGTCTGAACTAAAGTTGTATCTAAGTACGGAGAAGAAAGAGGTTGAGAAGTTGGAGAAAATAAAGGAAGGTTATGAGAAGGCTAGGGCGGCCTTGGAGGAGAAGAGACCGTGAGTATTTTTCTTGTTTGACAGTATTTTTATCTCGAAGCTCTTTTATCGAAGCGACGCGCGCTTTACTTGTGGTAACCAAGTATACAAACACGCTTTTAATGTGTGCGTGTAGACGAGTAGCGTCAGCACATAACATACACAGAAACACTCATACACTTCCGACGTCGCCATTGTCTCGGACGGTACCGAGAGCTCCTCCACATTGCGTGTTTTTACACTTGGTAACCACAAGTAAAGCGCGCGTCGCTTCGTGAGATAAAAATGCTATACAGGCTGTAGTTAAAATCGATGGGCCATATTACTACACAAGGTTCTTATTTGACCTAGGTTTGAACCAATAACCCATTTTTTTTTATTTCGAACTTTATTTCAACAAAGTCAAAAGTTCTAAATACAAAAACTTATTTAAAACCTGAGTCTATTTTTCTATAAAGAACTTTACCTCGGTCAGAATAAGGTTCGAAATGCAAAAACAAGCGCTAAGGTTTATGCTTGGACTCAAGTTAAAATTCGTTTTGTAATTAGACGGTTAATCCGTCTAATTACAAAACGTTTCTAAGGGGTGGAAGTACTCATGAATATGAGAAATGATAACAAACTTTGAAATTTAAATAATACCTGCCGTTTTAAAATTAAAATGCGATATCTACCTAATCAAAATGTATGAAACTGAGCATTAATGCTATGTAAAGAATCATCCATCCTGAATAACTTCATCTCTTTTTCGAACTGGAACCATAATGGCGTTAAAACTACATAATACAGCCTGTCCACCGCACCGTCAACCTGGCACACCTGGCCATAATGTGAGTTTTACCACACGCTACGCGTACAGTAAAACTCGCATTGTGGCCAGGTGAAGACGTAAAATTGTGTACTCACCACGGGCAGTAAAAAAGAAAGCCCTCTATCGCATATTTACGACCCTCGTCTGCGGCTCAGGTCACAAATACTTGCGATTTCGGGCTTTCTTTCTTTTACAGCCCTTGGTAAGTAATGTACTATTATTATGGCCGCGTGCCCAATCCACACCACCACCGGGTCGTTACGTTCGGTTCGGATAATCTCGTTTCTCGTTGACGTCCTGTTGACGTTGGGCGGTGGACAAACAGTGTAAGAGTTCGTTCACACTAGTCGGTTGTCGGACCCGATCGAAGCTGGAGCCATTTTTTGGCAGTCTATGCGAGGCGACTGTACACGATGGACGTCAACGAAGCTTTTGATTACGAAACACCAAACATGCGTACAATATGGTGGGTACTATAAAAAACAAGAACTCTGCGGCAGAGAGCAGCTAGGGACGGGCGGAAGAAGGGGGAGCGGGGAGAGGGTTGCCCGACATCCGACATAATGTGAACAGCGCCATACTTACTCACAAGCGAACGAGATTCGACGCGATTTTTTACGTACGTATACTTTCATCTGTCAAACCCAATATGGCTATCATAGATGGTACCCAGTGCATTTGCAAGCCGTCTCTGACCAATCTTCGATGTAATTCTTCATCGATGGTAGGTAGTTGTTAAATTTCAATCACACACAACACTTAACTCGAAACTCAAAGCATTTATTTTCACTAAAACAGTTACAGGCAGTTTTGAATTATCATTTATCAAGCAGTCATTCACTTTCGAGTTAATAAATAACTCTAGTTGCCCATTCCAAGATGTAGTTCAATTGGAGAAGAACGGGCAAGAAACTCTACGGACACTCTTTTAAATCTTAATTTTATGTTACACAGGTTTTGTTTTTTAACTTTTCTTTACGATCCGATATGACGCCATTCTGGCTGGCAAAATACCCAACATTTCTTGAAAACGGTGTCGGATAAGTGTAAACAGCAGTGCTATTCTGTAACCATCTCACCGTGAAAACTTAAGTGAAGTGAGCGTGGAGTGAGATGTCAGTAGTGTCAATCCCAAGCATCAGTAGTGCTATTCTGTAAAAACCTCACTGTGAAAACTTAGTTGAAGTGAGTTCAAAGTGAGCTGTCAATGTCTAGACTCCCTAGCGTCAGGTAGGCTGACAGTTCACTTCACGCTCACTTCACCTAAGTTTTCACGGTGAGATTTTTACAAAATCGACCGGCTGCTTCATATAAAATGTGCTGCCACTAGATAGAGCAGCCAATTTTCTGTCAGGTCGACACCCGACAAGTGGGAACGGGCTTCCTAAAACAATCAATATTGTTTATTTTCAGTTTACAAGAAGAATTATCACGCACTGTGCCAGCAAATGAGGCTAAACTGAGTGAAGTTAACAATAAGTTGCGGCGATTGAAGCAAGAAGAGGGGCAGATTATAGCTGAAGTCAGACCATTGAGGTTTCTTTTATTTAGTGCCTTTGATACTTTGCCTCATGATACCCCGAGAATATAAATTTTTCTTACTTTTTATTTGCAATTTGCAGATCCGTATCAGGTTGTTTGATGATCAAAATATGATTCGCGATTCATTCGTTACTATTTTATTATATGTATTGCCAATGATGTCTTTTACTTTCAGATCGCAATTGGAAGAATCTCGCCAAGCCATGAGTGCTAACACATCTCGCGACAGAGTGCTCAACGCGATTATGAATGAAAAGAGGAATGGAAAACTACCGGGAATATTTGGACGACTGGTAAGTGTTAACTACAGGTAGTCTCGCCTGTATTTGGTCTTGGAATCGGTCACGGCCTATCGCTTACAACGAAAAAAAATACAGCATGATAATGTAAATAAAATCTGTGGCATGAGAAAGTGTTAGAAGTATGTAAATGCACCACGTATTTTTTTTTTTTAATACTTCATTATTTTAGTCCAAGATATTAAACCGAACATGCGATTTCAGTTGTAATTAAATTATTTAGCCAGAGTGGCCTAAAAAACTACTCTAGACTTACTTCGGAAGCAGTTTTTTTAAATTAAATCAGTATTGAAAAAAATACAGTTAGGCCATTCTGGCTCTCTGAGCCCATGAGAGCCTGAGTGGCCTAAAAACTGCTCTAAAATTACCTCGGAAGCAGTTTTTCAAAATAAAATCAGTATTAAAAAAAATACAGTTAGGCCAGTCTGGCGCTCATGGCCTCATTTAATGGACCTGCGCAAAATCTGAGGGCAATTCCTGTATTTTTAAGAACGTTTGCATTCCAGTCTGTCAAAATGGTCTCAATCTGCCATAAATACCTACAAAATTTAATTTACCTACATTTTTGACATTGATTGTTGCTGAGTTTTAAACGGTTTTAAATACCGGAATTCGCCTTCTGTAAAAAATTTAGTCCCTTGTCCAGCTTGGTGTGTAATTGATTTGCGTTGCCCATAGCTAATGACATCAATTTGACTTTGAAAGAGCCTTTATTGTGTAGCAGTAAGGTCGAGTTTTGTAGATCAAGTTTTACAAATGACATAGCCGAACTGACACCAACATTTCTTCCAGGGTGACCTAGGAGGCATAGACACAAAATACGACGTCGCCATATCAACATGCTGTGGCGCTCTTGACAATATAGTCGTTGACACAGTGGACACAGCACAAGCATGCGTCGAGTTTTTGAAGCAACATGACGTCGGACGAGCCACGTTCATAGCGCTCGACAAACAAGAGCATTTGAGGCCGATGTACGAGGGACGGAAATGCTTGTAAGTTCATGTCCAAAAGTCGGCGCGATATGCTTTTGTCTTACTTTCTCGGCCGTTAAATGTCACAATAACCTAACTTGTTAAAAAACCATGAAACATTAAGTGCATTATTAGCAGTCTTGTATAGACATTGCTACAGTTAGGGCGTTTGTCTACCGCAGCCGTCACCTGCACGTCATCACAGATTAATACAGATGGGACACTCAGCAAAATCATTTAAATAAAAAGCGACTCTTGCTACGACACAATAAAGTGTAGTTCAGGTCGCAGAACGCTTATTACCTACAGTTATATTCACTTACAAGTTGCCTCTCTTTCTATCGCGTAACTCTTATACCGGCGGTGCGCGGTAGTCCTACTGGATTGGTCCAATGAGATGGGCCCGCCGCACAGTGGAACGAATGTATGGGAGCGGTTGGACGTAGACATGTCCGAAAAAAAAGAGTAAAATTATGCCAAACTAATGATGCCATCTTATTCGATTACTTAATGCCTTCATAACTTGTGGTGATGAATTTCTTCATAACTCCCATATTTCGGGAGTAATTTGAGAAAATGTGAAATTTTACTATGAAAATGAGTGTATCGAGCTCTCTCCCTCCTGATTCCGGGCTTGTTTCAAGTAGCGGTCTCTAATATCATAATGCTAATACTAAGAGCTATATTTAATACTAAGACACATAGTGCGCCAAATGTGCACTTTCTGGGATAAAGAGTGATGTTTATTTTATAACACAATTTTTTTATTTTTTGTTTATTTTGTTGATTAAAACCGTTTTTCTAAAGGTTTACCTTATTACAATAACATTTCTGAGCAGCCAATTAGAGAAGATATAAGCTAATTAGGATATATAATTAGGGACTTAAGGTTTACATATAAAACTGATGCACTAATGATTACTGATAAGAACATTGCTATTATTTAATTACTAAATGGCTCTTAATACACTAATTTAGCATGCATCATTTACTAATTATCACAATAACTAATTACCTTGCAATATTTAACAAAGGATACCTGGGATACCTGGATTTTATATAAATAGGTCACTATTAGTAACTTTAAAATCAGTGTTGATTTACACCTCGTTGTATCCAAGCTAATCTCGCAATGTATTTTCCAAATTTTAATACAAATCTTGATATTCACGTTGCTTTATGCGCACGCGCACATAAAGATTTACGCGACTTTAACTATTTGTTCAGTGTTTTAAAAGATAACAGTTGTGTTCAGTTATGTGAAAGTGCTGAAACAAGTTTAAAAGACTGGTGTCGTCGATTTTGCTACCGCATTTATGCAAAATGGACACAGTCTGGAAGAAGCACAGATAAGTTTCGGAAGAAACATGAGATTTGGCTACAGGCTGCAATTCAATGGCCGGAATTACAGAATGAAAATATGGAACCTTCTACAGAAAATATAAGTGACGTCATCGAGCCCATAATTTCTCCTGCTAAATCTGATGCTTCAACTTGTACACATCCTAGTCCTCGTAAATCTTTTGAGGACCTTAGTAACCGGCAAAAAAGAAGACGCACTGAAGATAGTCTTTCATGCAGCAGTAGCAGCGCTGAAATTATGTTTTCGGCCGAAAGGGCGCTTCAAAAGGCAGGACAAAGCGATACAGCTTATGTTATGAAATACTTGACGGAGAATCCAGAAGAGGCCTCAAAAATCAAAGCCTTCATTGAAGGTAAATCAATTCAGGTACGGGAAATATCCCCTTTGAAGGCATTGGCTCTTTATGTATCGATGAACTTATCGAAATGGCGCTATAACACTCTTCGGGATTTCAACACTCAAGAAGGAGCTCTTCAATACCCGAGTTACTACATGTTGGTTAAAGAAAAAATTAAGTGCTATCTGGCCAAAGAAGATCTCACAGTTACAGAGAGCTCTGCAAAAATCAAATTACAAGCCTTGATGGATTTAACCTCAAGAAGACTTATTAGGTCGTTAGAAACCCCTGTTGATCCCAATCAACAGCTCGTATTGACCAGCAAATGGGGTTTTGACGGATCATCTAGCCAAAGCATTTATCATCAAAGGACGAGTGAAGATGAGCAAATCGATCTTGCTAGTAATTTTATGATTAGTCTTGTACCACTGCGGCTCGTCTCAAAAGGTGTAACAATTTGGGAAAACGAGCGACCATCTTCCACTTCATTTTGCCGGCCAATATTGTTTAAGTTTATAAAGGAAACCAAAGAAAATGTGCAGAGAGAGATGGCTGAAATCGAAGCAGAGATTGAAGCCTTAACTCCATCCACCATCACTGATGGAATTAGTGTCAAACACCAACTGCTGTTGACAATGATTGATGGTAAAATTCATTCCATTATATCCAATACAGCAGCTTCAGTGTGTGACATATGCAAGGCTTGTCCTAAAGAAATGAATAATTTAGAGTTAATCAAAGATAAACACGCAAACGAGGACATGTATAAATATAGCTTAAGCACCCTTCACGCTTGGATTCGCTCAATGGAATGCTTATTACACATTTCCTACAAATTAGACATAAAATCATGGCAAGTAAGGGGTGATATAGCAAAAAGGCAAGTTGATGACAGGAAGAAAAGAGTTCAAGAGGCTGTAAGAAGAGAAACGGGCTTACTTCTCGATGTTGTGAAACAAGGCAGTGGATCCACCAACAATGGCAACTCGGCAAGGAGATTTTTTGAAAACTACACTAAATCTGCTGAACTGACCGGAATAGATGCTATGCTTTTAAGAAAAATCTGTGTGATCTTGCAGTGTATTTCATCAGGAGAGAAGATCAACGTAACTAAATTCCGAGAGTTCTGCTTTGATACTGCTAAGCTTTACGTGGAGTTATACCCATGGTATTATATGCCTTCTTCACTTCATAAAATTTTAATGCATGGGCCAGACATAGTTCAGAACATGTCAATTGTGCCCATTGGTTTTCTATCCGAAGAGGCATCTGAGGCTAGAAATAAAGATTTTAGAAAATATAGAGAGGGGCATTCTCGAAAGCATAGCAGTATCTCATGCAATGAAGATATTATGCACAATCTTTTACTGTCTTCTGATCCACTTGTTACAAGTATCCGTCCAAAAGGAAATAAGTTTGTAAAAAAATCTTCTTTTAAGGAATTTTATGAGCTTACGGATTCTGAGAAAAGTGATATCGAATTTGTTAACATAAATGATTTAGCGGACATCGATTCTGAATTTGAATTAATTGATGATGATGATGATGACGAAGATAATTTAAATGATGTTATTGTTTTAAAATGTGTAACTTAGTAAATTAGAGCTTACATCTTAATTATTTATTGTACTTTTAATGAAACTAGGTAATTTATTATCAACTTACTTAAAAGTCATACTCTCATCAGTTCTTGTGAATATTTTTGTTAATATATATTTCTGTATATATATAATATATTTATAGACCTCTTAATAAGTCTGTCTGCGGTTTAAAGTAAATACAAATGGGGAAAAAACGTTTTTTTTTTTAAATTTTCATTTCCTTTTATCCCAGAAAGTGCACATTTGGCGCACTATGTGTCTTAGTATTAAATATAGCTCTTAGTAATAGCATTACGATATTAGAGACCGCTACTTGAAACAAGCCCGGAATCAGGAGGGAGAGAGCTCGATACACTCATTTTCATAGTAAAATTTCACATTTTCTCAAATTACTCCCGAAATATGGGAGTTATGAAGAAATTCATCACCACAATTTATGAAGGCATTAAGTAATCGAATAAGATGGCATCATTAGTTTGTCATAATTTTACTCTTATTTTTCGGACATGTCTACGTCCAACCGCTCCCATACATTCGTTCCACTGTGCGCCGCGTACTTGTAGCTTCATACCTAAACTGCGGGGTATCCCATCTGTATTAATCTGTGACGTCACCGAGAATGAGATGACGGCGCCGTAGTAGCAATACATACTTTACTAAGGCCGTGTGTCCACCGCACGTCCGTCACCCGAGTGACATACGCACTTACGTGGCCGTTATGACACAAATGGAGTTTGAGAAGAAGTTCACCTTTTAGTTAAAGCAATGTCTCTGTCACTGATACCTGTATGGCATCAGCAAGTCTTTTATAGATCCATGTTTCATATTTACTACCGTGTACTGTATTCTTTTCGTGTTTTGATACTGTAGAAATTAGATACTACTTCTTCCCACGCGTTAATTGACTAAATATTAATAAAATGAAGAATTATAATTGCTTATTATATACTAATATAATAAAGCTTAACAATTTGTTTGTTTGAACGCGCTAATTTTTGGAATCCCCAGTCGGGTTTGAAAATTTATTTATTTGATAACCCAATTCTTTTTATTTCATCACGCTACGAGCCTAATAAGCCGAGCAAAAAGCAAAAAAAAAAAGTCAGAAAGAACGCTAAACGAAAACTAAGTAATAGTGCGGGCGATGCGATGCGATGCTATGCTATGTGTAGGATATATTTTATGTTAAAACAAGAAATTTCACGCGGACGTAGTCGCGGGCAGAACTAGTTTTATTTTTGCCAATTTTGATATTGAACTATGTTTGGGTAACGGCTTCTTGTTTTTGATGACACCATTTATTCTCATTTTACGGTACTTTCATATAAATAGATAATGAACTCCTCCAAACCAGGCGGATGAAATCATTGCGCATGTGCTCTTCGAATGCACAGGCGTCACCCAGATCAAAACGGAAACCCTCGGGGCACCCAGATCCTTTACCGATGTTCTGAACAGACTAGGAGACGTGATTAGCTTCTGGAAGGAGGTGGGCTGGTTGGAATAACCACCGACGGCCACCATAGCCCACGCACAATGGTCCATATTAAGGACTAAGTGCGGAAACCAAACCCAACCCAACATAGAACATAGAATGCCTCCAAACCTTACTATGCTATGCACACTTTTTCACATTATTACATCTTCTTTTCAGTCCTGAGAACGCCCCGCGTCTTTTCGACCTAGTAAACGTGAAAGACCCGCGCGTCCTTCCCGCGTTCTACTACGCGTTGCGCGACACTCTAGTCGCTAACGACTTGGAACAGGCGTCGCGCATTGCATACGGGCACACACGATACAGAGTTGTGACGCTGAAAGGAGATGTCATTGAGATTGCCGGTGAGTTTTAATATTATTTTAATAAATTCCCGCGTTCTACTACGCGTTGTGCGACACTCTAGTCGCTAACGACTTGGAACAGGCGTCGCGTATAGCGTACGGGCACACACGATACAGAGTTGTGACGCTGAAAGGAGATGTCTGTTTGTAATGTCAAAATAACAGCTTATCTATCTATCTATCTTTTTACTAAATTCATATGAAAGTAAATAAGGTACTTATAGGTAGGTAAATAAGGTACAGAACAAATGGATGCATATTGTGATGGGTGTTGACTAACATAGTTCATAAGATTTCACTAACACAATAGGCAATTATAAGTAATGGTATTGTAATTGTAATAATTTATTTCTCTGTATTTTATTAAATTATCTGTATTTTTCAATGTATTTTTATAATTTGTAATTTGTATGGATTAATTTTATCTGAAATAAACTAATTAATAATAATAATAACCCCACCGCCGTATCTCTACGTTGACGTCGTGGTGGGGCTTGCGCGCTCCGAACTCTAGGTCTGTGCCGGTAGAGTTTACTTTACCGGAACATGTCTAGGGTGAGGAGCCAGACCAAGAGAGATACAGAAACCCGCAGGGCAGTATGTGGCGAGCTGTTGGGCAGTTGCGACCCCACGGACCTTATCTCCCGGGAGAAGTCATGTTCCTCATCTCTGGCTTGCTTTTATTGGCCGGCTGGAGTGAACACTGACGAGGAACTGAGCTCCCACCTCATTCTTGCCTTTATTGGCCGGCTTGAGTGGAGATTCGCAAGAGCAAACGTGCTCGGAGGAAGGAAGTATTCCAGTAAGTGCTTGTAGGGATCTTGACCATCTTCCGGGCTCAGGTATTGTTCTGAGAGCCGTGGAATACCTCTCCACTCCTCGAGCACCTCAGGACATGTTGCCCCCTTGTCGCTACGTCACTATGTGCTAGCGACCGTTTTCGGGGGCCCATTATTGAGTGTGCAAGTCACCCTCTGCCATTTTATCCGTGTATAATAAATCATTGATCAGGCAGGGGCCATAGTCCTTCCATAGTTTTAGGTAACCAGTCCATTTTAACCACCCAAACCCATAGTCCAATATCTTTATTTCCATATCCTGTAATAGTCCTACACTAACTGGGGGTTGTCCTTGGGTGCACTTGCATAGTGCGTACAGGGATAATCGTCGGTTGGTGCCTCATTTAATTAAAAAGCTTCTAACGGGCCTCTGCGAGTTGGCTTCGGCCCCTAGTACGCCTTCCAAAGGTCCGGGACCCCAGGGTCCCGAGATATGTAAACACCTAAAAATAAAATAATAATAATAGCAAAAAAAATATTAAAAAAAAATCTGTCTGTCTGTTTGTTCTGGCTGATCTTCGAAACAGTTAGACCGATTTTAACGGGACCCACAAAGGAGGGGTAGGGGGGGGTTGGTAAAAAAATGTGGTCACATTACAAATCTACGCACGCACGGCTCTTGTTGCGTGCGTAGATTATTTTTAATGTGACCACATTTTTCTCTCACAATCAGTACTTAATTACTTTAACTAATTTAATAAATAAACAATGTTTTATACATAATAGTAAAAATTCAGTGTATGTATTATGATTATAAAATAATATTCTAAATGGGTTGTTTGGTGGTGTGCGTTAATTGCGGGACATGTTCTATATGTATGTGAATTATAACTAGTCAAATAAATTCTAGGTACTATGTCCGGTGGTGGTAAGACAACAATGCGAGGCAGAATGTCCAGTTCAGTACAACAAGACACCAGCGAACAAGATCCAAGAGTTGTGAAGGCTAATGAAGAAAAATTAGCGAAAATGGAACAAAGGTATGTCAACTTATGGTCTATTTTTACATACAAAGTTGGGGAACAAGTCTGACAATTTGATGAAAGCCAATGACGGAGTCCGCCAGGACCGGTACCGGATACCGTGGCCCTGGAAAACCGGCAACTGAAGGAACACGGGTGGGTTTTAATCAGTAAAAGTCTGACACGCCCTCCCGCTCCGCCCAGAGCGGGAGAAGTTATTTGAATATTTGCTTGGGTGCTTGTATAGTAAGATTTTACAATATTTTGTAATAACGCCATCTGTTGTTACTCATCGGAAACATCAACTTACGAGTGACGTCACATAGACACCAAATAGGTACAGAAGGTAGCCGACCTTCTATCATTAGAATCATCAATACAACTCTAAGTTAGAATTGGCCTCAAAGTCAAGTCATTTATTTCAAATAGGCACATAAAAGGCACTTTTGAACGTCAAAATTTACAAAAATATTTAATTGATTCTAGTTGCCCCTTCCAAAAGGTAGTTACGTATGGAGAAGAATTATGGGCAAGAAATTCCATACTTACTCTTTTAAAATGTTAACAATATTTGTATACCTACATTAATGATTAATTATATGTGAAGACAATGTACGCACATGTGTATGTGTATGTATGCACTTACGTAGAATAAAATTACTATACCACAATAGGTAAAAAGAATGAAAAGTGAAGCAATGACAGACAAATTAATTATGCGTTAGTTACATGGTGCTCACATATTTACAAACATTGTAAAAGTAGATGATTTCCCTAAAATTTTAACATTTAATAACCTATGTCAATGTTTGAGTATATTAATCACAGAAAATAAAATGAATGTCATAAAAAATATAAATTATACAATTAAAATTAGCAACCAGTTTGATATTGTCTAGACTCTAAATAAATTGTCCTATGGAGCAGGACCAGCATGTTTCCAAGCATTCTTATCTTGGATATAATCCTCAAATGTCATAGAGTGAACTGCGAGATGACATTAACAAAAAAAAACATGGCAGTCGCTTTTGGATTAGTAGCCAGCGCAAACGGTCTTAATTTGGTAGATAATCTTAGAAGTCAGAATCCCCAATACCACTGGCCTCCTCTCAGTGGGAGGGAATGGGCGATCCACGATGCGGGCCTAGTCGGGTTGGTAGATGTCACCAAGACTTTTCTCGTGATTTTCTTCTTCACCGTTTTAAGGCGAGGTTCTTCAAGTTAACCTCTAGGAAATGTAATTTTAATGTCATTTTATTTAGAAACGGTAATGATTAAACACGTGAAAAAACTATACGTTGCTTTTGAGACCTTTTTGTCTTTCTTTCTGTTCCTTTCTGTTCTGTTGGATAAAGTTCGCTCTATAGAAAAAAATTCCAAACATACCCTTATTTTGTATATTAAAATCATTTTATTTCAATATTATACCACATTATGTATTGAAAATCACATCAAAATAAACGTCTATGTTGATATAATGTCCGTCGGGTTTAACATTGTTAATATCGTAAAACATAATTTTCAACCCAAAATTAACGAAGTTCACGACACAATTTACTCGCGCACAGCTGCCACCTCAAGAACAAAAATGCACGCTCGAAGAACCTCGCCTTAAGAGCAATGGCGATGAAATAAATTGTACAAATGATGTGCCAGCCTGGATTTGCCTGGCGACGTACAACTCGATAAGTCGAGACCGTTACCACTGCTCTCATATTTCCATGACGATAAATCTATCCAAATAATTAAAATTGAAGTATCTGTTTGTAATGTCAAAATAATAGTTATATACCAAATGCATAATGGAGGTATATTACACGGTACATAATAACAAAAAAATTGGTTGTCTGTAAAGTTGGTTTACGGACGATAGTTTAACGTGACAACGTCATATCAAAACATTGATGCGGCGCAAGCGTACAATGAGCGTAACGGGACAATGAGCGTAAAATGCAGCCGGCGTTCATCGATTTATTAGACGTTGTCACGTCAAAAACTTTTTTTTTTATTCTGTCTGTCTGTCCGTCTGTCTGTTTGTTTTTCTGTCTGTATGTTTATTCCGGCTAATCTTCGAAACAGCTGGACTGATTTTAACGGGACTTTCACTGGCAGATAGCTGATGTTAGAAGGAGACGACTGACTTTTATTTTAGAATAAACTACGTGAGCTCATCAATAATAAAAACCTCTTTTCAGATTATCAGAGATAAGCAACGAGCAATCGGAACTAGAAGAGACATTAGGTCAATTACAACGGAGCGTACGCGAAGGAAAAGTTACTCTCAACAAACTCAATATTGAGCTCAAGAGTTTGGCTGAACAAGTTCCAATTATGAAGGTAATGAAATATCTCTGGACCTACTTGATCAAAATTAATTTATTTATTTACTGACAGAACGCACGGTCTAAACCGCTGGGTGGGGAGAAATGTCCCAAGCTGTCCCATACATTTAGATCGAGTAGGTATTGAAGTTTTGTATGGGCTGATTGTTTTTTCGTGATTACGTTGTTGGTCCTATGGAGAAAGTTGTTCAGTTTGATGATCTGTACCACACCCTTAAATATGACCACACATTTCTGATACACGCTGAATAATGAAAGTGAGTAACTTATTACTCACTTTCATTATACATCCCCATGGATTTTTGAACATTCATCCCCTTAAGGGGAAAAGGAAGTAAAATTTACAGAATGTATGGAAGGAAGTTCCGTCATTTTTGAAGATGGGAATACTCATCAAGCACAAGGCTCGTTTTATATATAATTGCTTATTTTTTTACCATAATTGCTTAATTTATTACCATAATAGATTATTTTTTTACCATCATTGCTTAATTTTTTACCATCATTAATAATTTTTTACCATAATACGTCATGTTTTACAAAATTGCGTACATTTTTTCAATATTACGGCATATTTTACAAAATTGCGTATTTTTTTTTCCAAATTACGTCTTATTTTACAAAAATGCGTAATTTCTCACAGTTGTTTTTAGATAAGTGAAAAGTATTCATGATAGTAGTTGTATAAGTCTTCTCTTTTGTGAATTTAATATTACGCAACAAACCCTACGAGTCGAGCAAAAAAAAAAAATTTAAGTAAAAAAGAACTCTAGGCGAAAACGAAGTAATAGCGCAGCCGGGCGGTGGGATGCGACGCGATGGATCGGGGGCCGAAATTTCATCCAGAAAAAGTCGCGGGCAGAAGCTAGTCTTTCAGTATTCACAGGTCGTGCCCCATAATCCTGTGTACGAGTACGTCAACTTTTCGTTTTGTAACTAAATGAGTTAAATATGTCAACAGAATCATATAAAACAACAAGAGGCTACGGTGGCAGCTAGCAAGGTGGATCCGGAACAGAAAGCCTCCTTGGAAGCAACACTTGAAACTGCTCAAGAACAACTGGACATGGCTAAAGAGGTTGCTGGCAGAGTAAGTTATTTATTTATTTAATTCTTTAAGCTCACAAATGTGCGTTGCCCCACTCTAGGAATTTCTCCTGTATCGTGGGTACGTTTACAAACATTTAAACTCACATACACAAAGCGCCAGACCCGGAACAACTACTCGTAGGTTATACAAATATTTATTCCGTACGGGAATCAAACCCGTGAGACGCAGCGCAGCAGTCAATCACTTAACCACTGCGCCAACTGTGCTGTGAAACTTAAACATGGTTGCAATGGCTGAACACAATTATACACTACAGATTGTAAACTATTTTTGCATTGTATAAACTCAATGTCCTTGAATTATATAATTGCATAGCACAGGTGTGAGTACTATGTACTATAGAGCTACCATTTACCGGGTAATATGTCTTTTATTGACTTGAATGTGGCGGCTGAGAGTATGTCATGCTCACTCAAATGTGTCGCTGGTGGTGGCGTGTGTGTTGGATCATTAAGTTTCCTTCAAAATGGTTGAGCTAAATAGTGCTGATCCATGCGTCATGTTCGTGAACGGGCGCCGTCAGTTGGGACTGGTCATCTCTTAGCTGCCACGGCTTATTTTAATTTTTGAATTGTTTCTATTACGGACGCTTCTAACGTGCACGTCTTTCTACATTGTTCTCACATGTATAACTTCAACATGAATGATGTAACCCATATTTTGTAACAATATTTTGTTTTAAAAGAGTGTCCATGGAGTTTCTTGTCCGTTCTTCTCCATAGGAACCTACTACGCTTTGGAATGGGCAACTAGCTTCATCTTTCTGACTGACCGACCCCTTGACAATTCAAAAGTGCCTGTAATTGGTTTATTTGAAATAAATGCTTTGAGTTTGAGTTTGACACTATTAAATATAATTATTATATTATTATACCCTCCGGAATTATGATAAAAAAGATGGTGAAAAGCCCTTCATAATCCATTTTGTTGTTTGAAGAATTAAGCGAATAAACAGACACACGAAAAGCAACCTTATTTTGTACTATTTATAGAGTCCAATTACATTAACAGGTGGAAGAAGACGTGCAGCAAGTGGACATACAAATATCAGCAGTCGCCGGCGGCAAAGTGAAGGAGTTACAGAAAACTGTGAACGAGCTCGCTAAAAAGATTGATAAAGTTAATTCGGAGATCACTAAGCTGAAAGTCGCTATCAATACTAGCAAGAGGTGAGTTAGAACAGCAAAGAGACTTTAACCCAGGTTCGCACGGGCGATTTCTTCCCGCCGAGGTTTTTTTTCGCGCATTGGATTTTCGACGCTCTTTTTTTTTTTTTTTTTACACAACGGGGAAGCTCTTGGCCTTCATCTCACCTGATGGTAAGTGATGATAAGGCCGAAGATGGAAGCGAGCTTCACCCGGAATCCTCAACCACAGAGGAACTGGCTATCTTACCTGTAACTGCCGAAACACAACAAATGGTGTTAACATTGTTGTTTGGCGACAGACTTAGATAAGATGGTGGTAGCTAGCCAGGCGGACTTAGAACAAGCCCTACCACCAACCAAACCGAGCAGATATTTTTGCCCCTGCTGGGAATCGAACCCGGGACCTCTGGATCTGAGACAGGTGGTTTTACCACTAGACCACAGAGGCGGCTCTACTTAGCGCCGAGATTTGAAATTTCGACAGTGTGTTTTTTCGATGAGCTGTGATGCACTCTATTGGATTCTCAATGGTCGGCTCAACACAGAGAGTTCAAAATCCAGTGCGCGATAAAATCCCATACGACCGTGTGAACGTGAGCTTACTGAGACTAGACTAATGATACAGAGAAAGTTCTTTATAATTTACTAGCTTCTGCCCGCGACTTCTTCCGCGTAAAATTTCGGCCCACAACCCACCCCGTCGCATCGCATCGCCCATCCGCGTAATTACTTCGTTTTCGTTTAGCGTCTTTTCCGACTTTTTGTCGTTTTGCTCGGCTCCTTAGGGGCGTAGCGTGATGTTAAATAGCCTTTACACTTATTTTGTTGCGAATTTATTTTAAAATTATGATATCTCCTAAGATGTTTATTGAAATCAAGTGATGTCAAGGACAATTTTGTTTACATTTAAATACTTGTGATTAATAACATATTTATTTGGATAAGGATTAATATTATGTTGACAAAACTCCTTCGCAAATAATGCATTAATTTAGAACAAATTTGAGGAGGAACAATTCCATCATACATGATATTTGCGTAACTTAAACCGTTTACGCAGCGCACGCAAAGGAAGCTCTCAAAAAATAATATTTTTTACCATTTATGCTCCGCTCCCATTGGTCGTAGCGTGATGTTATATAGCCTATAATATTCCTCGATAAATGGACTATCCAACACAAAAAGAATTTTTCAATTACAACCAGCAGTTCCTGAGATTAGCGCGTTCAAACAAACAAACAAACAAATTCTTATGCTTTATAATATTAGTATAGATTACAAACTAGCATAACAGACTAATATAATTTAATTCTAACGTATTATTTTACGTAACCAAGAAGGTAACCGACATAGTTCGAAGAATTGCCAAACTTTAGTGGCAATGGGCAGGGCACATTGCGCGCAGAACAGATGGCCGTTGGGGCCGAAAGGTTCTGGAGTAGCGACCGCGTACCGGAAGACGAAGCGTTGGAAGGCCTCCCACAAGGTGGACCGATGACTTTATGAAAGCCGCAGGAATCCGCTGGTTGCGAAAAGCACAGAACCGGTCGAGGTGACGGTGCTTGGGAGAGGCCTATGTCCAGCAGTGGACGTCTTTCGGCTGAGATGATGATACTGAATAAAGGGCGAGCCTATTTGTATCAACCGGGCACAAATCCAGACTGCGGACTACTACTGAGAAATTCCTGACGGAAAAACCCAATAACACACTTTAGTCATCCTCATTCTTCTTGTTCTTTTCGTTTCGACGGTACATCTACACTGTTTGGGCCCAGTAGGTGGCCACATTTATTGTGGTATCAAAGGCGTTGTTCAGTAGTGCTATTCTGTCAAAATCTAACCGTGAAAACTTAGGTGAAGTGAGCTGTCTTTCCATCTGATGCCAGAAAGCCTTTTATACCATTAAAGATTATATTGAGGATAAAAAGGCTTGGGATTGAGCTGCTCCAAATTTTACATATTGAAACTTTTTTTATTCTGATTGCTTTATACACATTGACATGAATATTTACTTGTGAAGTATAATGTTATTATTTTAATTATTGTGAGTGTGAAGACCATGTGGGTCTTTGTTTATTTTATTTTTTTCTTCTCAGTTTTACGTAGCTGGACGTAGCGTTGGAAGGCCTCCGAGAAGGTGGACCGATGACCTTATGAAAGCCGCAGGAATCCGCTGGATGCGGGAAGCACAGAACCGGTCGAGGTGGCAGTGCTTGTGGGAGGCCTATGTCCAGCAGTGGACGTCTTTCGGCTGAAATGATGATGATGATTATTTTACGTTATAGATTATGTTATAACTAAGAATAATACTGTCAATTTATAAAACTGTTAATAGCTGTTTGTTATTCCATAAAAATCAAATAAATCATTTTTCACAGAAACGCGAAGAAATCAAAAGACAAAATTCAGCAGATGGAAGCTGACCTGAGAGAGACGGAGAAGAACTTGGAAACATTGAACAATCAAAAGAAAGAATTCAGTTTGGAGAGCGCAAAATTAGAGAAAGACTTAGAAGAGGTGACTCGAAATTAAATAAATAATAATATTTCCATATCCTGCAATAGTCCTACACCAACCGGGGGTTGTCCTTAGGTGCACTTGCATAGTGCGTACAGGGGTAATCGTCGGTTGGTGCCTCATTTAATTAAAAAGCGTCAAACGGGCCTCTGCGAGTTGGCTTCGGCCCCTCGTACGCCTTCCAAAGGTCCGGGACCCCAGGGTCCCGAGATATTTAAAAATATGAAAATAAAATAATAATAATAGTAAATCGTAAATCTATTATTGAATTAGTATAGGTAGATAGATAAAACATTTGTTCAGTGCACAAAAAACACATAACACAACACACAAAAGCACAATAAAATGATAAAAAATACATGAATATCTATAAAAACAAGGTGCCAATATACAAAAAAGAAAAATATACATAAAGAAATAGAGCAACACCACAAATATAGATAGACCTATGCCCATTTGCTATAGCATTAGACAAATAACGGCTAAATAGCGACAGTTATAGTGTAATATTGTTGAAATTACTGCACTTAAGAGTTATTTTTTTAATATAAATGGTAAATAGATTACAGTGCTTTGTATTTATCGTGAAATAACAGAGTTTATTAAACGTTTACATCGAAATAACGAAAGGGTGAGAACAGTTATTTGTCTAATGTTATAATAAATGAGTATAGATAACGCAAGTATCACGATCTGTATGAAAACCAAGCGTGCCATTTTTTGACTACCTATGACTATGAGTCACAAGCACTATTTAGTGATGGGAAAATTCGTATACTGTACGAATACTATTTATTGAGTAACTAGCTTTTGCCCGCGGCTCCGCCCGCGTGGATGTCGGTTATCGCGTAAAAAAGCCTATCTCCTTCTCTATATCCCAGGCTATATCTCTGCCAAATTTCATGACGATCGGGTTGAGTGAACTTTACATCCTGTTCCTCATCCATACTAATATTATAAATGTGAAAGTAACTCTGTCTGTCTGTCTGTATGTTACGTTTTCACGCCTAAACCGCTGAACCGATCGTCATGAAATTTGGCAGAGATATAGCCTGGGATATGGAGAAGGACATAGGCTACTTTTTTACGCGATAACCGACATCCACGCGGGTGGAGCCGCGGGCAAAAGCTAGTGCCTCTATATAATTTTATAAACTTTGTTTCCTATTTCAGATCGACGAACAAATAAACGAAGGTACGGGGGAGTTTTCGGAGCTAAAACAAGAAATACAAAAACTTCAGAGTAAAGAAAACAAAATTAAAGCTGAACGTTTGGAAGCTAACAATGCAGTGATGAAGATGGAGAAATCTATACAGGAGTGTCAGGGTAAAACACCTATGTGGGAGAGAGAGGTAAATATGTCTTTCTTAACTATTTGTTGTCCGCGGTTTCACTCGTTTTCTAGGAAAAAAATACTCTTAAGAGTTAAGCGACCGTGTGCGTGCGTAGATTTGTAATGTGACATAATTTTCTCCCATAATAAGTATAACTAATTTAAAAAATCTACATCTACACTAATATTATAAAGAGGAAAGATTTGTACCTATTTTTGTATGTTTGTAATGAATAGGCTCAAAAAGTACTGGGCCGATTTAAAAAATTCTTTCACCAATAGAATGCTACATTCTTCCAATTTGACATAGGCTACATTTCATTTTGAAAAAAATTAGGGATCCTTGGTAAAATTTGAACAATGTAACCGAAGGTGTAGAAAAATGAGTCTTAAAATGATAATTGTCTACCCCGTGCGAAGCCGGGACGGGCTGCTATGTATTATATATTTATTTATTTTATTCGTTGTAATAGTTTTAAGTGTAAGTATGAGGCCAAACGAACGAAACTGTGTGAGCCGTGAGTCGCAGAATTTCGGTCGCAGAAATTCTGCTGCATTCGGTTTCATACAAAATTCCTATTTGATTCACATGCCGACGCAAAATGAGTTGTCTGCGGATTCACACACATTATTCGGACCGAATTGAGTTTGCGGCGAGAGGGGGGCGACTCGTATCCATTGCACTACACAAACACCCAATACAAGCGTTGAAAAGCAACTGAATAAATTAAAGAAAGAAAAAAGAAAGAAAAAACGTTTATTTGCGGTAAACATGACGCAAAAAAAGAACACAACACAAAAAAAAAATTAGTTTGGGGTAAATATGCGTCACATCCACGCAAAACGGCCATCGCTCAGCATAATGCTGCGACCCTATGCGAGACAGAGCCCCAGCGCTGGTTTTCAGCGACAGCCGGCGTTGACGTGATGACGTCGACCAGTGCCCGGTGCAGCATACAATGAGATAAAAAATAACATAAATACGCTCGTCTGGCAGCCCAACAGAATTTCTGCCGAGCAGAAATTACGCGACTCACAACTCAAAAAATTACGCTCGTCTGGCTTCACCCTAAGGAATGAATAAAAGCTTATTTATTGTATTTTTGTTTTACCATTTTATTTTCAGCTTCGATCTCTAAAACTCGAAGTCCCAGGCATCGAAGGCATCGCTGGAATAGAGCCTATCCCTCCCCTAGCGCAGCACACTCCAGAAGAGTTAGACGACGCAGAAGTAGAGGAGTTGAGAGCCCGACTGACTGCGCAGAAGAATAGGATTGGAGATAAGAAGCCTAATTTACAGGCTATACAGGTAATACCTTGCAGGATAGACTTTAATGGACTTCGTGAGTATAGCGCGATGGATGAATCATCATTTTATTACCAGACTACGGCAAATCCAAAGGAGGTCAAAAGTCAAGTCATTTATTTCAAATCTTCTTCTATCGACTTTGTCTCTGTCACCTCTGACCTAGACTAGAGTCAAGAGCAAAACCATCGTAAAAAAAAGTCGGTCCCTCATTACTGAGGATCTTGGTCACTGGACCCTTTTAGGTTGACATCTGCGTCCATCGACTCCGGTCCAACGTTGCCATCACCACCTGCTGAAATTTGTTGCGGACGTAGATTCTCTAACTTGGTCGGGCTATCGTATTTGTGACCGGTCTCGTTAACTCTTTCCCTCGGTATTGCCAACAATGACCAGCTTTTCAAGGTTGCTATCTTCCCTTCGCAATATGTGGCCAAAATAGGTCAAAATGTAAACTGTAGACAATCGGGTCCTTATATCGAGTTGGGAAAGCACAGACACATTTGTGCGTTTGGCTGTCCATGGTATTCGGAGCATCCACCTCGAAATGTGGTGCTGGATTTTCTTCTATGGAGTTGAGACATGGACAATCCGAGCAAGAGAAAGTCAGAGTATAGACTCTATACTCTGTCTTTCTCTTGCTCGGATTGTCCACGTCTCAACTCCATAGAAGAAAATCGGGAAAGCTAGTGCTCTGACCAATCGGGCTTTAGTTTTATAACTATGATTATAGACGCTAGATATCATGGTATAAAAACTGTGTGTGGTTTCTTTCAGGAATACAAAGCCAAAGAGGAGCTGTACCTTCGTCGGGCGGCAGAACTAGACGATATAACGACTAGAAGAAATGATATGAGAGCGCTCTACGATCAACTTAAAAAGAAGAGGACTACTGATTTCTTGTGTGGTAAGCGTTTCCGAATCATGTTGCATTGCAATTTATACCTTAATGCAATGGCAGAAGAGTCGCATAACGCGCACTCGATACCAGGCCTTCAAACAAAGCTTTAGAAAGAGACACACAGGTATGAGTGACAGGAACGAAGCTCTACAAGACCGTTTTTAGGGTTATAGTTTGGCCATGTCCGTCTGTCTGTCTGTCCGCGTCCTCGCTTAGAGTCTCTTAATACTAGAAAGCTGTAATTTGGTATGGGTATACATATTAGTCACGCCAACAAAGTAGTAAAATAAAGTATTGAAAAAGAAAATTGTATGGTACGTCCCTTGCACGTAAAATGGTAATGATATTTTTTTTTCTCGTCACCTTAACAAGCAGTTTACTCGGAGACTGTTTGCACTCTATCAATGAAAATTGGAAAGAAGGTTGGATAGTTAAGTCGAGGGGTAAAATGGCTCGTTTATGCCCGAGTTATATAATACACTCTGCTTTTCACTTCGATTGCGAGAAAATGAAACAGGCATAAAGTATTATAATAAAAGTATTATTTCATTTTGTGTATTTCGACTTGGGTACTTCGTACTGCCAAGTCATAAAAACGTTTTTTGCGTTTTTCTATATCTATACTTATATTATAGAAAAAAGGAAAGCCTTGTATTTTTGTATGTTTGTAATAAACACAAAAACTACGGAACCGATTTAAAAAAATCTTTCACCATTAGAATGCTACATTATTCCTGAGTGACATAGGCTACTTTTTACCGCGGGAAAATACCTTTTCCTACGGGAATATTAATTTATCGCGGGCGAAGCTGCGGGCGGAATGCTAGTAAATAATAAAGACAACTATTTTATCTGGTGTTATTAAATTAACTATAGAAAACACTGAAGTGATATAAATTAAAGCAAATGAAATAAAATAACGACTTTAATCTGCGACGTTTTATTGTGCGTGTGGCTGTTGGGCCTGATTATCTTAGTCTTGGAAAAAAAAAAACTTTATGCACTAGAACATAAAAAGCGACTTTATGTCGCCTACGTACAACATACAGACGAACTTTTAGAGCATAAGAAGTGAAAATTCTGTTTATTTATGCTTCGGTTCGACAAATAATAAAAGGCTGGCCCCAAAATAATGTTGAATTTTTGTGGAAAATAAAAACCTTATTTCTATTCAATTACAGGTTTCAATACAATAACAGCGAAGTTGAAAGAAATGTACCAAATGATCACTCTGGGAGGCGACGCCGAGTTGGAGTTGGTTGACTCGCTAGATCCATTCACCGAGGGTATCATTTTCAGGTAAATATATAATTAATAACATAACATCACGACTTGTTGCCCCGAAAAAAAATATCTCGTGACTGAGAAGGAATTATGAAAAAACGGCTCAATCAGGAACCTCGGTAAGTGTGTCTAGAATTTTCTAATACCTTTTATAACATTTCATATTGAGACACGAAGCAACAAAATTCGATCTAAAGAAAAGCGGCCACATTCCTCTAGATCGTAATTTGTTGCTTCGTGTCTTGATGTGAAACTTTATAAAAGGTATTAGAAAATTCTAGACATACTTACCGAGGTCCCTTATTGAGCCGTTTTTCATAATTCCTTCTCAGTCACGAGATAATATTTTTTTTTAATGGAGTGGTGCTATTGGACCGTTGTATGCCCTCGTAAGTCCTATGTAACAGAGGGCGAGGTTATTGCCATCAACCGGGCACAAATCCAGACTTCCAGGCTGCTAATGAGAAATTCCAGATAGAAAAACCCAGTAACAATTCGCCCAGTTTTTTTTTTTACAAACTTACCTATACTCCATTTGAAATAATATTAGACATTTAAGTAAACTTTTTTTACAGTCCGTTCAACCTATTTCATCTTCTATTCCGTAGGCATAAAGATGATATTAAATGTAAAAAAGTGGTTACAATACCAGCTATTTACTGCATCTGTCATTTGTCATGCCACCAACGCCAAAGTCAAAATCAGTTGTACGGACCGTAAAAAAGTTTACTTAAATGTCTAATATTATTTCAAATGGAGTATAAGGTTTGTTTGCAATAAAATTCCCTTCGCAAATAAACTTAAACCATCTTGTCCTTTAAGGGATAGAGATTTGAATTATTATTTGTCAATGCATCCTCCATAGCTTCTAAATCATCATTTGCCTACCCTTTTTCCAATTATGTTGAGGTCGGCTTCCAGTCTGACCAGCTAGATGCCGCTTAATATCAGTATATTACATGGAGCGGCTGCCTATCTGACCTCCACAACCCAGTTACTGGGTACCATGCTACCCTCTCTATAGCTACTAAAAAACAAAATTATTAAAAAAAAAATCATTGACGTGCAAATGGGTAACGCTAGGTTCAGCAGTAGTCCAATTATATTAGGTTTTCACCTCGGATTGAGAGATAATAAGCTGGAAACTAGTATACACCTTCATTTTGGGCGTTCTAAAATATATCTCAATTCTCATAAAATCTCGTGTCTGCATCGAAGTTATTCAAGGTCAAAGGTCACAGAAATCGGTTTTTCGCGATTATCTAGGTGTCTATAGCTCCAATGATGAGGTTTCCACCTCTATATGAGAGATAATAAGCTGGAAACTCGTATACACCTTCATTTTGGGCGTTCTAAAAGATGTCTCAAAAGTCTCGTAAAATCTCGTGTCTGCGTCGAAGTTATTCAAGGTCAAAGGTCACAGAAATCGGTTTTACGCGATTATCTAGGTGTCTATAGCTCCAATGATGTTAACATTTATTATAAAAATCGTAGAGCATAAAATTTGCGACAGATTTTGGACCAAAACCTGTCGTAAATTATGTAATGTAATGTAGTGTATGTCATTTAAGTCAGAAACATTACCACAAGCAAACCTCTTTTCCTTCCAGTGTCCGTCCTCCAAACAAATCATGGAAGAATATATCAAATCTCTCCGGCGGCGAAAAGACATTATCGTCTCTAGCGTTAGTGTTTGCGTTACATTACTACAAACCAACTCCACTGTATGTCATGGATGAAATCGACGCCGCGCTGGACTTCAAAAATGTGTCGATTGTCGCAAACTATATTAAGGTAGGTAAAAAAAAAACCTAATGAACGAAGTTTTGACAGAAAACAAACCGATGATGACGCCCCGCTGATGATACCATCAGCGGGGCGTCATTACGGTCGGCTTACGAAAGCCCCATAGGTCCAGTTTCTAGAATGAAACTTATCGCTAGGCTTGTTGAAAAAATATCGGAGAGAAGCAAGTACTTCTACCGTCTCCACTGTCTTGTGTATTCACTTCAAAATGCACTGCCTGTATCTGAGTAAGTATTTCTCCTGTCCCAGTCTCAGTTCACTGTCAAAACAAGAAAATCAGCTCCCTAATTGCGTAACTCACTATCAAACACAATCTGAACCATTTTGAAGGATATTGCTGATCCATTGCTTCATATGTTCGAAAAATTTGTCTGTTCAACAACTTAAATAACGCAATGAACGTGTTACTGTAAGTGTGTACCAATTACCCCTGTATCTTTTCTATAATTTTTAGCTCGAAGTTTTAAAATCAAACTGCAATAAAGCATATCATGCATTTTGAAGTAAAGGGGCAATTCAAGTATTACATAAGCAGAATTTGAGTAAATTTAAACCCCCACCTCCCCCCTTGTCAGCAAAATTAAGCAAAGCCCATACCCCCCCCCCCCCCCCTTCCTATACTTACGTAGTAAACATTGTTTTTAATCTGTTCAGGTTTCTATATTGTTATTCATAAGCCTAGAAATAAGGAATTTGTAGACTACTAGCTTTTGCCCGCGGCTCCTCCCGCGTGGATGTCGGTTATCGCGTAAAAAAGTAAATTCGTCATGAATTTCCTTACTTCGATTCTTTCTAACCATAAAACACCACTTGAGAGCGAGTAAGCAATATAGATTATTTTGGGGAATCCCTGAATATGGGGTTGCCATCTTTGTACAAATCAAAATCAAGTAAATTTTGCCCAAAAAAATTGAAAAAGTAAATGAATATACATATATTGCTGACGTAATCACCATCCATACTCCCCGGTCCCCCGTGTCATCAAAAATAATCAAAACAAAGCCCCCCCCGCCTTTGGTGTTTACGTAATACTTGAATGACCCCTGTTCAATTTTCTCCTTTCAGGAACGCACCAAAAACGCCCAGTTTATAATAATCTCACTACGGTACAACATGTTCGAGGTATGCAACCGTCTCGTCGGCATTTACAAGACCGAAGACTGCACCAAATCCGTCACCGTTGAGAACAAAATTCCTGAGAGAAGAGACGACATTGCTGTTATTTAAACAGCAATTGCGTTTTGCTATATAGATACCTAAGTTTCACACACTTTAGTGTGTTGAAATAAAAATAGATATAATTTGTGACGTCATGTCAAACTAAGAAACAGATCGATTATTTTCGTTGTGATATCGCCAACGTCCATACTACGTTGAATACACCGGTTCTCGTCCGATCACCGAAGTTAAGCAACATCGGGCGCGGTCAGTACTTGGATGGGTGACCGCCTGGGAACACCGCGTGACGTTGGCTTTTTGTATTTTTTTTCTTCCAAATATTTTTTTTATAAAATGATATGGTATTTTCCATAGTTTTGTCTAAGTGCGTTGAAAAATTATTGTGAACTTATTACGAATGCGGTTCTTATTTCGATCACTTATTGTAAGTTAGTTTGTAATTACATCCTCGGTCCCGGGTTCGATTCCCAGTGGGGCCAAAGTTTTCTACTAGGTTTTTTTTTTTAAACACGTTGCCCCTCACTTGGAATTTCTCCTGTATCGTGGGTGCGTGTACAAACATTTAAACTCACATACACAAACAGCCAGACCCGGAACAACTACTTGTAGATCATACAAATATTTGGTTCCGTGCAGGAATCGAACCCGCGACACGCAGCGCAGCAGTCAATCACTTAACCACTGCGCCAGCCGTGTCGTTTGGTTGGTGGTAGGGCTTGTTTTAAGTCCGCCTGGGTATCTACCACCATCTTATCTAAGTCCGTCGCCATAATAACAATGTTAACAGCATTTGTTGTGTTTCGGCACTTAAGATAGTCAGTTCCTCTGTGGTTGAGGATTCCGGGTGATGCTCGCTTCCACCTTCGGCCTTATCATCACTTACTATCAGGTGAGATGAAGCCAAGAGCCAAGGGCCAAGAGCTGCCCCATAGAGGTTAAAAATAAAATAAGATAAAACAGTTATATTTATAACTACTATTTATCATCATTCTCCTATCCTTATCCCAGGGCCTCAAGTCTGCTATTACAATAGTGTCGGAATGGTCTATCATTGATTTCATACTTGTTGATTTTGACAAGTTTGGTAATCTACTAATATAATGGCGTCATTATGACTTTCCAATGGTCAGCCACTGACACTCCATTGAAAGAATTAGTAATCTCGTACATTATGACAAATGAAACTTCCTACTAAACTTCCAACTTCCTACTACTTCAGATTGCTTATAACACTATTAAATAATATGTAAAAATATATATAAATGAAATCTGGCATGAATAAATGTTCAAAATGCCATTGTAATACAATTCTATTAAGAGACCATTGATCGACCATTATGAATTTAGTAGATTACGAACTTTTAGCAAAATGACAATGGGATCGTGTTGGAGTGATGAATTTATAAAAATAGCAGACTTAGGCCCCAGTTTATTAGGAGTTGGCGCAGCATAATCTAGCTGTCATTGGGTAAAACACCCAGTAGTCAGCCTTTTCCTTTTGCGAGCAGTGGTAGCCCAGTGGGAACGGTCCCGACTCTCGAGTTGTTGGTCGTGGGTTCAAACCGCCTCTGTGGTCTAGTGGTAAGACCACTCGTCCACTTCGCCCTTATCATCACTTACCATGAGGTGAGATTAATCTTTTGACCGCCACGTCAAAAACGCAAAAACGTGCCCTCGGCGCCAAGATACGAATTCATCCTTTCGGGTTTTTATCATAATATATATATTTTTTTTTTTAATAATACGTTGCCCCACACTAGGAATTTCTCCTGTATCGTGGTTGCGTTTACAAACATTTAAAACTCACATACACAAACAGCCAGACCCGGAACAACTACTTGTAGGTCATACAAATATTTGTTCCGTGCGAGAATCGAACCTGCGACACGCAGCGCAGCAGTCAATCGCTTAAACACTGCGCCAACCGTGTCGTCAAAAATAAAGTAATATAAGTATGTTAATATAGATGAAATATAAAGAAAGAAGTCCAACTATTATAAATAAGGATGAGTCAAGGAACATAATTAGCAAAGGAAATAAAAAGAAAATGTTGTTTTATGAGCTTCATTTACAGATTCACGTATAAACGTCTGTCATGTAGTCGTGACCGTGGCGTGCTGGGCACATTTTGGTTTTTTATCTATACATGACTGTGGCGGTCAAAAGGTTAAAGCCAAGAGCTCCTTCGTTGTGCAAAATAAAAATAAACCCAGGCAGACGCTTCACTTTGTGTAAATAATTTCATCACCACCTTTCTCAAGTCGGTGAAGGAGAACATCGTTAGGAAACCGGCATGTCCTAGAACCATAAATTCGAAGACTTGTGACATCTACCAACCCGCAATGGGCCCGCGTAGCAGATTACAGCCCACTCCCTCTCGAAGAGAGGCTGTGTCCCAGCAATCAGAACATTTAAAGGTCGATTATAGTCAGCCTTTTCAAGCTTTATTTCGCTCATAAAATGTTACACCTAACAATTATATTAAATAAAAATAAACAACGAAAGCAGTTTAAAATGTGTATTTATTTTTACTTCCTTTTAGCACAAACAGCACACACACACTACTAGCTGTCGAGTCATGGATACTCGAATAAAGAGAAATTCTATTCTATTCTTAGCATGTAAGTACAGTAATACAACTATATTCCATGTCCCTCGGGAATCATCGCATTTCCGAATACAATCTAATGCTAATTTCGTTCCATGTCTATCAATTATTAGATCACACTAATATTATAAAGGCGAAAGTTTGTGAGTGTGTGTGTATGTTTGTCTCTTCTTCACGATCAAACGGCTGGAACAATTTTGATAAAATGTTGTACGGAGGTAGCTGATACCCTGGATTAACATATAGGCTACTTTTTATCCCGATATTCCCACGGGATCGACACTTGTACGGGTGAAACCGCGGGTTTAGGACTAGTTTATCATAAACGTCATAATGACTGGACCAACTTTTGTAATTGAAAGATTCTACCACGTATATTTAGTACCCATTTAGTACTATTTTGTACCTCACACGGCATACACGGAATTTCACGATAATAGTGGTCCCGCCATTATGATGCGTCATAATGACGAGACCATGCCTGTACTGGCTGTACTCCAAAACTAGACCGAAATAAATCATTCTGATCAAACCAGTATTTACGCCGATGCTTTAACGCTCTGGCGTTCAAAAGGTTTTATAAAGCCCTAAGGTTTTATAAAGGCTAAGCCCTTACAAATAAACACGGAATAAAGTTATGCTAGGAATAATTAGGGTTTATACATAATTTTTTTGACGTTAATGCTTGTTGTAACTTTATTCCGTGTTTATTTGTAAGGCCTTATAGCCATAATCATCTTTCGAAGAAGTTTGTTCACTTTAGTATGAAAATACTAAAATAAAGAAAACACACCAAAACAACTGTATTTTTATTTATTGTTACAGAACATCTCAATATACATAAACGTTATTAATTAACATAAATTATACAATTCTCTTAGAACAGCGAACAATGCTTGGAGTGCGATAACTTTGGCGGGACGTAGCACCGACCGGCGTATGCACTCGCGCTTTAGTGCACTGACCAGCTCTTGCACCGCAGTCCTGCCGCAGTATATAGATTACCGATAAACGCCAGCGAAATTCAACATTGCTAAAAACGTAAGATATTTGGAATTTCGCGAGGAATCACCAGAGTTCGACAAGTTCTCGCAATAAATAAACCTTACTTAGCAGTTGCTTTGGCTGAGAATTATTCCTGTCACTATTGCACAACTGTCAAACAACAAGTGCAAGACAGGCGAGAACATTATCATAAACGTCATAATGGTGGGAGCAACTCTTGTAATTGAAAGATACTACCACGTGAATTTAGTATGTACTATTTTGTACCTGTCCTGAAATTTTTGTACCTCACACGGCATAAACGGAATTTCACGATAACAGTGGTCCCGCCATTATGATGCGTCATAATGATGAGACCATGCCTGTACTGGCTGTACTCCAAAATTAGAACGAAATAAATCATTCTGATCAAACCAGTATTTAGTACCTAAAAAAACCAACAGTGGGTGACGGAGATCTTAGTAGTTTCTTTACATTTGATATTTCATTTTTGACATTTACTACGCCTGAATAATTTAACGAACAAAAATACATCAAGTAAAACGTTGCAGCTACATTTCGTGCAGGCGCTTTATAATTTAATTCATTAGACGCAATTATTCGTGCAGTTTTCATACATACAATACTTGGACAGGTGAAGCAGGAAAATTATTATTATTATCCGTTCTATAAATATATTTTCTAAAATTTCAGTATTACTATTAGTTATTACATTACTGTATACATATGCCTAAGCACGTGCTAAGCAACGTTTACCAATCTCGACAAGGGGTCTTGCTTATAGAGACAGTCAATAATTGGTCGGTTGAAGTTGAACATAATTACTTCTTTCATGATTTCTCGATTTCTTTCAAATCCAAGGGATCTTCTCAATAGATAATATTGGGGACATCCATAAACGGATCCTGTTTTTTTGAGTAGTTTCCATCCGTTATTGTGATCATCATAGTGAAGGTTTCCAATACTTTGTAATAATCTTTGAAAATAATTAACAAAAAAATCTCTCATTTATAATTTTGCCTGCTGTTGTTTTCATTCACGCATAAGAAAATTAAGATTTAATTTACATTTAAATGCATGCAAGTGCAAAGGAACGAATGGATGTGAGGAAATGCTTATAAGAGTTTCATTATGGAAGCCATTTGTAAAATATTGTTTGGCCTAAAATCGAAAGGGCCTTGACTATAAAGGCGATTTTTGTATAATTAGATATTGAAAGAACACATTAGAAGGTAACTTTTAATGTGTTATGTGATTCTCGATCTTAAAACAGGAAGGTAAGGTTGAAATTCAATTTCAACGTGGAGTTAACGACATCTATCTATTCTTTTTCGTGTGGCTAGTGACTCACCTTGTATCAGTTTTTATGTCGTGCATGGCTCTCTGACTTGGCTTCACATGTCGTCTAGAAATATCTCTCAGACATTTTCTCGGACGGTTTCATCACGATGTTTTCCTTCACCGTTGTTTAAGCAAATGATAACTATACAATACGCACATGAGTCCAAAAAGATGTGTGTTTCGAGATCGAACTTGAGTCCATGATATATTATGACTTGGCAGTGATAGCGTAGTGGTGTGACCGTCGGATCAATGTATTAAAATTGATATAATAATATAATTTTTCACTATTAAGTAACTATAAAAGGTGAAGGCCTAAATAAATATCTAAACATATTCCATAAATTAAAATACATTTATTAAATAATTTCAATTACATACATACATTTATGCAACTTTCAGTTCAGATATCACAAATTCAACATTTTTAAATTCAGGCTGTTTTTAAGAATATGTCTGGATACAGTGTGACATACATCTATTTAATACACGCTGACTTTTATGAAGAGAAAGAAAAGTATTAGTGCTGATTCTGTTAGGCACAAAGTGAACTTAATCGAGGCTATTCCTATCTATTTCATTCTCATAAAACTAGAAAGAGAAGGTAAGTAAATAAGAAGCGAATTTATTTTGTGGGCTGCCCGCCCACAAAATAAATTCAATTTTCTTACGTGTTTTTGTCATTTTTGGGTCAGTGTCAGATTGTATGTTGTTTAAAATATGATTTGCGACCGTAAAAAATACATATTTACAGAAGTACAATCATTAACCTAGGATTTTACTTCTGTAAATATGTATTTGTAACCAAGCGGTCAATAGTGACCGCTTGGTTTTATGTCATTTGCCGTGCCCTCAGCGCCCGGCTCATAAATCTAAAAATAAATATCTACGACAAATATGGTCGTGCAATGGTATAAAAAGCACAAAACGAACATAGGTTCTCTGTCGTATAAATACGACTGAGGCGGCACGGGCACGAAAACATTTGTCGTATTAATCCGACCGGGGCGGTTAATAGGTTAAAATAGTCGATACCGGTAGATAAAGCTACCGTGTGATGTTGTATGGAGGAGATATATTTTTATAAATATATGTTATTTCAAATAGTTTATTGTTTCCCTGTATTTCGATACATAACCACCTTGCATCTGGGCTTTTGTTCCTTTACAACTAAGGGGACAAAATCTCATGTGTAACAGTGAGTGTGTGTATCAGTCCGGTACATAATTCAATTCTTCGAGACACTTTTTTTTAAAGAAATATTTCATACAAACAAGTTGACCCAAGCCGTAGTTACATACATACAACTACACACGCCTTCTATCATAAGCCTCCCCCAATTGGGGGGATTTGCGTATGGTGTTAAAAATGCATAGAGAACGCTGCTGCCCATTCTCTAGTAAGTTCTTTAGTCGCCTTCGTTTATGTTCATACATCTGGTCATAGACGCACGCCGTCATATTCCGAAGTTTTCCATAATTATTAGGGGCATTAATTTAAAAGTCAGCGTATATTACTAAATAATACTAGTAATGTGCAGTGCAACTTACTAATATCATTGCTCACCCAACTAAGCTAATGCTTGATCTATGGGCTCGCTACAATAGTTCCACGGCTTAGGACACAGAGTAATCAACAAATTAAGTGATAATACACGACGTTTAACGTGTAACAGTGACAAGCCGGAATATTGCTGTGCTGTTGGGGAGTTTATTCAGCCACTTCGTCTTCCCAGCTAAAGCACTAGGAAGTGGTGAAGAGCGAGCGTTTTGGGGGACTGTCTTATGTAATTTTAACATTCGAAAAGTGCTGATTCTCAGCTTAATTTGAATAAATGCCTTGATTTTGATTTTATTTTATTGGGCTGCGATAGTCTAAGGACAGACTTTTTTGTTCTATTTTTATTCATAAAAAAAATGTTTTATTGACATAATAATGGTGTTACATTTCTAATTGAAGTCCTGAATCCTGAGCTAGGTGGTGCATGTCTTGCAGGAGTCAGTGTCTGCACCAGTTTTTGGAACATTAACAATGTATGCAATAAAATTAAAACAACGGAAAATTAATGGAATTTAGTGTATGCATGCTTGGGAGGGGCTTGTGGCTAAATAATAACAGCCGCACAGGTCGATCGACCAGGTTAAGCTACGCTTGCCGCGGTTGGTCCGGGGATGGGTGACCATCTTTACATACCAAGACCCCTCCGTGCCTCGGAATGCACGTTAAGCTGTTGGTCCCGGCTGCCATTTGTAGATCTTTGTCAGTTCTTCTTTAAAAAAAAAAAAAACTGAAGTCTAAAAGTCTGACAACCAGTCTTACCCAGGGGTATATATTGTGGAGGTAAGATAGGCAGTCGCTCCATGTAAAATACTAGTATTCAGCTGTATGCGGTTAGACTGGAAGCTGAGCCCAACATAGTTGAGCAAAGGCTAGGCAGATAATGATGCGTGCTCTTGTATAGTGTGTGTGTATTTTTTCATGTTTATTTCTACGTCACGTGGTTTTCGTACACAGCGACTAAAGCCTACCAACATAACCAATGATAATGATGGTAGCCTGAGTAAGCGATAAATTATAATCCATTTGGAGACACAAATTCAGTATTATACTTTATGATGATAATTCATTTGTTCATATCTGTAAGTTGACTTTCAGTCAGTACCTTAGCCGAAGAACTACAGAAGTTCTAAACATCAATCATTTAACAGTCATTAAAAGGGGTACTTATAATAATTCTTGGCATACAACAAAGGCTCAGGTACAAAATGGCCCCAAGATATCACTTCATTGACCAAATCTTTTAGTTCAGCACCAAAATAATTTTCTCAAATTTTCGAATGACTGATTCCGAGCTCACGATGAGTACAGTAAACTTACGTGTGAGTACTCTATTCCCTTACCGATCTGTGACTACCTTTAAGGACCATTTTGCACAAGAACCGTATATTACACCATCAATAATAATATACCTTACACTTCTTGCACCAAAACCATCACTTCTGGCTTCAAAAACACGTCTTTATTCGGGCTGTTATGAATTTGTTCGGCCACCGACGAATGCCAAGCAAAAGTAAGTATTATTGCCGGTACCAATCGTAGGTCGATAAGGGTTTTATTTGCATCTTCTTCGGGGATTAACTTGTGACCTGTCGGCATGTTTAGCACGAATGGTAGGTCGTGTTCAAGGTTCTCTCGAACAAATTCGTGGATTTCATTGTAGCGTTCATACACTGAGAAAGTTCCCTGAAATAATGGAAATTTTTTGAGGTTTATTAAAATTATCTTAGGAGTCAAACTTCACTTCCGGACTCCTAAATCGAGAAATAGTGCATATTTACATGAAGGAATACAACATCAAAATAATTATAAGTAAACAAAAGGTTTTATGTAGTTTTGAAGACACATTGGCCATCATTTTAGTGCCATCATTGATCAAAAATCATTTAACAAAGTTACAGATCATTATACAAAAAAATGCAGGGTGGCTCGATTGAGGAGACCGGAAGTGTATAAGATGTGATTAAATTAATTTAATCTGATTAATTGACACCAATGATGAAAATTTTCACAGCGGCCCTCTTGGATTTTCTTTTTGACCTCATTTTCGGCTCTGGCACCCTCGAAAACCATGAAAACGACACCCATGATGGAAAATTTACGCTGCCGCCATCTTGGATTTTAATTTATAAGTGGTAAAACCAAATTATTGTTTGACGCGCATTTAAAAATAAAATCGTATGATGAAATATGGAGTAAACGGTGTACAACTATTGTTAACATTTTAAAAGAGTAAGTATGGAGTTTCTTGCCCATTCTTCTCCATACATAACTACATTTTGGAAGGCGCAACTAGAATCAATTAACTATTCATGTAATTTTTGACGTTCAAAAGTGCATCTTCGTGCCTATTTGAAATAAATTATTTGACTTTGACTTTGACTTAGAGGGGGCATCACGACATGACCGCGTCATGCCGTTTATCGTCACGCAAACGAGTCGTTTTTACTGCCAAGGCGCGCCAATAGATGTTTCACATCAATAATGTAATATTACCTGCAGCAAAATGCCATCTGGGAAGCGTACTCTGATAATAGCAAACTTATATTTTCTCATTTCTCTTAGTTCGTCCTTTTCTCTCATAGCTTTAGTTCTCAGCATTTGACTCTTTTCTATAGCTTCTTGCCTGTTGACAAATTTTAAAATGATTACTAAAATAAATAGAACAATTAATAAAATTTTGTAAAATCATCTACTCTAACAATATTTTTCAATATGTGAGCACCATGTATCTAACACATGTCTTCGGTCTTCACATGTAATGATATAATTGATGTATACAATACTTTTAAAACAGATTAAAAGAGTAACGGTGGAGTTTCTTGCCCATTATTTATTTATATATGCTTTGTTGTACCATTACAAATATATATATTATTATTGTACATTCTTCACCATGCGAAACTACCATTTGGAAGGGGCAACTAGAATCAATTTTATTTCCTTGTAAATTTTGACGTTCAAAAGTGCCATTTATGTGCCTCATCATTTCAGCCGAAAGACGTCCACTGCTGGACATAGGCCTCCCCCAAGCACCGCCACTTCGACTGGTTCTGTGCGGATTCCTGCGGCTTTCATAAGGTCATCAGTCTAAGAATAAGGTTCAAATTCGCTACGACGCTAAAGACGTTGACTAAGCAAAGTCAAAGTGCGTTCTGTGAATCTTGCCCTAAGTTTATTACAGATCTCACCTCAATTGCTGTTCCCTTTTGATTTCTTCAGGTGATAATGCGTAGAACGAAGGCGGAAGTTGCATCTTATTGGCTGCTTGTGACGGTAGCAAAACTTGCAGGTTCCTGTCTAGTTCTAGTTGAATTGGCTCTGCTGTTCTTAGGCCTTCTATTAGACCCTGGAAAAATATATATAAAAATAATTATAGGACCACAGATATAGAGACATAGATAACGCAAGTATCACGATCTCTATGAAAACCAAGCGTACCATTTTTTGACTACCTAGTATGACGTCACAAGTAGAGATGCACCGAAATTCGTTTCACATTCGGTATTAACGAAGTTCGGCAGCTTTTACCGAACTTCATCTCTGGCCGAATTTCGGTTAGATCTGCCGAATGTCGGCCGAAATTCGGTAGCTTAAATTCATTTAAATAAGAAATGGAAAAGTGAAAAGAAATTTATTTTAAAATGAAATCTAGTTCAAATGATGATTTGTAAGTAAATAGATAACGTGGATGTTCGTGTTTGTTTTTATTTTCGTAGAAAAGAAACAACATCACGCATCAAAAATATGCTTTATTACAATTATCAATTGTAATATTATCTATCAGCAAGGTAACATAACATTCTTTCTTCTTTGTAACTTATTTTAGATATAACATTTTTACTTTGACTTTCAGTCTTTTAATTATTATTTATGCAATAAAACATTATTTTGTATTTATTATTATTTTTAAACACCTAGTTTCAAAACAGGTATTGAAACATTTGTAGGTAAATAAATTTGCAGTTACGCTTAATAATTAATTGACGAAATTTAATCGAATTTCGGCCGAAGTTCGGCTTCGGTACATATTTAAACCGAACATTCGGCCGAATTCGACATTCGGCAGAACCCACATTCGGTGCAACACTAGTCACAAGCACTATTTAGTGATGGGAAAGTACGTATACTGTACGAATACTATTCATTGAGTAATTGTGTACATTAAAGAATTATTAAAAATCGTTTAAATAGATTAATTAATCGATTTTGTGTCAGAGTAACAAGACAGAGTAGTAGTAACTTACGATTTTTGTACGTAAGCTGGGCACGCGTAGTAGTTGCTCTTACGTTATCTTGGTCTATCTATATTTGTGTATAGGACGATATAGCACGAGGTCCGGGGTTCAATTCTTAGGTCGGGCAAAGTGTTATTGGGTTTTTCCACCAGTAATTTCTCAGTAACAGCCCGGAGTAGATTTGTGTCCGGTTGTTGGCAATAGGCTAGCCCCCTATTAGTGGGGATTATATATTGTTTTCTCGTGTATCCCATAACGTGGGTTATCGTTGGATAGGCCGCTCAAAAATATTGCGGGTTTGTGAAAACCATTTTTCGATTCAGGGATCCGTTTGCGTAATATTAGGCTTTAAAATGCAAATTTTTGACTCTAACAAAAATTAGCATTTTAGAGAAGAGAAAATTTTATGGACTCGTGTTTTCGTCAAACATAGTACTTAACATTAATCCTTAACTTTACCATGTTTATTTCAAAATTAATGCTGCAGTATTTTCGACATATCGGAGGATCATATTAAGCCATTTGAGGTAGTATAGGTTTAGGCGTGAAACCGTAACAGACAGAGTTACTTTCACATTTATAATATTAGTATGGATTATTCTCTTCTTCCGGAATCATTTCTCGTTATTCCCGTCATAATCAGCAACTTTGCAATATCTTCAGCATTCTAATGAACTTTAACGATCTAAAAATGGTAATAATCTGTCCTACTTACCACCAAACTCTCAACAGAAGGAACATTCTCCCTCTGAAACACTAAGTAATCTTCCTCCATACCGTCTGCGTTCGTCACCTTCTGTTGAACAAAACCGGCCGCCAACAACAACTCCATCGAGCCTTCGATTGGTTGCACCCTTTCAGTGAATGCTCTGAAAAGAGATTTATATCGATTACTAGCTATTGTTCGCGACTTCATCAGCGTGGAATTTAGTGATAACTTGCATCACTTACAAATTTAAATAATAGGCCTTCAACGCTAGTACTTATTATTTACGGCTTGTTCCACAAATCCACCTTAGGAGGAAAAGTGGAATTTATAAAAAACAGTCTGGAATTCACCCCTAATAATCCCGCTTAGGGGGGGAAAACTAGAATTGAAAAAAAAAAAAAAAAAACTTATTTCAAGATCCCCTGAAAGTGATTTTTTTTTACATTAGGGTTCAGTTTTCCCCACTGAGGGGGATTCTCTCAGGGGGGATTAGTGGAATAAGCCATTATTTGCTATGTAACTTCTAAGAGTAAAAAAATAAAATTATTCCATGAATAAAGATGATAATTTATTGCAACGTACGCTTTTAATGAAACAAATAATAAATTGCAACTACAAGGTTTGTACCTTAAAATAGGGATGATGATTAAAAAATATTTTTGTCCGTCATGTAGTTTAAAAAATATTGGACAAGAATTTTTCTTTTTTTACGTAATCAAAACATTACGGCGATACATTGATTTCAAATGTGGCATGACGTCACTTCTCACTAGATTTTATACTGAGCCGTGACGTAACGAGCCCCACTCCCCAAGTTTAATGTGTTTTATCTAAGTCATTTTTTATTAATATGATAAAGCAAAAAATACGTGTCTAATATTTTTTTATTATCTGATTGACGGACAAAACAGTTTTTCTTTTTTTTTTACTCAAACTCAAACTCAAAGCATTTATTTCAATTAAACCATTTACAGGCACTTTTGAATTGTCAAAGGACCCAGGACACATCCCTATTATATTATGAAAACAAAAAGCCAATTGCAGAGTGGAAAAATAACTACTTTTGTAACAAAAAAACATCAATAATAAGAACAATTAAGGGCGAGTTGTTTCACGTCCACTTAACGCACGCGTATACGTCATAAATGGCGCTAACTGTCGTCAAACTAAAACAAAATTAGTTGTCCGTAAAGTTGGTTTACGGACGATAGGGTAACGTGACAACGTCATAACAAAACATTGATGCGGCACAAGCGTACAATGAGCGTAACGGGACAATGAGTCATCCTTTTTCGTGCATGCAGCCGGCGTTCATCGATTTATTATACGTTGTCACGTCAAAGGCGTTGTTTCACAAAATTATGCCCTAGACGTCCAAAAAAAAAATTGGTTGTCTGTAAAATTGGTTTACGGACGATAGTTTAACGTGACAACGTCATAACAAAACATTAATTCGGCGCAAGCGTACAATGAGCGTAACGGGACAATGAGCGTAACGTGACATTTTCGTGCATGCAGCCGGCGTTCATCGATTTATTAGATGTTGTCACGTCAAAATAACGATTACAGTAACCGGTGTCATACCCACTGGTTTAAGTCATTTTATTCTATTACATTTGAACTTAGACGATCGGTTTTTTATGTAGTGGAACAACGCTTTGTATTTGACGAACTTTAAACATCATATGTAATCGTTATTATTTGACGTACGAATGTTACGTTAACCAATCCTTTGAAACAAACGGCCCTGAGCAACGACCCGGGCCTCAAGTCTGCTATTACAATAGTGTCAGAATGGTCTCGCCATTGTGAGTATTTGACAGTGTTTGTATGGCAAATCTGTCAAAAACTCACAATGAAGAGACCATTCTGACACTATTGTAATAGCAGACTTGAGGCCCTTTTCTTGCAAAGATGGGACGCACCCATCTTTGCCTATCATGAACCTATCATCAACAGCGCTGATTTTCAGCAACTACCTTTCAGAATATGACATTACTTTTGTAGATAAGTAACATACCTATTGCTCATCCTAATTTTTTGGAACTTTTCTTCTTCAGGATTTGTAATGATGTTCTCTAAGTACTTGCACAGTGTCTCCACACATGTGTCAACCTGGAAAAAATCAGAGAATTTACTTCAATGAGAGTATTGTGACGGAAGAGATTTATGTGGTGGAGATAATAGATATTTATGCAACTGTTTTATAATGAGGGGTACTAAAACACGAATGTGGGTTTATCACACGAGGGGAAGCCGAGTGTGATAATAGTATCACATGAGTGTTTTAATACCTAATTATTACAGTTGCATACAAGACTTTATCTACACCCATGATGTGAATCCTCTATAAAAGGTTGTGAAACAGTTTTTTGCAATACTAATATCGAACAAAAATGGCGGGATACGACGCTATGGTATAGTATAGTGAAACGCGCGTGCGTGACAATGTTCTTTTTTTTTAAATTCATAAAGATACCACGAATTGAGTAGTGAGAATGGAAGGGAGGATGATGATGCCTTCCTTACTCATCAAACAGATGAGTAAGGAAGGGATCATCATCCTCGTAAAAGCAAAGGAGTTGCATTATGAAATTCAGTACAACATTATAACTCCCGTTTGGATGCTATTATGGTTACTATGACACTGGGTTTTTTAATGTTGGCAATAAGCTAACTGTTTCAGAAACTTTTATAGAGGATTTATAGTATGAGCGTGGATAAGTTGAATAAGACCACGTAAATTGTCATTAAAAAAAACAACATAAAAAACATAAAAAATTGGTTGTCTCTAAAGTTGGTTTACGGACGATAGTTTAACGTGACAACGTCATAACAGAACATTTATGCGGCGCAAGCGTTGTCAGGTCAAAAGTATATTTTGATAAAAATTAAGACAGGGGTAGGTTTATGGTCATGTTTGTGAATATGTGAGCACCATGAATCTATCACATAATTAATTTATGTATCATTACTTCACTTTTCATTCTTTTTACCTATTGTGGTATAGTAATTTTGTTCTAGGTATATCGTCTTCACAGATAATTATACAGGATGAAATTGAATTCATGGGCATCATGAATTCAATTTCAACCTGTATAAATAATAATAATAATAATAATAACCCCACCGCCGTATCTCTACGTTGACGTCGTGGTGGGGCTTGCGCGCTCCGAACTCTGGGTCTGTGCCGGTAGAGTTTACTTTACCGGAACATGTCTAGGGTGAGGAGCCAGACCAAGAGAGATACAGAAACCCGCAGGGCAGCATGTGGCGAGCTGTTGGGCAGTTGCGACCCCACGGACCCTATCTCCCGGGAGAAGTCATGTTCCTCATCTCTGGCTTGCCTTAATTGGCCGGCTGGAGTGAACACTGACGAGGAACTGAGCTCCCACCTCATTCTTGCCTTTATTGGCCGGCTTGAGTGGAGATTCGCAAGAGCAAACGTGCTCGGAGGAAGGAAGTATTCCAGTAAGTGCTTGTAGGGATCTTGACCATCTTCCGGGCTCTGGGATTGTTCTGAGAGCCGTGGAATACCTCTCCACTCCTCGAGCACCTCAGGACATGTTGCCCCCTTGTCGCTACGTCACTATGTGCTAGCGACCGTTTTCGGGGGCCCATTATTGAGTGTGCAAGTCACCCCCTGCCATTTTATCCGTGTGTAAAAAAACATTGATCAGGCAGGGGCCATAGTCCTTCCATAGTTTTAGGTAACCAGTCCATTTTAACCACCCGAACCCATAGTCTAATATCTTTGTTTCCATATCTTGCAATAGTCCTACACCAACCGGGGGTTGTCCTTGGGTGCACTTGCGTAGTGCGTACAGGGATAATCGTCGGTTGGTGCCTCATTCCATTTAAAATTGTCTAAGGGGCCTCTGCGAGTTGGCTTCGGCCCCTCGTACGCCTTCCAAAGGTCCGGGACCCCAGGGTCCCGAGATATATAAACGTAAAAATAATAATAATAATAATAACCCCACCGCCGTATCTCTACGTTGACGTCGTGGTGGGGCTTGCGCGCTCCGAACTCTAGGTCTGTGCCGGTAGTTTACTTTCCCGGAACAGGTCTAGGGTGAGGAGCCAGACCAAGAGAGATACAGAAACCCGCAGGGCAGCGTGTGGCGAGCTGTTGGGCGGTTGCGACCCCACGGACCCTGTCTCCTGGGAGAAGTCATGTTCCTCATCTCTGGCTTGCCTTTATTGGCCGGCTGGAGTGAGCACTGACGAGGAACTGAGCTCCCACCTCATTCTTGCCTTTATTGGCCGGCTTGAGTGGAGATTCGCGGGAGCAGGCGTGCTCGGGGGAGGGAAGTGTTCCAGTGGGTGCTTGTGGGGATCTTGACCGTCTTCCGGGCTCTGGGATTGTTCTGGGAGCCGTGGAATGCCTCTCCACTCCTCGAGCACCTCAGGACATGTTGCTCCCTTGTCGCTACGTCACTATGTGCTAGCGACCATTTTCGGGGGCCCATTATTGAGTGTGCAAGTCACCCCCTGCCATTTTATCCGTGTATAATAAAACATTGATCAGGCAGGGGCCATAGTCCTTCCATAGTTTTAGGTAACCAGTCCATTTTAACCACCCAAAACCCATAGTCCAATATCGTTGTTTCCATGTCTTACAATAGTCCTACACAAACCGGGGGTTGTCCTTGGGTGCACTTACATAGTGCGTACAGGGATAATCGTCGGTTGGTGCCTCATTTAATTAAAAGCGTCTAACGGGCCTCTGCGAGTTGGCTTCGGCCCCTCGTACGCCTTCCAAAGGCCCGGGACCCCTGGGTCCCGAGATAAGTCAAAGACATTTAAAAATAATAATAATACCATTTATTTCAGGCAACATAGGCCCATAGAAATAAACCTTAACCTAAACATACATATTTTAATATAAAACTTAGTACTTCACTTAGCACTAGCTGAAAAAATAATGACTACAAAATATTGTTAACATTTTGAGAAAGTAAGCTGGAGTTTCTTGCCCATTCTTCTCCATATGTAGCTACCTTTTGGAAGGGGGGAACTAGAATCAATTAATTTTTCTTTGTTGTAAATTTTGATGTTCAAAAGTGCATTTTATGTGCCTATTTGAAATAAATGATTTCACTTTATTTATTTATTTAAACTTCTCACTCACAATAAGGTACAAAGGCCCTGACTTTGACTTTAGTGAAAGGTGCGCAAGGTATGTTACGCAGATAAACATAACAAAACAAATTTACTTTTAAAAGAAAAGTTCGTAACCACTATGTAAGTCAGACTAAATAACTCTCAAATAATAGTCTAGTCATAGAAATTATTATGAGGTGGTATTTGTTAAAATATCTATTAGTTTATTTTATTTGTATATGTTTATTAGTATCAAGAAGTTAGTATTTTAGACATTATTTTTGTACCCTATCACTATGTTTGTATATTTCACCCAAAGGTTGACTGGTAGAGAATGCCTTGTGGCATTAAGTCCGCCTACGTACCACTATTGTACATGAAGTTTAAATAAATTTCGAGTTAATGCATGTATTAATTTCACTCCACATAAAATTTCCATAGCGCCTTACATGAAAATCGATTCTTATGGAGTAAACTCCAAACATAAATGTTATTATTACAAGTTCTATATACCTTTTCCCTATTGTTGTTACAGGACTGTATGATGAGACAGGCAGTAAGCCCTCGCTCCTCTTCCAACTGTTCATACAAAAACGTCTTGATGTTTCTCTTCCATTCATCTCGTGGCAGAATATCGTTGCTTATCAATGGACATCTGAAAGTGATATGGTATTGTTTAATAAGATAAATTATTTATTTGTCCAAAACATGAGTGAGTATACACACACATGTGGCATGCAAGATGTTACATAAATTCTATCATAGTCATGTTTTGCCTCAACGGCGTACACATTTATAAATATTAAACATAAAATAATTATAAATTTATTCATTACTAGTTTAGTGATAGATTATAATGCGTGCGTGCGGATATAAATAAAAGTTTGTACACTGACACGATAAGTTTGTTGTTTATTAGGAAGCGTACACAAATTAGAGTTCACAGCACAATAAGAAAGAAGAATAACACTAGATAGAAAGATAGACGGAGTAGACAGATAGAAAGCACAGTGAAATATTAAAATAGCTAGCGTAAGCGGGATAGCGGATCGAGCGACGCAGTGGTCCCGCAAAAGGCAGTAGGCTGACTGGCGGACCGCCGGTCGGCACTGATGCGCGGGCGCAGCTCTGGAATGCGAGCCCCCACCTCGCGCGCTAAACAATGGAGCCATCAGGCGGCCGGCCGGTTTGGTCACTACTAACGAACATGGTTTGTTTGTCCGTCCGCAATCCGCATACTTATACATATTTTTATTTTATTATTATTACTATTATTTATTGTTACTATTAATCTACGCCACACTAGCTGCAGCCCGCGGCTTCGGTCGCGTGGCTTTTACTATACAAATAAATAAAATTTAAGTGTCTGAATGAATGTAATGTCACAATTTTTTTTTATCCACGCGGGCGAACCCTTGGTCAGCAGATAGGCGAAGAAAAAAAGAAATTGTATTGTTAATTCAATTTCATAAAAAAAAAAAAAAATGGAAGTATCTGTTTGCAATGTCAAATAAACAGCTTTTTTACTAAATTGCATTTAAGAAAGTAATAAAAAAAAAACTATTTTTAAAATTGTTGTCTGCCTCTCTGTCTCCGAAGCGGCTGGACCGATTTCGACGGGATGTTCACTGGCAGATAGCTGATGTTATAAGGTAAGGTGGCTTTTATTTTGGAAAAGGGGCGATGCGGGCTAAGCCACAGGCAGCAGCTAGTATTACATGTAATAAAATCTTACTTGAAATAAACACCACTGGCAGCGAAGTTCCTAGGCATGTCCACTTCTAGCTCCCGTGATTGATACTCAGACGGCGTCGCCTTTGACGCAGAGGTCGCCGCAGTCTCATTGGCTTTCTCATTTTCTAGCTCTTTTTTAACTTGGGCCTGTACCACATAAAAAAATATAGATTAGCACATTAATATTTTCAATTCACAGAATTTGGACAGTGAATCATCTTGATTTTAATTTGTGTTTTATTTTCACACCATATTTTTATATGCTATTTTTATATTTATAGCTTTTGCCCGCGGCTCCGCCCGCGTGGATGTCGGTTATCGCGTAAAAAAGTACCCTATGTACTTCTCCATATCCCAGGCTATATCTCCGCCAAATTTCATGACGATCGGTTCAGCGGTTTAGGCCAGAAAACGTAACAGACAGACAGACAGAGTTACTTTCACATTTATAATATTAGTATGGATATAATTTTTCTGTACGTGTGTTTGTCACCAAACTCCTCCTAAACGACTAGACCGATTTGGATGAAATTTTGTGTGTATATTTGGGGTGGTTTGAAAATACAATTGGACCCGGTAGGTGGCGTTGTTCGGTCAGGTCCGCTAGTTATCTATAAATTTATCTTAACCATATTAGCTAGAACAGTGGTTGCTTATTGGGAATGGCCCCGACTTATGACAGACGTAATTGTAATTTGTAATCTACATAGTGTACAGTCACGAGTACCAATATGTATACACTAAGCAAAATTCAAAAGCAATTTTCTTGATGAATAACGATTGCAACTTTGAGATAAGATCTATTTTATAATAGTACTAGCTGACCCGACAGACTTCGTTCTGTCAAAAGCTATAGTATAAACTCCACTACTCTACCCTACCCTACCCTACCTACCCTACCTACCTACCTACCTACCTACCTACCTAACTACCTACCCTACCCTAATTTATCGTAAAAACCATTAAAAAAAAATAAACCTCACGGAGCCCGAGACCTTTCCAACGAATGCAAAACCGTGGAAATCGGTTCGTGCGTTCTGGAGTTATAGCGTCAGGAAGGAAAACCCGACTTATTTTTATATAGTAGACTAGCAGCCCGTCCCGGCTTCGCACGGGGTAGACAATTATTTATTTTTGGAAATTTCGGCAGCGTATTCGACGAAAGACATTTTAAGACTCATTTTTCTACACCTTCGGTTACATTGTTCAAATTTTATCAAGGATCCCTAATTTTTTTCAAAATGAAATGTAGCCTATGTCAAATTGGAAGAATGTAGCATTCTATTGGTGAAAGAATTTTTTAAATCGGCCCAGTACTTTTTGAGCCTATTCATTACAAACATACAAAAATAGGTACAAATCTTTCCTCTTTATAATATTAGTCTAGATGTAGATAGTGTAGATAAGTTTATACTATGAAAGAATAGGTCTTATTTCAAAGTTGCAATCGTTATTAACGAGAAAATTGCTTCTGAGTTTTGCTAAGTGTGTACATACATATTGGTGCTTGTGACTGTACATAATAAAGAGTATTCTATTCCAGAGCAATGGTAGCCCAGTGGGAACGGCCCCCGACATACGAGGTGTAGGCACGAACCAAGGCAGGCATTTTACTTTGTGTAATCAATATCATCACCACGGGTGCCTGCCGTTTTGCCGAAAAGATTTTGATAAAATATCATTACCCAAACAAATTTTAGCAACCTTTTTTTATACCATTGCAATATTTCGAATGATTTTAGGACGCATACATCGATTTAGAATACCCTAGATACACCGTCAACGCTTGAAATGTGTCTCGATACAACTGTGCTTAAATTACTTCTAAGCACAGTTGCGCTCTCAGTAACGCGCGCTTCGTTATCGGGTGAACATGCCAAAGTGCTCCGTAAAAAGTGCAAAAATAATACTTTAACCACGTTGAAAAGGGATGGCATATCGTATTTTCGGTAAGTACTAATAGTTTTATAATGTAGTGAATTTGTGGCAAAATACGCCTTCAAACTCATTAAAAACATATTTTTTTAAAATTAATTTCAATACGTCTCTTCATTTGACGCTACGCAGTTGGCTTTTTCCCTCGCGCAGCACTTGTATAAGGTGGAAAGGGGATGGAAGATGTATGAAGTGGAACATAGACAAATATTAAATGAATAGAGTCGCTTACTGTTTTTTTTTTTCTGCGGTATGTCAATAATATGGAATTAATATTGAATAACTACAGCCGGTCCGGAGATGGGCAAAATTTATTTGAATGGTGATTGGTGTTTTTTATATTACAGTTAAATAATATTATGTTTTTATTTATTATTCCAGATTTCCTAAAAATGAAATTGAAAGGGAAAAATGGCGAAAAATTATAGCTAATGAGAGGAGTGAAGATTTTTTTAAGCCAAATGATTCTAGTGTGGTTTGCTCTTGTCACTTCTCAGAAAATGACATGTATTATACGAAGAAAGGAAAGAAAGAAAGAAGAAAATAAATAAGCAGTACCTTTGTACTGAAATTATAATGATATCGTATCTCTATGTATTTAACTGTGTGTACATAAATAATAAAATAAATAATAAAGGCTTTCGGACAGTAAAGAAAGGGGTTATTCCATGTATTGCAGTAAGTTTTTACATAAAATATTGTGACTACTGAGTACACAACATACGTATGTTGTGTACCTATCAATCTTTTTAAATTGTCTTAATAAATAAAATTAAAATAAGTTAATTTTAACCACCTCAACCTGTTTTATTTTAAGCACCTATACCCAGTCTCTAATTCAGATAATTTATGTGAACAAAGTAATGTCAAGAAATGTCACTGTCAAAATGACAGGACAGTGGTACAAAACATTTTATATATATACATATATATTTTTTGTAAATAATCGTCTATGAAATTAAAGTGAATTAATTATAAGAACAGTTCTTCACGGTATTTTGTTTGCATAGTTACTATACAAACAAAATACCGTTGCCAAACAATGTTTTATGTAGTGTGTCGGAGACACGGCCTATGATCGTCATAATCAGCCCTTTTAAGTCCACTGCTAGACGTTACGTAGGCCTCCCAAAATCAATTTCTACTCGAAACAGTTTACAGCCGCTTTCATCCAAAATGTGGCTAGATATGCTACATACAATATGAATCTATGAATGAGAGTTGTAATACTAGTGTTGTTGAAGATGTAAAAAATGTGAAAAGGTTTGGATCTCCTGCATTGTTACCATTATCCATACTATTCCATACTAATTCCACACTAATATTATAAATTCGAAAGTAACTCCGTCTGTCTGTCTGTCTATCTGTCTGTATGTTACGTTTTCACGCCTAAACCGCTGAACCGATCGTCATGAAATTTGGCAGAGATATAGGCTGGGATATGGAGAAGGACATAGGCTACTTTTTTACGCGATAACCGACATTCACGCGGGCGGAGCCGCGGGCAAAAGCTAGTCATAAAATATTTTATACCAGAAAATCTCCTTATTTTAATAACTTTAATTAAAGCCGAAAATTTATAAAAATAATTACGGTATGATTATTTTTTAATAATTATTTCTTAAATTCAGTATCTACTTAAAAGAAAATAGATCCTTTTTTTTTCGCCATTTTATGTGAGTTACCATTACGAAAAAATTTTTTTGATATGTCTTTGTTTACATAAATAATCTGAATTTGAGACTTTGGGTATAGTTAGTACTGAGTAAAATTTCAAGACCACTCCATTATCCTTCTGTTCCAAAGCAAACATTTTTTTACGATTGTCACGCGGCGTAAACTGAATTTGATTTAATAAGCATTTGCTTAAGGAATAGTATCGTTTAAAATTATCTTACCTACAGCTGAGAGCAATAAAATTTTACGACTTGCGCGATGGTCTAATTTTGTAATCATAACATCCCATCGCGCGCACTCGAAACCACACCTTAATTCCATTCACATAAGGTTGTATGTCAGGAAAATTTAAATGTTCTTAAGTACATTATGTGTTTTAGATTTGCCTTAGTAGACGCACACACTTGTAACTTAGCGATGGGACACTTTTGCGACTTGGATTTGTAGGTGATAGTGTATCTAGGGTATTCTAAATCGATGGACGCATATTTTCATTTGGTCAAATTTTTACTTGGCAAAATATTACCAAGTATAATGTCATTATGGCATTTGGTCTTTATTCAAATGATTTATTACAGCAAACAATCTTTAGGCAATAAACGTTTGGTGAAAGTTTTTGTGCTTGAATTTGTCTGAAACAAGTCAAATTTATGGTTAATTGATATTAGTTTATTTATGGAAGTAGTTAGAATAGGTTAATTATTAAAAAAATAATGGCTAACCATTATTTTTTTAATAATTAACCTATTCTCCTAAATATAATAATATTAACCTAAGTTAGGTTAAAACTGTTACCTCCTTCCAGAAACGACTTGCATTAATGGAAAAAAGAGATTGTTTATAGTAGGTTACCCGGAACTGAACAATTTAGATTAGGTTAATTACTTATTTAAAAAAAAAAAATGGTTAGGTTAGGTTAAAACTGTACCCGTAAAAACTGTTATTCCAACTGAAATATTTGACTAAATAAAAAATGTTAAAAGCACTAGTTGGTAAACAAGTTATAGTTTAAACGTTCATTTGCCAAACATTAGGTTTGCGTCACAATTTTTTGTGAATAGATTTTTTGCTAAGTAATAATTTGGCAAATGAAATTAAGCGAAATTTTTTTTGGGAAGTTTTTGGAAGAAAATTTGTCAAATTCCTTTCGGTCAAACAAAGGAGACCCCATCACCACTGCTTTAAGAACGGTGAAGAAAAACGTAGTGCGGAAACCGGTATGTCCTAGAACCGAAATTTCGAAGTCATGTGACATACACCAACCCAGATTAGCACTAGCCCGAGCAGTGGGAACGTTATTACAAAAATAGCCCACTGGTATCGGGACCAGGATCCAAATTCTAGTGGTAAGGGCTCCTGAAAGAGGAACCTTCTTAATATACGCGCCGTATCCAGAAGTACTGTTTTCTGGACCAAGATCTTAATCCAGCTTTCTAACGAATTTATTATTATTAATACATACTTGAACAAACACCAACCTGTATAGCAGCCAATGAGGTATTAAAAGATGGATTTTCCCTCTTCTGATCCAACCTTGCCAAAGCCGCCTCTGCAGCCACCTTACATTCTTCCGTCAGTCCAGACCTTTTTACAGGAACCTCTTTCTTTGATGAATGAGAGCTGTTACTACTCAACGTTGCTTCGCTCAACTTGTGGCCCGGTCCCGCCATCTTGAATTTGGCATCAACCTTTTTCTTTTGAAAGAATTTCTTTATTCGGTCCGTCATGATGGTTAGATTCTTGGTGTGTGTTCTTTAGGTAGTTTCAGCTTCGATACGCTTTCTTTCAGTTGTTCTATTGTGGCTGAAGTCGCTGTTGAAATAATGTAGTTTTTAGTATTTAAATAAGTCATTATCTGGACTATTTTTTTCCAACTACGATGCATTTGGTCAAAGTCAAATCATTTATTTTGAAAATTTTACAGTTTGTGGAAACACATTGTGCTGGCCACCGTACTTAGAATAAAACTACTACACCACAATAGGTAAAAAGAACTTACTAGGCTCCACAATACCCCTTTCTAATACTGGTGGTCTTTTTTTTTTTTTTAACTATGGCATGTCACAGTTGACCTTTAGAGATCGTGAGTCTTTAACTGGACTTTCCTGTGGTTGCCTTAAGCTCCTAAAAACTTAAAGCCTTGTATGCCCTGGCTGGAGGCTTATAAACTAAATTACTAAACGACTGCACGCTAAGGGCACCCCCTGTGGGGTACGAACCTCGGCTTAGGGCAGTGTCAGAGGAGGAGGCTCGGCTACGGCGCGGGCTGGCACTTCATCGAGCAAGGACTGGTGGTCAGACTTTTCGACTTATATTAAATATGTACAAATGACAGCAGTGACTAATAGCTTCGCACTTTAGAATTTAATCAAGTGCAGTTGTTATTATTTAATATGTCAATGATGACATTAACATATGGAGCTGCATACTATCAAAACGAGAATATGGTTGACCTATGTAAGACCTGACCCCATATTGTCCTATTCGAGTGTTTGCTAACTTAAGTGTACCTAGTTGGCTAACTGTTTTGCTTTGTTTATTGAACCTATATGTGGAATTTCCAATATTTGGCTTCAGGGGTAACAATACCTTACTGTGTACTGAGTTTCATTGAAACCCATTCAGGAGTTCGTGAATGCACATTTCATTTAAAATATTTGTTGAGAGACAACAGTCCAAGGACGTTTTGATGTGAATATTTTTTATTCAGTATTATAAACTAGACCAATATTTATTTAGGCTTAATTGAGATCAGTTTTTTGAAGACATACCAAAACACACTCTAAAATCAAAATCTCTTAAAAGTTCAGATATTTTTTAATCAGATCATGTGATTGCACAGCAGTTGGTTAGATGACTAATAATGTTTTTTTTTTCTAAATAGTAGGTATGACAGTTTTATTGTTATCAACAGCTGCTCATTTGTAAAGGAAAATGCTTTTGTTATGGGTATAAAGAACAGAATAATCCAATAATATTGATGTAAATGAGTAGCTTAGATATCTAATTATCAAGGCAGATAAGAGCTTTAGATTCTAAGCAATGATACAAAAGAGTATAAAGAAAGGGTTGACCACAAATGTTTTCAATTTAGTCACGAATAAAGGCTTCAAGAGAAAAAAATATTAGAAATACTCACGATGCTCGCAAAACAGCCGTTAGTATTTGATTAAGTGACAATGTTTTACAAAGAGATTGTGGTAGCAATCGATTCTTACACCTTCCTAGATTACGTATATCGTGCAGTATACGGGAAATAACAATAACAAGTGAAAAAATGACTCACCCGGTTTCATAAACCTCTCCGAGATACGTTTACCGTACACTCGCCACGAAATAAAAATCAATAACAATGTAAACAACAAAATCAGGAAAAACGTTTTTAACAACAGAAATTGGAACTCGTTGAAGTAGAGAACCTCCGCTAGCTCGTCGTAGAAAGACAACTCAGTGAAAACAATAGATTTCGGAAAACTTTCAATCGGCAGCGATGAAACGCACGAATCAAAGAAATCCCTTGCGAACGACAAAGTATCCCCGATTTGAAGATACAGAGCCTCGTAAAGGGTGGAATTGAAAACAGCGTTGTCGAATAACGACATTACACGTAAAATTCAAATGTTTAGACACAAATAATTTGAAAAATAGATTAGTTCATACTGAAATCTACGAACCGCATGTCACTTCTCTTTGACAGATGATAGATTTATAGTGTTGCCAATAAGCAATTAATGGATTTAAAAATGTGTTAATTTTATTCAGCCTTTGTAAAAAGATTATCTTTATCGACAAAATAAATTGTATCGTTTTATTAACACATTTTTAAAAATTACTGTTTAGAAAAATACATAGAGATACGACATATCACTATAACATTTGAGTACAAAGGTACTGCTTATTTCGAAATATCTTCTAGCAACGAAAAAAAAAGATGCTTGTTTATTTAGCTTTTTACTATGAAAGTTCAAGTAAATGTTGCAGGTTTTGGAATGAAGACTGTGAAAGTTTGAACATTATCTTTCCACACGGTGCAGTGTAGGCCAGGGTAGACACAATCTAGGTAGTTAGGACCCTGGGCTGGTGCTAGGGCAACTCTGGGGCGTTTGAACAAAATAAGCATTATTAAAGATTAGAAATAGGGCCGCCAGCGGTTGCAAACATGATTTTATCGTGGTATTTTATTTCTGGTAGAAAAACAGGGCGTTAAATTATTATGATGAATACTTTACCTACAATTAAATCTTCAGTACTTATTTAATACTTAGATAGCGCAATGAAAATAGGGCCGCCAGCGGTTGCAAACATGATTTTTTCGTGGTATTTTATTTCTGGTAGAAAAAACAGTGCGTTAAATTATTATGATGAATACTTTACCTACAATTAAATCTTAAGTACTTATTTAATACTTAACTTTGTAAAACGTGATCCTTTATGAAAAGGACCTTGGTTTTTAATTACCTATATTAAAAATTTAATGAGGATGAACATTGCATGTGGCAAAGGCATGCTTGTATTTAAACATTATTTATCATTTATTGGATGATTGCGCGCGCACCGCGACTACATTAATTAATTTTAGCACGATCTGGTGGGATTATGTAAGTTTTATGTAACTTTTCAAGATATCGGAAGTTCATGGATTATAATGATGGATGGATGATGGGTTTCATCATTATGCATTAATTAAATTAGCTAGCAAAACTCCGCAGACGAATGGTCTGTAATATATGGGTGTCGATATTTAAACATGATGAAATGTCTAAACATCTCTATGAGTTTAGGAAATAAGTATTTTTTTGTTTTATTGTATTTACTTTAAACATTGATGCTCATCACGTATGTCGGATTAAAGAGTACCTACTGTCTAAGACCCTATGGTGCGGATTTTTTTACAAAAGAGAGTACCTTTCATCCAACAAATTATAGAGTCAATGATAAGATTCTATAAGTTATACTCTGAAGTACAAATCATACATTTCTACTTCATTGGTGCTGATTCCCTTGTTCACAAACTAAACTAAATTTAAGTTCGGTGCATCTTTTTCTTTCTATTTCATTAAGAAAAGGACAGAAGATAAATTTTAGTTTAGTCCTGTCAAATTAATCAGCGCCTGTCACTACTCCATACAAGTTTAGACGTGATTAAAAACTTGCCGACTAAAGTTACGTCAATTTACGTCAAGCGCTGATTAATTTGACAGGACTAAATTAAAATATATCTTCTGTCCTTTGTCTTCTGATCACCGGGGATCCACTGTACCTACAATTTTTTTTTTATCATATTATATCTGACTATTCCTGATGAAAAACCCAACAACTCATTTATATTCCCGGCCTTTTTTATTTTATTTTGGGTGGGAGTTTATCAAATAATAACTTCTCCCGCTCTGGGCGGAGCGGGAGGGCGTGACAGACCTTTACTGACTAAAACCCACCGGTGTTCTTTCAGTTGCCTGTGTGACAGGGCCACGGTATCCCTTTTGGACAAACCCGCAACCCTGGCAGGTATAGGGAATCAAATCTGAGACCCTATGCTCAGAGTTGCGCTTGCAGACGTACAACCAGACAGTCCAGAAACTTTTTTATGAACTATTCTAACTAGCTACTATTGGTTACGAAGTAATTCGTTAGTAGATATTAGAAACCGGGCACAAGAATCGTCTTTGAAGAAAAAGATCCTGCAGGATGATATTACAACTTGATTGACATGAATTAATAGGACACCAGCTACTTAATTAATCAACATGAATGTGTAAGATAATCACGCCTTCAGGGAATGGCTGTATTGCATTGCAGTTTAAAATGGACGCCATTTTCAGTTATAGTCGACGGGCGAACTTCCATCTACAATGTGTAACTGAATTGATGCACATTATGAAAGTAGTTTGTTCAGAACCGTTTACTGAATCGATTTCTGTCATTTTTTTTAATAAAGGTAACACTTCCGCTGTTCAGTCAAAACAAACCAAAATGGACGAAGTACAATGGCCAGCACATCAAGCTACACGGAACTGTCAAATTTCACCAAACGATTTTAAACTTTATAATGATAGTGATTAAGTTCAAAATCGAGCGAGAAAATCTGACAGTTTGTGGTAACTTGGCCACCGTACATACTACGCAAGAAACGTAAACGTGTGACTGAGTGCGTGCATAGATTTTTAATGTGACCACAATTTTTTTCGCACAATCAGTTTAACTAATTTGATAAATAAACAATGTTTATACATAATTGTAAAAATTTTGTGTATGTATTATGATTATGGCATAATATTCTAATAGGGATGATGACTAAAAAAATATTTTTGTCCGTCATGAAGATAATAAAAAAATATTGGATACGTATTTTTTCTTTTTTTACGTAATCAAAACATTACGGCGATACATTGAGTTCAAATGTGGCATGACGTCACTTCTCAGTGGATTTTATACGTAGCTGTGACGTAACGAGCCCCTACTTTCCAAGATACAAGTGTTTTATCAAAGTCATTTTTTTATTAATATGATAAAGAGAATAATAAATTTAAAAAATATAAAGCAATAAATACTTGTCTAATATTTTTTTATAAACTGATTGTCGGACTAAACAGTTTTTTTTTTACCCATGGCATATCCCTATTGGGGTGTTTGGTGGTGTGCGTTAATTCCGGGACATGTTGTATACATTTTGGAAATACCTACCCAGTTTTCGGTAGGCCGATTCAAGGACAGCGAGTTGGATTGGTGTCCTGACTTAAGGCCCAGATATATGCCAGTGACCTTGAGTGGTTAGCTTGCGTGTTCGGTACTGAGCTCACGCAACGCATCGTACGTCCAGCCAGTAATAGGACTGGCCCATCCAGGAGCGCTGTCCCAAATAAGACGCATTATTAATTTATTATAAATAAAGCAAAAGGTATTTTAATAAAACACGTATACTACAAGATCAATAATTAAATTATCTTTAAAAAGGTGAAGATTTCAGTAAAATACGCTTGATAGATTTTGCATGATTCTCAGTTTTTTTATCCGCGTTAGACATAACTTTACAAATTAATTTCACTATGTATTATAAACATAATCTGAAATATTCACATACTAAGCTATTAAGAAAATGCTCTTATTTAACATATATTTTTTCCAAATCATTAACTGTAGTCATTTAGACGTGATCTTCAGTATAAAATCATTAAAAGTCGGCTATCGTCGTCTTAATAAAAATATTGTGGGGCTTATGGTGGAGAAAAAATATCGTGTACTCGTTTTCAAATTTTAACCATGCTGTACGTTAGTATATTTACGCGGCATTAGTGTTTCTCATCTTAGGATGTTAGTAGCCAAACTGTATCAAGATAACCAGGCTTTACTTCAAACTTTAAAATGAAGCACTCAAAACGGTCATCGAAAAGAGGGATTTTCTGATTATTTATCTCTATTGCACAAGACTATCTTCAGAATTCATAAGCATTAACATTTTTCTTCTTCGTGACCAAGAAAATTTCGAAAACGTCGCTCAGGTTAAAGTGACGTAACTCCGTTAGAGCAATTTCCACGAAGTCTTCATAAAAATTGTTCCACCAAAGTCGCGTCGCGCCTGCCTGTGGGAGCCTTAAAACTGTAGGTCACTATTCTGCCGTGCTACCGAAGAACGCAGTAACTCGATTTTGGACGATTATGAGTTATACATTCGTTGAGTTATATATTTGGAGTCTGCGAATCGAAATCTATTAAATCTCTCTAAGCAACTTTTTATTGATCCTTCAGGAACTCGGTTTTTCAGTAAGCAAGAATGCTATAACTAAAACATCATAAAAAATTCAATAATCAAAAATAAAAGTCTCGGAAGCGGCAAAATCGAGTTACTGCGTTCTTCGTTAGCACGGCAGTATTATAGGTCGTTTAGATTTTCAATTTTCCCTGTGGATGAAGAAAAAGCTTAGGAAAAAGCTATAGTCACCTTTATTCTTTCAAAAGTGTGTAGCACATCAAGTCACGGTTCAGTCCCATGACTCCCATGTAATAGGGGCACAGCCTATTCAGTTTTGTATTATGTATTGCCATGTCCTTTTGGCGACAGCTGCGGGTTGGGAAAGAGGAGGACCAATGATGCCTTTATCTCCTTTTCTACCGCCTCCTCGACGACGTCCATATCCACTTCTCTTCGTTAAAGGAAGCTCACACGCAGTCTAAGTACTAACGTTATGAGTCCATGATACTTGAAAATAAATGTTTTATTATGTCGTTTATTTATTTACTACCTTATCTTATACATGTTTAAATATTACTTAAAATGGAGAAAATAAATATAAAAAACATTTAAAAATATAAAAAATAGTACTCCGTTGGTGTCGGGAGCAGGGAGCGGGAGAGGGAAAGTTATTAAAAAAAGTAGATTTTCTGGTATGAAATATTTTATGATACTGGTAACAATGCAGGAGATCTAAACATTTTCAAATGTTTTACATCTTCAACAACACTAATATTACAACTCTCATTCGTAGATTCATATTGTAAGTAGCATATCTAGCCACATTTTGGATGAAAACGGCAGTAAACTGTTTCGAGTGGAAATTGATTTTGGGAGGCCTACGTCTAGCACTGGACTTAAAAGGGCTAATTATGACGATCATATGCTGTGTCTCCGACATACCACACAATACATTGCTTAGCAACGGTATTTTGTTTGCATAGTTCTTATAATTAATTCACTTTAATTTTAGTGATGACTATTTACAAAAAAAGAATATGATAAAATGTTTTGCACCACTGTCCTGTCATTTTGACAGTGACGTTTCTTGAAATTACTTTGTTTACATAAATTATCTGAATTAGAGACTTTGGGTATAGCCACATTTTGGATGAAAACGGCTGTAAACTGTTTCGAGTGAAAATCGATTTTGGGAGGCCTACGTCTAGCAGTGGACTTAAAAGGGTTTGATTATGACGACCATAAGCCGTGTCTCCGACACACTACATCAAACATTGTTTGACAACGGTATTTTGTTTGCATAGTTCTTATGATTAATTCACTTTAATTTCATAGATGATTATTTACAAAAAAAAAATATGATAAAATGTTTTGCACCACTGTCCTGTCATTTTGACAGTGACATTACTTTGTTTACTTAAATTATCTGAATTAAAGACTTTGGGTATAATAAAGGCCAATAAAGGCAAGAATGAGGTGGGAGCTCAGTTCCTCGTCAGTGTTCACTCCAGCCGGCCAATAAAGGCAAGCCAGAGATGAGGAACATGACTTCTCCCGGGAGATAGGGTCCGTGGGGTCGCAACTGCCCAACAGCTCGCCACATTCTGCCCTGCAAGTTTCTGTATCTCTCTTGGTCTGGCTCCTCACCCTAGACATGTTCCGGGAAAGTAAACTCTACCGGCACAGACCTAAAGTTCGGAGCACGCAAGCCCCACCACGACGTCAACGTAGAGATACAGCGGTGGGGTTATTATTATTATTGAGTCCTGACACTTCTGACCATAGACTGAAACAAAGTTAGGAGGAAAGAAAAGCTGCTACTCTTTCTCCTTGTGAAGTTGTGACGTAAGAAAGGAAATCTTTCCATTTCCAATTAGCCAACCTGTCAACAAATGAGTCAACCATGCAGGGGCCTCGATAGATTAGAGAAAAATAAATGCATATCAGGAATTTCAAGACTTACATCAAGTGATATGTACACTTCAAATGTCATGATCACGATCAAGACTTATCGATGTTGCACGACAAGATTCATCCTATCTTATCTCCAACAAACTCCACATAATGTTAGTACTTTGTTTTAGTTTTCCTCGTGTTTCCATTCTAATGTTATGTTAATGTAGTGAGTTTTATTTAATTGTTAGTGAAATAAATTTGTGCTTTTGGAGATTTATAGGGTGAGTCCATATTTAATAATAATTACATCTATTACTTGCTTAGTTCCAAAATACACATAGAAAGACTTAAAAGATGGCTACGAGGATACGAAGGTTTTTTCTTACTCAGTTTTTTCTTTTAATCACTCCACTGCATTTCTGGTTTGAAGCATGTGGGTGAAAGGAGATCATTCATCCAGTCGATTCTGTAAAAATCTCACCGTGAAAACTCAGGTGAAGTGAGCGTGAAGTGAACTGTCACCCTACCCGACGCTAGGGAGTCTAGAGATTGACAGCTCACTTTGAACTCACTTCACCTAAGTTTTCACGGTGAGATTTTTACAGAATAGCACTACAGATCGTACTAAAATGTTTGACGCCTGAATGATGTCCTTCACAGGCTCAAGAGAGGAAAAATCCGTTTGTTAGATCCATTCTAGATCCCTCTTGTTTATAAACCGCTTGAATGTTTGACAAAGTCGACTTGAGTCGTTATTCTAACACTCTCGAAGAAACATTTCAGTAAGGCGGATTCGGTCCTTTAATAGTATAGTTAAGCTATGAAAACTTTAGTTTTTTTTTTGGAAGTCGATTGTTTTTTTTTTGTCAAAAGTTTTTTTTAGTTTTGGTACCTACCCCACACCAATTTGTATACCACTACTTGCTATGTAAAAAGCAGTGACAGGAAGTGTTAAAACATCATCAACATACACGGAGTGGATTCAATACTTATTATTGAAGCTAAATAAAAAACTATCCGAGGAAAGTTAATACAATTAACGGGACCACCGCGCAAGCTTCATCTATCAAATGAAAGAAATATAAAAATCGGTTCATAAGCAAATAAGTTAGACCCGAACATATTTAATATCTATATAGACGTATTGAGAACCTGCTCCTTTTTTTGAAGCCAGTTAAAAATCATTTATAGCCAGAGTGCATCTCATGACAATTCCAATTAGCCCAAATACGGCTAGGATACATTATTTTATTACGGAGTTCCGTCGCCTACCTTCCGACTTCATCATCAGATCAGTTTGATGATACCATTTTGATCAGAATCATTTATTTAAATTATCTTCGTCATAGTCGCTTAACTAATAAATCGAACTATCGAGATATCTTATCGCCACCCGTGGAATACCTATCAATAACAAGTTCCGGTGGCTATCTGTGGTCTTCTTCATCAGTTCCACTTCACTAAATGATACTTTTCGAATGCCAATGCTTGACTTGATGATGAAAATACAAAAAACATTCTACGTATGCCTAAAATTTAAGGAGTTCCCTCAATTCCTCATGGATACCACCATCAACACTGGATTTTGGTGAAAATGGGACCAATCTGGAAGAGATCTGGAAGAATATATCCTTTCAAATAAAAAAAATAAAAAAAATATTATCATTTTGTTTTATTACATATTGTACTGTTTTCTCGCAAATGTGTTGAGGAACATTGTATGACACACGTGCAGAAATTGGTATTTACAAACCCGTGACTTCGTCTCGGGCTTACATTCGTCTACTCGTTTGTAAAAACCAACTTACCGCACTAGTATCATAAATAACTATTCTAAATCGGTTCAGATGTAAAAAAAAAATTGTAAAGTCGGTTAAAAAATAGAGATTTTGGATGCGTTTTCTAAATAATCTCGTGGCTCGTGGGTAAATAATAACAGCCGGGTTGATCGAAGGTTAAGCTACGCTTACCGCGATCGGTTCGTGGATGGGTGACCATCCATTACTTAATCGAGACCCCTCTGCGTCGGAAAGCACGTTAAGCCTCTGGTCCCGGCTGTCATTCGTGGATCTTTGACAGTAGCTACGGATCATCAGAAGCCCAAAAGTACGACAACCAGTCCTACCAAGGGTTACCCAGTAACCAGTAGACTATACGTTATTATTACTACCAACAGTAGTTTTAAATTGTTATGTTTTATTGTAATCATTGAAACGGAGCTTAGTGGCCACTATTTTCCGTTTTAATGATTACATTAAAACATAACAATTTAAAACTACTGTTTGTAGTAATAATGACGTATAGTCTTGTGAAGCACAACTTGACGAGCTTATTTTCTGCATTTTCATTCTAAAATAAAATAAATCACCGAAATAATGATGAGGGCGCCACTGTGCGCTCGGCGCAGTCCTAACCATCTCGATTTTACGCATCGACCGCGTTCGGCGCTCCGATTGGCGTTCCGTATTTGGGATGTATTTATCCCAAGAACAAACTTAACATTGTAGTTGAAAAATATGTTCATACTAGCTTTTGCCCGCGGCTCCGCCCGCGTGGATGTTGGTTATCGCGTAAAAAGTAGCCTATGTCCTTCTCCATATCCCATGCTATATCTCTGCCAAATTACATGACGATCGGTTCAGCGGTTTAGGCGTGAAAACGTAACATACAGACAGACAGAGTTACTTTCACTTTTATAATATTAGTATGGATTAGTATGGATTGTAATTGTAAATATAAGTTGGTCGACTATTACTACTCGTAACTTGTAAAGCCTTAGCTGTAATAGTTTTCCTTTTAACTTCGTATGTATAAACTGCTGTGAATTTTTCCACACACCCAAATACAACCATCTTGCAAAATCGAAGTTTTTTATTTCTGGGTAATATTTATATAATTTAAAAAGTAAACTTTTAAATTATGAAAGAAAGAAAGAAAGAAAGAAAGAAAGAAAAAGTATTTATTGTGACTCGCACAGGAATATCACAAACTAAACACAGTTCTAGACGCGGCGGCCAAAAGCACTTAAGTCTTTTAAGTTTAGATTTGACTTAAGTGCTTATGTCTTCCGAGACTAGAATTATAAAAGTATAAAAATAAAAACAGAGTCCTGTACGAGGCCAAAAGGCTCCTAGCGCAGTATGATGTTGAAATATTTAAAAATAAGTGCCGCAGCGCTGGCAAATATCCACGCCATTGCCACGTTATATCGCAACGCTGATTCTTTCACCGCACCGCTGATGCTTTTCTAGCGCCTCATCGAACCAGCCCTCGCGGTACAAGTCCAGAGGCCCTAGTGTGAGTTCGGCCATGTTCGGCGCTCCGATTGGCCTCCGTTTGCCCTTCACCAATCGAAGTGCTGAACGCGCTCGATGCGTAAATTCGAGATGGTTAAAATAAACTCACACTAGGGCCTCTGGGCCTCAAGTCTGCTATTACAATAGTCTCAGAATGGTCTATCATTGATTTCATAGGTAATTGTTGATTTTGACAAGTTTGGTAATCTACTAATATAATGGCGTCATTATGACTTTCCAATGGTCAGCCACAGACATTCCATTGAATGAATTGGTAATCTCGTGCATAATGACAAATGAAACTTCCTACTGAACTTCCAACTTCCTACTACTTCAGAATGCTTATAACACTAATAAGTAATTTATGTAATAAAAATACATCCTATAAATGAAATCTGGCATGAATAAATGTTCAAAATGCCATTGTAATACAATTCTATTACGAGACCATTGACCGACGATTATGAATTTAGCAGATTACGAACTTTTAGCAAAATGACAATGGGATCGTGTTGGAGTAACGAATTTATAAAAATAGCAGACTTGCGCCCCTGGGCCTCAAGTCTGCTATTAAAATAGTGTCAGAATGGTCTCGCCATTGTGAGTATTTGACAGTGTTTGTATGGTAAATCTGTCAAAAACTCACAATGAAGAGACCATTCTGACACTATTGTAATAGCAGACTTGAGGCCCTGGTCATGTGTGTTAGGCCAAAATCCTAATTAATATCTCGATCCACGTAGGTATTTCAAGCGTCAAAATTACGCATATAAACCACCAATAAATTATTTAAATTATTTCGCACCCCGTCAAAAAGAGGACGTATAATTAATGGCCACATAAAACAGCGTCACCCTTCAAATTATCCCTATGATACAGCCATTCCAGTCTTGCCGACCATAAAATGGCACTTTGAATGTCTTTAACAGCTCTCCCGAGTTCCCACATAAAACTTGGGTTGGTAAACTGTTCTTAATGAGAATTATTTTCGTTTTGATTGTTATGATGTTGGAAGGAAATGGGCCGGGTGAAAGATCAATATTGTGATTTGTTTCCAAAGCTACGAGTAGTTTAGAGAAATTGATTGGGTGGTTAAGTTGAGGTTTTGACTTTCGATGAGAAGGAATCTTTCTGGAAGTTTTGTTATTTTTGGCGCACTTTGGGCAGTTATCGAGTTTGCTGACTGGTTTAGTTGCTTGTTACTTACGCAGGATCTTTTTCTTACAGCTTCTTTCTCAAGGAGATTGAAATTATTAGACAATCCATACTAATATTATAAATGTGAAAGTAACTCTGTCTGTCTGTATGTTACGTCTTCACGCCTAAGCCGCTAAACTGATCGTCATGAAATTTGCCAGAGATATAGCCTGGGGTATGGAAAAGGATGGGCTACTTTTTTACGCGATAACCGACATCCACGCGGGCGGAACCGCGGGCAAAAGCTAGTACTATATAAATAGTACTAGCTTTTGCTTCAACTAGTGATTTCTATAATTGATTGTTTATTATTCTTTAGTTTTAAGCCTTGATCAATACAAGTTCCTATTTTATTTCTTACAATCTAATTTGGCTTGTGGCTAAGTCATAACAGCCGCATGGGTCGATGGAACAAATTAAGCTAAGAGTATGCTTATCGCGGTTGTTCCGTGGATGGATGACTATCTTTACATACCAAGACCCCCCGTGCCCCGGGAAGCACGTTAAGCCGTTGGTTCCGGCTGTTCGGTATTCGTAGATCTTAGACAGTTGTTCGAGTAGTCAGAAGTCCAAAATTTTGACAACCAGTCTTACCGAGGGGTGTATTATCCAGTATCTGGGTTGTGGAGGTCATATTATAGGTAGTCGCTCCATGTAAAATAGTGGTATTCAGCTATATTCGGTTAGACTGAAAGCAACAAAGTTGGGAAAGGGCTTGACAGATTTTTGTAACCTAATACGGCAGGACATCTTCTTTCTCAAGAATATCGAAATTATTTAAAAATGATTTCTATGCTTAACTAATAAGGTAGAGAAACCCAAACCCCTTGTTTACTTCTAAACCTACAAAGCTCCTTCTTGAACAACCCTGTAATTTCATTAAGTTTTCTCTAATGAGATAAGAGTGGAGCTTTCACCCTAGTAGCATTTTTTGTTGGCATTTAGTTGGGCCACTTACCTCTGTAAGTGGCCCAACTAAATGCCAACAAAAAATGCTCACGTGAAACTCCTGAAGTATTCTCTCTGGAACTCTGGAAACATTGCAATGAATGGTTTCCCACTTGCTTTATTTTATTTTACAGTTTTTGGAAAACTTACAGCTAAACACTTTTGTACGATTGAGAGTAACAAAAATGAAGGCCAATTACAAGCTTTTACAGAAAGAAGAGAGCTTAATAAACAAAAAGACATTTGAGAAGTTAGAGAGTATTTTGAGTAAAAAAAAAGAACATTATCATAAGTAAAAATGGGTTTCAAACCTTTGCGAATAATGCCGTTTGTTTTCGTTCATAGGTGCTGCTGTCTTCTTAATCGATTTTCAGTGTCAAAATCAAAATTCAGTCTTCGCTTTAAAGGTAGGTTTATATAGATTCGTTTATCTGGCAGTATCGTGAATAGTCATAAAAAGTTTGCACATTATGGCTCGGTAAAAACCTGGGAGTGATCGTGATAAGGTACATATATAGGTACACGTATACACCCCTTTGGGGGTGGAGGAAGGGGAGATAGTGGTTTAATGGTAAAGATAGTATAGCGGTAATGTTGTGTAACTTTACGAGGTCTTGAAAGGAACCGAGTTTTAGTTTAAGAGTAAGGGGATTTTTTGAAGCGAATAGAAATTAATTTAGGCATATTCCATAACATTCTGTCTCAACCTAATGGGGATATAGAGGTATGAGGAACAGGGTGTAAAGTTCACTCACACTCTATAGTAAAGGGAGGATCCTCCGACCAGACGGGTGTTGTGTCTAGTGGGCAACTGCCCGACGGTTGATGATGGGATGTTGTATATATGCTAGTCGCGCGGTAAACTCTGATTGCGCGATGCAGGATTTGTGACGTCAGGTCTTTGATGCGTAGTTCGCATGTGGCGTTGTAGATGCCGCCACAGTGATGGGGAATGGGGTAGAGTGGTTGCTCAGGGGGAGGAGTGGTGGACCAGTGGGAGGAGTGGTGGCCCAGGGGAAGGAGTGATGGTGACTTACGAGATGTAGGTCGTAAGTACGTTTGAATCTAGGCGGGCGCTTTAATTTGTGTATATAATTTCATCACCACTGCTTTTAACACGGTGAAGAATAACATCTTGAGGTAACTGGCATGTCCTAGAACCAAAAAATTCGAAGACGTAAACATCTACCAACCCGCACTGGGCCAGCGTGGAAGAACAGCACACTCCCTCTCGATGGGAGGAGGCCTGTGTCACATAAGGAACAAATATAACCCATAGCTGTTTTTATTTAGGGGTGTCCCCTTATTTCGGAGACAGAAATTTCATAGAATTTCGTTTCCCAGAAAATGTTTCATACAATATTTGGTCCTTGTATTTTTAGTTCGAATATTATTGTTTCAAAGACTATTTACTTGAATGAAACATATTTCACAGAAACACGAAAAAGTAAAAAAAAAAAAAATGTACTAAACTGATAAATATATGTTTCCCTTAATTATAGTGTTTTAATGTAACACAATTATTTTACCTATGATATCTATCTATCTATATATATATATATATATATATATATATACTAATATATAAAGCTGAAGAGTTTGTTTGTTTGTTTGAACGCGCTAATCTCAGGAACTCCTGATTGGAATTGAAAAATTCTTTTTGTGTTGGATAGTACATTTATTGAGGAATATTATAGGCTATATAACATCACTCTACGACCAATAGGAGCGGAGCATAAATGAAAAATGTTGCAAAAACGGGAAAAATTATTCCTTTTTGAGAGCTTCAAATGCGTGCGCTGCATAGACGGTTTAAGTTACGCAAATATCATGTATTATGAAACTGTTCCTCTTTAAAAGTTCTAAAAAAAAGTCCGCGACGGCATATGTCTATCTTTTAAGATTTACTCACTATAACCTTTTTTTATGGTTATCAATTTTTTTCGAAATTAATTCATTATTTGCGAAGGAGTTTTATCAACATAATATTAATCCTTATCCAAATAAATATGTTATTAATCACAAGTATTTAAATGTTAACAAAATTGTCCTTGACATCACTTGATTTCAATCAACATCTTAGGAGATATCATAATTTTAAAATAACTCCGCAACAAAATAAGTAGAAAATTCATAACTTAAACCACTCTCTCTCTTACGAGTAGGGGACGCAGACGAAGTTGCGCGGGTCAGCTATATAATTTGCTAGCTTTTGCCCACGGCTCAGCCCGCGTGGATGTCGGTTATCGCGTAAAAAAGTAGCCTGTGTCCTTCTCCATATCCCAGGTTATATCTCTGCCAAATTTCATGACGATCGGTTCAGCGGTTTAGGCGTGAAAACAGACAGACAGACAGATAGACATACAGACAGACAGACAGACAGAGTTACTTTCACATTTATAATATTAGTATGGATAAAGCTGAAGAGTTTGTTTGTTTGGTTGAACGCGCCAATCTCAGGAACTACTGGTTCGAATTGAAAAAAATATTTTAGTGTTGGATAGCCCATTTATCGAGGAAGGCTATATATCTAAGCCAAGCGAAAAGAACGGAAGTCAGAAAGAACGCTTAGCGATAACGAAGTTATAGCGCGGGCGAGCGACGGGATGCGAATGTGACGCGATGGGTGGGCCGAAATTTCACGCGGACGATGTCGCGGGCAGAAGCTAGTCATTAATAAAACAGTACCTTTTACTCACTTTTTTTTTCATTTTACTGAACACAAATCCAAATCAAAATCAATTTTACTGAATCTCATAACTCTTGAACGGGCAAGTGTGGGCGCGCGCTGATAATGTAGAATTATAGCCAACAAGCCAAAAAATAAGAATAAAGTAGTTTTAAAGCAAGACCTGTCAAGACTTGGCCAAATTTTAGCAGTTTATGTTTCATTCCATACAACAAAAATTTTAATTTTTTTTTCGGTCAAACTATCAGTTTTACAGAAAAAAGTTTCCTAACAATTATTCATCAAAATGACAGATCTTTCGATAAGTATTTAAAAAAAATGGAATTTGTAAAAAAAAAACCAATGTCCCTCATATAGCAGTTTCGAACCATCGTGGGGCGGGTCGCTGGTTGTGGGTAAAGTCGAGAGCAACAGATGTACCGGACAGGCGTGATCGCTGGACGCGAAGATCAGGAAGGTTGTAAGGCTATCCCAGTCCAAGCGGCGCTGACATCCTGCACCAATAGTTCAGGATATCTTCAATACTCACTGCGAGGCATTACTCTTGAAGGAACACGGGTTTTTGACAGGGGAATAACAAGACCATATTACTGATAAGCCTTCATAGGTATTCAGGAAGCGATTTCAGGACTCCTCAGAACTACTATATTACTATTTAGGTGGAACTAGTTTCTATCTAATTGGTGAATTCATTCGAGTTTCGACGTACGGGAATGATCGATCAAGCAAGTCAAGTCAAAGACTTAGGACTTTGGTTGCTTGCTTTACATTTGGCAACTTTTTTAGAATCTCTAGGGGGGGCAGCTGCCCCTCCCTGCCCCCCCCTTGGCGACGCCCTTGGTAGGTACCGATGTAATTACAAGGACATGAGACAAAGCTTTGTTTCTCTGTTTCAGAGAAGAACATTCTAAAATTCCCTTACCAGTATCAATGCACTACACAAATTCCTAACCAAGAACTAAGCATACACTCAGATTCACATGCAAATCAGTATAAAAATACACTGATTGTGAGTGACAAGCATCCAATGTCCCTGTTACAGAGCGTCCGCTGGCGACATTGAGACAGTGACGTCACAAACTCATAACCCTACAATCAGTGGTGACGTCATTAGTTGTGCATGTATGAGTGGAGCGTCTGGCTTGGAAATTAATGTGGGTTTATTTGATTTTGACTGTGTTTGTAGAATAATATAATAGAATATAATATCTTTATTTTGCATAAGGTATGTATGTATTTGTATGTGCATATAAGGTCTTAATATAAATAATTCGTTATTTGTAACAGAAACACTTTAATTATTAATATTGAGATAATTTGTGATCAAAATTTTTCACCTTTGTACTTATCTACGTATTTTTCTGTTCCTTTCTTCTTGTCTGTATCTAATTATATGTGTACAGTCAGCTGCAGAGAAATCTCATCGATTGGGAATTAATAAATACATTGCTATACCCAAAGTCTCTAATTCAGATAATTTATGTAAACAAAGTAATGTCAAGAAATGTCACTGTCAAAATGACAGGACAGTGGTGCAAAACATTTTATCATATTTTTGTTTTGTAAATAGTCATCGCTAAAATTAAAGTGAATTAATTAAAAGAACTATGCAAACAAAAAACCGTTGCCAAACAATGTTTTGTGTAGTATGTCGGAGTCACGGCATATGATCGTCATAATCAGCCCTTTTAAGTCCAGTGCTAGACGTAGGCCTCCCAAAATCGATTTCCACTCGAAACGGTTTACAGCCGTTTTCATCCAATATGTGGCTAGATATGCTACTTACAATATGAATCTATGAATGAGAGTTGTAATATCAATGTAATTGAAGATTAAAAAAAAATGAAAATGTTTGGATCTCCTGCATTGTTACCAGTATAATAAAATATTTTATACCAGAAAATCTCCTTTTTTTATAACTTTGTTTAAAATCGAAAATTTATAAAAATAATTACGGTATGATTATTTTAAATTATTATTTCTTAAAATCATTACATAAAAGAAAATAAAACCTCTTTTTTCGACATTTTATGTGAATTACCATTACGAAGACATTTTTTGTTATGTTATCCCCTTTGTTTACATAAATGATCTGAATTTGAGCCTTCGGGTATAGGGGGTGATATTTCTCTGCAGCTGACCGTAGATAAACTGTTAAATAAATACATACAACCTGAAAAATTGGAAAAAAAACGTAAGAAAATATGAATTTTGCGGGTTATCTCGACGCTTTCGCGGTAATAGTAATACAACAAATACAAATATATGTCATGATGGCCCGTTGGTTAAGGCCTCGCCTCTCATGCATGAGGTTGTGGGTTCAAATCTGGGCAAGTACCAATGTGACTTTTTCAATTCATATGTACTTTCTGAGTTTATCTTGGACATTACTGACATCGGTGAAGGAAAAACATCGTGAGGAAACCTGGACTTATAGTTAATATAAGTCTGAAATCGCCAACCCGTCTTGAGCAAGCGTGGTGATCAATGCTCGGGCCTTCTCTGTATGAGAAGATGCCTTTGCCCAGCAGTGGGACAGTTATAGGCTGGTATTATTTATTATTTATTTATACAGGGTCTCAAGAATCAAAAAGCTATACCTAAGTTATATTCCCGATATAATAAAAGCGTTAGTCTCTTCCGTTCTAATTTTATTACCATTCCAAGTCCTATTTTGTTAACCATACCCATTCGCCAGCTGTTTATTTTACATTATTTTTGCATTTTGTTTCACTCTCCATTTTAATTAGGTACCACCTTTTTTGCCAACTTTACATTTCAGTAATTACTCGTCTTTATGTTAGCGGTGTTTAATTGTCTGTTTATTCGCGTCTGTTTTGTTGACGGTACACATCTGTGTTGCTGACGTTACATTCTAAGGCGTACCTCGTAGGCGGCGTTCAGTCTAAGTACAATAAAATTATTGAAACAAGGCTCTCGTGTTGAATATGCGATAGAGTTGCTGTAACCACCTTTGGTTAAAATTATTAACATTTTTAGTTCTAGATTACAACTATTTGATAACCAGATGATCGGTCATCATCGGTTGGGTTATAGTACAGAGTATGAACGAAAGTTTGATAAGTAAAAATCTTGCCAAGACACAAATTATGTATGTTTTTTCTTTCTCGATGGTTATCCCATAAAAACTTCAAGCATGAACTTTATACTATGTTGACAAAGTTCATACTTGACACTAGTCAAGTAAGAAAGAAAAAAAACTAATCCGTATTTTTTTTTTTTCTTTAAGAAGTTTGCTTTCATTCCGCCTGATGGATTGACATTATTGACAACTCACTTCACTTATACACTATTACACTGTGAGATACAAAAAAAAACAACTGACTTGAGAACCTCCTCCTTTTTGTGAAGTCGGTCGAAAATAGATTGGCTGGTTTAGAGTCATTATCGGCCTAGTCTTTTCCTAACTATGTTGTGGTCAGCTTCCAGTCAACTCGGACGCAGCTGGAAACCAGCACTTTACATGGAGCGACTATCCGTCCTCCTGACCTCCACAAGTCCACAACCAAGTTATTGCATAACACTGGTTGTCAGATTTTCGAACTTCTGACTACTTGTATCGACTGTCAAAGATCTATGACTCGGGCCTTTCAGCATAATTTCTTCAGATGTATAATATTACACATCATGGGGGGTGATTGATACAAAGTTGATAAGATGAAAATCTAACATGTCGTAACGTGTTTCTTGAAAGTCATACTATCTCTCAACTATCTCTAGGCATATAACACAGCAACTGTCAGGCTGTATCATAATAAAAGATATATGTGGACAAGATAAGATTAGAGATGAAAGTTATTCGTCAGGCCTTTTTGGAGGCTTGAGGCATTAAGACCGCAAATACGGAAGATGAAACTGAGGCTAAATCTGTGGCGACACAGTGCTTCCCTAACCAACCTATTCATTCCACCAGCTGAAAATCCTCCACCTGGACATGAGTTGTCTTGGCTTACCTGGTCTTTAAATAGACGCCGTATTCAGGTAGGCCGAAGCAACGAAAACCAGCTCAGGTGGAGATTCACAGATGATTCCGCTGAAGTGTAAATTCGGTACTGTCCCAAAAACAATGGGGCACTTAATATTGTGTCCAGCGTGTCCTGTTGCCTGCACGTTGCAGGAGCTGCTGAATGCTATTGAAGGTGCCAAACTCGTAGCCGAATTTTGGGTTGCTTCTGTATCTATTTAGACTGCAATCGACACAGCTAAGAACAAGGAAGATGAAACTCCTTAGAGCGCTGTTTCCCTTGGTTTTGAATATCTTCAACATCCATTCTAGATTGATTTTCCAAGTCCAGTACCTCTAGAACTCTGGCTAAACATGGAGATGTCCAATAGAGTAAGGTTTTCATCGAATGGTGGCCAAAGTTATGTCGAAGAAACCCGGGACATCCGAAAACGCGTTCGGCTGACGACTTTATCAAAGTAGCCCTGAAGTAGCCAGACGACACGGACGCATGGAATCGTCTAGGATGGGAGAGAAGAAAGAAGACCTAATAACCAGAAGAAAAGAAAATGATGATGCGGTAAACGTTATTGAAAAGGCTTTCCTTGAGGGTTAAACTTTTATATTCTAGACATAAATTATTTAATGCAACGTGAACGTGCCCATGTCGTGGCCAATATATAAATGTACTCTGTGGTTGCGGCTTCTTGGCAAGCTTACGTCATATGTAAATCTGACAGACTTCTTGACAGGCTGTCAAGTGACAGCCCACCATGGAGGTCTGTGAGGACGGAGGGGTACGTAGACCTCTAAAATGATTAAAATTTTTTATTGCTGATTGGACTTGTTGTTTCAAATTTATAGAACGCGACTCAATATCATAATAAAATTAAATGTGAGGTTCAGGTGACTTTTATCTGACCTCCACGAGCCATGATATTCTGTGGAGTGCGAATTTTTAATATAAAAAATTTTTCGCTGTATTTCTATGGCATAATCTAACTGGTATTTAGATTATACTACTTCCCATTGATAAAACAAGACAAATTTTATCTAAAACATTCAAAATGCAATCTTACGCAATATTAGGGTGTTCGTACGAGTTTGAATTCTGGATAAGATATTGTTTATTATCTCTAGATAACGTTTCTCATGTAATTTACATTAGATTATGATACTGATGTAAATATGAGAATATCTTACACAATAATATGTTTTTATGACATTTTCGCTGTCAGTCATATGTAACGCTATCGTTAAACATATTCACATCATAATTCTGTCTCTTTCATCATCACACGATTGGCAGAAACAGGACGATGTTTTAAATTCATTTAGCGCTAAACGTATTTAGTGATCTATGGACTCTATGGTGCAAGCAGCGAGGTATTTGAATAACACACTTACAGCAGCTAAGGGTTTCATTTTGACAGTTCAACAACATTCATTGCGTTATATACGTTGTTGTGCAGATACATTTTTTGAACATATGAAGCCATGGATTAGCAATATCCTTCAAAATCATTCAGATTGTGATTGATAGAGTGTAAGGCAATTAGGGTGCAGGCCACAGTATTGTTTAGTTTGTTTATTTTTTATGGTATGGGCATGTGATGAGGAGGGAGGAAACGCATGTGACGAGGAGAGTGATGAATATAAATGTGGATGGATGGAGAGGGAGAGGAAAGCCAAAAATAAAGATGGATGGATTGTGTGAAGAATGATATGAAAGAGAAGGGAGTGAATGATAGAGTGACGGTTGATAGGGGAAAGTGGAAAAAGAAAACGTGTTGCGGCGACCCCAACTAAAATGGGATAAGGGCAGGAAGATGATGATGATCTTTTATGAAGCAAATCTGGTTATGTTCAACAAAGTGGTGACTGTTGTCTATTTTTTTCGCCAAGATATAGATTTCGAAAAAACAAAAGAAAATCTTCGGTTTCTTTTGAGCACAATATCATGTTTAGATCAGGAACAGGGTGTAAAAAGTTCACTCATCCTCCATAGAAAAGGGGTGTCGTTTGTGGTGGGCAACTGCCCGATGGTTGATGTTGGGCTGTTGTATATACATATATGCTAGTCGCGCGGTAAACTCTGATTGCGCGATGCAGGATTTGTGTGACGTCAGGTCTTTGATTCGTAGTTCGCATGTGGCTTTGTAGATGCCGCCACAGATCAGACTAGTTTTGCTGTTACGCTGTTACCTGGTATTTTTCGCTCCAAAAATGTTATTGAACACTGTAATATTATGTAATGATTTCGCCTCATTTTGTGAACTAAAATGGACGCAGTTAGTTGGCTTTAATTAATATTTAGGACTAAATATATGAATTATTTGATTAATTCATATATTTAGTCCTAAATATTAATTAAAGCCAACTAACTGCGTCCAACTTGGATTTAGTGCTCGCCGGCCGACACGGCGCGGCACCGCTCGCTCAGTTCACCCATTGGTCACAGTTCTAAGGTCAATAAGTTTTAGGAGGATCAGTTCATGCGTCATGTTCGTGAACGGGCGCCGTCAGTTGGGACCGGTCATCTCTTAGCTGCCACGGCTTATTTTAATTTTTGAATTGTTTTTATTACGGACGCTTCTAACGTGCACGTCTTTCTACATTATTCTCACATGTATAACTTCAACATGAATGATGTAACCCATATTTTGTAACAATATTTTGTTTTAAAAGAGTGTCCGTGGAGTTTCTTGCCCGTTTTTCTCCATAGGAACCTACTATGCTTTGGAATGGGCAACTAGCTTCATCTTTCTGACTTACCGACCCCTTGACAATTCAAAAGTGCCTGTAATTGGTTTATTTGAAATAAATGCTTTGAGTTTAAGTTAAATATTTCCCTTTTAAATACCCTTGCAAAATGACGTTTGACACAGAAAATCGACTTCTCTTTTTAGTCTAGGATTCGAGTTAGGAGCTGTGTTAACTAAATTAGAGCAATAGGCTGACTGTACCACATGAGACGAAATTATATAGTATCCGCAGTCACTGAACTATGACTGTACAATAGGAACATTTGTCATAGAGAGTTTGATATGCGTGATTTAAAGAACTACTGGAATAGACATCGTATGATAAGATATATGAATGTACGTGGTCGAAGGATCATAGACAATCCTATGATCCTTGAGGCCATCTTCATGGAAAGTGGGTGTGTGTAGTAGGATCGATTTTTGGATTGGCAATGCATGATATGGACTGTCTTCTAGTGCTACATTAACCCGTTGATTATTTCTTTTCTTTTACCCATATCAGGGTAGTTTTAACGAAACAAGTTAGCGGAAGCGTTGTGGTTTTTTCATTTCAAAGGAAGACTCAATTTATTTCTCAGCTCGTTTCATCCCCTCAATGTCATTCGCATTGCGTCACACATGTACCCGAGTGTCATACGAGAACGCGATATATAGAATCCCATATTATATACGCTGGTCTTAAATTATTAAACTGAATATTTGTCGACTCAGACGTATGGGCCTCAGTCGTTCACGAATGCCGCGTGGGCACAGATGCTCTACGATATGCTACGCACCAATCACACCATTAAAGGCTAATTTTCCAATAGAAATAAATAATGCACAGCAGAGGAACGGTCAAAATAGCTACCACTTAACTATTTCCGTACGGTAGTCGCCGCCATTCTTGTTAAGTGATGCGTGTTCGGTTCTATTTTTGAATTTTGCCGCGAAAGTCAATCTAATGGCTTCATCGATTGCCGCGGGTCGTGACTCTTTCAGCCAGTGATTTTTTTTCAAAGAGGTTTTATTCAGTGAACTATTTTACCTTTTTCATTATTTGGTTGAACATTTTCGAGATTGTCATAGTGGATCCTTTTGTGAAGAGAAAAATGAAAATTTTCAAAAAGAAGCTGCGTTTTTCTATAGGTTCGAGATACGTTTAGACTTTTTTTGAAATTGTACTGACTAATTTCAAGTTAGGTGATTTTACACATCAACAGTGACGAATTTACGTTTTTGGAGTCTTCATTGAAGGTATGTTTAATATTACTTACGTACTTAATTGAATGCATGATTTTTATGGGTCTAGCTTTTGGCCACGTTTTGATTAAAAGAAAAAAAAAAAGATTCTTCACAGAAAACAAAAATTCCAAGACCTCTGCCAAACTGCATGATTTTATTTTACTACTTTGTCGGTGAGATTGATATGTATGTATGTATACCCATGCCAAATTACAGTTTTCTAGTACTAAGAGTCTCTGAGCTAAACCGCGGACAGAAAGACGGACATGGCGAAACTATAAGGGTTCCTTGTCGACTACGGAAATTCAAAAATTGTAGGGCTATTGATTTGATGATGGAGACGAGAAAGTGATTTTAAAACGTCTGTCACTATAACAAGGAATGCAGTAAAGGTAGCTTTTGACAAACATTTATATTTACATGTTATCATCTGCTGATATGATAATATTTCGCTAATGACAGCAGCATATGAGAGCTGATAACAGCTTTATCATTTCTTATAGACATTTGTATGTTTTTGAAGTCTCGTGGTTATTATCAAACATAATCTTTTGAAGTGTTGCAAATAATATTTAGCTATTTTTTCGTTGTTATCGGGAAAGACAAACAACAAGTCTTACCAAGGTGTACCCAGTAACTGGGTTATGGAGGTCAGATAGACAATCGCTCCATGTAAAATACTGGTATTCAGCTGCATTCGGTTAGACTGGAAGCAGACCTCAGCATAGTTGAGAAAAGGCTGGGCAGATGATGATCGGGAAAGACAAACATTTTTGCCCGGTGCTCCGCCCGCGTGGATGTCGGTTATCGCGTAAAAAAGTAGCCTAATGTCCTCCTCCATATCCCAGACTATATCACTGGCAAATTTCTTGCCGATCCGTTCAGCGGTTTAGGACTGAAAACGTAACAGACAGAAAGACAGAGTTACTTTCACATTTATAATATTAGTATGAAAGTATGGACTAAAACGGTACAATACCAATTAATAATATACCTAATATGATTATGTAACTATTAACTTACCGATGAATTTGTTATGCCATCTTTAAGGAAACTCGAAGTCTGGCTGTTTTTACCACACCAACGTATTGTGCAATTATACTATTTATTTTCACCAATTTTTACTGACTAACGCGGAAGTGTTTACGGCTCACAGAACTGGTCGAACCTAAATCGAAATTATTGAGTGGCGAACTACATCGATCTATAAGTCTGGGGGCCAAGTCTACTAAAGTACAAACGTTGCAATGGTCTCTTCATTGTGAGTTTTTGACAGATTTGCCATACAAACACTGTCAAATACTCACAATGGCGAGACCATTGCAAAGTTTGTAAATTAGTAGACTTACGCCCCTGATGTGTTGACAGACATCGGTCACCTGTTATTAGGCGTCTATGGGCTATATGGTCGTTGCCCCATTTTTACGACTATTGACAAAAAAAATATATAATAACCGTTATCTCCAAAGTTTGCATAGAAATTATTGTATGTGAGTAGTTTATGTAAAGATTACAGGAGAAATAAAACGATTTCTCTAAATAACACACTTTTCAGAAAATATCAACAAAAATTACATTAGTTCCACTATCGCTCAAGAGATGGCGCTGACCTAAAACTGCAATATTGTACACCGCATTGTTAAAATTCTCTGATGAATATTGACCTCGCTGATGAAAATTTAAAAACATATCACAGTTCACAACCAGAATGTCCTCCTTCCTACCTACTCACAGGTTGCTTTGGGTAAAGCACAATAAGTTGTAGTTTTTTCTGGGCACATAACTATTTAGATACTAATACAAATAAAGCTATATAATTACAGCTATATAATTAAAAAAACCCGCAACCCTGGCAGGCATTGGTCCTAGCGGACCCCGTCAGTTCGTGCTGACATCTCTTTGTGGCGCGCATAGAACACAACGCGCCGTCGACCTGAGCCTGGTCCTTACCGGACGGTGAGCTGCCCATTGCTCGCCGTCCGCAAGCCCGCGCCTACGATGGCCGGGAATCGCTAATTGAATCCCGCCGCCCAGGGCGTCTCTTGCGGCGACTAGGGGCGTGAGGGCGTAAAGACTACCTCTCCCTCTCGCATTCTGCCTCCTCCTCCGCAAGCATTATTGCTTCGCATAAGGAGGTGACGGCCTCCCATGCACTCTCGCTCCGTACCATGGACCATTACGGGACGCTGCACGCTAAACAAACAATTCCACACAATAGACATATGACATGGAGGCTGAGGAAACCGTCGCGCATGTGCTCTTTGAATGCACAGGCGTTACACAGATTAGAACAGAAGCCCTCGGGGCACCCTGATCTTTTACAGATGTTTTAAATATACCGTGACACGTAATTAACTTCTGGAGGGAGGTGGGCTGGTTGGAATAACCACTGATGGCCGCCATGGCCCATGTACAGACGCCAGCAGGTCAAGCTACCCGAAACTGTGAAATTTTCGCAATCAACCTTGAACCTTATGTTGTAGTGATAAAGTTGAAAATCTATTAAAGAAATTTGACAGATTGTAGTAGCTTGATGTGCTGGCGTCTGTACAATGGTCCACCTGAATGACTAACTGCGGAAACTAAACCCTTTACCATAGAACAAAGAACTGTACGTCGCTTGCACCCGCGTCACCAACCCTAACTCTCTGTATATTTTGACTGTTGTGACCAAAACTACAAACGTATATTCAGGAAAGTTTTATTTATTTATTTTATTATTTATGTACACACAGTTAAATACATCGAGATACGATATCATTATAATTTCAGTACAAAGGTACTGCTTATTTCTTAAGAAATTTCTTCCAGCAGACCTGCGAAAGGAGAAATGAAAAGAAATGTAGACAATAGTGTGTGAGAACTAGAAGAGGAAAATATGAATATGCAAAATCTTAAACTAAAATATTAAATATAACATATTATTATACTTAAATGAAGCTAAAAAATATAAATATTATACATATATATATATATATATATATATATATGTATAATATTTATATTTTTTACTCTGAGTATTTTATATATATATATATATATATATATATATATATATATATATATATATATATATAAAATACTCAGAGTTGAGAGGAAAGGTAATGCTCTTTTACTCGATATTTGAATAGAGATACAGTTTTTAATAAATCGCGAATGCTAGGCGGAAGCGAGTTCCATAATCTTACAGCATGGACAGAGAAGGAATAAGAATAGTAGTTTTATTGAAATGTGGCTGGTATTTTCTTTTTAAATAACGTTGCCCCATACTAGGAATTTCTCCTGTATCGTGGGTGCGTTTACAAACATTTAAACTCACATACACAAACAGCCAGACCCGGAACAACTACTTGTAGGTCATACAAATATTAGTTCCGTGCGGGAATCGAAATCGCGCCACGCATATATTATGATTTAGTATATTGTGGTGTTTTACGACTTCCATGCGAACGAAGTCGCGGGCAGAAGCTAGTCATTCAATAGGATTATAATTATGAACTTATAAGTAGTACTTATCGATGATTTTTATGATTATAATTGTATAAATAAATATTTGATACGGCCACCAATCATATTTAGATCAACCTACAACCTGATACTGAGAGGGATTTTGAAAAAAAAAAGTAAGAAAATTCGAACTTCGTGAGCTATCCTGACGATTTTACCTTAAGAGGCTACCGACCGCACAGTGGCGCCCTCATCGTTATTTCGGTGATTTCTTTTATTTTAGAATGAAAATGTAGAAAATAAGCTCGTCAAGTTGTGCTTCACAAGACTATACGTTATTATTACTACAATCAGTAATTTTAAATTGTTATGTTTTATTGTAATCATTAAAACGGAAAATAGTGGCCACTAAGCTCCGTTTTAATGATTACAATAAAACATAACAATTTAAAACTACTGTTTGTAGTAATAATAACGTATAGCCTTGTGAAGCACAACTTGACGAGCTTATTTTCTGCATTTTCATTCTAAAATAAAAGAAATCACCGAAATAACGATGAGGGCGCCACTGTGCGCTCGACGTAGTCTTATAGATACTTACTAAATAGTAGTGTCAGTTCCTATATCAAAGACTACTCGTAACCTAATTTGACTTGCGGATGCTTCTAACGGATGTGAGGGTCGTACTAGACGATATCTTACGCTTTATTAGAGCTGGTAAAAGCTAAGTTTATTTATTGCACAATGTACAAACAGTAACAGGCTTTGCTTAAAACTAATGAGTACATGACCCCGTTTGGGCGCAGCAAGATAACTTAAAACTAGAATATTGTGTCGTTAACAATTAGAAATATTATTTTTCATTAAGTATACTTAATGAAAAATAATGTTTTATATGTTATATGTTTTATAGGTATATGAGGTTGTATTATATTATATTATCATTATATTTTGTTGTTATTTCATTTATAGTATCACTAGCTTTTGCCCGCGGCTCCGCCCGCGTGGATGTCGGTTATCGCGTAAAAAAGTAGCCTAGGTCCTTCTCCATATCCCAGGCTATATCTCTGCCAAATTTCATGAGGACCGGTTCAGCGGTTTAGGCGTGAAAACGTAACATACAGACAGACAGACAGACGGACAGACAGACAGAGTTACTTTCAGATTTATAATATTAGTATGGATTATAATCTAATCTAGTATGTACATAATATCACATTTATTTTTATTTTTTTATAATATTATATTACTAGCTTTTGCCGCTTCGCCCGCGTGGATGTCGGTTATCGCATAAAAAAGTACCCTAGGTCCTTCTCCATATCCCAGGCTATATCTCAAAATTCTAACTTAATATTAATTTTAATGTGATTCACTATGTGAATAGAAACCGAAACAAATGATTTAATATAATTAAAGTATTTATGTTCTGAACGTGAATGAATCTTTACCTAAAGATAACAAACACAAAATCAAAATACGAAATTTCACTCAAATTCTTAAAGGAATCAATTGTACCAAATTGCAACACGAAATAAAAGTGCGACACAAATAATAATTTTAAAATAATTCACGTAAGTACCAACAATGTGAAAACAAAACGAAATCCTACGAAATGTCGCATAATACACCGTTTTAAAACGCTCGAAATATCTAATGAACACCATTGGTGCATAACTTTTCTCAGGGACACGTTCGCAATTGGACGAAATATTTGACATTTATTTTGTATTTGCATCACGATCTGGCTGTAGAATTCGATTAATCGACTAATACTTGACCGATTGACATTTTAGCGGGAACACCACTAAACGAACGAAAAAAAAAGAAAACAAAATACGTCTGTACTCTGTGGTCGTGTGGCGGTGTGGAGCGGTGCTTAATGTAAACATTTATCAAGGATAGACGTGCGTAAAGTGATGGATTCAATGAGAAAACGGTTTAATCTTAGAAGAATCTTATACAGAATTACTGAGAAATAAGTGTAGATTTCGTATTGAGTATTAGTTTATCGAAAAGTGATAAATATGTTAGTGAAAAAGTAACGAAAGTTTTGGAATGCACAAATTTTGATCATAAGGCCGCCGTGTTTAGTAATGTTTTTAAGATAAATATTCTTGCATACTGTTTGAAATACACATAAGTAGCTAGCTTATTTATCTGCAAACATAATTTGGCTAACAGCTACTGATATAATAGCGTATTGTTATCGTAATCGTATTTCCAAGAGTAAAATTCGGCAAACAAATACCTACTAAAAGACAATAAAATGGATATAGTACCTATGTTATCCTTAAGAGATAGACATATGCCATCGCGGACTTTTTTGAAGACTTTTATAAGATAAATAATTCCACCATACATTATTTTGTTATATCTCACAGGGTTTAGACAGCGTTTTCGTTGAAAGCTCCCAGACGGCTTATTTTTTTCCGACACCTCCAACAAATGTCGTTAATTCATACAAAAATGCATACAAAAACTTAACAAATTATATACTAAAACCTTCCTCGAGAACCAAGCTATCCATTGGTGAAAACAGCATGAGAATCGGTGCAGTAGTTTTTGAGTTTATCGCGAACAGACAGACAGACGCGGCGGAGGACTTTGTTTTATAATATGTAGTGATGATAGTGATAGTGATTATTTAAATATTATATATTTAAATATTATATATTTTAGAAACTTTCACAACATACATTTTGTTTATGTATTATTAATTAAACTTATATCTAGCTTTACAGTGAACAAAAAATAACATAAGAAATATATTAATCACACTAATATTATAAAGACAAAAGTTATTGAGTGTGTGTGAGGGTGTTTAAAAAAATAATAATTGTATGTTTGTTATTTCTTTACGTTCAAACGGTTGGCCAGATTCGGATGAAATTTAGTATGTAGATAGATAGCTTATACCCTGGATTAACACATAGGCTACTTTCTATCCCATTATAAAACAATGCGTTCATAAGGGGGGCGCGGTTGGGCGACCGCCCAAGGGCGCCAGGCATAAAGGGGCGCCCCTTCATGTCTGGTTTCCCGTCTCGTCCTTCCATTAAGAATATTGGTCACTATACCTGTATTGGTAGCAAGTGGGGAAAGGACTTTTTCTAAGCTTAAGCTGATAAATACCTATCTGCGATCGACAATTATCTCAATCGAGATTAACAAACTTGGCATCTTTGTCAATCGAAAATGAAATTTCAGAAAGCATAGACTTTCATGCCATTATATGAGAGTTTGCCGATATAAAGGCTAAAAAAGATAAATTTAAAATTTTTGAAAAAAAAAAAACCCTGTTTTTTTTTTTCACGTGTGTGAATTGGAGATTAGAAAGGGGTTGCCATAGAAACCTCGTCCAGGGCCTCAAGTCTGCTATTACAATAGTGTCAGAATGGTCTCGCCATTGTGAGTATTTGACAGTGTTTGTATGGCAAATCTGTCAAAAATTGTGACATTCAACTTTAGGGTGATAATGCAATTACGAGGTTCACTACACAATCTCACGTACAATCACACATAGCAATTTTTCGATCTAGTGGTCTATAGGGAGTCGTAAAATGCTACATCGAATGGTTGTTAGACTTGTTAGATATTGCAATTAACACCAAGTTTGGAAGCCGTAGCTTTCAGAGTTTTCAATCGTATACAGATTTATTGTTTTAATAGAAGTCAGTAAAATTGGTGGCTCGAAGGTTTACGAGGCCAATTCTAAAGTACCTGATGTATTTAAAATTGTATATTTAAAACTATGTGTCAACTGAATGATAATAAGTAACTACTATAAATCTCGCCGCCCTGCAACGAAAACCAATTAAATCATAAAAAGTGCAAACGGAGATATCGCGATTACAAAGTTTATGGGTTAGAAATTACCCTTTGTAGTATTATATTGTGATAATTACTTCATAGCATCAGTACATTGAAAATGTTCTATTTAAACATGTCTGTTCAGATTTAAAGAAGTTATTGCTTTGTAATGAAATTTTCAATAATTGTTACATAATCTGCTTAATGTTTTGTGTTTGAAAACAAACCTTGGAAATGCTTGGAATAATTGGTTATCTTATTAGCTAGTAGCGAAACTATAAGACTCACGCCCGGTTTCTCGACGGCTGTTCAAATCTAAAATTAACTAACCATGTGTCAAATCTCTTGTTAAGTCGAAAACGAGTTGCACGAACGTTAATTAAGTACTTTGATTTAAATCGTTGATCACTTAACACAACAATCAAATTAGTACAAAAATCCCTTGTTAAATCAGAATTTGGGTTTCTGAAAGAACGATTAAGCTTGAATGTCATGTCAAGCAGCTGTCAAATGTTGTGTTAGCTAATCTGTCGAGCTTGGGCGATTATCTTTGCGTTCCCTGTGATTTTCTGTTTTCTTTGGATATTTTCTAGTTATAATTAATAAAACAACTTCGGCTACCCATAGCGGACTCGAGATTGATTAATTTTCTACTGGAGATTTGATAACCGACCAATTATATTTCTTACAAACAAACGAAACCGTGAGGTACTTACGAAGGATTTCACGATTTGTTTGTATACAAATCAGAAATACACATATTATATTATATTTACCAATAAAAACGTGCAATAGTTACTTACCTATATATTATACTCAAAAGTGAACATTTCTCGCGTTCTGTATAGTTTCTCCTTCTTGATGTCGATGCCAATGCCTTAATTCAATCATCATCATCATCATCATATCAGCCGAAAGACGTTCACTGCTGGACATAGGCCTCCCCCAAATGGGGGGTTTTGCCATAATCGCCATTCTCTAGGAAGTCCTTTAGTCGCCTTTTATGACACCCACGGGAAGAAATAGGATGATACTATTCTTTACGTCCGGCACCACGGCACATAATTCAATGAAAACTACTAAACAATTTTTTTATTTATATCTAGATACCTCGAACATTCAAAACTTTCAATAAAATGCCGCCTTTAGAGATGTCAACAGTGTCAACTTGATATTAAATTGAACGAACTATTTATCAAAATGAATGAAGAATACGATGTTGCCATACACATAATCTATTTTCGTTATTCAGTTGACATTGATCGTTGATTAGTTAATTTTATCGTAATCGCCAATTCAGCAACCCAATTTAATTTGACTGTTCTGTTAATTTAACAGGTTTGTTAGTTGATTATAGATTTGAATAGCCGTCGAGTAACCAGGCGTTAGTGATTAATGGGCTTTAACAGACGAAAGAACACAACATTTTAAGTACTTTGGCATTCATAAGTCATTTCCGTAAAAATTTCGATTTAATTGGTTTTCGTTGTCAGGCGGCGATCTACTTAAGATCATTTAGGTTATAAGTCCAGAGGAAGCGCCGTATAGAATTTCACTGTTAAAATTACATTTGCTCATATCTACACATTGCTATTAAGAATCTACCAGGCGTCCAAAATGCTAGGCCGAGTTGAGTCAAAATTAAAATAAAATATACTTGGTATATATACAGTCTTAATTTTGTGCTCGGTTGATGGCAATAGGGTCGATCCTTATTGCCAGTGCGGGTTGGTGAATGTTACAAGGATTCAAATTTTTTGGTTCCAAAAAAAATATCAACTGTCCCATACCAAACTTCAATGACTACTCGACCTAAATGTACGAGTATGGGACAGTTGATAATTTTTTCCCGATTACGATATTGGTCCCATGGAAAAAATCGTTCGGTTTGATGCTCTGTACTACATACTTAAAGACCACACCTTTCTGGTACACCCTGTAGAATTCAAGCGTGATATCTATTATTATATTACAAATAATAAAATTGAATGAAGAAAAGAAGAATTGAGAATTGAATTGAAATTGAAGTGGCAATGGGCAGGGCACATTGCGCGCAAAACAGATGGCCGTTGGGGCCGAAAGGTTGGAGTGGCGACCGCGTACCGGAAGACGTAGCGTTGGAAGGCCTCCCACAAGGTGGACCGATGACCTTATGAAAGCCGCAGGAATCCGCTGGATGCGAGAAGCACAAAACCGGTCGAGGTGGCGGTGCTTGGGGGAGGCCTATGTCCAGCAGTGGACGTCTTTCGGCTGAAATGATGATGATCCGTGTGTAATATCAAAATAACAGCTAATTACTAAATGGATATGAAAGTATATACGGTACGAACAACTTTTTTTTTCATTTTTGTCTGTCTGTTGGTCTGTCTGTTTATTCCGGCTAATCTCCGAAACGGCTTTAACGGGACTATCACTGGCAACTAGCTGATGTTATAGGGAGCAATTAAGGATAATTTAATTTTAGAAAAAGCGAGCACCAGCTATTTAGATATAATTACAATAATTACATAGTGTATTTATTATTTATTAAACCGAATGACTAATGAGGAACATTGCAATGTACACATATATTATTTTGTCGCCCAGTTACATTAGAATTAACATGGGAATAATATATCATTAAGTTTACCTGATAATTAGCTTGTAATGCGATAGGATTATGCTAATTACGTTAAGATTTGATCTCGTGATAGTCTCTACGTGTAATTACAATGGTCGGCAATTACTTAATGGAGGCATATTTGCTTTTGATTAACTGTTACCTGTAATTTCACGCCTGTAGATTTTCCATAAAGGGATACGCAGAGGTTTATAAATACACTAGCCTTTGCGGCTCCGCCCGCGTGGATATCGGTTATCGCGCAAAAAAGTAGCCTATGTCCTTCTCCATATCCTAGGCTATATTTCTGCCAAATTTCATGACGACCAGTTCAGCGGTTTAGGCGTGAAAACGTAACATACAGGCAGACAGACAGACAGAGTAACTTTCACATTTATTATATTAGTATGGATAAGTACGTATATAAGTAGGTATATAAGTATGGATAGTACATAACTACACGCTCTTTTAATTTGTTAAGTTTAAGTTATAAACTATCTGTGTGCCAAATTTCATACAAATCCGTTCAGCCATTTTTGCGCCAATCCAGCAAAGACATACGGACAAAAATTCAAAAAAATATGTTTTCGGTATTAGACTCGTTCCACACCTCGAAGCAATTTTACTTAAAAACCGGCCAAGTGCGTGTTGGACCACGCGCAATGAGGGGTTCCGTAGTTGGGATGAATTTATCCCAAGAACAAACTTAACATTGTTGTTGAAAAACATGTTCACATTGTGGTTGTAAATATAAGTTGGTAGACTATTAGATAACTTGTAAAGCCTACTTAGCTGTGATAGTTTTCCTTTTAACTTCGTTATACATATGTATATACTGCTGTGAATTTTCCATATACCCAAATACAACCATTTAGCTGGCAGGAGGGGACTTTTGACTACAAAAATTTGCACATATTACGCAAACGGATCCCTGAATCGAAAAATGGTTTTCCAAACCCGCAATTGTTTTGAACGACCTCATCATCATCATTTCAGCCGAAAGACGTCCACTGCCGGACATAGGCCTCCCCCAAAAGGGGGGAATTTGGACGACCTATCCAAAGATATCCCACGCTATGGGATAAAAAATATCATCCCCACTTTACGAGCATAGGAGGTACCCTAAAAAAATATATTTCAAGATTTTATTTTACCACTTTATTGGCGTGATTAATATGTATACTCATACCAAGTTACAACTTTCTAGTACAAACTGCTGAATACTCAAACGCAATTCAATTTTAAGTCGCTGTTAAGTCTAATGCTGTCTCTGTCACTTTAAACTGTTTTGTAGCGACAGAAACACTTATAAGAACGTCTTAAAGTTAAGTGACGTTTGAGTATTTGGGAATAAGAGTCTCTGAGCTATGTCGCGGAGACAGATAGACAGATAGACATGGACATGGCGAAACTATAAAGGTCTCTGCACACAGCGGGCGCGGCGCGGCGGGACGGGACACCGACGCGACGCTGAGCAGTTGTAATGTACTAGATATTACGGACGACGCCACACAGAGCCGTCCGGCTCGACGCGACGTGACGCGACGCTGTGTGGCGTCGTCCGTAATATCTAGTACATTACAACTGCTCAGCGTCGCGCCGGCGTCCCGTCCCGCCGCGCCGCGCCCGCTGTGTGCAGAGACCTTAAGGGTTCCTTGTTGACTACGGGACCTAGGTACTAGGTACGGGACTAGACACCATTGATACACCATTGATAGCTTACTTCCAGTTCACCTATGATTAAACAGTGAGATTTTAACAGAATAGCACTACAGAGGCCCTAGTGTGAGTTCGACCGCGTTCGGCGCTCCGATTGTTCTTCGATTGGACCTTCACCAATCGGAGTGCTGAACGTGGTCGATACGTAAAGTCGAGATGGCTAAAATAAACTCACACCTTTTTCTAGCCCTCAAGAAGTCTCTATGATCTGTGAAGTCGTAAAAGCCGTGCAAAGTAGGAGCGGGCCGCTAGTATCGAATAAAATAATCGTTATAACAATCGAGTTCTCGAATGATCCACATCCGGATCAGGGGCCTTACTCCCGAAAACGATTTGAGTTTGATTTTGATTCCGATTCGAACTCGTTTTACGTGAGTCCTTTCTTCTTAGAATCGAGCATCGAGATAGATATCGTTGAAGCAACTCGTGACTTTGCTTGGAGTGGATAAGCTGTTTCTTTTGTTTATTAGAATTTAATTTGTACGTTTCAAAATGTTGTTGTTTATTTTAGCCTAGTAATGCGTACTGCCCCAATAGGGATGATGGCTAAGTCCGTCAGTCCATAAGTCCATCAGTCCGTCAGTCCATCAATCCGTTAGTCCATCTGTCCGTCAGTCAATCAGTTCGTCAGTCCGTCAGTCCATATGTCCGTCAGTCCGGCAGTCCATCAGTACGTCAGTCTGTCAATCCATCTGTCCATCAGTCCATCAGTCCGTCAGTCCGTCTGTCCGTCAGTCCGTCAGTCCATCTGTCCGTCAGTCCATGAGTACGTCAGTCCGTCAGTCCATCTGTCCGTCAGTCCATCAGTCCATCAGTCCATCAGTCCGTCAGTCCGTCAGTACATCTGTCCGTCAGTCCGTCAGTCCATCAGTCCATCAGTCCGTAAGTCCGTCAGTCCATCAGTCCGTCAGTCCGTCAGTCCGTCACTCCGTCAGTCCGTCAGTCCATCTGTCCGACAGTCCGTCAGTCCGTCTGTCCGTTAGTCCGTCAGTCTGTCAGTCCCTCAGTCCATCAGTCCATCAGTCCATCAGTCCGTCAGTCCATCAGTCCATCAGTCCATCAGTCCGTCAGTCCGTCAGTTCATCACTCCGTCCGTCCGTCCTTCCGCGGCTTAGCTCAGAGACTCGAAACTTAGTACTAGAAAGCTGTAATTTGATATGGATATATATATTAAAACCCCGACAAAGTGGTAAAATGAAGTCTCTGTTATTACATAACTAAAGAAATATTATAAAATTTCCACTCTGAAACTCATAGAGTAACCTTTTTTCGAGTAAAGTATAGAATAATTAAATAACAACAAAAGAAGTTTATGTGAAAGCATTTTAACTTCCAATTTTAAATTCTCGTAAATTCTCCGTCGAAAAGAATATTGCAGAATATTCTCGATCGGAGAATATTCTCCGAGAGAGGATATTCTCTCGACCCATCACTAGCGACGAGCATATTATACAACATCCCGACATCAACCGTTGAGCAGTTGCCCACCAGACACAAGACCCGTCTGTTCGGAGGATCCTCCCTTTTCTATGGAGGATGAGTAAACTTTACACTCTGTTCTTCATACCACTATTATACATATAGAACTTTTGAATAAATTATCTATGCCTGTACGGTTTTTATTGTGCCATTTTCACACTACATAATCTATTTATTTACGCTCATAACTTCCAAATTACATATTTATTTCCAATTCTGCTTCCTTATAGGACTAGACAATGGTGAAACAAATTGATATTATTTTTAGTTTTGAATGTACACCGTCAAACAGACGAGTAATCACCATACTACGTTTGTATGGAAGAATGACAGACAAGAGTGTCCTTAAAATTAACATAACAGAGGCCTAATTACGTACACTATCAGTAGGAATCGGTTTCATTTTGACAGTTCAACAAAATTCATTGCGTTATTTAAGTTGTTGAGCAGACAAATTTTTCGAACATATGAAGCAATGGATTAGCAATCTGCTTCAAAAACATTCTGATTGCGATTGATAGTGTCAAATTCAAATTCAAATAATTTATTTTCTCTTTAAAAACAATGACATTATACAGACAAGCTTAAAAACTATGTGACGTGACACTGTACTCCATTTATCATTAGACAAATAACTGTTCTCCACCCTTTCGGTATTTCGATGTAAATGTTTAATAAACTCCGTTATTTCACGATAAATACAAAGCACTGTAATCTATTTACCATTTATATTAAAAAAATAACTCTAAATTGCAGTAATTTCAACAATATTACACAATAACTGGTCTTTATTTAGCCGTTATTTGTCTAAAGGCTCTTACAGACACGCGCGATATCGCGGCCGCGACAGGCACCGACAAAGAAATTGTGCTACTAGTGTCGCGTCGCGCCCGCGATATCGCACTAGTCTGTACGAGCCTTAATGCTATAGTAAATGGAGTATAGTTTGTGAGGGACTGGTGTCTGCACTAGCAATACCTGTATAGCAGGTCACCAGGGTCCCATTACACGGTATGTAAACATAATCAGTACTTTATTAGTTATTTATGTGAAGGTATAGGGCATAACATAAAAATCAATGATAGACTCACGTATCAGAAACAATAAAATAAAATAAAAATGAAGAGAAGTGGAAAAATTCAAGATCTAATATCGTCACTAATCTAAGTGACGTAACTGATTCGAAGCATATTTTACAGGACAAGCTATTTGCAGTTGAGGGTTAGCTATGATTGAGGGTAACTTGCTCTATATAAATTCTACTGATACAAAATTGAGCACGTGTGTTGTTTAGACGCCGATTAGACAGATCGATTTAACTTGAAATTTTTTCAAATTACTATAGTTAGGTCGGTTTAGTCCAAAATGTCAGATACGTCAGTTAGTTAGATTAGCGACGATATGTGTAGGGAATAAGAGTGATGGACTATTTCGGATGAGTTAGTAATTCCTCAGTTGCTTTATAATCTAAGCCATACAGTCAATCAACTAGAGCTTTCTTGCAAGCATTTGTTAGGTGGACAATACGATTTATTTTATTATATAAGTGGGAACCTAAGAAAGTATAAATTCTTTGAGAAAAACTCGTTCGTAGTGTGTTTTGCAATTAGGCTTCTGGTTCTTTGTGTTTCGAAGAGCAACCAATAACTCTACTCCGTTTGAAATAAGATTAGACATTTTAATAAACCTTTTTTACAGTCCGTTCAACCGATTTTGACTTCTATTGCGTTGGTGGTATGACAAATGCCAGCTGCAGTAAACAGTTGGTATTGTAACCTCTTTTTTGCTTTAATGCCATCTTTATGCTTACGGAATAGAAGTCAAAAACGGTTGACTCTAAAAAAGGTTTTTTTAATGTCTGATCTTATTTCAAACGGAGTAGAGTTATTGGTTGCTCTTCGAAACACAAAGAACCAGAAGCCTAATTGCGAAACACACTACGAACGAGTTTTCATAAAGCATATTATAATGTCACCGAATTCCTTGCTTAGAAAGAATTTTGTATTAGTATTGTGTAGGTAGTGTTTTTTTTCAGAATTTTGTATATTGTGTATGTAATAAAATTGCCTTTATTGTTTTAGCGTCATACTTAACTTTTGCATGCCTATTGGTAAAATATGGCTGAACCTATCTGTTGTCAATTTATCACCATGTACTGAACCCATATTTGCAAAATAAACGTCATACTTACTTCAAATGGAGTATAGGAAAGACATAGGAATCTAATATGGGTGCAGTAAATATTCAGAATCCGTTGTAAAATAAAATCAATAAGTGAGCTACAATACGTGAGCTTCTGCGCAACCTACCCATAATTAATGCTGCTCGCTTTCACATGGGTTTTGAGTTCCCTTTATTGCTGTAATAAGTGAAAGAATTTTCAGAATTGGATTAGCAGTTCCGAAGACCCCCCTACGTACAAACTCACAAATTTTGCTTGCTTATAATGCTAGTAAGTGATAAATGATTTTATTTCTGTAAGTAGATTTGTACAAACACTGATGAAAGAACGTGTGTCAGTAATCGTGCAGCTCAACTCAGAACTTAAGGAGCTCATTGATTCGGTGAACAATACCAAAGAAAGGACATTTGGGGAAGCCGAATAAATTACACAAACTGCCAGACCAAGACAAAACTGAAAAAAAAAAAGTAAGGATTAGAAAGGGGTTGCCATAGAAACCTCGTCCAGGGCCTCAAGTCTGCTATTACAATAGTGTCAGAATGGTCTCGCCATTGTGAGTATTTGACAGTGTTTGTATGGCAAATCTGTCAAAAATTGTGACATTCAACTTTAGGGTGATAATGCAATTACGAGGTTCACTACACAATCTCACGTACAATCACACATAGCAATTTTTCGATCTAGTGGTCTATAGGGAGTCGTAAAATGCTACATCGAATGGTTGTTAGACTTGTTAGATATTGCAATTAACACCAAGTTTGGAAGCCGTAGCTTTCAGAGTTTTCAATCGTATACAGATTTATTGTTTTAATAGAAGTCAGTAAAATTGGTGGCTCGAAGGTTTACGAGGCCAATTCTAAAGTACCTGATGTATTTAAAATTGTATATTTAAAACTATGTGTCAACTGAATGATAATAAGTAACTACTATAAATCTCGCCGCCCTGCAACGAAAACCAATTAAATCATAAAAAGTGCAAACGGAGATATCGCGATTACAAAGTTTATGGGTTAGAAATTACCCTTTGTAGTATTATATTGTGATAATTACTTCATAGCATCAGTACATTGAAAATGTTCTATTTAAACATGTCTGTTCAGATTTAAAGAAGTTATTGCTTTGTAATGAAATTTTCAATAATTGTTACATAATCTGCTTAATGTTTTGTGTTTGAAAACAAACCTTGGAAATGCTTGGAATAATTGGTTATCTTATTAGCTAGTAGCGAAACTATAAGACTCACGCCCGGTTTCTCGACGGCTGTTCAAATCTAAAATTAACTAACCATGTGTCAAATCTCTTGTTAAGTCGAAAACGAGTTGCACGAACGTTAATTAAGTACTTTGATTTAAATCGTTGATCACTTAACACAACAATCAAATTAGTACAAAAATCCCTTGTTAAATCAGAATTTGGGTTTCTGAAAGAACGATTAAGCTTGAATGTCATGTCAAGCAGCTGTCAAATGTTGTGTTAGCTAATCTGTCGAGCTTGGGCGATTATCTTTGCGTTCCCTGTGATTTTCTGTTTTCTTTGGATATTTTCTAGTTATAATTAATAAAACAACTTCGGCTACCCATAGCGGACTCGAGATTGATTAATTTTCTACTGGAGATTTGATAACCGACCAATTATATTTCTTACAAACAAACGAAACCGTGAGGTACTTACGAAGGATTTCACGATTTGTTTGTATACAAATCAGAAATACACATATTATATTATATTTACCAATAAAAACGTGCAATAGTTACTTACCTATATATTATACTCAAAAGTGAACATTTCTCGCGTTCTGTATAGTTTCTCCTTCTTGATGTCGATGCCAATGCCTTAATTCAATCATCATCATCATCATCATATCAGCCGAAAGACGTTCACTGCTGGACATAGGCCTCCCCCAAATGGGGGGTTTTGCCATAATCGCCATTCTCTAGGAAGTCCTTTAGTCGCCTTTTATGACACCCACGGGAAGAAATAGGATGATACTATTCTTTACGTCCGGCACCACGGCACATAATTCAATGAAAACTACTAAACAATTTTTTTATTTATATCTAGATACCTCGAACATTCAAAACTTTCAATAAAATGCCGCCTTTAGAGATGTCAACAGTGTCAACTTGATATTAAATTGAACGAACTATTTATCAAAATGAATGAAGAATACGATGTTGCCATACACATAATCTATTTTCGTTATTCAGTTGACATTGATCGTTGATTAGTTAATTTTATCGTAATCGCCAATTCAGCAACCCAATTTAATTTGACTGTTCTGTTAATTTAACAGGTTTGTTAGTTGATTATAGATTTGAATAGCCGTCGAGTAACCAGGCGTTAGTGATTAATGGGCTTTAACAGACGAAAGAACACAACATTTTAAGTACTTTGGCATTCATAAGTCATTTCCGTAAAAATTTCGATTTAATTGGTTTTCGTTGTCAGGCGGCGATCTACTTAAGATCATTTAGGTTATAAGTCCAGAGGAAGCGCCGTATAGAATTTCACTGTTAAAATTACATTTGCTCATATCTACACATTGCTATTAAGAATCTACCAGGCGTCCAAAATGCTAGGCCGAGTTGAGTCAAAATTAAAATAAAATATACTTGGTATATATACAGTCTTAATTTTGTGCTCGGTTGATGGCAATAGGGTCGATCCTTATTGCCAGTGCGGGTTGGTGAATGTTACAAGGATTCAAATTTTTTGGTTCCAAAAAAAATATCAACTGTCCCATACCAAACTTCAATGACTACTCGACCTAAATGTACGAGTATGGGACAGTTGATAATTTTTTCCCGATTACGATATTGGTCCCATGGAAAAAATCGTTCGGTTTGATGCTCTGTACTACATACTTAAAGACCACACCTTTCTGGTACACCCTGTAGAATTCAAGCGTGATATCTATTATTATATTACAAATAATAAAATTGAATGAAGAAAAGAAGAATTGAGAATTGAATTGAAATTGAAGTGGCAATGGGCAGGGCACATTGCGCGCAAAACAGATGGCCGTTGGGGCCGAAAGGTTGGAGTGGCGACCGCGTACCGGAAGACGTAGCGTTGGAAGGCCTCCCACAAGGTGGACCGATGACCTTATGAAAGCCGCAGGAATCCGCTGGATGCGAGAAGCACAAAACCGGTCGAGGTGGCGGTGCTTGGGGGAGGCCTATGTCCAGCAGTGGACGTCTTTCGGCTGAAATGATGATGATCCGTGTGTAATATCAAAATAACAGCTAATTACTAAATGGATATGAAAGTATATACGGTACGAACAACTTTTTTTTTCATTTTTGTCTGTCTGTTGGTCTGTCTGTTTATTCCGGCTAATCTCCGAAACGGCTTTAACGGGACTATCACTGGCAACTAGCTGATGTTATAGGGAGCAATTAAGGATAATTTAATTTTAGAAAAAGCGAGCACCAGCTATTTAGATATAATTACAATAATTACATAGTGTATTTATTATTTATTAAACCGAATGACTAATGAGGAACATTGCAATGTACACATATATTATTTTGTCGCCCAGTTACATTAGAATTAACATGGGAATAATATATCATTAAGTTTACCTGATAATTAGCTTGTAATGCGATAGGATTATGCTAATTACGTTAAGATTTGATCTCGTGATAGTCTCTACGTGTAATTACAATGGTCGGCAATTACTTAATGGAGGCATATTTGCTTTTGATTAACTGTTACCTGTAATTTCACGCCTGTAGATTTTCCATAAAGGGATACGCAGAGGTTTATAAATACACTAGCCTTTGCGGCTCCGCCCGCGTGGATATCGGTTATCGCGCAAAAAAGTAGCCTATGTCCTTCTCCATATCCTAGGCTATATTTCTGCCAAATTTCATGACGACCAGTTCAGCGGTTTAGGCGTGAAAACGTAACATACAGGCAGACAGACAGACAGAGTAACTTTCACATTTATTATATTAGTATGGATAAGTACGTATATAAGTAGGTATATAAGTATGGATAGTACATAACTACACGCTCTTTTAATTTGTTAAGTTTAAGTTATAAACTATCTGTGTGCCAAATTTCATACAAATCCGTTCAGCCATTTTTGCGCCAATCCAGCAAAGACATACGGACAAAAATTCAAAAAAATATGTTTTCGGTATTAGACTCGTTCCACACCTCGAAGCAATTTTACTTAAAAACCGGCCAAGTGCGTGTTGGACCACGCGCAATGAGGGGTTCCGTAGTTGGGATGAATTTATCCCAAGAACAAACTTAACATTGTTGTTGAAAAACATGTTCACATTGTGGTTGTAAATATAAGTTGGTAGACTATTAGATAACTTGTAAAGCCTACTTAGCTGTGATAGTTTTCCTTTTAACTTCGTTATACATATGTATATACTGCTGTGAATTTTCCATATACCCAAATACAACCATTTAGCTGGCAGGAGGGGACTTTTGACTACAAAAATTTGCACATATTACGCAAACGGATCCCTGAATCGAAAAATGGTTTTCCAAACCCGCAATTGTTTTGAACGACCTCATCATCATCATTTCAGCCGAAAGACGTCCACTGCCGGACATAGGCCTCCCCCAAAAGGGGGGAATTTGGACGACCTATCCAAAGATATCCCACGCTATGGGATAAAAAATATCATCCCCACTTTACGAGCATAGGAGGTACCCTAAAAAAATATATTTCAAGATTTTATTTTACCACTTTATTGGCGTGATTAATATGTATACTCATACCAAGTTACAACTTTCTAGTACAAACTGCTGAATACTCAAACGCAATTCAATTTTAAGTCGCTGTTAAGTCTAATGCTGTCTCTGTCACTTTAAACTGTTTTGTAGCGACAGAAACACTTATAAGAACGTCTTAAAGTTAAGTGACGTTTGAGTATTTGGGAATAAGAGTCTCTGAGCTATGTCGCGGAGACAGATAGACAGATAGACATGGACATGGCGAAACTATAAAGGTCTCTGCACACAGCGGGCGCGGCGCGGCGGGACGGGACACCGACGCGACGCTGAGCAGTTGTAATGTACTAGATATTACGGACGACGCCACACAGAGCCGTCCGGCTCGACGCGACGTGACGCGACGCTGTGTGGCGTCGTCCGTAATATCTAGTACATTACAACTGCTCAGCGTCGCGCCGGCGTCCCGTCCCGCCGCGCCGCGCCCGCTGTGTGCAGAGACCTTAAGGGTTCCTTGTTGACTACGGGACCTAGGTACTAGGTACGGGACTAGACACCATTGATACACCATTGATAGCTTACTTCCAGTTCACCTATGATTAAACAGTGAGATTTTAACAGAATAGCACTACAGAGGCCCTAGTGTGAGTTCGACCGCGTTCGGCGCTCCGATTGTTCTTCGATTGGACCTTCACCAATCGGAGTGCTGAACGTGGTCGATACGTAAAGTCGAGATGGCTAAAATAAACTCACACCTTTTTCTAGCCCTCAAGAAGTCTCTATGATCTGTGAAGTCGTAAAAGCCGTGCAAAGTAGGAGCGGGCCGCTAGTATCGAATAAAATAATCGTTATAACAATCGAGTTCTCGAATGATCCACATCCGGATCAGGGGCCTTACTCCCGAAAACGATTTGAGTTTGATTTTGATTCCGATTCGAACTCGTTTTACGTGAGTCCTTTCTTCTTAGAATCGAGCATCGAGATAGATATCGTTGAAGCAACTCGTGACTTTGCTTGGAGTGGATAAGCTGTTTCTTTTGTTTATTAGAATTTAATTTGTACGTTTCAAAATGTTGTTGTTTATTTTAGCCTAGTAATGCGTACTGCCCCAATAGGGATGATGGCTAAGTCCGTCAGTCCATAAGTCCATCAGTCCGTCAGTCCATCAATCCGTTAGTCCATCTGTCCGTCAGTCAATCAGTTCGTCAGTCCGTCAGTCCATATGTCCGTCAGTCCGGCAGTCCATCAGTACGTCAGTCTGTCAATCCATCTGTCCATCAGTCCATCAGTCCGTCAGTCCGTCTGTCCGTCAGTCCGTCAGTCCATCTGTCCGTCAGTCCATGAGTACGTCAGTCCGTCAGTCCATCTGTCCGTCAGTCCATCAGTCCATCAGTCCATCAGTCCGTCAGTCCGTCAGTACATCTGTCCGTCAGTCCGTCAGTCCATCAGTCCATCAGTCCGTAAGTCCGTCAGTCCATCAGTCCGTCAGTCCGTCAGTCCGTCACTCCGTCAGTCCGTCAGTCCATCTGTCCGACAGTCCGTCAGTCCGTCTGTCCGTTAGTCCGTCAGTCTGTCAGTCCCTCAGTCCATCAGTCCATCAGTCCATCAGTCCGTCAGTCCATCAGTCCATCAGTCCATCAGTCCGTCAGTCCGTCAGTTCATCACTCCGTCCGTCCGTCCTTCCGCGGCTTAGCTCAGAGACTCGAAACTTAGTACTAGAAAGCTGTAATTTGATATGGATATATATATTAAAACCCCGACAAAGTGGTAAAATGAAGTCTCTGTTATTACATAACTAAAGAAATATTATAAAATTTCCACTCTGAAACTCATAGAGTAACCTTTTTTCGAGTAAAGTATAGAATAATTAAATAACAACAAAAGAAGTTTATGTGAAAGCATTTTAACTTCCAATTTTAAATTCTCGTAAATTCTCCGTCGAAAAGAATATTGCAGAATATTCTCGATCGGAGAATATTCTCCGAGAGAGGATATTCTCTCGACCCATCACTAGCGACGAGCATATTATACAACATCCCGACATCAACCGTTGAGCAGTTGCCCACCAGACACAAGACCCGTCTGTTCGGAGGATCCTCCCTTTTCTATGGAGGATGAGTAAACTTTACACTCTGTTCTTCATACCACTATTATACATATAGAACTTTTGAATAAATTATCTATGCCTGTACGGTTTTTATTGTGCCATTTTCACACTACATAATCTATTTATTTACGCTCATAACTTCCAAATTACATATTTATTTCCAATTCTGCTTCCTTATAGGACTAGACAATGGTGAAACAAATTGATATTATTTTTAGTTTTGAATGTACACCGTCAAACAGACGAGTAATCACCATACTACGTTTGTATGGAAGAATGACAGACAAGAGTGTCCTTAAAATTAACATAACAGAGGCCTAATTACGTACACTATCAGTAGGAATCGGTTTCATTTTGACAGTTCAACAAAATTCATTGCGTTATTTAAGTTGTTGAGCAGACAAATTTTTCGAACATATGAAGCAATGGATTAGCAATCTGCTTCAAAAACATTCTGATTGCGATTGATAGTGTCAAATTCAAATTCAAATAATTTATTTTCTCTTTAAAAACAATGACATTATACAGACAAGCTTAAAAACTATGTGACGTGACACTGTACTCCATTTATCATTAGACAAATAACTGTTCTCCACCCTTTCGGTATTTCGATGTAAATGTTTAATAAACTCCGTTATTTCACGATAAATACAAAGCACTGTAATCTATTTACCATTTATATTAAAAAAATAACTCTAAATTGCAGTAATTTCAACAATATTACACAATAACTGGTCTTTATTTAGCCGTTATTTGTCTAAAGGCTCTTACAGACACGCGCGATATCGCGGCCGCGACAGGCACCGACAAAGAAATTGTGCTACTAGTGTCGCGTCGCGCCCGCGATATCGCACTAGTCTGTACGAGCCTTAATGCTATAGTAAATGGAGTATAGTTTGTGAGGGACTGGTGTCTGCACTAGCAATACCTGTATAGCAGGTCACCAGGGTCCCATTACACGGTATGTAAACATAATCAGTACTTTATTAGTTATTTATGTGAAGGTATAGGGCATAACATAAAAATCAATGATAGACTCACGTATCAGAAACAATAAAATAAAATAAAAATGAAGAGAAGTGGAAAAATTCAAGATCTAATATCGTCACTAATCTAAGTGACGTAACTGATTCGAAGCATATTTTACAGGACAAGCTATTTGCAGTTGAGGGTTAGCTATGATTGAGGGTAACTTGCTCTATATAAATTCTACTGATACAAAATTGAGCACGTGTGTTGTTTAGACGCCGATTAGACAGATCGATTTAACTTGAAATTTTTTCAAATTACTATAGTTAGGTCGGTTTAGTCCAAAATGTCAGATACGTCAGTTAGTTAGATTAGCGACGATATGTGTAGGGAATAAGAGTGATGGACTATTTCGGATGAGTTAGTAATTCCTCAGTTGCTTTATAATCTAAGCCATACAGTCAATCAACTAGAGCTTTCTTGCAAGCATTTGTTAGGTGGACAATACGATTTATTTTATTATATAAGTGGGAACCTAAGAAAGTATAAATTCTTTGAGAAAAACTCGTTCGTAGTGTGTTTTGCAATTAGGCTTCTGGTTCTTTGTGTTTCGAAGAGCAACCAATAACTCTACTCCGTTTGAAATAAGATTAGACATTTTAATAAACCTTTTTTACAGTCCGTTCAACCGATTTTGACTTCTATTGCGTTGGTGGTATGACAAATGCCAGCTGCAGTAAACAGTTGGTATTGTAACCTCTTTTTTGCTTTAATGCCATCTTTATGCTTACGGAATAGAAGTCAAAAACGGTTGACTCTAAAAAAGGTTTTTTTAATGTCTGATCTTATTTCAAACGGAGTAGAGTTATTGGTTGCTCTTCGAAACACAAAGAACCAGAAGCCTAATTGCGAAACACACTACGAACGAGTTTTCATAAAGCATATTATAATGTCACCGAATTCCTTGCTTAGAAAGAATTTTGTATTAGTATTGTGTAGGTAGTGTTTTTTTTCAGAATTTTGTATATTGTGTATGTAATAAAATTGCCTTTATTGTTTTAGCGTCATACTTAACTTTTGCATGCCTATTGGTAAAATATGGCTGAACCTATCTGTTGTCAATTTATCACCATGTACTGAACCCATATTTGCAAAATAAACGTCATACTTACTTCAAATGGAGTATAGGAAAGACATAGGAATCTAATATGGGTGCAGTAAATATTCAGAATCCGTTGTAAAATAAAATCAATAAGTGAGCTACAATACGTGAGCTTCTGCGCAACCTACCCATAATTAATGCTGCTCGCTTTCACATGGGTTTTGAGTTCCCTTTATTGCTGTAATAAGTGAAAGAATTTTCAGAATTGGATTAGCAGTTCCGAAGACCCCCCTACGTACAAACTCACAAATTTTGCTTGCTTATAATGCTAGTAAGTGATAAATGATTTTATTTCTGTAAGTAGATTTGTACAAACACTGATGAAAGAACGTGTGTCAGTAATCGTGCAGCTCAACTCAGAACTTAAGGAGCTCATTGATTCGGTGAACAATACCAAAGAAAGGACATTTGGGGAAGCCGAATAAATTACACAAACTGCCAGACCAAGACAAAACTGAAAAAAAAAAAGTAAGGATTAGAAAGGGGTTGCCATAGAAACCTCGTCCAGGGCCTCAAGTCTGCTATTACAATAGTGTCAGAATGGTCTCGCCATTGTGAGTATTTGACAGTGTTTGTATGGCAAATCTGTCAAAAATTGTGACATTCAACTTTAGGGTGATAATGCAATTACGAGGTTCACTACACAATCTCACGTACAATCACACATAGCAATTTTTCGATCTAGTGGTCTATAGGGAGTCGTAAAATGCTACATCGAATGGTTGTTAGACTTGTTAGATATTGCAATTAACACCAAGTTTGGAAGCCGTAGCTTTCAGAGTTTTCAATCGTATACAGATTTATTGTTTTAATAGAAGTCAGTAAAATTGGTGGCTCGAAGGTTTACGAGGCCAATTCTAAAGTACCTGATGTATTTAAAATTGTATATTTAAAACTATGTGTCAACTGAATGATAATAAGTAACTACTATAAATCTCGCCGCCCTGCAACGAAAACCAATTAAATCATAAAAAGTGCAAACGGAGATATCGCGATTACAAAGTTTATGGGTTAGAAATTACCCTTTGTAGTATTATATTGTGATAATTACTTCATAGCATCAGTACATTGAAAATGTTCTATTTAAACATGTCTGTTCAGATTTAAAGAAGTTATTGCTTTGTAATGAAATTTTCAATAATTGTTACATAATCTGCTTAATGTTTTGTGTTTGAAAACAAACCTTGGAAATGCTTGGAATAATTGGTTATCTTATTAGCTAGTAGCGAAACTATAAGACTCACGCCCGGTTTCTCGACGGCTGTTCAAATCTAAAATTAACTAACCATGTGTCAAATCTCTTGTTAAGTCGAAAACGAGTTGCACGAACGTTAATTAAGTACTTTGATTTAAATCGTTGATCACTTAACACAACAATCAAATTAGTACAAAAATCCCTTGTTAAATCAGAATTTGGGTTTCTGAAAGAACGATTAAGCTTGAATGTCATGTCAAGCAGCTGTCAAATGTTGTGTTAGCTAATCTGTCGAGCTTGGGCGATTATCTTTGCGTTCCCTGTGATTTTCTGTTTTCTTTGGATATTTTCTAGTTATAATTAATAAAACAACTTCGGCTACCCATAGCGGACTCGAGATTGATTAATTTTCTACTGGAGATTTGATAACCGACCAATTATATTTCTTACAAACAAACGAAACCGTGAGGTACTTACGAAGGATTTCACGATTTGTTTGTATACAAATCAGAAATACACATATTATATTATATTTACCAATAAAAACGTGCAATAGTTACTTACCTATATATTATACTCAAAAGTGAACATTTCTCGCGTTCTGTATAGTTTCTCCTTCTTGATGTCGATGCCAATGCCTTAATTCAATCATCATCATCATCATCATATCAGCCGAAAGACGTTCACTGCTGGACATAGGCCTCCCCCAAATGGGGGGTTTTGCCATAATCGCCATTCTCTAGGAAGTCCTTTAGTCGCCTTTTATGACACCCACGGGAAGAAATAGGATGATACTATTCTTTACGTCCGGCACCACGGCACATAATTCAATGAAAACTACTAAACAATTTTTTTATTTATATCTAGATACCTCGAACATTCAAAACTTTCAATAAAATGCCGCCTTTAGAGATGTCAACAGTGTCAACTTGATATTAAATTGAACGAACTATTTATCAAAATGAATGAAGAATACGATGTTGCCATACACATAATCTATTTTCGTTATTCAGTTGACATTGATCGTTGATTAGTTAATTTTATCGTAATCGCCAATTCAGCAACCCAATTTAATTTGACTGTTCTGTTAATTTAACAGGTTTGTTAGTTGATTATAGATTTGAATAGCCGTCGAGTAACCAGGCGTTAGTGATTAATGGGCTTTAACAGACGAAAGAACACAACATTTTAAGTACTTTGGCATTCATAAGTCATTTCCGTAAAAATTTCGATTTAATTGGTTTTCGTTGTCAGGCGGCGATCTACTTAAGATCATTTAGGTTATAAGTCCAGAGGAAGCGCCGTATAGAATTTCACTGTTAAAATTACATTTGCTCATATCTACACATTGCTATTAAGAATCTACCAGGCGTCCAAAATGCTAGGCCGAGTTGAGTCAAAATTAAAATAAAATATACTTGGTATATATACAGTCTTAATTTTGTGCTCGGTTGATGGCAATAGGGTCGATCCTTATTGCCAGTGCGGGTTGGTGAATGTTACAAGGATTCAAATTTTTTGGTTCCAAAAAAAATATCAACTGTCCCATACCAAACTTCAATGACTACTCGACCTAAATGTACGAGTATGGGACAGTTGATAATTTTTTCCCGATTACGATATTGGTCCCATGGAAAAAATCGTTCGGTTTGATGCTCTGTACTACATACTTAAAGACCACACCTTTCTGGTACACCCTGTAGAATTCAAGCGTGATATCTATTATTATATTACAAATAATAAAATTGAATGAAGAAAAGAAGAATTGAGAATTGAATTGAAATTGAAGTGGCAATGGGCAGGGCACATTGCGCGCAAAACAGATGGCCGTTGGGGCCGAAAGGTTGGAGTGGCGACCGCGTACCGGAAGACGTAGCGTTGGAAGGCCTCCCACAAGGTGGACCGATGACCTTATGAAAGCCGCAGGAATCCGCTGGATGCGAGAAGCACAAAACCGGTCGAGGTGGCGGTGCTTGGGGGAGGCCTATGTCCAGCAGTGGACGTCTTTCGGCTGAAATGATGATGATCCGTGTGTAATATCAAAATAACAGCTAATTACTAAATGGATATGAAAGTATATACGGTACGAACAACTTTTTTTTTCATTTTTGTCTGTCTGTTGGTCTGTCTGTTTATTCCGGCTAATCTCCGAAACGGCTTTAACGGGACTATCACTGGCAACTAGCTGATGTTATAGGGAGCAATTAAGGATAATTTAATTTTAGAAAAAGCGAGCACCAGCTATTTAGATATAATTACAATAATTACATAGTGTATTTATTATTTATTAAACCGAATGACTAATGAGGAACATTGCAATGTACACATATATTATTTTGTCGCCCAGTTACATTAGAATTAACATGGGAATAATATATCATTAAGTTTACCTGATAATTAGCTTGTAATGCGATAGGATTATGCTAATTACGTTAAGATTTGATCTCGTGATAGTCTCTACGTGTAATTACAATGGTCGGCAATTACTTAATGGAGGCATATTTGCTTTTGATTAACTGTTACCTGTAATTTCACGCCTGTAGATTTTCCATAAAGGGATACGCAGAGGTTTATAAATACACTAGCCTTTGCGGCTCCGCCCGCGTGGATATCGGTTATCGCGCAAAAAAGTAGCCTATGTCCTTCTCCATATCCTAGGCTATATTTCTGCCAAATTTCATGACGACCAGTTCAGCGGTTTAGGCGTGAAAACGTAACATACAGGCAGACAGACAGACAGAGTAACTTTCACATTTATTATATTAGTATGGATAAGTACGTATATAAGTAGGTATATAAGTATGGATAGTACATAACTACACGCTCTTTTAATTTGTTAAGTTTAAGTTATAAACTATCTGTGTGCCAAATTTCATACAAATCCGTTCAGCCATTTTTGCGCCAATCCAGCAAAGACATACGGACAAAAATTCAAAAAAATATGTTTTCGGTATTAGACTCGTTCCACACCTCGAAGCAATTTTACTTAAAAACCGGCCAAGTGCGTGTTGGACCACGCGCAATGAGGGGTTCCGTAGTTGGGATGAATTTATCCCAAGAACAAACTTAACATTGTTGTTGAAAAACATGTTCACATTGTGGTTGTAAATATAAGTTGGTAGACTATTAGATAACTTGTAAAGCCTACTTAGCTGTGATAGTTTTCCTTTTAACTTCGTTATACATATGTATATACTGCTGTGAATTTTCCATATACCCAAATACAACCATTTAGCTGGCAGGAGGGGACTTTTGACTACAAAAATTTGCACATATTACGCAAACGGATCCCTGAATCGAAAAATGGTTTTCCAAACCCGCAATTGTTTTGAACGACCTCATCATCATCATTTCAGCCGAAAGACGTCCACTGCCGGACATAGGCCTCCCCCAAAAGGGGGGAATTTGGACGACCTATCCAAAGATATCCCACGCTATGGGATAAAAAATATCATCCCCACTTTACGAGCATAGGAGGTACCCTAAAAAAATATATTTCAAGATTTTATTTTACCACTTTATTGGCGTGATTAATATGTATACTCATACCAAGTTACAACTTTCTAGTACAAACTGCTGAATACTCAAACGCAATTCAATTTTAAGTCGCTGTTAAGTCTAATGCTGTCTCTGTCACTTTAAACTGTTTTGTAGCGACAGAAACACTTATAAGAACGTCTTAAAGTTAAGTGACGTTTGAGTATTTGGGAATAAGAGTCTCTGAGCTATGTCGCGGAGACAGATAGACAGATAGACATGGACATGGCGAAACTATAAAGGTCTCTGCACACAGCGGGCGCGGCGCGGCGGGACGGGACACCGACGCGACGCTGAGCAGTTGTAATGTACTAGATATTACGGACGACGCCACACAGAGCCGTCCGGCTCGACGCGACGTGACGCGACGCTGTGTGGCGTCGTCCGTAATATCTAGTACATTACAACTGCTCAGCGTCGCGCCGGCGTCCCGTCCCGCCGCGCCGCGCCCGCTGTGTGCAGAGACCTTAAGGGTTCCTTGTTGACTACGGGACCTAGGTACTAGGTACGGGACTAGACACCATTGATACACCATTGATAGCTTACTTCCAGTTCACCTATGATTAAACAGTGAGATTTTAACAGAATAGCACTACAGAGGCCCTAGTGTGAGTTCGACCGCGTTCGGCGCTCCGATTGTTCTTCGATTGGACCTTCACCAATCGGAGTGCTGAACGTGGTCGATACGTAAAGTCGAGATGGCTAAAATAAACTCACACCTTTTTCTAGCCCTCAAGAAGTCTCTATGATCTAATAAATAGTCTCTATAATCTAAATAATCAGTACTTTATTAGTTATTTATGTGAAGGTATAGGGCATAACATAAAAATCAATGATAGACTCACGTATCAGAAACAATAAAATAAAATAAAAATGAAGAGAAGTGGAAAAATTCAAGATCTAATATCGTCACTAATCTAAGTGACGTAACTGATTCGAAGCATATTTTACAGGACAAGCTATTTGCAGTTGAGGGTTAGCTATGATTGAGGGTAACTTGCTCTATATAAATTCTACTGATACAAAATTGAGCACGTGTGTTGTTTAGACGCCGATTAGACAGATCGATTTAACTTGAAATTTTTTCAAATTACTATAGTTAGGTCGGTTTAGTCCAAAATGTCAGATACGTCAGTTAGTTAGATTAGCGACGATATGTGTAGGGAATAAGAGTGATGGACTATTTCGGATGAGTTAGTAATTCCTCAGTTGCTTTATAATCTAAGCCATACAGTCAATCAACTAGAGCTTTCTTGCAAGCATTTGTTAGGTGGACAATACGATTTATTTTATTATATAAGTGGGAACCTAAGAAAGTATAAATTCTTTGAGAAAAACTCGTTCGTAGTGTGTTTTGCAATTAGGCTTCTGGTTCTTTGTGTTTCGAAGAGCAACCAATAACTCTACTCCGTTTGAAATAAGATTAGACATTTTAATAAACCTTTTTTACAGTCCGTTCAACCGATTTTGACTTCTATTGCGTTGGTGGTATGACAAATGCCAGCTGCAGTAAACAGTTGGTATTGTAACCTCTTTTTTGCTTTAATGCCATCTTTATGCTTACGGAATAGAAGTCAAAAACGGTTGACTCTAAAAAAGGTTTTTTTAATGTCTGATCTTATTTCAAACGGAGTAGAGTTATTGGTTGCTCTTCGAAACACAAAGAACCAGAAGCCTAATTGCGAAACACACTACGAACGAGTTTTCATAAAGCATATTATAATGTCACCGAATTCCTTGCTTAGAAAGAATTTTGTATTAGTATTGTGTAGGTAGTGTTTTTTTTCAGAATTTTGTATATTGTGTATGTAATAAAATTGCCTTTATTGTTTTAGCGTCATACTTAACTTTTGCATGCCTATTGGTAAAATATGGCTGAACCTATCTGTTGTCAATTTATCACCATGTACTGAACCCATATTTGCAAAATAAACGTCATACTTACTTCAAATGGAGTATAGGAAAGACATAGGAATCTAATATGGGTGCAGTAAATATTCAGAATCCGTTGTAAAATAAAATCAATAAGTGAGCTACAATACGTGAGCTTCTGCGCAACCTACCCATAATTAATGCTGCTCGCTTTCACATGGGTTTTGAGTTCCCTTTATTGCTGTAATAAGTGAAAGAATTTTCAGAATTGGATTAGCAGTTCCGAAGACCCCCCTACGTACAAACTCACAAATTTTGCTTGCTTATAATGCTAGTAAGTGATAAATGATTTTATTTCTGTAAGTAGATTTGTACAAACACTGATGAAAGAACGTGTGTCAGTAATCGTGCAGCTCAACTCAGAACTTAAGGAGCTCATTGATTCGGTGAACAATACCAAAGAAAGGACATTTGGGGAAGCCGAATAAATTACACAAACTGCCAGACCAAGACAAAACTGAAAAAAAAAAAACAATACATAGTCTCACATTCACAATAATAAAAACAACATAACACTTTACAAAGTAAATATTCATGTAAAAAAAAAGTCTTATATATAAAATTCATAAATGTGAATGTGTCCTACTTATGTATAAAAATCCTGACGTAATTCTTGGTCAGATCATTTGAGGACCATGTAGAATGCTGTCTGAAATGGCATTTTGAGTACCTATAGATAATATGAATAGTGATGCATACAACTACATATGTAACGTAGAAACTCCTTACATGTTGTAAGCACTGGCATTAAGGCACACATTATTAATGTACGTCATCCTATCATCAGATTAAACGTTCTTATTTATTTTTATGTGTTTTAAGTACATTTGAAATCTCCGTGTAAAAAAGGTACTAAAATTATTGATTGCATGCATCTTTTGCTAAAGTTGACGTTCCATTAATTTGAGAGTTACACTAATGGATAAAAATCTTAATAACTCACGTTTTATTTAATATCAAAAGATCTTTCTTCTTGTTTTATTAAAATAATTCCAAAAATTGTGTGAATTTGGCGTACGCACGGAGCGGGAAAGAGCGTCCCGGCTGTGACGGGATAGAGAAGGACCGAACGCTCACGCTAGGGGAAGGGCCTTAACCTAATGAAATAAAATGGTCAAACGGCTTAGTAGACATTGGACTTATTCCCTTCCTGGTCCATAATAGCATACAATCTTGTGAAATAAATTGAACTTACATAAACTAATAGAAGAATAGCATTCAATGCGCAAAAGGTTTGACGGATCAAAGGACCAAAAAATTTTTAATACTGCGTTTCCCATGAAAACAAATTCTAAAAGCTGGCTTTAAAATTACCACTGTACTACACAGTTTTCAAGCATTCATTCACAATTTCTAGTGTATGTGAACTACCAATAAAGTAGGACAAACAAAACGTTCTAGTATTTACATGCAAACAAGTGACATGCGATCCGAGTTGTTTGCTGAATTTACACGAAGTGTCAATGAAAACAAAACGGAGTATGGACGTCCGGTCTCAATGGGTACAAATGTGGCTGAGTTCGGAATATAATGTGGCTTTTGAGTATAACTTTTTTCCTCAATATGAACGCAATATGGTTGTCCGGAAAAAAAGTGGACTGATATATTTGCGTTGCCCCAAATATAACTTTGTACTGTTTCAACTTTGATCTCTATAAAGACTTTGGTCTTCACGATTAGTCTATTTGGGTTTCCTCTAAGACGCGAGTCTGAAATTGAGTCATCACTTTCAGGGCATGTCCGTAATAAAATAATTAGGCCATTTGTCTCTTGGCGAAAAGAACTTTGTGCCTGTTTAGATTCATCATCATCATTTCAACCAAAAGACGTCCACTTCTGGACAAGGTTCCATGATTTTTGTTCACATACATACACAGTATACATAAAGCTCATGAAAAGCGTTCGGTGACGATGACGCGAGTGCCATGATTTTTGTTCACCCAAAAAATGCTCAACGCGCCTAAAGAAGTTTTCACTTCAAAAATCTCCAACCAAGAATCTGAAACATTTCACAAGCAATTTTCCTACGCGCAAAACTAACCCTTACCGGCTTGGAATCTGAAATCTTACATAAAGCCCCTCTCTTAAAGCCGCAAAACTCTCACCTGAGTTCACAAAGGTCTCTTCCTGTTAGCAAGACGTTTAAATTTGCACGAGTACCTACGTCTGGTGACAATAAGGCAATTGCTTGGAACTTTGATTGGGACACAATGCCGAGACGAGGTGAGCTGTTAGATATATTTTATGTATCAGTATGGATATGTGTGAGTTCGTATCTAGTTTGAATGTCAATGGCAGTACTGTGGACTTGAACTCTAGTTTTTGTACACGTGGCAGAGATTTTGGACGATATCCGATACAAATTCGAAATAATATTGACTCTTAAATGTTACGCTTAACTCAATACATCGATTTGCATTCCACAGTGTGTACTTAGGGGGTAACTTAAAATTATACTGTGGGCACAGCATATAATAATATAGTAAGAGACAAATGATACATGATTTATTTCTGTAAGTAGGTTTGCACAAACACTTTTACAAGTCAATCATATTTTAAAAACTAGATGAGGGCGGCGTTTCCTATCTGACTACTCTGAGATGAAAGTCTCTTTTAAAGTCCACACATAATCTTGGTCAGATCATGTGAAGACCATGTAGATTGGTGTCTGAAATGGTCTTTTGAAGAAAGTACCACACAGAGAGATTGAGATTGAGTAGACCTGTCCAATCAGTGCGCGCATTTGTTAGTAATCGAGCAGCTCAACTTAGAACTTAAGGAGCTCAACAATTTGACGAACATTACCAAAGAAAGGACATTTGGGTAGGCCGCTTAAATTACTCAAACTGCCAGACCATGATTAAAACTAACTGAGAAAAACAAAAAGAAAAAAATAAACTCAGAGTAGTCAGATAGGAAACATCGACCTCATCTAGTTTTAAAAATATGATTGACGTGTAAAAGTTTTTGTACAAACCTATCTACAGAAATAACATCATTTATCATTCTATCATTTACATTTTCCTTTTAAATTGGACCTTGTTTCTTGGATTTCAGGGCTTCAATTTTTAAAGAATTGTTAATGAAACGTTTTCCAGAATGAGCGTAGACGCTAAGTTACTCCATTTTTTGTTTGAGTGATAGCCTATTTTGGCAATTTATGGAAAAATTGTAAGAGGTGCTGTAGTAATTCAAAAGCTTCTGACAAATCGACTGTATACTACTTAAACGATTTAAACTGGGGAATGACTAGGAAATGAATGCTATTTCATCCCATTATTATGATTTATTAAAAACAAAGTTGAAGTCATGTTGTTAGTTGTTTCTAACATCACGTGTGTTTATGTTTTAAAAATAAAATGACTAAACACATTCTGTTCTGAAAATTCAGCCATTTTCTTTGTCGTATTCACGTGTACCAGTTCTGTGCGTACAAAGTGATGTATCAAATTAGTTAATAGGATGTCAGCATTGTTAGTAAGCTATTCTAATGACCGTGGTGGATTTTTAATGTTTTAGAGATACGGTGTTTTAACGCGTGTTAAGGGATAGTTTGGTAATTTTTTCTAGCTTTAATTAACTTCAGGAATATTGCTTGAATTTTAGAGATACGAGTTTCGTGGTTTGTCTTAGCTTGATTGGTAGGTTTTGTCTTTAGACAGATAGTTCAAAGTAAAAATGTATTTTTAACTTATAACTTAGTTTGTTATTTTTGTTCACATAACATAATCAGCATATGATGTATTATGTATTATGTGTTTTTTAATTCAAGTAAATTATTTCACTACAGATAAACTAATCAGGATTTGGGGCACCCCGACTCGGACAGGTTAGGTTCGAAGGGGATGGCGGGGTCTAGTGAGCGAGTGAACAAAGACCCCGCCAGCCCCGCCCGTCGTGGTAATTTTTTTTAACCCCCCAGAAACAGGGTCCCCGCGAAGTGGGGGCCCATCGACTACTCATTATTATTGCTTGGAAACAAATTTAGCTTCAATGTTTATAGGTATTTCGATGTTACTTTTGTAGATACTTAAAAAGCTTTATGATAAATAGCGGTGCGTCACGAATATAAATTGTTGCTTATTTAGTTATATTTTGAGTTGAGTATTTTGCTGTGCTATCAGTAATTTTGATTGGAATTCGGATTATTTTTGGATACAAAAAGTTATTTTTATGATTTGTTTTTAAATACTACCCATTGATATTTACCCGACTGAGGAGGGTAATGAGTTTATTTTTAATTTTTGTTGCTAGTAATCGTCTACCAAATGGACCGCGCCAGTAAATAATTTTATAAACAGACCCCCAATGAAACTAATCATGATCCCTATTTTAGACAGATAAAAACAGCACAAGGCATGGCTTGGCTTTAAATTAGAACTTTTTTTTTACATTACATTTTCTCTTAGTTAAATGGGAAGGAATTTCTTAAAAAATAAGCAGTAAGTACCTTTGTATTCAAATTATAATTATGTCGTATCTCTATTTGTATTTTACTGTGTGTCGTACATCCATAATAATATTATAAATGTGAAAGTAACTCTGTCTGTCTATCTGTCTGTCTGTCTGTATGTTACGTTTTCACGCCTAAACAGCTGAACCGATCGTCATGAAATTTGGAAGGACATAGGTTACTTTTTTACGCGATAACCGACATCTACGCGGGCGGAGCCGCGGGCAAAAGCTAGTAAATCATAAAATAAATAAATAAACATTCAAATAATGATGACGTGTTTTCAAAATAATCAATGCCAGCTATGTAATCTTTTGACCACAATGTTTATTACTCGCACCAAAAGGAAAAACAAAAAAAAACAAAAAAAAACAAAGTTGCAAAAACCCCACACTTTGACGACGTGAGCTATCAAAATTTGACTTTCCTAATAAATTTGTTATATTTATCCTTATGGCTTATACCCCATTATTTTGAAAGTAGCTGATTTTGAGTCGGAATTTAATTACTTTTAACGATTTTATTACTATCTGATATGAAAGTAGAAACGATTAATTGACTGCAGATAACCTTATGTGAAGGATAAGCTTTCTAAGCGTTACGTAAAAGTATGCAGAGACTTAAAGTCGAATTATTAATTCACTGGAGGAAACTGACAGATGCTAGCTGTCACATTTTTAAATAATAGGGAAATAAGTATTGTATTCTAGCCTTTTACACGTATTAAATACATATGTTATACATTTATTTTACACTTTATAAATCAATTAAACTAAACGATCAACATTACAATAAATATGACCATTTTATTACGCAAAGTGACAGCTAGCACATGTTAGATTATTTGTTTTATTATTAATTAATTATTCGATTTTATATAAAATTCACACTACTTACATATTAAAGGCACATAAATTAACTGTATCAACTGTTGGATCTGAATGGTGACACATTTTGGGCAGAAGGACCAAAAAATCAAACTTACTCATAGCTGTTCCAAACCGAACTTCCGCCATGACTACCAATCTCAGCGGGGACCAGCCTTCGCCGCGGGAGATATTATAGTGCACAGGTGTGTGCACAGACACAGGAGTACTCTCTCTTCCCTTACTCTCATAGTCCGATGGGACGCACACCGACACGACTGGAGAGAGATCAGGCGCAGGGCCAAAGGCTTAACGTGCTTTTCGAGGAAAGGACTTCCAAACTTCGGGCTGTTACTAAGAAATTCCTAATGGAAAAACCCAATAACACTTTGCCCGACCTGGGAATCGAACCCAGGACCCCACGCTCAGCAATCACGCTTGAGACCAAGGGGGAGATATATGCCAGTGGGTTAAAGTGGTTAGCTTGCGTGTTCTGTACTGAGCTCAAGCAACGCGTTGTACGTCCAGCCAGTAATAGGACTCACCCATCCAGGAGCGCTGTCCCAAATAAGACGCATTATTGATTTATTATACAAAATAAAAGGTATTTTAATAAAACACGTATACTAAAAGATCAATAATTAAATTATCTTTAAAAAGGTGAGGGTTTCCGAAAAATACGCTGAATAGATTTTGCGTGATTCTCAGTTTTTTATCCGCGTTAGACATAACTTTACCAATTAATTTCACTATGTTCTATAAACATAATCTAAAATGTTTATATATTAAGTTATTAAGAAAATGCCTTAATTTGACATATATTTTTTCCAAATCATTACCACTACTCGTTTCGTGATCTTCAGTATAAAATCATTAAAAGTTGATTATTGTCGCCTCAAAGGCACAAATTACCTGTATCAACTGTTGGTACTGAAGGCGACACATTTTGGGCGGAAGGACCAAAAAAATCGAAACTTACACATACTGTTCACGAAGTCATCCTACCCTTAACCATCACACTAGTTTACGTAAGATATTAAAAAGTCTCATTATGTGAGATACACTTCACTTGTCCACGCAAGTCCTCACAAGTGACAGTGCTTTGGTCGACGTCGTGCATGAGTCTATTGTTGACCTTCTATTACTTCAAGCTGTAGTTGTGATAAAAGGGTAAGTTCATTTTTTTTCTGTTTGTACTTATTATTTATTTAAACTTCTTGCAGACAATAAGGTACGAAGGCGGACTTCGTACCTTAAACCCTTCGCATTTCCAAGTAACTTTTTTATGATGGATAGACTAGCCACTAAAAAAGCCAGAAATCGCAAAATACGTTTCCCAAAACAGTCTAAACGTTCTAAACTCTTGTAGGAAAATAGTATACATTAGTTAGCAACTCGTAAAGCATTTAACTGTTAGCAATTCTGGTTGTGCAAGTAAAATAAATTTAATAAATCATTCAGTCATTTATTAGGTTTTGTTGATAAAACAATCAATACTTTTCAATATAGATTCCTCCATGTTTTTTTTTTTACCAAGCTCTGTTACCGTTCGTTTCTCGCTCATCTCCAGTATCTAATAAACGATCATAACGATCATCTTACTTCAACGTGACTATATCAAGTTTTTCCTGCCAAGTTTTATCCTTATGAAATCATAGGAAATACCACCTTGCTCTTTGTAGAGGTACTTAACATTAATTTTATGATGTAATAAATAAATGATGAATCAATTTTTGTGTTTTCTTAAGATAATTTTAGATGTAGGCGTTGAGTGTTGTTTCTGTGTTTATTTGGTTTTAAAGTTCATGTAAATATCAACTAGATTAACTATAGCATCAACCATCCGGGTGCCTATGTGGTGTGTTTGGCGATATTTTAGTATCTTCTTTTTTAGGGTTCCGTACCTCAAAAGGAAAAAAACGGAACCCTTATAGGATCACTCGTGTGTCTGTCTGTCACAGCTAATTTGCTCTGAATGTAATAGACCGATTAAGTTAAAATTTGGTATACATATCAATTTGAGTGATCCAAACACGGACGTGAACCATAAATAAATGAATTTAGAATATTGGGGTCAGCCTTGGGGGGCAAATAAGAAGAAAAAAAAAAGGTTTTGCAAACTGTGTACCGTGTGACATATCAAATGAAAGGGCTTACTGGGTCGAGGGTTTTAAATATATATTTTTTTATAACTTTATTATAATTTGTTTGGAAGTTATAAGTGAAAATAGACGAAAATTGACCATTCCCCCCTTATCTCCGAAACTAATGAGCCTAACATTTGAAAAAAAAAAAAAAAAAAAAAACAGTTCCGTACCTACTTATAGATTATAGGAAAATCCATAAGAAGTCTATGGTCTTAAAATAACATGGTAAATCTCTCGATATTGTGCGTACAAACTTACATTTGCAGTTGGAATGTATGGGAGACTATGTTTACCAACTACAATTATAAGTTTGTTCTTAGGATAAATTCTTCCCAAGTTCAGAAACCCTTGGGTGCGTGGTCCGACACGCACTTGGTCGGTTTTTTTTCGTGTGGTTAGTGACTAACCTGGTGTCAGAGTTTTTATGGCGCCCACCATGTGTAGCCAACTCAGATGCTCATCATCTGAATTGGTTACACATGCCGTCGAGAAATATCTCTCAGGCATGCCGGTTCCCTCACGATGTTTTTCTTCACCGTTTTTTAAGCAAGTGATAATTATACAATACGCACATGAATCCGAAAAGTCAGAGGTGCGTGCCTTGGGTTCGAACCCGAGACCTATTGACTTGGCAGTCCGACGGTCACACCACTAGGCTATCACATGCATTTGAGCATAATCAGATGGGACTCAGGTCTCCCCTCTTCGAGAGGGAGTGGGTTCTAATCTACCACGCGGGCCCAGTGCGGGTTGGTAAATGTTACATGTCTTCGAATTTTTGGTCCTAGAACATGCCAGTTTCCTTACGATGTTTTCCTTCACCGTTTTAAAAGCAATGGTGATGAATTCACATAAAGTGAAGCGCTTGCTTGGGTTTGAATCTACGACATACAACTCGTGAGCCTTTATATCGATATTTTATCACGACCGTATAATTATTGCAGCCCATTAAGAAGCACATATTCTGCGATAGATAGTTAGTAAGACGCAGACATATGCCAGTAACCTTGTGTGTTCTGTAGGTACTGAGCTCACGCAACGCATCGTATGCGTCCAGCCAGTAATAGGACTCGCCCATCCAGGAGCGCTGTTCCAAATAAGACGCAATATTAATTTATTATACATAAAACAAAGGGTATTTTAATAAAATATGTATACTTAAAGATCAATAGTTAAATTATCTTTGAAAAAGTGAAGATTTCAGAAAAATACGAATGTTAGATTTTGCGTGATTCTCAGTTTTTTATCCGCGTTGAACATAATTTTACAAATTAATTTAAATATGTTAAATAAACAAAATCTCAAATATTCATATATTAAGTTATTAAGCAAAAGCTCTATTTAACATATATATTTTCTAAATCATTAAAACTACTCGTTTAGATGTGATCTTTAGTATAAAATCATTAAAAGTCGGTTATCGACACCTTAACAGGCAGAAAGAGTTTCTGAAAGAAACAGCAAAAATACTAGTACTTATTATTATTTTGGATTGGTCTTTCGAGACGAATAAAATTACGTGGTCCTTATAAGCGAATAACACAGTTCTACGTAACATTTTAATCCTATTCTACTAATATTATAAACGCGAAAGTTTGTGAGGATGGATGGATGTTTATTACTCAATCACGAAAAAAAGGGCAGAACGGATTTGGATGAAATTTGGCACACAGTTTATAGCCTGGATTAACACATAGGGTATACTTTTAAGACCGATATTCCCTCGGAATCGAGACTTATGCATTTATTCAACAACATAAAAGCAAAGAAAAAAACCAATCAGCAAATAATTGTTTCTGGAAATTAAGATAGATACTTTATGGTATGCATCGTTCTGACTTGTTCTCCTATAGGATTACAACGGAGAATCCTGGATTAAAGCTCGGATTTAATTATTTTAGTGCCAAAGAGGCGATCCGATTCGATTTGCCTTTGGCTTAATGGAACTGAGAATTGATTTGAACCGTTAACAATTTGGGCCGTTGAAAGTGGTCTTTGGATATTACGAGTATTGCGTTTACTGTGTGCACTTTTCCAAATACCACTATTATTTTCAGTAGATTTAACATCGTTTTCTTTGTGGTTAAGCTTTTAACCAACCTCGTTTGTCTCGAGAGGTCTGCCAATATAAAAAAAAAAACTGTGATCGCCATCATCATTTTCATGATTGTTTTATTTCAGCCTGTACTGTGATTATTATTTCATTAGCAACAATTTTGTTTTTTTTGTTTCGTAATCTTGATCTTGCAACGATGTCGTGCAAGATATACCTCATCGTCCTCATCTGAGACTGTGTAGGTTTAAGACATCCTTTCTGGGGGATACCCTACTGCGGAAAAGTACTCACAATATTATGACGATTGTTTTTATATAGGTACTGTAAAGGTTGCATGCCAAAGGCAACCTTATGTTCAATACAAAAAATAGTTTCATTCGAACATTCAAGCAAATAAAATAATTAGGTTTATGTGTAAAAAAAAAAAAAGGACAGTGCAAAGATAAATGCGTATGGCTATGCACGTTCCTCTGAGTTAATTTGTAAAACATAAAATATATAATTTAATCCAAATTTATCTTTTTATTCTACGCCCCCCTCCCACCTACATTTTTGCAATTTCGTTAGCTCATCTATGAGTAAATACTTACCGCAATAATAATAATTGATTTTCCAGATGACTTATTGATTCTAAGTATTGACTGTAGGTCATTAATTTGTCTTGTATTCAGAGATTCATGATGTTTTATACCATAATTTATGTGATTAAATCCGGTTAGCTGTTATTACGGCGTGTATTTTTAGTCTCCATACCCAGTACCAATTAATATTATTATTTTAACAATTTGTAGGTAGTCTTGGTTAATTCTTGTCAATTAATAAAACGCAAATCTTTGGATTGTGTACACGGCCACATAATAAGCTATAGGCCATATATAGCATTTCTCGCATTACTATTTATTTATTGATTTAACAATTTATGTACACACATATAAACAGACAAGAAGAAAGGAACAGAAAAATACGTACAAAGATGATGCTTATTTCTAATGAAATCTCTTCCAGCATACCTGCGATAGGAAAGTAGATACAGAGATGTAGACAACGTAAGAGTAGAAGAGAAAAAAAAAAATACATAAAATCAAAATAGCTATACACTAATATAAATATATAAACATACAATAAGAGAATATACTAACATACATACTTCTAAAATAAATATCACTCAAATATATACTTAGAACTACAATGTAGTGGAAAATAATAAATACATAATAATATGCAACTATGACGAAGTAGAAAGATAGTGATCTTTTACTCTTCTTTTAAAGGCTGCAACAGTTTGGCAGTCCCTAATGTCAGGTGGCAGTGAATTCCACAACCGAGCCACGTGCACAGTGAATGAGTAGGAGTAGAAGTCAGATGAGTGGGGAGTCTAAGGAGATTTCTAAGATGCGCTCACGATCGTAGGTAAAGTGTTGTCGCAGATAGGATGGCGTAGGTATTATATAGGATTTTTGTATAGTGAGAGGTCAGCTTATACTGGAAATGTATAGCTTGTTATGTAGCCGTGTGAATCTACAATTTAATGTAGTTTTATTTTGACTTCTTGCTACAAACCTCATTTCACCGTTCTAATTTTCTAACTGATTTTCTCTCAAGATCATCTTTTTGGTTACGAATAATTACCTAATTAGGTATGTATTATTTTTGAAAAACTCAATGAAGACATACCATGTACCTAGGTACCTATATACTCATTTAGTACTTACTCCACCTTTGCAAACACCTTGGTGTCTACTAAGACACCTAAGTACAATAATTTATAATAAACATCGACAGTGATTAATATTAGGGAAAATCATGGTATTTTTTGTCAATAAATTATAAAACTGGTAGGTTTACGCATTAGGAAAAATCCTTTTAAAATACTAGTACCTATAAAAATTGCTCTTAACACATTTTATGTTTATGAATAAATTAAAAAAAAAAACCTATTTGCGTATAAAGGACCACATTATTTTCCTATCGCCTCGAGGACCAATAAAATTACAATTTGTATTAAACCATTGATGTATTAAAAGCGGTAGATACGGGACTTAGCAAAAGCACCTGGTCCTATCAAACTAAGTGATGGCCCGTAGTTGGCACTCAGTCGCGCACGAGATATCGTTGATCAAACAGCTCCATAATTACGGTTTTTTGTGTGATAAATACGCATCAAAATGACTTCTTGTGCAGCTAAACAGTGTTTTAATAATACAAGGAAGAAAAATAAGACACACGGGATTACTTACCACTCGTAAGTACAGCCAAAAATGCTAATTTGTTGAAAGTTATAATAATATTTAATGTTTGCTTCGCCATGTTTGTGCTACCACATGAAATGTCATTCATAATCGTAAACATTCGGCCAACATTCGGCAGTTAACGCGATTTCGCTCGCACGATAGCGCCGTCTCCTAACTCTGTTCTTGTCTACCGGTAACTGTTGATTTGCGACTGTGATCACACTGATCACAGATGTGTGAGTTTTGGTGCATGTAGTCGTGCGCCGAGCCCAGGTTTACTGATTGCGATGTTGATGTTAGCGCGTAACATATCTTCCTCGTTTTAATATATCAATGTTGTAAACTAATAATTTGTAAAGCCACCGTCGCTCGGTCCCTTGCCATCCTCCCTCCGACTCTGCCCTAAGCCGAGATTCGTACCTCACATGGGGTGCCCTTAGCGCGCAGTCGTTTAGTTTATAAGTTTTTATGCCCTGGCTGGAGGCATTAAGTTTCGTTAGGAGCTTAAGGCAACCATTAGAAAGTGCGGTTAAAGAGTCTCAACCTCTCAAGGTGATGAGATGCACTAGTAAAAAAAAAACAAGTTTCTATTTTCGATACACGTGAACTTCTACTGTGATATTGTGAATATAACATGGAATAAATTGCTCATAAAATCAAAATTCAAGGTTTTGGGAAATTTCAATCTATCTAGCCGTTTCCCAACTAAGTTCAGCTTCCAGTCTAACCGGGTGCAGCTGAATACCAGTATTTAACATGGAGCCTATCTGACCTTCACTATTCAGTTACTGGGCAATACGAGACGCCTTGGTAATACTGGTTGTCAGACTTTCTAGCTTTTGATACCAGTAACGACTATAAAAGATCCATGAATGACAGCCGGGACCAACGGCTTAACATGCTTACCGAGGCACGGAGGAGTCTCGATATGTAATGGATGGTCACCATCTAAGGGCCGACTTCAGCAAGCATTGCTTAACCTTGAAGATCGACCATTAAATCATTAAGATGGAAGAAATTTGCCAAAAACTCACCACTTTTCACTGGTAAAGTAGTTTATTTAGCACTAGCTTTTGCCTGCGGCTCCGCCCGCGTGGATGTCGGTTATCACGTAAAAAGTAGCCTATGTCCTTCTCCATATCTCAGGCTATATCTCTGGCAAATTTCATGACGATCGGTTCAGCGGTTTAGGCGTGAAAACGTAACAGACAGACAGAGATACTTTCACATCTATTTATAAATACTAGCTTTTGCCCGCAGCTCCGCCCGCGTGGGTGTCAGTTATCGCGTAAAAAAGTAGTATGTGTCCTTCTCCATATCCCAGGCTATATCTCTGTCAAATTTCATGACGATCCGTTCAGCGGTTTAGGCGGGAATAAGTAACTGACAGACAGAGTTACTTTCATATTTATACATATATTAGCATGAATTTTGTTGAGGCCTAGTTAAAAGGATAATTTGCAATACTCAAGTTAAATATTTATTTACATGTAAGTGATACGGCGTGTAATAAATACTTCAAGAATGTGACCTGTTTCGTAAACTCAGTAGGTAGCTAAAAACATGTTCTTAATTAAATCCGGCGCCGAGACGTAGCGATTTCGTAACTGATACGGATTTGTTAGTGTTTCAGTTTGAGCATAGTTTTGAGAAAGCTGGGTACACGTTGTGTGTGTTTAAGTCGAGGTATAAAATAAGAGGAAGTTAATTTAGCGGCCATCTCTAATAACGGGTGTAAAATACCCTTAACGAAGCCGAGAGTCACTTATTCTTCTCGTTATTATGTTTTTAGAAGTGAAAACTTCTTTAGAGCCTTATCACATTGGCGATTTGCGAGCGTGATTCCAGCGAGGTGATTGCTCAACGCGCTCGATGCGGGTGCGTCGCGAGCACGCCACGTGAACGCAACGTGTTCGCCGCGTTTGCGGAACGAGAGCGATTGACGTGACTGTACAAGAGAGAGTGAGACAAGCGAGTGTACAATTTTGTAAAAACACGGAGATCACGTCGCGTAGTTGCGGCTATCTCGTTTCGCACCCGCGGCGAGTTCGCTGCGCTTTTGCCTCGCTTTGAAATCGCTCGCATATCGCTAGTGTGATAATGCCCTTAGGCGCGTTGAGCGAGATTTGGTAGGGGAAAACTTATGGGTTCGCGATCGTCACCGAACACTTTCCATGGGTTATATTGTATACTGTGTATATATGTGTACTTTTTGGGTGAACAAAAATCATGGAAATCGTGTCATCGTCATCGAACGCTTTCCATGAGATATATGTATAGTGTGTATGTATGTGTAATTTTTGGGTGAACAAAAATCATGGAATTCGCGTCATTGTCACCGAACGCTTTCCATGAGCTATATGTATAAAAGAACAGTTATCCCAAAGTTTTGTGTTTTCACTTGACAGTCCATATGACTGCGATTTTTTTTTGTTTTTTGTTCAGAAGCATATCTGCTAACCTCAATGTTGCGGGTAAAATCTTACCTGTACCCAAAGATATTACTCGTATAAGTAAAAAGAGGTAGATAGGTTACCATTCGATTTTCAAAATTGGCACAGTAACGCACACATTAATAGCGTAATATTGTAATGCACGCTTCCGACGACGTTGGCGTGACACTAAGTTAAGGTTTGCTAATTAGGCAAGTTTTAACGTGCGATAACGAGTTAGGTTAGGTTACAAGTAAGGGTAAGGGTAGGGGCTAGGGTACTACGCGCGAGCCATTATGGTCGCAGTAACTAAGCTAGGGCATCCCGAGCTAATGTGTTAGGTTATGTTAGAACTGCGACCAAATGCGCGCGAGCCGAGCGAGCGCTTATATCCAAGTTGGTCGCAGTTACTTGACTCTTTAATATTTTGATTAAAACAAAACAGGACACTGACCGACCTAGACGACCCCACGACTCTCCTCCAGGAGAGCAGTAGGGAAATAAGTACAGTAGATCGCAAACAACACACGACCGTCATTCTGACCTCGCCGCCGAGGCCCCGCGCGAAATGCTCGACTAAATAGTCCTCCCCGACCCTTGCCCGTACCTAAGCGAAGCGTCAGCATGCGCTATAGCTGAGCCTAGAGCTTTAAATTCCCCCGATAATAATCATAACCTTGATTTTATCCAGCCACCGTCGGTCCCTTGCCATCCTCCCTCTGACTCTGCCCTAAGCCGAGGTTCGTACCCCACAGGGGGTGCCCTTAACGCGCAGTCGTTTAGTTTATAAGTTTTTATGCCCTGGCTAGAGGCGTTAAGTTTTTAGGAGCTTAAGGCAACCACAGGAAAGATCGGTTAAAGAGTCTCAACCTCTCATAGTTAACTCTGAGAAGCCCTAGCAAAAAAAAAAAAACAGGAATTATTTGAGGTTTACAAAAAGAGGCGTGTTCATTGTATCAATAAACACCACTAATATTTTTAGGAAAGAAAAATGTGAATTATTTGAGATTCGTTTAAATACACCCTTTCTTGTATTTGTCGAACTAAGTTCATCTAAAACGTAAGTATTACCAGTATATTTATTTACCTAACATACTATCTAAGTATTGCGGTTCGATAAAATTTGCTGATTCATCCGGTCAAGGCCAGATCTGTAACTCATTTCATCACAAAAAACTATTTATGATAAACGAGGCTCCAAGGACCACGATGAATATTAAGATTAATATTATAACGGTACGAGCACCATGTACCTACCAATCTAATTTTTAATTCTTATAAACTATTGTAATGTGGTCATTTTAGTCTAGCTGCATCATCTTCCCATATAATTATACTAGCTTTTGCCCGCGACTCCGCCCGCGTGGATGTCGGTTATCGCGTAAATAAGTAGCCTATGTCCTTCTCGATATCCCAGGCTATATCTCTGTCAAATTTCATGACGATCGGTTCAGCGGTTTAGGCGTGAAAACGTAACATACAGACAGACAGACAGACGGACAGACAGACAGACAGAGTTACTTTCAAATTTATAATATTACTAGCTGTTGCCAGCGGCTCCGCCCGCGTGGATGTCGGTTATCGCGTAAAAAAGTAGCCTATGTCCTTCTCTATATCCCAGGCTATATCTCTGCCAAATTTCATGACGATCGGTTCAGTGGTTTAGGCGTGAAAACGTAACATACAGACAGACAGACAGATAGATAGAGTAACTTTCACATTTATAATGTTAGTATGGATGAATAATGTATAAAAATATTATAAAACATTTTAAAAGTGTAACGGTGGAGTTTCTTGCCCATTCTTCTCTTTAAGAAGCTTTATGTGCATAATACATTCCTATTAAACTTACAGATAATAAAAAAATCTCGATGTTTTGTCAAGTCGTAAAAACCACGCGTAGCAGGTGCGGGTCGCTAGTGAAATGATTAAACTTATTTCCAAAGGAACTTACTAAGAACCATATTAGTAAGTTCCTTTGGGTATATCTGGTCCGTTTGTTCCGAGTTCCAGTCACTTCCACTTTAAGTTGTATAATGTAATGTCCTGTAGGATTCAACCGATATTGTGAGGAAACCGGCATGTTCTAGGACCAAAATTTCGATGATATATTGTGACTTGATATGAAATCCACCAAGCCGTACATGGGTCACCTGGTGGATTATTTATTATTATTTTATTTAATTAAATAAATAAAGAAACAATATTTATCCATAACCATACTAATATTATAAATGTGAAAGTAACTCTGTCTGTCTGTCAAAAGCTAGTTCAAATATAAATATGCACATGTACACCATTTCCTCCCGTGGGTGTCGTAAACGGCGACTAAGGGACTTACTAGAGAATGGGCAGCAGCGTTCTCTATGCATTTTTAACACCATACTGCGGTCGCCAACCCGCCTGCCAAGCGTGGCGATTATGGCAATCCCCCCTAATTGGGAGAGACTTACGTCCAGCAGTGGACGTCTTTCGTCTGAAATGATGATGATGATAGCCTGGGATATGGAGAAGGACATAGGCTACTTTTTTACGCGACAACCGGGTATTGCTACTTTAAATATAAATATGCACATGTTTTTATTTTATTATTTTTTATTTTACACACATTACAAACTATTATATTAATATACCTAATGCCGTATTATGCCACCATAATACGGCATTACATTAATAGTTTGTACTATATGATCAATTTTATCGACTAATCCACATTAATTGTCGATAAAATTGATCATATTGCTTCGCCGTAACGGGTCGGACACCGGTGACCAGACACACACTGTATACAGGGTGGATTTTTGTGATGGGGTAGTAAGGGCAGGTACATTAATCGTTGTAGCTACAGGAAAACGGTCTTAGGAGACATATTTTTTAGAAAATTTTTGATACGCATTCATAGATTTTGAAAAAAAAAAAAAAAAAAAAAACTGCTAGTATATGTGGGCCATTTTCACAAAAACTTTTTTTGATGCCAATCGATCCTGTTTCATATAAGGATCGAAAAACTCTATTAGACTAACTGAGGTTTGATTCTAGAAAAGTCAGAAATCGCAAAAAAAAAATTCCCATACATTTCGTAGGAAATGAGACTCCCAACTTTCTTTTAAAATGTGGATAGACTGGCCGCTAAATATAAGATTAATTTTACTTAGGTAGTATTAAATCCTACTGACATTACACATTTCTGTCGGATGAATTTAATCTGTCACCGTAAGATTGTGAGCACCATTAGTTTATAATCTACTAGCGTTTTCCCGCGGCTTCACTCGCGTTAATTTAGAATTTGACAATCAATTCGGGTTGTACTCTGTTTGCTCTGTAAAACAACTCTCAACACATTACTAAAGTTTCTATAATAATTCAACCATGATTTTAATTGTATTTTATAATATGTTTTGATTTGTATTTTAATGGTAGTTTGATGGTATTTTTGATTGTTACATAACTCAAAAAAAACTCAAAACTCAAAGCATTTATTTCAAATAAACCAATTACAGGCACTTTTGAATTGTCAAGGGGTCGGTCAGTCAGAAAGATGAAGCTAGTTGCCCATTCCAAAGCGTAGTAGGTTCCTATGGAGAAGAACGGACAAGAAACTCCATGGACACTCTTTTAAAACAAAATATTGTTACAAAATATGGGTTACATCATTCATGTTGAAGTTATACATGTGAGAACAATGTAGAAAGACGTGCACGTTAGAAGCGTCCGTAATAGAAACAATTCAAAAATTAAAATAAGCCGTGGCAGCTAATAGATGACCAGTCCCAACTGACGGCGCCCGTTCACGAACATGACGCATGGATCAGCACCATTTAGCTCAACCATTTTGAAGGGAACTTAATGATCCAACACACACGCCACCACCAGCGAGACATTTGAGTGAGCATGACATACTCTCAGCCGCCAGGGCACATTCAAGTCAATAAAAGACATATATTATCCGGTAAATGGTAGCTCTATAGTACATAGTACTCACACCTGTGCTATGCAATTATATAATTCAAGGACATAAACCTTTGTATTATAATAGACATGCCCCTTTGTTCCAGTAAACTGTAAATATGCTTAACATATCGTCAGATTCTTATACTGAACGTTTGAGGTGATTGGACTAAAAGTAACTGAATCATTATTCTTTTATTTGAATTAAAGCGTCTATTAGGTACGCTACTAAGTATGTTGAACTGCAATTGTTTTCTACCCGTATTTAATTTCTACGCAAGCAAACTTCGTCCATCTGATTAAAAAAAACCGGCCAAGTGCATATCGGAGAACGCACAATGAAGCGTTCAGTGGTTGGGATGAATTTATCCCAAGAATAAACTTAACATTTTGTTGAAAAACATGTTCTCCCATACAGAATGTATTGGAGAACATGTTTTTCCATACAGAATGTATTGGAGAACATGTTTTTCAACTGCAAATTTAAGTTGGTCGACTATTCTCTTACTCTCTTACTCTCTATCGGATTAATGCACTTGCACTTGCAGCGCACAGACGTGTTCGTTAGCAATATTTAATCAATAATTTATTTAATAATAGTGACCTCCTTTAGTGCATTACTGTCGTAATGCATATGTAAAATTTTGCTTAGTGTGTAGTTTTGTTAATAATGGACATAAAATAGTGAACTTGTAATAAAACAAAATGGATAACAGCCCCTTTAATCCAAGGGGCCCAGTGCAACCCTCCGCCTCACCATCGAAGACGACGACGCCAAACCCAGCCCTCAAGCCGGCCACGGCTGATGTTATTTCGACGCCCGAGATTCAAAAATGGATGTCGGCCATCGAGCAGCACCTACACGAAGTTTGCTCTATTGCCGCGGAAGGAAAACTGAACTCGGAGCAGAAATTGAAAATTTCTACCCTATGCCGTAAAGTAGGTTCTGGCACCTCACAAATGGCAGTCCTATATCAGTCGCTCAAGCAGAAAGCTATTCATGCATATAACATGGTTGATGAACTCCAAGAAAAACGAGACCTGACGGAACATATTTCAGACCTCAAGCAGACGATAAAGGACTCTGGTTCTGCGGGAAATGCTTCTTTTGCCGATATGGTGAAAAAGGGATCAAATGATTTTGTACGACCCAATAACCTAAGCTCTGTTGCCATTTATCCTAATGATAAATTTAAATCAAGTGACGAAACGAAAGAACTCGTCCAAAAGATCATACGGCCCGAGCAAATGAAGCTGCACGTTCGTGGTGTCCGGAAAACCAAAAATGGAGGTGTAATTATCAGTACCGAGACAAAACATGACGCTGATAAACTGAAGCACGCAGTCCAGCTCTCCACATCTGGACTTACCGCTGACGAACCCAGCAAGCGCAGACCTCGGATCGTGGTTGTAGGAGTGCCGACTGCCTTGTCTGAAAACGAGGTGTTTAGGTGCATTTTCGAACAAAACGTAGCCGACAAGTTACCAGCGATGTCCTTGGAATCCTTCTTGACCTTGATAAAACTTAGCCACAAATCGGGGAAGAGAGATGCTACGACCTGTAACTACGTTGTTGAAGTTTCAGCCAATATACGTAAAGCCCTTATCCCTCAATCAAGGCTTTTTGTTAATTGGACGTCCTGTCCTGTCAGGGACTTTACATTAGTAACAAGGTGTTATAAATGCCAGCAATATGGCCATGCAGCAAAAACTTGCCGAGAGGTCATTTCTACGTGTGGTCACTGTGGTGACGCAGGCCATTCGGTGTCCGAATGTGCGAAGAAAGCCGATATCCCAAAATGTGCAAGTTGCTCACGCTTTAAAAAGCCCAGTGATCACAAAACGGGAGACGCTGAATGCCCTGCAAGGAAAATAGCAGAGTACAGGTATATTAACTCCATCGATTATGAGGGCACCTAGTGCGTCATACTCGAGGCCAGACTTCCGTTTTGCTTGTTGCTGACTCAACAATATACCTGACCACTGCGATGTCCTACTTACCATCGATTTGTTGCTGGCTAATCAAATTAGCTGATCGCTTCAAAAAATGCCTTTAAAGTGATTTATGCAATATTTGTTTCAACCTATTATAATTATTAATACTGCAGACGCAATCATAATCGTGTAACTAAGTGCTAACAACTTTTTCCGTAAATAATATAGAAATTAACTACATGTTTAAGACCTTAATTATTAGTATTTAAGTATATATTAACATAATTAACTAACTATTGCACTATTCATAAAACTTATGTCAAATATTTGTTAAGAAATCAGTTGTCCTAATAGTAATTGTAAGAACTCATGTCGCCTGTGATACAGGTTTAACCTAGTACAGGCATCATACTTTGTAATACCTACATTATTTCTAAGATTTATACTGTATATTTCCAATTTTTATTTTTGAATAAATTTTATTATTATTATTATTATTTTTATGTTTTTGACATATCTCGGGACCATGTGGTCCCGGGCCTTTGGAAGGCGTACGAGGGGCCGAAGCCAACTCGCAGAGGCCCGTTAGACGCTTTTTAATTAAATGAGGCACCAACCGACGATTATCCCTGTACGCACTATGCAAGTGCACCCAAGGACAACCCCCGGTTGGTGTAGGACTATTGCAGGATATGGAAAACAAAGATATTGGACTATGGGTTTGGGTGGTTAAAATGGACTGGTTACCTATGGTTAACTATGGAAGGACTATGGCCCCTGCCTGATCAATGTTTTATTATACACGGATAAAATGGCAGGGGGTGACTTGCACACTCAATAATGGGCCCCCGAAAACGGTCGCTAGCACATAGTGACGTAGCGACAAGGGAGCAACATGTCCTGAGGTGCTCGAGGAGTGGAGAGGTATTCCAAGGCTCTCAGAACAATCCCAGAGCCCGGAAGATGGTCAAGATCCCTACAAGCACTTACTGGAATACTTCCTTCCTCCGAGCACGTTTGCTCTTGCGAATCTCCACTCAAGCCGGCCAATAAAGGCAAGAATGAGGTGGGAGCTCAGTTCCTCGTCAGTGTTCACTCCAGCCGGCCAATAAAGGCAAGCCAGAGATGAGGAACATGACTTCTCCCGGGAGATAGGGTCCGTGGGGTCGCAACTGCCCAACAGCTCGCCACATGCTGCCCTGCGGGTTTCTGTATCTCTCTTGGTCTGGCTCCTCACCCTAGACATGTTCCGGCAAAGTAAACTCTACCGGCACAGACCTAGAGTTCGGAGCGCTCAAGCCCCACCACGACGTCAACGTAGAGATACGGCGGTGGGGTTATTATTATTATTATTACTCGGTAACATGTAAAGCCTACTTAGCTGTGATATTCCTTTTAACTTCGTTATATTACTACTGCTGTGATTTTTTTCTTTTTTGAAGTCGGTTAAAAAGAAAGATGTTATTGGACAACTTCTTAGTTATATAGTTACTTAGCAGTTTAAGTTATATTAATAGTTATTTATGCAACTGTTTTATAATAAGGGGCATTAAAACACGAATGTGTGTTATCACATGAGTGTTTTAATACCTAATTATTACAGTTGCATACAAGACTTTATCCACACCCATGACATGAATCCTCTATAAAAGGTTCTGAAACAGTTTTTGCAATACTAATATCGAACAAAAATGGCGGGATACGACGCTATGGTATAGTATAAGTGAAACGCGCGTGCGTGACAATGTTCTTTTTTTGAAATTCATAAAGATACCACGAATTGAGTAGTGAGAATGGAAGGGAGGATGATGATGCCTTCCTTACTCATCAAACAGATGAGTAAGGAAGGGATCATCATCCTCGTAAATGCAAAGGAGTTGCATTATGAAATTCAGTACAACATTATAACTCCCGTTTGGATGCTATTATGGTTACTATGACACTGGGTGTTTTAATGTTGGCAATAAGCTAAATGTTTCAGAAACTTTTATAGAGGATTTATAGCATGGGCGTAGATAAAATTACTTATTAGCTAATAGGCTAGATTGTAATGTGAATAAAGTAACGAACTTTATATAAAAATAAAAATCAAGTATTTCTAAATTGCGTTCGAGAGTGACTGAAAATTAAGTACATCGCCTTAAAATCAACGAGTGCACTTCACTGAACGGCATTCCATTACAACCCAGAAATAGATTACGATGCCAACAAATCAATAACAATTGGAGAAATGTCAATCATTTGTCAGTATTGTAAGGCATTGAAATACAGCGGTGAATCTACTGGATTGTGTTGCATGTGCAGATGGGAAAGTAAAATTGCTACAGTTGGTGCCACCACCAGATCCATTACGCTCATTAGTTTCTGGGATGGGAAGTGATTCTACCTATGTCTTGAAAAACTGTAGTGATGGCCTCATACAGAGATGGCCCAAGCGTTGATCAAGACGTACGCAAGATGGGTGGGCGATTACAAACTTATATTAACTACTAGTTGACCCGGTGAACTTCGTATCACCTACAATCTATCCCATAAAAACCCATAAAATATAAGCACCGTATTTAATTTCGTAACCGACATAGCTCGAAGAATTGCCAAAATAAGAGGCAATGGGCATGCGAGCAATGTGGCTCGCAGAACAGATGGCCGTTGGGGCCGGAAGGTTCTGGAGTGGCGACCGCTTATTGGAAGACTTAGCGTTGGAAGGCCTCCCACAAGGTGGACCGATGACCTTGTTCAAGCCGCAGGAATCCACTGGATGCGGGAAGCACAGAACCGGTCGAAGTGGCGGTGGTTGGGGGAGGCCTATGTCCAGCAGCGGACGTCTTTCGGCTGAAATGATGATGATGATAATTTCGTATGCATTTAGTAAAAGGCTGTTGTTTTAACATTATAAACACACACTTTTTCAATTTTATTTATTTATTTGTATTTATAGTTATAGATAAAAATAATGTATAAAAAAGTTGTCCTTCAATCAGCTAATGGTTTGTTTTAGATAGATAGATAGTTAGAATACTCTTTATTATGTACACCATAAAAATTACATATATAAATGTAGAACTGTTACATAGGTGTCACAATGGGCGGTCTTATCGCTAAAAGCGATCTTTTACAGTATTTTTTTTTTTTTTTTTAATAAATAGTTATCTAGTCACCTTATGTAATGTTTTGTCGTTTGAGAAAAGCTCGCCACGTGCCTATCCATGTGATTTATTTGTCATAGTACGGGTTTCCACGAAATTAGAATGCGTTCGCAATGCAGACTTAGCATAGGAATGAGCGAATTACGTAAATTAAATACCCAATTGGAGATGGTTTCCGACTTTTTTGGAGTGTTTAGCATCTAACAATATATCAGTTGGTACCTAATTATGTAAACGAGATTAATGTTATTGGGAAGAAAGTGTTATTTATTGGGCTTCAATCTATTACATCAATTCGAAGATTTTTTTGAGTAATATGGGTAATGAAAACTGGTTTAGAAAACAAATTGTTGTATGTAAGATATTTTACACTGTTTAAAGATTTCAATTTTTTTATTATATGTTCCGTGTGGCGCCGGACGTAAAGAATACCACTCCATTTCCTCCCGTGCATGTCGTAAAAGGCGACTAAGGGACTTTCTATAGAATGGGCAGCAGCATTATCTATGCATTTTTAACACTATACTGCGATCGCCAACCCGCCTGCCAAGCGTGGATGGCCACGCTTGGCAGGCGAACCTCCCCCAATAGGGGAGAGGCCTATTTATTTATTTATTTGTAATAAGCACACCAACAGTACAGTCACTTACAATACAAATAAAAATAACATCTTAAGTTATCGTTATCGTAACCATGCAAATAACAGGTATCCATGACATTAGTATATGAATATTAGAGACACAAAAGAACAATAAAAAGTGTGTATATTAGACATAAATCTAGAACACTACAAAATAAACCAATTTGAGCTACAAAGAAGTGCGCCCGTCGCACTATTATGTCCAGCAGTAGACGTCTTTCGACTGAAATGATGATAATGATGAATATGTTTTAATAATTAACATTCATGTTGCATATTTAGTTGTATTGCTTTGAAAAGCTGAGGGTCCGTGGAAGTTTTTAAAATTACTTTGGAGTCATTGCCGTAATTATTGCACGAATCTTGTCGAGTAAACATTTTTATTTTTTATTAAAACTTTATGCACAAGTAAAAAAATACTTTAGAAAGGCGGACTTAATGCCTGAGGCATTTTCTACCAGTCAACCTTATCTAATTTTCCCTTCGAGCTAAATTTACGTCACTTTGGGTGATGTATAAACAGATAGTATTTTTTTTATTTTTTTTTATTCTCCTATGAGTTTGCTCTTGACTTTAGTCTAGGTCTGGATGACAGAGACAAAGTCTACGATGGAGTGAGCTTACCCAGAAGAAGCCTGTTCACTCTCACTTTGAATAGATCAGGGTTGTATGCGTTCGGAAACACAGACGCAGGCAGAGAGTTCCACTCCTTTGCTGTGCGCATTATAAAAGACGTTTGAAAACGCTTAGTGCGAGTTGGTGGAATATCAACTAGGTAGGGGTGGTATATAATTAAATATTGATCGTAGATCATAATTTAAGCACTTATAATAAATAAAAAAATACAAATAATGCGACATAGAATTTCCTTAAAAATATTAAAAACCGTCTAGCTCCTAAACTGTATATAATCGCTGAACATACATAGGAGTGGTTCGGGAAGCCCTTGGAGAGAGAGATTCTAAAATTTTGCTTTAGACCTCGGTTCACGGGCCATTCATTTTTTTTTTGGTTGCGAAATTATCAAATAACTTCTCCCGCTCTGGGCGGAGCGAGAGGGTAAGACTTTTACTGACTAAAACCCAACCGTGTTCCTTCCGTTGCCTATGTGCCAGGACCACGGTATCCCTTTCGGACAAACCCGCAACCCTGGCAGGTCATAGTCCACCCAGAATAATAAACAAATGTCGATGTTTTTCAAGTCACAAAAATGTGTGAAGCAGGGCCTAGTCTGAATATGAAAATATAAAGATCGTTTTGTCCATTACCAAGATCCGATCCAGCCCGTCCCTTGCTTGCCAGCGACGCCCTAAGCCGAGGTCAGTAGATACCCCCGCAGCTTGGTGCCCTTAGCGTAGTCGCTTAGTTTTTAGGTTTTGTGCCCTGGCTGGAGGCTTTAATATATTGAGGCACCCACAGAAAAGTCCGGTTAAGCAGTAGACAACCTCGTAGGTTGAACTGCGAGAAGCCATATATAAAAATAAAAAAAATGGTCGAATACCGAAGTATGCACTTGGCTAAAACTATGTATACAAGGTGTTTTTTTTTATATCCCATAACTCACCAACATAAATCAACTGGCATATGAATTTTTTTTTGTTTTTTTTGTTTTTTTTTTTTAAGTAATTCGACAAAGTCACGATTATTAATGTAAAACACCCTTATGTGAAATATGACAAAGTCGCATTTTCTTAGCTTTAAATATTAATGATTGGTTTGAATGAAAATGAATTACTCGTATTTATCAATGAAACTTAGATACCTACATACATCGAGGGTCACAGTTTCATCAGTTTGGCAACGTCCCAAAGGTAACAATTCGTCATACGGGTGACAATTTTTGACCTAAATTAATATGATTGATGAAAATTATCTTCGAAACTATACATTTTTGGACCACATAATCTAGGACTTTTAGTATTATTTTTACTCATAGAATATAACCCTAGAGTTAAGGGATATAAAAAAAAATAACACGTTGTATAGGCTCATGCACTTACTTGCTACTATGCAAAACCTGTTAGTACGAGTACACTATCGTAAAGCTAAGTAAGCACGTGATAGATGCAAGCTATGCTTGGCGCCAAAAATCGCCTCTCACGCAGCAAGGTCGCGAGTGTACGCGGGGCTTAAGCGGAGATGCACTGGATAGGGTTACCACCATTGATTGCCATTTTAAATGCTATATTTATTTAAACTTTTAGAAGTATTGTATTTATTTTATTTTGTTATTTTTGTCTCATTATTTATGCTGCACCGGGTAACGTCATCACGTCAGCGCCGGCTGTCGCTGAAAACCAGTGCTGGGGCTCTGTCTCGCATAGGGTCGCAGCATTACGCTGAGCGATTGCCGTCTTGCGTGGATGTGGCGCATATTTTCCCCGAACTTGTTATTTTCGTGTTTGTGTTAATATAAATAAACGTATTTTCTTTCTTTCTTTCTTTTATTTACTTAACGCGTGCTTAAGGTTTTGTTTCTGGTCTTTGGAATCATGCAAAATCATTTACCAGTATTGTAGGTACCAGGGTTCAAGATATTTGAGATAGATAATAAGGGATATAGATTGGAGAAGGAGGGGGAGGAGGGGAGGGGAGGGGAGGAATGGTCAATTTTCATCTATTTTCTTTAATAACTTTAAAACTCATTATTTTAAAATTATTAAAAAAAAAAAAGATTGAAATCCTTTCATTTGATATGTCACAAGTTTGCAATTTTTTTTTTTAATTTTCTAATTATCCGCCCTTCAAAAGTGAATTCCATATTCAAAATTCATTTCTTTACGTTACACGTTCGTGTTTGAGTCACAGAAACTCATATGTGTACCAAATTTCTACTTAACCCTTCATATGCCGCAAAACCCATTGTGTCTCTAATTACGGCATACGAGAGGTTTATCGGCCCAGTATATTCAGAGAAAATTGGCTGTGATAGACTGACGGACAGGCAGACACATGAGTGACCCTATCAGGGTTTCGTTTTTTTGAGGCACGGAACCCTAAAAACCAACATACCGTCTTCATCAAACAAAGTCAAAAATAAAGTAAATTAATATTTTAAACACTATGAACGAATGATAATATAACAACACAGAGTTACATACATTGCACACACATACCTATATAAAAATAAACAAGTATTTCTTTTTCACGAGAACAGGCTGTCAAAAAAGTATTCCTGCTCCATCTTCACATTGAAAGGCCCTGACATGTTTTCGCGTGCTTCTTACTCTCATTGAAACTGCTCTTATAACTGAGATTTGTATTTTCACTTTCAGCCAGTACACTATTTAAGAATATGCGTTTCCAAACAAAGTCAATGACTTAGTGTTGATATGGAAAGCTAGATACAATCTAATTAATTAATTAAGCATGCAAAATCAAGATCCCTTGTTTGGTGCGAGTGAAGCGACCATCACCTGTTATGTGAATAAAAATAGAATTTAGTACCTATTGTACGGTGGTTCAGCACATCAAGTTATAAGAAACTGTAAAATTTTCTCGTTCGATTTTGAACTTAATCGTCAACATTTTAAAGTTTGAAATCGTGTGGAGAAATTTGACAGTTTTGTGTAGTTTGATGTGCTACTGTATAAATAGTGACCTTCTGTTTCACATAAGTGCATGCTGTAACTAGTTTTCCTTAAGAATTATGCAGAGAACACGGGATGTTATACGGCCTTTAAATTGATTGATAGAGGGAATTTCATATAGGGCCTAAGTCAGGTGTTCTTAGGGTTCCGTACCTCAAAAAGAAAAAACGGAATCCGTATAGGATCACTCGTGTGCCAGTTTCTCTGTCCGTCCCTCTGTCACAGCCGATTCTGAATCTACTGGGCCCATTAAGTTGAAATTTAGTGCACATATATGAACTTCTGTGACCTACACATGGACGTGTACCGAGTTCAGTATAATGCACACGAGTGCATTTTGTATGGGCCCCAGAATATATAATAAATTACCTAATAATATAAAGGCAGCAAGGAATTTTATATCATTAAAAAAATTATTAAAGACTTTTCTAATAAATAAAGCTTTTAAGGTTAAGTAATGATAATAAAATTATATAATCAATCAATTTCATAAATAATCTAATAATTATATTAGTAATAGTTAAATTAATGAATTAATGAATAATGTAATAAGTGTTTTTAATTGAGTACCTATAATAGATATTTGCACACCTGTTTGGGTAGGATATGGTTTAAAGAACTTTTCTTGTATGTATCACCCCATGTACCCATATTCAAGCAAATAAATGATTTGATTTGATTTGTACCTAACGTAAATTAATTAATTATGAAAATGGGGCCACTTTTGAGGCGCAATTTAGAAAATAAAAAAATAAAATCAAATGAAATATATATATATATATAATGAAATATAAAAAAGATATATATGAAATCTCTTTTATAATTTTAAAACAAATACTTTTGAAGTTATTTTTAAGAAAATAGATGAAAATTTACCATTTTACCTCTTATCGAAACTATTGATACTAAAATTTTGAAATAATTACAGAAAATGGTTCTTTACTTATAGATTACAGAAAACCTATAAGAAGTCTTTGGTCTTAATAAAACATGGTAAATCTCTCAATATTGTGCGTACAAACTTACATTTGCAGTTGGAATGTATGGGAGAAGTTGCTTGTCAACTACAATGTGAAGTTTTTCTTGGGATAAATAATTCATCCCAACTACCGAACCCTTCATCGTTATTTAGAGGAAATTATATTAGATTATCTTCTGGAATTGAATTTGTATGGTCAAATGTAATTCTAATTACTTGATCTTAATTTTGAATAATATTTTTCTCCCTCTCACATAAATGAGGCCTGTGTTTCAGAAGTGGGGACGTTTTATGCTAATTTATGCTAATCCAAAATATTAAGTAAATCAGAATAAAGAAAAAAAAAAAAAAACTTTGTGTCTCGTTAGAACTTATCTTAAAAGTGAAACTGTTTCACAATTTGCGTCAATAAAGCCATCATCCATCCGTATTCACTACACAATAAACTAAAAACTTCTACGATCATATGTCATCGGAACGCGTCACCCATACATCTCGCCAAACGAGATGAAACATAAATGATCCGCTATCAAAAGCAAAGCGTAAACACGTTTGTTGGGCAGTCCCCCCATAATAGTCACAAGTGCCAACCCTAGCCTCAGCAGGTGATACAGAACGGCTCAATGGTCATTTACCGACTACCAACCATATGTATCGTTCGCGAACGCGGTTTGAAATTCAAAGTGTTAAGAACGTTGGTTGCGAAAAATAAATAAAGATTTGAATTTCGAATTTTGGAAATTTGAATTAAAGTGACATTTTTCAAATTATGTTTGTGTGAGTGTTTTTGTTTGGTGATAGCGATTTAGTTTGTTTTTTTCGGAGTTTTTTGTAAGTTTATTTTTTATTCGTTTTTCCTGCAAATTTTTGTTTTTATGTTTATTTAATTTTGAAAAGAATGTACAAGTTATAATTGGAAAGCATTAAGGTTTTTGTTTGAATACTTTAAGACATAGGTACATTTCAGTGACTCAGTTACAAGTTAATTCTTAAATTATCTTAAAGTGACATAATTTTTTTTGTATTTTGACGTATTTATCTTTAATTATATTTGATACCTATTGCGAAAATACCCAACAGTTCTTAAATATTTAAATCTTGTATTGGCATCAATATTCGTTACGTCAAAAATATGTAATTAATAAGCTGAATATTTTTCTTGATATAAAAATCTCAAATTTTTTTCCAAATCATTTTTTATACCCAATTTTATAACAAAACAGCCAGATAAAATAAAAATAATCCGATACGCAACCTTAATTATTAAAACGTTATTCGAGTAATAAAAAATAAAAAAATCATTACAACAATTACCTGATGCAAAACGTACAAAAACGTAACTCTCACTAAATCTACATATTACGAGTACATCTTATAAATAGCCCAGTATAGTATGACATTCCATAGCAGCGCTGTCATTGAACCCAACTGTCAATATTACGTCAAATTCAGTACATTTAAACTTTGTTCCCTAATTTGCCGCATGCCAAGATACGCTGGTCCTTCGATCCGAGTATTCTAAACCGTTTACTATCTTGCTCAACACATATTACCTTGACCGTATATGAACCAGGTTAAGCGGGTTGCAACGAAATCGTAGCCAGTATAATGTTTAGTTAGCTCCAAGACAATAAATAGGTGATTATAGAACCTACGCAAAACGGGCACTTCCTTTTGATTCATCGCTCTTTATAAAGATGTCTGCTCTTTATTACTCTTGATTGAGATTTGCGAATTTTGTGCGATGTACTCGCTGGTTATTGAAATTTTTCTCCATGATTTTAAATAATGTTACTATGATACTCATGATAATAATGATAATGATACTCACCAACCCGTCTTGAGCAAGCGTGGTGCGTGGTTTTAAAAATATTTTAAAAGCCCACTTTACTGTGGAGAAGTATGGAATGGTCTTCCATTCCATACTTCTCCACAGTAAAGTGGGCTTTTAAAATATTTTTAATATTTTGTCAGCGTGTAGGTTCTCAGCCTATAAACATAATTGAGCAACTCTAATTTTAAGCTGATAGCGCACATAATCTTATTTGTTACAAAATAAAATAAATTATAATTTAAATTTAAAACTATTTATTTCTTTAAAATTTTAACGGTTTTTACACAAAAAATAGCGTTTAATCAAAAGCAAAATAAATATTTTTAAATTAAAATAAATATTTTATTTTAATGCTCGTGCCTTCTCTGTATGGTAGGAGAGGCCTTTGCCATCGAGTGGGACACTAATAGGCTGGTATTATTACAACATCGATACTTTTATATAATTTAAGGGGTTTTAGTGGACAACAATACTTAGAATGGACAGAAGACTTATGAATGGTTTTAAATAGTCATTCTTTAAGAGTTGGGCTAACAAATGCAAAAAAAAATCTAATCTGACTGGTTGTTCCATAGATTACCACGATTACATATAAACTTACAAACTTAGAAACACATTTTACCTCTTTATAATATTAGTATAGATATAACCATGAAATAAAATGCTATGTTATTTACAAGTGAAAAATGTTAAAAACTTAGGCAGTCGGTGAAGGAAAAAAAACTTTGTGTCGAAAACTGGACTTACAGTTACTTTGTCTTAAGTCTGATATCATTAATCCGTCTTGAGCAAGCGTGGGGATCAATGCTCGTGCCTTCTCTGTATGATGAGAGGCTTTTGCCCTGAAGGGGGACACGATGAATACGACACGATACATACAGGAGGACACGATGACGGGGATGAGGCGGGTATGATTATTTTTACTTCGTTAGTAAAATTTATAGTGTATCTTTAGCAGTACTTTTAGGAAGAGTGCATCTATTTCTGGACGATTATCATACGAAATATTTATACTTGCCTAATACCTACATAAAGTATCTGAAATGCTTAGGAACATAGTATCATATCTTATGTTCAAAGTAAATTTTGTTTGCAATATTGTTTACTTTGTTTTAGGATATAATTTTGCTTCGATTTTGCTTGTCATTTAATTTTAACAAAAATTCAAATTTTCATTTTAAGTATTTGATATTTGTACGCCGTTAAGAGGGCGTACAACGGTCCACTAGCCCCACTCCTTAAAAAAAATATCTCGTGACTGAGAAGGAATTATGAAAAACGACTCAAGAAGGAACCTCGGTAAGTGTGCCTAGAATTTTCTAATACCTTTTATAACGTTTCATATTGAGACACGAAGCAACAAAATTCGAATCGCATAGAGATCTCTTTTCATTTATAACACCTATTTTTACACCCATGTTTAACAAATGAAAACGTTGACTTTGAAAAATTTAAAACTCTTAAAAAAAGCACACTTTGTAAACAGGCATATTACAAATTAGAGGATTGTATCTAAGGCCCGTATTACAGAACGTCACTCAATACTCAAGCATTACTTAAAACTAGATTCAAGGCATTTGATTGGTTGAAAGTAGTTTTAAGTAATGCTTGATTATTGAGTGACGTTCTGTAATACGGGACTAAGATAAGAATGCTTGGAAACATGCTGGTCCTGCTCCATAGGACAATTTAGAGTCTAGACAAAATCAAACTGGTTGCTAATTTAACTGTATAATTTATAATTTTTATAATATTAATTTTATTTTCTGTGATTAATATAAATTTAACTCACACACTGACTTATTATATTATTATTTTTTTTGGAAAATCATATACAATGTTTGTAAATATGTTAGCACCATGTACCTATCGCATTTATTATTTTTTCTGTCATTTCTTCACTTTTCATTCTTTTTACCAATTGTGGTAAGTAATTTATTTTTATTTTTATTCTAGGTACATCGTCTTCACCTATAATTATTAATTAATGTATACAAACTATTGTTAACATTTTAAAAGAGTAAGTATGGAGTTTCTTGCCTATTCTTCTCCATACATAACTAACTTTTGGAAGGCGCAACTAGAATCAATGAACTATTCATGTAATTTTTGACGTTCAAAAGTGCATCTTCGTGCCTATTTGAAATATATGATTTGACTTTGACTTTGACTTTGAAACTACACCGATGATTTTTTACCGGTGAATTGAAAAGGCTTTGTTGAAATTCGAAAAGCATTATGCCTCACATTCCTTTTGTTAGGGAGTATCCTTGGCTGATCTTCGTTTGCCCTTTAAATTAACGTTCTTACTTGTAAATATTTTCTTGATTACGCCACTACTCCGCAAGCTTTGTGCATCCTTATTATTTTTAACCGACTTCAAAAAAGGAGGAGGTTCTAGTTTCGTCTGCATGTATTTTTTGAGTAAAGTCATCGATTTCTCCGTGATTACTGGGCCGTTCTGCGTGATTATTTTTTCATTTGGTAGATGAATCTTGCGCGGTGGTCACATATAAATTTTATTAACTTTGCTTGGGTAGTTTTTGAGTTAGCTTCAATAATCTTATTTTGTGCATTTATTTATGTTGATGTCGTTATAATAACTTCCTGTTACTGGTATTTACATAGCAAGTGGTGATATACAAAATTGTGTGGGAAGATACATTAAAAAAAACTTTTTATGTAACAACATTCGATCTAAAGAAAAACGGCCACATTCCTCTAGATCGTATTTTGTTGCTTCGTGTCTCAATATTAAACTTTATAAAAGGTATTAGAAAATTCTAGACGCACTTATCGAGGTTGCTGATTGAGTCGTTTTTCAAAATACCTTCTCAGACACGAGATAATATTTTTGTAAAGGAGTGATGCTAAATTAGCTTTGAGCCGCCTCTTAAATAAAAATATACTTACATATGAAGGTATGGGCTACAGCTAGTCATATTATTATTTATGCAGTTTCCTTATAGGTATTCTAATTGCGACTAATCTATGTCCATCTTCTATATCTATACTAATGAAAAGTTTTTTTTTTGTTTGTTTGTTTGAACACGCTAATCTCTGGAACTACCAGTCGGAATGAAAAAAAGTCTGTTTGGATGTGATAGCCCAATTCTTGAGGAAGGCTATTTAACATAAAGCTAAGACCCGTAGGAGCCGAGCAAAAACAAAAGTCATAAAGAACGCTAAGTGAAAACGTAAAAATATTAGCTTGGGCAGGCGATGCGATGCGATGCGACGGGGTGACAAGAAATTTCACGCGGATGAAGTCGCGGGCAGAAGCCAACAAGAACATAATTATCAGCATAAACAATACCTATACAAATAAATTAGTTCCGAAACATAAAAACTTGTACACACGGCCACAAATTTAGCTATACATTTCCAGTATAAGCTGACCTCTCATTGTACGGAAATCCTATACAGTGAGAGATCAGCCTAAACTGGACGTTTTCACAGCACGTTATCACCGCATTCATCTTAAGAATTGAAATGCATATGGAAATCAAGCGTATGGTAATATGCGAAGTAATGAGACATAAGTACTGATTTTATGATTAGGATAATAATAGGGTAATTAACTAAGATACCTATTGAATAGTAGATTTTACAGCTAGTGCATAAAAGAAGCCATTTTACCCCGAGAGGCGTGGGTAGTTAAGTCGAGGGGTAAAATGGCTCGGTTTACGCCCGAGTTATAACAGTCTGCTTTTCACTTCGATTGCGAGAAAATGAAACAAGCATAAAGTATATAGTATTTTTTTATTTTCAACATTTGTCATTCGATTTGGGTACTTCATACTGCCAAGTCATAAAAACGTTTCTTTGCGTTTTTAAATAATAAAGTCAACTATTTTATCTGGTTTTATTAAATTAATGATAGAAAATACGGAAGTGATATAAATTAAAGCAAATGGAATTAAATAACGAGTTTAATCTGCGACGTTTTATTGTGCGCGTGGCTGTTGGGCCTGATTATCTTAGTCTTAGAAAAAAATATTACTTTTTGCACTAGAGCATAAAAAACGACTTTATGATGCCTACGCACAACATAAAGACGAACTTTTAGATCATGAGAAGTGAAAAAATATGTATGTAGGCTTTGAAGTATAAAAAGCCTGTCTTACTGATAAAGGAACAGTATATTTTTGGACTTCAGTCGCCCCATAAATAAGCACTAAACATCATCTGCCTAGCCTTTTGCGCTATGCTGGGGTCTGCTTCCAGTCTAACCGGATGAAGCTGAATAACAGAATTTTACATGGAGCGACTGCCTATCTGACCTCCACAACCCAGTTACTGGGTAATACGATAACCCTTAGTAAGACTAGTTGTCAGACTTTCGGGCTTCTGACTACCCGTAACGACTGTCAAAGATCTACAAATGGCAGCCGGGACCAATGGTTTAACGTACTTTCCGAGGCACGGAAACTCGATATGTACTCGTAATGAATGGTTATCCATTCACGGAATGACCTCGTCAAGCGTAGCTTAACCTTCGATTGACCCGTGCGGCTGTTATTATTTAGCCACTTGTCCCTCAAAAAGGACATAGATAAGGACAAAGGACCAAAAAATACTGACCATAAAACTAAAACAGACTTTTGACACAAAAATTGCTACAAAAAAAAAAAATAGCTTTTTTGCTATTTGGAGGTCAAATTTGAATTTAATATGTGGTCCTATGATCTGCGTTACCAGGCGACCATAAAAATGTAGGAAACAAACCTACGTGCTTTTAGAAACAAGAATCCAGTAAAAAAAATAGCTTTATTACTAGTTGAAGGTCAAATCCGAAATTTTATGCGTGGTCCAAAGATCCGCGTTACCTGGCGCCCATAAAAATGTAAGCTCACACATACAATACGTCTTCAATTCCTAGATCCGCTTACAAATTAAAATGCCAGAGCAACCTACATTCGATTGTCGTGACATCAATGCATAGTATCCTGGTGTCAATATGTCGTGTTTTCCCAGGATCCGCTTGAGTTGATTAGTATGCGGCATTAAAATGTTATTGACGTAAGAATTGTATCGGTATGTTATAATGATATCATTCATCATCGAATTGTCGGTTTCGTTGTGGTGGTAGGAAAATGGTTACGGATCGAAGGTTCTCTGTTATATCATTGGATAGTGCAGAGTTAATAGGTTATTCAGAAATACATTCTCAATTTTTTTCGGTTACTAGCATTTGCCCGCGCTTTTGCTCACGTGGAGGTTCGAAATTATTCCAAGGAAACGTACCTACTACCGGAATAAAAGTATCCTATGGCCTGTCTACCTGTGTGACAAATTTAATCGAAATCAGTACAACCTAAGCTAACAGATAGACAGAGTTACTTTCGAATATAATTGGACGTAGTTAAGCAGAAAGGACTCAACCCACATTGTGGTCAGGGATGAGTTGTATATACAAACGAGGTCCTAACGGTTTGTTCTCTCACTCAGCAAAAAATATCCGTGACTCTACAAAGATAAGGTTGATTTTTTAATGATGGAAACCAACCCACATGTAGCTGAGCACCTTCCGTTAACTGTTAGGACTTCTTTGTAATATACAACTCATCCCTGACCACAATGTGGGTTGAGTTCTTTCTGCTTAACTACGTCCAATTATTAGTATCGTTTATATAACTAAATACTGAGCAGTGGTGGCCCAGGGTATCAGCCCCAACTTATGAGTTTGTAGGTTTTAATTTCGAACAGTAGGCACTTTACTTTGTGTATTTAATTTCATCATCACTTCTCTGAAAACGGTGAAGGAAAACATCGTCAAGAAACCAGTATGTCCTAGAACCAAAAAATTCAAAAAACATGTCACATTCACCAACCTGCACTGGGCCCGGGCCGCGTGGGGATTACGGCCCACTCCCTCTCACAGAGAGGAGGCGTGTGTCTCAGCAGTAGGAACAGTATAGGCTGAATATATAACTAATGATCCTTGTAACGTAATTATATTCAACTGCATGGTTAGACTGCAAGCCCATTCCGATTTCGACATAACAAAGACTCTGTAATCGGTAACTTTAGTTCTGAATTATGCATGAATATTGAATGTATAATTGAAATGCGGGCCTAATCTAGTGAAAAGAGTTATTCGTATATCCGGTATTTATGTAGTGTATCTATGAGAGGGGCTCGTGGCTAAATAATAACAGCCGCACGGATCGATCGATGAGGTTAAGCTAAGCTTGCCGCGGTTGGTCCGTGGATGGTGACCATCTTAACATACCGAGACCCCTCAATGCCTCTGAAAGCACGTAGAATGGTTCCGGCTGTCATTTGTGGATCTTTGACAGTCGTTACGATACAAACTCCACATGGTCCTTCGAGCCGGATTTGCTGGATTTACCATGTGGAGTTTGTGTAATACTAAAGATAAAGCGTAAAACGTTTTGTTGAGGATGATATTCTCATAGCATGTATAATTCCTTTTTCTTTTTTTTATATTCTTGTTTATATTCTATCACATTTTAAATTAAATTATATTAATTTTCTTTAAGTACGCTGTACTGGTACAGCGTCTTAATAATTGTTTGCTGCACCGGACGACGTCATTACGTCAACGCCGGCTGTCGCTGAAAACCAGAAGAGAAGAAGAAATAATGCTGAGCGATAGCCGTTTTGCGTGGATGTGACGTAATTTTCCTCCATAGTTTTATTTTAATTTTTTTTTGTGTTTATGTTCTTTTTTGCGTCATGTTTACCACAAATAAACTTATTTTCTTTCTTCGGGACTTACTAGAGAACGCTGCTGCTCATTCTCTAGTAAGTCCCTCAGACGCTTTATACGAGAGCCACTGGAGGAAACGGGGTGGTGCTATTGTTTACGTCTGGTACCACACAGCAACCGCAACGGCACCTCTCTATATTCTAGTTCTATTCAAGTAGCTTTATAGTTTCCGAGTGACTGGAAAAGTGTGTTTACTATATTAGTCATTTTATTCTAGTAAGTAGGAAATTACGTGGGGGTATTTATTTTATTGCGGTTTTATAGCAATTGGTTTTACTAATTGAAATATTATAAAGATGATTTGTCATAAAAATATGGTTTGATTTACGGGTGATTCAAGATAAAAATATATTTATTGCAATAAATATACGTATACGCACAAAAAATCAGACTAGAAGAAAGGGACCGGAAAATACGTACAAAGGTGATGCTTATTTCTAAAGAAATCTCCTCCAGCATACCTGCAATAGAACAGACAGAGTTACTTTCGCATGTAAATAAATATTAGTATCGTTTATTTAACTAAACACTGAGTAGTGGTGGCCCAGGGTATCGGGTACTTACGCGTTTGTAGGTCGTAAGTTCCACTTTGTGTATTTAATTATATAGGGCAGAGGATAAAATCTCCTTCACACAGGCGCGACACGCGACGCGACACAAAGGCACCGCTCGTCGCACGAGACGCAGTGCCTTTGTGTCGCGTCGCGTGTTGCGCCTGTTTGTAGGTGCCTTTAAACGAGCAAGGTGCTCGGTCGGGGAAGTACTATAACCACGATATTCATTTCTGTTTGAAGGGTATGGGGGCGTAATTACAGATACAATACACATTTCAGCATTATTTTTGGGATGTCAACGAACTTGAATTTCTGGTATTGCATTTTTTTTTAATAATAACTTCTCGCAGGTCGACCTATGAGGTTGTTGTCAGCTTAACCGGAGTTTCCTGGGGGTGTCTCAATAAATTAAGACCTCCAGCCAGGGCATGAACTTATAAGCTAAGCGACTACACGCTAAAGGCACGCTCTGTGGGGTACGAACCTCGGCATAGGGCGTCTCTGGGAGAGGACAGTATGGGACAGGCTGGATCGGATTAATATTGCGTCTTTAAGCATCAGAATCTACTTATCATCAGGCGGATTGCTTGCTGGTTTGGCAGCCAATAGCAATCTTTTACATATTATTTAACTTAAGAACACTAAGATTGGTTAGTTGCTAAACTAGATCTATACTTAATAATCCACTTAATCGGAGCACCTGCCATCTTTTCTCTTCACCACCCTTGGTTGACTGGTAGAAATTGCCGAAAGGCTCGCACAGACTGACGCGATATCGCGGACGGGACCAGGGTTGCGCTGCTTGTCGCACCTGCGATATCGCGCTGGTCTGCGCGAGCCTTAAGGCATTAAGTCCTCTTTTGTACCTTATTGTGTATCGAGAATTTTATATAAATAAATAAATACTTCAAAATCTGTTTTTAGCTACCGGTAATGGATTGCGTGTAGTATTGATTCTTTATAACCAGCGATTACGAGTACTGTCGGCGAGATAATTTAGGCCTGTGTTCACCAACATTCAAACCACGGTTAGGTATTTAAACAGTTGATTTATGTCAAATTTCCTAAGAAATTTTGAGTAAACAACTGATTAAATATCTAAACAGTTGATTTAAATGTTGGTGAACACAGGCCTAAGTATTTTTCACGCTAAACGTCAATTATACGGTCGAAGTAAAATAATCGCACGGAATCGTTTTATTGTGAGTGAAAATATTGTTATTTATTTTAATTTATTACTTGAGAGCTTCTTTGGGTTCCAAAGTCAAGGGCGATTTTTTTATTAATGTCGAATGTATTAAGCAATTCGTTGTATGTGTGGGTTTAAAATAGCATCCACAAAAATGAAAAAAAAAAAAAAAAAAAAACCTGCATAATTTCTCAGAAGCAGGTCGGAGTCTGGATTTGAGCTCCCTTGATGGTGTACAGCCCGATGCAAACTTTATGGCGGCACAGAACATGAGGAGAGTCGTTGCGCAATAACAAATTCATATTTTCATCAGCTAAAGACTTCCACTGCTGGACATAAGCCTCCCCCAAGGACCGCCACTTCGTCCGGTTCTGTGCCTCTGTGATCGATCGTAATATTTATTGTACCTAATTAGGTTTTAATTTTATTTGTTGTTTGTCTAAATTAAAGTAATAATAGTAATTATAGTATATTTGATTGCCATATATTTTTTAATCCCTTAGTGGGACTTATAGCTTTCCGTAGGTGTGTCCGTGGTGTTACTGCGGGCCCTAGAATATTAGGTAATAGGAATAGGAATAATAAGTATCTCATGTAACTGTGCTCTCTCAACCTTAGTCTTGCATTTCACAAACCAGAAAGAAACGGGAAAATACCCGACATTCGTACAAAACGTTTATAATTTTTCCTTGTATTTTGCATTCCCTTGGCAAAGGAAATTCCCAGTGGTGAGAGCATCTTAATTGAAGTCAAAACGACTTTTTAAACCAGTATACGAGTAAGTGGATGCAGCGTGCAGTCTTAGTAGTTTGACTAGTTTTTTATAATTGCGGAAAAATGTGGTCCTACTGTACGGTTGAAATTTTTTGGTCCTTTGCATTGATGTATAAAAAAAGGAAGATAGGGAACCACTCTAATGTCACGTAAACATTATTAAACTTGAAACAATTACATGTAAACACACCCACACAACTACATTTCCCGATGTCGTATATCATGCATTAACAACCGAAAACGCGAGAGATATGACGCGGGCTGTACCGGGAATGAGATAGCAATAGTTGTCAATGGCGACCTAGAAAGCATTATTATTCAGGAGAATTTTAAAGAAAATAAGTTTTGATGTACTTACGAGTGGAAAGTAATCCCGTGGAACTTGTTTTTTGTTTGTGAATAATTTGTGCACATTTTGAAAACACTGGAAGGCATTTTTGCTGCTTATTTAGACAATTACGGTAATTTTACTTAACGTGCTGCACATGTGCTACACAAACGCGAGTTCGATAGTGACTAAGGTCAATTGTGCCAGGCGGCATACGTTATGCGGTCCACGTCGAGGAGCGCGTACCTAATCTCCCTTTTTTTATACATCAATGGTCCTCTGTTAAAAAAAAATTGTGTGAAGCCGCATAACGGGTTTTAAGCAGGTTTCTGTGTTTCTAAATAGGTAATTAATCTTAATATACTCGTGAATATTTGCATAGCCTTAGTATGTTTTAGAAGCTTGTTCTGTTTTTGCCAAATTTAAAACTAATTTTGTTGGTAGACATGAGTATAAAATCAAAATCAAAAGTCATTTATTCATTTTAGGCTGAGAATCAGCACTTTTTGAATGTCAAAATTACATAAGACTGTCCCCCAAAACGCTCGCCCTTCACCACTTCCTTGTACTTTAGCTGGGAAGAAGAAGTCGCGCAACAAACTCCCCAGTAGCACAGCTGTCTGTTCAGTTAGAAAAACTTGATTATATACCAGAGTAGGTATGCCAAGTAATTATCATTACGAGACACAGAACAGTAAATTCAATTATTTGCCAATGTCAGCTAGCACACACAATATACCAGAAAATACAATGAAAACTATACTCAAGCAAAAAATAAAAATGTAAATAAAACTTAATACCTAAATAAAAGTCTATAGACAAAGGGCGTGCCCGCTTACATATGCAATGTTGGATTAAGGCTCGTACAGACTCGCGCGATATCGCGGTCGCGACAGGCACCGACGAAGAAATTGTGTTACTAGTGTCGCATCGCGCCCGCGATATCGCACTAGTCTGTACGAGCCTTTATGTTCATATAGCTGTAACACAAACGATAAACTAGGACCATCGAAGTAAGATAAATAAACAGTTAATTACTAATAACAATAACGAAACCATGGTCAGCAAGACGAACAGTCACCGCAAGCAGAACCCGTTCACACAAGCATAACGCAAAGATCAGCCATTACCCCCCTCGCCATATTTGAAGGAACACGTCTAAAGCATAAGTTAGAAAACAGTGAATTAAAAGCTCCAGGAAACAATCATTGCTTTACTTTAATCAAATAACTACAATTAAATTGTCATTGTCTGACTAAAGTATAGTTCTATTATAGATATAATTTACACGTAACTTTATCAAGTTTTTTTTTGCCGCAGATTTTTTATTGTTCTACCGACTAACATGATCAGTGGTTTATCTTACTCGCAATCTTGGGATTAAGGAAAAAAATTATCATCATAATTGCGAAATAATTGGAGTCTAAATGTAATTAAGGCGTTAAAAGTAAACTTTGATCTCACACCTCATAATTTTTATTTATTTTAATGAGATTTTGCCAGTTTTTTGTAAGGACCCACTTCTCTTAAATACCGTGGGATCCTTAGGACCAGTTTTTCCAATTATGAATGCTTATCCGTATACAGCTCCGCAATGAACATGAAAGCTTTTGTAAGCGTCATGTCCAGAGGATGTTGCTAGGTAAAAAGTTACCTAGCTACGTCCCCTGTAATCCTTCTTTGATGATTAATATGTTCTTAGATTTTTGATATTTTATCTGCTTATAGCATTATGGCTTCTTACAGTACATTAAGGCGACGATAACCGACTTTTAATCGATTAATACTGAAGATCACGTCTAAACGAGTAGTGTTAATGATTTGGAAAAAAAAAATGTTAAATAAGAGCATTTTTTTAATAACTTAATAAATGAATATTTTAGATTATGTTTATAATTATTACATAGTGAAATTAATTTGTAAAGTTATGTCTAACGCGGATAAAAAACTGAGAATCACGCAAAATCTTACAAGCGTATTTTTCTGAAATATTCACTTTTTTAAAGATAGTTTAATTATTGATCTTTTACTATACGTGTTTTATTAAAATACCTTTTGTTTTATGCATAATAAATTAATAATGCGTCTTATTTGGGACAGCGCTCCTGGATGGGCGAGTCCTATTACTGGCTGGACGTACGATGCATTGCGTGAGCTCAGTACAGAACACGCAAGCTAACCACTCAAGGTCACTGGCATACATCTAGGCCTTAACACGTAATATCCAAGTTATTTCTTATAATATTTTATATCAGTGTTTCTCGGTATTAATTTGTTTATATTTAAATGTAAATTATTCAATTATCTCATAAGTAAATGCTACTACTCGACTAATGATTTTATGAATGAAATGTCGACATAAATAAAGGGTTAAATTATGAAATTGCCGATTTATACTGCAAAATTAAAACATGTTTTATTTTTTTCCAAGATGTAGGTAACATATTTATTTAATCGAAATATTTACCCTCATTATCTATACATGACTGCCATCTAATCGGAAGTTCATTTATGCCTTTGCGATAGAACTCTGGGGATCTAGATTCGACAAATTGTGTGAAAGCATTTTGTACCACGAAGAAAAAATTTTACCGCGTAGAAAATTGTCCAAATCACCAAAAAAATGGTAGTCAGTTGGAGTAAGATCTGGCGAGTACGGAGGATGACGTATGGTTTCTAACTGCAGCTCCTGTAGAGTTACAACGGTGTCCCGTGCAGTGTGAGGTATTGCGTTATCATGGAGCAATAATGGTGAAGATTGATTCACGAGTCGGGGCTGTTTCACTGCCAGTTTCGCCATCATTGTTCGAAGTTCGGCACAGTAAACATCTGCTGATATTGCTTGACCAGACCTGATAACACCATGAAGAGACCACCAAACAGTTAACATTACCTTTTTATTGGTAAGCTTTGCTTTAGGGAACTGTTGCAGCGTTTGACCTGGGGTCAGCCATTGCATTTTTCGCTTATTTTATTATTAAATCACTGAAATAAAGAAGACCAGTTAATGCCAATAAATTTTTGCTCGTGCAAAAAAGCCATTAACTCAAGCAATCAGACAGCTAGATGCTTCTGATTAATTATACACATCGTCATCAACTTCAATTTATACCGACGATCATCAAAATACCCGTACTTATTAGTACAGTCATCGTTTCTTAAGAAAAAAACCACAAAGAACTAAAAAAAAGTTAGCCTTCAACTTGATTATAACCGCTAGCCGTCAGTAGACTGTGCAGTGCTATGTAATATTTTTTTATTATATTTTCTTCTACGCAAGTGTGTGTCCGGCCCACTGGGCACAGTTAGGTTCGGTCTTGGGTGAGGAGAGCTGCATAACAATTGATAGATGCATCTTGTTACATGGTTAATGTAGCTTCACAATGTTTTTAGAAATTAACGGTGTTATTATTTATGTGGTTTGCATGGTTTATTAATTGGAGGGGCTTATGGTTAAGTAATAACAGTCGCACGGGTCGGTAGATCAGGTTAAGCTACGCTAGCCGCGGTTAGTCCGTGGATGGGTGATTAACTTTACATACCAAGACCCCTCCGTGCGCTGGAAAGTACGTTAAGCCGTTGCGTTGGTCCCGGCTGTCATTCGTGGATTTTTGACAGTTGTTACGGGTCGTCAGAAGACCGAAAGCTTCATCAAAGAGTATCGTATTACCCAATAACTGGGTTGTGGAGGTCTCCGCGTCACATCCCGTTGCCTACCCGCGCTATTACTTCGTTTTCACATAGAGTTCTTTCTGACTTTTTTTCTTTTTGCCCGGCTCCTTAAGGTCGCAGCGTGATGTTAATAGCCTATAACCTTCCCCAGGAATTTTCAGAATCCGTTCAGTAGTTTCAGAGATTACCCCCTACATACATACTTACAAACAAACTTTCCCTCTTTATAATATTAGTATAGATATATTTGTTTTTAGTTTACATTTTTTTAAGTATTGTATAAGTCTTGAGTTTTATCTTAATTGTGTGTCGCTATAAAAAGAGTAATTATGTTTATTTTTATGCAAAAAATACTATAGTAAAATTAATTAGTTTGACATGACTAACCGTACTTTGTTAAAGAAGAGCAAATGTCAATGGTGATTAATAGTGATTATGTTCTAGCAGAGGTATTTCTTCATCATTACGATTTGTTTTAATGAATAAACAGAATTATAATACATATGTACAAGTGTAGAAAAATAATAAAAAATGGTAATTCAACTAAAAATTTACAATAAAAAAAAGGTTCCATTTTCTCTTATAATTAAATAAATAATTAAAAAATCAGTACTTAATAGAAAATGGAATATTTTTTTTTTTTCGCCATTTTATGTGAATTACCAATAATGGGGGGGACACGGGCGGTGGGGACAGCGGGAATACACCTAAAATAATACATAAATAATAGATAAGCGAAATGTTATTATCTTATTCGCGATCTCCTTCCTGACTTTGATTATATGTAAGTTAAAAATTGGTCCCACAATGACAACTTAATGATCTCCTAAAACAGGGCTTCCTTTTGCTGTGCCCTACTAACAGGGTCCATAATGATCTAAATTATATGGTTACCACCTAAGTACTCATTATGGTAAAGCAATAAAGATATTGAGTATTGAGTGCCTCTATTCTGAAAGAATATCAAAACAGGTGCAGGTGCAGGTTCAGGTGCTAAGCTTGAAGTGTGTTGTCATTCAACCTGATGCTAGGTATTGCATACTAGCATAATCAGCTTAAAATGTTCCCATTGTTGGGACACAGACCTCCTGCCTGTGAGATAATCCACCACGTGACTATTAGATCAACGAATCAGTCTTTTCCATATTTTCTTACTTTCAAATCGAATCTAATTCTCGTCCCTGATTCAATTTCTAACTCGCTCCTGCCAACTCGGGAAGTATAAGGAAGCGGTCCTAAGGTCCTAATCTCATCCGGTTGGTATCTCACGTTAATATTGTACCGTAGTACGAAATGGTACCAATATGAACGCCTCAACCTTGACCTCGCCGAGTCAGTTCGATTGAAGCGTTGTGTCATCTTTGAAGTTGAAGCCTAAGTGTTAAACAAATTAGTTAATGCATTTGTTTACAAAATGACTATGAATGCTAGAACTGGGTAGACCTTCAGTGTTATTAACAAGACATTTGTTTAGTGAGAAACTATTGAATTTTTTCTTTTTTTTATCATTCTTGATGCTTAAAGTTATTGGTCCTTCGTGGCAAAAGTGGTCCTTTGATCCCGGATACCATAAATTGCACAATGTATTTTTGCCCGTCATACCGATGTAACCAATGCTTTATGATCATCATTGTGTTATTAATATATATGGTCAAATTAAATTAGCTAGCGAAACTCCGCAGGCATGGTGGGTATCGATATGTAAACACGATAAAACAAACAAAATCATTAGATGATTTTTTTGGTCAACGAACGATACTTAATATGGGTTTTTTTGTGCAGTTTTCACAGACGTAACTGACGGAATAAAGCAAAATAAACAGATTTTGTCAACTAAACTATCAGTGATCGTTGAACCCAACAAAATTATGTTCAAATCAATTTTTATTGGTTTTATCGTATTTATGACGGTTCTTTGCTTACTGGATTTTAGTAATGCATTTAATACTGTCGATTTCGATATCCTGCTTGGCATGCTTCGCTCGCTTAACATATCTCCAACGGCGATTGACTGGTTTCGTAGTTACCTTTATGGCCGCCGGCAACGCGTATGCATAGAAGAGTCTTGCTCTTCTTGGTGTTATACTTCTGCCGGTGTACCTCAGGGCGGCGTTTTATCTCCTTTACTCTTCGCAATATTTATAAACTCTATTTCCAAAAAACTTCTTTCTTCCTACCACCTTTATGCAGATGATTTGCAAATATATAAGCAAGCTGCCCTTTCGGATTTAGCTGATGCAATTAATGTCATAAACAAGGATTTATGTTCAATTTGCGAGTGGAGTGAGGCACATGGCTTGCAGGTTAATCCATCGAAGACTCAGGTCATTGTTGTTGGCAGCTCAAGGATGACCCCCAAAATAAACTGGTCGCAGCTTCCCCAAGTTCAATTTAACGGAAATGCTATTCCAGTAAGCGAAAAGGTTAAGAACCTTGGAGTTCTGATCGACAAACATCTTTCTTGGGGTCCCCAGTTACAGGAAGTAAGTCGCAAAATTTTTGCATCTGGTATGTCCCTGAGACGGTTGCGGAACTTTCTTCCAACTGCCACTAAAACTGCGCTTGCACAATCCCTGCTACTTCCCATCCTTGATTACGCTGATGTCAGTTATCTCGATCTTACTGAGGCACAACTAGATAAACTTGAGCGACTTCAAAACTTTTGCATTAGATTTATATTTGGCCTGCGCAAATATGATCACATTTCTGAGTTTCGTACAAAGCTCAAGTGGCTTCCCATACGTCTTCGCCGGAATTCTCATATCTTATTTCAGCTCTACAGTATTCTATTCAATCCTAAAACCCCCTCTTATCTTAAAGAACGTTTCAAGTTCCTTCATGACACACATAATAGATATCTGAGGTCATCGGAAAGCTTGAGACTAGAGATGCCAATGCATTCCACTAGTTTTTATGACAAGTCTTTTACAGTTCAAGCAGTACGGTTATGGAATGCCTTGCCCGTCTCGATAAGGCGTGCTCAATCTTTGTCCACTTTTAAAATTTTGGTTAAAAATCACTTCCTCTCTCCTTAAACATCATCATTACTTAAAGTTCATTGCTCTTGTATCATGTTTATTATTGTGTGTGTATATATATATATATTTATATGGATAAGTATCTATATGCTTTGTGTATATGTATTTATTGTATATATGTAAGTGGTACACCACTAAATACCTGCAGTATTGTCTCTCCTTCTACTTTTGATCCATCCAAAGGTTGTCTGTAAAAGATCGCTTTTAGCGATAAGACCGCCCATTGTGACACCCTATGTAACAGTTCTACATTTATATCTGTAATTTTTATGGTGTACATAATAAAGAGTATTCTATTCTATTCTATTCTATTCTTAGATAACGATATCCGGCACGGAGTCTGCGGAGTTTTGCTAACTAATGTAATTTTACTCCGTATACTTAAGTTGTTTAATAGTCTTCCTAAATATGTCTCCTCTTAGACAACAATGGTCGTTGCTTTTAAAAAGAAAATTACTGTAGTGACCTTCTGAGTATGTGTCTAAAATTCAGCTCATGGGGTTGATCTAATTTCAATAGAAGTAAGGTAAAAACGATTAATTCATGGATCTCTTCAATTCCTGTCGATTCGAAATAGAGTCAATTATCACAAAAATCTTTGAAAACTTTTATTATTTAAGTGTCATAATAGCTGCTGTTCATTAATAAAAAGACACGTATTTTTGCTACACTTCTAAGAATGTAGTCCATCTTATCGACAAAAACTTCGTATAGGACGGAAAAGTCTATTATTTGTGACCTATTAGACTGAATAGGTATAGCTATTACTATTGACATACATCTCTTTTATACTTACATTAAGACCGTTGACTGATAAACGGTTGAGCATCAGACATTCTACGTTTTCGGCGCGACGAATCTAAACTCGTCAATTTTAGATTTTAGGAAGGCCTTCGACACGTTCATTCACAATTCTAAGACAATGTTTGTCACGCGCTATCGCTCTTCCCTTCTACCAATGTCTATGACAAGGCCCTTGTAGCCTTGGATACCAGTTTTCCTTAACTATCACTTACAAAAAATAATCTAATAGGAAAGATAGAAGAGAAACTGTCGAAACAAGTTCTTGTTTCTTTCAAGGACTTTATTAAGAGGCTACCGAGTGCACAGTGGCGCCCTCATCGTTATTTCGGTGATTTCTTTTATTTTAGAATGAAAATGCAGAAAATAAGCTCAAGTTGTGCTTCACAAGACTATACGTTATTATTACTACAAACAGTAGTTTTAAATTGTTATGTTTTATTGTAATCATTAAAACGGAAAATAGTGGCCACTATTTTCCGTATAGTCTTGTGAAGCACAACTTGACGAGCTTATTTTCTGCATTTTCATTCTAAAATAAAAGAAATCACCGAAATAACGATGAGGGCGCCACTGTGCGCTCGATGCAGTCTTAAGAGGAAACAGCGTCACATGGTCATTGGCGTTCATCTATACATCTATACCTATACAAGTAAATAAAATTGACTAGACTAGAGTAATTATTATTTTACTATATACAATATACAGTGTTTGGTCACCGGTGTCCGATCCGTTATGGCGAAGCAATATATATAATAATATAAAAAAAAAAAGAGTATGATCAATTTTATCGATAAATCCACCTTAATAAAACATTTTGCCCCTACTGTTTTGAAATGGCGGCAATTTTAATCTTTTTTGTTTACTGAGTACTGGTGGGTTTATTTATTTTGCAAAATCTACCGATGTAGAGGATATAAATACTTCGTTCGACAGCTCCAAAAGTAGACGATAAGTTGACTTTTAAAGGTTTATCAAAAACTCCCATAAAAACCTTAAAAATATACTTGAAACGTGTGAAAAAAATTTTTTTTTTTTCTTTTTGAATGTTTAAAATAAAAACTAGGACGTCAATATATCTTTTTTATCTTTTTGGATGAATTAAATATAAACTAAAAAAAATGTGGATTTGTCGATAAAATTGATCATATTGCTTCACTACCACACTGTACATGTTTATCAACCACGGCCATGTTCGTACGTGTATTTTTGGTTTCTTTTTTATTTTATATTTTTCCAAAATATAAAAAAGTAGGCACGCCAAAAAAATGGAAGGAAAAAAACAAAGGAAAAGGTTTGTATGAAATGAACGCCAACGACCACGTATTCACGGACATCTATGATTAATTTAAAGGTTTCTTTCGCTGCAGTGTTAGTTCCCTTGAGCTATTTAGTAGTTGTAAGATAATAATTTCTTGTAATGGCAGTATCCGTAATTTTTTATGCATAGATGGGATCTATAAGCTTAAGGTTGCTGTGATCGGCATTGATTACCGCAAATATATATAGCCTCATTAGGATTTACTTTGTATAGAAAATCATCATCTGTCTAGCCTTGTCGCAACTATGTTGGGTCGGCTTCCAGTCTAACCAGATGTAGAATACCAGTATTTTACATGGAGCGACTGTGGCCAGTAACTGGGTAGCACGATACCCCTTGGTAAGACTGGTTGTCAGAATTTCGGGCTTCTGACGACCCGTAATGACTGTCAAAGATTTATGAATAACATGCATCTAGAAGCAACTGCTTAACGTGCTTTTTACTTGGTGTAGAAAATAAGCTACCGTAGAACGGGGCTATTTCGATTTTCGGGGGTTATTTGGGACAAAGCAATGAGTTGATATAATTTCGAATTGTGATCTTCGTACGAAAAATTGTAAAAGTAAACTAGACCGGAAAAAAAAAAAACTGTATATGGTGTTTTGGTAGAATTTATGTCAACCCCCGTCCCTTGCCGCTTAACGATGTGCCAGCATGTGGTTTAGCTGAGCCTGTAATCCAAACTCCCCATGATAATAATCAAAACATTGATGTTATCCAGCCACCGTCGGTCCCTTGCCACCCTCCCTCCGACACTGCCCTAAGCGGAGGTTCGAACCCCACCTGGGGTGCCCTTAGCGAGCAGTCGTCTAGTTTATAAGTAGCTTTAGTAAAAACTCCCCTGGCTGGAGGCGTAAACTTCTTTTAGGAGCTTGCAGCACCACAGGATAGCCCGGTTAAGGAGTAGGAACCCCCAGTGGTTATAACTCCGAGAAGCCACGCACAAAAAATAAAAAAAAATATGTCAACTCAAATCTTACAATTACTTTATTCCAAATAACCCCCGAAAATCCAAATAGGGGTTCTACGGTACAGTTATTACACCCTTAATATAGTTGGGAAAAGGCTAGGCAGATTCCTTTTCAAAGAAACAATCCTCAATAATGCGAACCTCAATATTAAAAAACCTCAGTCACAAGCTATCTTTAGCACCAATAATCATCCATCCACCACCATCTAAATAAACATTTGCGACAAAAGGAAAACGACACTAATTTCACAGACGTGTCTAATTTTATGTATGCAAAAGCACCAATAATGGATGCATGTAAATCTTTAAAGACCAAGTTAAGATGATAAGCGTGACTACAGTAAAGGCAGATGATAAGCCATAATCATAAACAGGGTGTTTTTAACGATGTTATTGTGTGTATCTAATTTTAATGGCTTCTTCTGAAGTCCTAAAAGACTTACGAAAACTTTTCTATTTATTTTAAAATTTTCCCTGTTTGTTTGTTGGAAAAGGTAAGGAAAACTTAAGCCGTTTGTGTACCAAAATCACCTTTAATTACGTTGGACTTTTTTCGTCCTTCAGTTTTGTTCTTATTCCTTGAACATTTCTATAAGTATTACCTTCACTTGTGTTAATGTTCTTACAGAACCTTTTTTAGGGTTCTGTAGTAAACAAGAAACCCTTGTAGTTTCACCATGTCTGTTTGTCTGTCTGTTTGTCTGTCCGTGGACCCTATTGAATGACTATTTCATGAAATCATGACATATGGGTCCATTCTAACATAGGGAGTTGTATTGATGGTTCAGTGTCCGTCTACTCCGTACCAAATATGTCTTTATTGAATTGTAATAATTAGATTATAATTCTGTTCCATGTTTGTTACGGTACCGGTAGAACGGGGCTATTTGGATTTTCGGGGGTTCTTTGGAAAAAAGTAATTGTAAGATTTTAGTTGACATAAATTCTACAAAAACACCATAGACAGCTTTTATTTTATTTCTGGTTTTACTTTTAAAATTTTTCGTACGAAGATCACAATTCCAATTTATGTCTACTCGAATCTTAGAATTGCTTTGTTCCAAATAACCCCCGAAAATCCAAATAGCCCCGTTCTACGTAGCGAATCATATTTTAATCAACATAAAATACACTTACCTGCAGATTGTAAAAAAACGTAAGAACATTTGAATTTCGCGGGCTATCTTAGCGCATCTCCCTTAAGTATGACCAAATCTCACTATGACCACGTCTCATTATGACCACGGTTTATTATGACATTATACAATCTAGTTTGACATATTATGTCTTTCTTTGGTTTAAAAACTATGTTTATGTGCACACGCTGTATTAACATGTATTGTTAATAGGGTAATGAGCATGTTAAAGAGATATATAAATGACTCTTCAAGATTATGAATGAAGTTAAAGTCTTTTAAATAGTCGCTCGAACAATGCTGTCATGCTCTTTTATTAAGCACGTAAATGTATTAAGTACTGAAGTGCTTGAAAATACGTGACCGAATCTTGAAAAGATGTTGGCTATCGTTGTCCGGTGTGTTTTATTTTTAAATGTTGCCCCATACTAGGAGTTTCTCCAGCAGATTTTTTTGTTTGCTCTTGACTCTAGTCTAGGTCAGAGGTGACGGAGACAAAGTCGACGATAGAGTGAGCTTACTCAGAAGAAGCCTGTTCACTCTCACTTTGAATTCATTAGCTTGTATACGTTCGGAAACACAGACGCAGGCAGGACGCACGATTGTATGGAGAATCACTACATATTATAAAACAAAGTCCTCCGCCGCGTCTGTCTGTCTGTCTGTCTGTTCGCGGTAAACTCAAAAACTACTGCACCGATTGTCATGCAGTTTTCAATAATGGATAGCGTGGTTCTCGAGGAAGGTTTTAGTATATAATTTGTTAAGTTTTTGTATACATTTAGGTATACATTAACGATATTTGTTGGAGGTGTCGGAAAAAAATAAGCCGTCTGGGAGTTTTCAGCGAAAACGCTGTCAAAACCCTTTGAGATATAATTAAACAATGTATGGTGGGATTGTGTATCTTATATAGGTTTACAGAAAAGTCCGCGATGGCATATGACTATCTCTTAAGGATAATATACTATAACCATTTTACTGTCTTTTTGTAGGTATTTGTTGTCTTTAGGTAGTCGGAACATACTTATCCTTTTTATCCCGGTAGTATATTTCCGTGGGATAATTTCCGACATTCACGCGGGCGAAGCCGCGGGCAAAAGCTAGTGTTATATAATTATCAGTTATATCATGTGAAAATTCCGAGTTCAATAAAAACACTTCCATTTTCTTAATTTAAGCGTCATTTAACCAAACTACTCATTGGTAAATGCTTTTATAGTGTACTTGAGTTCTTAGATTATTTATAAGTTGTGAATTGTTGTGTAATGTCATCTAAAATTAATTTATTGGTATCAAATTTGTGTGAATTTAATTTAATTTCATAATATTATTTACTAATCGCATGAAATTTATTAATTTATTTAAATATTAATTTAATAGATATATTAATTTGATATGTAAAATTTGCACGCCGACATTAAGGGGTTTGTTTATAAACGGTGCTTAAAGTTAAGTAATGATTAGCGACTGTTTAACCATACATTTTTGACGTTTGAACGTCACTTAACTTTAAGCGACGTTTATGAATAAACCCCTTGGCATAATAAGAGATCGATATAATTTATTTTAAGAACTTTCTGTACCTTATTTATGCAAATACATGATTTCGATTTTTGATTTTTTGAAGATGATTTCATCATCATTATCATCGTCTTGAGAGCAGTTGTGGCCCAGAGGTTTAAGCGTAGCCTCACATGTACAAGGTTGTTGCATCAAAACCGAGCTAGTACAAAATATACAATGAGCGGCCTTATCGCTCGCGCTTTATCTGCAATCTCTTCCAGGCAACCTTGGAATGGACAGAGATTTGCCTGGAGTCCTGGACACAAAATGGGGCTGTCGTTGGTGTAGATAAATAGAATACAATACAGGGTGTTAAAGAAATTGCGTACCATAGCTTCAGGGAGTTCAGTATCCATAAGGGAACGCGTAAAAAAATGAATGTCATTTTGTAGCGTAAGAAATAAACAGTAAAACAATTACGCCACTTTAAATAAAACAATTACGCCACTTTAAATAAAACAATTACGCCACTTTAAATAAAACAATTACGTCACTTTAAAACGTATAATTTGGGTAAAGTAAAAAAATAAGTTTTTTTTTTTAAAGAACACATTTAAGGCTTTGACTGCCACACAACAAACACAATAGAAAAACTATTGTTAGCGGTCACCGGTGACCGCGGTGGCAGTCAATGTGTTAAAAAAAAAGGTAAAAAAAATTATCAGATTTTTTAAAGGTATAAAAAAACTGCTCAATTATTGGTATTGATAGGCTTGGTATTAAAAAGAAATTATGTCACGAGTTCAATTTAGACGCTATAAATGTAGTTATGTAGTTGTTCCGGGTCTGGCTTTTTGTGAATGTGAGTTTAAATGTTTGTAAACGCACCCACGATACAGGAGATATTCCTAATGTGGGGCAACGTGTAAAAAAAAAAAAAAAAAAAAAAAAAACCTCAATTACTACAATAACACAATTGCAACTGTTTTAATTAAGAACGTATAGTGCATAAATATGTCAAATAAAAAAAATAAAAAAAACATAATTCTCATAAGATGAACCTAATGTAGTACCTATAAATTAAATAGCAATCGTTTAGAATTGATTTAAAAATTGCTTAACATAAGTTTTTATTTTGTTTAAATGATAATTAATAATTTCCTAGAGTTACCTACCTAAGGACAAAATGACAACGCGTTCGATAGTAGGTAAGTCATTAAAGCATTTATACAAATAAAATAATTTTAATTCCACACGATTGCTACTTTAAGTTAGTAGGTACTAAATTAGGTTGATCTTGCAATTTTTTTTTTTTGTTTATTCTTTTCCCTGTGTTCCTTTATCGTTACGGAATCTACCTCTAAGCTATGGCACGCAATTTCTTTAACACCCTGTTTAATAAAATAGATACACAGATTCGCACCTTTAGTAAGGGCACAAGTCGAAATATTGAGTTTTTTAGTTTTTGTGTTAGATGGGCTCAATATCAACTGTTCTACCACTTGGCTTTAACAGAAAGAGAAAAAAGACAATATTTGCCTTCAAAAACAAAAATAAAAATAGTGAAAAAGAGTCCTAACTCGGAAGAGTTAAAAAAAAAAAAAATTGTACTTAAATATACTTTTTTGTAATGTTTCAGCTATTAATACAATAGATTACGTACATTTAGCGTAGATTACGTACAAAAAAAATCAGAGCTATAGCACTTTAAATTATGATTTATTATGAATAATAATAATATGATAAGCAAAAACATCGGGTTCCCTGAATTTTTAAACACGTTTTCTCAAAAGTTGATATTTTTTAAATATGCTTTACTTTATTAAGGGTGCGATATATATAATTTCACCTATAATAACAAAATATTAATATTATTAATAAGTATTCATTCATTTACGTTAACATCTAAGAATATATGAACGTTTTCACGATCCTTGCCTAATTAGCAACGGAAGATACCGGATATTAACCAACTGATATATTATAATGTTTTTTTTTCTTCTATTCTATCATCACGGAATCTTATCAATATTTATTTTATTTTTTTTTTGTTTTTATTCCCTCGTTTATTTACTTTTCGATTTATTTGATACTTACCTTACTTGCCTTATTTTTAACCGACTTTACAAAAAGGAGGAGGTTCTCAAATCGGTTGTATGTTTTTTTTGTATGTTTGTTACCTCAGAACTCCGTCGTTTATGACCCACTAGCTTCTGCCCGCGACTTCGTCCGCGTTAAATTTCTTGGTCCCCCGACCCACCCCGTCGCAACAGATTGCCTGCCCGTGCTTTTACTTCGTTTTCGCATAAACTTTCATTTTTTTTTAATGGTGTTCTAGTTAATAGTAATGTAATTCTTCCTCAAGAATTGGGCTGTAAAATGCAAAAAGATTTTTTCAAATCCAATTCGCAGTTCCAGAGATTAGCACGTTCAAAAAACAAAAAACCGGCCAAGTGCGAGTCGGACTCACGCACGAAGGGTTCCGTACCACCCATACAAATCCTTATCCTTACTAATATTATAAATGTGAAAGTAACTCTGTCAGTCTGTCTATTTGTCTGTCTGTCTGTCTGTGTGTTACGTTTTCACGCCTAAACCGCTGAACCGATCGACCTGGGATATAGACAAGGATATAGGCTACTTTTTTACGCGATAACCGACATCCACGCGGGCGGAGCAAAAAAAACGGCAAAAAAATCATGTCCGTTGTATGGGAGCCCCCCTTAAATATTATTGTTTTCTGTTTTTTAGTATTTAATGTTATAGCGGCAACAGAAGTACATCATATGTGAAAATTTCAATTGTTTAACTACCACGGTTCATGAGATACAGCCTGGTGACAGACGGACAGACAGACAGACAGACAGACAGACAGACAGACGGACAGCGGAGTTTTAATAATAGGGTCCCATTTTACCCTTTGGTTACGGAAAAACTAACTCTTCAGCTTTAGAATAGACTACCTCGCAGAGTTGATCATTATTTTGCTGCGGAGTTATTATAAAACAGTTATATCTCCTAAGATATTCATTGAAATTAAATGATGTAAGGGCAACTTTGTTCAAAATTAAATACTTGTGATGAATAACGTATTTATTTGGATAAGGATTAATACCATGTTTATGAAAACTCCTTCGCAAATAATGCATTTATTTCGAACAAATTTGATTACCATAAAAAAGGTTATAGTGAGTAAATCTTAAAAAATAGAAATATGCTGTCGCGGAATTTTTTTTTGAAAATTTAAAGAGGAACAATTCCATCATACATGATATTTGCGCAACTTAAACCGTTTACGCAGCGCACGCAACGGAAGCTCTCAAAAAGGAATAATTTTTCCCGTTTTTGCAACATTTTTCATTTATGCTCCGCTCCTTTTGGTTGTAGCGTGATGTTATATAGCCTATAGCCTTCCTCAATAAATGGACTATCCAACACACAAAGATTTTTTTAATTCCAACCCGTAGTTCCTGAGATTAGCGCGTTCAAACAAACAAACAAACAAACAAACAAACAAACTCTTCAGCTTTATATATTAGTAATAGATTTGGAAAATTCTTAAATATAAAATAACTTTAATCCATACTAATATTATAAATGTGAAAGTAACTCTGTCTGTCTATCTGTATGTTACGTTTTCACGCCTACACCGCTGAATCGATCGTCATGAAATTTGGCAGAGATATGGAGAAGGACATAGGCTACTTTTTTACGCGATAACCAACATCTACGCGGGCGGAGCCGCGGGCAACAGCTAGTATAAAATAATTCGGAAGTCGGTGGCAAAAAACTATAATACAGAACCAAGGACACCGACTTCCTAATTATTTCATATTAAAGTTAATTTTTACTTTTTAGTGTTTTTTTTTTAAGTCGGTTTTTTTTTGTTAAAAGTTTTTTTAGTAACCCTATTATTTAGTTAGTTATCCTATTATCTTGATAATTCTCATGACTATAAATCTTAAGGCGACGATAACCGACTTTTAATGATTTTATAAGATCACGTCTAAACGAGTAGTTTTAATGATTTGGAAAAAATATATGTTAAATTAGAGTATTTTCTTAATAACTTAATATATGAATATTTTAGATTATGTTTATAATTCATAGTGAAATTAATTTGTAAAGTTATATCTAACGCGGATATAAAATCTATCAAGCGTATTTTTCTGGAACCTTTTTAAAGATAATTTAACTATTGATCTTTTAGTATACGTGTTATATTAAAATACCTTTTCTTTTATCTATAATAAATTATTAATGCATCTTATTTGTGATAGCGCTCCTGGATGGGCGAGTCCTATTACTGGCTGGACGAACGACGCGTTGCGTGAGCTCAGTACAGAACACGCAAGCTAACCACTCAAGGTCACTGGCATATATCTGAACCTTAAGTCTAAAAATAAACACGCGTAATTTCAAATCACGTCACGTACATCGTTAAAACCAAGTAGGCTTTTATACAAGTTGTACCGCGCATCAGTTCAATGTCACTTTCTATTGTATAACAGAGTACTGCATACTTAAATAAATGAATACCGAAGGTCTACTTCGAATGCAACACACATAGATGCAAAAATATCGATAGGTATCAACAATTTTCTTTTGAGGCTTAGTATTGTCATAGCACTTCTAGAATATTGATAGCCGTCAATTGGGACTGGTCATCTCTAAGCTGCCATGGCTTATCTTATATATTATATAAAATTCTCGTGTCACAATGTTAATTACCATACTCCTCCGAAACGGCTTGACCGATTTTTATGAATTTTATATGCATATTCAGTAGGTCTGAGAATCGACTACTATCTATTTTTTTAAAGTTTAAAGTAGGTAGTTAGGGTAGGGTAGGGTAGAGTAGTGGAGTTTATACTATACCTTTTGACAGAATGAAGTCTGTCGGGTCAGCTAGTTATAACATTTATTTTTTATTTTTTTCTATGGTCTCTTTTAGCAGGCCTTCTACATCTCCTCTCCTCTCTCTCCTTCTCACACGTATAAACTTGAAGGATGTAACCAATATTTTGGTTTAAAAGAGTTTCCGTGGAGTTTCTTACCCGTTCTTCTCCATAGGTACCTACTACGCTTTGGAATGGGCAACTAGCTTCATCTTTCTGACTGACCGACTCCTTGACAATTCAAAAGTGCATGTAATTAGTTTAATTGAAATAAATGCTTTGAATTTGAGTTTAAAAGACAGTGGTGTAGATTCTACATTTTTAGTATTTCTATTAATCTCTTCTATTTACCTAAATATACCTACGACTGTTGATATAATCGTCTCAATAGTAGCCTAACTTCATCTCTCGCCCATATTTTAATTGATTTGTCTAGTTTGATATTTAAGTCCAGAGATTTTATAAGGTACAAGCTTTTGCTCACGATTTTATCTGCGATCCAGGGTGAAAAGTAGTCTGAGTCCATCTCCAACTCCCAGGCTACCTATTTGTCAAATTTTATAATGACCGGATCATTGGTTTAGACGTGAAAAAGATAGTAAGAGTTAGTTTACCATTTATAATATTAAGTATACATAGATTGAAAACTCAAACTTCTAGGTTTTTTTTTCTGACAATTTAATCCTAAACGTCATAGTGTCTTTATTATTTAGATCGTAAGTGTCAAGCTGCTGTTTTATTGCATACATTATTAGAAAAATGAAGGGATGTGTACCTTCTGCACAATATTCTGTATTAGTATACTCAAAACAGTAATCGCTGTTAACGTCATTGACATACATTGCGTTTGACGTAATGTCGATGGTGTCGGTATATTCTGGAGTTTGATGACGATTTGGAAGTAGTAATTTGAGAAAATATAGAAAGGAAATTCATTTTTTCTGCTATTTTTATACTTAATACTTAATTGTTACGGAATATCAATGTCATACAGAATGCATAGAATTCCTAACCTAGCCCAAACGTTGTTGGATTAGGAGTCAGCAATTGACTACCAACCTAAATTTTCCGTAAATATTTAAATCACCACTGTATTTTTTTATAACACGGTAGTTTGGCATAGTGTGTCAATTTGATAATCAATTAATTTCCTTAATTTAATTGAGGTGAAAAGTTGTGTGTTTCGCTCGGCAGGAAAGTTATTCCGCGTCTCGTACTCTTGAAATCCTCGCTACGCTCAGGATTCCATATTTGATTGCTTCGCTAGAGGTTCAATCCTAGAATCCTTCGCTTGCTCAAGTTTCAATACCAGTACTCGCGCCAAAAAACTTTGCACCCTTGCATAACAAATAACTTTTTCTCAGTTGGAGAAAATCATTGCTTTTAGTTATACACTTGTCCCAAGTTACTTTGGGTCGGCGCGACACGTTTTCTTTTTACATTTCCATATCAACCGTCACGCTATCAGTAGTGTAGACTAAGTACCTGTTAATTTAATAATATTACCTGTTTTCTATTATCTAAGCTTCTAATCTAGATTATACGAGTAGGTTCTAAAAAATTTGTGGCTAAGTAATAAAATCCGCACCGGACGATCGATCAGGTTAAGCTACGCTTGTCGCTGTTGTTCCGTGGATGGGTGACCATCTTTACATACCTTGGTATGTAAGGGGTCTTGCCCCTCCGTGCCACAGAAAGCAAGTTAAGTTGCTGGTCCCGGCTGTCATTTGTAAATCTTTGACAGTTGTTACGGATCGTCGGAAGCCCGAAAGTGTGACAACCAGTCTTACCATGGGGTATCGTGTTATCCAGTTACTGAGCTGTGGAGGTCAAATAGGCATTCGCTTCATGTAAAATATATTTGGTAAAATATAACATAGTTGGGAAAAGGCTAGGCAAATTATGATTACGTGTAGTTACTAAAAATAATCCTTTCTTCGTAAAACTTTTGCGACTTCTTGGCACAACATTTTTATGATCAAGATCTTTTTCTTTTACTACGAGAAATATTTTGCTCTTTAAAATCTTATATAATAATTAGAAATCGGATATTCGGATACATATTTACCTAAAGTTAATTTTTGGCTATGAAGTTAAGGAAGCGGCTTCTTACATTTTTTTTTGTTAATATAAATTTCGGGATTCCAGAAAATCCGGGAATACACAACTAATCGGATACATGGTATGGAAACGACTTCTTAAATATGTGGTATCTATTATTTAACTTTACACCATAAGAAAGCGTTCGATTCTGTAGTCAAAAAGTAGTAAATTTATCAATTCTGGAATCTCGAGATTTTTACAATCGATACAAAAGTATAGTCCATATTAGCCAACGTAAGTAAATATACTCTAAATTCGTCGATTCCGGAATTGAGGGATTTTTTGATACAAAAGTGCATTCCATAAAAAGAAAAAAAGATCCTATCTGTAATTATAATATATCATTTAAATATTTTATAATATCTTCACTGGCACACGTGATTCTTAAGATTTAAATCATCGTTTGGTGTAACAAATTAAAATTGATGTGTCCTAGAAACATCGAAGAAGATTTACATATAAATCTTAATGAATGTCTTTTATATTTAAATTAAATAAATGAATGAATGCAATTATGATATTATTTTTATTGTGGATGATGCCAAGTAATTTGGGCAAGGACATTACAATTTGAATGGATCATTATAATGTCAGTCAGGGGACAAAAGGATGCGTTCAAATTGATGTTTAATACCGAACTAAATCCATAATGTATCATAGCAAACTTCTAATATTCTAAATTACTTTAATATAGATTTGTAATGAAATAGCAATTATTTGAATATTTTCATCTTCTACGAGAACCGATCATTCTATCTAAAAATCCTAAGTTTGGGGTTCGATTTCAATTGATTTTGCAGATATTTGCCAAAATCAATTGAAATCAAACCCTTTACACGCTCTTCTCAGCTCTTCTTAACAATGCTCAGTTTCTTTTCCTCATTCATGCCATTCTTGTAAACAATAATAATCCTCGTACGCCTTCCAAAGGTCCGGGACCCCAAGGTCCCGAGATAATGTAAACATCCATACTCCATACTAATATTATAAATGTGAAAGTAACTCTGTCTGTCTGTCTGTATGTTACGTTTTCACGCCTAAACCGCTGAACCGATCATCGTGAAATTTGGCAGAGATATAGCCTGGGATATGGAGACGAACATAGGCTACTTTTTTTACGCGATAGCCGACATATACGCGGGCGGAGCCGCGGGCAAAAGCTAGTATAAAAATAAAATAAAAATAATAATATAGCCTTTAATTCCATAACCAACAAAAAATATATACTTAATTTACAAGTAAATTACTAAAAACTAGGTTATGGCCCCTTTTCGGGTACAGGCCTCCTCCAATTTTTTCCATCCAGTCGTTGCCTATGCTTTTTTTGATTTCATCTACCCAGCGTTCCGGTGGGCGTCCTCTGTGTCTTTCTCCTGTTGGTCCCGACCATATCGTGTATTCTCGTGAATACCAATTCCATTTTTATTACAACAGACATTATAACGATCCTGTCCATCCTATTTTATGGCCCCTTAGTCACCGCTTACGATGGTTACAGGAAACATATAGTTATCTATCCGCATCCAACTCAATCGCATACCTCCTATATTTTAATTAATCGTTTTTGAATCGTACTACAGTTCAGAATACGTGCAAAGGTCATTCAACGGGACGCACAATCAAATAACATGTCGTTATGCACTTGTATTTAAGTTTAATGGTAGACAAATTCTATGTAATGAGTTGGTCTTTTGTTAATACTTATTAGCTGTCATCCGTGACGTTTTCGTCTGTTATTTGGGTGAAGGTCGTTTAGAACCATCGTTCACATAGGTACGTAGATATATAATGGGATAATCAGAAGACTAACCTTGTGATACAATATTCGAGAATAACTCTATAAGCCAGTCAATGGGGTTGGTGTCAATTTCGTCAGTTAAATGTGCACCTAGAGAACAAAAAACAATACTGTAATTTATTGTGTTACCTACCCCGATTAGAAGTACGCCGTTATGTGCAGAAATTCACATTAAGAATTCTTCGAATGTAATAGCGGTAAAGGCTAGTACAGACTCGCGCGATATCGCGGACGCGACGCGACACTAGTAGCACAATTTCTTTGTCGGTGCCTGTCGCGGCCGCGATATCGCACGAGTCTCTACGAGCCTGAACAGAGTATGTAAGCGAGTTTATTTGTACAAAGAATAATGAACTTTATGTCAATACTGTGACGCACAAACTAGATACGAGCCAAATGATAGTTCACGTGTCTTCTGGAGAATTCTCGCGCATTCTCGGGAATTCCCGCAGTAACAAGCTCGTATCTAGTTTTTACGTTAGACAATTGACATAAAGTTAATTTTGTTTTGTACAATTTGTCACAAAAACTCGCTTCCACTCCGTTCCGCGGCAATTCAAATTGAGCCGAAGTTATAGAATAAAGTGTTATCACGGAACTTAGGACCAAGTTGACCAATATGCTACTAATAGATTCATATACGAAAATCCTGTCTATATTTCAATATAATATGAAACAAAACATTTAGCAAGCAGTTTTATGGAAGAGTAAACTATCAATAAGTGATTCTTTACGTCAAATATTGAACGTTTAATTATCCGAGGTTATTCAGTCATTATTATCAGCAAAGACAAGGACTTCTTCGTTTATTTAATATAGTATCTATTATTTAGCCAAGTTTGTCAAAGTCAAAGATTCGATATTTAAAATTGTTATTGTTATGTGGTGCAATTTTTGGCAACGAGAACAAATATACAAAAACCAGCCAAGTGCGTGTCGGACCACGCAAAATGAAGGGTTCCGTAGATGGGATGAATTGATCCCAAGAACAAAGTTGGTCAACTATTACTCGGTAACTTGTAAAGCCTACTTAGCTGTGATATTTTTCCCTTTAGCTTCGTTATTATATACTACAGCCGTGAAGGGGGGTGGGGGGAGGGGGGGGACACTGGACTCTAACAAAAATTAACATTTTAAAGCTTATTATTACGCAAACGTATCCCTGAATTGAGAAACGGTTTTCATAATCAACAATATTGTTGAACGGCCTATCCAACAATACCCCACACGATGAGATAGACGAGAAAAAAAATACCATCCCTATTTTACGTGTAGAGGAGATATCCTAAAATTCAAGATTTTATTTTACCACTTGGTCGGCGTGATTATGTACATTGTACACTCATGCCAAATTACAGCGTTCTAGTACTAAGAGTCTGTGAGCAGTATATACCACGGACAGACAGACAGACGGACATGACGAAATTATGTTTCTTGTTGACTACTGAACCCTAAAAATCGTCGTAACGCTGACGAATTCCGCGTCTCCTTCATTATTCTTCTTTATTTTGATATATTATTATTACTGTTAACTTTACCAGCCCTGCAGTAAACAAATATTGACAGCAAGGTGACACAAAAACAAAAGGTGTTTGTTTGTTTATTTGTTTTTATAAAAAACGTTGCCCCACACAGCACGTAACGTAAAGCAGGCAGGTATTTAAAAAAAAAATGGTCCTTTAAGAATAGATAATTACACAAATGAGGTATTATACGAATGAGTCTTTTGCAGATTGAGGTATTATGAGAACAAGTCCTATGAAGAATAAGCCATAACAAGAACAGGGGCCTTACTCCCGACAGCATCGAGTTCTGAATCAATCGAGTTGGATTCGAATTAAATGCCGATCCATCCTCTTGAATCCGACACTAGCGCACGATCGTGCGGTGGTTCGAAGCGAAACTAACTTCGATCGAAAGATTCGTTAGGATCGAAAAGTTCGTAATCCACACCAGGGCTTTAAATACCGGAAAATTTTCATAACGTTACCTTGTATTGACAGAGTTCACGTTATTATTAAAATAACGGTAATCGATTTAACGTTATTTATGCGACTATTAATTTTATCGTTATTTTAAACGGGTGAGATGCAAGTAGTGGGGCCTGAGTCGTGCGGCGCGGCGGGAGCCCGACCTCGCGCCTCTCTGATACCGTACCGATCAAAACGTTGCCTGAATCTGCCTGATTCTTACCCACAGAACGGCAACGTAGCTAAATTAACGTTAGTTATCGTATTTGTGTTAATGTTAATTAACGTTATATTACTGGTAATGTTATCAAGTAATGTTAAATTTTTGTAACGTTAGTAGGTATAACATTGAAATTTAACGTTACGTAACGGTTATTATTTTGTTATTTGGTAACGTTAACAAGCCCTGCTCCACACGCCATCTGACAGATAGATTTCGAGTTGTTGGATCAAGACTAAACGTCAAATTACACGATAACAAAGAAGCTACTTTATTCAGATCAAGTGAGATTTTTTTGTGTTTTTTACTGCTATATTTTTTCAAATGCTTGATTACTATGGCTCGCCTTGCGTCGCTTTTCAATGTTCTTGAAGAAGCAAATCGTATGGATATTCGTGCGAGAAGAAATATGCAAAGGTTGAGTCGTTATAACACCCGGGCTATGGAAATGGATTCGGAAGAATTTAGAAGTTTTTGTTTGTTAAGTTTAAATAAAGCACTAAGGTATCGTTTTTTACGTGGGAAAGTGAAAACATTCAACTATCTAAAAGTTACTAACCAAAGACATAGAGCACTTGACGATGACGTAATCCGCCGGATACGCATAACGACGCTGATAATACTCCTAAGTCGATCTTGGTTTACGATTCGATTTGGTTCGGGAGTAAAGTTTTAAATCGAGTTCGGATCAGAAGCGAGTTCGAATCGGGAACAAAATCAAACTCGAATCGTTTTCAGGAGTAAGGCCCCGGGTCTTTTTTTTCGCCGTAAGTCATTTTACGAATAGGTCCCATATCTACTAAACCGGGCAGATGAAATGACGTGCCCGGTACGACCCCAAATGTTGAGTTGTAACCTCTGCTCGTATTAGAAATGCAATAGTTCGTAAGCCACATCTGTCTACTGCGGACGTGTCCTACGTGTCTTCTCCGTGTCGTGTCCGCACTGCATCTGACACGGTGTCAAGAGCGGAAGTTTGGCTTCAAGCTTCAAGGAAGGACGCGTGTAGACTGCAATTTTTTCTGAAATAAATATTACATTTCCTTTTCTCAAACATGCATGGAAATATTGTCATTATTTTCGAAAAAAGAATTTACGGACAAAGAAAATCAAACCCATTGCAGGAGCGTTTTTTGAATTTGGAACATTACAACGCTTTCAGCAATGTTGTATGAAATGGCGTGCTGGGGTTAATAAATACTCTTTGATTGGATCTCTTATCATTCTTGGCATACCAAAGTACGTCTCTTTGCTTAGCACAAATTGCGTTCACGTGGCTATATAGCCTTATACTCGTATGCGTTTGCCTTTCGGCACAGAAACGAAAAATAGACAATTGGCGGCAAAGCTGAAAATTCGTCTTGATTTGTTATTTACATACTTAATAAAAGTGAAAATGAATTCCCACGGTTCGGAGAGTGAAATGGAGATTGATTGTACTCCACCAGATTTAAGATCAGAAGCCAAATTGGCAATGGAAAACCTGCTTCCAGCGAAGTCAAAAGAAAAATACATGAAAGTATGTCTTATTTTATAAAAGCACTATATGCCTCGGCGGACGTTGTCACTTCAAAAGAAAGAAAGAAAATACGTTTATTTGCGGCAAACATAACGCAAAGAAAGAACACAAACATAAGTTGGGGGAAAATATGCGCCACATCCACGCAAAATCGCTATCGCTCAGCATAATGCTGCGACCCTATGCGAGACAGAGCCACAGTGCTGGTTTTCAGCTACAGTCGGCACATGGAACTTAAACATTGCAGTTGAAATGTTGGTGTACTAATCACCTCGTCTACATACTTTTGTGGGTAAATATAAGCTTGGTAATACTTTATGTCATACTAGTCGACCCATCAGGTCCACCGTATAGTCGAGGACATAAGCGCCGGCTTTCAACGCGGCCTTATGACAGGCGCCATCTTCTTTGATATAGCGAAAGCGTTCGACAAAGTCTGGCACAACGGCTTGATTTACAAGCTGTACCAACTCGGTGTGCCCGAGCGTCTCGTGCTCATCTTACGAGACTTTTTGTCGAATCGCACCTTTCGCTATCGCATAGAGGGTGCCCTCTCCTCCCCCCATCCCATACGCGCAGGAGTCCCTCAGGGCTCTGTGATATCCCCCCTGGCTTTTACGCTTTACACCAGCGACATCCCGAAGTTTAAAAAGGCTCAGTTGGCTCTGTTCGCAGACGATACGGCCGTTTACTACAGAGGGAAGTGTCATAATGTCATTGCCAACACTCTCCAGACTGCAGCCGACAAGCTCGGTGAGTGGTTTAGAAAGTGGCGGATCGAAGTCAATCCTGACAAAAGCCAAGCAGTTCTCTTCGTAAAACCGAGAAAAATCCCCCCAAAGCCCAAACCTGTCACCATGTTCGGCAAGCCTATCCCCTGGGAGAAGCGAGCCAAATATCTAGGTGTCATCCTCGATCATCACCTCTCCTTTTCTGAGCATGCAAGTAAGGTGCGTTCGCGCGCCGCCTTCGCTCTCTATAGGCTTCACTCCCTTGTCCATGAAAATAGCAAATTGTCACTCAAGTGCAAATTGCGAATTTATACCGCGTGCATCCGCCCCATCATGACCTATGCGAGCCCAGTCTTTGCTCAAGCAAAACCGTATATCATCCATAAGATGCAAGTCATCCAGAATCGTTTCCTCCGTAAATGCACGGGAGCCCCCTGGTTCGTTCGGAACACAAACCTCCATGTAGAGCTTAGAATGCCTACAATAGCCCAATTTCTGAAACGCTCTTCCAAGCGCTTCTTTGACTCTGCCGCCACCCACCGCAACACTCTCGTTGTGCAGGCCGCCAATTACACCCCCTCTCGCATTAGTATGATCCGCCGTCCAAGGCACGCACTGACCGACCCAGACGACCCCACCACTCTCATCCAGGAGAGTCGTAGGGAAACTAGTACAGCTCGCAGAGTACACACAACACGCACACGATCCAAATTCCGACCTCGCTTTAGAGGTCCCGCGCGAAACCCACCCCGACCCACTATTATTATCGTCAATAATAATAGCCCTCCCCGACCCTTGACGACGCTTAACGATGTGCCAGCATGTGGTTTAGCTGAGCCTGTAATCCAAACTCCCCCGATTAATAATCAGAACCCTGATGTTATCCAGCCACCGACGGTCCCTTGCCACCCTCCCTCCGACACTGCCCTAAGCCGAGGTTCGAGCCCCACCTGGGGTGCCCTTAGCGAGCAGTCGTCTAGCTTAAGTAGATTATAGTGAAAAACTCCCCTGGCTGGAGGCGTAAACTTCGTTAGGAGCTTGCGGCACCACAGGAAAGCCCGGTTAAGGAGCAGGAACCCCCAGTGGTTATACCTCCGAGATGCCATAAACAAAAAAAAAAAAAAAAAAAAAAAAAAAATGTCATACTAACTGCTGCCAGGGGCTTCAACCGCGTGGCTTTAAAAAAAAATGCCAAATATTCGGATGCATATTCACCTAAAGTTGAGATGTTGGCTAATATGGAATGCGCTTTTGTTCTGGGATCTACAAGTTTAGCTATCTGATATATGTTTCTGGTACATTTACTTACTTTCAAATGTTGGTAAAAATCCCAATCCTACATAAATATGCATCAGAATAGTTATGCAATCTAAGAATAACGAGTTTATTTTTATTTTTAATAAATAGTTTTTTAGAAGTCGCTTACATACCTACTACACATTCGAATAGGTTATGCATTCCCGTTGTTCCTGGCAACACGGGTTTTTTGTTTTTTTTTTTTTTTTTACTATAAAAATATTTTAAGAAGCCACTTCCATACTTTCACAGCTAAAAATTAACTTTGGGTAAATATGCATCCGAATATCCGATCTCTAAACATCAGCTATCTGCCAGTGAAAGTCCCGTCAAAATCGGTCCAAGCAGACTTATATGCAGACAAAAATTTTAAAAATAGTTTTTTTGCTGTAAGTACCGCAGGTATTAACTTTCTTAAGCATTTAGTAAAAAGCTATTATTTTGACATTACGAATAGACACTTTTTTATTCATTTGCATGTATAGATACCTTAGGCAAAGCCGCGGGTACAGTTCGCAGTTAGAACTAGAAGCCTATCTCACAGCATATTGCTTGATCTTGTTTACGACTCAAACTCAACCAAATCTTAGCAATAGAACAGCTTTTCTAGTGCTAACTAGAAAAGCTGTTCTATTGCTAAGATTTGGATTTTGATCTTAGCAATAGAACAGCTTTTCTAGTGCTAACTAGAAAAGCTGTTCTATTGCTAAGATTTGGTTGAGTTTGAGTCGTAAACAAGATCAAGCAATATGCTGTGAGATAGGCTTCTAGTTCTAACTGCGAACTGTACCCGCGGCTTTGCCTAAGGTATCTATACATGCAAATGAATAAAAAAGTGTCTATTCGTAATGTCAAAATAATAGCTTTTTACTAAATGCTTAAGAAAGTTAATACATTCAACTAACCACCATAAAGCACCATTAAGCTATCAAATTCAACCAAATCTTAGCAGATTTGGTTGAATTTGATAGCTTAATGGTGTAGGAGTACTAGGTTTCGATCGTTAGTTGAATGTCTCAGCCAGAGGGCATTGTAGCTGCGAATTCGCCTGGCTGAATGTTATCCAATTCCGTCTAAGCAAATGTTGTTATACGTCATGTCTTTAATCTAAAGGACTACTGCAACCTAATTGTGTAACCTAGTTTGAATCACAATCCGAGAGTTTTGAAGGCTAGAGGTCATTCAAGTATTACGTAAGCACCAAAGGGGGGTGGAAGGGTCTTTGTTTTGATTTTTTTGATGACATGGGGGACGGGAGGGACTGGAAGGTGATTACGTCAGCAATCCCCATCCACAGATCAGGGTTTTGGGGGATTTGGGTTTTTGCAGATTTTTCTGCAAAATTTAGATTTGATCAAAGATGGCAACCCCATGCTCAGGGATTCCCCAAAATAATTGATATTGCTTACTCGCTCTCACGAGGTGTTTTATGATTAGAAAGAACTGAAGCAGGGAAATTACTTAAATGGGCACTCAATTACTTTTAGCCTATAAATTCCTTATTTCTAGACTCAAGAAACCTGAACAGATTAAAAAAAGCGGCCAAGTGCAAGTCGGACTCGCCCATGAAGGGTTCCGTAGCAGCAAGTAACATAATATAAAAGTTCTTGTAGTTCGTTGTAACTTTGATCGATGTTTTAATAATAGTGTTTTTTTTTTTAAATTAAGATATTGATAAGTAAACATATGTTTTTTTATTTTTATATTTGAGTCGATTGAATGAAAGGTAAATTGCGGTTTACGATTTATGGCGTATTAAAAAAAAAACTACTTACTAGAACTCGTTCATATCAATTTTCGGTGGAAGTTTACATGGTAATGTACATCATATATTTTTTTTTAGTTTTATCATTCTGTTATTTTAGAAGTTACAGGGGGGAGACACATTTTACCACTTTGGAAGTGTCTCTCGCGCAAATTATTCAGTTTAGAATAAAATTATATTAGAAACCTCAATATCATTTTTGAAGACCTATCCACAGATACCCCACACGTATGGCAATGAAGAAAAAAAAAAAGGTGTAGTTTTAAGTATGGGGAAAATTTATGAAAAAAAAAATTTTACCCCCAATTTTTTTTGTTTTTTTTTTTTCTATTTTTGTGTGAAAATCTTAATGCGGTTCACAGAATACATCTACTTACTTATAGTTCTTATAGTTTCGGAAAAAAGTGGCTATGACATACGGACGGACAGACAGACAGAGATGAAGAATCCATAAGGGTTCCGTTTTTTGCCATTTGGCTACGGAACCCTAAAAATACTAATATTTACGTAAGCATAGCTGACAAGGGGGAGGCCCCATATTGCTAATCCATTGATTCATAGGTTTAAAAAAATTGTGATTCTGTGCGGCCATTAAGTCAAAAACGTGGATGATAATTACAGGTTGTAGACCTATGATTAACTCCCCACCCTGGGTTTGAAGTTTATATACGAACTGTATGTAGTAGATGTCAGCTTATATTTTTTCTTTTCGAATCATTACCCCGAAGAATGAAGTTTATATTAAACGAACGTTGGAGTCGCGGACGAAAGCTGGAAGTCATAATACTCATAATAATTGCTAAACAAAAAACTAAACCAGTTCAAAGTGTAACATTACAAATGACATAACGCATTGAACATTGCCTAATTGCGGTCGAATGTTTTATTTGACGTGTATGCTCTTAAAACATTTGCTTAACAGATTATGTCTAAATTTAACAGATTTTTTTAACACTTGTGCAAGGTGGTATGAATAACTTGAGTTTTTTGCTCTTCAGTTATGAGGTGTAAATATTTTATGGGTTGACTGGAGTACGTAATTAATTCATGAAAAACTTAAGTAAATAAGATAATTGTGAATATGAAATAGAAAACTGAATAAAAATTCTGCAATTATGGTTGCATTTTTCATACTCGCTGACATAAATATTGAATTTGCCTAAACAATATGGCTGCAGCACCGGCGGGCGGCGGCGAGCGAATGCAGATTTGATCTTGGGAGCGCTACCGAAGAACATGAGGTCCTGGATTCGATTCTTTTGGCCAGTGTTATTGGGTTTTCCCATCTGGAATTTCTCAGTAGGCCCAGAGTCTGGATTTGTGCCCGGTTGATAGCAAAGGCTCGCCCCCTATTACATGGGACTTAAATATAACTGGCGAAGTGTGGGTGTACTATATGAAGGGGAAAACCAGGATAGATGCCACAGTGGGATAGGTGCCTTGATTGCAATTACTCTAGTTTCGCGAATGAAACACATGTTATTTTATTTATCTATCGAGAGACTCTGCAACTACAACTAAGTTGACCGTGTTGCATGTCTCTGTGCGATTGCATGGGACGGCTAGGTGCGATCAAAGTTTATGCGGGATAAATTTCCTCTTTCTCGTATCCTAAACGTAATTTTCATGGATTAGGCAACAATCCCCTATATGGGATAGTTGCCCCAAAATTTAGAGGTCCGTAAAAATCGCCAATACTCTGGAAATATCAAAGATAATGTTTATTCCTTTCATAAATTTGAATATAATAAACCAAAGTGTAGGTACTTTGGTTTATTATCATCAAATTTTACGTTTACAAATAAAGAATCTTGCTTTTTGTACAAAGAGATATAAAGTAATTTCAAGAGGCATCTATCTTGCATTTACCCTACACCTCTGCCTAACCCTTTGGGGAGTATTTTTTTGTTTAGATTTTTTTATTTATTTGAGGCGTGGTGTTATGTTATGGTATGTAACATAGAATTCAGAACCTGCAATGAATTTTTTATTACTGTAAAGAACTTGTTAAGGCGGTATGATTCGACAGAGACCCCGCTTACTAGTTTTTTGAGACCATGGGAACCATAAAAAAAATCTAATAAAAAACTGAAAAAAATAAAATAAAAATTGTATATTGATATATTAAATATTGAATCTTAATTGAGGATCTGGCGGACATGCATTTTTTAATAACACGATTAGATTAACTTTGCTAGATAGAAAAAAGTCCCAAAGTTACCCCTTTTCGTAATGTTTAATCAATCTCATAGCTATAAAAAAAGATTTTTCTAAATCGGTCTAAAATTGACTGAGAAATCGGTGAACATACATTAAACAAAAATATATATAGTCGAACATAGAACCTCATCCTTTTTTGAAGTCAGTTAAAAACAGAGGTTTTTTTTATCTATATACTTAACTATATAAGTAAATATCAATGTTTGTATGTTTGTCCTCTATGCGTTCCTAAGTCATTGATCAGATTGTGATGAAAAGGTGTTCTGAGGAAGCCAAAAAGGGTTTCTGGCCCAAAAAAATGTTCGACCAAACAATTTTTTACTTTACATGGTATTGCAATGCACGGTACAACTAGTTTTTTATTAAATAAATGAAAAGGTAGTTAGGTTGTTTATCTTAATAAAATGATTAAGATAATTACTATGTTCAAATACCTACCAAATGCGCGAAGCAACCACTCGAGACTTCGCGAGCCTGCTTCAGACGGCTCGAGCGCCGATCATAGCGCCTCTTCTCACACAAAAAGGTTTTAGTCCCATCTCGGCACCTTCCCATCTCGGCACCCATGAATTGATTTATGTCGAGATGGGAATGTTCCGTGGGCATGATACATAAATTCATGGGTGACGAGATGGGAAGGTGACGAGATGAGATTAAACGACAAAAAGTGAACGAGGATTGATCTTCACGTTTGCTCACTACTTGTTGATGACTTCAGACTATTACCGCCTTACTTATAAACGCGGAATTGATATAACCATACATTTTTGATGTTTATACGTAGTATAGTACTCAGTTGGGACTGGTCATCTCTTAGCTGCCACGGCATATTTTATTTTTTGAATTGTTTCTATTACGGACGCTTCTAACGTGCACGTCTTTCTACATTGTTCTCACATGTATAACTTCAACATGAATGATGTAACCCATATTTTGTAACAATATTTTGTTTTAAAAGAGTGTCCGTGGAGTTTCTTGCCCGTTCTTCTCCATAGGAACCTACTACGCTTTGGAATGGGCAACTAGCTTCATCTTTCTGACTGACCGACCCCTTGACAATTCAAAAGTGTCTGAAATTGGTTTATTTGAAATAAATGCTTTGAGTTTGAGTATAACTTTATTCCGCGTTTACTCGTATAAGTAAGGCGGTTAAGGTCTAGTATTCATCAGTCTCGTTTACTCCACAAATGCGTGATAAACTTCCAAGTTAATTACATGTTTAATGTGATTGCAAGCGTTGATTAAAATAAAAACCCCCAACTTTTAAAGGTCAAAATTGGATTAGGTTGTTGGCTTTTTACCTACGTAAAAAGCAAGTTTTCATGAATAACAACAAAGTGCTATGGACAATTATTATTTTTTTTTTCATATAAAACCTATTTATTTATTACGTTTATAAACTTGTTTTAATGATCCCAATGTTATAAGGTAGGTTATTATTGTAATAAATGATACTGGTCTTTTATAAAATAAATGATACTGGTGGAGTTTCTTGCCGGCTCTTCTCCATAGGAAACGACTAATTGGAACCGTGCACCTAGCTTCTGACGTTTCATAAGTGCCCATGTAGGTTTATGTGAAATAAAATATTTTGATTGATTTTGATTGATTGATTGATAAAAAAAATAATACCTAAAACGTAATCGGATGTTAGAAGCCATTAACCAAATGTTTTAGGCAAAATAAATAAAACAGTTTTTTTGGCTTTATTAATATACTAGCATTTGCCCGCGGCTCCGCCCGCGTGGATGTCGGTTATCGCGTAAAAAAGTAGCCTATGTCCTTCTCCATATCCCAGGCTATATCTCTGCCAAATTTCATGACGATCGGTTCAGCGGTTTAGGCGTGAAAACGTAACATACAGACAGACACACAGACAAACAGACAGATAGTTAGACAGAGTTACTTTCACATTTATAATATTAGTATGGATTTGCTCCGTCAGATGTCTAATAAATCTGCCTAGCCTTTTCCCAACTATGTTGGGGTCAAAGTCAAAAAACAAAGCCAAAGTCAAAGCTTTTATTTCAAATCCATACTAATATTATAAATGTGAAAGTCACTCTGTCTGTCTGTCAGTCTGTCTGTCAGTCTGTCTGTCAGTCTGTCTGTCTGTCTGTCTGTATGTTACGTTTTCACGCCTAAACCGCTGAACCGATCGTCATGTTTGGCAGAGATATAGCTTGGGATATGGAGAAGGACATAGGCTACTTTTTTACGCGATAACCGACATTTACGCGGGCGGAGCCGCGGGCAAAAGCCAGTCGGCACATAAATGGTACTTTTGAACATCAAAATTTACACGGAAATAAAATTCATTCCAGTTGCCCCTTCCAAAAGGTAGTTTCGCATGGAGAAGAATATATAAAAAGATATGTAATTGATGGTCACCCATCCAAGACACGACAGTGGCAAGCGTAGCTTAACCTTCGATCGACTCGTGCGACTGTTATCATTTAACCATGAGCCAGTCATTCAGATTAAAAAATAATGATAGCTTTTTGTAAAATCTTGAACTTGAAACAGAAGACAACATACTTGTGTGTGGGAGTAAGTCATGAATGTTATATACATAGGTACCTTATACGAGATGACGACCAGTTTTTTTTTAACAAAACGGATACAACAAACGACCGGGGAAACCACAGGTCTACCTTTTGTTATATCCGGCTCCGTAGGGGAAACCCTAATATAAAGACTTTTTTGAGACTCTACACGCAACGTCTTTGTTGCTATGCCGGAAGATCGTTAATTAAAACAACGTTTGCCACGGTTCATGTGGGTTTGTACCGTTTCATATAATAACAAAAGTTCTAATGATCATAAGACCTAATTTCACTTAATATAATTTTTATTTAATATAACGATCAAATGATGCATGCTGTGGTCTCCTTTAAGTGAAGGAGTACACCTGCTTAGTACCTGATGTTGCCCTTTATTTATGTGTCATGTATTGTGTACATCTTTTGTTGGAGATCCTAAATAAATAAATAAATGATCTAATGAATTATTGATATAATTTCATTTTACCTAATTTCATATGGTATAATGAACAGTTTATATAATGCACATTTGAAATAATATTCAAAATCTATAAGTAACGTTTAATATAATTTGGAAATGTCTACTTTTATTTTTGCAAAAAACTGATTACATTTAATAGTAGTAGTTGATAGGTGGAATCTGTTCCAAAACCGAATCGGGGCACCTCGACTTTACGTAGTCTTTTGGCTCCTACCCTAGAGTGTATATAAAAGCCGAAGCTGCGGAGGTGAGCATGGGTGCCTATCCTTTGTTACGTAAGGGTGAAGGGGTTGCACTTCCCGCAGCGCCGGAGACGATGCAGAAGCAACTTTAATGTTTTGAGGTTAGGTTATAATATAATTTGCTTTTCTCAAGAACGATGCGTTACCTTAGAAAATTAGTTAATATGAAAGTTAGGTCTAATGAAAATTATATAAAAAAGCATTATACAATTTTAAAATTATAAGAAATGAACGTATAATCTATAAGTACCATACGAAAAGTAACACCAGTACTTTAATGAACATGACACAAAAAATAATTTCTAACTCATTACCCCCTATTCGTTTCACACAATCGGGTGAGAGCCAATTCTCAAAATTGCTTTAATAATTACCAAAAGCGAACATTCTTCGGATAATATGGCGTCTTTCCCCGTTTGATTAGGAATTTGAAACACCTTGGAATCTACGCGGACATGACGAGATTTTATGGGGTTCTTGAACTAAGCTGATTGCATTTTTTGGTTAAAACCCGTGGTTTGTCTTCATTTTTGGAAAATGACATGAACCACTGTTTTTTGCGTATGAATACAGTAGATATTTACGTAGAGGATAGGAAGAAGCTTCAATAAATCATGCAATGCCATTTGTCACTTTATTAAATGTAAGATTTCTATGGAAACGTTACATACAGAATCTAGAAAAGATTACATTCAAGCCAGCATTTAAGGTGACGATAGCAGACTTTTAATGATTTTATACTGAAGATCACGTCTAAACGAGTAATGTTAATGATTTGGAAAATATATATGTTAAATTAGATCATGTTCTTAATAACTTAATATATGAATATTTTTGATTATATTTACATTACATAGTGAGAATCACGCAAAAAATATCACTTTTTATTTTCCTGAAACCTTCACCTTTTTAAAGATAATTTAACTATTGATCTTTTCATGTACGTGTTTTATTAAAATAAAATTTGTTTTATGTATAATAAATTAATAATGCGTCTTATTTGGGACAGCGCTCCTGGATGGGCGAGTCCTACTACTGGCTGGACGCACAACGCATTGCGTGAGCTCAGCGGGAAAAAACGCAAGCTAACCACTCAAGGTCACTGGCATATATCTGGGCCTTAAACAAAACTGTTCGCCAGTTTTGTTTAAGGGTGTAATAATAAATAATAAATGATTTTATTTCTGTAAGTAGGTTTGTACAAACACTTTTTACACGTCAATCATATTTTTTAAACTAGATGAGGTCGGCGTTATCTATCTGACTACTCTGAGAAGAAACACCGAAACAAACACAGAAGTCGCAGTCTCTTTTAAAGTCCAGACATAATCTTGGTCCAATCATGTGAAGATGTGGATTGGTGTCTGAAATGGTCTTTTGAGGAAAGAACCACACAGATTGAGTGGACCTGTCCAGTTATAGCACGCATTTGTCAGTAATCATGTAGCTCAACTCAGAACATAAGGAGCTCAACGATGCGACGAACAATACCAAAGAAAGGACATTTGGGTAGGCCGTATAAATTACTCAAACTGCCATACAATGATTAATAACAAACTGAGAAAAAAATACATATAAAAATTTATACGCATATTGTTTTTTTTTTACTCACTCGCTGTAGGAGAATTGCTTATGCTTATTATATTAAGATCATGTAGCTAAGTGTCTGAAATGGGCTTTTGATGAAAGAACCACTGCTACTTTAGGTACACGACTGCCTAACCTTTTGGGGAGTACAGTTGTGATGTTATGTTATGTTAGCAGAATTTTTTCAATTTTGTAAATGTGAATACCATGGAGCCGTTGAAGCCTCGTAAAGACTCGCGCGATATCGCGGGCGCGACAGGCACCGACAAAGAAATTGTGCTGCTAAAGTCGCGTTGCGCCCGCGATATCGCAGTAGTCTGTACGAGCCTTTATTATGTTATTATGATTTATGTTGATTTGAAAGAGCATGGCAGTTGAGAGTATGTCATGCTCACTTAAATGTCTCACTGATGGTGGCGCGTGTGTTGGATCATTCGGTTCCCTACAAAATGATTTATCTGGATGGTGCTGATCCATGCGACATGTTCGTGAACGGGCGCCGTCAGTTGGGACTGGTCATCTCTTGACTGCCAGGGCTTATTTTTAATTTGTAATTTTATATTTTGAATTGTTTTATTAGTTTTTACATTGTCTCACATATAGAAGCAAAATGAATAATGTACCCAGGATTTTGTAATATCTTGATTTAAAAGAGTGTCCTTGGAGTTTCTTGCCCGTTCTTCTCCATAGTGATCTACGTATTGGAATGGGCATCTAGCTTCAACTTTCTGACTAACTGACCGTCTCTTTGACAATTCAAAAGTGTCTGTAAATGGTTTAATTGAAATAAATGCTTTGGGTTCGGGTTTGAGTTTTTTCTCTTAAAATCACTATCCCTCACTAGTTATTATCTTCTATCTTTAGAACACAAAACAATACATACGTGCACATCCACATAGTTCTATACCTACCCGATTTTCTTTCCTTCCCCTACATATATATAATATATAATCTATAACCTATATCTAATCTATATAACATATATAATCCCTTGAGCTTAGACACAACATACAATAACAAATGTACGTGTATTTTTATTTCAGATCCGCCAAGATGTATCACGGGAGCTGTAGCCAGGTCGTCTCTGCGATTTTCTTAGTTCTTCTTATAAGTAAGTGAAAAGTTTACATATTAATTACATTTTTGTAAAAAATCTTTAATAGTAGGTACATTATTGCAAAGGCCGTGAAATAGGCAATTGCAGGTCGAGTATGAGTTTGAAGGCCAAGCCGTAGGCGAGGACTTCACTTTTCCGCCGAGGCATTTAAAGTGCTTTTCTCAAAAGAATGGAGGGAAATAAAACATACTTTATTAATGTTGTAATATAAAAAATCAAGACGAATTTTCAGCTTTGCCGCCAATTTTCTATTTATCATCTGTGCCGAAAGGCAAACGCATTTATGGCTATACAGCCACGTGAACGCAATTTGTGCTAAGCAAAGAGACTTACTTTGGTATGCCAAGGATGATAAAAGAGATCCAATCAAAGAGTATTTAATAACCCCAGCACGCCGTTCCATACAACATTGTTGGAGCGTTGTAATGTTCCAAATTCAAAAACGCTCCTGCAATGGATACAACAAAATACGTGTCCAATATTTTTTAATAATCTACATGACGGACATAAATGTTTTTTAGTCATCGTCCCTATTCTGAATTTCGTTGTACCTTACGCCTCAAGTGCACTGTCATCCCTGCCTTTTGCACTAGACACGGTAGTTTGTATTGCTACGTATAGAGTTCGTAACATTTAGAGCGCTGAATTTAAATATTTTTATTTTTGTATGAAAATATGATAAATTAAAATCTGATGAATTATTAAAAATAATAATTGCTTATTATATTATCTTACCTTGCCTTGCCTTTATCTTATCTTATCTAGTAAAAATGTCTTCGACATAATATCTCGGGACCCTGGGATCTCAGAATTTTGGAAGGCGTACGAGGGGCTGAAGCTAACTCGCAGAGGCCTCTTAGACAATTTTATATAGGTAATGAGTGTTGAGGTCTTTGTTAGTGTGGACTGTATTATTTCTGGTCGTAATGGGTAATTTGGGTAAATGAAACAACGCACGTTCTAGTTCGCTAGCGGTAGATCAACTCAACCCATAGACTACTTTTTAATTTTAGCACAGATTAATAATAACATTGTGTTGCCAGACATACTGCCGCCCAGGCAAATAAAAGTTTCTCAAGTCAAAAAAGTTACTCAATGAGGTATTACTATTATAACATTTTGAACTTAATAATAATAATAGGATTATCTATCAGCAACTTGCTCTGAAATACAGCCTAGTGGAATCTGAAGTGCAGTACTATAGCTATGTGCCCGACCCAGTTCTCGAAAATGGAAATATCACATTGTACTGGGATCGATCCATCATCACTGACAGGACTATTGTTGCCAATAAGCCTAATATAGTGGTAGTGGATCGAATAGAGTGGCATGCAATGATTATTGCCATCACAGTTCCGCATGACGGGAACCTCGTGAAAGCCGTGAAAGATAAACTAATCAAGTATCTTGACTTGGCTCACGAGGTTGTCGACATGTGGGATGTGGTCTCAGCGATCATTGTGCCGAATTGCCAAGAGCCTCGACCAACACCTAAGGAGGCTCTCGTTGGGTAGCTGGATCAAGGGCTTGATTCAGAATGCGGTACTTCTGGACACGGCTTGCATTGTTAGGAGGTTCCTCTCTCTGGAGCCCTGACCGCCGGTAGCTTGTACTCTGTTCCCGATACCGGTGGGCTACTATTTTTTATATTTTTAAATGTTTTTATATAATACATATAAATTATATTTTTAAATATTAGAATTAATATTTAAAAATATAATTATAAATAAAATATAATATAAATATGTATTTATTGAAATAAAGTAAATAATAATAAAAGTTTATTACGGAACAATAACACACGACTAAGTACAACAAGTAGAAGGGTGATAGCCGCAAAAGTATAAACTGTAGTGCAGCTAACAACATCCCTTTTCAGATACAGAATGGAATGACGTTCCGTGCAAAATAGGTAATTAAGTTAATTAATAATAAAAACAAAAAATAAGATTAAAATAAACGGTACAGGACATATTATAATTATGATTGCATTTGGGATGTATAATATTTTGACATTGAGTTAATGTGGTGAGTGTAGAGTGAATGAGTGTGTGGGTACTCACCCACACACTCATTCATATTAACACTCGTTAATGAGGTGTGCGAGGGGTGCTTGTGGTGTTTGAACTTAAGCTGGTCTAGCCTAGAACGGAGTTTCAATAGAATACGAGACCAGCTTATACTGGTTTAGTTACCACCGACGTCCTGCCTACTGTACCTACACACCTACAATAAGAAGATTACCAATCTTCTTTGTTTGACAGAAACCACAAGGCCATTACAAAAGTTCTCAATGGTTTTTAAATGTTACAAATCACAATTAAATCTAATCTAATGTATCATTAAAAAAAAATATGGGTACTAAAACTAAAAGTACAGACGGCAAAACAGATAAGTATGCGAGCAAACAAATATACGAGGTCTGTGTGCAACAAGTATTGGCAACGGCTCGATAATTCGACACGTCTTATGTTTGTTTGCAGTTTAACCCACGTGCATGTTTTTCTATCATTTGCCTTCCTTGAGATGAAACTTTTTGATTGACACATTCTAACACTTAGCAATAAAGGCCACAATATAACAGAATTTAAGGCTGAAAACCAGCGCTGGGGCTCTGTCTCGCATAGGGTCGCAGCATTATGCTGAGCGATGGCCGTTTTGCGTGGATGTGACGCATATTTACCCCAAACTATTTTTTTTTTTGTGTTGTGTTCTTTTTTTGCGTCATGTTTACCGCAAATAAACGTTTTTTCTTTCTTTTTTTTTCTTTTTCTAACTAGCCTTCTCTCTCGAAGATATTAAGATACGGAAAGGAAGACAGTATTTTTTTTAAAGTGCGAAGGTTTCTCAATGCATATTAATAATTGGCAATTTTCGGAAATGAAACCACAAAAAAAAAAATAATAATAATGAGACAGCTAGGTATGTATTACTTTTGCCAACAGTACAATCACAGACAATATTTCACAATAACATTCACGTAATGCAAAGTGGCCAAGCAAACTGATGCAAGAACATGATAATAATCAAACAAACAGACAGCCTTGTTGCTAGAGCATAGAGTTCAGGTTAGAAGAGGTCACTGTATATTTTTAAATAGTGAATCGTCTCTTTATGCCTTGATCTGGTAAATAATCTATTAGACGATGTGTTGAATCTTGAATTTTTCTGGTCCTTCGTTCCGCGCTTAAGGCTACCATAAGAACCAGTATTTGTTACCAATCTATGTTCAATATGACCTAATATTACAAGCTATACTCCATTTACTATAGCATTAGACAAATAACGGCTAAATAACGACAGTTATTGTGTAATATTGTTGAAATTACTGCACTTTAGAGTTATTTTTTTAATGTAAATGGTAAATAGATTACAGTGCTTTGTATTTATCGTGAAATAACGGAGTTTATTAAACGTTTACATCGAAATAACGAAATGGTGAGAACAGTTATTTGTCTAATGTTATAATAAATGGAGTATAATAGAGACCTAGGAATTAACATAACATAAACAACCGAATAAACACTACAAAGTGAAAAAAAATACTTACTTTCATTTCGGAAGTCGGTGTATTTGGATCTGTTTTTTAGGTTTTTTGCCAGTGACTCTCGAAATTAAAGTAATTTTTCACTTAGTAGTGTTTTTTCGGAAAGGGATTGTTCTTTTTGATAAAAAAATAATTTTTATTTTTCACTTCTTTGTTATGGTGCCTACCCCACACCAATTCGTATACCACTACTTGATATGTAAACAACAGTGACAGGATACTCCATACTAATATTATAAGTGTGAAAGTAACTCTGTCTGTCTGTCTGTCTGTCTGTATGTTACATTTTCACGCCTAATTTGGCAGAGATATAGCCTGGGATATGGAGAAGGACATAGGCTACTTTTTTTACGCGATAACCGACATCCACGCGGGCGGAGCCGCGGGCAAAAGCTAGTTTATTTAATACTTTAAGCACACAAAATGGATAGGCGGACTTAATGTCATAGGCATTTTCTAAAAGTCAACCTTTGGGTAATGCAGAGACAAACAGTAGTAGGTGCAATAGCGAGAATTGAGGAATAAATATTCATCCATACTAATATTATAAATGTGAAAGTAACTCTGTCTGTCTGTCTATCTGTCTGTCTGTCTGTCTGTATGTTACGTTTTCACGCCTAAGCCGCTGAGCCGATCGTCATGAAATTTGGCAGAGATATAGCCTGGGATATGGAGAAGGACATAGGCTACTTTTTACGCGATAACCGATATCTACGCGGGCGGAGCCGCGGGCAAAAGCTAGTTTATTTAATACTTTAAGCACACAAAATGGATAGGCGGACTTAATGTCATAGGCATTTTCTAAAAGTCAACCTTTGGGTAATGCAGAGACAAACAGTAGTAGGTGCAATAGCGAGAATTGAGGAATAAATATTCATCCATACTAATATTATAAATGTGAAAGTAACTCTGTCTGTCTGTCTATCTGTCTGTATGTTACGTTTTCACGCCTAAGCCGCTGAGCCGATCGTCATGAAATTTGGCAGAGATATAGCCTGGGATATGGAGAAGGACATAGGCTACTTTTTACGCGATAACCGATATCTACGCGGGCGGAGCCGCGGGCAAAAGCTAGTTTATTTAATACTTTAAGCACACAAAATGGATAGGCGGACTTAATGTCATAGGCATTTTCTAAAAGTCAACCTTTGGGTAATGCAGAGACAAACAGTAGTAGGTGCAATAGCGAGAATTGAGGAATAAATATTCATCCATACTAATATTATAAATGTGAAAGTAACTCTGTCTGTCTGTCTATCTGTCTGTCTGTCTGTCTGTCTGTATGTTACGTTTTCACGCCTAAGCCGCTGAGCCGATCGTCATGAAATTTGGCAGAGATATAGCCTGGGATATGGAGAAGGACATAGGCTACTTTTTACGCGATAACCGATATCTACGCGGGCGGAGCCGCGGGCAAAAGCTAGTTTATTTAATACTTTAAGCACACAAAATGGATAGGCGGACTTAATGTCATAGGCATTTTCTAAAAGTCAACCTTTGGGTAATGCAGAGACAAACAGTAGTAGGTGCAATAGCTAGAATTGAGGAATAAATATTCATCCATACTAATATTATAAATGTGAAAGTAACTCTGTCTGTCTGTCTATCTGTCTGTATGTTACGTTTTCACGCCTAAGCCGCTGAGCCGATCGTCATGAAATTTGGCAGAGATATAGCCTGGGATATGGAGAAGGACATAGGCTACTTTTTACGCGATAACCGATATCTACGCGGGCGGAGCCGCGGGCAAAAGCTAGTTTATTTAATACTTTAAGCACACAAAATGGATAGGCGGACTTAATGTCATAGGCATTTTCTAAAAGTCAACCTTTGGGTAATGCAGAGACAAACAGTAGTAGGTGCAATAGCGAGAATTGAGGAATAAATATTCATCCATACTAATATTATAAATGTGAAAGTAACTCTGTCTGTCTGTCTATCTGTCTGTCTGTCTGTCTGTCTGTATGTTACGTTTTCACGCCTAAGCCGCTGAGCCGATCGTCATGAAATTTGGCAGAGATATAGCCTGGGATATGGAGAAGGACATAGGCTACTTTTTACGCGATAACCGATATCTACGCGGGCGGAGCCGCGGGCAAAAGCTAGTACTTTATAATATCATCAAGATAGGTACACAAAGTGGATTAAATACTCTTTTTTTATTATGTTTGAATTAGGGACTTTTATAACCGCAATGCGTGTGACAGTCCCATCATACCCTAAACATATAATATAATAACATATATGTTGCTATTGCATAACATTTGGGCCATGAACCCGAACAGACTCTTCGCATCATCACAATTTGGTTCAGAAAGAATTCTATGAGTTTGTTTGTTTGTTTGTTTGAACGCACTAATCTCAGGAACTACTGGTTAGAATTGAATAAATATTTTTGTGTTGGATAGTCCATTTATTGAGGAATATTATAGGCTATATAACATCACGCTACAACTAAAAGGAGCGGAGCATAAATGAAAAATGTTGCAAAAACGGGAAAAAATATTCCTTTTTGAGAGCTTCCGTTGCGTGCGCTGCGTAAACGGTTTAAGTTACGCAAATATTATGTATGATGGAATTGTTCCTCTTTAAATTTTCAAAAAAAAAGTCCGCGACAGCATATGTCTATCTTTTAAGATTGACTCACTATAACCTTTTTTATGGTAATCAAATTTGTTCGAAATTAATGCATTATTTGCGAAGGAGTTTTCATAAACATGGTATTAATCCTTATCCAAATAAATACGTTATTCATCACAAGTATTTAATTTTGAACCAAGTTGCCCTTACATCATTTAATTTCAATGAATATCTTAGGAGATATAACTGTTTTATAATAACTCCGCAGCAAAATAATGATCAACTCTGCGAGGTAGTCTATTCTAAAGCTGAAGAGTTAGTTTTTAGGGTTCCGTACCCAAAGGGTAAAATGGGACCCATTACTAAAACTCCGCTGTCCGTCTGTCTGTCTGTCTGTCCGTCTGTCACCAGGCTGTATCTCATGAACCGTGATAGTTAAACAGTTGAAATTGTCACATATGATGTATTTCTGTTGCCGCTATAACAACAAATACTAAAAAACAGAAAAAAATAATATTTAAGGGGGGCCTAATCCCATACAACGGACATCATTTTTTTGCCGTTTTTTGTTTGCTCCGCCCGCGTGGATGTCAGTTATCGCGTAAAAAAGTAGCCTATGTCCTTCTCTATATCCCAGGTCGATCGGTTCAGCGGTTTAGGCGTGAAAACGTAACATACAGACAGACAGACAGACAGACAGAGCTACTTTCACATTTATAATATTAGTATGGATAGCTTTTGCCCGCGGCTCCGCCCGCGTGGATGTCGGTTATCGCGTAAAAAAGTAGCCTATGTCCTTCTCCATATCCCAGGCTATATCTTTGCCAAATTTCATGACGATCGGTTCAGCGGTTTAGGCGTGAAAACGTAACATACAGACAGACAGACTTACTTTCACATTTATAATATTAGTAAGGATAAGGATTTATGGATGGTACGGAACCCTTCGTGCGCGAGTCCGACTCGCACTTGGCCGGTTTTTTGTTTTTTGAACGTGCTAATCTCTGGAACTGCGAGTTGGATTTGAAAAAATCTTTTTGCATTTTACAGCCCGATTCTTGAGGAAGAATTACATTCCCATTAACTAGAACACCATTTTTTTTTAATGAAAGTTTATGCGAAAACGCACGGGCAGGCAAGCTGTTGCGACGGGCTGGGTCGGGGAACAAGAAATTTAACGCGGACGAAGTCGCGGGCAGAAGCTAGTAATTTCTATAAGACTCATATCGAACACAGTCCATCAATAAATCATGTAGGTCTTCCACAACTCCACACTCCTAAATACGTATTATTGAAGCTAATTCAAAACGTATTCAAGCAAAGTTAATAAGTATAGGAATACCGAGCAAGCTTCCTCTACCAAATGAAAAATATCAAAATCGGTCCACAATTAACGAAAAAATCGATGAAACATACTCGTAAAACAAAAAATACATGTAGACGAACATAATTATAACCACTTATATACGAGTAATAACGTCCTTTTTTGAAAACGGTTATAAACATAACATCACGCTGATTTCCCTAAAGGGTTGCGCAGAGGTATACCTATAGTAGCAGTTATTTTTAAGTCCCATTTAATAGTGGCCGAGCCTATTGCCGTCAACCGGACACAAATCCAGACTCCAGACTGCTACTGAGAAATTCCTGATGGAAAACACAATAGCACTTTACGCGACCTGGGAATCGAACCCAGGAACTCCTGCTAAGCAGTAGCGCTTTCAATCACTAGACCAACAAGCCTAGAAACCTAGGAATGACCATAGTCGCATAGAACACACAATGCTGAGCCAGGCATTTACAATTTCTGCCAGGGTTGCGGGTTTATCCGAAAGGGATACTGTGGCCCTGGCACACAGGCAACTGAAGGAACACGGGTGGGTTTTAGTCAGTAAAAACCTGACATGCCCTCCTGCTCCGCCCAAAGCGGGAGAAGTTATTTGATAATTACCCACCCAAAAAAAAAGCAATTTACAATTTGAACTAATAAAATGGTTTATTTTCAAATAGCTTTTACTCGGAGCTCTGCCCTCTTTTTTACGGTTATCGCGTAAAAAAGTAGCCTATGTCCTTCTCTATATCCCAGGCTATATCTCTGCCAAATTTCACGATGATCGGTTTAGCGGTTTAGGCGTAAAAACGTAACAGACGGACAGAGTTGGATGGATAAGTATAATAAGTATGGATTTCTCAAACACATTTATCTACATATGAACAGTTCGTCTATTCCAAATTGTTATAACTCCCAGCAGAGTTTATGCAAAGTAGTGTGAATAATTATCATATTAATTAAAACTCGCACCTAATGAGCAGGTGTGTGAACAAAACTAAATTAAAATATAACAATTGTACACGACTGTTCTGAATGATTGAAATCAAACATTGTAGCTTGCATTTTGTGTTTAATTGGCAGTAGACGCTACGTTGATTTAACATAAAAACCGGCCAAGTGCGAGTCGGACTCGCGCACGAAGGCTTTCGTACCATTATCTATAAAAACGGCAAAAAAAAACACGTTTTTTGAATGGGAGCGGGATGTTGTCAATGAAACGTATTCTTTCAAAACACTTAGAGGAAAAGTGGTTACGTGTTCGTTGGCGTTCATTCCATACTAACGTATTTCTCTGTTTTCTGCCTGGTCAATGATACTAGCTCAAATATTTTTATTTACGTTATAATGTTTATCTACCATCTATCTGTCCCTGTTTTGTTTTATGGCGTAATTATTTTTTTCTTCTAAAAATCATTTTCTCATCAACTGTCAACGATAAAAAAAAAAACACATCTGAGTTTTTTGCTAACTTCTAACCACAGAGTACATTTTTATATAGGAGCTTCTAACCAATGTTTCACTGACCCGAGCGTATGTTCCCGGCTCCTTGGGACTTACTGAAAAACTCAATAGGTATAACTTTTAAATTAATATTTTGTTTTAAACTAACAAAACATATTCAAAATCTTTATACGTCCGGCCTAACGAGTTAAGCTCGGTACAGATCGGCAAACTTCAGCTCGAAAATTTACACTTCCATTTTTCCCTCAACATTTTTTAGAGAATTATAATTTATTGCCGCTTTCGAGATTGAGTTTTAAAGTATTTTTCAATACATTATATTTTTTTACCGTCTAGACTTGATTATTGAAGCCGTCAGAAGTTTGTAAAAAGTTTGGATTATGTAAATGTTTGTCATTAATAATAATATTGGATAATATTTAAAAAAAATTGCTAAATCTACAATAATTTAAAATATGTAAGAATGTTACGTTTTATAGTGGTTATGAATCATAAAAAATCCATTAAAACATCCATATTAAAATATCAGCCCACACAAAATTCACGTCTAAACATTGTTGACCCATGAAATAAGGCGGAAGCAAAACGGTACCCAATTTGAGAATAACTTACCTTAAAAAAGTTCTTACCAGAAAAAGTAAAAAATATATACAGTATCGGCCTCTCAAATTATTATGGAAATCCACTCTGAGTTGGGGTTAAGTATCGACCCCACTTGTATTGAGAATTCTCCATTGAGACGCTTCGATAAGTGCTCAGCGAAAAATTAGCTTAAAACGTCTGTGTAGGCTAAGCTTAAGATTTTTTGGGCCAATGATTTTTAACGGATTACTGTTTGTTATATTATTTGTACTGCTTTTTTGATACATTTTTTGTACTGAATTTTCTTCATTGTGATTTTTCGGAGAATATTATTTTTTTCTTTCAAACAGAGAGGTTAGATAGGCAGTCGCTCCATGTAAAATACTGGTATTCTGTTGGTTAGACTGGAAGCTGACCCCAACATAGTTGGGAAAAGGCTAGGCAGATGATGATGAGAGTTTGGAAGAAAAAGGGGAGGCCTTTGCCCAGCAGCTGGACAAAAGGACGGCCAAAAAGAAAAAAAAAATTGTGTGAAAGGCCTTTTGACCGCCACAGTCATGTATATAGATGTCAAACGAAAATGTGCCCACCACGCCACGGTCAACAACAACAACATGACAGATTTTTATAAATAAGCAGGCTTTTAAAGTTGTAGCATTATCCTTTTGACCGCCACAGTCATGTATAGATGACAAACCAAAATGTGCCCGGCACGCCATGGTCACGACTACATGACAGATTTTTATAAATAAGCAGGCTTTTAAAGTTGTAGCATTATCCTTTTGACCGCCACAGTCATGTATAGATGACAAACCAAAACGTGCCCGGCACGCCACGGTCACGACTACATGACAGATTTTTATAAATAAGCAGGCTTTTAAGGCTTTGACTGCCAGACAACAGACGCAATAGAAAAACTATTGTTAGCGGTCACCGGTGACCGTGGTGGCAGTCAATGTGTTAAAGTTGTAACATTATCCTTTTGACTGCCACAGTCATGTATAGATGACAAACCAAAATGTGCCCGGCACGCCACGGTCACGACTACATGACAGATTTTTATAAATAAGCAGGCTTAAGTTGTAACATTATCCTTTTGACCGCCACAGTCATGTATAGATGACAAACCAAAATGTGCCCGGCACGCTACGGTCACGACAACATGACAGATTTTTATAAATGAGCAGGCTTTTAAGGCTTTGACTGCCAGACAACAGACGCAATAGAAAAACTATTGTTAGCGGTCACCGGTGACCGTGGTGGCAGTCAATGTGTTAAAGTTGTAACATTATCCTTTTGACTGCCACAGTCATGTATAGATGACAAACCAAAATGTGCCCGGCACGCCACAGTCACGACTACATGACAGACTTTTATACGTGAATCTGTAAATATAGCTCATAAAACAACATTGTTTTTTTATTTCTTTTGCTGATTATGTTCCTTGACTCATCCTAATTTATATTAGTTGAAATTATTTCTTTATATTTCATCTATATTAGCATAAGATAACAAAAACTCGATAGGATGAATTCGTACCTTGGCGCCGAGGGCATGTTTTTGCTTTTTTGACGTGGCGTTGAAAAGGTTATTAGCTTTTAGACGCTCCATTTTGATTTACATACGTAGCTCAGCGACAAGTACAGAAACAAGAACGTTTCAAAACTAAACGAAACACGCAAAATTAATTCCTATTATATCTCAAACTAAGTCTCTAATTCACTTAACCGCCCTCTCGAAATTGTACATCTACGATTAGAAGACACCTCTAAAATAGTGTCGAATTCAATTGAGGAACGCACAGAATGCCTGTAGATTGCAGTACCAATGTATTCACACCGATTGATCTGCGCAATTGTATCGGTGCTAAGATTGAGGTAGTCAATCTACACAATGGACAAAGTATCATGTTAGTTGAAACGTAGTGTAGTTGGAACAGTAGATCAGAAAATTACGTGTATAAAATCAAATAAGTAGGACATGCATGAGCAATGATTCGCTAAGTAAACAGCCTCTCTGTCAAGCTCTATGGTAAGTTTTGTAGATAGCTTAGTAATAATATTTCTTTTATAATGCGCACATCAAAGGAGCGGAACTCTCTGCCTGCGTCTGTGTTTCCGAACGCATACAAGCCTAATCGATTCAAAGTGAGAATGAACAGGCTTCTTCTGGGTAAGCTCCGACCTAGACTATAGTCAAGAGCAAACCCATCGTAAATTCTTGACTCTAGTCTAGATCAGAGGTGATAGAGACAAAGTCGATGATGGAGTGTCACTCCTTTGCTGTGCGCATTATAAAAGACGTTTGAACAAGCTTAGTGCGAGTTGGTGGAATATCAACTAGGTAGGTGTGGTAACTTGCAGTGCGTCTAGATGTCTGATGATAGAAGGGGGTCGGTGGAATGAGGTCGTGGAGTTCATGGGCACACTCGCCGAAGTACAATCTGTAGAAGACCGACAAGCAGGCAACCTTGCGGCGATGAGCCAAGCTGTGAAGCTTGGCATCCACACACAGTTTAACTAGATATATAAATGTAAACGAAGCAAAAGTAGTATATTAGGATCGTAGCCGGTGATGTCTTGTAGGCCGCCCGATACACTCCCTCCCACATTAGTAGGATTCGCCGACCGACGCATACTCTCACCATTCCCGATGACGCTATCACTCTTCTCCAGGAGAGTAGTCCCTCCACTAGTACCGTTAGGAAGCATACCCACCAACAGCCGTCCTTTCATCCTCGCCGACGAAGCCCGCCGCGACGTCCCCGTCTATCTCCGCCCCGACTCTTGCTCGAGCCAGCTGAGCCTGTAGCTTTAAATTCGTCCCTAATTAATCGCAATCCGAACCAGTCCGTCCCTTACTGTCCTCCCCCAGCTACGCCCTAAGCCGAGGTCTATACCCCTGCAGGGGGGTGCCCTTAGTGGCTTATTCCACAAATCCCCCCTGAAAAACCCCCTTAGGAGGAAATGTGGAATATATAAAAACCAGTCTAGAATTCACCCCTGCTTATTTCTCTAATCCCCCAGAGAATCCCCATCAGTGGGGAAAACTGAACCCTAATGTAAAAAAAAACACTTTCAGGGGGGTCTTTGGAATAGGTTTTTTTTTTTTCAATTCTAGTTTTCCCCTTAAGCAGGATTATCAGGGGTGAATTCTAGACTGTTTTTTATAGATTCCACTTTTCCTCCTAAGGGGGATTTTCAGGGGGGATTTGTGGAACAAGCCGCCCTTAGCGTGTAGCCGCTTAGTCTTAAGTTTTATGCCCTGGCTTGAAGCCTTAATTTATTGAGGCACCCTCAGGAAAGTTCAGTTAAGCAGACGACAATCTCCTAGGTTGAACTGCGAGAAGCCATTCCCTTATTAAATAGTGTCTTGTAGTTTCTGTCTACCCATATGGGAAACAGGCGGGTATTTATGCAGGCATGACTACACCATGTACCTACTTCTCCCTATTACATGGGACTTCTCATATATACAGGGTGATTGGAAGATGGGTGCAAAGCTTTAAGGCGAAGATAGAACAGATAATTTAGAACCATTTAAGCCATGGTTGTCTTAGACGAAGTCATACCATTTTTTTTTAATAAGTTTTAAAAATGTATTGTAAAAAAAAAACTGAACTTTAAATGTCTGTAAAAAAAATGCCTAATGACACAGAAGCCTAAAACATGTTTTGCTGGATTGCGTATACATTATTTTAATTAAATAAAAATAAAAATAATACATTTATCTGAAATTCCGAAATTTGGTTACTAAAAATTGCTTAAATGGTTCTAAATTGTCTGTACTATCTTCGCCTCAAAGCTTTGCACCCATCTTCCAATCACCCTGTATATGTACTTAATTTTTTATTAATTTGTGGGAATTTTGTACTTACATCCGACGATGTCAATCTCATCGCGCTTTTACAAATAACAACTTACTTCTACAAAACTTAACCTTATCTAAAAAGGACCTTTATAAGGTCTTATTTAGGAAAGTACTAGCTGACCCGACAGACTTCGTTCTGTCAAAAGCTATAGTATAAACTCCACTACTCTACCCTACCCTACCCTACCTACCCTACCTACCTACCTACCTACCTACCTACCTACCCTACCCTACCTACCTACCTACCTACCTACCTACCTACCTAACTACCTACCCTACCCTACCCTACCCTACCTACCTACCTACCTACCTACCTACCTACCCTACCCTACGCTACCCTACCCTACCTACCTACCTACCCTACCCTACCCTACCCTACCTACCCTACCCTACCCTACCCTACCCTACCTACCTACCTACCCTACCCTACCCTACCCTACCCCTAATCTACCCTACCCTAATTTTTCGTAAAAACCATAAAAAAAAAAAAAAGAAAACGTTGCTATAAACCTCACGGAGCCCGAGACCTTTCCAACGAATGCAAAACCGTGGAAATCGGTTCGTGCGTTCTGGAGTTAAAGCGTCAGGAAGGAAAACCCGACTTATTTTTATATAGTAGATATAATATTTTTACTGCTCCTGAAGTAGGCTTGGCTAAAATACCATGGAATATTCCAACATCCATTAATCCAACAATTTCATTGAGTTGAGAAGTGCGTTTCTTTTATTTGTATATCGGACATATACCACCAACACATTCTGGGCAACCTCTATTTTACTACCCACCTCACAGTTAGGAGAGTCCGATTGACATGAATGCTTGAAATGAGTCTCATCTGCTCACCCTTGCGGGGAATACTGGCGGGATGTTAACTAATGTTTACGGTTTAACTCACGTGTTCATTTTGGTTTAGCCTGTTTAGTTCGGAACTTGAAAAGAGTTCTCAGTCATTTGTTTTTGACTGAGCTCTACTTATGTAAGCGTATCACAACAAACGAGAATGGAAAATTCAGCTAAGCGAGTGGACGATTTCGTTAAACTCCGGATAGGTTAGATTTCAGAAAGCTTGGTACTGCTTCTATGTATTCCTGTGATCCTACTGTACACACATGGGCTATGCCAATAACTGGACATGTGAGCTATCCTGAGTACCGTTTGGGACACCGCGGGAGTCTCGTCTCTCAATGGATTGCGAAATTTATGTACGGGGACTATAAGGTCTTGATACTTACGAGTAATATTTAGATTTTTTCTGGGGTCTGTAATAAGTTCAGTGACATGATTTTGTCAAAAAATTAATGAAATATTACGAATTATTATAAAGTAACAACATATTATTAGAAGTTCCTAGTGAAATTTTTTAACTGAGAATTAAAGTATTAACAAAAAATTCCAATAACTATTTGACTACCTACTAAGATCAAACTCAAGACGGCCGTGGCTGCCACCCCTCAAATAATTCTCTAGAAACAATAATAAGTACCTACTAACAGTCAAATATTTAGACTAATACGAGATCAAAAGCTAACTTGGCGGATAAATTCTGCACGTTTCCATCATCTTATTGACGTTGGACTCGCAAATTACAATAGAAATTTAGTCATTAGTAATTTTTATGAGGTATTACAAAGAACGGTGTTTTCTATACGTGTGCAAACCACTAAATATGTTTACGATGCATTGTTTAAATCGTACAAATTTGTCGCTGAAGTAAATTAACGACATTTGTGGTGATCACTCGAAATGTCACGTAACTTTGACTCTGTCACGTCACGTAGATATTGTAGTAGTTATCATTAGGTTAATAGGTCCTTTAAAATACCTACCAATAGACTAGAAATATAGCTAGGTATAGACAGTTCCATAGAACAATGTTCAATAATTATTGTCTATCCACAACATACAATTTTTGAAACGTTACTTCTTTACGTTCATACCTAAGTATCTTAATTTATTTAATTTTCTTGGAGCTTTGTTTGGACAAAAAGCAGAGGGTGCTAAAAAGTTTATTGAGTTTTGTAAAGTTTTTTTATTTATTTATTTATTTATTTAATACTTTAGCACAAAAAAATATACAGAGGCGGATTAATGCCATAGGCATTTTCTACCAGTCAACCTTTGGGTGTCAATTTTTTTTTTCAACCTGAATTATTAAATAGTACGATTCTCGCTGTAGGTACACACTTATATACAATGAAATTAAAAAAGCAAACATCCTTTAAACTAAACAAACATTCAAAGACCTGTTGACGTAAGCCTTTCAATAACAAACATGGACAAACACGAACTTTTTTTTATAATTTAAAACTAATCAAATAATTGACTCATCTGACCTTTCATTGCGAAAGAACAAATTACCCGACATACCATAATTATGACGAAAGAAAAAAATCTATCCTTCACATTTAACTATGAGGCTGAGTTTGATAAACGTTAGCACGTGCTTTGGCTTAATTATTATGTTCCCGTCTCTATCTTGCAGTTGTAGTTTGACAGTAGTGCGACAGTGACAAGATTTTTTTTGAGCTATGGCATCTCGGAGTTGACCTTGAGAAGTCGTGACTCCTTAACCGGACTTTCCTGTAGCTGCCATAGGTGAACTTAAAGCCTCCAGCCAAGGCATACAACTTATAAACTAAACCACTGCACGCTAAGGGCACCCCCTGTGGGGTACGAATCTCGGCTTAAGGCAGCGTCGGCGGGAGGACAGCATGGTGGGACAGGCTGGATCAAAACTGGGTTAATTGGATCAAAACTGAATTTAAAGCTATAGGTTCAGCTGCGGCGCGGGCTGGCGCTTCATCGAGCAAGGGTCGGGACAAGAATAATGCTTAATTACGTCTATTTATCTCGTTCAGTGAGTTTGTGCTTTGTTTCTTCTAAACTTCACAATGGGTTTTGATGCGGTTTCCACCATTAGTCAGACAATTTGTTCCGGCAGGTTTATGTGTATAATACATTCATATATAACGAAGTTAAAGCTCAGAAATTTCCATAATATGCCTTGCGAAGTGGGGATAGCTAATTCAACTAAAAGTATCAAAACTGTTTGATCGTAGTATCGGATCTGAGATGAATGGAGCGATTAACTGGAGAGTCGGTACAACCTTGATTGGTGGGGGACGATAGTCGCGCGACTGTCGTGCGATTGAGTGGCGACTAAACGCAGTAAATAGTGATTGTTGTTGTTGGTTACGACTTACTACTATGAGTGTGCGTAGTAAGCTTTTGGGTTAAAATGTTTTTTTTTGTGAGGGAATAAATACAGAGTGTTGCGTGTTGCCAGTGATAACATATGGCACTGAAACGTGGTCGCTCCTAATGGGCCTTATTAGAAGGCTAAAAGTCACCCAAAGGGCAATGGAGAGAGCTATGCTTGGAGTTGCCCTACGTGATCGAATCAGAAATGAAGAGATCCGCAGGAGAACCAAGTTAACCGACATAGATCGACGAATTGCCAAACTTAAGTGGCAAAAAAAAAAAAAAAACTGTTTATTTGTGTAAATTTCACAGCCATGATTGGTATCGATACCTAAACACGATAAAATTAAAGCAAACAGATTTTCTCAAGTATTCTTATATATATATGTATACTTTTTTTTAAATGTTTTCTTCACACTAGCAGCGGTCGTTGACTGCCTATAAAAAACATCAAATATTTTAAAAAATTATTTTACGTGTTTAGATACCTATCACGTCCGCAGAGTTTCGCTCGCTAATTTAATTTGACACTGTATAGGTAAGTATATTATGCTACCGTTAGTTTTTGTATTAATGAAATGAAATGAAATGAAATCGTTTATTCTGTAAATAGGATATCGGAATCACTTTTACACGTCATATAAAAAATATAAAAACAAGCTTGAGGAAGTCGGCATTTCCTATGTGACTATCCCTGAGAAGAAATGGCGAAACAAACTCAGGGGTCAAAGTCTCTTTTAAAGTCCAGACATAATCTTGGTCAGATCATGTGAGGACCATGTAGATCCGTGTCTGAAATGGTCTTTTGAGGAAAGAACCACACAATTTTGAGTGGACCTGTCCAGTCAGTGCAAGCATTTGTCAGTAAACGTGTAGCTCAACTCAGGATTTAAGGAGCTCAACGACTCGACGAACAATACCAAAGAAAGGACATTTGGGTAGGCCGCATAAAGTACTCAAAAAACCAGACCATCATTAAAAATACTTGAGAAAGAGGAAAAAGAGATAATCTTAAAGAAAACAAATGACCCACATAGTGCTCACATTCACAATAATTAAAGTAATATATGTAATACTTTTCAAAGTAAATATTCATGTCTTTTTGTATCTTCGTTACTTATAAATATATTTGTAAGGAATAACTCCTCCTTAAGTATTATCTAGGTAATTAATTCCTTTTAATGTAAAATACATCAAATATTCATAAATTACGCGCGTCATAAAATAAACTTGGTGCAAATTACCGTATAGGAACAAAATGAATGACAAAATCCTAAAAAATAATTATACTCTTTTAATTAATGTAGATTTTCCTCCTACGCCTATTTAGGAACACGGTTAAAACAGAACGGAACGTTTTCCTGTATTTTTCTAACATGAAAACGAAAGCTCCCGAATACCGGTATTCAATCATTTTAGAAAAATATTTTTTCAATTTTTCTTTTATGTGATAAATGAACCGGATTTTTGTCGAATATATATTTTATGCAATTTAAAAATAAGTTCATGGATATTATAAATAATAAAATTTATAATATCCATGTCATTTATTTAAATTAAGTTTACCGATATAAAAACGGTAATTTAATTTTATTGTTATCACGTTTTGTTACACGTGAGGTAAATAAAACCTATACTTATACATCTTCTATACATCTATTCATCTATCCAAATCAAATAAATAAAATTGGCTTATTCCACAAATCCCCCCTGAAAATCCCCCTTGGGAGGAAAAGTGGAATCTGAAAACAGTCTAGAATTGACCCCGGATAATCCCGCTAAGGGGGGAAAACTAGAATTGAAAAAACAAAAAATAACTTATTCCAAGATCTCCTGAATGTGATTTTTTTACATTAGGGTTCAGTTTTTTCCACTGAGGGGGATTCTCTCAGGGGGGATTAGTGGAATAAGCCATAAGATTGAAGTGTTTGTTTATAATTTCAAAATAACAGCTTTTTAGTGAATGTGTCATAAAGTATAGAGGTATGAGGAACAGGGTGTAAAGTTCTCTCATACTCTATGGTAAAGGGAAGATCTTCCGACCAGATGAGTATTGTGTCTGGTGGGCAACTGCCCGACGATTGATGTCGGGATGTTGAATATATGCTAGTCACGCGGTAAACTCTGATTGTGCGATGCAGGATTGTGACGTCAGGTCTTTGATGCGTAGTTCACATGTGGCGTTTGTAGATACCGCCATAATAGTACATTACTTACCAAGGGCTGTAAAAGAAAGAAAGCCCGAAATCGCAGGTATTTTTGATCCGAGCCGCAGCTGAGGGTTGTAAATATGCGATAGAGGGCTTTCTTTTTTACTGCCCGTGGTGAGTACACAATTTTACGTCTTCACCTGGCCACAATGCGAGTTTTACTGTACGCGTAGCGTGCGGTAAAACTCACATTATGGCCAGGTGTAACGTAAAATTGTATACGATACTTGTAATAAAAAAAGCAATTTTTAACATTTTTTTCGGTTTGTCTGTTTGTTCCGGCGTTTGTGAAACGGCTGGACCGATTTTGACGGGACTTTCACTGGCAGATTGTTAATGTTATAAGGAGTAACTTTTTGTAACAAATAATAAGTCAATGTGTGGGTTAAATTTATAACAAAATGTAAAATTAGTGTCATAAAAAAATTGGAACCTGTTTGATTTTGTCTAGACTCTTCATTGTCCTACGGAGCAGGACCAGCATGTTTCCAAGCATTCTTATCTTGGATATAATCCTCTAATTTGTAATAAACTTGTTTACAGTGTACTTTAAATATGAGTTTAATATTTTCTTTAATTTAATTGCAATATGTCACAAAGTACTTTACCCCAGTATATATACCAGCAGTAATAAAAGGTGTATGTACTTTAGATAATCTGAAAAATGGTTGATCTATTGTATCTTTATTTCTAGAATTAAACTCAAATTCAAAGCATTTATTTCAAATAAACCAACTACAGGCACTTCTGAATTGTCAAGGGGTCGGTCAGTCAGAAAGATGAAGATAGTTGCCCATTCCATAGCGTAGTAGGTTCCTATGGAGAAGAACGGGCAAGAAACTCCACGGACACTCTTTTAAAACAAAATATTATTACAAAATATGGGTTACATCATTCATGTTGAACTTATGTATGAGAGAACAATGTAGAAAGACATGCACGTTAGAAGCGTCCGTAATAAAATCAATTCAAAAATTAAAATAAATTAAAATAAGCCGTGGCAGCTAAAAGATGACCAGTCCCAACTGACGGCGCCAGTTCACGAACATGACGCATGGATCAGCACCAATTAGCTCAACCATTTTGAAGGGAACTTAAAATTATGTCTATCACTAATTCTAGTGTTAATATTAATGTCAATTAGACCACTTTATTGATTCGATCAAAAAATTATACGGTTAATCGAAAGATTTACAAGGTATTGTGATTGGTCAGTGAGCAAGAAAAGTTATTGCACATTTCAAAGCTTGGTGACCTAGGGAAGAATGGGGTTATAATTTCATAGAAACTTCATAGATATTGTCTACGCGCGTGATTTTAAAGCGAGCTATCCCTGCCGCAGGGGCAATCTAGGGCGCACGGGGGCGCGGCAATATCGGAGTTGTCTCTACACACGTGCCTGCCGTTCAGTGTTCGAGTATACGTTGAGCTAAACACACGCGTTGAGAATGACACTAGTATTATCGAAAAATCAAAAGATTGGTATAGTATAGCCCTGGCTCTTTCTGTGGTGCTATCGCAAAAAAAAAAAGGAAAATGAGATACTGGGTGAAGTAGTAACTATAGAAAGAAGTGAATTGAGCTACATGAATATTATGAAAGAATTGAAAGTAGATGAGTTTAAAAACTTTTTACGAATAGATATTGCTTCTTTCGGACCTAGCAATGGCGATATCATTCATAGAAAAAAAGAGAACAAAATATCTTTTAATCGACATGTGTGAGCTCCGAGTGACAGTTATCAATAAACTGATTAGAAATTGCTCCGATCGCGCTACACACGTAGCAACGTAGTAGGGCGGCAGGGACGATCTAGGGAGCAAGGGTGGTCTCGCGCTCCTGCTGCCCTGCCGCAGGGCCGATCTAGGAAATTGCCCCTGCTTCCCTATACACATCACAATTTAGGTGGCAATTTAGGGTCATCCCCACCTAAACACCCTAGATTATCCCTGCGGCAGGGATGTCAGTAGCCCGCTTAATACAACCGTCATATCAGCGTCACTGCAAAAGTAAATATCAAACAATACAATATTTACTCAATATTAATAGGTTAAACTAAAGAATTCCCCGTGCTATATATGGCGTCCATTGGCAACGTGACTGTTATCAATGACGTCATCTCAAAACTGGATTTTTAAGACGAGCCGAAGAATTTGATATGCTTTTGTAAAGGCTTGATGAAAGATTTGCGATGATATTTTTGTAGGTTAAAGGTTAACGCGTTTAAACATAGGTATGTTGTTGCATCATGTATAGACGCCAGCAGGTCAAGCTACCCAAAACTGTAAAATTTACGCAATCAACCTTGAACCTTATACTGTAGTGATAAAGTTGAAATTCTATTAAAGAAATTTGACAGATTGTAGTAGCTTGATGTGCTGGCGTCTGTACCTATTTGCTCAGCGCGCTACGGTGCATTCTTTGCTCGGAATTTCTTTGAAGGATAAAATCAGAAATGAAGTTATCCGGTAATGAACCTGAGTTACCGACAAATGTAATAAAGGATTTTTTTTTTAACTAGGGCATCTCAGAGTTAACCATGAGAGGTTGAGACTCTTTAACCGGACTTTCCTGTTGTTGCCTTAAGCTCCTAACGAAACTTAATGCCTCCAGCCAGGGCGTAAAAACTTATAAACTAAACGACTGCGTGCTAAGGGCACCCCCTATGGGGTACGAACCTCGGCTTAGGGCAGAGTCGGAGGGAGGATGGCAAGGGACCGACGGTGGCTGGATGAAATCAGGGTTTGTTGTATGGCCAAGTCGCGTTATTTGAGTTCGAAAATTAAAAACAGTAGTAATGTTATTAAAACGACTTGGAATATTATTAATAGTGAAACGGGAAGGTCTAGCAACCGAAATACTGACTACAGCCTATCAGTTAATGACAAAATAATAAAATCAGACTCACAAGTCGCCGCGGCCTTTGAAAATTTCTTTTCGGATATTCCCGTTTTAACTACTAAATCCCTAAACTCTTCACCTTCTGTTGCTGAGTCTTTGCTTAAGGAAAATGTTAATGTTTGCGATTCGGAATTTAATTTTGAACATATTACCTGTAGAGATATAATTAAAACCTTTCACACTATAAACGTAAAAAAGACTGCTGATCTGTGGGGTAATTCTGTAGAAGTTGCTAAGTCTATTATTGACATTGTAGCACCTACTTTAGCTCTTATCTTTAATAATTGTATCGACTGTGGGGAGTTTCCCGATCTTATGAAAAATAGTAAAATAATACCATTGTTCAAATCAGGTAGTACATCAGACCCCACAAATTATAGACCTATTTCAGTACTACCTACCTTTAGTAAAATTTTTGAGAAATTAATGTTAGACCAATTGCAAAGATTTTTTAATAAAAATAAATTATTACACAGTAAACAGTTCGGTTTTACAAGGGGTCGTTCAACTACTGATGCCGTGTTGAACTTTTAGGACATATTTATAATGCATGGGAAGATAAATGTGATGCCTTGGGCATCTTTTGTGATTTGTCCAAGGCATTCGATTGTGTTCTTCATGAAACGTTAATCAGGAAACTCCGCCACTACGGGATCCGGAACACCGCTCTGGATCTTCTTGCTTCATACTTGAGTAATAGGTTTCAGAGCGTTGACGTTAATGGGAAAAGATCTCCCGGATTTTTAGTAACAATGGGAGTCCCACAGGGCTCAATTATTGGTCCTTTTTTGTTTCTTATTTATATTAATGACTTGCCTTACCTCATAAAGGATAATCATGAAATAGTGTTGTTTGCGGATGACACTTCATTTTTGTTTAAACTTAAACGTCAGGAGCTGGTTACTGACGATGTAAATAGAGCGATCTCAAAAGTAGTTCATTGGTTCAATGTTAATAATTTACTTCTTAATGAAAAAAAAAACCAAATGCATTAAGTTTACGCTACCTCACGTTAGGCAGGTGAAAAATAATGTGTTGATAAAGGGCGAAGAATTGAATCCTGAAGATAGCACAGTATTCTTGGGCTTAACTTTGGATGCTAAGCTTCAGTGGGGCCCGCATATAGATAAATTGTCTAAGAAGCTGAGCTCCGCAGTATACGCCGTTAGAAAAATTCGTAATTTAACTGACATAGAGACAGCCCGTTTAGTGTACTTTAGTTATTTTCATAGTGTAATGTCGTACGGTATTCTGTTGTGGGGAAATGCCGCCGACATTCAGTCTATCTTTGTTTTGCAGAAAAGAGCTGTTCGATCAATTTATAAATTAAGTTCGAGACACTCTCTCAGAGAGAAATTTAAGGAAATTAATGTTATGACTGTGCCTTCTCAGTATATTTTTGAAAATCTTTTATATGCCCATAAAAACATAAAATTGTTTAAAAAATACAGTGATATCCATAATATAAATACTAGGAACAAACACATGTATGTTGTACCTAAAACACGGCTCAAGAAAATAGGTGGTTCGTTCAGATGTCAATGTATACGCTTTTATAATAAACTTCCAAGCCACGTTCAAGATCTAAACATTAATCAATTCAAATCATTCATTAAACTTAAGTTGTGTCAGAAAGCCTTTTATACCATTAAAGATTATATTGAGGACAAAAAGGCTTGGGATTGAGCTGCTCCAAATTTTATATATTGAAACTTTTTTTATTATGATTGCTTTATACACATTGACATGAATATTTACTTGTGAAGTATAATGTTATTATTTTAATTATTGTGAATGTGAAGACTATGTGGGTCTTTGTTTATTTTTATTTTTTTCTTCTCAGTATATATACATATTTTTTTTTTCCTGATCATGGTATGGCAGTTTGAGTAATTTATGCGGCCTGCCCAAATGTTCTTTCTTTGGTATTGTTCGTCGAATCGTTGAGCTCCTTATGTTCTGAGTTGAGCTGCACGATTACTGACAAATGCGTGCACTGAATGGACAGGTCCACTCAATCTGTGTGGTTCTTTCTTCAAAAGACCATTTCAGACACCAGTCTACATGGTCTTCACATGATTTGACCAAGATTATTGTCTGGACTTTAAAAGAGACTGTGACCTCTGAGTTTGTTTCGGTCTTTCTTCTCAGAGTAGTCAGATACGAAATGCCGACCTCATCTAGTTTTAAAATATGATTGACGTGTAAAAGTGTTTGTAAAAACCTACTTACAGAAATAAAATCATTTATCATTTATCATTTATCATTATTATCGGTGGAATTTAAAGCTACAGGCTCAGATATAGCACGTGCTGGCGCTTCGCTTACGGGCAAGGGTCGGGGAGGACTATATAGTCGGGGATTTCGCGCGGGGCCTCGGCGGCGAGGTCGGAAAGACGGTCGTGTATATGTTTGCGAGCTGTACTTGTTTCCCTACTGCTCTCCTGGAGGAGAGTCGTGGGGTCGTCTGGGTCGGTCAGAAATACGAGACTAAGTCAGTGATGTATAAGTAGTAGTAAGTTGTAGTCGTGAGTCGTGGGGTTAGGTTCAGTGGTACGAGTGGCGTTCTGTAATACAGAACGTCACTTAATACACAAGCATTACTAAAAACTAGTTTCAACCAATCAAAGGGTTTGGGCTTAAGGGTTTAGGGGTTTTTATCTTTCAACAAAAGGACGAACGAACTGTGTCCAAATAAACGTTATCCTTTCCTTCCTGAGATCTTTATGAGATCAAAAAGACTGAAGGTACACACTGTATACACTGGCGTGAATCAGCACTGGACGGGATGGGCTGGATTTGTTCCAGTGTGAATCCGGCTTTAAATATACATCTAAATGTTGTACAAAATTTAAAAAAGTTCTTAATTTGTGTTAAAAATTAAATAACTGAAATAAATTAACTTAAATGTTTTAACGCCTACTGAAAATACCATAGTAATTTGCATCTAAGATATTTCTGCAACATAGTACCTACAGGGTCCTTTGCGAAATAATAAAAAAATAACTTGTTTTGCAACTTCAATGTTTTGACGCCTACTAAAAATACCATAGTAATTTGCATCTAAGATATTTCTGCAACATAGTACCTACAGGGTCATTTGCCAAAAATGGTATACCTATGAGTAATTTATTGCCATTAAGTACCAAGGCAATGCTTGTGCAGTTCTTAATTTTCCCTATCATCGATTATATATGGTGATGTGTGCTGCTATGACCTGAATGCAGATCTCCTCGACAAACTCGACCGTCTTCTCAATAACTGCATTCGATTCATTTTCAATCTGCGTAAATATGATCATGTCTTTGCGCATTGATCGCTTTACATTGGTTGCCCATACGCCAATGCAGAGAGCAAAGGGCGCTGACCACTTTGTTTTCATTTCTTGACTCTTCCTCTTCCCCTAGTTAGCCCCCCACTTTCAGTACATTTGCGCCAACCACAATAGAAATCTACGTTCATCACACAATCGTCTTCTTCAATGTCCCACTCACCGCACTGACTTCATTCACTCTTCTTTCTTCGTTCAGTCTATCTCTCTGTGGAATGCGCTCCTCCAGGATATCAGGATGGTAATCAGCCGATTATCTTTTAAGGTAAAAGTTCGCGAGCACATTCGTAAGAAGCTGGCAGTATCATAACAATGGAAATGTTATCCCATTATTTGTTTCATTCATTTTAGTATATTCGTTTATTTATATGTATTTATTTGTTCTTATATTTATATATAATTAGGTATATATCTTATTTATAGTTAAGTTATTGGTAAACCTATATTTAAATACAATTAATCCCCCAATTTTCGTAATTGCACCTACCACTGTTTGTCTCTGCACCACCTAAAGGTTGACTGGTAGAAAATGCCTATGGCATTAAGTCCGCCTCTGTACATTTTTCTTGTGCTAAAGTATAAAGGGGTTTATTTATAAACGCTGCTTAAAGTTAAGTAATGATTAGCGACTGTTTAACCATACATTTTTGACGTTTGAACGTCACTTAACTTTAAGCAACGTTTATGAATAAACCCCTAAATAAATAACTAATTACAGACACTTATTTAGACATCCATTAATTATATGTTTATGTTTAGCGGTCTTCTTCTTTTCGTGACTAACCTGGTGTCAGAATTTTTATGCCACCCATGGCACCTGGCCCCTGACTTGGCTTCACATGTTATCGAGAAATATCTCATCGAAATATCTCTCATGTTATCGAGAAGTTTCTTCACGATGTTTTCCTTCACCGTTTTTTAAGCAAGTGATAATTATACAATACGCACATGAATCCGAAAAGTCGGAGGTGCCTGCCTTGGGTTCGAACTCGAGACCAATGGGTTTACAGAGTTGACTTCGTACTTAAATTTGGTTCCTCCCCGACCCTTGACTGTAAGTGAAGCGCCAGCACGCGTTTTAGCTTAGCAGCATGTAATCCAAACTCCCCACGATAATAATCAAAACACTGATTTTATCCAGCCACCGTCGGTCCCATGCCACCCTCCCTCCGACTCAGCTGCCCTAAGCCGAGGTTCGTACCCCGCAGGGGGTGCCCTTAGCGAGCAGCAGTCGTTTAGTTTATAGTTTTTACGCCCTGGCTGGAGGCATTAAGTTTCGTTAGGAGCTTAAGGCAGCAACAGGAAAGTCCGGTTAAAGAGTCGGAACCTTAGTGGTTACACTCTGAGATGCCCTAGATAAAAAAAAAAAAAAAAACATTTGATTTCAATTACATAGTTGTTGATAGGGTCCCTTCCCAGATTAAAGATTTTTAACTTGAGAAGTGTTATTAAGTATTTACTCTTTTATTATGAAAATAACTGAAACATGTAGGTCATACATATGTACATAGTACGTATCTTATTAAAATGCATAACTAAGTATGCTGCTTGCTCGACTTTTAAAACTTAATCAACAGTTGAGAGCAAAATTGTTATCAAAACATTTCCGGTCGTTTAAGTTTTCGAAAGAAGACTCTAGTGTTAATTACAACTTAGGATAATCCTTTAAAGTTTGTGTTTATCTTATGTTTATACGGTAGATTCAACGAATCAACCTAAACGTTGGTTAAAACCGAATCAAAGTTCGTGAAGAAGCTCTAATTTAGAGCAATATTTTATTTGTTTGTGTCTGGCTGTCTAATTTTCTAAATTAGACAGCTAGACCCAAACAACGTCATAAGAAGAAGGAACCGATCTTTAGCAACTAAAGTAAGAAAGAAAATCTGAAACTAGTCGGAAATGCTAGCTCGGCCCACCGACTTCGTACGAGTGGTCGTCTGAAAACAAATACCACAATACACCACTCAAACTCAAACTCAAAGCATTTATTTCAAATAAACCAATTAGAGGCACTTTTGAATTGTCAAAGACCACCAATCATCATTATTATTCACTGCTACTTACTTTCAGCAATCGCCATTAAAAGACACTGGGCAAAAATGTGTGGGGCTTGGTTTAAATGTCCACCAATAACGACACCCATGTCACTGTGTAGTCTATTAAATAAGGAGCATCATTTACAAAGTCACCCATAAAAAAAATGTGTCAGTAAAGTTATTTTTTTTTGTTTTTTTCAAAAATTCAGCCCTCATGGCTTGCTTAATTTTAACAAATGGTATCATTTGATTTGCCTTGACCGCACGAGTAACACTGGCTATAAGAATCTTGAAAACAAAACTACTTGACGGATTTTAACAAACATTGAGTGCAGTCGTATTATATGGGAGATTTTTAGATTTTTTTAATTTGAATGATTTTCAACCATTTAGTAAGAAATAGTTTTTAAATCGTCTCTTCGAGCCCTTTATTTTTATACCACACACGAAAAGGCATACAAAATATACGACTACATTTAGGTAATGATGGCTAAAATCCACCTTATTGGTTTTTTATATTCAAAATATTTTGGCTAGCGCGGCACTCGTGGTCTCAAGAAAAATATAAGGACAACTATTTTTTTTTAATCGATGAGATGTTTGTTTTAAAATTATTGTTTTTTTTTTTTAATTTTCATTTAGCTGTACATTTTTACTCACAGATTTTTTTTATGGGTGTCTGAATTAAAAATACTCCTTATTTACATAAGTCTCGTATTGGTGGATATTTAGACCACTTTTGCCCATTGTCTTTCTTGTTTTGTTTTATGCTACTACCGCACATTTTATTTCGCGTGGTCACTTATCGCTACCTCCTTTGAAAACTAACTGAACACAATTTAAAATAATCGTCGTTGTAAACATAGTCGAAAAGTGTCAAAATAGAGAAATTATGAGTATTCCGTTCATACGTTTCATTTCCTAAATGTCTGGCCTGTCACTAAATAAAGTTGTTTACGTCGAAATCCAGAGTAAGAAATAAGGATTTTATATAGATTTAACGAAACTGGAATAGTATCGAATATTTTAGTTATGATGATTACCTACCCACAAATATTCAACTCTGTTCATATAGTATAAATGTAAATATATGTAGGATAATTTTGATTTCACGCTTATATGTATAGACATACTCGTAATTAAAATTATGAGCGTGAAATCAAAATCTTGCGAGAGAGATTTTGCGTTATAATAATAGCGCAAAATCTCTGTCTGTGTGCCCTTATATCTGGAGAACCATTTATCAGATTTTTTGTGAAATTTTTAAACTCATATAAAGAAATTTTCGGAAAAGGTTTAAGTGTCCTACCTATGTCACCTACCTGTACCTACCTATATCACGTTGGTAGTTTATCTAGCATTAAATCACCAACTCTTCTGCCAAGCACAGTTACAGCAATAGCAAACTCTTGTTTTGGGCAAAAGTTTGCCATTGCAATGAACTTCACAAATTGAAATTAATAAAATTCGCCGATGGCCTTTGACGGGAATCTTATCAATAATAATAATAATAATATATTTAATATATTTTGATCGCGCTATTCTCACCGATCGAACAATCCATTTTAATAGACCAGATATTACACTTATAAACAAGATAAATAAAACTGGATATTTAATTGATATTGCTATACCAAATACACATAACTTGCAGACAACAATAGCAGAGAAACTGACCAAATACACTGAATTAAAAGATGAACTAGTCCGACTTTGGCATTTACAAAAAGTTACAATAGTTCCAATAGTACTGTCTACAACAGGAGTAATACCAACACAACTTCACCAGTCCCTTAACTCCCTTAACTTATCTCCAAATACCTACCATCTGCTGCAGAAGGCAGCGATACTAAACACATGCAGACTCGTGAGAAAGTTTCTGCAATGTGAATCAGAAAACCCACATCCAAACCCAAATACGCTAACATCTTCTGTGCAATCTTCTGCACGTGGCCGCACTTAATCCAGCTGATAATCACTTGACTTAGGCCCGTGTTATCAGCGCTCCCGGCTAGCCGAGAATATGAAATAAATATCAAAATAATAATAACAAAAAAAATCGGACATAATCCATGTGTTAGTAATAATTTTCTTTAGATCTATGTTAGTAGGCTTACACTACTGCTCGCGGATTGAGTGGCGTCTTTGACGGCAGGGAGCGTCGAAAGTTTAGGTAATTTCAGTTTACGGTGAAAAAACATGTAATTAAAATAAAAACACACACATTGTATCTGCTTTATATTTAATTCAGTTATTATGCATGTTTCATGATCTAATATGAAGTCTTTTTATTTTAATACTAGTGGTTTATTGTTCGGTTTGTAGGTAACTTTGTATTTTTTTTTCTATAGAGGAAATTTTATGGAATACGCGATAACACGGACGAACGAACGAACGGATAATATATAACGAAGGATCATAATAAGCAATCTGAGGAAGTATAGGCCCTTAAGTAGGTGAGGGATCCGTCACTTATCGTACCTTCTGCGCTTAGTACCTACATAAAGCTGTATGTAGGTTTTTTTTTTGTAGATTTCCTCTCAGAGTGTAACCACGAGGGGTTCGGACTCTTTAACCGGGCTTTCCTGTGGTGCCTTAAGCTCGTAAAAGAAATTTAAGGCCTCCAGCCAGGGCATACTTATAAACTACTATCCAACTGCACGCTAAGGGCACCCCCTGTGGGGTACGAACCTCGGCTTAGGGTAGAGTCGGCGGGGGGAGGGTGGCAAGGGACCGTCGGTGGCTGGAATATAAGTGGAGGTATCTATCATGGACTCTTAAGTCGAAAGAATAGTAGCAAGAAATTAGGTATCCCAAGAACAAACTAAACATTGTAATTGAAAAACATGTTCTCTCACACATTCCATCCAACTGCAAATGTAAGTTTGTACGCACAATATCGAGAGATTTACCATGTTATTTTAAGACCATAGACTTCTTATGGATTTTCCTGTAATCTATAAGTATAGAACTACTTTCTGATTTTTTTTTTCAAAATTTTAGGCTCAGTAGTTTCACATATAACTTAAAAAAAAATCTTTTAAAATTATAAAAAAAAAATATATTTGAGACCCACACAGTAAACCCTTTCATTTGATATGTCACACGGTACAGTTTATAAAACTTTTTTTTTTAATGTTCTTGTTTGCCCCCCGAAACTGACCCCAATATTCTAAATTCATTTATTTACTACAATACAATACAATTTTTGACTACAATAAAACACGAGCGGTACTCACACGTATCACGCAATTGGAGACAGTTTTCGGGCGTCGTTTGTTTGCATTGCTCCATCTAGACGAGTATATGATCTAAGCCAACAGCATTCTGAAAGCGTTGTTGTATTGAACACGGAGGACGTTGTAGGCTCGTTACGTGTACTGAACCCACAGGTCAATATATAATACCCGCCATTCAAAACCAAAACCCTCATAGAATTCACCTAACAACTCTTTAACCCTCTAACTACAAAATTAACATAATTCTCTCTTTTGTCGGGTTAAAACAAAATCGGTTCCTAAAGACCTTTTAAATGCTTAATGGAGTAACTTACAGCTTAAGCACAAAATAAATAAGTAAGCAGAAGGTCGGCTCCTTACAACGAGCAAAAACGCAAACCTAGTCGAGTCCGGCAATCTCTAAACGGTCACAAACAAATTCAAGTCGCAAGTGTGCTTGCACTCTATAAAGTATTATATTGTTTCAATGATTGTGAATGGGAAGATTATGTGAGTCATTGTGTTTTTTTTTCTCAGTTAGTTTTAATCATGGCCTAGCAGTTTGAGTAATTTATGCGGTGTACCCTGATATCCTTTCTTTGGTATTGTTTGTCGAATCGTTGAGCTCCTTAAGCTCCTTGAGTTGAGCTGCACGATTACTGACAATTGCGTGCACTGTCTCGACTGGTCCACTCAATCTGTATGGTTTTTCCTCAAAAGACAATTTGAGACACCAATCTACATGGTCTTCACGTGATCTGACCAAAATTATGTCTGGACTTTAAAAGAGTCTCTTTTAAAGTCCAGACATAATTTTGGTCAGATTATGTGAAGACCATGTAGATTATAATATGATTATGATATAATTTTAGGTAACCTCTGAGTTTGTTTCGGCCTTTCTTCTCAGAGTAGTCAGTTAGGAAACGCCGATCTCATCTAGTTTTTTTAAATATGTTTGACGTGTAAAAGTGTTTGTAAAAAAAAAACCTACTTACATAAATAAATTCATTTATCATTTACTCGCTGTACTCGAAGCGTGTCTATGTGTACGTGCATTTTAGCTCATTGTATGGAGCCGACCTTCTGCGCCTATCAATTTTTAGGGGTAAGTCACCTGGTTGATGATCAGATTTACAATTCAAATGTTCTTGTAATGATCGGTGATCGGGTTCGGAATTTTCCCTGAGTTAACACTTCCCTGTGCCAACTGGTTTTAGGGATTATTGTTGGGTTGGTGCTATCGTATATTATTGCTTTTATTGAGAACTAGTTGCTCCTGCGGCTTTGCCTGAGTGGCTTTTTCTAAAAAGCCTAAGTTACTTCTTATATTATCAGCTATCTGCCAGTGAAAGTCCCGTCAAAATCGGTCCAGCCATTTCGCAGATTAGCCGGAACAAACAGACAGAGATGAGACAAAAAAAAAAATCAGTTACGAAAAATTTTCATATGCATTTAATAAAAAGTTGTTGTTTTGACATTACAAACATACTGTTACGAGCTTGCGGTTCGTGACAATAAAAACTGCCGATTTACAAATCAAAAATGACACTTTAATTAATCAACACTGATAACAACTCGAACACACTCATTATAAAGCACTACTGATCGCACTTGATCGCTTGTTCGCTTCGACTGTCCCGAGTCGCGGTACATACGGCCTTTTATATTCCTTAGATCGTTCCAGAACCTTGTAGAAACATCTAGAATGTTCGAGTACATACCGGCCCTACTGACCAGTGTCGAAAGTTCTAGAAAGCTCTAGCATCGAATTCTCAAGAGGAATCTCGAGTCTGCTAGTTCTGCTACTCGATACTAGATGACGCTAGTGGTACTTAAACTTGTGTGGCGCGTAACAATACATACTTCAATTTTATTTATTTGTATAGAGAGAGTATTATACGAAAGTTAGAATATCTTTGAATAGTATGAAGGAGTTGGAAATACATAATATCGATCAAGCTATGTGTGCTATAACCATTAGGCCATCAGGTTAAGCTACGCTTGAAAAGGTTGGTCCGTGGATGGGTGACCATCACCAGGGTGGCCCCCTATTACATGGGACTTAAACGTACCTGGCGAAATGTGGGTGTACTTATAGATACACGTCTGCTCAACCCTTTGGGGAAACAAGGCGTGATATTATTTATATCCAACCTTATATAATTGTGAAGTGACTGTGTATAATATGTATTTGTATAAAAGCAAATTTCTTTGTGCGTTAATCGTTGTTAATCCTTCTGAAATCAGATTTTAATTAAAAATACTTCACTTTGTTCAAAGTTAAATGCTTTCTCACAATTTCCGTTGATTAATTGTAAAGGGAATAACATATGAAGGGTTCAGGAAAAGAAGGGGCTCATCGACATGTTTCGTAAAATCTAATTAACTACCTAAATATGTAGCTTTCATTGGTTTATTCAGAACAGTATAAAAAGAGCCCATTGTACAGTATAGTATACAATTTAATAAAGTTGATAGTTATACAGCAGCACCTAATTGATGATCTACCAACTCCCAAACTAAGTCAAGCTTGTATTTTGGAAGTTAGTGGTTCTTAGAATGCAGGACTTACATAGACACAAACTTGATTTGTAAAGATAGTCCATATTTTTTTTATCACAAACGACTAATAGTATCCAACTGCAGCTCAAATAATAATAATAATAGATAATAATTATACCGATAGTTACAGACACACTAGATATGTGTGATAATAAATTACAGTTAATAAATTTAAGCGCTGATTTTTGACAATAATTACATGTTGAACATTTATTTAGCAACTAGCTTCTGCCCGCAACTTCGTCCGCGTGAAATTTCGGCCCACCCATCGCGTCGCATCCCGTCGCTTAGCGTTCTTTCTAACTTCTGTTCTTTTCGCTTGGCTCCTAAGGATCGTAGCGTGACGTTATAGAGCCTATAGTTTTCCTCGATAAATGGACTATCCAACACAAAAATATTTTTTAATTCCATCTAGTAGTTCCTGAGATTAGCGTGTTCAAACAAACAAACTCTTCAGCTTTATAATATTAGTATAGATTAGTATAGATTACCTCTGAATAATGTTTTTGTTGATGAGCCCCTTCTATTCTTCTAGAGAAAATATTTTACAAAACAAAGGAAAATCTCATCATGCCCGTACTAATATATGTCACCAATCACCATACAATCCTGTTATGTTATTGAATATTCATATTCAATGACTACATCAGTTAATCCACAGTTTATGTCTGAATACGTACCTTTAATAATGGCAACTTCCTAATTGAATTTATTTTGTTACAGACATCAACGGAATCAACACACAGACGGAAACAGCACAATTCTTTGAAACAACAACATTTGACTTCAACACAGAAAACACAGAAGATACAATACAACAGAACAACAATTCATACGTTTTTGTTATAGACGATGACGGACAAAACGCAACAATCTCAGAAGATTTCCACCACAATGCTCCAGAAAGCGCTTCCAGAGTGTTAGTTGCAACTAAACCCAATAGTACCAATGTATTGAAAATCGAACCAAATCGGAAATCAACTCCTCCAGCCAAGCATCCAATTAGAATGATACAAGATGAAAAGGAAACAGTCATTAGTAGAAATGTTAAAGATGCAAAAATAAGGGCTCATGTCAGATATGATGAAGTGACAGGAGAACTGATGAATGGAGACCATCCTTGTCACAGAGAATGTAGGGAAGGAGAGGAACCAATGATATGTTACTATCATTTTGTCTTGGAATGGTATCAGACGATGAGTAAAGCATGCTACGACTGTCCGTATAATTTGACGGACTGTTCTCGTCCTGATTGCATCCCAGCTGATGGAATGAATCGACCCTTGAACGTGATTAATAGAAAAATGCCTGGACCGGCCGTAGAGGTGAGTAAGACCAAGATCTATAAACGTTACTTCGCACGTACTTTTGCTAAGCGTTCCTGTCTGTGTCGCACAACTGTCTAACTACAAGTGCAAGATAGAGACGGGAACATGTCTAAGGCTTGGCATGCTCTGCGATTAAACGCAATCGGTTTGAAACTGCCGAAAAAATGTACGTATAGCCACATGGTATGGCTGTCAATACAAGTGCACACTAGCGATTGTCCTCAGTGACTGATTTTTAAAACTTAATTTGCTACATTTGGCTAGCGATTCAAAAACGCGCGATCTCTTTGTATCCCATGGTAAAGCCGGAGTTACGTTACGAAACTAGTTGCGCAAACTTAGTTATTCATTGACAGTTTCACGTGTAAATAATTATCTATTTACACGTGAAAGTATCAATGAATAACTAATTTTGCGCAACTAGTTTCGTCATGATGTAAATATGGCTAATAGTGTATGGTGTTGCATGCACAGCGGTTAACCACACTCGGTTTTATGTAGTAGTAAAAAATCTTATCGGGATGCTCTCACACGCTATTGTAAATTTTTGCATAGTAGGTACCCTTGAAATTTTTTTTGATCATTTAGATGTATGTACTCAGTGCCTATGGTGGCGGCATTGGAGATCCTTGTTAACGTTGAATTTTTTTTAATCCTAAGTAATTCATGGTGGTACCGAAACAAAATAGAGTAAACGCCAGATGCAGAGCGTGTTTGTACGCGGTTCGGAGTTTTCAGCATTTTCAAAACAGAGTGCGTTCAATCAATGCATGCCAAGCCTAAGTCAAAGCACCATGTATGTAACGTTTATAGATCTCGGTCTGAGTCTCGTGATTGTTCATTTCGAGATACCATGCGTCGTGTAAAAAAATGTGTTCCCATTTTGTTTCACAGTAAAATTGTTGGACGAATTTTAGTCTGTACCTAGCTGACAATATTGTAACAATTAGCGTTGTAGTTTTAATTTTGGGTGAAATTGCGAACTCGTTTTAATTGGGTCGCTCGTTAAATAAAAGTATGGGAACGCTATTGTTAGTCAACACATTGAAAATGGCGACTGGTTTTATGCTCGTCATTTTATTGGCTTTAGAGCTGAAAAGCTGAAAAGCTTTTAGCAGATATTTTAAGTTCGAAATTGAATTAAATTCGGACCTAAACATTATTATAACACAGTACATTAAACGTTATTTAATTTTCATAATTTAATTAGTTAAAATCATTAAACATTCAATGGGAAATGTGTTTATAGAAATTTTCGATTGCTTGAAAACTGATCAGATATTCCAAGAACAATTATTTGTATTTATTACAAATTAATATGTCCACATAATTTATAGTAAATAGACATGTTCTTTTAAATATTAAGTCATATTTATTCACATCTAAAATAATCTATCACTCAGCAACAAAACATAAACAAACAATCAAACTTTGGCACAAACAATTTGATCAAATATTTTCAAAGGACCATTTTCAAAGAGAATCCCCATTTTTTTTCAGGTGTGCCAACACGACCGTGTGATAGTAGACGTGGAGAATGACCTGATGACAGAAGGTACCACTGTTCATTGGCATGGACAGCACCAGAAGGGAACACCATACATGGATGGCACGCCGTACGTGACACAGTGCCCTATATTACCTGAGACCACATTCAGGTAAAGATTGTGTTTTGTTTTCTACTAGTCCTGAGGGTCTAGACAAGTGGCCATCGCTTTCAAAGCGTTTTGTATTTCTACAAGCAAAAGCAAAAGCTTTTCGGTAGCTTGCTAACACTAAGCTAGAATTGTCACTTTGATTATATTCCGTCCACCGAAATAATGCTTTTTTGGCACCTGTCGGTTTCATACAAACGAATATGGTGTTTTATGAATTAAAACTTAATTAGTTCCAAATCTCGTACAACTGACAGGTGTACAAAAAGCATTCTTTCGGTGGACGAAGTATACTTGGGCCTCAATTCTGCTATTTTACCACAAATTGCTATGTCGCAGACACGCGATTGATTTGCCAACGGCATTGATCTAAAAACGGTATTCTACTAATTTTGATAAGAATGTCATCAGCATATCGCTGCCACGTCGTCAGCATCGCATCAGCTTGGCTATAAACCACTATACGTACACTATTGTAAAAACATTATACAGCCAAAATTTACTTAATTCCTTAAGTCATAAGTCATTTATTTCGGAACAATATACAATGGTGCCGATTCCCTTGTTCACAAACTAAACTAAATTTAAGTTCAGTGCATCTTTTTCTTTCTATTTCATTAAGAAAAGGACAGAAGATAAATTTTAGTTTAGTCCTGTCAAATTAATCAGTGCCTGTCACTACTCCATACAAGTTTAGACGTGATTAAAAACTTGGTGACTAAAACTACGTCAATTTACGTCAAGCGCTGAACTCACGCATGAACGAGCCTCTCGTCCCGACGCCGTTCCTCCCTGCTGGCCAATTCTAAATATCTCCAACTTAAAATGTGATGCGGCATTGTTGTTATCGATTTTTTGTTGGAGAATGTGTGAGAAAACGTATGGCTGCACAATTGCTTCTCGATGGCCAATTTTGACAGATATCGACGATGCCAACGCTATCGGTACAAACGTCAAATAAAAGGAGAATACATAATTTATATTGCCTTGCTGGCGCTACTCGTATTGTGACGCCATTGGTTAATAGAATTCCGAAATGTATCCGGCCATAGGCTCCCCCAAGCACCACCATTTCGACCGGGTCTGTGCTTCCCGCAACCAGCGGATTCCTGCGTTCTCTCAAAGTCGTTGAATTTGGTCGCTCACAATGGGCCTTATAAGTAGGCTAAAAGTCATCCAAAGGACAATGGAGAGGGTTATACTTGGAGTTTCCCTACGTGATCGAATCAGAAATGAAGAGATCCGCAGGAGAACCAACGTAACCAAAGCTCGAAAAATTGCCATACTTAAGTGGCAATAGGCAGGGCATATTGCACACAGAACAGAGGGCCGTTGGGGCCGAAAGGTTCTGGAGTGGCGATCGCGTACCGGGAGACGTAGTGTTGGAAGGCCTCCCACTAGGTGGATCGATGACCTTTATATGGGACGGTCAGTTTTTTTTTTGCGTTTTCGAAGTTGGTCTCATGGTAAAAGTTGTTTAAATTGATGGTTAGAATACCCCCTTAAATTTTGTCGATTGTTTTCAAAGTCACCCTGTATTTATTAGACTGGGGAAAACAAACATTAGTTTATCTTTACTTTCATATTCAAAGAATATCTTCTCCTTTATAATGAGATAGATAGATAGATAGATTGAATACTCTTTATTATGTACACCATAAAAATTACAGATATAAATGTTCTTTGAATATGAGGTTATCCTTTACTGACTGCCCCGTTGGTCTAGTGGTCGCAAGCGCTACTGCTGAACATGAGGTTCTAGGTTCGATGAATGAATGAATGATTTTTATTCACTTAAATTTCTTAACACTAAATACATTGCCCCACAAAACTGCTTACGCAGTTTAACTATGAGATCGTTGAGTCTCTCTTTCAATAAACATATTGTCAGGTACATCTATAACCTATTTATACTTAATACTTACTCTCACATAGAATTTAATAAATATTTTTTAAGATTACGTGCGAATTTTACTTTATTATCTTCTTGTCTGATGTCAGCAGGCAAACTGTTCAATAAATAAGGAACGCGTTTTTTTAAAGTTCTGTCGCCATAGTAATTACTTACTCTGGGTACATCATATTTACCTGCTTTCATCGACCTGGTAGTATACTTGTTTGAAACTAATGAGTCACTATCCCGCCTGCCATGGTTATTAACTAATAATAGGTTTATGTGTTTTAGGCAGGTCGGGCAAAGTGTTGTTGGGTTTTTCCATCAGGAATTTTGGCGGTGCCTCCGAAAGCACGTTAAGCTTTGGTTGGTCCTGCGCCTGATCTCTCTCTGGTAGTGTCGGATTGCAGTCCCATCGGACTATGAGAGTAAAATCTCTGGTGCCGAAGGCTGTTCTCCGCTGATTGGTCGTCATGGCCGTAATATGGTCTGGAGGAATTTTATTTTATTTTGTACCTTGTATATTTCTAGGTACCAGTTCAACGCTACCCACGCTGGGACCCATTTCTGGCACTCTCACTCTGGTATGCAGCGAGCTGATGGCGCCGCCGGAGTCTTCGTTGTGAGGAAGCCCAAGTCACAGGACGCTCACGGCAGACTGTATGATTATGATAGGTAAGTTTAATTACTAAAAATCACTTAAGGACATTTCTAAACTCTTGGTTAACACTTCCCGTGACCGAAGAGTTGGCTTTTATCTTGGTCAGAGGCTAAAGGTGAGTATGGCCTAGAGCATTTACACAACACAACAGTACATCGAATTTTTATGTAATAAATGCTACTATAATTTGAATGACCACATAAATGATACTGACATATAAATTTAATGCCATTATTATTTATATTATTTAATTACTAAGCTGACATCCCTTTTTGAATTTGAACAATTTTTTTTTTAAATTAATAATAATTTATCACCAATGTAATCTGTGTAACATTTGTACGCCCATGTGGTAGAATGTGATGAGACAATCTATGTAACTTAAGACCATGTAATCTACATACCGCCCATGTTCTGACAAATAAATGATTATGATTATGATTATGATCGAGCCGCTCTAAATTATTTTAAAATTATTTTGTGATAGAAGTTTATGTAAAGATTACAGGAAAAATAAAACGGTGTCTCTAAATAGCACAATTTTTCTAATATTGCAGTTTTAAGCCAGCGCCATCTCTTGACCGATAGTAGAACTAATGTAACTTTATAAGTCGACATAAAAATAACTTGGTAAATAATCTAGCTACCGAGTGACCCTCACAGAGGACCATTGAATCATTATCTTTAGGAGGACCTTCACTGTTGTCGTTTTGTCTCTGTAGCATAATCAGCCTATAATGTTCGTGGGAACATCAGCAGTGGTGCTGGGACACAGGCCTCCGTTCTGTGAGAGGGAGTGAGTACTACCACTTGGGCCCAGTGCGTGATGAGATATGCGCGTAGATGTCACCAAGTTTTCGATTTTTTTTTGGTTCTTGGATACGACGGTTTTCTCACTATGTTTTCCTTCACCATTTTAAGAGCAAAAAATCAATCTGCCTAGCCTTTTCCCAACTATGTTAGGGTCGGCTTCCAGTCTAACCGGATGCAGCTGAATACCAGTATTTTACATGGAGCGACTGCCTATCTGACCTCCACAACCCAGCAACTGCGTAACACGATACCCCTTGGTAAGACTGGCTGTCAGACTTTTGGGCTTCTGACGACCCGTAACGACTGTCAAAGATCCACGAATGACAGCCGGGACCAACGGCTTAACGTGCTTTCCGAGGCACAGAGGAGTCTCGGTATGTAAAGATGGTCACCCATCCACGGACCAACCCCGGCAAGCGTAGCTTAACCTGACGGATCGACCCGTGCGGCTGTTATAACTTAGCCACGAGCTCCTCTCCTCTCCTCATTTTAAGAGCAGTGGTAATGAAATTATTTACACAAAGTCCGCCGGGCTCCGGGCCGTTACCACTGGGCCATCACTGCTCTCTACTCTCACTGTTGTCCCTGTAATATTAATTATTCATCAATGTATGAATATAGCTCATGGAAAGCGTTCGGTGACGATGACGCGAGTTCCATGATTTTTGTTCACCCAAAAAGTACACATATATACACAGTATACATATAGCTCATGGAAAGCGTTCGGTGTCCATGATGCCAGTTCCATGATTTTTGTTCACCCAAAAAGTGCTCAACGCGCCTAAAGAAGTTTTCACTTCAAAAAACGTTGATCGCAGCTGTCATTTTGGTCTAGCAAATTAAAAATCAGAGTTTAGATTAGACTAAAACTTGATTAAGTTATGTTTTTTCTAGTAATTTGGGCCTGTGTTGTCATGAGATTCCAAAGTGAGCAATAAAATAAAATGTGTACTAGGCATTTTGACTGCGCACCATGTAACATAGCTCTAAGAAATTACCACCATCATTCTAATCGCTTAAACGCTCATATTGGTTGTTGTTCTTCGTTTCATCATCACCATCATTTCAGCCGAAAGACGTCTACTGCCGGACATAGGCCTCCCCCAATTGGGGGGGTTTGCCATAATCGCCACGCTTGGCAGGCGGGTTGCCGATCGCAGTATGGTGTTAAAAATGCATACAGAACGCTGCTGCCCATTCTCTAGTAAGTCCCTTAGTCGCCTTTTACAATACCCACGGGAGGAAATGGGGTGGGGCTATGCTTAACGTCCGGCACTACATGGTACGCTCTTCGTTGAGTAGTTTAGTAATATCTAGATCCGTAATATCCGTAAAATTTAGGTACAACTGATTACTCTAAAATGTTTAGTTAACATTTAAGTGTAATTTTAGAAGCGTAGCTGAGGGGAGCGTTTTAGTCGTGGGGCACCTGTTTACAATTAAAAAGGCCTCTAAAATCTTTTCAAAGATTTGAAGGCATTCCAAAAATTACCTACTATTGGTAAGAACAATATTTTTTGTTGTTGAGGGTAATTGGGCTTTTTAATGAAAAAAAAAAAAAAAACCTAAATCATTAATGGCTTGTGCTAAGTAACACACCATCGATTGACTTATTTAAAATCTCCTGGAACAGAATTTAAAATCTCCTGCAATAGCCAAAGGGTTTCTGTAATAAAATCAAGTGTATCAACTAGTTTATCGTAAAGGTCGTATCTTCTACGGAGCAAATCGTATTACATTCTGCATAGAATAAGGAAGCTGTTTAGAAGCGAAGCTCCTGTACTTTTCTTTGAGCGTAAGTGTATGCTACCGAAAAAGTTCCCAGAAACCCACTTCAACCCATACTAGCTTAAGAGCGTTCATCCCGCGCGGGCTGGCAACGTGCATTTCTAGAGGTTTTTTGTGATTATTTTATTTATTTTAAAGTCAAAGTACAATTTTTTTTCAGCCAAGCACTATATCGTTGTATTGTAATTATTTTAAACATTTACTTTATGGTTAATGCAAATACGAGTATTTGGTCGTAATACTGCAAATAAAAAATATTTGTCAATTAGTCAATTTTTATGAGCAAATACCAAAATAGCTGTAAAAAAAATACGCGTTTTATCCGCGTTAGACATAACTTTAAAAATTAATTTCACTATGTAATTTAGAGAAATGTGAAACAGGGTGCAAAGTTCACTCATACTCTATAGGAGGGAGGATCCTCCGACCAGACGGGTGTTGTGTCTGGTGGGCAACTGCCCAACGGTTGATGTCGGGATGTTGTATATATGCTAGTCGCGCGGTAAACTCTGATAGCGTAATGCAGGATTTGTGACGTCAGGTCTTTTGATGCGTAGTTCGCATGTGGCGTTGTTAATACCGCCACATTACTCCTCTCCGGAGACCGGAGGTCGATAGTGGGCTGAGTCAGTGCATATGATGCTTGCCAGGGCTAGTTGTGATTCCAGTGAGTCGGAACCGGGTGCCGCATAGTTCACGGTGAGTCGGAACTGTCTGCGGTGATTCCCCAGTGAGTCGGGGTGGCGCTGCGTTTTTTGATCACGTCGGGGTCACCAATTTAGAGGAATGTGGAACACGGTGTAAAGTTCACTCATACTGTAAAGGGAGGATCCGCCGACCAGATGGGTATTGTGTCTGGTGGGGAACTGCCCAACGGTTGATGTCGGCATTTTGTATATATGCTAGTCGCGCGGTAAACTCTGATAGCGCGATGCAGGATTTGTGACGTCAGGTCTTTTGATGCGTAGTTCGCATGTGGCGTTGTTGATACCGCCACAGTAATATAAACATAAACTAAAATATTCATATACTAAGTTATTAAAAAAATGCTCTAATTTAACATAATATTTTTTTTCCAAATCATTAACACTACTCGTTTAGACGTGTTCTTCAGTATAATAAAATTAAAAGTCGTCTTAAGTAAAAACAGGATTATCGGTTTCACACACTACACAGTACACATCAGCCTGTAATTCTTCTACTGCTAGATGTCTTCTTTCTGTTGAAGAGACTGCGCTGTAACGAAGGACATTAGAGTGATTCCCAAGCAGTACTGTCCCTCAAAAATAACTAAGCCAGCCAGAAATTTTCCACTTTTCGGAATTGGCCCTTTTCTCAGTTTGAGGGATGGGGCCGCAATCCACCGCGCGGATACAGTTGGTGGTTGAAATTTTGGTTCTATGACGTCCGGTTTCCTTAGGTACTAAGCTTACCTTCACTGTTTTGAGAGTAGTGTGGTGGTAATTTTCGGTTCCGGTTTCGCTTCTACTTAATATATTTTCTTATTCTATGCCCTACCTGACTAGCTTCGTCTCGAGGTCTCGTTTGAGTCAATATTGACATACAGAGAAAGGTGTGGATAAATAAACATCCAGTGAATGTTCTGCAAAAGTCAAAGTGTTTTATTGGTTTGGCTATTTAGTTTGTCAATACTCTGATTTATTTAGAGGTTTAGTTGGAAGATTACGTTAAGCGATGGATGTTTCAGGATTAGTGATGCTTGCGTCCATGATAATATTGATTTAAGTATGTCTAGTTGAGGTTTGTTTACTCATTTTCTGCTTTTTGGCTTTAATTTGCAATTTATGATAGGGCTATTAATTTGCAGAGCTGATTAATTTGATTTTAACCCATTGGCTGCCCAGTTCAAATATACAATCTGACGTAATGGAAAATGGTAGTACCTTTATAATTCTTCTTCTATACGTGAGGATTTGTAATTGGCTCTGTGGTGACTATGGTTTCCTTTTTTGTTTGTTTTTATTAGCTGTAAGTCCTCCATGTACAGTCAGTGTACACAATTAGCTGACCCCCTTGCGTAAATGGTTGAGATTTTTTGACTAACAAATCGTAAGATTAAATTATTTTTTTTCTAGTTTTGGGTAGATTTCGTATAGGTATATAAATTAAATTAAGAATTATAAAATTCTATTGATCCGTATTTAAAAAAATTTCAACCATTTATGCAAGGGGGGGTCAGTTAATTGTGTATACTGAAAATGAAAATGAAAATGAAATCTTTATTTGTAAACATAGGTTTTTAAATGGTGTTACAATTAAATATAAGAGTCCCGTCTATGTTTTGCGTTTAAGCGTACAAATTAAATTGATGATTATAATCAGTTTTTATCAAATTTCAAATTACAAAAATAACATTAATGTCAGAATGATTAGAAAATAACAATATTTTAGATTATTAATTACAGTCAAAAATTTTACACACACAAACAAATTAATTAATTAATTTAAAAAAAAAATTAATTAAAACGAGTTTATTAAAAAAAAAATGTAATTTGTATGGCTCCTGTTGTCTTTAATAAAATTCCCGATCATATGAAAACCTTGCCCTTGATGAAATTTAAAAAATGTTTTACTGAATTACTTCTAGACAAATGTTATTATTCTGTTCAGGATTTCCTAAATGATACATCTTAATAACCTATTTTGATAACTTGTATAATAATTATTGTGTTTGCATGCCAACAAGGCAGAATGTACACGGTTCTTTATTATGTTATTTACCATCCTATTTGTATGTACCTGCATTCAAAGCAAATAAAGTATATTCTATTCTAAAAAAAAAAAAAAAAATTGTCACATAAACATAGAGGTAATAATTATAACAATTTTATTTCAATAATTTAATTCAGTGCAATGTCAAGTTTTTACTACTGTCATAAATCGGATATAGTAGTTCTAGCAAGTTTCATTAAGATAGTCATTAATAGTGTAGTAACATTTTTCAATCAAGAAATCATTTAACCATTTTTTGAACAGATCTGTATTACTAGCTTCTATGATATGTTTGGGTAATTTATTGTAGATTTTGGGTGCCATGCCTAAAAGGTTTTTGCTGAATATAGCTTTTTTGTGTCTTGTCATGCATATTGTATTTTTGTAGCGTATGCTCTTCGGGCGATTATATAAATGTAGATTTGATTTGACAAAAGTAGCTACTTCATATATATAAAGACACGGGAGTGTAAGTAACTTAAGCTTTTGAAAATATGGCTTACAGCTCTCTGTATTTTGTATGCCACATATTGCCCTTATGCATTTCTTCCAATCTAAATAAATAAATAAATAAGTATTTGCAGACCAGAGGGTGTTGTGATAAGTAGCTATTGTTACGTCGGATACTGATTACAATTATTTTTATTAAATAAATATTTTATGTTATTTCACAAAATCTATTTTTTATTTTATTTTACTTTTTATTTCTGTATCTATCCATGACATCACAGCTGGCCTTATCAGAATATCAGCGCTGCGACACTTATTTTTAAATGTCGCAGCATCATGCTGAGATAGGAGCCTTTTGGCTCCGTACAGGATTTTGTTTTAATTTCACTTTTATTTTTTATTAATGTTACTATGAGTGTGTTTAGTTTAAAATATGATCTTCCTGTACGAGTTCCAATAAATAATTTATTTATTTATTTATTTTCTTTGTAAACCATTTTCCTGATTCTCTAGATCTAGTTGTCTGTTCCAACCCCCACGTGTGGAAAGAAGATGGCGTCTGCCTGGACGCATCCTTTTACAATCATGTTATACTATTGCTCCTTAATTTGATCTCACAAGAAAATTAATTATCTCCCATAGAATTCCGTACATAATCTTTAAGATCTTTAAGTTCGTTCTTAAAATATTCAGCCATTATACTAACCAATATTTTTTCTCATAGATCCGAACACGTAATGCTGGTAACAGACTGGATCCACGACTTAGCGATGGGTATGTTCACGGACCACCATCACTCGAAAGGTGATAACAAGCCACCGACGCTGCTCATCAACGGAGTTGGGCGGTTCAAGGTCTTCAATGATACTGCCAAGCCTATGTATATGCAAGCTGCGAGGTTTAATGTTGAGCAGGTGACTTTACCTTTTTTTATTTTAATGTCTAATCTTATTTCAAATAGAGTATAGGTAAAATCAATTTTACGGTTTTGACAATTCAACAACATACATTGCGTTATTTACGTTGTCGAGCATACAAATTTTTCATACATATGAAGCAATCTATTAGCAATACGCTTCAAAATCATTCATACTGCGATTGATAGTGTGTGACGCAATTAGGGTGCTGTTAAACCTGATCCGTTTTCCACTCCAACACCCAAATCTCTATCACTTAAACTTAAATGCTTAAGCACTACCTTCAAAGAAACTCGTAACGATCCTACCAGTTCCCACACAACTAAAAACCAACCTTATTTCTAGGGCTACAAGTATCGTTTCCGAGTTATCAACGCTGAGTTCCTGAACTGCCCCATTGAGTTGTCTGTCGATGGTCATAATATTACGGTGATTGCTTCAGACGGCTACGACCTGCAGCCTATCACAAGTAAGTGATCATTGTAATAGTTATTGTCATGCTTGGATGGTAAGACTAGCTTTGAACAGGAAATCCAGAGTGAATTGGAATTGATTTCATGGACTGCAGTAGAAATATGTATTAATCTCGGTGATGGTGGCGCGTGTGTTGGATCATTTAGCTCCCTTCAATATGGTTGAGCTGAATGGTATTAATCTTAATAATAGTAATGGTACTAAAGACTTTGGAAACAAAATCATCCCGGCTTTTGGAATAATGAAACATAGTCCACAGTGTCAGGCAGTTAAGATATTTAATAAATTACCGCTTGAGTTAAAAAGCATACTGTACACAGGCTCATTAAAGGCAGGGCTCAAGGCATACCTGTTGGAAAGATGTCTCTATTCATTAGATGATTTGTAACAGTCTTAGGTATTGCTCTTAAAACTGACATGTAATTATTTATTAGCACGTTGTTATTTTGTGTTCATATTATGACTTTTATTTATGTGACCATCTTTACATACCGAGACTCCTCCGTGCCTCGGAAAGCACGTTAAGCCGTTGGTCCCGGCTGTCATTCGTGGATCTTTTTCATGTTAAAACTTTTTCTAAACGGAGTATAGGTTGACGTGAAATTAAATATTTTGATTTTAACGTATTAAGTTAATAATGAAACGCAATAAATAACGAAATAATCCTCCCATCAAAGCTAAAAGATCAAATAAAACCCCAAAGTGAAAACAGAAACATACACATAAAAGCCGAAAACATTAAAGACGTTCCACGATCACAGGCCATATCAAACATAATGAATTGAAATGTCCATTACTCGTAGAAGGCAAAAAATACCTCCAGGACTCTCGCTTTGATATTTTCATTTTTGTGTTCATTTACATTCAAATCTGAGATTTCTTTTGTCGCTTGGCCTGGGGTCGTCTCTGCTATTTTTTCCTCATTACCCGTCTGTCTTTCCATTATTGGTGTTGCCATGTTTTGGGAACGTTCAGAAGTACCAAGCTATTAAAAAAAAAAAACAAAACATAAGGACTGCCGATAGAAGTGAAAACTAAGTAACTTGTGAATTGTATATCGTCAAGTTATTATATTATTATATTAATTTCGAGCGTTCGGTGACGATGACGCGAGTTCAAAGATTTTTGTTCACCCAAAAAGTACACATATATACACAGTATACATATAGCTCATGGAAAGTGTTCGGTGACGATGACGCGAGTTCCATGATTTTTGTTCACCAAAAAAGTGCTCAACGCGCCTAAAAAACTTTTCACTTCAAAAAACCGGCTCGGTTTGGTTGGTGGTAGGGCTTGTTCTAAGTCCGCCTGGCTAGCTACCACCATCTTATCTAAGTTTGTCACCATAAAAACAATGTTAACAGTATTGTTGTGTTTCGGCAGTTAGAGGTAAGATAGCCAGTTCCTCTATAGTTGAGGATTCCATGTGAAGCTCGTTTTCATCTTCGGCCTTATCATCACTTACCATCAGGTGAGATTAAGGCCAAGAGCTCTCACGTTGTGGAATAAAAAAATAAAAAAAAACTGGTCAAGCAATTCGCCTACAGCGTCGACACGTGACGCCATCTTTTATCATAGGAACGTTATTGTTGTTTTCCTCGCGAAAAGTACTTTTTTTCGGGATAAAAGGAACCCTATGGCTGTTTCTGCACACGTGACAACGTATATGCAAAATTTCAGGTTGATCGGTTCAGTGGTTTCGGCGTGAAAAAGTAACAATCATACAAACAAACTTACTTTCGCAGGATTAAGATCGTACACCAGATTATACATTACAAAAACTTATACAATACAAAATATACAATGGGTGGTTTTATCGCTAACTGCGATCTCTTCTAGGCAACCTTGGCCATTCTAAGGTCATAGTGATGTGATGATGATGTTAGACTACTAATGTGTAAATTAGACTTCTGTACTTCTCTTTGCGATGCAGCATCACTGTAGCTTCAATAGCCTTAAGCTTTATTTGACCCAGTGTGGTAGGACTACTGCTTTTTAATCGTTTGTGCAAATTTGCTGGATTTAATAACGTTTTTTCTTGATGATAAAACAAATCAAATAATTTATTTGCATTATACATGTAAAAGTTGTTACAGGTATAAAAGGCACATTGAATTATAACCTAATAATGACGTGTGCAAATTAATTTATTAGGTACGAATCGCAACATTAAATATACAGAATACATTTTAATTGAATTACTTAAAAAAATAGTAACGTCAAAATAAAAATAAAATACACAAGTCAAATCAAATTTAAATAATCTTTATATTGTGGTGCCATTTCAGATAAAATCAGTCATCTTTCATTTAAATAATCATTAATGAAATAGTAACATTTTGCAACTAGGAATTCATGCAAACCTAATTTGGATCGATCTATCATCACTGACAGGACTATTGTTGCCAATAAACCAGACATAGTGGTGATAGATCGATTAGAACATCGCACAATGATTATTGATATAGCGGTCCCGCATGATGAGAACCTTGTGAAAGCTGAAAAAGATAAGCAGATTAAGTATCTTGATCTGGCTCATGAGGTTGTCGACATACGTGTATGGGATGTGGATCAGCAATCATTTTGCCGATAGTCGTGACGGCCAATGGCATAATAGCCAAGAGCCTCGACCAACATCTGAAGAGGCTCTCGTTAGGTAGCTGGACCAAGGGCTTGATCCAGAAAGCGGTCCTTCTGGACACGGCGCGTATCGTAAGGAGGTTCCTCTCTCAGGAGCCCTGGATTTACGATTAAAATAATTTTCTCTTACATTTTGTATGGAACGGCTTTTTTATGATATCTCGAGAACGGATTGACTGATTAAATGAAGTATTAGCGCTGGCAGGCGATGCGATACGACGGGGTGGGTCGGGGAAGCATGAAATTTCACGCAGGCGAAGTCGCGGTTAGAAGCTAGTTAGTATTAACTTGTTGTTTTTACTTACATATTGATAATTTTTATCATCATCATTTCGCCATGGAATCAAACGCTGCTGGCTGTGTGTGTCCCTCATCCAGGTGTTTCTTGTAATATTGACAATGACGATAACTCTTTGCCCTATACATTAGTACTTGTATTGATGCATCAGATGAATTACAGTGACTTTTAATTGTATTCTTAAAATAATGTTGACAGCATCCCCGACATCAAAGTAAAATTCAACTCTAAACACATTACTACAGCATTCCTCATATGCTGAACTAAGTATTCACATTCCTAGCAAAACTCCGAGAGATAGGATAATTTGCGCTCGCATTAGTGCAGTCGCAACGGATGCGCTGTTATCGCATCGTTTGCAAAACACAGTAGGAACTAGCTTCCTCTAGGATTCGAACATACTGGAGATTGTTGGTCAAACATTGGCTGAACTGTTGGCTTGGATTAGTATTAACGCAATTTGCTTCGTCTACGATTCAAACTTACTAGAGATTGTTGGTCAAACATTGGTTGAACTTGCTTACTTTGGAACGAAATTGGGGATGCAGAAGATGGCGAAGTGTTGTAGTGTAGTGGGTCAATTTGGGATAGGGTTATACTCAGCAGAAACCAATGTGTGACTATGTTATATGATTAACTTCATACATTATTATAATTATATATTTTTTGGCGATACAGTATCAGTAATAGAACACATTTTCATTATTTGTTCAATACTTTTTTTTGGTCCTACTTGAAATCAGCAAAATATGGATACAATCTATTCGTAATAATATCAATGGGCAAGCGCACAGCTGATAGGTACCTACTACTGCGTTCTGCTTCACTGACCGCGCCGCCGGCGCGTTGCACGAGGAGTATCCATTATGCCAGTTTCAAAATAAATATCTTTCGTTAACGACATCTTCATTTTTTTGTACTAAGACATATCAAAATAAGAATTAGGTGTATAATAAAACACTTTTAAGTTTAATTTAAAAACTTTTCCTGTATATTATCTAGTTTGGAAATGATAGTTCTGCCACATTTTTTGTCACCTTACTCTTGAGAAACATACGTATTGCTTAATGATCCTGAAATACAATTTATAAAATCCCCTTGTAACTTACATCCGAAGACTGTAATAATTCCAAATTACACACAACAGCATTAATTTTGCACAAAACAACAAACACCCCAATAACCCATTCATGGCACAATCAAAAATTTAAAATAATACAATCAACAAACAAACCAATCTGCTAATAGGAAAACAGCGAATCGAAAACTGGAAACTGAAATTCAAGTAGGGATAAGGGCGACGCAAAACAAATTGTCGGGAATACAGAACTGTAAAAATGCATACATCAAGTTAACAAAGCAGAAGTGGAAAAAATACGTAAAAAGTTTAATTGAATCTCTTGTCGTCTCGTTATTAAATGCAAAATAGATTCATTCGTTGACTTTCCTGCGCGAAACTTGTGTCCAAACCAAAATTGCAGGGTTGGCTGGTTTTGTGACAGTTTTGTTGCTTCAAAACATGGATGAAGGTTCCGCAGAATTATTTTGTTCTTTGATAATTTATGTATTAGTGTAAATAGACCAACTATAACGATGTTAAAGACGAGGATTTATGACAAGTTGATCAGATTCGAATTCACAGCTTTTCTAATTTTAATTCGATCCTTAATTAGTCATTAAGACACTGACCAGGGGCGCAGCCTCCGGACCATCCGATTCCTATCGGCTTCCCTTCGTAACAACCATTCTTCTTACACCTGTGTGTGTATCACTTCACATTACAGATGTTTAATACCAATTTAAAACATAATAAGATTAAAACCATTACAGAAACGCCAAATTTTTTTGATTGAACAAAGAATTTCGATCATAGCTGGCGTTAAATTAAGAAAAGTTAAGGAATTACTAAAATATTTTGTTAATTGATTTTGATGTTATCTAAAGCTTATGAAAAACGAACAATTTTTTCTTCGGCTTCCCTCTATTATATATTATAACTTCGCCACAGATTAATACAGATAGGACACCGCAGTTTAGGTATGAAGCTATAAGTACGCGGTGGGCCCATCTCATTGGGTGAATTCAGTAGGAGTGATGCCCGCCGCTGATAAAAGAGTTACGCGATAGAAAGAGAGGCAACTTGTAGGTGAATATAACTGTAGGAAATAAGTGTTCTGCGACCTGAATTGCACTTTATTGTGTCGTAGCAAGAGTCGTTTTTTATTTAAATGATTTTACGGAGTGTCCAGTCTGTATTAATCTGTGGCTTCGCTACCGACACTGACACTTCTAAACCGTTGTTAACACCGCTGTTAACTTGCCCTACATTATCAAACGTTTTGTTAACATTAAAGTTTAAATCTCCACTTAAATCTGGGTTCAAATTAATCCCAATATCGTTTCCGATATTATCCAAACATCGAAAGATATTTTCGCCCAGTATTCGAACTCAAGCTGCTGCAATATCTATTATATTCGCCATTTGCATTTAGCGAGGCTCAACCCTATTTCCATTTAAGCGCGGTCCACTTTTGCTTTATTAGATTATTCTAACACCTATATTCCCGGAGATGCTGATCAAACATTCATTGATTATTCACTACCAAAGTCTCGTTTGCTTAGCTTTTACTTCAAGCTTACATGAAGGTTTTCTACATTCTCCATTTTATCCCGAATGAGAATTTAATGATGAATAGCATTGAAGATTTATCTAGGTTTTAAGTTTAACGAGACTGCAGTCTGAATTCATGTAGCGTTTTATGTTTGGTAGTGAAATTTTTAATTACTCACAAGATAAAATGTTAGTATCGTGACAGTAAAAAGAGTTTAAACTAATTGAAATGACCCTAATTACTCCTTATCTAAAAGTACCTAGTGGCTTATTTAGGAACGCGTTTTAAAAACCTCAATCTTTTACAGTAGGTAGTAGTACACATAAGGTTTACCCTAACGGCATTATTAGGACATATAGCAAGCCCAAGATCCATGCATCATGTTCGTGAACGGGCGCCGTCAGTTGGGACTGGTCATCTCTTAGCTGCCACGGCTTATTTTAATTTTTGAATTGTAATTATTACGGACGCTTCTAACGTGCACGTCTTTCTACATTGTTCTCACATGTATAACTTCAAAATGACTGATGTAGCCCATATTTTAATTTTCGAACGACGCACGAAATCATCTGATCACTTTATGCCTAGCTACAGAGTTCATCGAACTCATTCGCTGCGCTGCCGTTCGCTACCTACGTTTTGCCACGGTAACGATACATTGCGTGTGAGGTAATAAAACAAATCAGGTTTATTGGGTTCCCATAACGTTCCTGAAACAATTTCATGTACCGGTCATCTTGATAAGATATATTGAATTCAACCCATCAGTCTGCGGAGGGCTGTCCCTTACACCCTGTGTACAGTATACATATAGCTCATGGAAAGTCTTCGGTGACAATCGCGAACCCATAAGTTTTTCCCCTACCAAAAATCGCTCAACTTGCATAAAGAAGTTTTCACTTCCAAAAGTTCTAAAAATTTACATACATTATAGTATATCAAAATGGCAACATTCGATGACGTAATTTTATAATCTCTATCAATAACGTAGCTTCACTCCAATCCAGCAAAATCTAGAGATCATTCGTGAGTGTGTGAGATTTTACGTAAGATGTTGCTCAGTCTACATATTAGCAGAAAGATACCAACTCATCTTCTATGTATGCAAGTTTAACCCATTTTTCCTGATTTTTCTAACATATACGGAAGAATTATGTGTAATATTTCAAATGTTACCCTCATTCGAGTCACCGTACATCCACAGAACAATACAAAACTATAATTTGTTTGCGTAACACCAAAATTTTTGTATATATTTTCATAAAGTTTTTGAAATAACCATTGTTGTGGATGGCTCTTACCACTAGAACGGTCGGTGTTATGCGGCGAATTTCATGACGTGCTTTTTATTTTATTATTATTGCACTCGGAAATATGTGGAGCTACAGCACTCGTTAGAAATAAATTGTTGCAGAATTTCTCGTGTGGGTGGTCTTAAAGTTTTTGTGGTGCATGTAATGGAATTATGTAGATTGCAAATTGCTTTTGGTGCTTGACTTTGAATTTGTGGAAAGTGGGCGTTCAATTGTCTACCAGCATACACATGGTTAGTGGTACTTTTTTAGGACACACAAACATCGGGTCAAACATCCATAATTTTTAGGGTTCCGTACCAAAATGTTAAAAAGGAACCCTTATGGTGTGACTTAGTCTGTGTGTCCGTCTGTCACAACTGGATATCTCAAGAACTACTAATGCTATCTATTTGAAATTTGGAATATTTTTAGATGACTACGTTTGCCCAACTATTTTGCACATAAGAAAGTGTTTAAACAGAGACTTAATGGGGGTCTTAAAAGTTCGAAGTGGGGCTACTAAAGCATGTGGGGTATCATATGAAAGAGCGCTATTTGCACATTTTCAAACATATTTTTTTTTTAAGCTCGCTTAATTTTCAACTTCTGACGAAAAATTCAAAAAAAAAAAAAAAAAAAAACCGTTCCCCCTTATCGCCAAAGTTTGTATACAGAAAAATTTGAAATTATTATACAAATAAAATAATAAAAAAAAAAACTTTATTCAGTTCAGAAAAAAAAACACGGTACAATATTTAAAAAACAAAAACTAGTAACACGTTACATAAAATCTTAGGTGCTAGATTTTTACAAATTCCCACACTAGGATTCGACCGTTTTTCGGGTTCCGTACCTCAAAAGGAAAAAACGGAACCCTTATAGGATCACTCGTGTGTCTGTCTGTCTGTCTGTCTGTCCGTCTGTCACAGCCAATTTGCTCCGAATGTAATGGACAGATTAAGTTGAAATTTGGTATACATATCAATTTGAGTGAACCAAATACGGACGTGAACCGTAAATAAATGAATTTAGAATATTGGGGTCAGTTTTGGGGGGCTATTAAGAAAATTAAAAAAAAAAAAAAGCTTTACCAACTGTACCGTGTGACATATCAAATGAAAGGGCTTACTGTGAGGGTCTCAAATGTATTTTTTTAATAATTTTAATATACATTGTTTTAAAGTTATAAGTGAAAATAGGCGAAAATTGACCATTACCATTCCCCCCCCCTTAACTCCGAAACTACTGAGCCTAAAATTTTGAAAAAATACAGAAAATGCTATTCTTATAGATTACAGAAAAATCTAAAAGAAGTCTATGGTCTTAAAATAACATGGTAAATCTAATATTGTGTGTACAAACTTACATTTGCAGTTGGAATTTGTTGGAGAACATGTTTTTCAATTACAATGCTAAGTTTGTTCTTGGGATACCTAATTTTTATAGATAATGGTACGGAACCCTTCGTGCGCGAGTCCGACTCGCACTCGGCTGGTTTTTTTTATAACATAACATCGGGTTTGCAATTTCAGATTCATTTGATTTCGGCGAGAGCTTGGCCTTTTAATAGCGTGCCAATCCATTTGCCAATCGAAGTGATTATGTAAATTTTCATTCGGTTTGTTTGGTGGCCTAGTTCAGAACTGCGGACCTTTTCGGACTAAACTTAGTATCTTGGCATTCAAAACGATTAAAAACGGATATTATCTCAAGAAGTCTTAAGACGAACCAAAAATACCTGGAAGAGCTACTAGTCCATGAAAGAGCTTCTGAAAGGAAACCTTCCTTTGTCACTCAAACGGAAAATTATGGACATGTGCATTCTTCCCATTTTGACCATAGGTCATAGACTTGGTCTTTGACAAACATTCAAAAGTCCAAACTTAGGGTTTGCCAACGTGCGATGGAGCGCAGTATTCTAGGCGTCAAATTGACAGACCGTATTCGCAATACCACACTGCGCTCCAAAACACAGATTACTGACGTTGCTCAACAAGCCGCTAAGCTGAAGTGGGACTGGGCTGGCCACGTCTGCCGTAAGCCCAATGAACTGTGGCCCAAAATTACCACTATGTGGAGCCCTGACACAGCAAGAAGGCGCCGCGGCAGACCCCGTAGAAGATGGCGGGACGAGCTGGAGAAAACAAACGACCAGTGGTCCACATTATCCCTGGATCGAAAGAGCTGGAAGTCATGGGTAGAGGCCTTTGCCCAGCAGTAGGATGATGCAGGCTAACAGTAACAGTATTATTTCATATTTTGATAAGTCGCACCTCCAAACTATTTATCTTTTGGTTTTTTATGTACCTACCTACAAACACATTTCAGCCTTTAGGCGGTATGATCCGACAGAGACCGCGCTTGCTAGGTTTTTGAATCCACGGACATACATTGCACAAGTGCGCTCCTTTTTGTATTTTATTTAAACTTTTTGCTTTTATTTTATTTTGATAATTATTGCATACCAGTTATAAAATAAGCAGAAGAGCGGAGTCACATAACACAAGCATCTCCTTGCTTAAAAGGTGATCTCCAATTCATGTGTGTAAAACATTTATAGAATTGCAATAAAAACATTGATATATTAAAAGGCGAAATATATGTTACGCGCTAACAATCGGGTCTGGGCTCGGTGCACGACGACATGCACCAAAACTCACACGTCTGTGATCAGTGTGATCACAGTCGCAAACTTACAGTTGCCGATAGACAAGAACAGAGATAGGAGACGGCGCTGTCGTGCGAGCAAACTCGTCTTAGCTGGCAGGCGGGTTGGCGATCCCAGTATGTTGTTAAAAATGCATAGAGAACGCTGCTGCCCATTTTCTAGAAAGTTCCTTAGTCGCCTTTTACGAGTCAGACAGCACGAGCTCTATAATAAATATAGAGCTCGAGCTGACTGAGCGTTAATCAAATCATCATTTTCTTTCTTTCTTTTTAAATATTTTTCTTCTATCTTCAAAACATTATATTAGCCAACGGTTTCATCAACCATATTACAAAACCGACCCACATATCTTCCGTCCATATCACCTACCCCTAAATTATTCTTCTCTTAATTACGTTCCCGAGTATTAAACCCAGCGGCTCCCATAAAAACAGTTTCCACAACATTGAAAAACATACTACCCAAAATAACATTAGCGGTCTTGCCATTAGTGAACATTTTTGCGTCCTGCCATATTCCCCGGACACACCTGTCCTTGGGTTAAGTTGTCTAGGTCAAAAGGTAGCGGACCATCCCAGGGGTCCACAAACAGGCTAATGAAAGTAATCAGAGGTCAAATACGAAAAGGTTTGAATATTTTTTGGCAAAGTCGGTCGGTGTTGGCATGTGTTTTTGGCTTGTTGAAGATTTTCTTAATAATGTGGATTCTTATGTTATATGTGTGAAGTTTCAGACTGTTCTAGTAATTTATTTTAAATTGTACAATATTATTGAACCAAACAAACGTTGGATGAATTTTGCGAAGGATAATATAGTCAGAAAGTTACCCTCTTTCTCAGAAAGTCATACTGAGAAAATTGGTTTTATTTTACTATGCGAATGGCTATAATGAATGGAAGAAGAAGACATGCTGCGTCGATCATTATTTGGATGGCAGATTATTATAACGTTTATTAACCTAACACTAATAGGTACCTGCAGTTTTATATCCTTTTAAACAGTAATCTACATACCTACTCACTTCCCAGAACATAAAGCCAGACAAAAAAAAAAACAATCCCATATAACACAAATCTGAGCAAGCAATATACCAAATAAGCTGTAGCAGCGAATCTATCAAACATTTTTACTTCGCCTGCCAATTTTGTTGGACGAAACGCCACTTTCATCCACCTAACATATCCACCACCGTCTGTGTTACAGATCCCTAGCTCTTTGATCCTTCGTGCACATTTGAATATGCAAATTTCAAAAGGGGATGAGCACGAAGCTCCACAACTAAACGGCAACCCTGCCCTACCAGAATTTAATGTTGATTTTAATTCTAATATTGGTTCAGGATATTCGGTAGTAGTTGTCTGAGCAAATACAGGATTTTAATTTCCTTGCCAATTGTTTGTCGACGATCGTTTGCTCAGTTATCAGACGATTTAGTATATAATAATGGATATGTGAAGAAATTAAATTTGTGGAAAGTATTTGTATGCAAATTATATGGAAATGTAGATATACGAGAATTTAGTGCATTATTAGCTTATCGTAAAGTGCAAGATAGCGAATTATGAAGAAATGATTTTATGTTTATGGAGGAATAGGTTGAGACGATGCTAATAGAGAATGAGCTTTGCAGTTATAACTAATGATATGTTTAGGTTCGTTTGAAATCCTTATTATATTTTACATATATGTGAAACTAGTCAAGCGGGCGCACCCGCATGGCTTTTACTAAAATAAAAGTAGCCTAAGTTCAATAAACTCAGCCTATCACAGTCCACTGCTGAACATAGGTCTCTCCCATGCTGCGCCACAACACCCTGTCCTCCGCCTTCCGCATCCAGTCTATCCCAGCCACCTTTTTGAGGTCGTCGGTCCATCTAGTTGGGGGGCGTCCCACACTACGCTTGCCGATACGCGGTCTCCACTCCAGGACTCGTCTGCTCCACCGGCCATCGGTCCTTCGACAAATATGGCCAGCCCACTGCCACTTCAGCTTGCTTACTCTGCAAGCTATGTCGGTAACTCCGGTTCTCTTCCAGATAATTTCATTCCTGATTTTATCCTTCAAAGAAACTCTGAGCATAGCCCGCTCCATAGCGCGCTGAGCGACTTTAAATTTGTGGACCAGCCCGACTGTCAGCCTAAGTTACTCCTTATAATATCAGCCATTTGCCATTGAAAGTCTCGTCAAAATTGGTCCTGTCGTTTTGGAGATTAGCCGGAACAAACAGACAATTTTTTTTTTCTTAACTGTCGTTTATACTTTTATACGCATTTAGTAAAAAGCTATTATTTTGACATTATATACAGACACTTTATTTATGTGTTTACATTTTTGGGGTCCCATATAGCCGGTTTGCAGTAGATTAATTAGTGGAAGCACAAATTATTGATACGCCTATCTATACATTCAGGGAAATAATAGTAACCACAAACGTTGTCAATACAACAACAGTTCACTTGAATTTAGTTGTTAGGCTCCGACAAAATTGTATTCATGGATAATTGTTCGGTTACTCGTATAAACAATTGAATGATGGGAATCCTAACTTTTATTTATATCAATATCTGGTACAATTGAATAAGCCTTAGAAATAAAATTGTTCATCTACATAATTCGGGGCTTTGTCGCAGGGTGATGCTATCATTAGTTGTCCTTTGATCGCATCTTCCCTTATGCGTATATGCTTGACTCTAGAGTCCTAGCTTAGGGTTCCTGAATTAATTAAAAAAAAAAAAAAAACATAGAGCCTATAGAGCTATGAGGAACAGGGTGTAAAATCCACTCATCCTCTATTGAAAAAGGAGGATCATCCGACCAAACGGGTGTTGTGTCTGGTGGGCAACTTCCCGACGGTTGATGTCGGACTTTTGTATATCGTCGACCGTAGGTCCGTAGGTCAATTGAGCTAAGGGACAAAATACCCAAAATGAGTTGAGTATACAGTTTTGTTCAGAATTTTTCGCCCTTTCGAATGGTGTACACACGGCTACACATCATGCTATACATTTCCAGTATAAGCTGATCTCTCATTGTACGGAAATCCTATACAATGCGAGACCAGCGTAAACTGGATTTGTATAGCTTGATATGTAGCCGTGTGTACCTATATGAAAAAACTATATTTTAAGAAAAATGTCCCTTACCCTTCTGATTTATAGAGACTGAGTAGATAGAGCACTAAAATACAAGATTATGTGTCAAATCAGATCCGAAAAAGGTTAATAACAAAAAAAAAGTTATGGGCGATTAAGTCCGAAAAAAAAATTTGTCGGCCTCTCCTGAAAAATCGTATTTTGTCCCTTACCTCAATTGAATCTACGGTTGACGATATATGCTAGTCGCGCGGTAAACTCTGATTGCGCGATGCAGGATTTGTGGCGTCAGGTCTTTGATGCGTAGTTCGCACGTGGCGTTGTAGGTGCAGGGCCGCCTCCTCCCGCAAGAGGCGATAAAAAGAGAGAGAGATAGAGGTGACCTGTAGGGCGGCATTCGGTGTAGTTCTCATAAGCGTGTGATGAAGCGAGCTCGCAATGCTGAATGCTCTACAGGGCATCGACACAGTAGTGTGATTTATTTGCCGCGAGATGGATAGACGTATGTCGTTCATGTTTGAGATTTTATGAGATGATGGACTAAAGATGAGTTTTATTTTATATTTGCTGTATCAATATTATTTGATTGTAATTTTTTTGTTTTACTTGTTTTCTTAGTAATTTTTTGTGTATTATTTCTTATTGTTATTATGATTCATATTCAAATAAATTTATTTGCTCAAAGATGTGTGTACATACAATTATAAAATAAATGCATGCAAGGTGTTATAAGTACATGGAGTTGTTCTAACATGTTTACCATATTGTGATGCTGTGCAAATATTAATATAAAAATAATAATTATAATCATTATAATTGGAAATTTGGTATATATATATTATATTTATAGTTTGTAAGTATCTATAAAGATCACATGATATTCTTGGAATAACTATAAAGTTATTCTAAGATTTTTCGTAATTGCACCTACCACTGTTTGTCTCTGCATCACCCAAAGATTGACTGGTAGAAAATACCTATGGCATTAAGTCCGCCTCTGTACATTTATGTGCTTGAAGTATTAAATAAATAAATAAATTAATATAAGTTTAGAATTAAAAAAACAATAACAACATTCATTCATATTGACAATGCTGACATAAATAAATTAAATTGATTGATTACATTATTTCTTAAAGAAGTAGGAGTTACATACAAAATTGACAAATATTCAATTACCAATAATAAAAAACATAATAATATATTCCTTCCTTATTGTAAATATGTCTGATTATATTGAAATTTAACGGTGCAATAACTTGGATCTGGGTCTGTAATGTTGTGCATGATTTTACCAAATAAAATAAAATTTGAAAGATGATACCAATATTTTGATATAGAGAGATAAAATTACTCCATATGCCATTATATGTTTTTCAAGAATTATTACAGCTCGTAAAACCTTTTATTACTAAATCAGACACAAATATGAAACTAGCCATCAGTGCAGAGGAAAGACTAATAATAATACTCAAGTAAGTTTTTAAAGTGTTTTTATTGCCTCGAGTCGCCCCCCTCTCGCCGCGAACTCAATTCAGCCGAGATTTGCCGAGCAGCAGACAGACATTTTGCGTCGCCGTGTGAACGAAAAAGGATTTTCAATTCGGTTTGGGAGCTGAAATCTTATCTTCTATATGTATATATCTATATTTTATATATATACTAATATATAAAGCTGAAGGGTTTGTTTGTTTGAACGCGCTAATCTCAGGAACTACTGATTGGAATTGAATCTTTTTGTGTTGGATAGTCCATTTATTGAGGAATATTATAGGCTATATAACATCACGCTACAACCAGTAGGAGCGGAGCATAAATGAAAAATGTTGCAAAAACGGGAAAAAAATACTCTTTTTTGAGAGCTTCCTTTGCGTGCGCTGCGTAAACGGTTTAAGTTACGCAAATATCATGTATGATGGAATTGACCCTCTTTAAAAGTTCTAAAAAAATGTCTGCGACAGCATATGTCTATCTTTTAAGATTGATTCACTATAAAAAAAAAATATGGTAGTCAAATTTATTCGAAATTAATGCATTATTTGCGAAGGAGTTTTGTCAACATAATATTAATCCTTATCCAAATAAATATGTTATTAATCACAAGTATTTAAATGTTAACAAAATTGTCCTTGACATCACTTGATTTCAATCAACATATTAGGAGATAATCATAATTTTAAAATAACTTCGCAACAAAAAAGTGTACAGGCTATTTAACATTACGCTAAGCCCCTCAGGAGCCGTGCAGAACGACAAAAAGTCGGAAAAAACGCTAAGCGATAATGAAGTAGGTAAATTGCGCGGACGGGCGATGCGATGCGACGGGGTGGGTTGTGGGCCGAAATTTTATGCTTCCTGTAAATCGCATTTTTGCAGCCCTTGTTCAATGTAGTTATACGTTTTTTTTTGTAGCTGCAAGTTTTACGAGTTCTGGGAACATCTCGGCTAGAACCTTTCTTGATCTAGTCTACAATTTTCAAGATCTCTGAGATAATTTGCTTCAAGTTTCGTTGCAAAGTTAGTCTGAAAATTTACGACGCTCATACATACGTTATATCCCGATCTTATAAGCGTACATTCGCAATGAGTGTTTGCGGGTCACTAATGAGGCGAATCAGGAAGATATTGTTAGAAACGGGTGGATTTGCGGAGGTCGGGATCTTAACAAAACACAAAATTGACGCAGGGTTAAATAATGCAAGCCATTTGTTGCTTAAATTTTATGATACGCAACATGCGAGAAACTTGCATCGTGTAAATGGGGCTTTAGTTCAACACAGACTCGAGTAAGATAATAAACCTATAATAAAAGCTACTTCACACAGAGAAAAACAAAGCAACATCTCGAAACTCAGCCAACATCAGGACTCCCGGGATACAGTTGTCTTAGAATAAGTTCGTGCATTCATAGTTCCACGAACTACATACAAGTGTAGGTAGATTATCATCTGTAGTAGCTTATCACAAAGAAAACAATCAAATCAGTGTGAAATAAAAGAAACTCTCGTATAAAGAACGTGTCTCTAAAAGATTATCTTGACGCTAGTGGTGCACGTTTTACCGAAACCGAATTTTGAGAACGTGACGGTTCGGTTATTTTTCGGCTAAAAATTATTTGTTGGGTATGAGTTTACACGTAACCGGCTTATACAATAAAATTGATATACATGGTTTTTGATATCGTAGTTGTATGTTTTAATATTTTATGATGGTGTAATTTAGCATAAGTGGAATAATTGTATGGGAAAATCGACATCTATCATCTGTTTATTTCATAAAGTGTGCTTTTAAAAGGCGATGTTCGGTTTGATTTCTGTTATGAATAAATCATTATTGAAATATCTGTGTAGCAAAAATGTTGAAATAAGCTACCGAAACTCTGAAAAAAAAAAGTACCTAGATAATAGTTATAATAATTCTCCGAATTACTTTCGGCTTTCGGCCTCCCAAAAACACCATCCATCACTATTGTTTCACAAACTAAATGAAGAACTCTCCGAATAGAATTTATTTTCTTAACACAAATTGTGTGAAGAGTATTAAGAATTAATTAGTTTTTAGTCCTTATTTCGCGACAACAATTACTGTCTGTGGTAACGTATTAGACTAGTCTAGTGAAATAATTACGTTGTTAGAGTAAATGGAGTTTTAGTGTGGCGGTATTTCATTGAGATGTGAGCTTGGAGAGAAAAGCTGATTTATTTAGTACGAGAGAATAGTCATTATTGTTTATCAAAGACTTTGGTAATTGTGACAAGCGTAATTTTCAAAGGAATATTTTAGTTGTGCATTAAAAAAAAATGCTCGTTCATGATTTTCATATTTTTTTTTCTATTTATTACTTATTTAAACTACATGAACAATAGTGATACATAGGCGGACTTAATGCCACAAGGCATTCTCTACCTTTGGGTTAAATATAGAAACATAGTGATAGGGTACAAAAATAAGGTCTAAAATACTAACTTCTTGATTACGAGAATTTATATAGTTTTATGATACTAATACACATATACAAATAAAATAAACTAATAGATATTTTAACAAATACCACCTAATAATAATTACTATGGCTAGACTATTATTTAAGACTATTTAGTCGTAGAGAGTTATTTAGTCTGACTTATGTAGTGGTTACGAACTATTCTTACTTAACATTTACTTCTATACTAAAAATAAACAACACGAAGCAACAAAATTCGATCTAAATAAAAACGGCCACATTCATCTAGATCGTATTTTGTTGCTTCTTGTCTCAATATGAAACTTTATAAAAGGTATTAGAAAATTCTAGACACACCGATATAGGTGATTGAGCCGTTTTTCATAATTCCTTCTCAGCTGCTCATCTCTGGAACTACCATTCTTATTTGAATATTTATTTTTGCATTTGATAGCAAAGTTTTTGAGGAAAGTTATAAGTTATTTAACATCACGCTACGACTTTAAGGAGCCGAGCGAAACGAAAAATATTCAGAAAGAATGGTAAGCGTAAACGAAGTATCAGCGTGGGCGGGTCAGGGGCCGAAATTCACGCAAACGAAGTCACGGGCACAAGCTTGTTCATTTTATAAAAGTAAATCTTAGTACCAAAAATACACACCAATTTTACATACAGTTTTTTGAAAAAATTACTACAGAAATTCTCTTTCACCTCTTTGGTACGAATGCCCCCTTACAAAGCACAAGTCCGTTCCTGTATGGAGTATTGCAGCCACCTTTGGGATGGCTCAGCAAAGTACCAACTTGCTGCGCTTGACTCGGTGGAACGCAGAGCTAAGAGGCTCATTGGCGACGTAAAACTGGTGTATGCCAAGCTTCACAGCTTGGCTCATCGCCGCAAGGTTGCCTGCTTGTCGGTCTTCTACAGATTGTACTTCAGAGAATGTGCCCATGAACTCCACGACCTCATTCCACCGGCCCCCTTCTACCATCGGACATCTAGACGCACTGCAAGTTACCACCCCTACCTAGTTGATATTCCACCAACTCGCACTAAGCGTTTTCAAACGTCTTTTATAATGCGCACAGCAAAGGAGTGGAACTCTCTGCCTGCGTCTGTGTTTCCGAACGCATACGAGTACAACCCTAATCTATTCAAAGTGAGAATGAACAGGCTTCTTCTGGGTGGGCTCATTCCATCGTAGACTTTGTCTCTGTCATCCGGACCTAGACTAAAGTAGACAAGAGCAAACTCATAGCAGAATAAAAAAATAAAAAAAATGATAGATTTCCTTAGCAAATTATTTCATTACCTAATTCCCAGAATTTTAGCTTCGATTCCTTTCATCGCAGTAAAGGTTTCTTCCTCAATTACGAGATTAGCTGTTCGTCTATTTACTTCCCGTTTAACAACAGTAGGATCTCCTTTACCTAAACAACTCCATACAAAGTTAGTGTGCAGGCAGATTAGTACAGAAGTTCTGCTATATACAACAAGCGAAAACACGCGCACACATAGACACGCTTCTTGTACAGGGAATGAAAATGCCGCGCGACCACAGAGTATGAACAGAGGCAAAGTTTCTAACAACCGCGCTATTATAGGTATTCTACTTCAAGCACTGGCGGCTTCGTAGTGTACGAATAGAAACCGGTTTCCACCGGTTTCGCCAGTTGAATCGTTCAGGGCTGCACATACGCGTCGCGTGTCGTATTTGTTTACGTTTCACGTTTTGACATGGGTTAAACATACTACTGTACTATGTGTATGAACAATATCTTTATTTGACCAAGATTATGTCTGGACTTTAAAAGAGACTGTGACCTCTGAGTTTGTTTCGGTCTTTCTTCTCAGAGTAGTCAGATACGAAATGCCGACCTCATCTAGTTTTATTTAAAATATGATTGACGTGTAAAAGTGTTTGTAAAAACCTACTTACAGAAATAAAATCATTTATCATTAATACTAATAGGAATAAAAACATATCATTTTATCCCAAAGACAGTAGTAACTTACTTATTTATTATGTTTAATGTGGTAGTGGTGTGGTAAGGTGTTCTACCTCATATCTCAACATCGAAAGAAAACTCAACCCGGTGATGATTTTTTTTTCTGTATTGATCGTAAATGGTTTAGTGGTTTTTTAGTAAATGGAATAGAATAGGTACCTTTTCGTAAACGGTGCGTTCAAGAACAAAAATAACGCCTATTTGAGATCTCTTTTTTACAATTCTTGCCAGATGATTGGTGTTTATGATTTGAAATACGTCGGTAATATCTACCGATATATTAGTAATTGAATAATTATGGTTATAAATTGAAACGCTGACTAACGTTCTGTTTATTTAGGTTTATCCTCCTGTGCCAACCCTTCCAAGATAGGTATAAATTTTGAACGCTCAGAAGCTTTGTTGAGATAGGAGCCTATTTAGCCTCACACAGGTCTATTTCTATTATGTTTTTTGTTATTGTTTACAATGTAAATTTTGTTAGTTTTAAATGCTCATATTTTTTTTACTGTTTGTATTTCTTGTGCATGTCCCAAATAAAATATTTTTCTTTCTTTCTTTGCCTCTGTCCGTACTCTGTGACGCGACTGGCATTTGTTTGAGATCGTCGTACGTAAGCGTCTATGTGTGCGTGCGTCAGTTTTAGCTCGTTCTATGGAGCTGACCTTCTCTACTTCTGTACTATTCTGTGGTTTGTGTGCGCGGTTCACTCTGAGATCATGACGTTACCGCAATTCAATTTGCTTTAGGGAACGTATGAGGAAATGAAATACACGCGGATGTCAAAGCTTGTTGAACTTTGTTCAACATTTTCTAAAGATGTATGTTGACGTTTTCCTTATTATTTTGCCGTTTGGTAATAACGTTGATTTTGGAATAATATAGTGGGGATTATTAATATTTGATTATTTTCAAAGGCGTGTAGTAGGTTGTGGGTTCGAACTAAGCAGACACATTAAATTGTGTAAATTATTTCATCACTATAGTTCTCAAAACGGTGAAGGAAGACATCGTAAGGAAACCGGCATGTCCTAGAATAAAATTTTCGAAGACATTTGACATCTACCAACTCGCACTGGGACCGCGTGATGGACTGCGGTCCACTCCCTCTCACAGAAAGAGGAGGTCTGTGTCCCAGTATTAGGAATATTATAGGTTAGTGTTCGTCCACACTGCCAGCTTAGCGCGGTTGCGACGACGGGCGCGAAATATCAAATATATGAAACCGCCGCTTGCGTCCATAGTGCAGTGACTAAGGCGGGCGCCTAGCGCGACGGGCTCGAGCGAGATAGCGCGCGTAGTTATCAAACGTTCCTATCCGCGCTTTATGGCCACACTACGGGCCTAGTCCGCAAGCGACCTAATGCGCGGTTGGCGGGGGTATCAAACCAGTTCGGTCTTATCGCTCGGCGTACAAGCGTAAGTTTTTTTTTTTTTTTTTGTAAAATGGCGATAAATACTAGAGAGTTTATAAGTGTGGTTCAATCTAAACCAGCTATGTGACAAAGTAAACATCCTCACCACAGTAATCGCATAATAATAATAAGAAAGTTATGGATCGAAACCAATGAACAATTTCCTGATCGGAATATCTAATAAAAATACCAAATCCTCGTCCATAGTTTGCAACCCCTGAAATACGTCGAACCGCTACAAGAGCTCGTGCGTCACTGTGGCCACCGCACGCCTCTGCCGCCGCAGTCACCGCGCGTTCAGTGTGGACGCACACTAATTGTGCTTGTGATGAATGCTTGTGTAAAAAATCCCTTCAGCAAGCCATAGGAGGAGGTAGAATTCGAAGAAGGTTCCACGAAGAAGCTTTCTCCGCGCTGACATTCTCATTTCTGAACAGTACACATACGTACTTAAATAAAACGGCAATTTTATTAATTAGTGTATATTTTTATTATAATCAAACCTTATAATCATCATCATCATTTCAGCCGAAAGACGTCCACTGCTGGACATAGGCCTCCTCCAATTGGGGGGTTTGCCATAATCGCCACGCTTGGCAGGCGGGTTGGCGATCGCAGTATGGTGTTAAAAATGACTAGAGAACGCTGCTGCCCATTCTCTAGTAAGTCCCTTAGTCGCCTTTTACGACAGCCACGGGAGAAAATGGGTTGGGGCTATTCTTTACGTCCGGCAACACATGGTTCTACTCGTACATCAAACCTTATCACGTTAGTATTCATCCCTTGTTTTTCAAAAGAAGCAATGATGATGATGATGATTAATATTCTATTTTGGTTTTTATATCCACTCAAACGTCCAGTGCCCCAAAGAGACCCAAAATACCAAAGAGGCCTGTCACGTGACTGCCTCCATGTTGCGATTAAATACTATTTAGAAGTACCTCCATTATGAATATTAACAAAAGACTTGGTCGTCAAAGCAACAAGTTTAGCATGGAAACACCCTCAATTTTCCAGTTATAATTTTTTATTTCGAAAACTATAAGTTTTATCGCTAGACTTTTAAATTAAAAATTGTAGAGTAAACAATTTTCTTTAAAAAAAATATTTTGTTTACCGTTTCGGTGATATGATTTTTTTTCCCAAAAATTTTGGAAATTCCAACCCCCTCCCCAAGTTAGGGGTTGCATCAAAAAAGTTTCAGTTTAAAAGTTGTCCGTATTCTTACCGCCCCTCCGCCGCCCGCCATGGACGAATTCCGCTTATTCACGAACTTATCCTAAGTTTTGACCCTTTCGATTTTTGGGCCAAGTTTGAAAGCAATCGGTGCATAATTGCGACCTGTAGAGTGTGGCAAAATTTTGCTTGTCGCCCCACCAACCAACCAACATACATATATACGTTTACCTAAATATATATATAAAAAAAATTACCGGCGGTTGATTTGGGTTCTAGGGGTCATTTAACTAGACTTTAGGTGCAATACCAATAGATAGATTTTTTCTGACGAAATCTACCTAAAACCAGGTTTTCGACACCGAATTACATAGAAATAACCCTAATAAAAGCGTGTTAAACATACGAATTTACAAATCAATGTTACACAAACTATCATTTTGCATCTATAAAATATGAAAAAGTGGCAAAGTATTACAAAATAAAACACAGAACAGATTAAAAAGAAACAGCCAAGTTTAAAATTCGAACAGTTCATGATCTTCAGCTCAACTCGCGGTAAACAAATAAGATAAAACCAGAGGAAATACCATTTAAAATAATAACTTCACTCAGTCCGTCGAAAGTTACAGAACGTAGTTCAAATTCCGCTTACAATAATTTCCTATGAACTTTTTTCTCAAGTTGGTTGAAATCCGCCATGTTTGAAGAAGCACCGAAGCGCGATTCGAAATTCAAACTTCGAATCAAAACAAAATTGAACGGCAAACGAGTATGAAAGGACAGAGCTATTCAAGTTTTTAACCCTTAAATACGAGAAAAATCCATAATTTCGTTCAGGCTTTTGATTAGTTTCCCAGGTTTTAATTAAAAATCTCGGAACACATGGATTTGTTTGTGCTGATCAAACGGATTTTTAGAATTGGGATAATTACCGAACCGGTGTGATGTTCAATTTGATTACACTTTTTTGGAATGAGATGTTTTTATTTAGCTAATTGTAGCTTTGTGTACTTAATATGTGTGTGTTTGAATACGTTTTTAAGGTTCTGTAGTCAACAAGGAACCCTTATAGTTTCGCCATGTCCATCTGTCTGTGTCTGTCTGTCTGCGGCTTAGCTCAGAGACTCTTAGTGCTAGAAAGCTGTAATTTGGCATGGGTATACATATTAATCACGCCAACAAAGTGGTATAGTAAAATCTAGATTTTTTTTTATGGTACCTACCTACACCTACCAGTGGGGATGATTTTTTTTTTCGTCTACCCTATTGTGTGGGGTATCATTGAATAGGCCGTTCAAAAATATTGCGGGTTTGTGAAATCCATTTTTCGATTCAGGGATCCGTTTGCGTAATATTAAGCTTTGAAGTGCTAATTTTTGTTAGACTCAGGTGTCTTGTCTTGTCTCACTTGACTCTAACAAATATTTGCACTTCAGAGCTGCCAGCTAAACGGTTGTACTTGGATATGTGAAAAAAATCACAGCGAAACAACAAAGAATTCAGAATGAATTTAAAAGGAAAACTATCACAGCTATGTAGGCTTTACAAGTTATCAAATAATAGACGACCAACTTACATTTGTAGTTGAAAAACATGTTCTCCGATACATTTTGTATGAAGAAACATGTTTTTCTTACTACTAACCAACCATAATGTTAAGGCTCCGTGCACGAAAAAACAAATGTTTTTTTCAATATTATTTTTCTGCTATATTTTGTATGGAAGTTGAAAAAAGTGGTTCAGCCACATGCAAGTAGACCATATAATGATGTTGATGATATTTTTTAATGTTCAAAATCAAAAGTAGTTTCTTGTAGAATGATGATCAAATGTCAGTCTCGCGTCATTTTTCGAAAAACTTGTTGCGAATATTAGTGATTTACCGTGAATACTTAATTTATTTGAGAAATCCCTTTCAACCACATGCAAAACAAAGAACACGACTTTTCAAATCACCATTTTTTTTTCCCTTTCTCACAAACAATGAACAAAATTGATCAAAATCAGTCTATTTCCTGCAAGGCTCCTTTAGTTTGTTCATGGGATAAATTCATACCAACTACTGAACCGTTCATTGTGCGTGGTCCAACACGCACTTGGCCGGTTTTATTACTTTTATGTTTGTTTGTCATTGCAAGCATCAAAATTCCTATTCGAATTGATTTTTATTGACAAAATTACAGCATTTCTCGATTCAGCTTCATACTGTTACATTTTGTTCCTAATTCAAATTGTTTGCCATAACCATATAATGTTTCGAAATATTTCCTTCATTTCTATATAAATGATTCAGCCAGTGTTTCTATTCTACTGCATACTCGTACTTTGGTTTTTTCTGTAAAAAGACTCACGATCACTTTTTCAAAGATCAGGGTTATATAAAAACTTTTTCGTTACAATTTCAGATAATTCCATGAATTTTGTCCGGTTTTTGTTGGCTTCGCCACGTGAACCCGAAATCTTATTTCCAGGAGGAAAACCGAATTGAATCGGAGTAAATGATTATTTTTTAGAATCGTGTGTAGTGTGTATCTCTTTTTGTAACCCCCGATCGGGAAAATGTACATATTCACTGCAAAAGAGAAAATTGGTTTTAGCCTTGTTTTTCTTTTGAAACAGACTTCATAGCTTCAAAGAAATACAAACAATAATCAATAATTCGTTATGGATGTAATAAGCTGCTAATCTGCCTAGACTTTTCCCAACTGTTGGGGTCAGGTTCCAGTCCGCAGCTGAATACCAGTATTTTACATGGAGTGACTGCCTATCTGACCTCCACAACCTAGTTATTTGGTAATACGAAGTCCTTTGGTAAGACTGGTTGTCAAACTTTCGGGCTTCTGACGACCCGTAACGACTGTAAAAGATCCACGAATGACGGCTGGGACCAGCGGCTTAACGTGCTTTCCAAGTCTCGGAGGGGTCTCGGTCTCGGCTTAATCTGATCGATCGACCCGTGCGGCTTGTATTACTTAGCCACAAACCCCTCCCGAGCTCGATGTAATAATAATAATAATAATCCCACCGTCGTATCTTTACGTTGACGTCATGGTGGGGCTTGCGCGCTCCCAACTCTAGGTTTGTGCCGATAGAGTTTACTTTACCGGAGCATGTCTAGGGTGAGGAGCCAGACAAAGAGAGATACAGAAACCCGCAGGGCAGCATGTGGCGAGCTGTTGGGCAGTTGCGACCCCACGGACCCTATCTCCCGGGAGAAGTCATGTTCCTCATTTCTGGTTGCCTTTATTGGCCGGCTGGAGTGAACACTGACGAGGAACCGAGCTCCCATGCCATTCTTGCCTTTATTGGCCGGCTTGAGTGCAGATTCGCAAGAGCAAACGTGCTCGGAGGAAGGAAGTATTCCAGTAAGTGCTTGTAGGGATCTTGACCATCTTCTGGGCTTTGGGATTGTTCTGAGAGCCGTGAAATACCTCTCCACTCCTCGAGCACCTCAGGATATGTTGCTCCCTTGTCGTTATGTCACTTTGTGCTAGCGACCGTTTTCGGGGGCCCATTATTCAGTGTGCAAGTCACCCCCTACCATTTTATCCGTGTATAATAAAACATTGATCAGGCAGGGGCCATAGTCCTTCCATAGTTTTAGGTAACCAGTCCATTTTAACCACCCAAACCCATAGTCCAATATCTTGTTTCCATATCCTGCAATAGTCCTACACCAACCGGGGGTTGTCCTTGGGTGCACTAGTATAGTGCGTACAGGTATAATCGTCGGTTGGTGCATCATTTAATTAAAAATCGTCTAACGGGCCTCTGCGAGTTGGCTTCGGCCCCTCGTATGCCTCCCAAAGGTCCGGGACCCCAGGGTCCCGAGATATTTAAACATAAAAAATAAAATAATAATAATAATTTATTTATTAGACAACAAAGGTCCACTGACACTGACTGTTAGTACTTATTCCCTAGGATGTTAGGAACAATGTGGCTTAATCTATGTTAATACTTTACGACAGACAGTGTTGTTTTGATGAGATGTCCCATTATGGGGCTCTCATCAAGCCTGTCAGGTACGAGTATCACCTTCAGGAGGCTGTTGCCACTGCCACGCAATCTGGCAAGCAGAGACGCACTTTTCTTCCGTACGATAGCTGAGAAGCTGTCGACTCGGGCTTTTGCGAACATCTCTGACGCACTGCAGTAACGTGGCAACCACATCTGCGCCCTGAAGGCGTTATTGTATTGGAGGCGCAGCGCATTGATGGCAAGTTTGGTACAGCTGATCCATAGGGCGCTCGTGTACAGAGATGTGCAGTATGCTTTAAATAGCGTGTGTTTGACCGCTTCTGTACATCGATGAATCTACGTGCCAACATGTTCGCCCGTACCGCCAATGCCCTGCGTTCCCGTTCAACATCAGCATCATCTCGTAATAAGTTGCTGTTGAGATAAAAAATCCAAGATAATAAAGGTAGATTTTTTGTTCTTAAAGCTCCTATTTAGCTCTGAAAACAGGTGGCATGACTATAATGAAACAAAATGGACGTAGTTAGTTTTATTTTCATGTAATATGGACACTATCCTCCTGCTCAGCTATCACAGTCTATTGTTTTCCGTTCAATAAAATCATAAATTTCGTTAATATAAAATTACCTGAAGACCGTGACAAATAAAAAGGGGAAAAAAAAAACCGACGAGGTGCATGTCGGACCACAAACAATGAAGGGTTCCGTAGTTGGGATGAATTTATCCCAAGAACAAACTTAACATTGTAGTTGCAAAACATGTTCTCCCATACATTCCAACTGCAAATGTATGTTTGTAAGCACAATATTAAGAGATTTATCATAATATTTTAAGACCGTTGACTTCTTAAAGGTTTTCCTGTAATCTATAAGTGTAGAACTAAAATCTGTGTATTTTTACCAAAATTTTAGGCTTAGTCGTTTCGGAGTTAAGGGGGGGGGGGAGGATGATCAATTAAAATGTTTTTTTTTTCACTTTTTTATTTTTTTGTATTTTGTGTTTCACGAACTGTGGCCAAATAAACGTTATTCTTTCTTTTCTCTAATTAAATAACTATAAAAATATTTATTTTTACATAATTTAAAAAATAAAAATTGAGACCCCCACAAAAAATACTTTCACACCTTCCCTTTCATTTAACATGTCACACGGCAGGAATTGCAATTTTTTTTTTTTAATTTTCTTATTTGCCTCCCAAAAGTGACCCCCATATTAAAAATTCATTTATTTACGTTACACATCCGTGTTTGCGCCCCAGAAACTTATATGGGTATCATATTTCAACTGAATCAGTCCATTAGATTACATAAAAACACACGAGGGTTTCGTTTTTTGAAAGGAACCCTAAAAAGAAGAAATAAAACTGTACACGATCCAACAATATCTTTCCCTCGGCTTCCACCTCTAACCCCGAGCGAAACATAAGACGATCCAACAAATCCGTCCCTATTATATCAGATTCGAGATAAGCGCGACATTCAATTGGAGCCCAGGACAATCCTGTTTAATTCCGAGCGTTGCGAGCACCTGTAATCCGGGCCAGTCCTTGGACATCTATAACAGCTAGACCAGTGGTTTCCAACCTTTTAGCATAAACGCCCCCCTAACATTCAACTTAAATCACTACGCCCCCTTGCGTGTTAAGGTTAATTTACAAGGAGACGATGAATTGTACCGAATTTACGCAATGATACCGTCAAGCAACTTGATTCATTGGTATTTTTTTTTATAAATTCCTAGTGTGGGGCAACCACACTAGGAATTTCTCCTGTATTCTGGGTGCATTCACAAACGTTTAAATTCACATACACAAACAGCCAGACCCGGAACAACTACTTGTAGGTCATACAAATATTAATTCCGTGCGGGAATTGAACCCGCGACACGCAGCGCAGCAGTCAATCGGTTAACCACTGCGCCAACCGTGCCGTCGAACATACAAGTCGCTATTATCTCAGGGTTTGTTTGCTAATACTAAGAACATAATTATGTTTTTATAAATATATATACTCCATTTGAAATAAGATTGGACATTAAATAAACCCTTTTTACAGTTAGTTCAACCGATTTTTACTTCTATTCCGTAAGCATAAGGATGGCATTAAAAGCAAAAAGGTGGTTACAAGTGCTTGTTTACTACAGCTGCCATTTGTCATACTAGCAACGCAATAGAAGTCAAAATCCGTTGAACGGAATTTAAAAAAGATTTATTTAAATATCTAATCTTATTTCAAGTATAGCTTATGTTTGGAACCGCCGCGCCCCTTGTCACTATGCTCCCGAAGTGGGGCACGCTCCACTGGTTGGGAACCCATGAGCTTGACACTGGACAGAGGAACATTGCGGATATTGTGGGGGCTCTGTTGCTATGTCTAGTTCAATTACATAGAGAATAGTGACGGGAGAATCGGATGGTCTTATTGTTAATGGTTCAGACGTTTCGCTGTTAAACGTGTTGGTTTGTGAGTATTGTAGATTTGATAGATAATTTTGTGGTAAAAGAGGAATATTATAAGAAGTGATTTTTGAGCTTTGCTGCTGTGTAAATGAACTAAGTCACGTATTTGAATTTTTTTGTTAATAGTTATACCATCAACAGATTTTTGTTACCACTTTGTTGAGAATTATATCATATGCATTGATAGTTTTGAACACAAAGGAGGATGGCCAATTCGTACCTAGCGACTTGGCGGTGGGGTCCCGATATGCCAGGTATATGAAAAAAATAAAATATTTTAAGGTCTTAATAACCATAAAAATATCTCTTTAAGAAGTAATTTCTTTGGAAACTATTTAGAATAACATGTTCAGAACGCACCTTTTGACGATTCATTTCACATATGAAATGACTTACTAATCAAAGATTATAATTTTATTCACGTTTTCTGAATAGTTATTAAAAGTAATTCAATTCTATAAATACTTAGTATCAAATCAACTATTGCTGTTTTTATTCGTTTTTTGTTTTGTTCAATTGCGTACTCATCGACGCGCGCCATTGATTGACTCCGGCGATCATTTTCATTGTTGGTGTTGTTGTGAATTGTGATACGTACTGTATTATTTTGGATTTCCTAATAAATAAATAGAGAGGAGATCGCTAATTATATTACCCTCCTCGCTTATTGTTATCATTTTGAACTTCGCCGTAATTGAATTTAAACTGTTTGTCGTCTGCCTAGCATTTAATAGACTTATTTATTGTTCCTAACTTCAAAATATTTTGTTGTGTTATTACAAGGTCTTGACTATTTAGATATTATTTCTAAACGGGATGATGTTTACTACAGAAAAATAATCTAATCTTACTATAATTTGTTTCTGGACATGCAAAATAAAAATCAGGTACAGCTTCAGTAGGAATTTGGCCATTGTTCTTTATAAACTTAAACTGAGAAGAAGTTCTGTAATTTCTTGTTGATAAAGTCGAGACATTTACAATTCTAAGCTTAAAATCCGCGCCATGATGCTTTGAAAAAATTACGTGTGTGTTGCATATCTAGCAGAATATATCAGAAGAAAGTTTAAGAAAGAAAGAAAGAAAAATGGGTTTGTTTATCACAAAAACAAGAAAGATAAGTATATTAAAACCTTCTCTTTTGTTACAGCAACATCACTAGTAACGTACGCAGGTGAGCGTTACGACTTCATCCTGGAGGCCAACAATGAAATAGACAACTATTGGATTAGGTACCGCGGTCTGATGGATTGTGACGAACTGTGAGTACCCTTTTAGTTCGTCTCGTAAACTATTGATATAGTACATAGTTTATGTTGAGGGGATAAATTCTATGAATATTTTTGTTTTAGGAATTTTTGTACCGATAATCTAAAAAGCTCAGACAATATCGTTTACGGCTGCAATATTTGTAAATATGTAAACACCATGTATCAAAATAATTAATGTATCTGGCATTGCTTAAGTTTTTATACTTTAATTGTACCAACCTAATAATGTATACTCGTAGTAATTTTGTTCTAGGTACATCGTTTTCACATACTTATAATTATGATTAATGTATACTTATTGTTAAATATTTTAAAGTTTAAGTGAGTTTCTTGCCCATTGTTCTCTTAACGAAACTACCTTTTGGAAGGGGCAACTGCAATTAATGTTATTTGCTTGTAAAATTTCACATTCTAAAGTGCCTTTTAATGGCTTACTTGAAATAAATTTGACTTTGCTTCAAAATTATCGTTATCTTTGGATTCTAAGTTAATTCTCAAATAATATACCGATACCCAAAGTCTCAAATTCAGATAATTTATGTAAACAAAGGGGATAACATAACAAAAAAATATCTTCATAATGCTAATTCACATAAAATGGCGAAAAAAGTAGTTCCATTTCCTTTTAAGTACAGATTTTAAGAAATAATAATTAAAAAGTAATCATGCCGTAGTTATTTTTATAAATTTTCGGTTTTAAAAAGAGTTATTAAAAACAGAACATTTTATGGTATAAAATATTTTATGATACTGGTAACAACGCAGGAGATCCAAACATTTTCAAATGTTTTACATCTTCAACAGCACTATTATTACAATTCTCATTGATAGATTCATATTGTCAGTAGCATATCTAGCCACATTTTGGATGAAAACGGCTGTAAACTGAGTGGAAATCGATTTTGGGAGGCCGACGTCTAGCACTGGACTTCAAAGGGCTGATTATGACGATCATAATAATATGCCGTATCTCCGACACACTACACAAAACATTGTTTGGCAACGGTATTTTGTTTGCATAGTTCTTATAATTAATTTTATCGATGATTATTTACAAAAAAATTAATGATTAAATGTTTTGCACCACTGTCCTGTCATTTTGACAGTGACATTTCTTGACATTGCTTTGTTTACATAATATATCAGATTTAGAGACTTTGGGTTGTAGTATAGAACACAATTTCTACATTTGGAAATAAAGGTAGCGTCAGTCTATCCGTACATCGTGTACAAAAAAAAAAAAAAAGCTTCGCTATGATTTTTTGTCCACACAAATATCAAATAGAGAACTTAGCTTACGTAAGCTATCTATGTGGCTTTTCCTCTACACACTCTACTTAGGATGTATCATGATAGTCATCATTTGCCTAACCTTTTCCCAAATATTTAGGGGGTGACTGTCTATCTGACCTCCACAACCCAGTAACTAGGATATACGATACCTCTTGGTAAGACTGGTTGTCAGAATTTCGGGCTTCTGACGACCCGTAACGACTGTCAAAGATCCACGAATGACAGCCGGTACCAACTGCTTAACGAGTTCTCCGAGGCACGGAGGGTCGTGGTATGTAAAGATGGTCACCCATCCATGGACTAACCGCAGCAGTAACTAAACTATGCGGCTGTTATTACTTTGCCACGAGCCCCTTAAGATGTATAATATGGTTAAATAAATTTATTTCTCAATAAGAAATTACAAGGATTTCACTTACTTGAGAACATTTTGAACTTAAAAGTATTAACTTTGACATACAATGTTTTTCTTCATAAATAATCACAAATTTAATACGCAACATTTCATTTCACACGCAAACAATATTGACCAAACATAAAATTTTCTATCCACCCGCAAAATAAACAAAATCAAAATCTAAATATTTTGTTTCACATAAACCTACATGGGCACTTATGAAACGTCAGAAGCTAAGTGCACGGTTCCAATTAGTCGTTTCCTATGGAGAAGAGCCGGCAAGAAACTCCACGGTTACTCTTTTAAAAATAATTGGCTTTACAATATTATCAAATAACAGTGTTAATAGGTATGGGAGGACAGTGTAGGCCTTTCAACAATTACCAGATACATAACAAAATACAAAAGTGCCAGTAAATCTACACTCTACTAGGCCTACAACGTTCTCACATTCACAAAATAGAAAATAATCTATATAAAAGATTAATGACATGATTGCAATTACAACTACAGTAACAAATCTGAATAAATATCATGTCCACAAAAGCCACTAATAAAGAATTGGAATTCGATTTGTAGGTAAATAAAAAATAAAAAAAATATTGTTAGTCTTGTCCTTAATTAAAATGTCTTTATACAGATTCACAAAAGCCAAGCAAGTTGGTGTCCTACACTACGAAGGAGCCATGGATTTGGAACCTCCCGGCGACCCTACATGGGAAGAGCTGCATAATGAAGGATTGGTGAGTACAAACAAATAATTTGTACTATAATGATGATAGGTTCTTTCCCGACAGAGATAAAACTATTGTCGCCTTGCTATTAGATATCTAAAAGAATAAGTAACAGACACCAACCAGAGAAAAGACAGTTTCAGTCTTTGAACGTTATCACAGTTAAAATTGCCTTAAGTGGCAAATGTAACCATTGGTAGTTTGACGTTGACAATCAGCTGTCCCATACATTTGGTTCGAGTAGGTATTGAAGTTTTGTATGGGATAGCTGATGATTGTTTCGCGATTACGACGTTGGTCCCATGGAGAAAGTTGTTCAGTTTGATGGTCTGTATCCCCTTAAGGGGACTTTAGGTATACGAATGGGCGAGGTGTTTTCCTATCCCCGCGCGGCAACGTATAATTGCCACCAATATAATAATATAAGGTGTCTATTCATACACGAAATATTTGAAGAGGAACATCTATAGGTTGTAAAAAAGCAATAGCAGCGAAAAACATTTATCTAAGTGTTTTATATTTTTACATAATTATTATAATTTTAAAATTGCTTGAGACATTTCGCAAAGGAGTTGCATTTTCCAAAATTTTGCTTATTCTATGGAAGACCCGCCCGGACGCGGCGACGGTGGCGGCACGAGCGCGGTGAATTTTGATAATTAATCATCATATCAAGTAATTTTAAATTATTTAATTATTTAAATAATATAACCAGATTTAAAAAAAATCGTTAATAATTATCTATTTCTATAAAAGATAGAAAATTACATGTCTCATCATGCTATACAACAATTCTACAATAATATCAGTAACTACATGCAAAAAACTCTCAAAATAGGAACCTATTTTCAGGCTAACTTCCATTCAACACCTTCTAAACTGTGTCCCCATGCAAATATTTAAATAATAAATTCAGTAAAAGCGCCTTGTCATTGCATATTCAACGCAACTACCACCCAAGGTTACATTTTAACCCTATAAAAGTGTATAGGGTACCGTTCCTATACATCGATGTACAATATAGCACCCTTGTGTGTCATAAAAACTTAAGGATAGTAGACTTCCTTTTATCTTGATATGACAGCTTCCCTATGGCGTAGAATAAGAATAAATAGAAGCGAAACTGTTCCAAACGCATAATAAATGACTACCATTTCGGGGCGTAAGAAATGTTTTACACAATCAGGGTTGTAAGTATCGCTTGCGGTGGATATTACGTGCTCCACGCTTATCATCGACAGAATTCGCACACCTAGATAAAGAGTAGCACAACTCAAAAAACCTCTTTTTTCAGGAACAGCAAAAAACGTTCTACTCATTTTCTATTTGACCGATTTAAATTATTGTTGTATGATGTTGTATATTATTTTACTAAGATATTAATTTGCTATTAATATATATATTTTTTATATTAATTTAGTAAAACAACAATTACTTTCATTTGTCAACAATACTGGGGTAAGTGGAAATAATTTGAAGAACACACAAGAAACAAGACCGATTCAATCACGAATACGAAATCAACTCACAATAATTCACGCTTGATTACTGCGATTAGCCACGAATACAAAACTAAGTCGAAATAATTTACTCTTTGAGCGTATTGACAGCATCTTTCCCTGCAGCTGACATGTCGTAACTGGTGATGCGTTACTGTTGTTGATGGGTGGTGACCGTGGAGCTACTCAAAAAGACTGACTTACAGCGCAATCTAGTCTTTTATGAATGGAGTTTGTACACCGGTGTCTTTGGAGTTAATGTAGTTTTCAACACTGATTCCGATAATCGCAATAACTCGATTTTGGATTATTTTGAGTTGTGCCACCCTTCATCTAGGTGTGCGAATTGACAATCCAGAAATCTTCCCTTAAGGCGAGGTTCTTTGAGCGTGCATTTTTGTTCTAGAGATGGCAGCTGGGCGCGAATAAATTGTGCCGTGAATTTCGTTAATTTTGGGTTGAAAAATATGTTATACGATATTAACAATGTTAAACCCGACGGACATTAAATCATAATAGACGTTTATTTTGATGTAATTTCAATACATAATGTGGTATAATATTGAAATAAAATTATTTTAATCTACAAAAAGGATTTTTTTTAAAGCAACATTTATTTTTTTCTTTTTTTGGGTTTATCAAGTTAACCTCTAGGAAATGTAATTTTAATGTCATTTTATTTAGAAACGGTAGTGATTAAACATGTTAAAAAATTATATGTTGCTTTTGAGACCTTGTTGTAGGTACGTCGGGTACTCGTTACATAATTGGATAAAATTCGCTCTATAAAAAAAATCCAAACATACCCTTATTTTGTAGATTAAAATCATTTTATTTCAATATAATAATACCACATTATGTATTGAAAATCACATCAAAATAAACGTCTATGATGACGTAATGTCTGTCGGGTTTAACATTGTTAATATCAGAAAACATATAATTTTCAACCTAAAATTAACGAAATTCACGGCACAATTTACTCGCGCCCAGCCAAACCTCTAGAACAAAAATGCACGCTCGAAGAACCTCGCCTTAAAAATAAGTATCGCAGCGCTAATAGTATTCCGATAGGGCCCGCTGTGATGTCACAGACAGATACAGAAATAATAAAATAAAATATGTAAGGGTAGGGTATTCCCCTTTTTTGGCTTGGGTGAGGACAGATAGAAGTAGTAGGTGACGGCGCCATCAGCATCGGTACGAACAAAGAAAGTACAGTCAGGGAAATTGAAGAGAAAATTGTTTAACAAATTGACACCCTACGTCAATTTGCCATGTTATACCCATTTCATACAACTGTCAGAGAGTGACAGTTGGGATGCAGGATTTGTGTGATGTCTTTGATGTGTAGTTCGCATGTGGTGTTGTTGATTTCGCCACAGGCCCATGGCCACTTCAGCTTACTTCATTATGTAGTACACTATAAAGGTATGAGGAACAGGGTGTAAAGTTCACTCATACTCTATGGTAAAGAGAGGATCCTCCGACCAGACGGGTGTTGTGTCTGGCGGGCAACTGCGCGGTTGATGTCGGGATGTTGTATATATTTTAGTCGCGCGGTAAACTCTGATTGCGACATGCAGGATTTGTGACGTCAGGTCTTTGATGCGTAGTTCGCATGCGGCGTTGTTGATAATACAATACAATACACAATACTATACTTTTTTTTTTTATTCGTTTCTAGTTTGTTTTCTTGTTCTTTGCGAACGGTTATCAAAGATACGCATAATAAAGTGATATTTATGACCGTCTGTTTTGGGGTTTGGCCAGTTGTTCAAGAGGGGACGGACGCTTTTATGGCGAATGATGGTATTACGAAAATATGTTATTTAATAGCAACTACCCATGGTGTTCGATTTGGGTCGCTTTTTTTACCAAAATGTATGATATCAGTTATCATTATTTTTCACATAACATAACATTATGCCTGTATTCATCGAAGGGTTAGTCAGAGATGTATCATGAGGCCACTGTTATGAATTTCCATAATTTCCATTGAGAAACTGATCCTAGGCACGTTTTAATCGAATCATCTGACACCAATAAATTTCCTCCTTGAAAAACTTCACTACAATAAAATCACCAAAGAACTGACCCTAAAATTACGTGACCTTAATTTAACAAGATCTTAGTGACTTTCTCATTCATTAACAACCCCTTTAAGGTCAAAGTTTTTGCCCACTTTTATACTAAGTTTCTAAAGAAATAGGACCAACTGATTCTGTTGAGAAACTTTGTAATTTACTGCGGCTTCTTGTCACGTTACCTTTTAGAACTAACTAAAACTTAGGAGAGCCTCTGAATATATCAGATGTGGTTGCAGTAATAGTACATACATATGTTAGTATCTGAAGCTGTTGGGATTTGTACTGTATTATTTTTTACCAGTGGATCTGAGAACAGCGGGTTAGAGACAGGATTGGAGGCAGCTTAATAATTCACAATTGAAAACCGGCCAAGTGCGTGTCGGACCACGCATAATGAAGGTTTCCGTAGTTGGGATGACTTTATCCCAAGAACAAACTTATCATGTAGTTGAAAAACATGTTTTCCTATACAGAATGTATGGGAGAACATTTTTTTCAACTGTAAATGAAAGTTGGTCGCCAATTACTCGGTAAATTGTAAAGCCTACTTAGCTATGGTAGTTTTCCTTTTAACCAAAACATAATACAACAAACAACAAAAAAGAATAATATCATCCCACTTTACATGTAGGGGAGGTACGATTTTTTTTTTTTCAAAATTTTATATTTCCACTATTTCGGCGTCATTAACGTGTATACTCATGCCAAATTACACTTTTCTAGGACTAATAGTTTTTGAGCTAAACCGCGGACAGACAGACAGACAGACAGACGGACATGGCGAAACTATAAGGGTTCCTTGTTGACTACGGAATCCTAAAATACAACTAAAGTCATTTCTAACTAACAAAGCATGCGTCAAACTGTCGGTATGAGTATGGCGACATTCGGTAATGCTATGGTTCGAATCCAAGTCGACTCAAACAAGTCAACTCTTTTTGAAGTATTCTTTAGATTATTCGTAACGAATTCAATATTGTAGCAGTGTAACATTTTAAAACTTGAGGGGTTAGTACATAATTGGGTGTGTACTAAATTTACTCTAGAATCTTTTACTTTTCTTCTTTTTTTTATTTATTTATTTATTTTATTATTTATATACACACAGTTAAATACATAGAGATACGACATCATTATAATTTCAGTACAAAGGTACTGCTTATTTCTTAAGAAATTTCTTCCAGCAGATCTGCGAAAGGAGAAATGAAAAAGAAATGTAGACAATAGTGTGTGAGAACATGAAGAGAATGATATGAATATGCGAAGTCTAACATATTAACTAAAACTAAAATAACTAAAATAATAAATATAACATGTACTTAAATAAAGTTACTTAGTGTGTTAGTATACTATTAATGAATTTCTGGTAGAATCTTTTATTTTGACATCGATTTTACGCATTATAATATTATTATTTTTTTTGTTTTTGACATTTATGATTTTTATTGTTGGCTGAATTGACGTTAAATTAATGATATTATATTGAATTGAATTATTCAAATCAATCAACTCAGCCTATCGCAGTCCACTGCTGAACATAGGCCTCTCCCATGCTGCGCCACAACACCCTGTCCTCCGCCTTCCGCATCCAGTCTATGCCAGCCACCTTTTTGAGGTCGTCGGTCCATCTAGCTGGGGGGCGTCCCACACTACGCTTGCCGATACGCGGTCTCCACTCCAGGACTCGTCTGCTCCACCGGCCATCGGTCCTTCGACAAACAGGGCCAGCCCACTGCCACTTCAGCTTGCTTACTCTGCAAGCTATGACGGTAACTCCGGTTCTCTTCCGGATAATTTCATTCCTGATTTTATCCTTCAAAGAAACTCCGAGCATAGCCCGCTCCATAGCGCATTTTGATTATTACCAATCATAATATTAGTACGCCATAGTATTTTGTTTTTATTCAATAAGAAAGTTTGTCGCACATGCGATTTGGTTGGTTTTACAAAATTCATACTAATCTCTTTTTATATTACCTTAGTATAGCTAATTTCAAAAGTACTCTAGCTGCATCATAAAGTGGCACAACTAGAGCCATAGTACTCATATGTAGAAAACATGGCTGAACCTTTATTTTATTTTATTGTTATCCTACATGCATTTTTAGTCTAATAGAAATACGCTTGATAGATTCTGCGTGATTCTCAGTTTTTATCCGCGTTAGACATAACTTTACAAATTAATTTCACTATGTAATATAAACATAATTTAAAATATTCATATTTTAAGTTATTAAGAAAATGTTCTTATTTAACATAATATATTTTTTCCTAATCAATATACTGTAGCTCTACCATGAGTTTGCACAGCCAATACTCGCTAGCGTCTCCGTAAATAATATGTATGAAATACTGTACAGCGCCCCTAGCGGTCACTGAAAGAATTAAAATGCGTACCATGAGCACTATAGATTTCGATAGGTAAGAAACCTAACGTAATCTATTCGATAGTCACTAACGTTTTTCAGCTGTCGCCATACAAAACGGCACCATGAGCCACTAATTTAACAGACGCTATCGAAAAATACGCTTACGATAGTAGTTACGTTACTCACTAGCATTTTGACGAGTGAAACGTAGTTTACAATAAAATTATAACCGATTTTGAGTCCAATTAAGTAAAAATAATGTCTGGAAGATATTATTTGGCATGGAATATGTTAGCAGCCGCTGAATTAGAAGACCAACGACGTGAATAACGTGAATTTTAAGCCAACATGAGAAAAATAAAATGGAATATCTATTTCATTGAAAATAAATATCAATCAACCCTGGCTACCCTGGCGCTTCCCCCTAATTATTAAAATAAGTAGAAACATACCTTTCCATGAACTCCACCATCAGTTGGAATTGTGCCACACACGGTCCTCATTGTATTGTTATCTTATAAACTTATTTAACTCCGCGAACCACACAACGTAAACAAAATCGATAATACAACAGTGACATATACTTATAACGAATACAAATTCAACAACCGCTAAATACCTTAAGTAGTTCACTAACTGGCAACCTTTCTATTTAGTCGGATCATTGACTGTGTAGCGAGTACATTAAGAGTATATGCCTTCTCTCCTCTTATTACTTAGAAAGAAAGAAACAAAACTTATGGAGTGAAGTTAGCTAGACGACACGATCTATCGAGCTTACGTTAGCGCCCGCGTGAGACTCCGTAAAACTCATGGTGCAAGCATTATCGAAATCTATTCGATCCACGTTAATACGCTAGCGAGTTTAACGATAGCGAGTAAGTTTTCGATAACAACTCATGGTAGGGGTACTGCTCGTTTAGACGTGATATTCAGTATAAAATCATTTAAAGTCGGTTATCGTCGCTTTAAGTTGTAAGTAGTTTCATATTTTAAGTAGGTATTAAAATAAAATAAAAATGTTTTCAGTAGTTTCGGAAATGAAGAGGGGCCTCCTCTTCATTTAGACACACTACACAAAACATTGTTTGGCCACGGTGTTTTGTTTGCATAGTTCTTATAATTAATTAATTTTAATGTTATAGATGACTATATTTTGCCCTCGGCTCCGCCCGCGTGGATGTCGGTTATCGCGTAAAAAAGTATCCTATGTCCTTCTCCATATCCCAGGCTATATCTCTGCCAAATTTAATGACGATCGGTTCAGCGGTTTAGGCGTGAAAACGTAACATACGGACAGACAGACAGAGTTACTTTCACATTTATAATATTAGTATGTATTATTTATAAAAGAAATAATGATAAAATATTTTGCACCACAGTCCTGTCATTTTGACACTGACATTTCTTGACGTTTCTTTGCTTTCATTAGCTAACTGAATTAGAGCCTTGGGGTAAAGATATTAATACACAAAATAATGAAGCAAATACAATAATTTGATACTAAGTATCCATTAAATACGAGATATTAATTTCAAAATATATTATTTTTACATTAATGTAGAACCAAACACCGGTGCAATAAAAGAGCCTTCTCAAGTGCAAATACTTAAGTACGTCTGGCACTCCCTGAGGAGTCGGTCTATATACCTTGCTGTCTAGCTAATCTTTTTAACATGGCATGACCTATTTTTTAAGATCGTTTGGACTTGAGGGATGAAGCAGAATTAAAATAATTTTGGTACAAGAATGAATCTTTTTCATCTTAACTGGCATCAACTTTTTAGCTGAGTGGCCTGGTAACTTAATATTTGATAGAAAGTATTGGAGTTGCTTCGTTACACACTCATGATCCCAATGCCATTCATTTTGACTATTCAACAATATTCATAGTGATAATTACGTTGAGCAAAAAAATAAAAATCTAAAGTCACTTATTCAGGTTAGGCTGAGAATCAGCACTTTTCGAACATCAAAATTACATAAGACAGTCCCCCAAAATGCCCACCCATCACCACTTCCTAGTGCTTTAGCTAGGAAGAAGAAGTAGCGCAACAAACTCCCCAGCAGCACATCTGTCTGTTCAATTAGATAAACTTTGGTTCTATACAATAGTAGGTATGCGAAGTAATTAACATTACGAGACACTGAACAGTAAATTAAATTATTTGCCATATGTCAGCTAGCACACGCCAATATACCAGCAAATATAGTGAAATAACTATACTCCAGCAAAAAACCGTCGAATCCGACTCGGTTGGTCAGCGTTCGGGAAGCTACGCAATATCTTCTCGTCCCAGATACCGCAGTGTCTCAAGACGAAAGTCTTTGACCAGTGCGTGTTGCTAGTGATGACATATGGCATTGGTCGCTCACTATGGGCATTATTAGAAGGCTAAAAGTCACCCAAAGGGCAATGGAGAGGGCTATGCTTGGAGTTTCCCTACGTGATCGAATCAGAAATGAAGAGATCCGCAGGAGAATCAAGGTAACCGACATAGCTCGAAGAATTGCCAAACTTGAGTGGCAATGGGCAGGGCACATTGCGCGCAGAACAGATGGCCGTTGGGGCCGAAAGGTTCTGGAGTGGCGACGGCGTACCGGAAGACGTAGCGTTGGAAGGCCGACTCCTTGACAATTCAAAAGTACCTGTAAATGGTTTAATTGAAATAAATGATTTGAGTTTGAGTTTGAACCCTAAAAAATCTCAGTTCGTGACTACAACATCCAATACTGAGTTTCAATACTCATATCTTTGACAATAGAGATCATATTACCACTATCTAGTCTTTTATCTAATATCATTAAAATTAAAGACCATATTCTCGTGCCAGAAATCCTCGTTTAAACCGAGATGGCAATATGCTCATTAGCAATGTGCATATCTATGATATTTTGATATTCCGGCCGGAATTCTCGTTTGCACGGCACCGACGGCACCGTCTGTCGACCGCAGCGGTTTGCTAAAGCAGATTTTCAGAGAATGGTAAGACCATTCTCTGAAGTGATGACGTGTTTTAATCTTTCTGTCTTATTATCTTTATGTCTTACTACAGATTAATACAGATAGGATACTCCGCAAAACCATTTAAGGCCCAGATATATGCGAGTGACCTTGAGCGGTTAGCTTGCGTGTTCTGTACTGAGCTCACGCAACGCGTCGTACGTCCAGCCAGTAATAGGACTCGCCCATCCAGGAGCGCCCAAATAAGACGCATTATTAATTTATTATAAATTAAACAAAAAGTATTTTAATAAAACTCGTATACTAAAAGGTCAATAGTGAAATTATCTTTAATAAAGTGAAGGTTTCAGAAAAATACGCTTGATAGATTTTGCGTGATTCTCAATTTTTTATCCGCGTTAGATATAACTTTGCAAATTAATTTCACTATGTATTATAAACATAATTTAAAATATTCACATATTAAGTTATAAAAAAAAATGCTCTAATTTAATATATATTTTTTCCAAATCATTTACAATACTCGTTTAGACGTGATCTTCAGTATAAAACCAATAAAAGTCAGTTATCGTCGCTTTCAAAAAAGTGACTCTTGCTACGACACAACAAAGGCTCCTACAAACAGGCGCGACTCGTAACGCGGATCGCAAGCGGCACAAAGGCACCGCTTGTCGCGCGACACGCGGTGCCTTTGTGTCTCGTCGTGTGTCGCGCCTGTTTGTAGGAGCCTTAAAGTGTAATTCAGGTCGCACAACGCTTATTACCTACAGTTTAATTCACCTACAAGTCGCTTCTTTTTCTATTGTAGTTCTTATACCGGCGGCGCGCGGCAGACCTACTGAATTGGCCCAGTGAGGTGGGCCCGCCGCGTACTTGTAGCTTCATACCGAAACTGCGGAGTGTCCCATCTGTATTGATCTGTGGTCTTACTTGATAGATTTAAAATAAATCGTTGTACCAAATATAGAGCGGTACTTTTATAATGCCATCATCGTTATTTAGATATTATCTTTACGTATATATAAAATTCTCGTGTCACAATGTTAGTTACCATACTCCTCCGAAACGGCTTGACCGATTTTTATGAAATTTTATATGCATATTCAGTAGGTCTGAGAATCGGCTACTATCTATTTTTTTTTAGGTTTTAGGTAGGTGGGTAGGGTAGGGTAGGGTAGGTAGGTAGGTAGGTAGGTAGGGTAGTGTAGGGTAGAGTAGGGTAGGGTAGGTAGGTAGGTAGGTAGGTAGGTAGGTAGGTAGGGTAGGGTAGGTAGGTAGGTAGGGTAGGGTAGGGTAGGTAGATAGGGTAGGGTAGGGTAGGTAGATAGGTAGGTAGGATAGGGTAGGGTAGGTAGGTAGGTAGGTAGGGTAGGTTGGGTAGGGTAGGGTAGGGTAGGGTAGAGTAGCGGAGTTTATACTATAGCTTTTGACAGAACGAAGTCTGTCGGGTCAGCTAGTTTATTATATTATCATGTTATTATATTAGATTGCCCGCGACTTCGTCCGCATGAAATTTCTTATTCTCCCGATCCACCCCATCACATCGCATTGCCTGCCAGCACTATTATTAGTGTTGTTTCTGACTTCTTTTTCTTATATTTGCTCAGCTTCTGAGGGTCTTAGCGTGATGATAATAATAGTTAGTAGGTAATAATGGGTACTTTAATCATGTTGTAGAAAAATTTTATGTATCATCAATAGTTTTCTCTGCGCACGCCAAATAATGAATTTTAAGGATGTATAATTTTTTTGATAATAAATTATAGCTTAAGTTCCTGATAAATTTAGCTTCTATTGATAAAAAAATTGTTAAAATCTGTTCAATCGTTTTGGAGCTTATTCGACACGAACAATTTTTCTTTAAAGAACAATACGAACTGCATTCAAAGAATTTGAAATAATCGCCTGTCTGAACCGGGAATCGAACTCGCTAAATGTGAAAAAAGTTTAACCTGTAATTTTAGTGTACCGATCGAAAGGCTCAATCATATACGTTTATTTCTTCTGAATAACAAAACATCTAAAATAAAAGGAAGACCATGAAATTTAACATTTATTTTATATGAGGTAAGATCTGTAATTAAGGTACTTTCCCTCCATGTGCCAAAGTCGTGGGACGCCCTGTATATCTTCAAAAATTTAGTGGCAAAATAATATACGGTATTTATAACAAATAAAAAAAATTAAAAATTACCTCTTTATATTATTTATTATTTATTTATTTAAACTTCATATACAATAGTGGTACATAGGTGGTTATAATTAATATTAGTGTTAAGATTTTTTTCCGAACTTAGTTCTCATCTTCGGTAAAATCAAAAAAGTTGCTCGGCGATTGCAACGTTGAGTTACTTGTTTTACAGTAAACGATAAATTAGTCCGTATACTTTTGTTGAGTGCCTTATGAATAAATCATTCTGAAGTTATCCGTGAATCTGAGCAGTTAAAATAATGAAAGCAATAACGTAAGAAGTACCGACTAAGCGGTTATAAAAAACTGTTCCAGTACCTATAGGTACGTGGCTTATGTCCTATAAGATGAATTTATGATCGCATTACTGTTGTTCACTAGTAACTTACTTAAAAAACGGTGAAGGAAAACATCGTGAGAAAACCTGAGTCTTGAAGCCTGAACCATAACTTCTCCCGCTCTGGGCGGAGCGGGAGGGCGTTTCAGACTTTTACTGACTAAACTAAAACCCACCGGTGTTCCTTCAGTTGCCTGTGTGCCAGGGCCACGGTATCCCTTTTGGACAAACCCGCAACGCTGGCTAAAAATAAAATACTTTTAAACAAATAGAAACCAAAATAAAAACAGCATATTTTTAATAGAATCAGTGATAGGCATAATTTTAATACTAGAAATAAAGATAAAATAGATCAACCATTTTTCAGATTATCTAAGGTACATACATCTTTTATGGGGTACTGTGTTAAATGTTACAATAAAATACCTTCTGATATATTACAATTAAATGAAAGAAAATTTAAAACTCATATAAAAAGTACACTTTGTAAACAAGCATATTACAAATTAGAGGATTATATCCAAGATAAGAATGCTTGGAAACATACTGGTCCTGCTCCATAGGACAATTTAGAGTCTAGACAAAATCAAACCGGTTGCTAATTTAACTGTATAATTTATAATTTTTATGATATTTATTTTATTTTCTGTGATTAATATAAATTTAACTCACACACTGACTTATTATATACATATTTTTTTTTGACTTTTGACTTTGAGCCGACTTCCAAAAAAAAAAAAAAACACTACAAAGTGAAACATAACTCTAATATCGGAAGTTGGTGGCAAAGAAACTAAAATATAGATCTAGGCTAAAGACACCGACTTTCAAAGTTAAAATTATTTTTCATTTTGTAGTGTTATTTTTTGAAGTCGGTTGTTTTTTTTATTATTCACAGTGGGAACCTAAGAAAATGAGTGACTTAATTCATCTCATGTTCAGCTGCCAAGTAATTCCCGATCCCACAATCAATTCCTCAGCAGACTGTCGATGTCGCAAGAACTACCGCAGTGTAATGTAGGAAAAAAACTATAAGATAAGCCTCTTATCGGTACAACGACGATATTAGGCAGGTCACAAAATCAAATCGTCTGCAGAAGCGGTAAAATTATCCCTTTGGCATAACGAGGCAGTAGTGAGCTGGCGAACTGCCAGACACTATCAGCCAGGGCTTTGCATGCAACGATTAGAATAATGTACTAGTTCCAAGTAAAATATTCTGGAGTTACTATCTTAGAATGACTTTGGTGGAAGATCGATTGGTGGTAATGGGTTTTGACATTATTGAGGTAGATTTTTGTGAGAGCGATATTTTTGTTTACACACATACATAAACCGACCGATCATTGGGGTAGACGTGTTCTTGAGTGGAGACCTCGAATCGGCAAACGTAAGGTAGGACGTCCTCAGGCTAGGTGGAGCGACGATCTTCGCAGGGTGGCTGGTAGCAGCTGGATGAGAGTTGCCGAGAATCGATCTGAATGGCGTGCAATTGGAGAGGCCTATGTCCAGCAGTGGACTGCTATAGGTTGATGATGATCACATACATAAACACACGCCTTTTTCCTATGGGGGAAGGATATTATTATTATGTTATAGTTTCTGAAAAATGACCATCCTCACCTTTACGTGTAGAGGTATCTACCCTAAAAAAAAAATATTTCAAAATTTTACTTTACCACTGTCGGCGTGATTAATCTGTATACTCATGCCAAATTACAGCACTTTCTAGTACTAAGAGTCTCTGAGCTAAGCCGCAGACAGACAGACAGACGGACATGGCGTAACTATAAGGGTTCCTTGATGACTATAGAACCGTAAAAATTTAAAGAGGTACCTATTTGTTATGATAGTGTGAAAGCAGAGAGATGTAATTTATTATTCGCTGTAGACATGAAACTGTTTCCTTGATTACACTACATTATGATAAAAATCTTTACCGATATGAGGCTTAAAGTATCTACATCGTTTACCATTACGAGTATAACCAATAACGTCTTATACCGCTTAAGCACTGATGTATAACCTATAACGCTAGAGCATATCATTTTCAAGCACTACATTAGCCTGTTTCTGTGTTAGTTCAAGATAAGCTGCTTACTGTTTATTTCTGAAGTAGGTATTACAATCTGGATAAATTTATGAGTACTTGATGGCGCTTTCTGATATAGTAATTTTATCTCCTGAAGCGACGCGCGTTTTACTTGTGTTTACCAAGTGAATGTGTGTGTAAGCTCTCAGTACTGAAGTGTGTGCGTGTGTGTGTTATGTGCTGACGCTACTCGTGTCCACGTACCCATTCACAGTAGTGTTGGGTAGGACAAGCAATTTTGATGAGTTTGTATGAGTAACTCATTCAGCTTGGTGAGGTAGTACATTGTACCACTTCAAATGAGGTGGGACAATATTACATTAATAGGACAATGTAACATCAATGGGATATTGTCCCAAAAATGTGACATTGTCCCAATAATGTCAGATTGTCCCACCTTATTTGAAGTACTAACACAAAAGACATACGAGGCTTTGAGCTGAGCTTAGAAATATGAGGGATAGGGAAAATATCATATTACTGAGTAATGCATGACTACAACAAACGCATCGTAGTTTAGACGGATGACGAATAAAATTTGTGTCTAAAATTAAATAAACAGCGTACGACATGAAATATTTCTTTTTAATAGTTAATCAAGAAAAAAATTACTAATTGTAATTTAAAAATAGCAACATTGCCACTTTTTTACCGCCGAGTCTGTTACGTCTCTCGGTGATAACCTGACCAGACTTCGAAAAAATTTATTTCCGAAGGAACTATAAAAGTACTCTGTGGAAGGAACACTCGTAGCAGATATGCACAGTCGTTTTTTAGCCACTTCATATAACCTACATTAATTAATAAGGTCTACTCTCCCGCCCGCACACATTCGTTCGTTCAACCGCGCTGTCCCGCTCACTTGAAGTGAACCAACGAAACGAGTCAAGACCTCCCTCGTTCGCGAGCTAGAAGTACGACAACGACAATCCTTGCACTCGCTCGCTCACCTCGCGTCAGCATTGTCAGGCCTCACTCACCTCACCACACTCACTCACTTGTCAGTTCGAGATTCATTCATTTGTATGTCACAGTGAAGCGGTACAAAATTTTATTTTGAGGTGTTGGGACATTCAATCGTTTTGTATGGGACATTTGAGGTGCCTCTTGCATGTCCTACCCAACACTAATTCACAGCGTGTTAGTACACTTGGTTACCACAAGTAAAGCGCGCGTTGCATCGGAGATAAAAATGCTGTACTTAAGTGAACTTTTGTAGATACTCGGTTTCATGGTTTCACAGTCGGTTACTTTAACCAATGACAATATAGGGGTATGAAGAATAGGGTGTAAGGTTCACTCATTCTCTATTGAAAACGGAGGATCCTCCGACCAGATGGGTGTCGTGTCTGGTCGGCAACTGCCCGACGTTTGATGTCAGGATGTTGCATATATGCTAGTCGCGCGGTAAACTCTGATTGCGCGATGTAGGGTTTGTGACGCTGACGTCAAAGACCTGAGTCTTTGATGCGTAGTTCGCATGTGGCATTGTAGGCCACCACAACAACTCGTTTTTCTTACTGATCGTAAATTTTGGTAATTTAAAAGGATCAGTTTACACCTATGAACCTACTCAGGTCTATTCTTTAAAGATCTTACGTCCGTGGAAACTTAGGTGAATAGTGATCTTGAAGCGAGTTGCATTCCATCTGAAGCTAGGGATTGGCTCTTCGGGCTGTGTTGGTTACCTTGGTTCTCCTGCGAATCTTTTCATTTCTGATTCGATCGCAATTCAGTTTAACAATTGATTGTAACCCCGCTTGATCCCAAATTTCATTGTTATTTTTAAGATCTTCAATTAACCAATATTTTTTTTCTTCCCCAGCAACTGAACGCACTCAACAAGGGAGAAGAAGATGAAGACACTATAAGCGTAGCTGAGATGAGGTCTCTTGAAGGACACGACGATAGTCTTAAGGAAGTGGCTGACTACCAGTTCTACATAGCTTATGACTTCTATGCCAAGAACAATTCCCACTTTCATAGGTCACCTTACTACGGATATTACCAGGGTGAGTTTATGCACCAAAATCTATCTCTACTATAATAATAATAAGGTGCAGTCAAGTATTTTATATCTTCGTCTGTTTTAAGTCACTGCACTGAGCAGATAATTGCTTAGAAACTATATTTATATAGTAATGTAGTTTCAAATGTCCAATCTCGAGTTGACATCAATCTAAAATCTTTTATAATGGCCTGGCCATTTCATGAAATATAAAATCTTTTTATTTTAATCAATTATCAGAGTGGGTCAGTGATTTTTTGTTTGTTCTGACACATAATGAAGATGGCTGAATGTCATTCTGCGGTACTGACATCACGACACAATATACAACATTAGTTTTAGTTTATGCGAAACCCGAAACACGTGTCTAGTATTTTTATGTAAAGAATTTATGTACAAAATTTCAAAACTGTATCATGAAAAATAACAAAGTTATAAGCTTGTTATGTTACCTGGTTGTCCGTACAAAAACATGCTCACCACGCGGCGCAGCCGCGCCGCCCGCGCCTTGCGTTCATTAATAATAATATTAATTTGGCAGTAGGTATCTAACCGTACGACGATTGTATTGTAATTAACTGGTGATAACATTTTCCATCACACTTGCAGGCTTTGGACTTTTTCGTAATGGTCAAGTACTTAGTGTCGCTCGGTGTCCAACTTGTAACCTTTTTTAAATATTTTTGGGAAAAAATATAACATGGTGTAAAAACTATTGGAATCGATTCAGTTCCTCATTCTGAACAAACTATATTCAGGTTTTGCATATACTAAAAATAATGTTGTATAATGCTGAGTCAGTAAAGCAGATTTACAAAAATTGCTTTTAATGTGACGAACTTAATATTTAGGGTACAATAGAACGTATGTGAAGATGCTCTTTACTCAATCATCTAGAAATGGCTCAACGGATTTCGACAGATTATCTTCTGTTTATTGTAACTATAACATTCTTTCCAAATAATGTTTTGGGTTTCCTTGTTACACACTACACACACACACACTACTTGTTACACTTACAATAGGAGTAGATACAATACAATACACACAACAGTAGAAATGGGGGGTTTTAGAGATAAAAATAGAGCGTCAAATACGCCTAATGTCGGTATGGCGAAAGAATGAAACGTAAATCTGGCTGCATTAATAAAATTACTTATGAAAAATGTTACACTAAAAATTCAGGCGTATTTCTTCGCGGTATCGAGAGATACTTAAAAGTAAATCAATCACGTTGCTAGGTGCTTAGCATTTTGATGTATTAGCCTGCTAGTCTTTAAGATCGATAGTTGAATACATTACTAAATATATTTAATGTTCATCTTAAGAAAGGCAGTGAACCACAAAATTACTGCTTAAATTAAAATGAAGCTTAGCGAATACCAAGACATGATTGATGTAATTATGAAATGAGAAAGTCTCAATTAAAGGAATAATGATTCTCTAGTAATTTTGCAATTCATCATATAAATAGGTGTTTCTAATTAAAGCATTTATTGAACATCACCCAAGGTTAATGACGTTATTGTGTGCACGAACTGAGAAAAGAAAATTGAAGAGAAATTGTAAATTTTTGCTTTTGAATATGTTTGATTTTGATTAAGTGGGTAATTTTGGAGAGAAATGATTAGGTACAGACATGAAAAAGAGTAATTTTCATGAAAGATGAATGTTGAAATATATCTGTTTGTCTGTTTGAGATTCATAGTCTTCGACACCGTTTAACTGATTACCATAAAAAAACATTTTAATGGAGGAAGTTTTTACAGGTATTTATTTTTTTCCGTTTTCCACGCGGGCGCAATCAAGGGCAAAACTTAGTTACATTTAAATCCCGTCATCGATCCATAAACACAAAGATTTCACAAGATGATCCCAATGGTGATATAGATTTAGTTTTTATATTTACTTAATATATCATGTTTTTCTTTCGCAGTCCCAGCAAAACAAAATCGCCTGTACACACCTCAGCTGAACCATATCAGTATGAAGCTACCTTCCAGTCCTCTCCTCACTAACAGACCTTCAATGGATAACTTCTGCAACTCTTCTAGTATCGATGAATCCTGTGCCGAAACTTACTGCGAATGTTCCCACGTTCTTGCAGTGAAACTCAACTCAGTGGTAGAACTGATCATCGTTGATGAAGGAGTGACCTTCGATGCTAACCATCCCTTCCATCTGCACGGTCATAGTTTCAGAGTAGTCGGTCTTAGAAGACTCGCTAAGGATACCACCATAGACGAAATCAAGGCGTATGACAAAGCAGGTCTACTGAAAAGAAATCTCAAGAACGCTCCAATCAAAGATACGGTTACTGTTCCCGATGGAGGGTACACAGTCATTAGATTCAAGGCCGATAATCCAGGATACTGGCTTTTCCATTGTCATATTGAGTTTCACGTGGAAATTGGGATGGCGCTGGTTTTCAAAGTCGGTGAACATAAAGATATGGCCCCAGTACCAAAAGATTTCCCTTCATGTGGTAGCTATTTGCCTGATAACATGTTGGAACATGCGACTACAGAGAAAGCAAGGAGCGAAGATGACGTGATTTCTATATCACATTGGTGGCCTGTGGTGTTTGTAAACAACAGTACATCATCAAGTACTAACTTATATGCATCAGGATTGGCAATCGTATTTAGTATATTGTTGTTAGCATTGAATTTTAAATGATAGTTTATATTTTAGAATTTTAATCCTAGATTGTTGATGTCAATAGTCCAACTGCAATTTACTAAGAACTTTGCATGTGGCTCACTATTGTAATTTGTACTTACTTGAATTTTATTTATTTCTTATAAAGTGTTAGTTTGTATAAGATTTTCTTTGACACAAAAACGAAATAGCTGTTAATTTAATGATTAATTTGATTTAATAAGAATGTTGTTAAGAAATTAAATTAAATGGCTTTAATGTGTTTTTCAAATAAATAGCTAATCGTGAAGTGTATAGTTTTAGCGGCAATATTAGTAATTAGCAGGTTAGCTACATTTTCTATGCCGTCGTTTCTGTCTTGCCCAGTTCAAAACTAAGAGGAAGTTATTGAAAGGACTTCATTATTAATTCCTAATTAGAAATACGTCAATACGTTACAAAAAAAGACTATGTAAAATTAATGTTCTTTCATCTTTACTCTCGGTGTTTCCAACGAATTTTATTTAGATTGTCATGTTATTATAAAATGCTCCGGTTTTAGACTTTGCCAATACAAAATCTGCCTGTTTAACATTACCATTCGTTCCTTGCAATGTCAAGTTGTCTGTGTTATTTCTACGCTATAAGCTGTTTCTGTATATTGAATAGTACTTACTTACGTTTCATCATTATAAACGTCTGCTTCATCGCAAATATTAATACTTACAACAGGAGATTATTATTTAAGTCTGTGATTGGTTAAAAACAAATCGACCAAAAAAGTAGTATCGAACATTTTGAAAAAATGTTTCTAAGATTTTTTTAACCGTCGTTGATGATATGTGATATTATTTAGTTTCATAACGTTTATGTAATATAGTTTTAAGTATTTTATAATAATGGAAAATTAAGTACACTTACCAAGAGCATAACTACTGTCGTTTTATTTTTGTCAAAGTATCTCCTTTACTGATGTTTCTTACTTGCATCTTTAAATTCGTAGAGATATGCTATATTATGCTATTTTAATAAAAAAGGCTTGCTTTGCTTACAATTATTATCATAATCATCATCTGCCTATATTTTTCCCAACTATGTTAGGGTTGGCTCCTAATCTTACCGGATGCAGCTGAGTACCTGTATTTTACATAGAGTGACTGTCTGTCTGACCCCCATAACCCTGTGGTGGCATCTACAACGCCACATGCGAACTACGCATCAAAGAGCTGACGTCAAAAATCCTGCATCGCGCAATTAGAGTGTACCGCGCGACTAGCATATATGTACACCGTGACATTTTAGTCGTCTTACAAAGGTGGTCTACTCAATGTATCCGACATAAAATACCTCTAGGCGCGATTAAAAAGAGAAATATTGAGATTTAGGTTAAGTTTAAGTTGCAATAGTAAGAAATACATTTTTGCGTTAGGGTGAACTCTGATAAAGATGTCGCCACTCCATTTCGCACCGCCCTTGGATAACAAGGCTCGGACTGCGCTAGTAACAGGGTGTTTCAAACTACGTCATGCGTCATAAATAATAAAAAAATAAAAAATATTATTCAAACGTTCATATATTTTTTTTAAATTATGTTTATTAGTCATTGGATACATGAAGTGGGCTGTCGTTGTAAGACGACTGAAATGCCACGGTGTATACAACATTTTTTTTTTTTAATATTCGTACACCGGACACAACACACGTCTGGTCGGAGGATCCTCCCTTTTCTATGGAGGGTGAGAGTTACCCAGTTACTGGGTAACACGATACCCTTTGGTAAATTATCATTAATGAATGCGATGAAAATAAGGATCGTATTATTAAGTAGATAATTAGCATCTTAATTTTTGATATAACATGATAATTTTGTACAAGCTTTCAATAATAGGTGTACACTAATTTCATCACACCTACATAAAAGTTAATATTGTGACCTGTCATAAATTCAATTGTAATCTAAAATTCGCACATAAACTAGATTCCAACAATCAATCAAAACTTTATTAACACGTGCGAAGTTTTAATGAACATCAAAGTTGGTTTTGTTTGGAATATAAAATATAATATATTTATATTACCTGGCGTTTTCCCAACTATGTATATCGGGGTCGGCTTCTAGTCTAACCAGATGCAGTTGAATACCAGTATTTAACATGGAGCGTCTACCTACCGACCTCCAGAAGCCAGTTACTGATTATTGGGTAACACGATACCACTTGGTAAGACTGGTTGTTAGACTTTTGGGCTTCTGATGACCCGTAACGAGTATCAAGAATCTACAAATGGCAGGCGGGACCAACGCAACGGCTTAACGTACTTTCCGATGCACGGTGAGGTCTTGTTATGTAAAGATGGTCACTTATCCATGGACCGACCGTGGTAAGCGTAGCTTAACCTGATTGATCGACCCGTGTGGCTGTTATTACTTTGCCACGAGCTCAAATATAAAACAGACATGATGTTGGCAAAATAAAAGTTTAGAAAATGAGGTAGAAAAACCCAATAACCAGAAATCTGAATTATTATTATTCCGGGATTTTAGAGAAGGTATAATCCACTTTATGTTACGTCCTTCTTAAAAAGTTTAGGTACATTAACTCTACCTATTCCGATCTCTGCCAATAACACTGCCCGACTTGGAAATCGAACCCAGAACCTCATGCTTATTATTAGCGTTTACGACCACAAGACTTACGAGGCAAAGCTACTACAGTATTTTTAGATAGTTAAGGAAATTCAGGTAAGCTGGTTGGAAGAATCCCTAATTTAAATTGGCTCAGGCTGCGAGCACAAAACCAGCGGCGAGGAGCGGTAGCCGAGCGGGACAATGTTCATGGTACAGAATTGTTCCTCAGACTTACTTTAGAGCTTCTAAACATACATTCTTTAAGGCGGCGATAACCAACTTTTAATGATTTTATGCTGAATATTACGTCTAAACGACTAATGTTAATGATTTAGAAAAATATATGTTAAATTAGAGCATTTTCTTAATAACTTAATAATAATAATAATTATTATTTATTTCAGACCAGGTCTATATTTTGTTAGTAAAAATGTACTTAAAAATAACCAATGTTAGTATAGGCAACAAAATTAAATTACAACATGAAGGCGCACACCTTTGCAGCATGGGGGACTCCCACCGATTAGCAAATATACCCAGTATAGTGTTGGTACTGCCACGAACGCGAGCGAGTAGGGAGGCGCATCTTTTCCTAACGATAGCAGCAAAGCCATCAACCCGCAACTCTGCAAACATCCCTGACGCACTGCAACGCCATGGCAGCCCCAACAGTACCCTTAGTGCATTATTATATTGGACACGCAGGTCGCTGTATGCCCGCTGCGAATAACTGACCCACAGTCTGCAGGTATAAAATGATAATAATATATTAAAAATAATATAAATAATAAAATAAAATAAAAATATATATTTATATTAATTAGTAATATAATAATGTTTTAAATTATGTTTATATTACATAGTAAAATTAATTTCCAAAGTTATGTCTTACGCGAATAAAAAACTGAGAATCACGCAAAATCTATCAAGCGTATTTTTCTGAAACCTTTTTTAAAGATATTTTAACTATTGATCTTTTAGTATAGGTACGTGCTTTATTAAAATACCTTTTGTTATAAGTATAATAAATTAATAATGCGTCTTATTTGGGACAGTGCTCCTGGCTGGGCGAGTCCTATTATTGGCTGGACGTACTCGTACGACGCGTTGCGTGAACTCAGTACAGAACACGCAAGCTAACCACTCAAGGTCACTGGCATATATCTGCGTCTTTAGCTACAAAGTCAAAAGAAAACATTTTACGAAAGTTCACTTTAAAAGGGATTTAAAAATTGCACGGGAAATCACAAAAATCAGACATGAAAAATAATATCATGAAATTGATCACTCCGTTAAACATTTCCCACCACTAAACAGAGCAACCCACCGCTTCATTAAATTAGTAGGCAAGCTAATAAAACGACATTTAATATTAAATATCTAATTAACGACTAGCCAAATTATTAAATCAGCCTCAATGTGGACATCAGATTAACAGATTGGAGCGGACATCCGGGGTGTGGGCACAAAATAGGTAGGGACAGAAGGTCGACTCCTTACTATGAGCGAAAACAGACTTAAGCAGTAAGCACCCATAAACGCGTACGTATGGCAACCGTATAAACTGGAATAGGTTTTTGGCTGAACGCGTAACGACCTATTCCGTGCTCACCGCATAAACGCGTCTCGCGTATTTAAGCGTATAGCGTTTTATACGTACTACCATACTCGCATATAGTTACGACCCACTAGCTCGGCCAGTTCCGGTGACATTCGAAAACGTTCGGTTCGGCACTCGATGTTTGCGAGTCGATTTATTTGATTTGCGTTTTTAAACCTAATGTCCATATTAATAGAATCACTATTACTTTGGTAAGCAGCGTGCATTATTATTTGTTTAAGTTTGGTAAGTACTTAGCAAAACAATATTAGTGAAAAAGTTTTTTCAAAATGTTAATAAGAACCAAATATCTACACGTAGTCATAGAGACGTTAATACGAAGACTCGCTAGATAAGGAAACTTCAATAAACTAGAGATGCCTCGCGCGACTCGCGGACCTAGTTTTCGGAATAAGTATTTAGGGGGACGCGTACATCTAAGACTCAGTACGCTTTTTACCTAGTACATCTTACCTCACCAGCCGCATCGTTTAACGATGTGACTTGCGACACAACTTGCATCAAGCGATACGAGCGCGAGTCACCTTTTTCCGTCCGTCGCATCGCGGTGACTCGTGGCATGCTCTAAACGATATCTTTCATTTGTTTTCTCTGCAGTCGCTTGAGCATGTAGCTCATGGAGCATTTGATTCTCAATCAAATGACAGTCGCGAGTGCCCTTGCACTCGCTGTGCGATAGCACTTTTTCACTCATAGTATGGACTAGACCTTCTGTAGGCGTACCTGTTCTGTGTTGTGAATCTGAAATGATGTCCATGCAAGGATTAATCTTGCGTGCAAATAATCTCATGTTTCAGTTAATATGAGGTTTAATGCTGATGTGTCTGTTTTGGGTTTGTTTTTCTTTACGGGATTAATTTTGGTTTTTGTAGGTAAGCATGAGTTTGGACAATGTAGGATAGCATAACGGTAATAGGAGGTTGATAATTGTGTTGGTTTATCCAGTCATTTGTTCGCATAATACTTAAAGTGAACTATCGAAGATATTGCAGTCGAGTGTGTTCTCCCTAAACCAACCGTGAGGCACCTCGAGTGATTCGTCTCGCCGCCAGGATCTAGAGTGGCGTCTGGGGCCTGGACGCGAGACCCGTTCCTCGAGACAGCTCTAATTCTCTGGCGGAGACGACTGTGCGGCTGGTCAAGTCCGCCTAGCGTTAGCGCAGGCGGGACGGTTTTTTTTTTTACGGCGCGGTATCGGTCAAACTGGCCACCAAGCAAAGCGCTTGGTTAGTAACATTTTAAATGTTTTTTTTTTTTACATTAGGGCGTAGATTTTTCTGTTTAGAGAGTATTGCCAAAATGCTTTAGGTATTGTAGGTACCTACGTACCTATATTTTGTTTAACTAACATTTTTACTATTTAGATTAAACTAGCAACCCGCTCCTGCTGCGCACTGTTTTTACCCGACTGCCCCAGTAGGAGGGTAATGTTTTTCGAGAGTATGTATATATGTATGGTACGTATGTATGGTATGTATGTGTGGCGGTATCAACAACGCCACATGCGAACTACGCATCAAAAAACTGACGTCACAAATCCTGCATCGCGCTATCAGAGTTTACCACGTGACTAGCATATATACAACATCCCGACATCAACCGTTGGGCAGTTGCCCACCAGACACAACACCCGTCTGGTCGGAGGATCCTCCCTTTACTATAGAGTATGAGTGAACTTTATACCCTGTTCCTCATACCTCTAAATATGTATGATTGTTTGTATGTATGTCTATTTTTTTGGCACACTCTGTAGCCTAAACGGCAATTGGATGGATTTTAACTTATGAGGTGTCGTTAGATTCTTCTTAATTGTGTGGATTAATGTTAAGTACTATGTTAGCCGAAAACACGATTCCATAAAATTTTCTCGATATTTTTTTTTTCCAAATTTACCTCCAAACCGAACAATAAACCGCTGGTATTAAAAAAATACTTTAAATTAGATAATGAAACTTTGCATATTAACTGAACTAACTATAAAGCAGGTCTTATGTTATTTACTTTTTTTAAATGACCATTATTTTCACCGTTAAACTAAATTGCCTAAACTATCGGCGCCTTGGAGCCTTTTCCCTACTGCCCTGTCTCGCTTGCTCGCGTGACCGGTAGCAATAGTGCGCGAGCGAGATACAGAGTGAGGTGGGGCTGAGGTAGTATAGACTCTTAACTGGATAAAAACTAAAAAGCTTGAAATAAAGTGTATTATAAAATAAAATATAAAAGTCGACTGCAAAAACATATAACTGAAAAGGAAAAAAAAAACAAGCATTCTATCAATCTATAGAATTTTGTATAATGCAAGCGGGGACAGCCAAAATGAGGAGCTCATGGCTAAGTAATAACAGCCGCACGGGTCGATCCGTCAGGTTAAGCTACGCTTGCCGGGGTTGGCCCGTGGATGGGTGACCATCTTTACATACCGAGACCCCTCCGTGCCTCATAAAGCACGTTAAGCCGTTGGTCCCGGCTGTCATTCGTAGATCTTTGACAGTCGTTACGGGTCGTCAGAAACCCAAAAATCTGACAGCTAGTCTTACCAAGGGGTATCGTGTTACCCAGTTACTGGGTTGTGGAGGTCAGATAGGCAGTCGCTCCATGTAAAATACTGGTATTCAGCTGCATCCGGTTAGACTGGAACCCGACCCCAACATAGTTGGGAAAAGGCTAGGCAGATTTACAGGCAGACAGCCAAAAGTTACACCATATTTCATGTTATTGGTTTGTCCCTGTCTGCAATTACAACATTCTACGGTTTGACAAAACATCGAGATTTATTTATTATATTATGTTAAATTAATATGAATGTAAGTGCATAAGAAATAAATTATCTAAATGATGCTTTAGAGGTATGAGGAACAGGGTGTAAAGTTCACTCATACTCTATAGAGTATGAGTGAACTCATACTCTACTCAGACGGATATTGTGTCTGGCGGGCAACTGCCCAACGGTTGATGTTGGGATGTTGTATTATATGTATATATGCTAGTTGCGCGGTAAATTCTGATAGCGCGATGCAGTACTCGTATTTGTGACGTCAGGTCTTTGATGCGTAGTTCGCATGTGGCGTTGTTGATACCGCCACATTATATTATGTTAAATTAATATTAATGTAAGTGCATAAGAAATAAATTATCTAAATGATGCTGAAAACCGCATCCAAATCCGTTACTTAGTTAGAAAAACAACGCGGTCACACAGAAAGACTGCACGAAAAGCTATTTTAACTAAATAATATTATGTATACAAAAGCTTCTTTGAAATACACATATGGTTTTTCTAAGAAAATAATTTTAGTACTTAAGTACCTAAGTACTTACTTACTAGCTTTTACCTTAATTCGTCAATCCAACGAATTTCTTTCAAAGAGATTAATGAATTAGTATGTCCATATTTCACATTAACTTTTAATAACTAATGTGTTCGCGAATTCAATTAGTAGGTACCTACCTAGATGTTTGAATGAAATTACTTAAGAGGGTACGGAGCACGCAGTGGCGCCCTCATCGATTGTTTGGTGATTTCTTTTATCTATGATTGAAAATGCAGAAAATAAGCATGTTACGTTGTGCTCCACAAGACTATGCGTTATTTTTATTACTAACAGTAGTTTCAAATTGTTATGTTTTATTGTAATCCTTAAAACGGAGCTTAGTGGCCATTATTTTCCATTTTAAGGAAAACGTAAAACTACTGTTTGTAATAATAATAATAATAACGTAGTCTTGTGGAACAAAACGTAAAGTAACATGCTTATTTTCTGTATTTTCATCTATACTAATATTATAAAGCTGAAGAGTTTGTCTGTTTGAACGCGCTAATCTCAGGAACTACTGGTTGGAATTGAAAAAATATTTTTGCGTTAGATAGTACATTTATCGAGAAAGGCTGGTGGCTATATAACATCACGCTACGATGAATAGGAGCGGAGCATACATTAAAAATGTTGTAAATACAGGAAAACTATTCCTTTTTGAGAGCTTCCTTTGCGTGCACTGCGTAAACGGTTTAAGTTACGCAAATATCATGTATGATGGAATTGTTCCTCTTTAAAAGTTCTAAAAAAAAGTCCGCGACAGCATATGTCTATCTTTTAAGATTGACTCACTATAACCTTTTTTTATGGTAATCAAATTTGTTCGAAATTAATGCATTATTTGCGAAGGAGTTTTATCAACATAATATTAATCCTTATCCAAATAAATATGTTATTAATCACAAGTATTTAAATGTAAACAAAATTGTCCTTGACTCTTCTAGAACATCTTAAAGATGTTGATTGAAATCAAGCTGAAGAGTTTGTTTGTTTGGTTGAACGCGCTAATCTCAGGAACTAGATACTGGTTCGAATAGAAAAAATATTTTAGTGTTGGATAGTTCATTTATCGAGAAAGGCTATAGCAACACGCTACGATCCTTAGGAGTCAAGCGAAGAGAACAAAAGTCAGAAAGAACGCTAAGCGATAACGAAGTTATAGCGCGGGCGAGCGACGGGATGCGACGCGATGGGTGAGCCGAAATTTCACGCGGACGAAGTCGAAGGCAGAAGCTAGTTCTAGTATAAAAGAAATCACCAAAAAAACGATGAGGGCGCCGCTGCGCACTCGGTACCCTCTTAAGAACTAATTCTCTTTAACCGTAATTATTTTCTCAGAACATTATTAAGAACAAGCCTAATTTATGCAGGAGATTAAGGCCCTTTTGATCTTTGGTAAACAGACAGGGTCAGATTAAGAATAAAATCTGCTTTTTGCGCTATGAGTAATGAGCATGTAACCATTTTTAGGGACTTTTGCCCTATTATGAAAGTTTTTTGATAACAGCGCTGGACGTAACCACAATAGTTTTAGCTATTTTAAGTATTTTCAATGCAGATGTGAGTAGAAACGCCGGGAAAAGACGCCCAGGAGGACTTTTAGTGACGTGAAGGTCAGGTGCGTAGTACTCGCAACCGACGTGCGAGTATGATCAGAGGTGATCGATGGTGCTGATCCATGCGTCATGTTCGTGAACGGGCGCCGTCAGTTGGGACTGGTCATCTCTTAGCTGCCACGGCTTATTTTAATTTTTGAATTGTTTCTATTACGGACGCTTCTAACGTGCACGTCTTTCTACATTGTTCTCACATGTATAACTTCAACATGAATGATGTAACCCATATTTTGTAACAATATTTTGTTTTAAAAGAGTGTCCATGGAGTTTCTTGTCCGTTCTTCTCCATAGGAACCTACTACGCTTTGGAATGGGCAACTAGCTTCATCTTTCTGACTGATCGACCCCTTGACAATTCAAAAGTGCCTGTAATTGGTTTATTTGAAATAAATGCTTTGAGTTTGAGTTTGAGCCCCTAGTGTGAGTTTCTTTTAACTATAGACTTTACGCATCGACCGCGTTCAGCACTCCGATTGGTGAAGGGCCAATCGGAGGTCAATCGGAGCGCCGAACGCTGTTGAGATAGTTAAAAGAAACTCACACTAGGGCCTCAGATGTATGAACGTAAACGAAGAAAATGGAGTATGCAAGAAGCGTAGTAGGTTCTGGCTACCTCCATGGGAAGGAGCGAGTTTATGTATGTATGTAGTTTTAGCTAGACATACTAGAGACCTCTGAGTTGGTTTCGCCATTTTTTCTCAGGGGTAGTCAGATAGGAAATGTCGATTCCATCTATCTTATTTTTTTTTATATGACGTGTAAAAGTGATTCCGATATCCAATTTACATAATAAACGATTTCAGATGAAATTATCATTTTTTTTTAGGTAATAATATCGTTTATTCTGTAAATTCTGATTACAATGCAATACAAATATGGTTAATAATTAAAGATTATTATCTTACATTAAATTTAAAACACTTTTTCCTTTCCAAGCATGATTTATGAGAAAACATTTGCAAATAGAAAAACCTAACATTATGAAACCATCTATCAATCTATATGTATATTTATAAAAATCAATTGCCGTGCGTTAATCATAATAATATAATAATAAATAGCGGAATTGTAAAATTCATTAATAATTTACTAAGGCCTGTGTTCACCAACATTTAAATCAACTGTTTAGATATTTAATCAGTTCTTTACTTAGAAAATTTGACATAAATCAACTGTTTAAATGCCTAACCGGTGGTTTGAATGTTGGTGAACACAGGCCTTACATAGTTATAAGTACTATTTACTAACAATGTAAGGAATGTTTTATTCAGAAAATAAATGATTGATAATAATAATAATAATAAATTCTTACATCCATTTTGAAAACTAAACTTAACAAACATGTAGACACCAATTCCATCATGTCTGTCTCTCAAAATGGATGTAGGAACGGGTCCCGCGGTACTAAGGAGCTGCTCCTCATTGATATGGCCATTAGCCAACAGGTTCGTCGTTCCCAAAAGGATCTGTCGACATGTTGGATAGACTATAAGAAGGCCTATGACTCGGTGCCACATACATGGCTCATGAGGGTGCTGGAGTTGTATAAAGTAGATGCAACTCTGCGCACCTTCCTGATGTCATGTATGGGGCAATGGAGGATGGTCCTTCGCTATCCAGGATGTTGAGATATCCAGAGGAATAGCGAGCCGATAAGGATCGAGCGAGGCATATTTCAGGGTGATAGTTTGAGTCCACTTTGGTTCTGCTTAGCCTTGAATCCTCTAAGCACATTGCTGGAGGGTTCGGGTCTAGGCTATCGGATGAGGAGAGGTGGTCAGGTTATATCTCACCTCCTCTACATGGATGACCTAAAACTCTTTGCCCCCAACAATTTGCAACCGATGGAGCTACTGAAAGTAACTGAAACTTTCAGTAGTGCCATCAGGATGGAATTTGGTGTGGACAAATGTGCGGTCATGCATGTAAAGCGAGGGGAGATTATGGAATCCGTGGGAACTGAACTCTCGGATTTCATAAACCTTAGAGCCCTCTCCGCATCCGAAACCTATAAGTATTTGGGTATGTCGGAAGCGTTAGGCATCAATGTTACTGACATGAAGCAATCGTTGAAGGAACGCTTCTTTGGCCGCCTGAAAAAAGTATTTAATAGTCTTTTATCGGGCGGAAACAAGGTGCGCGCCTTCAACGGTTGGGTCGTGCCGGTTTTGATGTACTCTTTCGGCATACTCAAATGGACTCAGACCGAACTCGACGCCCTGGATAGGAGAGTCCGTACGCTGCTGACTGCAAATCGAATGCATCACCCAAGGTCATCGGTAATGAGACTGTATATCCCGCGTAAGTGTGGAGGTCGAGGCTTTTTAAATGTTAAGACCCTCCACAATCGCGAGATATGCAGTCTCAGGGAATATTTCCTAAAAGCCGACGTGGGGATGCATCGAGATGTGGTCGCGGTGGACAAGGGCCTCACCCCGCTCTCCTTGGCTAAAGAGAACTGGCGCAAGCCTGTAGTGCTTGACACTAACGATCGCAGGGAGGTATGGCAGAGTAAGGAGCTTCACGGACGCTTTTTCCGGGCCCTACATGGACCCGATGTAGATCTGCTAGCGTCCGTAGCCTGGCTGCGTTTCGGTGACCTCTTTGGGGAAACCGAAGGTTTTGTCTGTGCAATTATGGATGAAGTTATCATGACGAACAATTACCGGAGATTTATTGTGAAGGATGGCACGGTTGACATTTGTCAGGCATGCCACCGTCCGGGAGAATCAATCCGACACATTATCTCCGGGTGTCCTCGTCTAGCTAACGAAGAATACTTGCATAGACACAACCTTGTAGCCAGGATTATCCATCAGCAACTTGCTCTGAAATACAACCTAGTGGAATCAGAAGTGCCGTACTACAGGTATGTGCCCGACCCAGTTCTCGAAAATGGACATATCACATTGTACTGGGATCGATCCATCATCACTGACAGGACTATTATTGCCAATAAGCCTGATATAGTGGTGATGGATCGTATAGAGCGACGCACAATGATTATTGACATAACAGTCCCACATGACGAGAACCTCGTGAAAGCTGAGAAAGATAAACAAATCAAGTATCTTGACTTGGCTCGCGAGGTTGTCGACATGTGGGATGTGGATTCAGCGATCGTTGTGCCGATAGTCGTATCAGCCAATGGCTTAATTGCCAAGAGCCTCGACCAACATCTAAGGAGGCTCTCGTTGGGCGGCTGGATCAGGGGCTTGATTCAGAGAGCGGTACTTCTGGACACGGCTCGCATTGTTAGGAGGTTCCTCTCTCTGGAGTCCTGACCGCCGGTAGCTTGGACCCTGTTCCCGATACCGGTGGCCTGCTATTTTTTATATTTTTAAATGTTTTTATTTTTGTATGATTTTATAGAAATATTTAAAAATGTAAATTATATGTATAAAAATGAAATAAAGGAAATAATAATAATCTCGCAAAAACTCGGAAATGTTTCGATCGATTTGAATAATTTTGTTTTTGTTTTGTTCGCCTCAATATTCGGGTGGTTTAGGAAAAACCTAATGGAACAGCCGAAAAATTGGAATAATCTCGCAAAAACTCGGAAATGGTTCGATCGATTTGAATAATTTTGTTTTTGTTTTGTTCGCCTCAATACTCGGGTGGTTTAGGAAAAACCTAATGGAACAGCCGAAAAATTGGAATCGAAAACTATATTAAAGAGACCACCATAATATTCCTTCTCATCGCTGTCGACGCCAATGTGCCACAAGATCCTATTTACCTTTTCAATTCGCGAAAAAAAAAAGTGCGTGTAAACAGATCAGAGAAGAATCACCGGAATATTCCTTCTCATCGGTCACCAGTCAACAGGACTGGTAATATGCCCAAAAGACTGGCAACATTACCAGTGTCTTTGTATTAATTCATCTTTGTAGTCTGTTTTCAAAAGGTCCATTTACCTTTTCAATTCCCGAAAAAAACAAAAAATAAATGTGCGTGAAAACAGATCACAGAAGAATCACATCTCCAGGGAACTTTGCCAATTAAGATAACAGGGTAGAGCCTAAATCAAGTCACAGTGAAAGAAAGGTTGGTCCAATAAATATAGTAGCAAGATGGGTAGCCTCTCCTTCGGGTGGATGCGAGAAAAATGGGCCTATGTTGTCTGCTATCTAAGATCTTTGCTTGCGTATATTACGGCGTGTGGCTGCAGTTACACCGAAGGTTTTATCTGCTTTTTCATGAGAACCAAATTTTATTTTTGGGTGATTTTTCTAGTCGTTGGTATATAAATAAGTAAGTACCCAGTTCATTGCATCCTCCCCGACCCTTGACTGTAAGTGAAGCGCCAGCACGCGTTTTAGCTGAGCAGCATGTAATCCAAACTCCCCACGATAATAATCAAAACACTGATTTTATCCAGCCACCGTCGGTCCGTTGCCACCCTTCCTCCGACTCAGCTGCCCTAAGCCGAGGTTCGTACCCCACAGGGGATGCCCTTAGCGAGCAGCAGTCGTTTAGTTTATAGTTTTTACGCCCTGGCTGGAGGCATTAAGTTTCGTTAGGAGCTTAAGGCAGCCACAGGAAAGTCCGGTTAAAGAGTCGGAACCTTAGTGGTTATACTCTGAGATGCACTAGATAAAAAAAAAAAAAGTTCATTGCAAGCCAAAAATAATCTATGTAAGCAGCAGGATTATAATCTATACTAATACATATGTACATAATTATAATAAACTTTAAGGGCCTTATAAATAAACACGGAATAAAGTTATGCGAAGTATAAACGTCAAAAAATTTATGGTTATTCCGAAGTTATTCCTAGCATAACTTTATTCCGTGTTTATTTTTAAGGCCCTTAGAGTTTGTTTTACTAACAGTCGGATTTGAACCATTATTTTTGCACTTGATAGCACAATTCTTGAATATCACGCTACGACCTTAAGGAGCCGAGCAAAAAGAAACTAAGTCAGAAAGAACGCTAATCGCAAACGAAGTAATTACGCCACGGTGCTTCGGGGGAACAAGAAATTTCGCGCGAACGAAGTCGCGGGCGGAAGCTGGTACTCAATAAGACGAAAATTTTCGTCGTAAAAAGCGAACTGTGGAGTCATTGGGATAGGGAGACATTATTAAATGCAGCCTGATCCAATCAGACGCACAGACTCAATGTTAAGCTGATGGTGGTATATATAAAAAGGCGAAAAATCAAATGCTGTAATGCAATTTGGGAGGGGCTTATTTATGCACAGAGCACATAATCGCCGCGCCGTGCCGCCGAAGTGATTCCGTTCTCTCATGTCTGATTGTAAACTAAATTAAATTGATGAAATTAATTCCTTTAGGAGGTCTAGAGCTTTTACTAAGTTGTATCAATAGGTATTTGTTGGTAATCTATATAGGTATATAAAAATCAATTGCTGTTCGTTAGTCTCGCTAAAACTCGAGAACGGCTAAACCGATTTCGCTAATTATTTTTTTGTTTTATTTGGTATTATCAGGAGAAGGTTGGACGGTAGGTAGGGTAGGTAGTTAGGGTAGGTAGGGTAGGGTAGGGTAGGGTAGGTAGATAGGGTAGGGTAGGGTACGTAGGTAGGGTAGGTAGGTAGGTTGGTAGGTAGGGTAGGGTAGGGTAGGTAGGTAGGTAGGGTAGGGTTGGGTAGGTAGGGTAGGGTTGGGTAGGTAGGTAGGTATGTAGGGTAGGGTAGGGTAGGGTAGGGTATGGTATGTAGGTAGGGTAGGGTAGGTAGGTAGGTAGGTAGGTAGGGTAGGGGGTAGGTAGGGTAGGGTAGGTAGGTAGGGTAGGGTTGGGTTGGGTTGGGTAGGTAGGTAGGTAGGTAGGGTAGGGTAGGTAGGTAGGTAGGGTAGGGTAGGGTAGGGTAGGTAGGTAGGTAGGTAGGGTAGGGTAGAGTAGTGAAGTTTATACTATATTTCCTTTGTGCGTAGACAAACTGCGACAGTCAAATATTTTTTGACAAAATGAAGTCTGTCGGGTCAGCTAGTTTCTTCATAATTTCTCCCCATGTAGAACGCTGACGAAACGTTATGAAATTAAACATCAAAGTTACACTACGGTGTGACTACAGCCCTTACGTCCCACATTTTCTTTAGGCTTGGTAAATAGATATTAGCTTTGATAGAATTGAAAGATATTGATTATTAGCCACCATTAGAAGAAGATTGAATGAGTGTGAGTGAGTGTGTGTAATTATTTATGCTATTAATATCTACGCTTATTGATGAAGATGTGAAGGGAGAATTGCTGGGTGTGTTATGAATAAATTTATTGGGAAAGGGAGCCGAGAAAAGTTTGAAATAGAATGTGTTACTGATCTAAAAATAGCTGTGATGTTACATGATTCAATCCTGAATTAATTTATAGGAGCAACGTATCTCAGTCAAACGTGATATTTTAAATTCTATAGGAATATTTTAAATTGTGGGATGCAACATATGTCGACACTCTTGCGCCATCCCATCTTCCTAGCACGGCGGGCTGTGCTGGGGCAGCTGATGCAGGTGCGGATAACCTCAAAAGGCAAAATATTTCAGTCTTATTGGGAGTTATATGTTCGAGCCGTTTGTGGTTAAAACATTAGAGCCATAGGTTCCGAGTGCCCACTTAGTTTTCCGAGACATAGCCAAGGTGTTGGTCGACTTTTCATATGACCAGAGGTCTGGCCTATTTTTTGGCCAAAGAATCAGTATTGCTATACAACGTGGCAAATGGTGCCAGCCTTTTGGGCACTATTCCTGTTAACAGCGATGTGGACGAATTTTTTGATGCCCTATGATTCTTTTCCATCTTTTTTTATAAACATATTATTATTATTTATTTATTTTATTATTTATGTATACACAGTTAAACACATAGAGATACGACATAATTATAATTTCAGTACAAAGGTACTGCTTATTTCTTAAGAAATTTCTTCCAGCAGACCTGCGAAAGGAGAAATGAAAAAGAAATGTAGACAATAGTGTGTGAGAACATGAAGAGAATAATGAATACGCGAAGTCTTAAATTAACGTTAAATTAAATTAAGTGGTAAGTAATTTTGATGATTTTTTTTATATTTTTTATTTTTTTATTCTAGGTACATAGTCTTCACCTATAAATATTAATTAATGTATACAAACTATTGTTAACATTTTAAAAGAGTAAGTATGGAGTTTCTTGCCCATTCTTCTCCATACATAACTACATTTTGGAAGGCGCAACTAGAATCAATTAACTATTCATGTAATTTTTGACGTTCAAAAGTGCATCTTCGTGCCTATTTGAAATAAATTATTTGACTTTGACTTTGACTTTAACATTTATTAAATATGACATATATTTAAATAAAGCTAAAAAATATAAATACATATATCTATTTATATAATATACATAAAATACTCACAGTTGAGAGGAAAGATAATGATATACTCTTTTATATGATAAGCTCTTTTACTCGATTTATTATTTTAAGTCTGTTAACTTATATTTTATGTAAATATTAAATTCGATAATATATTATTCCCTAGCTAGGTTTTACTAATAATGTTATTAATTGCGAAACTGTTCAACAATAATCTATACTTCTATACTAATATTATTAACTCGTCGAATGTCAAGTGCACCTATGCGGTGCATAAGACCAAACGCACGAAATGTCAAAAAAAAACTTTTATTCAAGGTCACCTTCGCTATTGGTCGATGTATTTGACATTTATTTTGATTGAAAGTTATGCACCCTTGCGGTGTATTAGACATTTCGAGCGTTTGCTCTTATGCACCGCATAGGCACACATTTGTTTGTTTGTATCGAATAAGCTCTGAAGCTTCTGAACCGATTTAAAAAAATGTTTCTCCAATAGAAAGCTAAATTATCAGGAAGTAACATAGGCTATAATTAATATAAAAAAATAAAAAAATAAAGATCCTTAAGAAAATTGCAATGATGTAACAAAAAGTAGCAAAATTTTGCCTATAAACCACGGAATCGAAATTTACGCGGGTGAAACCGCGGGGAGCAGCTAGTAAATTGATAAATAGAATTTGTATGGTCCCGGCTGTCATTTATAGATAGGCTTGCCATAATTTTCAGGGACCAATATGGGACGTTTCAAACAAATCAAATAAAAAAGTCGAAATCAAAGTTTCTATTTACTTATAACAATTTTAAACTTAAATTAACACCTTTTTTTTTTTGGCTCAGACATATTAATTTGACTTTGATTTTACTTTTGTAATGATCTCTCGAAACGCGCGCGCTCTCTCGCGTCTGCGGCGACGTCGGCGGCCCGACATTAGTCTATGGGCCCGACTGCACCACTAGCTCCCAGTTCGGGCCATTTCCGAATTTTGTATTAAAATACGGGATAATTACGGGACGTGTAGCAATACGGGACGCGATGATTAAATACGGTGACAGTCCCGTATAAACGGGACGTATGGCAACCCTATTTATAGGTCTTTGACAGTTCAAAGATCCACGAATGACAGGGGTCTCGATATGTTATGGATGATCAGATCACTCATCCACGGACTGGTCTCGGCACGCGTAGCCATATCCTTCGATTGATCCGTGCGACTGTTAAGGATTCCCGTAATGATCGTAATATAGTCAATTGCTTCAATTGCATTTGGTAGACCATCAATTTGAGCATCAATGTTTATCAATCACATTGACAATTGAAAAATCGGAAAGTAGATACCGGGATGTACCTTTGCGATCTCAATACCAAAACTTGTTACGCACAGGTGGACATAGGACTGCTTTGTTAAGGAAAAGTGTTTTTGGTATGGCACCAGCTATTTTAACCACATTCCTAATTCCATAAAAGAGGAACCAGTAACAACTTTCAAAAAGAAACTAACAGTATTTCTATTTAATAAATGTTACTGCTCCGTATCGGATTTCCTAGTTGATAAATTTTAGTTATGTATCAATGTTCAAATGTTTGAGGATGAACTACAATCAATGTTTACATGCCAAAATGGTAGAATGTACAAGGATTCTTTAATATAATTGTAACCACCTTATTGTAAATACCTACATTCTTGGCAAATAAATGAATATTCTATTCTATTCTATCGTTTCGAGGGACCCTTTATTATTTAGTCACAAGTGCCGAAGTAAATACACGCCCGCAAAGACTTTTGTTGCCTATCGATTCTTTCCTCACGCCCCTTACACATCATAAAAATGAACAAATAAAAACTTCCACCAACTTGTATAATTTCTATCCCAACTTCAACAATCATAATAAAGTATTTATTTACAAAAAATAACGCTAACAGTCCAAGTTTACGAGTTGTACTAACAAAAACAGATTGCCGAGAAAAGGGAGTCAACTTTAGCACTGAAATTTGTTTGTAAAGGGAACGCTTTGAAAGAAATGTTTATTAAATGAAATAAAATATAGAAGTGGAAGTTATTGAGCTTGTTACTTTGTCACAGGGTTTCTTTTTGACGTGAATTCTTGAAATTTGCTTCTATAGTAGGAGGTAATTCAGAAAACTGATGGTAACAAAATCGGGAGATACAGTTTGGTGATGCAGCTACATAATTTATTATCTATAGCCACAGGATCAAAGATTTCATTACGTTGAGTGATGACTGTAAGTCATCGTGCGCAGCGGAGGGGGAAGCGCCGCCATTTTAAAGTAATTTCGCACCATCACGTAATTTCCGTTTGGTGTAAATTTTGTCTCGGAGAAGCTACAACGTTCATTTGAGTTTCAATCGTCAGCTCTCGTCAAGATCTATTGATTGCGTATAGAAAACATTAGTATGAAATAGTTATATTGAATGTAATTATATGGAGTCAAACAAAAAAAAAAAAAAAACAATGCGGATCTCTATATTTTGATTTGGCTTTTTGGCGAGTATACCCAAAAAGTATACAGTTGGAAAAGGCTTCTCAAGAGCAAACCATTTATACTCATAAAACACCATATGACAGAGTGAAGTGGTGCCGGGATTGTAAAACAATGACTGTCCGAGCGGATCAACGACAGTGCCATTACTACGGATGTACACGTATTCACGTAAAACACACGGCCGTGTCCACGACTCAGCCACACCCTGATTTTTAACATTATAGTAGTAGTATAGGTCTTTGTGAAGGAGCTCGTCCGGGGAAGTATTACCACTAAGTATAATAATCCTGCCGCGAAGCCACATGAGTAAAGAAACAAAACAGAGACAATGCTTCATACAATCGCACTATGACAGGTAGACTATTACAAGCACGAAGCGCGTGTGTGCGTACCACTGGCAGCTTCGTTGCGTACGAAGAGAAACCGGTTTATACCGGCTCAACCAGTTGATTCCCTCAGGGCTGCGTGTACGCGTCGCGCGTCGTGTTTGTTTACGTTTCACATTTTAATTTAATAGTACCACATGAGTAAAGAATAATAGTGTTTTAATATAAAAACCGGACAAGTGCGTGTCGGACGACGCACAATGAAGGGTTCCGTAGTTGATATGAATTTATCCCAAGAACAAACTTAACATTGTAGTTGAAAAACATGTTCTTCCATACGGAATGTATGGAAGAACATGTTTTTCAACTGTAAATGTAAGTTGGGTGACTAGGTATTACTCGGTAACCTGTAGAGCCTCCTTAGCTGTGATAGTTTTCCTTTTAACTTGGTTTTATATACTACTGCTGTGATTTTTTTCACATATCCAAGTACAACCATTTAGCTGACAAGGGGGACACTCTTGACTCTAACAAAAATTACCTTTTTAAAGCTTAATATTATGCAAACGGATCCCTGAATCGAAAAATGGTTTTAATCAAACTGCAATAATTTTGAACGGTCTATCCAACGATACCCCACAAAAATTATATTTTAACATTTTATTTTTCCACTGTCGGCGTGATTTATATGTATACTCATGCCAAATTACAGCTTTCTAGTACTAAGGGTCTCTGAGCTAAGCCGTGGGGAGACAAACAGACAGACAGACGGACATGGCGAAACTTGTTAACTACAGAACCCTAAAAAGGGCAAATATGGTTTACTGTACTGTGTGTACGAACAATAAAATGATAGGAGAAGGAATAAAACTTTTTTTTTTTTGAATAACTGAACTTGATTATAATTTATTATTTTTAATTTGTAGTAGATAGGTACTTCATACCACAACATCGAAAAATAACTCAACCCGGTGGTGCAAAACGTTTTGGTATTGATCGTAAATGGTTTAGTGGTTTTTTAGTAAGTCGCACAGAATAGTATCTACCTACTTCGTAAACGGTGCGTTTAAGAACAAAAATAACGACAACTTAAAAAAAAAATACAATTCATGCCAGATGATTGGTATTTATGACTTGAAATACGTAGGTAATACCTACCGACTTATAAGTGATTGAATAATAATGTTTATAAATTAAACCACGTATTCTGATTCAATCAACTCAGGCTATCGCAGTCCACTGCTGAACATAGGCCTCTCCCATGCTGCGCCACAATACCCTGTCTTTCGCCTTCCGCATCCAGTCTATCCCAGCCACCTTTTTGAGGTCGTCGGTCCATCTAGCTGGAGGGCGTCCCACACTACGCTTGCTTCTGATTATCGTTCTGTTTATTTAGTTTTATCCTCCAGTGCCAACCCTACCAAAATTGGTATAAATTTTGCACGTTCTTTAGAAGCTTTGTCTTTATTCCGTTTCTATACTCTGTGGCGAAGCAGAGTTGCTGTGTTTTGGGTTTGAAGGGTATGGGTGGCGGAGAAAAGGCAGATGTAATATAAGTGTTTTCTTTGGGACGGCAATGCATCTGCGATGCCTCTAGGATTGCAGATGTCAATAGCTGAGTTTTAATAAACAGGTAAAATTATTTGTTTGTAAGAGGTAATCAATCAATCAACTCAAAAGTCATTTATACAAATTAGTCTGAGAATCAGCACTTTTCGAACACCAAAATTAAATAAGCCTGGCTTATATATTTTTACATTGCCGTCCCAGAGAAAAAACAAATATATCTCATCCGACTTTTCTCCGCCAAGGGGTATCGTATTACCTAGTTATTGGGTTGTGGAGGTCAGATAGGCAGTCGCTCCATGTAAAATATTGGTATTCAGCTGCATCCAGTTTCCTCCCCGACCCTTGACTGTAAGTGAAGCGCCAGCACGCGTTTTAGCTGAGCAGCATGTAATCCAAACTCCCCACGACAATAATCAAAACACAGATTTTATCCAGCCACCGTCGGTCCCTTGCCACCCTCCCTCCGACTCAGCTGCTCTAAGCCGAGGTTCGGACCCCACAGGGGGTGCCCTTAGCGAGCAGCAGTCGTTTAGTTTATAGTTTTTACGCCCTGGCTGGAGGCATTAAGTTTTGTTAGGAGCTTAAGGCAGTCACAGGAAAGTCCGGTTAAAGAGTTGGAACCTTAGTGGTTACACTCTGAGATGCCCTAGATAAAAAAAAAAAACAATGCATCCAGTTAAGACTGGAAGCTGACCCCAACATCGTTGGGAAAAGGCTAGGCAGATGATGATCAGGGACACTAAACGCCTATAGGCGTCATAAAAATAAAACTCCTTGGCAAAGCAAAAGCATGGAAAACGTTAAGAGCGCGTACAACGGTCTACTAGTGCCACTCCTTTATAAATATTTCTCAAAAGAAGAATGCAGGGAAATAAAACATACTTTCATGTATTTTCTTTTGACTTCACTGGAAGCAGGTTTACGCAAGCAGAGACTTACTTTGGTATTCCAAGAATGATAAGAGATCCAATCAAAGTGTATGACCAAAGAGAATAGTGGTCCTTCTACGGTTCTAGCAAAGTGAACTAGTGCGTTCCACAGTTTTCTTTTTTACAGATAATTTTATTTTCGCATATAAATATGGTTATCATGAGATCGAATACGAAACTCGCAAAAAGTACACTGTAACGGAAAGCACCATAATTCGAGCTTAAAATGAATTATATATGTCGTCAAATCATTGAAATGTATCGATTGTTCCGTGGAGACGAATATTCTAATATAAATTGCTTAAATAGCATTATATACTGATGAAAATGATCGATATCTCAGAACTGTAAAGAGATAGCGTAATTTGAACACTGCCATTAGCTTAGTTGGAGCATTTACCCCCTAATTACCTATTTTATATAACAGTATATACCCCCGGGGTACCGATTAAAGTAAAATCCATTGTGTCGGAAAGTAAACAGTGTTATGTACCATTTTCATACTGCGTAGAACCACGTCTCCCGTACCCCTCCTACGTCTAAGGAGAGCTAACTGCGCAATACCCCGCAGACACCCGTTCCCCTTCAACACCCCCTCATCAGGTAGGAATGTTTGTAACTGGTGAGTTTCATTAAATATACGACCAAGAGTCACCCGCAACTTGTGATCATGGGTAAAACCTATAAAGGGAACCCGAGCAAGTTGATTTTTGTAGTACATTGGTAGTTCAGTAGTAATACATCAAGTAAATCTCTCAGTAGCAATAATCTCTCCGTACGATTCAGTTGCTCTCCACATATATTCGAGAATTAGTCGCTCCGCGCTTAGATAGTTTTAATAAAGTCAGTTTAAGTTAGCCAATAATTTCAGTTTAAGGTAGTTTCTAGATATTCTATTAGTTCGTAAGTGCTGATTTATATATTGTGACTCTATTTTTGTTGACTGTAATTATCGTGTGTTATTTTATTGATTATACAAGTGTTAATCTGACAGTGTGTTTTTTCACTGGTTACGAGTAAGTGCGTTGGTAACCTTTCGACACCCCCGCCTACAACACCTGACTCCCCGAATATCTTACATTTTGGTCCTTCGAGCCGGATAAGGTTTACAAGTAACCATGAGTCAGAGGAGCACCATCACCACACGCAGCAGGCTGCGAAAGCTGGCTGAAGAGCAGAGCACACGCAGAATTGATGACCCAGTATCGGACTCCGGGTTGCAGTCTGAAAGGGCACCGGGTTCACCGTCTGTCGCACCGACCATGGCGTCAACGTCTGCCCTCAACATCCCCCTGACGGGTGGTCGAGTAATCGACTACAGTGCTGGAAGTACGTCAGAGGGACCCCAGGGAGGACAGGCAGTAGCAAGAGGTCGCCATACGTCGCCGCGAAGCAGAACGTCATCAAAAGCTAGCCGCAAGAGCGTCGAGTATATCAGGAAACGCATAGAGTATGAAGCTGAAAAGGAGCTAGTACAGCTGAAAGAAAACCTTCTCAAGAAAAGGATGGAAGCTGATATTGCAGAGATAGAAGCAGCTGCCGAGAGTGACGACTCAAATACGGAAGCAGGGACGGCACAGCGCGTAGAGCAGTGGATAGACACAACGCCTCAGGTAACGCAACAACAAACAGTGTTGCACCAGTCAGGCCCAGTGTTGTGTCAATCGGATGCAGTGTTGTGTACCCCGTCAGCAGCGCGCGCGCCTACGGAAATGGCCGCGCCCCGTAACCCACCCGTGAGTCAAAGGCAGCTCAATGTAAGTACGCTTGAAAGTAATATAAATGTATACCGTGATAATGTGTCGCATGTAATAGGTCCGTCTGTGTCAGTACCGTTTTCGAATCTAACGGTACCTATGGCCCAGACGCATACGCCAGTGTCTCAGGATAGAGTAACGTTCCATTTACCTGACAGGTATCCCGTCTTTACCACCCCGGTCGCAAGTGTACCTCGAGTTTCGATACCCGAGTCGGATACACGGCGGCAGAAGAATTACGGGGCGGATGATAAAGAAAGACGAAGGGAAATGTCGGGCGATAGGGACAGCAAGATAGACAGATTGGCAGAGGCTATTACTAGTATGTCGCGACCGCGTCCGGTACCTAGACAGGCGTACGAGCTACCCCATTTTAGCGGTGACCCAGCTGAATGGATTTCTTATAAGAATATGTATTGGGACACAGCCGAACAGTATAATTTCAGAACGCATGAAAACTTAGCCCGGCTTAAGACGTCATTGCATGGCGACGCGAAGACCTCAGTTGAGGACCTACTGCGGTCAGGTACAGATCCTTCCGAAATAATGCGCGCACTAGATGAGGAGTTCGGTCATCCGACGTTAATATTACAAAGTGCACTCAAGAAAATTAGGGATCTACCTAGAATAACTGAGAGTGGCCGTGAGTTAAGGCGGTTCACGTCTACAATAAGGAATGTTGTGTCCCTACTTAAAAACATTAGAGCCGACGGGTATATAAATAATCCGCAATTAGTTAGTGAGATAGTTAACAAATTAACTCCAATACAGCGCGCGCAATACGGCGATTTTGCTATGGGTATAGATAGCTCACAGGGGGTGGACCTAAGAGTGTCACCGGACCTAGAATTAATGTCACACTTCTTAAAACATTTAACTCGCTCGACTTCATATTACGTTCAAGCCAGTATGTTCGAAGCTAGTCCAGCCAAGCCACCTGTGAGGCAACAAAAGCAAGCCGCGCGCTCAAGTAATAATAAAGTACCGCCGGCTCAGCGGGTACATACGCATAGTGACGAGTCTAGTGTACCTAAAGAATGCCTAATTTGCAAAAAGGAACATGCCATTGAACACTGCGACGCATTCGGTAAATTAAGCGTGCAACAACGATGGGACACTATTAAAGAGAAAAATACATGTTTCAAATGTTTAGTTAGTAAACATCCTAAGAGGTTTTGCCGCGCCAAAAGGTGCGAGAAATGTGGCTACAGCCATCATATTTTATTGCATGCAGATAAACAGAACAAAGACAGCAATAAACCGGAGACCGGCAAAACAGTTAGTGAAAAAACGGAAAGCGTCACTAACATAGGGGAATGGCGAGCTACGGCTCTATTAAAAATAATTCCAATTGGAATAACCAATGACAATGGAACGCATCATAAATGTTACGCGCTACTAGACGACGGGGCAACAGTATCACTGATCGACAGTGCTATAGCTTCAGACCTAGCGGGCCCCCGCATACCTCTTACATTAAAAACAGCGGGTGGCTACGGAGTCACTGATTTAACTTCGCGAGCGGTACAAGCACGGATCACAGGGCCAAACGGACAACAACATGAAATCAAATGCCGTACCATGGTCAACATGAATTTGCCAATACAAACTGTGTCCGCTGCTATGCTGAACGATAACGCTCACCTCCGTGACTTGGGTTGCGTGGAGATGAGGGGCGCTAAGCCGATGTTGTTGCTTGGGCAGGATAACTGGCAGCTTTTGGTCAGTCAGGACATCCGACATGGACGATCCGGTAAACCAGTTGCCTCCCTCACGAAGCTAGGTTGGGTAGTACACGGACCATTCGATAGTGCTAACGATGTTAACGATCAGTCAGTAAATTTTGTGACAGTTCCCCTGCCTGATCTGCATGACCTAGTCAAAGCTCAGTTCGAGCTAGAAGCTATAGGTATTTCGCAAAACGCTCGTAAAAATAAAAATAATGAAAGAGCGTTAGAAATCCTAGATAATACTAGCCGCCGCGTACCTGATAGTTCACAATGGGAAGTAGGGCTATTATGGAAACATGATGATGTGGAATTGCCTAATAATTATAATCAGGCCCGGCAACGGTTATACGGAATAGAAAGGCGCGTGCGAAAAGACGCCGTCTTCGCTGAGGCGTATAATAAGCAAATAGATAGACTGCTAGAAGAGGGCTATGCGAGAGAGGCGGAGGGGAGTTTGGATAGCTCACCTATATGGTATCTGCCACATTTTGGCGTGGTAAATCTCAACAAGCCAGGAAAGCTCCGTTTAGTCTTCGATGCGGCCGCCACGTCTCACGGAACATGCTTAAATGATAACCTTTTGACCGGTCCTGACCTGCTGAATTCATTGCTTGGCATATTGATGAAATTTCGTATAGGTCCCATAGCCTTTTCAGGAGACATCGCGGACATGTTTATGAGAATTAGGATAAGGACTGAGGATCAAGGCGCGCAGTTATTTTTATGGAGAGACGCGGATCAGTCCATTGAACCAAAGGTATTCGCGATGAATTCCATGATCTTTGGGGCAACCTCATCACCTACCACGGCGATATATATACTCAACAAAAACGCCAGTGAGTTTGGTGATCGATACCCAGAAGCAGTGGAGGCCATAAAGGCCAAACATTACATGGACGATTATTTAGATAGTGTCTGTACCGAGGACCAGGCGAATAAACTGATAGAAGAGGTGACCCTGATACATGCCTCTGGTGGATTTGTAATACGGGGGTGGGTCACCAATTCATCAGGACTAAGGCATAGATTAAAATTAGACATGCCGGAAAGGGTAGCCCTCGAAAAAGGTGCAGGTACAGTCGAGAGAACTTTGGGGCTAATATGGGCACCGAAAGATGACGAATTAGGATTCGATCTATCCTTCAAACGACTACCAGAAACCATAACAAACGGTAGTGTGGTGCCCACGAAACGACAGTTTTTGAGCATGATTATGTCCATATATGACCCACTGGGCTTTTTGTATCCCTGCGTTATCCAGTCAAGAATACTAATGCAGAAAATCTGGAAATCAGGGATCCAGTGGGACGAACCCCTACAGGATAAGGATGCGAAAGTATGGTTCACTTGGCTTAATAATCTAAGTAAATTAAAAGAAGTCAAAATACCAAGGTGGTACGGGCTAAGCCTCGACAATTTAGAACTACATGTGTTCGGGGATGCTAGCGAATTAGCCTACGCCGCAGTCGCTTATCTAGTAGGTCATGACGCCGGAGGAAATAGGAAGGCTGTCATGGTAATAGGGAAAGCGCGTGTAGCACCTCAAAAGGTGATATCTATCCCTAGGCTCGAGCTACAAGCGGCCTTGTTAGCCTGCCGACTAGCAGACACGGCCGAGAAAGAGCTAGGGCTATCTATAAAACGTAAATTTTACTGGACAGACAGTAAAACGGTTCTTAGATGGATAAACTCTGACGCCCATGAGTTTCAGAGATTCGTATCACATAGACTAGCCGAGATTGATAAATTATCGGACCGAGGCAATTGGCGCTGGGTGCCATCGGAGGATAACCCTGCTGACAAAGCGACCAGATTGTCTTGGCCCGATAACCATGCGGTGTGGCTTTCTGGCCCCCCTTTTCTATGTGATCCACAGGAGCGGTGGCCGGTGTGTCATGAGGCTGAAGCGGCGGAAGCGGACCTCGAGCGCATTCAGCGGGTCCACGCTACATCAGCGCCGATGGCGCCACTCCTTCTCTACGAGCGCTATTCTTCGTGGACGCGCATACAGCGCGTTATGTCACGCGTGCTAATATTCATCGGCCGATGTCGTAAGCATCGGTCAACAGCAGAGCTACAGCGTCCCGACCTGGAAGAAGCTCACAACTGCCTTATGCGGTTGTGCCAAGAAGACAGCTTCCGGGATGAGCGGGCCGCCATACTAGAAGGCCTGCCCGTCCCCAACAACAGCAGCATCAAGGCCCTAGACCCGATGATAACCGAGGACGGCTTGCTTCGGGTGAGGGGACGCCTGAGTGCCTGCGAGGTGCTCACCTTCGGGGAAAGGCACCCGATAATATTAGAGGGACGCCACCCTCTAACGCGAAAGTTGATCGCATTTTACCATGGGATGGCTTTACACGCCAACCATGAGACCGTCGTCAACAACCTTCGTGAAAAGTACTGGATCACAAGGGTAAGAACCTCAGTAAAAGCGGTGGTTGCCCAGTGTCAATTATGTCGTGTTTCCAGAGCTAAACCAGCCCCGCCCAAGATGGGCGATCTTCCGCTGGCAAGAGTCGAGACCTCGCGACGAGCCTTCGTCCGAGTGGGCGTCGACTACTTCGGCCCGATGGAGGTAGCAATTGGGCGGCGCCGCGAAAAGCGGTGGGGTGCCTTGTTCACCTGCCTCACCACACGCGCCGTCCACCTCGAGTTGGCCGCCTCATTGAGCGCCGACTCCGCCATACTAGCCTTGCGGCGCCTTATTGCGCGCCGCGGGCAACCAGCGCATCTGTACTCAGATCAGGGTACCAATTTCATTGGAGCCAACACCGAACTACGAGCAGCCCTGAAGGACCTTAACCACGGTCTAGTCAGGGCCGAAGCCATCAACCGAGGCATCGAGTGGCACTTCAATCCCCCGGCAGCCCCACACATGGGCGGCTGCTGGGAGCGCCTGGTGCGTTCTATAAAAAACGCACTCCGAAGCACGCTCAAGGAACGTGCTCCCCGAGAGGAGGTGTTGTATACCCTCCTCACCGAGGCCGAGCTGATTGTAAACAGCCGGCCTCTAACTTATGTCTACGACGACCACGACCAGCCTGTGGTCCTGACACCTAACCATCTACTCCTGGGCACTGCGTCCGGGAGTACTCCGTTCCTGCCGGGAGACTTCGAGGACGTCGATTCGCGCCGGCAATGGCGGCGCGTGAACGCGCTCGCCGACATGTTCTGGCGGCGCTGGCTACGAGAGTACCTCCCAACGCTGCAACGTCGTGACAAATGGATTAACAACGTACCCAATGTGCGGGTCAACGACGTAGTTGTGATTATAGACAATAATAAGGACAGGAATGTATGGACAAAAGGTGTAATTAAGAATGTATATTACGGCAATGACGGTATTGTTCGTGTAGTCGACATTAGGACGTTAAATGGGGTCCTGCGTCGGCCCGTAGCAAAGATTATCGTGCTTCCCACCGACCAAATATGATGTAATGCGGTTGAACCCTTTTACAGGGGGTGGAATGTAACGGAAAGCACCATAATTCGAGCTTAAAATGAATTATATATGTCGTCAAATCATTGAAATGTATCGATTGTTCCGTGGAGACGAATATTCTAATATAAATTGCTTAAATAGCATTATATACTGATGAAAATGATCGATATCTCAGAACTGTAAAGAGATAGCGTAATTTGAACACTGCCATTAGCTTAGTTGGAGCATTTACCCCCTAATTACCTATTTTATATAACAGTATATACCCCCGGGGTACCGATTAAAGTAAAATCCATTGTGTCGGAAAGTAAACAGTGTTATGTACCATTTTCATACTGCGTAGAACCACGTCTCCCGTACCCCTCCTACGTCTAAGGAGAGCTAACTGCGCAATACCCCGCAGACACCCGTTCCCCTTCAACACCCCCTCATCAGGTAGGAATGTTTGTAACTGGTGAGTTTCATTAAATATACGACCAAGAGTCACCCGCAACTTGTGATCATGGGTAAAACCTATAAAGGGAACCCGAGCAAGTTGATTTTTGTAGTACATTGGTAGTTCAGTAGTAATACATCAAGTAAATCTCTCAGTAGCAATAATCTCTCCGTACGATTCAGTTGCTCTCCACATATATTCGAGAATTAGTCGCTCCGCGCTTAGATAGTTTTAATAAAGTCAGTTTAAGTTAGTCAATAATTTCAGTTTAAGGTAGTTTCTAGATATTCTATTAGTTCGTAAGTGCTGATTTATATATTGTGACTCTATTTTTGTTGACTGTAATTATCGTGTGTTATTTTATTGATTATACAAGTGTTAATCTGACAGTGTGTTTTTTCACTGGTTACGAGTAAGTGCGTTGGTAACCTTTCGACACCCCCGCCTACAACACCTGACTCCCCGAATATCTTACATACACCAAATATATACTTCGAATTCTATACCGAATGGCTGTGTTTTTCTTACATATTAAATAAGAAATCTATCCTGCAGCCTTAGCAGTCGGTAATAGTGATTTATTGGAATTGCATTTACAGGTTCTTCGGTCTGATCGTTCACATGTGCAGTAAAGTTATCATTATGTAACAATGTGTGATGCTTTCGGTTACAATGTGCGCAATTGGTTTTATTTTTATTACAGAATCTAAAATTATGCGGAACTTTTTGGAGGCACCGAAAACAGATTTTATTGCCTTTTATAAAACGCCATTTTTCCTCAATGGAAATAGAAATAAATTTTTGACAGGTTGACAGTTGGTGTGTCAGTCCACAAAATGAGCAAATATTTTTATTATGTTGTTGATGAACTAATTTTTCAGGTTTTGGGCTCGAAATTTCATGTGGGGTTCCTCCCGCACCCGACTCCAAAATGGTATGGGCCCGTTGTTGCTGTGATGGAGCCGCCGTCGTCTCAGAAACTGCGCCGAACTTCATGACCAAGTCGACCTCGCGGTTTACGAAATTCGACAATATTTCTACCCTGGCCTGACCTAGATTTTCGTGACTGGCAGCAAAATCTAGCCACCGTGTGCGCAACAATGGAGATAGTTTGCTAAGCAGCGCCCCGAACAATTCTGGTGAACGTAAATAATCAGTGTTCTGCATAAGCTTAGCAACTTCTACACAATTGCGCACACGAGAAGCAAATAAATTTAAATCTTTTACCTCCTTTTTTTTTTTTTTTTTGACGCTGAGAAATGCATTACGCATGCCCGCTCGTCGGGGGCCGAGACGGGGTATGTGGGACTCCCTGCCAAAATGGCAGTATACCCACTAAAACTCAGCGGAGTTCCCTCATCGCCTTGATGGGAGGGTCGTGGGAAACCGGCTCAGCCTTTACATCCACAACCCTCCCGGCGCATGCCCGCCTAGCTGGCGGGCCCCGCATGCCCCCCCGGATGGGGGGACACTGGTGGAGGCCTGTGCAATACAGGCAAGGGTGCCCCCGCACCCGTTGCCTGCTGGCCTCCACCTGGGAGTAACCCCCTATCACCCCAGGGACCAGACCAGCACAGGGGCACCAGACGACCTCGCGTCCAGGCGCCCCTGGTCCCTTCGCGATGGGTCAGATGATTGGCCCCGCCGCCTACCACTTTTCGGCCGCAGAGGATAGGGAGAGCGGCCAACGCAATACCGACACTCCTCTTCCTCTGCGGCCCCACCGCGTCCGCCATCATACGGTGGCGACCCCGTCAAGGCTGCGGAAGGTAGGGAGAACGGCGCACCTCAATACCGGCATTCCTCTCCCGCCGCGGCCTCCCGCCCTCAGCCGCGATGCCGCCCATTCAACATCACGGCCCGCCTCAGTTGCGATGTCGCCGAAGCGGCACCGCAACCTACGGCCGCTACGTCGTCGGCTTATCCGCAAAAGCCCTGACGAGCGGCCCCCTCCTTGGGTTCCTCTTTGCTTCACCGTGACCCTCCAAGCCACGGCTACTGAGCCCCCCCGCCTCGACAATGCGGGAACCCACCGGGGGGGAATCTTTTACCTCCTGACCCAACTTAGGCAGCGCTCTGACTGCGTTAACCCCAGCACGCCGTTTCATACAACATTGTTGGAGCGTTGTAATGTTCCAAATTCAAAAACTGCTCCTGCAATGGATTTGATTTTTTGTCCGTAAATTCCATACTTCATGTTTTTTTTTGCGAAAATAATGACAATATCTCCATGCATGTTTGAGAAAAAATATATTATCTCGTGACTGAGAAGGAATTCTGAAAATCGGCTCAATAACGAACCTTGGTAAGTGTGTCTAGAATTTTCTAATACCTTTTATAACGTTTCATATTGAGACACGAAGCAACAAAATTCGATCTAAAGAAAAGCGGCCACATTCTTCGAATTAGAAAATTCGACTGAGAAGGAATTATGAAAAACAGCTCAATAAAGAACATTCCTTATTGAGCTGTTTTTCATAATTCCTTCTCAGTCACGAGATAATGTTTTTGTAAAGGAATAGAGCTAGTGGACCGTTGTATACGCTCTTAAAATGAAAGCGTTTTACCCCAGATCTTCATAGAAATAAAGACAAAGAGTTTCCCTTAATTAAGTAAGTGTAATTAATGTTTACAAAACAAAAGACGGCGCAACAACACAATTATGTCTCATAAACTCCTAGTTACACCGCAGAGATCCGTTTTCTTAAAAAGAAAAATTAAAAAAAGAAGTAATAACAAATTCTCATCATAAAGCTTTAGTCAAAGATGAATTAAACTCTATAGAAGCGAAACTCATGTAAAGCCAGGATTAGTTTATTAGCAAATTATGATAAACTAGCAGCCCGTCCCGGCTTCGCACGGGGTAGACAATTATCATTTTAAGACTCATTTTTCTACACCTTCGGTTACATTGTTCAAATTTTACCAAGTATCCCTAATTTTTTTCAAAATGAAATGTAGCCTATGTCAAATTGGAAGAATGTAGCATTCTATTGGTGAAAGAATTTTTTAAATCGGCCCAGTAATTTTTGAGCCTATTCATTACAAACATACAAACATACAAAAATAGGTACAAATCTTTCCTCTTTATAATATTAATAATAATAAATAATAAATAAATAATAAATAAATAATAAAATAATAAATAATAAAATAATAATAATAGTGTAGATGATATTAATTTCTGTAAATTAGTTTTAAAAAATCATTTTTACACGTCAAAATAAAATTATGTTTCTCTGAAAAGAAAGACATAAACAAACTCGGAGGTCACAGTCTCTTTTGAAGTCCAGATATTACGAGGGCTGATTGATAAGTTTCCGAAATGACAAAGAAAAACTTTAATAATCTGTTTAAAATAAATTTATTTCTCAACGTAGTTTCCTTCTATCTCGATGCTTTTAGTCCATAGCTTCTCCAATACACCAGTTACAGCCGATATACCAGTTTGAAAAAATGTTTTCTCCAACCCCTCAAAATACTCGTCTAAGGCAACAATGACTTCATCATTTGATGAAAATCTCTGGCCACCTAACCATTTCTTCAGGTTTGAGAATAAGTGGAAGTCGCACGGGGCCAGATCTGGGGAATAGGGTGGATGCGGTAGCAATTCGAACCGCAACTCATGGAGTTTGGCGACTGCAACCATTGACGTGTGTACAGGCGCGTTGTCATGGTTGAACAAATTTTTTTTTCTTGGCCAAATGAGGTCGTTTCTTTCGGATTTCGTCACTTAATTTTTGCAGCAAGCTTGCGTAGTACTCTCCATTTATTGTTTTTGCTTTTTGCAGATAATCCACTAAAATAATCCCTCGAGCATCCCAAAAAACAGTCCCCATCACTTTGCCGGCCGACAAAACCGTTTTTACTTTCTTCGGCGCAAGTTTTCCGCTCTCAGTCCACTGCTTAGATTGTTCTTTTGTTTCAGGAGTATAATGATGTATCTAGGTTTCATCTACTGTAACATAACACCGCAAAAACTCGTTAGGATCTCGCTTAAACAGCGCCAAACATTCCGATGAATCGTCCACACGACGTTGCTTTTAGTCGAGTGAGCAAACGCGGCACCCGCCGCGCGCAAAGCTTTTTCATTTCCAAATGTTGGTGTAAAATATTAAAAACGCGTTCAGATGAAATGCTCACCAATGCTATCTCTCGCAACTTTAAGCGCCGATCGTTCAATATAATTTTGTGAATTTTTTTGATCATGTCCGGATTCGTGACTTCATTTGGACGGCCAGACCTGGGGGCGTCTTCGCAGCTCTGTCTTCCACGTTTAAAATCAGTTACCCAGGTGTGAATTGTACTCAATGCAGGAGCAGAATTACCTAAAACATTGTCTAGCTTGACTTTAATCTGGGTTGCTGTTTTCTCTTTTAAAACGTAAAACTTTATCACCGCACGAATTTCGTTTCTTTCTATTGATATGAAAAGTCACGACAGAGAAAGTTCTAGGTCCTCTCATACAAATTCCATGTGTTCGATTAAATCTAAATTTGGCGTTCTATTTTCGAAAAGATGCTAGAATATAATGCAATATTTTTTTCTTGCGTATCATTTTTTTTAAGTTCGTCGTTTCGGAAACATCAATCAGCCAAATAAACGAAAAAAAAAAAAAACTAAACAAACGTTATTCTTTCTTTCTTTCTTTCTTTCAGCCCAGGTTCGGTATCTTGGTCAGTCCATAAAAGGACCATGCAGATGGTCTTTTGAAAAAAAAAAAAATACAGATTTGAGTGGACTTATCCAGTCAGTGCACGTATTTGTGTCAGTACAATGGCAAAGCAAGGACATTTGGGTAGGTAAATTGACTACCAACTTAAATTACCCGTATATTAAAATCACGAGTCTTTGATAATTGTATAAAATAGCTATTACACGGAAAATTTACGTAGTATGTTTTAGAATAAAAAATCCCTGACTGTACAGTGTACATATATTAACCGAACGTACCTAAAAAATTATTTATTTTACCTCTTAGAGTTCTTTACAGATCTTTTGCAGATCTTAGAACTAATTCGATAGTGTGGATTTTTTTTTTTTGTACGCGACTAAACTGCCAGTGGTCAAAGCGCCTCATGTTTGTAGTAGTGTACCTCTATCATAGCGCGGTTGTATGAAACTTTGTCTTTGTTTCGTTTCTCTACTCATGTGCCAGTGTTAACACTTTGAACTTGAACTGGCTTACCGTAGTATGGAGTTTCAATGAAATAAGAGGCCAGCTTATACTGGTTTAGTTACCACTGACGTGCGGCGTACCGTACGTTCGCCGATACCGCCAAAATTATCACCTACATTTCCCCACCTGTTACGTCAGACACTTGCCACGCCAAAATAGGGTTGTCAATATTGTAGATAGTCGAGCATGGAACGTGCGCTGCCACAAGCGACAATACAGAAATCATTAATTATTTTGACGCCTGTTGGTAGTCGCTACATCCCCGTTACGGCGCGGCAGGTGGGTTATGGGCATGGCCCTTAATATCCCGCGGTATAATACGGTGCCCGTCAATACGGGCACGTTCGTTGGGGGGCCATATAGGCCTGGCCTGGGGCAGGTGCGGCGGTGGCGCAACTTGCCTATGAGTGTGGATGCAATGGTTTTCGAGCTTTGGCTTTGGCTGGCTGTGTGACTCGCCGCTCGAAAGCTTGAGGAAGTGATGGATGACGTCATGCTGAAGTGGTTGCACGAAGGCTGCGCTAATAACCATGTTCGGGGTCACCAATTTAGAGGTATGAGGAATAGGGTGTAAAGTTCACTCATACTTTATAGTAAAGGGAGGATTCTCCGACCAGACGGGTATTGTGTCTGGTGGGCAACTGCCCAACGGTTGATGTAGGGGTGTTGTATATATGCTAGTCGCGCGGTAAACTCTGATATCGCGATGCAGGATTTGTGACGTCAGATCTTTGATGCGTAGTTCGCATGTGGCGTTGTTGATCCACAGCGTCGCGGCACTGTTCAACAGTACCGCTTTCTTCACGCCACCTGCCGGTCTGTCTCCGCCTGGTGAGACCTCCGGTTTCCCGGAGAAGGCCTGGTGGGAGGCAATCAGTGACTGAGGTGCCGACTTAAGGCGCTCCCTACTGAGGATGTTTATTTGACGCATCATCCATACTAATATTATAAATGTGAAAGTAACTCTGTCTGTCTGTCTGTATGTTACGTTTTCACGCCTAAACCGCTGAACCGATTGTCATGAAATTTGGCAGAGATATAGCCTGGAATACGGAGAAGGACATAGGCTACTTTTTTACGCGATATAACCGACATCCACGCGGGCGGAGCTGCGGGCAAAAGCTAGTTCTATATAGTGTAAGGGACATCGACGCACAAACTTTTACCAAGCGACAATACAATAATCATTTATTATTCGACGCATTCTATACAGCATGCAATCATCATTGCGCAAACTACTACTATGAATTCAGTACATAATTCTAGATCCACCAGCGTTGAAATTTTTCTTTGGTTATTATAATGCTGTACCCTACATCTTGACCGGGCCTTGGGGCCTTACTCCCGAAAACGATTCGAATTTGATTGTGTTTCCGATTCGAACTCGTTTCGAACTAATTCCAATAAATAATTCAGGGAATGATTCCTTTTAAACCAAGATCGACATAGGTTCGAGTAATATCAGTGTCGTTTTATGCATATCAGGTGGATTACGTCATCGTCAGGTGCTGTACCTGTCTTTTAGGTAGTTATCTCATTCGATCTGAATAAAGTAGCTTTTTTGATATCGTGTAATTTGACGTTTAGTTTTGATCCAAGAACTCTACATCTATCTGTCAGATGGCGTGTGAAGTTAGTTTCGCTTCGACCCACCGCACGATCGTGCGCTAGTGTCGGATTCAAGAGTATGGATCGGCATTTAATTCGAATCCAATTCGATTGAATAAGAACTCGATGCTGTCGGGAGTAAGATAGATAGAATACTCTTTATTATGTACACCATAAAAATTACAGATCTATATGTAGGACTGTTACATAGGGTGTCACAATGGGCGGTCTTATCGCTAAAAGCGATCTTTTACAGACAACCTTTGGAGTCGGGAGTAAGGCCCCTGTACTGTGCACTTTTGTATGAAACAGCAGTTTAAAAATAAATCTAAAATCATGTGCTGAATTCAAGCTAGTACACCGTGTATACTTCGAAACTATATTATAGTTTATTTTTAAGTTATTTCTGTTTATTTTTAGTATACCACTGTTTGATTTCCCTTACAAAATAAAATTAAATAAAAATGTAGACATTAAGATTACACTTCTATGCATTTTTATTCTATGGCTGAGCTCAGCTTGGAGCAATAAATAAGATGGTAATTAATTGTCCTCGTTAGCAGACAGGGTATTGAAAATAAAATAAAATGAGCGGAATTAAAATGGGTGACACTCAGCCGTAAAATGACATGGTTGAAAAAAGTTTTTGGGGTGTCGGATTAAGGGCTTGTTTACTTTGGGGAGAAAATATTATTTACAGAAAATGTGAAATTAAATTGGCAATTAAGAAAGCATTCTCTCATTATGCCTAGTTTTTTCTCAACTAAGTTGGGATAAGAATCCAATCTAACCGGTTGCTTATGGCAACATCCATGCATGGAGCGTTTGCCTGTTTGACTTCTACAGCCCAGTTGTTGGGTGACACAATACCCCTTAGTAAGGCTGTCAAACTTTTGGGCTTCAGACTACCTAACGACTGACAAAGATCTACGAATGACAGCCGGGACGAGGAGGTTATCTATGGTCGGGACCAACGCGACGACGAGGGCTAAAGGGGAAGCGCTAAGGGAGCCCGCGAAATACAAATATTCTTACGAGTTTTTCAATTTGCAGCACATTGTCTGGGTGTATGTATAGAAACAGGAATACAACTCCTTATGTTAGTATAATCCTAAAACACATGATTTCATGAAATAGTCATTAAATAGGATTATATGAACTTAAAGAGTTGTATCGATGATTTTTATGATTAGTTGCCACAATCAAGATTTTGTTTAGATTGACTAAGTAACTTGTTTGCACCTGAGCCTATCAAGTACAATGATCACAGCTACTACTTTTATTTGATTGAGATTTGAAACGGGATCTTGATTGGAGTTATCACAAAACCTATTTGCAGCATTCAAGTAAAAACATAGTTGCTCCAACCAAGATTATTAGATTAAAGTTTCAACGATCTTTATTGATGTAATCAAAATGCTTGATTGACACAACTAACTTACTTTATTACAGTCAACATTATTTTAACTTGTCTCTTTTTTAACTCTTCTACAATTATGTCATGTTAAGGGTAATCGAGAAACTTGTTTGAGCGTTCAATCATTTGAACTAGTATTGCTGCAATAATGTCGTGATGATCAACTTAACTAAGATTTTGATTAATCTAAACACGATATCGTCAATCAAGCTAAAAAATCACTTGATTGGAGTGCATTTTTTCAGTGTATGTTTAAGTAATAGGGGCGTGCCTATTGCCATCAACCGAGCAAATCCAAAGGTTTCAAGGTCGCTCAGCGAGCTATGGAACGGGCTATGCTTGGAGTTTCTCTGAGAGATCGAATCCGGAACGAGGTGATTTGGCAGAGAACCAAAGTTGTCGACATAGCTCACAGAATAAGTAAGCTGAAGTGGCAATGGGTCGGCCATATTAGCCGTAGAACCTATGACCGTTGGGGTAGACGTGTTCTTGAGTGGAGACCGCGAATCGGCAAACGTAAGGTAGGACGCCCTCAGGCTAGGTGGAGCGACGATCTTCGCAGGGTGGCTGGTAGCAGCTGGATGAGAGTTGCCGAGAATCGAGCTGAATGGCGTGCAATTAGAGAGGCCTATGTCCAGCTGTGGACTGCTATAGGCTGAAGATGATGATGATGAGCACAAATCCAGACTCTGGGCTGCTACTGAGCAATTCCAGATGGAAAAACCCATTAACACTTTGCTCGACTCGGGAATCGAACCCAGGACCTCATGCTCGACCACCAGAACGAGGCAGTCAATAGAACTTACACTAATATTTTTTTTCTAGTCTTTATGTTGTTTTCGTGAATAAAGGTCTTGGGACATTGCATACAGAAGGCTTTTGCTGAACGCCTCGACTGTCAGTACGTGAACCACTGCTGCATGGTTCACGTCCTGACTAATGTTAAGATATTGTTTTAATTTGATTTAATTTTAATTGTGATGTTGATTTTAATTTGATTTGATTTTAATTTTGTTAAAATTTTAATTTTAATTGTGATTTTAATTTTAATTGTGGTGTTGATTTTAATTGTGTTGATGACCTTATAATTTTTAATTCTGTTTAATTGTACCTATGATCCAAAGTTGATTGAAATAAATAAAATAATTATAAAAAAAAAATAAAAAAATATACCGGCACCGTAACTGCACAGCTGCAACACAGCGTCGCCTCGAATTTAGGCCACGACTAGCCGTCAGCGCGCTAACTACGCGTCGTCTGCGAGGTGCAAGCTCTCAGTCAACGCGCTGGCCGCGAGGTGCAAGCTCGCAGTCCGCGCGCTGGCCGCGAGATGCAAGTTTGTTGTCACCGCAAACACAATTGTTTCTAAGGTATTTATGATTGAGCACGCCTAGGACTTGCACGTTTTCATAATGTCTTGGTTTGCATTGACTTGTTTACATCGCGACTCGGAGTCGGCAGACAGTAAGCACGCTGTCGGTGCGCTTGCAGCGCGCGGGCTGCGAGTCGAGTTGTATGGTAGCGGTAAGCACGCTGACTGTCCGCCGTTGGCATTTTCATATTGACATTATGAAATATATTATACGACACACGATTTAATGCTCTAATTTGAATGTCAAGTCAATTGCTGGGTTGAAATGGTGCCTTTTCGGTGCCGGTATAGTGTGTTATGACCTTTAACCAAATCGATTTTGATGAAATTAGGCAGAGAGGTAGCTTCCTACTTAGAATAGGAAAAAGGGTACTATCCGGTCCCAAAATAAAATGTTAGTTGCCTCCGCTGGGATAGATAAAAGGGATGTTGAGTCTACACCATTTAGGTTCTTACATTATATTCTATTTATGGAAAGGTTAGATAATGAGATCCCTTTTCATGATGAATTATTTTCTTGAAGATGTATTTGGTTCATCAATTTTTTTTCCACTATAAACTTTTCAGCATGTTTTAAAAGTAATTTTGTGTTGAATCATAGTCTATACAAGGTGGGAGGGACATCGACTCGCACGCAACCTGTTACCATGGAATTCTGAATCTCCGCGTAAAATTTTTCGTCTTTAATAAAAAAATAAAATAAAAAATTTTGTTAAATAACTAAAAAACACGCTCTAAGGTTCAACTGAACTTTAGTTCAGTTGAACCTTAGAGCGTGTTTTTAAAATAATTAACAAGAAAAATGATTGTTATTGTAAAAAAGTGTGGGGTGCTTTGTACCATATTTTCATCTTTACTTTTAGAAAAAGTTGCAATTAAATATTTATAACAACTGGTATCGAGCACCCCATGCTTTTTTGCTATAATATCAATTTTCTCGTTAATTATTATTCTTATACTAAACATTATTTTATACTTTTCAGTTCAATTTACCAGTGTTTTTGTTTTTTAAACTTTTTTTTTTTATTGTTTTTATGTCATCGGTCCTTGATTGTGCAAAGTTTCAGTTCAATCTGAAGTTTTGAATTGGGTGAAAATCGCAGATATAATGGAACTAATAATAAAAAAATAAACCAGCCAAGTGCAAGTCGGACTCGCGCACGAAGTGCTCCGTACCATTCTCTATAAAAATTAAGTATCCCAAGAATAAACATAACATTGTAATTGAAAAACATGTTCTCCCACACATTCCAACTGCAAATGTAAGTTTGTACGCACAATATCGAGAGATTTACCATGTTATTTTAAGACCATAGACTTCTTATAGATTTTCCTGTAATCTATAAGTACAGAACTATTTTCTGTATTTTTTTTCAAAATTTTAGGATCAGTAGTTTCGCAAAAACAATTTATTTTAAAATTATAAAAAAAAGTATATTAGAGACCGTCACAGTAAGCACTTTCATTTTATATGTCACACGGTACAGTTTGCAACTTTTTTTTTAATTTTCTTGTTTACTACCCAAAACTGACCCCATTTTTCTAAATTCATTTATTTACGGTTCACGTCCGTGTTTGGGTCACTCAAATTGATATGTATACCCAACTTAATGGGCCCATTACATTCGGAGCAAATTGGCAGTGACAGACGGACAGACAGACACACAGACAGACACACGAGTGATCCTATAAGGGTTCCGTTTTTTCTTTTGAGGTACGGAACCCTAAAAAAGCGTGTTAATAATTAATTAACAAAAATCTGTTGTTTCATGGAAACGTGCAATACCTACGCGGTCAAAATGTATGGAACGTATAAAACATGGAACACACATTATTATAAAACAAAATCGCTTTTCGTGTCTTCTGTGGGACCGCATTGTTTTTCTAAATGACGCAACCGATTTTGATATGGTTTCACCATCATTTAGATAATTTATTTCAGAAGGCTTATGTGTATTATTCATTAAATCAAACTTACCTACATAATAAATATTGTTTTGCTATGTCTTAAAAACCATGCCATCATAATATTTTATTCATAAACGCCTCTTAAATTTTAATCATTTGCTAAGCAACTGATTAGCAAAATCCTATACGATTTGATATTTGAATTTAATTTAAAAGAGTGTCCATGGAGTTTCTTGCCCGTTCTTCTCCATAGGTACCTACTACGCTTTGGAAAGGGCATGTAGCTTCATTTTTCTTACTGACCAACTCCTTGACAATTCAAAAGTGCCTGTAAATGGTTTAATTGAAATAAATGATTTGAGTTTTGAGATTTATAAAAAAAAAAACTTGACCCCAAATTTTTCAGAAAAGCCTCCTTACAATTTTTATAATATTCTTCTTTTTTTTTCTTTTTCATTAGGCACAGCCGGGGCTAAGTTCCAGAATTCATAATGTCCCTCTAACAAAGGGGTGACCTTATAAGAATGGACCGACAATAAGCACAATGGAGTGCAAGCCTCTTTTGTATTATACCAACTGATTTTTAGAGGAATGAGACGAATCTATGGTATTTTTGGTCGCATTCCGAAGACATTGAGGGGCTTGTGACTTGTGAGTAATACCAGCCTCACGGGTCGATTTATCAGGTTAAGCCGTTGGTCCCGGCTGTCATTCGTGGATCTTTGACAGTCATTGCCCGAAAGTCTGACAACCAGTCTTACCAAGGGGTATCGTGTTATCCAGTGACTGGGTTCTGGAGGTCAGATAGGAAGTCGCTTCATGTAAAATACTGGTATTCAGCTGCATCCAATTAGACTGGAAGCTGACCCAAACATAGTTGGGAAGAGGCTAGGCAGATGATGATTCCGAAGTCATTGAGGCGTTAGGCGGTTCGCAAACTGAGTTAAGGCCTCTTCCTCTCGAATCTTGCGGGCAGAGAGGCGGCGGCGGCGCGGGAGCGGCGCGGGCAATGCACCGTTCTTGAAACCAGCGGGCAGATCGCGCGGCACTATAGCGGCGTAGTGTTGTGTTCGTGGTTGTGTCGTCGAGATATTTGTTTTTAATCGCGAATGAAATGTCAAGGCGCCAACATCTTTTTGATTCAAATTTATTCCTAACGTCACAAATATAAATTGCACAACACTGCAATGCAGACGCGCGGGCGGTCACCGCTTGACTGGAGTGCACCGCTCGTTGCTCGCGCCCGCGCCGCTGTTTTCGAGGGCCGGTCCATTTGATTTTACGCATTAGATTCTGCCGCTCCCGCGCCACCTCCGCCGCCGCGTCGATGCCCGCAAGATTTGAGGCAGAGGCCTAAGATCGCCGCCTATCGCTTTATGAAAACAATGATAGCTTGCGCATTCTTACAAAACCGGCCAAGTGCGTATCGGAGCACGCACAATGAAGGGTTCCGTAGTTGGTATGAATTTATTCCAAGAACAAACTTAAAATTGTAGTTGAAAAACATGTTCTTCCATACGGAATGTATGGGAGAACATGTTTTTCAACTGTAAATGTAAGTTGGTTGACTATTACTCGGTAACTTGTGAAGCCTACTTGGCTGTGATAGTTTTCCTTTTAACTTCGTTATATATACTACTGCTGTGATTTTTTTCATATATCCAAGTACAACCATTTAGCTGGCGGGGGGGGGGGACACTTAACTCTAACAAAAATTAGCACTTTATAGCCTAATGTTTCAGAAACGGATCCCTTAATCGAAAAATTGTTTTCACGAACCCGCAATATTTTTGAAAGATCATCCAACAATACCCCACATCATTTCACCACATCACTTTACATGTACAAGAGATACCCTAAATAACTATTTTTTTCATGATTTTATTTTACCACTTTGTCGGCGTGATTAATATGTATATCCATGCCAAATTATGGCTTTCTAGTACTAAGAGTATCTGAGCTAAGCTGGGACGGACAGACGGACGGATGGCGAAACTATAAGGGTTCCTTGTTGACTACGGAATCCTAAAAACGGTTTTGTTTTCAAAGTTGTCGAAAAATTCAAAAACCCGTTTTCACACAAGATATTATTTTACGGCCTCGTTGACTTGGTTACACGTGCTACTGCTACGCTGTCCTGGTTTCGATTCCCGGATCCGGTAATTTTGTTTTGGGTTTTTCCATCTGGAATTTCTCAGTAGCAGTCCGGAGTCTGGATTTGTGCTCGGGAAGCTCGCCCCCTGTTACAACATAACTGGCGCAATGTTGGTTACTATACAGAGTAGCGATTAGATTATCACATTAAATAGTACTACAGCGGAAATGACATGTTGTTATCGGTCTGTTCAAATAATAAAATATATTTTTTTCCTAAACATAGGAAAACTGTATTTTTCTAATGAAATAAATAGCGTAAAATTGTCACGAAATAAACCACCTTCGATAATAAGGCACTATAGACACGCGCGGGGCTATGAAATCAAAAATTCAATACAAACGTATTGTTACCAAATAAACACAAATTAAGTTTAATGTTGTTAAATACTAAAACGAAAAAAAGGTCCCACGGCTAGAATGTTAATAGTTATTAATTATTTTAATTTTCCCAACTATGTTGGGGTCGGCTTCCAGTCTAACCGGATGCAGCTGAATACCAGTATTTTACATGGAGCGACTGCCTAACTGACCTCCACAACCCAGTAACTTGGTAACACGATACCCCTTGGTAAGACTGGCTGTCAGACTTTTGGGCTTCTGACGACCCGTAACGACTGTCAAAGATCCACGAATGACAGCCGGGACCAACGGCTTAACGTGCTTTCCGAGGCACGGAGGAATCTCGGTATGTAAAGGTGGTCACCCATCCACGGACCAACCCCGGAAAGCGTAGCTTAACCTGACGGATCGACCCGTGCGGGTGTTATTACTTAGCCACGAGCTCCTCTTTACATGGATACATGTTTCGCTAATTAATGTATTAATGAATAAATATTTATTTGTACAGGTACAAAATTTGGTCTTCAGTAAACATTCTGTTGACTCTCTATGTTTTGCCAGCGGCGTAATAAAATTATAGTTACAGTAGGTACGTACAATAATATTAAAATTAAATTCAGTAACATTATAAATGATTAAATTAAGTATTTACAAAAATATAGTATAAATTATATTAAATTCCACAAACAAATTAAACAATATACAACAAAAACACCCATAGTCATTACCTATTAAAATTATACAGGAAAAGTTTTGAATCAGTGCCCAAATTTAAAAAAATTAAACTTAAACGTGTTTTATTATACACCTATTTCTTATTTTGATATGTCTTAGTTCAAAAAATTTAGTTATCGTTAAGAGGCCGTGCACGAAATCGACTGATTTTGATCAATTTTGTTCATTGGTTGTGAGAAAGGGAAAAATAATTTAAACAAAATTATTTGAGATTTGAAAAGTCGTGTTCTTTGTTTTGCATGCGGCTGAAAGGGATTTTTCAAATTAATTAAGTATTCACGGTAAATCACTAATATTTGCAACAAGTTTTCCGAAAAATGACGCAAGACTGACATTTGATCATCATTCTACAAGAAAGTACTTTTGATTTTGAACATTAAAAAATATCATCAACATCATTATATGCTCTTCTTGCATGTGGCGGAACCACTTTTTTCAACTTCCATACAAAATATAGCAGATAAATAATATTGAAAAAACCTTTTTTTGTTTTAAACCTCGTCAGTAATATATAATTTTCCTATTATTTAGCAAATCGTATCAAGAAATTTAAAAATCACAAATTAGTCTTCAGCTATCCTTGAAATATAATCAAAATTTTATTTAATGGTTATACAATATCTTCATTAAGTAAATCCATGGCGAAATAAACTATATTTTGGAGAGCACAAAAATGATGAAACTATTAAAAGCTGCTGTGACTGACACGAATGGTTTAGCACCATGAAAACTGTACTTTTATAGTTACAAAGACTTAATGTTTCGATTATTTCAAGTTTTCTCAAAATTAGATAAGAAATTGCCAAAAGAGAGTTTTTTTCGTGCACGGACCCTTAACGAAAGATGTTTATTTTGAAAGTGGTATAGTGGATACTCGTCGCGCAATGTGGCTAGGTCAGTGAAGTCAATGGTTAAAAAATTATCCTGTATATATTAATATTATAATTTTCATTAAGAAATTTAAATACCCTCGATGTTATTTTTGTTGTTGTTTCATTTTAATTAAGAACTTTAGTTTGTTTTACAAGTATTTAAATAAAAGAGGGGAAAGAATCAAAGAGCATCAAAAATTAGTCTGCATCGCTGTCAATAGGAAAACTGCCCAAAAGGCTGGCAGTATTGCCACGTTGAATGGCAATAAAAAAACAAAAAAAAAATATATATATATATATATCAACTCATTCTTTGGCCAAGAAATAGGCTAGCCTTCTGGTCACGTGAAGAGTCGACCAACCGTTTTACGATGTCAAATTGATGTCATGTTTTGAATTATCTAAATTATGTTGTCCATGATTTTGGTGCTCGGTAAAACTCTAATGAGTTTATGTTTGTACCAACTTATATGTAAAAAAATGTAAGTGCACTACTGAAAGAAGAAAAAAAAAGTGGTGTTCCCTGCACTACCCTTTCCGAGAAAATAGACGTGATATTTTGTCCGTTATGTAAGGTACTAGAATACCGTGTCAGAGTCACTGTGGATCGAACGCCACTGCATATATTCATGAATCAACGCTTATAGTCTTTGATCGCCGGAATAACTCGCGGAGCAGTGTTTGAAAACAGGTTTGGGCTGAAAATTCTGAAAAATACTTAACTGTATTAAAATTTGGTTGTTTTTAGGGTTCTGTATGTTCAAATTAAAAAACGGAATCCTTATAGGATCACTCGTCGTGTGACTGTTCTGTCTGTCCGTCTGTCACAGCATCACAGCCAATTTGCTCCGAATCGTAAGTTGAAATTTGATACACATACTCGTACATATTTCTGTGACCCAAACACAGATGTGTTACGTAATGAAGAAAGAACACAATGAAGGGTTCCGAAGTTGGTATGAATTTATTCCAAGAACAAACTTAAAAGTTGAAAAACATGTTCTTCAATACGGTATGTACGGGAGAACATGTTTTTCAACTGTAGATGTAAGTTGGTCGACTATTACTCGGTAACTTGTGAAGCTTACTTAGCTTCGTTATACATACTACTGCTGTGAATTTTTTCACATATTCAGATACAACCATTTAGCTGGCAGGGGGGGGGGGGGACTCTAACAAAAATGTGCACTTTATTGGTTAATATAACGCAAACGGATTCCTGAATCGAAAAATAGTTTTCACAAACCCACAATATTTTTAAACGGCCTATCATACAATACCCCACACCATGGGATAGATGAGAAAAAAAAAATACCTTAAAAAAAAAATACAAGATGTTATTTTACCACTTTGGCGGCGTGATTCATTTATGTATACTCATACCAAACTACAGTTTTCTAGCCCTTAGAGTCTCTGAGCTAAGCCGTGGAAAGACAGACAGATGGACAGAGGGACATGGCGAAACTATAAGAGTTCCTTGTTCACTACGGACCCTAAAAAAGAAAGTTTTGCAAACTGTACCGTGTGACATATCAAATGAAAGGGGGAATGTCAGGATTTTAGATACATAAAAAATTGGTTGTCTGTACTTAACAGAATAGAAAAGTGCCAACAAATCTACACTCTACTAGGCCTACAACGTTCTCACATTCACAATATAGAAAATAATCTAGGTATCTAGAAGATTAATGACATGATTGCAATTACAACTACAGTAACAAATCTGAATAAATATCATGTCCACAAAAGCCACTAATAAAGAATGGGAATTCGATTTGTAGTTAAATAATGTCAAATACTCGTAATGAAAAGATTATGTCAAGGAAGTATGTAAAAATTGGTTGTCTGTAAAGTTGGTTTACGGACGATAATTTAACGTGACAACGTCATAACAAACATTGATGCGGCGCAAGCGTACAATGAGCATAACGGGACAATGAGTCATCCTTTTTCGTGCATGCAGCCGGCGTTCATCGATATATTAGAAGTGGCCACGTCAAAAAAAAAAAAAAAAAAAAATACGTTGCGTATTTGCACACGAGGTAACCACAAATAAGCACCCGTCCCTTCGTGAGATAAAAATACAATCTATATCATCTATACATATAATAAAATCATAGCGAAGTCAAAACTGTACATTGAATATTTTTGAAAAAAAGTAATTGCCACGAGGTCTGGGAACGATTCTGATGCCGAAACTCTAGTTTTTAGAATTTTTGTCTGTTTATCTGTTTGTCTGAATGTATGTTCCAGCTAAACTCAAAAACTACAGACAGATTTTGTTCAAATTTTGCACAGATATTCCCTATAGGTCTGGTCAAATTACTACGTATAAATTATCACGCTATTTGCTATGGGGGATGAGCAGTATTGCATTATGTTTTGAGATGGGTCCATAAGGGCAGGTACCTTAACCGTAGTCGCTACAAGAAAATTGTCTTAAGAGACTATCCTTAACTTTTAGAAAAAAAAAATATCTGCATTCACAAATTAAAAAAAAAAAATGTACAGTCAGCAAGAAAATGGGCAATTTTCACAAAAAAGGTTTTTGATGCCAATCGAACCTGTTTCTTACGAGGATCAAAAAACTCTATAGGACCAACTGAGGTTTGAGTACTAGAAAAGTCAGAAATTGAAAAAAAGTTTACCCATACAGGTCGTAGGTGAGACTGAGATGAGAACGAACACAATGTATCAGTGTATGACAGCAGTCGAATTATTCCATTACTACTTCGCTGTGTTGAATAGGAAAAGAATATAGCAGATAGTTACAGATTTAATCTTTTAAATGATTATCATACCTTAAGGATCTAAGCAGTCAATTATGACATATTATGCTATTTCACTCAACTTTCAACCAAGCAATGCAAATCTGATTTCGATTCAAAAGAATTGAAATTTATGTGCTTCTTTTTAGGGATCCGTACCAAATTGGTAAAAAAGAATTACCTTATGGTGCGGCTCAGTCTGTCTGTCCGTCTGTCTGTCACAGCTAGATATCTCAAGAACTACTAATGCTATCAACTTGAAATTTGGAATAATTTTAGATGACGTTTGCCCAGCTATGTTGCAAATAAGAAAGTTTTTTTTTTGCAACAGGTACATAACTGGGTGTCTTAAAAAATCGAAGTGGGACTACTAGGGTATCGTATGAAAGAGCGCTATTTGCACATACTCATAAAAATTTTTTAAGCCCCACTTTTTCGAGTTTTGACAAAAAAAAAAAAAAAAACCATTCCCCTCTTATCTCCGTTGTTCGTATAGAAAAAATCTGAAATTATTTTATGTGATTGTAGTTTATGTAAGGTTACAGGAAAAATAAAACGATTTCTCTAAATAACACACTTTTTCAGAAATCATCAACAAAAGTTACATTAGTTCCATTATCGATCAAGAGATGGCGCTGACCTAAACTACAATATAACACCGCAGTGTTAAAATTCTCTGATGAATATTGAAATTTAAAAACATTTCACGGTTCACAACCAATATGACCTCCTTCCTACCTACTCGCAGTTTGCTTTGGGTTAAGCACAGTAAGTTGAAGTTTTTTCTGGGCACATAACTATTTAGGTACTAATACGAAAAAAACTATACAATTATGATGGTACGGAACCCTCGGTGCGTGAGTCCGACTCGCCCTTGACTGGTTTTTTACATTTTGTTACTGTAATTGTGATAGCTCGAAGAACTTTATAGGACTTTTTTTTTGGGTGGGTTTTTTTTTTTTAAAACGTTGCCCCACCCTAGGAATTTCTCCTGTATCGTGGGTGCGTTTACAAACATTGAAAACTCACATACACAAACAGCCAGAATTATCAAATAACTTCTAACGGAGCGGGAGACTTTTACTGACTAAAACCCACGTGTGTTACTTCAGTTGCCTTTGAGCCAGGGCCACGGTATCCCTTTCGGAAAAACCCGCAAGCCTGGCAGGCATTGGTCCTAGCGGACCTCGTCACAGTTCGTGCTGACATCTCTTTGTGGCACGCGTTGAACACAACACGCCGTCAACCTGGGCCTGGTCCTTACCAGACGGCGAGCTGCCCATTGCTCGCCGTCCGCAATCCCGCGCCTACGGTGGCCGGGAATCGCCAATTGATTCCTGCCGCCCAGGGCGTCTTCTGCGGTGACTAGGGGCGTGAGGGTGCACAGACTACCTCTCCCTCACGCGTTCCGCCTCCTCCTTAGCAAGCATTACTGCTTCGCAGAAGGAGATGACGGCCTCCCATGCACTCTCGCTCCGTACCATGGACCATTATGGGACACTGCACGCTAAACAAACAATTCCACACAATAGACATATCGGACAATCCTCTGTGCAGAGCTTGTATGGAGGATGAGGAAACCGTCGCGCATGTGCTTTGAATGCACAGGCGTCACCCAGATTAGAACAGAGACCCTCGGGGCATCATGATCTTTCACAGATGTACTAAACATACCGGGAGACGTAATTAACTTCTGGAGGGAGGTGGGCTGGTTGGAATATCCACTGATGGCCGCCATGGCCCATGTACAATGGTCCACCTGAAGGACTAAGTGCGGAAACCAAACCCTTTACCATAGAACATAGAACTGTACATCGCTTGCTCCCGCGTCACCAGTCCTGACTCTCTGTATATTTTGACTGCTGTGACCAAAACTACAAACGACACTACGTTTGTAGTTTTGGTCAGGAAGTTTTATTAAAATGTGGCTGGTATTTTAGTATATTATGGTGTATTACGACTTCCACGCGAACGAAGCCGCGAGCAGAAGCTAGTAAACAATAACTCGGAAATTGCATATTTATTTTTCAGAAGCACGCCAGGTAAACTCCACAACCTACGACTAAGGAAGCGTGTTCAAAAACTTCAGCAATAGAGAAAATAGAATCATAAACCTATCGTTTTCAATTAACTCACAGGTAGAAGTACGGTGCGGCATACTGCAAATCATAATTTAATTAGTTCAAACATGTTTTTAATTAAATTTCCTCGCGAAACACACTAGTTATGAACTGTTTGCATAATGTTGTACATTTAGTTTGTCAATAAATCAAGTACTGAGTAAACTCATTATAATTCTGCCGTGTTTTTAAATGTGCGAGCTATGTTTTCGTTCGTATTTTAAACTTAACCGCTGTTTGACCTGCTCAGGGGCCCAAGTCTGCTATTTTTATAAATTCGTTACTCCAACACGGTCCCATTGTCATTTTGCTAAAAGTTCGTAATCTGCTAAATTCATAATGGTCGATCATCGGTCGGTCAATGGTGTCGTAATAGAATTGTATTACAATGGCATTTTGAACATTTATTCATGCCAGATTTCATTTATATATATTTTTACATGTTATTTATTAGTGTTATAAGCAATCTGAAGTAGTAGGAAGTTGGAAGTTTAGTAGGAAGTTTCATTTATCATTATGTACGAGATTACAAATTCTTTCAATGGAGAGTCAGTGGCTGACCACTGGAAAGTCATAATGACGCCATTATATTAGTAGATTACCAAACTTGTCAAAATCAACAATTATGAAATCAATGATAGACCATTCTGACACTATTGTAGTAGCAGACTTGAGGCCCTGGACTTTTGCGTAATCATTTCTTGGGGTCATCCTAATCATTCAACAGCATAGGACGACCAGTATCGCTACCAAGACCGGTCCTGTGTTTCCCGAAGGATTTCAGACCCAGCAGATTTTCATAACCTACAGCAGTAACAGTAATCAGGCTGAGAATCAGTACTTTTCCAACGTCAAAATTCCATAAGACAGAATGTCCGCCCTTTACAACTTCCTAATGCTTTAGCTGGGAAGAAGTGGCGCAACAATAGGGATGAAGAAAAAAAAAATGTCCGTCATGTAGATTATTAAAAAATATTGGACACGTATTTTTTCTTTTTTTACGCAATCAAAAAATTACGGCGATACATTGAGTTCAAATGTGGCATGATATCACTACTCACTAGATTTTATACTGAGCTAACGAGTAACGAGCCGCCACACCCCAAGTTTAATGTGTTTTATCTAAGTCATTTTTTATTAATATGATAAAGCAAAAAATACGTGTCTAATATTTTTTTATTATCTGATTGATGGACTAAACAGTTTTTTTTTTACCTAGGCGTCAGCCCTATTTTCCCAGTAGCACAGCTGTCTGTTCAGTCAGAAAAACTTGATTCTCTACAATAGTAGGTATGTAAAGTAATTAACATTACGAGACACAGCACAGTAAATTAAATTATTTGCCATAATATACCAGCAAACACAATGAAAACTATACTCAAGCAAAAATCATAATTAACTACGTAAATAACGAAATGAAAGTACATAGTTGAACGGTCAAAATAAAAGGCATTGCCATCTTTCTTTCTTTCTTTCTTTTACGTGTGAATAAACTGGTGTTAGAGTTTTATGCCGCCCATGGGCCTCTGAATTGGCTTCACATGCTGTCGAGAAATATCTCTCAGGCATATTCAGGCATATTGTATTTCCTCACGATGTTTTCCATCACCATTTTTTAAGCAAGTGATAATGAATCCGAAAAGTCAAAGGTGCATGACTTGGGTTAGAACTCGAGACTTATGACTTGGCACTCTGACGGTTATTCCACTAGGATATCAGTGCCAAGACGAAGATATTATCGCTAGCATCTTCAGTACAAATCCTTCTGTTAAAATTGGAAATGAATTGTTGGAGTTGACCAGTATGTCTATCTTGGCCATATTCTTTCATTTGGCAAAGAGTATCAACAAACGGAGATATCGAGAAGAATACGGCTTGGGTGGGCCGTATTCAGCAAATTGGACGATATTTTGAAGTCAGCTAAAATCCCACAATGTCTGAAGTCTCGCCTCTATAACCAGTGTGTTCTGCCCACCATGACGTATGGTGCTGAGACGTGGACGCTCACGCAGGAGGCTGTGTACAGGGTGACAGTTGCACAGAGAGCCATGGAGCGTTGGCATAAGTCTTATAGACCGAACGTCGAGATTCGCAGACGTACGAAGGTTTTCGATATCGGAAAACGAGCTATGGAACTCAAATGGAATTAGGCAAGACACCTGGCAAGGCGAAGTGATGACAGGTGGAGTAAAGCAGTGACCGAGTGGCGTCCAAGGACTGGAAGACGAAGTGTCGGTCGTCCAACGGCGAGTTGGGTGGACGACATTGTTGCCATCGCGGGTAGAACCTGGATGAGGCTGGCACAGGAGTGTGGGGATTGGCACAAGAAAGGAGAGGCCTATGCTCAGCAATGGGTGAAGTTGGGCTGTGGATGATGATGATCAGTGCTAATATTGCCATTACATGTCCGTTACTAGCAGGTAATCGGACTACCGGTCGCCACTCCAAAACTTTTCTCATAACATGGCCCTTATTGCTCACACTCCATAAGAGTCAAAGTGTTCTGACCAGTGCGGTATAAGAGCAAAAATATTCTGCTGTTAGTATTTTCATATCAGATTATTTTTAACAACGTGACTCCTTGTCGCAATGCACACCCGCAATGCATGAATATTTGATCCTGAAGACCGACCGTTGACACTAGCTGTAAGTCCTTTCTCCACTTCAACCAAAGCTAGTTCTCGCTACAGAATTCTGCGAGAACTTTTTCACGAAAAAAGATTTTTTTCAGGAAAAGCCTTCGAGCGTTTCGTTCCTTTCCTTTTTGATTTTTGGTGGAAGTCTCCCTATATAGGAGCGACTGTTTTATTTGTAAATGGTTGCGAGAGGTCGGGTGTCAAAAATATGTGCAGGGTTGTCAAGTTTAAATGAAATAGCAGCAAAACGTGTATGGTATGTGGTGTCCTCTTGGTTTTTTTGTAGTCGACTAGGGTGCATTAAAAAAACTGCCACGAATAGCGACTCTTAATTTCGTCCGGCGAATGTTGGAAAGTGAGGACGTCCGGCGGATTTTGGATAGTCTGCTATCAACCTTGTTGTGGCGGCCCTTTACTTTGTGTAAATCAGTGTTTTTTAACGTGTGGGTCGCGACCCCCTGAGGAGTCGCGAAGCCTCTATAGAGGAGTTGCAAAAGGTTGGGAAAGCTACTGCAGTAAAAAAAAACAATAAAGTTTACAGTGTTTTAATAATACAAAGAAGAAAAATAAGACACATGGGATTACTTACCACTCGTAAGTACAGCCAAAAATGCTAATTTGTTGAAAGTTATAATAATATTTTAATGTTTGCTTCGCCATGTTTGTGCTACCACGTCATGCAATGTCATTCATAATCGTAAACATTCGGCAGCTAACGCGATTTCAGCAGCCAAGGGCGCTTCACCTTACAGTATTTAACTGTATATTTATGTACAGTGGCCAGCACATCAAGTTACCACAAACTGTCAAATTTTCTCGTTCGATTTTGAACTTAATAATCAACATTTTTAAGTTTAAAATCTTTTGGAGAAATTAGACAGTTTCGAGTAGCTTGATGTGCTGGCCACTGTACTCATGTTTCATGTGTGGGGAACTTCTTTAATTTATTATTTTAACTTCATTTTATTATTATCTAGCTGTTTGTGCCTGGAGTAGCCCGAGTGATATCCGACTTTTCCGGTGAGAAAAAAAGTCTATCATACAGGAAAAGTTTGTAATCAGTGCGCAAATTTTGACAAATTAAACTTAAACGTGTTTTATTATACACCTATTTCTTATTTTGATAAGTCTTAGTAAAAAAATTTAGTTATCGTTCACGAAAGATGTTTATTTGGAAACTGGTATAATGGATACTCATCGCGCAATGCGTCGGTGCGGCGCGGTCAGTGAAGCGGAACGCAGTAGTAGCTACCTATCAGCTGTGCGCTCGCCCATTGATATTATTACAAATAGATTGTATCCATAATTTGCTGTTTTCAAGTAGACCAAAAAAAAAAAGTATTGAACAAATAATGGAAATGTGTTCTATTATTGATAAATGAACCACCAAAAAAACTGGTTAAAAACTTATCCTGTATACATTTTGCCCTGAGAATTTCAGACAAAACAAAAAAAAAAAAAAAAATATCTAACCGGTCTAGCCATTTTCGAGTTTTTTCGAGATAAACACACGGCAATTGATTTTTATGTTTTTAATATTTGCTGTTATAGTAACCTAGCTATGTTACGGTAGCGAATCATATTCTAATCAACATACAACCTGGCACTGACCAACAAATTGCAAAAAACGTATGTAAGAATAATTGAATTTCGCAGGTCACCAGGTCAGGTTTAGGAGGCAATTTTTTAAGGTTGTTGATACTAGAGTAGAATATGTCGCTAATTGGCAAGAAGGGTGACATAACAAAAAAACCGGACAAGTGCGAGTCGGACTCGCCCACCGAGGGTTCCGTGCCATGCCCAATTTTCGTGCCTTTTTTTTTTTGATGGCACACTATCGCCACCTTGTTAGATGTGTGGAGTACATCCATTCAAACAAGAGTTACTATGGCAGCTCAGGGCCTCAAGTCTGCTATTACAATAGTGTCAGAATGGTCTCTTCATTGTGAGTTTTTGACAAATTTGCCATACAAACACTGTCAAATACTCACAATGGCGAGACCATTCTGACACTATTGTAATAGCAGACTTGAGGCCCTGATCTAAAGTACATCCGTCTCGAGTTATGCACCCTAATCTATGACGCGTATTTAATTAGGAAAACTGAAAATATGAGTTACCTATACTACTTATTTCATAGTACAAACTCTATTGGACTCAAGGTGCATCATATTGACGTAAGTGGCATAGTGTGACATCAAGTTACTCTTCACCGTAACAATGTTATGAGTATTTTATTAACAAAACTGAAAATATTAGTGCTTTTTCTAGTTACGTTACGTTTGCGTAAGTGGCATAGTGTGACATCAAGTCACACTTCACTACAGCAATGTTACGACTATTTTATCAATAAAAAGGAAAATATGATTTATTTTACGGTCTTTTTTATTTCATAGTGTAAACACTATTTGGACTAATGTTGCATCATGTGGGGTAAGAGGCATAAGAAGAAGAAAAAAAAAGAAGAGCCAAGTCAAGTTTAGATAAATCAGTAAAATGGATGAAATATACGTGCGAACTACGAAAGCAGAACGATCGGTATGAAGATTGCAACGAACAAGAATGCACCAACGCTGGTAAAACGCATACTTCAGCAATTTTATTGGCTATTCTAATAATGCCCTAGAACTATAGAAAGGAGCTTCCCGAAAAAGAAAAGCCGTAAATAACAAAAATAGCTATTCTTCGAAAAATAAGCTAAGACAAGGATAAGGACGCAGTTGCGACTTATTAGTCGCAGCTGTGTCCTTATCCTTGTCTTAGCTTATTTTAAAGCTAAAGCTAATTGTTGCACAGTTTACCACTCACCATGCACTCAAAAAATTAGATTATTATTTGCATGTGGATACTTTCTGAACTCTTAGAAAAGTTATTCGGATTTTTTAAATAAAGAAGCCAAGACAGTAAGGAGCAATCACACAATCAGTTTTGCAAATAAAGTACTCGTAACATTTCTAATAGTGAAATGTGACTTGATGTCACATCACACTATGCCACTTACGCCAAAATGATGCAACATGAGTCCAAATAGTGTTTACACTATGAAATAAAGAAGACCGTAAAAGAAATCATATTTTAATTTTTATTGATAAAATAGTCGTAACATTGCTGTAGTGAAGTGTGACTTGATGTCACACTATGCCACTTACGCAAACTTAACGTAACTAGAAGAAGCACTAATATTTTCAGTTTTGTTAATAAAATACTCATGACATTGTTACGGTGAAGAGTAACTTGATGTCACACTATGCCACTTACGTCAATATGATGCACCTTGAGTCCAATAGAGTTTGTACTATGAAATAAATAGTATAGGTAACTCATATTTTCAGTTTTCCTAATTAAATACGCGTCATATTACGGTGCATAACTCGAGACGGATGTACTTTAGAGCTGAACTGCCATAGTAACTATTGCTTGAATGGAAGTACTCTACACATCTAACAAGGTGGCGTATGTGTGCCATCAAAAAAAAAAGGCACCAGTCGTCCATACATTTCAGGCAAAGCCCTTTGAACTTTAAATAAAGACTGTATTTTTTATGATTTAATTACAAATGTGTAGTTTCCAGATTTTTCCCTGTACTTGTAGTATAATACGATAGGTATTACTTACCAAATTGTATAGTCCTAGGTTAACGGAAAGTACCCTATAAATTTTGGTTCCCTTGAGAGTGTCCAAATGTACGTTTTTTGCGGTATAAACGGCCGTATCTTTTTCTAAGTTAATTTAGAAGTTTGAATTTTTCGGACGCTTCTAACGTGCACGTCTTTCTACATTGTTCTCACATGTATAACTTCAACATGAATGATGTAACCCATATTTTGTAACAATATTTTGTTTTAAAAAGTGTCCATGGAGTTTCTTGTCCGTTCTTCTCCATAGGAACCTACTACGCTTTGGAATGGGCAACTAGCTTCATCTTTCTGACTGACCGACCCCTTGACAATTCAAAAGTGCCTGTAATTGGTTTATTTGAAATAATTGCTTTGAGTTTGAGTTTGAGTTTGAGTTTCACAGCTTCAAGGAACTGTAGACCAGGGCCTCAAGTCTGCTATTACAATAGTGTCAGAATGGTCTCTTCATTGTGAGTTTTTGACAGATTTGCCATACAAACACTGTCAACAATGGCGAGACCATTCTGACACTATTGTAATAGCAGACTTGAGGCCCTGAGTATATGGTTTTAATTTTAACTCGATACCTTTACGCGTTTTCGAGATAAAAAGTCTTGACAGACAGACGGACAAAAAGTGATCCTATAAGGTTTCCGTGTTTTTCTTTTGAGGTACGGAACCCTAAATATCGTTCGTCGCACTCTTAATTTAGCTTTTAAACTTTTAAATTATCATACACAAAAAATGCTCTTTTTGAATTACGTCAAGTTTCTCGCAAATGAACGATATTTAATAATTTTCTTGCTACCATTTCTTAGCTCTATGTACAAACATTTCTTAGTAAAAACACATCTGTCAGATAACACATCTCTATGCAAAATGCGGTGGACTTCGCTTTGACAGAATATTCTACAAGTGTGTGGCTGTATATATAAAGTTGGAGGTTTGCATTTGAAATATAAAATGTCTTTCTAAGTTAGGGGTGACACACACTTGCTCGGCTTTGCACATTACACACAACAAACAAAGTGACCCGAACCAATTAATATTGTAGAATTTAGCGCCTGCGCGGTTCAGCACTAACTTCTGGGTTGGTTGATATATTTGGTTGATCTGGTAGATTTGGTATTTTATTAGACTGGTTATGGTTTGGTTGTTGGTTTAATGTAAATCAAGATCTCTAAGTCTCCTAAGATACAAGATTACCTAGTTTAGGAGACAGGGTTACATAAGCAGTGTAGATTTATGTAGATATATCATGTTTTTTTTTTGTTTGTACATCTGCTCTTGTATATCATGAATCTTGTGTGTTTTATAATAAAGATTATTATTATTATATCCTTTATTTCATTTTTATACATATAATTTACATTTTTAAATATTTCTATAAAATCATACAAAAATAAAAACATTTAAAAATATAAAAAATAGCAGCCCACCGGTATCGGGAACAGGGTCCAAGCTACCGGCGGTCAGAACTCCAGAGAGAGGAACCTCCTAACAATGCGAGCCGTGTCCAGAAGTACCGCTCTCTGAATCAAGCCCTTGATCCAGCCGCCCAACGAGAGCCTCCTTAGATGTTGGTCGAGGCTCTTGGCAATTAAGCCATTGGCTGATACGACTATCGGCACAATGATCGCTGAATCCACATCCCACATGTCGACAACCTCGCGAGCCAAGTCAAGATACTTGATTTGTTTAACTTTCTCGGCTTTCACGAGGTTCCCGTCATGTGGGACTGTTATGTCAATAATCATTGCGCGCCGCTCTATACGATCCATCACCACTATGTCAGGCTTATTGGCAACAATAGTCCTGTCAGTGATGATGGATCGATCCCAGTACAATGTGATATGTCCATTTTCGAGAACTGGGTCGGGCACATACCTGTAGTACGGCACCTCCGATTCCACTAGGTTGTATTTCAGAGCAAGTTGCTGATGGATAATCCTGGCTACAAGGTTGTGTCTATGCAAGTATTCTTCGTTAGCTAGACGAGGACACCCGGAGATAATGTGTCGGATTGATTCTCCCGGACGGTGGCATGCCCGACAAATGTCAACCGTGCCATCCTTCACAATAAATCTCCGGTAATTGTTCGTCATGATAACTTCATCCATAATTGCACAGACAAAACCTTCGGTTTCCCCAAAGAGGTCACCGTTACGCAGCCAGGCTACGGACGCTAGCAGATCTACATCGGGTCCATGTAGGGCCCGGAAAAAGCGTCCGTGAAGCTCCTTACTCTGCCATACCTCCCTGCGATCGTTAGTGTCAAGCACTACAGGCTTTATTATTATTATTAAATACAAAATAATATGGTTTAAAAGCGATATTATTATTGAATACTATACCCTAAGTCTGTAATTCAGATAATTAATGTAAACAACTGGGGAAAAAAATCGTAATGTTAACTCCCAAAAACAAAAAAAAAAAAAAACGAAAATAAATAATTAACGGTTCCATTTTCTTTTAAGTAGGTACTGATTTTAGAAATAATAATTCATACCATAATTAATTTCATAAATTTTCTGTTTTAAACAGATATTTTTTTTTTGAAGATGAAAACTAAATAATAATAACTTAAACAAATATCAGGTGCGTGGCACTCGCAACCGGCGTGCGTGTATGACCACACACAAAAAACGAAACAAAACGTAATGAACGTAACAATACAAACAAACATAACAAACGTAGCAAAAGAAGTTTGTAAGGGGCGTAGCAGGTGGCGCTCTATAGTTTCTGCCTACCCCCATGGGACGAAAGCATGAGTTTATGTATGTATGTTTGTTCAACAACACAAATATAACAACTTTCATTCATAGATTCATTATTGTAAGTAGCATTTGTTGCCACATGTTGGACGAAAACGGCTGTAAACTGTTCCGAGTGCAAATCGATTTTGGGAGGCCTACGACTAACAGTGGACATATGTAAGTGCTGATTATGACGGTCATATGCCGTGTCTCCGACACACTACACAAAACATTGTTTGGCAACGGTTTTTTTTTTTTTTTGTATAGTTCTTAAAGTTAATTTGATTTCATTTTATAGATGACTAGCTTATGCCTGCGGCTCTGCCCGTGTGGATGTCGGTTATCGCGTAAAAAGTAGCCTATGTCCTTCTCCATATCACAGGCTATATTGTATGTAATGTTAGTATTTACTAAGTTAGAGGATAGGCGCATTTATCGCATTGGGTAATCCTGTAATGGTAGATGTAAGAAGATAAATAAATAAATAAATATTTCTGCCAAATATCATGACGATCGGTTCAGCGGTTTAGGCGTGAAAACGTAACATACATACAGACAGACAGACAGACAGATAGACAGACAGACAGAGTTACTTTCACATTTATAATATTAGTATGGACTAGCTTATGCCCGCGGCTCTGCCCGTGTGGATGTCGGTTATCGCGTAAAAAGTAGCCTATGTCCTTCTCCATATCCCAGGCTATATTTCTGCTAAATATGACGATCAGTTCTCAGCGGTTTAGGCGTGAAAACGTAACAGACAGACAGAGTTACTTTTTCATTTATGATATTAAAAAAAAATAAAAAATGTTTTGCACCACTGTTGTTCTTCACGTTACTTTGTTTATATAAATTATCTGAATTAGAGACTTGGGGTATAGTTATAATTATCTAATGGTAAATCTAAGATAAATTCTCCCGTTATTGTGCTTTCTGAAGCACGGTGGGTCTCGATATGTAATGGATGGTCACCCATCCACCAACCGACCACGACAAGCGTAGCTTAATCTTCAACCGACCCGTGTGTGCATTATTTAGCCACGAGCTAATCTTACAAAACAATTAGGTACATTACAATTTTCGCATTGCCAGTAGGTAGGATTTTGACCCATCACCAGTGTGTACTCGTAACTCAAAATCAAAGCATTTATTTCAAATAAACCAATTACAGGCACTTTTTAATTGTCAAGGGGTCGGTCAGTCAGAAAGATGAAGCTAGATGCCCATTCCAAAGCGTAGTAGGTTCGTATGAAGAAGAACGGGCATGAAACTCCATGGACACTCTTTTAAAATAAAATATTGTTTCAACATATTGGTTATATCTTTTATGTTGAAATTATACACTATCTACCTATTAACACTGTTATTTGAAAATATTGTAAAAGTCAGTTATTTTTATTAAAAGAGTAACCATGGAGTTTCTTGCCAGCTCTTCTCCATAGGAAACGGCTAATTGGAACCGTGCACCTAGCTTCTGACGTTACATAAGTGCCCGTGTAGGTTTATGTGAAATAAAATATTTTTATTTTGATTTTATACTTGTGAGAACAATGTAGAAAGACGTGCATGTTAGAAGCGTCCGTAATAAAAACAAAACCGCAATCAAAAATTAAAATAAGCCATGGTAGCTAAGAGATGACCAGTCCCAACTGACGGCGCCCGTTCACGAACATGACGCATGGTTCAGCACCATTCAGCTCAACTATTTTGAAGGGAACTTCACTCACAATCCGAGAGTTTTGAAGGATATTGTTAACACATTGCTTTATATTATAAAGTAATCAAACCTATTACGAGTAAGCTTATAGGTTTGAAAGATTCGTCTGATTAGCAACGTTAATAACGCAATGAATGTTGGTGAACTATCAAAATGAAACCATTTGCGATCAATTGTTAATTTATTCGTGTTACACAATTACCCCGTTGGTAGATTCCTTAAACACACATATCAACTCGGAATGGGATCGTCACCGTATCGTCTTTCGCCTCGCCGTCAAACATGCGTCAACCTAACGTAAGCACGTAACTAAAGCGGACCAGCAGCTGCGATACGTCGACTCGGCTACAGCTAGGCGCCGCCGCGCTTACGGCTCGCTGACCGCTGCTGGTTGACCTGGCTGGTACCAGATCAGTTTGAATACGAACGCGGGAGGGGTGAGAGGGACAGGGGTAGACGAAGAGACACAAGCGCGGCGACGGAGAGGCGTAAGCGCGGGGACGAGGAGCCGTAAGCACGGGGACCGCTGGTTGACTACGCGCTACACCGCGGTTCGTGAGCTTGTCCCGAGGCGAATCGTTTACGTTACGATTTCGATTAGTGTGCTTTTCAGTAGGGAATTTCATCCAAAGAATACTAAACAGCTTGAATTGATACGGTTACGATCCGTTTCCGAGTTGATATGTGTGCTATGACCTAACCTTCGATTCGAGAAAATATTTTCTAAGCAATCCAAAATTTAACCTAGACTAAGTTTACAGACTAACAAAATAGTTGAAAAGCTAAAAACTTCCCCTCAAACCGTACGAGGTCTGAATTCTGTGTAAATTCATGAATTCTTATCAAGTACTTGCTTCAGCGGTTGGTTTTCAAAGCATATTTTCTATTGTTTGGCGCAAAAGGTACTGTGTTTCCGTTAGATGTCTGTTAGTTTGCACCTTTTCTGTTAAAAGTCTGGCATTGATGTTGAATTGCAGTGTGAATTTAAAGATTTTGTTTTTCGAATTCCCTGAAATGTAAACATTTGTTTGGTCTTTAGATATAGTTCTCCAGACCGAATTTTGGCCATCGCAGCCAATCTCAACGGAAACTAGCCATCTATGCCGGAAATATTATAGTGCACAAATGTTTGCTCAGACACAGCTGCACTCACTCTTCCTTCATTCTTATAGTCCGATGGGACGGCAATCCGACACGACCTGAGAAATTCCTAATGTAAAAACCCAATATCACTTTGACCGACCTGGGAGTCGAACCCAGGACCCCATGCTCAGCAGTTGCGCTTGTTACCACTAGACCAACGAGACATATACACCGGGGCATTTTAGTCGTCTTATAAAGACAGCCCACTTCATGCCTATCCAATGACTACTAATCATTTATATATAAAAAAAAAATATTTTTTTAGATTCTTTTTGTACAAATTAAATGGTAGTTCTCTTAATAGTTTTGGAATATGGTTTTAATTTTTTATGAACATAAGGTAGCTGTTTCTGTAGTGGAGAGTGCTGTTACAAAATTGGTTTTTTAACTTGGTGGGGTCCCTTTTTGTAAACCTATTGTTTTCGGCTACTGTGGAGACGAAGTGTGAATTTTTCCTAACAAATATGGCTATTTCTAAAATTTAAATAGAAGCAAGCGTTAAAATCTTTAACTTTTTTTAAATTGGTCTACAGCTCTCATATGGAGGTGCCCCAGTTATTGCTCTCAAGCATTTTTTTTGCGCTATGAAAGCTCGTTGAATTTTGATGACTCATCATTATTTCAGCCGAAAGACGACCACTCCTGGACATAGGCCACGCCCAAGCATCGCCACTTCGACCGGTTCTGAGCTTCTCGCATCCAGTGGATTCTTGTTGACTTCATCGGTCCACCTTGTGGGAGGCCTTTCAACGCTACGTCTCCCGGTACGCGGTCACCACTTCAGAATCTTTCGGCCCCATCGGCCATCTTTTCTGCGAACAATGCCCTCCCCACTGTCGCATAAGTTTTGCAGTTTTTCGGGTTATGTCGGTTACCTTGATTCTCCTGCAAATCTATTCATAATTCGATCACGTAGGGAAACACCAAGAATAGCTCCATTGCCATTTGGGTGACTTTTAGCCTTGCAATGAAGCCCTGGAGTATTATAGACAATTTGTGCGGTGTGCGTAGCATCAGTGTTTTGTTAAAGTGATAATCAGAATTAGGACAGCCTTTTATGCGCGCGGCCTAAGTGAAAATCCCTAAAGTAAACAATTTATTTTAAATAAAAACTAAATCAGAATATTACTCGAACATAATTTACAAAATTCAGGTCACCCACGCTACGCTAATAAAATGATAATGCCCTACTTCTACTCATAATTTTATTCAAACATTATTAGGAACATTTAGCTATAATTTTCTTAAGTACATTAATAATATCAGAGTATGTAATAATGAACAAGGAAGCCGGGAACTGGGATCGATGACACTTTCTTATGTAAATTAGATTTTGGATTACGTTTACGTTTACCTGAGTAATTTTGATAAATGGATCAAATTATGTTGAAGAACACAACTGGGTTGTCACAGTGGTCATTATGACCCGTTGGGACATAACTTCCTGAAAACAATACGGGAGGTAATTATACAAAAACAGTTGTGTTAGATCAGTCTTTTTTCGAGATTCCATGACAGGTGCCGTTGCCCCAGTCAGTCCAGTAATTTTTGACTATTCTTGAAAGATGACAAGACTTCTTCGTGACTATGTTTAATTTTGCAATTATATACAAACTATCAGAAATATGAAATCAAAATCAAACGTAATTCATTCAAATTAGGCTTCGAATCAGCACTTAAGACGAATTACCAAACTTAAGTGGCAGTGAGCAGGGCACATTGCTCGCAGAACAGATGGTCAATATGGCCGGAAGGTTCTGGAGCGGCGACCGTGTACCGTAGTATTGGAAGGCGTCCCACAAGGTAGACCGATGACCTGGTGAAGGCCGCTGGATACGGGAAGCACGAAACCGGTAGAAGTGAAGGCCTTTGTCCAGCAGTCAACGTTTTTCGGGTGCAATGATAATGATGATGCTGATACAAACTAAGTTAACTAAGTTTCGTTTATCCTAATCTCATAAAGGGTCACTTTACTCATAATATTAGGTACAAATTTTAGTATGAGAACAAACCTGAGTGGCAATTCTTGTGTTCTAAGAACTTTCGCATTCTAATGTCAGTCTCAATCCAGCAAAAACCCCTTTTAGAGATGAGATTGCGACTTGAATGGAAAGTTTTTTAAGTTCGAGAATTGGCCTTTAGAAATCGAGAATATTTTTTTGTAGGTTGACAATATACTCGGTAACTATGTGACGCCTACTTGGTTGCGATAGTTTTCCTTTTAACTTCGTTATGTATACTACTGCTGTGATTTTTTTTACATATTTAAGTACAACCATTTAGCTGGCAGGGGGGACACACTTAACTCTAACAAAAATTAGCACTTTAAAGCCTAATATTTCAGAAACGGATCTCTTAATCGAAAAATTGTTTTCACAAACATGCAAGATTTTTTAAAGACCCATCCAACACCACAGGAGAGGCGAAAAAAAAAAAAAAAACATTCCCACTTTATATGTACAGGAGGTACCCTAAATAACTATTTTTTTTCATGATTTTATTTTACCACTTTGTCGGCGTGATTGATATGTATATCTATGCCAAATTATAATTTTCTAGCACTAAGAGTCTCTGAGGTAAGCTGGGGACAGCCAGGCGGACAGACATGGCGAAACTAAAGGGTTTCTTGTTGACTATGGAACCCTAAAAAAGCTGTCCCATATATTCCTTTTCACATAAATCGACAAAATGTATGAGACAGATGGCTTTTATATGTAAGTTCAGGTGGAACGGTCATTGGACTCGTGTTTACTGTCCAGCAGTTTAGGTTCAATGTACTGCAAAAGGGTTTTCCTTAAAGTCTTAGTCTCCTAACTTCAGGTTGGTGATCCAAGTGAGGTTGATGACCTTAAGCCTTATGTAACGTACTTCACAAAATATTTCAGTGAAGGCGCTAACTAGGCAATTTTGCGTCAGCCACTAAATAGTGGCTAACCGAATAGTCTTATTAAGTCGTGTATTACCTTGAGTATACATATATAAACTCACGCTTTCTTCCCATGGGGGTAGGTAAAGACTTTAGAACCTGCTACGCTCCTTACATACTCCTTTTACTTCGTTTACATTCATACATCTGGTCATACACGCACGCCTGCTGCGAGTGCTATGCACCTGACCTTTCTGAAGAACATCACCAATTAGGTCTATGGTTATCACCAATTGGGTATGTTTTCCTAGGGCGTTTCCACTCAAATCTGTCTTGTAAATGTACCTTGAGTATATTTTTCCATAATAATAAAAAAATTAAAAATCCTCAACTAGGGAGCTCATGGCTTTCATCTCACCTGATGGTAAGTGATGATAAGGCCGAAGGTAGAAACGAACTGCACCCGGAATCTTCAACCACAGAGAAACTGGTTATCTTTCCTCTAACTGCTGTAACACATCAAATGCTGTTAACATTGTTGTTATGGCGATAGACTTAGATAGGATGGTGGTACCTAGCCAGGAGGACTTAGAACAAGCCCTACCATCAAAAAAACCTAGCAGAAAATTTTGCCCCTGCTGGGAATCGAACCCGGAACCTTTGGGTCTGAGACAGCCGGTGGTCTTAACTCTAGATCATAGAGGTGGAAAAGTAGCTAGCAGAATGCACACACTGGAACACAGATGCCGATTACTTTCTATGTTCTATGATAGGGGGTTTGGTTTCCGCACTTAGTCCTTAAGATGAACCATTGTGCATGCCATGGCGGCCGTCGGTGGTTATTCCAACTAGCCCACCTCCTTCCAGAAGCTAATTACGTCTCCTGGTCTGTTCAGAACATCGGTAAAGGATCTGGGTGCCCCGGTTTCTGTTCTAATCTGGGTGACGCCTGTGTATTCGAAGAGCACATTTGCAACGGTTTCTTCCGCCTCCATGCAGGCCCTGCACAAAGGGTTGTCCGTTATCCCTATTGTGTGGAAATGTTTGTTTAGCAAGCAGTGTCTCGTGATGGTCCCCGTCACCAGGCGCAGACCGTTCCTGTCCAGGTGTAAAAGGCGCCTGGTCAGCCTACCGTCCAAGGATGGCATAGCCTCCCTGGGCTGCCTGCAGCCCGGTGTCGAGGTCCATCAGTTCTCCGCTTGTGTGTGGGTGAAATTCTGTAGCCATGTGTGTATTTGGTTGACGGGGATGGCTTGATAGGCTCGGGTCCACAGACTGACGTGGTGGATTACTTTTTATAAAGGTCGATTTAGACCAAACTGGCGAAATGGCTAGTTCTGTCGTAACTCTTCTCAGCGGGGTAACTACGTAACACATGTATCCTATCGCAATTGGATTCATTTTGACAGTTTAATAATATTCATTGCGCTATTACCATTGCTGAACACACAATTTTTTCGAATATATGAAGCAATGGATTACCAATATCCTTCAAAATCATACAGATTTTGATTGATAGTGGAAATCCTATACAATGCGAGATCCGCTTGTACTGGCGAAGTGGAGATTTGTGGCTTGATTTGTAGCCGTGTGTACCTACTCTGGACGCTTTTATTTTTTTATTTTTACATCGTTCTCACATTTAGTTACAAATTCAACATTATAGATGTAACTAACATTTTTGTAACAATTTAATTTAAAAAAGTGTCCATGGAGTTTCTTGCCCGTTCTTCTTCATAGGTACCTACTACGCTTTGGAATGGGCATGTAGCTTAATTTTTCTTACTGATCGACTCCTTGACAATTCAAAAGTGCCTGTAAATGGTTTAATTGAAATAAATGATTTGAGTTTGAGTTTGAGTTTGTGTGTTGCGAAATTAAGGGTGCAGGTCTATTCATACTAAAATGTCAAAAATATTAAGAAAATAATGATCTTGTTCTAGTTCTAAAGATCATAATTATCGTTTGGTCTAAACCCACCTAAGAGAAATGAATAAAACAGTTGTCCAGAACCGGTGGTCAGTTACTGTGACCACGGTTGAGCGACTACTGGTCGCAACTGGTGGCCATTACTGGTTGCTTAGTCCGGGCACAACTGGTCACCGTGTTTGCGACCTCGCTAAAAGCTAAAATATGAAAGTATACATAGTAATATTATAGGGGTGTGTTAGCATTTTAATATAAAAAATGATTAATGTGCAAATTTCTCGACGGTCGGGGACCAAATTGGTTTTAATGAGATTTTTTATATTATTCTCAAAAAAACGATATTGCTTTATTAGTCCGCTATGATAATGTTTGGACGTTCAAAGAATGAAAATTGGAGGAGTAGGTACGTAGTGATTTTGTTTGCCTAATTTTAATATAGTAGACAATCTCGATTTTGAATGAAATGATTAGGTTTTATGAGTTCATTATTTGAAAATATTGTTCTTTGCTTAGCTGTGTTAATATTTTAGTAGATTGTTATACAAAGGATAAAAGGGACCTATTTAGGCACGAGATGGTTTGTTAATAGTTTGAAAGCCTAAATAGGTTTTTCACCCGAGGTAAAGACTTTTAGGTAGATTTCTTCAGATAAAATCTAATCAACAATTCAACACAAACTTAATGGTATTGTTACCAAATAATTACAAATTAAGTTTAATGTTGTTAAATAACAAAACAAAAAAAAGTTAATTGTTATTAATTATTTTAATTATGTATGTTTAAAAAAAACTCAAAAAAATAACTCAGGGCATTTATTTCAAATAAACCAATTACAGGCATTTTTGAATTGTCAAGGGGTCGGTCAGTCAGAAAGATGCCCATTCCAAAGCGTAGTAGGTTCCTATGGAGAAGAACAGACAAGAAACTCCACGGACACTCTTTTAAAACAAATTATTGTTACAAAATATGAGTTACATCATTTATGTTGAAGTTATACATGTGAGAACAATGTAGAAAGACGTGCACGTTAGAAGCGTCCGTAATAGAAACAATTCAAAAATTAAAATACGCCGTGGCAGCTAAGAGATGACCAGTCCCAACTAACGGCGCCCATTCACGAACATGACGCATGGATCAGCACCATTTAGCTCAACCATTTTGAAGGAAACTTAATGATCCAACACACACGCCACCACCAGCGAGACATTTGAGTGAGCATGACATACTCTCAGCCGCCAGGGCACATTCAAGTCAATAAAAGACATATTACCCGATAAATGGTACCTCTATAGTACATAGTACTCACACCTGTGCTATGCAATTATATAATTCAAGGAGTTTGAGTTTATACAATGCAAAAATGCAAAAATAGTCTTAACCACTCCACGTATTCTATATTATATATTAGTTTAAAATATATAATGTATGTAGAATACGTGGTTTCAATTAATGTGATAACTGCCACACTGTATAAATACCTACAAATGAACTCACTGGAGATCGGCTAGACCGATTTGGCTATTTTTTGTTTTAAAATGTTCGAAATGGTCGGAGGTTTTTATGGTCAGGAAATATAGAAAAGTTTCCCGAAAAAAAAAATCTAAATCGGGAAAACTGAACGTCCTTTCTTTTATGAGATTTGAGTATCAATGATTGAAATTTGGACAGGACAACATCTGTCGGGTCAGTTAGTTATAAATAACAATCCTAAAACCCAATTTAATTAATTTACCCATCAACAATCAAGAAGTTTGAAATAGAATATCTCATTATAGAAGCTAAAGGTGTGAGTATTTGAAACACATAGGTACATAATATTGGATACATAAAATCGACAATCATTGCTCGAATAAATTTCGGAATAACACCGGTTGCCAGAGCGGGTTGCGCTGAAAATGGACGCTCCATTCTTCTAATGGCCAACCTTTTCTTATAGGTGCTAAGTTATAAACTGTAGCGGGGAGGCTTAAAAATATATTGAGCAACTTTTTATTTTTTTGCCCTCATTTTTTGGTGATTTCTTTTATTTTAGATTGAAAATACAGAAAATAAGCATTTTACGTTGTACTTCACAAGATTAAACAGTAGTTTTAAATTGTTAAGTTTGATTGTAATCCTTAAGGGCAAAAAAACCTCAAATGGCTTAGCATGATCCTCCGTTATGTCGAAAATACTGCAGCATTAATTTTGAAATAAATATATGGTAAAGTTGAGGATTAATGTTAAGTACTATGTTAGTCGAAAACACGATTCCATAAACTTTTCTCGATAGAAAAAAAATCCAAAGTTACCTCCAAACCGAACAATAAACCGCTGGTATTCAAAAAATACTTCAAATTAGATAATGAAACTTTGCATATTAACTGAACTAACTATAAAGTAGGTCTTATGTTATTTACTTTTTTTAAATGACCATTATTTTCACCGTAAAACGAAATTACCTAAACCTTCGGTGCCTACGAGCCTTTTCCCTGCCGCCCTGTCTCGCTTGCTCGCGTGACCGGTAGCAATAGTGTGCGAGCGAGATACAAAGTGAGGTTGCGCTGAGGTTGTATAATCGTAGACTCTTAAAATGGAAAATAGTGGCCACTAAGCTCCGTTTTAAGGATAATAATAAAACATAAGAACGTAAATGCACTCGGTACCCTCTTAATTATAGAGAAATCTCTTAGTCTCTAAATAAGGATATTTAATAAACTACCAAAATCGTATAGCGAACTTCCAATCAATCGATTAAAAACAGCGTTATTCAAATTACTTATAGAAAAATCATTCTATTCTGTGAAGGAGTATTTAGACTTTAAAGACAGACACTGACATGTTACTATTACAATTTGACAAATACTTGACATTTAAATTTAATAACTATGATTTAGGTAACAATTTTATTTTATTAGCTGCATTTATTTAATTCATGTACTTAATCAATAATTTTGCATGCTAGTTTTAGCGAATTGTTTTAGAAACTTTAAAAAAACCTGCCCATCTTTAATGTACTACAATTCTTGCAAATAAAAAGTTCATTTCATTTCATTAAAATATATGAATTATAGAGGTATCTTCGATGCAGTTCTCTCATGGGAGAAGTAAATTTACTGTAAAGGTGCTGTTGAAAACTCTTACGTCAATCAAAAACCAAACGCCCCGGTACTAAAGCTACTGCAGGTACAGATGCAGGCATGACCTTTAGCAAGTGTCAAGCTAGTGTGTAGTTAATTCTTTCACTGAAAACATCCAGACGTAACCCTAAGAAGTGCAGTGTTTATTTTAATTTCAATTGTATAATGTTACATTTTAAATTTTCAACACAATGTACCCATATTGTTATGAAATAAATTACTTATGACTTACTTATGACTCACGCAGTGTTTAAAAAATTGGTTGTCCGTAAAGTTGGTTTACGGACGATAGTTTAACGTTACAACGTCATAACAAAACATTGATGCGGCGCAAGCGTACGATGAGCGTACCGGGACAATGAGCATAACGGGACAGTGAGTCATCCTTTTTCGTACATGCAGCCGGCGTTCATCGATTTATTAGACGTTGTCTCGTCAAAAAAAAAAAAAAAAACAACACGAATGACTAACTGTCACTTTAGGTTTTCAGCCCCATTACCAATCCTGTTGACTAAGTAATCTTTTGAGCACGGTATCAAATATTTTCGTTTAACTCGTGCCGATTTGCGCAGAGATTTTAGAATAAATCGATGAACGCCGGCTGTATGCACGAAAAAGGATGATTCATTGTCCCGTTGCGCTCATTGTCCCGTTACGGTCATTGTCCCGTTATGCTCATTGTACGTTTGCGCCGCATTAATGTTTTGTTATGACGTTGTCACGTTAAACTATCGTCCGTAAACCAACCTTACAGACAACCTATTTTTTTCATGTCTTGTTTTTCTTCTTCTCTAGAATGTTCTTCAACGAAGGTAGTTTATATTCAGAAAAGAGATTTATTTGGCCTACACTTTCAGAAAATTTGTCATTCGCCTCACTCGCTTGTCGATTCTCCCTTGTCCAATCGCCTAGACAATCCAGCAAGTCATGTGACGCGACCCTTGCGGTGGCTTTTACTTAGAACCGCTCCACATTAGGACGACAACTGACAGTGCTGATGGTTGCCCCGTATCCTCGGTGAGAGGGACATACATGCGAACCGATGCGATGTGAAGTAAATAGGATTTCAAGAGACTCTGTGTGACACAAGTACACAACTAAAGCAAAGTAGGCGTACATTTTTTTTTTTTGTGAATGGCTTCTCGTTTTGACTTAGAGAGGTCGTGAGTACTTAACCGGTTAATCCTGCTTAAGCGAACTCAAAGCCTCCAGCCAGGGCCGAATTTCTTAAATTACTAAGTAACTTCACGCTAAGGGTACCCCCTTTGGGGTACGGACCTCGGCTTAGGGCGTCGCTGTTGGAGGACAGCAAGATGTCACAGGGTGGAACAGGTCTGGATAATTATTATTATGGGGGCATTTAAAGCTATAGGCTCTGTTATGGCACGGGCTGGCACTTCGTCGAGTAAGGGTCGAGGGGTAGGCGTACATGCAACCCAAAGCATTTTTAAAGGTGTTGCTTTGCGTTGTGTCTCGTCTTTGATTTATATTTTGCGACTGTAGGTGATATTGAGTTAAATTTATTTTGAACCAGCAACCCGTCTCAGTTTCGCACGGGTGCAATGTAGCTACCTACTGCTGTAGGCTCACTCAGGTGCTGACCACATGGTTGCTTCGGTGAGTACCTGAACAAGATTGAACGACAGGCCACGCCAAATTGACACACTTGCGGAGGTGGCTTAGATTCTGCATAGTACACGCTCGAAGGCGTAGTTTAGTATCGCCTCGCATTGTTGCGTAGGACAATGAGTTAGGACCCAGACACTCCAGACAGTACCAGTCAACTAACTCTTTGAATTATCTGTACACTCTTTATAATTTACTACGCAACCCATCCAATTTGGATGTAAACTAACAACATTATCTTTATTTGTTTGACCTTGGCACGCTCTTTAAGAATTTAAGTTTTAAAAGCCATTTTTTCTTTTCGGGGCAAAAATATAATTGTATAGAGGTTTGGGGAATAGTTCACTCATCCTTCATAGAAAACGGAGGATCCTCTGATCAGACGGGTGTTGTATCTGGTGGGCTACTGCCCGACGGTTGATGTCGGGATGTTGTATGCGGTAAACTTTGCTTGCGCGTACCAGGATTTGTGTGACGTCAGGTCTTTGATGTGGCGTTGTAGATCGCCGCAATGACTCGTGTCACCAGTTCCTATATATTATAATAATGATTCGTTTATCCGTAATTGTAATGCTTAATGTTCCAATCTAAAAATAATTTTGATGATAATGCTATGCAGTTGCCGTACCTAATATATTTAAAAAACCGATTTTCAATCAAAATAAATTGTTGAAAAATAAACCTATTTACATATATCAGATGTCACTGCAAGAGACAGGTCTATGAATAAACGCTCCTTTCGAAACATAAAGAAATAAACTTAATTAATAACATTCTCTTTTCAAAGCGTTACATTTAATTTGCTAACATGCTGCAAACGACCCGTGACATCAAAGGCGCGACGATGCAAGATACCTCCATTTTCAATATGGCGCCGTCACTGTACCACTTAAAGTAATTGAAAAATTCTTCACACTCTGTATGTCTTCGCTTATTTATTTTGTGACCAGATTTTTCGTGGGGACAATGGACTTTTTTGTAGACGTGGGGCGATGGACGATGGGGCGTATGCTTCGCGGATGACACGCGGATATGGCGCGGATTATCCGCGCAAGTATTGTGGACGTTTTGTGTATTTTGTTAGGACAATTTCGTATTCGATAATGTTTCGTCTAAAACACTTTTAACCATGATTGAACTAAGTACTCGTACTTTTTAACCACCAATCCGCATTGAGAAAGCATGGTCATCAATGAGTATAGCATGGGTATTTGCCCAGCATTGGACAAAATACTACGCTGGTATTTATTACACGACATGAAATCAATTTCAATTTCTTCCAATTTGTCTAACAAAACTTAAACATCTATCGGGCTATATGTACTGTTGGTCATAGCTGTATAGAGCTGTATACGAGAGGCGGATGGAACGGAGACAAATCCGATGACAGATCATGCCATTTCCGCGTCACCTACATGTCTCATCCGTCCCACGCCCGCGAGTTATGTACGTGGAATATAATAACGTTACAGCGGGCGTAAAATACATTTTTGACGAAGCTGAGAGTCACTTCTTCTTCCCTTCTTTATAAAAAAGAAGTACTCGACCATATTTGGACGATTGCTTAACGGTGAAATTAAAGGGCAAAGTTCCAACCTTTTCTAACGTTTTTTTTTTTTTACGAAAATAAGTATTAAATTAACTTTAAATACCCCCACACCTCTGTACCGTTGCAAGCACACTTATGCTCTCTCAATTTTTTGCGTGCGTTACTTTGAGTACTGCAGCAAGCAGCGATTTTTCAAACTAAAAATTAAAATCGTATCCCAACAATTACATAACTTTGTGCAATGTTACTCATACTTAGTTATATAGAATGTGAGATGATGGCTTCGTGATGGATTTTTTTACAAAACAGCTTGTATATTTAGAAGCAATTTTATTACGCCTTGATACTTCGAGTGCTGTATTTAAATTAGCTAAATATTATGAAATATTTTTTTGTCGTGATAACGTCTTAAGGTGATAGCACACATATCAACTCGGAAACGGATCGTAACCGTATCAACTCAAGCCGTTTACTATTCTTTGCATGAAACTCCCTACTGAAAAGCACACTAATCGGAATCGTAACGTAAACGATTCGCCTCGGAACAAGCTCACAAACCGCGGTGTGCACGTGTGGCATGTGGTCAACCAGCGGTCCCCGTGCTTACGGCTCGTCGTCCCCGCGCTTACGCCTCTCCGTCGCCGTGCTTGCGTCTCTTCGTCCACCCTTGTCCCTCTCACCCCTTCCGCGTTCAGATTCAAACTAATCTGGTGCCAGCCAGGTCAACCAGCAGCGGTCAGCGAGCCGTAAGCGCGGCGTCGTCTAGCTGTAGCCGAGTCGACGTATCGGAGCTGCTGGTCCACTTTGGTTACGTGCTTACGTTAGGTTGACGCCTGTTTGACGGCGAGGCGAAAGGTGATACGGTGATGATCCCTTTCCGAGTTGATATGTGTACCTTTATAAATCGATGAACGCCGGCTGCACGCACGAAAAAGCATGGCTCATTATTACGTAAAATTATCGTCCGTAAACCGACATTACAGACAACCATTTTCTTTTTTTTGTATTTTTGCATGCTCTCATCCTTAAACATAGTTATTCTTTTTTCTTTATGTGAGAGTGAATCTAAAAATAAAATAATTAATTATTATTCTATTTATTTTTGGCATAAAAAATTTGTGTAATGAAAATGGGAGAAAGCGCTGACTATTGACATACAGGTTTTTACCTAGTTTTGGCTTCTTATAACTCTGTAACTCATATTATGTGAATAAGATTATTATTATTATAAATAACTACCTATATTTGGTCTATTGATGGAAGTATTATTTTATAATACGAGTAGGTATGCATTTTATTACTCAAAGCAATAAACTTTTAATAAAAGTTATAATCCAAGTTTATAGTTTAATTCTAGTTTATAGGCTATTCTTAAGGATCTTTCACAATAAAATGGTACAGAAGTTTTTATTGAAAGCAGTTTCCTATGGAATTGCTGAAAGGCGATTGTGAACTAATTATCTGAACGAACCTCGGCTTGTAATTAAGATTTCAATCTTGTTTTTCGTCTTCTTCTTTTTGTTTCGACAGTACAGCCCGATGCTAACTTTTTGGCGACTCTGAACATGAGGCGAGTCGCTGCGCAGTAACAAATTCACGTGTTAGCGGGGGTGAGGGGTGCGGTACTGCGCAGCGAGTAGTGCACTTCAGAGCCACCATAAAGTTTGATTCGTACGTCATCATCGTCTCATCTAATGTTTGAGCCCAGTTGGTAACCACGTATATTGCAGCGTCAGAGGCGTTGTTCAGATCGTCAAGGGTGCAGGTGGACGGATAATTGGGACACTCTAGCGGATGGGACAGTCTGTTCAGGAGCACCGCATTCGAACTGGATATTGTATGAATGGATAATGACCCATTTCGCTCATTTCTTTGCAGCGAAAAGAAGAAGCAACGGTTTAAGGATTGTTTATTTGTTTACGTGAGCCAAGGGTAGAAATATTAGGATTAGACATTTTATGAAGGAAATACTTACAGGAATTTTGCTCCATTTGACTTTATACGATTAAAAATATTTATTTCTCATAAGAATACAGACACACTACAGATTGTACTTCGGAGAGTGTGCCCATGAACTCCACGACCTCATTCCACCGGCCCCCTTCTACCATCGGACATCTAGACGCACTGCAAGTTACCACCCCTACCTAGTTGATATTCCACCAACTCGCACTAAGCGTTTTCAAACGTCTTTTATAATGCGCGCAGCAAAGGAGTGGAACTCTCTGCCTGCGTCTGTGTTTCCGAACACATACAACCCTAATCTATTGAAAGTGAGAGTGAACAGGCTTCTTCTGGGTAAGCTCACTCCATCGTAGACTTTGTCTCTGTCATCCAGACCTAGACTAAAGTCAAGAGCAAACTCATAGTAGAATAAAAAATAAAAAAAATAAAAATTACAAATTCATTTACAGAGAAAACATAAATTGGTTTTAACAATATGTGCCATCAAGCGTAGCTTAAAAAAAAAATTGCTACACATAATACGTATCTTAAAACGAATAATAAACTTAAAAAAACATTTATTTTAATACATTTCTCAGACTCTGTTAAAATGTGATCACAGATGTCTGCCCACCTCGGGCATTTACAAAAACAAGGGTATCGGCTAAAATCTGATGCTGCAATTGGTTCATGGTTACTATAGCGACCAAGCACTGCAAGCAAGAATAGTCCATATGGTGGTCCGATTCGGATGTTCCCCATAGTAGGTACAACTCTGCCTAACCCTTCTGGTATAACAGGCGTGAAGTTATGTTTATGTCTTTAATAAATATTTCAGTAGGTTGTAGAAGATTTAAAATTTTATTCTACTAATAGATTATGTAATGAAATGGCCCATAAATTAGTTCTTAGGCTTTGATAATGTTTAATTATTATTTATTGTCGTAAGATTTTGCTGAGAACATTTTATTTTAGATCGTTTTCTTTGAAGCGTGCTTTCTATATTAATTATAAAAGTTTGTCAAAATAAAATGAATATTTTTGGTGAAGACTAGCTGCTATTCGCGGCTTCGCCCGCCTGTTTTTTTTTTCTAAAATATAGCCTAAATTACTCCTTATAACATCAGCTATCTGTCAGTGAAAGTCTCGTCAAGTTCAGCCTTTCCGATTTGAGATTAGCGGGAACAAACAGACAGACAGACATAAGGACTGCCAAAAAAATGTATTGTTACAAATACCGTAAACAGGATAAATTTTTAACCAGTGCGCCATTTTTTTTTGGTCCACTTGAAATCAGCAAAATATGGATACAATCTATTCATAATAATATCAATGGGCGAGCGCATAGCTGATAGGTATCAGTGCAGTACAGCTGAGCGCCGCCGAAGGCGCGTTGCGCGACGAGTATCCATTATACCAGCAGTGCTATTCTGTAACCATCTCACCGTGAAAACTTTTTCACGGTGAGAATAGCACTGCAGTTTCAAGGTAAACGTCTTTCGTTAACGATAACTTAATTGTTTTGTACTAAGACATATCAAAATAAGAAATAGGTGTATAACAAAACACGTTTAAGTATAATCTGTCAAAATTGGCGCACTGATTATAAACTTTCCTGTATAATGTATACTTGCATAAATCGTCGCCATAGTAGTGAAGAGAGCTATTCCACACTAAACTGGTTCCAAGATAAAGATAAATCAAAAATTCACCGCTTGATTTTTTGTTCCTAGTTTCATTTAACTCCTTTCACGTCTGAATGAAAAACCAAACCTCTAGTTGAGCTATCACTTAGATCTCTTCACCACTAGAATCTTCGTTTAACGACGAGTATGGTAGTGTTCATAACTCAATTCGGTCAATAGTGTGGCTTAGCTCTCTTCACCACTAATGCGACGAAATATATTTAGTAAAAACCTGTTATTTTGATATTACAAACAGACACATCAATTTTATTTCTTTGTAAAAATTGTGTAAAGTAAGATCTTGCTGTGGACGTTTTGTTTTAGAAGTAAATAGTTTTCTTTGAAACGTGTTCTCTAAGTAAATTATAATTATAATTTGTCGAAACAAAATGAAAACAATGTTTTATTTATTTTTAGTGAAGATACAAGCCAAGGTAATAAATAAGCTTGGCAGCAGCACTTCTTTGCTTACAAAAAGTTTATTTAACTCTGCTAATATAATTTTGAACAACACTGTAAAATAATTAAATTGTTTATTTATTTATTTAAACTTCATGTACAATAGTGGTACATAGGCGGACTTAATGCCACAAGGCATTTTTTACCAGTCAACCTTTGGGTTAAATATAAAAACAGTGGTAGGGTACAAAAATAATGACTAAAATACTAACTTCTTGATTAAGAGAATTTATATAGTTTTATTGATACTAATACACATATACAAATAAAATAAACTAATAGATATTTTAACAAATACCACCTAATAATAATTACTATGACTAGACTATCATTTCAGAGTTATTTAGTCTGACTTAAGTAGTGGTTACGAACTTTTCTTTTAAAAGTAAAGGAGATGACCAGTTCCTGCCTTCGAGTTCGGGAACATTTGTGCAGGATTACCGTTTTCACACTAAAATTTAAAAATGAAAATCTTAATTTATCATTATTATATTATTCCGAATAAAGGCCAGGTTAAAATCATAAGAATACAGTATTTTAATTTGCTTCCGCTTATCTCTTTTATGCATTTCCTGCTGTTGACGTTCCATTGTACCTATAATCATCCGGTAACCATAATAACCTACACATAGTTTAATGAGCTATTTTCGATCAAATGAATTTTAATGACAAAGGAATATTATGTATATTTTGTTTGTAATTAATTAATTTACTGACACGCCTACAGGTTAGGTTTTTATTGACACGTGTGTGTAATTCTATGATCGAACACCATTTTTCTTTTTTAAATAATCACTACGGGTAAAGGAGCGTCATTTCTTTCACAATGGATCTGACATTAGTGGCGGACACCTGTGTAGAGATGGCCAGCAATCTGTTTCATAACATCGATAATTCAATCGATTCGAGTCAAAGCATGAAAAATCAATTCACAAAAAATTCAAATAGATTTTTGGATTGATATTTTATTTTACCGTTTTATCTGTTTAATTAATAATACGAGTAAGTAAATAGTTTATATTTATGTATTAATGTATTAAGCTATTTTTAACCGACTTCTAAAAAAGGAGGAGTTCATAATCCGGATGTTTGTATTTTTTTAAATGTTTGTTCGCACATAACTCCGTCGCTTGCAAACCGATTTGAAAAATGTTTTTTTTTTTTTTTTTTGGAAAATGTGTATTTCCCAAATGGTCCCATCACAAGGAGACCAGGATCTGATGATGGCATCCCAGAGAAAAAAAAAACAATACGGAAGAAAGGACATTTGGGTAGGCCACATAAATAACTCAAACTGCCAGACGATGACAAAAACTAACAGAACAGAAAGAATAATAAAAAAATGACCCACATAGTGAAAAAGCCTGCCCTTTTGGGCGAATAAAAAAAATCATTAATGAAAGAAAAAAAATGGCATTTGACACGTATATTTATTATTTATTTATTTATTTAATACTTTAAGCACAAAAAAAAAATGTACAGAGGCGGATTTAATGCCATAGGCATTTTCAACCAGTCAACCCTTGGGTGATGCAGAGACATACGGTAGTAGGTGCAATAGCGAAAATTGAGGAATAAATATTCATATAAATATAAAGATATACATAAACCTATTACAAACTATAAGCTCTGAGAAAGTTCTCGAACGACTGACGCGTGGCGTTGGTTGTTGTTTATAAACACACTGCGCGCACCACGTTGGTTGGCGTGTTTACCCCGACCATCGGCAACACATCGATCTGGCCGAGCTGGATCGGGGTGGCGTGTGCGAGCATGTCGTCGCGTCGGATGTTCATAGTGCGATGAAACGCGACGCGTGTTGAGTCGAATCAAATTGTATTGTTTTCTATGACCAGACTACCACACTATGAACATCCGACGCGACGATGTCGTCGCGTCGCGTCGCGGTTTAATCATGTGTTTCTGCCTTTACGCTCTTACTGCCTATTAATGTCATTGTATACTGAAGTAATATAACATAAGTGTAAAATATGTTTCTACGGATGGTCAGAGTTATCTACGAAAAAAACTGAATTAAATCTCAGTATGCATGAAAAAATTAAGTATCGATTTATCGATCTTAGATCACCATAATCACATCCCTACTTGGCGTCCCCTTTCATTCACGTCAAGTTTTTGACATAGAGGTCCAGTAACCAGATCATAAAATTCCAAAAAAAAAAAAAAACACGTCAGGTTTCATTGTAGTATTTGTAGTTCTGTTGTGTTCTGTGCGATTGTTTGTTTTGTTGTGTTTTGCTGTACTATCAGTACTGTTCAGTTAAATGGATATTATGATGAGGTGCCTAAACTGTGGCATATCCGTAAGGCGCGTTCAAAAGCATATTATGTCAACGCTAAGCAAGAGAGATCCCTGTAAGAGAGACTTATCTCGTTGGCTGAACAATCAGGTACATATTATGTTACTACAATTAAATAATATTATTTAGCAACAAGATAGCTATAGTCTGGTAGGTAGTTCGATCACATGTGAGCCAGCAAAACTTAACAAAGCAGCGTTTATTTCGTGGATGACCCAGGCCTATGAATACTCAATCTATAGGTAATGTTTATTGCTACACATGGCTGGATAGGATAGTCACTATTTGTTCAAGTATACTCATACGTCTGTACTTTCATAGAATTTCAATTAAAAGGTATTTTAACTAAATGATATTTATATTTTTCAGATGCCTTTAGATGCATATATTTGTCACCCCTGTTTCAACTTATTGAATAGCGAACAGGCTGACAATGAGAGATTGCTAGGTCATATAATGGTCTGTCGTGGGTGTGGTCTCTATGTCACAGGACTGTGTTTCTATGTGATTCCTGCAGCCAATTACTACCTATTATTTCCGATGATAATTATCAGGTAAGATTGTTGATTATCTAATTGAAGGTATTAATGATAAAATAGTTAGTTGCATAGAGAATAACTTTTTAATATTCTGCTATTCATGATACGAAGCGCTGTTGGTGCATTAATTCTATGTGATGGGTAACAACTAACAACTATGCTGTATTTGTCATATTCAGTCTGTAGGTGGATGACCAATGATCAACATTATAGTGGCATTTAAAAATGTATATTAAAATAAGTCATTCTATTTTAGGATGTTGCAACAATCTATGCGTGTCGGGCCTGTTGGACTCGAGCGAATCGTCAGTTAATTCAGGATTCATCCAGCCAGCCATGCCCCATGAATCATCAACACCACTGTCTCCACCACCACCACCACCGCTGCCGCAGCCATGCATTTGCAGAGTTTGTCAAACACATTTTCTAATAAGTGGCACTTGTTACCACAAAATACTGTTCTTTTGTCTACATTCAATGCAAGACAGATAGAAGACATAATCAGTATAGCAAAATCGAATGTGGATGTTTTAGATTTTGATAATGCAGAAGAAATGCCAAATAATGTTTGCCATTATTGGACAGGTCTCACAGTCACAGAGTTTTTAGAACTATATAATAGTATACCTCCCAATTATGCTATGAAACCAAAACGTGCTTTAGCAATATATTTGATCAAATTAAGAACTGGTGACAGCAACAGACGACTTTCATCATTATTCAATTTACTTCAATCAACAGTACATATTCTTTTGAAAAATGTTACAATTTGTTTTAAAAATCAAGTACATTAAGTATATATATATTTTTTAATCAAGTATATTCATTATTTATCTTGTATATAATCAAGTTTTTGTAACTGAACAGACAGCTGTGCTGCTGGGGAGTTTGTTGCGCCACTTCAAGGGGTGAAGGGCGGGCGGTTTGGGGGACTGTCTTATGTATTTTTGACGTTCAAAAAGTGCTGATACTCAACCTAGTTTGCATTAATAAAAAAATAAAAATAAATTATTCAATCATTCAAATAATAGTTTTATTATTCAATGTAATCCTCATCCCTTCACTAATAATATAAAGCCTTATTTTTGTTTCCTGAGCCACGTAGAGCCTAGTTATTGTAGTCAATAGCTGACAGTAGCTCGTAATTGGGTTGGCTCGAACGTGGAGCTACCACGATCTTACAGAATACCAACGTCAAGTACCAACATTATGTTTCTGCGCTTCGAATGGTGAGTGAGAGAACTGATAGCCCAGGATTTGGTGTGGGAAAAGGGTGGCAACGCATCAGCAATAACCCTGGTGTTGTGGATGTCCATGGGCGACGTTGCTTGTTTAACATTAGGAGACTCGCATGCTCGTTTGCCCCTTGATGGAAAAAAAAAAACTAGCGCCTCGATGGCGTGTAGAATAGTAAAAAATCATTTATAAACTCGATAACCACAACGCCTAGCGCCATCTCTTATCAAAAAGCAGAGTTTTTTAGTGAAAACTTATCTTTATTTTTCTCAGTTTCCTTACCTTTTAGACTCGTGAAACTTTTTTATCTGTAAACTACAGAATATAACAATTCCAAAAATAAAACATTATTTGCTGCACATTGATGTTGATACCTAGGCAGGCGCCCATAGTCCCACTGGTCATGTCATTTGTTTTCAGCTTTTTTAATGCCAAAAGGTAGCGCGTTCCAGAGCTTTATAGTAGAGATAGCGTAAGAATTGATTTTTTTTTAAGAATGTAATAGTAATCCAGCTAATAGAGAAGAAGTATGGAAGAAAAGACATGCTGCACAAACCTTATTAAATTGAGATAAAGGCAGGACTATTTTCCTCACACATCCAAAATTGTATTAAAAGAGTCAAATGGACTATGTAAAAGCAAAGAAGTGCTGCTGCCAGGCTTGTATCTATATACATAAATGATGAATGATAAATGATTTTATATCTGTAACTCAGTTTTTATAAACACTTTTACATGTCAATCATATTTTAAAACTAGATGAGGTCGGCGTTTCGTATCTGACTACTCTGAGAAGAAAGGCCGAAACAAACTCAGAGGTCACAGTCTCTTTTAAAGTCCAGACATAATCTTGGTCAAATCATGTGAAGACCATGTAGATTGGTGTCTGAAATAGTCTTTTTAAGAAAGAACCACACAGCTTGAGTGGGCCTGTCCATTCAGTGCACGCATTTGTCAGTAATCGTGCAGCTCAACTCCGAACATAAGGAGCTCAACGATTCGACGAACAACACCAAAGAAAGGACATTTGGGCAGGCCGCATAAATTACTCAAACTGCCATACCATGATTAGAAAAAAAAACTGAGAAGAAAAAATAAAAATAAACAAAGACCCACGTAGTTTTCACATTCACAATAATTAAAATAATAACATTATACTTCACAAGTAAATATTCATGTCAATGTGTTCAGAGCAATCACAATAAAAAAAAGTTTCAATATGTAAAATTTGGAGCAGTTCATCAGCGGCTCACATACAATACATATATACAAATAAATAAAATTGAAGTGTCTGTTTGAAATACATTATGTGGTTAGCTAACGACCTCTACAATTGATCATATTATTCTTGCCTGAGCAACCGGCAGCAAGTTCATCATGCTCCCTTAGATGTCACTGCTTGCGGTAGCGTCGGGGGTCGGGTTGCCTCCTTCCCTCAAAATGATGAGGGGAGTAATGGCTGATCATTGCGTTATACTCGAGAACGGGTGCTGCTTGTGGTGACTGGTCGTCTTCTGACCATGGTTTCGTTATTGTTATTAATAATTAACTGTTTATTTATTTTACTTTGATGGTCCTAGTTTATCATTTCATCATCATCATCATTTCAGCTGAAAGACGTCCACTGCTGGACACAGGCCTTCCCCAAAGGGGGGATTTGCCATAATCGCCACGCCTGTCAGGCGGGTTGGCGATCGCAGTATGGTGTAAAAATGCATAGAGAACGCTGCTGCCTTTTCTCTAGTAAGTCCCTCAGTCGCCTTTTACGACACCCAAGGGAGGAAATGGGGTAGTGCTATTCTTTACGTCCAGCACCACACGGAACTTTTATCATTTATGTTACAGCTATATGAACATAATCCAGGATTGCATAATGTGAGCGGGCACGCTGTTTGTGCTAGGTGACTTTTATTTAGGTATATATTTTTCGTGGTATTTACTCGTATATTAGCGTGTGCTAGCTGAAATTATGGCAAATAATTTAATTTACTGTTCTGTTTCTTTTTATATTAATTACTTTGCAAACCTGCTATTGTATAGAATCAAGTTTATCTAACTGAACAGACAACTGTGGTGCTGAGGAATTTGTTGTGCCACTTCTTTTTCCTAGCTAAAGCACTAGGAATTGGTGGAAGTGGCGGGCATTTTGGGAGACTGTCTTATGTAATTTTGACGTTCGAAAAGAGCTGATTCTCAGCCTAATTTGACTAAATGACTCTAGATTTTGTTTTTAATGTTAAAATAACAGCTTTTAACTAAATTCATGTGATGAAAGTATAGATAACATCAAGTATAACATCAAGTACCTACTTACCTAGTATACATCATCGACGAATGACGAACTAAGCTAACCATCATACTAATTTTTAAAATTTTCGTTTATAGCTAATGGAAGATACCAATTTCTTACAAACATTGAATTACCCAATATTTCCTGTATTTCCTTATATAAATATAAAAAAGAAATCTTTTACCATTCCCAAGCTTAATTTTTTTCCCTATAAAGATTACATGGGCGGGCAATTTTATCGTTTGTACCATCGGTCCTCTCAAGGGTAGCGGGATTAACAGATTTTAATCTTAATATTGCTCTTAGACGACAATTTTAATAGCAAAGTTGAAAGGACTCGTAAAAGCTAGGTCGCGAAAGATAACAGGTAATTTTTTTATTGAGGGTAATTTATTTGATTTAGTAACGGTACCTTCGGTACCTAAGAAGCTTTCGAAAGGGCTTGTGGCTAAGAAATAACAGCCACATGGGTGGATCGACCGGGTAAAGCTACGCTTGCCGCAGTTGGTCCGTGGATGGGTGACCATCTTTACATACCAAGACTCCTCCGTGCCTCGGAAATCACGTTTAGCCGTTGGCCCTGGCTGTCATTCGTGGATCTTTGACAGTCGTTACGGTTCATCAGAAGCCCGAAAGTCTGGCAACTAGTCTTACCAAGGGGTATCGTATTACCCAGTACTAGGTTGTGGAGGTCAGATAGGCAGTCGCTCCATGTACAATACTGGTATTCAGCTTTATCCGGTTAGACTGGAAGCGGTACAAAACATATTTGGGAAAAGGCTAGGCGCTCTACAACCCAGTTACTGGGTAATGCGTTACCCATTGGTAAGACTAGTTATCGTCCCGTCATAAGCACACAACCTCTTTTTAGGGTTCCGTACAACAAAGAACCCTTATAGTTTCGCCATGTCAGTCTGTCTGTCTGTCTTTCCGCGGTTTAGCTCAGAAACTGTTAGCATTATAAAGCTGTAATTTGGCATGGGTATACATATTAGTCACGCCGACAGTGGTAAAAAAAAAAACTTATATTTTTTAGTGTGCCTCCCCTTTCCATTTAGGTAGGTCCAACTTCGAGAAAGAGGTCAATCGTCGAATCCGACTCGGCTGGGCAGCGTTCGGGAAGCTACGCAATATCTTCTCGTCCCACATACCGCAGTGTCTCAAGACGAAAGTCTTTGACCAGTGCGTGTTGCCAGTGATGACCTATGACACTGAAACGTCCTTATTAGAAGGCTAAAAGTCAATCAAAGGGTAATGGAGAGGGCTATGCTTGGAGTTTCCCTACGTGATCAAATCAGAAATGAAGAGATCCGCAGGAAAACCAAGATAACCGACATAGCTCGAAAAATTGCCAAACTTAAGTGGCAATGGGCAGGGCACATTACTCGCAGAATAGATGGCCGTTGGGGCTGAAAAGTTCTGGAGTGGCGACCGCGTACCGGAAGACGTAGCGTAGGAAGGCCTCCCACAAGGTGGACCGATGACCTTATGAACGCCTCAGGAATCCGCTGGATGCGGAAATCACAAAACCGGTCGAGGTGGCGGTGCTTGTGGTAGGCCTATGTCCAGTAGTGGACGTCTTTCGGCTGAAATTATGATGATGATGGTGCCTCCCCTACACGTAAAGTGATATGATAATTTTTTTCTCGTCTATCCCATGGTGTGGGGCAACGTTGGATAGGCCGTTCAACCATTTTTCGATTCAGGGATCCGTTTGCGAAATATTAAGCTTTAAAGTGCTAATTTTTGTCAGAGTCAAGTGTCCCCATAGCCAGCTAAATTATTGATTTTGGATATTATGTGAAATAATTCACTGCATATATGCTACATATATAACGAAGTTAAAAGGAAAACTATCACAGAAAATTAGGCTTTACAAGATAACGAGTAATAGTTAACCAACTTTCATTTGCAGTTGGAATGTATCGGAGTACTTGTATTTCAACTACAATGTTAAGTTTGTTCTTGGGATAAATTCGTCCCAACTACAGAACCCTTCATTATGCGTGGTCCGACACGGCCTCGGCCGGTTTTTATACAAGGTATGGTCGGAAGCGAAAATTCCGGGGATGTTTGGGATACTGTTGACTCTTTTTGCTATCAGGCGCTGCATGTAAAGAAGGCAGCGGAGACGAAGAGAGAGCATACCTCTCATTCCACTCACACCAGAAGAGCAGCCGGGCGTCAAAAGGGGGCTTAACGATATCCGGCCACCATAAGGAGGGGCCTGCGGGCGACGAAATTGGGGCAGTGTGGTCCCACGAGTAGTCAGGTTCAAAAAAGTAGCACGCAGTATTACATGCGTACCTTAATGGGAGGACGTGCGGCCGTGGGATTGGCTGCACTTGGTGATGAGGCCTACTAGGCATGGCGGGCTGATACCAGTCGGGGGTGCGGCGAATGAACAAGTATTTCCCGTTCCCCCTACTCATGGTACTACAAGGAACAGTGGGGTTTTAGTCAGCACAGGTCCGACATAACCATCCGTTTATCCCAGACGAATGAATACACGAAGATTTCCCAAAGAAAAAAAAAATGCTCTACTACTTAAAGAACAAAACCTCCTGTACTAGTTTATTATGATTGAGGTTGAATAAGTAAGATTGTACCTAATTAGCATTTTAATTAGCAGTCATTAAGTACTCAAGCGTAAGACGAAGGTAGGGAGAATAAAATTGTTCAAAGATTTGATTTCCATTTAGAGGTGCTTTGGAAGAATAATTACGGTTCTATTTTTAATGATGCCAATGATTCTTATTATCTTGGACCAATATTGGTTAGTACTTACAATTATTTTATAAAAAAAATTGATGATGTTAAGGAATAGAGATTTTAGAAATGTTAATTCAAATTCCCTGAATAGTATATCCAGATTTTAAAATAAGTATTACATAGAGCAGTGGTGATTAAATTATTTACACAAAGTAAAGCACCTGCCTGGGTTCGAACCCATGACCTACAAACACGCAAGTTAGAGCCATAACCACTGGGCCACCACTGCTCAAATTGCGATCAATGGATTGCGTGAAAGATAATAATTATGACTACAAAAGGGATTAATACTGAGATTATACCTGATAGAGATGATGAAGGAAGAAGTCATTCTGCGCCCACTCCAAGTACATTGGAATAGAGGTAGAAAGACGATGACAATGACTTAGAGCCAACTGTTTATTAATAAAAACATTGATGTATACATTCTGCAGGTTGTATGGGACAGCCCTCCGCAGACTGATGGGCTGAATTCAGTATATTATACTAAGATGACCGGTACTTGAAATTATTTCAGGAACGTTATGGGATGAATATTTATCGTTATTTGTTTTATTACCCCACACGCAATGTATCGTTACCGCTGCAAAACGCACGAGGCGAACGGCAGTGCAGCGTGTGAGTTCAATGAATTCTGTAGCTAGGCAAAAAGTGAACAGTTCATTTGTTCAGTATTGTAACATACATTGCTGTTTTTTTTTTTAATTTAGCAGTTTTATTTACATAAATTGAGTGCTGCGTACAGAGAATGTAATTTTACATGGAAATAAAGGAATAGTAACTGAAAAAACGATTTAAAAAAAAATCCTGAGCTAATTTCCGGTGGAATATGATTCAACACAAGGAGCTGAATGCACCCTGTTAGTTTGCGGAGGGCTGTCCCTTACACCCTGTATAAAACATTCTACATAAATCAGCAAACAAAATAGACAAAGGTATAAGATATAAGAAGAAATAATGTACTACTTGTGTATCATCACCAATTTTTTTTTTTTTGACGCTTAGATATGATTTACGCATGCCCGCTCGTCGGCGGACGAGTCGGGGTATGTGGGACTCTCTGCCAAAATGGCAGTATACCCACTAAAACTCAGCGGAGTTCCCTCATCGCCTTGATGGGAGGGTCATAGGAAACCGGCTCAGCCTTTACAACCACAACCCTCCCGGCGCATGCCCGCCTAGCTGGCGGGCCCCGCATGCCCCCCCGGCTGGGGGGGATACGGGAATTGCCGGGAACACCTGGTCATTCCCGTCCGAGACTAGTGTAGGCTTGTGCAATACAGGCAAGCGTGCCCCCCGCACCCGTTGCCTGCTGGCCTCCACCTGGGACCCCGCGCCAGACGACCCCGCGTCCAGGCGCCCCTCATCCCCCCGCGACGGCTCAGGTCAGTGGCCCCGCCGCCTACCACTTTTCGGTCAGGTAAAGGTTCAGGTAGGGAGAACGGCTCACCGCAATACCGGCACTCAGAGCCTCCCAGAGCCGCGGCCTCCCACCCTCAGCCGCGATGTCGCCCATTCCACATCGCGGCCCGCCTCAGTTGCGATATCGCCGAAGCGGCACCACAACCGACGGCTACGTCGTCGGCTTACCCGCAAAAGCCCTGACGAGCGGCCTCCTCCTCGGGTTCCTCTTAGCTTCATCGTGACCCTGCAAGCCACGGCTACTGAGCCCCCCCGCCTCGACAATGCAGGAACCCACCGGGGGGTATCATCACCTACCCTAGCCTTTTACCAACTATGTTGGGGTCGACTTCCAGTATAAACGGATGTAGCTGAATACGTAACAGTATTTCACATGGAGCGACTGCCTATCTAACCTGCACAACCCAGTTACTGGGTAATACGATACCCCTTGGTAAGACTGGTTGTCAGACTATCGGGCTTCTGACGACCCGTAAGGACTGTCAAAAATCCACGAATGACAGTTGGGACCGACAGCATAACGTACTTTCCAATGTACTCGTGTATCCTGTTACTAAAATTAAGCGAACCGAAACTTAAACCAAAGTTTTGTATATAAACAAATGAAAGTCGCTTAACTGTACCCAGTGTTTGACAAGTCGGTGCAATTAATACACGGTACATTATATGTACAAATTGACGGTGGAATAGCTAAGTAACTGAGATTAGGGAGTAGGCGCAAGTTGGATGCGGGTTGTTTACAGAGGAGTTAGGACATGGAGTACTAACATACTTGACGGCGCGTCTAAAGGTTTTACGATGCCAAACTTACAGGGTTAGTTTTAGAACGATTTTGACAGCTGTCAACTTGACGTAATCCCGGGTACTGAGGCAGTAGCCCGCCAAAATGGAAAATAAAGGAAGATCGCGAAGATCGATCGAAGCCGGCATGGATTTATGGTAACTGTGGGTGACTGTAATAATGGTGATCATTGTGGCTACCTTTGCAGTACAATGAGTTGATTGATTTGCTCTCACGTCTCAAGTACTCGGCGGAACGTCGTTAAAATTTTTTTTTTCATTCCCTAACGTGATCAGAGACTTGTGATTATTCTGAATAAGAGACAATAATAAGACTTTTGATAAAGACGACGTACTGCCTTTATAGGTACTTTTATTAGTCAATCTAGAATGGCTTTGTTTACACATATATTGAGAGAAGGAGGAAAAGGAGGTACAATACTTTAATTGATATCCCGCTGTTTTTCTTCAGTTTTTCGGGGGTATTTTGCATTACAGTTATTGTAGTTTTCTATTTTTCAATCCAGGACTGTATTAGATTGTTTTAATCTGGCAGTGGTAGGTCAGTAACACTAATGTTTTAACAAGGCTGTTGTCATAGTTTCATTGGACTTCGCTAGTCTACTCAAATAGGTAAAATGTAAGAACTAGATTATTGACGTGACTTCCTTTCGACAACGCTAAGTTTGCCATAAAACTTCATTTCCTAACTTCTCCATGGCGTATCGCTTGTCCCACAATTTGTCCTCAACCCACAGACTTCGCGATGTAAATATATTGTCGCTAGTTTTGGGCACAATTTGCCTAAATTTGCGACGTGGATAGATTAAACGGTCGTTAATAAAATTGTTGTGGAATTTAGGTTTAATTATCTGTAGATTTTAGTCGTTTCCGTGTTAAGTGGTAGGGAAGTAATGAGTTTGTTTATCTTACGGTTGTAGTTAAGGGTTTTCTTATTTTTTCAATGTGTAGTCGACCTCTTAGTAATGCTTTACTTAACCTCCCTAGGGTATAATGTCACTTGAACGTCATAAAACGACACAGCCTAGAAAAAACGACATTCTATCAGCATTATCGATGATCAAAGTATATCGGACTCACATAAGCTACCTAAAAGTTTCTATCAGTCCTGTTGAAAATCGTTGTATCTATGAAACGGCTTGAAAGCAATTGCCACTTTTCAAGGCTAGTCTATTTGTCTATGTGATAATGTCTGTTAGATAGTTTAACATTTTTGTACAGTACTTAAAGTTGTCCAAATATAAGGCAGTGAAAATATACAATTTTTTGCTGTATGTTATAAGTTAACGGTAAGATTAATTTCAGAATTCTCTTAAAAGCCATACATACTCACATATTATAACTCTTTAACCATAAGCTAATAACCTAAACCTCTGATCGCTGATATAATTCAACCCTTAAAAGGTCAAATAACCTGACCACTAACCACTTACCACGATACTCCGCGATATAAAAACAAAAAACGTTCAATAAAGCCCATTTAGTTGAACGTTTTATTAGCCGTAACTGTAGGATATGTCACATAAATTCTTCTTTGGATACCGCAGTGCGGAAGTTTGTACTTGTCTTCGCTTTTCTGTAGGAATTAAAAAAGGTCTGAACAGTTTGTTAAAACCACATTTTAGTTAGTGGTGGTTTGTTTAAGTGACTGCGAAAAGGTTTTAACTGTTTTATTTTTTGTGTGTGTTACCGCTTGTTACATGCATTTTATACCCTTTTCGCAATATTGTTTTACGGGTATAATGTCTTGTTGGGCCCGATTTATTGTTACTACCAACTTTATTAAGAGCTTTGGAAATAAAGGATGGTAAAAAAATTGACGAAAGAAAGAAACATATTTTATTTGGGACACGCACGATTTCTTAATTTTATAATTTCTTAGCAGTTTAAGTTATATTTAAATTACTTATTAGCTAATAGGCTAGATTGTAATGTAAATAAAGTATCAATGTCTGTGATACTTAATATATACTTATATAAAAAAATAAAAATTGGGACTCGCATAGGACATACTACAATAAATAAATTAACATCAAAGGATTCCATTATTTATAAAAACGGAAAAAAAATCCTGTCTGTTGTATGGTAGCCCCCTTATATATTAATTATATTGTGTTTTTTAATATTTTTTGTTATAGCGGCAACAGAAATACATCATTTGTGAAAATTTCAACTGTGTATCACGGGATATATCCCGTGATACACAGTTGAAATTTTCAATTGAATTCAATTGAATTTTCACAGTTGAATTTTCCGTCTGTCACCAGGCCATATCTCATGATATATCATGAGATATAGCCTGGTGATATATCCCGTGATACACAGTTGAAATTTTCAATTGAATTCAATTGAATTTTCACAGTTGAATTTTCCGTCTGTCACCAGGCTATATCTCATGATATATCATGAGATATAGCCTGGTGACAGACGGATGGACAGCGGAGCCTTAGTGAAAGGGCCCCATTATACCCTTTGGGCGTTTTTAGGGGTCCGTAGAACCCTAAAAAAAGTGAAAACAAAAAAAAAACCCGTGCGAAGTCAAAAAGGCTCCTATCTCAGCATACTCTTAATGAATAACAGCAAACCACTCATAATTGGTGCTAATGCCTGTCGCTCTTCTGCTTAGGCTTAGAATATAGCCGTCCGGTAAGGACCAGGCCCGGGTCGGCGCGTTTTGTTCCACGCGCGCCTCAAGGAGATGTCAGCACGCATTGCCAGGGTCCGCCAGGACCGGTTCATGCCAGAGTTGTGGGTTTGTCCGAAAGGGATACCGTGGCCCTGGCACACAGGCAACTGAACGAACACGGGTGGGCTTTAGTCAGTAAAAGTCTCACTAAAAAAAAAGTGGCCAAGTGCGAGTCGGACTCGCCCATGAAGGGTTCCGTAGCAGCAAGCGCGGTTTACGATTTATGACGTATAAAAAAAACCCCCAAAATGTATTGTTTTTTTTTCTATTTTTGTGTGAAAATCTTAATGCGGTTCACAGAATACAATATCTACTTACCATGTTTCAACAGTATAGTTCTTATAGTTTCGGAAAAAAGTGGCTATGATATACGGACGGACAGACAGACAGACAGACATGACGAATCCATAAGGGTTCCGTTTTTTGCCATTTTGCTACGGAACCCTATAAAAGGCTTAGAATATCGGAAGGAAAATCTTCAACAGAAATTGAATATAGGCTTTAGAAACTGTTTCGCACATTATTGGGGTAATTGCGTAACATACAGTGGCAATGGGTTTCATTGTGTCAGTTCAACAACATTCATTGCGTTATTTAAGTTGTGGAGCAGACAAATTTTTCGAACATATGAAGCAATGGATTATCAATTCCTTCAAAATCATTCAGATTGTGTTTGACTGATTGTATAACCATAACAGATTTGATGGTTTGATAAACAGACAAATTGCTGTAATTCAAAACGTTTAAAAGCTAGTCGCAGTCTCATCACAGAGACTAAAGAACTTGACAAAAATTTGAGGTTTTTGGCAAACGTTCGAAAGAGACTGGACCCCTGTGACACAGGACTAGTGCGGGAACCAGTGTCATATCTAAATATTGTAACACTTATCAATGAATCAATAAAAAAAATGTTAGTATTATCCTAAAAAGTTTTTGACATAATCTCGGGACCCTAGGGTCCCGAGATTATGTAGCATCTTTGGAAGGCGTACGAGGGGCTGAAGCCAACTAGCAGAGGCCCGTTAGGCACTTTTAAATAATGAGGAGGCACCATTATTATTATTATTTCAAATCTACGCATGCACACAGTCGCGGAAGTGTGACTGTAATTTATGTAGTTTTAATTATTATTGATGCAAAATAAATTATCTATATTATAAATGACAGAAAACGATTCCGAACAAGTAACTAATTGCATAATGAGTAACACAACTATCTATCAATATTTTAAACCAAGGACCTACATTACTTAATAATTTTAGTGTAAATTTAATTTTGATTTTAATTTTAGCGCTGATTTTGATTTTAATTGCCGCGTTGATTATGATTTTAATTGCAGTATTGATTTTGATTCTAATTATATTATGATTTCTATTTTGTTTTTAGTTTGGATTTTAATTGTATTTTTAATTTTGATTTTATGTGATTTTAATTATGATTTTAATTTTAATTTGGATTTTATTTTGGAAAACATTCTTATGTTCGGTGAGTATAAGAACTCATCTAATTTTAAGTAGGTGCACAATTTGAATCAACAAATAATTTATGCATGATGTGCTTACCTGTAAGAAATTGGTACACTAGTCTATGAGTCTATTGGATGTATCTCTTAACTTTGTATCGGTGTATTCAATTGTTGGTGAGCCAAATAAATAAAATAAAATAAAATAGATAAATTACAAATAGATTTTTCGGCCCCATTGTCAAGGCAAGCTTTAATTCTCCGGTACTCCTCTAGCGTAGTCCGTGTCACCCCCAAATTACTCCATACTATAGATATTTGATTAATTTCACCCACGAGAGCGAGGAATTAATAAAAATTTCAGAGCTTTTGTTTAAGCTGACAACCCCAAAGGGTTGGTTTTATTATCTGACGCGAAACCAGAAGTAATTACACTTACTATTGTTGTTTTTAGTAGTGCAAAAATGTATGAGGAACGTAAATGAAAAAATACATTGTGGTTCCTTTGTTTTGTGAGGAGAAGCTGTTGTTCTATTTATATGTTGGTTTATCTCAGTGTTTGTTGCGTTAGGGGAATAATGTTTTAATTGAAATGCAATGGGAATTCTTTGGTATCATAGTAAATCTTCTTGGATGCAGCCCTAATATAATAGTATTCCATGCACACTTAAATAAAACAGTAAACATATTAAGGCGGTATGATCCGACAGAGACTGAGCTTACTATAAACCCAAAATCTCAAATTCAGATAATTTATGTAAACAAAGGGGATAACATATCAAAAAAATATCTTCGTAATGGTAATTCACATAAAATGGCGAAAAAAGAGGTTACATTTTCTTTTAAGTACTGATTTGAAGAAATAATAATTAACAAATAATCATACCGTAATTATTTTTATAAATTTCCGGTTTTAGACTAAGTTATTCAAAAATGGAGATTTTCTGGCATAAAATATTTTATGATACTGGTAACAATGCAGGAGATCCAAACATTTTCAAATGTTTTACATTTTCAACAACACACTTCTTTAATATTACAACTCATTCATAGATTCATATTGTAAGTAGCATATCTAGCCACATTTTGGATGAAAACGACAGTAAATTGTTTCGAGTGGAAATCGATTTTGGGAGGCCAACGCTAGCACTGGACTTAAAAGGGCTGATTATGACGATCATATGCCGTGTCTCCGACATACTACACAATACATTGTTTGGCAACGGTATTTTGTTTGCATAGTTTTTATAATTAATTCACTTTAATTTTAGCGATGACTATTTACAAAAAAAGAATATGATAAAATGTTTTGCACCACTGTCCTGTCATTTTGACAGTGACATTTCTTGACATTACTTTGTTTACATAAATTATCTGAATTAGAGACTTTGGGTATACATTTTTTAATCCATGGGAAAAATATAGTAGTATAATATAATATATGTAGTATTATAACATTCTGAAATAAAGATATATCTTATCGTACATGCAATCGCTTTTAATAACAGTATTAGAATAACTTGGCTGGATAGGAAACTATTCCAATGTTAACCGTTTTCGTAATGTGTAATGTAATGTGTGCGTTATTTTTTATTTTTTTATATAAATTAAAAGGTAATAAGATTATTTAGTACAATTCGATGAGTTTGTCTCGATAATATCAAGATAAAATGGTCTAAATGATTACTATTTATGTTAAACCTCCTACAAAATGTGCGAGGCAACCACTCACGATTTCGCGATCCTTCTTCAGTCAGCTCGAGCGCCAAATCATAGCGCCTTAAATGAGGATAGCAGTAATTGCAAAAGATAGGTTATGTTCTAGCTAATAATTTTTATGATCTCATGACCAAGTAATTAAATAATATTCGGAAGCTAACGAATTTGTTCTTATGTAGTAGAATTAGGTACTCTTCTAGTGCTTATAAACGTAATTAACGGCGCAGGATAGATTTTACCATAATTGGTCCTCGTATTAGTGGTTCAGCAGCTTCAATATCATCAGGATTGTGCCGGAATATAACGGTTCGTCGTGGACGTGGTAAGACATCCGCTCCCCTGATATCATCTCTGTCATAAGAAGACAGCTGCAACGCAATCATCGGTGCGATGCTCTGCTCGAACAACTATAACCAGCCAGTGTCACTCTTACCCGATCTCTTCGGTGGTTTCTAGTAAATTCAAAACGAAACTAGACGGTGCCACTTGCTGCGCCGTCATATTTCTTACCACGGGAACCACATAAATTAACTTCCTTACGCTTATAAGTCATGCTTGTAAATACAAAATTGTTCAAAGACATATCTAATAAATTAAGAAAGAAAGAAAGAAAGAAAGAGATAAAGAAAGAAAGAAATAATAACGTTTATTCGGTCACAGTTCTTGAAATACAAAATACAAATAACAAAATAAAAAAGTGAAAATAATGTTTTATCAAGAATAGTGTGTGCCTCAAAGCTGCGCCGAAAAGGTATTTCATTCATTTCAGCATTAATGCCACATAGATGCTGTTGGACGCTGTTTTTCTAATGAAAAAAAAAATTTAAAAAAAATAACGGGGAGTCGGTATAAACATTTTCAACATACCTAAAATATAATTTTAAAACTTATACATAAATAAAGTATTAATCAAATATAATTACAAAAACAAAAAACGAAAACAACAAGAACTGTCCCAGCAAAACCTGTAAATTGAGATTCAAGCTAATTAAATTCGTATCAAATTTACAAAAGAGGATTAAAAAATCCTTGCCAAAGTCAGATATCAATACTGGCCATCTGAAATAATCCTTAAAACGAAACAAAAATAACAAAAACGTACTGGTTGGAACTGATATTGTTGAAAGGATAAAATTTTTGCTGGGCCGTTGTATTGTAGGTACAACTTTTTAATTGCTGTTATTGCAACATTTTGTTCGAGAAATTATTATTGTATTGTGGTGAAACTTAAAAATAAAATATTTGTAATACGACTTTGGCGTTCGGCGTTGTAAATTGGTGCTAGATCGTCTTTTATTTTGACCGAATTTTGAATGTACATATATAGTGTGTTTTGTTATATGAAAAATCCGACTATCTTTCTTTTCTTTTTCATATTCTTTATCTATCTTCAAAACATCATATTAGAGAACAGTTTTTTGATAAAACTGTTCTCTAATATGATGTTTTATTCCACATAAATGTTAATTATAAAGGCTCGTACAGACACTCGCGATATCGCGGGCGCGACAGGCACCGACAAGAAATTATGCTACTAGTGTCGCGTTGCGCCCGCGATATCGCACTAGTCTGTACGAGCCTTAAAGCTGACCCATTTTTCCTCCTTCTATATCACCTACCCCTAAGTTATATACTGTGGTATTTTGCTATACAAAACCAAATAATCTTGTCTTTATATGTACATGGGTTAGGAGCTGTTCTTTATAATTTTTATTCCGTTAGAACTTTTCATCTGAATCTATGTTTTCATGTATGAAATCGTATCACACTCACTCAACTTACATTCTTTATTAAGCATATATTTGATTATTTTGTCTGTTTCTGCATCCAAAACTATATTATTTTTCCTTGTTGTTTTTTTTAGGATAATATTTTTGTGTTCACCAAAAATCTTAAGGTACATCTATGTATGCATTTCTAAAATTTTATTCTTCCCCGAAAAATACTGATCGTGCACCAAATATTAAAGGTTAGGTTAGGTTAGGTTATATGTTGGTGCACATTCAGTATATTTGGTGGAACACAGGCAAAATTAGGTAAATGAAATGGGAGTACTTTTAAATAAAATTGAAGTACTTTTAAATACCATCCTTTTTTTTATATATTTTTATACTATGACGTATTTATCTTGAATTGTCACCTATCAGTTTACTTTTTCTATGCAAATTCTTTATACAATATTTTTAATATTTATATGTACACCGTGGAATTTTAGTCGTCTTACAAAGACAGCCCACTTCATGTATCCAATGACTACTAATCATTCACGTACAAAAAAAATTTTTTTTGATCATAATTTTTTTCTTCAATTATTTTATTTTTATTATTTATGACGCATGACATAGTTTAAAACACCCTGTTACGAGTGCAGTCCGAGCCTTGTGTTACAAGGGCGCCGCGGAATGGAGCGGTGAAATCTTTATCAGAGTTCATTCAACCCTAACGCAAAAATGTGTTTCTTACTACTGCAACTTAAACTTAATCTAAATCAAACAAAGCTCGGACTGCACTCGTAACAGGGTGTTTTAAACTAAGTCATGCGTCATAATTAATAGAAATAAAACATTATTTAAAAAAAAAAAAAAATTGTTATGTTTTAATGTAATCATTAAAACGGAGCTTAGTGGCCACTATTTTCCGTATTAATGATTACAATAAAACATAACAATTTCAAACTACTGTTTGTAGTAATAATAACGTATAGTTTTGTGAAGCACAACTTGACGAGCTTATTTTCTGCATTTTCATTCTAGAATAAAAGAAATCACCGAAATAACGATGAGGGCGCCACTGTGCGCTCGATGCAGTCTTAATTAACGCAGGTCTAAATTGTAAGCCGTTCTTTTGCTCCTGGCCAGCTAATCAAATTTGATGTATCTTGACTGAAGTTTGAAATGTAGGTCAGGAACCGTCTTATAAAAAGGGCTTATTCCACAAATCCCCCCTGAAATTCCCCTTTAGAAGGAAAAATGGAATCTAAAAATCGAAAAAAAAAAAAAAACTTATCCCAAGATCCTCCTGAAAGTGATTTTTTTTTACATTAGGGTTCAGTTTGCCCCACTGAGGGGGATTCTCTCAGGGGGGATTAGTGGAATAAGCCTATAAAAAGATAGGGAATTTTCTATTTGGTGGTATATAATTAAAAAAATTGTGTTGACAACGTGCATGTTAAATCATTGTGGAATGTTACCAGGATAATCTTAGTATCAAGATTATCTTTCGATGTCTGATATTCATGAATCTTTGACAGTCGTTACGGGTCGTCAGAACAATGGAAAGGGCTATGCTTGGAGTTTCCCTACGTGATCGAATCAGAAATGAAGAGATCCGCAGGAGAAACAAGGTAACCAACATAGCTCGAAGAATTGCCAAACTTAAGCGGCAATGGGCAGGGCACATTGCGCACAGAACAGATGGCCGTTGGGGCCGAAAGGTTCTGGAGTGGCGACCGCGTACCGGAAGACGTAGCGTTGGAAGGCCTCCCACAAGGTGGACCGATGACCTCATGAAAGCCGCAGGAATCCGCTGGATGCTGGAAGCACAAAACTGGTCGAGGTGACGGTGCTTGGGGGAGGCCTATGTCCAGCAGTGGACGTCTTTCGGCTGAAATGATGATGATGATGATGACGACAAAGTTTATCTCCATAATAATAGCTATCAATGCTCAAAGAAAACCAATCAAATAAAGTCTTAAATAATTGTAGCTAAAAGCCATCCACTTTGAAGATAACCCCCAAAAGATAGAATATAATAGGTGAACGTTTTAAATAAGCATTTCATCGCCATTTAATCAAAAGAATTCGCTGAAAAAAGACTAGAGTTTCCCTTGAATATAATAGCGCCATTTTTCACAGGACTTCTAAGGGAAATTATCAGTAATGAGACGTTCAAAGTACCCAAGTATTTCTATTTATAAGGCTTCTTGATAATACTTCTGGTTGTTAATTGTACGATTTGTTGATTAAAAGCTTGGGAGGAGATAAAATGTTTTTTCCGTCGTCTAATCGTTGGAGAATTGTGGAGGATAAAGACTTTTCTTATGTGGGTATTCGAGAAGGGATCTTTACAAAATAAATCTGCCTTGAAAACAATCTGTCAGCCTGTATGTTATACAGATGTATCTCTGCTATAACTAACAAAGAGTTTTTACAAAAAAAGTTGTAGCTGTCGTAAAAACGTTGTATTTAAAAAAAAAAAATTGTTTCTTCAGCATTTTTTCAGTCATGCGGCGCGAAAGCCCAACTTACACTCGACCGCGTGTGTAAATACACAAACGTTTTCTAAGAATTGTCTCAGGTATTTGCCTTAAAGTGAGTTGCCATAGTTACGCAAAAGGTTGTTTACCTCTTTGTAAATTGTTGACTGGAAACATGTTATTCGAATCTCATTTTAAATTTCATCGAAACAGGTAACAAGTTAAAGGAGTTTAGGTATTTATCAAGGTGTACCTATACTTCCTTTCCCTTCGGGCAATACAAGCGTGAAATTATGTACGTGTACTAGTATACAGAGTGGCGATTTGGTTATCACATTGAATAATACAGCGGTTAACATAAGTTCATAATATAGGTATGTCTCTCAATAATACACATTAAACCTAAAAAATATAGTTTTTATAACGTATTTTATTGAACAGTTAAGTGGGTAAAACAATAAAAAAGTTTGTGTTAAATTGTTACCGTTAATTGTTAACGTTATCTGTTATACCAACGCCCAGCATGTCCTTGTGCTGCCCATGTGCGCGACGATGCCGCTTTAAATACAGGTTAGTAAATTAATATTATCAAGGTAGGTTTATTTTGTGACAATTTTGACGATATTTATTTTGTTTGAAAAATGCATTTGCTTTAGGTTTGTGGCAGCATTTATAAAGCCACATGCGCATCAAAGACCTGACGTCACAAATACTGCATCGCGCAATCAGAGTTTACCGCGCGACTAACATATATACAACGTCCCGAAATCAATCGTCGGGCAGTTGCCCACCAGACAGCACCCGTCTGGTCGGAGGATCCTCCCTTTTCCATAGAGTATGACTGAACTTTACACCCTGTTCCTCATACCTCTATAGGTTAAATTAAATGAATATTTTATTATTTGAACAGACATAATATGAACTTGTGTTAACCGCTATACTATTTAAAGTGATAACCAAACCGCTACTCTGTATACGGTATACGGTACACGTACATAATGTCACGATTGTATTGCACGAAGGGAAAGGAAGAAGTAAGTATGTACTAGACCCGCATTCCACTAGTTATGGTATGCCATTAACTGGGTACATATCCAGACCCTAAACTGTTACTGAAAGAATCTTGGTAGATAAAACCCAATAACACTGCCTGAGCTGGCAATTGAACCTAAATACTCACGTTTAGCAGTCGCGCTTGCAATGAGGCAGTCAATCAACTACCTAGATCATTTTCACCCGACTGCGGCAGAGCCCAAAAGGAGGTCATTCATTCATACATACATCATTCATTCATCATTTCAGCTGAAAGACGTCCACTGCTTGCCTTAATCGCCACGCTTGGAGGCGGATTGGCGATCGCAGTATGGTGACAAAAATGCAAAGAGAACGCTGCTGCCCATTCTCTAGTAAGTCCCTTAGTCGCCTTTTACGACACCCACGGGAAGAAATGGGGTGGTGCTATTCTTTTCGTCCGGCACCACACGGTAATTCACACAACAGTCACCAATGTCAAGGAAGAGGAGAATCAAATTTAGATAGTATTAAAACCTCTTCCTATTCACCTAACTCTACCAAAAGTACGTAATCCTATTCCCCTTATGCTGTAATTGATTGTTCTGTGCTGCAGTATTCAAATTGAACAAAAACTATTGCAAGATTTAGTACTATCGTTATCTCTGATGTTTCTTGCTGGCTGGCTGGCTTTATATTAGTGAAAGCCTATTAGGTGCTGGTAACTGTTTTTTGGACTTTGCTTTTGTGTGGCTAAATTATTTACTTTTGAATTATTAGAAAATATCTTTTGACTCTAGAAACTGTTCTGCTTTAACATTTTTAGGGTTCTGTACCTCAAAAGGAAAAAAACGGAACCCTTGTAGGATCACTCGTGTGTCTGTCTGTCTGTCAGTCCGTCTGTCACAGCCAATTTGCTCCGAATGTAATGGACCGATTAAGTTGAAATTTGTATACTTATCAATTTGAGTGACTCAAACATGGATGTGAACCGTAAATAAATGAATTTAGAATATTGGGGTTAGTTTTGGGAGGCAAACAAGAAAATTTAAAAAAAAAGTTTTGCAAACTGTACCGTGTTACATATCTGAGCACATATCTGGCTTGGTGTGAGGTCCCAAATATATATTTTTTATAATTTTAAAATAAATTGTTTTAAAGTTATAAGTGAAAATAGACGAAAATTGACCATTGCCCCCCTTATCTCCGAAACTACTGAACCTAAAATTTTGAAAAAAATACAGAATATAGTTCTATACTTATAGATTACAGGAAAAGCTAGAAGAAGCTTGTGGTCTTAAAATAATGTATTGGAGATTATGTTTACCAACTACAATGTTAAGTTTTTTCTTAGGAAATTCTTTCCAAGTACGGAACCCTTCATTGTGCGTGGTCCGACACGCACTTGGCTGTTTTTTTTATTTTTATTTGGTAAAAATGGCTGGACGCACGCACTTGGTTATTTTAAAATATAATGCACAGCGATTCTTAATTTTCCCATCGTTATTTGTCAGTAATGGGCACAAGGCTTGAGGTTCAAGTAATATTTTTATTTATATCTATACCTAAAAATAAATAAAATTGAAATGTCTGTGGTGTGTTTTTACTAAAGTCTATACGGTACCCAATTAGAACAATTTTTTTTTTTAATGTCTTCCTGTTTGTTCCGAGTAATCTCCGAAACGGCTGGATAGATTTTGACGAGACTTGCGCGACAAGTATCCATTAAACCAATTTCAAAATAAACATCTTTCGTTAACGATAACTTATTTTTTTTGTACTAAGACATATCAAAATAAGAAATAGGTGTACAATAAAATACGTTTAAGTTTAATTTGTCAAAAGCGCACTGATTAAACTTTTCCTGTATAATTCGTCTTAGTAAGTACCATTAGATAGTGCTAGAGTTTTCTCTATATATGTTAATGCGAATGGTTAAAAAGAGGAATGTGTGTGAATGATAATTATAGTGGTGATCTAAGTAAGGAAAGTGTATTTTTGTGTGCTAGAAAGGACTATATACATGAAGGGTCATTAGATTTTCAGTGTCTTCGTAATCCAATTGCAGTAAGTACATTTTTACCGTATTTTTAACTTCACGACTGCTAAGTTTTATTGAATTCGTTTTCTCATTCAATCTCATCATAACAGCACGTTTTGTTTCCCCGAAAGGTTAGGCAGAGGTGTACCCATAGTAGGAACACCCACATTTCGCCAGTTATGTTTAAGTCCCATGTAATAGGGGGCGAGCCTATTGCCATCAACCGGGCATAAATCTAGACTTCGAGCTGCTACTGAGAAATTCCTAATGGAAAAACCTAATAACTCTCTGCACGACCTGGTAATCGAACCCAGAACCTCATGCTCAGCAGCGCTTGCGGCCATTAGATCAACGAGGCAGTTAATCTGTTAAGGCTCCTAAAAACAGGCGCGACACAATGAGACCGCTCGTCGCGCGGCACGAGGTGTCTTTGTGTCGCGTCACGTGTCGCACCTGTTTGTAGGAGCCTTTATACAGTGTGATTATTTATAATGTGCACATATCGAAAAGAGGGAATCTATGCTAAATTTTAAAGAAGGCAAAAAAAAAAAATACTAAATTGTTATTTTTACTTTCTACGGATTTTTTTAATAATTTGTTCCTTACTGTGACCCCAGTGTAAACAAAACGGTGTAACTTTTAAACTAAATAATCTATCACGATCAATCAAACTCCATAATGATTGAAAGTAATTAGGCGTCCTCATAAAATGAAAATTGTGGAATAAAAATGCCCTCAATTAAAAATAAACATGTTTTTTGGCAAAAATCGTTTTTTTTTTCATCCATTTTTATAATAATCGCAAAATTTCTCATTAAGACAGTAATGCATTACCCACAGTTTTTATTACATTAAATTAATCTTCATTGTATTAGCTAACCAATAGTAAAAATTGCAGAAATGTTGGGATTGAGTTATAAACTCAATCCCAACATTTGTTATCAACGGCTACGCACTGTTGTTTAGCAGGTAGCTAACCTTTTTTTTATTGTAAAAAACCCAAACAATATTTAGATATTTTTTAATATTTTTCTCGTCGATAAAATTAAGCATAGATATCATTTCGATATGTGCACATTATAAAGAATCACACTGTATAATAAAGACCTTAAGACATAATGTTAAATACGAGCATAAATAAACTTGCACGATTAATTTTGTACTATTCATTCCGTCTCTGTTCGAAAACTTCTACGTACTAAATATCATAATGTGAGGAAAAAAACTTGAGCATATCATCCGCATTCGTACGTGATACAAAATTATTTGTGAAAAGCAACTCGTCCCATTTATCATTGGTAAGTTAGCGGATTAACATTCGAGGAGTTTTTACTTAAACTTCTAGAGATGTGACATTATAAACTAAGTTGGCGAATATAAGGTCGTAGCACACCTATCAACTCGGAAAGGGATCGTCACCGTATCAACTCGAGCCGTTCAGTATTATTTGTATGAAACTCCCTACTGCAACGCACATTAATCGGAATCGTAACGTAATCGCCTCGCCTCGGGACAAGCTCACGAACCGCGGTGCGGTGCGTGGTACTTGCAGTTCCCGCGCTTACGGTTCTCTGTACCCTAGCTTACGTCTCTTCGTCCACGCCCCTCCCGTGGTCTGTGTTGCCGAACGTTTCTCTGAACGTTGTATGCTTCTTTCATATACATTCTTCTATAGACTGCAGTATGTTATAAAAGAGATATTTTGGCATAGGGAAATAACTATAAAATTGCTCTTTATCATCTATCAAATGTCTTATAATAGTCCGAAATTCTCCTTCAGTTCTTCTTGCTTTATTCATATTGTGTACCCATATTCTTTTTCTTCGTTTCTTTCTATTTTATTTTTCCTCTTCATCAAGTGCTATGGTAATGATAGCCAACTCACGTATTGTGAAACGAGACATAACCGTGCGCTACACTTAACGTGTTCGCATTCAAAATGATTGAACTAGTGCCGCCTAGCCGTCAACCAGCGGTCGGCGTGCCGTAAGCGCGGCGTCGCCTAGCCGTAGCCGAGTCGACGTATCGGAGTTTCTGATCCGCTTTGGTTACGTGCTTACGTTAGGTTGACGACTGTTTGACGGCGACGCGAAAGGCGATACGGTTACGATCCCTTTCCGAGTTGATATGTGTGCTACGACCCATAATCCTTCAGACCGAAATTCGGCCATGGCAGCCAGTCTCAACGGATACTAGCCATCTATGCGGGAGATATTATAGTGTACAAGTGTTTGCGCAGATACAGGTACACTCACGCTTCCCTCACTCTCATAGTCCAATGGGACGACAATCCGAAACGACTGGAGAAAGATCAGGCGCAGGACCATTGGATTAACGTATTTTCCGAGGCACGGGGTTACCACACCGTAAACTTCCAAACTCCGGGCTGTTAGGAGGTACCCTAAAAAAATTGAAAGTAAACTCCACGTAATGTGGAGATGATATATTTTTCTCATGTATCCCATGGTATGGGATATCGCTAGAAAGGGCTTATTCCACTCATCCCCCCCCTGAAAGAATCCCCCTCAGTGGGAAAAACTGAACCCTAATGTAAAAAAATCACTTTCAGGGGATCTTGGAATAAGTTTTTTTTTTCAATTCTAGTTTTCTGGGTGAATTCTAGACTGATTTATAGATTCCATTTTTCCTCCTAAGGGGGATTTTCAGGGGGGATTTGTGGAATAAGCCGTTAGATAGGCCGTTCAAAAATATTGCGGGTTTGTGAAAACCATTTTTTGATTTAGGGATCCGATTGGGTAATATTAAGCTTTGAAGTGCTAATTTTTGTTAGAGTCAAGTGTCCCCCTGCCAGCTAAATGGTTGTATTTGTATACATGAAAAAAACTCACAGCAGTAGTATATTAACGAAGTTAAAAGGAAAACTATCGCAGCTAAGTAGGCTTTACAAGTTACGGAGTAATGGTCGACCAACTTACATTTACAGTTGAAAAAATGTTCTCCCATAATTTTTTTCTAGAAGAACATGTTTTTCAACTACAATGTTAACTTTGTTCTTGGGATCAATTCATACCAACTATGGGACCCTTTATTGTGAGTGGTGCGATAAGCACTTGGCCGATTTTTTATGTAGGTATCAGTTATTCACAATATCCGAAGCGTGTCACATCATTAGATACAAGTGAGGACAAAAGCAAGCTTCGCGCCGTTCCGCTAATATTATTTTCTGAGCCCCTTTCCGTGATAATAGACTCGTACAGCCATAGTTTTTGCTGTCACCATGAGGATGGCAGCAGTGACTGAAACTGTAGTACCTAATTATGTTGATGTTATTCTACAGGCTTTTATGTTGTTTCACTAGTTAGTGTGTTAAGACGCAGATATATGTATTTGTGACTTTTAAATCTGATATTACGCCTTCAAATAATGCAAGTAAGTAATGCAAAGTTGTTGTTGTTTCTCGGTCTTCTACCGATTGTACTTCAGCGAGTGTGCCCATGAACTCCACGACCTCATTCCACCGGCCCCCTTCTACCATCAGACATCTAGACGCACTGCAAGTTACCACCCCTACCTAGTTGATATTCTACCAATTCGCGCTAAGCGTTTTCAAACGTCTTTTATAATGCGCACAGCAAAGGAGTGGAACTCTCTGCCTGCGTCTGTGTTTCCGAACGCATACAACACTAATCTATTCAAAGTGAGAGTGAACAGGCTTCTTCTGGGTAAGCTCACTCCATCGTAGACTTTGTCTCTGTCACCCAGACCTAGACTAGAGTCAAAAGCAAACCCATTGTAAAAAAAAAAAGAAAAAAAGTTATGTAAGTTTTGACGGCACGGTTGGTGCGGTGGCTAAGCGATTGACTGCTGCGTTGCGTGTCGCGGGCTCGATTCCCTCACGGAACGAATATTTGTATGAACTGCAAGTACTTGTTCCGAGTCTGGCTGTTTGTGCATATGAGTTTAATTTTTTTTAAACGCACCCACGATACTGGAGAAATTCCTAGTGTGGGGCGGCAACGTTAAAAAAAAATTGGCAGTCATAAGGACTGCAGACAGAAGTGAAAACACAAAACTTTGAAATCACTGTTCTTTTATTCATATAGTTCATGGAAAGCGTTCGGTGACGATGACGCGAGTTCCATGATTTTTGTTCACCCAAAAAGTACACATACAACATTATTTTTAGTATATGCAAAACCTGAATATAGTTTGTTCAGAATAAGTAACTGAATCGATGCCAATATTTTTTACACCATGTTATATTTTTTCCCAAAAATATTTAAAAAAGGTTACAAGTTGGACACCGAGCGACACTAAGTACTTCACCATTACGAAAAAGTCCAAGGCCTGCAAGTGTGATGGAAAATGTTATCACCAGTTAATTACAATACAATCGTCGTACGGTTAGATACCTACTGCCAAATTAATATTATTATTAATGAACGCAAGGCGCGGGCGGCGCGGGTGCGCCGCGTGGTGAGCATGTTTTTGTACGGACAGCCAGGTAACATAACAAGCTTACGAGTATAACTTTGTTATTTTTCATGATACAGTTTTGAAATTTTGTACATAAATTCTTCACATAAAAATACTAGACACGTGTTTCGGGTTTCGCATAAACTAAAACTAATGTTGTATATACACAGTATACATATAGCTCATGGAAAGCGTTCGGTGACGAGTGCTCAACGCGCCTAAAGAAGCTTTCACTTCAACAAGGATAAGAATACAAGAAATAACGGTTGGTCACCGTCGCGACATCTCATGAGAGACGGCATAACAGTGACTCACGTATACACAGTCCAGGCGACTCGCATCTATGCTTAAGACACTGTTGGAGCCGTCCCATACCTTGCGCACCAGGGAAGTGCACCTTTTACGCATTGTAGCGTAAAAGCAATCTACATGCGCATTTGCGAACAGCCCTGACGCACTACTGCAACGGGGCAGCCCCACCAGGATCCTAAACGCATTGTTAGATTGAACGCAGAGAGCGCTGTACGATCTTTGCGTATATCTAGCCCACAGCCTGCACATGTAAAAAGTAGTACAGTAGGTTTGAAAGAGCGTAATTTTAACAGGAAGTGAGCATCGTGCAATCCTGCGACCCAGCATGTTCGCTCTAACCGACAACGCCCTCCGCTCCCGTTCAATGTCATTATCTTCTTTGAGGTTGATTATTTCAGTTTTTTTTTTTCCTCTCCTTAAACATCATTACTTAAAGTTCCTTGCTCTTGTATCATGTTTATTATTGTATGTTTATATATATATTTATATGGATAAGTATCTATATGCTTTATGTATGTATGTATTTATTGTATATGTAAATGGTACACCACTGACTACCTGCAATATTGTCTCTCCTTCTACTTTTTGATCCATCCAAAGGTTGTCTGTAAAATATCACTTTTAGCGATAAGACCGCCCATTGTGACACCCTATGTAACAGTTCTACATTTATATCTGTAATTTTTATGGTGTACATAATAAAGAGTATTCTATTCTAATATACGTCGCTGCGTGGCCCGCATTTTCTTCTATCAATAATATTGTACGACCCCGAAGCCATGATGAAAAATGTGACCGGCTCAGTCAAACGCTAAGCGCGCACTTAGGCCACTTGGAAAACGTTCTTTCGCAGCTTGCACGCAACGCTGAACGCACCGCCGGACGCCTTTTCAGGCCGTATACTGTGAAAGAGGAGCCTAAGTTTGTGCAGATTGTGGTGTCGAGTGTGAGACTGTGGTTGAGTTAATACGAGCTTGATGTCTTTTAGAAAAAGAAAGAAGACAAACACAAACAATACACACACACACACACAAACACACTTATAAACTTTCTTATGTAACGTTTCAGTGGCATTATAAATTGCGAACGCTATACATGGCGGTCACTGCCGTCTTAGCAAACCCTAGCTTTACCGGCAACCGCTGCGGCCGTCTGGCGATGTCCCAGTTTTGATTTTTTGTAAAAAACATCAACGAACAACTGCCCCGGCACAGTTTCGGCAACTTCTGGGCCAGTTTGCGCGCCTTATTCTAGAAAGAAATATTAATCTTGGAGAGAATTAGGTTCTATTATAAAAGTCTGGAGTTTTGTGTAAGTTAAATATTCAAGAGAAATTGGTCTTTAAATTAGTTATCAGGTTCAGTTATTCAGTGTTGAATTATTGAAGAATATTCATTTGTTGAAAACATAGTTGTCTGGATGTTACATGCTAGGGACGGACACAATGTTGTTGGCTCAAAATCAAAGAAAAAAAAAATTGGTTGTCTGTAAGGTGGTTTACGGACAATAGTTTAACGTGACAACGTCATTACAAAACATTGATGCGGCGCAAGCGTATAATGAGCGTAACGGGACAATGAGCGTAACGGGACAGTGAGTCATCCTTTTTCGTGCATGCAGCCGGCGTTCATCGATTTATTAGACGTTGTCACGTCAAAAGAAAATACATTTATTTGCGGTAACAATGACGCAAAAAGAGAACACAAACACAAAAAAAAAAACAATTTGGGGTAAAATGTGCGTCACATCCACGCAAAACGGCCATCGCTCAGCATAATGCTGTGACCCTAAGTGGCTGCGTTTTCATGGCTAAATAGAACCGATTTTGATATTATTTGGTAGAAGTAGCATGGAAGCTGAAGAAGAATAGCTTCCCATACGGTAAGGAGGTACTCAAAAAACATTGGCGAAGCAGCAGGCACATCTAGTAAACATATATAAAATTATATGTGAAAGTAATCATTATAATAAACGAACTTTAAAATACATTGTCATTTAATTGTAACTTTAATCTCAGTTCGCTATATTGCTTCATTTCGGAAAATAACACGTACACAAAATTCTGAATATAATGTATTAATTTAAAGCCCTTTGAGTTTATATCAAGCACGTTTGTAATCGAAAATGAGCTCAAAGTCAGTCTGCTTTCATTTAAAGTAATATAAATTTGCTTCGTTCTTGTTATTACTATTTACATTTAAGCATAATATCTGGCAGATTTTACAAAAAAAATTAAGAATCATTTTTTTTTAGTTTTTACTTGAAAGGTTTCTTTCAAAACCAAGTAAGGAGGCACTTCATTACCTGACTAGCATTTTCCAGCTATGTCAGGGTCGGGTTCTAGTATAATCAGATGCAGCTAAATACCAGTATTTTACATGGAGCGATTGCCTACCTGACATCCATAGCCCAGTTACCGGGTAATACGAAACCCCTCATTAAGACTGGTTGTCAAACTTTCGGGCTTCTAACTACCCGTAACGATTGTCAAAGATTTATAAATGTCAGCCGTAATCAACGGTTTAACGTGCTTTCTGAGGCACGGAGGGGTCACGTTAAGTAATGGATGGTCACCCATCCACGTGCCGACCTCGATAAGCATAGTTTAACCTTCGATCGACTCATGCGGCTGTTATTATTTAGTTATAAGTAAGTATTTATTTCATGCCGTGTGGAGCCGGACGTAAAGAATAGCACCACCCCATTTCCTCCCGTGGGTGTTGTAAAAGGCGACTTACTAGAGAATGGGCAGCAGCGTTCTCTATGCATTTTTAACACCATACTGCGATCGCCAACCCGCCTTCCAAGCGTGGCGATTATGGCAAATCCTCCCAATTGGGAGAGGCCTATGTCCAGCAGTGGACGTCTTTCGGCTGAAATGATGATGATGATGATGACTTATTTCTTCAATTTCATGGGTTTATTGGCCACATTGTGGACGGCTATGGAAACGAACCAGATCTATACTCCGTTTATAATAATACTAGACATTTAAATAAATAGTACATTGTGATACAAGGGTGGAAAGTAGGTTATTGCAAACGAGCTGTCATTGACAAGCCCAAACCGGAGGCGAGGGTTTTTAATGACACGAGTTTGCAATAACCTACACACCCGTGTCATCACACGACGTTTTTGAATACAGTTGTGGGAAATAGTAAAAAACAAATAAAAAAATAATCAATTAAACAAACAAATTAAAATTTTCTGAAAATGGCGCGTTTTTGCAACAGGATTTTTTTTTTACAAAAAAAACTGCCTTTACAGCCTATTCAATTTTTGACAAATGTTGATGTGAAAATAATTAAATTAAAACTGGCAGTTAAATATATTAAACAACCATTTAAAAGATTTGAGAATTCAATGCTAAGACGTATGGACTCATTCATTTTTCCTCGTATAAAATCTATCTCATTTTATTTTTTGTATGAAAACTCCTTGCTTCTAAACTTTGTAGATTGACTTATAAAAAACTCAACTGCAAAACAAATTAAATGATCGAGCTCGTAAACAAAAGTCGCGACCGCGTAACAGAAAGATGCCTATGCAAAAGATTTAATTTTCGAATCATAATTATAGCCTCTGAAAGTACGCCATGCTTAACAACTGTATAGAAAACTTTTTTATAGTCCGTTCAACTGATTTTGACTTCTATTGCGTTGGTGGCATGACAAATGGCAGCTGCAGTAAACAGTTGGTATTGCAAACACTTTTTTTGCTTTTAATACCATCCTTATATATCCTTATGCCTACGGAATAGAAGTCGAAATCGGTTGAACGGACCGTAAAAAAGGTTTATTCAATTGTCTAATTTTATTTCAAATGGAGTATACATCTGTATAACAGAAATTTGACACAGATAAGCTTGTGAGAGCGGTGATGGACCAGTGGTAACGCCTGTGACTTATGAGTTGTTGGTTGTAGGTTCGAACCCAGACAGGTTCTTTATGTGAATTATTTCATCACCACTGCTCTCAAAACAGTGAAGGAAAACATCGTGAGAAAACCGACATGTCTTAGAACCAAAAATTCGAAGATATGTGTCATCTAGCAACGCGTACTGGGCCCATTTGATGCAGTGGGAATATCATCTAGTTTCATAACACTTCACTTCACAAACAGGCACCAGTATAGTCCCTTGAGGAACACCCTCTATTTCAAACGTTTAAACACCAAATCAATTGACCTAATAACTTCCATTCTTCGGAAAATCTAAATATAAATTTAATTACAAATTGAAAATGACGCCTCCTATCCTCAAATTACTTCCTTCAAGAATAAGAATTGAAAACGTCTTTTTGTTCCTCACTCAAATCTATCTTTCAATAAAAGATTCGTTCTCCTCGCCATTATTCAAATGAAAAGAAAAATTATTCAAATAAGAACAATTCAGTATTTAAAATTGGAACCGGGGCGGGAGGTCCGATGTGAACATGGTACCCGTATATAACAGCGCTTGGGGCTATGGAAATTATTTGTTTGGAAATGTAAAAAGAAAAGTTTGCGGAATTGAACAAAGTTTGGTCGAAATTATACTTACTTTTGGATTCAATGATGGAGTTCTAGGAAGATAATAAAGAGGCGTAATTTGACAGTGATTACTTATTGAAGAGAATGTTAAAACCCAAAAAACGACTTTTTCTCAGAATAATTTTATTTGATCTAGGTAGGGAAACTATGCTAAAGACATAGACATATATAATTGCATAGCACATGACTGTGAGTACTATCTACTGTAGAGCATTTTTGTTTTGACGCTGGGAAAAATGCATTACGCATATCCTCGCGTCGGGGGACGGGAGGGGTATGTGGGACTCCCCGGTAGCACCGGTATACCCAGCGGCGCTCCCGCATCGTCTGTATGGAGAAGGACTGGGAATCCGGCAGAGCCATTCCATCCAGTCCCCCGCCGACGACCGCTCGCCTTTACAGCGGGCCTGGCGCGCCCCTCCCGTCGGGGAGGGGCAATGCGGCAGGTGAACAGTCCAATGCAGGAGAAGGCGCCCCCGCGCCTGTCTCCCGCTGTTCACCACCAATGTACTGTAGAGCCTAACCTGCATCGTTGTAACATGCAACCTTCATGAGATAAAAATTAATTTGATTTTAAAATACAAGAAATCAGTAGGAGTTGGTTGAAGAGCCTGACATTGCGTATGTCATCGTATAATGATGTAAGACGGAGGTTACACGTTCAGTTCAGCATCAGTTCAGTCTGTGATCTTGATCACGTATAGACTGATGTCTGAATGATGGATTGACGAGCGGTATTAGACGGTAAGTCAGACTGACGATCAGTCCAACCGAAAACTTCAACGCGATAACACGCATACGCATTAGGTATGGATTTTAATAAGAAAAAAGCGTCTTCATATTATCTTGCGGTTTTATTTTCTTCAAAATTACTACTAGTTTTTGCAGCGCCTCGTTTCTTTTATATTTATTCACATATTGGTGATTCGTTTTATCCCAAAGAATAGGTAAAACTTGTAATGTAAGAATAAATTCTAAATCTTTCATTATATTGTATAATTTTTAATTTGAATGATGTAACCAATATTTTGTAACAATATTTTGATTTCAAAGGGTATCCGTGGAGTTTCTTGCCCGTTCATCTCCATAGTTACCAACTACGCTTTAGAATGGGCTTCATCTTTATCACTGACAGACTCCTTGACATTTCAAAGGTTTCATTGAAATAAATGCTTTGAGTTTGAGTTTGACAGTGGATCTATGGTTTTCTATAAAATATGACATAACGTTCTAATCTTCTTCTTAAGTGTACACAGGACACATCATATGAAAAAAGTCTCAAGCCGAAGTAAAAAAATTACCATGAATTGTGTGCCAAACTTACTGATGTTACCTATTGTAACTGAAGATTTCATACTTGACCCAGCGAGGTAATTGTGTTACAAACTAAGGGCTACTTGCACGAAAAACTAAACTCATAGTTTAATGCTAACACTAGGTTAAATTGACAAAATTATATGACAAACTGTAAATTTAACCTTGTAAATTTATTTTCGTGCAAGTGGGCCTTCACAGTAGAAATGGTTTTTTTTTGACAGTTCAACAACATGTATTGCGTTATTTACGTTGTGAATATAAAATTTTCGAACCAATGAAGCAATGGATTAGCAATATCCTTCCAAATCATTCAGATTGTTATTGATAGTGTGTTATGCGATTAGGGGTATTCTACTGCTATTGAAACTCATCATCATCATATTCCTGCCCTTATCCCATGTTACTTGGGGTCGGCGCAACACGTTTTCATTTCCATTTTCCACTGTCAACCGTCACTCTATCATTCACTCCCTTCTCTTTCATATCATTCTTCACACAACTATGTTAATATTATGAAACTATGTTGATTTTAATTAAACTATCATTAATACTAGCTTCTGCCAGCGACTTCGTCCACGTGAAACTTCTTGTTCCCCCATTCCCCAATCCGTTCTTGAGATATCATCAAAAAATCCATTACGTACAAAATATATAAGAAATCACACGGTACCGTGTGGTGCCAGACGGACCTAAAGAATAGCACCATCCAATTTCCTCCCATGAGTGTTTTAAAAGGCGACTAAGGGACTTCCTAGAGAATGGGCAGCAGCGTTCTCTATGCATTTTTAACACCAAATATTGCGATCGCCAACGCTGCCAAGCGTGGCGATTATGGCAAACCCCCCCAATTGGGGGAGGCTTATGTCCAGCAGTGGACATCTTTCAGCTGAAATGATGATGATGATGATGATGATGATGATATGAGAAAGTGAATTTCCTAAATTATTTGTTTTCGTGAATTTTTCGCATATTTTAATAGTTATTCTGCTATTAGAAGCGGAGACAAATCCATCAAATCCAAGATCATAAAAATCGGTCCAGCCATTCTTGAGTTATAAATGGTGTAAATAACCCGACTTTATTATATTTATTAAGATTATATATATATAAAAGATGTTTGTTACTCAATTACGCAAAAATAGATGAACGGATTTGAATGAAATTTGTCAAACGGATAGTTTATAACCTGGAATAGTACATTTTATGCCAGTAGTACATTCCGGTGGTATAATTTCAAACACCCACGCGGGCGAAGCCGCGGGTAAACTATCCAGAATTCTCTCCCAGAATATGTTTTAAGTAGTTATCAGTAAATTTTGAAGCGGCGCCCGTCTTGCTTGTTTTATATTGAAACTTCTTCCCTCCATAGTGATAAAGTTGAAAACTGAATTTTGATGGGCCGCGCACATATTTTCATTTTCTTGTTTATAATAAATAATATAAGTTTTCTTTTTTAGCGCTGTTCAAGTTTTTTTTCATTGATGGGGTTTTAAAAAACTCTCCTATTTCGCAGGAACACGTTAAATACGCCTGTATTTTCGAAACGGGTAGGCAGAATTGCATACCTAATTCATCAGGCTTATTAGGGGTGAGCATTTTGCCAGCAATCAAGCATAGGTCTAGAATCCGGGTTCATCATCATCACCATTTCAGCCGTAAGGCGTCCACTGCTAGGCTCCAGGTTGCTACTGAGAAATTCATAATGAAAATCTTAATCTAGGAATCGCAACTAGGACCCCATTGATAGCAGTCACGCTTACCACATTATTTATGTATTTCATTGATACGATCAGCGATGCCAGACGTGCGATAATTATCGTACATGTACCATAATTTCGACGCCGGTTTGATGTACGATAAAATATGTATTATCGTACGCCAAATCAATCCTCCTCCGAAGTGGGGTGAAAAGACTAGTATCCAGTGCCTTCAGCGCAATGCGTAAAAAACCAATCAAAAGAATGCTGTTGTGTATGGTACCAACTGAAAAAATTATAATATTAAAAAATTAAAAAAATATAATACTTCAGGAGTCCTTTATTTTAAAACGGCTGGTGCGTCTGCAGAGGTAGATGTAAATATTGATTCCGATGATCTCACTCTTTTATAAAATAAACGTTTTTCTTTTTTCTTGTAAATTTCACAACTTTCTAAAATTACCTTCCTATAGGTATCTAGTTTTGCAAAATAGCGCGTTTCTGGCAGTCGTATAATTTTTCATCGCATATATTCATACGATAATTCACTCGCACTCGTCTGGCAACCCAGGATACGATAACTATTTTGTTTTAGACGTAAATACTAATATTTTTGGTTCTATGGGAGGCAATTCAGAAAACTGATGATGATAACTAAATCGGTGGATAAAGTTTGGTATTGTAGCTATATATCTATCATTTACATCAAAAATTTAATTACACCACTCGATAGCTAAAGGATTAAAGAATTCGTTAGAATGAGTGAGGACTGTAACGCATCACGCGAGGCGGAAGTAGATTCGCCGCCATTTTGACATAGTTTCGCTGCATCACATAATTTCCATTTTAGTATAAATTTTGTCTCGGAGAAGCTACGACGTTCGTTAGAACTTTAATCTTAAGCTCAAGATCTATGGATTGCGTATATAAAACATTAGTGTGAAAAAGACGTAAAAAAAAAATGCTATGTCGGCCTGTTCTCGTCAAAAAGCCAAATCATATTCGGTTGGAAAGGGCTTCTTAAGAGCAATCCAATGATACCCATCAAATATCATAAGACTGAGTGAAGCGGTGCGGGGAACGTAAAATAAGGAAGGCCTCCGAGCGGAACAACGACGGCGCCGGTACGACTACAGACGTACACGTATTCACGTAAAACACACAGCCGTGTCCAAAGCACAGATTTTATTTTATATTGTTTATTGGAGTATATGTAGTATAAGTACATTAAAATGATTATATAAAATATTTGACGCAACTAATAGCTATTTACACTAGGTATTGAATTAAATTTTAAAAACATTGTCGACCGGTCGACACTTCACGTTACCAGAGGGCTGGCTCGTTCTTTGGCCAAAGAATGAGCATTGCCATTCAACGTGGCAATGCTCGTTTTTAAGTTGTTCCAAATTATTTTTATTATTACTTAAATTGCCTTTGACTTATCTCGGGACCCTGGGGTCTCGGGCCTTTGGAAGGCCTACGAGGGGCCGAAGCCAACTCGCAGAGGCCCGTTAGTAGCTTTTAATTTAAATTATTATTATTATTATTAATGCTGCCAGTCTTCTGGGCACGTTTCCGGATAACAGCGATGCGGACGAGTACTTGGACGCCTAATTATCTTTTGGTTTTGTGTATCTATATTTTCATATTTATTAAGTACAATTTGGATTCTTTGTGTTCATATTTGTGTGAATTGTAAATATTTGTATGCTGCTTTTAGCGGCGGATGTGTGCTGAACATACTTTTTAACTACCAACCTTGATATCCTACGAATAATTGTCTTTGTCTTTGAATATATTTGTGTTTGAATGACTTCAATATTGCAGGAAGATTTTGTGTTTTTGCAAGGTATACTGGAGACTAAATTGAAACTCAAAATATATGACATTCTTATCGTGCAACGCGAACCGTAAAAGTTTGATGAAGTGAAGAATATATGATAAGTGAGTATATGCTTGCAACTTACGTATACAATGTAGTTTTAATAACTTTAACCTCGTTTATGCTGACAGGTACGAAAGTTACTACATGGATATTCTTGTTAATAGTTCGTAACTTAGTCTGAGATTTGATACTTGTCTATGGCCTTACTATCCTTCATATCGAACGTGGATCCACGCGAGATACAATGGTTTTTTAATTGTGTCTGTAATACCGGTATATGTAACTTAACTTTAAACTCGGGTAAATCCAATTTTGAGATTTTTTAAGATTTTGGTACCCACTTAAAGGCCAAAAAAAGACTTTTAAAACAATTTTATCAGTTGTATAAACCCGCATAGTTCTTGAGAAAAAAAAAAAACCCGTGAAAATCACAAAATTTTATCTTATTCCAATAGATCCATGAGACAGTTTTATTCAAATGCAGTTAAGTCCATGAGAGCCAATCAGCTAACCGCGTTTGTTCAACATGGCGGTCAGTCGACGTCAACTCTGCGACATTAACACCGTATGCTCCCGTTTTTTATTGTTTCTTTTTAATCATAGACAGTTCCCATGGATAATTCCATTAAAATAGTTACACCGAGCAATGCCCGCAAGCGGCCTAATATAAAAATCCACACTTCCGTCCCGTCCAATCCGTCTTTTCAAAGATATATAAATTGCATTCCATTAGATCAAATGAAGGTAAATTCAATCTTAATTTTACATTTTTGAAAGAATGTATAGTTATAATACTAAATTTGCTTTGTAGGATTGTTACCTTCAATATTATTGACATAATAAATAAAAAACCACCTTTTAATTCATGGAAATAAAGGCTCGTACAGACTAGTGCGATATCGCGGGCGCGACGCGACACTAGTAGCACAATTTCTTTGTCACTACCTGTCGCGCCCGCGATATCGCGCGAGTCTGTACGAGCCTTAAGACTGTTATCACTTGTTTTTAAATAAGAAGAGGTAAAGTGGATTTACCCGAGTTTGAAGTTAAGCGACTCATATGAGATATTAAATGTAACTTACATACATACAACTCAAGCCTACTTCACATGGAGGTAAGCAGAAACTACAGAATGCCACCTGCTACGTCTTCATACAAACTTCTTTTGCTTTGTTTAAGTTTAGATGTAACTTGCACGTCATAAAACGACAAGGCTTATTTGTCACGTCTTTTGTTACATAGTTTTATAGATGCACGAGGAACAGGGTGTAAAGTTCACTGATACTCTATAGAAAAGGGAGGATCTTCCGTCCAGACGGATGTTGCGTCTAGTAGGGAACTTCCCAACGGTTGATGTCGGGATGTTGTATGTATGCCAGTCGCGCGGTAAATTCTGCTGGCGCGATGCAGGATTTGTGTGACGTCAGGTCTTTGATGCGTAGTTCGCATATGGCATACTAGATGCCGCCACAGTTTCAACCTTCGTTAAGTTTATATTTTATAGGAATTGTTGTCAAAATTGCTAAAGGAATTAAGTTTGGACTTTAAGTACCAAATTGAATATATTTCTTAAAAAATGGGTGATTTCCATTTTTGCCAATACAACTTTTGATTGAGTTGCCTAAGAGAGCAAACCCGGAGATTTCGAGTATCAAATAAATATTACATGAAAATAAAGCTTCCAGTAAGCCAATAACATAAAACAAAGCACATTGTCACACAATTCGCAGTATTAAATATTTTATAAGACGAAATTAAACTGAAATCACTTTTTAAATATAAAATGTACTGCACCGCTAACAGTCTGTGAAATTATTCAAAGAAGCAATCAATCTTTTATGTAACATTAAAGTCAGGAAAATATCGAAGCATCGACGCCTGGCCCGGTTCTCCGTAATATTTTCTTCAAATATGTATGGTAGGTATATGTTGACATACAAGCTTTGATTTGGTCCAACTTTTGCAATATTCGGGTTTTTCTTGACTTATTCAGTTAGTTCTTAGAATATTGTGGTAGTGCCAGTTTCTCCAAATAAAAATAAATAAGTAAAAAGTTTTAAATCATTTTAATTTGACCTCATGACATAATTCTACAATAATCATACTATATAATTATAATATTAACTAACGAAATTCTGACTGAAGCGTTTATATAGATTTTAGATATTAAATAGATTTTGTAATTAATTATTTTTTACTGTTGACATTTTAAATTTATTATTGTTTACTGAATTCACTTGAAATGAATTATATTGACTGGAAATTAATTATTAACAACCATATCTATTTATATTTTTTCTTTTTTTTCTATAACCCTTATTTTTTTTTTTTTTTTTGTTATCTTGCATGCCCGTTTTTATTTTTGAGCAAAAATAGTAGATTGTACAGCTAGAGTACAGACAGATTGACCAGCTTGACCCTTTACAGCTTGGCGATGACTCTAAAAACTAAGTGGGCGCTCGGACCCCATGGTCCCAGTTTTTCAACCCCAAACAAGATTGGAGTATTTGCGCCGTTTGAGGTTTTTCACATCTGCAGCAACCGCCCCAGCACAGCCCGCTGAGCTAGGAAGATGGGATGGCGCAAGGGTCCCGAAAAATGTGGCATACCACACCAAAGGCCGACCTAACTTAGAGAGAATAGATACTTAGCAAGTCCAATTTATGGATTCTCAAGACACTACGAGTACTCACTTACCATAGCACGTTTGCTTAATTTCAGTTTTACTCATTCTACAGGAAGACTTTTCTTCCTCCAGCTGTTTTGTTCAGTTGCACTTTTGGGTAAATTCTTCAAATATTTTTTTAAACCAGTCTACTGAAAAATCACGCTCTAAAAAGTATGAAACAAGAAAATATTATCATCTGAAATTGTTATGTACAAACATATGCCACTTTACTATATTTAGAATGTATTGTTTTGTTAGGGTATGTGGCATACGACCACGGCTATACTCTGAACATCACTATGAACATGTATTAAATACATTCGCGATCAAGAGGCTTCTAAAGATACCTCATTTGTCAAATTATGACAAGTAGTTTAGAAGTTATGAGGGAACAGATGAACATATGTACCTACATATAGACATACCCACATATATAGAGACCGGTCAAAATCATAATCCTCCTTTTTGCTTCGCCGTATTCGGGTAAAAATACTACCTTATTATTTTTTATCCATATAAAATACATTTTTAAATATTTCTTCAAAAATATATAATAAACGTTAAAAAAAAAAGTGGTCCGCCGGTGCTGGGAGCCGGATCCTAGCTACCGGTGTTTAGGGCTGCAGAGACGGGAACCTCCTCACAATGCGAGCCGTATCAAGGAGTACGAGTACTGCCTTCTGAATCAGGCCCTTGATCCAACCGCCTAACGAAAGCCTCGAGAGATGTTGATCGAGGCTTTCAGCCATTAGGCCATTGGCCGTCACGACAATCAGCACAATGATAGCTAAGCTCACATTCCACATGTCAACAACCTCGTGTTCTAAGTCGAGATACTTTATTTGTTTCTCTTTCTCAGCTTTCACGAGGTTCTCGTCATGTGTTCGCGCTAATCGATCTATCAACACTATATCAGGTTTATTGGCAACAATAATCAGTAATGATAGACCGATCCCAGTACAGCGTGACATGGTCAGTTTCGAAAACTGGGTCGGGCACATACTTGTAATACGGTACCTCAGAATCCACAAGTTTATATTTCAAAGCAAGTTGCTGGTGAATAATCCTGGCTACTTTATTATGCCTGTGCAAATACTCGCCGTTAGCCAGACGAGACCAACCAGAGATAATATGTCTAATGGACGGTGGCATGCCCGACACACGTCAACCGTCCCATCCTTCAAAATTATGTCTCCGGTAGTAAATCGTCTCACTCACCGTTCGACCTCCGCCCTGGACGGTCGTTACGCTGCTCCCGCTCCCTGCGCCCGCCCCGGTGCGCTTGTTCGGTCATTCCGCGTCGCGACACCGTTCGGAACGGTCGTGTGCTGCAGCTCCGGCTCGCTGCGCCCGTGCCGTGTCAAGTGTCCGCCGCCGCCGCCATCCGGTAATCGTTACGCCCAGTCGTAACGATTGCACTAGTAGTCCGACTACTAACAATAATATCAACTATTGTCTTTTTCAAGACAGGTTGGTATTGGTTTCTTTAAACCTTGTCGTCTAAAACGTTGCGCGCGTTTTTACCCCGTCAGGGAAAAACCACAGTTTCGTGGTCCTTGGTTGAAACCTAACGGTGCTAACGAATCCAAGGGGGTGTTGACCCAATCACACCCGCCGAACCCCATCAGGGCAAGGCAGTCAATTGGACGGGTCCCAGAGTTAACCGGCCTTGGGGGATCTCCTAGTCGGCTCTGGTGACAGTTTTCCCTTCACAGCTACTCACCCGGTGTCTTTAGGGTGTGTCTACACCCTTCGCACCGGATTTGTAGGGCCCCGTTCGCACAATAAGACTGGCGACGGGTTACAAGCTTAGGGCTCACCATTAGCACACATCTCCCTGCCTGACCCGGCAGGGAGGCTTCACTCATCCCCGGGCAAACCCACCCGGGGAGTTAGGGATATAGTCGTAGGGATAACTTCCCCGCCGCCATCATGGCCCCCCCCGAATATAAGAAAAACCCCGTCATCGGGACCGTTCTGATTGACTTTTTGATCGGAGTCGTATTAAAGGACCCCGTATTCCAGTCCAAATATGGACAGGAATACGGAGCCCTCGCGGCTGCCACCCTCTCGGCGTCCGTTTGCACCCACCCGACGGATAGCCCCCGCTCTCCCTCTCCTTCTCCGTCTCGATCGCGTTCGCGTTCTCGCTCGCCTCTGTCACAGGCTGGCTCATCTGTTTCCGACATGGAAACAGAAGAGGCAGTCAGTGGTGGAAGAGCCGACACCCCGCGCCCCGCCGGTTCCGACTCAGAATCGGACCGTACCGTCACGACACGGTCGGCAGCGTCCTCTGCCTCTTCCCCCTCCACCTCGGACGAAGGCTTCAGCCTAGTCTCGGGACGGGGGGGCAAGAGGAAGAAGACGAAAGCCCAGAGAAAGGCCGCCAAGAAAGGGAAAGCAGAGGCCTTCAGCCCTCCTGCGTCCCCCACTCCGTCTACCGCGTCCGCGCCCTTCGCGTCGCAGGTCCCCACCCCCACCCCGTCTACCGCGTCCGCGCCCTCCGCGTCGCAGGTCCCCACCCCCGCCCCGTCCACCGCGTCCGCGCCCCTCGCGTCGCAGGTCCCCACCCCCGCGCCCTCCGCCGCGCCCGCGCCCTCCGCGTCCGTTAAGAAAATCCCCCTCCCACCGCCGGTATTTATCCAGGACAAGTCCAAATGGACCGACATATCAAAATGGTGTGTCGAGCTCCGGATAAATTACTCGCACGCCAAATCCACCCAGACCGGCATCAAGGTTACGGTTCCCACGTCTACGGACTACAGGAGCCTAACTAAAATGCTTCGCTCTAAAAACGTGTCTTTCCACACGTATTGCCTCCCCGAGGAAAAGGAAACACGCGTAGTCATCCGCAGGATCCCAAGGGAGATCCCTTGCTCTGAAATCATAGCCGATCTTAGGTCGCAAAACGTCCCTGTAAACGAGGTCCACCGCATGCATCGCGCGCGACGCGGTGAGGCCTTTGATATGATCCTCGTGATCTGCCCACCCTCCGAGGGTCATAACCCGATCTTCCAGATCAAATCGATCTGTAGCCTCTCGGGTCTCGAAATCGAGAGACCCCGCAAGTCAAGCGTGATTGCCCAGTGCCACCGTTGCCAACTCTACGGGCATACGCAGAAGCACTGCTATGCGACACCCAGGTGCGTAAAGTGCCTGGGTTCGCATAGCACTGCGGAATGCGAACGTCCAAAGGACCGCGCACTTTGCACTGAGCCACCTAGCTGCGTGCTATGTGGCGAGGCAGGCCACCCCGCGAACTACCGTGGCTGCGCTAAAGCCCCAAAATCCGCGCCCCCTCGCTTAGCGAAGCGTACCGACGCGCGTCAATTCCGCGAATGCCCGTCCTACTTGGAACCAGTAAGACTGAGTCCCCAGAGACCCAGTCCCTGGAATTACCTGCACCATCAGCAGGCTTTCCCTAATCTCCAGACTAGAACCGCCCCTCAGGCAGTCGCTCCCCAGGCCCCTCAGGCCAGTATACCCCGATTAATGGACCCGCGAACCCGATTCGAGAACTCGCAATCGAGACCCGCGACCATCGCGCCCCCCACCGCACCCGCGCCCCTCGCCGCCGCGCCCGCGCCCGCGCCCGCGCCCGTCGCCGCCGCTCCGTACGCGCGCCCCCCTCCCAACCACACCCCCACTCCCGTGGCCGGTGTCAACAAAGTAGATCCCTTCCAGGTGATCTCTTCCACCTACATGGTCTTCCTCACCCCCCGCGCGAGGAGGATGGCCGATGAGATAGTCGCCGCGACCAACGCCGGTGACTTATACCAAATTCAGGCAATCTACAATGCGTATCCCGAGATCACGCAAGCATTGTCTAGATTCGCGAACAACACCCCTAGACCACTTAATGGATACTAGGTCCCCCGCTAGAAACAAACCCCGATCCCTAATGTTAGGTTATTTTAACGCCAATGGCTTGGACGGCCAAAACTCAGAGATCACCGAATTCCTCGGCGATCATAAGGTAGACGTTTTCCTAATTCAAGAGACCTTTTTAAAACCCAGGCACCGTAACCCGTCAATTGCGAATTATCGTATAATTCGCAACGATAGGTCGCGGTGCCACCTGGGAGGTACTCTAATCTATTATAAATCAGAGCTCTATTGCACGCCCATAGACCCTCCTGTCCTAAAGTCCCTATTAGAAGTCTCGATCTGCCGAATCGGTATGACGGGCCACCCATCTATAACAATAATATCAGCCTATCTGCCCCCTACCATTACAATTGATCCTATCCAAGATCGACTACTGACCGACGACCTTAGCACCCTCTTGAGCATGAGTGATTCCGTCATCATGGCGGGTGATCTCAATGCCAAGCACCCAGCCTGGAATAGTAGACTCACCTCCCATAGGGGTAAAGTCCTCTTTGACCTCTGCCCCCTCCTAAATTTTGATATCATCGCCCCGATGAATCACACCCACTATCCGCATAATCCTGACCATGCCTCTGACGTGCTCGATGTGGCACTTCTAAAGAACATCAACCTACGGTTGGTCTCTATAGAGGTGCACCACGAGCTTCACTCTGACCACCGACCTGTTCTCGTAGAAATGGCCCTCGCATAGGTCTTCACGACCCCAATATCCCCCCGCGCACCAAAAGGATAACGGACTGGAAGCGAGTAGGCGAAAGCTTGAAAGCTAACACGTCCCCCCAATTGGATTCGATCCCCGACCAGTTCGACTCTATCGCAGACACGACGACCGCGATCGACTCTCTCACAGAGCACGTACAATCTGTCCTGAACACATGTTCAAGGGAGGTTCCGGCGACGGATAACCGTCGCGGGAAACTGCCGGACGATGTACGCGCACTGATGACGGAGAAGAACGCAGCCGTCCGTGCGTACAGTAGCTTTCCCTGCACGGCTAACAAAATCCACATGCGCTACTTGCAGCGTGCTGTAAGTAAACGCGTGAAGGAATTTCGTGACGCCGACTGGGATAAGCTACTGAGCAGCCTAGAGCCGAACCATCTAGCATTCTGGCAACTCCAAAGGAAACTCAACCCCCGAGGAGGTGGCTCAGCCTCAATGCCCCCACTGATCCGCCCAGACGCGTCTCTCGCTTTCGAAGACATCGACAAAGCCGAATGCTTAGCCGACAGTCTAGAGGCCCAGTGCTCGCCCAGCTCTCAACCAGTAGACCAAGCTCACCTCGATGAGGTCGACGCTGAAGTCGAACGTAGAGCCTCCCTCCCGCCCGTTGAAGACCCTGAGTATCCTCTGGCTCCCGTCACACCGGTGGAAGTGCACGAGCTCATAAAGGGTCTGAAACCTCGTAAAGCCCCTGGCTCTGATGGTATCACCAATAGGGTGGTCCAATTGTTCCCCGCCCACCTGATAATGCTCTTGGCCACCATCTTCAATGGAGCCATGAACAATAATGTCTTCCCGCAAGTGTGGAAAGAGGCCACAGTAATCGGTATTGCCAAACCCGGTAAACCCAAGAAGGAGCCCGCGAGCTACCGCCCCATTAGCCTGCTCACAGTCATGGGCAAACTCTACGAGAGGCTTATTTATAAGCGTCTCAGAGACTACGCCGAGACTAAGGGCCTTATCCCCCACGAACAGTTTGGATTCCGTACCAAACATTCGTCGACCCATCAGGTCCACCGTATAGTCGAGGACATAAGCGCCGGCTTTCAACGCGGCCTTATGACAGGAGCTATCTTCTTTGATATAGCGAAAGCGTTCGACAAAGTCTGGCACAACGGCTTGATTTACAAGCTGTACCAACTCGGTGTGCCCGAGCGTCTCGTGCTCATCTTACGAGACTTTTTGTCGAATCGCACCTTTCGCTATCGCATAGAGGGAGCCCTCTCCTCCTCCCATCCCATACGCGCAGGAGTCCCTCAGGGCTCTGTGATATCCCCCCTGGCTTTTACGCTTTACACCAGCGACATCCCGAAGTTTAAAAAGGCTCAGTTGGCTCTGTTCGCAGACGATACGGCCGTTTACTACAGAGGGAAGAGTCATAATGTCATTACCAACACTCTCCAGACTGCAGCCGACAAGCTCGGTGCGTGGTTTAGAAAGTGGCGGATCGAAGTCAATCCTGACAAAAGCCAAGCGGTCCTCTTCATAAAACCGAGAAAAATCCCCCCAAAGCCCAAACCTGTCACCATGTTCGGCAAGCCTATCCCTTGGGAGAAGCGAGCCAAATATCTAGGTGTCATTCTCGATCAACGCCTCTCCTTTTCTGAGCATGTAAGTAAGGTGCGTTCGCGCGCCGCCTTCGCTCTCTATAGGCTTCACTCCCTTGTCCACGAAAATAGCAAATTGTCACTCAAGTGCAAATTGCGATTGTACACCGCGTGCATCCGCCCCATCATGACCTATGCGAGTCCAGTCTTTGCCCAAGCAAAATCACATGTCATCCATAAGATGCAAATCATTCAAAATCGTTTCCTCCGTAAATGCACGGGAGCCCCCTGGTTCGTTCGGAACACAAACCTCCATGTAGAGCTTAGAATGCCTACAATAGCCCAATTTCTGAAACGCTCTTCCAAGCGATTCTTTGACTCTGCCGCCACCCACCGCAACACTCTCGTTGTGCAGGCCGCCAATTATACCCCCTCCCGCATTAGTACGATCCGCCGTCCAAGGCACGCACTGACCGACCCAGACGACCCCACCACTCTCATTCAGGAGAGTCGTAGGGAAACTAGTACAGCTCGAAGAGTACACACAACACGAACACGATCACAATTCCGACCTCGCTTTAGAGGTCCCGCGCGAAACCCACCCCGATTAATAAGCCCTCCCCGTCCCTTGACGACGCTTAACGATGTGCCAGCATGTGGTTTAGCTGAGCCTGTAATCCAAACTCCCCCGATTAATAATCAGAACCCTGATATTATCCAGCCACCGACGGTCCCTTGCCACCCTCCCTCCGACACTGCCCTAAGCCGAGGTTCGAGCCCCACCTGGGGTGCCCTTAGCGAGCAGTCGTCTAGCTTAAGTAGATTATAGTAAAAACCCCCTGGCTGGAGGCGTAAACTTCGTTAGGAGCTTGCGGCACCACAGGAAAGCCCGGTTAAGGAGCAGGAACCCCCAGTGGTTATACCTCCGAGATGCCATACAAAAAAAAAAAAAAAAAAAAAAAAAAAAAAAAAAAAAAAAAAAAAAAAAAAAAGTAAATCGTCAAGATAACTTCGTCCATAATAGTACAAACAAAAGCTTCAGTTTCCCCGAAAACTACCTAATTATTATTATTATTTCATTTATTTGTTCAGCCTACAAATGAGATCCTTTGTGTTAGTAACAATCTTACTTTGCCTATGTTAGTACTTAATAACTAAAACAGATCTAGTTCGTTTGGCTAACACCCCAATGTAAGTGGAGTATGTGCCCGGGTGGATATTGAGTACAGAAATATTTAGACCTAAACTTCAGGTAATCAAGTAATCTAGACGGTAAAAATGTTGCCCAAACTGTTCCTCCGTAAGTCCCCACAATTCACCAAAAGCCTGTACATTTTTATTATAAATCGAGCCGCTCATAGTTGGCGATCGATCAGGATCCGGGGATGTTCTCAACTCAATGGATTGAGATAAATGCACCCCACTTCATTCTGGTTGTTGGGCTGCGAAAATAGCAATAAAATGGAACAATACACGTCATAGAAGATAGATTTGGGACTGAAATGAGGGGCTCATTGATCAGGCGAGATAATCAAGTGTTTCTAATGATCAGAGATCGGAATAGGTATAGTTTATTTACCTCAACTTCGAGGAAGGAAGTAACATAGAGAGGATAATACCTCCTCTAAAATCCTGGAATAATTATAATGACGTTTAAATCCAGGGATTAAAAACCTCGAATTATTTATTGGGCTTTACTTATAATGATTGATGACAAATGATTGATTTGAAAAATCATATAACAATTTTTAATGTTGCGTGCTAAAACTATTAAATTAAAGAGCTTTTATAGAAATTTTAGTACATAACCCTAATAAAAGTTATATTTATGATTCTAAATTAACTCTACCCATTCCGATCTCTGCTAATGATTTATCAATTTAGCAAAATTGTTGACTGCAACATTGGTATTATTGTGCGCCACAAGTTAATGCTTGGTACATCGTGACATTAAGTACCACTAGCGCCATCTAGTATCGAGTAACAGAACTAGTAGAGTCGAGATGCTTCTAGAAAGTTCGATGCTAGAACTTTCTAGAACTATCGACATCTGGTCATTCGAGCCGGTATGTACTCGAACATTCTAGATGTTTCTACAGTAGAAGGTTGTAGAACTATCTAAGGACTATATAAGGCCGGTATCGACCCCGACCTCGGTCAGTCGAAAAAGAAGCGATCAAGCGACAAGTAAACTTCAAACGATAAAGCGATCTTCGAGTGCGTCTTTAGAGTGATAAGTAGTGCAGTTGTGTTTTGTAATTAGTGTGTTTGAGTTGTTATCAATGTTGTTTAATTAAAGTGTCATTTTTGGTTATTAAATCGGCAGTTTTTATCGTCACGAACCCCAAGCTCGTAACAGTATATTACAACGGAGGCACTGGGTGAGTAAACAAATGCCATCATCTGCTTAACCTTTTCCGAACTATCTTAGGGTCGGCTTCCAGTCTTACCGGGTGCAGCTGAATATCAATATCATGGAGCGACTGCCGATCTGACCGCCATAACCCAGTTACTGGATAACACGATACCCTTGGTAAGACTGGTTGTCAAACTTTCCAGCTTTCTGGCAATAAAGACGTACCGCTGGAACTATAATTTATCGAATGGATAAGCAATATTTTAATGCCCCTGCCCAACGTGCAGTAATCAAAGTCCTGTTGGGCAAACCCTTTAGGTATCCCACTCAGCAAGTCTAGTCGGATTTTGAGTTACTGACAGTCCGCCAGATGTATATGTTTCGTGCAGTCACACGTACACATAGAATTACCCCTCTCAATAGATGTAAAAGCCCTACGCTCAGAAGAAGACCTAAACTCGTTTGTCCCAAAGTTTGTACAAATACCACCTTTGCACGACGGCATAACCGTTATTTAAGCACATTTATATACAACAAACTCCACAACACATTAAACATACATTTCCTAAACAAATTCCAATGCGAACAAAAAATAAAGGAATATCTGCTCACCCTTAATTATGACGACACGGAAGAATTACTTAAAGCATAACTTAAACAAATCAGGCACCCACTCATACATACCTACCTACACTCACTCGTACATATCTACACTCCCCTTACACACCTACACTCACACAAACAACACACACCCGGCACATTAATAGATACTACCTTTCTTATCCTCAAAATCAATTGAATTATATAGTATAGTTTATTTGAATAATTATATTTATTTTTACAAAAGTGCACTTTATTAATTGTAAGTAACTATTATAGCATCCATAATGGACGGATGGATGACCCCTGTAACACAGGTTTTTCTAGCATAGGGGTCATTGATCAATATTTTGTGTCAGGATATTCCCATGTTTAATTAAGTGTCACTCTGTATGTGTACTTTTACGTCAAATAAAATATTATTATTATTATATTATTGCACGCGCATTCTGTACCCACGGGATTAGCAAAGAGAAAAAAAAACCCAAGAGACCTTTCACGTGACTGCCTCCATGTTGCGACTAAATACTATTTAGAAATACCTCCATTATGAATATTAACAAAAAACTTGGTCGTCAAGGCAACGAGTTTAGTATGGAAACGCCCTCAATTTTTCAGTTATAATTTTTATTTCGAAAACTATAAGTAGTATTATCGCTAGACTTTTAAATAAAAATTGGAGAGTAAACAATTTGCTTTACAAAAAAAAAAAAAAAAAAAATTACGACGCTAAAAATGTTTACCGTTTCAGAGATATGTTTTTTTTTCCCCAAAAACTTTGGAAATTTCAGCCCCTTCCCCAAGTTAGGGGTTGCATCAAAAAAGTTTCAGTTTAAAAGTTGTCCGTATTCTTACTCGGAATGATAAAAAAATATAAACATGAAATCCTATTTAAACCAAATTAAATGATTGCCATTACGACAACAGTAACACATCTGAATCTTGTACTGAATACATGGTATCAGTGCCTCAAGTCTGCTATTACAATAGTGTCAGAATGGTCTATCATTGATTTCATAATTGTTGATTTTGACAAGTTCGGTAATCTACTAATATAATAGCGTCATTATGACTTTCCAATGGTCAGCCACTGACACTCCATTGAAAGAATTGGTAATCTCGTAGGTACATAATGATACATGAAACTTCCTACTAAACTTCCAACTTCCTACTACTTCAGATTGCTTATAACACAAATAAATAATATGTAAAAATATATATAAATGAAATCTGGCATGAATAAATGTTCAAAATGCCATTGTAATACAATTCTATTACGAGACCATTGACTGACCAATGATCGACCATTATGAATTTAGCAGATTACGAACTTTTAGCAAAATGACAATGGGATCGTGTTGGAGTGACAAATTTATAAAAATAGCAGACTTGGGCCCCAGGTTGCGCGTCGATGTCCCTCCCACTCCGTATACTATGCAATATTTTAACAAAATCCCAACTGATTCTGATAAATATTTCGTTTAAGCTAAAATATCTCAGTAGTCTGCAATTGTTTTAGAATAAACGAAGGGTTTAAACTATTATTTAGATGTCAAAAGTGTTTTAAAATAAGAATTTAGTTTGACTTCAGTTTCATGAATAATAAATTCATAAGAAAATTACAGACAGATCTTATTACGAAATCCACAAAAAAATATGATTTATTCGATCACAGTTTTATAAATTCAGTGATCTTTTTCGACATTAAATCCTGCCGTTTTTTTGCCTTAGAATAGACCGACATGTCTACGCCTAGCCGAATTTAAAAGTAAGTTAGTGAGTGTGAGTGTGAAGTGAGTGAAGTGAGTGAGTGTGAGTGTGAAGTGAGTGAGTGTGAGTGTGAAGTGAGTGAAGTGAGTGAGCGTGAGTGTGAAGTGAAGTGAAGTGTAAGAGGTGAAGTGAATGAGTGAGTGAGTGAAGTAAAGTGAGTGAGTGAAGTGAGTGAGTGATTAAGTATTGTCCTTCTTTATGGCAAAGGTCTCTTCTCATACAGATAAGAAGCAAGCAATGATTCAGGGTTTTTCACCGGAAGTAAATAGACACAGACACATATACACATTAATCTACCTAGTCTTTTCCCAACTATGTTGGGGTCGACTTTCAGTCTAACTGAATGCATCTGAATATCAGTATTTTACATGGAGCGACTACCTACCTGACCTCCACAACCCAGTAACTGGGCAATATGATACCCCTTGGTAAGACTGGTTGTCAGACTTTCGGGCTTCTGACGACCCGTAACGACTGTCAAAGATCCACTAATGACAGTCAGGACCAACGGCTTAACGTGCTTTCCGAGGCACGTAGGAGTATCGGTATGTAAAGATGTTCAACCATCCGCGGACCAACCCCGGCAAGCGTAGCTTAACCTGATGGATCGACCTGTGCGGTTGTTATTCACACTGGAGAGAGGCTATACATTTTTGAAGTGAAAACTTCTTTAGGCGCGTTGAGCACTTTTTGGGTGAACAAAAATCATGGAACTCGCGTCATCGTTACCGAACGCTTTCCATGAGCTATATGTATACTGTGTATGTATGTGTACTTTTTGGGTGAACAAAAATCATGGAACTCGCGTCATCATCACGGAGGAATCGTAACATCACTAAAGCCACTAAGATCAGGTTCGTCCGTACACTCATATTCCCCATATTTCTGTACGCAGCTGAGACGTGGACATTACGAGAACTGGAAAAGAAAAAAGTAGATGCTCTAGAAATGTGGTGCTGGAGAAGAATGCTTGGGATCTCGTGGACAGAATTCCGCACAAACGTGTCCATACTCCAAGAACTCGGCATCAAACAGCGTCTATCAGCACTAGTACAGTCTCGAAGACTGAAGTTCTTTGGGCATGTCTCGAGACGGAATAATGACTCCATAGAGCATCTAGTGGTGCAGGGCAGAGTAGAAGGTAATAGGCCTCGCGGGAGGTGGACCGATCAAATTAAATCCGCTGTTGGAAGCCCTGTTAGTGAATGCACCAGACTGTGATCTAACAGAACCAGATGGAGGGAGATCGTGAGGCGAGTTACGACAACACCCGCGATTGGACAAAGCTCATTTTGACCACGACCGCTATGTCAAGAGCGAAGCGAAGAAGAAGAGATTTCTTACTTTTTCAGCTTTATTCAGCCCAATTTGCCAATACATTCATTCAATTAATTTGTTAATACATTCCAAATTCTCATAATCTAAGTAACAAAATGCTTAATCTAAACCTTTGACGGTATATATTTCCCGCAAGACCAACTTTTCGATTAAACCATTAAAACACGTTTATAAAATGTATGAAACGTAAAATGTGAATGACCTCTCTTTCAGTTCCAATTTAAAATTCCAGGATCACCTCTAAACGACCAAAAGCATTTATCATTCGTATTTCTATGAAAAGAAATTTCTAGAGACTTAGAAGCTGATAGCTACATACATATATTAAAACTTTTATCGTGTGTAAGTTAAAATTGATATGAACATTTATTTACATTCAACTACTGTATTTTCTCATCGCCCTTTTTGAATTTTGAGCGTGGATTAATTACTCTTTAATATTCAAAGGAAAAGGTTTTTTTTTTTTTTTTTTTAATTAGTATTACACCGCGGACATGGGGGTCCGCGCCTTTGTTTTTTGGTTCTTTTTGTTTGGGGATATTTTTATACATTTGCCGTGGCTACTCCTCGGACTTCCTTACTTATAAAAACTACGTGAGTCCATCCTTAATGTTATAATTTTTTTTTTTCGTAATACTATATGCTTATACAGTTAAAATACATATTTAAGATACTTAAAATACACAGGCATTTCAGTTACATTTATATTCTTATTTTACTTATTTCTATATTTTATTACTTGAAATTTTTTATTGTTGTTTTTATTTAGTTCAGGTATCTGGGATATGGTATTTCACTTTTGGGTTTACAAGTTGATTTTTGTTGGTTATAATTTACACTAAAGATTTACGGGAGAATAGGGGGAATCTCATGGCGGGGTGAGCCGACCAGCCCCATCCGACGGCTTCCGTTCACGGACATGACGTACCCATCCGCGTCGTTCAGCTCAACCATTTTTGAGGGAACCGAGCGACCGGATGTGCAGCGCCACCATGGGCGGGACGTTTAAGTGAGCATGACAGACTCACTCCGCCATGAGACTTTACATGGGTTTTTATTGCTAATTATTTATTATGTTTTATTACGTAGATAGAGGTTTGAGGTTTGAGGGTTGGGATTTGTTTTATGTTTTTGTTGCTAGGTTTGGGTGAGTTGGGAGTATGGGTATGGTCAGGTGTGTGGTGTATTATTTGGGACAGGGTGTTCCGACCAGGGATTTCGCTAGCCCTAGCAGGGGTTCCACGACCGCTGCGTCTCGGTGTTTCATGGCCATCTTAAGGTTGTAATCGATGACCATTTTAGAAGGCGCGTCCATCGCCCTCTTTGCGAAGCGGCCTATGGCGTCGTCGGCGTCGTCGGAGTAATAGACGCAACTGACTGTGTGCCTCGACACTGCCACCACCGCGTGGGAGACGCTCTCGTGGACCTGGATCCTCCTGGTCTTTGTGTTGATGATGATTACGTTGTCGTAAGTCAACCCCTGAGCCTCGTGAATGGTTAGTATGCGCGACCCTTCACCGGACCCGTATCCCTGGCTCATAAGAGTGGATTTCTCCACTTGCGTATGAACCAGGAACAGGGTGTTTTGAGCGGTGCCCGGTATTTGCGCGCCTGTGTAACCCCTCACTCTCAGGGAGTGGACCCGCGACAACGTAGACTTGGAGGAGTATATACCGGAGTATATCTCGCTCAGTGCAAAGGCCACATCCATCGGATTGCGATGTGTGCAAAGCAACTCCTGGGTGATACCAGCCACCGAGCCTGGACGGGTGTACCTTAACTCGAAAAGGTTCTCTCTGTCCAGGAACGGAAGCTGGTTTACGTCTCCGATGAGGACAATCTCGCTTGCTCCGGACAACTTTACTGCCATAACTATGGCCCCAAAGTGGTTCATTAGAGCCTCGTCTACCGTGAGACGGTAGTACTGCTCTTTTTTTCGGAACCCGTTGGCTAGAATTGAGGCCATAGTGCGCACCTTTGTCTTTGTTCAATCTCCTAAGCGGTGCGCCAGCTTCTGCCTGAGATCTTTGGCAGCTTCGGTTGTCGTTGTCGCTATGACGTCCTTCTCCTCATCGAAGTTTTTAACCACCCAGGTTGTCTTGCCACAACCCGGGACCCCGTTGACCCACCTGATATTGGGTACCGTCCAAATTTCCTGCGATGCCGGGATATCTGAGGTCCCCAGAATGGACTGTGCCATTCCAAGGATCTTATCGTCCAGCATGATTTGGGTACATTTGGCGGTAACCACTATCGGGTCGTCATCTGGTGCGCTGAATTTTAATTTGCCTGAGCGCTCCGTTTCCTCCTCGTCCAGGGCCACAAAACCGCTCTTCGCGCTGTAGGCTGCCATGTACGACCCCGTCATTTTCCCTTTGATGACCTGGGATGTGACGTTGTCGTACACCGCTGCCTCTGATTCCTCACGGTAATTTACAGTTCAACGATATTGGGTTTATGAGATGGTAATAATGTATATGACCAGAATATATGAAATTAAACTAAGCAGAAATCAAAAGTCATTTATTCAAATTAGGCTGAGAATCAGCACTTTTTGAACGTCAAAATTATACAAGACATTCCCCAAAAACTCCCGCCCTTCACCACTTCCTAGTGCTTTAGCTGGGAAGAAGAAGTGGCGCAACAAACTCCCCAGCAGCACAGCTGGATTTTCAATTAGATAAACTTGATTCTATACAATAGTAGGTATGCAAAGTAATTAACAATACACATACCACTAGGCACACACAGTTCGATCTTTCAATGTGAATGCGTTGCCTTAACACAAGCCGCAATAGCAGTACAGCGCTTAGGCATCCAGAACTACGGCATTATCCGACAGCCTATCTGTGCTCAAAGCTTTAGGGAACAAACAAACCAACAATAAGCTAATTTTTGAGTGCCATCTAGCTCTGGAGAGTTTATCGACGTTCAATCGAATTACCCTCCAGTGGATCAAAGGGTATAGTGGATTCTTGGGCAATGACGCTGCAGATGAACTTGCGAAGAGAGGCTCCGATATGAAGGTGCTAGGCCCGTACCCACTTCTCCCTCTGCCTTTCTCTCAATTTCGTGCGTGGATTCGCCAAAGATCGACCGAACTCCATAACAACAGATGGTCGCGGGTAACAGATTGTAGACAGTCAAAATTGGCTTTACCAATGGTACACCCGCGATTAACCAAAAACTTCTCAGCCTAAGTAGAAATAACCTTAGAATAGGTACAATTACGGGCAATAATCTCCTTAACAAACATCTTTTTAACATAGGCGTCACAGAAACCCCCTTTGCAGGGGCTGCCTTGACGCCGAGGAATCAGCCGCCCACGTCATCCTGGAATGCGAGGCCGTGGCTCCACAACGTGAAAAAATCCTCGGAACAGTGAGGTCGCTCCGTGAAGCCTGGGAAGCTCCCAGGAAGCTTCTGTGCTTTTTGGCGGAGTTAGGCTGGCTTTGTTAGCCAGAATCCCCACGCACAACGGACCAAATGAGAGTCTAAGTGCGGAGAAGGGAGCCGCATCAACATCATCATCATCATAGTAGGTATGCAAAGTAATTAACAATACGAGACACAGAACAGTAAATTAAATTATTTGCCATATGTCAGCCAATATATCAGCAAATACAATGAAAAACTATACTCAACCAAAAAACTAGAAATGCAAAAAAATAAATATACTAAACACCTTAATAAAAGTTTCCTGGTATATATGGCGAGCCCGCTTATATATGCAATGCTGGATTATGTAACACAAAATGATAAACTAGGACCATCGAAGTAAAATACATAAATAAACAGTTAATTACTAATGTCAGTACCTGTATGAATGATACTCGAAGAAGACGGATGAAAGAAGATTGCATTTAGTACAGATAATAATGTTGACATAGATGTTACGAGTATGGACAAAGTAAGAAATTAGTATATTAGACAAAAAAAAGTGGCACCAGTGACAGAAAATTAGAAAGGGAATCGTTTGTCTTGGTATGGGCATGTCCTGAGAAGAGATGAATGCATTTGACTAAGAGAGTGATGAATGTAATACTGACGGATGGGGAGAGAAAGGAAGATCAAAGAAAGATGAATGAATGCGGACCAAAAATAAGTGAATGACGTTACGGCAGACCGAGGAGAATCAAAGAAAAAAAACATTTTGCGCCGACCCTAAGTAATATTAACAGGTCAAGGACAGACAACAAAAAACCGGACAAGTGCGTGTTGGACCACGCACAATGAAGGTTTCCATAGTTGGGATGAATTTATTCCAAGAACAAACTAAACATTGTAGTTGAAAAACATGTTCTTCATATATTCTGTACGGGAGAATATGTTTTTCAACTGTAAATGCAAGTTGGTCGACTGTTACTCGGTAACTTGTAAAGCCTCCTTAGCAGTGATAGTTTTTATTTTAACTTCGTTATATATACTACTGCTGTGAATTTTTCCACATACCCAAATACAACCATTTAGCTGTTAGGGGGACACTTTTGACTCTAACAAAAATTAGCACTTTAAAGATTAATATTACGCAAACGGATCACTGAATCGAAAAATGGTTTTCACAAACCCGCAATATTTTTGAACGGCCTATCCAACGATACCCCTCACTATGGGATAGACGAGAAAACAATTTCATCCCCACTTTACTTGTAGGGAAGATAACGAGAAAAAAAATCTTTCAAGATTTTATTGTACACACGGCTACAAATCAAGCTATATATTTCCACTAGCTTTTGCCCGCGGCTCCGCCCGCGTGGATGTCGGTGATCGCGTAAAAAAGTAGCCTATGTCCTTCTCCATATCCCAGGCTATATCTCTGCCAAATTTCATGACGATTCAGCGGTTTAGGCGTGAAAACGTAACATACAGGCAGACAGACAGACAGACAGAGTTACTTTCACATTTATAATATTATATATAGTATGGATTATAAGCTGATCTCGCAACGTATAGGATTTCCGTACAATGAGAGTTCAGCTTATACTGGAACAGTATAGCTTGATTTGTAGCCGTGCGTACGACTTTGTCGGCGTAATTAATATGTATACCAATACCAAATTACAGTTTTCTAGTACTAAGAGTCTTTGAGCTAAGTCACGGACAGACTGACGGACATGGCGAAACTAAAGGGTTCCTTATTGACTACGGAACCCTAGAAAAGAAGTTGATGAATGATAATGCTTCTTCCTACTTAGGTACCGCTTATGATACCCAAAGGAAAAATTGCATTACATCACGCCGTGTTTCCCGGAAGGGTTGGGCATGGGTGAATCTATATGAGTACACCCACATTTCTCCTGTTATATTTAAGTCCCATGTAAAGGTGTGCTTACACTAGCAACTAAAATTGCTCAATCCTGGTCAATTCTCATCAACTATGACGTCAAGACTACATCCGGCAATTTAGGGTGATGGCAACATGTAGCAACCTGTTGCCAGAGATACGGCTACATAATACCATGCAATATGGAGCAACTTAAAAAACTAGGCAATACAAGTCAATACACCGACGAAACACTTGTACTGCACTGCACATAGAAAGAAGGAAAATGGCGGCGGGGGCGGCGGCGGGAGCGGCGGCGGCGCACCCCCCCCCCCCCGCCGCCTTCGCACTGGCCGGTTCCTCTCGCAAAAACGAGACGTGGTTATATGTACTTACAAACGAGATAGAATGAAAATTGACAAAAAATTTCCAAACCGATTGGATATTCGGCAACTCATATTGGCGACATTGAGAAATGTGAAATATATGGAGCATTTTGAGCTGTGACGTAACGAGCCCCCACTTCCCAAGTTTAATGTGTTTTATCTCAGTAATTTTTTATTAATATGATAAAGCAAAAAATATGTGTCTAATATTTTTTATTATCTGATTGACGGACTAAACAGTTTTTCTTTTTTAGGGTTCCGTACCTCAAAGGAAAAACGGAACTCTTATAGGATCACTCGTGTGTCTGTCTGTCTTTCTGTCTGTCCCTCTATCACAGCTAATTTGCTCCGAATGTAATTGACCGATTAAGTTGAAATTTTGTATACATATCAATTTGAGTGACCCAAATACGGATATGAACCGTAAATAAATGAATTTAGAATATTAGGGTCAGTTTTGGGGGCAAACAAGAAAATTAAAAAAATAGTTTAGCAAACTGTACCATGTGACATATCAAATAAAAGGGTTTACTGTGAGGGTCTCAAATATATATTTTTTATATATATATTTTTTTTTTTTAAGTTATAAGTGAAAATAGGCGAAAATTTATCATTCTCCCCTTATCTCAGAAACTACTGAACCTAAAATTTTGAAAAAAACAAAAAAAAAAAACAGAAAATAGTTCTATACTTATAGATTACAGGAAAATCTATAAGAAGTCTATGGTCTTAAAATTACATTGTAAATCTCACGATATTGTGCGTACAAACTTACATTTGCAGTTGGAATGTATGAAAGATAAGAAAGAAAGAAAAGGTATTTATTGGATGGGAGATTATGTTTACCAACTACAATGTTAAGTTTGTTCTTAGGATAAATTCTTTCCAAGTACGGAACCCTTCATTGTGCGTAGTCCGACACGCACTTGGCCGGTTTTTTATACCCAGGACTCATCCCTATTAAACCCAGACCTCATGCTCAACACAACAAAAAAAAAAAAAAAAAAAATAAGAAGGAAAAATTGTTAATTAAATAGGTAGCATAACTCTAAATTACTTCCAACCAAAATATCATTATAATAATGACAACAAGCAGAAAACGGGCGATGTTTCTATTTATACCAGGAAACGTGTTTATTACAATGTTTTATGAGGGTTAAAATTAATTAAAATTTTAGCGTCTGCCTTTAATTTGTAAGCTATCAAATTATACACCCACAGAGTTGGGAAACACAGCACAATAATAATTGCTGTGGATAAAAATACAGTGGATTTTTGCAGGAAAATTCTTGTCGGTGAAAAAATTAAGAAAAATTGTGAATATTTTATTCCGGATTCCGGTTTTCAGTGTGTTTCAGTGTACATTTTTGTGCTGATATTGAATAATATTGACATAGTTTACATACTGTTGATTTTTGTAATAAAATTTCAGCATCAATTCAGGTCTAAGGTGTGGCCAAGTAATAATAGCCGCATGGGTCGATGGACCAGGGGCTCAAGTCTGCTATTACAATAGTGTCAGAATAGTCTATCATTGATTTCATAATTGTTGATTTTGACAAGTTTGGTAATCTACTATTATAATGGCGTCATTATGACTTTCCAATGGTCAGCCACTGAAATTCCATTGAAAAAGTAGGTAATCTCGTAATTAATGACAAATGAAGCTTCCTACTAAATTTCCAACTTCCTACTACTTCAGATTGCTTATAACACTAATAAATAATATGTAAAAATATATATAAATGAAATCTGGCATGAACAAATGTTCAAAAGTAGTAGTTTTTCGAAAATCATTTCTACTAACGGGTTTTATAATAATGGCAATACGACAATGCCATTGTAATACAATTCTATTACGAGACCATTGACCGACCAATGATCGACCATTATGAATTTAGCAGATTACGGACTTTGTAAAATGACAATGGGATCTTGTTGGAGTGATGAATTTATAAAAATAGCAGACTTGGGGCCCAGGTTAAGCTACGTTTGCCGCGGTTGATCCGTGGATGGGTGACCATCTTTAGATACCAAGACCCCTCCGTTCTTTGGAAAGCACTTTAATCTGTTGGTTCCGGCTGTCATTTGTAGATCTTTGACAGTTGTTACGGGTCGTCGGTAAAATACTGGTTTTCAGCTGTTTAAGTTTAGACTGGAACCAACATAGTAATTTTTTTGTTGTAATTTCATGTTCAAATTAAAACTTAGATATTATTATACATACCCATTTTCACCTTTCACCTTGATATCATTTAATTCATTTTATTTAGTACTAGCTTATGCCCGCGGCTCCGCCCGCGTGGATGTCGGTTATCGCGTAAAAATGTAGCCTATGTCCTTCTCCATATCCCAGGCTATATCTCTGCCAATTTTCATGACGATCGGTGCAGCGGTTAAGGCTTGAAAACGTAACAGAGTTACTTTAATATTAGTATGATACTGACTTATTATATGTTGTTTATATTTTTTTGGGAAATCATATACATTGTTTGTAAATATGTGAGCACCATGTACTTATCGCATTTATAAATTTTTCTGTTATTACTTCACTTTTCATTCTTTTTACCAATTGTGGTAAGTAATTTTGATTAATTTTTTTTATATTTTTTATTTTTTTATTCTAGGTACACATCGTCTTCACCTATAAATATTAATTAATGTATACAAACTATTGTTAACATTTTAAAAGAGTAAGTATGGAGTTTCTTGCCCATTCTTCTCCATACATAACTACATTTTGGAAGGCGCAACTAGAATCAATTAACTATTCATGTAATTTTTGACGTTCAAAAGTGCATCTTCGTGCCTATTTGAAATAAATTATTTGACTTTGACTTTGACTTTGACACTAGCGGATACCCGGCGTGTGCCACTTACTACGCTGAAAATTTCAGAATTTTCTGACTTTTTTAGTTTTTGCCCGGTTTCAAAAAGAATTTTCAGAATCCGTTCAGTAGTTTCAAATTCGAAAACAGATATGGGTAGATACATACTTTGTGTTTTATATAAATTCTAGCTGCACCTGGCATGCGTTGCAATGACACTTAAGTAAAAAGTGTTTGGTCGAACTTTGTTTTTTGGGCCAGAAACCCTCGCTGGCTTTCTCAGAACACCCTACCAAAGTTTCATCACAATCTGATCAATGGTTTACGAACGCATAAATGTTTGTATGTTTGTACAAAACAAATACATTCAAAGACAAACAATAATAATTATGTTAAACGATGATAGCTGCAATAGTTAAAAACTGTGGCGCTGCTACCAACGCCCGACTCCTAATGAGAGGGTAGGTTGTTTCAAGACTAAAAACAAGACATATCAAAGGTATTTTAACAAATATTTAAAGTTAAGAAAATAATAAAATAATTAATTTTGAGATAAATGCTGTGTGTGTGAGTACCTAATGTTGAGTAAGATAGGATAAGTGTGTTGTGTGTGTCTGTGTGTGTTTTTCGAGATGTTAAATTTCCACAAGTTTTTCTGTTGCATCATAAGTAGAGATCGGATATTCGGATGCATATTCACCTAAAGTTGAGAGTTAAGATGTTGGCTGATATGGAATGCGCTTTTGTATCGAAAATTTCCCGCGGGTCTGGGATCAACAAAATTAGGTTTCTGATTATAGAATAGTATGTATATTAACTTGGCATAGATTGAATTAACTTTTGAATCGATAGTAAAAATCCTAATTTTAAATAAATATGCATCTGAATAGCTATACAATCCAAGAGTACCGGGTTTTATTTTTAATAAAAAAATTTCTTCCTGGAACCATGGCTTTTTTTTTCAAAAAAATATATTTTACAAAGCCACTACCATACTTTCATTGCTAAAAATTAACTTTAGGTTAATAATGCATCCGAATATCCGATCTCTAATCATAAGTGATTTTAGTAAAACGTCGAGTTTTTTCTTGCATTCATTTCTGTTAACAGAATAGATATTTTTATTTATTCTATTATATATTTTTGAGCTCATGTAGGTAACATGGCGACGTGCTGTTATGGTTATACGAGACTTTACATAACAAACTCAATCAGAACGGCGTCTACTGCCAGATCTAACTGGTTCATAATTCAGCTTTAATTATCTTATCGAAAACCTATCTTCATTAATTTCATTCTGATTGCATTTTAATTTGCCAAATTATTTACGGTTGCTATCCATTTTGTCTCCTAAAGTGATTGCTTTTGAATGTCTCTTTAGTTATTACGATAAGCGGAATTATGAAGAAAATTCTGGTGATTTGTTTACGTAAGTTATATTATAATGTATTATTATACATTTTTTGAAGTTAAAAGAAAAACCAATCAGCAACGTTGGTGATGTGGCTGACGGCCTAGGGTTCATCGAAAGTACCTACCTATGTTTCACTGAAGGTTTTTATATAGCTACAATGAGCGTTTATCCGTCGCGGGCTCACAACGTCGCATTTCTAGAGGTTTTTCGTGATTATTTGGTTAAATTTAAATAAAAGTGAACAATTTTTTTTTCTGCCAAGCACTCACTTTACTCTCTTTATTCTTGCTTTAAAGGCTACTATTAAATAAAACAATTATTATTTGATACTCAGAAAAGGGAACAAATACTTTTTATTCTTTTTTTTTTCCTCTATAGTTCTTTCGGACGATGGTAAAATTAAGGGTAGGGCTATTTTGAAAGACTGATGAATGGTGTACTTGAGAATAAACCAGTAAATGAGGGGTTAGTGAGAGTGATTATACCCAAAGTCTCTAATTCAGATAACTTATGTAAACAAAGTCATGTCAAGAAATGTAACTGTCAAAATGACAGGACAGTGGTACAAAACATTTTATCATATTTCTTTTCGTAAATAGTCATCGCTAAAATTAAAGTGAATTAATTATAAGAACAATGCACACAAAATACCGTTGCCAAACAATGTTTTGTGTAGTATGTCGGAGATACGGCATATGATCGTCATAATCAACCCTTTTAAGTCCAGTGCTAGACGTAGGCCTCCCAACATCGATTTCCACTCGAAACAGTTTACAGCCGTTTTCATCCAAAATGTGGCTAGATATGCTACTTACAATATGAATCTATGAATGAGAGCTGTAATATTAGTGTTGTTGAAGATGTAAGAAGTTTGAAAATGTTTGTATCTCCTGCATTGTTACCAGTATCATAAAATATTTTATACCAGAAAATGTCATTTTTTTAATAACTTCCTTTAAAACCGAAAATTTATAAAAATAATTACGGTATGATTATTTTTTAATTATTATTTCTTAAAATCAGTACTCAAAAGAAAAGGAAACCTCTTTTTTCGCCATTTTATGTGAATTACCATTACGAAGATATTTTTTTTGCTATGTTATCCCCTTTGTTTCCATAAATTATCTGAATTTGAGACTTTGGGTATAGTATGGATGAAGTAAGAATTGCAGTAAATGGTATGAAGAATGGTAAAGCAATAGGTCCAGATGGAATACCAGTTGAAATATGGAAGTTATTACGGGTAGATGGATGGACGTGGTTAGCTTTATTCTTCAATAAGTTGTTGCTGGAAGAAGCCATACCTGACGAATGGTGTAATAGTTCGCTAGTGCCCATCTTTAAAAAGAAAGGTGATGTGCTGGAGTGCAACAACTATAGAGAAATAAAGCTAATGTACATAGTATGAAGGCTTGGGAGAAAGTTATTGAAAGGCGACTGAGAGAAGAGAGTGAAATTTCACAAAACCGATTCGGTTTTATGCCTGGTCGGGGAACAACAGATGCCATCTTTGCTATCCGCCAGTTGTGCGAGAAGTACAGAGGTGCGCATATAAACTTGCACATGGTATTAGTTGACCTCGAAAAGGCATACGACCGAGTGCCTTGTGAGGTTTTGTGGTGGGCCCTTAAGGAGAAATGTGTGCCAGGGAGTATGTGCAGTTGATTCGAGCAATGTACAGTCAATGCAGTACCCAAGTCCGGTCTACAGCAGGCACTACTGGCAAATTTAACGTGGCTGTCGACTTGCAACAGGGGTCGGCACTCAGCCCTTACCTCTTCGTGGTGGTTATAGACACTCTTACGTCGGATATCCAAGAAGACGCTCCCTGGTGTATGGTATCCGCCGATGACATTGTGCTGGTTGCCGAGAGCGGCTTAGAGGTCCAGAACAGATTGGAGGTGTGGTGGGAAAGACTGGAGACCGTTGGCCTGAGACTGAGTCGGACCAAAACAGGGTACATGTTTTGTGATTTTGGCGGTCTGTCCAGTTCTGTGCCCATATCTCTCGCCGGAACGCCCTTACCGATCTGCTCCGACTTTCGGTACCTCGGGTCGCTTGTCCAAGGGGATGGTGAAGTAGACCGCGACGTAACGCACCGGATCAACTCGGAATGGATGAAATGGCGACAGGTCACAGGAACAACTTGCGACCCACGGATGCCCCTTAAGTTAAAAGGGAAAATCTACAAGTCTGTGATAAGGCCTGTCGTATTGTATGGATCGGAATGCTGGGCCGTGAAGAGGACGGATGAAAAAAGATTGCATGTGGCGGAGATGAGAATGTTGAGATGGACGTGTGGAGTGACGAGAATGGATAAAGTCAGAAATGAGTATATAAGGGGAAGTTTGAAAGTGGCGCCGGTGACAGAAAAGTTGAAAGGACGTCGTTTGGCATGGTATGGGCATGTGATTAGGAGGGAGGAAACGCATGTGACGAGGAGAGTGATGAAGATAAATGTGGATGGATGGAGAGGGAGAGGAAGGCCCAAAAAAATATGGATGGATTGTGTGAAGAATGACATGAAAGCGAAGGGAGTGAATGATAGAGTGATGGTTGACAAGGGGGAATGGAAAAAGAAAACGTGTTGCGCCGACCCCAAGTAACATGGGACAAGGGCAGGAAGGTGATGATGACTTTTTATTCCAGAAGTTTTCACAAAAATAACTCAAAATTAAATTAAAATTTAATAAAATTATATATTTTTTACAGAAACGGCCCTCTTTACATTGACATGTTGTGTTATGTCCAAGTATGGTTCTAAGAACATTACACCCGACAACTTATATGATAAAGCATTGCGTCAGGGGTAAGTGTATACAATGGTAGAAACGTGGTAGAAATCTAGTTGATTTAGTAGAAATCTAGTTGATTTAGTAGAAATCTAGTTGATTTAGTAGAAATATTATTGATGTGGTAGAAACCTTGGTGATTTGGTAGAAATCTAATATGCAATATTACTTGGAATTTTTAAAAGTTTTTTGTTTTAAACGTCCTCGAGCGATTTTTGCCTTTATAAGCCTTCTTAATAGACTGTAGATACTGTACTAGTTTCGTAAACACACATTTTACTAGCCACTCGTCTCATTTCATATTATTAATTCGAGAGTAGTTTTTGCCTTTTATGGTCCATAAAAAGTGTTCGCAGCTGGAATATAGCCAACTAGCTTGGGTCTACACCTAAGAGTGGTGTTCATTTTTCATGTTGTGCCGTGTTCACGGATAAGCGGCGCGTTTTAAGTGGCAATCTTGCGATCTGTTGTGTAAAAATCTGACCGTAAAAACTATCGCAATTTGAGGTGGAAGTATGCGTTAATAGTGTCAATCTGTAGCATCAGGTGGAATAACAGCTCACTTCAAGCTCAATTTACCTAAGTTGTCACGGTGAGATTTAACAGCTTGTCTCTAAACGCGTTCCTTACCCGTGGTCCATCCCGTGGTCCCTGGAAGGTACCACGGGTATTTTTATTACCCGTGGTCTCTAGGAGAAATACAATGCTTCCGAATTAAAATGGTAGTCCCTCCCGCTAGTCCCTGGAAGGCACCATACCCCCGAGAAATACAATGTTGCCAAATTAAAATTGTACCTAATTGAAATCATTATACATGTATGGAGTATATATGTCATGTCATAATATAATATATGTCGCAGGGAAATGAGGATATCAGGGATTTCACGAAATCCCGGTAGATGTCGAATATTATATCCAATTACTTTTTTATATCATCATCATCATCATCATTACAGCCGAAAGACGTCCATTGCTGGATATAGACCTCCCCCAATTGGGAGGGTTTGCCATAATCGCCACGCTTGGCAGGCGGTTTGGCGATCGCAGTATGGTGTTAAAAATGCATAGAGAACGCTGCTGCCCATTTTCTATTAAGTCCCTTAGTCGCCTTTTACGACACCCACGGGAGGAAATGGGATGGTGCTATTCTTAACGTCCGGCGCCACACGGAACGGATTTTTTTATATAAATGTTATTTGAAGTAGGTGCGGTTTCCATTGTCGTTATCGCTGATATGATGTCACTTTATCGAGGCACTGCTCAACTTTTCTTTTTACATGGCCAGTTAGTTGTATTTATTTTGAGTGTATATTATGACCGTTACGTGTTGAGTCTCAGGCTGCAGGCATGAAAGCAGCGGGTGCGGGGCGGCGGCGACGGCGGCGTGGGGAGCAGCGCTTTTTTTTTTCTTAACTAGTGCATCTCAGAGTTAACCATCAGAGGTTGAGACTCTTTAACCGGAATATCCTGTGGTTGCCTTAAGCTCCTAACGAAACTTAGTGCCTCCAGCCAGGGCGTAAAAACTTATAAACTAAACGACTGCGCGCTAAGGGCACCCCCTGTGGGGTACGAAACTCGGCTTAGGACAGCTTCGGAGGGAGTATGGCAAGGGACCGTCGGTGACTGATTCAAATCAGGGTTATGATTATTATCAGGGGAATTTAAAGCAATAGGCTCAGCTATAGCGCGTGCTGGCACTTCGCTTACGGGCAAGGATCGGGGAGGACTATTTAGTCGGGGATTAAGCGCGGGGTCTCGGCGGTGAGGTCGGAATGAAAGGAGAGCGGCGCGTTTCAATGCATAGATTTATATGGAACTGGTCTCGAAGGCAGCGGCGCGGGGAGCGGCGTACGAGCGATGCGACCTGTCTAGCGGTGCCTGCGCGTCTGCATTGACGTTGTGTTTCCTTGCCCTGTTGAAGGAATTCACATCTTCTTTTGCCCACAATAGATCTAATGTTACGAAGAAAGTATCAAAAAGATGTTGTCGTCCCTCTTTAGACATTTCGTTCGCGAACAAAGACATTCTCATAACATAATACTACGGCGCTATAGCGCGTTTGGCTTCGAGACCGAGTCTGCGTTGCCGCGCCGCTACCGCTTCTCGCGCCGCCGCCGCTTCCACTCCGCAATCGCTGACTTCGAGACCAAGGGTTTACAATCGCTACAGCCAAGTGTCCATGCGATCTTGAACGTCAAACCTGACTGTGATGTGTTTCCTGCGAGCACGTCTGGAGTACTGTGAGAGAACTCAGTCTTGACAAGCATGACACGCATTGCAAAGCGGGCCTTCTTGGTACATCGAGCATAGAGGGATTAACCGACATTGAAAAGGGGTTCAAATGGGTACTTCCCATTTGGTCCAAAATTCAGTAAAACAAATTAAGGTAAACAATTGAAGTCCTTCCCAGAAGCTACAATTTGAATGTTGTGTAGTAATTTATACAAAAAAAGCTGCTGCCCGCGGATTCGACCGCGTGGGTTTAAAAAAAAGAAAAGAGTAAGTCTAAATTACTCCCTATAACATTAGCTACCTGTCAGTGAACATCCCGTCATAATCGGTCCAGCCGTTTCGAAGATTAGTCGGAACAAACAGGTAGACACATTGACAAAACATTTAAAAACTGTTTTTTTTTATGAGTACCGTATATACTTTCATATGTATTTAGTAAAAAGTTATTATTTAGGCATTACAAACAGACACTTCAATTTTATTTATTTGTAGTATAGATAAATGTTTACAAACTTTTAGCCTATGGCCACTTTAGTATAGTAATAATATAATAAACTGTGTATATTAGTAATTATTCCAACTATGAGTCGGAATCGGCTTCCAGTCTAACCAGATGCAGCTAAATACCAGTATTTTACATGAAGCCACTGCCTATCTGACCTCCACATCAACCCAGTGACTGGGTAATACGATAACCGTTGGTAAGACTACTTTTTAGATTCTCGGCCTCTGACGACCCGTAACAGTCCTTACGGGTCGTCAGAAGGGCGAGAGTCTAAAAAGTAGTCTTACAAAAGTAGTCTTATGAGTCGGAGTCTTTGTAGTATCTTTGACAGTCGTCAAAGATACTACAAAGACTCCGACTCATAGTTGGGAAAAAGCTAGACAGATAATGATTGATGTGTAAAACTTTTATACAAACCTACATAAAGAAATAACATCATTTATCAAGTACCAGAAAAGAAAAAAAAAAAGAAAAAATCACAACATCAAGATTAAATCTAAAAACCCTCGGCTTTTTTAAACTCTGAATGGAATCTCAAGCGGAATAGGCTTAGGGCAATGTATCCAACTTTTGTTAAAGAAAATTCGTCGGAAAAAAGTTTACGTCGAAGGCTCTCTTAATTTGAGTGACTCAATCTTGAGAGGGCAGCTGTTTTTTACGCGAGATTCGCTTACTTCAGCCATTTTGTATGCGTACGTTTGTGTAAAGTTGCGTTTACACGGGAGAGTCTCGAACGTTGATAGGCAAGAATGTATATTTTGTCTATACGTGACTCGTAGGTGAGAATCACCAGGGGCCCAAGTCTGCTATTTTTATAAATTCGTCACTCCAACACGATCCCATTGTCATTTTGCTAAACGTTCGTAATCTGCTAAATTCATAATGATCGATCGTTGGTCGGTCAATGGTCTCGTAATAGAATTGTATTACAATGGCATTTTGAACATTTATTCATGCCAGATTTCATTTATATATAATACTAGCTTTTGCCCGCGGCTTCGCCCGCGTGGATGTCGGTTATCGCATAAAAAAGTACCCTATGTCCTTCTCCATATCCCAGGCTATATCTCAAATTTCTAACGTAATATTAATTTTAATGTGATTCACTATGTGAATAGAAACCGAAACAAATGATTTAATATAATAAAAGTACTTATGATCTGAACGTATAATGAGTCTTTACCTAAAGATAACAAACACAAAATCAAAATACGAAATTTCACTCAAATTCTTAAAGCAATCAATTGTACCAAATTACAACACGAAATAAAAATGCGACACAAATAATAATTTTAAAATAATTCACGTAAGTACCAACAATATGAAAACAAAACGAAATCCTCTGAAATGTTGCACGATACACCGTTTGTGCTGAGAAAACACTCGAAATCTAATGAACACCGTTGGGGCATAACTTTTCTCAGGGTCACGTTCGCAATTGGACGAAATATTTGACATTTATTTTGTACTTGCAACACGATCTGGCTGTAGAATTCGATTAATCGACTAATACTTGACCGGTATTAATACATTTTAGCGGGAACACCACTAAACGAACGAAAAAAAAAAAAACAAAATACGTCTATACTCTGTGGTCGTGTGGCGGTGTGGCGCGATGTAAACATTCATCAAGGTTATACGTGCGTAAAGTAATGGATTCAATGAGAAAACGGTTTAATCATAGAAGAATCTTATATAGAATTACTGAGAAATACATGTAGATTTTGTATTGAGTGTTAGTTTATCGAAAAGTGATAAATATGTCGGTGAAAAAGTAACGAAAGTTTTGGAATGCACAAATTTTGATCATAAGGCCACCGTATTTAGTAATGTTTTTATGATAAATATTCTTGTATACTGTTTGAAATACACGTAAGTAGCTAGCTTATTTATCTCCGAACATAATTTGGCTAAAAGCTACTGATATTATAGCGTATTGTTATCGTAATCGTATTTCCAAGAGTAAAATTCGGCAAACAAATACCTACAAAAAGACAATAAAATGGATATAGTATGTTATCCTTAAGAGATAGACATATGCCATCGCGGACTTTTTTGAAGACCTTTATAAGAGACACAATTCCACCATACATTGTTTTGTTATATCTCAAAGGGTTTAGACAGCGTTTTCGTTTAAAGCTCCCAGACGGCTTATTTTTTTCCGACACCTCCAACAAATATCGTTTATTTATACAAAAATGTATACAAAAACTTAACAAATTATATACTAAAACCTTCCTCGAGAACCAAGCTATCCATTGATGAAAACAGCATGCGAATCGGTGCAGTAGTTTTTGATTTTATCGCGAACAGACAGACAGACAGACAGACAGACGCGGCGGAGGACTTTGTTTTATAATATGTAGTGATAGTGATAGTGATATTTTTACATGTTATTTATTAGTGTTATAAGGAATCTGAAGTAGTAGGAAGTTGGAAGTTTAGTAGGAAGTTTTAATTTGTCATTATGTACGAGATTACAAATTCTTTCAATGGAGTGCCAGTGGCTGACCACTGGAAAGTCATAATGACGCCATTATATTAGTAGATTACCAAACTTGTCAAAATCAACAATTATGAAATCAATGATAGTCCATTCTGACACTATTGCAGTAGCAGACTTGAGGCCCAGGTATTCAGTTATTTCAATAAGAGCTATTACCAAGGCTCGGATACCGGTTAAATTTTCAAACCGTTATTATTATGTACTTGACGCAAAACCTTTACATTCGGTTTCGTTCGAAAAATCGGTTTTTTACCGTCGGGACGGACATTTATTTCATAGAATCAATCAGCTCCGCTGCAAAAAAAACAAAAATGGGTAAATATCTAATTTTTTTTTTGGTGAAATTAAGTATCGCGCGGCCGCGCGTATCCTCACAAGTTGCAACGCGTTTGTCGATACGCCGCTCTTCGAATAAACCGGTTAATTTAGGTTAAGATAAAGTTCTTAGAACGTTCACGTTCTTAAGAAAAGTTCGGAACAAAACCAAAATAAAACGGTATGAACCGGTATTCTTTAAACCGGTTCCGAGCCCTGGTTATTACGCACTGTCGAGTAGTCGCCGGCGACTCGGTCGACGGCGACTGTGTGAGTTTAAATAGGTATTTATACACTTGGTCGCCGGTCGCTTGCCTATGTTTTGGTCGCCGAGGGACCGAGTCGCCGTACTTCAAAAGATCATTGAAACTTTAATCTAATAATCTTGGTTGGAGCAACTATGTTTTGACTTGATTGCTGCAAATAGGTTTTGTGATAACTCCAATCAAGATCCCGTTTCAAATCAAATAAAAGTAGTAGCTGTGATCATTGTGCTTGATAGGCTCAGATTCAAACAAGTTACTTAGTCAATCTAACCAAAATCTTGGTTGTGGCATCTCCTTTTTTTTTCAGCTAATTCTTTTGATGTATGTTTAATAAAATAATGTTTTGAGGATAACCTCAATAATATAAAAATAATCTTCCTCATGGCCATTTCCACAAGACAAGATTATTGAAAAGCCTTTACGTACGTTTACAGGAACGAAGACGGAATAAATCCTCAGTATATACAGACAAAGACGCCTCCAGGGCAGTACTGCCTATGCTCACAGATCTACGACCCAGTATGCGCATCAAACAACGAGTCCTACTTCAACTTGTGTTACTTAGAGTGCAAAGTACCGAAGGGTGAAAATGTCAGTGTGATCCATCAGGGTAACTGTGTACCATATTGAAGATAGTGGTTTGTTATAAAATAATGTGTTTTCTTTTGGTTTTTTTTTTCACTGATCTAGCCAGGCTACCCCAGGAGAGCAGTAGGGAAACAAGTACAGTAGCTCGCAAACGTAATACACGACCGCCACCGTATCCCTGTTCCATTCTCTAGTTCCATTAAGGGACTAGGTACTGGGATTTTTTTTTCTCCTAGTAGTTCCATGGAACTAGAATACTTTTTCACGTAATCCAATTAGTTCCATTAAGTACAGTTTAATGGTAATTAAATATAGTAACAACAATAATCTTACCTATTTACCTATGTGCAATGTAGCTAGCTACTTTAACAAATTTCAACCCGGAATAACCCACTTCTACCTAAAAGTGAATAATTCCGGGTTGAAATTATGATGATTTGTAGGGTAGTATGAGAGTCTGACATATTTAGGCCAGACTACGGTTCCAAGCATCCCATATCAAAGTGTGCAAATGAAGCTTGTTAAATGTTTATAGGAACAGTTAGCAAACTTATGAAATACGTCAATCATCATCCCGATGACTAATATTAGAAATGTTCAAACAAAGTAATGTGATTTCAAAGACGGCATAGTTTAAATGACATAACATCGAGGGAAATATGGAGAAGCTACATGCTTTAAAAAGAATTGGAAAGGATTATTCCCGTCCTTATCGCGCGGTACCTACGGACAATGTATGGCGCTAGTATGAAGTTATTTTTAACATCATTAGAAAAATAACGGTTATAACCCTTTCATTATTTCGATATAAACGATTATATGTTTATATCGAAATCTCAAAACCTCCGTAAAAAAACGTATAATTTCACGATAAATGTGAAGCTATGTAATCTATTCTCCATTTACATAAAAAATATACTCTAAATTGCAGTAATTTCAACACAATAACTTTCGTTATTTGGCCATTACTTTTCTAGTGTTGGATTATACATAGTCGTAACTTCTGTGATATTGCCGTCTTTCTCTCTTCAGGAGTTATTTAAAAAATTTATAACTTGGATTTTTTTAAATTAAAAATTAAATTAAATTCTTTTATTTCAGATAACTACAATCCATACAATCCGATAATAAATTAAAACTAAATATTAAAATAAAATAAAATACAATTATATTACCCGCTTAATAAATTATCTCCATAGCGGGGAAGAGATCCTATCAGCAACAGTCTTCAGAATTCCGTTGCAGCTGCCACGCATTCTGCAGATCAGGGATACAGTTTTCTTGCGAATGACGGCATGAAAGCCATCAGTGCGATACAGCATAAACATCCCCGATGCACTACAGAAGCGAGGCAGCCCCAACATCATCCTGAAGATGTTATTATACTGGACGCGCAGGACATCCAGCGATCTTTTGGTGTGGCTAACCCACAGATTTCCCGTATAAAAAAGCTTTGATAATACGCCTTAAACAACGTTATCTTAACGTGTTTAGAGCAGCGGGAGAATCTGCGGGCCAGCATGTTACCTCTGACCGCTAAAGCCCTGCGCTCCCTCTCAATATCCAGGTTGTCCTCAAGACCTTCGGTAATTAAATGCCCCAGGTATTTGAATTTCGTGACACGATTTATGCACAAGCCGTTTAGGGTAATATTATGTGAATACCCGGGACATCCACCGGCGGCCTTGAAGACCATATATTCAGTTTTTAGGACATTATATACAAGGCCATGTGCACCAGCATAGGTCTCACACACTCTTAACAACTTTCCGAGACCTCTCACCGTCGGGCTCAGCAGCACCATGACGTCCGCGTAGCTAATGTTGTTGACGCTGAAAGCTTTCTCACTTTTTATAATATTGTTTGCACTATTTGCAAAAAAAATATTTATTAGAGTATAAAATTCTAAAAAAATTGGCGTCATCTCAAACTCAAACTCAAAGCATTTATTTCAATTAAACCATTTACAGGCACTTTTGAATTGTCAAAGAGACGGTCAGTTAGTCAGAGTCGGCAAGTTGAAGCTAGATGCCCATTCCAATACGTAGATCACTATGGAGAAGAACGGACAAGAAACTCCAAGGACACTCTTTTAAATCAAGATATTACATAATCCTGGGTACATTATTCTTGTTGCTTCTATATGTGAGACAATGTAAAAACTAATAAAACAATTCAAAATATAAAATTACAAATTAAAAATAAGCCCTGGCAGTCAAGAGATGACCAGTCCCAACTGACGGCGCCCGTTCACGAACATGACGCATGGATCAGCACCATCCAGCTCAACCATTTTGTAGGGAACCGAATGATCCAACACACGCGCCACCATCAGTGAAACATTTAAGTGAGCATGACATACTCTCAACTGCCATGCTCTTTCAAGTCAACATAAATCATAATAACATATTAAACGACTCCATGGTATACACATTTACAAAATTGAAAAAATGCTGCTAAATTATACAGAACTATAGTTTGCAATGTATTTGAGAGATTAATAAAAATTTACTACCAAAAAAGAAAATAATTATTATCTATTGGAGTATTCATCAATAAAAACATGCTTAAATAAAAACAAAATAAACATTAAGTTCGTAATGTCAGAAAATAAAATAAAATAAAAAAAAGGGGGAAGCAACTTCCAAGTATTCAAATGTTATCTAATGAGCCCAAGTGGCAGTGGAGCAGGACCAGCATTTAGCCAAGCATTTTTATCTACGATATAATCATCCAACTTATAATATGCTTGTCTGCATAGTGTGCGTTTAATGCACGTTTTAAATTTCTTCTCATTTAGTTGAAGAATATCGAGTGGTATTTTATTATAACATTTTACACAGTACCCCATAAAAGAAGTGTGTACCTACTTTAGACAATCTGAAGCGTGGTTGATCTAATTTGTTCCTATTTCTAGTGTTAAAATGATGCCTGTCACTTATTTTACTAAAAAGATGTAGATTTTTTCGAACATACATAATATTTTCATATATATATTGACAAGGTACCGTCATAATCTTAATTTTTTTAAACAGCTCTCTCAGAGATTCGCGTCTGCGGAGGTTGTAGATGGCTCTGACAGCCCTCTTTTGCAGAATAAAGATGGAATCAACATCTGCAGCTCGTCCCCACAGCAAAATACCGTAAGACATGATGCTATGGAAGTAACTAAAATAGACCAGTCTCGCGGTATCCACGTCTGTTAATTGGCGGATTTTCCAAACAGCGTAAGCGGCTGAACTTAGCCGCCCTGCAAGTGATGTTAAGTGAGGACCCCACTGTAGTTTTGAGTCAAGCGTAATCCCCAGGAAAACCGTCTTTACGACGAATTCTAGTATCTCCTTATTCAATACAACGTGACATTCATTACTTCTAACGTTCGGTAAAGCGAATCTTATGCATTTAGTTTTCTTCTCATTTTGTACCGGACGGGCGTGATCGCTTGACTCGAAAATCAGGAAGGTTGTAAGGCTATCCCAGTCCAAGCGGCGCTGACGTCCTGCACCAATAGTTCAGGATATCTTCAATACTCACTGCGACATTACTCCTGAAGAATTACAGGTTTACGGAAGAAATAATAAGACCGTATTACTGATAAGACTTCATAAATATTCAGGAAGCGATTTCAGGACTCCCCAGTACTACTATATGACTATTTAGATGGAATTAGTTCCATGTCGATGACTACGAAATTTATAGGTGGCGCGCTCACTAAGGTAGTAGTGCTCCTTTACCTTACTGAGAGCCGCGAATCGCCTCCCGTTTTAGAAACTTTATTGGTTTAAAATATCTTAAGTTCTAATGTGTTTCACACCTAAACACCCTTATTTCTATCACTTTACATAAAGTGTTATACATCATAAGATTCGTAAAATAATGGCCTTTCTAATGAGGTTTCTATCATGATTCTAACTATCCCTACTGAAAAGATATTTCAGTTACAACGGGATTTATGTGAATAATTAAATATTAAATTGTTTGCAAGTGACTTTACTGGCAAAGTACTGAACCGATCTCCACCATACCAAAAGAAACCTCAAGCTAGTCTATTGCCCTAGAGAAATCTAGTATTTTAGTTTTCGTACCTAGATTTTTCAGCCCGCTATGAGCCTCTGAATACAGGTTGGGTAGCCTTTATTTTACGAAATCCGCTTCGCGGCATTTAGACTCGATTAGGTAGGTATCCTGAAGGGCTAGATTTCAGGAAGTTAGGTCCAGGGCTAGGTCTCGGTCTAGGTGACCTGGATACAGTAAATGATTTTAAGTTTTGTCTATCTAACTTACCTAATCGAGGCGTACAATGGTCGAGTTTACGACTTTTATCAAAATTGTCATTTTGATTACATTATAGCTGCTAGGCAGCACTATCAATGACTATACTTTTTACATATTTGAGTTAGTATAGTCATTGCACATTATTTTGACCATTTTATTACGCATTATTGCGACATGAAATTTTCCCTATTTGTAGGTGGGGCATATTGTGTGGAAAAAAAGTGTGCAAAAATACATGGGCACCTACGTAAATAGGAACATTTTTGAATAAAACTCATTTCTGATGGCGCCTCAGCGCGCACATCATCGATTCTACATAATTTATGCTATTATTTCTAGTATTAACGAAGAAATTATATTTCCTATATACTTAAGCTAAGTTAAAATTACTGATTTTATACAAGCTAAATTGTTGGTGACGCATCGTCGCGAACATCTCTCCCGCCGTGCAGCGCAGTGGCGACTCGTAGCGACGTCGGCACGGCGCTGCATCACGCCAGTGAGCGACGACCGTAGTCGCGACGCTCGCCGCCGCGACGCCCGCCGTCTCGACGCCTCGTTACTTCGGTAGTGGGACGAGTTTCTTCACCGGACGCTTCAGGGTGCCGCCAGCGGTGCGCACCTCAGCAGTCCGGACCTCACCATCAGCCCCTGGAAACACAGCTATTATGCGGCCTCGCGGCCACGTGTTGCGAGGCAGCTGGCCGTCGGCAATGAGAATAGGGTCGCCCACCTGTAGTCCTGGCCCGCGGCTATGCGGCTCCCGCCGGTTTTGCAACTCCGGCAGGTACTCGCGCACCCAGCGTCGCCAGAACATGTCGGCGAGTATCTGTGAGCGCCGCCATTGTTTCTTGCTGTCTATACCCGGTTTCCATATTAGACCAAATATCTGTTCGGTGTTTTCTGTATCTCCGATGCTGACAACTTCAGTTCGGATCTGTGACGGATCTATCTTTTCGATAACTTGCGCACTGTTCGATACCCACTTCCTGAGTTCGAACTTTGCTTTCAGGTGTATGTTCTTCACCGTGGTTGCGATACGCGTTGCGTCCTCGACCGTCTTGTAACTATCGAGGTAATTATCCATATTATAATGATTATGGATGATAGCTTCCACTACTTCTGGATGCTTCTCTATGTGCCTTTTCGCATTCCAATTCTTTGCGAATATGGCCGTGCACGGCGAACTTGCCGCACCGAATATAATGGACGTCATTCGGTATTCTTCAGGCGCTCCCTCCCTTCTATCGCCTCTCCATAGGTATCGAAGTGCGTCTCGGTCTTGAGCTCGCACCTTCACCTGCATAAACATCTCCGTTATGTCACCGGAAATGGCTATGCAGTGTCGTCGGAACCTCATCATAACGCCGGGCAGTGACTGCAGCAGGTCTGGTCCAGTTAGAAGGAAGTCGTTGAGTGACAATCCTCTCGATTTGGCCGCAGCGTCATGTACTATGCGGAGCTTGTCTGGCTTCATTGGGTTGAACACGTCGAAATGTGTTAGGTACCACATTCTACCTGATGTGCTCGTTTTGGGCGCCTTAAAGTCGCTGAGCAGTGATAAGTCTGCCAGCGATTGGTACTTCTCGGTATAGGTCCTATACCATTGTACCCGAAGGGAATTTGGCAACTTCTCAGTCAATAACCGCATCAATTCGGCGTTGATTAAGTAATGCTCTTTCTTCAACGCACGTAGCGTGACTATGTCGCTCCTAACTTGGCTTGCGAACGTGCAGATATCCTTTGGTAATTCACTGCAGCGCGGCAGCCCACGGAGCTTATCTATTTCAGCTTGAGCAATTGAGCCTGGACGGCCGAACTGCAGCTCGAGTTCTCTCATGATGTCATCTGATCTTGCATGTCCGATGAGTTCTGAGCTCACTGTTTTCAGTGCTCGTCCGCGCAGGCTCCTTCTCAGCCTAGTTGTATTCTCAACATCGTTGAAATATCGACGAGTTGTTTCATAAATGGCGCGAAACGACAGCCATTCTGTATGAGCCCCACTGTAATTTGGTAGGGTCATAATCACCTTCGACGCCGAGGGGTTATTCGATGACCACTGTTCTATTTTCTTGTCGGCTAGCGACGCTATAGCGGACGTCAACTCCGTTATGAATGGACGGAGTTGTGCTTCCCCCGGATCCTTCGATGGTACTATATTTTTCACTTCGTTCACTATAGGATGAGTTAACGTGGGTACTTGCGTTTGATGGAGGTTCACTATTGATCCGACTTCGATGGAGGGGTATATGTTCCCTCCATTGGCATCTTCTCCCGAGGGCAGTTGAGTCTCGACGGCCTTGTGGCTTCTATATAAACTGCGGTTCCCCTCGGTGGCATTTCCCTCCGGGGGCGGTTGAGTTTCGACGGCCTTGTGGCTTCTATGTAAACTGCGGTTCCCCTCGGCGGCATTGTCCTCCTTCAATGGCTCAGGCTCAGGCGCCTCCTCTAGCCACGATCGCACATACTCCTTGTTCGAATTTCGATCATCCATGTAGCCATCAGAATCTCCTTCTTCGGCTCTTTGAAGTGCTATTTGAGCAAGTTCCAACCTAATTTTCAATAAGTCTTCACGTGCTCTCAATATTTTCCTATTCGACCGTATCGTCCTACTTATAGACGGCGGTCCTCTATGTTCGTTACGGGCGTCACCCCGGGTAGTCATTAGCATGATTCCTCTATAAGTTACATCCTTTGTATCAGCTGATTGCTTCACTGCTTTGTTCGGGTTCACTGATTTATCCGAAGGTTTTAATGTTCTATCTGAAGTTCCTTCCAGTCTGGATTCCTTCCTGAATGTAGTCGGTTGTTCTATTTGTTCTGTTTTCTTTGATTGTGTTGGCACAGGTACGTCTTCACCCCCGCTCGGGGCGGGGGGCGGCGGTAGCGGCTGCTCGGTCCCTTCCGTAGTGGATGGCGAACGTGGAGGTAACTCATGACGTATAGCTGTAGAGGTACCCGTTCTGTCCAACTCCACCATCCATGCTTCAGGTGCTTTGCCTTGTGACCTCGTGACCGGCATGTTGGTTTAGATTCAGGGACGTCACTTCACTATATGTGCACTAACTGTAATCCTTTACACAGATGTTCAAACTTCCAAGATGTTTCTTCTATCTTCAAAACAAATCTTCAAAACGTCAAAGTATTTCTTCTATATTCAATGTTGACTCTTCAAAGTTCAAAAAATAATCCTTCAGGAAATAATAACTCTTCAGTCATAAGTCTTCAGAATTCGAAAATAATTCTTCAGGATACGAAAATAATCCTTCAGGAAAAAATAACTCTTCAGTCATAAGTCTTCAGAATTCGAAAATAATTCTTCAGTCTTCAAAATAATCCTTCAGGAAATAATAACTCTTCAGTCATAAGTCTTCAGAATTCGAAAATAATTCTTCAGTCTTCATAATAATCCTTCAGGAAATAATAACTCTTCAGTCATAAGTCTTCAGAATTCGAAAATAATTCTTCAGTCTTCAAAATAATCCTTCAGGAAATAATAACTCTTCAGGAAAAAATAACTCTTCAGTCTTCAAAATAATCCTTCAGGAAATAATAACTCTTCAGTCATAAGTCTTCAGAATTCGAAAATAATTCTTCAGTCTTCATAATAATCCTTCAGGAAATAATAACTCTTCAGTCATAAGTCTTCAGAATTCGAAAATAATTCTTCAGTCTTCAAAATAATCCTTCAGGAAATAATAACTCTTCAGGAAAAAATAACTCTTCAGTCTTCAAAATAATCCTTCAGGAAATAATAACTCTTCAGGAAAAAATAACTCTTCAGTCTTCAAAATAATCCTTCAGGAAATAATAACTCTTCAGTCATAAGTCTTCAGAATTCGAAAATAATTCTTCAGTCTTCAAAATAATCCTTCAGGAAATAATAACTCTTCAGTCATAAGTCTTCAGGATTCGAAAATAATTCTTCAGTGTTAATTCTTCAGGAGTCGACAATAATCCTTCAGCCATAAGTCTTCAGGATTCGAAAATAATTCTTCAGGAACAGGTCCTCTGATTCCAGGAATATTCCTTCTTCGAAGATATCCGGCTCGACAGGACCAACAGATGGACCGGACGGGCGTGATCGCTTGACTCGAAAATCGGGAAGGTTGTAAGGCTATCCCAGTCCAAGCGGCGCTGACGTCCTGCACCAATAGTTCAGGATATCTTCAATACTCACTGCGACATTACTCCTGAAGAATTACAGGTTTACGGAAGAAATAATAAGACCGTATTACTGATAAGACTTCATAAATATTCAGGAAGCGATTTCAGGACTCCCCAGTACTACTATATGACTATTTAGATGGAATTAGTTCCATGTCGATGACTACGAAATTTATAGGTGGCGCGCTCACTAAGGTAGTAGTGCTCCTTTACCTTACTGAGAGCCGCGAATCGCCTCCCGTTTTAGAAACTTTATTGGTTTAAAATATCTTAAGTTCTAATGTGTTTCACACCTAAACACCCTTATTTCTATCACTTTACATAAAGTGTTATACATCATAAGATTCGTAAAATAATGGCCTTTCTAATGAGGTTTCTATCATGATTCTAACTATCCCTACTGAAAAGATATTTCAGTTACAACGGGATTTATGTGAATAATTAAATATTAAATTGTTTGCAAGTGACTTTACTGGCAAAGTACTGAACCGATCTCCACCATACCAAAAGAAACCTCAAGCTAGTCTATTGCTCTAGAGAAATCTAGTATTTTAGTTTTCGTACCTAGATTTTTCAGCCCGCTATGAGCCTCTGAATACAGGTTGGGTAGCCTTTATTTTACGAAATCCGCTTCGCGGCATTTAGACTCGATTAGGTAGGTATCCTGAAGGGCTAGATTTCAGGAAGTTAGGTCCAGGGCTAGGTCTCGGTCTAGGTGACCTGGATACAGTAAATGATTTTAAGTTTTGTCTATCTAACTTACCTAATCGAGGCGTACAATGGTCGAGTTTACGACTTTTATCAAAATTGTCATTTTGATTACATTATAGCTGCTAGGCAGCACTATCAATGACTATACTTTTTACATATTTGAGTTAGTATAGTCATTGCACATTATTTTGACCATTTTATTACGCATTATTGCGACATGAAATTTTCCCTATTTGTAGGTGGGGCATATTGTGTGGAAAAAAAGTGTGCAAAAATACATGGGCACCTACGTAAATAGGAACATTTTTGAATAAAACTCATTTCTGATGGCGCCTCAGCGCGCACATCATCGATTCTACATAATTTATGCTATTATTTCTAGTATTAACGAAGAAATTATATTTCCTATATACTTAAGCTAAGTTAAAATTACTGATTTTATACAAGCTAAATTGTTGGTGACGCATCGTCGCGAACACATTTAATACCAAATTATTTACAGTAAACCAATTATGGACCTTAATCATAGCATTATTTATGTCGTCAAGGTCCTGGGCATGTCTGTTTACTTTAAAAATCAGTGATGTGTCATCAGCAAATAACACCATTTGGGGTCGCTTTTTCAGTAAATAAGGTAAATCATTTATATATACTAAAAAGAGGAACGGACCTAGTATTGAGCCCTGCGGTACACCCATTTTGACTTTTAAACCCAATGAATTAACACCGTTTATTTGAACTTGCTGCAATCTATTATTCAAATATGATTTTACTAAGCTAAGCGCAAGTTTACCCAGTCCGTAATGTTCAAGTTTCAAGAGCAGTGTTTCGTGATTCACGCAATCAAATGCCTTTGATAAGTCGCAAAAGATGCCTATTGCATCTTGTGCATCTTCCCATGCCTTATAGATGTGTTTTAATAAAGTGACCCCAGCATCGGTTGTGCAACGTCCTTTGGTGAAACCATACTGTTGATCGTGTAGGATGTTATTACAATTAAAGTGATTGAGCATTTGATTTAACATTACTTTTTCAAACACCTTGCTGAAAACTGGCAAAATCGAAACGGGTCTATAATTATTAGTGTCTTTGCTGTCCCCGGATTTGAAAAGTGGAATAATTTTACTGTATTTCATTAAATCCGGGAATACCCCTTGATCTACACACAAATTAAATATTAAGGCTAAATAGGGTGCAATTGTCTCAATAATGGATTGACAAACTTTAGTAGACATGCCCCACAGATCTTCGGTAATTTTGATCTTAAGTTGCTTAAAAGCCTTTACGACGACCACAGGGTTTATATGTTTAAATTTAAATTCTACAGGACAGTCAGAAACATTCGCTCTTAATAATTCAATAGCAAGTGTGGGCGAGGAATTTAAAGTTTCTGTAGTTTTAATAGGAATATTGGTAAAGAAAGTTGCAAATTCCTGAGCAACATCGATATTATCGCTAATGATACCGCGGGGAGTGTCCAGTGAGTAATCAGTATTTCTTCTTTTGTTCCTGTTCGTTTCATTATTAATAATTTTCCAAACTGTCTTTGTTTTATTTTCTGCTGATTTAACCTTGTTGCTAATGAATGAAGCTTTAGCTGCTTTGCAGATATTTTTAAAGGTTTTAGAGTAAGTAGCAACATACTTACGAAAAGTTTCCGTGTTAATATACGGCTTAAGGCCATACAGTTCAAACAATCTTTCCCTACTTTTCCTGATGCCTTTAGTTGCCCAGTCACTGAATAAAAACTTAGGGCAAATAGTTTTAGTTTTCTTCTTAAATGAATTATTGAACTCTGTTTGCACTAATGAAAAGAATTCTTCATACATAATATTACCATTGATCATATTTAGGCCCTGAGCACATAATTTGCTAATTAAAGTACTATTAAACTTATTTAAATTACCCGATGTTATTGGTCTAGTTTGTATCTGCACGTTTTGTACTGGTGTGTTGTCCTCAAAAGTAACAGCTTGACCGCTGTGATCAGAAGGGAGATAATTTACAATGGCTTTATCTAAATAGTCGCAGCTACAAAAAACATTATCAATACATGTAGCAGTACCCGTAGTTATTCGCGTTGGTTCCAAAAACACATTTGACAGATTAAATGATTTGAAGAGGCTTAATAATCTACTGCTATTTGAATTACTTTCCAAAATATTAATATTAAAGTCACCACAAATAATAACTGATTTATTACCAGTTACAAGTTTTGCTAAAACATCTTCCATTACTGACTCAAATATAGAGTAGTTTTGATAATTTGGAGGTCTGTATACGCACACTATAAAATGCTTATCTAGCTCAACACAGGACAGTTCAATGATGTGTTCCACCGATAGTTCAACTATGTCTTTACAAGTCTTTGATTTTATACAATTTTTGATTAAGATTAGTGAACCTCCACGCAGCATGGATTTTCGGTTAAAACAACTGCCCACACTATAGTTTTCATAATTAATGAGCATTTCGTAATCTTTTAACCAGTGTTCAGTTATACAAATAATATCAAACATTGTTTTTTCTAAAAACAATTCAATTTCTAAGTGTTTGGAAGAAAAACCTTGAATATTTTGATGAAACAATTTCAAGGAATTCTGCTTAGCCCCTTTTTTACAATTAACTGATTGAATGCTAGAAGATACCTTGTTGATGGTGAGATTAACTACATAGTTACTGGTACTTTCTGTTGTCTTACTGACTAGTTTAAACTATTATGGCTAACCAACTTAATATTAGTATTATTACTAATTTTTATGGTGCTAATTACAGCAGACTTCGACATACTACTTATGTCTGAGTTTATATTAAAAGCTAATAGCCATGCTATTTGACGTCTAAAACTAATAGGCAGATACGCAGTACCCCTAGTCGATTTTAATTTCTCAACAAAAGTGTTGGTGTCAAAAAATATAAGTTTGTCACTATAGTGATTTACTAATAAACGCATATGGTTATTTAGCATATGTATATTATGATTTTACCTACTTGACAAGTACTCAAAGTATGGAAAAGCACACAATATTATTTTCTGACAATTTATCTTCAAGATTTCAGTGACATTGTCAGTCATCCTTCATATTCCCACGGCGGCAGTCCGGCAAGGAGACTTGCCACCTCGCCCGAGATCGGGTGGGGGTCTGCCCTGCTTGGGCGGAGCACCGCCGTGTCCTCGTAGAGGCGATCGGCAGCGGCGGCGAACTCTCGCGCCCGGCACTTGTTCAAGCCATGGTCCAGGGCGAGAGGGAACGGGAGGCAGTCACCTCCCTCTGCGAAGCAGTTATGCTAGCGAAGGAGGTGGCGGGATGGGAGAGGGAGAGATCCTCCCATCCCAGCCGCCGCGGTAGACGCTCCGAGCGTCGGTAGCCGCGTGACGACTCCCGGCCACCGTAAGCGCGGGCCTGCGGGCGGTGAGTAATGGGAAGCTCACCGTCCGATCAGGACCAGGCCCGTGCCTGACGACGCGTACGCGTTCCACGCGCGTTTCAAATAGATGTCAGCAACGACGAGGGGGCCCATTAGGGCCCAAACTTGCCGGGTCAGCGGGATTGTTCGAAAGGGGTACCGCTGCCCCGGAACATAAAGGGCCAAGGAAGGAACACGAGTGGGTTTTAGTCACTAAGAGTCTGACACTCCCTTCCGCTCCACCCAGAGCGGGAGGTGTCATTTGATGATATCCCATCCTCAAAAAAAAAAACCTTCATATTGACATCGAAAATACATTTCCTTGTGGTACTTACAGACTTTAAACAGGCAGATGATTTTTGACACTTTCTATTTCTACGAAGAATAGACACAGCTCTTTCTATACAAAGTGATATCTCAACTTAGGGGTTTGGTTTGTCATTCAGAAGTGAAAGTAGTTGAAAATAGGAACAGAAAATCAAGTGGTGAATTTTAGATTTATCTTTATCTTGGGACCAGTTTAGTGCGGAATAACTCCCTTCACTACTAAGGCGAAGAGCAAATTTCGTAAAAAGTGCAGTTGACTCTTTCTACTTTGCTGCCGTCGTATTGTCTACACGGAACGTAATTTTTGTCTTCTCTCCTGTCGACAAAACGGTGCTCATGCTAATAAGCCTGCAGTTAGATAACTGGTGCACACCACAAACTTTTTTGAAACTTTTTTGAGGACAGAAATATCTGTATCATGACAAATGTATTTACAAATTTTGGTCCCTTCACCGTCAGTAAAATATACATCGGCACAGGATAGCCTTTACCAGAAGTGGTAATCGTATTAGTGGTTCAGCAACTTCAATATCATCAGGATTATGCCGGAATATAGCAGTTTTTCGTGGACATGGTACGTCAGCGGCTCCCCCGACATCCTTTCTGTCATCAGAAGAGAGCCGCCACGCAACCATCGATGCGACGCTCCATTAGAGTGACAGTCACTGGCCAGTGTCATTGTTATCCAACCTCTTCGGTGATTCCTGTAACTTCTTAACAAAACTAGACGGCGCCACTTGCTGCGCTTATAAAGACCAGCTGTAAGAGGTCATTAACGTGGTTCACGTCAGTCGTTCGTCTTGTTTTGTTAAGAAGTTACAGGAATCACCGAAGAGGTTGGAGTGGCGTAAGTACAGGGTGGCAAGACGGCAAAATGCCACGGGCCCCCAGCCGAAAGGGGCCCCCGGTCAATGGAGAATCCATTAAAAAAGATAGTATCTCGTTTTCGATTCTATTTTAGACACGAAATAGAAACTTACATGTGAGTTTAAATGTTTGTAAACGCACCCACGATACAGGAGAAATTCCTAGTGTGGGACAACGTTTAAAAAAAAAAAGAAGCTTTATATGGGAGGCATCCGATGAATTTGCCACGGGCCTTGAATGGTATAGTTACTCCACTGGCTGTAACTAAGGCACCACAAGGGAATAAGCGTGATGAATAATATCATAATTTATTACGTAATCCTTCACGAGTTTTCGCAACGAATACAAAACTCATATCCATTAAAATGCAGTGAATATAATTTTTCATCCACGTTAATATTAAAATCTAGCAAGTTTTCATGCAATTAAACTCGGGAAAGTTAAAAACTGCATTATGCAGTTTGTGAGGGAGAAAGAATACCTTTATTTTATTCGCTTTACGACTTCGTTAGGGGTCGGTGCTGTAGTAGTTTTAATTTATTTAATTAGGAGTTATGACGTTTCTTTACTCATGGGGAAAAGAAGCGTAAAAGAGACTTAGGTCTTTTGTCTAGAGGATGAACCAAATCCTGTGAATCAAAGAGATACAAAAAGTATTTTTCATTTGTCATACTTAAACAATAATTAAATTTATTTAGTATTTTTTTTTTTTTTAACTTTGCCCCACACTAGAAATTTCTCCTGTATTCTGGTAGTTACCTGATCAGAGGGATGAAAACAGTAGCTTTCGTCCCTGGGAAACGATTTTCCCTGCTGTCAAAAGATTTATAAACTGTTCAAGCCATGTTCCAACTTTTTATACAGCCACTCTGTCAAATCGCGGCGTAAATTTTATAAAAAAATATTATCAACAATTTTGTAACATGACTTTATACTTATAATTTATTTTACACTAAATTATAATTTAATTAACATAGATTTGAGCGAAATATAATATTTACCTTCATCAATGATAAAAAATACGGGCTGATAGAATGCCACAGAAAAAGAAACAAAAAAGGCGGGAAAGCGGCAATTCGATCTTCAGTTGTTTTCTCGAGTGCTAATTATTTACATAGGTATACCAACAGTTTGTATGAAATGAGTTGACCAGATTCAGATTGTAATTGTTTAAATAATCAGGTTTTTGTGTACTTTCCTCATATTCGTAATGAAAAGCAGTGTTTACTTCGGGGGAAAGAACCTTTTTGGGCACTCGAACTATTGGCGCGTGCCTAAATAGGTCCTTTTCATCCCTTGTTTAACAATCTACTATTATATGGAGCGTCTGCCTATCTGATCTCCACAACCCAATTACTGGATAACACGATACCCTTTGGTATGTGGCTGCATCTACAACGAAATACGCATTAAAGACCTGACGTCACAAATCCTGCATCGCGTAATCAGAGTTTACCGCGCGATTAGCATATATACATAAAACCCAACATCAACTGTGGGGCAGTTGCCCGACAGACACGACACCCGTCTGGTCGGAATATAAAGTTACAGACTTCCTTCCTTACCAGACTGGTTGTCAGACTTTCAGGCTTCTGACTACCAGTAACGATTGTCAAAAATCTTCAAATGACAGAAGATTGAAGATTTTTAACAAATCCGTACCTCGAAAAGCACGTTAAGCAGTTGCTTAACGTGCTTTTCGAGGCACGGATTTGTTTCGGTATGTAATTTATGGTCACCCCTCACGGACCGACTTTGGCAAGCGTTGTTTAATCTTAAAGATCGACCCGTAAGGCTTGTTATAATTTAACCACGAGCCCCTCGAATAGACAAATACATATAGTTTATTTCTGTAACAAGTTTTGTACTACATAGCTAGTGATAGAAGTGTCCTTTTAAGCAACTTATAATTATTAACCGACTTTCCAAAAAGGAGGAGGTTCTCAATTCGGTTGTATTTTTTTAAAATGTTTGTTACCTCAGTTCTCCGTCGTTTATGAACCGTTTTGAAAAATTATTTTTTATTTGAAAGGATATACTTCCAGATTGATCCGATTATTTCAAAATCCAGTTCTGATGATGGGATCCATGAGGAATTGAGGAAACTCCTCAAATTTTATAGGCAAACATATAGCGATTTTTATATTTTCGTCAACAACTCAAGCATTTGCATTCAAAAAGTATCATTTGATGAAGTGGAACTGATCAAGAAGACCACAAATGGCCACCGGAACTCCTCAATGATAAGTATTTCACGGGTGGCGATAAGATATCTCGATTAAGCGACTATGAAGCAAGCTTAAATAAATAATTCAGATGAAAATGGTACCATCGAACTGATCTGAAGATGAAGCCGGAAGGTATGCACCGGAACTCCGTAATAAAACAATATATCCTAGCCGTGTTTTGGCTTATTGGAATTATCATGAGATGCACTCGGGCTATAAATGGTTATTAACCGATTTTTATTAACTTTGCTTGGGTAGTTTTTGAGTTGTTTAGTTTTTATTTAATCTACTTCGTATAGGTTTCTTGTGTCACTCTTGTTTGTGCGGTATAGCAAGTAGTGGTAGTCGAATTGTTGTGGAATAGGTATCATAACTAAAAAGCGAAAAATAAAAAACGTTTTAACAAAAAAACAACCGACTTTTAAAAAGTTTTTTGTAAGGTGTATCTATTCATACACGAAATATTTTAAGGGAAACATCTATAGGTGGTAAAAAAGCCATAGACGAGTTTTTTTTTTTTAATCTAAGTGTTTTTATTTTTACGTAATTATTATAGTTTTAAAACTGCTTGAGACATTTTGCAAAAAAACTTTTGCTTACCTATTCTACGAATGCCCCGCACGGTCGCCATCATATCAAGCAATTTTAAATTATTTAATATTTTGAATAATAATCATAGATTTAAAAAAACCGTTTCCATGGCTTCCTTACCACTACACACCACCACCACATACTCGTATAGGTCGTGTATCAATAGATACACCGTATATATTTACGTATGCCAGTATTTACTATTTATATTAAGATACACCAGAGAATTTTACAATACTAATATTTTACATTATGAGTGTGTGTTTTGTACGTTATACATATTATGTGAGTTGGGTATGTGAGTTTTGTGTGTGTCTCACATCGAAAACATACACATACACCCCGTGTGTGTATGTTTTCGATGTGAGTAAGTGTACGCGTGAATGAGTTATGACGTGTGTTGCAGGAGGGCCTCCGTAAACTCATATGTGTCATATGAGTAGTTTTATCCATTTAGTTATGTTTTTTACATTCATGATATTATTTGGTGTATACATATACAATAATATACATATCTTTATTTATTTATTGTATAGTTGAGATGATGTTTCTCGTGTTTTTTACTTCAAAACCAGCCAGTCTTTACTGCAAAAATCTCACCGTGAAATCTTAGGTGCAGTGAGCTGTCTATAATGTTGATCCCTAGCGATCCGATAGCATCAGCGGGTCTATTCAGCAAAAATCTCTCCGTGAAAGCTTAGGTGAAGCAAGATGTCTATAGTGTTGATCCTTAACGCTTGTTTTGGTTTGTGGCATCGGTGCTATAATATCTTTCCTAGATACTTTATCAAACTTAACTAACCGGATGATGCCATTTCGTTTCGCTGGTAATAGACCAGCGAAACAAAATGGCGTCATCCGGTCCTCGAATACTTATCAACAACATCCAACACATTAAGCAGTAACTTGAACTGTTTTTTTAAAATCCCCTTGTCAAGACTCGTAACTTTATACCAAGGATTTAGGCTGGGAACGAAAAACTTCAAGAAACAGTGGACTTTATTACAAAGGAACGAATTCTCTATGTACAAATGGATGTTTTTGTAACTATGTTGTTTATTTTCAGAGTTTTTAACCGCCTTGGACTTGAAAAAGAAGAGCTTCTATGTTCGTCTGTATGTATATACAGGGTGTTTGGCAGAACGTTGAACATACGAAAATGGTGGATAGGTGGGGTCATCTGCTACTTACTCAGCCCTAATTTATTTGGCCCTGGCACCCTGGACATTAAAAAAAAAAAAAACATCCCTACCGTTCTAATGTTATGTAAATTGCTTTTATTAAAAAAAAAAACCTTAATGAGTTATTTCATATTTTTTTACATCTTTCTGTAAGTTTGAGGACTCATAACTTTTTTTCTAGCTGACATCTGAATAAAGCAATAATTTTATAAGAATCTGCCAACATTAAAGTATAAAAAAAAAAACAAAAATATTGCCTGTTTCACCCATTTCTTATAAAAATTACACTTTAAAGTTAAGAAAGTGGTGAAACTAGAAGAACGAAAAAAATTTTTTTTTTTTAAATATCCAGGGGGCCAGGGCCAAATAAATTAGGGCTGAGTAAGTAGCAGATGACCCCATCTATCCACCATTTTCGTATGTTCAACGTTCTGCCAAACATCCTGTATATATATATATATTTTTTATTTTTTTTATTTTTTTTATTAGGTTCACCAACAACTGAATACACTGATTCAAACATATAATACATTTTAAAGTAAATTACCAGTGCATCTTACTTATAGGTAAACACCACATGCATAAAAGAATGAATCATAGAAATAAACTAACTTAATAATAAGCGCTAATATTAAGCGTAAAATTATTTATTTGGTTTTATTTTCAGCCGAAATACGTCCACTGCTGGACATAGGCCTCCCCCAATTAGGGGGGTTTGCCATAATCGCCACGCTTGGCATGCGGGTTGGCGATCGCAGTATGGTGTAAAGAACGCTGTTGCCTATTCTGTAGTTTAAAAATGTATCTTAATGAAATTCTGATTCAAAAATTGGTAAAGGTAAAATTGAATAATCTTTGACATTATAATATTGATAACAATTGGATAAAAAATATTTGAAAAATTGGTAAGAATACAATAAAAAAAAAAAATAAAAAATAAAAAAAAATTATAAATAAAAGATTCATAACATTAAGTAAATTCATAAAAAATATTAACATCGGCAAGTACACAGAGATGAAATTTATAAATTTTTAATGTATGTCCATCGATATTTTCGTCAATTGTAGAGAGAGAAATTTATTTTGGAAAGAAAAAGCTTTGCGCAGTTGTTCTGTATAAATGTTATCAACTTTGCTTGAGTAGTTTTTGAGTTAGCTTCAATAATACGTATTTTTCCTACTTAGTCTATTTGGATAATGTTATAATAACTTCTTGTTACTGTTATTACATAGAAGCACCCTAATTACGCAACACACTATCAATGATTTTGAAGCGTATTGCTAATCCATTGCTTCTTATTGCAGCGTTAATGTACAAAAGTGTATTTTGCATGGCACCAGTCATATTTAACTACATACCACGGTCAATCAAATAATTGAACGTGAGCTTATTTAAGAAACGGCTAAAATCCTTACTAGTGAACAAAGCATATATTATAGTATTTCGGAATTCATAAACGACAAAAATGTAATGACAGAATGTTGACATGCTAATAAAATACATAATTATATTATATTTTGTATATTGACTTTAGTATTGTATATTGACAATAGCATTGTTTATTGACATTAGTATTGCATATTGACATAGTTTTATTATTTTTATTATTATTTGTTTTCAGTCTGTGTGTTGATATGTACTGTATTGACATTTTATATTATTTTATCTCTTTTTATTGACATTGATTTCTATTGCTATAATTTTTATTTATGAATTCGTATTATGAAATGTGTGATTATATATACAATATTTATATATTTTTTTTTTACTATCTCAGAGTGCAACCACGAGGGGTTTCTACTCTTTAACCGGACTTTCCTGTGGTTGCCTTAAGCTCCTAACGAAACTTAATGCCTCCAGCCAGGGCGTAAAATCTTATAAACTAAATGACTGCACGCTATGGGCACCCCCTGTGGGGTACGAACCTCGGCTTAGGGCAGCGTCGGAGGGAGGGTGGCAAGGGACCGTCGGTGGCAATGATATTTGTGTTAATTTGTGTTTTTATTGTGATTATTGATTACAATCATTTGTGCTCTCTGGCATAACATAGCGCACTCTTTATTATCTTTTTATTCCATTATTATCGTACATACCTATGTTTAACAAATGAATAAATGACATGTGACTTAAGTTTGAAAAATTTGTTCAACTATACGTAAATAAAGCAAAGAATGATGTTGAACTGTAAAAATGAAACCCATTCCTACTGGGGCCTAAGTCTACTAATTTACAAACGTTGCAATGGTCTCGCGATTGTGAGTATTTGACAGTGTTTGTATGGCAAATCTGTCAAAAACTCACAATGAAGAGACCATTGCAACGTTTGTACATTAGTAGACTTGGCCCCCAGATAGTGTGTTACGAAATTACCCCGCTGGTAGTGGTATTCGAATTTGTATGGGGTAGGTACCACAACTAAAAAGTTAAGAATATTTGTTTTTTACAAAAAACAAAAAAACAAAAAACGACTTCCAATAAAACACTGTGACAAAAGAGAAAATACAAAACCAAGACACCGAGTTCCGAAATTAAAGTTATTTTACACTTTATACTTAGTGCCGGGTAGCTGTAGTTACTTAAAATTGTAATATAGGTTTTTGTGGTTAGTAATAGTATTTTTTTATAAAAAAAATTGTATCGTTTTTTTTTTGTTTTATCGTATGAACTCATCACAATTGTGAAGTTTTGCTAGTTAATTTCATTGGACCCATTAGAGCAAAATAAAAGTCTACAGATTGCTCAACTTATTACCACAAAATCATTCCAATATTCCTACTCTCAACAAACCCAGAGTGGCTGATCGAGTGCCGTTTAAAGAACTTAATTTCCTATCACTTCGAGTCACGGAAGCAATCAGGAGCTCGCGATAACGATAACGTGATTAGACGTGATTCGATAATCGATTCTATGTTAGGGATCGATTCAAGAGATTGTCTTGATTAAGACATGATTGTAAGGCAAACTGTTAGGTGTTTCTTTATTCGATTGCTTTCGTGATGATAAATCGGGTGTGAGCACGCAATCTTGGGTGAAAATAATGTGTACTTTGTTGGCAAAATAGAGAGTATAGAAAAAATATATATTTATTTTGTATTTGATTACTTGATTAGCCTTTAGATTTTGTCCCCTATATTTTAGTAGTTTCTCGCCGGCTGTTTTCCATAGAAATAACCAATTGGAATCGTGCACCTTGCTTCTGACGTTTCATAAGTGTCCATGTAGGTTTACGGCACGGTTGGCGCAGTGGTTAAGCGATTGACTGCTGCGTTGCGTGTCGCGGGTTCGATTCCCGCACGGAACAAATATTTGTATGACCTACAGTTAGTTGTTCCGGGTCTGGCTGTTTGTGACAGTGAGTTTAAATGTTTGTAAACGCACCCACGATACAGAAGAAATTCCTAGTGTGGAGCAACGTTTAGAAAAAAAATAAAAAAATATATAAATATATATATATATATATATAAAAATATGTATAAAATATATGTATAATATAATTTGAATTTGAATACACACTTGCATCTTCCTAGCATTCTCAACTATGTTGGGGTCAGCTTCCAATCTTACCGATTGCTGCTGAATAAAAGTATTTTACACGGAGCGCCTACCTATCTGGTGCTCCGTGTAAAATCCTTTTGTTCGCCTCTACAATCCAGTATCTGGATAACACGATACCCCTCGGTAAGATTGGTTGTCAGACTTTCGGGCTTCTGACTCCCGTGACGACTGTCAAAGTTCTACGAAAGACAGCCAGGACCAACAACTTTCCTCGTGCACTTATAGGAGTGGTGCGAGGAGGTTTAACGCCGGGGCATAACTCCGCTGCCGCGAGAAATCACGGCACAGCGGACTGAGCTCCGGCGTGATCTCATAGCAACATGGAGAATGCGATTGTCGCAAACCAGCGCTTAGCACGCCACAATTGTGGCGGTAAGTATCTCTTTGACTAGAGAGGAGCCATGGCGTCCTCACGTTCCGCCTGACGCAGGTCCTCACCGGACACGGTTGTTTCGGGAATTTCCTGTTCCGGATAAGGCGAGAGGAAACGCCCGGGTGTTACCACTGTGTGGATCGCCCAGAGGACACGGTGGAGCATAAGGTGGTGTCCCCGGTATCGCTAAATAAAAAAAATGGTTTTCACAAATCCGTAATATTTTTGAACGGCCTATCCAATGATACCCCACACCATGGGATAGATGACAAAAAAAAAATACCATCCCCACTTTACATGTACGCAGAAAAAAAAGTTCTATTTTACCAAATGCGCCTATTTTTTTTACTTTTTGGCCTTTTCTCAAAATCGGTTACGTTAGGCCGGCCAGCAACATTTAAGTTGGTCGTAGTTAGTTAGCTATTAACTATTTTAGGACAGCAAAATGGTAACTATTTGAGGTATACAAAAACTGTAAATTTATTTTAATAGTGTCCATTTTTTTAGGTAAACTAAATAGTATTTTTTTTAAGCTCGATTAAATACATGCCAATAATAAATGGCCCGAAAAGTCTCGGCTCAAAGTAACTAGAAATGCTCTCACTGCATTATATTACAGGATCTGCTCTCTGTGAAATTAAACACACACACAGGAGCATTACATTATTACAGGAGCATTTCTTAACGTTTATAATGCGAATGCATTTCAGCGTCGAAAGCCGACTCTGCTAAAGGAATAAGTGAAGATTTTGTCAAGCTATGTTGAGTCAAAGACAAGGTAGGGTATCAGCATAAAGGTGTTCCTCCACAGCAGCTCACGTCTAAGCTACGTACGTGTATTTAGTTTCGTTTTTTATGGAAATGTAGGGGGGGTCGTTCACTACAATCCACGGCTAAGCTACGCTACCAAGTACGCTACGAATGCGTGGGTGGCAAAGAAATGAACCGCGCAACAAAGAAATTATTTATTTACTAGCTGATCCGACAGACTTCGTTCTGTCAAAAGCTATAGTATAAACTCTACCCTACCCTACCCTACCTATCCTACCTACCTACTCTACCCTACCATACCCTACCTACCTACCCTACCTTACCCTACCTACCTACCTAAAACTTAAAAAAAAATAGATAGTAGCCGATTCGCAGACCTACTGAATATGCATATAAAATTGCATAAAAATCAATCAAACTTCGGAGGAGTGGACTAACATAGTGACACGAGAATTTTATATATGGACTAGCTTTTGCCCGCGGCTCCGCCCGCGTGGATGTCGGTTATCGCGTAAAAAAGTAGCCTATGTCCTTCTCCATATCCCAGGCTATATTTCTGCCAAATTTCATGACGATCGGTTCAGCGGTATAGGCGTGAAAACGTAACATACAGACAGACAGACAGACAGAGTTACTTTCACATTTATAATATTAGTATGGATAAGATTTGTAACGCTGCTTGGCGGCAGAAATAGGAATGGTGGTAGCACTTCCCCAGATGAGCTCCTAACAAAGAGCCCTAACTCCTTCCGTTACTGTAGCCAAAACGCATTACAGTAGATTACATTCTTAGGTAATAAAGCAACAATTGCTGCAGTTGCATAAAGGAGTTGAATTCTCGTCTTTCTCGTTGAGTTGGATTAAAAGACAAAAGACAGCCATTACTGGAACGCGACGGTCCTTCGGTTTAAATTAGTTGACGTTATTAAACGTTTTGTGAGGGAATGGTGAGTTAATGAAGATTACCTTATGACAAGTTGCATTAAAGACAATGAAGACTTTGTAATGAAGTTTTTTTCTCAGTAATTTGTAAGGTCTGTTATAAAATTGTTAAATTTTTTTTGTTTGGTTAATTAAGTTTAAGTTTTGTCTGTATTTGCATTTTTATTTATTTTTTCAATTTTATTTTAATTAGTGTAAAAAAACTGTGTAAATTGTATATAGTCTAAGCCTTCTCATGCTGATCTATATAACTGGAGAATGCTCGACCAATGTCATCCAGGATGTCCTAGTTCAGGGGTCGAAACTCATTGATGTAACGTGTATTGAAGTTTGGAAATAAATAAATTACTATATATAAAAAAACAACTATATAATTACTATATAATAATAATAATAATACCATTTATTTCAGGCAACATAGGCCCATAGAAACATACCTTAACCTAAACATACATATTTTAATATAAAACTTAGTACTTCACTTAGCACTAGCTGCACTTCGTACTGTCCTGTGGAACTGAAGCGACGGAACACCACATCCTGCGGCCAAAAGTCTTCCTCCATGACAATGAGCAGCTTCAGAACACCCACGAAAAAAAAAAACTTAATAACTATGATAAGACTCGTGAAGGAACATTACTTGTGTTGTGATTACGTTCTCGTTGATAGCTGTGATAATCTATACTTACACTTCATTTATTTTCTTTACTTATATAGTTAGTATGTATGTATCTATGTATCTATTATATAGCATATATCTGTGTATCTATTATAGGATATTGTGCTGTTATACTTTTTATTTGCACCAATGACAACCCCATTTTATGTCCACAAATTCACTGTCCATGCCAAGGTTGCCTGGAAGAGATCGCAGTATGCGATAATAAGGCCGCCCATTGTATATTTTATAGTGTTTATGTTTTCCTTTTCTTTTGTAATGAGTAATTAAGCATATATAAATAAATAAATAAGGCAACGGTGTGGTTTAAAAGAAGATGTAGTGACAATAATTGAAAAGATTATGCTTAGATGGTTTGGTCATGTTGAGGGGATGAATGAAAGGTGACTTACAAAAGGTATTTACAAGACAGATGTGAGTGGAAAGTGCCGTGAGGGGACGTTCTAGGAGAATATATAGTGACCTAATTGGTGATGTTCTTCAGAAAGGTCAGGTGCGTAGCACTCGCAACCGGCGTGCATGTATGACCAGATGTATGAATGTAAAAGTAACAGTAAGAAAAAGTAAAGTAAAAGTTTTTATTTTGGAACAACAATAAATTGACATAATTACAATAGAAACGATGATAGCTACAAAAGTTAAAAACTGTGTCGCAGCTATCAACGCCCGTCTAAACATAAGAAACACATTGTTCCAGACTTAACTGTGACATAGGTACAATTTAGCTAGCTTTGGAATAAGGTAAAAATTAAAAATGCAAGAAGAAATGAAGAAACAAAAGCCATGCAAACTTTGTATCTTGGTAGGTGTGGTGCAGAGTGGAGTGGGAGTGTGAGTGTGGGTGTCTGTAAGTGTAGGTGTGTGTGAGTGAAGGTATGTGTGAGTGAAGGTGTGTGTGAGTGAGGATGTGTGTGAGTGTTTGGAGTAGTTAAGATTTAAGTTTCCACAATTTAAACGAAGCAAAAGGAGTATGTAAGGAGCGTAGCAGGTGGCGCTCTATAGTTTCTGCCTACCCCCATGGGAAAGAGGCGTGAGTTTATGTATGTATGTGTAACTACTAGTATTGACCGATCAAACTTGTATGTGTGCTGTAAACTGTAAGTACAGGGTGTCTCAGATAAAATTAACTTTTGTAGATGATGTATTGTTACAAATACCTAACACAATAATAAAATAATAATAAATACATTTAAGAATAATACTATTTATAAGTTGACAATCTTATATATAAAATTCTCGTGTCACAATGTTAGTTACCATACTCCTCCAAAACGGGTTGACCGATTTTTATGAAATTTTATATGCATATTCAGTAGGTCTAAGAATCGGCCACTATCTATTTTTTTTTTAAGTTTTAGGTAAGGTAGGTAGGTAGGTAGGTAGTGTAGGGTAGGGTAGGGTAGGTAGGTAGGTAGGTAGGTAGGTAGGGTAGGGTAGAGTAAGGTAGGGTGGGTAGGTAGGTAGGGTAGGGTAGGGTGGGTAGTTAGGTAGGTAGGGTAGGGTAGGGTAGGGTAGGGTAGGGTAGGTAGGTAGGTAGGTAGGGTAGGGTAGGGTAGGTCAGTGGAGTTTATACTATAGCTTTTGACAGAACGAAGTCTGTCGGGTCAGCTAGTAATCTATATACTCGTAAAATAAAATAAATTTAAAAAGATAATTTAATTAGGTTGAGATAGTATTCATCCAAAATATCAGGAATATCAAGAATTCTGTCAGGAGCTTGTGGAATGTATCTAGTTGTATTTTTTACCGAAGAAGGACCTTTGGCCAGTGAATACACGTCTGTTCTAGTAACCTTACGAAGCAGCCGGAGCTTGCATGTGGACTGCAGAAGTCGTCCAGGTTTTGTGTCCGTGAGTGAGCTCGGCCGTTAGCTACCCATGCTGCTATTTGAGTCACTACTGTTGGCGCCACTGCTTCCAGCGACCAAACATAGCGCCAATATCACGAGTCAAGCGACACACCATGGGTCCAGTGCTGCCACCTGCGTCGCACCGGAGGTTGGATCGTTGCTGGCGAGTGACTGACTACCAGCATCAGCGGACGTCACTTCGGCGGGGGAATACCAAGTGTTTAAAAACCCCAAGTTCGGTTTGCTGAGGGCCTTTTTAGAGGGCCGTCGTATAAACAACATTTACATATATTGTGCATTATTGTCAAATACTTATTGTAATTAATTAATTGGTTGAGAATTAAAAGTGATCAAAGTGTGTTACCTATTTGTTCGTTCTTGCTTAAAGTAGAATCTATTTACACTACTTCTTCATTGTTGTCTTCGTCATGGCTCAACATAAAATGGCACAAGTCATAGAATTAGGAGCCTCTGCCCATGAAGGGATGTCATATCACCCATTTTCCGTGTTGTGGTGGTCAGGTAGACAGTCACACTTTTGACCTTCAGACGAGGCATAAAAACTCGAAAAACAGTAGAGAAAAACATAATCAATAAACAATACAATCAAAAATTCAATCTCATGACTGACAATAGAAAATACAAAAAACAGTTTAATATGTTCCTAACAAGCCTTTCAAATTTGAATCAAGAAATGTCAAATTTGATTAGCCGGTCAAGAGCAAAAGAGTGGTTTACAATTTAGATCTGTCATATTTTTTTTTTTTAATAAAACTACAGTAAAATAGTGACTCTAATTTTATACAAAAGAATATAGAAAAGACTTAGTCATATTACTGGCCTTACAAAAGGTTCATTGACAAAATAGAACTATTATAATGAATTTAAATAGAAAAAAGTTAACTGACAGATGTCAATTCATGATAAATCTGTCAAACTATAAAATACTAGCTTTTTCCCACGGCTCCGCCCGCGTGGATGTCGGTTATCGCGTAAAAAAGTAACCTATGTCCTTCTCCATATCCCAGGCTATATATCTGCCAAATTTCATGACGATCGGTTCAGCGGTTAAGGCGTCAAAACGTAACATACAGACAGACAGACAGACAGAGTTACTTTCACATTTATAATATTAGTATGGATTGTAAAAGAAAAACAACTGTATCAATCGAAGAATCTTACAACTTTTTTTTTCTCTCATCCACACTTGTTTTTCTAACTCACTTTAGACATTGGCAGAATAGTCGACATCGGATTTGCTTGTACTATATATTATATTAGAAATAGAATAGAAAAAGCAAAAAATATAATCAAAGGCAGCAATGCAATGTAGTTTTGGACGCAGAAACAGCCAAAATAATCAAAACAAGCAAATCTTTTTGTAAAGAAAAGATGCTTACGAAGAGAAATAGAAAAGCACAGTAAAACAAAAATTAAAATAAATCTGTTTACATGTCAACTGTAAACGCTTTGATTAATTATAGGAATTAGCAAGAGTTTCCACTTAATAAAACTCGGGGTTCGAAGTTTTATCGACAAGAATCCATGTAAAAAAAGGGAACCGAGTTAAAACAAAACTTTTTATGGATAAACTTTCTCTGGATTAGCAAGGAACGCAAATGAGTTTTTTAAGTGTCTAATTGCATTACTCATTAATAATCCTGTGTACATTTTTTTTTGTGTAAGTGCTAGAGAAAACGACGTCGAAATAAATTTTTCATTCAAATCATAGTTGGCTATAAACTTGTTTAATATTTACTTTGAGACATACGGTTAGATTGTTCGGTCAACTAAAATCTAAATAAATAAAAAAAAATAAGTGTTGTTTGTAATTTCAAAATAACAGCTTTTTACTAAATGTTAAGATATTGTTTTAATTTGATTTAATTTTATAATAATTTTAATTGTGATATTGATTTTAAATTTATTTAATTTTGTTAAAATTTTAATTTTTAATTGTGTTTTTAATTATGAATTGTGATTTTAATTTTAATTGTGATGTTTATTTTAATTGTGTTAACGATTTTATAATTCTGTTTAATTGCACCTATGATCCAAAGTTGATTGAAGTAAATAAATAATAATAATAATAAATGCATAATATGAAAGTGTAAACGGTACTTATAAAAAAAAACATTAATTTTTAATTTTGTCTGTCTCTCTGACTGTTTGTTCCGGCTTATCTCCGAAACAACTTGAACAATTTTGATGGCAGATAGCTGATATTACAGAGAGTAACTTAGGCTAGTTTTATTTTAGAAAAAGTCACGCGGGTCATCTGTGGATCTTTGACAGTCGTTACGGACCATCACAGCTGTTAAAATCGTTCTAAAATTATCCCTGTAAGTTTGGCGTCGTAAAAACTTTAGACGCGCTGCCAAGTATGTTAGTACTCCATGTCCTAACTCCTCTGTAAACAACCCGCATCCAACTTATGCCTACTCCTTAATCTCAGTTACTTCCAAGTTGTCAATTTTTACATATAATATACCGTGTATTAATTGCACCCACTTGTCTAACACTGGGGACAGTTAAGCGACTTTCATTTGTTTATACAAAAGTTTGGTTTAAGTTTTGGTACGCTTAATTTTAGTAATAGGATACACGTGTACATCGGAAAGTACGTTAAGCCGTCGGTCTCAGCTATCATTCGTGGTTTTTTGACAGTCGTTACGGGCCATTAGAAGCTCGAAAGTCTGACAAACAAGTCTTACTAAGGGGTATCATTTACCCAGTAATTGGGTTGTGTAGGTCAAAAAGGGTGTCGATGTAAAATACTGGGATTCAACTGCATACGGATAGACTGGAAGCCGACCACAACATAGTTTGGAAAAGGCTAGGCAGATGATCAATATTGTGGCTGTCGCGAGAATGCTAAGATAATAATGTAGTGATATCTTCGATTCCGCAGATCCGGCAGCGATGATCCGGCAAAAAACCAAAGTTGTCAACATAGCTCACAGAATAAGCAAGCTGAAGTGGCAATAGGCCGGTCATATTACCCGTAGAACCGATGACCGTTGGGGTAGACGTGTTTTTGAGTGGAGACCGCTAATCGGCAAACGTAAGGTAGGACGTCCTCAGGCTAGGTGGAGCGACGATCTTCGCAGGGTGGCTGGTAGCAGCTGGATGAGAGTTGCCGAGAATTGAGCTGAATGGCGTGCAATTGGGGAGGCCTATGTCCAATAGTGGACTACTATAGGCTGATGATGATGATGATGATGATTTTCGATTCAAAAATCGCTAGAGATTACGTTATATTAACGTCACGCGTTCACGGGGCCTCTGGAGATATATCTAAGGGTCATACACGCACGCCAGTTGCGAGTACCTTCTACGCACCTGACCTTTTTGAAGAACATCACCAATTAGGTCAGTATATGCCATTCTAGGGCGTCCATATGAATTACAAAAAGAAAAAGCATTATCCTAGTCGAATAATTAATTCGCTGGAGCAATGTGACATATATATGTGCTAGCTGTCACTTTGTGTAATAATATCATTGATATATGTTACACTAGATTAGTAATTGCCGCGCTAAGGCGTTGCCACTGGACATATGGCCACAGCCATGTGCGTAGCTAACCTCAGTTCAGTGCTCTGTGTGACGCCAACCGAAGTGAACCTAAATATATTAATAATAATAACTTAATAACTTTTTAATAAGAATAAGAATCAGTATCTTATTACTTTTAAATGTTTAGTGGTTTCAAAGCTACGTCGCGCGTCGTTGCGTTTAAATAGTGGTTACACTTTTTTGACACATTTTAATGAGGTTTGCTTCTCTAGTTATTTAACTCAATGAATAATATGGTCATATTTATTGTAACGATGATCGTTTAGTTTAATTGATTTATAAAGTAACGACGGCACTGTTGGCGTAGTGGTAAACGCATTTGCTGCCCAGTTCAAAAATATATTTTTCTTGTAAGCCATAAATTGTTTGGCAAACTTACATACTTAGATTTGGTGTCGCTAGTCGGGTCCTGGGCATGAACAGAAGTCATCTATAGCGACTGCTCGAATACGGGTTGTAGGCACACGAACGAATTATTTTTTGACATATATGCTGGGTGCTGGGCAGCGAATGGGTTTTAAGCGATTGACTGCTGCGCTGCGTGTCGCGGGTTGGGTTCCCGCACGAAACAGATATTTATATGACCTACAAGTAGTTGTTCCGAGTATGGCTGTTTGTATTTGTGAGTTTAAATGTTTGTAATAATAATAATAATACCAGCCTATAACTGTCCCACTGCTGGGCAAAGGCCTCTTCTCATACAGAGAAGGCACGAGCATTGATCACCACGCTTGCTCAAGACGGGTTGGCGATTTCAGACTTATATTAACTATAACTCCAGGTTTCCTCACGATGTTTTCCTTCACCGATGTCAGTAATGTCCAAGATAAACTCAGAAAGTACATATGAATTGAAAAGTCACATTGGTACTTGCCCGGATTTGATTTGTAAACGCACCCACAATACAGGAGAAGTTCCTAGTAAGGGGCAAGTTTAAAAAAAGTGTAAAATAAATGTATAATACTTATAATGTGTATTGCATAAGTGTGAAAGTCTAGAATACAATAAATATTCCTTATTATTTAACGAAGAGACAGCTGGCTCCTATCAGTTTCCTCTATACTCCATTTATTATAACACTAGCTTTTGCGCGCGGCTCCGCCCGCGTGGATGTCGGTTATCGCGTAAAAAAGTAGCCTGTCCTCCATATCCCAGGCTATATCTCTGCCAAATTTCAGGACGATCGGTTCAGCGGTTCAGGCGTGAAAAAGTAACATACAGACAGACAGACAGACAGAGTTACTTTCACGTTTATAATATTAGTATGGATTAGACAAATAACTATTCGCACCTTTTCGTTATTTCGATGTCAACGTTTAATAAACTCTGTTATTTCACGATAAATACAAAGCACTGTAATCTATTTACCACTAGCTTTTGCCCGCGGCTCCGCCCGCGTGGATGTCGATTATCGCATAAAAAAGTAGCCTATGTCCTTCTCCATATCCCAGGCTATATCTCTGCCAAATTTCATGACGATCGGTTCAGCGGTTTAGGCGTGAAAACGTAACATACAGACAGACAGACAGACAGACAGAGTTACTTTCACGTTTATAATATTAGTATGGATTAGACAAATAACTGTTCGCACCTTTTCGTTATTTCGATGTAAACGTTTAATAAACTCTGTTATTTCACGATAAATACAAAGCACTGTAATCTATTTATCATTTACATTAAAAAATAACTTTAAAGTGCAGTAATTTCAACAATATTAAACAATAACTGTCGTTATTTAGCCGTTATTTGTCTAATGCTATAGTAAATGGAGTGTAGTGAATTAATGATTCGACTGTAGCTTCCCATACTCTAGAACAGTGTGTTACCAACCAAGAAAATTCAGTTAAATTCCAAGCTCGGAGCTAACCGTATTAAATTAAAGACAGACTGACTTTGAATAAGGATTTCGTTCAGCCAATCAGAGTTGTAATTTTTAAAATAAATGACACAAGATTTAAATATTAAGAGAAAATAGATTAGTCTTATTTTAAAATATCTTAAAGAATACTTTTTTTTAAGGTTTCGTACCTCAAACGGAAGGAACGGTAAAACAAGCGTTATGAATAGAGATCGGATATTCGGATGCAAAAAATTCGGATTAAAAAAATTAAGAAGCCGCTTCCATAATTTCATAGCCAAAAATTTACTTTAGGTAAATACCTAAAGTAAATTTTTGGCTATGAAATTATGGAAGCGGCTTCTTCATTTTTTTTTTGTTAATGTAAATCCCGGCATTCCACAACTAATCGGATACGAAACGACTTCTTAAATATGTGATATTATTTGACTTGACACCATAAGCTAGCATTCGATTCTATAATCAAAAAGTAGTAAAATCGATTCCGGAAACGCAAGATTTTTACGACCGATACAAAAGTGTGTTCCATAATACCCAGCACCTGAACTAAATACTTACATTCGATTCTATAATCAGAACTCTAAATTTAACGATCCCAAAACCGCGGGATTTTTTTGATACAAAAGCGCATTCCATATTAGCCAACATCTCATCTTTAGGTGAATATGCTTCCGAATATCCGATCTCTAGTTTTGAATAAACTCAGATACGCAATAGTATCGTACATACTTTATTATTTAAATAATTTCATTTTCATTGAAACATCCACTACATTGAAGTTTTGGAAGTTTGTAGCAATATTTCAACATAGTGTAAGCTCTAGGGACTGAACATTCTCGTCCAATTACGGTAAAACACTATGTTATGCAAATATTTATGAAAAACTAGAAATGCAAAGTGAAACAAACTGTTTGTTGGGGTACAAATCCTGAGAGATATGATCTAGTTGAAAGTTTTAGAAATCGTGGGTTTTTTTCTAACATGACGTGGCCGTGGACGTCCACGACGTCCAAGTCACGGCATCACGATAACAGAAGAAAATAAAATGTATAGAAACATATGAAGCCGCTTTTAATTTACCGTCCATGATAACGTTATAAAAGTGCATGTATTTCTATACATTTTATGGACATGGACGTTACGTGACAAAAAATTTGAACACTGAAAAAAAAAAAAAGAAAAAAAAAAGTAGTTGCTAAAATCAAGATTTTGTTTAGATTGACTAAGTAACTTGTTTGCATCTGAGCCTATCAAGCACAATGATCACAGCTACTACTTTTATTTGATTGAGATTTGAAACGGGATCTTGATTGGAGCTATCAAAAAACCTATTTGCAGCAATCAAGTCAAAACATGGTTGCTCCAACCAAGAATATTAGATTTAAGTTTCAATGATCTTTATTGAAGTAATCAAAATGCTTGATTGACACAACTAACTTACTTTGTTACAGTTAACATTTTTTTAACTTGTCTCTTTTTTAACTCTTCAACAATGATGTTAAGGGTAATCGAGAAACTTGCTTGAGCGTTCAATCATTTGAACTAGTATTTGCTGCAATCATGTCGTGATCACCAACTTAACTAAGTTTTTGATTAATCTAAACAAGATACCGTCAATCATGCTAAAAAGTCACTTCATTGAAGTGCATTTTTTTCAGTGTAGTAACGGGAACTTGATCACATTAGGCTTTAGAAAGAGGTTGTCACTCATAGAGACGATACTCTGCAAAGCTACAGCAATATTTTAATAATAAATAAATAATAATAATAAATTGCGACTTAGGTATCATTCTCGCAATGGTGAATGCCCTAAGGTTCCGCAGCCGGACGCTGTTAAACGTTTTCGGGGTGAGGCCGAGTAAGCAACGTGTCATAGTTGATGATTGACCACTCGGTTGCCTAAAAGGACTCCCCCATTTGACCAACCGAGTGCATCTACAGGTTTTTTTTTAGCTATGGCATCTCGAAGTTGACCTTGAGAGGTCGTAACTCCTTAACCGGGCATTCCTGTGGCTGCCTTAAGTGAAAACTTAAAGCCTCCAGCCGGGGCAAAAAACTTATAAACTAAACGACTGCACGCTAAGGGCACCCCCTGTGGGGTACGAACCTCGGCTTAGGGCAGCGTCGCGGGGAGGACAGCAAGGGACAGGCTGGATCAAATCAGGGTTATTATTATTATGCGGGGAATTTAAAGCTACAGGCTCAGCTGCGGCGCGGGCTGGTGCTTCGTCGAGCAAGGGTCGAGGGGACTGTTAAGACGGGGTCGGTGCCCCTACAGGTTTAGGAAGACTAGGCAATGTAAGCATGTAACATGATCCACGCACCCCGCGTTGTGAGGGTGCCCGAACCTCTCCCCCTCTCCGCGCCCGTCAGTCCGGCCCGCATCACGCTCACAAATGGCACGATTTTTGCAGTCTTGGTGTCACACTCGAATTCCCTGAACTTTTATGTATCTATGTATTGTATTGTATTGTGTGAACGATTATATTGTTTTTATAATACTTTATTTCAATTCATTTACCCTACAACGTTTATTTCAACCAACAAAAGATTGTAGGCATAAAAATTATGTAAAAATGAAGAAAAAAAAACACATAAATATTATAGACTTCGATTGCTCAGTATGTGAACCATACAGCAATGGTTCAGGTACTGACAATCGAACCTCTGCGCGAATGCCCTCAGGATGTAGCTGGAGCAAGCCCGAGGTCTGCGCACCAGAGACGTGCACCGTTTCCACATAGTAGACTAGAAACAGTCTACTTGCGACTCGGCGAACGTCACTGATGCGCTGCAGAATCGGGGCAGCCTCATCAGCACCTGTCTGCGCACATAAGAGACCCACAGGCACTTGTGTATAGAAATATCTACAATATGCCCTGAACAATGTAGTTTTCACCTCAGTGGTACAACGAGCAAACCTGCAGGTTATTCGCCCATACTGTCAACGTCCACCGTTCTCACTCTATGTCTGCATCGAGTGCCGGGTGGTGCCGGACGTAAAGAATAGTACCACCCCATTTCCTCCCATGGGTGGCGTAAAAGGCGAGTAAGGGACTTATTAGAGAATGGGCAGCAGCGTTCTCTATGCATTTTTAACAGCATACTTCGATCGCCAATCCGTCTGCCAAGCGTGGCGATTATGGCAAATTTCCCCCCTTTTGGGAGTGGTTTATGTCCGGTAGTGGACGTCTTTCGGCTGAAATGATGATGATCTTCAGTGGTGTTCCACATAATTTTATGGCAGGTATCGTTGTAGGACATTTTTCTCTGGCCTAAAAGGCCATGAATATAAAGCCAATCTTATTCATCTTCTCAACATTCATTCTCAGTCTTTTCATTGCTCTGCCTCTTTTAAAAGCCGTCCAGATTCCACCGTTCCGTTCCACTTTATCACGTATCTGTACCAAACACTACGACAATCGGCTACCCGGTTCCGTAATAAAACAAAAATAAATGTTCAAAAAAATATACAAACTCCTCGCTGTGCAATTTGCACATCGGTAAAATTCATGCAATTAAAAAAGCATATGTTCATATATGTCAAATTCTGGTCACTGCACACAGGGAAGTATACGAAGGGACACCTGTCACAGTCCATGCTTTTTGTTATAGGTGGGAACAAAACTGCGTATGACCGTGTAGTCCAACCTACTTCAGGTGGCCGTGTTACGTTATCACTTTTCCCCTCCGTCGTTTGCGTCGCACAAAAAGGCAGAAATGTAGCTAAAAGAAAGACAACACCATCTGAAAACAAAAAAAAGAAGTCTTTATTATTTATTCATCATTTCAGCCGAAAAACGTCCACTGTTGGATATAGGCCTCCCCCAATTGCGGGGGGGGGTTTGCCATAATCGCCACGCTTGGCAGGCGGGTTGGCGATCGCAGTATGGTGTTAAAAAATGCATAGAAAACGCTGCTGCCCATTCTCTAGTAAGTCCCTTAGTCGCCTTTTACGACACCCATGGGAGGAAATGGGGTGGTGCTATTCTTTACGTGCGGCACCACACGGCATTTATTATTGGATGGCACATAAAGCAAGAGAGAGAAAGAGCTATTAGCACAGGGTGGATTTTTGAGATGGGGCAGTAGGGGCAGGTACTTACATTAGCCGTTGTAGCTACAGGAAAACGGTCTTAGGTCCTTATTTTTTTTTTTTTTTGAGAAACTTTTATACATTTTCATAGATTTAAAATAAAAATGTACAGTCAGCAAAAAAATAGGACATTTTCACAAAAACTTTTTTTTTGGTGCCAATCGATCGTGTTCCAAAATGTTTTTTTTTTTTTTAATTTCTGTGTTTACTGTTCTAATAAGTTTACTTCAAATGTGTGGTATTTATCGATAGATAAATTTCTTTCTAGGTTAATGAAAAAAAAAAAAAAAAAAAAAAGCTGCAATAGGCTCCTACTCCGTTCACCTGTTATACCCATTTATTTTTGAAGAAAAATGTTATCCGGTATATTGGCGTGTGCTAGCTGACATATTATGGCAAAACATTTAATTCACTGGTCTGAGCATCTTAGTGTTAATTACTTTGTATACCTGCTGTTGTTATGTATTTTACTTACTTAAAATTAACTGAATTTTTAAAGATATAATTGTAACGACGTATTATATCACTAAAAGGTGATATTATTTAATTAAATTGATCAGGTTATTTTATTTTATTTTTAATGATGACTGAATAATAAATATATCCTATTTTTAAATTACGACGTACTTACATACAACAGTAAATTCAAACATGCTACTCTTCCTATTGTATCTACAAATTGTTGTGCCCGACAATCATGTGAACCATGTAACTATTATTAAGACCTTGTACACACATGAGATATGCAATAAAGATTTGAATGTATAATATCAAGTTTATCTAACTGAGTAGCAGTTTTTCTTCCCATTTTGACGTTCGAAAAGTGCTGATTCTCAGCCTAATTTTAATAAATGACTTTTGGGTTTGATAATGAATGGACTGAGCGTTCCGTATTCAGTTGTGCAGTGAATACAGACCAAAAAGTACGAGAGGACAGCGAATGTGCGGCTAGTAGTTGTTGTCCGCTACTGGCCGCACAAAAGAAAACCAAAAAAAAAAGCGATCCAAAACACAAAGCAAAGCGAAAAACAAAAAAGCGACTGTGCAGTCGCTTTCCCTCTTTCTATACAGGGTCATTGGTAGAACACTAAGAAACTATCAGGATTATATTCATCATCATTTCAGCCAAAAGACGTCCACTGCTGGAAATTGGCCTCCCCAAGGGGGGGATATGCCATAATCGCCACGCTTGGCAGGCGGGTAGGCGATCGCAGTATGGTGTTAAAATGCATAGAGAACGCTGCTGCCCATTCTCTAGTAAGTCCCTTAGTCGCCTTTTACGACACCCACGGGAGGAAATGGGGTAGTGCTATTCTTTACGTCCGGCACCACACGGACGCTGGATTATATTACTATCATCATAAATAACAACTTTTGTTCTATGACTTTTAATAATTCATCAGATTTTCATACAAAAATCATACAAAAACACAATTATTGAAATTCAACGCTCTAAATGTTACGAACTCTACGCGTAGCAAAACAAACTGCCGTGTCTAGTTCATGGGTGGCGGTGGGTAGGTACAACAAAATACAGAATTGAAACGTTTTAGTTAGAACAACGAAATCTCAGAATTTTTGTCGAGTGTAAATTTGTTCGGTTTTAAATAAAAATAAGAATGTCCAGTGACAGTGAAGAGTTTTTTCGTCGAGCAAAGAGCAAAAAACATAATAGATAATCCTTTACCGCCAAAATCGCGGAAAATTTGCCTAAAAACTTACGAAACTTTTAGGGACTGGAGGAATAATATTTATTAAAAAATATTGTACTAAATTGACGATTTTTCTCGCATTCCAAGTGAAAAGTACAGTTTGCTCCTCGAGACTAAACGCTAACTTAACATACCCTCGGTTTCATTGACTCCCTCGCGCGCTCGGGAGTCAAACCACCTCTGGTTTATTATGGCTTCGTTTAGTCCCTCGATATAAAATATACTAGTATCAAATAATTACGCGATATACTACGACCAAGCGTTTTATTTATTACTGTACCGTTAGCTCGTGGAGAGCTAACAGTACCTAGCGACAGCGGAACTTATTTAGGGTTGGTGAAGAAGGCCCTTATGTACTTAGTTATTTTGGTTTTGAACAGACTTACAAATTGGTAGCATCTTGGTTTTGGTTTTTATGAATATCACTGACTTAATATCGCTTTAAACAAGAACTGATTTCAAAACTAAGTCTACCACAAATTAAAAAGTTATTACAATGTTAATTCGTTTCGCGTGATTGATTTCATTAACAGTAAAAAACAGCTTATATTGTATTTAATTATCCGTATGATCTTACTAAAGGGCTATTCAGTAATAAGCGATATTGCATTCGCGCTGAGTAGCTATATTGGTCCGCCTTCTGGTTAGTCACTTTGGACCAGTATCGTTACCGAGCGCGACAGCCATATAGCTTATATCTGAATAGGCCTTTTTTTGGGTGGGAAATTTCCAAATAACTTCTCCCGCTCTGGGCGGAGCGGGAGGGCGTGTCATACTTTTACTGACTAAAACCCACCCGTGTTCCATCAGTTGCCTTTGTGCCCGTTCCACGGTATCCCTTACAGAAAAACCCGCAACCTTGGCAAGCATCGGTTCTAGCGAACCCCATCAGTGCATGCTGACATCTCTTTGAGGCGCGTGTGGAACACAACGCGCCGTCGACCCGGGCCTGGTCCTTACCGGACGGCGAGCTATGTGAATTATCCTATGGCAAATGTATTACTTCAATCAATCAATCAACTCAGCCCATAGCAGTCCATTGCTGGACATACGTCTCTCCAAGGCTGCGCCACAGCACCCTGTCCTCCACGTTCCGCATCCAGTCTGTCCCAGTCACCTTTAAGGCCGTCGGTCCATCTACTGGGGGGCGTCCCACACTATGCTTGCCGATACGCAGTCTTAACTCCAGGTCCATGCGTCATGTTCGTGAACGGGCGCCGTCAGTTGGGACTGGTCATCTCTTGACTGCCAGGGCTTATTTTTAATTTGTAATTTTATATTTTGAATTGTTTTATTAGTTTTTACATTGTCTCACATATAGAAGCAACAAGAATAATGTACCCAGGATTATGATTTAAAAGATTATCTTGATTTAAAAGAGTGTCCTTGGAGTTTCTTGTCCGTTCTTCTCCATAGTGATCTACGTATTGGAATGGGCATATAGCTTCAACTTTCTGACTAACTGACCGTCTCTTTGACAATTCAAAAGTGCCTGTAAATGGTTTAATTGAAATAAATGCTTTGAGTTTGAGTTTGGTCAAGGTGTTAATATAGGTACAAGGTTTAGTTGAAATGAGGGGCTCATGGCTAAGTAATAACAGCCGCACGGGTCGATTGATCAGGTTAAGCTACGCTTGCCGCGGTCAGTCCGTGGATGGGTGACCTTTTTAACATACCGAGACCCCTCCCTGTCTCGAAGAGCACGTCAAGCCACGTCTCGGCTGTCATCTGTAGATATTTGACAGTCGTTGCAGGTCGTCAGAAGCCCGAAAGTCTATTTAACTCTCACCACTTTTTTCAACAAATACTGTTTGAACAACATTCATCATCATCATCATCATCATCATTTCAGCCGAAAGACGTCCACTGCTGAACATAGGCCTCCTCCAATTGGGGGGGTTTGCCATAATCGCCACGCTTGGCAGGCGGGTTGGCGGTCGCATTATGGTGTTAAAATGCATAGAGAACGCTGCTGCCCATTCTCTAGTCCCTTAGTCGCCTTTTACGACACCCACGAGATTAAATGGGGTAGTGCTATTCTTTACGTCCGGCATCACACATCAATTGAAAAATCATGGCCGCCAGTTGAGGTTATAAAATTAACTTCAATACTGTCAAATGAGAAACACCGTTGTGGTGGTTTAGAATTAGAATTAAATAGAAAATACCTAGGCTATAATATTATAAAATATATATGTCTAGGTATTTTCTACCTTCTGAATGATATTTACTACGGTTGTAATGGAACCTCGTCTCCTCAAAGGAGAATACGAGTACCCTAAAATATAGGGTGCCCTGTACGAAAAGAAAAGACCGCTGGCTCAACAAAACCTAGTGTGTTTGGAAGAGAATTCAATACTCTTTCTATGTAGCTAACATTTTTTTACATTGATTTTCAAGAATCAGTGATGATTCGTCATTTATTTACTTAATATTTTGAAGTAGAAAAGAAGTGCTGCGACTCCTCATTATTAAACATACATGATTTACGGTTGAAAAATGTTGCGATTATTAAATTATTTTGATCATATTTAATTACGTGTGTACAATTAATCAACAGGTAGTATTTTAAAGGTGTAAAGTTCACTCATCCTCTATTGAAAAAGAAGGATCTTCCGACCAGACGGGTGTTGTGTCTGCTGGGCAACTACTCAACAGTTGATGTCGGGATGTTGTATATATGCTAGTTGCGCCGTAAACTCTGATTGCGCGATGCAGAAGTCGTGATGTCAGATTTTTGATGCGTAGTTCGCATGTGGCGTTGTCGAGAGAAAAAGGTTTGCCCCTTCAAAATTTTGGTTACCAATAGGTCGATTTTTTCTTTTATAAATGTTGAGTTTGTAGTTTAGTGTCGTGATGACCCAGTGCTTAAGGCCTCTCCGCTCATGCAGGAGGTTGTGGGTTCAAGTCCAGCTAAGTACCAATGTGACGTTTTCAATTCACATATACTTTCTGAGTTTCTCTAGAATTTTACTGATATCGGTGAAAGAAAAACATCGCGATATCATCAACTCGTCTTAAGCAAGCGTGGTGATCTACGCTTGTGCTCGCGCTCGCCTTTGCCCTGCAGCGGGTCAATAAAATACTGTTTTTTTATTTTTTCCACCTCCTGTTTCGCTAAGATTGAGCTCTGCAACTCCGCCACATGAGTAAGGAAACGGAACAGAGGCAAATCTTCTAAAGAGCATGCAAAATGTATACCTATTTTGGTAGGGTTGGCACAATACCATTTTTATGATATTAATTTTATTTTCTGTGATTAATATACTTTAACTCACACACTGACATAGGTTATTAAATGTTAAAACTTTAGGGAGCTCATCTACTTTTACAATGTTTGTAAATATGTGAGCACCATGTATCTATAGCATAATTAATTTGTCTGTCATTGCTTAACTTTTAATTATTTTTACCTATTGTGGTATAGTGATTTTATTCTAGGTAAGTGCATCGTCTTCACATATAATTAATAATTAATGTATACAAAATATTGTTAACATTTTAAAAGAGTAAGTATTGAGTTTCTTGCCCATTCTTCTCCATACGTAACTACCTTTTGGGAGGGGCAACTAGAATCAATTAACTATTTTGTAAATTTTGACGTTCAATAGTGCCTTTTATGTGCCTATTTGAAATAAACGATTTGACTTTGACTTTGGCATAGGAGGATAAAACTAAATACATAAAAAGTACCCTAATTGCGTAACACAAAACGAATCCCAATCTGATTTTTAAACAAAATGCTAATCCATTGCTTCATATGTTCGAAAAATTTGTCTTATTAACAACGTAAATAACGCAATGAATGTTGTTGAACTGTCAAAATGAAACCGAGTCCTACCGATAATGTGTTATGCAATTAGGCTTCTGAACGTTAATCATTTACGTGTTTCAATTTATAAACATAATTATTTAATCACTAATAGGTCAGTAAACCATATTTTACACTTTTTTATATTAAAACACTATTATACTTTACTCATGTGCTATTATTAAATTAAAACGTGCATGCACTATGCGCAACGAGTACGCGCAGCCCTGAGCGATTCAACTGACCGAGCTGGTATAAACCGGTTTATCTTCGTACGCAACGAAGCCGCCAGTGGTACGCACACATGCGCCTCATGCTTGTAGTAGTAAACCTATCATAGCGCGCTTGTATGAAGCTTTGCCTTTGTCCGTACTCTGTGCTTCCACATGCGCCGCTACTAAGAGGTCTCCGTCGCGACGGTTTGGTGGTGAGGTAAGAAGGATATAATCATATTGAAAAATAAATCAGCAAAATAACTATTTATTTAATAAAATATACAAACACTTCTGTACAAAATTTTGGCCGTTTCAGGCTTATTTTTATCACAAACGAAAAAGCACTGGTTCATATAAGTCATATTTGTGTCGCAACAAACAGGCATGTATATCAGAGGACATTGGTCACATTCGAAGGGTTTAGATATAGGTGGTAAAATACGTTCGTATGTCCGTGTAGTCTCGCTATCTGATTGAGTCATTGTGATGGCGTGTGTAGTACTACTTGGAGGGAAAAACAAGTAGAACTCACAAAAAGGCAGGAATATCGATATGAGAAACAGAACATCTGAAACAAAAAAACATAAAAAATCTAATATTATTAAAAAAAAAAAAAAAAAAAAATTGACACAAAGCAATTGAAATGGAGCTAAGTGTGTGGAATGTGGACTTATGGATGACTTTCATTACTTATTGATGGACTGGGTTCGATACGAGTCTGATATAAATTATGTTTGGGGTCTTGAACTTGGACCAACTTGATTTAGACATATTTCATAGAATTCTGTCTCAACCATTTGGTGATGATGCGAAAAGTCTGTTCAAGTTCATGACCCATTATTATTTAGAGTCTAGAGAAAATCAAACTGGTTGCTAATTTAATTGTATAATTTATAATTTTTATGATATAAATTTTATTTTTTGTGATTAATAATATACTTTAACTCACACACTGACTTAAGTTATAAAATGTTAAAATTTTAGGGAAATCTATTTTAACAATGTTTGTAAATATGTGAGCACCATGTATCTATTGCATAATTAATTTGTCTGTCATTACTTCACTTTTCATATTTTTACTTATTGTGGTATAGTAATTTTATACTACGAGTAGGTAAGTGCATCGTCTTCACATATAATTACAACTGCAACTGCTCCCAAATAACGATGTTTATTTAGAATTTTTAATTATTTTTTTACATACTTCCTTGACATAATCTTTTCATTATTTGACATTATTTACCTACAAATCGAATTCCAATTCTTTATTAGTGGCTTTTGTGGACATGATATTTATTCAGATATGTTACTGTAGTTGTAATTGCAATCATGTCATTAATATTTTATATACTTAGATTATTTTATATTTTGTGAATGTGAGAACGTTGTAGGCCTAGTAGAGTGTAGATTTGTTGGCGGTTTTCTATTTTGTTAAGTACCTGGTAATTGTTGAAAGGCCTACACTGTCCTCCCATACCTATTATCACTGTTATTTTATAATATTGTAAAGCCAATTATTTTTAAAAGAGTAACCGTGGAGTTTCTTGCCGGCTCTTCTCCATAGGAAACGACTAATTGGAACCGTGCACCTAGCTTACTGACGTTTCATAAGTGCCCATGTAGGTTTATGTGAAATAAAATATTTTGATTTTGATTAATAATTAATGTATACAAAATATTGTTAACATTTTAAAAGAGTAAGTATCGAGTTTTTTGCTCATTCTTCTCCATACCTTTTGGAAGGGGCAACTAGAATCAATTAATTATTTTTGTAATTTTTTTCATTCAAAAGTGCCTTTTAGGTATGTGCTTATTTGAAATAAATGATTTGATTTTCATTTTGAAATATAATCCATAGCATCATGTATTTTATTATTATTAATTTAGGATATGATGGGATTGTCATACGCGAGCTATTATCAACATCCAGCTAGCAGTTTCCTGTAGAACATAGGCTTGCCCAAACACACGACATTTTACGAGATCCTATGCTCTTACAGTTGGTTATAGCCGGCTTACGAAGTTTGACACTCCATTAAGTCGAAAGCGCCAGAGTATTACCGATTATAATGATAATAATTCTGTAAATACGTATACCCAAAGTCTCTAATTCAGATAATTTATGTAAACAAAGTAATGTCAAGAAATGTCACTGTCAAAATGACAGGACAGTGGTACAAAACATTTCATCATATTATTTTTTTTGTAAATAATTTATCAATGAAATAAAGTGAATTAATTATAAGAATTATGCAAACAAAATACCGTTGCCAAACAATGTTTTTTATAGTGTTTTGAAGACACGGTCTATGATCGTCATAATCAGCCCTTTTAAGTCCACTGCTAGACGTAGGCCTCCCAAAATCGATTTCCACTCGAAACAGTTTACAGCCGTTTTCATCCAAAATCTGGCTAGATATGCTACATACAATATGAATCTATGAATGAGAGTTGTAATATTAGTGTTGTTGAAGATCTAAAAAATGTGAAAATGTTTGGATCTCCTGCATTGTTACCAGTATCATAAAATATTTTATACCAGAAAATCTCCCTTTTTCAATAACTTTGTTTAAAACCGAAAATTTATAAAAATAATTACGGTATGATTGTTTTTTAATTATTATTTCTTAAATTCAGTACTTAAAAGAAAATGAAACCTTTTTTTTCGCTATTTTATGTGAATTACCATTACGAAGATATTTTTTTGATATGTTATCCCCTTTGTTTACATGAATTATCTGAATTTGAGATTTAGGGTATAGACTGTTCCATAAGTGTTGCAATAGAAAGAATGTAACAAGTTTGGACATGTATGACTGAGCGTATGGTTATCTGCCACTTATTACAAGTTCATGCACGCAGTGTTTGTTGAGCTTGGCATCAGTAATCTTTGGTAAATAAATAAAAAAAAATTGTGAAAATGGCTAGTCTCGGTAACCGCGAGTACAGAGTGATTTTCTTTTACAATTTCAAACGTGGATTGTCTTACCAGGAGTACCACGAGGAAATATTTAATACCTTCGGTAAAGAGAGCCCTTCTCTTTCTACTGTGTTCAGGTGGTATAAGGAATTTCAAAGAGGTTGAAAGTTGAAAGGACGATGATTTGCAACTGATGACGAATTAATAAGTGCATGGGATGAGGCCTGTGCCAGTGTCACAAAGGATCAGTGGAAGATTATGTTCAATACGTGGTTTGAACGCATGCATAAATGTATTAACAGTGATGGTTCTTATTTTGAAAAAGTTTAAATAGTTAGATTTTTGCAAGACTTATGGAACATCCTACGTACATATTACGGCAGCAAATCATACTTTAATCAACATACACCCAGACAATGAGCTGTAAAGTACAAAAATCGTAAGAAAATTTTAATTTCGTGGACTACCTTAAGAGGGTTGTCACCGGTCCACTAGCGCCACTCCTTAAAAACATTTATTATCTCGTGACTGATAAGGAATTATGTATGTTATATAATAATAGGTATAATTACGGGCCATAATCTCCTTAACAAACATCTTTTTAACATAGGCGCCACAGACAGCCCCCTTTGTAGGGGCTGCCTTGACGCCGAGGAATCAGCCGCCCACGTCATCCTGGAATGCGAGGCCGTGGCTCCACAACGTGAAGAAATCCTCGGAACAGTGAGGTCGCTCCGTGAAGCCTGTGAAGCTCCCAGGAAGCTTCTGTGCTTTTGGGCGGAGCTAGGCTGGCTTTGTTAGCCAGAATCCCCATGCACAACGGACCAAATGAGAGTCTAAGTGCGGAGAAGGGAGCCCCATCATCATCATCATCATCATCATCAAGGAATTATGAAAAACGGCTCAATCAACTATATCGGTAAGTGTGTCTAGAATTTTCTAATACCTTTTATAAAGTTTCATATTGAGACACGAAGCAACAAAATACGATCTAGAGGAATGTGGCCGTTTTTATTTAGATCGAATTTTGTTGCTTCGTGTCTCAATATGAAACTTTATAAAAGGTATTAGAAAATTCTAGACACATTTACCGATATAGTTGATTGAGCCGTTTTTCGTAATTCCTTCTCAGTCAAGAGATAATAAATGTTTTTACGGCACACCTGGCCATAATATGAGTTTTACCGCACGCTACTCGTACGGCAAAACTCGCATTATGGCCAGGTGAAGACGTAAAATGGTGTGCTCACCACGGGCAGTAAAAAAGAAAGCCCATCGCATATCGCATATTTACAACCCTCGTCTGTGGCTCGGGTCATAAATACCTGCGACTTCGGGCTTTCTTTCTTTTACAGCCCTTGGTAAGTAATGTACTATTAAAGGAGTAGCGCTAGTGGACCGGTGATAGCGCTCTTAACACTTCCCTTTAAGATTTATAAAGCTTGTTTGGGAGATGTAGCATAACATAATATAAAATGAAATCTGATTGCTTCCATCATTGATTCTTAAAAGTAAAGAGAAGATAGAATAAAAAGACAAGTGATTGTTGAAATAACGAAAAAAAAACTGCGGTAAAATAATGTGATCGTCATGTAATTTAGTTTGCAATCCGCCATTTTTTTTGTTATTAATTCATCATCATCATCATTTCAGCCGAAAGACGTCCACAGCTGGACATAGGCCTCCCCCAAGCACCGCCACCTCGACCGGTTCCGTGCTTCCCGCATCCAGCAGATTCCTGCGGCTTTTACAAGATCATCGGTCCACCTTGTAGGAGGCCTTCCAACGCTACATTTTCCGGTACGCGGTCACCACTCCAGTACCTTTCGGCCCCATCGGCCATCTGTTCTGCGAGCAATGTTATTAATTACACCTCTGTTAATAATTAAATTGAATAACATTACATTGTCACGTATTTTCGAAAAGTATTCCATAACTTAAAGCAGAACAGACGGGCAATTCCTTCGGGTGTGTTTTTAAGAACGATTAATGATATTTATTTCTGTAAATTGGTTTAAAAAACACTATTACACGTTAAAAATTACTTATATTTGCAAACTAGATGAGTTCGGAGTTTTCTGGCTGATTAATCTGAGACGAAAGACCGAAACAAACTCAGAGGTCACAGTCTCTTTTAAAGTCCAGACATAATCTTGGTCATATGAGGATCATGCAGATTAATGTCTGAGGTGGTGAATGTTTAGATAAACAAAAAAATATAATAACCGCCAAAGTAAGATCAGTATACAATTTGGATATGTTGTGTTACACAGGACAGAATATTTTTTTTCTTTACTTATAATCTGATAAAACAAAGAAAGAAAGAGAAAGTATTTATTGGGACTCGCACAGGAAGATCACAAAATAAACTAAACACAATCATAGTAACACACCAAAACCGGCTAAGTGCGAGTCGGACTTAGCCGAGCCGGACTTAGCCGGCACACGAACACGGGTTTTGGACCGTATTAAGATCGAGCAAAAAACGACGAAAAAAAAAAAACTCTAATCATTTATTTCAAATAGGCACGAAGATGCACTTTTGAACGTCAAAAATTACATGAATAGTGAATTGATTCTAGTCGCGCCTTCCAAAAGGTAGTTATGTATGGAGAAGAATGAGCAAGAAACTCCACACTTACTCTTATAAAATGTTAACAATAGTTTGTATACATTAATTAATAATTATAGGACAACACATAAAGACAGTTACTTACAAATTGGTCGCATGTTGATATTAAAACAAAAATATTTGCGTTCCAATGATCTAATTCAACTAAGATTAATTTTGAAATTAATACTCTTAACTCAAACAATATTGGATAGTTAATTAGGTACGTGTTATTGCTTCAATAAGCAATGAAAATACTTTAATAGCTTTTAATTTCCTGCACGATCTTTCAAATAAAAAAAAAAATATTTTCATTTCTCCAGTTACCTGATCAGAGGGATGAAAACAGTGCTTTTCGTCCCTGCGAAACGATTTTCTCTACTGTCAAATTTTTCGTTTTTGCGCTCGTTTTTGTTACTTGACTCTAAAGTGGTCACTTGACTCTTAACAAAAATTTGCGCCCTCCTGCGAACTAAATGGTTGTATTTGGATATGTGAAAAAAATCACAGAAGTAGTATATATAATGAATTTAAAAGGAAAACTATCACAGCTAAGTAGGCTTTACAAGTTACCGAATAATAGTCAACCAACTTACATTTGCAGTTGAAAAACATGTTTTCCGATACATTCTGTATGGGGAAACATGTTTTTCAACTACAATTTTAGGTTTGTTCTTGTGATAAATCCATTACAACTACGAAACTATTCATTGTGCACTTGGCTGGTACTTTTATACATAATTTGGAACTAATATAATTATAATTCTTGTTATGTAATGCTAAAAAGGCTTGAGTAGCAAATATTTTCAAAAGACTCTTTTTTCTTGAATTTGAATTTAATTCATAAATCAACCTACAAATATGTATCAAAACATCTAATATTTTTTTATATAAAATTTTTTTTATTACGTCATTACATTTTAAAATTATATATTAAAAACCCTTATAAATTAATACAATAAATGAAACAAATCCACTATTACAAGAGTCATACATTTTTTACTAAAAGTCCCTGACCGCTCCCGGCCCAAAAGTGCCCAAAAGTTACCATGCTGGATTCTAATGGCCAGCCTCTGCACCAGGAACGCTCCGGAACGCGAGTTGTGTATCAAAATAACAGAAATAGATTTTTGTCTGCCTTATGTTTTTATTTAAAAAATGACTATTGCAAAACTGAAGATGAGAAAGCGTAAAAGAAACATACACATTAAGTAAAATTAAGTAATTTCCACAATCAGTAATCAAAAGGATCAAAATAGCTCCAACAGAGTCCTCGGTAGGCGACTGATAATTCTCTAGTACTGTCCCATAATCTTAACCTAGTATTCATGCAATTCATTTTACATATATTAGTGAACGAATGATTATTTGTAGCACACACTGGGATGTATACACGTGGACAGTTACAAAAATAGATTTTTTCAATTTCTGGCAGTGTATCTTTTATTACGCCCATCATATAATTTTGCATATACCATGAGTAATTCGATTCGTAAGCCAATTGGGCGTCCACTTTGTTATTCTCTTGCAGTAACGTCAAATAAATTGAAACTATAAACAAAAAAAAAAAAGCATTAAGAGTCTATACTACCACAGCGCCACCTCACTCTGTATCTCGCTCGCACACTATTGCTACCGGTTACGCGAGCAAGCGAGACAGGGCGGCAGGGAAAAGACTCCAAGGCGCCGATAGTTTAGGTACCTAATTTCTTTTTACGGTGAAAATAATGGTCATTAAAAAAAATTAAATTACATAAGACCTGCTTTATAGTTACGAGTATTTCAATTAATATGCAAAGTTTCATTATTTAATTTGAAATATTGTTTGAATACCAGCGGCTTATTTTTCGGTTTGGAGGTAACTTTGGATTTTTTTTCTATCGATTTTTTTTTATGGAATCGTGTTTTTGCCTAACGTAGTACTTAACATGAATCCTCAAATTTAGCATATATTTATTTCAAAATTAATGCTGCAGTATTTTCGACATAACGGAGGATCATGCTAAGCCATTTGAGGTAGTATAGGCCCTTAAAGGATGCCGTGTTTTCTGGTAGAATTACGGTCTCCAGAGCGATGCAACTTGCGTCAAGCAACACTCGCGCGTGTCGCCAGAGGCCCTAGTGTAAGTTTCTTTTAACCATCTCAACTTTACGCACCGACTGCGTTCGATACTCCGATTGGCCTCCGATTGGTGAAGGACCAATCGGAGGCCAATCGGAGTGTTGAACGCGGTCAATGCGTAAAGTCGGAGCCTCTGTTTCCGTCCGTCGCCGCGTCGCTCTGCAAGTCGCGTCGCGGTGACTCGTGACATGCTCTAAACAACTTCTTTTATTTGTTTCCTCTGAAGTCGCTTTCGCAAGACGCGTGTCGCTCAAGCGTGTAGCTTTTGGCCACAGAGTACAGACACAGGCAAAGTTTCGTACAACTGCGCTATGATGGTACTACAAGCATGAGGCGCGTGTATGCGTTCTACTGACGGCTTCATCACGTACGAAGAGAAACCAGTTTAGACCGTAATAAATAATAAATGATCTTTTATCTTTATATTTAAAAGTAACGTGTTTTTAGGGTTCCGTACCTCAAAAGGAAAAAACGGAATCCTTATAGGATCACTCGTGTGTCTGTCTGTCTGTCTGTCTGTCCGTTTGTCACAGCCAATTTGCTCCGAATGTAATAGACCGATTAAGTTGAAATTTGGTGTACATATCAATTTGTGTGACCCAAGCACGGACGTGAACCGTAAATAAATGAATTTAGAATATTGGGGTCAGTTTTGGGGGGCAAACAAGACAATAAAAAAAAAAAAAAGTTTTGAAAACTGTACTGTGTGGCATATCAAATGAAAGAGCTTACTGTGAGGATCTCAAATATATTTTTATTATAATTTTAAAATAAATTGTTTTGAAGTTATAAGTGAAAATAGACGAAAATTGACCATTCCCCCCCTTATCTCCGTAACTACTGAACTTAAAATTTTGAAAAAATAATTGAAAATAGTTCTATACTTATAAATTACAGGAAAATATATAAGAAGTCTATGGTCTTAAAATAACATGGTAAATCTCTCGATATTGTGCGTACAAATTTACATTTGCAGTTGGAATGTATGGGAGATTATGTTTACCAACTACAGTGTTAAGTTTGTTCTTAGGATATATTCTTTCCAAGTACGGAACCCTTCATTGTGCGTGTTCCGACAGGCACTTGGCCGGTTTTTTAAAAGTTTGTTTAGTTATTTTGTTTGGAAGTTTTTTAAATTTATTTTTTATTACTGATTGGGCCTGCTTTTGACCTCGATCTCGCCTGATGAAAAGCGATGGATGAGGTCTATGATGTAACGAGCGTGTCCAGAAGATGCCTGTTCACTATTGCTTTAAAGGCAGACGGGTTATAATGTGGAAGGGAACACAGACGCTGGCAGAGAGTTCCAAACTTTGGCTGTGCGCATAATAAATGTGGAGGAGAAGCGTTGAGTACGACTGGACGGGATATCAAACAAGGGCGGATGGTGCAGTATGTTTGGTAATCCGGTACTAAAAGGGCGATGGGTGATAAATAAAATAAAAAGCTATTAGAAACATGGGTACTTACGATATGGCATGATTTTTTGTATAATATACCAAACCATTGTTCAATATTCGAGATAAAATCAATCAGTTGAATAATGAGAAATTCTTACTTGGACTTTACACATAAGATTGTTTTTCAAGAAATTCTTACGACTCACATCAAGTCTTAAGTATGTTAACTTGTAATTAAAATGAAATGATTGAATCTTGATTTTTAATTACTGAACATTAGTTACTGAAATGCCGTTGACAAAATTATCTAAAAATTTAATAATAATTTTTAGGGTCCGTACCTCGAAAGGTAAACACAGAATCCTAATAGGATCACTCGTGTGTCTGCCTGTCTGTCTCGAAATCTACTGGACCGATTAAATGAAAATTAATGTTTAGTACATTTATGAATTTCTGTGACCCAAACACGAACGTGTAAAGTAATAATAATAAAATAAATGAATTTAAAATATGGGGTTTACTCTTTGGGAAAAAATCTGAAAATAAAAAAAAAGTTTTGCAATCTATACCGTGTGACATATGAAATGGCTTTCTGTGAGTCTCAAATAGATTTTTTTGTCATTTTAAAATAATTCGTTTTAAAGTTATTTAAGAAAATTGACGAAAATTGACCATTCCACCCTTATCTGCGAAACTACAAAGATAAAAATTTAAAAATTTTTGAAATAAAAAAAATACTTATACAGCGTGTTACGGAAAGGGTATATACATATCAAAGGCACGGATTATTTTGGTGATAACAAACTACAGGGCAATGTTTCCAATTGAATTCTACACATCATTAGACCAAGTCAGCTGATCGGTGTCAATAAACTACACACAAAGAAACGACGGTAACACCTTTGTTATGATTTAAATTTAATAAACTATCGAAATAAAAAAAATATTAAGTCTTTTCTAGTTAGTGCTTTTGAGCTGAAATGTACAGAGATTCTGAACCAGATACACTCTTCACCCCGTTTGTATGGATATACCCTTTCCATAACACGCTGTAGACTGTAGGAAAACCTATAAAAAGTCTATGAACTCTCAATATTATGCGTAGAAACTTACATTTGCACTTGGAATGTTTGGTGGAACATGTTATTCAACTACAACGATTGAATCATGTAAACTACAATTTTAAGTTTGTTCTTGGGATAAATTCATCCCAACTGCGTGCGTGGTCCGACATGCACTTGGCCGGTTTTGTTGTTATCCACAGCTGGGAAGCTCTTTGTGCCCTCATCTCACCTGATGGTAAGTGTTGATAAGGCCGAAGGTGGAAACGAGCGTCACCTGGAGTCCTCAACCACAGAGGAACTGGCTATCTTCATTTCTCGCTACCTCTAACTGTCGAAACACTGCAATTCCTAGAGAGGAATTGCAGAGGAATTGCAGAGGAATTGCAGAGGAATTGCAGAGGAATTGCACTGCAATTCCTCTCTAGGAATTGCAGTGCAATTCGACAGTTAGAGGTAGCGAAACTAGAGGTAGGAACTTTAAGTAATGATGATATTTAAGGAGAGCCTTAAACATCATCATTACTTAAAGTTCCTTGCTCTTGTTTCATGTTTATTATTGTACTAGATTTGCCAGCGGCTCCGACCGCGTGGATGTCGGTTATCGCGTAAAAAACTAGCCTATGTCCTTTTCCATATCCCAGGCTATATCTCTGCCAAATTTCAAATCGATCGGTTCAGCGGTTTAGGCGTGAAAACGTAACATACCGACAGAGAGACATAGTTACTTTCACATTTATAATATTAGTATGGATGTAAAAAATAAAACACTTAGATAAAAAAAAAAATACAATATTAGTATGGATATTAAAAATAAAACAAATAGATTTAAAAAAAAAAATTCGCTGCTATGGCGTTTTTACCACCTATAGATGTTTCTCTTAAAATATTTCGTGTTTGAATAGAAATAAAGAAAGAAAGAAAGAAAGAAAGAAAAATATTTTATAAGGGACACGCACAAGAAATACAAACAGTAAAAAATAAAAAAACATGAGCATTTATAACTAACAACATTGTAAGCCTGTGCGAGGCCAAAAAGGCCACTATCTCAGCATAATGCTGCGATATTTAAAAAATAAATACCGCAGCTCTGGTATTCTGATAGGGCCCGCAGTAATGCCACGGACACACCTACGGAAATCTATAAGTCCCACTAGGGGATTAAAAAAATAAAAAATAAGTGGCAATAAAATATAAATTATAGATACAACAAATAAATAAAACCGTAATTAGGTACGCACAATAAATAAAATATTACGATCGACCCAGGTCCGACGTTCCAACATCAGTTGTCTATGCTTATAGAATATTGTCTATAGTCTATGACAAGCGATGAGACGCGGGCGCAGGCGACGCAGGCGTCCGGCTGTCAATGTAATAATGTAGGTATTAGACGATTTGTCCACGAGTAATTGAATAATATAAGAAAGTAGTGCAGATAAATAATATAGTTAAGAGTATTGTTGTGTATTGACGCTGGCTGAGAATGAGTGAATAATAAAAAATGCTATGGAAAGGAAGTGCTGCAAATAAATAATATAAAGTATCATTGTGTGTATGACCGCCTGTGTTGTCAATTGTGTAAATAGATACATCTTATATATAATATGTATTTACCTATATGCTTTTTGTATGTAAGTATATTTATTGTATATTTAAATGGTGTACCACTGACTACTTGCATTATTGTCTCTCCTTCTACTTTTAGTCCATCCAAAGGTGTCTGTAAGTAATCGCTTTTAGCGATAAGTCCGCCCTTTGTGTCACCCTATGTAACATTTCTACATTTTTATCTGTAATTTGTATGGTGTACATAATAAAGAGTATTCTATCTATCTATCTATCTATATTTTTTTGCGTTGCGCTTGTTTCTTGTTTTCTGAATTGAAAAAATAAAAAAATAATAAAGAAAGAATAACGTTTATTTGGACACAGTTCGTAAAACATAAAATACAAATGACAAAATAAAAAAGTGAAAATAATGTTTTAATAACAAAAAAAAGGTTAATTTCAGTAATAATGCCAGACAGATGTTTCAGCAGTTCCCAATAATTTTTTCCTTAGGCGTTCAAAATCCTTGACACAAATGTCCTACACTCCTCGTTCTCGACATCTCGAAGCTTTTTAAACCGTGACATGTTTAACAACTCGTTAATGAGGGTCCATACAGCCATTGGCTTAAAATCTTTGCAGGATTTGGTTTGTAAATTAGGTTTACACCTAATTGTGGAGTAGGGATCATATTTATTTATCTTACTTAGAAATGGCCGATGAGGCCGGAAGGTTTTGGAGTGGCGACCGCGTACCGGAAGGCCTCCCACAAGTTAGACCGATGACTTGGTGAAGGCCGCAGGAATCCGCTGGATGCGGGAAGCACAGAACCGGTCGAAGTGGCGGTGCTTGGGGGAGGCCTATGTCCAGCAGTGGGCATCTTTCGGCTGAAATGATGTTGATGATGATGATCTAACTTATATCAAGTGAGTTTGAAGTGAGCTGTCATATCACCAGATGCTAGAGATTAACACTATTGTCAGCTAACTTCACCAAGATTTTCACCATGAGTTATTTACAAAATAGATCGACTGCAATACCAACGGTACTACAAGTACGTTGCTTACACTTTTTGACGCCGTATCCCAGTAGTTCCATTCTCTAGTTCCATTATGGGACTACTGGGATTTTTTCTCTCAGTAGTTCCATGGAACTGGCATACAGGCTGTGACGTAAATACCGGTCCAACGTTTAGGGGTCGATACACCATATATTCAGCTGTCACATACCACAATTTAAACAACACATTAACTAGCTGTAATTTCTAGAAATAACATTATTTTTTAATAATTTTTTTATTTATATTACTTAGTAAAACAAGCTGCAAATTTTTCAATACCAAAAAAAATCGGAGAACTAAGACAAATAGTTCACATTGTGGTATGTGATAGCTGAATATACGGTGTATCGACCTCTTAACGGCGGTGGGCCACTGTTTACGCCACACCCTGTATGCCAGTTCCGTGGAACTACTGGGAGAAAAAAATCCCAATCCTGAGCATGATCGCTACTCGGCTGGACTGTGCTTACATCAGTCATTGCTGCGCCATTTATCATGGAGTGGCGCAGTAGTGATTGTTGAGTTTACTTTCTTTTATATGTTTTGTTGTTTGTAGTTTTAAGTATTACTAACACAAGTCTATAAGAACATTGTTACCTACTAACAAAATGGATACCATGGTCTGAAATAAAGTATTATATTAATTAATAATAATTATAATGGAACTACAGAATTGAACTGCTATGATACGGCGCTTTTTGAAGAGGATCGTAACTGGGTAACATCAAAAGCACACGAAATAATAACGGAAAAGTTTATTAAAAGCTACAGTTTGCAGTCTCTTAGTAAGAACAGCAGTGGCCGGGTTCATTCGCAGACAGTTTGGCAAAACGTCTTTTAGCCTGCAAAAACTGACTTGCGAAATGGTCTCTGTATAAATTATTCAACGAAAACTTGGAGGATGACCAAGACCAGACCAAGACCTTACATTGCATTATTTAAAACACAGTCCAATTATAAAAGTGTATAAGGGTATCACTCATTATTTGGTTGACTTCGGTGGCAATTTTTTTTTTACATTTAGGCATAAATTACATGAAATATCAAATCTAGAGTACTACTAATATGTTTTAAATTAACTCTAGATTTGATATTCCATGTTAGTTATGCCTAAATGTAAAAAAAAAATTGCCACCGAAGTCAACCAAATAATGAGTGTCCTGAGAATGACCAATAAGAGACATTTCTCGCTTTTTCCCGACTGCGCAACAGCTAACAGGGTTATGTATTTCACGCGTATTGTTTTTACCCTTGAATTATCCAAACGGCCAGTCAATAAACACCTGGTGTTTATCAAGTAAAGTTTTAAAATATTCAGCAAACGCGAAATATTATAAAACTGTACTTGAAAAATCATCGACGAAAATTGGGGTTTTAATATTAACCTCAGTGTATTATGGAATGAAAAACATCTTTTAGGTTATTTAAAATTAGAATTTCGGGTTCAAGTATTCAAATAATCAAATTAAAGCACTTACTATGCAAGTGGCATTACAATTAACATCAACGGGTACACCACCGGTTCTAACCATCTCTGTGGTCTAATGGTAAGTTCACCTGTCTCAGACCCAGAGGTCCCGGGTACGATTCCCAGCGGGGGCAAAATTTTCTGCTCGGTTTGGTTGGTGGTAGGGCTTGTTCTGTCTAGGCCGCCTGGCTAGCTACCACCATCTTATCTAAGTCTTTCGCCATAACAACAATGTTAACAGCATTGTCGTGTTTCGGCAGTTAGAGATAAGATAGCCAATTCTTCTGTGGTTGAGGATTCCGGGCGAAGCTCGCTTCCATCTTCGGCCTTATCCTCACTTACCTCGGTGAGATTAAAGTCAAAAGCATTGTGGATAAAAAAAAAAAAACCAGCCAAATGCGTGTCGGACCTCGCACAATGAAGGGTTCCATAGTTGGGATAAATATTGAGAGAATTAACATATTATTTCAAGACCATAAACTTCTTATAGATTTTCCTGTAATCTATATCTATAGAACTATTTTCTGTAAATTTTCAAAATTTTAGGATCAGTAGTTTCGGAGATGACGGGGGGAATGGTCAATTTTCGTCTATTTTCACTTATAATTTTAAAATTATTTATATTAAAATTATTTTTAAAAAAAATTGAGACCCTCACAGTAAGCCCTTTCATTTGATATGTCACACGGTGCAGTTTCCAAAACTATCTTTTTAAACTTCTTATTTGACCCCAAAACTGACCCCAATATTCTAAATTCATTTATTTACGGTTCACGTCCGTGTTTGGGTCACTCAAATTGATGTGTGTACCAAATTTCATCTTAATCGGTCCATTACATTTGGAGGAAATTGGCTGTGACAGACGGACAGACACACACGCGTGATCCTATAGGGTTCCGTTTTTTTCATTTTGAGGTACGGTATCCTAAAAATAAACATTTGTTTACATTTTTGGAACAGATAAATTTCTTAAAGAGACATGCTTGGAATTATTGGACCTATCATTCATTTATATGATAGCTCCAATAACTCCAAGCATGTCTCTTTAAGAAATTTTGCACGCTCTATTAAGTCTACTGAATATCAAACGTATAGATTTGTCGGAAAGGTCTCCAAATTTTGAGAACCATTGAGCTAGAAGATTTCGTATGAACAATGAACATCACTCAATTTGATGAGCCACTTAACATAAAAGGAACCGTGGATAAGCTATACTTACATACGTCTATTTTATTATGTACCTTTCCTTATTTAATTATTCAAAATAGGTATGACAATAGTATATCTGCAGGAAGATATAAGAGCATTCTTAGACATCACAGTGAAATCAACCGATATAACAATAAATATCGGTTGATTTCTGTAATCATCATCATCATCACCATTTCAGCCGAAAGACGTCCACTGCTGGACATAAGCCTCCCCCAAGCACCGCCACCTCGACCGGTTTTGTGCTTCCCGCATCCAGTGGATTCCTGCGGCTTTCATAAGGTAAGGTCTACCTTGTGGGAGGCCTTCCAACGCTAGGTCTTCCGGTACGCGGTCGCCACTCCAGAACCTTTCAGCCCCAACGGCCATCTGTTCTGCGCGCAATGTGCCCTGCCCATTGCCACTTAAGTTTGGCAATTCTTCGAGCTATGTCGGTTACCTTGGTTCTCCTGCGGATCTCTTCATTTCTGATTCGATCACGTAGGGAAAATCTAAGCATAGCCCTCTCCATTGCCTACGCCATTGTGACGTCATGCCACATTTGAACTCAATGTATTGCCATAATTTTTTGATTACGTAAAAAAAGAAAAAATACGTGTCTAATATTTTTTTATAATTTACATGACGGACAATTTTTTTTATTATCAACATCCCTATTGTCTTGACATCAAACAATAGACTAAATGGTCAAACTTTTATTGCTTGAATACAAGGCATTTGGCTACTTTGCATGTGTTTATTTTATTATTTGTAATATACACCGCAGCATTTTAGTCGTTTTACAAAGACAGCCCACTTCATGTATCCAATGATTACTAATCATTCATGTAATTTTTTTTTTAACATATTTTTTTTTTTTTTTATTAATTATGACGCACGACATAGTTTAAAACACCCTGTTACGAGTGCCGTCCGAGCTTTGTGTTACAAGGGTGCCGCGGAATGGAGCGGCGACATCTTTATCAGAGTTCATTCACCCTAACGCCAAAATGTGTTTTTTACTATTGCAACTTAATCTAAATCCATTCTGCGGCGCCCTTGTATTACAAGGCTCGGACTGCACACGTAACAGGCTGTTTTAAACTATGTCATGCGTAATAATTAATTTAAAAAAAAATTATATATATTCAAATGTAAAAAAAAAAAAAAAAAAAAATACATGAATGAATAGTAGTCATTGGATACATGAAGTGGGCTGTTTTTGAAGACGACTAAAATGCCACGGTGTATAGTTTATGCAGAATAAACATTTTTTCTTTCTTTCTTTTCTTTTTACAGTGACCGTAGTTGAATTCCTTAGTCCGGAAAAATTCTACAAGGCCCAGTTCTAGTCATATTAACTTTAACGGTCCTATAAAAGTTTTTACAAGCCAGCTTACATTCGTTTAGGTAAGTTCTGTTGTCATCGCCACAAATCGGGAAGTAAACGAATGGACAGGTGGTACATGCTTCATTAAACTCAGCCTTCCCTAAGAGAACTGGATCGTAAGTATATTTGTTATACCAGTTTGTGAACCATTCCTGAGGAGCAACCAACGATACGCTGTAAAGAAATCCAAGAACTGAAAAAACATAAGGTAAAATTATTAGACTTGGAGGAATTCTGATAAGTAGAGTCACCAAATTCAAATACCTGGGGCATTGGGTCACTGAGGACCTCTCGGATGACTTGGATATTGAGAGGGAACGCAGGGCATTGGCAGTTAGATGTAATATGCTGGCGCGCTAGTTTGTGAGGTGCACAAATGATGTTAAAATTACACTGGTTAAGGCGTACTGCCAGACAATGTACACCTGCAGCCTGTGGGTCCGCTATACGCAGAAGGATTTCAATGCCCTGTGGGTCCTCTAAAATAATAGGTTTAGGATGCTGATGGGGTTGCCACGATACTGTAGTGCATCGGGGATGTTTGCGGAGGCCAACACTGACTGCTGTAGGGCTATTGTGCGAAAGAGAGTGGCCTCCCTGATGTGTCGTGTGAGGGGCAGCCCCAATGGCCTTCTAAACACCATAACAGAAAAAGTGGAGTGTCCTATTGTGCGGCACTGGAATAAGGTGCATAGTTCTGGAACGGTTCTTTTTAATGTTAGATAAATGAATTAATAGGTAGTTCTAAGGTACTAACATAGTCTTTAAGCCTTACTAATGATTTTATATGGAATTATGTTCTGAAATAAAAATTATTATTATTATTACTGCTTCGTTGGTGTAGTGGTCGCAAGCGCTCCCGCTGAGAAAGAAGTCATGGGTTCGGTTTCCAGGTCGAGATAAGTGTTATTGGGTTTTTCCATCAGAAAATTCTCAGTAACATCCTGGAGCCTGGATTTGTGCCTCGTTGACCAAAGCTGGCTGCCTATTACATATATGGGACTTATAATAATATGTCAACTCAAATCTTACAATTACTTTATTCCCATTAACCCCCGAAAATCCAAATAGCCCCGTTCTACCAGTTTATCTTTTTAAATAATGTTTATCACAATAAAATTTATAGTTTAATCCAAAATATAATTAATTATCTCACCTAAAATAACGAAATGTTTCCCAAAAAGGAGCTTCATTTCATTGTTTTGCAAAAGTCAAAATCAAAGTGTTATAAAAGCAACTTCTTTTGTAATTACACATTTTATTACGTACACTTAATGTTCGCTCTAATGAGTTGAATTATTAGGCAATTATGTTTTATGAGAATACCACTTAAATTGGAAAAAATCATTATGGGGAAGTAATTAGGAAAGTACCCTGTGGTGCCGGACGTAAAGAATAACACCATCCTATTTCCTCCCATGGGTATCGTAAAAGGCGACTAAGGGACTTACTAGAGAATGGGCAGCAGCGTTCTTTATGCATTTTTAACACCATACTGCGATCGTAAACCCACCTGCCAAGCGTGGCGATTATGGCAAACCCCCCTAATTGGGAGGCTTATGTCCAGCAGTGGACGTCTTTCGGCTGAAATGATGATGATGACGAATTAGGAATTTACTAGCGTTATTTTTTTGTAGACTTTACGGTAATAATGAAAAACATTGTTAGGAAATTGGGATAGGGACGTTAAAGGCCGCAGCCCTAGAATATCTATATAAAGCAAAAGGTCAGTCATTCATTCACTCACTCACTGATTAATCACGAAATCTTAAAAACGACTGGATCTATGAAGATGAAATTTGGCACAGAGGTAGAAGAAAGGATTTTTGAAAACTCAACCTTTACGGGGACTTTGTTTGTTTGAGAAATTTTATTCCTTGAGTTTATAAACTTGTAACTTGGCATGAATGCTTATCTATGTAAATAAAGAAGTTTGTCATTTTCTTCTTTTTTTTTACTGCTCCCTTAAAGGGGGATTGGGGTGTGTCAAAGTTTGAATGGAAAAAATTGAACGCGCGGTTCGATTAACTTGAAACTCGGTATTTATTTATACCTAAGATTGGAAGTAAAGGAAAACATTTATTAGGGTTTTTCCAAAAATCTACCCCTAACGGGGTGAAAAGGGGTAGTCAATTTTAGAGGGGATAATATTATTTTGTGGTATGCTACTGTGTTTTAACTCGAAAGTTGGTATAAATACCTATAAGTCAAATAATGGGAACGTCACAAGCGATGTTTTAATGATCAACCCCTTTGTGGGGGTTGAAAAGGGGAGATAAAGTTTATACGAAAATAAAGCAAAGAGTGCTCGAGACTGTACTAAATATATTAAGCGTCTGCCTACCCTGTTTAAATGAATTAACCATGATTGAGTATTGAGATGGTAAACTTGAATTATGTGTGGCGGTACTACAACGCCAATTTTACTCTTGCGAACACGTACGAAAATGCACGAACGACGCGACCTTCCAAGTACTAGAGGAGCTCGTGGCTAAGTAATAACAGCCACACGGGTCGATCCGTCAGGTTAAGCTACGCTTGCTGGGGTTGGTCCGTGGATCTTTGACAGTCGTTACGGGTCGTCAGAAGCCCAAAAGTCTGACAGTCAGTCTTACCAAGGGGTATCGCGTTACCCAGTTACTGGGTTATGGAGGTCAGATGGGCAGTCACTCCATGTAAAATACTGGTATTCAGCTGCATCCGGTTAGAGTGGAAGCCGACCCCAACATAGTTGGGAAAAGGCTAGGCTGATTTTTGGTATCTACAACGCCACATGCGAACTATGAGTTTACCGCGCGACGAGCATATACATATACAACGGGTGTTGTTGCCCAGCAGACACAACACCCGTCTGGTCGAAGGATCCTTCCTTTTCCATAGAGTATGAGTGAACATTACACCCTGTTCCTCATACCTCTATAATATTAATTTTATGTTTACCAGTTTGACTCAGAAAAACGTGCACTACTAAATTACGCATAAAAAAAAATACGGTCGTTTTTCCGAAACAAAAACCTAAGGCCGTGTGCACTTAGGACGCGTTTTCGTATAAATTTTACTCTTGCGAACACGTACGAAAATGCACGAACGACCCGACCTTCCAAGTACTAAGGGAGCGCGCAGACAGAGTGAGAATTAGTCGTACGTATACGTACGTGTATTTCTGACTTCCGATAACAATTCGAGTTTGTTGGGGTAATAAAGGAACACTACCTATTTGACAGAGTAAAACGTATTCGCACTCAATTAGTATAACCGCCGTCATACGTTTAAATACGATGGCCAAAGTACTTGTAGCATAATACATTTCATTCTGAAAAAAAAACAAAAAAAAAAGTTGATCAAGATTTTGTTTAGATTGACTAAGTAACTTGTTTGCATCTGAGCCTACCAAGCACCATGATCACAGCTACTACTTTTATGTGATTGAATTTGAAACGGGATCTTGATTGGAGTTATCACGAAACCTATTTGCAGCAATCAAGTCAAAACATAGTTGCTCCAACCAAGATTATTACATTGAAGTTTCAATTGACACAACTAACTTACATTGTTACAGTTTACATTTTTTTTTACTTGTCTCTTTTTTAACTCTTCTACAATGATGTCATATTAAGGGTTATCGAGAAACTTTTTTGAGCTTTCAATCATTTGAACTAGTATTGCTGCAATCATGTCGTGATGATCAACTTAACTAAGATTTTGATTAAGCCATACAAGATATCGTCAATCAAGCTAAAAAGTCACTTGATTGGAGTGCATTTTTTTCAGCCTTTGGTGTGGTGTGGGATGCAGCATGTGTCGACACCCTTGCGCCATCCCATCTTTCTAGCACGGCGGGCTGTGCTGGGTCGGCTGCTGCAGCTGCGGAAAACCTCATACGGCGCACCTTATAGGGGGCTACATATTTGAGCCGTTTGGGATTGAAACACTAGGACCGTGAGATCCGAGTGACCACTTAGTATTTCGAGACATCGCCAAGCGGTTGTTCGACTCTTCATGTGATCTGAGGGCTGGCCTATTTCTTGCCCAAAGAATCAGCATTGCCATACAACGTGGCAATGTTGCCAGTCTTTTGGGAACTTTACCTGTTGACAGCGATGCGGACGAATTTTTATGCCCTTTGATTCTTTCCCTGCCTTTGTTATACAGGGTTATTTGTAAAACACCAACAACCTCGCAGGAGTAGATTACGTACATCATAAACAAAAACATTTGTTCTACGACTTTTTCGAAAATAGGCAAAAAAAAAAGAAGATTTTTCATACAAAACTCGATCAGCTGTTAGGACATATGTATGGAGAGTTGAATTATTTTTGTCTGTTTTCGGAAAAGTCGTAGAACAGCTGTTTTTTTTTTAAGTTTAGTAATCTACTCCTGCGAGGTTGTTGGTGTTTTATAAATAACCCTGTATACTTGTACATATGAGCTATTATTAGCTTTTAAAATAAAATGAATAGTATCTAATCAAAATAATATAAATCATTATATTTATTTATATTGTTTCTTTTCATGTAAATATAATTCCAAATTCGCTTGAATGATCGCATGCAACCATAGCGGTATCATAAAGTCTCGTACGACATATAAGGTCTTTTTACAGTACCTACTCCAAATTCAAAAGAAAAACCGATACAGACATCAGCCAGCTCAATCCAAAGAGGTTCAAATGAATAGAAAAAGCCAATATAAGGCAGGTGTTACATTTACGCAATAGTCGCGTGCCAAAATTTGAACCCGAGGTAATTTCATGGGACGTCAGTCTATTTGACTCCACCATTTACAGTGTCATTCAAATGCGCCTGTCACGGAACGTAGCCAGGAAAGCGTTCTGGTCCTTTCGAAATGGAATCATTTACACCGAAGTGTTGTTTGTTATGAAATCTATACTAATTTGAGTTTGTTTGTTTGGTTGAACGCGGTAATCTCAGGAACTAGATACTGGTTCGAATATAAAAATTTATCGAGGAAGGCTATATAACATCACGCTATGATCCTTAGGAGCCAAGCGAAAAGAACAAAAGTCAGAAAGAACGCTAAGCGATAACGAAGTTATAGCGCGGGCGAGCGACGGAATGCGATGCGATGGGTGGGCCGAAATTTCACGCGGACGAAGTCGCGGGCAGAAGCTAGTAAGCACATATAAGGAACTTTTGAACGTCAAAATTACAAAAATGGTTAATTGATTCTAGTTGCCCCTTCCAAAAGGATGCAACCTGTTTAGTTTTGTCTAGACTCTGAATTGTCCTATGGAGCAGGACAAGCATGTTTCCAAGCAATTTGTAAGAAATGCTTGTTTACAAAGTGTGCTTTTAATATGAGTTTTAAATTTTCTTTCATTTAATTGTAAGTCAAGCGCCGCTTACATTCCGGTGTGACAAGTAGATTACAAACCTACGTTCACACGTAACGACTACGCCTTATGTCAGGAATCCTTTAACCTTTTTGCCTTTTGACCCTTTTTGACCTCTCGCAGGTCAATAATGCCTTTAGTATTATGAAAAGGTGACCCGAGGAAGATATTTTAAAGAAATTGAGCTGTCATAATGATGAGTTTTTTTGTTGCTACTTTAGAATATAGTATTTTTTGCACCTGTTACTTTGAGGTTTGTGGTATTGATGGCAAAACATGGAGGCGCCTGCCGCTACCTCTCGCATATAAGTGAATCTATGGTGAACTAAGTCAATACTTTAAAATTTATGAAATGGAAATCGTCTAACATAAAGTAAACATTATAACACAAATAATTATTTGCCTGCTTTGAAAATGATATTTTTTTTAAATTAAAACCTTGTTAATTAAGAATACCCAATAATAATTATAATATATAATCTGACCGAAGTAAATAAATGAATTTGTGTGCAGACAACCCTGTAAAAACCAGGCAATTTATCGGTAGAAAAAGTATGATGACACTCGAGTCGCCATGACAGTATGCGCCGTTATGACAATCAAAATTAAATTGTACTATATAAATAAAGAAAATTATTCTGTTAATAATAAAGAGATGTCAGCACGCAATGACGGGGTTCGCCAGGGCCTCAAGTCTGCTATTACAATAGTGTCAGAATGGTCTCGCCATTGTATTTGACAGTGTTTGTATGGCAAATCTGTCAAAAACTCACAATGGCGAGACCATTCTGACACTATTGTAATAGCAGACTTGATGCCCAGGTCTGATGCCTGTCAGGGAGAAGTTATTTGATAATTCGCCACAAAAAAAAAAAAAAACATCTCACACAAATTACAGAATTTTGCCAAAATACCTGTCAACTTAATATGTATAACTAGTATAAGAATGTAATTTTTGGAGATAAATAAACACAATTTTATATAATATTATAAATGTGAAAGTAACTCTGTCTGTCTGTCCGTCTGTCTGTCTGTCTGTCTGTCTGTCTGTCTGTCTGTCTGTCTGTCTATCTGTATGTCTGTCTGTCTGTCTGTATGTTACGTTTCCACACCTAAACCGCTGAACCGATCGTCATGAAATTTGGCAGAGATATAGCCTGGGATATAGAGCAGGACATAGGCTACTTTTTTACGCGATAACCGACATCCACGTGGGCGGAGCCGCGGGCAAAACGTAGTATACTGAATATGATTTGAAATGAGATTCTTTATGTATTTTGATAACATGTCGTCGTATCCTACGAATAGTGCCCTAACGAACATAGCGGCTTTCTTTTTTTATTGCATAATTCAATTCTGTTCATCATACCTCATATAACCAGTTCAACAAAACATTTAAAAACGGGATTTAAAGGACAAAATGCGTATACAATATGAAGATCATTTATTAAAAATAATCCTAGCCGAACCTTAAAATACCAATACACATTGTAAGAAATCACCAATACATATTTTTTCATATTTAATTTAATTAAACACAAAAAAGTGTCTCCTGAAAAGTAGCTATTATGCAGTTACGCCCCTATTCGTAGGATACGACGATGTATGTAAGCACTTATATTAAATTAATATTATAATAATCTGTGTTTTCCCAAATAACAAAATTTCCAAATTTCCATTCATTATAGCTTGTGTCAATAACATAAGATTCACGTGACGTAGCAAGGTCTGTTAGAATAGAACCCAGCGTGATACTGGATGTGTATTTAATGTATTAAGAGCACCAAACACATTTCGTGTGTTTCCATAAGAAAACGAGAGTGAAAAGGAAGTTGAAAAGAAATTCCATTAAATCTTAAGTCAGTATGAATAGCAATCCCTTTCAGGAGCTCTGACATTTAGATAAATAATGTACGGTAGGACAAGCTATTATAGGTGTACAGTCGCAGAATGAAAAGGTTGACCACCTTAAGATCTGTTTTTGCTTGCGCAGTTTAGGTTATCAGTATCTGCTTTATCGACCGAGTATGATAAATTCCGTCATAATGAATGTCATTTCACTGCATGAATGAAAAAAAATGGCAATGACATTTGACATTGACAGGAACTGTTATTCACATTTATAGTTTTATTCATTAAAAGCGAAGAGGATGTAATTAGATTTATCAAACTTGACACAACGTAATGGCAAGAACAAACTAATAAAAAGGTTCTTGTTCAACTATTAATAGTCAAGGAACATTCGCCTAAGTAAATTTGAACTTTGTTGTCAAACAGTTTAACATAATTTTCAATACAACACTCTCGTCTGTTACACAGTTTAAAAACGTAACATGTGCTTGCAACGCGTAAATGAATTTATTTGAAAACTGGTCAACCTTTTCATTCCGTGACTGTACATACAAAACAATTCATATTTACACTTCGAAGCGACGAGTTATTAACGATTTCCTAGCTCAAAAAACGTATAAAAGATGTAGGTCCTTTGAAACGCTATCTCCGCCTCCGCCCACGAAAAATCCATGCCCCCGTATAAAATATTTGCAGTTGAACAATTGAATTAGTTTTTTTCTTACGTTCGATTTTTAAAATTGTAGTTATTGTACTATTTAGCTAAGTATTCGCTATCTTTCATTGTTTCCGTCAAGTCTCAAAAAAATAAACATTGAAAATATAATATTGTTTAGAAAATACGACCAGTTAAGATTTTTTATAATTTTTGCTCTCATGTTAAGTTGCCATTTTGAGTTAGGCGGTATTAGAACTTTGGCGACGCAAGTTTACACATCACACGTCATACATCTGGTCATACAGCACGCCGCTTGCGGGCTTGTTAAGCTTGCAGTAATGTGTGCAGATTCAGTTAAGGCTGACAATGTAATGAACTATCTCGCACATATGTACAACATACAAGTGAACTGTCCAAGTGTACATACATATTGTAGGGGACTTGATTAAATACCCTTTGATTTGCACTGTAGATTTTTGTTTTGTAGTGGCATCTCGGATTGATCTTGAGAGGTCGTGACTTCTTAACCGGACTTTCCTGTGGTAGCCTTAAGCGAATTTAAAGCCTCCAGCCAGGGCATAAAACTTATAAACTAAACGACTGCATGCTAAAGGCACCCCCTGTGGGTTACGAACCTCGGCTTAGGGCAGCGTCGGGGGGAGGACAGCAAGGGACAAGCTGGATCAAAACTGGGTTATGATTATTAATCGGGGAATTTAAAGCTACAGGTTCAGCTACGGCGCGGGCTGGCGCTTCACCGAGCAAGGGTCGGGGTACTGTTAAGTTGGGGTCGTTGCCAGGGACTTCGGCATCGAGGTCGGAATGACGGTCGTGTTTTGAGTTTGTTCACTGTACTGGTGGTCAGCTTGCGTTATTCCAACTCTCCGACCAGTGACCAGTAGTCCTCTTTCGTCTGACTTACGATGCCTTGGCAGAAAATAAATTTACTTCTTTAATAAACAAGACACACCAACGATATAATGACAACTATAGGTAATCACGAATCCTGCCAGGGTTGCGGGTTTGTCCAAAAAGGATACCGTGGCCCTGGCACACAGGCAACTGAAGGAACACAGGTGGTTTTGTTTTAGTCAGCAAAAGTCTGACACTTCTCCGAAGAAGTTATTTGATAATTTCCCACCCAAAATAATAATAATAAAAAATAAAATAAAAAAAAAACATTTATTTCAGGCAAGTTTTTTACACATACACCCATAGTATTAGAAAAATTAATTGAATTAAAAATGCAATAAATATTAAATTCAATTATATTAAATTAAATTAAATTATATTATATTGAATTAAATTAAACTAAATTATTATTATTGTATTACACATTAATTAATTAATTAGTTTTCTTAAAAATGTCAGGTAGGTTTAAATTCAAACAGTCATAATAAGATAAAATACTTAGTAGTCACGTAAATGGTGCGAAATACAGTAGTCACAATGTCGGTTTTACACTTAATCAGTCCCAGGTGAAATGATGCTTTAAGCCTACGTAATACAGCATAAAAATCGTCGACCCTGCTTTCGGCAAACATACCAGACGCACTACACCGCCAGGGCAGATTAAGCATGGCCCAGAACGCGTTGTTGTACTGTACACGAAGAGTATTATAAGTACTCTTCGTGTACTTGCACCAAAGTTGGCCGGTGTAGAACGCCTGTCAGTATGCTTTAAACAGGGTTACTTTAGCCTGTTTTGAACAATATGCAAATCAAAATAATAATAATAATGATGAAGTCTTCCTTACTGTGCAAATACACTTTTAAGCATGCACACAATGATATTATATAAATAAAGAGGTAGATATCGCACTAACGCGCGCGAATTGTTGCAGACAATTGTTGTTATTTGATTCAGTCGGCTAATAGCAGCGAGCGAAACGAAGCGTGCCCGTGGCGTGACAATAATATATCTAAAATGCCAAGTTCTGTGTTATGAAAACATACTAGAAATAAAAAAAGCAGCCAAGTGCGAGTCGGACTCGCCCACGAAGGGTTCCGTAGCAGCAAGCGTGGTTTACGATTTATGACGTATAAAAAAAAACTACTTTCTAGATCTCGTTCAAACCAATTTTCGGTGGAAGTTTACGGTGAAGTTACATTTTATCACTTTGGAAGTGTCTCTCGCGCAAACTATTCATTTTAGAAAAAAATTATATTAGAAACCTTAATATCAGTTTTGAAGACCTATCCATAGAAGCGTATGGGTTTGATAAAAAAAAAAAAATTGATTTCCAGTTTTAAGTATGGGGAACCCCCAAATTTATTGTTTTATTTTCTTTCTATTTTTGTATGATCTTAATGCGGTTCACAGAATACATCTACTTACCAAGTTTTAACAGTGTGGTTCTTATAGTTTCGGAAAAAAAAGTGGCTGTGACATACGGACGGACAGACAGACATGACGAATCCATAAGGGTTCCGTTTTTTTGCCATTTGGCTACGGAACCCTAAAAACGTATGAAGGAATGAAAACATCTTTCATTGCACTAGGTACTTCAAGTAACAAATTATCCAACTCATCACCAGCCTCTAAATCAGCTGTCATATTCGGAATTTTCCATACAGTTGGAATTTTCAAATTGAGAACGATTGCATTCATTCTTCTGTATTTAATGCAAGGGCCCAATCGTCGCATAGTGGTTGCATTAATGCATTTTAAAACACATGCGTTGAAATAAGTTTCTGCGTTTTCTCCGCATGCAGGGTAGAATACTCGAGGACACGTGCAGCTTGTTAGATGTTCAATGTCAGTCAACAAATGGTTATCGTGCGGAAGTTCAAAGGGATCAATTAGACTGAACATGAGTTTTACTTCTTGGTACTTGTCGATAGTCAATTTTGCTTGAACGTGGTGATGAAAATCTGTGACAACAGAAATAAATTATTGAAGAGCCAAAGAGGTATTTTGGAAAATTAAGCGAGCGAAGTATATTGCTCTTGGCCTTCATCTTACTTGATGGTAAGTGAAAGCGAGCTTCACGTGGAATCCTCAATCACAGAGGAACTGGCTATCTTACCTCTAACTGCCGAAACACAACAAATGCTGTTAACATTGTTGTTATGGCAACAGACTTAGACAAAATAGTGGTAGCTAGCCAGTCGGAATTAGAACAAGCCCAATCTCAAACAAACCGATCAGAAAATTTTGCTCCGCTGGCAATCGAACCCAGCAGTGCTATTCTGTAACCATCTCACCGTGAAAACTTAGGTGAAGTGAGCTATCAACAGTGTCAATCTCAAGCATCAGGTGGAATTACATGTCAGTTCAAGCTCACTTCACCTAAGTTTTCACCGTGAGATTTTTACAGAATTGCTTTACAGGTCTGGGTCTGACAGGTGGTCTTACCACTAGACCACAGAGGCAGTAATAACTCCTACTAAATTATTGTTTTGTGTGATTGTAGCAGCCCGGTGTCTGGATTTTTATCTGTTTATAAGTAAAAATATAATAAGCACTTTAATATCTAATTACTTAAGGAATTAAATTATTATTTCATTAATATACATGCGGCGTGTGGTGCCGGACGCAAAGAGTAGCACCACCCCTTTCCCTCCCGTGGGTGTCGTAAAAGGCGACTAAAGGATTTACTAGAGAATGGCCAGCAGCGTTCTCTCTGAATTTTTAACACCATACTGCGATTGCCAACTCGCCTGCCAAGCGTGGCGATTATGGCAAACCCCCCCATTTGGGGGAGGCCTATGTCCTGCAGTGGACGTCTTAAGGCTGAAATGATAATGATGATGATACATATAAATTACATTTGCGAAGCAAGTGTGGCGTAACTATGAATTTATAAGCTGAAAAATGATGTGATAAAGCAAGGGTGTGGTTTAAAAGAAGATGTAGTGACATAAATTGAAAAGAGTATGCTTAGATGGTGTGGTCATGTTGAGAGGATGAATGAAAGGCGACTAACGAAAGGTATTTACAAGGCAGATGTGAGTGGAAACGCTGGGAGGAGACGCCCTAGGAGAACATATAGTGACCTAATTGGTGATGTTCTTCAGAAAGGTCAGGTTCGTAGCACTCGCAACCGGCGTGCGTGTATGACCAGATGTATGAATGTAAACGAAGCAAAAGGCTGTTAGGAGCGTAGTAGGTGGCGTCCTATAGTTTCTGCCTACCCATAAGGAAAAAAGGCGTGAGTTTATGTATGTATATATATACAATCGATGTATGTGCGATTTCGCGCAGGGGCCTTACTCCCGAAAACGATTCGAGCTTTCGTTTCTGATCCTAACTCGATTTAAAACTTAAAACTGACCGTAGTTAGTTTCGCCGAACCACCGCACGATCGTGCGCTAGTGTTGGATTCAAGAGTATGGATCGGCATTTAATTCGAACCCAATTCGATTGATTCAGAACTCGATTCTGTCGGGAGTAAGGCCCCAGAAGCGAGTTCGAATCGGAATCAAAATCAAACTCTAATCGTTTTCGGGAGTAAGGCCCCAGTACGCGGCTACACTTGCGGCCAGTCATGGTCGTGACTCTACTGGCGAAACCTGAATGTAATTTACTATAGGAACTCAACTTACCACACAATAGAGGTATACAAGCATGATTTTATAATCAAGAAAAGATACTCACTTATGAAATAAAAAATAATCCAACAGAAGACAACAGTAAGTTTAAATGAAAATAAAAATATTTTAGAAAATTCAGTAAATGTGTTTGTTGTCATTGTGTTTCTTTTGTCTTCCAAAACCATGAAATACATCGTAGATGAAAGTTAATTGCAAAGCGAATCGATGATCTGCTCCTAAGGCTACTTACATATCGTGATGTAATTTCAGTCCTTATCTTTTTATGGCTATATGGTATGACAGCCATACGGGTCGATCGAAGGTCAAGCTACGCTTGCAGCGGTCTGTTCGAGGATGGGTGACCATCTATTACATATTATATATTGGTCCACTCGGTCTATTGGAACACCGAGGTTAACATTCGGAATGTTCATAGGGCTTGACACACCGACGATGGCCTGAAAAACCATGTATTGACTTTTCTTCCCATAAATGTAACAAAAAAAAAATTAAGGTTAAGCAGTAATGATAACATAATTATATAATTAATAAATTTCATAAATATTCGAATAATTATATTTGTAATACTTAAATTAATGAATAATGTAATAATTATTTTAATTAAGTATTTTAGATATTTGCACACCTGTTTAGGTAGGATATGGTTTAGAGATTTTTCCTTGCATGTATCACCCCATGCACTCATATTCTAGCAAATAAATTATTTGATTTAATAAAGTTAGAATTGAAGATACTTTTTAACCTGGTAGGTATTGTGTTCCTGTGAGATAATTTCCGACCACGACGTGGGTGAAGCCGCGGACAAAAGTCATCAACAACGTGAATCTTCTGTCATAAAACATAGACAGCTGTATTATTTTCTCATATTGAATAAAATGTGGCCAGCTTTTACTGCCATTACGTTAGGTGTTCGACAGATAAATGGTATCACATTTCCAAGGGTATTAATCTTGCCAATGCGTAAGTTTTATGGACCCTTAGCGGCTTTTCACACGAAAAGAAATGTCATTTTGTACTTACCACTCAGTTAGCTTTAAATGACGAAATGTCATTGGAATCGCTCTTGGAAGACAAATAGGTAGGGCCTGTTCTAAAAGTATTTGTAGGAAATGTAAACACAAATGTATCAGAAAATATACCTGTGGATGCTTACAAATTACACGCGAAATTAAAATTTCTAATTATCATGATGTTTTCATTTGAAAATTTAGGTTAATTTTATAACCTCAATTGTCGTAGATAATTTTTAAAATTGACGTTAGTATTAATAATGTTATTCAAATAATAATTGTTGGAAAAAGTGATGAGATATAAAGTTATAACCTTCTAACGTGAACTTCTAAGATGAACGTACTGCTAATTCCCTTTAGTGATATATTATGTAAGAATTTAACCTGGACAGGATTGTTTACACTTTCATCACATACTTTTGAAACAGATGTTGGTGTTTTGATGTCACTGGGTGGAGTCAATTCATGCTACAGTTGGCCTACTTAATGGTAAGAAGTGGTTTCTGCGGACTATGGATTTCTGCAATATCAGAGGCATCATAATTATGAGCGGTGTCATCTGAGGGACAAAATGGAACCTTTCAAGGTAACAGTTATTTGTTAGGCTGCAAAGTTGTTTTTTGGAGCGAATGCTTGTACTGAGTAAGCGAAGTATTCTAGAATTGAATATAGAATCCTGAGCGTAGCGAGGGTTTCAAGGATATGAGGCGCGGAATAACTTTGCAGCCTAGCGAAACACACAACTTTTCAACTCACTACAGCGAGGAAAATGGTATAAAGCTGCAAGAAAGTTTTTTATTTTTCATGAATTCTTCGTGCTGGCCAGTGCGATTATTCTTAAAATTAGATTGGCAGACTGACATGAAATAAGTAGATATTAATGCATTTTCAGTGGATTGGTGGTATAGTAAATTATTAAAAAAAGAGGTTCGAATTTTAAAAAAACTTTCCACGCTAGCGGATAAAATACACTTTTGCACTCAGATTTCGAATGATAAACAGAATCTTTCCGAGCTTTTAAGGGGCCGTGCACGAAATCTACTGATTTTGATCAATTTTGTTCACTGTTTGTGAGAAAGGGAAAAATTATTTAAACAAAATTATTTGCGATTTGAAAAGTCGTGTTCTTTGTTTTGCATGTGGCTGAAAGGGATTTTTCAAATAAATTAAGTATTCACGGTAAATCACTAATATTCACAACAAGTTTTCCAAAAAATGACGCGAGACTGACATTTGATCATCATTCTACAAGAAACTACTTTTGATTTTGAACATTAAAAAATATCATCAACTTCATTATATGGTCTACTTGCATATGGCGGAACGACTTTTTTCAACTTCTATACAAAATATAGCAGTAAAATAATATTGAAAAACCTTTGTTTTTGTTTTAAACCCCGTCAGTAATATATTTTTTCCTATTATTTAGCAAATTATATCAAGAACTTTAAAAATCACAAATTAGTCTTCAGCTATCCTTGAAATATAATCAAAATTTTATTTAATGATCATACGATATCTTCATTAAGTAAATCAACGGCGAAATAAACTATATTTTGGAGAGCACGAAAATGATGAAATTATTAACAGCTGCTGTGACTGACACGAATGGTTTAGCACCACGAAAACTGTACTTTTATAGTTACACAGACTTAATGTTTCGATTATTTCAAGTTTTCTCACAATTAGATAAGAAATTGACAAAAGAGAGTTTTTTTCGTGCACGGACCCTTAAGGTGAAAATAATAGTTTTTTTTCCCCTGTAAATTGGTAGTTAAAAAACTTTACACAGAGGAAATAATAATATTTTAAAACTAGATGTGATCGGTGTTTTTTCTTTTCGACTCATCTTTCATCATTTCGAAAGACGTCCACTGCTGGACGTCTGCTTCCCGTGTCCAGCGGATTCCTGCGGCTTTCACAAGGTCATCGGTGGGAGGCTTTCCAACGCTACGTCTTCCGGTACGCGGTCGCCACTCCAGAACATTTCAGCCCCAATGGCCATCTGTTTTGCGACTGCCACTTAAATTTAACAATTATTTGGGCTGTGTCGGTTACCTTGGTTCTCCTGCGGATCGCTTCAATTCTGATGTTTTTTTCCTTTTAATTGACTACTGAGATGAAACACCGAAAAAAACACTCAGAGATCACAGATTATCTCGGTCAGATCATGACATCTAGATGATAAGATGAAATTTTTCGGTCTGATAAGTTAAGAAAAGGTTCTAATAATTCCAGGTGTACCATATGGTGCCGGGCGTAAAGAATAGCACCACCCTATTTCCTTCCGTGGGTGTCGTAAAAGGCGACTAAGAGATAAGTCTCTTAGTCGCCTAGAGAACGCTGCTGCCCATTCCCTAGTAAGCTAGAGAATGGGCAGCAGCGTTCTCTATGCATTTTTAACACCATATTGCGATCAACAACCCGCCTTCCAAGCGTGGCGATTATGGTAAACCCTCCCACCAATTGGGGGAGGCCTATGTTCAGCAGTGGACGTCTTTCGGCTGGACTGATGATGATGATGAACTTTCCAGGAAGTCTGCGAGTAGGATGTAATGAAGCACAATGGCAAAAATTATAACATTTTCTTTATTTAGTGCGTATGAAGAGGCACTAAGTTTCGGCCGAGGCTACGTTTATCCGTAATAATACTTTCTCTTTATTAATACCCTACCGTCCCATTTAGGACATAATCTTACCTATATTTTTGTAATAAAATCTTTATTATATTGCTGTGTATATACAGGAAATGTCGTCATCTGCCTAGCCTTTTCCCAAATATGTTGGGGTCAGCTTCCAGTCTAACCGGATGAAGCTAAATACCAGTATTTTACATGGAGCGCTGCCTATCTGACCTCCGCAACCCAGGTACTGGGAAACACAGTACCACTGTCACAGGAGTCGTAGCTTGTATATTACGGGCAAAAGCTAGTACATTTCTGTGGATTGGTGCCGAAAGGGCCAAAGTACGTTTTCGTGAGAAACGAGATTTTACTGGCAAATTATTATTTATGTGTGCTAAAAGGGTATAAGTGTAACGAAAATCTCTCAAAACATACTTAGTTAAAAAGGCTGATACTTATACATAAAAAAAAGTGTTAAAAGGACTGCATTGTACTTAAGCCTTAAAATAATACTACGCTAGTAATTAAATAGAGTCGGAACTAAAACAATCAAAGTTAACTTTATAGTATCTGTTTATTACAGATATGGTTAATATATCACTCTACTTACGTTTTTCTTTCCATTCATCATACTTTTTATTAGTTTTTCATCATATTACACAATTTTATTCTTTAAACGACATTTACGTCAAAAGTGTCAAACTGAAGTCTACTTATTTCATAGATTTTCTTACCAGCCTATTCAATGAAGGTTGCACTAAGTTTGTATTTTCTAAACTTATATAATTTTGGACATTCTAAATTTCTTTTATACTTAAATACGTTGTCTACTAAATAACTAAATTCTAAATTATTATAATTATAAGTTTCTTTTCCCCAATGACCCCGAGAAATTTTTTGGTCTAGAACAAAAATAAAAGTAAAAGTATGATGAATGGAAAGAAAAACGTAAGTAGAGTGATATATTAACCATATCTGTAATAAACAGATACTATAACTTAGGTATGCCCTTTTTAATTTTATACGTGATTTGGAACTTTATTTTTAATTCATATATCAACCCACAAATATGTATCAAATAACAGAAAGAGATTTTTGTCATTATACAATATAACATCGCACCCCCGGTGCAACACTGTCACTTATGCAAACTATAAAATACTTATGCTTCAGGAGAAGTGTATTAATTTTAATTATTTGGTTTCATTTATTTTATTATAAAATTAAAAGAACACGTCAGGATATAACCTATTCATCTTCCCTAAATCAGGAAGTGCCATTAACTATGTATAGGATAAAATACTTTTCTTGAAAAAGTTACTTTTTGCATAAGTGACAGTGTTGCACCGGGGGTGCGACATGTTAATAATAACGATCAATGCTTGTTTATTGTTAATGTTTATAAGGATTATTGGTATTGGCCTTTTTAGCACCACGCCGCAGATTTATCAAATACGAAATTTGAAACATCATTACAAATTGCAGAAACTCAATTTCAGGACTGAGTTTCATAATTTAGAACTAAACGAATTTATTTTAACCATGTCCATTACATTTATTAAGATCCTATCTAAAATGAGATGTCCTTTTCTAATAAGGTCAAATTAAAGTAATATCGCTGCGCGTAGGAACGTTTAAAATATATTTTAGGCTGAGCTCTATTTTACCTGAGGGGCTTGTGACTAAGTAAGAACAGCCGAACGGGGCGATCGATCAGGTTAAGCTACGCTTGCCGTGGTTGGTTCGTGGATGATGGTGACCATCTTTACATACCGAGTCCCCTCCGTGCCTTAGAGAGCTCGTTAAACCGTTGTCAATCCCCCGGTTGTCAATCGTGGCTCTTTGGCAAAGTGGATCTTTGAGAGTCATTATGGGTCGTCAGAATCCCGAAATTCTGACATCCAGTCTTAGGCCCCTCGCCTACGGCGACTTTTTGTAGCGATGCAGTAGCGATGCTGTCGCGCTTCTGTAGCGATGCAAACGCGATTCAGTAACGGCACAAAAATGGCACAGTTTTACTGATGCTCGGGTCTCCACTCACGTGCCACCCTCCCTCCGTTCTCTCCCCGATGTGGTCTGACAAGGTCGCGCGTTTGCATCGAAACAGTCGCGATGCTGTAGCGCGTTAGTAGCGCGTTGCAAATGAGACTAACACGCGTTAGTAGCGATGCTGTTGCGCGTTTACGAAGCGCGCGACAGCATCGCTACAAAAAGTCGCCGTGGGCGAGGGGCCTTACCAACACTGGTATCGTATTACCCGGTCAGGGTTGTACAGATCAGATAAGTCGCTCCATGAAATGTGTAGCTTGATATGTAGCCGTGTGTACCTTACTTGGTCATCTTCTGTGAAAAATGCTTCAAACTCTAATAATAATTATGTTACTTATTCATCATTTCAGCCAAAACACGTCCACTGCTGGATATAGGCCTCCCCCAAGCACCACCACTTCGACCGGTTCTGTGCTTCCCGCATCCAGCAGATTCCTGCGGTTTTCATAAGGTCATCGGTCCACCTTGTGGGAGACCTTTCAACGCTACGTCTTCCGGTACGCGGTCGCCCCTCCAGAACCTTTCGGCCCTAACGGCCATCTGTTCTGCACGCAATGTGCCCTGCCCATTGCCACTTAAGTTTGGCAATTCTTCGAGCTATATCGGTTATCTTGGTTTTCCTGCGGATCTCTTCATGTCTGATTCGATCACGTAGGGAAACTCCAAGCATAGCCCTCTCCATTGCCCTTTGGGTGACTTTTAGCCTACTAATAAGGCCCATTGTGAGCGACCACGTTTCAGTGCCATATGTCATCACTGGCAACACGCACTGGTCAAAGACTTTCGGACGAGAAGATATTGCGTAGCTTCCCGAACGCTGCCCAGCCGAGTCAGATTCGACGATTGACCTCTTTCTCGAAGTTGGACCTACCTAACTGGACAGTTTGTCCTAGGTAAACATACTCGTCCACAACTTCAAGTATAGCGTCTTCGATATTCGTGAGAGTGGGTGTTACATGGGCATTTGACATGACCTTTGTCTTGTCAAATGTCTAAGAGTGGAGTGGAGTGGTGGTTAACTCTTTCGGAAGCTCTACTGAGGTCATCGAGCATTGTACTGAGGTGTTCCATAGTTTCAGCCATGACAACTATATCGTCGGCAAACCGAAGGTGAGTGATTTACTCGCCGTTGATGTTGATCCCAACCCCTTTCCAGTCCAAAACCTTGAAGACATCCTCCAGTGCAGCGGTGAACCGTTTCGGAGAGATAACATCACTCTGTCTCACACCTCGCTGCAGAAGGATAGGTTTTGAGGTCTGGTCCTGGAGTCGGACTGACATAGTGGCGTTTTTGTACAGACACTTCAGCACCTCGATGTACCGATAGTCGATCTGTTACTTTCTAACACCATCTTTATGGTATTACTAACATTATGGATGTATGTTGCTTGATTAAAACAAAAAAGTATTTGATTTGATTTAGCGCTTCACCCTTAATGACTTGTACATTATGTAGGTAGATACTATTGAAACACTAATGCATTCTCCGTACGAGCTTAGGTCAAATAGGTCATGCCAATCGTGACAGATGCTAATGTCGACTGTGATGAATTGCTGTTCTTGAAACATTGGACATACAAATACAGGTATTTACAATAATGTTTGAGACGAATGAAATCCTGTGGTTTTAAATTTTGAGGGTGCTATGCGTTAGGAATGGTGTTTTTTAAAGTGGTGAGAAAGTGTTTTTTTGGAATTGATACGGTCACATTTTTTACTAAAGTGAATTGTACAAAACTCTACCTATTTCGTATGAAGCCAATAAATAAAAAAACCGGCCAAGTGCGTGTCGGACCACGCACAATAAAGGGTTCCGTACTTGGGAAGAATTTATCCTAAGAACAAACTTAACATTGTAGTTGGTAAACATAAGGCTCCCATACATTCCAACTGCAAATGTAAGTTTGTACACAAAATATCGAGATTTACCATATTATTTTAAGACCATAGACTTCTTATAGATTTTCCTGTAATCTATAAGTTTATAACTATATTCTGTATTTTTTTTCCAAATTTTAGGCTGAGTAGTTTCGGAGATAAGAGGGGGAATGGTAAATTTTCGTCTATTTTCACTTATAACTTAAAAAAAAAATATATATAAAAAAATATATATTTGAGGCCCTCACAGTAAGCCCTTTTATGATATGTCACACGGTATTTACTATCCAGGCCGCTCATTTAAGAATGCTTTGCCAGATCCAATAAAATGCACGCAATCGTTGCCTGTGTTTAAAATACTCGTGAAGGAACATTACTTGTCTCGTCATATTTTGTTCTCGTTGTCGGCTGTAATAATCTATAGTCTTCATTTATTTCCTTTGCTTATATGGTTAGTATGTATGTATCTATGTATCTATTGTATAGCGTATATCTGTGTATCTATTGTAGGACATTGCACTGTTATACTTTTTATTTGCCCTAAAATGACATTCCTATTTTATGTTCAGAAATTCACTGTCCGTACCAAGGTTGCCTGAAAGAGGTCGCAGTATACGATAAGGCCGCCCATTGTATATACAGGGTGTTTGGCAGAACGTTGAACATACGAAAATGGTGGATAGGTGGGGTCATCTGCTACTTACTCAGCCCTAATTTATTTGGCCCTGGCCCAAAGGATACTAAAAAAAAAAAATTTGTTCTTCTAGTTTCACCACTTTCTTAACTTTAAAGTGTAATTTTTATTAAAAATGGGTAAAACAGGCAATATTTTAGTTTATTTTTTTTATCTTTAATGTTGGCAGATTCTTATAAAATAATTGCTTTATTCAGATGTTAGCTAGAAAAAAAGTTATGACTCCTCAAACTTACAGAAAGATGTAATAAATAAAAATATTGCCTGTTTTACCCATTTTTTATACAAATTACACTTTCAAGTTAAGAAAGTGGTGAAACTAGAAGAAAGCAAAATTTTTTTTTTTAAATATCCAGGGGGGGCAAGGCCAAATAAATTAGGGCTGAGTAAGTAGCAGATGACCCCACCTATCCACCATTTTCGTATGTTCAACGTTCTGCCAAACACCCTGTATATTTTGTAGTGTGTAAGTTTTTCTTTTCTTTTTTAATGTATAATCTGATGTACAGTAAAGTATATATGTATAAATAAATAAATAAGCATAACCCATAACATTATAGCTTTTCTACTCAGTGATTGCAAATAATGGTCAGTGTATTTTATGTGGGACAATTTGACCACACATATTGCGAAGATTTTGTCTCGCTTTATAAAGAAAATAATTCATGTTGACCTACGCTCCATCGAAAGTCGCCGACCCATCACGCCGACACGTTCTACGCATTTTTCCAGCTCATTGGATGCCAATGAACAGGAAAATTTATAGGTGCGAAAGGTCAGACGAATAAAGAAATTCAAGATTGCATTAAAACTTTTAATGTCTTCAATAGGCACTTACTCACAGTAGAACTAAAAAAGCGGCCAAGTGCGAGTCGGACTCGCCCATGAAGGTTTCCGTAGCAGCAAGCGCGGTTTACGATTTATGCCGTATTCAAAAAAAAAAAACTACTTACTAGATCTCGTTCAAACCAATTTTAGATGGAAGTTTACATGGTAATGAACATCATAAATTTTTTTAAGTTTCATCATTCTCATAATTTAGAAGTTACAGGGGGAGGGGACACACATTTTACCACTTTGGAAGTGTCTCTCGCGAAAACTATTCAGTTTAGAAAAAAATGATATTAGAAACCTCAATATCATTTTTGAAAACCTATCTATAAATACCCCAAACGTATGGGTTTGATAAAAAAAAAAATGTTTCAGTTCTAAGTATGGGGAACCCCCAAAATTGATTGTTTTCTTTTTCTATTTTTGTGTGAAAATCTTAATGCGGTTCACAGAATACATCTACTTACCAAGTTTCAACAGTATAGTTCTTATAATTTCGGAAAAAAGTGGCTGTGACATACGGACGGACAGACACAGACAGACATGACGAATCCATAAGGGTTCCGTTTTTTGCCATTTGGCTACGGAACCCTAAAAACAGGCCAGAAAATGCTTTGACAAAAACTTGGAACAATTAATAAAAGGGAGGAATGAAATGGAAGTGCAAGGAGAGCGTATAAAAAAGTTTTTCCGCCCGATGTTCATAACTCATTCTAAACTGAGCATACACTAGCACCCTTGAGAGAACTGAGCAGACCGTCGGGGAAAGCTCTGGCGGTGGTATAAGAGACAAGCGGAAAAGCTGGTGATGAATGGAAGAGTGGATTAATGAATTAAGTACTCGTACTTGTAGAATGCTTTGAGTGGCAATTAGACACGAAACTAAAGGAGTTTTAATTGGAAAAAAGTCCTTTGAACAATATTGCAGATCAAAATCAAACCGTTTATTTCAATTAGACCATTAAAAAGCACATTCAAACTCAAACTCAAAGCATTTATTTCAATTAAACCATTTACAGGCACTTTTGAATTGTCAAAGAGACGGTCAGTTAGTCAGAGTCGGCAAGTTGAAGCTAGATGCCCATTCCAATACGTAGATCACTATGGAGAAGAACGGACAAGAAACTCCAAGGACACTCTTTTAAATCAAGATATTACATAATCCTGGGTACATTATTCTTGTTGCTTCTATATGTGAGACAATGTAAAAACTAATAAAACAATTCAAAATATAAAATTACAAATTAAAAATAAGCCCTGGCAGTCAAGAGATGACCAGTCCCAACTGACGGCGCCCGTTCACGAACATGACGCATGGATCAGCACCATCCAGCTCAACCATTTTTTAGGGAACCGAATGATCCAACACACGCGCCACCATCAGTGAAACATTTAAGTGAGCATGACATACTCTCAACTGCCATGCTCTTTCAAGTCAACATAAATCATAATAACATAGTAAACGACTCCATGGTATTCACATTTACAAAATTGAAAAAATGCTGCTAAATTATACAGAACTATAGTTTGCAATGTATTTGAGAGATTAATAAAAATTTACTACCAAAAAAGAAAATAATTATTATCTATTGGAGTATTCATCAATAAAAATATGCTTAAATAAAAACAAAATAAACATTAAGTTCGTAATGTCAGAAAATAAAATAAAATAAAAAAATAAAATAAAAAAAAGGGGGAAGCAACTTCCAAGTATTCAAATTTTATCTAGTAAATTTTATCATTTGAATGTGAATGACAAGAAATGAATATTGAATCTATTGGACTTAGGCCTCCCCCGAAAGGGGGGAATTTGCCATAATAGCCACGCTTGGCAGGCGGGTTGGCGATCGCAGTATAGTGTTAAAAATGCATAGAGAACGCTGCTGCCCATTCTCTAGGAACTCCCTTAGTCGCCTTTTACGATACCCACGGGAGGAAATGGGGTGGTGCTATTCTTTACGTCCAGCACCACACGGTACCTAGTCTAATTTAAGTTGAAGTTGTTTAAGTTGAATCTAGTTGCTCCTTCCAAAAGGTAGATTCGTATAGAGCAGAATTGGCAAGACAATCCATGGGTTACTTACTATTTAAAAAAAATATTACAATATTTTTTTTACATTAATTCGTGACATTAGCTGGTCTAGGTTTTGACATAAAAAAATCGAAAACGAATGAAATAGGTATTAATTCAATAAAACTTTCTAGACATTATTAATCAGCTACTTCCAAATATGATATTTTGACTTTGATCATTTAGCAGACACCAAATTTTCCGTATCGTGGACTCGCATTCGAGTAAGAATAGTCTATGAATTTTTCAAATGAGGTAGTCTACACATACTCGTACTACATGAAATTGGGCGAGTCGCATAATCTGATGAAATTAGATCAGGGTTTTCGCTAATAACATGGATCGGAAGTTCGCGGTGAGTTAAAGCAAATCAATGTTATTTCGAGATCCGGAAATCGAATCGAGAAAGCGATTCGTTTCGGATAAGCCTATATAAACCGACTAACACGTGGGTGTAATCGCACCCACAATACCTACTTCCTTGGATTGAACAATTAAGTTACAATCAAAACATTTGAATTGGAAGATGTGTTGCCTTTACTGTTTGGGCGTATTTTCGTTCCTTCTGTCTTTTTCAGTTTAGTATTGGATATGTATAGAATTATCTACGTAAGGTGAGTGAATTGTGATCAACTCTAACTATACTATCTATCTATCTATCTATCTATCTCAACTTCCTAGTGGATCTAGACCCCTTTCAAGTAATATTACATAATCCAATTCTCCACCTTTTGCGTTCTATATGTCTTCACCACCTTTTTCAGGTCATCGGGCCTTCTAGGTTACGGCATAAAAATAAATAATACTTCTATTATAGTGAAACTCGTACTAAACGGCTTCAAAATTTAAATATAGTAAATATTATCTTATCTTATGATCTTATCTTAATATTTATGTCTTTCTTCAGGGTATACGCCCAGTATATGCAGTAATTTTGCTTCGTCATCATCATCATCTGCCTGATGCCAGCCGCCATCTTTTTCCCAACTATGTTGGTGCTGTTGAATACCAGTATTTAATATAGAGCGATTGCCTATCAACACGATACCTCCAGGCAAGACTGGTTCTCAAACTTCGTTGCTAGCTTTTGGTTGAAATTTTACGGTCTACGAATTTTTACGTCGAATATTTCATCCGCTACCCTCTTTTACCTTAAATATTCCATTCTGTGGTCCCGCACACATCATAACTGGGTCACCTGCGATATTTATGTATAAATCACGAGACAGTTTCCGTTCTCGCGTCAACATTATCAAATGAAATAATAAACGCGGTGCTGGACGAGTAGATATTTAGGGTAAAAGCATTATTGGCATTCTAGCTAGCGTCAAAAATATAGTGCCTGTATTTGGAAAACAACATGAGTGGATTGGTGATTCCTGAATTCTGCGCAATTGTATAACAATTAGTACAATACGCAATAGAGAGAGAGTTAGAGGTAGTTGCTTAAAATCAGCGCTGTTGACGATAGGTTCGTCCGACGTCACAGCATTTTGCTGAGCGACGACCTATTCTTGCACAGATGAGATGCACGGCTTTATCTCATTTGTAATTTGTTGTTTGTTGCAAAGGTAGATAATTTTCACTGCGATAGGCATTTAGTTTTTGTTTTGTTTGTTTGTTGTCATTTACCAGTGTTGCACAACGCAATAGATTACGGAACATCTTATTGCCTGGCATCAAGCTATGGACAATAGTCAAACTTTTTATTGTTACATTTAAGGCTTTGAATACCAATCTTTTGGTTATTTTGTATTAGTATGTGTATTTTGTCTATTTTTCATGTAATGTGCGCCTTGTTTGTGCAGAATAAACAATTTTTCTTTCTTTCTTTCTTTCAATAGTATTGCGTATTGTATTTTTCAAACATATGAATGTTTGAAAAATTCGTCTGCTCAACAACGTTAGTAACGCAATGAATACTTTTTCTTTCATTCTTTCTTTCAATAACTATTTAACATTACATACTTAAGACTTAGATTTATAAAAGCATACTAGAAATTATTGTCGTAACTAGCACCTTTGCTAAGTTATCAGGATAACTTGTATTAAGGGCACTAGTCCCATCAATGAATGTTTTAGAATTGTCAAAATGAAAGGCATTTGCAATTGGAAATGTATACTCATAACGCAATTACTTATACTCCATTAACATTAGACAAATAAACGTTTACATAGAAATAACGAAAGGGTGAGAACAGTTATTTGTCTAATGTGTAAATGAAGTATAGCTAGTACAAATAGAAAAAAAAAAGAGTAGTACTATCAAAACTTCGTTGTTCTATTGCTGATAAGATGGTGGAAACTGGCTTGGGACAACAAGTCATTATACTTTGCTTGTTATAGACCTAAGAGAATTATTCAACATTTCAGCTGAGAGACGTCCACTGCTGAACATAGACCTCCCCCAAGCACCGCCACTTCGACCGGTTCTTTGCTTACCGCATCCAGCGGATTCCTGCTGCCTTCACAAGGTCATTGGTCCACCTTGTGGGAGGCCTTCCAACGCTAAGTCTGCCGGTACGCAGTAATTCCAGAACCTTTCGGCCCCATCGGTCATCTGTTCTGTGAGCAATGTGCCTTGCCCACTGCCACTTAAGTTTCGCAATTCTTCGGGCTATGTCTGTTACCTTGGTTCTCCTGCGGATCTCTTCATTTCTGATTCGATCACGCAGATAAACTCCAAGCATAGCCCTCTCCATAGCCCTTTGGGTGATTTTTTGCCTTCTATTAAGGCCTTATGTGTGTGATCACGTTTCAGTGCCATAGGTCATCACTGGCAACACGCACTGCAGTTGAAAAACATGTTCGCCCATACATTCTGTATAGGAGATCATGTTTTTCAACTACAATGTTGTTTGTTCTTGGGATAAATTCATCCCAACTACATAACCCTTCATTGTGCGTAGTCCGACACACACTTGGCCGGTTTTTACGTAAGCCATTTAATTTTTTCATGCGTTCAAACCTTCCGGCAACTGAACTTTAATCTGGAAATCTGATAAAAACATAATTAAAGTTTATAATTATTTTATAAACGATCCTATCTAGATAGAGTTGTGACAACTGGAGAGAACCCAAAAAAGCGACCAAGTGCGAGTTGGACTTGCACACGAAGGATTCTGTACCACAGTACATTTAACACTACATATTTTATTTTAGAGTTCCGTAGTCAACAAGTAACCCTTATAGTTTCGCCATGTCCGTCTGTCTGTCTGTCTGTCCGTCTGTCCACGGTTTATCTAAAAAATATTGGTACTAGAAAGTTGTAATTTGGCATGAGTATACACGTTAATGACACCGAAAAAGTGGTAAAATAAATTTTGAAAAAAAAAAAAAAAACAATTATTTAGGGTAACCTCCCCTACATGTAAAGTGGGGATGATAATTTTCGCCCTTCCCATAGTGTGGGATATCGTTGGATAGGTCTTTTAAAAATATTAGGGGTTTGTCCAGACCGTTTTTTGATTAAGTAAACCGTTCGTGACTTATCAAGCTTTAAAGTACCAATTTTCGTTAGAGTCAAGTGTCCCCCCCTCTACCAACTAAACGGTTACAGTTAGAAATTCAAATGTCATGGCAGTAGTACCTATATATAACGCAGTTAAGAGGAAAACTATCACAGCTAAGTAGGCTTTACAATTTACCGAGTAATTGACGACCAACTTACATTTACAGTTGAAAAAAATGTTCTCCCATACATTCTGTATAGGAAAACATGTTTTTCAACTACATGATAAGTTTATTCTTTGGATAAATTCATCCCAACTACGGAACCCTTCATTGGGCGTGGTCCGACACGCAGTTGGCCGGTTTTTTAAACACGTTTCTTTCATGAGAGTCAATTAATTTTTAACTATATTGTTCGTTGTTATAGCAGTTATAGTAGTATACACTCTGTGAACTGTGTGTGTTTCAAGTGTCTACTTAGATGTTCAGAAGATACAACCCTGTAACAGACGGAAGGACGGATTGATGGACAGCGGATCCTCAGTAATACCGCCAGTGCCGTTGGCGTCCCTTGGGTACGGAACCCTAAACAGACCGGATTTTATCCTAAAACTCCAGTTCAGGCTAATTTAAATGCTGAGTGTATTTAAACATCTTATTTAAGTTGAATGTCTTAAAGATAAAATTCTTTCTAGCGCAGAAACACAAGATCTAATTAAAGAATTCATTGGATTCAGCGAAACTTGATTACAATCGCACACGAGACGGATTTTATATAAAATTGCAGCGCTATTCCCTATTCAGCACCCATTGGAATGGAACGAGATCTATCATTCGTGTGAATTTGATGTATTTTTCTAACTTAGTCAGCTTGTAGAAATTTATGATGATAACGATGATCACACATCTTAATTAGAGTAGAAAACGCGTTTTTTAGGGTTCCGTAGTCAATGTCTGCCTATCTGTCCGCAGCTTAGCTCAGAAACTCTTAAGTACTAGAAAGCTCTAATTTGGCACATTTGCTTCTCTCTGGCAAAGAACATGTTTCAGCTCCCACAGCATGTTGAGGGCATTGAGTGACCGGTGGGACTGCCCGATGCTTGGCCGATGAGTGAGACTGCACACACAGGTCGGCTCGAAGTAGGACGGGCATCTTGTTTTGTTTATTTTAAAGGACATTGACCAAATGACTAAGGAACCTAGTATCGGTATGAAACATGCGGTGACTCAAAGATTTATGGTTTAATTTAAAGAATGATTTTAGGGCTTTTAAATGTTATTTACTATTTTATCATAATTCTCAGCATTACACAGTAATTAGCTGTATAAAAATCTAAGTTTCGAATCGAATCTCTTAGTGACTTTTTGCCACAATGTATGCTGGTAAATTCAAAATAAGAATTAGTCAAAATGACGCTTGAGCATTTTCAATACTCGTTAATTAATCTAGTCTTGTCAAAAGAAATAAGATGCATACCAAAGTGAGGAGATATCAAACTAAGAATCGTGTTCCTTTCTTCACCATTTGGAGGCATTCTTATTGCACGTACGCGTAACTAGTATAGATATGCCACACGCAAAGCATACACTTCGATGGCTAAATGAAGGACAAACAAAGCAGTCAATGCAGATAGTCTGCATTGACTGCTTTGTTTGTCCTTCATTTCATCACGTAAAATCTATTAAACCAAATAATTAAATTAGATGAATTGTGTCCTGGTTAACCCAACTTCTCCAACTCAATAACAGTAATTACGTTCAACGCTGTTGTTTTATTGATCTCGTTGGTGTAGTGGTCGCAAGCGCAACTGCTGAGCGTGGGGCCTTAGGTTCAATTCCCAGGTCAGACAGTGCTATTGGGCTATTCCAAAAGGTTTTTTTCAGTAGCAACCCGGAGTCCTGGATTCGTGCCCTCTTGATGGCAATAGGCTCACCCCCTATTACATGAGACTAAACGTAACTGCCAAAATGTGGGAGTAGGTGTATCTAACACACCTCTGATTAGTCAGAGGTGTGTTAGATACACCTACTCCCACAAATAACATAATCGCGTCTGTATTATTCTCCAAAGGGTTAGCCCTTTGGAGAATAATACAGACGCGATTATGTTATTTCCCAATCATATTTCAATCGGCTTTATAGTAATATTGCGATGAGAAAATACGGCGTTCGTACCTACGCGGTGGCAATATCAACGTTAATAAACATGTAGAAAGAATAGATAAGAAGTTATTAAACATAATTATGATCATAATAATAATTACCTATGTAGCTTCCGCCCGCTTTATTGCCGTTCAACCTAGTGCGGTGGCCCGCTACTTTTAATTATTTGACTTACCGGTATCATACATATTTTCACTAACTTCTCTCAACGACTGCCACCGTAAATACCGCAGTAGAATCGAACAGTTAATACACCGACGAACTGAGTCCTCCATATTGAACAACTTACTAATGTAACGCAAATAAAATGTTATTATTACATAAATCAAAACGAATAATTCAAAAAATTAAAATATTCACAAAAAAAAAAAAAACAAATGGTAGAAAGTATACAAGAAATCACAGTAGCAACCCGCGCATTAAAAAATTGGCGCCGAAAATGGGCGCATGTACAGACGCTTAAAAAACGCAATCGATGTTTTTTCTACCACATATTCGTTTCTGCCCGCGGAATCACCCGCACCCAATTTATTTTAATTGGTATATGTACTTGCTTGCGGTTATGTACCGACATATACAGGTACTAATCCAGACCAGACCTTATCTTTATGCAAAATGTCATCACGTAAGTTATTTCTTTATGTGGTTATTTAAACCGAAATGGTTTTACAATATTTAATTACTTGTTTTTGTAAGCACAAAGTTAAAGCGAATCAGAATATAGGTACATTTTTTTTTTGCCGTAAATCTTGTCACTATTTCAGTCTCCACTTCAATTAATTTACGTGACTTAAAACATAAATATAGTTAATTAAATTAACTCCAAATTGCAAAATAATAATGGCCTAGTAAGATTTATGTACATTAAAACAAAAAATATAAACGAAATCATTCAATTAATTGCACAATAATAAACTAATAATAAAAGTAAATACCTACCGTTCGAGACTGTACTTAAAACAAAACGAATGGGACGCGCTTATAAGCTAGAAAGAGAACGCCCGCTGTTCGGTCGCCAGCTTATTCGGCTCGGGATGCGCGCGCATTGAATGTTTTCAAAGAGTTTTTAATGATGAATGAAACAGGCAAAGGTCTCGAAAACATTCTGCCTTTCGATTAACCAAAAGTTTTTCTTAGCTACTTTTAACACCTTATCAGATTGTTATTACAATATAATTAATAAATAATTAGTTAGTTGTTATTAATATCTGTTGTTACTAAGTATTCAACTATAAGTTCAATAATCGGATGCGTACTTTAATTATTTTGCGTAAGTCAAGGTTTCATGGTTTTCATACTCTTTGAATGCCATTCCAATGACATGTGAAAATACTTGCGTGAAAAAAAAAAAAATGTATGGGTGAAATAGGAAATCGAAATAAAAACTAATAGTTTATGAAGTTTTTTATGCGGAGAATTTAAGGATTCGCGTTACTAGATAAAATCATTATATTTATAAACAAGAATTATCAACATTATAAACTTAAGTCACCGCAGAACAAATAACGATACTGCTTCCGGTCAATCTCCTTTGTTATGTTGTATGTTATTGTTTGTTGTTTTGATTATGTGTTACTAAAAATAGTTAAATAAGTATATTTCATGTTATTACTAACACTATGGACTTCAAGGTCTGCAAATAAATTATTATTATTATTTTATTTATGTCTACATATCTCGGGACCCTGGGGTCCCGGACCTTTGGAAGGCGTACGAGGGGCCGAAGCCAACTCGCAGAGGCCCGTTTGACGCTTTTTAATTAAATGAGGCACCAACCGACGATTATCCCTGTACGCACTATGCAAGTGCACCCAAGGACAACCCCCGGTTGGTGTAGGACTATTGCAGGATATGGAAAACAAAGATATTGGACTATGGGTTTGGGTGGTTAAAATGGACTGGTTACCAAAAACTATGGAAGGACTATGGCCTCTGCCTGATCAATGTTTTATTATACACGGATAAAATGGCAGGGGGTGACTTGCACACTCAATAATGGGCCCCCGAAAACGGTCGCTAGCACATAGTGACTTAGCGACAAGGGAACAACATGTCCTGAGGTGCTCGAGGAGTGGAGAGGTATTCCAAGGCTCTCAGAACAATCCCAGAGCCCGGAAGATGGTCAAAATCCCTACAAGCACTTACTGGAATACTTCCTTCCTCCGAGCACGTTTGCTCTTGCGAATCTCCACTCAAGCCGGCCAATAAAGGCAAGAATGAGGTGGGAGCTCAGTTCCTCGTCAGTGTTCACTCCAGCCGGCCAATAAAGGCAAGCCAGAGATGAGGAACATGACTTCTCCCGGGAGATAGGGTCCGTGGGGTCGCAACTGCCCAACAGCTCGCCACATGCTGCCCTGCGGGTTTCTGTATCTCTCTTGGTCTGGCTCCTCACCCTAGACATGTTCCGGCAAAGTAAACTCTACCGTCACAGACCTAGAGTTCGGAGCGCGCAAGCCCCACCACGACGTCAACGTAGAGATACGGCGGTGGGGTTATTATTATTATTATTATATTTATCACGCCGACAAAGTGGTAAAGTAAAATATAGAAAAAATTTGTAGTATCCTTGAACGTCAAGTGGGGATGATATTATTTTCTCATCTATCTCATGGTGTGAGGTATCATTGGATAGGCTGTAATTCAACAATATTGCGGGTTTTTGAAAACCATTTTTCGGTTCAGGAATCCGTTTGCGTATTATTAAGCTTTAAGGTGCAAATTTTTGTTTGAGTGAAGTGGCTCCTCGCCCTGCCAGCTAAATGGTTGTTTTTGGGTATCTAAAAAACCCAGCAGTAGTAATGAAGTTAAAAGGAAAACTATCAGTAATAGTCGACCAACTTATATTTGCATTTGAAATGTATGAGAGACAATGTTTTTCAACTACAGTGTTAAGTTTGTCCTTGGGCTAAATTCATCCCAACTAAGGATTCCTTCATTGTGCGTGGTCTGACACGCAATTGGCCAGTTTTTTTTAAGAGTATCTAATATAAATGTTGATGTCGCGGTAAACTCTGATATCGCAATGCAGGATTTGTGACGTCAGGTCTTTGATGCGTAGCTCGCATGTGGCGTTGTTGATACCGCCACAGATGAAGAGGGAGAGGAAGGCCAAAGAAAAGATGGATGGATTGTATGATGAATGATATGAGAGAGAAGGGAGTGAATGATAGCGTGACGGTTGACAGGGGAGAATGGGAGAAGAAAAAGTGATGCGCCGATCCCAAGTAACATGGGACAAGGACAGTAAGATAGATGATGACATAACGTAGCCAATAGAAATAAAGAAACAAACGAAATAAATTTGTTAAAATTGGTTGGATTGGAATATGATATCACAACCCTTCCTAAAAACGAAATGCATTGCATGGGTGCGTCATAATTTCTACAGTGACGTCATCATCATCATTATCATCAGCCTATAGCAGTCCACTGCTGGACAAAGACCTCTCCAATTCTCGGCAACTCTCATCCAGCTGCTACCAGCCACCCTGCAAAGTTCGTCGCTCCACCTAGCCTGATGGCGTCCTACCTTACGTTTGCCGATTCGCGGTCTCCACTCAAGAACACGTCTACCCCAACGGTCATCGGTTCTACGGCTAATATGGCCGGCCCATTGCTACTTCAGCTTGCTTAATCTGTAAGCTCTAGCGACAACTTTGGTTCTCTGCCGAATCAACTCGTTCTGGATTTGATCTCTCAGTGACGTGTGTGACGAATTTATTTTGGTGGTTCAGTGTCATTACAGATACTGAACAAAAAAATTAAAACAAATAAAAAAAAAACAAATCACATCTCCATTATTTGTTCAATACGTTTTTTTGGGTTCTACTTGAAATCAGCAAAATATGGATACAATCTATTCGTAATAATATCAATGGGCGAGCGCATAGCTGATAGGTATTCACTACTGCATTCCGATTCACTGACCGCACTGCCGGCGCGTTGCGCGACGAGTATACATTATACCAGTTTCAAAATAAACATCTTTCATAGACGATAACTTCGTTTTATTTTGTACTAAGACATTATCAAAATAAGATATTGGTGTATAATAAAACACGTTTAAGTTTAATTTGTCAAAATTTGCACACTGATAAAAAAAAAACATGTATAATTGAGTTTGTCATTTTTTTTACCTATATAACTTACGAGCCATGTGTCGTAAGAGGCGACTAAAGCATTATAATATAAATAGGTAATAAGAAATGAACTGTTTCTTTTTAACACAGTAGCCGATCAATGGGTGGCCTACCAACAGTATATATTATATGATTTTGATTATAATAGAACACTTTAATATCTACTTAAATGACACTAGTCTTTTTTAAAAACTTTTAAAGGTGACTGAGAAAATAATAGACTTATAAGCGACTTCAAATAAAAATTGACATGCGAACTACGCATCAAAGACTTGACGTCAGAAAAATCCTGTATTGCGCAAGCAGTGTTTACCGCGCGACTGGCATATACACAAGATCCCAAAAAGACATTAACAGTCGGCAGTTCCCCACCAGACACGATATCCGTCTGGTCAGACGATCTTCCCATTTCTACAGAGGATGAGTAAACTTTACACCATGTTTCTCATAACTCTATAAGTCTTTTATCGCTCCATTACTTTAACCTACAAATTAAACTGAGTTATAATGGTCATAATCTCTGACTTTTTATTGTTCCTCATACCGCTTTTATTGTTTTTTCACCGAATTCTTGTTGTTCATATTTTGTGCTAAAATCATATCGCTACCAACCAACACAAGATAATTAGTCCCTATGTAAACAATTTTAACACCAAAGGTCAATATCACTTCAAGAATCATCTCCAGCTTTAGTCAAAGCGCCTGTCCCTACAGAGTAATCACTCAACTTAAGGCGATTGACAAGTTTTAATGTATGAAAATCCTCTTATATTAATTTCCGTCTTATCCCTTATCTACGAACTAATCTCATACTTGTTCGACTTGACACGACATTCGTTCCCATCAGCCATTGGTCTCTGAAACTTGGTACATTAATCTTGCGGAGTCGATTCAAATTTATCTTTGTTTTAGCAAGTTTCCAAAATAAATTTAGCTCCCCCACCAACTCCATTGAAAATGCGAGTTACTTCCAATTTAGAAAAAGGTAGACGGGCGACTTGTGCAATCTAAGTTTTTTTTTGTAAAGAGTTTGACGAAGTTTTTTTGTTTTAAAGTAGGAGCCAGCTGAACCATTTGGGGGATAATGCGTTTTAGTAACGGTTTTAAAGGATTGTGAGAAACACATTTGTTTTTCAAACTTATTGACATTTTTATTACCAACGCCACATTCAAAATCGGATGGACTTTTCGGCACTAAAATATTTAAGCTGAGACTAATATATGTTGCAGCATTATTCCTGTCACTGTCGCACACCTTTCAAGTGCAAAGTAAAGACGGAAACATAAATAAATAAAAAAATAAAAATGGCCTTTATTTCCTCTGACAACATTACATTAATACTTTATTATCAATTTATCAGCTTTAAATATATACACGTAAGACTGATAAAGTTTCTGGTCAGTAAAAATGTTAAAGATAAGTGTAACAAAGAGTATGGTAAGTTATTTCCCACCTGTAAAATTATGCTGATAGATAAAAAAGTGGATTATTTGGTAGGTCTGGAATATTATTATAATGAGGAATATAAAGTTAATGTTAAAAACAAGTACAACACACGTAGGGTTAGAAGAACAGACTGGTACAACCACAGATAACAAATTATTATGGTAAGAGAATATCGAAGTATTTGGTACCTATAGTTTTTAATAAAATAGATTTATTAAGAGAAAAAGAAAAAAATTGTATAGGATCACTTAAAACAAAACTGAAAAACTTTTTACAGGATAGCAAACAGAACTAAATACATTGTATAAGAATAAACCATAACAGTATAATATATAAGTAGTGGCTATGCACGTAAGGTGGTTCCTTGTTATGAAAAAGAGCGCCTCTCGCCATCAAACGTAAAAGTTTGGCGAGTTTAGAATTAAGTAACACCTCTGTATTATAATTACTTTAAAAAAAAGCCACTAGGTCAGGCTGTCTTGCGACATAGGCCTCCTCTATTTCCCTCCACTTACTTCTGTCCCAAGCTGTTCTTCGCCAACCTTTTGGCAGATCATCCTCTCAACTTTTAACCTGTCTTCTTCTACGTCTTTTTTTCTTTCCTCGGGTACCATTCCGTGTCATTTTTAGTCCATTTTTATCTTCATCATCAGTTTTCGGTCTCATAAAATGGCCTATCTATTTCTTTTTTAGTGTTTTTGTTTTTATTCTATCGTCTGCCACTTTAGTGATCTTCCTAATTTATGTAGCTTTTCATTTCTCTTGCAATCTCAGATTCATCATGCTCCTCTCCATTCCTCTTAAACATACACAAAGTTTTTTTTTTGTTATAATAGCCAGGTCTGGCAGCAGAACGTCAGACATGGAAGAATGCAGTACAACTACCGCATTCTTCCATGTCTGACGTTCAGCTTCCTTTTTCTGAAACAGGTACAGTTTTATTTTCCATTATTTCTTTAAGATACCAGTATTTTTGCCAAGTGTTATTTATTCTTCTGTTCACTTCTTGAGCCGAAAGATCCCTTAAAGCTTCAAAGAATTCTTTCCCAGATACATATATATACTCGATTACATATTCGATCTCTTCTTCTTCCACTTCTATCTTGACTCCTGTCCTATTTATCATCAATTTGATTTTGCACGTATTCATTGAAAGCACTGTTTTTTTTTATGTTTTCGATGCTAGTTGTTGTAGCATGATTTGAAGTGCAGAGTCCTCTTCAAAAAGAAAGAGATAGTCTGTGAATCTAAGGTGGTGTTAGCTTTTATCGTTCACAAAGACAAATTTATCCCAGTTCAACCGTCCAAAAACGTTTTCCAGAACAGCATTGAATATTATTGGTGACAGCGGGTCTCCTTGTCTAACACCTCTCTGAATTTGAAATTGATGGAATGATAGGAACAGAATCTATGCCAAAGAACGTAGTAAGTAAAACTGCGGTCTCATGGTCGCTTTCATACAGGCCAGATTGCGCCAAGCCAAGCCGACAGGCCGTGGGAACCGTCGCATCTGAGGAGGCCTCTGGTGGCCTGTCGTTGCTCGTTTGATCCGCGGTCGCGTTTCTACTGTTTTTTTTTGCAAATGTTGACCACTGAAAAAACCGCAGCCGCTGCATATGCAGCCATACGCTCCGTATCATTTGACATGTTAGAATAGCGGCTAACAGGCCTTACCAGGCCGACACACGTCGTGGGAATGATTGACATGGGCCGCGACAGGCCATGACAGGCATGTCAATGTCTGACACAGCCTGTCAGTTAACGGGCTGTGGGACTGCCCCTAATATTTACGGATCTCGGACCAACTGTTAAGTTTTAGTACCAAAATGCTTAGTGTTAGGTCCTAATACTCTAGTATAACCTAAATAAGAAAGAGATTTGGGTTCTGCCCTATTCCTGGGCAAATACCTCGTCTTTTTCCATAAAACCTGTATATATTTATAACTATCTTTTCCCGCGGCTTCACCCGCATTATTACCGGGATAAAAAGTATATTATGTGTTAATCTAGGTTATATGATTGAGTAACAAACTTCCAAACATACAAACTTACAAATTTATAATATTAGTGGGATTACTAAGTTTCAATAAAATAAAACAAAAAATAAAAAAAGTGTCGGTCTCCCGTCTGTATGTATCTCTTTTATGCCGTCCTAACGTAAAAATTGACAAGTTCGTGAAATATGATATCCAAAATTTCCGTCAGTCGTTAATGCTTTCATTATAAATGACTTTTTCTTGAGTTTTATACGATTAATTTCTTCGATATTCTGTCATCCGCTAAGTGGCAAGGTTTGAATTGATGATGTGATAAAAGAGATCTGCGTATTGTGTTTTTGTGAGAAGAAATCTGCCGATCTGTTAAATTCAAACTCAAACTCAAAGAATTTATTTCAAATAAACCAATACAAAACAGGCACTCAGTCAGAAAGATGAAGATAGTTGCCCATTCCAAAGCGTAGTTAGTTCCTATGGAGAAGAACGGGCAAGAAACTCCACGGACACTCTTTTAAAACAAAATATTGTTTGTGATACCGTTGATATCTCACCGTGAAAACTAACGTGAAGTGAGTTTGAAGTGAGCTGTCATTCCACCTGATAGATGCTTGGGATTGACGTTAGTGACTGCTTACTTCAAACTCAGTTCTCACGGCGAGTTTCTACATCATCGATCATTGCGGCCGTTGTGTGATGGCTACAGCTCTTCTATGAAACCGTACTTAAACCCCATAGTGCCTATGCGTATCGTCCTTTGCTATTGTATCTTTTTCCTTTTCGAAGTATCACAGTTGATGATACTTTATTCACATTAGAACCTAGCGTATAAGCGTAAAATAGCGTAGCGTAGCGCATATGTGTTAAATAAATAAATAAATAAGCTAATAAGTCATCATTTCAGCCGAAAGCCGTCCACTGCTGGATATAGGCCTCCCCCAAGTACCGCCACTTCGACAGGTTCTGTGCTTCCCACATCCAGCGGATTCCTGCGGCCTTCACAAGGTCATCGGTCCACCTTGTGGGAGGCCTTCCAACACTACGTCTTCCGGTACGCGGTTGCCACTCCAGAACTTTTTGGCCCCATCGGCCATCTGTTCTGCGATCAATGGCCCTGCTCATTATCACCTAAGCTAATAAGTATCTTAAGGTTCCGTTCAAGGTCGCTGTTTCTAATGTACCGGGGAGTGTTGCCTTTGTTTTGATTCAAAATATTAATGGTCAATGAAAAGATAAAAGCTAAATCAAATTATACGACAAAGTGAATTTAAAACCAGTCAATACTAACGACAGAAACAGAAATAATTTCCTTTAAAAATTTTCCCATCGAATGCATTTCTATTTAGTTTGACGCCGATAAAGTTTTTATACTATTAAAGACTTGGTCTGGCCTGCCAGCAACATTTGCTCTCTGTTTTCCGAATCATTGGGATTCTATTTAAAAGTTGTGGCATTTAAAAGTAGAAAACCGAACTTTCTGCAATGTTTGTTAAAGTTTGTGGGCGTAACCACACTTAAATTGTTAGTCGTGGTGGAAGAAAATACTTTATTATTTCATTTTATTGGTCAAGTTGCGCTTATATAAATGAGTGAGTAGTATAGCATTCTTTCTCTGCCGTTCCTTGTTCTATGTTACTTTATTATTAAAAGCCTGTGATGTTACACTGCAAGGCACATGCCTCCCCACTCTCTTTCCACTTCTCTCTGCTTAAAGCTGCTAAGGACTAGTTCTTGTTAAAGGAGTCCAGCTCATCCTGCCATCTCCATCTGGGTCTGCCATGATGTCGCTTGCCATTAAGAGGGACCCATTGGGTCGTAAGTTTGGCCCATTGGTCGTCTGACATGCGGCAGATTTTTTGTTTAATACATTCGACTAGTTATGCACTATCGGTGTTCCTGGTATCCCGGGATTTTATTTTATTTTAAGAAGACGCTTCCATACTTTCATAGTAAAAATTAACTTTAGGTAAATATGCGTCCGAATAGCTGATCTCTAATAATGCAATTGTCAGTTTAACGACTGTCATAGTTTTGACTCAGGTCAAAATGTTTGAATGCAGATAATCGTCAGTCACAACTGGATTAGAATGTTCGATAAGGTAGACTATCATACAAGATAAGTTATCAGTAATAAAACACATTTGCATTATTTATTCAATACTTTTTTTTTGGTCTTACTTGAAATCATCAAAATATGGATACAATCTATTCGTAATAATATAAATGAGTGAGCGCACAGCTGATAGGTACCTACTACTGCGTTCCACTTTACTGACCGAGCCGCCGACGCATTGCGCGACGAGTATCCATTATACCAGTTTCAAAATAAACATCTTTCGTTAAAGATAACTTTATTTTTTTATACTAATACATAATATCGAATTATGAAATAGGTGTTTAATAAAACACGTTTAAGTTTCATTTGTCAAAATTTGAGCACTGATTAAAAACTTTTCCTATATAGTATTAATTACTCGACTACATACATACATAAACTCACGCCTTTTTCCCATGGAAGTAGGCAGAAACTATAGAGCGCCACCTGCTACGCTCCTTCCTCCTTCGCTTATGCTCCTTCATCCTTTTGCTTCGTTTACATTCATACATCTGGTCATACATGCACGCCGGTAACATATATTACTACATTATATTGATACATTACTCGACTTAGTATGGTTAAACAGACCTATGCTATAAAAGATCATGCGTTCAACGTCTACGCATGATATTTTATAGCATAGGCCTTGCATTACCTCTAGGTAATGAAACCATGAAAACTTAAAAGACGAAGTTATGGGAATCATCGCAAAGGAAATAAAGAACATATCATTAGGCCTTGTTTCCCCGAATTGTGGGGCAGAAATGTACATAGACTACATCCACATTCCAACAGTTATTTTTAAGCCCCATGTAATTGGGGGCAAGCTTATTGCCAACCGGTAACAAAAACAGACTCCGGACTGCTACTGAGAAATTTCTGATGGAAAAACCCAATAACATATGATAATTATGTAGAAATTTACGAAGATTCGACATAAGTTAATATTCCTGGTAATATCGTTCTGCTGGTACCAAACACCGTACAGATCAGAAAGATAACGAAGACTCATTGCCATATTGCAAAACAGACATCTTCAGTTATTTAAATTTAATTTAACAGTTCTTTTACTTGAAATCCAAACAAGTACTAAGCTACCTTTCACCCCAGAAAATGAGAAATCTTTATCAAGAGAGAAGCCGCGGGCGCAGCTAGTAAATTATAAATGTATGTTCAAATTGGATGCCGGTCCGGTCTTTCGTCTCGGAGTTATAATGCAATGAAATTTCTCCAGCGTTCAACTTCAGTAATGATATGCACTCTACTTCGTTATTTCCATACGTGTGCTAACTTTGTTTGTTCAGTGCAAATTTTATGAAATTTTTGAATATTCCACACGTGTTTAAGTTTTTATAAGAGATTCTTTGTGAATTCGATTTAAACTTGACCTGTACATTGAGTTTTGGATGTTCAGTTTTGAGTACCCACGAAGTGTCCTACATCACAATACTGAGATAGCTTGAATTACAGCCTGATTTACACGGTGTGATTTATAACATAAGTTGAAGCAACAGCAACGCGCAGTAGCTTCTTACTGCTCATCACATTGTTTATCTGTCCCTTTCACACACAATGTTGGATGAATTCCTGCGAGAAAATAGTACATTACTTACCAAGGGCTGTAAAAGAAAGAAATAACCGAAATCGCAAGTATTTGTGACCCGAGCCGCAGGCGAGAGTTGTAAATATGCGATAGATGACTGAACTAGACGGAACTCTTTATTTTCTAAAACACCCTACTTATATATAAATTAACCATGTTAAACTTATGCACTAGCCCATTATTATTTACGCTAATTCGACCAATAGCGATGCACCGTAGGGCGAGCCGCGCGCGGGGCGCGGGGTGTTGTTTGCACACGGCACTATTCGCCGTGAAGGCATTAATAGGATTCGCGCGCCAAGCGCGGTCCTTTTCATCGAGCGCCGTCGTCGAGTGCAGACAGAGGACTGCCTGCCTGCTTTGCTTGCTTGCTCTACTAGCACTTACAAACCGCTTCTTTCGAAGCGAATATCCTGTTTCTTATTGTGTCCATTATTACTCGTCTTTTTCAAGATGATTGCTTTCACTGTTTCTTTACGGTTTGTCAAACACGTGGTGAGGTAACTGGTTCGGTGGTACGTGGTTACTTGTTCGGTGGTATGTGGTATGCTTCGGTGGTATGTGCTTATGGTAGCTGATTTCCTGGTGACTGACAGGTACTGTGTCACTACAGCTCTAATGGGTAGTTTTTTGAGTTGCCATAACCTAACTATAAGACCTACTGTATCACAAAAACCGGCCAAGTGCGAGTCTGACTCGCGCACGAAGGGTTCCGTACCATTATCTATAAAAACGGCAAAAAAATCATGTCTGTTGTATGGGAGCCTCACTTGAATATTTATTTTATTCTGTTTTTTAGTATTTGTTGTCATAACGGCAACAGAAATACATCATCTGTGAAAATGTCAACTGTCTAACTATCATGGTATATGAGATACAGCCTGGTGATAGACGGACAGACGTACAGCGGAGTCTTAGTAATAGGGTCCCGTTTTACCCTTTGGGTACAGAACCCTAAAAATCACACTAATAAATGACTTTGACTTTGAAATAGCATACATTTTGACCATGCCCACAAACAAGTTCGAGCCATCGACTAGCTTCACCTTAATGCCACTTCTAGACCAAATTAATCTCATCTACCAAAAAAAGAATACCTCTCTCTTTTAAGTAGCTGAAATAGAAATAGACATTAAATACTGTCTAGTCTTTGATGTCGTAATGTGAAATTAGAGAGCTCTTTGGCGTTTTAAATGACGCTTTTTAACATTAGTATTAACTTTGATGCTCTCTCGATCTTTTAAGAAGTCAGAAGGCCTATTCTCGTTATTTCAAAACGTCGTAATAATTGGTTTTGAGGTTTTTCTTATAAAGATTTAGGCTGAGATTAGGATTTGAACGTTTTTATAAATACGGGAATGGCCCCTCGAGCCGAGTTATTTTTGACTTTGTAGTATTTTTTTGGAAGTCGATCGTTTTAAGGGTTTCGTACCAAAATGGTAAAAAGGAACCCTTATAGCACGACTCAGTCTGTATGTCCGTCTGTTACAGCTGGATATCACAAGAACTACTAATGCTAACTTGAAATTTGCAATAGTTTTAGATGACGTTTGCCCAACTATTTTGCTAAAAAGTAAGTTTTTTTTTTTTTGTAACAGGGACAGAACTGGGGTCTTAAATATTCAAAATCGGGCTACTAGGGTATGTGGGATATCATAAGAAAGAGCGCTATTTGCTCATTCTCAAAAAAAAAAAACTTTTTTTATGCCGCATAGTTTTAAGAAGAAAGAAAGAAAGAAAAATAGGTTTATTTTTCACAGAAACACGTGCATACATAACGATAATTAACTTGAGTAGGAGGTATACAGAAAAATAAAAAATAAACAAAATAGATCTACATTCCAATCACGAGCACAAAACAAAATAGTCGGCAGCTGCACTTCATGACTGTGACAAGAAGGCTTCCACTCAGCATGATGCTGTGCTATGAGGGACCCACAGCACAGGGCTGATTTTCAGTGGTTACCCGGAAAAGACATACGGAAACCAAGTCAGGTTTAAAGAAATTAACATAAATAGGCAACTAGATAAAATAAAATAAACAGTACTCGGAATATAATCTAACTATACAACCAGATATATAAATAAATATTATTAGATTTAAAAAAAAATACAGAAAATAATCCGCAGGCATTACGCGCGTATAGAAATAAAAACATAAAGTAGGTATCCACTAAAACATACTATTACGCAAGAATTATAATTTCGACTTTGACTTTTTTTTGTAAAATGTTGTTCATTTTTAATTATTTTGTTGCGGCACCTACCCCACACAAATTCGATGCTGATTCTCATTTAAAGTGTGTCCGTCACGTTCAAATTATTGATTACCACAGTGTAATTTTATAACAAAATATTCACGCAAAATTAAATATTCTGTCAAGTATCACAATATCCAATCGAATAGTAAATGAATTCCGATAGGGAATTGATTTATAACAGGCTTTAATCTAATTCCGTAGGTTAGTGGAGCTACGAAGGGTTGAAGCGGCATTTAATTCGGAATTATGTTACATAAACTCACGCTTTTTCCCCATTGGGGTAGTTCGTAAATTTGGTCAGTGGCGTCATAAAAGGGCGGGCTGTCTCAAAAAGTAAAAAGGGTACCTTTTTAACCGGACTGCGGCGAAACTCCAAAGGAAAGGATTTTTGTTTACAAAATAGCGTACTGACATGCCAGGTTAAGTTTCCATTGTAATTTTACTACGAAAATGTAAGAGCGAGCGAGGCGAGCTAGAAAGGAGATTGTTCTGCATCCATACATCGTTCGCCCCAGAACCAACAGCAAAGGAAAATTACTTTGTGTGTTCTAAATTACAAGTATATGCCCATGAAGACAAAGTTTAATGACTTGTTTAATAACTTGCAGAAACGATTGATTTTAAAAGAAAACAAAGATTTTGAGGTTATATTTAGTAAGAAACAATCCTTTCAATACTTCGAAATACATGCTAATAAATGCATATCACTGTTATTTCTATTGCCTGTATATTGTTAGTTAAGCTAAGAGAATCAGAAAAAAACATTTAAGTACTTACCTAAGTACCTATTAGGTATTTGGTAAATATTTCAGTTTTTGTATTAAAATAGGTGGGTAAATAAGTATTTATTTATTTAACTTCAATGCAAACGACTTTCTCCTAATGTTTTTAATTATATTTATTTATACCTAGGTAGGAAGTCATATTACCTCATGTATGTTAGTCATGTTATTGAAAGATTGGACATCACTAATTGTCATGTCTAATCTAATTGTCAAAGATGGCGGCAATATTTTATGTGATGTCGATAGTCGCTCTTTTAAATTGTTCGTTATTGAACGCAGAACGTCCGTTTCATACAGATATTCGCAATTAGTCTAATAAAATATATTTATAATTATTATGTAGGTCAGATGTGTGTTGGTCCTGGGGCCATTTCTGACAATGTCCTTTGACTCTGACTCGGATACTAGGTTATGCTGTTGTTGTGCTACTACTAAGAAAATGAAAGAGCGAGCAAATCAAGCTCAACAGTTGGAACATCCGGACTGGGATATTATGTTAAGGTGTCATTGTGATTTTAATAAGAGAATATAAGAGCGAGCGGAGCGAGCTCGAACGTTGGAGCACCCTGACTTGGGTAGTTTAAATTTTCTGTGTGATTTTACTTAATTAATGCAAGCCTTTGTAAGCCATTAACAAATGACGTTAACATTCATATTTTCAGCTCTTATCAATAATCTTTATTTTTTTTTGCTAAAACACTTTGTTTCGGGGACCCCTGTAGCTTAGGGGCCCAGTATCATTGATACTAACTACTTCCCTGCATTTGATCATACACTCACGTCGGTTGCAAATACTAAGAACTTGGCCTTTCTGGAGAACGTCACCAATAAGGTCACTATATTATGTCCTTCTAGGGCGTGCCCTCCAGGCTCCACTCAAATTTGCCTAGTAAGTACCTTTTGTTTGTTATTGTGTGGTTTTTGCTTGTGAGATTAGGGCGTAACCCTGTTTATTGTATTGGAATATTGGCTAGCCATGCATGCAAGGTTAAATTTCAACACTATACATAATAATATACATTACTAACTTATATGTTTGATGTAGATTAAGTTCCATAAGGTGTAATTCAGTTTCATAATTTAAAACATAATGTAAAGATCTCTGCATAGAATACCGTTTTGTGCCACGGAGGGTAAATCGTGTATCATTTTCCACTGTACGTTAAACAAGCAATGCTTGCTTAAAGAAAAGACCCTACAAAGTGATTATACTTCAGTAAGATTGATGGCGCTCTCTGAGCAGTCAGAACCATACTATCCTTGATGACTGACTCGTCCTTAGTTTCATACTTATGTAATTACTAGCTGCTGTCTGCGGCTTCGCCCGCGTTGCTTTTTCTAAAATAAAAGTAACCTAAGTCACTTCTTATAACATCAGCTATCTGCCAAAGAAATTCCCTTCAAAATCGGTTCAACCGTTTCGGAGATTAGCCGGAACAAAAAGACAAACAGATATACCGACAGAGAGACATAATTTTTAAAAACTCTATATCATTCAAATGCATTTAGTAAAAAGCTGTTATTTTGATATTACAAACAGACACAAGCTATAGTATAAACTCTTCTACACTACTCTACCCTACCCTACCCAGCGGGGTAGCGACCCTACCTACCTACCTATCTACCTACCCACCTATCTACCTAACCTACCCTTTTTTTTTTTTTTTTTTTTTGACGCTGAGAAATGCATTACGCATGCCCGCTCGTCGGGGGCCGAGACTGGGCATGTGGGACTCCCTGCCAAAATGGCAGTATACCCACTAAAACTCAGCGGAGTTCCCTCATCGCCTTGATGGGAGGGTCATGGGAAACCGGCTTAGCCTTTACATCCACAACCCTCCCGGCGCATGCCCGCCTAGCTGGCGGGCCCCGCATGCCCCCCCGGGAGGGGGGGGATACGGGAATGGCCGGGAACACTTGGCCATTCCCGTCCGACACTGGTGGAGGCCTGTGCAATACAGGCAAGGGTGCCCCCGCACCCGTTGCCTGCTGGCCTCCACCTGGGAGTAACCTCCCATCACCCCAGGGACCAGACCAGCACAGTAGCGCCCCTGATCTCCCCGCGACGGGTCAGATAATTGGCCCCGCCGCCTACCACTTTTCGGCCGCAGAGGATAGGGAGAGCGGCCAACGCAATACCGACACTCCTCTTCCTCTGCGGCCCCACCGCGTCCGCCATCATACGGTGGCGACCCCGTCAAGGCCGCGGAAGGTAGGGAGAACGGCGCACCTCAATACCGGCACTCCTCTCCCGCCGCGGCCTCCCGCCCTCAGCCGCGATGCCGCCCATTCGACATCACGGCCCGCCTCAGTTGCGATGTCGCCGAAGCGGCACCGCAACCTACGGCCGCTACGTCGTCGGCTTATCCGCAAAAGCCCTGACGAGCGGCCCCCTCGTCGGGTTCCTCTTAGCTTCACCGTGACCCTCAAAGCCACGGCTACTGAGCCCCCCCGCCTCGACAATGCGGGAACCCACCGGGGGGGTACCTAACCTACCCTTTTTTTTTTGACGCTGAGAAATGCATTACGCATGCCCGCTCGTCGGGGGCCGAGACGGGGTATGTGAGACTCCCTGCCAAAATGGCAGTATACCCACTAAAACTCAGCGGAGTTCCCTCATCGCCTTGATGGGAGGGTCGTGGGAAACCGGCTCAGCCTTTACATCCACAACCCTCCCGGCGCATGCCCGCCTAGCTGGCGGGCCCCGCATGCCCCCCCGGCTGGGGGGGATACGGGAATGGCCGGGAACACCTGGCCATTCCCGTCCGACACTGGTGGAGGCCTGTGCAATACAGGCAAGGGTGCCCCCGCACCCGTTGCCTGCTGGCCTCCACCTGGGAGTAACCCCCTATCACCCCAGGGACCAGACCAGCACAGGGGCACCAGACGACCTCGCGTCCAGGCGCCCCTGGTCCCTTCGCGACGGGTCAGATGATTGGCCCCGCCGCCTACCACTTTTCGGCCGCAGAGGATAGGGAGAGCGGCCAACGCAATACCGACACTCCTCTTCCTCTGCGGCCCCACCGCGTCCGCCATCATACGGTGGCGACCCCGTCAAGGCCGCGGAAGGTAGGGAGAACGGGGCACCTCAATACCGGCACTCCTCTCCCGCCGCGGCCTCCCGCCCTCAGCCGCGATGCCGCCCATTCAACATCACGGCCCGCCTCAGTTGCGATGTCGCCGAAGCGGCACCGCAACCTACGACCGCTACGTCGTCGGCTTATCCGCAAAAGCCCTGACGAGCGGCCCCCTCCTTGGGTTCCTCTTTGCTTCACCGTGACCCTCCAAGCCACGGCTACTGAGCCCCCCCGCCTCGACAATGCGGGAACCCACCGGGGGGGTACCTAACCTACCCTACCCTATCCTACCCTACACTACCCTACCTACCGACCCTACCCTGCCCTACCCTACGCTACCTACCTACCTAAAACTAAAAAAAATAGATAATTTAAAAATAGATTCTCAGACCTACTCAATATGCATATAAAATTTCATAAAAATCGGTCAAGCCGTTTCGGAGGAGTATGGTAACTAACATTGTGACACGAGAATTTTATATAAAGACTAGCTTCTGCCCGCGGCTTCGCCCGCGTGGATGTCGAAAAATAGCCGACGGGAACGTACGGCTTATTCCACAAATCCCCCCTGATAAATCCCCCTTAGGAGGAAAAGTGGAATATATAAAAACCAGTCTAGAATTCACCACTGATAATCCGGCTTATTTCACTAATCCCCCCAGAGAATCCCCCTCAGTGGGGAAAACTGAACCCTAATGTAAAAAAAATCACTTTCAGGGGATCTTGGGGTTTCTTTTTTTTTCAATTCTAGTTTTCCCCGCTAAGCGGGATTATCAGGGGTGAATTCTAGACTGTTTTTTATAGATTCCACTTTTCCTCCTAAGGGGGATTTTCAGGGGGGATTTGTGGAATACGCCGAACGTACTACCGGGATTAAAAAATAACCTATATGTTAATCCAGGTTATAAACTATCTGTGTACCAAATATCATATAAATTTGTCCATCCGTTTTTGTGCAAACTGGAACATACATACAAACAAACAGACCAAAATTCTAAAAACTATATTTTCGGCATCAGATTCGAATATTCAATGTAAGGTTTGACTTCGTTACTATTTTATTTTACTTCGTCTGCGTACAGTATAAATTCTTTTTTCTAGATAATTATGAATTATTATAACAATAACAGTATAGAGCTTTGTTCATGGCTAATTGTCCTCCACTACGTGTGATATTTGAGAAATACTGTAAAGAAATACCTACTGTAAAGGACCAGTATCCACCTGGTTAAGCTACACTTGCCGCAGTTGGTCTGTGGATGGGTGACCATCTTTACATACAGAGACCCGTCCGCGCCTCGGAAAGCACGTTAAGCTGTTGATCCCGGATGTCATTCATGGATCTTTGACAGTCGTTACGTGAAATCAGAAGCCCGAAACTCTTACAACCATTTTTACCAAGGGGTATCGTATTACCCAGTAACTGCGTTGTGGAGGTCAGATAGACAGTCGCTGCATGTAAAATACTGTAAAGCTAGAAACAGTACACGTGTAGGTACTTATATTATTTTTACTTGAATACAAAATTTAGCGAATGAACTGCTTCAATACAAAACTACATCCCCCTTTTCAGAACCTTGTGGGTTGAAAATAAACAATGAAGCAACGATTTACGTTGTATTAGTTTCCAACCATAAGCCGAAATATTAGTGATTTTTACTTAAAAAATAAAGAACTTGAATTAATAACCAAATTTCATCGCCCTTTTTTCCCTTAAAGGTTGAAATTCTAACAACACCGTTGCTTTAGCTTCCAACCATAAGCCTAGATAGTAAATTCTGTGATTTTTCTTCGAAAATTAAGGACTTTTCAACTTCATCCCCCTTTTTAACCCTTCGAGGGTGGAATTATCAAAAACGCTGAAACACTTATACATTAATTTTAAATCGTCAGCCTAATCACAATATTTGAAGATCCTAAATTCAAAACTGACGGACTTTTATAGAAACTTTCATCCAATACTTTATCCCCTTAGGAGTGAAATTTATAAAAATCCTTTCTTTGTGCACTCCTAGACCTCCTAAGGAAGCTATGTGCCAAATTTGGAATCTCTAGACCCAGCGGTTTAGGCTGTGCGTTGTTATATCAGTCAGTCAGTCAGGACTTTGAATTTTATATAAATATAGACATAGAGATAGCTTTTGCCCGCGGCTTCGCCCACGTGAATGTCGGAAAAAATCCAACGGGAACGTACTACCGCAAATGAAAGTACCCTATGACCGGGATTAAAAATACTTTTGAGTAATTCAAAAACTTAAAAATAAAAACTTTTGAGTTATTCAAGGCACGTAGTTAAAAACCCCCCTAAAATTTAATTACCCCTCATTCCCCTGTTTGGGATCAATTCTCGAAAACCCCATATACTCGTAATCCTTTTTTTTTTCTTTGAAAAGAATAAGCACCTTAAGACCCATGACCATGTTTTGAAAAACGAATTATGACAAATTTGTGTTTTATGTATTAAGAACGTATTTGTGTTGAGTTTCAAATTTATGAATTAAAAAAAAAAAGATTTTTCAAACAATCTAAATCTCCCCCATTTCACCCCTTTAAAGCCCTTCTTAGAGTCTACAATGTATGGAATGGAAATTTATTCTGAAATAGATCACTCCGTTAAGGTTTTTTTTTTCATACAATCTATGACATCCCCCAATCCCCCCTTGTGCCAAGTTTAACCACTTTACGGGTTGAATTTTCAAAAATCCGTTCTTAGCGGATGCCTGCGTCACAATAAATATCTGTTTGCCAAATTTCAGCGAAATCCGTTCAGTGGTTTGAGCTATATGTGTTGATATTCATCAGTTTTTCCATACAAACTTTGACACCCCCTTTATGGGGTAGTTTAAAAAAAATATTGAAATAATCAAACTTTTTTATTTAATAAGATACGCATTCGTGCCAAGTTTCAAGTTCATAAACTCAAGGAATAAGATTTTTCAAACAAACGAAATCTCCCCTTCTTAAAGGATGAATTTTCAAAAATACTTTCTTAGCTGACGTGTTCTAATCTATATCCTAATATAATCTAACCTAATCTAACTTTACTATCTACTGAATTGTATATATATAGATTGTTGGCTGCATTTGCTAAAAATTAAGTTTTAGTAACAGAAACGAATCGCTGTAAATCCGACTCCACGTAGAGTGCACCACGTGCCCTACCCCTAGAGTGTAATTTAGAATCGCGTAGGCGCGGAGGGGCGAGGCGGCCCGTGAGTTAAGGAGCAGGTGGTTGTAACGCTTGCCGCCGCGGCTGAGGCTGGCCGGCGAAGCCGGCCAGCAAGACGAAGCTGCGGTGGTGAGCGTTAAACCATCTGCGACGATAAGCTCGCGTGGGATCGCCGGAGCCCCACAGCGCCGGAGCCGTGACAGAACCCATGCCTGCTGCATGTTGCATGCTCCCTTGTATGCTGCATGCTTGCTTGAATGCTCGCTTGCATGCTCGCTTGCATGCTGCATGCTTGCTGCATGCATAGTGTATGCTTGTTTGCATGCTTACAGGGAAATAAAAACTCCATGTTCACAATCAATTGTTTTATTGAATGATAATAGATACATCCAGTGCCGGAGCCGTGACAAAAGCCATGTTTTGGTAACAAAAACGAATCACTGTAAATCCGACTCCATGTAGCCTTGTATGTCCTACCCCTAGAGTGTAATTTAGAATCGCGTAGGTGCAGAGGGGCGAGGCGGCCCACGAGTTGAGGAGCAGGTGGTTGTAACGCTTGCCGCCGCGGCTGAGGATGGCCGGCGTAGCCGGCCAGCAAGACGAAGCTGCGGTGGTGAGCGTTAAACCATCTGCGACGATAAGCTCGCGTGGGACCGCCGGAGCTCCACAGCGCCGGAACCGTGACAGACACCATGCCTGCTGCATGTTGCATGCTCCCTTGCATGCTGCATGCTTGCTTGCATGCTCGCTTGCATGCTGCATGCTTGCTTGCTTGCTTGCTCATTGCATGCTGCATGCTTGCTGCATGCATAGTGTATGCTTGAAACTCCATGTACAACAATCAACTGTTTTATTGAGTGATAATAGATACATCCAGCGCCGGAGCCGTGACAAAAGCCATATTGCTTAAATTGCATCTTTACTATTTATGTATTGTATCAGTTGGATGAGCACTATCGCATTCTGTTAGTATCCTAATCTATATCGATTCTCCCGGAGAAGGGGATAGGGGGTTTCTCCGGGGGAGGGGCCCATGGCTAAATAATAACAGCCGCACAGGTCGATCGATCAGGTTAAGCTACACTTGCCGCGGTTGGTCTGTGGATGGGTGACCATCTTTACATACATAGACCTGTCCGTGCCTCGAAAAGCACGTTAAGCTGTTGATCTCGGCTGTCATTTATAGATCTTTGACAGTCGTTACGGGAAGTCAGAAGCCCGAAAGTTTGACAACCATTCTTACCAAGGGGTATTGTATTACCCAGTAACTGCGTTGTGGAGGTCAGTTAGGCAGTCGCTCCATGTAAAATACCGTAAATTTAGAAACAGTACACGTGTACTTATATTATTTTTACTTGAATACAAAATTTAGCGGATGAACAACTTCAACACAAAACTTCATCCCTTTTTTCAGGGTTGAAATAAAAAAATAAAAAACAATGATTTACGTTTTGTTAGTTTTCAACCATAAGCCGAAATATGAGTTATTTTAACTTAATAAATAAAGAATTTTAATTAAAAACAAAAAAAAAATCATCCCCCTTTTCATCCCCTTAAGGGTTGGAAATCCGACAACACGCTTTGGCTTCCAACCATAAGCCTAGATAGTAAAAATTTGTGTTTTTCTTCGAAAATTAAGGAACTTAACTTCATTCCCCTTTTTAACCCTTTGGGGGTGGAATTATCAAACACGCTGAGACACGTATAAATTAATTTTCAATCATCAGCCTGAACACAAAATTTGAAGATCCTAACTTCAAAACTGACGGACTTTCATACAAACTTTCATCCCCTATTTTATCCCCTTAGGGGTGGAATTTCCAAAAATCCTTTCTTAGTGCACCCCTAGACCTCATAAGGAACCCACGTGCCAAATTTGGAATCTATAGATCCAGCGGTTTGGGCTGTGCGTTGATATGTCAGTCAGTCAGTCAGTCAGTTTCTTCTTTTATATATTTAGATATACAAGGTGGAGACGTACAACAATAAATTAAAATGCGTATCATATTTATGCCGTTCTCAGTCTGCATACAAAAATATTCAATCAAACATGTACAATGGTTTATGCCCAAATACTCAAACGTTACTTAACTTTAAGTCGTTCTTATAAGTGTTTCTGTCGCTACAAAACAGTTTAAAGTGACAGAGACAGCATTAGACTTAGCGGCGACTTAAAATTGAATTGCGTTTGAGTATTCGGCAGTTAGTCACTTTAAGCTATTCAAAGATTAGCCAAATCCATAGAGGGCGGATTACTACTAATTAGTTTGTTTGAAAAAAAAAACACTTTTTTAATTTCGGTGCTAGGATTTATTAGATTGTTCTAAAATACTCTTATGCGTTAGTATTGCCAGTGTTTTTATTTATTGTCGTATTGTTGTCTCCACATTGTATGGACATAGTTTTCATCCTGAAATGAAAGAAGCAGTTTTCTTTTATTTTCCCCTGGTGTTTGACAAAACTCCCCATCACTCGTCCACCACCCTTCTATACATTACACCATCTACGTCTTTAGAGCTTGGATGGCGCAAATTCAGCGGTATAGTTAGCGCCCCGAGGGATTTCATTTAGCAAATTATAGACGCCTCAGTAGTGCTGCGTCTCTGGTAATTCTGTAGGCATTCGTGCTGTGTTGTTTAGGGTGCTTTGGTTGTGTGTTTATTTATAAAGATATCGTAATATTTTAGGAATATAGATAGATAGAATACTGTTTATTATGTACACCATAAAAATTACAGATATTAATGTAGAAATGTTACAAAGGGTGACACAATGGCAATATCCGAGGTAGCATTTTTATGTCATTATGTCGTCCTTTTACGGTACTGCTCGACGTAAGAGACGTCATGTCTTGACGTCGGAGAGTCCCATCAGTTGACGACAATTTGTCGATATGACGCTAAATCGACGTCACCAGGACGTTCCGTTGAGTAACAGACGTTAAAATGACGTTAGTGTGACGTACATAATCGACGAATAAACTACGGACCCTAAAATGACCTTGGGATGACGTATTTTTTTTGCCGCAGACGTCATTTTGCTACCTGGGATAACAGATATTTGGTCTTTTAAAGAGACTAAGTGTAAATTGCGAAGTTTTTTTTTAAACATTACCTATTTCAAATAGGATAGGTACTGAAACTTTAACCTATTAGTACTGTCTGTAGCAATAAAAACAGTAAAAACAATAAAAGCAATAACACAATAAAAACCGTAAAATAAACAGAAAGCGAATGGAGTTTCTAAAATCTTTTATACCTAAGTTTCCCGAATAGAATAAAATAAAATAAATACACTAGCGACTCGCCCAGGCTTCGCACGATTGCAATTTTTTTTTTATACATAGTAATGTAGCCTATATTTATCTGGAATAATATATCTTTCAAGTAGTGAAAGATTTTTTTAAATGATCAATAGACCCTCCAAAAAAATAGGCGAGCTAGGATTGCAACAGATGGAAACTGTGCGAGTCTAAAAATGACCACATTTGACAGCAATGTAATGATAAAATGTTTCACAATCGTATCGCAATCGTATCAAAGTATGTATTACTCATAGATTCCAAAATCTAAACAGGTACTTTTTTGCACAGTTCACTGAACCCGAATAAAATCCATCCCAATTTAATGTCCTCTTCTTCAAAATGCTCGCTCAACCATACTTCGATTAATACCTCGGCATAGCGTTAAATATTATCAGGGAAGCAGACAATGACATAGAACAAAGAATGTATAGAAGGGAAGCCGTTCGTAACGATTTGTAATTGACGACTACAACGATTTTCTCGCTCAAGAAACATACAAAAGATTGTCTCGTTTAAGTAAACGAGATATATATTATTAATAGTTGATCGCACAGGTCTTTTTTAGGGTTTCGTAGCCAAATGTAGCACTTCATAGGTTACTGTAGCAGTATGTAGCTTACTGTAGCAGTACGTAGCTTACTGTTGCAGTTCGTAGCTTACTGTAGTAGTACGTAGCTTACTGTAGCACTTCATAGCTTACTGTAGCAGTATGCAGCTTACTTTAGAAGTACGTAGCTTACTGTAGCAATACGTAGCTTACTGTTGCAGTTTGTAGCTTACTGTAGCACTTCATAGCTTACTGTAGCAGTATATAGCATACTGTAGTAGTACGTAGCTTACTGTAGCAGTACGTAGCTTGCTGTAGTAGTACGTAGCTTACTGTAGCAATACGTAGCTTACTGTTGCAGTTTGTAGCTTACTGTAGCACTTCATAGCTTACTGTAGCAGTATATAGCATACTGTAGTAGTACGTACCTTACTGTAGCAGTACGCAGCTTGCTGTAGTAGTACGTAGCTTACTGTAGCAGTACGTAGCTTACTGTTGCAGTTTGTAGCTTACTGTAGCACTTCATAGCTTACTGTAGCAGTATGTAGCTTACTGTAGTAGTACGTAGCTTACTGTTGCAGTTCGTAGCTTACTGTAGCACTTCATAGCTTACTGTAGCAGTATGTAGCTTACTGTAGTAGTACGTAGCTTACTGTAGCAGTACGTAGCTTACTGTAGTAGTACGTAGCTTACTGTAGCACTTCATAGCTTACTGTAGCAGAATAAAGCATACTGTAGTAGTACGTAGCTTACTGTAGCAGTACGTAGCTTGCTGTAGTAGTACGTAGCTTACTGTAGCAGTACGTAGCTTACTGTTGCAGTTCGTAGCTTACTGTAGTAGTATGTAGCTTACTGTAGCAGTACGTAGCTTACTGTTGCAGTTCGTAGCTTATTGTAGTAGTACGTAGCTTACTGTAGCAGTACGTATGTAGCTTACTGTAGTAGTACGTAGCTTACTGTAGCAGTACGTAGCTTACTGTAGTAGTACGTAGCGTAGCATAAAATAGTATATTTTAGGACGTAACGTAACTGGTACGATAAGTAGTTGATTATTTTAGCGACATATTGCAAGCACAAACGAAAGTACACGATTTTCGCTTCTATACGGTTTTCTTGTTCTATGACAATGTCTGAAAATGCGTCTTCTCCGATTAATTTGCTGGCAACCCACGATTTGTCTACGTCACTCACTGATTGACGATGCTTTGCAACAGCGCTACTGATTCTGTGGTAGTTACATTTATTATGTACGACTTTGGGTTGTTATTTAGATCATTTGATGTTGGTTGGGAATTGACTTGTTCTTGTGGCACTGAGAACTCGATTGATGTGCTTACTTTAGTACTTTTTCCTACGCTACAAGAATGATGTTTTGTTCAGAAATATTATATTTATTTTATTTTATTGTGTTTGAGTGGCTTACAGCTATCAGTACAAAAGTAACAGTGAGGTAATCAACGACAAGCCATTTACAAGCCTCCACAGTTAGCAATAGACTATTGTTCGCACTAAGCGTTTTCAAACGTCTTTTATAATGCGCACAGCAAAGGAGTGGAACTCTCTGCCTGCGTCTGTGTTTCCGAACGCTTACAACCCTAATCTATTCAAAGTGAGAGTGAACAGGCTTCTTCTGGGTAAGCTCACTCCATCGTAGACTTTGTCTCTGTCATCCAGACCTAGACTAAAGTCAAGAGCAAACTCATAGTAGAATAAAAAAAAATAAAAAAAATCAAATTAATTAACAATTCATAAACTATAACACTAAGTTTAACATTGAATTAACAAATAAGTTAAGTCGCTGCATAGGCAAAGGTGCATGCGCAACCGCTATTAGAATGCATCGGAAACAATATTAGTGTTTAGATAAAACAGGTTGAAGTATACAAGACTAACAGCACTTCTACGTCCGCAGTTATAGCAAGATTATATGATTTCATGTCAAGATTCGGTCTTATTCACACTTTGGTTAGTGACAATGCTAGACGTAAATATCTGGTTTAGTTCATGTAAACATCTAAATAATAGAAATTAAAACATGAAACCTTCAGTGCCCTTCAGTGTCGGATAGCAGTTTGTTTATATCAATGAGAACTTCTTTGTTACTCTTGTCATTTTTAGGGTTCCGTAGTAAATAAGAAACCGTTATAGTTTAGCCATGTCCGTATGTCTGTCTGTCTGTCTGCGGCTTAGCTTAGAGACTCTTAGTACTAAAAAGCTGTAGTTTGGTATGGGCATACATATTAATCAAGCCAACAAAGTGGTAACATATATTAATAATCATGAAAAAAAAAATATACTTAGGGTACTACCTGTACACGCAAAGTGGGGATGATATTTTTTTTCTCGTCTATCCATGGTAAGGGGTATGGTTGGATAGGCCGATTAAAAATATTACGGGTTTCTGCAAACAATTTTTCGATTCAGAGATCCTTTTGCGTAATATTAAGCTTTGAAGTGCTAATTTATGTTAGAGTCAAGTGTACCCCCACCTCTGCCAGCTAAATGGTTGTATTTGGATACGTAAAAAAAGTCACAGCAGTAGTATATATAACAAAGTTAAAGAGAAAACTATCAAAGTTGAGTACGCTTTACAAGTTACCGAGTAATAGTCGACCAACTTACATTTGCAGTTGAAAAACACGCTCTCCGATACATTCTGTATGGGAGAACATGTTTTTCAACTACGATGTTAAGTTTGTTCTTGGGATAAATTTAGCCCACCTACGGAACCCTTTATTGTGCCTGGTCCGACACGCCCTTGACCGGTTTTTTTACTGTTCACAATACTTTACTAAGTAGATTTTTTATAAAAACCCAGTCTCTTATTACTCCCTCGACTACTTCGCTGGTTTAATGGTTGAGTGTTACAGCTGAGCATGAAGTACTGGGTTTTACCATCAGGAATTTCTTAGTAGCAGCCTGGAGTCTAGATTTGTGCCCGGTTTCTTTATTTGTTTCTTACTTTAATCAGTAAAGTTTTTAATTATCACGTAATTGCTTCCTAGTTACTCTGAAATCCAAGTCTAAAATCATAAAGAAATGTACTCGTCAATTTCAATTCACAACAATTTATTTTTTCATTTCTTATTTTTCAAAAAAAAAAAAAAACGGGCAGTCTGGGGACTGCCGATAGAAGTGAAAACTACATAAGTAACTTGTGAATTGTATCGTCGAGCTATTAGATTATTAATTTCGAGCGTTCGGTGACGATGACGCGAGTTCCATGATTTTTGTTCACCCAAAAAGTACACATATGTACATACATAATATACTTATATCGCATGGAAAACGTTCGGTGACGATGACGCGAGTTCCATGATTTTTGTTCACCTAAAAGTACACATACATATGTGTATGTATGTGTACTTTTAGGTGAACAAAAATCATCGCTTCCCATGAGCTATAGGTATGTATACTGTGGTATACATACCTATAGCTCATGGGAAGCGTTCGATGACGATGACGCGAGTTCCATGATTTTTGTTCACCCAAAAAGTACACATACACAGTATACATATAGCTCATCGAAAGCGTTCGGTGACGATGACGCGAGTTCCATGATTTTTGTTCACCCAGAAAGTGCTCAAAGCGCCTAATGAAGTTTTCACTTCAAAAAAAAAAAAAAATAACGTTGCCCCACACTAGGAATTTCTCCTGTATTGTGGGTGCGTTTACAAACATTTTAACTCACATACACAAACAGCCAGACCCGGAACAACTACTTGTAGGTCATACAAATATTGAATTACCTCTTCAACTCCATTTCAATTGGTATGCCGATTGCTTTTACAATAAATAATAGAAATCAAAACATTAAATCTTTAGTTACTGTCAATTTCAAAAAAGCAATTTTTCTTATCATTGACAACTTCTTTATTTATCGTGTTATTTTTACTCTTCGCAATAGTTACTAGGTATATTCTATACAGGAAAAGTTTCTAATCAGTGCGCAAATGTTGAAAAATTAAACTTAAACGTGTTTTATTAAACACCTATTTCTTATTTTGATATGTTTTAGTACAAAAAAAAAAAATTTGGTTATCATTAACGAAAGATGTTTATTTTGAAATTGGTACAATGGATACTCATCGCGCAACGCGCCGCGGTCGGTTAGTAAAGCGGAACGCAGTAGTAGGTACCTATCAGCTGTGCGCTCGCCCATTGATATTATTACAAATAGATTGTATCTATATTTTGCTGATTTCAAGTGGACCAAAAATAAAGTATTGAACAAATAATGGAAATGTATTCTATTACTGATACTGAATCACTAAAAAAAAATATATTGCATACTGGTTAATATATATACTACAAAACAAAGTCGCTTTACGTTTCTGTCTGCGTGACCACGTTGCTCTACTAATTAAACTACGCCACGGATTTTGATTTGGTTTTTACCTTATTTTAGAGAAATGATTACTTCGGGAATCAATTAAGTTTATGTGTATAAAACAATAATATTAAACTTACACAAACAAAACAAAAACACACACACATCAAAAACGTCATCATTCCTCGTTGTTCGTTTTGTCGTCATTTGTACATCTAATAAATAAATCTCGTTTTTGTCTAGTGTTATCGTTCAAAGCAGGGGCAGGTCGCTAGTTTTGTATAAAACTATTCACCCATTTGTCTATTATTTTCCTACAATGATCTTTTACCAATACAATAATTATTTACTTATCTATAATATAAAAATGAATTGCAAAATGTGTTGGTAAGCGCATAACTCAACAACGCCTGGACCAATTTTACCAATTCTTTTTTTTAATGTTCGTTGAAGTCCAAGGATGGTTTTTACGGCGAGAAAAATTAGGGTAGGGTAGAGTAGGGAAGGATAGGTAGGTAGGTAGGTAGTGTAGTGTAGTGTAGGGTAGGGTAGGGTAAGTAGGTAGGTAGGTAGGGTAGGGTATGGTAGGGTAGGGTAGGGTAGGTAGGTATGTAGGGTAGGTAGGTATGTAGGGTAGGGTAGGTAGGTATGTAGGGTAGGGTAGGGTAGGTACGTAGGTAGGTAGGTAGGGTAGGGTAGGGTAGGGTAGGGTAGGGTAGAGTAGGGTAGGTAGGTAGGTAGGTTGGTAGGTAGGTAGGTAGGTAGGTAGGTAGGTAGGTAGGTAGGTAGGTAGGTAGTGTTGGACTACCGTTTCAAATAAAAATACTCAAGGTAAAGTAAATGAAAATATATTTAAATAACTCCACTTGGAGCACTTTTCACTTCAAATGCTGAACGACGACTGACTAACATTTCAGATATGACACAAACTATATGTACTATGGTAAAGCAGTACGGAGCATCAAGCGCCATCTGTTAACGGACATTATAATTATGCACTGCTTTACCTTAGTAAGTCAAATACATTAATATTAATAATTTTCTACACAATGTAATAACTATTTATAATATGGCAATTCATTATTTATATAAAACAACATTTCTAAAACAATAATTAAGGTAAAGCGTAATTTGAATAACACAACAATAATCAGTGGATCAATAACATTACTTATTAACGAGTGGTCTTACATTCGGCCATCCGACTCACACAACACGTCCTCGTGTTAGAATTCGCAACTTTATTATATTAATAATCAACAACATTTCCTAATATTACAATTTTGGTTAGCATTAATTTGACAACAATTAATTTTCACCTACTTCTGTCAACCGTGGTTACAGTTAGCGTCTGCTCTGAACACCACTTTATCACATATCTGACCAAGGCTATATCTGCCTTGGTCAACCGTAGCAACAGAGCGATTCTGCACTGAATACTACAATGTGACAGTCTGACTGAGGTTACTATGCAATCACAAATATCTGGTAACAGGCCGCTTCTGCACTGAATACCATACCAAAACTGGCTTAAATATGTTAAGACAACAATGAATTATCACCTGCTTCTGTCAACCGTGGTTACAGTTAGCGTCTGCTCTGAACACCACTTTATCACATATCGGACCAAGGCTATATCTGCCTTGGTCAACTGTAGCAACAGAGCGATTCTGCACTGAATACTACAAGTGATAGTCTGACTGAGGTTACTATGCAATCATAAATCTGGTAACAGGCCGCTTCTGCACTGAATACCATATGAAGGAAGGCTACTTCTGCCTTTTTAAAATCTACACTAGGCCACTTCTGCCATAAATATCAAACTAAACTAGTGAAGGCTATATCCGCCTAGAATTATAATCAAAAGTAGGTACCTAAACCTTCTGTACCGAATACTATTTGAAACATAATACAACAGTTTATATATTATTGGATTCTACTGACATTAATCTGAATGGTTACTATACAATTACAAATATCTTGTTACAGGCCGCTTCTGTACTGAATACGATACGAAGGCTACTTCTGCCTTTGTAAAATCAGTACTAGGCCAGTTCTGCCATAAATAACAAACTAAACTAACAAAGGCTATAACTGCCTAAAATTATAATCAAAATTAGGTAACCATTCTGTACCGAATACTAAAAAGGCGGATTCATCTTCCGACCTATTGAAACTTAACCCCGGTTTCATTTTATCAAAAATAATCACTGCATTATATTTGCTACTTTTACAAGCGATTAGCATGTCTTCGATCTATATTTACAGAAAAAATCGGTCACTCTACTAACACGACGTTTTTGTGCTTCTAACCGGTTTTGAAATGACCAAGTTTGTGTAGGCATCAATAATTACCGACAAGTGTTACCCTTAGTGCTTTTAGCAAACGGATCGACATGCTCAATGTACTCGTATAACGTAACAAATAGAGAATCAATTTTTGGGTTTGGATTTAACGGAACTGAGAATATCAAATCAAATCAAATAATTTAATTCAGATAAAATATCCATAAGTAAATTTTACACAATTCATAATACAAAATAAAATAAAATCACAAAGTTAAAAGAAAATAAACCCTAAAGTGAATAGGTGCTGCACGAGATAATGCTGTTGCCCTAGTTTAATAATAATGAATAACAAATATTCCGAGCCTTAATTAAATGAGAGTTGCTGAACTACTAAAATCTATCAAGCAATCATAAAGAATGTCGCTGACTAGGGCCTGTTTAAGGTATTGGGCGATTTTTGAATCTTTACTACCTACCATCATGACTAGCTTGGAGGGATTGTCACTATTGTCGAATTTGTTGACTCTGTGCACTTATCGGCCAAATGGCCATAACGTGAGCATTTATTACACTTTATAATTGGTTTAGTACATTGTGACATATAATGGCCATATTGTGAGCAATTAAAACATTGAATTGCACGTTCCCTAGTTTCTTTATTAGTCGAACTCTTAGCAGACTCGGTAATATTATCACTAGAACGAACTCGTTTTCTATCTGTATTATTAATTTGTGATGTCGCATAATTCCTAACACTTTTTAAATATGGCAGCAATTGGTCCGGACTTTCAAATCGGGCCGCATCTGCACCTAAACGTACGCTACGATCTTCGATACCGAATATAATGCAGTCTACTGCTTTTTTACCCTGTATACCACAACGATTCAATAAAACTATCATAATAATATTCTTCTAACGAGTCATTGAATTTCGCACGCTTATTCAGCATTATAAAGAGCAATTGACCATAATTTTCACTACTAGGAAAGGCTAATTTTAACTTATTTTGCCACTCTGGCCAGGAAAACATTACAGTCGTAAGGCCTTCGTACCATTTCTGGGCCAAGCCCTTTAATTTAGGGAGGGCAAAGTGTATCGTCTCTTTGTCTGTCCAGTTATAAATTGTCGCACATTCATTAACCTTATGAATCCACATCTCTATCGTTTGCTCCTTATGAGCAGGGTCAAATTCAGGTACTGTATTTTGGTAAGACAATTTGTTACTACCGGCGTTATTACTGATTACTTGTAATGCTTGAACAAGTTGAGCTACACTGACATTATTGTTCATAGCATGCAAACCTGTACTTTGTGTGACCCTTTCTTCTGGTAGGAGCACGTCACAATGTTCGGTGCGTTCCCGTCGACCAGTAGAACTGCCTTCTTGCCACCTGAAGGGGCTACTGCACCATCTCTGGTTGCCAGAACTGCGTGCTCGGGAGCGGCTCCTCTCCGCATGTTCGCAGGAATGGCGCGCCGCCTCACGTGCCGAGCTGCACGCCCGGTGATCAACCAAGCCGCTTGCTTGGCGGTGATTGCAGGGGCTTCGCACCTGATGTCTTGATGAACTACGCTCACGATGGCTGGAAGGTCTGCGCGCGCACCGACTGGAAGGACTGCAAAGCCCACTCCTTATAGAGCTGCATGCCCGATGGCTGCCCGAACTGTTTGCCTGGTCACTGCCTTGGCGACACAGCCGTTTGCATGAAGGGCTGCGTGTCCGATCCCTAGTTGAACTACGTGCCCGTTGGCTGGCAGGTCTGCGTCTCCGCTTATCGGCAGGCCTGGGCGTCTGGCATCTGGACTGGCTACGTGATCGCAAACATGTGCGACTTGGCTGCCGTCCTCTAGAGCCAAGGGTAGGACTACGTTCCATTTCCTGTAAACTCAATTACTTGGCGACAAAATACTGTGTCAATAACAAATTAAGGATTACACGCGGATTTCAAACAATAATATGAACAATATATAATTAAGAACTTGGAAAATAATATTCATCTATTAGGCTATAAAATAAAATGCAATTTAACTATACTGTGTTTCACTTGTCGTCCATGGTACTAAAAAAGAACGGGCCAGCAACAAGAAAAACTTACAAGAAGAAGTTTATTTGTTGTATATTTTCAAGAGTCTTAAATGTCTATACTTTTACCAAAATAAAGAATTTAAAAAAAAATAATTCCGTTATCGAATTCATAAATATCACTTTTTCTTTAATCTATGGGCGAAGGTAAAGTAAGTAAAAAAAAAAAAAAACGATACTTACCAATCCCGCTTCTGATTTGTTGGACTACCGTTTCAAATAAAAATACTCAAGGTAAAGTAAATGAAAATATATTTAAATAATTCCACTTGGAGCACTTTTCACTTCAAATGCTGAACGACGACTGACTAACATTTCAGATATGACACAAACTATATGTACTATGGTAAAGCAGTACGGAGCATCAAGCGCCATCTGTTAACGGACATTATAATTATGCACTGCTTTACCTTAGTAAGTCAAATACATTAATATTAATAATTTTCTACACAATGTAATAACTATTTATAATATGGCAATTCATTATTTATATAAAACAACATTTCTAAAACAATAATTAAGGTAAAGCGTAATTTGAATAACACAACAATAATCAGTGGATCAATAACATTACTTATTAACGAGTGGTCTTACAGTAGGTAGGTAGGTAGGTAGGTAGGTAGGTAGGTAGGTAGGTAGGTAGGTAGGGTAGGTAGGGTAGGGTAGGGTAGAGTAGTGGAGTTTATACTACAGCTTTTGACAGAACGAAGTCTGTCGGGTCAGCTAGTTACGTATATAATTGTATAATGTATTATTTTTAAGACATTAATTTTATGATAAGTTTAACTCGCACACTGACTTTATATTTGAAAATAATTTAGTAAAATCATCTACTCTAACACTATTTGTTCTTCTAAGGTAATGTGAGCACGATGTATGTATCTAACACATAATTAATTTATCCGTCATTGCTTCAGTTTTTATTGTTATTACCTGTTGTGGTATAGTAATTTTATTCTGGATAGATGTATCCAGAATAAAATTCAACTGAACGAAACGAAGACGATGGTTTTCACATGTAATGATATAATTGATGTATACAAAGTATTGTAAAACAGTCTGCGGCGGCTACAACGCCACATGCGAACTACGCATCAAAGACCTGACGTAACACAAATCTTGCATCGCGCAATCGAATTTACCGCGCTACTAGCATATAATTATATATATTATAACATCCCGACATCCACCTTCGGGCAGTTGCTCACCAGACAACATCCGTCTGTTCGGAGGATCATCCCTTTTCTATGGAGGATGAGTGAACTTTACACCCTGTTCCTCACACCTCTATACTGGTGACCCCGACGTGATCTGAACACGCAACCTTCTAATCTATAAGTCTAAAAGAGTAAAGGTGGAATTTCATTCTTCTCCATGCGAAACTACCTTATGGAAGGGACTGGAATCAATTTTATTTCCGTGTAAATTTTGATGTTCAAAAGTGCCATTTATGTGCCTATTTGAAATAAATGCTTTGACTTTGACACGTAATTACCTACTACTAATCCCGGTTGAAAATCACAAAGAAACAGACTCATCAATTTCACTTAACAACGATTACCCCTCCAACCCCACTCAATTGGTATGCCAGCGACTAGCGACAATAACGACAGCAACCAGATTGGCTTTACAATACAAATGCATTTAGCAGTAGCGTTCGTACGTGCTAACTGAGTGCAAACTGCGAGAGAACTGGCCCGATGCAGCTTTGTGCCGGGTAATCCGATGATTCTGTCATAAATGTTGGGGTTATATGGGAGTTATTTTTGAAGGATGAAGTGTGAAAGGTAGAGCTTTAAAGTTATTGCGAAATCTTTAACTTTAATATAAAGGTATACCTATTCATACATAAAATATTTTAAGAGAAACATCTGGGTCATTCTCAGGACACTCATTATTTGGTTGACTTCGATGACAATTTTTTTTTTTTTACATTTAGGCATAACTAACATGACATATCAAATCTAAAGTACTACTAATATGTTTTAAATTAACTCTAAATTTGATATTTCATGTTAGTTATGCCTAAATGTAAAAAAAAATTGCCACCGAAGTCAACCAAATAATGAGTGTCCTGAGAATGACCCATCTGTTATAGGTGGTACAAAAACCATAGCATCGAAAATTTTCTTTTTATTTAAGTGTTTTTATTTTTACATCATTATTATAATTTCAAAATTGCTTGAGACATTTTCGAAAAAAAACCTTTACCTACTTATTCTATGAATGACCCGCCCGGACGCGGCGATGGTGGCGGCACGAGCGCGGTGCCTTTTGATAATTAATCATCATGTCATATAATTTTAAATTATTTAATTTATTAAATAATATACTCAGATTAAAAAAAAATTGTTTCCTTATCTTCTTTACTACTTAAAGGTGTATCTCTTAAAATATTTCGTGTTTGAATAGATACACCTTATACATATAATTACATACAAAGAAGGCATGATCATCGATCACTACGCGTGCTCAATATAGATAAGTTTGAATCCATTCTTACTAACTAATTTTATAAATGCAAAAGTAACTGTCAGTCTATTTGGATGTTGGATTATATCGTTACGAGCTTGGGGTTCGTGACAATAAAAACTGTCGATTTGATAACCAAAAAAAAATACACTTTAATTAAACAACACTGATAACAACTCAAACACACTAAATATAAAACACAACTGCACAACTGATCACTCTAAAGTTGCATTTGAAGATCGCTTGTATCATGTGAAGTTTACTTGTCCCTTGATCGCTTGTTTTTCGACTGTGTCGGGTCGGGGTCCATACCGGCCTTATATAGTCCTTAGATAGTTCCAGAACCTTCTACTGTAGAAACATCTGGAATGTTCGAGTACATACCGGCCCCGACTGACCAGATGTCGATAGTTCTAGAAAGTTCTAGCATCAAACTTTATAGAAGAATCTCGACTCTACTAGTTCTGCTACTTGATACTAGATGGCGCTAGTGGTACCAGGCATTAATTGTGGCGCGCAACAATATTCTAATTACTGTTTGTCTATTTATGTACTTACAATTCTTTAAACCTAACTTGGTTTCCGTACGTCTTTTTCGGGTGACCACTGAAAATCAGCGCTGTGCTGTGAGTCCCTCATAGCACAGCATCATGCTGAATGGAAGCCTTCTTGTCACAGTCATGACGTGCAGCTGCCGACTATTTCGGTTTTGTGCTCGTGATTATAATGTAGATCTACGAGTATATTCTTTTATTTTTCTGTTTACCTATGTCCTCGAGTTAATTATCTTTTTATGCACGTGTTTCTGTGACAAATAAAACTATTTTTCTTTCTTTCTTTTTTTCTATCTGTTATCTTTTCGCGCCTTAAATAAAGACTGAACAGAGATTTCGATGAAAATAAATTAACCCGAACTTAAGAAGAGCTGGTGAAACTGGCCGTTATTAATATTATTAAATACTTAGATGCAAGTTTAAAATAAACCCAATTTCGTTGAAATCTCTCCACCCTGAAACTTCCCGAAATTGCGGTTTCCACTGAAATTCAATTAATTTGTGTCCCGCCACTCTGCAATTTTGATACATTTTCCTTGTAACCTTTTGATATTTTAAGTAGCCCAATTCTGATTTGCTGTCCATATTCTATTTTGTTAAGTATCTGGTACGTGTTGGCCTACACTGTCCTCCCATACCTATTATCACTGTAATTTGAAAACATTTTTTTTTTGTTTTTTTTTTTTTAGTTTTTAAAAACGTTGCCCCACACTAGGAATTTCTCCTGTATCGTGGGTGCGTTTACAAACATTAAATTCACATACACAAACCCGGAATAACTACTTATAGGCCATACAAATATTTGTTCCGTGCGGGAATCGAACCCACGACACGCAGCGCAGCAGTCAATCGCTTAACCACTGCGCCAACCGTATCGTATTGTAAAAGCCAAATTATTTTTTTAAAGTAAGCGTGGAGCTTCTTGCCGGCTTTTTGTCATAGAATACGACCAATTGGAACCGTGCACCTAGCTTTTGACGTTTCATAAGCGCCTATGTAGTTTATGTGAAATAAAATATTTTGATTTGATTTGATTTGCCCAGTAAAATTAGAATATGTCAAATATGACAAACTTTGATACACCTACATGATGTATAAGACTACCTTGCAAGGTAAAGGCAAATTAATATTAAATTACTTAGGGAAACTTCATATAGTTGGAGGAAGAACGTCACAACTTCGTCAGTCGTGAGCTGTGGGTGTCGGTACAGGCGAGGTAATTATGTCAATTAGATTGGCAGCCCTCTTAAAACTATTAACTAAATAGGTAGTACGACAGTGGCAATAATATTAATACCCGTTTAACTGATGATGACCAAACGGTTACTACTGATGCAGACATGTATGACTCTTGTTTGAATTTGGGGCACTAGATAAAACACGGCGAAATGTCAATAGTTTTGGGTATGCAGAGGAACCCATTAAAAAAAAAAAATTGGTATTACATGGATAAAGATTTAAAAAAAAAAACGATTATCCACTGGCTAGAAAATTTCGACTATAAGGAAAAAGATTATCTATTCGTCACCGTTACTTGATACTCAGTCTCATTCACCATGCACACGACACTCACCCACCTCTCTCTCTCACACACACTCACACCTCACTCACACTCACCCTCACTCTCCAAAGAACGCAATGGTAATTTGAACTCTGTTTTAATTATTACTCTTGTATACTTGTAAACCTACCTTTTAATGCCTGGCATAACTACAAAGTATCTCAATTTTGTCTATCGCGCTTCTATAACATATTCCCTGTAAATTGAGAGGTCCGGCTCTTGTGATACAGGAAATCCTAGTACAAGAGTCAGGGCTACACAGATGTTGGTGTCTTGAAGTGAATAAATAAATTTATTATTATTATTATTATTAAACATGTAAGTAACCGTATGAAAATGCTAAAATGAAAATCAAAAGTATTTTCTTCAAATTAGGCTGAGAATCAGCACTTTTCGAACGTCAAAATTACATAAAACTTTCCCCCAAAACGCCCGCTCTTCACCACTTCCTAGTGCTTTAGCTGGGAAAAAGAAGTGGCTCAACAAACTTCCCAGCAGCACAGCTGTCTGTTCAGTTAGAAGAATTTGATTCCATTACGAGACACAGAAAATTAAATTATTTGCCATACGTCAGCTAGCACACGCCAATATACCAACAAATACAATGAAAACTATACTCAAGCAAAAAACTAAAAATGTAAGAAAGAAAGAAAGAAAGAAAGAAAGAAAGAAAGGAAGAAAGAAAGAAAGAAAGAAAGGAAGAAAGAAAATAAACTTATTTGACGTAGTTTAAGGCACACAATGATGATTAGAGAATGGGCAGCAGCGTTCTCTATGCATTTTTAACACCATACTGCGATCGCCAACCCGCCTGCCAAGCGTGGCGATTATGGCAAACCCATTTGGGGGAGGCTTATATCCAGCAGTGGACGTCTTTCGGCTGCAATGATGATGATGATGAAGGCACACAATACTGACACCAGGGCTTGTTAACGTTACTGAATAACAAAATAATAACCGTTACGTAACGTTAAATTTCAATGTTATACCTACTAACGTTACAAAAATTTAACGTTACTTTATAACATTACCAGTAATATAACGTTAATTAACATTAACAAAAATACGATAACTAACGTTAATTAGTACGTTGCCGTTCTGTGGGTAAGAATCAGGCAGATTAAGGCAACGTTTTGATCGGCACGGCATCAGAGAGGCGCGAGGGCGGGCTTCCACCGCGCCACACGTCTCAGGTCTCAATACTTACATTTCACCCGTTTAATATAACGATAAAATTAATTGTTGCATAGATAACGTTAAATCGATTACCGTTATTTTAATAATAACGTTAGCTCTGTTAATTAAAGGTAACGTTATGAAAATTTACCGGTATTTAAAGCCCTGACTGACACAGAACACAAAAAAGACAGAATTTTTTTTAAATAGCAATGTGTGCCTCGCGGCTACGCCAAATAGGTCTTTGTAAATAAAACTTAATGCTTACCGAAATAAAATTAACGTAAATAATAATATTCAGTATCGATTTTTAGCTGCAACTGTATAAAACATCGCTCCAAATAAAATGTGGTGGGGTCGACGTCCATTCAAACCAGATGCGCCTAAAACCAGCATAAAAAAGTCACAAAGATAATCACATTTTATTTTGGTTTAATTATTCTCCTTTATCTTTGCTACCCAAAATATCTCAGTCCTTAAACATTTTTCCGTTACGAAAATTCTATTGTTCCCGTTCTCTCTTCGAAATTCAAAAGGCAAAATGGCGGATAAAATTTTACGTTCTGTTGGGTTGCTCGTTGCCCCGACGACTTAAATTCGTTGCAAAATAGGCTTGAGCGGTAATAAGTATGCGGGCGGACGAATTTCAAAAGTTTTTAGCAAATATTCTTGTTTCTGAGAAATATTTTAAGATAAATTATTTTGCTGGTATGTAGATAGCGGAGCTTTTGGACTTTCTTGTTAAATTAGCAGTGGGTCAAAAGATTTGCAAGGCTTAGGTGAACTAGCCGTGGACAGTATGTACTTATATGTTGTGACCAATTTGTATAAAAAAGAAAGAAAGAAAAAGTATTTATTGGGACTCATACAGAAAGATCACATTTTAAACTAAACACTCATAATAAAACTAATAAAAAATAAAATAAAAAACAAAAGTAAAATGAAAACAAAACCTGTACGGGGCCAAAAGGCTCCTATCTCAGCATGATGCTGCGACATTTAAAAATAAGTGTCCCAGCGCTGGTATTCTGATAGGGCAGAACCACAACATCAACATTTCCAGAACTTTTTTTCCCATATTTGACATTATATACCTACAATTCTAATTTCAACTCGTCTCATTAGTTGCTTTTGTGGACATGATATTTATTCAGATTTGTTATTGTATATAGTTGTAATGGCAACAATATCATTTGGTTTATATAGATTTATATATATTATATATATTTTAAATCTATAATAAGTTAATCTATTTTGTTAATTTGGGGACGTTGTAGGCCTAGTGGACTGTAGATTTGCTGACCATTTTCAATTTTGTATATTTATACTTGCTGAAAGGCCTACTACCTTCCTCCCATACCTATTAACACTGTTATTTGTTATTATAAAAGCCGTTTTTTAAGAGGGCTGGCCTATTTTGCATCCAACGTGGCAATGCTGCCAGCCTTTTGGGGACTTCTCCCACTGACAGCGATGTGGACGAATTTTTTGATGGCCACTGAGCTATTCTCCATTATTTTTTGTGAAAAATAAAAGGAAGGTTTAATATAAATATTTTAGTGTTAGACTATAAGTTCAGGTTTCCTCACCGATGTCAGTAATGACCAAGATAAACTCAGATATTAGTATCTGAGTTTATCTTACCAATTGCCACAATTGCACATTGATACTTGCCTGGATTTGAACCCAAAACCTCGTGCATGAGAGGCGAGGCTACTGGGCTGTCTATAATTATCATCACGAAAACCCGCGCCATAACAATTTCCCCCAACTTTCCTAAAACTTATTTAATTTTGAAACTACGCACACAAATTCCGCATAATGAGCCAACAAAAATATAATTAAAAACTTTTTGCACACGAGAAATATTACAAGAGCAAAATATTGACAGAGCGTCGCAGTGCCCTAGCCAAGTATTAATGAGCACCGCTAGTGCGAACATCATACAAGAACACAAAATAACAACTACAGAAGGTTGGCTCCATACAACGAGCGATAACAGGTAATTTATTTGATGATAATATTCAGAAAATGTAGCTATGGGTGCCAATTTGTAGTGCAAACTTATGTGGCGGCACATTCGAACTACTCGTCAAAGTCCTGACGTCACACAAATCCTGCATCGCGCAAGCACAGTTTACCGTGCAACTGGCGTATAAGTATACAATATCCCGACATCAACCGTAGGGCAGTAGCCCACCAGACACAACACCCGTCTGGTCGGAGGATCATTCCTTTTCTATAGATCTCAACTTTAATGACTTGTATTTAATGACTGATGTTGATCTTGCTGTTCAGTACCTTGTTAACTTAATGAACTGTATTATAAAATCTAACACACAAATTATAAAAACGTCGAACCGTAAGAAAATTACTAAACCTTGGATAACGACCGGTTTATTGCGGTGTATGAGGAATCGTGACAAACTGCACCAAAAAGCAAAAAAGAATCCTAACAACCAGACCATAATGATAATCTATAGAAGATACAGAAATTTCTGCAACGAACTTTTAAAAAAGATAAAAAGGGAATATGATAAATTAGAACTTCAGACTGCGGCTAAAATTAATAACAAACTATTATGGAACACAATAAAAGACATTACCCACACACAAAAATCTAAAAACGAGGTCAGACAGCTAATTAATACCCAGGATCCTATATCTTCAACTAATAGAATAAATGAATTCTTTGTTAACATCGGGAAAAATATCGCTGATCGCTGTTGTTCTGGTAACGATATCCCTTCACCACCGCTCAACATTCATCCCCACTCGATGGTTTTTTTCCCCACGGACCTGGAAGAGATTGAAAACATAATTCATAGTTTAAAGTCTGATTGCGCTGTTGGATATGACAACATCTCTGCCGGCATTATAAAGAGATATAGACAGATCCTCATTTCTCCAATCGTTTTTATCTGCAACCTTGCCATTGTCTCCGGCAAATTCCCAAACGCCTGGAAAATTGCAGAGATTCGCCCCATCTTCAAAAGTGGTGACGGAGCCTGTGTCAACAACTATAGACCAATTTCCATTCTGCCAGCCTTGTCTAAGATATTGGAAAGGATCATGAAGAGGCGCCTGGTTGACTACCTGGAGGACAACTTGCTGCTATCATCTTCTCAGTACGGTTTCCGATCTGGTTTGTCAACCAGCGACGCCATTCATGGTTTAACTAAGTTCGTTTCTGAAAAACTCGATGAAAACAGGAAGGTCATAGTAATATTTATGGACCTTGCCAAGGCTTTTGACACGGTCTCCGTCCCACTGTTGGTAAGGAAGTTGGAGAGCATAGGTGTAAGGGACGCGCAACTAAAACTTTTTTCCGACTACCTCACCAACCGATTCCAGAGAGTTAGAGTAGACGAGTGGACTAGTAGCGATCTTCCCGTAGTACACGGCGTCCCACAGGGCAGTATCCTCGGTCCCCCTTTATTTTTGACCTTCATTAACGACCTCTGTGAACTCAAGATGCCCAGCGGAAAAATCATAACGTTCGCTGATGACACAGCGCTTTTGTTTGACGCCGACACCTGGCCCGAAGTTTACAGTTGTGCACAGGTAGGGTTGAACTTGGTGTTGTCATGGCTGGCTAATAATGGACTCGCTCTCAATGTTGATAAGACAAAGTATATTTCCTTCTACATAAAAAAACCTACCTGTTCACTCGATAATTTCAAAATTACCGCACATTCATCTTCTTGCATTTTGTCTCATGGTGCTCATTGCTTATGTCCCCACCTTCATAAAACTGATTCAATAAAATATTTGGGCGTCTTGCTAGATAACACACTAAGTTTCCAACCGCATATAGATGCTCTTTCCACTAGAATCCGTAAACTAATATTTGTTTTTAAAAATCTTCGTCATATTGCGGACCCTGGCTTATTGAGTTCAGTCTATTTTGCGTTATGCCAATCGCTAATCTCGTACTGCATAACGGTATGGGGTGGTGCCACGAAAACATCAATGCTCCGGATCGAACGTGCACAAAGGGCCGTTCTAAAGGTTGGCAATTTCTTGCCTTTCTTGTTTCCCACCAGAGAACTTTATGAGCGAACGGGAGTATTAACTGTTCGTCAACTTTTCATTTTAAATACGATTTTGCGCAAACACTCTCTTCTTACCTATAATCCTACTCTATTTGAAGGTAAGCGACGTAAACACGCAGTATGTCCCACAACTCGGTTCCATACTGCTTTCTCCCGTCGACATTTTGGTTTTCTTGGTAACTACTTGTATAACAAAATTAATGGGATTTTGTCAATTTATGCCCTACCAAAACAGCGTTGCAAAAAAACCCTCTCAACCTGGTTACAAAAATTGGGCTATGATGATACGGAGCAGCTACTCATTGTTCCCTCGTAATAATATGTGATTTCGGATTCATTACTGTAACAAACGCCCTACTCACTCACACTCACACCGTCATTCTACCTTTCCTCACACTTCACCTGCACACTACACAAGCACTACACTACACCAATTTATATTTTTTTTCGTTATAACTTTTTTTTTTTGGGTAATTAATTTAAATATGTCTGTTTATTCCCTTCATCAATAAATAATTTGTGTAGAGTTTAAAATTGACCATTTTAATGTTAATTCAATTTAATTCGGGGTGAGAGCCTGGTGATCCGTCACACAGGGTATCCTAGTATGGACGCCAGTCTCTCACAAAGGATCATATTTTATGCATTTTTGTCAAAACGCTATAATTCTTGTCTCTATGTTTATAACTATGTGAGCCTTTGTGAAGAGAAAAAAATAAACTATTATTATTATTATTATTATTATAGATGACGATTGAACTTTACACCCTGTTCCTCATACAAATTTAGTTATTTTAAATCAGCTTAAATAATTGTTTTTCGTTTGTCATTTGAGGCTAATTTTACAACGTCAATTTTCGTTGATGATATTTCAATTATGCTACAGCTACATTGTCGCGATACGGCGAACTATAATTCACGCGCTCTCTTTCAAACACAGCTCGTCTCCTTGTATGACAGAGAGCGTGCGTAGTAATTAAAAGTAGCGAAGTGTAATTTAATAATGTTATTCAAACAATTCTAGTTAGAAAAAGTGATGAGATATAAAGTTGAAACCTTCTAAATACAGATGAATGTGTTACTACCAAAAGAGGGTTTGTTTACACTTCGGTTAGATATTTTTGAACAGACGAAAGGTCGCTTCTAAAGTGGTTGCCCATATGCCAGCGCAGAGAGCAAAGGGTGCTGTTCACGTTGTTTTCATTTCTTGATTCTCCATCTTCTCCTCGTTATCTAGCTCCCCACTTTCAGTACATTTGCGGCAACCACAATATAAATCTACGTTCATCTCACAATCTTCTTCTTCAATGTCCCACTCACCGCACTAACTCCATTCACTCTTCCTTCTTCGTTCAGTCTATTGGGTCGTGGAATCCAATTATCCTTTAAATCCTATCCTTTGTTTGTTTTTTTTTTTATATACGGTTCTGACATTTTCAGAATTTTTTGTCAATTTTTTTTTAATGCTTTGTTGAATATTTAAATTTAAGTAATCACAATTTTACTTTGGGTTTTAATGTACTTTAAATTTATAATAGTTTATAATTAATAATACATTTACATATAAATTATAAATTATTACAAATTTTAAACACATGAAAACCCAAAAATAAAATGAATCCCAATTCTATTTTGGGTTTTTATCTGTTTAAAATTTGTAATAATTTATAATTTAAATGTATGAGTGTAAAACTATAGACAAGAATTATGTCTGAAATAAATTTATAATTTTAAGTTAAAATTCGCGAGCACATTCGTAAGAAGCTGCCTTACGAATGTGCTTGCGAACTTGTGCGTTGCGATCATCACAACGTTAATGTTATCCCATTATTTATCTTATTTGTTTTAGTATATTCGTGTATTTGTGTGTATTTATTTGTTCTTACATTTATATATAATTAATTATAAATTTATTATATCGATAGTTTTTAATAGGTACTCGTATATGTATGTATATCCTTCTATTTAAATTAAAAAAATATTCCAGAATTTTTGTTTTTGCACCTACCACTGATTGTCTCTGCATCACCTAAAGGTTCACTGGTAGACAATGCCTATGCCATTAAGTCCGCCCCTGTACATTTGTGTGCTTAAAGTATTAAATAAATAAAGAAATAGACGCGTACTGTGATCTCAGTCCATCTCGGCCGAATGCTAGTCGCGAGTGCCCTTGCACTCGCTGTACGTGAAACGTGTCTATGTGTACGTGATTTTCGCTCATTGTATGGAGCCGACCTTCTGTATTATTCTGTGATACAGACACGGATAAAATTCACTTGTTCCATATTTGTTTTAATTGGATTGCAGCAGTTAATTAATTACCGTACATCAGATGATCGTTTTATGACGTGTGTGGGCAATTTATACGTACAAGCCCTATTGCCCTGGTTTGACTCTGGCGATTAAATTAATTATTGGCATTCTTCGCTGTCATAAATAAATTATAAGAATGTTTAGAGGATAGACAACTAACAATCGCTTTCAAAGCGTTTCATATCTCTGTAACTACTTTCAACAGGATTGTCATAGCTTTCCGGTAGATAATGTCAGTCACAAACATTTTTTACTTATTCATCCCATCTATTCGAAAAGGACAACTTGGTTCGCCTTTAAGTGCACCCAAAGGTGGTGTTTTCTATAAGAAACTTTTAGCGGGCAGTAATGAGTTTTTAATCCTCTTTATAAGTGTGCCGCAATTATCTTTGCCGCGCATTTTTTGAATTTGGAACATCTTAGTGTTCAGCGCCAAAGAAATCGAACGCAAATATTGTTTGAATAAAGACTGGCTGGTACGACGGCCCATAACGCGCCGTCGCGCGTCGCGTCGGCTGAATAAAAAAAAAGAAATTAAATTAAAAACGCGCGAACTACAGCCCGCGTTTTCGTCAATTTTCACGGATTGTTAGAAATTCATGGTTTTGTTTTGAAAAATGAGTTTAACAAGTGACAGTGAAAATAAAATTTCTAACATACCACAAGAAATCGCTACTTTTTTGAAGTTACCAGATATCAAGCTGTATACAGGACATTGTTTTCGTCGTACGTCTGCTACCCTTTTGGCAGATTCTGGAGCGGACTTAACTGTTCTCAAGCGACATGGAGGATGGAAGTCGAGTGCTGTAGCACAGGGTTATATAGAAGATTCCATTGAGAACAAGGCGAAAACATGTGAACGCATCGTGGAAAACATTAAATTGCAACCTTCAGTTAATCCATCCATGCCACTGTCGCCGCGCCCATCTACATCCAAACAACGAGATTCACCGTCACATTTTCTTCAAAATGAGCCAGATTCGGACATTATTTCAAACACGCAGAATATAAAATCTACAACAATCTCTATTCCTAATAAAACTGTAACAAAAAAAATTCATAATTGCGAAAATGTCTCCAATATAAATATAAGTTTTTAGTTGTTTTATTATTAGATACTATTTAATTTCAATTTAGTTGTTACTCTATGTTTTATTATTAGATACTATTTAATTTCAATTTAGTTGTTACTCTGTTATATTAAATAATAATATTGCAATAAAATATGAGGCGCCTTTTATTTTCTCATAGTGGGTGATAGTAGTGTATAATTGGGGTTCCTGGATCAAAGATCCAGGAACCCCAATTCCACACTTGATATGGACTAGACAATCAGTCAATCAATCAATATTTGTCCATACATTTCATTCATTAATTTATTTAGGTTCTACATTCAAGTATTCGAAATATGATTGTAGGGGACTCTTCGAATGAAACCAGTGGTCGAGGTACTTCTTCTTTATTCTTGCTTCTTCAAGTGACGGCCGCCGACTGACTACAGTCTCACAATGGCGCCTTATTTATACAATTTTGGCTAATGAACAATCATACAACTAGCGCCCTCTACTGGACACGCCTATATTACGTAATTTATTATTGACCAATCAGAGCCAAGCAAACAAAAAGCGACACTAAGCTTTAGTGCATCGAAACTTTACCGTAACGAGGACCGTTCTACTTTCTTATTTAACTTTCCCTTGAATTCAGGCACCTCGCTATGATAAATTCACAAAAACATATGACAAAATACTAATTAGAATCTAACTAGACTAACTACAAGCAATGGGATCATATTTCCTATAAAATAACACTAATTAGACTCTTATAGGTCTTATACAAATTAAATTAGAGACACATAAAAACATCGTTCATATTCACTATACTTACATGATTCTAAGTTCTAGTTATTCTAAAATATAGCTCTATTTGGGAGTCTTAACACTTTAAAACACTCATTCACACTCGAATATGTCTCTTATAAGAGTCTTTCACTTTATAACACTTATTTACACTGATTAAGCGTCTCTTTAGCACTTTAGCACTGAATGTCCATGTTCACTAATCTCACTACGTTGAGCCTTCGCGGACGGCGTCGCCAACAGTCTCCCCCTCGGTGTCTTGCACCTCAGCTCGCAGGGGCGACGTCGCTGGCACGATCACGACCAGCCGGGATGCTGGCCGCCGCAGTACGCCCGCCGAGGTGCGGACGTCGACGATCCGGGTTCTTCCATCTGGCCCGGGGTAGGTCGCGCTGATCTCGCCGCGTGGCCACGAGCAACGTGGCAGGGTGTGGTCCACCAGCAGGACAAGGTCGCCGACGGTGGGATCCCGGTAATGGGGACCCTGGAAGTACCGGGGTGAGAGTGTGGGTAGGTACTCTCGCACCCATCTGGCCCAGAAGTGGTCGGCCAGGCGCTGGGATGTCCTCCAAGATGGAGAACCGATGAGCTCGGAGTCGTCGAATGAGCCGAACAAATGGGCTCCGCTGGACCTCCCAATAAGGAAGTGGTTGGGAGTCAGTGCTTCTTCTTCATTGGGGTCTGTGTTCACGGCGAATAGTGGCCGTGAGTTGACCACATGTTCGGCCTCAAGCAGCAGGGTGTGCAGAACCTCTTCCCTCGGTCTTCTTTCGTGGAGCGTCGCTGCCAGTGCGGTCTTGACGGTGCGCACCAGCCGTTCCCATGAGCCGCCCATGTTTGGGGCTCCCGGGGGGATGAACCTCCATACTATGCCGATCTTGTTGGTAGCCGCTTGAAAGGCCTCTTGAAGTTCGCGACTTGCACCTATGAAGTTGGTGCCGTTGTCGCTCATGATGACTTTGGGAGTGCCTCTTCTGGCGATCATTCGTCTCAAGGCCATTATCATGGAGTCGGTCGTCAGTGATGCGGCCAACTCTAGGTGAACTGCGCGCGTCGTCATGCACGTAAACAGAGCGCCCCATCTCTTCTCGACGCGTCGTCCCACGGTGACCAGTAGTGGACCGAAGTAGTCCACGCCCACACATGTGAAGGGAGGGCTCGTCCTTGACAGCCTTTCTTGTGGTAGGTCCCCCTGGGGTGCCAGTTCCGGTGCCTTCTTCTTCAGCTTGCACCACCCGCAGTCTCTTGCTGTCGCCTTGACAATGTTTCTCAACCCAGGAATCCAGTATCTTTGCCGCAGCTCGTTCATAACTGTCTGATGATTTCCGTGGTTCAAGCGCTCGTGCACATGCTTCACTAGTAGTTGAGTGATTCTGTGACGTCCGTCCAACACGATAGGGTTCTTGTAGGCGGCCGTTAGGTACTTAGCCGCGCCTATGCGGGTCGATAACCTTATCAAGCCATCTTCAATCTTGACAGCGAAGTTCTTGAGCTTGTGAGCGTGGTCGCTCTGTCTTCTTAGGGCGGCTAACTCTTCTGGGTAGCTATCTTCTTGGACGCGTTGAATAAGAAGTCGTTCGGCCTTCTCGACGTACAGTGCCGACTTCTGACGAAGGTTCAATTCTTCGCTCCTTTTCTTCATGACGAACGGCTTCTTGTCCTTTTTCTGTGGCTTCTTCCAGGCTGGATCACGTTCTTTCTTGGTGATTCTTCTGGTGCTGAGTGTTTTGTGGGCAATGCTTCTTTTGAAAGCGTCCACAACCTGTAGGAATCTTGCCGTCGCGTGCAACAATCTTGTCCACCGCGAGAATCTTCCTGGCTCTGGAACGATGGTAGGCACAACTTTTCTCGCGCTCAACGTGACGGCGTTCGGCTTCTCTTCTCCGGTGTCCTTGACGGGTTCCTTATCTTCTTGTGGCCATTCTTCTTGACCTGCGTAAAGGAATGACGGCCCCGTGAACCATCGATGTTCTTTCCCGAAGTCTTTGGGCGCGTCTCGTGTAGCGTCGTCCGCAACGTTATGCTTCGTAGGTACCCATCGCCATTCTCTGTGTCTGGTTAATTCTTCGATCTCGGCGAGTCGATGCGCGACGAATGGCTTGTACCTTCTGGGGTCCGACTTGATCCATGCTAGCGCCGTCTTCGAATCTGACCAGAAGTGTCTTCCTGTGACGCGTAGGTCCAACTCTTGCTGTACGTTCGTGGCGAGTCGACTACCCAGGAGACAGGCTTGCAGCTCCAACCTAGGGATCGATGTGGGCTTCAGTGGCGTCACTCTTGCTTTCGCCGCCAGGAGCTTCACTTCCACTCGTCCGTCGACGCGCTGTGTGCGCCAATACACCGCGCACGCGTAGGCCTTCTCGCTGGCGTCGCAGAATGTGTGGAGCTCCCCCTCGTCGACGACTCTTGCTAGACAGCGCGGGATACTCAGGCCCACCAATTTCTTGAGGTCTTGTAGCCATTTGGACCATTCTTCTTCTCTTGCAGGTGGCACTTTCTCGTCCCATTCCACGCCGCTTCTCCAAAGATTTTGCAGCATGATCTTGCCTTGGATCGTGATGGGAGCAGCCAAGCCGAGCGGGTCGAACACTGTCATGACTGCGCTCGTTGCTTCCCTCTTCGTAGGTGCGCGCCTGCCGTCGATGGCTTCTTCTGGAGTGTTTCTTAACGTCAGCGTGAAGTGCAGACTATCTTCTTTCACGTTCCAATTCAGCCCAAGGGTCCTCTCCACCTGGTCCTTTTGCTCACCCAGTCGAACTGTACCCGCGCTATCCCCGGAGTGAAGTTCTTCTAGCACCTCTGGATGATTGCTCGCCCAGCCTCGTAGGAAGAACCCTCCTTTCTTGTGTACAGCGTCGACTTCATTGGCGACTCTTCTTGCTGTCGCCACGTCTGGATAGCTTGCCAAGTAGTCGTCCATGTAATGGTTGCGTGTGATCGCCCTTGCCGCCTCTGGAAACTGATTCTCGAACTCGCTGGCGTTCTTGTTCTTGACGTATATCGCCGTACATGGAGATGACGCGGCCCCGAATATCAATGACGTCATCCTGTATTCCTTGTCTTGCCACAGGAATCGAAGACTGTCTCTGTCTTCCTCGTTAATCTTCACGCGCAGGAACATTTCTTTGATGTCCGCCACCACAGCTACTGCACTTTGACGAAACCGTAGCAATACTCCAAACAATGATTGCAGTAGGTCGGGTCCGGCTAGTAGCGCGTCGTTGAGTGATCTTCCATTCGACTTAGCCGCGGCGTCGAAGACCAATCTCATCTTCTTCTTCTGTGGGTGGACGACCGCGAAGTGTGGCAAGTACCAAGTCCTCGGGGAGGTAGCTTCTTCCTTGGCCTCCTCTGCATACTCGCTGACGATCAAGTTGTTGATCTGTTCTTCATATTTCTTCTGAAATTCTTCATCCTTTAAGAATCTCTTCTGTATTCCTTTCAAGCGTCGCGCAGCTGTCGTCTTGCTTTCAGGTAGTTGCTCGTCTTCTGTCTTCCAGATGAGGCCCGTGCTGAATCTCCCGTCGGTCAGCCTTTTCGTAGTGGCGTCCAGGACTTGTAGCGCGCGTTGATCGATGTCATTAGACGGCTTCTTGGCGGCGATTCCTAGCGCCTCGACGTCGAAATGATCTCTTATTAGCTTCTCTAAGTGATCGTCCTTGGCGCTGGGTTGTGTGACGAGATGATTCACGACTCTGACTGGAGTGCTGCTGCTTGACCGTACTCCATGTAGTACCCATCCCAGCTGCGTTCTTGAGGCGACTGGCTTGCTGCGATGACCATGCTTGACCTCTTGCGAGACGATGAGATTCCAGTTGTCTTGACCTATGAGCACCGACGGCTTGGCATTGGGGTACTTCAGTTGGTCTTGCATTTCTTCTAGATGCTCGCATCCTTCCAGGTCCTTTTCGTTGACTTCTTGAGGCGTCAAGTGCAGATTCTTCACAGTGTACCCGGACAACTTCTCGATGTTACGGCTGAACATACCGCGAATCTTGATGTCAATCTTCTTAGATTTCTGGTCCATGCGGTGGCCGCCTACGCCTTCTATTCGCAGCACCTCTTCTGGCCCTTGTGCCCCGATCTTCTCTACGACGAAGTCTTCAATCAATGTGACCGTAGAGCCTTCATCCATGAGGGCGTAGACGCAGGCGTTTCCTTCTGGTCCCATTAATTCCACAGGAACAATCTTCAGGTACGCTTTTGATACTGTCCGCGCCGCGTTGACCGTGGAGGCTATCGTCTGGGCCGTTGTTTCTTGAGTCGGCTGCTTCGTTGTCTCTTCGTAGTGCAGCAGCGGATGATGACCCTTCTTGCATTTGCCGCATGGTTTCGCTTTGCAGTTGAATCTTCGATGCCTTCCTTCCAGGCACTTGTAGCACAGTCCAGACTTCTTAGCTTGCTCCCACTTCTCTTTGATGGACGCTTCGCTGAACTTCTTGCACTTCGGAAGAGTGTGTTCGCCGTTGCATTGTGGGCAGGTACTCTTCTCGCGTTCCTTCTTGCAGTCTTCTTTGCAGGAACATACTGTAGCCGACTTCGTCTTGCGTTCGTGTTCGTCTTCAGAGTCATCTTCTGATGTGTAGCCTCCTTGCTTCTTGGCAGCTCGAGTAGTATGCACGCCGCGAGATCCCCCAGGACGCGTTCTGAATTTCATGCCTTCTTTCTTCACTCTTGATCCCGTAAACTCGTGCATCTCGAATTGATCCACCATGTTGTTGAAGAAATGCATGAGGCTCAGTAGTATGGGTTCATCTTCTTCTTCTTTCTTCGCTCTATACTCGTACCACTTGAAGCGCACCAACGTACACATCTTCTCGATGATTCTGCTTGAAATATCGCTTGAGTGCAGGTAACTCTGTTTCTTCATTTGCTTCACGACGCTAACGGTGTTGGACACTGCCCCGGCGTAGCGCACCAACTCTCTTGCATCTTCTGACATGGGAGGGATCTTCTCTATGTTCTCTATCTCGCTTCTAATGAGATAAGTTGGTCGTCCGAAACGGCGCTCCAATGCAGTCATCACTTCTTGCGGGTCGATTTGAGTGAATAATAACGATTTCACTGCTTCTTTCGCTTTGCCCTTGACGGCTCTTCTCAATCTTCCCATGTTTTCTATGTCCGAGAAGAGCGTGCAGGTATCTTCGTAAGTCGCTTTGAACGCCATCCAATCGCTGGCGTCGCCCTCGAACTGGTGTAGCTCGCTGACATACTTCGGCGCGCGCTGCATGATTGATGACGTCTTGTTCTCCGACGTGGCCTTGACTGCTTGAAGAATCGCTTCTGCCAGCTGGTTGGTGTGACTCTGTGCGGCGGTCGCGGTCTCTGGGGCGGGCAACCCACTTGGCGGCTCCCCCTCGTTGCGCTCCGCACTCTTCGTCGTCGACACCCATGCCGCAGTTGCTTTGGCTGCGGCGGCTTCGGCTTCGACGTCTTCTTGTTCTTGGTCACTAAGGTCCGTGTCATCTTCTGCGCGCGCCAGTTCCAGCTTGGTACTAGCGAGCTTAGTCTTGATTCGTATTTCTTCTAGCTGCAACTTTTCGAGTTCCAAACGAGCTTCTAATTCCTTCTTCTTGCTGGAATTCTTCTTAGAAACTGACTTGGGCTGCTTCTTCTTGCATTTTTCCACCATGGTGGCGTCGGCGTCTTCGACCACGGTCGTGTCTTCAGTCGCCGCGGTGCCGTCGGTCACTGTCTCAGACGTGGCACCCGACGATGTTTCGCCGCCGCTGGTTTCTTCTTCAGTATTTGACCTCGTGCTATCTCCTTTTCGGCTTCGCGTCATCATTTCTAGCTTCGGGACGAGTGACTTCTAATTCAATCTTCCCAGCAAATCCCGACGAATCTTCAATAGGAAATCTTCCTGCTTCCAAGTCGCGACGCACCTAAGGTACTTTTCTTCCGTAGCGCAAGTAGCGGCGGGCCCGCTTGCCTTGAAGATTACGTGCCCTAATCCAAAGTCGTGCTTGAGCGTGGATTCGACGCGGGGTTCCGATGAAATGATGGACGCAGCAATGATTCTTCTAGATCAGCTTCTCTTGTCGTTGTTCGTGGCCAGTCGTTGCTTAGTGTGGTCGTTTAACGTTTTATGACGTACGATTTTGACGAAACTGCTAAGAAACACACGTTTTTGACTCTGTATAAGAAATAAGCACGACCACACGTAAGGCTGACCAGACGATAGCACGATTCTTCTATTCTTCAACAGCGGCGGGACTGCATTTCTTCTGGCTTCAGTCTTGAATCCGGCTCGAAGGACCATGAATTGTAGGGGACTCTTCGAATGAAACCAGTGGTCGAGGTACTTCTTCTTTATTCTTGCTTCTTCAAGTGACGGCCGCCGACTGACTACAGTCTCACAATGGCGCCTTATTTATACAATTTTGGCTAATGAACAATCATACAACTAGCGCCCTCTACTGGACACGCCTATATTACGTAATTTATTATTGACCAATCAGAGCCAAGCAAACAAAAAGCGACACTAAGCTTTAGTGCATCGAAACTTTACCGTAACGAGGACCGTTCTACTTTCTTATTTAACTTTCCCTTGAATTCAGGCACCTCGCTATGATAAATTCACAAAAACATATGACAAAATACTAATTAGAATCTAACTAGACTAACTACAAGCAATGGGATCATATTTCCTATAAAATAACACTAATTAGACTCTTATAGGTCTTATACAAATTAAATTAGAGACACATAAAAACATCGTTCATATTCACTATACTTACATGATTCTAAGTTCTAGTTATTCTAAAATATAGCTCTATTTGGGAGTCTTAACACTTTAAAACACTCATTCACACTCGAATATGTCTCTTATAAGAGTCTTTCACTTTATAACACTTATTTACACTGATTAAGCGTCTCTTTAGCACTTTAGCACTGAATGTCCATGTTCACTAATCTCACTACGTTGAGCCTTCGCGGACGGCGTCGCCAACAATGATTATAAATACCTAGATCATATTTTCATTACAATACGATTATTCGAGTATTCTAAATATCTACCATTCATTGTGGTGTGATGCTGTCGAGATAGTGCGGATGCGCTACACAACGCATCACTTTTATCCCCCCACACCGACCGCTCCCCTATATGTTCAGATGATAGGTACCTACGTGTGTATTTGTGATTGTTTATGTTTGTGTAGACGTGTAAGAATCTATTACTAGAGTACTTTACATTTTTTTAATTTCAGTGAATTTAAATGACAAGGACGTCAAATAAAAAGCAATTTAATGGTTACAAATATGCATTTATTTATAGCAATTAAATATAAAACATAATTTAAATACGTTTTTAGGAGACAACGCAATTACACATGTTATACATTCTAGCAAAATACACATTAGTTATAAAATATTTTAAGTCCGTGTATTTTAAGAGACTACAACATTCTTCTAATTACATACAATAAAACAGAAAGGGTACAAAGTAGGTAAATCCTAGTAGTCCCAAACAGATAGTCACATAACACCATTTACAGCATTTGATTATACTCGTATTATATGCTAACCATAGTAAAACATATTTGGTTATACTAACTAAATAGTCTCAAACAGGTAGTCACCAATATTATAGCATTTGATAGGATTACATACTAACATTAAAAGATATTTAGCTTTATTAACTATGGGTTCTCCATGTTTTCCTGAATTTTATTTATTAATTCCTTAGTGCTACACAATATGTCATCCATTAAAATGCTCTTAACGACGTGTTGAGCACAAACCTCTGCTTCACAATAATGATTACAGATTGAACTATCCTTCTGCTCGAAGTTTTCTGCATCGATAATTTGTATTCTTATGATTTTCGAAGGTCTTGTAACAGGCTTTTTTATGTACGAATATACCATTCGCTTATTCTTTGATATTTTGCGAGATGCTTCAGCAAGACCCAAATATTTTTGATTTACTGCGTGTATTTGAGCAGGAGCCTTTTCTAAAGGTATGAAGTTAAACAGCTCTTCCGAATCCTGAAATTATAAAATATTATAATTAAAATAAAATATTCTATCATTAAATCAAATTAAATTTTGTAATAAAATCAAATATAAAATAAAATAATTAAATGAATACTCACCGACATAATTATTACTCGTTGATTACTCGCGCTTGCTGCTAAGAAACTAAATAATATTTAAATTTTCAAGATAATTTATCCTTTATATAGGAATCTAATAAATAATTTTCAATGGTTATAAAGTTCAAAATTGCTGTGAAAATATTAGCTGAGACAATACGACGCTACACCGTTTCAGATTACAATTATTTGCATACCATAATATAACGCCACAGGCATATAGACGGCGGTGCTATGCGATAGCGTCGCGGTGGTGTTTAAATGTTAGGGAATGCCTGAACACTGCTTCACATCATGTGTGGTCGCTCTCATACTGATTTGAATAATACAAAACGTCACCGCAACGCTACCGCACTGCATCGCTATCTGTGAACTGGTGACTTAAAAGTCAATACACACAGAAAGCGGCATCATCCAGAGCGGCACCTAATAGACATCTGATCCGGACCACCCATCGACTTAGCAAATTTAAGCATCTTTACATGATGAAGATAAAGTTCAAATTGCATGATCTCGATATTTCGCAAGATATTTTTCTGCAACGTAAACTATTACATATTTGGGTGTTAGGTCTGATAAAGCATTTTTAGTAACGCTTGCCCTAATTCCTTATATGGGATATCGTGACGTGGATTTACCACTATTTAAGAGTGCATCCTGCAGAAGCTGGATCACATCAACACTTCAGCTAGGTGCAGTTACATCTTACACAAAACCACCCAAGCAACGTCAATCTTCTAAAATGTAAGTATCTGCTCAATTTTCAATGTAATTTACCTTGTGTTTTCTGTAAAAGTTTTACAAGAAAGAATTAAGTGGATAAGAAAATATAGTACATTCACTATTCAATCATTCAAGTATTATAGCTATTCATTTACCTCTTCAATCGTTCAGATCAGTTAGCGAGTCTTCATCTACTTATAACAATTAAACTGTTCAGTGATTCATAATTTTTGATATTCATTCATTCAAGTAATAAATTCATGCACTTAGTGTCGTCTACATGATTAAAACGAATTTAACTGTTACTATACTAATTCATTGTTTTTATTTATCACAGGTCCAAGAACACGGCTGACCATATTTTCCCTTCGGAGAACGAATCGGCAGACGAGGAGCATGCACCGGTGAAAACCAAGCCAAAGGAGAACAAAAAGCGCAAGCCTTCGTCAACGAGCAACTCCCAGCCGTCTACGAGTAAGAAAACTAAGCCAATGACTCCTGTCACAAAATCAACGGCTCGCGAGTTGTTCGGGAGCGACAGTGACGACGATGAAATCGATGTTGTTGCGGATAAAAAGACTCCCCCGATATACTCGTACATCACGAGGAGACTGGCGAACGGATTTTCGCGACAAATGAACGAGCAAAAAAGAGGTGAGTTCTATATAGAACTCAAAGTGTATAAATGTGATGAAATAGAGCGGGTCCAACCAGTAAATAGGTGGCGGCACTCGGTGATCACAATTAAAAACAAATCTGACGAGGTTTCAGAGTCCTGGCGTCACCTAAACGCCTATATAACAAGCGCCAGGAAGGAGTTCAAAAAATGTGCTCCTACTTTTATAAGCTCTTATCAATAGTCTTACCAATAGTTTACATTAAGAGGTCTATGTTATAACACATATAATCATTATATACTTACATAGAGTTTATTTTAAGATAGTATTTTTGTAACCGCAATTAATCCCAATAATTAAACTATACGATAAAAAATGTTGTCTTTTGTTTCCAGTTATACACCCCGGTGATGGCTCATCAACAAATTCTGATATTAATAATGATAAATGTCAAATTGATATCCCAGAAAATGAATACAATAAATGCCAAATTGATATCCCAGAAAATGAATACGATAAATGCCAAATTGATATCCCAGAAAATGAATACAATAAATGCCAAATTGATATCCCAGAAAATGAATACAGTAAATGCCAAATTGATATCCCAGAAAATGAATACAATAAATGCCAAATTGATATCCCAGAAAATGAATACAATAAATGCCAAATTGATATCCCAGAAAATGAATACGATAAATGCCAAATTGATATCCCAGAAAATGAATACAATAAATGCCAAATTGATATCCCAGAAAATGAATACAATAAATGCCAAATTGATATCCCAGAAAATGAATACAATAAATGCCAAATTGATATCCCAGAAAATGAATACGATACAAATGTTTATGAGCGAAATTGTTTATCAAAGTATATTCATTGTGATAAATGCAAAATTGAGATCCCAGAACATAAATATAGATATCATAAGAGAACGAATATGCATAAATCGAATTGTTTAATAAAGTCAAAGTTTGAAAATATTGATATTGTAGCTACAGCATTTAAAAATAGAATCATGACTTATCGCTTAAACCCTTCAATAGAAGACGAGTACCTCATACTAGAGGCGTTCTTGGGTGATAAGCGAAAAGATGTTTTGAAAATCATTGAGTTATCATTAATGGAACATACCTGCATTAAAGTTAACTTCGAACTGTTTGCTTACTTTTTACTACCACAACTAAGTGAGCAGCAGCTCAAATCATTTAATACGAAATATAAAACTATATACAGCAGTACTGATTTTAATAATATATATTCCAATATAATAGAAATATTCAAAAGAAAACTTACTGAATTCGAGCATTGTGAATCTGGATGGTCATTTGTCTGTATAAATCATTTAGAAATAAATATAAATAAATATTCCCCCATGCGGGGTGGTACTTATTTAGAGCTACCAGAAGTAATAAAAAACACAAAGAGTTGTTTGAATATACATAATAATGATGAATACTGTTTTTTATGGAGTATTGTTGCCTCATTATTTCCAGCAAAAAATAATGTCTGTAGAACAAACTCCTATCCACACTTTAGTTCAATATTTAATATAAAAGGAATTTCATTTCCACCTTTACCTAAAGATATCAAGTTGTTTGAAAAGAATAATTGTGAGTTCAGTATTAATATTTACGGATTAGATGAACGTTGTACTGTAACTGGTCCTCTTTATGTGACGAATTGTAAGAAAGATAAACATATTAACTTACTGTATTTTGAAAAACAAAACAAAGGTCATTATTGTTTGATAAAAAACCTTTTACGCTTAGTGCGACGACAAGTTTCATGCCATAAAGGTCAAATGCATTTATGTGAAACGTGTTTGCAATTTTTTAGTAGTGAAAAGATGTATCATTCTCATAGTTGTTCCAAAATTTTAACCATACTTCCTGATAAAAACAATACATTACAATTCAAAAATTATGAGCGAAAGCAAAAAATTAACTTTGTGATTTATGCTGACTTTGAAAGTATACTATTAAATTATAGAGAAAAACATAATGATAAATGTACGATAAAAAATAAACTACATCTACCGTCTTGTTTTGCTTATTATGTATGTTGCTCACATGATAGTAGCTTGAATAAATTCGTAACATATAGAGGACCTGACTGTGTAGAAGTGTTTGTTAAGAGATTAATTAAAGAAGCGAAGTTAATTCACAAAATTGTAATGACTAAGAAACCCATGAGATCTATGACGAGAGAGCAAACTGATAATTATAGCAAAGCAACTACATGCCATATCTGTAATCATTTATTATTTGATGATAAAGTTTGTGATCATGATCATATTACATCCGAGTACAGAGGCGCAGCGCATTCGCATTGCAATTTAATTTATAGAGTGTGTTCATTTATACCTGTTATCTTTCATAACTTATCTGGTTATGATTCTCATATATTTATTACGGAATTATCGAAATATGATGGTGAGATAAAAATTATACCAAAAACAAAAGAAAAATATTTAAGCATAACTAAAATAATCAAAACCGGTACAGGATGTAAACCTATACAGATTAAATTTATAGATTCATTTCAATTTCTTAGTTCAAGTCTTGACAATTTGAGTAAAAGTTTAACGGAGAACGATTTTATTCATTTATCATCACAGTTCCCTGATAAAGGCCAATTAAATTTACTGCAAAGTAAAGGTATATATCCGTATGAGTACATTTGTTCATGGCAAAAATATAATGAAACACAACTTCCAGCAAAGAATCATTTTTATAACACTTTACAAATGAAACATATAACAGATACTGAATATCAACATGCCAAAAATGTGTGGAAATGTTTTGATATTAGTTCTCTTGGTGAATATACTGACTTATATTTAAAGTGTGATGTACTATTATTATGTGATATATTTGAAAATTTTAGAAAAATTTGTCTCCAGCACTATAAACTCGACCCTGCTTATTATGTGACTTCACCTGGATTGAGTTGGGACGCTATGCTCCTTTACACAGGTGTTCAGCTAGAATTGATTAATGATATAGAAATTTATAAAATGTTGGAAAAAGGAATACGTGGAGGATTAGCTCAGTGCTCTCACCGATATGCTGAAGCCAATAACATTTATTTACCTCATTTCGATAGTTCTAAACCATCCTCATATCTGATATATTTAGACTGTAATAATCTTTACGGATATGCTATGACTAAAAAATTACCGATATCAGAGTTTAAATTTATGAAAAATAATGAAATCAAATTTTTTAATTTGTTTGATGTTCCTGATAATGGCGAGTACGGTTACATTTTAGAAGTAGATTTAGCATATCCAAATCATTTACATAATTTACACAGCGATTTGCCTTTTGCTCCCGAGAAATTCATACCTATTGGAGGGAAAACACCAAAACTAATTGCAAGTTTGTATGATAAATATAACTACATTATTCACTATGTTCATTTAAAAGCATGTCTTAAAAATGGCCTTGTTTTAAAAAAAATTCATAGAATCCTTTATTTTAAACAAGAATGTTTTTTGAAAAAGTATATAGACTTGAATACTAGCTTAAGACAAGCAGCTTCAACGTCATTCGAAAGAGATTTTTTTAAGCTTTTAAATAACTCAATATTTGGCAAAACTATTGAAAATAAACGTAAGCAAGTGGAGGTCAAATTAGTAACCAAATGGAGTGATGATTTGAATAAAACGAATAAAATTGTAGGTGCTGAGAAATTAATCTCAAAACCTAATTTAAAAAGTGTTTCTATCTTTAATGAAAACTTTATAGCCATACAACTGAGTCCCATGAAACTTGTTTTAGATAGACCGATATATGTTGGATTTGCGGTGCTAGAATTCTCTAAGTGGCATTTGTACAATTATCATTATAATTTTATTAAAAATAAATATGATGATAAAGCTAAATTATGCTACACTGATACTGATAGTTTGTTGTATTTAATACATACTAAAGACTTTTATAAAGACATGCGGGATTATTTATCAGAATTCGATACAAGTAATTTTGAAACTAATAATCTTTACTTTATTCCTAAGGTGAACGAAAAAATTCCTGGTTTATTTAAGGATGAGTTAGGAGGTGATCCAATTACCGAATTTACAGGCTTAAGAGCAAAGTTATATTGCATTAAATCATTAAATACACAAATAAACAAAGCTAAAGGCGTATCAAAACCTATTACAAAATGTTTAAAATCATCTAATTATAAAGATGTTTTATTTAAAAACTTAACATTAAAACGTAAGATGAATATGATAAAATCAATTAAGCATGTGTTGTTCTCACAAGAAGTAAATAAAGTAGTTTTAAACAGGATAGACGATAAAAGGCATATTCTGGGAAATCAAATAGATACTGTACCTTGGGGACATTGTGATTACATATGTTAATTTAGTATTTTTTTACATCAATGCTTTATGTATATTTTTTATGTAAGACTGTATACTGAATATTCTGTGTTTATAATTCTGAAATAAATTGACTTTTAACCTCACCAATTTTTTATATATATTATTTTTTAAGAGCAAATAAATTATACCTACATTAGACATAAACATGAAGTGGACCCAGAAAAATTGACTCCTTTCGAGGACTAAAACCTAAAATTAATTGCAAACTTTTATGATAAATTTAAATATGATAATTCTCAATTATTATATAAAATTTTATAATGATGTTTTTATTTAATACACACATATTTACTTGTATTTGCTGTTTTGATTTGTAAACCTTTGTTAACATTACCTGTGCAGATACTAAGTAATAAGTGTAGACGATAATTTTATTTATTTGTAACCTTATTCGACGAAATCAAAGCTAAAATAACTATGATTTAATTATTTGTGGGATTATAATTATAAATAAGCATTATAAATACTAGAACATATTACTTTTCTGACAGATACAAACATGAAGTGGGTCAAGCAACCAGTTTCATTAGAAGTTAAAAATATTGAGGTAGAGGAAAATAAGCTACACGCTAAGCATAGCGTTCTTCTGCCTAATAATATAAGATGTATAATATGTGGTCCTTCGAATTGCGGGAAAACGAACGTCATGATTAGTTTGTTAATCCACGAAAATGGTTTAAAGTTTCAAAATGTTTATTTGTATTCCAAGACTAGCTTTCAACCAAAATATAGATTTTTGAAACAGATTTTAAAAAGAGTGCCAGAAGTAAAATTTTTTATATTTAATTTTGATGATGAAGTTATTCATCCTAACGATGCATTACCAAAATCTGTTATTATTTTTGATGATGTAGTTTGTGAAAAGCAAATTAACATACGAAATTATTTTACAATGGGGAGACACAGAAGTATAGATTGTTTTTATTTATCTCAAACGTATTCCAAAATACCAAAACAGCTATTACGTGACAATGTTAACTTTTTGATAATTTTCAAGCAAGATGAAGTTAACATGAAACATATATACGATGAACATGTTAGCTCTGATATGGAGTGGTCTAAGTTCAAAGATCTGTGTTCTAAAATCTGGATACATCCTTATGATTTTTTGACTATTAATAAGGATTGTGAATTAAACAAAGGCAGATATAGACAATCATTTGACAACTTTATTTATTTTGATTGATGGTTATATAATTAATGACTGCAAAAAAAAAATATCATTTGTCCATAAATACTTCTCAGTATAAGTCGTATAATGGATAACATTACAGATAAATTGATAAAGTCTGCGGACGCTATAAAGGAAAAAGTGAAACAAATGAAACATGATGAGTTTAACACTGACTCTCATCTTAAGTATTTTTTTAAGCCTCTCGCAGGCCCTCTTAATGCAATAGTAGCTAACAAGCAAATTTCTACAATAAAAAATGAAGATACTTATGATGACCAAATTAAACACACTGATATAGGTTCAAAAATATTTTTGCATGATAAATCTAATGATTTGTATGAACATGAATCATCTAATGAGTCAAGCTTATCAGAAATTTTTTATTCAGAAGATGAAGGAGGTAATACATCTGAATCAGAAAATGATAATAATGCGTCGTTGAAAAAAGAAGATATCATTGAAATATATGATGATATGAATATACCATTTGGTGTACGTAGTGACAAAAACAAACATATGATTGGAAATACAATAGTTAATTTCTCTACCACTCATGCAAACTCTGGTAAAGTGTATAAAATTTGCGTAGCTAATAAACAGTATAAAATAACACCTGGTCTAAAAGAACTATTGCTTCGCAAAAAGCCTGATTTAAGTTTGGTCAATTTAAAAGATAAATCGGTGTACAAGGAAATACTCGTCACAACGAATGCTCATAAAAGAGACTTTGACCCTGCAGGTCAAATTAAAGGTGATAAAGGTCTAAAATATTCTCAAGTGATCAAACCGTTATTTTCTGAGTCTTGTAAACACTTACAAGAACCTACAGAAGTTAAATCTAGGCAAAAAAGAGGTGCAGGTCTACCGTATCTTAAAAAATATAAAAAAAATACTGAACTTATTTATTGGGATGATCCTAATGAATTAGTGGACAGGCTTAAACTTTTGATCGCATCTAAAACTGCAGGTAATACTAATCTTGACAATGAAATTTTATCAATTACTGAAGAGCTAAAAGAAGCGGGCGTAATACAAGAATAAAAGGGCTTATCATATAAACTGTTACTTAGTCTAATTTTGTAATTCAAAAGTAACAGTTGATAAAATGAGCAAAGTGAAAAGAGAAATTATAAACGAAATTCATAGAAGTGCAAGAATAAATTTTCCTCGAAGACATGTAATATTAAAAGATATTGATGATCTTTGGCAAGCTGATTTAATGGATATGCAAAGTTTCTCCAAATTTAACAATAACTGCAAATATATTTTAGTCGTCATTGATGGATTCTCTAAGTATGCTTGGGCTATTCCACTAAAACAAAAAAATAAACAAACTGTATCTGAGGCTTTCAATACTTTATTGAGTAGAGAAAAACGTATCCCTAGAAACTTGCAAACAGATCTAGGAAAAGAATTTTACAATCAAAGTTTAAAAAAAATATTATTAAATAATTCTATCAACCACTACTGCACTTATTCAACGAAAAAGGCTTCAATTGTAGAACGGTTAATAAGGACGATAAAAAGTAAGCTTTACAAGGAATTTAGTTTCAAAGGGAATTATAAATGGACGGATGGGACACTTGCAAATATCATTAATAGATATAATCATACCACACACAGAACAATTGGTTTACCCCCCATTCAAGTGAATCATAGCAATAAAATTCAACTACTGCAGAGATATTTCAATCAAAATCAAACTAAAACAACATATCGTAAATTTAAGACAGGTGATTTTGTTCGAATAAGTAAACATAAAGGTTGTTTTGAAAAAGGTTACACTCCTAATTGGTCTACAGAGGTATTTAAGATCAGTAAAGTTCAAAACACAAATCCTGTTACATATTTATTACAAGATGTTAAAGAACAACCTATTTTAGGAGCATTTTATGATCAAGAATTACAAAAAACTAAACATCCTGACATTTACCTTGTAGAAAAAGTTTTAAAACGAAAAGGCAGAAAAGTTTTCGTGAAATGGTTGGGGTTATCATCCTGTGAAAATAGTTGGATCAGTGATACAAATGTTTTATGAGTGCTTTATCAATATAACATTATCCTCTATGATAATGGTTTCATTCTGTTTGTATACATGAAGGGAGAAGGACTTGTCAATAATTTAATTAATAATTTACCATTTGAGCTCCATTTACCGGGATATAATTATTGCGGTCCAGGAACTAGATTACTTGAAAGATTGGCTCGAGGTGATAGGGGTATAAACAAATTAGATGAATATTGTAAACATCACGATATTGCATATAATAATTCCAAAAGTTTGAAAGATCGTCACAAAGCAGATACAATTTTATTAAAAATGGCAAAAAAGCGTGCTTTATCTTCTAATGCAAGCACAGGAGAAAAACTTGCTGCCAATTTAGTTAATAATATAATGCTAACAAAAATAAGTTCTGGAGCTGGACTAAAAAAAAACTTTAAAAGTATAGTGACCCATACCAAAAAGTGCATTAAAAAAATTAAACCGAAGTGTAGGAAAAAGCTAATAGAATTGGCCTACGCTGCTGCTAGAGAGTTGAATCGTGATTCATCTGCCAGGGTACCACGTATCATACCAATTCCTAAGTCTGGCGGTGTTCTACCTTTAATACCGATATTTGCTGGTTTGTCTGCTGCTGGCAGTATTGCAAGTGGAATTGCTGGAATCGTCAAAACCATAAACGAATATAGACTTGCAAAAAAGCGTTTAAAAGAAATAAAAAGTCATAATAAGAATGCAGAAGGTGTATGTATTGGAAATGGACTGCGGCTAAACCATTACAAAAATGGACTTGGAATATATACAGATTTAAAGAAAAAAAACTAAATAGCAGGCTACCTAATCGTGCTCTTACTAATATAGATATCATATATTTTACTAAAGACGTTCCATATTTTCGCGGAGTGTATATGAGGGATACCTTACCGAAGTCTCCGTTTTTAAAAGAGTGTGGAATCATAAATTTAGATAATTCTAAAAATTCTGGTACACATTGGGTAGCCTATGTAATTTTAAATGAATATATTGAATACTTTGACAGTTACGGCAACTTGAAACCTCCAATAGAATTTGTTTGCTATGTAGGTTCTGACAATATCAATTATAATTACAATAATTTACAAAATAATAACTTATTCAATTGCGGACATTTATGCATTAAATTTCTGAAAGAGTTTTGGAAAAAGCAAGGCTTTATCAAATCATTACGTACTTGAAAATGGTTTAAATGTTAGGTGTCGTCTGCATAAGACAACACTTTAACATTATCTGCTACAAGAGACGAATGTCGATAAGATTAGAGTGAGAAAAAAATAATAATAATAATAATAATGATAGTTTATAATATAAAATCATCCGCCAAAGTAAATAGCTTTACTCGTTCTCGTACCGTCAGAAGACAAAGACATATACGAACCATAAAAAAACTAACTAAAGATAACAAATTATTTCTTCGAGCTTTGGGATTTAAATTATGAGTATTCTACAGGTAAATGACTTACCACAAATCGATAACTCTATAGTGAGTTATGAAATTCATACTTATAATCCATATAGCAACAGTTTCAATGAAAATGATGAAATACGTATACCCATACACCAGCAAGATTTGTATGTATTACCTTCAGCCAGCTACATTTACATTGAAGGTCGAGCCACAGTGGTTTCGAAAGATGCAGCAGGAAAAATAACACGAAAGAATGTAAATTTTACTAATAATCATATATCATTCCTATTTCAAGATATTCGATATGAAATTAACGGTGTTGAGATAGACCGCATAAAAAATGCAGGAATTACTACCACTCTAAAATCATATGTGTCTATGAGTGAGGGGGAAAGTAAAGCTGCTGCTATTTGGGGTTGGAATTTAAATGGGGATAAAGATAATAATGGTATTTTTAGTGCCCTTATACCACTGAACAAAGTTTTAGGATTTGCGGAAGATTATAATAAAATTATCATTAACTGTAAACATGAACTTATACTCAATAGAAGCAGTTCGAAAGTCAGCGGTGTTACACTTGACAATAATAATGACTCCATTGAAGTAAATATAGAGAGACTGCAATGGCGTGTGCCTCATATAAAAGTTTCAGATCGAGAAAGATTAACTTTACTTAAATATTTACAAAAGGATCGTCCTATTCAAATAGCTTTTAGAAATTGGGACTTGTACGAATACCCTTTATTACCTAGAACTACAAAACATTCCTGGGTTGTGAAGACTGCGTCACAACTCGAAAAACCAAGGTATGTCATCTTTGGTTTGCAGACCAATAGAAAAAATATGAAAACTAGAGACTGTTCAATATTTGACCATGGTAAAATAACTAATGTTACTCTTTTTTTAAATTCGCAATATTATCCATACGAATCGGTTAATGCAAAATTTTCTGAAGATAAGTATTATATATTATATGAAATGTTTACCCAATTTCGTCAGTCTTATTATAGCACCCGGTCTGAACCGATGCTCGATTTGCGTGAATTTAAAGAAAAGGCTCCTTTATTTGTAATTGATTGCTCAAGACAGAATGAAGCCTTGAAAACTGGAGCTGTAGATGTGAGATTAGAAATTGAAAGTTCTGAGGATATACCAGAAAATACATCTGCTTATTGTCTAATCATCAACGATCGTCTGATTGAATATAAACCCTTAAGCAGTATCGTAAGGAAATTATTATGAACGCCATAGTGGATGTGCAAGGGTTTAAGACCGAAAGTAACGAGTTTATCGTGAAAGAAATAGCAATAGCATGCAGAAATCAAATTATGGTATTATTAATCAAACCACCATGTCCATTTTACAATCTTACAAAAAAAGAAAAATTGCAAGTAAATTGGATAGAGAGAAACAGAAAAATTTTCTGGAAGGAGGGTTTTATACCATACTTAAACTTAGCACGATATATTGAACCTTATCTGAAAGATAAAAACATTTTTGTTAAAGGATGTGAAAAAGTGTTGTGGCTAAGAAACATTGTAAAACATAATAAAGTGTATAATTTAGAAGATAAGAACTGTCCTAGTTTGCAAAAATTATTTGATGATTATGGAATGTCTAGTAATATATTTAGCTGCATGTATCATTCTAATGTATGTGCTTTAAAAAATGTGACATGTTTAAAAAAGTGGATTGATAATAAAAATATCTTTTGATTGTTTATAATTTAGAAGGTAAGGGCTACCTTGAAAAAATATAAGTTAAGTAATTTGCTAGCAGTATTAACAATATTATATGTATCAGAATAAATGTTTTTTTTGTAAATGTTTTCTTGTTTTATTTCATAACAATAAGAATACGACAGCGAAATATAATTTAAAAGTTACCAAAAGCAAAATCATCACATCTCTATAAATTGAGAACACCAGATACAAGACTTCATTATTATTTTCTACATACGCGTATCGAGACCTTAAAAATGATTCAAAATTATTTCAGCCCGCGCTATGAAATATATAATAAACATAAAATTCGATTATGTTCATTTCGACATTATTGGGCTACAGCAGATTCAAAACGAAGATTGGTGATGGAAATGGCTGATGCAGGTTTTTTTTACTGTGGAAGTGGTTTAGATGACAAAGTTATGTGCTTTTCGTGTGGAGGTGGCATCGAAGATTGGGAGTATTACGATGATCCTTGGATGCAACATGCTATATTTTTCCCACATTGCTTTTATTTAAATGCCGTAAAAGGAATAGATTATGTTGACAAATTAAAACGTCTATTTTTTAAAGAAACAAAAATATAAAATTATTCTGAAGTGGAGGAGGATTGATTGATTGTCTGCTGAATAAGCTACTAAATGCTGTTAGCGTAAGATTTATTCTATCAAAACATGCATGATGCATTAAATTCGGGAAAAATTCAAGAACTTGTCTTTAGAAGTGGTAATAGAGAGCTAACATTCTCTCGAGTTAACGATATGCAGATTGGTCCCGAAAAATTGAAAGCTGGTTCAGCAAAGTGTCGGTACACCAGGACATCATCAATGAGGAACGTAATGCGTGATTTAGTGGTACCTGATTCAGAAGACATTATATGCTACCAGATTCTACCGGAAGATGAAATTCCTTTTATTTAAATGTTCCGGGGTTCATAAATGACTCTCTCTTCAAATATAGTATTCTTACAAAAGCTGTTAAAAAAATTACTTCATAAACTCGCTGTCATAGTACTGCCGTGCTAACGAAGAACGCAGTAACTCGATTTTGCCGCTTCCGAGACTTTTATTTTTGATTATTGAATTTGTTATGATGTTTTAGTTATAGCATTCTTGCTTACTGAAAAACCGAGTTCCTGAAGGATCAATAAAAAGTTGCTTAGAGAGAATTAATAGATTTCAATTCGCTGACTCCAAATATATAACTCAACGAATGTATAAGTCATAATCGTCCAAAATCGAGTTACTGCGTTCTTCGTTAGCACGGCAGAGTAGTCAAGCGAGCAGTTAATCATCAACACTTTAAACGACAACATGTATCCGTTTATACAATCATCATATACTCCGTCGATTCCACCCTTGCATTTTGAAGTTTGCAAGTATATGTATCAAGTTTCCAGCTCCACGATTCCATACATTAAAACATATTTGAAGCCATCAGATCGAATCAATGGATTACTTGAAGAGTGCATTGATATCGCTAATCGGATAACATTAACTAGATACGAGTGGGACATGATATTTATTGAAAACGCCTCTGAAATATCAGGATTCTTCACATCTAGTTCAATTCCTTTACCAAAGCAGCGGCAGCGAGAACAACAATTTGTGATCAAGTATATAAACCTGTCTGAACATGAACAAGAAGGAAGAAAAAAATTCATCATAATTGACATTGGAACAAAATCGATCGTTCTCTGTTGTGAAGAGTGGTGGTGTCTGAAATATTTACTGAATTGTCTTGATTCACGTTTACGTTACTTAACAAGGGTAAAAGGTTACTATGAGACCCGTATGAATTTCTTTAGAAAGCGATTCAAGCTCGCTCAAGTGAAAACATTGTCTGAAGCCTATGCAATTGTAGAAAATGTCTATGATGAAATGTCAATTGTGGATCAAGAAATCAAATGTTTTGTAATTGATTATTTATTCTTCTCAGGCTTTTTGTGAAATAATAATAAAATGTGTTTACTTAGTTGACAGCATTCTTTATTTCTTTTATCATGATACCAAAGACAACACACGCACAAACACACAACCACAAAAAGTATAAATAGATTTTATTGAAATTAATCTCTTTGAATAGATGATTTCTGAACACTCATTCTGAATACAACCTTAAAATAAATGAATGAAATGTATGGACAAATATTGATTGATTGACTGATTGTCTAGTTTGTATCAAATGTATAATTGGGGTTCCTGGATCTTTGATCCAGGAACCCCAATTATACACTACTGGTGATGAAAAGTAGAGTGTATCACTCGGGCGCAAAATATATTTTTGGCTCAGGCGACGTACTTTGAATCCCTCGCTACGTTCAGGATTCTACTAAAGAATCCCTCACTTCGCTCTGGATTCAAAAAAGCGCCCTCGACGTAAAAATATTATTTTGCTCCCTTATGATACAATCTACTATTTGATTATCGTTAACGCTGATAGAATGTCACTTTGTGTGCCCTCATGGCCCTATAGCACAAAACTTTACAAGTCTACAATTCTATATATTTTTTTAAATTGTATAAAATATTGCGTTAGGGCGACGCGACACAAAGGCACCGCGTGTCGCGAGACGAGCGGTGCCTTTGAGTCGTGTCGCGTGTCGCACCTGTTTGTAGAAGCCTTAACACAGAAATTACAAATGTCGACGCTTGAAAGCCAATATTGGCAACTTTACACTAGAGCATTTAAAAGTATTTTCTCAAAAAAATAAACAAAAAAGAATACTTTTAAATGGAGTAGGTATTTTATATTTTTTTGTGGAGTATACTCTAGTAGAGTAGATATACACTGGAGAATTTAAAGTTTTTTTTTGTAAACAAATCTTTAAAATTCTCTAGTGTAAAGTCAACATGTCGTTTAGTCAATATTGCCTTTCAAACGTCGATATGTAAATTGTAGACTTATCACTACCATTTACATTTTTTTGAGGTATATCCGTTACAATTACGTGGCTTAGAGTTTTGTGGTTCAGTGTACTTGTAAGATGTACAAATATGTAACTTGTAAATTGTAATTATGAAGTTTTGCGGTATGCCCTACACAACAAAACCTGGTGAGAGAGAGAACCTGGTGGTAGAGATGAAGGGATTTTTTTAAAGATGTATGAAATTCATAGATTATATAAACACCTCGTCTTTATACATCATAAAGAAAAGAGATCATAATACAATATGGTATGTTGGAGTCGTTGGAGATAACATATATATTCCCAATTCCAAAATAATTAAATGTATATAAACCCGCAATCCCTCGAGAGGAAAAAATGGCAAAGACTCAAATCATAACATTCTCATTTCGATAGCCCCGTCAATAGTTCGCCAAAAGTAAAATTGCCTAGTGGGGCCCCAAAGCTTAATCGGATTGATACGGATAATGACGCAATCTCCCAGGGGGTACCAATCCGAACCCATGTTGTCTTATTGTTCATCCTGAATTATTCAGTTCGGGAGACGGGAGAACGAGTGATGTGTTTTTTTCTTGGCTGTACATTTAAAATGTTGCAGTCTTCTGAAGAACTAAAGCGCTAGTTCAATCACCGTTGTTTCTAGGATTCCGTAGTTAACAGGGAAACCTTATTTTTAGCCGTAGCCACCTTTGAGATCCAATATTAAAACTGCCACAGTCCGGAAATATCATCCACTAACAATAAAGATTGGTGTCGAAACATTGTATCTAGCTACTTTTTACTAATTATTATACATAAATTTTATGTAATAATATATTATTACTATACATAAATAGGACACGTATTGTTCAGCCATGTTTAACAAAATAAATATAATCATTTATATTATCTTGACTCTTATACGTTAGATCGAAACATAAAATCCCGAATCTCTTTATCCCGAATGAACGCTATCCCGAATCACTCTATCTCGTATGAACGCTTTCCCAAATGACGCTATTCCGACTGAACGCTATCCTGAATCACTTTATTCCGAATTAACGCTGTCCCGAATTACTTTATTCCGAATTAACACTGTCCCGAATCTCATTATTCCGAATGAACGCTGTCCCGAATAACGTGAGACCAAAATAACATTATCTCCAACGAATGCAATCCTTAAAACGAAATGCATAAAAAACCCAGGAAAATGAGTTGAATTAAAGGAGAATCTAGTGATGATTTATTAAACTAAATACTGAATACTGACTCAAAAGGAAATTACGATACCTGAAAAAAACCAGTGTCAAAGGTTCTGAAATTCTGTTTTTTTTTGCTAATATCCTTTCTTTTGTATAAATATACTAGCTTCTGCCCGCGACATCGTTCGCATGGAAGTCGTAAGAAACCACAATATACATACTAAAATACCAGCAACATTTAAAAAAAATCCGACACCTCCAACAAATATCGTAAATGTATACAAAATGTATGCAAATACTTAAATTATATACTCCAACCTTCCTCGAGAACCACGCTATCCATTGGTGAAAACAGCATGAAAATCGATGCAGTCGTTTTTGAGTTTATCGCGAACAGACAGACAGACAGACGTGGCGGAGGACTTTGTTTTATAATATGTAGTGATAGCGTCATTCGGGATAAAGTGATTCGAGATTTCGTGTTTCGGTCTAATCTCTTATTTTTACAATATTAAGTGATTTGACCGACGTCACTGCTAACGGCAAAATGCTATTAGCTGCATTCAAATTTATTTAATCATTAGCTGCAGCCCGCGGCTTCGCCCGGGTGGCTTTTTCTATACAAATAAATAAAATTGCAGTGTCTGTTTGTAATGTCAATAAAATAGCTGACAAAATTTTTTATTTTAGAAAAAGTCATGCGGGCGAAGCAGCGGGCAGCAGCTTGACCAAAATTTAAGTAGTCTCAGTTATTCCTTATAACAATAGCTATCTCCCGTCAAAATTGGACCAGCCGTTTCGGAAAATAGCCGGAACAAACAGCAGAAAGACAGACAGACAGACAAAAAAAAAATGCTTTTTTGTTATAAGTACCGTATAATAATATACTTTCATATGCATTTAGTAAATTCTGTCTGTTATTTTGACGTTACAAACTTCAATTTTATTTATTTGTATAAAAGATTATTTCCACTGTCAAACATGAAAATACACGTACACGATTCACAAAGATACAAATGTGCCCACGACTTTATGCCTGCCTAACCTAACTTTAGCGTTCGTCTAATCTAATCGTACGATCTTATGCAATACGATAAGTCATCTTGACATACAGTCTAAAGCTGGCAAGACAATGATTTACAGGTAACATCTAAGTGTTTCTAATCTAAACTATTGTATGTGTTTAAGTTAATACTATGTCCGTAAGCTATACAATAATATCAGTTTGATAAGGGATTATTGTAAGACAAAGATCTCTACTCAATCAGAGATGGGATGACATTTCATCACTGTGTTTACACACAGGATTTGGTAGCGTCTAAGTGTTTGTAATCTTAACTATTGTATATGTTTAAGTTGATACCATATCTGTAAGCTATACAATAATATCAGTCTGTTATTTATTGTAAGAAAAATATCTCTTCTGAATCAGAGACGGGACTACATTTCATCACTATGTTTACACACAGGATTTGGTAGCAACTAAGTGTTTGTAATCTAAACTATTGTATGTGTTTAAGTTAATACTATGTCCGTAAGCTATACAATAATATCAGTTTGATAAGGGATTATTGTAAGACAAAGATCTCTACTCAATCAGAGATGGGACGACATTTCATCACTGTGTTTAGTAGCGTCTCAGTGTTTGTAATCTTAACTATTGTATATGTTTAAGTTGATACCATATCTGTAAGCTATACAATAATATCAGTCTGTTATTTATTGTAAGAAAAATATCTCTTCTGAATCAGAGACGGGACGACATTTCATCACTATGTTTACACACAGGATTTGGTAGCAACTAAGTGTTTGTAATCTAAACTATTGTATGTGTTTAAGTTAATACTATGACCGTAAGCTATACAATAATATCAGTTTGATAAGGGATTATTGTAAGACAAAGATCTCTACTCAATCAGAGACGGGACGACATTCCATCACTATGTTTACACACAGGATTTGATAGCGTCTAAGTGTTTGTAATCTTAAGTATTGTATATGTTTAAGTTGATACCATATCCGTACGCTTTACAATAATATCAGTCTGTTATTTATTGTAAAAAAATATCTCTTCTCAATCAGAAACGGGACGACATTTCATCACTATGTTTACACACAGGATTTGGTAGCAACTAAGTGTTTGTAATTTAAACTATTGTATATGTTTAAGTTGATACTATATCCGTAAGCTATACAATAATATCAGTCTGTTATAGGATTATTGTAGGACAAAGATCTCTCAGTCAGAGACGGTACGACATTTCATCACTATGTTTACACAGGATTTGTTAGCGTTTATATTCCATTTGTAATAAGATTAGACATTTAAGTAAACCTTTTTTTACAGTCCGTTCAACCGATTTTGACTTCTATTGCGTTGGTGGCATGACAAATGGTAGCTGCAGTGAACAGTTGGTATTGTAACCACTTTTTTACTTTTAATGCCATCCTTAAGCCCACGGAATAGAAGTCAAAGTCGGTTGATCATACAGTAAAAAACGTTTTTTTTTTTCATGTCTGATGTTAATTCAAATGGAGTATAAGTATTTATAATCTAAACTGTTACATGTGTTTAAGCTGATGCTATATCCGTAAGCTATACGATAATATCAGTCTGTTATGGGATTATTGTAAGTTTTAGATCTCTCAGTCAGTGACGGGACGACATTTCATCACTATGTTTACACACAGGATTTGGTAGCAACTAAGTGTTTGTAATCTAAACTATTGTATGTGTTTAAGCTGATACTATATCCGTAAGCTATACGATAATATCAGTCTGCTAAGGGATTATTGTAAGACAAAAATCTCTTCGTAATGAAAGATGGGGCGACATTTTATCACTATGTTTACACACAGGATTTGGTAGCATCTAATGTTTGTAATCTAAACTATTGTATTTGTGTTTAAGCTGATACTATATCCGTAAGCTATACGATAATATCAGTCTTATATGGGATTATTGTAATACAAAGATCTCTTCTCAATCAAAGACGGGACGACATTTCATCACTATGTTTACACACAGGATTTGGTAGTGTCTATGTGTTTAAAATCTAAACTATTGCAACTACATATATTCGTAAGCTATACAATAATATAAGTCTGTTATGGAATTATTGTAAGACAAAGATCTCTCAGTCAGAGACGGTACAACATTTCATCACTATGTTTACACACAGGATTTAAGGAGTATTCCCGTATGAACACCGATTTTTTGAGCACCTATGCATTGAGCACCAGAAGTGTATTCCCATTTGATAATACCTGTGGTGCTCTATGCATAGGTGCTCAAAAAAAAGGTGCTCAAATAGGAATAATTTGGATTTACGCCCATAATAAATTAACCTATAATCAATCAGCCTAGGCTTTTCCAAATAATGTTGGGGTCAGCTTCCACTTTAATCAGATGCAGCTGAATACCCGTATTTTACATGGAGCGACTGCCTATCTGACCTCCACAATCCAGTAACTGGTTAATTCGTTTCAACCAGTTACTGGGTATTGGAGGTCAGATAGGCAGTCTGATGGTCTGACTTATGGATAATAAATTAATAAAAAACGTCTAAAAACTTAATATAAAAGACTAATATTTAAAAAAAAATGAATTTTTAAATTAATTAATAATAAATTAGTTAATTTTTATTTTAAATTTGCCTTTTTCGATTCCAGTAAAAAGGCAAATTGTTTTGATTAGCAAGAGAATGCATTTGTTTACGTAACTATTGTAAGTCCAGCCAAGTCATTTTAAATCGTACTTGCTCTTTAGTTTAGCATAATAATTAATCATCCAACATTACTTTTTTTTTTCTTTTTTTTTTTTACTTTATTGGGACATAAAACAGTTACACATTACAATTTAAGTGTGACAGAATAACTTAAAAACTAGGTAAACGTGTAACCCACACAAATGTCCGCGAAATAATGGTATATAGATAGGTACTTAGTTTAATGCGTACGTTGCAAGTACTCATACATATTTTCGAATAATAGGTGTAACATGGCTATTCATTTATATATACCCCATTGTCCAGAAGATACATAGCAGAAAATTAAATTATATATTTATATTTAAGTACAACAAAACAAAAAAATACAAAGATTACAATAAAGAATCAATAGCCAACTTTTTGAACTTAAAGTGCGTAAGCGCAAAAATATCCAAATCGATGAAGTGTGTGTTATACGTGTCTACGATGCGTCGGAGAGGCGCCCGTGCACCAGCGTGAGTTCTGCACCTTGCAGTGTGGAATAGCCGGGGCACACGCGCCTCTCGACGCATGACAGTTCTAGGTACAATGTAACATAGGTTATTGGTAATATCTGTGCAATCGAACCTGTTATTACACAGACCATGCAGCATCATGGCCATTAGTAGGCTGCGTCTTGACTCCAAGCTTTGAAGTTTATACCGCGTTAACAAATGAGTGTATGGTATTTTAGACTTAGTGCATCTGAAATGCATAACACGTAAATATTTTTTTTGAACCATTTCCATTCTTTTTATATAAATATCAAAAATGGGACTCCAAATCGGAACAGCAAATTCCAATTGAAAACGAACCAAAGCTTTGTATAAAAGTAAAAAAGTTGACGGTCTTTTAAAGTCTTTTGAAGAACGCATGACGAAACCGAACATCCGATATGCCTTATTAACGATATTATCGATATGAAGATTGAAGTGCAGTTTCGAGTCCATTGTAACTCCTAGATCTCGGATATGGTCAACTCTCTGCAGACAGATACCATCTAGACTATAATCAAATTTTATAATGTTTTTGTTTTTTGTGAAAGTGATTGCATTGCATTTAGGTAAACTAAGCTGGAGCTTGTTATATGAACAATATTGTGAAAATCTATCAAGGTCCCCCTGCAGAAGCAGACAATCTTGTGTGTTTTTGCACGACCTGTAAATTTTGATGTCATCGGCATACATTAGAAATCGGGAATGAATGAAGCATTTTTTTATGTCATTGATGAACAAAATAAAGAGTATTATTGAGCCCTGGGGCACCCCAGAGGTGACAATGATTGAACTTGATTGGAAACCATTAATGACTATCTTTTGAGATCTATTGTGTATGTATGCCATGAACCATCGCAATAAATTGCCACGGATTCCGTTGTAAGCAATTTTATCTAAGAGCAGTTTATGGTCCACCCTATCAAAAGCCTTCCGAAAATCCGTGTACAAAGCGTCAACTTGAACTTGTTCATCCATGCTTTTGAATAAAAAGTCTGCGAACAACATGAGATTGGTATTCGTCGAGCGTCGTTTAACAAACCCATGCTGTTCACCAATAATGATGTTGTGAATGTGAGAATATACTTCGCTATGTACAAGACTCTCAAAAAGCTTCGACAAGACGGAGAGTATAGAGATAGGGCGATAATTTTGTATGTTGTTTTTATCACCACTCTTGAACACCGGTGTGATATGTGCCTGTTTCCAAATGTCGGGAAAGGTACCTTCGCGTAAACATTTATTAAATATAATATGAAGTGGGAGTACAATAGTTTCTGCGGTCTTCTTAATGAAGACTGGTGGCAAGCTATCTGGACCAGGACCTTTATTCAAATCTAATTGCGTTATCGCTTTCTGCACAACATCCACTGGCAAATAGATGTCAGAGATACAGGGCGAATTATCTGAATATGTGTTAGGTGGCTGCCACATCACGGGGTTAAAATTCGTGGGTTCATAAACTGAGGTGAAAAAAGTGGAGAACATGTTACATATATCAGTTGGATTATTTGAATTAAGATTTTCAAGAAACATATTTGCTGGAATCTCCGCCCTGCCCTTCCTGTTTGAAATGTAAGTCCAGAAATGTTTAATGCTAAGTGGAATACTGTCTTCCACCGATTTCATTACCTACATATATTCGGAATACTTGAAAAGTGGGTGCTATATTGCAAATTATAATAAGCCTCTGTTCAGCATTTCCCTGCAAATGACTGAACTGATTGGCCCATGAAAGCATTAACAAAAAGTCTAGCAATTTTAAAATGTTGAATGTCCCATAATTCACCTAAAACACCACTAAACTTAGCAAAAATACAATTGAAAAAGCCTTTCAAAACCAACCAAAACGACAAACAAACTTCATCCAATCAAAGTACTTACGAACAATAATTTTAATTAGCTTCAACACTAACAACGTAAGCGGTTGAGCGACGGACGGATAATGCATTCGGGGGCATGCGCCGCGCGTGGTATCTCATTTAGTTACAACCCTCGTTTAATACCTGAGTTTGTTTTGGGAAGTAAGAGATTATGCTACTATTTATGGTAGTTTTATTTTAAGTATGTTGAGAAAGTGGAAGAGCCTTTCTAGATGCTGGTTTAATCTAGAACAGTAATAACAGCATGTAGCTTCATTTTTCTTACTAACTGACTCCTTGATAATTCAAAAGTGCCTGTAAATGGTTTAATTGAAACAAATGATTTGAGTTTGAGTTTGAAAACATGAGTATTTTTGAGTAAATGCGGGAAATAAAGTGAATGGTGGTGAATGGTGGTTTTCCCTGTTATACATGCGATTGTGACCAGCCAGTCGATGCCCAAAAAGGCTCAACTGGCTGTTCAAAATGGTGTGCTGGTGCCTACGCTTATGTATGGAAGTGAATGTTGGGTGTGGCAAAAGAAGTATGAAAGTAGAATAAATCTGTGGAAATGCGTTCCTTGCGAAGCATGTGTGGCGTGACTATAAATGATAAGCTGAAAAATTATGTGATAAGGCAACAGCGCGGTTTAAAGGAAGATGTAGTGACAAAAATTGAAAAGAGTATGCTTAGATGGTTTGGTCATGTTGAGAGGATGAATGAAAGGAATTTTATTTTTATTTTTATTTGTATGTACATGCTATGTGTAGCTAGAATCACATATTTCTGTGGAAAATTTTACTTACCCGATTTATTAAATCACACAGGGGGACGTCAATACGTCATTCCGAAAGGTGGTTTCTGAAAATCAGCGCTTTGATGGTAGGTTCGCCCGAAGTCACAGCATTTTGCTGAGCAACGACCTGTTCTTGCACAGATGCGACGCACGGCTTAATTGTTCTTGTTACTGTTGTTTGTTTGTTACAAAAGTAGTTATTTTGCACTCTGTAATCGGCATAATGTTTTTGTTTGTTGCCATTTTTGCCAGTGACGCAACACAGTGTAACAATGTAAATTGTCTTTGGTCCCTGGTCCTGACATCAAGCAATGGACTAAATTGTCAAACTTTTATTGCTTGAATAAGAGGCTTTTGGCTACTTTAATGTATTTATTTTATATTTTTTAATAAGTGCGTTTAGTTTGTGTAGAATAAACAATTTTTCTTTCTTTCTTTCAAAGGAGACAAAAAAAGTTATTTTCAAGGTAGATGTTAGTGGAAACGCCCTAGAAGGAGTTATAGTGATTTAATTGGTGATGTTCTTCAGCAAGGTCAGGTGTGTAGTACTTGCAACCAGCGTGCGTGTTTGACTAGATATATATAAAGAAGCAAGAGGTGTATGTAAGGAGCGTAGACAATGATTTGGAGCGGCAAAGAAGGAGCATTGCTTGTAGAAGCAACATGCTTGCAAGACGATTTGCTCATTGCTCCAAAGCAAGTGAAGGCGACACTTTTCGAGGCCTACTGCCGGGCGTTATACACCAGCCAACTTTGGTACCAGTACACGAGGAGGGCTTACAACTCACTTCGTGTACAGTACAACAACGCGTTTCGAGCCATGTTTGACCTGCGTTGGCGGTGTAGCGCATCTGGTATGTTCTTTGAAAACAGATTGGGTTACTTTTTGTCCCTTCTGAGAAGGGCAAGAGCTTCATTTCGAACACGATTGCTGAACTGTAAAAATAATATTATAACCACTGTTTTCCGCTCAATTTTCGTGACTAGAACCGAATTGTTCAATCTCAGCATTGACTATTGACATAATCAAGTAATAATAACGAATTAATTTATCTAATTTAATTTACTTTATTAAATGTTATTATCTAATAGTACCTAATTTCTAATAATGTTTGTAATTTGTAACACCTAAAATACCGAATTAACATAACTTAATAATAATAATAGTACCTACCTAATGTTTACTTATCAATGACATGTAGTCACTACGGGTGAAATGTATTTGTATTTCTGTGTACCTACTTATGCAATGCCTGAAATAAAAATGATTTGATTTTTTTTTGTAGCAATTGGCTTTCTTTAGTTTCTACCTACCCCCATAGGAACAAGGCGTGAGTTTATGAATGTATTTATGTATTTTTGAATCACAAGACTTTACATAAATTATGCAACAATAGTTGGTAAAAGGTTCGCCTCCTTTTAAATGATAAATGATAAATGATTTTATTTCTGTAAGTAGGTTTTTACAAGCACTTTTACACGTCAATCATATTTTAAAACTAGATGAGGTCGGCATTTCGTATCTGACTACTCTGAGAAGAAAGACCGAAACAAACTCAGAGGTCACAGTCTCTTTTAAAGTTCAGACATAATCTTGGTCAAGTCATGTGTTTAGATGGGACTGATCGAAAACATAACTGTCAAAATGACAGGACAGTGGTACAAAACATTTTATCATATTTTTTTTTTGTAAATAGGCATCGCTAAAATTAAAGTGAAACTTTGTTTAAAACCGAAAATTTATAAAAATACTTACGGTATGATTATTTTTAAATTACTATTTTTTTAAATCAGTACTTAAAAGAAAATAGAACCTCTTTTTTTGCAATTTTATGTGAATTACCATTACAAAGATATTTTTTTGTTGTGTTATGCCCTTTGTTTACATAAATTATCTGAATTTGAGACTTTGGGTATAACTCTAGATACAGTGAAGTTTTAATTTTCTGAGAATTGTTATCAAAAGTGGTAAAGCAATTACGATGTTGGCTATACCAACGTCTGAGTGTATTTGTAGGAACACAAAATACCCCATATGGGGTCATAACCATGAATCGTTAAAATACCACTACCACACAAAATAGTTGTTCCTATTGCGAGTATAAACAAACTTAATCGTACAAGGAATCTCAGTGAGTTATTCGCGGCAGTCCCACTATTCCAACCTACCATTTATCTTTTGCAAAGAAAACTTGCAAAGATGCGAACAACGTTTTAACTTTCCTATATTTTTCTTCCAAGTCACTTGGAACGGTCGTTTTTTGCGTCAGCTTTTCCTTCAAATTAAATACGTTGTCGGTTCTACAGTGTGACTACATTTTTTGTTTATATTGTCATCATTATCATTAACAATATTGGTATTGTTTTAAAGATGGTGGGTAAACAAATCCTGTCGTTTGTAAAAGTTCAATGAAGTTTCATGCTTCATTCAATTCAAAACCATGTTGTATGAATTAGGTACTTACCAGAAATTCTTTGAAAGGGTTTTCTAGTTCACTAATGTAGTTACCGTGAATAGGGATGTTTCATGGGTAAAAAAAAAAAACTGTTTAGTCCGACAGTCAGATAATAAAAAAAATATAACACACGTATTTATTGCTTTATCATATTAATAAAAAAAGACTTAGATAAAACACATTGAACTTGGGGAGTGGGGGCTCGTTACGTCACAGTTACGTATAAAATCTACTGCAGAGCAGAGACGTCATGCCTCATTTTAACACAATGTATCGCCGTAATGTTTTGATTACGTAAAAAAAGACAAAAAATACGTGTCCAATATTTTTTAATAATCTACATGATGGACAACAATTTTTTTTTGTGTTCCTCCCTATTATACTTTTGTCTCCTTAAACTATTAGGTACATAGCTTCTAATAATAATATTCATTCATGACGAGTGCTTGTTTATTTTAAGTTTCAAAGTCAAAGTCAAAGTCATATCATTTATTTCAAATAGGCACGAAGATGCACTTTTGAACGTAAAAAATTACATGAATAGTTAATTGATTCTAGTTGCGCCTTCCAAAAGGTAGTTATGTATGGAGAAGATGGGGCAAGAAACTCCATACTTACTCTTTTAAAATGTTAACAATAGTTTGTATACATTAATTAATAATTATAGGTGAAGACGATGTACCTAGAATAAAAATAAAAATTACTTACCACAATTGGTAAAAAGAATGAAAAGTGAAGTAATGACAGAATAATTAATAAATGCGATAGGTACATGGTGCTCACATATTTACAAACATTGCATATGATTAAAAAAAAAAAAAAAAAATACATATAATAAGTGTGTGAGTTAAATTTATATTAATCACAGAAAATAAAAATTAATATCATAAAAATTATACAGTTAAATTAGCAACCAGTTTGATTTTGTCTAGAAGTTAAATTAGCAACCAGTTTGATTTTTCTATCTAATGGAGTGTCACCTGATATTCAGAATTAATTTTATTGTTTATTGAATTGCATCAGAACATTTTATGTCTCTAGTAGGATTCTAGGCTTTTTAAAAGATGCTTTATCTATTTACTACTTCAGGCACTTCTTTTATCAAAACAATCATATAATTTGCGTAAAACCTTAGATACTTACAAAACTGAATCAATTTATCTGTTCAATCATTGACGGGAATAAAATCTCAAGCACATCTCAATCACAAGCGTCTTATTAAAATAAAATAGTTAAGTTCATCATCACGACACGATTGTAGCAATACTATACTATATTTACATTAGACAAATACCGGCTAAATAACGATAGTTATTGTGTAATATTGTTGAAGTTACTGCACTATAGAGTTATTTTTTTAATGTAAATTGTAAATAGATTAGCTTGCTTTGTATTTATCGTGAAATAACGGAGTTTATCAAACGTTTACATCGAAATAACGAAAGGGTGAGAACAGTTATTTGTCTAATGTTATAATAAATGGAGTACACTGAAAAAAAGCACTCCAATCAAGTGACTTTTTAGCTTGATTGACGATATCTTGTTTAGATTAATCAAAATCTTAGTTAAGTTGATCATCACGACATGATTGCAGCAATACTAGTTCAAATGATTGAACGCTCAAACAAGTTTCTCGATTACTCATAACATGACAACATTGTAGAAGACCTAAAAAAGAGACAAGTTAAAAAAATGTTAACTGTAACAAAGTAAGTTAGTTGTGTCAATCAAGCATTTTGATTACTTCAATAAAGATCATTGACACTTTAATCTAATAATCTTGGTTGGAGCAACTATGTTTTGACTTGATTGCTGCAAATAGGTTTTGTGATAACTCCAATCAAGATCCCGTTTCAAATCTCAATCAAATAAAAGTAGTAGCTGTGATCATTGTGCTTGATAGGCCCAGATGCAAACAAGTTACTTAGTCAATCTAAACAAAATCTTGATTGTGGCAACTACTTTTTTTTTTCAGTGTAACCAAAAAAAAAAAACGATTACCAAAAAGAACTAAAATATGTTGTCGAAAAATTCCTCAGTATCGCTCTCAACTGGTAATGTACCCAAAAGATTGGCAGCATTGCCACGTTGTATGACAATGCTTAGCCTCTGGCCAAGGTAAAAGCCAGCCCTTGGGTCACGGGAAGTATCAACCAGCCTTTTGGAGATTTCATTGAACAAAACATTATTTCAATTATTTGAGTTTTCTAATGTTACTTCAGCCATTTTGTTGATGATTTATTTTGTTTGTAGATTTAACTTTGGCGAACAAACAATGTCATTAAAAACCAAACAACAATTTGCATAGTTTTAGACTTCTGCAGTAAATATTAACTTTAGTTTAAAACTTCGGCCACATATTATTATGTGAGGATAAACAAAATAGTATTTCATGTCAAAGCTTTGTATCGACATACGCTTTGAAATATTTTGTAAAGTTTGAAGCACCTCATTAATCTTTAGATCTATTTTATTAAGAACTTTTAGAATCTCATAAGATTTAGATCCTTTAGGATCACACAAGAAGGTACCTATCATGATCAAGATCTCTTGAAATTAGTTTTTTCTTTAAATTGAGAGAGGGTAAAAAGTTTTGTGACTCAAACGGCAATTCAGTGAAATGCTTTTGTTCAAACCTATTAGCAGTTATGTTTAACGGTTTTTTGTATGTTCTTTATAGTTACTGTGGCCTTTTTTTGTGCATGTCCGGGAGGAGGCGCCCTATACCCGAAGTCTCTAATTCAGATAATTTATGTAAACAAAGTAATGTCAAGAAATGTCACTGTAAAAATGACAGGACAATGGTGCAAAACATTTTATCATTAAATGTTTTTGTAAATAATTATCGATAAAATTAAAGTGAATTAATTATAAGAACTATGCAAACAAAATACCGTTGCCAAACAATGTTTTTTGTTGTGTGTCGGAGGCACGGTATATGATAGTCATAATCAGCCCTTTTAAGCCCAGTGCTAGACGTAGGCGTCCCAAAATCGATTTCCAATCAAAACAGTTTACAGCCGTTTTCATCCAAAATGTGGCTAGATATGCTACTTACAATATGAATCTATTTATGAGAGTTGTAATAATAGTGTTGTTGAAGATGTTAAAAATTTGAAAATATTTGGATCTCCTGCAATGTTACCAGTATCATAAAATATTTTATACCAGAACATCTCCTTTTATTAATAACTTTCTTTAAAACCGAAAATTTATAAAAATTATGACGGTATAATTACTTTTTAATTATTATTTCTTAAAATCAGTACTTAAAAGAAAATAGAACCTCTTTTTTCACAATTTTATGTGAATTACCATTACGGAGATATTTTTTTGTTATGTTATCCCCTTTGTTTACATAAATTATCTGAATTTGAGACTTTGGGTATAGGTGAACATTAGTGACCTAATTGGTGTTGTTTTTCAGAAAGGTCAGGTGCGTAGTACTCGCAATCGGCGTGTTTGTATGACGATCTATGAACGTAAACAAAGCAAAAGGATTATGTGAGGAGTAGCAGATGGCTTTCTACAGTTCCTGCCTACTCCATGGGAGAAGACGTGAGTTTATGTATTTGTATGTGTATGTATGTATATAAGGTGTATCTATTCATACACGAAATATTTTTTTTTAATTTCTTGAGATATTTTGTAAAAAAAACCTTTACTTACTTATTCTATGAATGATCCGCCCAGACGCGGTGACGGTGGCAGCACGAGCGCGGTGAATTTTGATAATTAATCATCATAATTATCAAGTCATTTTATTTTTCTTTAATAATATACTCAGATTTAAAAAAAAATCTTTTCCATGGCATTTTATTTTTCTTTAATAATATACTCAGATAAAAAAAAAATCGTTTCCATGGCTTCTTTACCTCTATCTGTGTTTTCTCTCTTTCTGTATCTCTTAAAATATTTTGTGTTTGAATACATACACCCTATATATTTTGTATCAAGGTAAAGGTATCGAGAAAAGACTATTTAATAACATTGCTTATTCATTGAAAGTCCAGATTTTCTAACGTTACATAAGTATACATTGGTTTTTAATTCGCAACGAGCACCCTAATTGCTTTCAATCACAATGCAAGGGTTTCAAAGGAAATTCCTAGTATATTGCTTCATAGTCAGAGATAGGAATAGGTAGAGTTTATTTACTTTAACTTTGAGGAAAATACATTGAGTGGATAACTCTAAAATACCGGAATAATTATAATGAGGTTTAAATCCCGGGATTTAAAAACCACGAATTATTTATTGGACGTTATTTAAAGTTACAAAGTATTGATTAGATGAATAATATTTTTTTTTTTTTTGGGTTCCGATCCAATCTTGTCAAAATTTTAATAGTTGTGGTATCCGGTTTTTGGGTACCAAAACTACTAAATTAAAGAGCTTTTTTTTACATATTATATGAGAATTAATTCTTGAAAAGTTGGGTGGTTATTGTGTGTATATTATTATATTGCGATAAAAAGGGTATTCAAATTCAAATTCAAATAATTTATTTCAGATAAAAAAATATCCATATAATGTTAGTAGTAGTGTAACTTAACCTAATGTTAGTCTTAAAAATTAATAATAATACACAAATATAATTATTTGGATGAGTGTGTCTGAACACTTACCCACCTTCGAAAGAGGGGCGAGTCCCACCGGTCAGAAAACACATTCAGGATGCCATTGGAGGAGGAGGGCAAGCGCGCCATCATGGAAGCGCATCGCTTCCGCATAATCGCGGCAAACCCGGCGACGCACGCTTCCGCGAACATCCCTGACCACAACTCAATCACACCACTGATTATCCACTCTATCTTACTTCCTTCCTCGAAGTTTAGGTAAATAAATTCTACCTATTCCGATCTCTGTTCATAGCGCGTGAACGCAATGAACGTGTCTGAACTGTCAAAACGAAAGGCATTGCGATCGATTGCCGTGTTACGTAATTATCCCGCTGGTTTACAGGAAATAAGCTATGAATGTACAGGCTGATAATGTGTGACATTATGGTTTCCCTTATCCTCTGCTATACCGTAAAACCTTTCCCATATCTCCTGGAAATATAACTATCAAAGACTCATTTTCATAACAATTTCTATTTTGAAGCATGGTTCCATAATTCTGAGATTAAATTACGTATAAAAATAACCTTCATAAGATCTCTACCTCCTATTATTTTTCAAAGAATAGGAGGGGATTTCCAAAAATATCACAAAAGAAACGGGAAAACATTCGTATAATTGTTAAAAGGCCGAAAAATTACGTTTTCTTTCTGTTATGGGGTACTTAAATAAAGTCTTTGCCACAATACACTGGAGTATTCATTCGTTTTTGTCTTTTATACTGTGTTTATAATTTGCACAATGATTAATTTCAGAATGGAAATGAAGATGTTTTTTTCTCTCTTTTTCTTAAGCTTATTTTCTTATTCAATAACTCGGTCGATATGCAGCATGTGGGGTCTCCCCGCAGGCCATGTAATGACTAATGAAAGTCATAAGTCGCTATAGCGGTCGGTACACCGAATGCGGGGAATCCCCGTAGCGGGCGTATCGGTCGGTAAAAAGCGTGCGGTGAAGTATAATAAGGTAATCCCCTTAAGGCTCCTAAAACAGGCACAACACGCGATGCGACACAAAAGCACCGCGTGTCGCGTGACGAGCAGTGCCTTCGTGTCGCGCGCGATTCGCGTTGCAGGTCGCACCTGTTTGTCGGAGCCTTTACACCTAATGAAAATGTACCAAAAAAAAAATGAGCATTCAACGCAACTGCCGTAACGTGTGGTGCAAGTTGTCCTTAGGACTTATGAAATCTGTTCCCCGAATACGAGCCCTATGGCATGCGTTACAGAAATCTCCCGCACCCCGCATTCGGGCCAATAAATATCAATAAAAATGGGACTTTAAGGAAAATTAAATTAAATGGACATTTTGATGCTTTTCGTAAAACAAACGTTTATTCTTGCTTTTACAAAATGATAACAATTGTGTTATCATTTTGTAATTGAATCACAAAGATTGATCTCTTACTTTGTACGGCGTTAAATTCAAAGCTGAGAAATATTACAGGGATTTTGCTTTGGTGGAGATTACAATATGACAATAAATTAAACTTCGTAAATCTAATGTCGTATTCAAATATATTATCATATTTGAATTAATTATATATCGCTCGATTTTGAACTTTAATATGTCAACATATTAAAGTTTAAAATCGTTTGAAGAAAGACAGTTTCGTGTAGTGTGTCCACTGTACATAAGTAGTTGGGATGAATTTATCCCAAGAACAAACTTAACATTGCAGTTGAAAAACTTGTTCTCACATACATTCTAACTGCAAACGTAAGTTTGTACGTACAATATTAGGAGACTTAGCATGTTTTTTTTAATATCACGTGCTTTTCTGTAATATATAAGTATAAAACTATTTTATGTATTTTTTTTTTTAAATTTAATGCTCAGTAACTACTGAGCATTAAATTTAAAAAAAAAATACATAAAATTAAAATTGTTGAAAATTGACCATGTCTGAAACTTCAGACATGGTCAATTTTCAACAATTTTCTTAAATTGATCAAAAATTTTAGAATTTTTTAACGTAACAAAAATTTAAATATATTAAATTTATTAAAAAAAAAAATATTATATATACTTGAGATATTCACAGTAAGCCTTTCATTTGGTATGTGTGTGTATACGGTATAGTGTACTAAACTTTTTATTTAATTTTTTAATTTGTCGCCCAAAAGTGACCCCCATACTCAAAATTCATTTACGAAACGCTTCAGTGTTTGGGTTACAGAAACTGATATGTGTACCAAATTTCAACTTAATCGCTCCAGTAGATTCGGAGCAAATCGGCTGTGACAGAAGGACAGACTGACAGAGACACGAGTGATCCTATAAAGGTACTGTTTTATCATTCGGACATACGGAACCCTAAAAACTTCTTGAAATTCGGTGTTAGGATTTATTTGATAATTTCAAAATGCGTTAGTATTACCAGTGTTTTCGTTTATTGTCGTATTGTTGTATCCACATTGTATTTTAAAATTTTTCGTACAATCCGTGAAGAAATCTATGTTAAAGAGGTTCGCTAACATCTGCTTTTGTGTTTTTTTTTTTGTATTATTTAGAAAATTTAATGTTAAACTTACTTAACGTAATACTTTGCCCGTCCCGGGAATCGAAACCAGAGCCTCATGCTCGACAGTAGCGCTCGCGACCACTAGATCAACGACGTAGTCATTTTCGGCAATTATTGGGAAGAGATTCAATAGATTAACATCAAAAGTCTACAATTAAGGCCAATGAATTTAAAAAATTCCTTATTTTCAACTCTTCTATTCCAATACACAAATATTGTACCAATTTGTTTTATACCAATGATTATAAATTCCTCTCCAAAAACTCCCATTTAAAAATATTTCTTTCAAACCTTCCGAAAAGTTTCGCAAACAATTCTATTTTCATTCATATTTTATTCCTTTTCTGTCATTACCCGTTTCAAATCCCTGCCGTTCTCGCAAAAAGTTTTAATTGTTTTGTACTTGAAAAATAATAAAAAACAAAGAGGATCCCTCGATTTAACGACACAACACGCCTCTTAAGCACAGAAAATAGTACAGAAGGTCGGGTCCATACAACGAGCGAAAACGCACGCACACACGTACAGCGTACAGCGTACAGCGAGTGCAAGCGCACTCGCGACTGGTATTCGACCGAGATAGACTGCGATCGCCGTACGTACAGTCAGCAACAAAAGTCGATTAACATTTCACTTTCCTAAATCTTAATTATTGAACCAAATATTTAATTAAAATCGGAACAGAAGTAAAAGGTAAAGAAAAATAACTCTATGCTACATACCAAATATTTAATTAAAATTTTAATTAAATATTTGGTTCAATAATTAAGATTTAGGAAAGTGAAATGTTAATCGACTTTTGTTGCTGACTGTACGTACGCGCCTATGTGTGCGTGCGTTCTATCGCTCATTATAATATATGGAGCCGACCTTCTGTTTTATTCTGTGCCTCAGATTTTATCTTTCTGTTTACACCTCTGCCGTGAAATTTATACTTTTATCCCTTCTTTGTTGCATTTTATAAAGTCTTTAGTACCAAAAGTGTCTATTTACACAGCTTCTATAAATATTGTTGTGTTCTTTTTTTTTAACGTAAAACATAAAATAGCATTATGGTTGCATTCTCCAATGGGATAGGCAGAGTTTGTGCGGTTAGTATAACTGCATTTGGCAAGTAAGACATTTGTTTAGTTATTGGCTGTGTGTAACTGTGTACCGTGTGGTGCCGGACGTAAAGAATAGCAGCATCCCATTTCCTCCCGTGGGTGTCGTAAAAGGCGACTCAAGGGACTTACTAGAGAATTGGCAGCAGCGTTCTCTATGCATTTTTAACACCATACTGCGATCGCCAACCCGCCTGCCGAGCGTGGCGATTATGGCAAGCCCCCCCAATTGGGGGAGGTTTATGTCCAGCAGTGGACTTCTTTCGGCTGAAATGATGAGGCTGAGCATATTTCCAGAAACCATACCTATACCAGAAAGATGTGGTCAAATTTAAGAGTGTGGTCCATACCATCAAACTGAACAACTTTCTCTATGGGACCACATCGTAATCGTGAAAAAATTCCACAGCCACAGTGCGTTGCGCGTCTCGACCGAGCAATAAACAGAAAAACGCTTGCCGCGCGGCAATTCGTGCAATGTCTTGGCTGGGCCGTTAGGGTGATATAGATGTCGCCGCTTCATTCCGCGCCGCCCTTGGAACACAAGGCTCGGACTGCGCTCGTAACAGGGTGTTTCAAACCACGGCATGCGTCATAATTAACTTAAAAAACATAAAGTTATTATTCATATGTTCAATAATATCAATAAAAAAAAATAAAAAATAAAAAATATTAGTACCTAGTCATTGGATACATGAAGTGGGCTGTCGTTGTGAGACGATTAGATTGCCACGGCGTATAATAATAGAGAATGAATGAACTGAATCTATACTATACAAAGATAGCAGATAGCATTATTTATTTCTCCGTCAACATTTTCATCAGCATTTTGTTCATCAATATTCCTGTTTATACCCCACATTAGTTTTGTTTTCATTCTCATACAAATTCTGTTTTTCTATTACTTTGTTTAGGATAAATTTGAGATGGAAACAGTTGTCTGTTCATACTCCCACGATTGAATACAAATGTATTATTTATGGTTGAGAGGAAAATTCTTACACGAGTAGAAATATTTTTTACGACAAGGTTATTGTATGTTTATATTTTGTAAAATAAACTATGTAGTTGCTACGTGAAATTATGAAGTATCGAAGTATGTAGATTAGAAAAGTAAATGAAATAATCCTAACTAATGCTATAAATGCGAAAGTAAGTTTGTTTGTTTGTTTGTTACTTTTTCATGCCTAAACACTGAACCGATCATCCAGAAATGTTGCGTATACATTATCAGGTGTACAGAAACGGACATAGGGTACCCGAAAAAAAGTACTATTCCCGAGGAAAACAACATCAACGTTCTTATGATAATAGATGGCGCCACGTGTCTTTCGAATCGTGATTGAATTATATTAGAAGGACAAAGGTTACATTTCATCCTGGATCGCAGACGAAATCGCGAGCAACAGCTAATAATTCATAACACAGAATCACATGTAGAATATAGGTAATATGTAATTGGTAATTTTTTGTTCTGTTTTTATAATGGTGTAACTGTCATGCATGAACAGTTCACCTCCTAGTGACTTTAAGTTTTTATTCATCAGTAGTAATCTGTGAACAGCGCTGTGGGCTACATTATTACTTATGTCAGTCATGTTTTTCTGTTTATAAAATTGCATAATGTAGCTGTTTGTTGTTCTTATTTAATAAAATAATATGAAAGCGATTTCTTAAAATCGCTGTGCTATAGAGAAGTGGTGGCCGATTGGTATCGGTTGCGACTTACGACTTTTAGGTCGTAGGTCTGAACCTAGAAGAAAAACGTGAGGAAACCGGCATGTCCTAGAACTAAAAATTCGAAGACATGTGACATCTACCAACCCGTACTGGGCCCGCGTGGTGAATTATGGCCTATTCCCTCTCACAGAGGGGAGGCCTGTGTCCCAACAGTGGGAACTAAAACGCTAATTATGCCATGCTATTGTATTTCATACAAATGTTATTTTTTTTGGACGAAGTTTCCATTTATAAAATTAATAGTTCTAGTAGGGATGGGCCGAGTATTCGTTTCGGTATATATTCGGCAGGCTTACCAAACATTCGTATTTGGCCGATTATTCGGCAAAATTCCGAACAGTCTGCCGAATAATATTGTATTAAAAAGTTGCCTTTAGAAGCATATGTACATACATATTTATATCAATCAATCAATCAATTCAGCCTATCGCAGTCCACTGCTGAACATAGGCCTCTCCCATGCTGCGTCATAATACCCTGTCCTCCGCCTTCCGCATTCTGTCTGTCCCAGACACCTTTATGAGGTCGTCGGTCCATCAGCTCGGGGGCGTCCCACACTACGCTTGCCGATACGCGGTCTCCGCTCCAGGACTCGTCTGCTCCACCGGCCATCGGTCCCAAACATGACCAGCCTACTGCCACTTCAGCTTGCTTAGTCTGCAAGCTATATCGGTAACTCCGGTTCTCTTCCGGATAATTCCATTCCTGATTTTATCCTTGAAAGAAACTCCGAGCATAGCGCGCTCCATAGCGCGTTTATAGGTATATATGTGAAGTAGCACAATTTCATAATTGTGTCATACGAAGTGTGTCTTATCATTATTCTGTCTATGTAAAGAGATACATTCGTAATACTCGTAATCTTAAATGCTTCGATTTGTAGCAGTCAGGGTCTAATACAACTGTGACGTTGCGGTGGCTGTAGTGCCCACGTGGCACGGCGCTCACCGCCCTAGGTGCAGGTGGAGCGGTGGCAGTAGCTGTAGCGGCCACGTGGGAGCCAGTAGTGGCCCACAAGGCCCAGGTGTTGAAGGGCACCGGCTAGAAGAAATAAAAGTGATAGATCCAAATCCTGCCGAATATTCAGTTCGGTAAACTTTTAACCGAACTTTCAGCCAATTATTCGTATTCGGTAAAACCCGTAAGTAGCCCATCACTAATTTCTAAAACTGAAATAGTTAAATTTTCTACGTTATTTTTATTATAAAAGACGTAAAACTTACCAAACCAAATTCTCCTAAGTTTTTAATTTCTTTCTAAATTTAATCATTCAGGTTATAAAGTACGTCATACCGATTTCCTTTAAAAAATATTTTAATATTCTTGTACTAGATCGGCATTGGCTTTTATAATTTATGACAGTAGATTCAAATAAGCTGTAGTTTATAGTTCTGTTTCAGGAGCATTTAAATTCATAGAATTCGTATCATAAATATTCATTTCGTGTACCTAGGTACTTATATTTTTGTAGTCTGCTATTTATTTCGCCCTTGAATTTGTTTTATTATTGTCATCGTCCCTTTATTTGAATTTTCTTATATGTATATGTCGTAGACGAGTTGTATCCGGCACGCCAGCGCCATCTAGTCGCGTTCGATGGAGTTATTGGAGTTCGCGCCAACGATTCTTGACTAATCGGGACGCAAGTACTGCCTAGCGACGCATGACGGAGTCTACAACATAACGTTCGACCGACGACAAGTGTCCGCCGCACATTCCATAAGTGAAGTTCATCGGTGGCGGTCAAGCAGTGAAGACGTCGAAAAACTGTTGCGCGTTCGGTATAGTTGTGTCGTGTTCCAACATTAATTACTTTGCATACTCATTACTGCATAGAATCAAGTTCTTCTAACTGAACAGACAGATGTGCTGCTGGGGAGTTTGTTCCACTACTTCTTCTTTCTTCTTCAGCGAATGCACTAGGAAGTGGTGAAGGGATGGACGTTTTGGGGGACTGTCTTATATAAACTTTAGGGCGCTCTCAGGTTGAGTAAATGACTTTTGAGTTTAATTCGGTTTTTCTATTGCGCAATAACCAACATTACCCACATAGTTCATGTGATAATAACCCTTATTCCGTGGAAAATGTCTTATCCAGTGAGCTAGTGAGGCTGACGGCTCAGGGTGCGTTAAGTGGGCGTACAAAGGAACACAAGTGCCACTTTAAAAAAAAAATATTATCTCGTTACTGAGAAGTAATTATGCAAAACGGCTCAATAAGGAACCTCGGTAAGTGTGTCTACAATTTTCTAACACCTTTTATAAAGTTTCATATTGAGACACGAAGCAACAAAATACGCTGTAAAGAATTGGTCGCTTTACTTTAGATTGAATTTTGTTGCTTACTTACCGAGGTTCCTTATTGAGCCGTTTTTCATAATAATAATTCCTACTCGAATATTTATACGAATTTAAACTTTATCAGTTCATAGTCTTGTACAACTGTCAGGTGTCAGAAACGCATTCAGAATGTTCTGAGCGTGATCATTTCAGCCGAAAGACGTCCACCGCTGGACATAAGCCTTCCCCAATTGGGGGGGTTTGCCATAATCACCACGCTTGGCAGGCGGATTGGCGAGCGAGATGCCAATTGTTAATTTACTCGAAATGATTTCGAGGAGATAAATATCTCGTAGGTACCTACTGCCCTCTGAAACAGAGAGAGAGAGCTCCGAACAATAGATAATTCCAAAATGTTAAAGTACACAACATGACTGTCAACTCCTTTTGAAAGATTACTTAAAGTTCTTGATATAATAATGTTATATTCTCACACTAAGTAAGCACACAATATATAAAAATGAAAATAAACAGTTTATCCCGTCCATATTATTTAGAGTGCACTTTACACAGAGTGGCGACAAAATGGCAAGTATAGAATCTTCAATATTTTACGGAGCAAAGATAACAGCGCCAATGGACACGTACCAACACGGTGAACCCATTAACCTTTAGTTGTCTATGCACACATAATAAGGCTGCTGCTCCATTGAGTGGAGCAGAGAACTGGAGCATTTCTCGTATTTTTAAGAACGTTCAAATTTTAATCTCATTCTCATTCTGTATCATTCGTCTTTTTCGTGTTATATAAAAGACCATGCGAGTCAGCATAAGTTTAACAGGTCAGCAGTGATCTTAATGCATTTATTGAGGGGCTGAGTAAAGCCATATCATCTGCATAACTTATGCTGTTCACACACTGTCCTTTATTATAGCAACCAACTTTTGTGTCAGCCAGCTTATTAATAAGTTCGTTTATGTACAGGTTGAAGAGGGCAGGCAAGGTCAGTCCCCCCTGTCTCACCCCGCACTCCAGCCTGTACACATCCGAGAGAGCATCCGACCATCTGACTTGATGGGTTTGATTGGTGTACCAAAACTAAGGCCTTAGAAAGTTCAAGGAAGGCAGCATAAACAGGCTTTGGTAATCTTATGTTTCTGAATTAGTACGAACATCGCGCCCCAGAGTAATACTCCACAGAGGTAAAACTTCTAAGTTTTAAACCTCCTCTTTTTTATGAAACGGTCATTCGATAGTTTTGAAAAGTTTTTTTTGAATTGCAAAGAGTGGTTTCCATAGAGTAATTTCTAATATTGAAACCATAGCAATATATAATAGGCAAGTAATTCCACGGTTGTAACAGCTATATATAGCTCACATCATTGCACGGTCATATTTGGCTTATTCCAGTAATCCCCCCTGAGAGAATCCCCCTCAGTGGGGAAAACTGAACCCTAATGTAAAAAAATCCCTTTTTTGGGGATCTTTGAATAAGTATTTTTTTTTCAGCTATAGTTTTCCCCCCTTAGCGGGATTATCAGGGGTGAATTAAAGACTGTTTTCAGATTCCACTTTTCAGGGGGGATTTGTGGAATAAGCCGTATTTCCGAGGATAGACGATGATTGACGAAGCGCATACTTTTTCTGGTAGTCTAAATACTTGCTCTATTAGTGCCCAAGACTAATTGCTAATGCACTAATGACAGTTTAATAAGTGCCATTAGAACCGACCAGTGCCTAGGTTAAGCATTTATTATTTAAAACATTGTTTACGTAATGGTGCTTATCTTTGCTAGTGGTTTGTGCTTTAAAAATAAATGTTCATTCTTGGTCAATACAAAGAACTGTATGGTCAATACCACGGTGTTTGATCGATAAGGTACATAGTGAAGTCAGGGAATTTTATAAAATTTTGGTTGATTATCAAATTAACTACCAACTTGTACTATACTATATTTAAATCACAACTCCCATTCTTTGATCATTATCATCATTCATCATTTCAGTCGAAAGACGTCCACTGCTGCACATAGGCCTCACCTAAAAGGGGGTGATTTGCCATAATCGCCATGCTTGGCAGGCGGGTTGGCGATCGCAGTATGGTGTTAAAAATGCATAGAGAACGCTGCCATTCTCTAGTAAGTCCCTTAGTCGCCTTTTACGACACCCACGGGAGGAAATGGGGTGGTGCTATTCTTTACCAAACGGTACAGGACGGCATTCTTTGATAGTTGTATGAAATTGTTATAGCACGGAAAATTGACGTAGTGAGTCAATTTGATAAACAATTAATTATCCTCACTTTACATAAGTACAATTCGCGTCACGTAAAAAGCGCGCTGGCCAACCGCAAAACCATACGTTGTATTAGCTCGCGTCACGTAAAAATGTTATAGTAAATATGATTGTGCGGTTGACCAGCGCTCTTATTACGTCACACGATCTATACAACGCTACAGATGTTCGCTAGCTTCTTTTATATTGTAAGTAAGTACACCTATTGGTCCTACAAAGATGTTGTCTAGGACCATTTTATCCACTTTTTTTCTATCATATTCTTTCCGGCTTCGTTCAAAGGCGTCCCTCCACTTCCCTGCAATAAACCTGTAATTATGTACCTGAATAGACAAACAATTATAATTGATTACGTTTTCAGAAAACTGGGGTGATACTTTTCATGCATCTGTTTCAATGAAACAGAAGTAATATAAGTACCCAATCACATCATTATTTCTTCAAACAAACTTTTTCTCCCCTTTAAAACTGTTTGAAAACTCAGCAAAAACTTGAAAGACATTATCAATCCAATCGGAAGTTCCAGTGATCTGTTAATGTACAAGGGGTACCTGTGTAATGACGTCACCAAAATCAGTGCAATTAGGCGCCGGGTACTACAGACTAGCTTAGTTACAGGTGAAAAATTTGAACAATAAAAAAAAATGGTATGATTCCTTTCATCCGTCTATTTAAATAACAATTTAATCTTATTACCCATTCATAAAATTATTTAACAAACGCTTCTTCCCTCTGAAACAGTTCTTAAACTCAGCCAAACCTTTAAAGACGTCATTATCAAGACAATCGAAAGTCAGTGCTATTAGGCGCCGGTGCCGGGTATCACGGACTTAGTTCCTGCTTAAAATTAGACTTCAAAAAATGGGACGATTCTTTTCTTTTCTCTATTTAAATCAAATAGATTTCCTTAATTAACACCACAATTGCACTGTAAATTGTCATAAACGCATAATTATGCATTGTAAATTGTCTTTGGTGTCTGGTCCTGACGTTAAGCAATGGACTAAATACGAGACTTTTAGCTACTTTGAATGAGTGTATTTTATTTTTTGTAATGTGTGATTTGTTTGTGCAGACTATATGATTTTTCTTTCTTCTTTTTATATTTTTTTCTCATACCAAAATCCGCCTTTTTAAATAAAACAGACATAACTTTAATCCAATCCAATCACATCATCAAAATCTTCAACAAACGTTTCCTCCCCTCTAAAACAGTTCTAAAACTCAGAAAAACTTGAAAGACATTATCAAGCCAATTGAAAGTTCGATTGACCTGTTTTTGAAGGAGTGGTAGGTACCTTTATAATTACATCACCGAAATCAGTGCTATTAGGCGCCGGTGCCGAGTGCCACGGACTTTAGCTTAGTTCCTGGTTAAAATTAGGCTTCAAATAAATGGGATGATTATTTTCTTTTGTCTATTTAAATCAAATAGATTTGCTTAATCTTTATACTATCACATCATTAAATTCTTCAAGCAAACGGTTTAGAAACTCTCCCCGTTGAAACTGTTTAAAAACTCAGCAAAAACTTGAAAGACATTATCAAGGTAATTGGAAGTTGGAGTGAACTTTTAATGAAGGAGTGGTAGATACCTGTGTAGTGACGTCATCGGAATCAGTGCTACTAGAAGCCGGTTGCTACGGGCAATAGGTTCCTGGAATTGTGGTATGACGATGTTCGGATATTTTTTGTGAGTTGATAGCGGAAATGGAGGACAAATAGTTTGTGTATTTCCAGAATATTTCACTCACTTAGTAATTTATTGACACATTCACTTTTTTCACATTTTACAAAAACGAGGGACAATTTTTTTATAAATGTATGAAATTAATAAACTAATTTCATACATAAAGCTCAACAGATTTTATGAATGTGTGAAAATAATAAATTTATTTCATACATTTATAAATCTTAGACCCTCGTTTCTGTAAAATGTGAAAAAGTGAATGTGCCAATATATTATTAAGTGAGCGATTTGTACGATAGAATAACTTTACTTTCTGTTTGCCCGCTTAGTATACTTGAAGACGCGTAATTTTGAAGACACGAAAAGCGACTTTGATTAATGCTATTTATAGATACGCGTATTTTTTTTGGCTGCAGCGTTCTCTATGCATTTTTAACACCATACTGCGATCGCCAACCCGCCTTGGAGGAGGCCTAGGTCCAGCAGTGGAGATATTTCGGCTGAAATGATGATGATGATGATTATTTATAGATACAGATAGATTTCGCCAGCTATGTTTAAGTCCCATGTTTAAGGTAAAAATCCAGAGATATTCCTAATGGCAAAACAAATAAAACATACCTGAACTGCGAACCGATTCCCAGGCGGGATCCCAAGCTCAGCAGTAGTGCTTGCAGAACCGTAAACCTTTATATTTTCTGAAATTAAAATTAAAATCATTATTTTAAAAACCTCGTCTGAAGAATGGCAGAAGCACAATGCTCAATTAAGGTGAGTTGCGAAATAGCCTAGGAAATTCGAAATGTCATACTTTTTCTCCAAATTGCAGCGTGGTACTTTACGCCTGGACAGCTTTTAACCCTTTACAAAGCACAAGTCCGTTCCTGCATGGAGTATTGCAGCCACCTTGGAATGGCTCAGCAAAGTACCAATTAGCTGCGCTTGACTCGGTTGAACGCAGAGCTAAGAGGCTCATTGGCGACGTAAAACTGGTGGATGCCAAGCTTCACAGCTTGGCTCATCGCCGCAAAGTTGCCTGCTTGTTGGTCTTCTACAGATTGTACTTCGGCGAGTGTGCCCATGAACTCCACGACCTCATTCCACCGGCCCCCTTCTACCATCGGACATCTAGACGCACTGCAAGTTACCACCCCTACCAAGTTGATATTCCACCAACTCGCACTAAGCGTTTTCAAACGTCTTTTATAATGCGCACAGCAAAGGAGTGGAACTCTCTGCCTGCGTCTGTGTTTCCGAACGCATACAATCATAATCTTTTCAAAGTGAGAGTGAACAGGCTTCTTCTGGGTAAGCTCACATCGTAGACTTTGTCTCTGTCACCCAGACCTACACCAAAGTCAAGAGCAAACCCATTGTAAAATAAAAATTAAATAAAAACAATACGCGGCAATTGTGATAAAACGTAAGAATTGCATTTCGAGGGTTACCTTAAGAGGGTTGTCACTGGTCCACTAGCGCCACTCCCTTAAAAACATATTATATCGTGCCTGAGAAGGAATTATGAAAAACGGCTCAATCAACTATATTGAGTGTGTCTAGAATTTTCTAATACCTTTTTTAAAGTTTCATATTGAGACATGAAGCAACAAAATACGATCTAGAGGAATGTGGCCGTTTTTATTTAGATCGAATTTTGTTGCTTCGTGGCGCTAGTGGACCGGTGACAAACCTCTTAACGGATTCCCATTAAAACACGATACTACGATAACGGTATCTATATTCCAAAGCAAACTGTTGAACTTTATCAAAGCCAGTATAATGTCGTACCACTTTTGCGGCCCAAAAACTACGCTATAGTTATCCGATATCCGGTTTCTCTGTGAAAATATAAAATTTCCATGCCACAGCAATTGGTTAGTCTTGTATAGCCTAGTTTTTTTTTTTTTTAGTTTTTCTGCCTACATTTTTAGCAGCGAAAATTCCGATAGAAACTTTTGCGGTATGTCGCAAGGAAAAAACATTTTAACAGCATTTAGAATTTTGTTCTGCTATGAAATTATGCACATTTTGATCACTATGGATACTTATCTATACTATCCATACTAATATCATAAATGTGAAAGTAACTCTATCTGTCTGTATGTTACATTTTCACGCCTAAACCGCTAAACCGATTATTATGAAATTTGGCAGAGATATAGCCTGGGATATGGAGAAGGACATAGGCTACTTTTTACGCGGTAACTGACATACACGTGGGCGGAGCCGCGAGCATAAGCTAGTAAAATTTATTAAAGACAATCATGTTTTGGTTTTCTATTACCTACCCACAGTGTTTCAAAATAAACCATAAGTATTAAACAACACTACTCATGCTTTCCTATTATAAAAAATGTTCCTGTATTGACATATATCCCCCATTTACAATTATTCATCCCCTTTTATACAAGGAATTCAATTAAGCTACAAAAAATATCCAAACTACATTGTTTTTTCTAGCTTGCGCTGTCCCTTTCTTTGGCAAAAGCCACTCCACTCCTTCCATCCGTCACAAGCCCGCGCGTTCTCCTTCCAGTTTGGATGGAACTTATCTTAACCACACGGTACTATTGCAAATTAATTTCCTAGTACAAAACTGTTAACAACCGCATCTTTATAAACCAACACGAGCGTAAACGCGCTAAGCTAATTCCCAAATTGCCATGACATGATATACGGCTGCCCAAAGTTCCTAACTTGCGTCTTTGTTTTGGACATCCGAGCTCAAACTCCATCCATTAGCTGTAATTGGATGAAACCCTTTATAATGAATTTTAGAAAAAAATTGAAGTGAGTTCACTGAAGTTTGTACTTTTTGGGAGCCAGCCACGGTAATTTTATGCCGTCATCATCAGTTCTGCTATGTTCGATTCAGCTTCCATTATAAAAGTGGAGTTTATTTTTTGGAAATTAACTTTTAACCGGGGCTAAACTAATTGGTGAGTTACTAATGGCTCTAAGTTTCTAATACAATCGTGGTGATTTAAAATCAGTCAAATCAAATCAAAAATATGTATTTGCTAGCATATCGTACCTATGGTGTTACAGTAAGTTTGTTTCAGCATATCCTGCCATAACATGGCGTGCGAATGTATTGACAATCAGCGATGTCAATTATTCAAAGTTACAAATTACAGATTCTATTGATTTATCTTCTAAATAGTCCTTAATGGTATAATATCTTTTAAATAATAATAGATTGAAAAGTATTTTTTTTAACATTGTCAGCGGTAAGTCTTAAAACTATTTGGTAAATGATTGTAAATAATAATCGACATGCAGTATACATTTTTCTTAAATAGTTTTAGTTTTATTGGTGGCAGCCGAAGTCTATCTTTATGCCGTGTTCGGCTATTTGGCCTGTCAGTGCTAGACTGACAGTCATGTTTTGTCGTATCAGAGGTTTGTGGCTAAGTAATAATGGCCGCACGGGTCGATCGATTAGGTTAAGCTTGCCGCGGTTGCTTCGTGGATGGATCTTTACACACCAAGACCCTTATGTGCCTCGGAAAGCACGTTAAGCCGTTTGTCCCAGCTGTCATCAATCAACAGCGAGTTACCTTGACAGTCGTTACGGGTCGTCAGAAGCCCGAAAGTCCGTAAACCAGTCTTACCAACGAGTATCGTATTACTCAGTAACTGGGTTGTGGAGGTCAGATAGGCAGTCGCAGGCTCCATAGTTGGGAAAAAGCTAGGCAGACGATGTTTTGTCGTGCGACGACTTTCGCAGGGTGGCTGACAACTGGATGAGAGTTGCTGAAAATGGAGATGAATTGCGTGCAATTGGAGAGGCCTACATATCCAGCATTGAACTGCTGTAGGCCGAACTTATATTAAAAAAACACACTTAAGCATATACAAATCAGAGATTATATCAAAACACATGCTGATCCTAGAGTCAAGACAAAATCACACTGGTTGCTAATTTAACTGTATAATTTATCATTTTTATGATATTAATTTTATTTACTGTGATTACTTTAACTCACATATCGACTTATTATTCGTTAAAATACAAGGAAAATCATCTACTTTAAGAATGTTTGTATAATTGTGTATAAATGTGAGCACCATAAATCCATCACATAATTTATTTGTCAGTGATTACTTCACTTTTCATTCTTTTTACCTATTGTGGTATAGTTATGTTATTCTAGACTAGCTTTTGCCCGCGGCTCCGCCCGCGTTGACATCGGTTATCGCGTGTAAAAGTAGCCTATGTCCTTCTCCATATCCCAGGCTATATCTCTGCCAAATTTCATGACGATCGATTCAGCGGTTTAGGTGTGAAAACGTAACATACAGACAGGCAGACAGAGTTACTTTCACATTTATAATATTAGTATGGATACATCGTGGTCACATATAATTATTAATTAATGTGTACAAAATATTATTAACATTTTTAAAGAGTAAGTGTGGAGTTTCTTGTGTTTTGTCCATTCTTCTCCATATGCACGTAACTACCTTTTGGAAGGAGCAACTGGTTTTTTTTTTGTAATTCTTTACGTTCAAAAGTGCCTCATATGTGCCTATTTGAAATAAATGATTTGACTTTGACTTTTGACTTTGGTAATTAACTTTTTTAGAGCTTGCGATTTCTCTACTGTAGTCAGGATTTCGCATAAAGACATTTATAAACAGATAAGTATAAAACTATCTATTCTTTATATCGAGTATTGATTGTTGACAATCAAAAGTACAATCAACAGCTTATTAGTGGGTCACTTAACTACGAAAACCACCCTAACTGCTATGACATGAAGGCGTTATCAATGATAAATGATTACCACATACGATTGATTGTAGCAATGGTCTAATTGAAATAAATTACAATATACATCGTATGGAGCATGATCCAACACGCACTTGGTCGGTTTTTTTTAGTTAAACATATATTATGTTACTAGCTTCTGCCCGCGACTTCGTTCGCGTGGAAATCGTACAGCATTTGTTGTGTTTCGGCAGTTAGAGGTAAGATAGCCAGTTCCTCTGTGATTGAGGATTCCGGGTGAAGCTCGCTTCCATCTTCGGCCTTATCATCACTTACTATCAGGTGAGATGAAGGCCAAGAGCTTCCCCGTTGTATGTAAAAAAAAAGATACACAATATACTAAAACCATACCATACCTACCATATTTTTATAAAACTCCCTCGGCCTCCGTCCCATCGCATCGCATCGCCCGCCCGCGCTAATACTTCATTTTCACTTAAAGTTCTTTACATATTTAAGATACACAATTCCACCATACATTATTTTGTTATATCTCAAAGGGTTTAGACAGCGTTTTCGTTGAAAGTTCCCAGACGCCTTATTTTTTTCCGACACCTCCAACAAATATCGTTAATATATATCAAAAATGTATACAAAAACTTAATAATTTATATACTGAAACCTTCCTCGAGGACCACGCTATCCATAGATGAGCACAGCATAAAAATCGGTGTAGTCGTTTTTGAGTTTATCGCGAACAGACAGACGCGGCGGAGGACTTTGTATTATAATATGTAGTGATATGAAAGTATCTATGTAATTTTTGCCGATGAGACATCCCAACGGGCACACGGCTTGTACATACCAAAAGAATGCACCGTAAGACCGCAAAACTCAGCCAGATCGATTCCACATCAAACCGCTTATTCAAGGCCCATTGGTAATTTGCCTGCGTAAAACCGAACGATTTCAGGCACGTAACCGATCCCGTCCAGTTTATTACTGTTTATATCGTAATTTAGTATGCTTATTACTATAAACACCACTTTATCGTGTTCAGGAGTTATGGCTCTAAAGATAGGATCGGAATAAAAGTTCAAGTTGATGTTTTGTTAGAGGTGACGTTAAGGACTACTTGGACATTTGAAGGGCCATTGGAATCTGAGGAGTTTGTTTGAGTTTAGAATTTGATCAGGGGAAGAAATAAGAAACATACTGTAATGTAATAAAAATATAGAAACAGGTCATATGAACGACAATAAGCATACAACCAGACGTTTTGGGAGTGTAAAGAGTTACAGTTACAAAGTAAATACATGTTTTTATATAACCTACTTCAGGCACCAGTCTCTCACAAAGTTAGCTCCTTGTTCGAGCACTACTGTCAAAGATTAGCGTAAAGTACATAACTTGTGTAGAGAAAATAAACGTAGGTATATTTTAAAAACATTGTGTTGTGTTGATTTAGTAAATTAAACATGAATAAATACTCTTCTCAAAGATATTATCGTGTTTAGAAGAAGAAAAGAAGATCGTGTTTAGAAGTTATGGCTCTAAAGATAGGATCGGAGTAAAAATTCATGTTGATGATTTGCTAGAGGTGACGTACTGGACTACTTGGGCATTTGATGGGCTATTGGAATCTGAGGATTTGTAGAAAGTTTGAAGAGTTCAGAATTTGATCAAGGGAAGAAATAAGAAACATACTGAAATGTGACAGAAGAAAAAAAAATTTGTATAGATTGATTAATATAAATACCTGATAAGCGTACGCACGGCTACATATCAAGCTATACAAATCCAGTATAAGATGATCTCGTATTGTATAGGATTTCTCTACAATGAGAAATCAGCTTATACTAGAAATGTATAGCCGTGTGTACTGTCAGAAATTTCAGGAGTTTGAAGAGGCTAGAAAGCATGGAAAGTTACATGACACTTGGAAGAATATATAATAAAGAATCTCATTATAAACTGTGTCAATGTTGGTAATAACTCAGCAATGGACTCTTTTTAAAGGTGACCCACAAAAAAATCTAATCTAAAAGTATACCTTATATAACCTACTCAAGACTGTTAAAGATATTAATTTATTAGACGAGATTATTAAGTCAAAAAAAGTTCTATTTATATTAATTTTGTTTGAGTTATTACTTAAAATAAATAAAAAATCTTTTATTAATTCTTTACAGTTACAACTATAAGATTTCTTTTAAAATATATTTTTTTTTTTTGATGTAATTTCAACTTTATATTTTTAAGTATTGTGTGTTCGTACCTATCTTCAATGTTTATGTTTCCTCTATGTAAGGACCGCCTGAGGCGGTAAAAACCCCCTCTAAATGTTTCCATTCGTCCCGAAGTCTGGCTGTTCTTGCCCAAAATTTGCCCGATAAATGAAATGAAATGAAATCGTTTATTCTGTAAATAGGATATCGGAATCACTTTAACACGTCATATAAAAAATATAAAAACAAGCTTGGGGAAGTCGACATTTCCTATCTGACTATCCCTGATAAGAAATGGCGAAACAAACTCAGGGGTCAAAGTCTCTTTTAAAGTCCAGACATAATCTTGGTCAGATCATGTGTGGACCATGTAGATCCGTGTCTGAAATGGTCTTTTGAGGAAAGAACCACACAATTTTGAGTGGACCTGTCCAGTCAGTGCAAGCATTTGTCAGTAAACGTGTAGCTCAACTCAGGATTTAAGGAGCTCAACGACTCGACGAACAATACCAAAGAAAGGACATTTGGGTAGGCCGCATTTCTACTAATCCCCGGCCGTATTTTCTCAATTCCATCCTCCCAACTTCTGAAAGGTCTCCCTTTCTTTCATTTCTTATTTCTGGGGGTCTAGTTGATCGTGACTAGGCCCATATTTGTGGTTTTAGCCTCCGAAAGTGGCCTGCCTGTGATATCGGAAGGTAACTGTATGTCTAGACTGTTCATTCATTTGCTGGCTCGCTCTCTCGCGACCGATTAGCTATCTTGTATAAAACCTATAATAAACTCTGTTGGGTAATAAATGCAACTTTAATAAATACAAGTTTTTTTCTTAGTACATAATAGTTTGGCGGAGAGCCTGTAAATAACCCATTTTCGAGTGAATATAAAGTTTCACAGCCACGACACACACACACACACACCGAGAAATCACGGCACAGCGGACAGAGCTCCGGCGGGATTCTTTTTCTGCTTACCTACCTACTCGAGTTAATTTTCTTTTTGTACACACGTGTTTCTGTGACAAATAAACCAATTTTTCTTACTTTTCATGGCGACATGGAGGGTGCGATTGACTCAACCCGATAAGTCCACTCTTGGAGTGGCTAGAGAGGCGTCACGGCGTCCTCACGTTCCGCCTGACGCAGGTCCTCACCGAACACGGTTCTTCGGGAGGTCCCTGTTCAGGATATGGCGAAAGGAAACGCCCGGGTGTTACCACTGTGTGGATCACCCGGAGGACACGATGGAGCATACAGTGGAGATCTACTCGGCTTAGGTAGAGCACCGCCGTGTCCTCATGGAGGCGATCGGTGGCGGCGATCTCTCGCGTCCGGCCCTGGTCCAGGCCATGGTATGGAGCAAGAGTGCATGGCAGGCCGTCACCTTCTTCTGCGAAGCAGTAATGCTTGCGAAGGAGGAGGCGGAATGCGTGAGGGAGAGCCAGTCTGTGCGCCCTCCCGCCCCTAGTTGCCGCAGGAGATGCCCTGGGCGGCGGGAATCGGTAGCCGATTCCCAACCACCGTAGGCGCGGGCTTGCGGACGGCGAACAATGGGCAGCTCACCGTCCGGTAAGGACCAGGCCCATGTGAACGGCGCGTTGTGTTCCACGCACGCCTCAAGGAATTGTCAGCACGACTGACGGGGTCCACTGAGACCGATGCCTGCCAGAGTTGCGGGTTTGTCCGAAAGGGATACCGTGGCTCCGGAACACAGGCAGCTGAAGAAACACGGGTGGGTTTTAGTTAGTGAAGTAATTAGATAATTTCACATAAAAAAGGGCTGTGTATAGTCTAGGCATACTGTTACGTTCCGATATCACACTGCCCATCTCCGTTTTTGTAGTTACTAGCTTTTGCCCGCGGTCCGTCCGCGTGAATGCCTGTTATCGCGGATAAAAGTAGCCTATATCCTTCTCCATATCCCAGGCTATATCTTTGTCAAATTTCATAACGATTGGTTCGGTTTAGGCGTGAAAACGTAACAGACAGACAGACAGAGTTATTTTCACATTTATAATATTAGTATGGATAGTATGGATTACTTGATCATCAATAATTACTATTCATCCTTGTCGTTACGGAATAGGTCTTATTCATACAGCCTTTGTAAAACAATTAAATTTCTATAGTTAATAGAATTGTAACGAAAATGTCTACCTCGCTGTTTCTGTCAAATTAAATTCTAGGTTTTCACTTTGACGCCCACATAAAATTTAATGCCTGAAGAGAATTTATCCGTTTTGAATTCATATTTGGCGAAATACTGGTTGTTACAATACAAATTGTACTAATGAAATTGTAGGAAATTGGATGGGGCACCCGAGAAGGACGTAATTATACCTTGTGGGTGATATCCTTAAAAAAGGTGGGTAGTACCTACTCGGAACTGGCTTGCGAGTGTGGCGAGTAGTCCTAGCGATTTTTAAATCGGTAATACTCGTTTCGCGTATTTATTTACTTTGAAGACTTAAATTCATATCAATAAAGAAATCCTCCTTCTAACGCTTCCTCTCTCCTAGCTCACTTATATTGCTGTGCCCGACAGGGTGGGTCCATAATGATCTAATTATAAGTTTACCACCTAAGAATAACTACATGTGGAATGCAATAAAAGTATTGAAAATTGAGTAAAAAAAAATAGAAAAATCGTTTATAGGAACTCGCACAGGAAGATCACAAACCATCACCACTATCACCATCGATATTAATTGTGCTAACAGTATTTTAAACCAAAAGGTTGTAAAAAGTATAATAATAATACTAATTCAGTAAAAAAACAAACATTTACCGTCAACTGTGACATCTTTACTTTCCATGAGCAACTTTACCTATGGGTACTGTACTTAAATATCTCTCGATAACCAAAAATCTGTTACAAATAGTTGATTTTTAGGGCTCCGTACCTCAAAAGGAAAAAACGGAACCCTTATAGGATCACTCGTGTGTCTGTCTGTCTGTCTGTCTGTCTGTCTGTCTGTCCGTCTGTCACAGTCAATTTGCTCCGAATGTAATGGACCGATTAAGTTGAAATTTGGTGTACATATCAATTTGTATGACCCAAACACGGACGTGAACCGTAAATAAATGAATATAGAATATTGGGGTCAGTTTTGGGGGGCAAACAAGAAAATTAAAAAAAAAGTTTCGCAAACTGTACCGTGTGACATATCAAATGAAAGGGCTTACTGTGAGGGTCTCAAATGTATTTTTATTATAATTTTAAAATAAACTGTTTTGAAGTTATAAGTGAAAATAGACGAAAATTGACCATTCCCCCCCTTATCTCCGAAACTACTGAACCTAAAATTTTGAAAAAAATACAGAAAATAGTTCTATACTCATAGGAAAACATATACAGGAAAATATATAAGAAGTCTATGGTCTTAAAATAACATGGTAAATCTCGATATTGTGCATACAAACTTACATTTGCAGTTGGAATGTATGGGAGATTATGTTTACCAACTACAATGTTAAGTTTGTTCTTAGGATATATTCTTTCCAAGTACGGAACCCTTCATTGCGCGTGTTCCGACACGCACTTGGCCGGTTTTTCTACTTTTATATCGCTTTGATATTAAATGGCGGAAATAGATTTTTAGTACCTAATCGAGAGTTATTGAAGTATAGTACTCATTAAAAAGTACAAAAATAAAGTTAATTAAAGCGGTAGTTAAGTTTAAAATGTGATCTTCCTGTATGAGTACCAATAAATACTTATTCTTTCTTTTTCTCTTTCATTAGTAAAGTTGCTCATGGAAAGTAAATATGTCACAGGGGACCGGTACTTCGTGCGTTAGTGCTAGGCATACTGATGTATGAACGTGTACAAAAACGTAATGTGTTAGAATCTTAGCAGGTAAAGTTCTGTAGTTTCTGTGTCAAACATATGGCATTTCGTGAGAATCAAGACAAATCTATGAAAGCACCCTTTGTAATAGTCCCAACTCCAGAGCGAATTTCGGCCATGGCGATCAATCTCAGCAGAGCCTTCGGCGCGGGAGATATTGGCACAAGTGTGTGCACAGATACAGATGCACTCTCTCTTCCCTCACTCGTATTTAATTAATAAAAGGCTCTTATAAAATACCCAAAAAATCTGTCAAACCAGTGTAGTTAAAAATCAATCCACTTTTATTAGGCAGCTCAAGGAAACTCTCATCATCCTTCCCAACTACGACCATGGCGTCATTACCTTTGACAACCACGTCGTTTCGGTGTAAACATAACTTACGCAGACAGGATAAGCCCGGAACTACAAAGTTGTAAGTCCAATTTGACAAGTTCACCAATCTTGTCCGAACTTGTTCGGAGCTTCCTTGAGGAAGGAATGGCTGTAATAAAAGATAGGCAGAGGATGTGCGACGTTTTAAAATTGAGTAGATAGTGTAGTGTATGGGATGTGTGACCAACCATGACATATCGAGACTCCTCCGTTTCTCCGTTTCTCCGTTGGTCCCACTTGTCATTCGTAGATATTTGAAATGAAATGAAATCGTTTATTCTGTAAATAGGATATCGGAATCACTTTTACACGTCATATAAAAAAATAAAAATAAGCTAGGTGAAGTCGACATTTCCTATCTGACTACCCCTGAGAAGAAATGGCGAAACAAACTCAGGGGTCAAAGTCTCTTTTAAAGTCTAAACATAATCTTGGTCAGATCATGTGAGACCGTGTAGATCCGTGGCTGAAATGGGCTTTTGAGGAAAGATCCACACAATTTTGAGTGGACCTGTCCAGACAGTGTAAGCATTTGTCAGTAAACGTGTAGCTCAACTCAGGATTTAAGGAGCTCAACAACTCGACGAACAATACCAAAGAAAAGACATTTGGGTAGGCCGCATAAAGTACTCAGACCATCATTAAAACTACGTGAGAAAAAAGAAAAAAAAAAGAGATAATCTTAAAGAAAACAAATTTCCCACATAGTGCTCACATTGACAATAATTAAAGTAATATTATGTAATACTTTTGAAAATATTCATGTGATTTTGTATAATTATATACAAAACACAAACTTGACATTTTAATAATTATACAACGTTTAACACACATAATTATTGACATTACTAAATAATTAATTTAGTAATGTCAAGGAGCGGCGACATCTTTATCAGAGTTCATTCACCCTAACGCAAAAATGTGTTTCTTACTATTGCATCTTAAACTTAATCTAAATCCATTTTGCGGCGCCCTTGTATCACAAAGCTCGGACTGCACTCGTAACAGGGTGATTTAAACTATGTCATGCGTAATAAAAAAAAAAAAAAAACAAATGTTAAAAAAATTTTTTTTTTTTACTTGAATGATTAGTAGTCATTCGATACATGAAGTGGGCTGTCTTTGTAAGACGACTAAAATGCCACAGTGTATAGATATGGGTGATAATAATGATTTTAATGTGATGTGGCGCGTTGATGTTGATGTGATATTGTTTTACTGAATGGGTTTAATGGTTATTTGTGGGGGGTGTTTGTGTGAGTGTGTTGCTGTGGGGTTTAGGTCTGTTGGTGTCTGTGTGAGTGTGGTATACTAGTAAACAAAAGTCTGTCATGGAAGTGATTTTTTTTGGATATTGGTGCCGATTCCCTTGTTCACAAACTAAACTAAATTTAAGTTCAGTGCATCTTTTTCTTTCTATTTCATTATGAAAAGGACAGAAGATAAATTTTAGTTTAGTCCTGTCAAATTAATCAGCGCCTGTCACTACTCTATGTAAGTTTAGACGTGATTAAAAACTTGCCTACTAAAATTACGTCAATTTACGTCAAGCGTTGATTAATTTGACAGGACTAAACTAAAATTTATCTTCTGTCCTTTTCATAATGAAATAGAAAGAAAAAGATGCACTGAACTTAAATTTAGTTTAGTTTGTGAACAAGGGAATCGGCACCATTGGTGTTGTAAAAGTGTTGTATACGAAGTATTGTGTGAACGCAGCCATAGCTGCATTTGGTAATTATGTGAACTATCAGGATGACATAAGCCCCGCCCTGTTGTTACTTAGTTTTAAATAAAGCGTCAGTTCGTAAACCACTTCCGTATGTATTACTTGCCTTACTCCTACAAACTCCTCTTCCTCCTCTTACTTCCTTTATATGGATAAGTATCTATTACAAAAATAATTCTATCACAAAAACTTATTTTAAAAATAAAATGCATAAGTACCTACCTCCTTAATGTATTACGTCAAAGCCTCACTGCAGAGAATATTTAATGTTTTTTGTTTTTTTATGATTTATTATAAGGAATGCCAAAATAGTTTTAACCTCTATGTGAAAAGTGTCAATAAAAAAATATGTTATTATACATCCATACAAATATTATAAATGTGAAAGTAACTCTGTCTGTCTGTCTGTATGTTACGTTTTCACGCCTAAACCACTGAACCGATCGTCATGAAATTTGGCAGAGATATAGCCTGGAATATGGAAAAGAACATAGGCTACTTTTTTACGCGATAACCGATATCCACGCGGGCGGAGCCGCGGGAAAAGCTAGTAATAACATATTTCATTATTGACACACACACACAGACACATAGCACACACAAAAAGAACACAAAAACAAACACAAAAAAAACACACAAAACACACACACACACACAAACACATACATAAAAAAAAGAAGCTACATCTGCCAACAAACTGTTTTGCAGTTTGGCGGAGGTCTATATATATACTCGTATATCGTGTAAACAATTGTTTCTCTGAATAAATGCTTTTGCATTTATTTTTATTTTTTTTCATTTGCTTTATGTGTGTATGTATTTATTGTATAATTATGTAAATGGTACACCACTGACTACCTGCAATATTGTCTCTCCTTCTACTTTTTGATCCATCCAAAGGTTGTCTATATAAGATCGCTTTTAGCGATAAGACCGCCCATGTGATACCCTATGCAACAGTTCTACATTTATATTTGTAATTTTTATGGTGTACATAATAAAGAGTATTCTATCTATCTATCTACCTAACAAAAAGGGTTCATGCGAAAAGAGCTCCTACTACATCATCATAATGCTTTGTTTACAAGTACCTATTACAGCGGGGAGACAGTGCCAAGACGTCATGTGACTTCGGGTAATCAAAGCATTATTCTGCTCCTTTTGTCATGAATATTGGGGGGTATCCCAGAATAAAGGGAATTTGGCTTGTTCTCTTCTGCGTTTGGTGATTTTCAAATATGTTTTGTTGTAATTGGCTGTAACATAAAAAATTCGCAGTCATAAGGACTGCCGACAGAAGTGAAAACACAAAACTTTGGAATAAATATTCTTTTATTCATATAGCTCATGGAAAGCGTTCGGTGACGATGACGCGAGTTCCATGATTTTTGTCCACCCAAAAAGTACAGATATGTACACAGTATACATATAGCTCATGGAAAGCGTTCGGTGACGATCGAGAATCCACAACTTTTTCCCCTATCAAATATTTTGAAGTTTTCACTTCTAAAATCGGCCAAGTGCGTGTCGGACCACGCCCAATGGAGGGTTCCGTAGTTGGGATCAATTGATCCCAAGAACAAACTTAATATTTTAGTTGAAAAACATGTTCTCCCATACATCGATATACGTCAAAATCAATTCTCTAACTGCAAATGAAAGTTTTTATACGCAATTTTTTTTTATGTGATATAACTACCAATTAACGATTTTCGAACTTTTTCCTTTACTTGTGCTCTGAGACCATGCATCTTGCTAAATTTCATGATTCTAGGTTTTGATTTATTTGCGAGTATCAAAATATGTCCCATAAATGGCCGTATACATATATGTATGCATTGCGTTGAATTAAAAGCTTGATTTTTTTTTTACTGCAAGGGGCCGTAGCCCAAGTATTTGATATTATTATAGTTTCAACTTGATACCTGGACGGCGTCCTGAGAAAAAGGGTCGTGACAGACTGACATACTGGCGGGCGGATGGACAATGAAGTGTTCAAGGGTTTAGTTTTTTCCTTTTGAGGTATGGAACCCTAAATTTAAATTTTTTTATCGTGTGAGTACATTGAGGACCTTTAATTTGCTATCTCTAAAATTAAATTGACATTAACAATTTCTGTACTCGAAAATCTTAAGCAATTTCAGTTCGGTGAGTATGTTTAATTTCAAACCTTAATTGAAATATATTGTTGAATATAATCTAATCTTCGCACACGGTGTGTTTAAAACAGATGTTAGAGAATAAAATTACAATTAAATACAGCAGAATTTTATCGCCCAAAATGTCGCAGATAGTTTGTCCTTAATGGGTGTTATAATTAAGATTGATCGAGCTTAGAATATGAGCTTATCTTGTACACTGTATATTAAAACAACAATAACTTCGTTGCTTCATATGTATGGTCGACCTCGTAATTGCTTTACCGCAGTTATGGTACTTTTGTCTCTCGAAGCGACGCGCGTTTTACTTGTGGTTACTAAGGCCCCTCGCCCACGGCGACTTTTTGTAGCGATGCTGTCGCGCGTCCGCATCGATACAGCCGCGACGGGGCCCCTAGCTGTTTGCCGTCGCCCACACCACGATTCTTAGTCGCGATGCAAACGCGATACTGTCGCGCTTCTGTCGCGATGCAAACGCGATTCAGTAATGGCACAAAAATGCCACAGTTGCACTGATGCTCGGTTCACCACTCCTCGCCACCCTCCCTCCGTTCTCTCCCCGATGTCGTCCGACCACGGTCGCGCGTTTGCATCGATACAGTCGCAATATTGTAGCGCGTTAGTAGCGCGTTGGTATCGCTTCTGTAGTGTGTTGCAAATGCGACTAACGCGCGTTAGTAGCGATTAGTAGCTACAAAAAGTCGCCGTGGGCAAGGGGCCTAAGTGTTCAAATGCGCTGTGAATGTGTGTGTAATCGCAGGAGCTCTCGGTACCGTCCGAGATAATGGCGAACTGGGAAGTGTTGCGAGTTATGTGTGACACTACTCGTCTTCACGCATTCATTCACAGCGTGATGGTACTCTTGGTTACCACAAGTAAAACGCGCATCGCTTCTCGAGATAAAAATACTATAGTGCAGAATTAAATGAAAAATGAATGAATATTTGCTAAGGTTGAATGTCACTTGCACGTCATAAAATGTCAATTTTTCTTTGAATGTGATACTTATACCCAAAGTCTCTAATTCAGATAATTTATGTAAGCAAAGTAATGTCAAGAAATGTCACTGTCAAAATGACAGGACAGTGGTGCAAAACATTTCATCATTATTTTTTTTGCAAAAAATTAAAGTAAATTAATTCTAAAAACTATGCAAACAAAATAACGTTACCTAACAATGTTTTATGTAGTGTGTCGGAGACACGGCCTATGATCGTCATAATCAACCCTTTTAAGTCCACTGCTAGACGTAGGCGTCCCAAAATCGATTTCCAGTCGAAACAGTTTACAGCCGTTTTCATACAAAATGTGGCTAGATATGCTACATACGATATGAATCTATGGATGAGAGTTTTAATATTAGTGTTATTGAAGATGTAAAAATGTGAAAATGTTTGGATCTCCTGCATTGTTACGAGTACCAGTATCATAAAATATTTTATACTAGAAAATCTCCTTTTTTTAATAACTTTGTTTAAAACCAAAAATTTATAAAAATAATTACGGTATGATTATTTTTTTATTATTATTGCCAAAATTCAGTACTTAAAAGAAAATAGAAAATTTTTTTTCGCCATTTTATTTGAATTACCATTAGGAAGATATTTTTTTGATATGTTATCCCCTTTGTTTACATAAATGATCTGAATTTGAGACTTTAGGTACAGATAGCTGCAACCTTACTGAACTTTCAATTTACTGGGAGTTTTTTATCAAAAGTGGTATCATTTACAAAGTCGATTATACAATAACATTTTGGCAGTATTAGAAAATGTTTTTAGTTTAATAGAGGAAAAGGATTCGTACAATCATACTGTGATAGTTTCAACCACCTTACAAAAATGTTATTCGCTTTGGACTTTGTCACATTAAACGCTACGTTGACAATATCCCAGGTAGTAAAATGACGTCTGCGGCAAAAAAATTACGTCATCCCAAGGTCATTTTAGGGTCCGTAGTTTATTCGTCGATTATGTACGTCGCACTAACGTCATTTTAACGTCTGGTACTCAACGGAACGTCCTGGTGACGTTGATTTAGCGTCATGTCTTGAGGCTGTGACAAATTGACGTCATCTGATGGGACCCCCCGACGTCAAGATATGACGTTTCTTACGTCGAGCAGTACCGTAAACGGACGACATAATGACGTAAAAATGCTACCTGGGATAGCCGTCTTTATTACTTGTGTCATTCACATTTGCCAATGACAAAGTTCTAAGGGCAAGGTTTTCATATATCGACTGTACCCGGCTATTTCTGTGTTCTGTGTGTCGTTGACGAGATTGCACACTGGCTAAACCGTTTTGTCTACAACAATTAATCATCTCAGTCTACTGTTGGCTTTGCGTAACTGCGTTTTTCATTGCAGATTATGGAAATTTTATGACCGTTATAATTGCTACAGATATCATATTTTTCAGGAAAACTTTTTGATACAGTATTTTTCTGAATCTCTTGTTTATCTGTAACTAGCTTCTTCCCGCGGCTTCGCCCGCGTGACTTTTCCTAAAATAAAGGCAGGATACACAATTCCACCATAAATAATTTTGTTATATTTCAAAGGGTTTAGACAGCCTTTTCGTTGAAAGCTCCCAGATGGCTTATTTTTTTCAACACCTCCAACAAATATCGTTAATGTAAACAAAAATATATACAAAAAAAAGACGTGTGGCACTCGGGGACTGCCGCGGTAAAGCTATTGCATAGCATTTTGTATCAACTTATGCAATTATAATTATTTATTTATTTTATTTATGCAGTATTTCTTTTTCTTTGATATTAATTTTTTTTTTTTTCGTTACGGTATTTCTGGATTCGGTCCCCGCGCTCAAGGCCCGCGATAGAAGCTATGCAATAGCTTAAAAACAAAATAAATAAGTGCTGAACGTCGTAAAAGTGTATAACTACGTAAACCAAGTCAAATACTATTCAAATATAAGCATAATAACAACTTTAAAATAGACGAAAGTGTTGAACCTAAAGTAATTTTAAATAAAAAAAGAGTGACAAACTGTTTTGACAGCGAAAAAATTCCATGTACATGAGTCATTTCCAACCGTCTAGTCAAGTTTAAAAATTGTTCAACTGGAATGGTATCAACTATTTGGCAAGCTTTAATTAAGTCGTTGTAGCCTTGCGGTGCAACAGGGGAACTGAATGTACTCGTAATCGACTGGTCGAGAGTTCAAACCCCACTATCAACAATCACTTTTTGTGAAGATCATAATTTTATAAACTAATATTTATAAGAATAAAATACGCAGTACACAGAAAAAAGAACTGCCAGAAATTATTAGATCACTAGAGGGTACTGGTGTAGTAAAACCGTCGGAGTGGGGAGCGTGAGGTTTTTTCGTTACGGAATTTCTGGATTTGGTCCCCGCGCTCAAGGCCCGCGATAGAAGCTATGCAATAGCTTAAAAATTTACAAATTATATATTAAAATCTTCCTCGAGAACCACGCTATCCATTGGTGAAAACAGCATGAAAATCGGTGCAATCGTTTTTGAGTTTATCGAGAACAGACAGACAGACGCGGCGGAGGACTTTGTTTTATAATATGTAGTGATAGGGAAAGGGTCGCTAAAAAGCCCTCTAAAACTACCCTTCAATTAAAACTTCCCAAAATATCCTCAAAATACTAGCTTCCAGTACAGAGTCAGCCTTAACAATGTTTTGTCAAACACCTGTTGCAACCATGCACCAATTTTGTGACGAAAATGATGGATAGTATGAACGCTAGCCGATATATTCTGGGCTACAAATAGCCCTTTGATATACAGACTTGACGTCACTTTTAGAACTGCGTTTCCGAAACAGTTTTGGATAATAAATTTAGACCCAGTACAGTGGTCTGTTGATTTGTGAGTGTGTTTGTGAGAGATAAACGTTTTTGCCACTAGGCATTTGTTTTTTGGGTTCCGGATTGGATGATTTAGAGGTTTTTGAGTTTGTACCGCAACACTGTGTTGATCTTCTAATGGAAAACTGGGCTTTCAAAATGGTGTGAATTGGTGCTAATGCACGGTTAGTAGTTGGCAGCGCGCTGCCTTGGCATCCTGGTGAGTTATGGCTCTAAATAACACCTCTGCCTCATTAAGAGTCATACCTCACCGGGACGCTATGGCGGCGCAGCCAGGTCGCGTCTGGCGACGTAAGAAGAAGAAGAAATCGCACTTCTTTGTTATATATTGTGGCTGACTGGCGACTGAGTGAGGGAGGTGCAGTTTACACGTGTACATTGTGGCAATGTCGCCAGGCCGCCAGAGAATCCAGAAGCCACGCAAGAAGCTGTAGCTCGTGGCCACGCTTTCACCCGTCGCCAAATGAGTTAAGTACCATACATTTCAATATTAAGTGCTTGGATGCGTAGCCGGCGACGTCGCCATGGCGTGTTAAGGAGGCAGAGCTCTAAGACTTAGACCATTATTTAGCTAAAGTCAAATAAATATCATCATCATAACGATAACGTTCCCACTACTGGGACACAGACCTCTCTGTGTCCTCTCACAGGCAATCCACAACGCGGGCCCAGTGTGGATTGGTAAATGTCACGTCTTCGAATTTTTGATTTCCTCTCGATGTTTCCCTTCACCGTTTTAACAAAATATTGCCATAACAATAATATTCATTTTACAACCTCTCTCATAATATTCGATAATATCATTGTAATGTCGCCTAACGATCGCATAAAAATATAAATATCAGCGCTCCGTGAGTGATTTCCCTTGTATTGTGATTTGGACTTAAAAGATTTTGAATGTTCCTTTGATTACGAAATAATTGGGCTAATGTGGACCTTTTTGTTAACCTTTGACCAGGGGATGGCGTAGATACAATCATGGCTTTTGATGGACCTTCAAATCCACGAATTGGACTGTTTGGCGATTTATCAATCTACAAATCAATGGACTGGACTCAGATTTAAGATACTATAGAGAGGCGATCAGAAAAATGTTTATAGAAAAACTGTAATCCCATGTCTCACTGTCGCCATCTAGCATAATATATCAAAGTTAGGTAATAGCCAAGTTGAACACGATATATTTTTACCGACACTAACCTTTGATTACCATCCGACACATAGTTTGACATAATTATCTTAGAAAATTATTTAATTTATCTAAATACTCGGTAAATTTATTATATCATTAAAATTAATCGTATTTAAATCCATTCATATTATTACTACGAGGTTTGCAATACCACAGTGTATAATTCCGCATATTTTCTTCGAAAGTATTTGGGACGTTAACGTGGGACGTATGACACGAGGCCCGTCTATCGTAAGTATATTAAAATGTCTTTGATTGGACGATTGTTTTTATTTAATTTTTCCATTTGTACATGGTTTTCATGAGATTTCTTAGTGAAAAAGGTTCCTGGAATTCTAACGAAGATGACCTAATAAACGAAATGATTGTCATCATTAGAGATTGGATATTCGGATGCATATTTACCTAAAGTGAATTTTTAGCTATGAAAGTATGGAAGCGGCTTCTTAAAATATATTTTTTGTAAAAAAAAACCCAGGATGCCAGGGACAACGGAAATGCATAACTTGTTAGGTTTATAGTATGGAAGTAACTTCTAAAAAAATATTTACAAAAAAAAAATACCCCGGGACTCTTAGATTGCGTAGGTAACTATGCCGATGCATATTTATTTAAAATTAATATTTAATCCCGATGCAAATATGCGTTTGTAGGGTGTAAGAGGAGGGGTGGTGTATAATAGTAAAAAAAAAAAACATCAATTCAAATTATTATTTTCATTGAATTAGGTACTATATCCTGATTGGGCGTAAATATTACCTCGGATACTTAGGTAGGTAGATATGCATCCGATTCTATATTCCGGAATCGCGGCATTTTTTTTATATAAAAGCGCATTCCATATTAGCCAACATCTCAACTTTAGGTGAATATGCATCCAAATATCCGATCTCTAGTCATCATACAGAAACGCCTATAAGCACTGTGAATCCCGCCCGGGACGCGAGAGGTGACTGCGTGTGTCGGTTAACGTCATATATTAATGATTACGAAGTCAGGCGATTTTTCGCGCCAGTTTGAACACCTCATACAAGTGTTGACACAATCGGCGCGAGCGAATTTCCTCCCGCATCCCGCGCGTGATTTACAGAGCTTAAAGGCGTTTTTGTATGATGACAAAAATATCGTTTTTCATGTCCTCTTCGTTAGAATTCCAGAACTGCTTTTTACTAAGAAATCTCATTAAAACATTATCTCAAGACAATTTTCGATCACTTGTATCGAGGTGTCCATACAAATGTTGACGAATTCGGTGCGAGCGAATATCGTCCCGCGCGGCATTCACAGAGCTTAAAGGCATTTTTTGTGATGACAATAATTTCGTATTTCAGGACATCTTTTCATTTATAAAAATCTTATCAAAACCATGTCTCAAGACAATTTTCGTTCTATCTTTTCGCCAAAATGTACTAAATTCTGACCTCACCGGAACGTTTTTTCCCCGACACTCCCTTTCATTAGTAAGGGTTTCCTTATCAAAGACGGGTGTAATTTTAGTTATTTATTACATCGCCCGAGCCACCGATCTGACGTTGATAATGTCACCTAAGTTATTAAGTGCTTTCCCGCTAATAACTACGAAATATCAACGATTAGGGTTGTGTGTAATTTACGTAATAAAGATAAACATCGCTGGTTTTCTACGTGTGGTTTAAAAGTGCGTAGAGCGGTGGGTGGGAAATGTAATCGAAAATAATTGGACTGGCGGTTTATGGCTTGCGAAATACAGCATGTGTTAGAAAGGTGTGGTCATATTAAAGGTTAATTACATTTTATATCGTAATCGCAAAAAAATTATAGGTATTGTACTTTTGTATAACAGGGCCATCTGCCCTGTTATACAAAAGTACAATATCTATAATACCTACCTGGGTCAAGATCAAGTCTTTTATTCTAATTAAGCTGAGAATCAGCACTTTTTTGACGTCAAAATTACATAAGACAGCCCCCAAAATGCCCGCCCTTCACCACTTCCTAGTGCTTTATCTGGGAAAAAGAAGTAGCACAACAAACTCTCCAGCAGCACAGTTGTCTGTTCAGTTAGATAAACTTAATTCTATACAATAGTAGGTATGCAAAGTAATTAACATTACGAGACATAGAAGAGTAAATTAAATTATTTGCCGTCAGCTAGCACACGCCAATATACCAGCAAATACAGTGAAAACTATACTCAAGCACAAAACTAAAACTGCAAAAAAAACTAATTACCTAAATAAATGTTTCCTGGCATAAAGGGCGTGCCCGCTTACATATGCAATGCTGGATTATGTAACATAAAATGATAAATTAGGACCATCGAAGTAAAATAAATAAACAGTTAATTACTAATAACAATAACGAACCCATGGTCAGCAAGACGACCAGTCACCACAAGCAGCACCCGTTCACGAGCATAACGCAAAGATCAGCCATTACCCCCTCGCCATATTTGAGGGAAGGAAGCAACCCGACCCCCGACGCTACCGCAAGCAGTGACATTTAAGGGAGAATGACGAACTTGCTGCCGGTTGCTCAAAAGAATAATATGATCAATTATCGAGGTCGTTAGCTAACCAATTTTCTTTTCGCGATTACGATGTTGATCCCATGGAGAAAGTTGTTCAGTTTGATAGTCCTGTGATCACAAACGCGACTACGAGTAATGAGCAATCTGGATTCGATTCCCAGGCCAGGCGAAGTGTTATTGGGTTTTTTCATTAGGAATTTCGAAGTAACAGCCCAGAGTTTGGAAATTAGCGGTGTGATACCCCCGTGCCTCGGAAAGTATGTTCACCCGTTGGCCCTGCGCCTGATCTCTCTCCGATCGTGGCGGATTGCTTGCCATCCCATTGGACTATGAGAGTGAGGGAAGAGAGAGTGCACCTGTGTCTGCACACACACTTGTGCACTACAATATCCCCCGCGCCAAGGGCTAGTCTCTGTTAAAATTAGCCGCCATGGTCAAAATAAGGTCTGGAGGACTATTATGTACCACGCCCTTAAAATATAATATGACCACATCTTTCTGATACATGCTGTATAGGATGTTGTTATTCCTAAGGGTGTCTAAACATTAATTTGGAAATCAGGTGGGCTGTGTCACCTAAACCGAAAAGCGTGCCATTCTCGACCGCAATAACTTTAGTTATGACAGGTTAAAATGTAGCTATTACTTACTGCGATTGTCATAGTGCAATTACTGTGATACTTCTACTTACAGTATAACAATTTTCTTAATGTACCTCGGAAAATTTTGTGTTTAGCAGCTTTCCTCCCATTTTTAAAATAAACTGTCTCCATAAGGCACAGTGAAAGTAACTTGTAAACACGTGTCAGAAATACCATAGAACAGGCATAAAATATAATCTGTTACCTGTCGCAAGACATCTATATTCAATCACTAAGCAGAATTCTTACCACAAGGGCGATATGAAATCCAAACACAGCAAAAAACTGTCGCCATGGATGTGATATGCATTGCAGAATTTATTAGAAGAACTTTTGTTTAAGGCGCCGTGCACAAAAAAAAACTCTCTTTTGTCAATTTCTTATCTGATTGTGAGAAAACTTGAAATAATCGAAACATTAAGTCCGTGTTACTATAAAAGTACAGTTTTCATAGTGCTAAACCATTCATGTCAGTCACAGCAGCTGTTAATAGTTTTATCATTTTTGTGCTCTCCAAAATAAAGTTAATTTCGCCGTTGATTTACTTAATGAAGATATTGTATAATCATTAAATAAAATTTTGATTACATTTTAAGGTTAGCTGAAGACTAATTTGTGATTTTTAAATTTCTTGATATGATTTGCTAAATAATAGGAAAAAATATATTTAAGACGGGGATTCAAACAAAAAAAAAAAAGAAGGTTTTTGCAATATTATTTTTCTGCTATATTTTGTATGGAAGTTGAAAAAAGTGGTTCAGCCACATACATGCAAGTAGACCATATATTGATGTTGATGATATTTTTTAATGTTCAAAATCAAAAGTAGTTTCATGTAGAATGATGATCAAATGACAGTCTCGCGTCATTTTTTGTAAAACTTGTTGCGAATATTAGGGATTTACCGTGAATACTTAATTTATTTGAAAAATCCCTTTCAGCCATATGGAAAACAAAAAATACTACTTTTCAAATCACAAATAATTTTGTTTAAATTATTTTTCCCTTTTTCACAAACAATGGAAAAAATTGATCAAAATCTGTCGATTCGTACACGGCTCCTTTAAGAGTTAAATAAAGAAGCAATGAATTCATAATATGCTTAGTTAAAGGTCAAAGGTGTACATATACTGATTTATTTCTAATATCGAGTATTTCAGGTAGAAACGTCTAAAAAGTGACAGGGTCAAAACTAATAAGCTATTTATATGATAATTCTTCTTCCAGAGCGGATATTGAAGATTAGACCGGCTTTTTTATTAAACACGGTGGAAAAAATCTAATTTGGTAAAATACGTGATCGAAGAACGACTTATTATGTAAGTCATAAGGTTTCGTTTTGTTTGGCAAGGCCCAGGTCACTTAGTATGCGACATTTATTTTAATGATTCTGTATAAGGCCGCTCCGTTATGTATTGCACGAATAACTTTCTACTAAGTTTAATATTCCTGAAAATATCACCTTCGTATATCAATATTTATTACTTTGGGTTTGGGGAATTAAAGTATTAGTTTTGTATGGTTTTCGTAGCAGCATTCGACATCATGTCGGGGGTAATACTTTGATCTTGAGCTGGCCAATCGTAGTACCTATCTACGGAGTTTCAAATATAAATGATTTTATTTCTGTAGGTAGATAGGTTTGTACAAACACTTTTACACGTCAATTATATTTTGAAAACTAGATTAGGTCGGCGTTTCTTATCTGACTACTCTGAGAAGAAACGTGGAAACAAACTCAGAGGTAAAGAAAGCAAGAAAGAAAATATGTTTTTTGCAGTAAACATGACGCGAAGAAAGAATACAAACACAACAAAGGACAAGTTGGGAGAAAATATGCGTCACATCCATGCAAAACGGCCATCGCTCAGCATAATGCTGCGACCTTATGCGAGACAGAGCCCCAGCGCTGGTTTTCAGTGCGATACACAGGCACAGTCTCTTTTAAAGTCCAGACATAATCTTGGTCAAATTATGTGAAGACCATGTAGATTAGTGCCTGAAATGGTATTTTGAGGAATGAACCACACAGATTGAGTGGATCTGGCCAGTCAGTGCACGCATTTGTAAGTAATCGTGCAGCTCAACTCAGATTTTAAGGAGCTCAACGATTCGATGAATAATACCACGAAAGAATATTTGGGTAGGCCGCATAAATTACTCAAATTGTCAGACGTCATTGAAACTAAGTGAAAATAAAAAAAAGACAATCTAAAAAGAAATAAATGACCAACATACTGCTCACATGCACAATAATTAAAGTAATATAAGTAATACTTTTCAAAGTAAATATTCATGTCATTCTACAGCGTGTTACGGAAAGGGTATACATATCAAAGGCACGGATTCTTTTGGTGATAACAAACTACAGGGCAATATTTTTTAATACCTATACCTACATAAATAAAACATTTGATTTTTAGTTAAATGTTTCTTACATTTAACTAAAAATCAAATGTTTCCAATTGAATTCTACACATCACTAGACCAAGTCAGCTGATCGGTGTCAATAAACTACACACAAAGAAACGGCGGTAACACTTTTGTTATGATTTAAATGTAATAAACTATCGAAATAAAAAAAATATTAAGCATTTTCTAGTTAGTGCTTTTGAGCTGAAATTTTGTACAGAGATTCTGAACCAGATACACTCTTCACCCCGTTTGTATGGATATACCCTTTCCGTAACACGCTGTATATGTAATATTTAGCAACGTCAATATAAAATTGAATATAATGAATAAAAAAATAATTGAAATTTCAAGATTTACATTTTTATCACAAGGCTTTAGCAGAGCGAGCAGCTCAATCCCATGCTTTTTGTCTTCTAAATAACCAGAAATTTTTATAGTTATATAGATACCTACCCTTTTTTACAAAGTTTGGTATTAATAACGGCACGGTTGGCGCAGTGGTTAAGCGATTGACTGCTGCGCTGCGTGTCGCGGGCTCGATTGCCGCACGGAACAAATATTTGTATGACCTACAAGTAGTTGTTCCGGGTCTGGCTGTTTGTGTATGTGAGTTTAAATGTTAGTAAACGCACCCACAATACAGGAGAAATACCTAGTGTGGGGCAACGTTGATTTAAAAAAAAAATACAGCTTTTAAATCGTTTAATGGGTAAGTTTCGAAAGAGAAGTGTGTAAAGAGTAAGTGTGGAGTTTTTTGCCAATTCTTCTCCATACCTTTTGGAAGGGGCAACTAAAATCCAATTTGATTGTATATTTCGACGTTCAATAGTACCTTTCATGTATATAATCATTTATTAGAAATAAATGATTTGACTCTGTTAAATTTTCAAAGTCAAGTTTATGATAGACATCAATCATAAAAAGTTATACCTCACTTTCAATACCTATTATTACCTGTATGTTTTATAGGTTACAGGTAGAGGGTAATGTACTACACGATTTCAAAACCGTCACAATGTCGTGACGATACTACATTACACCTTGGACTGATGACATTCTATTTTTAGCAGACTATAAATAGAACAATGTGACCCTTTTCCGAACCCAAACCGCAAATAAACGTATTTTCTTTCTTTCTTTCTTTAACTATAAAATAACTATCTTTAACACATGGGCTTATGTTAGAGATTCTGACAGTTTGAGGGCAATATGTACACCTATGTTTATGTGATGTTGAATCTACTATACTGCCGTGCTAAACGCAAAAGCGGTATCTCAGGGAAAGCTAGTTTCGAGAAAATTTTAGTTTTGTAAACTATTCTAATATTGCTTATTATTTATTTTATATATGCTTAATTGTACATCAGATTACACATTACAAAAGAAAAGGAAAACATAAACACTATAAAATATACAATGGGCGGCCTTATTATCGCATACTGCGATCTCTTCCAGGCAACCTTATTAAATGGAATTGATACGAGTATATTATACTGAGTACATTTTATGTCATTTGGTTAAAATATCAAAAATTCATGTGTATATACCTTTTTCATGAGATACTGCCATCCCGCTAGGTGTTTATAGAATTAAGTTTTTTTTGAGATACCGCTTTTGTGCTTAGTACGGCAGTATAGCCTGTGTCAATAATAAGGTATTCTTTGGGCTAAAATATTATGAATGTAATTTTGGCCAATTACGGTGTAATTTTGGCTAATGACGATTACGGTAATTTTACATTACTACACATGTGCCAAAGGCCAGTTCGATTGTGACTAAGGTTTGTGCCGGACGGCATAATTTATGTGGTCCACGTCGAGAAGCGAGTACTTAATCTTCCTTTTTTAGGGTACTGTACCTGAAAGGAAAAAACGAAACCCTTATAGGATCACTCGTGTGTCTGTCTGTCCCTCTATCACAGCCAATTTGCTCCGAATGTAATGGACCGATTAAGTTGAAATTTGGTATACATATCAATTTGAGTGACCCAAACACGGATATGAACCGTAAATAAATGAATTTAGAATATTAAGGTCAGTTTAGGGGGCCAAAAAGAAAATTAAAAAAAAAAAGTTTTGCAAACTGTACCGTGTGACATATCAAATGAAAGGGCTTACTAGTCTCAAATATTTTTTTTTTATTATTTTAAAATAAATTGTTTTAAAGTTATAAGTGAAAATAGGCGAAAATTTACCATTCACCCCCTTATCTCCGAAACTACTGAACCTAAAATTTTGAAAAAAATACAGAAAATAGTTCTATACTTATAGATTACAGGAAAATCTATAAGAAGTCTATGGTCTTAAAATTACATGGTAAATCTCTCGATATTGTGCGTACAAACTTACATTTTCAGTTGGAATGTATGGGAGATTATGTTTACCAACTACAATGTTAAGTTTGTTCTTAGGATAAATTCTTTCCAAGTACGGAACCCTTTATTGTGCGTAGTCCGACACGCACTTGGCCGGTTTTTTTAGGGTTCCGTAGCCAAATGGCAAAAAATGGAACCCTTATAGATTCGTCATATCTGTCTGTCCGTCCGTATGTCACAGCCACTTTTTTCCGAAATTATAAGAACTATAGTGTTGAAACTTGGTAAGTAGACGTGTTCTGTGAATCACATTAAGATTTTCACACAAAAATAGAAAAAAAAAAACAAGAAATTTTGGGGGTTCCCCATACTTAGAATTGAAACTCAATTTTTTTTTCATCATACACATACTTGTGGGATATCTATGGATAGGTCTTCAAAAATTATATTGAGAATTCAATTTTTTTTTTTTTCTAAACTGAATAGTATGCGTGAGAGACACTTCCAAAGTGGTAAAATGTTTGTCCCCCCCTGTAACTTTTAAAATAAGAGAATGATAAAACTAAAAAAAATATATGATGTACATTACTATGTAAAGTTCCACCGAAAATTGGTTTGAACGAGATCTAGTAAGTAGTTTTTTTTTTAATACGTCATAAATCGTAAACCAAATTAAACGACGTCGTCTAGGCAAATAAAATATAAAATAAAAGAAGTCGTTGTTCTATTTACACAACGCATTTATTTAATGAGTTGACTTAAAAACATTAGAACTTTACATTGCTTTACCATACCTTACGCTTACAACAGCCCAGGGAACCAAACGAAACGGTCGACCCCACGCCCGGGGAAACAAAAGACGAACGATAGTACCCTGCCTATCAATCCAGGGATAACCTAAGGGTATTAGGCCCTGACTCTTATTTATTTCATGTTCTCTTTACGTATCAAATACGCGCATGAACTCTGTGTAACCATTTTTGCTTTTTATATCGTCATAAATTTTGGTGGTCGATTTGTAAAGCCCGTTGAGTATTGCTGATGTATTGGGTTTTATGAGTTTTTGATGGCTGTGCCGAACCTATTTTTATATGGATTTTGTTTAAAGCGTGAAGGTGAAAGGATTATTAGTTTACGTATGGTAAACGGCCAAGTGCTATTTAATAACGATATCTACAACCTGTGTGCTAAACTGTGACAATAATTCATATAAATTAATTGAAATATTTCATGTAAACGAAATGGCAATTTTCTGGGTGAGAGTATGTCATGCTCACTCAGATGTCTCGCTGATGGTGGCGCGTGTTTTGGATCATTTAGCTCCCTTCAAAATGGTTGAGCTGAATTGTGCTGATCCATGCATTATGTTCGTGAATGGGCGCTGTCAGTTGGGACTGGTCATCTCCTAGTTGGCTGGTGGCCGTGGCTTAAACGGCTATTTTAATTATTTTATTTTTGAATTGTTTTTACTTTTTTTTCATTATTTTCGCTGTACCTACTCTGGACGCTTGTAACGTACTTGAGTCATAAAGAATCAAAAACAGCAATCTGACATTTGACATATTAACGGTAATTAGGAAAAGTAGTTTCATTCTTACAAAAAGTCGTATGCAGATTGCTGTATTTGATACCAATATGGGTTTTACATTCAGATTTTTGGTGGAATATTGCTGTTTTTGATACGTTGTGACTAAATAAGTAAAAAATATTTTAAAAAGACAGTGTTACCATATTCATAACTCGATTCATTTTTGATTCTATACGACTCACTTATACGTTTTTTTTCCTTCGTTCTCACATGAACAACATTAAAGATGTAACTAATATTTTTGTAACAATACAACAAGAGTGTCCATGGAGTTTTTGCCCGTTCTTCTCCATAGGTACCTACTACGCTTTGGAATGGGCAACTAGCTTTATATTGCTAACTGACCGACTCCTAGACAATTCAAAAGTCCCTATAAATGGTTTAATTGAAATAAATTATTTGACTTTGAGTTTGAGTTTCCCCCTTCATCCTCGAGTAAATAGGTAGGTGGTATATAAATTGTGGTGGGCAGTATAGCAAAACCTTCGTAAAGTGACACTCAATTTTACATACAAAAAATAAAAACAAAATGTTTTATTAGCAAAAAGATAAGATGATGACAGACAATGATCTAGTAAAACACAAGTTTGTACATCACAATATTTTGGTTTGGCCGTTGACCCCCAAACTAAGCAAGGCTTGTATCTTGGGGGTCGGAGTACGATTGAGCAGAAAGAGTATGTCTGTTTACAGGCTAGTTTAGAGAAGCGTATATTATGTGGTGTGAGTGTCTGTGAGGGTGAGAATATGAGAGAGGGATGTCGTTTTCTGGCACTTTGGCTTGTGGACAAACATTAGATAAATGATTCTGTTTCGGTGTATGTAAGTTCCAGAAGCCATTACTTTAGTAAATTTTTTAGGCGAGCGGTTAACAAGCCTTTGGTGTCTAGAGATTTGCAGACCTTGTTAAATGTGTGTAGGTGAGAGTAAGCTGGGCTTTGTCTGGCCAAAAGGGACTTCGTATGCGGAGTAGGAGTTCTGAACCCCCGCTTTGACAGAAGTTCTCTCTAGTCCGCTCTTTTGAGGAGAGTCTTGTGAGTGCCTTCTTTCAGAAGGCTCAATTCAAAGTTCAAAGTAAAACACCATCGGAATTGAAAACTCCATTAAAATTGAAGAAAAACAACTCGTTGGCAATATTATTCTATTACGTCGTGATTCCAGTCCACGTAGCAGTACGTGCCTGCCTCCAATAAAGGCTAAAGCAGGAAACTTTAAACGCAGCCTGTCTAAGAAGCTTTATTTATATCTGTTCGTCTGTCTGTTTGGCTGAAGACACGGAATTTTGTTGTTTTTTTTTTTTGTGTTTTTTGGGATGTTTTGTTGAGCCCAAAAGCAATGTATTGGGACTCGAACCACTTGATTCCATGCATACCATCTTGACGGACAATTTCTTCTATTATTTAATTATTAACTGTTTGAGCGGGAAGCTATATTTTTGTTACATTAGACAGCTATTTATATACCATAATTTATTTCATAAAAGAAAAAAAGAAAAAAACAGACTTTATGTCCATATTTTAGGCCATATATTTTTTTTTTTTTAGTATTACAATAATTATATTAAAACTATGTTAGTCATGACGTGATGCGGCAGTCGTGCCCTCACGCCCCTAGTCGCCGCAGGAGACACCCTGGACGGCGGGAATCGATAGCCGATTCCCGGCCACCGTAGGCGCGGGCTTGCGGACGGCGAGCTATGGGCAGCTCGTCATCTGGTAAATACCAGGCCCGGGTCGATGGCGCGTTGTGTTCCACGCGCGCCTCAAAGAGATGTCAGCACGCACTGACGGGGTCCGCTAGGATCGGTGCCTGCCATGGTAGCAGGTTTGTCCGACAGGGATACCGTGGCCCTGGCACACAGGCAACTGAAGGAAAACGGTGGGTTTTAGTCAGTAAAAGTCTGACACGCCCTTCCACTCCGCCCAGAGTGGGAGAAGTTATTTGATAATTATCCACGCAAAAAAAAAAAAGTCATGGCGCGGTCAATTAATATAGTCCACTCTGTTAATCCACCCTGAGCTAACACAAAGCTTGTCCAAAGTTAAAACAAATAGATACAGAAAGCGCTTCCGAATTTCAATAGCATTAGCACCAGAATGAATGAATGAAATGAATTGAATGAATGACGAGATTAATGAATGCGTACTTCTCACGTAGCGCAGCTAGCTTTAATAATCTTCTCTCTCACTAAGATGTTGATCTATTTAGAATCAGTCCAAGCACATTGAGACAAACTATTAGTAAAGAATACTTTGGTAAAGACCGCAATACCATTATTCCTAATTATTAAAGGGCATGTAATTGCACTTTGTTTTCTTTGTTTTTTGTTCGTAAGTAAGTTTTGTCTTAAAGAATAATTTATTTGGTTTTTGTTTACAGAATTATTTGTTTTGTTTTATTTTTTTTTTTTTCTAGCCAGTACTGTCCCACTCTTGGGCAAAGGCCTCCTCCAAATCCTTCCAGGAACTTTTTTCCCGCGTTACCTTGAACCAGCCCTCAAGGTACGCGTCCAGGTCATCTCGCCATCTTTTTCTGGGCTGGCTTAAGCAGCTCCGTCCATTTTCAGGTACCCATTGTGTGGAGACTTTTGCCCAGCGTTCATCGTGCCTACGGCTGATGTGACCCGCCCAATTCCATTTCAGCCTGGCAGTCTTCTTTCCTAAATCCATTATGCACGTTTTGGAACGCAGTGTGGTGTTCCAAGTTCTGTCCTGTCTTTTTACACTCAGAATGCTGAGTTCCATCGCTCTTTGGTAAAATCCAAGGCGGAACTTTTGCAACTCGGCGAGGGACCAGGTCTAAGCATCGTAAGTTAGGACGGGCAGGATACACATGTGGAAGAGTTTGCGCTTCAGGGAGACCGGTAGATCACCCTTCATTAGCATCTTCATGGGCCAGTAGCTTTTCCAGGCGTTTTTAATTCGGCAACCGATTTCCTTTTTCTGCCAGTTTTTAAAGGAAACTAACCGGCCCAAGTAGATTTACTCATCGACATAAAGTATTTTCCCTCTAAACATAAAATTTCTTACAAGAAAAGCCATGTCACTATAAAAGTATAAAACTATCATTTTGATGCGATATCTCGAACGAGCCGCCGAGATGGGATAAAGCAACATTCATTCTATTTTAAAACCTGACCCATTTCTTACCTCTGAAACTTAAGCTCTTCTAAAGCCGATTCTAAACTCACCTAGTTTGGGCTTCAAGGATTTTTGGTCAGTAGGTTTTAGATCTAAAGGTAAACTAATCATTTGTATTTTTGTACTAAGTCTTGCTCCCAAATAACGATGTTTTTTTTTACATTCTTTCTTGACTATTTCTATACCTACAATTCTAATTTTAACTTTTTATTAGTTGCTTTTGTGGATATGATATTCATTCAGATTTGTTACTGTAGTGGTTATGGCATCCATGTCATTGGTTTAAATAGGTCTTTAAAAAAAAATCTTTGTATAGATTAATTTCTTTTTTGTGAATGTGAGAACGTTATAGGCCTTGTAGACTGTAGATTAAATTAGGAAACTGACTGTAGACCATTTCCTATTTTGTTAAGTACCGTAGGTACTTGGTACTTGTTGAACGGCTTACACCTTCCTCCCATACTTATTGACTCGTGAAGGAACATTACTTGTCGTTGTGATTTTGTTCTCGTTGATAGAGAAAATACATGAAGGGTGTAGATTATCACCATCTATACACTTCATTTATTTTGTTTGCTTATATAGTTAGTATGTATGTATCTATGTATCTATAATATAGCATATATTTGTTTATCTATTATAGGATATTGTACTGTTATACTTTTTATTTTTGCACCAATGACAACCCCATTTTATTTCCAGAAATTCACTGTCCATGCCAAGGTTGCCTGAAAGACATCGCAGTATGCACCCATTGTATATTTCATAGTGTATAAGTTTTTCTTTTCGTTTGTAATGTGATGTACAGTAAAGACAAGTATGTATATATAAATAAATAAATAAATAACACTGTTTTTTTTTTAAAAGAAGATGAAGGCAATTATTTTTTTAAATAGTAACCGTTGAGTTTCTTGTCGTCTCTTCTTTATAGGAGACGACCAATTGGAATCGTGCACCTAGCTTCTACAAGTGCCCAGTGAGGTTTTTGTGAAATATTTTGATTTTGATTGATTTTGATTTTGCTTTTTTCGGCTTTTGAAATGGAGAACTGTATAATTATGTTTCAGTAGTGCATACGGCACATCATTCACTATAGCCACAAAGGCATGTGACTTCCACCAACCTACACTGGGCTCACGTGGTGGACATGGCTCAGTCCTTCTTATCTTAGTTACGAGGCCTGCCTTCCTGTAGTGGGAAGGTGTTATAGGCTGATTATGTTATAGCCACAAAAAGATGGAGTTGAGACGTTGCTCATCATAATACATGATAAATGATTTTATTTCTGTAAGTAGGTTTGTACAAGAGCTTGGGGTTTGGAGGAGCTTGTAGTGGCTAAGTACTCGTAATAACAGCCGCACGGGTCGATTAATTAGGTTAAAGTTGTCGCGGTCGGTCCGTGGATGGGTGACCATCTTTAATCATATTTTTAAAACTAGATGAGGTCGGCGGTTCCTATCTGACTACTCTGAGAAGAAAGGCCGAAACAAACTCAGAGGTCACAGTCTCTTTTTAAAGTCCAGACATAATCTTGGTCAGATCATGTGAAGATGTACTCGTAGATTGGTGTCTGAAATGGTATTTTGAGGAAAGAACCACACATATCGAGTAGACCTGTCCAGTCAGTGCACACATTTGTCAGTAATCGTGCAGCTCAACTCAGATTTTAAGGAGCTCAACGATTCGAAGAACAGTACCAAAGAAAGGACATTTGGGTAGGTCACATAAATTACTCAAACTGCCAGGCCATGATTAAATCTAACAGAAGAAAAAAAATGATTCACATAGTCTTCACATTCACAATAATTAAAATAATATGATACAAAGTAAATAATATTTTATTGAAGACGTGAAATATATATTTAGGTTGGCAATTAAAATAATAATAGGGTTACCATCCAAAACTTTATACATAATTATAGTGTGGAGATACCATGAAACCATGCTTTATATTCAGGATCACCATACAAACATACAATGGGGATTAATTGAATATATTATAATGTTAGGGTCACAGAGAATGGTGTTAGTTAATCCATAACTCATATATAAGAGGAAGCTGGTTTGGAAATCACAAGCTCAAATAACAAGATTTAATTGACCTAATTTTAACGCTAAATTCATATATTTGACTGAGACTGTACTTTTTCTAACGAACCAATATTAGGGTTCCGTACCAAAATGGTAAAAAGGAACCCTTATGGTGTGACTCAGTCTGTCTGTCTGTCTGTCACAGCTGAATATCTCAAGAACTACTGATGCTATTAACTTGAAAATAAGAAGAGTTTTAGATGACGTTTGCCCAACTATTTTGCAAATAAGAAAGAAACAAGAAAGTTTTTTTTTTTTGCAAAATGCGGCTACTAGGGCATGTAGGGATTATATGAAAGAACGCTGTTTGCACATTCTTAAACATTTTTTTCTTTTTTCTTTAGACTGCATAGTTTTCGACTTTTGATGAAAAATGGAAAAAAATACCGTTCTCCCCTTATCTCCGAAGTTTGCATAGAGAAAAATCTGAAATTATTCTATGCGATAAAAGCTTATGTAAAGATTACAGAAAAAATAAAACTGTCTCTTAATGGCACACTTTTTCAGAAATCAACAAAATTTACATTAGTTCCTTTATCTGTCAAGAGATGGCGATGACCTAAAACTGCAATATTCTACACCGCAGTGTTACATTTCTCTCTCTCTCTTTATCTCTTTCTGTTTTTTCTCTCTTTTTCTTCTTTTCCTCGCTGATGAAAATTTAAAAACATTTCACGTTTCACATACAAAATGTCCTCCTTCCTACATATAAGCAGGTTGCTTTGGGCATGGGGTCTCAACTCGAACAAATTATAATTAGTCTTGAAAAAAATTCACAGATGGCAGCATAGGTAACAATTATAAAATTAACAATCAATAAAAAGTATTATAGGGCCAATTTTGGCTGAAGTAACATTAGTAAAAATCAAACTTCCTTGTTTAATGTTGTTTTATCTATTTACACTCATAAATCACGAGAATGACACCTAGTATCTAGGCCGACTCCTAGATGGCGTTGTAAAACTACAGTCTCTGGCAATTAGTGAGTCGCTGATGCTGCCATGTTTTAAAAAATCGAGGAAAAACAATAGCCAGCTCAATAGCCAGCCATAGGGAGGTGTCATTTCTTTGTATGGGATTGGGTATCTGTACGTAGTATTATATTATGTGTGGTTTGGGTGAAGCACAATTGTAGTTTTTCTGGGCTGGTACGGAACCTCGGTGCGCGAGTTCGACTCGCTCCTTGACCGGTTTTTTTTTTCTTAATAACGTTAAAAAAAACTATAGGGTAGTAGTAGTGTATAGTTTTTATGGATAATTTATAATTATTCGATGTTTGTGTAGTAACCGTTAAATGCTTGGAGTTTTCTTACTGGATCGAATCAGAAATGAAGAAATCCGCAAGAGAACCAACGTAACCAATATAACCCGAAGAATTGAGTGGCAGTGGGCAGGGCACTTTGTTCGCAGAACAAATGGCCGATGGGGCCAAAATGTTCTGGAGTGGCGACCGCATATCGGATCACGTAGCGTTGGAAGGCTTCCCACAAGGTGGACGGATGACCTTGTGAAGGCCGCAGGAATCCGCTGGATGCGGGAAGCACAGAACCGGTCGAAGTGGCGGTACTTTGGGGAGGCCCCTGTCTAGTAGTAGACGTCTTTCGGCTGAAATTATGAAGAAATAACCTTTTTATCTATATTTGTATGTCGTTAACGCAAAAAATGACTGTGTTATAATCTTGCATGCCATGTGTGTCACTCATCTTTTGGACAAATAAATGATCTTTATCTTTAAACGTACTTTTTCGATCTTGAATCTATCTAAATCCTCTGAAACTTTCAAACTCGATCATAATTTTAATGGCTAAGGAAAAGTATTCTTGACCATTTCATGGATAAGACTTTTTGGACCTTCGCTTGGGTAACTACATTGTATTGTTAGGACTTCTTCGTTTCATTAAAAAAAAATCAAGCTGTTTAAGCGATCACTAATGATGGGATAGTTTTGAATGAACCACTGATTGAAGTTTAGAGCTTGAAACGATTACAAAATAATAGTTGATATAGATAGATACTTGCACACCATAAAAATTACAGATTTATATGTAGAAATTTTACAAGGGGTGATACAATGGGCGGTCTTACCTTTGTCTTGGATATACCTACTTTTACATTAGGTTCTAATATAAAATATAAAAAATTGTGCTTTAGTATTATAAATGTAGGAACGCCAACGTCTCTCCTCTCGGAGATGGACGCTAATGGCTGCACCACAGTTTTCTTAAACAAATTTATCTTTTAACTAACACTAAAAATTTGTGAATTTGTTTTTTGTCCCAATTAAATATTTGAGATTTGATTTTTGAGCTCAGGAGTCCAGAAAGTATAATTGAGTAAGCAGAAAACTAGGCGATAATCTAAACAGAACCCATTGCACTGCCCATCTGATCCTTTAAAAAATATACCTTACAATCACAGAAGTCTTCCCACGAACACGTATATACATTCAACCTCAAATAAGAAACAAAACGAAACTTTTTCCCAAACACAGCGACAAAGACAAACACCAACAAATCTTCCGGATAACAACACACGTCCCATTTTTTCTTCACAATAAAACCCCTCATTCCGTATTCCATTCGATTCAAAGATGTAAAATCTTCCACTTCATTTGGCTGACGTAGAATCCTCGCCATTAAGACATTCAAGAAACAATTTGGCAGACTTGGGTTCAGTTTCGATTTACAACCTTTTAGCTACCAACCAAATCACTCATATACCACCTTATGAGAAGGAGATAAAGTCTAAATTAGGTTCAAACACGTGCATTTGTGAGGAACGCGAATGCAAAATGGGGCCAATGAGAATGTTCGTCGATTCTGTTCGGTTGAATGTTTACATGTGTGAGTTCGAGCGACTTGTAACGCCATTATGCTCTAATTACTGTTAGTACTGGTCTTTAAGCTAACTATTTTAGGAAGGAAATTAGAATTAATAGGTAGTGAAGCTGAGTATCTAGGTAAATAAACGAAACACTTTCAGTTGAAAGGAATTCCACGAAATTAAAAAACGTGATTTTTGTTTCGAATAAAGCACGTATTATTCTAAAATTATAATGCTGCTATATTGTCTGGTTACTTTTTGTAAGGAATATAAACCTATTTTTGTTGGTGATTTTCAACCCGTCTAATTTGCAATTTCTTCTATAGATTTACATAATATACAGGGTGGCAGGGACATCGACGCGAAGGCTGTTACCATGGATTCAGTCCATGATTCTGGACCGCCCTGCGTCGGTAATTTAAAATAAAAGTGCAATATCTACGCGGTTAAAATGTATGGTACAGCAACGGTGTCCCCTTATTTCGCAGACAGAAATTTCATAGAATTTCGTTTCCCCGAAAATGTTTCATAGAATATTTGGTTCTTGTATTTTTAGTTCGATAATTTTTGTTTCAAAGACTATTTACTTGAATGAAACATATTTCACAGAAACACAATTCAATGAATTCTTAATCACATTTTTTGGTTTAACAAACATATAAACAGTAGAATTGTTTTTTAACGAATATTGTTTGTTCGGTATAAGTTAGTGACAGAAACGAATCGCTGCAAAACCGACTCCACGTAGTCTTGTCTGCCCTACCCCTAGAGTGTAATTTAAATTCGCGTAGGCGTAGAGGGGCGAGGCGGCTTTGCCGGCCAGCAAGCCGAAGCTGCGGTGGTGGGCGTGAATACCATCTGCGACGATAAGCAGCTGTATCTGATTATACTGGAAGCCAACTCCAACATAGTTGGGAAAAAACTAGGCAAATGGTAGTGACGATACTCATTCCTGAGGCCCAAGACAAACTAACATTCTGTCAATGAAAACGATGATGAAAAAGTTAAAAATGGATTAGATTGTTATATTTATGCTATCGAAATCCTATGACAAACCTGTTGAAAGTCTTTGTAGAAATACGAAAGACTTTGAAAGCGCTTGCCACTCGTTAAGGCCCTCTGGAATTCGAATCACTACAGTCCGGGCGTCGATAGAATGTGTTCCTGACACCTGTCAGTTGGACAATTTCTGATAACTATAAGGATCAAATTCACAAAACATATATTCGTTAGTATAGAACTGACAGGTGTTAAGAACGCATTCCTTCGATGGCCGGACTGTAACGCTTTTACAAGTTACCAAGTTTATATTTTCAGACCAAAGCTTTGTTCCGTTTATCTGAAAAAATCTTGGATTTGTGAATTCAGGACACTGCTACATCATTATTATTATCCAGTTTTCTCATATAAAATAACAAAAGACGGATATAGTAGTGATATTGCTGAGCAAAGGTACGTCATTAGGAACGAGTGTGATTATTGAGTGCCGAATATTTAGGAGTATTACAGGGTGTTTGGCGCATGGACCGACACAATTTTTTGGGGGGTTGGGAGGGTCATTAGCGAGGTTTCATCCAAAGACCCCATGTCCTAATTGTCACGGTTATTAAGATATGATTTTTGTAGGTTTTTTCCTAAAATTACCCGGAATCTCGCCTTTAAATCGTCATTACTTTATTATTAATGGTTGTAATTGCACGCAATAAATGTTATTGTATTCTGCAATGTATTTTAATTTTAAATAGATCATTATTTGATGCAATTGATCTGTAAAAAAATACTTATGTGCTTACAAAGTCAATTTTATATTTAAATTTGTGAAAAATTGCAACTTCTAAATTCAGTATTAAAAAATTTGAACTTAGTTTTATTTTAAAAAGTTCTTTGGATGAAACCTCGCTAATGACCCCCCCAACCCCCCAAAAATTGTGTTGGTTCATGCTCCAAACACCCTGTATATATATATTCTCATATACACAAAATCCATATGGTATTGGTTGGGACTTAAAAACTATGTTAGTAAAACTTACAAACTAACCTAACAACAACTAATAGCTACGTGGCTCAACACATGTTGGCACGTGCCTCCGCACCCAGTGTCTAATAAAGGGGCTGTCCATCTTGTCATATAATGTTTTTAGGATTCTGTTGGAGCTTCCGCGCAAACTATCCTTAATTGACGCTGCCCTCTTTTTCATTACGGCATGAAAATCGTCGACATGGGCTTCCGCGAACATCTGCGAAGCCCTGCAGAGGCGCGGAAACCTTATAATTATGAGTACAGCCTTTAATACGAGTAAAACAACGATAGGTGGACTGTGTGAATTTGATATGGCTAGGAAGGGGATGACTACTGAGTTAATGACTAAGAGAGGAATCTGGACTAAATAAGGATAAGGGCAAGAGAATGATGATGAGTTTTTCTTACTATGCCGTTTTCCTTTACTGCTAGTCAGTGATGGCTAAGATCTACTAAGAAAGCAATTAGGTAAGTACATAGGAATTAGAAAAGCCACGTCATACACATTTAAATAAATAAAACAAATAAAATAAATAATTCATAGTCATTCCAGTACAATCTTCCTTAAATTAGGTATGCAAAAATACATTTAAAAAAAAAACACGTCATTCAAATTAAACTTGGCAAAGCGAGCATAGTTCCGTATGGCGCCGGATGTAAAGAACAGCACCATCCCATTTCCTCCCGTGGGTGTCGTAAAAGACGACTAAGGGACTTACTAGAGAATGGGCAGCAGCGTTCTCTATGCATTTGTAACACCATACTGCGATCGCCAACCCGCCTGCCAAGCGTGGCGATTATGGCAAACCCCTCCAATTGGGGGAGGCCTATGTCCAGCAGTGGACGTCTTCCGGCTGAAACGATGATGATAATGATGAGTATAATAAGAAAATGCATAATGTCAAATGTATAATTGAATAACAACACTAATCAAGTAATAGCGTATTATTATTTCCTTTATATAGATTTTTTTAGTTATAGATCATCGGGAACGGATACTGCTTATATTGACTGGTCTTCTTGCTGGACATGGTTTCGTTATTGTTATTAGTAATTCACTGATTATTTATTTTACTTCGACGGTCCTAGTTTATAATTTGTGTTACAGCTATAATAATCCAGCATTGAAGAGCGGCCAACCCGTCATACATTTCATACAAACGCTCGTACGTAATTATGGCGTTTGAACACATCTTTCATTGAAAATTTTCAGCTTTTTGGTATCAGGCACTATGTCTAGGTTTCTATGGAAGCAAACAAATTCAGTATAAGCCTCCAAATATATACTTTTTGCACACATTTTACTTGAACTTTGGCCGTTCATAATGTACTCATCAATTATAAAAATAAAGAAAACATCTCCATAGAAACATCGCACATGTAATGGAGATTCTAAATGACATACATTTATTTCACAAACGTGTAAGGGTTTCTCAAAAACACGTATTTCCTGGAATAAGTTTTATGAAATTTCCGCACACTATTTTTCGTTCAATGTTACTGCGTTCTCACTTGCTTGTTAGCATTAACATTGCGCTGGATGAAACAACAAGCTTTTCAATCAAGCTCGCGTTCACGATAGACGGACCGGGAAGGGCCCTCTGAAGTTTTGTTTACATTTTAAATTTTTTGCTTGAGTATGTATTTTCATTGTTTTTACTGTTACATTGGCGCGTGCTAGCTGACATATGCCAAATAATTTAGTTTACTGTTCTGTCTCGTAATGTTAATTACTTTGTGGAACGAAAGTTTATCTAATTGAACAGACAGATGTGCTGCTCGGGAGTTTGTTGCGCCACTTCTTCTTTCGAGCTAAAGCACTAGGAAGTGGTGAAGGGCGTTTTGGGAGACTGTCTGTTTATTTTGACGTTCAAAAAGTGCTGATTCTCACCCTAATTTTAATAAATGACTTTTAATTTTGGTTATGAAGTTTCTGTCTACCCCTATGGAGAAACGCTGTGAGTTCATGTGAAGAGTATGAGTTAATATATTTTGTCTCGTCAAATGTTAACTTAAAAATTCGCTCTCACGACGAAATACGCTTCAATATAACCTACGTGTTTTGAGCGCGAAATTATTCTCATCGCAAAACATCAAAATAGCAACATTTGGATTCAAATTACAAGCATGCTATGCCTGAACGGAATTTTGTTGGTGACTGACACACTGACATTGGTAATGGAAAACGGAGACGTAAATGTTAAATGATACGATAAAAATGACTGGAAGCCATTTTAGGCTTTTAGAGTGCAAGTGATTTGACGCTGGCTGTGGATTAGTTTGCGATCAAATAGCTGTAAACAAAGGGTTTTTAGCTTTATGTTTAATATTCTAGCATTCGTGCTGAACATCTACATTTTCTTTTTTTCTGTTAGTGGAGTTTTGCAAACTTTTTTACACGTCAATCATTTTTTTTTAACTATACCCAAAGTCTCTAATTCAGATAATTTAGGTAAACAAAGTAATATGTCATGTCACTGTCAAAATGACAGGACAGTGGTGTAAAACACTTTATCATATTTTTTTTTGTAAATAATCATCTACAAAATTAAAGTGAATTAATTAAAAAGAACAATGCAAACAAAATACCGTTGCCAAACAATGTTTTGTGTAATGTGTCGAAGACACAGCCTATGATCGTCATTATCAACCCTTTTAATTCCACTGCTAGACGTAGGCCTTCCAAAATCGATTTCCACTCGAAACAGTTTACAGCCGTTTTCATCCAAAATGTGGCTAGATATGCTACTTACAATACGTATGAATCTATGAATGAGAGTTGTAATATTAGTATTGTTGAAGATGTAAAAAAAAATAAAAATGTTTGGATCTCCTCCTGCATTGTTACCAGTATCATAAAAATTTTATACCAGAAAATCTCCTTTTTTTAATAACTTTGTTTAAAACCAAAAATTTATAAAAATAATTACGGTATGATTATTTTTTAATTATTATTTCTTAAAATCAGTACTTAAAAGAAAATTGAACCTGCTTTTTCGCCATTTTATGTGAATTACCATTACGAAGATATTTTTCTGATATGTTATCCCCTTTGTTTACATAAATTATCTGAATTTGAGACTTTAGGTATAGGAGGTTTGCGTTACCAAAATACTTGCATATAATATAAATTTTGTTGTTATGATTGCTCGTTTCTTCTCTGAGTGATTTAAAACCAAAAATCTCCAGGTTTCTCTGCAGTTTCTCTTACTTTTTCTTCATTATTAAATTTGAATCGATTGATGACGTTAAAAAAGTTACATCAATTTTAAAGTCGCGTCCAAATAATAAAAACTGAATAAATTAGGTAATAACAACAAGAGTTGGAAAGCCTGAGTCAAGTGAAGCCCTAGAAGTAGTTATTTTATTTTATCTTTAATTTTGTAAGGGTTTGTCCTAGATGCTAGGAATAAAACAACTAAACATTTTCGTAAAAAAAAAAAGAAAATATGTAGTGTAGCTGTGTCGTGGACACGGCTGTGTGTGTTACATGAATACGGGTACGGTAGTGCGTAATGGGTAATATTTTCGTCCAGATGTACTGGCGCCTTCGTTGATCCGCTCGAACACATCATTCTTTGTACATTCCCGGCATAGCTGCTAGTGCTCTGCGTGTCCAATACAACAACATCTTCAGGATGCTTATGCGGCTGCCTCGCTATTGCAGTGCGTCCGGAATGTTTGCAGAGGCGCGGACTGACGGCTTTCATGCGGTAATACGGAAGAAAGTGGCCTCCTTATTGCAGCGCGTGCGAGGCAGTAGCAACAGTATCCTGCAGATGGTTGTATCTCGTGCGGGTTGCCCCATCCAGAACAAATGGATGCATATTGTGATGGTTGTTGACTAACATAGTTCATAAGATTTCACTAACACAATAGGTAATTATAAGTGATGGTATTGTAATTGTAATAATTTATTTATTTGTATTTTATTTTATTATCTGTATTTTTCAATGTATTTTTATAATTTGTAATTTGTATGGATTAATTGTATCTGAAATAAACTAATTATTATTGCCTTATGGTGTTTTATGGATATCACTGGATTGTTCTTGAGAAGCCTTTTCCAATCGTATACGATATATATATTTTAATTTGGCTTTTTGACGAGTATAGGCCCACATTGCATTATTTATTTTAATTTTGTACTTTAACACCATAATTATCATATTCACGATAACTATATCACACTTATGTTTTATATACGTAATTCATATATCTTGATGAGAGCTGTGAACGATTGAAACTGAAACGAACGTCGTAGCTTCTCCTAGACAAAATTTATACTATACGGAAATTATGTGATGCAGCGAAACGACCTCAAAATGGCGACGCTTCCCCATCTGCCATGCGTGTTGCATCCTAGTCCTCACTTAACGTAACGAATTATTTGATCCTTTGGAGCTATCGAGTGGTGTAATTAAATTTTGGATGTAGTTGATAGGTAGTTAGCTGCAACACCAAACTCTATCCCCTGATTTTGTTATTATTCGTTTTCTGAATTGCCTCCCACTGTGGAAGCAAATTTGAAGACGTATTCACGCCAAAAGTTTGTATTTCTGTAAAAGAGATCAAAACAGCAGTCTCTAACGTATAACGCCATTACACTATCAAAACTTGCAACAACACCGCCTAACATCACGTTTGGCTTCCTCCCAACTGTTCTCCCAAACAAATCCGTTGCACGTCCTAGTAAACAGTGTGTATACAATCATGATATCACTGCGGTTGTAACATCTGGTACACAGACATGTCGTGACCTACTGCCGTTAAACATTGATACTCATATTGCAAAATTTTACACAAATCTAACCTGTTCGATGGTAGATTGGATTTTCTAGGGTGAAATTGCTTTATTTGTGTTTGAGTTAGTTTTTGTTTCTATAAAAGGGTTATGGGAACTTTGACGTTTGAAATCGTTGAGGGCAACAATCTTTTATAACCTCGTCGCCAAAACAGAGGTGTTATAAGTTCGATAACTTTGTCTGTCTTTCTGTGTGTTTGTGGTACCGTAGCTCTCAAAATTTGAATGAGGTAATTTAAATACTTTTTCACTTCTCATGCTCTAAAAGTACGCTAATATAGTCCTACGAAACGGGACTAAAGTAAAAAGTAATCAGTTTTTTAAATTCCTTCATGTGACATAGACAAACTCAAACAGACAGTAAATATACTATTGTCTGTGGAGTGTGGACCATCTTCATTGCGAAAATGTTGAGAGTTTTAGTTCCATGGTTTTTCCGCAAAGAAGGTGGCGCCATGTGTTTTAAATTGTTAATCTGTGACGGCTTAGAAGAAAACACTGACCGCGAAAATTTCAGAATTTTTTTCGAGCGTAAATTTATTCGGTTTTAAATAAATTTATTAAGAATGTCCAGTGACAGTGAAGAGTTTGACGTCGAGCAAAGAGCAAAAGACATAATAGATAATCTTTTGCCGCCAAAATCGCGGAAGATTTAAGTAATATTTATTAAATGTTTTTGTACTAAATTGACTATTTTTTTCGCACTCAAAGTGAAAATTACAGTTTGCACCTCGAGACTAAACGCCAACTTAATATACCCTCGGTTTCGTAAACCACCTCTGGTATATTATGGCTTCGTTTAGTCCCTCGATATAAAATAAACTATTTTTGTAACCAACTCTGCCGTTAAACATTGGTACAACATATTCCAAAATTTTACCCGAATTTTTAGTCAAATACCCCGTAGTCTTTGACTTTTGGAGTGGATGAAGGCGACGTCGCTTTTTAGGGCCTATGTAAACGGTGTTTCTAATACGCGAGTTCCATGAAATGCGCGTCGTCGGCGCGTAAACAAATCGAGGTGTGGCTGTATCATGGTCACGTACGTGTGTTTTTCGTGAATACATGTACGTAACGGGTAAAATTTTCTTTGTAATGATTTCGTTGATCCTTTAGCTATCGAATGGTGTAATTAAATTTTTGGATATAGACGACAGATATGTAGCTGAAACACCAAACTGTGTCCTCCGATTTTGTTATCATCAATTTTCTGAATTTCCTCCCACTATGGAAGCAAAGGAGATTGTTCTGCATCCATACATCGTTCGCCCGAGAACCAATAGCAAAGGAAAATTACTTTGCGTGTTCAAAATTCCAAGTATATATATGCCCATGAAGACAAAGTTCAATGACGGTCAACTTGCAGAAAGGATTTATTTCAAAAGAAAACAAAGATTTTGAGGTTATATTTAATAAGAAACAATCCTTCCAATACTTCTAAATACATGCTAATAAATGCATGTCACTGTTATTTCTATTGCCTGTATGTGGTTAGTTAAGCTAAGGGAATCAGAAAAACATTTAAGTACTTACCATTAGGTACCATTACTATTAGGTATTTGGTAAATCTTCTAGTTTTTGTATTAAAATAGGTAGGTAGGTAAATAAGTAATTATTTATTTAACTTCAATGCAAATGACTTTATCCTAATGTTTTTTTGATTTTATTTATTTATATTTAGGTAGGAAATCATATTATGTTAGTCATGTTATTGAAAGATAGGACATCACTAATTGTCATGTCTAATATAATTGTCAAAGATGGCGGCATATTTTATGTCATGTCGATAGTCGCTCTTTTAATTGTTCATTATGGAACGGAGAATGTCCGTTTCATACAGATATTCGCAATTAATCTAATAAACTATATTTATAATAATTATTATGTAGGTCAGATGTTTGTTGGTCTTGGGGCCATTTCCGACGATGTCCTTTAAAAACGTATTCACGTCAATAAAAAAAAAAACTATTTTGATGCTCTTTTTATGCAAAACTAACCACATAACGAAATAACTATTGACGTATAGATGCTCTAATCAAAGCTTGTTGTTCCTTTAACAGCGACCAAACTCCGATTTTCTATCCCACTATGGAAGCAAATTTAAAGGCGTATTCACGTCAAAAACGCCGTTTGCTTACTTTCATAGGCCCTTAACCTCTATCGCAAAAGGTGGGGTTGTTTTATAGAACTCCACCAGTCTATCCGTTTGCCTTCGTTTGTAGCTCTCTAAATGAAAAGAAAAATATTCAAGGCTTTTTAAATGTATTCGTGTTGTTCTTTTTATTGTGTGTGTATCGTGTCGACACCTGCAAGGAATAATATTGTAACTAATATTTAGTAACTTTACAGGAGAGCGCGTCAAAAAAGTCTTAAAATATACATTTAGATAATAACATAATCATACGAAAATGTAGCTAATCCCTCGTTGACTCATATTTTCAAGGTTGGTTGGCAATAAGACTTAATCGAAATCTGAGTGATTTTTTTTAATCTTTGACGCGCTTGCCTGTAAAGTTACTAAATATTAGTTACAATGTTATTCCTTGCAGGTGTCGGTGTGGTGCCGGCGTACCGTGTGGTGCCGGGTACCGTGTGGTGCCGGACGCAAAGAATTGCACCACCCCATTTCTTCCCGTGGGTGTCATAAAAGGCGACTAAGGGACTTACTAGAGAATGGGCAGCAGCGTTCTCTAAGCATTTTTAACACCGTACTGCGATCGCCAACCCGCCTGCCAAGCGTTGCGGTTATGGCAAACCCTTCTAATTGGGGAGGCTTATGTCCAGCAGTGGACGTCTTTCGGCTGAAGTTATGATGATGATTGTGATCAAAAGGAGATTACTGTATTATCTAGCAGTAAGGCACTATACACGGTGATTTTTAATTCACTGTCAACCTACAAGAGCGTGAAAGTACTCATGATTATGAGCAACTTTCACTATGCGACTAACTCCGAAAAATCGGTAAAAAAAAATACTGCTGTTTCATACATACATATTATACATAAACTCACGCCTTCTTCCCATGTGGGTAGTCAGAAACTATAGAACTCCACCTGCTGTTTCTTACATACTCCTTTTGCTTCGTTTACATTCATACATCTGGTCACACACGCACGCGGTTGCGAATGCTACCACCTGACCTTTCTGAAGATCATCAACAATTACCACTATAAGTTCTCCTAGGACGTCCCCTCCCGGTGTTTCCACTCACATCTGCCTTGTAAATACTTTTTGTAAGTCGGCTTTCATTCATCCTCTCAACATGACCAAACAATCAAAGCATACTCTTTTTAATTTTTGTAACTACATCTTCTTTTAAACCACACTGTTGCCTGTTTCATACAAAACTGCAATATTTACCCGATGAAAATGTATGAAACAGATGTAGGTAATTTTTTCAAATTTATAATTAATCATGAGTACCATTACCTCTTGAAATTTTAGCAGTGAATTAAAAATCACCGTGTATATATATATATATATATATAATTATAGGCCAACAAAAAATGTGCGATCAAGATTTTCATGATTTTTATACGATAAATATTTATGAGTTCGTGTTTAATTAGGTCTAGCTCATTTTTATTTAAAAAAAAAAAAAATCGTCTCGTAGCTTGCTAAAACGGGTTTTAACGTTAATATTGATATTCTAAAAGCTAACTAACACCACCGTTACATAAGAGATTTTTGTCCCTCTTGTTGTAAAGGAACAAAAGCCCAGATGCAAGGTGGTTATGTATCGAAATACAAGGAAACAATAAACTGTTTGAAATAACTTATATTTATACAAATATATCTTCTCCATACAACATCACACGGTAGCCTTTAAGGGTCTACCGTAATAATATATTATGACATTAAACCCTTATAATTTAATTTAACATGTAAAGTAGGTAGGTGACTATAATTGTTACTTATTAAGAGTCTATACTACCTCAGCGCCACCTCACTCTGTATCTCGCTCGCACACTATTGCTACCGGTCACGCGAGCAAGCGAGACAGGGCGGCAGGGAAAAGGCTCCAAGGCGCTGATAATTTAGATAATTTCTTTTTACGGTGAAAATAATGGTCATTTAAAAAAAGTAAATAACATAAGACCTGCTTTATAGTTAGTTCAGTTATATGCAAAGTTTCATTATCTAATTTGAATTATTTTTTGAATACCAGCGGTTTATTGTTCGGGTTGGAGGTAACTTTGGATTTTTTTTCTATCGAGAAAATTTTATGGAATCGTGTTTTCGGCTAACATAGTACTTAACATTAATCCTCAACTTTACCATATACATATTTATTTCAAAATTAATGCTGCAGTATTTTCGACATAACGGAGGATCATGCTAAGCCATTTGAGGTAGTATAGGCCCATAATGCCAGCCAGCTTAAACTTCAGCAGAAAGAACTAAGATCGTGGGTATTTGTTTTAACAGATCATTAGTGTACACATAATATTTGCATAAAACAACATCACCGTTTACAATGTTAACCTTATTTATTTTGGTAACAAACCAAAACAATAAAAAATAATGACTACATTTTTTGTTATTCTAGACTAACATTAACCTCAGTTAACAATAAAATTATAAAATGAAGGTTTTAATTCCAAAGGCTCGCGCCATTGTATACACAACATCGAGAGTTACAGAAGGTTGGTTCCATACAACGAGCAAAAACAGGCGCTCGCACCCATAAAAACCAAAATCAAAATAATTTATGTGCGTAAAATAAGGTACAGAAAACAGTTCTTAAGATAATATATCGATATCTTAATATGCCTTTAATGTCGGCGCGTAAATTTTCCATAACTTTTCAATTATTATTTAAAGGAATTAATTAATTAACTTGAATAATGCATCATCATCATCATCATTTCAGCCGAAAGACGTCCACTGCTGGACATAAGCCTCCCCCAATTGGAGGGGTTTGCCATAATCGCCACGCTTCTTGGCAGGCGGGTTGGCGATCACAGTATGGTGTTAAAAGTGCATAGAGAATGCTGCTGCCCATTCTCTAATAAGTCCCTTAGTCGCCTTTTACGACACCCACGGGAAGAAATGGGGTGGTGCTATTATTTACGTCCGGCACCACACGGTACAATGTGAATAATGCATGTGATTAGTAAATTATATAAATAAATAAATTCACTCAATATTGGTAACAATTAATTCACATTATACCACAATTTACAACTTATACTTAATCTAAGAACTCATAGACGCGTACGTATCTACGGCGAGATTGTGCATTGCATTTTCATTCGTTTTAAAATAATTTATTTACATTATACAAGAAACAACACTTATTAAATTTCAAAATTACATAAGACAGCTCCCCAAAATCCCCGCCCTTTATCAGCTACTCATGCTTTAGCTGAGAAAAGTGGCGCAAAAAAACTCCAAAGCGGCACAGCTGTTTTTTCAGTTAGATAAACTTGATTCTAAACAGTGCCGTGTGATGCCGGACGTAAAGAATAGCACCACCCCATTTCCTCCCGTGGGTGTCGTAAAAGGCGACTAAGGGACTTAATAGAGAACGGGCAGCAGCGTTCTTTATGCATTTTAACACCATACTGCGATCGCCAACCCGCAGGCGCCAAGCTTGGCGATTATGGCAAACCCCCCAATTGGAGGAGGCCTATGTTCAGCAGTGGACGTCTTTCGGCTGAAATGATGATGATGATTCCATACAACAGTATACAAAATAATTAATATCATGAAACATAAATCATTAAAATTAAAATATTTGCCATATATATATCAGCTTGCTCATGCCAGTTTTGCCTTCTTTAAATATGTTTTTGTAGTATAAAATTATATACCCTAACTTAGAATACAATGAACTGCATTATTATACTTTCCACAATCAGAGTTAAACAAAAACACAAAACAACAAAACAAAAGGTCTAATTATATTAATGAACAAACAAAGGGTACCTAATTAAAAACTCGTGTGCGATACTAAGGTTGCTTTTGGTTTTACGTGGGTTAAGTCCATATGACCTCTGATAATTTATGAAGAATAAAAATATTGTAGTATTTTCGCTCTGAGAACTAGGTCTTTATCTTCGATAGACCAATGATAATTAAAGCTTGTTTCATCCATAATCATATAAATAAAATTGAAGTGCCTGTTTTTACTAAATTATGTATAATTATGAATGTATAACAAAAATAAACAATGTTTTATGTGTGACATCTTTCCTCTCGCTTTCTGTGGAAGTGATTTCGTGAAAAGGGACGGTAGTGTGTAACAGGAAGCCGGGGAAATGCGCGCTATGTGATTTGACCAATGAGTGCGCGCGGAGGTAGTTTGCCGTTAGATGGTACCAACACATTTTTTATTTGACCTTTGTTATTTTATTATATTTTATTATTATAAAGCCAAAAATACCTACCTGCTTATGACTTTATTCTTAACCTTTTTTATTCCATATCTGTTCAAAAGTATCCTCATTTCTTCCACTCCTCTTGATGTTGATGCAAATCTGTCACGATTTATCTTTATTCCATTCATTGAAAAAATCTGTATCAGATGGCAGATACACTTCCAATCAGTATTTTCATCGTGATTGTTTCAAAAATATCAATTTCAATACCCACTGATATGTCTCTTCAGATATATTGTTTATCGAACACTGCAAGTGTATTGTACCTTCATGTGTGTTTCAGAGCTTCAGGTCAATTGTAGTTGCGTCGCATTATGCGGAATCACGGAATGTGAAGGCAGTTTTGTTAGGTAGCGGACATAGGGTATAGCAGATAGCGGGTGGCTGTTTTATTATGGTGTCGAGTGGTATATATTGGGTATACCGTGTATGATATATTACAGTTATTGTGCACACTCTTGATTGAAGTAACTCGACGACGGCCCAGCTTTTTCGCGGTGCCATGCGGTTGAACTAAACTGTTGAACAACGTCCCCCTGAAGCTAACAATGCGAACACTAAAGGACATCGTCGGAAATGGCCCCAGGACCAACGAACATCTGACCTACATAATAATTATAAATATATTTTATTACACTAATTGCGAATATCTGTATGAAACGGACATTCTTCGTTCTATAATGAACAATTAAAAGAGCAACTATCGACATCACATTCAATATGCGTTATCATCAGCCATATTTTAACTACTGTGGGCATACTGTGGGTAGTGTTGGTTATTGCGCAATAGAAAAACCGTTATTAGAATCAAAATTCATTTATTCAATCTAAGCTGAGAATCAAAATTACATAAGACAGTCCCCCAAAACGCCCATCCCTTCACCACTTCCTAGTGCTTTAGCTGGGAAGAAGAAGTAGTGGAACAAACTCCCAGCAGCACATCTGTCTGTTCAGTTAGAAGAACTTGATTCTATACAGTAATGGGTATGCAAAGAAATTAATATTGGAACACGACACAACTACACCGAACGCGCAACAGTTTCTCGACATCTTCACTGCTGGACCGCCACCGATGAACTTCACTTGTGGAATGTGCGGAAGACACTTGTCGCCATTCGAATGTTATGTTGTAGACTCTGTCATGCGGCGCTAGGCAGCACTTGCGTCCCGATTAGTCAATAATCGTTGGCGCGAACTCCAATAATTCCGTTGAACGCGACTAGATGGCGCTGGCGTACCGGATACAACTCATCTCCGACATAATTATATCAATTAAATTATTTGAAATTTTATATCTTTTGTTTGTATAGGTAAATACCAGTTACTGGTGAAACATAACTCTGTAATTATGATTTTTTCAATAAAGTCACATTTACTGCCTATCATCAGAGAGTGATCGCTGCCGTTTTTGGACCAAAAACCATAAGAGCCTTACAAATAAACACGGAATAAAGTAATTTTTTTACGTTTGTACGAGAACTTTATTCCGTGTTTATTTGTATTAGAGTAATTGTCTACCAAATATTACTTCGTGACATGTTCTATCAATACCCGTTCCACTCCCCACTTAGCCCTCACCCTTATTCAAAATACAAAACAATCTCGTTGAGTCGTATTGTGTCCGTGCTGATGATTTCGAATGTCGCGCTTTGTGACGATGGCAACCAAAATTACGTATTACTACTACTGACTGCGTTATTGGATGCTTGATAATATGTTTTCAGTTGCTATTGTGGTTTACTTTGTTTTTGGTTGGAGCTTTGCTTATGGTTATTATATTGCCGCGAAATTTATAAACACAGTAAGTCACATAAACATCATCATCATCATTCTCCTAGAGCAGTACATTGCTGGACATAGGCCTCTCCAATTGTACGCCATTCTCGGCAACTCCCATTCAAATAAACATATTAAGGAGAAAAAACCAAATTTCATTTATTTTTTAGCATCTTAATCCGTGAGAAGGTGCACTATGAGCAATTTTCTCACCTAGGTACCTTCCTAACTATTCACCCCTTCTCCCCCCACCTTTTTTGAAGTAGAAACTTGTTTAGGCGCGTTGAGCACTTTGTGGGTGAACAAAAATCATGGAACTCGCGTTATCGTTATCGAACGCTTTCCATCCATAGTAATATTATAAATGTGAAAGTAACTCTATCTGTACAGACAGACAGAGCTACTTTCATGACGATCGGTTCAGCGGTTTAGGCGTGAAAATGTAACATACAGACAGCTGTGTGTTACGTTTTCACGCCTAAACCGCTGAACTGATCGTCATGAAATTTAAAAAAGATATAGCCTGAGATATCGAGAAGGACATAGGTTACTTTTTTATGCGATAACCAACATCCACGCGGGCGGAGCCGCGGGCAAAAGCTAGTGAGCTATATGTATACTGTGTATATATGTGTACTTTTTGGGTGAACAAAAGTCATGGAACTCGCGTCATCGCCACCGAACGATTTAGTTACTCAGTTTTCACTTCTATCGGCAATCCCCAAAGACCGCCCCTTTTTTTAGGTGGGAAATTATCAAATAACTTCTCCCGATCTGGGCGGACACACCATACACAAACATACACTTACACAAACAAATACACAAACACCCATGCACAAATACATAAACATGAACAAATACGCATTGTCAAACACACAAACACACATGCACAAATACAAACAAACCTCTATGCACAAATACACACAAACACCGATGCACAAATACACACAAACACCGATGCACAAATACACAGCATACACAAACACACAATTACATAAAAAATACACACAAACACCTATGATCAAATACACAAACACCGATGCACAAATACACAAACATGCACAATACTTATGCATAAACACACAACCACCTATGCACAAATACAAACAAACATCTATGCACAAATACACACAAATACCCATGCAAAAATACACAGCATACACAAAGACACAGTTACACAAACACCCATGATCAAATACACAAACACCCATGCACAAATACACAAACATGCACAAATACCCATGCATAAACACGCACAAACACGCATGCACAAACACACAAACAAGTATGTACAAATACACAAAAATACCCATGCACAAATACACAGCATACACAAACACACAATTACATAAAAAATACACACAAACACCTATGATCAAATACACAAACACCGATGCAGAAATACACAAACATGCACAATACTTATGCATAAACACACAACCACCTATGCACAAATACAAACAAACATCTATGCACAAATACACACAAATACCCATGCAAAAATATACAGCATACACAAAGACACAGTTACACAAACACCCATGATCAAATACACAAACACCCATGCACAAATACACAAACATGCACAAATACCCATGCATAAACACGCACAAACACGCATGCACAAACACACAAACAAGTATGCACAAAAACACATAAATACACATGCACAAATACACACAAGTACCCATGCACAAACACACAAAAATACCCATGCATAAACACAATAATACACAAATGCACAAATACACACAAACACCCTTGCACAAATACACACAAACACCCCTGCACAAATACACATCATATACAAACACAATTACACAAACAAATACACAAATACCCATGCACAAGTACACACAAACACCCTTGCACAAATACACACAAATTCCCATGCACAAACACACACAATCACCTATGCACAAATACACACAAACACCCATGCACAAATACACAAAATTCACATGCACAAACACACCCTAACATCTATGCACAAATACACACAAACACCCATGCCCAAATACACACAACACCCATGCATAAACACACACAAACACCTATGCACAAATACACATAAACACCCTTGAGCGAACTCACAAACAAACATGCACAAATACATACAAACACCCATGCACAAATATACATAGACAAGCATGCACAAACACGCATAAATACCCATGTATAAACACATACAAACACCTATGTACAAATACACACAAACACACATGCACAAATGCACACAAACACCCATGCGCAAATACACACAGACAAGCATGCACAAACATACAAACAAGCATGCACAAAAACTCACAAACACATGCATAAATACACACAAATACCCATGCATAAACACACACAAACACCTATGCACAAATACACACCAACACCCTTGCGCAAACACACAAACACGCACATATACCCATGCACAAATACACACAAATTCCCATGCACAAACACACACAAACACCTATGCACAAATACACACAAAAACCCTTGCGCAAACACACAAACAAGCATGCGGAAATACTTACAAACACCCATGCGCAAATACACACCCTTGCCCAAACACACAAACACGCACATATACCCATGCACAAATACACACAAATTCCCATGCACAAACACACACAAACAAGCATGCGGAAATACCTACAAACACCCATGCGCAAATACACACAGACAAGCATGCACAAACACCTATCCACAAATACACACAAATACCCTTGCACAAACACACAAACACCGTTGCACAAATACACAAAAACACCCGTGCTTCAACCAACCATGCTTGTTTGTGTGTTTGAGCATGCGTGTTTGTGCGTGTTTATGCATGGGTATTTGTGCGTGTTTGTGCATGCTTGTCTATGTGTATTTGTGCATGCTTGTTTATGTGTTTGCGCAAGGGTGTTTGTGTGTATTTGTGCATAGGTGTTTGTGTATTCGTTTGTGTAATTGTGTGTTTGTGTATGGTGTATATTTGTGCATGGGTATTTGTGTGTATTTGTGCATAGATGTTTGTGTGTGTTTGTGCATGGGAATTTTGTGTATTTGTGCATGGGTATTTGTGCGTGTTTATGCATGCATGTTTCTGCGTGTTTATGCATGGGTATTTGTGTGTTTATGCATGGGTATTTGTGTGTATTTGTTCATGTGCGTTTGTGTGTTTTTGTGCATGCTGGTTTGTGTGTATTTGATCATGGGTGTTTGTATGTATTTGTTTGTTTGTTTGTGTAATTGTGTGTTTGTGCATGCTGTGTATTTTGGCGTGGGTGTTTGTGTGTATTTGTGCGTGTTTATGTATGGGTATTTGTGTGTGTGTGTTTTTGTGCATGCTTATTAATGTGTGTGTTGTGCATGCGTGTTTGTTCGTGTTTATGCATTGGTATTTGTGCATCTTTGTATATTTGTGCATGGGTGTTTTTGTGTATTTGATCATAGGTGTTTGTGTGTATTCGTTTGTGTATTGTGTGTTAGTTTATGCTGTGTATTTGTGCATGGGTGTTTGTGTGTATTTGTGCATAGAAGTTTGTGTGTGTTTGTGCATGGGAATTTGTGTGTATTTGTGCAAGGGTGTTTGTGTGAATTTGTGAATTTGTGCAGGCTTGTTTGTTTGTATTTGTGCATAGATATTAGTCGTGTATTTATGCATTTGTGTTTGTGTTATTTGTGCATGGGTGTTTGTGTGTATTGGTGCATGCTTGTTATTGTATTTGTGTGTATTTGTGCATAGGTGTATTATTGTGTTTATGCATGAGTGTTTTTGTGTGGTTGTGCATGAGTGTTTGTGTGTGTTCGTGCATAGGCGTTTGTGTGTTTGTGCATGGGTGTTTTTGTGTATTTGATCATAGGTGTTTGTGTGTATTCGTTTGTGTATTGTGTGTTAGTTTATGCTGTGTATTTGTGCATGGGTGTTTTTGTGTATTTGTGCATAGAAGTTTGTGTGTGTTTGTGCATGGGAATTTGTGTGTATTTGTGCAAGGGTGTTTGTGTGAATTTGTGCAGGCTTGTTTGTTTGTATTTGTGCATAGATATTAGTTGTGTATTTATGCATTTGTGTTTGTGTTATTTGTGCATGGGTGTTTGTGTGTATTGGTGCATGCTTGTTATTGTATTTGTGTGTATTTGTGCATAGGTGTATTATTGTGTTTATGCATGAGTGTTTTTGTGTGGTTGTGCATGAGTGTTTGTGTGTGTTCGTGCATAGGCGTTTGTGTGTTTGTGCATGGGTGTCTGTGCGTGTTTTTGCCTGGATATTTGTGTATTTGTTTGTTTGTGTGTGTGTTTGTGTATGTACACAAATGTATAATGTATAATGTGTAATGTTTGTAGTGTATGTTTGTGTATGGTGTGTGTTTGTGCATGGGTGTTTTTGTTTATTTGTGCATGCGTGTTTGTGCGTGTTTATACATGGGTATTTTTGCGTGTTTGTGCATGCTTGTCTATGTGTATTTGTGCATGGGTGTTTGTATGTATTTGTGCATGTTTGTTTGTGAGTTCGCTCAAGGGTGTTTGTGTGTATTTGTGCATAGGTGTTTGTGTGTGTTTATGCATGGGTGTTGTGTGTATTTGTGCATGGGTGTTTGTGTGTATTTGTGCATAGATGTTTGTGTGTTTGTGCATGTGAATTTTAATAGGTACCTACTACTGCGTTCTGCTTCACTGACCGCACCGCGGGCGCGTTGCACGACGAGTATTCATTATACGAGTTTCAAAATAAACAGGCGGACAGACAGACAGACGCACGAGTGATCTTATAAAGGTCTCGTTTTTTCTTTCGAGCTACGGAATCCTAAAAAGATGTAACATACGGTAAAAACGTCAAGAAAAATTGAGACAATTAAAATTAAGAATAATCAAATCAAATCAAATCAAATCATAAATCAAACCATTTTTATTTTAAGAATACACCCATATAAAATTTACATCAGATTACAATATAATAAAAGCAATAAAAAAATATGATAAAAATCAATATAATGAAAGCATTTTTTAATACATGAATAATAATAGAATATGTCTTTTTCTCTTCTAAGGCGAACTAAGTCTTGATACCTTTATTTGATTGATATTAATTTTGTCGATTAAACTTTTAAGATTATACTGATATTTTACAAGAGAAAATAATAAAGCTTCCGAAAAACAAATTAACTTCCAGCGATCTGTGATTGACTGTAATACTAAAGCTGTGTAAAATTACTGACTGACGCAGCGACATGTGGAGCTGCGTCGGTCACAGCTTCGCGAGGTCCTGGTGGCGGAATGGCGGGACAGGCTTTCACGCCCTACCGCCGGCCTCGGCACGATCGAGGCGGTCCGGCCGGTGCTCGATCTTTGGCTCGGGAGGAGGCACGGCTCCCTGTCGTTTCGGGTGACGCAGGTGCTCTCGGGGCATGATTGCTTCGGGAAGTACCTGTGTCGCATAAACAGGGAGCTGGACGCCCGGTGTCACCACTGCGTCGACTGTCGGGAGGACACGGCGTGGTATACGCTGGCAGAGTGTGCCGCTTGGGAGGAGCCACGCCGTGCCCTCATCTCTGGAATAGGCAGTGACCTGTTGCTGCCGGCCGTCGCTCGTTCGATGGTCGGCAGCGAGGAGTCCTGGGACGCGGTGGTTTCCTTCTGCGAGACAGTCCTTTCCCAGAAGTAGGCTGCGGAACGGGAAAGGGAAATCTTGTCCACTAACCCGGCCCGCAACAGGCGCACCGGGCGTCGTTTGGAGGGCAGTCAACGCCCTCTTCCAGCCCCCCTAAATGGGTCCAGGGACGACGGACTCGGGGACGTCCGTCGCCCCAATATATCGGACCCGAGGTGGCGGCGCGTAGTGTTCCACGCGCGCCCCTCTGAGACGTTGTGGGGGGAGTCAAACACCTCACTCCCCCCCCTCGACCGGAGGAGAGGCCTGTAGTGGCGGGCCGGCACAGTCGTGGGTTGCGGAAGTATGTTCGTTCCCGTGACCCCCGGCATAGGTGTGAGACGGAACACCGGGGTGGTTTTTAGTCAGTAAGAGTCTGACAGACCCCTCCGCCCGCCCCAGGGTGGAGGACATCCATGAGGATTTTCCACCCCGGAACAAAAAAAAAGGTTAGAACTGTGACCAACCGCGTGTCAGCCGAGCGAGCGAAGCGAGCGGTGCCGCGGCAGTCTCTTTATTTGTATTCGCTTATAAGTTGTCGGAGAGTTAATTTAAAGCAGTAAATTTCATATTTTGAGTATTCTCATTTTTTTTCCAGAGCTTTTATTATTACTCTTTTACAAGCATGAAAGTATGTACACTAAAGTTAAAACATCATTACACCCATCACAATTCTAGAAAGAGACAACTATTGGCCGGACATTCGCTTTGTCTCTCTCGTACTTTTCGGTCTGTATTCACTGCACACAGCCATTCACAAATTCATTCGTTGTGTATGGTTAAAAATGAGTCCAAATCGTCACACCAGCGTTTCTTAGGCCTGCCTCGGTGACTACGCCCGTCTTCAGGCACCCACTGTGGCGATCCTGGCCTGACTGGATACATCTTATAGGTGTAACCAGCCCAGTCCCATTGCAGCTTCGCAGACTTGGCGCCGACATCGTCGATACCTGTCTTGAAGGATATTATGATGTGGTGAATTTGGTTGATGAGTTTGAATGAAATCTAAATAATAATAATAATAATAAAGTATTTCACTCAAAAAGGTACAATTTTGATTCATAGCATAAGTTACATTTTCCGGTATATCCTTTGTGAGAGCTGGAGTCTATACTGGGTTCGGGACCTGTATGACAGATCTCCAGGCTCACATCCTTAAAATACAATATCTAATTGCACTTACGTATTTTAACATTGAAAACTCCAAGTACTGAGAGGAAGAGAATTAATACAAAGGAGATATGCTGTGTGTCTTTGGAGAGTGTTGTGTGTCCGTGAGTGCAATATAAGTCCTCGCGCCCAGCGCCCGCGAAGGGCACTGAGCGCGAGCACCTACTTGCCCGAAAGTGTATGTGTGTCTGTGTGTGATTAATAAGGTGAAACGCGATCTAGGATTAATTTGATTATGTGATTTAGATGCTACGCTCCATCGCTCTTTGGCAAACCTTGAGTTTGGAATTTTGAACCTCAGTCAAAGATCAAGTCTGAGCGCCATAGAATAGGATAAGCAGGATACAGATGTCGACGAGCTTGCGCTTAAGTGTGGTAGAACTAAAAAAAAAAAAAAACTAAATTGTAATCATTTAAAACAACAATATTAAGCTCTTGAAATTATATACGTACTTCCTGCAAATGAGTGTCCTTACTAATTGAACATTAAGTGACTGATCTCTGCGTTATACTCGGGAACGGGTGTTGCTTCTGGTGACGTCGTGTTGCTGACCATGGTTTCGTTATTTTTATTAGTAATTAACTGTTTGTTTATTTTACTTCGATGGTCCTAGTTTACCATTTGTGTTACAGCTATATTAAAATAATCCAGCATTGCATAAGAAAGCGGGCACGCTTTTTACGCCTGGAGATTTTTATTTAAGTATTAAGTTATGTTTACATTTTTTGTTTTTTACTTGAGTATAGTTTCATTGTATGTGCTTGGTATATTGGTGTGTGCTAGCTGAGATATGGTAAATAATTTAATTTACTATTCCGTGTCTCGTAATATTAATTAATTTTCATTTTTTTTTTTTTTTTTTTTTTAATTTATTTATCATTTATACAAAAGAACACAGGATTAATTAATAAATAGCAACCAAAAACCACTAAGGTTTAAACTTGTGCTATCATGAGTCTATCTCAATATCTAACTATACAATGAAGCATTTCATATGTACGCGTTATTGCCGATACAATTAATAATATCTTTATATAAATAGTTACAATCATTCCTACATAATACTTAAATAATATTGCTTAAGTTTACATTTGATATTTTTATGTGTAATACATTTGTTTATTTCTGAGGGTAGACTATTAATAAGTCTCGGTATAATATAACCGGTAGTTCGCTCGCCATACGTATTGTTGGCGGGCTGTGTACGAAGCTTATTCTCAGAAACTGCCCGAGTGCATACAGGATGTTCGATTTTGTTTCTTAAAGATTCATTGAAAAATTGTTCTTTCAATAACAAAAAATTCAATTGTATATGAACTGGTAAGACATTACAGTGTTTAAAGAGACCATTTAAATTGTCGTAAAATTGATTTCTAATTTTAGGAGATACTATTGTTTTTAAAATCCGAAGTTGAAGTTTAAAAATACTATCAAGGTAGGTTTTATAGGTACGACCATAGCTACTAAGGCCATACTGGATGTAAGATTCAGCCATTGCGTAATAAAGCATTATCTTCACTTTGAAGGGCAGGCGGTTTTTTAATATGGTTATAATAGCGAGAAATTGCCGAAGTTTATCGCAAACACGTTCTATGTGATAACTCCAGTTAAACTTATCGTCTATAATAACTCCAAGATATGTTTGCTTACTGACAACATCTATTTGTGGACAATTACAATTAATCGCATTGACCGTATGCAAGCAGTCATGGTCATGGGCTATTAAGTTCCGTAAGGGCAATTTTCTAATATATGGAGATTTAATAACCAATAGTTTAGTTTTGCTTGCATTAAGTACTAAGCCAGCATCGTGACACCACCTTGTTAGAGCATCCAGGTCGAGTTGTAAGCGTTCGCATGCTATTTGAGGATTTCTATTAGCAATAACAAGGCAAGTGTCATCCGCAAACTGGTAGCATTTACTGTTCGTGATGCAATTACTCATATCATTTACATACGACAAAAAATGTAGGGGGCCTAATACTGAGCCCTGGGCTGTTCCCTGAGTTATAGCCATGCGATCACTACAGATGTTATCAATTTTTACAGTAAAGGTACGATTTTTAAAATAATTTTTACACCAGTTGAGCAATGGACCACGTACTCCGCAGTCGTCTAATTTATCAACTAGCTGATTATGAATTAATGTGTCAAAGGCACGTGAGAAGTCAATAAAGAGAGCAAGAACATATTGTTTATCATTTAGGTGCTTATTGACTTCATCGGTGAAGTTTGACAAGAGGTTCGTGGTGCTTTTGCCAGCCTGAAAGCCAAATTGGTACCGGTCAATTACATCGTGCTGCTTATAAAATGCGTGAATTTGTTCACAAACATATTTTTCAACTATTTTATCAATAGATGAGAGCAATGTTATTGGACGATAGTTTGTATAATCGTTTTTTTTACCCCTTTTATGGACTGGCCTTATGCAACCTACCTTTAGATCATCTGGGTATATACCACTTTCAATACTTCGATTAATTAAGTCAGCAATAGGGTTGGATATACTGTCACCTATCATTTTAATATCGGAAACTTTGATATTATCTGGACCTGGGGCTTTTCTTGAGTTAAGTTGTTTGATGATTTTATGTACGCTGCTAGCCGAGGCTTTTTTAAACAGCATACTAGAATCCAGGGGTATACGTGTTGCTTTAGGGTCTGTTAATTTTAAGTTACATTTAGGAACTATGTCTTTAACCGCTCTGTCAAAACAATTTGCAAAGTTGTCAGCAATGGTTTTGCTAGTGATTCCTTGTGCATCAAAAGCCCTAAGAATAGCCGTGTCAAGTGACAAGGTCACTCTCCCTAACATTTGATTTAAAATATTGTACATTTTTTTAACGTTTTTAAAATTATCACTAATATATTGCATATAATAATTGTTTCTCCTGTTTTCTAATATTTTATGAATTTTATTTCTAATTTTATTATATTCTAATTTTATTTTTGAATTTTTTAAATTATTTTTCCAATCACTATGTAATTTGTCTCTTTTATCACAAAGCCGGACAATATTGTCATCAATCCAAGGTATAGTAAAGCGTTTCGAGTACTTGCCAGTCAATATACTTGCTTTATTATTAATTGCTGACTTGTCTGCATTATCAAACGATTCATAAATAAAACTTAAAATGTCGTTCGGGGAATTCATACTTGTTGTTTTTTTCCAGTCAACATTTTGAAGTTCCTTGTAAAAACTATCGTAATTAATAGATTTTTTTGGAACGACCTGTATACACCTCGGACTTACAAACGACTCGTCACCGCAGGTAAAGATACATACTATTGTATAGAATTAAGTATTTCTAACTGAACAGACAGCTGTTCTGCTGGGGAGTTTGTTGCACCACTTCTTCTTCCCAGCTAAAGCACTAGGAAGTGGTGAAGGACAGGCGTTTTGGGGGACTATCTTATGTAATTTTGATGTTCGAAAATGGCTGATTCTCACCTTAAATTGAATAAATAACTTTTGATTTTGATTATGAGAATTTGAATGTATCTTGAATCAGGAAGCAAAAATTGATCATAATTATGTAGGTACAGGCACCTCAAAAATAATCACTGCAAAAACAATCACAATTTTAAAATTACGAGCTCAAATTACCGTCGAACGTAAATAAAGGAATTCAATCAAAAAGGCACATTACAGCGCGCACATCAAAAGGATTCCAGCGCTTTAATCATAAATTACTTTTCACTGCTGTTCGTAGTAAACCAACTCAATATTAGGTTTCCGCGAAAACTCAGGCTACGATCACTGATATGAAATTAGTTCCTACAGGGTTGTTAGTTGGCAAATAGTTGGTCGTATGGTACAGTTTAGATGAGTGATTCATTTGAAGTGTGATTCAATGACCGCACGGTTGGCGCAGTGGTTAAGCGATTAACTGCTGTGATGCGTGTCGCCGGTTCGATTGCCGCACGGAACAAATATTTATATGACCTACAAGAAGACTTCCGAGTCTGGCTGTTTGTGTATGTGAGTTTAAATGTTTGTAAACGCACCCAAAATACACGAGATATTCGTAGTGTAGGGTAACGTTTTATAAAAAAAAAAAATTAAGGACAAATATTCAGGATGTGCGGCGATTGTTTTAAAATATCATGCCTTGTCAACTTTCTATGACAATGCAAGATATTTTAATATAGATACTTTAGTCTATACAAATGAATAAAATGGAATTGTCTGTTTGTAATGTCAAAATAACAGCTTTTTACTAAATGCATATATGAACGTATACAGGATGTTTTTAACCAGTGCGCAATATTTTTTTGGTGATTCAGTATTCAGAACGCATTTCCATTATTTGTTAAATACTACTTTTTTGGTCCTTCTTGAAATCAGCAAAATATAGATAGGTACAATCTATTCGTAATAATATTGTTCACGATATGATGTGAACTTTTTATACAATATTTATCTTTGGTTTTTTATTGTCTATTTTTGATACGTGGTTGTTTTTTTGCACTATCTAAAAAAATATACTTCGAATTCTATACCGAATGGCTGTGTTTTTCTTACATATTAAATAAGAAATCTATCCTGCAGCCTTAGCAGTCGGTAATAAATATCAATGGGCGAGCGCACAGCTGATAGGTGCCTACTACTGCGTTAGCGCCGGCGGTGGTGCGTTACGCGACGAGTATCCATTATACCAGTTTCAAAATGAACATCTTTTCTTTAACGATAACTTAATTTTTTTGTACTAAGACATATCAAAATAAGAAATAGGTGTACATTAAAACACTTTTTAGTTTAATTTGTCAATATTTGCGCACTGATTAAAAACTTTTCCTGTATACGGTTGTTCCGGCTAATCTCCAAAACGGCGGGGTCAATTTTGACGGGACTTTCACTGGCAGATAGCTATTGTTATAAATAGTAACTTAGACTACTTTTATGCATGCATGACAGCAGCTAGTTCATAATATGACAGTGTGGGGTTTTAAATCAAAATTTTAACGTAGTCAAACTCTCAGCGCCTGCAGGTAGGAGGTAAATTTTCTACATACACAAATCAAAAAAAGTTTGCGATCACTTTGAAAAATTGAAATATTTTTTGTTAGGTACGGTAGATTATATTATGATTCGGCTCGCCTGACTTAAACCCAATAGAGCACGCGTGGGATGCTCTTAAGCGAGCTGTTTGGAACCGTCAGCCACGTCTCCAGACAGTGCCAGACCTCAGGGAAGCCGCTATTCAAGAATGGGACAGGTTACCCCAAGAAATGCTGGATAATTTTATTCTTAGCCTGTCCAGGAGGATGACCGCATGTATTCGAGCCAGGGGAGGAGTTATATTATATTGAATATAAACCTTTTATTAATAAATTGTTGTTTAAGTTTGGTTAAACAGTATTTTTCTTTCTATCGAACTTCTGTTACAATTACATTATGATTATTCAATTTTTTTTTATAAAAAATAGTTTTATTTTTGAATTTCAAACAGGGTATTTCTATTTAAAGAAAACACACAACAAAGAATTTTTCTTGATAAAGTTCAATTTAAAAAATTATATCAGCTTATGCTAGTGATCACAAACTTTTTGATGTGTATAAATCTATAATTTTTATGGTATGCAATAAAGCGTAGTCTATCTATCTATCTATCTTAACGTGCTTTCCGAGGCACGGGAGTGGTCTTGGTATGTAAAGATGGTCACCCATCCACGGACTAACCGCGGCAAGCGTAGCCACAAGCCCCTCTCTTCCCTAGATATTGGCAAAGTTACAATTGTTACTTCCATGAACACTAGAACACATGTATATTACAATTAAATGAAAGAAAATTTAAAACTCATATAAAAAGCACACTTTGTAAACAAGCATATTACAAATTAGAGGATTATATCCAAGATAAGAATGCTTGGAAACATGCTGGTCCTGCTCCATAGGACAATTTAGAGTCTAGACAAAATCAAACTGGTTGCTAATTTAACTGTATAATTTATAATTTTTATGATATTAATTTTATTTTCTGTGATTAATATAAATTTAACTCACACACTGACTTATTATATGTTTGTTTTTTTTTTTTGAGAAATCATATACAATGTTTGTAAATATGTGAGCACCATGTACTTATCGCATTTATTAATTTTTCTGGCATTACTTCACTTTTCATTCTTTTTACCAATTGTGGTAAGTATTTTTTTTATTTTTATTCTAGGTACATCGTCTTCACCTATAATTATTAATTAATGTATACAAACTATTTTTAACATTTTAAAAGAGTAAGTATGGAGTTTCTTGCCCATTCTTCTCCATAAATAACTACCTTTTGGTAGGCGCAACTAGAATCAATTAACTATTCATGTAATTTTTAACGTTCAAAAGTGCATCTTCGTGCCTATTTGTAATAAATGATTTGACTTTGACTTTGACATGTTAAATCGACTCTCATTCGATCGACTCTAATCGACTCTCTTTGTCGATTTAACATGTTTTAGTGTTTCAGCAGCTTTCATTTATTTACTAAATACATCTTCCGTCCACCAATCTTCCGAATGACTACATTGGATCCTATATTGGAAATTTTCCGCCATGCATCCCTAGTTTCCGTGTCTATTCAAATGGAATGTTCTAGGTCCGTTCACATATTCCATACATTTGTAAACATGATAGCGTTGTGGAAATTATTAGTGTGATTGGTGAAAATGGAGCTTGGCTCGCTTTGTGCTATGTGATTGGGATTTCATGTCGGTACTAAGTAATCTCGTTTGTTGGCTGACTGAATTACCTATTTTCGTGCGTGGTAATTTATCATGTCATTTAGATTTGTGTTTGATATCTATATATATGTGTGTATGTCGTGGTCCGATCTTAGAAATGGCCATAGTGCGCCAATTCATGATTTGACCATCTAACATCCGCTATATCATTCAACGCTCAGCGTTCGACGATTTGCCCAGCGAGGCATATCGATCCAAATACGCGTATTAAACATAACCCTATCTTTGCTACGGGAAATAATCCCTATTCCACCTATTCCTACTCGAATAATTCCTTTTTTTTACCTAGTGCATCTCAGAGTTAACCTTGAGAGGTTGAGACTCTTTAACCGGACTTTTCTGTGGTTGGCTTAAGCTCCTAACGAAACTTAATGCCTCCAGCTAGGGCATAAAAACGTATAAACTAAACGACTGTGCACTAAGGGCACCCCCTGTGGGATACGAACCTCGGCTTAGGCAGAGTCAGAGGAAGGATGGCAAGGGACCGTCGGTGGCTGGATAAAATCAGGGTTATGATTATTATCTGGGGGATTTAAAGCTACAGGCTCAGCTGTAGCCTGCACTTCGCTTACGAGCAAGGGTCGGGGAGGACTATTTAGTCGGGGATTTTGATTATGCGCAGGGCCTCGGCGGCGAGGTCAGAATGACGGTCGTGTATTGTGTATTCTCTTTCGAACTGTACTCGTTTCCCTACTGCTCTCCTGGAGGAGAGTCGTGGGGTCGTCTGGGTCGGTCAGTCGAATAATTCCTATTTCACGGTCATATATATACTAAATTGCCAAGTAACTACGACTAACTAGGGTATAGCGCTCACCGGCTGCTGCCGCGGCACTGAGGACGGAGGGGACTGTCAGCCTTCTACTGACTTAAGCCACCCCGTGTTCCCTCGCACACTTGCATTGGGGGGGGGCACTTAAGCACTCTTCAATGAAGCCCCCGATTGGTGCCGGCCCGCCTCTGCGGGCTCCGTCTGGTCAAGTGGGGAGAGTAAGGTGTTTGACTCCTCCCGCGACGTCTAAGAGTCGATTTTGAGATTGCTCCATTATTTGTCCACCTTTTTGTCAACGTAGGTAAAACGTAAAAAAGAGTAGTTGAAAAAAAAAAGTAAAAGTTCTTAATGTTTGTTAAATTCGCATTTCATCGGAAATCTCGACGTGCTAAAAATTTACACTTTACCTGTTTCATCCTCCGAGTTCTTTTATAACTACAGATGTCGGAATCACTTTTAAACGTTATATAAAAAAATAAAATAAAAACTAGATGGAGTCGACATTTCCTATCTGACAACCCCTGAGAAGAAATGGCGAAACAAACTCAGGGGTCAGTCTCTTTTAAAGTCCAGTCATAATCTTGGTCGAATCATCTGAGGACCATGTAGATCCGTGTCTGAAATGGTCTTTTGAGGAAAGAACCACACAATTTTGAGTGGACCTGTCCAGTTAGTGCAAGTATTTGTCAATAATCGTGCAGGTTAGCTCAGAATTTAAGGAGCTCAACGACTCGACGAACAATACCAAAGAAAGGAATTATGTTTTTTGTTAAATTTCTGTGTTTATTGTTATAGTATGATAAGTTTACTTCAAATGTGTGGTATTTATCCATAGATCAATTTCTTTCTAGCTTAAAGAAAAAATAATAAAAACTATGCCATAGGCTTCTACTCCGTTCACCTAGTATACCCAAATTTTTACGAGACGGTAAAAAATGTCATCCGGTATATCCTGGAAACATACGCAATATAACATTACAACAATAGAATCCTGATTCTACAGAACAGAGTATAAAGCTTCGACACTAAAATTGCTACCACTCAATTCATAGCAATTCAAAGGGACGTAATATTAGCCGTAACAATACCTTTAACAATCTATACAAAATCCATATTAATAGATGTGATATTGTCTCTGTCTTTTACGTTTCCATGGCTACCACTGAATCGATTTGGATGAGTACCCCACCAGAACAAGGTTCTAGCAGCTGGCGATCAGGGCTCCAAAAAGAAAATACTCCTGAAATTACGCATCGTGTTCAGGAGTACTGCTTGAGGGGCTCGCTCGTCGATCGATCAGGTTAAACTACACTTGCCGCGGTTGGTACGGTCAGCTGCAGAGAAATCTCACCCCCTAGCAATGAATAAATACATTTCTAGGGGGTCAGATTTCTCTGCAGCTGACTGTACGTGGATGGAAAGAAGAAAGAAGAAGGCCAAGACGAATGCAGCTGAATACCAGAACTTTACATGGAGCGACGGCCTATCTGACCTCCATAACCGAGTGACGGGTAATACGATACCCCTTGGTAAGACTGGTTGTCAGACTTTCGGGCTTCTGACGACCCGTAACGACTGTCAAAGATGTATGAATGACAGCCAGGACAAACGGCTTAACGTGCTTTCCGAGGCACAGAGGGGTCTTGGTATGTAAAGATGGTCACCCATCCACGGACCAACCGCGACAAGCGTTGCTTAACCTGACAGATCGACCCGTGTGACTGTTATTAATTAGCTACAAGCCCCTCCAACGTTACGTCATTGTAGATTACGTAAATTTTTGAATAACTACACTCCATTTGAAATAAGATTAGACATTTATTTATTTATTTATTTATTTATCACATGGAAAACCAACAGCTTTACACAAACACAATAAATAAACTGGCATAAGAAACATGAAGCCAATTATAGGTTTTCACGGCTAGCTATGGTGTAATACAATAAGAGATCTTATACGAGTACACGACAAGTTGTCAAGAAGCACACCAATCATTAAATCGGCACCGCCAAACGTAAGGAATAAACTACAATAATAAAAAACAAGAACTAGAACCAATATTGATACTAAGGATTAATTTTGAAGAATTCAAGGTTCAGCCTATTGCGAACGCTTGAGCCTTTGGTTGTAAACAAGTTAAAACAGAACCGCTTACATAAGTCATTAAAGTCCTTACTCGCTCGCACTAAATATGAGTTTTTCCTGTAGTTGGAAGAAGACAACGGAATAGCAATAGGTGGATTAAATCTGAGTAATCGCTGAGGAACATTAAAATACAACTTACGCAGTAGATGTGGACAGTCCACTTCATTAGATATAACTTTGAGCAAAAATGTGCAATCTGCTAAACGACGGCGGTTAGTAAGTGGCTGCAGGTGGAATTTCCTGCAAAGATTCAAATAATCACAACTGTGATATGGTATGCGCAAACGATAACACAGAAATCGAACAAGTCTTTTTTGCACACCCTCTATGCGGTCGATGCGCACGCCATAACGTGGGTTCCAAATTTGAGAAGCATATTCTAAATGACTTCTAACAAATGAGCAATACAATATCTTAATAGTTTTTGCTTTCTTAAAACACGCTGCTAGTCTCATCACAAAACCCAATGCTTTGGATGCTTTAGCCACTATTTGCTCCACGTGAACATTAAACTGAAGTTTAGAGTCATGATATACGCCCAGGTCACGAACACCATCACACCTCTGCAGTAGCTGACCTTTCAGACTATAGGAGGTATGTAGTGGAAAGCGTTAAATAAAACTTTTTAACATCCGTTCAACCGATTTTGACTTCTGTTCCGTAGGCATAAGGATGGCACTAAAAGCAAAAAAGAGAAAAAGAAAAGAGGGGGAGGAGGAGCGTCACGGTTGGCGCAGTGGCTAAGCGATTAACTGCTGCAATACAGTATACTGTGGAAAATGTCATTCACATACTTGCTTACATATTTGGAAACTAAATTGTGAACCTGGTTTAGTTGAATACTTTTACCAAGCTCAACCTCCAAAGGAGTGAAATGTGGTGTTTAAGCTGGTTCGGGAAAATACGAAATTCATGCAGACAAAGCCACGGGCATTGCTCTAGATTATTTATATCCAGCCCGTTGATGCGTGAACTATAATCACATCATTTATAGGATGAATTCAACCTTCACATTCTGAAGGACGAATTTAAATGGGGGATGAATATCAAAGCTAGGGCTCATGAGAATCAGTGTCTTTTCATTGCACACGCTGAGGGAGTCGGTTGGTAATTTCTTTAAAGGAAGGCTATAACGCTTGAAAGAACATGAAGACTAAATGTGAGAAATTGGTAAAAGAGTATCTTAATTTGAAGGTATTCAAGGGGAAGAGTTAATTTATCTAAGGGGTGAGTTTCAACTGCTAGATTTGAATTAGAAGTTATAACAGTTTGACATTATTTTCAAACAGAAACTGTGAAACCGCAATATTTATTGAAAAACCGGTCTAGTGCGTGATGGACCATGCACAATGAATGGTTCCGTAGTTGGGATGAATTTATCCCAAGGACAAACCTAAAATTCAAACTCAAAATCAAAGCATTTATTTCAAATAAACAAATTACAGGCACTTTTGAATTGTCAAGGGCTCGGTCAGTCAGAAAGATAAAGCTAGTTGCCCATTAATTAGCTAACATTGGGCATTGCTAGTTAACATTGTAGTTGCAAAACATGTTCTCTCATACATTTCAACCGCAAATATGAGTTGGTAAAATATTACTAGTTAACTTGTAAAGCCTACTTAGCTGTGATAGTTTTCCTTTTAACTTCGTTATATATGCTACTGCTGTGAATTTCTTTACGCATCAAAAAAAAAAACCATTTAACTGGCAGGGGTGACACTTGACTCTAACAAAAATTAGCGCTGTAAAATTTAATATTACGTAAATGGATCCCTGAATCGAAAAATGGTTTTCAAAACCCGCCATATTTTTAAACGGCTTACTCAACGATATACCAGATCATGGGATAGACGAGAAAACAAAATAATAATCCCAACTTTATGTACAGAGAGGTACCTACACTACAAATCTTTTTTTGAAGATTTTATTTAACCTCTTTGTCACCGTGATTAACATTTATAGTACTAGAAAACTGTAACTTGACATGGGGATATACAATATTATTATGTATAACCATGCCAAATTACAGTTTCCTAGTACTAAGAGTCTCTGAGTTAAGCCGCGGTCAGACAGACAGACATGGCGAAACTATGAGGGTTTCTTGTTGACTACGAAACCCTAAAAATAAGCCCTTAGCATTATGAGTGCATTTCAGACAGAGGGCTAGGAACTGGTACCAAAAGTACAGGTTCTGTATCGGTACTTAGTGGTTCTAGCCATTTCGGTACCTGAGTACCAGTTCCATACGGGTACCTAATTCGGGTACCTGCCGCGTACTACAAATCTCGTATCCGTCATGTTGTCGAGGAATCTCGTACGGTTGGCAACCTTAAAGTTGATTTTCTAATCTGTCTACGTCTGTTACCGGTAGTATTAATAAAGGTACAAATTCTGGTTCCAGTATCACACCAAGGCCAAAGGTACCGGTTCTCAAAAATACCGGCATTTCAAGCCCTGGTTACTTGTAACCAGGGCTTGAAATGCCGGTATTTTTATCATAGCATCTTGATGCTATGTATGCACTGACACTTTTACTCGGGACAAATAATTATGTTAGTTTTCCAAGATTAGTTAAAACAGGAAAAAAGTGATGTAGATCCAAAATGTTTAAACCTATTGAACAAAACGTCAATGTCATTGCCTGTAGCTTATTCTTTGTATTATTTTTAAAAATAATATCTTGCCTACGAAACACATTTACAGCAATGTATTAATTAATACTTTTTAATAACAAGCCAGATTGAGCATTGAAGGTTTTATGCGATCTTGCTTTACAAATCCGCAGCAACAAAATCTATACATTTACTATACATTTTAGTCGTCTTACAAAGGTGGTCCACCCAAAGTATCCGACATAAGATACCTCTAGGCGCGATAAAAAAAAGAAAGATCGATATTTAGATTAAGTTTAATTTGCAATAGTAAGAAACATAATTTTTGCGTTAGGGTGAATGAACTCTGATAAAGATGTCGCCGCTCCATTCCGCGCTGCCCTTGGAATACAAGGCTCGGACTGCACTCGTAACAGAGTGTTTCAAACTATTTCATGCGTCATAATTATGTTAAAAAAAAAGAATATATTCAAATGTTCATAAATATCTTCTTTTTTTTTTATGAATTATTAGTAGTCATTGGTGATGACATTATTTACACAAAGTAAAGCGCTTGACTGGGTTTGAACCTATAGAGGTATGAGGAACAGGGTGTAAAGTTCACTCATACTCTGTGGAAAAGGCAGGATCCTCCGACCGGACATGTATCGTGTCTGGTGGGCAACTGCCCGATGGTTGATGTCGGGATGTTGTATATATGCTAGTCGCGCGGTGAACTCTGATTGCGCGATGCAGGATTTGTGACGTCAGGTCTTTTGATGCGTAGGTCACATGGTAGATGCCGCCACAAACTCGTAAGTCGGGGCCTTTACCACTGGGCCACCACTACACTCTACATCTATAAATTTTAATCTATTTAATCAATATGATTGAATCCATAGGTACTATATACTATATTCATACTAAAAAAATATGTATGTAATGTGTGTGTGTGTGTTTACAATAAAAATATGTATGTTTAGTTTAAGGTATTTAAGTATGGGCCTGCGTCGCCTGAAAATAAATGGATTTATTTATTTAATATTATAAATGTGGAAGTAACTGTCTGTCTGTCTGTATGTTACCTTTTCACGCCTAAACCGCTAAACCGATCATCATGAAATTTGGCAGAGATATAGCCTGAGATATGGAGGAGGACATAGGCTAATTTTTTATATGATAACCGACATCCACGCGGGCGGAGCCGCGGGCAAAAATCTTTTTTACAATAAAATTGTAACGTATGTTTGTTATGTCGAAATGACAGCTTCACACTAAATGTAATTAAAGAATAAACGGTACAAAAACAAAAAAAAATGGCCGTCTGTCTGACTGTTTGTTCCGGCTAATCTCCGAAACGGCTAGACCGATTTTGACGGAACTTTCACTGGCAGATAGCTGATGTTATAAGAAATAACTTAGGCTAACTTTATGTTCGACAAAGCGCGGGTGAAGCCGCGGCAGCAAGTCATTAAATAAACCACCAAACTAAGCTAAACCTCAACAATATAGTAGGACTATTCTCAAAATTGCAACACCAAATTCTCCAAAATTTGTTTTGCACACCACATTTCGAGGCGACATGTAAAGCCTTTTATTCCAGCTGACATCACATCGTATTGTTCATTCCGCTGATAACTGAAGGATTATTTCATTTTGGGCAAACGGAACATTGCCCGTGTGACAATTAACAGTGTAAGATAGTGAGCTTGCGTAATTTTGCTGAGCAAGCTGAAATTTCGGGGCAAATGGAACCGTTTTGCAACTTCAATTTCATTTGTGGAATTATTGTGATTACGTTGTTTTGAATGATGCATGGTATGGTTGGAAATAACGGAATGTAAAAACTAAGCATATTTATATCTATATCTGATGAAATTTTTTACCGTCTTTTCTTTGTCATCTTGCATGCACGTTTATTTTAATTCTTGTATGTGTACAAATGTTTAAAATAAATATATCTCATCTTATCATAAGGTCTTAAAATAACATGGAAAATCTATCAATATTGTGCGTTCAAAATTACATTTTCAGTTGGAATGAAACAACACATGGATGAGAACATGTTTTTCTAATACAATGTTTGTTCTTGGGATAACTTCATCCCAACTACGGAAACCTTCATTGTTCGTGGTCTGACACGCACTTCGCCGGGTTTTTTTATATTATGTTCCAGACTCGCTGATTCAGGCAGTCAAAACTACTCTAAAAATATCTACTACCAAACAAACATTGAGGTCTCCCATTTTATGGATACCTTTTTTTGCCTTCATCATTTCTATTACCTGCTATCAAAGCCATCAATTTTCGAAGCCTAAACAGATTGCGTCCTACTTTGCCCCGCTAATGTTTCCGTGCCTTAAGACCTTGTTGACGATGGGTTCTAAAGAAACTAGGTCGGCAGTTTAAACTTCTACAACCCTTTCTTAACACTTTAAGGGCCTTAGCAGACATGCTACTTTTAGCGTCAACGATTGTCGCTGTTCAGAAGCTCAATAATAATAAATACTTTTATTCAGATAACCAAGATCCATTATGTTAGTAACAATATTATTAACCTATGTTAGTACTTAACTAAAAACAAAGACAGTATACTACAGGTGACTAGTGACCTCACCAACGGGCTGTCATGCCTCCCGACTATGGCGCTCAGAATGCTGTTGGGGGTGTCACGGAGTCTGTTTAGCAGCGAGGCCGCTTTTTTACGCCGCACAGCATTAAAACAGTCGGTACGTGCCTCAGCGAACATAGATGATGCGCTACAGAACCGAGGCAGACACAACAGCACACTAAAGGTCTCTGCACACAGCGGGCGGCGGGACGGGACGCCGACGCGACGCTGAGCAGTTGTAATGTACTAGATATTACGGACGACGCCACACAGAGCGTCGCGTCGCGTCACGTCGAGCCGGACGGCTGTGTATGGCGTCGTCTGTAATATCTAGTACATTACAACTGCTCAGCGTCGCGTCGGCGTCCCGTCCCGCCGCGCCGCGCTCGCTGTGTGCAGATACCTTTAATGCGTTGTTAAACTGGATCCGCAGAGCATTGTAGGCCTTTTGGGTGTAGCTGAACCACAAGCTCCCCGAGTACAGTGACGTGCAATATGCTTTAAACAACGTTACTTTGACTGCCACTGTACATCGGAAGAACCGGCGTGCCTGCATATTAGCCCGAACCGACAATGCTCTGCATTCCATCTCCATATCTGCGTCGTCTTTCAAATCGTCCGTCACTAAGTGGCCCAGGTATTTAAAAGAAAACAGCGACATCTTCTTTACTGAAAGAAAAAGAAAACAGAAAGAAAATATGTTTATTTGCGGTAAACATGACGCAAAGAAAGAACACAAATACGAAAAGAGCAAGTTAGGGGAAAATATGCGTCTCATACACGCAAAACGGCCATCGCTGAGCATAATGCTGCGACCCTATGAGACACAGAGCCGCTGCTTTACGCGTCAATTTCCGGTCAATACGGTTCACGCAGTGGTTAAGCGATTGACTGCTGCGCTGCGTGTCGCGGGGTCGATTCCCGCACGCAAAAAATATTTGTATGACCTACAAGTAGTTGTTTCGGGTCTGGCTGTTTGTACATGTGAGTTTGAATGTTTGTAAACGCACCCACGATACAGGAGAAATTCCTAGTGTGGTGCAACGATTTTTTCAAGAAAAAAAAAAGAAAATTATAATCAAATATATTTATGTATTAGCTGAAAGACTTTTTCTAAAATAACATCAGCTTTATGCCAATGAAAGTCCCGTCAAAATCGGTCCAACCGTTTCGGAGATTGGATGGAACATACAAACAGACATACCTACAAACAGACACTCAAATATTTTAAAGTACCTACAGTATATACTTCGTTTTATTTTGACATTACAAACACTCTTAAATTTTATTTATTTGTATAGATAAATATAGATATTTGAGTTAATTTGGCTGTCCAAGTGGCTATACACTGGGCGGACAATTATTGTCCGACTAGCGTATAGACACCTGGACAGCTCTATCATTGACTTCTTTTAAATCCTGGAAGGTGTAGGTTGTTGAGTAGGATGGGCAGGAAACGAGGTGAGGAATATCCTGTGAACAGGCTCCACAATTGCTCTGCGACTTAGCTCCTCATATGGTCAGTTCTACCTCTAGATCCGTCTCTTACATTAAAAAAATATGTTTAGTTGTCCCATACGTTACTGATATTTTATGTGTAAACCGTCGAAGGTAGTGTAATACGATGACTGACTTTATTTTTCTGAGACTAAAAAATTATAATGTCCCTTATATTTATGTCATAAATCGTTTTAAGCAGTCTAAAAATTTGTCTAGAAATTTTAATAATACCAACAGATAGAGCTGGAAATTCTGAATCCAATTATATACATAACTCATTTTCGCCAAAATCGTGTCTTAATATTGGTGCTTCGTGTTCTTCCGTTAGGGTTCAAAATGCTATTGCTGATAGCCCTCATTTTGAATATTAAAGATGCGATTTTCTTCCTCATAACGGCATAAAAGTCGTCAATTCTTGCTACAGCAAACATGTTAGACGCGCTGCAGAACCGGGGCAACCTAAACAACACCCCACATACTTTTAGCTTTAGCAATCAGGAATTTAGTCGTTATTCGGAAGCTGGATACTAAACCCTGCACTCCGCACACATTTGGATGCCAGTTGCTGGCATCTACGGAACATGTGAAATTCTGATACCGCGCTTAAACGCAACCCGTCTCATTACAAAACGTAGTCCAATCCCAGAACTTTCAGTCAGTTATTGCATTTTGAACTTTATTCCGACCTTTATAAAGTTTTTTATACAAAATTGACTACTAAGATTCTTGTTTAACGTCAGTATACGTAATTAGAACTTTAGCTTTGACGAAATAAAGTTCTAAATTAAATGTGGGTCTAAAGTAAGAACTCATTTTGTAATAAGTCCGAGCAAGTCACCGAAAAGCGATGCAGCGCTGCAGATGAAGTCGCAAAATCGCTGATACTAAAAGTAGCATGTCTGCTAAGGATCTAAGGAAAGACAAATTCGTTTTGATAATACCAGTGAATGGTGGCAATTAAGTTGTTTAAGAATTATTACGAGTTGAATTTTGAAAGACTTATAGGTACGGAGTTCTAGTGTTTTCGGCTGTTTTGCTGACTTATCTTCTTTAGGTCGAGGATAGCGTGACGTCAGTTCATGAAAACGTAGGTAAGAGAATATAAGTATATCTTTCGAAAGATGTTCGACTTACTTATCCAATACCCGTTTTCAGTTACACTAGGCGACAAATAAATGAATACAAATCCAACAGTACGCTTTTATTAAAGGCATTTTTTTTTTAAGTGTCTACAATTGTTACTGAAATGTTACTGGAAACAGGAATAAAAGTAGTTTGCTTACTTGCTTGTAGCTTGCTTGAAACTAATGTTACATAATTTGCTTAAAAGTCAGTGTAACATAGTTTAACAAGATGAATAAAGTAAGTGCGCTATATAATAATATCAATAAATACATCCACATTTATCCCAAAAATTACTATGATAGCAAAAAAAAAAAATGGAATGGATACAAACGCTTACCTATAATGATATCGAAACACTTCTGAAACCTTGACACATACGCACTCTCACTCATGTACCTACTCTCAGTCACACCTACAGTCTACACTTCCACTCACATATACTCACACACATACACCCACTCATATTCACATTTGATTTAATTTTTTTAAATAATGTTAATTTAATTTAAGTTAATTTATGTAGTTTTAGCATACAAATTACGTTTTGCTTTAGTAATAACACGTCTTGCTATGGAAGAGCGGACTCTCCTAATACAAGCACTATCTGCCTAAAAGGAGGATCCAACAACAAAAATTGTTTAGACCCACACTTGTATTACTAATAAACCATTTTTATTCTTTTTTTTATTATAAGTAAATTTTATTTACTATATTCCTAATTCCAGTCAATTATAGAATCGGTCATATATAAAATCAGCCAATTTTGGAATCAGTCATTTACAGAAATGTACATTCCAAGGATTGGTCAATTCTATAATTGACCAATCCTTGGAATGTACAATTAACCCTGTAGTCATTCGCGAATTAGTCATTCCTAGACTAAATCGAAAATTTGGATGCATTGTGACGAATGATATGAAAGAGAAGGGAATTAATGGTAGCATGACGGGTGACAGGGGAGAATGCAATAAGAAAATATGTTGCGCCGACCCCAAGTTACATGTGACCAGGGGCCCAAGTCTGCTATTTTTATAAATTCGTCACTCCAACACGATCCCATTGTCATTTTGCTAAAAGTTGGTAATCTGCTAAATTCATAATGGTCGATCATTGGTCGGTCAATGGTCTCGTAATAGAATTGTATTACAATGGCATTTTGAACATTTATTCATGCCAGATTTCATTTATATATATTTTTACATATTATTTATTAGTGTTATAAGCAATCTGAAGTAGTAGGAAGTTGGAAGTTTAATAGGAAGTTTTAGGAAGTTTTATTTGTCATTATGTACGAGATTACCAATTCTTTTAATGGAATGTCAGTGGCTGACCATTGGAAAGTCATAATGATGCCATTATATTAGTAGATTACCAAACTTGTCAAAATCAACAATTATGAAATCAATGATAGACCATTCTGACATTAATGTAATAGCAGACTTGAGGCCCAGTTCAGGTAGATGATGATTTTAGTTTAACACTCATATTTCGTACTTACTCCATATTTCATTAGGTTTCGTAGGTTTTTATTAATTATGAATCCAAATATTACCATAGATGATTCACATCAGCTGAGCGTTCCGTGACGGCCAACTTTTTTATTGAAGTGAAAACTTCTTTAGGAGCGATTTTTGGTAGGGGAAAATTTATGGGTTCGCAATCGTCACCGAACGCTTTCCATGAGCTATATGTATACTGTGTATGTATGTGTACTTTTTGGGTGAACAAAAATCATGGAACTCGCGTCATCGTCACTGAACGCTTTCCATGAACTATATGTATAAAAGAACAGTTATTCCAATGTTTTGTGTTTTCACTTCTGTCGGCAGTCCTTATGACTGCAAGTTTTTCTAGCTGAGAGCCTCACGGGATAAAGATCTTAGTGCTGCCACAGATTAATACAGATGGGACAGTCCGCAGTTTAGGTATGAAACTACAAGTACGCGACGGGCCTATCTCACTGGGCCAACTCAGTGGGACTGACGCGCCGCCGGTATAAGAGTTACGCGATAGAAAGAGAGGCAACTTGTAGGTGAATATAACTGTAGGTAACAAGCGTTGTGCGACCTGAATTGCACTTTATTGTGTCGTAGCAAGAGTCGCTTTTTATTTAAATGATTCTGCGGAGTGTCCCATCTGTATTAATCTGTGGTGCTGCATAAAATATATGTTTATAGCTTACGTATTATAATTGCAAACGTTTGACTAACAACCTGTGGCCATAGCCTGTACCATAATATTTAATTTCTACGGCAATCTAAAACCTTTACGAGCCGTCGTTCGTTAGTATTACGACCGGTAAAATGGAATACAAAAAGCGAAATGGGCTAATAATTCAATAAATGGTGCTAATACCGAATATTTTTTGAATACCTACCGGAAAAAAAGGAATTCGGGAAACCTTCAGCAGTATTTTTTGGGAGAACAGACTAAGCAGAAGTGCATTTTATCCATTTATGTTCAGATGAATAAGTACGATAAAAATATAATATATACACCATGGCATTTTAATCGTCTTACAAAGACAGCCCACTTCATGTATTCGACGACTACTATATAACCATTCATTAAAAAAAAAAAAAATGAACATTTGTTTTTTTTATTTATTTTTGTTAATTATGACGCATGACATAGTTTAAAACATCCTGATACGAGTGCAGTCTGAGCCTTGTGTTACAAGGACGCCGCGGAATGGATTTAGATTAAGTTTATGTTGCAATAGTAAGAAACACATTTTTGCGTTAGGGTGAATGAACTCTGATAAAGATGTCGCCGCTCCATTCCGCGGCGCCCTTGTAACACAAAGCTCAGACTGCACTCGTAACAGGGTGTTTTAAACTATGTCATGCGTCATAATTAATAAAAAATAAAAAAATAATGTTCATATATATATTTTTTAATGAATGAGTAGTAGTCATTCCATACATGAAGTGGGCTGTCTTTGTAAGACGACTAAAATGCCATGGTGTATATATGACGGAATATTCGAGTGGGTGCGACACCACGAGTCGCCGCTGATCCGTCATCTGTTGGTCCTCCATCATGGACGTGTACGTGCAGGTGTTTGAAAAATAATACTCGCAAAATAACGCATTAAATTTACTCACAAATATCGCCACAAAACTTAACTAAAAAAAATAACGATTACAATGATTAAAACTGTTTAAGGCAAATCATTACCCCACACCATGGGACAGATGAGAAAAAAAAATATATCATCCCCACTTTACGAGTAGTGGAGGAATCCTAAAAAAAATATTTCTAGATTTTATTTTACCACTTTGTCGGCGTGATTAATATGTATGTCGACTTCACCAAGCTTATTTTTATATTTTTTATGTGATGTGTAAAAGTGATTCCGATATCCTATTTACAGAATAAACGATTTCATTTCATTTCATTTATATTCATGCCAAATTACAGCTCTCTAGCACTAAGAGTCTCTATCCTAAGCCGCGTACAGACGGACATGGCAAAACTATAAGGGTTCCTTGTTCACTACGGGACCCTAAAACCAGTCGAGAGGTGTCGTGGGACACCTGGTTGGAACGAAGTTCCTTTCGCTTTTGCACACTTGGCGAAAGACAGCTAGATCGAAGAAAGTATAACATTTTGACGAAACAAAAGTGTAGTGACGGTCAAAATGAAACACTTTTTACGATCTAGCTCTCTTATGACAAGTGTGTAGTGTTAACGTGCTATAAGAAATTTCGTTCCAGAATAGTAAATTGTGATACAAGGGTGGGAAGTACGTTATTGCAAACGAGCTGTCATTAACAAGTCCGAGCCGCGAAGGCGAGGGTTTTTAATGACACGAGTTTGCAATAACCTACACACCCGTGTATCACACGTTTTTCAATACAGTTGTGGGAAATAGTAAAAAACAAAAAAAACAAAATTAAATATATTTCGAGATTTTGGGGGCAAAATATCTTCTTGCGCAGTTTTCGCCTCAGATAAAATATCGGGTGGAGTTAATTCCATTTCATCACTTGTACTTGAACTCATATTAACAAAAAAAAAAAAAACGGAAAATCGCGCGTTTTTGGAATTGGACATTTTTTTTTTTACAATGAAAACAGCCTATACAGCCTATTCGATTTTTGACAAAATAATGTTGATGTGAAAATAATTAAATTAAAAATGGTAATTAAATATATTAAATAACCATTTAAAAGACTTTTGAGAATTCAATGCTAAGAAAACTTCTTGCTAATAAACTTTTCAAATTGTCTTAGAAATTTAAAACTCAACTGCAAAACAAAATGATCGAGCTCGTAAACAAAAGTCACGACCGCGTAACAGAAAGATGCCTATGCAAAAGATTTAATTTTCGAATCATAATAAAATTCTAGCCTCTGAGAGTACGCCATGTTTAACAGCTGTATTAAAAAACCTTTTTACATACATTGCCACCTGGTAACAATAAAAATGAAATATTCATAACTGTGCGAAGATTAATGAAACCTAATTTGGATCTAAATTCGGTTACCTAAATTCAAGGCATTGAGGTATTCAAAAGAACAGTGATCTAGCCTAATGTCTGTATTGAAGCAAAATAGCTGTTTTCACGTTTTCAGGCTATAATGATAATTTCTTTGGTGCCTGGTGGCGTGCCTATAAAATTTCTTTTGTGAATGTATTACGGTGTAAGATTTGTACTGGATATGACTAAGGCTATAATGTCTTAATTATATTTGTGACTTTAATGACATACAAAATTAAGAAGTAAGTTAAAACGCCTTCTGTTAGAGAAAGTCTATTACAGCACTGACGAATTTCTGACTGATAAATTAATCTGACTTTTGTGAAATATCTAGATTTTATTCCTAATAACTTTGTCATTTAAGTGACCAATTTTATTATACATTTCTATGATGAGTTGACACTATGCTATAGATAGTACATTTGCTTTGTATATTGGATACATTTATAATTACTCATGTTTACTTATTTATATTTGTACGCCGCACACAGGTGAAATTTTCCCAAAATTTTAGCCATTATTACATGAAACTGCATGTTTACGCCTGTATATTGCTTTAGTTGAGAAAATTTAAACTATTATTTTAATAATAATTTAAATTTTTATTATTAAAAATAAAGTTGTGTTTATACCATATTTATATGAAAATAAGAAAATATATATAACTAGATTTTTCCCGCGGCTTCGCCCGCGTGGATGTCGTTTATCGCGTAAAAAAGTAGCCTATGTCCTTTTCCATATCACAGACTATATCTTTGCCAAATTTCGTGACGATCGGTTCAGCGGTTTAGGCGTAAAAACCTAACATACAGACAGACACACAGAGTATGTAACTTTCACATTTATAATATTAGTATAGATTGAAATCATGATTAATAAAAAAATGTGAATATTATGTTCTTTTAGGATAGGACTTTTACTTGTCTTTGTGGTAGTTTTCTAAAGTGAGGATTTGATGATATTAAAAGTTTTCTGGAAAATTTCCGGGTGAAGAATTTACGATATTTCTTAACTTTCTTGGGCCTCTTCGGATTAAAGCCCTATGGGACCTACTGCATTCTGTATTAATATGTCCATGAAATAATATTCTGTGAATGGTATTCGGTATAGTATATCATGGATACCATTTCAAATACAGAAAAGCTGTTTTCAGAGCGTATATTTTGAATATTTTCACATTTATTTTTGGCACACTAAATATTTTCATCAAAGTTATCCAAAGTCTATACAGCCTATACCTATCAAATTTTTGCTTATGCCAGTTATTTATGCAGATATTTCGTATTTGCAAAAAAATCGTCGCGCCGAATTCCTATCATTGGTACTCGCGTAGCCATAATAAGGCAGATCTACCAACATCATTTTAGCTTTAAATTCATAATGCACTCTTTTTTTCTCTAATTATACTTCAGATTTATCTTCTATTTCTCTCGCTTGTAAGAGACAAGCACAGTTTCAATTTCTTGGTTAATATCATTTGGTAATTCGTTCTCATTGTGTTATTTCCCGAAATTTTGTAGCTAAGCATTGAAATCGAGCCTCGTGGTTATTAGATTGACCCATTAAGTACTCACTAGTTCTCTTCGATTAATTGGTATGCTATGCTGGGAGCTGCCTAAAAAGTGATTATGAATAGTTTTACAATTCATGTACATTGTTTAATTTTATTCCATTTTGTTCAGGATATGCAAGTAAATGCAGCCAAATTTAGTATCATATGAAAGCTACTGAAATGTACTTTTTAAATATGTGTAAAAAACGGGTTGAGTGTGGTTAAGTATAAACTTTTTTACTATGAGAATAAAAATAAACTGAACATTTCTTGCCTTGTGTTTAAAACAATGTATCTTCACAATCGTAAGTAATGCAAATGTTTTAGTTATTTAGTAAAAGAGACATACCTGAAGGTATGGAATCCATAATGTTTTAATCCTAATATTCACTAAATTATCTTATTAGAAGGCTAAAAGTCACCCAAAGGGTAATGGAGAAGGCTATGCTTGGAGTTTCCCTACGTGATCGAATCAGAAATGAAGAGATCCGCAGGAGAACCAAAGTAACCGACTTAGCTCGAAGAATTGCGAAACTGATGTGGCAATGGGCAGGGCACATTACGCGTAGAACAGATGGCCGTTGGGGCCGAAAGGTTTTGGAGTGGCGACCACGTACCGGAAGACGTAGCGTCGGAAGGCCTCCCACAAGGTGGACTGATGATCTTATGAAAGCCACAGGAATCCGCTGGATGCGGGAAGCACAAAACCGGTCGAGGTGGCGGTGCTTGGGGGAGGCCTATGTCCAGCAGTGGACGTCTTTTGGCTGAAATGATGATGATGATGATTCACTAAATAAATTCAAAAGAATTCAAAAGTCATTAATTTAAATTAGGCTGAGAATCAGAACTTTTAGAACGTCAAAATTACATAAAACAGTCCCTCCAAAATGCCCGCCCTTCACCACTTCCTAGTGCTTTAGCTGGGAAGAAGAAGTGGCGCAACAAACTCCCCAGCAGCACAGTTGTCTGTTCAGATAGAAAAACTTGATTCTATAATATTATTTATAGCAATTTTATTTTACAATATTTGGTATCATCATTTCAGCCGAAAGACATCCACTGCTGGACATAGGCCTCCCCCAAAAGGGGAGGAATTTGCCATAATCGCCACGCTTGGCAGGCGGGTTGGGGATCGCAGTATGGTGTTCAAAATGCATAGAGAACGCTGCTGCCCATTCTCTAGTAAGTCCCTTAGAGGAAATGGGATGGAGCTATTCTTTACGTCCGGCGCCACACGGTACGCAATATTTGGTATGCAAAGTAATTTACATTACGAGACACAGAACAGAAAATTATTATTTTTTGCGAAAGTTATCAAACGTGATGTAAAAAATCATTCAAAATTGTAATAATCTAATAATTTTACTCCAGTGAACAGTCACCGCCATAGGTTACTACTTTTTAATCAGAATAACTTCATTTTTATCAATTTTGTCATAAATTACTTACGTAAATTTCACCTGTGTGCGCCGTTGCGCGTTGAGGCAAAACATGACTGTGATAGAATGTAATTTAACATCTTACATGCTATCGGTGTATTATGTTTTGGACAAATAAATGATCTTAACTTATCTTAATGATACGTATTCAAATTCTAAAATTGGAACATGCGTCATAGTGAAGAATTGTTTTACTGTCCTGGGTGTATGACTTGCAGTTTTCCTAAAAACTCATAATAAGGCAGATTTGCCTTTGAAATGGAGGTCAGGCCAAGACTTCCATTTCAAAAATAGTGGTTAAAGAAAAATTCATGAGAGAAGAACGATGATGACAATCTTTATTGGATAAATAATAACAAGTGGAATAAAATTGACTGGATTAACATAAATTACCGAGTAACGAGACCCACTGGTATTACTGGCATCCATTTTATTATTTCTATTTTCCTTCTATCGCTTAATCGAAGTCTTAATAAATCTGCAGAAGAAAGTTTAATTTGCAAGTTATATACAGTTATTATTCTAAGTTAAATTCATATCATTTATTTCAAAAAGTGCCTTTGAATGAGGCCAATCAAAGGCAATTTTACAATGTTTTACAATATTTTTTATATACCTACATCACAATCGGTTGTTTTTGTTTTTTGGCGAAAGTTTGTGAGTGTGTGTGTATGTTTGTCTCTTCTTCACGCTCAAATGACTGTACCAATTTTGATAAAATTTTGTATGGAGGTAGCTGACACTCTGGATATAGGATATAGGCTACTTTTTATCCCGATTTTCTTACGGGATCGACACTTATGCGGATGAAACCTTGGGGCGCAGCTAGTTAATTATAATTATATGTAAAGACTATGTACCTAGAATAAAATGACTAAATAGTTTTTGTACGTACTTAATAAATACATGTACTTATAAATGGATTGTTCTAGCCTTCTGGATTTCACATACACATGGAGTAGGTACATTTGACTACACATCAATGAATTTATCACAGAATATAATATTATTGAACGCACTCTTATCCGAAGCACGTAAATCAATCTTGTTGACACATCCAGCTACCAATTTTCACCTGAACTTTCTCGGGCGGTGTTCTATGAAAAATATATTAACAATAGGCGCTGCCCCGTTCTGTACGCTGATTTATAGCCATAATACAGAACGCTATTTATTATAAGCTTCACAAAGATTTAAATCGTTAGATTCGCCTGACTGTCAAAAGGCGGCACTCACTCGTATTGAAAATTATTACATCTATCGTTCCATTCGGGATGTGTGTGTCTCAATATGAATACTTTTTCGGTAAGCGTCGGAACCCTTGGACCAATAGAGATATTTGAGGTTGAGAAAATACTAAAATGCACTACCTTTTTGCTACTATTTGATACTTAACTTCAAATATTGAGTACCTCGACTGACAGCGAAATAACGGCTAAAGAAAGTACTCAGACACTATGTTTCGGGCGACCTAAGTACGGTGAGGGCAACTCTAACGATTTAATTCTTCGAAGCTTCCTATAAAATTTAACTGGATACTTTTCTAGATTTTTGTTGGCAGTAATGTGAAATATTCACAGCGCGTCAGGAAATAAAAGGCATTGTCGTTAGGCGATTTGAAAAGGGAGGTACGATCTTTTGTATTGATATTAAATTGTGCCGAATTCTTTGATGAATGACGTTAAAATGGGACATGGTAATGGTTTTATGATGGAGATATGAAAATATTATTAGACATGAAAAACGCTTTAAATAAAACGACATAAATGATCATAAAAAGTAGTGTCTGGGTCATTCTCAGGACACTCATTATTTGGTTGACTTCCGTGGAAATTTTATTTTTACATTTAGGCATAACTAACATGAAATATCAAATCTAGAGTACTACTAATATGTTTTAAATTAACTCTAGATTTGATATTTCATGTTAGATATGCCTAAATGTAAAAAAAAATTGCCACCGAAGTCAACCAAATAATGAGTGTCCTGAGAATGACCCGTCTACATGATGTGTATACACAGGACCTCAGACCAAATAAAAAACCAAGACAGAGCGCTGTCAACAGTGACGTGAGGCCGGTTTTGTAAACATGTGTGCACTTAGAGAGGTGTAGTTTGCTTGTAGAATGTTGTTAATGTGTGCATGTGAGCGTGTACGCACAGCGTAGAGGTGTAGTTTTGGCATGTTTCACTGTATTTTTCGCAGCGCTGTCTTGGTTTTTTATTTGGTCTGAGCACAGGACACAAATGAATGAAATCTAAACAGGTACATAAAAGATGTTATTGAGTATTATTATTAACATAAGCGGGATATTTACCATGTTTATTCATTGTTATGTGTTCCCGATATTTCGGCGCTGTTGCAAGCACCATGATCACGGATAAACAGAAGTCACTGCGGGTGGGTGTTTATGAGCAGACAAAACGGTCTACCCTCTTTCTTGTTCGTTTTTTGCACTCAGTACCGCTACCACTGTCACTCGCAACTCGATTCTGTTCCCGACACACGAAACTCACTGTGTCCGCTCGCGAACTTTTTTCGGCACTTCTTCGGTTTTTACACAGCTGAACCACTGGATTCCAGGCTCTCGACAGTCGAAACCCATCATCCCGGTTAAAGTTCCTATATTTGGTAATCTCAATAGCTTCTCTAACCAGTCTAGGAATATAGTGGCGTTCTGTCGAGATGACCTGAGGGTTATGTAACTCAATCCAGTGGTTCGATCCTGATTCCAAAAGATGTTGAGCTATGGCCGATTTTTGGGTGTCGTTGTTCTTCACCGCCCTGATATGCTCTGATATTCGACAAGCTACCGTACGTTTCGTCTGACCGAGTATTGAGTATTAAGTATTGCGTCTTTATTTTTATTTTTTTCTTATTTATATATCTTTGAGTCATGTTTAGCGCAAATAAGCGCAGTCTTTCTAAAAACACTGCGCGTAATTTGTATGTTATTTTTAGTGAATAGAATGGGTACAAACTATAACCTCACCATAAGGCGAATAAGGCTAAGAAATTCAGATTATACATTAATATATTTAAGGTATACCCAAACTAAATAGAGTACTTAAAACTTTATACAAAAACTACCTTCCTTTCCAAACCCACAAGTAAGTGTAAGTTTCCTAACCAAACCTTTTTCGCGATAAGTAAGACACGTAACGTTGACGTCACTTCTTCCAGTAGTTCTGAAAGTTATAAATTATAAGCACGTAGTATGTTCCAAAGTTTTTCTGAGAAGATTTTCGCAAGTTTCGATTGAGAGGGAACCAAGGTTATTGCAGAGTTTGCGAGATTTGATTATCAGTTTATTGTCATTTCTTTTGTATGTCATCTTGTTTAGATTCTCAGAATTAGGGACTTGTTTATCGAAAGAAATGGTTGCTTATATAATATATCTCATTGTAAATTATTTTTTATTATACTATACTGTTCCAGACATTTTTATTGAATATAATAATGCCAATTTAGTTATAAGTGAAATCGCTTTCGCGCTCGGTAGCGATACTGGTCCGCCTTCTGGCTAGTCTCTTCGGACCAGTATCGCTACCGAGCACGATATCAATAAAACAACAAGCGCTTCATCTCGCCATCAAACTAATAAGTGTGGCGAGTAAATTTGTAACGAGAATAAATAATGTAACTGTGGCGGCATCTACAACGCCATATGTGAACTACGCATCAAAGACCTGACGTCACAAATCCTAAATCACGCAATCAAAGTTTACCACGCGACTAGCATATATACAACATCCCGACATCAACTGTCAGGCAGTTGCTCACCAGACACAATACCCGTCTGATCAGAGGATCCTTCCTTTACCATAGAGTATGAGTGAACTTTACACCCTGTTCCTCATACCTCTATATAAATAAGATTGTAAAAAAAAAAACCCCCACCCTTGCTCGACGAAGCGCCAGCCCACGCCACAGCTGAACCTGTAGCTTTAAATTCCCCGTTTAATAATAATAACCCAGTTTTGATCCAGCCTTTCCCTTGCTGTCCTCCCCCCGACGCTGCCCTAAGCCGAGGTTGGTACCCCACAGGGGGTGCCCTTAGCGTGCAGTCATTTAGTTTATAAGATTTATGCCCTGGCTGGAGGCTTTAAGTTCGCTTAAGGCAGCCATAGGAAAGTCCGGTTAAGGAGTCACGACCTCTCAAGGTTAACTCCGAGATGTCATAGTTGAACAAAAAAAAAACTTCCTTTTTTTCTGAGCATTCTTAGAGCTCGAAAAACATCCTAACAACACATCCTACCACTAAATCTCAATACCATCTGACCTAGAGATTCGAACCCGACCTTTGGCACGAGCATTCTCTCTTGTGCCAAATCATAGCCTTGTAACATGACTATAAATTAGACGTACACACATGAGTACATGCACAATTTAGTGCTGGTCTATTAACAAACATGTTTGGTTCAGTGATTCTGGGAGTTCAAGAAAACGGAGCGAGGGAACGGGATTGTCCTGAAGTTTGAATTTAGGGAATTTGTGACTTGATTCGGGTCTTTAAGCAGTTAGTAGTAGAGTTTATTTTTGATAGAGCTCGTCTGAGGATGAAGTAGTTTTAAAGCCTGATTTATACAATGCTATTTAGTTGTCTGTGTCTCATAACTTGAAGCACCAGTAAAAGTTACATCGTCTAAACAGCGTTAAGAATGTTTTTATTTTGGTCGTGAAGAATTTTATCACATTTATACAAATAAATAAAATTGAAGTGTCCCATTTCCTCCCGTGGGTGTTCGTAAAAGGCGACTAAGGGACTTACTAGAGAATGGGCAGCAGCATTCTCTATGCATTTTTATCACCATACCGCGATCGCACCCGCCTGGCAAGCGTGGCGATTATGGCAAACCCCCCCCCAATTGGGGGAGACTTATGTCCAGCAGTGGACGTCTTTTGGCTGAAATGATGATGATGATGAAGTGTCTGTTTGTAATTTCAAAATAATAGCTTTTAATAAATACATATGGAAATACGTTATACGGTAATTAAAACAAACAAAAAAATTTTTTTTTTTATATTTTTGTCCGAAAGTAGCCAGAACAAACAGCAGTCTGTTTGTTATGGCTTCTCTCCGAAATGGCTAGACCGATTTTGACGGTACTTTCACTGGCAGATAGCTGATATTATAAGGAAAAATGTAGGCTGCTTTTAATTTAGAAAAAGCCACGCAGGCGAAGCCGTGAGCAGCAGCTCCTTCTGAATAATTTCAATTATCAAAAAGGCCTATAACTAAATAGGTAGTTATTTATTTGAGTAGATCAATTTACAGTTGTTTCGTAGAAATGCCCATTATTAGCCTTATCGGGTTTCGTTGAAATCCGACTTCATTTTAATTTTTCACTTTAACTAAAGACTTAGTACGAAGATCTAACTTTGTTCAAGGGTTTTGGTTACTGAAAAGAAGTTAGGAAGAAGTTTTTTCTCAAATGGAGATGGGCAGGACACCTGGCAAGGCGAAATGATGACAGGTAGAAAAAGGCTGGCAGCATTGCCACGTTGTATGGTAATGCTGATTCTTTGGCCACAAAATAGGCCAGCCTTCTGGCACGTGAAGAGTCGACCAACCGTAACCGGCACCACACACACGGGGGGGATTTACCATAAATCGCCACGCTTGGCAGGCGGGTTGGCGATCGCACTATGGTGTTAAAAATGCATAGAAAACGCTGCTGCCCATTCTCGAGTACGTCCCTTAGTCGCCATTTACGACACCCATGGGAGGAAACGGGGTGGTTCTATTCTTTACCATACGGATGGCAATCAGCAACCTATCCTTACCCAAACCAGTACCGAATTACAACAGTTTAATTCACAACAAGACATCATTCATTTATCGTCCCAAAATCTAGTCCCACATAGCAAATTAACGTTCCATAAATTATGTACCACATTTGAGTTACAGCTATCAGATACCAGCAAATCGAATTTTGCTCTCACATCGGAGTCGTACATAGCTCTGGCACTTACTGGGCCAATTAATAAACGGGCCAAATGCAAATTCAATATATCTCTTGGTTCGAGCCAATTCGAGCTTTCATGAGTGATATTAGCCATTAGTTGTAGTTTATTAGTGTCCGGATGATTGATTTTGGTGAAGAATTTTAGAATAGTAAGTCTATTAGTTATTAGTAAGTATACACATTGTAGTTGAAAAAACATGTTAGCCGATACGTTCCCACTGCAAATGTAATTGTACGCACAATATTGTGAGATGTACCATGTTATTTTAAGAACATAGATTTCTTATAGATTTTTCTGTAATCTATAAGTAAATCTATAAGTATGGAACTTTCTTCTGTATATAAAAATATATAGTTTCAGTAGTTTTGGATATAAGGGCGGGAATGGTAAATCTTATATATAAAATTCTCGTGTCACAATGTTAGTTACCATACTCCTCCGAAACGGCTTGATTGATTTTTATGAAATTTTATATGCATATTCAGTAAGTAGGTCTGAGAATCGGCTACTATTTTTTTTTTAAGTTTTTGGTAGGTAGGTAGGGTAGGGTAAGGTAGGTAGCTAGGTAGGTAGGGTAGGGTAGGGTAGGTAGGTAGACAGGTAGGACGGGTATGGTAGGGTAGGTAGGGTAGGGTAGAGTAGTGGAGTTTATACTATAGCTTTTGACAGAACGAAGTCTGTCGGGTCAGCTAAAACAGACAGGTAGACAGGTAGGTAGGGTAGGTAGGGTAGGGTAGAGTAGTGGAGTTTATACTATAGCTTTTGACAGAAAGAAGTCTGTCGGGTCAGCTAGTTTTCATCAATTTTCTTAAATAACTTTAAAACCATGAAAACTTTATACAAACTGAGCAAAGCCACAGTAAGTTGCAGAAAAGCTCTTTGTGAAAGGCTTCGTTCGTAAGTACCACCACCTGGCCTATTTCTTCAACGCAGCGTTCTTGTGGCTTTAGGTACCAGTGACACCCTATTAACCCCTTTAGGGGATGGATTTTCAAAATACTGAGTTAGTGCTCACTTTCATTACATAGGGAACTCTTGTGCAAAATTTCATGCTTCTTGAATGAAAAAACGGCAATCTTATAGGATCACTCGCGTGTCTGTCTGTATTTCCATAATTTGCTCCGAATCTACTGGACCGATTAAGATGAAATTTGGTACACATACGGGAGTCAGTTTTGGGAGGCAAATTAGAAAATTAAAAAGTAAGTTATACAATCTGTACCGTGTAACATATCAAATGAAAGGGCTTATTGTAAGGATTTCAGATACCTATTTTTTTTTATAATTTTAAAATAAATACTTTAGATGGAAATTGATCCCCTCATCTCCGCATCTAAAGAGCCTAAAAATTTGAAAAAAAAAAAAAAAAAAATACTATGCATAGTTCTTTACTTATAGATTACAGGAAAACCTATAAGAAGTCTATGGTCTTAAAATAACATGGTAAATCTCTCAACATTGTACAAACTTACATTTGCAGTTGCACCTGCAACTGTTTTTCAACTACAATGACTATGTGGGTCATAGTTTCTGTCTTTTCTTTTGTGTTTTTTCTCAGTTAGCTTTTATCGTGGTCTGGCATTTTGCGTAATTTATGCGGCCTACCCAAATTTCCTTTCTTTGGTATTGTTCGCCGAATCGTTGAGCTCCTTAGGCTCTGAGTTGAGCTGCACGATTACTGACAAATGCGTACACTGACTGGACAGGTCCACTCAATCTGTGAGGTTCTTTCATCAAAAGCCCATTTCAGACACCAATCTACATGGTCTTCACATGATCTGACCAAGATTTTGTCTGCACTTTAAAAGTGAGTGTGACCTGTGAGTTTGTTTCGGCCTTTCTTCTCAGAGTAATCAGATAGGAAACGCCGACCTCATCTAGTTTTAAAAATATGATTGACCTGTAAAAGTGTTTGTACAAACCTACTTACAGAAATAAAATCAATTATCATTTATAATGTTAAGTTTGTTGCTTGGGATAAATTCATCTCAACTACGGAACACTGTATTATGTGTGGTCCGAAACACTTGGCCGGGTTTTTTTATTAAGTAGATTTAACATTTGAATCTAAGGTTAAAAATAACACTGACCTCACCTGACACAATAGTCCCCTTCAAACACCTCATAATATCGCACAAACCAATCAAAAAGCAACAACAGAAAACAATTAACCAATCAGAACGGTGATAGGTCTATCAATGCGGTACCTTAGCCCTTGACTCAATACTGCTGCCACAAAATATATAGGTGCAGAAGGTCGTCTCTGTACAACACAGAGTAGCACGGAGACGCCTCGACGGCCGGTGCTAGACGCAGTCTGTTTCATTTTGTCAGTCCGCCAACCTCATTTTTAGAATAACCGCACTGGCCAGCACGACACATGAATGAAAAAAAAAAAAAAACTTTTTAAAACTTCTCTTTATTCAATTCACTTTCCATCATTATGGTTTGTTTTTTGACAAAATCGTAAGAATTCATAAAAAAGAGCGAATCCATCAGTGACGAAGATATAAATGTAACACCTGCAGAGTTAGTGCTAGCAGTAATAATTTTTTCTTGCACCTAGCATTTTCGTCGCTGTAGTGAGGTGAAAAGTTGCGTGTATCGCTTGGCACCAAAGTTATTCCGCGTCTAGTACCTACCCTTGAAACCCTCGCTACGCTCAGGATTCAATACAAGTACTCGCGCCAAAAAACAACTTTGCAGCCTTGCATAACAAATAACTATTATTTCACATAAACCTACATAAGCACTTATGAAATTTCAGAAGCTAGGTCTCGGTTCCAATTGGTCGTTTCCTATGGAGAACAGCAGGCAAAGAACTCACACAAAAAACAGTGTTAATAGGTATGGGAGGAAGGTTTAGGCCTTACAACGAGTATCATGTACTTAATTAAAAAAAAAAAAATATGGTCAGCAAATCTACAGTCTACTAGGCCTATAACATTCTCACATTCACAAAATAGAAAAGAATCTGTACAAAGGTAAAAAAAAAACAACTACAGTAAAAAAATCGGAATAAATATCATGTCCACAAAAGCAACTAATAAAGAATTGGAATTAAAATTGTATTGAAATTAGAAATGTAGAACTTGCACAGCGACACAAATGACATACCTAATAGACACTGACAGCTTAGCTGTGCGCTCAACGCACTTTCTGTAAAACGAAATTTATTAGTACTGCTGATATTAGAAGCTGCCAGCACTTCGCGGCTGGTAGCAGCACTGCGATTCCCAACTCTGTATCATACAACAACAATACAATACAATACAATAGACACGTAGCACATACAGCGAGAGCAATCGCACTTTCGACTGGCATACGTTTGAGATCGTTGTACGTACGCGTCTATGTGTGCGTGCGTTTTCGCTCGTTGTATGAAGCCGTCCTTCTGGACTTATTTTGTTCTGCTCCAGTCAATGCCGCATAGAACTGAATTGCGTTCAACGTTCAGTACTAGTAGTGCGGTTTGCGGCTTCCTGGCATTTGAGGGAAAGACGATAGATAAGTGGTGCGTTCAGGTAAGATTGTTATAGTTCAGTGAATGGGTTATTATTTTTATGTATAGCGTCCGTCCGTAATATTTAATATACATAATAATTGTTATAAATGTGAAAGTTAGTATGTTTGTTACTCAATCACGCAAAAATGGCTAAACGGATTTGGGTGTAATTAGTCTAATTCTTGAAGAAGTCTATAGGCTATTTAACATCACGCTAAGGTCCTAAGGAGCCGAGTAGAAAGAATAAAGTCAGAAAGAATGCTAAGTGAAAACGAAGTAAAAGCGCGGGTAGGCGTTGAGATGCACCCCGTCGCGTCGATCCCCCGACCAACGCGACGGGGTACATCGCAGCAACCTACCCAATGAAGAAACAAGAAATTTCACGCGGACGGAGTCGTGGGCAGAGGCTTAAATTAATATAGTATATTTTCATACACTATGATACACACACAAGGACACAAGGACAGGACAAGGAAGTCTTAAGACGAACCGAAAATACCTGGAAGACCTACTGGTCCATGAAAGAGCTTCTGAAAGGAAACCTTCCTTTGTCACTAAAACGGAAAATTATGGACATGTGCATTCTTCCCATTTTGACCTTTAGATCATAGACTTGATCTTTGACAAACATTCAAAAGTCCAAACTTAGGGTTTGCCAACGTGCGATGGAGCGCAGTATTCTAGGCGTCAAATTGACAGACCGTATTCGCAATACCACACTGCGCTCCAAAACACAGATTACTGACGTTGCTCAACAAGCCGCTAAGCTGAAGTGGGATTGGGCTAGCCACGTCTGCCGTATGCCCAATGAACTGTGGGCCAAAAATACCACTATGTGGAGCCCTGACTCAGCAAGAAGGCGCCGCGGCAGACCCCGTAGAAGATGGCGGGGCGAGCTGGAGAAAACAAACGATCAGTGGTCCACATTAGCCCTGGATCGAAAGAGTTGGAAGTCATGGGAGAAGCCTTTGCCCAGCAGTGGGATGATGCAGGCTAACAGTAACAGTAGCAGTAACAGTATGATAATATACTATATTAATTTATGGCTGTTAGATGTCGAAATAGATTAGATGCATTAGTAGAAGATATGAAAAAATAATGATGTCTATTCTAAGGTGCATCATATTTTTTTTTTAATCTGTTTTGAATGTTACGGTAACTGATTAAGTGAATGAAGCGATATTTGTGAATGGAATTCCTCTGCATTTCCACTTGTATCTTCGAGTTTTAACACAAATTACACACTAGGTCGCGGGGCGAACGATCTTCGAACCCAGTCAACCGCCATTTTCTACGAACTGTTCTAATGGTGCGAATAAATTGCCCTGGGTGGGCGCCAATTAGTGCAGCCGAATGATCACACTCGAACGAAAGGCAATGTGCAGGAATGGGATGGGAGATAGATAACAATCCTATCTGTTAATCCTCTTGCCAACATACATATAAATAAAGCAAAATGACAATATTTTAATTACAGTCGAAATCAGCGCAACCCAGTTACCATGCACAAAAGCCTTCATTATGCTGCTTAGAATGGGAAAAAACAATAACACTTCGCTTCTAACATTTATTTTTAGGTTCAGTATTGAATGCATCGTCTGCCAAACGTTTTCCCAACTGTGTTCAAAATCAAAATCAAAATATTTTATTTCACATAATCCAACGGTGGTGCACGGTTCCAATTAGTCGTTTCCTATGGGGAAGAACCGGCAAGAAACTCCACGGTTACTCTTTTAAAAAGAATTGGCTCTTACAATATTTTCAAATAACTGTGTAAATAGGTATGGGACAGTGTACGCCTTTCAACAATTACCAGGTAATTAACAAAATAGAAAATTGTCATCAAATCTACTGTATACGAGTACCAGGCCTACAACCTTCTGACATTCACAAAATAGAAACTAATCTATATAAAAGATTTAAAAAATAAAATTAAAATTAAAACCTATTTAAACCAAATTACATGATTGCCATTACAATTACAGTAACTAATCATGAATAAATATCATGCCCACAAAAGCCTCTAATTGAAATTAGATTTGTAGGTATATAATAACACTAGCTTCGGCCCGCGACTTCGTCCGCGTGAAATTTCGGCCCACCCATCGCGTCGCATTCGCATCCCGTCGCTCGCCCGCGCTAAAACTTCGTTATCGCTTAGCGTTCTTTCTGGCTTCCGTTCTTTTCACTTGGCTTCTAAGGATCGTAGCGTAGATATATAGCCTATAGCCTTCCTCGATAAATGGGCTATCCAACACTAAAATATTTTTTCAATTCGAACCAGTATCTAGTTCCTGAGATTAACGCGTTCAACCAAACAAACAAACTCTTCTTTATACTGTACTGTATAGCTTTATAATATAGCTGACCCGCGCAACTTCGTCTGCGTCACCTAAGAGAGAGAGAGTTGTTTAAATAATGAATTTTCTACTTATTTTGTTGCGGAGTTATTTTAAAATTATGATATCTCCTAAGATGTTGATTGAAATCAAGTGATGTCAAGGACAATTTTGTTTACATTTAAATACTTGTGATTAATAACATATTTATTTGGATAAGGATTAATATTATGTGGATAAAACTCCTTCGCTAATAATGAATTAATTTCGAAAAAATTTGATTACCATAAAGAAAAGGTTATAGTGAGTCAATCTTAAAAGATAGATATATGCTGTCGCGGACTTTTTTTTTGAACTTTTAAAGAGGAACTATTCCATAATACATGATATTTGCGTAACTTAAACCGTTTATGCAGCGAACGCAACGGACGCTCCCAAAAAGGAATAATTTTTCCCGTTTTTGCAACATTTTTCATTTATGCTCTGCTCCTATTGGTCGTAGCGTGATGTTATATAGCCTATAATATTCCTCAATAAATGTACTATCTAACACAAAAAGATTTTTCAATTCCAACCAGCAGTTCCTGAGATTAGCGCGTTCAAACAAACAAACAAACAAACAAACTCTTCAGCTTTATATATTAGTAAGTATAGATTCGTTTTTAAAACAGCATTATTCAAATGGCTTATAGAAAAATCATTATATTCTGTGGATGAGTACCAAAACTTTAAATATTCACATTGACATTTTACTATTGTACTCGTAATTTGACAAATGATTGACATTCTTATTCTTAATAATAAAACTATGATTATGTTCCAATTTTATTTATTATATTAATAATTAATGTAATCAATTATTTTCCATGCTAGTTCTAGCGAATTGTTTTAGAAACTCGTAAAAAATCCGACCGTCTGTAATATACCACAATTCTTGCAAATAAAGTTTCTTTTCATTTCTTTTAATAGAGGAACAGGGTATAAAGTCCACTCATCCTCCATAGAAAAGGAAGGACCCTCCGACCAGACGGGTGTCGTGTCTGGTGGGCAACTGCCCGACGGTTGATGTTGGGATGTTGTATATATGGTAGTCACGCGGTAAACTCTGATTGCGCGATGCAGGATTTGTGACGTCAGTTCTTTGATGCGTAGTTCGCATGGGGCGTTGTAGATGCCGCCACATGTATGTTGGGGTCGGCTCTCAGTCTAACCGGATACAACTGAATGCCTGTATTTATCAAGGAGCGACTGCTTATTTGACCTCCACAACTTATCAGTTACTGGCTAATACGATACCCCTTGGTAAGACTGGTTGTCAGACTTTCGGGCTTCTGACGACTCGTAACGACTGTCAAAGATCCACGAATGACAGCCGGGACCAACGGCTTAACGTGCTTTTCGAGGCACGGAGGGGTTTTGGTATGTAAAGATGGTCACCCATCCACGGACCAACCGCGGCAAGCGTTGCTTAACCTGGTTGATCAACTCGTGTGTTGTAATGTTCGTGTTTTTTGTACTTACTTTTTGGCTATCATAAATTTGTTTAACATTCTCTCCATGTAACTGAATGGCCATTGCCTGTTTGTTAAGCGTTCCTAGACCTCTGTAATTTTTATTATTAAGGTTTTTCTGTTGGTTTATAATACTCTCACAATGTTTGTTTACCTTTTGTAATGTTAGATGATGACAAGCCTAGGTTTTTCAAGCTAAGGTAAGAGTGTATGTTATTATTTAGCCACAAGCTCCTCAGGTTCAGTATTTAATCTACTATTCTAAAATTGACCTGGTTATATTTCCAATTTCACCAGAAAGCGTTATCCAAAAGTAAGATATATTTTTTTTATCTAAAAGAAAAGCGCGTCGGATAACCAGAGATTTTACCGACAGTTATACATACACTATCATTAGTGTAATCCCCTTCCCTCACCCCAGTTCTACAAAATAACTAGAGTTAGTCCCGAATTTATTCATAGACTGCCCTGAAAATGGCAGCTCGGAAATGTAGCGCGACATTTAAGTTCATAATTACTATGTCACTGAATCCAGAAATTAATTAACAAGTTCTAGACAGGAATTCGATGAGAAAGCTTAAAATTAATATAATGCATTGCGCTTTGCTAAAGGGCAATCAATCTGCTTAGCCATTTTTTTCATTTAATTTTTTGACGTTTATTTTATTGTTTTTAGGGTTCCGTACCTCAAAAGGAAAAAACGGAACCCTTATAGGATCACTCGTGTGTCTGTCTGTCTGTTTGTCTGTCCGTCTATCACAGCAAATTTGCTCCGAATGTAATGGACCGATTAAGTTGAAATTTGGTATAAATATTAATTTGAGTGACCCAAACACGGCCGTGAACCGAAAATAAATGAATTTAGAATATAGGGGTCAGTTTTAGGGGGCAAACAAGAAAATAAAAATAAAAAAGTTTTGCAAACTGTACCTTGTGACATATCAAATGAAAGGGCTTACTGTGGGGATAATTTTTTTTTTTATTATTTTACCATAAATTGTTTTAAAGTTATAAGTGAAAATAGACGAAAATTGAACATTCCCCCCTTTATCTCAGAAACTACAAAACCTAAAATGTTGAAAAAAAAAAATACGGAAAATAGTTCTATACCTATAGATTACAGGAAAATCTATAAGAAGTCTATGGTCTTAAAATAACATAGTAAATCTCTCGATATTGTGCGTACAAACAGTTGAAATGCACGGGAGATTATATTTACCAAGTTCTTAGGATAAATTCTTTCCAAGTACGGAACCCCTCATTGTGCGTGGTCCGACACGCATTTGGTCGGTTTTTTATTGCTATTTACACTTGATAGATTTTGCGTGATTCTCAGTTTTTTATACGTGTTAATTTAAACACAATGTTAAAATATTCATATAATATGTTATTAGGAAAATGCTCTAATTTAACATATATTTTTTCCAAATCATTAATCATTGTTTAGACATGATTTTCAGCATAAAATCATTAAAAGTAGGTTATCGTCGCCTTCATACTAAATACACGAACTTATAAAGAACGGTAGGTACTCGTAGATTATCTAGTAAGTAGTAGATGTTTAATGCGGTTACGAGAACAAGATCACAACGACAAGTACCTAATGTTCCTTCATGAGTCACGATGTTTATTGTGTAATCACTAGCACTTAACCAAATATTCTTAGGCTGATACATAAGTAAATGACACAAACCCTTGACTTACTAAACTCTCTCTTAGTTAAAGAACATTGTAACTTTAGTAATACATAAAACAGGGTCTTCACACTGTAAAGTCCTCACAATGTAACAAATTAACCTCAAGTCTACCTTCGCTCCTTTGTTTTTCTTTATCTACGCCCATGCTATAAATCCTCTATAAAAGTTTCTGAAACAGTTAGCTTATTGCCAACATTAAAACACCCAGTGTCATAGTACCCATAATAGTATCCAAACGGGAGTTATAATTTTATACTGAATTTCATAATGCAACTCCTTTGCTTTTATGAGGATGATGATCCCTTCCTTACTCATCTGTTTGATGGGTAAGGAAGGGATCATCATCCTCCCTTCCATTCTCACTACTCAATTCGTAGTATCTTTATGAATTTCAAAAAAAGAACATTGTCACGCACGCGCGTTTCACTATACTATACCATAGCGTCGTATCCCGCCATTTTTGTTCGATATTAGTATTGCAAAAACTGTTTCAGAACCTTTTATAGAGGATTCATGTCATGGGTGTAGATAAAGTCTTGTATGCAACTGTAATAATTAGGTATTAAAACACTCATGTGATACTATTATCACACTCAGCTCACATTCGTGTTTTAATACCCCTTATTATAAAATAGTTGCATAAATAACTATTACGTAACTATATTACGGATTCTAAGAACCTTCTTCGTTTGCTAATGACCCATTTTGTGTGTTCGATCGTGGTCACAGGAATAATAATTCTGAGAGAGAAAATCGTAATAATGAATAATGTTTCTTTTGGTTTTGAAATAGGCACTATACATAAACTCACGCCTTCTTTCCAAGAGGTTAGACAGAAACTACAGAACGCCATCTACTACGATCCTTATATACGCCTTTTGCTTCGTTTAAGAGCGGCCAACCCGCCAAACTTTTCATACAAACGCTCGTACGTGATTATGGCGTTGGAACACATCTTTCAATGAAAATTTTGAACTGATAGGTGTCATATGCATTATATCTAGGTTTCTATGAAAGCAAAATTCAGTAGGTATAAGCCTCCAAAAATCTGCTTTTTGCACACATTTTACCTGAAATTTGGCCGTTCATAATGTATTCATAAATTATAAAAATAAAGAAAACATCTTCATAGAAACATCGCAAATGTAATGGAAATTCTAAATAACACATATTTATTTCACAAACTTGTAAGGCTTTCTCAGAAACACGTATTTCCTGGAACAAGTTTTTTGGAATTTCCGCACACTATTTTTCGTTCGATGTTATTGCGTTCTCACTTGCCTGTTAGCATTAACATTGCGCTGGATGAAACAACAAGCTTTTCAATCATGCTCGCGTTGACGATAGACGGAAAGGGCCCTCTTAAGTTGATATAACTGGTCGTATACGCACGTCGTAGCACCTGACCTTTCTGAACACCAGGTCACTATATTTACTTCTAGGGCGTCTCCTCCAGCCGTTTCCTCTAATATCTGCCTTGGAAATACCTTCTCTTAGTCGCCTTTCATTCACCCTTTCAAAATGACCAAACCATCTAAGCATACTCACTGTAGATATTATTTGTCAAAGTCAAAGTCAAAGTCAAATAATTTATTTCTAATAGGCATGAACATGCACTTTTGAACGTCAAAAAATACATGAATAGTTAATTGATTCTAGTTGCGCCTTCGAAAAGGTAGTTATGTATGGAGAAGAATGGGCAAGAAACTCCATAATTACTCTTTTAAAATGTTAACAATAGGTTGTATACATTAATTAATAATTATAGGTGAAGACGATGTACCTAGAATAAAAATAAAAATTAATTACTTACCACAATTGGTAAAAAGAATGAAAAGTGAAGTAATGACAGAAAAATTAATAAATGCGATAGGTACATGGTGCTCACATATCTACAAACATTGTATATGATTTTCCAAAAAAAATAATTAAACATTTAATAAGTCAGTGTGTGAGTTAAATTTATATTAATCACAGAAAATAAAATTTATATCATAAAAATTATAAATTATACAGTTAAATTAGCAACCAGTTTGATTTTGTCTAGACTCAAAATTGTCCTATGGAGCAGGACCAGCATGTTTCCAAGCATTCTTATCTTGGATATAATCCTCTAATTTGTAATATGCTTGTTTATAAAGTGTGCTTTTTATATGAGTTTTAAATTTTCTTTCTTTTAATTGTAATATATCAGAAGGTATTTTATTGTAACATTTAACACAGTACCCCATAAAAGATGTATGTTCTTTAGATAATCTGAAAAATGGTTGATCTATTTTATCTTTATTTCTAGTATTAAAATTATGCCTATTACTGATTTTATTAAAAAGATGTAGATTTTTTCTTATATACATAATATTTTCATAAATGAATTGGCAAGGTACCGTCATAATAATTTGGACAATCATTTACAGCAGTGTTTTTCAACGTGTGGGTCGCGACCCCTTAGGGGGTCGCCAAGCCTCTTAAGGGGATCGCCGTTACTTTAAAATTTAAAGTTCATAAATATAAAACCATAGTAGTTCAAAATGATATATTTGTAAACAAAAAAAAAATTACATAATTTGTTTGTAATTGGCTTAGGTTAACACAAATCTACAAATACCTAGTAGTCACATGAATTATTAATGTGAAGTTGAACGTACGCACCCATTCACATTATTGTGATGGTTGCGCCTGTGTCTCGTTAACCAATTTTTTTTACACATACGATTAACTCGTTCTCTAAATTTCGGCGATTTCTCTGTTTGCCTTTTAATTGAACCATTGATGAAAACGTTATCTCGCACAAATAGGAGGTTCCAAATGGAATCAAACACTTCGAAGCATCTGCGGTTAATTGTGGGTATTCTGTTTTTCCGCTTAACCAAAAACCAAAGTGACAGACTTGAATTCCAAGTTACTCGTAGAAACTGCGGAGGGTAGGGGGTCGCGAAATATTTTTCGATACTTAGGGGGCCACACTATAAAAAAGGTTGAAAAACACTGATTTACAGAATTAACCATGCCTGGTTCCCATCTCAAAAGTGTTCATATCATTTTTTATTTAGAACTATTCTATTGCGCTATGTTTCAATATTCAAGCCACTGGACTATGTAGTTGACAATTGCTACCTGAGGCCCTAACATGAACGAGCGTCGTCAACTTAAAGTAAATACAAAAAATTTAAATTTAAAATCATTCCAACTTACGTTACGTTCACACTGCGTGTTCCTTCGCATTTTTAACCTCGTCATATTTTTAATTACTTATAATAATATAAAGTTCCATCAAAATGTTCATCTGCCTACAAAAGATCGACCGACAACTTGCTCCAACTTATCTAATATCCGGGAAATTAAAACAAACCACGTTACTGCAACATGTCGCTACGAAAGACGCGACGTTGACACTGAGGCGAGGTTCAATGCTTTAAAACGTGAGCTAAATACATACTTTTATCACGGAACTTTTTGTTCAGGGATATATAACATATTCATATCTTTTTCAAATAGAATATTGTTTAATTTATTTGTCCGAGAACGGAAGGTTTTTCTCGTTGGCATCAGCCATATTTTAACTACTGTGGGCGTACTGTGGGTAGGGTTGGTTATTGCGCAATAGAAACCTCAAACAAGTTTCTCGATTAACCTTAACATGACATCATTGTAGAAGAGTTAAAAAAGAGACAATTAAAAAAAAAAATACTGTAACAAAGTAAGTTAGTTGTGTCAATCAAGCATTTTGATTGCTTTAATAAAGATCAATGAAACTTTAATCTAATAATCTTGGTTGGAGCAACTATGTTTTGACTTGATTGCTGCAAATAGGTTTTGTGATAACTCCAAACAAGATCCCGTTTCAAATCTCAATCAAATAAATGTAGTAGCTGTGATCGTTGTGCTTGATAGGCTCAGATGCAAACAAGTTATATACAATCATATAGCTTAGTCAATCTAAACAAAATCTTGATTGTGGCAACTACATTTTTTTTTCAGTGCACATGTCTTCGATTTTTTTATTGACCAACGGAATAGATATCAATATCGGTTGAACGGTCTGTAAACAAGGTTTATTTATATGGAGTACAAAAAAGGCAAAATGGGATTAATTATTTTATACCTGAACTAGCTTTTGCCCGCGGCTTCGCCCGCGTGGATGTCGGTTATCGCATAAAAAAGTACCCTATGTCCTTCTCCATATCCCAGGCTATATCTCAAAATCCTAACTTATAGGATTTTGATCATAAGGCCGCCGTGTTTAGAAATGTTTTTATGATAAATATTCTTGTATACTGTTTGAAATACACATAAGTAGCTAGCTTATTTATCTACGAACGTAATTTGGCTAATAGCTACTGATATCATAGGGTATTGTTATCGTAATCGTATTTCCAAGAGTAAAATTCGGCAAATAAATACCTACAAAAAGACAATAAAATGGATATAGTATGTTATCCTTAAGAGATAGACATATGCCATCGCGTACTTTTTTAAAGACCTTTATAAGATACATAATTCCACCATACATTATTTTGTTATATCTCAAAGACAGCGTTTTCATTGAAAGCTCCCAGACGGCTTTTTTTTTCCGACACCTCCAATAAATATCGTTAATTCATACAGAAATGCATACAAAAAGTTAACAAATTATATACTCAAACCTTCCTCGAGAACCAAGCTATCCATTGGTGAAAACAGCATGAGAATCGGTGCAGCAGTTTTTGAGTTTATCGCGAACAGACAGACAGACAGACAGACAGACAGACGCGGCGGAGGACTTTGTTTTATAATATGTAGTGATTAAGTCACGGGCAACAGCTTTATAGCGATTATGTTATATTAAGTATATCTGAATCTCTTCCTCTCGATATTTAGCTTGCGATCCCGAGGGTCCGTGCACGAAAAAAACTCTCTTTTGGAAATTTCTTATCTAATTGTGAGAAAACTTGAAATAATCGAAACATTAAGTCTGTGTAACTATAAAAGTACAGTTTTCGTGGTGCTAAACCATTCGTGTCAGTCACAGCAGCTGTTAATAGTTTCATCATTTTTGTGCTCTCCAAAATAAAGTTTATTTCTCCGTTGATTTACTTAATGAAGATATCGTATGATCATTAAATAAAATTTTGATTATATTTCAAGGATATCTGAAGACTAATGTGTGATTTTTAAATTTCTTGATATGATTTGCTAAATAATAGGAAACATATATATTACTGACGAGGTTTAAAACAAAAAAAGGATTTTTCATTATTATTTTTTTGCTATATTTTGTATGGAAGTTGAAAAAAGTGGTTCCGCCACATGCAAGTAGACTATATAATGATGTTGATGATATTTTTTTTATGTTCAAAATTAAAAGTAGTTTCTTGTAGAATGATGATCAAATGTCAGTCTCGCGTTATTTTTCGGAAAACTTGTTGCAAATATTAGTGATTTACCGTGAATACTTAATTTATTTGAAAAATCCTTTTCAGCCACATGCAAAACACACAAATAATTTTGTTTAAATTATGTTTCCCTTTCTCACAAACAATGAACAAAATTGTTCAAAATCAGTCGATTTCGTGCACGGCCTCTTAAGGAGTAAAAAATACATTCTACATGGTTCATAAAAAAAAAATACAAACATTTTTTCCATCGCAAAATAAAATACAAATCACGAAATCAACTCGCAGCACCTGCAAAAGAATCATCTTTTAATCATTCTTACAATTTTCCTTAACGGATCGACAACTCAAATAATGCGCCACCTGTGTACGCCAAGACTATTTGTATGGCCTTGGACACAAAAGCATACATTCTGAAGACTGAATATTTGTTCCAGACGGTTGGCTGTATGTGTTGGAGCCTTGGGTAAAGTAAACTCTAGTATGCACAACTGTTTATGTTGCTCCTCTGTGCTTAAGGACTTTCATAGTATCTCGATAATAATTTAGATATATTGATCATAATGATCACCTAATTCTACCTTACCTTTCCTTATTTAAAAAACACCTTAAGGGGATTTTGAGTATTTTTAGGTTTTCTGTTATTAGCGTTGTGTTGCGAGCAGTCTGCTGGCAACACTAAGTAGGAATCCGTTGGGTATGACGTATTATGCAATGATTGTTATGTGTCACATCAGAATTCATAATATGAAATCTATCTTCTATAAACAAAAATTAAGTCTAATTAAACTTAATTAGCCTCGTTAAAACTCGAAAACGGCTCGACCGATTGTGATAAAACTTTGGTCAGTTATTGTGTGCGCATCGGAGAAGGTTCCTAACTAAAAAAAAGCGGCCAAGTCTAGTCGGACTCGCCCATGAAGGGTTCCGTAGCAGCAAGTGCAGTTCACGATTTATGACGTATTAAAAAAAAAAAAACTACTGACTAGATCTCGTTCAAACCAATTTTCGGTGGAAGTTTACATGGTAATGTACATCATATATTTTTTTTAGTTTTATCATTCTCTTATTTTAGACGTTACAGGGGGGGGGACACATTTTACCATTTTGGAAGTGTCTTTCGCGCAAACTATTCAGTTAAGAAAAAAACTATATTAGAAACCTCAATAACATTTTTGAAGACCTATCCATAGATACCCCACAGGTATGGGTTTGATGAAAAAAAAAAATAAAAAAATTAGTTTCATTTCTAAGTATGGGGAACCCCCAAAATGTATTGTTTTTTTTTCTTCTATTTTTGTGTGAAAATCTTAACGTGGTTCACAGAATTTATCTACCTACTTACCAAGTTTCAACCGTATACTTCTTATAGTTTTGGAAAAAAGTGGCTGTGACATTCGGCATTCGGACGGACAGACAGACAGACATGACGAATCCATAAGCGTTCCGTATTTTGCCATTTGGCTACGGAACCCTAAAAAGGCAAGGAAGGGTAATAATTATGCAGCAATAGAAAGTCATGTCCCGATTGACAAAAGGTAACTCGGTAAGTCGGGATGCCTACCTTTTTGTACGCAATGGCGATTAGGTGTCGTAACTTTAGTCATTGCCTAGTAACTGTTTATATTTGAGCATTACATTTAGGTGTCGCCTAGTGTTAGTGAAAACTGGCAGTATTTTCTCATTTAGTGCCAGAGCAAACTGCATGTCTTGTCGCTACGTCAAGCCGCTGAAACAAGATGCAGAGTTTTTGTTTTCATCTGCGTCTTGTCACGTTTCTAGACACAGAGCTGTCCTTTACGCCTGCGACTAGTAGTGACGACAGACATCGTGCAGGAAGTGATCATTTTCTTTGAATATTCGAAAGAGACGGTCGTATGTTCATCTTATGAGTGAACATTATCATGCAAAAGCGAAACCGCAATACAAATACGTGTGCACTTTCGTCAGCGCTCACAGCAAGACTGACGCTGATCTGTTGCATGCGACTGTTGTTGGGTGTACCCGTGTACCGTGCGTCTAGTCGCTGCGGCAAGTAGCGAGAGCGTGCGATTCCCCCCGACTGTTGTAGCGACTGTGCAATTCGACGCCTAGTATGCAAAGCTTTGAACAATATATACAGGATAAATTTTTAACCAGTGCGCTAATTTTTTTGGTGGTTCAGTATCAGTAATAAAACACATTTCCATTATTTGTTCAATACTATTTATTTTTTGGTCCTACTTGAAATCAGCAAAATATGGATACAATCTATTCGTAATAATATCAATGGGCGAGCGCACAGCTGATAGATACCTACTACTGCGTTCCGCTTCACTGACCGCGTCGCGGGCACGTTGCACGACGAGTATCCATTATACCAGTTTCAAAATAAACATCTTTCGTTATCGATAGCTAATTTTTTTTGTACTAAGACTTATCAAAATAAGAAATAGGTGTATAATAAAACACTTTTTAGTTTAATTGGTCAAAATTTGCGCACTGATTTAAATACTTTTCCTGTATGAAAATTGTCAGCCGCAGTCTGCCGATGCGTTTAGTCGCTTAGCTGTCGCAATCGCTTGTCGCATAGTATGCGCCATGTCTTAGTTAATTTCAAGAACATTAAATTCCTCAACACAACTCAACCTCATTCAAACAGGGGTTGTCTAAATCCTGGTCACCCCGTTTACCTCACGAATGCTTTGAGAAATCACTTCTAAAGCTAACTATGAATTGTGTGTATGTGTGCGTGTTGTGTTTATGAAACGTTGATCATTATTTATGTACGAAACTCAAACAAAATGTAATAATAATTCTCATAAATATAACAGTGTTGATTTATATTTCATAGTATTTTTACGATGTGAATTTCGGCGAAAAAACCTTAGAAGACGTGCAAAAGTTTTTTTCTTGTTTCTTTATGAAGTTACATTATTTATGTGATGTTTATGAAAATTGTTGTAGGTAGTTTTTATTTGATTATATTCATGACTGGCTGCGGCCCTCGGTTTCACCTGCATAAGTCTCGATTCCATACAAATATCTACTTAAAATGTATCCTATGTGTTAAGCCAGGCTATAAACTATCTGTGTGCCAAATTTCATCCAAATCCGTTTTGCGGTTCTGTCGTGATTGAGTAACAAACATCCAATTGAAATTCATTTATTGTTTGATTGTTTGTGAAATATGTATAAGTTGTTATGATTACTATAAAGGATCGCTGTAACATACCTATAAAGTGTACAATATTTAATGTTGGTTCCATATCTAACCTTAAAATCATTATTCGTCCTAAGAGACGTCCATTATTCATCATGCATTCATATAGTTGTTCATTCACAAAGACAGATTTAAAAATTAAGTAATAGATACATTGATTTCATACAAATTAAATTATTCATTGGTTTCATTAAAATTAAAACTAAATTACGAATTGATTTCATACAAATTAAATTACTCATTGAGACATTAGCATAGCTTATCAATAGGTGGAGTCGCCAGTATTTTTGTCATTAAAAAAAGTCATTGACTGAATAGTAGGCTTTACTTATCAAGAATAGGGATGATGACTAAAAAAAATTTCTTGTCCGTCATGTAGATTATTAAAAAAAATATTGGACACGTATTTTTTCTTTTTTTACGTAATCAAAACATTACGGCGATACATTGAGTTCACATGTGGCATGACGTCACTTCTCACTAGATTTTATACTGAGCCGTGACGCAACGAGCCCCCCACTCCCCAAGTTTAATGTGTTTTATTTAAGTCATTTTTTATTAATATTATAAAGCAAAAAATACGTGTCTAATATTTTTTTATTATCTGATTGACGGACTAAACATTTTTTCTTTTTTTTTTTACCCAGGTATCATTCCTATTCCTTTAATTTGTTTTTAAAACTATCTAAGGTTACACTGTTTTTTACATCCAACCATCCTCACAAACTTTCAGATTTAAAATATTAGTAGGATAGGATAGGAAGTAGGATATAAGGATATAAAATACTACTAAAATATTGTTGAGATTGACATGAATATATATGATACGGATACAATAGCGACATTGTGGAAACATCGAAATTTCTGTGCTAAATCTAAGTTAAATCTGTGTTTCACATTCAAACCTCCCGGAATAAATGATGGTAGAAACCGCATTAAAATGTTTGTTTAAAAATTCTACACAGACAGACACGAAAAGCGACTTTGTGTACACCTACTATCTATATCTATATCTATACTTAATATATAAAGCTGAAGAGTTTGTTTGTTTGTTTGTTTGAACAAGCTAATCTCAGGAACTACTGGTTGGAATAGAAAAATTATTTTGGTGTTGGATAGTACATTTATTGAGAAATATTATAGGCTATATAACATCACGCTACAGCCAAAAGGAGCGGAGCATAAATGAAAAATGTTGCAAAAACGGGAAAAATTATTCCTTTTTGACAGCTTCCGTTGCGTGCGCTGCGTAAACGGTTTAAGTTACGCAAATATCATGTATGATGGAATTGTTCCTCTTAAAATTTTCAAAAAAAAGTCCGCGACAGCATATGTCTACCTTTTAAGATTGAATCACTATAACCTTTTTTATGGTAATCAAATTTGTTCGAAATTAATGCATTATTTGCGAAGGAGTTTTCATACACATGGTATTAATCCTTATCCAAATAAATACGTTATTCATCACAAGTATTTAATTTTGAACAAAGTTGCCCTTACATCATTTAATTTCAATGAATATCTTAGGAGATATAACTGTTTTATAATAACTCCGCACCAAAATAATGATCAACTCTGCGAGGTATGTAGTCTATTCTAAAGCTGAAGAGTTAGTTTTTAGGGTTCCGTACCCAAAGGGTAAAATGGGACCCTATTACTAAAACTCCGCTGTCCGTCTGTCTATCTGTCTGTCCGTCTGTCACCAGGCTGTATCTCATGAACCGTGATAGTTAAACAGTTGAAATTTTCACATATGATGTATTTCTGTTGCCGCTATAACAACAAATACAAAAAAACAGAAAAAATAATATTTAAGGGGGGCTCCCATACAACGGAAATGATTTTTTTGCCGTTTTTTTTGCTCCGCCCGCGTGGTTGTCGGTTATCGAGTAAAAAAGTAGCCTATGTCCTTCTCTATATCCCAGGTCGATCGGTTCAGCGGTTTAGGCGTGAAAACGTAACATACAGACAGACAGACAAAGCTACTTTCACATTTATAATATTAGTATGGACAGCTTTTGCCCGCGGCTCCGCCCGCGTGGATGTAGGTTATCGCGTAAAAAAGTAGCCTATGTCCTTCTCCATATCCCAGGCTATATCTTTGCCAAATTTCATGACGATCGGTTCAGCGGCTTAGGCGTGAAAACGTAACATACAGACAGACAAACAGACAGACAGAGTTACTTTCACATTTATAATATTAGTAAGGATAAGGATTTGTATGGATGGTACGGAACCCTTCGTGCGCGAATCCGACTCGCACTTGGCCGGTTTTTTGTTTTTTGAACGTGCTAATCTCTAGAATGAATGTGGAGGAAAAAAGAAGTTGGATTTGAAAAATATTATTGCATTTTACAGCCCAATTCTTGAGGAAGAATTACATTCCTCTTAACTTGAACACCATTTTTTTTAAATTAAAGTTTATGCGTAAACGAAGTAAAAGCACGGGCAGGCAATCTGTTGCGACGGGGAACAAGAAATTTAGGGCGGACGAAGTCGCGGGCAGAAGCTAGTTTATACATATAGATATGAATATAGAGTTGAGAAGTACCAATCTCGATTAACAACGGAAGCATCGAATATGTTGAACAATATACATATAATACATACCTCGGGCAAACTATCTCCTCAACTCACAAACAAAGAAATCCAAAGCAGGATCAACTCTTCATGGAAAAGGTACTGGTCGGTAATATTTTTTTTTTAAACCCATCTATACCTATCAAGCTAAAAAGGCAAACATTTAACTCGTGCATTCTTCCGGTTATGACGCATGGCTGCCAAACATGGCCTCTTACTTCCGAAAACATAAAAAAGTTAGAAACATGCCAACATAACATGGAGCGTAGCATACTGAACCTGGAGAGAAAAGATAAAGTTATATTGCAACTTGAAAAAAAAACACATAATACAGACGTAACACTCACAATAAAAAAACTAAAATGGCAGTGGGCAGGTCACACAATCAGAAGCAGAATAGAGAATTGGGCCACAGACGTCACTGAATGGTACCCGAGAGAGGGGATGAGGAAACGGGGAAGGCCAGTGCGTAGATGGGAGAATGATCTCAGTTCGTCGATGGCAGGCGCCGCGTGGAGGAGAAAGAGTGAAGTGAACTGGAGAAAAATTGTTTCATTTGTATTGTTCTGGAAACTAGTGGGTAATTGTTATTGGATGCGTATACCTCTTCCAGGTTCCGTACCCAAAGAGTGCCAACGGGACCCTATTACCAAGGTTCCACTGTCCGCCCGTCTGTCCGTCTGTCACAGGACTGTATCTGATAACCATAATAGGTAGACACTTGAACGTGGCAGCCACAGTAGTACACAGAATGTGGGTGTGTGTGTGTGTGTGAGGGAGGGTGTGAGGGTGTGTGTGTGAATGAGTGTGTGTTTTCTTTTCTTTTGTAATGTGTAATCTGATGTACAATAAAGTATATAAATAAATAAATAAATAAAACAACAAATAATAACAATAAAATTAAGTTAAAAATTAAAATAAAATAAACAAGAAACGGGCTAAACAAATATGTAGTGTTAAATATTGTACGGTGTTACGGAACCCTTCGTGTGCGAGCCCGACTCACACTTGGCCGCTTTTTTATTTATCACTAGCTGCACCCCATGATTTCATCCGCATAAGCCTCGACTCCGTGGTATATCGGGGTAAAAAGTATCTTAGGTATTAATCCAAGTTATAAACTACACTATGTGTGCCAAATTTCATCTAAATCCGTTCTGCAGTTTGTCGTGATTTTTTCTCTGAATGTCCTACGTCCATTTGCCGTATTATAGCCATTTTAAACAACTATCCAGGAATGTTGTGATGTGAACATAAGTTCCTTCGGAAAATGCAAGTTGGTACCTACTCAATTAGTTAAACAAATTATTTCCTTGACTTTACCTTCTCCAGATGCTCATATGCGGCTAGATTCACACGACATTGTACTGCACTTTTTTTTGCGGGACAAACGTTACCGAATAAGTAGTGGCGCATATATTGATTATAGACTCGTTCACGCGTCATTTGTACTGCAAAAAACGCAGCTAACCCTAGTAGCATTTTTTGTTGGCATTTAGTTGGGTCACTTACAGAGGTAAGTGGCCCAACTAAATGCCAACAAAAAATGCTACTAGGGAAATACGTTTATCGAATATCCACCGGACTTGTCAAGCAAACCGAATGAACTTTTAACGTATTCGATCTGCAGTAGCGCGTAATATTACACCATCAAACTGCGGCTATTCCTTTTTCATCATCATTTCAGCCAAAAGACGTTCACTGCTAAACATAAGCCTCCCCCAATTGGGGGGTTTGCCATAATCGCCACGCTTGGCAGATGGATTGGCGATCGCAGTATGGTGTTAAAAATGCATAGAGAACGCTGCTGCCCATTCTCTAGTAAGTCCCTTAGTCGCCTTTTACGACACCCACGGGAGGAAATAGGGTAGTGCTATTCTTTACGTCCGGCACCATACGGTATACGTCCGGTACCACACGGTACTCGTTTTTACACGGAGAAAAATTTATTGTGTGAACAGCCCGCAAAAATGTGCGGTGTGAACCCAACCTAACTCTTTTACTTACTGTATAGTATATTACTTCATAATAATATACTAGCAACAATATGCTTCTTTACTAAATAAAAGGGTGTTACTACATGTAGGTTCACATAATATAACCTAAACATGTGTTTATTAGTCCAGTGGATGCTCGTAAAAACTGCGCTGTTACTATAAAATCTTGTAATAAAAGGACCAGGAAAACAAACGTAGTATTTTTTCAAGCTAGTAGAATATTTTTGTTAAATTCGAGATTGGTCCTTTTGTACTAAGTATATAAAGTGTATCTATTTATACACGAAATATTTTAAGAGAAACATCTCTAAGTGATAAAAAAGCCATAGCAGCGAAAGAAATTAATTTATGTACCAATTTTTTTTTTATTTTTACATCCATACTATCCATACTAATATTATAAATGTGAAAGTAACTCTGTCTGTCTGTCTGTCTGTATGTTACGTTTTCACGCCTAAACTGCTGAACCGATCGTCATAAAATTTGGCAGAGATATAGCCTGGGATATGGAGAAGGACATAGGCTACTTTTTAACGCGATAACGGACATCCACGCGGGCGGAGCCGCAGGTAAAAGCTAGTAATTATTTTAATTTTAAAATTGCATAAGACATTTTGCAAAAAAAACCTTTACTTACTTATTCTATGAATGACCCTCATGGACGCGGTGACAGCGGCGGCACGAGCGCGGTGCCTTTTGATAATAATTAATCGTAATATCAAGTAATTTTAAATTATTTAATTTTTAAATAATATACTCTGTGTCGACACCCTTGCGCCATCTCATGTTTCAAGCACGGCTGGCTGTGCTGGCGCTGCTACTGCGGCTGCTGAGACCCTCAAGTGGCGCAAATACTGTAACCTTATGGGTAACTACAGTTTTGAGCCGTTTGGAGTCGAAACGCATGGGGCCAGAGTGCACGTCTTATTTTTAAGTAAATTTCTCGCTGACTGGTCGACACTTCACGTGACCAGAAGGCTGGCTCGTTCTTTGGCCAAAGAATTAGCATTGCCATTCAACGTGCAATGCTGCCAGTCTTCTGGGCACGTTTACGGATGACAGCGATGCGGACGAGTACTTCGACGCCTAAGTGTCCTTTTGTTTTTACACTGAAAAAAATCTTTACTTATACGTAACCAAACTTACGTCAACAAGTAACACAAAAAAGTGACCACATAACTTTATGCAACATGTAACCAAAACCTGTGCTGGCTGTTGTATACCACTTTTATTAAATCAAGTTAACTTTTATAAAGTCTTGTCAAACTTTGATTATTCCTGAAATAGCCGAAGCAGTTAGGCAAAATATTTTTTTCAGTGTATATATTTAGTTTGTTAGTCTTTTCATTTAGTACCTAGTGTAAATAGTTAGTTGCGACATCTATATATATCTAAATAAAATATACACAGATTTAAAAAATATATCTTCTTTACCACCTATAGGTGTATCTCTTAAAATATTTCTTGTTTGAATAGATACACCTTATAAAATGGACTTACATACGGACATACATAGAAAAGTTGAAAGGACGTCGTTTGGCATGGTATGGGCATGTGACGAGGACAGTGATGAAGATAAATGCGGATGGATGGAGAGGGAGAGGAAGGCCCAAACAAATATGGATGGTTTGTGTGAAGAATGATATGAAAGAGAAGGGAGTGAATGATAGAGTGACGGTTGACAGGGGGGAATGGAAAAAGAAAACGTGTAGCGCCGACCCCAAGTAACATGGGACAAGGGCAGGAAGATGATGATACAGACATACATACTTTGATCCGTGGAAATTATATACAAACTAAGTAGCTTCTGCCAGCGACATCCGCGTGAAATATTCCCTATAAAACATAAACATACATACATAAACTCACGCCTTATTCCCATGGGGGTAAACCGAAAGTATAGAACGTTACCCGCTACGCTCCTAACATACTCCTTTTGCTTCGTTTACGTTCATACATCTGGTCATACACGCACGCCAGTTGCGAGTACTACGAACTTATCTACCATTGAATTTGGTTCTGCATTTTCCTATAGTGAGGTAATTTTAGTATTCGTAAACTTTGTCAGTTTCCATTAACGTATACTCTTTTCGTTACTGATCTGTAATTATATCATGCAAATCACATGATAGCACATAAAGGAGTGTGATGTGCTACTCTTCTTCTCCTTGTGTTCCTTTTTTTTGAGAGCCTGATGTCTCTCAGCTCTCAGCTCTCAGAAAAGAAATCCTCCCTAAAAAGTCATTCAATGCAGTCTCTGTGGCCGAAATCGGCTGGAAGACATCATCATCATTATCTATAATGTTCTTAATCATCATCTGTCAGCCTTTTCCCAACTATGTTAGGGTCAGCGTCCAGTCTAAATGGATGCAGCTGCCTATCTGACCTCCACAACCCAGTTATTGATCTATATTCTGTGGCATGGACATGTGATGTTGGAGCGTCGGGTTTGATTGTAATATTTAATGTTAAATTATTATCATTATCATTTTTCATTATCATTATTAGGTTTTCATTTACTTTTGTATTTTTATAGTTTATATTATTTACTAGCTTTTGCCCGCGGCTTCGCCCGCGTGAATGTCGGTTATCGCATGAAAAAGTATTCTATGTCCTTCTCCATATCCCAGGCTATATCTCAAAATTCTAACTTAATATTAATTTTAATGTGATTCACTATGTGAATAGAAACCGAAACAAATGATTTAATATAATAAAAGTACTTAAGTTCTGAACAAACACAAAATCAAAATACGAAATTTCTCTCAAATTCTTACAGCAATCGATTGTACCAAATTACAACACGAAATAAAAATGCGACACAAATAATAATTTTAAAATAATTCACGTAAGTACCAACAATGTGAAAACAAAACGAAATCCTCCGAAATGTCGCATGATACACCGTTAGTTCTGAGAAAACGTTCGAAATGGCTAATGAACACCATTGGTGCATATTTTTTCTGAGGGTCGCGTTCGCAATTGGACGAAATATTTGACATTTATTTTGTACTTACAACACGATCCGTCTGTAGAATTCGATTAATCGACTAATACTTGACCTGTTGACATTTTAGCGGCAACACCACTAAACGACCAAAAAAAAAAGAAAACAAAATACGTCTGTACCTACTCTGTGGTCGTGTGGCGGTGTGGTGCGATGCTTATTGTAAACATTCATCAAGGTTTAATCTTAGAAGAATCTTTTACAGAATTACTCAAACTCAAATCATTTATTTCAATTAAACCATTTACAGGCACTTTTGAATTGTCAAGGAGTCGGTCAGTAAGAAAAATTTTACTGAGAAATAAGTTTAGATTTCGTATTGAATGTTAGTTAATCGAAAAGTGATAAATATGTCAGTGATAAAGTGACGAAATTTTTGTAATGCACAAATTTTTCGTCATATGGCCGCCGTGTTTAGTAATGTTTTTTAACCGACTTCAAAAAGGAGGAGGTTATCAATTCGGATGTTTATATTTTTTTTTTTTATGTATGGTCGGGCATAACTCCGTCGTTTATGAACCGATTTGGAAAATTCTCTTTTTGTTTAAAAGGATATACTTCCGGATAGGTCCCATTTTTTTCAAAATTCTGTTCTGATGATGGGATCCATGAGGAATTGAGGGAACTCCTCAAATTTTATAGGCATTTATATAGCGATTTTTATATTTTCATCAACAAATCAAGCATTTGCATTCAGAAAGTATCATTTGGTGAACCGGAACTGATGAAGAAGACCACAGATGGCCAACGAAACTCGTCAATGATACGTATTTCACAGGTAGCGATATCTCGATTAAGATAGTTAAGCGACTATGGTGAAGCAAATTTAAATAAATGCTGATCAAAATGGTACCATCAAACTGATCTGATGATGAAGCCGGAAGGTAGGCAATGGAACACCGTAATAAAACAATGTATCCTAGCCGTGTTTGGGCTTATTGGATTTGTCATGAGATGCACTCTGGCTATAAATGATGTTTAACCGACTTAAAAAAAAAGAGGAGGTTCTCAATTCGTGTATATGTATAAGGTGTTAAAAAATTTACTCTAAAAACTAAGAGGTGCTTTAGACCATTCAATCTGCCTAGCCTTTTCCCAACTATGTTAGGGTTGGCTTCCAGTCTAACCGAATGCAGCTGAATACCAGTACTTTACATGGAGCTACTGCCTATCTGACCTCCACAACCCAGTAACTGGGTAACACAATACCCCTGGGCAATGAGCCCCTGGGTAAGACTGGCTGTCAGACTTTTGGGCTTCTGACGACCCGTAACGACTGTCAAAGATCCACGAATAACAGCCGAGACCAACGGCTTAACGTGCTTTCCGAGGCACGGAGGAGTCTCGGTATGTAAAGATGGTCACCCATCCACGGACCAACCGCGGCAAGCGTAGCTTAACCTGACGGATCGACCCGTGCGGCTGTTATTACTTAGCCACGAGCTCCTCAGAGGTGCTTTACACCATCGAACTGAATAACTTTTACTATGGGACCAGTTTGAAATCGCGAAAAAATAAACAGCTGTACCATACGGTTTAGAACACTAGGTAAACATTACTATGGAACAGCTTTTTTATTAATTAATTTAATTTAGCTGGTATTTAATGCACTCGGTATATGTTCATGATGTTATAAGATTTCCTGTCACTATTGTGGTATACGAATTGGTGTGGGTTAGGTACCACAACTAAAAAGTGAAAAATAAAAAACTTTTTACAAAAAAAAAAAACCGACTTCAAAAAAAAAAAACAAAAACTTGAAAAATAACTTAAATTTTGGAAGTCGGTGGCAAAAAACGAAAAACCGGAACCAAAGACACCGACTTCCAAAATTTAAGTTATTTTTCAATTTTTTGTTTTTTTTTTTGAAGTCGGTTTTTTTTTTTGTAAAAAGTTTTTTATGATAAAATATTCTTGTATAATGTTTGAAATTCACATAAGTAGCTAGCTTATTAATCTACGAACATAATTTGGCTAATTGCTACTGATATTATAGCGTATTGTTATATATTGTACTCGTATCGTAATCGTATTTCCAATAGAGCCATTTATAATCTACATCGCCGCGAATCTCTTAGAGAACTATTTAAAACGATTAATATAATGACGGTACCTTGCCAATTCATTTATGAAAATATTATGTATGTAAGAAAAAATCTACATATTTTTAATAAAATCAGTGATAGGCATAATTTTAATACTAGAAATAAAGATAAAATAGATCAACCATTTTTCAGATTATCTAAGGTACATACATCTTTTATGGGGTATTGTGTTAAATGTTACAATAAAATACCTTCTGATATATTACAATTAAATGAAAGAAAATTTAAAACTCATATTAAAAGTACACTTTGTAAACAAGCATATTACAAATTAGAGGATTATATCCAAGATAAGAATGCTTGGAAACATGCTGGTCCTGCTCCATAGGACAATTTAGAGTCTAGACAAAATCAAACTGGTTGCTAATTTAACTGTCATAATTTTTATGATATTAATTTTATTTTCTGTGATTAATATTTTAACTCACACACTGACTTATTATATGTTGTTTTTATTTTTTATTTTTTTGGGAAATCATATACAATGTTTGTAAATATGTGAGCACCATGTACCTATCGCATTTATTAATTTTTCTGTTATTACTTCACTTTTCATTCTTTTTACCAATTGTGGTAAGTAATTTTGATGAATTTTTTTATATTTTTTGTTTTTTTATTCTAGGTACATAGTCTTCACCTATAAATATTAATTAATGTATACAAACTATTGTTAACATTTTAAAAGAGTAAGTATGGAGTTTCTTGCCCATTCTTCTCCATACATAACTACATTTTGGAAGGCGCAACTAGAATCAATTAACTATTCATGTAATTTTTGACGTTCAAAAGTGCATCTTCGTGCCTATTTGAAATAAATTATTTGACTTTGACTTTGACTTTGAATACGATTACGATATGAGTCAAATTCGGCAAACAAATACTTACAAAAGACAATAAAATGGATGTAGTATGTTATCCTTAAGAGATAGACATATGCCATCTGGACTTTTTTGAAGACCTTTATAAGATACATAACTGCACCATACATTATTTTGTTATATCTCAAAGGGTTTAGACATCGTTTTCGTTGAAAGCTCCCAGACGGCTTATTTTTTTCCGACACCTCCAACAAATATCGTTAATTTATACAAAAATGCATACAAAAACTTAACAAATTATATCCTAGCCTTCCTCGAGAACCACGCTATCCATTGGTGAAAACAGCATGAGAATCGGTGCAGTAGTTTTTGAGTTTATCGCGACCAGACAGACAGACAGACGCGGCGGAGGACTTTGTTTTATAATATGTAGTGACTATTGTACTACGAAAACTGGTTTATTCTCTGCATTCTTAAGAAAATTGTACCTTTTTTTTTCGCCATTTTATGTGAATTACCATTAATGGGGGTACGGGTGGTGGGTACAGCGGGAATACACCCGAAAACTGCCCTTACTGCTACAACGTAAAGGTGCTCTCAATGTCAAAATGTTACCACTTATGTTCAGTTCAGTGTGGGTACCTACAACGAATAACAAGATTTCATATTTAAGGGTCCGTGCATGAAAAAACTCTTTTGTCAATTTCTTATCTAATTGTGAGAAAACTTGAAATAATCGAAACATTAAGTCTGTATAACTATAAAAGTACAGTTTTCATGGTGCTAAACCATTCGTGTCAATCACAGCAGCTGTTAATAGTTTCATAATTTTTGTGCTCTCCAAAATATAGTTTATTTCGCCGTTGATTTACTTAATGAAGATACTCGTATTGTATAATCATTAAATAAAATTATGATTATATTTTAAGGATAGCTGAAGACTAATTTTTCATTTTTAAATTTCTTGATATGATTTGCTAAATAATAGGAAAAATATATTACTGACGGGGTTTAAAACAAAAAAAAAAGTTTTTTAAATATTACTTTTCTACTATATTTTGTATGGAAGTTGAAAAAATTTGATCCGCCACATGCAAGTAGACCATATAATGCTGTTGATGGTATTTTTTAATGTTCAAAATCAAAAGAAGTTTCTTGTAGAATGATGATCAAATGTCAGTCTCGCGTCATTTTTCGGAAAACTTGTTACCAATATTAGTGATTACTGTATTACCGTGAATACTTAATTTATTTGAAAAATCCCTTTCAGCCACATGCAAAACAAAGAACACTACTTTTCAAATCATAAATAATTTTGTTTAAATTATTTTTCCTTTTCTCACCTACAATGAACAAAATTGACCAAACTCAGTCAATTTCGTGCACGGCCCCTTTAAACGAAACTATTCCTACATATATTTGAAACAACCTCACACGAAGAGTCTACCTAGGGAATATAATCTATGTCCCAAGTTACTAAAACCCACATTCACTTACTACTTAGAGAACGAAACAATAGATTCATTTAGACCCCAGAGGTACGAGTTTACCTTGAACATGTAAGGTGTATAACGGTATACGTGTTATATATTGCAAGGTATACCTGAATTAATCAGACCCTACACGATTAGATTAACAGGGTACCGGAGGAAAAGGTGTTTTATACCGTTGTTGGTTATTTAATTATCAAGACACACTTTTATTTCTTGTAATGTTGTGTGAATATGTTTATAAAAGAGAGTTTTTTGGTTTCATTTTGGGATTTTAGGTAGACTTTATAGATTTTTGTGTTATGCTTTAAGGCTTCCGCAAACAGGCGTGGCACGGAAGCGTGACGCGAATCTAGTATAGGGTTACCATAGAAGCTTAAGTACTGACCTGGACATTAGCAATAAGTGACTGAAAATATCCAAGAAAAGAAAATACTATTTAATTTTTCAATCATATAAAAAATATGAAAAAAGGGTCTGTTTTGCAGCCATGAGATTGATTTAGCATTACGAAAAGGGGTAACTTTGTGATTTTTTTCTATCGAGAAAAGTTAATCTAATCGTGTTAATCTAATGTGCCAGATCCTTAAATAACACATATATTTTTTTCAGATTTTTATACCACTGTTTTTTAGGTTTCCCATGGATTCTAAAAAACTAGTAATCGCGGTCTCTGTCGGATCATATCGCCTTAAATTGAATTACCGGGACATTTTGTAGATTAACCGGGACGACCGGGACAGAAGTTCTAGACCGGTGACATGTTCCGGTGTATTGGGACGGATGGCAACTCTAATCTAGTAGAACAATTCCTATGAAAACTTCATGGGAATTGTTCTACTAGAATTGCGACGCACTGTCGCGTCGTGCTTGTCTGAGAGACTTTAATTTGCGTAGCATACTCAAAACCCTCATGCTATTCATCATTATTGCTCTTCATTGTTGTCAATTCAACGATATTCACTTCGTTATTTACGTTGTGGAGCAGGTGAATTTTTCTAACATTATTATGACGTAACAATCAGATATATTAACCGTAACCGGCGCGATAAATATAAGAACAGATTGTGTGTGAAACCATCTAATACAGCACTAATGCGTAAAAGTGTTTTCTGTATGGCCACCACGTATATTTAACCACCTTCCACGGGCACTCAGAGATACAACTATTACAAACTTATTTAAAAAAAACTAAAAGAGTATTTAGCAGCCAAACGTTTCTATAGTATTCCTGAGTTTCTAATGGAGAAAACATACGAGTACAAATTCTAATGTAAATTCTAATGTGGGGGCGAAGTATTTTTTTCTGTTGACTGTTGTTAGTATTGTATCATAATTTGACATTTGAATTAATTTTGACTATGATAATTTGTTCTTCTACTTATCTAATTTAATTGATGTTTGAATTGCATGCAAATGTATTTATTGTAATCGTTAACAAATGAATTTCAATTGATTGTATTTTTTTTTAATATGTTTAATAAATAATAGTTGCAATTAATTAAATAATTGATCGAATGTTATTATAATACATATTTGTACACCGTAAAGGTAAAACATGACTGTGATCCTATATGCAATGTACTTAACATCTTGCATGCTTTGTGTGTGCATACTCATGTTTCTGACAAATAAATGAACTCTGAACTCTGAACTCTGTAATTATGTTTGAAAGCTTACGAATTCCTCCAAAACCCTTTGAATTGTGTGATAGACAGTGGTGTTACGTAATTGCGGTACTGGAGAGAGTTATGTTTAGAGGTGGATTTTATAATGTCGAATTAATTCGAGCAAGGGTAATTATTTTAATAGATAGATTATCAAAAAAATTACCTATATAATGAGGATTTTCATGAAAATTCACGCCATCAGTTAGCGCCGGTTTAACATGAGGTCTTCCATTTCGGCAATGAATGTAATATGATGACATTCATCATTCATTTCATTCATCATGCAGTCACGACTAAAGAAAATATATGCGCTTTGACACTTTTGACAGCTGCCCGAACTTGACGTCTCAGTGCTGCCACCTAGTGAACGACATTTCAGAAAACCCTTATTAAATACCAAATGAATAAAGATGTAAGATTCGAATTGAAAAGTCTGTGAAGTAATAAAACATTCTGGATGGATAGAAATCCTCTAATTTTATACAGTTTTTCTCAGTCTGCAATTTATAGTTCGCCTTTAGTTCTTCCGGATTTTGTTTCCAAGAAAATGCTGGACAAATAGAATTTATGAAGCTGAATTAATTTGTACTTTTAGATTTAAATCCAAAATTTATTATACTTTAAAAATACTAAACGTATCATCATCATCATTTCAGCCGAAAGACGTCCACTGCTGGACATAGGCCTCCCCCACGCACCACCACTAGGGGCCACTCGAAACCAGAAGACAATCCTTGAAATAAATGGTCGCAAGGAAAACATCATTTAATTTTTCCGTCACGAACCATATTTCATTTACAACGACAACACACGAAAAAAAAAGTCGTTCAAACCAAATGTTCACTTCTAGTTTAATAGATTTTACACTTGAGGGGGTGATGGAAACCAATTTCTGAAGACCCCCGACTAAGTTCACATCTGTCTTCTTTATTAGGACTTATCTTTGGCCCAGAGGGGGGGAATAGTTCCAAGTTATAGTGGCCGTGTTTAATAACGATCAGGAGGTCTTGTCAAGCAGTCTCTGAGTATAATGGACGAAGTTGGACAAAACTTATACCATCAATAACTGATGGCATAACTTCGTGGGAAGATTTTTACTTATTATAGAGGGTAAGGACGTGACGGCTTCGTATTTCTTTTCCATAATCTGTATTAATAATAGATGAGCACATCAGGAGTTAAGGGATATCCGTTACGACATAAAAAGGTAATGAATAAATTCGCGATGAAATATTTTGTTTTCTGATTTCTTCGAAATGTAAATGTGCTGTATCACTCGTCACATACATAAAATATTTGCTAAAGCAGTGGATTTTTGCTGTTATAGAGGCAAAAATGGAATTCATACACTGAAAAAAAAATGCACTCCAATCAAGTGACCTTTTAGCTTGATTGACGATATCTTGTTTAGATTAATCAAAATCTTAGTTAAGTTGATCATCACGACATGATTGCAGCAATACTAGTTCAAATGATTGAACGCTCAAACAAGTTTCTCGATTACCCTTAAGCATGACATCATTGTAGAAGAGTTAAAAAAGAGACAAGTTAAAAAAATGTTAACTGTAACAAAGTAAGTTAGTTGTGTCAATGAAGCATTTTGATTACTTCAATCAAGATTATTGAAACTTTAATCTAATAATCTTGGTTGGAGAAACTATGTTTTGACTTGATTCCTTCAAATAGGTTTTGTGATAACTCCAATCAAGATCACATTTCAAATCTCAATCAAATAAAAGTAGTAGCTGTGATCATTGTGCTTGATAGGCTCAGATGCAAACAAGTTACTTAGTCAATCTAAACAAAATCTTGATTGTGGCAACTACTTTTTTTTTCAGTGTACATATATTATCTGGTATACACGGCTGCATATCAAGCTATAAATTTCCAGTATACGCTGATGTCTCATTATATGGAAATCCTATACAATGCGAGACCAGCGTAAACTAGTTTGTATAACTTGATACGAGTATGTAGCCGTGTGGACAAACAATGATTTTTTTAAGCAGAAAATACATTAAGAGGTAAACATGACGCAAAGAAAGAATACAAACACAAAAAAGAACGTGTTGGGGGAACATATGCATCACACCACGCAAAACGGCCATCGTTCAGCATAATACTGCGACCATATGCGAAACAGAACCACAGCGCTGGTTTTGTAGCGACAGCCGGCATTGACGTGACGACGTCGGCGTCGACCGGTGCAGCATACAATGAGATATTTGTTTGGTCAATAAACAAGTGTTGTATTCATAGATTTAGAAATTCATCCTGAAGTAGTATTTCTTATTTTCAAAGAAACATTCAGGAATTGCCAAAAAAGTGAAACGATATTATGTTCAAATATAAAGTCATAATCAAATCATTTATTTCAAATAGGCACATAAAAGGCACTTTTGAACGTCAAAATTTACAACAATAATTGAGTCTAGTTACCCTTTCCAAAAGGTAGTTACGTATGGAGAAGAATGGGCAAGAAACTCCATACTTACTCTTTTAAAATGTTAACAATATTTGTATACATTAACTATTAATTATATGTGAAGACGATGCACTTACCTAGAATGAAATTACTATACTACAATAGGTAATAGTACATTACTTACCAAGGGCTGTAAAAGAAAGAAAGCCCGAAATCGTAGGTATTTGTGACCCGATCGAGAATAAGCGATAGAGGGCTTTCTTTTTTACTGCCCGTGGTGAGTACACAATTTTACGTCTTCTTTCACAGTGCGAGTTTACTGTACGCGTAGCGTGCGGTAAAACTCACATTATGGCCAGGTGTGACGTAAAAATAATGAAAAGTGAAGCAATGCCAGACAAATTGATTATGCGTTAGATACATGGTGCTCACATATTTACAAACATTGTAAAAGTAGATGATTTCCCTAAAATTTTAACAATTAATAACCTATGTCAGTGTTTGAGTTGAAGTATATTAATCACAAAAAATAAAATAAAAGTCATAAAATATATAAATTATAGAATTAAATTAGCAACCAGTTTGATTTTGTCTAGATTCAAAATAAATTGTTCTATGGAGTAGGACCAGCATGTTTCCAAGCATTCCTATCTTGGATATAATCCTCTGATTTGTAATATTCTAGTTTACAAAGTGTGCTTTTAATATAAGTTTTAAATTTTCTTTCATTTAATTGTAATATAGGAAGGAGACATCGTAATCTCCTTAGCTTCTTCTTCTTCTTAGCTAGATACAGCTAAATATTAGGATTTTACATGGAACGACTCCCTATCTGATCTCCAGAACCCAGTTACTGGATAACACTAAGACTGGTTGTCAGACTTTCTGGCTTTTGACTTCACGTAACGACTGTCAAAGGTACACAAGGTAAGGACAGCCGGGACCAACGCAACGGTTTGACGTGCTTTTCGAGGCACGGAGGGGTCTCGGTATGAAATAGATGGTCACCCAATTAAGGACCGACTCCTATTAAAAAAAAAATATATTTATATATTTTTTTTAATTATATATATTGATTTTTTACATTCTCACATTCACAAAATAGAATATAATAATAGCCTAGGGCTAGGTAGACTTGTTGACTATTTCAAAAGGCTTACACCATCCTCCCGTACCTATTAAAACTGTTATTTGAAAATAATGTATGTATTTATAATATTAGTTAGGATTACGCTATGATATGCTATATGTCTTATTAGTATTTTCCGATCCCAAAAGTAGTCACAGTAGATAATTAATCTCTTCCATGCATACTGTTTTCCACCATTTATGCGGTGTAGGTACAACACTCTCTCACTCCCACGCTTACTCACACCTACTACTCACGTACACATTCACCTCCACACCATCTTCTACTCACATAACACACATCCCAGCGCGTGTTTGACTATCATAAAAAAATAAAAAAACTGTGTTTTTATTTCATTCCTTTGTTTTTATTTTCTTTTAGTTCTATAAGTTTACATAATCTTGAACTGGCTCAATAACTTAATAAAAATTTGTATAACCTGGGGAGGGGCGGAGCATCCTAACACAAGCAAACTAATTGCTTAAACGGATTCTCCCTGTTGTAACGAGAATAAGTTATCTAAGATGATGCAATAAACATTTTATTTTATTTTATTTTATTTATTTATTTATTTTATTTTTAATGTAAAAGCCAATTATTTTTTAAAGAGTTACCGTGATGTTTTTTGCCGGCTTTTCTCCATAGGAAACGACCAATTGGAACCTGCACCTAGGTTCTAACGTTTCATAAGTGCCCATGTAGGTTTATGTGAAATAAAATATTTTGTTTTGATTTGAGTTAGTCCCAAAATCAAGTGTGTCATCTATCACATTTATCGTATCAGCTCTGTCCAAACTGTCAATATTAATATCAGGATAGTGCATAAATGGAACAGTAATGTTAGCAGCCACACTGTGACCCACATACCCGTTTACTACTTAAGTGGGCACACAAACTAACTTGTTCGCTAAACTGTGGGCAGTTGCTTGTAGTATCCAGTCTAAATCAATTTGATTTTGCAGTTTCCTTTAGTGAGGTAATTTTAGGATTCGTGAACTTTGACAGTTTCCATTAACGTATACCGTTTTTGTTGTAACTGTATCTATATATACTATAATATTATACAGCTGAATCGTTGTTTGTTTGGTTGCACGCGCTAATCTCAGGAACTAATGGTTCAGATTGAAAAAAAAAAAAAGGGGCAGTCTTTGAGGATTGCCGATGGAAGTGAAAACTAAGTACATATATACACAGTATACATATAGCTCTTGGAAAGCGGAACTACGTAACCCTTCATTGTGCGTGGTCCGACACGCACTTAGCCGGTTTTTTATTGTTGTATTTCCTGTGCGTTTTCCAAATAATATAGTTTTCTTTCTTTTAATGTTAGTAAATAATTTCAATTTAGCATACAATATTATAATCTAGTAAAACAAAGCAGAATACTGCTTTGTTTATTAGATTGTAATATTGTATAGGATACTCGATTAGAACATTGTATGTCAACGATGATTACGACATTAGTGAAACAATTAAAGTCATTAACTGGAACAATCATGTAACATGAGGTACGATGAATGAAATAGGAAATACGATGATTTGCTGTTATCATTATGTACAATAGACTACATTATCAGAATACAAAATAGCCCTATAGTCTTTAAAATATGTGCCAACCACACATTAAAAAAAAAATATCCCAGATGTTTTTGACAACGGCAGAGAAACGACTGAATATAATATAATATTTTTTCCTCGTTCCATATGGATATGTCAATCCCATCGAAACTTCCTGTGGGATTTTGTTATTGTTTTACCTGCCTCAATGCTTTCCAATGTTTTTCTTCGAAAATCCAATTGACTGAGTTAACAATAAATTGATTCAAAGGAGCATTGTTTGCTAAATTAAAATTCTCTGATTTCACAATCGCTATAGTTACACTTGTACAGTAGCGTTGGAAGGACTCCCACAAGATGGAACGATGACCTTGTGAAGGCCGCTGGAATCCGCTGGATGCGGGAAGCACAGCACTGTCGAAGTGGCGGTGCTTGGGGAAGGCCTGGCCTGAAGAATGGGCAGCAGCGTTCTCTATGCATTTTTAGCACCATACTGTGATCGCCAACCCGCCTGCCTATCGTGGCGATTATGGATTTGGGGGAGGCTTATGTCCAGCAATGGACATCTTTCGGCTGAAATGATGATGATGATGATAATGATACATATTAATCACTCCGACGAAATGGTACAATAAACTCTTGCTTTTTTTTTTTAATTAATTGTACCGCCCTTGCACGTAAAGTAAGGATACATTTTTTTTTCACGTCTATCCCATGATATGGGATATCGTTGGATAGACCGTTCAAAAATATTGTGGGTCCGTGAAAACAATTTTTCACTGCAGGGATCCGTTTGCGTAATATTAGCTTTGAACTGCTAATAAACCCTGTCAGATAAATAGTTGTTTTTAGATTATCTGAAAAAAATCACGGAGTAGTAATGAAAGTAATAATGAAGTGAGAAAACGAAAATTTTCACAGCTAAGTAAGCTTAACAAGTTCACGAGTGATAGTCGACCAACTTATATTTGGGGTTGAATTGTATGGAAGAACATGTTTTCCAACTACAATGTAAAGTTTTTCTTGGGATTAATTCATCCCAACTACGGAAACCTTCATTATAATAAATAAACATTTTGTTTCTCTTTCTTATTGTTGAACGTGATCCATCACGTTTTTTATGCTTCGTATATTTACTGCTATAATAAAATAAAAAAATATTAGCTGCAACAATAACAAAAAACAAACAAAAAAAAAACACTAAAAAGTGAAAAATAACTTTAATTTCGGAAGTCGGTGTCCTTGGTTCTGTATTTTCGTTTTTTGCCACCGACTTCCGAAATTAAAGTTATTTTTCACTTATAGTGTTTTATTATTTTGGGAAGTCGATTGTTTTTTTGTTAAAAAGTTTTTTATTTTTCACCTTTTAGTTATGGTACCTACCCCACAACAATTCGATTATCACTACTTGCTATACCACACAAACAACAGTGACATAAGATAAACGAAGTGGATTAAATACGTATTATCGAAGCTAACTCAAAAACTACCCAAGCAAAGTTTATAAAAATCGGTTAATATTCATTTATAGCCCGAGTGCACCTCATGAAAATTCCAATAAGCCCAAACATGGCTAGGACACATTGTTTTATTACGGAGTTCTGGTGCATACCTTCCGGCTCCATCTTCAGATCAGTTCGATGTACCATTTTCATCGGAATTATTTATTAAAATTTGCTTCAAGAAATAAAATTATAAAACATTATTATTATTTTAAATTTGATCCCATCATCAGAACTTGATTCTGATAAAAATGGGACCAATCTAGAAGTACACTTTAAAAAAGAAAAAAAACAATTCGGTATATAAACGACGGAGTTCTGAGATAACAAACATTATATAAAAAAAACAATACGAATTGAGAACCTCCTCCTTTTTAACCGAGTTTCCCCGAAAAACAATCGACGAAATGAAATTATGCGTAACAGGTCATCTCACGCCGCAATTTCTGTGTCCTTAGGCTTCCCGTAAACCCGAGATATTCTCCAGAAGCAACTTTGTACCAACGATCCACCGACCTCAATATATCAGTGCATTTCTTTCCTAACTGAACGCTAACCCTCGTTACCTTATCTTCGAGAGGAAATACAAAAGTCTTCGTGAATAATAAAGAAGGAAATAAAAGTTTTCGCCTTCGGTTCGTATTTGAGAACTTGCGAATGAATATGTAATGCTCTGTTCATGATTAGTGTTTGAAGAAGTTTTATTAGTAATATATTGGGTTTGTTGCTAAGTTTTATGGCGGTATTAAAAGCTGTGGTAAAACTATAAGAATACAGAATAACATGTCTGAATTGAGCATGAAAATAAGATTAATATTTTATATCTACTCTGCTCTTTACAATAGCAAAAAATTATTCAAGAGTAGATTTTACACCGACTTCGTTAAGCATATGATTATTATATAAGGTATATCTTAGTTTATGTAACACCTATAAGTGGTAAAGAAGGCATATAATGGTACATTATGGTACAAGTGTGTAATGTTGGTGATTACCGCTGAGGCACCATTGATACCCGAGCCGTTAGGTGAGGGTCTTAAGAGAGCCGAGGACGGTAATCATCAATACACACGTGTATCATACGACGTTTTTCAACACACTTGTGACGAAAAGAATAATAAAAATCGTTTTTTCCTTAGAGTTTTCAGGTAGTAATTTCCATAACGTTAAGGGCTTCACATTTTATATCGGGCGGTGTACAACATAAATCATTTTCTTCATAACTAGTACTTCTAGACATTTTAATTAATAAATAACTTTAATTTCAACAGTGAAAACGAGTTGTGAAAAATTTTTCGCTATGGCGGGAAAAATTAATCAGTTTTCCTATGCGCGCGCATCTAACAATGGCGATCGGCCATAGACTAAAGAAATGAGGTTTCTTTTTTTTGGCTTTCCGCGGATAGCGTTTTAGCCACGTACAAAATGGGGAATTTAAAGTTTTCTTTATTACAGAGAAAATAAAAGTTATATTTGAGTGAAAGTTTTATTTATTAAACACGTACAAATTGAAATTATCTATTTAAATACGAAGTTGCATAAAATGAGCATGCGATAGGTACATTAATTTATTTGTTCTATTGAACACGATCTTTTTTGTATCGAAACTTTTTTAAGAACAAAGCAACTCAACCAATAACATAAAAAAAATAAACTCTATAAATCACTTGTGAATAATAGCAATGAAAAAGTCACAGTTTGATTACAGGTGTCATTATGTGCCTAATTGCGGTGAAATTAGAGCCACTTTATAAGCAATTGAGCAAGTGTGTTGAAAATGTTTTGTTGTTTTAAGTAAAATCATCTTTAGGCGCGTTGAGCACTTTTTGGGTGAACAAAAATCAAGGAAATCGCGTCATCGTCACCGAACTATTTAGTTACTTAGTTTTTACTTCTATCGGCAGTCCTAAAAGACTGCCCCACATAAAAAAAAAAATCAATGTATAATATTTATCAAATTAAATATTTTAAAATTATTTGACACATAAATGATGAGTCATTATCAAAAGGTACCGTCCTCGCGTCGCCGCCATAGTCGCCGCGGGTCATTCATAGAATGAGTACCTACGTAGAGGTTTTATGCAAAATGTCTCAAACAATTTTAAAATTATAATAATTACGTTAAAAAAACTCAATAATAAAAAATAAAAAATCGTTCTCATTCTCTCACCTCTTTGTGGCTTCTTTCCCACCTATAAACGTTTGTCTTAAAACATTTCGTTTGTGAATAAATAGACCTTATATATAAAATGTGTTAGTATTCTGGGTGATGATCATGTTTAACTATCATTGTTGTGTTGCTCCACTGTGTGCGCGCTTGTGTTTTTTTAATTGTTTTTATTTCGCGTGCGTGTCCCAAATAAAATATTTTTCTTTCATCCATTTTTTTATTCTGATATACATACATTATTGGCATACATATATCAAACCTTGCGGCATCAAATTCTAAATGATTCCATAGTGTTATTATTCGAGGTTATAATTTAACTTCCTTTTACATTTCCAAGCAAATACTTATTTTGTATCCACAGGGATAATTTGATTCGTATGAAAATTTTGAAGTTAAATAAAATGTTCTAGTTTTTCAACTTAAAAAAGGCTCTCAAAGAAAGACTTATGAATTAACAGGCCTACTTTTGACTAATTCAACTTCCAACCTCAATCACTTAACAACACTGGAAGGACCAGGACCAAGGACCAAAAAAATGGCAACTAAATTAATAACGGGTACGCACTTCAGAAAGGTCAAATGATTTCATAAGATCAAAACTTGGATAACAAGAGCTGATCACTCGAATGGCTGTTGAGAAAAGTTTTTTCATTAGCTACTTAACTTGGCGAAGTCAGGATATTGTATGATTCACAGTAATTGGTTTTTCTTGTAATCTATACGAATAAGATCGTAAAAGTCAATGATGAGACGCAGGATTCGGGGTCCTGATGTACCTACCTACTAATTCACATACTTAGGCCGTATTTTAGATGTTCTATCGAATTATAAAGTTCAGTCTTTAGATTATTCTGCTTTTAGTCTGAAATTGGTATGCGAGAAGCTTTAACCGTTTATGTAGGGAATAACAATTGCTATTAGTTCGGCTAGTATTTAATTTATTACTAAAGTAGGGTGATTTATTTTATTTTAAGGTGACGATAACCGACTTTTAATGATTTTATACTGAAGATCACGTCTAAATGAGTAGTGTTAATGATTTGGAAAAAAAAATATATTAAATGAGAGCATTTTCTTAATAACCTAATATATGAATATTTTAGATTATGTTTATATTACACAGTGAAATTAATTTGTAAAATTATGTCTAACGCGGATAAAAACTGAGAGATTCACGCAAAATGTACCAAGCGTATTTTTTTAAAACCTTAACTTTTTTAAAGATAATTTAATTATTGATCTTTGAGTATACGTGTTATATTAAAATACCACTTGTTTTATGTATTATAAATTAATAATGCCTCTTATTTGGGACAGCGCCCCTGGATGTCGCGAGTCCTATTATTGGCTGGACGCACGACGTGTTGCGTGATCCCAGTACCTACGCAAGCTAACCACTTAAGGTCACTGGCATATATCTGGGCCCAAAGAGTCAGTTTCTCTCCGAAGTCTTCCAACAGGCACCTAGATTTAAAAAAAATGAGCATTAATAAAATGATATTTATTAATGCTCATTTTTAAAAAATCTAGGTGCCTGTTGGAAGACTTTGTAAAGGTACCATTATTTTATTTTGTCAACATATATTGTGTTTTCCTTATACGTAGGCGGAACTATGTTTATTGTTACCATTTTTAGCCGAGCACTTACTGTAACATTCGCCTTGGAATGGTGCCATAAAAAACTGCTATACAATTCATGAGCAGGTAAATCCCTTGTCGTGAACCTATTAGCGATACAGCTGAAAAGAAATCCTTCAAAACAAAAGATTTTCTAAATAAAAATTTCAAGCATCTCTCGAACGAAAATTACAACATTCTTAAGAGAATACCTATAGTAAATTCTCGTGGAAACTGTTCGGTTTTATCATGTGGGGGCGAACGTTCAAATATGTCGGCGTATCGACATTATAAGGGCAAAAGGGTTGTACCAAACGAACCCACATTTGTTAACAGGAACTTACTAGCACGCCCTATCTCAACATACTTTTTAGAAACATCTGTTTTAAGTACCCCGTAGACTAGGGTTGCTATAGAAGCTTATGTACTGACCGGGACATTAGCAGTAAGTGACTGAAAATATCCAAGTAAAAAAAAAATATATATATTGATTACCATTAAATTTTTAATGATATAAAAATTATGAAAAAAGGGTCTGTTTTGTAGCCAAGAGATTGATTTAGCATTACGAAAAGGGGTAACTTTGTGATTTGTTTCTATCGAGAAAAAATAATCTAATCGTGTTATTAAAAGCGACTGCATATCCACCAGATCCTTAAATAACACATTTTTTTTTCTTCAGAATTTTATACCACTGTTTTTTAGGTTTCCCATGGATTCTAAAAACTAGTAATCGCGGTCTCTGTCGGATCATGTCACCTTAAATTGAATTACCGGGACATTTTGTAGATTAACCGGGACGACCGGGACAGAAGTTCTAGACCGGTGACATGTCCCGGTGTACCGGGACGGAACAACCCTACCATAGGCCCTTAACGAACACTTTTCCAACTTAGTACAGCGAAATCTTGAAATTGCGCTGTTATTACAGGAATTTCGCTTCTAAATTGTATTGGTAATTGTATCCACTTTGTGGTTAGTTTCAAGTTGTTTCAGTTTGATTTGTGTTTTTCTTTCTTAGTCATACTTTTGCTATTATTCTGTAATTAGGTTTATTTTTTGTATTTATATTCGTACGTCCGCTACGCTCAGACGAGAAATCTAGATTTTATACTATTTTTGATACATTTTTGGGTAACGTGTATTTGTTTTAAGAACTTGGTACTATAGCTTAGTGCGGTAGCAAGGCAGGAAATTTAATATGACATATTAAGGGTAACCTGCGTGCTTCAAATTTTCTTAAGATTTTTGCAATTTGCTCATTGTTTGAGTGTATGTTGATTAAAATATGATATGCAACCGTAACGAATATGTACGTAGGCTGTTCCATAAGTGTTGCAATAGAAAGAATGTAACAAGTTTGTACATTGACTGTAAGTGTATTAACAGTGATGGTTCTTATTTTGAAAAAGTTTAATAAATAGTTAGATTTTTGCAAGACTAATGGAACATCCTACGTATTTACACAATTATAATCATTAGAATCATTTATTTTCTTTCTTTCTTTCTTTCGCCACTTCGACCGGTTTTGTGCTTCCCGCATCCAGCGGATTTCTGCGGCTTTCATAAGGTCATCGGTCCACCTTGTGGGAGGCCTTCCAACGCTACGTTTTCCGGTACGCGGTCGCCACTCCAGAACCTTTCGGCCCCAATGGCCATCTGTTCTGCGCGCAATGTGCCCTGCCCATTGCCACTTAAGTTTGGCAACCTTTGTTCTCCTGCGGATCTCTTCATTTCTGATTCGATCACGTAGGAAAACTCCAAGCATAGCCCTTTCCATTGCCCTTTGGGTGACTTTTAGCCTAGGTTCATTGTGAGCGACCACGTTTCAGTGCCATATGTCATCACTGGCAACATGCACCGGTCAAAGACTTTCGTCTTGAGACACTGCGGTATGTGGGACGAGAAGATATTGCGTAGCTTCCCGAATGCTGCCCAGCCGAGTCGGATTCGACGATTGACCTCTTTCTCGAAGTTGGACCTACCTAACTAGATAGTTTGTCCTAGGTAAACATACTCGTCCACAACTTCGAGTGTAGCGTCTCCGATACAACTCCTTAAGTTAGTATAATCCAAAAAGTCATGATTTCATGAAATAGTCAATCAATCAGATTATACGGACATTGCCTGCCAGGGTTACGGGTTTATCCGAAAGTGATACCGTGGCCCTGGCACACAGGCAACTGAAGGAACCCGGGTGGGTTTTAGTCAGTAAAAGTCTGACACGCCCTCCCGCTCCGCCCAGAGCGGGAGAAGTTATTTGATAATTCCCTATAGAAAAAAAAAAAGGGTGTATAGAAACAGACATAGAGTACCTTTCATCCCGAAAAAAAAGTACTATTCCCGAGGAAAACATCAATAACGTTATTATGATAATAGATGGCGCCACGTGTCTTTTGAATCATGATTGAAATATTATTATTATAGAAACTTTAGTGGTGTATAAAGAGTTTTTTTTTAATCGAAATAAACGCGAGCAACACCGCGGACAAAAGCTAGTAAGCAATATATAATACCGGATGACATTTTTTACTTTCTTGAAAAAATTGGCTATACTAGGTGAACGGAGTAGAAGCCAATGGCATAGTTCAAAAAAAAAAAAAAAAAACTACATTTAAATCATACGCACCCAAAATTTCAATATTTTTTATCGACTTTTTTATTTTTTATTTCTATTTTTATTGTTCTAGTATGAAAAATTTACTTCAAAGGTGTGGTATTTATGCATAGATCAATTTCTTTATAGGTGTTAGGGTTCGCTTTAGTTAAATTGAAACGCAAAAAGTCTAGTTTCCAGGCCTGTAACTATTTGATTCGAATATTTTTACTGGCAACACTTTAGTGAAGCAGTTTGTTGCTGGATGCTTCTGATTGGCTAACCGATCAGACGCCAGCACATTGTCATCCGTGATTGGTTCAATCTGCCTAGCCTTTTCTCAACTATGTTGGGGTCGGCTTCCAGTCTAACCGGATGCAGCTGAATACCAGTATTTTACATGGAGCGACTGCCTATCTGACCTCCACAACCCAGTAACTGGGTAACACGATACCTCTTGGTAAGACTGGTTGTCAGACTTTTTGGGCTTCTGACGACCCTTAACGACTGTCAAAGATCCACGAATGACAGCCGGGACCAACGGCTTAACGTGCTTTCCGAGGCACGGAGGAGTCTCCGTATGTAAAGATGGTCACCCATCCACTGACCAACCCCGGCAAGCGTAGCTTAACCTGACGGATCGACCCGTGCGGCTGTTATTACTTAGCCACGAGCTCCTCTGTCATCTGTGATTGGTTGACGACATTAAATCGTTAACCAATCACAGAACTCGTTTTTACCGCGCAAATTATCGGAGACCTGGGAAGTAGGAAAAGGTCGGTTGAACATTCTGACTCGAGCTGTGGGACGACAAGGTTATAAGAAAGAATAAAGTTGTGTTTCCTGTTACCTGGATTTCCTTCAGTACTTCACCTAGGCATCCTGAAAGTCTAAATTTAGTTCGTAGTCTCAGTAAGTTTTATATAGGGTAAAGAAAAAAAAGAAAAAAAAACTATGACATAGGCTTCTACTCCTTTCACCTATACTTGCTCCATTTGTAATAAGATTGAATAAGATTATACATTTAAGTAAACCTTTTTTACAGTCATTTTAACTGATTTTGACTTCTATTGCGTTGGTGGTATGACAAATGGCAACTACAGTAAACAGTTGGTATTGTAACCACTTTTACTTTTAATGCCATCCTTATGCCTAGGGAATAGAAGTCAAAATCGGTTGAACGGACCGTAAAAAACGTTTATTTTTTTAATGTCTAATGGTATTTTAAACGGAGTCAAGTGTCAAGTTCAAGACGGTATCAAATTATGCGTAACTCTTATGCATAAAAAAAAATACATACGTATTCAAATACACAAGTTCTAACCACATAAAACAATACCTGTATTATTTATTCAACTTCATTTTATGAGAGCCTCCACAGTCTCTCGACGGTGATTATGATTGTAAGCATTTATTAAATGCAAATATCTAACAGTGCGGCCATACCTTCAACAATTTACATAATTTGCGAAAAGTAGTTAGTATCCATTCCTCGAAACAATACACCTACAAACAAAAGCAATAAATTAATTAAATTGAATGTCTAAAAACAATTACAAGTCAATTGAAAATGTAATGTAAACACGAAATTGTAAACTCAGGATCCCGATTCCGGACAACAATGAAACCAAAGGTGAGGGGCCAGAATTATGAGGTTTGTTGTTACTCCAAATTGTTTCCGATTTTCCGTTGAAAATTGCCCTTAACTTTAGAAAATCTGAGTAGAACGGAGATTAATGTTCCGAGTTTTGCTAACTAGCGGTGTGGGAGGCGTCCGGAATGGAATTTTTTGTCCAATTGTGTCTAAAGGTTACGCCACTATGTAAAATGAAAGGCTGGGTTGCGTAAAAAATGGTTGAGAGTGCGCCATGTTTATAAAGTAGGTAGTGAATTTGGTTTTTTGTGATAAATTGGGCCCGATGTAGGAGTATTGAGATGTGATTATGACTTTAGGTCACGGCACGGATAATCAGGTTTTTTCAAAATACAAATAGAATTTAATCATCCCAAAATCACTAAATGTTTCTTCCCTTCAATACTTAACAAATGGGGAATAATCACTATTATGCTCAATCTTGAAAAATGTTTTTTAGTAGCTTTTGTGAACAGAATATGAATACATATTTGTTACAGTTGTAATGGCAATCATGTCATTTGACTTAAATAGATTTTTATTACTTCATTTTTATTTTTATTAAAATATATATATAAAATATAACGGAATTATTTTATAATTTTTATTGCGTGACAAAAGCGCGTATTTTTTATTTTTTTAACTTGATACATTTTTCACCCATCAGGTTCAATGTTATTTGCATGTCATAAAACGACGAAGTCTATTTGTCATTGTGATAGTTAGATAATAATAATAATAATAATAACCTCACCACCGTAGTTCGACGTTGACATCGTAGTGGGGCTTGCGGACTCCGAACTCTAGTCTGTGCTGGTAGAGTTAACTTTGCCGGAACAGGTCTGGGGTGAGGAGCCAGACCAAGAGAGATACAGAAACCCGCAGGGCAGCATGTGGCGAGCTGTTAGGCAGTTGCGACCCCACGGACCCTATCTCCCGGAAGAATTCATGTTCCTCATCTCTGGCTTGCCTTTATTGGCCGGCTGGAGTGAACACTGACGAGGAACTGAGCTCCCACCTCAATCTTGCCTTTATTGGCCGGCTTGAGTGGAGATTCGCAAGAGCAAACGTGCTCGGAGGAAGGAAGTATTCCAGTAAGTGCTTGTAGGGATCTTGACCATCTTCGGGGATCTGGGATTGTTCTAATCGTCGTGGAATACCTCTCCAGTCCTCAAGCACCTCAGGATATATTGCCTTCTTGTTGCTACGGCACTAAGTGCTAGCGACCTTTTTCGGGGGCCCATTATTGAGTGTGCGTCACCCACTGCCATTTTATCCGTGTACAATAAAACATTGATCAGGCTGGGGTCATAGTCCTTCCATAGTTTTAGGTAACCAGTCCATTTTAACCACCCAAACCTATAGTCCAATATCTTTGTTTCCATATCCTGCAATAGTCCTACACCAACCAGGGGTTGTCCTTAGGTGCACTTGCATAGTGCGTACAGGAATAATCGTCGGTTGGTGCCTCATTTAATTAAAAGCGTCTAACGGGCCTCTGCGAGTTGGCTTCGGCCACTCGTACGCCTTCCAAAGGTCCGGGACCCCAGGGTCCCGAGGTTTATGTAAAAGACATTTAATAATAATCATAATACACATTTTATTTTCAGAATCACTTCTATATTTTTAGTAACAATGTAAACTTATAGTTGTAGTAACATTTATTCATTTATTCTAAACTAGCATTTAGACAGTGAAAATACAGTGAAAAGACAGTGAAATTAATCAGCGCTTGACTTAAATTGACGTAATTTTAGTCGGCAAGTTTTTAATCACGTCTAAACTTGTATGGAGTAGTGACAGGCGCCGATTAATTTGACAGGACTAAACTAAAATTTATCTTCTGTCCTTTTCTTAATGAAGTAGAACGAAAAAGATGCACTGAACTTAAATTTAGTTTAGTTTGTGAACAAGGGAATCGGCACCAGTTTCAACCTTATTGAAATCAAATTTTCTAGTAATTGTTGTCAAAGAAATTACTGATTGACTATACAAGTATTTTTAAGCTAGAAAAACAAAGCAAATCTAACATCACGACTGTATTCTCCTAAGGGTTAAGCAGAGGTGTACTTATACCCAAATTTCGCCAGTTATGTTTAAGTCCTATTTAATAAGGGGCGAGCCTATAGCCATCTACCGGGTACAAGTCCAGACTCCAGGCCGCTACTGAGAAATTCCAGATGGAAGAACCCAATAACAGTTTGCCCGACTCGGTAATCGAACCTAGGACCTCAAGCTCAGTAGTAGCGCTTGTGATGACTAGACCAACGAGGCAGTAACCTAAAAATCCATACTAATATTATAACATACTATATATCCATACTATAATATTATAAATATGAAAGTAACTCTGTCTATCTGTTTGTTACGTTTTCACGCCTAAATCGCTGAACCGATCGTTATGAAATTTGGCAAATATAAAGCATGGGATAAGGAAAAGGACATAGCTACTTACTACTTACTAGACTACTTTTTTACGCGATAACCGACATCCACGTGGGCGAAGCCGCGGGCAAAAGCTAGTATAGAATATGTGGGCATTATTAATATTTACGTGTAAAGTATTTAATAAAATTCGTTGTTTTTATCATCAGTAGATACGTCAAGCTGTGGAACACATCGATTTTTCGATACGGAAAAAATTTATATACGTTAAACGATGAATAATGATGGAAAATTCTTAAGGTGCTATGATCTGCCACTCGAGCCGACTGAAGTAGGCTTGGAAGTCGGGAGTGGTTGCTTCGCGTATTTCGTAGGTATATTTAAACATAATACATATTTTAATCATTTTATCAAGACAAATTCAGCGAATTGGGCTAAACAATGTTACTAATTGTTCATTTATTAAAAAAAAAGGCTGTTTTGTAGCTATGAGGTTAATTAAACATTCAAAGTCAAAGTCAAAGTCAAAAATCTAATCTGTTATTTCAAATAGACACATAAAAGGCATTTTTGAACGTCAAAAATTACAAAAATAATTAATTGATCCTAGTTGCCCTTTCCAAAAGGTAGTTAATTGTGGAGAAGAATGGGCAAGAAACTCCATACTTACTCTTTTAAAATGTTAATAATATTTTGTATACATTATTAATATGTGAAGATGATAGACTTACCTAGAATAAAATTACAATAGGTAAAAAGAATGAAAAGTGAAGTAATGACCGCCACACCACTATGGCCACCATGGCTCACCATGGTGGCCATAGTGGTGTGGCGGTCATTACGAAAAGGGGTAACTTTGGGATTTTATTCTATACAGCAAAGTTAATCTATTCGTGTTATTAATTTCATGAAACGATTTCATGTCCGCCAGATCCTAAAATAAGATAAATCTTTGTTCCAGAATTTTATAACACTGTATAAAATACAGTGTTATAAAATTCTTTTCTCTCTCAAAAATCTAGTAACCGCGGTCTCTGTCGGGTCATACCGCCTTAAATATAGGTACGATTTGACGCAGAAATAGTTTTTAAATATCAATTCATAAGGTCACGGAATTACTTGTCAGACAGAGGATATAATTAGAAAGAGTGAAATACGGTGTTTATATTTAAATCATGACACTTTGAAAAGCCACAGTGATTACCTTGTGTTTAAAATATTTCTGATATTAAAAGACCGGGCACTGGTAGTAATTAAAAACCAGAAAATAAACAACGTAGCTGAAAAGGTGTGTAACAAAATGAGATTAATCAGTTCTCCCGTTTTTGGTAACCCAAAAACATTTCTCTATTTGGGAATGAGTATTGCAAATTCGTAGTTTAATAATATTGCGGAGCAGTGGTGGCCTAGTGGAAACGGCTGCAACTTGGGAGTTGTAGGTGGTAGATGGGTAGTTCTTCGAAATTTGATTCTTCGACTGATTCATATGGCCACAATTTAATTTTACTTTCAGCTCTGTAGCACATGTTCATATGAAAATAGGTATACCAAAAAACATATATTTGAATGAGGGACTCGTTTTTATAAAGTGATTTTTAAGATATCGACGTTCAAATATTTTGTGCCCAGATGAATCAGAATTTGTTTGAAGTTTTAATAAGTAGGCATTGTACTCGTAATCAGAATGTCACCTTAACCAAGCACAGATGAATCAGACATTTACCATCGTAACACCGGGATCCAAGCCAATCAGCCGCACTTCCGCCTTCTAGCTCATTCGTTGCATGACTGGCTTCCACCCGCGCGGGAATCTAGACTCTCATTACTATTACCCGACCAAGTACGGTCAAGCGCAGCTCATGCCACATAAATCAGTATTATACGCCGGTCACTTTTTATTTAATTATTTATAAACACACTAACGTAGTTATAACTAATAGACATTTTTTTTTTGTAAGGGGACAATTCGTTTCCTTTCGATATAATTATTATTTATATAAATTAATTAAAAAAATTAATTAAAAAATTATATTGATGTATCAAAGGGAAAATGGTACATCGACCATTTTATTCCAGAAAATGGCAAACGGACGCGTTGTATGAATCAGAAGAACAAACTTCAAATATTTTTATTTTGTACCTATACAGCAATTATTTAAAAAATATCGTTTGTCCCAGTTAGGGATAAAGCTCAATTGTACAAAAAAAAAAAAAATACATGCCGTTTTGTTAGTTGGATACAGAAATATTCCTATAGAAATCGAAAATTTTATCTCTGAAGAACTACCCAGATACGAACCCAGACAGGCGCTGTAATTTTTGTAAATTATTTCATCAACACAGCTCTCACATCGGTGAAGGAAAACATCGTGAGCGAACCGACTTGTGACATCTACCAAACCGCACTGGGTTTGTCCACCATGTAGATTAACAACCGATTATTCTTTAAAGTTAAAGTTCGCGAGCACATTCGTAAGAAGCTGGCAGTATCACAACAACGGTAATGTTATTGTTTGTCTTATTTGTTTTAGTATATTCGTGTATTTATGTGTATTTATTTGTTATTATATTTATATTTAATAGGTAAGTGTAGGGTAGGTTCAAGTTTATCCTTATATTTTGATAAAATGTATTCCCCAATTTTCGTAATTGCACCTACCACTATTTGTCTCTGCACCACTCAAAGGTTGACTAGTAGAATTTTCTACCAGTCAACTTTTGGGTGGTGCAGACACAAACAGAGCCTATGGCATTAAGCGCTGCTATTCTGTAACAATATCACCGTGAACACTTAGGTGAAGTGAGCTTGAAGTGAGTTGTCGATAGTGTCAATCCCTTGCATCCGATAGGGATTGACAGCTCACTTCACCTTAGTGTTAACGGTGAGATTGTTACAGAATATCACCGAAGTCCGCCTCTGTACATTTGTGCGTGAAAGTGTTAAATAAATAATTATTAAAAAATTATGAGCACGTATTTTTTCTTTTTTTTACGTAATCTTAAAACTAAGCAATACGTTGAGTTCAAATGTGGCATGATGTCACTCTGTGCTAGATTTTATACGTAGTATGTTAAAACGTAACGAGCCCCCACTCAATTCAACTTTAATGCGTTTTATCTGAGTCATATTTTATTAATATGATAATGCAACATATACGTATGTAGAATGCATACCGACGCCTTAAGAGGCCGTGCACGAAATCGACTGATTTTGATCAATTTTGTTCATTGTTTGTGAGAAAGGGAAACATAATTTAAACAAAATTATTTGAGATTTGAAAAGTCGTGTTCTTTCTTTTGCATGTGGCTGAAAGCGATTTTTCAAATAAATTAAGTATTCACGGTAAATCACAAATATTTGCAACAAGTTTTCCGAAAAATGACGCGAGACTGACATTTGATCATCATTCTACAAGAAACTACTTTTGATTTTGAACATTAAAAAATATCATCAACATCATTATATGGTCTACTTGCATGTGGCGGAACCACTTTTTTCAACTTCCATACAAAATATAGCAGAAAAATAATATTGAAAAAACCTTTTTTTGTTTTAAACCTCGTCAGTAATATATATTTTTCCTATTATTTAGCAAATCATATCAAGAAATTTAAAAATCACAAATTAGCCTTCAGCTATCCTTGAAATATAATCAAAATTTTATTTAATGATTATACAATATCTTCATTAAGTAAATCAATGGCGAAATAAACTATATTTTGGAGAGCACAAAAATGATGAAACTATTAAAAGCTGCTGTGACTGACACGAATGGTTTAGCACCATGAAAACTGTACTTTTATAGTTACACAGACTTAATGTTTCGATTATTTCTAGTTTTCTCACAATAAGATAAGAAATTGCCAAAACAGAGTTTTTTTCGTGCACGGATCCTTAAAGTGAAAACCTCGTATATGCGAAAAAGTCAACTTTACAGGAGGAAGAAAAAACTGCGCTTTGTAAAATTTTATTACCACATCTTTTTTATATAATATATAAAAAATATGTTTGTGTCTTTTAGTGTGGAATATTAAAACTCGTCATAGATGGCGTTAAAGTTTGCAAAACATTTTTTGTGTCAAACTAGGACGTGCGTTGCGAAGTTTTCTTTCCAAAAATGTAATTCAATAAAAATTACCAAAACTGCATTCCCGATATTTTTACTCTAAGGCAATGATACGTATGTTTTGCACCTGCATCCGTTTAGACTGGAAACTGACCCTAACATAGTTACGAAAAGGCTATATGTAGATAAATATTTACAATAATTTACCGTGAACGAAATTAACAGGCATACAGCAAAAAGTAAGATTTGACGTGGGTAGAACCTCAAAGCGTGATAGGATATTAAAACCTATATTTTCGAAGCTAACAGCTATCGAGTTTTAATTAACTCTTTGTGTTTCCGACTTTTATAGGATTGTGTGTAAAAATAAATTCGTGAACGTTTTGTGCCCGGTATCATGTGGAACGGTATGAGTATTTGTATTAGTCCTTTGATAAATGATAGGCACCTAAAAATGTTATCGTATTTTGAAATGTTGAGGTATTCAAAATCAAAATATTTTATTTCACATAAACCTACATGGGCACTTATGAAACATCAGAAGCTAGGTGCACGGTTCCAATTAGTCGTTTCCGATGGAGAAGAGCCGGCAAAAAACTCCACGGTTACTCTTTAAAAAATAATTGTTTTTACAATATTATCAAATAATGATTGCTGGTTAAAGCAGATAGGAAATTTTAAGTAAAGTAATGATAATAAAATTGTATAATTAATAACTTTCATAAATAATCTGATATTAAACTATATTTGTAATAGTTAAATTAATGAATAATTTGTAAGAAATATTTCGTCGCCTTAGCAGTGAAGGGAGCTATTCCACACTAAACTGGTTCCAAGATATAAATCAAAAATTCATCACTTGATTTTTTGTTCCTAGTTTCATTTAGGTAACTCCTTTCACTTCTGAATGAAAAACCAAACCTCTAGTTGAGCTATCACTTAGATCTCTTTACCACTAGAATCTCCGTTTAACGACGAGTATGGTGGTGTTCATAACTCAATTCGGTCAAAAGTGGGGCTTAACTCTCTTCACCACTAATGCGACGATTTTTGTTAAGTATAATAAGATATTTGCACACCTGTTTAGGTAGGATATGGTTTATGGAACTTTTGTTGTATGTATCATGTGATGATTAGACTTGATTGATTTGAGGATATAACAGAATGAGTTACACTCCTTTACTTGAAAATGAACCTAAAATAGAAGAAGATAAATAGAACACAAAATAGATTGAAATATTCCAGAGGAACTTATAAGCCAAACCAGTAAAAGGTACGAAACAGAGGCTCACGTCATCGTAAGACAGAATAACTATTGTGTGCACCCGGAGAGTTCGCTGTTTACGACTTTTCAATCTTATTAATAAGGGCAGGCAGGTGGAAGGGTGAAAAGTGGACGCCAACTTTGTTGAGTGTACCTATATGAAGAAGACCCATCATCATCATCATCATTTCAGCTGAAAGACGTCCACTGGTAGACATAGGCCCCCCCCAAGCACCACCATTTCGATCGGTTCTGTGCTTCCTGCATCCAGCGGATTCCTGCGGCCTTCACAAGGTCATCGGTCCACCTTGTGGGAGGTCTTCCAACACTAAGTCTTCTGATACGCTGTCGCCACGCCAGAACCTTTCGGCCACATCGGCCATCTGTTCTGCGAGCAATGTGCCCTGCCCACTGTCAGTTTAGTTGCCAAGTGTCGCTATTTTTCGGGCTATGTCGGTTAACTTGGTTCTCCTGCGGATCTCTTCATTTCTGATTCGATCACGTAGGGAAACTTCAAGCATAGCCCTCTCCATTGCTCATTGGGTGACTTTTAGCCTTCTAATAAGGCCCATGTGAGCGACCACGTTTCAGAAGACCCAAACTAAGAAAATTAAATGGTTAATCTATTCATGATCTGTTTTATGGCTGGCAACTAGGGCTTTTTTCTTTCATCCCGGGAATAACGGCCTCGAAAACTTCGAGTCTCGACGATTTTTTGGTATTTTCGAGACTGATATTTTCGGTCTCGAGAATAACGAGACTTTTGAGACTTGCTCAGTGGTTAAGGAAAATACTTAAACCATTGTTACAATTACTTAATATCTATCGCCCCAACTAGAGTCGAAGCAGAGAGCTTTTTCTAACGCGGATGACTATTGTAATAAATTCAGGTCCTCTCTGTCTGAGACTTACATCAAACGCACTTTGTTTCTTACGTGCCCACAATAAAAATTGAAAAACCCATAAATAATTTTTGAGTGATTTGAGTTTGTTACTCTTTTAACAAATTACTTGATTGAAATATCTTGTTTTGACTGCCTAAAAGCCTATAAGTATTAACCTACTTTTTAAATAGTCTCGAAATTCTCGTTTTTCCTGGGAATTTCGAGACCGCATCGAGTCTCGATTTTTTTTCCCGGGACTCAGAAATGCAGCGAGACTGAAAGACCTACTGGCAACTAACCTGTCCAAATATAATAAATTACTCACGGTCACTAAAACAAGACAAATGGTTATCGACCGTAAAGCCAGCGTTTTCCCAAACCCGGAACAGCCTTTGTTCGTCACCTGCCCTGTGTATAAATCTTTTCATCTGCCAATCTGCCAAGCCTTTTTTCTACTATGTTGCGGTCGACTTCTAATTTAACTAGATGCAGCTGGATACCAGTATTTTGCATGGAGAGGGCTATGCTTGGAGTTTCCCTTTGTGATCAAATCAGAAATGAAAAGATCTGCAAGAGAACCAAGGTAACCGATATAGCTCGAAGAATTGCCAAACTGGGCAGGGGAAATTGCTCGCATAACAGATGGCCGTTGGGGCCGAAAGGTTCTGGAGTGGCGACCGCGTACCGGAAGACGTATCGTTGCATGTTGGAAGGCCTCCGACAAGATAGACCGATGACCTTGTGAAGGCCGCAGAAATCCGCTGGATGCCGGAAGCGCAGAATCAGTCGAAATGTACCGCCATTTCGACTGGTTCTGTGCTTCCCGCTTGGGGGAGGCCTATGTCCAGCAGTGGACGTCTGCCATCTGATCTCCACAAACCAGTTATTGGGTAACACAATACCTCTTGGTAAGACTGGTTATCAAACTGTGTATAAATCTTTTATCAAATTAAATCAAACGAATCAAGGACATCTCATCTCCTTCATTGTACCATTGTCCTTTCAATATTTACCTTTCGTCAGCCTTATCTTCAAAAGGTCTTGTAAAATACGAAATGTTTAAAAGGTAGAGTAATTTGGATTATTTAAGTCATTGGTTCGGGCCAAACGGACCGTAAGTTGATTATCGTAGGTAACATCGGCAACGATTACCATAATGATATTACAATGACTAGGTAAAACGTTTCGGCTCGATTTAACGTAAAGTGAATGATTTCCTGGATTTATCTAAGTAAAGCCAACTTGATTTTGAAACCATCTGTGGTTTAACGAAATGATGTTAGTAGTAATTATATTTTCGAGCCATTTGGGGTTAAATCCCTCGGGCCATGGGGTCGGAGTGTTCATGTTTTGTTCCACGAAATCTCGAAACGCCTGGTTGACAATTGCCGTAGCCCAAAGGCTGGCTTTTACCTTGGCCATAGGCATTATATACCGCGACGTGGCAATGCCGCCAGTCTCTTAGGTACATTATCAATAGACAGCGAAGATGTTTTTCTAGAAGAGGTTTTTAAAAACCTGTACGACATTTGGACCAATAAAGGAGTAGTCAATCAATCTGCCTAGCCTTTTCCCAACTATGTTGGGGTCGGCTTCCGGTCTAAACGGATGCAGCTGAATACCAGTATTTTACATGGAGCGACTGCCTATCTGATCACCACAACCCTGTACTCGTAACTGGGTAACACGATACCCCTTGGTAAGACTGGCTGTTAGACTTTTGGGCTTCTGATGACCCGTAACGACTGTTAAAGCTCCACGAATGACAGCCGGGGGCTTAACGTGCTTTCCGAGGTACGGAGGAGTCTCGGTATGTAAAGATGATCACCCATCCACGGACCAACCCCGGCAAGCGTAGCTTAACCTGACGGATCAACCAGTGCGGCTGTTATTACTTAGCCACGAGCTCCTAATAAAGAAGTAGTCGTCGGCGAGAAAAGGTAAATCAACCTGCGTTTCACCGACGATATTGTTCTGTTTCATCTTCGGCAGCTGAATTAGGCAAAATGCCAAATGAACTAAACAAGGCAAGCCTTGAAACTGGTCTTCGAATGAACGTGTCAAAGACCAAACTCATGACCAATAGCGCCAAACAGAAACAGTACGTGGAGGGTGTGGAGGTTGCATATGCCACAGAATATATCTACCTCGGCCAAGTACTCTCCTTCCAGGCGAGACAAGAAAAAGAAGTTGCTATCCGCACCGAAAACGCCTGGAAGAGCTATTGGTCGATGAAACGAGATGAAAGAAGATCTCCCAATTTGCCATAAACGCAAATTGATGGAAATGTGCATTCTCCCTATCCCTACATCATCATAATCATGATTTCAGCTGAAAGACGTCCACTGCTAGACATAGGCCTCCCCAGATTGGGGGGGTTTGCCATAATCGTCCTGCTTGGCGGGCGGGTTGGCGATCGCAGTATGGTGTTAAAAATGCATAGAGAACGCTGCTGCCCATTCTCTAGTATGCCCCTTAGTCGCCTTTTACGACACCCACGGGAGGAAATGGGATGGTGCTATTCTTTACGTCCGGCGCCAACCGGAACATTCTTACATACGGCGCTCAAACCTGGTCTTTAAAAGTTCAGCAGAGGAATGGGCTCGAGGTTTGCCAGTAAGCAATGGAGCGCAGTATTCTTGGAATTCGACTTACCGACCGATATGGAACACGATACTGCACTCCAAGACACAAATATCGCAGACGTCACCCAAAAAGCTGCCAAGCTCAAATGGGACTGGGCCGGGCACATTTTCCGCATTTCGGATGCATTATGGATTAAGACCACTACAGAATAGGTTCCTGAAAACATCCAACGGCATCGCGGACGAACTTGACGCTTGTAGGAGGGATTGGTCCATATTGGATCAGGATCGAGTTGAGTGGAGAAAGGAAAGGGAGGCCTTTGCCGTGCAGTGGGACAGTACCCCCTGATTTTATTATATACTAGCTTTTACCCGCGGCTCCTACCCACGTAGATGTCGGTTATCGCGTAAAAAAGTAGCTTATGTCCTCCATATCCCAGGCTATAGCTCTGCTAAATTTCATGACGATCGGTTAAGTGGTTTAGGCGTGAAAACATAACATACAGACAGACAGACAGATAGACAGACAGACAGACAGAGTTACTTTCACATTTATAATATTAGTATTAGTATGGATACGTTCAAAGATTTAGTGTATTTTTTTTTTATACTTCAAGCACCGAAATGTACAGAGGCGGTCTTAATGCTAGCTCTCCAAGGAAACTTGGAACAGTGTAGTAAAGTCTTCTTCTTCTTCTCTGTTTCAGATCGAGGATGAAGGAGTTAGGCAAGTTAGATATACATATATGCTGTGAACTGTGATGTTATTTTACTTAGGGCGGGTTGTTTCACGTACACTTGACGCACGCGTATCCGTCATAAATGGCGCTAACTATCGTCAAACCGTTGTTTCACAAAATTATGCCCTTGACGTTCGTTAAAAAATAACGATTACAGTGACCCACTGGTTAACGTCATTTTATTCTTCGACATTTGAAGTTTGACGATCGGTTTTTTATTCAGTGAAACAACGCTTTGTATTTGACGTACGTTAAACATCATAATGTAATCGTTAAAATTTGACGTACGTATGTTACGTTCACGAACTGTTTGAAACAACCGGCCCTTAGTTGTACCTGCTTGTCGAAGTATACTTTCTGAAGTGAAAATTTATTTAGGCAAGTTGGGCACTTTTGGGATGGGTTAAAAGCACTGAACTCGCGTAACCGTGAATCTAAGAAGTTTTCACTTCTGACATGCAGTCCTACGACAGACAGTTTTTTTTTCCAGAAATTATAGTTTTATCGTAACATAAAACTTTAGTACAAATAGATTTGTTTAATTAATAACTTACCAAAAAAAATTGTACCTACAACACAACATTACACGATTTCACCTCAATCAATTTTAATTCAGTACACGTCATAAAATATCTAGTTTCTTAGTTCATAATCCATTTGGGCTAGAGTTCAAAATCGTGTAGCAGATATTTTTTAAGATGTACAAAGTTTTTTATGTACAATCGGTATCGATTGTCATGTAATGTCGAAGTTGCGTGATCGAATGAAGGTTACGTCGAAACGTGTATAAGTTTAAACTATGTAGTTTACTGTTACGGGAGGTATATTCTTTATAATCAGTCTAGGATGCCGAGTACCGTGTGGTGCCGGACGTAAAGAATAGCACTATCCTATTTCTTCCCGTGGGTGTCGTAAAAGGCGACTGAGGGATTTACTAGAGAATGGGCAGCAGCGTTCTCTATGCATTTGTAACAGCATACTGCGATCGCCAACCCGCCTGCCAAGCGTGGCGATTATGGCAAATCCCCCCCTTTTGGGGGAGGCCTATGTCCAGCAGTGGACGTCTTTCGGCTGAAATGATGAATGATGATGATAAGTTCAAATAACATTACCACTTAAAAATAAATACATCCTACCAAAATTCCATAATCTGTAAGGCAGAATATTTAGTTTTTATTAATAAATTATCTGAAGACTTGCAAATGTTACACAAAACGAGTTCGAAAAGTTATAAGTACAAATTTAAACGTTTTCTTACACAAAATTCCTCTTAATGTAGCTTTAGATTATTATCGTCACTATAAAAGTATTATATGTATCATTGTAGTAAATAACATTTTTGTATAATCTTATTGAATGGCTCGCCAGCACACAGATAACCCCTGATAGGTTTTCATTGTGTGGCTAAAACCATTGTAAAATAGGCTGTTTTTTAGAAAAATAAATAAATAATAATGATAATAACTTTACATATGCTTATCACACTCGTAAATAAAACTTTTTTTCTTTTAAACCCGACACAAACAAAAATCTCTAAAAAGTAAAAAATAAAAATGGACCTTTAAGTTTAATATTTTGGTCCAAGCGTCTTCGCTTTGGGGGACGGCTTATCAAAATAAGAAGCAAACAGCATCTATCCTTTCTACAATTCTGCTAAGAATAACAATTCATCCATTTTCCATTTTTCAACAGATTTTTTTTTTGCATTTTGCAGCATGCAAGCGAGCATGCAACATGCAGCGTGCAAGCAAGCATACCGCATGCAAGCGAGCATGCAACATGCAGCAGGCATGCTTGCTGTCACTAACTTACACCCAACAAACAATATTCGTTAAAAAAATCCCTTCGGCAAGCCGCAGGAGGAGGTAGATTTCGAAGAAGGTTCCACGAAAAAGCTTTCTGCGCGCTGACATTCTCATCAAATTACTCTTATTCAAAAATGGAGTGATATGTGTTCTGGGCGGCACATTGTAACAGAACCTTGCACACGCATTCTGTACCCGCTGGATTAGCAAAGAGAAAAAAATAAAATAAAGAGGCCTGTCACGTGACTGCCTCCATGTTGCGATTAAATACTATTTAGAAGTACCTCCATTATGAATATTAACAAAAGGCCGGTGGTCAAGGCAACGAGTTTAGCATTGAAACGCCCTCATTGTTTCAGTTATAGTTTTTTATTTCGAAATCTATAAGTTTTATCGCTAGACTTTTAAATTAAAAATTGTAGAGTAAACAATTTGCTTAAAAAAAAAAAAAAATTGCGTTTTGGAGATATGATTTGCTTTTCCAAAAATTTTGGAAATTTCAACCCCTTCCCCAAGTTAGGGCTTGCATCAAAAAGTTTCAATTTAAAAGTTGTCCGTATTCTTACTCGGAATGATAAAAATGTTAAACGGTTCAAAAATTTTCCATAAGAAAAAAGTTATGGCCAAAAAAACTGATTTTCGGAAAACCAACCCCCCCCCATAGACAAATTCCGCCCATTCACGAATTTGACCTAAGTTTTGACCCTTTCGATGTTTGAGCCAAGTTTGAAAGCAATCGGTGCATAATTGCGACATAGAATGTGGCTAAATTTCGCGTGTCGCCTCACCAACTAACCAACCAACATACATACGTATACATCCATACTAATATTTTATAAATGTGAAAGTAACTCTGTCTGTCTGTTTGTATGTTACGTTTTCACGCCTAAACCGCTGAACCGATCGTCATGAAATTTGGTAGAGATATAGCCTGGGATATGGAGAAGGACATAGGCTACTTTTTTACGTGATAACCGACATCCACGCGGGCGGAGCCGCGGGCAAAAGGTAGTATATATATAAGCTTTTTAACCGGCGGTTGATTTGGGTTCTAGGGGTCATAACTAGATCCACTATGGTGAAATTTTCGGAAAACTCGACTTTAGGTGCAAGACCAATAGGTAGATTTTTTCTGACGAAATCTACCTAATTATTCTACTGTTTGATAAGTTTGTTAAACAAAAAAACGATATTAAAAATTCATTAAACTGTGTTTAGTTCTGTGAAAAATGTTTCATTCAGGTGAATAGTCTTTGATACAATAATATTCGAAATAAAAATACAAGGACCATATGAAACATTTTCTGGGAAACGAAATTCTATGAAATTTCTGTCTGCGAAACAAGGAGACACCGTTTTTATTTCAATTCAAATATACACGATCCCTTTTGATTAACCCTGTATAATAGTAAATTTTATTTCGATTTCTTGGAACGTCGTAGTATAACATCAAAGCTAAGACAGAAAAATTGTTAGTTAGGTGACTTATACCGTATGAAAATTTGTAATATTAAAAAATAATGAAAAAAATACTAAATGTATTAATAAATAATGTTTTCAAAATTAATATTGTGCTTGTGGTTGGATATGAGGCTATTACATATCATTTTAGGTATATTTTACAAATAATGATTCAACCGTATCATATCTGGAGGAGCCCTAACTTGGTATGTTTTGAAAATATTTTATATTTAAATTTAAAACAAGTCACTAAAATAGAATGATGTGATATATTTTTAGAATCGGCTTAGTCAACCCTTTCATTAAATACCACACACGATAGGTTTCAGAACATTTTTTTTTCCATACAAAAAAAAGACGACGTCATAACTCCTCTCCTTTTTTATTTTTTGTGCAATCGTTCCTATTTTCATGCTCGTAACACCATTTGCAGCTTTTTACTGAATTTCGGGGTGTACCGCTAACACTATCTCCGATACATTCTAACTGCAAGTGTTAGTTTTACGCACAATATTGGGGGGTGGATGATTCATTTTAAAACTATAAAAATATTTACTCGAGGATTTCGGATTTACACTCACACTCCCCACACACCCACACTCATACTCCCACTCCACTCTGCACCACACCTACCAAGATACAAAGTTTGCATGGCTTTTGTTTCTTTATTTTTTTTTTGCATTTTTAATATTTACCTTATTCCAAAGCTAGCTGAACTGTACCCATGTCACAGTTAAGTCTGGAACAATGTGTTTCTTATGTTTAGATGGGCGTTGATAGCTGCGACACAGTTTTTAACTTTTGTAGCTATCTCCGTTTCTGTTGTAATTATGTCAATTTGTTGTTATTCCAAAATATTTTTTTTTTTTTTTTAATCTCTCTGTTAGGCCACCGTAGGCGCGGGCTTGCGGACGGCGAGCTATGGGCAGTTCACCGTCCGGTAAGGCCTAGGCCCGGGTCGACAGCGCGTTTTGTTCCACGCGCGCCTCAAAGAGATGTCAGCACGCACTGACGGGGTCCGCTAGGACCGGTGCCTGCCAGGGTTGCGGGTTTGTCCGAAAGGGATACCGTGGCTCTGGCACACAGGCAACTGAAAGAACACGGGTGGGTTTTAGTCAGTAAAAGTCTGACACGCCCTCTCGCTCCACCCAGAGCGGGAGAAGTTATTTGATAATTTCCCACCCAAAAAAAAGGCCTTTCATTTGGTATGTTACATGGTACCTCCCAAAAGTGACCCCCCTAATCAAAACTTATTTATACGTAACACGTCCGTATTTAGATCACAGAAATTGGTATGTGTACCAAACTTCAACTAAATCGGTCCATTAGATTCGGAGCAAATCGGCTGTGCCCGACGCACAGACACGAGTGATCCTATAGGGGTTCAGTTGTTTCATTCAGGCATACGGAACCCTAAAAACTATAATATTAATTTACCTGACTCAACTTTTGTTGACCTCATAAAATAATTTAGACTAACTGTAATTATACACACTGTATATATGCCTACAGGGATCAAAAGTCAGAGTGCGATGGAACTTAAGTAGGTACATAAGACTAGCTTAATCATAAATGAGATGTACATAGTTGGTGTGGCTTTAAGCACCTCAGTAATACGAGTTTGTAATGCGTATTGTTCACCTCAATTAAAGTAGGTTTTAGTTGGATATTCCTGTTTTGGAAGAAATTTTGAGGTGTTTAATAGTACATTGTGATACAAGGATGGGAAGTAGGTTATTGCAAACGAGCTGTCATTAACAAGCCCGAGCCGAAGCCGAGGGTTTTTAATGACACGAGTTTGCAATAACCTACACACCCGTGTATCACACGACGTTTTTCAATAAAGTTGTGGGAAATAGTAAAAAACAAATCAAAGAATTAAGTAAATATGAAAAATTAAAATTTTCAGAAAATGGCGCATTTTTGCAACTGGATTTTTTTTTACAACGAAAATAGCATATACAGCCTATTGGATTTTTGACAAACGTTGATGTGAAAATAATTAAATTAAAACGGTTAATTAAATATATTAAACAACCATATAAAAGACTTTTGAGAATTCAATGCTAAGACGTACGGACTCGTTCATTTTTTCTAGTATAAAATCTATCACATGTTATTCTATGTATGAAAACTCCTTGCTACTAAACTTTTTAAATTGTCTTATAAATTTAAAACTAAACTGCAAAACAAAATGATCGAGCTCGTAAACAAAAGTCACGACCGCGTAACAGAAAGATGCCTATGCAAAATATTTAATTTTCGAATCATAGTTATAGCCCCTGAAAGAACGCCATGTTTAACAACTGTATTGAAAAATACTCTTTTATGTTTGTCCGCAATCGAAGACCTGATTTGAGTCCGTGGCATTATTTTATTTATTTATTTATTTAAACTTCATGTACAATAGTGGTACATAGGCGGACTTAATGCCACAAGGCATTCTCTACCAGTCAACCTTTGGGTTAAATATAAAAACAGTGGTAGGGTACAAAAATAATGACAAAAATACTAACTTATTGATTAAGAGAATTTATATAGTTTTATTGATACTAATACACATATACAAATAAAATAAACTAATAGATATTTTAACAAATACCACCTAATAATAATTACTATGATATGGGCTATAATTTTTGTACTCACCAGTTGGCGCCACTGTTGAGTAAGGTCCTGTCAGTACTTTTATTTTATATGTTTTTACTATGTTTAAGTACCCGATTACTTCATAGAGGTATGAGGAACGGGGTGAAAAGTTCACTCATTCTCTATTAAAAAGGGGGGATCCTCCGACCAGACCAGGGTGTTGTGTCTGGCGGGAAACTGCCCGACGGTTGTTCCGGGATGTTGTAAATATGCTAGTCGCGCGGTAAACTCTGATTGCGCGATGCAGGATTTGTGACGTCAGGTCTTTGATGCATAGTTCGCATGTGGCGTTGTAGATGCCGCCATAACTTCATGAAATGTTTATTTTATTACATTTTAAAATATCTAATGAATATTTAAATTATAATGTTCCTAAAATTAGTAAGCATAAGCAGACAAATATTATTCTTTCTCCAAGTGCTACGAAATTAGATCCTAGGGTGTTACTTAAAATCTTAAGTCATAATATTTATCAGGATTGGCAAAATCTTTACAATTATGAATAACTAGCTTCTGCCCGCGACTTCGTCCGCGTAAAATTTCGGCCCACAACCCACCCCGTCGCATCGCATCGCCCGTCTGCGCAATTACTTCGTTTTCGCTTAGCGTTTTTTCCGACTTTTTGTCGTTTTGCTCGGCTCCTTAGGGGCGTAGCGTGATGTTAAATAGCCTATACAATTATTTTGTTGCGAAGTTATTTTAAAATTATGATATCTCCTAAGATGTTGATTGATATCAAGTGATGTCAAGGACAATTTTGTTTACATTTAAGTACCTGTGATTAATAACATATATATTTGGATAAGGATTAATATTATGTTGACAAAACTCCTTCGCAAATAATGCATTAATTTCGAACAAACTTGATTACTATAAAAAGAGGTTATAGTGAGTCAATCATAAAAGATAGACATATGCTGAGGCGGACTTTTTTTTAGAACTTTTAAAGAGGAACAATTCCATCATACATGATATTTGTGTAACTTAAACCATTTACGCAGCGCACGCAAAGGAAGCTCTCAAAAAATAATATTTTTCCCGTTTTTGCAACATTTTTCATTTATGCTCCGCTCCTATTGGTCGTAGCGTGATGTTATATAGCCTATAACCTTCCTCGATAACAAAGATGATTTAACCAAATACAATAATAGATCTGTTATAAAAATTCAAACAGTGGACTTTCATTTTCTCCAGAACTATTTGACCCGTTCCCGTGAAAACAAAATTAGCTAGTTTTAAAAACTGAATGATGCAGAATATAAAACAGTTTACGACCCCACCGGCGCCAAAGCTTTGACTGCAAAGGAATTTTTAATATGGTCTCCCGGTATTAATATTTTTAGAACTATGACCAGAACTAATGCTTAAGTAAGATTCTTTCGAGCAATTTCATTCGTAGCTTTTCTGATATTGGCTTGTGGATGTGCATTGTGGAAGCTGAGAGCTTCTATGCTTGAATTTCGAGATAAAACTGAAGCGGGAAGCGTATGAAGACGGGGGTAACATAGGTAACGTTTGCGAGTACAATGAGTACATCCTATTGGGAACTAGGTAGCGCTTCTAAAACTGCCCGATAGATTTGTCAGCGTTTTGTAAGGATACATTCTCTTGGAAAAATGTGGATTTTCTTCGTATTGTAAGAGGTAGTTTTGGACGAAGTACATGGATAAAAGATGACGGTTTGTGTTCAGTTTATTGTTTTGTATTGGTTGTATATTTTTGTTGCGTAGTTTTTTATTTACTTTTGATGTTTTATTAATATTTTTCTGTTTTAGACACAAGTTATTTTATGTGTTACATCTTAAAATCAAACATTTATATAGTGATAAATAGTATCATACGTTGGTCTTTTTTACAAGAGCCCTAGCGATAGGGACTGAATACCGATGTAATTTGGATACATGATACCAAAATATCGCTATAAATACCGGTATTTGGGTATAGATATAATACCGTTATTATTAAATTTTCTTGCGTTTTTTGCAATTTGCAGGTCAGCGTCAGGTTGTATCTCGATCAAAATATGATTCGCGTCTGTAAAAATTATGTATTTACTTAAGAATCATCAATAAAGATTCTGTGAAGTCACATTGTAGCTTGATATCAGTACTGACTATCGATATGATTATCGATATTTTACACCGATACTCAAATTACTGAAATAAAATACAAGTATTTATGCCAGATGTCGATACTGTTATCGGTATTTTCTTAAAAATATCGGTATTCTTCGAGTATCGATATCGGTCCCTGCCTAGCGACCCGCTTCGTACGGTTTTAGCGCTTGATGAAACATCGTACACAAAACCTTAATTAATTATACACTTAAACTATCCTCATGGATCACTCCGTCCATTGCTGAAAACCGTATGAAAATCCGTTTGGCAGTTTTTGAGTTTATCGCGTTTAGACATACATAAAGACGCAGCGAGGAACTTTGTTTTACAAAATGTAGTGACGGTGATTGAATCGTAATCAATGCGAATTCGTTCGCCCAATACTAGAGATGAGTCCGATACCATGTCACATGTGAAAATCATCGATATTTTAAAATCATTTCATCATGCAATGACAACGATAAAATCATCAATACCAAAATCATTACTTTAATGAACACGAACTTCGGTAATTCGGACGGGCGGGCCGTCTCGGGGCGACCGACGACGCGGACGTTGCGAGGCTTCGTGATCGGCGCCACTGAAGTCACAAAACCACAGAGTTTCGATAAAATGCCTGGTGCTGGGCACATAATGATAATTTCACTGAGCCGTTCCTGTTCATTTCTGCACTCATAATTGAAGTAACGTGATCTTAAACATACTCAAATAAAAATCATTGATGATTTTTTTATTGTTCCCGTCATCGAATTTTTTTGTCATTGTCATGCAGTCATTTATTGATACAGAAAAATCATCACTCAGCCCATCTCTATCCAATACTCAATTATTTAATGCAGTTCACAATGTGTACTTCATTGGATCATTAAGGTCCTTGTCGGACACAGCAAAATAGTAGAAGTGACTAAGCTTTAAAACTTTATATATGTATCTTTTCTTAACTACCTATCTCTATTGTTTTATGTTTAAGCCGTTTGGGGTGGAAACTCTAGAACCATGGGTTCCGAGTGCCCACTTGGTTTTTCGAGACATCGCCAAGCGGTTGGTCGACTCTTCACGTGACCAAAAGGCTGGCCTATTTCTTGGCCAAAGAATCAGTATTGCCATACAACGTGGCAATGCTGCCAGCCTTTTGAGCACTTTTCCTGTTGACAGCGATGCGGACGAATTTTTTGATGCCCTTTGATTCTTTCCTCTCCCTTTTTTATATACTTGTACATATTATTATTCCTGGTATGAAATAGATATTAAAAATAGATATTAAATGTAAAAATAACTAAATAAATTATCCAATCTCCAACTTTCCTATCTCTAATGTTATTGGGCGATTCGGACAGCAATAGAACGAAAAAAAATGGAAGGTTTTGAGATGTAGGTACTGTTTGCGAAGAATTTTCCGCATACCATGGACTGTCAAAAGAACGAACAAATCTATTCTCGAAAAACTACGCATAAGAGATAGACTATCTACAATCTGTTACCAAAGGATTCTCGGTTACTTTGGTCATATTGCCCGTCAGGAACGGTTCGTATCGTTGGATAGGCCATTCAAAAATATTGAGGGTTCAAACCATTTTTCGATTCAGAAATCCGTTTGTGTAATGTTAAGCTTTAAAGTGCTAATTTTTGTTAGTCAAGTATACCTCCCGCCTTGCAAGGTAAATGGTTGTGGTTTGATATGTGAAAAAATTCACAGCAGTAGTATAATATATAACGCAGTTAAAAGGAAAACTATCAGTGCTAAGTAGGCTTTATAAGTTACCTAGTACTTTCTGTACTACTAAAATTATGAGATAATATAGCATTTATTACCGGTTCATTTTTTTTTTTTTTTCTGTTACAGATTAGGTTTGAGCATTTTCTATACTATAGACCAAAAGAATGATTGATTTCTGGTTTGGTTTAGTTGATACCCAAACAAATCGATGCGACTATGAAACAAGCTGACATCAACGCGACATTTTCGAAGTTACCTTAAGAGAGGTGTCGAGCGCGCAGTGGCCCCCTCATCGTTTCTTTGGTGATTTCTTTTATTTTAGAACGAAAATGCAGAAAATAAGCACGTTAACAACAAGGCTATCATCATCATCATTTCAGCCGAAAGACGTCCACTGCGGGACATAGGCCTCCCCCAACTGGGGGGGTTTACCATTCGCAGTATGGTGTTAATAAATGCATAGAGAACGCTGCTGCCCAATCAATCTGCCTAGCCTTTTCCCAACTATGTTGGGGTCGGCTTCCAGTCTAACCGGATGCAGCTGAATACCAGTATTTTACATGGAGCGACTGCCTATCTGACCTCCACAACCCAGTAACTGGGTAACACGATACCCCTTGGTAAGACTGGCTGTCAGACTTTTGGGCTTCTGACGACCCGTAACGACTGTCAAAGATCCACGAATGACAGCCGGGACCAACGGCTTAACGTGCTTTCCGAGGCACGGAAGAGTCTCGGTATGTAAAGATGGTCACCTAATCACGGACCAACCCCGGCAAGCGTAGCTTAACCTGACGGATCGACCCGTGCGGCTGTTATTATTTAGAGAACGCTGCTGCCCATTCTCTAGTAAGTCCCTTAGTCGCCTTTTACGGCACCCATGGGAGGAAATAGGGTGGTGCTTTTCTTTACGTCCGGCACCACACGGCACCACAAAAATATACGTTATTATTAATGCAAACAGTACTTTTAAATTGTTAAGTTTTAAGGTAATTTTTAAAATGGAAAATAGTGGCCACTGCGCGCTCAGCACCCTCTTAACATAATCCATACTAATAGTAAAATGTGAAAGTAACTCTGTCTGTCTGTCTGTCTGTCTGTATGTTACGTTTTCACGCCTAAACCGCTGAACCGATCGTCATGAAATTCGGCAGAGATATAGCCTGGGATATGGAGAAGGACAGGCTATTTTTTTACGCGATAACCGACATCCACGCGGGCGGAGCCGCGGGCAAAAGCTATCCATACTAATATTATAAATGTGAAAGTAGCTCTGTCTGTCTGTATGTTACGTTTTCACACCTAAACCGCTGAACCGAACGACCTGGGATATAGAGATGGACATAGGCTGCTTTTTTAAGCGATAACCGACATCCACGCGGGCGGAGCAAAAGAAACGGCAAAAAAATCATGTCCGTTGTATGGGAGGAACCCCTTAAATATTATTATTTTGTGTTTTTTAGTATTTGTTATTATAGCGTCAACAGAAATACATCATATGTGAAAATTTCAACTGTTTAATAATCACGGTTCATGAGATACAGCCTGGTGACAGACGGACAGACAGACAGACAGACGGACAGCGGAGTTTTAGTAATAGGGTCCCATTTTACCCTTTGGGTACGGAACCCTAAAAACGAACTCTTCAGCTTTATAATAGACTACCTCGCAGAGTTGATCATTATTTTGCTGCGGAGTTATTATAAAACAGTTATATCTCCTAAGATATTCATTGAAATTAAATGATGTAAGGGCAACTTTGTTCAAAATTAAATACTTGTGATGAATAACGTATTTATTTGGATTAGGATTAATACCATGTTTATGAAAACTCCTTCGCAAATAATGCATTAATTTCGAACAAATTTGATTACCATAAAAAAGGTTATAGTGAGTCAATCTTAAAAGATAGACATATGCTGTCGCGGACTTTTTTTTTGAAAATTTAAAGAGGAACAATTCCATCATACATGATATTTGCGTAACTTAAACCGTTTACGCAGCGCACGCAACGGAAGCTCTCAAAAAGGAATATTTTTTCCCGTTTTTGCAACATTTTTCATTTATGCTCCGCTCCTTTTGGTTGTAGCGTGATATTATATAGCCTATAATATTCCTCAATAAATGGACCATCCAACACAAAAGGAATTTTTCAATTCCCACCAGTAGTTCCTGAGATTAGCGCGTTCAAACAAACAAACAAACAAACAAACAAACTCTTCAGTTTTATATATTAGTTTTAAACAAAGTTATTAAAAAAAGGATATTTTCTGGTATAAAATATTTTATGATACTGGTAGCAGGAGATCCAAACATTTTCAAATTTTTTACATCTTCAACAACACAAATATTACAACTCTCATTCTTAGATTCATATTGTAAGTAGCATAGGTATCTAACCACATTTTGGATGAAAACGGCTGTAAACTGTTTCGTATGTGTGTGTTTGTGTTTTGCTGTACTTTACTTAGGTATAAATTCCGTAGCGATGTATATTTTTATGTTCATAAAGAATTTTTCTAAACTAAAATATGGTACGGAAACCTTCATGGCCGGTTTTACATCATCATCATCATCATTTCAGCCGAAAGACGTCCACTGCTGGACATAGGTCTCCCCTAAGCACCGCCACCTCGACCGGTTCCGTGCTTCCCGCATCCAGCGGATTCCTGCGGCTTTCACAAGGTCATCGGTCCACCTTGTGGGAGGCTTTCCAACGCTACGTCTTGCGGACGCGGTCGTCACTCCAGAACCTTTCGGCCCCAACGACTATCTGTTCTGCGTGCAATATGCCCTGCCCCATATTCTTCAAGCTATGTCGGTTACCTTGGTTCAAAAAAAAAGAGGTTAGTTGGCTTGGTTTAAAAGTCATAATAGGAATCGATCATCCGTCATACTCGTATTAAAAAACCATTAATATATGTAATTTCAATTAAATCAAACCTAATTAACTTAATCACTTGGTCAACAAGCAATTAAATATGGATTTCCGTAAATTAATTAATGTTTATACAAGTGATTACAGGTTGGCTTTAAGCAAACTAAGATTCTAAGCAAACATAATTATAACAATTACTAGCTTTTGCTCGCGGCTCCGCCCGCGTGGATGTCGGTTATCGCGTAAAAAAATAGCCTGTCCTTCTCCATATCCCAGGCTATATCTCTGCCGAATTTCATGACGATCGGTTCAGCGGTTTAGGCGTGAAAACGTAACATACAGACAGACAGACAGACAAATAGACAGACAGACAGAGTTACTTTCACATTTATAACATTAGTAAGGATAAGGATTTGTATGGATGGTACGGAACCCTTCGTGCGCGAGTCCGACTAGCACTTGGCCGGTTTTTTGTTTTTTGAACGCGCTAATATCTGGAACAGCGAGTTGGATTTGAAAAAACGATTTTGCATTTTACAGCCCAACTCTTGAGGAAGAATTACATTCCTATTAACTAGAACACCATTTTTTTAAATGAAATTTTATGCGAAAACGAAGTAAAAGCACGGGCAGGCAATGTGTTGCGACGGGGTGGGTCGGGGAACAAGAAATTTAACGCGGACGAAGTCGCGGGCAGAAGCTAGTTATTATTATATTTCTTAAAATCAGTACTTAAAAGAAAATTTAACCTCTTCTTTCGCCATTTTATGTGAATTACCATTACGAAGATTTTTTTTTTGATATGTTATCCTCTTTGTTAACATAAATTATCTGAATTTGAGACTTTGGGTATAAATAATAATTATTATAAAATCAACGTTTGCAGCGTCTAATAACTGAGTACCCATTTCCTCCCGTGGGTGTCATAAAAGGTGACTAAGGGACTCACTAGAGAATGATCAGAGTGTTCTTTATGCATTTTTAACATTATGCTGCGATCGTGAACCCGCCTGCCAAGCGTGGCGATTATGGCAAACCCCCCCCAATTGGGGGAGGCTTATGTCAAGCAGTAGACGTCCTTCGGCTGAAATGATGAATGATGAATGACTGAGTGAATTTTAGGACATTATTAATTTACATTGTAATTATAGGTGTAGGACATATTGGTGATGTTCTTTAAAAAGGTCAGATGTGTAATACTCGCAACATATGTTGTGTTTTACTAAATGAATGAACGAGTCAAAAGGAATATGTAAGGATTATAATAGCTGGCATTCTGTAATTTTTGCCTACTTTCATGGGAAGAATGCGTGATGAGGTTACGAGTATGTATGTGTATGTACTGAAATTATCTTGAAATGAATGAAATGATTTTAATGCAGAATGCAGACATAAGGTAACTAGAGGGTTTATTTCATAGATTCCTCTCCAGCGTATAAATACGTGGCAGGTGAAGTGAACTGGATTACAAAACCGAAAGCCAACGAACGATCTAGCATCTCGCTATTTTCATACCCAACCACCGCGATACCCAAATATGAGAGTAAGAAATAATTGAGCCTTGACGTATGTATATGACAAGCTATAGAACGCTATGAATATAAATGCCAATTAATGTTTGGTTTAGTATTTTTATGTATTTTTTGGAGAAACGGTAGGTTTCTCTCGTTATCATCAGCCATATTTTAACTACTGTGGGCGCACTGTGGGTAGTGTTGGTTATTGCGCAATAGAAATACCGTTATTAAAATCAAAAGTCATATACTCAACTTAGGCTGAGAATCAGCACTTCAAAATTACATAAGACAGTCCCCCAAAACGCTCGCCCTTCACCACTCCCTAGTGCTTTAGCTGGGAAGAAGAAGTAGCAGAACAAACTCCCCAGCACCACATCTGTCTGTTCAGTTAGAAGAACTTGATTCTATACAGTAATGGGTATGCAAAGTAATTAATGTAGGAAAACGACACAACAATACTGGGCCTCAAGTCTGCTATTACAATAGTGTCAGAATGGTCTCGCGATTGTGAGTATTTGACAGTGTTTGTATGGCAAATCTGTCAAAAACTCACAATGAAGAGACCATTCTGACACTATTGTAATAGCAGACTTGAGGCCCTGAACGCGTGACAGTTTCTAGACTTGCCGAGCGCCGCTCGAGTGCCACGTTGTACACTCTGCCATGCGCCGCCAAGCAGCACAACCAAGACATTCTAAACAAACAACGACATCTATGAATTCCAACCAATACCAATTTAAACAATGCGCAGTCATATTACATAAAATCACGGCTGTATTCTCCGAAGGGTAAAGGTCGTAGCTCACTTACACGACCCCGCTCAAAAACCGTTCCCGCACACCACCGACTTAAACGGAGATGACTACTTGCATCACACGCCGACAGATAGCAGGAAACCAGCTGTCCCCATGCTTACAGCTAGCAGTCAACTACACTGTCCACGCGCCGATCGCTTTCGCTTTTCGCGACAGACACAGTTTGTGATCAGTCTCCATTGAAACAACTCGTAACTTCTCGCTGTGGTTCGATTCACAATGCGCGATCTGGCGATCATTGCTATTGCACTTGAAGATGAAGAGAATAGCTCGGGAAACGACAGAAGACGAAGATTTTGGTTGCATACAATTCTAAAGGCAAGAAATGCAGAAGGTGAATTTTGGAACGAAAAAGCAACGTGCTTCAAGCGAGCAGTCTGCTTGCGTACACTGCGCGATTACCCGCTTGAAGCGCTTGGTAAGCATGTGGTAAGTGAGACGTCAACTATCGAGTGGTACGATGACGGTAAGCTCGCTTATAGCTGTGGCGGCATCTACAACGCCACATGCGAACTACGTATCAAAGACCTGACGTCACAAAAATCCTGCATCGCGCAATCAGAGTTTGCCGCGCGACTAGCATATAAGCAACATCCCGACATCAACTGTCGGGCAGTTGCCCACCAGACACAACACCCGTCTGTCGGAGGATCCTCCCTTTCCATAGAGTATGAGTGGACTTCACACGCTGTTCCTCATACATCTATACAGCGATTTGTCTGCTAATTTGTGTTATCAATGTAAAGTATGTCTACAGAGGTCACCCTGAAGCTCACATTTCAGTAAACATTATTTCCCCGTGTGGGAGCGGGGTCGTGTAAGTGAGCTACGACCTTTAGGCAGAGGGGCATCTTTAGTAAAAACAGTTCGCCAGTTATAACATGTAACAGGAGGTGAGCCTATTCTCATCAAACGACTGCCGCGGTCTGGACCACAAACTATAAGCGCTACTGCTGAGCAGGAGGTCTTGGGTTGTGTTATGGGTTTTCCCATCAGGAATTTCTCAATAGCAGCCTGAAGTCCTGATTTGCTGCCGGTTGATTTTATGTATTAGTTTGTAAGTATTCTTTGCAATTGTTAATAGTATAGTATCTACCCATATAGCGCTTTGTGGTAGCCGTTACGAAATAATTCGACACTATGTGTCCACACTTATTCATTCTAGTAACACTTTTTGGTCGCTGAGTGTACTTAGTTCCGTCGCTACGACTAAAAATGGGGAACAGTCGACACAGTAACATTTGGTTTTAAAGTTACGTTGCTGTGTGGTAACATTGTTCTTAGTCTGCAACCACTTCTCAGAAATCATTCGTTCGTTCATTCGTTTTCGTTCTCTTTTTGTTCTGTGAGTGACAAGTTAAAAAATAATAAGAAGAAAACATCAGCCATCACTGTTTATCAAGGTAAATTTTTATTCATATTTTAATTTGTTTATATTGTTCAAATCTATATGCGAAATGAATTTCATTGTGTAATTTGGTCATATAGTTTGAAATTTTCAATGCGCCACCATAAAATTGTGATTTAACCTGTGTAGTATAATTTAAACAATAGTTTGTAAAAACTATTAATAGTTTTACTAACAAGTTTTTACATTCCCAGAGCTTGGAAGCTTTTGCTGTAATATATTTAATAGTAACCATATGTTATGGAACCAAAAATGAACCACAAAATTGTTAAATAATTCAAAAACGTAATTTTATTTAGAGAAAATATTGTAGTCACAACTGGTCAGGAAGTTACTAGATTATGTCGACATATGTCGACGTGAAACCAGAAGTAGTTGCAAAGTTACCGAATTTACAAAATGGTTTATTGCTTCCAGCGATTCTCAAACGTTTGGACAGGCCTGCATATTATCAAATTATGTTTAGTATAGTACTAACTAAAGAGGGCTCGTCTCACCTTATATCGGTTGTGCCTAGTACCTACATGGGTACTGGGCAACAACAAAGACTCTGTCCTGTTTTGGCCAAGGACGAGAAAAAACAGCGACCTTGAACTATTAAGGAGAGATGAAAAAAGTGTGCCTTCGGAGAATTGGAGAAAATTAAAATGTGTCGTGAAACTACAAGGCATAGCTACTTTTGCTGAAGGAATTAGATTAGAGGAACTGTATTCAAATGACATGACCAGTGGGACTATGGGCGCCTGCCTAGGTATCAACATCAATGTGCAGCAAATATTGTTTTATTTTTGGAATTGTTATATTCTGTAGTTTACAGATAAAAAAGTTTCACGAGTCTAAAAGGTAAGGAAACTGAGAAAAATAAAGATAAGTTTTCACTAAATAACTCTGCTTTTTGATAAGAGATGGCGCTAGGCGTTGTTATCGAGTTTATGTTTTTTTTTTAATTATTCGACGCCATCGAGGCGCTAGGTTTTTTTTTATTCCATCAAGGGGCAAATGATCATACGAGTTTCCTGATGTTAAGCAAGCAACGTCGCCCATTGACATCCACAACACCAGGGTTATTGCTGATGCGTTGCCACCCTTTTCCCACACCAAATCCTGGGCTTCCGGTTCTCTCTCACTATTCGAGGCGCAGCAACATAATGTTGGTATTCTGTAAGATCGTGGTAGCTCCACGTTCGAGCCAACCCAATTACGAGCTACAGTCAGCTATTAACTACAATAACTCGGCTCTACATGGCTCAGGAAACAAAAATACGGCTTTATATTATTAGTGAAGGGATGAGGATTACATTGAATAATAAAACTATTATTTGAATGAATGAATTTTTATTTTTTATTAATGCAATCTAGGTTGAGTATCGGCACTTTTTGAACTTCAAAAATACATAAGACAGTCCCCCAAACCGCCCGCCCTTCACCACGTGGCGCAACAAACTCCCCAGCAGCACAGCTGTCTGTTCAGTTACAAAAACTTGATTATATACAAGATAAATAATTAATATACTTGATAAGAAAAAAAAAAAAACCTAATATACCTACTTGATTTTTTTAACAATTTCTAACATTTTTCAAAAGAAATTGTTCTGTTGATTGAGGTAAATTGAATAATTATGAAAGTCGTCTGTTGCTGTCACCAATTCTTAATTTGATCAAATATATTGCTAAAGCACGTTTTGGTTTCTTAGCATAATTGGGAGCTATACTATTGTATAGTTCTAAAACTTCTGTGACTGTGAGACCTGTCCAATAATGGCAAACATTATTTGGCATTTCTTCTACATTATCAAAATCTAAAACATCCACATTCGATTTTGCTATACTGATTATGTCTTGCATTGAATGTAGACAAAATAACAGTATTTTGTGGTAACAAGTGCCACTCATTAGAAAAGAAATGTGTCTGACAAACTCTGCAACTGCGTGGCTGCAGCAGCAGTGGTGGTGTTGGTGGAGACAGTAGTGTTGATGATTCATGGGGCATGGCTGGCTCCACATTCTCTTGTAAGCCCTTGGATGAATCCTGAATTAACTGACAATTCACTCACAGTCCAACAGGCCCGACATGCATAGATTGTTGCAACATCCTAAAATAGAATGACTTATTTTAATATACATTTTTAAATACCATTATAACGTTGATCATTGGTCATCCACCTACAGACTGAATATGACAAATACAGCATAGTTGTTAGTTGTTACCCATCACATAGAATTACCTCACCAAGAGCGCTTCATATATCTGTCAGAGGAGCGACAGAGCATTATATGACCTAGCAATCTCTCATTGTCAGCCTGTTCGGTATTCAATAAGTTGAATCAGGGGTGACAAATATATGCATCTAACGGCATCTGAAAAATATAAATATCATTTAGTTAAAATACCTTTTAATTGAAATTCTATGAAAGTACAGACGTGTGTGTATACTTGAACAAACAGTGACTATCCTATCCAGTCATGTGTAGCAATAAACACTACAGATTGAGTATTCATAGGCCTGGGTCATCCACGAAATCAACGCTGCTTTGTTAAGTTTTGCTGGCTCACATGTGATCGAACTACCTACCAGACTATAGCTGTCTTGTTGCTAAATAATATTATTTCATTGTAGTAACATATTAAGTACCTGATTGTTCTGCCAACGAGATACGTCTCTCTTGCAGGGATCTCTTTTGCTTAGCGTTGACATAATATGCCTTTGAACGCGCCTTACGGATATGCCACAGTTTAGGCACCTCATCATAATATCCATTTAACTGAATTGTACTGATAGTACAGCAAAACACAACGAAACAAACAATCGCACAAAATACAACGGAACTGCAATGAAACTTGACGTGAATGAAATGGGACGCCAAGTAGGGATGTGATTATGGTGATCTAAGATCGATAAATCGATATTTAATTTTTTCACGCATACTGAGATTAAAATCAGTTTTTTTATTAGATAACTCTGATCATCCGTAGAAACATATTTTACACTTATTTATGTTATAATCCTTCAGTATACAATGACATTAATAGGCAGTAAGAGCGTAAAGGCAGAAACACATTATTAAATCGCGACGCGACCCGATGAAACGCGACGTGTGTTGAGTCGAATCAAATTTTATTGTTTTCTATGACCAGAATCACACTATGAACATCCGACGCGACGACATGCTCGTACACGCCACCCCGATCCAGATCGGCCAGATCGATGTGTTGCCGATGGTGGGTGTAAACACGCCAACCAACATGGTGCGCGCAGTGTGTTTCTAAACAACACCCAACGCCACGCGTCAGTCGTTCGAGAACTTTTTCAGAGCATATACGTGTCAAATGCCAATTTTTTTTTTCATTATTGGTTTTTTTTTAATTCGCCCAAATGGGCAGGCTTTTTTTAATGACTATGTGGGTCATTTTTTTATTATTCTTTCTGTTCTGTTAGTTTTTGTCATGGTCTGGCAGTTTGAGTAATTTATGTCCTTTCTTCCGTATTGTTTTTTTTTTTCTCTGGGATGCCATCATCAGATCCTGGTTTCCTTATCATAGGACCATTTGAGAAGTATACATTTTCCAATAAAAAAAAAAGAATTTTTCAAATCGGTTTGCAAGCGACTAAGTTATGTGCGAACAAACATTTAAAAAAATGCAAACATCCGAATTGAGAACCTCCTCCTTTTTAGAAGTCGGTTAAAAATAGCTTAATACATTAATACATAACTATAAACTATTTACTTACTCGTATTATTAATTAAAGAGATAAAACGGTAAAATAAAATATCAATCCAAAAATCTATTTGAATCTCGATTTTTTCTGAATTGATTTTTCATGCTTTGACTCGAATCGATTGAATTATCGATATTATGAAACAGATTGCTGGCCGTCCCTACACAGGTGTCCGCCACTAATGTCAGATCCATTGTGAAAGAAATGACACTCCTTTACCCGCAGTGATTATTTTTTAAAAAATGGTGTTCGATCATAGAATTACAGACACGTGTCATTAAAAACTTAACCTGTAGGCGTGTCAGTAAATAAATTAATTATAAACAAAATATACATAATATTCATTTGTCATTAAAATTCATTTAATCGAAAATAGCTCATTAAAGTATGTGTAGGTTATTATGGTTACCGCATGATTATGGTTACAATGGAACGTCAACAGCAGGAAATGCGTAAAAGAGATAAGCGGAAGCAAATTAAAATACTGTATTCTTGAGATTTTAACCTGGCCTTTATTCGGAATAATATAATAATGATAAATTATGATTTTCATTTTTAAATTTTAGTGTAAAAACGGTAATCCTGCACAAATGTTCCCGAACTCGAAGGCAGGAACTGGTCATCTCCTTTTGAGGATACTGAAGATGAGGAGAGGTAAGTTTTACGACGTGTTTTATTCGACAATAATTCGACGACGTGACGCGCCCCACTACCCTATTTTAAAATCCGCGGCCCTGTGTACGTAAAATGCAGTAGTGGGGCGCGTCACTTCAGAAGTTTAGACTGGAAGAGCTCATGGACAATGGTGCCGATTCCCTTGTTCACAAAGTAAACTAAATTTAAGTTCAGTGCATCTTTTTCTTTCTATTTCATTAAGAAAAGGACAGAAGATAAATTTTAGTTTAGTCCTGTCAAATTAATCAGCGCCTGTCACTACTCCTTACAAGTTTAGACGTGATTAAAAACTTGCCGACTAAAATTACGACAAAATATGTCAAGCGCTGATTAATTTGACAGGACTAAACTAAAATTTATCTTCTGTCCTTTTCTTAATGAGATAGAAAGAAAAAGATGCACTGAACTTAAATTAAGTTTAGTTTGTGAACAAGGGAATCGGCACCAATGTTTAATACAACTGAGTGCGCGAAGAGTGAGAAAGAGAGGTACGACCACGAGTCGGTCGGTCGAGTCCGTCTAAAGTCAGTTGAGCTGCGCGCTTCCGAAGGAACGCACGCACGTCATAAGACTGTGGTACCGATAAAGCGATGTAATTTATTATGTTTACTAGACTGAGTGTAGGTAGATCAGTGCTTAACTATTGGATTCTATTAATTTCAGGTTATTATGGCGTAAGTACTTTTACACGTTACAAAGAGCATGTAAAATACCACATGTTTGATATAAAATGGTATTTTTAACAGTGTTTTTACGAACTTAGTGATTTTGAGTTTTCTATAATAATTTAAAAATACTTACGCTTTTTTTCAAACTAAACTATTATTAATAAAGTATTTCATGTCTTGATTACATATATAAGATTGCATTAGAATCAGTCTTCTCATTTTAGACGTTGTTGAATTTAAATTTTGTATAGAGACGTATACGACAGTATGTTTGACATCAGGTAGGTAGGAAGGAGCGCCGCGCGGCGCGTCTTTGCCTTTACCCGGCTGCCTTGCATTTACCTTATCAATCCGGTACCTTTATGGACGTCTTTACTCACGACGCTCAGTCACAACGAAAACTTAGGGCCCAGTATATTTTCTTAGTAAAGAAAAATAAAAACTACTTACAGACTAGTAAAGTGATAAATAATAATAATATAGCGTACGTAGAGATAGGTATTGCCAGTAATTTTTCCGCCAAATTTGCTCGGTCACCTTAAACATCCATATTTTGTTCGTTTGGCCATCTCATGAAACCTTTAAATAACCTTTTAAATAATTATTATTTTTACAGATACCACAAAAATCGTGAAAATAAAAGAAAACATCCGGCTGAAAAGTCAATTGTGGAAGAATTACAAAATTTTAATACTGATTTTGAAATGATGGAAGATAAAGAAACTAAAAAAGATAACGATAATGTTACGAATAAAACAAAAATGAATGAATACGACTCAAATATATATTTCAATCACGCCAGTACCAGTTATAGCACTATTGATGATACCGAAGCGACTGAAACTGATGCTTCAAAAATAATAGCAACGAATGAGAATTTAACAACAATACCCGAAACTGAGAGTCAAACTGGTGAAACTTTAATCAGTTTGAGGTTGATTGAATTCAATCAAATCATAACAGAGAACAGTGGGTTACAAGCAGAAAACAAAATTCTCAAAGAATCTAATCTAAAGTTCCATAATCGTAAGTGATTCCATTCGACGTACTACGCCGGTTTTTTTTGCTTGTAGGTGCGTTTTGCAAATAATATGACTAGACTAGAAAAAATAAATAAATATTAATATTTTTTCTAGTTAAAGAAGAAACCGACAGAGGCTTTAAAGCAATACAAGTACAACTGGACAAATTATATGATATTCTGAAACATAAACAATCTAATATTGAGACTGTTAGTGCTGCTGGTACTTCTGTATCAACAAAGTTTGATGAGGAACTAGCTCAGAGGAATATTGAATTTCCAATTAATTCTATAAAAAACTTAGAATTACTAGAAGATCAACTCATCGACGCGGATTTCGAAAAAGTTTTGGTATGGATATTGTTATTTTAATACTATAAAATATTTATCACGGTTATAATGGGTATAATATTTGTTTTTATTAATATTTCAGGTCAATTTTTTTTCTAGAATATGCGGTACGAGTGGAATGTTAAAAATATCAAAGATTGGACTACAGTTAACGAGATGTTTATTCACGGACGAACTCCTTAACCAGTTAACCTGGAAAGGAATTAAAGGCTGTACTAAAGTACCCTTTATGAACTACATCAAAACAAGAAATATGTTTTTTTTAAATTATACATTTGGCTGACAACTGTTGCTCTGCAAAGGATTCTGATGCATTTTTGCAGAACAGTGCGATAAAACATAGTGGCTAAAACATAGAATAAAACATAGAATCTTTTCGGTTCTTTACTCATTTTCAACTGCAATCATTTGATCACTTCTCGAAACAGTTTGAGAAACAGTGTCTTATTGTGACTTTTTTATTCACATTTCAGTAATATATTGTTCAGTAATAATGACGTAACATTACGACACCTCGTGTAAATATAAATTTTAAGTTATTATTCTAGTAACATGGTGACCACACCGCTACCACACATTTTTACTCGATTGTACACATGTTACAAACTAAACACCAAGTGTTTAAAAATAAGTCTACACAAATGTTTACGTTACGTGTGAACACAAAGACTACTTAAAGTTACTGAAATGTTTTCCGGTCAAATTTTGTACGAACTATTAACACACATAGAGACCAAACCCCACACAGTCACCATGTTTCGTAACAGTTACGAAACTGTTGCGACTTGTTACATCTTTAACATATCTGCGACCAAAAAGTGCTATATGGGTATGGGCCCTAGTCGCCTGAAACGAAAATGAATAATAAAGTAAATTGTCGATCCTCAAACCGACTTCTTCTTCTTTCCGTGTCAATCGACTACAACTTAATTTTTTTCCAACCAGTAAGTAGCTAGAAGCAGCCCTGAGGCGGCGTAAGGCGTGGGTGGTGTGGGCCACCGCCCACGGCCTCACGGTGCAAGGGTCTCGCGCCTCACAGCCGAAATAAATACATTAGAATTAATTCTCAACTTAAAGATATTCCACTCTTCGGCGCACGAAATGAATGTGAATGAAATAATCGATATTTCTGATAAACTACTTGTATTATGGTACTAGCTGTGCCCGCGACTTCGTTCGCGTGGATGTCGGAAAACAATACTGTGCCGCTTATAGAAGGTGTATCACCTCCTCCATTGTTAAGGGAGAATGTTTCGACCAGGCCTGGTGATCTTTTTGTAGTAAAAAGCTGCCATAAAATTTGTGTTTTTGTGACTCGTCCTCGACAGCCGGTGGAACTTCGTGGAGCATTACCGACGTTTGTCTCTCAGACTGGAGCGGGCCGGGGCTGCCTTGAAGCGGCTCCTGCAATCTAGGGGGTCCAAACGCCTCGTACCGGAGGCTCTATGCGGGGGTCGTGCGGTCCATGGCCCTTTACGGGGCACCGGTGTGCGCGCGTTCCTTGAGGCGGTGACCTACCCGACGGTTGAACGCGTCCCAAAGGGCCGTCAGGCTGGTACGGGGATACCGCACGGTCTCCAGTGAGGCGGCGTGCCTCCTTGCCGGATTGCCGCCTTGGGATCTGGAGGCAAAAATCCTCGCGCTCTTATGGCAGTAGTGCGAGGAGGTGAGAAAATTGTTTTCACAAACCCGCAATATTTGTAAAAGACCCATCCAACAACACCCCACACAACAGGGCAGGAAAAAGAAAAAAAAAACATCCCCACTTTACATGTAGAGGAGGTACCCTCAATAACTATTTTTTTCATTATTTTATTTTACCACGTTGACGGCGTGATTATATAATATATATTGTATATCCTTGCCAAATTATAGCTGTCTAGTAATAAGAGTCTCTGAGCTAAGCTGGGGACTGGCAGACGGACGGACATGGCGAAGCTATAAGGGTTCCTTGTTGACTAAGGAACCCTAAAGAGGTAAGGCATGTCTTGTGACCTCCACACTGGCCATTTGGCCAGATTAATTCTACAGTGGCCAACTTCAAACTGACTATAACACGAAAATAAATACCCCGTCATCCTTCTCTTCTCATGGATATCGTAAAAGACGCTTAAAGGATTATGTGTAAATACAGAATTGACGGTAGCGCAATCCCTTTGAAGTGTACGTCTCATACTAAGGTCACATCACTAAAAGGGGAAAGAAGTAGTAGTCCTATACTTTCCGGTACTGTCTCATATTATTATAGTTCAGCCGGTGTATTCTGTAAAAATCTCACCGTGAAACTTAGGTGAAGTGAGCTTTTGCTATTGCAATTACTAAATCATGGCCGGCATCGTGATTGTTCTTCATGTCAATCATTTTATTTTAGACCTCTACCGATATTTACGTTTCCAGCTTTCCACAGGCCGATATGATCCGTTTTAACTATTTATTGTTACCCCTTTTTAATGCTAGCGTTACGTTAATTATCCTTGTCTTATCCATACCCAAAGTTTCCATCGTGTACCCTACATGAACTCTTGACCCAATTGCTAACAACCGTCACGACAACGGTTCCTCTGACCACTTAGAACTACAACACAAACTCAATTAGACGCCACCATCACGGTGGGGCCTTAAATCGAGGCCAATTTGTTGAAGACGGGTCGGATTAGGACTTAAAACGAGGCAGTCGAATGCCTCGAGTTTATTGGTGTGTTGATTTTGAGTATTAAGTGGCGGTATATTCATTAGTTTGTTACAAAATTCAGTTGACGATTTAAGTTAGATTAGACTTGTTTTGAAGACCTGCCGTCAGCAACTGTAGATTTATTCTAGTAAAATACTGTTAATAGAGTATTGAATGCGACGTTTGCTTATGACATTTGGTGATTATCCATCAGGTTTCCTTCATTTTGTTTCCGTTGGAGAAAAATAAATATAGATTAATAATTACATATCTAGGCTAATCTGGATAGTACATAGGAGCTTTGCTATTTTTAACCCACTTCAAAAAGGGGTTTGCTTCTATGTTCGACTGTACGTATTTTTTATGTTTAGTAGTTCACTTCAATAATACGTATTTTTAATCCACTTTGCGTATGTAGATCCTGTAATGAAACTTCCTGTCATAATTGTTCACATAGCAAGTAGTGATATAGGAATTTGTGTGGAGTAGGTACATCATCATCATCAGCCTATAGCAGTCCACTGCTGGACATAGGCCTCTCCAATTGCACGCCATTCAGCTCGATTCTCGGCAACTCTCATCCAGCTGCTACCAGCCACCCTGCGAAGATCGTCGCTCCACCTAGCCTGAGGACGTCCTACCTTACGTTTGCCACTCAAGAACACGGCTACCCCAACGGTCATCGGTTCTACGGCTAATATGGCCGGCACATTGCCACCTCAGCTTGATTATTCTGTGAGCTATGTCGACAATTTTGGTTCTCTGCCGGATCACCTCGTTCCAGGGTAGGTACGACAACGTCCAATGAGAAAAAAAAAGACTTCCAAGTGAAAAGTCTTTTTTTTTTTTTTTAAACGTTGCCCCACACTAGGAATTTCTCCTGTATCGTGGGTGCGTTTACAAAAATTTAAACTCACATACACAAACAGCCAGACCCGGAACAACTACTTGTAGATCATACAAATATTTGTTCCGTGCGGGGATCGAACCCGCGACATGCAGCGCAGCAGTCAATCGCTTAACCACTGCGCCAACAGTGCCGTCAAAAGTGAAAAACTACTTTGATTTCGGAAGTCGGGGTCTTCGGTGTTGTGTTATCGTTTTTTGCCACCGGCTGCCAAAATTAAAGTATTTTTTCACTTCGTCATACTTAATAAAGTATTTTTCTTAAAGAAAATCTAGTCCTTACAAAATCATTAACTTGAATCCGATCAAACTAGCTGGTACTTTTACTTGAAACTTCATAAATCTGTATCGAGCGTATGTTTTATTTATTAAAGAACTTATAATGATGCATAAGTTGTACCTCGAGGCAAGCCAACTCCGCTTAACACTTCCGCTCACTCCGAAGCCACACGTTTTAACGACTCCTTTGAAAGTTTAATTTATCTCTGTCATGATCAAAGTCTTTTTTTATTCTTTGTTATAAAAATGTCTTGATAAAATTAATTAGTATGTCTACCAAGTAATTAGTGCTATGGAGTAGGTATTTCTTAGTTGAAAAGTCTTGAATTTTCTGTGGTTAAGAAAGACAATAATAATGTAGATGACAAAAACAATACAATTTATTGTATGTGAGTATACATATTATTTATACATACATAATATAAATAGTATTGTTATATCTTTAACTAAATTACAGCATACAATAATAGTAGAAAGACTGATTCTAAACTGTAAGAACAAACAGTTTGCTATACCAAAAGCATTGCCACAAAATTGTGCACCTCACTAGAGTAACATCTAGTCATCTGACTACCTCTCTCCGTAGTTGATTCCCCGCTTCGCCTTCGCCTCAAAACCGCCTTTATTCCGCTCTGAACCAGACACGTGATTGACACATTGCCCTGTGATTCTGATGACATCAAAGTTACCGGCTATTACGCGTGGTTTTCATTTGAGCTCGTGGTCTATAAAGTCATAGGTTATTAGGCTATGGTTGTGTGAGAGATGTTTTTATTCCATCAATGAGTATTTAGAGTTTAAAATATAAAACTTATTTATTATAATTATTATGACATCTACATTTATTGACATTACTTAAATAATATTGAAACATTTTCATTATTCTTGCTACTTTTTATTGACATGACATCATGATTTTTGATCGCTATTTTTAATGCATTGTAATGTGAATTTAAATTATGTTCATTAGTATTTTTATTTTATTGCTATTTACTAAATGGTACTGCATGACAGGGCTTTAAATACCGGTAAATTTTCATAACGTTACCTTATATTGACAGAGTTAACGTTATTATTAAAATAACGGTAATCGATTTAACGTTATTTATGCGACTATTAATTTAATCGTTATTTTAAACGGGTGAGATGTAAGTAGTGGGGCCTGAGGCGTGCGGTGCGGCGGGAGCCTGCCCCCGCGCCTCTCTGATGCCGTGCCGATCAAAACGTTGCCTGAATCTGCCTGATTCTTACCCACAAAACGGCAACGTAGCAAAATTAACATTAGTTATCGTATTTTTGTTAATGTTAATTAACGTTATATTACTGGTAATTTCAAGTAACGTTAAATTTTTATAACGTTAGTAGGTATAACATTGAAATTTAACGTTACGTAACGGTTATTATTTTGTTATTTGGTGACGTTAACAAGCCTTGCTGCATGCTATAAGTAACGGGTGGCCAATTCAGATGTATATACAACTTTTTTTAGCCCCCATTTCGATTTAAAGCCAAATTTTGCAGTTGTTTGATGTCTATTATTTGGTTAAAATGCGTTAGTAAGGTAAAGATGGTCACCCATCCCCGGACCAAACGCGGTAAGCGTAGCTTACCAATAAAATCTGTCCAACATATCCCCAAAAACCAATTATAAATACTGTCTGTATAGTTTTAACTTTATTAATCCAAGTATTAAATTGCACTTTCAGTCGATATACACCTCCAGTACCATTTTAAATTACATAAAATATACCAATAAATATAAAAGCATTTAGCATTTTACATTAATTCGAACGAACAAAATAAACGAACCGTATTATACTCGGAGGTACCTCGATTCGGAAATTGTTAAAATATTCGCTAGCAATTCAATGAATTTTGCAGTCATAAAGGTTTTTAGTACTGTCGACAACATAAGTCTGCTGGAGTCCAATGCTCGCTTGTGTGAGCTCAAGGCAAGGCTTTCGCAAACAGACGTAATGCAGCGTTGCGACGCGACTTTTAGATTCTTAGAACGTTGTTTATGACTTTGGGCGCAACTTACATTTGTAGCATGTGACTTAAACATGAATCGTGTAGTCCAGGGGCGACATGGCGCGTGTTAGGTGCAAGTATTTGCCTGGTGTTTTATTTTTCTTTTTCCCTGTTGGAATAACATCCAAAAAGGTTAGCATCGAGACGGACTGCCTAGAGTTCGCCGGGCAAACTTTATTCGTTAATTAATACCAACAAAACAGGGGCTTGATTCTACTAATTTCAAAAGAGTTTCCGTAAAGTTTTGACAGAAAAGTTTGACACATTAGACGCTGACTTTCCACTGAAATGCTAATTTACGAAAAAAATACAACATTAAATATTTTTCTTTTTTTTTCTAAATAAAAAAAAAATTGAAACAGCCTCTGTTGCTTTGATAAAAGAAAATGTATTAATTCGAACTATTTGGAAATCGGGCTCATGTTAAATCAGTAATCAATTACTGATAATCTTCATAAATCGATTCGATCGAAATTTATATTGAAACAAATAAATAAAATTGAAGAGTCTGTTTGTAATTTCAAAATAACTGCTTTTTACTAAATGCATAAATGAAAGTAACTACGACTTTGTTTTTCTTGTGTTTTTGTCTATCTCTCTGTCTGGTTGTCCCAGCTAATCTCCAAAACAGTTGGACCGATTTTGACGTGATTTTCACTAGCAGATAGCTGATGTTATAACGAGTAACTTAAGCTACTTTTATTTTAGAAAAACCCACGCGGGCGAAACCAAGGGCAGCAGCTAGTAAAAAAATAAAAATCGTTTGGCATTTATTTCAATTTCCAAGATAATATTTACATAATTTAAAAGCTTAAAATAATCATAATAATAGTAACTTAAAGTAACTTCTATGTGGCAGTGTTTTGTAAATGTATACTTGTGTTTTGTTGCCAACAGTACTAGAGCACAATGTAAGTGCCGAATACAACACACTGACATACAAACTCTTGACAATGGAGGGTTGAATTCATTGCTGTATGCAGGATAACTTTTTAACCAGTGCGCAAATTTTTTTTGGTTGTTCAGTATCAGTAATAGAACGCATTTCCATTATTTGTTCAATCTTTTTTTCGGTCCTACTTGAAATCAGCAAAATATGGATACACTCTATTCGTAATAATATCAATGGGCGAGCGCACAGTTGATAGGTACCTACTACTGCGTTTCGCTTCAGTGACCGCGCCGCCGGCGTGTTGCACGACGAGTATCCATTATACCAGTTTCAAAATAAACATCTTTCGTTAACGATAACTTAATTTTTTGTACTAAGACATATTAAAATAAGAAATATGTTTATACGAGATCACGCTTAAGTATAATATGAAAAAAAAAAATGCGCACGGATTAAAAACTTTTCCTGTATAAAGGACTTTTTATTAGGCTTGATAACGAGCACCTATTGATGTTTTTGTAAACGATTTTTTGCCTGTTTCAAAACTTCCGGATAAGTTTCGATATCCAGTATCATCATCTGACTTGCCTTTTCCAAACTATGTTGTGGTCGGCTTCCAGTCTAACTGGATGAAGCTGAATACTAATATTTTACATGAAGCGATTGCCTATTTGACCTCCACAACCCAGTTACTGGGCAAAGTTGAAATCATAGCGGTGCGACATCGCAACGCACCGGCATCGCCCGTGGCCTCACTCTAAGTCGGATAAATAATAAGGTGCAAGTTAAATTAACCTTTAGGACCTAGAGGTTAAATATATTTATTTACTTTCTTTTTGCAAAGGAACCCTACCTACTTCCTACTAATATTATAAACGTGAAATTTTGTGAGTATGTTTGTATGTATGTATGTATGTATGGATGTTTGTTTGTTATTCTTTCACGCAAAAACTACGGAATGGATTTTGATGAAACTTTACAGTAATGTAGCTTATACATTCTTTACAGTAATGAAGCTGACCCCAACTATGTTGGGGTCAGCTTCCAGTCTGACCGAAAGCAGCTGAATACCAGTATTTTACATGACGCGACTGCCTATCTGACCTCCACAACCCAGTTTCTGGGTAATACGATATCCCTTGGTAAAACTAGTTGTCAGACTTTCGGGCTTCTGACAACCTGTAACGAATGTCAAAGATCCATGAATGATAGCCGGGGCCAACGGCATAACGTGCATTCCGAGGCACGGAGGGGTCTCGGTATGTAAAGACCTATCCACGGACCAACCGCGGCAAGTATAGCTTAACCTGATCGCTCGACCAACACGGCTGTTGTATGCTGTATTACTTAGCCAAAAACCCATCACATCCAGTATATCTTCCGATATCCAGTATATCGGAATTTATCCAGAATATTTTCCATTTTCGTACAATTTCTGTTGCGTTTGTTTCTTGTCTGGTAGATAGGTAGTGCTTAGTGCCTAACTGGACACTGAATAACAGATCAGTTACGTAGCGACCACAATAAGAGAGATCGGCCGTGCAATATAAAAATGCCAAAGAATAAAAAATGTTAGGTTGACCAAGAAAAATATTCGGACAGATAGCTCTAAACATGCGGTTTTCACATTGGTATATAAAAAACCGGCCAAGTGCATCTCGGACCACGCACAATATAGGGTTCCGTAGTAAGGATGAACTTATCCCAAGAAACTTAACATTGTAGTTGAAATACATACATGTTCTCACATACATTCTATATGGGAAAATCCGTACATTCTGTATGTTGTTGTTATCCCATACATCCTGTATGGAAAAACATGGTTTTCTACTGCAAATGTAAGTTGGTCGACTATTACTCGGTAACTAGTAAAGCCTACTTAGCTGTGATAGTTTTCCTTTTACCTTCGTTTTATATACTACTTCTGTGATTTTTTTCACATATCCATATACAACCATTTAGCTGACAGGACAAAGACTCTAATAAAAATTTGCACTTTAAAGCTTAATATTAAGCAACGGATCCCTGAATCTAAAAAAGGTTTTCACTAACCCGCAATATTTTTGAACGGCCAATTCAACCATATCCATAAAAAAAAAAAAATATTTTGCCACATTTTCGGCGTGATTAATATGTATACTCATGCCAAATTGAGTCTCTTTTGGTATATTTTTGTCTAGCAGTAAATTTGTGATTAGTGTTTGCATGAACTTTTTTAGTTGAATGTTTCTTGTTGTTAGCTTGCTGCACGCTTTGGTGTTTTCTGTTAGTGCAGCAAGCAATTGTTATATAAATAAATAATAGAAACCTCAAAAGGCTAGCCTTGGCCATGACATTGTTATAGGTAAGTGCCATAAATACTACCTCTATACAAAAACTTGTCTATTTTTGGCTCTTATCTCTTACCTTCAAAACTTAACAGCATATATCCATTACGATTCTACTATAACCATGCATATACCACGGGTAATTTGAACTTAACTTGTCTCAATCCTATAAAAAATCTCAAACAGGTAGGAAAGCCTGAAAAACCGGTTCTTTTTCCGTATCAGTGAAAACGAATTGTCAATAAAGACGGCTTTACGATTCGCTTAAAGCTGTTACTACGGTTTTTAAAGTCATATGGTTTTCACTTTGTTCAGTTAGTGACACAACATAATAATATCTACGAGTATATTAGGAACTCACGTTATAAGCTGAGTTGTTGTGTGCTAAGTCCCGAGTACCTCTCACTCTGCCCGCACGGCACTGAAGGCGCCGATAACCGACTTTTAATGATTTTATACTGAAAATCACGTCTAAACGAGTAGTTTTAATGATTAGGAAAAATATATGTTTAACCTCTCGTATGTCGTAATTAGAGACACAATTAACTAATTAATTTATTAATAACTTAATATATGAATATTTTAGATTATGTTTACATTACATAATCGTTGAGCTCCTTATGTTCTGAGTTGAGCTGCACGATTACTGACAAATGCGTGCACTGACTGGATAGGTCCACTCAATCTGTGTGGTTCTTTCTTCAAAAGACCATTTCAGACACCAATCTACATGGTCTTCACATGATTTGACCAAGCTTATATCTGACTTTAAAAGAGACTGTGATCTCTGAGTTTGTTTCGGTCTTTCTTCTCAGAGTAGTCAGATACGAAACGCCGACCTCATCTAGTTTTAAAATATGATTGACGTGTAAAAGTGTTTGTAAAAACCTACTTACAGAAATAAAATCATTTATCATTTATCATAGTGAAATTAATTAATTTGTAAAATTATGTCTACTGCGGATAAAAAACTGAGAATCACGCAAAACCAATCAAGCGTATTTTTTTTCAACCTTCACTTTTTTAAAGATAATTTAATTATTAATCTTTTAGTATACGTGTTTTATTATTAAAATACCTTTTATAATAAATTGATAATGCGTCTTATTTGGGACAGCGCTCCTGGATGAGCGAGTCCTATTACTGGCTGGACGTACGACGCGTTGCGTGAGTTCAGTACAGAACACGCAAGCTAACCACACAAGATCACTGACATATATCTGCGTCTTAATGATCTCTTAGATTCTAATCAAACAAATGATCTGTTTGCAGATGAAAGGACGAAGATTTTATTGGCATTTTAGAAGTACTGTGAGAGGAATTCATGAAAGTATTGTAAATTTTTATAATTTTATCCTCTTGACTGAATTTTATATTTCTTCTATGTATTAATTATTGTAATTGGTTTTAAACCGTGTTAATTGAAGTTAAATAAATAAACATTACAAAATGTATAGAAAATGCACCTTAACAGATTGGGCGTATAAGATCGTTTTTGTACTCAGTCCTGACTATATAAGGTGTATCTATTCATACACGAAATATTTTAAGAGATACACCTATAGATGGTAAAGAAGCCATGGAAAAGATTTTTTTTAAATCTGAGTATATTAATAAAAAAATCAAATAATTTAAAATTACTTGATATGATGATTAATTATCAAAATTTACCGCGCTCGTGCCGCCACCGTAGCCGCATCCGGGCGGGTCATTCATAGAATAAGTAAAATTTTGGAAAATGCAACACCTTTGCAAAATGTCTCAATTAATTTTAAAATTATAATAATTTTGGAAAAATATAAAACACTTAGATTAAAAAAAAATCCGCTGCTATGGCTTTTTTACCTCCTATCCTCCTAAAATATTCCTCCTAAAAGGTCCTCTTAAAATATTTCGTGTGTGAATAGATACACCTTGTATATGACCTAACCACAGAACAGATAAAAGAGGTTAGAAGGGCTTTGCCTTTATTGGGGTAGGCGCGCCGCACTTATGAGCAAACGCTCATAAGTCAACCGAAAATTGCTTCACCGGCCAACAATCACGCTCTTATTTGGACAGCGTACGAAGCTCCGCGAAAAAAAGAATTATGCCATCTTGCGGTATTATAACGTGTCGGAATAAGAAGCCAGGTGTGTAGTGTATCCCAAGAAGAAAGTCTTTTCACCAGTAAGACCAAAAACCTTAAAATACAAGAAGTGACCAACTCGCACTAAGCGTTATTAAACGTCTTTTATAATGCGCACAGCAAAGGAGTGGAACTCTCTGCCTGCGTCTGTGTTTCCGAACGCATAAAACCCTAATCTATTCAAAGTGAGAGTGAACAGGCTTCTTCTGGGTAAGCTCACTCCATCGTAGACTTTTTCTCTGTCACCCAGACCTAGAGTCAAAAAAAAATTACAACAGTATTAAATAGTTTGTAGACAAAAACGATACAATTGCAAACGCAAAGATGCAAAATTATACATTGCTTAAAATACCATCTTGTACTATGGGAGATATCGCGCAGTTTGGTGTGACAAGCAATAGAAAATTCGAGATCTCAGTGCGTGCGGTTTGTGTGCGTCATGCGCGTACGTATTGGTCTCTTGCTTGTAGCGAAGTTAGAGAGTGCGAGACATGCGGCGACATGCGTTTTAATACAAATCAAGAACTATTTCCTTTCTAACCTCTTTTGTCTGTTCTGTGGACCCAATCTCCATAGGTCAATTTGATCTATAGTTAGTATTAAACTGGATGTAAGCTCGATAAAGACGGCCTTACCACTACTTTGGTTAAGAGGGTATGTGACCACAGCTCTGTTTGAGTAAGCCGGCCCTCACACCACAAAACTGAATCTGTTACTAAATTGGTTCGACCTAGATACGAAAAGCGTTACCCTGTTGAGGACCTTTTTTGATTAAATATAGTACAATTTTTTAATGAGTTGTTCTGAACGTAACTTTTTTCTCATACCGTTTGGAAGAATTCCGAAAACCATCCTGATTGGTGTCAAAATAAATAACAAATTAACCGTAAGTTTTTTCGTATTATTACGAGCTACAAAGAATAGATCAAACGTGATGAAACGTTTAGCTGGTTGACTGCTTAGAGAGTACCGAATGCGGTTAAGTATTGTTACTGGCAGGCTCATTTTAAATGTGCTTGGGTATGAGAGACGGGAAAAGGGGAAGACCAAAACTACCTACAGACGAATTGTATGAACTTTGCCTTCTTTCCCCCTGAAGGTCCCTCGGCGACCAAAACATAGGCAAGCGACCGGCGACCAAGTGCGTAAACACCTATTTAAACTATAGTAAGTCACAGACTGTGACTAATAGCTCGAAGAATAAAGTAGAGATGATGAAGAAGAAGAAAGTTCCTCCCCGACCCTTGACTGTAAGTGAAGCGCCAGCACGCGCTTTAGCTGAGCAGCATGTAATCCAAAATCCCCCTGATAATAATCAAAACACTGATTTTATCCAGCCACCGACGGTCCCTTGCCACCCTCCCTCCGACGTTGCCCTAAGCCGAGGTTCGTACCCCACAGGGGGTGCCCTAAGAGAGCAGCAGTCGTTTAGTTTATAAGTTTTTACGCCCTGGCTGGAGGCATTAAGTTTCGTTAGGAGCTTAAGGCAGCTACAGGAAAGACCGGTCAAAGAGTCGGAACCTTAGTGGTCACACTCTGAGATGCCCTAGATAAAAAAAAAGAAGAAAGTATGCCTAATTAAATGTGGATAAGAACAGAAAAGAGGTGGCGAGACGATCTAGATATATGTACCGCAAGGGTTGGATTGAGATGGCTTTGGCCTGGAAGAATTTGGGAGTTCCCGTTCCGTAGTTGGGATTTTGATCCTAAGAACATGTTTTTCAACTACAATTTTAAGTTGGTCGACTATTACTCGGTAACTTGTAAAGCCTACTTAGCTATGATAGTTTTTCTTTCAACTTTGTTATATATACTACTTCTGTGAATTTTTTCACGAATCCAAATACAACCATTTAGCTGGCAGGGGGGGACCCTTGACTCTAACAAAAATTAGCACTTTAAAGATTAATATTACGCAAACGGATCCCTGAGTAAAAAAATGGTTTTCACAAACCCGTAATATTTTTGAACGGCCTATCCAACGATATACCACACCATGGGATAGACGAGAAAAAAAAAATATTATTTCCACTTTACGTGTACCCCAAAATCATTTTTGTTTTTATAGATTTTATTTTACCATTTTGTTGGCGTGATTAATATGGTATACCCATACCAAATTACAGCTTTCTAGTACTATGAATCTTTGAGCTAAGTCGCGGAAAAACAGACATGGTGAAACTATAAGAGTTCCGTAGTAAATCCTTGTTTACCGGAACCCTAAAAGTACAGAAAGATAAGATACAGATGACAAAAAAAGCCAAAATGATACATTCGAGGATTTTCAGGTGAACGGTGAAAAAATTAAGTGCACTGATGAGCTCTCGCAGTAGCATGAATAAATCGCAGCCAGACACTAAACCGAGTATAATCAGCAATCACTGGTGATGGTGAGTCACCTGACTGAGTTAATGTCAAACCCAACAGATCCCTATTTTCCCTCAGAAGCTGGTGTGTCAGTAGTAACTGGTTCACAAGGCCATTCATTTGATGATTGAAATAAAAATGATGGCCCGGTAAAATACCGTGAGTTGATCGTAAATTCATCTTTGAATCTGGTGGCATCTGTGTGCTATACATAAATTTTTACGTTATCATTTGAATATGTCTTAGAAGTTCAAGACTCACTTTCCTCGAACAACCATATTTAATTTCCCACTGAAAATCTTAAACTCAAAAAGACAGCAACAGTACATTATAACAAGGAAGACCTACTGCATGAAACAAGTTAAATGAGAAAACTTCGCGTAAAGTACACGTTGATATATTATAACATACATTTTGAAGCTCGCAGTTACATGTTACATCGCGGGGTTAGACCATAAACGACAGTAAACTTGGCAAGTCGGATGACACTGATTTGTTGGATAATTTCATAGTACTTTTATTAGGTTGAATTATGTTAGACTGACTCTGTTCACATTGAAGCTGCGGCAACAGAAAACATAGCGAAAACTGAGCAAATATATGAAAAAGTATCGCGTTTCGCAGAGGAACAGCATGGGTTAACCGATTAAAAGTATAGTGTAACATGCATTATTATAATCAATTTGCCTGAAAGACGTTCACACTTATAGAGGTATGAGAAACAGGGTGTAAAGTTCACTAATCCTCTATTGAAAAGGAAGGATCCTTCGACCAGACGGGAGTTGTGTCTGGTGGGCAACAACCCGACGGTTTATGTCGGGATGTTGTATATAGGATAAGTTTTTAACCAGTGCGCAAATTTTTTTTTGGTGGTACAGTATCAGTAATAGAACACAATCATTTCCATTATTTGTTCAATTTTTTTTTGATCCTACCTGAAATCAGCAAAATATGGATATAATCAATTCGTAATAATATCAATGGGCGAGCGCACAGCTGATACGTACGTACTACTGCGTTCCGCTTCACTGATCGCACCGCCGCTGCCGCCGCGCCGTTGCGCAACGAGTATCCATTATACCAGTTTCAAAATAAACATTTTTCGTTAACGATAACTTCATTTTTTTGTACTAAGACATATCAAAATAAGAAATAGGTGCATAATAAAACACGTTTAACTTTAATTTGTTAAAATTTGCGCACTGATTATAAACTTTTCCTGTATATGCTAGTCGCGCGGTAAACTCTGATTGCGCGATACAGGATTTGTGTCGTCAGGTCTTTGATGCGTAGTTCGCATGTGGCGTTGTAGATACCGCCACACACTATTAAAAATAGGTCAATCAGATTCAAGGTAGGTACAGCTATTAAATATAGTATAAGCATTATACATATATACATATTATGGAGATCATAAATATAGCATAAGCATTAGGTTATTGTTCCCACTGATGGCATACAGGTCTTCTCAATACAACAACACTATAATCACAATCAAAATCAGCGCTAAAATTAAAATTAAAATCAAAATTAATTTGTGTATCATCATATTGTGTGTTTTCTTCTGTATATTTCTATGAGCCGTCCCACATCGTTCAACCCTCATATCTTTTATCCCATTCATATTTTAAAGCTTACAATCCCTCCAAGATTTTCACTCAACTCGCTAGAATCTGCCAAAAAGCATACAAAATTGACATTCTATCAGAAATTTGATCGAACCAACAAACTTGTCATTCTGTTCGTAGTACGGGATTCGAGTATGCGCCTTACCAAGCCCACTGGATCGCTGTAAACTGGGTCATTCCTTGTTATTGTTACGACAACCGAATAAAAATTATTTTGAATCACCCTTCTTTTTTACCTAATTACGTAATAGTCGAACCTTTTTCTTTTATCAAGGGTATCCTCTCCAAGAGGATATCTTGTATATTTTCCATAGTAAAAGAAGCAGGGGTCTTTATGTAGAATTCTTGAAGTAGTTGTTTAGTTTTTTTGGATATACCGTTCCTAGAATATTATAAGTAGTGGTTCTACAATGAAAATGAAAGAAAGAAAATACGTTTATTTGCGGTAAATATACCGCAAAGTAAGAACATAAACACAAAAAGAAACTAGGGTGAAAATATGCGTCACATCCTCCTAAAACGGCCATCGCTCAGCATAATGCTGCGACCCTATGAGAGACAGACCCCCAGCGTTGGTTTTCAGCAACAACCGGTTCTAATAATGTTGTGGTATGAAAAATTTACGGGCTTTCATTGAAAATGGAGTATTAAATCCCTTTTATTAAATGAGACATGATGTCGAAACGGCAAATATTTTTTCTCAAACATGCATGGAAATATTGTCATTATTTTCGAAAAAAGAACACGCGAAGTATCGAATTTATGGACAAAGAAAATCAAATACATTGCAGGAGCGTTTTTTGAATTTGGAACATTACAACGCTCCAGCAATGTTGTATGAAATGGCGTGCTGGGGTTAATAAATACTCTTTGATTGGATCTCTTATCATTCTTGGCATACCAAAGTACGTCTCTTTGTTTGGCACAAATTGCGTTCACGTGGCTGTACAGCCATAAATGCGTTTGCCTTTCGGCACAAATGACAAATAGAAAATTGGCGGCAAAGCTGAAAAATCGTCTTGATTTGTTTTTTACATCTTATTCATTTTAATTAAATATAAATTCAATTAAAATGAATTCCCATGGTTCAGAGAGTGAAATGGAGATTGATTGTACTCCACCAGATTTAAGATCAGAAGCCAAATTGGCAATGGAAAACCTGCTTCCAACGAAGTCAAAAGAAAAATACATGAAAGTTCCCTGCATTTTTTTGAGAAAAGCACTATATATGCCTCGGTGGAAATGGCAATTGCCTGTCTCGTATTAGTGAAGTCCTCGCCTTCGGCTCGGCCTTCATACTAATACTCGACCTGCTTTTCCCTATTTCCTGGCCTTTGCAATAATGTACTATTAATGGTTGATTGTGCCAAATACTCTTTGTACCTATCAAATTCCAAACGATCAAATGGCTTTTGTGCGCGGTCCACTTAAAAACTTTACCATGATGAAATAATTTCCGTATAGTGAAACCAAAAAGCACTTGCGTTTGTTTTGTTTTGGCTACCTGCAATAAATGCTTCCGTCGTAAGTCATAAATATATGACAAAAGCAGGAACGGTCTTTGTATAAAAACAATCCTAAAAAAATAAAAGCCGCGAAAGAAGAAAAACTAGTTTTTTTTTTACGTGCTTTCACAAAAAACTTCTTACCCACAAAAATTCCCTTAAAAAACCACACCATTGTAACTAACATGACCTTAGCGAAAGCAACCATTGTGTGCACAATATTATGGGCCACCTTCCTTCAATGGGGCACTTTCAGCCAAAAATGACTTCTTTTGTCGGCAACAACAATGCATGATTTATTGGACAACGTCATCGAGCCGTGACCTCAAAGGTGTTCTAATATAGGTTGGGTATGATGATAGAACAGAAGGGTGTGTTCTTTGGTTGGAAATGTTTGGATTTGGATTTTCGAAGTCAAAGTCAAATCATTTATCTCAAAAAGACACTTTTGAACGTCAAACATTACAAAAATAATTAATCGATTCTAGTTGCTCCAAAAGGTACGTATGGAGAAGAATGGGCAAGAAACTCCACACTTAGGGCGGGTTGTTTCACGAACACTTGACGCAGGCGTATCCGTCATAAATGGCGCTAACTATCGTCAAACCGTTGTTTCACAAAATTATGCCCTTGACGTTCGTTAAAAAATAACGATTACAGTAACCCACTGGTTAACGTCATTTTATTCTTCGACATTTGAAGTTTGACGATCGGTTTTTTATGCAGCGCTTTGTATTTGACGTACGTTAAACATCATAATGTAATCGTTAATATTTGACGTACGTATGTTACGTTAACGAACTGTTTGAAACAACCGGCCCTTACTCTTTTAAAATGTTAACAATATTTTGTATACATTAATTAATAATTATCATCATCACCATTATTTCAGCCGAAAGACGTCCGCACATAGGCCTCCCCCAATTGGGCAAACCCTCCCCGGGTTCGCCTTAATCGCCACGCTTGACAGGTGGGTTGGCGATCGCAGTATGGTGTTAAAAATGCATAGAGAACGCTGCTGCCCATTTCTAGTAAGTCGCCTTTTACAACACCCACGGGAGGAAATAGGGTGGTGCTATTGTGTCATGCTCTGCCGCAGAGCCACCATTTTAGAAACTTGTTGTTCTTAAAATAACCTTTCTCTCTTTTTTGTTTTATTTCTTTTTTTTTTTCTTAAATTCTCTAAGTCCGGGCACCACACGGCACCACAACAAGGTACGGTTACAAAACATACCTAATTCATTTACCAAAAACTTGAATTGGAATTAGAAAATGTTTTGAAAGTAGGTATAAACTACGTTAACCAATCTTCAACACAAAAAATATATGAACCCTAAAAGTTTTCTTTATATTTCAGTATTCAAACAAGTTCCACTTTGTTTAGGCTGTTAGTCTTGTTAGTAAATTCCGAATACTTGTAGGGTTATACCCAGTAAATGGAAGTACTTGAATAAAATTCTTAGCAAAAAGGATCGTTATTTCTGTCTAAGAGAGATCGAAATTTTTAGGCTCGGCCTGCTTAGCTATGTTGACGTACGCATAGTTATTTCATTTGAATATCTTTTCGTAATTATGCTCGGAGTTCCATTGGTTCTTTTTGCCTTTATAGAAGCCGGTACTGTGTTATTTTCATTTTTAAAGAATCTAGATAAAGATGACGTAAACCTGTTTCCTGAGGATCGTTTAGAGGATTTTGTTAAAGAGATTGCTTAGATAAAACTGCGATCAACGATTCGTTTGATAAGTAGTGTTACTCACATTTCTTTTGCTTTTAAGTTTTTATACAGTGACTGAATGAAACCAATGGACGAGAGCAGTGGTGGCCCAGTCCGAATTTACAAGTTGTATCATGTAGGTCGGATGTGATTAAGCAGATGTTTAAACTTAAGTGGAGATGGACAGGCCACATTCAGAGTCTAGAACCACAAAGATGGGGCCAGGTTGTGACAAACTGGACCCCCAGAAATATGAAAAAAAAAAAAAAATACGTTTTACCAAAAAAAAAACCAATGAATTTTAAAAAAAAAAACACTAAAAAGTAAAAAATAACTTTAATTTCGGAAGTCGGTGTCCTTGGTTCTGTATTTTCGGTTTTTGCCACCGACTTTAAAGTTATTTTTCACATTTAAAACACTTAAATGTGAAAAATAACTTTAATTTCGGAAGTCGGTTTTTTTTTAATTTGTTGTTTGTTTGTTAAAAAGTTTTTTATTTTCACTTTTTAGTTATGATACCTATCCCACAACAATTCGATTACCACTACTTGCTACACCGCACAAACAACAGTGACACAAGATAGGTATCTTGTGTCACTGTTGTTTGTGCGGTATCCACTTCGTATAGGTAGGTACCTATACAAAGTGGATTAAATACGTATTATCGAAGCTAACTTAAAAGCTACCCCAGCAAAGTTAATAAAAAATCGGTTAATAACCATTTATAGCCCGAGTGCATCTCATGACAATTCCAATAAGCCTAAACACGGCTAGGACACATTGTTTTATTACGGAGTTCCGGTGCATACCTTTCGACTTCATCTTCAGATCAGTTCGATGGTGCCATTTTCATCAGAATTATTTATTTAAATATGCTTCATAGTCGAATAACTATCTTAATCGAAATATCTTATCGCCACCCGTGAAATACTTGTCATTGAGGAGTTCCGGTGGCCATTTGTGGCCTTCTTATTCACTTCCACTTCATCAAATGATACTTTCTGAATGCAAATGCTTGAGTTGTTGATGAAAATACAAAAATCGCTATACGTTTGCCTATAAAATTTGAGGAGTTTCCTCAATTCCTCATGGATCCCATCATGAAAACTGGATTTTGAAACATAAAAGAGGACCAATCTGGAAGTATATCCATTCAAATAAAAAATAAAAAAATCCAAATCGGTTCATAAACGACTGTGTTCTGAGGTAACAAACATTAAAAAAAAAATACAACCGAATTGAGAATCTCCTCCTTTTTGGAAAGTCGGTTAAAAAGAAAGAGAGACATTTCGAAAGGTGGGAGGACGACATTGTGAAAATATCTGGAAAATTTTGGGCAAGAACAGCCAGACAACGCGACGTTTGGAAACATTTGGAGGAGGCTTTTACCGCCTCAGGCGGTCCTTACATAGGGGAAATATAAAAAGTGAAGATCATCATCATCATCATTTCAGCCGAAAGGCGTCCACTGCTGGACATAGGCCTCCCCCAAGCACCTCCACCTCGACCGGTTTTGTGCTTCCCGCATCCAGCGGATTCAGGTCATCGGTCCACCTTGTGGGAGGCCTTTCAACGCTACGTCTTCCGGTACGCGGTCGCCACTCCAGAACCTTTCGGCCCCAACGGCCATCTGTTCTGCGCGCAATGTGCCCTGCCCATTGCCACTTAAGTTTGGCAATTCTTCGAGCTGTGTCGGTTACCTTGGTTCTCCTGCGGATCTCTTCATTTCTGATTCGATCACGTAGGGAAACTCCAAGCATAGCCCTCTCCATTGCCCTTTGGGTGACTTTTAGCCTTCTAATAAGGCCCATTGTAAGCGACCATGTTTCAGTGCCATATGTCATCACTGGCAACAAGCACTGGTCAAAGACTTTCGTCTTGAGACACTGCGGTATGTGGGAAAAGTGAAGATACTAACACAAAATATTAACAAAATATGTTAATATTAAGATTTTATTTCATTAGTAACACACTAACATACTTTAAAAAAAAATCATTGTAAGGAATTAATAAAAAGCTTTTTTATTTTATTTTTTATTTATTTATCATGTAGGTCGTGACTTCGAACCCAGGCGGGCACTTTAATTTGTATAGTTTACATCGTCACCAACTCTCTCATAAACGGTTAAGGAAGACATCGTGTTGAAACCGACAAGTCCTAGAACCAAAAATTCGAACACATTTGACATCTCCACCACACTGCACTGGGCTCGCGTGGTGAATTACGGCCTACTCCCTCTCAAGAGAGACGGCTTGTGTCGCAGCAGTAAACCGGTAGGCTGATTATGCAAACTTACATTTGCAGTTGGAATGTATGGGAGAGCATGGTCTCAACCAGGGATGTTGCGAATATTCGCATCTGCATCCGCAAATGCGGAACTTCCGCATATATTTGGACATCTGCATCCGCAGTCGCATCCGCAATAATCAATGCGGATGCAAATGTAATACAAGTTGCGACAAGAAAGTCAAGAAATACCAGAAAATTGTAGCTGAAGCTGTACTCAAAAAGGAATTACTTTCTTACCGCACTAAAAAAAGAGTCAATGTGGATGGAAATCTTCTTAAATGGTGGAGTGTTCATCGAGAGGAATTTAAGATATTATCACCGATAGCACGAAGATTTTTATCCACTCCACCAGGCAGTGTTCCTAGTGAACAATTATTTAGTAGCGTGGGTTTAATTTACGAACCTGTGCGTAACCGCCTTAAATCAGAAAAGGGGGCAATATTACTCTTTATTAAGTATATATTGCTCCTATTTTTAACTTCACTTGTAAAGTTAAAAAAAAATATTGGAGCATTACAGTTAATACTAATTTTCATTATTAAAAATGTTATTAATTACTTTATCATTGTTTTAAATCTTCATTCATATACTATATTTATATAAGATCTTAAACATCCGCATCCGCGGATATGAGCCTTCAAAAATCCGCATCCGCATTCACATCCGCGGATGTGAAAAAATCGGCATCCGCAACATCCCTGGTCTCAACTACAATGTTAACTTTGTTATTTGGATAAATTCATCCCAACTACCCTTCATTACATACAATAAAGGTTAGTTGGGATGAATTTATCCCAAGAAGAAGGTCCGACACGCACTTGACGGTTTTTAGGGTTCCGTAGTCAACATGGAACCCTTATAGTTTCGCCATGTCCGTCCGTTTGTCCGTCCCCAGCTTAGCTCAGAGACTCTTAGTACTAGAAATTTATAATTTGAAATGTATATACATATATTAATTACGCCGACAAAGTGGCAAAATAAAATCATGAAAAAATAGTTATTTAGGGTACTACCTGTACATGTAAAGTGGGGATGTTATTTTTTATTCACCTTCCCTATGATGTGAGGTATTATTGGATGAGTCTTTCAAAAATATTGCGGATTTGTGAAAACAATTTTTTAATTAAGGGATCCGTTTCTGAAATATTAGGCTTTAGAGTGCAAATTTTTGTTAGATTTAAGTGTCCCCCGGCCAGCTAAATGGTTGTACTAGGATATGTAAAAAAATTCACAGCAGTAGTATATATAACGAAGTTAAAAGGAAAATTATCACAGCCAAGTAGACGTCACAAGTTACCGAGTAATAGTCAACCAACGTACATTTGCACTTGAAAAACATGTTCTCCAATACATTCCGTATGGAAGAACATGTTTTTCAACAACGATGTTAAGTTAGTTCTTGGAATAAATTCATACCAACTACGGAACCCTTCATTGTGCGTGGTCCGACACGCACTTGGCCGGTTTTTATTTATATAGATTGTTATTCGTCGGTTATGTTCTATATGAAACTTTTCCGCCCATTAAAATTGCTTGTTTTATTTTCAACATCTTGTTAGAGCTTCTTTCATACAATTCTGAGAAAGACGGGAATACTTTACTTGAAAATAATATATGTTGTCGCAACTGGTGTTTTTGTTTAAAAAAAAATAAAGAGTTATATTACGATATTGTGGAGTTCATAAATTCCATACGCATATACTTTATTTTGTTTATTTTCTTTACAAGAGAAAAGGACAGCTGTTCTTTACAAATAGGGAGAAAAAATATATGCTTATGAATACATAAGTAGAAATTTGAAAAATTCTTGAGAAAAACCAGACGCTATGTTTTTAACCCTTTAAGTATTTCGATTGCGAAGTCACACATAATCTTAAGCTTAGACTACTGATCCATCCAAATACTTTTTGTAGGTATACCTCATCATGTGTTTTAACTAACTCTTTGTGAAACACAAAGAGTTAATTAAAATTCGGTACCTGTTAGGGGACTTACTAGAAAATGAGCAGCAGCGTTCTCTATGCATTTTTAACACCATACTGCGATTGCCAACCCGCCTGCCAAGCGTGGCGATTATGGCTAACTCCCCCCCCGCCGCCCCTTTGGGGGAGTTCTTTGGCTGAAATGATGATGATAATGATGACCGGTTAGGTTTGAAAATATAGGTTTTAATATCATATCAAGCGTTGAGGCTAGACCCACTTCAAATCTTACTGTACCAACTACATGTCCGTTAATTTGGTTCTCGTTATTTTTGTAGCCTTTTATGTTGGGGTCGGCTTCTAGTCTAACCAGGTGTAGCTGAATACCAGTATTTCACATGGAGCGACTACCTATCTGACCTCCATAACCGAGTTACTAGGTAATACTATACCTACCCTTAGGTAAGACTGTTTGTCAGACTTTCGGGCTTTTGACGACTCGAAAAGACTGTCAAAGATCCACGAATGTCTGCCGGGACCAACGGCTTAAAGTGCTTTCCAAGGCACAGAGAGGTCTTAGTATCAAAAGATGGTCACCCATCCACGGATCAACCGCGGCAAACGTAACTTAACCTAATGGATCGACCCTTGTGGCTGTTATTACTTAGCCACGAGCTCCTACTAAATAGATAATGCTTTCAATTATAGAAGAAAAAGAAAATATTAGCCTGTTAATAAATTGAATACTAGCTAAATGATGTCGCATCTTCGCTTCATTACTCTTTGACAATAAAACACCCGATTGTTTGTCACGGCTTTAGGTGTTTAAATAGTCTCTCACCTGCCTCACTTTGATTAATAATTACGAGTAAGAAAATTCACGCTTATATTTCCTGAAGGTATAGGCAGAGCACATACAGCAATGTCGGGCCCCAATAACAGCGTCGATCGATGCGACTTGACAGTGAAACGCGCGAGCATTCCCTGTTCTCGTCTTTTCTACACGCTGTTACTCAAATTTTAAATTCGATAGCATTTTTTTTTTAATTTTGACAGCGGGACCAATCTACTAAAGAAAATGATATAAAAATAATAATTTAGTGAACTGATCCCGCGGGATCCAAATGAGCGGGATCAATTTACTAAAGAGCCACTTTTTGGCAGGGGGAAAAATTATGGGTTCGCGATCGTCACCGAACGCTTTCCATGAGCTATATGTATAAAAGAACAGTTATTCCAAAATGTTGTGTTTTCACTTACATAGTCGGCAGTCCATATGACTGCCAATTTTTTTTTCTTTGGAATGCCATTTCGCAGGTCAACCTAGGTTGTCGTCTGCTTAACTGGACTTTCCTGTGGGTGGCTCAATAAATTAAGGCTTCCATCCAGAGCAAATACTTATAAACTAAGCGACTATACGCTAAGGGCACACCCTGGTTACGGACCTCGGCTTAGGGCATCGCTGGGGGAGGACAGAAAGTAGGAGGCTGGATCGGATTCGTTGCTTGTTCTTTCATTTGTTTTCTCCGCAGTCGCACACGCAAGACGCGGGTCGCTTGAGCGTTTATCTCATGGCATGTCACGCTCGAGTTGTAGCATTCATGCTTGATGACTTCATTGACAGAGTTTGCTGTTGACGTACACCAAGCATATAATAACCAATACGCGTGTTACTGCTACGCCTCTGTGGATATGTGTGAAGTTTTATTTTAGTTTGTAGAAGACAACGACATAATTAAGCAATAGAGGTGCTATTGCTTAATTATGTTGTTGTCTTCTTTGTTTGTTGTTGTTTTAGTTTGTACTAAAATAAAACTTATTACTTGGTTATTAAAAGACGTTTGTAGTATCAAATGTTGAAGTAAATAACAATTATTGTTCAATGTAATAATGCTTTCAGAATGCTGTTGGTTTTGACGCGGCTTTGTAGTGTTAAAGTTGCTCACAGAACAGATAGCTAATGGAGCCAAAAGGTTCTAGATTTGCGACCGCGTACCGAAACCGCAGTTTTGGAAGGCTTCCTACAAGGCGGACCGATGACCTGGTGAAGGCCACAGGAATTCGCTGGATGCGAGAAGCACGTAACCAATCGAAGTGGTGGTGCTTGGAGGAGGCTTTTCTCCAGCAGTGGACGTCTCTCGGTCAAATGATTAATTATAGTTTTATATTAAAAAAAAGAAACAATGGATTCTACTGTTTCAGAAATATTATTACTCAATCAATTAATATTTTGAAGACTTTTTCCTACTTTTCATTTTATTTATTATTATTTATTTATGTACACACAAAATACTTGACAGGACAATATAAATATATATATATATATATATATATAGAAGAGCACAAAGGTACTGCTTATTTCAAAAGAAGTTTCTTCCAGCAGACCTGCGAGAGAAATCTTTATTTTCCCTTAATTTCTATCCTTCTCGGGTATTATTACTTAGAATATTTCTTGTACTTAGTTTAGTTTTCTGTTTATCCTATCCATGTTGGAATATTCCCATATTTATTTTCTTACTATTATTGTACACCCTACAGATATTATTATAGACATCGAATCGGAGACTTTTTTAATTTAGATCAACCTTATTTGTCAACCGCCCGTAGCATCATTAAAACGTTTGCGTCAGCGTTTGTTTAGGAATAGATAAATATTTATCTAAATACCCTCGTTGTATTTTTGTTGTTGTTTCGTTTTAATTAAGAACTTAAGTATGTTTTAATTCACTAAATTATGTGTGAGATGATTTTGTTGCAGGGTAAAACTCTAATGAGTTCTAGAAAAGAGCTATTTCAACTATCCAATATTTATCGACTATTAAATAAACAACTTACACGTTAAATATTTTAATTTATTTAATACAAATTCTTACTGATGTTCAGGGGATAGCCGTTATTGAATGCTAGCTACCCTAAAAAACAATACATTCTAACAGTAGAAAGCGATCATATGCTTTATGGCACTATGAATATTTATTAAATACATTAAAATATATGACGTGTAAGTTATTTATTTAATAGACGATAAATATGAATAGTTTACACATAACAATTTCATATGAGAATATTTTCTTGATTCATACTTTTTAGACAGTGATTTATCAGTATTTGGATTTTTTTGCCTTTACTGTATGTAATAAAAGGAATGGCTAAAAATCCGTTCATTTAATTTATTTAGATTTTCAATCAATTATCTTAATAATATCAAAATACACCGAAATGAAAACGAAAGTGAAGGGATTGTAAAAATGAAGACGGAAGAAAAGTATAACAGGAGGTTCTCTGATCACTTCAGGGCCAACGTTAAGCTGTTCTGGAAACAGGTAAGATTGGCTAGTGGAGTGACAGGAACATCGAGAATGAATGTTATAAGAGCAGAAGATGGATGTTTACTAAGCGAATAATGCAAGGTCTTGGAACGCTGGAAGGGACACTTTCAAAGTTTATTTAATTGTAAGGACAGTGTGCAAGGAGTGGGTAACTGGGCAGAAGCCAGTTTTGAAGACCCAAGCTCAGACGCAGATGAAGCGAATCAAATAGAAATTGATGACATTTTAAGAGCGTTGAAAGGGAGGAAAATTGGGAAAGCGGCAGGGTCTGACAGAGTGTCTGCTGAAATGCTGAAGGGCGGTGACGGGGTGGTATGCATAGCGTAGCATGCATAGCGAAGCATGCATAGAGTAGCATGCATAGCTAAGTATGCATAGAGTACATGCATAGCGCAGCATGCATAGAGCAACATACATAGGGTAGCATGCATAGCGTAGCATGCATAACGTGGCATGCATAGAGCAGCATGCATAGCGTGGCATGCATAACGTAGCATGCATAGCGTAGCATGCATAGCGTGGCATGCATAGCGCAGCATGCATAGAGTAGCATGCATAAATAAGCAAGCATATTGAAGCATGCATAGATTAGCATGCATAGCGTAGCATGCATAGATCAGCATGCTTAGAGTAGCATGCATAGCTTAGCATGCATAACGTAGCATGCATAGATCAGCATGCTTAGAGTAGCATGCATAGCTTAGCATGCATAACGTAGCATGCATAGAGTAGCATGCAAAGCGAGGCATGCATAACGTTGCATGCATAGCGTAGCATGCATAGACTAGCATGCATAGCGTAGCATGCATAGCGAAGCATGCATTGCGTAGCATGCAGAGCGTAGCATGCATAGAGTAGCATGCATACAGTAGCATGCATACCGTAGCATGCATAACGTGGCATGCATAGAGCAGCATGCATAGCGTGGCATGCATAACGTAGCATGCATAAATAAGCAAGCATATTGTAGCATGCATAGATTAGTATGCATAACGTAGCATACATAGAGAACATGCATAGCGTAGCATGCATAACGTAGCATGCATAGCGTAGCATGCATAGAGTAGCATGCATAACGTAGCATGCATAGTGAACATGCATAGCGTAGCATGCATAGAGTAGCATGCATAGCGTAGCATGCATAGAGTAGCATGCAAAGAGCAGCACGCATAGTGTGGCATGCATAGATCAGCATGCTTAGAGTAGCATGCATAGAGAACATGCATAGCGTGGCATGCATAGCGTAGCATGCATAACGTAGCATGCATAGAGAAGCAAGCATTACGTAGCATGCATAGCGTGGCATGCATCGAGAAGCATGCATAGCGTAGCATGCATAGCGTAGCATGCATAGCGAGGCATACATAGTATAGTATGCATAGCGTGGCATGCTAAAGCAGCATGCATAGCGTAACATGTATAACGTTGCATGCATAGCGTAACATGCATAGCGTAGCATGCATAGCGTAGCATGCATAGTGTGGCATGCATAACGTAGCATGCATAGCGTAGCATGCATAGCGAGGCATACATAGTATAGTATGCATAGCGTGGCATGCTAAAGCAGCATGCATAGCGTAACATGTATAACGTTGCATGCATAGCGTAGCATGCATAGCGTAGCATGCATAGCGTAGCATGCATAGTGTGGCATGTATAGAGTAGCATGGAAAGCTTAGCATGCATAGCGTAGCATGCATACCGTAGCTTGCATAGTGTGGCATGCATAGAGCAGCATGCATAGAGTAGCATGCATAGAGTAGCATGCATAGCGTAGCATGCATACCGTAGCATGCATAGCGTAGCATGCATAGAGTTGCATGCATAGAGTAGCATGCAAAGCGTAGCATGCATAACGTTGCATGCATAGCGTAGCATGCATAGACTAGCATGCATAGCGGAGCAAGCATAGCGTAGCATGCATAGCGTAACATGCATAGAAAACATGCATAGCGTAGCATGCATAGAGGAGCATGCATAGCGTAGCATGCATAGAGTGGCATGCATAGAGCAGTATGCATAGAGTAGCATGCATAGCTTATCATGCATAACGTAGCATGCATAGAGAACATGCATAGCGTAGCATGCATTGTGTGGCATGCATAGATCAGCATGCTTAGAGTAGCATGCATAGCTTAGCATGCATAACGTAGCATGCTTAGAGAACATGCATAGCGTAGCATGCATAGTGTGGCATGCATAGATCAGCATGCTTAGAGTAGCATGCATAGCTTAGCATGCATAACGTAGCATGCTTAGGGAACATGCATAGCGTAGCATGCATAGCGTCGCATGCAAAGAGAAGCATGCATAGCTAAACATGCATAGAGTACATGCATAGCGCAGCATGTCTAGAGCAACATACATAGGGTAGCATGCATAGCGTAGCATGCATAGCGAGGAATAGATAGTATAGTATGCATAGCGTGGCATGCTAAAGCAGCATGCATAGCGTAACATGTATAACGTTGCATGCATAACGTAGCATGCATAGCTGAGCAAGCATAGCGTAGCATGCATAGTTGAGCAAGCATAGCGTAGCATGCATAGCGTAGCATGCATAGAGTAGCATGCATAGCGTAGCATGCATAGCGTAGCATGCATAGAGTACATGAATAGCGCAGCATGTCTAGAGCAACATACATAGGGTAGCATGCATAGCGTAGCATGCATAGCGTAGCATGCATAGCGAGGCATACATAGTATAGTATGCATAGCGTGGCATGCTAAAGCAGCATGCATAGCGTAACATATATAACGTTGCATGAATAGAGAACATGCATAGCGTAGCATGCATAGAGTAGCAAGCATAGCGTAGCATGCATAGATTAGCATGCATAGCGTAGCATGCATAGATCAGCATGCTTAGAGTAGCATGCATAGCTTAGCATGCATAACGTAGCATGCATAGAGAACATGCATAGCGTAGCATGCATAACGTAGCATGCATAGCGTAGCATGCATAGCTTAGCATGCATAGCGTAGCATGCATACCGTAGCATGCATAGTGTGGCATGCATAGAGCAGTTTTTGTCACATCTGCTTTTAAACCGCACCGTTGTCTTATCACATAATTTTCACCCTATTATTCATAGTCCCGCCACACATGCTTCGGCAGCGATCCATCAGGTTTCATCATTGGAGGTATAGTGGGACGACAGAAATTCGTTTCAACCGATTTAGATAGGGACCAGAACTGTTTACTACCCGGAGGGTGCGATAACAGCTTGGTCCCAATACGTCCGACATGGTCAAAACGTGCCCTACGTAAAACTCGCTTACAGAACTTGGCGGCAGAATTAAAGGCTCTTTTCCTCGCGCAAACCCTACGCGCTCTAACTTTGTGGTCTACCCAGGCTTGGTAGGCAAACTCTTTTTGGGTCTCAGCGTGGGCGCATTCTGCATTATACCAAGACTGGGATTTGTGACCGAGCGGGATGTCGGAAAATGAAATAAAATACTCCATCCCCTGCCGAATCACGTCCGCAACCACGTCAGCACAGCAGGTCCCGTTGCTGGGCTACCTCAGTCGACTCCACGAGGAAATTAAAGAGCGCTGTTGCCTCCTGGTCACCGCTGAGCGATCGGTAGACTCCGATGTAGAGAGATTTCTCCACGCCAGTGTCCACAAATAGACATATGGCAGAAAAACCGATTTCTCAAAGCAACGGAGACGACGACAAAAATCTCATCGCGGACGTACACACAGACCCCAGCCTGCTTCTTGAACTTATGTTCAAGAGAGTAATCCGGGTAGTTGAGGTACGCCACGTCCGACGGGGTTGCTATCTTCGTCTCCGTTAGGAAAAAACAGGTGCGGCTTCTCGGTCTCCAGGTGGTGATGGACCAGATCGATATTAGAGTGCAACCTCCTGATTTTAGTGAGGTGCACTTTCAGTGGGAGGAAGTGCAGCCGTTGTTTAACCTTATTTTTCTTTCTGGCTTTGGTAATTGTGTGTAGAGTTTAGGGGAAAAAAAGTCGAATTGTCGAGGCGCTGCTCAGTGAACCAAGAGGAACTCTAGAGCCAGCCAAACCAATAGGGAACTCATTTGGAGACTGCGGGGATGCCCTAACCCCCCGAATATGGCCACTGGGTCCTCCCATCCAGTCGCCAGCTGGCACGGTGGAGCATAACGGGATTTTTCGCGAGTTGGCGGGACGGCCATTGGCACGTGGCGGGCGTGCTACTTGGGCCTCCTACTGACTGCGGTCGGCCAACGGCTGGTACCGTGCTTCGGATCCCGCTACCCTCCAAAATGAGTTACCCGGCAGACTGTGCCCAGAGACCAAGATCGGTTCTGAACAGCGCAACTGACAATCTCCTTCCCTCCCGAAGGCACTGGCAGTCCCACACACCGACGGAACACAGCAATTAGTATGGATATCCAAGATCACACATTCACATCCAACAACAGCTGGCATGCTTATGCTATGCATACTACGCTATGCATGCTACGCTGTGCATGCTACTCTATGAATGCAACTCTATGCATGCTACGCTAAGAATGCTACTCTATGCATGCTGCGCTATGCATGTTGCTCTATGCATGCCACTCTATGCATGCTACGCTATGCATGCTACTCTATGCATGCAACTCTATGCATTTTCTCTATGCATGCTACGTTATGCATGCTACTCTATGCATGCTACTCTATGCATGCTACGCTATGCATGCTACGCTATGCATGCTTCGCTATGCTTGCTTCTCTATGCATGCTACGTTATGCATGCTACACTATGCATGTTTTCTATGCATGTTACGCTATGCATGCTACGCTATGCTTGCTCCGCTATGCATGCTACTCTATGCATGCTACGCTATGCATGCTACTCTATGCATGCTACGCGATGCATTTTATCTATGCATGCTACGTTATGCATGCTACTCTATGCATGCTACGCTATGCATGCTACGCTATGCATGCCTCACTATGCATGCTGCGCTATTCATGCTACGCTATGCATGCTACGGTATGCATGCTAAGCTCTGCATGCTACTCTAAGCATGCTGATCTTTGCATGCCACACTATGCATGCCACACTATGCATGCTACGCTTTGCATGTTCTCTATGCATGCTACGTTAGGCATGCTACGCTATGCATGCTACGCTGTGCATGCTACTCTATGAATGCAACTCTATGCATGCTACGCTAAGAATGCTACTCTATGCATGCTGCGCTATGCATGTTGCTCTATGCATGCCACTCTATGCATGCTACGCTATGCATGCTACTCTATGCATGCAACTCTATGCATTTTCTCTATGCATGCTACGTTATGCATGCTACTCTATGCATGCTACTCTATGCATGCTACGCTATGCATGCTACGCTATGCATGCTTCGCTATGCTTGCTTCTCTATGCATGCTACGTTATGCATGCTACACTATGCATGTTTTCTATGCATGTTACGCTATGCATGCTACGCTATGCTTGCTCCGCTATGCATGCTACTCTATGCATGCTACGCTATGCATGCTACTCTATGCATGCTACGCGATGCATTTTATCTATGCATGCTACGTTATGCATGCTACTCTATGCATGCTACGCTATGCATGCTACGCTATGCATGCCTCACTATGCATGCTGCGCTATTCATGCTACGCTATGCATGCTACGGTATGCATGCTAAGCTCTGCATGCTACTCTAAGCATGCTGATCTTTGCATGCCACACTATGCATGCCACACTATGCATGCTACGCTTTGCATGTTCTCTATGCATGCTACGTTAGGCATGCTACGCTATGCATGCTACGTTATGCATGCTACGCTATGCATGTTCTCTATGCATCCTACGTTATGCATGCTAAGCTATGCATGCTACTCTATGCATGCTGCTCTATGCATGCCACTCTATGCATGCTACGCTATGCATGCTACTCTATGCATGCAACTCTATGCATTTTCTCTATGCATGCTACGTTATGCATGCTACTCTATGCATGCTACGCTATGTATGCTACGCTATGCATGCTTCGCTATGCTTGCTTCTCTATGCATGCTACGTTATGCATGCTACGCTATGCATGTTCTCTATGCATGCTACGTTATGCATGCTAAGCTATGCATGCTACTCTATGCATGCTGCTCTATGCATGCCACTCTATGCATGCTACGCTATGCATGCTACTCTATGCATGCAACTCTATGCATGCTACGCTTTGCATGCTGCTCTATGCATGCTACGCTATGCATGCTACGCTATGCATGCTACGCTATGCATGTTCTCTATGCATGCCACGTTATGCATGCTAAGCTATGCATGCTACTCTATGCATGCTGCTCTATGCATGCCACTCTATGCATGCTACGTTATGCATGCTAAGCTATGCATGCTACGCTATTTAGCATGCATAGCGTAGCATGCATAACGTAGCATGCATAGAGAACATCCATAGCGTAGCATGCATAACGTAGCATGCATAGCGTAGCATGCATAGCGTAGCATGCATAGCGTAGCATGCATAGAATAGCATGCATAGCTTAGCATGCATAACGTAGCATGCATAGAGAACATGCATAGCGTAGCATGCATAACGTAGCATGCATAACGTAGCATGCATAGCGTAGCATGCATAGAGTAGCATGCATAAGCATGCATAACGTAGCATGCATAGAGAACATGCATAGCGTAGCATGCATAACGTAGCATGCATAGAGAACATGCATAGCGTAGCATGCATAACGTAGCATGCATAGAGAACATGCATAGCGTAGCATGCAAAGCGTAGCATGCATAGAGTTGCATGCTTAGCGTAGCATGCATAGCGTAGCATGCATAGAGTTGCATGCATAGAGTAGCATGCATAGCGTAGCATGCATAGAGTGGCATGCATAGAGCAGCATGCATAGAGTAGCATGCATAGCTTAGCATGCTTAACGTAGCATGCATAGAGAACATGCATAGCGTAGCATGCATAACGTAGCATGCATAGCGTAGCATGCATAGCGTAGCATGCATAGAGTAGCATGCATAGCGTAGCATGCATACCGTAGCATGCATAGAGTAGCATGCATAGAGTGGCATGCAAAGCGTAGCATGCATAGCGTAGCATGCATGCATAGCGTAGCATGCATAGTGTGGCTTGCATAGATCAGCATGCTTAGAGTAGCATGCATAGCTTAACATGCATAACGTAGCATGCATAGAGAACATGCATATCGTAGCATACATAGCGTATAATGCATAGCGTAGCATGTATTGCGTAGCATGCCTAGTGTGGCATGCATAGAGCAGCATGCATAGAGTAGCATGCTTAGCGTAGCATGCATAGAGTTGCATGCATAGGGTAGCATGCATAGAGTAGCATGCGTAGATGCATAGAGAAGCATGCATAGAGTAGCATGCATAGCGTAGCATGCATACCGTAGCATGCATAGCGTAGCATGCATAGCGTAGCATGCATAGAGTAGCATGCATAGTATGGCATGCATAGAGCAGCATGCTTAGAGTAGCATGCATAGAGCAGCATGCATCGAGCAGCATGCAGAGAGTAGCATGCATAGGATAGCATGCATAGCGTAGCATGCAGAGAGTAGCATGCATAGAGTAGCATGCATAGCATAGCATGCATAGCGTAGCATGCATACCGTAGCATGCATAGCGTAGCATGCATAGCGTAGCATGCATAGAGTAGCATGCATAGTATGGCATGCATAGAGCAGCATGCTTAGAGTAGCATGCATAGAGCAGCATGCATAGCGTAGCATGCATAGTGTGGCATGCATAGAGTAGCATGAATACCGTTGCATGCATAGAGCATCATGCATAGCGTATAATGCATAGAGTAGCATGCATAGCGTAGCATGCATAGCATAGCATGCGCAGAGTGGCATGCATAGAGTAGCATTCTTAGCGTAGCATGCATAGAGTTGCATGCATAGATTAGCATGCATAGCGTAGCATGCATAGCGTAGTATGCATAGCATAAGCATGCCAGCTGTTGTTGGATATGAATGTGTGATCTTGGATATCCATACTAATTGCTGTGTTCCGTCGGTGTGTGAGACTGCCAGTGCCTTTGGGAGGGAAGGAGATTGTCAGTTGGGCTGTTCAGAACCGATCTTGGTCTCTGGGCACAGTCTGCCGGGTAACTCATTTTGGAGGGTAGCGGGATCCGAAGCACGGTGCCAGCCGTTGGCCGACCGCAGTCAGTAGGAGGCCCAAGTAGCACGCCAGCCACGTGCCAGTGGCCGCCAGGCCAACTCGCGAAATATCCCGATATTTTCCACCGTGCCAGCTGGCGACTGGATGGGAGGACCCAGTGGCCATATTCGGGGGGTTAGGGCATCCCCGCAGTCTCCAAATGAGTTCCCTATTGGTTTGGCTGGCTCTAGAGTTCCTCTTGGTTCACTGAGCAGCGCCTCGACAATTCGACTTTTATCCCCAAAACTCTACACACAATTACCAAAGCCAGAAAGAAAAATAAGGTTAAACAATGGCTACACTTCCTCCCACTGAAAGTGCACCTCACTAAAATCAGGAGGTTGCACTCTAATCTCGATCCGGTCCATCACCACCTGGAGACCGAGAAGCCGCACCTGTTTTTTCCTAACGGAGACGAAGATAGCAACCTCGTCGGACGTGGCGTACCTCAACTACCCGGATTACTCTCTTGAACATAAGTTCAAGAAGCAGGCTGGGGTCTGTGTGTACGTCCGCGATGAGATTTTTTGTCGTCGTCTCCTTTGCTTTGAGAAATCGGCTTTTTCTGCCATATGGCTACTTGTGGATACTGGCGTGGAGAAATCTCTCTACATCGGAGTCTACCGATCGCACAGCGGTGACCAGGAGGCAACAGCGCTCTTTAATTTCCTCGTGGAGTCGAATGACGTAGCCCAGCAACGGTACCTGCTGTGCTGACGTGGTTGCGGACGTGATTCGGCAGGGGATGGAGTATTTTATTTCATTTTCCGACATCCCGCTCGGTCACAAATCCCAGTCTTGGTATAATGCAGAATGCGCCCACGCTGAGACCCAAAAAGAGTTTGCCTACCAAGCCTGGGTCAAGGCCTGCGACCACAAAGTTAGAGCGCGTAGGGTTCGCGCGAGGAAAAGAGCCTTTAATTCTACCGCCAAGTTCTGTAAGCGAGTTTTACGTAGGGCACGTTTTGACCATGTCGGACGTATTGGGACCAAGCTGTTATCGCACCCTCCGGGTAGTAAACAGTTCTGGTCCCTATCTAAAGCGGTTGAAACGAATTTCTGTCGTCCCACTATACCTCCAATGATGAAACCTGATGGATCGCTGGCGAAGCATGTGTGGCGGGACTATGAATGATAGGGTGAAAATTATGTGATAAGACAACGGTGCGGTATAAAAGCAGATGTGACAAAAATTTTAAAGAGTATGCTTAGAATGGTCTGGGCATGTTGAGAGGATGAATAAAAGGCGACTAACAAAAGATATTTACAAGGCACATGTGGTTGGTAACGCGAGTAGAGGACGCCCTAGGAGGACAGATTGACCTAATTGGTGATGTTCTTCAGAAAGGTCAGGTGCGTAGTACTCGCAACCAGCGTGCGTGTATGACCAGATGTATGAATCTAAACGAAGCAAGGGGAGCCTAGTAGGTAGCGTTCTGTAGTTTCTGCCTACCCTCATGGGAATAAGACATGAGTTTCTTTATGTATGTACCTATATCATAACATAATCAAATTCCAGGCTCACTTACCTAGTCAACTATAAAACAATTTTCACAGAGTCATAATCAAGCCGAGGTCTCAAGGTCATATGATATACGAACTAGGGTATCCCCTATAGAAATATCCAATGTGTAAATTCATGCCGGTCTAATTAATGCATACCTACTGGACCCTTCTGTCTGACAACTTCTGATAATTGATACAGATAAAATATAGCGTATATACTGTTATAATTGGTGAATTACATTTTCGTGGTAACTAGCGACCCGCCTCTACTTCTCACGGATTTTACGAGTTGTTAAAACATCGAGATTGCTGTATTATAATACAGAAATCTCGATGTTTTAACAACTCGAACTTACATAAACTTAAATACATGTAAGTTTAATATTTATGTATTATACACATAAACCTCACAACAAAATCAAAATTCCTCCTAATGTGTGTATGTATTGATGTAGCTTTGGATTATTATCATCATTATAAAAGTATAATATGTATCATTGTAGTAATTAACATTTTTGTGAAACAATAATGAACGGCTCGCCAGCACACAGATAAACCCTGAGCGGTATTCATTATGTGGCTAAAGCAATTGTAAAAAAGCCTAAGTTTTTTAGAAAAATAAATAATAAATAAATACCTTTCAGAATAATTTCTCTAAATGATGTTGAAAAACTCATCAAAATCCGTTGCGTATTTTAAAGTCAAAGCATTTGTTTCAAATAGGCATATAAATGGCACTTTGAACATCAAAATTTACACGGAAATAAAATTGATTCTAGTTGCCCCTTCCAAAAGGTACTTTAGATAGACAACGCGGTCACACAGATAGCCACAAAAAGCGACTTTATAATAGATATAAGATCTATATCCTATATTAAAATATCTATTATAAATTAAAGTCGCTTTTTAGATAGTTATGCGTATTTTGGCATCGATTTCTGTAGTCTTTGAATTGACTATCTTTCAGTGTGTGTGTCAGTGAGCTGATAATAGTGTCAGTCCCTAGCGGTAAGCTGGAATGACAGCTCACTTCAAGTTAATTTTTCCAGACGGTTTTTTTTTCTGTGGAATTTCTAAGAAAAAAAAAAAACCATCTGGAAACCAACCTACTTTCAGTAGACTTCATAAAAATATAAGTAATTCTGGACTGCAGTCAAACTCGCTTTAAATTAGGTGGAGTATGAATCCCACAACCACTGTGCATTCTGTGGTGAAATCAGAGAACGGAATAATAATTTGAATTATCTAGCGATAGGTTTGCTTTGTAAGTCAAATGGATCTTAAAACGTTAATGATCTTTTAAAACACAATTAGAAATACAAACAAGAATATTCTAAGTAATTTAAACACAAGCTAAATTACAAACAAGCTTTCAAACTTTACATAATTACCCAAGAATCCCTCGTAAAAGGGAACGTCAAATCCGATCACACACTCTCAAACTCGCACATAAAAGTTGTTTTATAAAAGATAAGCGAAGCAGGAAATTCAATTGGATATTTGTCGGCAAATGACTGAGTTTCAAAGACGCAATCATGAACCGTTGGCTGAACGAAGTGCCATGAGCAGTTCCCAAGAGTTCAAAGGTAAGTTAAATGCTGCGGACTTACGGAAAAATAAAATGGATGACATGTTTTGATGTTATGAATATCGGTATTTGATGATATCAATACATAATCTAGCTGTGCCTTTAGCTCTGCTCGTTAGACTTTCACATATTAACAGCATAATTTGGAATTTGGGACACAGGCCTCCTTTCTGTGAGAGGGAGTGGGCACGTGGTATTCACTACGAGAGCCCAGTGTGGGTTGGTTGATGTCACATGTCTTCGAATTTTTGGTTCTACGACATGCCGGTTTCCTCCCAATGTTATCCTTCACCGTTTTGGGAAACACATTACACTGTATATAACGTCAACGTCTAGATTAATTACTAAGTATTTTCATTTTAAAATGGTTTTAATTTATGTATTTCTTGCGTATAAAAGTTACGCATAATTAAATACAGTTATATATATTTAATTTATAAGTAGGTACACACTATGTTCAGTAGATTTCGAATCAAAATTTTATTATTTCTGTGAAAAAAAAAAATATACCTACCCGAATTATTATGTCACACAGGGCGACATCATTATGTCACTCGAGAGGTGGTTGCTGAAAATCAGCGCTGTTGACGATAGTTTCGTCCGAAGTCATAGCATTTTGCTGAGCAACGACCTATTCTTGCACAAGTGCGACGCACGGCTTTATCTTACTTGTAATTTGTTGTTTGTTGCAAAGGTAGATAATTTCCACTGCGATACCTAAGCATTTAGTTTTTGTTTTTATTTGTTGTCATTTACCAGTGTTGCATAATGCAATATATTACGCAACATCTATTATCTGTGGTCTTAGTCTGACATCAAGAAATGGACAATAGTCAAACTTTTATTTTATTGTTACATTTAAGGTTTTGAATACGAGGCTTTTGGTTATTTTGTATTAGTATGTGTATTTTGTCTATTTTTCATGTAATGTGCGTCTTGTTTGCGCAGAATAAACAATTTTTCTTTCTTTCTTTCTTTCTTCTTCTTTTGAGAGCAGTGGTGATAAAATAATTTACACAAAGTAAAGCGCCTGTCAGGGTTCGAACCCACGACCTACAAGTCGTAAGTCACGGCCGATAGCACTAGGCTACCACTGCTCGTATATTAATAGCACTATAGCCACAATATATATTTATTAATTGAAACCGAAATGACGTAAATCGATTATAAGTTTATTGAAGTAATAAACGCACTAATGGGTAGACTTGGTTAGGACTTCCATCATCATTTCAGCCGAAAGACGTCCACTGCTGGACATAAGCCTCCCCCAATTGGCGGGTTTGCCATAATCGCCATGCTTGGCAGGTGAGTTGGCGATCGCAGTATGGTGTTAAAGTGCGTATAGAACGCTGCTGCCCATTCTCTAGTAAGTTCCTTAGTCGCCTTTTACGACACCCACAGGAGGAAATGGGGTGGTGCTATTCTTTACGTCCGGCACCACACGGTACATACAATACTTCCGTACAATAGGCATAATGGACAGTCCTCTGTGCAAGGCTTGCATGGAGACTGAGGAAACTGTTGCGCATGTGCTCTTCAAATGCACAGGCGTCACCCAGATCAGAACAGAAACCCTCGAAGCACCCAGATCTTTCACAAATATTCTAGACAAGCCAGGAGACATAATCAACTTCCGGAGGGATGTGGGCTGGTTGGAATAACCACTGACGGCTACTGGGCCATAGTGGCCAACATACAATGGTCCACATAAAGGATTAAGTGCGTAAGCCAAACCTTCTAACATAGAACATAGATACAACATGGCTAAGCAGACAAGAAGGCAGTTGCTGGATGGTAGCAACACAAGAGTTGTTGTGATTCTTGGGGCGTAGCAATTGGCGTGTTTCAGCGGATATGATAATTAATTTAACCCGGCGTGCGGAAGGTTTAAAGTATGTAATATGGAGCGTAAGTTAGGTAAAAAACCCTGATAGGGATCTTGTGAATTTAATAGTGTAATGTATTTCATATTATTATTTTATACAAATAGTAACAAAATAACAGTAATATTATCGATACAAATGATCGACCTTTTTCTCACTGTAACATATATGAGAAATTTATGTGTGTGTGAGTGTCCGTCAAACGCAGTGTTTGTGTTAGTGTGACAACTAATAGAAAACTCGCGATCTAAGTGCGTGTGGTTTATTTGTGTGCGTAATGCGCGTACGTCTTGTTCTCTTGCTTTTAGTGGAGTTAGAGAGTGGGAAACAAGTAGTGACATGAGTTTTAATACAAATTAGGAACTATTTCCTTTCTGACTTCTTTTATCTGTTCTGTGAATTTGTACTACACCCAACCTTACGTTCGCAGGGTGCAATCCCGTATTTTCAAAAACTTAGCGTAGCTTACCTCTTGGCTACAAAGAGGCGATACTTCCCTTAACAAACTCTCTCACAAAGACCTCTTCTACCATTAAAAAGTTGACAACAAGACAAAAGAAGTCCAATTAAATTGTTTCTTGAGAAACCTCTTTAAAACCAGGATCTACATCCGCACTTTATTTATGTTTGTCCGGCAATAAAACGTTACTGTCTCTCTTTCCCGCCACATCGTCACTCGTTTTACGATATTTGAGAGCTTTTAAATTAAATGAACCGTACAGACTTCAACTTGGATTGTCTTTTTATGGTTACGTAATAAATTTAGGTTGAAGCGATTAAGTTGTAAAAAGTTTCAACAGCCTTCGTAAGTCGTGGAGTGTATCGTTGGCTGGAACATAAATTTGTTGGTGGAGTTATAAAATATACTGCTGGCGTTAAGGTCCTAGTAGACATGCTACTTTAAGTATCGGTGGTTAACGAGTTAAAAGCTTTTTGCAAGCTCTTTTCAGAATGTCTACACACTAGTGTACGCAAGCCGAAAGCAAGTCACCAAAACAGGATGGCCAAAAAATTTATGTCACATATGCCAAAATGTGGTGTAGCTTCTTCTGTAGCTTCTGTGTATACCGCGACCGAACGCAGTGTTGCCGAAACGTGGTACAGTATTGATATGGTCGCAAAATCATTGATGCTGAAAGTAGGACCTAAGAGATGACATGACGGTACATATATGACCTCCACGGTGTCATGTCATTTGACGAAAACCGAATCACAAATTTGAATTAAAGAAATAACGTTAGGTAAATTTATACTTGATAAAGTTATCTCTGTACAAACTATTATTTCTGTGTTGTTTGTGAAATAAATCCATACTAATATTATAAATGTAAAAGCAACTCTGTCTGTCTGTATGTTACCTTTTCACGCCTAAACCATTGAACCGATCGTCATGAAATTTGGCAGAGATATAGCCTGGGATAGGGAGACGAACATAGGCTACTTTTTCATGTGATAAACGACATCTACGCGGGCGGAGCCGCGGGCAAAAGCTAGTCGTATATGAAACGTTGGTTGTAAAGTAAAAATTTGTGAACGGTGTTTTGGTGAAACATACATTAAATTTTACTATGTAATAATTTATCTACCGTCATTTTGTAAAATCGCAAATTCGTCAAACGAAGTACACCGAGTACTTCGTTTGACGAATTTGCGATTTTCAATCAATCAATCAATGAATAATTTTGGAATGATATTTTAACATTTGAAACATTTGCAAAATCTGTATTTTGTCAAATGATTACTTCTATAGTACTCGTAATATGTTTACGAAATGAGATGATTATCAAATGATTCGATTTTATGTTATTTTTTAAAATGATCATTTGTCATTTGTTTTTTGTCAAACATTATTGTACTATGCTACACAACATGCTATGCAGCTTTTGACCGTCATCTATAGATGCCGGCAACACTAAGGATTTTTTCCGATGCATGCCATGTGCAAAAACAAAGGTAACATGAGTCATACTAACGTAGCATAACGCCAGTAATTTCAACGGCACATATATTGTACCAAAAAAGAAGAAGAAAAATGAGTTATTTCATTGCCGAAGTCGCAAAATCGTCAATCGCTTACGCTAAGAGTAGCATGTCTGCTTTCGTAAGTAAATGTGCAGGTTTATCTGTTTCAAGGAGAATGGGGGCATTAGCGAAAGTGTTTGGTTTGCTCTTGTGTTTGAACGATGGGTTGGTTCCTTAAATGTCAATTCAACTTTTAAATGCGGATTTGGTTTAACTGTGTCTCAAGTTGAGTCAAGATTCTCGGCTTTCCATCATTTGAATATGACCGGCGGGCCAGCACACATCGACGGACGGCGGGGTAGGGATGACAAGGAATGATAACAAGATGATATAAATTCCAAAGCTCAGAGACCGGCCACGGTGCATTAAAGGGGATTTCTTTTCAAAATTTCACAGTGTGCGTGGGTGTCGTAAAAGGCGACTAAGGGACTTACTAGAGAATGGGCAGCAGCCTTCTCTATGCATTTGTAACACCATACTGCGATCGCTAACCCGCCTGCCAAGCGTGGCGATTATGGCAAACCCCCAATTGTGGGAGGCCTATGTCCAGCAGTGAACATCTTTCGGCTGAGATGATGAAACTGAATATGACAATTTGACAGAATTTAAAGAAAGAAAAATAGGTTCATTTGTCACAGAAACACGTGCATTCAAAAAGATAATTAACTCGAGTAGGTAGGTAAACAGAAAAATAAAAAAAAATAGATCTACATTATAATCACGAGTACAAAACCAACATAGTCGGCAGCTGCACGTCATGACTATGACAAGAAGGCATACACTCAGCATGATACTGTGCTATAAGGGACCCACAGCACTGCGCTGATTTTCAGTGGTTACCCGAAAAAGACGTACGGAAACCAAGTCAGATTTAAAGAATTGAACATAAATAGGCAACTAAATAAAATAAAACAAACAATACTCAGAATATAATTTAACTATACAACCAGATATATGAATAAATATGATTAAATAACATAAAAAAAGTATCCGCAGGCATCACCGCGCGTGCAGAAATAATTAAAGTAGGTAACTGAATTTTCTTTCACAGAGTCGCTTGGTCTCTTTCTAGAGAGTGGGCACTTTTGTGATGCTAACACTCAGTCCATTTATCTCTATGGGCATAAGTGACATAGACTACGCTCTGCAGAACCAAAAGTATTTCTAAACATCGATGTGCCTTATTTGTTTCGGGTCATCATTCATCATCATAACAGCCGAAAGACGTCCACTGCTGGACATAGTCATCACTGTCAACACGCACTGGTCAAAGACTTTCGTCTTGAGACACTGCGGTATGTGGGACGTGGGACGAAAAGATATTGCGTAGCTTCCCGAACGCTGCCCAGCCGAGTCGGATTCGACGATTGACCTCTTTCTCGAGTTGGACCTACCTAACTGGAGAGTTTCTCCTAGGTACACATACTCGTCTACAACTTGGAGTGTAGCGAAGTAGTGTAGTGTTATTTCGGGTACTCTACTTAAATATACTTGGGGACACTATGTACCCCACTAAGTTCATTTAAAGTAGTAGTCAAATTACCTGCGTATTAATATTTCCCTATGAAAATAACGTGGGAATCTTTAACGTTACGCTACGCAGAATAAGGCCTACTTAGTTTAGTTTTGTTATTTTTTGTTTTATAATTAATTTTGCCCCGATTACAGTTTCGTTTGCCTTCAGTTTGTAAATATCTAAGTTGTAATCTGTAGAAAATAGTGGGTAGTATATTTGCTAAGTTTATTGTTATGTTATTTCTGTTTATTTTTAATATACGACCGTTTGTTTTCCCTTGAAATAAATCCATAATCCATACTAATATTATAAATGTGAAAGTAACTCTGTCTGTCTGTCTGTCTTTATGTTACGTTTTCACGCCTAAACCGCTGAACCGATCGTCATGAAATTTGGCAGAGATATAGCCTGGGATATGGAGACGGACATAGGCTACTTTTTTACGCGATAACCGACATCCACGCGGGCGGAGCCGCGGGCAACTGCTAGTAATAATATTATAAATGTGAAAGTAACTCTGTCTGTCTGTATGTTACGTTTTCACGCCTAAACCGTGGAGCCGATCGTCATGAAATTTGGCAGAGACATAACCTGGGATATAGAAAAGGACATAGGCTACTTTTTTACGCGATAACCGAAATCCACGCGGGCGGAGCCGCGGGCAAAAGCTAGTATCCATCCATTCTAATATTATAAACGTGAAAGTAACTCTGTCTGTCTGTCTGTATGTTACATTTTCACGCCTAAACCGCTGAACCGATCATCATGAAATTTGGCAGAGATTATAGCCTGGGATATGGAGAAGGACATAGGCTACTTTTTTACGAGATAACCAAAATCCACGCGGGCGGAGCCACGGGTAAAAGCTAGTAAATAAATGAAAATAAATAAATACTTGGACCATAAATCGCTGAACACATTGAACGCTAAACGAATTTAAAATAGCAGTAAAACACGTTGAATTTCTGACGATCATTTGAAAATGACAAAAAAAAATGAATGTTCATTTATTTATAGAAATCACACATTAAATCATTAATGAAACATTCGTTCCATTATCCCACACCACTTAACACATAACACTCATTTGTATTTCAAAACGTATTTATTTAATTGTCAAATCGACACCTACTAATGAACCGATGCTATATTCGTAGCAAGTGCTACGCTCGAGCTACGAATTACTACGCCGTAGCAATTACAAACACGTAACGATTATTTCATACATTCCAAATTAAATATATGGTTTTGTTCATGTAAATTGACGTCGGTAATATGTAAGCGGGTATTACTTTAAATAATATGCGTTTTAGCATAATTGATTTGTTCGGTGTTATTATAACAATGTTTGGTGTTAAATTCGATTTAATGTTATGCTGATTTCATTTTAGGTATGTTTCGATAGGTAAATAGAAAACGCGATGGTTTGTTCGTTTTGTTGGCTTTAATACTGAAATGAACCTTTTTGGCGCAGCCGTGAGGCACACCTATTTGTTTATAACATTTTTTTTTTCACTTTTTAATTTGTTTGTATTTTGTGTTTCACGAACTGTGACCAAATAACGTTATTCTTCCTTTCTTTCTTTCTTTATTTATTTCTTTCTTTCTTTATTTATTTATTTCTTTCTTTCTTTCTTTCTTTCTTTCTTTCTTTTTTCTTTCTTTCTTTCTTTCTTCCTTACTTTATTTGTGTTTGTAGGCTTAAGAGGGCGTACAGCGGTCCACTAGCGCTACTCATGAATCAGATCATACCTGACGGATAGGAAGGTTAAAGTTCAGGTAAACGGCGTAAACTCATTAGGGTTCGAAATGAAAATGGGCGTTCCTCAAGGTTCGATATTGGGTCCATTCCTCTTTTTAGTTTACATTAACGATTTACCCCAAGTACTTCAACATCAACCGAAGATGGTGTTATTTGCAGATGGCACATCATTGATTTTTAAAATAGATCGACGGTCACAAAAACTTGACGACGTGAATAACTATTCTTCAGGTCCAAAATTGGTTTACCGTAAATAATTTGGTACTAAATAAAAAAAAAAACAAATGCATTCGATTTAAGTTACCTAATGTTAGAAGTAGCGAATGTGACATCATATTCAACGGAGAAAAACTGGAATGTATTAATCAAACGGTTTTCCTAGGAATCACGCTAGATGAGAAATTACAATGGGGACCTCATAACATCTCTTGCGGTGCGGCTAAGCTCGGCCGCGTATGCTGTTCGATAGATAAGACAGTTAACAGATATAGAAACCACGCGTTTTGTTTATTTTAGCTACTTCCATAGCATTATGTCGTATAGCATTTTACCGTGGGGTCGGGCTGCCGACATTGAATCCATTTTTATTTTACAAAAGAGGGTCAGAGCCTGGTGGTGCTTTGACTTAACTTTGACTTTGAGATAATATGTTTTTAAAGGAGTGCGGCAACATACGTGCGGGTAACATTTTTGACTTTTTAAATGACACATTTTGAATGTTATTGTTGATCTAATTTGTTTACATATTTACATATTTTGTTTGTAATTAATATTGACTATATTAGAGTCAATATTAGAGTCAATATTAGAGTTTATGTTTGAAACTGACATTAATAATTCATTTATAATTGCCAATTTATTTCATAGCATATGAACATTTTGTACGCCGAGTGAGGCAAAACATGTTGGTCCGGTAAAATTATGTTTCCATCTGTAGGTATGTGTATATTCATGTATCATGTTACTGCGATGTGAGGAGATGGAGGGGGTTAGTCAAACACAATGAGGTCCGTGTATCAACTAGTAAGAACTATCTTTAATGTTCAACGGTTCAGTTTATACACATAATATGTACGTGATGTCCTTCTACTTATTCGATGAATATATCTATCTTAACTTAAACTACATATGTGCTGATGTACATGTACGTGATGCACGTGTATGATGTACGTGACACCACACCACATCACCCTTCTTAGAGAAAAAAAAAAACTAAGTTAAATTGTTTTTTTTTTCATTACACTAAAACTTACATTTTAACTTTTACAATACAACTTCGTTCTATTTTTATGAACTACGTCTACTTTATTTTTATATTTAATCTTAACATTTGGTGACTCATCTTTAACAACCACAAATGGTCCATTATAAATACGTTCCAATTTATTGCCTATCTCGTTTTTTACTAATATCATATCACCTTCTTTATAAGTTACAGAATTGAGATTCTTATCATAACAATCTTTCCTTACTAATTTACTTGCTATTAAATTTTCTTTTGCATCATTCTGAGCCCTTTGTAACCTGTACTTAAATTCTAAAGGATAATCATCAAAATTATACAAAGATTCAACACTATCACCTTTAAGACTACTTGGTAACCTACAAACTTTACCATAAACCAACTCATAAGGAGTATATTTTGTCACAGTATTAACTGTTGTGTTATATGAAAAACACCAATACGGTATCCATGAACTCCACGACGATGGATTGTTATCTGTATTCTTCTTCTAATCAGATTTCGTTTTAGACGTCGTACCCATGGCTTGGAACTATCGGCTTCGAACTGACTGAAGTAACTTACTCCGAGCCTTCGATCAAGCAACTAGAACGCCATCCAGTCGACTGGCAGGGTCGCCATGCGATGTGAGGAGATGGAGGGGGTTAGTCAAACACAATGAGGTCCGTGTATCAACTAGTAAGAACTATCTTTAATGTTCAACGGTTCAGTTTATATACATAATATGTACGTGATGTCCTTCTACTTATTCGATGAACATATCTATCTTAACTTAAACTACATATGTGCTGATGTACATGTATATGATGCACGTGTATGATGTACATGACACCACACCACATTACATAAGTTTGAACAAATAAATTTATCTTTATCTTTTATCATTATATTTATCTTTAAAAATAATGTATGTACACAAAATATTGTTAATATTTTAAAAGAGTAAGTGTGAAGTTGACCATTCATCTCCATACGTAACTACCTTTTGGAAGGGGAAACTAGAGTTAATCCCATTTTTGACTTGAATTTGACTTCTGAGAATTGTTGTCAAAAGTGGCTAACCAATTACGACGTTGACTATATTTATAGTAAGTTACAGTGAAAGTTATCACTATTAGCCTCGCAAAGGACGCTCTTAAGGACTTATAAAACTATGCAACTTTGTTTTATCTTTGACTAACTTTTGTCGCAGTTTAAGTACTGCGGTCTAAGTTATGGATTAAATGTGTTATTTAGTTGGTGGTGGATTATGAAACAGGTTGAAATAGCCAACTCGTAGTGAGGAAGTGTGCAGAGCGATGCTGTGTGGTGGTTGTACAGGCAGGGAAATGATTTTTTAGGCAAATTGACACCCTACGTCAGTTTGCCGTGATATTGCCATTTCATACAACTATCAAATAAGGACAGTTATGATTTGCACTGACCGACCCAGACGACTCCACTACCCTCCTCCAGGAGAGTCGTAGAGAAACGAATACAGTTCGAAAGAGAGTACACACTACACGATCGTCATTCCGACCTCGCCGCCGCGCGAAATCCCCGACTAAATAGTCCTCCCCGACCCTTGCCCGTAAGCGAAGCGCCAGCACGCGCTATAGCTGAGACTGTAGCTTTAAATCCCCCTGATAATAATCATAACCCTGATTTTATCCAGCCACCGACGGTCCCTTGCCATCCTCCCTCCGACTCTGCCCTAAGCCAAGGTTCGTACCCCACAGGTGGTGCCCTTAGCGCGCAGTCGTTTACTTTATAAGTTTTACGCCCTGGCTGGAGGCATTAAGTTCCGTTAGGAGCTTAAGGCAACCACAGGATAGTCCGGTTAAAGAGTCTCAACCTCTTATGGTTAACTCTGAGATGCCATAGTAAAAAAAAAAGTTATGATGTGAATATACGGGTATTTAAACACAGGTAAAAATAAATATTGGTGGCATTTATACGTAGTCGCACGGGGTTAGGGAAACGCACCGCTGCATCACACAAGGTCACCAGCACTTACCGTCCCCAGACACCGGCTGACCGACCAGGTACCGGCATCAGATTTTCCAGTAGAGTGGAGTTCTAATCTCGGATTGTTTGTGGCACGCAAGTACGCAACACTCTGCGCAAAAATTATAATCGAGTATGTTACCAAAATCAAAATCAATAAAATCAAAATATTTTATTTAACATAAACCTACATGGGCACTTGTGAAACGTCAGAAGCTAGGTGCACGATTCCAATTAGTTGTTTCCTATGGAGAAGAGCCGGCAAGAAACTCCACGGTTACTATTTAAAAATAATTGGCTTTTACAATATTTTCAAATAACAGTATTAATAGGTATGGGAGGACAGTGTAGGCCTTTCAACAATTACCAGGTACTTAACAAAATAGAAAAGTGCCAACAAATCTACAGTCTACTAGGCCTAACCTGACCCATAGCTAGTTTCAAATGCCTAAGCAGCGAGTCCCGTTGAACGCTTGGCGACACCGTGGCAGAGCAAGTCGAAGATGGCAGGCCGAGCTTTACTCCTACACAACGTCATTATGAAACCATTAGCTATTTATTTTCTCTTAAACAGAATTAGTAACAGAATATAGAGAACGGTGAAGAAAAAAAAAAACCATTTTGTCGTAATAAGTTCCCGATTACTCTAAGGCTGACCCCACATTTGGCGTGCGCGATCCACGGGCGTGCGTGTAGCGCGAGCGCTGCGTGAGCGTCGGGTGTTACCGCCGTGTGACGTGCGTGCAGCGTGCGCGCGGCGCACTCGCGACGCTCGAGTCGCGTTCTTACCCCTTCGCCCGCTATCCCCGCCGCAAAAAAAAGTAATACAAAATATAGTAATCACTTTCTTGTGAACAAGAAGACCATAATGTATCTTGCCAGAGGCGTTTAGTCTTTTTATTACGTGTCTTATTTATTTTTAGTAGCAAAGCTAACAGTAGTGTTTCCTCGTCTGAGTCCATTTTGTTAGTAATTGTAGAACAGTAACGCAACGACGTGTGCTAACACGGCACTGGCCAAATTGTGACTGACTTGTCTGAAGAGGGTTAAACGCCAAGGCGAGCGCAGCGCGCGCACGCCTCACACACGTCACACGGCGACAACACCCGACGCTCACGCAGCGCGTGCGCTACGCGCGCGCGGCGCTCGCGCTACTCGCACGCCCGTGGATCGCGCACGCCAAATGTGGGGTCAGCCTAAGTAAAATGGATACTATGGCAAAGAGAATGACCTTACGTCCATGCTCGCCCGAATGCACCCGTGTGAGTTAACTAGGGACCTGGCACTCTGACGTCACATCGCAAAGATGCTACTGAATGCACAAGGCGAGCGCGGGAAAGCGGGAGAGGCGCCGCATTCCTATAGAAAGGATTGGCTTGCACCATCACTGAACGTAAATTTGACGAAGAAAACGCGTTTCCCTGCTTTGGGACCATATTCTACATTGATAAAATATAATATAATAATACAATAAATCCTTTCCAAAATCATGAACAGCAATTCACAATTCAACGAACGAAACATAATCAAATCGAAACTTTAATCAGTGCTAATGTCCCACGGTAATGGGTTTCACCGCAGAACAGGTGCTCTTTAAGCTAAATCACTGGTTGGACATAATAGAAGATTATCGGTTCAACGAGCGACCGCGGTTGAACGCGAATGACCGCAATAGTATTGTGTGAATTTATACAAATTTTTATTTACATATAGATTAACGATGGTCTATCATGCGTCCATATCATTTATTTATCCGTGGTTTATTTTTTTTGTGCACTTTTATTCACTACAACACTATTTATATACATGCAGGAGAACGGTAGGTATCTCTCGTTAACATCAGCAACATTTTAACTACTGTGGGCGTACTGTGAGTAGTCTTGGGTATTGAGCAATAGAAAAGCCGTTATTATAATCAAACGTCATTTACTCAACTTAGGCTGAGAATGAACACTTCAAAATTACATAAGACAGTCCCACAAAATGCCCACCCTTCACCACTTCCTAGTGCTTTAGCTGGGAAGAAGAAGTGGCGTAACAAACTCCCCAGCAGCACAGCTGTCTGTTCAGTTAGAAGAACTTGATTGTTTACAGTAGTGGGTATGCAAAGTAATTAATGTAGGTATACGGACACAACTATACAGAACGCGCGACAGTTTTTAGACGTATTCACTGCTTGACCGCCACCGACCAACTTCACTTGTCGAGCGTGCGGTGGTCACTTGCCGCCGGTCGAGCGTTATATTGTACACTGTCATGCGCCGCTAGGCAGCGCTGGCGTAGTAGTTAAGAATCGATGGTGCGAACCCCACCAACTCCATCGAACCTCACCAGATGGCGCTGGCGTACCGGATACAACCAGATTTTGAAACTGGTTTAGCACAATCACTTTATTTCAATCATAATTTCTTTTTAAAATAATCATCAAGAAATGACCGCTATAATGAAATAACAAACTAGGTAGCATTACTAAGACCTGCTTATTTGCATGCACCGTATACATACAATATATAATACATGTCGTGGTCATATCGTAGAATTGATCATAATTATCATGATGTGGTCGCATTTCATGATTGATGATTTGTGCCATTTTTCAAAGCCTCATCAAACTAATCTCATGTTTTTGTAATAATATTTGTGTTATACAATACAATATTAACCATAGAAATGGATACCCTAAATTAATGCGTGGACGTCCGTATCTTCAAACGTTAATGTTTAAACGATATCGTCAGTTTGTGTTGGCCATTTCATGAAATGGGCGACCACATCATGATATGATCAATTCTACAATATGACCACGACATACACACAACAGGGAACATTCGTAACTCATTATGAGTAAAATTTAAGTAGTGTTATAATATCCACATGTTCTTCACATGAACAAGATTTTGTCTGGACTTTAAAAGAGACTATAACCTCTGAGTTTGTTGTTGTTCGCTACGCATCCTCGCAGATCTCTGGTGGAAACGCAGCCTAATGCTAACGCTTACACTTTTTGCTTCCTTATGTACCTATTACTAGCTGTAGGTAATACTGGAGACAATAAACGTTCATTATTTTCTATTCTTCTATTATACCGGATGACATTTTTTACCGTCTCGTAAAAATTTGGGTTTACTAGGTGAACGGAGTAGAAGCCTATGGCATAGTTTTTATTATTTTTTCTTTAACCTAGAAAGAAATTGATCTATGGATAAATACCACACATTTGAAGTAAACTTATCATACTATAACAATAAACACAGAAATTTAATAAAAAACATAATTCAATAAATAAATACGATAAATAATATTTAAATTTAAATCATACGCACCCAAATTTCAATATTTTTATCTTTTATTTTAGTTTTATTTCTGAAAAAAAAAAAAAAATAATTGCTATGTCATAGGCTTCTACTCCGTTCACCTAGTATACCCAATTTTTTTCGAGACGGTAAAAAAAGTCATCCGGTATACATATAACCTTAAGTTTCAATACAAAATAAATTAAAATCTTAAAACAAAATCCAATCAAATGAATTATATTCATAATTTTTTCAAAACAACTTCAATGTGAACATCATTTTCATTAAAATTTCAATTGTCTTTAAATTCTCAGAATCTTGTAACAAAACTCGATTTGAAGTTGAAAATTGGTTAAAAGTTTTCTTGAAGGGTTTTATGTGACTGTAATTTTTAGACACTGTAATTACATTCAAAATGGTTTGCGATTGTTATTAAAACCGAAGTTATAAGAAAATCAGCCATATTCAACCAGAGGCCTTAGGGAACGCGCGACATAAATTAGAAACGTTTTTTGATTAGGTATACCACAATCCTATACGAGTAGCTTTTTGTCTTATTTTTGTTTTTGGAACAAGCGCGATACGTATTATCCATAGATACAAATAAAGTCTTAAAACTAAGTTATGATTGTGACCGAAATGAGTATTTTTCAGTTCAAAATCGTTCAAATGAATATTACCTTTATACAGGTATGAGGAACAGGGTGTAAAGTTCACTCATTTTAACGTTACAAATAACCCAATAGGGGCTACTTATAAGTACGCAGTTACAAATACACCTACACAGTTTAAAATACACACGTGTATATAGTTTAAAATATGAGTTTGATTATTAAATCTCATTGTCAAATAAAAGAAACTAGAAGATATAGACTTCTGTTTATGAGCAACCATAAAGAATTTACAAAGATAAAAGTAAACTGACACATGACAATTCATTTCTTTCTTCGTTCATTTTCTCTTTTCTTTTAAGACCTTTAACCTTTTGAGCGGTTAGCAACTCATTAAATAAGCCCCTCATGCTTATATTTTATCATGAATTGTCATCTGTCAGTTTATTTTTTCTTTGTAAATTCTTTATGGTTGCTAATAAATAGATGTCGATATCTTCTGGTTTCTTTCATTTACCAATGAGGTTTAATAATCAAACTCATATTTTAAACTATGTACATATAAAGAAAAGATGATGTGGTTTTGTAAAGCAAATACCACATCATCCTCCATAGAAAAGGGAGGATCCTCCAAGCAGATGGGTGTCGTGTCTGGTGGGCAACTGCCCGACGGCGACGGTTGATGGCGGGATTGTGTATGTATATATTCCAGTCGCGCTGTAAACTCTGCTTGAGCGATGCATGATTTGCGTGACGTCAGGTCTTTGATGCGTAGTTCGCATGTGGCGTTGAAGATACCGATACACGTGTACCTTGCGCGTTCATGCTAGGCCCACCCACTACCGGGATTACTAACTTACTAATATACGATGTTTTAAAACATGATATAGAACTGCTATATTTCGGCACCAACCTGATGATATTGAAACAGCTATACCACTATTACAATGACCACTTCTGGTAAAGACTCTCCTGCGCCATTGAACCTATTTTATTTCAAATGTTGCACCAGTAGACCGAGATTTTTTCATATAGACGAAATATTGTATCGTTTTCGTCCCAAGAAAAACTTATTATTGGATAATAAATTTACCTAGTGAATTTATTCGTACAGCAATATCCTTTTGAAAATCAAGCTATGCTTTAAAAGCTCTTTTTTACGGAAGTAAGTCACGTTTCGACTCCCATTTAATTAAGGCCCCGTTCATTAATTCCTCTCGTACCCACGGGCGATTTTTTCCCACGACGATTTTTTTCACGGACTAGATTTTCAACTGTCAGTATTGAGTCGAGCATTGAAAATCCAACAAAGTACATCCAAGCGCGTCTAAAAATACTTTGTTGTATTTGCTACTCTCGGTTCTGAGCGGTGCGTTGAAAATCGAGTGCGCGATAAAAAGTCGCCGCGGGAAAACATCGCTCGTCACGTGGGTACGATGGCTAATTGTGTTACTTGCTGTCGAATGCGATTGGACCCTTTGATCACATTGGGATGACTAATTAAAAAAAGGCAGTAAAAAGTATCTACCGTGTCGTGTAGTTCCGCGAAAGCATATCCATTTTAATGAAAATGGATATGCTTTCACGGAACTTGGAAAGTCGAGACTTTTTGCTTCAACGGTTAATTGGATTGATTCTGATATTTTTCTATTTGAAACAGCAGTGTAGTTTGGATGGATGGACGAAGAACGTTATGTGTAGGTCAGTAGTTTTAATTTTGAGTATAAGATTCAGATTTATTTATTTGCCAACAATGTAGGTACAGGTATAATGAGTAGCTCGTGGCTAAGTAATAACAGCCGCATGGGTCGATCCGTCAGGTTAAACTACATTTGCCGAGGTTGGTCCGTGGATGGGTGAGCATCGTTACATACCGAGACTCCTCCGTGCCTCGGAAAGCACGTTAAGCCGTTGGTCCCGGCTGTCATTCGTGGATCTTTGACAGTCGTTACGGGTCGTCAGAAGCCCAAAAGTCTGACAGCCAATCTTACCAAGGGGTATCGTGTTACCCAGCTACTGGGTTGTGGAGGTCAGATAGGCAGTCGCTCCATGTAAAATACTGGTATTCAGCTGCATCCGGTTAGACTGGAAGCCGACCCCAACATAGTTGGGAAAAGGCTAGGCAGATTGATTGTAGGTACAGGTATAAGATGGTGCATCACTAAGTGTTTCCGCTACATTCTACCTTACGGCATGCAAAGTCGTAAAAAAAAAAACACAAAAATCAATTTTCAAATAAATCATGCGGTCTTAAAAACTAAACGATACAATTTTCATCTAAATTAACAATTAATAATTAAGTCATTCTGATATAATATAAATTCTCGTATATGTCATGTATTTTTTTTTATTGTCATATATTTTTATCATTTTAAAAGTCTTCTATACAATAATAACATTTTTCTATGCATAATAATAATGCATTCATCAGTTCGTGACATTTAGATTGTTGAATTTTAATATTTGGACAAAGATGGCACGCGTCATCGACACGGGCAAGGTATTCCATAACCGCAATGCTTGAACTGTTAAAGATTCATGATAGAAACTGGTGGAATGCATCGGCATCTCTAGTCTCAAGTTTTCTGATGACCTCAGATATCTATTATGTGTGTCATGAAGGAACTTGAAACGTTCTTTATGATAACAGGGGGTTGTAGGATTGAACAGAATACTGTAGAGCTGAAACAAGATGTGAGAATTCCGGCGAAGGTGTATAGGAAGCCACTTGAGCTTATGATTATCAGGGGATGAATTTAAAGCTACAGGATTGGCGGCGCGGGCTGACTCGAACAAGGATTGGGGTGGGGTCAGCTTGCAAATTTCTATTTGTGAGTTACTAAATACTTGTTAAAATGTTGGTGTTATTAGGTGTGATCACAACCCACCACAACCGCATAGTCAAAAACAAAAGAAAAGTGTTCCATTGTTGAGATCAAAAGTCCACCAAATCCTGCCACTCTCCCTATAATAGCGGCGGCACTGTTTGGTGGCCTTTATGATGCTGACTATAGAAATCAAAACGTCTATGCCAAGTATTGCCTAAACCTTATATTGACTAGGAAGCACAATGCCTACCTTACAATACGTATGTCTATACAGTATATGAACTAAACCTTATTCTGTCTATGAACCAAAATGTCTACCTTGCAATATGTCTATTATTTTAGGAGAAGAAAGGGAGTACCGTTTCTGGCACTCACCAGCTGCTGCCGTGGCACGCTCGCTCGGCTCGTACGTTTTGTGGTCACAGTTCTAACTTAACCTAACCTACAGTTCAAAGGCCCTAGTGTGAGTTTATTTTAACCATCTCGACTATTTAGAAATTGTTGCATTTTAGTTATTTTGCTTGTTAAACATTTTGATCTCTAGGCGATTTACAGCTTAGGCAATTTGCTGTGTAGAAATTAATTTTAGGCATTTTGCTTCGTCGACGAATTGAAAGTTAGACACACTGATCATAAAGTTTTGGTGGCTAAAAAAAGAATAAAGAAAGAAAGAATAATGTTTATTTGGTCACAGTTCGTGAAACACAAAATACAAAAAAAATAAAAAGTGAAATAAATAATGTTATAAAAAAATTGCTGTGTGCCTCACGGCTGGGCCAAAAAGGTTCATTTCAGCATTAATGCCAGACAGATGCTGTCTGACGCTGGTTTTCTAATGAACCTGTAGGGACAAGTGACGGGGAGTACAAACAGTTTCAACATACCTAATACATAATTTTTATACTTATAAATAAATAAATAGGTACATAACTAAACAAGTAATCAAATCTAATAACAAAAAAATAAATAGTGCACCTTCCAATCTGCACCTTTTCAAGAATTTCCAGTTATATTGATTGCTAAATAGCAGGTAACAAAATGAAATGGCATAGTGCAGTACGGACCGTAATAATTAAGTACCGCTGGAACTATAATTTATCGAATGGATGGAGCTATTTTGTAATCTATAAGCTGTCACGAGCGTTATCATACAATGTAGTTTGTATAAAGTTATTAAAATTGGTTTAGTTGCAATAAACGCATCGGATTCAGATAATAACAACTATTAAATTGGGTAGGCCTTTTTGTGGGATGCCACCTGTGTCAACACCCTCGTGCCATCCCATCTTCTTAGCACAGTGGGTTGTGCTCGGGCGGCTGCTGCAGGTGCAGAAAACCTCAAACGGCGCAAATATAACATTCTTATTGGGAGGGCTTACAGGCTGATAGGGAGATGGTTGAACATACGAAAATGGTGGATCCGTGGGGCAGTCGGCTACGTGTTTAGGCTCAATAAAAAGACCCAGGCCACATGCATAGTTTTTTTTTTGAATTTCTCCTGTATCGTGGGTGCGTTTACAAACATTTAAACTCATATACACAAACAGCCAGACCCGGAACAACTACTTGTAGATCATACAAATATTTGTTCCGTGCGGGAATCGAACCCGCGACACGCAGCGCAGCAGTCAATCGCTTAACCACTGCGCCAACCGTGTCGTCAATTTGACGCAGAGGGTTACTAGAAAGTTAAATACGAGCCCTTAAACTACGATCAAACTTAAATTTGAATTTTATATGATTCTACAATTATTCTAAATTCAATAAAAAAAAAAAAAATTGTGGCCAGTTTTGTTATTTTTAATAGAAATTATTGACGTTTGATATTTGAGCAATGACGAATTTGGAACAAAGAAAGAAATGCGTGTGGACTGGGATTATTCCTCTAATTCACTAATTTATATATCGATGGTCTAGAAGACAAAGGTACTAATTATAGATCTAGCAATTATTCAGGAGGACAGTTTTAGTTAATTTAAGTTTGAAAAGCTGAAACTCAAAACTGTTTAAAGGTAGAGTGTATATTATAGTAAATATATTTAGTTAAGTATTATCTGTGTAGTCATCCATACTAATATTATAAAGGTGAAAGTAACTCTGTCTGTCTGTCTGTCTGTCTGTATGTTACGTTTTCACGCCTAAACCGCTGAACCGATCGTCATGAAATTTGGCATAGATATAGCCTGGGATATGGAGACGGACATAGGCTACTTTTTTACGCGATAACCGACATCTACGCGGGCGGAGCCGCGGGCAAAAGCTAGTTGATCGTAAATAGAAACGTCCGTTTTCAGAATAGTGAAAAAAATCTTTTTTTAAATAAAAATTGTCACTTAGTACTATTGTACACTGAACTGATTTGTAAATGATTACTTAGGATTATTGTATTAATTACAATAATTTAAAGGATTTAATTTAAAAAAAAAAAAACAATAAATATTAATGTTTATTTTTAATTTTACCAACTTAATCATTTTAAGGGTTCCGTACCTCGAAAGGAAAAACGGAACCCGTATAGGTTCACTCATGTGTCTGTCTGTCTGTCTGTCCGTCGGTCACAGCCAATTTGCTCCGAATGTAATGGACCGGTTAAGTTCAAATTTGGTATACATATCAATTTGAATGATCCAAACACGGACGGGAACCGTCAATAAATGAATTTAGAATATTGAGGTCAGTTTTGGGGGGCAAACAAGAAAATTAAAAAAAAATATTGTAATCTCTACCGTGTGACATATCAAATGAAAGGGCTTACTGTGAGGGTCTCAAATATTTAAATTGTTTAAAAGTTATAAGTGAAAATAGACGAAAATTTACCATCCCCTTATCTCTGAAACTACTGAGCCTACAATTTTGAAAAAAATACTGAAAGTAGTTCTATACTTATAGATTACAGGAAAATCTATAAGAAGTCTATGGTCTTAAAATAGCATGGTAAATCTCTCGATATTGTGCGTATAAATTTACATTTGCAGTTGGAATGTATGGGAGACTATATTTACCAACGACAATGTTAAGTTTGTTCTTAGTATAAATTCTTCCCAAGTACGGAACCCTTCATTGTGCGTGATCCGACACGCACTTGGCCGGTTTTGTCTAATCACTTACATACATAGGATTGTGAAAACCTCTATAAAATTTAAAAACGAATACTAAAATGAAATTAATTCGAAAGCTCTAATTAGTAATGAGATCAGTGGTACATTGTATTTAATGATCACAGCCATTTTTTTATTGGTTCTTGTTGTTAGTCGGTATCATCAGAATCTGAACAATCGTTAATTATGTTAAGATTATAATCACTTAATACAATTGAGAACCGAATATTATTGAATGCCAAAAATCGTAAATATACTTAGATTTTTCGTGTATCGCGATACACAAAATAAAATACTTTAAAATCATTTAACGTGTTTTGTTATTTTTTCGATGTTTACTAATTTTTATGAGTTCCAGTTGATGTCACTTAATACAAATGTACATTCACAATTTAGGCTGAAAGAGATGGAATTCTGTTATTTTAACAAGAGCAAACGGTAGAGCATGCTCATTTAGTGCATTTGGCATTAAAATGTAAAAAACCCAAAATTTTGCACTTAGCACGTTTGTCTTCTAGACCATCGATATAAGCCCAAAATACAATATTGTTTGAATACTCACACAACAAAAACCAACGCCATAATACAGTAATCCAAATACTCATACAATACACGTTCCAATAATATAAACATAAGTATTAATACATAACACAATAATATATTATGTAGGTACTGGTGTGAATTCCCCGAACAGTATAGATGTTAAACAAAAGGACAATCGATGTTCAAACTTCAATGGATTCAGACATTGAGAAAATTATACATATTGTGCTTACAGGAAGTTAATTATGTAATTAATTATAGGTAATAAAAGAGCACTGTATCGTACCGTACTGTACTGTGTGATGCTGGACGTAAAGAATAGAACCATCCTAATTCTTCCCATTGGTGTCGTAAAAGGCGACTAAGACACTTACTAGAGAATGGGCAGCAGCGTTCTCTATGCATTTTTAACACCATACTGTGATCGCCAACCCGCCTGCCAAGCGTGGCGATTATGGCAAACCCTTCCGATTGGGGGAGGCCTATGTCCAGCAGTGGACGTCTTTCGGCTGAAATGATGATGATGAATAAAAGAACTGTGGTGGCCCAATGATAACGGCCTCGACTCACGAGTTGTAGGTCAGGGTTTTAGACCCAGGTTGGTAATAAAATGATTCTCTGCTCTCAAAACGGTGAAGTAAAATCATCTTGAGGAAACCGGCATGTCCTGGAACTAAAAATTCCAACACCTATATCATCTACCAACCCGCACTGAGCCCGCGTGGTAGATTGTAGCCCACTCCCTTTCAAAGAAAGGAGACCTGTGTACCAGCATTGGGAACATTATAGGCTAGTTATGATGATGATAAAAAAGCAGCAACGTTAGTACTGTGATTATTATTTGTAGAAGATATAGCAATATCGTATCTATATCGAGAGCAGTAGCAATCACAATGCCACTTTTCAAATAGAGTTATTATTACGAGTAAATCATCACTATGCCGATCTTATTTTTTCCGTACAGTTTTCAAAACGGAACACAGCGTAACTGGGTAGAGTTACGCTATTATTCTTCTCGATCTTATTTTTTCCGTACTGTTTTCAAAACGGAACACAGCGTAACTGGGTAAAGTTACGCTGTGTTCCGTTTTGAAAACTGTTAGGAGATACGACAGTCGCTCTATGTAAAATGCTGGTGTTCAGCTGCATCCAGTTAGACTGGAAGCTGACCTCAACATAGTTGGGGAAAGGCTAGTATGATGAGTGTATTACGCAAGTACCCAGCAGGTTCTCATACAGAGAAGGTATGAACATTAATCCATCGATTTTGCATCTCTGCATTAATCACCATGCTTGCTTGCCTTTTTTTTTACTTTTCCGCCCAGAGTGGGAGAAATAATTTGACAATTTCCCACCCAAAGAAAAGGGGTCGATTTTCGAAAAACTCTAAACTCGTTAAATGACAGGCTCAAAGTTCAAAGTTAAAATGTCTCATGTCCCTGTAACATGAGACATTTCTATGCTTTGGGCTGGCCACGCAATTAAGTACCGTATCCTATTTTCTTAAGCATTTAGCAAAATGTTGTTATTTTGACATTACAAACAAATACTTAAACTTTATTCATTTGTATGTTTATGTATAGAAAGATAGACTTTTGGTCAATCATTGAGTAACGATTTGCAGAGATTCCACAGAGAGTCAAATAGCAAACTAATAAAACCAGGAACTTTGCTTTGTAGGATAACTTCTGGGGAAACAGTTCACCTGGACAAGTACTATATATACTCATTTCTACCGCCAAGAAGCATTGTTGTGTTCCAGTTTAAAGGAATGTAGCAGACGCGCGAAGTTGGAGACACACGGGACTTTTGAACTTTATCTCTTAGCTTGGTAACGAATTGCCAATCCCATGTGTTGCAGGTGCAATCAATTTTCTTTTCCGTCACTTCGGTGTTTTGGAAATCTGAGGTTGCACGATAGCACAACGTAAACAAAACATACATTTGAAGGATTTAAAATAGAATATACTCGTTTGCAAATAATATTTACTTAGTTTTAAGAATTTAGTTCGTATAAATATAACTGAAGTGTCTATATTCCGTTTGAAACAAGATTAGACATTTCATTATACCTTTTTTACAGCCCGCTTAGCTGCTTTTGACTTCTATTCAGTAAGCATTTTTTTTTTTGAGGATGGGATATCATCAAATCACCCCTCCCGCATGAGCGGAAGGGAGTGTCAGACTCTTACTGACTAAAACCCATCCGTGTTCCTTCCTTGGCCCTTTATGTTCCGGAGCAGCGGTACCCCTTTCGGAAAATCCCGCTGACCTGGCAGGCTTGGGCCCTATTGGGCCCCCTCATCGTTGCTGATATCTCTTTGAGGCGCGCTTGGAACACGTACGCGCCGTCCGGCCTGGTCCTGATCGGACGGTGAGCTACCCATTACTCACTGCCCGCAGGCCCGCGCCTACGGTAGCCGGGAGTCGTCACGCGGCTCCCGACGCTCGGTGCGTCTACCGCGGCGGCTGGGATGGGAGGCTCTCTCCCTCTCCCATCCCGCCACCTCCTTCCCTAGCATAACTACTTCACAGAAGGAGGTGACTGCCTCCCATTCTCTCTTGCCCCGGACCATGGCTTGAACCAGGGCCGGGCAAGCATAAGGATGGCATTCAAAGCAAAAAAGTGGTTACAATACAAACCGTTTACTTCAACTGCCATTTTGTCATGCCACCAACGCAATAGAAGTCAAAATAGATTGAACGGACTATAAAAAAGGTTTACTTAAATGTCTAATCTTATTTCAAATGGAGTATAATATAGTAGAAATGTAAAAAAAAAAAAAAAATTACTTAATGCATACGAAAGTTTATACGGTACACACAGCGTCATTATATGCTAACCCCTCAAGTTTTAAAATGTTACACTGCTACAATATATAATTCATTACGAATAATCTAAAGAATACCTAAAAATGAGTTTATTAGTTTGACTTGGATTCGAATCATCTCATTACCGAATGAAGTCATACTCATACCGGCAGTTTGACACACCAGTCAGCGAGCCCATGAGAATTGTGATGAAATTGTTATCTACTATCGTCCAAGTAGTTTATCTTTAGGTCTCTGTCTAATCGATAAATGTTATCATTTGAGGGTATCCATTAATTTTACTTACTTACGTTATCTTTATAAAATTAATTCATACCCTCAAATTATAACTACAACCAATAGAACGTTGTCTAGGGACCCGTTTGTGTCCGTTGGCAAAATATGTAATGACTGATGATAACTGTAAATAATCAAATAAAAATTTTCAATTAAAAAAATGCTAACAGCACTTTTACAAAAAGAAAAAAAAATAATAAAGTAATTTTTTTTTTTTTTTTAAAGATAATATTAATTATTATCTTTACAATACTCGTATCAATCTTTTTATTAAAATAAGATCAAAGTTTGTTAAATAATAGCAATAATAAATATTATTAAATAATTAATTAAATTTAATTATTGAAATATTTTATTTTTCTTGATTTTTTACTTCTTTCTATATATTACTAAAACAAAATAGAAAAACACTGCATATTAAAAAAAGCATACTGGATGACAGAAAGCACATGTTATGCCTAGGATTTAAACCTCTAATATTATGCACGGCAAGCTGTCTTGCAACCTCCGGTCTACTTAGACGTTGTATATTACTTTGTAAATGTTAAGCCTATTAATGTTTGTATATGTATTAATAAAATTATTAACTTTTTATTGAATAAAAGCAATATTTATAACAGAAAATACTTATTTATTTTAAAAAAAATGTTATAACATATTTTTGCAAAATACAAAACCAACGTGTATCACGGATTTGAACACACATATATTTTGCGGGGGTAATGATTTAATGGAGCTGTGTGTACCTACATATAAGATTAGAACATTTTATTTTATTTTTTGCCTATATGTCGGTCTGTCTTTCTGTTTATGTAAACGACCGTATAGATTTTGACGGGACTTTCACTGGCAGATAACTGATGTTACATGGAGTACTGTAGGCTACTTTTATTTTAGATTAGAAAAGGCCGCGCGGACGAAGCCACGGCCAGCAGTTAGTCTCGACGTAAAATTTATAAACCCTTCCTTCCTTGACCAGACTTTTAAAATTATAAAATGTGATCCTTCAACGTTTTACATCAATTGAACTATACCCAAAGTCTCAAATTCAGATAATTTATGTAAACATAGGGGATAACACATCAAAAAAATATCTTCGTAATGGTAATTCACATACAATGGCGAAAAAAAAGGTCCAATTTTCTTTTAAGTACTGAATTTAAGAAATAATAATTAAAAAATAATCATACCGGTTTTAAAGAAAGTTATTAAAAAAGGAGATTTTTTGGTATAAGATATTTTATGATACTGCTAACAAAGCAGGAGATCCAAACATTTTCACATTTTTTAATGATTCATATTGTATGTAGCCTATCTAGCCACATTTTGGATGAAAACAGCTGTAAACTGTATCGAGTAGAAATCGATTTTGGGAGGCCTACGTCTAGCACTCGACTTAAAAGTACTGATTATGACGATCATAGGCCGTGTCTCCGACACAATACATAAAGCATTGTTTGGCAGCGGTATTTAGTTTGCATAGTTCTTATAATTAATTCACTTTAATTTCATAGATGATTATTTACAAAAAGAAAAAAAAAAAGATTAAATGTTTTGCACCACTGTCCTGTCATTTTGACAGTGACATTTCTTGACTTTACTTTGTTTATATAAATTATCTGAATTGGAGACTTTGGGTATAGTATACAGTTCAATGTGACAAAGCCCAAAAGTGATCGACGTTTTTTTACTTGCCAACTTTTAATTACTGCCATTATCATAGATAATAATAAACACCAACCTATCAACAAACAAAAAACCTTCATCAAAATAACCTAAAAAATAAATAAATATGACTACCACAATTGGCTCAAAAGACCATTCTGAGTATTGCTACCTACTCCCATAATGATCCCTGTCACGACTTGTTTCGAAAGGTGAAAGTAATTAATTATGTAATTAGTAGGTTATTAAGGTATTAATTATAACTTCCATTATAATTTTACGTATTGAATGTAGCAAAAGGAATTCATTATTCATTTACCACAGATGACGAACTTTGCTTGGGCAAAGACCAAGGTTTAAGACGCAGATATGTGCCAGTGAGCTTGAGTGGTTAGCTTGCGTGTTCTGTACTGAGCTCACGCAACGCGTCGTACCTATATTTTTCTTCTCCATCATCTCTACTTTATTCTTTACAGGGAAAGAAGGTACCGTTCACACCTTTTTACCGTTTCTCATAGCCAAACATATTTAAAATCAGCCTGCATTAGTAACAATACTTAAGACGCAGATATATGCCAGTGACCTTGAATGGTTAGCTCGCGTGTTCTGTACTGAGCTCACGCAACACGTCGTATGTTCAGCCAGTAATAGGACTCGCCCATCCAGAAGCTCTGTCCCATATAAGACGCAATATTAATTTATTATACATAAAACAAAAGGTATTTTAATAAAACACGTACACTAAAAGATCAATAATTAAATTCTCTTTAAAAAAGTGAATGTTTCAGAAAAATACGCTCGATAGATTTTGCGTGATTCTCAGTTTTTTATCCGAGTGAGATATAATTTTACAAATTAATTTCACTATGTAATATTAACACAATTTAAAATACCTATTGTAGGGGTGAATGAAAGGTGAATGAAATAGGATTTAAAAGTATGACATTATATTATAATGTACTCAGACCAAAACAACACAAAATACTTAAAAAAAATGAGGAATCACAGTATGACAAGCAAAGAGATAGCGCAATTCGTGACATTAGCGAGCGTGGTGCGAGCCGGACTACTGGGCGCAGAACGGGGTGCGGACGCCCGCGCAACGCGGGGTGCGGGAGGCGCGGGCGCGTGTCTGCGCGTATTCATAATAAAATGTCTATCTTCCTACACTATTAATATATGAAGTTATTAAGAAAATGCTCTAATTTAACATATATTTTTTCCAATTCATTAACACTATTTGTTTCAACGTGATCTTCAGTATAAAATCATTAAAAGTCAGTTATCGTTGCCTTAAGGACTTTAGTTTTGTTAGCCCTTTACACCATATTAAATATTATCGGATATTGTGTTTACAACATCCTTTACAACCCTAAAACGCCTTCCTACGAGTATCTGCGGAAACGCATTTCCTGTGCCCGTCCTTTTGATGCGCCTTCAGGTCTCATCTTAGAAACCTCCTTAAATCTCCTTATCATTCCACCGACTTCACCAAAACCAGCCCTAGCGATAGCGCAGGCGGGACGGTTTTTTTTTCCCCCATATACCTTAACATAATTTTCAATATAATACGGTTTGCATAAGAACCGGTATATTACTTTAGTCCGGGTTTCATTATTGGGAACCGGTCTTTATCAGAATTCAAATTAAGGACCCCGAGTTCGACATCTTCATTTATCTGGATCTGGAAGAATATTGGACATCTTCATCGGCTCTGGGATCCGGGATTTTATAAATCCCTGTCGCCCATTTAATAGTTGTTTACTTGCATAATAATTGGAAGGTTATACGTTAATAATTGAATATTTTATTATATTTAATCTAAACTTAAAATCGGAACAATAACCCAAATCCCCACGACCTTAGTTCTTTCGGCTGAAGTTTGAGCTGGCTGGCATTAATAAGCGACAGTTATAGTCACCTACATATTATTAAGGTTAACTTAATATAAGTGTTTGATACTTGATATAAATGTTTGATATAATAAATTATTAATGCGGTAGACCCTTAAAGGTTACCGTTTTGTTGTTTTAAGGAGGAGTATTTTTTTATAAATATATGTTATTTCAAACAGTTTATTGTTTCCTTGTATTTCGATATATAACCACCTTGCATCTGGGCTTTGTTCCAATACTATTAGAGGGACAAAATCTTATATGTAACAGTGGTGTAACAACCAAACCCCGTGCATAGTGAAGGAGTAGGAACTCCTTCACTATGCACGGGGTTTGGTTGTGGAATTCACTTCTGCCTAACATTAGGGACTGCCTAACTGTGCAGTATTTAAAAGAAGAGTGAAAGAACATTATCTTTACACTTCGTCATAGTCGTTAGTTATTTTAGTGATATTTATTTTAGAAGTATGTATACTATGTATTTTAGTGTATATTGTTTTATTTAATAAGTGAATTTTAATTTTAATTTTTTCTTCACACATGGTGCCTACATCTCTTTTTATTCCCTGTCCTACCGCAGGTATGTTGGAAGAGATTTTTTTTTAAATAAGCTTCACCTCTGTAGGTAGTTTTCTATCATTTTTCTTGTCTGCTCTTTTTTTTAGGGGTAGGTTGATCACGATGTTATTTATCTTTTTTTTTTTTTGATTTTACAGAAGAAATAAATAAAACAATCAAACTTGGCACGTTAAATTCAAAATCGTTATTTATTCTTAATTCCAAATGACAGATAATTACACTTTCTTATACATCACTTACGTAAGAATATATTTCACATTATTTTTATTTACATTTAAACATTATTGTACTCAATTGGTATACTTTTTATTAATCAACTTTTAATTTAGTTTTTCAGCTGTATATAGGAAATTCAAACATGATAATCCACGAATTCAGTATAACAATACTACTGATAATTATTATTAATGCATAATATTTCATAATTATTACCATTCCATGGGTGTTAAAACAATTGTATGAGTTAATGAACAAAATAAATAAATACCTATATAATATTATTTTGTAAATGTTCATTACAAAAACATGAGTTCCACTAGACCTAGAATTTAATACTAATAAATAATTAAAATTAACACCAATTTTTACGCTAATAAAATGAACTCATTCAATTAGAATTAATGATGACAAACAGCGTAATCAGAAAATGAATTGTTTTACAAGTAATATTGTATTCTAGATAATTAATTATGGAACGAAACTGAAATCTGACATCAACCCTAACTCAAGAAAAAAGAAAGTTAAAAACTAAAACCCGACTACGAGAAAAACGCCAACTAAGTAGGCATGAACAAGACGTCTCAGATAACGAATGAAAAATAACATCGGTTTTCGTATAATAAGCCGGAGTAATGAGGGAACAGATGAACATACATGCATACCTATATAGTCCATCCTTTGGCTTTGCCATAGTCACGTAAAAACAAGAAAATATTGCTTTCGAAAATCCTAGGTGGTCACATTGTGATGTCTCCCGTAGAGTTTTATAGGAATATTTTCTTGTTTGATGCTTTTCAGTTAAGTTTCTCTGTAGAAGTGTTAAGGATTTCTTTATCAATTTTGTCAATGACCACTTAGTCATCGATAAAATTGGAGTGTCATTTTTACCTAAAAGTGACTGTTCATGTATTAATCCCACAATCTAACACACTTCATAAATCCAAACATGAACAAAAATATAGTATAACTAACTTACAGTAACTACACAAACTGCAGTAAGCGTGTTATTTTCCGCTTAAATGTGACCATGGAGAGTTGCAAACTTCGTCGTTCTAATATGCGCCAAGTTTCCCTTATCTTGACAGAATTGTAGGCAAGAGTAACTCTATACTATACAGATATTAAGGGGCTTAAGATCCTTGTTTAAGATGTACACTAACTTGAGGAAGCATTATTATAAGTCAGTTTGCTTCATAACAGGGGCGTAGCCTCCATACAACCCGATTCCTACCGGCTTCCCTTCGGAACAACCACTCTTCTTACACCTTTGTGTGCATCACATCACATTACAAATATTTAATACCGGTTTAAAACACCATAGGATTAAAAACATAACATAAGTGTCTATTATTAAACATAGAATTCCGATAATAGCTGTCGTTAAATTTAGAAAAATAAAGGAATTACTAAAATTTTGATGTTATCTAGAGTTTATGAAAACTGCACATTTTTTTCTTCAGATTCCCTCTAATAAAAATTATAGCTTCGCCACTGCTTCATAGTCATGAAGAGGATAAACCTTACAAAAATGCTGATTGACTTGATGCCTACTGGTATGACTTCTAAGACTTTGGTTTCTTAGGCAAGCGGTGAACGGTCACATAATAACGGATGTCCACATACAGAGCGTTTTTTGACAACTTAAGTCAAATATATTAGAATACAGCTGGGCGCGCCGCTGAGCCTGTAGCTTTAAATTCGTTCCCAAAATCACAATCCGATCCAGCCCATCCCTTGCTGTCCTCCCCCAGCGACCCCCTACGCCGAGGTCCATCGCTAAAGGCATCCCCGCAGGGCGGTACCCTTAGCATGTAGTCGCTTAGTTATAAGTTGTATGCCCTGGCTGGAGGCCTTATTTTGTTGAGGCACCCACAGGAAAGTCGGGTTAAGCAGACGACAACCTCTTAGGCTGAACTGCGAGAAGGCATTTCCAAAAAACAAAAAAAAAACTGGTCTGGGCTGCATTTGGGACGCTTCGTCGAGTCTTCTCGTCGCGTATTCCACAGAACCTAAAGCCGAAGGTCTTCAATCAGTGCTTCCTGCCTGTTATGACTTACGGAGCCGAATCGTGGACACCCACGGTACGGTTGGTCCATAAATTCATGGTCGCTTAGCGAGCTATGGATCGTGCTATGCTTGGAGTCTCTCTACGAGGTATCGAATCCGGAACGAAGTAATCCGGCAGAGAATCCAAGTTGTAGACATCGCTCACAGAATAACCAAGCTAAAGTGGCAATGAGCCGGCAATATTAGCCGTAGAAGCAATGACCGTTAGACCTAAAATAGTGACGTTATCTAACGATAACACATCGTCACGACTAAGAGGGAACAGTACTTAATAATCACGGAAAGGAAAAACCGCGTAAGTGTATTGGATGTTTCTCGTTTCAACGTCCTTTTGCCCTCCTGCTGTGTAACTGGTATTTCCTTTTACGTAGTATTACCATTCTATATTAATATTTGCCTTATACGAGTAATAGTGTTTCATTCCATTAAGTAGAGCATTTAATATTTGTGTAAGTCAAGCGATCAATCATTATAAATATTGTGATTTTTCGACTCATTTTCTAGAAAGGAACTCAAGTATTGACCATTGATCAAGTTGTGATATTTTCAAAACTAAGTTTAGTTAGTGTTAAACTATCTTCTTTTAATTATGAGGAAACTATAAAAGTACGCTTCCTGCTAGATTAAAAAACAATCCCCCTTTATTAGTCAATATCTGAATATACAAAAATATGTCCAGTTCGATTTTAGCTTGGAAAGTTGGCTCCCAATTTTTTTACTCTGCAAGGCCATCGATCGGATAAAATTTAATGGTACTCCAAAAAGTATAAGGTCGTCCTTACACATTGTGTATTCACACAAATCAACTCCATCATAAAAAAACATAGCAGGTCAGCTCCGTACAACGAGGGAAAGCACTCACACACATAGACACGCATCACGTACAGTGGGTGCGATCGCACTCACGACTGTCATTTGTTTGGAATCACCGTACGTACGCGTCTATGTGTGTGTCCGCTTTTTTCGCTCGTCCTATGGAGCCGACTTTCTGTACCTCTTTATTTTGTGACTCCACCTTAATTTAACTCCTTTTATCAAGTATCTCGTTTCTCAACGATCTGTGTATTGTAGAAAAGGTCTATTATATGAAACGACTCATCCGTCCTCTTTAATGCTACCTTACCTTTTGTTAACAGGCTTTTTGCTTTGTGTATATTTCCTTATCACATTTGTAACGAAATGGGTACCCTCGAATAAAATGCATCAGGATCGGCGAAATGTATGCCAGGTAGAAATTTGGTGACGTAAAAATTTTGTACCCTTGTTTTCATAAAAATACAGCTTGTTCAATGTGATTAAAATGCTACTAACTTTCTACTGTGTTTTACAATGATGTAAGTTTTAATCTAATATAGTTTTTCTTTGATAAAAAAAATATATGCACTGTATTGAATACCTACAGTTAAAATAATACAGCAATTAATAAAATTTAACCTTGCTGTAACAAAAGTAAATTCAATCAATACCGCTGCGATTCGAATAAGATGTAACTTTGAATAAACATAAATAAAATATCAAAGCAAAAACATATAGTTATTACAAAAATATCGCCTGTATTCGCGCTAATTAATAGATTCTACTGATTATCCATCAATGATATAATGGCCACGCATCTATGTAACACTACACAAAATGTGAGCAGCGCCAGGCCTACATAAATTATGTGCGGTAACTCGGTCAGCCTACAACCACCACTTAATCCTTAATCAGATTCAAATACAGCAGTGGAATAAAGTGAAGGGATAATGGTTGGTACACCTACATAAAACCAAAACATATAATACAATAATAACATATAATTTGTAAATAGCCTTAAATTTCATAATTTTTAAGAACACTGTATAAGTTAGTTGTAAGTTTCCCGAATATATTAAAATAAAAAAATGACAGTACGACATACTTGTTAAAAACAATATACAAAATTCACAACAGGTGCTGTTTAGTTAATATAGCAGAAATTTTATGAAAGGAACTTGTTAAATTGTCGGTTTGTCCGATTGTGGCCTGTCACCTGTCGCCTGTTGGTTTTATTTAATAGGCCCCAAGTAATATTATTGAATACGTTTCATATAGATTACGTTACGCTCTTGAAATTCAATGTGCATATTACATTTCACGACGATACCAGTCAGTATTAAATAAATTCCACATATATAACTTATTACATTTCAGGGCGATACATTAAAGAAATTCCACGTATTTAACATAAAGCCATCTCTGCCAAATAAATGTATTGACATCGGGACGTAACGAGTACACAAAGGAAGGTAAAAAAGAAGTTGTCGAACATTAGCTTACAAGAATCCATTTTAACACACCAATAAGTTAACTAAATAAAAGTTTATAGACACTACAGTAACATAAAGCAAGAAAAATATTTTCACAGTGTATATGGCGAGTTCCAAATAGCTCTAGAGTACTATCAGAAATCGAATCGAGTTCAGCATAAACATGATTCCAAAAGTTGTAAAAATTGCGATATGGAATGGCATGTTGCCAATCCATCGTATAGTACAGTATCTGAATCGACCTAACATTTGCATATAAATGGTACTGAAATACATGTACCTTTACTGGTAATGCTCTTTAAAATGTATAGTCGGAATAATTGTGAGGAATTCTTATGCTCTCAAGCAAAAAACAACTCGAATCGTTAAGTCTTGTAAGAAATGAGACACATTTTTATCGTGGTTCCTATCTACAGCTGAAAAATATTAACATCAGAGAGTATTGTTTATACACAGAAAATTTGTTACAACAATTTAATTACATTTTAATACAAATGACGTTATCCAAACTCCTGATGATTATGTACGACGAGCATTCTTAGAGCGACAAGGACAACTAGCAAATGTATGAGTAAATGAGTTTGGGAAGTGGCTGCTGAAGAATTGTTGCCGTGTTGCATCGCAGCTGGGGTTTCACCTGTAGACAATAGAAAAATAAATCATGAGAATCAAAATCATATAAATCTTCTAGGAAAGTCCGCAGGTAGAATAAATGTTAAAATATAATCATCGTAATGGACGCCGCGATCGAGTCATGGCTTGCACACAATGTCCAATGCCCATTGTTCAGTAAAGGATTAAATGTAGCCATACAATGGACATAAGACTTTTGTATATTTGGTTCATACTTTTCACTACCGTACATCAGAGATTTTCTACCATCGGATAAAATATATTTCCTACTACTTCACCAGGAAATCCATTTCATACATTAACACTATTATCGGTTCTCGAAGTCGCTACACGGAAAGCGCTTCTTATAAGTCTTTTAAACTTGCAGCTTCATATCTACTTTATGGCTTAGAAGTCTTCATCTTCCGAATACACTTCAATATCGAAATCCTGTTTTATAACTATAGGAACTCCTTTTAAAACTTATCTGAAATTTATCAGTCACGTCTTATCTTTATCTAGCATGCCGAATTTCAATTTACCGGCTTCAAAGAGGGAGGTTATTGATTTTATTTTATTATAGAGTCATTGAATAAATTTTAACTTAGTCGTGATAAAAATTAGTAAATTTGTTCTTGGAAAATATGAATTGGTATAATAATTTGCGATTTAATTTATATTTTGGCCCATGTTAGACTACTTATTGGAGAACAAGTTTATAACCCTTTCAAAGGCAAAAAAGACAAACTTACTATGCATGAGTAAGTTACAGTAAATGTGTTAACAAATGGCTTAGATTTGTGTCTAGCTGTCTTCAAAGAACTTAATTTAAACTTTATTTAAAGTCTCTTAATACGCATCAAGTATCTTTACGACTTCAAGAACTTAACAAAATGACAATAAAGTAGTTACTCTGCTAGAATCAACAAGAATTTTTTTGTAGTTATTAAGTGCCTAATTTATATACGAACGAATAGGGTGTACATTAAACTTGGCTAATTTTTCACGTTTTTACGAGTCTTCCCAAGAATTAAGGTCTTCGGCAGATCTAATTACGAAAAGGGACTTTGTTTCTGTAACTGTGTTCTATCCCTAAAATGTCATTTTACCTTTGTTTTCTATTACATTATACTCATTAGCCTTTGTAGCTACGTCAGCTACGTAAATCTTCTCTTGAAGCAGAAACGGGATTGTGTTTGTAAAATGAATTTACAAATTTATCATTTATGTCAAGTATTTAATCAAGTTTGGGAACGGGATTTGGGTTATTGAATGAAATTCCTGCTGGTTGAATTCCTTTTTTACTTTACCAATATTTTTGGAGCAAATGATTAAGATAATTAATTGTTCGCATTTTTAAGAGCCCGAGAAGAGCCAGCGGAAAAATTGTAAAAGTTTGTTTACATTTTTTTATTGGATGGTTATAAATATAATGTTGCCATTACTTTTTATTGTTGCTTCGTTTTTCTCTTTTACTGCTTCATGTTTTGTAATACCATTTTGTTTTCCAACTAAACGTCTATTTTAGTCTGAAACTTTACGTAATTGAAAGCCTCGTTCAGCCAACACTTAACCTAATGCCTGAATAAAGGGTATTTAACATCACCCCTTTGTTTAATAAAAGACCCAGACAGTAGAACTGCTTGATTAGCAAATAAATACTTTGAGTATCAAATATCAAATATATTATCTTAGGACTTAACTGGAATATAATTCTCGTTTCATAATATCATCTCATTTTCCGTCAGTTTCAATAGAATCAAATAGATTTTACGTGGCTCATCATTTTGTAAAGGACTATCCTACTTCCTACTAACCTACTCATCCTACCAATATGATAAATGTGAAAGTTTGCATGTTTAGATGTTTGGATGTTTGTTACTCAATCACGCAAAAACGTCTGAACGGATTTGGATGAAATTTGGCACACCGATAGTTTATAACCTGGATTGATACAGGATGTAATGTTATTCTGGTAGTGCGTTCATGAGGGCGAAGCCGCAGGCAAAAGCTAGTAAACCTGTTACGTGCCTATTAACGGAGTTTCGATCCTGACTTGCAAAAAATTGAATTGGAGCACGTCTATATTTTTCAAAGTAGTTTTTGAATACTCATGTTTTCAAAATTCGTGTGATTCCTTTAAATCACGTTTTTTTTATTTTTTTTTTTGTTTGTGTATTTCACTCACTCACACATTTCGAACTCAAATATATATGTTTTATTGATTCGCTGCGCGTCAATGTCGGTATAAAAATACAAGTAATATTTTCCATTAAAGTTAACTACTGTATTGTATTGCACAGTTTTGCTTGTTTATAAATGGTGAAAAATTTAAAAAAAAATTGTTTTCGGGACGATAACGTTTTTTCTGTGATTAATATAATTTAACTCACACACTGACTTATTATATGTAAATTTTTTTTGGAAAATCATACAATGTTTGTAAATATGTGAGCACCATGTACCTATCGCATTTTTTATTTTTTCTTTCATTACTTCACTTTTCATTGTTTTTACCAATTGTGGTAAGTAATTTTTATTCTAGGTACATCGTCTTCACCTATAACTATTAATTAATTTTAAAAGAGTAATTATGGAGTTTCTTGCCCATTCTTCTCCATACATAACTACATTTTGGAAGGTTCAAATAGAATAAATTAACAATTTTTGTAATTTTTGACGTTCAAATGTGCATTTTACGTGCCTATTTGAAATAAATTATTTGACTTCAAATTAAAATTAATTTGGTACTTACTCTGTACAACATGGACAGTAACTGAAGCTGCTTTAGCATTAGCAGGCACGCAGGTATAGTTGCCAGCATGGCGGGGCTCAGCCTTGCCGATCACCAGCTCACTGGTTTGTCGGCCATTGTGAACGCTAACGCCATCTGTGTGGAGGATATAGAAGCTTTAGTACGATATCAGGAATATGGATAAAACAAAAGAATATCGTTTCGCCATGTCTGTCTGTTCGCCGCTTAGCTCGGAGACCCTTAGTATTATACTCCATTTACTATTATAGCATTAGACAAATAACGGCTAAATAACGACAGTTATTGGTCAACATTGTTGAAATTACTGCACTTTAGAGTTATTTATTTATTTATTTATTTATTTATTTATATGTGCTTTATTGTACATCAGATTACACATTACAAAAGAAAAGGAAAACATAAACACTATAAAATATACAATGGGCGGCCTTATCGCATACTGCGATCTCTTCCAGGCAACCTTGGCATGGATAGTGAATTTGTGGACATAAAATGTGTGTTGTCATTGGTGCAAATAAAAAGTATAACAGCACAATATCCTATAATAGATACACAGATATATGCTATATAATAGATACACATATACATACATACTAACTATATAAGTAAAGAAGATAAATGAAGTGTAATTATAGATTATCACAGCTATCAACGAAAACGTAATCACAACGACAAGTAATGTTCCTTCAAGAGTCTTTTGAACACCGGCAACGATTGCGCGCGTTTTATTGGATCTGGCAATGCATTCCATAAACGAGCGGCCTGGACCGTAAAGGATTTGTCAAGGAAAGTTGTGGAATGCATGGGCATTTTAAGCTTCAAGTTATCTGATGACCTTAAAAATTTCGTGTGGGAGTCGCAAAGAAACTGGAAACGTTTTTTAAGATAAAGAGGGGTGGAAGGGGAAAAGAGCACATTATACAAAAGGGAAAGAATATGAGCATTCCGGCGAAGGCGAATTGGTAACCACTTGAGCTTCATACGAAATTTGGAAACATGGTCATATTTGCGTAAACCGTATATGAACCTAATACAGAAATTTTGAAGCCGCTCAAGTTTATCGAATTGGTCTTGAGTAAGGTCAAGAAAGCTGGCATCAGCATAATCAAGGATGGGTAGAAGAAGTGATTGTGCAAGCGCAATCTTGGTGGCAGTCGGTAGAAAATTACGCAGTCTCCTCAAAGACGCAGCGGAAGCAAACAGCTTGCGGCTAACCTGTAGCTGGGCAGTCCAAGAAAAGTTCTTGTCTATGATAATCCCCAGGTTTTTCATTTTCTCGCTGAACGGAATAACTGAGTTGTCAAAAAAAACTTGGGGAAGCGTCGTTATTTTTTTAATGTAAATGGTTGGATTTTTGGGAGTACCCGCGAACCTAAATAATTAGTAATACTAATTACAACAAAATTATAATTAAAATAAAAATTATATTATATTATACACAGTATAGTATGTTTATTATATTACATTAAATTATTATTATTGTATTTGTTAATAAATAGTCAAATACGTCAGTTTTATTGTGAGTCCGAGTGTCGAAGGAATAAGTATGATTAGTTTTTGTATTCTAAGTACAAATTTGTTCTCATGTAAGTGAAATGTAAATTTCTTTATGAGAATTAAATGTCTTTAACCAGAAATAGATTACAGTGCTTTCTATTTATCGTGAAATAACGGAGTTTATTAAACGTTTACATCGAAATAACGAACGGGTGAGAACAGTTATTTGTCTAATGTTATAATAAATGGAGTATAGAAAGTTGTGATTTAGCATGAGTATACATATCAATCACGCCGACAAAGTGGTATAATAAAATCTTGAAATATATTTTTTAGGGTACCTATCCTACACGTAAAATGGGGACGTAAAATGGGGATTTTTTCGTCTATACCATGGTTTGGGGTATCGTTAGATAGGCCGTTCAAAATTATTGTGGGTTTGTGAAAACCATTTTTCGATTCGGGAATCCGTTTGCGTAATATTAAGCTTTGAAGTGCTAATTTTTGTTAGTCAAGTGTCCCCCCTGCCAGCTTAATGGTTGTACTTGGATATGTGAAAAAAAAATACAGCAGTCGTATAAATGTCGAAGTTAAAAGGAAAACTTTCACAGCTAAGTACGCTTTACAAGTTACCGAGTAATAGTCAACCAACTTACATTTGCAGTTGAAAAACATGTTCTCCGCTACATTCCGTATGGAATAAAATGTTTTTCAACTACAACTAAGTCTGTTCTTGGGATAAATTCATACCAACTCCGGATACCTTCATTGTGCGTGTTTCGACACGCATTTGCCCGGTTTTATTATGAACATGTTTTAAAAAGACACCGAGCATGTCTTTTGTGGAATCAAAGTTGAATTTCTTAACGTAAAAGATGTGGTCAACATTATTATTTCTTAACACATTATTATATTGTAATTATATTAATAAGTTTGATCAAGATTTTGAATTTCAATTGACGGCAAGGTTGATGCAGTGGTTAAGCGATTGACTGTGCGCTAGGTGTCGCGGGTTCGATTCCCGCATGGAACAAATATTTGTATGACCTACAAGTAGTTGTTCCGGGTTCTGGCTGTTTGTGTATGTGAGTTTAAATGTTTGTAAATGCACCCACGATACAGGAGATGTTCCTAGTGTGGGGCAACGTAAAAAAATAAACTTGCAAAAAAAAAAACATTTTACTGGTTACCGTTACTCTTTTGTCAAACTCAAACTCAAAACTCAAACTCAAACTCAAATGTAAAACTTTAAATACAGTTAAAATTTAACATGGTAATTTTCATTAGTTATAAGAGAAATGGTCAGTTTATCAAGAGGAGCTCGTGGCTAAGTAATAACAGCCGCGCGGGTCGATCAACCAGGTTAAGCCACGCTTGCCGGGGTTGGTCCGTGGATGGGTGACCATCTTTACATACCGAGACTCATCCGTGCCTCGGAAAGCACGTTAGGCCGTTGGTCCCGGCTGTCATTCGTGGATCTTTGACAGTCGTTACGGGTCGTCAGAAGCCCAAAATTCTGACAGTCTTACCAAGGGGTATCGTGTTACCCAGTTACTGGGTTGTGGATGTCAGGTAGGCAGTCGCTCCATGTAAAATACTGGTATTCAGCTGCATCCGGTTAGACTGGAAGCCGACCCCAACGTAGTTGGGAAAAGGCTAGGCAGATTGATATATTGGTCAGTTTATCAATATTAAAAAGATAAATTATTATTTTTAGATTTTGAAACACAAAGGGAAACTCGCAATTACAAATTAAAAGGGCCGTAATTATTTACGCACTCGAAGTACGTATCCTTTTGATCAACAGACAAGAGAAAGTCCTTTATGGTTTTACGTTTGATATATGTTCATTTCCCAAACAAAGTTTCCAAATTCCAGCTTGTAACAGAATTTATAAACAGAATTATGAATAGATAGAAGATACTGTATTGTACACCAAAATTGTGATACAACATATCGCTCCTTAAATACAAAAGCACCACAAGTCAAAATAAGCAAATTATACAGGAGCGGCATTTGTAAAAATAATTTGGATTATTTTATGATTTTTGTATAAACTATGTGTATTACGTAGACTTTTTTTTGTGTCAAAAGATGCGTAATTAAAAACCTATTTTTCGATAAAGCAATCTTAACCATACCTTGAATGGACAAAAATCATTTTTGATATTTTTTGAAATGTGTGACTTTTGTATTTAAGGAACGATTATGTTCATTTCCCAAACAACGTTTCCAACTTCCAGCTTGTAACAGAATTATGAATAGATAGAAGATACTGTATTGTACACCAAAATTGTGATACAACATATTGCTCCTTAAATACAAAAGCACCACAAGTCAAAATAAGCAAATTATACAGGAGCGGCATTTGCAAAAATAATTTGGATTATTTTATGATTTTTGTATAAACTATGTGTATTACGTAGGCTTTTTTTGTATCAAAAGATGCGTAATTAAAAAGCCTATGTTTCAATAAAGCAATCTTAACCATACCTCGAATGGACAAAAATAATTTTTGATATTTTTTGAAATGTGTGACTTTTGTATTTAAGGAACGATTATGTTCATTTCCCAAACAACGTTTCCAACTTCCAGCTTGTAACAGAATTTATAAACAGAATTATGAATAGATAGAAGATACTGTATTGTACACTAAAATTGTGATACAACATATCGCTCCTTAAATACAAAAGCACCACAAGTCAAAATATGCAAATTATACAGGAGCGGCATTTGCAAAAATAATTTGGATTATTTTATGATTTTTGTATAAACTATGTGTATTACGTAGACTTTTTTTGTATCAAAATATGCGTCATTAAAAAGCCTATTTTTCAATAAAGCAATCTTAACCATATATGGTACTTTTGCGCGGAACTCAGTTACAGAAACGGTACAAAACAAAACTAACGTGTGTGCGTGTATGGGTGTTTTTGATCATAAAACGACGGCTGTTTTAGCGAAACATTAAAGTTTCATCATTTAAGATGCATGTTATGCAAAAAAATCATTTTTGATATTTTTTGAAATGTGTTACTTTTGTATTTAAGGAACGATATACGGGTCCGAATTTCGATCATGGCGACCAGACTTCGGCGCGGGAAATATTATAATAGTGCACAAGTGTGCGCGCAGACACCAGGTGCACTAACTCTTCCCTCACTCTCAAAGTCAGATGGGATGGGAATTCGACATGACAGGAGAGAGATCAGGCGCAGGGCCAACGGCTTAACCCATAGAATGCCAATTCGCAATATTACGTATGTAGTAAGATTAGCAGATGCCGACTACGTAATATTACGTAGGTCTTCCCTACCGATTATATGGTAATCTGTGTTATTCGGCCTCCTTGGATGGACGTTTTTATACTGGATATAACAAGTTTTGTTTGATCGCGGTGCCATGGGTACCTTATTTTACGTATACGCAATATTGTGTAGGTAAGCAACCTGGATAAAATTAATATTAGTGGTGCCTACCTACGCAATACCACGACATCTTTCTATAGATTGGTATCCGTGATGCCAACTACGTAGTATTACGTAGCAGGCCATTTCTATGGTGGCTACTGATTGTGATTTAACGGTTAACTTCGGCATTCAAAATCAAAATCAAAATCAAAATATTTTATTTCACATAAACCTACATGGGCACTTATGAAACGTCAGAAGCTAGGTGCACGGTTCGAGTTAGTCGTTTCCTATGGAGAAGAGCCGGCAAGAAACTCCACGGTTACTCTTTTAAAAATAATTGGCTTTACAATATTATTAAATAACAGTGATCATAGGTATGGGAGGACAGTGTAGGCCTTTCAACAATTACCAGGTACTTAACAAAATAGAAAACCGCCAACAAATCTACACTCTACTAGGCCTACAACGTTCTCACATTCACAAAATATAAAATAATCTAAGTATATAAAATATTAATGACATGATTGCAATTACAACTACAGTAACATATCTGAATAAATATCATGTCCACAAAAGCCACTAATAAAGAATTGGAATTCGATTTGTAGGTAAATAATGTCAAATAATGAAAAGATTATGTCAAGGAAGTATGTAAAATAAAAAAAATAAAAAAAATCTAAATAAACATCGTTACTTGGGAGCAGTTAATAGACATTCAATGTGTTAATGTGTTTTTCGAGGCACGGTGGTATCACACCACCAACTTCAAAACTCTGGGCTTTTACTAAGAAATTCCTAATGGCAAAACCCAATAACACTTTGCCAGACCTAGGAATCGAACCCAGGACCCCCCACGCTCAGTAATCGCGCTTGCGAGCACGAGACCAACATGGCAGTCACAGCTCTTATACAATACTAGCGACCAGCCACGGCTTCACACGGTTGCAATTTACACATTACACGCATAAACCTAACAAGAATGCATGAATTCAAGATAGTCATTACAGCCGAAAGACGTCCAATGCTGGACATAGGCCTACCCCAAGGACCGCCACTGTGCTTCCCGCATCCAGCGGATTGGTCATCGGTCCGCCTTGTGGGAGGCCTTCCAACGCTATGTCTTCCAGTACGCGGTCGCCACTGCAGAAACTTTCGGCCCCATCGGCCATCTTTTCTGCGAGCAAAGTGTCCTGCCCACTGCCACTGAAGTTTGGCAATTTTTCGCCATATGTTGACTACTTTGGTTCTCCTTCAAGATAATAAACTCAAACTCACAAAATTCGATCTCTCTTTAAAATATTATAGTAGGTATAGAATTGCGAATTCTATGGATTCAACATGGCGGTAGTTGACTTCAACTATGTTGGGGTCAGGTTCCAGTCTGACCGGATACAGCTGAATACCAGTATTTTACATGGAGCGACTGCCTATCTGACCTCCACAACCCAGTTTCTGGGTAATACGATATCCCTTGGTAAGACTGGTTGTCAGATTTTCGGGCTTCCGACGACCCGTAACGACTGTCAAAGATCTACGAATGACAGTCGGGACCAACGGCTTAACGTGCTTTCCGAGGCACGGAGGGGTCTTGATGTGTAAACATGGTCACTCATCCACGGACCAACCGCGGCAAGTGTAGCTTAACCTGATCGATATACTATATATACAAGGCCAGAACACAGCCATAGGAAACTGCTCGCGTATAGTTTGGAATCTAGAATTTGGTGCACTTATTCCGATCTATACACGATTAGTCCGTATGCGTACTGGCACTGTATATTATTGAGTAAGGTAATAGATTATGTTACTACGAAGTATACGCGAGTATTTGCGTACTGCTCTTGTATAGATTGGAAGACATTAATAAAAAAGTGACTTCCAATCTATACGCGATTATTTTCACACCCTTGCGTTCTGGCCTTGTATAGAATGGAAAGACGCGCCACAAGCCCCTCACTACTTAATACTACTAAGCTATTACTACTAAATATTGGTAGTACTCGCGTTTAAATATAAGACATGGCTCCTCAATCCATACGGACACCGTTTATTTTCGTTTCTCTGAGAGTACTATCAGTTGTATTAATTGGTTACCTCGGTGGTTTTTAAAAAAATGTACTAGGGATTGTATATAGAATTGTATTTGGAACTTGTGCAGGCGTCAGTTTAGATGATTAATTTATAAAAATTGTCAAGTCAAACTATTAGTTACTGAGCATTAGGTATATTATTTGCATGAATATGTCTCAAACCAATTATAAAAAAAGCTGCAAATTTTCTAAAGACAAAACATCCATTTCTACAATACTTCAAACCAGAACCAATTCAATAAAATGGCTACCAGATCCTCAACATCTCAAAACCCTGTACAACATAAATTATTTATCTCTCAAGCTTCACTCTCCGGATTGAAATACAAGTAAAATAAGACAAAGGAGTACGTCCACTTCCACTTCGAGATGTTGTAAATTAGGTCAGCATCTTTTGTTTACATTAGTAGGAATTCTGTGGAGTTCTTTAGAAATGGGAGGTACTTCATGGTAAGGCAAGTGGAATTGTTTAACTCGTTCCATCTTATAGATAAATATAATTGTTACTGCGCATGGCTTATAGAGGGAAGTGGTGGCTAGAGATGATGAGAATATAAAATAAAAACTACATGGCACCGTCGTTTTTTTTTACATTCGATTTTTTCAGAAAAAGTGAAATTTAAAATGGAATAAAACACTTAATGTTGTTGTTTTATTTTAAATTAAAGTATGTTATGTTAAAATCAATTAAATTATAGATTATACAAGTACCTACAATTATGAATTAAAAAAAAAAAAACTTAAAAAGCATCTGTATAGTATCAGTAGCTACGTTTGTTTTATCTCTCACTGTCTCAAGCTTTCAGCAGGTTGCACGCAAAACATTAACCAAACGAGGACTAGGGAAATCCCCGTCCGTAAATATAAACTTTGGTGAGTGTTACCAATTATTTTGAGACATGTATGTACTATTTAACAAAAAAGAAATGGTATTTCCTAATTCAACAAAAACTCATATTTAACGATAACCACCTTAGCAGCGTATTATGTTCCCGCTGCTGGGACAGAGACTCTTTGAGCGGAAGTGCGTTGTAATCTACCACGCGGGCCCAGTACGGGTTGGTAACCACTTTACCATATTTTTATTTTCGTACTCTCGAAAAAAACCTACTCCAGAAAAAATAAAGATTTATTTCACGATTTTTTTTCTATATCTGAAAATAACCCGTTTTTTTTACTACTCTAGTGGTGGCCATTACCACTGCGCAGTGGCCGAGACTTATGACTTATGACTTGGCTTATTCCACTAATCCCCCCTGAGAGAATCCCCCTCAGTGGAAAAAACTGAACCCTAGTGTAAAAAATCACTTTCAGGGGATCACTATCTTGGAATAAGTTATTTTTTGTTTTTTCAATTCTAGTTTTCCCCCTTTAGCGAGATTATCAGGGGTGAATTCTAGACTGTTTTCAGATTCCACTTTTGGAATAAGCCTTATGAATTTTATGTAGTATGTAGGTCGTGGGTTCGAATCCAGACAGGCGCTTTACTTTGTGTAAATTATTTCATCACCATGGCACTGCTCTACAAAACGGTGAAAGGAAAACTCCGTGAGGAAACCGGAATTTCCTAGAAGTAAAAATTCGAAGACATGTGACATCCACCAACCGGCACTGGGTTCGCGTGGTGAGTTACGGCCCACTCCCTCTCACAAAAAGAGTGCACTGGGAACATATAGGCTGATCATACTATGGCTTATATCATGTAAAAGCCGTTTGCAGTCACTATTTTATTTATCCGTATATGTATTTTTGAAGTGAAAACTTCTTTAGGCGCGTTGAGCACTTTTTGGGTGAAAAAAGTCATCGTCACCGAACGCTTTCCATGAGCTATATATATAATGTGTATATAAGTGTACTTTTTAGGTGAACAAAAATCATGGAACTCGCGTCATTGTCACCGAACGCTCGAAATTAATAATCTAATAGCTCGACGATACAATTCACAAGTTACTTAATTTTTCACTTCTATCCCCAAAGACAGCCCGTTTTTTTTTATATATTTTGACTTCTTCTACTTAATGATCATCTTTCTGCTTATCCCATGTTACTTGGGGTCGAAGTAACACGTTTTCTTCTTCCATCCTCCCCTGTCAACCGTCACGCCATCATTCACTCCCTTCTCTTTCATATCATTCCTCATAATTCAAAAACAATTCAATTCAATTTCACTGACAGACAAAGTACAGTCTAACCCTTTGGGTCTAGTGTAAAAAAAATTCATGCTTCTAGACTCTAGAAGCATGAAATTTTGCACAAGAAGAGAACTCTTTATACAACGAAGGTGAGCACGAAGGGTAGATTTGTTAAACATTTATCTCCTGCAGTAGTTAAATAGTGGATCAAAATCAAAATATTTTGTTTCACATAAACCTACATGGGTACTTATGAAACGTCAAAAGCTAGGTTAACGGTTCCAATTGGTCGTTTCCTATAGAGAAGAGCCGGCAAGAAACTCCACGGATACTCTTTCAAAATCAATTGGCTTTTACAAATGTTCAAATAACAGTGTAAGTAGGTATGGGGAGGACAGTTAAGTAACTAATTTGTATGGAAGTTCGCCATTTTTGCCGATGAGTAATCCAAAAGGGCGTACGGCTTGTTCCTAGATTATTTCTATGCTTTGGAATGGCTTCCAGTCTAAATATATTTGATATAGGATCTTACTTTTTATAGTGCTTTAGACAATCAATAATGATGGTAGTGGGGCAGGCTGGCAACCTAGGCCAGGGTGTGTCAGACGTACAGTCTACTGCCTCCATCAGTGGTAACAATTAATTGACATTAACAGTGCCTTAGAGTGAAGCCATACGTGCGTTGCCAGTGAGTTGCGTCGTCGCATCACTATGATTTCAACGCACCGAATGCCGCACGGGAATTGTGTCAATTTTCTTTAGTACAAGCAACTCTGTGCTGCGCTACGATTTCGCTCCGATGCCTCGCATCGCACCGCAACATACTTCTCCGCTTTGTTTCTCAGGTCTCCTTGTCTGTTGAGCGTGCGTTAAGTTGTTGTATGACATTGCTATGCACCTTATGGCATGTCACTGTAAGGCTGAAGCCTCATTAGTGCGTTGCGTTGCGTCGGCGCAACGGATCAATGCATTGTATGCCACACCTGCGTTGCGACGATGCACGACGTCGCAACGCAAGAAGGCGACGGCGACGCATGACGTCGATTTGACCCCTCTAACAGTGGAACACTGTCCATCGTCGCACCGGAGCTCCTACAGCGCAGCTCATTCCCTCCCCCCGCTTCGTCTCTCGTCCGTACGATGCAACGTTGACGCTGCGACGACGCAACGCAACGCAATGCACTAATGAGGCCTCAGCCTATTTTGTATGTAGAATGAGGCAGCGTCAGCACATAGGCGTTGCGACGCACCGACAACGCATCGCATAAAATATGTTGTAGCTAGGCCAGTTTTTGTAGTACAATTGTTACAAGTAAATGCGGTTGACTGTGATTTGTATCGGTACTTGTGAAAGTACAAATTATTTCACATGAGTTGTGACTTTGATGATATTTAAAAAATCTTTGTACAACATAGCATGGTTCAAATCTGCCAAACCGCGAAAAGAAAATCTCATGATGATTTTACAAATTAATCTTTGCTAAAGCGATACAAGGAAGAAAGTTTCCCTACAGTAAATCCATTCCCCTGCTTACATCGCAAGGGAAATAAGGTACTATAATACTTTTGTACTTTTCTTTAGCTCAGAACCCACCTGACTACTAACGAAGTACGATGCTCGAGGGATTACTGGAGCTTACAGCTTTGTAAAAAGACTTTGGTAAAATGGCATCGGTCATTGTAAAAGAAACAGTCTTTGTTTAAAAATAAACCAAAACCGTATTTTATGGATGAGATTATTGGATTAGTAGGTACTGAAAGTATCCGTTTTAGTGAATTGTGGATATCTATTTGTTATTACTGAGGATTAGAATGTCAAAGTTGGGAATATAAGATAAATTGATAGTTTTTAGGGTTCAGTACCTCAAAAGGAAAAAAAACAGAACCCTTATAGAATCACTTTGTTGTCCGTCAAGACCCTTAATCTCGGGAACGCGTGGAGGTATCGAGTTGAAATTATATACTCAGGTCTACAGTCTCTTGAAGCTATGAAAAAAAACAAACTTCTAAGTTAGTGTAAAATAAAAGTTACGGCCGTTTATGCCGCAAAAAACGACATTTATTTCGACATTCTCAAGGAAATCAAAATTTATAGGGTACTTTCGAATGACTATGAAATTTGGCAAGTAATATCTTCTTATACTACAAGTACAGGGAATAATCTGAAACTATACATTTGTAATTATATCATAAAAAATATAGTCTTTATTTAAAGTTCAAATTTGTACGGAACCCACGGTGGGGGAGTCCGACTCACACTTGTCCGGTTTTTTTTATGATGAGCTCACTACACGAGATGCGGATCATAAAATATTTAGATTTATTTTACAAGTTGTAACTAAAATAACTCAAAACCCAAAAGAGGTCATTTAACTTATTATTATGAACAACTTTTTCTATGGGACCAACACTGAAATCAGGAAAAAATCTGCTGTTCCATAAATTTTGATTTTCAGTTATTATATTATGTTAAGACGCAGATATACACCAGTGACCTTGAGTGGTTAGATTGCGTGTTCTGTACTTAGCTCACGCAACGCGTCGTACGTCCAGCCAGTAATAGGACTCGCCCACCCAGAAGCGCTGTCCCAAATAAGACTCATTATTAGTTTATTATACATAAAACAAAAAGTATTTTAATTAAACACGTATACTAAAAGATCAATTATTATATGATCAATTATATTAATTATGATATATTATTATATTATAAAAGGTGAAGGTTTCAGAAAAATACACTTGAAAGATTTTGCGTGATTCTCAGTCTTTTATCCGCGTTAGAAATAACTTTACAAATTAATTTCACTATGTAATATAAACAATTATTCTAAAATATTTATATATTGAGTTATTAAGAAAATGCTCTAATTTAAAAAAAAAATATCCAAATCATTAACCCTAGTCGTTTAGAAAGAAGAAAGAAAGAAAAATTGTTTGTTCTGCACAGACAAAACGCACTTAAGAAATTAAAATTATAGAATGTACACACATTCAAGTAGCCAAAAGCCTCTTATTCAAGCAATAAAAGTTTGACAATTTATTTCATTGCTTAATGTCAGTACCAGGGACCAAAGACAATTATTTACATTGTTACTCAATAGTCTGTGTTGCGTCACTGGCAAAAATGTCAACAAACAAATGATCAAAACAAGAAACAAAATGCCGATTACAGAGTGGAAAATAACTACTTTTGTAACAAAAAAACAACAATAACAAGAACAAATTTGCTGTGCGTCGCATCTGTGCAAGAACAGGTCGTTGCTCAGCAAAATGCTGTGACTTCGGGCGAACCTACCATCAAAGTGCTGATTTTCAGCAACTACCCTTTCGGAATGACGTAATGACGTCCCCCTGTGTGATATAAAAATCGGGTAAGTAAAATTTTGCACAGAAATAAGTGTGATTCTAGCTGAACATAGCATGTAATAACGTAGAAAAACAAAATATGTAACTTTAAAATATAAATATTGAAAAAAAATAGGAATATAATACGTGAAAATAAACAATAATAACTGAATATAAAATATGTTCTATGTTGTGTAGTGTGGTGTGCTATTTAACCTATACATACTTAAGCTATATATCTTCAGTATAAAACCATTAAAAGTCGGTTATAGTCGCCTTAATTGGGCGTTCATCGGCCCACTAGCACCACTCCTTAAAAAAATATTATATCGTGACTGAGAAGGAATTATAAAAAAACATCTTATGGATGAGATAGAATTTTGCGTATGCAAAGACTGGACTCGCATAGGTCATGATACAAGAGTAAGGAACTTTAAGTAATGATGATGTTTAAGGAGAGAGGAAGTGATTTTTAACCAGAATTTTAAAAGTTGACAAATATTGAGCACGTCTTATCGAGACGGGCAAGTCATTCCATAACCGTACTGCTTGAACTGTAAAAGACTTGTCATAAAAGCTAGTGGAATTCATTGGCATCTCTAGTCTCAAGTTTTCCGATGACCTCGGATATCTATTATGTGTGTCATGAAGGAACTTGAAACGTTCTTTAAGATAAGAGGGGGTTGTAGGATTGAACAGAATACTTTAGAGCTGAAATAGCCTTTATCCTTCACATGTAAATACATCTCATCATCATTATCATCATTTCAGTCGAAAGACGTCCACTGCTGGACATAGGCCTCCCCCAAAAACAGCCACCTCGACCGAAAGCCCTAGTTGCCAGCCATAAAACAGATCATGACTAGATTAACCATTAATTTTTTTTAGTTTGGGTCTTCTGAAACGTGGTCGCTCACATGGGCCTTATTAGAAGGCTAAAAGTCACCCAAAGTGCAATGGAGAGGGCTATGCTTGGAGTTTCTCTACGCGATCGAATCAGAAATGAAGAGATCCGCAGGAGAACTAAGGTAACCGACTTAACTCGAAGAATTGCCAAACTTAAGTGGGAATGAGTAGGGCACATTGCGCGCAGAATGGAAATACATCTGCCATTGTAAAATCAATAATCTCAAACCTGACTAAAACAACATTTCCATTTCTCATTGTTTCGAATTTAATATTAAATTCTCTCTCGAATCAACGATTCACTTTAATACGTAAAACTACGCACTTAAAGGTATGAAGCTGATTCGACAAGCAAAGCTTGAAGTTAAAAAAGTACTAATTACGATCCCACTTTACTTTGCAACAAAACGGAACTGGATTAAAATTTTCTATTTGGATTTGCTGTTCCGTACGTCTTCTGTTACAATTTTATTTCGGTTTATATTTTTCTTGAAATAGGTTGGTATTGAAGTTTGTAGTTTTTTTTTTTCTATTACTTAAAAGTAAAATTTGTTGTTATTCACAATCGGTTTTGTGAAACTTGTAGTATTTATTTGTTACTAATGTTTATTTTACAATAAATTAATAGCGACCGAATCAGAACCAGTTCCTGCCTTACTGTCCTCCCCCAGCAATGCCCTAAGCCGGGATCTGTACCCCACAGGGCGTGCCCTTAGCGTGTAGTCGCAGTTTTTGCCCTGGCTGGAGGCCTTAATTTATTGAAGTACCACACTAGGAATAACTTCGGTATAATCATACATTTTTTGAAGTTTATGTTTGTCATAACTTTATTCCGTGTTTATTTGTAAGGCCCTTAATTTCTAATTGTAAACATTCCAAGGGACAGCTACAAAAATCTTTGAAAGTTAAAGTTTCTATAGCTGCACAAAGCGAGATATCATCAAAAACCAGATTTAAACGAATATACTAACAACCTTCGAAATCTAGTCCCCCGAATTTTAATAGTACACATGATGATATGACAGTAAGTCTGCACGACACTAACAAAGTCCCTCATTGTGGTTAATGTTATCAGCATAATATACTGTGTTCACAGGGTGCATCAGGCGCTTGGTGTCTGGTATCACAAAAGGTATACCGTCATACATAGATAATACATAATTATGACGCACACTTCGTCATTATGTCCTAATTCAAATCCAAGATGGCGGTCATGGATTTTTTTTAAAATAATTATCGAGACGCTTTTTATTTCAAAACAAATGGCGAACAAACCTGTGGTTCTTGAGGGTTTTGGGGTTTATTAAACATACTGGCGAAATTCGGATGTTACTATAGGTAACTCTTCGGGCATTACTCCTCTCTAAATAATGCTGGCCTTCTTTGAGGAGCTGGGGTTGATCGAATTATCGATTTTCCCACCGCTACGCAAAATACGCGCTTGTTGTGGAGTTGCGGTCACCAGCCCGCCCTACCAATCTCACCAATGTACTTGCTGAAATCTTCTTCTTAGCGTATTGATGGCATTTAAATTTCCTGTTTGGCCCAGAATTCAACAACGCTAACACCGTTCGGTGACACAGACATAAGGTCCTCACTCGTACAGGTGACAGGGCATGTGGCGCACGATGACATCGGGCCATAATTATATCACACATCATAGTTAAAAAAAAAAAAAACTATATTTTTTTTTTTTTGACCCTGACAATTTGTATATTTTAATCTTCGTTTATTTTAATTTTATTGACATTTTATTTTTATTCTGTAATATAGACCTTTTTAATTTATACACACGGGTTCATAACATTTATAGTATAAGGTGATCTCGCATTGTATAGGATTTGCCTACAATCATAGTTTTTTACATTGTTTTATTTTTTATTAAATTTTTTTTTTCTGACCTTGACAATTTATTCTGTGACCTTTTTAATGTATATGTACCTAGACCTAATCATTCATTTATTTTAGTTGCATTGACATTTAATCAGATCTATAGTGGCAGTGTTGTGAAATTTTATTTTATTTTATGTAATATGGGTTTTGCCTGATTTTTTTATTTTTATTATTTATAAAATTTTACGACATCCACATGGATGGAATCGCAGGCAAAGCTGGTATCGACAAATCGCGTCAATAAAAAACAAATTACCAAAATCTGTCATTTTTTTATTAGAGTCAACATGTTATAAGTACCTCTCAATTATCCATTCAATAGGCTCGTTCTAAATCGGAAGGTCATCGATCAAAATCGAGAAATTCATATCGAGAGTCATTTGTCACTGGATCGTTGGAATAAATTCATTTCAATCGGAAATGGTTCTGACGAGTTTTTTATTTGAAACCTTCGGGTCACGTCTCTCGGTCGTTTAGAGAATGGTCCTCGCTTTGCTCGGGCGCTCCTTCTCGCATATTACGCTTTCTGAAATCTGTTTTTTGCCGTCACATGATTTGATTCGTCATCCCACTATAGGTTCTGACTCTATAACTCTTATTTTTTTGTGAAATGGTATATCCTTACTTATCCTTTCTTAATCTTTTCTCAATATATAATAACTAGCTTCTGCCTGCGACTTCGTTCGCGTAAAATTTCGGCCCACAATTCACCCCGTCGCATCGCATCGCCCGTCCACGCAATTACTTCCTTTTCGCTTAGCGGTTTTTCCGACTTTTTGTCGTTTTGCTCGGCTCCTTAGGGGCGTAGCTTGATGTTAAATAGCCTATACATTTATTTTGTTGCGGAGTTACTTTAAAATTTTGATATCTCCCAAGATGTTGATTGAAATCAAGTGATGTCAATGACAATTTTGTTTAAAGGTTTTGTGATAAGGATTAATATTATGTTGACAAAACTCCTTCGCCAATAATGCATTAAATTTGATTACCATAAAGAAAAGGTTATAGTGAGTCAATTTTAAAAGATAGACATATGCTGTCGCGGACTTTTTTTTTTAACTTTTAAATAGGAACAATTCCATCATACATGATATTTGCGTAACTTAAACCGTTTACGCAGCGCACGCAAAGGAAGCTTTCAAAAAAGATTTTCTTTTTCCCGGTTTTGCAACATTTTTCATTTATGCTCCGCTTCGATTGGTCGTAGCGTGATGTTATATATAAATATAAATAAACTATTCAACACAAAAAATATTTTTCAATTCCAACCAGTCGTTCCTGAGATTAGCGCGTTAAAACAAACAAACTCTTCAGCTTTATAATATTAGTATAGATATAGATAATGTGGATACTAATATTTCGTAAGTAATTTTGTATTACTCGTCAAGCACTGGTACCAGGAGCCTTACGCCCGAAAACGATTCGAGTTTGATTTTGATTCCGATTCGATTTCGTATCTGATCCGAACTCGATTTAAAACTTAAAACTGACCGAAGTTAGTTTTGCTTCGAACCACCGCACGATCGTGCGCTATTGTTGGATTCAAGAGTATGGATCGGCATTTAATTCGAACCCAATTCGATTGATTCAGAACTCGATGCTGTCGGGAGTAAGGCCCCATAAAAGAGTTCGAATCGGAATCAAAATCAAACTCGAATCGTTTTCAGGAGTAAGGCCCCTGAATCAAGGGACTCAGGAGCGGGAGAACTATCGGAGCCATGCCGGTCGGAGTGCAGGGTGAGCCAGCTTGTCCTCGCCTTTGCTCTTCGGTCTGTATGTTAATGCTCTGATTGAGAGGCAGCAGCACACGTGTCGGCTGACCTGGATGGAGTTTGTTTTAACAACATTAGCTACGCAGAGGACATGGATCGATGCTCTCCGAAAGCTACTCAATGAGTGTGAGTCGTACGCTGCGACTCGTGGGTTAATTTATAATACAAGTAAGATAAAGTTCATGGTCTTCAGGTCTAGTACCAGGTGTCCCACTACTGTCCCTCCTCTCTAATGAAAGGTCACCTGATTAACAGGGCATATAAATTTAAATACCTGGGCCACCTGGTTACTGATGACCAGGGGCCTTACTCCCGACAGCATCGAGTTCTGAATCAATTGAATTGTACTCGTATACGAATTTAATGCCGATCCATACTCTTGAATCCGGCACTAGCGCACGATCGTGTGGTGGTTCGAAGTGAAACTAACTTCGATCGAAAAAGATTTGTTAGGATCGAAAAGTTCGTACTCCACACGCCATCTGACAGATAGATATCGAGTTGTTTGATCAAAACTAAACGTCAAATTACACGAACAAAGAAGCTAATTTATTCAGATCGAGTGAGATTTTTTTGTGTTATTTACTGCTATGTTTTTTCAAATGCTTTATTATTATGGCTCGCCTTCAATGTTTTTGAGGAAGCAAATCGTATGGATATTCGTGCGAGAAGAAATATTATGCAAAGGTTGAGTCGTTATAACACCCGGGCTATGGAAATGGATTCGGAAGAATTTAGAAGTTTTTATTTGTTAAGTTGAAATAAAGCATTAGGGTATCCATAAGTCGATCTTGGTTTACGATTCGAGAGTTAAGTTTTAAGTCGAGTTCGAATCGAAAACAAAATCAAACTCGAATCGTTTTCGGGAGTAAGGCCCCTGAAAGATGACATGGATCTAAAGAGGGAGCGCAGAGCATTGTCAGTTAGGGCGAATATGCTGACCCGCAGATTTTCTCGAAGTACAGATGCAATTAAAATAACCCTTTTTAAGGCATACTGCAGCACTGTATTCGGGAGCCCTGTGGTTTACATACACACATCAAAAAAAGTTTGCGATCACTAGCATAAACTGATATAATTGTTTAAATTGAACTTTATCAAGAAAAATTCTTTGTTGTGTGTTTTCTTTAAATAAAAATACCCTGTTTGAAATAAAAAATAAATTTATTTTATATTTTTTATTAAAAATATTGAGTAATTAATCATAATGTTATAGTAACAGAAAGATAGAAAGAAAAAGACTGTTTAACCAAACTTAAACAACAATTTTTAATAAAAGGTTTCTAATCAATATAATATAACTCCTCCCCTGGCTCGAACACATGCGGTGATCCTCCTGGGCATGCTGAGAATAAAGTTATCCAGCATTTCTTGGGGTAACCTGTCCCATTCTTGAATAGCGGCTTCCCAGAGCTCTGGCACTGTCTGGGGACGTAGCTGACGGTTCCAAACAGCTCGCTTAAGAGCATCCGACGCGTGTTCTATTGGGTTTAAGTCAGGCGAGCCGAATCATAATATAATCTAGCGTACCTAACAAAAAAGATTTCGATTTTTCAAAGTGATCGCAAACTTTTTTTGATGTGTGTATATCCAAAAGGCGTACAATGCTCTGCGTATCCAATACAATAACGCATTCAGGGTATTGTTGCTATTGCCGCGGTTTTGTAGTGCCTCGACAATGTTTTCTGACGCACGCACTGACGGCTTTGATGCACTGTGGCGTAAGAAATCTGCCTCGCTACTCCGCAGGCTGCGTGGCAGTCCTAACACTATCCTGCAATCAATAGCCACCCCCGGGCAAACAGCCCGCTAGTATGGGCACTTGCAAACTGGACCCGTTCTGTTTTAATTATTAAGTACTAACACAGGCTAAGCGATTTTTTTACTAACATTATAGACAATTGTACTCTGAATAAATAAAGATAAATAAAATAAATAAATAAATAACGAGAGATCGGAATAGGTACAGTTAATTTACCTAAACTTCGAGGAAGTAACATAGAGTGGATAATACCTCTTATAAAATCCCGGAATAATTGTAATGACGTTTATATCCCAGGATTTAAAACCAAGAATTATTTATTGGTATTTATTTATATTTAAAAATGATTGATTTGAAGAATCATAAAAAAAAAATTAAGGTTATGTACTAAAATTGCTACTCTTTATTTGAATCATTTTAGTACGGAACCTTAAAGAATTTTATGTGATTTTTCAAATCAATATTGAACGCACTAATCTCTGGAACTACTAGTCGGATCAAAAATAATATTTTTGTATTTGATAGCCCAATTCTTAAGAGAGACTATTTAACATCACGCTAAGACCCTTAGGAGCCGAACAAAAAGAAAAAAAGTCAGAAAGAACGCGAAAACGAAGTAATAGCGCGGACTAAGTCGCGGGCAGAAGTTAGTAATATTATAAATGCGAAAGTAATTCTGTCTGTTCGTCTGTTACCTTTTCACGCCTTAACGGCTTTATGAATTTCGCACATTTGGCACATAGATAGTGTTTATAAACTGGATTATCACTTTTTGCCTCGGTAGTACGTTTCCGTGAAAGAATTTTTGATATTCACGCGGGTAAAGCTGCGGGCAAAAGGTGTTTGTTATAAATCGCATCCTGTCATTATATGCTTGATGAAAAAACAACATTCAGATAATGTTTTTAAAATCCACGTGGACTGAATTATAGGTACAGCTATAGAAATAAATAAAATTGAAGTGTCTGTTTGTGATGTCAAAATAACGTTTTTTTTTTATATTTTTGTCTGTCTGTTTGTTCCGGCTAATCTCCGAAACACCTTGACCGATTTTGTCGGGACTTTCACTGGCAGATAGTTCATTTTCTAAGGAGGAGGGCTTTTGTTTTAGGAAAAGCCACGCGGGCGAAGCCGCGTCCAGCAGATAGTTAAAAATAAAATTACTTTCACCGCTTAAAATATTAAAAACATATTTTTAAATGAATGTAATGTTTACCCAAGTGTTAACGAAATTTATAAATGGAACTCTTTGCTCTAGGACACACATTTTTTTTTTAAATGGAAAGCGTTTAAAAAATGTAGCAAATGCTTTTTACACTGTTAGGATAAAAGGCTTTTGGGTTAGGTCGTGTTAGGTATGCAAAAAATGTTACTTTATTTACATTTGATATCGCTTTGTGGTTCCAGTGGAGACTTCGGGGCTTCATGTCGGTTCAAAAAGGTACAATTTTAATCATGCATTCCTTTTTATTTTTCCCAGCTTATTACTTGAAGTAGGGTTGGCAACATACTGATGTTAGTACATAGTTATTGTAAGCTTTTAAAATATTTCAGCTTTATTACGAAAGATCGGAATAGATAGAATTAATTAACCTAAACTTGGAGGAAGGATGTAACATAGAGTGGATACGCTCCTCTAGAATCCCGGAATAATTATAATGACGTTTAAATCCCAGGATTTAAAAGCCACGAATTATTTATTAAAGAAAAAACCTTTATTTGCGGTAAACATGACGCAAAAAAGAACACAACACAAAAAAAAAATAAGTTTGGGGTAAATATGCATCACATCCACGCAAAACGGCCATCGACTTTATTTATAGTTAAAAATTATTGATTTGAAAAATCTAATAACGTTTTTAAGGTTTAGATACTAAAACTATTAAATTAAAGAGTTTTTTAGCAATTTTAGTACTCTAAAAAAATATATGATTCTTCAAATCTATAATTTGTTACTATAATAAAGTCCAATATATAATTCGTGGTTTTTTAAATGCCGGGATTTAAACGTCATTATAATTATTCCGGGATACTAGAGGAGGTATTATCCACTTTATGTTACATCCTTCCTCAAAGTTTAGGTAAATTAACTCTATCTATTCCGATCTCTGGTAAAATGGCTGAAATATTTTCCCGCGGCTTCGCCCGCGTGACATTTTCTATACAAATAACTACAATTTAAGTGTTTTTCTTTTGTTGAGAAACCCACGCAGGCTAACCCGCGGGCAACAGCTAGTCGAAAATAAAAGTAGCCTAAGTTAGTCCCTATAACATCAGCTATCTACCAGTGAAAGTCCCGTTAAAATCGGCCTAGCCCTTTCAGAGATTAGCCAGAACAAACAAACAGACGGACAGACCGACAGAGAGACAAAAAATTTCAAAAATTCTTTTTTTGTTATATAAGTACCGTATATACTTTCATACTCGTACCTATGCATTTAGTTTATTTTTATTAATGTTCAAAATGTAGATCGCAGAGTTTAAAATGTTATGTACTAAAAGTCACAGAAGCCTTTGATGGCTTATACATATATGTATGGCTAGTGAGTTCGAAGAAATATATCTAACTAGCTGTTGCCCGCGGTTCCGTCCGCGTGAATGTCGGTTAGCGCGTAAAAAAGTAGCCTATGTCCTTCTCCATATCCCAGGCTATACCTCTGCCAAATTTCATGACGATCGTATTAGCGGTTTAGGCGTGAAAACGTAACATACAGACAGACAGACAGACAGACAGAGTTACTTTCACATTTATAATATTAGTATGGAAGTATGGATATATGTAAGTACTACAAAGAAAAAGAAAGTAAAAGTTAGTAAAAAGCTGTAATTTTGACATTGCAAACAGACACTTCTATTTTATTTATTTACTAGTTTTTGCCCGCGGCTCCGCCCGCGTGGATGTCGGTTATCGCGTAAAAAAGTAGCCTATATCCTTCTCCATATACCAGGCTATATCTCTGCCAAATTTCATGACGTTCGGTTCAGCGGTTTAGGCGTGAAAACGTAACATACAGACAGACAGACAGACAGAGTTACTTTTACATTTATAATATTAGTATAGATTTAGAATATTATTAAACCATCAAGCCATTTTTGAAATTCGTACTTTGTTCCGACAAAGTTAAAGTTCTCATCACAAAACTGGTGTTAAACCCGAGTCTAAGTTGTTAATTGTGTACAAAGAACTTTGTTTATCGGAATTAAGTTCAAAATACACACAGTAACTGGCTCGAAAGTATGGTTTTGTAGTTAGATGTTCTGTTAGAGAAAAACTGCAAAACTTTAAGCGTCTTCTTTGATATCTCACTTCGCTTCAACGCGTAATACCTATCAAGAGTTTACCTAACTATCAGAAATTAATAATACGAGCTTAAACTTGCATTTATTTCCTACAGAAAGTGAGTAATCATGTTTAAAATACTATTCGGAGAATACAGAGTACCTTCTAAATCCCTGGCGCTGATTTAATAATTGTTTACTTGCATAATAATTGGAAGGTTACACCTTAATAATTGAATCTTTTATTATATTTAATTTAAACTTAGAATCGGACAGGTACTGGCTTTATTTCCAACTCCCCACGACCTTAGTTCTTTCTGCTGAAGTTTGAGCTGGCTGGCATTAATAAGTGACAGTTATAGTCACCTACCCATAATAGTAAAGGTTAACTTAATATAAGTGTTTGATTTAATAAATTATTATTGCGGTAGTCCCCTAAAGGTTACCGTTTGTTGTTTTAAGACGGAGTTTTTTTTAATAAATATATGTTATTTCAAACAGTTTATTGTTTCCTTGTATTTCGATACATAACCACCTTGCATCTGAGATTTTGTTCCAATACAACTAGGGGGACAAAATCTTTTATATAACAGTGGCGGAGTGGAGTGCAGTGGAGGAGTTCATTAGTTATTAATCGCTTGGCATTAGCAGTAACAATAATCTGTAGGTACTTGCGTTATTACAAAAATAGCTTGTTCAGGTTATTTTTTTTTGTAAACTAACAGAAATGTTCAATAAGCTAATGGATTGATTTGATTTTAAAAGGTCTTTATTAACAGAAAGATTAAAACAAGTTACTTGTTATTTTCATGTTTGTGTTCTTTCTTTGCGTCGTGTTTACCGCAAATAATAGTTATTTGTTATATATGCAAGGCTGCAACTTGTTTTTTGGCGCGAGTCATCATCATCATCATTTCAGCCGAAAGACGTCCACTGCTGGACATATGCCTCCCCCAAAAGCGAGGGATTTGCCATAATCGCCACGCTTGACAGGCGGGTAGACGATCGCAGTATGGTGTTAAAATGCATAGAGAACGCTGCTGCCCATTCTCTAGTAAGTCCCTAGTCCCTAAGTTCTCTAGTAAGTAAGTAGGCGCGAGTAGTTTTATTGAAACCCAAGCAAGCGAAGGATTATAGGATTTCAACATGATCGAAGCGAGTTGTTCAAATATAGAATCCTGAGCGTAGCGAGGGATGCAGAATACATTTGCTGCCGAACGAAACATAAAACTTTTCACCGCACTGCAGTGAGGAAAATGCTAAGTGCAAGAAAAAAAAATGTACCGCTTGCACTAACTCTGCAGGTGTTTTTATATCTTCGTCGCTGCTGGACTCGCTCATATTTGACGATTTCTTATGATTTTATCAAAATACACCCCTTTTGTTTTTCATTATTAAGTATTGTAGAATAATTTTTAAAACATATGTACGTTGGTCTAGTGGTCGCAATCGCTATAGCTAAGCATGAGGTCCTGGGTTTGATTTCCGGGTCGGGCAAAGCATTATTGGGTTTTTCCATCAGGATTTTCTCAGTGGCAGCCCGGAGTTTGGATTTGTGCCCGGTTGATGGTAATAGGCTCGCCCCCTATTGCATGGGAATAAAACATAACTGGCGAAATGTGGGTATACTGTAGGTACACCTCTGCTTAACCCTTTGGGGAATACAGGTGTGATGTAATGTTATGTAATGTACTAATTAGTGAGTTAAGTGACAGCAAGCACGATGGACAGGTGGCAGGTGGAGCCATATTGAAGTGAGCATCTTAAGGCGACGATAACCGAATTTTAATGATTTTATACTGAAGGTCCCGTCTCAAAGAGTAGTGTTAATTATTTGGAAAAAATACATAGTAAATAAGAGCATTTTCTTAATAACTAAGTATATGAATATTTTAGATTATGTTTTTATTACATAGTGAAATTAATTTGTAAATTTATGTCTAACGTGAATAAAAAACTGAGAATAACTCAAAATCTATCAAGCGTATTTTTCTGAAACCTTGATCTTTTTATAAATAATTTAATTATTGACCTTTTAGTTTACGTGTTTTATTATAACACCTTTTGTTTTATGTATAATAAATTATTAATGTGTATTATTTGGGCCAGCGCTTCTGGATGGGCGAGTCTTATTACTGGCTGGACGGGACGTACGGCACGTTACGAAAGCTCCAGTACAGAACACGTAAGCTCTTTAGACTAAGACTCAAGGTCACTGGCTTATATCTACGTCTTAATCCATGATTCCTTCAACGACGACTAAAAAGAGTAATGCCTATGTAGTATACACATTTCAGACCGAAAACCGTATCCGGCTGAGTACCAGTATTTTACATGGAGTGACTGGCTATCTGACATCCACAATCCACTGTTAATAATTTGTATGAACTCACTTAAATCGTAGTTGATCATTCTGTTCTCGAAGTACCAGAACACGTACGATGGTGGCTCCGTGGACCGCTTCACGACACAGACAAGCCTCAGCATTGACCCTTCGTGAATTATCTTCTCTGATTCCCCCACTATCTCTGCGTACGCCGCTGTTAACAAAAACATGATTATTAGTAAATTTTCATTATTTTCTGAATTAATTCGTTTAATTTAATATCTGCTTTATTAGAAGTATCCGTTTCTTTATCACGTAAACTACTGGTAAGTAGTAGTTTCAATAACAAAAAACTTTTTGCTTTTAGCGTAAAGTGGTTTTTGTGTCTCCGCATACGGAAGCGTGACTAAGAGCATCAGTGGAAACCGCTATATCTCATTTTGCGCTGCGAGTATGATCCTTGTTCAGTCCCAAATTTTAATGTTAATGTTACAAATTCTTGTAGTGTATAAAACAACTTTTGACCTTTTGACCGCCACAGTCATGTATAGATGACAAACCAAAATGTGCTCAGCACGCCACGGTCACGACTACATGACAGACTTTTATACGTGAATATGTAAATGAAGCTCATAAAACAACAGTGTTTTCCCTTCTCATGCTCTAAAAGTAAGCCAATAGAGCCCTGCGAAGCGGGACTAAAGTGACCACTTTAGTCTCTAGGGAGTGAAAAGTTATTCGTTTTCTAATTACCTTCATGTGACATAGACAAACTTGAAGAGCTAGTAAATATACTATTATCTGTGGAGTGTGGACCATCTTCATTGTGAAAATGTTGAGAATTTTAGTTCCATGGTTTTTCCGCAAAGAAGGTGGCACCATGTGTTTTAAATTGTTAATCTGTGACTGGTTTAGAAGAAAATACTGACCACGAAAATTTCAGAATTTTTGTCCAGTGTGTTCGGTTTTATAAAATATTTTTTTGTATTAAATTGACTATTTTTCTCGCACTCAAAGTGAAAAGTACAGTTTGCACCTCGAGACTAAACGCCAACTTAATATACCCTTAGTTTCATTGACTCCCTCGCACGCTCGCGAGTCAAACCACCTCTGGTACATTATGGCTTCGTTTAGTCCCTCGATATAAAATAAACTATTTTTTTTCCTTTATTAATTATTTTCGTTGACTCAACCTAATTTATATTAGTAGAACTTCTTTCTTTATATTTCATCAATATTAACATAAGATGACAAAAACTCGAAAGAATGAAATCGTATCTTGGCGCCGAGGGCACGTTTTTGTTTTTTTGACGTGGCGGTCAAAAGGTTAATCATAATTAGACAAGCCTTAATATCATCAACATACCTATTACCTACATATAAAATTTTGCCTATCAAACTACAGTCATTTCCTATAGTTTTTTATAGCACCCTCGAGATATCATCGGTGTAATGTTGCTTGCCTGTCGGTCTTCTACAGACTGTACTTCGGAGATTACGTGCTGGAGCTCCACGAATTGATCCCACTATCGCCCTTTTATAACCGGACTACTAGACGTACTGCAAGGTACCATTTGCACTTGGTTGATATCCCGTAAAGTCGTACTCAGCGCTTCTCCTCCACATTTATTATGCGCACAGCCAAAGTGTGGAACTCTCTGCCAGCGTCTGAGTTCCTTTTCACATATAACCCGTCTGCCTTCGAAGCATGAAGGCAACTTTTGAGCACGCTCGTTCCATGATAGAACTCATCCATCGCTTTCCATCAGGCAATATCGGGTCAAGAGCAAGCACAACCAGTAATAAAAAATTCAAAAAAAAAAAATCCTTACTCATGTAATCTAGTATTCGTAGCCAAGCAGGATGCTTACTTAAAATATTAATTATAATACGTAACCTCGACTGGTATGTCACATTGAAAGTCTCGACACTTTAATGAAAAGGGCGGAGGAAGTCACATGACTCATTATATACAGAATGCTTTTAATATACAACATATACAAGAGTTCTTAACCTACTTTGCAAGTCGCGAAAACACGGGTTACGGTAGAAAAGTAAACGAAAATGCAGCTGATTTAAAAATGTACCCGACTGGCATGATTCAAATGTAAGTCTTAGGTAAGAAACAAATGAAAAGATAGAACATAATAATTTATTTTATATGCAAGCCAAAATACCGTTCTCGATTAAATATTAAAATTACAAGCAAGATGTTAGTTAAGTCTCCTTGATAAATGAAGGTAGAGAGGAGGTAGGATTGGAGAAACTGTGTTCATCCAATTAGTAGTAAATAATTTTAAAAGGAAATTATATCCAAAGTTAGGCGATATTATGCAACGGCCGATATTCAGATAACTTTTAAAACAAAAAATAATCAATAAATTTGGATAAGGGCAGGAATGACGATTTAAATTAAAACTTTTAGCATTTTTCGTACATACTCAATAATATAGTACAATGATAAAACAACTGAACAATAATACAATGAAGCCACAGAAATTAATTCTGTTGTTACGTTCCACAAATTGGGAGGCCAGATCAATGAATTTATAATGATAATTTTAATTGACATTGTTCACAAAGGTTTTAAAATAAAACAGTGTAATGAATTTAAAGTTGACGACATTTCAGTTTTAAATGACGTGTATCTGTACAGGAAATTGAATTATTAAACTGTTGAGGACTATTTAAATATTTAACTCGGAAACGTTAACAAAAGCTGGTGTATAATTAAGGATGATTAATTTTGCATCCGAATTTCATCTTTATGAAAACACAAAACCATGTTCGCTCAGTAGCTGTAAACGAAAATATTTACCTTGCAAACTGTAAAATAAACTAACAATCTTAGAAAAAAACAAATAAACAAAATTGTTATTGTAAGTAAGGAGTATCAAAACTAGTAACAATAAACAACTCTTACTTATTTAAAATCATACCTTTTAGTCTATTTAGACAATAAAACAATAACAGAAACAGACAAAGTTACACCAAAACTAAACGCTACAAATAAAATAAAAGCTGACAAAGTACTTACCAACTAGAACGAGCTTGAAGAAGATGCTTGTAGGCGGGTGCGTTGGAACCTGGCACTCGTAGTACCCAGCGTCTGCTGAAGTGGCGAATCTAATGTGTAACGCCCAATCCTGGTAGAAATAAATCACGTTAACGGTCTCCCAAGTGTGGTAACTAGTGGTTATCGTGATATAAAGTTTGGTAAGGGTTTTATAAGAATCGATTGGAACAGCCACGCGAAACGAATGTTAGAGGGAATTTGGAATGTATGTTTGAAAGATTGGGATGAGTAAGAATATTCGTAAAAGTTGAGGAGATGGCACGTAATATATTATATGTAAAATTAAATAAAAAACAATGATTAGGTAAGAACACACTTAAAATTATTTATAATACCGTCAATATACTCGTATTCCAAGAAAATTTGTTTACCTAGATACCTACAACTCGATAAAATTAATTCTTCTAAGAAATACGGTTTCATTTGAAAAGAAACACAAGTTAACACAACAATCAATACGAAGGGCGACTTAAATTCTAATGGAAACAACAAGCTGATGAGACAAAGGAGATAAACAAACAACGAGCAACAGCAATAATTCGTGGATACAGTTCCGAAAGATTTAACCAAACAAATCTAAAACAATTTTCGATTTCAATCCAAATCCAGTGAACTGTGTTATAATCAGTAAATTAAACAATACAAACAGTATAGGAGACTTTGGAACAAAACCGCGAGGAACAATTGAGAGGAATTTGACGATAATGGGTGTTCTTAAACTCAAATTCGTTCGAACATCGAATCGGGAGCATCGTTTACTTTAAGTTGTTCATGTATCTTTTGGTACCACAGTCAATGTTGAACTCTTTCTTTAATAGTCGTCTTTGTGTTAAGAATGCTGAAGTTCAATCTTACTCCAATAGTAGAATTTTATTTTATTATTTACGTTGGTCAAATCACACACAAACATTTGCGTTCTAAATAAACGACATTTGACATTGGAAGCCCTGCTACTTCAACTAAATAACACATCTCATCTTTTCATCTTTGTCACATAAACAAATATAACTCATAAAATTCCAACTTTATGCTCAGCCTTATTACCAAGAACAATAACCTCAAAATCTAGCTCCCATTCAGCATAACATACACTTTAATTTACACCCAGCTTACGTAATATATTTCAAAACTAAATGAACCAGAAACGTAAACAAAGACGACAAAATCCAGGCTCCCTCATTATGCGCAAAGAATGGAAGCAGAAAATCCAAATGGAACGTAACTTTTGAATTGCGGATGGAGCGAGATCGACGTAAGATTAATTTAATCGCGAGCTCTTCACCGGGACATTCGGAGAGCACTTGTGCCTCCTGACATGAGATGTATAAGTATAAAAAAGTGTTTGTGTAAAGGGAGCAGTGTTGATGATTTTAATCAGCGGAAAATAGGTATGTTTTTGGGGTACGTGTGTTTATGTAGAGTGGTTTAATTTTATGATTGGGCGGCTACCTGAACTGGAGTGAATGTGACGGAATTTTATGATGGCAAAAAATTAAAAGATACGATATACTTTTTTCTACCAGTACACACTTAAGCACTTCTCTCTTATATGTAAAGACGAAAATAAAAGTACAGTCAATCGTGAAAGATTATTTCAAGTCACGTTTAGCAATGTCATAAAATTGTACAAAGTGTTTTACCACCTCTTGAGTGCTGATACTACCAAATTACATTAAGTACAAAATAAGTATTTTATACCTCAAAAAACGGTGACAGTAAACCGAAACTTTAAACTTTTTCAAACTCTTCAAACTGTCCCCAACTACTTGAAAAAACCGACCTAACCTAATTCTAACCCTTCATATTTATAACAAAAGAAACTCCTAACACACTGTACAACACTTTAATATAAGACAAGACTAGACTCGGAAGGAGAACCGCAAGAAAATTGAATCAGACGCAGCAAGCGGATCTCTCTCGACAGACAAAGACGTTTCATAAAGACTATGTACAAAGGAAACGCGCTGTATTTTGTATATGCATGTCTCGTTTTTATCCCTGCCCGGTTAGTCTTTAGCATAAGCATGTTGTAGATATAGTTTATTTTATGCGCCTTTGAAATAGTGTTGGTATTTTATTTTATTATGGAGTTTAGAAGGATCACATTTTTATGCTATTGGGTGGTATATAACAGTTGTAAATATACCCTTAATAAAGCAGAGAGTCAATTGTACTCCCCGTCATTGTGATCATGAATTGAAATGATGATGATGATGATAAAACATTGTTTATTTATAAAAAATTGTTAAACTGATTGTAGAAGAAAATTATGGTTACATTACAAATCTATTCACGCATACAGTCGCACACGTTTATGGCTCTAGCGTAGGAGGTACTTCGTCCATGTTGGTTTGTTTTGACTGTATAGTGGAAAACATATATAAAAAATGACAAAAATAGTTTCTGAACAATCTACTTTCATAACATGCATTAATTCAGTTACACATTATAGAAACCTGGGCTTAATTATCCTAATTTGCAAATATGGACTTAGCAAGATTTCCTGACCGATGCTATGTTCTTTTTCCATAGCAGATGATTTCTGTAGTTAACAGTGGGTGGATGAAATGGCAGCAGATCACGGGAACTATCTGCGACTCCCGCATTCCCCTTAAACTTAAAGGGAAAATTTATAAAACAATAATTAAACCTGCTGTCTGAGTGAATGAAAGGTAATTGTATGCAAATGAGATGAGAATGCTAAGAGGGGTGTGTGGTATTAAGCGAATGAATAGAAAAGAAATGTTATTTATGAGGAAGTTTGATAGTGACACCGGTGACTGAAAATTTGTGTGGAAATAGGTTGTCATGGTATGGGCGCGTGGTGCGGAGGAATGAGGGAAATGTCGTCAGGAAAGTTTTGAGTATGAATGTGGATGTGGCTATACGAGTAAGGGAAGACCAAAGAAACGATGGATGGACTATGTGAAAGATGATATGGCTAGAAAGGGAATGATTACCGAGATGACGACTAATAGAAAACTATGGGAGGAAAAGACATTGCGCCGATCCCAAATAAATTGGTCAGGAGAATGATGATGATTTCTATAGTTCTCATATCTTCTTAGTTCAAACTCAAACTCAAATCATTTATTTCAATTAAACCATTTACAGGCACTTTTGAACTGTCAAGGAGTCGGTCTGTAAGAAAAATGAAGCTACATGCAGCTACATGCCCATTCCAAAGCGTAGGCATCTATGGAGAAGAACGGGCAAGAAACTCCATGGACACTCTTTTAAATTAAATTGTTACAAAAGTATTAGTTACATCTATAAGTAATGTTGAATTTATAACTAAATGTGAGAACGGTGTAAAAATAAAATAAAACTTACATGTTAAAAGCGTCCATAGTAGGTATAACAAATATAAACAAAATAAAATAACTAAAATAACCCGTGGCAGCTAAGAGATGACCAGTCCCAACTGACGGCGCCCGTTCACGAACATGACGCATGGATTAGCACCATTCAGCTCAACCATTTTGAAGGGAGCTAAATGATCCAACACACACGCCACCATCAGCGAGACATCTAAGTGAGCATGACATACTCTCAGCCGCCAGGGCACATTCAAGTCAATGAAAGACATATTACCCGGTCAATGGTAGCTCTATAGTATATAGGACTCACACCTGTGCTATGCAATTATATAATTACTGAATTATATAATTACTGACTTTCTGAACTGGTTTAAAACTACAATTTCAGTTTAAAACTAGTAGCGTAAAATCCAAATCAAATGCGTGAGTAAAACTGTATATATTAATAGCCTTCACGATAATAAATGCAGTGTGGTTTGCGCACTCGGATGACAATTCGTCAATCGGAAATTCAGTTATGTTTGCGGTATCGATATAATCATATTGGAATTCATTTTGCACTAATTCGTGCGAATCAAAGGTATTGTTGGCTGCATACTAATAAGCTTTAGGCTTTGGTATTATCCATTTGGTTTCTGTATCGACTATATCATTTCCAGTTACTGTTGTGGGATCAAATAATGTAAATATCTCTCCTTAAATTGGTTTCCATAGATTTTTTATTTATGTAATCCTAAAATATTGATCGAATGAAATGTTACTGGGAATAATAATATTATCTACTTCTTAAAAAAGCAGAATTATCGAACTTTATCCGGAAGCCAAACGAAATCATTTATGTTTTAATTAAGAACATCGCGATGTAAAAATAATCTTTAAGTTCTCAGACCTATATTTTATTACCTACTTCATAAAATGAACTCATCGTTTTTGCTAGAAAAAGTGGAGAAGGAGCGATTGTTGAATCAAATATGATCCCAAAATAAAGTGTATGAGTTTCAAGGTATTTTGGCAAAACAATTTTTTTTTTTTAATTAATAAACATATAATTTTACAGAGATAACCATTTTATCAAAACAAAAAGATGATAAAATGTTTGATCAAATACATTTAGCAACCAATCCCGTTACCTATAATAAACTAGAAGAGCCCTATAGTGTTCCTTTACTACGTGTTCATGATGACAATTCACACCAGCGTCGAGTATACTAAATGCTTAACGGTTCATGCAATCGATTGACGATCGGTCAGATGGAAATACTGTTCTCGATTTAGATTCGATGTTGATTTGAAAGGAGTATTTTACACCACGTTAGTTTTTGACGAATCTATTGATTACTAGAATTGAGATGGATTCGGAATTTATTTTTGTTTTATTAATAGGGATGTTTCCCGGGTAAAAACAAAAAATCTGTTAAGCCCGCTAGTCAGATAATAAAAAAATATTAGACACGTATTTTTTGCTTTAACATATTGTAAAACAATGACTTGGATAAAACAAATTTAAGTTGGGGAGTGAGGGACTCGTTACGTCATAATTCTAATAAACTATGTGTAAAATCTAACACAGAGTGACGTCATGCAACATTTAAACTCAATGTATCGCCTTAAATTTTTTGATAATGTAAAGAAATTAAAAATACGTGTCCAATATTTTTTCAAAACATTCCTATTCTAAAGATATTTTTGAATGAATTGATATGCTGTTACAACATAGCTTCGCAAACAGATAATGCTCATACCTATGTAGCACGCACATATGCTGATTTATTCATTTCCCTCCCAAAACTGACCCCAATATTCTAAATTCATTTATTTACGATTCACGTCCATGTTTGAGTCACTCAAATTGATAGGTATACCAAATTTCAACTTAATCGGTACATTACATTCGCAGCAAATAGGCTATAACAGACGGACAGACAGAAAGACAGGTAGACAGACAGACACACGAGTGATCCTACAAGGGTTCCGTTTTTTCCTATTGAGGTACGGTACCCTAAAGTAACAAATGATCTCACTTCAATAATTAAAACAATAATTTCGGCAGATCCTAGAAACTAAATTTCCGCAATGAAGGTTAACAAGATCATGATATGAATCGTTCAAATTAATGTCGGTTTGTCTATTATTCCAAAAGGTAGAATCTCAAGATATTGTAACGAGTCTTACAACAGATAATGGAACCCTTACAAGCTCATTCACTTATCCATCTGTCCATTGGAGAAGACTCCATCCTATTAGATACTATCTTCTTATTCAAACTTAATTTTGCGGTCGGTAAATTTTATTATTACAACCCGATTCTATAGGCCCCTTTATTACTAGCAAAGGTTCATGGTACGGAACTGTTTGTTTGAGAATCGGATTGCCTTTTGACAAGTCCTTTGGCCGTAAAATAGTTTTAAGGGCGGCCTTCAATGGTTCTGAATGTTGATTAACTCTGCCTAGCATTTTGACAACTTAGTTGGGCTTACGGTCGGCTTCCAGTATAATTGAATATAGATTAAAACCTATGTTTTAAGTGGCATGGTAACTGACATAATAGCAAAATGCACATTTAATTTAACTACATTTGGTTCTAGAAAATAATTGTGTTTATATCATTATTATTTTTATATTCATCATCTTCGGTATATCTTGCAATTAAAGATGATAACTGAAGATAATGTGCAGCACAGTTTGATCATCATAAAACACTCTTATCCATACTATATCCATACTAATATTATAAATGTGAAAGTAACTCTGTCTGTCTGTCTGTTTGTTTGTATGTTATATTTTCATGCCTAAACTGCTGAACCGATCGTCATGAAATTTAGCAGAGATATAGCCTGGGATATGGAGAAGGACATAGGCTACTTTTTTACGCGATAACCGACATTTAAGCGGGCGGAGCCGCGGGTAAAAGCTATTCCATACTAATATTATAAACTAGCTATGTTATAAAATTTCATGACGATCAGTTCAGCGTTGTAGGCGTAAAAACGTAACATACAGACAGACAGACAGAGTTACTATCACATCCATACTAATATTATAAATGTGAAAGTAACTCTGTTTGTCTGTTTGTCTGTATGTTACGTTTTTACGCCTAAACCGCTGAACCGATCGTCATGAAATTTGGCAAAGATATAGCCTGGGATATGGAAAAGAACCTAGGCTACTTTTTTACGCGATAACCGACATCCACGCGGGCGGAGCCGCGGGCAAATGCTAGTAACACTATATACACATACACATATAAGACTATGAGTCTCATATACACATTTTTGGTCATCATGTTCTACTTTGTGACCAACACAGATAATTATTACTGTAATAGCCAATAAACCACACAATTTGTTGCCGTGATGAGCGATAAGAAGAGCTGAAAATAAAGTTATTTTTGACTTTGTAGTGAATTTTATTTGGAGGTCTGTTGTTTTTTTTTAGAATCCTGCATTCAGGTACTACTTAATCTCATTGTAGCTAAATTTGATAGGTATAGGCTGTTGTTCATATGCATTTTATGAGCTACTCCGGGCTGCTACTAAAGAAAAGCGAAATTCTAGATGGAAACATGCAATAACTACCAAACACCCTGTATATAAATATTTTACACTAAGCTACGGCCGAGTGACCTTCACAACCCAATTACTGGGCAATACCAATTTTCTAATTTCTGCCTTCTGAGTAATTAAAGGCAAAACAATATGTGTGTGTCATTTCCAATTGGTTAACTTTTGTAATTTTAGTTGTGTAATTGCCCACAGACACTTAATTGTCTTTTTTAGGGTTCGGTACCCAATTTTTAATTGCGCTAACTAACCTGTTATAAAGCCAAAGTCGTCAGTATTCCTATCTTTAGATCCGTAATGGCTAGCCAGTAGAATTTTTTAAAGTACGTGTTGTAGGGAAAACTTCTTTAGGCGCGTTGAGCGATTTTTGGTAGGGGAAAAACTTATGGGTTCGCGATCCTCACCGAACGCTTTCCATGAGCTATATGTATACTGTGTATGTATGTGTACTTTTTGGTTGAACAAAAATCATGGAACTCGCGTCATCGTCACCGAACGCTTTCCATGAGCTATACCTATATATAAAATAACAGTTATTCCAGTTTTGTGTTTTCCCTTCGGCAGTCCTTATGACTGCGATTATTGTTTTTATTGCTGAATGGCGTTGCTATTGATCTAGATCACGCAAGATGTTAAGCGATGTATGCGGTCTATGATGGAACGAGCGTGCCCAGAAGACGAACTACACGACGAACTACCTTCATCATGGAAAGTAATTAAATAAGGTTAATGTAATAGTTTTGGTAATACAGAACCCATGGTGTGCGAGTCTGACTCGCTTATGACCAGTTTTTAGGGTTCCGCAGTCAACAAGGAACCCTTATAGTTTCGCTATGTCCGTCAGTCTGTCTGTCTGTCCGAGGCTTAGCTCAGATACTCTTAGTACTAAAAAGTTGTAATTTGGCATGGGTAGGTATACATATTAATCACGCCGACAAAGTGGTAACATAAAATGTAATAAAAAGCGACCAAGTGCGAGTCGGACTCGCCCATGAAGGGTTCCGTAGCAGCAAGCGCGGTTTACGATTTATGACGTATTAAAATAAAAACTACTTACTAGATCTCGTTCAAACCAATTTTCGGTGGAGTTTAAATGGTAATGTACATTATATATATTTTTTCAGTTTTATCATTCCCTTATTTTAGAAGTTACAGGGGGGACACACACATTTTACCACTTTGAAAGTGTCTCTCGCGGAAACTATTCAGTTTAGAAAAAAAAAATATTAGAAACCTCAATATCATTTTTGAAGACCTATCCATAGATACCCCACACGAATGGGTTTGATGGAAAAAAAAATTGTTCTTAGGTCAAATTCATCCCACCAACGGAACCCACATTGTGCGTGGTCCGACACGCACTTGGCCGGTTATTTCTTTTGTAACAAACGACATAATTACAGGTCCCATAAAATTCTTAACAAGTTCTTTGCAACATTTGATAATTATATCAGTTGACTGTTACGTAGTTAAATTTTCTGGTTTTCCCTATTTCTCACTTTTGTCCCCATTTCTGATAACAGAATCGATTCTTATATGGGCGTCCTCATTCATCATTTAAGCCGAAAGACGTCCACTGCTGGACATAAGCCTCCCCCAATTGGGAGGGTTTGCCATAATCGCCACGCTTGGCAGGCGGGTTGGCGATCACAGTATGGTGTTAAAATGCATAAAGAACGCTGCTGCCCATTCTCTAGTAAGTCCCTTAGTCGCCTTTTACGACACCCACGGGAGGAAATGGGTTGGTGCTATTCTTTACGTCCGGCATCACACGGTAACGGTATATGGGTGTATTCACTTAGAAAGCTGGTAACCGACGCCGATATGAAAGCGCTTGTCGGCGCTGGTTTGCGCTGATTTGGCAAAAAGTATGAAAACTACCTGCACCGACGAGTGCGTAAATTTTGGAAAATTAAACTTAAACGTGTTTTATTATACACCTATTTATTATTTTGATATGTCTTAGTATAAAAAAAACTAAGTTATCGTTAACGAAAGATGTTTATTTTGAAACTGGAGTATAATGGATGCACGTCGCGCAACGCGCCGGGAGCGCGGTCACTGAAGCGGAACGCAGTAGTAGGTACCTATCAGCTGTGCGCTCGCCCATTGATATTATTCTGAATAGATTGTATCCATATTTTGCTGATTTCAAGTAGGACCAAAAAAAGTATTGAAAAATAACGGAAATGTGTTCTATTACTGATACTGAACCACCAAAAAAAAATTGCGCACAGGTTAAAAAGTTATCTTGTATACAGTAATTATGAAAAAAAAAAAATATATCTTTTTCTTTTTTCGTCTAATCTCCGAAACTTCTTAACCGATTTGACGGAACTTTCACTCGGTGAGTTCGGGTGTTGCCAAAAATGACACTTTATCGTTAATTATAATACAGTAAACACATTAGAGTCCTTTTTGGCAACTAACTACATTATTTCAATGTTAAAATCCCTTTTAAAATTTTGTCCCGATTCACCCCTACATACCTATTCACCCCGTTTTACCGGTACTTTTATAATGTGTATTAATTCATAGTTTTACGTTAACAATAGACAGATGATCAATCATAACTTAAAACCTGCCAAAATACATTTAAGTATTAGGTACTAAATAAAAGCCTCATCGTCATCTGTCTAGCCTTTTTCCAATTAAGTCGAGGTCAGCTGGACAACAGCCTGTACCTATCAAATTTAGCTACAATGAGATTAATTAGTACCAGAATATATAATTTAAAAAAAAAACCGGCCAATTGCGTGTCGGACTACGCACAATGAAGGGTTCCGTACTTGGAAAGAATTTATCCTAAGAACAAACTTAACATTGTAGTTGGTAAACATAATCTCCTATACATTCCAACTGCAAATATAAGTTTGTACGCACAATATCGAGAGATTTACCATGTTATTTTAAGACCATAGACATCTTATAGATTTTCCTGTAATCTATAAGTATAGAACTATTTTCTGTATTTTTTTTACAAAATTTTAGGTTCATTAGTTTCGGAGATAAGGAGGGGAATTGTAAATTTTCGTCTATTTTCACTTATATTATAACTTTAAAAACATATATTTTAAAATTATATAAAAATATATTTGAGACCCTCACAGTAAGCCCTTTTATTTGATATGTCACACGGTATAGTTTGCAAAACTTTTTTTTTAATTTTCTTGTTTGCTCCCCAAAACTGACCATAATATTCTAAATTCATTTATTTACGGTTCATATCCGTGTTTGGGTCACTCAAATTGATATGTATACCAAATTTCAACTTAATCGGTCCATTACATTCGGAGCAAATTGGCTGTGATACAGAGACAGACAGACAGACAGACAGACAGACACACGAGTGATAAGGGTTCCGTTTTTTCCTTTGAGGTACGGAACCCTAAAAAAAACCGACTTCCAAATAAAATTTACTACAAAGTCAACTTAACTTTAATTCCGGAAGTCGGTGGCAAAAACTAAATTGCAGATCCAAAAACACCGACTTCAGAAAAAAAAAAATTAGTTTTTACATTGTTTTTTTTTTTTTTCAAAAAAAATTAAAATTTGGTTTTGTTGTTAGACGTACCGTACTTTCATAATTATTTATTTAGTAAAAATCTGTTATTTTGACATTACAAACAGACACTTGTATGTATGTGTGTATATGTATGTTTGCATAGAAGATTTTTATAATGAATTTTAATTTTAAAATGTTCGTACCTTATCACCATTTTAAGACTAAAAACACATAATTAAGTAATTTTCTAGAATCAATTGTAGCTAAATTAAATGTGCTCTAAATGGTAGTGAAAACCGCTTCAATATCCATTGTAGTTTAGAACAACTAAGTGTTTACACCGAAACACGAAAAGCGATAAAAAAAAGCATAAATTAACACAAAATGTATGCAACATGAATGCAGGAAAGAGAATGTTATTCTCTTTTAAGAGTAGAAAATAATAACGATGCCTTGCATACATAAACAGCAAAAGACGTCATTGGCTATAGCACATACCGTTCAATAGCTACAACCCCCACTACTTGCGACACTTAGTTTCGCATGGACCGCAGTATCATTAGTCACGATCAACGTGAACTATTAGAACCTCATTTATCGAGGTTCAAACGATTAATTACTTCCGCTTGCCCACAAGGAATATTTTACTAATTTCCTTAGATTAGACTTTCTCGTATCTAAGTTTAAAAAGTTTCTGAACGCTTGAGTTTTAGTCGTTCCTCGGGGCATTACTTAAGTAGGAGATTTAAAAATTAACGTAGTTAATGATTTGTAAGATATGGCAATGAAAGGACCGAAAAAAAAAATCATGAAAAAAAATGAGAAATGGAATGACCTACATAATCACTACATATTATGAAACAAAGTCCTCCGCCGAGTCAATCTGTTCGCAATAAACTCAAAAACTGCTCACCGATTTCCATGCTGTTTTCACCAATGGATAGCGTAGTTCTCGAGGAAAGTTGTAGTATATAATTTGTTAAGTTTTTGTATACATATTTGTAAACATTAACGATATTTGTTGGAGGTGTCGGAAAAAAATAAATAAGCCGTCTGGGAGCTTTCAACGAAAACGCTGTCTAAAATAATGTATGGTGGAATTGTGTATCTTATATAGGTTTACAGAAAAATCCGCAATGACATATATCTGTCTCTTAAGGATAACATACTATACCCATTTTATAGTCTTTTTGTAGGTATTAGTTGTCTTTAAGTAGTCGGAACATATTTATCCTTTTTATCCCGGTAGTATACTTGTATTTCCGTGGGAGAATTTCCGACATTCACGCGGGTGAAGCTGCGGGCAAAGGCTAGTCATGTATAATATACTCTTTAGAAGCCCAAAAACAAGGAACAAGGAATATCGCTCCATGTAAAGTATTTGTTTTCATCTGCATCTGGTTAGATTCGAAGCCGACCCCAACATATGAAAAAGCTAGGCAGATGAATATTAAACCATATTGACTTACACATAATGTACAAACTAAACCATTGAGGATAGACATGAAGAAGCCCTTCTTTTTCATGTTTGACTTCAATCGTGTAGGTTGTGTGAAAAAAAAAAAACCGGCCAAGTGCATGTCGGACTACATACGAAGAAGGTTTCCGTACCCGTATTCCGTTCCGTATTTAGTAATAAGTATTGTGAATTTATTTTATTTTCTATATATTTTTTTATCTTTTTTTTTTACGTCATGTTTACCGCTTAGAAACGTTTCTTCTTTCTTTCTTAGTTGGGATCAATTTATCACAGTAAAAAACTAAACATTGTAATTGAAATCAAGTTCTCCCCGAAATTCCAACTGCAAATGTAAGTTTTTACGCACAATATTGAGAGATTTACCATGTTATTTTAAGACCATGATAGACTTCCTATAGGTTTTTTTCCGTTATTGTTATTAGTAATTAACTCTTTATTTATTTTACTTCAATGATCCTAGTTTATCATTTTGTGTTAAATAATTCAGCATTGCATATTATGTAAGCCAGGAGACTTTTATTGTAATTTGTTTTTTTTTAATTGTGTTTTTAGCTTGAGTATAGTTTTCACTGTATTTGCTGGTACATTGGCGTGTGCTAGCTGACGTATGGCAAATAACTTAATTTACTGTTCTGTGTCTAGTAATGTTATTTACTTTGGGTACATACCTTTGCATACATACATATAGAATCAAATTTATCTAATAAAAATAGACAGCTATGCTGCTGGAGAGTTTGTTGCTCCACTTCTTCTTCCCAGCTAAAGCACTAGGAAGAGATGAAGGGTGGGCGTTGGGGGACTGTCTTATATAATTTTTCTTTCCCAGCCTAATTTTAATAAATGACGTTTGATTTTTCCTGCAATCTTATACCTTTGCATACATACATATAGAATCAAATTTATCTAATAAAAACAGCTATGCTGCTGGGGAGTTTGTTGCTCCACTTCTTCTTCCCAGCTAAAGCACTAGGAAGAGATGAAGGGTGGGCGTTGGGGGACTGTCTTATATAATTTTTCTTTCCCAGCCTAATTTTATTAAATGAAGTTTGATTTTTTCCTGCAATCTTATTGTATTCGTATCGTATTTTTTTTTCAAAATTTTTGGCTTAGTAGTTACGGAAATAAGGGGAGGAGTGGTAAATTTTCATCTATTTTCTTAAATAACATTAAAAGTAAGTATTTATTAATTATAAAAATTATTTACTTATGAAATTCCCTCCTCCCCTCCAAAAATTTTTGGTTCCCCAACTATCTTTTTCTTAATGAACCGCGGGCCTTATTTATATAGGCCTATCCTCGTCTCCAAATCAGTCAACCTTATTATCTTTGCTTTATTATAAATTCCAACATACAGACTACTATTTTGAACGAACCACATTAAATTTTATAAATTCCTTTCTCTCCAACGGTTTTAGGTAGCTCTGAGCGGGACCGAACTCAGTGACCTGTGCGACTACATCGATTTATTTGATGTAATAAATGCTGACTGAGGAGGCTCGAGTCTGAACTATTACGTATTTGACTTTAATATTTGTGTCTCGTTGATTTGTGTCTTGGTTTTTAATATATTTTTATGTTTGAATAGATGATTGGGATTATTTTGAAATGTACTTACACACATCAAAAAAAGTTTGTGATCACTTGCATAAGCTGATAAAAAAAATTAAATTGTACTTTATAAAGAAAAAAAAAATTTGTTTGTTTTATTTAAATAAAAAATACACTGTATGAAAAAAAAAAGATTATTTAATCATAATGTAATTGTAACAGAAATTTGATAGAAATAAAAAGACTGTTTAACCAAGCTTTAACAACAATTTATTAAGCAACAGCGCCGAAATATCGGGAACTCAAAACAATTAATAAGCATGGTAAATATCCCGTTTATGTTAATAATAATTTATTAATAAAGGTTTATATTAAATATAATATAACTCCTCCCCTGGCTCGAACACATGCGGTGATCTTCCTGGGCATGCTGAGAATCAAGTTATCCAGCATTTCTTGGGGTAACCTGTCCCATTCTTGAATAGCTGCTTCCCAGAGCTCTGGCACTGTCTGGGGACGTGGCTGATGGTTCCAAACAGCTCGCTTAAGAGGATTCCACGCATGCTCTATTGAGTTTAAGTCAGGCGAGCAAAAATTATAATCTAACCGTAACAAAAAATATTTCGATTTTTCAAAGTGATCGCAAACTTTTTTTGATTTGTGTATGTCTTCATCTGTTTGAAAATAGATTAAAAGATTTTAATTTACTTAGTTTTATTATTATTTACATCTTTAAATATTCTTCAAATCTTCTCATGAATTGTGTTCTTTAAATAACAGATGTGTATATTTTCGTGATCTCAGGCTATATTGTCATTTTTAAGAACTTTCATTTGGTGACATGCACTCCTTTTCAAGTTCAGGATAAACAAAAACCAACATTGTACTCGTATACAGCGTGTTACGGAAAGGGTATAAACATATCAAAGGCACGGATTCTTTTGGTGATAACAAACTACAGGGCAATATTTTTTAATACCTATACCTACATAGATAAAAAGTTAAGAAACATTTAACTAAAAATCAAATGTTTCCAATTGAATTCTACACATCACTAGACCAAGTCAGCTGATCGGTGTCAATAAACTACACACAAAGAAAGGCCGTTACACGTTTGTTATGGTTTAAATTTAATAAATAATCGAAATAAAAAAAATATTAAGCATTTTCTAGTTAGTGCTTTTGAGCTGAAATTTTGTACAGAGATTCTGAACCAGATACACTCTTCACCCCGTTTGTATGGATATACCCTTTCCGTAACTCGCTGTATAGTATAGACATGCAAATTACGACGCAATATTCTTCTCGTTCTAACTACCGCAGTGTCTCAAAACGAAAGACTTTGACCAGTGCATGTTGCCGGTGATGACCTTTGGCACTGAAACGTGGTCGCTCACAATGGGTCTTATTAGAAGGCAAAAAGTTACCCAACGGGCAATGAGGGCTATGCTTGGAGTTTTCCTACGTGATCGAATCAGATATAAAGAAATCCGCAGGAGAACCAAGGTAACCGACATAGCCCGTAGAATTGCCAAACTTAAGTGACAGTGGGCAGGGCACATTGCTCACAGAACAGACGGCTGATGGGGCCGAACGGTTCTAGAGTAGCGACCGCGTACCGGAAGACGTAGCGTTGAAAGGCCTCCGACAAGGTAGAACGATGACCTTGTGATGCGGGAAGGACAAAACTGATCAAAGTGGCGGTGCTTAGGGGAGGCTTATATCCAGCTAAAATCTTTCGGCTAAAATGATGATGATGCAAATTTACATGGTGTATTTTGAAGATAGACTTGTGAGAAAATGAGCGTTATACATATATACACATAACTTCATTGCAGAACATACTGCTATATGTTGAGACTGTAGCGAGTAGGCAAGTACTCGCACACGACATAGCGCAGCACAGGATCCTATGATCGCCTACGTCACATGAGGTGATCAGGAGAAGATAACAAATTAGACCACGCCTCCACGACGTCAACCTTTGTCCGAGCGGCGCGCGCGCAAGATTGCCGTCACTAATCCTTTGTATTAGGTTGACGCCCCCTCATTAGGACACGGTCAAGCCCGAACCGTTTATAGAAAGGTGGCGTGACCCATTATTATTATTAAATATTTTTGCATATATAAACCGTGCTAATTGAAATTTAAATACATTCTTCTATTTACCTCGACTCGTGTATCATTGCTCATACCTACTGGAAGTGTACATCCAAACCATTTCAAGACCACCGACAACTATAGGAGTCGTTCACAAAAAATCAAATCATAATCCCTTCCTGTGCTTTACTGGAAAAAAATCCAATTTGGGTTATAGCTATTAATTTGGCCTATTCACCCACTAATGATCGCTAAATGAATGCCCAGCCCACTCCACGATGCAATCACCCATTACCACATAATTATTATGAATATAAAACCGCATGACTCGTTTACAAGGATATTAATTATTATGTTTTAATTGAATATGGTCACAATATGTTTGTAATTAATTGTAGGCTATTGTTTGTTGAAATAATGTTTGTTGTACCTGAACATACCAGCTTTAGGCACCAGTTGTCTGGCATTTATGCTGAACTGGGCCTGGGCCACACAAATAAACCAAGAAGAGAAAAAACTTAAAACAGTATTTAAGTTTTTCTGTTCTCTGTTTTTTTGTGTGAATATTGTGTGCCTTAATCTGGGTCAAATACATTTATTTTATTTCTTTCTTTCTTTATTCACACGGTAGTTGCTGAAAATCAGCGCTGTTGACGATAGGTGATAGGAACATAAAGTTGTAAATTGTCTTTGGTCCTTGGTCCTGACATCAAGCAGTGGACTACATCGTCAAACTTATATTGCTTGAATACGAGGCTTTTGGCTAATTTGCATGTGTGTATTTTTTTGTTATGTGCGTTTTGTTTGTGCAGAATTAGGCCCCTAGCCCACGGCGACTTTTTGTAGCGATGCTGTTGCGCGTTTACCTACTACGCGCGTTAGTCGCATTTGTAACGCACTACAGAAGCGATGCCAACGTGCTACTAACGCGCTACAGTATCGCGACTGTATCGATGCAAACGCGCGACCGTGTCGGACGACATCGGTGAGAGAACGGAGGGAGGGTGGCGCGTGAGTAGAGAATCGAGTATCAGTATTTTTGTGCCGTTACTGAATCGCGTTTGCATCACGACTGAGAATCGCGGTGTGGGCGAGAGCAAACAGCTAGCAGCCGCAACGCGGTTGTATCGATGCGAACGCGCGACAGCATCGCTACTGCATCGCTACAAAAAATTTCTTTACTGATTTTGTTAATAGTCTGTTCCTAACTGTATTATGAGAGAGCCAAAAAGGACTATATTGAAAACTTATTAGATTTTGTTGGAATTTTTCATAACATTTATTAAGCAAAAATAAGGGAGCAAAATAGTTACATATGTCACGTAGTTGAAATTGTAAGCAGAATGTATTATTACAGGTCCATTTGTATTTTAGAGGTATGAGGAACAGGGTGTAAAGTTCACTCATACTCTATAGTAAAGGGAGGATCCTCCGACCAGACGGGTGTTGTGTCTGGTGGGCAACTGCCCAACGGTTGATGTCGGGATGTTGTAATATATGCTAGTCGCGCGGTAAACTCTGATAGCGCGATGCAGGATTTGTGACGTCAGGTCTTTGATGCGTAGTTCGCATGTGGCGTTGTTGATACCGCCACAGTACCTTGATTTTATATAACTGTCGTATGAAAAAGGCTGAGCCATCGGGATGAAGGCTAGTAGGAATTAGATTTAAGGCCTCTGATCATCCCTTGATGCTGAAAACTGATCCTTGACTAACAACTCCTGAAACCGATATTTTCTAACTGACAGAATAAATAAACTTATAACTATCAACAACAATAGGGAGAGATATATAAACAACTGAAACAAAATTTTTGGTAGAGAAGAAGGTTACTGGGATGCTTTTTGAGTAATATATGATTATGTAGTCTTACCTTAACGTGCCTTCCATGAGCTGAGAAGAACCTGCTATCAGCACTATACGTGACCAGACCAACTGAGAGCAACGAGTAGTCTTTTCTTCTTATCCAAGTGACCTGCAAAAAACATTAAGCTTTTATCGTGTCTCAGAATTCTATCAACTTTTTGGACGCGCAGAGTTAAGTTTTCTAATAAAACTTTTGAATTTAGTGATAATAATTTAATTACAGCTTAACGAGTTAAACTTGATTATTCTGTCATTTTAATAGGATTGAAGCCTGAACATTTAAATGAAGTCAAATTCTTAGTCGAATAATAAGGATCGCTCATGAATCCAGAACCCATTTTATACATTTCATATAATCAGAAAGAACGATACATAACAGTAAACGCAAAAAAATATTTTTGGAAACCCACGCAACAATTTGGAACAGCCATTCATAACAATTATGATATAGAACGCGTCGACTACCCGCATGTGTTTATATGAGTTATGAATTTAGCTAAACAAATTTTTGTAATGTTCGCCCTAAACGAAACAACAAACATTTTGGTTGGAGTTTTGGAAGTCATTCAAGAGTTTACAAAGTTACAGCCGAAGTTCTATGCGTGTTTATACTCGGTTTTGTTAGGAACTTTTGAAGAATTTCGTTTTGATTGTTACAGTATACTTATTGGACGTTAGAACAGAATTCTGTGGGAACTCGTTTAATAAAATACAAGCTTTCAATTTTCGATTTCGATTATCTTTGGCTTAACTGAATTTTCGGTGGGTTTATGTTTGATAGCCTAGCCAAAATGGATAAAAAACTTGGCATCAATTTTGGTGGAGAGTTCGACCACGTCAAGAATTTTTAGAATAGATTTTAGAAATAACGGACACAATTGTATATGAATGCAATCTGAAATATTATTTGGAATCGATGAATAAAATAGTTCTGCAAATAATTATGCTGATTTAAAAAAAAAAATATTTATGAATCAAAAATCATTGCTTCAACTTACCGTATTCTCGGTGATATCACTAACTTCACAATGCAATATCGCTGTAGTTCCTATTTGAGCTATAACTGTCGTACAGTTTTCAGTCAAAAATATACCAGCTTTACCTCCCTTTCCACTTAACTTATTAACGGTCGAACCCGCAGAATCTCTGTACATTTTCTTAACTTTATTCATAGACTTAGATAGCGAAGTTTCATCTAATTCTTGTATAATTTCTTTATCTGTTATTCTATCATGTTTAGTGTGTCTCCCTCTACCTAATGTAACTTCATCTATAATGTTATCTATATTATGTACATCATCATTATATTCATTATCTAATAGTGAGGAGAGGCGAAGTGGTTTGGGTAGCTTTGGATATGTTGTTAGAACATATTCTGTTGTTGTATATTCTTGTGTGAGTTCTTCTCCATTTATGGTTGAGAAGGTAACTGTTGTTGGGGATGGTGATGTTGTTGTTGTTCTTCTTCTGTGACCTGTTAAAGAAAACAAAACACATTAATATTCGTTATAATTCCTAAAACACACGTAGCAAGGTAATACTTTTACGAGCTTCGTAAAACCCTAAAATGTGGAATGGAAATACGAGAAATAATGTTGAAAATTACAACAATGCTTGAGTGGCAGGTCATTAGTGGTGGTTACATTAACGGTATGATCATTTGTTCTGAAGCATGTACTTCATGTATTTCATTTTAAAGAACTGTTTAAATATTCAGTTTATTTTGCATTTTGACATAGTTTGGTATGTTTTTTTTTTCTTTATTTCTCCCAAATATATGATTATAAAATTACTTGCCAAATATTTTCTTTCAAAATCTATTGTAAAAGGTACCTACTACGTGTTCTTTATGTTGATTTTTTGATTTAACATATTGAGTATCGTCTCGGATTTCAATTATCTCATGTTCATGTATTATCTTAGCCACTACGTTTTAATTATCGCTCCACACATTTGAGCCTTGAACAAATAATTTGATACAAGATACACTTAATCATTTTTGAGTACGGTTTAGAATGAAAATCTTTATCAAATGGCAAAACATTTTATATTTAAACTTTTAAAGCTTTTCGGCGCATTGAAAAAATATAAATTTTTATAATCAAGATTTTAAGGATCCAATTTTCAAGTGGTCTAAACTCTAAAAATGCTTGTTCATAAAATTTTATTAAAGCATTCGGTCTTCTAGACTAATAAATCGAAAATTACTTTATTTGTATACCACGATTCAGATTTATTTATATTTTTTCATATTTCAATTGCTTAAGGTTACGCTAGTCAGTCATTCTTCCATACTAACTTCGTATAGAGTTAACTCCACTGTTTGACAGTGTACGTTCAAAAATTAAATTATCTACCTGTCTCGTCATTATCTTGCTCTGTACGGAAACAGATTTTCAAAAAAATAATGGTTGGAAAGTTATGAGCGTCGAACACTAATTTTAACGTATCACTGGGCGTAAATAAATTACTTCCGAAGTAAACAATAGCAAAATTGTTACCGTGCAGAGATACCTAGATAATTTATTCAAGAATTCAAATAATGTTAATTTGAATAAAAACACTACTAACTGTACTGTGTGTAAATAAATAATATTTTTTTCATAATATCTATATGCCAAAGGACCCGATTCCCAAAGGTCTGCACATTAAATTTTACGTGCTCATTTTCGTTATGAATTTTATCGTCTACTTCAATTAAACATATTTACTAAATAAATTAGTAAATAAATACTAAACTAATATAGAACTTTTGTTAAGACATGGTATAGGTTCTATAGTGTGATAAAATTAAATGTTCATTCAGTATTACTCAATGAATTTATTAATAAAGTTACTAACAACACAGTTTATAAACAATGACTAAAATTATGATGATTATAAAATACAAGAATGACGTGAGTAACGGACAGTAACCGACTGGTCTGTCTTCGTCGATTACTGAATTCGAACTAGCAGAAGTGCGACATCAAAGGTACTTGAGCTCACAATTTGTGTGCAGTCGTGGGTTACATACCACTTTAGCACAACAAACATAACAAAACAACAACACTACATAACATAACACAACATAACTAAATAGCATGCATATTAACCACACCCACCAATGAGTTCGAGCCGTCGACTAGCGCAACCTTAATAGAAGAGACTACAACATAGAAATAAATTCTCTTCGTTTAAATAGATCGTAACGGATAAAACCCTTAACGTAGATCTTATCCTGTTGGATAGGCCGCACAGTAGTGGTAAAAAACAAGTATAAGCTGGCCTTTCATTCTATTAAAACTCCGTACTACACTAGGCCAGCTCAAGATTTCTTTAACCAAACTATCTCAAAAACAGCATAAATCTCCTCAAACTACTAATTTCGACCAACATCTAGCTTAACGTGCTCTTTAAGACTAAACACACGCAATTGTTTACCCCAAATGACCTCTATAAATGATGTCATCCCCGTAATATCACAGCATTCACGGCCTAATAGCATCACAGTAATACAAAGGCAGCTCCCAGGTAATCCCGTCGGCAATCAGCCCGGATTAGTAGAGTAAAGGACGACCGTTGTTGCCGTGACCGATGGGTATTTGTTGGACGATGAATTATGACATCGTGAGGCTTTTGGTACATCGGTCAATGTTTTGATGGATTCTCTTGCTGCGTTTTTTCTCATATCTCGCAATAGGGCTTTCATCCTGGGAATCTCGGTCTCGCAAAATTCGAGAGTCTCGAAGATTTTTTGGTATTTTCGAGGCTCGAGACTGATATATTCAGTCTCGGGAAAAACGAGACTTTTGAGACTTGTCCAATGGTTTAGGGAAATACCTAAACCATTTACAAACTACAAAGTTACCATTACTTAATATCAATCCCCCCGACTAGCGTAGAATCAGACAAAGCTTTTTCTAACGCGGGTTGCTTTTGTAATAAATTCAGGTCTTCTCCGTCTGAAACTACATTAAACATCCTTTGGGTCTAACGTGCCCACTATATAAATGAAAAAACTGTCATGAATAATTATTGATTTTATAATTTGAGCTTGTATGTTTAATAAAGTATTTGATTGTAATATCTTGTTTTGATTGCCTAAAATCCTAGCCTATAAGTATGAAACCTACTTTTGAAATGGTCTCGAAAGTCTCGTTTTTTCCGGAAATTTCGAGATCGCATCAAGTCTCGATTTTTTTTCCCGGGACTCAGAAATGCAGTGAGACTGAAAGCCCTACACAACTGTGTAGAGCTTTCAGTCTCACACACAAAAAAAAAAAAGTTGTATAAAAAATATATAAAATTATTTTATATAAATGATCTAGCATCTTGAAAAGAAGAATCGCAATAAATAACACGAAAAACTTTTTCAACTCGAAATGCTCAATATTGTGAGCGACAATTATTCATATTTTTGTAACTATAAAAAAGGATATTTAACCGACTAAAGAAATATGTAAAAATGTTTTAACTTATTGATGTTTTTTTTTATTTTTTATTAAATTAAAACTGCGATGTAACTTTCATAATGGCGGACACGAGATTCAACCAAAATCAAACGCATCGCCATTTTCAACCGTATTTGTTAACCGCGATGAAATACATAAAGATTTGTTTCTTTCCACGCCATAATCTTAAAATAATTTAAGCAATGTTTATAATTACGGGTCCGTTCTTCTATAGGGCTAAGCAGGAACTAAGTGAATAATACATAAATACATACATACATAAACTCACACCTTCTTACCAAGGGGGTAGACAGAAACTATAGAATGGTACCTGCTACGCACCTTACATACTCCTTCTGCTTCCTTTACGTTCATACATCTGGTCATACACGCATGCCGATTGCGAGTGCTATGCACCTGGCCTTTCTGAAAAGCATCACCAATTAGGTCACTATATCTCCTCCTAGGGCATCCCCTCTTGGCGTTTCCACTCACATCTGCCTTGTAAATACCTTTTGTAAGTCGCCTTTCATTCATCCTCTCAACATGACCAAACCATCTAAGCATACACTTTTCAATTTTTGTCACTACATCTTCTTTTAAACCACACCGTTGTCCTGTCAAATAATTTTTCAGCCTGCAAGATGCATACTAAATCTGTCAGCGTCAGAATCGCCGGTCAACAGTCGTATTTAGCTTTGAAATAGTGCCTAAAAATTAGTTATTAAATCAGTAATTCCACATAGTTACTTCTCTACGGAGATTGACCAGCAATTCTGACATCAGAATGGTCGGTCAATCTGAAATGTTTTAATTCTTTTAATTTATGAAATAAGCAATACTCTCATCATGGTAAGCAAATATAAACAATTGATAACTAATTTTTAGGCACTATTTCAAAACTAAATACGACTGTTGACCGGCGATTCTGACGCTGACCTGAATCTTGCCTTATCGCTTGCGGTGGACTACTATCTTTTCTTGTCGAAGACGCGATAGTGCCGAAAGAAGTTACTTGTTCATTAAAGACTTAAAGAGAGATGCAGACTTCGGCAGAGACTTCTACAGTACGCAAAATCAAATTATTTTAGGGCAAAAATATAAACCCATAAAAAAAAATCTGCATTTCCATCAACGGCGAGAGAGATTTCGGCGGTGAGCACGATTAATTTATTTTCAATTAATGTAATAATCCAGAAAAAAAAAAAAACTGCAACCCATCAACAGCGAGGACAGCTCCTTATTTCACGTATTTGAATGATATTTAATCAACCAAAGCTACCGGAAATGTTAGCGAACTAACCCTTAAACATTATCTATATATATAAAAATGAATCCCTATTTCCCTTGGTCACGGCATCACGCGTGAACGGCTGGACCGATTTCGCTAATTATTTTTTTGTTGTGTTTGTTATTGTCAGGAAAAGGTTCTTATGTAAGAAAAATTTAAGAAAGTTAAAAAAAAAAATTGTAAGAAAACGACCATATTTACATTTTTATTGTAATAATAAGTAGGTAACTCTATCTTCTAATGTAACTTTATGGCGTTTGACATAACGTGTCAGTCATCATTTGGTAGGTCTGAGAATAGATTTTATAAAAAAAAAAAAAAAATTGAAGGTTTTTGTTAGGTAGGGTAGGGTAGGTAGGGTTGGTAGGGTAGGGTAGGGTAGGGTAGGTAGGTGGGTAGGGTAGGGTAGGGTAGGGTAGAATAGGGTAGGGTAGGTGGGTAGGGTAGGGTAGATAGGTAGGTAGGGTAGGGTAGGATAGGGTAAGGTAGGGTAGGTAGGTAGTTTCCTTTGCGCGTAGACAAACTGCCACAGTCAAATAGCTTTTGACAGAACGAAGTCTGTCGGGTCAGCTAGTTAATTAATAAACATACCCACCTAGTACTTCAAAGTTTCGAATTACGTACACTATATTGGCATTCCCTCTGAGGCATGAGCAGTGACCTTTACGTTGTTGTAGAACTCAAACAATTTAATAGCTTCAAGCTTACCTAAAGTACCGTAGAAGTACCGTCATAATGTGTATACAGAGTGTATAGTATTTTAGAAGTACCGCTGAATACAGGCTGTTTTTGATGGGACTTTAGAATGGAAGCCAAAGTTAAGGGAAATTGCGAAAAAATTGCGAAAAATCTTGTAAGGAAGAAGGAATGGGGATTATTCTGGTTCAAACTCAAACTCAAACCATTTATTTCAATTAAACCATTTACAGGCACTTTTGAATTGTCAAGCAGTCGGTCAGTAAGAAAAATTAAGCTACATTCCCATTCCAAAGCGTAGGTACCTATGGAGAAGAACGGGCAAGAAACTCCATGGACACTCTTTTAAATTAAATTGTTACAAAAGTATTAGTTACATCTTTAATGTAGAATTTATAACTAAAAGTGAGAACGATGTAAAAATAAAAATAATAAAAACTTACACGTTAAAAGCGTCAAGCGTAGGTACAACAAATAGAAACAAAATAAAATAACCCGTGGCAGCTAAGAGATGACCAGTCCCAACTGACGGTTCCACCCATAAGCATTATTTTAAGCGGTTTAGTGTTATTAATGAACAAATTGTTCAGTTAAGTTTTGGTAAGTAAATAAGCTATAGAGCATATTTACTAACCAATATTAAACTGAACAATCTAAAGACCTATCCAATAGCAAGATAGGATAGGTATATGGAAAGTAAATGTACGTGTTCAAAGTCAAAATAGTAAATCAAAAATTTTATAATTTGGAATTGGCTATTTACTAGCTTTTATTTGATACCCATGTTATTAATAGTAATAGTAATTTATTTATTTCCAAACTTCAATACACGTTACATCAATGAGTTCTCGACCCCTGAACTAGGACATCCTGTATGACAGGGGTCGATTTTTTTTTTACAAAGAATTATGGTCACAATTCTTTTTTTCCCTGTTTTTTTCATTCATAGATGCCTTATTAAAATTTTATACCCTATTATCACTCTCGCAGTTAAGCGAATCTAATGATACCTCATAAATATATTAAAATCCATCAAGTCATTTAGGCTACAGAGCATGCCAAAGACATACATACATATATATTTGTAAAACTTCCCACCTTCAAGGCCAGTCGGGTAAAAATAGTTATTAGTAATCACAAATCGACAGGTTGGTGTAATTTTGTAAACATTTGGATTTGTACATCAAGATTCACATTACTGTGTTGTGTGGTGCCGTCTTCTGACGCAGAGTTATCTAATCAAAACTGGTGAAACGATGATCTGCCGACCAGATTCGTTTGATTGGCTTATTTATTTATTTAAACTACAAGTACAAAAATAATGTCTAAAATACTAACTCCTTGATTACGAGAATTTGTATAGTTTTATTGATACTATTACTTATATACAAATAAAATAAACTAATAGAGATTTTAACAAATACCACCTAATAATAATTACTATGACTAGACTATTATTTGAGAGTTATTTAGTCTGACTTAAGTAGTGGTTACGAAATTTTCTTTTAAAAGTAAATTTGTTTTCAGCTTTTTTAATGCCAAAAGGTAGCGCGTTCCAGAGCTTTATAGTAGAAATAGCGTAAGAATTTAACATAAAACCGGTACGGTGTGAAGGAATTTGGAGAAGTTGATTCTTGGAAGCTCGTAGGTTACGACTATGAGAACTGCCCAACACTTTGAAATAATTCTTTAGATAATCGGGAGCACATGGATCGTTCATAATCGTGAAGAGCAAGCAGAGAGATCTGAGGGACCTCCTGAGTCGGATAGGCAACCATTTAAGCTGAGAACGGGAGGAAGAAATGTGATCGTATTTACGAAGGCCAAAAACAAACCGAATACAATTGTTGAGAACAACACAATACGTCACGTCAGCCTAGTGTGAATCTGACATAAGAATCAATTAAGGCTAAACTAGGTGCCTTTTCAAAAATCCAAAAATGCAGTTTAACAAATCTAGCCTTACCTTCCCAATTCCACATTCCTCATCATTATTTGCCCAGACTTTTCTCAACTATGTTGGGGTTGGCTTCCAGCTTAATTGGATGCAACTGAATATCAGTATTTTATATGGAGCGACGGACGTAAAGAATAGCACCGTCCTATTTCCTCCAGTGGGTGTCGTAAAAAGCGACTAAGGGACTTACTAGAGAATGGGCAACAGCGTTCTCTATGCATTTTTAACACCATACTGCGATCGCCAACCCGCCTTACAAGCGTGACGATTATGGCAAACCCCCGCAATTGGGGGATGCTTATGTCCAGCAGTGGACGTCTTTCGGCTGAAATGATGGTGATATGGAGCGACTGCCTTGCTGTCCTCCACAACCCAGTGATTGGGTAACACAATAGCCCTTCGTAAGACTGGTTGTTAGAGTTTCAGGCTTTCTATTACTACTAATAATGCAGTTCCCGGCCTTAAGTCCCATCTGAATTCACTCTGTAGATACACTGTATAGCATAGTATACTGTGTCACTAGGTCGCACAGCTTCCGTTGGAAATAGACCACAGTCTCAATGCACGAGGGAGTCGTGGTAAGCGATTAACGGAATCTATTAAGTTAATAGATTGCAGCATTCAGTTCTGTGCTGATAACATCAGAATGTGTTACAAACGAGTTGGAATTTATTTCTCTAGATAAAGAGTTGATTAGGGTGAACTTGAATGAGGTTATATTATAATTGATCTCAATGAATTAGTGCGAAGACTAAAAGGGGCAAAACGTTTTGAGTAAGTTTAGTGCAGTGCCAGTGTGAGTGAACTTACACAGCAGTGCAAGTGCTGACTGAACACGTGAATAAAGTATCTTCTCTGTAACATAAATTGAATAAGAAAGATGTTCTTGAACGGTTTATTAATTTTATATTTACTTTGCAGTTTAAATTAGGTATATTTATGAGGGAGATTATCTCACCTTTTCAGTAGTAAAGTATATTTGGATGTAAAACACAGGTTTTTTGTTAATACTTTTATAATTGTGTGGTTAGTTTGTGATCTTCCTGTGCGAGTCACAATAAATACTTTTTCTTTCTTTCTAGTTAACACACTCAAAACATCGGGAACGAAAACCTTAAATATTAATAAGTTTGCATAACAATGGCAGCCATGAGGCTGGCAAGAGCCGTACAATGAAATACGCGTCTACGCAGCATGCGTGTAGGCAGCGGACTTGGGCGCATCGCTAGCGCGTTCCTCGCAACGGCCAGGCGAGAGAAAGAGACAGATAGATTATTCTTTAAATCGTGACGGCACGCGACCGCGGGGGGCTCGTACTAGACGTAAATGTATGTGGGTTGCTACATACTTAAATTACTCATTAGCAAATAGGCTATACCTACCCAAAGTCTCTAATTCAGATAATTTTTGTAAACAAAGTAATGTCAAGAAATGTCACTGTCAAAATGACAGGACAGTGGTGAAAAACATTTAATCATTTTTTTTTTTTTTTTGTAAATAATCATCTATGAAATTAAAGTGAATTAAAAGAACTATACAAACAAAATACCGTTGCCAAATAATGTTTTGTGTAGTGTGTCCGAGACACAGCCTATGATCGTCATAATCAGCTCTTTTAAGTCCAATGCTAGACGTAGGCCTCCCAAAATCGATTTCAACTCGAAACAGTTTACAGCCGTTTTCATCCAAAATGTGGCTAGATAATCTACATACAATATGAATATATGAATGAGAGTTGTAATATTAGTATTGTTGAAGATGTAAAAAATGTGAAAATGTTTGTATCTCCTGCATTGTTACCAGTATTATAAAATATTTTATACCAGAAAATCTCCTTTTTTTAAATAACTTTGTTTAAAACCGAAAACTTATAAAAATAATTACGGTATGATTATTTTTTAATTATTATTTCTTAAATTCAGTACTTAAAAGAAAATGGAACCTTTTTTTCGCTTTTTTATGTGAATTAACATTACGAAGATATTTTTTTTGATATGTTATCCCCTTTGTTTACAAAAATTATCTGAATTTGAGACTTTGGGTATAGATTGTAATGTGAATGAAGTATCACCAACCTTGATGCTTTATAAATGGAAAAGAAAAAATAATTACAAACCATGTGCCTGATCGGATTTCCCATCGGCTAAAATACAAACTTTCATTCCCAATGCAACTAAGAGAGGAATTTTTAAAATCCTTCCTTAGCTGGATAAAAAACTCTTGTATATTACGTCTTTATACCCAGGGGTTTAGGCTATACGTTGTTTGTCAGTGAGTGAATGAATGTACCTACTTCAGATTTTTATTAATCATCATCAACATCTACAATAATGACAGTATACAGGCTAGATTTTTGAGATGGGGCAATAAGGGCAGGTATATTAACCGTAATTTTAACTACAGGAAAACGGTCTCAGAAGATAGTACTAATTTTTTTGAGAATTTTTGATCATAATTCACAGATTTTGATAAAAATGTACATACGGACTGTCAGCAAGACAACGGGCTATTTTCACAAAGACTTGACGTGATGACGTCTTAAAAATCGATGAACGCCGGCTGCAATCACGAAAAAGTATGACTCATTGTCACGTTCCGCCTGAGCCGTGTGTGCAAGCGAGAGCGCGGAACAAGTGATAGAGAGGCACGATCGGCCTAAGCGTTCGGCTTGTGACGCAAAGTTTTCTTATGGCATTATCACGTAAAATTATCGTCCATAAACCGACTTTACAGACAACCAATATTTTTTTTTTGTGCCATTTAACCAGTTCCGTAAAAATTAAAAAACTCTACAGGACCAACTGAGGTTTGAGTACTAGAAAAGTGAGAAATCACAAAAAAAAAATCCCATACATTTCGTAAGAAATGAGACTCCCAACTTACTTGCCCTTACTGCCCCGTCTCCAAAATCCACCTTGTATACATACCGTCTTATTCATAATAAAGTTATCCGCTTCATGAACCTAGCTATCAAACTATTTTGTCCATTTCTGTCAAACTTCATTTTAACTTGACAGAAAGGGACAAAACTGAAAAAGACGAATAAAATATAAACTTCATTTTAAATGGAAGAAAAGCAGTCAATTCGAAATAAATAATATGTGCTGCGGTAGCCTCGAAATTATAATATACGACCTTGCACCCACGTAATGCCTCGCTGGGCTCGTGATTATAAGCGTAAATGCTGAGCGTGGAATGCTGAGTTCGACACGCAGATTGGACATAATCATTCAAAATCAAAATATTTTATTTCACATAAACCTACATGGGCACTTAAAAAACGTCAGAAGCTAGGCGCATGGTTCCAATTGGTCATTTCCTATGGAGGAGATCCAACAAGAAACTCTACGATTACTACAAATACAAGTACACCACGGAAAAATACAAATATTTTATTTGTTGAACATAGGAAGGTTAAGTACAAATTTTGTAATTATTAAAGAATTTAGATTATTTAAGTACTCTTTTAAAAATAATAGTTATTTACATTGTTAACTAGCCTTTGCCCGCGGCTGCGCCCGCGTGAATGTCGGAAATTCGCCCACGGAAATATACTACCGGGATAAAAAGGATAAGTATGTTCCGACTACCTAAATACAACAAATGCCTACAAAAAGACAATAAAATGGATATAGTATGTTATCCTTAAGAGATAGACATATGGCATCGCGGACTTTTCTGGAGACCTATATAAGATACACAATTACACAATACATTATTTTGTTATATCTGAAAGGGTTTAGACAGCGTTTTCGTTCAGAGCTCCCAGACAGCTTATTTTTTTCCGACACCTCCAACAAATATCGTTAATGTATACAAAAATGTATACAAAAACTTAACAAATTATATATTAAAACCTTCCTCGAGAACCACGCTATCCACTGGTAAAAACAACATGAAAAACGGTGCAGTAGTTTTTGAGTTTATCGCGAACAGACAGACAGACGTGGCGCAGAACTTTGTTTTATAATATGTAGTGATGGGCATGGGAAGATAGGGTTTATAGAATGTCCCAAATATTACAATGATCAAATTTAAATCAATTTGCAGTTTTAATTAACTGAAAATCGATACCATACGTTCCTTCATTTGACTTAATTGCGATACTGGATTCCTTACATCTTTAAGTACAAGAAATCACATTTGCAACAAATAAGCCAGCTCTATCACAGTTCCCCGAACATTCTTTTATCCCAGAGTTTCATTTCAAATAACTGCCGGTTCTAACGTCGTGTCGTTCGCAGAGCTAAAAATGTCCATTCTTATGACGTATAATATAGATAAGCGCCACTGCGTCAGCTTCGATAGAATCTTTTACAGAATTTTCTGCAACTCTCGGATTTTAGCTATAAATTCAAAATAAAATAAAATGGGAAATAATATTAGTTCCTAGATTTTTCCTGGAAATTCGTTTGCGTACAAACTTTGGATAATGGGGCGACCCAAATTATCAAAAGTTTGTACGCATGAAGTTCGTGGGTGTGTTTCCAGGAACCTTTCCTTAGTAAGTGCAATCATGAAGCATTTATACATTTATTTATATAAAACCATTTTTTTCCGATGCTGTTGCCATATGGGAGCAACCGTCATCTTTGTCTTTTTTAGGGTGGAGGGCAACTCCAACAGTATCTTAAGCTTGGTTGCGAGTCGCCTGGACTGTATTTACGTGGGTCACTGTTGTGCCGTCTCTCATGGGGTGTCACAACGGTGACCTAACGTTATTGATTGTTAATCGTATTGTTTTCCTTGTTTTTTTTAGTGTCTGTGCTTACTAACATAGCCCTAAGTTTTACTAACATTCTTGTTGAGTCTTGGTTACTCCAATAAAACAAATTCTATTCTATTATATTCTATTCTATTATGCGAAAACGACACACTTTGATGCGCAGGGTTCAGGCTAGCTCCAGCGGCATTCGAGGGCATTCGCGCAGAGGTTAGATTAAGTCAGTAGGTACCTGAACCGCTGTACGGTTCACGAACTGAGCAATTGAAAAATATGTTTATGTGTATGTTTAATTACTTATATGTTTTTAATTGTATACTTACTATGATCCAATTGTCAGAATAAACGCTTTTATTTAGTTTATGCCGTCACATTCATCCTTTTGAAATGTTCTTCATCACGTTTTCAACCTTGGACTCATCAGGATCTTTAATTTCGAATGGAGCTTAAAAGGTGTTGTAATAATGCTTTCCGTTATAGAGGTATAAGGAGCAGGGTGTAAAGTTCACTCATATTCTATAGAAAAGGGAGGAGCCTCCGACCAGATGGGTGTCATGTCTGGTGGGCAACTGCCCGTCGGTTGACGTCGGGATATTTGTATATATGCTAGTTGCGTGGTAAACTCTGATTGTGCGATGCAGGATTTGTGTAAAGTCAGGTCTTTTATGCGTAGTTCTCATGTGGCGTTGTAGAAGCCGCCACACTGCCACGTTTTATCCCCAAACCTATCTTAGAAGTCTTTTTGAGGCCTGTAGCAGACTTATTGTCATAGATTTGGTTACATTTTGTGAACCTTGGTGTTTGTATGTTTTTTATTTTTTTTTATTTTATAAAATGTTAAATTTGCCATAAATAACATAACATGCAGAGGTGTACTTATGGTAAACCAACGTTTCGCCAGTGTTGAGGTCGTTGTTCAAGTCACATGTAATAGGGGCGAGCCGATTGGCATCAACCGGGCACAAATCCAGACTCCGGGCTGGTACTGAGAAATTCCTCGGCTCGAACACATACATGTCGAAGACGGGTTGTATCTGATACGCCAGCGCCATCTAGTGGCGTTCGATGGAGTTGATGGAGGTCGTGCCATCAATTTTTGACTAATCGGGACACCAGCGCTGCGTAACGCCGCATGATAGAGTCTACAACATAACGCTCGACCGGCGGCAAGTGATCGCCGCACATTCGACACTTTTAGTGAAGTTGGTCGGTGGCGGTCAAGCAGTGAATACGTCTAGAAACTGTCGCGCGTTCGGTATAATTGTGTCGTGTACCTACATTAATTACTTTGCATACCCACTACTGTATAGAATCGAGCTCTTTTAACTGAACAGACAGCTGTGCTGCTGGAGAGTTTGTTGCGCCATTTCTTTTTCCCAGCTAAAGCACTAGGAAGTGGTGAAGGACGTTTTGGGGGACCGTCTTATGTAATTTTGAAGTGATTATCAGCCTAAGTTGAGTAAATGATTTTTGAGTTTAATTTGGTTTTTCTATTGCGCAATAACCAACACTACCCACAGTACGCCCACAGTAGTTAAAATAAGGCTGATGCTAACGAAAGAGACCTACTATTATACCTTAAATTAAAATAGTGTTTCTTCTTTTGATGCCACAGACTACCTATCCTAGTCGCATTCACACTAGCAAAATCAAGTGTGTGAGTGAGCCGCATTGTCCATATTATTCTTTCCTTTTCATTCAAACGTGCATCTTGCTTGTTACGAGTGAGACACAGTTGTATTCGTTATTCTTTAAACGCGACCGGTGGAACAAATTTACACCAGCTATGTTTATTTGCAAGTTTCGACTAGTGTTTTGCTTTGGAAGAATAGTTTAACAAGTTAAGGATAATCTAAACTGTACTTTATAATTTTGAAAAAATGACCGAAGATAGTGATGGAAGTATGGAATCATTATTATGAAAACGAAAGTTACTAATACAAAAGCGGGACAAGATTTTTAGGTCAGTAAATAATTATAATTATTTTACTTTTTATCAGATCTTTTATAAACAATGAAATTCATCATCATCATTTCAGCCGAAAGACGTCCACTGCTGGACATAGGCCTCCCCCAATTGGGGGGTTTTGCCATAATCGCCACGCTTGGCAGGCGGGTTGGCGATCGCAGTATGGTGTTAAAAATACATAGAGAACGCTGCTGCCCATTTTCTAGTAAGTCCCTTAGTCGCCTTTTACGGTACCCACGGGAGGAAATGGAGTGGTGCTATTCTTTACGTCCGGCGCCACACGGACCCATTATTATACGTTATTAGTTATCTAGTCAAAACGTGAATAGTGAGTAGGTACCTACCTATTTAAGTAAGGTGTATTTTAAACTCGTCTACGAATTCGAACTCGAAAACGGCTCGACCTGGGAATCGAACCTAGGACCTCATGCTCAGCACACACTTGTGGTCGCGCTTGCGACCACAAGATCAAAGAAAAACGAAGACTAAAAAAAATTGAAGATTTGAGGTATTACTTACTTCTTAAAATGTTTCTAGAATATTCCACTTGTACCTACGACGTCGAATAGGCGAACTAGCTGAAGGCTTCTAAACCTAATACCTTTACCTAATGTCAGTTATTACCTAAAATATCTGGACATAACACATTCAAAAAAGAGTTGATAAATACTAGCATTAAAGGCTAATTTTGTGAGCGTTGATGTTTCAAGGTCTTAGCTTGTTCGTTGGTCAAAATGATTTATTAGTACCCGTAATACCAAAATATTGATTAAAAGGTGTGGTTTTTATTTTAAACTAGCTTCTACCCACGACTTAGTCCGCGTAAAATTCAGCCCCGACGCATCGCATTGCCCGCCCGTGATTACTCCGATTTCGCTTAGCGTTCTTTCCGACTTTTTAACGTGTTTTGAAATAGCCTATAACCTTCCTAACGAATAGTGCTATCCAACACTGAAAGATTTTTTTTATTCGAATCATTAGTTCCTGAGATTATTTATTTATTAATACTATGCACAAGTAAAAACTGTACAAAGGCGGACTTAATGCCTTGGGCATTTTCTACCACTCTACCTTAGGGTGATGCAGAGACAATACACAGTAGGTGCAATAATAGAAAACAATTTAGAAGATATTTATAACTAAGATTAGCGCGAATAAAAGAAATCACCAAACAGACGATGAGGGCGCCACTGCGCGCTCGACACCCTCCTAATAATTTTATTGTGTTTTGCAGATAACAATAAAAAGAACATCTTTTTTTTTTAATGGCATCTCAGAGTGTAATCACGAGGGGTTGAGACTCTTTAACCGGACTATCCTGTGGTGCCTTAAGCTCCTATTAGAAATTTTAGGCAGGGCATATTTATAAGCTATCCAACTGCACGCTAAGGGCACCCCCTGTGGGGTACGAACCTTGGCTTAGGGCAGAGTCGGGGGGGGGGGGGTAGAGGATGGCAAGGGACCGTCGGTGGCTGGATAAAATCTGTGTTTTGATTATTATCAGGGGGATTTTGGACTACATGCTGCTCAGCTAAAGCGCGTTCTGGCGCTTCGTTTGATAGCAAGGTTCGGGGAGGAAAAAAGAACATTATGCCTATATTCCGTAATATGGTAGGCACAGGTATGTATCGCACCCGCATTTCGTTATCTATCTCTATAAGATAAAAAAATAAATCTAAATCAAATAATTTGAATGACTTGGGATATGTTGACTACCCCTGAAACGTCACTATGACGATGACGTTTCTTTGTTTAGATTTTTGAACTCGAATTTAATTTCCGAGTTTAGTTCACACAATCGATGCGAGCGCATTTCGTACCGCAACCCGAGGGATTCACTTTAGTTTGACCAGACCTAATTTTCCATGTAAAGAGGCTAGCACATCAAGCTACCTGAAACTGTCAGATTTCTCCAAACGATTTTAAACTTTAAAATGTTGACGATTATGTTCAAAATCGAACGAGAAAATCTGACAGTTTGCAGTACCTTGATGTGTTGGCCACCGTACCTAATAGGGGCGATTTTTTTTACAAACTACATAATGTTAAGATACTGAACACAGTCTTACCTTTCTTATGATGCCTCGTAAAATTCCCAAAAACACTCCCAAGCCGTTGTTGATTTCTTGTCGTACAAAGCTCCAACGATTTCAAATCGTCTGCATTCTGTGCGACCAAAATGGAAGACCTCTTAGATTCCATAGCACCCGTATTTACTAGCAACTCGGCTTCAAGTAACAGAACAACAGTAGCGTAGAGTAGTTTGAGTTCTCTACAGCAACGCATTGTTTTGGCACTATATTGTGGTCACATTGGTAGCACTTCACATGATATACTTAAATTAATAGTCATTTTAGGTACTGCTATCTTCTTTTGTTCGGGTCTGGATGTGGTGTGTGATGGCGCATTCTGGAAAGACAGAAATAAATATTTATTAGATTTTATTCTCTCAAAACGGTGAAGAAGAACTTCGTGAGGAAACCGGCATGTCCTAGAACCGAAAAATCAAAGATTTATAATCAAATTCAAATTCATTTATTTCGTGAACACAGGGTACATACAGAAGGTGTTATAAATATAATACATAAGATTCGAGCTGTGTCCCGCCAAAAGGCATACAAAATATAAAAGGTTTAATAAATACATTTTATAAAATCAATCACAAAAATGTAAAATTAAATAAAGTAAAACGAATAAAAAAAAATGGAAAAATTCACTAATTTATTAATACAACAATAATCAAAATTTATAATATTATTCAGTATGTCACATAAGAACAGATTGGATTTAGTTAACAGGTATTATAGGTATATTCCCGCTGTCCCCATCGTCCGTGTCCCCATTAATGGTATACATATTATATTTCACATAAAATGGCGAAAAAAAAAAGGTCCCAATTTCTTTTTCTTTACTAACTAACGAATTTAAAAGAAACCTGTTCAAATAATTAAATAACAAGGTGTATTATTCTGTTGACGAATATTTAAATAAACAAATTTTAATTATAATACGGTGTATTCCCACTGTCCCCATCGCCCGTGTCCCCATGAATGGTAATTCACATAAAATGGTGAAACTAAAGGTTCCATTTTCTTTTAAGTACTGAATTTTTAATTATTATTTCTAAAATCAGTACTTCATAGAAAATGGAACCTTTAGTTTCACCATTTTATGTGAATTATCATTCATGGGGACACGGGCGATGGGGACAGTGGGAATACACCGTATTATAATTAAAATTTGTTTATTTAAATATTCGTCAACAGAATAATACACCTTGTTATTTAATTATTTGAACAGGTTTCTTTTAAATTAGTTAGTTTTAATACTTGAGGTAAATTGTTGTGATAACTTATTATATCCACCAACCCGCACTGAGCCTGTCAGGTGGATTACGGCAGAGGGGAGGCCTGTGTCCCAGCAATGGAAAGACTATAGGTTCTTATGCTTTATTAGCTTTGACCACGGCTTCGCCATGTTATAAACTATCTGTAAGCCAAATATCATCCAAATCCGGTCATACATTTTTCTGCAAACACCGGAACCTAGATACAAACAAACAGTCCAAAATTCTAAAAACTATATTTTCGCCATCAGAACTTTAATTAAAAGCTAAAGAAAAATAAAATACTTAGAAACAAAAAAAGAATTAAAAAAAGAACTTAATTAAAAACTATATTTCATCCCCCCCCCCCTTATGGGTTAAAATTCTATAATCACCGTTGCGTTAGCTTCCAACCATAAGCCTAGATAGTAAATTTAGTGATTTTTCATAGAAAATGTAGGACTTTTCAACTTCATCCCCCTTTTTACCCTTCGGAGGTGGAATTATCAAAAACGCTGAGACACTAATTTTCAATCGTCAACCTAAACACAAAATTCGAAGATCCTCACTTCAAAACTGACGGACTTTAATATAAACTTCCATGCCCTATTTTACCCCTTTAGGGGTGGCCCGGATCGACGGCGCGTTGTGTTCCACGCGCGCCTCAAAGAGATGTCAGCACTCACTGACGGGGTCCGCTGGGACCGGTGCCTGCCAGGGTTGCGGGTTTGTCCGAAAGGGATACCGTGGCCCTGGCACACAGGCAACTGAAGGAACACGGGCGGGTTTTAGTCAGTAAAAGTCTGACACGCCCTCCCGCTCCACCCAGAGCGGGAGAAGTTATTTGACAATTTCCAACCCAATAAAAAAAAATCCTAAACACAAAATTGTAAGATCCTAACTTCAAAACTGACGGACTTTAATATAAACTTCCATGTCCTATTTTACCCCTTTAGGGGTGGAATCCCCAACAATATTTTCTTAGTGGATACTTACTCTTCCTAAAGAACACACCCTCCAAGTTTCATGTCTCTAGGACCAGCGGTTTGGGCTGTGTGTTGATATATCACCCAATCAGTCAGTCAGTCAGATCCTTAATTATAATCGTGTTTTAATTTCTTTCACATAAAGGATGGTTTGTTCAATGAAATCTCCATACAGCTGGTTGACAGTTCCCGTGACCCACGGACTGGCTTTTGCCTTGGCCAGAGGCTAAGGATAGCCACACAACCAACGTGGCAATGCCACCAGTCTCTTGAGTACATCACTAGTCGACAGCGATGCGGAGAAATTTTGCGACGCCATATTTTAGTTTGTTAAAAGTGCGTACAACTAGCACTACTCTTTAAAAAAATATTATCTCGTAACTGAGAAGGAATTATGAAAAACGGCTCCATAGGGAATCTCGGTAAGTGCGTCTAGAAACTTTGTAATCCAAACTAATGTTACAAATGCGAGATTTTGTTTGTTTGTTACCTTTTCACGCCTAAACTACTGAACCGATCATCCTGAAATTTTGCATATTCGTTGTCAGGTGTACAGAAACGGATATAAGGTACCTTTTATTCTGAAAAAAAGTACTGTCCCCGAGGAAAACAACAATAACTTTCTTATGATAACAGATGGCGCCACGTTTCTTTCGAATCATGATTGAATTATATTATCACAGAAACTTTAGTAGTGTGTTAAGAGATTTTTTTTTTAATTTAAGCGCGAACGAAGTGGCGGGCAAAAGCTAGGATGTTTTATAAAGTTTCACATTGAAACACGAAACAACTAAATACGATCTAGACTCTAGAAAAATGTGGCCGCTTTTATTTAGATCGTATGTTGTTGCTTCGTGTTTAAAGCAGTGGTGCTATTGGACCGTTGTACGCTGTCTTAATAGTTTTGGTTATGTTAGGTTATTATATTTTTTTAGTTTGTTAGTATATATTTTTATCCTCAACAATAAATAAATCCACATAAAGGATTTGTTTTAAATGTTTATTTAATTTTGCAATGAATATATAAATTATTTTTACCTAAAATGTGTCTCACAGAACCATGTAGGTTTTGCTTGGCAACTAGGAAAATTCAAAACTCAAAAAACTCAAAGCATTTATTTCAATTAAACCATTTACAGGCACTTTTGAATTGTCAAAGAGACGGTCAGTTAGTCAGAAAGTTGAAGCTAGATGCCCATTCCAATACGTAGATCACTATGGAGAAGAACGGACAGAGTTTCTTGTCCGTTCTTCTCAATAGTGATCTCAAGGACACTCTTTTAAATCATGATAGTACATAATCTTGGGTACATTATTCTTGTTGCTTTTATATGTGAGACAATGTAAAAACTAATAAAACAATTCAAAATATAAAATTACTAATTAAAAATAAGCCGTCAAGAGATGACCAGTCCCAACAGACGGCGCCCGTTCACGAACATGACGCATGGATCAGCACCAAGCTCAACCATTTTATAGGGAACCGAATGATCCAACACACGTACTACCATCAGTGAGACATTTAAGTGAGCATGACATACTTTCAACTGCCATGCTCTTTCAAGTCAACATAAATCATAATAACATAGTAAACGGCTCCATGGTATACAGAGTGGTGTTGGAGTTATCACGCTGAATCAAACCACATTGGTACCCTACTGAGATGTAGTAATTATAGATGTGTATGTATACCTATTAATCCATGTAGTTAATCCCAATATATTCAGTATCTACTCAAACTTCGTGTGTTTTACTTGTCTCTTAAGTCCCATCCTTACATGGCGACCATGCCATATTTGATATCTATCTAGTGTTGCGGCTTCAAATACTCAACATGATTTAATAAAATTAAAATAGAATGAACAACATCAGTGCCAAAATAAACTATCCTACGAGGCCTGTAATTTCGAAAAATTAGTGATGCGGAAATGTGTCGGTCCAGTGTAGAGAAAGAGACTGTGTTCCTGAACCAAAATGTCGCTGGTGCAAATCGGGGGCACGTGGAAGCAGTAAAGGAGCACATGTCGAATATTACCCTTATATTGATAATCATCTGTGTGTTGCTGGGCCTCGGCGTGGTGTACTTTTTGTGGAAGCAGTACAAGAAATGCCATTTGCAATGGATCCGTGAGGCGAACCTCGCTAATGGACAGAGAGATGGTTCTTTCATTAGGCAACGACGACCTAATCTTTATCCTGACTTAAAGATCAACGAGGCTACAGTGTAAAGCAGTGTGAAGTGGTTAAAAGTCAATCCAATTACGGTGAAGTGAAAATCGTGTAAATTAGTAATTTATGGACAGATGGACACGCGTGGACAATGGTATTTAAATGTTTATTTAATAAATAAGGAAAATCAAAATTGTTATGTATTCATATTACTCATACATTAATGGCAGTATATTTAAATAAGTTACATGAAGAGCTAGTACAAATACGGAGATATTTTAGCGAAAAAGCTAGGTGAAGCTCATGTAATTATTAAACAATACAACAATTACATAGAAAACATAAATAGAATAGAGAGGACTACAGAAGAATCGAATAGTATTACAGAATGGTGTGGGAAAATTAGTGACTTATATACAGAAATTACTAAGTTGTGTCAAGGAAAAGATAATTGTGATATTTCTATAAAAATGGAGTTTGACTTGAGAGTTGCTTTGAACTTATTACCGGTTATGACAGACGAAATTTCAAATACAAAACAATTGATAGACGGCATAGATTATTACAGTTCGGTCGTAGACACGAAAGCGCACGAAAATCTTATTAACTTTGTACTTAAGAGTAGATTATCACAAGGAGCAAAATTAAAATTAGCTATCAAATATGACAATGTACAAATGCTTCTGTGTGACATGAAGAGACTTCTACTACCGCAGAAATCTGCATGTGCGTTGCAAAAACAACTTCTCAACGTCAGGCAAAATGAGATGTCAGTTGATGATTTTGGGAAAAAACTTTCCGAAATGTTTGTTGACCTCACGATTTCACAATCTGAGGGCAGTTCAGAAAAGTTTGCTGTTTTAAAGACAATAAACGAAAAACAGGCAATCAGGCAGTTTAGTGACGGATTAAGAAATCGCAGGATTAGTACAATTCTGGCAGCTCAGAAGTTTCAGTGCTTAAAAGATGCCGTTCAAGCAGCGTTAGATGAGGACAGCACATCGACCAGCCAAAGTGCTGAAATTTTTTCACTGAGACGTAATATGAATTATAAAACCAATTCCAGGCAGACAGTGTACTACAACAACCAGAGAGGCTACAGTAGAGGTGCGTACAGAGGTGGTTTTCAACAGCGTGGCTACACCCGTGGCTACCCGGCACGTGGCAGAGGCCAGCAGCAGGCAGCTTACGAGCAGCCAGGCGCCGCTACTGCAGCAGGGAACCGCCAGCCTCGAGGTAGAGGCTATTATCGAGGTAATACTTTTAGAAATAATGATTACAGGGGGAATAAACCGGATCGTGGACATGTTCGCGTGATCACTGATGATGAGTCGCGGCCACAACCCAGCACTTCATCATATGATGCTAACGAATGCGGAAGTGAGTTTTTTCGTTCCTAAAAGTTATAAAATCATGGCTAGTGAAAGTAGTTATTACGTAGAAATATTAGTAAATCAGTTGCAACCGTTTAGTTGGTTAATTGATACGGGTGCATCCATTTCAGCCTTAAAGTACAAGCACGTACAAAAATTCAATATCCCCATCTGTAAGGAGGACATTACTATAAATGGGATCGGAGGCAGAGTCCAAGCAATCGGATACGTAAATTTACAATTATGGACTCACGAACAAAACATAGTCCATAAATTCTATGTGTTTGATACCTTACCTTGTAAGGCGTATGGAATTCTAGGGCAAGACTTTTTAGGCAAGTACTCTTCGGTCATCGACTTTCATAACAATGTTTTATCATTATGGTATAATGGGAATCAGATAACTTTGAAATTATATAATTCCAAGGATTACTTAATGACATTACCTGCTAGGTCAGAGTCTATTCACTATGTAAATACTAACCTGAGGGACGAATGCGTGATAAGTACGAAAGAAATATGTGAAGGAATTTTTGTCGCGAGTACATTAGCGGTACCAGACAATGGTAAAATACCAGTACGTATTTTGAATACAACAACCAATGACGTCACATTGTCAGAAATAAATCTCGATATACAGAGCACCAGGGATTACGATATTTGTGTTTTTAACAAAAATGAGTTAAATGCAGAGCGGGTTAAGCAGTTATTTTCAAAGTTAACCTTGAGTAATTTAAATAAAGAAGAGAAAAATGACATTGAAAGTTTATAGTCCAAACAGATCATAAACCGCTCATAGCTTTATTTGGAATGAAAGATCCTTCAAGCAGATTGACGAAATTTAGATTGATTTTGGAAGAATATGATTTTGTAGTGGAATATTTGAGAGGAAAAAATAATTCAGCAGCGGATGCAATGTCACGCTTGCGTATAACATCAGAGGAGTTGAGAGAGATGAATGACAGTGTTATCAATGTAATGACACGAGGCCAAAAGGCCAGGTTACAAACACAGGGTACTGTTATTTCAGACGACAATCGGCCTGATCAACCGAGAGTTGTAGAAATGATTAGTAAACCAAAATGTTTAATTGAATTACGTTTTACAACAGAAAATGAATTAAGACGATATCGTAACTTGAATGAGATAAAATATGAGAACAAATGTTTTTGTTATGTACCAACAAGAAGTACAATTTTCATAAATCCAGCGTCTCGATCGCAATTCTCGCCAGGCGAATTTGTGAGAGAGTTGGAAATAATTAGTAAGAAATATAACATAGAGGAAATATATTTCATAAAGAATAAAAATAATAATTTTATACAAAGAGTAATAAATGAAGTACAAAAAATAAATAAATGGTCCGGACCACGACTATGTATATTAAAAGATATAGAGAGAATAAACAACAAAGATGATCAACGTGTGATCATAAATGACTTCCATCTTTTGCCCACCAGTGGCCACGCGGGCATTAGACGGATGATAAATAATATTAAAAAATATTATTTTTGGCCAAGATTAGAAGCAGATGTAACAGAGTTTGTAAAAAGATGTGACAAATGTCAAAGACAAAAACATTCATCACATCATACAAAAGAACCTATGGTAATTACGACTACGGCAACATCAGCCTTTGAAAAAATATTCATGGACTTGGTAGGTCCACTGGATAGAGATTACAATAATTTCATTTATATATTGACCATCCAATGTGAACTGACTAAATACGTTGAAGCATACCCAATGTTATCCAAAACCTCAAGTGACGTAGCTAGAAATTTTGTTAATAATTTTATTCTCAGATATGGAATTCCAGGAACTATAGCAACAGATATGGGCTCAGAGTTTTTATCAACTACAATGAAAGAGGTATGTACACTTTTACATATAAATAAATTACAGTCAACGGCGTATCATCACCAGAGTATTGGCGCATTGGAAAACTCACACAAACACTTGGGTAATTATTTACGGATACAAACAGAAAATCATACAGAAGCATGGAGCACATGGCTTCCTTTTTGGTGTTTTTCATATAATACATCAGTACACACTGAGACACGATTTACCCCTTTTGAGCTAGTATTCGGGAAAAAATGTATTTTACCAACAAACTTAAATTCAGATCAAGTTGATCCATTATACAATTTTGACAGCTACCCATTGGAATTAAAATACAGAATACAAACAGCGCAAAAAGAGGCACGAGATAATTTAATAGCCAGTAAAGTAAACAGAAAAGTGAGATATGACCAAAACGTTAACCCAGTGTCATACAAACCGAATGATTTAATTTTAATAAAAAATGAAACAGGTAATAAGTTCCAAAGCATTTATCAAGGTCCATATACTGTAATAAGAGAATGTTCGCCAAATGTAGAAATTATGAAAAATAATAAAATGTATTTAATACATAAGAACAGGACAAAACTGTACATGCCACCTGTATCTTGATAATAGTTATTTAAATATAGGTATTAGACGGGTGTGTATAATAAAATAGGAGATAATTTAGTAATATTTTATGTGTAAAAAAAAAAAAAAAAAAAATTGCAATGTAACAGCATTATTATTATTGTTAATTCGTGTTTAACTATACAATCATAAATGTTATAGCGTGAAATGAAATTAAACTGTAGTTCATTTCATTTTTTTTATTGCGGTGAAGATGAGATGTAGTAATTATATATGTGTATGTATACCTATTAATCCATGTAGTTAATCCCAATATATTCAGTATCTACTCAAACTTCGTGTGTTTTACTTGTCTCTTAAGTCCCATCCTTACACTACAAAATTCGATATTCTATTCTATTCTATTTTTATTATGGCAAGCAAAACCGATGTCGACTGTTCTGCCAATGTCTAAAGGGAATTGGAAATCAAGTGTGTATAAAAAAATAAAAATAAATATCTACGCTGATACGAGTACGGTTAATTTAATGTAGATCTTGTGGGGTTAGTACGGGACTGAAACAAACAAAATGATAAAATTACGTACAATATTAAAATACGTATACCACACCACACAGAATATTTGGGGAAACAAATCATAATTATATATTATTGTGACGGATGAAGATCATCAGCGCCACAAGCAGTTCAGAAGAGGAATATGTTAGAAGGGAGGGGAAATTAATTGGAAGAGGAATTTTTAATTTAGGGAGACGGCTATACAGATCTAGAGGTGGGGAGTTGTTACAGCATTCAAAAAAAATATTTATTTATTTAATACTTCAAGCACAAAAATGTACAGAGGCGGACTTAATGCCATAGGCATTTTCTACCAGTCAACCTTTGGGTGATGCAGAGACAAACAGTGGTAGGTGCAATTACGATAAATCTAAAAATATGTATTTTCTTCGAAAGTAATTTTCTTTTGCATACAAAGCGACCTGTCATGTGTGGCTTATGACATGAGACATAGAACTAAACTGGGCGAGGTTATGACCTGTATAGATGATAACTAGCAGTCAAATGTTGTTCGCTTTGTCCCGTCTATATAAATCTATAATATATTTAAATGCCATTGACCTGAATGTGCCCTGTCGGCTGAGACTATGTCATGCTCACTCAAATGTCTCGCTAGTGGTGGCGTGTGTTTTGGATCATAAGTTCCCTTGAAAATGGTTCAGCTATATTGTGCTGATCTATGCGTCATATTCGTGAATGGGCGCTGTCAGTGGGCACTGGTCATCTTTTAGCTGGTTTATTTTAGATTTTGAATCGTATTTTATTTTTATATTTATTACGAACGCTTTTAACACACATTTAGAGGTATGAGGAATAGGGTGTAAAGTCCACTCATACTCTATAGTAAAGGGAGGATCCTCCGACCAGACGGGTATTGTGTCTAATGGGCAACTGCCCGACGGTTGATGTCGGGATGTTGTATATATGCTAGTCGCGTGGTAAACTCTGATAGCGCGATGCAGGATTTGTGACGTCAGGTCTTTGATGCGCAGTTCGCATGTGGCGTTGTTGATACCGCCACATTATTCCCCTCCGGAGACCGGAGGTCGATAGTGGGCTGAGTCAGTGCATATGATGCTTGCCAGGGCCAGTTGTGATTCCAGTGAGTCGGAACCGGGTGCCGCATAGTTCACGGTGAGTCGGAACTGTCTGCGGTGATTCCCCAGTGAGTCGGGGTGGCGCTGGTTGATCCAGTGAGTCGGACGTCGTACACTCTGATTTGTGACGTCAGGTCTTTGATGCGTAGTTCGCATGTGGCGTTGTTGATACCGCCACACACACATATAATTCACGCTGTTCTCACATTCATAAATTCAACATGCATGATGTACCAATATTTTGTAACAATATTTTGTTTTAAAAGAGTGTAGTACGTGTAGTTTCTTGCCCATTCTTCTCCATCGGAACCTACTACGCTTTGGAATGGGCAACTAGCTTCATTTTTCTGACTGACCGACCCCTTGACAATCCAAAATGCCTGTAATTGGTTTATTTGAAACAAATGCTTTGAGTTGAGTTAGCCTCAGAATAGTCAAAACAAGTGAAAATCACTAAATGAAGAGGAGTTTATCCAAGAAGATAAGTTTCTTATAAAGACACATCTACTCATCATAGTCCATAATGCTCCCTTTATCTTTTGTTTTGCTACGTGTCTCCTAATGAAAACGAAACGGTTCCATCTTGTGTAATGTTTGTTTTTATTAAGGTGGCAAAATGAGTTATTAAAAGACTGTTTTTTTTTTGTGATATTTCTGTTCTTGTCTTTTAAATGATTTACTTAAGTAGGTACTTGACATAATCTACCACGTTATATTGGATGTGTAATTATGTCTTAATAACTAAGTACGCGAATGGACATTTTACGTAGATTTTTTTCAGGCTTTCATGAAAATGTACAAATTGATACTGGAAGTATAATAAGAAAGAAAACAAGGCAGATATTATGCAAACAAGAGTTAGGAAAATGAATGCAGAAATAATAAAAATCTGAATTTTTTCTCTACAAAAATCTTTTTAAAATTGCTTATTACTTCAATATCTGCAGAACAAAATCTAGTTCTGTTCTGATTGAAGAAATCAAATTATGTAGCTATATGTATGTATTATGTATCAAATTGTGTTGTACCTATGTAAAAATCGCGTAAAGACAACGCACCTCTGGGTATAGAACTGTAGATACAGAACAAGAGTTTCTTTAATAATGAAGATGAGCTCTAAGACGGGACTTTTTGAAATTTCATCCTCTAAAGGGGTTAAAGTATGAAAATTCGTCTTCGAACTTACATACATGCCATCAGCCACACAGCTTGTTAAGAAACAATGTCAGATCAAAGTTATGCTACCTTTAAACACGAACCTGCTGAGTTAAGACCAAACCCTTTCACTTCAATCTTCAGTCTATCTACCGTTTACCACAGCAAGTCCAATCTCCTTCAAGAACATTTACCAACCCCTTACTAACCTAGATTGAAAATCGATTCATCTTTATCGCTTTTACCAAGAAACGATTGTGCAACCTTCATAGTGATATCACAAACTAGATAGGTACAGAAAGATAGTTCCATACAACGAGCGAAAAGCCACGTACACATAGACACGCTTCACGTACAGCGAGTGCAAGCGCACTCGCGACTGGAATTTGTTTGAGATCGCCGCATGTACGCGTCTGTGTGTGCGTGCGCCTGTTTTAACTCGTTGTTTGGAGCAGATCACCAGAGGGGCTTGTAGCTAAGTAATAACAGCCACACGGGTCGACTGATCAGGTTAAGCTACGCTAGCCGCGGTTGGTCCGTGGATAGGTGACCATCTTTACATACCGAGACTCCTCCGTGCCTCGGAAAGTACTCCCGGTTGTCATTCGTAGATCTTTAACAGTCGTTAAGGGTCGTATGGAGCCCGAAAGTCTGACAATCAGCCAAAGTCAAAGCATTTATTTCAAATAGGCACATAAATGGCACTTTTGAACGTCAAAATTTACACGGAAATAAAATTGACTCTAGTTGCCCCTTCCAAAAGTTAGTTTCGCATGGAGAAGAATGGGCAAGAAACACCACGGTTACTCTTTTAAACTGTTTTACAATAGTTTGTATACGTCAATTATATCATTTGTACCGTGTGGTGCCGGACGGTACCGTGTGATGTCGGACGTAAAGAATAGCATCTCCCCATTTCCTCCCGTGGGTGTCGTAAAAGGCGACTAAGGGATTTACTAGAGAATGGGCAGCAGCGTTCTCTATGCATTTTTTAACACCATACTGCGATCGCCAACCCGTCTGCCAAGCGTGGCGATTATGGCAAACCACCCCAATTGGGGAGGCTTATGTCCAGCAGTGGACGTCTTTCGGCTGAAATGATGATAATGAATTATATCATTACAAGGGGTATCGTACATATTATCCAATAACTGGTTTGTGGAGGTCAGATAGGCTCCATGTAAAATACTGGTATTCAGCTGCATAAGGTTAGACTGGAAGCTTACCCCAACACAGTTAGGAAAAGGTTGGGTAGATTATGATGGTTGGAGCTGGCCTTCTGCGGTACCCATCTATTTTGTGAAGAAATCGAGTTTACGAAACCTTCATTCTATTTCAATTTAAATCGATACTTTGAGCAATCGAGTATTTAGTTATTCAGGCCAATCCTCGACCATTTGTAATTCTAGGAACGTTTCGGTAATTTAAAACCAAAGTTTCTGGGAATTTGGTCTAGGTTAGTACTGGCCAAATTGGTGGAATAGAACACCTTTAAACTTTGATCGTGTTTTGTTGTTGTAAAATGTATAGACGGCGCGACAAAAGTTTTGCGACGTTAAAATTACCGAGTTGATTTTAGAATGAATTTGACAGCTGTCAACTTGACGTAACCCTGAGTACTGAGGAAGAATTTATATTGTCAAAGAAGTATGCCCGTTTTTCACCAGACTATGTATAGAAATGAAATAAATCTTAAAATTTAGATAATTAATTATATAATAATTACGCTTATCACAATGGTAAAAGAAACGCAGGAAAAATAAAAAAGACGTGTGGCACTCGGGGACTGCCGCGGTAAAGCTATTGCATAGCATTTTGTATCAACTTATGCAATTATAATTATTTATTTATTTTATTTATGCAGTATTTCTTTTTCTTTGATATTAATGTTATTTTTTTTTCGTTACGGAATTTCTACTACGTAAACAAAGTCAAATACTATTCAAATATAAGCATAATAACAACTTTAAAATAGACGAAAGTGTTGAACCTAAAGTAATTTTAAATAAAAAAAGAGTGACAAACTGTTTTGACAACGAAAAAATTCTATGTACATGAGTCATTTCCAACCGTCTAGTCAAGTTTAAAAATTGTTCAACTGGAATGGTATCAACTATTTGGCAAGCTTTAATTAAGTCATTGTAGCCTTGCGGTGCAACAGGGGAACTGAATGTACTCGTAATCGACTGGTCGTGAGTTCAAACCCCACTGTCAACAATCACTTTTTGTGAAGATCATAATTTTATAAACTAATATTTATAAGAATAAAATACGCAGTACACAGAAAAAAGAACTGCCAGAAATTATTAGATCACTAGAGGGTACTGGTGTAGTAAAACCGTCGCAGTGGGGAGCGTGAGGTTTTTCGTTACGGAATTTCTGGATTCGGTCCCCGCGCTCAAGGCCCGCGATAGAAGCTATGCAATAGCTTAAAAAAATTCAATATGCTTATTCTACGTCAAGGGTAAACAAACGTATTAGCATTTTTTGAATGCATCTCAACTACCCTTTTTTTACTAAAATAATGATTGTCTCATGTAAAATGAAGCGATAATATTTGAAGAACAAAATGTAATCAGGAGTAGAGGTGAGACGTATTTACTGGAATAGGTTTTTGGCTGGACGCGTAAAGACCTATTCCGTGCTCACCACATAAAGTGTGACTATTTAAGCCTATGGCGTTTTACACGTACTACCATTCTTGCGTCATGTTGCGACCCACACAAGCTCGGTTAGTTCCGGTGACATTTGGAGACGTTCGGTACTCGATGTTTGCGAGTCGATTTATTTGTCTTGATTTTTTAAGCCTATTGTTATTGCGCCGTCAACCTGGGCCTGGTCCTTACCAGACGGCGAGCTGCCCATTGCTCGCCGTCCGCAAGCCCGCGCCTACGGTGGCCGGGAATCGCCAATTGATTCCCGCCCAGGGCGTCTTCTGCGGCGACTAGGGGCGTGAAGGCGCACAGACTACCTCTCCTTCACGCGTTCCGCCTCCTTCTTCGCAAGTATTACTGCTTCGCAGAAGGAGGTGACGGCCTCCCATGCACTCTCGCTCCGTACCATGTACCATTACGGGACACTGCACACTAAACAAACAATTCCACACAATAGAAATATCGGACAATCCTCTGTGCAGAGCTTGCATGGAGGCTGAGGAAACCGTCATGCATGTGCTCTTTGAATGCACAGGCATCACCCAGATTAGAACAGAGACTCTCGGGGCACCCTGATCTTTAACAGATGTTCTAAACATACCGGGAGACGTAATTAACTTCTGGAGGGAGGTGGGCTGGTTGGAATAACCACTAAATGGCCGCCATGACCCATGTACAGTGGTCCACCTGAAGGACTAAGTGCGGAAACCAAACCCTTTACCATAGAACATAGAACTGTACGTCGCTTGCTCCCGCGTCACCAGTCCTGACTCTCTGTATATTTTGACTGCTGTGACCAAAATTACAAACGTAGTGTTCAGGGAAGTTTTATTAAAATGTGGCTGGTATTTTAGTATATTATGGTGTTTTACGACTTCCGACTGGCAGAAGCTAGTGTTATAATAACTTCCTGTCACTGCTATTTACATAGCAAGTAATGGTATTCAATTTTGTGTGGGGTAGGTACCACAACTAAGAAGAAAAAAAATACTTTTCCCAAATTAAAAAATAATTAAAAACGACGTCCAAAAAAAAAATACTACACAGTGAAAAATAACTTTAATTTCGATTTATTTCGGAAGTCGGTGGCAAAAAACTGACGACACCGACTTTTAAGTGTTTTTTTTATTTTTGTATAAAGTTTTTTCATACTCTATTCTATCCCAATCATCTCTAATATTGAAAATCCAGTAAGAAAACGTAAAGCGCGAATAGTACCAACTTAAACTAATGTTCAATTCCCTGTAATGGTTCGTTTCTCTCAGGTGCAATACACAGATGTGACCAGATAAAGGGAACAGCTATTGTTTTTTCCTTGATGTTAAAGAAAAATTATGTATCCATACTATACTAATGTTAGTATAGTATAGATACCTACATACATACTCGTACATAGTTTTAGAGTTACTTTAGCATTTATAATATTAGTATAGGTATGTACCTATACTAATGGCACTTTTCTATTTTGTTAAGTACCTAGTAATTGTTAAAAGGCCTACACTATCCTCCCATACCTATTAACACTGTTATTTGATAATATTGTAAAGCCAATTATTTTTAAAAGAGTAACCGTGGAGTTTCTTGCCGGCTCTTCTCCATAGGAAACGACTAATTGGAACCGTGCACCTAGCTTCTGACGTTTCATAAGTGCCCATGTAGGTTTATGTGAAATAAAATATTGATTTTGATTTGATTTAATAATAAAAATACTAAAGTAACTCTGTATGTCTTTTATATTTTTACACCTAAACTACTGAACCGATCGTTATGAAATTTGACACATGGGTAGTCTGGGACCTGGAGAAGGACATTTATGCCACTTTTGAAGTGTTCCATAGTTGGGATTAATAAAATTTATCCCAAGAACAAACTTAACATTGGAGTTAAAAACATGTTATCTCATATATTCCAACTGAAGTTTGTACGCTCAGTATTGAGAGATTTACCACGTTATTTTAAGACCATGGACTTCTTATAGATTTTTCTGTAATTTCATAATCTGTAAGTATAGAATAACTAGCTTCTATATTTTTACAAAATTTTTAGCTTAGTAGTTTCGGAGATAACGAGGAGAATGGTCATTAACCTCCGACGTAAAAAGAGGGATGTTATAAGTTTAACGTGTGTATCTTTGTGTCTGTCTGCGCCAACGTAGCTCCCAAACGGCTGAACCGATTTTCTTTTAATTTAGTACTAAATGAAAAAATAAACAACCAAATGCATTAGATTTTAATTACCTAATTTTAGAAGTAGCGAATGTAACATTACGTTGAATGGAGAAAAACTGGAATTTATTAATGAAACTCTTTTCCTAGGAATCACGCTAGACAAGAAATTACAATGGGGAAGTATTTAGATAACATATCTTGCGGAGCGGCTAAGATCGGCCGCTTATACTGTTAGAAAGATAAGACGGTTAACAGATATAGAAACCGCGCGTTTGGTCTATTATAGCTACTTCCACGCATTATGTCGTATGGCATTTAATTGTTGGGTCGGGCTGCTGACATTGAATCTATTTTTATTTTTCAAAAGAGATCTGTCAGAGCTATATAATCTATGTCGCCGCGAATCTCTTAGGGAACTATTAATTTAAAAAGATAAATAAGTACTATGACGGTACCTTGTCAATTCATTTATGAAAATATTATATGAGTAAGGAATAATCTACATCTGTTTAATAAAATCAGTGATAGACATAATTTTAATACTAGAAATAAAGATAAAATGGATCAACTATTTTTCAGATTATCTAAAGTACATACATCTTTTATGGGGTACTGTGTTAAATGTTACAATAAAATACCTTCTGATTTCTCCCTTTTTTTTATTTGCAGATGCATATAAATATTATATAACCTATATTTCACTTCCACAATTAAGACGAATCTAACGACACCTCATATTATGTTAAAATCCATCAATCCGTTTAGGTTAAAGAGCATGCCAAAGAAATAGACATACAAACATACTACTCCCGAAAAACATTGCCCTTCTTCTGGGGCAGTCGAGTAAAAAGAGATTCGATTATTTAAAAATGTGTGCATCATTAGAAGCGCAAAGTTTTTTTAAGATCAATAAATTAAATATTTCCCAATAAAATATTCCCAAAAATATTTTTCGCTTTTTCAGCAATATACCTAAACCTTCAAAACCCCTATTTTATCACACATGTGATATTACGTTGATATTCGGCGTTCCTGTCAACCGTTTTTTATTGTTCGATGGAAGCCGCATAACCGTCAATGGACGCAATGACGTCATATTTCAGTATTCATGTCACGTGCCTCGTTTCAGCTTTGTCACATATAACCTTGTTATGCATTAATTTTAGGATTTATGGTAAATAAAGTGCATACTATGCCTGTACAATTACTTTTTTTTTTTTTTTTACGTTCAACGGGGAGGCTCTTGGCCTTCATCTCACCTGATGGTAAGTGATGATAAGGCCGAAGATGGAAGCGAGCTTCACCCGGAATCCTCAATTACAGAGGAACTGGCTATCTTACCTCTAACTGCCGAAACACAACAAATGCTATTAACATTGTTGTTTTGGCGACAGACTTAGATAAGATGGTGGTAGCTAGCCAGGCGGACTTAGAACAAGCCCTACCACCAACCAAACCGAGCAGATATTTTTGCTCCCGCTGGGAATCGAACCCGGGACCTCTGGATCTGAGACAGGTAGTTTTACCACTAGACCACAGAGGCGGTCAAAAACAAAACTTACGTTACTGTAACAAAAGTGATACTTATCGCCTTTGTCACATTAAGCTTGTTACTGGCGATGTATGTATATACATATGTAGGGTGTATCTATTCAAATACGAACTATTTTAAGAGATGCACCTATAGGTGGTAAATAAACCATAGAAACGATTTTTTTTTTAATCTGAGTAAATTATTTAAAAAAAAAATTGTTTTACTAAGGCATCTCAGAGTGTAACCACGAGGGGTTTCGACTCTTTAACCAGACTTTCCTGTGGGTGCCTTAAGCTCCTAACGAAACTTAATGTCTCCAGCCAGGGCGTAAAAACTTATAAATTAAACGACTGCACGCTAAGGGCACCCCCTGTGGGGTACGAACCTCGGCTTAGGGCAGCGTCAGAGGGAGGGTGGCAAGGGACCGTCGGTGGCTGGATAAAATCAGAGTTATGATTATTATCCTGGGGATTTAAAGCTACAGGCTGCTCAGCTAAAACGCGTGCTGGCGCTTCACTTACAGGCAAGGGTCGGGGAGGACTATTCCTTAGTCGGAGATTTCGCGCGGGGCCTCGGCGGCGAGGTCGGAATGACGATCTTGTATTATGTATTCAATTACTTGATATGATGATTAAATATCAAAAGGTACGGCGCTCGTACCGCCACTGTCGTCGCGTCCGTGCGGGTCATTCATAGAATAAAAAAATAAAAAAATAAGTGAGTAAAGGATTTTTGCAAAATGTCTCAAGCAATTTTAAAATTATAATAATTATGTAAAAATATAAAACACTTAGATAAAAAATATTTTTTCGCTGCTATGGTTTTTTATCACCTAGAGATGTGTATGAATAGATACACTTTATATATACAGGGTGGAAACTTTCAGCGGGGCAGTAAGGGGAAGTACCTTATCCGTTGCAGCTACACGAAAATGGTCTTAGGAGACTATCCATAATTTTTTATGGAATTTTGATCCCCATTCACAGATTTCCAAAAAAATTTACAGTTAGCAAGAAAATTGCCATTTTACACAAAAACATTTTTTGATGCCAATCGATCCTGTTTCTAATACTGATTAAAAACTTCTATCGGACCAACCATCGTTGGAGTACTCAAAAACTCACAAATTGCAAAAAACTTTTACCTTACATTTTGTAAAGAATTTGTGTAACTGAAATACACAAAATAAAATAAAAAACAAATGATCACGTAGAATTTTACACATATCAAAAAGAAGTCGTATTAATTTTCTTTTTTTATGAACTAACATAACTTGATGATGTTATTCTTATTTAAAATCTTGCTGTTTCTTGCCCTACGATATCAAGTGCTCGAAGTGACCGCCATTTTGACGAATCAAATTCGAGTTCGAAATTCGAATTGTTTTTAAACTTATCTTTTTATTCAGTCAACAAAAAGATCTCAACCGTCACTAAAAAAGCTTTTGCGTAAAATTTTCATACAAAATGTACGGGAAAAGTATTTTGCAATTTGTGACTTTTTGAGTACTCCAACAATGGTTGGTCCGATAGAAGTTTTTAATCAGTATTAGAAACCGGATCGATTGGCATCAAAAAATGTTTTTGTGTAAAATGGCTATTGTCTTGCTAACTGTACATTTTTTTGAAAATCTGTGAATGGGGATCAAAATTCCATAAAAAATGATGGATAGTCTCCTAAAACCATTTTCGTGTAGCTGCAACGGATAAGGTACTTCCCCTTACTGCCCCGCTCAAAGTTTCCACCCTGTATAGATATATAATATATATAAGGTGTATCTATTCAGATACGAAATATTTTAAGAGAAACATCTATAGGTGGTAAAAAGCCATAGCAGAGTTTTTGTTTTTTATTTACGTGTTTTTATTTATACAAAGCAATTTTTTTATTTTTTTATTGTTTTAAACATTTTGCTAAATGGATGACCCGCCCAGACGCAGTGACGGTGGCGGCACGAGCGCGGTGCCTTTTGATAAATAATCATCATATCAAGTTTTTTTATTTTTTTTATTAATATACTCAGATTTAAAAAAAATACACAAATACACAATGGTTGGTCCGATAGAAGTTTTTAATCAGTATTAGAAACCGGATCGATTGGCATCAAAAAATGTTTTTGTGTAAAATGGCTATTGTCTTGCTAACTGTACATTTTTTTGAAAATCTGTGAATGGGGATCAAAATTCCATAAAAAATGATGGATAGTCTCCTAAAACCATTTTCGTGTAGCTGCAACGGATAAGGTACTTCCCCTTACTGCCCCGCTCAAAGTTTCCACCCTGTATAGATATATAATATATATAAGGTGTATCTATTCAGATACGAAATATTTTAAGAGAAACATCTATAGGTGGTAAAAAGCCATAGCAGAGTTTTTGTTTTTTATTTACGTGTTTTTATTTATACAAAGCAATTTTTTTATTTTTTTATTGTTTTAAACATTTTGCTAAATGGATGACCCGCCCAGACGCAGTGACGGTGGCGGCACGAGCGCGGTGCCTTTTGATAAATAATCATCATATCAAGTTTTTTATTTTTTTTATTAATATACTCAGATTTAAAAAAAATCGTTTCCGTGGTTTCTTTACGTACCACCTATAGGTGTATCTCTTAACATACTAATACACTTTATTATATCATTTATCTATATAAATAAAAATCAATATTTGTATGTTTGTCCTCTATGCGTTGTTAAGCCATTAACCTAATAGTGATGAAACTTTGGTAGTGTGTTCTGAGGACACCTGGGAGAGTTTCTGGCCAAAAAAAATTTCGACCAAACACTTTTTTTTATTTACGTGGCATTGCAATGCATGCCGGGTGCAGCTAGTGTATACATATGTAAAAACCAAAGTATGTTAGACTGAAACTACTGAACGGATTCTGAAAATTCTTTTTGCATTTGATAGCCCAATTCTTGAGGAAGGTTATAAGGCTATTTACCATCACGCTGTGACCCTTAGGAGCCGAATAAAAAGAAAAAAATCAGAAAAAATGCTAAGTGAAAACAAAATAATATCGCGGGAGGGCTATAAGTCGAGGGAACAAGAAATTTCACGCGGACGAAATTACAGCCAGAAGCTAGTTTATTATATTTAAAAAACTGTTCTATATTTACATGTCCTCGCCTTTCATACACGAGGTTCAATTCAGGGCAAGTACAAATGTGACGTTTTAAATTCGGAAATATTTTATGAGTACTTGGACATCACTGACATCGGTGAAGGAGAAACATCTTAAGGCCCAGTTAAATGCCAGTGACCTTGAGTGGTTAGCTTGCGTGTTCTGTACTGAGCTCACGCAACGCGTCGTACTTCCAGCCAGTAATAGGACTCGTCCATCCAGGAGCGCTGTCCCAAATAAGACGCATTATTAATTTAATATAAAACAAAAGGTATTTTAATTAAACACGTACCTATACTAAGATCAATTATTAAATTATCTTTAAAAAGGTGAAGGTTTCAGAAAAATACGCTTGGTAGATTTTGCGTGATTCTCAGTTTTTTATCCGCGGTAGATATAACTTTACAAATTAGTTGTATTGTAGCACTATGTATTATAAACATAATGTAAAATATTCACATATTACGTTATAAGGAAAATGCTCTAATTTGACATATATTTTTTCCAAATCATTAACACTGCTCAATTAGACATGATTTTCAGTATAAAATCATTAAAAGTCAGTTATCGTCGCCTTGAGGAAACCTGGACTTATAGTTAACCTAAGTCTGAAATCGCTAAACTGGCTTGAGCAGGCGTGGTGATCAGTGCTCGTCCCTTCTCAGAATATTTAGTTATTTAATCGCTTTAAAAATAAATAATTAAATTAAAATAAAACAAATATTTAACGGTACAAATATCCCATACAACAAACATTAGGGATCCGGAACACCGCTCTGGATCTTCTTGCTTCATAATTGAGTAATAGGTTTCAGAGCGTTGACGTTAATGGGAAAAGATCTCCCGGATCTTTAGTAACAATGGGAGTCCCACAGGGCTCAATTCTTGGTCCTTTCTTGTTTCTTATTTATATTAATGACTTGCCTTACCTCATAAAGGATAATCATGAAATAGTGTTTTTTGCGGATGATACTTCACTTTTGTTTAAACTTAAACGTCAGGAGCTGTTTACTCACGATGTAAATAGCGCGATCTCAAAAGTAGTTCACTGGTTCAATGTTAATAATTTACTTCTTAATGAAAAAAAAAAAAAAACAAATACGCTACCTCACATTAGGCAGGTGAAAACTAATGTGTTGATAAAGGGCGAAGAATTGAATCCTGAAGATAGCACAGTATTCTTGGGCTTAACTTTGGATGCTAAGCTTCAGTGGGGCCCACATATAGATAAATTGTCTAAGAAGCTGAGCTCCGCAGCATACGCTGTTAAAAAAGATCGTAATTTAACTGTCATAGAGACAGCCCGTTTAGTGTAATTTAGTTATTTTCATAGTGTAATGTCGTACGGTATTCTGTTGTGGGGAAATGCCGCCGACATTCAGTCTATCTTTGTTTTGCAGAAAAGAGCTGTTCGATCAATTTATAAATTAAGTTTTAATTCTCAGTATATTTTTGGAAATCTTTTATATGCCCATAATAACATAAAAATTTTCAAAAAATACAGTGATATCCATAATATAAATACTAGGAACAAACACATGTTTGTTGTACCTACAACACGGCTCAAGAAAATAGGTGGTTCGTTCAAATGTCAATGTATACGTTTTTATAATAAACTTCCAAGCCACGTTCAAGATCTAAGCATTAATAAATTCAAATCATTCATTAAACGTAAATTGTGCCAGAAAGCCTTTTATACCATTAAAGATTATATTGAGGACAAAAAGGCTTGGGATTGAGCTGCTCCAAATTTTACATATTGAAACTTTTTTATTGTGATTGCTTTATACATATTGACATGAATATTTACTTGTGAAGTATAATGTTATTATTTTAATTATTGTGAATGTGAAGGCTATGTGGGTCTTTGTTTATTTTTATTTTTTTTTCCTTCTCAGTATATTTTTTTTTTTTCCTGTTCATGGTATGGCAGTTTGAGTAATTTATGCGGCCTGCCCAAATGTCCTTTCTTTGGTATTGTTCGTCGAATCGTTGAGCTCCTTATATTCTGAGTTGAGCTGCACGATTACTGAAATGCGTGCACTGAATGGACAGGTCCACTCAATCTGAGTGGTTCTTTCTTCAAAAGACCATTTCAGACACCAATCTACATGGTCTTCACATGACTTGACCAAGATTATGTCTGGACTTTAAAAGTGACTGTGACCTCTGAGTTTGTTTCGGCCTTTCTTCTCAGAGTAGTCAGATACGAAACGCCGACCTCATCTTGTTTGAAAAAATGATTGACGTGTAAAAGTGTTTGTAAAAACCTACTTACAGAAATAAAATCATTTATCATTTATCATGTTTTTTTTGCCGTTTTTATAGATAACTAGCTGACCCGACAGACTTCGTTCTGTCAAAAGCTATTTGACTGTGGCAGTTTGTCTACGCGCAAAGGAAACTACCTACCTACCCTACCCTACCCTACCTTACCCTATCCTACCCTACCCTACCCTACCTACCTATCTACCCTACCCTACCTACCTACCCTACCCTATTCTACCCTACCCTACCCTACCCTACCCTACCTAACCTAACTAAAACCTTCAATTTTTTTTAAGCTATTGCATAGCTTCTATCGCGGGCCTTGAGCGCGGGGACCGAATCCAGAAATTCCGTAACGAAAAAACCTCACGCTCCCCACTCCGACGGTTTTACTACACCAGTACCCTCTAGTGATCTAATAATTTCTGGCAGTTCTTTTTTCTGTGTACTGCGTATTTTATTCTTATAAATATTAGTTTATAAAATTATGATCTTCACAAAAAGTGATTGTTGATAGTGGGGTTTGAACTCTCGACCAGTCAATTACGAGTACATTCAGTTCCCCTGTTGCACCGCAAGGCTACAACGACTTAATTAAAGCTTGCCAAATAGTTGATACCATTCCAGTTGAACAGTTTTTAAACTTGACTAGACGGTTGGAAATGACTCATGTACATGGAATTTTTTCGCTGTCAAAACAGTTTGTCACTCTTTTTTTATTTAAAATTACTTTAGGTTCAACACTTTCGTCTATTTTAAAGTTGTTATTATGCTTCTATTTGAATAGTATTTGACTTTGTTTACGTAGTTATACACTTTTACGACGTTCAGCACTTATTTATTTTGTTTTTAAGCTATTGCATAGCTTCTATCGCGGGCCTTGAGCGCCGGGACCGAATCCAGAAATTCCGTAACGAAAAAAAAAAAAAATAATATCAAAGAAAAAGAAATACTGCATAAATAAAATAAATAAATAATTATAATTGCATAAGTTGATACAAAATGCTATGCAATAGCTTTACCGCGGCAGTCCCCGAGTGCCACACGTCTTTTTTTTTTTTTGATAAAATCTATTCTCAGACCTACCAAATAATGACTGACACGTTATGTCAAACGCCATAAAATTACATTAGAAGATAGAGTTACCTACTTATTATTACAATAAAAATGTAAATATGGTCGTTTTCTTACATTTTTTTTTTTTACTTTCTTAAATTTTTCATAAATAAGAACCTTCTCCTGACAATAACAAACACAACAAAAAAAATATTTGCGAAATCGGTCCAGCCGTTCACGCGTGATGCCGTGACCAAGGGAAATAGGGATTCATTTTTATATATATAGATGGTACGGAACCCTTCGCACGCTAGTCCGACTCACACTTGGTCGGTTTTTGTAGAATTATTTCTAAATAATGCTACAAAAAATGTTGCTTAAATTATTTACACAAAATTCTTTGACGATCCAAAAAAGGAAAAATGAAAATTACATGTTCTGGGACTGTTAAAGAACCAAGATTGTTATCAAGGTCAGGCGCAACATCTTCGTACAAAAAATTGTCCGTTGTAGGGAATATCTTCATGAATAATTCATGCTCGGTAGTAAGATGAGGAAATATGAGTCAAACATATTCGAGTGTCATTTCGTGCGTGGTACAAGTTGGTTTTGTGTACAGTCGCATGAGAAAATATTAGAGCGGTGGTATGGTATTTTTCTTTACAGTGTATATACTTCCTTATACTGTAAAGGGTTTAAAAACCCTATGATCACCCATTTGGGGGACTGGGGGATGGGGGACTGGGGGTTTTGTCTCGGAAAAAATAAATGCTTCCGAAACATAAAATGTTTGAAGTTGCTTTAAAACACTTTTCTGAAACATACCAGTGTCTTACATTAAAATAAATTTCAGAAGCAAAGTTTTTACTACAGCTTTTGATCTATGTGGTTTACCTACAACAAAATACGAAAATCTTTTACATATAATTTTCTTAAAAGACTACAAAAGACTTTTATACAATTTCTTGGTAAATTACGAGGCTCGTGTTTGACCACTGTCTCACGTCTACATTTTACAGTTCTTTAGAACGCAAACTATTCTTTTCTGTTACTAGGAGACTCTTAAATTATTTTTATTATTCCCACACTTGTATAATATTTAGAATCATAAATAAAGCGTTATGTGACATTGCACTTTAAGATGGGCCAACACAAATGTACTTGAGCAGACCGAGCATTGAAAATATGAGCTCACGGAAACCACGGAACTCTTCCTTCCTGTAATACCTTCTGATATATTACAATTAGGTAAAATTATATAATACAATACAAGCACACTTTGTATAATACAAGCACACTTTGTAAACTATACCCAAAGTCTCAAATTCAGATAATTTATGTAAACAAAGGGATAACATAACAAAAAAATATCTTCGTAATGGTAATTCACATAAAATGGCGAAAAAAGAGGTTTCATTTTCTTTTAAGTACTGATTTTAAGAAATAATAATTAAAAAATAATCATACCGTAATTATTTTTATAAATTTTGGGTTTTAAACAAAGTTATTAAAAAAAGGAGATTTTCTGGTATAAAATATTTTATGATACTGGTAACAATGCACGAGATCCAAACATTTGCAAATTTTTTACATCTTCAACCAAACAACACTAATATTACAATTCCATTCATAGATTCTTATTGTAAGTAAGTAGCATTATATCCACATTTTGGATGAAAACGGCTGTAAACTGTTTCGAGTTGAAATCGATTTTGGGAGGCCTACGTCTAGCACTGGACTTATAAGGGCTGATTATGACGATCATATGCCGTGTCTCCGACATACTACACAAAACATTGTTTGGCAACGATATTTTGTTTCCATAGTTCTTGTAATTAATTCACTTTAATTTTAGCGATGACTATTTACAAAACAAAAATATGATAAAATGTTTTGCACCACTGTCCTGTCATTTTGACAGTGACATTTTTTGACATTACTTTGTTTACATAAATTATCTGAATTAGAGACTTTGGGTATAGCACATTACAAATTAGAAGATTATATCCACAAGATAAGAATGCTTGGAAACATGTTGGTCCTGCTCCATAGGACAATTTATTTAGAGTCTAGACAAAATCAAACTGGTTGCTAATTTAATTGTATAATTTATATTTTTTATGACATTCATTTTATTTTCTGTGATTAATATACACACTGACATAGGTTATTAAATGTTAAAATGTTAGGGAAATCATCTACTTTTACAATGTTTGTAAATATTTGAGCACCATGTATCTAACGCATCATTAATTTGTCTGTCATTGCTTCACTTTTCATTCTTTTTACCTATTGTGGTATAGTAATTTTATTCCAGGTAAGTGCATTGTCTTCACATATAATTAATAATTAATGTATACAAATATTGTTAACATTTTGTAAGGAGTTTCTTGCCCATTCTTCTCCATACGCTAGTTTAGATAGATACTTTTATAATTGTGTGTTTAGTTTGTGATCGTTCTGTGCGAGTCACAATAAACAGTTTTCTTTATTTCTTTCTTTCATTAGGCGGAATGACAACTCACTTTACTTAAGTTTTCACGGCGACATCGCTACATACTCGTAATAGACCGGCAGATCAATTTTCGACAAAAAGTGAACCGTCGTGCAAAGCATTAAGTGATTTTGTGCAATGTGGAGTGCAGCTATTAACTGTGAGCTCGACTAGCTCTGTACTTTAAGACTGCGCCGAGCGCACAGTGGCGCCCGCACCATTTGTTCGGTGATTTCTTTTATTTTAGAATGAAAATGAAGAAATTAACCACGTTTAGTTGTGCCCCTTAACACTATACGTTATTATTACTACAAACAGTAGTTTTAATTTGTTATGTTTTATTGTAATCATTAAAACGGAGCTTAGTGGCCACTATTTTCCGTTTTAATGATTACAATAAAATATAAAAATTTAAAACTACTGTTTGTACTAATAATAACGTATAGTCTTGTGAAGCACAACTTAACGTGCTTATTTTCTGCATTTTCATTCTAAAATAAAAGAAATCACCGAACAAACGATGAGGGCGCCACTGTGCGCTCAGCGCAGTCTTAACAGCACTGCGAATGATATTGGTGTGTTAGATATTACTGATAGTGGGCTCTGATGTCGAACAATAATTCTTATTTTAGCTATTGTAATTATTTAAAACTATCTGTTCCCCACGGATTTGCCGCGTGGCTTTTTATATACAAATAAATAAAATTGAAGTATCTGTTTGTATCTTAACAAAAAAAAAAAATATCTACTCGGGCGAACCCGCGGGCTGTCTGGCTAGTCGAAAATAAAAGTAGCCTTAGTTAGTTCTTATAACATCAGCTATTTACCAGTGAAAGTCCCGTCGAAATTGGTCCAGCCGTTTTGGAGATTAGCCGAAACCAACAGACAGACAGACCAACAGAAGAATTTTTTTTTTTTTGTTATATTTATACACTAGCTGATGCCCGCGGCTTCGCCCGCGTAGATGTCAGTTATCGCGACCAAAAGTAGGTAATCATGAAATTTTGATCCCATTCCCGCAACCCATGGGAACCTATACCAGTGATACAGGCTATAAATCTATCCCTGTACCTTTCAGTCAGATCCGTTCCAGACGGCTTATTTTGTTCCGACACCTCCAACAAATATCATGATATTTTAGCCAATGTATACAAAAACTTGACAAATTATATACTTAAACCTTTCTCGAGAACCACTCTATCCATTGGTGAAAACAGCATGAAATTATGTGCAGTAGTTTTTGAGTTTATCGCGAACAGACAGACAGACAGAAGCGACGGAGGACTTTGTTTTATAATATGTAGTGTATACTTGTATACTTTCATATTCATTAAGTAAAAAGCTGTTATTTTGACATTAGAAACAGATGCTTCAATGTTATTTATTTGTATAAATTGTATAGATAACTTAACAGGTGAAAAGAGACTTGACAAGCTAAATGGCATGTCATTGACGGCACGGTGGCGGCATTGGCGCAGTGGTTAAGCGATTGACTACTGCGCTGCGTGTCGCAGGTTCGATTCCCGCACGGAACAAAAATTTGTATGATCTACAAGTAGTTGTTTCGGGTCTGGCTGTTTGTGTATGTGAGTTTAAATGTTTGTAAACGCACCCACGATACAGGAGAAATTCCTAGTGTGGGGCAACGTTTTAAAAAATAAATAAAAAATAAATAAGAACATTATAGCGAAAACAAAAATTAGGTAACAGCAACAAAGTGTAGGTCGTTATACATACATTCTTAATCGTCTAATTGTATGCCCGACGTCGTTTTTCTGGATAAAAGGATAAGCTTGTACTAAAGAATGCAATTTGTCTCCAAAGCATTTTGGTTTCGTTTTAGTGAAACAATTTTATGGTTGCTGCGTTGTCGTTTTAGTTTTACTAAAGTTTAAGGGCCTATACTGCCTCAAATGGCTTAGCATGATCCTCCGTTATGTCGACAATACTGCAGCATTAATTTTGAAATAAATATATGGTAAAGTTGAGGATTAATGTTAAGCACTATGTTAGCCGAAAACACGATTCCATAAAATTTAAAAAAAATCCAAAGTTACCTCCAAACCGAACAATAAACCGCTGGTATTCAAAAAATACTTCAAATTAGATAATGAAACTTTGTATATTAACTGAACTAACTATAAAGCAGGTCTTATGTTATTTACTTTTTTAAATGACCATTATTTTCACCGTAAAACGAAATCACCTAAACTATCGGCGCCTTGAAGTCTTTTCCCTGCCGCCCTGTCTCGCTTGCTCGCGTGACCGGTAGCAATAGTGTGCGAGCGAGATACAGAGTGAGGTGGCGCTGAGCAGCGTTACTAAGCTGACTCAGGGAAAACCAGTCGAATTAGTTGTAGTATTTTTATCTCACGTAGCGACGCGCGCTTTACTTGTGGTAAACAAGTGTAGAAACACGCTGTGAATGTGTAGGTGATGATATGTTTTCCGAGGCATGGAGTGTTCTTGGTATGTAAAGGTGGTCACCAATCCACAGTACAACTGCGGCAAGCATAGCTTAATCTAATAGATCGACTGATCGTGCGGCTATTATTACTTAGCTACAAGCCCCTCTTAATACTCTTTATTATGTACAACATAAAAATTACAGATATAAATGTAGTATAAGAGGTGCCACAATGGGAGTTCCTATCGCTAAAAGCGATCTTCGGTCGAAGCGTAAGTAGGGCTAAAGCATCCTGAAACCCTTTGTTCATCTGTCAGGTTGTTAAAATAACAAAAATACAATAAAACTCAATAAAAGAAAACTCAGCAAAAAAAAATCGTTAACAATATCGGAAATGGCAAGCGTATAATTCGAGCTGACTGTACAAGAAATTTCTGCGTAGGGACGCAAAAAAAGTGTAGTGGATTACCGTATAAGAAATAATATAATTTTCCGTAACGTTTCCTATTCCATATGATGCTCGCTATTGAAAAATGGGTGACGTTTGTTATTACTTTTGGGATGAACTGTATATGAAATGGGAGGATATTCTATACTGCTTTCATTTTATAGATTCCTGTGGGATACTTTTTGAGAGGTTTTGCTTTGAAAGCTACATGGGTATCGATATTTCGGTATCGACATTCTGTAACATTTTTATGTTTTATTATTGATTGGTCCTGCATTGAAACCCCAAAAACCTCGATCTCGCAGATGGAAAGTGATGGATGAAGTCTATGATGGAACGAGCGTGCCCAGAAAATGCCTGACATTCTTGCTCTAAAGGCAGACGGGTTATATGTGGAAGGGAACACATAATATACTATACTACTATACTATACTATACTAATATACTATATTATACTAATTACTATACACATTTTTTTTTAATTATGTACATTATTTATTGTTTATAGTGTTACTCGCCAAACTTTCCAGTGTGATGGCGAGAAGCGCTTGTTAACAGGTATAGGTACACAAAATCTATCAAAATCAACTTTAAGACTATCAACTATGCACTATTCAGTCGAGGATCAATCACATCGGAACGCACCAGATCGCGGACGAGCCAAGCCACGAGCGCTTGTTTCTACGAAGGGTTGGGCAGAAGTGTACCTATAGTAAAGAAAGAAAGAAAGAAAGAATAACGTTTATTTGGTCACAGTTCGTGAAACACAAAATACAAAAAATTAAAAAGTGAAATAAAAAATGTTATAAAAAAATTGCTGTGTGCCTCACGGCTGGGCCAAAAAGGTTCATTTCAGCATTAATGCCAGACAGATGCTGTCTGACGCTGGTTTTCTAATGAACCTGTAGGGACAAGTGACGGGGAGTACAAACAGTTTCAACATACCTAATACATATTTTTTATACTTATAAATAAATAAATAGGTACATAACTAAACAAGTAATCAAATCTAATAACAAAAAAGTAAATAGTGAAAGCAATAAAGTCTGTGTCTGTGTGTGTGTGTAGTCTGTGTTGTTTACTAACATTTAGTTGTAAGAACATTGTTACTAACCCTTTATGAGTCTTGGCTCGAAATAAAGTTATTATTATTATTATTAAATATGGCCCAATAATAGTACCTATACCCACTTCGCCAGTTATATCTGAGTCTCATATATAATAGGGGCCGGGCATCCATGTAGTATTGTCATCAACCGGGCATATACTCGTACTCGTATCCTGACTCCGGGCTACTACTGTGAAATAGATAGATAGATATAAGACAGAATTCTCTTTACTGCACACCATAAAAATTACAGATTTGTATGTCAATTAAGAATTCTTAAAATAATTCTTAATCCTGATTTCTTGAGAACTATCAAGTTGGAACTGTAAAAGTTAACAGTTTTGGGGTCGCCGACGCTCTGACGCGTCCCTACATTTCTTGGGAATATCCGAGAAGAATATTCCCAACACTGCGGAGACTGCGCTGACATCCTTTCTTCGGAGCTGCCTTGACTCCTGTTCCTCGGAGCTGCCCTGTCTACTAAATTGCGGAGCATTCCTGATGCGGAGCTGGGAGTGACTTTCAAGTAATATAAATCACATCTTCCTCCTTCTTGCCTTGAGAGTGCGTGTTAGGTAGGTCTTTATAATTTGAATTCTAGTTAATGTATTTTTTACCTTTAAATTCATTAAATTTTTTAGTCTACTTTGACCTTTTTTTTTTACTTGTTAGGAATAAGTAGACGTCACAGTTTGAATTGGTTAATTTACAAGGTGTGACACAATGCGCGGTCTTATCGCTACAAGCGATATTTTAAAGACAATCTTTGGATGGATTTAGACGGAAAGAGAGACAGTATTAAAGGTAGTCTGTGGTGTACCATTTATTTATTTATTTATTAAAACTTTATGCACAAGTAAAAACTGTACAAAGGCGGACTTAATGCCTTGGGCATTTTCTACCAGTCTACCTTAGGGTGATGCAGAGATAATACATAGTAGGTGCAATAACAGAAAACCAATTTAGAAGAATTTATAACTAAGATACAAGAATAAATACATATATACATACATATAAAAAAATAAAATGTTATGAGAGTTAAACAATAAAACCTACAACAACTTAATTCTGAGACGAATCTGCCAACTTCTTGTGTATGTGTTCTCGAGCTTTCACTTTAAATGTGAACTGATTGGTTACCGTCCTGATATTCTGAGGGAGCGCATTCCAAAGGAAAACCGCCTGGACAAAGAAAAAAGACTTTATAAAACCAGAGCGATGAGAAGGACAACGAAGAAGACGATTATTCTCGGACCGAAGATTCTTGCTATGTGCAGCGCATAAATATTGACAAAGAGAAGTCAGATAAGAAGGAGAAGTGGGTTTGTGAAGGAGAGAAAACAGGGTTGTCAAAGCCCTCAGAGCTCTGCGCTGACGGATAGGCAACCACTTTAAAAGCGATCGATGTGCGGATACATGATCATACTTGCGGAGATTGAAAACAAATCGAATGCAGCTATTAAGAAGTCGGTCAAGTTTATTGAGGAGATCTGCATTCAGGTCATAGTAGCACACATCACCATAGTCAATTATGGGGAAGATAAGGGACTGTACAAGCATTGCCTTAATGTGTGATGGGAGAATATTTTTTAACATATACAACTAGACAACATATTCATTTAGATATATACAACTAGTTTTTGCCCGCGGTTCCACCCGCGTGGATGTCGGTTATCGCGTAAAAAAGTAGCATATCGACGGTGAAGTGCCAATACCTCCTAACTTAATTTTTTCTAGAATTCACCTTTTTATCATTTTAAATTTAAAGGCGTCATTCGCATGTTTTAGTGAAATCTCCAAAGTGTATTTTTAGTTGTTAAACTTATTTATGGAAATACCTACAACTAAACCAACGTACCTGTTTTGCGGAATTACCTCCATGCATGCATCCTCATTCAGTTTGTGTACATTTTTGAATGAATGAATGAATGAATGATTTATTCAATTAAATTTCTTAACACTAGATACATTGCCCCACAAAACTGCTTACGCAGTTTAACTGTGAGATCGTTGAGTCTTTCTTTCAATAAACATATTGTCAGGTACATCTATAACCTATTCATACTTAGTACCTACACTTACATAGATTCTAATAAATATTTTTTAAGAATACGTGCGAATTTTACTTTATTATCTTCTTGTCTGATGTCAGCAGGCAAACTGTTCAATAAATAGGGAACGCGTTTTTTTAAAGTTCTGTCGCCATAGTAATTACTAACTCTGGGTACATCATATTTACCTGCTGTCATCGACCTGGTATTATACTTGTTTGAAACGAATGAGTCACTATCCCGCTTGCCATGGTTATTAACTAATAATAGGTATTTGTGTTTAAGGCTAACTGGAAGAATCTTACATATTTTGAATAACCTACTATAGTCTCCTTTACAACTGTTTTTAGTTTTCTTGTTTACTAATAATTTTAAAAATCTAATTTGAATTGTCTCTAATTTCTGTATATTACTTTTAAAAGTCAAACCATAACAATCAAGATAATAACTCAGTATTGAGTCAACTAAGGACAAATATAAACATTTTAAGGTGCTGGAGGGAACTTTAAAACTTAAATGATAGAATTTACTTAGCAATATTCTAAGCTTACTACAAATGTAATCAATATGCGAAGACCATGAAAAATTTTAATCAACTTTCATACCAAGATAGGTGACACTTTCTACTTGTTCTAATGGTTTACATTTACAATTTGAAATATTATTATGCATACAGTCATAGCTATGGGTGAAAATGGAAGGGCATGTTTTAGTCCGATGTATATAAGGGGAATGTATCATCAACAGTTTAGTTTTATCGCCATTAAGAACGATACCATTGTCGTGAGACCACTTTCAGTTAGGTGTTATTGGCACTTCACCATCGATATATCCTTCTACATATCCCAGGCTATATCTCAGCCAAATTTCATGACGATCGGTTCAGCGGTTTAGGCGTGAAGACGTAACATACAGACAGACAGAGACTTTCACATTTATAATATTAGTATGATTAAATACATACTTACATAAAACATGTTATACTTATCTATATAAATATATGTATACAACAATAATCATGTGACAAGTACAAAGAACAAAAGAAAATGTTTTAAAGAGAGAGAGATAGTGTTTTTTTATTTCCTTATGAAAAAACCCAATAACACTTTACCCAATCTGGGAATCAAAACCAGGACCTCATTCTCAGCAGTAGCGCTTGCGACCACTAGACAACCGAGTCTCATCAAAAATACAATAGAATGATTAAAATCTTTAAAAAAAAGTAGATAACTATACTCCATTTAAAATAAGATATTTAAGTAAACCTTTGTTAAAGTCCGTTCAACCGATTTTGACTTCTATTGAGTTGGTGGCATGAGAAATAGCAGCTGCAGTAAACAGTTGGTATTGCAACAACTTTTTTGCTTTTAATACCATCCTTATACCTACGGCATAGAAGTCAAAATCGGTTGAACGGACTATAAAAAAGGTTTCTTTAATGTCAAATGTTATTTCAAATGAAGTATAGGTTCTATCTGAATTGAAAAGATCTCAGTCAATCAATCAAATCAGCCTATCGCAGTCCACTGCTGGATTTAGGACTCTCCTAGGCTGCGCCAAAACACTCTATCCTCCGCCTTCATCTATCCCAGCCACCTTTTTAAGGTCGTCGGTCTAGCTAGAGGACGTCCCACACTTCGCCTGCCGATACGCGGTCTCCACTCCAGGACTCATCTGCTCCACCGGCCATCGGTCCTTCGACAAACATGGCCAGCGCATTGCCACTTCAGCCTCGCTTATCCTGCAAGCTATGTCGGGTAACTCCGGTTCTCTTCCGGATAATTTAATTCCTTATTTGAACCGTCAAAGTCACTCCGAGAAAAGGCCGCTCCATAGCGCGCTGAGCGACCTTAAATTTTTGGACCAGCCCGACTGTCATCCACATTTCGGCACCGTATATCATAACGGGCAGGACGCACAGGTTGAAGGCCTTAGTCATCAAGCATTGCGGGAAAGCCCCGGCTTCGCACGGTTGCAATTATTATTTTTATACATAAACTAGCTTCTGCCCGCGACTTCATCCGCGTGAAATTTCGGCCCACCCATCGCGTCGCATTCGCATCCCATCGCTCGCCCGCGCTAAAACTTCGTTATCGCTTAGCGTTCTTTCTGACTTCCGTTCTTTTCGCTTGGCTTCTAAGGATCGTAGCGTAGATATATATAGCCTATAGCCTTCCTCGATAAATGGGCTATCTAACACTAAAATATTTTTTCAATTCGAACCGGTAGTTTCTGAGATTGGCGTGTTCAACCAAACAAACAAACTCTTCAGCTTTATCCATACTAATTATATTATAAATGTGAAAGTAACTCTGTCTGTCTGTCTGTTGTTATGTTACGTTATGTTAAGTTTTCACGCCTAAACCGCTGAACCGACCGTCATGAAATTTGGCATAGATATAACCTGGGATATGGAGAAGGACATAGGCTACTCTTTTACGCGGGCGGAGCCGCGGGCAAAAGCTAGCAAATTATATAGCTGACCCGCGCAACTTCGTCTGCGTCACCTACTCGTAAGAGAGAGAGTGGTTTAAGTAATGAATTTTCTACTTATTTTGTTGCGGAGTTATTTTAAAATTATGATATCTCCTAAGATGTTGATTGAAATCAAGTGATGTCAAGGATAATTTTGTTTACATTTAAATACTTGTGATTAATAACATATTTATTTGGATAAGGATTAATATTATGTTGATAAAACTCCTTCGCAAATAATGAATTAATTTCTAAAATATTTGAAAGGTAGACATATGCTGTCGCGGACTTTTTTTTAGAACTTTTAAAGAGGAAAAATTCCTTAATAAATGATATTTACGTAACTTAAACCGTTTTTGCAGCGCACGCAACGGAAGCTTTCAAAAACGAATAATTTTCCCCGTTTTTGCAACATTTTTCATTTATGCTCCGCTCCTTTTGGTTGTAGCGTGATGTTATATAGCCTATAATATTTCTCAATAAATTGACTATCCAACTCCAAAAGAATTTTTCAATTCCATCCTGTAGTTCCTGAGATTAGCGCGTTCAAACAAACAAACAAACAAACTCATCAGCTTTATAATATTAGTATAGATATGTAGCCTATATCCAAAGAAACTTCGAGAATAGACCGCTCCATAGCGCGCTGAGCGACCTTAAATTTGTGGGCTGTCAGTGAATCTAAGCAATTTCAATTCCATAACAAACTAAAGACGGATCGTTGCACTAAGTAATATCCGACAATTAGGAAGATATAGGAACCGATATACCAACTATCCCTAATCACGGATGATGGAAAGGCAAGAGAGAAATGTTTAATCAGGCGGATACACTACAGTAACCTTCAAATTACCTTTAAAGATTCTGGATAGAAAGCCCAAAAAGGTAGCGAAGGATATAACCCTTCTTGAAGGTACAAAGCTTCAAAATGATGAAGGTCAAATGTAAAATTCAACCCTATTCAACACAGTTCACTATTACATAAGGTTCTTGACAACTTGAGTCTAGCAATAATAATTATGATTTGAATTTGGAACAACATTTTGACTTTACTTATGTTGGTTTTGGAACACCTCTAGACTTAATGTCACCTGTCAGTTTCATACAAACGAATGAATTTTGACTTTATTAATTCCTAATCTTGTACAACTGACAGGGGTCCGAAATGCATTCTCTCAGTAGCCAGAGTATAGTGAAGACGTTTTGTTAGACTTGATTTACAATATAATATTGTAACAAGTTTCATGTTATGAATGCCCATTAAAAGGCCGTTTTCTTCCAAGTAAATCAATATAATTACTATACCTTATTGAATATGAAACCTTTAGCTATAAAATGTTCCAGTAATAATTTGTGAATGTTTTAGCCGTTGCTCACAGTTTGGATTTTTGAAATGGGGCAGTAAGTAACCTTTTCCGTTATAGTTACAGAAAAACGGTTTCAGGAGACTATCCTTATTTTTATTTTTAAATTTTGACCTCCATTCACAGATATTGAAAAAAAAAAATGTACAGTCAGCAAGAAAATGGGCCATTTTCACAAAAACTTTTTTGATGCCAATCGATCCTGTTTCTAATAAGGATCAAAAATTTATATCCGACCAACTAAGGTTTTAGTACTAGAAAAGTCAGAAATCGCAAAAACCTTTCCCATACATTTTGTAGGAAATGAGACTCATACCGTGGGTTCCGTGTGGTGCCGGACGTAAAGAATAGCACTACCGCATTTCCTCCCTTGGGTGTCGTAAAAGGCGACTGAGGGACTTACTAGAGAATGGGCAGCAGCGTTCTCTATGCATTTTTACACCATACTGCGATCGCCAATTCGCCTGCCAAGCGTGGCGATTATGGCAAATCCCCCCCTTTTGGGGGAGGCCTAATACCAGCAGTGGACGTCTTTCGGCTGAAATGATGAATGATGAGCCTCATACTTACTTTTTTATGATAGATAGACTGGTCATTACAAAAACTAGAAGTAGCAAAACAAATTTCCTATAACTGTCTAAATGTTCTAAATATTGAAAGATTATTTTTTTCAAAATTACCGAAATCACAACTATCTAAATTCAGTTCTCAAAGTAAATAAACTTATAAGACATTATACTCCTTATAACACTAGCTATCTCACAGTGAAAATCCCGTCGGTCCAGCTGTTTCGGAAATTAGCCGGAACAAACAGACAGACAGACAAAACATTTGAAAATTGATTTTGTTTTATATACTTTTAAATACACGATTGATTAAGTTTTCTGGATAGAAAAAAAAAAAATACAAAGTTACCCCTTTTCGTAACGTTTAATCAATCTCATAGCTACAAAACCATTTTTTTTTTTTTTATATAAATGAAAAGTTAGAAGATTGTTCAGCACAATTCGCTGAGTTTGTCTTGATAAAATAATTATAATAATTACATGTTTAAATATTCTACCAAATGCGCGATTTCGCAAGCCTACGTTAGTCGGCTCGAGCCATAGAGATCAAAACTCCTTAAATGTTTACGGTATTTTTTTTTTCATTTAAGTATCTGTTTCAGCTACCAAATGCGCGAGGCAACCACTCGCAATTTCACGAGACTACTTTAATCAGCTCGAATCTTAGAGATGAAAGCGCCTTAAACGTTAACGGTTTTTTTTTTTTCATATAAGTACTGACTTACCTTACATAGATTTAGCTTACGCATCAAGGTCACAATAAAATTCGAGTATACCTCATAAAAATCGTTAAAACAGACAGAGAGCCTAAAGCCTCCTGAAATATGGCACCAATTCTACACGCGTCGTAAAAGCGAATTCGAAAATAAATTTTAATTAATGCAAATCCTATAACCCGAATTCGAAATGAACGGGTCATTCTCAAATGCTCCGAAATATTATTTATTGAGACTACATTTTAATTCTATTCGCTGTAAAAAAATGTATATTCCGTCCACCGAGAGAATGTTTTTCTGACATCTGTCAGTTGTACAAGATTTTACAAAAAACTTTATTAGTGCCAAACTAATAAAGTTTTTTGTAAAACACATATTCGTTTGTATGAAACTGACTGGTGTCAGAAAAGCATTTTTTCGGTGGACGAAATTTAAGCGCCTGCTACACGGTCGCCAACCGTGTCCCGATAGAGGTGACCTTGGTGGTTTACATCCGTGTAGATGGTGCTTTACGACATATTTACAAAACAGCTCTGCCGGTCGCCAATCAAAGTCACCTCTGTCGATAACGCGGTTGGCAACCGTGCAGCAGACGCTTAAATCATCATCATCACCATCCACAGCCCGACTTCACCCTCTGCTGGTCATATGCCTCTCTTTTATTGTGCCAATCCATATGCTCCTGTGCCAGTATCTTCCAGGTTTTTTGTTTTGCCTGTATCAGAGTGGCGTCTAAGGACTGGAAGACGAGATTTCGCTCGTCCAGCGGCGAGATGGAATGACGATATTTGTTACCATTGCGAGTAACATGATATAGTCAGGGAAAATTATGTTTAAGCATATTCACTACAAATTTAAACTATCCGTATAATGAAAACACAACTGTCATTCTTTGACAGTTTTATGGAATGGCTATAGCACAGCAAATTGACGTAGGGTGTCAAATTACTTAGATAATATTAATTCCCCTGACTGTACTATTCGCACCTAGTAGAAGACGTGTGTTCGCAGCTGCTCCACTCGTTAAAAAATAAAACTACAATACAATATAGCAGACCTGCAATTTACTTGGCAAACAAACTTCAATACCTCGTTTGACCCATTCATGGAAGGAGCTCCAAAAAACCTTTTCTAAGCGCACTTTACTACCCTCTAAAGAACAGCTAGAAAGTTTTATATTTATATTTTTTTGTATTATCCGCGGGGAAATTGCGTAACACTACAGTAGAAATGGCTTTCATTTTGACAGTTAAACAACATTCATTGCGTTATTTTCGTTGTTGAGCAGACACATTTTTCGAACGTATGAAGCAATGGATAAGCAATATCCTTCAAAATCATTCAGATTGTGATTGATAGTATGATAAACGCAATTAAGGCGCTGCAGAACACTTCATACAAGTCTTTTATAATAATTATTTTGTTTTACAGAAACTCTAAGTTTGTATTTTACGAATGTTAAAATGAAATAGAAAATATTTTGCGCCAACTGGGAACAACCCAATAAACGTCCAACGTCCATCTTGTTTTTTATTTCCTATTAAAGCCCTTGTGATGTGTATCCAAGCAAAAGCCAACCCTAATTCATAATAGGAAGGGATGTAATAAATCGAACCGGAGCGAAAAATATGCAGACTTGCGGATCTCAAAGCAGAGACTGTAATACCAGGCGGTCTTATTTGGATATCATCTAGGATAGAATCTATCTAGGTACGGAAGCACATAACAGATAGTTTCAGAAGGCCCGCTACATACGAAGGCACACACTTGCTTTACGAAAATCACCCCTACCGCTACCACATAAAGGCGCTATCAAATTGTTAAAACTGATGTGCGTTTGATGTACGACAATCTCAAACTGTCGCAAGATCGGTTTAGACTAAAAGAGAAAACTTTAGAGCACATTCTATCCTTACTTTACCATTTTTTTTGTATAGAGATAATAATGCTCTTGCTCTTGCTCTTGTTCTGGTTCTATGCTCGTTTGTTCTACTGAAGTCTTAATCCACTTTCAGAGTCAAATGAATGCCGGCCGCAACTGCGTTTGCACTCGCTGTACGTGAGTCTGTGTCTATGTGCGTGCTTTCTCGCTCGTTGTATGTTTTTATTTTTTTATATATAAATAGCTTCTCGCAGTTCAACCTAGGAGGTTGTCTACTACTTAAACAGACTTTCCTGTGATTTCTCAACAAATTGAGGCCTCCAGCCAGGGCATAAAACATAAAACTAAGCAACTACACTAAGGGTACACCCTGCAGGGTACCCGCCTCGGTTTAGGGCGTCGCTAGGGGAGGACAGCAAGGGGCGGGCTGGATCGGATTATGAATCTTTAGGGACGAATTTAAAGCAACAGGCTCAGCGGCACGGGCTGGCTCGAGCAAGGGTCGGCGGGCGGGGATGGACGGAGACTTCGCGACGGGCTTCGCCGGCAAGGACGATAGAACAGATGTCGGGAGATGTGCTTTTTATCAGTGCTTGTGGAGGGTCTACTCTCCTGGAGGAGAGTGATAGCGACATCGGGAATGGTGAGAGTATGCCTCGGTCGGCGAATCATACTAATGCGAGAAGGAGTGTAACTGGCGGCAGTCGCAATCGGGGGATTGCGGTGCTTAATAGCAGAGTCAAAGAAACGCGTGGAGAGGGGTTTCATGAACTGCTGAATGGTGGGCATTTTGAGATCTATGTGTAGATACAAATTGCGTACCTAGAAGGGGGAAATCGGTTCTGGAGAGTCTGCATCCTATGAATATAACGGGGTTTAGCGTGTGCGAAGACGATGCAAGCGTAGGTCATGTTGGGATGGATAACCGCGGTGTAGGTGCTCAATTTGCACTTAAGTGACAATTTGCTTCGCGCGGAGAATATGAAATGGAATCTACCGAGTGCGAAATGAAAGTGAGGTTCTGGTCGAGGATAACACCTAGGTATTTGGGTCGCTTCCCCCAAGGGATCGGCTTTCCGTACATGGTGATCGGACTCGGGCTCGTTGTATGGAGCTGACCTTTTATACTTATCTATTTTGTGTCGAAACTATGAAAGGTACGTTAACGAGTCTCCTAAGTTGGTGATTTAGATTTTGAATATTCAGACGTCTGATCTATTCGCCCGAGTTTAGACTGATTTGATTTGGCTGTTCCAAATTGGCAGTTGTGCTGTATTGTGTTTCATAGTGAGAATAAAGTTTATGTCGACTTTGTTCGGTTGTAATTGTGCATTTGACGTTGTTTGTCTCGTGTGGTTTAATGAGTATGTGGGAGTTTTTATTACTTCCTAGCTTTTTCCCGCGGCTCCGCCCACGTGGATGTCGGGAAAGCCTGAGGGCTATGTATAAATTAATTATAGAATTATCACTACAATTTGCATATTTGTAAGGTTTTTCAGATACAATTGTGTGGAGAGTGTTAGAGCTTTGTAGTACACAGAATTGTAAAATTTACTTAACTTGTAAATTGTAATTGTAAAGTTTTGTGGTTTAGGGCCCGGGATTATTTGGTTGCATGAGGATATAACATGAGTTTTCTCTAGTGATTACTGTTGAGTAAATAAACACTGTTATACATGTTGACGCTAAAGAAAGAGAACCATGTAATACAAATCGATTGTATGTATCTTTCGCTCACTTTGATAATCCCAAGTAAAGCGAATTTGGAGTAAATCGATGTTCGGTATAGCATGCCACTCAGATGTTCACGAACCGAATCCATAAGTAGATATATTTTTATACGAAAAAGCCAAGTGCGTGTCGGACCACGCACATTGCAGGGTCCCGTAGTTGGGAATTTGGGATGAATGTATCCCAAGAACAAACTTAACACTGTAGTTGAAAAACCAGTTCTCCCACACATTCCAACTGCAAATGTAAATTTGTACGCACAATATTGAGAGATTTACCATGTTATATTAAGACCATAGACTTTTTATAGGTTTTCCTGTAATCTGTTTTCTGTATTTATATTTTTTTATTTACACTCATTAGTTTCGGAGATAAAGGGAATGGTAAATTTTCATCTATTTTCTTAAATAACATTATAGGAAATTATTTTAAAATGATTCTAAATTCATTTATTTACGTTACTCGTCTGTATTTGGGTCACAGAAGTTCATATGTGTACCAAATTTCAATTTAATCAGTCCAGTAGATTAGGAAAAAAATTACTGTGACAGACTGGACATACAAAAAGACAGATAGATACACGAGTGATCCTATAAGGGTTTCGTTTTTTCCTTTTGTAGGTACGGAACCCTAAAAACAAAACAATACCGAGGCCATAGACAATTCCTCAGCGATATCTTTCGATAAGCCCAGAATATGGTTGTTCGGGAATGCTGACAAAAAAATGAGTTCTTACAAAGTCTCGATTCAATTTCTGTATTCATTGGTGCAAAAATTTCTTATTCCGATCCTCGTATCGGAAACTTCTCGGTAGATACGAAGTTGTATTTTTACAAGAGTTTTAACGGACGCTTAGAATTGAACGTTTGTTGAATATTTCTAGGTCGTTTCCTTTGCTGATTTGTTGAAATATTGGAAATTGCTGAAGAGACATTTCGAGGGGCTTCTTTTCTTGGATTTAGTATCCTCTTATAAGATTTTGGAGCTCTATTTGGTTGAAGGAATTGAAGGTATTTCATTAAAAGTTTAACAATTGGATTACTGGTAAGGTAACTCATGTTTCATGGTACAAAGTAAATTGTAACCTAGATATATGTGATTCATTTACTGATCATTATTTCATTTTGTTTCTCACATTATCCCTTAAATGCATGGGGTCCCAAAAATGAATCAATAACTTTTCGAAGTGCTATCCGAAAATAATATTGAGTTTGACAGATAAGCTTTATGGTATGAATTCCTTTACTCCTTACATATAAAAAAAGAACTAAAATAGTGACATGGGACGTCACTAATTGTTGCGGCACGTCATTTTACCGTTCCGCGCGCTTTTTTAGAATTGGTCTGATTTTACGATACTTGAGCTGCGTTATTATACGGAGATATTTCGTGATTCCGTGCAACAAAAAATATTTTCTAAAGGTGAGACTATTATTTATCTTATTTCCTTTGCTATTTTCAATATTTTGTAACTGGTATGTGAAGAGGAAGCTTATTTTGTTTTGATGCAAAAATGGGACAACATGCACTAATGGTATAAATTACGACTTTTATTTAGTATTACATATATTCCTGTTTTGTTGGTTTTGCTTTGGTTGTGATATGCATGCGGTTGCTTATTTTGTTGTAGAAATGGCACAAAATAATCACAAAGATAGTGACATCGAATTTTGGTTGAGGCAGCTTGAAGATGGCGCCGTTTCCGAAGACGATTTCGAGTGAGATGGCGATGATCTTGATTTTTATCCTACCCAACAAGATTTGTTAGATGCTTTGGAAAATGATGTTGACGTTGACGGTGAGACTATTGATAATAATCAGAACGAAATAATTTCCGATCCTCCTTTGGTTGTTGGAGATGCTCTTCCCTCAAACAGCACTACGACACCAGTACCATTATTAGATATTCAGAGGTTGATATGGAAAAATCAGTCTATGACGCTCAATGAAAATCTTACAACATTTCGTGGATCTGATGATTATCCTGAATGTTTGATGAATCTTCAGACACCATTCCAGTTCTTTTCATATTTTTTTACTGAAGAATTTTTAGCACATATAATAAGTGAAACAAACAAATATGCCGTACAAAAGAAGCCTGATCGACCTGAAGTTATAACATTAGGAGAACTTAGGAAGTATTTGGGAATCTTGATTTATATGAGTATCTACCACTATCCGAGTGTACGTGGGTACTGGGCGAACAAGCATGGGTTTGAGGCAATAATAAAAGCGATGCCAGTCAATAAATTTGAAAAAATAAGACGTATCCTCCACTTCAACGACAATAATAATCATTTACCAACAGATCATCCCCAGCATGATCGACTTCACAAGCTACGCCCAATAATTGACCATCTCAATGAAAAATTCTCCAGCATTCCACTTAGTCAACGTTTGTCCATTGATGAACAGATGTGTGCCACCAAGATAGGCCATTTTTTGAAACAGTACTTGCCTAACAAACCCCATAAATGGGGCTTCAAATTATTTGTACTTTGTTCACTGACAGGTTTTGCTTATCGCTTTCTTATTTACGCTGGCAAAGAAAAAGATGATCGTTTGCCTAATGAGCCCGATATAGGAGTTGTGTCACAGACAGTAATAAAACTTGCAAGAATAATTCCCAGACATGTCAATCATATTATATACCATGATAATTTCTATACCTCATTGCCCTTGATGTACTATTTCGCCAAACAAGGGATACAATGTATGGGAACTGTGCAAAGAAACCGCCTTGGCAAAAATTGCAAACTACCCTCAAAGCAGGATGTTATGAAAAGACAAGTGCCTAGGGGGTCATATGTGGAATATACTACACATGTTGACGGTGTCGACATTTCTTCTGTTAGCTGGAAAGATAATAAGCAGGTAGTACTGCTCTCGACCTACGTAGGAGCCGAGCCAATCCAGACTATCGAACGGTATGACAAATCCGAAAAGAAAAAGGTAACTATAGACTGCCCAAAAATCGTCAAAGAGTACAACGCCCACATGGGGGGCGTTGACCTCATGGATTCTTTTTTGGGCAGGTACAGGATAAAAGTTAAGACTAGGAAGTGGTACATGAGAATTTTTTACCACCTTTTAGACCTCACTATAATAAACTCTTGGGTCCTGTATAAGTCAGTGGAGACGAAAAAAGGATTGGAACCGAAAAAGCTCAAGAATCTGGGAGAGTTCAGGTCAGAGCTTGCTGACGTTTTGTGTACCTATGGCTCCACGAACCAGGCTACAAGAGGGCGTCCAAGCCACAGCAGCATCAACTCTATGGAACCAGAAATAAAAAGAAGAAAAGGGTGCCAAGTTTTACCAGCTTCTGACATCCGTTATGACAACGTTGGTCATAGCCAAATTAAAACAGACCAACGCATGAGGTGCATGAGACATGGCTGTAAATTACAGAGTTTCATCAAATGTATAAAATGTAATGTATTCCTTTGTGCAAAGAAAGGAAACGATTGTTTTAATTTATTCCACAAACCCTGAATTTTTTGTACCTATTTTGCATACTGTCCCAAAAATGACTCAACATTTTTTTTTAATTAAAAACCATAAAAATATTTATTATTTTTTTTTAAACTATTTTTCCCTCTTTTTACAGCTTCCAATGAATATAATCCAATTTTAAAATAAAATTTAAAAAAAATCATGCATTTAAGGGTTATTCTATTTTGATGAAGAAGAAATCAAAATCAAAATATTTTATTTCACATAAACCTACATGGGCACGTATTAAACGTTAGAAGCTAGGTGAATGGTTTCACTTGGTCATTTTCTATGGAGGAGAGCCAGCAAGAAACTCTACGGTTACTCTTTTAAAAATAATTGGCTTTACAATATTATCCTGGCCTGGCCTTTCAACAAGTACCAGGTACTTAAAAAAATAGAAAGTTGACAACAAATCTACAGTCTACTAGGCCTAAAACGTTCTCACATATTTCTAAGGGACTATCGACGTCCCATTTTATAGATCGCGTGGATTGCTCTCTTTTTTGAATAAAAATTGTACCTACGTTAGCTGCCGATCCCCACAGCAGAAAGCCATTAGACATAATACTGTGGAAATAAGCAAAGTATACTAACCTAGCTGTGGCTATATCAGTCAACTGCCTTATTTTCCTTGCTGCATATACAACTGAACTTAATCTATTTGAAAGAACTCTACTGTGGGCACCTCATTGCAATTTCGAATCTAAAGTAATTCCTAGAAATACAGTTTCCATAATAGCATCTAGTTTCTTGCCATCAAGTTTTAAATTTAGACTCACTTATGGTACATAAGAATTTAATGAGGACTTAAGACATAGTTTTGTTCGCATTAAGTATAAAATTATTAGCTGCGAACCATTTCAAAAGAACAGCCAGACTAAAAACACAGACAGAAAACCACAGACAGAAATCCTTATCTTTCTATCTATTTTTTAAATAAGAGAAGTGTCATCAGCAAACAGAATTTTGTCCGGTAAGTTAGCCATCATATAAGGAAGGTTACTAATATAAACTAGAAAAGGGCCAATAATTGAACCTTGAGGAACAACCATCTTAACTAGAAACCCCGAGGACGTCGTTACGTCAACGTTTACTTTTTGCTGCCTTTTTGATAGAAAGGAAAGAACAAAATCAGCAGCTTGTCCACGAATTCTGTAGTGGCGTAATTTACAGTGTATTGTGGTCATCGCAGTCAAATGCTTTTGAGAGGTCGCAGAAAATGCCAATGGCATCCTGGGATTTCTCCCAGGATTTCAAAATGTGACTGATGAGTTTTACTCCTGCGTCAATTGTCGACCTACCTTTCGTGAAATCAAAATGGCGAGAATGTAAAATGGTCTAGCATGATTTTTTTCATATATTTTACTCAATGCTAGTAGCACAGATATCGGTCTATACTTAGAAGGATCACTCTTACTACCCATTTAAAAAAAATTGCTACTACTTTATTATGTCTATTAAATCAGGAAACGTATCGCTGTCCAAATATTCCTGTTAGGATAAGGGCAATTGTGTCAATGATATCTCCGAGAACCTTATCGGTAATCTCCCATAAGTCTTCAGTGTTTTACATGTTAAAGAGTTTTGAATGCTTTTTCATTGCGACAATAGAAATGGGCTTGAATTCAAAACTTGAAATGTCCTAACTGAAGTTTTCTTTGAGAAGAGATTCAGCGAACACAGATGATGAGGGCTGAGATTTCGTAGCCTTTATTGGTATGTTGGTCAAGAAATTTTCTAGTGTCTCAGCAACTTCAAACTTTACTGAAATGGTATTATTGGGAATTTTTAAAGACAACTCATTCTTATCTCGCGGGTTTGTGTTTCCTATTTCTTTGTTAATTACCTGCCACACAGCTTTTATTTTATTATTAGAAATTATCATTTTGTTACTTATTAATTTAGATTTAGCTTCAGCGCAGAGTCTTTTGAATATCTTTCTTCCTGACATAATTATGAAGGGCTTGATCAGAAGTCAATGATTTTTCATGGTACAATTTATATAAAAAATATCTTAGCTTTTTCTAATGCAAACAGTGGCCCATTCATTAAATTTTGGTTTAGTGTTGATGGTCACGCTTTGTTGAACTCTTTGCATACTGTAGAAAATAATGTACCGTAGTTTATATTGGGGTCTTGTGAATCGAAACTAGCTGTTGAAAGATTGCTAAGAAGATTATTATGAAACATTTAAAAAAAAATTGTGGGTGGTTTTAATTGAATAGTTTTAACTAAGTATGAATGAAAATCGTCTGAAAATCTGAGTCAAATAATACAAGTCGACCAGTATGGTCAGACCTGACGCCAGTAATTAAGGACGATTCTCTTATTTTACAATAAGTAAATACATTGTCTATGCATGAAGCTGAGGTTGCTGTTAATCTAGTCGCTTCATTAAATAAACATTTTAAATTGAATGATTTAAACAACGATTTAAGCTGACATTTATAATAGAATAAAAAAATGTGCGCTTGCCCCGAACTACTGCTTGCAGATAAGGATATGAGGATATTGAAGATTTTATTTTGATAAAAAGAGTAAGCCTAAACAAAGCCAGTCAAGCCAAAGAATACAATCTCATATTTTTTAAGCAAAGGACCATACTGCACACTAAAGAGTTTTAACATAAAAAAAAATCAGTCTTGAAAATGAGAAACATCCATGTATTCGATACAGTCAAAGAATCTTTTGGAATTCAGTTTAGCATTCTATCTATGATGACAGAAACTAGAGATCACGCTTTGAATATTGATGTTTTGCTTTGAGATGAATCGAATTTTCATTCCCATTTGGGATTGAAAAGGAATCTTAGTCCTGTCAGTTTTTATATGTATGTTGCTTGTCAGGTATTGCAAGTTCTAAAAAGATAGCGAAAATAGATTTGGATGTTCTAGTCAAAGTGAAACTTGAAGCATTCAAATAGTATATGCTGAGCATGATGAATTTATGGAAGACTAGCTGCTGCCTGTGGCTTCACCCGCATGGCTTTTTCTAAAATAAAAGTAACTTAAGTTACTCCTTATAATATCAGCTATCTGCCAATGATAGTCATGTCAAAATCAGTCCCGCCAATTCGGAGATTAGACAGAGCAAACAGACAGATAAAAAGACAAAAATTAATATTAATAATAATATATTTAGCAAAAAGAAGAAATACCGCATGTTACGTTATTATTACATTTGTGCTTAATTTTTGTGAATAATGACCCCGATGACAAGAAAATCCAATATGTTATCGGTACATCCATTCGTCTGCTGAAATTATTTTACAAAATTGAAAAAATTGTTTTGTTGTTCTAAGTACCGTATAAACTTTCATAAGCATTTATTAAAAACCTGTTATTTTGGCAATATAAAGAGACACTTTTTTTATATATTTTTTTATTTTATTTATTTGTATAGATATTAACCTAGTTATAAGAATGTATTTGTACATAATTATGTATTTTATATTTGATTTGATTTCAATGACATTCGTATGTATTCAAATTTTATTGTGTGATTTTTATATAAATTTCATGTTTAAGAGAGAGGGGAGAGAGAGAGGGAAGGATTATATGAGTATGATTAGATTTTCCAGAAGGCTGGCCTATTTCTTGCCCAAAGCATCGCCATACATGTGGTAATGTTGCCAGCCTTTTGGACACTTTTCCTGTTGAAACGATGTGGACGAATTTTTTGATGCCCATTGATTCTTTCCCTTTCCGTTTTTATACAGGATAAGTTTTTTTCGAAGAACAGACGAAATTTAAGTCCGTCTCACGAAAGGAGTTCCGCGGCAACAAGTGGAACTAATTATATACAGTATAAGTTTTTAACCATTGCGCAAATTTTTTTTGGTGGTTCAGTATCAGTAATAGAACACATTTCCAGTATTTGTTCAATACTTTTTTTTTGGTCCACATGAAATCAGAAAAATATGGATACAATCTATTAGTAATAATATCAATGGGCGAGCGCACAGCTGACAGGTATCTACTACTGCGTTCCGCTTCACTGACCGCGCCGCCGGTGTGTTGCGTAACTTTTCCTGTATAAATATCCTAAAAAATAGATACATACATAAATATATAATTACTAATCCTAATACAAATAAACACGGAATAAAGTTATACTAGGTATAAACATAAAAAAATGTACGGTTATACCGTAGTTATTCCTAGGATAACTTTATTCCGTGTTTATTTGTAAGGCTATAAATATATAAGCAACGAAAATAATTTAAGACTGTAGATAATTACAGTTACGAGAACAAGATCACAACGATAAATAATGTTCCTTCACGATTCTCTTAAACACAAGTAACGATTGAGCGTGTACCCACAATCTAACTCACTTTCATAACTACACTTCCATTACCCTTATAGATTTCAGCACTATCCATTAGCCATATGATACCATATACTGTAAGAGTACAATGTTTGATTTTCATCTCATCGGGACCACCATCTCACCTTATTGTGGGGGAGCAACGATATGGATTTCATTTGAGTAATCTTTGCTTAGGAAATGTGTAGATTTTTGTATCAAAGACATATCATATATAACGAAATAAAACCGAAGTAACGAAGTCAAACCTGTATATTGAATATTTTTGAAAATAAGAAATTGCTACGAGGCATGGGAACGAGTCTGATGCCGAAAATATAGTTTTCGTTTTTTTTTTCCTTTTGTTTGGTTCGAAAACGGCTGAACAGGGCCTCAAGTCTGCTATTACAATAGTGTCAGAATGGTCTCGCCATTGTGAGTATTTGACAGTGTTTGTATGGCAAATCTGTAAAAAACTCACAATGAAGAGACTATTGCAACGTTTGTACATTAGTAGACTTGGCCCCCAGATTTGAATGATATTTGGCACACATATAGTTTATAACCTGAATATATAAACTGTTTCTATTATAGGGTACTTTTAATCTTCGTAGTATTTTCCCGTGAATATTTTCTGACATTCACGCGGGCAAAAGCTAGTTAACAATATTATTATAGATTTCAGCAGGCTTAGTACCGTTTTGTCGACGAAAGAGTAGACAAAAATGACGTTCCGTGTAGACAGTATGACGGCGACAAAGTAGAAAGAGTCAACTGTACTTCAGGTGTAAAAACAGTACTGTCTCCTTTTTTTTTTCATTTCTTTTGCTTATGTCTCGAAAATAGTGCATCCTATCGCAAAATTAATGTTAATTTAGACTCCCTTTGTACAAATCCATAAACCCCTAAAACTCAACATGTAAGTAATAATTTCTCATATTTTTCTTACAACAAGTGAATAATTCCTTATAAAACACGTCGAGGCAGGCCTGCACGCATCTGGCTCCAAAAAAAATCACGGGGTAGGACAAACAACTACCAATTTGTGAAGCAAAAAAAAAAAACATTATTTTGTAGATACTGATACCGTATACTTTGTGGCCGTCGAGTAGAAAGTTTTCTAGTCTTTCGCATAACGATTACAAAATCAACTTGTCTTGACTACCTTAGACAACTGTTCATTTTCAGTGTAATTTTGACAGTTTGGGAAATCTTCTGAAATAGTCTACGTTTAAAAGGACCTTGACAAAGATCGTAGACAAAATTACAGATTTTAGAAGGATTTCTACGGCGCGATGTCAAAAATGGAGTAACGAAATGACACTTTGTATAGAAAGAGCTGTGTCTTGTCTTCGTAGACATAGAAAGCGTCATGCTAAGCTTGCTGGTATCTAATATTTATGTTACGTACTAAGTTAGATTTCAGGTAGAAGTATATATTCAAGTCAATGTAGAAATAGATGTGGGATGTGTGATGTTAGTTACGACCTCTGACTTATCCATTGTGCCTTAACCGTTGGGCTATTTATTGCTGCTTAAAATTGCATCAATCTTATAATCTTTAATATTTCGGGTTCACTAGAAAATTTACTACTATAAGCCGAATTTTTCGTGGGTAACAGTCCCATGGTCCTAACTAGAAATAAAGCAAATCATTAAAAAAAAAAAGAATAACTGTCTGCAAAAACACGTAACTGACAAGAGAACAACAAGCATTATAGTCTATTAAACTTTGTTTTCTGTAAGGTATTGCAGGCGGGGACAAACCAATTACATTAAATATAGTGTATTAAGTTCTTTTGTTTAACTCCTGCGATATCTTACCAAAAACAAAGTTCAATAGATCATAATGCTTGTTTTTCTCTTTTCAGTTGTTTGTTTTGCAGTCGGTATTTTTTTTAAATAATTTGCTTTATTGCAAGTTTTTTGTTTAATTGTGTATTTAGAACTGACTCATTACCACTTATTGTTGTAATATTATATATTCAATATTTAAAAAAATACCTTCTCCTCCCTTTTTCGTATTTGCAAATGCAATATATAAAATATTATATAGCCTATGTCAATCACACAAGAATTATTAAGATGAATCTAACGATACCTTATATTATGTCAAAACTCATCAAGCCGTTTAAGCTACAGAGCGTGACAGAGAAATAGACATACATACATGGATACTCTCGAAAAACATTACCCTCCTTCTTAGAAAAAAACACAAACATCATCACTTTTTTTTTCATCATCGCTTTTAGCGATAAGACTGCCCATTGTGACACCCTATGTAACAGTTCTACATTTATATTTGTAATTTTTATGGTGTTCATAATAAAGAGTATTCTATTCTATTCTAAGAATCACTGATTACATAGCTACCTATCACTTGACGACGTAGACGAGACGTTTGAATGTCTAATGTCAAAAATTTGCACAAAAGAATGACAGAACTTGTCACAACTCTTGCCACAATTCTTGTCAGCATTTATTTGTAGGTAAAGAAGTTCCGAACAGTATGACTTTGACAGTAATTACATACAACTTTTCTTAACAAGCAACAACCTAGAATCATGTAACAAGAATAGATGACATATTAAAATAAAATAAATTAAAATTGTTCTATTAAAAACTAACAAGGTTATTTGACAAATTACCACTGAAGTTTGTGAGTTGGCGAAAGTTTCGAAGTGATAGCGACAAGAATAATTAAAGTTTAATTTAGTGAAAAATTTCCTAGAATCTTTGTATGTTCCTTTTGCTTTCGAGGAACAAAGTTTGGAGTGGTATTAAGAGAAGTTGAAGTTCCCGGTATAGTCTACGCTTTTGATCACAAGAAGTTAAACCGTGATTATATTAAAACCAATTCCTAGAAACAGAGCTATATGACATTACATTTAAACGTTTTTGGGGATCCTTTCAGGGAAGATAATTTAATTTAGGTACAGCCTAATGTAATTAATTTCCAAGCAAATTGACACCCTACGTCAAATTGCCATATCATACCAGGGTTGGCATAAAACAATAAAGTTGTTTTAAAACACGTATTTTAAACAATGTTTAAAACAGATTGAAATAAAACAATGTTTTTTATTAAGTGATTAAATCGCAGCTTAAAACAAGTTTCAAACAATTTTTTAAACATATAGAAAAAAACATGGATTTAAATCAAATTTTAATAGCGTATAAATGGAAATAAATAAAAGTTTTGTGTTTAGGACTTGAAATTGCTCGAAAAGTAATGAAAAAGGTTATCGGTTAAAATTTGATATCGGAATGAAAGTCTATTCATACACTTCATAGTCAGTCGAAATAAAGTAATTCCCCGCAATTATTTTGGGGACTTCCCTTATTTAAATATACTTTTATGTAAGGGTTTTCCTCGTCTAAGAATGAACATCGGAATTAGCAAATCGGAACGTACAGGGTGTATGTACGTAAATAGTTCAATGGTGCCGATTCTCTTGTCAAAAAATTTAATTTATTCCTGTCAAACGATGATTTCCTATTCTGAAATCGACTAAAGTGTATATTTTAGTTTGACATCACTAACATGGCACTGAATTATTAGTTTAGTGAAAATGGCAATTGCTCTATTCTGAATTAGACTTATTTCACCTAAAATTTAGATTTTCTCCCTAAATCTGACAATTTTTAATCGCGATTAAAAATGTGTGAAAAAACAGTACTGTATCTTTATTTTTCTTTTCTTTGACTTATATCTCGAAAATGGTGTGTCCTTTCGCAAAAACATTGAAAATTTTACCCTTCATAAAATCCATAAACCCCTAAAACTCAACATGTAGGTAATTTTTTTTTTCATATTTTCCATACAAAAAGTGAAAAATAGAGCAAATAAGTACCACGTTGCGAAGCCAAAAGAAAAAATATAATAAAAAAAATACCTCGTGAAGTCGCGATTGTCAAATTCAATTTTAGTTGTGTCAAAATTATTTTGAAATTTGATTTGAGATATTTTTGCAGAATAGCTTAAAGATTTTCATAGCCAAAAGTAAGGAATTTTAGTGGTAGTTAAGTTCGTTTAGTTCGGTGTACAAGAGAATCGGCACCAGTATCTGTGTTATATACAAATAATAAAATACTTTGTACAAAAAAAAAAAAAAAAAAAACCAACCGGCTTCAACCAAAATTTAAGTAATTTTTCTTATATTTTTTTTTTCTTTTTTGTAAAAAGTTTTCTTTTTTTTTCACTTTTTAGTTGTGGTATCTACCCCACACCAATTCGTAGACCACAACAATGACAGGAAATCTTATAAAAATAACTATGTATCAAATTCCAATACCGGTTTTTACACCGACCGAATTATAAAAATTTGTAACGGACCCAATAGATACCATTCCTTACCACTAACCAACCTTTCAGTAAACATGAAAAAGGTAATATGAAGAAAGATATAAAAGGAAATTTATGTACATATTTTATTTTACGGTAGAATAAGTAACCATAAAGGCAATAAGTTTGTTTAGACAAGTTTTACCTTCAAGGACTAGATAAACTATAAAACTAAAAGAAGCTATAAACAAGGTATACATATATACGCATAGAGAGATAATAACATAACTTCACGCCAACTTTCTTTTCTTTCTAATTAATGCACCTGTCCCAATGATATTATATTAACATATATGATATACACTCACAAAACAACCGAAAAAAGTGTTCCGCGCAGCAGCGGCAGTACACATATCCACTTTTCATTCATTTTACATTTCACTTCAAGTAAAAATGATAGAAAAGAGATGGCTTGATAAAAACAACAAGAAAAAAAGAGATAGCTTTTGCGTATTACTCGTGGCGATGAGTCAAAAATGTCCTAATAAATGTCAAAAATGTCCTAATTGGAACGTATTGAGTATAGGCTGCGACACGCATGGCGATGCGTGTCGCAGACTAAACTCACTACGTTCCAATTAGGACATTTTTGAGTCTTCACGATTGCGCGCTCATAACATATCTATTTAATATAATATCATTGACCTGTCCAGTCAGTGCCCGCATTTGTCAGTAATCGTGTAGCTCAACTCAGAACAAGGAGCTCAACGATTCGGCGAACAATACCAAAGAAAGGACATTTAACAAGGCTGTATAAATTACTCAAACTGCCAGACTAGGATAAAAACTAACTAAGAAAAAACATAATATAAAAAAAAATGAGCCACATAGTCTTCACATTCACAATAACTAAAATAATATAATACTTTACAACGTAAATGTTCAGGTTCATGGAGACTTCAATGTACCTTATTATTAGTAGACATATAATTAGTACCGTACCTGGTATGTTCAAACAATAGTGCTGGTTTGAAAGGGGCTGTCAGCGAATTTGTGGTACAAATATCTTCATTCAGTTTAGTGTGAACATCATGAGAATTTTCGGCGTGAATTGTATTACTGAGTATATTCGTATGCAGCTCTCGTTGGTATTTTATTTGTCCTAAAATAAATTTAAAATTTTCATGATTATTACCTAGTCTTCGCAGAAAAATTACATGCACACATTATACTACCGTGAAATTGTCAAGACTTAGGTGAAAAATAAAAATATATGAGTGAATTAATGTTTTCATCTTTTATGGAACAGATACATATAAAATTTTGTCGCAAGAAAAAAATAAAGAAGTTACCTCTAATTTCCACACATTTTCAATTTATACTAAATATGGTAATGACTAATAGGTAGAAATCTAATAATTCGCGGAACCACGCGAGGCACAATGGCTTTTTAATTGTCTCTGTAATTAAAAAGCAGGAGAGAGGTTAGTACAAGACAAAAAAATATATATTATCAACATAATACCTTTATATTCTTGTGTTGTAGGGATCAAAAACCGGCCAAGTGCGTTTCGGACTACGCATAATAGTTCTATAGAGGTTTGAGGAACAGAGGGTATATAGTTCACTCATCCTCCATAGAAAAGGGTGGTCTAGTGGGCTACTGCCCAACGGTTGATGTCGGGATGTTGTATATATGCTAGTCGCGCGGTAAACTCTGATTGCGCGATGCAGGATTTGTGTGACGTCAGGTCTTTGATGCGTAGTTCAGTTCAGTTTAGTTGTGTGTATACTACTGCCGTGAATTTTTTCACTTAAGCAAAAACAGACATTAAGCTGGCGTGGGGGGGAACACTCGTCTCTAACAAAAATTAGCACTTGAAACCTTAGCATTACGCAAAAGGATTGCTGAAAAATGTATGTAAAAATATATATCACAGACTCGCAATATTTTTGAACGGACTATTTAATGATACCCCACACCTTGGGATAGACGAGAAAAAAAAAATATCATCCCCACTTTACGTTCAAGAAAGGAACGCTACAATTTTTTTTTTCAAGATTTTATTTGATCACTTTGTCGGCGTGATTAATGTGTATACCCATGCCAAATTACAGGTTTCTAGTACTAAGAATTCTAAACTTAGCCGCGGACAGACAGACAGACGGATATGGCGAAACTATTGTTAGCTACGGAACCCTAAAAATGTAGGTAATTAATGAATAAAACGTAGTTATTATCTATTCTTAGAACCCACAGTTTAATCCCCTAATTAACATTTTTATTGAAACAGAAGCGCCCGCCCTATTCCGGACCATGTTGACGTCAATACATAGACAATTCCCTTTAATATTTTATAACTTTCCAGACTTGACCTTTTGCCCGAAAAAGAACAACTTAAGAGACAGCGACCAAGTCCATCCTATTAGCAATTCAACAAGTCAAAATTCGTGACTTATTTAAAAGTCTGAGAGCAAAGCGAGCAACACCGCTCGTATTATTTATTTTCTTTGAGTTGGTTCAGACATGCGACTTGGAACATACACTTCAGAAACATGAAAGTGACGGGAGATTTGTATGAAAATCCTTACTTTATGTGGCAGGTTTTAGTTGTTGCAAAGAATAGACGAAAACCAAATGAAACTATGATGGATGAATGGCAAAATAATTATGGTAATTTGGCTAGAAAGGTTGTGAATACTGATATGACAGACACATACGATATAGAATTTTGTATGGAAGAAGAAGTCATGCTCTGCCGACCTCAAACAAAATTGAAACATGGGTAGGAGCTTGCTAACATTACTGACAGTTATCGACTTCATGCAACCCGCAGTGCAACCACAAACGGGTAGGAATGACGAAACCTGTTTTTGAATTTGTGGTTTTCATAATATCAACTCTAAAGGATTCCGTACCACAAATAAGTGCGTATCGGAACACGCACAATGAAGGGTTCCGTACTTGGAAAGAATTTATCCTAAGAACAAACTTTACATTGTAGGTGGTAAACATAATCTCCCATACATTCCAACTGCAAATGTAAGTTTGTACGCACAATATTGAGAGATTTACCATGTCATTTTAAGACCATAGACTTCTTATAGATTTTCCTGTAATCTATAAGTATAGAACTATTTCCTGTATTTTTTTCAAAAATTTAGGTTCAGTAGCTTCGGAGATAAGGGGGGGGGGGGGGATGGTCAAATTTCGTCTTATTTAAATTATAACTTTAAAACAATTTATTTTAAAATTATAAAAAAAATATATATTTGAGAACCTTACAGTAAGCCCTTTCATTTGATATGTCACACGGTACAGTTCGCAAAACATTTTTTTTTTAATTTTCGTGTTTGCCCCCCATACCTAACTGACCCCAATATTCTAAATTCATATATTTACGGTTCACGTCCGTGTTTGGATCACTCAAATTGATATGTGTACCAAATTTCAACTTAATCGGTCCATTAAATTCAGAGCAAATTGGCTGTGACAGACGGACAGACAGACAGACAGATAGACACACGAGTGATCCTATAAGGGTTCTGTTTTTTCCTTTTGAGGTACGGAGCCCTAAAAAGAAAACTGTCAGTCCGTCTTTCACAGCCAATGTGCTCCAAATCTAATGGACCGATTAAGTTGAAATTTGGTTCACACATCACTTTCTGTAACCCAAACACGGACGTGTTACGTAAATAAATAAATTTTAGATATGGAGGTCACTTTTGGGAGACGGCAAAGAAAATTAAAAACAAAAAGTTTTGGCACTGTACCGTGTGATAATATATCAAATGAAAGGGCTTACTGTAGGGATCTCAAGTATCTTGCCAGGGTTGCGGGTTTGTCCGAAGGGATACCGTGGCCCTGGCACACAGGCAACTGAAGGAACATGGGTGGGTTTTAGTCAGTAAAAGTCTGACACGCCCTCCCGCTCCGCCCAGAGCGGGAGAAGTTATTTGATGATTTCCCACCCAAAAAAAGGGTCTCAAGTAATTTTAAAGTTTTTAATAAATTTTAAATAAATATTTTTACAGTTATTTAAAATAATAGAAACGACAATTCATTTGAGATTTTGGGCAGGCGTGGAATTTACTTTGTGCACTTTATTTCATTACTAGTGCTCTTAAGACGGCAAAGCAAAACATCGTGGGGAAACCGGTATGTCCTAGAACCAGAAAAATGTGACGCACTGGGGCCGCTTGTCAAATTAAGCCTATTCTAGACGGATGTAATCCAGCGTAAAAACCAAGGTGACCTTGGTGGGACGCGGATGGAAACACGCGCCCGTAATCCAAGGACGTTGAAGGTCAAATCAAAATTTGGAGTACATCCTTCGTCTAGATGGATGGCAACGGGCAAGGTCACCTTTGTTGGGACCCTGGATTACATTCGTCTAGAATAGGCTTTACGGACCAATTTCTCTCACAGGGAGGATGCCGGGGTACCAGCAGTGAGAACATTATAGACTGATTATATAAACGAAAAGACAGTAGAAAGAAAGAGAAAGGAAGAAAGAAAAAGTATTTATTGTGACTCGCACAGGAAGATTACAAACTAAACACACAATTATAAAAGTATACAAAATTAAATTAAATAATAATAATAAAATAAAAAATAAAAACAGAGTCCTGTACGAGGCCAAAAGGCTCCTATCTCAGCATGATGCTGCGACATTTAAAAATAAATGCCGTAACGCTGGTATTCTGATAGGGCCCGCTGTGATATCACGGGCAGATACAGAAATACATAAGTCATCAATAAAATAGATATATGCATGTAAAGTATTAAAAAATAAAAATAAAATATTAATTTAATCCGCGCGTCAGTACCCGACGTAAACTCATTAATTGTCTGTGCCTTAAGTGTCTGTGGCACTAGTAGCAGAGTAAGATTGTATTGCCTAAATCTACTTAGTGTATGTGTCGTTCAAATATTTTAATCCTAGACAAGCTTCTACGCGCTTAAATACAGTACCAACTCAAGAGCTGACCTACACATTCAATATTATTATTCAAAATCCCACCTAAATTACCATTGTAATACCCATATAATATCACAATTCCGCCAATAAGAGCCCCGGATTTATAAGCAGAGGTTTGGGTAATCTAAAATCTTCGTAAGACTGCTCATATTTCGAACCATCCAATACGTGACCGATTTTGGGAGGCTTGTGAAAATTCAAGTGAGCGTGCATTAGGGGCTTTAGCGGCGCGTATGTTTATCGCTTGTAAATATAAAATTATCGATAATAGTATGAGGTTTAAGGGTATTTTTTATTTATTTATGTTGGACTGATGTTGTAATACCTAATAGATCTCAGAATTGTTTATTTTAATTTGCCATGTCTAGTTACTCCTTTATAAAGGCTTTTTTTCTTCTTGTCGGGTCGATGGTACGTTGTTTTTATATTCATCATCATCATCGTCATTTCAGCCGAAAGATGTCCACTGCTGGACCTAAGCCTCCCCCAATTGGGGGGTTTGCCATAATCGCCACGGTTGGCATGCGGGTTGGCGATCGCAGTATGGTGTTAAAAGTACATAGAGAATGCTGCTGCCCATTCACTAGTAAGTCCTTTAGTCGCCTTTTACGACACCGACGGGAATAAATGGGGTGGTGCTATTCTTTACGTCCGGCACCACACTGTACCTACGTTTTTATATTGTTTAAGCCCGATAGGTGGCTACGTTAAGAGACTTGAGATAGAGATTTGGCTGGACGCAGAGGCCCCTCTGCGTCCAGCTTGTGGCTAAGTAATAACAGCCACCCGGGTCGATTGATCCGGTTAATCGATCGATTAAGCTACGCTTGCCGCGCTTGGTCCGTGGATGGGTGACCATCTTTAGATACTAAGACCCTTCTGTGTCTCGGAAAGCACGTTAAGCCGTTGGTTAAAAAAAAAACCTTCCTTAACTGGAAGATTTAAAAAAAATTACAACAATATTGGTATCAAATAAAAGCTAGTAATGAGACAATACCAAATATATATATTAAAGTGAATAAAAAGCCTGAAAAAATCTTGTGTTTTATTTGTTTTTGCAGTAGGTTTTTTGTTTTTTTTTTTTTTAATAAGTTGCTTTTTATGTTTAGTCTTAAGAAAGACTAAAGTTGCTTAATAAGCCCTAACTTTACAGGATAACGTTGTACAGAAATATTAAATTAAAATCATTTTTTATTAAAACGGTAGCCTACAATTTTAAAGTGAAATTTTCTGCCTCCGGCTCCGACCAAAATCCTTGACGCAAAGGAAAACGTGTACCTACGAGTGAGCAATTATATTTAAATTTGTGAGTGTCTTGTCACAGAACATTGTGAGTTATTTATATACCCTAGCGACGAACCGGGTTATGAAAAAGTCGTAAACAGATTATTTTTATCAACCATTGTCATTAAAATTATTTTGAATTTAGGTTTTTTTTATTTTTATTTATTCTACTATGAGTTTGCTCTTGACTTTAGTCTAGGTCTGGATGACAGAGACAAGGTTTACGATGGAGTGAGCTTACCCAGAAGAAGCCTGTTCACTCTCACTTTGAATAGATTAGGGTTGTATGCGTTCGGAAACACAGACGCAGGCAGAGAGTTCCACTCCTTTGCTCTGCGCATTATAAAAGACGTTTGAAAACGCTTAGTGCGAGTTGGTGGAATATCAACTAGGTAGGGGTGGTAACTTGCAGTGCGTCTAGATGTCCGATGGTAGAAGGGGGCCGGTGGAATGAGGTCGTGGAGTTCATGGGCACACTCTCCGAAGTACAATCTGTAGAAGACCGACAAGCAGGCAACCTTGCGGCGATGAGCCAAGCTGTGAAGATTGGCATCCACCAGTTTTACGTCGCCAATGAGCCTCTTAGCTCTGCGTTCCACCGAGTCAAGCGCAGCAAGTTGGTACTTTGCTGAGCCATCCCAAAGGTGGCTGCAATACTCTATAGGTATCTTGGAATTTAGGTGGTTATTTTTCATTTGCGTGGTGGTTCAAATCATATCAAATCAAGTCAATTATTCAAATTAGGCTGAGAAACAGCAGTTTTCGAACATCAAAACGGTTAAGGCGCCTGTTACACGTAAAGTATTTACTGTGTTCCGCCAATAAATACTAATCTATCGTGGTATTTATTGAACGTGTCGTGTGTGGTATTCGTTGAATCGTACTGATGAATGTCAATATTTAAAAATGGATTTCTAGATTTCTTGATTCCGTATTGACGATCCTTCGGAATGTGATAAATATTGAACGTCTAATCTCGCGTCAGTATTTATCACGACAGTACTGTCAGTACGCATCACACCATTTTAATAGTTACTATACTCTATGCATCACATTAGCGATAGAAGCGGACGACATGTTTGATTCAACAGAGACGGAGGCGCCGTCGTTGCCTTCGTCCTCGCACCGCACCCTCTATATGGATCAAGAAGTTCTACAGGAGTTGATTTTAAATTTAGAAATACTGCCGGAGGTTTGGGACTGTTCGTCAAAAGATTACAAAAATGTAATAAAAAAAAGGAGAAGCACTGCAAAAACTACTGGAAATTTTCCAAAAAAAATAAAAGTGATGCCTGCGAAATGGATGATTAAAATCATCCATTTCGCCATATAGTTTCAATTCGGCCATTAAATTGAAATGGGTGTACCTTTCTCTTTGTAGGTACCAGTTTTTTGACCACCGTGTTCGTTAACTTTTTTTTTTAAACCAATTGCAAAAATAATAGCCACACAAGTTTTAATTTTTAGCTGTATGTCAATTTTAACGTGTATTCAGCAGGAAACCGGACTAAATACTGACGTAATAAATATTGAACGTGTGTCTGGTGTATTGATCCATCAATAAATACAGACGTCTATCAATAAATACTGAACTGACGAATCGCAGTAAATACTTTACGTGCAACAGGCGCCTAACAAGCTATGCCTGTGAAAAGCTGGATTTAAAACAAAATGCTGGTTGGAATTAAGATTCATCCTTTTATACATGCACTAAAACAGATACAAAACACCTGAGTTTCAGTTTGACATAAAAAAATATTGTCTGTATTTCGAACAATCTCCAACTTAGGTTTCCAAATTCGTAAATGCTCATCTCTGGTGTTTTCGGATTTTGTGTTAAACAGTTTTTTTTTTTTAGTCAAAGTCAAATCATTTATTTCAAATAGGCACATAAAAGGTACTTTTGAACGTCGAAATTTACAAAATAATTAATTGATTCTAGTTGCCCTTTCCAAAAGGTAGTTACGTATGGAGAAGAATGGGCAACAAATTCCATACTTACTCTTTTAAAATGTTAACAATATTTGTATACGTTAATTATTAATTATATGTGAAGACTTACCTAGAATAAAATTACTTTACCACAATAGGTAAAAAGAATGTAAAGTGAAGCAATGACAGACAAATTAATACTTACCACTTAACTTACCTTGAATAAAATCACTATATTCCAATAGGTAAAAATAATTAAAATTAAGCAATGACAGACAAACTAATTATGCGATAGATATGGTGCTCACATATTTACAAACATTGTAAAAGTAGATGAATTCCCTAAAGTTTTAACATTTAATAACCTATGTCAGTGTGTGAGTTAAAGTATATTAATCACATAAAATAAAATTAATATCATACAAATTGTAAATTATACAATTAAGTTAGCAACCAGTTTGATTTTGTCTAGATTCTAAATAAATTGTCCTATATCTTTGCCGTTTCATATACCTGCTATGCAAGTAATAAACACACTTAAATGACATTGAAAATATATTCTATAGCCATCTTAAATAATATATCAAAGTTTGCTCGACATCTAAAACTTTGCAAAATGACAAGAACCCAGTCCTGTTCTAATTTTAATAAACCTCTGAATTTCAAGCGTTCTCCATAAGCCTTCTTCGATTAATATGTATGAGGATAGGAACAACGTGATATGAGCAAGACAGGTTGTAAACTAGTGTACGTAGAATCTAACATCGAGTCGAGCGCTTGTGTCCTAAAATACTGCGCGGTTTGAATCTCTTAAATATTCGATAAGGGCTGATATTTGCTGTCTGGGATGGAGTAATAGACCAGGATTAGCTAAATTGATTTGAGCTATAACAGATTAGTAGAACTTTTCTGTAAAGTTCACTTTGAACACAGTCACAATTATTCAAAAGCGAAATCACTTGTTTTAAAATTATTCATCGCGGATTTGTGAATCCTCGAAACCATAGAATTTTGATGTGAGGCTTAGAAAATAACACTAAACAAGATTAGTAAGTCTTCCCTATACCTTTAGAAAAAGTTTATGAAGCAACCAACCTTGCAGGTTATGTGAAATATAATATTAAAAAATTTGAAGATTTTTTGACAAATACAGAAGATTCTTGAATAACTAGAGAGAGAGACAAGCTACTGTTCACTAGTACTTTTTACTTTAATACAGATAAATATCACACTATAGAACGTACAGAATGCGACACTCCTTTTCCATGTACAAAGTCGATTTTATACAGTCAATTTCAATATTACTTCCACTTCATCCGTCGTCAAATATGCGACACTGCATTTTCTGAATTGGCCTTCGTTCGGTTAATTTTTTGTCAAAATTGAGAATGTTTAAACATTCTCAATTTTGACAAAGGCTTTGAAAATTTTTTTGATCCTATCAAAGACGTCGTTCGTTATAGCTAATTGCAATCACAGGGCCAACAGTTCTGATTGGTCAGTAGGAGCTGTATTGAAGTAGGTTTCTCCATTATGCAGATGAATAGGTCCATTGATTGGTGTTTGAACTAAATTGAATTGGTGTGAAGTAATAGCATTATAAGATGAAATAAAATATGAAGAGATGGAAAATATACTGAACAAATCATAAAAATAAGAACGTAGTAATAAAACACACGGTGGGAAAGAATATTTAACATATCAAGCTTGTTCTCCACTTGTGCTTGGGTTAGAGGTGAACAAAATTTCACCAGTTATGAAAAATGAAATGAAGTCGATTATTGTCCAGTTATTTTTAAGTTCCATGTAAAAAGGGGCGAGTTTATTCATCTTATTTAAATAACAATAACCGTATGCAATTTTTTACTGTATTTTTTTTCCACAACGGGTTAGCTCTTGGCTTTAATCTCACCTGATGGTAAGTGATGATGAGGCCGAAGATGGAAGCGAGTTTCGCCCGTAATCCTCAACCACAGAGGAATTGGCTATCTTACATCTAACTGCCGAAACACAACAATGCTATTATCATCGTTGTTATGGCGACAGACTTAGATAAGATGGTGGTAGCTAGCCAGGCGCACTTAGAACAAGCCAACCAACCAAACCGAGCAGAAAATTTTGCCCCCCGCTGGGAATCGAACCCGGGACCTCTAGGTCTGAGACAGGTGGTCTTACCACTAGACCACAGAGGTGGTTATAATGCGGTTTAATGTCAGACAAATGAAATTTTAACTGCATCAGCATCGATGCTAAAATTCAAACATGCGTTGTTAATCTATCCAGCTCAAAATTCCATTACTCTTCATCAACCATTTCAAATAGAACTCGCCAAAAATAGATCAACTATACTGAACACGATTCTATGGCAAACTGCATATATTAAAGTGATGAGATTTGGCTCGAAAACGTCGAATAAGTCATATAATAAGATCTTCTGAGGCAAGTTCGCCAAGTTTCTGCGATTTTATTTGAGTTATGTTTTAGATTGCATATTTTGTGTTAGTTCCGTTTAAGTTATGTAGATACTTATTGCTTGTACATTTTTGAGCTGGTTTAATAACTTCGATGTAACAAATTTATGGGTTTCACGTTGAACTATAGAGGCGCAGTGTACTGACGGATGAATAAATTTTGTCTCATAAACACCCAGCCATTTCAGTGCGAATATGGTCCTTAAGCAAATGTCTCACTGTCCAAAGTCATTTATTCAAATTAGGGTGAGAATCAGCACTTTTCGAACGTCAAAATTACACGGGACAGTCTCCCAAAACGCCCACCCTTCACCACTTCCTAGTGCTTTAGCTGAGGAGAAGTAGTGGCGCAACAAGTTCCCCAGCAGTACCCAGCAGCAGCGATCAAAAGGTGACAATTGATGATATTATGATACTCGTACATAAAATCTAGGAGTGGGCGTTGCGACGACTAACCGTTTTCAAATACCGTTTTGTGTTCTGCGACGATGAAACCGTTTTACGTCCTGGGTTCAAACAGTCTTCGTTGCACAAACCAGTCTTCGAATTATTTAGTGCGATTTTATATTTTACGTCTATGAAAATACAGTCGAGAACGTAATGAGTTAACTATCTCGTCCGTCGCGTCGTCGTTTCGCGTTCGTTTACAAAACAGAAAGTGAACTTTATGTCAATGTAATATAGTCGATAATGTATTACCTTACCTACCAGTTGTCAACGCTGTCGTCAATGATGTGACGATCAATTCCTTTGAAGAAACTGCGACTATTTCACTCGATGAAAACGCAATTCTACGAGTATTTCATGTTGGATAAGTTTTGACGTCCGTCGTCCGTCTTCAAACCAGTTTTCGTCGTAGGGAAAACGGTTGCGTTTCGCCCGTCAAAAGTTCGACAACGACCCACCACTAATAAAATCCAAATAAGGCCGCCTTTACATTAGGACGTTAGCAGCGCGACAGTAGCGCGGCAGAAGCACAGTCTTTCACATAATAACAGCCGCGCGTTAGCAGCGCGGCTGTCGCGCCATAGTTTAGATCAGTGTGGCGCACTTCATTTCAAAAATTCGAATATAAATTCATATTTTTCGAAATCAGGAATAAACAATGCACATCATTCTTGCCAGTTATTCTTTTTTAGGGTTCTGTTGTGGTAATTGTTGCTTTTTGAGTCCCACAAAACAGGATGCATTTGAATTTCAATAATAAATCTTTCGGTATCAAACTCGCTCATTGTGTAGTCTATAATTACGTACGTTTGTAACACTGGCTCATCGCCGACTGAGCGCACGCGGTGGCCGCGGCGGCATCGGCAGCGCGCGACCGCCACGCTTCTGTTTAAACTATGAAATTCTGACAGCGCGACAGTCGCGCGTCAGCGTCGCGCTGCTAAAGTCGCCTAAATGTGAAAGCGCTCTTATAGTCGTCCAAAAGCAACCAATCACGATCAATCGAATCGAGTATGGATGGTGGAATCAGAAGTTTTCAAAACGAACGTGCTATGAATTTACTATGAAAACCGTGGGTTTCCTCAATATGTCTCACTTTGCTCTTCGGAACTGGTAATAATTTTATCTTTTCCTCATAGTAACTTGTTTGCGTATCTAAAATCAAGAAAGATTTTATTTGATGTTATATGGAGTTCAAGCATCGGTAGATGGAAAGATAATATGTTAGAGTTGATAAATCTAAGACCATTCCAGTTACTACTGTAAAGAATTCGAAATGGATTACCTCATAATCATCACACAATCTAATAAAATCCATACTAATATTACAAATGTGAAAGCAACTCTGTCTGTCTGTCTGGCTGTCTGTCTATCTGTCTGTCTGTCTGTCTGTATGTTACGTTTTCACGCCTAAACCGCTGAGCCGTTCGTCATGAAATTTGGCAGGGATATAGCCTGCGATATGGAGAAGGACATAGGCTACTTTTTACGCGATAACCGACATCTACGCGGGCGGAGCCGCGGGAAAAAGCTAGTTATAAATAAATAAAAAAGAAGTGTCTCTTTGTAATGTCAAAATAACAACTTACTAAATACATAATAATGAAAATATATATGGTATTTATAACATTTTTATTAAATTATTTTTTTCTGCCTGGCTGTTTGTTTGTTCCGGCTTATCTCCAAAAAGGTTGGACCGATTTTGACAGAACTTTTAATGGCAGATAACTGATATTATAACAAGTAACTAAGGCTACTTTTATTCTAAAAAAATTGCAGCAGCTTGTAGCTGTAAACATTATGAAAATGATTTTAATAACACACAATGATTTAGTTGAACATGAAGAAAATCTTTCTTCAAGTCGAACGTTTTTGTCCTCAAAATGGACCAAAAAAATATAAATAAACCAAGAAGATAAAAAAGGCTCCATCTTTTACGCAGATATGTAAAAATATTTCCATATCCATTCATAACAAACCACCTACAAATTTACAAATAGCTTTTGCCCGCGGCTTCGCCCGCGTTGATGTCGGAAAATATCCCACGGGAACGTACTACCGGACTTAAATGTACTCTATGTGTTAATTCAGATTATGATCTGTGTACCAAACATACAAATCCGTTGAGCCGTGTTTGCGCCAATCCGGAACATACATCCGGACAAACAGACAAACGGACAAAAATTCTTCATTACAATTTTTTTTATTACTAGCTTTACCCGGCCCGGCTTTGCACGGGTAGCACTAACATTTATCCTCTACCCTAATTACCCTACCTTAATCTACCTTACCTACCTAAATAAATAAAAACCCTACCTTACGAGTACCTACCGACCGACCGACCTATGTACCTACCCTACCCTTCCTACTTACTCTATCTAACCTACCCTTCCTATCTACCGACCTACCCTTCCTATCTACCTACCTACCTTACCCTACCTACCTACCTTACCCTACCTACCTACCTTACCCTAACTAACCTACCTTACCTACTTAGCTACCTACCCTACCATACCCTACCTACCTACCCTACCCTACCTAAATCCTTCCCGGGCGCTCCCGGGCGCATACAATATTGACATTATGACGTATGGTTTGTTTGAATTTAACAACTCCTTGCTGAACAAATGAACTTATAAAAATATATACTATAAAAAAAAAGAATTATCCAATATGGTGCATTCGTTCGTAAGTTATGCGCGTACATATATTTCGGCGATTCATTTTTATTCATACGAGTAGAGATATTCATACCTGGTACAAAAATAACACTGTGTCTAGTGTTTATTGAGTCAAACAAGTTGCTTGTGTTTCCAAGGACGACACAATGTCCTTTGTTAAATAAAAACAATTGCGATATGTTGGAACACCGTCGGCTTGATTTGTTTGTTTCACTCTGATATGTTAGCGTGTATCTGAGATTAGGTATGAATAAGACAAGCTATAAATGGGGGCTATAGGACTGTGGCAAATGAGAAGAAGAAAATGAGTTTTTGGAGTCATAAGTAGAGATGCAACCGATACTATTCGATTTATAAGTCCTAGTTGATATTGTCACTGAAAATCTGTTTTTTATGATTCCGTAGTAAACAAGGAACCCTTATAGTTTCGCCATGTCTGTCTGTCTGTCTCTCTGTCAGTCTGTTTTTCCACGGCTTAGCTCAGAGATCCTTAGCGTTAGAAAGCTATAATTTGGTACGAGTATACATATTAATCACGCCGACAAAGTGGTGAAATAAAATCTATAAATATATTTTTTTCAGTGTATATATAATATATAATATAATATATTTTTTTTTCTCGTCTATACCATGCTGTGGGGTACCTATGGTAGAAAGGGCATGCAGTATCGGAAGGTTCTCAATTCCGGAACTGAGTTCCAATACTGGAGATCTGATTCCGGAATTCCGGAACTGAATCCGGAACTGGTAACTTTTAAAGTTTGTTTCAAATCAAACAAGATTTATAATTATATCAGTCGTTTAATCATTTATAGTAACAAATTAAACATCTTTCTCCCTTATTACTCTAATTAAATATTTAAAACCGTAAAATCAACAAGGCTTATTTATCACACAATAGAAGTCTTTTCATCATTTTTAGTAACAAATTAAAAATCTTTCTCTCTTATTACTCTAATTAAACATGTGGAAAGTTCCAGACTAGTTGGTTGCGTTTATATAAAATAATAATCAAAATATCAAAAAATTATAAATATCGGAATTCCGATATTACTCCTCTCAATTCCGGAATTGAAATATCAGAAAAATTCTTAAGGAATTCCGGAATTACGAAATTCCTGAATTCCGTAATGCATGCCCTAGGTAGAATACATATGCTAATAATATATGCTAACTTTAGTTAGAGTCAAGTGTTCCCCCCCTTGTCAGCTGAATGGTTGTATTCGGATATGTGAAAAAATTCACAACAGTCGTATATATAATATAACGAAATTATAAGGAAAACTATCCCAGCTAAGTAGGCTTTTTAAGTTACCGAGTAATAGCCGACCAACTTACATTTACAGTTGAAAAAAAATGATGTTCTCCCATACATTCCGTATAGAAGAACATTTTTTTGAACTAATTATAGTTCAAAAAAATGTTCTTCTATACGGAATGTATGGGAGAACATCATTTTTTTGATAAAGTTTGGTCTCAGAATACATTTATACCATTTTTATTACATTATCGCGGTGCAGCGCAGCATGTCATCTCATTGCATCTCTTTCGAACGTCATCGTAAGAATTCCAATACCTAATTCACCTTCTTTCTCGTCACATAATACTTCACAATTCTCTATCATCTTGACCAATAACCACATAAAAGGGCAACTAGAATCAATTAACTATTTTTGTAAGTTTTGACGTTCAAAAGTGTCATAAATGTGCCTATTTGAAATAAATGATTTAACTTTGACTTGGACTTTAAACTTTTATGGATTTTACCGTTTGTGTAATCTTTTTATCATCGCCAAACATTTCGACGTATTTCATGAAAACAGCCAAGTATGAATAATTCTAATCTCTTTAAAACTTGAAGCCAGTTTCCCTTCGCTCTGTATCTTCATAGCTTGACTTATTAATACTTTAAAGCGAGAACTCAAGACAAATTGAGTTGGGAATGTAATCCGGCCGCTTTTAGTAGCAGGTAGCACATTAAGTCAGGATGCTGTATCTGGGACATGACTAATTACAAACTTTCGCTTTAGAGGATTAAGAGATGAACCTTGATATTTTATGTGTCGTTGTATTTCAATGCTATGAATGATACTTTAATTGAGTTCATTATTTTAAGCTATAGAACAGAAGTATATATTTGTTTGAAAATAATACAGTTATAAAAATCTGTTGTTATAGTTTTGTGGAAACCATGTACAGTGGCCAGCACATCAAGCTACACTATACTGTCAAATTTCTCCAAACGATTTTAAACTTTAAAATGTTGACGATTAAGTTCAAAATCGAACGAGGAAATTTGACAGTTTGTGGTCACTTGATGTGCTGGCCACCTTACATTCTTTCTGAAATAGCATGCTTTATTTAGTACATTTAAACAAATTACAAAAGCTTATTTACAATACATATTTCTTTTTTATTTAAAATGTGACAGCTAACACCTGTCAGTTTCCTCCAGTGAATTAATAATTCGACTATACCTACCTTTACTCGAAGAGCTTCGTCGTTTTTAGGGTTCTGTACCTCAAAAGGAAAAAACGGAACCCTTATAGGTTCACTCGTGTGTCTGTCTGTCTGTCTGTCCGTCTGTCACAGCCAATTCGCTCCGAATGTAATGGACCGATTAAGTTGAACCGTAAATAAATGAATTTAGAATATTGGGGTCAGTTTTGGGGGGCAAACAAGAAAATTAAAATAAAAAGTTTCGCAAACTGTACCATATCAAATGAAAGGGCTTACTGAGAGGGTCTCAAATGTATTTTTAATATAATTTTAAAATAAATTGTTTTGAAGTTATAAGTGAAAATACACGAAAATTTACCATTCCCCCCCTTATCTCCGAAATTACTGAACATAAAATTTTGAAAAAAAAAAATACAGAAAATAGTTCTATTATAGTTCTAGATTACAGGAAAATATATAAGAAGTCTATGGTCTTAAAATAACATGGTAAATCTCTCGATATTGTGCGTACAAACTTACATTTGCAGTTGGAATGTATGGGAGATTATGTTTACCAACTACAATGTTAAGTTTGTTCTTAGGATAAATTCTTTCCAAGTACGGAATCCTTCATTGTGCGTGTTCCGACACGCACTTGGGTTTGGATTATACCAGATAAACACAATTCTCAGGATATGATATCAATAGTAGACTTATTTAACATAATTATAAATTTTTAATTGCAAAGCTCTTTTACTTTAGATATTATTAATATTTAAAAAACCCCGATTTCGTCACTGACTCACTCACTGATGATCATCAAAATTCTTAGGGTACTTCTTAAAGTCATAGAAAGCTGAAATTAAGCTTTTGTAATTTGCTTAAATGTACTTAAGCATGCTATTTCAGAAAGAATGTAAGGTGGCCAGCACATCAAGTTACCACAAACTGTCAAATTTTCTCGTTCGATTTTGAACTTAATCGTCAACATTTTAAAGTTTAAAATCGTTCAATTGAAGAATGTTATGTTTATTAGGTTATTTATTATTTATTAATGTCTTCGTCGTTCCAAATGTCTCTACTATAGTTTCACTAACTTTGGTAAGAAATCAATAAACTTAAACCTGTACAAAGTTTAAATGATTCGGTAATTTACGAAATTCCAAACTCTAGCTAACTTTTATTGGAATTTGGGGTTTAAGTTTTGAAAAACTTTGTTCAACTACCTACGTGACAGTTTTCTTGTCGAAAATTTATGCTTCAGTCACCAATTTTCATCAGCTTCGTATCGTGATATAAACTGGTCCTAATTTTTATTAAAAACTGGCCAAGTTCGTGTCGGACCACACACAATTAAGGGTTTCGTAGTTGGATTGCATTTATCACAAGAACAAACTTAACACTGTAGTTGAAAAACATGTTCCCCGATACATTGCAACTGCAAATGTAAACTTGTACGCTCAGTATTGAATGATTTACAATGTTATTTTAAGACCATAGACTTCTTAGAGGTCTTCCTGTTATCTATAAATATAGAACCATTCTCTGTATATATATTTTTTTTTTTTCAAAATTTGAGACTCAGCATAATTATATTTAGATTTCGGAAATAAGACGGGTGGGGGGAAGTGGTTAATTATTATTTATTTTATTTAATAACTATAAAACTAATTATTTTAAAATTAGAAAAATAATATATTTGAAGTCCTCTTACCAATTAAATACCTACTTTCATTTGATATGAGGCTGTCAGCGCAAAAGCGGCCTAACCCTTAATTAAAGTGGCCTATGCGGTTTAAGCTACTTTTGCATTATCATCAAAGGAAAATAATAAATTGCAAGAAGAACTTTGGCAACGCCATCTGTTGACGATTGGTTAAACAAGTGATAGGCCGGTTTTGCAGTAAATTTTAGCATATTTTAAATAATTATTCGTAGATAAGTCAGATTATGAAAAATTGAGGGTTAGGCCACTTTTGCGCTGACAGCCTCATATGTCACATGGTAGTTTGCAAAACTTTTTTTAAATGTTCTAATTTTTCCCCAAAAGTAAATCCCATATTTAATTTTTATTTATTTATGTTACACGTTCATGTTTGGGTCACAGAAATTCACATGTATACCAAATTTCAACTTAATCGCAAAATCAATCGAAGCAAATCGGCTGTGACAGACGGACAGACAGAGAGAAACACGCGTAATCCTATATGGGTTCCGTTTTTTTCCTTTTGAGGTACTTAACCCTAAAAACACGGAGGTTATTCCCTGGGGTAGGCAGAATTGTAACTTAACTGACCTTTGTTTTTAGGGTCGAACCTTTTACCTTAGCTGGTTAGAAATCCAGTCTAGAGTCTAGGTGTAGGGTTAGCAGTCTAGTATTGATCTAGACTCTAGACTCTGAAGTCTAGACCAATACTAGACAACTAACCTTAGGCCAACAACGTGGTAAAAGTACAGCAATGTCATTTATAACAAAATTATCCAATCGATTTCTATACCTACCTTTGCCTATTTAAATAATACTCGTAGAATGTCAGACTGTTTAATTAATTCAAAAGTACCTCATCAAATATTTACTCCAATGGTTTAGTCTACAAACTACATGCATAAATCATAAAGGACTCTCAAAGTTAAGACATATGTATGACCATCAATCAAATGTGAACATTCCCTGAGGCGAAGATTCTAGAAACATATCTAGCCTAGTTTCAATACAAAATGATGTATTGGTTCGGGTTTTCCGGTACTACTTTGACTTTTATTTGCCATTCCATCATTGTTGGACTATATGTGAAGATAAAAAGGACTTTTTGGGCAAGTGACAAAAGATTTTGAAGAGGATGCATATCCGGTAAGGCTCTAATCCTTCCATATCCTATGGGTACATCTTCCCTACCATTATTCCGTACCTCGGTCTACCCCTTGATATGCAATGATCTCTGTAGCCCCATGAAAGTTCATTCGAGTAATCGAGTCTGGTCAAACCACGCTAGGGTCGGTGCAGTTCATTCATTCATTCATAGGTACATAAACGCTTCCATAGATGCACAATTGATTAGCTATTTTAACTTTACGTCTTGCCAACGTAGTAAGCGTCATCATCGTATTTATGAATTGCCTACATCCACCTTAAATTCCACATTTAATAGCCCCTTAACACGTATGGCCAGGCAATATAATGAAAGGTCCAACTTGAGAGATTAACCTATTGATATTTTCTCCATGAGATTCGCTTCATACAAACGCTCCCTATATAAATAGTGCGAAGAGCACACTTTTTTATAGCTCAAATTGGTTTCTTTTTGTAGTATTCTAGATTCTAGATTTAGGTCTAATATACACACTTTTTATTGTTCTTTTTTGTCTCTAATATTCATATATTAATGTCATGCATACCTGTTAGTTGCATAGTTACTAAAACGCCAATATAAGATGTTATTTTTATTTGAATTGTAAGTGACTGTAGTGTTGGTGTGCTTATTTTAAATAAATAAATATTTTAGGATTTGCAACACATGATGAACTTTCAAAATGCATTGAATTGTTGGGTGAACCGCTGCTTTGTTAGCTAGATCACTGAGTAATCTGTTCTTAGGAGACAGAGTTACGACTCCCAAATTGAGTATCACAATAATCGTGTTTTTATGCTTTTGAAGCTTACAATATAAAACAAAACACAATAGCAAAAATCTTAAAATTAATTAAAACAAATTAGAATGATGAGTGTTAGTGTGGTGAGTCGAGTGAGTGCGTGTGTGTGAGGGTGAGTGTGTGTGTGTCCAGAAAGAGTGAGTGTATGATTTACTTTCTCTCTATATTCATCAGAATCTGTTTTTTGACTAAAAAGCGAAACAGAGTTCCACATTTGGTAGATACGTCTTCGGGTCAATTAGTGAAATGCCCTTCACGCGTAGCATGACTACCGGATAAACGGAAGAAACGAAAGACAGAATGACAGATTGTAGAAAGATAACCACGGTGCGATGTCATAAATGAAGAAAGGAAATGTCACTTGTCTTAGTATTTATAGCAGAATATAAGTTATAAGACAAAAACTGAAAAAAGTCCGAAAATTTCGCGGTTTATCAAGCACTTGTTTTTTTTTTTTTACGATGGGTTTGCTCTAGACTCTAGTCTAGATCAGAGGTGACAGAGACAAAGTCGATGATGGAGTGAGCTCTCACTTTGAATAGATTAGGGTTGTATGCGTTCGGAAACACACTTATACTATTGTTTTATACTATTTTTATGTATCATAACCAAATCGCCAAAAAATCAGTAGAAGTTAATTTTTTTACGTTCTACGGTGACTGGCCTTATAGTCATATTACGCTTGCATGGGTGCATAGCCAGAGTAAAAATCATTTATGAATTATTATATTGTTATGTGGATAAGCTCTTTTTTTTTTTTTAATGGCATCTCAGATTGTAGCCACGAGGGGTTGAGTCTTTAACCGGACTATCCTGTGGTGTCTTAAGCTCCTAATATAAATTTAAGGCCTCCAGCCAGGGCATACTCATAAGCTATCCAACTGCACGCTTAGGGCACCCCCTGTGGGGTACGAACCTCGGCTTAGGGCAGAGTCGGGGGGGGAGGATGGCAAGGGACCGTCGGTGGCTGGATAAAATCAGTGTTTTGATTATTATCAGGGGGATTTGCTCAGCTAAAGCGCGTACTAGCGCTTCGTTTGAAAGCAAGGGTCGGGGAGGACTGATTAGTCGGGGATTTTGCGCGGTGCCTCGGCGGCGAGGTCGGAATGACGATCGTGTTGTGTGTACTCTTTTTCGAACTGTGCTAGTAGACCTATGACTCTCCTGGAGGAGAGTGATGGGGTCGTCTGGGTCGGTCAGTGCATGCCGTGGACGGCGGGTCCTGCTAATAGTAGAGGGAGTATAATTGGCGGCCTTTACAACGAGAGTGTTGCGGTGGGTGGCGGCAGAGTCAAAAGGATAAGCTCTGAAATTATCCACATACTCGTATCATAAAATTCTTAATTTTAATGCACTACTTGCTTCTACTATAACTAACTGACGTTTTGTGTAAAACTAAACTTTACTTCTTATTATCTTCCAAATAAATAAAAAAATGTGTAACGGCGTGGAGAGAGAAACATTAATAATTCTGCAAAAAAAATCTAGGTTGTCAACTAATTTAATTTACTAATAATTAAATTGATTACAATAAAACACAAACCTTTATTCTTAAAATAATATGTACAAGTATATAAAAAAGGGAATGGAATGATCAAAGGGCAAAAACAATTGTCTGCAACATTGTCAAAAGAAAAAGTGCCATAAGGCTTCTGATTCTTAGGCCAAGGGTTTCAACCCCAAACTGCTCGAACATACAGCTCCCATATTCGCAAATAACTACATGTATATCGCTCAGCCTGCATAACTTGTACCATACCTTCGAGTACGTCCATTTCTCTTCGATCTAATCAAATAGCCCGAGGCGAGCGTATTTTAGTTAGATTGTTCTTTATTTCCAATGGATATTTTGATCACTTTTTATATTCATCTGTAATATAATATTATATTTTTAGTACAAAATTCCATTCTTTACAACTTTCTTGTTCGTGGAATTGTATGGCTTAAAAATGTATGAGGATTTTTATGGCAACATTACACACACACACATCAATGCGCACATTTTCTACTTAAGGTACTTGGCATAGAGGTAATGGAATAATGCCTTTTATCTGGGGTATTTATGGAGAACTATACCTATTCAAAGAGGCATTTTTGCATCAAAATTTTATTGTAGCACTCAGAAACAAAATGAAACATTCCCATCACCTAGTAACACGTGAATTGGCAAATAGCCCACTCAAGGCACGAAACACATCACCTTTTAGAGTATATCTATAAAAAGTCTATTCTCTTTGAAAATCTCGACAACTCAATCCCGTTTTATGTTGACTTTACACCGAACGTGACGAAGTTTGTCTTAAGTCCGTTTTACATGAACATAAACATAATTTATGTATGCTCTGGAACGGCCCCAATAAATTGTAAGCGGATTTCGCGAGTATAATGTGTGTAAGCTCATTAAGAGATTATACGGCTGTGTTTACGCATTTGTTTAGATCTATATTATAGTATATACGTGCTTGATTTTGATCATTGCTCAATTGAGCAAATTAAGCCGGTTTTCGGGGGATGGAATACAGAACTCAAAGGGTGGAATAATCAATTTTCATCAATGAATAAATTGTATCGCTATATATGTCGTCATTATGAGGTGCTCGTGACTAAGTAATAACAGCCGCACGGGTTGATTCGTCAGGTTAAGCTACGCTTGCCGGGGTTGGTCCGTGGATGGGTGACCATCTTTACATACCGAGACTCCTCCGTGCCTCGGAAAGCACGTTAACACTTTCAATGCCAAAAACCCAGCATATGGGTCTAAAAATAATTCTATCGCGTGCCCAAAACCCGCATCCGAGTCGTCGCTGTAGGTAGCTATTGATGACTTCTGTACATGCCCACGACGCGTCATGTACAGAAGTCATCAATAGCTACCTACAGCGACGACTCGGATGCGGGTTTTGGGCACGCGATAGAATTATTTTTAGACCCATATGCTGGGTTTTTGGCATTGAAAGTGTTAAGCCGTTGGTCCCGGCTGTCATTCGTAGATCTTTGACAGTCGTTACGGGTTGTCAGAAGCCCAAAAATCTGACAGCCAGTCTTACCAAGTTACGTGTTACCAAGTTACCGTGTTACCCAGTTACTGCATTGTGGAGGTCAGATAGGCAGTCGCTCCATGTGAAACACTGGTATTCAGCTGCATCCGGTTAGACTGGAAGCCAACCCCAACATAGTTGGGAAAAAGCTAGGCAGATTGATATATATGTCGTCATTATTTGATGGAAATCTTGGTTTACCCGTTACAAATAAAGAAAACACAGGTACGGTAAGCAATATCGAAATAAAACAAGAATATGAAAAGAAACTACCTCCCGGGGAGGATAAATCGGGAATACGAGTTCATTTCCTGTTGTCTCCAAAAAAAACCTAAACACAACAATAGCGTTGATCGAAATAAGAAAAGAATTTTCGATTTCCCACAAGCCTTCGACAATATAAGCAGATTATTAAAATGTCAGCAACCCTTGAAGATCGAAAGAGTAATGGTTACCTTAGATACCTTAAAAAGATTTAAGACCCATACATAATTGACTTATAAATCTTCAGAAGACCGTAAAAGTCGCGGAGGAAAAGGGTTATGGTTCTTAAGGGGTAAGAGACGTAATAAAGACAGGACCAAAGAGCATTATTGTAAACTTAAACCTTAGGTAACATGTTTCCGGAGGGTACGTAATCACATCAACCCACGAAGGAAATCAATTAAACTACTTTGTTGTTTCAATGGTGTAACTATTAGTGGGCATACCACTAATAGTTACACCATTGAATCAACAATGATTGATTTGTGATGGAGTATATAGTATGTAGTAATTCTTGAATTATAGTGTTTAACTATCTAACTTACTCGTATACGAATTCAATCAGCTGTCATGTTGGTTCCTGATTACATACATATAATACGAGTATGTGCTTTCGTTCGAGGAGCTCGTGGCTAAGTGTACGGCCTGAGTGAAAAGGCGTGCGGCGGTGCGTTCTGCGTTGCGTGCAAGCGGCGAAAGTGTGGCCTTAGTGGACGCTTAGCGTTCGTGTCAGCCGTTCACATTTTTCATCATGACGTCGGCGTCGTACAATATTATCGATATATATTTGGGACCGTTTAGGCCGTTGGGGCCGAAAGGTTCCAGAGTGGCGACCGCGTACCGGAAGACGTAGCGTTGGAAGGCCTTCCACAAGGTGGACCGATGACCTTATGAAAGCCGCAGGAATCCGCTGGATGCGGGAAGCACAAAACCGGTCGAGGTGGCGGTGTTTGGGGGAGGCCTATGTCCAGCAGTGGACGTCTTTCGGCTGAAATGATGATGATGATGATGATATTTAGGAGAAAATGTGTGGTTAAAATATTTTTATAACTCAATAATTAAACAAAGAAGTGTGGGGAATTTGCTACACAAACACAAAGGGGCCTTACTCCCGACAGCATCGAGTTCTGAATCAATCGAATTGGATCCGAAATAAATGCCGATCCATACTCTTGAATCAGACACTAGCGCACGATCGTGTGGTGGTTCGAAGCGAAACAAACTTCGATCGAAAGATCCGGTAGGATCGAAAAGTTCGTGCTCCACACGCCATCTGACAGATAGATAACGAGTTGCTGGATCAAAATTACACGATATCAAAGAAACTACTTTATTCAGATCGAAAGAGATTTTAAAAAGAAAGAAAAAACTAATCGCACGCACACAACGCCGTGTCGAAGACTGCCGAACTGAAACGACGTTAGACGATGCACGCCCTTCAAGCCACACCTCCGTGCCCGTCGGAGTGGGGAGCGTGAGGTTTTTTCGTTACGGAATTCCTGGATTCGGTCCCCGCGCTCAAGGCCCGCGATAGAAGCTATGCAATAGCTTAAAAAAAAAGCACCACGGTATCGTTTTTTACGTGGGAAAGTGAAAACATTCAACTACCTAAAGTTACTATCCAAAGACAGAGCACTTGACGATGACGTAATTCGCCGGATACGCATAACAACGCTGATAATACTCGCACCTATGTCGATCTTGGTTTACGATTCGAATTGGTTCGGGAGTAAGGTTTTAAATCGAGTTCGGATCAGAAACAAAGTCAAACTCGAATCGTTTTCGGGAGTAATGCCACAGCTTTATCAATATACGCAGCATTGAGGTCTAGAAGTTACACATGACAACATAATAATATTTCCAACTTGTATAAAGCCCAGTATAAGCTGACCTGGCATTTTATAGGTTTTCCGTACAAAGAGAGGTCAACAAATTTTGGAATTTATATAAATTGATATTTCGTACCTTTTTCACCTGGGTATACATGTTTAATGCGAAAAACCCGGACTTTTACAAACTGTCCTGAGTCTTATCTGTCACTCTGTTAATTTTAATGCAAATGTCAACCAAGTCTCCCGAGCTCTGAAATATTGATCAAGTTAGGCAGTTATAATCAGCGACATTAGTCGACTGTACGTTTCAAGGTCCGTTTGTAAATAGACACAGCTAGTTTTCAGGTATTTTTTTTAAGTAGTTCCACAGGCTAGCTTTGTGGATTCCGGTGAAATTAATATCTCTGCCTTCCCAATCCCTTTACAAAGGTAGCATAAGTAAGGCTGGTATCTCCTTCGTTACTTTTGATATCCAACGCAAAATTCAACCTTCGGACATTACTTCAGAAGGTTACATTTTGCGCTACTGTGACTGTTCTGGCAAAAACGTGTTCATATCGACCTTTGATATATATTACCGAGGTCTATCAGGAGGTTTTGCGTTCAACAGGTGTAATTAAGGTGTACATTAAAAGAGCCTTAATTAATTATGATACTTTAGTACACCTGGCACACTTTCGTCGATACGGGCCCTGTTGAAGTTTTTTTTCTGAAGCTCTGGCCATACTGAGGCTATGTATGCAGGATGAGATCACACGCGTTGATTTTTTTAATGATCAAATCCGGATTTCACCAATGAAACTGAAGGCAATCAGCACTTCTAAACATCTATCCACACATATCAGGGCCGTACCCGGGACGTGACAGAGCCGTGGATTAAAGGATTATATCCAAGATAAGAATGCTTGGAAATATGCTGGTCCTGCTCCATAAGATAATTTATTTAGAGTCTAGACACAATCAAACTGGTTGCTATTTTAATTGCATAATTGATAATTTTTATGATATTACTAGCTGACCCGACAGACTTCGTTCTGTCAAAAGCTATAGTATAAACTCCACTACTCTACCCTACCCTACCCTACCTACCTACCTACCTACCTACCTACCTACCTAACTACCTACCCTACCCTACCCTACCCTACCCTACCCTACCCTACCCTACCTACCTACCTACCTACCTACCTACCTACCTACCTACCTACCTACCTACCTACTTACCCTACCCTACGCTACCCTACCCTACCTACCTACCCTACCCTACCTACCTACCCTACCCTACCCTACCCTACCCTACCCTACCCTACCCTACCTACCTACCTACCCTACCCTATCCTTCCCTATCTACCTACCTACCCTACCCTACCCTACCCTACCTACCTACCTACCTACCCTACCCTACCCTAACCTACCCTACCCTACCTACCTACCTACCTACCCTACCCTACCCTACCCTACCCTACCCTATCTACCTACCTACCTACCCTACCCTACATTAAAAAAAAAAAAAAAAAAAAACGTAAAAACCATTCTTGGACTTCAACGAACATAAAAAAAAAGAATTTGTAAAATTGGTCCAGGCGTTGTTGAGTTATGCGCTTACCAACACATTTTGCGATTCATTTTTATATTATAGATTTGTATTTTCTGTGATTAATATACTTTAACTCACACACTGACTTATGTTGTTATATGTTAAAATTTTATGACAATCATCTACTTTTATATTTTTTGTAAATGTGTGAGCACCATGTATGTATCTATCGCTGAATTAATTTGTCTGTCATTACTTCACTTTTCATTCTTTTTACCTATTGTAGTATGGTAATTTTATTCTAGATAAGTACATCGTCTTCGCATAATATAATTATTAATTAATGTATACAAAATATTGTTAACATTTTAAAAGAGTAAGTATGGAGTTTCTTGCCCATTCTTCTCCATACGTAACTACCTTTTGGAAGGGGCAACTAGAATCAATTAATAATTTTTGTAATTTTTTACGTCCACAAATGCCTTTTATGTGCCTATTTGAAATAAATGATTTGACTTCGACTTTGACTTTGACGTGGCATACACAGGGCAGGCACTGAAGCTCCGTCGCCAGCCCGGACACGTACTTGTGTGAACGAGTTCATATAAAATATACACATCGATATTTTTTTGAGTTTCTGAAAGAGCTCGGTCCATCTATGAAGGAACAGGGTGTACAGTTCACTCATACTCTATGGAAAAGGGAGGATTCTCCGACCAGACAGGTGTTGTGTCTGGTGGGCAACTGTTGAAGTCGTGATTTTGTATATATTTTTTTTATATTTTTTATTCTACTATGAGTTTGCTCTTGACTTTAGTCTAGGTCTGGATGACAGAGACAAAGTCTACGATGGAGTGAGCTTACCCAGAAGAAGCCTGTTCACTCTCACTTTGAATAGATTAGGGTTGTATGCGTTCGGAAACACAGACGCAGGCAGAGAGTTCCACTCCTTTGCTGCGCGTATTATAAAAGACGTTTGAAAACGCTTAGTGCGAGTTGGTGGAATATTAACTAGGTAGGGGTGGTAACTTGCAGTGCGTCTAGATGTCCGATGGTAGAAGGGGGCCGGTGGAATGAGGTCGTGGAGTTCATGGGCACACTCTCCGAAGTACAATCTGTAGAAGACCGACAAGCAGGTAACCTTGCGGCGATCAGCGAAGCTGTGAAGCTTGGCATCCACCAGTTTTACGTCGCCAATGAGCCACTTAGCTCTGCGTTCCACCGAGTCAAGCGCATATATACTAGTCGTGCGGTAAACTCTGATTGCGCGATGCAGGATTTGTGACGTTAGGTCTTTGATGCGTAGTTCACATGTGGCGTTATAGATGCTGCCACACATCCACGTCCCGTTAAACCGCGTTCAATAGCTGCTTGTGTCAATATTCCACATCAATTTTGATACTGACATTTCTTATAGCCGGTACAGATGTGCTGAACACATTCAGTTTCATTGGTGAAATTTTCGCAAAAGAGACACGCGACTATTCGCGCCAGTTTTTTTTTTTTACATACAACGGGGAAGCTCTTGGCCTTCATCCGCGAGCTTCATCCGGAATCCTTAACCACAGAGGAACTGGCTATCTTACCTCTAACTGCCGAAACACAACAAATGCTGTTAACATTGTTGTTTTGGCGACAGACTTAGATAAGATGGTGGTAGCTAGCCAGGCGGACTTGGAACCCCCCCCGGTGGGTTCCCGCATTGTCGAGGCGGGGGGGCTCAGTAGCCGTGGCTTGGAGGGCCACGGTGAAGCTAAGAGGAACCCGAGGAGGGGGCCGCTCGTCAGGGCTTTTGCGGCTAAGCCGACGACGTAGCGGCCGTAGGTTGCGGTGCCGCTTTGGCGACATCGCAACTGAGGCGGGCCGCGATGTCGAATGGGCGGCATCGCGGCTGAGTGTGGGAGGCCGCGGCGGGAGAGGAGTGCCGGTATTGCGGTGAGCCGTTCTCCCTACCTTCCGCGGCCTTGACGGGGTCGCCACCGTTGAATGGCGGACGCGGTGGGGCCGCAGAAGAAGAGGAGTGTCGGTATTGCGTTGGCCGCTCTCCCTATCCTCTGCGGCCGAAAAGTGGTAGGCGGCGGGGCCACTAACCTGACCCGTTGCGGGGGGACTAGGGGCGCCTGGACGCGAGATCGTCTGGCGCGAGGTCCCAGGTGGAGGCCAGCAGGCAACGGGTGCGGGGGCACCCTTGCCTGTATTGCACAGGCCTCTACCAGTGTCGGACGGGAATGGCCAGGTGTTCCCGGTCATTCCCATATCGCCCCCAGGCTGAGGGGCATGCGGGGCCCGCCAGTCAGGCGGGCATGCGCCGGGAGGGTTGTGGACGTAAAGGCTGTGCCGGTTTCCCATGACCCTCCCATCAAGGCGATGAGGGAACTCCGCTGAGTTTTAGTGGGTATTCTGCCATTTTGGCAGGGAGTCCCACATACCCCGTCTCGTCCCCCGACGAGCGGGCATGCGTAATGCATTTCTCAGCGTAAAAAAAAAAAAAAAAAAAAGGCGGACTTGGAACAAGCCCTACCACCAACCAGTTAGGACAACTTCATACATATTAGTTGGCACAATCGGCGCAAGCAAATTTCGTCCCGCATCCCGCGTGGGATTTACGCCAGAGCTTGATTTTTTCTCCTATAAGTCGTGCTGATATGACTTGATAATCTGAAAATTATGACAAACATCCCCAATATCCCTTAATTTACCCTGAAGTGTCCCATTGAACGAATCAATATCGACTTTTCCAACGAAATTGAAGTTGAAAAGAGAATGTACAAAGTACAAACATGGTATTTTTTCTGCGATATTTTTGGACACATTTCAAATGAGGTAGCCTTATAGCTTAATTGGATGGTGGCCGAGGTAGTCCAATTAACTCTAGCTAACTAACTTAAGCTTAACTAAGACAGAGTATGTTTAGTACTAGTTTCGAGCGAATGATGCATGAATACAGTTCGGGCTTATGAAGAGACAACTATCGTCTCTCAACATGACTATGGTTATTTATTTACTTATTTACAGATAAATATACTTAAATACATTATATAAGCTGACACTAAAATCCATACTATCCATACTAATTCATACTATATACTATTATAAATGTTCACGTCTAAACCGCAGAACCGATCGTCATGAAATTTGGCAGAGATTTCGCGTGGGATATGGAGAAAGACATAGGTTACTTTTTTACACGATCGGGCGGATCCGTGGGCAAAACCATGTACGGAATATAGAGCGTAAGTATTTAAAAAAAATTAACTCTTCCCCAGAGCTCATTGGACATCAAAAAATTCGTCCCCATCGCTGTTTGTAGGAGAAACCTTGAAGTATTGCCACTGTGGGGTAATATTTGGAAATATGGGTCTATTTAGTGTGATATATTATATAATGTTAATAAATAAGAGGACCGATAATTTAATAATATTTGGCCATTCCATGTCCTCGATTTTTTAAGGTATCGTTTTAGTTTTGATCTCACCATACTTCTAAAAGATTTGAGAAGTTCAAATGCATCCAACGTTCCACAAGCTAGATTGTCCCAGAATATCTCATGCTACAGATATAAATATCAAAGGTCGCCAACAACACCCAAACAAAAGTAAAGTAGATCAAAATCTACTAGACTATGAAAGCGATATTAATAGTCTTGAAAATAATCATGTTTTCTTGTCGGTTTTCCATAAAACAATATGTTATTCAGGTCATATAATAACCCCAAAATTCAAACTAAAAACTTGTTTGAATTTTTGTGTTATTGAAGGAAATAAACAACCATCTATTTACTTAAACTTTTCATCAAAATCCTCCGACAAAGCACACAAAAGAACTATTTCCACTCCCAGTCAGCATTTTCCATCTGCCTTAAAACAAATAGCCGTTTTATATAACCTGGGCATAGGAACCACAAAAAGCGTCGGTCAAGCGGAGGTTTTGCGAAAATAAATCGACTAATTACAGAACTCGTTCGATGCGGGCTCAGCTGCTAATTTTGTCTGACACTTTGTGCCTCACAGTTTGATTTGCAAGCTTCATTTGCTTTAAAGGTGTTTTTAGTAATCCTTTTTCATTGAATACTTTTCCTTAGTATGTTTCTCTTGACTTCTAAATCACCAGGGGCCTATTTAATAAAAGCGGCAGGCAACAGGTGACAGGCGATAATATGACATTTTTATGGCGGTATGATCCGACAGAAACCGCGCTTACTAGTTTTTTAAATTCATGGGAAACATAAAAACAGTGTTATAAAATTATGAAAAAAGATATATATCTAATTTAAGGATCGCGGACGTGCAATCTCTTTTAAAAATACGATTGGATTAACTTTGCTGGATAGAAAAAATCCCAAAGTTACGTCTTTTCGTAATGTTAAATGAATGTCATAGCTACAAAACAGACGTTTTTGATGTGAATACGTCTTTGCGGCTTCTATAGTGGAACAGTTCAGAAAACTGATGATGACCAAATCGGGGGATACAGTTTGGTGTTGCAGCTACATATTTATCATCTACATCTAAAATATTATTACACCACTCGATAGCTAAAGGATTAAAAAAATCGTTATATTGAGTGTGGACTGTGACGCATCTCACGCATCGCGTGCGGTGGATGGGGAAGCGCTGCCTTTTTGAGGTCGGTTCGCTGCGTCATATAATTTCTTTTGTCTCGGAGAAGCTACAACCTTCGTTTAAGTTTCAATCGTCAGCTCTCGTCAATATCTATTCATTTCGTATATAAAACATTAGTTTGAAGTAGTTATAAATGAAATTATATGGTGTTAAAGTAAAAAAAAATGCAATATCGACCTATACTCGTCAAAGTCAAAGTCAAAGTCAAATAATTTATTTCAAATAGGCACGAAGATGCACTTTTGAACGTCAAAAATTACATGAATAGTTAATTGATTCTAGTTGCGCCTTCCAAAATGTAGTTATGTATGGAGAAGAATGGGCAAGAAACTCCATACTTACTCTTTTAAAAAGCCAAATCAAAATATAGAGATCGTATACCTACGGTTGCTATGAGAGTTGCCGAGAATCGAGCTGAATGGCGTGCAATTGGAGAGGCCTATGTCCAGCAGTGGACTGCTATAGGCTGATGATGATGATGATACGGTTGGAAAGGCTTCTCAAGAGCAATTCAGTGATACCCATAAAACACCATATGACAAAGTGAAGCGGTGCCGGGAACGTAAAAGAATGAAGGTGGCTGACCGGAACAACGATGGCGCCAATACATCTGCAAACGTACACGTATTCACGTAAAACTTATTATTAGTATTAATTATTTAATTTTTCGGATACTATGGGTGTATGTGTAAAAAACTTGCCTGAAATAAATTAGTTTTATTTATTTATTTAAAACACACGGCCGTGTCCACGACATAGCCACACCCCGATTCTTTTCTTCGTTATTATATAAAATGAAAATGTAGTTAGATTGGTAATTACGGGATACTAATTATTGACCATTCTCATTGTCCCGTTGTTAACTTCAACTTTGCAAGATGGCTGAGAAACTGTCTTTTATTGCTTTGACAACCAAGAGGTGACGTCACTGAAGTGACTTGATATTACCAACAGCACCCAATCGATCGACGCGACGTTTATAGGTATAAACGGATTTAAGGCACGTTGGGGAAATCTGAGCAGTACGGTTTGACTAAAACAAAGGTATGCAATATAGCATTATCAGCCAAATGTTCCCACGACTGAGACACAGGCCTGCTATCTGTGAGAGAGAGTGGGCCATATATATTTTTGTCATATTAAGACAAAAATATATATGGCCCACTCTAAACAAATAAACTAAAGATTTCACTATTACATATTATTGGTAAAAGGTTATTATTTTTATTATAAAGGTTGACTGGTAGAGAATGCCTTGTGGCATTAAGTCCGCCTATGTATCACTATTGTACATGAAGTATCACTATTACATAAATATTATGTAATAGTGAAATCTTTCGTTTATTTGTTTTGGTATTATTCTTATTATTATTTTTTTTTGACATTTAACATAATAACAGGGAATCGCAAATGTTTTACTTTTTAATGTCTTATTTGGTTAATGTTATGATAATGATTTATATTGTAATTCTTTTAATTTTTAATTGTATAATGTTTTATAAAATTTCGATACAATGTAATAATTGTTACAGAAATAAATAAATAATCTACCATACGGGCCCAGTGTGGGTCGGCGGATGTCACGTCTTCGAATTAAATTTTTTCTAGGACATGCCGGTTACCTCTCGATGTTTTCAGTAACATCGGTCTGATTGTAAAAAAAAACCTAAGTAGTGGAAAATCTTAAAAATACTAATCAAAGTAAGTATTTTTATTTACCCTACTTGCGAATGATACCTGTAAGCTTTACCTCCCACTTAGAGTAATACAAGTCTTGTTGGATAGTTCAACGAAGTTCAAGAATATTATAAAGTTTTGTTTTATTGTTTGTAGCTACAAGAACTGCTAGCTCTATTAGATAAAATGTAATTAGTTACGCGGTATCGTTTCGTCTAACCGAACATTATCATAACAGCGCTAGATCATAAATATATACCTTAGGGTTAGGGTTAGGCGTTGTGTACCACACGCGCCTCAAAGAGATGTCAGCACACACTGATGAGGTCCGCTAGGACCGGTGCTTGCCAGGGTTGCGGGTTTGTCTGAAAGGAATACCGTGGCCCTGGCACACAGGCAACTGTAAGGAACACGGGTGAGTTTTAGTCAGTAAAAGTCTGACACGCCCTCCCGCTCCGCCCAGAGCGGGAGAAGTTAAAGGATAGTTTCCCACCCAAAAAAAGGGGTAATTTTTCCAACGCCAGATGCACGACGCAGGAACCGATGACGCCGATGACGGCGCAGGAAGTGGCGCAGCCCCCGTTTTGTTACGAAGTTACTGGAATCACCGAAAAGGTCGGTTATCAGTGACACTGGCTGGTGGGCTGGTGACAGTCAGTCTAGCAGAGCGTCGCGTCGCATCGATAGTTGCGTGGCGGCTCTCTTCTGATGACAGAAAGGATATTGGGGGAGCCACTGTCGTACCTCGTCTATGATGACCTGCTTTATTCCGGCACAATCCTGATGATACTGAAGCTGCTGAACTACTAATACGATAACCACTTCTGGTAAAGGCTATCCTGCGCCATTATATATTTAATTTCTACATTTAAGTATATCTGTAATTTCTGGTGACTGTCATTCCAGCAGAGCATCGCGTCGGTGGTCGCGTGGCGGCTGTCTTCTGATGACAGAAAGGATGTCAGGGGAGCCACTGTCGTACCACGTCCACGACGAACTGCTATATTCCGGCACAATCCTGATGATATTGAAGCTGCTGAACCACTAATATGATGACCACTTCTGGTAAAGGCTATCGTGTGCCGTTATTATATTTAATTTCTACATTTATATCTGTACTTTTGCATGGTGTACATAAGAAGGAGTATTCTTTTCAATTCTATCAGAGGTTTTTTTTTTTTTGATTTTTTTTTCGCGAGCTACATTAAAAGAATACTAAAGTTGAGTTCGATAAGTTCTGAAATTCAAATTCTCAATATAGAAACCGGATGCTAACACCTGTACTAATACTCCGAAATGCAAGACGAACCTTAAAAACATAACCATCCTTTTGGGCCGCCGCAATCGGATGAACAGAAGGGCTTTAAAAGTGACTTTGAAATGAAACCTCTTAGATATTCTTCAAAATGTTTACATCTACAAACGCTTTGTGAAGATCATCTGCTCTCCTTCTCTTTTACTTTTCAGTACAGTGAGACAGCAGAAAACTATTTACGACTTAAGTATAAGATGTTGAAAAAGTAAGGCTTCGTCTTTCTCTTTATCTTTACATTTTTCTTCAGAATCTCAACTGTCCATCTTTGCAAAGGAAGGTTTTTTGCTTGTACTTTACCTGGTTCAAAGGCTCAAAAAATCTTTTGCATACAAACAGAAAAAACTTTCTGCCTTTTTCATAACTAGCGACCCGCCTTCGGACGGTTTTTACGATTTGACAAAACATAAAGATACTACATAAAAGTTAAAAATTAATGTCACTTTGAATCTATCTGCTTAGCCTTTTCCCGACTATGTTAGGGTTGGCTTCCAGTCTAATCGGATGCAGCTGAATACCAGTATCTTACATTGAGTATTTTACCTTGGTAAGACTGGTTGTCAGACTCTCGTGCTTCCAACGACCCGTAACGATTGTCAAAGATCTACAAATGACAGCCGAGACCAACGGCTTAGGCTGGTTTTAGAGTCACGCTGACCATCGGCGCTGACAGCTCAGCGCGTAGCTTGTCAGCGCTGAGGTTCAGCGCGAGATGTTTCAGTATCGTTCTGATCACTGCAGAGTACAGATGCACAAAAATGGGAAATTCGTCATGACTGCTCACGCTGACGGCGTCCGCTCAGCTCGACACTAGAACGCTCATTGAAGACAGAGGCGCGTGTGCGGCAGTCAGCGCCGACGGCGGCGGCGATGCACGATGCGTACGGCCGCTGACCCGTCAGCACTGACAAAGGCACGCGCTGATAGCTACGCGTTATTCGAAAACGCTTCCTAGAAGTTCATATGTTTCGGCTGTCAGCGCGGACGGTCAGCGTGCGGTCAGCGTGACTCTAAAACCAATCTTCACGTGCTTTCCGAAGCACGGAGGATTCTCGGTATCTAAAGATGGTCATCCATCTTCGGACCAACCCCGGCAAGCGTAGCTTAACTTGAGTAATTGACATGTGCGGCTTTTATTACTTAGCCACGAGCTCAAAAATATAGCGAAGAAATGAATGTAATATACATATAAACTATCCGGAATCAATTCTCTAAATGATGTTGAAATGCGCATGAAAATCCGTTGCGTAGTTTAGCAGAACAACGCAAACAGACACTTTTTTTTTTTATCTAGGGCATCTCAGAGTGTAACCACTAAGGTTCCGACTCTTTAACCGGACTTTCCTGTGGTTGCCTTAAGCTCCTAACGAAACTTAATGCCTCCAGCCAGGGCGTAAAAAAACTACAAACTAAACGACTGCTGCTCGCTAAGGGCACCCCCTGTGGGGTACGAACCTCGGCTTAGGGCAGCTGAGTCGGAGGGAGGGTGGCAAGGGACCGACGGTGGCTGGATAAAATCAGTGTTTTGATTATTATCGTGGGGAGTTTGGATTACATGCTGCTCAGCTAAAACGCGTGCTGGCGCTTCACTTACAGTCAAGGGTCGGGGAGGACTATTCGTTAGTCGGGGATTTCGCGCGGGGCCTCGGCGGCGAGGTCGGAATGATGATCGTGTATTGTGTGCTCTTATTTTGCGAACTGTATTAGTTTCCCTACGACTCTCCTGGAGGAGAGTAGTGGGGTCGTCTGGGTCGGTCAGTGAAACAGACACGAAAAGTAACTTCAATTTATAATACGTGCAGAGATGAACCTAAAGAGCTAAAGCTACCAAGGATTTTATTAACACAAACAAATATTACAATGAATAAAACCTGCCACTGTAATCCTATAAATTTCATAACACCGTATTTTCACACGGAAATTAAAAATGAAAACACAAAATATATAAACAGTTAACCGTAAATGTTTGCGGTTTTATTAAAAACCGGGCGACAATAACGCGCTCATCGCCGCCAATCATAATAATATCGGAATTTATAATCAAAGTGGAACCGCGTTTAATGAAAAATTAAACAGTGCTATAAAATTCATACATACATAAATTTAGAGACTCCACCAGGCACCTGCTATGATCCTTACATACTTCTTTTCCTTTGTGTACGTTCATACATTTCGTCGTACACGATCGCCTGCTTCGGGTGCTACGCACGTGTTATTCCATTAATCCTCACTGATAATCCCCATCGATAGAGATTTGTGAGATTTTGGTTCACAAATCCCCATTAAGAGCTCTATGAGACGTTAATGGGGATTTGTGGACAAAAAGTTCACAAATAGGTTTAAAATAAAATACAAACAACATATTTTATAAGAATCACGAAGCGTATTTCCTTAGGGAGGTAAGGGCTCATTGATATTTTTATAATCAGAAAAATAAAAGTAATAGCTAAATTAATACCCTAATTGTCAAATATTGCTGTCATGTCATATTACAATCTAACTCTACTATAAAATATAAAGTCATGTTTAAACGTCGAAAACGTATGGTTAAATATTCGCTAATCATTACATAACTTTAAGCAACGTTATGTCCAAAAATCCCCATTAAAGTCCCATAGAGCTCATAATGAGGTTTACAGTGGGGATTACTGGAATAACCCCTACGCTCGTGACCATTCAGAAGAACATCACCAATAAGATCATTATATTATGTCCTTCTAAATCGTCCCCTCCCGGCGTTTCCACGCACATTTACCTTGTAAATACCATTCGTTAGTCGCCTTTCATTCTAGGGCTTGTAAACGTTACCAAACATCAAAATAATAACCGTTACGTAACGTTAAATTTCAATGTTATACCTTATTAACGTTACAAAAATTTAATTTTACTTGATAACATTACCGGTAATATAACGTTAATTAACGTTAACAAAAATACGATAACTAACGTTAATTTAGCTACGTTGCCGTTCTGTAGGTAAGAATCAGGCAGATTCAGGCAACGTTTTGATCGGCACGGCATCAGTGAGGCGCGAGGGCGGGCTGCCGCCACGCCAAGCGCCTCAGGCCCCACTACTTACATCTCACCCGTTTTAAATAATGGTAAAATAAAATGTAGCATAAATAACGTTAAATTGATTACCGTTATTCTAATAATAACGTTAACTCTGTCAATAAAAGGTAACGTTAAGAAAATTTACCGGTATTTAAAGCCCTGTTTCATTCATCCTCTCAACATGACCAAACCACTCTAAGGTTATTTTACAATGAACTGTCTAAAGGAGTATACTAACAATTCAAATCACTACATGTTCTCTTTAATTGTATTACTTGTTAGAGTTTCATGAATTAACACTATACGGGAATAAATTGGTCTTTAGAAATATATTAGTTATTAGTTTAGTAACTATTTTTAGGTAATTTTAGGTCTGGTAATAGTTTCATTGAGAACGATATGATACGATATAATATAATGGTAGGTATATCATATCGTAGGTTGATTCAAGCCACGACATATATTTGAGTTGTACAGTCGACCATGTCACATGAGTGAAGACACGGAACAGTGACAAAGATGCATAAAATCTGAGACCTGCGAAGTAATGGGGGCAATCATTTTCAGTCAGTAATTTTATTTTATAATTATGTTTCGAATATGTTTAAGTACCCAGTACTTCATAAAATGTTTATTTTATTACATTTTAAAATATCAAATGAATCATCATTTCAGCCGAAAGACGTCCACTGCTGGACATAGTCCTCCCCCAATTGGGGGGTTTGCCATAATCGCCATGCTTGGCAGGCGGGTTGACGATCGCAGTATGGTATTAAAAACCGGCCAAGTGTGTGTCGGACCACGCACAATCAAGGGTTCCGTAGTTGGGATGAATTTATCCCAAGAACAAACTTAACATTGTAATTGAGAAACATGCTCTCCTTTATAGATTGTATGGGGGAACATGTTTTTCAACTGCAAATTTAAGTTGGTCGACTATTACTCGTAAACTTGAAAAGCCTACTTAGCTGTGATAGTTTTCCTTTTAACTTCGTTATATGTACATATATGTATACTACTATCGTGAATTTTTTCACCTATTCAAAACTAACCGTTTATCTGGCACGGGAGGGGGACCTTGACTCTAACAAAATTTTGCATTTTAAAGCCAAATATTTCAGAAACGGATCCCATATATTCCAACTGCAAATGTAAGTTTGTACGCACAATATTTGATCAGATCAGATTTACCATGTTATTTTAAGACCATGTATTTCTTTATAGGTTTTCCTGTAATCTATACTTAATATATAAAGCTGAAGAGTTTGTTTGTTTGTTTGTTTGTTTGTTTGTTTGAACGCGCTAATCTCAGAAACTACTGGTTGGAATTGAAAAATTCTTTTTGTGTTGGATAGTCCATTTATTGAGGAAGGCTATAGGCTATATAACATCACGCTACAACCAAAAGGAGCGGAGCATAAATGAAAAATGTTGCAAAAACGGGAAAAATTATTCTTTTTGAGAGCTTCCGTTGCGTGCGCTGCGTAAACGGTTTAAGTTAGGCAAATATAATGTATGATGGAATTGATCCTCTTTAAATTTTCTAAAAAAAAGTCTGCGACAGCATATGTCTATCTTTTAAGATTGACTCACTATAACCTTTTTTATGGTAATCAAATTTGTTCGAAATTAATGCATTATTTGCGAAGGAGTTTTCATAAACATGGTATTAATCCTTATCCAAATAAATACGTTATTCATCACAAGTATTTAATTTTGAACAAAGTTGCCCTTACATCATTTAATTTCAATGAATATCTTAGGAGATATAACTGTTTTATAATAACTCCGCAGCAAAGTAATGATCAACTCTGCGAGGTAGTCTATTCTAAAGCTGAAGAGTTAGTTTTTAGGGTACCGTATCCAAAGGGTAAAATGGGACCCTATTACTAAAACTCCGCGGTCCGTCTGTCTGTCTGTCTGTCTGTCCGTCTGTCACCAGGCTGTATCTCATGAACCGTGATAGTTAAACAGTTGAAATTTTCACATATGATGTATTTCTGTTGCCGCTATAACAAAAAATACAAAAAAACAGAAAAAAAATAATATTTAATATATGGCTGCCATACAACGGACATGATTTTTTTGCCGTTTTTTTTGCTCTGCCCGCGTGGATGTCGGTTATCGTCTAAAAAAGTAGCCTATGTCCTTCTCTATATCCCAGGTCGATCGGTTCAGCGGTTTAGGCGTGAAAACGTAACATACAGACAGACAGACAGAGCTACTTTCACATTTATAATATTAGTATGGATAGCTTTTGCCCGCGGCTCCGCCCGTTCGGATGTAGGTTATCGCGTAAAAAAGTAGCCTATGTCCTTCTCCATGTCCCAGGCTATCTTTGCCAAATTTCTTGACGATCGGTTCAGCGGTTTAGGCGTGAAAACGTAACATACAGACAGACAGACAAATAGACAGACAGACAGTTACTTTCACATTTATAATATTAGTATGGATAAGGATTTGTATGGATGGTACGGACCCCTTCGTGCGCGAGTCCGACTCGCACTTTGCCGGTTTTTTGTTTTTTGAACGCGCTAATCCCTGGAACTGCGAGTTGGATTTGAAAAAATCTTTTTGCATTTTACAGCCCAATTCTTGAGGAAGAATTACATTCCTATTAACTAGAACACCATTTTTTTTTAAATGAAAGTTTATGCGAAAACGAAGTAAAAGCACGGGCAGGCAATGTGTTGCGACGGGGTGGGTCGGGGGAACAAGAAATTTAACGCGGACGAAGTCGCGGGCAGAAGCTAGTCTACATATAAGTGAAGAACTATTTTCTGTATTTTATTCAAAATGTTAGGCTCAGTAGAGGAGGAATCGAAGATAAGGGGGGGTAATGTTAAATTTTCATCATCACCAGCATCATCATTTCAGCCGAAAGATGTCCACTGCTGGACATAGGCCACCCCCAAAAGGGGGGAATTTGCCATAATCGCCACGCTTGGCAGGCGGATTGGCGATCGCAGTATGGTATTAAAAATGCATAGAGAAAGCTGTTGCCCATTCTCTAGTAAGTCCCTTAGTCAACTTTTACGACACCCATGGAAGGAAATGGGGAATAAATTTTCATAAATGTTCTTAAATAACCTTAATACTATTTGTTTAAAAATTATAAATAAAAAAAAATACTGATATTCTTACTCATTTGATATGTCTCACGGTACAATTCGCAAAACTTTTTTAAACATAATATAGACGTCCGTGTTTGGGTCACATAAGTTCATAAATTATGTGTATCAAATTCAACTTAATGGTTTTGTAGACTCAGAGCAAATCAGCTGTGACAGAGGGACGGACAGACAGACACATGGCACGAGTGATCATATATGTGTGCTATCCATACAGCCTTGCCTTACGCCTTCATCGTGGTTCGCAGAGTCTGGTTTGTCTAGGACAGATGTTGTGACAGCCCTAAGACTTCGGTCCGGGCACTCGCTAAACGAACGCAAGAAATTTGCGTTCCTGATGGGTAAATCCAATTCACCAAATTGTGCTGAGTGTGGCGTAGTTGAGGATGTTTACCATGTGTTGGCCGAATGTGCCCGGAACGAGGCTGAGAAGGTCAGCTTAAGGCTCAAATATGATGTGGATCTGCGGGAAATGGTCATGTGTAACTTGATTCTGGCCCGTCCTCTGTCAGATGAGGCTAAGACAATGTATAATTTAGTTAAATTAGCCAGTAAGCGTAGATAAGTTAATGTTTGTGAGGCCTATGAGGGTGGCATGATCATGTTTGATCAAACCTCCTATAAAATAAATAAAGATTTAATAAATAAAAAATATGGGTTCTGTTTTTTTCCTTTTGAGATACGGAACCCTAACGGAGCTACGTCTGCCAACGTAGTGCAGTTTGGCTTGTAAAAAATATTTATTTATTATTTTATTATTGACTAGCAGCCCGTCCCGGCTTCGCACGGGGTAGACAATTATCATTTTAAGACTCATTTTTCTACACCTTCGGTTACATTGTTCAAATTTTACCAAGGATCCCTAATTTTTTTCAAAATGAAATGTAGCCTATGTCAAATTGGAAGAATGTAGCATTCTATTGGTGAAAGAATTTTTTAAATCGGCCCAGTACTTTTTGAGCCTATTCATTACAAACATACAAACATACAAAAATAGGTACAAATCTTTCCTCTTTATAATATTATTAGTGTAGAAGTGTAGATTTTATTGTTTTTAAGAAGGCTTACAGACAAATAATAGGTAACAACAACAAATTATCAAGTTGTTAATAACAATCCTCCACAGGTATATAACATCGATTACTTATCTAACGCTGAACAGTTAAAACACAATTGTGTACAAAAGTAAGTAGGTTAGGCTAGTTTATTTACTTACACAATTTAAGCTGCTACATATGAGTTTAAGAACCACTAGCCGGCGCATCATTCACAAAAAATGTATTTATGTCAATAAACACATTTTAACCATTTTTTTCTCTGTAAAGCTAAACTTATAATCAATCATAACATTTTAACGACCAAAAGAGCAAACATTTTCGGGTTAATAACTCAGTGAATATTGATCAACTTAATGCCTGTCGATGGCCGATATAATTTGAAGTCATTAATCAAATTACAAATAAATATTTCAATACTGAAAATAAGCCAATAATAAATTTAACTGCATTGAAATACGAAGTTAGCAGAGTAGGTACTTTACGAGTCCATTCAACTCGCTATTTATCAAAAACTTTGCGCGAACATTGTAGGCGAGACGTCCAAATTAATTTGTAATATCACCTCTTCTTCGCATAAAAGGGGGAGACAATGCTGAAAAGAGACTCAATCCCAATTTGTTAACTTTTCTTTCACTGACAAACTTACTTGGAGCCTTCATTTTGAAACTTGTCCTGTCATTATCTTGTTATATTTCAACCATACTTTAGACTTTAAACTTCGGCGACATTGTAAATTACTCTTCATTTTTAGCTTTTGTAAATATTGTCACGTTTTAATCATTATAATTTTTCACATTATAAATAAATGCTATATCAGAAAAGCTCATTAAAATTTAAATTTTCGTTTGAAAGAACTTTTCTACACACTCACGTGAAAGCACATTTTGAACGCTGTTGTAATAATTAGTTTCGCTTTAAAATTAAGAATTTTAACTCCATTACTGTCAAAGCCTGTTAATTAAATTCGGCTTAAATCTTCACAAAATATCATAATTGAAATTTTATCGTTAACGTTTCCACTAACGCAGGTGATTTCAAAAGTAACCTTACATTAGGTACATTAATTTCATAATTTATTCATTTTTCATTTCATCTACCTAGTAATTAAACCATTTAAAACCGTTAAATGTCAGCACAGAATCAATTAACACAAATTGAAATACATAAAGATACTCAAAATAGACCTTTACAGCAATAATTATTCAGCTCTAAATGTCATTGACAGACTGTGGAAACATTCTAGATCCTTCGAGGCTATAAATTTAAGAGAGCTAGTACAAAAGAAAGCCGGGGAAACTAAAATATTTACTTCAAACGTAAACCATATATCAGTTACAAGGCTCGCATTGATTCTGTGACAGGCTCGGCGAATACTTTTTATAGAGCACGTGTTTTGAACATCTGAGGAGGCATTCTCGGTATGTGAGAGGGATTAAGGTGGTTCTACATTGCTGGCAAATGGTTGGAATTGATTGGCTGTTGGCATTTTTTACTATTGATAGATAGTAAAGTTACTTTTGTTAAATAGTAATGTTACTATTGTTAAACAGTAAAGTAACTTTCGCTATATAGTAAAGTTACTTTCGTTAAATAGTAAAGTTACCATTGTTAAATAGTAAAGTTTACTTTTAATATTAATAGATTTCAAGACTTTTTTCGATTACTTTGAGATTACAAATTTTATAGTCCATTGCATTTTTTATTAAACTTTTAGGTCTTTGAAATTAGAAGTTGCGTATAAAAAGATTACTTTGACTCAAGACTGTATTTGGATTACATCTGCCAAAGTTTCTTGTTGTCAATCAAACAAAAAAAAATAAAGGACTCTGGCTACAGAGTCCTTTATTTTTGAAACCCAAAATCGCAGTAGGTAAATCAGTAAAAGATGAAAAGAGGGAAGAGAGGCATTTGACTCGCTGTGAGACAGCATTGGCCCAAAATTATAATTTTAATTTATTTATTTCGCCTTGTTACAAAACACAACAGACACAATGTTTCACCTGAAAAATAAACAATGACCCATAATATTTCAATTAAAAACGCTAAAGTAAAATTCTTCTACTACAGTATAAATTAAACCGGGGTACTATATGAAACTCAGTTCAGTGTAGTAGCACCTTAACTCAGTCGAGGCATGTTACACGTGTCGTTCCGTTTGTCTTGTATTTGTACACTGTTTTTTGCTTACAAATAATTTACTTTTCGTGTAAGAATGTTATTCTGGAGCCTGAGCTCGAATGCCTATAAAAATACTGAAACAGTTACGGGGAAGAGAATGTAGGTTCTCTTTATTGTTAAACTCGGTCAGAAATACAGTAAGCTTTATTGCAAATATTGTATTTGCTTGTTTTATCGATAATGTACGAGTACGGCTATGTAAGTTATTAATGTTATATTAAGCGAGTGTCGTATCTTTACAATACGTGAAAATAAAAGGACTTTGGGGTTTATTTATAAACGCTGCTTAAAGTTAAGTAATGATTAGCATATAAAATATATATATATATTTTTTTTATCGTTTTTATAATTTTTTTACATTTTTATCAATTTTAATAATTTTATTTTTTATTTGTCAATTATTTTTGTTTACTCAAAATGTTAATGAAAACCGCATCAAATTCCGTTTTGTTGTTCAGAAGAACAACACAGTCACATGATTTGCCTTGGGTAGTTTCTATAGATTTATTATTTCCATGTAGGTAATAGGTACTCAGATATTGGGTATTTATTTTGGTAATTTTCCATTAATCACAGCACAACACATATACAAACATGTATGTCTTAACAATTTATTTTACTTCGTATGAGTATTTTATATCACCTTTAATTTATCTTAATTTATGTATTAAAACGGACACTTTTACCTATGTTTTTATTATTCTAGCGTATGGCACTCGTGGGTTGCAGCTGAAAATCAGCGTCAGTTGGTACACCTTGTGTGTCATCTGACATTATGCTGAGCTGAGGCCCTTTTGGCATTATAATCATTGTTTTCTGTTTTTTATAGTTTTAAGGTGTATTTTTTGATGTAATGCCAATAAACGCATTTTTCTTTCTTTTTCTTTCTTTTAGCGACTGTTTAACCATACATTTTTGACGTTTGAACGTCACTTAACTTTAAGCAACGTTTATGAATAAACCCCTTAGTGTCTAAACCGTTCATGTAAAACAGATTGGTACCTACTTGTACTTAAGTATGGTTATGGGAACATATGTAATTAATTTCTGCTCAGTAAGTGACATATTTAATAAAATATTAAAAAAATAAATAACAATCAAATATAATAATAAAATAAATAATCATCTACCCTTTGACATTAATCATATTTTCTTCTTTTCGTATCTAATATTTATAATTAAAATAATATTGCTACTCAATTTTAATTTTAGTTGAATTATAACTATGAATATAATTATAACGAAATATACTTAAGTATTATGACCAAGTATTATGGATCTGTATTTATTTATGTTATAACCGAAATTGTACCAACACTTATGTCAAATAAATTGATTTGATTTGATTTGATTAATTGAAAAACAATTACTATGGAAGACGAATAAAAAATAACAAGAAGTAGCCAGTTGAATAATGTAAATAATCCTGTTAACTATGAACCTCTAAAACAGACAACAAACGGAACAACTTTGAAGAAAAAAAAAACGAATTCCTTTGGTAAGTTTTAACAAATAAAGAAACATAAAAAAATAAAAAAAAACTGAAAATAGACCCAAGCGAAATTTTTAATTAAAAAACATAAGGATAATGGTTTTAATGAATGACGATTAAATCACAAAGGAGTACTTAATTAGAAAATAGTTGAAGTTTAAAAAGTTTCGTGAAAAGAAAGCATTATAATTATCTGTTACGACGCTGGGTCACGCATTGTCGGAGGTTGATCCGTTTCACGGTAAAGTTATCTACCAGTATTGTAACTCGGCCCTGTTCTTGAAATAATTAGCTACAGACGCGCGGTACGTGAACACGCGATAGGGCTGACAACCTACAGTTTATTTTTATTTAATCAACCTACTCGAGTTTCCTTCTAGTTTTGAGATTGTGTGCGCTACCTACTGCAATCAAAACCTCTAACTACCTACTACAAAAACTTACTTAAAAAGTCAATTATACCTAATGTAAATCTTACTAGGTTGGTACCGTCAACTGTGACATCTTTACTTTTCATGAGCAACTTTATCTATGAGTACCTACTGTACTTAAATATCTTTCGATTACAAAAAATCTGTTGCCACCATTTAGTATCAAACCGAAACAAAAGTAGAAAAATAATTTATTTGTAACAGATTTTTAGTAATTGAATCCAGCTAATTTCAAAAAATGTTATCCTTGGGTGCGTTATTGACGAATTCAAGCAACCAAAAACAGCACAATATAGTCTATAATAAATTGCTCATTGCCATAATAAGTAACTTGTACTTAATTCAATGAATACTTGTCACAAATCGCATGCTTACCGCTTACAAAACCATCACATCGTCCGTTCCTCACTGCGAGCTGCAGCGCATTCGCAACTGTTTGCTTACCGAGTGTATACCGAACTCGAGGTGCGTAGGTATGACTCACGTTCCGACCGTTTGTATGAAGATTGAATACTGAAGATATTATTACCGTGTCCGTTCCCGTTTCGAATAATCTTTTTCGGATCAACGTTAAAGGGGAAGTGTCAGGTTAGCCCGCGAAATTCAAATTTTCTTACAATTTTTGCAATATGCAACTCATTGTCTGGGTGTATGAAGGTTTAAGTACACTTCGCGACCGTAACAAAATATGTATTTACAGAATTATTAGAAGCCTATAAAGGTATGACGAACAGGGTGTAAAGTTCACTCATCCTCTATTGAAAAGGGAGGATCCTCCGACCAGACGGGTGTTGTGTCTGGTGAGCAACTGCCCGACGGTTGATGTCGGGATGTTGTATATATATATGCTAGTCTCGCGATAAACTCGACGATTTGCGACGTCAGGTCTTTGATGCGTAGTTCGCATGTGGCGTAGTTGATACCGCCACAACTCCATACCAAAAATTTTCACAAAAAAAATCCACACCAAAAAACGGTGTGGAATTTTACACATTTTTTTTGGCGATCGAGAAATATTTTATTTTTAGTGGACTGTATTCTAGAGGTTGTTAGTGATCGCCTAGAGGAGAATTAGATGTTGAACAGACGAACAATTTAGGAGGGATAAGGAAGGTGAACACGCGTACCTGATGTCTTCGATGGCGGCGTTCTGCTTGCCGCACTGAAGCTGTTCACGCGCACTCACAAGTCCTCAAGCGCGGGTGAGTTCAACTTGATTTGATCACGATACGGAGATCTTAAGCGTTTAAGCGGTTTTAACCAGCTATAGCTGGATAATAATTCTCAAATGTCAAGATTTCATGAAATTGTCATTCAATAGGTTAATATGAAATTAGGGAGTTGTATTGATGATTTTAATGATTATAATTCCATAGGTAAATACAGATTTGTAACGGTCGCAAATCATATTCAGATCAACATATAACCTGGTACTAACCTACAAATTGCAAAAATCGCCAGAAAACTTTAATTTCGGTGGCTATTCTGGCGCTTATAAAGGATTTTAGTGAAACCCTATAAGTATCGCCAGCCTGACAATTTACCTAGACGGCAACTGTTTTCCTACAGTTATTACTAGCTTATTTTCTCCTTTAAATTGTTTGTTTTTTGCCAAAAAACTTAATTACTCCGTTTATCTCGATTCGGGGAACTTATAAAGATTCTCAGAAGGGATATCATTGAGAATAATTGCTTATTAGCAGTAGATAGTAACTTTTTATTTGAGGGGCTCGTGGCTAAATAATAACAGCCACTCGGATCGACCTTCAAGGTTAAGCAACGCTTTTCGAGGTCAGTCTGTGGATGGATGACCACCCATTACATACCGAGATCCCTCAATACTTCGGAAAGCACGTTAAACCGTTGATCCCGGCTGTCATTGGTACATCTTTGACAGTCATTACGGGTTGTCAGAAGTCCGAAAGTTTGACAACCTGTTTTACCAAGGGGTCTCGTGTTACTCAGTAACTGGGTCCAATAGTCAGTCACTCCATGTAAAATACCTGTATTCAGCTGCATCTGGACAGACTGGAAGCCGGCCCCAAGATAGTTGGGGAAAGGCTAGACAGATGATGATGAGTGGCTTTTTTTTAAGGTTTTATTGTTATTTTCTATTAAAACTAATAATTGACTGTAAAAACAACATTTTAGAAGAACGATAATTACACATTAATATGAATTAAAAACAAAATTAATATAACAACTCGATAACAAGAATATATCTGATAATAACTGACTAGCAAACAAGCAGTTTTTTTGTTAGAATCAACAAAAGGTACCGTAATTATTATAGCAAAAAAATATTATTAACAACACTGATATTTTCATAATTTTACAGTAATAATGTCACGTGGTTGACAGCTGTCATTTCAGCTGATCAGAGGGGACGGGAAAAGTTTACAACTACTAATAGTGACTGTTAAATACCTTCGCTACCCGTGGTCCCGGTGGGTCGACCCATTACCGAGTCCATGGGTAATTTTAATTACCTACCCTTGGTTCCATGGCATTAGAGATTGTTCCCGGACTTCTGACTATATCGATAGAAAATGAAAACCATCAGTTACATACAATATAATTTACTCATTCATAAGCAAAAAATAATTCCATCCTTGGGAACAAAAACATAGTCATACCTGGACTACAACACAACTATATTGAAAATGATGAATTCATAACCGATACAGTAATGACATATAAACTATCTTAACATTTTTAATACGTATCCAACTGATATTTCGCCAGTAATTAATTCCATTAGTGTATCGGTTATGAATTCATTATTTTCAATTGCTATTTTTGTTCTAGTTCTAACTGGATTATTCTTTTTATTTTTCGATAATTTGACCAAAACGTTAAGGAGACGCATTATGTTTGTGCAATTTAAAAAAAAAATATCTATGCCCAGACTCCGACACTTTATTGGTTCGGTGTAACTTGATGGTTTTCATTTTCTATCGATATAGTCAGAAGTCCGGGAACAATCCCTAATGCCATGGAACCACGGGTTATTAAAATTACCCATGGACCCAGTAATGGGTCGACCCACCGGGACCAAGGGTAACGAGTGGTTAAATAATGATTAAAATTAGAAAAACAGTGAAACATGTTGAATTATAGTGCCAATCAATGTAATATGGCATATATATTTATAGTGGAAAATGACCTAAGAGATAACTTCCCTGTTGTCCAAAAATCATCCTTAATAGTTTGCCAATTTGTCTCTGTCCCGAACAAAACCTTGTAACTTTTACTTTCCGGTTCCTGGGGCAAAAAATGAAAATTGTTTTTCATAGTATCAGTAACTTCGGTAACATAATTGTTTGTGAGTCCTGGAGTAGAGACCGCGTATCGGCAAGTGGAGTGTGGGACGCCCTCAGCTCGATGACCTTAAGGCCTCTGCCTCGAATCTTGCGGGCAGCGCCGCGGCGGCGGCAGCGGCGCGGGTTAACGCAGACCCGTTCTCGAAACCAGCGGGCAGATCGCGCGGCACTATAGCGGCGTAGTGTTGTGTTCGTAGTTGTGTCGTCGAGATATATTTTTTTATTCGCGAATGAAATGTCTGAACAACGGCGCTAACATCTTTTTGATTCAAATTTATTCCTAACGTCACAAAAATAAATTGCACAACACTGCAATGCAGACGCGCGGGCGGTCATCGCTGGAGTGCACCGAACCTGTATTAGGATTGTATACATAAACAATAAAAAAAATATAACAATACAAATAAATAATATTGAAGTGTCTGTTTGTAATGTCAAAATAACAGCTTTTTACTAAATGCAAATCTATACTTATAATTATTATAAAGCTGAAGAGTTTGTTTGTTTGGTTGGTTGAACGCGTTAATCTCAGGAACTACTGAAAAATTATTTTAGTGTTGGATAGCCTATTTCTCGAGGAAGGCTATAGGCTAAATAACATCATGCTACGACGCTTGGGAGCTGTGAAAAAAGATATAAAGTCAGAAAGAACGCTAAGCGAAAACGAAGTAATAGTAGGGGCGAGCGACGGAATGTCACGCGGTGGGTCGAGCTCCGAAATAACACGCGGATAAAGTCGCGAGCAGAAGGTAGTGAAAGTATATACGGTACTTATAACAAATAAAAATAGTCTCTCTGTCTGTCTGTTTGTTCCGGCTAATCTCCGAAACGGCTGGCTCCATTTTGATGGGACTTTCACTGGCTACTTTAATTATAGAAAAAGCTACACGGGCGAACCGCGGACCGCAGTTCGTTCTTCAATAAATACCTGACAAAAAAATCGCAGTCATAAGGACTGCCGACAGAAGTGAAAACACAAAACTTTGGAATAACTGTTCTTTTATACATATAGCTCATAGAACGCATTCGGTGACGATGACGCGGGTTCCATGATTTTTGTTCACCCAAAAAGTATACATAAATACACAGTATAGGTACATAATTATAGCTCATAGAAAGCATTCGGTGACGATGACGCAAGTTCCATGATTTTTGTTCACCCAAAAAGTACACATATATACACAGTGTAGCTCATGGAAAGCGTTCGGTGACGATCACGAACCTATAAGTTCCCCTACCAAAAATTGCTCAACTCACCTAAATAAATTTTCACTTCAAAAACAAACGTAATAAAATAAACATCAAAATATTGCAATTTAAATTTTTTATCCTTCACAAAATCAAAGCTCACAGGAATAAAAAAAAAACAATAAATTACGCTAACGTACGTTACGTATTTAGGTAGTAAACAATCCTAAAATAGACCAAAATAACTGCAAGGTTGAGCTCGGATATAAATTGAAAAAAAAAAAGCGGAAAAGTCAGTGATCCGTGGTGGACCACACGATTCAATACATGAGTGTGTCCGTACGAATAAGCCTAGATTATACTTTTTTCATGAAGCAATTTATTACAATTTTCGGTTCGGCCCTGCTTCCAATGAATGAACGTATTGGAGCGTGCAAAATTGCGGTATCGTTATATGTAATGTGATTGTATCGATGTGTGGGAGTTTGTTGCGCCACTTTTTTTTCCTAGGTAAAGCACTAGGAATTGGTGAAGGGTGGGCGTTTTGGACAGCAAAAAAACTTTTTAACAAAAAACCAACCGACTTAAAAAAAAAACACTAAAAAGTGAAAAATAACTTTAATTTCGGAAGTAGGTGGTAAAAAACGAAAACACAGAACCAAGGACACTGACTTCCGAAATTAAAGTTGTTTATCACTTTTAAGCATTCTTTTTTTGGAAGTCGCAGGAATACGCTTGATGCGGAAAGCACAGAACCGGTCGAGGTGGCGGTGCTTGGGGGAGGCCTATGTCCACCAGCGGACGTCTTTTGGCTGAAGTGATGATGATGATACCCTTTAGTAAGACTTGTTGTCAGCCTTGGGCTACTAACTACCCATAACAATTGTCAAAGATCTACGAATGACAGCAGAGACAAACGGGATACGTGCTTTCGAAAAATCATTTCAGTAATCTCGTAAAAACCGTTTTTTTTTTGTTGAATGAAGTTTATTTATTTATTTTATTATTTATGTACACACAGTTAAATACAGAGATAAGACATAATCATAATTTCATCATTTCATTTAAAGACATATTCATAATACAAAGATACTACGTACGTACGGAAGCTTAATTACACGAATGAGTTTAATTTCCCCTAAAACAAAATTGAGAACACAGTAAAATTAAATAGAATAAGAAATCCCATAGCTTATACCAATTACCCAAATACGTAGAGATGAAAATAATTTATGGCCATATTTTTTTTTGATATGATTAATATAAAAGAAGGTTTCTCAGAAAAATGTTTCATCGTTTCAGAGCAATTATAAATTCGTCTTTGTGAAACTCTGCACCACATATGAAAATAGTTGATTGTTTGAAAAGCCCTCTTTTAAAAATGAGAGCCGCAAAAAGGATTTAGATTAAATTTTAATGAGGTATTATGAATACTATTTTAAAATCATAAAATCGTACATAATAATCCTGCTTCTACGACAATGCATTACTTCAGCAATAATGAGGCGATTTGTAATGAGTATGATAAACTGGCATTTGTATATGGAAAAAGGACTATCAATTAAACGATAATAATAGAAAATATTGTAACGAGAAGAACTCAGTTTTTAAATTGAATAAGGCTCCCAAAGATAAGTAAATAGAAAATGAAGAAAATGAGAATGATTGCGATTCGTCGGTATCGTTGATCGCGAAACGCCAAAAAGGACAAGTAGATAATAATAATAATTTATTTGCAATATGTATCGGTACAGTGTTGGTCTTAAAGTCAGTAATTAAGTTCCTAATACATAATCAGACATTTGACATGCAAAACATTACAATATATTTAATGCTCGAGTGTTATATTTATGTCCAATGGCATGCTTTAAATGCTAACTTCTATTATTCATTAATTTTAAAATACAGTTAATATTAATTATTAATTATCGTCACATAAATTTAGAACAGATTAGTTAAAATTATTTATAAATTCATATATCGAAAAAATAGTTTTTCCAGCAGCCATAATTTTAACTTTACAAAAATTTATTATTAGGTAACTCTTTAAAGTTCTTTGGTATTTTATTATAGATAAGTCCACACATATGATAACAGTTTTTTTTAAACAGAGACTACTAAAACATTCAACCTTAAACACTCAACCAAAGATGCGTTAGTGCTTCGAACGTACTCGAAGTAATGCCCGACGCATCTTCCGTCAGATGTGATGACACCCTTGTAGAACCAAAAATTAAGCAAAAATTTCAGTTTTTTAATCTTGAAATAAAAACAAAACAATCCATTTTATTTCCCCTTATATAACTTACAAAATAATTTCCAACCCACCAAAGTTCCTTAAAGTATATTCGCTGTGTGTCGAACTGATGAATTTTTGAATATTTAACCGTGTTTGGTCGTTAAGCCCCGCACTATGAGAGCGTGTGTCGCGGTAAACGGGTTAAAGTTGACGGAGTGCCTCATTTTCCCGTGTCCGCTACAGTAGTTGTAGAGTGGGTAGTCTCAAGTTTAATGTACTAGAGTGTTTCTTTTAACCTCTCTGGGGACCTGAGAAATATATATTAGCGTGGACATTACTAAGACTACATTTAAGAGCTAGGGCATGGCGGAATACCTCAATGTTTCGATAAAAATATGCAAAGAAGATTATTCAGGCGTCGTTCTCTTTGTAGCCAAATATTAAAGTCAACAGTAAATAAAAAATACGGTTTTTTTTTCTCGAGAAAAGGCATCTGAGGCTCTTTGTACACACACCGTGAAAAACAACGGTTTATTCGCTGTGTGTAGGCATGGTCATCACTGTTGTGTGGATCAATATGGAAGCTTGTTGACAGAAGCGTTTTTTCTATTGCGCGGTTTATATGCCGTACCATAAAGAAACTGTGCCGTGTACAAAAGGCCTGACTTTTTTGCTATTACAATGAAAGTCTACGATTGACCTCTAAGTATCTTTTTTTTATATTACTGATTGGGCCTGCTCTTAACATCGATCTCGGCTGATGGAAAGCGATGGATAAGGTCTATGATGGAACGAGCGTGCCCAGAAGATGTCTGTTTACTCTTGCTTTGAAAGCAGATGGATTATATGTGGAAGGGAACACTAACGCTGGCAGAGAGTTCCACACTTTGAATGTGCGCATAATAATTGTGGAGGAGAAGCGCTTAGTATGACTGGATGGGATATCAACCAAGTACGCATGGTACCCTGTAGTACGTCTGGTAGTCCGGTAATAAAATAGCGATGGTGGGATCAGGTCGTGGAGCTCCTGCGCACTCTCCGCAGTAGTCTGTAGAATACCGACAGGAAAGCAACATTACGCCGATGAGCTAGACTGTGAAGCATGCTTTGTTATGGAGGATTTTTTTTTGGTATTTTCAAACTCAGCCTAGGTTCCTTTTTACCGAAACACTTTTAGCGAAATTCTCTAGAACTGAAATTGTGAATCTGCTAAGCAACAGTGAAAATCTTTGGTCTTTAGATTGTATAAACTTGGTCTATCTCTTGGGACACAATACTGAAACTCATTAGCCGAGCTCTGTTAACAATAATTACTAATGTGCGAGATCTTGCCACACAATACCACTTTGTAACTGCTCCAGAGAGCACAAGAAGTACGGGCTCTGCATAATACATGATATGTTTTTGAAGCGCTTGTGCTTTAGTATTTTTCTTCAGAAATGGAATTATTCTTAGACAAAATACTGGACGGCTTTCTTAAAAACAATATTATCACTGGAGAAATAATGGTAGAACACACTGAAACTTAGTCGCATCAGGGTCCATTTTAGCCCAACGCTGGGCCTTTGTCTCGCATAGGGTCGTATCATTATGCTGAGTGATGCCCGTTTAGCGTGGATATGACGCATATAATTTTTTCCCCAACTTGTTTCTTTTCGTGTCTGTGTTTTTTCTTTGTGTCATGTTCACCGAAAATAAATGTAATTTCTTTTCTTTTTGTAGTCTTACAAATTATTATAGGACTAAGATGGTCCGTCTTACTTTTACGGCACGGTAGATATTTATCAAGGTGACACATAACAGTTGCAGCGCACATGGTACAAAATTCACATAACTCACTTTTCGTATAATTTGACCTACTACGTGATTAAAACGTCAGCTGTAAGCTGAAAAAGTAAATGACGTGAGAACAAACGACATTTCTATCATTCCATTAGATCCCAGCAGAACTACGAACACCGGTATCGATAAGGACGAGCAAACGTATAAGTAATAATCTGTTCCTATTAGACAATTATCAAGATTGGAAACGTGCCCAATTGATACCGGTACCAGGTTTCCAACCTCTGTCTACGGAGAATAATGGATAAGATGTGAGTTGGTTTGTTATTTGGTCGGTTGGTAGGGTGTCAAGTTTAATTTATATAAGAATTGAATTATGTAGAAGAATTAATGTCTTCACTGACCGACCCAGACGACCCCACCACTCTCATCCAGGAGAGTCGTAGGGAAACCAGTACAGCTCGTAGAGTATACACAAACACAAGATCCAAATTCCGACCTCTATAGAGGTCCCGCGCGAAACCCACCCCGACCTACTATTATTATCGTCAATAATAATAGCCCTCCCCGTCCCTTGCCGCTTAACGATGCGCCAGCATGTGGTTTAGCTGAGCCTGTAATCCAAACTCCCCATGACAATAATCAAAACCTTGATGTTACCCAGCCACCGTCGGTCCCTTGCCACCCTCCCTCCGACACTGCCCTAAGCCGAGGTTCGATCCCCACCTGGGGTGCCCTTAGCGAGCAGTCGTCTAGTTTATAAGTAGCTTTAGTAAAAACTCCCCTGGCTGGAGGCGTAAACTTCTTTTAGGAGCTTGCGGCACCACAGGATAGCCCGGTTAAGGAGTCGGAACCTTAGTGGTTATAACTCCGAGATGCCATGCACAAAAAAAAAAAAAAAAGAATTATTGTGACCAATTATAATTAAAAATTAATAATACTCGCGGTACAATATCATAAACTGATAATAAATGGTTTGTAACTACCGCACTCAAAGAAGACAATATATATAAATGTATAATCGATCATTAATCATTCATGCAGATGAATTTTTCAACGTCATATTTTACTTTGTGAATAGTTTTAGTTAAGTTGGAATATAATTTTATTATTATTATAAATTAATTAGCTTTATGTTGTTATTTATATGGTTTTAGACATTTATTTCTCAAAAAGAATACAGTTCACTTAACATGAGAAATACAAGTTAATCTTAATACTAAATACGAACTTATGAAGAACGGTAGGTACCTACTCGTAAATAAATAATCTAGTAAGTAGTATATGCACAATTTTTTACAGTTCTGTGGGTAACAAGAAAAAGTTTCAATAGCAATTATACATTGTTAATGTTAGCAAGATATCAATATTTTTAAGTACCTGATTGTACTTAATCACTTGGTATGTATTTTAAATAAATTACCATTTGATGTATATAGTTGAAGCAAATTAATACATCAAAGAAATAACACTGACTTTATAAATACTTAGGTACTGATTTAAAATCGAGAGAAATCTTTCAAGATGTTGTGCTTTAAAAGCGCATACATCGGTCCACTAGCGCCACTCTTAAAAAAAATATTATCTCGTGACTGAGAAGGAATTATGAAAAACGGCTCAACAGCGACCTCGGTAAGTGTGTCTAGTATATTCTACGAGTAATACCTTTTATAAAGTTTCATATTGAGACACGAAACAACAAAATACGATCTAGAGGAATGTGGCTGTTTTTCTTTAGAATTAATAAGAAGAAAGACACACTTACCGAGGTCGCTGTTGAGCCGTTTTTCATAACTCCTTCTCAGTCACGAAATAATATTTTTTTAAAGGAGTGGCGCTAGTGGACCCTTGTATGCCCTCTTAAGGGTTTTAAGTATAAAGGACTGGATCTCTTTATGTCATTAGGCAATGTATTATATAACTCTGATCCTTCATATAATATGTTTTTCCTTCCGTAGTTATTACGTGGTGGTCTTAGACTGATGTCGTTTTTTCGTCTAGTAATACGTTTTTGAGTTTGTTCCTTTTTTTGTAAAAACAAATTATGAACATATTATTTTAATTCTGAATAACTAAATAAACATTTTAGTTGAAAAACATGTTCTTCCATACATTCGAAGTGCAATTCAAAGTGAAGTGAAATGCAAGGATAAAATCAGGAATGAAATTATCCGGAAGAGAACCGGAGTTACCGACATAGCTTGCAGAGTAAGCAAGCTGAAGTGGCAGTGGGCTGGCCATATTTGTCGAAGGACCGATGGCCGATGAAGCAGACGAGTCCTGGAGTGGAGACCGCGTAGCGGCAATCGTAGTGTGGGACGCCCCCCAGCTAGATGGACCGACGACCTCAAAAAGGTGGCTGGGATAGACTGGATGCGGACGGCGGAGGACAGGATGTTGTGGCGCAGCAGGGGAGAGGCCTATGTTCAGCAGTGGACTGCGATAGGCTGAGTTGATTTGATTTTGGATTGACATGTGGAAGAAGTTACTTAATGATTGATGGTTCTCAAATGACGTCACTAAGTAAGGCAGTTAGTACCCAATAATCTCTTTAAAAAGCAATGAATCTCAATGAAAACTGTTACGAGATTAATCCAATTTATTCCAATAACAAAAAAACTTTGGTCCTCTGCCAAGCAACAGCTAATATCGAATAACTCGAGCAAACACAACATTCCTTTCTTAATTTGTCCAGATTGGTCGCTACACAGAATTTATTATCAAGGAAATTCCGAATCTCGTTCCTAAAGACGAATATATTCTTGATTGTATTACTTTTTTTGGCTCACGCTGCCAAATTGTAGCGTTTATGAGTTTTAGCCTTCCATGCTTTGCGATTAATGTCCGGTTCAACGACAGACCTGACCTGGCTTTATGAACGACGTAACCTCTAAGTGACAAATGAATATAGGGACAACATTGAAATTCACAGCCTTATTCAGAGGTAGATGAAAATATACTTGTACCAGATGAAGAATTATTGTGATATTTTGGATGAAGAGTTTAATTTGACACGGAAAAGCGCTGTCTATCTATTTTTAATGAATCTTAACTATTATATACCCACTGAATGTTCTGACATTTATTTTGTGACGTTTTACATGTATTAACCAAAAATGTTTTGTCCTTTTTAGGGTTCCGTAGTCAAAAAGGAACCCTTATAGTTTCGCCATGTCTGTCTGTCCGCGGTTTAGCACAAAAACTATTGGTACTAAAAAGTTGTAATTTTGCACGAGTATACACGTTACGGACGCCGAAAAAGTGGTAAAATAAAATTTTGAAAAAAAAAAAAACATATATTTAGGTTACCTCCCCTACATGTAAAGTGGGGATGATAATTTTTTTTTCGTCCTTCCCATTTTGTGGGATATCGTTGGACAGGTCTTTCAAAAATTTTGGGGTTTGGCAAGACCGTTTTTTGATTAAGTAAACCGTTCGTGACTTATCAAGCTTTAGAGTACCAATTTTCGTTAGAGTCAAGTGTCCCCCCCTCCTGCCAGCTAAACGGTTAGTTTTGCATAAGTGAAAAAATTCATGATAGTAGTATATATAACGAAGTTAAAAGTTAAACTATCACAGCTAAGTAGGCTTTTCAAGTTTACGAGTAATAGTCGACCAACTTAAATTTGCAGTTGAAAAACATATTCCCCTATACAATCTGTTTATGAGAGCATGTTTCTCAACTACAATGTTAAGTTTGTTCTTGGGATAAATTCATCCCAACTACGAAACCCTTCATTGCGCGTAGTCCGACACGCACTTGGCCGGTTTTTAACATGGGATCCATAGAATCTACAGCTACAAACACTGATCAATAGTTACATAACAGTTTGCGATCATTTCTTTGATTTATTTCTCATACGTTGATATTAGCAAAATCATCGAACGTCACCGATGGAGCCAAAACCATAAAAAAAAAGAATAGAATAACTATTTTATTAACACTTCTAAAGCGACAAACCGTACTCGTAGAAGGTAGTTATTATAGTACAAATCACTGACACTGTCTTCACCTGTTTTTGGTTGTGAATATTAACAGAATCCATTTGGCTGAATCCTATCTTTTAAGACACAGGCTAGTCCTAGTTTAAAAGATAGTCTACTATTGCATAATAATGTAATTTTTTTTTTCAAACAATGTAAGTATACAGTGCAATGTGCTGTTTTTTTTGCGAAAATAATACTTTATTATTTATTATTATTATGAATGCAATGAAAATGAATTTAAAATTTTTCTTCTTATAAAACACTACTCTCCGGGTTTGTTTTTTGAGTACACTTTTGTAAAAAACTCATTTAATTTGGCTTAAAGTATCTTTGTCGTAAGGATTCTTAGGCTTACAACAAGTTAAAAAAAAAACTTGTCATAAATGTCAAAATGTTCTTATTTCTCTGTCTTCTTACGCACTGTCTTTACAAGTCAATGCGGTTTGCTTTTACATTAAAAACACAAAAAAATCATATCTTGAAGCCCAATAAATAATTATGTTTCCTTGCATGAGAGTCCCTAAAGTAAATGGAGCAGCATCTTCTTTGAGGGATACCACAAGGCACTGTTCTCAACCAAGCTATTGAATTGAAATAACTTTTAAAACTTTCCTATCGCTCGGAATATTGAAAACTGTGATCGTGGATACGATGGACTGGCGAGGAGCCATCTGCACACGCCGTCGTCGTACGTTAAAAAACAAGCACCAGAAACGAAGAAAAACAACCAATTGGACTGGGATACATACGGACTATTGGGAAATATTGAAAATTCAAGCAATATGCTGAATGAAAGCTGAGTTTTTATAGCAAATTGCAGGTATAAAGACAATGTTTTAAATGGCACACAATCTGTCATTTCAGCTGATGGTCCTCGCTGCATAGAGACATCTCAAAATCAAAATCATAATTTATTCAAATAAGGCTGAGAGCACTTTTTGAACGTCAAAATTACATGAGACAGTCTCCTTAAACGCCCGCCCTTCACCACCCTTAGTGCTTTAGCTAGGAATAAAAATTGGGACAACAAACTTCCCAGCAGATGGTATAACAATAGTATATAAAGTAATTAACATTAAACACCGAACAAGTGCGTGTGTGCGTAGTTAGGCCGAATTCATCCCAAGAAAAAAGTTAACATTGTAGTTGAAATAAATATTCTCTCATACATTCCAACTGCAGACGTAAATTGGTTGACTATTACTCATCTTAAAGCCTACTTTTTGTGGTAGTTTACCTTTTAACTTCGTTATATATACCACTGCTGTGAATTTTTTCACATATTCAAATACAACTATTTAGCTGGCAGGAGAGAGGGGCACTTGACTCTAACAAAAATTAGCACTGTAATAATGCTTAATATTACGCAAACGGATTCCTGATACGAAAAATGATTGGTGAGAGGCCTATCAAACAATACCCCACGCTATGGGATAGACGAGAAAAAAAAAAAACCCACTTTACGTGTAAGGGAAGTACCCAAAAAAAAAGTTTTAATGTAGGTAACCACTTTATCGGCGTGATTAATGTATATACCCATAACAAATTACAGCTTTCTAGTACTAAGAGTTTCTGAGCTAAGCCGCGGACAGACAGACGGACATAGCTAAAAACAGAGAAACACACATGCTAGCTAGCACACATAGCGAGCACAGCTCAAGCATGAATAAAAACGTAAACAAAACTCAATACATAAACTGGCTTATGTTAGTACATGTATAAAACCATCAGCACCCCAACTGCGTAGCAAATTTTCTTTCATAATCCGAAGGATTTTGAAAGGAATTCCTAATCCATTGCTTCAATGGTTGAAAAAATCATCTGCTCGATAACGCAAATAACGCAATGAATTGTCGAAAAGAAAAGCATTGCAATTGTTACGAGCAATGTGATACGCAAGTACCCCATAGAAGCATCATAGTAGTGTGTTGCCATCATAGAAACAAATAACAAAACATAATAAAACAAACAATACCCCATACAATCATCACAGTAGTGTGTTGCCATCATAGAAACAAAGAACAAATGATAATGTAACATGTACAATGTATGTCTATTATAAGTTTACAACATATTTATTACTTGTGTACCGATTTTATTTGTTATTTTTTAATATTTTTATTATTATTATTATCTCCTCTCCTCCATATTAATTAGAGCACCTGCCATCTTATCTCTTCACTACCCTTGGTTGACTGGTAGAGAATGCCTATGGCATTAAGTCCGCCTTTGTACCTTTATTGTTTGAAAAGTTTAAATAAATAATACATGACTAGTGTTTGCATGAACTTTTTTAGTTGACTGTTTGTTGTTGGCTTGCTGGACGCTTTGGTGTACAAGTGCAGCAAGCAATTGATAAATAAATAAATACCCCACAGAATCATCACAGTAGTGTATTGTCATCATAGAAACAAAAAGAACAAAACATATAATAAAACAAACATTAATTCAAATACAATAATAACCATAATTATGAACGCTCATCATTGATTTTAACAGTGTATGTACATACTGTTTTCTCATTTCCCATGTGTTTTTGATTGGGTTTCTCAGTTGTAGCAAATTTTGTTGAGTAGATGATTAGGAAATAGGTAACCACGCGACTATTCGCACCAATTTCAACACCTCCATACAAGTGAGTTGACAAAATCAGTACCCAATTTCGTCCCACATCCCGCGCGGGATTCACTTCAGTTTGAGTGTAAGTTGATACAACCAGCGCACAATTTCATCCCGCATCCCGCGCAGGCTTCAATTTGACCGTGAGTTGACACAATCAGCGCACAATTTCGTCCCGCATCAGGCGCGGGATTAACTTCTGTTTGACCAGAACTTTATCTATGGAATTTGTGCGAATAAATATATCATTCTACTTTTACGTCCCAGATAAATAAATACTGCAGATACGTTTGTTTTTTCGAGCTACCAGGTAACATGGACAGCATTAATTTTTATTTTTATTTAAAAGAATGCATAGAGCGAGGCAGGTATGTAAAACAGGACTTGTTTTGCTTTGTACTGCACTCTGTGCTCCAATTTACGCATACCATTCATTGTTTGCTTGGTAAATTGTTGAGCGTGACGTTTTTATAGCAATAACGTGTTGTGGCGTTATTAACAATAGCGCTGTCGTTATTAATGGTGTACGAATAAAAGTAGTTACTTTATGCGGAGTGAAATAATCCATGAGGCTTTTTGTATATGGCAATTTTGGGATGGCACTGTTAATAACTGGGCTTGGATAATTCACTCGTGCTAAGTAATAACAGCCGCACGGCTCGATTGATCAGGTTAAGCTACGCTTGTCACGGTTGATCCGTGGATGGGTGACCATCTTTACACACCGAGCTACGTGCCTTGGAAAGCACGTTAGGTAATAGGTAATACGGGCTGGTGTCCGCAACTCCACAACAATGCGCGTATTTTGCGTACGGATAGGAATTCGATTATTCGATCCATCCCAGCTCCTCAAAGAAGGTCAGCAACGCCTTGGTGTTACTGACAATCTCACGTAGGGTACCTGGGTTACCGAAGTACTTGGCCCTGTATGTGGTGACCACCGGGCAGTTTACAAGCACATGAGCTGCTGTCTCATCATCCTCCATGCAGGCACTGCACAGCAGACAGTCGGTTAAGCACGTTGTTCAGAAAGCACGTTAAGCCGTTGGTCCCGGCTGCCATTCCTGGGTCTTTGACAGTCGTTACTGGACGTCAGAAGCCCGAAAGTCCTACAACCAGTCTTACCAAGGTGTTTCGTATACCTCGTAACAGAGGTCAGATAGGCAGTCGCATCCGGTTAGACTGAAAATCGAGCCCAATAAAGTTGGGACAAGGCTAGGCAGATTGGATGTTTCACTGGAGAAGAATATAAGGTAGATAAACATTTTGGGAATTTTAGTGATAGTAAACGGAAGAAGAAGGGAACTTGATTAAGGAAAGTAAGAAATGAAATGGACTTCCTTAATTTGTATTAAAGGTCAAAGGACCACAAGGATAAATAAATTCATACAAAGGTAAATAAAATGCTCTTAACACAGTCGTTACGTACAATTTGGTCCCGCGTGAAAATGTTGGTCCGTGAACGTGTTAGTTTGAATTGTTGGATTTTATTAACAGCGAAATGAGACGGGAAAGCGTCAGCGTCATCGTCATTTTCTTACGTTTTCTGGCAATTTGGAGGTCAGTGTTAGATTGTATGTTGATCAATATAATTATGATTCTCGACCGTAACAAGTATGTATTTACAGAATTATTATTATTAAAATTATCAATAAAACCTTCTAAGCTCATATCATTCTTAGGGCCCTCAAGAGGCCATTTGATTTCGTCATACTCGAGAGCAAAACGCCACAGGTATGGAAAAGAGGTGTGGTGGTACTTTTCTATAAGAAGGGCGACATCCATAAGAATTATAGGCCCATCTCACTTCTAAGCCATGTCTGCAAGCTGTTTTCAAGAGTCATCACGAACCGTCTCGCGCGCAGGTTTGACGACTTCCAGCCTCCCGAACAAGCCGGGTTCCGTAAAGGCTTTAGCACCGTAGACCACATACATATGCTGCGGCAGGTTATACAGAAGACCGAGGAGTATAACCTGCCTCTCTGCTTAGCGTTTGTGGACTACAAGAAAGCCTTCGATTCGATCGAAACATGGGCTGTACTGCAGTCTCTTCAACGGTGCCAGATGGACTATCGGTATCTCGAGGAGCTGAAGTGTTTGTACAAAAACGCCACTATGTCCGAGTACAGTACCAGAACTCGAAACCTATCTCACTAAAACTGTTCACAGCTGCATTGGAGAATGTCTTCAAGGTTTTGGCCTGGAAAGGGGTTGGCATCAACATCGATGGCGAGTACATCACTCAACTTCAGTTTGCCGATGATATGGTTGTCATGGCTGAGAATAAGGAAGACCTCAGTACAATGTTCGATGACCTCAGTAGAGCTTCCGAAAGAGTGGGTCTTAGAATGAACATGGACAAGACAAAGGTCTTGTCAAATGCCCATGTAACACCCACTCTCATGAAAATCGGAGACGCTACACTCGAAGTTGTCGGCGAGTATGTTTACCTAGGACAAACTGTCCAGTTAGGTAGGTCCAACTTCGAGAAAGAGGCCAATCGTCGAATCCGACTCGGCTGGGCAGAGTTCGGGAAGCTCTGCAATATCTTGTCATCCCACATACCACAGTGTCTCAAGATGAAAGTCTTTGACCAGTGCGTGTTGCCAGTGACGACCTATGACACTGAAACGTGATCGCTCAAAATGGGCCTTATTAGAAGGCTAAAAGTCACCCAAAGGGCAATGGAGAAGGCTATAATAATAATGATAAACATGCACGCATAACAGATGGCCGATGGGGCTGAAAGGTTTTGGAGTGGCGACCGCGTACCGGAAGACGTAGCGTTGGAAGGCGGATCGATGACCTTGTGAAGGCCGCAGGAATCCGCTGAATTCGGGAAGCACAGAACCGGTCGAAGTGATAGTAGGTTAAATTTATTTGTTTTTGGTGTTATGTATAAATTCAAATAGTCAACTTGACCAAAAATTTTTTTTTGTACGCCATGAATGGCAAAATATGTAGATCATGTTTCCAAATGTTATTTTAAGACCATGAAAACCTATTGTACGTATAAATATCTTATCTTAAGGGTGCTTGGGGGAGGCCTATGTCCAGCAATGGACGTCTTTCAGCTGAAGTGATAATGATGATGAAGTTCATATTATCCTTTTGAATGACTATGTCTTAAATCATGTCTGAGGTCAATTCTAACTAAGAAAAAATAAAAATGATGAAGTTCATATTATCCTATTGAATGACTATGTCTTAAATCATGTCTGAGGTCAATTCTAACTAAGAAAAATGTAAAAAAAAAACATAAGACAATTAAAATTTCACTGGTATCCTGGCTCTTCACCTGTAGCGTAAATTTCCTTATTTTAGTTCAGCAAAAAATAGCTTAGTATTTCATAACCTAGATAGCAAGTTATAATGATAGCCTTAGAAGTTTATTCCCATGTTCGAAAAAGAAATCAGCACAGCGGTTTTCTTTTTCGGACATGGAAATAATTGTATCATTCTCATCATTGGCTTTAATTTAAAATGGTCCTTTGCTTAATTCACGAGGAGAACAAAAAGTTAATTTTGTACATTAAAAACTCGAACATTTTACGTAATGTTCCCCTCCTCTTATTTCGGCAGGGAACACTGCAAAAATAAAATGCAGGGGCAAAAATTAATGATGCCTGAAGCGACACCAATCAGCTTAACGATCGCCACGACGACGGCAACGCGCAACGGTCGCGCAATTATCGTGCGACCGTCGTTCGCGACCACGTGCCTACTTCGGCACGTGGCTTAAATCGAACATGAGACTGCTTTGCTTTGATTCCAGAAGTTCGGCAGGACCAACGTTCTCGAAGGACCAATTTCCATGGTCTTTTAGAGCAAATTGAAGGGTTCGGTTTCGGAGACACAACGGCAAACATAACAATCCGTTTCGATTTTTGTTTCCGGAGTTTTTTGTCAGGGAAACAAAAGACTCAGACTTTGTCGTATGGAGTTTAAAAACTCTTCTGTCTTCAAAATAATTTATATCAACTTTTACAGCATTACTCGTATCATCCTGTAACGCCTACTTTTCTGTAATAGTTTTCCTTTTAACTTAGTTATATATACTTCTGCCGCAAATTTTTTCATATTTCTGCTGGCTGGGGGACACACTTGACTATAACAAAAATTTGCATTTTAAAGCTTAATATTACGGAAACAGATCCCTGAATCGAAAAATTGTTTTAACGGACCCACAATTTTTTTGAATGGTCTATTCATCGATACCCCACAACATGGGATAGACGAAAAAAAATATATCAGCCCCGCTTTACGTGGACAAGCTACACGAAAAAAAAAACAAGATTTTATTTTACGACTTTGTCGGCTTGATTAATATGTCTACCCATGCTAAATTACTAGATGAATGAGGTCTGTGATGGAACGAGCGTGCCCAGAAGATGCCTGTTCACTGTTGCTTTAAAGGCAGACGGGTTATATTTTCCTTGGTTCCTTGTTCACTACAGAACCCTTAAAACTAGCACTAAAGAATGTGGTCGTCAAGTAGAGGTTCAGCTAAGAAGTAAACCCTTTTAACACTTCTGGATGAACTAAGTCATTCGCTTGCAAATGATCAAAGGACCAGATTCCTTAAGCGAAGAAATCCTCTGGCGCTAAGATAAAAAGCCATCTTCTCTATAGATAATAAAATTAAATGGGCACCTACGGTATCTATATAGCCTGCGCAACAGATTAGATCTTCAAATTGATTCCTTTTTCGTGAGAAACTTATTAAAAAACTGTGCGTGAGAACGAGTGCCAATTTATAAGAATTAGTGTGCGATAATCATAATTTATTTCACGTCGTTGAGCTCAAAGGCTTTTAAGGTATAACCTACATTCTTTTTATTACAGCGAAGTATAACAAAAAACGTTCAGATGGTGTAATCACATAGTAAAAATTCATAAACTTTATTCTCTACAACATGAAATTGTATTAATTTTGCAAATTGTTTCGCGTTTATGTTGTTTAGTTGGTACGAGTATTTCGATTTTGTTTTCACGTCATTTTGATTAATTTATGTTATTCATGCACGAGTAATTTCGTTTAAGAAATTTGTTTCTACTTTATTTTACGCGGAACCTACTACCAATATGGAACTACACAGAAAAGAGGTAGAATGCCATAAGGTTATACTGTCACGCTAAGTAAAGTTGGAGTAAAATTGCCACAATATAACGTGTTCTTTTTTATATCCCATAACTCTAGGGTTATATTGAGGAGCTCGTGGCTAAGTAATAACAGCCGCACGGGTCGATCCGTCAGATTAAGCTACGCTTGCCGGGGTTGGTCAGTGGATGGGTGACCATCTTTACATACCGATACTCCTCCGTGCCTCGAAAAGCACGTTAAGCCGTTGGTCCCGGCTGTCATTCGTGGATCTTTGACAGTCGTTAAGGGTCGTCAGAAGCCCAAAAAGTCTGACAACCAGTCTTACCAGTTACTGGGTTGTGGAGGTCAGATAGGCAGTCGCTCCATGTAAAATACTGGTATTCAGCTGCATCCGGTTAGACTGGAAGCCGACCCCAACATAGTTGGGAAAAGGCTAGGCAGAACTCTAGGGTTATATTCTATAAATAAAAATAATACAAAATGTCTTAGAATATGTGGTCCAAAAATGCATAGTTTCAAAGATAATTATCATCAATCATATTAATTTAGGTCAAACATTGTCACACGTATGAAGAATTGTTAATTTTGCGACGATGCCAAACTGATGAAACTACGACTCGCGATGTATGTAGGTATCTAAGTTTCAATGAGATATATAAGGAGTAGGCAAAGCTAAGAAAATGTGACGTTATATTATCATATTTCACGTAAGGGTGTTTTACATTTGTCGAATTATTTTGTATGAAAAATGCAAACAAAAAATATATTATAATTGAAAAATAGTTCATATGCCAGTTGATTCTTTGATATGGTCTCATTCCCCGAGAATCTGCTGGATGTGTGGAAGCGGAGAAACGCTTGAGGGTGACCCATGTCAGCAGTGGACATCTTTTGGCTGCGATAATGATGATGAAGTGGTAATTCAGAGAATTTTTTTAACACATACAGTGAGTTTTTCATTTCTACGTTGAGACTAACTTGTCCGTATACAACATGTTCCGGTATGAATGCATACCACCAAACATCCCAAATAGAATATTATGTTGTAATCATAATACATACACTGAATTTTTATTATTATGTATAAAACATTGTTCATTTATTAAATTAATTATACTGATTGTGAGAGAAAAATATGGTCACATTACAAATCTACGCACGCACACAATTGCACTCGTGTATGGGTCTAGCGTAGTAGATACTTCGTCTATTTTGGTTTGTTTTGACTGTACAGCGAAAGTGTGACTGTAATTTTAATTATTTTTGGGATAAAAAATTACCTATTTTAAAACTTACAGAAATCGATTCAGTAAACGATTCCGAACAAACTACTTTTATATTGTGCATTAATTCTGTTACATATTGTGTATATTAATTAGTCTCTAGTATAACTATACCTTAAAAATATATAATCTGTAATTAATGTTTTCATTAATATATTTTTTATTTTATTTATTCAGACAAATTTTTGTCTATACTTTGTTAGTATTACATCAATTATATTAAAACGGTGTTAGTCATAATGCGATGTTAATTAATGTTATTTTTTTATGATTAAAAATAAAACAACAAATATAACAACCTTATTGGGAGCTATATGTTTGAGCCGTTTGAGGTTGAAACTCTAGGACCATGGGGTCCGAGTGCCCACTTAGTTTTTCGAGACATCGCTAAGCGGTTGGTCGACTCGTCACGTGACCAGAGGGCTGGCCTATTTCTTGGCCAAAGAATCAGCATTGCCATACAACGTGGCAATGCTGCCAGCCTTTTGGGCACTTTTCCTGTTGACAGCGATGCGGACGAATTTTTTGATGCCCTTTGATTCTTTCCCCTCCCTTTTTTTATATACTTGTATATATTATTATTACTTAAAAATCAATTAATTATAATGTGTTCTCTTAGTTAATTCACCGAATAAAAATATACAACTCAATAAATTTTTTTTTTTTTTTAATAATTCTAGTCTCTGTGATAATATGGACTGTACATTAAACAGTCCACATTGTCACTAGAGACTAGAATTATTTAAAAATATTTATATTTTTTTGTTCATTTACAATGTACAGTCCAATGAAACAAAGGAATTATACTATACTATACTACTACTCTATACTACTATACTATACTTATCTGAAACAAAGAATGATTTGATTTGATATATCACCCACCGTAAGAACACTCACCGAGGCGCTCACATAAATCATATTCTTAGAAACCTAATATACAAAAATATTCTGTCAAAATTACCTCCCATTCTAAAGGCATTAAGACAAATGGACCAACCTTTAATATTTATTTTTAAGACCAGAGCACGCCTACGTCTAGTCTGGGCTCAAAGCCGTTAAGAAATACCACACAATTCTATTCGGTGCCCTGAATTTCTCTCAGGCATAACCTAGTGATCTTGACCTACACGTTATTGCCACATAAAACTGTAATGCCACCACATTTATACCTACTGCATGAAGTTTTGCCCTCTTCTATATCTACATATTATAAATTAAAGCCACTTTTAGTGTCTGTCTGCATGACCGCGTTGTTCTTCAAAACTATGCAACGGATTTTGATGCGGTTCTCACCATCATTCAGAAAAAATATTTCGAAAGGTGTATCACACTAATATTATAAAGGCGAAAGTTTGTGTGTGTGTATGTTTGTCTCTTCTTCACGCTCAAACGGCTGGACCTATTTTGATAAAATGTTGTTTGGAAATAGCTGACACCCAGTATTAATATATGTATAGGCTACTTTTTATTCTGATATTCCCACGGGATCGACACTTATGCGGGTGAAACCGCGGGGCGCAGCTAGTAATACATAAATAGTCAACTTACGTATAATTAAGAAATCTAAAAGTTGGTTTATCAATTCGCAAAAATCTTGCGTAGCAAGGGCGGGTGGCTATAGTCTTTGTATAAATAACCGGTTGCGTCCCGCGGCTTTGCCCGGGTGGTTGTTTCTAAAATAAAAGTAGCCTAAGTTATACTCCAGTTTACTTAGTATTTAAGTTATCTAGAATTTAAGTAAAACTCTTACTCTTACTCTTCTTTTTAGTCTTTAAAATTAAATGTATAATTGTAATTACAAAGAGCATTTTGCATGTGGTGTTTGCCTGTAATTGGTTGTGCAGTGAGACTTAAGACACAATTACTTGTGTGTTCCTATCTGTAAAATATCTGTAACAACTGTTGCTGAACCTTAATTAAATAAAGAAATAAATAACATCAGCTATCGGACAGTGAAAATCCCGTCAAAATCGGTCCAGCCGTTTTGAACACTAGCCGGAACAAACAGGCAGACAGACAGACAGAAGGAACTTTAAAAATAGTTTTTTGATAAAAGTCCACTAGTACATTCATATGCAATTAGTAGAAAACTCCTTTAGGCGCGTTGTGCACTTTTTGGGTGAACAAAAATCATGGAACTCGCGTTATCGTCATCGAATGCTTTCCAATGAGCTATGAACATGTATACTGTGTATATATGTGTACTTTTTGGGTGAACAAAAATCATGGAACTCGCGTTATCGTCATCGAACGCTTTCCAATGAGCTATGAACATGTATACTGTGTATATATGTGTACTTTTTGGGTGAACAAAAATCATGGAACTCGCGTCATCGTCACCGAACGCTTTCAAGTTACTTAGTTTTCACTTCTATTGGCGGTCCCCAAAGACTGCCCCGTTTTTTTTATTTTTTTATTTGTATGTTTGTAATAGTATGTTCTACTCTCCACGACCTTAGTTCTTTCTGCTGAAAATTAAGCTGGCTGGCATTAATAAATGACAATTATAGTCACCTACCTACTTTACATGTTAACTTAAATTGTAAGGGTTTAATGTCATAATATATTATTACGGTAGACCCTTAAAGGCTACCTTGTGATGTTGTATGAAGGAGTTATATTTTTATAAATATAGATTATTTCAAACAGTTTGTTGTTTTCTTGCATTTCAATACATAACCATCTTGCATATGGGGTTTTGTTCCCTTAGATACAAAGGGACAAAATCTTGTATGTAACAGTGGCCACTATTACATATAAGTTGAACTATAAAATAGGTAGGTGACTATAACTGTCACTTCAGCAGAAAGAACTAAGGTCGTGGGGAGTTGGAGATGAAGTCAGTACTGTTCCGAGTTTAAGACGTAGATGTATGTATCTAGAAGTTCTCCTCATCAGCCTTGCCTTTTCCCAACTATGTTGGGGTCAGCTTCCAGTCTAACCGAATGCAGCTGAATACCAGTATTCTACATGGAGCGACTGTCTATCTGACCTCCACAACCCAGTTACTGGGTCAAATTGGTTGCCAGACTTTCGGGCTTCTGACTACTCATACGAAGCAGGGACGGGGTCGCTATTCGTTGTATAAATAATAAGTGACTTATTTAGAAGTTTAGGTAGTATAACAGTAGTCTAGAGGCTTATTATTTATACAGAGAAATGTGTCTGTTTCGGAGTACGCCAGTCAGTGTTAACTACGAATAAATTATATCAAGTACGCAGATCGTCAGCCGCAAACGTGATTACACTTGCATTGTACTGTAGTCGTGAATAATTCGTGTCTGACTTAGATAGTCTTTTACAAATCCTTCTAAAAGAATAATCAATTTGTTCTTAAAAAGACACACTATAGTCGCTCTGGGATTTCTAATAAAGTCTACATGCACAAGCACATCACAAACACTTAGAGACCTGATCAAATATTTTTTTGTAATTTCAATTTCCGAGTTTCGGTCTGGAAGACTATATATACTTGAGTAGCATATTTATAATGACAATGCCTTCCATTTGTATAATTCAACAGCATTGTAATTAACTCAATCATTTCAATTCAACTAATTCAATTCGTTCTATTAATTCATCATTGCAATTCAATTCAAATAGTAGGAGTTTCTTGTCCGTTCTTCTCCATAGTGATCTACGTATTGGAATGGGCATCTAGCTTCAACTTTCTGACTAACTGACCGTATCTTTGACAATTCAAAAGTGCCTGTAAATGGTTTAATTGAAATAAATGCTTTGAGTTTAAGTTGAGTTTGAACAATTTTGAAGAAATTAGCTAATCCATTGCTTAATATTGTTATGTTTGTAAAATTTGTCTGCTGGATATGGTTTTCCTTGCATTTCATTTATTATGTTTGTTGGAGAGATTTGACCCTTATGATTAACCCTATCGATTAATGCCATGAAAGTATTTTTATTTTTTTATTTATTTTTCCGGATTTTTGCCCGTTCGATTCCCGACTGTGGCAAGCAAATTTTCGAAGATCTTTGAATGCAGATTTGTTTCTTTTTAAAAATAAAGGAATGTTTGCTTTGAGTAAAATTTGCTATCTTCAGTATTTAGAGTACTTTCCCTCCAGGTGAGGTTATAATATACCACCCTGTATATAATTATTTTATATAGGCCTCCAGAACGAATTTCGGCTGTAGCGGCCAATCTCAACGGTGGCTAGCTATCTACGCGGGATGTCTTATAGTGCACAAGTGTTTGCGGCGACACGGGTGCACTCATTCTTCCCTCATTCTCATAGTCCGATGGGACGGCAATCCGACTCGACCGGAGAGAGATCAGACGCCCTGTGTTAAATCTTATTTCCACAACTGAGAAGCCAATATAGCTTAGCCTCGGCTAGCAGAAAAATATCGATGTATCGATACATCGATCTTTTATGGCGATATCTGTTATTTCGACACATCGATATATCGATATAAAATATCAAGTATCTAAATAGCATATTTCCTATAGTAACATCGATTTTACCCCTAAATAAAACCGCTGTAATTCAGAGCCGTATAAAAGTACACTTATTTTTATCAATTTGTTAAATCTCATCGATATATCCTAGTTTTTTTTTTTTTTTTCGATACTTTGAAATTTTAAATATTGATACTTTTTGGCACTTCTTGAATCCCTAGCTGAGCCACTGCGTCATCAAAGATGAGAGAGAAAGAGATGACCATTTTACTATAGTCCAACTAAATCTCTCCATATTTTGTAAAACTTACAGAAAAAAAAAGCAACTAATTGAGAGCCTCCTCCTTTTTCGAAGTTGATCGACATTGGATCATAGTCCGCAGTAACAATGTAACTGCATGTTATGATCATGAATACCAAAGAACGAAACAAAATACAACTGAACTTAAATCATTTATTCTTCTAGAAGAATTCATATTGAACGAAGCCATTATTATGTCCACTAATAAGGCCTACTAGGGCAACGCAATATAAAGCAGCGTATCAATCTTTACCATCAAAAAGGCTATTCCCTTTATGTTATCATAAATTAATAGCAGAAAATTCCTTGAGCGTATATTAAACGGTACTTTCAGCTAATATGAATAGAAAACAGTTTTTATAACGATATTTATAAAATAATTTACTATAGCTAGTCACGTTATATTGTTTGATAATGTCAAAATGCTGGGTTCAATTCATAAATAATTTAAACGTCCATAATAATTACAAGTCACACATCACAAAAGGAAACGAGGCCGGTAAAAACTATGTCAAAGAAATATTATCGATAGCCTAGAATGTAGACAACATCGAAGTTTGTATAGAAATGAGTAGCGATGAAATTATTATAATATATCCTGTGTATGATAGACATATTACTAAAACGGCTAACCTAGTTGAAAAAGCGAGAAAAGAAAATTTTAAAGTAAATAAGTTAGAACTCAACGGAAACAATTCCAATTTAAAATTATAAATACTAATAATAATTTTATTTTCAAATTCACGTAAGATATAGTACATTATAAATAAAAACATCTTAAATGAGCTTAAACTAACAGAAGTTCGACAAGACATCTGTGTCTGAACTAGATAAATAAATATCTGTATCTCAGACAACAGCGCTCTTCCCTAAAATATACATTTAATAGCTTACAAGTTCAAATTTGCTTTAATTATATTACACTTAAACTACACTATACTTAACTACAAACAATAACATCAAAGACGAAAATAGTATTGGACTTTTAATTGATAGAATCCCGAAGCCAACTATTACGAATCCGACGGCATATAGTCAATCACAAAACGATCCAATAGAGGTATTGACAATAACTCATATCACCTGTATTTCGATAACAGTCCGATATAAGAACTACGAATAAGTTTAATCATGTACAGATGGAGGTTTATGAACGACTCGGATCCCAAGTGTACAGGTGGCGTCTCTCCGCAGACAATGGCCTTCTTTCCACCTTGCGCCGAATGCCCTGTCTCCTGTACTTTTGAGGATCTTATGAATGCGTCAGTGAAAGAAAGAAAAATATTTTATTTGGGACACGCACAGGAAATGTAACAATAAAAAAAGAACACCAAAGATATTGTGAAAAAAAAAAGGAAACCTGTGCGAGGTCAAAAACTCCTATCTCAGCATGATGCTGCGATATTTGAAGAAAATCAGCAGCGATATGATGATAAAATGTATTTTGATAGGGCCCGTTGAAAGGAAGTCGCGTGGCAGAATTCTGGGCTAAACATACTATTTGAATGTTCACAACCTTATTTGCCATCGATACGTTAAGAAGATCAAGCAAATAAACAGAAACTTCCAAAATACTATACCCACAAGTATACAAACAAAATACACAAATCTCTTTTCTATCAAATTTGCTTTTTCCCGAGACTAGCGTATAATATACGTGTCAACAAAATTTGAATCAGTATTCTATCAGACTTTTAAGTGAAGCCTAATATATATAAACAGAATTGAGGCCTTTATGCCGCTTTATTAAACATCAAAGTTATATTCTAAATTGGGTATGAAATGAAATTACGGGCTAAACATATTCGTATTAAACATGAGCAAAATAATCTGGTTAGCTAGATCTCAAATGTCGTTTGAGAGACCTGTTACCGAATGTGAATTGACATTAATGATAAAGCAATGGTACGAGTTGTAATACTGATATTATAATGATAACATTAATAACACAGTACCTAAAATATACACGCTATAACGCTTAGCACCATTGCACAAAACCATAGATTGTGCCAGGCATCAGAATATCAGTGTCAGGTATATCTGCCTGACACATGCTGAGCTGGACTCCCATTTGGTGCAACCTTGAGACGCACACCGCACCTTGTATGTAATTTGATATTTGTTATCATTTTAATTGAATTTGGTCATAATATCACACTATTTCTGTATGTTTTTCCTATTTTATATTTTACCCTGTTTTATAAAATTCATGAAATTTATAATCGTTTATGCTCTTGTGTGTTGTGCTATATGTCTTTTGTGTGCACTGAATAAATGTTTTATCTATCTTTCTAAAATGATAATGAATCCAAAAATTTGAATATGTTTTAAGGATTCATCCATTCTCGTTTTAAAATTCACGAATTGCACCTTTTAGAACAGGGATGGCGAATCTCTATACATCCAAGTGCTATTTTTTCCAAATAAATATTTAATGTGGCCATGACGTGCCAACAAACAATCTTGAATTAGTGTCTACTGGAAAAAAACGAAATAGTTTCATCTATATTTGTAAACTGCAAAACCTTTACTATTATTCAGTCATCTTTACATTTATAAAAACAAATTAGACGGTCTGCTGCTGTTACAAATTAGATGCCAGATAATTTATGTCAGGTTCAAATTCCTTGCATTTACGCGGTGACGATAGCCGAAATCGATGCGCCCATCGTGGCCGGGCACACTCGGATTTCTATGTTTGTTACTGTAATTTAGGTACCAAATTCTTCAATTGATGCCGAGTCCAAATTATAAGTTCGTTACCCTTGTCTTAAATGCTAAATGACCAATAAAAGATAGAAACAAAACAACAAAACTCCAATTAGAATCCATTTAGCTCTATCCCGATAGCGACAAATCTAAAAAAACGCAGGTAATGTGTTTTACGTGCCGTGCCAAAGTTAATTAGTTCCAGTCTGGGGCCGAAAGCCCTAAGCCAATTACTGCAGATAGAGTATCTGGGTGAATCTGAACATCTTGATACCGCAATGGAATTGGATAAAAGTCAAACAGTAAGGCTAGAAGAAAAATCGTGGCTAGAGAAAATTACTTGTGTGATTTCAAATGAAAGAGAGGGCCAATTCTCGTATTTTTAAGAACGTTTGCTTTCTAGTCTCAGTCTCAAACTGTAAAAATAGGTGTGTACCTAATTTTCCTACATTTTTTTTAAGTTTTGATTATGAACGTTTTTAATGACGGAAAATGGTCTTCTGGTATATGAACAGATTTGCTGCATCGACCACAAAACATGACGATAAAGACAGTAGCATGATTAATGGCGAACAACCAATTAATAGAAGTTGAAGTCCCAAGTGTCCTTATAAAAAATAGCTAATTTGAGTAATTCTAATCACGTCAATGGTAATGTTAATTAAAGGAATGATAACACTTTAAGTAATACTTAAGTTCCAACTTTCACATATATATCCGTTCAAATCAAGTCCATGATTAAATCACATTAGGTAATAGGTATTTAAGCTTCCAAGTTTCCTGAACAAAATCAGTAGGTAATTTCAGTGGTTGAAATGATACGATGAAAAGTAATGAATAATATCAGGAATGATACATACATATAGAACTAAATTCCCAATAGTGTCAGGATCCGTCAAAGTATATTCACTTGATGTAAATTCCATCAGAATTTAGTTTGTTAACTTGACGGAAACATCGTTGTCCGATCGTCGGGTAAAATGAAGACACTCAATGGATAACCAATAAGTTTTAAAGTAACTGCCTTAATTATCATAACTTGAGCTAAAATAGAATGAAAAGATACATAGCTTTTGCTTCCGCGAGCCTACTTAAACTCAAAAGTATTCATTCACTTTTCAAAAGCCTTTCTATCAAACAAACTCAAAAGTTTATCCATTTCAACTTAAAAAAAAAAATTGTATTACAAGAAAATATTTCAAAAAGTCGTCATAAATTATTAACGATATTTCGTTAATAATTTTAAATCCTCCAGACACCGTACAAAATATACACCGCTTTTTACTAATAAAATTATTTTGACATTTTAAAAGTGATCGAATTAATTAATAGTAATATTAATAAAAAAACGATTAAACTGTTAAATGATAGGTAAAAGTTATTGGGAGACAAAAAACTGCATCTGCGTAAAACAGTTGGGTCTCCAAAATATGGGAAAATTATTGTAAAAAATCTCAGACGCGTCGACGGTTCCAGCAAATATTTTGGTGACGGTAGAGCAAATATGAATTAATATTTAACTTAGATTTGCCGACAGCATATTTAAATTCTAAAATTATGAATACGTATTAAATAATATTTACCTTTTAAAAATCCACTACAAAAATATTTTTTCACTTAACTCACTATCCTCTGTCACTTAAATTCTATTTACACTAAATAATTCAAAATAAAGTTCCTAATTCAATTAATTTCACGCTTCACGATCTATTAAAACATTTTATTCAACCATCACAATTGTTCCGAACGAATTGAATCGCGTCGGATTCGATCTAAAAATTTAATCGCGATCTCCCACAATTCGGGATAACGGCCATTAGCGACCGCCCGCAACGAGGTACGAAAACGCACTGGGGTGTCTTTACGTGCGAGCGTGCGACAGAGACAACGATACTAAAGCAGGAGGGGTAGCCAGTGAAATCTATATGGAGCTTATAAACTGGCCACAGAAATACTACGGAAGTCTCAGGCCATTCAGCGTGGACGTCAATAGGGTCTCAAGAATATTTGGCCAACGTCAAGTGCTAATGGTTTCACCCATTATGTAACGCTTGCCATGACTCGCGAATTCCACTAATGGTGGTTTTATTCATTTTTAAGCATCTAGCGCATTCCAAATGCAAAAATCCCGCTTAGTTTTTTTTACTAAATTCAATTCGCTGAGTTGAAACTCGAAAAAAATATGTTTGGCTGTTCAAAGCCCAAATCGTTCAGCCGATCGAATGATATTTAATATTTTGCAGAAAGCTCCAATGACATTTTTTTATTTACCTTTATTTTGGTGATGGAAATTTAAAGCTTTCTGACATTTTACTATAATCAATTTGTAACTGACTTGAGGATAATCTTTGTATCCTTTAATATCTTTGACCGACGTTTTCTGTTAAACGAGTGCATTAACCCTTTGTAGCCCAAGATCATAAAATTTTAAAATACTTTGGCATATGACAGTTTAAAACAAATAAATAAACACGGGTTTCTCAAAAAAAAAAAACATTTTTTTTTTTTAATTATTTGTTTATTTGACATTTTAGGCAGACATTTTACAAACATATATAATTACGTTTTGCACACAAAAAAGCAAAAATATGTTTATATGTTTATGTATACCTATAGGTAAAATCAACGAAAACAATACAATTTTATACACTTTTAGTATATTTTTACAAAATTCAAAGTTTCAACGAGTTTCAACTTTCATCACTTTCATCAACGCACGAAATTCAAACTCGCTAAAATCAACAAGTTTCGCCATCTATGATTTGTGTCTGATACTAAAATGTTCGGTGTGGTATGTTACAATACAGTGACACTGATTTGAATGAACTTAAATGTTAAATATATATTTTAGCGGGATTATTGAGGTTTGTTACAGAAATGTCACACGAGTCTATAAAGGGTTAAAGATTGTGGCGTAACACTTTCTTCTTTTATCAAGTCTCAGGCTTAAGGCTTGTACAGACTCGCGCGATATCGCTGGCGCGACAGGCAGCGACAAAGAAATTGTGCTACTAGTGTCGCGTCGCGGCCACGGTATCGCACTAGTCTGAACGAGCCTTTATAGGAAAGTGCGCTCAGCTTCGAAGCCAGAACACATTTATTTATTTAAACTTCTAACACACAATAAAAGTACAAAGGCGAACTTAATGCCATAGGCATTCTCTACCAGGCAACCAAGGGTAGTGAAGAGATAAGATGGCAGATGCTCTATTTAAGAGGAGATAATAATAATAATAATAAAAATATTAAAAAGATAACAAATAAAATAGATACACAAGTACATAAATATGTTATAAACTTATAATACTCGTACTCGTAGACATATATACAAATTACTACAATATATAAATAACTTCTTATTATATATACATATATCCAAATTCAAGGAGAAGAGATGATTGAAATGACTACACTATTTGTTGTGAAAATAACTCCGCAATTTCCGCTTAAATGCATACCGACTGGTGGCCGTCCTGATACCTAGAGGAAGCGCATTCCAGAGAAGAATGGACTGAATATGAAACGAAGAATGAACAAAGTCAAAAGTATGAGAAGGACAGAGTAGGAGAAGATTGCTGGAAGAACGGAGATTTTTAGCGTGTGAAGAACATAAATATTGAAAGTGAGACTTAAGATAAAAAGGAGGGGTGGAGTTGAGAAGGGAGAAAAGCGTGGCGCGCAAACTTCTTCTTTGGCGAATAGGCATCCATTTGAGCTCAGCGTTCACTGCGCTCAAATTGTTGTTAGCTATAGACGTGTGTACTTGGCTTAACCTGTCTATGCCTAAGGTTTCAAATGCTCAGACAATAAAAGCGTTCGTAATTTGAAGTTTGACGACAGCCGAAAAACTTGCTTCTATTACACTGCCGCGCTAACGAAGAATGCAATAACTCGATTTTGGACGTTTTTGAGTTATATATTCGTTGAGTTATGTATTTGGAGTCAGTGAATCGAAATCTATAAACTGTCTCTAAATGACTTTTTATTGATCCTTGAGGAACTCGGTTTTTCAGTAAGCAAGAATGCAATAACTAAAACTTCATAACAAATTCAATAATCAAAAATTAAAGGCTCAGAAGCGGCAAAATCGAGTTATTGCATTTTTCGTTAGTGCGGCAGTACATTAGATTACCTACTTGTGGACAATTTTTTTTTTTTTGTCTGAGATGTTTGTCAGCCGTGGTAGCCCAGTGGTAACAGTGGTAACCGCCCTAACTTACGAGTTGTAAGGTCGTGGGTTCAAAAACAGACGCAAAAAAAAAAAAGCAGCATGTAAATAATTTCACGACTACTCTCAAAAACGGGGTAGATTCGAAGAGAGAAGAGATGAGGCCATGTCCCAGCAGTCCAGCCGTGGGAACATTATAGGCTGATCATCCTTATGCTGACACATCTATAGCTGAAGCAAATCTTCAGAAAGCATCGTATTTTCACTATAATTATGTATTTATAAAAAACATTTTGACAAAACAAAAAAAAACTACTTCCAAAAAAAAACACTACAAACTGAAAGATAACTTTAATTTCGGAAGTTGGTGTATTTTGATCTGTATTTTAGTTTTTTTCCACCGACTTCCGAAAGTATCCATTTTATAGCCCGAGTGCATCTCATGAAAATTCCAATAAGCCCAAACACGACTACTTACATTGTTTTTTATTACGGAGTTCCGGTGCATACTTTCTGACTTCATCTTCAGATCAGTTTGATGGTACCATTTTAATCAGAATTATTTATTTAAATTTGCTTCATAGTCGCTTAACTATCTTAATCGAGATATCTTATCGCCACCCGTGAAATACATATCATTGAGGAGCTCCGGTGGCCATTTGTGGTCTCCTTCATCAGTTCCACTTCATCAAATGATATTTTCTGAATGCAAATGCTTGAGTTGTTGATGAAAATACAAAAATCGCTATATGTATGCCTATAATATTTGAGGAGTTCCCTCAATTCCTCATGAATCTCATAATCAGATCCTGGTTTCCTTATCATGGAACCACCCTTGGGATATCTCCTCTCCAACGAAAAAGAATCATCAAAATCGGTTCATAAACGACGAAGTTATCCGCAAACATACATAAACAAAAAAATATACGGTCGATTTGAGAAACCTCCTCCTTTTTCGAAGTCGGTTAAAAATGATTAATTTTATTTAGAATATTTTGTCTTTAATTGTTTATAGGGCCTAAACAAAGTGAGATTCTATTATCGATAACAATGATGCAAAAGTCAAAAATGTATAGGACTGACATAAGCAACCGAAAAGCTAATGTCAGTGCTATACATTTTTAACTTGTTTTTAACAGTCTGCTGTTGTATAAATACTTACAAAACGCAGTTACATCCATTTGTAAATGTATGAAAAGTCTAATGTTTACACTTGTACAACAATACTTATTGTAGTCGCGTTTTAGCATGGCAATAAAGGTCATTGCCCTTTTTCTAATATCTCTCCAAAGGAATTCAAACAATACACTATGATTATATGGTTTTTGGTTACTAGGAACACGTTGAAGATCACGATAGATATTGATTCAGGACGTTAACGGACTTTATTAAAGTTTTTGAAAGAAAAAAATGCTAGAAAATGTAGGTGGGTCAATGACCGCTATTGCCACGCGACAACTATAGTTACCTAGTTGTTTATCCGACTTTTATGTTTAACTTAATAATATTATTGCAATCTCTATACCCTACTGTTTTGGCTTTCCCGGCTATATTTATTCTACTAATGCCTCTCTTCCTTCATTTAATTCTAATGGATGGTGTTTATTCAGTTGGGAGATGAAGAAGGTGGCTTCGACACGAAATTTTTCCTAACAATTTTTTTTTGGAAGTCAAAGTTTATTATGTCCTGTTTGTTTTGAAAATTGAGATTATTGCCTCTGATCCAAATCAATTCAGTTCTTCCGCCGATCCAAATACCCACCCATAGCATGATTGTTTCTCAACTACATGTATTGACTTCCTGGCATGATTTTAAACGTTCTTGGCGTCCAGGGGCTCTCCCAGGCCTAGTAGAGTGTAGATTTGTTGGCACTTTTCTATTTTGTTAAATACCTGGTAATTTTTGGGAGGCCTACACTGTCCTCCCATACCTATTAACACTATTATTTGATAATATTGTAAAGCCCAATTATTTTTAAAAGCGTAACCGCGGAGTTTCTTGCCAACTCTTCTTCATAGGAAACGACTAATTGGAACCGTTCACCTAGCTTCTGACGTTTCATACGTGCCCAGTAAGTAAGGTTTATGTGAAATAAAATATTTTGATTTTTTCTCCAATACCATGTAGGTACGTCTAGTATCTGGCCTCATACCAAAGCGAGATTGGCGCAAAAACGGTGGGTACTTTTAATCCCGGTAGTACTTTCACGTTGGATATTTTCCGACATCCACGCGGTCGAAGCCACGGGCGTAATAGTGAAAACATAAAACCAAAACTATAGTATCTCTAGTATAATTTTATTTTTAGTTTTATATTAGAACTAACAATAAATTTTTTATGTGCCCTGACAGGGTCTACAACGGCTCTTAGCTCTAAGCCTTTTGTTAACATCTTTTTTACCTTGTGGAACGCAAATAAATGAATATGAATATGAAATCACAGATTTGACCTTGACAAATTCCACAAAGTTACATAAAAAAACCTTCTCAAATGACTGTATTACAGAAAGCATAAACATATTTTTATCTCCGACTCTGTAAAGAGCATGGTTCATTAGACCTTTTAAGAAAATCTTCAACAAAAGGATCCTTCACGAATTTTTTCCTGGCCGCGCTCCGGAACTCAAAAAAGCTCGCGTACCTACCTACAATTACGAAGAGGGGTATTTCTTGATACAATTACTTTTTTATTGTATGGCGAAACGTGAATGTTTTTAGGGTTCCGTACGTCCGAATGAAAAACTGGAACAAAACAAAATTAAAAAAAAAAAAAATTGTTTGTCTGTAAAGTTGGTTTACGGACGATAGTTTAACGTGGCAACGTCATAACAAAACATTGATGCGCAAGCGTACAATGAGCGTAACGGGACAATGAGCGTAACGGGACAATGCGCGTAACGGGACAATAAGTCATCCTTTTTCGTCATGCAGCCGGCGTTCATCGATTTATTAGACGTAGTCACGTCAAAAATTGGTTGTCTGTAAAGTTGGTTTACGGACGATAGTTTAACGTGACAACGTCATAACAAAACATTGATGCGGCGCAAGCGTACAATAAGCGTAACGGGACAATGAGTGTAACTGGTCAATGAGCGTAACGGGACAGTGAGCGTAACGAGACAATGAGCGTAACGGGACAATGAGCGTAACGGGACAATGAGTCATCCTTTTTCGTGCATGCAGCCGGCGTTCATCGATTTATTAGACGTTGTCACGTCAATGTTTTATTTCACATAAACCTACATGCAACACTTATGATACCTACGTCAGATGCCAGGTGCATGTTTCCAATTGGTCGTTTCCTGTGGAGAAGAGCCGGCAAGAAAGTCCACGGTTACTCTTTTAAAAATAATTGGCTTTTACAACATTTTCAAATAACAGTGTTAATAGGTATGAGAGGCCTTTCAACAACAACAAACAACCCTTTTAGGATCACTCGTGTCTGTCTGTCTCTCCGTCTGTCACACCCAATTTGCTCCGAATCTAATGGACCGATTAAGTTGCAATTTGGTATGCATATGAATTTCTGTGACCCAAACACGGACGTGTAACGTAAATAAATGAATATTGGGATCAATTTTGAGGGACAAATTTGAAGAAAAAAAAAGTTTTACAAACTGTACCGTATGACGGTGTGACAAATTAAATGTTACTGTGAAGGTCTCAATTATATATATATTTTTTTAATAACTTTTAAATAGTTTTAAAGTTATTTAAGAAAATTAATGAAAATTGACCATTCCGCCCTTATCTCCGAAATTACTGAGCCTACACTTTTGAACGAAAAAATACAGGAAATAGTTTTGGACTTACAGATTACAGGGAGGAGAAGGTGCCGTGTGGTGCCGGACGTAAAGAATAGCACCACCCCATTTCCTCCCGTGGGTGTCGTAAAAGGCGACTAGGGGACTTACTAGAGAATGGGCAGCAGCGTTCTCAATGCATTTTTAACATCATACCGCGATCGCCAACCCGCCTGCCAAGCGTGGCGATTATGGCAAACACCCCCAATTGGGGGAGGCTTATGTCCAGCTGTGGACGTTTTTCGGCTGAAATGATGATGATGAGATTGCAGGAAAACCTATAAGAAGTCTATAGTCTTAAAATAACATGGTAAATCTCTCAATATTGTGCGTACAAACTTACATTTGCAGCTGTTGGAATGTATGGGAGATCATGTTCTTCGAGTACAATGTTAAGTTTGTTCTTGGGATAAATTCATTCCAATTACAGAACCCTTCATTGTGCGTGGTGCAACACGCACTTGGTCGGTTTTTTTATGTCTTGTGCTGTCCTATGGCTTGGAAGAATTTTACTTGGAGTTTTGTGTACGAGGGTTTTAAAGTCGTTTTGTTTTATTTAGTTACTAATGTGCTTTAAGGCGACGATAACCGACTTTTAATGATTTTATACTGAAAATCACGTCTAAACGAGTAATTTTAATGATTTGGAAAAAATATTATGTTAAATTAGAGCATTTTCTTAATAAATTAATATGTGAATATTTTATATTATATTTATATTACATTGTGAAATTATTTTGTAAAGTTATGTCTAACGCGGATAAAAAACTGAGAATCACGCAAAATCTATGAAGCGTATTTTTCTGAAACCATCACCTTTTTAAAGATAATTTATTATTTGATCTTTTAGTATACGTGTTTTATTAAAGTACCTTTTATGTATAATAAATTAACTAAGCGTATTATTTGGGACAGCGCTCCTGGATGGGCGAGTCCTATTATGTGCCCAGAGGCTGGACGTACGACGCATCGCGTGAGCTCAGTACAGAACACGCAAGCTAACCACTCAAGGTTACTGGCATATATCTGGGCCTTAAAGTTGGGCATTGGGGTGCATTATAATAGCTTTTAGTAGCATAATCAGACTATAATATTCCCGCTACTGGGACACAGACCTCCACTCTGTGAGAGGGAGTGGGCCGTTAATCTACCACACAGACACAGTGCGGGTTGGTAAATGTCACATGTCTATGAATTTTTGGTTCTAGGACATGCCAGTTTGTATTTACACAAAGTCAAGCGTCGTCTCGGTTCGAACCTACGAACTACGAACTCGTAAGTTGGGGCCGTTACAACTGGACTACCACTGCTCTCTAGTAGTAGTAGCCTTCATGAGTGATGATACCTAATTAGAGGTTTAAGTTGAGTGCACCTCCCCAGCAGGGGTAGAACTGTTCTCATAAAGTTCGTTTCGAGCAGAAAAAAGAAGATCTATTAGATTTCATACACCAATTTTTTGTTACTATCATTTATGCCCTCTGAGAATTACGTATCAGTTATCTCATAATTGAGAAGGTTCAAATTAAATTAATATCTGCTGTTGGGGTTATCTCATCGTTGACGGATACCCCGGTAGTTTATTTATTTATATATACTTTATTGTACATCAGATTACACATTACGAAAGAAAAGAAAAACTTATACACTATAAAATATACAACGGGCGGCCTTATCGTATACTGCGATCTCTTCCAGGCAACCTTGGCATGGACAGTGAATTTCTGGACATAAAATGGGGTTGCCATTGGTGCTTTTAAAAGTATTATAGTACAATATCCTATAATAGATACACAGATATATGAGGTAGTTGTTGTAGTTAGGAATTTAGTTCACACCAAACCACTGTTAAGGTTAAATAGTTTATTTATGTTTGTTTTGTTATCTGAGCCGCACTTATTATTTATTTATTTATTTAATACTTTAAGCACAAAACATGTACAGAGGCGGACTTAATGCCATAGGCATTTTCTACCAGTCAACCCTTGGGTGATGCAGAGACATACAGTAGTAGGTGCAATAGCGAAAATTGAGGAATAAATATTCATTTAAATATACATAAACCTATTACAAACTATAAATTCAATATATAAATCTTATTATATATAAATATAAGCACAAATAAATACACATAAATATGTATACTAAAACAAATAAGACACACAATGGGAAAACATTACCGTTATGATGATAATGTTAGGTATGTTATTATTCATCGACTCGCACATTAGCGCGAGACGGAGTTTTAGTTACGACTGAATTTATGTTAATATTAATTAGTTACGCATAAACAACTAAACGAACTTTTGATGTATCAGCATTATTGGCTCGTACATCTGCCTTGTTCATGAAGCTACCCATAGTAAAATTAAATCAAATTACAAAACATGTCTTAGGTTCAAGTAGAAAGTAATACACTGACAGTCGGGCTGGTCCATAAATTCAAGGTCACTCAGCGTGCTATGGAGCGGGCTATGCTCGGAGTTTCTAAAGGATAAGATCATAAATGAAATTATCCGGAAAAGGACCGGAGTTACCGACATAGCTTACAGGCTAAGCAAGCTGAAGTAGGCTAGCCATGTTTGTTGAAGGACCGATGGCCGGTAGAGCAGACGAGTCCTGGAGTGGATGGACGCCCCCCAGATAGATGGACCGACGGCCTTAAGAAGGTGGCTGGGATAGACTGGATGCGGAAGGCGGAGGACAGGGTGTGTTGGCGCAACCTGGGAGAGGCGTATGTTCAGCAGTGGATTGCGATAGGTTTGGTTGATTGATTGGACGAAATAAGTTCTTCAGGCTAAAAGTTGTAATGAGTAAAAAATTAGCATGGCATCATGGTAACCCGGTGTTCATTTCACACTAAATATTTCTACGTATTTTCTTAGCAAATTAAAATTAAAACAAGTAACTTATAAACATGGAACAGTCTGTTTTTCATTCAACGAGAAAAATAATGTTTATCATAAATAAAAGTTTCCCAGAATTATTTATTAACATAACTGTCAGGCGAAGTAAGTAAAATATACATCCTTACAAGAACTAAGTACAGTCCGCCCAAAAAATCTAACGAAATAACAAGCAAGAGCCATTTTCTTTGAGCGAATTGTTAGCGAAGTTTCAAAACTTCTTTATTGCCTTTCACGAATAACTTTTGTCACGTTTTTATTTTTCTTTTGCTTCAGTAAATATTGATAAACTGATTGATTGAATCCGGAACGGTTTCAATTAATTATCTCAGGAATGGATTTTTATCGAAACGATCGGATTTCTTGGTTACTTAGGGGATTATTTTCATAATTTTTTTCAAGGCATTTTCAAAACAAGGTAGACCAATGATCTTGTGAAGACCGCAGAAATCCGCTGGATTCAAGAAGCATAGAACCGGTCGAAGTGGCGATGCTTGGGGAGGCCTATGTCCAGCAGTGCATTCTTTCGGCTGAAATGATGATGATTTTCAAATCATAAAACGTTTTAAAGTGAATGCGATTTCGTAGCAATAGGTTTTTGTCATTTTTATTTCATTTTATTTTCCTATTTACATTTTACTATTGATTAAATGAAAATTCCTCTCAACTGTGAGTATTTTATGTATTTATATATTTTGGCTCTATTTAAATACATGTTATATTTAATATTTTAGTTTAAGACTTCGCATATTCAAATTTTTCTCTTCTTGTTCTCACACACTATTGTCTACATTTATTTTTCATTTCTCCTTTCGCAGGTGTGCTGGAAGAAATTTCTTAAGAAATAAGTTTTGTACTCAAATTATAATAATGTTGTATCTCTATGTATTTTACCGTGTATACATAAATAAAAAAAATTACAACATTAGTACTTAGTTACACATACTTATGACTATTTCAGAATTGCCTTATAGTAACAATCTATATAGCTATTGTAGTGGTACGTTAGCCACACATGCCTGCTCGCTTGCGAGCTCAAATGCAAGCGACGTCACACATCTTTATAGTTCTCACAGGCCACTCACGATACACAGTCGTGTCACTAACCGTCGCTCTCGCTTACCTCATGTCAATCGTGTTAATTCCTAATCACATAATATTAGTTACTTGTTCTCATTAACCGTGTACTGTCTAGTTATAATTACTTTTACAATAAATTCACTGTGTACTACTGAAATAACATTTGATATAATTTACTATAGAACCCAAATCACGTCACAACAAAAGTTCTATACTATCAACTATTATTTTCTATAATTTCGCAAAAAGAATTTCGCAATTTTTGAACTATATTTTTCCTTAACAAACCGATTCTTGGAAAACACACGATAACTTTTCCGCTGACAGCTGTCATGTGAATTTCTTGGTACTCACAAACATTAGAGAACCCGGTTTCTGCTAAAAACAGTTATGAGAAAAACATTAGTGCTACGGGTTCTGTATGAAAATCATCAATGTGCATGCACTGAAAAAAAAAAGTAGTTGCCACAATCAAGATTTTGTTTAGATTGACTAAGTAACTTGTTTGCATCTGAGCCTATCAAGCACAATGATCACAGCTACTACTTTTATTTGATTGAGATTTGAAACGGGATCTTGATTGGAGTTATCACAAAACCTATTTGCAGCAATCAAGTCAAAACATAGTTGCTCTAACCAAGATTATTAGATTAAAGTTTTTTTAACTCTTCTGCAATGATGTCATGTTAAGGGTAATCGAGAAACTTGTTTGAGCGTTCAATCATTTGAACTAGTATTGCTGTAATCATGTCGTGATGATCAATTTAACTAAGATTTTAATTAATCTAAACTAGATATCGTCAATCAAGCTGAAAAGGCATTTGATTGGAGTGCATTTTATTCAGTGTGTTATCTACCTATCTTCTATCTATCTATCTTCCTAAACCATTGATCAGATTGTGATGAAACTTTGGTTCGGTGTTCTGAGGAAGCACGAAAGGGCATCGGGCCTAAAAAAAATCGACCAATTTTTTTTACTTTATGTATCATTGCGACGCATTTAGGTGCAGCTAAGTATAGTACATACAAACAAATACTGGCTGACTTTAGTTATTTTTTCTCACACGAGCCACAAGCCACAACCACAGGGGGCTATCACCTCTTGCAGCGGTGTTGAGTACTGCTGCAGCGGGTGGCCGCCACCGTCCACACATGTGCGATTATGCGACGAATCCATACAAAACTTATGAAAAAGCATCTGAACTGCTTGTCGTTGGGCTACCGGTGGCATTGGACTACGTTCACACATAAATAAATGGATAAGTTATTAAATAATTCTCCATTATAACATTGGGTTAGCAAGAAAAATCATCGATGATGTTTTATTTTTTACTTTCTTCCTTGACATAATCAAATAATGATCTCATTATTTGCCTTTTTATACCTACAATTCTATATTCAATTCTTTATTAATTACTTTTGTGGACATATTATTTATTCAGATGTGTAACTGTAGTTGTGACAACCATGTCATATGGTTTAAAAACAGATTTTAATTTATTTTTTTATATTTGCTATTTATTATATTCCGTTTTGTGAATGTGAGAACGTTGAAGGCCTAGTAGACTGTAGATTAGCTGACTATTTTCTATTTTGTTAAGTACCTGGTAATTGATCCCATATCTTCCTCACATATCTATTAACACTGTTATTTGAAAATATTATAAAAACAAGTTATAATTTTTAAAAGATTGATTGAGCTATTAAGTCATTTTGACATAATACTGTGTTTTTGTTAATCGACATTACAAAAAGGAGGAGGTTCTCAAATCGGTTGCATTTTTTTTAATGTGCCTCAGAACACCGTAGTTTATGAACCGATTTAAAAAAAAAAAAAAATTGAAAGGATATACTTCCAAATTAGTCTCATTTAAAAAAAAAATTGTTTTGACGTTGGGATCCATGAGGAATTGAGGGAACTCCTCAAATTTTATACGCAAACATATAGCGATTTTTGTATTTTCATCAACAACTCAAGCATTTGCATTCAAAAAGTAGGTATCATTTGATTGAGTGCAACTGATGAAGAAGACCACAAACGGCCATCGGAGCTCCTCAATGATAAGTATTTCACGGTTGGCGATAAGATATTTCAATTAAAATAGTTAAGCGACTATGAAGCAAATTTAAATAAATAATTCTGATGAAAATGGTACCATCGAACTGATCTGAAGATGAAGCCGGAAGGTATGAACCGGAACTCCGTAGTAAAACAATGTATCCTAGCCATGCTTGGGCTTATTGGAATTGTCATGAGATGCACTCGGGCTATAAATGATTATTAACCGATTTTGAATAAGTTTGCTTGGGTAGTTTTTGAGTTAGCTTCGATCAATCAAAATCAAAATCTAAAATATAAAAATATTTTATTTCACATAAACCTACATGGGCACTTATGAAACGTCAGAAGCTAGGTGCACGGTTCCAATTAGTCGTTTCTTAGGGAGAAGAGCCGGCAAGAAACTCCACGGTTACTCTTTTAAAAATAATTGGCTATACAATATTATCAAATAACAGTGATAATAGGTATGGGAGGACATTGTAGGCCTTTCAACAATTATCAGGTACTTAACAAAATAGAAAACCGCCAACATATCTACACTCTACTTAGGCCTACAACGTTCTCACATTCACAAAATATAAAATAATCTAAGTATATAAAATATTAATGACATGATTGCAATTACAACTACAGTAACATATCTGAATAAATATCATGTCCACAAAAGCCACTAATAAAGAATTGGAATTCGATTTGTAGGTAAATAATGTTAAATAATGAAAGATTATGTTAAGGAATTATGTAAAAAAAAATCTAAATAAACATCGTTATTTAGGAGCAGTTAATAGACATTTAATACGTATTTAATCCACTTCGTATATCTTGTGTCACTGTTGTTTGTGCGGTGTAGCAAGTAGTGGTAATCGAGTTATTTTGGAGTAGGTACAGTCTACGGTCAGTGGTACGGTATTTATTCATTGTTAGGGGGTGAGATTTCTCTGCAGCTGACTGTACCATACCAAAAAAGTGAAAAATAAAAACTTTTTAACAAAAAAACAACCGACTTTAAAAAAAACACAAAACATGAAAAATAACTTTAATTTCGGAAGTCGGTGGCAACAAACGGAAATACAAACCAAGGACTCCGACTTCCGAAATTAAAGTAATTTTTCACTTTTAGTGTTTTTATTTTTTTATTTTTTTTGTTAAAAAGTTTTTTCATATGGCTAGAAAAGGGGACTACCGAGATGACCTGTATTAAAAATTACAGAAATAGATTCAGTAAACGATTCTGAACAAAACTAATTTCATAATTTGAGTTAATTAAGTTACACATTGTATAATAGTCCCAATTGCAAGTCTGTAAAGTTTGTTATCTATGCATCCAATTTAGATCGCAAGGTCGCATGTGCCGCATTTGACCGCAAATTCAGTGCAAATGCAATTACTAATGTTCCAAACTTCTAAGATCTATTTGCACCAAAATCAGAGTAGTTATATAGTGTTACCGCACTCTTGGGAATGTAAACTCTATCGTATTAATTGAGAAGTTTAATAGAAGCTTTATGAGAATATTACACAGTCATAGATTACTTTAGATGAATAAATTAGACGTTAAACGAGACGATTCCGTGAAGACGACGGTTCAATTTTTTTCTTTTTCCTTGGGTTACGAGTATAGTATGAAATTGCCGTTTTATAGTAATAGATACTTTGAATTGACATTAAACCTTCATAGTGTGAGATATTCGAGTCAAACTTTTTTACGTCACAACTGGCCATAATGTGAGTATTACCGCACGCTACGCTTACAGTAAAACTCGCATTGTGGCCAGGTGAAGACGTGAAATTGTGTACTCACCACGGGCAGTAAAAGAGAAAGCCCTCTATCGCATATTTACAACAATCGCCTGCGGCTCGGGTCACAAATACCTGCGATTTCAGGCTTTCTTTCTTTTACAGCCCTTGGTAAGTAATGTACTATTACATTATACCTATGAGACTTTTCTTAAAAAAAAATGTGCAACATTCGATTTTCAATTTATATTATTAACTCATTGTTGTTGATAGTGTGATACATATCTACCCCGCTGTTTCTGCCTACCGAAGGCGTGAGTTTTGTTATCATAATTATCTTTGCCAAAGAGCTTATCTAGCGTGATAACGTAAATATAGACGTAATAATAATAAATGCCAAAAGCCTTTTATTCATACGTTTGGATAATCACAATAAACCAGTGAAGTACCCATACGTGAATAAAGAAAGAAAATATAAGATATGACGCGGGAGAATATTATCGTTGGTCCGGATTCACAGCCTTACCCTTGAATGAACTTGGGTTAAGATAAATAAATCGCTTTACTGAATGTGGATACGGGGAATTAAAATAGTACCTTAAATTCATCATCAGCATCATTTCAGCCGGAAGACGTCCACTGCTGGACATAGGCCTCCCCTAAAACGGGGGATTTTCCATAATCGCCGCGCTTGGCAGGCGGGTTGGCGATCGCAGTATGGTGTAAAAATGCACAGAGAACGCTGCTGCCCATTCTCTAGTAAATCCCTCAGTCGCCTTTTACGGCACCCAAGGGAGGAAATGTACCACACGGACATAATTATCTTAAATTATGTGAACTCAATGGAAATATATAAGTTACTAGCTTCTACCCGCGACTTCATATGGGTAAAATTTCTTACTCTCCTGATCCATCGCGTCGCATCGCATCGGCCGCCCGCGTTATCACTTAATTTTGGTGGTACGTTGTTTCATAGCTAATAGTTTTACAGAATTTCGTTTCTCATACTTTTTTTTCTCATATTTTCGTTTCATAGAATAAGCAATACGTAGAATATTTTAAAATAATTGATTTTTGTTTCACATAAAGTTTAATATTAGAATAGTCATATCATAGAATAACAAAACCAATATTCTTTACCCTTATATTATTTATTTAATATAAAACTTATTACCAACAATAACATTTTATCCATTTTAAATTTTTCAACTGTATTTTTTTTTGCATTTTTCAGCATGCAAGCAAGCATGCAGCATGCAAGCGAGCATGCAACATGCAGCAGGCATAGTTTCTGTCACGGCTCCGGTGCTGTGGGGCTCCGGTGGTCCCACGCGAGCTTATCGTCGCAGATGGTATTCACGCTCACCACCGCAGCTTGTCGGCCAGCCTCTGCCGCGGCAACGAGCGTTAAAACTACCTGCTCCTCAGCTCGCGGGCCGCCTCGCCCCTCCACGCCTACGCGGATTTAAATTACACTTTAGGGGTAGGGCAGACGCGGCGGGAATCGGTAGCCGATTCCCGGCCACCGTAGGCGCGGGCTTGCGGACGGCGAGCTATGGGCAGTTCGCCGTCCGGTAAGGACCAGGCCCGGGTCGATGGCGCGTTGTGTTCCACGCGCGCCTCAAAGAGATGTCAGCACGCACTGACGGGGTCCGCTAGGACCGATGCCTGCCAGGGTTGCGGGTTTGTCCGAAAGGGATATCGTGGCCCTGGCACACAGGCAACTGAAGGAACACGGGTGGGTTTTATTCAGTAAAAGTCTGACACGCCCTCCCGCTCCACCCAGAGCGGGAGACGTTATTTGATAATTTCACACCCAAAAAAAAAAGGGGTATGGCAGACAAGCCTACGTGGAGTTGGTTTTGCAGCGATTCGTTTGTGTATAACTTATACCGACCAAACATTATTCGTTAAAAAATAATTCTATTGTTTGATATGTTTGAAACAAAAAAATGTGATTAAAAATTCATTGAATTGTGTTTCTGTCAAATATGTTTCATTCAAGTAAATAGTCTTTGAAACAATAATATCGAACTAAAAATACAAGGACCAAATCTATCTAGATAAAAATCAATTGCTGTTCGTTAGTCTCGCTAAAAGTCGAGAACGGCTGGGCCGATTTAGCTGATTTTGGTTGTGAAATGTTTGTCGTAGTCCAGGGAAGGTTTAAACGGTGAGAAAATATGGAAAAAAAAAAAACTATTAGTGAACGGCTGGACCGATTTCGCAAGTTATTTTTTTGTTGTGTTTGTTTTTATCAGGAGAAGGTTGGACGGTAATACTACTTTTGGATGAAATCGTTTCAACATCATGTAGGTTGGCTACAACATTTTGATACTTTTAGCTCAATTATCTAATTTTATTAATTTTACGGTGATGTGGTCACGATTTCGGATTTAGATTCAGACCTCGTAGTCATGACTTTGAATCTTACTGGGGAACATAAGCACGTAATGGTGATAATGACAGTGATTTCTCTTATGAAAGTATTGAATTTCTAGATTCTGATTTTAGTTCCGATTGTGATTAATAAAATATATCTACATTGAAATGCACTTTTTTAATTTATCATAAAGAATTTTTTATTTTCTACAAAAATTCAAGTATCAAACCAGTTTTCAGCGTACGTGTACTATATCAGTGTTGATCCCTGTAAGACTTTTGAATTTACCGCCTTTTTCATGGGACACGACTCGCTTGACAGACTCTAACACTACATACAGTTCTTCAATCGTAAACGTACAAACACCTCAATTTTTCAGCAGCCCTCTGTGAATGAATTTGTCTGGCTGTTTGTTCCGGTGAATCTCCAAAACTGCTGGACTGATTTTTACGGGAATTTCACTGGCAAGTAGCTGATTGTAAGGAGTAACGTAGGCTACTTTTATTTTAGAAAAATCCACGCAGGCGTTGCCGCGAGCAGTAGCTACTGCTCGCGGCAACGCTTGCGTGGATTTTTCATAACTAAAAACTAAATTTAACATAACTGCAAAATTTATCGATAACTAGCTAGTTATCGATAAATTTTGCAGTTATGTAAAATTTTACAATGGGATGATTATAAGTCTATACCTACCTACTTCTTCCTGTTAATGAAATCCTATAAACACCTTTTACGACACCCGCAAAAATACATGTGCTAGCCAAACCATTAAATCCCAAAATAACTTTAAGCACTTCTCAAAATCAACGTTTACGTCCATCAAAGATATTTTTCCTAATAATTACACCAATCGTTAGCACTAATCTCTTCGAGATTTAAGAGAAAACATTCTCCGCAGCTGTCGTATGTTCTAAAGAGATATTTGAGTGAAGATTAGGAATATTTATGTGTTCCCGCGACAATCTTGATTGTGTGGCTTTAAGATTGGCGGCATCGGTGTGAGAGGAGGATTTGGAATAATCTTCTTTTGAATGTATTTGGATAGCGACGCTGAGTTGATTGCTTCGTTTATATTTGTAAGTATGTTTTGCTTGTTTGTATGAAATTGTTAGAAAAAAAAAACATACTAAAAAAACATTTTTTTAATCAAGCTTTTATTTAATTACTCTAAAAAGAAGAAATATTTTTTTTTATTTTGTTCACACCAGGAATTTCTCCTGTTTTGTGGGTACGTTTACAAACATTTAAACTCGCATACACAAACAGCCAGACCCGGAACAACTACTTATAGATCATACAAATATTTGTTCCGTGTGGGAATCGAACCCGCGACACGTAGTGCAGCAGTCAATCGCTTAACCACTGCGCCAACCATGCCGTCAACTTTAAATGAATTCAAACCCATAAATTTATTATATTAGACAATTTTTATGATATTAAAGCTTGTCGCGAAATTTACATACCTTACCTACTTTTTTTTCTTAAATTGACTTATTTCGAGATTAAAATATATCATAGAAATTGTGTAATATAATAAATTTATGAGTTTGCTTAAAATTAAAGTTTTTTTTTTTTCTTCATCTTAAAGCATTTATATAATAGCTTGTTTAATAAAAAGTTTTTTTACTATTAATTTATTTTTTATTTTTAGGTTATCGCTAGGTTAATTAATGTATCTAAATGTTTATTAACCTGTTCATTTCATTTAAAGCGTCAATCCTTTAATTTGTTACTCATATTATAGGAGTGCGTAATAAATAACTAGCCGCCATCTTGGGCGGTCCGCTATATTGAATTTACGGTGAAGTAATTTTATTTTTCGTATTCTTCTCAGCAAACCCTTTCATTTGATACCCATATCATGGGAGTGCACAAAAAATAACTAGTCCGCCATCTTGTACAGTCCGCCGTATTTGAATTTAGAAGACATCACCTAACTGACCATGCATTGTGATCCAAACTAAACGTGTATGCAAAAATGCAATCGGTTGAGGATATAACTGCTTTAAAATTATGTTGCAAGATTTGACCCGAACATACATACTTACATACATTGCAAGTCTCAGAAACACGTGCATACAATAAGATAATTAACTCTAATCCATACTAATATTATAAATGTAAAAGTAACTCTGTCTGTCCGTATGTTACGTTTTCACGCCTAAACCGCTTAACCGGTAGTCATGAAATTTAGCACAGATATAGCCTGGGATATGGAGAAGGACATAGGCTACTTTTTACGCGATAATCGACATCCACGCGGGCGGAGCCGCGGGCAAAAGCTAGTAATAAATAAAAAGTTAAGCCGTTGGTCCCGGCTGTCATTTGTTACATAGTTATCAATCTGCTAGGTGAAACTATTTAGTAGCAGAAAGATTTTGGATGTTTGTCAATATCTAAGATATTGAAGTACCTTCGTACTCTTCGGTTTTAGCTAAATTTATAAAAAATATGAAAAGTAGCTAAACTGTAAGTAAATGTTATACATATTTTGGAAATACTGTTGAAATTATAGTTTTTATTTCGTATCATTTAACATCATGTCATTTAAAGACTTAAAATATCGGGGGCTGTGAATAATTTTCATTATTTTTTTTTGATCAACCCCAAAACAGTTTGCGTTTTTACAAATGCAGTTTTCAATTTTACTTCAATCCGCTCGTCTCAAAGCCCCAACTGACACACACTTTTTGTAAACTGTAAAAAGTATATGCATCTTTACCTATACCATTTTATTACTTTTGACCAAAAATCGTAACTTCTCTTTATGGTTCTTTAAATTGTACAAGACTTATTTTGTTCACATGTTCAGCATTCGAATTAGGATTTATATCACATTCTGTGTTTAAATTGCTTAATTTAATGTAGGAGGGCAAAGTTTAGGCTGCTATTATATTTGTGGACTTTCTTGCCTGCTTTTCTTCATATGAAACGACCAATTGGAACCGTGCACGTAGCTTCTGACGTTTCATAAGTGCCCATTAATTTTTTTATTGTTTAGTCGTTTCTTTTAATAATTTACTGTTACCAAAGAATAATTAATAACTATTACCACGAACATGTAAAGGTTGCGTTCGACCGGGATTTGGTCGTGGTCGACTTGCTTAGTTCACCTGGGTGGACCACGGGCACTTTTTCTTGCCGGTGGATCAGCTTAGTCCACCTAGGTGGTCCACGGGCACTTTTTCTTGCCGTTGGATCACCTCAATCCACCTAAATGGACCACGGGCACTTTTTCTGGCCGGTCCACCTATAAAAAGACAGCACAAATAATGTTACGGAATTTTTCCATTCAAAACTGAATAAAAAAGTAAAGAAAACCATTCCCACCATTTTGCGCCTTCTAACTGAACTGGAGAAGTCTTGAATCCAGACCTTCCAATACAAGGAAAACCAAATATATAACTGATGATGACTTATAACTTCACGCATCTTTAATAATATTCCAGGGCCTATTAGAATAATTACGGATATGAAAAAATTTAAAAATCCTCCATGAACTGTTAGTAGACAAGTGCTACTACTCTTTAAAATATTTCCTACCAGACAAATCACTTCTCCAATACAGTCCCCCTTAGTCATGTTGCGTTCAGTGTCCCACTGATATGTATGTACCTACCTAAATTCGATCGGTTTTATTATTATAATATTTTTAAATATTCTATGTAAAATCTTGACAATTTGTAACAATAATGTAAATGTAATTTCTATGTACCTAATTGTGTGTGTGTTTTTATTGTATGCCCTAAGAGCGGGACATAGATGATCACAATTAAAAAAATTTGATTTGAATTATGTACCTACCTATGATCCACAATAAAGATATTTATTTATTTATTTATTTATTCATAAATATTATATTGATATATATTATATTATATATTGTTATATTATTTATATTGATTGATTGATTGATTATAGTAGAAATACAATTATAATTGTTAAACAAAGAAATTTCTGTAGGACTCGCTTTGGAAAAGTTACGTTGATGGTCTCAATGATAAATCATTATTTTATTAATTAAAGTTTTTTTCCGTGTTAATTTGTTTTTCGATTTTCATTTGTTGTTTCGGCATTCATTTTTAACTGTAGTAAAATGACAGGATCAGGAAGAGGATTTTATTTCCGTGGAAATAATTTTAGGTGGACCATGGCCAATAGACAACTTTATTTGCATATTCCTCATTATTTAGGTGATCCACCGGCAAGAAAAAGTGCCCGTGGTCCACCCAGGTGAACTAAGCAGGTGAACCACGACCGAATCCCGCGTTCGACTCATTATAATAATATTATGTCCGTCAGTCCTTTCATTAAAAGAGCTTGGCTTATGGTTTAGTAATAACAGCAATGCAGGTCTATCGAACAGGTTAAGCTACGCTTACCGAGGTTGGTCCGACGATGAGTGACCATCTTTACATACCTAGACCCCTCCGTGCCTCGGAAAGCACGTTAAGCCGTTGGTCCCGGCTGTCATTTGTAGATCTTTTACAATTGTTACGGGTCGTCAGATGCCCGAAAGTCTGTCAAGCAGTCTTACCAAAGGGTATCGTTACTGACCTCTATTATTACCACTGGACTGGCGGCTGTCAAAGTGCTTTTGTCCCTGTTTGATAATCACCATTTTGGCGCTGTCGAATGTAGCGAGTGTCTGTGGTACTAAAACTAGTGATGTCGTTAACAGCGAACAAATAATAAATGTAAAACATAACAATAAATGTATTAAGCTATTGCATAGCTTCTATCGCGGGCCTTGAGCGCGGGGACCGAATCCAGAAATTCCGTAACGAAAAAACCTCACGCTCCCCACTCCGACGGTTATTTTACTACACCAGTACCCTCTAGTGATCTAATAATTTCTGGCAGTTCCTTATTTCTGTGTACTGCGTATTTCATTCTTATAAATATTAGTTTATAAAATTATGATCTTCACAAAAAGTGATTGTTGATAGTGGGGTTTGAACTCACGAACAGTCGATTACGAGTACATTTAGTTCCCCTGTTGCACCGCAAGGCTACAATGACTTAATTAAAGCTTGCCAAATAGTTGATACCATTCCAGTTGAACAATTGTTAAACTTGACTAGACGGTTGGAAATGACTCATGTACATGGAATTTTTTCGCTGTCAAAACAGTTTGTCACTCTTTTTTTATTTAAAATTACTTTAGGTTCAACACTTTCGTCTATTTTAAAGTTGTTATTATGCTTATATTTGAATAGTATTTGACTTTGTTTACGTAGTTATACACTTTTACGACGTTCAGCACTTATTTATTTTGTTTTTAAGCTATTGCATAGCTTCTATCGCGGGCCTTGAGCGCGGGGACCGAATCCAGAAATTCCGTAACGAAAAAAAAAAATTAATATCAAAGAAAAAGATATTCTGCATAAATAAAATAAATAAATAATTATAATTGCATAAGTTGATACAAAATGCTATGCAATAGCTTTACCGCGGCAGTCCCCGAGTGCCACACGTCTTATTATAATAACATTATTAATAGAATAACATTAAAATAACATTAAATTCGAACCAAATTAATTGGAAATGCAAAATTACTTTACAGTAAACAAACACTTCTCTCGCAGCCATTTGCAATATAAGTCAAAATTAGTTCTCTGGATACTCGCTACTGGCGCTTCAAAACGACACAAAAAAAATGCTGTCAAACGCTTGGAACAGCCTGTCCAGTGGTAATAAAAGAGGTCTGTGGATATCGTACTACCCACTAACTAAATTAAAAAAAAAAAACTGATTCGTAGAGGTCAGATAGGCAGTCTCTCTTAGTAGACTGGAACATGACCCCAGAAATAGCTAAGCAGAAATATCTAGCTTGGGAAAAAGCTAGGCAGATGTTGAGTCCTTTCATGAAAAAATATTAAAAGTATACTTGCTTAGGCTTTCTCATAAAACTGACTAACTGACTGACTCCCTCTGTCCCTCCAGTTAGTAAAGGAACAAAAGCCCAGATGCAAGATGGTTATGTATCGAAATGCAAGAAAACAACAAACTGTTTGAAATAACCTATGTTCCGTAACCATACATTTTTTATCTATGCGCGCACTGTGCTTGCGAACGAATGAGAAACGAGTCGAATCCAAGATGGCAACAATTGCAGTTGCCTAAGTGCGCGCTCCCGGTTAAAATCCTCGGATGAGGGTTAATTGTCGCTAAACGGCTTCTATCTGGACTGGTTTAATTCCTGAAGGCTCATATAGTGCACTACAGACTTTGGTGCACCAATTTGTGAGTGGATAGTCGGACCACGGCCGGTCGTCGTGCAACGCCAGCCACGTGCCATATCAGGACAAGATTCCCTCGAAGAGCCACAGGAGGCTAGCAGGTGAGTGACGCACTTTATGCTTGGATGGTCTAACGATCTCCCCGCGAGCAAGCACAGTTAATCATATTCCACAAAACACGTATCGAAAACTGAGCTTGCCCTCCAATGTACCAACATCCGTTTTGGTACATTTTTTGGTGCCGAAACCAGGGAACAACGGATATAATTCGATAATATACATTCTTTTACCCGTTAACAGTAAAGTTCTCGTAAAATCTTAGGTAATTTTCAACATTCAGCGCAAATAAATTAAAATCATTTTTTTTCCCACTTACCCTCAACTATTTCCCACTTTTAGGCAATACGTATTCGTTTTAGGTCGATTGCTATACATTGCACTAGTTTAATTCGTTAATCGTTAAAAAACAAAAAAGTGCATTTTCAAACGTACATCGATCTTTTCAAAATTTTATCATCGATAAATTCTTTGTATGTCCGATGCATTCTTGTTCATTTGCTATAAACTCGTGTGGCTACACGTATTTCGTTGTTATATTCTATCGAAATTGTCATACAAGTTGATATAACATCGAATCGAAACGTAAGCAACCACAACTAACCATACTTATACTTCATTTACTATAGCATTAGAAAAAAGAGGCTCGTAGAAGCAGGAGTGCGAAACATTTTATTCAAAGTTAAAAGTTTAAACAATTAAACTAAAAATGTTTTAACATAACTTTGATAAATAGGTCGTAATAACATCTTCATCACACATTACTTACAACAAAACGAATGAATGAAACAAACGATTACGTCGTGATGATTTAAATTTAATTAAGATTAAAGGAAAAAAAGTCTTTTTTTTTTTTACAATATTTTATTTAAAACAACAACTTTCAACACACAATAGTTGGTGTAACTTCTTCGTCTTCATCATATAATTTAGTCACTATCATCAGAGAATAAAGATGAAGAAGTTTCACCGACGTTACCTAATAATAAATCTTTCTACCACATCATCCATTATGCTTTAACTTTTCCTCTTCTTTAATTGCATGAGCAACGCAAGACTGCCATCGTTCTAGCGTAATACTATCCAGATCTTGTGGGAGTAATTGTTTCTTCTTGTCTAATTTGAACGTTTTGTTATGTTGAGCCACATACCCCATCATTTGAGCCCATATTAATTCTATAGGGTTGAACTCGCAGTGGTAGGGTGGGAGGCGCAATACTGAAATACCCTTCTCTCTAGCCATCTCATCTACAACAAACTTTTGGTATAAATGTCTTTGTATTTTTGCTTTTTCTAATAAAGTTGCCCTAAGATCTTTTTCCTCAAAAGGAATATTTTTGCTTTTAAACCATTCCTGTATATCTGCCTTTCGTGTAGCTGTGGTTGGCAGCTTCTCCAATGTCCTTGAGTGGTATAGCGCATTGTCCATAACAATTACAGCGCCACTCTCAATTTTTGACAAAATTAACTTGAACCGTTTTCACTTAAGTCTATCGCGCTTCTATAACATATTCCCTGTAAATTGAGAGGTCTGGCTCTTATGAAACAGGAAATCCTAGTACAAGAGTCAGGGCTACAAAGATGATTGTGTCTTGAAGTGTAAATAAATAATTTATTATTATTATTAAAGTTGAAGGCGTCCATTTCGGAGTGGTCATCTTCATCACCTTTCTTTGCATCAAATATTAATGCAGCATCCATTAAAAACCCTTCACAAACCCTGTGAAATAAAATTAATACAAGTCAATTATTCCGTACCCCCTATATAATTTCACTGCTGGAAATAGTTCATAGATAAATACTATAACAAAATTTATAACTTTAAAAGTTCGCTTTGCATGCGTTAATTCATAATACAATATAATATGTATTACTTAATTAATAGTCAATAACAATGGGCTGTTCATTTTTTTATGGCGAGGACAGTCCATAAAATACATACCAGTATGACCGATTATAAGTTGGATTTTTTAAACCAGCAGATAGACCTTCCCAATGTGCTTCTTTTGAAGACTTATTATTAGTGTCATGCCATATTAGGCTTTTCGTGTGACCTGTTTGTATGATAAAAGGTTATTACGAACCAATTTTATGAAATTATGTTTAACTGTATAATTAATTATAATGTTATTGAATGCAAGAGGTCATACACTGCTAAGTGCATAAATAGCTGTTAAGAAATTTAGAAGCACTGTACCTTCATTTAGCCAAGTGTCATCTAAATAATAATATATTTTCCTTCCTTTATTCCTTAGCCTTTTTATTTCATGAAGATATTTTAGTCTCCAAAGGACGACCTCCTGCTTGTCTATGACTTCTATGAGTGCACTTTTTCTGCTCCGTTTGATTTATGTGAACTTTAATGTTTATTTAATTATTTTATACAGACTGCTTTTTTTTTAAATCTGGCATAGACTCGTCACTGTTAACTGCTTCCAGCATCTTGTCCAAGGTGGGCAACTCATTATTAAAGAAGAAGGAATGAATTTTCCTGCATATTCCACTAAATGTGATGACATCAAAATCATCACGTTTCATGTGCTTCTGTTGGGGAGGGGGAGATTGCAGGCGACTTTTTATGTTGTACTCTTTGAGAATATTGGACAGAGTAGCCCGAGATACGCCTGTAAATAATAAAATCATGTGCGGAGTTTCTAAAATATAATAAATTTTATCACAATGCATGTTAGTTTCAAATATTTTTATAGTAATAATTTTATGAATCATCCTTACCGGCAACTTCTGCGATTTTGTTTATATCATCTCAGTCCTATAATGAGGAGTATCTGCAGGCCAGGACTCCAATTGCTTAAAAATATTTATCACAGGTTGTTTTTCTACAGCACGCAGCGTTCTCTTTTTTTTGGGAGACATTATTATATCGTCGGAGTCAACTTTTGGACCACGTTTTTTTCGCCGTTGGCTTTGGTCAGACTCAGTCCTTATATGTCACTCGGTCCCGCACCGGGATCACTCATAGCTCAAAAAAAAAGTAACGTTTTGTACAAACAACCCAATGACAACACTGATAACAATACAATAATAAAGAAATAACTAAATATTATTTATTATTTTAATAAATAACAACAAAATCACGAAAATTAAACAATAACAAACAAAGTATTCACAAGTAAATGACATACATGACAATCTTAGAACATTGTCAAGTCAATTTCACAGACGACATAAACCAGTAAAATTAGAAATCCCCGGCTGTCACAGCTTATGAAGGGATTAAGTAACATTTTAGATTTGGTAGGATTATAGTGAAACAAAAAGCGTTGCAGTATTGTTGACTCCTGCTTCTTTTAGGTTTTTAGCATAGGCACTGTAATTTTAAATTGGAATGAAATAATATATCTAAATGAAAGCTACTTAATTTCATATGGTTGTTTTTTTAAATGATTACAATTAAGTGTGATAGCTGATATATAAATTCATTTTAATCGATTTGGCGTCAATCGTAACTATAACAAGTTTATTGTACTTTTGTTATAAAGTGTGCATCAAAAATAACCTTTTTTAACTTCTGTCTAATGCTATTATAAATGGAGTATAGAACATTTAAACTTCTGGTTCGCCTAGTTATTTTTACCAACCTTCCATTTTTGAATGATTTGATATTTTCAATCGCCGCCATATTAGTTCAAATAGTTCTTTGTTCTACGATTTGAAATTGAATTGAACCATGGACAAATTGAATTTTGTTTATCGTTTCTTTTCTTTCTACTCAATGACAATATTAAATCACCATTAGCGTTGCGTTGTAGTGATCGAATGAATGAACTGCAATTAAACAGTTGACGTACCGTGTTCCGTTCTATTCAATTTGAAACGGTTGTTTACATTTTTTTATTGTTATTTAGTTGAACTTAACGGTGCCATTACTTGTTCATTATAGAATCTTATTGTTAAATATATATTGTTTTAACGTTATTAAGGCTAATTATAATAAACAAAATGCCTTATTATTCTAAAAAGTCATTACGCAGATTGAGTGTTAAAGGTAAATCGGTTGAAGTCGAATACCCAACTGAACGTGACTTACCGGTATTGCGTAGAAAACGTACTTTAGCGTCCAATAGGTTATCTAAGACGCTTGAAGTCGCTTGTTTAGCAGAAAATAATGAATGTGATTTAAGTAAATTTTTGGCACATTACTCAGACTTAACTAAAATAGTAAATAACTTTGAAGAAGCCCATGATGACATACTTAGCATATGCGAACTTACAGATGAACAACAAACGGAACAAGACAGTATCAGATCCGACTTCGACGAACGATATTATGAGATTTTAGCGATACACCGACGCTTAACGAAGGTCGATGAGCCTAAAGAATATAACGATGAGCCAAATAAATCTCATAATGAGTCGTCGAGTGTACTCAAAGTAAAATTACCTAAAATTAACTTACCGCAATTCAGTGGTAACATAAAGTTGTGGCCCGAATTCTTCGATATCTTCACCTCGCTGATTCACGAGAATGGTTCACTTTCGGATACGGAGCGCATGCACTACCTCGTCTCTAGTCTCACTGGTGATGCGTTAGCACTTATACGAACCTTTCCTGTGACGGGCTTATACTACCACGAAGCATACTCTGCATTGGTTGCGCGGTATAAAGACAAGCGGGAACTTGCCTTTACTTGCTGGAAGGAAATCTTGAACGTTAACCTGAAGGCCAACTCACCCATTGATTTACGACGTGTCCTTGATTCTTTCAACGAAAATCTATCGATTCTCAAACGGCAAGGGCTACCGACGGATCAGTGGGATTTTGTAATCTGTTACCTTTTACTATCGAAAATGGATTCAAAATTGCGTTGATCCGTCGGTAGCCCTTGCCGTTTGAGAATCGATAGATTTTCGTTGAAAGAATCAAGGACACGTCGTAAATCAATGGGTGAGTTGGCCTTCAGGTTAACGTTCAAGATTTCCTTCCAGCAAGTAAAGGCAAGTTCCCGCTTGTCTTTATACCGCGCAACCAATGCAGAGTATGCTTCGTGGTAGTATAAGCCCGTCACAGGAAAGGTTCGTATAAGTGCTAACGCATCACCAGTGAGACTAGAGACGAGGTAGTGCATGCGCTCCGTATCCGAAAGTGAACCATTCTCGTGAATCAGCGAGGTGAAGATATCGAAGAATTCGGGCCACAACTTTATGTTACCACTGAATTGCGGTAAGTTAATTTTAGGTAATTTTACTTTGAGTACACTCGACGACTCATTATGAGATTTATTTGGCTCATCGTTATATTCTTTAGGCTCATCGACCTTCGTTAAGCGTCGGTGTATCGCTAAAATCTCATAATATCGTTCGTCGAAGTCGGATCTGATACTGTCTTGTTCCGTTTGTTGTTCATCTGTAAGTTCGCATATGCTAAGTATGTCATCATGGGCTTCTTCAAAGTTATTTACTATTTTAGTTAAGTCTGAGTAATGTGTCAAAAATTTACTTAAATCACATTCATTATTTTCTGCTAAACAAGCGACTTCAAGCGTCTTAGATAACCTATTGGACGCTAAAGTCGCTTGTTTAGCAGAAAATAATGAATGTGATTTAAGTAAATTTTTGGCACATTACTCAGTTCACTTTCGGATACGGAGCGCATGCACTACCTCGTCTCTAGTCTCACTGGTGATGCGTTAGCACTTATACGAACCTTTCCTGTGACGGGCTTATACTACCACGAAGCATACTCTGCATTGGTTGCGCGGTATAAAGACAAGCGGGAACTTGCCTTTACTTGCTGGAAGGAAATCTTGAACGTTAACCTGAAGGCCAACTCACCCATTGATTTACGACGTGTCCTTGATTCTTTCAACGAAAATCTATCGATTCTCAAACGGCAAGGGCTACCGACGGATCAGTGGGATTTTGTAATCTGTTACCTTTTACTATCGAAAATGGATTCAAAATTGCGTTGTGCTTTTGAACGAGTTACTGCTTCTCATGAGTTTCCAAAGTACAATGATCTCAATGATTTTCTGTACACCAGATGCGAGGCTTCGGTTCGCGACGCACACTTCTCTGAAAGTGGTCGTGATAACCGTGCCAACGAAAAACCACATAAGCCGAGTGGTTTACGGAATTCTAACGCCGCGGTCGTAAGTAAAAAACATACTTCGACATTTCTATCGAATACAGTAGTTGACAAACCTCTTGTAGTTGCGCCCTCATCATCGAATTTAACCACATCGAACGCAACTGTACCATCGTCGTCAACATCGTCGCGTTCTTCACGAACTGCTCTTGTGCCACCAACTGAACCTCGAAAGTACAAGTGTCCGTTCTGTGGGGAAGACCATTCCATTAATAAGTGCAAATCGTTTACTGACAAATCTGTTCAGGAACGACTTGACTATGTGAAGGCCAATCATTGGTGCTTCAATTGTTTGAAGCCATCACATGGCCTCAAAAACTGTAAATCAATGTTTACGTGTCAAGTGTGTCGTCAGCGACATCACACCTTGCTACATCAAGATCTAGATGTTTCGAAAACCGATAATACCGAAAAGGCCACTACCGCGCAGGTCAGTGTACTTACCAATATCGGTGATCGTTCCATGGTTCTGCTGTCCACAGCTAATATCGAAATTCGTGATTCATCAGGTCGTTATCAGACTTTTCGTGCGCTGATTGATTCCGGGAGTCAGGCCCACTTCATAACTGAACGTGCTACTGAGCGTTTAGGTCTCCAACGAACGCAGTCAACTCGTAGGATTCATGGCCTAGGTCATGCTTCAACATCCGCTAGTGGTACAACCCGCTTAAGCGTAGGTGTCCACGACAACGATTTGTTTAGTATTGAAGCGTTAACATTACCTAAGATCTGCGGCAATATGCCAGTCGTTAAGCTAAACAAATCTGCGTGGCATCATATTCGAAATCTTAACCTAGCGGATCCTGATTGTCACTTACCTGGTCAAATCGATGTCCTTCTCGGTGCTGAGGTCTTCCCTTCACTCCTGTTACCAGGTAGTGTTAGTGGAGGATTGCAGCAACCATCTGCAATCAACACTGTGTTCGGCTGGATCCTACTAGGAAACGTCAGTTGCAGTGATAATCACGAACTGCCAAAGTCGTTCTTCGTCTCAAACGATAATCTTCTCAATGAGCAGGTTAAGAAGTTCTGGGAAATGGACAACATTCCTCAGTCTTCAAAGTTAACACCAGACGAAGAACTCTGTGAACAGAAATTCGTTACCGAACATTCCCGCGATGCGTCAGGGAGGTATACCGTTACCTTGCCTTTCAAAGATAAAGACATGAATCTAACTTTTCCTGGATCGCGAGAATCTGCGTTACGTCGTTTTAAATCATTAGAACGCAAGTTAGCGGCAAATGAGGCTTTATGCGAACAATACTGCGACTTCATGTATGACTATTTAGAAAGTGGTCACATGAGTCTAGTTCCTTCAAAGGAAATCAACCAGGGTTGTTATTACATACCTCATCACTGCGTTTTGCGACCTGACAGCGCAACGACAAAGCTAAGAGTGGTCTTCGACGCTTCTGCGAAAGACGCTCGTGGTGTGTCGTTGAATGAAGCTTTACTCGTAGGTCCTAAACTGCAGGCTAACATTGCCGAGATCCTTCTTCGCTTCCGAACACATTTTGTTGTATTTACAGCCGATATTCGTCAAATGTTTAGAAATATTACTATGTCAATTGACGATCGAGATTTCCAAAGAATATTTTGGCGATTTAAATCAACGGACCCGATTCAAGAGTATCGATTAAATACCATAACTTATGGGGTATCATCGTCTCCTTTTCTTGCTTGCCGCACTCTCAAACAACTTGTAGAAGATGAAACTGACTTACCTCTCGCTCGCGAAGTGATGACTTCTGATACATTCGTTGACGATATCGCGAGTGGCGGTTTTGATATCCAGACAGCCATCCAAGTCAAAACCCAGGTCATCCAACTCATAAAGAGAGGTCAGTTTGAGCTGCGTAAGTGGGCTAGCAATAGACCAGAGGTGCTTGCTGATATACCCCCGGAACATTGTCTCACTGACTTTGTGTCTATGGACATCGAAAAGTCGAGCACCCTGAAGATCTTGGGCCTGAAGTGGTGTCCCAGGAGAGACAAATTCTTGTTTGAGGTCAAACCTATCGATCGCCAATGCACAAAGCGTGCGATTCTAAGTGAACTCGCACGTATTTATGACCCCTTGGGTTTCCTAACTCCTATAACTCTCTTAGCTAAGTGCTTAGTTCAGAAGTTGTGGATGTTAGGTATTAATTGGGACGATTCTCCGCCGTGTGAAATCGTCGAACAATGGCGTTGTTATACTGAACAGTTACCTGTCATCAAGTCCTTGGAGATCCCTCGCTGCATTTCTGTAAAAGATATGAAATCATGTGAACTCCATGGCTTTGCTGATAGTTCCGAGTCAGGTTATGGAGCTGTAATCTACTTACGTGTCACTTGCGGCGATGGTAGTGTATCTGTCTTCTTTCTGTCTTCAAAATCTCGCGTAGCACCTGTAAAAAGGATATCGTTACCTCGTCTCGAATTGTGCGCGGCAGTCCTCCTGGCAGATCTTCTGAAGTTCGTTAGAGAAACCTATTCACCAATTTTCCCCATAGCTGACACTTGTGCGTGGTCAGATTCAATGGTGGCATTATCGTGGATTCGAGCTTACTCGTCACGTTGGAAGACTTTTGTCGCCAACCGAGTGAGTCATATCCAGGATACTATTCCTGAAGCTCGCTGGAACCATGTCTCCAGTTCGGATAATCCAGCTGACATTGCCTCTCGAGGTCTTTATCCTGCTGAGTTAGTCAACAATTCGTTATGGTGGGCGGGGCCCTGTTGGCTCGCTCAACCTTCTAACACTTGGCCAAACAACAGTCACAATGTTAATGAAGCTGATGTATTATCTGAAGAGCGCGCGGTTTCTCTGTTTGTTCATAACGATACCAATGTCATTGATTCTTTACTCGAAAGTTTCTCATCAATTCGTAAAGCACAACGAGTACTCGCGTATTGCATTCGTTTTGTAGAATGCGCTCGTAAAAAATCTTCGCGAAGTTCTGACCATCATTTAAATCGAACAGAGCTTCATAACGCTTTATTGAATTTCGTACGCAGAGTACAATCATTGCATTTTGATGAGGAAATAACTCGTTTGAAAGACTCAAAACCTCTTTCAAAACCTATGCAAAAACTTAACCCTTTCTTAGATAAATCGGGAATTCTTAGGGTGGGCGGTCGCCTATCTCGTTCTGGGCTCGAGTATGAGCATAAACATCCTGCGCTGCTACCTAAGGATTCTAAACTAACGTTCATGATCATCGAAGCACTTCATCGTGAAAACTGTCATCCCGGTATAAATTCAATGCAGTATCTTTTGACACAGCAATTTTGGATATTATCACCAAAACGCGCAATCCGTCATTGTTTGTCTAAGTGCTTACGATGTTTCCGTACGCGCCCTACACCGCTGGAACCCTTTATGAGCGATCTACCAGCGACTCGCATCAACCAAGGCAAGCCATTTTCAATCGTCGGTGTCGACTATGGCGGACCTTTTCGCATTAAGTTAGGACGACATCGAGGAGCTAAAATAAGTAAAGCTTACCTTTGCTTGTTTGTGTGCTTCACAACGAAAGCAGTCCATTTGGAAGTCGCCTCTGACTTAACTTCGGATGCTTTCATAGCAGCGCTCCGCCGGTTTGTTGGCAGACAGGGTCGTGTAAGCGTTATCCATTCAGATTGTGGAACCAACTTTGTAGGCGCTTGCAACCAACTAAATGAGTACATGAAGGATGCATCTAATATCGAAAACATAACATTTAAATTCAATGCTCCGGCTAGTAGTCATTTTGGCGGTCTCTGGGAAATACAAATAAAGGCAGTTAAATCCCATCTTTATCGTATTATCGGTGATCAGACATTAACGTTCGAAGAGATGACAACTTTGTTTGTACAAATCGAATCTATGCTGAACTCGCGCCCTCTTTACTCGCTGAGCTCAGATCCCAATGACTTAAACGTATTGACTCCGGGTCATTTCCTAACTTTAGAGCCGCTTACTTCAGTCCCTGATGAAGATTTATCGTGCATTAATCTTACTCGGTTAGGAAGATGGCAACTCATCCAGCGATTCCAACAAGACTTTTGGAAACGCTGGAAGGTCGAATATCTGCAATCGTTGACTCAGCGAGCAAAGTGGACTAAGCATTGCAAACCGTTAGCAGTAGATTCAATCGTGGTCATCAAAAACGAAAACACTATGCCGCTGCATTGGCCTCTTGCTCGGGTCACGGAATTACATCCGGGTCCTGACGGCGTGGTACGTGTGGCCACCGTGCGTATGGCATATGGATCACTTCTTACGAGACCTCTTGTGAAGTTGTGCCCTCTGCCAACTCAGACTGACTAGACAAACCGTTTACCGTAACTTCAATTCATTAGATTCTAGTTTAGTTTAGGTTAGTGTTAACTTCAATTAGTGTTAATGTCAATCGATCACATCAGCTTTTCATTCGTTTTTATCCGTTGTTCTCGGGTAACTCCGCTCTTTCAGCGTAGTGAAAATACTACGCATTTTGGTGGGCGGAATGTTCCGTAACCATACATTTTTTATCTATGCGCGCACTGTGCTTGCGAACGAATGAGAAACGAGTCGAATCCAAGATGGCAACAATTGCAGTTGCCTAAGTGCGCGCTCCCGGTTAAAATCCTCGGATGAGGGTTAATTGTCGCTAAACGGCTTCTATCTGGACTGGTTTAATTCCTGAAGGCTCATATAGTGCACTACAGACTTTGGTGCACCAATTTGTGAGTGGATAGTCGGACCACGGCCGGTCGTCGTGCAACGCCAGCCACGTGCCATATCAGGACAAGATTCCCTCGAAGAGCCACAGGAGGCTAGCAGGTGAGTGACGCACTTTATGCTTGGATGGTCTAACGATCTCCCCGCGAGCAAGCACAGTTAATCATATTCCACAAAACACGTATCGAAAACTGAGCTTGCCCTCCAATGTACCAACATCCGTTTTGGTACAACCTATATTTATAAAAATATATCTCCTCCATACAATATCACACGGTAGCTTTTAGGGATCTACTGCAATAATAAGTTATGACATCGAACCCTTACAATTAAATTTAACATGTAAAATGACAATAATTGTCACTGATTAATGCCAGCCAGCTTAAACTTCAGCAGAAAGAATGAAGGTCGTGGGGAGTTGGAGATGAATCATCCTTAATGAATAGACAAAGGAGCATTAAAATATTTCCATAATTATCACCAGTTCTTTCTAAGCTACGAACGACAATATTTCAAAATTCTCACACCAAAAAGTTCGAATATCAAATCTCCCTATCCACACACAAATTCTTGTAGCAACCGCAAATAATAACGGTACACGTATTTGGGGAAATATAAAGAGGAAATAAATTCTCCTCACAGATGGTTGTAGGCATAATCGAATATCGTCCAATATTGCCAACCCGAACATAAGTAAAGAAAGATGAATAGCAGATGCGACTCTAATTTGATGGATGTCGAAATTTGTCGTGGCGTTATGTTTCCCAAACTGAATGGATGGAACACCGCCAAGATTAGGCCCGTTGTGTTGGTAATGTGAAGTTTTGCGTGGGTGGTTTTATTTGCTAGGTTAGTCACGGTCATGAATGAATTTGTTGGCTTTTGAAGGGTGTTATCAGGTTTGGTATTTGATCCTGTATCAGTAATAGTATCTTCCCGTCTTACCAAGGGTATCGTGTTACCCAATATCTGGGTTGTGGAGGTCATGTAAGCAGTCGCTCCATGTAAAGTAATGCTATTCAGTTATATTCAGTTAGACTGAAACCCGACTCCAACATGGTTGGGATCAGGGCTAGGGAGATTGATTGTGTATTGATTATCTTGTTTTGTAACAGAAGATGCTACTTCAAAAGTGCAGCAGATATTCAAATTCAAATTCATTTAAGATCATAATACGTAGTACATTTGAAAAAAAAATAAAAAAAATTGTCACTATAAATATAGGAAATGTTTTTAATCAGTGCGCAAATTTTGACAAATTCAACTTAACCGTGTTTTATTTTACACCTATTTCATAATTAGATATGTCTTAGTACAAAAAAATGAAGTTTTCGTTCACGAAAGATGTTTATTTTGAAACTGGTATACTAGATACTCGTCGCGCAATGCGCCGCGCAGGCAGTGAAGCGGAACGCAGCAGTAGGTATCTATCAGCTGTGCGCTCGCCCATTGATATTATTACGAACAGATTGTATCCATATTTTGCTGATTTCAAGTAGCAACAAAAAAAAAGGTTTGAACAAAATAATGGAAATATGTTCTATTACTGATACTGAAACACCAAAAAAAAAATTACGCACTGGTAAAAAACTTATCCTGTATATATAAAAATAATTAATTCAATATAATTTGAATAAAATCTTTAAAATAATAACTCTAAATTAAAATCAGAAAACATAATAAAAATTATTAATAATACGCCTGCCTCTGAGTCATTCGTGTTATTGTATAAAATATGTATTAAATATCGTGCATCAAGGGATGTTTGAAGAGTAACTTAGCTTACTGGAAACACTCGTAATCATTCCCTACAAATTAGAATGCCTCCATAAATTTAATTGAAGAGTAAAATTCCTTGACAGTCGCTACGAGTAATCAGAAGCCCAAAATTCTGAGAAATTATAGCTAAAATATTGGTATTAGCGAGGATTACTTTGTACAGACAAATTAAATGGCAGTCGTTTCATGTTAATATTGATTATACTACACGCGTCTAGTAGACTGGAAGTAGATTCCAATATAGTTGGAAATATGGAAATAGATGATCTACAGTCAAGTTTATAGAGACCATTTTGGTTTGTATAAGGCCTATCGTTCACAAAGCACCTAATCACAAACTACTCAATAACGCGTTAGTGAGTCGCATCGAGAGCAGTTGTGGACCAGTGGTAAAGGTCGTGACTTATGAGTTGTAAGTCGTGGGTTTTAACCCAGACAGGCCCTTTACTTTGTGTAAATTATTTTATCACCACTGCTCTCAAAACGGTGAAGGAAAACATCGTCAGGAAAGCGGCATGTCCTAGACGCATTTTTTTTTTTTTTTGCTATATTTTTTGTGCTTCACCCAGTTGTGAGGAATGTGGAGTTGTTGAGGATCTACAACATTTATTGATTTATTGATGGAATGTGTCCAATATGAATCCAGTAGAAATAATTTATTGAGGTCCCTGAATCTGAACAGAACTGATGTAGGCATGTTCAATACAATTTTATCCCAACCCAATGGCGACGATGCGAAGGATTTGTTCAAATTCATGGTTCACGTCTTGCGAAAGTGCAGTTGTTTAGGATACGATGGGGCTGACATACGCTATTAAAAGTTCCTATAAACAAATAAAGAGAAAAAAAAAATGTGTTTGCTCTTGACTCTAGTCTAGGTCAGAGGTGACAGAGACAAAGTTGACGATGGAGTGAGCTTACCCAGATGAAGCCTGTTCACTCTCACTTTGAATAGATTAGGGTTATATGCGTTCGGAAACACAGACGCAGGCAGAGAGTTCCACTCCTTTGCTGTGCGATTATAAAAGACGTTTGAAAACGCTTAGTGCGAGTTGGTGAAATATCAACTAGGTAGGGTACTTAACTTGCAGTGCGTCTAGATGTCCGATGGTAGAAGGGAGCCGGTGGAATGAGGTCGTGGAGTTCATGGGCACACTCGCCGAAGTAGAATCTGTAGAAGAGCGACAAGCAGGCAACATTTAAATTGGATTACGGCCCACTCCCTCTCACCGAAAGGTGACCTGTGTCCCAGCATTGGGAATATTATTGGCTGACTATGTAGGTCGCATCGGGTAATGGCGGTCACCCTTGAAATAGTGCATTCTGGCTGCTTATCGGTTAATTAAGTTCGTAACGGTTACTTTTGAGTGGCGTCGTGGACGATGGGCCTTAGAGGTCGTTGTTTCCATTCGCAAATAGCTGAAAACGCTTATCGTATAGCGGCTGTAAAACAAAAAGAGATCGGATAGGAATCCAATCATGCTGAGTGTTAACCGTTCGTACGACCGCTTTCAAATTCCCACAGCTTTTTCCCTCTTTAAAACTATGAAATATTTCATAGGAATTGCTCCCACCTTCGGTAACATATTGTGAGTTCAAAGGTGGATATTTCATAGTGGCTTTCTGTTAGATTTGTGGAAAGTGAAAGCATTCATGTTTGATTTGAAAAACGACAGGTTAGGGGTCATTCAAGTATAACGTAAGTACCAAAGGGGGGGGGGGGGGTCTGGGGGATTTGGATGGTGATTACGTCAGCAATATTTATTTATTTACCATTCAGATTTTTTTTTAAAAAACGGGCTGTTTTGAGGACTGCCGATAGAAGTAAAAACTAAGTAAATTGTGAATTGTATCGTCGAGCTATTAGATTATTAATTTCGAGCGTTCGGTGACGATGACGCGAGTTCCATTATTTTTGTTCACCCAAAAAGTATACATACATACACAGTATACATTGTACATGGAAAGCGTTCGGTGACGATGACGCGAGTTCCATGATTTTTGTTCACCCAAAAATTGCTCAAAGCGCATAAAGAAGATTTCACTTAAAAGAAAAAAATTATTTTGATTTGAACAAAGATGGCATCCCCATGTTCAGGGATTCCCCAAAGTAATTGATTTAACTTACTCGCTCTCACGCGGCGTTTCATGGTTAGAACTAACCGAAGTAAAAAGTTACTAAATGGGCATTCAATTACTTTTAGTCTATAAATTTCTTATTTCTGGACTAAAAGAAATAATAACAATAAAGAAACCTGAACATATTTTAAAAAAATACCAATATTTAAGTAAGCATTGGAGAGGGGCATGAGCTTTGCTTACTTTTGCTGACAAGGGGGAGCCCACGTCCCCCTTGTCAAAATTACTAAGAATTTTCTTATACGTAATTCTTGAATGGCCCCTTAGGCAGAGATGTAATACACTCACATTTCGCCAGTTGCTTATGTCACATGTAACGGACGAGCCTGTTGCCGTAAATCGGATACAAATCCAGACCCCAGGCCTCTACTGAGTGGGCAGTCCTCTCTTTGAGGAGTGGCTAGGGAGGCGCCACGGCGTCCTCACCTTCCGCCTGACACAGGTCCTCACCGGACACGGTTGTTTCGGATTAGGTGGGAGGAAACGCCCGGGTGTAACTACTGTGTGGATCGCCCAGAAGACACGGTGGAGCATACGGTGAATGTCTGCCCGCAGAACACCGCTGTGTCCTCACGGAGGTGATCGGCTGAGGCGATCTCTCGCATGCGGTCCTGGTCCAGGCCATGGTCCGGAGCGAGAGTGCATGTGAGGCAGTCACCTCCTTCTGCAAAGCAGTAAGCAGTAATGCTCGGCCTGCAAGGATGAGGCGGAACGCGTGAGGGAGCGGCAGTCTGTGCGCCCTCACGCCCCCCTAGTTGCCGCAGGAGACGCCCAGGGCAGCCGGAATCGGTAGCCGCCGATTCCCAGCCACTGTAGGCGCGGACTAGCGGACGGCGAGCTATGAGCAGCTCGCCGTCTGGTAAGGACCAGGCCCGGGTCGACGGCGCGTTCTGTTCCACGCGCGCCTCAAAGAGATGTCAGCATGCACTGACGGGGTTGAGGGTTTGTCCGAAACACGAGTGGGTTTTATTCAGTAAAAGTCTGACAAGCCCTCCCGCTCCGCCCAAGTTATTTGATAATTTCCGAACAAAAAAAAAAAAAAAACAGAAAGGCCTCTACTGAGACATTCATGATGAAAAAACCGAATAACATTTTTCTCGACGTAGGAATCGAACTCAGTGTCTCACGCTTAGCGGTCGCACTCGAGGCAACGAGGAATGATTTGCAAAAGAGTGGCAACATTTTGAGTTAACACCACTGTAATCGCGAGGGGATCAAAATGCAATAAATCATATATCTGTCACTTCTGCTTTCCCCTCAGTATTAAGTTTCATGCCATGGAGGGTTGGCTTTTGTGACTATACGGCTCTTATAACTTACTGCTTGTCTCGGTAACGTATTTCAATAAACTTATGAGTGCCATCAGGTCCGTAGCACTCGCAACCAGCGTGCGTGTATGACCAGAGGCCCTAGTGTTAGTTTCTTTTAACCATCTCGACTTTACGCACCGAGCGCGTTCGGCGCTCCGTCTGGCCTCCGATTGGCCCTTCACCAATCGGAATGCTGAACGCAGTCGATGCGTAAAATCGAGATGGTTAAAATAAACTCACACTAAGGCTTCTGACGTATTAATGTAAACGAAGCAAAAGGAATAAGGAGAATAATTTTTTTAAGGAGCGTAGTAGATGGCGTTCTATAGTTTCCTGCCTACCCCCATGGGAAGATACATAAACTCACGCCAGTTTATGTATGTATGTGTGAGTGACTTTAATTTTGAAGCCTCTATGTGACAGTCCACGACAAAAGGTACCTTAAGGCTGTTTTTATACCTTTTGTTTTGTTGTTTTGTTTTTTGTACCTTTTTTTATTTATTTTTATATTTATTACCTTTTTTTACCTTTTTTAGTTTTTAAGTTAATAAAAAAAAAAAAGATTTTAATTTATGGTTTTTCGTTAGCTATAGAACGTTTGTTTGTTTGTATACACGTATTTTTATTTTTTGTTCCATTGAAGCTATTGTTAGATCAAAACGTGTACCTTATGGCTGTGTAGTATAAAAACTTAGAAATTAATACTTGTAATCGTGTCGCGACGTATTCCGCTTTGTTTTCGAAAATCTATCGACTTTGTACCATCTGAATTTCAATATCGTACTTTGCCCTAAACCTCTTCTGAGACCATCTCAAGAACCTTTGGCGAATGTTCTGCAAGAACTGCAACCCAACCTCAGCCCAGTTGTCTTTAGTCCATGCCAACCATAAAACGTATCTTACAGTGGTATTCGTTATCAGAAGTTGGTCACAGAAACCAAGTCTATCTGGCGGCGGCTGCTATATGGCAGCGGCCGCTATATGGCAGCAGCCGCTATGTGGCTCGGCCAATATATGGCAGCGGCCGCTATATGATGGTGGCGGCCTCTATTTGGCGGTGGCCGTCATATGCCGGCGGCCGCTATGTGGCAGTGGCCGTTACATGACGGCGACCGCTATCTGACAGTGGCCGCTACATGACAGCGGCCGCTATGTGGTGGCGGCCGTTATGTGGCGGCAGCCGTTATGTTGCGGCGGCCGCTATCTGGCGGTGGCCATTATATGGTGACGGCTGCTATGAGGCGGCGGCCGCTTTCTGGCGCCGACCGTTATCTGGCTGTGGCCTCTATATGGCGGCAGCCGCTATGCGACAGCGGCCATTTTGTGGCTGCGGCCGCTATCTAGTGGTAGCCGCTGTCTGGCGGTGGCAACTACATGATGGAGGCCACTATATAACGGCGGCTGCTATCTGGTGATAGCCGCTATATAACGGCGGCCGCTATCTGGCGGTGGCCGCTAACTGGTGGTGGCCACTACCTAGTGGTGGCCGCTATCTGGCGGTGGCCGCTATCTGGCGGTGGCCGCTATCTGGTGATGGCCGCTATCTGGTGGTGGCCGCTATGTGGCAGCGGCCGCTATCTGGAGGTGGTTGCTATATAACGGCGGCTGCCACCTGATGGTGGCCGCCATATGACGGCAGCCACTATGTGGTGGCGGCTGCTATATAACAGCGGCCGCTATGTGATGGCGACCGTTATGTAGCAGAGGCCGCTATCTGGCGGTGATCGCTTCATGAGGGCAGCCATTATCTCGCGGTGGCCGTTACATGACGGTGGCCGCTATCTGACGGTGGCCGCTATCTGACGGTGGCCGCTACATGACAGCGGCCGCTATGTGGCGGCGGCCGTGATGTGGTGCCTCTGCGTAACACTTCGGGGAATGCAGGCGTGATGTTATGTCATGTGACAAGAAAAATACCAAGGATTGTATCGACTTTTCCATAGAATGTCAAAAATATCTGCTTCGAGAGTCAATCAATAAATATTGAGTCAATCAATAAATATTGATTGACTCTCGAAGTAGATTTTTTTCTGATAACAGTAAGCCTCTAATTAAATACACGTTAGTAATACTCCTTATAACGCTCAATTTATTTTTAAACTACGAAACGGATCGGAATGGTTCGGATCCAGGGACGCCACATTATCGTGACTAATTGACGATGTGGTCGCGTTCAATGAGGCAGAGCTTGCTATGCAATTGGGGCGTGACCTTGTGTTGTATTTGGGGTAAAACATAGACAAACCTGGATGTTGTTAAAAATGAACATGAACTTCTGCTGAGTATATAATTATAATAAAACTAATAATAATAATCATAATAATCATTTATTTTTCAGAATAGGACATTACATACATTGTTAGTAAATAGTACTTATAACTATGTTAGTAAATTATTAATGAATTGTATAATTATTTAATATTATAAAGAACACCATCAGATCCGTGAACGGTGTTCCAGTGCCTCACAATCGGGCAATTAACCCTTCCCAAAATAGTATGCAGAAGGCTGTTGGAGCTGTCCCGCACGCGGCGCTTCAGGGAGGCCACTCTTTTTCATACTATTGCCCTAAAGCAGTCCGTGCTGGCCTTGACAAACATACCTGATGCGCTGCAAAAGCGAGGCAATCCCAACAGCATCCTAAAACCATTATTGTACAGGACCCGTAGGGCATTGAAAGATCTACGCGTATAATGGACCCACAGGCTGCAGGTATAAAATGTCTGGCAGTATGCCTTAAAAAGAGCAATTTTGACTTCTATATAATAACCCCATCGCCGCCGTATCTCTACGTTGACGTCGTGGTGGGGCGTGGGCGCTCCGAACTCTAGGTCTGTACCGGTAGAGTTGGAGTCGGAACAGGTCTAGGTGAGGAGCCAGACAAAGAGAGATGCAGAAACCCGCAGGGCAGCATGTGGTATGTGGTATCTTTGGATAGGCCGTTTAAAAATATTGCAGGTTTGTCAAAACCATTTTTCGATTCAGGGATCCGTTTGCGTAATATTAAGATTTAAAGTGCAAATTTTTGTTAGAGTCAAGTGTAGCCCCTGCTAGCTAAATGGTTGTATTTGGATAAGTGAAAATATTCACAGCAGTAGTATATATAACTAAGTTGAAAGGAAAACTATCACAGCTAAGTAAGCTTAACAAGTTACCGAGAAATAGACGACCTACTTAATTTACAGTTGAAAAACATATTCTCCTATACATTCTGTATTGAAGAACATGTTTTTCAACTACCTGTTCCGCTGCAGGGCAAAGACGTCTTCTCAAACAGAGAAGGCATTGATCACCAAGCTATCTCAAGACGGGTTTGCGATTTCAGCCAGCTTATATTGACTTTATCTCATTAGAGTTAAGGCGAGCAAAATACCAGCTCACAATAGCCTATAAGCCGATCCGAGGCACTATTGACGATCCTAATCTGCATGCTGTGCTGGCACGCTTCTTTGTCCCAGACAATTACTACCGCGGCAGAAAGCACAGGGAGTTTGCTGTGCCTCCATGTCGCACCGTTGCGCGAGCTAAGTCCCCAGTACCTCGCACTCTGGCCGCACTAAATGATCTTTAGAGGTATGAGGAACAGGGTGTATAGTTCACTCATCCTCTATTGAAAAGGGAGGATCCTCCGACCAGACAGGGGTTGTGTCTGGTGGGCAACTGTCCGACGGTTGATGTCGGGATGTTGTATAATAATATAAGGTGTATCTATTTATACACGAAATATTTTAAGAGGTACATCTATAGGTAGTAAAAAAGCAATAACAGCGAAAAAAAAAAATATCTCGAAGTGTTTTATATTTTTACATAATTATTATAATTTTAAAATTGCTTGAGACATTTTGCAAAGGAGTTGCATTTCCCAAAATTTTGCTTATTCGCCCGGACACGACGACGCGGTGGTGGCACGAGCGCGGTGAATTTTGATAATTAATCATCATATCAAGTAATTTTAAATTATTTAATTTTTTAAATAAAATACTCAAATTTAAAAAAAAATCGTTTCCATGGCTTCTTTACCACCTGTAGGTGTATCTCTTAAAATATTTCGTGTTTGAATAGATACATCCTATAAATGCTAGTCGCGCGGTAAACTTTGGGTACTTGTCCGGAATCCAGAACCTTGTACATGAGAGGCGAGGCCTTAGCCACTGGGCCATCACATCAATGAGCGACGTATACGTAACATTTTTCTCTACTAGAACTCGAACGATTTTAATCGAAAATAAAAATAGTCTATAGCTTTTTAGTTAAAAATGTTGCGACAAGCAAATTTAATATCACCCATAGATATGAATAAAGTTTTAATTCTAGGGATGCAACGAATACGAATATTCGTATTCGCCGAATACTTTCATGACATTCATAATTAGTAACTTCCTAGAAATCGCATAAAGATATTGCGTTGCGACCGAGTTGACAGACACAAAGATTTATTTACAAAATCATAAAACTTTTTTCTCTTTTGTTTACATCCACAGATGGTCAGCAATGTTAGCTAAAGCAAAATATTTATATTGCTTCGCGTATTTAATTTCATTTCTCCTTCTTAGACTAATAATTGCGTGCTGCTATAGTAGATCAGTTATTCGTATTCGACGACTAGTACAATCGGTATTCGTATTCGAATGGTAGTATTAGTTGCGTCACTACTTAAAACTGAGTTAATATTATGAATGAGACGAGTATTTTCAATTTTAAAATCGTTCTAGTTTACGTTGCGTTTACTCTGTGCGTCCGTGCTAGGCTCACAGAAGGCACAAATTTACGTTCTAATGTGAGGGTCAAAATTTTTGAGCATTTTGTTGATTAAATGAAAAATTTACACTGATTTTGTTTTTGGGTTTATTTGGATTAGGTTTAAAATCCTGTCACTGCAGTAGTCTTTGTTGTGATGATTTAATCATGTTTCCCGGAATGTCTAACACTGTCCTTGCTTTATATAAATTTTACACAGAATTTTATAATTGTACGGTTTTGAGAATTCGAGGCAATGTTCCTTTTTTAAATTTTCTCGGAGATTTGTTTACTGAAATTTTTTTAAACTTTTATTAATCCCTCCTAGTTTCGTATCTACCAATGGCACAAGAGTGAATCATAATTATTAATTCCCTTCCACCATTTTGAAATATGAGTCCTTCAGTTAAACAACGAATAATTGTTATGCAGAATTATTTATATATCCTGGCATTATTAGGTATACGAAAATTACCAGAAAAACATCCGCCATTTTCCATAACAAGAACAATAATAAAAATTCTTCCACCTTTTCAATATGGCGGCAAAAGATGCGGTGATGACTATTCAACATCGCCGTTATTGCTCGTTTGAAGTAAGTGAGGAGCTCAGAACTTAGTGTGAGCTGCATATTTAATGGGTTCTTCCTACTCCCCTAGAACGGCATAAGAATACTAATATTCCTTTCATAGGGTGCGATATTGATCATCTTTCGTTCCACCACGAGGCCTCGCAAAAATGCAAAAAAGTGATAACCGAGTGGTTAAAAACTGTAACGTATGAAGGAACAGCATATTCTAGATAGGCTTACATGAATGCTTATCTTCTTTATCGTAATGATTATAATATATTTTTTTAATATATATATACATTTTTTTTTTCATATTTTTCCTTATGATTACATAGTGGTATTTCTCAACTTCGATTATAATGGCACTATCAGCATACACATAACTCGCAGCTTATCATGGTTATGTCGCCTCGGCATTGCGGTATGGCCTCATATTCTGGGGAAATGCCACTAAGATTCAAGAAGTACTTATAGCACAGAAAAAAATTATCCGAGCGATTTGTGAAATAAAATAAAAATAATCATGCAAGCCACATTTTCATAAGCTAAAAATGTTAACTTTACCGTCACTTTATATTTATGAAGCCCGTATTTTTATAAAACACAACATAAATTTATATAGATTTGTAGAAAGTAAACGGAACTCAACAAAGTTGTTAGCAACAAAAACAAAATTTCATAGCAACAGCTTTTATGCAATGGCTCAAAAACGATATAATAAGTTACCACGACAAGTTATCTCAAGTATTAACACTAACAAATTTAAAAGAAATCTGTTCAAATTATTAAATAACAAGGTGTATTATTCTGTTGACGAATATTAAAATGACAATTTTTAATTATAATACCTGTTAACTAAATCCAATCTGTTCTTATGTGACATACTAAATAATATTATTAATTTTGATTATTGTTGTATTAATGAATTAGTGACTTTATTTTTCAATTTTTTTATTATTTTTACTGTATCTAGTTTTACATTTTTAGTGATTGTATCGACTTTTGATTTTCTAAAATGTATTTGTTAAACCTTTTATATTTTGTATGCCTTTTGGCGGGACACAGCTCGGATCTTATGTATTTATAACACCTTCTGTATGTACCCTTTTTTTTTTTTTTTTTTTTGGGTGGGAAATTATCAAATAACTTCTCCCGCTCTGGGCGGAGCGGGAGGGCGTGTCAGACTTTTACTGACTAAAACCCACCCGTGTTCCTTCAGTTGCCTGTGTGCCAGGGCCACGGTATCCCTTTCGGACAAACCCGCAACCCTGGCAGGCACCGGTCCTGGCAGACCCCGTCAGTGCGTGCTGACATCTCTTTGAGGCGCGCGTGGAACACAACGCGCCATCGACCCGGGCCTGGTCCTTACCGGACGGCGAACTGCCCATAGCTCGCCGTCCGCAAGCCCGCGCCTACGGTGGCCGGGAATCGGCTACCGATTCCCGCCGCCCAGGGCGTCTCCTGCGGCGACTAGGGGCGTGAGGGCGCATAGACTGCCGCTCCCTCACGCGTTCCGCCTCCTCCTTCGCGAGCATTACTACTTCGCAGAAGGAGGTGACTGCTTCCCATGCACTCTCGCTCCGGACCATGGCCTGGACCAGGGCCGGACGCGAGAGATCGCCGCCGCCAATCGCCTCCGTGAGGACACGGCGGTGCTCTGCCCAAGCCGAGCAGACCTCCACCGTATGCTCCACCATGTCCTCCGGGCGATCCACACAGTGGTAACACCCGGGCGTTTCCTCCCGCCTAATCCGAAACAGGAACCTCCCGAAACACCCGTGTCCAGTGAGGACCTGTGTCAGGCGAAAGGTGAGGACGCCGTGGCGCCTCTCTAGCCACTCCTCAAAGAGGGGACTTATCGCCACAATTGTGGCGTGCCCAGCGCTGGGTTGCAACAAACGCACCCTCCATGTCGCCATGAGATCCCGCCGGAGCTCTGTCCGCTGTGCCGTGATTTCTCGCGGCAGCGGAGTTACGCCCCGGCGTTTCACCTCCTCGCGCCACTCCCATAAGTGCGCGAGAATTTTTGCCTCCAGATCCCATGGCGGCAATCCGGCAAGGAGGCTCGCTGCCTCACCGGAGACCGTGCGGTATCCCCGTACCAATCTGATGGCCATGACCCTTTGGGACGCGTTCAACCGGCGGGCAGGTCGCCGCTTCAAGGAACGCGCCCACACCGGTGCCCCGTAAAGGGCCATGGACCGCACGACCCCAGCATAGAGCCTCCGGCAAGAGGCGTTTGGACCCCCTAGATTGGGCAAGAGCCGCTTCAAGGCAGCCCCGGCCCGCTCCAGTCTGGGAGCCAAACGTCTGAAATGCTCCACGAAGTTCCACCGGCTATCGAGGACGAGTCCCAGGTACTTCATCGTCGACTCGACTCCGATGTGAACCCCTCCTACCGTTACTTCAGAACCCGTCGGTGGCGCATTCCGAGGACCATGAAAACACATGGCCTCGGACTTGTGCAAGGCCACCTCGAGTCCCAGTTGCCGGATCCTCTCGACGATTGTCGCAACCCAACGTGTCGCTAATTCGGCCGCCGCCTGGTGCGACCTACCCTGCGCCAGGACCAGCGTGTCGTCAGCGTAGCAAACTACACTGACGCCACCCGGCAGGTCGGCGCGCAGCACCCAGTCGTAACCGATGTCCCACAAATGCGGCCCTAGGACCGATCCCTGTGGGACACCGCACGACATCTCTCGCCGGTTCCACTCTCCCTGGTGACCGGGGTATATGACAGCCCTGTCCTTCAAATAGGCCTCGACCACTCGACAGAGATAGGTCGGCATCCGGTGATACCGGAGTGCCTCTGTGTTCACGAAATAAATGAATTTGAATTTGAACTCACACATAAACACACACACCCACACCCTAACACACCCTCACCCTAACACACCCTCACCCACTACTATAGTCACATACATATATACACACTCAAAATTACACACTACACAGAGCTGCTAATTACTTTTTAAGTCATTTTCACTCTTTGTTCTTTTATATAAATGTGTCAAGATTGTTAACAATCTTTGAATTTCTCCAGATAGGTATTAACAGCTGCTGCTATTTAGGTAGATGCTGCTGTAGCATAATCAACATACATATTAAGGCGGTATGACTCGACAGAGACCGCGTTTACCAGTTTTTTTATTATTTTTTATTACTGGTTGGGCCTGCTCTTAACCTCGATCTCGCCTGATTAAAAGCGATGGATGAGGTATATCAGAAGATGTCTGTTCACTCTTGCTTTAAAGGCAGACGGGCTATATGTGGAAGGGAACACAGCCGCTGGCAGAGAGTTCCACACTTTGGCTGTGCGCATAATAAATGTGGAGGAGAAGCGCTGAGTACAGGATATCAACCAAGTATGCATACTTGTACGCTGTAGTAAGTCTGGTAGTCCGAATCCATGGGAAACTTAAAAAATAGTATTATAAAATTCTGAAAAAAGATATATCTTATTTAAGGATCTGGCCGACATGCAATCGCTTTTAATAACACGATTAGCAAGGATAGTAAAAAAAACTCAAAGTTATCCCTTTTCGTAATGTTTAATCAATCTCATAGCTACAAAATAAACGTAATTTTTTATATAAATGAAAAGGTAGTAATCACTTTGCACAATTTAAATAGCTACCAAATGCGCGAGGCCACCAGTCGCGACTACGCCGGCCAACTTCAGTCGCTCCAGCACCGAATCATACCGCCTTAATATTCTTAAATTCATTCATTCATTCACTGACAGACAAAGTACAGCATACACTTCTAGACTCTAGAAGTATGGAATTGTGTCCTTACACAACAAAGGTGAGCATTAAGGAAGGATTTTTTATTTAAATCATCCTCTTAATGGGTTAAATGAGGGATTTTTGCCAATGTGAATGCCATCGGGCACTCGGCTTGTTAGCCTATAATTGCTTACACACTGATTTTTTTTTTTAATTATACATAACCAAACTTTCGTCAACATGTAACACAAAAAAGTGACCACATAACTTTATGCAACATGTAACCAAAACCTGTGCTGGCTGTTGTGTATCACTTTTTATTAAATCAAGTTATTTTATAAAGTCTTGTCAAACTTTGATTATTCCTGAAATAGCCGAAGTAGTCAATGCACTACTGGGACACCATGCCTGTTCAGTATTGGTTGGTGGATGTCACATATCTTTTATATCAATATATTTTTCTAGACATGGCGGTTCCCTCACAATGTTTTTCTTCACTATTTTGAGGTGCCTGTTGTATTTGATCTAAAAAGCGAATAATTGCATATAAAAGTGAATTTTAATGAAATTGCCATTGAAAATGTAATACGCAACGTTCTAAATGACATTGTCAGCTTATAATGTTACCACTGCTGAGACACAAGCCTTTTCTTGGAAGAGATGTCACATATTTTCTAATTTCTCCTTCACTTTTTTATTTTATTTTATTTTTATTTTATTAAATAGGTACAACAAACAGCTACATTATGCAAATTTATAAACAGAAAAATATGAATAACATATGTAAGTAATAATGTAGCCCACAGCGCTGTTCACAGATATAATCAAATTATCGCTATTTCAGGAATAATCAAAGTTTGACAAGACTTTATAAAAGGTAACTTGATTTAATGATAATGATATGATAATGATACACAACAGCCAGAACAGGTTTTGGTTATGTTGCATAAAGTTATGTGGTCACTTTTTTGTGTTACATGTTGACGAAAGTTTGGTTATGTATGTATAAGTAAAAATTTTTTCAGTGTACCACTAATAACTGTCCATGCATGACATTTACACCATTATAAAAACAGAACAAAGTTTTGAGAGTAGTAGTGATGAGTATGGGCGTGTGGAACAGATATGAGAATTAAAAATAAAATTACTTTATCATTCCCGTTCGTCCCACTTTCTAAATCAGTGGGATGAACGGGAATAAATTTAATATTTTTTATTTAATTCCGTTCGTCCCACTGCCGTCATCCCACGCGTCCTAGAGCCCAGTGCGGGTTGGTAGATGTCACAATTCAATTTTTTTTATTTTTGCTTCACCGTTTCGAGAGCAGTAGTGATGAGTGTGGGGGGGAGTGTGGGGCTGATGGGAATTTAAAAAAATTGGTTGTCTGTAAAGTTGGTTTACAGACGATAGTTTAACGTGACAACGTCATAACAAAACATTGATGCGGCGCAAGCGTACAATGGGCGTAACGGGACAACGAGTCATCCTTTTTCGTGCATGCAGCCGGCGTTCATCGATTTATTAGACGTTGTCACGTCAGTAAAATTACTTAATCATTCCCGTTCGTCCCACTAACGAAATCAGTGGGACGAACAGGAATAAATTTAATATTTTTTATTAAATTCTGTTCGTCCCACTGTTCGTTCCACTAGTGGGATGAACGGGAATCTCATGATTATGAGCAAGTTTCACTAGAGGACAAACTCTGAAATATAAAAAAAAACTGCGGTTTCGTACAAAAATGCAATATTTACCCGGCGAAAATGTATGAAATAGATGTATTTTTTTACTACGGGTCTTACAAATAAAGACGGAATAAAGTTGTCCTAGGAATAACTTCGGTATAACCATACATTTTTTTACGTTTATACCTAGTATAACTTTATTCCGCGTTATTTTTTTTTTTTTAATTTGTAATAGGAACCGTGTATAAGTATCGCCAGTTTAAAGCACCACAATTTATTAATGTATTTAAAAAGATACAATCAATTTGTCGGTAATTAGTTGGCCTGCGATTGAATTCCCACCTGACTGACTTGGCACTATACCAAGTACGGTAAAGGTATTGTACTGCAGTATTTTCAGTTAATAGCTTTCTTCGAATTAAGAAGTCTATCGATGTTCGCGCTTCTTGAGGTCGATGAACCTTTATTTATTGCTTCGAGCCTCTGCAGTAAATACCTCTTCATGAAGGCTCAAAACTTTGATAAATTATTTTAATATTTAATGGTTTTTAAACGCTGTGCGTTTAGTGGTTGGACTTTTACGGGCTACAATATTAATGATAGTTATAATAATGCTTGTTAAACAAGTTTATGCTTCAAGCACACAAAAACTATTAATATAATATCGGCCTTCGATTGTGCCACTTGTAGAAGAGCAAAGGCCTCTTCTGTAAAGAAGGAACGAGCATTAATCACTACATGCTTGTTCAAGGCTTATGTCCAAATAAAATAAAAAATAAGTCCCCGTTTTATAAAGTTTTGTTTACTTCACGGATACCACAGAGTAAAGAAACAGAACAGAGACAAAGTTTCTAAAGAGCGTGTATCATTTATAGATATTTTGGTAGGTTAGTCACAGGAGGATAAAACAGAGAGTTAATCAGCTCACGTATTTCAATATATTAACACATTATTCAATCACCAATATGTCGTTCGTTAGGTGTTACCTACGTATTTCAAATCATAAACACCAATTACCTGAAAAAAAAAAATTAGTCATAATTATTGTTCTTGTACCGAGGTACCTCTTCTTTGCCACATACTAAATATCCACTAAACCATTTGCGATTAATACCAAAACTTTTTTGCACCACCGCCCGGGTTGAATTTTCTTTCGATGTTGAGATATGAGGTATCTACTACACATTAAAAATAATTCAAAGTTCATTCATTCCATAATGACGTCTTTTTATTAACGTAATAAATTATGCATTAATAAATAATTTCCTTCAAATTGTACATAATTATATACAGTACAGTAAACCATATACACATGCACTTTTAATATCAAAACACTATTATTCTTTCCTCATGTGATATTATTAAATGAAAAAGTGAAACGTAAACAAACACAACGCGCGACGCGTACGCACAGCCCTGAGCGATTCAACTAGCCGAGCCGGTAAAAACGGTTTAGCACCGCGTACACACATGTGTCATGCTTGTACATAGGTACACTACTTCAAGCACGATTGTATGAAACTTTGTCTCTGTTCCGTTTCTTTACTCATTTGCCGATACGAAACAGCGAGATGTGATTGTGTGAAATACAAAAAGAAGTGATATTCAAGATAAACTTCTTCGTTCCGAGTCGATGGTAAATACAATGACTTATGTCAAACTAGTTGGGCCCAGTAGGTGGCAGTGGCATTTTAGGATATTAGAAGTGCAGGTGCGTGCACACTTGGACACTCCAAAATTTGGGACGTGGTTTGATCATCAGCACGGCATTCGCACTGGGAATCAAGACACACTGTAAACCTGAAAATCTACAGAGAAAAACTCACATTGGTTCTGCCAGGTGTCGAATCTTAATGTATCAGAGGTCCAGTCCTTTAACCTCCTGACTTTCACGACGTAGACAATATTGTTATACATAGTGAATATGTAAAAAAATAATAATAATGAAGTTTTTTTTTTATCGAAATCGGCCCCGGACTCCTTTGAGTATTTTCCGCTATTTTATTTAGTCTCGGATTCGGCCATCCACGCACACTAAGAAAATTCATCGTGTATATTTTTATACTTTGGCAATAGGGTCAATAACAACTTGACCTCTACCTGGTATTTAATAAGTGTTTCTCGATCACACTATGCTTGAGAATCCTGCTTGAACGACAGCCTTAATATGGTTGCTATAATGACTGTATTCGAGTGGCCACTTCTTGAGAAAAAGGGAAAAATAATCATTAGCTTGTGAGAGTGTGACTTAGTTCTGAGAGTTTTCTTTATTAGGAATTACTTTAATTGACTCCGTTTACGTGGACTAGGCAGAAGTCGTACCTATTTGTGTGAAATAGTCACGGTAATTGGATAATTAGTTTAGTCGAGGTATGGCGTCTGTGGTGCACAGAGTGCGGGGCAGCGCCAACACCGTCCTGGCGATGATCGCCAATAGACTGTATTGCCCTTATATCCGGCAATGCTGCAGCAAACATATTGATACCTTGTGAGTGTTAATTCGTCAAAACTATTTTAATGCACCTTGCATTAAAATAATCTTGACGAGTGGCGATACTTAAAGTACTTCCAGCCACCCTGGGCAATCCCCGCTAAAACTCTGTTGACTAGCATTTTTTTACTACTGCATTAGCTATTCCTAAATCTTCACATACCAAGACCCCCCTCCGTGCCTCGGAAAGCACGTCAAGCCGTTGGTCCCAGCTGTCATTCGTGGATCCTTGACATTCGTTTTTTAATTCTGACTTTGAAAAAGAAGCCGACAGGAGTTGAGCTGGGCAGCGTTTGGAAAACTCTGTCAAGTCTTTTCGTCGCCTATCCCGCAAAGTTTGAAGACTAAGGTCTTCAACCAGTGCGTCCTGCTCGTTATGACATACGGTGCCGAAACGTGGACACTGACAGTCGGGCTGGTCCACAAATTTAAAGTCTCTCAGCGCGCTATGGGGCGGGCTATTCTAAGAGTTTCTTTGAAGGATAAAATCAGGAATGAAATTATACGGAAGGAAACCGGAGTGCCCGGAGTTATAGCTTGCAGAGTAAGCAAGCTGAAGTTTCAGTGGGCTGGCCATGTTTGTCAAAGGACCGATGACCGGTAGAGCAGACGAGTCCTGGAGTGGAGACCGCGTATCAGCAAGCGTAGTGTGAGACGTCCCCCAGTCAGATGGACCGATGAACTCAATAAGGTGGCTGGGACAGGCTTGATGTGGAAGGCGTAGGACAGCAGAGTGTTGTGGCGCAGCATGGGAGAGGCCTATGTCCAGCAGTAGACTGCGATAAACTGAGTTGATTGAGTTGATTGACATTCGTTACGGGTCGTCAGAAGCCCGAAAGTCTGACAACCAGTCTTACCAGAGGTGTCGTGCTACCCAGTTACTGGCCACAGTCGTTCCATGTAAAATACTGGTATTCAGCAGCATCTGGTTAGACTGGAAGCCGACCCCAACATAGTTGCGAAAAGGCTAGACAGATGATTAGCTATTCCAAAACAGTACGTGCCAATACGGGAGAAGACTTCAAAGAAGAAAAAACTTCATAACAAAAATTAAAATGCAAGAGCCTTTCTATAAAATCTCCTTCCCCACAATTTTCAATAAAATTTTCATCATGCCCGGTTATAATTGAATGCAAATATAGTATCTTCATCTTCCAAGACAATGTTTGGAGGACTTTATCGATTCCCAGTAATATTATTACTAGTTCCTAGCATGACAGTATGCCCGATCTACTTTGGTATGCATTTCTGAACGACAACGTCAAAGGAAGCGCGCGCAGTGCATTAAAATCATAACGTTGTGAATTAGGAGGCATGCCTCGTACGTTACTAGTATTATGATAGAATTTGACATATTGATGTAATCGGTGTAGTGGAAATAGTTGAAATTAGATAAAAGATGAAGTTTGTGATTTGTTTGTATCGCTAGTTAGTGTGCTGTCACTGGTTGTCTCATTTTAAGAATTTAATATCTTCTTGAATTGTTGTCTTTATCTTCGTTAATATAGAGTTTTGTCAATTAGCTGTGAAAGCATGTGAAAATCTATTCAGACTGATCCACTTTTTTAAGATATATCCCTCTGCATGGAAATAAAAAGACAGTGGTCAATAAAATATTTTAAGAAAAATACCATGCAAAAAACGAATTTGAAATAGATTATTCAGCAATCCACAAGAAAGTTAAAAAAAAAAAAATATACCAACAAAAACTGCCCTAGAAAAGTTTATCAAGTTTCATCTACCAAATGAAAGAAATATAAAAATCGGTTCATAAACGAACATAATATAATATTTAATTACACGCATTGAGAACCTAACGTATTTTTTTGATGTCGGTTAAAAATACCACACCTGAAAATAATTTCACAAACGAACTTACAAAAGCAAAGTTAAACCTTTGGTTGTAACACTTCAGTGTTTATATAACATATCAGTTCGCTTGATGTAGAATTTGTAATTCGTAAGCTAGCTCATCTATTGGTGTAGGACTTGGTAATTTTGTGTCTACAGTTCTACATACTCATGAGTACTGATCTGTTTGTCAACGGGAATCACATGAGAACTTGATGGACTTGTTAGTAGGTACCAAAAGGGAATTCCGATTAATAGGTAGACATTGTTGTTGATGAATACAGTTTAGTTACAGTAAGCACAAAAATATATTTAGTTGATTATTCTACTGACTTATTATGAACAAAGAATTTTCCAGATTGGAATCATGTTTGAATCTGCCAAGTATTTAGAAAAGTATAGCACAATTTGTTTCATCAGAATATAAACTAATAATTTGAAGATGTGCAAACTCTAACTAAAAAAAAATCTAAAAGATAAATTACGATCTCAGACGTAATATGTACATATTTTGGAGTACGTAAGTACTGAGCCAAAGACCCCAAGAAGAGTACCTGGGTAAACTGGATACGAAGAAAGTGGAGCACCTCGTATCCTAATACAGTTTTAAGAAGACACGCATAATTATAGACCAAACAACATCGTCTTAATAATGTCTGAAAAATATAAAATATATACAACACAATATAAACACCATATCCATATCCATACTTTAATATTATACATGTGAAAGTAACTCTGTCTGTCTGTCTGTATGTTACGTTTTCACGCCTAAACCGCTGAACCGATCGTCATGAAATTTGGCAGAGATATAGCCTGGGATATGGAGAAGGACATAGGCTACTTTTTTGCGCGATAACCGACATCCACGCGGGCGGAGTTGCGGTCCAAAGCTGGTAAAATATAATACAAAAATATATACAACACGTCATTATACAAACACATCAGGAACAGCATAATAGAATAGCGATACCCAAAATAACTGTAACATGTTTACAAAAAGGTTTCTTGTTTGCAGTCCCCTGAGACACGATATGGACAGAGATGGGAAATAAATTGTCTAAACTTTATATGGGGTAAGAGGTCGCGACTGTTCCACAAGAATGTTTGTTTACGTATGGTAATAGGTGTGTTATATTTGTCTTTGAATAGTAATATTATAACGTTATTATTTTCGTTGTTACTTTTTAATATGATTTGGTTATTTTGATTATTTTAGTTTTTAATTGTTTTCTAAGATATTTTTTACTTTCACCAGCTCCCTACTGCTACCCCGCCCTGTTTCGCATGATTTTAATGACTTGCCGAAACATCTGAATTCCTTTATTTTATTTTATTACATATATGAATGTACACATACACATTCGAGAATCGTTATTTTCCTGCCCTTGTATGTACTATGTCACACGAGATCAGCGCAACACGGTTTCTTATTCCATTTTCCCCTGTCAACAGTAACGCTATCATTCACTCCTTTCTCTTTCATACCATTCCTCACACAATCCATCATCCATCATACTCGTTCGAGAATGAATTTTCTAAATTATGATGAAAACTGCATAAAAACCGATTAGGTAGTCTATACTACCTAATCGATTTTGATGTAGTTTTGCAGTTTTGTTTTTTGTTTTTGTTTTGAGTTGCTTAGTTCTTTTAAAAGAACTAAGCAGCCACAGACAAAGAGCGATTTTGTTTATACTATTTTTAGAATTAATTAGAATGATTCAAATAACTATGATCGGAATACCTTTTACCTGTGTATTGCCATCAAATGATTTGCCAAGATCCCTTTATCGAGTAATTGAATGACAGGTGGACTAATTCAAAATACAAGTGTTATTAAAATATATTCTGCTTATAAAAAGAAAAAAAATTGCTACTATCCAACCCAAAGACATTGCTACAATAGACGGACGATTGAACCCACAACGGAAACATTTCATACCAAAATTCAAATGTAAATTCAGAAACCCAGCATCTATCATTCCTAAGTACTTTCAGAAACAATAAAAACTCTACTAAGCTTCAGAATTCTCCGAAGTGCTATCGATGCCAACATTATAATGAATTATGATCGTCACCTTCTTCCCATCTGTCATAATAACCACAAAATGGCGCGTTTATTATGCACAGACAATAAAACAATAAGGTGTGACCATTACTATAAGTGCGCCGTCTCCATTGGCTAATAACTGGGAAATGGATTTTACTTAAGCGTTTGATAAAGTTGAGTGACCCAGTTTTGGTTGGAATTGGCGTTGTTAAAAGTATTGGGGAGTAAAATTGAATGGTTGCAGTTTCGTAAGGGTAGAATTTAGAGGGTGCTGGCATTCAAGGGGTTGGAAGGTGAAAGAAAATCTCAGTTGCTCTTGAGGTATTTTTAATATTGCTACTAACATGCGATGCTTAACAGATGTTGACTACATAATATGTACGTGTGTGTTGTATGTTGTAACTAAAGGGATTTTTTTTCGTAAATGAGTCATGAATGCCATCCTATTTAAAGTCTTATTTTAAGTAGGATGCCATTCATGACTCATTTTCGAAAAAAAAATAGCTAATATCAAAATTACAGACCACCTGAGTATAAATCGCACTCATAAATTTTAGGCAGGCTTGAAGATATAGGTCAACTGGCAATCATTATTTAAACAACCTGTCGGAGTACCTGAATACCTGTTAAAATCATATTTAAAACGATAATTTGCAGGTCGTTTCGGCTACGATTCTGTGTAATTTATTTAACTGAAATCCAGCTTATCTTTATCAACAGTAGGAGCAGTCTGTGGGTAACGTTTACTCGCCGGGCTGCTAGTGCTCTGCGTGTCCAATATAACAACGTCTTCTGGATGCTAATGCGGCTGCCTTGCAATTGTACTGCGTTTGAATGTTTGCGGAGGCGTGAACGAGTCGTCCGTTCATGCGGTTATATGGAAGAAAGTAGCCTATATTGCAGCGCGTGCGAGGCAGTAGAAACAGTATCCTGCAGATGGTTGTATCTCGTGTGGATTGCCCTATCCAGACCAAATGGATGCATATTCTGATGGGTGTTGACTAACATAGTGCATAAGGTTTAAGTAATACAATAGATAATAATATTGTAATTGTAATAATTTATTTCTCTGTATTTTTCACTGTATTTTTGTAATTTGTAATGTGTCTGCAATAACAAATTTATCTGAAATAAACTGATAAATAATGTATCTCTCTTTGTCTCACTACTGGGCAAACGCCTCCCTACTCTCTTTCCACCTCTCTCTGTCCAAAGCAGCCGTTGACCAATCTTTCTTAAAGGTTGAGCTCATCCCGCCATCACCGTCTGGGACTGCCGCGATTTTGTTTGCCATTAACCTGGACATACTGTGTCGTAAGTTTGGCCCATTGATTGTCTGACATGCGGCAGATGTGTCCAGCCCAATACCATTTAAGCGTGGCATTCTATATCTACACACATTATAAAATGAAGTCGCTTTTCGTGTGTGTCTATATTTCACATAAAATAGCAAAAAAAAATAACTGTTTTCTTTTAAGTTCAGTTTTTTTTTAAATTATTATTTCTAAAATCAATACTTCAAAGAAAATGGAACCTTTAGTTTCGCCATTTCATGTGAATTAACATTAATGGGGACACGGGCGGTGGGAATAGCGGGACTATACCGTTTATTTAGTGCCAATTTTTACGCTATGGTATTTAGTTTTCTATTTTTAGTAAGATTATTTATTTTATTATTTTAACAGAGTGATAACAAATTTTAATAATCGCTGTGCTATTTAATATTATATGATAACCTAATGGCCACGCTGGATAATAAAGAAATCTATATAAATAGATCTTTAAGATATTTTGGCAAGTCGTAAAAACCGTACGATGCACGCTTGTGTTTTATGGGCATGAAGCATGAAAGTGTTAAGAGCGCTGTCACTGGTCCACTAGCAACTAAATTCCTTTTTTTTTTATTTTAAATTAGTAGCGCCTTTATAAATAAAAAAAGGAATTATGGAAAACGGTTCAATTAACTATAACGGTAAGTGTGTCTAGAATTTTTTTATACCTTTTACAAATTTCATATTGAGACACGAAGAAACAAAATACGATCTAGAGGATTTTATTTTTATTTTCTGTAGGGTATCTCAGAGTGTAACCACTAAGGTTCCGACTCTTTAACCGGACTTTCCTGTGGCTGCCTTAAGCTCCTAACGAAACTTAATGCCTCCAGCCAGGGCATCTAGAGGAATGTGGCCGTTTTTATTTAGATCGAATTTTGTTGCTTCGTGTCTCAATATGAAACTTTATAAAAGGTATTATAAAATTCTAGACACACTTACCGATATAGTTGATTTAACCGTTTTTCATAATTCCTTCTCAGTCACGAGATAATATCTGTACCTCAGAGGTATACAATAGTAACTCCACTTTTTACGAAAATTAGTTTCTTGCGCAATTAAAATCGCAAGAAACAGTTCTACTTATTGGTATACGACATTAAGTCCTATGACATCTATGAAAAGAAATATCCAATCGTATATGACACTAAATCCACTTACGTCTAATGGGTATAGGACCTCAAATGACGATAAGATTCATCTAATAATAATAAAAAATACTGTTGAACTCAATAGTATTAGTTTTGCAAAACAATAAAAAAAAAAACTATTGCATTCGAAGTTTCACTCCGCGCATTTTTGCCTCTCCTGTAATATTTTCATTTCATCACATAATGTTGTATAACTCTGAGGTACAGATATGTTTTGTTACGCTACGCTACGCTTTGAAATGGGAATGTAGCTTCATTTTTCTTACTGACCGACTCCTTGACAATTCAAAAGTGCCTGTAAATGGTTTAATTGAAATAAATGATTTGAGTTTGAGTTTGAGTTTGTGTTTGGACCGGTGACAACCCTCTTAATGGAAGATTCTGAATCTTGCTAAAACTATGACTACCATAGAAACGTAGGTAAACAGCGACATGTCAATGAAATCAATCACTGTAATTGTTTGCGTGATAAAAATATTTCAAGCAAAATATTATTTATACAGGTTCACAACACACGAAGCAAATTTTTATACCCCAATTCCGAATATTGAAACGATTTATACACGCAACGGGAAATATTCGAGACGCTTTATTGCATTCCGGAACCGTGCCATAACTAATGTTTACCCCTCTTTGAATTTTCTTGTCTTTTTCGTTCGATTACATGCCTGCTTCGTTAACATCTGCATTTCCAAATTCCTTTGTACCGCGTCCTTTTTTAGGGTTCCGTACCTCAAAAGGAAAAAATCGGAACCCTTATAGGATCACCCGTGTGTCTGTTTGCTATCTGTCTGTCCATCTGTCACTGCCAATTTGCTCCGAATAGAATGGGCCGATTAAGTTGAAATTTGGTACACATATTAATTTATGAGACCTAAACGAGGACGTGTTACGAAAACAAAAAAAAAAATTAATATGAGGGTCACTTTTGGGAGAGAAATAAGAAAATAAAAATGGGTCAGTCTTTGGGGGCTGCCAATAGAAGAGAAAACTAAGTACATATATACACAGTATACATATAGCTCATGGAAAGCGTTCGCTGGCGATGACGCGAGTTCCATGATTTTTGTGCACCCTGAAAGTACACATAGATACACAGTATACATATAGCTCATGGAAAGCGTTCGGTGACGATAACGCAAGTTCCATGATTTTGGCTCACCCAAAAAGTGCTCAACGCGCCTAAAGAAGTTTTCGCTTAATAAAAAAGTTTTGCACACTGTTCCGTGTGATATAATTATCAAATGATAGGCTTACTGTAAGGGTTTCAAGTGTAAAGTTATTTAGGAAAATAGACAACAATTAACCATTATCACCGAAATTACTAAAACAATTTTTTTGAAAAAAATACAGATAATAGTTCAGTCCAGTTTCAGTTACAGATAATACTTATAGATTACAGTAAAACCTATAAGAAGTCTATTGTCTTAAAAGAACATGGTGTATCTCCCAATACGAGTACTGTGCGTACAAACTTACATTTGCAGTTGGAATGTATGGGAGGAAATGTTTTTCAACTACCATGTTAAGTTTGTTCTTGAGATAAATTCATCCCAACTAAGGAACCCTTCATTGTGCGTGGTCCGACACGCACTTGGCCGGTTTTTTAACAAAGAACTTGTCCCAAATATCCTTTCGACCAAAGCCCGCTTTATTATTCGGGAATCGTAAATATAAAACGCAGTTGCGTCGTAAATCGAAACGATTAAGTGCCGGATCAATTTTCGGTCAACGAAATGAAAAATATTTTATACAGAGCCAGAGTATCGGATTATTCAAATTACCTTCATTATTGATGGAAGTCAGTGTTATAATGGGGGCGTCAATGATATCCTTTTTTGACGTAAAGTGATGTACCTACTTACCTCATTTCATGATTTTTATTCAATGTGATGCCCGGAAAATTTTCACTCCCAATGTTGTTAATTTTGATGTAAGTGGTGTTTTATGGAGTGTGGTTAATAAATGTAATATCTTAATTTATATCATTAATTGCAGCGGGCGTTTAAATAGCCATATTCGATAAAAATGATGGTGAAGATAAAAAATTATAATGATACTACGAAGCATAACACAGCATACGCAGCATAGCTGGTATTCAGCTGCATCCGGTTAGACTGGAAGCCGACCCCAACATAGTTGGGAAAAGGCTAGGCAGATTTACTACGAAGCATAACTTTACCCTTTCCTTCCCCTCTTTCTATCTTTTTTCTACTTCTTTCCTTTTCCTTTTTTATTTATAACCTTTACTTAAAGTTAATTAGATAGATAGATAGATAGAATACTCTTTATTAGTTATACCATAAAAATTACAGATATAAATGTAGAACTGTTACATAGGGTGTCACAATGGGCGGTAGTTTACCGCTAAAAGCGATAGGTAAAGGTAGATAGGGTAGGATAGGTAGGTAGGGTAGGGTAGGGTAGGTATGTAGGTAGGGTAGGTTGTGTAGGTAGGTTAGGTAGGGTAAGTAGGGTAGGTAGGGTAGGTAGGGTAGGTAGGGTAAGTAGGGTAAGTAGGGTAGGTAGGGTAGGTAAGGTAGGTAGGGTAGGTAGGGTAGGTAGGGTAGGTAGGGTAGGTAGGGTAGGTAGGGTAGGGTAGGGTGGGGTAGGGAGGTAAGTAGTGTAGGGTAGAGTAGTGAAGTTTATACTATATTTCCTTTGTGCGTAGACAAACTGCCACAGTCAAATAGCTTTTGACAGAACGAAGTCTGTCGGGTCAGCTAGTATACAATAAATACATACATATATACATAAAGCATACAGATACTTATCCATATAAATATATCATACAATAATAAACATGGTACAAGAGCAAGGAACTTTAAGTAATGATTATGTTTAAGGAGAGAGGAAGTGATTTCAATTGTGATTTCTGTCTGTTAGCATACATTTTTGACGTTAAAACGTCTTTTAACTTAAAGCAACGTTTATAAATAAGAGGGTCAATTGATATCCAATTAAATATAAGCCAATTACATCAAAGCATCATTCACAGTACGCATATCCCGCGAACAATATAAAATATCCGACACAACTTTAAAAAAGACCGAAAAAATTAACGACCGCCTCGTGCTTTCAATCATCCCAACTCCCGGAAAAACATGGCCTCGAATTGACTACAGTAATTGGCATTGTTTCCCAGCCTATTTATTGATTCTATTGAAGAAGCTTCGGTATACCGAAACAGGAATAGATTCGGGTGATCGTTGTCCAATCGGACGTGACCTGAGTGACTGATAAAAGCTGGACTGGGTTCGGTAGGGAATAACTTAGATCCTGCTGATCGATTTTCGTGTGCCGTTACCGGGATTTCGGGAGAAGTGCAGTGACTGCAAATTGTGCTGTTGCGTTGGTGGAATAAAATATTCAACACGTATGCTTGTTCATAGCAACCTGTAACTTGTTTTTAGATAGGGGTTTTTTATGACACACGGACAATTGATGGCAAATCCTTGAATTTCGTGAGACGTTTATTATAAAGGAGACACCACTATAATATCTGATAGGTTCAATTTATTTTTGTGTTAAGGTAAAAACACTACAATATTTTTAAAGCAGAATAAATCCTTGTCAGTCATTTCGGATGCCGCAGCAGTAGACCGTCCGCCGTTGTACTGATATGGCCAAAAGTGCAATGACCAGTCTGGGGAAAATTTGAAAGAATCGTGGCATCCATCGGAATACCAAAATACGGGCTTATTCCACAAATCCCCCATAAAATCCCCCTTAGGAGGAAAAGTGGAATTTGAAAACAGTCTAGAAATCACCCCTAATAATCCCGCTAAAGGGGGAAAACTAGAATTGAAAAACAAAAAATAACTTATTCCAAGATCTTATCTATTCGATTTTTTTACATTATGGCTCAGTTTTTTTCCACTGAGGGGGATTCTCACAGGGGGGATTAGTGGAATAAGCCCAAAATACGACTGATCCGTGCTCTAGTTTTTTCCATCTTTTTACATGGCGCGGAAACGTGGTGCATTAAAAACCACGAGAGCAGTAAGATCGATTCTTTCGAGATTTGGTGTTGGCGGAGGCTACTTCGTTTATCATGGACCGCCATGAGAACGAATGAATCCATACTAGATGATCTCAACATCACCAAGCGGCTATCTGCAATATGCAAGGAGCGTGCCCTTAGCTTTATCGGACATATTATGCGTTCACCTAAGAATGGTCTGGAAAGGCTTATGATACTGAGCTGGGTGGAAGGAAAACGCGTTCAAGGCCTCTGCCTTGAGCGCGTTTTCCGTCCACCTTCTTGATCGCATCTGATCGTCCCGGTGCTCTCACCGGGACGATCAGATGCGATCAAGAAGGTTGTTGGAGGCAGCATTTATCGAGCAATTTACAATGCAGAAGACCGCATAACTTGGAGACGCGTCGTATGTGGTCGCGATTCTCGACCGCGGCGGAGGCGTGCGGTGGCCACAGTGACGCGCGACCTCTTGTAGCGGTTCGACGTATTTCAGGGGTTGCAAACTATGGACGAGGATTTGGTATTTTTATTAGATAGTCCGATCAGGAAATTGTTCTTTGGTTTCGCTCCATAATTTTCTTATTATTATGCGATTACTGTGGTGAGGATGTTTACTTTGCCATATAGCAGGTTTAGATTGAATTACACTTATAAACACTTCAGAATTGATAGCCATTTTACAAAAAAAAAAAAAAAAACTTACGTTTGTACGCCGAGCGATAAGACCGAACTGGTTTGATACCCCCGCCAACCGCGCATTAGGTCGCTTGCGGACTAGGCCCGTAGTGTGGCCATAAAGCGCGGATAGGAACGTTTGATATCTACGCGCGCTATCTCGCTCGAGCCCGTCGCGCTAGGCGCCCGCCTTAGTCACTGCACTATGGACGCAAGCGGCGGTTTCATATGTTTGATATTTCACGCCGGTCGTCGCAATCGCGCTAAGCCGTCAGTGTGGACGAACACTCAGCATTGAGGGGACGACGAAGAAGGAGTAGGTCGTGTAATCGAAGGTGTGCAAACACGATTACCTAGGAATAAACAAATGAAGACAGTTTTTTTTAATGCTTTTTTCTGCATATTTCATAACGAAATATACGTCGAATTTATTAAAATAACTATATATGTAGGTTGCAATTTCAGTGTATTCTGGCTTACCCTGCAAGCAATATAGCTAAGCTTATTTATAAGTTTATATTGAATAGTCTTAAAAAAAAAATGTAAGTAACTTGTTTAATAAAATGATGGGGCTGACATGACCCGTTAATGGTCGCAAGTCCCTAATAAATAAAGAGAAAACAAAAAAAAACTATATACCCGGCGAACAACGTACCGCCTCAGAATCAATTAATGTTGTGTTAATTTATTAGCTAAATTGAATTCGGTTTATAAAAAATAAAATATCAAAGAGTAGATGATATGGGTGTAAATAAAGTCTCGTATGCAACTGTACATAATTAGGTATTAAAACACTCATATATCCACATAGTTATGGGTTTATACCCACATTTGTGTTCACCCCTTAATATATACAGGTGCATAAATAACTATTAGATGATAGAACTTCAATTATCGTTTCACCTTCAAGTGTATGCGCTTAGAGCTCTTAATAAACACGAATTTATAATTAAAGCAGCTAGCAACGACATTGTATTAGCACATGTTCAGCTTAACTAAGTTCTAAGGCAGCAACAGTACCTACTTGCCAACCTATTTCACTAATATTAACTTCATGTTCCCTTGGCGGGGAAAATTTCTAGAATATAATTAAAATATTATAATTAATACCACCGTGTGGTTCTCGGTTGCGAATATAATTATCCCTTTCGTTAGTTTGTTCAGGGACAGCGGTGTTTTGTCTGTGATCATTAATCTACGTAGTTGGATGTTTTTAGGATTCTGTCGTCTCTAAGCACTCCTTTTTGCTGTTGTTTTATCAATGACAACGAATTGCAAAATTCTGTTGTTTGTTGTTTGTTTTGAACTTCTGTTAACGTTAAGCTGTTTGAACTTATCCACGTGATCATATTTATTTATCGTACATAAAAAATACTTGACAGGACAATATATTAACATAGACGAGCACAAAGGTACTGCTTATTTCAAAAGAAATTTCTACCAGCAGACCTGCGAGAGGAAAGTTGGATAAGAAATGTTGAAATGTTGAATGTTATATCTGTAATTTTTATGGTGTACATAATAAAGAGTATTATATCTATCTATCTAAAGTGTAGAAAATTTAAATTAAAACAAAACTATAATAATTTAAACATACATACAAATACATACACCAATAAATATTACCTATAATATACATACATATATATTATATGTAGAATATTGCTATATAGAAGAGAGGTACTCTTTGACTCTCTCTCTTTGATCATAGTGTTTTGTGCAGGATTTAACTTTATTTATTGGCATATTTATTGCAGTGATTGAAAACACAAAAAACCGGCCAAGTGCGTGTCGGACCACGCACAATGAAGGGTTCCGTAGTTGGGATGAATTTATCCCAAGAACAAACTTAACATTGTAGTCTGTAAATGAAAGTTACTTTACTATTAGTCAGTAACTTGTAAAGTCTACTTAGCTGTGATATATGTATCTATTCAAACACGAAATATTTTAAGGGATGCACCTACAGGTGGTAAAGAAGCCATGGACACGATTTTTTTATTAATCTGAGTATATTATTTAAAAAATTAAATAATATAAAATTACTTGATATAATGATTAATTATCAAAATTCACCGCGCTCGTGCTGCCACCGCCGCCACGTCCGGGCTGGTCATTCAAAGAATAAGTAAAATTTTGGAAAATGCAACTTCTTTGCAAAATGTCTCAAGCAATTTTAAAATTATAATAATTATGTAAAGATATAAAACACTTAGATAATTATTTTTTTTCGTTTGTGTGGCTTTTTTACCACATAAAGATGTTTCTTTTAAAATATTTCGTGTATATTTTATGTAGATACATCATATATACTACTGCCGTGAAGTTTTCACATATTTCTATATGTGGAGGCTTGTTATTAGCATTTTTTTTATATTACTTTCTTTATATCATTGGTTGTTGTTACTCTGTAGGCCTTCTTTAAAATAAAATAAATAAATATCAAAAATCAACCATTAAGTTGGCAGTTGGCATTTGGTTAATGCCGACTGCCAGCTAAATGGTTGATTACTTCACTAATGTCAATTCATATTACCCAGTTGATATTCCACCAACTCGCACTAAGCGTTTTCAAACGTCTTTTATAATGCGCCCAGCAAAGGAGTGGAACTCTTTGCTTGGGGCCCAAGTCTGCTATTTTTATAAATTCGTCACTCCAACACGATACCATTGTCATTTTGTTAAAAGTTCGTAATCTGCTAAATTCGTAATGGTCGATCATTGGTCGATCAATGGTCTCGTAATAGAATTATATTACAATGGCATTTATTCATGCCAGATTTCATTTATATATATATTTTTACATATTATTTATTAGTGTTATAAGCAATCTGAAGTAGTAGGAAGTTGGAAGTTTAGTAGGAAGTTTAATTTGTCATTATGTACGAGATTACCAATTCTTTCAATGGAGTATCAGTGGCTCACCATTGGAAAGTCATAATGACGCCATTATTTTAGTAGATTACCAAACTTGTCAAATGCAACAATTATGAAATCAATGACAGACCATTCTGACACTATTGTAATAGCAAACTTGAGGCCCTGCGCCTGTTTCCGAACGAATACAAGCCTGATGAATTCAAAGTGAGAGTGAACAGGAGGCTTCTTCTGGGTAAGCTCACTCCATCGTCGACTTTGTCTCTGTCACCTCTGACCTAGACTAGAGTCAAGAGCAAACCCATCGTAAAATAAAAATAAAATAAAAAATGTTACTGTAACAAATTTGCACTTCAAAGGCTTCGAGAAATAGTTTTCACAGACCAGGAATATTTTTGAACGGCCTATCCAACAATACCCTACACCTTGGGGTAGACGAGAAAAAATATTACCCTCTTTACGTGCAATGAAGTTACCCCTAGTATTTGATTTATTTCAAGATTTTATTTTTCACTTTGTCGGCGTGATTAATATATAAACCCATGCAAATTACAGCTTTCTGGTACTAACGGTCTCTGAACTAATCTCGGGCAGACAGACAGATAGACTTGATGAAACTATAAGGGTTCCTTGTTGACTACAGAACCCTAAAAAGGAAAACTTTCTTTGAACATCATGTTTTCCTCATCTTTAATTATGTTATCAAATGAGTTTGGCCTTCGATCACAAAATTTTCCAAATTTGTTATTTTTTTCTTCAAACCCTTTTTACCAGGTACAGATCGGTGAAATGACACGTGAAATAAATCATCCTTCCTAATTTATAGTATCTACCTACATAGGTGATTTTGATTGAACATGTGTTAGTCTTTATGTTACTAGTAAAGGTCGTAGCACACTTATCAGCTCGGAAAGGGATCGTCATCGTATCGCCTTTCGCCTTGCCGTCAACCTAACGTAAGCACGTAACCAAAGCGGTGCAGCAGCTCCGATACGTCGACTCGGCTACAGCTAGGCGACGCCGCGCTTACGGCTCGCTGGCCGTAGTTGACCTGGCTGGCATCAGATCAGTTTGAATCCGAACGCGGGAGGGGTGAGAGGGACAAGGATAGACGAAGAGATGCAAGTGCGGCGACGGAGAGGCGTAAGCGCGGGGACGACGAGCCGTAAGCACGGGGACCGCTGGGTAACCACGCGCCACACCGTGGTTCGTGAGCTTGTCCCGAGGCGAATCGTTTACGTTCCGATTCCGATTAGTGTGCTTTTCAGTAGGAAGTTTCATGCAAAGATTACTAAACGGCTTGAGTTGATACGGTTACGATCCGTTTCCGAGTTGGTATGTGTGCTATGACCTTAATTTTCAACAGTCTGTACCCGACTAAAGACAAAAGAAAACTGTCAACCAATTTTAAATTACGTCACTCAAATGTAAATCCACCGATTTATTAGTACCAGGGCTACAGGAGTTCACAGGTGTAACCCGTAGTTTTTACAGGTATTAGCGACAACGTTTTAATGTTATGTCCGTCGACCTACGTCAACTTGGGGATTATATTTTGACAGCCTGTCGACCTACTGTCGCCTACCGTAATCCGAGTTCCATTCGTGGGCATAGATTTTTAAGCCAATCCGAGTCTACGTAGGTATGTATCTAAGTAGTACGTACATATATTTTGTTTGCTTACTACACCTACCAAGGTAACCGACATAGCTCGAAGAATTGCCAAACTTGAGTGGCAATGGGCAGGGCACATTGCGCGCAGAACAGATGACCGTTGGGGCCCAAAGGTTCTGGAGTAGCGACCGCGTACCGGAAGACGAAGCGTTGGAAGGCCTCCCACAAGGTGGACCGATGACCTTATGAAAGCCGCAGGAATCCGCTGGATGCGGGAAGCACAGAACCGGTCGAGGTGGCGGTGCTTGGGGGTGGCCTATGTCCAGCAGTCGACGTCTTTCGGCTGAAATGATGATGATGATGATGACTACATCTAGTAGAAATCCCTCATGTGATTTTTCTACGGGGACAAAGTTTAGTTTTTTTGTGTTCCGTAACTCAAAAGGACAAAACGGAACCCTTGACATAATCTTTTCATTATTTGACATTATTTACCTACAAATCGAATTCCAATTCTTTATTAGAGGCTTTTGTGGACATGATATTTATTCAGATATGTTACTGTAGTTGTAATTGCAATCATGTCATTAATCTTTTATATACTTAGATTATTTTCTATTTTGTGAATGTGAGAACGTTGTAGGCCTAGTAGAGTGTAGATTTGTTGGCACTTTTCTATTTTGTTAAGTACCTGGTAATTGTTGAAAGGCCTACACTCTCCTAGGTTTATGTGAAATAAAATATTTTGATTTTGATTTTGAATCATTCATGTGTCAGTCTGTCCGTCTAACACAGCTAATTTGCTCCGAATCTACTGAACCGATTAAGTTGAAATTTGGTACACGTATGAATTTCTATGACCCAAACACGAAAGTGTAACGTTAATAAATGAATTTTGAATATGGGGTTCACATTTGGGGGTAAGAACGAAAAAAGAAAAAAAGATTTTTATTACCGTGTTACATATCAAATGAAAGCACTTCTTATAAAGATTTCAAATATTTTATTTTCATAATTTAAAAATAATTAGTTGAATAGTTATTAAAGAAAATTGATCATTCCCTCCCTTATCTCCGAAACTGCTGAGCCTAAAAGCTTGATAAAAATACAGAGTAGTTCTATACTATAGATTACAGGAAAACCTAAAAGAAGTCTAAGGTCTTAAAAAAACATGGTAAATCACTCATTATTGTGTGTACAAACTTACATTTGCAGTTGGAATGTATGAGAGAACATGTTTTTCAACTATTTTAGTTGACATTAATGTATGGGAGAACATTAATTTCAACTACAATGTCAAGTTTATTCTCGGGATAAATTCATTCCAACTACGGAACCCTTCATTGTGCGACACGAACTTGGCCTGTTTTTTGTGACTGGATTTTGCCCGTGACTTCGCCCACGTGGAGGTCAAAATTTAACCCACGGGAACGTACTATCGGGATTAAAATTACAGGTCATGGTCTATCATTCAAATCCGTTTAGGCGTGGAAAGGTAACAGACAGACAGAGTAACTTTCGCATCTATACACATAAATAAAATTGAAGTGTCTGTTTGTAATTTCAAAATAACAACTTTTACTGAATGCATATGAAAGTATATACGGTACTAATGAAAAAAGAAAAACGTTTTTTAAATGTTTTACTGTCTGTTCTACTAGCTAATCTCAGAAACGGCTGGACTGATTTTGATAGGACTTTCACTGATAACATCAACTATATGCTGATGTTATAATAATAATAATAATCATTTAATGTCCAGATCATACAATCCAATTTGTTAGTCATTACATACGAGTACACATCTTAAACACTAGTGAAACAAATTTTGGTAATAATGACTAATAATATCAAGATAATTAGGCTTATTCCACAAATCCCCCCTGAAAATCCCCCTTAGGAGAAAAAGTGGAATCTGAAAACAGTCTAAAATTCACCCCTGATAATCCCGCTAAGGGGGGAAAACTAGAATTGAAAAAACAAAAAACTTATTCCAAGATACCCTGAAAGTGATTTTTTTACATTAGGGGTCAGCTTTTTCCACTGAGGGGGATTGTCTCAGGGGGGATTAGTGGAATAAGCCGATAATTAATAATAATGTCAAAATCAATAATAATTACATATGTCAAAAGTGTTATGTTATATGGAACAACTTAGGTGGATTTAGGGTGTAGAAAACGCTACGCGAGCGAAGCCTCGGGCATTAGCTAGTTTATATTATTAGTATGGATTTTTATTAGGTTCACTTGAGAATTTATTGTAAAGGACGGCACGGTTGACATCTATTGGGCATGTCACCGTCCGGGAGAATCAATCCGATACATTATCTCTGGGTGTTCTCGTCTAGTTAACGAAGAGTACTTGCATAGACATAATCTTGTAGCCAGGATTATCCATCAGCAACTTGCTCTGAAATACAGCCTACTGGAATCAGAAGTGCCGTACTGCAGGTATGTGCCCGACCTAGTTCTCGAAAATGGAAATATCGCATTGTACTAGGATTGATCCATTATCACTGACAGGACTAATGCTGCTAATAAGCATGATATAGTGGTGGTGGATCGAATAGAGCGGCGCGCAATGTTGTATGACGTAGCAGTCCCGCATGATGGGAACCTCGTAAAAGCCGAGAATGATAAACAAATCAAGTATCTTGACTTGGCTCACGAGGTTATCGACATTTAGTATGTGGATTCAGCAATCATTGTCCCGATAGTTGTTTCAGGGAATGGCTTAATTGCCAAGAGCTACGACCAACACCTAAGGAGACTCTCGTTGGCCAGCTGGATCAAGGGCTTGATTCAGAAAGCGGTACTTCTGGACACGGCGTGCATTATTGGAAGGTTCCTCTCTCTGGAGGGCTGACCGCCCTCCAAGCTAGCTTGGACCCTATTCCCGATACCGGTAGAAATGTTTTATATTTTTTTATATCCTAATAGTGAAAAAAATATTTATGTATTCATTGAAATAAAGGAAGTAATATAAATGTGGGATAAGCTCAATTTTTCTACATGAAAACTGATTATTGCTTCCTATTCAATATATTTTTATTTACCGTCTTTCAATACAAGCCGGTCTATTCTGTCAAAATCTCACCGTGAAAACATATGTGAAGTGAGCTTGCAGTGAACTGTCTTCCTACCTGTCGCTAGGTATTCTAGGGATTGACAGCTCACTTCACCTAAGGTTTCACGGTGATAGTTTTACAGAATACCACTACAGGTCTTACACCTTTTCCTTCCCAATCCCACCTCCTTTCTTCTTATTCTACACTTTTAAACGTTCATTCACTATCTCTTTCACTCCTTGACTATTTCGCTCATTTATCTCTGTCAATCTTTTATAGACTGCAATGTTTGAAGACTAAGGTCTCCAACCAGTGCGTCCTGCCCGTTATGACATACGGTGCCGAAATGTGGACACTGACAGTCGGGCTGGTCCACAAATTTAAAGTCGCTCAGCGCGCTATGGAGCGGGCTATGCTCGGAGTTTCTTTGAAGGATAAAACCAGGAATTAAATTATCCGGAAGAGAAGCGGAGTTACCGACATAGCTTGCAGAGTAAGCAAGCTGTAGTGGCAGTGGGTTGGCCATATTTGTCGAAGGACCGATGGCTGGTGGAGTTCTGGAGTGGAGACCACGTATCGGCAAGCGTAGTGTGGGACGCTCCCCAGCTAGATGGACCGACGACCTCAAAAAGGTGGCTGGGACAGACTGGATGCGGAAGGCGGAGGACAGGGTGTTGTGGCGCAGCATGGGAGAGGCCTATGTTCAGCAGTGGACTGCGATAGGCTGAGTTGATTGATTGATTAAATCTTTTATGCTTCACATCTGACATCCATCTTCACGTCTCGTTTCACTATCCTGTCATAACGTTCCATTTCTACATAAATATTATGCAGCAATATAACTTTACCATGATCATTCTAAATAAACATTATTTATTAAACGTAGTTTTCTGTTCAAACAAATAAGCGCAAAGACTTTTCAAAGACAAAAATTATTTTCAACTAAATATCGAAATATTATAACAATATTTCAAAAACTTTTGTTTGCAATTCTTAAGCACATCTTAACAGAGCTCTTGAATAAGAAAATGCAAATGCCATTGACAGAAATTAAACATAAAATATGAGAACAAAATCAAAATTTCAATCCATCTTAAATACAATCAGCAGCCAAGCAGAAACGATTCATCAAATTGAGTTTCAGACTAATCGATTCTTCGTCCATAATCGATATAATGGGCAAAATTCTATCATTCACGCGAACATCTTAATTCTGGACAATGGATGGACGAACAAAAGATTCCAATGTGAAATATCGTCCAGGCCTATTGTCGGATGGCTTGATATATCGACTCCTATCCGAGTCGACGGTCCGCAGACACCAGTTTTACATAGGATGAATTATGGTTCATTCAGAGCTAACGCCTCTATGGCTTGATGTTTGAGCACATCTAATGATACTTTTTGACCTACTTCGGAAGATTTGATTGATAGATTTTCTGATTTGATTACCGGAACTGGTTTCATATCGATTGAGATTGGAGATGGGAAATCGCTGAAGAAATTGATCGATAATTTTATTATTCTTTATGGAAAACGGTGGATGTTAGAAGAAAATTTATGTATTTGGAAACAGATGTAGAGAAATATTATACTGAAACGCTATGAGCTTAAGAGTTGCTAGATAAAGGAAATGCGTTAAGGTAGCCTGCGAAATTCAATTTTTATTACGTTTTTAGGGTTCCGTACCCAAAGGGTAAAACGGGACCCTATTACTAAGACTCCGCTGTCTGTCTGTCTGTCCGTCTGTCACCATGCTGTATCTCATGAACCGTGATAGTTAGACATTTTCACAGATGATATATTTCTGTTGCCGCTATAACAACAAATACTAAAAAACATATTTTGCTCATTTTTGCTCGATATTGATACCGGCAACAGGTAGACGCTTGAAATATTCACAGAATATTAAGTTATATTCATTTTAAAAATAAATAATTAAATTAAAATAAAACAAATCTTTAAGGGGGGCTGTCACTACTCCATACAAGTTTAGACGTGATTAAAAACTTGCCGACTAAAATTACGTCAATTTACGTCAAGCGCTGATTAATTTGACAGAACTAAACTAAAATTTATCTTCTGTCCTTTTCGTAATGAAAATAGAAAGAAAAAGATGCACTGAACTTAAATTTAGTTTAGTTTGTGAACAAGGGAATCGGCACCATTGGCGATAAAAATAAAAAATAAACCATCCTTGTGCGTGTCGGACCACGAACAATGAATGGTTCCGTAGTTAGTATGAATTTATCCCAAGAACAAACTTAACACCGTAGTTGAAAAACATGTTCTTCCATACGGAATGTATGGGAGAACATGTTTTTCAACTGTAAATGTACTTTGGTTGATTATTACTCGGTAACATGTGACGCCTACTTCGCCTAGTTTCGCTTTTAACTTTTTTATACGAGTATATACTACTGCTGTGATTTTTTTTACATATTCAAGTACAACCATTTAGCTGGCAGGGGTGGACACTTAACTCTAATAAAAATTAGAAAGAAAGAAAGAAAGAAAAATGCGTTTGTTAGCATTACAGCAAAAAATACACCTTAAAACTATGAAAAACAGAAGACAATGATTATAATGCCAAAAGAGCCTCAGCTCAGCACTAATTAGCACTTTAAAGCCTAATATTTCAGAAACGGATCCCTTAATCGAAAAATTGTTTCAACAAACCCGCAATATTTTTGAAAGACCCATGCAACAATATCCCACACCATAGGGGAGGCGAAAAAAAAAAAAACATCCCCACTTTACATGTACAGGAGGTACCCTAAATAGCTATTTTTTCATGATTTTATTCTACCACTTTGTCGGCGTGATTAATATGTATATCCATGCTAAATTATAGCTTTCTAGTAACAAGAGTCTCTGAGCTAAGCTGGGGACGGACAGACGGACGGACATGGCGAAACTATAAGGGTTCCTTGTTGACTACGGAACGCTAAAAAGGCGGTACCACGCAAATAATATCGGGTATCAGAATTTATCGGGGAATGTTTGAAAGTCATACAAATGTCTGTATTAATTAAGTTACATAAGTACTCTTAGTACCTATGAACTTTATTAAGGCGCTTAGTTCAGAAATATGTTTAATAACTTGGGTTTTCTGTATAATGTACTGGGATTCTAAAACAAGGTTATTATTGAGATCGTATTATAACATTGTCTACCTTTTTTCTTTGTATATAATTTTCAGTAATTGTTTTCTATATTCCAAGAATAAGAATAATCAATTCTATTTTCAGTCCGTTGCCTATTTTTGTTTAACTTCGATCAGTCTTTAGGGTTCTGTACCTCAAAAGGAAAAAAACGGTACCATTATATGATCATCCGTCTGTCTATCTGTTGGTCTGTCTGTCACAGCCAATTTGCTCCGAATCTACGGGGCCGATTAAGTTGACACACAGAAAATGGACACATATTTCTGTGACCCAAATATGAACGTGTAATGAAAATAAATTAATTTTGAATATAGGTTACTTTTGGAGCAAAATAAGAAAAATTTAAAAAATATGTTGCAAACTTACCGTGTGGCATATCAAATAAAAGGGCTTATTGTATTTTTTTTTTACTATCGTAAAATATATACCTTTAAGGTTATTTGAGACAAAAGATGAAAATTTACCATCCCTTACATCTGAAACTATTGAGTCTAGAATTTTGAAAAAAATACAGAAAATAGTTCATACTAGATAACAGGAAAACTAAGAAGGTGCTGGTCTTAAATTAACATGGTGAATCTCTCAATATTTTGCGTAGGTACAAACTAACATTTGTAGTTGGAATATATGGGAGAACTTGTTTTTCAACCACAATGTTAAGTTTTTTCTTGGGATAAATTCATCCCAACTACGGAACCCTGCATTATGTGTGGTCCAACACGCATTTGGCAAAAAACACATAAAGAAGATTGTCATCAAAGAAGAGCAAACAAATTCGTACATTACTTACTAATACTTCCTAAGTTACTGGATGACAAGCCATTACATTTTTATTGCCAAGAAATATAATTCGATGTTTTTCTTTTACCTACTTCCTGTTCAGCACAAAAATCGCTTTTATTACGTGAATTAGGTCAAGGGACGTTCTGTCAATTATTTCCGCGATCTAATTCATGATATCCATTTACCATTGCTCTTAACAAACTGCCTTACTCAGAGATACAAATCCTCGCGCCTTCTTTTCATGGGGGTAAGCAGAAATTATAGAGCGTCACCTGCTACACTCCTTACATTGGTACTCCTTTTGCTTCGTTTACTTTCGGGCTTCTGACGACCCGTAACAACAGCCAAAGATCTACAAATGACAGCCGGGACCAACAACTTAACTTGCTTTTCGATTCACGGACGGATCTTGGTATGTAAAGATGGTGACCCATCCACGGACCAACCGCGGCAAGCGTAGCTTAACCAGAACGATTGACCGGTGCGGCTGTTAGTACGTTGCCACAACCCCCTCAAAAATGATTATTGTTATTGTATGTTAATTAAAGTTAATGATATATTAATATTAAATAACGACTCTGAGTACAGAGGAGAGTCTTAAATTTTTAATGCTCAAAAGAGTTTCTACCAGCCAATTCCATTAGAGCATTTTTATGCGGATATATTATTGACAAGTAACAATATTTTCAACATACTCTTCATAATTGTCAATCAAAGTTAATGATTTATTAATATTAAGTAACGACTCTGAGTACCGGGGAGAATCTTAAATTTTTGGCTTATTCCACAAAACCCCCCTGAAAATCCCCCTTAGGAGGAAAAGTGGAATCTATAAAAAACAGTCTAGAATTCAACCCTGATAATCCGGCTTATTCCACTAATCCCCCCTGAGAGAATCCTCCTCAGTGGGGAATACTGAACCCTAATGTAAAAAAATCACTTTCATCTCTTGGGATACCTTTTTTTTTCAATTCTAGTTTTCCCTCCTAAGCGGGATTATCAGGGGTGAATTGTAGACTGTTTTTTATAGATTCCACTTTTCCTCCTAAGGGGGATTTTCAGAGGGGATTTGTGGAATAAGTCAATTTTTTAATGCTCAAAAGATTTTGTACCAGCCAATCTCATTAGAGCATCTTTATGCGAATATATTATTGACAAGTTCCAACATTCACTCCATAATTTTCCTCGTTTTTATGCCCTCCATCTATGAGTGTTTTATCTACGCGATCCTCAATACCGAGATTAAGTGTCATAACACTGTTACTACATTCGAAGTCACGAACTGTTTTTGCTAAATTCTTAGGTAAATAGAAGCGGCCTTGTTTGCTTGCAATATTACCCTTACTAAGGAGATGAGGGTCTTTGTTTAAAATTATGTATGTGACGTTTATTCTGGCTTGAGTGTCATTATAATGATTGAATAAAGAAGTAACACTATTTAATTTTATGACAACGTCATAAAAAAACCATAAAAAAATGAACGAATTCCAAAAAAAAAAAAACGGTATCTTTGGTTTCGTATTTTCGTTTTTTCCAGCGTCTTCCGAAATTAAAGTTATTTTTCACGTGTTGTTTTTGGAGATCAGTTTTTTTTTTAAGTGTTTATTTTCCACCTTTTAGGGTTCCGTAGTCAACAAGGAACCCTTATAGTTTCGCCATGTCCGTCCGTCTGTCCGTCCCCATCCCCGTCCATTAGAACAAGGAAACCTTCAACTGATGCAGCATCATCTGGAACTTGCAGGATACCGAACTCCCACACCAACTTAAAGCAGAGGTTTTACTAATTATTTTTTTATTGATAATGCAAATTTTGTTAGTTTTAAATGCTCTTTTTTTTAGGGTTCTTCCCTTATAGTTTCGCTATGTCCGTCCGTCCATCCGTCTGTCCGTCCCCAGCTTAGCTCAGAGACTCTTAGTACTATAAAGCTATAATTTGGTATGGATATACATATTAATCACGCCGACAAAGTGGTAAAATAAAAAAATTAAAAAATAGTTATCTATGATACCTCCTGTAGGTACATGTAAAGTGGGGATGTTTTTTTTTTCGTCTACCCTTTGATGTGGGGTATTGTTGGATGGGTCTTTTAAAAAAAACGGGTTTGTAAAAACAATTTTTCGATTAAGGGATCCGTTTCTGAAATATAGGCTTTAAAGTGCTGATTTTTATTAGAGTTAAGTGTTCTCCCCCCTGCCAGCTGAATGGTTGTACTTGGATATGTAAAAAAAATACAGCAGCAGTATATAATAACAAAGTTAAAAGGAAAACTATCACAGCCAAGTAGGCGTCACAAGTTACCAAGTAATAGTCAACCAACTTACATTTACAGTTGAAAAACATGTTCTCTCATACATTTCGTATGGAAGAACATGTTTTTCAACTACGATGTTAAGTTTGTTCTTGGGATAAATTCATACCAACTACGAAACCCTTCATTGTGCAATATCCCACACGCACTTAGCCGGTTTTTAGTTGTGATACCTACCACATACAAATTCTTTTACCACTACCTCATAAGTAAATAACAGTGGCAGGAAATAATTATAATATAACATCATCCACATAATAGTAAGTGGAAAAAATACGTATTATTGAAGCTCTCTCAAAAACTACGCAAGCAAAGTTAATACAATTCATATGGGAGCGCAAGTTTCCTATACCAAATTTAAAAAGCATTTCCGAAATCAGTCCATAATCGACGATCATATCGAAGAACACATATAAAAAGTAATAGATACTCACGAACCTCCTCCTGTTTTGAAGACGGTTAAAAATAATAAGACACGAAGCAACAAAATGCGATATAAGAGGAATATGGCCGCTTTTCTTTAGATCGAATTTTGTTGCTTCCTGTCTCAATATGAAACGTTATAAAAGGTGTTAGAAAATTCTAGACACTCTTACCGAGGTTACTGATTGTGCCGTTTTTCATAATTCCTTCTCAGTCACGAGATAATATTTTTTCTTAAGCTTTGCACAGACAGTTGTGAAATAAAAAGCTCAATTTTATTCAATAAACTTTTTACCAATTGGATCCTATAATGCAAGCAGAGGCAGAAATATAAAGAAGAGAGAGAAGGCCTGAAATGTGGACATAATAAGTCCACATTTCAACCCAGGATTTAATTAAATACATAAATCATTCCCGGTTACAGAAAGTTATTTTTCATTTCGCGATATATTTTACGTTATAGAACAAATAGTAGGAAAAGAAAGCGTTCGAGGACTGGTTCAAAGGGTTGTTTACACAATGAAGATAGGTACAAAGAAAATATTTGATTTCGCGTTGGCTCGGCGTTGGTACGGGGCTCGATGGATTATGCATTGCTATATAGGTTCACGCGATAACTTTTTCAACTGTTTCTGGTAGTAAAATGTCAAGGACAGAATATAAAGAGGAGGTATTATATTTACGAGATACTGTGTTTTCTTCGGATTCCCGATAGTTTATCGAAAATAGTGTATCTATGACAGTCTTCTCTGCTTTTTAGTTTTGTCGTGACGATTATTGATCGAAACTTCGCCACTTTCAAGGTCGCTATGGCAGCTTTTATTGGGGCACAGAGGGCATAGGTAATAATATGATAGGTGAGGTGAGGTTAACAGCTGGGACATGGGTTGACTGGAATATCACAAAATGTGATCTTGATTGATTGATACAATATGGCGACGATAACCGAGTATTAACGATTTTATACTGAAAATCACGTCTATAAGAGTAGTGTTAATGATTTGAAGAAAAAAAAAGTTTCATTAAAGCGTTTCCGTAATAACTAAATATATGAATATTTTAGATTATGTTTATAATACATTGTGAATTAGTTTGTAAAGTTATGTCTAACGCTATGCGTAATTTTTCTGAAACTTTCACCTTTTTAAAGATTATTTAATTATTTATCATTAAGTGTACGTGTTTTATTAAAATATCTTTTGTTTTATGTATAATAAATTATTATTGCGTCTTATTTGGGATAGCGTTCTTGGATGGGCGAGTCCTATTACTGGCTGGACGTACGACGCGTTGCGTGAGTTCAGTACAGAACACCCAATTTAACCACTCAAGGTCACTGGCATATATCTGCGTCTTAAACGAAAATATGAAATCTCTGCTTTCAGGGTAATGTAATCATGTTTGAATTAGTGGATCTTCTTATTACCCCAGTTTGAAAGCCTCGTTCAACTTAGTCTGTTGTTTCGTCAAATGAAATCGTGTCAGATGACTTAATTGGTGTTGTTATTTGTGACAATTAATCATGACAGCCAACGCTAAACGGGATTGGATAGCGGAGTTGCTGGTCAGAATCTTCGTCAGACTTTCAGAAGGGTGACAGTTTTAAAAGAATTTGAGGAGTATATAGTATGTACTTATCTGCTTGTAATCTGTTCAAGATTTGGTTTAAAAAGCTATGAACCCAAAGCATTCCTGCGTTTTCTTTACAGAAGAAGTCTTGGTTACTATCCCTACCTCTATTCTACCAAGTTCCTCTTAGGACGTCTCGGAAATTATATGCTGGAGACCAGGGCATGTGGCCAGGTAGACGTTATGCCGAAAGTGTGGAAACTCGTATTACGGATGCTCCTAACATCCATTATGAGCTGATTCGACTCTACACACCGAATAATTATCTCTGATAATTATCTCTGATCTCCGTAGCAGAAGACATTGACTGCTAGGCTTGCCTTTGTGTCAAATAGCATAGCATGCTGCGTCTCCCGCACCGCGCGTGTTGACCGTACTAAATACGCTCATGGAAGCAAACACGGACTGCGATCTGTTTGCTAATAAATTCGCCAATTTAATGGTTATGTGCCTACACTTGGCCGTTTTTTTATGTTTGTATTTCCTGTGCGTTTCCCAAATAAAATATTTTCTTTCTTCCTTCTTTATTTCTTTCAAAGTAAGTTCTTCATTTAACCTAAACCTGTATAAATGATGAGACTAAAATAGACTTAGGGGTAAAGAAAATTGATTGTCATATTGAAACGCTATTTGTCATGTGGTTACCACGAGTAGGGTCAAGTTAAGATAATGGATTACTGTCTTTATTGAGGATTTTGGCGATGAATAACCAACCTGTCAGTATTTATGAGCATCTCGTTTTACGCCTGTGGCTAAACTCGCTCAGACAACATTGACCGTCCAAGAGACTATGACTATATTTTGGACGCTTATTATTATGAAAAGAAAAATGTTTATTTTAGTATCATAGATAAAACAAATGCCTATGAAGACCAAAATAACATTAGAAAATGAAGAAAATGAAAATCTTTTGAGAAAAAGACTTCGGCAACTTGAAGAAAAGTAACATTAGATCATATGAAAGATTATATTACTTAAAAACTAAGCAATGCCTAAATTTAAAATAGATGCTTGACTTGAACAACAAGCTTTAGCTTTTGTAAGTCTTTAGGGCTTTCTCAAATAAGTTAAGTGAATTCAGGTCGAAAAGACAGAACATGATAAAACACTAAAGATTACGTAAGTAAGTTATACTTACTTATCAAGTACGACTACTTGAGACTAACTTAAGGCGGTATGTTCCGACAGAGATCGCGTTTACTAGTTTATTGAATCCATGCGCAGATATGCTGGAAGAGATATCATTAGAAATAAGCATCACCTTTGTACGTATTTTTCTGTTCCTTTCTTCTTATCTGTTTATATGTGTGTACATAAATTGTTAAATTAATAAATAAATAATAAATACAGTTCATATTTAAAAAAAAAAAACTTTAATTCAGACCTTGATCCATATGATGTTAGTAATACATACACACTTATAATCTATGTTAGTAAGTAATAATGTTGGTAATAACTATTATTATTATTTTTAATTTATATATTTGTTGCGCTCATTTGATGCACTGGGTACGTGCACATGTACATGCACCCAATGCGCCGTAATGGCGCAACATGGCTTCTTCACGCACCCTGCGCATCATGGACGCCATCTTTTCTCGCAGGATGATATTGAACCCATCAGTATGTACTTCAGCAAACATTCCTGATGCACTGTAGTAACGAGGAAGCCCCAACAACATTCTGAAGGCATTATTATATTGAACTCTGAGGGCGTTGTATGCCTTTTGCGTATATCGAACCCACAGAGTGCACGTGTATAGAGATTGGCAAAAAGCCTTAAAAAGAATCACTTTAACTTCTGGTGTACAACGAGAAAACCTGCGGGCTAACATTGCGTCGGACAGCCAACGGAGGATCTGGCGGATATACAATCGCTTTTAATAACACGATTAGATTAACTTTGATCAATAGAAAAAAAAAAACTAAGTTACCCCTATTCATAGTGTTTAATCAATCCCATAGCTAAAAAAACAGACGTTATTTTCTTATTTTTTATATAAATTAAATGGTAGTAAGATTGTTTAGTACAATTCGCTGATGTTATCTTGATAAAATGATTAAAATAATGACTACGTTTAAATACCTACCAAATTCATGAGGCAACCACTCGCGACTTCGCGAGCCTACTTCAGTCGGATTGATCATTGTGCCTTAATAACAAGTTGACACTTTTTGCACCTGCGACAAAAAAAAAGTGTTAAAACTTTGAAGTCTCGATCTGTTTAACGAAGGCATTCTGCTCCCTAATCCGCTACATAATGTATTGAATTCGAAATAAATACTTTTTACTGCATGGACAGAAAAGGAAAATCTAGCAGTAAAACAACGTTCAAGAGCCCACTATGGGCCTAGAAAAAAGAATAACACTCTATTCAAAGAAATCCTTTCTTATCCTTAATAGCCCTCTAGCCTGAAGTACAACCATAGAGTAAGAAAACCATACAGAAGCGAAACTCATGTGCTCCGAAAGCATCATTCAGGGGGATTCACGACCTCGAGCAATGCGAGTTGCGCGCGACGCGACCTGCGTCTAACGATACGCGAGTGCGGCCTTTGTTTCCGTCTGCCACCGCGTCGCTCTGCAAGTCGCGTCGCGGTGGCTCGTGGCATGGTCTAAACAAGTTCATTCATTGGTTTTCTCCGCAGCCGCTGTCACAAAACGCGTATCGCTTGAACGTGTAGCTTGTGCCTACAGGGTTAATGCCTAAATTTTCGTGGCTACGATACTATTTACATGTACAAAACTAACTTCAGTTACGTCTCAGCTCTCAAAAATTCGTGTATGCCTATGGAATGTCCGAACGTTAATAATAGACAGGCCACACGCAACCACCGGCGGTTTGTCTGATCACCTGAATGGTCTATTTTGTTCGTTTCACCAATCTGCTTTCTTTGACCGATCAAGCCAATCTAACGATGGCTCTTTTAAATCAAATTCACCAGTTATCCACTCACGTATTTTAAAACATGCATGCAGTGGCCAATCTGAGTTAATAAGGCTATCGTCAGATCGGCCTCTGCATGCATATTTTTAGTTTGTATAAGTGTTTATTTTTATAACACTTTCCAGTTGCAGTTTTCAGTGTTTTTTTTTAGCCGATGCTGTAGAATACTGCTGTCGTGAGCGTCAGTCACGAGAGCAGTATTCTACAGCATCGGCTCACGCTCACAGGAATGAGTGTCGATTCTGTACATTCTTATTCTATGGTACGACACAAAGCCTTGGTTCTTATGTTCTGAGTTAAAGTTGTTACTTTTGTTTCTTTTGTCTTTTTCATATAGATTATTAGAACTTATTAGCCTAATGATGAATATGATACAAGGATTTACATGAAAATCGTTTGCATAATATATTTATGTTGTAGCTAGTATTCTTTGACTTTAATGCCTTCAAAATGTCAGGCTTCATTGCTTTAGGCTATGCGTGGCTGACAAATAAATGGATTATTGTTTTTGGTTCAATTAGTCAAATAGTGAAGAATTTTGACGTCAAGCAATCATCTTCTGCTGAACCACTTTAAAGAACAACGAATGGATAATCAATAGGGATGTTTCCTGGGCAAAAAAAAAATCTGTTCATTATAGTTGGGGAGTGGTGGCTCGTTACGTCACAATTGTAACAAATTGCGTATAAAATCCAGTACAGGATGACGTCATGCCTCATTTGAACTCAATGTATCGCCTTAATTTTTTGATTACGTAAAAAAAGTAAAATCCGTGTCCAATATTTTTTAATAATCTACATGACGGACAAAACATATTTTTATTATGTAAAAGAAAGTGAATACGTACACTACGAGATTTACACAGCAAAATTTTTATTCCCATTTTGAAATCGTGCGCTACCAATTTGTGTATACCTAACTGTTCTGATTCAATAGAATTTTGCAACGTTACCTGTACCCACGCCCGTACCCACGCAATAGATTTGCAGAATGCTTTTGGCTGCAAATATCAATTTCGAAACTGAATACCCTGACATTTCAATATGATTGTTGAAGCATAAATACACTGTCGAATAATTGAGGTTTGATATCAAAATTGTTTGCGAATTGAACACTAGTAAAAAAAATATATTATATAAAATTGTTATTATGCCCGCATTCCCCGAAGACTTTTGGTTTGCTGAAATTGAATTTATTTTCGATGCGATTGTGAATAGAATGTATCGTTATTTAAAATGATTTAGGGCTATTTCGATTCCACTGTAAATGGTGTTTTTTTTTTGTCCAACTGAAAATCAACATTAATAATTTACCTTTCTTATTTGGCTGCTGTACCATTAGGTGCCGGACGTAAAGAATAGCATCACCCCATTTCCTCTCGTGGGTTTCATAAAAGGCGACTAAGGGACTTACTAGAGAATGGGCAGCAGCGTTCTCTATGCATTTTTAACACCAATCTGCGATCGCCAACCCGCCTGCCAAGCGTGGCGATTACGGCAAACCCTCCCAATTGGGGGAGGCTTATGTACAGCAGTGGACGTCTTTCGGCTGAAATAATGATTTGGCTGCTCTAAGAACTAACAGCCATACGGGTCGATCGTTCAGATGGGTCTTTACATACCGAGACCCCTCCGTGCCTCGGAAAGCACTTTAAGCCGTTGGTCCTGGCTGTCATTCGTTCTTTGACAGTCGTTATGGATATTCAAAAGCCTAAAAGTCTGATAACCTCAATAGACTTACCAAGAGGTATAACCCAGTAACTGGGTTGTGGAGGTCAGGTAGGCAGTCGCTCCATGTAAAGTACTACTCAGTTGCATCTGGTTAAACTGAAGCCGTTCCCAACATAGTTGGGAAAACGCTAGGCAAATGATGATGATACGGTCATCGGCTAACTATGCTCGCACGTCGTCAGCCGAACTCAGCCGATCGAACCTAACATCATCATCATCGTTCATCATTTCAACCGAAAGACGTCCACTGCTGGACATAGGCCTCCCCCAAGCACCGCCACCTCGACCGGTTTTGTACTTCCCGCATCCAGCGGATTCCTGCGGCTTTCATAAGGAACCTAACATAATAGGGATGTTTCCTGGGTAAAAAAAAGAAAGGAAGTAAGGTATGGACCCACTATCTTTCCACTTCGTCATAGTTGCATATTATGTATTTATTGTTTTACTAGCTGACACGACAGACTTCGTTCTGTCAAAAGCTTTAGTATAAACTCCACTACTACTCTACCCTACCCTACCTTACCTACCTACCTACCTACCCTACCCTACCTACCTACCTACCTACCCTACCCTACCCTACCCTACCCTACCCTACCCTACCTACCTACCTAAAACTTAAAAAATCTGAAGTATTTTTGACAAAGTAAAACGGAGATTAGAATGCGAGCGTTATTAAAAGTACAAGAATTGCAGCCCGGTATGCGTCATCGTCAAATCATATTAAATTACTTTAAAAATATAAGCTGCCAAATCATCTAACATCTGCGAAAAACAAATGCTTATATTGAAAAAAAAAAAAAAAAACTACTAAAAATATAATCATTTGTCATAAAGACCGTGGCGTTTGTCCACCGCAGCCGTAACCGGGTCGTCAGGAAGAATCGAGATTATTCGAACAGAACGTGACGTCTTTGTGACGGCATCGTATGGACAAGATCAAAAGTGTTTTGTATTGCCGGCACGTTGGCCTCTCACTATCTCGGGCCGAGCTCTAGCGGTTGCTCCGAACTACTCGAAACTTCGGCAGCCGGAATGACGGCGCTCGGGTGACAGACATGCGTTGAACACGCGTCCATGTATGTATCGCTACTTTGGCGACGTCATCTCATTCTCAGTAACGTCCCGGTGACGACTATGGTGGACAAACGCACTTAGTACTACTCATCGCGAGCATTTCTTCACACGAGCTTCGCGAATGAATCTTCGTTGCGTAACAAAAGCTCGCGCAAGAAATGTTTAGTTGTAAATACAAATTGGCGAAGCAAATGCTAGAGTTGCGCGTACCGACCATTATAGGAACTTCGATCATGGTATTAAATCAGCCTATCGCAATACACTGCTGAACATTTACACCACCACCACCACGCGGTTTCCACTCCAAGACTCGTCCACTCCACCGGCCATCAGTCCTTCAACAATGATGGCCAGCACACTGCCACTTTAGCTTGCTTACTCTGCAAGCTATGTCAGGAACACAGGATAATTTCATTGTTGATTTTATCCTTAAAAAAACTGCGAGCATAGCCCGCCCAAACATGGCACGGCAATATTTTTATCTAAAATTCTTTAAATATTTACTTCTACAAGTTGCACAAATACGTGTTTCATTTTATTCCTCTACAATATTCTTTGCTGTTACGCTTCCTACTATAAATGGTTTTCTTGACATCCGTCACTGTGTCACTCGCCAGAATCTTGTTAGTCAACGGAGGTATAAACTGGATGCAGATAAAGTTTAACATAGAAATCTGTGCGTATATTTTAAAATATGAATATTAATTATTTATTTATTTTCTTAAGCGTTATTTACCAGTCAACCAAGGGTGGTGAAGAGATTAGATGGCATGTGTTCTGTTTGAGAGGAGATAATTTTATATATATTTAAAAAAACATTGTCGGTTTACGGACGATAATTTTTCGTGATAACGTAACATAAGCCAAACGCTTAGGCCGATCGTGCCTCTCTATTACTTGTTCCGCGCTCTCACTTGCACACTCGGCTCAGGCGGAACGTGACAATGAGACATGCTTTTTCGTGCGTGCAGCCGGCGTTCATCGATTTATAAGACGTTTTCACGTCAAAAGATAACGTAATGAATTATATATATAATAGTGTTACGAGCTTGCGGTTCGTGACAATAAAAACTGCCGATTTAAAACTAAAAATGACACTTTAATTAATCAACACTGATAACAATTCAAACACACTAATTATAAAACATAACTGCACTACTGATCGCACTCGAAGATAGCTTGTATCGTACTTGTCGTTCGACTGTGTCCAGTCGAGGTCCCAACCGGCCTTTTATAGTCCTTAGAAAGTTCCAGAACCTTGTAGAAACATCTAGAATGTTCGAGTACATAGCGGCCCCTACTGACCAAATGTCGAAAGTTCTAGAAAGTTCTAGCATCGAATTCTCTAGAAGAATCTTGAGTCTACTAGTTCTGCTACTCGATACTAGATGGCGCTAGTGGTACTTAAACTTGTGTGACGCGTAACAATATGTACACAAGTACATAAATATACTTATAACACACATCTACACATATATACAATAATATATACCTATAATATAATTATATATTATTGCCTTCTATAAATCCTGCATTATTTAATTTCCACACAATTTAATTCAAATGGGTTTTGAGATTATGTTTGAGCGCATTTTCTTTTAGATTGTAGAATAACCTAGATTAGATTGTAGAATAACCTAATTCGGTATGCCTATTCGGTAGTATATTCTGAATGTACATAAATATTAATAATAAGATTTCCATCAGGACCTATAGTAGTAGATATGTGAAAAAAATCACAGAAGTAGTATATGTAACGAAGTTAAAAGGAAAACTATCACAGCTAAGTAGGCATTACAAGTTACCGAGTATAGTCGACCAACTTACATTTACAGATTTTTTTTTTTGAGGTTTGTTCTTGCGATAAATTCATACCAACTATTTCATACCCTTCATTGTGCATGGTCCGACACACACTTGGCCGTTTTTTTTTAATATGAGAATTCGAAGTTGGTTCCACAGTAAAAGTTGACCTATAACACCAATTACATTTTAACGATTGTTTTCAAAGTCACCTTGTAGACGCTTCAGTAATATACCAATAATAAGTGTTTTAACCTTTTTAGGTTGCCTATCTATCTAGACGTGAATCAGCTGACCCTTATCATGTTAAACATTGACAACTGAAATATTAAAAATAATAGTTAGACCAAATATAAAAATAGTGACGTAAAATAAGAAAATTCGACAGTACTTCGAAGTAAATCATAATCGAATAGACACATATCATAAATAGGTAAAAATTGGATAATGGAATAAAATAATGTAAGTTATATTATGTGCCATGTGGTGCTGGACGTAATGAATAGCACCACCCTATTTCCTCCCGTGGGTGTCATAAAAGGCGACTAAGGGACTTACTAGAGAATGGGCAGCAGCTTTCTCTATGTATTTTTAAAACCATACAGCGATCGCCAATCCGCCTGCCAAGCCCTCCTTGGGGGAGGCCTGTGTCCAGCAGTGGACGTCATTCGACTGAAATGATGATGATGTTGAAGAATATCAATATAGATAATTATATTGGAATACTAAAAACATACACACAATACATTGGATACATAATAATGGTAACATAACTGCAGCGTGCGGTAAGCGTGCATGAATAGCACCCTGATTGCGTAACACGCTATCAATCACAATCTGAATGATTTTGAAGGATATTGCTAATCCATTGCTTCATATGTTCGAAAAATTTGTCACACACAACAAAATAATCACTGCTTCAGCATTCCAGCTGAGATAATGGACCAACGACTTACAATACAGCAGTCCAGCCTGTCAGCAATATGATGCTGGATGCTGTTGGAACTGGCTCGCACCCTGCGCACCAAGGACGCACATCTTTTACGCATTAATGTATAAAAGCAATCAACACGCAATTCCGTAAACATCCCTGATGCGCTACAGAAGCGAGGTAGCCCCATCAACACCCTGAAAGCATTATTGTACTGCACGCAAAGGGCACTGTACGATCTCTGTGTAAGAATGCGCAATGAATGTTGTTGATCTGTCAAAATGAAACCCATCGCAATTACCCATACCAAATAAAATTGCAAAAGGAATATTTAAAGATTTTACGTATTCTGTTTCTTTTCTTTAATTTTTTAATTTTTAGTTTTGTTTCTTTTAGGCTATATGAGGCCATGAGAGCCAGAGTGGCCTAAAAAACTGCTCTAAACTTACCTCGGAAGCAGTTTTTCAAAATAAAATCAGTATTGAAAACATTACTGTTAGGCCACTCTAGCTCTCAGACGCCATGAGAACCAGAGTGGCAACCAGACCGCCACCTCGACCAGTTCTGTGCTTCCCGCATCCAGCGGATTCCTGCGGCTTTCATAAGGTCATCAGTCCACCTTGTGGGAGGCCTTTCAACGAAATATGTATCTGTTTATATGTATGTATGTATATATCTATGTATTTATTCTTGTATTTTATAGTTATTTTCGTTTTAACTATCTCTTATGTTGCACCTGCCATGTTTTCTCTCTGCATCACCCTAAAGTTGACTGGTAGAAAATGCCTCAGCCATTATGTCTGCCTTTGTTGGGTGTTTTTTTGTGCATAAAAATAAATAATCCTTAATAATAATAAATCATTTATTTGCATGAAATATGGCCAACCTTAACCTTATTTCTTGCCGTGTGGTGCCGGACGTAAAGAATAGCATCACCCTACTTCTTCCCGTGGGTGTTCGTAAAAGGCGACTAAGGGACTTACTAGAGAATGGGCAGCAGCGTTCTCTATGCATTTTTAACACCATACTGCGACCGCCAACCCGCCTGCCAAGCCCTCCTTGGGGGAGGCCTGTGTCCAGCAGTGGACGTCATTCGGCTGAAATGATGAACCTTATTTCGTGGAAATTGTCTCCAAAATTCTTAACTTACCCTCTTATTTTGTTAACATATTCGATATAATTCTAGTGATACTCGTATGAAGAATACAGACTTTCAAGGTCTCATTATAGATAAATACTAGAACTTTTGAAGTTATTGTACAGTTGACCGTACGGCGCGTCACTGGTAACACTTTGACCTCGAGCTAGCCTAGAGTATCAACGGAGTAACCGGACAGAGGCAAATATTCAAGACCGTGTAAAATTTATACCTATAGGGTTAGCACAGGAGCATAAAACTAAATAAACAGAACGTTAATCGTAATACGTGTTTCAATTTATAAACCAAATCATTCGATCACTAATAGGTCGGTAGGTATTTCCTACGTATTGTATTTCCTATCATAAACAACAATCAACCAGTTCAACCAAGTTCTCAAATAATCGTTATTTTTGCTCTTGTACGCACGTTTACAAGTAATCAAGTTACTACTTACCTAGTGCAGTCTGCGATACTTAAATAATTATATGTTTTTATTCCTATTAGTATTATTCACACACAGTACATTAAACAACCATAATTACACTTTTTTATATTTTACTCATGTCAAAACGTGAAACGTAAACAAACACAACGCGCGACGCGTACGTGCAGCCCTGAGTGATTCAACTGGCCGAGCCGGTAGAAACCAGTTTCTCTTCGTACGCGACGAAGCCGCCAGTGGTAGTGCACACACGTGCCTCATGCTTATAGTAGTGTCCTTATCATAGCGAGGTTGAATGAAGCTTTGTCTCCGTTCCGTTTCTTTACTCGTATGGTAGTACGTAGTTTCAATTGAATAAGAGGCCAGCCTTAGGTTATATTGGTTTTGTTACCACTGTCGTACGGCCTATTGAAATGATGAGTGTTTATTTATTTAAACTTCATGTACAATAGTGGTACATAGGCGGACTTAATGCCACAAGGCATTCTCTACCAATCAACCTTTGAGGTAAATATAAAAACAGTGATAGGGTAATATGATGTCTAAAATACTAAATTCTTGATTACGAGATTTATATAGTTTTATTGATACTAATACACATATACAAATAAAATAAACTAATAGATATTTTAACAAATACCACCTAATAATAATTACTGTGACTGGACTATTATTTGAGAGTTATTTAGTCTGACTTAAGTAGTGGTTACGAACTTTTCTATTAAAAGTAAATTTGTTTTCAGCTTTTTTAATGCCAAAAGGTAGCGCGTTCCAGAGCTTTGTAGTAGAGATAGCGTAAGAATTTGACTTAAAACCGGTACGGTGTGAAGGAATTTGGAGAAGTAGATTCTTGGAAGCTCGTAGGTTACGACTATGAGAACTGCCCAACACTTTGAAATAATTCTTTAGATAATCGGGAGCACATGGATCGTTCATAACCGTGAAGAGCAAGCAGAGAGATCTGAGGGACCTCCTGAGTCGGATAGGCAACCATTTAAGCTGAGAACGGGAGGAAGAAATGTGATCGTATTTACGAAGGCCAAAAACAAACCGAATACAATTGTTGAGAAGTCGATCCAATTTATTTAGAAGTTCTTGGTTTATAATAGTTTATATTTTTTTAATTGAGTGACGTACCTACTGACTTTGTTAAATACGAGTAGATAGATATATAAATTACTTTTAACTACTTAAATCAATATCAATATTTCCCTTTCATGTTATCTCCGTCTTTGTATTGTCAACCAGTAACTTCTTAATCTAAACTAATATTATGAAGAAAAGATTTGAAAGAAAAACTAAACAAAGAAAATACGTTTATTTGCGGTAAACATGACGCAAAGAAAGAACACAAAAACAAAAACAAAAAACAAATTCCGATTAAACATGCGTCATATCCACGCAAAACGGCAATTTGATTTTATGTATGTTTATTTTACGGTTGTTATTGATACACTCAAAAAACACAAAACCGATTTAGAAAACTCTTTCACCTATAGAAATCTACATAATCACCGAGTAACATGAGCAGTATATATATATATATATATATTTTTAATAACATCCTTACGATAATTGCAATGGTGTATGTAACCCAAGGTATCCAAAATTTGCCTATAAAAATCATTATTTGGCGTGTTTCTGGAACTACCAATCGTATTTGAAAAAAAAAATTGCATTTGATAGCCCAATTTTCGAGGAATATTATAGATTAACATAACATGAGGATTTAACATCACGCTACGACTCTTAGGAGCCGAGCAAAAAGAAATAAAGTCAGAAAGGATGCTAAGCGATAACGAAATAAAAGCTCGGGCGGGCGATGCGCAGTGATGCGGTGGGTTGGGGGGCGAAATTCTGGCCCTATCACAATACCAGCGTTGCTGTATTTATTTTTTAAATATCCCAGCATTATGCTGAGATAGGAGCCTTTTTGGCCTCGCACAGGTCTTTTAACCCCCGACAGAAAAAGTGGGGTGTTATTAACCCCCGACTGTGTATCTGTGTATCTGTCTGTGCTATCGTAGCTGAGTGAATTTCTCAGGCGAAAAATTTACGCGTCTAGGCTGAAAACGCAGTGCAGCTTTACAAATAATGCAACGATTTTTTTTTTCTTAGAATTAAAGAGACTTGAATTTAAATGAAGCCACTTAAATTATGTTTATAAGACTATTACTTTTTAAGAAAAACATCAGTAAATGATGAATTATCAATATCTGTGTTTTGTACACAATCACACATACACAGCATTTACCTCTCAGGAAGATAATCTCCAACAAAAAGTATTTTGATTGCGTTAAGTAATAATTGACCTACAAGAAGCTAATTATTTTTGAATGTTTAGACTCATAGTTAATGAGTACATGTCAACGGTAGTTTTGTCCGAGCGAAATTACTAATTTCTATGGTCATTTTGTTTCGCCGTCCTAAGCTTCGACCAATGAGTTTAAACGAACAATTAATCACTACCCGACAAGATACAATCGTGCGCTTACGCACAGTGAGAACAGTAGTGCACCATGTTATAAAACCTGAAAATGAAAATGTCCATGGATATTAGGTAAAAAATCGAGTTGTTGAAATTGGCTCAGCTCACAAATGACTGAACCGATTTTTTATTTGTTTTGTTTTTTTTTTTAAGTGACTTGATCGAGAGTGTTCTTAGCTATGATTCAAAAAATCAGTTCAGCTGTTTGAAGATTATCAGCTCTTTTCTAGCTGATGAATGGATGTAAGCATCTTCCACAGGTCTGATCAAATCGAAATTTGGTATTCTGGTACTTCAAAGATATTAGAACATGGAAAACTTGAACTGACGCAGCATCATCTGGAATTTTCAGGATACCAAACTCCTACACCAACTTGCAGCAGAGGTTTCATTAATGTTTTTTTTTTAATAGATAATGCAAATTTTGTTACGTTTTAAATGCTCCTTTTTTTGGGGTTCTGTAATCAACAAGGAACCCTTATAGTTTCACCATGTCCGTCTGTCCGTCTTTCCGTCCCCAGCTTAGCTCAGAGACTCTTAGTATAGAAAGCTATAATTTGGCACGGATATACATAGACAAAGTGGTAAAATAAAATCATGATAAAAATAGTTATTTAGGGTACCTCCTGTACATGTAAAGTGGGGATGTTTATTTTTTTTCGCTTACCCTATTGTGTGGAGTATTGTTGGATGGGTCTTTCAAAAATATTTCGGGTTTGTGAAAACAATTTTTCGATTAAGGAATCCGTTTCTGAAATATTACGCTTAAAAATGGTATTTTTTTTTCAGAGTCTAGTGTCACCCCCCTGCTAGCTAAATGGTTAGTTTTGCATAGGTGAAAAAATTCATGATAGTAGTATATATAAAAAAGTTAAAAGGAAAACTATCCCAGTTAAATAGGCTTTTCAAGTTTACGAGCAATAGTCGACCAATTTAAATTTGCAGTTGAAAAATATGTTCCCCCATACAATTTGTATAGGAGAGCATGTTTCTCAACTACAATATTAAGTTTTTTCTCGGGATAAATCGATGGCTCCTAAGTATACTGAGTCAATTAACAAATTTCGGCAATTGTACTTTTTAGGATAATACAAACAATTAAATCATTTACTATCTACCTGTGTTAAAAACGTTCATATTATTAGAAGTACAGTTGACTCAGTATACTTAGGAGCCGTCGAAATTCATCCCAACTACGGAACCCTTCATTGTGCATGGTTCGGCACGCACTTGGCCGGTTTTTAACTTTTTTTTTTTTTGATTCAACTATGAGTTTGCTCTTGACTTTAGTCTAGGTCTGGATGACAGAGACAAAGTCTACGATGGAGTGAGCTTACCCAGAAGAAGCCTGTTCACTCTCACTTTGAATATATTAGGGTTGTATGCGTTCGGAAACACAGACGCAGGCAGAGAGTTCCACTCCTTTGCTGTGCGCATTAAAAAAGACGTTTGAAAACGCTTAGTGCGAGTTGGTGGAATATCAACTAGGTAAGGGTGGTAACTTGCAGTGCGTCTAGATGTCCGATGGTAGAAGGGGGCCGGTGGAATGAGGTCGTGGAGTTCATGGGCACACTCTCCGAAGTACAATCTGTAAAAGACCGACAAGCAGGCAACCTTGCGGCGATGAGCCAAGCTGTGAAGTTTGGCATCCACCAGTTTTACGTCGCCAATGAGCCTCTTAGCTCTGCGTTCTACCGAGTCAAGCGCAGCAAGTTGGTACTTTGCTGAGCCATCCCAAAGGTTTGTATTTTCTTTCTTTATTTCAAAATTCACGCGGACTAAGTCTCGGGCCGGGTTGGGTGGGTCGGATTAAGCAAATGACAAAATGATGTACAAGTTATTGAACTTGCTTTTAATGTCCACCCTAAAAACCTGATTCCTTTATAAATTTTAGTACAGGTCGCCTTTAAATTATTCACAACTTCATTCTCATTCAAAGGGTCCTATTCCACCTTTTCTAACAAATGGCGTTAAGTGCTATCATCATTAACATCATCTACACCTGGATCTACCCACTGCTAAGTAGGTACTAGTCCCTTTGCCTACGTCACTTATATACGCATGTACCTATATTTTACCCTCCTTACGTGTATTTGCCTCGCAAGGGTCGACTCAGTTAACCGCAATACGGGTCGAGCCAATTCCAGTCTACGATACTACCATTATTTGTGTAGTAGCTGACTTAAAAAGTAACACAGATAACATCACGACTGTATCTTCTGAAGAGTTTACAGAGAAGTAAGCTAAAATGTGATTTTAGAAAAGAAAAATTAACTAAGTGCTTGTCGGATCACGCACAATGAAGGGTTCCGTAGTTTGGATGAATTTATCCCAAGAACAAACTTAACATTGTAGTTGAGAAACATGCTCTCCTATACAGATTGTATGGGGGAACATGTTTTGCAACTGCAAATTTAAGTTGGTCGACTATTACTCGTAAACTTGAAAAGCCTACTTAGCTGTGATAGTTTTCCTTTTAATTTCGTTATATATACTAATATCGTGATTTTTTTCACCTATGCAATACTAACCGTTTAGCTGGCAGGGGGGGTACACTTGACTCTAACAAAAATTAGCATTTATTAAAGCATAATATTTCAGAAACGGAACCCCTCAACATCAACTCAGCCTATCGCAGTCCACTGCTGAACATAGGCCTCTCCCATGCTGCGCCACAACACCTTGTCCTCCGCCTTCCGCATCCAGTCTATCCCAGCCATCTTTTTGAGGTCGTCGGTCCATCTAGCTGGGGGGTGTCCCACACTACGCTTGCCGATACGCGGTCTCCACTCCAGACCCAATAGGGTAAGCGAAAAAAAAGGCTAGGCAGATGATGATACACACAAAAATGTATCTAAAACTAACTTAAAAAAATTTAATAACATAAATTAAAAAAAAAAAAAATCTTAACACATTGACTGCCACCGCGGTCACAGGTGACCGCTAACAATAGTTTTTCTATTGTGTCTGTTATCTGGCAGCCAAAGCCTTTACCAGTATATTCAGAACTATATTGATTGGAGCCTCCTTTTGAGGGGACGCGCACGTTAAATCGACTGATTATGATCAATTTTGTTCATTGTTTGTGAGAAATGGAACAATAATTTACACAAAATTATTTGTGATTTGAAAAGTCGTGTTCTTTGTTTTGCATGTGGCTGAAAGGGATACGAGTATTTCAAAGTATTGACGGTAATTACTAATATTCACAGCAAGTTTTCCTAAAAATGACGCAAGACTGACATTTGATCATCATTCTCTTCGATCAATAATATTATTGATCGAAGATCATTCTACAAGAAACTACTTTTGATTTTGAACATTAAAAAATATCATCAAAATCATTATAATATGGTCTACTTGCATGTGGGTGAACCACTTTTTTCAACTTTCATCTAAAATATAACAGAAAAATAATATTGAAAAAAACTTATTTTTTTTGTTTTAAACCCTATCAGTTATATATTTTTTCCTATTATTTACCAAATCATATCAAGAAATTTGTCAAATCACAAATTAGTCTTCAGCTATCCTTGAAATACAATCAACATTTTATTTAATGATTATACAATATCTTCATTAAGTAAATCAACGGCGAAATAAACTATATTTTGGAGAGCACAAAAATGATGAAACTATTAACAGCTGCTGTGACTGACACGAATGGTTTAGCACCATGAAAACTGTACTTATAGTTACACGGACTTTATGTTTCGATTATTTCAAGTTTTCTCACAATTAGATAAGAAAGACAAAAGACTTGTAATTAGACAAAAGAGAGTTTTTTTCGTGCACGGAGCCTTAAGCAAATAATACCTGTATTAGGAGACTCAGCTCTTTCTTACAAAGATTTTAATATAATATAGTTCTCGGTGTGTATGGGTGGGGATGGATTTGTGTTTGTTTTAGGTGAGAGTGTGTGTTGGGAGAGTAAGTTAATTTATTTGTTGCAGGAGCGCCTCAGTATCTTCGTAAGTAAATGGTTTTATCCAGTTTGTTAGCATTTTTTTACATTCATGTGGTTGTTTAGTGTATATGTATATCTCTTTGTTTACCCTAATACATAGCTGAGCAGAACGTTTCTAGTATTGTCATCATCATCATCATTTCAGCCGAAAGACGTCCACTGCTGGACATGGCCTCCCCCAAGCACCGCCACCTCGACCGGTTTTGTGCTTCCCGCATCCAGCGGATTCCTGCGGCTTAGCGAATTAGTAGTTATTAGTAGCGAATTTAGTTTTAGTTTGTGGGAATTGAGCAATCATGTCTTTCCGTCTTTTTGATATTATGTTTGCATCGTAGGGACTGTGCCCACGGCTTCACTCACATGACTTTGTATTCGTTTGACTTACCAAATAAAAGGAAACTTGAAGTTGTGGTATATTCAGGAAGAAACAAATTTATTACAGGCTAGATTACCCGGTGAAATTCGTACCACGTGAGTAATCCGAAGTGGCATTTTCCATACTGATTTTATTTTTTGTAATATGCATTTTGTTAGAGCAGAACTTAAAAAAAAACGGGGCAGTCTTTGGGAACTGCCGATAGAAGTGAAAACTAAGTAACTTAAAAGCGTTCAGTGACGATGACTCGAGTTCCATGATTTTTGTTCACCCAAAAAGTACACATATACACACAGTACACATATAGCATACACACACACACTGTGTACACGCACTGTGTATACACAGTATACATATAGCACATGGAAAGCGTTCGGTGACGATGACGCGAGTTCCATGATTTTTGTTCACCCAAAAAGTGCTCAACGTGCCTAAAGAAGATTTCACTTCAATAAAATCCTTCTTTTCTTCTTGTTTCTATAATCTTCCAAACCCATAATACAGCTCCATTGCCCACCCCCAGAAAAACAAAGCCATGTATCTCCCTCCAAATTTGACGAGACCGACTTATATCAATTCTGATAGATTGCATTGCTTCCTCCGACCATATTTCAAGATAAATAACCATCTTGTATCGGATTGCTAACGCGTTCTGTCGATGTTGTGTTGTGGGGCCTTAGTACCTTTGCAGTGTGGATTATAGATGGGGTGCAGACGAAAGATTTTTATGTGCGATTGGTCGCAATCGTGTCTTGAATAGTTTTGTTATATTTTTGTTGATTTCTATGATTTTGTAGAGTTGTAGTTTTAGCTTGTAGCACAGTTTCATCGGTGCGAAATTGTCTCAACCTAGTTTAAGTCAGAAGTCATTTGTTATCGTCTTCTGTAGGAATGAAGGGACTGTTTTTTTTTTTTAAACAATAGTTTTAGTCCGTTAAGAGACAGATATATTATTTATTTATTTATTTAATTTATTTATTTAAAAATTTATGTACACACATATAAACAGACAAGAAGAAAGGAACAGAAAAATACGTACAAAGGTGATGCTTATTTCTAATGAAATCTCTTCTCTTATATGATTTTAGTTACTTTAAATCTGTTAATACGCCTTAAAATAATTTAAGCAAGTTATGCAAAAAAAAAAATGCTAAACTGGAACGCGTACACATCAATTCTATGTGAATATTTCAATATTGTAGTAAAATACTTTATGAAATAAATTCCAGGAAGTAATGTCTGCCCAAAACATAAAAACCAAATTGCTTTCACACTACCTACATAAGATATTTTCTTGGCTTTTTTTTTTGTTCTGCTAGGCCAATTTTTTATTCATAATATTCATAATTACGTTACTAAAATTAAATATTGGAGGCAAATATGTTAATGTTTTCCCATTGTTTGTCTTATTTGTTTTAGGATATTTGTGTATGTATGTATATTTATTTGTACTTATATTTATATGTATAATTAGTTACCTATATATATTATATAGTTTGTAATAGGTATGTTTATATTTAAATAAAATATATTCCTCAATTCTCGCTATTACACCTACCATTGTTGGTCTCCGCATCACCCAAAGGTTGACTGGTAGAAAATACCTATTGGCATTGAAGACTTTTGGCCGCAGGACGTGGTGTTCCGTCGCTTCCGCGGACAAGTTCCACAGGACAGTACAAAGTGCAGCTAGTGCTAAGTGAAGTACTATGTTTTATATTAAAATATGTATATTTAGGTTAAGGTATATTTCTATGGGCCTATGTTGCCTGATATAAATGGTATTATTATTATTATTATTATTAAAACCCCATCTATAAAATTTTGTGCTTGAAGTAATAAATAAATAAATAAATTAAGTATACGTGGTCACACGGGGTTATGGAAACAAACCGCCCAGTGGCACAAAGTCACGCGCACTTACCGTCCGCGTCCCTTAAGTCACACTGCCTTGTGCATTATATTTCATTGGAATTCAAATTTTGAGCATTTATAATTACAACATCATCCAAGCCTTCTCCTCTCGCTACAGAGCACAAACCTCCTTTTAAACACCATTATCCCATATTCAAAGCCAATCTTAATACAATACTGCCTACCAGGCCGTTTCTTACCCAGTCCAAATCATTCACAATCCCTTACCTTTCTATACCAAACCAATTAATTGCAGTAGCTCGTGTACATCAGGATTCAATAACGATCACGGTGATAAATGGGGAGGGAACCATTACAATTTATGGTTGCTCTGCTTTATCTAGCGTCGAATGGGAGTGACGTTACTTGATAGTTATAATAAAAGCGGTCAAGAGCGAGATGTGGGTTGTGGGTGTGAAATAATGTTGATCTTAAGGCGAGGTTCTTCGAGCGTGCATTTTTATTCTAGAGGTGGCAGCTGGGCGCGAGTAAATTGTGCCGTGAATTTCGTTAATTTTAGGTTGAAAATTATGGGGTTTATTCATAAACGTTGCTTAAAGTTAAGTGACGTTCAAACGTCAAAAATATATGGTTAACAGTCGCTAATCACTACTTAACTATAAGCAACGTTTATAAATAAATCCCTATATGTTTTACGATATTAACAACGTTAAACCCGACGGACATTGCGTCATCATAGACGTTTATTTTGATGTGATTTTCAATACATAATGTAGTACAATATTGGAATAAAATGATTTTAATCTACAAAATGAGGGTATGTTTGGATTTTTTTCTAGAGAGCGAACTTTATCCAATTATGTAACGAGTACCCGACGTACCTACAAAAAGATCTCAAAAGCAACATATAATTTTTTCACGTGTTTAATCGTTACCGTTTCTAAATAAAATGACATTAAAATGACATTTCCTAGAGGTTAACTTGAAGAACCTCGCCTTAAGAAGGCGTACAATGGTCCACTAGCGCCACTCATTTCAAAAATTATTATCTCGTGACTGAGAAGGAATAATAAAAAACGATTCAATAAGGAAACTCGGTAAGTGTGTCTAGAATTTTCTAATACCATTTATTTATTTATTTATCACATGGAAAACCAAAAGCTTAACATAAACACAATAAATATACTGGCATAAGAAACATGAAGCCAATTATAGGTTTTCACGGCTAGCTATGGTGTAATACAATAAGAGATCTTAAACACGACAAGTTGTCAAGAAGCACACCAATCATTAAATCGGCACCGCCAAACGTAAGGAATAAACTACAATAATAAAAAACAAGAACTAGAACCAATATTGATACTATGAATGAATTTTGAAGAATTCAAGGTTCAGCCTATTGCGAACGCTTGAGCCTTTGGTTGAAAACAAGTCAAAAGAGAACTGCTTACATAAGTCATTAAAGTCTTTACTCGCTCGCACTAAATATGAGTTTTGCCTGTAGTTGGAAGAAGAAAACGGAATAGCAAAAGATGGAACGGTGGTATAACGTTTCATATTAAGACACGAAGCAACAAAATTCGATCTAAATAAAAGCGGCCACATTCCTCTGGAACGTATTTTGTTGCTTCGTGTCTCAATATGAAACTTTATAAAAGTTAATCGGTCCAGCCGTTTCTGAGATCAGCTGAAACAAACAGACAGACAAAAAAAGAAGTTTTTTGTTCTAAGTACCTACCTACCGTATATACTTTCACATGCATTTAGTAAAATCTGTTATTTTGACATTATCAATAGACGCTTCAATTTTACTTATTTGTATAGTTATATCTATATTTAGGGACTAGGGAGGTAATAGAAAGATCTTATTTAAAGTTTTTACAGGCAACCTAAAATCCAATGAAGATCAAAATAGACACGACTATCAAAAGAAATAATTAGGTAAGTACCAACGTACACACAGCTCCATTAAGTGGTTACCCCCTCAAAAGGCATGTGCGTTCAAACCCGTGATAGGCCAAGTTGGTTTTTGTATTTTGCAACAACATGTTATTATAATTAATGTATTGTTTTAGTGAATAATTAAGTATTTTTTAACGTCTGTTTTTAATATTGTTTTTATTCAATAAAAACTTAATACTTTTATTATTGCGTATAAATACAAGCATTTACGAAGTTTTACATCACGTATAGACTGGAGGTTTCAAGACCGCTTGCCGTGCATATATTATTGGAGGTTCAAATCCCAGGCACAACATGTGCATCGTCATGAATTGTACTTTTTTTAAGGCTTTGACTGCTAGACAACAGATGCTATTGAAAAACTATAGTTAGCGGTCACCGGTGACCGCGGTGGCAATCAATGTGTTAATATACCTACAGTATTATTCTATTTTTTTATAGTATTACTAGCTGACCCGACAGACTTCGTTCTGTCAAAAGCTATAGTATAAACTCCACTACACTACTCTACCCTACCCTACCCTACCTACCCTACCTACCTACCTACCTACCTACCTACCTACCCTACCTACCTACCTACCTACCTACCTACCTACCTACCTACCTACCTACCTACCCTACCCTACCCTACCTACCTACCTACCTACCTACCTACCTACCCTACCCTACGCTACCCTACCCTACCTACCTACCTACCCTACCCTACCCTACCTACCTACCCTACCCTACCCTACCCTACCTACCTACCTACCTACCCTACCCTACCCTACCCTACCCTACCCTACCCTATCTACCTACCTACCTACCCTACCCTTCTCTACCCTACCCTAATTTTTCGTAAAAACCATAAAAAAAAAAAAACTTAAAAACCATGCTTGGACTTCAACGAACATTAAAAAAAAAAGAATTGGTTAAATTGGTCCAGGCGTTGTTGAGTTATGCGCTTACCAACACATTTTGCGATTCATTTTTATATTATAGATTTATAAAAACTTTAAAAGTCAAGAAATATAAAATACTTTAATAATATTTTCATAAAAAATATAAAAATTAAGAAATATAAAATACTTGAATAATATTTATTATTTCTAGTATTTATCAAAACTTTGATCTTATTTTACTACAAAGATTTATATTTTACAATTATGATTTGATAATGACGCTGTGTGTACCTATTCAATATTAATTTCTGCCGCTCTCACAGCGATTAGGTAATTAAAATAGAAATCTTCTAGATTACTCATTAAATTAAGAAAATAAATCTCTTCTTCTTCGTCATCTGTCAATGATAGGATCGCGACCACATACGACGCGTCTCCAAGTTGTGGTATTCTGCAGTGTAGAACGCTCGGTAAATGCTGCTTCCAACAGCCTTCTTGATCGCGTCTGACCATCTTGCCCTAGCTCTGCGTTGAGCGCGTTATGAAATATAACAGGTTGGTACAGTCAGTTAACACAATTAGCTGACCCCCCCCCCTGCATAAATAGTTGAGATTTTTAGAATACGGATCGATAGAATTTTATAATTCTTAATTTAATTTAAATGTCTATACGAAATCTACCCAAAACTAGAAAAAAAAAATGAAAATCGTACGATTTGTTAGTAAAAAACCTCAACCATTTGAGCAAAGGGGGGTCAGCTAATTGTGGTAACTGACTGTAATAGATAAGGCCTACAAGGAGCAAATCCAGGTACTGCGTAAAATGCGTTAACTCAACAAATTAAAAAAAAAAATCTGCGGCTCAAGTATAAAAATATTTCTATTTCACAACTACATTAGCAACACCATTCATATCTACAAAATGTCCAAACCCTTTTAGATCCTTACACAGATATATATGTACATATAAATAATATTGAATGTGTCTGTTTGTAATATCAAAATAACAGTGAAAAAATTAAAAGTGGAGACGACAGTACAACAATAAATTGAACTGCGTATATCTAATGCCGTTCCCAGTCTGCATACAAAAATACAACCAAATATATCCAATAGTTATCCAATAGCTAGTCAAAGATTGGCAAAACCCATAGTCAGCCATCACTGCTATTTAGTTTGTTTGAAAAGTAGTTTTTTTATTTTATTTATTTCGATGTTAAAGTCAAATTCAAAGTCAAATCATTTATTTCAAATAGATACACGCAGGCACTTTTGAACGTCAAAAATTACAAAAATAGTCACTTGATTCTAGTTGCCCCTTCCAAAAGATTATGTATGGAGAAGAATGGGCAAGAAACTCCATAACTACTCTTTTAAAATGTTAACGATAGTTTGTATACATTAATTAATAATTATAGGTGAAGACGGTGAACCTAGAATATAATTACTATACCAAAATAGGTAAAAAGAATGAAAAGTGAAATAATGACAGACAAATGAATAAATGCGACAGATACATGGTGCTCACATATTTACAAACATTGTATATGATTTTCCAAAAAAAAAACATATAATAAGTGAGTGTGTGAGTTGAAGTACATTAATGACGGAAAATAAAATTAATATCATAAAAATTATACAATTAAATTAGCAACCAGTTTGAATTCACCTATGCATTAGTATTGCCATTATTTTAATTTATTGTTGTATTGTTGTCTCCACATTGTTTATCGTTACTTATAACAAAAAACTATTTTTTAAATTGTCTGTTTGTCTGACTGTCTCTTATCTGTTTTGACGGAACTTTCACTAGCAGAAACCTGATGTTATAAGCAGTAACGTAGGCTACTTTTATTATTTTACAAAAAGCCACGCGGGCTAAGCCGCAGGCATTACCTAGTTCACAATAAAACCCATTTAGAGAGGAATATCAATAAAAACTTTCACGTACATACGCGCCCTCATATCATAGAAGGGGAGCACTAATACAAAACGACATCAAGGGTGGCAAGCCGATCATCTCCCTACAGAATTCGACTAGCATATATCGCTACATACATCCACAAACATATCTTGAACCCTACTTATCAAAACAGATACAAGAAAGGCAGATCTAAAGTTTTTGGTCACCTACCCCATCTTAGATTCAGTGAATATTATATTACTTATTGGAATAAGTAAGAATCACGAATGTAGATTTTTGGCGAATACGTTTATGCTTTCAATATGGTTTTAGGGGACTTAGAGAGTATCTACGTAGTATTTCAGTGAAAGGAATAGCCGAGATTTCGTAAATATTTCTATTGGTAATATTTGTATCAAGTGTAGGGATTTCTTTTTGTTTTGAGAACACTTTATTCTTCATAGACTGAATGGTATATCTCTGTGTAGCTCCTCGCAGAAATCTAGTTGGTTTTAAGGCAACGAAAACCGAATTAAAAAAAAAAAATCACGTCTATACGAGTAGTGTCAATGATTTGGAAAAAATATAAGTTAAATTAGAGCATTTTCTTAATAACTTAGTATATGAATATTTTAGATTATGTTTATATTATATAGTGAAATTAATTTGTAAAGTTATATCTAACGCGGATAAAAAAAAAACTGAGAATCACTCAAAATCTATCAACCGTATTTTTCTGAAACCTTTACCTTTTTAAAGATAATTTAACTATTGATCTTTTAGTATACGTGTTTAATTAAAATACCTTTTTTATGTATAACTAGCAGCCCGTCCCGGCTTCGCACGGGGTAGACAATAATTTATTTTTGGAAATTTGGATATAAAACACTTTTTTTCACAAATATTTTTATTTATTAAAAAAAAATTATTAGACATTATGATGTTCTTCAATATTGTTGTACATTATTTTGTTCTATCGCTAATAGTTTCGGCAGCGCATTCGACGAAAGACATTTTAAGACTCATTTTTCTACACCTTCGGTTACATTGTTCAAATTTTACCAAGGATCCCTAATTTTTTTCAAAATGAAATGTAGCCTATGTCAAATTGGAAGAATGTAGCATTCTATTGGTGAAAGAATTTTTTAAATCGGCCCAGTACTTTTTGAGCCTATTCATTACAAACATACAAACATACAAAAATAGGTACAAATCTTTCCTCTTTATAATATTAGTGTAGATAAATTAATAATGCGTCTTATTTGGGACAGTGCTCCTAATTTTCCTCTTTTCATACTTCGGTTCACATCGCTAACTATAGAGCTAAGCTACGCTAATGAGGTGAGCAAATAGCATCGCTGGCATCGTCGGATATTTCGTTCGCATCGTTTGTATCGCTGACGTAGCTTATCTCTCGCTCGTTCGCTCGCTCGCTAGCGTGCGGTGTGGCATGCGCTATAAGTTGGCTTATCCTCTTGTTCTCTGAGTGAATTCGAATTTGAAGTAATGCATTGTTCGTCATCATCATAATCATTTCAGCCGGAAGACGTCCACTGCTGGACATAGGCCTCCCCCAATTGTGGGGGTTTGCCATAATCGCCACGCTTGACAGGCGGGTTGGCGATCGCAGTATGGTGTTAAAAATGCATAGAGAACGCTCATTGTTCGTAATTTGTTATAATTACATAGACTGAAGTTAATATCGATTAAGTTAAGATAGGCGCGTTTATTGCATTGGGTTTTCCTGTAATATTAGATGTCAGAAAATAAATCATTAAATAATTCTTACCCAAGAAAATTCTATTACTCGAGATTTAGAAAAGGCGTTAGAACCTAATCAAGTGCTACTGCTAATACTCCCTAGAATAAAACTTCTAACGACAACTGCTCAAAAAACCCTTCAATTTGTATTCGGCCCAACAACAATACCTCTATTTATAGCCAACACGACACGGTCAAACCATCAAAAGTCCAATCTAAAATCTTTTAGCCCGCTATCTAGATTTTTCCATCAAAAAAGACCGGGAGCCGTAGATTGTGGCATACAATCTATGTATAAAAGCGAGTCGTGTCGCGTCATTCATCACTCAGATCGCAATATGACATGTATTCGGGCGTCGGGCACAAAAACTTGCGAACGTTTCTGTACGCTTTGCCAGACGTTGGTTCCTCTTTTCTTTTAACTGTTATGTGTTTTTTGTTAAAGGTTTTCTTTGTCACTTTCTTCTTTTTTAGGGTTCCAGACGCCCGAATGAAAAACTATAATCCTTATACTATAGGATCCCTCGTGTGTCTATCTGTCTATCTACCAAAGCCATTTTGCTCCGAATCGAATGGAGCTAAAGTTTAAAGGTAACACATATGTAATTCTGAATTTCTATAACCCAAACACGGACGTGTAATTTTAATACGTGAATTTTGAATATAAGGGTCACTTTTCATAGGCCAATAAGAACATTTAAAAAAAATTACATAACAAATGAAAGGGCTCACTGTGAGGGTCAACATTGTTTTAAAATATAATTAAATTTAAATAGTTTGTAAAACTATTTAAGAAAATAGATGAAAATCCCTAAGATTTAAAGTATTTATTTTTAAATGTACCTACTTATTCAATAATATGCCTACCAACTTAATAACAATTTATAATAACCTAAACGAAATAAAACTAACAACAAAATAAACCATAACATGGCGTCAAAAAAATCCTTCGAATCGCTGTCGATTTGTAATGTACCCAAGAGACTGGCGGCATTGCCACGTTGTATGGCAATGCTTGGCTTCTGGCCAAGGTAAAAGCCAGCTCTTGGGTCACGGGAAGTGTCAACCAGCCCTTTGAAGATTTCACTGAACAAAAAAAAATAAAAAATTTATAAATAATTAATAATTATAATTTAATTACAAATATTTTTTTTAAATTAATTTATTATTTAACTATTTTTAGTATTTTTTTCACAATTATATATATTTAGTTATAGATTACAGGAAAACCTATAAAACGTTCCCTATAAACCTATAAAAATAAAAACTCCTACAAACAATCGTGACACGCGACGCGAAGTCAAAGTCAAAGTCAAATCATTTATTTCAAATAGGTACGAAGATGCACTTTTGAACGTCAAAAATTACATGAATAGTTAATTGATTCTAGTTGCGCCTTCCAAAATGTAGTTATGTATGGAGAAGAATGGGCAAGAAACTCCATACTTACTCTTTTAAAATGTTAACAATAGTTTGTATACATTAATTCATATTTATAGGTGAAGACTATGTACCTAGAATAAAAAAATAAAAAATATAAAAAAAATAATCAAAGTTACTTACCACAATTGGTAAAAAGAATGAAAAGTGAAGTAATAACAGAAAAATTAATAAATGCGATAGGTACATGGTGCTCACATATTTACAACCATTGTATATGATTTCCCAAAAAAAAAAAAACGACACAAAGACACCGCTCGTCGCGCTACACGCTGTGGTGTGGTGTGGTGTGGCGGTGCCTATTTTTCGCGTCGCGTGTCGCTCCTGTTTCATCATCATCATCATTTCAGCCAAAAGACGTCCACTGCTGAACATATGCCTCCTCCAATTCTGGGGGTTGGCCATAGTCGCCACGCTTGGCAGGCGAGTTGGCGATCGCAGTATGGTGTTAAAATGCATAGAGAACGCTGCTGCCCATTCTCTAGTAAGTCCCTTAGTCGCCTTTTACGACACCCACGGGAGGAAATGGGGTGGTGCTATTCTTTACGTCCGGCATCACACGGAACCTGTTTGTATGAGCCGCGCCTATTGCGCCTGTTTGCATGCTAAATCTCTTAATTTACAGCGAACAAACTTACATTTGCAGTTGGAATGTTGAGAATATTATGTTTTTCAACTACCTACAATGTTATGTATGTTGTTGTTTTAAACATGTTTATTTCTATAATAACGGTTTCTTTAGCAAGAACTGTAAGGACAGTATTCAAACCTGTCCTACTTCATACGTAAATAACTCATTCAAGTTCCCTCCCATTTCTTTTTTACCAACTTCCATGAAAGGACCTTTCACAAAGATCTTAAATTTCTCCGGAAAACGAAATTCGCGCAAAATCTAAACATTCTTTCAGCGATAAGCAAAAACGCAAGCAAATAAAAAATAAAAGGGAAAATGCGAAACGAAAAGGAAACATTTTGCTCCAGGACCCTTAAAGTACGTACAATCCTGGATTCCGGTTGTTTCATAATAAATCCCTTGGCACATGCTGCCTCATGCGTATGATAGATCGACATAATATGACGACAAGAAAACGCATTTGTTAGGCCAATGTTTCAAGTGCCTACCAACATTGGAAAAAGTATATCTCGATCATTTTCAATTTTGTATTGTGTAGATATGCTATCAAACCTAAATTAAAATGATAGTATCAGAATTGGGTGATTTGATCTATTGGCTTATACTCGATACTCAATCAACATTAATATTTATATCACCTATAAAACAATTTTACTAATAGCTATTGATCATTTGTCACTATTAATTAGGCAGTCCCTATTCACAAAATGAAACGTCGTAATTCGATCCAACCTTGACGTTAAAGTTATTAGGATTAACCCAAGTCGAGCCAACATCAAACTGTGGTGGCAAATGTTGGCCAGTGTTTGCCTTTTTAGGGTTCCGTAGCCAAATGGCAAAAAACTGAACCCTTATGGATTCGTCATGTCTGTCTGTCTGACCGTCCGTATGTCACAGCCACTTTTTTCCGAAACTATAAGAACTATACTGTTGAAACTTGGTCAGTAGATCTATTCTGTGAACCGCATTAAGATTTTCACACAAAAAATAGAAGAAAAAAGAACAATACATTTTGGGGGTCCCCATACTTAGAACTGAAACTGATATTGAGGTTTCTAATATCATTTTTTTCTAAACTGAATAGTTTGCGGGAGAGATACTTCCAAAGTGGTAAAATGTGTGTCGGCCCCTGTAACTTCTAAAATAAGAGAATGATAAAACTAAAAAAAATATATGATGTACAGTAAACTTCCACCGAAAATTGGTTTGAACGAGATCTGGTAAGTCGTTTTTTTTTAATATGTTATAAATCATAAACCGCAATTTACCTTTCATTCATTATAGATACGGAACCCTTCGCGCGCAAGTCCGACTCGCACTTGGCCGGTTTTTTCTTTTTCATAGGTTTCTAAAGAATTCGGGTCGAGAAAATGTACTGTATTCATGACGTTTACAGTCTGTTACACTCTGATAAATAACAAGCTGAATTCTGAAAAGCGTATCCTCTAAGAGACAGATCCACCTACATTGATAGATTTATTAAATTATGAAAATCTTCTTCTTCTTCTTCGTAGCAATCTTATCAGAGCGGTCGTGGTCTTCATGTAGTTTTTTATCCAGGGGTCAGCCCCTGGATAAAAAACCTAACGATTTCTCGCCATCTACTCCGATTTTAGTGTCTTTAGTGCAAGGGATCGTCACGCCCCGAGACGTGTCCGAAGTATTTTAGGATGCGCGTTTGGAATAGAAAAGATAGACGGTTTTTGATACCGAGTTCTCGGTGTATAGAGAGAGTTTTTGGTGCCAAACTCGAAATTATGAAATAGTTTATATATTTTTACATTTTAAATTAGATTCTTCATTTATATTACTTTCATCTAAATTCCGATTATATACTTCAATAAATTACGGGTGCGCTACGAACCAAGTTTGTATATTTGTCCAAAAAGGTGTTACGTACCTATTTGAACTATACTTAATCTAATGGTTGATGATGATGATGATGATGGGGCTCCCTTTTCCGCACTTGGACTCTCATTTGGTCCGTTGTGCGTGGGGATTCTGGCTAACAGAGCTAGCCTAGCTCCGCCCAAAAGCACAGAAGCTTCCTGGGAGCTTCACAGGCTTCACGGAGTGACCTCACTGTGCCGAGGATTTCTTTACGTTGTGGAGCCACGGCCTCGCATTCCAAGATGAAGTGGGCAGCTGATTCCTCGGCGTCAAGGCAGCCCCTGCAAAGGGGGCTGTCTGTGGCGCCCATGTTAAAAAGATGTTTGTTAAGGAGATTATGGCCCGTAATTGTACCTATTATTATTCTAAGGTTACTTAGGCTGAGAAGTTTATTGGTTAATCGCGGGTGTACCATTGGTAAAGCCAACTTTGACACAATCTAATGGTTTCATCGACACGTAACGTGCGCTTTTATAATTTCTAATGAGGCGATTGTACATCAATTTGTAGATACAATACGTTCATCTGGTTCTTAACTGGTAAATTTCCGTTCACGATAACGTTAATAGAACGTGTTCGTCTTTCCATACATTGGCTCTTTCATTGACTTTACTTCCGTAGTTAAGGGCCTATACTACCTCAAATGGCTTAGCATGATCCTCCGTTATGTCAAAAATACTGCAGCATTAATTTTGAAATAAATATATGGTAAAGTTGAGGATTAATGTTAAGTACTATGTTAGCCGAAAACACGATTCCATAAAATTTTCTCGATAGAAAAAAAAATCCAAAGTTACCTCCAAACCGAACTTTAAACTGCTGGTATTCAAAAAATACTTTAAGTTAGATAATGAAACTTTGCATATTAACTGAACTAACTATAAAGCAGGTCTTATGTTATTTAGTTTTTTTAAATGACCATTATTTTCACCGTAAAACGAAATTACCTAAACTATCGGCGCCTTGGAGCCTTTTCCCTGCCGCCCTGTCTCGCTTGCTCGCGTGACCGGTAGCAATAGTGTGCGAGCGAGATACAGAGTGAGGTGGGGCTGAGGTAGTATAGATTCTTAATGACTAATTTTGAGTCGTTATCAAAATGAACCTACCTTTAAAACGCTCAGCACATTTCTCTTACAAAAACACGAATGTTTTAAAAAATCTAGCTAAAAACATAGATATAATAACGGATGAATTTGTTTCATATTTTTTAACATATCGATGGCTTATCCCTTTGACACGCAACGTTCATATCCCATTGTTCTAAATTGATGGACGATAGATATTGGCATAACAAAAGGTAATGGAGCAATTTTTATAACAAAGCCGCTTTAGAATATTGGACCGACATTGGCTTGGTATTTCATGCAAAAGAAAAAAAAGATATGAAACAAGTGCAAGTCGGACTTGCACACGAAGAGTTCCTTACTACCGTAAAATATTGAACACCATTCGTACATTATAAATTTGTACATATCTATTCAAACACGAAATATTTTAAGAGATACACCTATAGGTGGTAAAGAAGCCATGGAAACGATTTTTTTTTCTGTGTATAGTCAATCTGCCTAGCCTTTTCCCAACTATGTTGGGATCGGCTTCCAGTCTTAACCGGATGCAATTGAATACCAGTATTTTACATGGAGCGACTGCCTATCTGACCTCCACAACCCAGTTACTGGGTAACACGATACCCCTTGCAAAGACTGGTTGTCAGACTTTTTTTTTTTTGTTTTCTGACGACCCGTAACGACTGTCAAAGATCCGCGAATGACAGCCGGGACCAACGGCTTAACGTGTTTTCCGAGGCACGGAGGAGTCTTGGTATGTAAAGATGGTCACCCATCCACGGACCAACCCCGGCAAGCGTAGCTTAACCTGATGGATCGACCCGTGCGGCTGTTATTACTTAGCCACGAGCTCCTCTCTGAGTATAGTTAAAAAAAAAAAACTTGATATGATGATTAATTATCAAAATTCACCGCGCTCGTGTCGCCACCGTCGCCGCATCCGGGCGGTCATTCATAGAATAAGTAAGATTTTGGAAAGTGCAACTCCTTTGCAAAATGTCTCAAGCAATTTTAAAATTATAATAATTATGTAAAAAAATAAAACAGAAAAAAAAAACTCGTTAATATGGCTTTTTTACCACCTATGAATGTGCCTCTTAAAATATTTCGTGTATGAATAGACACACCTTATATAATCAAAAATTCGATGACATATATTGTGACATCTACCAACCCGCACTGGGCCCGCGTAGTGGAATACGGCCCATTCCCTCTCATCGAAAGGAGGCCTGTATCCCAGCAGTGGGAACATTATAGGCTGTTTCTGCTGTACGCGAAAATATGCGTCACATCCACGCAAAACAGCCATCGCTCAGTATAATCACAATAAAAATATGGACAGTACAGAAACTACGAACAAACGTTCGAAACGGCACACTCACGCAGACACGCACATCTGCAAGACACCGTAGCGTGCATGGCGGTGCTCTCAGTCGCGGGTGCCGTGTAGAGTGTGATCATGAAAACTTCCTACTGGTCTTGAAAGGTAAGTATTATTTATTGTTATAAATATATAATTAATACAGAAAATTATGGCCCGTGTAATCGATCATAAGAAATACGTGAATTTATTTGTTAACCCAAGATGGCGGCTTCGAAAATTTTCAAATTTTTCGTCATGGGTGTCGTTTTCATGGTTTTTGAGGGTGCTAAAGCCGATAGTGAGGTCAAAATGAAAATTAAATACCCTCGAAAACCATGAAAATAACACCCATGATAAAAAAATATATATAGTCGCCATCTTGGATTTTCATTTTGACCTCAATATCGGCTCTAGCACCCTCAAAAACCATGAAAACGCGTTGCAGGATTCCTGTGACGTCAGGTCTTTGATGCGTAGTTCGCATGTGGCGTTGTAGATGCCACCACATCACTCCCCTTCGGAGACCGGAGGTAAATAGTGGGCTGAGTCAGTGCATATTATCATACTTGCCAGGCCAGTTGTCGTTCCAGTGAGTCGGAACAGGGTACTGCGTAGTTTCCGATGAGTTGGAATGGTATGCGGAGTTTCCTCAGTGAATCGGATGTGGTACACCAATGGGTTGAGGCTAACTACTAGCGTCGACAAGGAAAGCTATTAAAGGCTCTTCTTGTGGACCGACATAGAGTGCAGCTGATGAGGCTGAGGGTGATGACCAGGTATGCACATCCGCTGCATGCTGGTGGTCAGGATACCCGTGGAAGCCGTGGGTGCTGGCTGGCTTTGTAACTCGTCGCTCGAAAGCTTGAGAAAATGATTATGACGTCACGCTGAACTAGCTACTCGAAGGCTGCGCTAATGTCCATGTTCGGGGTCACCAGCATTAGAGGTATGAGGAACAGGGTGTAAAGTTCACTCATACATATATACTATTGAAAAGGGAGGATCCTCCGACCAGACGGGTGTTGTGTCTTGTGGGCAACTGCCACTGCAACTGAAGTAGTCACCTATGTATCGATTCTTAGAGGTATCTAATATGTCTATAGTGAGTACTATCTTATTTCTCTTAAGTAGCTCCATTAAAATTTGATGAGTTCTGGAGTTGTTGATTTATATAAACAGGAAGGCATCTTCAAATAATCAAAATCTACAACAAAACCTGTCTTCCAAATACAAATACAACATAATCTTACCTAAATCAAAACAATTGTTAGATATAAATCGTGTTTAATGCTTCACAATTGTCTTAGATCAAGACGGATCGCTTTGTCGCCCAAATCTAGATTAACTATGTAGTGACGTTGAGTCAGTGGGTTCGGTTTCATTATTCCGTCTCCATTGTTTGCTCAGAATGCCCTTTATGGCGTTCATTTTTCTAAGTTAAAAGGGCCTTTAATAAGCGAATAAAAGAGTTTTGGTGAAGGTAATCAGTGATGAATGAAGTTGGAGCGAATGGTAATTATACGTAGGTGAATGAAAAATATTTTTACGCCAATGTAGGTTTTGTTTCTGTTAGTAGGAATGAAGTGTTTTAATGTGATGTGTATGCTTTTATTTCACGGCACGTCAGCATCAATGACATCATCCGACGTGCTCTTGTCTTGTCATAGCTGGTTTAGAACCCAATGGTTTGGCAACGACGATGGGAAGAAAACGGATGGAATGACCATAATGCCTCGGAAGTAAGGTCGGCCTTTGGTGCGGGATGCAACATGTATCGACTCCCTTGCGCCATCCCATCATCCTAGCATGGCGGGCTCTGCTGGGGCGGCTGCTGCAGGTACGGAAAACCTCAAACGGTGCAAATATAACAACTTCATTTGGAGCTATATGTTTGAGCAGTTTGCAGTTGAAATACTAGGATCGTGGGGTCCGAGTGCCCACTTAGTATTTCGAGACATCGCCAAGCGGTTGGTTGACTCTTCACGTGACCAGAGGGCTGACCTGTTTCTTGCCCATAGAATCAGCATTGCCATACAACGTGGCAATGCTGCCAGCCTTTTGGGCACTTCTTCTGTTGACAGCGATGCAGACGATTTTTTTGATGCCCTTTGATTATTTCCGCTCACTGTTTTGTATATCGTACATATTATTATTATTGTTCTAAGACTATTAGCTTTTAAATTAAGTAAATATTAGGTATCCAATAAAATACTTACATAGTTTATGTGTGCTTCAATAGTTTGATATTTTTGATGGAATAAATTAAATGCATTTAGAGGTAGAAATGTATGGAGTATATTCACACCAATTAAACCGGGTGGCGATTTAGTCACCTGCATCCGTCGGGTTATTTCACTAATCTCCACTGACAATCTCCATTATGAGCTCTATGAGACTTTAATGGGGATTTGTGGACAAGAAGTTCACAAATCCCCATTAATCCGGCTTAAAATTAAAATACAAACAACATCCACAGGTACTAATATTATAAATGTGAAAATAACTCTATCTGTCTGTCTGTATGTATGTATGTTACGTTTTCACGCCTAAACCGCTGAACCGATCGTCATGAAATTTGGCAGAGAAGGACATAGGCTACTTTTTTTTACGCGATAACCGACATCATCGCGGGGGGAGCCGCGGGCAAAAGCTAGTATTATATAAAAATCACGAAATGTTTATTTCTTACGGAGGTAAGAACTCATTGATATTTTTTTTTTATAATCAAACAAATTAAAGAAACAGCTAAATTATGAGACTATCTAAACTAACTTAACTTTACTATAAAATATAAAGTGATGTTTAAACGTCCAAAATTTAAAGTTAAACAGTCGCCAATCATTACTTAACTTTAAGCAACGCGCTCATCATCGCGCTCATAATGGGGATTGTCAGTGGGGATTAGTGGAATGACCCCGTGAAGGGGTTGATTTTACCTGTCATGCTGAACTACTTTCACTATGAAACTGATATCCGACTCGGGATAAAAAAAAAAATCCTATACTACAGTAGAGACAGACTATTTCGATAAGTACATCTGTTTTTTTTTTTTTTATGAATGTGATAATATATGATGTCCGTTTAGATTGAGGAGCCACTTCACGATTTTAAAAGGAAACTCACCCCCTTATTTAGTAGGTAAGCAGATAATTTTGTAGGCCAAATTCTGAAATTTGTAGTAAAATATATCCAAAGTTATATCAATGTAAAATTGGCTCCTCAATCCAAACGTGTGAATTGAGGTGCCACCTGTGACACGGAAAGTACTTAATGAATATTTTTGTCAATTTTGTGTCATTTCGTAGTACCTTGTGTATAGTGCCTACTAAAAATCGGAGTCCAGTACTGTTGATATTCAAGAATATATAATACTTTTAATGTGGCTCCTCAATCTGTACATAAGTGCGTGAATTTCCAAGAAAGTAATTGGGTAATTTATATGCCACTCTTAAAAACATTTAGTAGTAAGTGTGTTCGAATTTGTGGTACATAGAGAAAGTAGTAAAACTGAGTGAATTTAGTAAATAAACGCATTTTATTTGGCTCCTCAGTCCTGACGTTCTGCAAAATAAATAATTGATCGTATCTACCTGAGATCACAACGGAATCAATAACCAGAGACACTAACATTTAGTATAAATTTCTACTAAATACATATGTAAAAATCAACATTGTATATATTCGGTATCTGTAAAACAAATTACGTTTAGATATTCATTATGAATTCGCTATTAAGGGTGACCATGTTGTATGTGTACCTGGGACAAACGGTCAAACTAGGTAAGTGCAACTTCGTTAAGTTAGGGAAGCTACGGAAGATCTTCTCGTCCAAAATACCGCAGTGTCTCGAAAAAAAAGTCTTTGACCAGTGTATGTTGCCAGTTATGATTCACGGCACTGAGACGTGGCGTTTTACAATGGGCCTCATAATAAAGCTCAAGGTCACCCAAAGGTCAATGAAGAGGACTATGCTCGGAGTTTCTCTGCGAGATCGAGTTAAGAATGAGGGGGAACTTTGGGGGAGGTCTAGCAGTGGACGTCTTTCGGCTGAAATGATGATGATGATGTTAAATGAAACCAGGATGACTAGTTTTTGAAATTTAATTTTTAACAAATCGACACAGTAGGTAGGGTACAGAGATTATTCATATGTTTTAGGTATTTAGTAGTCAATTTCGACATAAGATAATAAATGAATTAATATTGGTTGGTCGGTGCTTTTACGAATTTCACAGTGAGAATCATAGTCGTCGTAACAAAACATCTCATCCTTCGTTGGGTAGTAACATTTATAGTGGCCCATGCCAGCGTCGCTAATTGCAAGGATAAATTCTATAACGCCTACTAATGTATATGATCTGCTTGAAATCATTATAGATTCTGGTACCTCGTTTACTCAGGCAAAGTATTATTGGGTTTTTCCAACAGGAATTTCGCAGTAGCAGCCCGGAGTCTGGATTTGTGCCCGGTTGATGGCAATAGGCTCGCCCCCTATTACATGGGACTTAAAACATAACTGGGTATACTACACTACTAAAACGAAATGTGGGTATACTACAGGTATAACTCTGCCCAACCCTTCGGGGAAACAGGGCGTGATATTATGTGTTATGTTATAAGTTTTTAAACTGTCATGGTCACTAATATTATTATTAACATAAGCGGGATATTTACCATGTTTATTCATTGTTATGAGTTCCCGATATTGCGCTGTTGCAAGCACCATGATCACGGATAAACTGAAGTCACTACGGGTGGGTGTTTAAAAACCGAAGAAGTGCCGAAAAAAGTTCGCGAGCGGACACAGTGAGTTTCGTGTGTCGGGAACAGAATCGAGTTACGTGTGACAGTGGTAGCGGTACTGAGTGCAAAAAACGAACAAGAAAGAGGGTAGACCGTTTTGTCTGCTCATAAACACCCACCCGCAGTGACTTCAGTTTATCCGTGATCATGGTGCTTGCAACAGCGCCGAAATATCGGGAACTCATAACAATGAATAAACATGGTAAATATCCCGCTTATGTTAATAATAATGTGTTATGTTGTTTCTATAAGCCACGAAATGAAGATTTTATTTTTAAATAATGTATTCATGGTCACACTTCAAAACGATTTCATATAAAATTAAAGAATAGCTAATAACTTCGTAGATATGTACTTTTTTATGGCAGTAATTATACGTCCATTTAGTAGAAATTTATACAAAATATTGGTGTTTTTTGTTCCAAATTCCGTCACAAGTATTAGAAGTTTAGAGGCAAATTTATTTACCGAAGCATCTCAATTGAGGAGCCACATTAAATGTGTTATATCTCCCAATTCATTCATTTTTTATTACCGACTCTTATCCTACAAATCTAATATACTTACTACTAAATGATGAATAAATTGCGCATTAATTGAACTACTGCTTCTTTGAAAAATTACAAGTCCTATGTGTATGGTCTGAGGAGCCAGATATAATGTATGGTAACTTTTTTAATTTTAATACTACCGAGCTCAGATTTTGTCTAATAACTACTCTCAAATGCTACTAAATCATACCAAATTATGATAAATATTCATCCATGATGTTCCTAGTTCTGACGTGGCTACCCAATCCAAACATTTAGATTGAGGTGCCACCTTTATGTTCATATAAGTTTTGAAGTATTATACTACAAAATCGAGGATCGAACCTACAACATTTTTAAACTTACTACTAAATAAGTATTTAATTTAATTAAGATACGAAATGTGGCACCTCAATCCTTACGGACATAATATATGAGCATAATATAGCTAAATGGGTCGCTTTACAGCAGCCCATGTACAATTAGCTTCGCTTTGTATGAAAATGTAGGCAGAATCGTTCACTGCTACCTTACGACCACGCTACGCACGAATGCATGGCTTTCAAACAAATGAACCGTGGCGTAACAAACCTCTCCATGCCCATCCTACGAAGAAATAGTGAACAGTTGACTTAATTATTACGTACTAGCTTTTGCCTGCGGCTCCGCCCGCGTGGCTGTCGGTTATCGCGTAAAAAAGTAGCCTATGTCCTTCTACATATCCCAAGCTATATTTCTGCCGAATTTCATGACGATCGGTTCAGCGGTTTAGGCGTGAAAACGTAACATACAGACAGACAGACAGAGTTACTTTCACATTTATAATATTAGTATGGTTATATTAAAATATACTTTCATATTTAATTGAATTTGGTTAAATGGTGAATCTGGGCCAATGTCAAGTTCAAGGTGAATCTCTTGAGTTCTGGCCAGCCGAATCTTCATCGCCACATGCGAACTATGCATCACACTGGCTGAAAAACTGAGCCGTTTTTCATAATTTCTTCTCAGTCACGAGATAATAAGTTTTTATCAACTATATCGGTAAGTGTTTTTGTTGTTTTTTAAATTTCATATTGAGACACTGATTGAGCCGTTTTTCATAATTCCTCCTCAGGCACGAGATAATATGTGTTTAAAAGAGTGGGGCTAATGGGCCGGTGACAACCCTCTTAAGCTATACATCAGAATTATTGTCACAAGTCATGACAGAAATAAATATAATCATTACAAAGTAAAATCGTCCTACACAACATTGTTATTTATATACTGCAATAACACAAAAGGTGTGAATTGCGAAAATATAATTCCATCAGTGTTGAAATTTATTACCGCAAAGAGAGATAACATTGAAATATAAATTCTCATATATTTTGCCCGTATTTTTTTTTTTCAGTTGGAATTCGGTCACACGTGTCATAAATAAGATGAACAATTGTTGAAATATCTCCGATTACGGCAATGCTTGTGGAAATATGAAATAAGAAAATGTCGGAGAACGGAAGGTTTCTCTCGTTATCCATCAGCCATATTTTAACTACTGTGGGCATAAACTGTGGGTAGTGTTAGTTATTGCGCAATAGCAAAACCGTTATTAGAATTAAAAGTCATTTACCCAACCCAGACTGATATTCAGCACCAACTTCAAAATTTACATTAGACAGTTCCCCCAAAACGCCCTGCCCTTCACCACTTCCTAGTGCTTTAGCTGGGAAGAAGAAGCGGTGGAACAAACTCCCCAGCAGCACATCTGTCTGTTCAGTTAGAAGAACTTGATTCTATACAGTATGCAAAATAATTAATGTTGGTACACGACACAACTATATCGAACGCGCAGCAATTCCTAGACGTCTTCACTGCTTGACCACCACCGATGAACTCCACTTGTCGAATGTGCGGCGATCACTCGTCGCCGGTCGAACGTTATGTTGTACTCCGTCATGCGCCGCTAAACAGCACTGGTGATGGCGTCCCGATTAGTCAAGACTCGTTGGCGCGAACTCCAAGAACTCCATCGAGCGCGACTAGATGGCGCTGGCGTACCGGATACAACTTGTCTCCGACAAAAATGTATGTTCTTAATTCAGTTGTGTCCCAGCAGTGGTAACAGCCGTGAGCCCGTGACTTACGAGTTGTAGTATGTCGTAGGTTCGAACCCCAGCAGGCACTTTTATTTGTATAAATTATTTCTGTGGCTTGGTGCTTCAAGGGCCAAACTACGTTTTGTGAGAAATTTGATTTAACTGCCAAATAAAGGCTCCTACAAACAGGTGCGACACACGACGCGACACGTAGGCACCACGAATTGTGCAACGAGCGGTGCCTTTGTGTCGCGTCGCGTGTCGCGCCTGTTTGTAGGAGCCTTTATTATTAATAACTAGCTTCTGCCCGCGACTTCGTCCGCTTGAAATTTCAGCCCCCGAATCATCGCGTCGCATCCCGTCACCCGCCCTCGCTATAACTTCGTTTTTGCTTAGCGTTCTTTCTAACTTTTCTTATTTTTGCTCGGCTCCTAAGGGTCGTAGCTTGATATGTTATATAGCCTATAGCCTTCCTCGATAAATGGGGTATCAACACTTAAATAATTTTTCAATTCCAACCAGTAGTTCCTGAGATAAGCGTGTTCAAACAAACAAACAAACTCTTCAGCTTTATAATATTAGTATAGATTTCTGTGGCTTGGTGTTTCAAGGGCCAAACTACGTTTTATGAGAAATTAGATTTAACTACCAAATTAAGGCTCCTACAAACAGGCGCGACATGCGACGCGACACATAGGCACCACGAATTCCGCAACGAGCGGTGACTTTGCGTCGCGTCGCATGTCGCGCCTGTTTTGTAGGAGCCTTTATTATTAATATGACAATCTTCCGGGCTCTGGGATTGTTCTGATAGTCGTGGAATACCTCTCCAGTCCTCAAGCACCTCAGGATATGTTGCCCTCTTGTTGCTACGACACTAAGTGCTAGCGACCATTTCCGGGGGCCCATTAATGAGTGTGCAAGTCACCCCTGCCATTTTATCCATGTACAATAAAACATTGATCAGGCAAGGGCCATAGTCCTTCCATAGTTTTAGGTAACCAGGCCATTTTAACCACCCAAACCCATAGTCCAATATCTTTGTTTCCATATTCTACAATAGTCCTACACCAACCGGGGGTTGTCTTTGGGTGCACTTGCCTAGTGCGTACAGGGATAATCGTCGGTTGGTGCCACATTTAATTGAAAGCGTCTAACGGGCCTCTGCGAGTTGGCTTCGGCCCTTCGTACGCCTTACAAAGGTCCGGAACGCGAGGGTTCCGAGATATGTAAAATTGGTAGGTACATACATAAAATTGATCGATAAGATAATATTAGAATGTTGCTCCAAATTAATAAATTAAAAAAAAAAATGATATAAGTATTTACCTTTGTGTACTAAAAGGGTGTTCCTAAGTGCAACGAGGATCTCTCAAAGATGCCTACTGTGTTAAACAGGCCAATGTGGTGTGTGCTTTCATACTGCTACATAAAAATGATTACGTTTTAAAAGGGCTGAATTAAAAAAAAAAACACTACGCTACGCTTTTAATCGAGTCGGAACTAAAACGATCAAAGTTAAACTTACTTATGTCTTTTTAATTTTATACATATTTTGGAACTAACATAGAGTTATTGTTAGTGCTAAAATGCCTACCAAATACTTTAGCAAATATTTCCAAAAATACCAATTTTTTTGCGCCAAAAACCGACTAATTAAAACTCGTACACTTTTTATTTTTTATTTTACCCCCCAAAAGTGACCCCCAGAATTCTTTTATTTACGTTACAAGTCCGCATTTGGGTCATAAAAGTTCATAAATGTGTACTAAATTTCAACTTAATCGGCCCAGTAGATTCGGAGCAAATTGGCTGTGACAGACGGACAAACAGACACAAGAAGGATCCTATATGGGTTGTTTTTTTTTTTTTTTTCATTTTGAGGTACGGAACCCTAAGAAACCGTACCTATTAGGTTGACGAAATGAAGTTGCTATGCGAGACCCGCACGCACACACACAATCGTATATAACAGAAAGAGCCAGAGAGAGAGAGAGAGTCGCATGGAGGGGGCATAATGCTTTTTCCTTACGTGACGATTTCTACCAGTCAACTATTACTGCAGTAACTTCGTTCCAAAACAAGAAATCTTACTTGACGTAACTCGTCCGCGGCGGACGGCTAAACAAGCGTGCGCTGTTGTCACACCGCATTCAATCCGACCTAGCAACAGCGGAAGCCCGCGCGCTGGCTCTGGCTAATAACGGAACAGCGTGATCGTCAGTCATCCGCGCTCCGCGCCACGCGTCGAACGGACGCTCCGCGTGCTTCTCTCCCCCAATCGGTACTGCAACGGACTCCGACGCGGTTCAAACCCGCCATGATGTTATTCCGACATATAGAAACTGAAGTAGTAATAAATGAAGTACGATCGCGCGAATGCATATGGAATCCTAGAAATGTGTACTACAAAAATAAAAATGACAAATACAAGGCGTGGGAAGAAGTTTCTGTAGCGGTTTTACCCAAATACACGACAAGTTCCCAAGATGACAAGAGACGAATCGGTGAGTTTAGTAGGTTACATAATAATTAGTAGTACTTTAACTACATGCATCGGTATTACATTTACACTGCGTAATAATGATAACAGCAAAGCGCAGCTGATTGGCGTACTCTAGCCAGCTGCGCCGCCGCGCACTTTGCATCTCGCTCACACCCTGCACCGTGCGAGCGAGAGATTGATATGCCTTGTGGATTGTATTGTCTCCTACCTGTTTGTGGCGCGAGGTGCGCTCCGAGTCGCAGAATAAATAGAATAATGAATGAATGAAATAGTGTGATAACATTATTTAATTTTTGTTTTTGCTATTTTTATTATTTCATTTCAACCATAAAATTATAATCATTAAAAATTCATAGGATTTGTACCTCCTTGTGTTTTTGGCCCCCGTCCGGATTTTGTCGGTCTTGTCATCAGTCCGGACTTTTAGACTAAGGGCATGTTTTTAGGGTTCCGTACCTCAAAAGGAAAATACGGAACCCATATAGGTTCACCCGTGTGTCTGTCTGTCTGTCACAGCCATTTTGATCCGAATCTACTGGGCCGATTAAAGGCTCCTACAAACAGGCGCGACACGCGACACGACTCAAACACACCGCGTGTCGCGCGACGCGCAGTACCTTTGTATCGCGTCGCGTGTTTTGCCTGTTAGTAGGAGCCTTAACTTTAAATTTGGTACACATATGAACTTCTGTGACCCAAATACGGACGTGTATATACGGACGGAAATATATGAATTTTTAATATGGGGGTCACTTTTGGGCGGCAAACTAGAAAATTTAAAATAAAAGTCTTGCAAACTATACCATGTGACATATTTATCAAATAAAAGGGCTTATTGTAAGGATTTCAAATATATATTTTTAAATAATATTGAAAAAAATATATACTTACTTAAAAATAGATGAAAATTGACCATTATCCCATTATTTACCCTTATCTCCGAAACTACTGAGCCAATTTTTTTATTTTTTTTTAATAAGAGAACAGAAAATAGTTCTTTACATAGAAGATTAAAGGAAAACCACATAGCCACATGATAAATCTCTGAATATTGTGCGTACAAACTTACATTTGCAGTTGGAACTTGTTTTTCAACTACAATGTTAATTTTATTCTTGGGATAAATTCATCCCACTACGGAATCCTTCATTGTGTGTGGTCCAACACGCACTTGGCCGGTTTTTTTAAGTAATTGAATATTTGAAAAAGAACGATTAAAATTAAAACTTCCCGATTTTTGTCAAGATTTTTCAAATTAACCCTACCTATCCAATTGCACATATACAACGTGTTTTTTTTTTTATATCCCATAAATCTAGGGTTATATTCTATGAGTAAAAATAATACTAAAAGTCCTAGATTATGTGGTCCAAAAATGCATAGTTTCGAAGATAATTATCATCAATCATATTAATTTACGTAAAAAATTGTCACCCGTATGATGAATTGTTACTTTTGCGACGTTGCCAAACTGATGAAACTGTGACCCTCGATGTATGTAGGTATCTAAGTTTCATTGATAAATACGAGTAATTAATTTTCATTCAAACCAATCATTAATATTTAAAGCTAAGAAAATGCGACTTTGTCATATTTCACGTGAGGGCGTTTTACATGAATAATCGTGACTTTGTCGATTTTTTTTATTTTTTTATAAATAAGTAGAAAAAAAAAACATATGCCAGTTGATTCTTTGATATGGTCTCATTCCTACTCTAGAGTTATGGGATATCAAAAAAAAAAAAAACACCTTGTATAATGTAAAACACCGAGAACAACAATCATTTGAAAACAAAAAGAACCAAATTTGTGTTCCATTCGGGAATCGTACCCACAACCTAGCACAATATTATTGTTACCGACTGTTCCGCTACTGGACCCACTGAGCGTGTGCGTCGGCTCTTCCACTCGTGAGTCACTTTCCTCCCGTCAGCTGTGATAATCACAAGGACTAGTTGGTAGTTTATTTATTTTCGACTTTATTCTAACAATAGCAAGGTTAATATTTATTTTGGCAACAACACAAACCGGTTTCAGTGTACCTTTAAGGCATCTAAAACGCGGTGCGTTTGTGTCGTGTCGCGTGTCGCGGATATATAATTTGGAGCGATATTTAATTACGTAATATTATAATTTATAATAGTTATAATATTATATCTATACATTGATAATAAAGTCGTAGCAATGTCAAAACCGTAAATTAAATATTTTTAAATAAAAATAAATAAAAAGAAACGATTCTATTGCCGAAAAATTGTGTTTATTTTTTTTTCCGTTTGTCTGAATGTATGTTCAGCATCACGCAAATGCTACCAGATAGCCAGCTATCTGCAAAAAAACGCGGAAAAAAAACGCGAAAACTATCTTTCATTTTTATTTCGTTCATAATTAATCAGCGCCTGTCACTACTCCATAAAAGTTTAGACGTGATTAAAAACTAGCCGACTAAAATTACGTCAAGCGCTGATTAATTTGACAGGACTAATCTAAAATTTATCTTCTGTCCTTTTCTTAATGAAATAGAAAGAAAAAGATGCACTGAACTTAAATTTAGTTTAGTTTGTGAACAAGGAAATCGGCACCATTATCACGCTATTTGCTATCGGAGATTAACAATGGTGCCGATTCCCTTGTTCGTAAACTAAACTAAATTTAAGTTCAGTGCATCTTTTTCTTTCTATTTCATTAAGAAAAGGACAAAAGATAAATTTGAGTTTAGTCCTGTCAAATTAATCAGCGCCTGACACTACTCCATACAAGTTTAGACGTGATTAAAAACTTGCCGACTAAAATTACGTCAATTTACGTCAAGCGCTGATTAATTAGACAGGACTAATCTAAAATTTATCTTCTGTCCTTTTCTTAATGAAATAGAAAGAAAAATATGAACTTAAATTGGACCCTGTTATGCAGAAAAGATCCAACCACCGTTTAATGAAACGTTAGTTGAATCTTTTCTGCATAACAGGGTCCAATTATGTTTGTATTCCTTTATAGTTTACAGCAAAATGTAAAAAGACTAGCCATACCGATAGAACATTGCAAATACTTACAGATATAACATTTTAATTAAATGTCGTTTTTAGTGAATTAATTAACGATTTGCATTCGCTTTAAGAACAGAATTGAGATAGTAATAAATATTGCTTGTGAATTCGCTCGTATCTTGTCAAACGGCTGGAGGGATTTAGAAAATTAAAGTTTCTTTATATTCGTCTTAAAAAGCCAATTAAGTGTTATTAGATAGGTGTTTGAAAACAAAAACAATATGGCGGGTTTTTGTTGAAAACAAAAAGAATATGGCGGGTTTTTGTTGAAAACAAAACGAATATGGCGGGTTTTTGGCGCGAAATAGTAAGAGGTTAATAAAAAAAATACCATACCTATCGAGTAGGGTATCAAAATAAAGCTTTTTTCAGCACACATAAACACACAGCAGTCGGGTTTTTGGTTTTTAAATTATTTATTTTATATCTTAATTCTGTTCTCAAAGCAAATGAAATTATGTTCGTTGGAAATTCGAAGTTTAAACATTATGGTAATTTTCGGCCAGACTTCATTGTAGCGTCCAGTCTATGTAAATGTTAGGTGACTGTTAATGAGAAATCCCGTGTGTTTACAATCTACTGTTATAATATTTTAGTGATAGTCGTTCGTCAGGAATACTCTGTAAGAATGCATCAGTCAGTGTATCAGTGTTGTGATTTTAGGTAGGTAGAAAAACGAAAAACTTCGCAAGCAATGGGAAATTGCTACTGAAGTCCGCGGAGTCGTCCTCAGGACAACTATTTTTTTAATGTACCTCGGCAAAATACGTGTTTCATCAGTTGTAGCAGCTTTCCTCCCATTTTTTAAATAAATTATAGTAAGTTAAAAGAGTATTAACAACTCTATAATAATATACTTCCAAGTTGATTGAGAGCATCCGAACTGCACCTAGTGCAAGGAAAGGGTAACTGATAGATATTCGACATATGCCGATGAAAAACTAAAAAAAAAAAAAACAACCGACTTTCAAAAAAAAAAATTACTGTAATTTCAGAAAATTTCGGTGTTCTTTGCTACCGACTTCCGAAATTAAAGTAATTTTTTTTTTTTTTTACGTCTTGGTTTTTTTTACTAAAAAGTTTTGTATTTTTCACTTTTTATTTATGATACCTATCCCACAATAATTCGATTACCACTACTTGCTACACCGCACAAACAACAGCACAAAATACCTACCTATACGAAGTGGATTAAATACGTATTATCGAAGCTAACTCAAAAACTGCCCAAGCAAAGTTAATAAAAATCGGTTAATAACCATTTATAGCCCGAGTGCATCTCATGAAAATTCCAATAAGTCCAAACACGGCTAGAATACATTGTTTTATTACGGAGTTCCGGTGCATACCTTTCGGCTTCATCTTCAGATCAGTTCGATGGTACCATTTTCATCAGAATTATTTGTTGCTTCATAGTCGCTTAACTACCTTAATCGAAATATCTTATCGCCACCCGTGAAATACTTATCATTGAGGAGTTCCGGTGGCCATTTGTGGTCTTCTTCATCAGTTCCACTTCATTAGATGATACTTTCTGAATGAAAATGCTTAAATTGTTGATGAAAATACAAAAATTGCTATATGTTTGCCCATAAAATTAACGATTAAAACGATTTGCACGCGAATGAAGTCGCGGGCAGAAGCTAGTACCTACTAATTACATAAAGGACGCCGCGAACTTCTCGTAAATCTTTTCTTGAACATTGTTTCGATTCCACCCGATGAATGTCTTTAAAAACGGTTTTAGCGATAAGATCATTATAACTGCCTAATGTACTTACGAGGGGAGGTCAAAAAGTTCGCGGAATGAAAGGGAAGAGGGGTGAAATTAACCATGAAATTATTTTTATTTTTCAATATTTGCTTCACTAACCCTAATACACTTTTCAGACCATTCAAATAATTTATTTATACCTTAGAAAATAATAATTTGTCAAAGCCTTCAGCAGAAATTGTCGACTTCACTTCTTCGTCATCCGTAAACTTCTTTCCTCGTAAAGCTCTTTTTTCATGTTTGGGAACAAATTAAAATCAGAATGGGCCAAATCTGGACTAAAGGGAGGGTAGTTTAAAGTTCTGAAGCTCTTGTATGTTCTTGTTTATATTTTTGTCCTGTTATGCCCATTTTCTCTTAGACTAGGCGACATCCAAATGAATGCCTAAATATAATTGCACTGATGGAATTTTAAATTCAACAGTGTTTTTATTTGGGCATGTTCATAAGTATCGCCTAGTGTCAGTGCATTAGTCTTCTAGAAAATAAATAATACCTATCTACTCTATCTTTATGTATCTTAAATACTTTGTTTCTTTACAGTTAGAGCCGTGCAATCAAGATGGAAGACAGCCCGCGACGCTTACATGAAATGCAGACTAACAGAATTAAAGAATCCGACAAAAAAAGCGAGACAACACAGATACATTCACCAGGACAAACTGACATTCTTGGAACAAGTCAAAGATATAGGTGACGGCGACAATAACAGAGCCAAAGACGACGGAGAAGGCTCTAATAGCTTTATTGGTGACAACTCTGCAAGTCAATCCACTTTCGGAGTTTCTGAAGAAGACGTCGGGGAAGCAAGCGATGAACTTATGGATTTTGACATTGACATTCATGACGATTTTAAAGACAAGATTAAAGATATAGTTGCCGCTATCGACGACGTTAACGACAAAGCCGTCAACGATGAAAACGAGGATGAATGTAGACCTGGAACATCATCATGGAATAATGATCAAAAGGATCCATTGGCAGATGTCACTAAACCACAAAGAAAGAGGCCTCGAAATACTCGAACGAGAAAGCTAAAAAGTAAAATGACAGAATTTGAGACAAAACTCTTGAAAATCATGCATCTGAAAAATAGTACAAGTGCAAACACTTCCGCCCTTCAACCTGATGATCAATTCTTTTTCAACTCTTTAGCACCTTTAATTGATAATTTTGATACCCTTCAGAAACTTAAGTTTAGATCTAGGATATTGGAAACAGTTATGGAAGTAGGAAACATAGCTCCAGTAAATATGAAACAAGAGAGAGAGACTTATGTTTTTGGGGAAGTTGGAGGACTCTAAAAATTAGCTTTGTAGACGTGATCTCATGATATTTTTGATATGAATAATTAATACATTTTTGATTACAAAAAGATAGATAATTTTGTTTTTTATTTTTATTAATTAAACACAGCTAAATAAATCATTCAACATTCACCTAAGTCTGGCCTTGTGATAAAACCGTACACTTGAAATTTCAAACATTATATACCATTTTATATACATATTGACACTTCTAAATATTATATACAAAATGATATAAATATTTACTTTGAAAAGTATTAGGTACTTTAATTATTGTGAATGTGGGTCATTTGTTTTTTTTTAGTTTTTTTTTTTCTTCTTTCTCACTTAGTTTAAATAATGATCTGGCATTTTGAGTACTTTATGCGGCCTACCCAAATGTCTTTTCGTTGGTATTTCTCGTCGAGTCGTTGAGCTCCTTAAATCCTGAGTTGAGCTACACGATTACTGACAAATGCTTGCACTAACTGGACAGGTCCACTCAAATTTGTGTGGTTCTTTCCTCAAAAAACCATTTCAGACACAGATCTATATGGTCCTCACATGACCTGACCAAGTTTATGTCTGGATTTTAAAAGAGAATTTGACCCCTGAGTTTGTTGCACCATTTCTTCTCAGTGGTAGTCAGATAGGAAATGTCGACTCCATGTAGCTTATTATATACTATATATTTTATTTTATTTTAATATGTCGCGTAAAAGTGATTCCGGTATCCTATTTACAGAATAAACGATTTCATTTCCTAAACCATAGTAAAGAGGGGGGTAATCGATTATAAATTCAAGTTTTCTAACGATATTTCCAGTCATCTGTCGACAATGATTCAAGACTACTAATAATCTAGAAAATTATTTAGTACCTTAGAAATTAGAAGACACATTAGTACTTGAAAAGACGAGTAAGCCCTTTTTTTGCAACAAAATAGGCTAAAGGCTCACGCATACTGGCGCGATAGGCAGCGCGACCCTTGTCACGCCCGCGATATCCCGCCAGTGACAGGGAGCCTTAAAAATGAATAATTATCTACTGCTGCGCTCATTGACTAATAGTGAATAATATTAAAATAATGGTTGTTACAAAGGGACTTTTAGGTACAGACACTACAAAAAAAAAAAAAAATACATGCACAAAAAATACATTCATAAAATAAATACACTGTGCATGACCTCATTTGCAAATAGAAAAATACGTTTTTTCCTAGTGGTAGAATCCCCTAAAATTAAAGTGGGCAACACTGGCGCAGACCGTCTGTCACTGTCTGTCAGTCCTTTGCGCCCCTCGCCACGCATCGAACGGTCGCCCAGCTTGCTTCGCTTCTCCAACCAGTACTGCGACGGACCCCAACGCGTTTCAAAGCCCCCATGATGTTATTCGGGCAGGACACTGAAATAGTGATAAATCCAGTAGTGATACATGAAGTACGATCGCGCGAATGTTTATGGAATCCTCAAAATGTGTACTATAAAAATAAAATAGAGAAATATAAGGCGTGGGAAGAAGTTTCCGTAGCGGTTTTACCTAAATACATGACATGTTCCGAAGATGATAAGAGAAAAATCGGTGAGTTTTGTAATTTATTATATATTTTAGTAGTGCTATAACTACATCAAAAAACTATTTAATCTTGTTATAAAATCAAAGAAAACATACTAACACTAAATAAAAATCACTTATGATTTATATTAGGTACTAATATCACAACTTTGTAAACCTAGATTCTGTAAGAAATATATGCCTTTTTTATTTTTTATTTATTTATTATATCTACATAATTAGGTCGAAACTAGTAGTACTTTACACCGCGTAAAAATGATGACAGCTATACGTATAATGTAGCCGATTAGCTTCATAACGTAATAGCCAGCTGCGCACTGAGCATCTCGTGCGCACCCTACCTCGTGCGAGCGAGATATCAATTATGCCATGCGAATTGTATTGTCTGCTACCAGCTGTTTGTGATGCAGAGTCTAGTACGCGCTCTGAGTTGTATTAAAAATATTATACGATGAATGAACGTAATAAAAATAGTGACGTTCTAAAGAACTTGGACATAATTATTGTTTTGCTGTTTTTTTGAAGTGAAAACTTCTGTAGGCGCGTTGAGCACTTTTTGGGTGAACAAAAATCATGGAACTCGCGTCATCGTCACCGAATGCTTTCAATGAGCTTTATGTATGCTTTATGTATGAGTACTTTTTGGATGAACAAAGATCATCGAACTCACGTCATCATCATCTCTCGGCGCTAAGCCGGGCATTGATAACCCAACTGCGTTTTTATTTTGGCATTCATCTAAAGTGTCTCCTAGTGTTAAGTTAATGGATTAGTCTACTAGAAAATAAATAATGCCGATTTAATTATATCTTTATCTATCTAAAGTACTTTTTTTCTTTACAGTGAGAGCTGTACAATCAAGATGGGAGACAGCCCGCGACGCTTACATGAGGAACAGACTAACAGAAGTAAAGAAACCGATATACGAAGCAAGACACACAAACAGATACATTTATCAGGACGAACTAAGATTCTTGGAAAAAGTCAAAGATATAGCTGAAGGCATGAATAACAGAGTCAATGACGACGAAGAAGGCTCGAGTAGCTTTGACAGTGACAGCTCTGCAACACAATCGTCTTTCAGTTCGTTTTTAGTTTGTGATGATGACGTCGGCGAAGCAAGCGATGAAGTTACAGATTTCGACATCAATATACACGACAATTTTAAAGAGAATATTAAAGATGTAGTTACCGCTATCGACGAAGTTAACGACAAAGCCGTCAACGATGACAATGAGGATGAATGTCTACCTGGAACATCATCACAGAAAAGAAAAATGAATCAAAAGCATCCATTGGCCACACTAGATGTCAACTTACCACCAAGTAAGAGGCCTTGCAATGCTCGAACGAAAAAGTTAAAAAGTAATAAGAGTGAATTTGAGACAAAACTTTTGGAAATCATGCGTTTGACAAATAGTATAAGTGCAAACGATGATCAATTCTTTTTCAAATCTTTAACACCTTTAATTGATAATTTTGATATCCATCAAAAACGTAATCTTAGATCTAAGATACTGGAAGCAGTTATGGAAGTAGGCAACATCGGTCCAGTAAATATAAAACAGGAGACAGACTTATTATTAAGTTAGAAGAATCCAAAAAATAGCTTTGTAGACGTGATCTATTGCATTTTTTGTTACGACTAATTAATACATTTTTGATTATAAAAATATTGATAATTTTGTTTTATTCATTAAACAGCAGAAAAAAGCACAGCTAGAAAAAAAATATTCAACATCCGGTTACGGTTTCTTATTTTAGATAACCCTAGTAGCATTTTTGTTGGCGTTTGGTTGGGCCACATACCTCTGAAGTTGGCCCAACTAAATGCCAACGGTAAATGCTACTAGGGAAATGAGTACCAGAGCTGTTTTTAGCTTATGATATTAGAAAACATGTTTTTTTTACGTGACAACGTCTAATAAATCGATGAACACCGGCTGCATGCACGAAAAAGGACTCATTGTCCCGCTACGTTCATTGTCCCGTTACGCTCATTGTCCCGTTACGCTCATCGTACACTTGCGCCGCATCAATGTTTTGTTATGACGTTGTCACGTTAAACTATCGTCCGTAAACCAACTTTACAGACAACCAATTTTTTTTTGAAGACTGGGTTCTCGCAATGTTTGTTGTTGTTTATATCAGGGTACTGATGGGGCTGCGACGATTCTGTAGTGCATCAGGGATGTTTGCTGAACATCGCGTAGACTGCTTTTACGCCGCAATGCGTAAAAGGACGAATGTCTTTCTTGAACTTTATTTTATATATTATTTTTTGTTGTTTGTAGTTATAAGTATTACTTACACTAGTCTATAAGAACATTGTTACTAACAAAATGGACACCATGGTCTGAAATAAAGTATTTTATTATTTATTATTATTATAATATAGTCTTCTTCTTTTTGATGGTAAATAAATATATTAAATGAGTTAGGCCCGCGAATTGGCCACGCCGATCGCTGCCTGCATCAATGGCGTTTTGTAGGTCTTCAAAAGTGCAGGAGTAGGTATGGACACTTTGGATACTCCAACATAATTATGGAACATGGTTTGGTCAGGAACATCGCATTGGCACAGGATATTGATAGGATACCATCCCTAGTAGCATTTTTGTTGGCGTTTGGTTGGGCCACATACCTCTGAAGTTGGCCCAACTAAATGCCAACGGAAAATGCTACTAGGGATAATGTAATCTCTATCCTAATTTCGAGGACTAAGCTGAGTAAGAAAGAAAGAAAAATAGGTTTATTTGTCACAGAAACACGTGCATACAAAAAGATAATTAACTTAAGTAGTATAATCTTCCATTTTTAGGGTTCCATACCCAAAGGGTAAAACGGGACCTAATTAAAAAAACTCCGCTGTCCGTCTGTCTGTCTATCCGTCTGTCTCATGAACCGTGATAGTTAGACAGTTGAAATTTTCACAGATGTTGTATTTCTGTTGCCGCTATAGCAACAAATACTAAAAAACAGAATAAAATAAATATTTATGGGGGCTCTCATACAACAAACGTGACTTTTTTTGCTCGTTTTTATAGATACGGAACCCTTCGTGCGCGAGTCCGACTCGCACATGGCCGGTTTTCTAGATTGTTCTAGCAGTGGCCTATTTGAGACTGCAGCCGATTGATTGCTTTCCGTATAGGACACTACAGGTCACGTCCGGGTGGCAGGACTGATGCTCCTGGGGCTGGCCTCCAGCCAGGGTAAAAAATTATAAACTAAGCGACTACACGCTAAGGGGGTGCCCTTAGCGTGTAGTCGCTTAGCTTATAATTTTTTCCTGTGGGATACCCAGGTAGCATTTTTACGTCATTATGTCGTCCGTTTACGGTACTGCTCGACGTAAGACACGTCATGTCTTGACGTCGGGGGGTCCCATCAGATGCCGTCAATTTGTCACAGCCTCAAGACATGACGCTAAATCTACGTCACCAGGACGTTCCGTTGTACCAGACGTGAGTGTGACGTACATAATCGACGAGTATAAAAATTACCTTGAGATGACGTAATTTTTTGCCCCAGACGTCATTTTGCTACCTGGGTACGGACCTCGGTTTAAGGCGTCGCTGGGGGATGACAGCAAGGGACAGGGTGGATCGGATTATAAAAGTCTGATAGTGGCGGTTGCTGTGTTATACCTATTTAACGCGAGCGAACCCGCGGGCAAAAGCTAGTATTATTATAAAGAGGTAAAATTTGTTTGTAAGTTTTAAAGTTTCTAGGTAGGGGGTAACCTCTGAAACTACTGAGCAGATACTGAAAATTCTTTCACTTTATTTACCTAAGCTGCTTTGTCTTTTATAATGCGCACAGCAAAGGAGTGGAACTCTTTCCCTGCGTCTGTGTTTCCGAACGCATACAACCCTAATCTATTCAAAGTGAGAGTGAACAGGATTCTTCTGGGTAAGCTCACTCCATCGTAGACTTTGTCTCTGTCACCCAGACCTAGACTAGAGTCAAGAGCATAACGATAAAAAAAGAATTCTACAAAACAAGTCAGGGACACCATCGTTCTATATTAAATATTTTTGCAGATATAGGATTTATATATTTTTTTAAAGAGCAACATACTTACGTTTGGAAACAAGAAAATATTAATCCTTATCAAAATGAATTATTTTATGACCACAAGGATATCATAGAGATAAAATTTGCTCTTAACAGTATGTCAAGTTGTATAGTTTCGGAGATAACATAAAATTACTGGAACGCAAAATGTTTGTGTCCTTTTTAGGGGTCCGTAGCCAAATGGCAAAAAACGAAACCCTTATGGATTCGTCATGTCTGTCTGTCTGTCCGTCTGTATGTCACAGCCACTTTTTTCCGAAACTAAGATCTATCTGTTGAAACTTGGTAAGTAGATGTATTCTATGAATCGCATTAATATTTGCACACAAAAATACAAAAAAAAAACAATAAATTTTGGGGGTTCCCCATACATAGCACTGAAACCCAATTTTTTTTTTTTCATCAAACCCATACGTGTTGGGTGTCTATGGATAGGTCTTCAAAAATGATATTAAGGTTTCTAATATATTTTTTTTTTTCTAAACTGAATAGTTTGCGCGAGAGACACTTTCAAAGTGGTAAAGTTCTAAGTATATATTTGAGTGATATTTATTTTAGAAGTATGTATGTAAGTATATTCTCTTATTGTATGTTTATAAGTATTTATATCAGTGTATAGCTATTTTGATTTTATGTATATTTTTTTTATTTCATTTTTTCTCTTCTACACTTACACACGTTGTCTACATCTCTATATCTACTTTCCTATCGCAGGTATGCTGGAAGAGATTTCATTAGAAATAAGCATTACCTTTGTAAGTATTTTTCTGTTCCTTTCTTCTTGTCTGTTTATATGTGTGTACATAAATTGTTAAATAAATAAATAAATAAAATGTGTCCCCCCCTGTAACTTCTAAAATAAGAGAATGATAAAACTAAAAAAAATATATGATGTACATTGCCATATAAACTTCCACCGAAAATTGGTTTGAACGAGATCTAGTAAGTAGTTTTTTAATACGTCATAAATCGTAAACCGCGCTTGCTGCTACGGAACCCTTCATGGGCGAGTCCGACTCGCACTTGGCCGCTTTTTTTTTTGTTTGTTTGAACGTGCTAATAATCTCTGCTTGTCGGATTTGAAAAAATATTTTTCCATTTGATAGCACAATTCTTGAGGAAGGTAGGAAGACTACATAACATCACGCTACGTCCCTTAGGAGCTGAACAAAAATAAAAAAGTCAGAAGAACGCTAAGTGAAAACGAAGTAATAACGCGGACGGGGGATCAAGAAATTTCACGCAGACGAAGTCACGGGCTGAAGCTAGAACCAGATAAACAAAGACATATTTCCACATTACCTTGTCATAATGAAGCAATTATCGATAATTTCCTGTCAAGAATTTCGACCTCTCTTTATTATGTCTATAATTACAGGCCACAAGTAATTACACGTCATTAAAGATACTGTAATTTGTAAATATTACGTCCCTAGGGAGTGTTATAATGACGGTATGTGCTAAACCCGTAATTTTGAAACCCCCCTTAGTTGCAAAGGCCCCTTTACATGTGACGACTTGAAAGGATGCAGTTTCATAGTCATGTTATTATGGGGTACAACACGACGATTTACGATACAAAATTGTGTGTTTTGCCAAAGTATTTTGCAACCTGAATGTCGTCTTCCTCAGCTTGACGTGACTGTTTCTATCAATACAATTTTATCCATAAAGGACTGTCTCGTACTATCCTACTTCCTAATATCCTATCCTACTTCCTACTAATGCATACTATATACAGGGTGAAATTGAATTCATGAGCATCTTTTTAAAGGGTCATAATACTCAAGATTTTTAAGAATCTGCGTCATGTGCTCCCTAGGTCTATACAGAGTAGCGGTAAGACTACTGTTCGAAATGTGCTCACTCAAATCTATATTTCTCTTGCACAATCAACTTTGATATACTGTATTCCTGTTTGGGGTGGGGCAACAAAATCTAATTTCATTCAATTGGAGCGAGCACAACGAGCCCTGCTCAAAATTATGTATTTTAAAAAAAGAAGATATTCTACAGAGTACCTCTACAAACTTAGTGATGTACTGTCAGTTAGGAAACTATACATTACACAAATTATTTTAAAAATGCACAAAACTTTACCTTACAATCCGGATATACTCTCTAGGAGAAGAAAACACAATATAGTTCAAGTACCTTTAACTAAGACCAAATTCGGATCTACGCAATTTAGTAAACGATCAGCTCAATTATATAACAAAATAAATAAAGAAATTTTCATATATGAAAAATCTTATCATTTAAGTAAAGAAATGTTGATTGACTGGATAAAACCACTGACATATGATAATACTGAAGCTCTCCTACAAAACGTAACTTAACAAGTACACGACCCGTTCATTCTACACATACATTCACACACACATACTCAACAGCACATACACACTCATGCACACGCTCACACAAGTTCACATAATTATAATTTGTCTTTTTACTGTATTTTTTTGTTTTTTGTACTGTTTTTTATTGTGTTTTAAGTAAGTACTTACTGTTGTGAAGGAGCGGAGTCCTCTAATACAGGCATTGCTTAAATGAAGACTCCAAACCCAAAATTGTTTATGTATAATTTTTTGGACACAATAAACGTTATTATTATTATTACTCATCATTATGAACAACTTTCACTTTGGGACCAAACCTGAAATCACGAAAAAAGAATCAGATGTTCCATAAATTTATGTTCGCATAACTTTTCAAAATGTAAGGAACAGCAGATTTATTTTTTCGAAATTTCAATTTTGGTTCCATAGTGAAAGTTGTTCATATTGATGAGTATAATGACTCCTTAAGAGGATGCCCCTGAATTCAATTTCACCCTGTATATTACTATACTGTATTAATATTACAAATGTAAAAGTAACTCTGTCTGTCTGTCTTACGTTTACATGCCTAAACCGCTGAACCGATCGTCTTGAAATTTGGCAGAAGCCAGGATGGAGAAGGACATAAGCTACTATTTTACATGATAACCGACATCCACGCGAGCGGGGCCGTGGGCCGCGGAAGTTAGTGAGGCTGGATGGATGTTTGTTACTTAATCACGAATAAAACAGCAAAAAGGATTTGAATGATATTTGGCATTTTTATTTCGTTTAGTAGCTGCTGCTTCTAAACAAAGTATTCTCCTATTTCGTTTATGTTTTGGGTTATAACTAAATGAAATCTTTAAACAAATTCTCATCTCCTACTTAGGACGAATATACAATTGAAACAGAACGCGATCATCACATCTAAAAGGCATTCAAGAGCTGTCAGTGTTAATATCCCAGAACAATTATGTCCAGAGGTCTTGCGATTGCGTTAAATAACTGATAAAAAGTAGGAATCGTTTTGATTTTACCAACCGAAGCTCAAACTCAAAGCATTCATTTCAATTAAACCCCTTACCACACTTTTGAATTGCCAAGTAGTCGGTTATTCAGAAATATGAAGCTTAGTTGCCCATTCCAAAGCGTAGTAGCTATGGAGAAGAACGGGAAATAAACTTCATGGACACTCTTTTAAATTATATTGTTACAAAGATATTAGTTAGGTCATCTTTGATGTTGAATTTATAACTTTACGTGAGAAAGAAAAAAATAAATAGGCAGCCATAAGGACTACCGACTGAAGTGAAAACTCAAAACTTTGGAGTAACTGACAGTCTGGTGCAATACGTCACGAGCATGTCACGCATTTCGGTGGCGCGAACCCAAAAGTTTATCTCCTACCTAAAATCTCCCAATATGACTAAAAAACGTACACGTTAAAGCATCCAGAGTAGGTACCTAAAACAAATAGAAACAAAAAAAAAATACAAAAAATAAGCCGTGACTCCTAAGAGATGACCAGTCCAACTGACGGCACCCGTTCACGAACATGACTCATGGATCAGCACCATTCAGCTCAACCATTTTGAAGGAAACTAAATGATCAAACACACACGCCACCATCAGCGATACATCTGAGTGAGCATGACAAGTACTCAGTCGCCAGGACCCAACTCTATGCATAGATAGACAGAAAAGAAAACCGAAAAATAATTTATTTATTTACCAACAAAATGATTTATTATCTCCAATCGTATATTATAAACGTCTCCCCATCGAAATTGCCAGTAATTGGCCAAAACTACGCCATACCGCCGTAGAATCACAAGTCACGCCGCGTGTTATATTATAGCGCTCCCGTATGTCTGTGTAGGGGCTACCTTAATTAAAGGGCTCCTACAAGGCGTAAATATAGTTAATTTTTAATACAACTGTCGGGGATTGTTGTGTAGTATCAGTAATTTGCTTTGCTTGCTTGTAATTTTCTTTATAATTATGCTTCATAACGGAGAAGCGAGGGAAATGCCCTGAAGTAGTACACTTTGTATTATGATTTATTGTTTTTCTTTTGTATTTAATAAATACAAAAAAATACTTAATATATACATATATACACCGTGGCATTTTAGTCGTCTTACAAAGACAGCCCACTTCATGTATCCAATGACTACTAATCATTGATGTAAAAAAAATTTTTTTTTTTGAACTTTTGGTTTTTTTATGTTTATTAATTTTGACGCATAACATAGTTTAAAACACCCAGTTATGAGTACAGTCCGAGCCTTGTGTTACAAGAGCGCCGCGAAATGGATATGTCATGCGTCATAATTAATAAAAATAAAAAAAATGAAAAATTCTAATGTTAAAAAAAAAGTTTTTTTTTACATGAATGATTAGTAGTCATTGGCTACATGAAGTGGGCTGTCTTTGTAAGACGACTAAAATGCCACGGTGTATATACATCTATAATATAAAAATGAATCGCAAAATGTGTTGGTAAGCGCATAACTCAACAACGCCTGGACCAATTTAACCAATTCTTTTTTTTTTTTAATGTTCGTTGAAGTCCAAGGATGGTTTTTACGAAAAATTTGGGTAGGGTAGAGTAGGGTAGGGTAGGTAGTTAGGTAGATAGGGTAGGGTAGGGTAGGGTAGGGTAGGTATATAGGTAGGGTAGGGTAGGGTAGGGTAGGTAGGTAGGTAGGTAGGGTAGGGTAGGGTAGGGTAGGGTAGGGTAGGGTAGGTAGGTAGGGTAGGGTAGGGTGGGTAGGTAGGTAGGGTAGGGTAGGGTAGAGTAGGGTAGGGTAGGTAGGTAGGTAGGGTAGGGTAGGGTACGGTAGGTCATTAGGGAGGTAGGTAGGTAGGTAGGGTAGGTAGGGTAGGGTAGGTAGGTAGGTAGGTAGGGTAGGGTAGGGTAGGGTAGGTAGGTAGGGTAGGGTAGGGTGGGTAGGTAGGTAGGGTAGGGTAGGTAGGTAGGTAGGTAGGTAGGGTAGGGTAGGGTAGGGTACGGTAGGTCATTAGGTAGGTAGGTAGGTAGGTAGGTAGGGTAGGTAGGGTAGGGTAGGGTAGAGTAGTGGAGTTTATACTATAGCTTTTGACAGAACGAAGTCTGTCGGGTCAGCTAGTATATAATAAATTATTTTTAATTTATTACAGATTGGGCCTGCTCTTGACCTCGATCTCGCCTGATGTAAGGCGATGGATGAGGTCTATAATGGAACGAGCCTGCCCAGAAGATGCCTGTTCACTCTAGCTTTAAATGCAGACAGGTTATATATTATATGGAAGGGAACACAGACACTGGCCGAGAGTTCCACACTTTGGCTGTGCGCATAGTAAATGTGGAGGAGAAGCGCTGAGTACGAGATATCAACCAAGTACGCATGGTACGCTGCAGTACGTCTGGTAGTCCGGTAATAAAAGGGCGATGGTGGGATCAGTTCTTGGATTTCTGCGCACACACTCCGAAGTACAGTCTGTACGAGACCGAAAGGCAAGCAATATTATGCCGATGAGCCAGGCTGTGACGCCTAAACACCAACGTTTCGTCGCCTATAAGCCTTTTCGCTCTGCGTTCCACCGAGTCAAGTGCAGCAAGTTGGTATTTCGCTGAGCCATCCCATAAGTGGCTGCAATACAGGAACGGATCTGTGCTTTGTACAAACTTAAAAGCTGTGCAGATGTGAAGTATCGCCTCATCGTATTAACAAATCCATAAGACCTACCTCGGCAAGCGAATAGCTTGACCAGCAGGATAGTTACGTAACACACTTACGTGACAATGGCTTTCATTTTGACAATTAAACAACATTAATTTTTCGAACATATTTATTTATTTAGTTAAATGCCTTAAAACTATAATTACAGGTCTTAACCTAATGCGATAGTCAAGTCACACACAAAATTAAAATTAAAGCACAAAAAACATCTGAAGATCATAATGATCATTGCTTGTAACATAATGTAAACAATAGTAGTTTTGCGAATTCACCCCAGTGACATGTAAATATATAAATTTCGACCTGAATATAATTAATGGTGTGAATCGCTTGAGTCAGAGGGGTTTTGGTCAGCAAGTTGGTCCTGGCTGATGGTACGGCCAGCAGTGGCAGGGGCCGTCGTCTCCACATATAACGGTCGGGTACAAGTGCAACCGCTGCAGCACTCTCGGGTTGTGCTCTATGCCTCGGAACAGTTTCACCATGCACGACACCAGTGCGAATTCCCGTCGCACCCCGAGTTGATTGTACCCCACCGTACCCAGTACGAATAAAGTGGGGTACATCAAAGGGTAAAATGGGTATACCCCATAAAGTTTGTTGTACAGGTGGCGCGTGAATTTGTTCTGGACTCGCTCCAACATAACTGAGTACTTAGCCTCATGTGGAGCCCATATAACATCACTACGTTCCATATGACTCCTGACTAATGCGTCATACAGGACTCTGATGGCTGTGATGCTGGTGAAGTCTTGCGTCTGCCTCAGAACAAACCCCAATTTTCTAAATGCCTTTTTGCAGATCTTAGTTAAATGACTCAGACTGAGAGATCAAGAGTGAGAACAACCCCTAAATCCCTTACCTGCGTGACTCGTTGCATCGGTACTGCATCCACTACGTACTCGTAGAGTATAGGTGCACATGCGCGGGTGAAACTTATCACCGAGCACTTGGATACGTTGAAGTAGAGCTTGTTCTGATGACTCCATTCCACTATCCTATCAATGTCATCCTGCAAACGTCTGCAATCAGACTCCGTCTGTCCGTCTGTCTGCGTCGTTATATGAAGCAATGGATTAGTAATATGCTTAAAAATTATTCAGATTGTGATTGCGCCAAACGTGCTCGATGCGTAAAGTCGAGATGGTAAAAGAAACTCACACTAGGGAAAATACTCGTACACGATTACTGACAAATGCGTACACTGACTGGACAGGTTCACTCAAATCTGCCTGGTTTATTATACCGGATGACTTTTTTTACCGTCTCGAAAAAAAATGGATATACTAGGTGAACGGAGTAGAAGCCTATGGCATAGCAATTTTTATTTTTTTTTCAGAAATAAAACTAAAATAAAAGATAATAATATTGAAATTTGGGTACGTATGATTTAAATTTAAATATTATTTATCGTATTTATTTATTGAATTATGTTTTTTGTTAAATTTCTGTGTTTATTGTTATAGTATGATAAGTTTACTTCAAATGTGTGGTATTTATCCATAGATCAATTTCTTTTTAGGTTAAAGAAAAAATAATAAAAACTATGCCATAGGCTTCTACTCCGTTCACCTAGTATACCCAAATTTTTACGAGACGGTAAAAAAAGTCATCCGGTAGGTACATGCTCCTCACATGATCCGACCAAGTTTATGTCTGGACTTTAAATAACACTGTGAGCGTGTGACCTTTGAGTTAGTTTCGATGTTTCTTCTCCGAGTAGTCGTATATGAAACAGCGACATCATCTAGTTTTTAGGGTTCCGTAGTCAGTTACGTAGAAACACTTATAGTTTCGCCATGTTTGTCTGTCTGTCTATCCGTTAGCTCAGAGACTCTTAGAACTAGAAAGCTGTAACTTGGCATGGGTAAATATATTAATCACGCCGACAAAGTGGTAAAATAGAATCTTGTTTTTTTTTTTTTTTAGATTACACCTAATGTGGGGATGATATTTTTTTTTTTTTTGGTGCGAGGTTTAAAATGTGTACGGGATAAGAATTGCAGAATATTAAGTACATTTTTTTCTTAATAAACTTCTAGGAGTCTTGCAAACGTTATAGAAAACGAGTTCGAAAAGCTATAAGCACAAATCAAAATGTTTCCTTACACCAAATTTCTCCTAATGTATGTGTGTAATATTTACTTATACCTAAATTATTATTATCATTATAAAATTATTATCTGTATCATTGTAGTAATGAACATTTTGAAAAAAAAAAAAAATATGAACGGGTCGCCAGCACACAGATAAACAATTCTTAAATAGGCTTTTAGAAATAAATAAACAATAAGAAATAAAATTATTCATAATTCATCAGTGAGTAAATAGCTATACTCAAAGTCTCAAATTCAGATAATTTATGTAAACAACGGGGATAACATAACAAAAAAATATCTTCGTAATGGTAATTCACATAAAATTGAAAAAAAAAGAGGTTCTATTTTCTTTTAAGTACTGATTTTAAGAAATAATAATCAAAAAATAATCATACCGTAATTATTTTTATAAATTTTCGGTTTTAAACAAAGTTATTAATAAAAGGAGATTTTCTGGTATAAAATATTTTATGATACTGGTAACAATGCAGGAGATCCAAACATTTTCACATTTTTTAATCTTCAACAACACTAATATTACAACTCTCATAAATAGATTCATATTGTAAGTAGCATATCTAGCCACATTAAGGACGAAAACGGCTGTAAACTGTTTCCATTGGAAATCGATTTTGGGACGCCTACGTCTCGCACTGGGCTTAAAAGGGCTGATTATGACTATCATATACCGTGTCTCCGACATACTACAAAAAACATTGTTTGGCAACGGTATTTTGTTTGCATAGTTCTTATAATTAATTCACTTTAATTTTATCGATGATTATTTACAAAACATTTAATGATAAAATGTTTTGCACCACTCTGTCCTGTGATTTTGACAGTGACATTTCTTGACATTACTTTGTTTACATAAATTATCTGAATTAGAGACTTCAGGTATAAATGAAACTAAAATTTATCGAAACACAATTCAATTCTGTACTCAATTTCATTGTTTACCTAAAACAATAACATTTAGGTACAGACTGTCTAAATAAATTAAAGACTACACCAAAATTAATTGATATTTTATCTCCAAAGTGCCATCTGCTTGCCCTGCTCTTTCGAACTTAGTCAAGTTAACTAACTAAATAAGTAAGTAAACAAAACTCACACAAAAGCAATCGAGTGGACGAAGACATTTAAGTGCTAAAAGTCAGATACAGCTGTTTTCATTGAAAACGTCAAGTGTCGCAGTATAGATGGTGATAAAGTAAAGAGCTATTGATCGATACCTTTATAAGGAGTATCTATTCATACAAGAAATACTTTAAGAGATACACCTACAGGTGGTAAAGAAGCTATGGTTTTTTTTTTAAATCTAACTGTAAACTATTACTAAAACTATTTAATTTAAAAAAATATATATATATACGATGATTCATTATCAAAAGCCACCGTGCCCGCGCCCGCGCCGCCACCGTTGCCGCTTCGGAGTGGGTTATTCATAGAATAAGCAAGTAAAGATTTTTTTCAAAATGTCTCGAGCATTATAATTTTTTTAATAATTACGTAAAAATAAAAACACTTAGATAAAAATAAAAAAATCGCTGCTATAGCTTGTGTACCACCTATAGATGTTTCTCTTAAAATATTTCATGTATGAATAGATACACCTTATACAGTTTCTTTATACAAAGATGGTGTATAAAGCAGTGGATGTATTTAATTTCATTACCACTGCTCTCAAAACAATGGAGGAGCGTCGTCAGGGTAGCCGGCGAAATTCAAATTTTCTTACGTGTTTTGCAATTTGCAGATCAGTATCAGGTTATGTTGATCTGAATATGATTCGCGACTGTAACAAATCTGTATTTATAGAATTATTCAAATTCATTCAATTCTGACAACAAAGATCCATATTGTGTTAGTATTACAAAACAACTTAAATTCTAGTATTAGTAGTACAGATATAAATTATTTAAAATAATGTACACTCCACGCAGAGGACAACCAGACAAGAAAACATGTTTCCTACCTGATCAACCTCCGCGTGAAGTGTCTGATGTTAGGAGTAGATATAGCTCTCCGCCACAGCTCTCAGGATATAAGTTGCGACTACTTCGCACTCTACTCAGCAGCGACGTGTGGGTCTCAAGAAACATTTCTGATGTGCTGCAGAAACGGGACAGTCGCAACCGCATCCTGAAAGCGTCATTATACTGTCCGCGTAGGGCATCCAGCGATCTCTTGGTGTAGTTGACCCATATATTGCTTGTGCAAAAGCTCTGACAGTAGGCCTTGAAAATAGTAATTTTTACTTGGTCAGAGCACCGAGCAAATCTACAAGCCAACATGTTACCCCTGACCGCTAAAGCCCTACTCTCTCTCTTAATGTCTATGTCATCCCTAAGGTCATCGGTGAAGAAATAATCGGAAATCAATAGATCAACCGAAATCAATAATCGGAATTATCAGGAATCGTGTCGGTATTATTAATCATTAACATCATTATTAATTTATAATCATTACTCGAGACTGAACAGTCGATTCGCCTTTGTTTGTCGAGGAGTTCCAGTCCTACTCTATTCTAGCCACCATTTTAGCCATGATTTCATTTTCTGACTAAGGGAATAGGCAGGTCTAGGCAGATAACGATGGGACTATGGATGTAGATTATTCAAAAAAATTGGAAAAATTACTTCAGTAAAATTAGGTTTAATTTAATTTATATACTACTAGTTTCTACCCGCGGCTTCGCCCGTATTGCTTTTCTAAAATAATAGCCTTAGTTACTCCATAATACAATAGATATCTGCCAGTGAAAGTCCCGTCAAAATCTGTTCAGTATTTTCGGAGATTAGCCGGAATAAACAGACATACAAAAAAAAAGTTATAATACCGTACATAATTTCACATGAATTTAGTAACAAGCTGTTATTTTAACACTACAAACAGACACTTCAATTTCATTTATTTGCATAGATACAAAGGACGTAACAGTTATTATGTTACAGAATTAATAAGCAGTTTTCCAAGATTATAACAAGGTGACTCTTTCTAAATGTGTTAACTAAATATCTTTAGTTAATAGCAGCTATTTTATCATCTTAAAACAGAACATTAAATCTTTATTCTGAACAAAACCTCCTTTTATTTCAAGCGTAACAAATCTCGAAACCGAACTAAAATCTAGAGTTTGATAAATTACGAAGAACATAACTCACTTCAACTTAAAATACTAAGATTAATACATCATATGTTTTATTGTTATGATTAATCGTGGAATGTGCAACTGTTTTTACGCAGAATATAACAGAAGGTCGGCTCCATACAGCGAGTGAAAACTCACGCGATACATAGACGCACTTCAAGCTGCTTTCAGACTACGCTATAATATGATAGCATATAGTATATAGCTCATAGCACAACAATATCGCGCACCATACATTGTTATGGACACGTTCACACTGTACTGTACTATATATTATTGGAATGTATGGTGCGCGATATTGTTGTGCTATAAGCTATATACTATATGCTATTATATTATAGCGTAGTCTGAATGCAACTTCATGTACAGCAGATGCGAACGCACTTGAGACATTTATACAGGTTGGAATTTTATAACCTCACCTGGAGGGAAAGTACTCTAAATACTGGAGATAGAAAATTTTACTCACAGAAAACATTCCTTTATTTTTTTAAAGAAACAAATCTGCATTCAATGATTTTTGAAAATTCGCTTGCCACAGTTGGGAATCGAACCGGCAAAAATCCGGAAACATAACATCCTGTACTTTTATGTCATCAATCGATAGGGTTAAACATAAGGGTCAAATCTCTCCAACAAACATAATAAATTAAATGAAATGAAAGCCATAAAATCTTATAAAAAATTGGTTGTCTGTAAAGTTGGTTTACGGACGATAGTTTGACGTGACAACGTCATAACATAAATACAATGAGCGTAACTAGACAATGAGCGTAACGGGACAATGAGCGTAACGGGACATTTTCGTGCATGCAGCCGGCGTTCATCGATTTATTAGACGTTGTCACGTCAAAAATAAAGGAATGTTACCTTGGAGTAAAATTTGCTGTCTCCAGTATTTAGAGTACTTTCTCTCCAGGTCAGGTTACAAAATTCCAGCCTGTATATTGTGCTTGCGACTAGCATTTGGCGAAGATATACCAAGATCGCCATACATACGTATCTAAAGTCTATTCAAATCCTTGTTTATCATTGACGTTATTTTTAATTAAACGAATATCAACTTAACTGTGAATTAAGGTGATTTTAGAATGACTAGCAATATTTAGAAAAGTAATGAAATGTTTCAATTTGTTACGCTAACTGAACTTTAGCCAAAAACATAATTATATTTGTTAAATGTTTGGAAACTAAATCACGAATGCAGTATAAGTGATATTATGGAACCAGCCCTCTGTAATATTCTGTGGTATTTTATTTTAATGACAGGATTTCTCAACGTTGAAATTGTTTTCGTCCGTGAAACATCAGCAGTATATGCTTCATATATGATTTATTAGTGTTTTGTGTATTATTAATGGTTTTCAGTTTATGTTTTAAGCTGGTCATGCACCTTCAAATCGGTCAGAATGTTGAGGATTGAGAGTAATTTACTTAATTCTAAAAACGGTCTAGAAAATTTCATTGCAGAAACGAAAATAGTCTAAAATTTAGGTGACGCTCTTTAGAGCATTCTGAGGAGCTCGTGGCTAAGTAATAACAGCCGCACGGATCGATCCGTCAGGTTAAGCTACGCTCGCCGGGGTTGGTCCGTGGATGGGGGACCATCTTTACATACCGAGACTCCTCCGTGCCTCGGAAAGCACGTTAAGCCGTTGATCCCGGCTGTCATTCTTGGATCTTTAACAGTCGTTACGGGTCATCAGAAGCCCAAAAGTCTGACAGCCAGTCTTACCAAGGGGTATCGTGTTACCCATTAACTGGGTTGTGGAGGTCAGATAGGCAGTCGCTCCATGTAAAATACTGGTATTCAGCTGCATCCAGTTAGACTGGAAGCCGACCCCAACATAGTAGGGAAAAGGCTAGGCAGATTGATTGCTCTTTAGAGCATTCTGTAGCACCGGTACGCAGCTTGTGGGAGAAACATACGCGGGCGTCGTATGGAGCCCTTTGTGTCCAATTTAATAACGCGATCAGATAACTGATGGGGCTGCCATGGTGGCGCAGTGCGTCAGGGATGTTTGCGGCGGCGCGTGTAAATTGTTTTTACACAATAATGCGCAAACGCGAAGCATCGATAGGAGTCATGGCCAGCCCTAACAGGGTACTGAAAATGATTGCTTGCTGAGTGGACAGTCCGTAGGTATGTAATTCACTATTGTCAGTGACGTGTGCCATCGTATCGTGTTGTTTACTAACACCACAGTATAAATAAGTAACAGTATTTCGTTTCGGCAGTTAACTTGAAATAATTACCAACGGTCGCTCGGCAGTTAAACCTTCCGCGTCCGTGCATAACTGCCTCGAGGCTTTTGCGTACTGATATACACTGAGATTTCGGAGCACGTCGTTTCGGCCATTTTATATGAAGACGTAATACTGTTACTTTGTTATACTGTGCTAACACTTAGTCTTATGTCAAGATGTAAAGGGCAAACCGTGAGTTTTTTAAAGTTAATTTACTCAAGATTTTTCCAACCAATATTTTGCAATTCCACGTATTCGCTTTTCCGACACAATTGAAGAGACTCCGGCACCGCTGCGACGCTGCAGCGCTGCATCTTTCATGCTAGGTGAAGCGGCTTAATCCCTTAGTGAAATCTGCATGTCTCTCAGTAATAATGTTGCAACAACGCGGTGCCACGCGTTGTGGCAACGGTAGCGGTTGACAGGCAAATTGGAATCTTCCCAAACATTCGCCAATTCTATTTAGGTACGTATAGTCTGCAATGTTTGCTTATTCGGTGCAGAATGCGTTAAATATTGCGTTGTGTTGTTGCACTGTATTGTGTGTTTATGGCTTGTGTGTATGTTGTTTGGTATTGTAAATGATGGCAGGCAATTATTGAACCAAAAACGAACGGCAAACCCTGATGTAGACGAATTGGGGCTTGAAATCGGTAGGCTAGCAATCTAAATAGAAAAATTATCGCCCAAAATGGAGGTTATAAAATTAACATCTCATTGTCAAATTAAAAACATCTTTATGGAGATTTTAAATTAGAATTTCGGGTTTAAGTATTTAAATAATTAAATAAAAGCACTCAATTTGGAAGTGGCACTACAAATTGACATCGACAGGTATGTTTTCTGATCCATTTGTTTATATATTCGTCATATTATTTTAGAACTGACTATAAATATATAGATACTAGCTGCTGCCAGCGGGTTCGCCCGCGTGGCTTTTTCTAAAATAAATGTAGCCTAAGTTACTCCTTTTAATATCAGATATCTTTCATTGAAAGTCCCGTCGAAATCGGTTCAGCCGTTTCGGAGATTATCCGGAACAAACAGACAGACAGAGAGACAAAAAAAATATATATAAGTAGGTACCGTAGACTATGGGTAAGTTCGTCGTTGGGATTAGACCGTACGAATCAACCTTCCGGCTTAATTGGCGACCCGCCCCGACTTCGATCGGGTGCAATATAGATACTAATAATTTTATACTATGTAAAGAATAAAATAGTTTGGTAAATAACACATTTCTTTTGTAATATGTAAAAGATAAAAATGGTTACTGTGGGTTATCCTTGGGAGATAAATATATACCATTGCGGACTTTTTTATCGATCTTTTTAAGATATATAATGCCGTAGTACATTAATTTGATCTAGGTACCTCGTAAAGTTTAGCCAGCGTTTGCGATTTAAGCGCACATTAAAATATTTTCGGTCTTTTCTGTACATGTATGTATATATCAATCTGCCTAGCCTTTTCCCAACTATGTTGGGGTCGGCTTCCAGTCTAACCAGATGCAGCTGAATACCAGTATATGACATAGAGCGACAGTCTTTCTGACCTCCACAACCCAGTTACTGGGTAACACGATACCTCTTTGGTAAGACTGGTTGTCAGATTTTCGGGCTTCTGACTACCCGTAACGACTGTCAAAGATCCACGAATGACAGCCGGGACCAACGGCTTAACGTGCTTTCCGAAGCACGGAGGAGTCTCGGTATGTTAAGATGGTCACCCATCCACGGACCAACCCCAGCAAGCGTAGCTTAACCTGATGGATCAATCCGTGCGGCTGTTATTACTTATCCACGAGCTCCTCAAGCTCCTTTCTCTCTATCTAAAGCTGGAAACTGCATTAAAATCTGTTGGGTAGTTTAAAAGGTCTAAGCGAACAGATAGCGGAAGCGACTTCATTTTATACTATGTGTTTTGTACTATGTATTATATAAATAAATACTTACACAGCGTTCTGTTATTATTACTTATTAATATGCTGACCGTCGGAGCAGAATAAAATGAAAATGGAAATGCAATGGGTAAATTTGTTTCGTACGGTCTTACCCCAAAGCCGAGATTACCCCACCTCTTACCCCCATACTCAATATAATTTCATTTTTTTTTTTTAAATAAAACGCTGTTATTTTGACAAACGAATCATACTTTAATCAACATACACCCACACAATGAGCTTATAAATTGCAAAAATCGTAAGAAAATTTGAATTTTGCGAGAGAAAACGATAACGTATTAATGTTTCCCCCTTAACATTTCGAATTTATGCAAACACAATGTGATTGTAATTATTGTACGTCTTACAGCCAAACCAATATCATTTCGGCTGCTTCCCGTAAATCATCTTGCGTGTATTTACTTGTATACTATAGCGTCGGCAATAGCAATGTGTCAAGTTGAGTCAATATATCAAATGGTAGATATGTTTGATATACACAAACTGTTGTTACAATCGATTTGTTTTCTTAGTAAGTGGTTTTAATGCTATGTGAATAATGGTTTGTTTTATCTACACTAATCTACATCTACATACACTAATATTATAAAGAGGAAAGATTTGTACCTATTTTTGTATGTTTGTAATGAATAGGCTCAAAAAGTACTGGGCCGATTTAAAAAATTCTTTCACCAATAGAATGCTACATTCTTCCGATTTGACATAGGCTACATTTCATTTTGAAAAAAATTAGGGATCCTTGGTAAAATTTGAACAATGTAACCGAAGGTGTAGAAATTCCAAAAAAAAAAAATTGTCTACCCCGTGCGAAGCCGGGACGGGCTGCTAGTTAATGGATATGTTAGTTTGACAAAATACGTAAATATGGATATGTGATTAGCTATAGTTTTTATGGGGAATACAGACATGTCGTTTTTACACTAAAAAACTTAAGGGGTAGGAGTAGATATTAGGTGCGCACACTGACTCATTATTTGTTAAATTTTTTGGTAAAATCGTCTACTTTAACAATATTTGTAAATTATGTGACTACCGTGTATCCAACACATAATTAATTTATCCGTCATTGCTTCATTTTTTATTGTTTTATTCTAGGTACTATCGAAGAAGTTCATAACTAAGCAATTTTAAAACAAAATCCCGTGAGCACGATGACCACATCTGTTTAACGCCCCTTTTGGCCTCGACCAATGAAACGGTTTTTTTGTTGTTCGTGTGTTTTACAATCTCTGTTCCAATGATCACAGATGTCTGACCCTTTTTCGAACACTAGGAATAGAACAAAAGAAACAAAGATGAGAAAGTTTTTTAATTTTTTTATACTTTACTTTTTGTTTCAACAAATTTCGATATTTGTTTGGCTTAGAAATTTGTATTTTAACTTTTATGACACTCATTATTTGTGTATACAATTATGGAATGCCGTATCGGGGTATCCCAAAAAATGAAAGTGTAAACTGTAGATGTTATAAAATACGACATACTTTTTTCTTTTTGCAGCTGTGTAGAAACATCCAGTGCGTTACCCGCTCACGTCACGCATTTTACAACATGCTCGGTATACTCGGTAAAAATATAGGCGCTCGGTAAGCTTCCGGTACCGAATCGGTACCGAAAGCTTAGATCGTTGAAATATAGGCGAGCGCCTTTATTTCAACGATCTAAGCAGTACTGCACTAATTGATAAATGAAAGCAGTGCGTTACTGCGGCAGAGCATACTATACCGAAACGATACCGCACTGACCAATGCGGAAACGACCTTATATTATTATAAAGTGTTTCTTTAGGCACGGATTATAATAATTTTAAGTGGTTCATGAGTAAGCTCCCAGTTTATTCAATCAAACTGCTTTGTCTACAGGTTTGTAATTAGGTGCATTCCTTGAAAAGGGGTTTATGACTAGAGCTAATTTAAAACAAAGGTTTTGCACTTTTAAAATTTTATGGAAAATTTCCGCCTCTCACCCAAAAACTCCTATATAATTGTGAGAAATCTACTCAACTTTGGATGCTAATGTTATACTTTTCTGATAGCATAGAAAACCTATTCGTCAAAAAAAAAACCCATAAACTTGTCCCAAACGTGCTCGAACTACGACCGAACGAAGGTCCATTGATATTTATTTCCATTGAAAAAATACGCACTACCTCAGCTGGTTTTTTACTGTCTTTTTTGTTCATGTACAAAAACAAGGGACGCATCAAAAATCTGATGCTGCGATGCTATTGGTTGATGAGATTTCTATAGCGGCCGAGCGCTGCAAGCAGAAATAGTCTTTAAGGTGCTTAGATATGAACTTCTTCGATAGTACATCGTCTTCACTTATATAACAAAAGACACAAAAATATTGTTAACATGATATAAGAGTAAGTGCGGAGTTTCTTGCCCATTCTACTCCATACGTCCAACCTTTTGGAAAGGATCTAGAAACAATTCAATTTATTTATTTTTGTAAATTTTGACGTTCGAAAGTGTTTTGTTTTTATATGCCTATTCGAAATAAATGTTTTGACTCAGTACTCCGTTGTTTATGAACAGATTTGGAAAATTCTTTTTTAATTTGAAATGATATGCTTTCAGATTGGTCCCATTTTTTTTTTCAAAATCTGTTCTCATGATGGGATCCATGAGGAATTGAGGGAACTCCTCAAATTTTATAGGCATTCATATAGCGATTTTTGTATGTACTGCCGTAAAAATAATTATATATAATGGTGTTATATAATAATAATAATTTATTTTGTTTTATTTGACAACATTGGTCCATTGGTTAGTACAAAGAACTTATCAACTAAGGGTCAGTATTTATCAATTAATTAACTAAGTACACAATCATCAATAAAAATCATCCCTGCTGCACATGCAGCCGGACAGCGTGCCTTATTATAGGTACATCATGTTTTTCGGATAGTACTTTCAAAATACTGTTGCTGCTAGCCCTCATTCTGCTTATTAAGGATGCGGTCTTCTTCTTCATAATCGCATAGAAGTTGTCAGTTCGTGCTACAGCAAACATGTTAGACGCGCTGCAGAACCAGGGCAACCTCAACAGCACTCTGAAGCCATTATTATATTGCACGCGCAGGGCATCTAGAGACCTCCGCGTACAGTTGACCTACAAACTGCCCGTGTAGAACGCTTGACAATAAGCTTTAAACAGAGGTTTTCTGACCTCATTACTACAACGATATGTAATGGTACATAAAATTTGACTATTTATACAAAATAACTTTTAGACAAAGCACATTGACACTGCAAACACTATCCCCAATTAATCAACATCTGTTAACTAGTTTAATAAATTCGTAAACTATGAAGTAGGGAGTCTATTTGTCCCCAAACATTGGCTTTCCCAAATGAAAGTAAGTTATAAACTGCTAACTCAACGGATTGTTTAGTCAGTGAGCTAATTGTGAGACCTCCTACACGTTTTGTGAAGATGAGTTGGTTAGAAATTTCGAGTTTATTTTAATACTAGCTTTTGCCCGCGGCTCCACCCGCGTGGATGTCGGTTATCGCGTAAAAAAGTAGCCTATGTCCTTCTCCATATCCCAGGCTATATCTCTGCCAAATTTCATGACGATCGGTTCAGCGGTTTAGGCACGAAAACGTAACATACAGACAGACAGACAGAGTTACTTTCACATTTATAATATTAGTATGGATAGTATGGATGAAAAGGTTTTAGCCTTCATAGTAAAGTGAACAATTAATTTAAAGTCAAAGTCAAAACATTTATTTCAAATAAGCACGAACAAGCAGCAAAGTTGGTTTACGGACGATAGTTTAACGTGACAACGTCATAACAAAACATTGATGCGGCGCAAGCGTACAATGAGCGTAACGGGACAATGAGCGTAACGGGACAATGAGTCATCCTTTTTCGTGCATGCAGCCGGCGTTCATCGATTTATTAGAAGTTGTCACGTCAAAAATGAATTGATTCTGGTAGCCACTTCCAAAAGATGGGAGGTATGGAGTAGACTGGGCTAGACTCCGCACATCCATACTAATATTATAAATGTGAAAGTAACTCTGTTAGTCTGTCAGTCTGTATGTTACGTTTTCATGCCTAAACCGCTAAACCGATCGTCATGAAATTTGGCAGAGATATAACTTGGGATACGGAGAAGGACATAGGCTACTTTTTTACGCGATAACCGACATCCTCGCGGGCGGAGCCGCGGGCAAAAGCTAGTACCTATTCTTATAAAACAACAATGCGAGTATGTTGTGTACATTTATTTATATGTAAAGTCGATGTACCTAGAATAAAATGACTATACGAGTACCTATCACAATAGGTAAAAATAATGAAAAGTGAAGTAGGTAATGACAGAAAAAAAATGTATATGATTTTAAAAAGTCATAAGTCAGTGTGAGAGTTAAAATTATCTTAGAATGTAAAATTTATGTCATACAAATAATAATCATAAAAAAGTAAGTTCTAGTCTCATTAACCAACGAAATGTATGGGAAAAGTATTTTGCGTTTTCTGAATTTTCTAGTAGGTACTCAAACCTCAGTTGGTCCGATAGAATTTTTTGATCCTTATAAGAAACAGGATCGATTGGCATAAATGTATTTTTTTTTTGTTAAATACCCGTGTACGTGAATTCTTTACATGCATTGAAGAACACAAAAATGCGGATGATTTACCTGATTATTAAGTTTTAAAACGTTTCTTGAATTATCCTAGTAGCATTTTCCGTTGGCATTTAGTTAGGCCACCTTCAGAGGTATGTGGCCCAACCAAACGCCACCAAAAATGCTACAAGGGTATTGTCTGGAGCAGCTTTAACATATCTTAGGTCAATCCGTTCAACCGAACTTACTTATTTAGAATTAAAACAAAACTTCTACAAAATGGCATTACAATTTATATGTATTTTAAAATTTATGTCATACAAATAATAATCATAAAAAAGTAAGTTGTACTCTCATTAACCAACGAAATGTATGGGAAAAGTTTTTTGTGTTTTTTGACTTTTCTAGTCTGTACTCAAAACCTCAGTTGGTCCGATAGAATTTTTTAATCCATATAAGAAACAGGATCGATTGGCATAATTTTTTTTTTGTTGATATGGTTCCTTTTCTTGCTGACTGTACATTTTCTTCAAAATCTGCTCAAATGGGAACAAAATTTCTCAACAAAATAACTAGTCTTCTGAAACCGTTTTTCTGTAACTACAACAGATAAGGTACTATACTTCATTTATTATAACATTAGACAAATAACTGTTCTCACCCTTTCGTTATTTCGATGTAAACGTTTAATAAACTCCGTTATTTCACGGTAAATACAAAGCACTGTAATCTTTTTACCATTTACATTAATAAAAATAACTCCAAAGTGCAGTAATTTCAACAATATTACACAATAACTGTCGTTATTTGGCCGTTATCTGTCTAATAGTAAATGGAGTATACTTACCTAACTCAGCAAAATGAAGAGATAAGGAAAAACAACAGGCTAGAAAATCTTATTTTTTTTAAGTTTTAATTTTTAAATAAATGATCCTCACGCCTAAATTTTTAAATAAATGATCCCCACGCCTAAAACAGCCGAAACCCCTAAATAACCAAGAAACCAATACATCATACGTAAACCAAAGAATTCACTTTAGAAACTTAACGAGGCAAGCCAGATCATCAATTTAAGGGAATGACACTCGGAATGGAAATTATATGAATATTCGGATGATTCACCGGGGTTGTTGACATCACGTCCGGTCGTTAATCATAGGATTGTCATAAGGATGCTGGGACGTTCTCTGATTGTCTTAGCTTTTTACTTGCATGAAACATAGTATTCAGATGATATAGCATGATCGCATGACGTAAACGTAACGTCAATTCGAACGATTTTTTAATCTGCATAGAATAATAAAACTGAAGAAATTATTTTTTTTGTTATTTGAACGCGCTAATCTCTGGAATTTCCAGTCGGAGAAAAATTTCTTTTTGCGTTTGATAACCCAATTCTTGAGAAAGGTTATAGTCTATTTAGTGTACGTTACCCCAGCAGGAAAGAGTCTCCTAGAGTGATATGAGTAGAACGTTATAATTAGTGCGTAAACTGCTGTAAATTTGCGCCACATAAAAAAAATTGGGCGCTTTGTCGTTTTGGAAAAAAAAAAACCGAGAAAACGATTCCTGATCCAAATTCTAAACGAATGATCGGAGAGAGAAATAATTTGCATAGGCAGAGAGCTTATATTTGTGCAAAAATGTGCGCCGAAAATATAATTTATGCGTCTTCAGGTTTCCGAGATATTGCATTTCCTGCTGGAGTAACATAATACATAATAACATAATCGTGTATCTCTAAAACCATTATATATGCGCCTGTAGAATAAACATATACGAGTACCTCTTTATTTGTGCGTATTTGTGATAGAATTAGATTTAAGGGTCCGTGCACGAAAAAAACTCTCTTTTGGCAATTTCTAATCTAATTGTGAGAAAACTTAAAATAATCGAAACATTAAGTCTGTGTAACTGTAAAAGTACAGTTTTCATGGTGTTAAACCATTCGTGTCAGTCACAGCAGCTTTTAATAGTTTCATCATTTTTGTGCTCTCCAAAATATAGTTTATTTCGCCATTGATTTACTTAATGAAGATATTGTATAATCGTTAAATAAAATTTTGATTATATTTCAAGGATAGCTGAAGAATAATTTGTGATTTTTAAATTTCTTGATATGATTTGCTAAATAATAGGAAAAATATATATTACTGACGAGGTTTAAAACAAAAAAAGGTTTTTTCATTATTATTTTTCTGAAAAAAGTGGTTCCGCCATATGCAAGTAGACCATATAATGATGTTGATGATATTTTTTAATGTTCAAAATCAAAACTAGTTTCTTGTAGAATGATGATCAAATATCAGTCTCGCGTCATTTTTCGGAAAACTTGTTGCAAATATTAGTGATTTACCGTGCATACTTATTTTATTTGTAAAATCCCTTTCAGCCACATGCAAAACAAAGAACACGACTTTTCAAATCTCAAATAATTTTGTTTAAATTATTTTTCCCTTTCTCACAAACAATGAACAAAATTGATCAAAATCAGTCGATTTCGTGCACGGCCTCTTAAGAAAATATTTATAATTTTCAAGTAACCGCGTTTTTTTTGAAAACCAGAAAAAATATCGCAGCGCCTAAATGAGAAAACGTATAAGCTCGCTGAAAACTGTTTTCGGTCCTTCTTGGCGCTTTTAATAACCATAAAAAGTTTCAAAAGGGTACATGCATGTGTTATTGAATAATATTGCTAAAAGTCAAAACGACGGTGTCATAATTTTGATGGCAAAATACAAGAAACCGGCTCAACCCAAGATGTGTGGGTCTAAACCAAAAATTTGTGCGTTTAGTCAAAAATATTTAGTGAAAATATTCAGCTTGGAAATGTTGTTTAAGTAAAACAAAAGTTCTGAATATATTCACTGTTTAATTAGAATGTTTTAAAGTTTTTAACACGGAACAATACATGCCTTTTTACAAAGATGTAGATATAAACAAAAAAACGCAAACCGAACAAAAACCAGAACCGAACCAGAACCGGTCGAGGTGGCGGTGCTTGGGGGAGGCCTATGTCCAGCAGTGGACGTCTTTCGGCTGAAATGATGATGATGAAAAAAAAAATATGTACACAACGGCTGGTTATCCGACCAAATTCGAATGACTAGATAAAAGCGACGATTTCATACTTCATGCATCACGCTACGACCCGTAGGGGCCGAGCAAAAAGAAATAACGTCAGAAAGAACGCTAAGTGAAAACGAAGTAAAAGGGGAGCAAGAAATTTCAATAGAAAAACCCAAACATACCCTTATTTTGTAGATTAAAACCATTTTATTTCAATATTATACCACATTATGTATTGAAAATCACATCAAAATAAATGTCTATGATGACGTAATGTCCGTCGGGTTTAACATTGTTAATATCGTAAAACATATAATTTTCAACCTAAAATTAACGAAATTCACGGCACAATTTACTTGCGCCCAGCTGCCACCTCTAGAACAAAAATGCACGCTCGAAGAACCTCGCCTTAAGTTATTATGTACATTTGGGTTGATGGTTTCGGACCGGATTGTAACCATTCGTGGGCCGGAGATGGCCCGCGGGCCGTAGTTTGCCCATCCCTAAGTTAGAATTACCCTCAAATGTAATGATTTCATGAAATAGTCATTCATTAGGATAACCTGGTCTTAGACAGTTGTATTGATGATTTGAATGATTATAGAACCTTTACATGTATCAACGTGTACTTATGTCCTAACTAGTTTATAATTCCTAAATTAGAAGTGCGTAAATTATAGTGCGCGCGGAACTAGTTGGCCGCGCCTTAGGTATGTGAGCGGTGGGACGGAGAGGCGGTGGCGCTTGCTGTCATTAAAGAGTATTCTATTCTACTCACTCAGTGCGCCGCCGTACTTCGCGACGGCAACACGCGTTGAAAGTTTCGGCTAGTTTAGACAAGACGCACATGAGATTGCAATAGCGAGATGAGTCCGCCGATAAAAAGACAATCTAATTCAGATCAATCAAATCAAAAGACAATCAGAGTAATTTCATATAAGTATATATTAATTAAATAATTTTATATATCATTAAAATATGTCAGAATAATTTCATAATTGTACTTAATTTGTTTTTGGTTTATTTTAGTATTAATTACAATATAATTAGATAGGTACAATATAAACTTCTAAAAGTTCAATTGTTTTTTATTTATTCTTTTCAATAATTGAACAATTATTGTTCACGATATCTCGAGATTGGTCATCACTGTCTAATCTCATGTGCGTTGCGAGCAGTAGGCAACCCGCCCCCTCATCCCTGTCGCCATCTAAGGCGCGGCCAACTAGTTAAGCGCGCACTATAAAGAAAAATTATTAAATGTTCTGAATATGATTTGAAATGTGACGCTTAATGTATTTTGATAAAGGTTGAAAAAAATAATTGTAATTTTATTTAAAAATTAAATAATCACAAAAAACTTCTAGAAATGCGAAGACGTCAGCCCACGCGGGATGAACGCTCTTAAAACATTTTTACATTTCCAAATATAAATAAAATAAAATAAAATTTAATGTCATGAAAAATCTGTTGACTTTTCCTTCCGGAATAAGTGTCATATTTCCTAAAACGGGGCAAACCCCTCTGTAGTAACTTTCAGCAGTTTGACTTGGCTGGAAGCCAAAGTTATGGCTTTCATACATTTTAAACGCGTTTTGATAAGGTCGTGGCCAGACTTAACTTACGATTTGAGGCAATGCGAGTAGAGGAAGTCTGAGCTAGCTTAAGCCACTTGTACTAAGTAGGATTGACATAAGTCTTTTTAAAAGACTGACTCCTGTTAAGGAGGAAGCGTCAGGATAGCCCGCGAAATTCAAATTATCTTATGTTTTTTTTTTTTAATACATACTTTTTTTATTATAGCAATAAACAATGATAAATACAAAAGAATATTAACAAGTCTTAATATTAAAAATTAAATAAGCTTAAGCAATTAGGAAGTCCCGCGTAGAAGCGTATATGTATACGGTAGTTTACTCATTTAGTTCAATTTTTTCACGAAGTAGAAGATATCTACCGTATTTTGGAGAAAAAAAAACAGTAATTGGCCTTAACCAATTTCTTGGCAATGCCCTATTAACTAAATGTTGTAAAATAGAAGATAGCTTTGTTTTTCTATTAATAGGAATATGTATGTCCTGGGTAAAAAAAAAAAAAAACTGTTTAGTCCGTCAATCAGATAATAAATATTAGACACGTATTAATAAAAAATGACTTAGATAAAACACATTAAACTCGGGGAGTGGGGGCTCGTTACGTCACAGCTACGTCTAAAATCTACTGACAAGTGACCTCATGCCACATTTGAACTAAATGTATCGCCGTAATGTGATTACGTAAAAAAAAAATACGTGTCCAATATTTTTTAATAATCTACATGACGGACAAAAAATATTTTTTTAGTCATTGTGGCGGTATCAACAACACCACATGTGAACTACGCATCAAAGACCTGACGTCACACATCCTACATCGCGCTATCAGAGTTTACCGCGCGACTAGCATATATACAACATCCCGACATCAACCGTTGGGCAGTTACCCACCAGACACAATACCCGTCTGGTCGGAGGATCCTCCCTTTTCCATAGAGAATGAGTGAACTTTACACCCTGTTCCTCATACCTCTAAATCATCATCCCTATTATCACAGTTTTGTGTTCAAAACGCTTTCCTGTAAAATCACGATTTTCTAGTTAGACGTATAATATATACTTTGCGGCCGTCGATATAACCACTTTTTGATACATGCTGTTTATATGAAAATAATATCACATTGAGGTTTTAAACATTTTGTGGCTAAGCGACCACAGCCTAACCGGAGCTTAGTGCAAACAGTTAATTTTACACCAAATAACCCTTAATTTAATTTTATGTGAATTCCGATGCGATTTGTAAAATAAATTGGTTTCATGTACTAAATTCGCATTTAGTTAATGCACGAATGGGTGAAAAGTAAATAGCGCAAACACTGATTGGTTTAAATATTAATTGTATTGATTATGACAAGTTATTGCAGTAAATTATTTGTTAGTCATTAAATATGCTAACGGTTTGCGTACATTTAGGCCCCTTGCCCACGGCGACTTTCGGCAGTAGCGATGCTGTCGCGCGTTCGCATCGATACAGCTGCGTTGCGGCCGCTAGCTGTTTGCCCTTGCCCACACCACGATTCTCAGTCGCTCTGCAAACGCGATACCGTCGCGCTTCTGTCGTGATGCAAACGCGATTCAGTAACGGCACAAAAATGCTACAGTTGCACTGATGCTCGGTTCTCTACTCACGCGCCACCCTCCCTCCGTTCTCTCCCCGATGTCGTCCGACACGGTCGCGCGTTTGCATCAATACAGTCGTGATACTGTAGCGCGTTAGTAGCGCGTTGGCATCGCTTCTGTAGTGCGTTGCAAATGCGATTAACGCGCGTTAATAGCGATGATGTCGGGCGTTTCGTAAACGCGCGACAGCATCGCTACAAAAAGTCGCCGTGGGCGAGGGGCCTTACAGATACTGAGGAAAATAATTTTGCAGTTGCGAATTGTGTAGTGTGAAGCGAAATAAAAATGAAAATTCACCATTTTTATGTTAAAGTGGTGAATTTTTATTTTTTTATTTAACCCATTAATTTTCTTACAATTTATAATTTGTAATTGGGTCCCGCCTGCTACTAAACTTAACGCGGGTATTTAACTTAGGCTTTCAGCTCATAAGCGAAGTAGAGTTTACTTTGTTGTTTATAGTTTATTTTCATTTTGTTTTCTATAATCAATCTTGTTTCGGACTTATTAGTGCATTACTTTTCAATTTTCTTTTTTGCAGTCGTGTCTGAGATTTTTTTTAAATTAAGTATTTATTTTATTTTAGATTTTTAGTGTTCCGGCACACTTATGAACAAAAACTGTGTTACTTATATAACTCGGGCAAAATTTAGAGATTATTGTTTGCATGCCAAATAAAACAGGTAAATGAAAATTACAAATTTCGTAAGCGGTTCAATTCTTCAAGAGAATTTTGGTAGTGTGGTTGATGTAGTAGGTAATATTGATGAATATAATGTGTTACTTGTTTGCGAAAAGCAATACGCAAATCAAAATTAAAATTTACACATATGACTTTTTATTAACGTATTATTATTTCACGCTAAGCATACGCCATTTTTTTTTCCAAACACCTATCTAAGGACACGAGTTTTTAAGATGAATATAACGATACCTTAACTGTCGAAATCCATCCAACCGTTTGGAAGATACGAGGTACCTAATAAAGAAATTTAATCTAACAAGATACGCGCGAAAAACATAACCCTTCCTTGGCAGTCGGGTAGGTAGAAATGGTGAGAAATTAAAACTCGGTCCTGACTAACTACTACTGCAAGGCGTAACGGGTCTTGATTTACGGCCCAGATATATGCCAGTGACCTCGAGTGGTTACCTTGCGTGTTCTATACTGAGCTCACGCAACGCGTCGTACGACCAGCCAGTAATAGGACTCGCCCATCCATAAGCGCTGTCCCAAATAAGATGCATTATTAATTTCTTATACATAAAACAAAAGGTATTTTAATAAAACACGTATACTAAAAGATTAATAATAAATTTTCTTAAAAAATTGAAGGTTTCAGAAAAATACGCGTGTTAAATTTTGCGTGATTCTCAGTTTTTTATCCGCGTTAGATATAAATTTAGAAGTTAATTTCATTATATAATATAAATATAATCTAAAATGTTCATATACTAAGTTATTAAGAAAATGCTCTAATTTAACATATATTATTTCCAATTCATTAACACTACTCGTTTAGAAGTGATCTTCAGTATAAAATCATTAAAAATCGGTTATCTTCGCCTTAAGCGCCGGCGATACGACGATTGTGTCGTACCCCAATACGGTCTCCTCGCACTTCGAACTCAAAGGATTCCAAGCTGCTGGTAAGGACGAAGCAAGAGCAAGCAAATTCTATGCGGCTGGTAAAAACGAACCAAGAGTATGCATACCAGGGCCTCAAGTCTGCTATTACAATAGTGTCAGAATGGTCTCACTATTGTGAGTATTTGACAGTATTTGTATGGCAAATCTTTCAAATACTCACAATGGCGAGACCATTCTGACACTATTTTAATAGCAAACTTGAGGCCCTGGTAGATATGTCCGATAGCCGGAAAGCCGGAACAGAAAGGGCCGAAAGCGGCCCAAAGATTTGGAAAGAAATTGCTTCATCCATTGCTTCATGTTTAAAAGACTCGTCTCAGTGGCGGATTTACACATTGGTCGCCAATAGACTATTCAAAATTTACCGCTCCTACTGACCTCTACAATTCGATACCGTAGTTCACAATCATATTTATTACATTATTTTTGTCAATGAAATATGATTTCTGCACTATCTTCGTCATTACATCAGCTTTTTCCCGTTATTAGTATAATTGCGTTGTGAACTAGGCGATGGATGTGTCAGTTCCAAGATTATTTTTACAAGCCACGATTTAGTGAAGACACAGACAAGTACACAAGGAATAGTTTTTGGGTATATTTCTGAGCTAAGAAAAGTATAATAGAGAAGCTCAATCATGTACTACTTAATATGGCAGTCTAAAAATGGATCGAATTCCGATAACAGTTCCAAAATCATACAATTTCCGTTATGCGGATCACCGAACATTTCATTTTTTCCTCTGAAAGCGAGGCCTCTTGAACACAGTCGCTTCATTATTTCAACAACTCTCTTCAGAAAATTTCCCAATAAGTAATTTCTTCATCAACCTGGACTTGCAGTAAATTGTCTTTAATAATGTTTTTTACTTTATTTCTGGAAGACAAAATAAAATCGATCCAAATTTGCCGCCCTAGGCTCCAGCCTACTCAGCCTGCTGGTAAATCCGCCACTGACTCGTCTACTCAACAATGTTAATAACGTAATGAATGTTTTTGAACTACCACATGAGAGTTCTTTTAAGTGTGTTATGCAATTACCCCACAGGATTTAAAAATGCTTTTATCGAAGTCAATCTAGATAAACTTCCTATTTTCAATCCTAAAAATAAATACAAGAGCGCACCAGTTGCGAGAAATCTCGAGTTAGTTCGATATATTGAAGCAACTTTGCCAGAAACAATACAAACATCCAGCTTCCCTGTCTAACAAGGAAACAAAAACAATACAAATGTTAGCACACTAAAAACAAAGCTAATTTCACTATCCTGTTTGTACTCAATTTTCCAATTAACAGAATCTTAGCAAAAAGACTATTTAATTAAATTTTGCTCACACACTGAAATTTAATCTGCTCACAGATTTAATGCTAAAATTCTAAAATGAATTACACATTTAAATCCTGTGAGAACAATGCACTATTTTGTTCCACTACATTGCAGGCGAATGAATCTCGTACAATTTAATACATCCACCCTCATTTCTATACCGACTAGGTTGGCCATGAATCAATGTCAAATACAGGACGCGTTCCAACACAACTGTCAAATAAGTTATGCGTAATTTCACGTGAAATATAATTTGGTATAGATGTAATCTAGGGCTGGTGTAATATTGCCAAAGAACATTACTTGGTGTTCAGTTTGACGCTAGCAGTCTTTGTAATGAAAATCTAATATGGTTGAATATTATTTGAAAGATATGAAGGTCGGGTTGGGTATTTGCGGTATAATTTTAAGGTTTAACCATTTTTTTTGACGATTCACTCACGATTCTTTTTGCATACATTCAACGAGTTAATATTCATTTTCGTCAAAGGATTTTTTATTTTATTTTTCTTTAAAGGCCAACCAACAATTGTTTACACTGTTTAAATGATAATAATAATGTTTGACTAAAATCTAAGGTTAGTATAACAATTTATTTTAGGTTAGCACCGCATGCCCCATATATGTACATAATCAATGTGCCATAAGCACTATACTTTAAAATTAAAAACTAAATAGAAAATAACAAAATAAATAATTTTAAAAATTACGTAAGATATTACAATTTTAAAAATAATCGTTTAATGAAAATTAGCCTTAAACATAAAACATACAACATAAAAACATACAGATACCGATTTATTATGTGACGGAACGGCCAAATGAGTCAGAGTGCACGTCAGCAAGATCGCTGAAGCTGTTTAGTAGTTTACAAATCCGAATGACGACAGAGGTTGCGCTGAGTACTGTTCTACGAAGTGGTACAAGGTGGTGGGTACAAGGGAGTAATAGGAGCACTAGGGAGTCTAGCAAGAGCTCTGAACTGGAACTTGCTCAGTAATTGGGGACAATCAATTTTGCGTCGGAGTATTTTATATAAGAAAATTGAATCAGTGATTCTTTTACTTTTCGCTAATGACTCCACCTTAAAATGGGATAGTATGGCTTCGTATGATAGCTTTCTTTTAGCAATTCCGCAGGCATAAGCTAGATGCCAAATAAATCTCTTTTATTCGCTCCAGTCTTAGATTGTGAGTGGCATAATTCGGTCTCTAGATTGTACTGCAGTATTCCAAGATACTACCTACGGACAATACAGTTGTACAATAAGATCTTGGTACTACTGCGCCTGAAACCAGCAACATTCCTGATAACGAATCTCAGCATTCTAGAAGCCTTTTTAATTATATTTTCGACATAAGGTACGAATGTCAGTGCGTTATCGAAAACAACTCCTAAATCCCTAACTTGATCCACCTCTTGGACAGCACTAGGGCCCACATGGTATACATTTGCCGTTAATTTCTTTTCCGGGTATATTTCACATGGTAGCACTTTTTAACGTTCAAAGTGCATTATCATTACACAGTTCAACTCACGAGTCGACGTCGCTCTGAAGTAATGCAGAGTCATCGGTAGATTCGATTATCCTGGAGAAGGAATGATAATTGTGTGAATGATTTTAAAGTACATTCTGCTTCACCATAATTATCATTATTAACAAAAGTAACATAAGACTTATTAAAATAGATGTTTTTAAAAGAACCACTTTATGATTGTATAAATTTTTAGTAGAGGAAACCAAAAGATTTCTGTCATTATACTCACAAAATAGCATAGTTTATTCTCTGTGTTAATATTTAAAAATAAATACACAAAAATACTTCGCAATCCCTATCGCCTGCAAATTCACTACCCGTAATTAATCCTACAGGGACCAAAACAAAAATATTTCTGTCACTAAACTCACAAAATAGCATAGATTATTCTCTCTGCAGTTATGTAAAAATATTTTAAAATATACAAAAGTTTTTTCGCAATCCCTATTCGCCTGCAAATTCACTATCCGTAATTAATCCTACAGGGACATTAATTTGGACAATAGCTTTGTGGTCATCCTACAAATTGAATACCCCACTGTCCATATCAGAATTGATTCAGAATACAAGGGTGACAATAATCTAACTTATAGCGACATGGCCATTATAAATTGATCCACCCATTCAGAACCGGAATTTCATTCCAATTGATTATAGCTGCAACACGAAAGGGGCGGGGATCAATTTATGCTGGTATAAAATATGATTTTGACGTTTGATAGACCACAAATTGTTAGTGCTTTTCATTAATTTATTATTTTGATGAAACTTATTATTAGTAATAATTATTTTATATTAATTGCTTGTTGTTTGGTTTTCATATTAAACAAGCTGCAATCAGTTGATAGTTCTGCGAAACTCATAATAAATTGATTTCAATAAATTTGAAATTAATTTGGTATTTCAAAGCTTTAGACTGAGAGATTGAAGTGATCTAAAAGTCATATAGGCGACCTGTAGGTACCGACTTATTAGATTACTCGTGTCCAAGTAATAAATTAAGAAACGAATCGGCTATAAAATAACTGATCAAAATCTTAGGAACGTAAATAATAATCTTGTTCGTTGTTATAGTTAAAACACGCTTTTAATCCGAGCAGATAATTTAAACGAGTATGCCACTTAAAAGCAAGGAGCCAATTTCCAGAGTATATAAAATACTAATAAGTATAAAATATGTATTTACGGATTTATAATCTTTAGAATCAGTAATACAACTCCTTATCTATACTATATATTTATTATTATAAAGCTGAAGAGTATGTTTGTTTGAACGCGCTAGTCTCAGGAACTGCTGATTGGAATTGAAAAATTCTTTTTGTGTTGGATAGTCCATTTATCGAGGAAGGTTATAGTTCTATAAAAAATCACGCTACGACCAACAGGAGCAGAGCATAAATGAAAAATGTTGCAAAAACGGGAAAATTTATTACTTTTTGAGAGCTTCCGTTGCGTGCGCTGCGTAAACGGTTTAAGTTACGCAAATATCATGTATGATGGAATTATTCCTCTTTTAAGATTGACTCACCTTTTTTTATGATAATCAATTATTTTTTTTCGAAATTAATGCATTATTTGCAAAGGAGTTATATCAACATAATATTCATCCTTATCCAAATAATAGTAATGTAATTAAACTGAAGTTTTTATTTTTATTTGTTTGTATGAACGCGCGAATCTCAGGAACTACCAGTCGGATTTCAAAAACTATTTTTGCATTCGATTGTCCAATTCTCGAGAAAGGCTTTAGGGTATTTAACATGACGCTAGGACTCTTAGGAGCTGGACAAAAAGTTAGAAAGAACACTAAGCGTAAACGAAGTAATACTGCGAGCAGGCGATACGATGCGACAGGGTGGGGGCCAGGGTTAGTATAATTCTCAAATGTCAAGATTTCATAAAATAGTCATTCAATAGGGCAATGCTAAATTAGAGAGTTGTATTGATGACTTTAATGATTATAATTATATAAATACAGATTTGTTGCATTTTTTTTTTGGCAAACGTTACCAAATAACAAAATAATAACCGTTACGTAACGTTAAATTTCAATGTTATACCTACTAACGTTACAAAAATGTAATGTCACTTGATAACATTACCAGTAATATACCGTTAATTAACATAACAAAAATACGATACCTAACGTTAATTGAACTACGTAGCCGTTCTGTGGGTAAGAATCAGGCAGATTCAGGCAACGATTTGATCGACACGGCATCAGAGAGGCGCGAGGGCGGGCCCTCGCCGCGCCGCACGCCTCAGGCCCCACTACTTACATCTCACCCGTTTAAAATAACGATAAAATTAATAGTCGCATAAATAACGTTAAATCGATTACCGTTATTTTAATAATAACGTTAACTATGTCAATACAAGTTAACGTTATGAAAATTTACCGGTGTTTAAAGCTCTGGCTAGCAAATGATAATGATAAGGATCTTTTTTTTTGGGTGGGAAATTATCAGATTACTTCTCCCGCTCTGGGCGGAGAAGGAGTGCCAGACTTTTACTGATTAAAACTAACCCGTGTTCCTTCAGTTGCCTGTGTGCCAGGGCCACGGTATCCCTTTCAGACAAACCTGCAACCTTGGCAGACATGTTAATAAAGGTATTACTTGCAAAAATACATGTCCGTTAGCAAAGAACCAATCAGATAATCCTTCGGGGATTTGGACTTCAGGATGGCATATGTAAATTCGACTAGAACTGCTAAGAAATCACGCAATTTATTTATATATGGTAATTTTATACTATAAGAAAAAGCGGGCAAGTGCGGGTCAGACTCACACACGAAGGGTTCTGTACCATATAATAATATTTAATGCCATTATTGCCATTATAAAGATGGAGAAAAAAAGTTTTTTTAATGATAATAATAAAAATCTGCCTAGCCTTTTCCCAACTACGTTGGGGTCGGCTTCCAGTCTAACCGGATGCAGCTGAATACCAGTATTTTACATGGAGCGACTGCCTATCTGACCTCCACAACCCAGTAACTGGGTAACACGATACCCCTTGGTAAGACTGGCTGTCAGACTTTTGGGCTTCTGACAACCCGTAACGACTGTCTGAATATCCACGAATGACAGCCAGGACCAACGGCTTAACGTGCTTTCCGAGGCACGGAGGAGTCTCGGTATGTAAAGATGGTCACCCATCCACGGACCAACCCCGGCAAGCGTAGCTTAACCTGACGGATCGACCCATGCGGCTGTTACAATTAGTAGCACACACTCTGTCAAAACTTCAAGCCCTGTGACAGACGGACGGACAGATGGAGTGATGGACGGACGGACGGATAGCGGAGCCATAATAAAACGAGTCGGACTTGCCCATGAAGGGTTCCATAGCAGCAAGCGTGGTTTAAGATTTATGACGTATTAAAAAAAACTACTTACTAGATCCCGTTCAAACCAATTTTCTGTGGAAGTTTACATGGTAATGTACATCATATATTTTTTTTAGTATTATCATTCTCTTATTTTAGAAGTTACAGGGACACACACACATTTTACCACTTTGGAAGTGTCTGTCGCGCAAAATATTCAGTTTAGAATAAAATGATATTAGGAACCTCAATATCATTTTTGAAGACCTATCCATAGATACCCCACACGTATGGGTTTGATGATTTTTGTTTTTGAGTTTCAGTTCTAAGTACGGGGAACCCCCAAAATTTATTGTTTTTTTTTCTATTTTTGTGTGAAAATCTTATTGCGGTTCACAGATTACAGTCATCTACTTACCAAGTTTCAACAGTATAGTTCTTATAGTTTCGGAAAAAAGTAGCTGTGACATACGGACGGACAGACAGGCAGACAGACATGGCGAATCCATAAGGGTTCCGTTTTTTGCCATTTGGCTACGGAACCCTAAAAAACTAATAAATTTTCTAAAAGTGCACGTCACTGGATTATACAGTTTTAGGGTCCATTTATGCCTATATAATCCCACCATGACAAGCTATAAAATTAATCCTTGATAAATTATTAAACTGTCCCTATTTATTATTCTTTACACCTCACACCGTACCTTGCGTGCAATTTCACACTTTATTTTCTCTTCAATAGAGTGTTCAATTGCATCAGCTGTGTCTCGAATATATTAATGTGTGTTGCCAGAATGAAGAATCCGAATTTAGGGTCGAATCTACATTAATATATTAATAGATGTACATGTTAGTCCCCGTATTGTTGCAAGAAACGAGGGGAGTGACTTATTTTAATTTTAAATCAACCTCAAGTTATGCAAATGGTAAAAGATGTTTTGTGGGGATACAACTGGCGTATCAGAAAATCTAATTTGCGTGCATGTAATTTCATATACGAGGTTGTGTTTTGTCTAACAGAAGAATTCAGCTGGGCTGGGCAGCGTTTGGGAAACTTCGTCGAGTCTTCTCGTCGCGTATTCCACAGAGCCTAAAGACCAAGGTCTTCAATCAGTGCGTCCTGCCTGTTATGACTTACGGAGCCGAAACGTGGACACTCACGGAACGGCTGGTCCATAAATTCAAGGTCGCTCAGCGAGCTATGGAACGGGCTATGCTTGGAGTTTCTCTGAGAGATCGAATCCGGAACGAGGTGATTCGGCAGAGAACCAAAGTTGTCGACATAGCTCACAGAATAAGCAAGCTGAAGTGGCAATGGGCCGGCCATATTAGCCGTAGAACCGATGACCGTTGGGGTAGACGTGTTCTTGAGTGGAGACCGCGAATTGGCAAACGTAAGGTAGGACGCCCTCAGGCTAGGTGGAGTGACGATCTTCGCAGGGTGGCTGGTAGCAGCTGGATGAGAGTTGCCGAGAATCGAGCTGAATGGCGTGCAATTGGAGAGGCCTATGTCCAGCAGTGGACTGCTATAGGCTGATGATGATGATGATGATGATGATGTTGTGTTTTGCGCTATCCTACTAATATTATAAAAGCGAAAGTTTGTGAGGATGGATGGATGGATGGATGTTTGTTACTCCTTGTTTAATGATAAGAAAATTGCCTCGGAAAGCACGTTAAGCCCGTTGGGCCCGGCTCTCATTCGTGGATTTTTAACAGTCTTTACGGGTCGTCAGAAGCCCGAAACTGACAACCAGTCTTACCAAGGGGTATCGTTTAGCCAGTTACTGGGTTGTGGAGCTCAGATAGCCTGCCGCTCCATGTAAAATACTGATATTCAGCTGCATTCAGTGAGACCGGAAGCCGATTGCAACATAGTTGGGAAAAGGCTAGGCAGATGATGATTTAGTGGTTGATAATAAAATTGGAATAAAAACAGCTTCAATTAAATTGGTACACATTTATTATACGGCTCATAAATAAAATACTGAAATGGAAACGCAAATTCGAGATGAAGAGAATTTATGACGAATGACTAAAGATGAGTTAAATGACCGAGTTTAAGTTGGCAATTTTATCGAATTAAAAATAGTAAAAGTTATTGTAAGTTATGAAGGTATTTCAAAATACGTATATCGATCGTAGATCGTGGATCGTATTAAAAATATACAAAAAAGATTTATTCGTTTTCTCTGTTTTCGGCTGCGTACACCATACCATTCTGATAGTTATATTAGTTTTTGCGAGAAATTTCATTTACTTATTAATCGTCGTCGACTAGCAGATAGCACTTTTTTTTTAAATTATTTCCAACTAAATTGACTGTCCTGATCTCCCGCATAAACTGCGTTTCAGTGTCCCCCAGAGATCAGTTAGATTTAATCCACATCTCTCTATTCCTTTTCCTTTTCTAACTACAGGCAAAACTCATACATGGTGCGAGCGAGTAAGGACTTTAATATTCTTTGTAAAGAGTTCTCATTTGACACATTTACCACCAAAACCTATTTCTGCACGCACCCAGCTGAACGCTGACTTCTTTAGAACTGCATAGTGCTTATTTGTACCTTTTATATATTTATAATTTTTTCTATTATGCTTGTTACTGACTCTAAGATTTCTATTGCTTTTTCTGTTTTTACCCGTGAGAACCTATAATTGGCTCTGTTTCATGCAATTGTTATCCATCTGTTATAGCTGTTGGTTCTCCTATAAATCTAATTATATATCATATATCATATAATAAGTGTGTGAGTTAAATTTATATTAATCACTATTAGTGAACGACTGGACCGATTTCGCTAATTATTTTTTTGTTTTGTTTGTTATTATCAGGAGAAGGTTGGACGGTAGGTAGGGTAGGGTAGGTTAGGGGAGTGCCGGTATTGCGGTGAGCCGTTCTCCCTACCTTCCGCGGCCTCGACGGGGTCGCCACCGTTGAATGGCGGACGCGGTGGGGCCGCAGAGGAAGAGGAATGTCGGTATTGCGCTGGCCGCTCTCCCTATCCTCTGCGGCCGAAAAGTGGTAGACGGCGGGGCCACTGACCTGACCCGTCGCGGGGGGACCAGAGGCGCCTGGACGCGGGGTCGTCTGGCACGGGGTCCCAGGTGGAGGCCAGCAGGTAACGGGTGCGGGGGCACCCTTGCCTGTATTGCACAGGCCTCCACCAGTGTCGGACGGGAATGGCCAGGTGTTCCCGGTCATTCCCATATCGCCCCCAGGCGGAGGGGCATGCGGGGCCCGCCAGCTAGGCGGGCATGCGCCGGGAGGGTTGTGGACGTAAAGGCTGTGCCGGTTTCCCATGACCCTCCCATCAAGGCGATGAGGGAACTCCGCTGGGTTTTAGTGGGTATACTGCCATTTTGGCAGGGAGTCCCACATACCCCGTCTCGGCCCCCGACGATGCGTAATGCATTTCTCAGCGTCAAAAAAAAAAGGGTAGGTTATGGTACGGTAGGGTAGGGTAGGGTAGGTAGGTAGGTAGGGTAGGGTAGGTAGGTGGGTAGGGTAGGGTAGGATACGGTAGGTAGGTAGGTAGGGTAGGTTAGAGTAGTGAAGTTCATACTATATTTCCTTTGCGCGTAGACAAACTGCCACAGTCAAATAGCTTTTGACAGAACGAAGTCTGTCGGGTCAGCTAGTAAATAAATAAATGAATAAATAAAATTGAGCAAAATAATGCAGAAGACTAATCAAAGTAAAATTCAGATTGCACATAACCGTACTCACGTAAAGAGAAAGTCAAACTAAAACCTTTTACCATCAATTTTCCGAATGCCGGTTCTTCACATAGAGCCAAACTTTCTATCGACGCAGTTGGCGACGTAGTGACAAAATAACTAAACACAGAAGGTCGGTTCCTAATGGGGTCCCTAGATGGTCAAAATTGCATGAAAAGCACGTGAATTTTTAGTGCTTGTCAAGCAATTTTGACCGTTTAGAACGAAGCTTGTATTGATTGACAAACAAACTACGAGCTAGATAATGCTTGATGAAAATGTTTATTTTTGCAATGCTTGTTAAAGTCAAAGTCAAATCATTTATTTCAAATAGGCACTTAAGATGTACTTTTGAACGTCAAAAATTACATAAATAGTTAATTGATTCTAATTGCCCCCTCCAAAAGGTAGTTATGTATGGAGAAGAATGGGCAAGAAACTCCATACTTACTCTTTTAAAATGTTAACAATAGTTTGTATACATTAATTAATATAGGAGAAGACGATGTACCTAGAATAAAAATAAAAATTACTTACCACAACTGGTAAAAAGAATGAAAAGTGAAGCAATGACAGAAAAATTAATAAATGCGATAGGTACATGGTGCTCACATATTTACATACATTGTATAATGATTTTACAAAAAAATTAACATATAATATGTCAGTTGTATTTCATACAGTTGTATTGTTGTCATTGTATGTCATATAATGTGTGAGTTAAATTATATTAATTACAGAAAATAAAATTAATATCATAAAAATTATAATGTTAGCCATGCTTGGCCTTTTAGAAGCATGCTTTTCAAACAACACATTCAGTTTGCTACGGAACGTCATGGCGACTACCATTACAATGGCTAGAGAGGAGCTTGGTGTAATGACTAATTTGTAACTTGTTCTAGTTACGTTACTCACCAAGCGAGGCCCCAAGCGAAACTCCTTCAATCCTTTCACAGTTATTGTACCTCTGACAGCAGCAACCCAACATAAACCTTATTGTTACGATTATAAAGATCACTGATTTTGACGGATTTGAAAGTGGCATCAATCTTACAGCCACCTTAACTGTGAAAGAACTGTAACTTTAAGGCTTTGACTAAATAATACAACCGAATTGAGAACCTCCTCCTTTTTGGAAAGTCGGTTAAAAAATGACAATCGCGACTTGATGAGTGCACTTACTACACTCTCTGTACGTGAAGTGTGTCTGTGTGTGCATTCGTTTTCGCTCATTGTATTGGGGTCCCTTGATGGTCAAGCATGCTTGTCAAGCATCCGCATTCATTTCTCATAAATGGTCAAGATTGCTTGAGAGGCACGAAAACTTTTGTGCTTGTCAAGTATTTTTGACCGTCTATGGACTCCATTATATCCTGCGGTTTTTTGTATACAAATCAAGATTCAACAGTCAAAGTTGAAAACCGCAGTGCCGCACACCGGAGCGGTGTCCGGTGCAGCCGCCTTACTGTGCGGGCGATTTCGCTCGTTGTATGAAGCCGGTCTTCTGTACCCAACTATTTAGTGGCGAAGTGACACAACATCACAACTTTACTCGTTCGGAATTAGTTGAATACATCTCTAATGAATGTGCTTGTTTATCTTGTTTCACGGACGATTGCGGTTGAGGGCAGTAATTAAATTATGTTGGTGATGATTTAGTAGTTGATTTTTTATTAAGTTTTGTTTCAAAATCTGTTCCAGCCAAGCCAAGCCATCAGAAGCGTCCAAATAATTTGTGAGAAAATTTACAAAAAACAAACCATTTTATCGGACAAAATTAATAATTAAGCTAACTACAAATCAGTGCATATAAATTCTTATAAATGACTCGTCGTGTTGTAAAGATAGTCCGTAATAAAATTCAAATTAATAGTAGATTGTTATACAAGGGGCTAAAATGATCCATTATATACGAGGTAATTTAGCTATAGCGAGGGAGTAAATACAAACCGAGATATAATGGGATTTTAGCCTTTTTTAGTCTTATACGTGACGCGAATTTTACACGTAGTTCCAGGTTTGACGGTCCCTAGTTTAAATGTTCTGAATAGATAATCAGCTGAGTTGACTTATTTTCCTTTCTCTTTCATCTGTAAATTAGGGTCTCCATTCTCACTAGATGATGACATTTTCACTGTTGTAAAATAAATTGCGGTCACCAATTCAATTAGCAATTAGAGAAAAATTCTAAAGATTTCGCGCCAATTCCTTTTTTTTTTTTTTCTTCTGTAGCCGCAATACAATGCACCCATTCAACCGACGAGATCGCCGCTTTTAGTTCCATTTAAAAAAAAAAAATATTCTTCTTTTTTATGAAACAGTAATATTTAAGTTGTCTTTATTTAAGACTTTTTCGTTTGTGTAGGATCGTGGATCGTTACAAAAAAAAAAAATATCTTTTCCCCTAGGTGAAAATATGATATTTTATCCCCGCACTGGAATGAAGGAATTTTTGAGCAAGAGGAGTGAACAAAATTTTTGCATAGATACTTATTAGAGTCAATTATTCCTTATAATTTCTAACACGAAAATACATAACTAATTGTGACTACCTACATTAGTATTGTACTGTAAACACAGCACAAAAATGTCCAGTCCAAAATCTAAATTGCCAGCGCCAAAACATTCGAAAATGTGCGAACACGTACCAACAATTAGCTAATCGAATTATTGGACAGCAAAGCTTTAATATTGGACCATTTGTGCATACTGCGTACAATACGTGAACAACTGTCGCCGGTCACAGACACAAAAGAACAGTAGTAACAGTGTTGCCGGATTAGTTCCGCTAAGCATTGTTATACTGGCTTTGCATAATAGTCTGTGAGAATTTGGGTGTTAATTCATGTATAAAGGGGGTGTTGAAGTTTTTGAGTTCTGTTATAATTAGAGAAGTATAAATATACAGTAAGTTAATATATTGAACTTATTACTATCTGTCTGTCTATTCATACACGAAATATTTGCAGAGTAACATCTTTATGTGGCAAAATGTCACAATGCACTAGAACGAGCAACGGTACCCAACCGCAACACAGTGACACTGCAATGGATAAAAGGGCACATCGGATCTCTGGGTAACGACGCAGCTGACGAACTAGCTAGAACCCACCACGTCAGTCTGTGGACCCGAGCCTATCATACCCATCCCCTTCAACCAATTACGCAGATGGCTACAGGATTTCACCCACACACGAGCGGAGAACTGGTGGACCTTAACACCGGGCTGCAGGCAGTCCAGAGAGGCTATGCCATCCTTGGACGTTAGGCTGACCAGGCGCTTTTTACGCCTGGACAGGAACGAACTGCGCCTGGTGACGGGGACCATCACGGGACACTGCTCCCTAAACAAACATTTCCACACAATAGGGTTAACGGACAGCCCTCTGTGCAGGGCCTGCATGGAAGCGGAAGAAACCGTTGCGCATGTGCTCTTCGAATGCACAGGCGTCACCCAGATTAGAACAGAATCCCTCGGGGCACCCAAATCCTTTACCAATGTTCTGAACATATCAGGAGACGTGATTAGATTCTGGAAAGAGATGGACTGGTTGGAATAACCACCGACGACGGCTGCCATGACCTACGCACAATGGTCCATCTTAAGGACTAAGTGCGGAAACCAAACCCTCTAACATAGAACATAGGTGGCAAAGACGTTATAGCAAATAATTTTTATTTAACAAAAGTGTTTTTTTTTTTACGTAATTAGGTAATTTCAAAATTGCTTTAGACATTTTTCATAAAACCTTTACTTACTTAATAACGGTGCCTTTTGATCATTAATCAACATATTATGTGGATCAAGTAATTTTTATATATTTTTTTTTCTTTTTTTTTTTAAGTTCTTTAGCCGCGTTGAGCGATTTTTGGTAGGGGAAAAACTTATGGGTTCGCGATCGTCACCGAACGCTTTCCATGAACTATAACTGTGTGTGTATGTGTACTTTTTGCACTGAAAAAAATGTTTACTTATACATAACCAAACTTTCGTCAACATGTAACACAAAAAAGTGACCACATAACTATATGCAACACGTAACCAAAACCTGTGCTGGCTGTTGTGTATCACTTTTATTAAATCAAGTTAACTTTTATAAAGTCTTGTCAAACTTTGATTATTCCTGAAATAGCCGAAGTAGTTAGGCTAAATATTTTTTTTCGGTGTCGGTGAACAAAAATACAAATTCCTAGACAACAGTAGACATACTATTTCGATGAATGTATGAAAAGCTTTTTTAAGTGAAAATTTCTTCAGCCGCGTTGGGCGAGTTTAGCTAGGGGAAAACTTATGGATTCGCGTCACCGAAATGCGCGACATGCTCATGACGTATAGCGCCAGACTGTCAGTTATTTCAAAGTTTTGTGTTTTCACTTCTGTCGGCAGTTCTTATACATGCCTTTTTTTTAATAATATGTAGTTTTATTTTTTTATTGTTTCTAAGGTTTCTTTACCACCTAAATAGGTGTATCTCTTAAAATATTGCTTGTATGAATACCTTTTATCTATCTTTACATAGTAAAATAGTAACGAAGTCAAAATTGTAAAATGCTTAATTAAAAAAATTAAGTTATTGATAGGAGGTGTGGGAAACAAGTCAGATGCCGAAAATATAGTTTTTAGAATTTTTGTCTGTTTGTCTAGATGGATGTTCCGGATAAACGCAAAAACGGCTAAACGGATTCAAATGTAATTTGGCACACAGATAATTTCTATCCTGGATTAATACATAGGGTATTTTTAATCCCGATACACTGAAAGAAATGTTTGCATAACTGTAACAAAAGTGTTGGTTACTGTTTACATAAAAATTGTGACTTGCGAACTAGATGTTATCTGTTACAAAACCCTGTTTTGCACACTACAAAATCAGTCTTGTTAATTTAAGCAAAGTTTATTTCCTTATAACTAAAGTTAAGTTAATTTTGAAGTAACTTAATAGTTTGGCTAATTATTTATTTCAGCGTAGTACGTTCCTCTGTTAGTGTAATTAATTACGCAATGTAAATTGTCTTTGGTCCCTGGTCCTGACATCAAACAATGGATTATATTGTCAAACTTTTATTGTTTAAATACGAGGCTTTTGTCTACTTTGACAAAGTTTTTTTTTTTTCGTTATTTGCGTTTTGTTAGTGCAGAATAAACAATTTTTATTTCTTTATTTCTTTTTATTTTTTCCCGTGAGAAATTTTCCTACACCCACGCGGGCGAAGCCCTCGGTAGAAGTTAGTACTAAACACAAACCACACATAAACCAATCATAAACTATGACAGAGTTAGGCCCTTTGTAGACACAAGTTTTCCTTGCCGTGAAATACTACGGTTTATTCGCCACGTATAGGTCGTCATTGTTGTATGGATAAATATTAGAGATCGGAAATACATAGGAAAAAAAAGTTGTAAAAAAAAAGTTTAAGTTAAATTTTCATTTCAATCCCGGGATTCAAACGTCAATATAATTATTCCGGGATTTTAGAGGAGGTATTATCCACTCTATGTTATATTCTTCCTCGAAGTCAAGGTAAATTTAGATAAGATAAGATAATATTTATTTAAATAATTAAATAAATAAAATAATTTTATTTCGGATAACACAAGATCCATAAATTGTTAGTAACATGTTTGCACTTAAATCACTATTGTTAGTAACTTAAACTAAAGACGAATTTGTGAGAAGATCACCCAACATCTAGACGCAACGAGAAATGGTAATGGTCTAACTATGGTATAAGTCTTTGCACAAATTGCCTTATTATGGCGGAGGAAGTGTCTGCCGCCACCGCCTTCAGGATACTATTGTGACTGCCTCTTATTCTGCTCAGGAGTGAGGCCGTTTATTTGCTTAAACATGTGTTATATATTACATACAGGAAAATACATGCATGCAAGATGGTAACAACGTTATTAGGCACAGGCATGTTTGCCACATGATGTGACGTGCAAATGTTAAGAAATATTAGAATTAATTAAAACATTCTCTTAGAATAACAATAAATTAGGTAATTAAAGAGAAGTAATAATATTGTAATTTTAAAATATAACAAAAATCAGAACATTAAAACAAAAATAATTTATTAAGACTGTTATACAATAATCATGTCAACAATAAAAAAAAATATATATATATAAAGATCCAAAAAAAAAAGCTAATTAACAAACTCAAAAAAATTATAATCAAATCCAATAGTTACTATGTCAATCCACATCTTTCCTCTAGGAACTCTTTAATATTATATTATTGTTACGAGCTTGCGGTTCGTGACAATAAAAACTGCCGATTTAAAAACCAAAAATGACACTTTGATTAATCAACACTGATAACAATTCGAACACACTAATTATAAAATACAACTGCACTACGATCGCATTCAAATATCGTTTGTATCGTACTTGCCATTCGACTGTCCCTAGTCGGGTCCTTACCGGTCTTATATAGTCCTTAGAAAGTTCCAGAACCTTGTAGAAACATCTAGAATGTTCGAGTACATACCGGTCCCTACTGACCAGATGTCGAAACTTCAAGAAAGTTCTCGAGTCTAATAGTTCTGCTATTCGATACTAGATGGCGCTAGTGATACTTAAACTTGTGTGGCGCATAACAGTATGCTTTATTTACTAAATGTGTCTTCAGTTTTCTTTTCAAGTATACATTATTAAGCTCCTTCCAACTCTTAGGCAACTTATTGTACACAATTGGAGCCATATGAAAAACACTTTTGCGCATAAGTGCAGTCCTACTTATTCCGATCTCTGATCATTATGCAAGCTTGTTGACCGACACATTTTTTCTACGGCGCGTTTTATACGGCCGCTGTATCATAAAGAAACTTAAATATGATTCTATGATTTTTGACGTGACAACGTCTACTAAATCGATGAACGCCGGCTGCATGCACGAAAAATGATGACTCATTGTCCCGTTACGCTCATTGTCTCGTTACGCTCGCTGTCCCGTTACGCTCATTGTACGGATGAACGTCGGCTGCATGCACGAAAAAGGATGACTCATTGTCCCGTTACGGTCATTGTCCCGTTACGCTCATTGTACGCTTGCGCCGCATCAATGTTTTGTTATGACGTTGTCACGTTAAACTATCGTCCGTAAACCAACTTTACAGACAACCAATTTTTTTTAACAAATCCTGGATAGCTACTGGATTTCAGTTTCTGTCAAAAAACTACTCAATCACGTTCCGTGTTTTTAATTATTTACTATCACACTAAAAACAATCACAAAGCGCTTTCTCAGTAAATATCAGCGCTTTTCATCGTATTGGAACCGTTGTTGTCCCCAGGTCTTATGCAAATCCAGCTTAAACCGCTGCAAGCCGCTGCAAATCTTCATTGTTAGGAGTGCACAGTTGTGTTCGCATTCGCGTCTTTGTTTAACGGTGTATGTAATGGGGAGGGGTTTAATACCATGTGGAAGATTGAATGTGTGTTTAGATAAATAAGTCGTGAGTAATATAGAAATCTTCTGTATTATCCATTGTGGTATACAAAAGGAAGACAAGGCACCGCTATAATGCCACGTAAACATTATTAGACTAGAAACAATTTATGTAAACACACCTACACAACTATATGTCACGATGTTGTGTGTCATACATCAACAACCGAAATAGAGAGGTATGACGCGGACTATAGCGGGAACGAGATAGCAATAATAGGGATGATGTCTGGGTAAAAAAAAAAAGAAAAACTGTTTAGTCCGTCAATCAGATAATAAAAAAATATTAGACACGTATTTTTTGCTTTATCATATTAATAAAAAAATACTTAGATAAAACACATTAAACTTGGGGAATGGGGGCTCGTTACGTCACAGCTCAGTATAAAATCTAATGAGAAGTGACGTCATGCCACATTTGAACTCAATGTATCGCCGTAATGTTTTGATTACGTAAAAAAAGAAAAAATACGTGTCCAATATTTTTTAATAATCTATATGACGGACAAAAAAAATTTTTGTCATCATCATTATTGTCATTGTTACGTACCCATTACAACTCTGAAACAAATGGCGACCTAGAAAGCAATATTTATTCAGGAGAATTTTAAAGAAAATAAGTTTTGATGTACATACGAGTGGAAAGTAATCCAGAGGAACTTGTTTTTGGTTTGTGAATTATTTATGCGCACATTTTGAAAACACGAAAACGCAGAAAGAAAGAAAGAAAGAAAAAGTATTTATTGTGATTCTGAAGGCATTGTTGCTACTTATTTAGATGATTACGGTAATTTTACTTAACGTGCTACACATGTGCTACACAAACATCCGTTCAATTGTGACTAAAGTCAATTGTGCCGGTCGGCATAGTTTATGCGTCGAGGAACGAGTACCTAATCTTCCTTTTTAGGGTTCCGTAACTCAAAAGGAAAAAACGGAACCCTTATAGGATCACTCGTGTGTCTGTCTGTCTGTCTTTCTGTCTGTCCATCTGTCACAGCCAATTTGCTCCGAATGTAATAGACCGATTAAGTTGAAATTTGGCAAACATATCAATTTGAGTGACCCAAACACGAACTTGAACCGTAAATAAATGGATTTAGAATATTAGGGTCAGTTTTGGGGGGCAAACAAGAAAATTAAAAAAAGTTTCACAAACTGTACCGTGTAACATATCAAATGAAAGGGCTTACTGTGAGTCTCAAATTTTTTTTTTTTAATAATTTTATAATAAATTGTTTTAAGGTTATAAGTGAAAATAGACGAAAATTTACCATTCTACGAAACTACTGAACCTAAAATTTTGAAAAAAAAATACAGAAAATAGTTCTATACTTATAGAATACAGGAAAATCTTTTAGAAGTCTATGGTCTTAAAAGAACATGGTGAACCTCTCGATATTGTGCGTACAAACTTACATTTGCAGTTGGAATGTATGGGACTGGAACTTGTATAAAACGCACACTATGCAGCCAAGCATATTATAAATTGGGGGATTACATCGCTGACAAAAATGCTTGGCTCAATGCTGGTCCTGCTCCATAAGGGCGCATAAACTAATTGATTAGCATTTGAAAATATTATTGGAGCTGCTGAAGATTGTAAACTATTTTTGCATTGTATAAACTCAATGTCCTTGAATTATATAATTGCATAGCACAGGTGTGAGAACTATGTACTATAGAGCTACCATTTACCGGGTAATGTCTTTTATTGACTTGAATGTGCCCTGGCGGCTGAGAGTATGTCATGCTCACTCAAATGTCTCGCTGGTGGTGGCGTGTGTGTTGGATCATTAAGTTCCCTTCAAAATGGTTGAGCTAAATGGTGCTGATCCATGCGTCATGTTCGTGAACGGGCGCCGTCAGTTGGGACTGGTCATCTCTTAGCTGCCACGGCTTATTTTAATTTTTGTGAATTGTTTCTATTACGGACGCTTCTAACGTGCACGTCTTTCTACATTGTTCTCACATGTATAACTTCAACATGAATGATGTAACCCATATTTTGTAACAATATTTTGTTTTAAAAGAGTGTCCATGGAGTTTCTTGTCCGTTCTTCTCCATAGGAACCTACTACGCTTTGGAATGGGCAACTAGCTTCATCTTTCTGACTGACCGACCCCTTGACAATTCAAAAGTGCCTGTAATTGGTTCATTTGAAATAAATGCTTTGAGTTTGAGTTTGAGTTTGGGAGATTATGTTTACCAACTACAATGTTAAGTTTGTTCTTAGGGTAAATTCTTTCTAAGTACGGAACCCTTCATTGTGCGTGGTCCTACACGCACTTGTTTAGCTTTTTTATTAATTTATCAATGGTATTATCCCAACTATGTTGAGGTCAGCCAGTCTAAGCGGGCTGAATACCAGTATTTAACATAGAGCGCCACATATCTGACTTCCACAATCCAGTCACTTGGTGGCAGAGTATATAATGTAGTATATTAGTTGGGTTTTATGGGCCTGTGTATTATTATAAATATTTGTATGCCGCTTTTAGCGGCGGATGTGTGGAACTTAATTACACTAACCAACTTGTACCTACCATATCCGACGAATAAATGTATTTCTTTCTTTCTTTCACGATAACTCTTGACAGACTGGTTTTGTCAGACTTTCAGGCTTCTGACTACCCGTAACGACATCCGGAGATCTACAAATGACAGCAGAGACCAACGGTTTAACGTGCTATCCGAGGCACGGAGGGGTCGCGGTACTCGTGGTATGTAACGGATGCTCACCCATCTACGGACCCACCTTGAGAAACGTTTCTGAACCTTGAATATCCACCCGTACGGCTGTTAGTATTAAGCCTTGAGCCCCTCATCCTAAGTAATGTAAGTTGGTATTTAAATGTTAGATAAATAATGATTCAGCGATTGTTCGCTCGAAATAGGAATGTTGTTTTAGGGAGATTGCTTGAGCGGTATCTCCGAGTTTCATAATTGCATTTTTAAATGGAACGGTTTTTAACATGGCGGCGGCATGGTTGTAAGAATATTTTTTCTGGAATATTTTTCTACCAGTTTTTAGAATTAGTACTGGCCTACTTCACAATACCTATATAAAAGTATCAGTGCAAGAAAAAGTTTAATAAATGACAGTATTCACTGGTTGAACGTGTTAGGTCACTACAAAATTTCATACATTACTTAGAGCAACTTTGCAGAATGCCCACTTTTGTAGAATGTTTTTTTTTTTACGTCACTATATGACAGTAAGAGGTTAAAATTATACCGGATGACATTTTTTACCGTCTCGTAAAAATTTGGGCATACTAGGTGAACGGAGTAGAAGCCTATGGCATAGTTTTTATTATTTTTTATTTAACCTAGAAAGAAATTGATATATGGATAAATACCACACATTTGAAGTAAACTTATCATACTATAACAATAAACATAGAAATTTAACAAAAAACATAATTAAATGAATAAATACGATAAATAATATTGAAATTTAAATCATACGTACCTAATTTCAATATTTTTATCTTATTTCTTAGTTATATTTCAAAAAAAAAAAAAAAAAAAAATTATGGCATAGGCTTCTACTCCGTTCACCTAGTATACCCAATTTTTTTCGAGACGGTAAAAAAAGTCATCCGGTATATGTGGTGACACTACAGAATGCCCTTCCTTGTATTATATTACCACTTACGTCAAATACGTCTTTTCATTTACTTAAACGACACAAATATTAGATTCAATGTAGGAAGTAACTGACAAAATACGTCTTTTTTTCTTAGTTGCATCAAATAAGTCTTTTCAACTTCTGAACACTTCAATCAATCACCTCAATCTCCTTTGTATTATATAAATGCATGGCACAGGTGTGAGTCCTATGTACTATAGAGCTACCATTGACCGGGTAATATGTCTTTTATTGACTTGAATGTGCCCTGGCGTTTGAGAGTATGTCATGCTCGCTTAAATGTCTCGCTGATGGTGGCGTGTGTGTTGGATCATCTTTTGGATCAGTTATCTCTTAGCTGCCACGGGTTATTTTATTTTATTTTATTTTGTTTCTATTTGTTTATTATTACATCGTTCTCACTTTTAGTTATAAATTCAACATTATAGATGTAACGAATACTTTTGTAACAATTTAATTTAAAAGAGTGTCCATGGAGTTTCTTGCCCGTTCTTCTCCATAGGTACCTACGCTTTGGAATGGGAATGTAGCTTAATTTTTCTTACTGACCGACTGCTTGACAATTCAAAAGTGCCTGTAAATGGTTTAATTGAAATAAATGATTTGAGTTTGAGTTTGAGTTAATTTTTTATATGCAATTACGTCTTTTATTCTTATGGATTCTGGAAAATAACGTTAATTTGTCGAAATTAGCAGATGCGCCTGGTTTTTTTTCTAGTCCAGAGGTATTTTTAACTAATTTTTTTGAAAATTGTCAGATGCGCCCTTTCTTCTTATGACGGCAGTATTAATGTAGAAAATAAAACGCCACAAGGCGTACTGATTTTAAACAAGTCAATACTTTGACGTCGGCAGTACGCTGTACGGCGTACTGGCGTATTATTTTTTGCAGAGAGCAGAATAAGTTTACTGCTAATTTGCAACTGCAAGCTAGAAATAATTTTCTTCCGATCCATTATGAGGGACAATGAAAACTACTAAATCGATGACTCATTTATGTCCCGCACACGCCAACCATATAAAATACTCCCCAAAAAAAAAACACTATCGCTACCCCAAACCAATCACACTATAAATAATCGAAAAACTGCGACACTTCTCGCATTCAGCAAACAATGGTAACAACCCTCAAACGCTTTGTGGCAAATGTGGCACGTGTCGAAAGTGTGACGACAAAACTGTGACAAAAGATAGTTAGTAATAAATTATGTTCAGCTTCCGTGTGCACATTGAGAAGCTTTGCCGATGGTTGACGATGATAACCGAAGTTACCCGAGCTAATAAAAAAGATGGTATTGTGAATTTGTATGTTCTAACGAATGCTATTTGCAATGTTTTACTTTTAATAATTGAGGGTGCCCGTTTAGTTTCTTGCCCGTTCTTCGCCATAGAAACTTACTTCGGTTTGGAATGGGCAACTACCTTCTAGCTTTATATTTCCGACTGACCGACACCTTGACAATTTCAAAGTGCCTGTAGATTATTGGTAGAAATAAATGCTTTGAGTTCGAGTTTGAATTATTTGTAATGAGTAGGGATTTGATATACAATTATACACACATCAAAAAAAGTTTGTGATCACTAGCATAAGCTTATATTTTTTTTTTTATTGAACTTTATCAAGAAAAAATCCCTCTTTGAAATGTTTTTTTTTTTTTTTTCTTTTTATTTTAAAAAAAATTGTGTAAATAATCATAATGTAATTGTTACAGAAATTTGATAGAAAGAAAAAGACTGTTTAACCAAACTTAAACAACAATTTATTAATAAAAGGTTTATATTCAATATAATATAACTCCACCCTGGCTCGAACACATGCGGTGATCCTCCTGGGCATGCTGAAAATAAAGTTATCCAGCATTTCTTGGGGTAACCTGTCCCATTCTTGAATAGCGGCTTCCCTGAGCTCTGGCACTGTCTGGGGACGTGGCTGACGGTTCCAAACAGCTTGCTTAAGAGCATCCCACGCGTGCTTTATTGGGTTTAAGTCAGGCGAATCGAATCATAATATAATCTACCGTACCTAACAAAAACGATTTCGATTTTTCAAAGTGATCGCAAACTTTTTTTGATGTGTGTAGGTACTCCAGTTGAATTTGCTGTAATTTTTTTTTTCTTTTATATACTTTTTTACGTAGGTATTATTTACGAGATGTGATGGAAATCTCTAAGATGGATCATCATGAACACAGATGTTGGTGTATTGAGGCGTGATATCAAGCTTCTGAAGGATGCTTCAAAGACGAAATTTTTTTCTTATACGCCCTCTCAGAATAACGACATTGCGTATCATTCCTACAGACAAGGCCTTGTGGCTATATAATAACAGCCGCACGGGTAGTTAGAAGCCAATAAGTCTGACAACCAGTCTTACCAAGGGAATTCGTGTTTCCCTGTAACTGGGTTTAGGAGGTCAGATAGGCAGTCGCTCTATGTTAATAGTACATTACTTACCAAGGGCTGTAAAAGAAAGAAAGCCCGAAATCGCAGGTATTTGTGACCCAAGCCGCAGGCGAGGGTTGTAAATATGCGATAGAGGGCTTTCTTTTTTACTGCCCGTGGTGAGTACACAATTTTATGTCTTCACCTGGCCCTAATGCGAGTTTTACTGCGTGCGGTAATACTCACATTATGGCCTGGTATGACGTAAATACTATTATGCGGCTGCATTTAGACTGGAACCCGACCCCAACATAGTTGAGAAAAGTCTAGGCAGATTCGTTGATCCTACCGATAAAGTAAATTCGGTCAAAAGTGTGGCATAGCTCTCTTTACCACTAAGGTGACGATATTGTCACTTGTGTGTAAAATATAGATAATATGGCAACTATAATACTACTGCTGTTCTTTTATTGCTACTTTTCCAATATGAGCGCCCCCTTAAAGAAGTAATCATAGAAAATTAAATTAAAATGAAGCGGCTGAAGTCGCGGGCACAAGCTAGTTCCCAATATAAAGACGCCGTTCCTCTAATCAGTCTTCAATCTTGCAACAGTACCGTAAATCGATTTTCTCGAGTTTAACGGCGGTTTTGCGGTAACAAGGCAGTTAGAGGGTTACAGACTTACAGAATAAACGCAAGTCCTGTGAGTATTTTGTTCAGAATCGACTTGGAAATTGATTTACTGTTAATTTAGACAAAAAAAATGCGTGTCCTTGCTCTTTCTGCTCGATTATCGAAAAGATTATTAAAATAAAAAACATTATTTTGACTAAAGAAGAGATAATAATAATTATTTTAGACTCCATTAAAAGTTCTAATTGGCAGTTCTGAAATAAATAGCAACTTAATAGGTTAAAAAACTCATCAGATGCATAACCTCCTCCTTTTTTAAAGTCGGTTAAAAATTAATAATTTTCTTGAATATATGATATACCAGCTGCACTGCCCTTTGCTTCGCCCGCGTTGCTTTTTTTTTTCTAAAATAAAAGACACCTTAGTAGCCAGCCAGATAGACAATCTGACAATAGATAGACAGATAACATTATAAAACAGGTTTTTTTTATTTTGTTATATTGATTTTTTACAATATTGACCAAACGACATGTTGGCAACTTTACACTAGAGCATTTTAATATATATATTTTTTTAAATTACTTTAAAATGATTAAAAACTTTATAATCCTCTAGTGTATACTCTGAGTATACTCCACTAGACCATTTTAAAGTTTTTTTTAAAATTAAAATCTTTAAAATGCTCTAGTTTATAGTTGCCAACATGTGGTTTGATCAATATTGCCTTTCAAGCGTCGATATGTATTTAGTAAGTAGCTGTTATTTTGACATTACAAACAGACACTTCGATTTAATTTATTGTATATGTTACCGGCCAAACCCGATTTCAGGACAAGCTAGTTTGTCCTAGGCCAAACCCTCCCTACACGCGATAGGACAAACCAGTATAGCCTAGGCCAAACTCCACCTGCGCTAAGATAGGTCGACGGAGCCCCGCCTGGCGGGGCTCCTATTTCTGGGTGGTTTAAAAAAAAATAACCACGAAGGCTAAGGCGGGAGCTCCGCTCCACTTCGCTCCTGCATTAGCCTTCTAACCTAACCTATCCGAGTCAGGGTACTCTGAGTCGGGGTGTTAACCAAAATAATTAGGATAAACCGGTTTGGCCTAGGACAAACTAGTTTGGCCTGAAATCGGGTTTGGCCGGTAACATATATAATATCTGTAATACTAAATGGTTTGACTTTATTCTGTTACGATATTCGTTCAAAGTCTTCCTGGAGTTAAATTACTTACAGAAAATTTTCAGCTCGTGAAAACCTATAAACATAGGTACGTTTTCTGTGAGAAGAAAAATTTTAAATCCAGGTTTCCGGGAACTTTCTTTGTGATTTAGCTGTTCATTTTTATGATTCCGAACCCGAAGTGTGGAATTAATTTTATAGCTTGTCATGTCTTGAAGGCATAAAATGAACCCTAAAACTGTACAATCCAGTGAAGTGCACTTTTAGAAAATTTATTAGTTTTTTAGGGTTCCGTACTCAAATGATGCCAACGGGCCCCTTTTACTAAGGGCGGGTTGTTTCACGTCCACTTGACGCACGCATATACGTCATAAATGGCGCTAACTATCGTCAAGCCAAAAAAAAGCGTTGTTTCACAAAATTATGCCCTTAACGTTCGTTAAAAAATAAGGATTACAGTAACCCACTGGTTAACGTCATTTTATTCTTCTACATTTAAAGTTTGACGATCGGTTTTTAAACATCATATGTAATCGTTATTATTTGACGTACGTATGTTACGTTAACCGACCGTTTGAAACAACCGGCCCTTACTCTAGTAGCATTTTTTGTTGGAATTTAGTTAGGCCACTTACCTCTGTAAGTATACAAGAAAAATATTGTTTTCGGCGTTTTATGCTCGATTTTAATACGGTACCCCTTCGTATGCGAGTCCGACTCACACTTGGCCGGCTTTTAACATAATATTTTGTAAACCTCAGCCTATCAAATACTAATGTAATAAACAAATGATCAATATCCAATTATTCAGATAGGATAATTTCGATACTTGACAAAACCACTTCTCCTGCTTACCTGACTTCCCATGTTCTATACTTGTGTTCTGCCCATAATAAAAATCTTCGTTCCAACAACAATCGTCTTCTACGATGTCTATCTCACCGTTCTGGTTTCATTAACTCTTCTTTCTTTATCCAAGCGGTCTTTCTTTGGAATGCGCTCCCTCTGCATATCAGGACGGCAACCAGTTGGTAATAATATAATAAAGTGAAGGCACGTGAACATATTCGTAAGAAGTTGGCTGAATCATCCCAGCGTTGAATCGTTTTCTCCCCTACCAATCGTTATTTCACCTGACGCTGTTTATTTTGCTTATATTTATGTATGTATGTACGTTTTCGAGTTATCTATCCCTTATGTTGCACCTGTCATGTAGGTTTACTGGCAGAAAATGCCTCAGGCATTAAGTTCGCCTTTGTACAGTATTTTTTTACTTGTGCATAAAGTTTTAATAAATAAATAAATAATTGTGCTATATTGTGTATGAAATAAGATTTTTTCAAAGTCACCAATGAGGCACTTTTATATTTATATTATTTTCTTTATTTCATTTTGAGTATGTATCAAAAAGCACCTAACCATATTTTTATTCTTATTAATTTAGTTTTTAAATATTTGTGATAAAAAAAAAAACAAGGTCCAAGATCAGGTCAGGCCGGTGATCAGGACTCCTGCAAGAGAAACCTCCTAACGATACATGCCGTGCCCTGAAGTACCGCGTTCTGGATCAAGCCCTTGATCCAGTTGCCTAACGAGAGCCTCCTGAGGTATTGGTCGAGGCTCTTGACTATTATGCCATTGGCCGTGATGACTATTGGCACAATGACAGCTATCCACATCCCACATTTCGACAACCTCGCGAGCCAGGTCAGACACTTAATTTGCTTTACTTTCTCAGCTTTCACGAGGTTCTGGTCATTATTACGTTAGGTATCAAAGGACCATTTCTTTATTGTTACTTATGGTCTTCTCTGAAGTAAAATCATATACAATTTAAAATGCCTTCACCAAAATATCTGAAAACAAGATAACCAATTTAATTGTTTTTCTTCGCTCCTAAAATATATATTTTCATAAACAATGCTCCGTTTTCAATCAATCAAAGCCTAAAGAGAGAGTATTAATATGGCCGCTATATTAACAACAAAAAATAAAAATAAAACTCAAGTTAAAAATTAAAGGGATCATACAAGAAACGTGTTTTTTTTTTTTTTCATCGTTATTTTCCTTTTGGTACGGAACCCTTCGTGTGCGAGTTCAACTCGAATTTGACCACCTTGGTTCCGTACTCAAAAGGTGCTAACGGTACGGTGTCGACACGGTTGGCGTAGTGGTTAAGCGATTGACTACTGCGCTGCGTGTCGTGGGTTCGATTACCGCACAGAACAAATACTTATATAACCTACAAGTAGTTCCGGGTCTGGCTGTTTGTGTATGTGAGTTTAAATGTTTGTAAACGAACCCACAATACAGGAGAAATTCTAAGTGGGAGTCAACGTTTTTTTTTTTTTAAATGAAAAAGAAAAAAGTTTGGTGTTTTTTTTTTGTATTTTGACTTTAAGAAAGCGTTAGATGTGTTGGTAAGTGTACCGCCGTGTATGGTCATCTGAAATACCAGAGGCATCACAGCTGACAACGTAGAAAACCAACCTTGCGGCGCTACCCCAAGCAAAACCTAGCGATACTGCGTTTTTCGGAGGTTATTAACTCATTAATTATAGTTTTTTTTTAAACGTTGTCCTACAACGTTTAAAAAAACTGTTCCATCAAGGAGAAAAAGTAATGACTTTTTCTCCTTGATGGAACAGTTTTGTTATACTGTACTGTACAGTTTTGGAATACTTTATTAATTGTGATGTCAATAAATGTGTTCCATCCAATAGGCAAATCAATCAAAATCAAAATATTTTGTTTCACATAAACCTACATGCGCAGTTATGAAACGTAAGAAGCTAGGTGCACGGTTTTAATTGGTCGTTTCCTATAGAGAAGAGCCGGCAAGAAACTCCACGGTTACTCTTTTAAAAATAATTGACTTGTACAATATTTTCAAATGACAGTGTTAATAGGCATGGGAGGACAGTGTAGGCCTTTCGACAAGTACCAGATACTTAACAAAGTAGAACATTGACAACACATCTACAGTCTACTAGGCCTACAACGTTCTCACGTTCACAAAATAGAAAATAATCTATATAAAAGATTTAAAAGGTTAGAAAAATGAAAACCTATTTGAAACAAATGTTATGACTGCCATTACAGCTACAATAACAAATCTGAATAAATATTTAGGCTTTCGCAGACGTCAATTTTAATATTAATATGGCCTCAATATAATGCTAAAATTTCTGTTAAGGGAATAGAAATTTTGAATTTAGATTTGTTTTATCTGGTAAGGGGTTCATATTTTACAGTCGGTATTTGTAATCTGGATGTTGAAGACTAAATTTTAGACGTGAATATTCGACCATGTAATTTTTTTATTTCAAAATTACAATTAGCTTAATCATCTGACTCGCCTTTTCTCAAATATATTGGATCGGCTTCCAATCTAAGAGAATGAAGCTGAATACCAGTAATTTAACAAGGACCGACTGCCTATCCGACCTCCACAATCCAGGGCCTCAAGTCTGCTATTACAATAGTGTCAGAATGATCTCTTCATTGTGAGTTTTTGACAGATTTGCCATACAAACACTGTCAAATACTCACAATAGCGAGACCATTCTGACACTATTGTAATAGCAGACTTGAGGCCCAGTAATTGGGTAATACTATATAGGAAAAGTTTTTAAACAGTGTGTAAATTTGGACAAATTAAACTTAAACGAGTTTTATTTACCACATATTACCTCCTTCCACCCATTTCCTCGCATGGGTGTCGTAAAAGGCGACTTAGGGATTTACTGGGGAATGGGCAGCAGCCTTCTCTATGCATTTTTAACATCATACTGCGATCGCCAACCCGCCTGCCAAGCGTGGCGACCCCCGCCCCCAATTGGGGGAGGCCTATGTCTAACAGTGGACGTCTTTCGGCTGAAATGATAATGATGATGATTCCTTATTTTGACATGTCTAAGTACAAAAAAAAAAGTTATCATTAACGAAAAATGCTTATTTTGAAACTAGTTTATTGGATATACGCCGCGATTTATTCCGTTCTAATACCAAAAATTATTACCACTATGTAAGTTTTTCAACCAATTTGATGAAACAAATATCAGTGGTATTAGTTTTTGGTATTAGAACGGAATAAATCCACGCCGCGCGGGCAGTGAAGTGGAACGCAGATTTGCTGAAGTAGGTATTTAAGCAGGTTATGAAACGCATTTTTTTATTTAAAAAAAGTATAAAACTAATTATGGAAATGTGTTCTATTACTGATAACCACCAAAAAAATACTGACCAAAAATACTGACCTGATACTGACCACCAAACAAAAATTTATTCTGGTTAAAAACTTATCCTGTATACCCATAAAGACTGGTTGTCAGACTTTCGGGCTTCTGATGACCCGTAACGACTGTCAAAGATCCACAAATGACAGCCGGGACCAACGGCTTAACGTGCTTTCCGAGGCACGGAGGGGTTTTGGTATGTAAAGACTAGCTTCTGCCCGCGGCTTCGCCCGCGTGGATGTCGAAAAATAACCGACGGGAACGTACGGCTTATTCCACAAATCCCCCCTGATAAATCCCCCTTAGGAGGAAAAGTGGAATATATAAAAACCAGTCTAGAATTCACCACTGATAATTCGGCTTATTTCACTAATCCCCCCAGAGAATCCCCCTCAGTGGGGAAAACTGAACCCTAATGTAAAAAAAAATCACTTTCAGGGGATCTCGGAATAAGTTTTTTTTTTTTTTCAATTCTAGTTTTCCCCCCTAAGCGGGATTATCAGGGGTGAATTCTAGACTGTTTTTTATAGATTCTACTTTTCCTCCTAAGGGGGATTTTCAGGGGGGATTTATGTTAATCCAGGTTATAAACTATCTGTGTACCAAATATCATCTAAATCCGTCCATCCGTTTTTTGTGCAAACTGGAACATACATACAAACAAACAGACCAAAATTCTAAAAACTATATTTTCGGCATCAGATTCGAATATTCAATGTAAGGTTTGACTTCGTTACTATTTTATTTTACTTCGTCTGCGTACAGTATAAATTCTTATTTCTAGATAATTATGAATTATTATAACAATAACAGTATAGAGCTTTGTTCATGGCTAATTGTCCTCCACTACGTGTGATATTTGAGAAATACTGTAAAGAAATACCTACTGTAAAGGACCAGTATCCACCTGGTTAAGCTACACTTGCCGCAGTTGGTCTGTGGATGGGTGACCATCTTTACATACAGAGACCCGTCCGCGCCTCGGAGAGCACGTTAAGCTGTTAATCCCGGATGTCATTCATGGATCTTTGATAGTCGTTACGTGAAATCAGAAGCCCGAAACTCTGACAATCATTTTTACCAAGGGGTATCGTATTACCCAGTAACTGCGTTGTGGAGGTCAGATAGACAGTCGCTGCATGTAAAATACTGTAAAGCTAGAAACAGTACACGTGTAGGTACTTATATTATTTTTACTTGAATACAAAATTTTGCGAATGAACTGCTTCAATACATCCCCCTTTTCAGAACCTTGTTGGTTGAAAATAAACAATAAAACAACGATTTACGCTGTGTTAGTTTCCAACCATAAGCCGAAATATTAGTGATTTTTACTTAAAAAATAAAGAACTTGAATTAATAACCAAATTTCATCCCCCTTTTTTCCCTTAAGGGTTGAAATTCTAACAACACCGTTGCGTTAGCTTCCAACCATAAGCCTAGATAGTAAATTCAGTGATTTTTCTTCGAAAATTAAGGACTTTTCAACTTCATCCCCCATTTTAACCCTTCGAGGATGGAATTATCAAAAACGCTGAAACACTTATACATTAATTTTAAATCGTCAACCTAATCACAATATTTGAAGATCCTAACTTCAAAACTGACGGACTTTCATATAAACTTTCATCCACTACTTTATCCCCTTAGGGGTGGAATTTCTAAATATCCTTTCTTTGTGCACTCCTAGACCTCCTATGGAACCTATGTGCCAAATTTGGAATCTCGAGACCCAGCGGTTTGGGCTGTGCGTTGATATATCAGTCAGTCAGTCAGGACTTAGAATTTTATATATCTATGATATATCAGCCAGTCAGTCAGTTTACCATTATAGTATATAGATAATCGTCAGCCTAATCACAAAATTTGAAGATCCTAATTTCAAAACTGACGGACTTTCATATAAACTTCCATCCCATATTTTACCCCTTTAGGGGTAGAATTCCCGAAAATCCTTTCTTAGTGAATACTTACTCCTCACAAAGAACACACCCTCCAAGTTTCATGTCTCTAGGACCAGCGGTTTGGACTGCGCGTTGATATATCAGTCAGTCAGTCAGTCAGTTTACCATTTTATATATATATATATAGAATATAGATAGATATAGAGATAGCTTTTGCCCGTGGTTTCGCCCGCGTGGATGTCGGAAAAAATCCAACGGGAACGTACTACCGCGAATGAAAGTACCCTATGACCGGGATTAAAAATACTTTTGAGTAATTCAAAAACTTAAAAATAAAAACTTTTGAGTTATTTAAGGCACGCAGTTAAATACTCCCCTAAAAACTTAATTACCCCTCATTCCCCTGTTTGGGATCCATTCTTGAAAACCCCATATACTCGTAATCCTTTTTTTTTTCTTTGAAAAGAATAAGCACCTTAAGACCCATGACCATATTGTTTTGAAAAACGAATTATGACAAATTTGTGTTTTATGTATTAAGAACGTATTTGTGTTGAGTTTCAAGTTTATGAATAAAAAAAAAAAAAAGATTTTTCATACAATCTAAATCTCCCCTATTTCACCCCTTTAAAGCCCTTCTTAGAGTCTACAATGTATGGAATGGAAATTTATTCTGAAATAGATCAGTCAGTTAAGGTTTTTTTTTTTTTCATACAATCTTATGACATCCCCCAATCCCCCCTTGTGCCAAGTTTAATGTTTATTGATAACTTAAGGAATAAGATTTTTCAAACAAATAAAATCACCCCTTTTTACCGTTTTACGGGTTGAATTTTCAAAAATCCGTTCTTAGCGGATGCCTGCGTCACAATAAATATCTGTTTGCCAAATTTCAGCGAAATCCGCTCAGTGGTTTGAGCTATATGTGTTGATAGTCATCAGTTTTTCCATACAAACTTTGACACCCCCTTTATGGGGTAGTTTTAAAAATATACTGAAATAATCAAACTTTTTTATTTAATAAGATACGCATTCGTGCCAAGTTTCAAGTTTATAAACTCAAGGAATAAGATTTTTCAAACAAACGAAATCTCCCCTTTTTACCCCCAAAGATGAATTTTCAAAAATACTTTCTTAGCTGACGTGTTCTAATCTATATCCTAATCTAATCTAACCTAATCTAACTTTACTATCTACTGAATTGTATATATATAGATTGTTTGCTGCATTTGCTAAAAATTAGGTTTTAGTAACAGAAACGAATCGCTGTAAATCCGACTCCACGTAGAGTGCACCACGTGCCCTACCCCTAGAGTGTAATTTAGAATGGCGTAGGCGCGGAGGGGCGAGGCGGCCCGCGAGTGGAGGAGCAGGTGGTTGTAACGCTTGCCGCCGCGGCTGAGGCTGGCCGGCGAAGCCGGCCAGCAAGACGAAGCTGCGGTGGTGAGCGTTAAACCATCTGCGACGATAAGCTCGCGTGGGACCGCCGGAGCCCCGCAGCGCCGGAGCCGTGACAGAACCCATGCCTGCTGCATGTTGCATGCTCCCTTGTATGCTGCATGCTTGCTTGAATGCTCGCTTGCATGCTCACTTGCATGCTGCATGCTTGCTGCATATGCATAGTGTATGCTTGTTTGCATGCTTATAGGGAAATAAAAACTCCATGTTCACAATCAATTGTTTTATTGAATGATAATAGATACATCCAGTGCCGGAGCCGTGACAAAAGCCATGTTTTAGTAACAAAAACGAATCGCTGTAAATCCGACTCCATGCAGCCGTGTATGTCCTACCCCTAGAGTGTAATTTAGAATCGCGTAGGTGCGGAGGGGCGAGGCGGCCCACGGTGGTGAGCGTTAAACCATCTGCGACGATAAGCTCGCGTGGGCCCGCCGCAGCCCCGCAGCGCCGGAACCGTGACAGACACCATGCCTGCTGCATGTTGCATGCTCCCTTGCATGCTGCATGCTTGCTTGCATGCTCGCTTGCTTGCATGCTCGCTTGCATGCTGCATGCTTGCTTGCTTGCTTGCTCATTGCATGCTGCATGCTTGCTGCATACATAGTGTATGCTTGAAACTCCATGTACAACAATCAACTGTTTTATTGAGTGATAATAGATACATCCAGCGCCGGAGCCGTGACAAAAGTCATATTGCTTAAATTGCATCTTTACTATTTATGTATTGTATCAGTTGGATGAGCACTATCGCATTCTGTTAGTATCCTAACTATCCTAATTTATATCTATATCGATTCTCCCGGAGAAGGGGATGGGGGTTTCTCCGGGGCAGGGGCCCATGGCTAAATAATAACAGCCGCACAGGTCGATCGATCAGGTTAAGCTACACTTGCCGTGGTTGGTCTGTGAAAACTTCATCACCCTTTTCAGATCCTTGTGGGATGAAATTTAAAAAAAAACTTTTTAACAATAAAACAACCGACTTCCAAAAAAAAAAAAACTAAAATTGAAAAATAACTTTAATTTCGGAAGTCGGTGACCTTGGTTCTGCATTTTCGTTTTTTGCCACCGACTTCCGAAATTAAAGTTATTTTTCACTTCATACTGTTTTTTTTTGGAAGTCGGTTGTTTTTTTTTTTTTTTTGTTTAAAAGTTTTTATTTTTCACTTTTTAGTTATGGTACCTACCCCACAACAATTCGATTACCACTACTTGCTACACCGCACAAACAACACTGACACAAGATGTACGAAGTGGATTAAATACGTATTATCGAAGCTAACTCAAAAACTTCCCAAGCAAAGTTAATAAAAATCGGTTAATTATCATTTATAGCCCGAGTGAACCACCCGCCACCCGTGAAATACTTATCATTGAGGAACATTTGAGCCCATTTGTGGTCTTCTTCATCAGTTCCACTTCATCAAATGATACTTACTGAATGCAAATGCTTGAGTTTTTGATGAAAATACAAAAATCGCTATATGTTTGCCTATAAAATTTGAGGAGTTCCCTCAATTCGTCATGGATCCCATCATCAGAACTGGATTTTGGGACCAATTTGGAAGTATATCCTTTCAAATAAAAAAGAATTTGCCAAATCGGTTCACAAACAACGGAGTTCTGAGGTAACAAACATTAAAAATAAAATAAAATAAAATACAACCGAATTGAGAACTTCCTCCTTTTTGAAAAGTCGGTTAAAAAAAAACACTATTTACGTTGGTTGTGTTAGTTTCTAAACATACTCGTAAGCCGAAATTTTAGTGATTTTAACTTAATAAATAAAGAATTTTAATTAAACACAAAAAAAATCATCCCCGTTTTCATCCCCTTAAGGGTTGGAAATCCGACAACACGTTTTGGCTTCCAACCATAAGCCTAGATAGTAAAAATTTGTCATTTTTCTTCGAAAATTAAGGAACTTAACTTCATCCCCCTTTTTAACCCTTTGGGGGTGGAATTATCAAAAATGCTGAGACACGTATAAATTAATTTTCAATCATCAGCCTGATCACAAAATTTGAAGATCCTAACTTCAAAACTGACGGACTTTCATACAAACTTCCATCCCCTATTTTATCCCCTTAGGGGTGGAATTTCCAAAAATCCTTTCTTAGTGCACCCCTAGACCTCATAAGGAACCCACGTGCCAAATTTTGAATCTATAGACCCAGCGGTTTGGGCTGTGCGTTGATATGTCAGTCAGTCAGTCAGTCAGTCAGTCAGTCAGTCAGTTTCTTCTTTTATATATTTAGATGATAACCCATCTACAGACCAATCGTGGCAAGCGTTGCTTAACCTGATCGGTTGACCCGTGTGGCTGTTATTACAAGCCACAAAGCCCCTTACGATTTGTTATATTTTTACAAATAAAAAGTGGAAATCAAGCTAGACGATTTATAATCCAAAACATTTTTCAATATAAATTGGATCAAATGGTTTTCAGGGTTCCGTACCTCAATTTAAACAAAAACGGAACCCTTATAGGATCACTCGTGTGTCTGTCTGTCTGTCTGTCTGTCACAGCCAATTTGCTCTGAATCTACTGGAATTTGGTACACATATGAACTTCTGTGACCCAAACACGGACGTGTTACGTAAATATTTTTTTTGGTTAAGGTGGGTATGGTGGCACTTATGAGGAGCTCGTGGCTATGTAATAACAGCCGCACGGGTCGATCCATCAGGTTAAGCGACACTTCCCGGGGTTGGTCCGTGGATGGGTGACCATCTTTACACACTGAGACTCCTCCGTGCCTCGGAAAGCACGTTAAGCCGTTGGTCCCGGCTGTCATTCGTGGATCTTTGACAGTCGTTACGGGTCGTCAGAAGCCCAAAACGTCTGACAAACAGTCTTACCAAGGCGTATCGTATTACCCAGTTACTGGGTTGTGGAGGTCAGATAGGCAGTCGCTCCATGTAAAATACTGGTATTCAGCTGCATCCGGTTAGACTGGAAGCCGACCCCAACATAGTTGGGAAAAGGCTAGGCAGATTGATTTTTTGCTCTTACAATGGTGAAGGAAAACATAGTGAGAAAACCGACGTATCCAAGAACCAAAAAAAAATCGAAGACTTGGTGTCTACGCGCATATCTCATCACGCACTGGGCCCAAGTGGTAGTACTCACTCCCTCTCACAGAACGGAGGCCTGTGTCCCAGCACCACTGCTGATGTTCCCACGAACATTATAGGCTGATTATGCTACAGAGACAAAACGACAACAGTGAAGGTCCTCCTAAAGATAATCTGGAAAGCCTAGGACTGGAAAGCCACCCCCAGCATAGTTGGGAAAAGGCTAGGCAGATTGGTGGCACTTAGAGCGGCAAATTAGAGAAAAAAGTTTAGCCTTTTGTTTTTATAGGATGGAAGATCGGCAGACATAGACAACTTTGAACAATTTTATATCGTATTTTTATTAGAGTACTGTCAGTTACCACAATTAGCTGACCCCTTTGCTCAAATGGTTGAGGTTTTTTACTAACAAATCGTACGATTTTCATTTTTTTTTCTAGTTTTGGGTAGATTTCGTATAGGCATTTAAATTAAATTAAGAATTATAAAATTCTATCGATCCGTATTCTAAAAAATCTCAACCGTTTATGCAAGGAGGGGTCAGCTAATTGTGGTAACTGAATACACACCTACACCTGTCACCTTTTTTCACCTTTTCCAAGTACCTTCACCACCTTATAAGGTCCCAAATACTTTGCTTTTATCTTCAAAGTCTTTCTAAATTGTGTTCGCCTAATAGCTACTAAATCTCCAACATCATATTTTACACTTTCCTTCCTTTTGGCACTACTATTTTGCCTTCATGTCATAAAAAGCACTGCACTCATTTTTTAAATGGGACTTAAAACATAACCAGCATATTAGGTACACCTCAGTCTAACCCTTAGGAGAATACAGGCGTGATGATATGTTATGTTGTTGTTTATTCAAAACATAAATTACTGTTAAATCTGTGTCACATAACTCACGATAATCTATTTTAACGAAACCGCGTTCAGAATTTTGATATGAATGTTCGTTAACTTCATTACGATGGGCGTGATTATGTTACATCCGTACTAGTAGCTCTTGTAGATTGAGAACGTCTAACTTTGGAAGAACAGTCAAACTGTTCTTCATACGTTTGAAACTACTATAGCTTCACTTTAGCATTCCCTTTGTTCCGGTCTACGTTTATCATTTAATGGAATTCGTTTTATTACAAGCTTTATTAGTACATTATTGCAAAGGCCGGGAAATAGGCAATTGCAGGTTGAGTATTAGTATGAAGGCCGAGCCGTAGGCGAGGACTTTACTAATACGAGACAGGCAATTGCAATTTCCGCCGAGGCATATATAGTGCTTTTCTCAAAAGAATGCAGGGAAATAAAACATACTTTTATATTATACATTTAATTTAATTAATATTAAAAGTTACATTAGTCATATATTACTAAAAGAAAATTTTATTGATTTCCCCGGTACATTTATGTTTTTTTGTAGAACTTCTGATGAGGTTTGCAGGTGGGCATTGAATGTAGTGGTAGATGGCTGAAGTATGTAAATAACAAATCAAGACGAATTTTCAGCTTTGCCGCCAATTTTTTATATATCATCCGTGCCAAAAGGCAAACGCATTTATGGCTATACAGCCACGTGAATGCAATTTGTGCTAAGCAAAGAGACTTACTTTGGTATGCCAAGAATGATAAAGAGATCTAATCAAAGCACCACGCCATTTCATACAACATTGCTGGAGCGTTGTAATGTTCCAAATTCAAAAAACACTCCTGCAATGGATTTGATTTTATTTGTCCGCGAGATACTTCGCGTGTTCTTTTTTCGAAAATAATGACAACATTTCCATGCATGTTTGAGTAAATTAACTTTACAAGCTTTATAATAACTTGCAATGTACCTATGTTTGTCCAGGTGGAACCTTGCAAGCTGAATTAAAACCACTTCCTCTTATCCTACGAAGCTGAAATTTTACGTGTTGGTTCAGTTTCTATGACAATGCATTTAAATATGATGATCCAGGATTGACTTCAGACGAAGGGACTCCTCAACGGTCAGCGGTTTAGACACAAAATTGAATATACGCATTTAATTATGATAGTCCATTTTAAATTCTACCATGACCTGGCTGCTGGACCCAGGATTGGCTCCAGACGAGGAAACTCCTCAGCGGTCAACAGTACAGACACGAAATTTTATATACGCATTTAATTATAATATTTAAAATTTACCATGATGTGGCTGCTGCACCCAGGATTGGTCCCGCCGAGGAAATTCCTCAACGGTAAACAGCGGAGACACAAAATTTAATAAAGGTACGCATTCAATTATGATAGCCCATTCTAAAATCCACCATGACTTGGCTGCTGCACCTAGGATTGGCTCCAGCCGAGGAAACTCCTCAGCGCTAAATAGCGGAGACACTAAATTTAATATACGCATTCAATTATGATAGCCCGTTCTAAAGTCCACCATGACCTAGGTGCTGCACCCAGGGATGGCTGCAGACGAGGGAACTCCTCAGTGGTCAACAGCACAGGCACGACATTTTGTACTTTTTAGTTCATGAAAAGCTTGTTTAAAAAAAGGTTTTTACTTATTTTTTTTACTTCTGCTTTTATTATTGTCTGGGGTTGTACAAGGCTATTTGAATTATCTGTTGTCCTCATGAAAATGTTACTGCACCTTCATTCGAAGGTACCATATTAGTGTTGCAAGCGTAGTGTGGGTCCCAGCTAGATGGACCGACGACCTTAAGAAGTTGGCTGGGTCAGACTGGATGTGGAAGGCGGAGGACAGGCTTGAGTCTGGACATAGGCCTCTCCCAGACCGCAGTGGACTGCAATAGGCTGAGTTGATTGATATTAGTGCTATCCTACTTTGATAGAGTGGCCTAACTGTAATTTTTTGAATACTGATTTTATTTTGAAAAACTACTTTCGAGGCAAGTTCAGAGCAGTTTTTTAGGCCACTCTGGCTCTCATGGCCTCAGAGAGCCAGAGAGGCCTGTATTTTTTTATAAATTAATAATGGGTCTTATTTGGGACAGCGCTCCTGGATGGGCAAGTCCTATTACTGGCTTGACGTACGACGCGTTGCGTGAACTCAAGGTCGCTGGCATCTATCTGCGTCTTAAATAAAAAATCCAAACAAAATTTTGATCCTGCCACATCCAGGCACCCTAATTCCACAGTCCCATATCACGTACCCCTAGGTATTGTCGGTTCATAAATTATGAATCTCGCGACGCGATACAATCTCGACCGATGGGAGTATTATGCTGCGATCGTATCGGACAAACCCTCTCTTGCATGAATGTTTTAAAATTTTCGCTTGCCTCCACGCGTTATGTTGGTTGATATCTGGATTTTTTTTTCTGCGTAATTTTTAATTATCTTTTATGATGGTTTTGGATGGGGCTGGATTTTGATGGGTAAGAGAATTGTGTAAAGCACTTGTAAAAAAAAAAATTGGTATATGTGTCCATAATACAAAGTCACATTAATTTTAACAGACTTGAAAGGTATCTATATAGAAACCTGATAAAAAAAAATCATTAGGTAATTAGGTTACTTTAAGAATGAGTTTTGGAAATATTTTTTGTTGATCAAACTCAAACTCATACAGACAGATTTACGTTCACATTTATAAGACTAGCTTTTGCTCGCGGCTCCGCCCGCGTGGATGTCGCTTATCGCGTAAAAAAGTAGCCTATGTCCTGCTCCATATTCCAGACTTATATCTCTACCAAATTTCATGACGATCGGTTTAGCTGTTTAGGCGTGAAAATGACACGACAGACAGAGTTGCTTTCACATTTATAATATTAGTATGGAAGCATGGATAAACCAATCTTTTGAATTTTCAAGGAGTCGGTCAGTCAAAAAGATCATTCGTCATTGTTATTTATTTATATTATATAGCTGAAAAGGATATTTATAAATAAAATTACTTGCATTAGTATTGTCAAAGATATTCTGATGATTTGGTAGAGTATAATGTATGTAGGTCCACCAAATCATCATAACCATATGTGTTGCTTTAGACTCGTATTGAATTACATTTAAGATTATTGGGCCCCTTTGATAATAGTTCAACTATAAACGCCACAGACGATACAGCGAGCTTTGCATACGAGATACGGCCTATACAACAGGTTCTGTATACACTAGAACCATTAGAGATCCGTGTGTAGGGTAATTCAAACCGACCTCATTAGTAATATTGAGTAATGCAGTCGTAAAACAAATGACCTGAAGCATTAAGTTGATGGAGGGTCATTTCAAGTTAATGCTTCGAATTGCATAGTCTCAAATGGTTTCTGAAAATAGTTGTAGGTATATTTTTTGTGGAATTTTTCACTGCATTTAGTGGTGTTACTTTTAATTTTATACGACTTTTGGAAATTTGAATAAAAAATTACTTTTGCAGAGTTCTCACCACACCTTCAGCTAGATGCTACCGGTTTTATGTCAAATTCTTACGCTATCTCTACTATAAAGCTCTGGAACGCGCTACCTTTTGGCATTAAAAAGCTGAAAACTAATTTACTTTTAAAAGAAAAGTTCGTAACCACTACTTAAGTCAGACTAAATAACTCTCAAATGATAGTCTAGTCATAGTTATTATTATAAATATCATGTACTGGCATTGTTTACGTCTCACTTCACTTTGCTTTCGCTTACTTGCGCCTCAAGCTCTTTGTATTTATTCGCTGCTTATGTATTGCAATTCATTATTATAGTTTGTACCATAAGTTTTGTTAATAAATAAATAAGTTAAATTAGTGCCTACTGCTTTGATTAAAAAATCATCAACACCTGTGACGTAGGCTACATAAGAAGCGGCTCAAGTCAACAAACATAAGGGCCGCTTCAGTGGTATTTGTTAAAATATCTATTAGTTTATTTTATTCGTATATGTGTATTAGTATCAATAAAACTATATAAATTCTCTTAATCAAGAAGTTAGTATTTTAGTCATTATATTTGTACCCTACCACTGTTTCTATATTTAACCCTGTTGACTGGTAGAGAATGCCTTGTGGCATTAAGTCCGCCTATGTACCAGTATTGTACATGAAGTTTAAATAAATAAATAAATGGTTGTTTTCAGCATGGAATCCAAGCTGAAAACATGACCATTTTACTTAGTATTCTGATAGATTCCACAACAACACAGCTTATCAAATGATACTTTACAATACAAATGACTATACTTAATTTAGCACATCTGCCATGGCAGGTCTGAGGTGGGCAGCACTGAAACTATTATGCCAACTGACTACAAAGAAAATGGAGCCTTTTTTCCGCCATTTTATGCTAATTACCATTAATGGGGAGACGGGAGGTGGGGATAGCGGGAATAAACCGCCTATTTATAGTGATTTAAAATCAAAATATTTTGTTTCACAAAATTCTACATGAGCTTGTATGAAACGTCAGAATCTAGGTGCACTGTTTCGATTCGTTTCCTATCGAGAAAAGCCGGTAATAAACTCCACGTTACTCTTTTAAAACAATTGACTTTTACAGTGCTAACATATTACAGTGTTAATGGGTACAAGAGGACAGTGTAGGCCTGTCAATACGAAAGTACCTACCAGGTAATTATAAAACAAAAACAAGATAGAAAAAAAATTAGATTTCAGGTTAAGGGTAAACCATACTACAATCTACCTGATCTTCAACAGTAGTTTTGCAAGGAAACAACAATAGGTAACCTTGCTAGCTATATCTCATAGATCGATGCAGGAACCATTTCTGAGAGCTCTCAAGGACGGTGCCGGAGTAATTCGCAATCAATTAATGCATGTCAAAGTTTATCAACATCGGACCCTGTGCATAGTAATTTGGTTGTTCAACCAACATGCAATCGATGCTAATGGGGAGGTAGAAAAAGCAATTAATTAGGAGGGGTTACGAATTTGATGTAAGAAAAAATTACAGCCGCGGGCGATGCGACTTGCGTCAAGTGAAACGCACGCTCGTCACTTGTTTCCTAGCATAAGCTAACGATTGATTAACGTTCTGTTCATTCAGTTTTATACTCCTGTGCCAACCAAAATAGGTATAAATTTTGCACGCTCTTTAAAAGCTTTGCTATTCCATCCTAAATGCAAAAAGCAAATTGTCACTCAAGTGCAAATTGCGCATTTACACCGCGTGTATTCACCCCATCACGACCTCTGCGAGTCCAGTCTTTGCACACGCAAAACCCTATCTCATCCATAAGATGCAGACCCTCCAAAACCGTTTCCTCCGTAAAATCACCCCTGGTTCGTTCGGAACACAAACCTCCAATTAGAACTCAAAATCCCCCCATAGCCCGCCCAATTCATAAAGGGCATTTCAAAGCGTTTCTTTGATTCCGCAGCCACTCACCGCAACATTCTAGTTGTGCAGGCCGCCAATTATACCCCAACTCGCATCAGTAAGACCCGCCGTCCAAGGCATGCACTGACCGACCCAGACGACCCCACGACTCTCCTCCAGTAGAGCAGTAGGGAAACGAGTACAGTTCGAAAGAGAATACACAATACACGACCGTCATTACGACCTCACCGCCGAGGCCCAACGCGAAATCCCCGACCCTTGCCCGTAAGCGAAGCGCCAGCAAGCGTTATAGCTGAACCTGTAGCTAAATTTACCCGATAATAATCATAACACTGATTTTATCCAGCCACCGTCGGTCCCTTGCCATCCTTCCTCCGAATCTGCCCTAAGCCGAGGTTCGTACCCCACAGGGGGTGCCCTTAGCTCGCAGTCGTTTAGTTTATAAGTTTTTACGCCCTGGCTGGAGGCATTAAGTTTCGTTAGGAGCTTAAAGCAACCACAGGAAAGTCCGGTTAAAGAGTCTCAACCTCTCAAGGTTAACTCTGAGATGCCTTACATGAAAAAAAAAAAACCTTTGCCTCTATTCCGTTTCTTCACTCTGTAGCGTCTGTACCGTTGCACCGCAATACGCGCGCTGACTTACACGTAACGTAACTAGTAACGTAATTAGTATAGAGGTATGAGAAACAGGGTGTAAAGTTCACTTATCCTCTATTGAAAAGTGAGGATCCTCCGACCAGACGGGTGTCGTGTCTGGTGGGCAACTGCCCGATGGTTGATGTCAGGATGTTGTATATATGTATGCTATTCGTGTGGTAAGTTCTGATTGCACGATGCAGAATTTGTGACGTCAGGTCTTTGATGCGAAGTTCGCATATGGCGTTGTAGGTCGATAGTGGGCTGAGTCAGCGCATATTGTTATGCTTGCCAGGGCCAATTGTGGTCCCAGTGAGTCGGAACCGGATGCCGCATAGTTCATGGTGAGTCGCAACTGTCTGCGGAGATTCCCCTGTCGAGAGTCGGATGTGGTACAGCACCGGGTGGAGGCTGACTGCTGGCGTCGACCAGAAGAGGGTCGAATGCCTCTGCTTGTGGACCGGCCGAAAGTGCAGTGTGCTGTGCCAAGGTTGCTGATGAGGCTGTGGGTGATGACCAGGTATGCGCGGTCGCTGCATGCTGGTGGTTAGGATACCCATTGAAGCCGTGGAATTCTCCAATGAGTCGGGGTGGTACTGCGTTATGCTTCAGTGAGTCGGATGTGGTACAGCGCTGAGTTGAGGCTGACGGCTGGCGTCGACCAGGAGAGGGTTGAATGGCTCTGCTTGTGGACCGGCCGAATGTGCAGTGTGCAGAAGAAGTTGTATACAACTTCTTTAATTTGTTTTCTCCGTCGTTGATGTCGCTGTCGCAATTCACTTGAGCGTGTAGCTCATGGCCAAGAGGTAAAAGGCAAATTCTTCTCATGATCAGATCATAACGTTCCCAATGCTGGGACTCATGCCTCCTGTCTGTGTGCGACAGTGGCTGTAACTCAAAACGCGGGGCCATCCAGTGCAAGTCGCTTCGAATTTTTGGTTTCAGGATTCTAGACTGAAGTACCTTAAAGGTTTGATTTATTTGCGACTATCAAAATAATGTCGCATATATGGCCGTATTTTTTTATTTCGTTGACTGTGATGTTTGATTTTTTAGAGCTCTAACGAACCGTAGTCCTATGTATTTGATATCAATTTCAACTTGTTACCTCCACGCGTTCCTGAGTAAAAAAGTATTGATAGACAGACAGACGGACGGACGAACAACGAAGTGGTGTCTATATGGATTCCGATTTTTCCTTTTGAGATACGGAATAGAGATGAGTCCTATATCATATCACATGTAAAAATCATCAATATTTTAAAATCATTTCATCATGCAATGACAACGACTAAATCATCAATGCCTAAATCATGCTTGAATGAACGCGGACTTCGGTGATTCGGACGGGCCATATCTGGGCGATGCGGACGGACGTTGCAAGGCTGTGCGCTCGGCGACACTGAAGTCACAGAATCACAAGAGTTTTGATAAAATGCCTGGTGCTGGGCGCATAATGATAATTTTACTAAGCCGTTCCGTGATCAATTCCACTCATAATTGAAGTAACATGATCATAAACATACTCAAATAAAAATCATTGATGATTTTGTCATTGTTCCCGTCATCGATATTTTTATGTCATTGTCATGCAGCAAAATCATCACTCAGCCCATCTCTTGTACGGAACCACCTAAAAATTTTGACGGTAAATCAAAGCAAGGATGGGAAGAAATATAAACAGACGGCTGATAAAGCAAATGAATATTAATAAGATCTGCCTTATTCTACATGTAATGGATGACTGAAAGACAAAACAAAAACATAAAATATTTCATGGATTTATTAGCCTTGTTACTGTGGGCAACAGTCTATGCTAGGGCAATGACCTCTAAAATGTATTGTCATAGTGGATATTGGGAGGGGCTCGGTCAGGTTAAGCAACGTTTGTCGCGGTTGATCCGTGGATGGTTGATCATCTTTACATACCAAGACCACTCCCTCCATGCCTCAGAAAGCATGTTAAGCCGTTACTCCCGGCTGTCATTCGTGGATCTTTGAAACGGGTTGTCAGAAGCCCGAAAGTCTGACAACCAGTCTTACCAAGTGGTATCGTATTACCATTTACAAGATTATTTCTGCTAAAGATAAAATATTTCAGCCTCCATTTTAATTTTTCCCATTTATTAATAACCTAAGCACTGATATTCCGTCATTTATTTGAAGTCTTAATTTGCCTTCTAAAAACTGCCTATCGCATTTTGAACCCTTTTCTGTACACTATAAAACACCATGTTGTGAGAATACTGTAGCCTTAGTTTGAACTGACAATTATTAATACAGCTCCAATCTCAAGGGAGACATAGATTTCAGGAATTCATTAGCGGTGATTGTAACTTGACTTAGCAACTGTTCCTATTTGATGCTTCGTGAGATGAGATACAGATTTAGATGGCATAGTTAGCAGGCTTATAAGGGACTCGTGGCTAAATGATAACAGTTGCATGGGTTGATCTTCTAGGTTAAGCAACGCTTACCGAGGTCGGTTCGCGGATGGGTGACCATCCATTTCATAAACTCAAACTTAAACCATTTATTTCAATTAAACCATTTACAGGCACTTTTGAATTGTCAAGGAGTCGGTCAGTAAGAAAAATTAAGCTACATTCCCATTCCAAAGCGTAGGTACCTATGGAGAAGAACGGGCAAGAAACTCCATGGACACACTTTTAAATTAAATTGTTACAAAAATAATTATTAGTGACATCTATAATGTTGAATCTATAAAGAAATGTGAGAACGATGTAAAAATAAAAACGTACACGTTAAAAGCGGCCAGAGTAGGTACAACAGAAACAAACAAAAAAATTCAATAAAAAAAAAAGAATAAGCTGTGGCAGCTAAGAGATGACCAGTCCAACTGACGGCGCCCGTTCACGAACATGACGCCTTGATTAGCGCCATTCAGCTCATACCGAGACCCCTCCGCGCCCCGAAAAGCCCGATAAGCTGTTGGTTCCGGCTACTCCGGCTGTCATATGTAGATCTTTGACAGTCGTTACGGGTAGTTAGATGCCCAAAAGTCTGAGAACAAAACTTACGAAGGGGTATCGTATTACCCAGTAACTGAGTTGTGGAGGACAGATAGGCAGTCGTGTGTCATGTTGGAAGCCGATCCCAATATATTTGGGAAAAGGCTAGGCAAATGATTTTAGCAGGCCTTTATCGAAGTCAAGAAAATTGAGGAATCGGGACAGAACGTGCGTAAGAACTGAGGGACCACACTGGGAATTCGCACAATGAAAATCTTAGGATTTAGTAGTAGATTTAAAACAATTGTAGAACGAATCTGGGAATTTGTAGGCAAATATATTAAAAACTATAGCCCTTAAAGTGTGGTCCCTCAGTTCTCACAGACGATCATCCAGATCTCGGAAAGTATCTTAAAAATGAAGGTTTTGTGAATACAAACATTGAGTAGAGAATTTGTAAAGATATTTACTAAATAACAGACCACAAAGCATTAAAGAAAAAAAAAAAAATATGACCACTAAACGGTGGTAAAATAAAAAAAAATAAAAAAATTGTGAATATAACTTAATAAAATGGTTATTTTTCTACATATAGTTTTAGTAGAAGTCTTAAAACGTTTTGTAAAAAAGAAATGGAGCAAAAAAAAATTGATCGGGGATTCGGGAGAGGAAGATTTATAAGGCAGATGTGAGTGGTAACACCGGGAGGGGATGCCCTAAGAGGACGTATAGTGACCTAATTGGTGATGTTCTTCAAAAAGGTCAATTGCGTAGTAATCGCAAACGGCGTCCGAGTATGACCAGATGTATAGATGTAAATGAGCAAAAGGAATGTAAGGAGAGTAGTAGGTGGCATTCTATAGTTTCTGTCTACCCCCATGAGAAGAAGGCACTCGTTCAATTGATTTATAGAACGAAAATACAAAAAAAAAATGCATGCATATGGTATAATATGACATAACATCACTGTGGCACACAAACATCTGACGTCACACAAATCCTGTATTGTGCAATCAGAGTTTGCCTCGCGACTGATAAATATGTTGCAGTTAAAACTCATACCCAGTCAAAAGCAATTTTAACTAGCAAAATTACTTTTGACTAAAATTATAGTCAAAACTAGTTTTCAAAACTAGTTTTGCCCAAAGGAGCTAGTTAAAAGTAGTTTTGACTGACTAATTTCGTTAAAAGTAATTTTGACTGGTTCTATCAGTCCAAACTCTTAAAAAGTTAGGGTGGTCGACATAAATTACAAAGAAATGCACATATGTACATATATACCTATATTTTTTTTATAAACTAAATATAATTAAATAATCGACAGATATGTATTTATAAAAAATGAGTGAGTACGAAAGGAAAGGTTTTTGGGAAGAATTTTAGCGATAAAAGATAATTATGAAAGATAGTCATTTCGTTATGGCAAAAGAGCAATTTGAAGAATTTGCACTGGAAGTGAGACACGAAAGATTTGCAGAAATGAAAACGTCATTACAGTACAGTGAAGTCCAGAGACTTCACTGTACTGTAATGACGTTTTCATTTCTGCAAATCTAATACCAGAGTATTAGAGAGTTAATTACAAACAGAACCTATGGTGATGGTACGAATCATGGGTGTTGTGCATTTGTTCGTTTGTTTGTGTAAAGGTGTGTTTGTGCATGGGTGTTTGTGTGTATTTGTACATAGACGTTTGTGTGTGTTTGTGCATGCGTGTTTGGGTGTGTTTGTGCATGCGTGTTTGTGTGTAAATGCATGGGTGTTTGTGTGTGTTTATGCATGGATGTTTGTGTGTGTTTGTGCATGGGTGTTTGTGTGTTTGTGCATGCATGTTTGTGAGTTTGTGCATTCGTGTTTGTGTGTAAATGTGTATGCGTGTTTGTGTATTTGTGCATGGGTGTTTGTGTGTATTTGCGGATAGGTGTTTGTGTGTATTTGTGGATAGGTGTTTGTGTGTGTTTATGCATGGGTGTTTGTGTGTGTTAAAGCATGGGTGTTTGTCCGTGTTTGTGCATGCATGTTTGTAAGTTCGTGCATGGGTGTTTGTGTGTATGCATGGGTGTTTGTGTGTATTTGTACATAGACGTTTGTGTGTGTTTATGCAGGAGCGATAATACCAAGGTATTTGTGCAAAGATGTTTGTGAGTTTGTGCATACGTATTTATGTGTGTTTGTGCATGGGTGTTTGTGTATAATTTTGTATGCGTGTTTGTGTGTATTTGTACATAGATGTTGGTGTGTGTTTGTGCATGCGTGTTTGTGTGTTTAAGCATAGGTGTTTGTGCGTGTTTGTGAATGGGTGCTTATGTGTATTTGTGGATAGGTGTTTATGCATGAATGTTTGTATGTGTATGTGGATAGGTGTTTTTGTGTTTATGCATGCATGTTTGTGAGTTTGTGCATGGGTGTTTGTGTGAAATTGTGCATTAACACACAAACGTCTATGTACAAATACACACAACGTCTATGTACAATAAAACACAAACAACCATGCACGAACTTACAAAAATGCATGCACAAATACACAAACACGCACAAACACCCATGCATAAAAACATAAACACGCATATACAATTACACACAAACACCCATGCACAAACTCACAAACATGCATGCACAAACATACAAACACCCATGCATGAACACACAAAATCTATGCACAAATACGCACAAAAACCCATGCACAAATACACACAAACACCGATGCACAAGCACACACAAACACGCATGCACAAATACATACAAACACCCATGCACAAACACACCCTAACACTCATACATAAACACACACACCCATCTATGCACACATATACACAAATACGCATGCATATTTGTGTGTTTGTTCATGGGTCCTTGTGTGTATTTGTGCATAGATGTTTGTGTGTGTTTATGCATGCATGTTTGTGTATTTGTGAAGTGCATATTGATAACTTCCCTTCATATTTTACAGACTCGGGACTCATTTAAGTAATATCATATGATTATTTAAGAAAAACAGAAAAGAGGAGTTTTATTTTTATTTTTATTGGTGCTTATATCAAAGAAAAGCTGGCGTATTTAGAAGGTTTTAATTGATTTTATGTACATTTAAAAAACAAATATTGCTTAACATTTTCAAATTGTAACCATGCACCTAGCTTCTGACGTTTCATAAGTGCCCATGTAGGTTTATGTGAAATAAAATATTTTGATTTTGATTTTGAAATAGTATTTTATTGGTAAGTACCTAATTACCAAACTTAAACAAATAATTATGTACGCTGCTTACCAAAGTAATAGTGATTCTACTAGTATAGGCATTAGGTTTAGAAACGCAAAACAAATAAATTGACTCCCCAACTTCGTGTGTGTTCTCGAGCTTTCACTTTAAATGTGAACTGATTGGTTACCGTCCTGATATTCTGTCGGAGTGCATTCCAAAGGAAAACCGCCTGGACAAAGAAAGAAGATTTTATAAAACCAGAGCGATGAGAAGGACAACGAAGAAGACGATTATTCTCGGACCGAAGATTCTTGCTGTGTGCAGCGCATAAATATTGACAAAGAGAAGTCAGATAAGAAGGAAAAGTGGGTTTGTGAATGAGAGAAAACAGGGTTGTCAAAGCCCTCAACGCTCTGCGCTGCCGGATAGGCAACCACTTTAAAAGCGATCGATGTGCGGATACATGATCTGAATACTTGCAAAGATTGAAAACAAATCGAATGCAGCAATATTACTTTGCCAGACCAGGGAATCAAATCCCGTGCTCAGCTGTAGCACTTGCGACCACTAGACTAACCAGGTAGTCGCATGATGTCTATAAGATTTCTTTCTTTGCCGAAACAGGGTTGTTAATAAATAAAAGAAAGAATAAATGCGTTTAATGACATTACAGCAATAAAATACACAATCCATACTAATATACGGGGTGGCCCATAAGTCCTTACACATGCAAATAATTAATAAATAAAAAACTAATTACAATAAGAAATACCTTTTTATTTCGTATTAACCTTTATAAAATCGGAATTATTTTTTGAAAATAACATCATCCAAATGTAACCCGTTACGATCACGGCACTCCTGTAAGCGACGTCTAAAACTATCGACGACTGCGCGGCAAGTCAGTTCTGTGATGTTAGCCTTAGCCTTAGATTTCTCTTTGAATATTTTCTTTTAGGGCTTCAATTGACCGCGGGTTTGTGTCATACACTTTAGATTTCAGATAACCCCATAAGAAAAAGTCCATCGGGGTTAGATCCGAACTACGTGGTGGCCAGGAAATGTCTCCTGTTCGAGAGATCACTTTGTTGGGGAAAAGTTCACGAATGACGGGCATAGCGGTGTTAGAGGTATGGGCCGTCGCGCCATCCTGTTGAAACCAGGTCCGCGTATTGTAGCCTGGAAAATTCTGCAACGCTGGTGTAAAAAACTCCTCGATCATTGCTACATATCGCTCTGAATTAACTGTAATCGCGCGCCCTCTGCCGTCTTCAAAAAAATAAGGGCCTATGATGCCACGAGCTGACATAGAGGCCCATACCGTCACTTTAGGGCTGTGTAATGGCTTCTGATGTTTACGTTTTGGATTTTCGGGGCTCCAGTAGCGGCAATTTTGTTTACTTACATGCCCATTAATGTGGAAGTGAGCTTCATCAGAGAATAACACGTTATTGAACGAAGAAAAGCGGCTAAACATTTCATTCGCGTAATTTAGTCTCTGGATGGCGTCAGTGTCTTTTAATTCCTGTACCAACTGAATTTTGTAGGGGTGCAGACGTAAATCTTTCTTTAAAATCCGCTGTAACGATGTTCTGGATACGTTTAATATTCGGACCGAAGATTCTTGCTGTGTGCAGCGCATAAATATTGACAAAGAGAAGTCAGATAAGAAGGAAAAGTGGGTTTGTGAATGAGAGAAAACAGGGTTGTCAAAGCCCTCAACGCTCTGCGCTGCCGGATAGGCAACCACTTTAAAAGCGATCGATGTGCGGATACATGATCTGAATACTTGCAAAGATTGAAAACAAATCGAATGCAGCAATATTACTTTGCCAGACCAGGGAATCAAATCCCGTGCTCAGCTGTAGCACTTGCGACCACTAGACTAACCAGGTAGTCGCATGATGTCTATAAGATTTCTTTCTTTGCCGAAACAGGGTTGTTAATAAATAAAAGAAAGAATAAATGCGTTTAATGACATTACAGCAATAAAATACACAATCCATACTAAAATAAATATAATATATAATATAAATATAAATGATATTATATTCAATATATTATCCATATTAATATTATAAATGTGAAAGTAACTCTGTCTGTCTGTCTGTCTCTGTCTGTCTGTCTCTGTCTGTCTGTCTCTGTCTGTCTGTCTGGCTGTCTGTCTGTCTGTATGTTACGTTTTCTCGCCTAAACCGCTGAACCGATCGTCATGAAATTTGGCAGAGATATAGCCTAGGATATGAAGAAGGACATAGGCTACTTTTATACGCGATAACCGATATCCACACGGGTGGAGCCGCGGGAAAAGCTAGTAAAACTATAAAAACAGGAAACAATGATTATAATACCAAAAGGGCCTCAGCTCAGCATAAAAACACTGAAACTTCTTATGACGTTAAACTTTGACAACTATTTGACTGTTTGAGGATGAACAAAACCGGTCAAGTGCGTGTCGGACCATGCACAATGAAGGGTTCTGCAATTGGGACTAATTTATACAAAGAACATACTTAAAGTTGTAGTTGAAAAATATGTTCTCCCATACATTCAAACTACAAAAATGTAAGTTGGTCGACTATTAACTTGTTAATTTGTAAAGCCTACGCCACGTAGCTGTGATAGTTTTTCTTATTACTAACTTTGTTACTACTGCCGTAAATTTTTTCACAGATCGAAAAACAATCTCTTGACTAAAGATTAATAATACGCAAACGGTTCTCGGAACGAAAAAATTGTTTTCACAGACCCGCAATTTTGAACGGCCTATCCAACGATACTCCATGGGATAGGAGAGAAAAAAATATATCATCCCCACTTTATGTGTAAGAGAGGTACTTACACGTAAAGTGAGTTACTTACACGTAAAGTGGGGATAATATATTTTTCCGTTCCGTTTATTTGATTCCGTACCATTTTATTTTATTTTTTCAATATTTGATTTTACCACTATTACGGCGTCATTAATATGTATACCCACGCCAAATTACAGCTTTCTAGTACTAGGAGTCTCTAAGCTAAGCCGCGGACAGACAGACAGACGGACATGGCGAATTTACAAATGTTTCTTGTTAACTATTGAACCCTGAAAAGCAATTATTCGATGCAAGCTTTAGGTTCCAGTATCCTGATTTTCATTCACTTCCACAGAAATCCAGTCATACGCAGAAACTAATTAATTTTCCCTTTGACCCGACCATTTTCAACAGAATCTAAATTATAAAATCACACAACAATGCAGAATTCGCAGTAAAGCAGGGTTTACACAAGCGACTTTCTCAACGCGATTTGACGTAGACTATAGAGTAGCTGGAACGTTAAGCCGGGTATCAAACAATAAGCTGGACTTAATAACGGGTAATCCCAACAGTTCTGTCCTAGACTAAGTCTTAAGAACTGATCTCCCTGTCGAGACGTAGTCTTAATAGAGCTTCTCGTGTTTCGTTTACCTACTGTCTAATATCTTTGTGTACCATATCCTTCCATTACCGAACGTTGAAAATCTATGCATCTTCTATAAAAATAAATAAAAATAAAATGTCTGTTTGTAATGGCAAAAAAACAGCTTTTACTAAATGCATCTGAAAGTATTTTTACGAGCTTCGGGTTCGTTCGCCAATTTAATAACTAAAAATGACACTTTAATTAAACAACACTGATAACAACTTAAACACACTAATTATAAAACACAACTGCACTACTGATCACTCTAAAGACGCACTCGAAGATCGCTTGTATCGTCTGAAGTTTACTTGTCACTTGATCGCTTCTTTTTTGACTGTGTCCAGGTCGGGGTCCATACCAAGCTTATATAGTCCTCTTATAGGTCCAGAACCTTCTACTGTAGAAACATCTAGAATGTTCGAGTACAGACCAGCCCCGACTGGCCAGATGTCGATAGTTCTAGAAAGTTCTAGCATCGAACTTTCTAGAAGTATCTCGAGTGTACTAGTTCTGCTACTCGATACTAGATGGCGCTAGTGGTACTGTACCAGGTATTATTGTGGCGCGCAACAGTATATACGGTAGCTACAAAACTTTTTTTATTTTACTTCTTGTTTGTCAGTTTGTTTCGGCTAATCTCCGGGAGACGGGACTTTCACTGGCAAAGATACCTGATGTTATAAAGAGTAACTTAGGCTACCACCTGCGTAATCCATTTAAATCAACTATGTTGGGGTCAGCTTCCAGCCTAACCGAATGCAACTGAATACCAATATTTTACATGGAGCGACAACCTATCTGACCTCCACAACCCAGTAACTGGGTAACACGATACCCCTTGGTAAAAGACTGATTGTCAGATTTTCGGGTTGTAAAAAACTACTACGAGTACGAATTATAACTTCATCTCAGCATGCTATGTTTGTTTACAAAGCAAAGCAAAATATTGCCATCATCAAAGAAAATGCGAACATAGCTAATGCAGAGAAACGCCATAAAAAATATATTTGTTCCTCCTCATTCCTATGAAAAAGCATTTACGTAAATATCTAGCGGTACTTTTATGCTCTTTGCTACCTTTTTGTGATCTCTTCCCAACCATTTCTTTTCTATTATACCCCATTTATTCTCAATAGAGACTTCAGAGCTGGTATTCTCAGTTTTATGTAAGAATTTAAAACATAAAATGTAGTTTAAAGTAACTGGCTATTTAGATAAGTTTCTAGACTATATATGTATAGTCTTTTGATTCGTTTTAGGGTTCCATACCCCAAAATGAAAAAACGGAACCCTTATAGGATCACTCGTTAGTCTATCTGTCAGTCTGTTACAGCCAATTTTGCTCTGAATCTACTGGACCGGTTAAGACTGCGCCGAGTGCACAGTGGCGCCCTCATTGTTATTTCGGTGATTTCTTTTATTTTAGAATGAAAATGCAGAAAATAAGCTCGTCAAGTTGTGCTTCACAAGACTATACGTTATTATTATTACAAACAGTAGTTTTAAATTGTTATGTTTTATTGTAATCATTAAAACGGAGATTAGTGGCCACTATTTTCCGTTTATTAAAATAGTTACAAATAATAATATAAAACGTTTATTTTCTCCACACAAGTTATTAACTTAAAGCTAAACTTTGTCAGTAGTACACGAACAAGGAGCTAACTTTGTGAGAGACTGGAGCCTGAGGTAGGTTTATATGAAAACCTGTATTAGTTATTTTATTAGTAGTAGTTTTATTTATATTTTACAGGAAAACCTATAAGAAGTCTATGGTCTTAATATAACATGGTAAATCTATCAATATTGTGCGTACAAACTTACATTTGCAGTTGGAATGTATGGGAGAACTTGTTTTTCAACTACATACAATGTTAAGTTTGTTCTTGGGATAAATTCATCCGTACTACAGAGCCCTTCATTGTGTGTGGTCCAACATGCTCTTGGCCAGTTTTTTTTTTTTAATAGGGAAACAGAGAAAACAAACCAGCTATGAGCACTGAGCAGCTCATTCGATATGTCATTCGATAGACTAAAATCTAGCTTTCAAGAATCTAAAATCGTCATCATCATCATCATCTACAGCCAGACTTCATCCACTGCTTTCCATATGCCTCTATTAATGCCATTCTACACGTTCCTATGTCAGCCTCATACAGTTAGAACCTGGATTCTATAAGAGATGATAAATATGTGAAAACTTCCTCCAGTAATTCAAAAACCACTGTATTCGTTTATAATAACAGCCTATTACGAGTATTGTCTCACTGAGTGCAAAAGCCTTTTCTCACACAGAGTTATAACTAGTTGCCAAATTCGGTTACAGAACTTAGCGATGGAAAGTTCAAAACCCACATCAACACACATACTACGTTGAACTCAATTTTTTTTGGCATTAATTCCTTTTGCACATGTGGCTTCCCTGGTTCGTCATAACTATGTAAATGTCTATTAATTGCACCCAAATAACGTCATTATTTGACATTATATACCTACAAATCTAATTCGAACTCTTTATTAGTGGCTTTCGTGGACATGATATTTATTCAGATTTGTTACTCTACGAGTAGTTGCTGCAATCATGTCATTTGGTTTAAATAGGTTTTAATCTTTTATTTTTATATTTTTATAATGTAATTTTCTATTTTGTTAGAAGTACCTGATACTTGTTGAAAGGCCTACACTGTCCTCTCATACCTATTAACACTGTTATTTGAAAATATTGTAAAAGTCAATTATTTTTAAAAGAGCAACCGTATAGTTTCTTCTCATTCTCACTAGAGAATGGGCAGCGTTCTCTATGCATTTTTATCACCATACTGCGATCGCCAACCCGCCTGCCAAGCGTGGCGATTATGGCAACCCCCCCCCCCCCAATTGGAGGAGGCCTATGTTCAGCAGTGGAAGTCTTTCGGCTGATGATGATAGTTTCTTGCCGGCTCTTCTCCATAGGAAACGACCAATTGAAACCGTGCACCTATTATAGCTTCTGACGTTTCATATGAGCCCGTGTAAATTTTTGTGAAATAAAAAATTTTGAGAGAAGGCACGAGCATTGATCACTACGCTTGCTCAAGACGGGTTGGCTCCATTCGTTAACACCCACCACCCAAAAATTGTTGCAGTAAATACGTCAAGGGACACGAGAACTAATCAATCATCATACAAGCGTCCGCAGAGCGTGAAGTTTCGATTAATTATGATTTATGGACGCCCACACGTCACTACTTCGTTCCTGTTGTGTAGTATGTATGAGGGCACCGGGGGACATGACAGAATTATTGCTTCTAATTTTATCTCATTTTGTAGATTGAATCAATTGGTTTTTGTTTTTATTGTTAGATAAATAGATAGAATAACAAATTACAAAAAAATTACACAAAAACAAATTACAACAAACAAAAAATTTACTTTTAAAAGGACGTTTTATGTTTGAGTTTTGAGTTTTTGAGCATCACCACTACATACGTCAGACTAAATAACTCTCTATGACTAAACAGTCTAGTCATAGTAATTATTAGGTGGTATTTGTCTAAATACCTATTAGTTTATTTTATTTGTGTATGTGTATTAGTATCAATAAAACTATATAAATTTATACTATATAATCTATATAATCAAGAAGTTAGTATTTTAGACATCATTTTTGTACCCTATCACTATGTTTTTTATATTTAACCCAAAGGTTGACTGGTAGAGAATGCCTTGTGGCATTAAGTCCGCCTATGTACCACTATTGTACATGAAGTTTAAATAAATAAATAAATAATAATACTCTTTTAAGGTTAAGAAATGAAAAAATTGTTTATTCTATACAAATAAGACGCACAATACAAAAAACCAACTTCACCCTGCGGGCGTACAACGCCCTTCGTGTCCAGTACAACAACGCGTTCAGAATTCTGTTGGGGCGGCCCCGGTTTTGTAGCGCATCTGCGATGTTCGCTAATGCTACTACCGATGACTTCTACGGAATAATCTGGAAAAAGAGTGCATCGCTTCTGCGTCGCTGTAGAGGCAGCTCGAACGGGATCCTGAGCGTGTTGTCCGAGCGGTAGGATTCTCCTTTCTTGCGGAGATAGCTGCAGCTGCATGCCAGCGCCTGCACGTATATATCTTTGACTTTGGTATTAAATTTTCTTTGGACATATTGTGACATTTCATTTTTCAATTACATTTTTGACTTTTTGTGTCATTTCATTTTTCAATTTAATTTTTGACATTTGTGACATTTTCTTTTGTTATATTGAATCATTTTTTAAGTATTTTTTTTTGAATTTTTTGAATATTTTATATTTGACTTGTAATTCTAAATTCATTTTCAATTTCTGTAATTATTTTGTAAATCTAATTTGTAAGTAAATAGTCCGTAACATTTATAGTGCAAGCATGGCAATTTGTAAAATTCCTTTTTAATTTTATATGGGTTAAAGACCTGAAATGAATGAATGATATTTTATTTTTATTTTTTTTTATTTAAAAAAGACAATAGGAATCACACACTAATACGCCACTAATAGCCAAAAGCCTTGTGGCGGCAGATGTAGCGGCATCAACAACGCCACATGCGAACTACGCATCAAAGACCTGACGTCACATAAATCCTGCATCGCGCAATCAAAGTTTACCGCGCGACTGGCATATATACAACATCCTGACATCAACCGTCAGGCAGTTGCCCACCAGACACGACACCCGTCTGGTCGGAGGATCCTCCCTTTTCTATGAATGATGAGTGAACTTTACACCCTGTTCCTCATACCTCTATAGCCTTGTATTCATTAAATAAATCAAATTATAATAAATGCAAAACTAAGTGACTAATTTACTGATAATCTGATGGAAAGAAACATGGGGATACTTACGTGCTTATTTTTCTTCATACGATTGATATCGAGACCAACCGTAGTTTCTGTTTTCTAGTAGATAAGCCGACTCACTGGAGCATAACGCAGCGCCACCTCGACTCACTGAGGAATCTCACTGGAACCACAACTGGCCCTGGCAAGCATCATATGCACTGACTCAGCCCACTATCGACCTCCGGTCTTCAGAGGGAAGTGATGTGGCGGGATCAACAACGAAACATACGAACTACGCATCAGAGATCTGACGTAACACAAATCCTGAATCGCGCAATCAGAGTTTACCGCGTGACTCGCGCGGCTGGCATACATACAACATCCCAACATCAACCGTCGGACAGTTGCCCACCACACACGACACCCGTCTGGTCGGACGATCCTCCCTTTTCTATGACGGATGAGTGAACTTTACACCCTGTTCCTCATACCTCTATAGCCTTGTATTCATTAAATAAATCAAATTATAATAAATGCAAAACTAAGTGACTAATTTACTGATAATCTGATGGAAAGAAACATGGGGATACTTACGTGCTTATTTTTCTTCATACGATTGATATCGAGACCAACCGTAGTTTCTGTTTTCTAGTAGAAAAGCCGACCAAGTGCATTTCGGAGCATACACTGAAGGGTTCCATGTATTCATTCCAAGAAGAGACTTAACATTGTACTTGAAAAACCAGTTCTCCCATACACTTCAACTGAAAATTTTAGTTTGTACGCACAATATTGAGAGATTTGTCATATTATTTTATGATTATGGACTTCTTGTAGGTTTCCCAGTAATCTATAAATAAAGAACTATGTTTTACTTTTTATTTTCTCAAAATTTTATGCTCTGTAGTTACGGAAATAACGGAGGGATGGTCAATTTTTGTCTAACTTCTTAAATAACTTTAAAGGTATATATTTCAAATTAATAAAAAAAAACAAAAAAATCTGAACTCCTTACACTAAGCCCTTTTATTTGATATAAAACACACACAGTACAGTTTGCAAAAATTTCTTTTTTAGTTTTTCGCATGCCCGCAAAAGTGACCACCATTATTCCAAATTCATTCATTTACGTTACACGTCCATGTTTGGGACGCAGAAGTTCATAATATGTGTACCAAATTTTAACTTAACCAGCCCAAAATGCAATGCATGATTCAGAGAAAAATGGCTGTGACAGACGGACTGATAGACAGACACACGAGTGATCCTATAAGCCGTCTTCTGCTGGATAAAGACCTCTCCAATCTCACGCAATTCATTTCTATTCTCGGCAACTCTCATCCAGCAAAGGAAAAAAATAAAAATGAAAATAGCCATAAAAATAGAAACATCGCTCCATCCTTGTAAAGTGTGGTTAACATTATGTTACCACACAATATACATCATTACACTGCGGTTCACTCTTATGTACCACGAAGTGTACCGCATTTATTACGAGCATCTCTGTGCCTTCCATTTTTCCAGCGAGTGAAGCGAAACAAATGGCAACACAAGTGTCTGAAGTGTCCTACCGTTCTATAGCAATATAAGTGTAGAAACAGTTGAGAGTGTAGATTCTCAGTCTATGTTTAATGATGAAGCAATTAGTTACCATTTCCTAGAATCAAACATAGTTACTAAATCAAAAGGGACAATATTTGCTTACATATCTCTGATTCAAAGCGGAATGCTCGAACAGAAATAGATGATACATCCAAACATTCCTTTACGACACAGGAACATCGATGACAAATGCCGAAAATATTCATAACTGTAGTTAACATACCAAGAACATTCAGCAAAACGATATTATACACTCAAAAGTCCCTAAATAAATTAATAAATATAACGAACATCAAAGCAAGGGACATCAAAAAACACTTTTATGTTTGTAAAACGCCCAAAAAGTAGCCATAAACAGTCGCCGCTAATGGCTTCAAATAATACTTTAAATAGCTTAAGTGCCAAACGATTTTTCAAGTCATAAATTAGTTTCGGGGAGTCAATGAATCGTTTTAATTTTCAGCAGCAGCAGTGTAAATTAAACTTTAGAAGCTTTTCTCTTAGGTCCATATTTGTATAGCAAATTCATGTTTTGTATTTTTATTTTATGTGTTTGAAACATGTTGACATTAAACGATCTAGTTTATAACACATGGGGTTGCCAATTAGATGCTTGTTTTAGTACATGCAGTGTGCTATATTTCATCCTGTGAAACTCGCATACTTAACTTTGAAATACAGTGTCTTGAACGATGTTAAAACACTAAGTATAGGAAACCGAGTCGTAGACATTATTTTGTCTTCGTCTTCATATGAGCGTTTTAAGTCAAAAGGATAGATTGAAGATGCTTTTCGTGGAACCGAAAGGCAAATGCAAAAACCGGACTGGGCTGGGTCGTGGACACAGCCGTGTGTTTGACGTGAATACGTGTACGTCTGCAGATGTACTGGCACTGACGTAGATCCTCTTGGATGCCTTCGTTCTTTTACGTTCCCGGCACCGCTTCACTCTGTCATATGGTGTTGTATGGGTATCACCGGATTTCTTTTGAGAACCCCTTTCCAGTTGTATACGAACTCTATATATTTTTATTACACTCATGGTTTATGTACACAATCGATAGATCTTGACGAAAACTGACGATTGAAACTCAAACGAACGTAGTAGCTTCTCCAAGACATAATTTATTCTAAACGGAAATCATGTGATGCAGCGAAATAGACCTCAAAATGGCGGCGTCTTCCCTTCCACCGCGCGTGATTCGTCGGAGTCCTCACTCAACGTAAAGAATTCTTTGATCCTTTAGCTATCGAGTGGTGTAATTAAATGGATGTAGATGAAATTTATATCGCACCTCCGGTGCAACACTGACTGTCATTTATGCAAAACGTAACTTTTTCAGGAAAAGTATTTAAAAATGTATTACTCTATAAGTTGATGACACTTCCCGATTTAGGGAAGATGGATAGGTTATATAAGTTAAATCCTGACGTATTCTTTTAAGTTTATATTAAACAAAATAAACAAAACCAAATAATTAAAAAAAAATACATTTACTGTTACTTTTTGCATAAGTGACAGTGTTCCCAGGTAGCAAAATGACGTCTGCGGCAGAAAAATGACGACATCCCAAGGTCATTTTAAGGTCCGTAGTTAATTCGTCGATTATGTACATCACACTAACGTCATTTTAACGTCTGGTACTCAACGGAACGTCGTGGTGACGTCGATTTAGCGTCTGTCTTGAGGCTGTGACAAATTGACGTCATCTGATGGGACCCCTCGACGTCAAGACATGACATCTCTTACGTCGAGCAGTACTGTAAACGGATGATATAATGACGTAAAAATGCTACCTGGGTTGCACCGGGGGTGCGATATAGATATATAGCTGTAAAACCAAACTGTATCCCGCAATTTTACTATCAACACTTTTCTGAATTGCTTCCCACTATAGAAGCAAATTGCGAACTCAACATTTTGCAAATTCAACATTGTAGTCCAGAATGAATTTAAAGACGTATTCACGTCAAAATACCAATACATTTGCTACCGGTCAATTCTAGAAAGGAAAAATAAGTATGATGGCGCAGCAAGTTTCGCCATCTAGTTTTGTTACAAAGGCACTGGAACAACTGAAGATGTCGGGGAGTGGCACTGGCTGGTGACTGTCCCTCTAGCAGAGCGTACGTCACATCGATGGTTGCGTAGTGGCTGTCTTCTGATAACAGATGATGTCAGGAGGGAGCTTCTGTCGCAACACTTCTACGACAAACTGCTATATTTCGTCACAATCCTGATAATATTGGAGCTGCTGAATCCAGTAATTATACGATGACCACTACGATTACACATAACGGCGCAGTATGGCCTTTACCAGAGTAAAGGCTATTCTGCGCCGTTATGTGTACATTCAATTAAAGAAGCTATTTTATAGTAGTTCTTGATATTAACAGCACTTTCTTCCTGATTTACATTATTCCTGATATTATTCGGCACAATTCTGATAATATTGAAGCTGCTGAATCCAGTAATTATACGATGACCATTTCTGGTAAAAGCTATTCTGCGCCGTTATGTGTACATTCAATTATAGAAGATATTTTATAGTAGTTCCTGATATTAACAAAAATAACACTACATCATTTTGAAACTAAATCACCGTTCTTGAAATATAAAGACCATTAGCGACAGAGATGTATTGAACGCTCTTAGTGGAGAAGAAGTAATATATCGTCCAAATATAGTAATTTACCAGCTGTTTATAACGTTTTCAACCAGTGGAATGTTAATATAAAAAGTATTTCTTATTAGGGTTCCGTACCTAAATGATGCCAACAGGACCCTATTACTAGGGCTTCGCTGTCCATCCGTCCATCGGTCTGTCCGTACGTCAATCTGTCACAGGGCTGTATCTTTTGAATCGCAATAAGTAGAAAATTGAAATCATCACAGATTGTGCAGTACTATATATAGTCTCTATAATAATAATTAATAAAAATAAAATAAAGTATAAACTATTCCATACAAGAAACATGTTTTTTTTTTTTTATAGAGTATTTTAAAATAGTATCTAGAGTATATATTTATAGTATATTTTGTGGTGGTACGGAACCCTTCGTGTTCGTTCCGACTCGCAATTGGCCGCTTTTTTATTGACCAAAGTATTCTTAGAGATTCGGGAAGTTTATCAATATTAAAATAACTTAATAATGAGATACAGAACAGTGAACTTTATGATTGTTTAACATTCTTGGGCCTTGGATTTAATAAACTATTCCGATTTCAGATTCCATACTTTATAATTATTTTATAACAATGAAATTGTTTTCCTTTTGACGTCATCTATATCTTCTATTAACCTTTCCTCCCCTCCTCCTCCCCTCTTTTTCCTCCTCTTTTTTTCTATCCTTTCTTTTTTTTGTCCTTTTTTTTCCTTTTTTTTTCTTTCTCTCTTTTTTAATATTTGATTTGATTTGATTTCTATACATAATTATTACAAGCTAGCTGCCACCCGCGTGGCTTTTTTCTTATATAAAAGTAGCTTAAGTTACTCCTTTCGAGACTGTCACTGGCAAATAGCTGATGTTATCATCAGCTATTTGTCAGTGAAAGTCTCGTCAAAATCGGTCCAGCCGTTTCGGAGATTAGCCGGAGCAACAACAAATATTTTAGAAATTGTTTTTTTTTTGTTATAACTACCGTATATACTTTCATATGCATTTAGTAAAAATATGTTATTTTGACATTACAAACAGACACTTAAATTTGATTTATTTGTATACATTAAATTCGCTTTAAAACGTGGCTGTCTGTCCGCATTGTTCTTTTAAACTTCGCAACGGAGTTCGATGCGGATTTTATCACCATTTAGAGAACTTATTCCACAAGGTTTATGACATAATGTATACTACATTTATAGTATATTCTTCAAGGACGATGCTGACTTGGAAAGGGAGCGGAGGGCCTTGTCAGTGAGAGCGAACATGCTGGCTCGCAGGTTTGCTCGTTGCACTAGGGATGTGAAAGTTACTCTTTTAAGAGCTTACTGCACATCCTTTTATTCTTGCAACCTGTGGGCCAGATATACTCAAAAAGCTTACAATGCCCTCCGTATCCAATATAACAATGCGTTCAGGGTGCTGTTGGGGCTCCCCCGCTTTTGTAGCGCATCAGGGATGTTCGCTGAAATGCGGGTGGATTGCTTTTATGCTACAATGCGCAAGAGGTGTGCATGCATGGAGCTCCAACAGCGTACTGTCGATGATAGGGGGCAGACTGGACTGCAGATATGTGAATCACTGCTGTGCTATTTCTCATGGAATGGCGCAGCAGTGATTCCTTACTTTTAATTTTTATGTTTATTTTTGTGTTTTGTTTTTGTATTTAATTTTTTTTCTCTAACATAGCTTAAGTTTCTGTTAGTAACAAAATGAGTCTGTGTTACTTGAATAAACAATATATTATTATTAATATTACGACGGCACGGTTGGCGCAGTGGTTAAGCGATTGACTGCTGCGCTACGTGTCGCGGATTCGATTCCCGCACGGAACAAATATTTGTATGACCTACAAATAGTTGTTCCGGGTCTGGCTGTTTGTGTGTGTTAGTTTAAATGTTTGTAAACGCACCCACAATACAGGAGACATTCATAGTGTGGGCCAACGTTTAAAAAAAAAACTTTCTTATAAAAAAAGGAAGGAAACGTTTTTATTGTGACTCGCACAGGAAAATCACAAACTAAACTAAACACACAATGATAAGTATTAGAAAAATTTATATATAAAAAGAAAAAAAAAACAGAAGGAACATGGACGCACACAACATCTATTAGTTCAATACCTTGCATGTCTGATTAGTCAGTTTATGTAAACGCATGTTTAACAAATAAATTATCTTTATCTTTATCTTTATCTTTACGAGGCCAAAAGGCTCCTATCTCAGCATGATGCTGCGACATTTAAAAATAAGTGTCGCAGCGCTGGTATTCTGATGCTCGCTGTGATGTCACGAGCAGATACAGAAATACATAAATAATTATCAATAAAATACATATAATTATGTAAAATATAAAGAAATCTCGATGTTTTTTCAAGTCATAAAAACCGTGCAAAGCACGGGCGGGTGGCTAGTTATTCTATAAAACTGAAAAAAAAAATTGGACTCCAATCAAGTTACTTTTTAGCTTGATTGACGATATCTTGTTTAGATTAATCAAAATCTTAGTTAAGTTGATCATAAAAGTAGTAGCTGTGATCATTGTGCTTGATAGGCTCAGATGCAAACAAGTTAGTTAGTCAATCTAAACAAAATCTTGATTGTGGCAACTACTTTTTGTGTGAACAATGAAATTGTTTTCCTTCTGTACGCTATGGGCTTATAAATTAACTTCTATATCGGTGATTTTGTGTTTCCATCTTGGTTTTATAGTAGCAGTAGAGGATATCCTGCTTGTGGTATCTTTTTTGGGCTTGTGCCAATATGAACCTACCTATCTATTTAAGTTTGTCGTGCTCTGGTCTTGAGAATTTCGTAAGTTCAAAATAAAATCAAAAGTCATCTATTCAAATTAGGCGGAGAATCAGCACTTTTCGAACGTCAAAATTATATAAGACAGTCTCCCAACGCACGCCCTTCACCACTTTCTAGTGCTTTAGCTGGGAAGAAGGAGTGGGGCAAGAAACTGCCCAGCAGCACAGCTGTCTGTTCAGTTAGGAAAACTTGATTCTATACAAGGTATGTAAAGTAATTAAGGCGAGGTTCTTCGAGCGTGCATTTTTGTTCTTGAGGTGGCAGCTGGGCGCGAGGAAATTGTGCCGTGAATTTCGTTAATTTTGGGTTGAAGATTATATGTTTTACGATATTAACAATGTTAAACGGCGTTGACGGCACGGTTGGCGCAGTGGTTAAGCGATTGACTACTGCGCTGCGTGTCGCGGGTTCGATCCCCGCAAGGAACAAATATTTGTATGATCTACAAGTAGTTGTTCCGGGTCTGGCTGTTTGTGTATATGAATTTAAATGTTTGTAAACGCACCCACGATACAGGAGAAATACCTAGAGTGGGGCAACGATTAAAAAAATAAAAAAAAAACCCGACGAACATTACATCATCATAGACGTTTATTTTGACGTGATTTTCAATTCATAATGTGGTATAATATTGAAATAAAATGATTTTAATCTACAAAATGTATGTTTGGATTTTTTTCTCTAGAGCGAACTTTATCCAATTATGTAACGAGTACCCGACGTACCTATATACCGTATAACTTTTTTACGTGTTTAATCATTACCGTTTCTAAATAAAATGACATTAAAATTACATTTCCTAGAGGATAACTTGAAGAACCTCGCCTTAATATTAGGCACGAGATACAGAAAATTCAATAAAATTATTTGCCATTATGTTAGCTAGCACACGCCAATATACCAATAAATACAATGAAAATTATACTAACTATACTCAAGCAACAAAACTAAAACAGTTATCAAAACTTAATACAGTAAAAGTCTCCCAGCATAAAACCCATATTAGGAAACAAGATTGAAATAAACTATACACAAAGTAAACTCTACTACAGTTTATTGGACTATATTATGAGCTGAAAGCCTAAGTTTTTTTTTTTTTTTTTTAATAAAACGTTGCCCCACACTAGGACTTTCTCCTGTATCGTGGGTGCGTTTACATACATTTAAACTCACATAAACAAACAGCCAGACCCGGAACAACTACTTGTAGATCATACAAATATTTGTTCCGCGTGGGAATCGAACCCGCGACACGCAGCGCAGCAGTCAATCACTCAACCACTGCGCTAACCATGCCGTCTATTAGTGTGTTCGAATTGTTATCAGTGTTGATTAATTTAAGTGTCATTTTTGGTTTTTAAATCGGCAGTTTTTATTTTCACGAACCGCAAGCTTGTGTCCCGCCTACTACTAAACTTAATGCGGGTATTTAAATTAGGCTTTCAGCTACACTACACTTACCTCCTTACTAATAAACGTTGTATAGCGTCTGTATAGTTACACAACGCTTTGTCTTCTTCTTTCGAAAGTCAAATTACTGACGAGTGAAAGAGAGAAATCGGTGTGTAACTATACAGCAGCTATACAACGTTTATTAGTAAGGAGGTTAAGTTTTTAAAACGAATATAACAATACCTTAACTGTCGAAATCCATCCAGCCGTTTGGAAGATACGAGGTAATCAAAAAATATACAAACAAACATACATACAAGATACACGCAATAAACACCACCCTTGGCATTCAGATAAAAAGTAGTTATAACGATTTTTTAAGTACTACCATGGTTAAAGAAATTTTATTTCATTTATTTGAACGAAACTGTCGGGAGCCAAGAGTTCATACCTACTTAAAACAAAGATGAGGGTACTAACAAATTTTAGTTTCGATTTACAAAATCAACCGATGTTTTAGAGGATATTACGAATATACTACGACTTCACGTTCCTATTACCGTTCTTAAAAACCGCCAAAAGATTACACAGCCACGTGAGCGAAGCCATGGCTCAAGCTCAATTTAGAAAATATCATATACTTCGTCTTAACGATAAAAAGACTCACGACCAGTCCTTCCCACAAAGAAAATGCACCAACATTAAATCCCGTTTCAAGTTGATTGCTCTCATAAAAGCAAATGGCGTATTTTATTTTCAATTTTGATGGAAGCTCGTATAGTTAATACATTTATCTACACTTAATATTACAAATGCGAAAGTTACTCCGTGTATTTGTCCGTCCTCTGTCTAAATAAATAAAACTGAAATGTCTGTTCGTAATGTCAGCTCTGAAAGCTTTGTACTAAACGCATATGAAAGCGTACACGGTACTTATAACAAAAAAGGAATTATTTTTTAATTTTGTCTGTATGTCTGTTTCTTCCGGCTAATCTACGAAAAGGCTGGACCGATTTTGACAGGGCTTTCACTGGCAGATAGTAATAAGCAGTGACTTTATTTTAGAACAAGCCACGCAGGCGAAGCCGCGGGCAGCAGCACAGCTAGTAGTGGACAATAGGTAGGTAACCTGGGAGCTTAGGGCCTAGACATCAGCTCGCCGTCCGGTAAGGACCAGGCCCGGGTCGACGGCGCGTTGTGTCCCACGCGCGCCTCAAAGAGATGTTAACACGCATTGGCAGGGTCCACTAGGACCGGTGCCTGCCATGGTTGCGGGTTTGTCCGAAAGGGATACCGTGGCCCTGGCACACAGGCAACTGAAGGTACACGGGTGGGTTTTAGTCAGTAAAAGTCTGATACGCCCTCCCGCACCGCCCAGAGCGGGAGAAATTATTTGATAATTTCCACCCAGAAATCTTTACATACCAAGACCCCTCCATGCCTTGGGAAGCACGTTAAGCCGTTAGTCACGGCTGTCATTCGTGGATCTTTGACAGTCATTACGGGTCGTCAGAAGCCCGAAAGTCTAACAACCAGTCTTATCAAAGGGCATTGTATTACCCAGTAAGTCGGTTGTGGAGGTCAGATAGGCAGTCGCTCCATGTAAAATACTGGTATTCAGCTACATCCAGTTAGACTAGAAGCAGCAAGCAAGCAAATGATGATGTTATCGCTGATAGAATAAAGGCTACTTTGCATCCTAGATCATCATCATCATCATTTCAGCCGAAAGACGTCAACTTGTGGACATAAGCCTCCCCCAATTCGGGTTTGCCATAATCGCCACACTTGGCAGGCGGATTGGCGATCGCAGTATGGTGTTAAAAATGCATAGAGAACGCTGGTGCCCATTCTCTAGTAAGTCCCTTAGTCGCCTTTTACGACACCCGCGGGAGGAAATGGGGTGATGCTATTCTTTACGTCCGGCACCACACGCCACCTTGATACAGGCATTCATGCATCCTAGATACATGTATTAAACAAACATGATATATAAGATACAGGCAGAAGAAGTCACGGGCAAAAGCTTGTAAATAAATAATAGAGAAAAGACAAAATGTCATCCCACATTCGAACTAATGTCGCCGACCATTTCATTTTCGATCGTCCACGTTAGTAGCTTAGACATCAAAAAGAAGTAGCTACAAACAAAAATAGACCCTGTGCCATACGAATAGAGTAGAGAATGAATTGTAGTCCTACAGACGCTGAAACTTCCGCAGAAGTGCAGTGAGCAACAAAACTTATTTAATTTTGAATATTGACAGCGAAATTGTTTGCGGTCTTATTTAGTCTGTTTCGAAGAATTGTAGCTTTTTAGTTGAAACTGTTGCTACAAGTTATGTATGTTATTTCTCACAAGCGAGACCAAAAATATAAGGTACAGTCACGGGTACGGACATCTGACCACCGTGAAAACAAAATCCCGCGTAGACCAAAAAAAAAAAGTTTAGATAGAATTTTATTATTCTTCATTTTATTTAAATACCTATACGAAATCTACATAAAACTAGAAAAATATGAAAATCATACGATTTGTTAGTAAAAAAAACCTCAACCATTTCAGCTAATTGCAGTAACTTAACTGACTGTACTATCTACCTATACTAATAATAAAGCTGAAGCATTTGTTTGTTTGAAAGCGCTAATCACTGACACTACCAGTTGGATTTGAAAACATATTTTTTGTATTTTATAGCCCAATTCTTGAGGAAGGAAAACTCACGCTACGACCTTAAAGCTAAGTAAATAGAAAAAAAAAAGACAGAAAACTCGGTATGCGACAACGAATTTACTAGCGCGGGCGGGCGATATGATACTATAATTTATATAAAAAAATATTTTTACAAAAAAAAAACAAGCGACTTCCAAAAAAGCGAAAAATAACTTTAATATCGGAAGTCGATTTTTTGGATTCGTATTTTAGTTTTTATGCCACCGACTTCCGAAATTAAAGTTATTTTTCACTTTATGGATAGTACTTTTTTGGAAGTCGGTCGTTTTCTTTCTTTTTTTTGTGGGTTAAATACGTACTATCGAAGCTAACTCACAAACTATCAAAGCAAAGTTAGTAAAATTCATATGGGACCACCACCAGAAAAATATATTTTCTAAATTGGTTTAAATTGGCGGAGAAATCAGTGTACATACATTAAAAAAACATACATAGATTTTCCTCCTTTTTCGACGTCGGTTAAAACAAGAAATCTCGCGCAAACGAAGGCGCGGGCAGAAGCTTGTAACAAATTATATTTTACTCAACTGTCCCCATAAATTAATGGGCACAGATGTCTACGATGCCAGTTCGGGGAATATCGCCGCAAACGGTCAGAGCAAAGTAAAAAGTGAACTCCGTGCAGTTTTTATTGCTCACCATATGTTCAGGTAAAACGTCGAGCAATAAATATCCCGGCGCAAGAAAAGTGTTGAGATTCCAACAGTTAATGCACGGTTTTATATGCATTGTAAACCTGGCCCACTGAATGAATGCGCCAAAAATATTTTAAAAATGTAAAAAAGGTCATTGTTAAGCAAATTGACTACCAACTTAAATTGTCGGTATACTTATTTAAATCAGAATCAGAACTGGCATACTTTGTCAGTTGTATGACATGGCTATCAATCAATCAACTCAGCCTATCGCAGTCCACTGCTGAACATAGGCCTCTCCCATGCTGCGCTACTACACCCTGTCCTCTGCCTTCCGCATCCAGTCTGTCCCAGTCACCTTTTTGAGGTCACCGGTTTATCTAGCTGGGGGGCATCCCACACTACGCTTGCCGATATGCGATATGCGGCCATCGGTCCTTCGACAGACATGGCCAGCCCACTGCCACTTCAGCTTGCTTACTCTGCAAGCTATGTCGGTAACTCCGGTTCTTTTCCGGATAATTTCATTCCTGATTTTATCCTTCAAAGAAACTCCGAGCATAGCCCGCTACATAGCGCGCTGAGCGACTTTAAAGTAGACCAGCCCGACTGTCAGTGTCCACGTTTTGGCACCGTATGTCATTATGGCAAGCGACATGTTATAATTCGGCAAATTGACGTAGTGTATCAATAAATGTACCTAGACTTTTCCCAACTATGTTAGGGCGGCTTTCAGTCTAACCATATAAGCAGCTGAATACCAGTATTTTACATAAAGCGTCTGCCTATCTGACCTCCACAGCCCAGTAACTGGGTAATACCACAGTCATCATCATAAGACTGGTGGTCAGACTTTCGGGCTTTTGACGACCCGTAACGACTGTCAAAGATCCACGAATGGCAGACGGGACCAACGGCTTAACGTGCTTTCCGAAGCATGGAGGAGTCTCGGATTGTAAAGATGATTAGTATCCACGGATCAACCCCAGCAAGCGTAGCTTAACCTGATATATCGACCCGTGCGGCTGTAATTACTTAGCCTCGAGCTCCTCTTAAACTTGACGTAGAGGTAATAGGTAATTCCAGCTGATGTCCGCAACTCCACGTTAATGCAAGTATTTTGCGTACGGATGGGACACCCCAGCTCCTCAAGGAGGTCCAGCAATGCCTTGGTGTTAAAAAACCAATTACCTACTTTGGTTCTATCGAAACACAGTATACGCAGGCTATTGAGTACCTGTTGAAGTGAGAGGAGTTATAGGAGATGAATCAAACTTGACTCCAGCTTGGTGACTAGTTTATTACAATAATTAACTTAATTATATACAAATTCTGTGGTAAATACACATTGATACCTATTTGCATGTGTATTGTGTGTGTATCGAGCCGATGAAGCGAAGATTTCAGTAGGTCACTTCTTAGCGCTGACGGCGCGCCAGTATTGCTGGTGCGCAGAATGAATGTATGTCGCTCTTAATGCTGATGCTGCGATGCTGTTGCTTGTTCATGGTTGAGCACGTACGGATGGGAACGATTATTCGATCCACCCCAGCTCCTCAAGGAGGTTCAGCAACGCCTTGGTGTTAAAGACATCTCACGTAGCGTACCTGGGTTACCGAAGTGCTTTGCCCTATATGTGGTGACCGCCGAGCAGTTCAGCAGCACATGAGCTGCTGTCTCATCGTACTCCATACAAGCCCTGCACAGCGAACTGTCTATGACTCCTATCACAATGAGGTGTTTATTAAATGACCCATTGCTAGTTAAAACTGTGAATTATCGGTCCCATTTCGGCACCTTCCCATCTCGGCACCTTCCCATCTTGGCACCTTCCCATCTCGGCTTCTTCCCATCTCGGCACCCATGAATTTATTTATCATGCCCACGAAACTTTCCTATCTCAGCATAAGTAAATTTATGGGTCCCGAGATGGGAAGGTGCCGAGATGAGATTAATCCGAATTAACACTATGCTTACCAATTAATTTCCTATTAAAGTGAATGGGCTTTATTCATGGGTTCCAAAATTAAAACCAATATTTTTGGAAGGGATGAAAAAAGCTTAGTATTCAGAGGTTTTTCTTATGTGGGTGGGTTTTCATTCATATGATTCTGTATCGTAGGTGTTGCTACGAAATTAGATACTCAGTATATGTAAACAAATTACTGTTTAAGGAGCGAAGGAATATGTTCTCAATTTATGTATTGTATATAGGTATTTAGTTTTCACTTCAAAAACTTTTGGTTTCGTAAAAGATTTGCTTTAAATTTACACACAATAGCCTCTATTGCAAGCGATTGTTATTCCACTCGCAGAATCAACCAATAAATGATCAATATTTACATTTGACCGGTTTTTACATCCAATTTATGGTAGCCAATCACCTGTCCCTACCCGTGTTACATCAAATCCCCCTTATTTCCTTTGGGATTACACCATTGTTTACCATTCGAGGCAATATTTGTACAAAGTGACAGACTAAGTTAGTATCACACGTGATTATTGGACCTCTGCAGCATGTGTGGTAGATTTTCAAAGATAGATTGTAGGCTGTTGCGTAAATTAATTTGGTGTGTGTAGCTAAATAATTAATTATAATACAACACCTACACAATGTAGACTGAATAGAAGTTATGTGTCGATACAAGGTACTCATTATGAGTAGGTTATTTTAGGTTCCATGATTATTAACACGTTAACGTGTAAACTGCTTAATATGAGCATCGTTAATTATGTACTATCGCGGGCACGAAAATCTAACCACAAAGAATACATGTATTCAGCTGCACCCGGTTCGAAAAAGTTAGTCTTTTTCTATAATAACATCATCATCTTCTTCAATTCTAATCTATGCTTAATAATCATTAGTTAATATATATATATATATTTTTTTTTTGTTAAGGAGTTGACCGTATTGTTTAATTTACATATAGATACTATTGAAGAAATGTATTTTTTATTTGTAATGTAATTTATGGGATTTAAATGTAATTTACGTTAGTGTATCCATATTCCATACTAATATTATAAATGTGAAAGTAACTCTGTCTGTCTGTCTGAATGTTACGTTTTCATGCCTAAACCGCTGAACCGATCGTCATGAAAATTGGCAGAGATATAGCCTGGGATATGGAGAAGGAAATAGGCTACTTTTTACGCGATAACCGACACCCACGCGGGCGGAGCCGCGGTCAAAAGCTGGTACTCTATAATTGTGTAATTTTGTGTGTAAATTCAGATACAAAGTACTTGTTTATGAATAAATGACTATGCATAGTCATAGTCATTTATTCATAAACAAGTACTTTACTTTTTGGAACCGAGTGCAGCTGAATACCAGTATTTAATATGGAGCGTCTGCCTATCTGACCTTCACAACCCAGTTACTGGGTAATACAATACCCATTCTTAAGTCTGTATTTCTGTCTTTCGGGCTTTTGACGACACGTAACGACTGACAAAGATCCACGAATGACAGCCGGGACCAACGGCTTGACGTGCTTTCCGAGGCATGTAAAGATGGTCACCCATCCACGGACCAACCGCGGCAAGGGTAGCTTAACCTGATCGATCGACCCGTGTGGCTGTTATTACTAAGCCACAAGCTCTTTTACGGTTATAACCTCAGTGTAATTAAATAATAATTCAAAGGCAAAAATCAGTTGAATCACTAAGGGCGGGTTGTTTCACGTCCACTTGACGCACGCGTATACGTCATAAATGGCACTAACTATCGTCAAACCAAAAAAAGCGTTATTTCACAAAATTATGCCCTTAACGTTCGTTAAAAAATAACGATTACAGTAAACGGTTAGCGTCATTTTATTCTTCTACATTTATAGTTTGACGATTGGTTTTTTATGCAGTGAAACAACGCTTTGTATTTAACGAACGTTAAACATCATATGCAATCGTTATTATTTGACGTACGTATGTTACGTTAACCAACCGTTTGAAACAACCAGCCCTAAACAAAATCTCGTCAACCTCGCCCGGAATAATAAAACCACTGGCGACTTAAATTAAAATCGACAGATTTATATAAGTTATTCGCGGATGATCGAACAAAATAATTCAATCTGGTTGCCTCTCGGTTCGTAGGAAATGCAATTTTATGGAAATTATAAGTGGTAATAACTACAAGACACTTGGCTGTAGAGATGGCAAAGAAAATTTTAGTTTTATTATTTAGAAAAACTTTGGGGTAGGTATCGTTTACGATATCTCACACTTTATTTCACTCAAAAGATGAGGAAAAGCATTGTTCACGCGCACACTGTGCGCCGGATTACCGCGAACCCACAGTGCAACTCCCCGCGGGACGCGAGGGACGAGGGCCGCGCAGCCGCGTAGCTTCGCCGCCTACCGCCGACGCCAGTCTACTCGGGTCACTCGTTTAGAGCGTATGCGTACACGTAGCGCGTCACAGGCGTCACAAATGTCGCACCATTATTGTTAAATTGTTGAGTACCTAATATAATATTTTAAGAAGAGTAGACTCGCCTATTATTAAGCCTCTGGCTTGAGTGACCCCAATATTCTCAACAAGCATAATCATTATTATGGACAAGCGATAATATATAACGAGAAATTCCCATCTTTGGACCCCTTTAATATCACACGAAACGGGCTTAAAAAGGAGATTATCCAAATCCTTCAGCAAACGCCAGATACTCAGCTTACTATATAAGTAATGCCAGTTTAGTCATACATATTTACATAGACATACACACAACATCACACACATTTACAGCACCTACACCGCACAGATACACACCCGCACACACTTATTGACTATGTCACTCTCTGTATTTTTTATTACTTTTCTGTGTACTTCGTAATTGGCGTAATGTTTAGAATAATAATTATGTTATATTTACTGTCAGCTGTGAAGCTACCTTATAAATAAATAAATAAATAACGTAGCCCGCGAAGTTCAAATTTTCTCGCGAATTTTGCAATTTGCAGCTCATTGTCTGGTTTATATGTTAATTAAAGTATGATTCGCGACCGTAACGAATATGTATTTATAGAATTATAATCATTAGAATCAGTAATACAACTCCTTAAAGGCTCCTAGAAACAGGCGTGACACACGACGCGACACAAACAGACCGCTCGTCGCGCGGCATGCAATGACTTTGTGTTGCATCGCGTGTCGAGCCTGTTTGTAGGAGCCTTAAGTTAGTAAAATCCTCAAATGTCAAGATTTCATGAATTATTCATTCAATAGAGTAATATTGATAGAGAGTTGTATTGATGATTTAATTATTATAAATACAGTTTTTGTACCGTGTGGTGCCGGCACTACCCCATTGAATCCCGTGGGTGTCGTAAAAGGCGACTAAGGAAGAACTAGAAGGAGACTAGAGAAGGGCAGCAGCGTTCTCTATGCATTTTTAACATCATACTGCGATCGCCAACCCGCCAAGCGTGGCGATTATGGCAAACTCCCCAAATTGGAGGAGGCTTATGTCCAGCAGTGGACGTCTTTCGGCTGAAAATATGACATACAGTTTTTTTTATGTCGCAAATCATATTCAGATCAACGTACAACCTGATACTGACCTGATAGCAATAAACGTAAGAAAATGTGAATTGGGCTCCCCTGATGCTTTCGCCTTAAGATAAGTGACAGTTACGTTAACTGATAAACTAAATTTAAGTGAAAACATAAACAGTTGCTATAAACTTACAATTTAAACATTATTCAAAACATGGTGCTATAATAGGCTTTTAGAAGTTAGAAGAGATTTAAATTCCTTAATTACTTTAGGTAATCGATTAAAGAGTTGGGTTTTTTTAAACGTTGCCTCACACTAGGAATTTCTCCTGTATCGTGGGTGCGCTTACAAACATTTAAACTCACATACACGAACAGCCAGACCCGGAACAACTACTTGTAGATCATACAAATATTTGTTCCGTGCGGGGATCGAACCCGCGACACGCAGCGCAGCAGTCGGTATAACCCTAGTAGCATTTTTTGTGGTCATTTAGTGGGGCCATTTACCTCTGTAAGTGGTCCTACTAAATGCCAACAAAAATTGCTACTAGGGAAGGTATTCACCTCAAGTTTTACGTAGATACAATATTTTTATCTCATAAAGGCTCGTCCAGACTCGCGCCATATAGCGGGCGCGACAGGCACCGACAAAGAAATTGTGCTACTACTACTACACTAGTCTGTATGAGCCTTAAAGCGACGCGCGCTTTACTTGTGGTTACCAAGTGTACAAACACGCTGTGAATGTGTGTGTAAGCGCAGGAGCTCTCGGTACCGTCAGAGACAATGGTGAAGTCAGAAGTGTGCATGTGTGCGTGGCTGTTTTATGTACCTACTGACGCTATTCGTCTTCACGCACACATTAACAGCGTGTGTGTACACTTGGTTACCACGAGTAAAGAGCGCGTCGCTACGTGAACTAAACATTCTGTAGGTCACGCGGCTACATATAAAGTTTATACATTTCCAGTATAAGCTGATCTCGCATTTCGCCACCACGGTTTTTGTACACTTAATAGAAGCACCTGGATATAGAATACACGAAAGAATTGTATCGAAATTGTTCTTTTCCGTACGCTATAAAGAGATTCGATAATTTAATTACTTCAGAAATTATAGCCTTGTGTTGGTGGCGCGGCCAGAGAGTATACTCCCCAGCCTCGTTTCGAACCATTATTCGTTGAGGTACAATTTTTTTCATTACACGTACTGAATAGTACAAAAGCGGTATCTAGAATTTATCTAGAAATATGTTTTTTTTTTTTTTTTCTACTTTGGCGCAGTCAGGGAGTATCACACAACAGTAATAGTAATTTATTTCCAAATTTCAATACGCGTTACATCAAAGAGGTTTCGACCCCTGAACTAGGACATCCTGTACGACAGGGAGGGGTCAGGAGGAGATCGGTGTTTCCTATCGCCATCTATTACATAAAACAACACTATTAATCTAACAATTTTTTAATTCCTTTATCATTCGCAACCAACGAGGCAATCAAGTCCAAAAGTTTTGGAAACAGAAAAATAATCCCATTTTACACAATGTCTGTTCTGCGTACAGTACTGGTAACAATCGATTTCCGGCGCAGTTATTGGCGTCGAGATGCGCCGCGTTCTCGTTTGATTCCCTAACGTTATTTATTTCCGCGACTGTTATATTTTCTGTAGGCAGACTACATGCGGTTATTGTAAATGTGTCTTGAACATTTTGAAGACGCGCATGACTTTTGCTCCTTGATTCTCATAAGGACAGATTCTCATAAGCACAGATTCTCATAAGGACAGATACTCAAAAAGACAGATTCTCAAAAGGACAGATTCTCAAAAATCCGAAAATGGTACAGGTGCACACACAAATAGAAGGAAATATATATTTAAAAAAAACATTATAACTAAATATTTAAGGAGCGGTATATTTAGAGTGCTTGATACGTCTTTCGACACTGGAATGTGCCACCAATTAAATTAAAATTTAAACATTTCATTTTTCTCTTTATCTGCTTACGTGTGCACTTGTCCTTTTGAGAATCTGTCCTTTTGAGAATCTGTCTTTTTGAGAATCTGCCCTTATGAGAATCTGTCCTTATGAGAATCAAGGCTTTTGCTTAGCTGGGGACATATGGTTGGATGTTTTGGATTCATCATCATCATAATTTCAGCCGAAAGACGTTCACTGCTGGTCATAGGCGTCCTCCAAGCATGGCCACTTCTTTTGGATTATAGCATTTTAATTCTGGTAATGCCAGATGCTTTTTGGATGATTCTCATGCAATTTTATTGGTGAACGCAGCGCAACATAACCACAATATCATATACTTAATACTCCATTTGAAATAAGATTAGACATTTAAGTACCTATTTTACAGTCCGTTCAACTGATTTTGACTTCTATTGCGTTGGTGGCATGACAATTGGCAGCTGCAGTAAACAGTTGGTATTGTAACCACTTTTTTGCTTTTAATGCCATCTCTATGCCTACGGAATATGAGTCAAAATCGGTTGAACGGACTGTAAAAACGGTTTTTTTTTATGTCTAATATTATTTCAAATGGAGTATAAGTATAATCGACTTATGCGGCTATTATTACTTACATATTATTATTTGAAAACTGGTTCTATGTTTGTAGCATCAAAAAAGGGAATTGCTCATTTTAATCGATGCTTTGGCTGAAATTGTACTTAACTGCAAGATGCTCAGTTAAAAATAATTTTACCAAAACTATAGTTCATTATAGGGTTAATATTTTTTGCTATTCTTGTGACTGGAGGTCCCATGTAGACAACGATGAATTTAGTTAGTATGTTTAGCTAATTCCGCCAACAAAACATCGCTATTTTGTATTTGGTGTTACCGTAAAATTAAAAAGGAGGCGATAACAGTTTTATATCAAACTATTTATTTAATACTTCAAGCGCAGAAATTTACACAGGCAGACTTAAGAGGCTACCAAGCGCACAGTGGCGCCCTCATCGTTTGTTCGGTGCTATCTTTTATTTTAGAATGAAAATGCAGAAAATAAGCTCGTCAAGTTGTGCTTCACAAGACTATACGTTATTATTACTACAAACAGTAGTTTCAAATTGTTATGTTTTATTGTAATCATTAAAACGGAGCTTAGTGGCCAGTATTTTCCGTTTTATTGATTACAATAACACATAACAATTTAAAACTACTGTTTGTAGTAATAATAACGTATAGTCTTGTGAAGCACAACTTGACGAGCTTATTTTCTGCATTTTCAATCTAAAATAAAAGAAATCAACGAAATAACGATGAGGGCGCCACTGTGCGCTCGGCGTAGGCTTAATGCAATAGGCATTTTCTACCAGTCAACCTTTGGGTGATGCAGAGACAAACAGTGGTAGGTGCAATTACGAAAAATCTAGAAATAACTATAAAGATACTTACAAACTATAAATATAATATATATACCAAATTTTTAATTTCTATATAAATACAAGCACAAATAAACATACATAAATACCTACACGAATATACTAAAACAAATAAGACAAACAATGGGAAAATATTAACGTTGTGATGATACTGCCAGCTTCTTACGAATGTGCTCGCAAACTTTCACATTAAATGATAATCGGTTGGTTGCCATCCTGATTTCCAGAGGGAGCGCATTCCACAGAGAGAACGAAGAAGGAAGAGTGAACAAAGTCTGTGCGGTGAGTTGAACATTGAAGAAGGCGATTATTTGTTGATCGTAGATTTTTATTGTGGTTGACACAAATGTACTGAAAGTGGTTGCTCTCTGCGCTGGCGTATGGGCAACCACTTTAGAAGCGACCGATGCGCAGAGACATAATCAACGGTTCATACGTAATAGTAAAAACTCAGTGTATGTATTATGATTATTATATTCTAATTGGAGTGTTTGGTGGTGTGCCTTAAGAAATTCTGCGAAATGTTGTATAAGAAACTTCGAGAATGCTTTTTGGTTAAAAAACGAAGCATTCACATAGTGATCTTAATGATTTTGGGAATTGTCACCATGGTGTGACGAAATGATGGCGAAGAGTGGGCACAAAGATTGTAAAAAGACCAATTTCAATACCCGGCCCGGCTTCGAACAGGTAGCACTATCTACCCTCTACCCTACTTACCCTACCTACCTACCTTACCATACCTTCTTAGATTAAATAAATAAATAAAAAAACCCTGCCTAACTAACCTTCCTACATACTCTATCTACACTACCCTAGCCTACCTACCTACCTAAAACCTTCCCTGAACCTGAACCTTCCTTCCCTCCTCCTAATTATTAAAGTACTAATATCATTATAAAAAATAGGGGTTGGTGGTAGAAAGGTGAAAATTTAGGGTTGTATGTATTATTTAATGCCAAATTATTTAAAAAAAAAAATGTTAGGGGTGGACAACCCTTATCACTTAGGGGTATAAAAAATAGATAGTAGCCGATTCTCAGACCTACTGAATATGTATAAAAAAAATCATAAAAATCGGTCAAACCGTTTCGGAGGAGTATGGTAACTAACATTGTGACACGAGAATTTTATATATAACGCACATCAGCAAGAAGAGTGTCACAACACAATAAATGTAGTTTTTGGGAAACCTCTTTTGAATTTTTTTTAATTACCTAAATGTCCATTTGAATTTTTATGAGAGAACATATCGGAGAACTTAAGATAATAATATATTTAAGAAGACTATTTAATGCTCTATTATATTTTTTATGGAAATTAAAATCTAGAGATATTTTTGATCCGTAAACTTCTTTTATGTGTTGTGACACTCTTCTTGCCGATGTGCGATAAGATGATTCGATGACACAGGCAGAAGTAAAGGTAAGTTGACGCAAAGCACCGTCAAATGGCGTAAAAGAAGCAGTGCAAAGGGGTTCACAATAAAGGACCAAAACTACTGCTGAAAATGAGTTATCTAAAAACTGCTAAACTAAACTTTCATACAATGTAGATTCGTTCCCGCTCGATGATTTAGTTCATATTATAAATCGTATATCAAAAGCTGTTGACACAAGCTTTATACTGTGTCATCATATAACATCGTTCGTGAACTGTTCGCGCAAATTGGATACATCCATTAATTGACTGTCATGTTTTCATGTTGATGATTGACGTCATGTGATGGGTTCTGTTTTGGGGGTAGGCAAAAACTGATGGTTTTTTAATCGGCTTGATGAGATTGTTAGCTCATTTCATGTGTATATCATTAAAGCAATTGACGATGATTGCGTTAAAGTTTAATTAAAACAGATGAATAATAATAATCGTTTATTATTCGTTTCTTAACTTGAAAAAGGGTCGATCGATTGTGATGTAACTTTGGTAAGTTGTTGTGTGCGCGCCGGAAAAGACATCGAACAAAAAGATAAAAGAAAAAGGAATTGCAATGCATGTCGGGCATTAGCTAGTTTGGAATAAAAAAGAAATACAATCAAAGAAAACTATGTTAGACAATGATATCTACAATAAAAAGTTAAAACTGTGGCGCAGTTACCGACTCCTAGTGGTTTCAGCCTAAAGGACATTGACCAAGTGACTAAGGAACCTAGTATCGGTATGAAACATGCGGTGACTCAAAGATTTATGGTTTAATTTAAAGAATGATTTTAGGATTTTCAAATGTTATTTACTATTTTATCATAATTCTCAGCATTACACAGTAATTAGGTATAAAAATCTAACTTTCGAAATTAATCTATTAGTGACTTTTTGTCTGTGACAAAAAGTCACTAATAGATTCATGCATATATGCTGGTAAATTCAAAATAAGAATTAGTCAAAATGCCGACTGAACATTTTTAATACTCGTTAATTTCTCTCGAGAATTCACATGTAACAGATCATCGAACAATTAGCAATTTGTACATCTTGGACGGAACATCGAAAATATCAAAGCATGGTTTCCACGATCATGTAGTCTGTTATGAAAAATAAGTGGCTTTCGACGCTTACCGTTGTGTTCAACTTAATTTATATACTATTAAACAATTACCTACGTTACAACATGGTCAAAACAATAATATCAAACCTTTTTGATCTCATAAATATTCAGAAAACATACAAAACACGTGACAAAAGCATTTCATTGAGAACTGCGTTACCACTAAAACTCTTTTTTGAGTGGATGAAAATGTTCCAGTTTCTACTGACCTTTAATATGGAGGCTTCTTTTGAGTTTTTGTTATACTTTACAAGAGAAAGGCTAAACTAGTAATGTGTAATGCAAGTAACAGACATTGAAAATCAAAACTCCATTAAATAATATACACAAGTTCCTCTATTAAGCAAATCTGAAAATGAACATAGAATTATATGGCGCGCGTTTGTTCTGTTTTCAAAGAGTTTTTAATGATGAATCAAACAGGCAAAGGTCTTGAAAACATTCTACCTTTCGATTAACCAAAAGCTTTGCTTAGCTACTTTTAACACCTTATCAGATTGTTATTAAATTGACGTAAAAATAATAATTAGTTGTTATTAATATCTGTTGTTACTAATTATCTAACTATAAGTTCAATAATCCGATGCGTAATTTAATTATTTTGCGTAAGTCAAGGTTTTATTGTTTAGGTACATACTCTTTGAATGCCATGCCAATGATATGTAATATACTTGCGTGGAAAAAGAAACTATGTACGGGTAAAATAGGAAATCGAAATAAAAACTAATACTTTTATGATGTTTTTTTATGCGGAGAACTTAAGGATTCGCATTACTAGATAAAATCATTATATTTAAAAACAAGAATTATCAACATTATAAGCTTAAGTTATCACAGAACAACAACGATACTAGGTCCGGTCAATCTCCTTTTAGAGATTTTAAACAAACGATCCCATGGTACCTACTCAATCGAATATTAGAAGTACTACTCCTTAATACTCGACTAAGTAGTTACGTATGTGGTACGATCGCGTCACATAAAAATACCGCTGGCCAACGGATCCCAGAGCCGACGAAGATGACCAATATTCTTCCAGATCCTGATAAATGAAGATGTCGAACTCGGGGTCCTTAATTTAAATTTTTGTAAAGACCGGTTCCCAATAATGAAACCCGGACTACCGTATTATACCGGTTCTTATGTAAACCATATTATAATAAAAAAATATGTTAAGGTATAAGGGTAAAAAAAAAAACCGTCCCGCCTACGCTATCGCTAGGCGGACTTGACCAGCCGCAGAGTCGTCTCCGCAAGAGGCTTCGAGCGGACTCGAGGAACGGGTCTCGCGTCCAGGCCCCAGACGCTACTCTAGATCCTGGTGGCGAGACGAATCTCTCGAGGTGCCTCACGGTTGGTTTAGGGAGAACATACTCGACTGCAAGATCTTCGATCGGCCGGAAAACAATCTGCGTAAACGCAGCTAGGAATCCTTTTAGAAGTGTTAATTATTTGTAGTCACTTCTCAAGCGTGTTCAAGGGCGAATGCCACTTTATTTATTAGGGATTCAGATGTGCAAAACCAATTAGTGGTAGGCATAAAAAATACAACGTAACAATATTTAGGTGTTTGGCAGATATATAAAGCAGATCGTGTTTTGATTAGCAGATAGTCATTATTTTCGCTGAAGAAAATTCGTCCAAGATTAGGTAACCATATTTATGAATTCATTGGCTGTATGACAAATTGATGAGCCTCGCATAGACCAGAATATCATGATACAAAAGGGAGGAGGCCTATATTACTCTGCAGTCGTTGTAAAATGGCTGCCAATGATGATGAAGATGGTGATGACTGCTTCTCATGCTCATAAGACGATAAATAATACAATTTTGAATACCATAACACACAAAAATACAAACATAAATGTACCAATAAAGAAAATATACGAAATTGAAAACACAAAGAATACAGGAACCCGGAAAAGCGCAGACGTAATGAATCTGTAAGATATTGGATTTTTCTGAGCGGAATGTTCTAGTTATACATACACACCTATTATTTCTTATTCTGATAGCCGCAGTATATTTTGGTACGTTATGATTTTACTTAAAATTCGGTTTTATTGTGCAAACAGTAAATATTTATTTGAATGCTGATAGTCTGAAAAGTATATACTAGAAGTGATCATCGTATTAGTGGTTCAGCAGCTTCAATGTTATCAGGGTTTTGCTGGATTATAGCAGGTCGTCGTGGATGAGGTACGACAGCGGCTCCCCTGTCATCATCTTCTGTCATCAGAAGACAGCCGCCACGCAACCATCGATGCAACGTTCTGCTGAGTGACTATCACCAGACAGTGTCACTCTTATCTGACTTTTCCGGTGATTCCAGCAACTTCGTTACAAAACGGGGCGGCACCACTTGCTGCGCCGTCATTATACAGGGTGGAATTTTTTAACCTCATCTGGAGGGAAAGTACTCTAAATACTGGAGATAGCTAATTTTACTCAAAGGAAACATTCCACACCAAATGTTCAAAGAGAATCTTATTTGACTGTTAGTTTCGTGAACACGAACAGGATTCACTCGAGACCAATAATGGTTATTGCAGTTATTGTTCATGCCACTATTACTAAAGCTGGTTTCGTCAGACCATACAATGTCAGTCAAAAAATTCAAAGTGATTGTTAATTAGGTACCAACATAAGTAATCTGATGGACTTTTAAATGAAAGTGCTTTATCATGTCCATTGAACTTATAAGTTTAGGTTTCATGGTTTTCCTTTCATTTAATTTATCATATTTCTTAGAGAGATTCCATCCTTATGATTGACCCTATCGATTGATGCTGTAATTTTTTCGTATTTTAGCCAGTTCGATTCTCGAGTGTGGCAAGCGAGTTTGAAAATGTTTAAATGCAGATTTATTTCTCTAAAAAAATAAAGGAAGGTTTCCTTTGAGTAGAATTTGCTATCTCCAGTATTTAGAGTACTTTCCCTCAAGGTAAGGTTAAAAAATTCCATCCTGTATAGTATAAAATGGAAATGTTGAAAAATTTCATAAATGAAAACTAAAGCGAATATTTTTTGCAGAAAATCCCAAAGAAGAGACAAATGATGAATTAGAAATTAATCCTAGTGATAGAAACATAATCTATTCAAAACTGAAAAATATAACTCGTAAGAAGCAGCAAGAAATATGAACAAGCTAGAACGTAGCAACAAACGCCAAAAACTTTCTGACAACTTCACTAAGGAGGTGAAACAATAGCTCCTCCGTCTCACACACCAAACTTTAAGGCCTAGATCACGATGAACGTGCGGTAACAAGGGCGACAGCGGGCGCGGTGGCGACCAGGATCAGCGGGGTAATTTCGTAACACACATAAAGTGACCGTTCACCCAAGTACATTGTGTTATTTATGTTGTTGAGCAGACGAATTTTTCAAACTTATGAAGCAATGGATTAACTATATCCTTCAGAACTATTGAATTATGATTGAATAGTAGATTGTACATCAAGTGCATAAAACACACCATTTTACGCGAGACGTTTATCGGACCGATTTTGACGGGACTTTCACTGACAGATAAGGCGAAGCCGCAGGCAATAGCTTGTTATAAAATAAAGTCAATTTTCTTTGATCTTCTTAACTACACAATGAATTTTAATGCGAGTATATTTGGTGAATTTATTCAGAGAGGTTTATGTGTATAATACGTTCTTATTAAACTTACATATTATGTATTACAGTAAAGACATCTCGAAGTTTTGTCAAATCGTAAAAACCGTGCGAAGCAGGGGAGGGTCACTAGTGTTTGATATTCCGCGCCTGCTTTAAAACCCGCAGAAGTTCCTCACCCTGGACGAAGCGTAACTTATATCTTAGAGCTCATAGTTTGAAAGCATATTCAGGAATATCAAGAGGAAACTTATCTTTGAGAAGCAAATTGAATGATAACATCGTGCATGGAAAGTTGGCTTGAAAAGTTAGAGCAAAGTTCTGCACTACTGACCCCTAGCGTTAGAAAATTTAAAAGTCTGTATAGAACAAATTGACATCTCGCCTGAATTCCCCGAAGAGTTAGATAGAGTGTGAATTACAGTATCCGGTCATAAATATATGACTAATCGAGTTTTAGGAAGAGTTCGGTCGAGTTCGTCGTCTAAGTCTCAATTGATTGCGTACCCTAGTATACCGCTGCAAACAAAATTTGTCGAAGTGGGGGATCATTGATTGACCCACCTAACATCCAGTGCGAATGGGGTGCTTCTGACCAGGACCATGTCCCACTTGCTGGAGTGTCCTAAGTTCCCATCCACCTGCACCTCGGATGACATAAGTATGCCACTGATGCCGCGATCAATTGCGTGGCAGGTGGGCTCGATCACTAGAAAAACATCGAAAAAGAGTATTATTTACACGTAAAGAAGAAGTCATCCAAGTCACTCATATGATACCTAGGGAATGCAATCTCGAGTCGAGATTCGCCTTCTGGTTAGTGGACCAGTATCGCTACTAAGCGCGTTAGTGATATCACTTGTATCTGAATAGGCCTTAAGTCTCGAAATCTCGTTCGTGATTTTGACAGAGTGGTTGAGATCTAAACGTGATTTCAAGAACGAGACTGTCTTCCCACGATATTTCATCCCGAAAAAAGGCTAGATACCAATCCTCGGCTGCTCTCATCAAGCCACTCTGCGAAAATGGTTTTCCTTTAATTGTTTGTCAAATAAATATTCAATAATGTGTTCAATTTTTAAATACAATATAATACAATAAAACACTAAAATATTTATATCACGATATGAAGGTAAAAAAAGGGAGGAGCTCATTGGGCATCAAAAATACGTACGCATTAAATAAAATAATAAAATAATAAATTCTTTTCTTTTCACACTAGGAATTTCTTCTGTATCGTGGGTGCGTTTACAAACATTTAAACTCACATACACAAACAGCCAGACCCGGAACAACTACTTGTAGATCGTACAAATATTTGTTCCGTGCGGGAATCGAACCCGCGACACGCAGCGCAGTAGTCAATCGCTTAACCACTGCGCCAACCGTGCCGTCAAAAATTTGTTTTATTCTGGACAACATAGGAACCAATTTTGTTAGTACACACCTTAGATACTACAACTTATACACTAGGATTAGTAAAGAAAATTATAAGAAAAGTTAGTGAGTCATGTACTTGCATTGCTGTCAGTGGGAAATTTATGAAATTAATGGATGAATATATATTTTTTAATTTTTATTTTATTTGTGAATTCCTCAAATTGACTACCAACTTAAAAGTGTCCGTATATTCAAATTACAACTGTCATTCTATGATAGTAATTAGCAATAGCTATAAAACAATAAGCAAATTGTTGTAGTGTGTCAATTCGATTACATAACTGTTTCAAAGGTTTAATAGACCAATTAACATCTCCTTTGTTCCACGATCCTCTTAAAAACAAAATGGCGAACTCATTAACAGCAATCAAAAGAAATTATTATAAACGAATTATGACCAAAGTTTCTTTTGAAAGCCTCAAATTAATCTTAGCAGAAGAAATAATGGCACGAACATTGATAAAACGATTTGATACCTACTTAAAATCACGCAAGTTGAATAAATAATGGGGTAATTATTACGTGTTACAATAATTACTTTTGTCGACACAATTTGCTTATAGGTTGTTGGCTAGTATAACTTGGTCTGATAAACCTAGGAGCTACATACTGGGTGGCGATTTAGTCATCTGCTTCCGTCAAGGATTCTACCTGTTATATTGAACAACATTCGCTATGAAACTCATATCAAAATCGTAAAAAAAATCCTAAATGCATTGAAGTAGTTTGTCTACTGTTGTATAGGAATTTGTCCTATTTTTCCGCGAGTCGGATATAAGTTTCATAGCAAAAGTTGTTTAGTATGACTAGAATCACCTGCTTAACGGATCCTAAGGCGAGGTTCTTCGAGCGTGCATTTTTGTTCTTGAAGTGGTAGCTGGGCGTGAGTAAATTGTGCCGTGAATTTCGTTATTTTTGTATTGAAAATTATATGTTTTACGATATTAACAATGTTAAACCCGACGGACATGACATCATCATAGACGTTTATTTTGATATGATTTTCAGTACATAATGTGGTATAATATTAAAGTAAAATTATTTTAATCTACAGAATATGGGTATGTTTGGATTTTTTTTCTATCGTGCGAACTTTATTCAATTATGTAACGAGTACCCGACGTACCTACAGAAAGGTCTCAAAAGCAACACATAATTTTTTCACGTGTTTAATCAGTATCGTTTCTAAATAAAATGACATTACAATTACATTTCCTAGAGGTTAACTTGAAGAACCTCGCCTTAACAGTTGGTGCAAGTATGCGAGGGAACACGAAGTGGTTTTAGCCAGTAGAAGTCTGACAGCCCCCTCCGTCTGACCCAGGGCGGAGGACATCCATAAGGAGTTCCACCCTGTTACCAAAAAAAAAGTCTAAATTTCGCGGGCTATTTCCTGATTATATAAGGAGTAACTTATATTACGCCACGCAGCTAGATTTTAAATATAAGTCAGACTAAATAACTCTCAAATAATAGTCTAGTCATAGTAATTATTATTAGGTGGTATTTGTTAAAATATCTATTAGTTTATTTTATTTGTATATGTGTATTAGTACCTATCAATAAAACTATAAATTCTCGTTATCAAGAAGTTAGTATTTTAGACATTATTTTTGTAACCTATCACTATCTTTTTATATTTAATCCAAAGGTTGACTGGTAGAGAATGCCTTCTGGCATTAAGTCCGCCTATGTACTACTATTGTACATGAAGTTTAAATAAATTATCATGTAAAAAATTCCGTCTTTGTACGGTTATTTGTTTTTTATTAAATAAATTTTATTTATTCAAATAACCATACAAAGGCGGACCTATATAACTTAGGCATTTTCTATCTGTCTACCTTACCTTACCTTACATAAAAAATATTTTCAACAAAAAAAAATATATGTAGTCAAAATCTTAATTTCGCCGTGTGCCAAGCTTTACTGGTTAACATTAAACACGTGCAAATGATGTTGGTTATGTTAAACTGACATGTTAATTAGCAACACGCTATGGTGTGGAGTGAGACCGTGAACTAACATGATAAGCTTTTTTTAACATTTCCGTATTTGCCTTTCTGTTTTTAACAAATACGGTTAACTTCGGCCAGTAATAATAATCTATTATATAAAAATAACTCGGGTTTTCCTTCCTGACGCTATAACTCCAGAACGCACGAACCGATTTTCACGGTTTTGCATTCATTGGAAAGGTCTCGGGCTCCGTGAGGTTTATAGCAACGTTTTTTTTTTTTTTTTTAATGGTTTTTACGAAAAATTAGGGTAGGGTAGAGTAGGGTAGGGTAGGTAGGTAGGTAGATAGGGTAGGGTAGGGTAGGGTAGGTAGGTAGGTAGGGTAGGGTAGGGTAGGGTAGGGTAGGGTAGGTAGGTAGGTAGGGTAGGGTAGGGTAGGTAGGTAGGGTAGGGTAGGATAGGTAGGTAGGTAGGGTAGGGTAGCGTAGGGTAGGGTAGGTAGGTAGGTAGGTAGGGTAGGGTAGGGTAGGGTAGGTAGTTAGGTAGGTAGGTAGGTAGGTAGGTAGGTAGGTAGGGTAGGTAGGTAGGTAGGTAGGTAGGTAGGTAGGTAGGGTAGGGTAGAGTAGTGGAGTTTATACTATAGCTTTTGACAGAACGAAGTCTGTCGGGTCAGCTAGTTTTTTATAATGACAGTATACCACTCCGGACTTCGAACTGGGGCCCAAGTCTGCTATTTTTATAAGTTCGTCACTCCAAGACGATGCCATTGTTATTTTGCTAAAAGTTCGTAATCTGCTAAATTCATAATGGTCGATCATTGGTCGGTCAATGGTCTCGTAATAGAATTGTATTACAATGGCATTTTGAACATTTATTCATGCCAGATTTCATTTATATATATTTTTACTTATTATTTATTAGTGTTATAAGCAATCTGAAGTAGTAGGAAGTTGGAAGTTTCATTTGTCATTATGTACAAGATTACCAATTCTTTCAATGGAGTGTCAGTGGCTGACCATTGGAAAGTCATAATGACGCCATGATATTAGTTGATTCACAAACTTATCAAAATCAACAACTATGAAATCAATGATAAACCATTCTGACACTATTGTAATAGCAGACTTGAGGCCCTGTTATAATGTCCGAACAACGTTAAACTTTGTGCGATACACAAAATATAACAAAACTAGCTTTTTCTGCGTGTTCTTTGTGTGTTGTGTGTATAAAAATTATTGACAAGCATCTGCTCAGATATTAATGAAGTAATGAATGTTCAGATATTAATGGTAATTGTAGTGTATGGAACTTATTGACATTTTAAATTGCTCAGAAGTATTTGGTCACCTTGTCTGCTACAATATATCTGACGGCGACTGTACCTAATTATATATTTAAAAAAAAAACCTTTATTTCAAACAATGTCCGTTTGATTAGTATAATACACACAAAATGATTACAAAATGGTAGTAGCAATAACTGAATGAATAAATTTTAGTAAAAATAATGATATAAAACGGCATAGGTTCGAAGTTTAGGAAGAACCCAAAACATATAGGACAAAAAATATGCTAAATCAAGTGAAACAGTTTTTCTTACAGAAACCAAGCGAAAGATCCGTAAGACTGTGAAGTTGTAAGGTCGATAACTTAATATAGATAAAAGCTTAAACTAGATCAGGCCCCCCAATCACTCACTCACTGACATCGGCGAAAAAATGGCCTTACCCTGTGGCTACGAGCTACAGTCTCAGCGTTTTGCGACAGCGACTGCGGGATAACAAATGAAAGAAGCTGTTTAGAGCAAAAGAAAAGAAAGAAAAAAAATATTATATTAATTTAGCACAGTTGCACAGACTAAAAGGCAAGAAAAAACAACTAATTAGAAGTGTAACGTGCGATGTATAGTAAGAAATTAGTAGGATGTTATGCCTCCCGGGTGCGCCAAAAAGGCCCAGTTCAGAAAAAATGCCAGACGCTGGTTTCCAACAGGACCTGAACTGTGGGATGATGGATGTTAATTAGTTTTATACTGCAATTTGTGTATGCATATTAAAATAAAATAAATTTCTGTCAGATAAAGATAAAGACATATAAAAAAAAAAAAGAATACGTACCTAATCTTTTCATATAATAAAATCGTAGATAAGTCAAAACTGTACATTGAATGTTAAAAAAAGTAATTGCCACGAGGTCTGAGATTCCGATGCCAAAAATATAGTTTTTAGAATTTTTGTCTGTTTATCTGAATGTATGTTCCAGCATCACGCAAAAACTACCAGATAGATTTTGTTCAAATTTTGCATACTTATTCCCTAATAGGTTTGGTCAAACTGTAGGGTATAAATTATCACGCTATTTTTTATGGGGGATGAGCAGTATTGCATTATGTTTTGAGTTAGGTCAATAAGGGCTGGTACCTTAACCGTGATCACTACAAGAAAACGGTCTTAAGAGACTATCTTTAACTTTTAGGAAAAAATTGATCAGCATTCACAGATTTTGAAAAAAAAATGTACAGTCAGCAAGAAATGGGCATTTTAATAAATGAGACGGACGCATGTAGACTTTTTAATTATAGAAATCATTTTTTTTTTTTAAACCTAAGCATGCCATGAGTCACCGCGACGCGACTTAGGAGTGACGCGATGGATTGAAACCGGTGACGCATGTGTCGGTTGACGCAAGTCGCGTCGCAAGTCGCATCGCTCGAGGCCGTGAACGTGGCCTTAGGGCGGCAAGGCCACAGTCCACGCACTTAGCCTTGGCCTCGCAAGTTGTAATCCGATTTTATGGTTACTCGTAATCATGAATATTCTGTGTTTTGATTATTTATTTCATAAACGTTGTTGGGGAGTATCATAAAAATATGAACATGGATATTTTGAGTGAGCACAATAATATACTGTATTAATGAGATTTACTTTTACCGTTGACTTTTTAAGGTTCCATTTAAATCCATTCTTCATTCTTACTCATTTAATTTTTCAACGGGAAAAATACTATAGATAGATAGAATACTCTTTATTATGTACACCATAAAAATTACAGATATAAATGTAGAGCCGTTACATAGGGTGTCACAATGGGCAGTCTTATCGCCAAAAGCGATCTTTTACAGACAACCTTTGGATGGATCAAAAAGTAGGAGAGACAATACTGCAGGTAGTCAGTGGTGTACCATTTACTTGTGCATAATACAATAAATACGTACATACATAAAGTATATAGATACTTATCCATATAAATATATATATATATATATTAGTTATTTGTGCAACTGTTGTATAATAAGGGGTATTAAAACACGGATGTGGGTTTATCATACGAAGCGAAGCCGAGTGTGATAATAGTATCAGTATGAGTGTTTTAATACCTAATTATTACAGTGGCATACAAGACTTTATCTACACCCATGACATGAATCCTCTATAAAAGGTACTGAAATAGTTTTTGCAATACTAATATCGAACAAAAATGGCGGGATACGACGCTATGGTATAGTATAGTGAAACGCGCGTGCGTGACAATGTTCTTTTTTTGAAATTCATAAAGATACCACGAATTGAGTAGTGAGAATGGAAGGAAGGATGATGATCCCTTCCTTACTCATCAAACAGATGAGTAAAGAAGGGATCATCATCCTCGTAAAAGCAAAGGAGTTGCATAATGAAATTCAGTACAACATTATAACTCCCGTTTGGATGCTATTATGGTTACTATGACACTGGGTGTTTTAATGTTGGCAATAAGCTAACTGTTTCAGAAACTTTTATAGAAGATTTATAGCATGGGCGTAGATAAACAATAATAAACATGATACAAGAGCAAAGAATTTTAAGTAATGATGATGTTGATGATGTAAGTGATTTTTAACCAGAATTTTAACTATTAGAAGAAATCATATCTTCGGTTCCATAGGTTAATAGCGGAATTGTAACGGAGGTTTCTTACGCCACGCGACTCATCATGTACCATCTGTATCCCAACGACGTTGGTGTCTGTTTCCAGGCAACCAGATGCAGGTGAATACCAGTATTTCACAAGGAACGACTGCCTATCTGATCTCCACAAACAAGTTACTGGGTGACATGATAACCAGTGGTAAGACTGGACAGACTTTCAGGCTTCTGACGACCCGTAACGACTACTAAAGATCTATGAACGATAGTCAGCAAAAACGGCTTAACGTGTTCTTAAATTTACGGAGGGATCTCGATATAAAATGGATGGTCACCCATTCACAGACCTCGACAAACGTTGCTTAACATTGGTGGATTTATGAACCGTTTAACTGTTATTTAGTTCCGAACCCCAAGACTACTTGAGCGGCTTCAAAACTTTTGTATAAGATTTATACAGTGTGAGTCTTTATAATGTGCATATATCGAAATGAGGGAATCTATGCTTAATTTTATCTACGACAAAAATATTTAAAAAAAATATAAATATTTTATTACTTATGGAATTAAAAAAAAAATTGTTCCCAGTGTAAACAAAACGGTGTAACTTTTAAATTAAATGATCTATCACGATTAAACAAACTCCATAATCATCGGAAGTAATTAGGCGTCCTCATAAAATTGGGGAAAAAACTACCCTCAATTGAAAAGAAACGTTTTTTTTTTTTTAGCAAATTGTTTTTTTTATTTTTCATAATTTTTTACAATAATTGTAATTAAAAAAATAAAATTCCATTAAATTAAAATTAAAATAATTTCGATATTTTTTTTTTGTATTTTTTCCGTAGATAATATTAAGCATAGATTCCCTCATTTCGATATGTGCACATTATATAAAGACTCACGCTGTATTTGGCTTGCGCAAATAATGATCACATTTCTGAATTTCGTACAAAGCTCAAGTGGCTTCCCATACGCCTTCGCCGGAATCCTCACATCTTGTTTCAGCTCTACAGTATTCTGTTCAATCCTACAACCCCCTCTTATCTTAAAGAACGTTTCAAGTTCTTTCATGACACACATAACAGATATCTGAGATCAACGGAAAACTTGAGACTAGAGATGACGATGCATTCCACCCGTTTCTATGATAAATCTTTTACAGTTCAAGCAGTCATCATCATCATCATTTCAGCCGAAAGACGTCCACTGCTGGACATAGGCCTCCCCCAAAACGGGGGGAATTTGCCATAATCGCCACGCTTGGCGGGCGGGTTGGCGATCGCAGTATGGTGTTAACAATGCATAGAGAACGCTGCTGCCCATTCTCTAGTAAGTTCCTTAGTCGCCTTTTACGACACCCACGGGAGGAAATGGGGTGGTGCTATTCTTTACGTCCGGCGCCACACGGTACGCACAACGTTCAAGCAGTTCGGTTATGGAATGCCTTGCCCATGTCGATAAAGTGTGCCCAATCTTTGTCCATTTTTAAAATTATGATAAAAAAACAATATCTCTCTCCTTAACCATAATTTCTTTATTTGTTCTCTTATTTGCACTTGCTTCATAATTATTATTGTATATATTTATATAGATAAGTTTAACATGTTTTATGTACGTATTTATTATATGTAAGTAAATGGTACACCACAAACTACCTGCAATAATGTTTCTCCTTTACTCTTAATCCATCCAAAGGTTGTCTTTAAAAGATCGCTTTCAGCGACCGCTCATTGTGTCACCCCTTGTCAAATTTTCTACAGTCATATAAATCTGTAAATTTAATTTATTTATTTATAATAAGCACACCAACAGTACAGTCACTTACAATTCAAATTAAAATAACGTCTTAGGTTATCGTTTTAGTAACCATGCAAATAACAGGTATGCATGACATTAGTATATGAATATTAGAGACAAAAAAGAACAATAAAAAGTGTGTATATTAGACCTAAATCTAGAATCTAGAACACTACAAAACAAACCAATTTGAGCTACAAAGAAGTGCGCCCGTCGCACTATTATGGTGCGCAATAAAGAGTATTGTATTGATGAACCGTGTAACTGTTATTTAGTCCCGAACCCCAAGACTGGTTAGATAACAACTCAAAATAAATAAAACAAAAAATATCTTTGACCATTTTCCGTACAATGCGCCTAGCTATCTTTTAAACAAAGCAGTTTTTCTATGAAACGCCAATAAAAAAACCCTAAAAGCATTTTCCACGATTCCACATCGAACATAAACGCTTGGGTAAAAGAAAAAATACTTCCTTTATAGGTCAAGAGCGATGTCACACTAGAGTCTGCTTTGAGTTCCGGAAAAAAAAAAAACCGGTAATTGCGAGGTAGGTACATCTCTATTTGCATGAAGTCTTTTTACAAAATGGTCTGTTGGTTCCAGGAAATATTTAATGTTTATTCGTTAAATCTAGCGGATAATTATGTGGACGGTAAAGGGTATCGGTTTTTTGGAGACAGTGTCGCGCTTCATTTGAATGTTTATTTTGCTTTTTAACACTTTGAACAGAGCAACGTTACAATAAGTAAAATTTGATAAACGCTAAGGGCGGGTTGTTTGGCAATTGACGCACGCGTATATATATGGCTCAGCAAAGTACCAACTTGCTGCGATGCGCTTGAATCGGTGGAACGCAGAGCTAAGAGGCTCATTGGCGACGTAAAACTTGTGGATGCCAAGCTTCACAGCTTGGGTCATCGCCGCAAGGTTGCCTGCTTGTCAGTCTTCTACAGATTGTACTTCGGCGAGTGTGCCCATGAACTCCACGACCTCATTCCACCGGCCCCCTTCTACCATCGGACATCTAGACGCACTGCAAGTTACCACCCCTACCTAGTTGATATTCCACCAACTCGCACTAAGCGTTTTCAAACGTCTTTTATAATGCGCACAGCAAAGGAGTGGAACTCTCTGCCTGCGTCTGTGTTTCCGAACGCATACAACTCTAATATATTCAAAGTGAGAGTAAACAGGCTTCTTCTGGGTAAGCTCACTCCATCGTAGACTTTGTCTCTGACACCCAGACCTAGACCAAAGTCAAGAGCAAACCCTTAGTAAAATAAAAAAATAAAAATACGTCATAAATAGCGCTAACTATCGTCAAACCAAAAAAAGCGTTGATTCAACAAATTATGCCTATAATGTTCGTTAAAAAATAACGATTACAGTAACCCACTGGTTAACATCATTTTATTCTTCTACATTTGAAGTTTGACGATCGGTTTTTTATGCAGTGAAACAACGCTTTGTATTTAACGAACGTTAAACATCATATGTAATCGTTATTATTTGACGTACGTATGTTACGTTAAACAACCGGCCCTAATTGACACAACGTTTAATCACGTCAGCAAAAAATATGTCTTTCTTTAAAGATGTGTATAAACGGCTGCTGCTTATACAAATTCCTTCAAGCTACGTCATCGCGCCGTATCACTTTAAATGCGGACTGTTTAGAGCCCCTTCACATTCGTTTTTTTTTTTTTTTTTGTACTCTAAAGGCTACTCACACACATACTTTCGAATTACGTATACATTCGCAACATCGTCATACGTCGCTCGGTGCCCTCGATGCAAAAGTAAACAGAGATCAATGAGGATTTTCGATGATGTATCGGCGTCACGGGAAACTACTCCAGTCGATATATTCTGCAAAAAGCTCACTGTGAAAACTTAGGTAAACTTTTTTTTTACTATTTGTTTGCTCTAGACTCTAGTCTAGGTCTGGGTGACAGAGACAAAGTCTACGATGGAGTGAGCTTACCCAGAAGAAGCCTGTTCACTCTCACTTTGAATAGATTAGGGTTGTATGCGTTCCGAAACACAGTGGTTAAGCGATTGACTGCGGCGCTGCGTGTCGCGGGTTCGATTCCCGCACGGAACAAATATTTGTATGATCTACAAGTAGTTGTTCCGGGTCTGGCTATTTGTGTATGTGAGTTTAAATGCTTGAAACGCACCACGATACAGGAGAAATTCCTAGTGTGGGGCAACGTATTAAAAATAAAATAAAAAAGACTTGAAGTGAGCTTAAAGTGAGTAGTTATTCCACTTGCAAAAGTATTCTGTAAAGATCTCACCGTGAAAACTAAGGTGAAGTGAGTTTGAAGTGAGCTGCCATTCCACCTGATGCTGGGGATTGACACTAATGACAGCTCATTTTAAACTCACTTCACCTAAGTTATCACGGTGAGATAGTTTGTTACTCGTAGTACTACCAGTATTACTACCACGGTAGTAAGTACCACGGGTAAAAAAAAAACCCGTAGTACTACCAAGCGATCCAGTAGTACCACGGAAAGTTTCGTTTTACCCGTGGTACTACTGGTAGTCCACATTTCATAGTTTATACAAAAACCTAACCTATTTCACCCAGAACAAAATGACAAATCATATAATCTGCCGCAGAAACGTTTGTACCAGTGTCTATTTATCCACTCGCAGGCAAATTGTATGATTCGTCATTTTGAACAGAGTGAAATAGGTTAGGTTAGGTTTAAACTGTGTCCCCCCCGGTGGGTTCCCGCATTGTCGAGGCGGGGGGGCTCAGTAGCCGTGGCTTGGAGGGCCACGGTGAAGCTAAGAGGAACCCGAGGAGGGGGCCGCTCGTCAGGGCTTTTGCGGCTAAGCCGACGACGTAGCGGCCGTAGGTTGCGGTGCCGCTTTGGCGACATCGCAACTGAGGCGGGCCGCGATGTCGAATGGGCGGCATCGCGGCTGAGTGTGGGAGGCCGCGGCGGGAGAGGAGTGCCGGTATTGCGGTGAGCCGTTCTCCCTACCTTCCGCGGCCTTGACGGGGTCGCCACCGTTGAATGGCGGACGCGGTGGGGCCGCAGAGGAAGAGGAGTGTCGGTATTGCGTTGGCCGCTCTCCCTATCCTCTGCGGCCGAAAAGTGGTAGGCGGCGGGGCCACTAACCTGACCCGTTGCGGGGGGACCAGGGGCGCCTGGACGCGAGATCGTCTGGCGCGAGGTCCCAGGTGGAGGCCAGCAGGCAACGGGTGCGGGGGCACCCTTGCCTGTATTGCACAGGCCTCTACCAGTGTCGGACGGGAATGGCCAGGTGTTCCCGGTCATTCCCATATCGCCCCCAGGCTGAGGGGCATGCGGGGCCCGCCAGTTAGGCGGGCATGCGCCGGGAGGGTTGTGGACGTAAAGGCTGTGCCGGTTTCCCATGACCCTCCCATCAAGGCGATGAGGGAACTCCGCTGAGTTTTAGTGGGTATTCTGCCATTTTGGCAGGGAGTCCCACATACCCCGTCTCGTCCCCCGACGAGCGGGCATGCGTAATGCATTTCTCAGCGTAAAAAAAAAAAAAAAAAAGGTTTAAACTGTGTCCAGATCGCTGTCGAGTCCACCATGAAGTACTTAGGATTTGTGCTCGATAGCCGGTGGGACTTTGGACTCCACTTTCGGCGGCTGGCGCCCAAGTTGATGGGCGCGGCTGGGGCGCTGTCAACGCTGCTTCCCAATCTGGGGGGCCCGAGCGTCACCTGCAGGCGACTATACGTGGGGATCGTGCGATCCATGGCCCTGTACGGGGCCCCAATCTACGCGGCAAACGTGACGGCCGGCAGCATTGCTGTTCTGCGGAGACCGCAGAGAGCAATGGCCGTCAGAGTCATCAGGGGGTATCGCACGACCTTCTACGAGGCGGCTTGCGCACTGGCTGGAGCCCCGCCCTGGGACCTGGAGGCGAAAGTACTCGCGTCATTGTATCGGTGACGCGTGGAAGCGAGGCCGCGGGGCGTGCGGCTGATGCAGCGACATGTGGAGCTGCGTCGGTCACAGCTTCGCGAGGTCCTGATGGCGGAATGGCGGGAGACGCTCTCACGCCCTACCGGCCTCGGCACCATCGAGGCGGTCCGGCCGGTGCTCGACCTCTGGCTCGGGAGGAGGCACGGCTCCCTGTCGTTTCGGGTGACGCAGGAGCTCTCGGGGCATGGTTGCTTCGGGAACTACCTGTGTCGCACAAACAGGGAGACGGACGCTCGGTGTCACCACTGCGTCGACTGTCGGGAGGACACGGCGCGGCATACGCTGGCAGAGTGTGCCGCTTGGGAGGAGACGCTCCGTGCCCTCATCTCTGGAGTAGGCAGTGACCTGTCGCCGCTGGCCGTCGCTCGCTCGATGGTCGGCAGCGAGGAGTCCTGGGACGCGGTGGTTTTCTTCTGCGAGACAGTCATTTCGCAGAAAGAGGCTGCGGAACGGGAGAGGGACATCTCGTCCACTCAGCCGGTCCGCAGCAGGCGCACTGGGCGTCTTCCAGCCCCCCTAAATGGTTCCAGCGACGACGGACTAGGGGACGTCTGTCGCCCCCAATATATCGGACCCAAGGTGGCGGCGCGTAGTGATCCACGCGCGCCCCTCTGAGATGTCGCGGGGGGAGTCAAACACCTCACTCCCCCCCTCGACCTGAGGAGAGGCCCGCCCCGGCGAGCCGACACCAGTCGGGGGTTGTGGAAGTATGTTCGTTCCCGCGACCCCCGGCGTAGGTGTGAGATGGAACACCGGGGTGGTTTTAAGTCAGTACAAGTCTGACAGACCCCTCCGCCCGCCCCAGGGCGGAGAACATTCATGAGGATTTTCCACCCCAGAACCAAAAAAAAAAGTTTAAAACAGTGACCAACCGCGCGCGAGCCAAGCGAGCGTAGCGAGCGATGCTGCGGCAGTAGCCGGCGAGCGCTACTTTCAAGTTGCTCGCAGAAATATTTTTATTATTGTCTAATTATCCGTGTTTTCGCAATATCCCTAGGGTTTTCGTGAAGTAAACTATGAAATGCGGACTACCAGTAGTACCATGGGTAAAAAAAAAACTTCCCTTGGTACTACTGGATCGCTTCGTAGTAGGTACTACGGGATTTTTTTTTACCCGTGGTAATAATACTGGTAGTACGACGGGCAACAAACGGGTGAGATTTGTACAAAATAGAGCGGCTGATACAAGGGATTGACACTATTGATAGCTCACTTAGGTCACTTCATCTAAGTTTTTACGGAGAGACCTTTACAGAATAGCACTACAGATCGACTTGTAGTAATGGTTGTGTTTTATTTCATATTATCTTTGCTTGTATGAAAAGCAGAACGTCACTAATTGTAATTTATTTTGTATGAGAAAATAGTGCGCCGCGCAACGAACATTTGAATATCCAGATGCTAGCTATGCTGAAAGTATTAACTGACTACGGCACAACAGAGGTTCATTATGTACACATTCACGATCTCGCATTGTATAGGATTTCCGTACAATGAGAGGTCAGCTTATACTGGATATGTACAGCTTGATTTGTAGCCGTGTGTACCTATGAATATTTTGCGCCTAAAAAAATACAGTCAAGGAGAGACCATCTGCCTAGCCTTTTCCAAACTAAGTTGGGGTTGTCTTCTAGTCTACTGGCTACAGCTGAATAACAGTATTTTACATGGAGCGACTGCCAATCTGACGTCTAACACCCAGTTACTGGGTAATACGACACCCCTTGGTAAGACTAGTTTCAAACCTGTACGACTCTCAAAGTTCCACGAAAGACAGCTGGCCCGGGACGGCTCAACGTGCTCTTCAAGGCACGTAGGGTCTTTGTGTGAAAATATGGCCACTTATCCACGGTCTACGGCAAGTGTAGCTTAACTTGATCGATCGACCTATCACCGGTTATTATTACTTAGCCACAAGCGTCAGGGAGAAAAGTTGGAAGAGGCGGAACGCGTGATGCTGGCCCGGATCGACGGCGCGTTGTGTTCCACGCGCGCCTCAAAGAGACGTCAACATGCAATGACGGGGTCCGCTAGGACCGGTGCCTGCCAGGGTTGCGGGTTTGTCCGAAAAGGATACCGTGGCCCTGGCACACAGGCAGCTGAAGGAACACGAGTGGGTTTTAGTCAGTAAAAGCCTGCCACGCCCTCCTGCCCCGCCCAGAGCGGGAGAAGTTATTTGATCCACCAAAAAAGGTGGGTACTGCTAATTCTAAAATTTATTTGATAAATTTACCACCCAAAAAAAAAGGAGAGAAGTTGACTTCTTAATCAAATGAGTGATTTTTTTAGGTATCCTATAACATAGCTCAATTTTTAGTCTTTCAACTATGCTATTAGTGAAAAACTAAAGAAGTAAATAACCTAACTTTTATTTCTATAGAATCGAATAGAATCTTTATTTGCTTTAGAATTTACGTACCTACATTTACATAAAAATAAATTGTTACATTATATAATAGGATCCATCATTCTGCCTCAATATAGCATGCATACAAAGTAGAGGATAATAGAAATATTACAAAAAAATATAATTTAAGAAATCCTGCACAGAATAACAACATTTATCTTTGGAATAAAGTAAGAAACCAACCAGACCTTTTGTATCACCATGAATATTTATAATAATTTATTAAATGCTTTCTGATTGCCTATTCACGATAATAAGCCTCCATTTTGTTTCCCTTTCATTAAATCTTAACAATCTTGGTAGGCTTCCAAATATTTGGTCTTTTGACCGAGAATTAACTAATCAGAGCCAGTTGTTTAGAATTTGTACTGATAAAGTAATTATGTCACTTTGTTTTCAAAGAGAAGGGAAATTAATTCTTATGAGTAATTATTTGTTGTTATTATTAAGGGCGGGTTGTTTCACATCCACTTGACGCACGCGTATACGTCATATATGGCGCTAACTATCGTCAAACCAAAAAAAGCGTTGTTTGACAAAATTATGCCCTTAAAGTTCGTTAAAAATAACGAATACAGTAACCCACTGGTTAACGTTATTTTATTCTTCTACATTTGAAGTTTGACGATCGGTTTTTTATAAAAATCAAAAATCAAAATATTTTATTTCACATAAACCTACATGGGCACTTATGAAACGTCAGAAGCTAGGTGCACGGTTCGAGTTAGTCGTTTCCTATGGAGAAGAGCCGGCAAGAAACTCCACGGTTACACTTTTAAAAATAATTGGCTTTACAATATTATTAAATAACAGTGATCATAGGTATGGGAGGACAGTGTAGGCCTTTCAACAATTACCAGGTACTTAACAAAATAGAAAACCGCCAACAAATCTACACTCTTTTATGCAGTGAAACAACGCTTTGTATTTAACGAACGATTAACATCATATGTAATCGTTATTATTTGACGTACTTATATTAACCACTTGTAGGTCATACAAATATTTGTTCCGTGCGGGAATCGAACCCGCGACACGCAGCGCAGCAGTCAATCGCTTAACCACTGCGCCAACAGTGTCGTCTTTAAAGCATCATATTTGGCAAACGGATACCTGCGTACAAAAATGATTTTCACAAAACCCGCGATATTTTTGAACGGCCTATCGAAAAAAATATCATCCCCAAAAAATTTGTATGTAGTCTGTTAGTTATTTACTTTTCTTACTTTTCTCTATACTTAAGTAACAAGGAATACTGCACTGTGTCATGGCATACAATGTATGGATGGCAATGAAACTGCTGTGCTCTGAAAACGGTCAAAGAAAACATCGTGAGAGAAACGGCACGTCCTATAATAAAAAAGTCGAGAGGTGTCGTGGGACATTCGGTTCGGACGAAGTTCCTTTCGCTGTATGTTATGTATAACTGCTGCTCGCGGCTTGGCCCGCGTGGCTCTTTCTAAAATGCTTAAAATTTGATATCCCCGACTGTACAAAGAAAAAAAAAACTAACAAACTCACATGCATAGGAAGGTACCTAAATTCTTATGCGCCTTGGTTTAACGATAGCTAGGTAAGTACAACGGGGACAAGTCTTTTATAGCTGAACAATCTGTGGATATCTGGAAAAAGCGCAGGAATAAAACTATAACGAACGGGAATAAAGAGCAGAAACTACATTCCAAGTTTTATGTGTAATTCATCCAAAAATGTTAATCGAGTGACATTCTCAAGTTGTAAAAAAGTTTGAAACAGCAATCAGATGCTACTACTTTTTTACTGTCGGAAGCGACATACTGCTAGTGTTTTGAAAGAGGATAAGAATTTTAGAATTAGCAGTACCTACCTACTTTTTTTGTGTGGGAAATTATCAAATAACTTCTCCCGCTCTGTGCGGAGCGGGAGAAGTTAGACTTTTACTGACTAAAACCCACCCGTGTTCTTTCAGTTGCCTTTGTGCTGGCACAAAGGCAACTGAAAGAACACGGGTTCTTCAGTAAAACAGTAAAATTACAGTACAGTAAAATAATACCGTGGCCCTGGGGCCACGGTATTATTTTCGGACAAACCCGCAAACCTGGCAGCCAATGGTCCTGGCGGACCCCGTCAGTACGTGCTGGCATCTCTTTGAGGCACGCGTGAAACACAACGCGCCGTTGACCCGGGCTTGGTCCTAACCGGACGGCGAGCTGCCCGTAGCTCGCCGTCCGCAAGCCCGCGCCTACGGTGGCCGGGAATCGGCTACCGATTCCCGCCGCCCAGGACGACTCCTGCGACGACTAGGGGCACAGACTGCCGCTCCCTCACGCGTTCCGCCACCTACTTCGCGAGCATTACTGCTTCGCAGAAGGAGGTGACTGCCTCCCATGCACTCTCGCTCCGGACCATGACTTGGACCAGGGCCGGACGCGAGTGATCGCCGCCGCCGATCGCCTCCGTGAGGATACGGCGGTGCTCTGCCCAAGGCGGGCAGACCTCCACCGTATGCTCCACCGTGTCCTCCGGGCGATCCACACAGTGTTAACACCCGGGCGTAGTACCTACCTACTGGAGTTAGTATTGCAATCTCGCAGTATCAGATTCCATGTTTTACACATTAATGCCTGTTATTTTCATTGCACAATCAGCCTATAATGTTCCCTCTGCTGGGATGGATTACGGCGCACTCCCTTTCACAGAGAGTATAGAGTGAACCGGCACCCTACATCGCCTGGGCCTTGTGGGCCGGTCTCTACCCTGCGTGGCCGCAACAGCCATTGCCACCTGCACCGAGGACGGTGAGCGCCGTGCCACGTGGCCGCTATCGCACTACCTACCGCTGCACCACCTGCACCGAGGGCGGCAAGCGCCGTCTGCTTCCCGCTTACACTGCCTCTGCGGTGCCAACCGGACGGTCCAGCCCAAGACAGTACTTTCCCTTTCTATTCTCTGTGAACCTTGTCTTCTAATAAACGTGATATATAAGTGGTATCTCTCTCTCATGAATATCGGAGACGCTACACTCGAAGTTGTGTACGAGAATGTTTACCTAGGATTAACTGTCCAGTTAGATATGTCCAACTTCGAGAAAGAGGTCAATCTTCGAATCCGACTCGACTGGGCAGCGTTCGGGAAGCTACGCAATATATTCTTGTCCCACATACCGCAGTGTCTCAAGACGAAAGTCTTTGACCAATGCGTGTTGCCAGTGATGTCCTATAGCACTGAAACGTGGTCGCTCACAATGGGCCTTATTAGAAGGCTAAAAGTCACCCAAAGGGCAATGGAGAGGGCTATTCTTGGAGTTTCCCTACGTGATCGAATCAGAAATGAAGAGATCCGCTGGAGAACCAAGGTAATCGACATAGCTCGAAGAATTGCCAAACTTAAGTGGCAATGGGCAGGGCACATTGCTCGCAGAACAGATGGCCGTTGGGGCCGAAAGGTTCTGGAGTGGCGACCGCGTACTGGAAGACGTAGCATAGGAAGGCCTCCCACAAGGTGGACTGATGACCTTGTGAAAGCCGCAGGAATCCGCTGGGTGCGGGAAGCACGGAACCGGTCGAGGTGGCGGTGCTTGGGGGAGGCCTATGTCCAGCAGTGGACGTCTTTCGGCTGAAATGATGATAATGACGATCTGTCTCATATTCATCCCACTACGTCACAGTTGCTGAGCTCTCTGTGAGAGGGAGTGCACCGTAATCCACCACGCGGACACAGTGCGGTTTGGTGGATATCACGTCATGTCTTCCAATTTTAGAACGAAATTCCTTATCGCCGTTTTACACTGCACACTTGGCTAATGAGAGCTAGATTGGAAAAAGTATAAAGTTGTCAAAATGTTACACTTTTTTCAGTCTAGCTTGTCACAACTTTTTTTTTTCCTTCTTTTTGTTTAATCTTTTAAACAAATAAATAAAATTGAAACGTCTGTGTGTAATGTCAAAATAACAGCTTTTTCTTAAAACATAATTTAAAAAGTTTTTACGGTACTTATAACACAAAAAAAACAAGGAGACACGGTTAGCCAAAGGCATTCGGGCGATGGCGCGGGTAGCAACTAGTTCTTTAATAAAATTGATCTATGTCAGTCAGCTTTTAGTACATTTTTAATCTACATAAACTTCGAGAATTCGAGATATTATGGGCAACGGCTATCCTCAATAGAGATACCACTGATGAACACCGTAATCAGCAGATAGGCTTCCAGGATGCCTTCTGGGAATACCATTTTATATAAATACCTACGAATCATTCATTTTAACACCCGCTTATTCATTATTCTTTAGATTCTGTTCGTGATCACGATATTGAGCGTTAGATTGGAGTTTTAGAGTGATTTTTTTTAATTATTCAATTTTTTGCTAAAAGCTACGCAAAATCTTCTCGTCCCACATACCGTAGTGTCTCAAGATTCAGTCAGACAGTCTGTGATCAGTGCGTGTTGGCAGTGATGACGTATGACACTGAAACGTGGTCGCTCACAATGGGCATTATTAGAAGGCTAAAAGTCACCCAAAGGGCAATGGAGTGGGCTTTGCTTGGAGTTTCCCTACGTGATCGAATCAGAAATGAAGAGATCCGCGGGAGAACTAATTTAACCGACATAGCCAAACTTAAGTGGCTGTGGGCAGGGCATATTTCTCGCCGAACAGATGGCCGATGGGGCCGAAAGGTTCTGGAGTAGCGTCCGTAAAAGGCCGACAAGGTGGACCGATGACTTTGTGAAGGCCCTATGATAGAGAAGCACGATAGACAAACATAAGATACGCTATATTGATGCATTAGGTAGGTTTACAAATATACAAGAGAAAAAAAAGTTGTAGTAAAAGAGTTTAAATTATAATTGCATTCTGTGAAGAGTGAGGCTGAATGAGGTGAGTTGTGTTTGTGTATGTGACGTGTGGTGTGTATGGTGAATGTGACTGGGTATCATGTAACGCTGCCGAATAGATTTTCTATTTCCTCATAGTCGAAATTTTCTAGCCAGTTGTTACAGATGTAAATCGTCAATTTCCATGTATGATAATACAAAGCAAAGGCTTCTCTGCTTGATTTCTGATCCCAGTATGAACCCTCCAACAAAACTTCATGCTAAAGTAGTTGTATTCCGTGTTTTGGCCTAAATGGCAGAACACGGGGTTATCAAATAATATTGCTTAATACTATTTACATAACAGTCGGGCCATTGTGATTATTTGCTCGACCTAATAGGTCACGAGGTTAGGATTTAAGGGCACTTATGTTTTGGTGTAAGTTATAGGTCGAAAGCCTTTTTTCTAGTTTAGAGGTATGAGGAACAAACAGGGTGTAAAGTTCACTCATCCTCTGTTCAAAAGGGAGGATCCTCCGACCAGACGGGTGTTGTGTCTGGTGGGCAACTGCCCGACGGTTGATGTCGGGATGTTGTATATAGGGTATTATCTGTTCAAACACGAAATATTTTAAGAGATACACCCAGAGGTGGTAAAGAAGTTATTTTTTTAAAATCTATGTATATTATTTAAAAAATTACATAATTTAAAATTACTTGATATGATGATTAATTATCAAAATTCACCGCGCTCGTGCTGCCACCGTCGCGTAGCCGCGTCCGAGCGAGTCATTCATAGAATAAGTAAAATTTTGGAAAATGCAACTCCTTTATTAATTTGACAGGACTAAACTAAAATTTATCTTCTGTCCTTGTTTTAATGAAATAGAAAGAAAAAGATGCATTGAACTTAAATTTAATTTAGTTTGTGAACAAGGGAATCGGCACCATTGTCTAGAAAAGTCAGTTTGAGAAAGAGAAGTCAAAATAGGTCAACCAAAAATTCACTCTAAAAATCGCTTCACCTCTGAACTTGTATTACAAAAGGAACAAATCTCCAGAGCTACTATTGTATCCTATAATCTAATTGCGTGAAAGCACCTTCGCCAGATTACCAGGTATATAACTAAGTCAGAAAGGGTTTTACTAACATAGAGGACTGTGATTTTATTACCGTGTACAGTGCCTTTTGGTAATGATGTAGGTAAGTAGGTCAGTTTTTTTGGTCTTCATCTTTCGTGAATACGATGCAACTACAGCAGCATAATATATTTAAGGCGCCGATAACAGACTTGATTTTATAGAGAAGATCACGTCTAAACAAGTAGTGTTATCTTCATTCATCATTACAGCCGAAAGATGTCCACTGCTGGACATAGGCCTCCCCAATTGGGAGGGTTTGCCATACACTGAAAGAAATGTTTAGCAAAAACTTGGTTACTGTTTGCACAAAAATTGTGACTTGCGAACTAGATGTTATCTGTTACAAAACCCTGTTTTGCACACTACAAAATCGTTTTGTTAAATTTAAGTAAAATTTATTGCTTTATAACTAAAGTTGAGTTATTTTTGAAGTAACTTAATTAGTTCGGCTAATTATTTTTTTAAGTGTAATCGCCACGCTTGGCAGGCGCTTTGGCGATCGCAGTATGGTACTAAAAATGCATAGAGAATGCTGCTGCCCATTCTCTAGAAAGTCCCTTAGTCACCTTTTACGACACCCATGGCAGGAAATGGGATGGTGCTATTCTTTACGTCCGGCGACACACAGAACCTTTACGTCCGGCGACACACAGAACAGACGGAGTAGTGTTAATAATTTGCAAAAAATATAAGTATGGAAAATTAGGGCATTTTCTTAATAACTTAGAAAATATATGAATATTTTAGATTATTTTTATATTACATAGTGAAATTAATTTGTAAAGTTCGGTCTAACGCGGAAAAAAAACTGGGAATCACGCAAAATCTATCAAGCGTATTTTTCTGAAACCTTCACCTTTTTAAAGCTAATTTAATTATTGATTTTTTAGTATACGCGTTTTATTAAAATACCATTTGTTTAGGTATAACAAATTAATAATGCATCTTATTTGGGACAGCGCTCCTGGATGTGCGAGTCCTATTACTGGCTAGACACACGACGCGTTGCGTGAGCTCAGTACAGAACACGCAAGCTAACCACTCAAGGTCACTGGTAATATCTGGGCCTTAAGGCGCTTCCCTTAGCGAACGACGATGAGCGTTAGGTCCTTCTCTGTCCTTCTAAAACCCGGCGCGGCGTGGCCGCTCTGTCCCGCTCCATGCGCACGCCAAATTCACACAGTTATAGGAAATATTTTAATAAAAAAATAAAAGCGCTCTTTTGGAATAAAAGAAAACGTGTTTTATTTAGACTTTTAACATATCTATCCATTAGTGTAATCCTCAAATTAATAGAGTGACATTCTATTAATTCAAAAGTAGCATGCAATCAATATTTTTTTTACAATATTTCAAATGTGTCTATACATATAATAAATTTATAATAAATAACGACGTGTAACGTGATGATAGGATATCGAACAATATTATGTTTTATTTTATTTTTTTAATTTCATTTTCTTTTACATGTAGTTTATTTCTCATAATTAATAAGTTAATAGCGTCCGAAAAACGCAGTATCGATAGGTTTGGCTAGGGATAGCGCCTTAAGGTTGGTTTTCTACGTTGTCAGCTGTGATGTGAGCCTGTGGTATTTCAAATGTCCATACACGGCAATGTACTAACTATCACGTAGCACGCCTTCTTATAATAAAAAATAACGCTGCTCCACACTAGGAATTTCTCCTGTATTGTGGGTGCGTTTACAAACATAAAAAACTCACATACACAAACAGCCAAATCAACTAACTAATAAATTAAAAAAACACCGATCTAGGTGATTTATGCTTCCTCCATGGTTTACTAAAGATAAGCATAAAACTTATTGCCATAATTTATACAGCATGTAACAAAAACCCTGTCCGATCCTTACGAGTATTATTCGGCATCGTACTGCGTACACATATACATACGTAACCATTTAATGGATTTGAGATTAATATTTTTCCCCAGTGAAAATATATAGATAAAAAAATAAAATAAAAACGTATCAAAGGCAACACTGATCGCTCGACAAAGTTCACGTGTTAAGTTACCTAGTAGTAGCGCGCCGGTAGACAACCAGTCGGCGACATCAAAAGAGTCGGCGACTAGCTGAAAGAGTGCCCACAACGCGGTAGCGGTATTGTAGGGCGGTGTTCTTTGAAATAAAAATAGGTAAAAATAAAAAGATTTTGACGGCGGGTGGAGTGTTGTCAACTTATGAAAATTTCCCATATTCAGTGTAAAATTTCGCATGGATTATAAAAATAAAAAAATCAATAACTTTTGGTTTTTATGAGTTACATTTTTATAACCATTTTTTCTAGTACGTATGTTGAACCAGGAATACGCCTTTATTGGATCGGACAGGCTTTTTGTCTCATATTGTATAGGCATAACGAAATTCAGCATAAAAAACTAACTATACCCAAAGTCTCAAATTCAGATAATTTATGTAAACAAAGGGGATAAAATATCAAAAAAATATCTTCGTAATGGTAATTCACATAAAATGGCGAAAACAAGGTTCCGTTTTCTTTTAAGTACTGATTTTAGGAAATAATAATTAAAAAATAATCATACCGTAATTATTTTTATACATTTTCGGTTTTAAACAAAGTTATTAAAAAAAGGAGATTTTCTAGTATAAAATATTTTATGATACTGGTAACAATGCAGGAGATCCAAACATTTTCAATATTTTACATCTTCAACAACACTAATATTACAACTCTCATTCATAGATTCATTTTGTAAGTAGCTTATCTAGCCACATTTTGGATGAAAACGGCTGTAAACTGATTCGAGAGGAAATCGATTTTGGGAGGTTTACGTCTAGCAGTGGACTTAAAAGGGCTGATTATGACGATCATAGGCCGTGTCTCCGACACACTACTCAAAACATTGTATGACAACGGCATTTTGTTTGCATTGTTCTTATAATTAATTCACTTTAGTTTAATAGATGATTATTTACAAAAAAAAAAAAAATATGATAAAATGTTTTGAACCACTGTCCTGTCATTTTGACAGTGACATTTCTTGACATTACTTTGTTTACATAAATTATCTGAATTAGAGACTTTGGGTATAACACCTTTGAACTGACGTTCTGACACAACTTTCTACATGAACTAAAGTCGCTACAAGCAAATCAAAATCAATGTTGCTTAGTTTGACTCACGTCTCCAATAATAACCTAGATCAATTCCCTATACTTTACCGAGCAAACAAAAGCGCAACTCGACACAACAAATTGAATATTAGTTTGCAGTCTGGCTAGAAATAAACGTAATACAAATCCAACTATCCATCTATCCGTAGAATAGCTCAGTTCACAGACAGAGTCGAAACAATCCAGGCAAAACAATACGTGTTTCTATTCTGCCGAACTGTACGGAAACGGTATTCATTAACGTGCGCTTTTTAGAGTTCCGTAGTCAGTCAATCCCCTCTCTAACAGCGGCTGTGGAGGCGTCTCCACGCTCTGTGATGTCGAAGGTCGTAGACTCCCTTTATGAAACTTCGTCTGCTACAAAAAACAAATTTGCAAAGGTCACATCTCAATGCACGTCGGGTTATTGATCGGGGATTCCCCATAGTACTTTAAAAAAAGGCTTATACTATCTTCATAAATACAAATAAAAATGCGATTGAAAAAGCTTTTGGGGGTACAGGTACATGTACCTACACTTCTGCGTAACCCGTCTGGGATTACTGGCGTGATTTGATATTATGTTGTAAACCCTTTTAATCTTAGTTAAAACGGTACCTATTTCTAATAATAAATAGTCCCTAAGACCGAATTCAGCTATGGCGGCCAATCTTAGCGGAGACTGGTCATCTACGCAGGAGATGTGTGACACCAATGTATGTACACACACTTCTACCAACCATTCAGAAGTAGTTATCCTTGGTTTGATAATACCGATATGAGTAGACAAGAAATCGTGACAAGTTTGAGACTTCGTTCCGGACACATCCCATTGAATAGTTTTGCTGCATTGATGAGCAAAGTCACATCTCCAAACTGCAAGGAATGCAATGTGGTCGAAGACGTTTTTCATATTATGGTGGAGTGTGTCCGGAACGGAGCGGAAAGATATTTGATTCGAGATCAATTTCATATGAATTTTTGTCAATTAGGAGAATGTAACATTATTTTAGGTTTTCCAGCATCCAAAGCCGCTAGAATATTATATAGATTAGTTAATTTAGGGATTTAGCGTAGATGTTCAATGTTTGTTCATGTAACAAAGATTTCCTATGAGGGTGGCATGTTCACTATGTGATCAAACCCTCGTTAATAAATAAAGTTTTTTTTTTTAAACTACTTCTACACTGTAATATACTATCTCCCGCACCGGCAAACAGAGGTATATTCACTCTTCCCTCTGTCTCAAAGTCAGATGGGACGGCAATCCAACTCGACCGGAGAGATATCACGCAGCAGCAGGAAAAACGGCTTTATGAGCTTTCCGAGGCACGGAGGTATCACACCGCCAACGTCCAAACTCTAGTTTGTTGCTGAGAAATTCCTAATAGTCAAAGTCAAAGTCAAATCATTTATTTCCAAATAGGCAAGTAAAATGCACTTTTGAACGTCAAAAATTACAAAAATAATTAATTGATTCTAGTTGCCCCCCAAAAGGTAGTTACATATGTATGGAGAAGAATGGGCAACTCCATACTTACTCTTTTAAAATGTTAACAATAGTTTGTATACATTAAATAATAATTATAGGTGAAGACGATGTACCTAGAATAAAAATTACTTACCACAATTGGTAAAAAGAATGAAAAGTGAAGTAATGACAGAAAAAAAAACCAAAACCACTTTACCCAACCTGGGATTCGAACCCAGGACCCCACGCTCAGGCAGCTAAAGACATTTCTAATGCATAACCAGGAGAGCAAAATCTTTTATCTATGCTTGTAACTTTGGTTTTGAATATTGGCAACATTCCAGTTCAGTCTTTTCCTCTTCCGGTGTCATGTCGCTATCGAGCTTATTATTTACTTTTGGGTCATTGATATTGAGGATACTTAAAAAAATCTTTTGCTTTTATTTTATATTAGCTTTTGCCCGCGGCTCCACCCGCGTGGATGTTGGTGGTCGCATAAAAAAGTAGCATATGTCTTTCTCCATATCCCAGGCTATATCTCTGCCAAATTTCATGACGATCGGTTCATCGGTTTCGGCTTGAAAACGTAACAGACAGACAGACAGAGTTACTTTCACATTTATGATATTAATAAAGTATGGATATAGGCTAAAAGTCACCCAAAGGGCAATGGAGAGGGCTATGCTTGGAGTTTCCCTACGTGATCGAATCAGAAATGAAGAGATCCGCAGGAGAACCAAGGTAGCCGACATAGCTCGAAGAACTGCTAAACTTAAGTGGCAACGGGCAGGGCACATTGCTCGCAGAACAGATGGCCGTTGGGGCCGAAAGGTTCTGGAGTGGCGAACGCGTACTGGAAGACGTAGCATAGGAGAGCCTCCCACAAGGTGGATTGATGACCTTGTGAAAGCCGCAGGAATCCGCTAGATGCGGGAAGCATGGAACCGGTCGAGGTGGCGGTGCTTGAGGGAGACCTATGTCCAGCAGTGGACGTCTTTCGGCTGAAATGATGATGATGATGGATATAGTATATAATATGGATCATTTAATCATATTTGTAACAAGCTTGGCAGGCTTGTGGCTTAGTAATAACAGCCGCACGAATCGATCGATCAGGTTAAGCTACGCTTGCAGCGGTTGGTTCATGGATGGGTGACCATCTTTACATACCAAGACCCCCCGTGCCACGGAAAGCACGTTAAGCCGTTGGTCCCGGCTGTCATTTGCAGATCTTTGACAGTCGTTACAGGTCATTAGAAGCCCGAAAGTCTGACAACCTATCTTACCAAAGAGTATCGTATTACCGAGAAACTGGGTTGTGGAGGTCTGATAGGCAATCGCTCCATGTAAAATACTAGTATTCAGTCGCTTCTAGTTAGAATGGAAGTTGACCCCAACATATTTGGGAAAAGGCTTGGTAGATTTTGATTAGGAACATATTTTATTGTATCGAATTCTTATATTATTTATCATCACATATACAAAGTGGAAGGGACATTGACGCGAAACGTGTTAACATGGATTCAGTCCATGATTCTGGACTCCCCTGTTTTTTTTTTTTTTGTGAGATATTATCAAATATCCACCAAACCACTCAGGGCGGAGCGGGAGGGTGTGTCAGACTTTTACTGACTAAATACCCACGCGTGTTCTTCAGTTGCTTGTGTGTCGCTACGGTATCCCTTTCGGTCAAACCCGCAACCCTGGCAGGATTGTGGACTTAAATGCAGGGGCATTTAAATTTTTCGTCGGTTTAAAAAAAGAAAACAGCTATGTACTTCCTACAAAAGTGCAATACCTACGCGGTCAAAATGTATGGGTAAGCAATTTTTGTTTAAATAACCGAAAAAAAATTCAATGCATGGGTGTCCAGAATCATGGACTGAATTTATGGTAACAGGTTTTGTGTCGAAGTCCCTGCCACCCTGTATATGTTTACATCTCTCTATTTGATAACTATTTTTAAGTTTATTATTTGAGGGTTTTGGCGCTGACAGCCGAAATACAGGCTTTTGCCTAGTTCGGCTATACATGTCTAATTCATTTGCAACAAGAAAATATAGTCTGTAAGACATGTGTATCAGTAATATTGTAAAATTATACAAAGTCTCCAACAGAAATACAGGTGATCTTAATATATCGGGAAGTACTCGTTTTAAAAATAACATTTTCTCTATACGGAACCACTTATAGAACCCAACGTGCACTCCCAGCGTTTTTCCAACATTTAGGGAAACAATTCCCATTCCGTATTTAAATTACATAATGACGCATCCGTACCGGTGGCTCCGAAATTACGGACGAAATTGTTACAACTTTCAACTTAATTGGTCAGTTTTACAATGATTACATTGTATTGTATTGCTTTCTGTTTAATGTCTGTTTTGGCTAAGGTATCTGCAAAAAGTTTTAATTTTGTGCAAAATGTAGGTACCTATATAAAATACAAGGATCCCGTCATAATCGGAACTAATGCCGACATCTTGTTTTTGGGGTTCCGTACGTGCGAATGAAAAAACGGATCCCCTTTATGATCACTCGTGTGTCTGTCTATTTATCCGTCTATCACAGCCAATTTCCTTCTAATCTACTGGATCGATTAAGTTAAATTTTGACCTAAACACGGACGTGTAACGTGCAACAACGACTAGCAACGTGCAACAAAAAACACACTGTACCGTGTTACATATCAAATGAAAGGACTTACTGTGAGGGTCTGAATATTAAGTATCGATATCCATACTAATCCATACTAATATTATAAATGTGAAAGTAACTCTGTCTGTCCGTCTGTCTGTCTGTCTGTCTGTATGTTACGTTTTCACGCCTAAACCGCTGAACCGATCGTCATGAAATTTGGCAGAGATATAGCCTTATAGCTTACTTTTTTACGCGATAACCGACTTCTACGCGGGCGGAGCCGCAGGCAAAAGCTAGTATTTTCATAATCAAAAATAGTTTTAAAGTTTTTAAGAAAATAGATAAAAAATTACCATTCCATACATATCTCGAAAAAAAAAACTGAGCCAAAAATTTTGAAAAAAGTACAGATACTATTTCGTTAACATAAGAATTCTATGGTAACTGTAAATAACATGGTAAACTCAATATAGTGCACTATATTGAGAATCGTGAGTGTGTGAGAGTGATTGTTTGCGAGAGTTGGAATGTATGAGAGAACTTGTTTTTCAACTACAAAGATATGTTTGTTCTTGGGATAAATTCATCTCAACTACGAATCCCTTCATTGGGTGTGATCGGACACACACTTGGCCGGTTTCTTTTTAAATACATTTCTCAAAATAATCGCACAAATGTTTACCAACAGCAATGCGCTGCGCTACGTTTACCAAAACTTTTTTTTTTTTTTTTTTTTTTTTTTTTTTTAAACGTACACCCACGGTACGTTAACGTATCGTGGGTGCGTTTATTTAAACTCACATACACAAACAGCAAGACCCGGAACAACTAATTGTAGGTCATACAAATATTTGTTCCATCTTTGTAGCACTTTAGTACACAAAGTACATTATATATAGTAGTGGGCCAAATCGTCAGTAAGATGATTATATAATTATCTTACTGCAAGAAAAAGGGCAATTTACACAAAAACTTTTTTGATGTAAATTGCCCTTTTTCTTGCTGACTGTATTTTTTATTTTACAAAATCTGTGAGTGATGTATGGCGACCGCGTACCGGAAGACGTAGCGCTGGAAGGCCTCCCACAAGGTGGACCGATGACCTTATAAAAGCCGCAGGAATCCGCTGGATGCGGGAAGCACAAAACCGGTCGAGGTGGCGGTGCTTGGGGGAGGCCTATGTCCAGCAGTGGACGTCTTTCGGCTGAAATGGTGATGATGATGATGATGTATGCAATTACTCAAAAAGTTAGGGACATTCGCCTATAAATGTTTTTAAGCTATTGTATAGCTTCTATCGCGGGCCTTGAGCGCGGGGACCGAATCCAGAAATTCCGTAACGAAAAAACCTCACGCTCCCCACTCCGACGGGCACGGAGGTGTGGCTTTTTATTTTACAAAAGAGGGCTGTCAGAGCCATTTATAATCTACATCGCCGCGAATCTCTTAGAGAACTATTTAAAACGATTAATATAATGACGGTACCTTGCCAATTCATTTATGAAAATATTATGTATGTAAGAAAAAATCTACATATTTTTAATAAAATCAGTGATAGGCATAATTTTAATACTAGAAATAAAGATAAAATAGATCAACCATTTTTCAGATTATCTAAGGTACATACATCTTTTATGGGGTACTGTGTTAAATGTTACAATAAAATACCTTCTGATATATTACAATTAAATGAAAGAAAATTTAAAACTCATATTAAAAGTACACTTTGTAAACAAGCATATTACAAATTAGAGGATTATATCCAAGATAAGAATGCTTGGAAACATGCTGGTCCTGCTCCATAGGACAATTTAGAGTCTAGACAAAATCAAACTGGTTGCTAATTTAACTGTATAATTTATAATTTTTATGATATTAATTTTATTTTCTGTGATTAATATTTTAACTCACACACTGACTTATTATATGTTGTTTTTATTTTTTATTTTTTTTGGGAAATCATATACAATGTTTGTAAATATGTGAGCACCATGTACCTATCGCATTTATTAATTTTTCTGTTATTACTTCACTTTTCATTCTTTTTACCAATTGTGGTAAGTAATTTTGATGAATTTTTTTATATTTTTTATTTTTTTATTCTAGGTACATAGTCTTCACCTATAAATATTAATTAATGTATACAAACTATTGTTAACATTTTAAAAGAGTAAGTATGGAGTTTCTTGCCCATTCTTCTCCATACATAACTACATTTTGGAAGGCGCAACTAGAATCAATTAACTATTCATGTAATTTTTGACGTTCAAAAGTGCATCTTCGTGCCTATTTGAAATAAATTATTTGACTTTGACTTTGACTTTGAAGGCCGTGCATCGTCTAGCGTCGTTTCAGTTCGGCAGTCAGGGGGGTGCAACTGCCTAGTAAAAATTAACGTGCGCTAAATTTAATGGCGGCTATCGCTGTCTCGCTTTAACATCTATTCGACTCTATCGCACTACGCTACTCAGCCGCCATAGCTACCGGCCGCTATATTCTTGTCTTGTTTGTTGTCAAGAACTTTGTCAACAAAGCGCTGTTTTTGTTTTTATTCTGTGTTTTGTGGATATTTATCGTAAATTAGAGTTATTGTTGTATTTATGTATGTACGTGTGACGTAATTTAAGTTGCAATGCATTACAAAACGTATGAAATATGTGTTATAAGATCCGGCCGGTCAGATGGTCAAATGCGAATCTTCATAGCCAAATTTCCTTTGAATGAAGATAGGTAAGCATAAATTTTCAATTGTTATGTTAAAAACCATTGATAAGCTCTTACAGAAAATAAATTACTTGATTTAAAGTCCAAAATTTACAAAATTACAAAGTAACCTATCAATATGCTAGTGCTTGACGCATGTTACTTTTTTATCGATTGTCGATATGTTTATTATAATATTCCTATTTCATTTAATTTTCTCTGTTATTCTATTAATACTGCAAAACATTGCATAAGTTGATACAAAATGCTATGCAATAGCTTTACCGCGGCAGTCCCCGAGTGCCACACGTCTTTTTTCAGTATCTGCGTCGTTTAGCACAGTATAAAACACTAATAAATAATATGTAAAAATATATATAAATGTAATCTGGCATGAATAAATGTTCAAAATACCATTGTAATACAATTCTATTACGAGACCATTGACCGACCAATGATCGACCATTAATATGAATTTAGCAGATTACCAACTGTGAGCAAAATAAACTTTTAAATATTTTTTTTTAATTTATAAGAATAGCAGACTTGGGCCCCAGGCGTCCGGTTCGTTGCGTAACCAATCATACATTTTGTTGGTAGCGTGGTCATGTTTGGACCACCATGGTTTTATTGGTATAATATTACGGGCTTTTAAAGAACGTTGTTATCGAACCTTGTAAGTATATGTATAATCAGTCTATAATATTCCCAGTACTGGGACACAGTCCTCCTCTCGGTGAGAGGGAGTAGGCCATAATCCACTAGCCCAGTGTGGGTTGACGGATGTCACATGTCTTCGAATTTTTGGTTCTAGGACATGCCGGTTTTGTCACGATGTTTTCCGTCACCGTTTTGAGAGCAACGGTGATGGAAACTTAACACACATAGTAAAGTGCCCGCCTGAGTTCAAACTTACGACCTAAAAATCGTAAGTCTGGGCCAATACCACTGGACCACGACTGTTCCTACCTTCTTGTAAGTACACAGGGTGTTACAAGACCCATCACATAGCCGACAACTACGCATTCTTTACCGTTATTGTGCAAAAATTATTGCCGTGAAACGACTTTTATTAAGCGCCTTCAAAGAAAGGATGAGGTTCTCAATTCGTCGCGTCTTAGATAAATTATAAACAGACCCACTAAAGAGCGAGAAATAAAAACTTTTGACGTGACAAAGTCTAATAAATCGATGAACGCCGGCTCCATTCACGAGAAAGGATGACTCATTGTCCCGTTACGCTCATTGTCCCGTTACGCTCTTTGTCCCGTTACGCTCATTGTCAAGTTACGCTCATTGTCCCGTTACGCTCGTTGTCCCGTTACGCTCATTGTACGCTTGCGCCGCATCAATGTTTTGTTATGAAGTTGTCACGTTAAACTATCGTCCGTAAACCAACTTTACAGACAACCAATTTTTTCAATAAAAAAAAAACGATTTCCAAAAAAAAAACTACTAAGTGAAAAATAACTTTAATTTCGGAAGTCGGTGTCTTTGGGTCTGTATTTTAGTTTTTTGCCACCGACTTCCGAAATTAAAATTATTTTTCACTTTTTAGTGTTTTATTTTTATTTTTAATAGATTTTATTTTTCGCTTTTTGTTTTTAGTGTAAAAAATCGCTGTTTACGATGGAGGAGGAGTTTGTACTATTTAAAGTTAAATTGTAACATTTAAAAATTTATCATCTCCGTAACCAGAAGTTTCCCAGTTATAATCCAGTATAAAAACAATATCACAATGACGGGTGATATCGGTGACTCTTGGCTTCGTTAGGTATCTTTTTACACTTGTTATACCTACCTACTACGACTTAGTATAGTCATAGCTGATTTTGCCAAAAACCAGCGGCACTATGTTGCAATGTCAATAATTCATATAAAAAGTACACTTTGTACATATTACAAATTAGAGGATTATATCCAAGATAAGAATGCTTGGAAACATGCTGGTCCTGCTCCATAGGACAATTTAGAATCTAGACAAAATCAAACTGGTTGCTAATTTAACTGTCTAATTTATAATTTTTATGATATTAATTTTATTTTCTGTGATTAATATAAATTTAACTCACACAGTGACTTATTAAATGTTATTTTTTTTTTTTTTTTTTGAAAATTATATACTATGTTTGTAAATATGTGAGCACCATGTACCTATCGCATTTATTATTTTTTCTGTCATTACTTCACTTTTCATTCTTTTTACCAATTATGGTAAGTAATTTTTTTTTTTATTCTAGGTACATCGTCTTCACCTATAATTATTAATTAATGTATACAAACTATTTAACATTTTAAAAGAGTAAGTATGGAGTTTCTTGCCCATTCTTCTACATACATAACTACCCTTGGAAGGCGCAACTAGAATCAATTAACTATTCATGCTGTTGTTCTATTGACGTTCAAAAGTGCATCTTCGTGCCTATTTGAAATAAATGATTTGACTTTTTGACTATTGTCATTCATGACAAAATGCTAAAAATAAAGAAATTAACATAAAACATCGCAAAACACCTTTTATTCCCCTAAGGGTCAGGCAGAAGTGTGCCACAATACCATAGATATAAGAAATAAGATAGTACACTCACATTTCGCCAGATAAATTGCCATTTCGACTAGGTAAATAAGATTAGGTTGGTACTAATTTTGTCTATCTCACTTTTACTTTGTACCGAGCAAAAATAGCGTAACAGTGGTTATTTCTTTATGTTAGAGACATACAAAAACCACCTTCATTACACTCTTTTTGTTCGGTGTAAAGTATGTTTTTAGGGTTCCGTAGTCAACAAAGAACCCTTATAGTTTTGCCATGTCCGTCTGTCCGTCCGTCTGTCCGTCTGTCGGTCTGTCCGTCCCCAGCTTAGCTCAGAGACTCTTAGTACCAAAAAGCTATAATTTGGCATGTATAAACATATTAATCACGCCGACAGTGGTAAAATAAAATCATGAAAAAAATACTTATTTAGGCTATCTCCTGTGTAAAGTGGGGATTTTTTTTTTTGTCGCCTACCCTATTTTGTGGGGTATTGTTGGATGGGTCTTTCAAAAATATTGCGGGTTTTTGAAAACAACTTTTCGATTAAGGGATCCGTTTCTGAAATATTAGGCTTTAAAATGATAATAGAGTCAAGTGTTTCCCCCCCCCCCCTGCCAGCTAAATGGTTAGTTTTGAATAGGTGAAAAAATTCACGATAGTAGTATATATAACGAAGTTAAAAGGAAAACTATCACAGCTAAGTAGGCTTTTCAAGTTTACGAGTAATAGTCGACGAACGTAAATTTGCAGTCGAAAAACATGTTCCCCCATACAATCTGTATAGGAGAGCATGTTTCTCAACTACAATGTTAAGTTTGTTATTGGGATAAATTCATCCCAACTACGGAACCCTTCATTGAACGTGGTCCGACACGCACTTGGGCGGTTTTATATGTCTCTATTAACCATAATTGTAATGGACAGCGCATATTGTCCTAATTTGTGACGTTGCTAAATTATACGAGGAAGTCTACCAAAATATACGAACCGAGCACACTTTGCAAGCAAAAATGTGCCTTAGAAATTCTACACCAGTGTATAAGAAAAATAACACCCCGGTTATGATGTAGGCCATGCAATAACTCCTGAACACTTTGTTGTGTGTGAAAAATGAACGAGTTGTAGCCTCCTATAGTTTTATATTTGAGGCTCAGACGTTAGAATTTTTCCTAGCAAAGATTTTTTATTTATATTTAGCGATGGCAAGGGAGATATTATGCGATGTAGCGGAGTTAGGAACCTGGGTTTTTTTTTTGTGTCGACTTGTGTGTACGGTAGCCAGCACATCTAGTCAGCACTAACTCAAATTTTCTCGTTCGATTTTGAACTTAATCATCAACATTCTAAACTTTAAAATCGTTTGGAAACATTATTACTATTATTAATAAAACTTTATGCACAAGTAAAAAAAATACTGTACAAAGGCGGACTTAATGCTTGAGGCATTTTCTACCAGTCAACCTTAGGGTGATGCAGAGACAAAACATGGCAGGTGCAACATAAGGGATAGATAACTCGAAAAAGGAAAAATAAATATATACTAATACATAGATACATACATACATATAAGTAAAATAAACAGTGTCAGGTGAAATAGCGATTGGTAGGGGAGAAAACGAATCAGCGCTGGGATGATTCAGCCAACATTACTTCTATAATAATAAAGGTATTATTGTGAAAGTATTAGTTCTTTTCTAGTAGACACTAAAGTCGAATAAACAATTCACTGGAGTAATCTGACATGTGCTAGCTGTCACTTTGTGTAAGAAAATGGTCATATTTATTGTAATGGTGATCGTTTAGTTTAATTGATTTATAAAGTGTAAAATAAATGTATAATATATGTATTGTATAAGTGTAAAAGTCTAAAATACAATACATATTTCCTTATTATTTAACAAAGTGACCGCTAGTACCTGTCAGTTTCCTCCAGTGAATTAATAATTCGACGAGTCTATACAACCTCAGCACCACCTCACTCTGTATCTCGCTCGCACACTATTGCTTCCGGTCACGCGAGCAAGCGAGACATCGCACAGCCTTTTCCCTGCCGCCCGCAGGGAAAAGGCTCCAAGGCGCCGATAGTTTAGGTAATTTCGTTTTACGGTGAAAATAATGGTCATTAAAAAAAAGTAAATAACATAAGACCTGCTTTATAGTTATAGTTCAGTTAATATGCAAAGTTTCATTATCTAATTGGAAGTATTTTTTTAATAACAGTTTATTGTTCGGTTTGGAGGTAACTTTGTTTTTTTTTTTTTCTATCGAGAAATTTTTATGGAATCGTGTTTTCGGCTAACATGGTACTTAACATTAATCCTCAACTTTACCATATATTTATTTCAAAATTAATGCTGCAGTATTTTCGACATAACGGAGGATCATGCTAAGCCATTTGAGGTAGTATAGGCCCTTAAGTCAAGATTGTTTCATGGCACGTCATGGAAACATTAAATAACTATTTGGAAAAAATGGTACGTACGAGTAGATGTATAGAGGCTCGCCATCCCTGCCCTAGTCGTTGCGACTCCACAACTCGACTCCAAGTGTGCGGAGCTTTGAACAAAATGTAGGAAAAATTTTGGCCGCAGCCTGTCATTTAGGGCATGCAATATCGGAAGGTTCTCAATTCCGGAACTGAGTTCCAATACTGGAGATCTGATTCCGGAATTCCGGAACTGGTTCCGGATTCACTTTTAAAGTTTGTTTCAAATCAAACAAGATTTATAATTATATCAGTCTTTTAATAATTTTTATTAACAAATTACACATCTTTCTACCTTATTACTCTAATTAAACATTTTAAACCGTAAAATCAACCAGGCTTATTTATCACACAATAGAAGTCTTTTAATCATTTTTATTAACAAATTAAACATCTTTCTCCCTTATAACTTAGACGTCTAGCGGCTTCTGGAAAGTTCCACAGACTACTTTGGTTGCGTTTAGATAAAAATAAATAATAATCAAAATATTAAAAAAATTATGCATATCGGAATTCCGATATTACTCCTCTCAATTCCGGAATTGAAATATCAGAAAAATTGTTACGGAATTCCGGAATTACGAAATTCCGGAATTCCAGAATGCACTGTCATTGCGTCTAGAGCTGTCGCAACCGCATGTCGCATAATGTGCGAGGCAGCTAAAAGTCAAACTACCTATAGTGTGCGGCGGTACCTACTTCATGCAGCTTCATTACGTAATACAGAGCCTACTCTGATTACCGACATGGTCAGTTACAATTAATCGCACTTCCAGAAGATATCGATTTTCGATATCGCAATAATTGCCTTGAGGTCAGCTTGCACTCGGTCCGAATCGATATCAAATTGTATCTAATTAGGCTTGAAGTTGACCTAATGCCTTGATCTCACGTACGATGGCCAGCACATTAAGTTACCCCAAACTGCCACATTTTCTCGTTCAATTTTGAACTTAATCATCGACGCTTTAAAGTTTAAAATCCTTTTAGAAGTTTGACAGTTTCGTTAAGCTTGATGTGCTAGCCACTGTACCGAGTAGATGGGCGAGACGGTGCTCTCAGCCGAGTGCTCGGTGCGTGAAAACCTACGGTGAAACACACTGTCTCGCTTGCCCACTCTCTCGCTCGCAGCATGCTACCGTACAATTTTGACGTGACAACGTCTAATAAATCGATGAACGCCGGCTGCATGCACGAAAAAGGATGACTCATTCTCCCCTTACGCTCATTGTCCCGTTACGCTCATTGTCCCGTTACGCTCATTGTCCCGTTACGCTCATTGTCCCGTTACGCTCGTTTGTTCTATGTTTTGTTATGATGTTGTCACATTAAACTATCGTCCGTAAACCAACTTTAAGTTGAAACAGTATGTTGTTTTACAAGGGATGACACAATGAAATTTTACAATGTTGACGGCACGGTTGCCGCAGTGGTTACGCGATTGACTGTCGCGCTGCATGTCGGGGGTTCGATTCCCGCACGGAACAAATATTTTTATGACCTACAAGTAGTTGTTCCAGGTCTGGCTGTTCGTGTATGTGACTATGTTTGTAAACGCACCCACAACACAGGAGAAATTCCTAGTGTTTCCAACGTTTTAAAAAGTGAGCGGTCCTATTGCTAAAATCTGATGATAATGACTTAATCATGTATTAGCCATTATCTTTATACTTCTTATTCCATTATTATAGTTTATTTGGGGTCTGCGCAACACGTCTTTTTCTTCCATTTAGTCCATTAGCCGTAATGAAGGTAATTGCTATCAACCGAACACAAATCCAGAGCTGAGACTGCTTCTCAGAAATTCCTAGTGGCCTATAAACAATACCAAATTCCACAAAATCGAATCAAATAACTCATTAATCAAGAACACAGGAGCTTAAAACTCAAGGAAACTGAATCAGAACAATCTTTTAGAAGCAGGTAAGTAGTACCAACGTAAATACAGAACCTCGTTCCGTCGAAAGGAATAGAGCCATGCAATGTAGGTACACACGGCTACATAAGCTATACATTTCCAGTTTAAGCTGATCTCGTATTGTATAGGATTTCCGTACAATGAGAGGTCAGCTTATGCTAGAACATTTAGCTTGATATGTAGCCGTGTGTACTCACAAAGTTAGCAGACGAACAAGTTTCGACCATCAATAGTTAGTGTATCCTTAATTATATTAGATGTAGCCTGAGGTGTGGATGTGAGCGGGAAAAGCTGGTATCATTATAAGGCGCAACACAGACTGAGTGCGCTTGTCCGGTTATGGTACGGTTTTCGGCCGGCACGACACCACCAGTCCGGTTTTCAGTTACATTAAAATCGATGTGCCGATTGTTTTTTCTGGTCCCATTGGCGTTCCACAAACGAATCTAACGATAGAGAGTGAGTTTTTTTTTTTTTTTTTACGTGACAACTTCTAATAAATCGATGAACGCCGGCTGCATGCACGAAAAAGGATGACTCATTGTCCCGTTACGCTCATTTTCCCTTTACGCTCATTGTACGCTTGCACCGCATCAATGTTTGTCATGACGTTGTCACGTTAAACGATCGTCCGTAAACCAACTTTACAGACAGCCAATTTTTCTTTTTAACTATGGTATCTCAGAGTTAACCATGAGAGGTTGAGACTTTTTAACCGGACTATCCTGTGGTTGCCTTAAGCTCCTAACGAAACTTAATGCCTCCAGCCAGGGCGTAAAAACTTATAAACTAAACGACTGCGCGCTAAAGTCACCCCCTGTGGGGTAAGAACCTCGGCTTAGGGCAGAGTCGGAGGGAGGATGGCAAGGGACCGACGGTGGCTGGATAAAATTAGGGTTATGATTATTATCAGGGGGATTTAAAGCTACAGGCTCAGCTATAGCGCGGGCTGGCGCTTCGCTTACGGGCAAGGGTCGGGGAGGATTATTTAGTCGGGGATTTCGCGCGGGGCCTCGGCGGCGGCGAGGTCGGAATGACGATCGTGTAGTGTGTACTCTCTTTTGAACTGTACTCGTTTCCCTACGACTCTCCTGGAGGAGGGTAGTGGGGTCGTCTGCGTCGTTTAGTGAGTAAGTGAGTAAGTACCTAATCATTTATATACCAAAAACTAGTCTAGGTACCGCCCCTAAGATGACCCACTGACCCATCAGTGTTGTTTCAATAAGGGATGGGTATGCTATTATAGATGAGTAAGACCCTTCCCTTCAAACTAAAAAAATCCTGTATCTTGAAAAACAGTGAACTTTAGTGGGATTGAAACGTTTTACAAAATATTTTTATAACAATTGGGTAATAATCCGATGTTAATGTGATGTAATGTGTTGATGTTGATGTGATGTTGTTTTATTGGGGGTGTGTGGGTTTAAGAGGGCCCTTCCCGGTCCGTCCATCGTCAACGCGAGTATGATTGAAAAGCTTGTTGTTTCATCCAGCGCAATGTTAATGCTTACAGGCAAGTGAGAACGCACTAACATTGAACGAAAAATAGTGTGAGGAAATTTCATAAAACTTGTTCAAGAAAATACATGTTTTTGAGAAATCCTTACAAGTTTGTGAAATAAATGTGTGTCATTTAGAATCTCCATTACATGTGCGATGTTTCTATGGAGATGTTTTCTTTATTTTTACAATTTATGAGTACATCATGAACGGCCTAAGTTCAGGTAAAATGTGTGCAAAAAGCAGATTTTTGGAGGCTAATACTGAATTTGTTTCTCCAAATTTTAATTTTTTGCTTTCTTAGAAACCTAGATATAAGTGCACATGATACTAATTAGTTCAAAATTTTCATTGAAAGATGTGTTTCAAGTCAACGCCATAATCACGTACGAGTGTTTGTATGAAAAGTATGACGGGTTGGCCGCTCTGAACAGTTATTTGTGAAAAGTTTTGGTTTGTGACTAAGACATTGACTTGGTTGTTGTTTGTGGTTGAGTTTTAATATACATATATAGCACGTAAGACTAGGTTCACACAGCATTGTACCGCACGTTTTTTGCGAGATAAGTGTTACTGAATAAATAGTGGCGCATACATTGAGTATAGATCCGTTCACACATTGTTAGTACTGCAAAAAAACCTTACATAGCTAAATATGTTTATCGAATACCACCAGACTTGTCAAGCAAACCGAATGAAGATTTAACGTATTCGGTCTGCAGTTGCGCATAATATTTACACCATCAAACTGTGGCTATTCGTTTCTACACGGAGAAAAATGTATCGTGTAAACAGCCCGCTGTTAAAGGCTCCTACAAACAGGTGCGACATGCGACGCGACACAAAGACATCGCGTGCCGCGCGACGAGCGGTCTCTTTGTGTCGCGTCGCGTGTCGCGCCTGTTTTTAGGAGCCGTAATACGGTTAAAATCGAATATAGTAAAAAAAAAAAACGTGCGGTGTATTGCCGTATGTACCCAGCCTAAGTAGGTACAAGGTTGTTTTGGCGGGAGACCAAAATCGCAATTAACGCCGCCATCTTGTTTTGTCAATACAATTTCTGTGGTAATTTCACACAATGTTTACCAACAACATCGTTCAGGCGTAACAAAAATCTTGTAGCACTTTAAAATAATGTATTTGCAGAAGTGTTAGATCGTTTTAGTTAAAATTCTGCCCCTCCACTAAATCTATACAAAATCTTTGTAACAAGCTGTGTAGGGGAGCCATTTTAAATTAGACGATACATAAATAATAGGTTATAAGTACCGTGTGGTGCCGGACGTAAAGAATAGCACCACCCCATTTCCTCCCGTGGGTGTCGTAAAAGTCGACTAAGGGACTTACTAGAGAATGGGCAGCAGCATTCTCTATGCATTTTTAACACCATACTGCGATTGCCAACCCGCCTGCCAAGCGTGACGATTATGGGAAAATCCTCCCTTTTGCGGGAGGCCTATGTCCAGCAGTGGACGTCTTTCGGCTGAAATGATGATGATGATATAATAGGTTTTACAATAGCTATATATAAACCGGAATAATAAAACAAAACTATTTGTTATATGTATTTATTAACCATATCCAAACAATTCAAGAAGTGTTTTAAACATATAGTCAAACAATGCGTTATCTGATTTGAACTTACTCGTATTCAATATCAAATTCAGTATTCATAAATTATTTAAAATAAATGCAATGAAACACAATCATCACCAAGTTTTTTTTTTTTTTTTTTAATAACTGTAAACTGTCTTAAACTAATCAGCTCAAGTAATCATCATTTTTTTCTATCTTAGTTTTTCATTTTACGGTTTTGAACTCTCGGGCTCAGGCTTATTATCCAAAAAAGGCGGGGTGATCCAAGTCATTCTTGTCCTGAACCGGTAATTAAAGAACTGATTAAAAGGAATACCAACGAATTCTTCTTTACTATACAATCTGGTAAAACTCTTTTCAGTTGTATTCAATTTGTATTGCACGATATGGCAACTCTGCTCCCAATAATTGTCTTGCATCATATTCGTCCAATTTTTTATCTCCGTCAAAACCTCCTCCTTGTCTTGTTCAAATACGTTATTAAGACTGCTTACTTGTTCCACAGGAACATTTGCTGCTGGATAAATTAAGTAAACTGTATGGAAAATCCTTTTATAAAAAGTTAACATGTTTGGTACACATACTTTCTCCGGGTAACCAAATTCGATAAATAGTTTCACTAAATCCAAACCTAGTTCTTCACAAGTCTCGTAGATTGGTCTTAAAATTACGAAGTTTGTGGCATCCTCTTTTAAAATTAATAAAAAACTCGCTCTATTACAGTTTGACACTAGAGAATCGTCTTTGATAATGTTCAGGCGCCACAAACCTCTACCTGATGGATTTTTTAATACCTTTTCAACAATTTGTGTCTCAGCCGTATTCTGGCTTCCATCTTTGTTCGAATTACAGACGTTGCACGATTCGACTATCCAACTCGCACAAAATATAGGCACTGAGTATGTCTTTGTGAGTTTGTCATACGTGGCCGGTGCGTCGCCATGGTTAGAGGCAACGTGTGCGTCCAACAGAATATCGAAAGCATCTTCAACAGAGACAACTTCTAAATATTCATGTCGTGGCACGCTGGTTTGTAAAAATTCTTGTGAGTTCCTTCTGACATAAAGTTTGTAGTCGCCGTCCACAGTTTCAACGATACAGTTTTCTGCTTCACTAGGATCAACAGCAGTTAGTTCAATTTTCTCTTGTATCCCCTGTCTAGTGCACATCGGTCCTTTTAACATTTCTATATTCAGTTCTACAAAGTCGAAGTAATTTTGTTTTACTTGTTCGTAGTTGACCGCCATTTTGTGATAGGTACGTGGAAACACAGCGCGGTGACGAGTACAATAATTATAATAATCGCGACGCGGCAAGCGTGCGTAGCGTTCGCGAGGGTACTGAAGGTGGGGAAGAGCGCGCGCGGGAGGTAGGGCGCGACGCGCTGCGCGTGCGAGACAGAGATAGCAATCGTTTGTTTTTCTGACGAGACAAGCCGACGCCCAACGGATGACGCCGAAGCTATGGCCATTGGCCGCGCAGTTATATCATGATAATAATTTTATTCGCATAGCTGATAGTTGACGGTTATAAATAGTTAAGATAATAATTATGGTCGTCGAATGGAATATAGTACTTATTGGTTTGGTGATATTTAAGGAAAATAATTTTTATTTTACTACTGAAATATTAATCTTTCTTAAATCAAACTGTAGATAAACGTTAAAAAAAATGTTGTTTTTCTACTGAATTGTATTTTTATTATGTTATGAATTTGATTGGGAATGTTGAAGGTTTTTTTGACAATACATACGGCATAAAGAACCTAATTAAACAGTAATTGAATATGTAATTGGTATACCTAAGTATATATTTTTTCTTTTTCGAGTTATCTATCACTTATGCACCTGCCATGTTTTGTTTCTGCATCACCCTAAGGTTGACTGGTAAGAAATACCTCAGGCATAAAGTCTGCTTTTGTACAGTAGGTATTGTTTTTTACTTTTGCATAAAGTTTTAATAAATTAATTCATTAAAGAATGAATAAAAGAATAAGAGAGGTACATGGTAGTAAGCAAGTTATTAAGTATGTATAAGTTTAGGTAATAAGTAACTCACTTTATTTATTTTATTTAGATCTAGGTACCAAGACCTGCTTATACTACTAACATCTTCAAAAAAACATGTGATTAAAAACTTTATACAGTGCAACAATTGGCATAATAGGCATACCTACATACCAGTTACTTTTAATATGTTATTGTTAAGTTTAAATTTTTTGTATGTAGGAAGGTACTGCTGTTAGAGTACCAAATAAATAAATAACAATTACCCACACGACCAAAATTAAATTATAGTAGCTGTTAACTTGACATACTCGTATACCCATGTCAAGTTTACAATCAAACTCAATACTAAGAAAAAAATTATACCTAGTACTAAGGATGTGCTAAATTACTTAGGTAGCTAAGTAAACATTCCATACACTACATGTTTACATTGTACCGTGGGCTTTGAAGACGCAGATATATGCCAGTGACCTTGAGTGGTTAGCTTGCGTGTTCTGTACTGGGCCTCAAGTCTGCTATTACAATAGTGTCAGAATGGTCTCTTCATTGTGGGTTTTTGACAGATTTGCCATACAAAAACTGCCAAATACTCACAATGGCGAGACCATTCTGACACTATTGCAATAGCAGACTTGAGGCCCTGAGCTCACGCAATGCGTCGTACGTCCAGCCAGTAATAGGACTCGCCCATCAAGGAGCGCTGCCCCAAATAAGACGTATTATTAATTTATTATACATAAAGCAAAAAGTATTTTAATAAAACACGTATACTAAAAGATCAATAGTTAAATTATCTTTAAAAAGGTGAAGGTTTCAGAAAAATACCCTTGATAGAGTTTGCGTGATTCTCAGTTTTTTATCTGCGTTAGACATACCTACCCAAATTAATTTCACTATGTGATATAAAAATAATCTAAAATATTCGTATAAGTTATTAAGAAAATGCTCTAATTTTACATACTTATATTTTTTTCAAATCATTATCACTACTAATATTATTGCCAATAGTAACTGGTTCTGACATGTTTGGATTAATGTAGTTAATTTTAGATAAAGTATTGTAAATTTTAATTATTTTGAACTTTTATGAGTGTAAATAATAATTATTAATGTAGGCAATGACATTGTATGGAACAATTTTTTTTTTTCTGTTTTTAAATGGTTATTATTTTAATTATTCGTGTATATTTGTAAAACATTCAGACACAATGTAAATTGCTATTGAATAAATGAAATGAAATGAAATGATAAGACAAATACTCGTTTAGACGTGTTCTTCTCTTTAAAGTCGATTATCGTCGCCATATGCGGCTAAGGTAGCCAGCGAAATTCACCTATTCTTAAGTTTTTTTGTAATTATCAGGTCAGTGACAGGTTGTATGTGAATCAAAATAATATGATTGGCGACCGTAACAAGTATGAATTTACAGAATTATAATCATTAAGGTGCTCTTACACGGGCAATTTTTTGAATAATAATTGCTCGACAACACTAATGGATAAATCTGAATCAATTAAGTGGAGCAATCTGGAGCAACAACAATAAAATGCGGCAATTGTTTCGGGAATATTGCTTCTAATTGCTCCACATATTTCGCCCCATTTTCTTTCTTTCTACGTGCAGTGCAGTACAAGTGTGTCGTCGGTGTATTGACTTGTATTGCCTATTTTTTTAAGTTGCTCCATATCGCCTGGTATTGTGTGGCCGTATCTCTGGCAACAGGTTACTACATTTTGCCATCGCCCTAAATTGCTGGATGTAGTCGTGACGTCATATTTGACAAGAATTGACCAGGATTTTAGTTGCCCGTGTAAGCGCACGTTTAGATTCAGCAATACAACTCTTTAAGTTAGAATTGCCCTCAAACGTAATCTACTATATAAAAATAAGTCGGGTTTTCCTTCCTGACGCTATAACTCCAGAACGCACGAACCGATTTCCACGGTTTTGCATTCGTTGGAAAGGTCTCGGGCTCCGTGAGGTTTATAGCAAAGAAAACTCAGGTTTTTTTTTAAATGGTTTTTACGAAAAATTAAGGTAGGGTAGAGTAGGGTAGGGTAGGTAGGTAGGTAGATAGGGTAGGGTAGGGTAGGGTAGGGGAGGGTAGGTAGGTAGGTAGGGTAGGGTAGGGTAGGTAGGTAGGTAGGGTAGGGTAGGGTAGGGTAGGGTAGGTAGGTAGGGTAGGGTAGGGTAGGTAGGTAGGTAGGGTAGGGTAGCGTAGGGTAGGGTAGGTAGGTAAAGTCAAAGTCAAAGTCAAAGTCAAATAATTTATTTCAAATAGGCACGAAGATGCACTTTTGAACGTCAAAAATTACATGAATAGTTAATTGATTCTAGTTGCGCCTTCCAAAATGTAGTTATGTATGGAGAAGAATGGGCAAGAAACTCCATACTTACTCTTTTAAAATGTTAACAATAGTTTGTATACATTAATTAATATTTATAGGTGAAGACTATGTACCTAGAATAAAAAAATAAAAAATATAAAAAAATTCATCAAAATTACTTACCACAATTGGTAAAAAGAATGAAAAGTGAAGTAATAACAGAAAAATTAATAAATGCGATAGGTACATGGTGCTCACATATTTACAAACATTGTATATGATTTCCCAAAAAAAATAAAAAATAAAAACAACATATAATAAGTCAGTGTGTGAGTTAAAATATTAATCACAGAAAATAAAATTAATATCATAAAAATTATAAATTATACAGTTAAATTAGCAACCAGTTTGATTTTGTCTAGACTCTAAATTGTCCTATGGAGCAGGACCAGCATGTTTCCAAGCATTCTTATCTTGGATATAATCCTCTAATTTGTAATATGCTTGTTTACAAAGTGTACTTTTAATATGAGTTTTAAATTTTCTTTCATTTAATTGTAATATATCAGAAGGTATTTTATTGTAACATTTAACACAGTACCCCATAAAAGATGTACCTTAGATAATCTGAAAAATGGTTGATCTATTTTATCTTTATTTCTAGTATTAAAATTATGCCTATCACTGATTTTATTAAAAATATGTAGATTTTTTCTTACATACATAATATTTTCATAAATGAATTGGCAAGGTACCGTCATTATATTAATCGTTTTAAATAGTTCTCTAAGAGATTCGCGGCGATGTAGATTATAAATGGCTCTGACAGCCCTCTTTTGTAAAATAAAAATGGATTCAATGTCGGCAGCCCGACCCCACAGTAAAATGCCATACGACATAATGCTATGGAAGTAGCTAAAATAAACTAAACGCGCGGTTTCTATATCTGTTAACTGTCTTATCTTTCGAACAGCATACGCGGCCGAGCTTAGCCGCCCCGCAAGAGATGTTATATGAGGTCCCCATTGTAATTTCTCATCTAGCGTGATTCCTAGGAAAACCGTTTGATTAATAAATTCCAGTTTTTCTCCGTTCAATATGATGTCACATTCGCTACTTCTAACATTAGGTAACTTAAATCGAATGCATTTGGTTTTTTTATTATTTAGTACCAAATTATTTACAGTAAACCAATTTTGGACCTGAAGAATAGAGTTATTCACGTCGTCAAGTTTTTGTGACCGTCGATCTATTTTAAAAATCAATGATGTGTCATCTGCAAATAACACCATCTGCGGTTGATTTTGAAGTAATTGGGGTAAGTCGTTAATGTAAACTAAAAAGAGGAATGGACCCAATATCGAACCTTGAGGAACGCCCATTTTCATTTCAGACCCTAATGAGTTTACGCCGTTTACCTGAACTTTAACCTTCCTATCCGTCAGGTATGATCTAAGTAAATCAAGAGCGGTATTCTTAATTCCGTAGTGCTCCAGTTTCAGCAGAAGTGTCTCATGGTTTACGCAATCGAACGCCTTAGAGAGGTCGCAAAAGATTCCAATGGCATCTTGTGCTTCTTCCCAAGCGTTAAAAATGTTCTTTATTAGGGTGACACCGGCGTCAGTTGTACAACGCCCCTTGGTGAAACCATACTGTTGTTCATGATAGGTAGGTAGGTAGGGTAGGGTAGGGTAGGGTAGGGTAGGTAGTTAGGTAGGTAGGTAGGTAGGTAGGTAGGTAGGTAGGTAGGGTAGGTAGGGTAGGTAGGGTAGGTAGGTAGGTAGGTAGGTAGGTAGGTAGGTAGGTAGGTAGGCAGGTAGGTAGGCAGGTAGGTAGGGTAGGTAGGGTAGGGTAGGGTAGTGTAGTGGAGTTTATACTATAGCTTTTGACAGAACGAAGTCTGTCGGGTCATCTAGTGATTTTATGAAATAGTCATTCAATACGGTTACTTGGTCTTAGACTGTTGTATTGATGATTTTAATGATTATAATTCTGTAAGTACATACATATTTGTTACAGTCGCGAATCATATTTTGATCAACATACAACCTAATAACAGGCACGAGTTGTCTGGCATGTTTGCTGAACTAGGCCTTTTTGGCGAAGCCGTGAGGCACACTTGCCCGCTAATTTCTTACATAGCATTTTTTTATTTTTATCATCTGTTAATTATATTATTGTGTCATGTGTGCCTTTTAGTATTTTTTCTTTCTTTCTTTCTTTTTTCTTTTTCTTTCTTTTAAGACTGTCCTACAAATCGGTGATTTGTTTGCCGCGAGATGGATAGACGTATGTCGAGCATGTTTGAGATTATGTGAGATGATGGACGAAAGATGAGTTTTTTTTTTTTTTGTATCAATGTTACTTTGTTTGTTTTACTAGTTTTGTTAATCATTTTTGTTTATTTTTATTATTGTTATTTCTTCCTTATTGTAAATATTTCTGGTTTTATGTAAATTTAATTGTGCAATAACTTGGTCCTGAGTCTGTAATGTTGTACATATTTTTACCAAATAAATAAATAAAACGGATAGTAAGAAAATTAAATTTCGCGGCCTATCCTGGCTCTTTCGCCAATAACTTATCAAGTTAAATGATTGTTAAGTTGATGTAAGTTAAGTTAAATGATTTACTTAGGTACGGTGGCCAGCACATCAAGTTACCACAAACTGTCAGATTTTCTTCTCGATTTTCTTTCAGTTTTATTTCGATTTTACTATGGGTTTGCTCTTGAATCTAGTCTAGGTCTGGGTGACAGAGACAAAGTCTACGATGGAGTGAGCTTACCCAGAAGAAACCTGTTCACTCTCACTTTGAATAGTTTAGGGTTGTATGCGTTCGGAAACACAGACGCAGGCAGAGAGTTCCACTCCTTTGCTGTGCGCATTATAAAAGACGTTTGAAACGCTTAGTGCGAGTTGGTGGAATATCAACTAGGTAGGGGTGGTAACTTGCAGTGCGTCTAGATGTCCGATGGTAGAAGAGGGCCGGTGGAATGAGGTCGTGAAGCATGGGCACACTCGCCGAAGTACAATCTGTAAAAAACCGACAAGCAGGCAACCTTGCGGCGATGATCCAAGCTGTGAAGCTTGGCATCCACCACTCTTACGTCGCCAATGAGCCTCTTAGCACTGCGTTCCACCGAGTCAAGCGCAGCAAGTTGGTACTTAGCTGAGCCATCCCAAAGGTGGCTGCAACTTTTAACGATTGCGATTTTTTTATTTTATTTTTTACGATTTTTAACTTAATCACCATTATTTTAAAGTTTGAAATCGTTTGGAGAAATTTGACAGCTTCGTGTAGCTTGATGTGTTGGCGACTGTATGTACCTATATTTTGTCAATAAACATCAGGGCCTCCAAAACGTTAATTCACACCAACCAAACGAGTCAAACAGGGTGTCCAAACGTTCATTAAAAACGTTTTCAACTTGCTGAAACCGCAGTTCAATCAGTGGCGAAGTACTTGTCCCGGTTTGCATGTGGTCACCGTATATGCGGGAATAGACGGGTGACATTTTATTGTGTTAAGCGTCAAAGTAGCCAACGAAATTCAAAGTTTCTTACGTTTTATGCTATTTGCAGCCTATCAGGTTGTGTGTTGGTTTTATGATGATTCTATTTCATGAAATTCTGATATTTGAGGATTATTTATTTTAGGTACATCAAATTACACATTACAAAAGAAAAGAAAAACTTATACACTATAAAATATACAACGGGCGGCCTTATCGCATACTGCGATCTCTTCCAGGCAACCTTGGCATGGACAGTGAATTTCTGGACATAAAATGGGGTTGTCATAGGTGCAAAAATAAAAAGTATAACAGTACAAAATCCTATAATAGATACACAGATATATGCTATATAATATATTAGATACATACATACTAATTAAATAAGCTAATAAAATAAATGAAGACTAGATTATTACAGCTAATAACGAGAACAAAATCACAACAACAAGTAATGTTCCTTCACGAGTCTTATAACACAGGCAGCGATTATACTAACTTAAGTTGTTATATTACTGACTATAATAATTTTAATTCTGTAAAGTCATATTTTTTACTTACGCGAATCATACTTTAATACACCCATTCAATGAGCTGCAAATTGCAATAATCGTAAAAATTTAAAACGGGGCAGTCTTTGGGGACCGCCAATAGAAGTGAAAACTAAGTAACTTGAAAGCGTTCGGTGACGATGACGCGAGTTCCATGATTTTTGTTCACCCAAAAAGTGTACATATATACATAGTATACATATAGCTCATGGAAAGCGTTCGGTGACGATGACGCGAGTTCCATGATTTTTGTTCACACAAAAAGTGCTCAACGCGCAGTTTTCACTTCAAAAATTTCATGCGAAATTCAAATTTTCTTAGCGCTTCCCTCTGGAAGTGTTGCAGATGACATTGCTTATTTTATTAAGTTTTCCTAGATACCAACAATAACTTGCCGGACCTAAGATATTTTTTTACTATGTCGTATGAGAAATTGAAACTAAGACTGTAGTTATTAATATCACACTAATACCTAGTCTTACTGACCCACAGATCTAGTATCTGACGAAAATCGTATCGATTTTGTTAAACTTACATTCAATTCAATTCATAGCGCCTACAGAATTTTAATAGCAATTTAACAACGCGACCAATATTTTTAGACTTTAACAGGCAGTAAGTGCAAGTTCTGGTAAAAGACAAGATCAATGATTGCTGATTATTTCAGAAGAATGGCCTTCGCCCCGGAGAAGAACAGCTGACAGAATTATTTGTAAGAATGCTGGATAACCTGTAATTATTATATTTTATTTTTATTTTAATTGTTTTGTTTTTACTCTGGATGCTTTTAACGTGTACCTACGTTTTTATTTTTTATTTTTACATCGTTCTCACATTTCGTTATAAATTCAACATTATGATGTAACTAATAATTATTTTTGTAACAATTTAATTTAAAAGAGTGTTCATGCAGTTTCTTGCCCGTTCTTCTCCATAGGTACCTACTACGCTTTGGAATGGGCATGTAGCTTCATTTTTCTTACTGAATGACTCCTTGACAGTTCAAAAGTTTAAACAAACGTTAAACGTTAACGTTTAAGTAAACGTTTTAAATAAGAACGTATATTGCATAAACATGTTAAATAGTTATATCACAAGGATAGCGCAAAATTAAACCGCGATGATTAATGACTGTTGACAATTTCCTAAAAAGATATCGGTTTGAAAGTAATTAATTTAGAGTAATACTAGCTGACCCGACAGACTTCGTTCTGTCAAAATCTATGGTATAAACTCCACTACCTCTACCCTACCCTACTACCTATCCTAACTACCTACCTACCTACCTACCCTACCCTACCTAACTACCTACCTACCTACCTACCTACCCTATCCTACCATGCCCTACCCTACACTACCCTACCTACCTACCTACCTACCCTACCCTACCCTACACTATCCTACCTACCTACCTACCCTACCCCCTACCCTACCCTACCTACCTATCTAAAACTAAAAAAAAATAGATAGTAGCCGATTTTCAGACCTACTGAATACGCATATAAAATTTCATAAAAATCGCTCAAGCCGTTTCGGAGGAGTATGGTAACTAACATTGTCACACAAGAATTTTATATATAAGAAGAAGTAAATGAAATGTGGTAGCCAGTTAAGCACAGAACAGATGATGGTTGGTTCACATGCAAGGCCGTCGGTGCAACCTGAACTCGATCAGTTCTCCTCTGGTCCTTCGACAAACATGTCCACCACTTCAACTTGCTTACTCTGCAAGCTATGTCGGTAACTCCGGTTCTCTTCCGGATAATTTCATTCCTGATAGGCATATTGCAGTCCCAAATTGCAGGTTATCCTTCAAGGCACATTGCATGCCTTTTAGGATAACTTGCAATTTGGGACTGTGCAAATTCGAGGCTATTATTACCTACCTATAGCATAATCAGACTATAATCTTGCCACTATATAATTTTAGTAATTTTCCCCTTCCGCCCAAGAATAATTCAAAACTTATAACTGTTATAATACTCTTCATGTAGTGACCTTGCTTCTACTATAGGTACCTGGTAACTATGTTCATCATATTGTATGCCTTTAGGCTCTATAGTAACGTTACATGCCGACAAGGCCATGTAAAGGCTTGCAACGTTCATTATTAATTCCTTGTTTGAAGTTGAAGTGTTGTAGAAACAAGCATATTGCATAGATTTAGAATATACTATGTGTAACTGGTCCACTAGCGCCACTAAAATAGCGAAATTAAAAAATATATTATCTCGTGACTGAGAAGGAATTATGTGTGTCTAGAATTTTCTAATACCCGCTGCGACATACTCGTACGAGTTGTGCGTCGTGGGTACGAACCCAAGAAGGCACTTGCACTTGAAATGGCCTAGAACTAGGGCTTTCAATACCGGTATTCCGGGATCCCGTAATACCGTGATCACGGATTTTATTTTGGCCTTTTTTATACCGGTATTGACGCCCCAATACCGTGATTACGGTATTACAAACATTCGATGTGATCTTATTCTCGCACTTACGCAAGCGTCTCGCTGTTATCTTTAGCTCACCCTCACGCGCCCCGCCTGAGACGATACCCGAAATCAAGCTGTACTTATGTCGTTTTTTATTTCATAATTATATGAATGTTACTAAAATGAACACCAAATGTTTGCTAGCTAATTAAGTTATACTTACATTTCTACAAATAATGATGCCTACCGAAATAAAAATGATGACCTATGCTGATTTTTACATGAGACATGATAACATTTAGATAATAATAAGAAGTATATAAAAAAGTACATTACAAAGTCTATGTGAAATGCCTTCCTGCAAAAAGACTAGATTAAGTTTAAGTTTTGATTTTGATTATGTTCCTAATTCCCACCTAAATAATCAAGCAATACAAATTGTTATATAAGAGGGCTATGTTTAAAAGATATTTATTTTATTATTAATAAAAATAAGAACAATAAAGACTGATTTGACATTAAAAACACGTATTTTAATAGTTTTATTAATGTCATAATTGAACTTGCGTTCAATACCGGTATTGATACCGTGATCACGGTATCGACATTTCCAATACCGGTATTGATACCGGTATTGAAACAATCCGGTATTTGAAAGCCCTACCTAGAACCAAAAATTCGAAGACATGTGTGACTAGGGTTGCCAACTTTTTGTTCAACAAATAAAGTATATTATGGTCAAAGTGAGATAATAAACAGTATTTCGGAAAAATTAACAGTATATATCTCGACCTCAGAAGCATCATGTCGGATTTGCAGATAGAACCAAAATTACTTTTTAGTATAACGATATTATAATTTTGTTGCTCTTTCTAACTATCTGACCCTGGTATTTCTATCTCTTATCATTATAAAGATACACTTATGCATAATGTCGGATTTAAAGACATTTTCAAATACCTTAGAGCCATAACCTTTTTTATTTATTTGCATCTTTATGCATCAAATTATTAATAGTTTTTTGAGCCGTATCTCAACTTAAGCTATTATGAATTAAAAATGTTTTGTCTAACATGCTGGTAGCAACAGCAGATACGCATTTATGCCTCTAAAGTTTACAATCAAATCATAGTGCGTATCTTCAAATATAGCGTTATGCTTAAAAAAATGTTGCAAAACGCTACAAAGGCATAAAGTCTTTTATTCATAAAGAACTTTATTGTTATAATAATAACGTTTTGTGTGTAATATTGTGTACGTTCAAAGAGTTTCAGCCTTATGGCTCCAAAAATTAATACAAAAATGTAATATACTTGGTCGGTACTCAAGATAGTTCGGATAAAGTCGTATTACATCGTACGGACCTCACGTGGCTTTTCTTCGAATGGCGTGCGACAGCATTATAGCTTATTATAATAAGAGTGAGTGACAATTTACGGGAAGCAAGGAGATTATACGCTGCGCCTACTAATCTCGAAATGTTACGCAATCGAGGTGTTATCAACCCGCAAGTGCCAGGACTGCAAGTCATTTTAGCAGCAACATAACGATTGATTGATCACGGCCAGTTTCGCACCCCACCGTATGCGCAAGCTCGGGGCCGTTCACGATTTTCACCTGTTCTCGAAGAGATTGGGTTATTTTGAACGACACCCGCGCACAGATAAAGCTTACCTACTTGCTTATTTGAATAAAAAGTGATCATTTGTAAATACGTAATTAGTGTACCTGAATAATTCAGTTGATTCCATTTTTTTAAATACGCCGGTAACATTTTACATACTGCCAATTCATTAACTATCTTTTTTTGTTACTTGCCAGGTTAGAGATCAAAATTCTGGATTTAATGTACCCTATCTACGATACATGAGTCTCTCAATCTTCAATATGGTCGAACGAACACAAATTTATCAGTTATTGAAATCGGCCGTACGTTTGTAACTTAAATCGTACCTCTTTAATAATCTGCACTTAGTATGTACCTTTCTATCTTACACAACATAGTTTGGGTGTTTATTAAGAAAAATGTTTCTGACAGTCCTAAGCCCGTAAAAGTATGAAGGAAGAATTGGAATTAAGTGGCGTGTAAATCCTTACAGACTACGACATATCGAGTACAGGTTGCAATAGTAATAAACACATTTTTACACTAGGGCGAATGAACTCTGATAAAGATGTCACTGCTCCATTCCGCGCCGCCCTTGTAACGTAATGCTCGGACCGCGCTCGTAACAGGGTGTTTCAAAATACGTTATGCATCATACATAGTTAATACAATTTTTTTTTTAATTATACAAATGTTATTTTATTGTTTTTTTTTTGCTATGAATGATTAGTGGTCATTGGATACATGAAGTGGGCTGCCGTTGTAAGATGATTAAAATGCCATGGTGCAAGTACTTAAATAATAATTTTACTAATATAATATAATACAAAAAAAAAGAATAAACAGCAATTTTATAAATATTTTGTCTAATTTTATATATTCTTAATATTTGGGTCAAAGACATATCGACTTTCTTAACTTAGACACTAAAAGGAACCGTTTCATATGTAAAAATAAATAAAAATATTTTGACAATAAAAAAAAAATGGCATAATATTTTTCGGCAAATCAGCGACAAAAAAAACATAAATAATTAGCACTATAATCTTCTGTTAGGATATTCGTGTTTAACTTTCCGTTTAAGAGATAATTAGACTTTTCATACTAGTTTCATACAAAATCGTAAAAAAATTATAATTCCTTCGTTTTTGAGCGGAATTAACTCGGATGTCATGTTTGTATATAATAATAAAAGCTTTATTAATTTCACACAATAATCAAATTAAAACATTAAAAAAAACAATTAAAATTATAAGTAACATTAAATAAAAAATAAAAAAATAGAATCAACAAATATTTACATTCATAATATTATTTCATTTCAAATTAGTTGAAAATTATAGAATTAAATTTAAAATCATGCATTCATATAAATAATTATATTGATTCCGAATAAAATAAAATAATTATGATTAAATATAACATTAGTGTGTGAACCCCCTTCGGGTAAAAGCCTCCTCCAAAGAATTCCACTTATCTCTATCTGACGCGGTGACTAGCCAGTCTCGTCCAACGTTCGCAATAATCTCGTCCTGCCATCGGGCGCACGGTCGGCCCCTGTTCCTGGTACCTCGTGGACCTTCCCATTTAGTTGTCCTGATTGTCCAACGATCATCAGAATACCTTGCAACATGGCCTGCCCACCTCCATTTCAGGCTTTGCGAAAAAGAGAGAGCATCTGTGACTTTAGTTCTGTTTCGAATGTCTGTGTTTCTAACTCTATCGCTTAGTTTGATACTTAGGCAGCTTCTCTCCATAGATCTTTGTGTGGTTTGGATCTTGTTTCTCGCTTTGTTATCATATATCCAAGTCTGGCAACCATAAGTGAGACATGGCAAAATAGCAGAGTCTAGTACTGTCTTTTTAATTTTGATAGGAAGTTGTGATTTGAATATCTCTTTATGAGCCCAGTATTTTTTCCAGGTAATAGCTATCCACCGGTCTATTTCTTCAAAATTCCTGTTTTTCCTGAAGGAGATTTGCTTGCCAAGATATATATACTCCTGTACGTAATCGAGCAGCATGTCATTAACCAAGATAGGCGTCATCTCGGTGTTGGTCATGACTTTTGTTTTATTAAGGTTCATCTCTAAACCCACATATTCGCTCGCTGCTTGTAATTTGTTAACCACTAGGACTTCCGTCCTTTTGCTTGAAATTAAAAGTAACAAGTATCTATGAAGTATACAGCAATATCAACAGATCAGACTCTAGGTAATTGTTCTATATCTAAGATCATAATCCTACATTTCAATATAAAAGAAAAAGTTATTGCCTAAAATTGCAAGCATATCGTCGGATGTGAACATAGGCTTGCAGTTTTAAGCACTCATCTATTATATTTCAGGCATAAAGTTTCATGTAGAGGATCAAGTAGATTAAAAAATATATTAATTTCATTTTAACAGTTAGGGTAATGCTTGTAATTAAAATCAAAAGGTACTATTGCCTACCAAATATTAAAAAAAAAAATACTGACTTAAATACCTAACGTTCAATAATTATGAAGAAAAAACTTTTGTCAGTTTTGTTTTTGCTCTCCTGAAAAGGTAGCATTTTACACATCCGACATGATGCTTCTCATGTCCAGATATATATATTTTTTTATAATTTCGCTATTACTTAGTACTTACTCACACAACTCATCATAATTCATAATTACTAAGGTGACAGAGCAAGCTTTAACACTAGTATCTAAAAGGTTTTCTGATAACAATTTTATGTTTACAAATTCCAAAAAAAAAAAAAAACTAATATACCATTCTGAAATTAAGGCGATTCAGTTAGCCTTAATATAAGAATTTTATTTTCGGAATTTTTTTCCCATGCCCAGGTACATGCACGATGTTCTACGTAGTAGATGAAACTTTTAATTTAGGTACAGCTCTGGATATCAGTGAAAACAGTATATTCATACAATTTTTTTTTTTTTTTTCTTGAACAGTAAACAGTATTTTAAGATGAAAAATAGTGTAATATGTTTTTAACAGTGTAGTTGACAACCCTATGTGTGACTTCTCAACCCGCACTGAGCAAGCGTGGTGGGTTATGGCCCTCTCTCTCTCACAGAACGAGGAGGCCTGTGCATATACTCGTAAGATGTAAGGTCGATTATGCTTATGGTACCATAAAAAATATGAATAATTTCTCAGTAGCAACCCGGAGTTTGGATATGTGCCTGGCTGGCGGTAACAGACATGCCTCCTATTGCTTGGGAGTTAAGGCGAGGTTCTTTAAGCGTGCATTTTTGTTCTTGAGGTTGCCACCTCACCAAATAAAATTACATTTCCTGGGAAATGTAATTTTATTTAGAAACCTATTATGGCGGGGTTCTTCAATTTAACCTCTAGAGGTTAAATTGAAGAACCCCGCCATAATAGCTTAAAAATTGTACGGTAGCATGCTGCGAGCGACGAGTGAGAGTTATACCTGCTGAGTGGGCAAGCGAGACAGTTTGTTTTCACTATAGGTTTTCACGTACCGAGTACTCGGCTGAGAGCACCGTCTCGCCCACCTACTCGGTACGTGAGATCAAGACATTGGGTTAACTTCAAGCCTAGTTAGATACAATTTGATATCGATTCGGACCGAGTGCAAGCTGACATCAAGGTGATTATTGCGAAATCGAAAATTGATATCTTCTGGAAGTGCGATTAATTGTAACTAGAGGTTAACTTGAAGAACCTCGCCGCAACTGGCGAAATGTGGATGTAAACACACTTCTGCTTAAATCTTTGTAAAATAATAATAGTCCTCTAACCGAATTTCGGCCATGGCGACCAATCTCAGCGTAGCCCAGCCTTCGGCGCGGGAGATATTATTGTGGACAAATGTGTGCGCAGAAACAGGTGTGATGAGACGTCAATCCGGCACAACCAGAGAGAGATCAGGTACAGGGCCAACGGCTTAACGTGCTTTCCGAGGTACGGGGGTATCACACAGCCAACTTCCAAACTCCGGGCCGTTACTAAGAAATTCCTATGAATGAATGAATGAAATGCACCGACCCCAGCGTGGTTTAACCAGACTCGATTACTCGAATGAACCCAAAGATTCACACTAGCCCCTGGAGCCTCATGATTCATGGGACTACATTGGCCATTGCATATCAAGCAGTAGACCGGGGGGCACGATAATGGTAGGGAAGACGTGCCCATAGGATATGGAAGGATTATTAGAGCCTACCGGATATGCATCCTTAAGCAAGCAATGAAATAGTGGAAAGACGGGTAATATTTATCAGAAGGGCATCTTTTCACGACGTCGCAGCCATTTTGGCTCAGGTCCAGCTGCTTTCTCGACTCCTTTCTGTGTCACTGCTATGCTGTGTTATACGTTACATGTTTCTGTTTCCAAAATCTGCGTCTGAAGTCCGTTTCCGGTTTCTTGTAAATCTCGCGATAAACCAGCGTTCTTGATCGTATCTCGGTCCCCAGCCGTGTCTATCCAAAAATTGATTTCCTTATCGAAGTAAGTCATATCCTATTTTAGGTTCGGGCCGTTATTACTAAGAAATTCCTAATGGAAAAACACAATAACACTTTTCGCCGACCCGGGAATCGAACCCAGGACCCCACTCTCAACAGGCGCGCTTGCGACCACCAGACCAATGAGGCAAGGGGTGAGTTCGGAGAATACAGGCGTGATGGTATGCTTGAAAAATAAAACAAATTCAGAAAATCACAAATAAGGCTGTCTCCATGTATCGCTTTCACTCCCTCTTAGGCTACTGACATGAAAACAGCGAGCGCGGGGCAGCGGCGGCTGCAGCTCAGGGAGCGGCACGTTTCAATGCATAAATATATATGGAACTGGCCTCGAAGGCAGCGGCGCGGGGAGCGGCGTACGAGCGATGCGCTAGCGGTATAATGGTGACCGCGCGTCTGCATTGACGTAGTGTTTCCTTGCCCGGTTGTAGGAATTCACATTTTCTTTTGCCCACAATAAATCTAACGTCACTAAGAAATTTGTATCCAAAAAATGTTGTCGTCACTCTTTAGACAATTCGTTCGCGAACAAAGACACTAATTTCTCATAACAGAAGACTACGCCGCTCTAGCGCCGCGCGATCTTGCCGCTGGCTTCGAGGCCGGGTTTGCGTTGCCGCACCGCTCCCCGTATCGCTGCCGCCGCCCCACAATCGCTGACTTCGAGACCGAGGCCTAAGAAACCTCTATTCATAAGAAAAGGGCACAATGCAGTAAAACCCAGTAAATGCAGTCCCTCACAAATAAAGATAGCTACCGTAATATCGTAGATTTCATGGGCTCTATAGAATCACGGGGTACATTAGGGACCCTTAAGGGGCTTTATTTGTACCCCTCTCCATTATCCATAACAGTTGGGCTACTGACGTAAGCGAATCTATCTTTCGGTATATCATAAATTTCTGCTAATAGAAACCAGTCATACCACGGGGTATCGTTTTACTCAGTAGCTGAGTTGTGGAGATCGGATATGCAGTCGGTCCATGTTAACTATTTAGCTGCATTCAGTTAGACTGGAAGCCGACCTCAACTGTGTTGAAGCCGATCTCAACACAGGTGAGGTCGGCTTAATAATTTGTCTTCTTCGGAAACGGCTAGGCAGATGATGACCTAACGGCTAACCGGTCTTGTTCTAGACTTCTGGCGATCGTAATAATCGTGATCTTTGATGTCAGACAGAATTTTATCATCATCACTGATAGCCTTATTTTACATGCGAACTATGCATCAAAGACCTGACGTCACAAATCCTGCATCGTGCAATCAGAGTTTACCGCGCGACTAGCATATATACAACATCCCGACATCAATCGTCGGGCAGTTGCCCACCAGACACAACACCCGTCAGGTTGGAGGATCCTCCCTTTTCTATAGAGGATCAGTGAACGTTGGACCCTGTTCCTCATACCTCTATACACAGAATATTCATGATTGCGAGTAACCATAAACTCGATGATAATGAAGAGTTATCAGATCAATCAAAATCAAACAAAAAACTTTTTTTTTACGTAAACCTACATGGGCACATAGGAAACATCAGAAGTTAGGTGCACCGTTCCAATTGGTTGTTTCCTATGGAGAAGAGCCGTCAAGAAACTCCACGGTTCTCCGGTTCTCACGGTTCACGGCTCCAGAAAAAAACAATTCCATTCAGACAGACTGACTTTCAGTTATATTTTCGTCATTCAATACAAATATGGATCCACGTGTTGGAAAGTTAAAATAAATAAAATATACACATTCCATTTATCATTTCGAACGGGAACAAACGCTTGACACTCAAATTATTTTCGTCCTCCCCGTATGGGAATACTATTATCATAAAGAACGCAATACACTGTGCAACTTCGCTATTTCAATAAATATAAATATTTTTATTTGGTATATTTAGACTTGGTAGATTTAGTGCCATGTGGTGCCGGAGTGCCGTGTGGTGCCGGACGTAAACAATAGCACCACCCCATTTCCTCCCGTATGTGTCGTAAAAAGCGATTAAGGGACTTACTAGAGAATGGGCAGCAGCGTTCTCTATGCATTTTTAATACCATACTGCGATTGCCAACCCACCTGCCAAGCGTGGCGATTATGGCAAACCCACCCAATTGGGGGAGGCCTGTGTCCAGCAGTGGACATTTTCGGCTGAAATGGTGATGATGAGATTTAGACTATGTGGTACCGGACTTGAAGAATAGCACCACACCATTTCCTCCCGTGGGTGTCGTAAAAGGCGACTAAGGGACTTGTGCATTTTTAACACCACAGCGATCGCTAACCCGCCTGTCAAGCGTGGCGATTATGGCAACAGGATAGTCAATAAGGATAGTCTCTTGAGACCGTTTTCTTGTAGCGACCACGGTTAAAGCACCTGCCCTTATTGACCCATCTCAAAACATAATGCAATACTGCTCATCCCCCATAGCAAATAGCGTGATAATTTATACCCTACAGTTTGACTAGGAAATATATATGCAAAAAATGGAGTTTTTGCATGACGCTGAAACATACATTTAGACATGCAGACAAATATTCTAAAAACTATATTTTCGGCATCAGAATCGTTCCCTCCTCGTCGCAATAACTTTTTTTTTTTTTTTTTAATATGCAATGTACAGGGGCCTTAACTCCCGAAAACGATTAGTTTGATTTTGTTTCCGATTCGAACTCGTTTCTGATCCGAACTCGGTTTTAAAATCTTACTCCCGAACCAATTCGAATCGTAATAACCAAGATCGACATAGGTTCGAGTATTATCAGCGTCGTTATGCGTATCCGGCGGATTACGTCATAGTCAAGTGCTCTATGTCTTTTAGGTAGTTATCTCACTCGATCTGAATAAAGTAGCTTCTTTGATATCGTGTAATTTGACTTTTAGTTTTGATCCAACAACTGGATATCTATCTGACAGAAGGCGAACTTTTCGATCCCAACGAATCTTTCGATCGAAGTTAGTTTCGCTTCGAACCACCGCACGATCGTGCGCTAGTGTCGGATTCAAGAGCATGGATCGGTATTTAATTCGAATCCAATTCGATTGATTCAGAACTTGATGCTGTCGGAAGTAAGGCCGTTTTGACTTCGCTACGATTTTATTATAAGTATAGATAGATACGACTTTATTGAACACCAAACTACACACCAAACAAAAATACTTATATACTAGAAACTATATAATACAATGGGCGGCCTTATTGCTTACTGCGATCTCTTTCAGGCAACCTTGGCATGAAGACATCAACCATGGCATATATACATACATAAACTCACACCTTCTTCCCATGGGGTTGGCAGAAACAATAGAACGCCACATGCTACGCTCCATAAATACTCCTTTTGTTTCATTTACGTTCATACATCTGGGTCATACACGCCCGCCATATGCGAGTGCTACGCACCTAACCTTTCTGAAGAACATCACCAATTAGGTCACCATGTGTCGTCCTAGGGCGTCCCCGCCCGGCTTTACCGCTCATATCTGTACACTACAGACTAACTCAAAAAGGTTTTGTTCGTTTTAGTCTTCGCACTATATTTGTTTGGTCTAACGGCTGAATTGCCAGACGTTGTGAAATACCCTAACACACTCTTGCTTAAGGCTTTGACTGCCAGACAACAGACACAATAGAAAAACTATTGTTAGCGGTCACCGGTGATCGCGGTGACAGTCAATGTGTTAAGAGCACTATCTTGGGTCCACTAGCGACACTCCTTTAAAAAAAGATTATCTCGTGACTGAGAAGGAATTATGAAAAACGCCTCAGTCAGCTGCCTTGGTAAATGTGTCTAGAATTTTCTAATACCTTTTATAAAGTTTCATATTGAGACACGAAGCAACAAAATACGATCTAGAGGAATCTGGCCGTTTTTCTTTAGATCGAATTTTGTTGCTTCGTATCTTTATACACTAAATTCTAGACATACTTACCGAGGCAGCTGATTGAGCCGATTTTCATAATTCCTTCTCAGTCACGAGATAATATTTTTTTAAAGGAGTGGCGCTAGTGGACCCGAGACAGACCTCTTAATTAAAACACAGAAAAAAAATATTATCTCGTGACTGAGAAGGAATTATGAAAAACGGCTCAATCAGCTGCCTCGGTAAGTGTGTCTAGAATTTAGTGTTTATAGACACGAAGCAACAAAATAAGATCTAGAGGAATGTGGCCGTTATTCTTTAGATCGAATTGTGATGCATCGTGTCTATATACACTAAATTCTAGACACACTTACCGAGGCAGCTGATTGAGCCGTTTTTCATAATTCCTTCTCAGCCACGAGATATTTTTTTTTTTCTGTGTGTTCCCGAGACAGCCCTCTTAATATAAAAAACAGAAAAAAAACCTGTTTTTTTCAATAAGCAATCCGGATGACTTTGTACTCCAGATCTGACAGTACAACAACGTACAAATATGGGTCGAATTTGAATAATACATGGACACACGGGCCTGACTTTATGGGTCTGTATCGGGAGCAAGGTTCTACGTCATTGCACGTAAATTTTTGATGTGTATACAGCCGTGTGAAGGTGTGTACGAGCTTTAGGCATTCCCTTGTGTGTACAAGGAATATACCAATTACTTCTTGTGTTTTTTTTTTAGGATTACTAGCAATAGGGATGTTGACAAAAAAAAAAAATCCGTCATGTAGATTATTAAAAAATATTGGACACGTATTTTTTCTTTTTTTACGTAATCAAAACATTACGGCGATATATTGAATTCAAATGTGGCATGGCGTCACTCCTCATTAGATTTTATACTGAGCTGTGACGTAACGAGCCCCACTCCCAAGTTTAATGTGTTTTATCTAACTCATTTTTTATTAATATGATAAAGCAAAAAATACGTGTCTAATTTTTTTTTATTATCTGATTGACGGACTAAACAGTTTATCTTTTTTTTTACCCAGGCATCATCCCTATTATAAATGCGAAAGTGAGTTTGTTTGTATGTTTGTTGAGGAAATTTGGGTCATGGGTAGACCACACCTGGAGAAGGACATAGACTACTTTATATCCTGGATCACAGACGAAGTCGCGGGCAACCGCTATTAATATTATAAATGTAAAAGTAACTCTGTCTGTCTGTCTGTTACCTTTTGATGCTTGATCGTTATGAAATTTGACAGATAGGTAGCCTTGGACCTGGAAAAGTACATAGGCTACTGACATCCTGGATCGCAGACGAAGTCGCAGGCAACAGCTAGTATTATTTTAATTACCTAACTAATGCTTGTGCCAGAAGTAGATTCTCGAGTGCATCAGTTGGTGGTGGATAGTTGTTCCCATAACTCGCTTCTCTTATTGAATGGTTTGTCCTGGATAGACTGCGTAGACCGTAAGAAGCTCTGGCTCTGACTATTAAGCCTAGCCGTGGTTATTGTGTAATCGTAGATGGGATTTCGCACCTGATGCTAGGGATTGACACCATACAGGTTTTAAGGGACGGCCCACCGCAAACGAATAGGGTGCATTCAGCCCCTTATTTTGAATTAAAAAAAAAATAAGTACCGGAAAAATACTCAGGAAACTTCTCATTGTTTTGCCGTTTTTTCTGTTAGTATTCCTCTGTACGCAGTACTTCATGTATGTAAATAAAATAACTAAAACAAAAAATCTGCAATGGATGTTGAAATACTCTAACGAAGGCGCGTCAAATCAGCTGTTCACTTTTTGCCTAGCTACAGAGTTCATTGAACCCACTACGCTCCGTGACTGAGAACTGCCATTCGCTACGTGCGTTTTCCCACGGTAACGATACATTGCGTGTGAGGTAGTAAAACCAATCAGGTTTATTGGATTCTACTAACGTTCCTGATTTAATTTCATGTTCCGGTATTCTTAGTATGATATACCTACTGAATACATCATTAGTTCATTATGCATTTTGTAACTACCAAAGACTTTCTCGTCAATTTTACCCGCGCTTTTAGCAATTTTGCCACGTGGCCCTTAGGGAAATAAGGAAGGGGATACACGCGCAAGGTAATATAAAGTACGGTGTACATATCCGTGACGTTAAAACTTTGATTATTACATTAAATTTAAAGGGAGGAGTTTTAATCGTTTACGAAGGGGTTCGACAATAATTACTCTTACCCTTATTCGTGTAAAGCGATTGCGTTTCGGCTGAGGCTGAAGACTTGTTGCCATGGTTAGAATTATTTAAGGAAAAAATTCAAAAAATTTATGTAAACAGCCTTTAGCGTCACGTGGATGTATAACGATGCCCCATTTTTATGGTTACGTAATCAACAAGGAACCCTTATAGTACTAGAAATCTGTAATTTGGCATGTGTAACATATTATGCCGTGTGGTGCCAGACGTAAAGAATAGCACCATCCCATTTCCTCCCGTGGATGTCGTAAAAGGCGACTAAGGGAATGGACTAGAGAATGGCCAACAGCGTTCTCTATGCATTTTTAACACCATACTGCGATCGCTAACCCGCCTGCCAAGCGTGGCGATTATGGCAAACTTCTCCAATTGGGGGAGGCCTATGTCCAGCAGTGGACGTCTTTCGGCTGAAATAATGATGATAAACATATTAATCACGCCGAAAAAGTCGTAAAATAAAATCTTCCTTCCTTCCTTTCTCCCTTGCACGTAAAGTGCGGATGATATTTTTTTATTTCTCGTCTATCCCATGGTGTAGGAGATATCGTTAGATATGCCGTTCAAACCATTTTTCGATTCAGAGATCCGTTTGCGCAATATTAAGCTTTAAAATACTAATTTTTGTAAGAGTCAAGTGTCCCACAGACAAGGCAGACAAAGTCAGTCGCGCCAGACGCGATAACACTATGCTTTGCTCACATGGTTCTAAAACAGCATCAATGGGAAAAAGTGTATTTTGCATGGCGCCTCTAATATTTAATAAACTTCCTAAGGGATGGAGGGAACTAAACGCACACATACTAAAGAAGCGGCTAAAATTACATCTAGTTGGGAAAGCATACTACAGTATTTTAGAATTTTTAAATGACCATCAATAAACAATAATAATAATAATAAAATATAATAATAACAAATATTTACAGGCATTTTATAAATTAGATCATAGGACAATTTAATTCAAATTTATAATTTAGTGTTTTAAATTAATTTTTAGTTTGTATGAATTTAATAATGTTTTAGCTTGGTTTAAATACCCATAATTGACTGTTCTTACCTATATACAGGGTGTTTGGCAGAACGTTGAACATACGAAAATGGTGGATAGGTGGGGTCATCTGCTACTTACTCAGGCCTAATTTATTTGGCCCTGGCCCCCTGGATATTAAAAAAAAAAATTTTTTGCTTTCTTCTAGTTTCACCACTTTCTTAACTTTAAAGTGTAATTTGTATTAAAAATGGGTAAAACAGGCAATATTTTTATTTATTACATCTTTCTGTAAGTTTGAGGAGTCATAACTTTTTTTCTAGCTAACATCTGAATAAAGCAATAATTTTATAAGAATCTGCCAATATTAAAGATAAAAAAATAAACTAAAATATTGCCTGTTTTACCCATTTTTAATAAATAATAATAATATAATAATAAAATTTATTCAAAAATATAAGGTATAAAGTTAAATACAGTTTTTCTTATATCTATCTCAAGTTCACTCATTATTTGTGCCTGAACTAGGTAATCCTGTGTTTCAGGCGATTGGAGGTAACATTAATTGATTAAATAATCACATCATATTAATATCATTGGTACATATGTAAAAAGGTGTATAAAATTATAGAATCTTAACTTAGCTAACTAATTAAAAAACAAAATAACAATAATACAAACAATATTTACTTTAGCACTAGTAATAATTTCTCTGTATCTTCATAGGACATAGTTTGAAGAGTTTCCTTAAGGATTTTCTTGCAATTACTATGAAAAAAATACACTTTAAAGTTAAGAAAGTGGTGAAACTAAAAGAAAGCAAACAAATTTTTTTTTTATATTCAGGGGGCCAGGGCCAAATAAATTAGGGCTGAGTAAGTAGCAGATGACCCCACCTATCCACCATTTTCGTATGTTCAACGTTCTGCCAAACACCCTGTATTTGTATGCCATAAAGGCCGAACATGACAGATCTTTTTTGTTTATGAACAACCTGCATGCCTTGTATGTATACTCATGTTTCTACGAATAAATGTCTTATCTTATCTTATCTTATCTTATCCCACCCAACTAAATAGTACTTTATGGATATGTTAAAAAAAATCACGGCAGTAATATATAAATATACAACGAAGTTAAAAGGAAAACTATCATAGAAAAGTAAACTTTACAAGATAACGAGTAATAACTTACATTTGTAGTTGGAATGTATAGGAGAACATGTATTTCAACTACAATGTTGTTTGTTCTTGGGATTCGTCCTAACTATGGAACTCTTAGTATCAAAAAGAAAAAAATTTCTAAAATATTTTAAAACATTTTATTTATTCTACTTGGCTTTTCCAAGTCTGACTGACCTATGTAGCGACAAGGCTGTGATTGACACTGTTAACAAATAAAAACAACAGCCGATGAGCCATTGTCATCAGATTAAAACGAATAATAATACTACTAAGTAATGAATGAATAATAATACTAATGAATAATAATAGTACTCGTATAATTATTATATCTTTTGCTCGCAATTGCATCTAGAAAAAAAACGGCCAAGTGCATGTCGGACCACGCACAATGAAGGGTTCCGTAGTTGGGATGAATTTATCCCAAGAACATACTTATCATGTAGTTGATAAACATGTTTTCCTATACAGAATGTATGGGAGAACATTTTTTTCAACTGTAAATGTAAGTTGGTCGCAAATTACTCGGTAAATTGTAAAGCCTACTTAGCTGTGATAGTTTTCCTTTTAACTTCGTTATATATAGGTACTACTGCCGTGACATTTGAATTTCTAACTATAACCGTTTAGTTGGTAGAGGGGAGGGACACTTGATTCTAACGAAAATTGGTACTTTAAAGCTTGATAAGTAACGAACGGTTCACTTAATCTAAAAACGGTCTTTGCAAATCCCTAATATTTTTGAAAGACCTATCCAACGATATCCCACGCAATAATTTTTTCGTCCTTTCCCACGGAAAGGACGAAAAAATAAATATCATCCCCACTTTACATGTAGGGGAGGTACCCTAAATAATATTCTTTTCAAATTCTTTTCAAGGCTAGATATGTATTTAGTTAGACTTGTCAATATTAAATCAGAAAGCTAGTTGTCCGTTCGCAAAACTAGGTCTTCATGGAGAAGAAGGACAAGAAATTCCATGGAAACAGCATTAAAGTATTCTATCATCATATTTCTTACATTTCCATAAATTATCGTTATCTCAAAAACAGTCAATTCTATCTGTTAGACCATTACTCAGATTAATAGCAACATCAAACAATAGCAAAGGAAAGAACACGAGTATTCCATTGTACAATTTAACATATTAGCAGTATTGGCAATATAGTTATATTATTGCTTTGCAAAACAAAATAATCATAATAAGCAATAATTAAGGTATAATATCGAATTACTTATCTTACGTGACACCAGAGCCTCAAGTCTGCTATTACAATAGTGTCAGAATGGTCTCGCCATTGTGAGTATTTGACAGTGTTTGTATGGCAAATCTGTCAAAAACTCACAATGAAGAGACCATTGCAACGTTTGTACATTAGTAGACTTGGCCCCCTGGACGAACCAACCACTTAAACATCCACCGAGCAACTGCTCGATAACTTTTATTTTTTTTTAAATGTCAACTCAGAGTGTAACCACGAGGGGCTCGGACTCTTTAACCGGACTATCCTGTGGTGCCTTAAGCTCCTAACGGATTTTAAGGCCTCCAGCCAGGGGCATACTTATAAGCTAAATAATTTCCGTCTGCTCGCTAAGGGCACCCCCTGCGGGGTACGAACCGCGGCTTAGGGCAGAGTCGGAGGAGGGGGAGGGTGGCAAGGGACCGTCGGTGGCTGGATAAAATCAGTGCTTTGATTATTATCATGGGGAGTTTGGACTAAATGCTGCTCAGCTAAAGCGCGTGCTGGCGCTTCACTTACATTCAAGGGTCGGGGAGGTCTCGATAACGTCATTACAATCCTTTTTATATCTTACCAACGTCACTTTACATTAAACATCTACCGCCATTTTGAACCAATTACAGATCGTCATACAATTTGGCTTATTAACTTCTAATACAGGTAATAATAGACAAATCTTATACAGTGAAACCGTTTTAAAACATTATAAGGTAATTAAGCAATGTAATAAGACCTTATTCGTAATTCTTAGATATACTCGTAATTTAATTGAATGTGCCCTGGCGGCTGAGAGTATGTCATGCTCACTCAAATGTCTCGCTGGTGGTGGCGTGTGTGTTGGATCATTAAGTTCCCTTCAAAATGGTTGAGCTAAATGGTGCTGATCCATGCGTCATGTTCGTGAACGGGCGCCGTCAGTTGGGACTGGTCATCTCTTAGCTGCCACAGCTTATTTTAATTTTTGAATTGTTTCTATTACGGACGCTTCTAACGTGCACGTCTTTCTACATTGTTCTCACATGTATAACTTCAACATGAATGATGTAACCCATATTTTGTAACAATATTTTGTTTTAAAAGAGTGTCCATGGAGTTTCTTGTCCGTTCTTCTCCATAGGAACCTACTACGCTTTGGAATGGGCAACTAGCTTCATCTTTCTGACTGACCGACCCCTTGACAATTCAAAAGTGCCTGTAATTGGTTTATTTGAAATAAATGCTTTGAGTTTGAGTTTGAATAGAATATCAACATCAACTGACAGTATTGTACCAATCGTTTGAAACAGTCTAATATATTAAAATAGTAACATAAAATCTAAGATAATCTAACAAGTATTATTAAGTATTACGTTACATTTATAGTAATAATATTTCAGTGATTTTACAAGTTAAAAGTGTTATTGGTTTGGTAAACACAATATCTAGTCAAATTTGGTACTTCTAAATTGGTAAATATGACACATGCCATTAGCCAACAAACAATTATTATATTATCAAAATGAACTATCTAATTTTAACTGAATTCAAACACTCGTGACAAATTACAACTTTCTAGTACCAATAGTTTTTGAGCTAAACCGCGGACAGACAGACAGACAGACGGACATGGCGAAACTATAAGGGTTCCTTGTTGACTACGAAACCCTAAAAAATACTACCAGTCTTTAACTTAACCGAAATTATAAAAGAATATAACATTAATTATTAATTCAAATGGTCTCCATAATCTTAGAAGCTGTGCACTCCTTGACCTACATTGATATTCAACAAGCTCTCAAACTGCCGAACACGATGGCACCAAATCAATATCGCAGTCTCCACCTAACAGGTGACTCAAGATACTAGCCTAATTGGAAAGCCACTTGAAAATACACAGACTCTCTGATTTTCTGAGATGCTCTCCAAAAATATATTATCAAAAAATTTGATCGAAATTATTTTACTTGCAGTTGGAGAGTTAGAAAGATCAAAAGTCTTTTCCCATACACGCTTATATTAATCCAGATCAAGTTACAAGATCCATATGTTAGTTAGTACAAAACCACACTCTATACATCGTCACCTTAGTGGTGAAGAGAGCTAAGCCACACTTTTGACCGAATTGAGTTATGAACACCACCATACTCGTCGTTAAACGGAGATTCTAGTGATGAAGAGATCTAAGTGATAGCTCAACTAGAAGTTTGGTTTTTCATTTACACGTGAAAGGAGTTAAATGAAACTAGGAACAAAAAATCAAGTGATGGACCTATTTGAATGATCTTTGATTTTTTGGATTTGTCTCCGCCCCGAATAGCAGAGTAACAATTAAAACATGCGAAATTCATTTTCACATACATTTTATGTATGGTACGGATTATTTTGATGATATTTCGAGAAGGGATTGTGGAACGGGGGAACAAGAAATTTCCACGCGGATGAAGTCGCGGGGGCAGAAGCTAGTTATCAATAAAATAGATACAATTAGATAAGTAAATTGTTAAAAAATAAAGTTTGTAAATATTTTACTTTGTTTTTTAACGTTAAAGGAGTTTCTTGCCCATTCTTCTCTTGTAACTTTTGGAAGGATCAACTAGAATCAATTAATTATTTTTTAAATTTTTGACGTTCAAAAGTGCCTTTTATGTGCCTATTTGAAATAAATGATTTGACTTTGACTTTAAAAATTAAATATTAATTTAATTAATCCGCGTGTCAGTATCCGACGTAACCTCACGACTTGTCTTGTTTTTCTGGCTGACCTACCCCTAGACAATTCAAAACTGTATGTAACGTTTAATTAAAAGAAACTCTCGAGTTTGATTCAGCTGCAGCTGGTTTTGAAATTCAGCTTGTTCCTGCCTGAGTCCCTTTTTCCGTACAAGCATTTTAACTAGTCTACGCGGTAATGTTGCAAGCAAAAGTTTTAATTAGGAATTCCGTGCTGAAGAGACCTTTTTGGCAAATTCCTACTTCTTAGTGCAAGTATTTAAGTAGCCGAAAACAAACAAAGTAAGGACACATTTATAGTGGTAGGAGGAACAAGAGAGAATGGGCAGCAGCGTTCTCTATGCATTTTTAACACCATACTGCGATCGCCAACCCGCCTGCCAAGCGTGGCGATTATGGTCCCCCCCCCCACTTTGGGGAAGGCCTATATCCAGCAGTGGACGTCTTTCGGCTGAAATGATGATGATGATGATGAGGAATAAGGTGTACCTAAAGTTCACTCATCCTCTATAGAAAAGGGAGGATCCTCCGACCAAGACGGGTGTTGTGTTTGGTGGGCTACTGATCGACGGTTGAAGTCGGGATGTTGTATATTTATGCTCGTCGCATGGTAAACTTTGCTTGCGCGATGCAGGATTTTGCGTGACGACACTGTGATGCGTAGTTTGCATTACTTTCGCATTTATAATTATTAGTTAGTATGAATTCAAAACACACATTTCAACATCTTCAGATTATGAATCCTATCCTACTTAATATTATAAATGTGAAATTTTGTATGTTTGTTACTCAATCACGCAAAAATCGCTGAACGGATTTGGACAACATTTTGCACCAATATAGTTAATAACCTACCTGATACTTTTTATCCCAGTATACGTTCCCGTGGGATAATTTCAGACCTCCACCCGGGTGAAGCCGCGGGTAAAAGTTAGTATAATATACCGGAAAAAACCTTAACAAATCAACCTTAAAAAACTTTCAGCATACTTATCTACCTACAAAGGTTATTTAAAACCAAAGCTACTTTTCTTTTGCTGGCTACTTACGGCTTCGATAAGGAAAGCCAAACACTTATGTTATCGTTACTTACGTACTGGCGACCCGCCCCTGCTTCGTACGAATTTTACGACTTGATAAAACGTCAAGATGTCTTTATTATATACAAGTTTCTGCCCGCGACTTCGTCTGCATGGACTTCAAAATTGGGTCCAGAGAGAAATGCAAAATGCAGAAAGCCATACAAGAAAAGTGCACAAATTTTGACTTATTACACTTAAACGTGTTTTATTATAGGTACACCTATTTCTTATTTTGATATGTCTTAGTACAAAAAGATTAAGTTATCGTTAACGAAATATGTTTATTTTGAAACTGGTATAATGGATACTCGTCGCGTAACGCGCCGGCAGCGCGGTCAAAGAAGCGGAACGCAGTAGTAGGTATCAGTTGTGCGCTCGCCCATTGATATTATTACGAATAGATTGTATCCATATTTTGCTGATTTCAAGTGGACAAAAAAAAAAAAAATATATTGAACAAATAATGGAAATGAAAAAATTGCGCACTGGTTATAAACTTATCCTGTATAGCGTTTCTACAGTTTAATAAATCTTTTTAAGAGGAATAATCCCGTAATATGTACATTGTTTTTATATAACTCTATTGGTTTATGCGGCACTTGCCATTAAAACTCCCAGATGGCATGATTTTTTCCCAAATCTTCATTGTCATATTTCAGCCAATTTACAAAAAAAAACCTTTATTAATTGTACACCTTTATAAATCTTTCTCATAAATCATTCCGTCCATTGGTGAAACCCGTATGAAAATCCGTTCGGTAGTTTTTGAGTTTATCGCATTCAGACATTGACAGACAGGCAGGTACAGACGCGGCGGCGCGAGGGGGACTTTGTTTTTATGTAGTGATAAGTTTAATATATTGTCACACTAATATTATAAAGGCGAAAGTTTGTGAGTGTGTGTGTATGTCTCTTCTTCACGCTCAAACGGCTGGACCAATTCTGATAAAATTTGGTATGAATGTAGCTGGTACCCTGCATTTACACAAAGGCTACTTTTTATCCCGAAAGAATGTAGTGTTCGCGGGTAACACCGCGGGGCACAGCTAGTGTATCATAAAACAAAAACCTTCCGGAATAAATTCTCTAAATGATGGTAAGAAAATCGCATCAAAATACGTTGCGTAATTTAGAATACAAAAAAAAATTCATGGTCTTCCTTTCATTTTACATACTATGTAATTTTAGGCTTTCTGGCTGGATGCCTTATATATAAAGCATCCATAGAAAAGCCAGGTTAAGCAGGCAACAAAAGTCTAAAACAAGATAATATTTTTTTTTTTCTTTCTAACTACGCTGAGAATCAGCAATTTTTGAACGTTTAAATTACGACAAGTCCCCCAAATCGTCCGCCCTTCACCATTTCCTAGTGCTTTAGCTGGTAAGAACTTAAGAACTTAACTAAGGGCCCAAAAAACTCCACAGCAGCATAGCTGTCTGTTCAGGTAGAAGAACTTGAGTCTATACAATGGTTTGCTAAGTAATTAACATTACGAAGGAAGAAGAAGAAGAAGGAAGAAGGTTGACCTGGCGAGTTGTCTTCAGTAAGAAATAAATTGACTATTAATGTAATTAAACTGCGAAACCAACTTAGGTTGACATGTCATGACATGACAAAAGTACTCTACTTCTAAACTTCATTGATTTATCCTTGTTTCAATGAACCCTAAAATTGCACCCTTATGACATAGTGTTGATAGAGGAAAAACACAAAAAACCTCTTTATAGATAGAAAAATAGTATCAAACTGAAATAAATCTCACTCAGCGTTCGAAAAGTTACCTTGAGCAAGTCCAAATAAGGTCTCTAAGGAGGAAATAAAACTTTTTCTCCTTTCACCTTTATCTGTCCTTAAAGCTTGGTATAAATTTTATATGTGACATGGTGACAATGAAGGTTTCCTGATACGGGCCAGTCGACAGGGGTCCTTTAGATTAATATTATTTATTTGACTGCCTACGTGATCGAATCAGAAATGAAGATTTCAATTCATTTATTCATAAAACAATTTACATTGTGTTGAATATATATCCTATATACACATGCAATTTACATACAAATACGAATAACTACGTATGAAGAGATTCGCAGGAGACCTAAGGTAACCAACATAGCCCGAAAAATTGCCAAACTTAAGTGGCACACTACGCGCAGAAGAGATAGCCGATGGAGCCGAAAGTTTCTGAAGTGGCAACTGTGTACCAGAAGATGTAGAGTTGGAAGGCCTCCCACAAGGTGCACTGATGACGTCCTGGGTTCATTTCCCAGGTAAGGCAGTGTTATTGGGCATATATTCAAAATCTAATTCCTTATTCTATGTACTGGCTGTTTTTAGAATTTAAATCAATGATTGAAGATGGCTTTTAAGTTAACTATGCAAGTATGGCTTATTTCACAAATCCCCCCTGAAAAATCCCCCTTAGGAGGAAAAGTGCAATATATAAAAACCAGTCTAGAATTCGAATTCACCCCTGCTTATTTCACTAATCCCCCAGAGAATCCCCCTCAGTGGGGAAAACTGAACCCTAATGTAAAAAAAAATCACTTTCAGGGGTGTCTTGAAATAAGTTTTTTTTTTTTTTTTTTCGGTTCTAGTTTTCCCCCCTAAGCGGAATTATCAGGAGTGAATTCTAGACTGGTTTTCATATATTCCACTTTTCCTCCTAAGGGGGATTTTCAGGGGGGATTTGTGGAATAAGCCTGCAAATATGAGTGGCGACCGCGTACTGGAAGGCGTGGCGTTGGGAGGCCTTTTCACGAGGTGGGCTGATGAGCTTGTGAAGGCCGAAGTAATCCGCATGGATGTGGGAAGCACAGAACCGTTAGATGTGGCGGTGCTTGGGGGAGGCTTATGTCCAGCAGTGGACGTCTTTCGGCTGAAATGATGATGATATTGATGATGAAAATATTGAATTCTGTTTAAAAATTGATATACGTCCGACAATGTATATTGTATTTGGTTTGACCTAATCACATGCTAACATTTACTTTAGAAACTATATTTGGACAAATAAAATACCGACCGGTATTTTGAACCGTCTTTTTCTCGTTTTTATTTGAAATAAAGAAAAAAAAATTATTTAAGACACGCACAGGACATACAAACACTTAACAAATGACCATTTAAAACTAACAAAATGGCCAAGTGCGAGTCGGATTCACGCACGAAGGGTTCTGTACCATCCATACTAATATTATGAATGTGAAAGTAAATCTGTCTGTCTGTATGTTACGTTTTCACGCCTAAACCGCTGAACCGATTGTCATGAAATTTGGCAGAGATACAGCCTGGGATATGGAGAAGGACATAGGCTACTTTTTTACGCGATAACCGACATCCACGCGGGCGGAGCCGCGGGCAAAAGCTAGTTATCTATAAAAACGGCAAAAAAATCATGTCTTCTGTGTGGGAGGGAAATATTTTTTTTCTGTTTTTTTGTATATGTTGTTATAGTGGCAACAGACATACATCATCTGTGAAAATTTCAACTGTCTAACCATCACGGTTCAAGAGATACAGCCTGGTGACAGACGGACAGACAGACAGAGAAACGGACAGCGGAGTCTTAGTAATAGGATCCCGTTTTACCCTTTGGGTACGGAACCCTAAAAATGACCTGTGCGAGGCCGAAAAGGATCCTATCTCAGCTCAGCATGATGAAAATTTTTAATGACCTTCAATTTAATATTGTTTAAGAACACTGTATTGTTTAGCTAAAAGTTTCTCGAATAGAATAAAATAAAATAAATATGTACCTTTTACGTTTTATTTCAGAAGTCTAGATTAGGTTCTGAAAACTTTTTGACATAGTACACGTGCCTTTTATTTAAATATTTCTAATTAAGTTACCTTTGCTAAAGTTAAACAATTTGTTGAGAAGTCAAATATTAGACATCGCCCATTCGTTTGAGTGTTTTTTATATTAAAATCAGGCTAAACAAGTGTATTCCAGAGGCGTTAAAGTAGGATCCAATAAAAAGAGCCTCCATCTTGGACGGTTAGACCCGATACCAACCTGCTGACAGGCTTATCTATCCACAGTCAGTAAACTTCGTGAAACACGATGAAAAAGAAATGAAAATAATGTTTTCCTTGTTTGCTTAACTCACACTTTTTCTATTAAAAAAAAAAAACTTGATTCAGTTCAGAAAAATCACGGTACAAAATAAAAATGTGATCTGCTGAGTCAGTATACAGAATTGCATAAATGGTTGAGATTTATTTACTATCAAATCGTACGATTTTTTTTTTTCTAGTTTTGAGTAGATTTCGTATAGGTATTTAAATTAAATTAAGAATGATAAAATTCTATCAATCCGTATTCAAAAAAATCTGCTAATTGTGTATACTGACTACTAGGGCGCGTTGACTATATCCCTTAGTACTTTTTACTAAAAATCAATTTTAAATATACACCGTGGCATTTTAGTCGTCTTACAAAGACAGCCCACTTCATGTATCCAATGAATACTAATCATTCAGGTAATTTTTTTATTTTTTTTATGAACATTTGAATTTTTTATATGACGCATGACATAGTTTAAAACACCCTGTTACGAGTGCAGTCTAAACCTTGTGATACAAGGTCGCCGCAGAATGGATTTATGCAATAGTAAGAAACACATTTTTGCGTTAGGGAGAATGAACTCTGATAAAGATGTCGCTGCTCCATTCCGCGGCGCCCTTGTAACACAAGGCTCGGACTGCACTCGTAACAGGATGTTTTAAACTATGTCATGCGTCATAATTAATACAAATTAAAAAAAAAATAACAACAGTAAAAAAAAAAATTTTTTTTTCATGAATGATTAGTAGTCATTGACACATGAAGTGGGCTGTCTTTGTAAGACGACTAAAATGCCACGGTGTATAAAAATTCTAACTTTTAAATAAAAACGCGAAGTCCACTTGAAGTAGATAGAAACGAAATCCATTTAGTACCTAGGTACCAAAAAATTGTAAAGATTTATCTCTAGCTGTGATCGAGTATGTGTTCACAGTTCAAGATATTATAGTACCTCCGAGTAACAAGAATTCTTGGAACTGGTCCAGACCAGTAAATAGATGAGTACAGAAGGTCGGCTCAATCCAACGAGCTAGAACAGGCGCACGCACACATAGACCCGAATATTGAAGCGCATAAAATAAAACATGGACAGATAGGTAAAAATATCTGTTCACCAAAAGTATCTGACGAGCCATGAAATGTCAAAATATAGGGTGCCGCATCGACTTCAAAAAGATGTGCCACCTCTCAGAAAACATGAATATCGGACATGTCTTGCATTATATTTTTTTTCTGTCTATTCAGTTCAGTTCAGAAGAGTGATACCTTGCTGTGATAAAAAACAACTATATAATAATATTGCCCTTCACAGATGATCACATAAATATTTTCTGTCTTCTTGAGAACAAGTATCTATAAATAAATCATGAAATCAGATATTATTGCCAAACTGTCCATAGTAATATATTTATGCTCATGTCTGTACGTGATGAGATCTGAAATTGTCTCAAACGAATGCTAGTCGTAGCGAGTGCGCTTGCACTCACTGTATGTGAAGTGTAAACACGCTTCACGTGTGTTTTCGTTTGTTGTATGGAGCCGGCCTTCTGTTCCTATCTATTTTGTCTCAAAATATTCTCTTCGCGAAATAATATTTTGTTGATACTAGGAACTGTAGGTGTGGGTTTATCTCTTGAGGAATTCCAAGACGGATTTCTTCGGAAAATTTAGGTCTGCCCTAAGTGACAAAATACAAATAGTGTTATTATGTAGTTGATAGTTTCTTCCTAAGGTGTGACAGTTTATTGTCTCATCATATTCGGTGACATATCCAAAGAAGGTAATGACGCTAAGGCGTAAGAACCAAGCCCAGATTTTCCTATGTAGAGTGTTTTTGCAAATGTATCATTTTGAATTTAAGGATGATTTTATGATTCATTATGGGTACTTTCACTTCACCGAGTCTTTTAAATCAAAGCACAAACTCGTGTGGTTTCTCTTGAGATGCGCGGAGTAGTAATTGCACAGTTTAAACCTCACAATTTCAAAATAAAAATAGAAACCTCCACATACAAACCGGTGCGAAGCATCCTAGAAACACCATTGGATAACCCTTCAGCTAGTTGATTCCCTAGCGTTTGCGGAAGCAATTATCAGCTGGCGCTCTCGAAGTGCGCCTTTCATTCACAGATGGGGGCAGAAAAATGGAGGCGTTGGTACGTTTGCGATTGAAAAACTGTAGTGTTCACTATAGAGTAACATGGTCACATGGAAAAGTGTTGATATAAATTCGTTTTGAAGAATGGTACCGGATTTTTTATGTTTGTGGGAAGCGCAACGAATATCTTGTGGGAAAAATGCGGTGTTAAATCTGCAGGGTTTCTCTGTTTCTAGCAATGACGGTACGTAAATTAGATTTAATTATTGATCCGTCTATCAAGGTTAGGGGTTAATTTTTCAAGGATATTTTGGCTCTTGAATCACGTTGTCAACAATGGGTCACTGTAATTGTTTTGTGAAACCGGATGGAAGCGTGAGTTCAAGTTTTGGTTCACTAAAAATCATTGTTGCTTTTATCCAAAAAATAATTATGAGAGTTTGAAATATTTTCCATACAATAGCTGTCAAACCGCAATATTTATTCCTCAGATTGACTATTGAAAAATCTGCTTTCAGAGGCTTATTATTACTAGCTTTTGCCCAATGGCTTGCTGTTTTATTTCACAGGCATGTTGGAATATTGATTTGAAATTCGAACAGAGAATAATTATCTTTTAACTCCTTTAAAGGTAATGAAAACTCCATAAAAAAAGCAGTAGGATAAAATCACTTTTATACTTTTTCTTCATTTACAAGGACTATTAATTGTACTATAGAAACTTTAAATTAATTTTATTTAACCAATTATTATACTTTGATGGAATATTTTCTTAAACTATTTAGTTTTTGTGTCATTAAATTTAAATAAAGCCATTATATTGTGTTTACGTTTCGTATTGAAGTTTATAAAGATAATATAATTTGGTTGTACCATTGTAATTCTACACCAGAATAAAAGTCAACGCAAGTATCAATTATTAAAGGTATACCTGCCCAAGTCAATGAAATTATTTAATAATATAAAACAAATATTTAAATAGAAAATATTTAAATTACCGTTAAGAAATATTCCAGCTTTGTTTTTCGCTTTAAACCAATGTTCAGCATTAGACTGCTTAAGTGCAGCTACCAATGTGAAAATAGGTACCTAAATATTTATGCAAAATAATGAAATGATAATTTATTAAGTAACTTATTTATACACTTAAAAAAAAAGCCACCGATTCACCACTGATATCTTATAGCCCCGAAATACGAGTACACAGCAAATAAAATACATAGGCAGTCACGGAGACTGCTGATAGAAGTGCAACTGCCTCTGTGGTCAAAGGTGGTCAGAGTTCCGGGGGTTCAATATTTTCTGCTCGGTCTGGTTGATGCTAGGGCTTGTACTAAGTTCGCCTGGCTAGCTACCATCATCTTATTTAAGTTTGTCACCATAACAACAATGTTGAGAGCATTTGTTGTGTTTCGGCAGTTAGACGTAAGATACCTAGCTCCTCCGTGATTCAGGATTCTGAGTGAAGCTCGCTTCAACCTTCGGCCTTATCATCACTTACCATCAGGTGAGATGAAGTCCAAGAGCTAAACTGTTGTTTTTTTTTTTTTGAATAAACACTTACACTGCTAGCCAAGCGCAACACGTCATACTCATAGGTACAGATATATTGTTAATATAAGCATGTCGGCGAACCTATAAGATTTTCCCCTATCGAAAATCGTTCAACGTTCCTAAAGAAGTCTGTACTCCAAAAATTCTCACGCATAACAATTTTAAACATGAATGTACCATACACACGAGACTTTTATAAGCAAACTCTTTCATTTATTCTCGCCTATTTAGCTCATAGTACGAAACATTGCATGTAACCACGGTTTAAGGCGCGCTGCAAATGAGGGATGCCTGTATCAAAAGAATATTTAGCACTGGTATATGCCTTGGGCCGCGTGTGTGCTAGATTTAAAAACTGCCTTTTCTTTTGCGTAATAGGTAATTAGGCGTTTTAATGTTTCACGAAGTGAATTTCGATCCAGAATAAATAAGGATTGTTCGTTTTATTTTTGTGGTTCAAACTCAAACTCAAATTCTTTATTTCTAAAACCATTTACAGGCACTTTTGAATTGTCAAGGAGTCGGTCAGTAAGTGAAATGAAGCTATATGCCCATTCCAAAGCGTAGTATACCTACCTAGTAGTACCTATGGATAAAAACGGGCAAGAAACTCCATGGACACTCTTTTAAATTAAATTATTACAAAAATATTAGTTACATCTATAATTTTTAATTTATAACTAAATGTGAGAACGATGTAAAAATGAAATATAAAAACGTACACGTTAAAAGCGTCTAGAGTAGGTACAACAAATAGAAGCAAAATAAAATAATTAAAATAAGCCCCTTCACGAACATGACGCATGGATTAGCCCCATTCATTCATTCATTTTTTGTTCAAGCCACAAATTCCACAATCAAATGATGATTTTGAAGGATATTGCTAATCCATTGCTTCATATGTTCGTAAATAAAGCAATTAATGTTGTTGAACTATCAAAATGAAAGCCATTGCTACTGTAGCTATTTAATTACCACCATCTTATCTAAGTCTGTCGCCATAACAACAATGTTAACAGCATTGTTGTGTTTCGGCAATTAGAGGTAAGATAGCCTGTTCCTCTGTGGTTCAGGATTCCGGGCCAAGCTCGCTTCAACCTTCGGCCTTATAATCACTTATCATTAGGTGAGATTACGGCCAAGAGCTCCACGTTGTGGAAAAAAAAACTTCAAGACACAAACATATGTGTAGCCCTGACTCTTGTACTAGGAGTTCCTGTATCACAAGAGAGAGTGAGAGTAAAGGTGGTTTTACACCAGCGAGGCGAAGCGTGGATGGGACAGGCGAGAAATGATATCACGCTTACCCTTTTACACCGAAAGATGTCCATCGTTATACCACGCCGTATCGCGATGGCCAGCGCTGACTTACGCTGGCTCGCGAGGTCACGCGCTGGCCATCGCTACCTCGTACCGGCTCACACCGTTGAGGAAAACATGTAAGTAGCACTGGGAGCTGGAGGGTATAGCCGGCTCGTGCCAGCGCGTGCTAGCGCGAGACATCGCGAGTCAGCGCTTGACGGAGAGAGACCGACTAGCATAACCAGACAGCCATGGAGGTGTCTGGCTGTGCTAGTCATACCCAACATAGAATTGCCAAACTTAAGTAGCAGTGGGCAGGACCAATTGCTCGCAGAATAGCCAGAAAGTTGGTAATAGTTTTTGGAAATTTTTGCTTCAATTTGCCCTGCCCACTGCCACTTAAGTTTGGCAATTCAATGTCGGTTACCTTAGTCGATTGGGCCGAAAGGTTATGGAGTAGCGACCGCGTACCGTAAAACGTAAAGTTAAAAGCCTCACACAAAGTGGACCGATGACCTTGTGATGGCCGCAGGAATCCACTGGATGCGGGAAGCATAGAATCGGTCGAAGTGCTTGGGGAAGGCCTATGTCCAGCAGTGGACGTCTTTCGGCTGAAATGTTGATCTTCATCATCTTCCTGCCCTTGTCCCATGTTACTAGGGTTCGGCCTCGGCTCCCTCCTCATCACATGCCCATACCATGCCAAACGACTTCCTTTCAACTTTACTGTCACCGGCGCCACTATCAAACTTCCTCTTGTATACTCATTTCTGACTTTATCGATTTCCATCACTCCACACATCCATCTCACTATTCTCATCTCCACTGCATGCAATCTTTTTTCATCCGTCTTAACGGCCTGGCATTACGATCTATACAGTACGACAGGCCTTATCACGGACTTGTAAATTATCCTCTTTAACTTGAGGGCCATTTCATCCACCCTGAGTTCATCAGGTGCGATACGTCTCGGTCTAATTCACCATCTCCGGCTGAAATGATGATGATGATGAGTTATTCAAATGAATTTGGCGCTTTTACGAGAAAAGATGTTCAGGTTTTACGTGAGAGAAATGCCACTTTTGATGTAGGTTAAACAAGAAATAAAACAACTTGCCTGCCTCAAGCATTTTGCAAAACGAGAAAGCCAACACAAGTTAACTCACGAGAGGTTAAATTCCGAGACCCGACGTGAAGATTCCTTCTTTATTTACATATTTAACTTTTAAACTAAATGCTGTCTCACATTTAAGCTTTAATTTAAAAGGTTCACAGAATACTTGCCTGTTTGACAAGATAAAACGGCTGCTTATATTCTCATTTCAGTTTTATTTTACACAATCTGGCTTAGTGGCTGACGGCTTGGCTTATGCGTGACGAGATGCTAGGCCGATTCCCGTACCTACTGAGTTAGAAATATATTTGTGTCCAGTAAGCCATAATTGTCTCTTTTGAAGATTTGCAATAGCAGTAGATTGTTGCAGTTATTCGAGAAGGGTGAATGTGGGGATAAGAACTTGGTGACCTTCAAAGATAACATAGTTTAACATCTGTAATCCCCGAAGTGTTAGGCAGAGGCGTACCTATACACACCCACATTTCCATGTATTAGGGGGCGAGCCTATTGCCATCAAACGGGCACAAATCCAGATTCCGGGCTGCTACTGAGAAATTCCATATGGAAACTTTACCCGGCACTAGGAGCTCATGCTTAGTAGTAAGTAGCGCTTGCGACCACCAACGAGACCACCCAGACTATATCATCATCATCATTTCAGCCGAAAGACGTCCACTGCTGGACATAAGCCTCCCCCAATAATTATGGTTTGCCATAATCGGCACGCTTGGCAGGCGGGTTGGCGATCGCAGCATGGTGCTAAAAATGCATAGAGAACGCTGCTGCCCATTCTCTAGTCGCCTTAGTCGCCTTTTACGAACACCCACGGGAAGAAATAGGGTGATGCTATTCTTTATATCCGGCACCACAAGGCACCATATCTAAATCATCATTTCAGCCGAAAAACGTCCACAGCTGGACATAGGCTTCCCCCAATTGGGGGGGTTTGCCGTAATCGCCACGCTTGGCAGGCGGGTCGGCGATCGCAGTATGGTGTTAAAAATGCATAGAGAACGCTGATGCCCATTCTCTAGTCGCCTTAGTCGCCTTTTACGACACCCACGGGAGGAAATAGGGTACCATATCTACGAGTATATACTAGGACCAAAAATATCCTGATATAGTGTAAAGTACTTCCATTTCGATAGTCAAAACTAAAACCATGTCAAGAAGTCACATTGACGCGTAACTCAAGGCTTTATAGGCTGTCAATAAACTAAAATTTAAATAAAAATATAATATCCCAACCTAACTAAAACTATTAACAAACTAAAATATGGCGACGAAAATTCCTCCGTATCGCTGTCGACTGGTAATTTACCCTAGGAGCGGCCGCATTGCCACGATGTATGGGAATGCTTAGCCTCTAGCCAAGGTAAAAGCCACCTCTTGTGTCATGGGAACTGTCAACCAGCCGTTTGGAGATTTCGTTCAACAAACCATGAGCACTCGGACACCACGGCCTTGAAGTTTCAACCCCAAACGGTTCGACAGTATGATTATCGATAAGGTTATTATACTGTCTGTAGAAGCAGATTAAATGATATGCAGATTAAATGATTAAAATATTTTAAATGATTCCTTTGAATATTTGAAAAAAAAAAGAATATAATCGCAGGATTTAACCCCTTCTTCTGTCACAAAAATAATAATTTGGAAAGAGCACAAAGCTTTGAATTATCTTAGCAATCCAAAGCCTTTGATGTACGTAACGGAACAGCAATTATTGGATTATCCGAGCAAACAATGCGGAGTTTGTTTTGAAATTGACGTTTGGTATTTCAGTCCTAATGGATGAGGTGAATAATTCGTTGAAACGTTCTTTTGTGCGTTACTATACTCGCTACTTGTACCATTGGCGATTTAAAAATGATTCTAATAGTGAGTGTTGCATTGATAGACTCACATAAAATCTTAATAATATAATGTTTGGACCTTAAAAGAGACCGTGGTTTCTCAGATCAGTCAGCTAGGAAATAGCGGTGTCGAAAAATTGACGTTTAAAAGTTGTGTTTTTGAAGTGAAAACTTCTTTACGCGCGTTGAGCACTTTTTGGATGAACAAAAATCATGGAACTCGCGTTCCATGAGCTATATGTATATGTCGGAGAACGGAAGGTTTCTCTCGTTATCATCAGCCATATTTTAACTACTGTGGGCATACTGTGGGTAGTGTTGGTTATTGCGCAATAGAAAAACCGAATTAAACTCAAATCAAGTCATTTACTCAATCTAGGCTGATATTCAGCATTAACTCAAACTTTTAATTTACACAAGACAGCTCCCCCAAAACGCCCATCCCTTCACCACTTCCTAGTGCTTTAGCTGGGAAGAAGAAGTAGTGGAACAAACTTCCCAGCAGCACATCTGTCTGTTCAGTTAGAAGAACTTGATTCTATACAGTAATGGGTATGCAAAGTAATTAATATTGGTACACGACACAACTATATCGATCGCACAACAATTCCTTGACGTCTTCACTGCTTGACCGCCACCGATGAACTCCCCTTGTCGACTGTGCGGCGGACACTTATAGCCGGTCGAACGTTATGTCATGCGCCGCTAGGCAGCGCTAGCGTCGCGATTAGTCAACAACAGATGGCGCGAATCCACCAACTCCATTGAACGCCAACAGATGGCGCTGGCGTACCGGATACAACTCGTCTCCGACATATACTATGTATATAATAATGTGTACTTTTTGGGTGAACAAAAATCATGGAACTCGCGTCATCGTCACCGAATGCTTTAGTTACTTAGTTTTCACTTTTAAAGGCAGTCCCCAAAGACTGCCCCGCATGTTTTTTTTTAAGTGAAAACTTCTGTAGACGCGTTGAGCTCTTTTTGGTAGGGGAAAACTTATGGTTTCGCGGTCTTCACCGAATGCTTTCCATGAGCTATATGTATACTGTGTATATATGTGTGTACTTTTTGGGTGAAAAAAAATCATGGAACTCGCGTCATCGTCACCGAACGCTTTCCATGACCTATATATATGTATAAAAGAACAGTTATTCAAAAGTTTTGTGTTTTCACTTCTGTCGGCAGTCTTTTTCAGCATATATTTTTTTTAAATTTCGTGCTACAGTGACTTAAAATATCTACCGGTTCAGAAATAAACTTCATTTAATTTTTATTTCATAATAATTATCTTACTTTAAATACATGAGAATAATCAGCCTATAATATTCCCACTGCTGGGACACAGGCCTCTTCTCTGTGAGAAGGAATGGGCCGTAATGTACCACGCGAGCCCAGTGCGTGTTGATAGATGTCACATATCTTGGAATTTGTGGTTCTAGGTCATGCCAGTTTACTCTCGATGATTTCCTGCGCCGTGTTGAGGTCATAGCACACATATCAACTCTGAAACGGATCATACCCTTATCAACTCAAGCCGTTTTCTTTGCATGAAACTCCCTACTGAAAAGCACACTAATCGGAATCGTAACGTAAACGATTCGCCTCGGGACAAGCTCACGAACCGCGGTGTGGCGCGTGGTCAACCAGCGGTCCCCGTGCTTACGGCTCGTCGTCCCCGCGCTTACGCCTCTCCGTCGCCGCACTTGCGTCTCTTCGTCCACCCTTGTCCTTCTCACCTCTCCTGCGTTCGGATTCAAATTGATCTGGTGCCAGCCAGGTCAACCAGCAGCGGTCAGCGAGCCGTAAGCGCGGCGTCGTCTAGCTGTGACCGAGTCGACGTATCGGAGCTGCTGGTCCGCTTTGGTTACGTACTTACGTTAGGTTGACGCCTGTTTGACGGCGAGGCGAAAGGCGATACGGTGATGATCCCTTTCCGAGTTGATATGTGTCCTCTGAGCAGTGGTGATGAAATAATTTACACAAAGTAAAGCGCCTGTCAGGGTTTTTTTTCCTTTTTTTTATTACTGATTGGGCCTGCTCTTGAACTCGATCTCGCTTCATGAAAAACAATGGATGAGGTCTATGACGGAACGAGCGTGCCCAGAAAATTCCTGTTCAATCTTGCTTTAAAGGTAGACGGGTTACATGTGGAAGGGAACACAGACGCTGGCAGAGAGTTCCACACTTTGGCTGTGCGCATAATAAATGTGGAGGAGAAGTGCTGAGTACGACTGGACGGGATATCAACCAAGTTCGCATGTTACCCTGCAGTACGTCTGGTAGTCCGGTGATAAAAGGGCGATGGTGGGATCAGGTCCTGGAGCTCCTGGGTAACACTCTCCGAAGTACAATCAGTAGAAAACCGACAGTCAAGCAACATTACGCTGATGAGTCAGGCTGTGAAGCCTAAACACCAATGTTTTGGTCGCCTATAAGCCTTGAACCTACAACCCACGACTTACGAGTTCCCAAGTGGTAAACCACTACACTAAGTGATAAGTGGGAGAGCAGTGGTGGCCAAGTGGTGAAACCACTTGGCCACCACTACTCTCCCACTAGGCTACCACGACACAATATTACAATATTCACAATATTTTTATTTATTACATCTTTCTGTAAGTTTGAGGAGTCATAACTTTTTTTCTAGCTAACATCTGAATAAAGCAATAATTTTATAAGAATCTGCCAATATTAAAGATAAAAAAATAAACTAAAATATTGCCTGTTTTACCCATTTTTAATAAAAAAATACACTTTAAAGTTAAGAAAGTGGTGAAACTAAAAGAAAGCAAACAATTTTTTTTTTTATATTCAGGGGGCCAGGGCCAAATAAATTAGGGCTGAGTAAGTAGCAGATGACCCCACCTATCCACTATTTTCGTATGTTCAACGTTCTGCCAAACACCCTGTATTAAAGAGGTAGAAAGTTTAGTACTGCTAATGCCTGGAATAATGATTAAACACTACGTTTAGTTAAACTTTTCGACCTTAAAATTATAATTGGGTAAGAAAACTGCCGCCTATAGAAAAATGATCCGACAAGGATGTTGGAATGGATTTATGAAATGCTTTATTATACTTACGATTTTTAAGCTATTGCATAGCTTCTATCGCGGGCCTTGAGCGCGGGGACCGAATCCAGAAATTCCGTAACGAAAAAACCTCACGCTCCCCACTCCGACGGTTATTTTACTACACCAGTACCCTCTAGTGATCTAATAATTTCTGGCAGTTCCTTTTTTCTGTGTACTGCGTATTTTATTCTTATAAATATTAGTTTATAAAATTATGATCTTCACAAAAAGTGATTGTTGATAGTGGGGTTTGAACTCACGACCAGTCGATTATGAGTATATTCAGTTCCCCTGTTGCACCGCAAGGCTACAATGACTTAATTAAAGCTTGCCAAATAGTTGATACCATTCCAGTTGAACAATTTTTAAACTGGACTAGACGGTTGGAAATGACTCATGTACATGGAATTTTTTCGCTGTCAAAACAGTTTGTCACTCTTTTTTTATTTAAAATTACTTTAGGTTCAACACTTTCGTCTATTTTAAAGTTGTTATTATGCTTATATTTGAATAGTATTTGACTTTGTTTACGTAGTTATACACTTTTACGACGTTCAGCACTTATTTATTTTGTTTTTAAGCTATTGCATAGCTTGTATCGCGGGCCTTGAGCGCGGGGACCGAATCCAGAATACCGTATATCAAAGAAAGTATATAGAAAGTATATCAAAGAAAAAGAAATACTGCATAAATAAAATAAATAAATAATTATAATTGCATAAGTTGATACAAAATGCTATGCAATAGCTTTACCGCGGCAGTCCCCGAGTGCCACACGTCTTTTTTTTTTTTATATTACAATTTTCTGCCTATGACTTCGTCCACATGCATTTTTTTTAATCGACCAAGTGTGTCTCGGACTACGCACAATGAAGGGTTCCGTATTTGGGATGAATTGATCCCAAGAAAAAACTTAACATTGTACTTAAAAAACATGTTCTGCCATACAATGTATGAGAGAACCTGTTTTTTTATTTAATTTAAGTTTAATTTGAATTAAAGCAAATTCATGCTGATCGACTATTACTCGGTAACTTGTAAAGCCTACTTAGCTGTGATAGTTTTCCTTTTAACTTCATTATATTATATACTACTGCTGTGAATTTTTTCACATATCCAAATACAACCATTTTGCTGGCAGGTGGACACTTGACTCTAACAAAAATTAGCATTTTAAAGCTTAATATTACGCAAACGTATCCCTGAATCGAAAAATGGTTTTCACAAACCCGCAATATTTTTGAACGGCCTATCCAACGATCTCACACCATGAGATAGACGAGAAAATAAACATCATCCCCACTTTACGGGAGGTACCCTGAAAAAATATATTCATCAAAATTTTATTTTATTACCACTTTGTCAGCGTGATTAATACGTATACCCATGCCAAATTACAGCTTTCTAGTGCTCGGAGTCTCTCCGAGACTTCTCCGTGCGTTGGAAAGCACGTTATGCCGTTGGTCCCAGCTGTCATTCGTAGATCTTTGACAGTTGTTACGGGTCGTCGAAACCCGAAAGTCTGACAACCAGTCTTACCAAGGGGTATCGTATTACGCAGTAATTGGGTTGTGGAGGTTAAATAGACAGTCGCTCCATGTAAAATACTGGTTTCAGCTGCATCCCGTTAGACTAGAAGCCGACCCCAACATAGTTGGGAAAAAGCTAGGCAGATGATGATGATAGCCGAATACGAAAAGTGCCGAATACAGGGTGAATTCAGTATATCATACTAAAATGACCGGTAGATTAAATTATTTCAGGAACATTATGGGAATCCAATAAACCTGATTTGTTTTATTACCTCACACGCAATGTATCGTTACCGTGGCAAAACGCAGGTAGCGAACGGCAGCGCATTGAGTGAGTTCGATGAACTCTGTAACTGGGCAGAAAGTGAACAGCTGATTTCGCGCGTCGTTTGTTAGAGGATTTCAACATCCAGTGCTGGTTTTTTTATTTTAGCTGTTTTATTTACATAAATGGAGTGCTTAGTACAGAAAATGGAATTTTACATTAAAATAAAGGAATCGTAACTGAAAAAACGATAAAGAAAATGAAAAATTTCCTGAGCAAATTTCCAGTGGAATATGATTTAAAATAAGGAGCTGAATGCACCTAAAACGAAAATCGAAAACCGAAATCTAAAACGAAATTTGGTCGGACTTTTACCATCGCAAAGAGAAAAGCTGAAATGTGTCAAGTGCCCGTAAACCGGCAAAACTGCTTAGCTCATCAATTCCGATGTTTTATTATATTTTTTAGATGAAACAGTTAAAGGCTCGAGCAGACTGGCGCGATATCGCGGGCGCGTCAGGCAGCGGGACACTTGTCGCGCCCGCGATATCGCGCCAGTCTGCGCGAGCCCTAAATAGTCTCAGTCAGGATATGTCCTGACTGAGACTATTTAGGGCTCGCGCAGACTGATCCTAACACACGATACTTCACTAACGCCTTAAAAATTCTTTAACCTTTAAAACACAGGAACAATAAAACAAAATCCAGAGACAAGGACAGGAAATAAAGTTCCTTTCGAACCGAGAAAATATCGTACAGTTTATCGGGGACACAAGAAATATCACGTCCGTCCCTCCCTCGAGATACTCGTACTACAAAAAATATGGACAGTTATAAGAAAAAGTCTTACAATGAATTTTTCAGAGACCTTCGAGTTGAATCGTGACTACTGTGTTATAACATTCCGTTTCGTTCCGATTTTTGTTGGCTGTTCTATGTTTTTTTTTAAGTGAATACTACTTTAGCTAAAGCTTAAAAACTGTTCGATGCGGAGCAGTTTTTGGTGGGGGAAAAACTTATGGGTTCTCATCACCGAAATGCGCGACAAGTGTTATGTTTTCACTTCTGTCGGCAGACCGATTTATTCCATTCTAATACCAAAAACTAATACCACTGATATTTGTTTCATCAAATTTTATTGAAAAACATACCAGTGGTATTAGTTTTTGGTATTAGAACGGAATAAAACGGCAGTCCGTATAACTGCCAATTTTTTTAAGTGAAAACTTCTTTAACCGCGTTGAGCGATGTTTGGCAAGTGAAAAATTTATGTGTTCGCGTCACAGCATCACCGAAATGCGCAACATGCTCGTGACGTGTTGCGCCAGACTGTCAGTTACTCGTATTCTTAGGAATACGAGTAATTACATAAGACAGTCCCCCAAAACGCCCGCCCTTCACCACTTCCTAGTGCTTTAGCTGGAAAGAAGAAGTAGTGGAACAAACTGCCCAGCACCACATCTGTCTGTTTAGTTAGAAGAACTTGATTCTTTCTATTTCTTTGGGGACTGCCTTTAAAAGTGAAAACTAAGTAACTAAAGCATTCGGTGACGATGACGCGAGTTCCATGATTTTTGTTCACCCAAAAAGTACACATTATTATATACATAGTATATGTCGGAGACGAGTTGTATCCGGTACGCCAGCGCCATCTGTTGGCGTTCAATGGAGTTGGTGGATTCGCGCCATCTGTTGTTGACTAATCGCGACGCTAGCGCTGCCTAGCGGCGCATGACATAACGTCCGACCGGCTATAAGTGTCCGCCGCACAGTCGACAAGGGGAGTTCATCGGTGGCGGTCAAGCAGTGAAGATGTCTAGAAACTGTCGCGCGTTCGGTAGAGTTGTATCGTGTTCCAAAATTAATTACTTTGCATACCCATACAGTAATGGGTATGCAAAGTAATTAATATTGGTACACGACACAACTATATCGATCGCACAACAATTCCTTGACGTCTTCACTGCTTGACCGCCACCGATGAACTCCCCTTGTCGACTGTGCGGCGGACACTTATAGCCGGTCGGACGTTATGTCATGCGCCGCTAGGCAGCGCTAGCGTCGCGATTAGTCAACAACAGATGGCGCGAATCCACCAACTCCATTGAACGCCAACAGATGGCGCTGGCGTACCGGATACAACTCGTCTCCGACATATACTATGTATATAATAATGTGTACTTTTTGGGTGAACAAAAATCATGGAACTCGCGTCATCGTCACCGAATGCTTTAGTTACTTAGTTTTCACTTTTAAAGGCAGTCCCCAAAGAAATAGAAAGAATCAAGTTCTTCTAACTAAACAGACAGATGTGGTGCTGGGCAGTTTGTTCCACTACTTCTTCTTTCCAGCTAAAGCACTAGGAAGTGGTGAAGGGCGGGCGTTTTGGGGGACTGTCTTATGTAATTTTGATTCTCAGCTTAGATTGAGTAAATAACTTTTGAGTTTAATGCGGTTTTTCTATTGCGCCATAACCAACATTACCCAAAGTACGCCCACAGTAGCTAAAATATGGCTGATGCAAACGAGAGAAATCTACCGTTCTCCGACATACTTATATGTTTATGTGGAAAAATAAATAACGAAAACAAAGCATTTACTGTCAAATAAATCCAGGTTTTTTTTTTTTTTTTTTAAATATGGGATGTGCAGGCAGGATTTAGAGAGGGAATGGGCTCTATGGATCAGAGTTTCTCCTTAAGGTGCATAGCCGAAAAACATCTGGCTTGTTGTACTTTCGTCGACTTTGCGAAGGCCTATGACAGTGTGTGGCGGGAAGATCTGTGGTCGACACTATCCGCGTACGGTGTGGACTGGCGCTTGGTATGGTATGAGCGACTGCCTATCCGCCCTCCACAACCAAAATACTTGGTAACACGACACCCCTTGGTAAGAGTGGTAAATAGATCCAGGAGTAGGTACTAAATAAAATGGATTCCAGAAACTTCCAGAGACGAAAAGTAAGTACTTAGTAGATAAGTTTAAAAATCCACCTTACTTTTATTACGTTAACCATTCTGTCCTCGCCGGTACAAGAAAATATCGTCTGCCCAAGACAGAAGACGGTTCAGTTTTTGTTCCCTCGTGTGGTTCGCGATTCATTGGTGACTTACAAATTCATTATTTTCCTTTGAAAAAAGAAAAAACTGTTCATTATTGAAGCTTCTTGTCGACCTTTGAGGGAAGATAACTTAATAATCGAGTGAAGTCTTCAGGAGATAAAGTTGTGTTTTGGTTTTTCTTTTTGTCTATTTGCAGTAGGTTTGCTTAATAATGCAGATACATGCATGATTTATTTTGGAATTAAGAAGGTTAAAGAAAAATAGTTTATCTAATTCATGAAAACCAAAACTACGAGTGAAAAACAAACACTCCCGGACTCTTAAATTGAGCCACCTTGAATATGTTTGTTTATTGGTCTAGAATCTAGATGACTTTTTAAATGGTCCTGAATTCCTAGTCTACTTTAGAACTGCATAAAAAAAATATCTTTGACTTATAATTATTTTGATGTTTAGACCTTGATACCTTACATGGAAATGCAAGGTGTCTTTATGGTTCCGTACCCAAAGGGTAAAATGGGACCCTATTACTAAGAACCCGCTGTCCGTCTGTAACCAGGCTGTATCTCATGAACAGTGATAGTAAGACAAATGAAATTTTAAAAGATGATGTATTTCATTTGCTGCTATAACCGAAAATACTAAAAAACAAAATAAAATAAATATTTAACAGGGCTCCCATACAACAAACGTGATTTTTTTGCCGTTTTTATAGCAACTTCACAGCTCCGCCCGCGTGGATATCGGTTATCGCGTAAAAAAGTAGCCTATGTTCTTCTCCATATCCCAGGCAAATCCAAAAAAAAAATAACAATGCCAAATTCCATGATGATCGGTTCAGCGGTTTAGGCGTGAAAACGTAACACGCACGACTCTCACTTGGCCGGTTTTTTAGGACTCCGGGAGTGTATTTAAAATGAAGTTAGTCGCCCATTCCAAAGCGTAGTAGGTACCTATAGAGAAGACCGGGTAAGAAATTCCATGGATACTCTTTTAAATTAAATTGTTACAAAAATATTAGTATACATCTTTAATATTGAATTTATAACTATATGTGAGAATGATGAAAAAATTATAAAACATACACGTTAAAAGCGTCCAGAGTAGGTACTATAAAGAGAAACAAAAAAGAAAACTATTCCAGTCCCAAATGACGGCGCCCATTCACGAACATGGCGCATGGATTAGCTCTATTCCATCACTAATCTATGAATAGTTTATTGATAAAAAAACAGGCCTCTGAAGGGATTAAAGTTGCCTTTTACTTTAGAGCCCCCGTTTTAGATGAAAAAGTTTCATGTGAAGTTTCGACATATTATTATTTTGAAACTAGGTACAACTGATGTATATGCAACAGAAAAAGTAGGCAATAGATAATGCTCATTTGCGATAATGACTAATAAAAAAAGGCTCTAAATAAATATATAAGTACCTACAGGATAATCCATGGCTGTTGAGATACTGACCCGTCTGGTTCAGCATGGAAGAGGAACCTCAATGGATCATGGCTTATACAGAAGCCGTGCAATGCAAATAATGCTTACCTATTTGATATATGACTAATAAAAGTACAGATTATAAATAAATATGTAAAGGGAGATGCGTTGTGATCGGTCAATTAAAAAAAAAAATCATTTCAACAGATCATCTTGAATAGGTACGCTATGCAGTGCAAGTGTGCAACACAAAAATTCTCCTGCTTTTATGCCAATTGATTTGGATTCGCCGTAACATGTCTTTTCAAATCGAATCAAATCAAATCAAATCTTTTTATTGTGGGCATAGGTTATACAGACAGATGTTAGGTAAATTACAGATCCGTTATGTCCTGCCTAATAGGCATACAATAATAAATTATGTCAACATGCAACATATAAAAAATTTCATCGTTCATCACATTAAAGCAAATCTTACAAAATAAGAATAAGGTGTATGGTGACAGATCATAGTAGGTACTAATTATTAAGAAAATCTTGGATCGTGTAGTAAGCTTTGTCAATTAAAAAACTACGTAATTTATATTTGAACAGTGGGAGTTCCTTAGTGTTTAAAATGTCCACAGGTATTTTATTGTAAATTTTAGATGCCATTCCAAAAAAACTTGCTTTCATATTTTTCTATTAGTCAATATCTTGGTAGTCACTCCCCTTCTAGCCATAGCATCTTGCACATTATGTAGTCCATCCAACGTTTCGTTGGTGTTCCCTTACTGGCATCCACATTCATACTCAAAACTTACCTAAAGACATTTTCTTCATTTCAACGCATCATATTCCCATACCAACACAACTAATTTCCACACAACTTTTCAGTCACCGGTGGCACCCACATAACCCTTATCAAAATTACATCCCTACACGAGGTGATCTAGTTTTGTTACGTTTCGACATCAAATGGACCATCTCCTTTAAATTACAAACTAGCTATGTCTTTCTCCACAAACGAACGAACACCTAATCTGAAATTACCTTCCGCCCACTCTTTCGATTTATTTATTTATCTAGTTTTTAGTTCTATTTGTCTAGTCCGATCACGTACTGTCTCGCTGAATCCACAGAACTCATATTGGCAAGGTTTTCAAAACAAATTCACATTGTTTTCTCAATAAATATTAATGGATTTCTAGTAATCATGTTTTGTTTCGTACAATTTAGTTCGGGATTAATAATGATGCGACATATTTGTACCTACGTAATCCCATATGTCCAATAGGACCCTAATAATATTATTTTTTATAAAGAATTTACTACCAACTTAAATTATTCGTATCCTCAAATCACTATTGTCATTTTTTGACAGTTGTATGAAATGACTATAACACGGCAAATTGACGTAGTAGGGTGTCAATTGGGTCTTCCTTGTTTGACCGAAAGGAATTTGACAAACTTTCACTTCCCAAAACAAAATTCGCATAATTTCATTTGCCAAATTATTACTTAGCAAAATCTATTCACAAAAAATTGTAACGCAAACCTAATGTTTGGCAAATGAACTTTAACTTGTTTCCCAACTAGTACTTTTAACATTTTTTATTTAGTCAAATATTTCAGTTGGAATAACAGTTTTTACGCAAAATCAAATAAGCCAAATATTTAGTATCGTCAGTTTTCAATTCTAAATAGTTGAGTTCCTACCTACTAAAAACATTATCTTTTTTTCTCGTGTCTGGCAGGAGTAGGAGGACACAGTTTTAACCTAACCTAACCTTACCATTTTTTTTTTTTTAATAATTACTCTACTCTAACTACTATATTAGCTACAATAAAACTGATTAAATTTTATCATCATAATCACAATTTCAGCCAAAAGACTGCTTACTGCGGGGAATAGTCCTACCCAGGCTTCGTTTTCATCTAGTCTTCGTCACATTGACCGGTCCTACCGGAAGACTAGATGAAAAATCTCACCGTGAAAGCTTAGGTGAAGTAAGGGTCGGCTTCCAGTCGTACCAGATACAGCTGAATTACAGTATTTTCCATGAAGCGACTGCCTATCTGATCTCCACAACCCAGTACTGGTTGTCAAACAGTCAGGCTTCTGACGACCCGTAACAACTGTCAAAAATCTACAAATGACAGCCGGGACCAACGGCTTAACGTGCTTTCCGAGGCACGGAGGGGTCTTGGTATGTAAAGATGGTCACCCATCCACGGACCAACCGCGGTAAGCGTAGCTTAACCTAATCGATCGACCCGTTCGGCTGTTATTACATAGCTACAAGCCCCTCTTAGTACTAGTTAGTTATTATTTCAAAACGCATTCCAATAAATAACCAAATGTATCAGGTACAGAATCCATTTACTTTCAATCATAAAGAAATACTCGAAGAGAAACGTAACATAAAAATTTGAAATTCTTATTGGTTCGTTATAATATTCTCATTAAAATTAGCTTCTTTGTGGGTACCTTATTTGAATATTCCATTCTACGTAGTCTTGAAAGTACCTGGGTACTTGATTTGGGAGTGTTCAATACATGAGTAACTCAAATCTCGTTCTTAGGCGGGTGCGACGGTTCGTGTGATATATGGTACGGTTCCACTGTGGCGACTTGGCGGTTATTTATGAGTGAACGGGCTTAGGAGTTAGGTTTTTTGGTGAGAGCTGGGACCTGCGGTTAGACTTTCTCACTGTTACCCTAAAATTAATCTATTTTAGGTAGGCATATAAACTAATCAAACAATTAAATTGATAGTGAGTTTAACGGTTCTACCCTATGACAGGCACTCAACTTCACCCCTTTCTCGTGAACCCAATCAACCTTTCCTGAACATTAAATTCAATTAATACATGCATACACACCCTTACATACACACTGGCACACTACACCACCATTACAGGCTTTTTACAACCAGTTTTAGGGTTCCGTACCAAAATGGTAAAAAAGAACCCTTATGGTACAACTCAGCCTGTTTGTCCGTCTGTCACAGCTGTATATCTCAAGAACTACTAATGCTATCAACTTGAAATTTGTAATAGTTTTAGATGACGTTGGCCTAACTATTTTGCAAATATGAATGAATGAAATGCACGGACCCCAGCGTGGTTAAACCAGACTCGATTACTTGAATGGCCCAAAGATTCGTACTAGCCCCTGGAGCCTCATGTTTCATGGGGTTACAGTGACCATTACATATCAAGGAGTAGACCGGGGGGCACGATAATGGTAGGGAAGACGTACCCATAGGATATGGAAGGATTATTAGAGCCGTACCGGATATGCATCCATCCTATTTTGCAATTATGAAAGAAATCAAAATATATATATTATTATTATTTTTTTGAAACAGGGACTGAACCGGTTTCTTAAAAATTCGAAATGGGGCTATTAGGGCATAAAGAGTATCATAAGATAGATATTTGCACATTCTCAAATTTTTTTTTTTTTTTTAATTTTTTTTTCGGCCGCTTTCGTTTTCGAATTTTGACGAAAAATTTTGAAAGAAATATCGTTCTCCCCCGTTTATCTTCGAAGTTTGGATAGAGAAAAAACTGTAATTATTCTATGTGATAGAAGTTTATGTAAAGATTACAGGAAAAGCACAAAAATGTTCTTAAATAGCACACTTTTTCTAATATTGCAGTTTTAGGTTAGCGCCATCTCTTGACTGAAAGTGGAACATTTGGAAAATCAGTGAAAAATCCTCGGTGCGCGAAACCGACTCGCTCTTGAACGGTTTTTTTACTTATTGTTTTAGTCCTTTTTATTTCTCCCTTGTTAATCTTATTGCATAATTATTCAATAGTATTTTCCCCCGAGAGAGGGCACTGGCTAACCACCTAGCACAAGTGTCAGGGACTGCACACAATTTGTGAATTGACTTTGATTAATTGATTGAAAACTTGACCTTTTGTCACATTTGCGATAATTTCCGTTCGAGAAACTGGCCCATAAATAATAAAATACTTACAAAAATAAAATAACCTTTTATTTCTTGCTGTTTGAATATTACCAGAAAATACATGTCGCAATAATCATAATGTAACATTTCTTATTAATAATTATTACATTTAATATTTTTTAAGCAATATCTTTAAATAATAACTAACTGCTTAACAATGACATCAAAAATAAAAAGCAATGATGAAACAACATTTTATAGTTATTATAATTATTTTAACGATTTCAGTTTTAATAGCAAAAACCCCACTAGAAGGTGAAGGCCGCCTCCAGAGATCACCAACTGTCTCCATCTTCTACTGTACGCATCCAGGCCGAATTGGCCCTTAGAGAATAGACAGTCAAAAATAAAATTATAGAGGTATGAGGACCAATGTGTAAAGTTCACTCATCCTCCATAGAAAAAGTAGGATCCTTCGTGTGTGTTGTCTGGTGGGTAGCTGCCCGACGCTTAATGTCGGTGTTGTATATATCGTCTGTCTAATTATCAGAATTCGTAAGTCCATTTGAGCAAATTTTGCAGGAGCAATAAAAAACTGATAATCTAGTAAGATTTGGGAGATTTTTAAAATGGCGTTCTAATTTCATAACATAATCACAAAAAAAAAAAAAGACGTGTGGCACTCGGGGACTGCCGCGGTAAAGCTATTGCATAGCATTTTGTATCAACTTATGCAATTATAATTATTTATTTATTTTATTTATGCAGTATTTCTTTTTCTTTGATATTAATTCAAGTTACACTTTTTGAGCGTGGTGACCGATAAGAAAACAAATTTTTCTTTTATTAAATAAACAAAGAGTATATAATATTAAGAGACGGGAGTCCCATAGATAAAAATGAAAAACATCGCTTGCATGAAACGTGAGCTAATAATGAATACCAACATAACAGAAATGACACGGACTGCAGACATGACATAAAGCTGCCAACATAATAACAAGATAGGGATGTACTACTACTCACTCGTAATTTTTATCGATATGTTGCTGTAAAAAATTTCGGGTTTTAGGATCCTGACATTTTTACGGTTTCATTCTTAATAAATTAAAGGCAAAGGTCACTTAGGCCAACGGTAACTTTCGATTTGAACTAAGGTTACGTGGTAATTTTCTTATAAAAAGAAACCAGCTACGGCTGTGATTCCACGTTGGCGTAAGCGGGGTTCAGAGACAAATCCTATTGTATAGTTTAGATCTAATCCGAGGTAATGATGATAAAATAAAACAAAACTTTGGACTTAAGTTTTTTTATAATAATTAAAACACCTTTTCCTTTCTATTGATCATTCAATTGGCAATGGTTCAGCAGTTGATGTTGAAGGTACTGAAATGTAGAAAACACGTTGCTTATTAACTGACACATGAACAAGTGAATTCAAATTTAATTCTAATCTTGAATAGTTACTTGGGCTTAGTCTCATTCTTTTTATCACATTTTCATTTGAAAAAGGGTCTGTAATAGACAAAAAAGTATCTGTAATATTTACAATTGATACATTCAATACAGTTAATCAAATAGTAAAGTGAATTTAATAAGTTTAAAATAAACATAAACCTTACCCGCAATAGAACATATTTTCCTGTCTTTTGAACATTCTACTGGCAATGGTTCAGCAGTTGATGTTGAAGGTACTGCAATAAAAACAAAATGTAGTCATTCACTTCTAATTCCAAAAACAATGAAGGGTATCGTAGTTGGGATGAATTAATCCCAAGAACCGAATTAACATTGTAGTTGAAAAACATGTTTCCCCATACTTTCCAACTGCATAATAATAATGTAAGTACACACAATATTGAGTAATTTACCATGTTATTTTAAGACCATAGACTTCTTAAAGGTTTTGCTGTAATCTTTAGTATAGAACTGTACACTGTATTTTTTTTAATGTTAGGATCAGCAGTTTCGGAGATAAGGGGGTAAATGGTAAATTTTCATCTATTTTCTTTAATAATTTTCATTAAAAATGTAAAATGAAATGAAAGGACTTGTCAAGAGGATTTTTTTTAAATAATTTAAACAAAGTTCTCTTGTCAAGTCCTTTCATTTCATATGTCACATGATACATTTCGCATGTGTACCAAAATGCAACTTAATCGGTCCAGTAGATGAAGGTACATAAGGGTTCCGTTTTTTCATTCGGACGTACAGTACCCAAAAAAAAAAAACTTACTAGATGTACCAGTCCAAGAATCGCAGTAGTCGAAGTAGAAGATAACTCTGCAAAATATAATTGAACATGAGTTACTAAAGTAATCGGAAAGGGTGAGTTAGGATGAATTACGACTGGAAAATAAAGTCTTACCTGTTTGCTCACTTTTGAAAATGTGTAGTGGAAATCCAACGAACAGCTCATCTGCCATTGGTTCTGCAGTAAGTTCTACAGACGGAGTAGCATTTTTTCTTAGTTGTGTCTTCTTTTTATTGAAATCCTTTGGTAGAAAATAACTGCCACAAATATGTTCCAATTGATGTAGCTTTTCAATGGGTACATACACCAAGTCTACTTTCCCGTAACTTTAACCCATTTTTTACATCTAGCTGGAACATTTTATTACATTATTATGATTATAATAGTAGTGTATTTAAACTTATATCTTTGTTATTTTGGTTTTGCAGTATTAATAGAATAACAGAGAAAATTAAATGAAATAGGAATATTATAATAATAAAAATATCGACAGTCGATAAAAAAGTAACATGCGTCAAGCACTAGCATATTGATAGGTTACTTTGTAATTTTGTAAATTTTGGACTTTAAATCAAGTAATTTATTTTCTGTAAGAGCTTATCAATGTTTTTTAACATAACAATTGAAAATATATGCTTACCTATCTTCATTCAAAGGAAATTTGGCTATGAAGATTCGCATTTGACCATCTGACCGGCCGGATCTTATAACACATATTTCACACGTTTTGTAATGCATTGCAACTTAAATTACGTCACACGTACATACATAAATACAACAATAACTCTAATTTACGATAAATATCCACAAAACACAGAATAAAAACAAAAACAGCGCTTTGTTGACAAAGTTCTTGACAACAAACAAGACAAGAATATGGCGGCCGGTAGCTATGGCGGCTGAGTAGCGTAGTGCGATAGAGTCGAATAGATGTTAAAGCGAGACAGCGATAGCGTGAGGTTTATTCGTTACGGAATTTCTGGATTCGGTCCCCGCGCTCAAGGCCCGCGATAGAAGCTATGCAATAGCTTAAAAACAACTCAAAAATAAATAACAATGTGCACGACCTTCCACGAAGTTCGCTGACGCTTACTGAGCGCGGGAGTTAGGTCTTTTGCAAACTACAAAATGGCGTCGCGGAGTTACATATATTTCTAATTTTGAAATATTATTTTATGAAATTTTTTGCGGGAAATACGAACTACTCCATCACATGTGTTTCAAAATACTCCGTGAAACGGCGTTAAAAGTGATTTTTGTATTTTTTTGGAGATACGAATTCTAATAATTAGTCCGACGATTTATGCTAGTTGCGCAGTAAACTCTGGTTGCTGCTGGTTGCGCTCTGCAGGATTTTCATGACGTTAGATCTTTGAGCGTAGTTCGTGCATGCGCAAAAAAATTTCGACAAAATTTAATGGTTATGTACTTAGTTCAGTGAAAACTTACATTTGCTGCAGAAAAAATGTCGTTTCTCGCACTGTGGTATATTAGCCACATAAGAATGAACGCAGTTTCAGCAATATTTTAACTTTATCTGTGCTATATACAAAACTCATCTTATGCAACATAATTCAGACAAAGTCTATCTGGTGGAAACGCACCTCTACCAACGCAAAATGAATTCCAAATTTTCTGTCTCAATTTGATAACATTTCGTATTAGCATTTCACTGTGTCTGCGTTGATTTCATATGAAATTTAAATCCAAAAGACGAGTAAAATACTAGTCTTTATTTCATATGGAGAACATTATGCGATTTTCCTGTGTGGTACCTACCTAAGTTAACATTTTCCTTATCACGATGAAAATATTTGTCCTTCAAATATTTAGTTATCTACGCAGACAATATTAATTTAATACAGCTGAAGAGTTTGATTTTTTGTTTGAACGCGCTAATCTCTAGAACTACCAGTCGAATTTAAAAAAAAAAATGTTTGCTGTTCATAGCCCAATTCTTGAGGAAGGTTATAATAACATCATGCTTCGACTCTGGAGGAGCCAAACAAAAAGAAAAAAATCCTAAAGGATGCTAAGCAAAACCGAAGTAATAACACGGATAGGCAATGCGCGCAACGTGACTTAGTGGATTATTTTTGTATTGTGTATCTCACGATTTCCACGCGAACGAAATCACGAGCAAAAGCTATACCCAAAGTCTCAAATTCAGATAATGTATGTAAACAAAGGGCATAACATAGCAAAAAAATATCTTCGTAATGGTAATTCACATAAAATGGCGAAAAACGAGGTTTCATTTTCTTTTGAGTACTGTTTTTAAGAAATAATAATTAAAAAATAATCATACCGTAATTATTTTTATAAATATTCGGTTTTAAACAAAGTTATTAAAAAAAGGACATTTTCTGGTATAAAATATTTTATGATACTGGTAACAATGCAGGAGATACAAACATTTTCAATTTTTTTTACATCTTCAACAACACTAATATTACAACTCTCATTCATATTGTAAGTAGCATATCTAGCCACATTTTGGATGAAAACGGCTTTAAACTGTTTCGAGTGGAAATCGATGTTGGGAGGCCTACGTCTAGCACTGGACTTAAAAGGGCTGATTATGACGATCATATGCCGTGTCTCCGACATACTACACAAAAAATTGTTTGGCAACGGTATTTTGTTTGCATAGTTCTTATAATTAATTCACTTTAATTTTAGCGATGACTATTTACAAAAAGAAATATGATAAAATGTTTTGTACCACTGTCCTGTCATTTTGACAGTGACATTTCTTGACATTACTTTGTTTACATAAATTATCTGAATTAGAGACTTTGGGTATAGTGTCTTTAATAAAATATTTAATAAATTCAAAGAAGTAAAGCTATTTATTTTCTGAGGCAAAAAATACACCACGATCAATATTGGTAAATTACGTAAGAGTTTTTCATTAAGAAACGAGCTCCCACTTATAAGATACTGCGTTCTAACAGAGTTATACAAACTTTTCCATTTCGATTATTTTTTTATTCAATATAAGAATCATTCACGGGTTAATTGAATATTTCTCTTATATATATAGTGGTTTCATCGTGGTTCTTGAGGAAGGTTTTAGTATATAATTTGTTAAGTTTAGTAAACATTTTTGTATACATTAACGATATTTGTTGAAGGTGTCGGAAAAAAATAAGCCGTCTGGGAGCTTTCAACGCTGTCTAAACCCTTTGAGATACAACAAAGTAATGTATGGTGGAATTGTGTATCTTATATAGGTTTACAGAAAAGTCCGCGATGGTATATGTCACATATGCCATCGCGGACTACCAAAAGAACAAATAAAATAAATACCTACTAAAAGGCAATAAAATGGATATCCATTTTAATGTCTTTTAGTAGGTATTTGTTGTCTTTAGGTAGTCGGAACATAGGTACTTATCCTTTACGCGGCTCCACCCGCGTAAAGGTCGGAAATTATACTATGGGAAAGTACTACCGGGATAAAAAGTACCTATCCTATCTCCTAACCCAGTTCATGGTCTACATGGTAACAAACAGCCAGACAGAGTTATTTTTGCATTTATAATATGTTTAGTATTAGTATGGAATTATGGATTAGTAAGCTTCTCTCCAGTTTAAACTAAGAAGTGGTAAAATGTGGTTGATTTTTGGGAGCTATCTTTTGTCTCTCTTCTTCAAGGCCTGCAATGCTGATAGTATAAGTTTTCTTCCATTGCACTCCTTTCTTCTAGATCTCCTCTTTCGCATCCTTTTTTTTCCAATCGTCAGACCAGCTGGCGCTGAGCCTGGCTACTAGAGCCAGGTCTGAGTGCTGCCAGATATAAAAAAAATATATAACACTTTATAATAATCTTTATTTTTTAGGGTTCCGAACCTCAAAAGGAAAAAACGGAACCCTTATAGGATCACTCGTGTGTCTGTCTGTCTGTCTGTCCCTCTGTCACAGCCAATTTGCTCCCAATGTAATGGACCGATTAAGTTGAAATTTGGTATACATATCAATTTGAGTGACCCAGACACGGACGTGAACTGTAAATAGATGAATGTAGAATATTGGCGTCAGTTTTGGGGGGCAAACAAGAAAATTTTAAAAAAGGTTTGCAAACTGTACCGTGTGACATATCAAATGAAAGGGCTTACTATGAGGATCTCAAATATATGATTTTTATAATTTTAAAATAAATTATTTTAAAGTTATAAGTGAAAATAGACGAAAATTTACCAATGGCCGTTATCTCCGAAACTAATGAAAATAAAATTTTGAAAAAAATATTTCTATACTTATAGATTACAGGAAAATCCATAAGAAGTCTATAGTCTTAAAATAACATGGTAAATCTCTCGATATTGTGCGTACAAACTTACACTTGCAGTTGGAATTTATCCTAAGAACACACTTAACATTGTAGTTGGTAAACATAATCTCCCATACGATTATGTTTACCAACTACAATGTTAACTTTGTTCTTAGGATAAATTCTTTCCAAGTACGGAACCCTTCATTGTGCGTGGTCCGACACGCACTTGGCCGGTTTTTTTAAAGTTAGCAACTTTAGATACAAGTGTAATGGTGTCCTTACTTGCCCAGTGTAATCTGTGGGTAAGAGAATAGTTTCTCAAGAAATAAACTTTTGCATCTAAATCGCTAGCTTTTCATTGAAATATCCACTACTGGGTTTCCTCTCTAGCATCTTGTACTATGAGGGTCATCCGAATCGGCACACTTTCAAAACAAAATCCCGTGCTCATAGATGTCCACATCTGTTTACCGCCCCTTTTTACGAAGACCAATTTTTTTTTTTTTTAATGAATTTCTCAGGCTATGTTACAATGATCACAGATGTATGACCACCTCCGCTGGCTTTATACGGTCTTTCTTTTTATTTTTTTCATTTACAAATTTTTTTTTGCGAAAATCTGAAGCTGCGATGCTATTAGTTGATGAGCATAGGTAAGCGTTACTATAGCGGCCGAGCGCTGCAAGCAAGAATACTCCTTTAGGGTGGTCCGATTCAGATGTCCGTGTTAGTACCGTCCGGTCTGCGGCATAATTATGTCGCCTATTCACCTTCTACTGGCTTTGGTATCAGTGACGTATAAAAATAAATACAGTTTGTACTATCTTATTTATCTATCTATTTAGCCTGGGCAAAGGCTTCCTTTTCTCTTTTCCACACACGGCTGTCCTCTGCTATTGCGGGCCAGTCCTTTCGGTAGGAGTCAAGCTCGTCTCTCTATCTGCGTCTTGTTCTGCCACCATGTCGCATATGTATATCTATACCTATATCACTACATATTATAAAACAAAGTCCTCTGCTGCGTCTGTCTGTCTGTCTGTCTGTTCGCGATAAATTCAAAAACAACGTTTGCACCAATGGATAGCGTGGTTCTCAAGGAAGATTTTAATATATAATTTTGTAAACATTTTTCTATACATTAACGATATTTGTTGGAGGTGTTGAAAAAAAAAATTGTGGCTGGTATTTTAGTACCTATATTGTGGTTTCTTACGACTTCAAAGTCGCTTTTCGTGTCTGTGTGTGACCACATTGTTCTTCTAAACTAACTCTAAGCAACGGATCGATGTTTATACGGTTTTCACCGTCATTTATAGAATTTATTAGGTACGGAAAGTTTTTGCTAAGTAATCTTGTTGTTTTAGCAAGTTGTAAGACCATAATGAAAGAAAAATCACTTATATTGTGGTAAATCCTTTTAATGAATAACATTATATATATACACGTTTATTACCAATCATTAATCATTAATTTGTTACCCAAATGGAGGAATTCACTGGCTCCTGAAATACAGGTAGGTACTCTAACCTAGCTCTGTAGCCAGGGTCTCAGTTTTTTATAACATATTTATGACAATAAAGAATTTATTATTATTATTATTTACTTTATGTCATTTATAAACATATAACTTACAGAAACTTTACTTTAGAGAAACATAAACAAAATTAAAACATAAAAAATAAAAATAATAAAAATATAATAATTATTATTACATTACCCTGTACTGTTCAGCTCGATAGTCCAAAATATATTGCACCAGAAAACAGTAATCTGCTACTGAGAAATATTGAAATATCTTGATTTATTTTGTAATTTCTTGCAATGCGAAGCATAGGCAATTCGCTAGTATCGAATAAATGAGTCCTGAGTTTCGCATACCGCGAAAATATACGCATGCCTTACTCCTACAGCGTGACCTACAAAATAACCAACTTCAGATTATTACATAACTCAAGGGTAATCTCTACCTCGACATACACTACATTTTCTATACCACCAACAGCCTGTATTTCCATATTATTCACGCAGTGTAATCTAAAACTGAATTAATTAATTCAAATTCGTGGCAGTTTCCTATCCAAAATAATTTCGCGGTATTATAAATGTACATAATTAGTGATACAAGATTTTCTGTAATGTATCAAACTGTGTTATTTGAAAGTGTTATGTGGAGTGGAGTTAGTCATTTGTTAATTTCTTTTGTCTGGTTTCATTTTTGTGAAAATTTATTATTCAGAAAGTTTAAATTTCTCGAAAGGCTGTTGTTTTTAATATTATAAATGATAAATGATTTAATTTCTGCAAGTAGGTTTTCACAAACACTTTACACGTCAATCATATTTTAAAACTAGATGAGGTCGACATTTCGTATCTGACTACTCTGAGAAGAAAGACTGAAACAAACTCAGAGGTCACAGTCTCTTTTAAAGTCCAGACATAATCTTGGTCAAATCATGTGAAGACCATGTAGATTGGTGTCTGAAATGGTCTTTTGAAGAAAGAACCACACAGATTGAGTGGACCTGTCCATTCGGTGCACGCATTTGTCAGTAATCGTGCAGCTCAACTCAGAACATAAGGAGCTCAACGATTCGACGAACAATACCAAAGAAAGGACATTTGGGCAGGCCGCATAAATTACTCAAACTGCTATACCACGATCAGAAAAAAAAATACTGAGAAGAAAAAATAAAAATAAACAAAGACCCACATAGTCTTCACATTCACAATAATTAGAATAATAACATTATACTTCACAAGTAAATATTCGTGTCAATGTGTATAAAGCATTCACAATAAAAAAAGTTTCAATATATACAATTTGGAGCAGCTCAATCCCAAGCCTTTTTGACCTCAATATAATCTTTAATGGTATAAAAGGCTTTCTGGCACAACATAAGCAGTGATCGTATTCATCATCATCATTTCAGCCGAAAGACGTCCACTGCTGGACATAGGCCTCCCCCAAGCACCGCCACCTCGACCGGTTTTGTGCTTCCCGCATCCAGCGGATTCCTGCGGCTTTCATAAGGTCATCGGTCCACCTTTTGGGAGGCCTTCCAACGCTACCTCTTCAGGTACGCGGTCGCCACTCCAGAACCTTTCGGCTCCAACGGCCATCTGTTCTACGCGCAATGTGCCCTGCCCATTGCCACTTAAGTCTGGAAATTCTTCGAGCTATGTCGGTTACCTTGGTTCTACTGTGATCGTATTAGATATTGATAAATGTAAATCCTGATCTTCTAGACTGTATACGAGCAAATTTTTAGGCAAAATTCTCAGCTACAATTTTATTTTTTGGGCAGAACAACGCAATCACTCTCTTGGCCCAGCTGGGAATTCGAATCCGGGACCATAACAATATGATCAGGGGATCATGAGGTCCCGGTTTCGAATTCCCAGGCAGAAGCAGCCCAATGCTCTGTAACATACAATTAACAAAAAAAAAAATGTGAATAAGCCGTGTAAAAATGAAGGTATATTTTTTGAAGTGAGAATTTCTTTAGCCGCGTTGAGCTATTTTTGATAGGGTAAAACTTGTTGGTTCGCGTCAACAAAATGCGTGACATGCTCATGACGTGTCGCGCCAGACTGTCAGTTATTTCAAAGTTTAGAATTTTTACTTCTGACGGCAGTCCTTATGACTGCCTTTTTTTTAAGCATTTCCGGCTAAATTTTCAAGAAAAATAAAAATTATAATATACAGGATTTTTTTTTAACCAGTGGGTATTTTTTTATTTTTTGATGTATCAATATCAGTATTACTATCATTTCCATTATTTGTTCTATACTTTTTATATTATAAAAAAATGCAATTAATAACCTGTTTAAATACCTACATCGGTGAATTGCGCGGGCACACAGCTAATAGTTATCTACAACTGCGTCCCGCTTCACTGCACCCGCCATCGCGCGGCGTGTATCCAATAAAATAGTTTCAAAATAAACATCTTTCGTTAACGATAACTTAATATTTTTGTACTAAGACGTATCAAATTAAGAAATAGGTGGTTAATAAAACTCGTTTAAGTTTAATTTGTCAAAATTTGCGCACTGGTTAAAAACTTTTCCTGTATAACTCGAAAACTATCAAGTTAAAAGTAAGTAAGTTAGAAGTACATGGGGTATTTTCGGTTACCTCTGGATATGAAGAAAACAATTTTTTTTCCTAAACTATTTGGACCACTCTGTATATTAATCGCACCATCCACGTCACAAAAACAGTAGGTATACACAGTTGTGTGTACCTACTGTTTTATTGACGTGGATGGTAGACTATAATCTATGCACGACAATAACCATGGTTGGTTTGGAGTTCGATACCAACCATAGTTATTATCGTGCATAGAATACAGTTGTGTAACTAAAGCTATTACATATTCAGACTTGCCTGCCCAAAGTAGAAAGATAGACAGAAGGTAGGTTCTATATAACGATCGAAAACGCACGCACAATGAGCCACGCGTCTACGTACAGCGAGTGCAAGCGCACTCCCGACTGGCATTTATTTAAGAAAAAAAAAAACAAGTAGCGCAATAAGAAACAGTCATAATATCTTAAATATAACAATTTAAAACAATTATGCTACCCACTACGTTCTCCACAGATTACAATTTAAAGTATTTAAATACTAACTAGTAACACAGATACAATACGAATACAACAAACATTATCCTACAACTCATGACTGGATTTTTAAATATTATGAAAGAAAAAACAATAGAAAAAGTAATTTTGTGTGTGTCGGAGAACAGTAGTTCTCTCTCGTTTTCATCAGCCATATTTTAAACTACTGTGGGCGTACTGTAGGTAGTGTTGGTTATTGCGCAATAGAAAAACAGAATTAAACTCAAAAGTCATTTACTCAACCTGAGAACCTTAAAGTTTACATAAGACAGCCCCCCAAAACGCCCAGCCCTTCACCACTTCCAATTGCTGTAGCTGGGAAGAAGAAGTAGCAGAACAAACTCCCCAGCAGTACATCTTTCTGTTCAGTTAGAAGAACTTGATTCTATACAGTTATGGATATGCAAAGTAATAAATGTAGGTGCACGACACAACTATATCGAACGCGCAACAGTTTCTAGACGTCTTCACTTCACTGCTTGACCGCCACCGATGAACTTCACTTATCGAATGTGCGGCGATCACTTGCCGCCGGTCGAGCGTTATGTTGTAGGCTCTAACATGCACCGCTAGGCAGCGCTAGCGTCGCGATTAGTCAAGAGCCGATGCCACGAACTCCACTTACTCCAGCGAACGCCGACAGATGGCGCTAGCGTACCGGATACAACTCGTTTCCGACATGTGCGTACAATTAATGTTTTGTATAAAATCGTTTGAGATCGCCGTACGTAGGTGTTGTAGAGGCAACATGGCTGACATACTATTATCATGCAATTTCCACAAGTTAAAAAATTCGGTGCCCAGCACCCAGCTTAAGGGTCATAATTCATTCGTGTGCCTACACGAACGATTTATTAACGAAACGAAATTATTAACGAACGATCCCGTGTCCGAGTCAAATTGTGTTTGTCAAACAATTTATGGTAGTAAAAATTTATTTTTTTACATGTCACCGAATGAGTGTGAATGACATGAATACGAGACAGATATTTAACTTATATCCATACATCTATACACATAAATAAAACTGAAATGTCTGTATGTAAGGTCAAAATATTAAAGCATAATATGAAATTATGTACGGTACTTACAACAAAAAAGCTTCTTTTTTTTTGTCTTTTTATCTGTCTGTTTGTTCCGTGTATCTCCGAAACGGCTGAACAGATTTTAACAGGACTTTCACTGGCAGATAGCTGATGCTATGAGCAATAGTTTAGGCTATTTTTATTTTAGAAAAAGCAACGCGCCCGCTGGCAACAGCTACTGTTTGTAATGTCAAAATAACAGTTTTTTACTAAATGCTTATGAAAATTTATACAGTTCTTACATTTTTTTATAATCTGTCATTCTGTTTCTTTCGGCTAATCTCCGAAACGGCTTGACCGATTTTGACGCGATTTGCACTGACAGATAACTGATGTTAAAAGGAGTAACTTGTTTTAGCAAAAGTAACGTGGGCGAAGCCGCAGACAGCAGCTAGTACAGTAATAAGACTCGTATCCCTACGACTTGTTGTATGGAATGGTCCTTCTGCACCTATATATTTCGTCCTCACCTGACTATACTGCCTGATAACTGCCTGTAATTAACACTTAGTACTACGCGCAGCATCTAATAACTGACGAGACTATTAACTTGAGCTCGCGTCTGCTGAATGGAATAGTTGATTTTGTAGTGTTAAACGGGCTTTGATTTAGACAGATTGATTAATTACATCGAACTTAGTTATCAATGTTAAGGTAAGCAGAGGGATATACCGGATGACATTTTTTACCGTCTCGTAAAAATTTGGGTATACTAGGTGAATGGAGTAGAAGCCTATGGCATAGTTTTTATTATTTTTCTTTAACCTAGAAAGAAATTGATCTATGGATAAATACCACACATTTGAAGTAAACTTATCATACTATAACAATAAACACAGAAATTTAACAAAAAACATAATTCAATAAATAAATACGATAAATAATATTTAAATTTAAATCATACGCACCCAAATTTCAATATTTTTATCTTTTATTTTAGTTTTACTTCTGAAAAAAAAAAAAAAAAAATTGCTGTGCCATAGGCTTCTACTCCGTTCACCTAGTATACCCAATTTTTTTCGAGACGGTAAAAAAAGTCATCCGGTATACATACAACTCCACGTCCTTGGTAGCAATTAGACTTTTACACCACCTTATCTCATAGGGTTAGCGGTTTTCGTTGTTCAAGAACAACTGCTGACTGATAACTGGTTTTGAGTATATGATACTACACTCACATTCACCAGTTGTATTCTACAGTCATGTGGGGCAATTTTATAGCCATTATCCTGGCTCTATATCTTGGCTCGTTGCTGCTACTAAGAATTTTCTTGAAATAAATCTCAATTTCGTTTTACCCGATTTTGGAATCGTTCCTAGACGCTCACCCAAATCAGTCGAAGTTGCGATCACTACACAAACGAGACAGTGAGCTGTCTATTTCTAATGAATAAGATACAAGAAGCTAAAACCTCAAAGAACCAAAGACTTCCATAATCGCAAATAAATAATCAAATCTGTATTTTGTATTTTTTAAACAGACAATATTAACACCGGCAATAAATGTGGTAATTTCTAAGAACCATCTTTTCAAGAAGACAAATTGCAAACTGGCTCAAAATCCACAGTAGCTATCTCAAAGTCTATTATTATAGAATATCGACGTCACCAGCCAAATCAACAAAGGTACTCCTAACGATATTCCCAGAATAACACTCTGACATATTCTATCACAGTATTCACTAGGGCACAAATACGTAGAAGAGAAAATGCAAACTGAAACCAAGGACGTTTTAGACGAAAATCAATTCGATTCAGTGCGTACCTCCCGTAGTTTGGACATTGATAAACGATTACCTACGAATACATGCTGGAATGAAAAACGGACGTCATTAATTTGGAACATAATTCTTCACTTATTTCCTCAATGTATTGTTGTACCTTTGCCACGCGTTTTAATTGTAGCACAAGACATGAAATGAAATCGTTTCTTCTGTAAATATAATATCGGAATCACTTTGACACATATAAAAAAAAAAATAAGCTAGATGGAGTCGTCATTTCCTATCTGTCTATCCCTGAGAAGTAATGGCGAAACAAATTCAGGGTCCAAAGTCTCTTTTAAAGTCCAGCCAAAATCTTGGTCAGATCATGTGAGGGCCATGTAGATCCATGCCTGAAATGGTCTTCTGAGGAAAGAACCACACAAATTAGAGTGGACCTATCCAGTCAGTGCAAGCATTTGTCAGTAATCGTGTGGCTCAACTCAGGTCTTAATATACAACTCGACGAACAATACCAAAGAAAGGAAATTTGGGTACTCGTACGCCGTATATAGTACCTACTCAAAATGCCAGACAAAATCCATACTAATATTATAAATGTGAAAGTAACTCTGTCTGTCTGTCTGTCTGTATGTTACGTTTTCACGCCTAAACCACTGAACCGATCGTCATGAAATTTGGCAGAGATATAGCCTGGGATATGGAGAAGGACATAGGCTACTTTTTTACGCAATAACCGACATCCACGCGGTCGGAGCAGCGGGCAAAAGCTAGCGAAAAATAAAAAAAGAAAGTCTACAAACAAACAAACGACCCACATAGTGCTCACATCCACAATAATTAAAGTATAAAAGTAATACTTTTTAAAGTAAATACTCATTTAATTTTGTGTCTGGTGGGCAACTACCCGACGGTTGTTTTCGGGATGTTGTTTATATGCTAGTCGCGCGGTAAACTCTGATTGCGCGATGCAGGATTTATGACGTCAGGTCTTTGATGCGTAGTTCGCATATGGCGTTGTAGATACCGCCACATCACACCCTTCCGGAGACCGAAGGTCGATAGTAGACTGAGTCAGTGCATATTATGATGCTTGCTATGGCCAGTTGTGGTTCCAGTATATCGGAACCGAGTGCCACATAGTTCACGGTGAGTCGGAAATGTCTGCGGAGTTTCCCCAGTAAGTCGAGTCGGCGCTGCTTTATGCCCCAGTGCATCGGATGTGGTATAACGCCGGGTTGAGGCTGCCTACTGGCGTCAACCAGGAGAGGTATTAAGGGCTCTTCTTGTTGACCGGCCGAAAGTACAGTGTGCTGTGCCAAGATTGCTGATGAGGCTGATGGTGATGACCAGGTATGCGCGTTCGCTGCATGCTTGTGGTCACGATATCCGTTGAAGCCGTGGGTGCTGGCTGGCTGTGTGACTTGCCTCTCGAAAGCTTGAGGAAGTGATGTATGATGTCACGCTGAAGTAGTTGCACGAATGCTGCGCTGACGTTCAATTATCGGGGTCCCCAGTATAGAGGTATGAGGAACAGGGTATAAAGTTCACTCATACTCTATGGAAAAGGGAGGATCCTCTAACCAGACGGGTGTCGTGTCTGGTGGGCAACTGCCCGATGGTTATTGTCGGGATGTTGTATATATTGCACGGTAAACTCTGGTTGCGAGATGCAGGACTTGATGCAAATATAACAATGTAAAATACATTGTTATACCATTATGTAATACATATGGAATGCAATAAAGTACTGAGTATTGAGTACTTATGGACTGTTTGGGCTAAATCCAGTTATCTTTGAGCAGATCTGTCTGTAGATTTCCACTGTTCCCATTATACCCACGAGAACAGAACAATCGGGACAGCTAAGCACCATAATCATGATGTATGCAAATGTAGTTTCATGTAGTGCTGTGCCACTAATCGTAATTCAGGTGTTTATTACGGAGGCACCATTAGTGAGTATAAGCGTGAATATATGACGGGAATGTACCAGGTTATCTTAATAGAAAAGGTAATAGATACTCTGTATCCGATAATTTTAGATTTTATTCATTGTAGAGAAAATATTTAGATTTTTTTTACTATCTTTTTTAGGGTTCTGTATCTCAAAAGGAAAAGACGGAACCATTATAGGATCACTCGTGTGTCTGTCTGTCTGTCCGTCCGTCTGTCACAGCCCATTTGTTCTGAATCTACTGGGCCGATTAAGTTGAAATTTGGTACTGATATGAACTTCTGTTACCCAAACACGGGTATGTAACGTAAATAAATGAATTTTGAATATAGGGTCTCATTAGAGGGGAAATAATAAAATTTAAAAAAATTGTTTTGCAAACTGTACCGTGTAACAAACCAAATGACAAAGCTTATTTATTGTAAGGACTTCAGATATATATTTTTTTATAATTATAAAATATATCCTTTTAAAGTTATTTAAGAAAATAATATGTACAAGTATATAAAAAAGTGAGGGAAAAGAATCAAAGGGCATCAAAAAATTCGTCCGCATTGCTGTCAACAGGAAAAGTGCCCAAAAGAATCAACATTGCCATACAACGTGGTAATGCTGCCAGGCATTGCCACGTTGTATGGCAATGCTGATTCTTTGGGCAAGAAATAGGCCAGCCCTCTTAAAGAAAATATATGAAAATTAACCATTCCCCCACCTTATCTCCGAAACTACTGAGCCTAAAATTAAAAAAAAAATACAGAAAATTGTTCTTTACATATAAATTACAGGAAAACCTATCAAAAGTCAATGGTCTTAAAATAAGTTGGTAAATCTCCCAATATTGTGCATACAAACTTATATTTGCAGTTGGAATGTATGGAAGAACTTGTTTTTTAACTATAATGGGGTCATTCTCAGGACACTCATTATTTGGTTGACTTCGGTGGCAATTTTTTTTTACATTTAGGCATAACTAACATGAAATATCAAATCTAGAGTACTACTAATATGATTAAAATTAACTCTAGATTTGATATTTCATGTTAGTTATGCCTAAATGTAAAAAAAAACTGCCACCGAAGTCAATCAAATAATGAGTGTCCTGAGAATGACCCAATGTTAAGTTTATTCTTAGGAGAAATTCACTCCAACTCATTGTGTATGGTGCGACACTTACTTGGCCGGTTTTTATATTTGGATTCTTTTCTTTTTTATTTTGTGAATGTGTCATCATAAGTCATAAAAGGTTTATATCAAATAAAATATTTGAATATTCAAAATATTCAAATATTTCATTTGATCCCAAACATGGGATAATGAAGCTTTGATCTTTTTTATTCAACGCATTGATGACCATTATACTTAAAGAGACCCGTCGGGCCTCGGAAAGCACGTTATGCCATTGGTCCCGGCTGTCATTCGTAAATCTTTGAAAGTCGGTTACGGGTGAAGAATCCCAAAAGTCTGACAACCAGTCTTACCAAGGGATATCGTGTCACCCAGTATCTGGGTTGTGGAGGTCAGATAGGCAGTCACTCCATCTAAAGTACTGGTAATCAGCTGTATCCAATTAGACTGGAAGCCGACCCCAACATAGGAAAAGACATGCAGATTGATTGTGATTAAACGAAACTGTCAAATTTCTCCAAACGTTTTTAAACTTTAATGTGTTGGTAATTAAGTTCAAAATCGAACGAGAAAATCTGACAGTTTGTGGTAACTTGCTGTGCTGGCGGGAAAAACAACATAAGTTTACAGTAAATTTTAACCGACTTTCCAAAAATGAGGAGGATTAAAAAAAAATGGGACCTATCTGTAAATCTATAATTAATAGACTTACAGATTGGTCCCATTTTTATCAGAATCAAGTTTTGATGTTGGGATCCATGAGGAATTGAGGGAACTCTTCAAATATTATAGGCATACATATAGCGATGTTTGTATTTTCATCAACAACTCAAGCATTTGCATTCAGAAAGTATCATTTGATTGAGTGGAACTGATGAAGAAGACCACAAATAACCACCGGAACTCCTCATTGATTAGTATTTCACGGGTGGCTATAAGATATCTCGATTAACATAGTTAAGCGACTATGAAGCAAATTTAAATAAATAATTCTGATGAAAATGGTACCATTGAACGGATCTGAAGATGAAGCCGGAAGGTATGCACCTGAACTCCGTAATAAAACAATGTATCCTAGCCGTGTTTGGGCTTATTTGAATTGTCATGAGATGCACTCGGGCTATAAGTGGTTATTAACTGATTTTTATTAACTCTGCTTAGGTAGTTTTTGAGTTAACTTTGATAATACGTATTTAATCCACTTCGTATATCTTGTGTCACTATTGTTTGTGCGGTGTAGCAAGTAGTGGTAATCGAATTATTGTGGGATAGGTACATACCATAACCAAAAAGTGAAAAATAAAAAAAAATATAAAAAAAAACAACAGACTTCATAAAAAAAAACACTTAAAAGTGAAGTCGGTTGTTTTTTTGTTAAAAAGTTTTTTCCACAACATAGTTCTAACAAAATAACAATCCTTGAAGAAATAAAATGAAATAACTTCATAAAATTGTATTTAAGTCATGGCAAAGTCATGTTGAATTTTTCGCTTCGTTGGTCCGAAGAATTGCTGTCGGATCTTGTCATTTTATTTATACCTGGACAAACTAAAGACTGATTAATTATTTTGTAAACAGAGCTTGGGACGCAAAGAATAAAGGTACAGAAGGCTGGCTTATGACGGCATACAACGAGCAAAAGCAGGCGCACACACAATTAGGCCGTCAACGCACTACCGGCTAGCCGCAATGCGGCGCGCCGTTGCGGCTGACCGCAAGTCTATATATAAAAATAAATAAAATTGAAGTGTCTGTTTGTAATGTCAAAATAATAGCTTTTTGCTAAATGCATATGAAACTACATGTACGGTACATATAATAATTTAAATTTTTGTTTTTCTGTCTTTTTGTCGGTCTATTTGGTCCGGCTAATCTCTGAAACTGCTCCCGGTTTTGACAGAACTTTCACTGGCAGATAGCTAATGTTATAAGGACTAAGTTAGGCTACTTTTATTTTAGAAACAGCCACGCAGGCAAAGCCGCGGGCAGCGGTTAGATTTATATGAAATCGTATAATTCCAATACACTGACTTGCGGCTGGCCGTCAACCGTTCCGGTTGGCTTGGAGCTGCGGCATACCGTGCCGGTTGAATATTGCGGTGTGCCGCATATGCTGCGCGGGGCACTTCTGCTTCCAGCCATTGTTCCACAGAATCACGCGCACGTGTCTCTTCATGGATTTCGTTACAGAGAAGTTAATTTTAGAAGTTAAAGAACGTCCTGCTATATGAAAAAGCAAATGAGCTGATTTTGCACACAGAAATAAAAAAGCAATATTTCAAGAAGCACTGACTTTTGCGGCGGACCGCAATTGAACCTAGCAGAACGACACAGCTAACCGGAGTACGGCATAACGTTGCGGTAGACCGCAAGACAAATGGTCTGCCGCCCCGCTGTGCGGCTAGCCGGTAGTGCGTTGGAAGCCATAGGGCCGTAAGATCAAAAGCAGTTTAAACTATTGATATCGGAATCTACGATAAAATATAATCGATGGTTTAATCCACTGTCCTAAGATGTAATGGTAAATATGAACAGATTAGTTAAACATCGATTAGTCTTTTACACATTCTCTATTTTATTCGAAGTTTGTTCATCTGTTCATTAAAATAATAGCAACAAATAGATCCAATTGTCCATTTTATTATTATTCATATCTTCATGTGATATTTCTTTTCATCGAAAATTATTTTACAGTTCTAATAACATCCCATTGATTCCAATGATTGTATCTTGTTCTAATGACATACGGTCTATTATAATAACTATTTATATCGTTCAACTCGTGTATTATTGCGATATCTGAATCCGAATCACTGTTATAATGTTCCATTTTAATAACCACAAAACAAAGCTTCAATTAATGGATACGTAGAAATGTTTGAAGCAGGCAGGTAGAAAGGTTTGTAGCTATTTTGAAGGATCGTCAAGTCAAATTATGCCATCTGGTCAGTTCACGGTCAGTTTAATCCACACAAAGCAACTGTCCCTTTGGGTTAGTTTAAACTAATAGATGGTTTAAACTGCCAATAATCGATTAACTACCATTAATCTTATGAAATAATCGATGCCCAGAGATTATACTCTCTTCCGTGGTTTAAACTACGATTGATCTTACAGTCCAACGGCCCTTAGACGCGCTCGTACGGCGATCTCAATAAAATGCCAGTTGCGAGTGCGCTTCCACTCATTATGTACGTGAAGCATGTCTATGGGTATGACAATTTTTGCTCGTTGTATCAAACCGGCCTTCTGTTCCTATCTATTTTGTGATTGGTAGCTGTTAACTGCGGACGTTTCATCGCCTCCGGTTTTCCGGAGCGTTTTTAATCAGCTTCATGCCTTTGAGCAGAGCTCCCTAATTGCAGTGTTGGAGAGATTTTTTGTGTATATCTAATTGGCTCTGGTTTTAAATGTCCATTTGTGGATTGTAGTGTTTTAAGTTGACGCTTTCTTTTGTTTTTCTTTCGGATTTTATTGTTGTAAATACTGATTGTATTCTTTGCTTCTTTCATCTTGGTAGTGGTATCGGTTTTAATTGTATTTTTAGCAGATTTAAAGTGCAGTTACAAATAGGTACTAACATTTTCGATTACTTTTATATAAACCTTCCTTTTCCTATAGTAGGATTTTCGTTACTTAAATGTATCTATTACATATCTGTATCTATATTAGATACAGATATAAATATACAGCCTTATCGCTTTCTGCGATCTCTTCCAGGCAACCTTGGAATAGATTGCCATAAAATGGGGTTGTCGGTGGTGCAAATAATTAGTATATAGATACAATATACTATAATAGGTACACAGATATATACAAAATATGTTTTTTTTTTATCTAGGGCATCTCAGAATGTAACCACTAAGGTTCCGACTCTTTAACCGGACTTTCCTGTGGCTGCCTAATGAAACTTAATGCCTCCAGCCAGGGCGTAAAAACTATAAACTAAATTACTGCTGCTCGCTAAGGGCACCCCCTGTGGGTTACGAACCTCGGCTTAGGGCAGCTGAGTCGGAGGGAGGGTGGCAAGGGACCGACGGTGGCTGGATAAAATCAGTGTTTTGATTATTATCGTGGGGAGTTTGGATTACATGCTGCTCAGCCAAAACGCGTGCTGGCGCTTCACTTACAGTCAAGGGTCGGGGAGGACTATTCGTTAGTCGGGGATTTCGCGGCGGGGCCTCGGCGGCGAGGTCGGAATGACGACATAATATGCTAAATAATAGATATATAAATACATACTAAATAGAAGCAACGAAGATCGTATTATATGAAACGGTTATTAAATAAGTAACGAAAACTTTATTTACAAATAAACATAGTAAATATTCTGTTCACAGGCTTTTACTTATTTCCTACGAAGGTAAACATATAGCCATGGATAGCATAGATAGCTTTATTTTTTTCACAGCGGTAAATAAACAACTTAAGGCGAGGTGATCCGACAGAGACTGCGATTACTAGTTTTTAGAATCCATGGGAAACCTAAAAAACAGTGTTATAAAATTCTGAAAAAAATATATGTGTTATTTAAGGATCTGGCGGAGACGCAATCGCTTTTAATAACACCATTAGATTAACTTTTCTCGATAGAAAAAAATCACAAAGTTACCCCTTTTCGCTAACGTACTCGTCGAGCAGGACGTGCGGGCGGCGCCCCGCGGATTGCCCCGCACCTCACCCCCTCAAATCTGCTCGAGCGTGGAATCATACGGCCTTAATTTTAGTATGCCAAACACAACCTTCCAGCTCTGCACATTCGCGTAATTTCTTCTTCTTTCTTGGACCATACCTGTATAATAAGCTAAATAATATGCTTAATATTTATCCTCTAACTAAATTTAAATGTAAAATTTCAATCACTACCTATTTAAAAACTTTAGACTATCAGGAAACCGAGAATTTGTTGATCCCCCTCAGATAGACTTCTATATACCAATTTACACATCCCCTCTGCTGTTCCTATATACCATCAACCATACTCTCAACTCAGATACCCTCTTACATACACTTTCTTCAGCTATTCACACACACTCTGGTATTTCCTAAAACTTTTTATTTTTTGTTAATAAAAAAAATTTTGCTTGTTTATTATCTTGCATTATTAATACATATGTCGTCTAACCATATAACAGGCAACTAGCCGCGGAAGGGCCCTGGAGACCTGTAATACAGGTTTTTATAAACCTACCTCAGGCTCCAGTCTCTCACAAAGTTAGATCCTTGTTCGTGTACTACTGACAAAGTTTAGCTTTAAGTTCATAACTTGTGTGGAGAAAATAAACGTTTTATATTATTTAGTCTTTTCAAATATATTTTTACCAAGTCTGTTTTGCCAAGCCGAGCATTGCTAGATTGCAATTTGACACGGGTCAAAACTGCTTACCTCTCGTATCAAAGCGAGCGTGCAAAACCGAAAAAAAAGCAAGCGAAATAAAAGTGAAACGCAATCACAACGCACAGCGTTGAAAAAATGGCTTCCATCCAGTCCGGATCATACAATCTATTCCGAACTATTGCACTGTGAAATCAAACTCATCACATGGGAACAAAAGCTAGTTGCACCCGACCCTCAATTTTTCTTTCATTAGCCTGCTTAGATATGAAAGTGGTTTTTTTAATCCCACTGAAGCGAAAAACTTTTTGCCCAAAAGGACTACAATGTTAGTATTTGGACCAATAAAATTAAAAATGCCGCATTGGATCTCACCAGACTCTTTTGACCAGGGACCGTACAACCCCGCTTGAGAGTTAAGGTGCGCTCGAGCCGACTCGAGTGGTTGCCTCGAGCATTTGGTAGGTATTTAACTTTTTGACCGACACAGTCATGTATAGATGACAAACCAAAATGTGCCCAGCACGCCACGGTCACGACTACATGACAGACTTTTATACGTGAATCTGTAAATAAAACACATAAAACAACATTGTATTTTTTTTTTTTTTTCTTTGTTAATTATGTTCCTTGACTCATCCGAATTTATATTAGTTGAACTTATTTCTTTGTATTTCATCTATATTAACCTATGATGACAAAAACTCGAAAGGATGAATTCGTATCTTTGCACCGAGGGCACTTTTTTGCTTTTTTGACGTGGCGGTCAAAAGATTAAACATAGTAATTATTTTAATCTTTGTATCAAGACAAACTCAGTGAATTGTGCAACAAACAATCTTATTACCTTTTCATTTATATAAAAAATAAGAAAATAAACGTCTATACATTGACTAACGTGACTAAACATTACAAAAAGGGGTAAGTTTGCAATTTTTTTCTCTCCAGCAAAGTTGATCTAATCTCGTTATTAAAAGAGATTGCATGTCCGCCAGATCCTTAAATAAGATTTAAAAAAAAAAACAGAACTTATGACACTATTTTTTATGTTTCCCATGGATTCAAACAACTAGTAATCAGCGCGGTTTCTGTCGGATCATACCGCCTTAACTCGTTTAAGAGGTTAGCCGTTCCTTCAGTCGCCCTCTGCATTATGCATTTTTTAACCATACGTTCCCATAATTTTATAATCCCAAAATGTGATATTCCCAAGATATGATATTCTTAAAATATCTTGTACTTTCTTAAAAAATTATAACCACATGAAGTGTAAAACCAATTATAACGAAACTACTTTGAATGGGTTACCATTTTTATTCTAGTACCCGTTTGAACGGCTAACCCATTGTCTTTTGATAAAATAAATGATATTTAAATTCTGTAAATTGGTTGTAAAAAATACTTTATCAACTCCAAAGAAATAAAAAGATTTTAAAGCTAGACTAGTTTAGTGTTTTCTTATCGATTTCTTGACAAGAAACAAGAAACACCGACAAGAAACACCGAAACAAACGCAGATGTTTAAAGGCAGTCTTAACTCAGGTCGGTACAGTGTACACAGCCTGAGCCTTCTCGTTTCTCGAGCCAACACTTCAAACAATTGCAGGAAAAAAGCCGATTGCAAGTTCTGCAATATATTACTTTCACGCCACTCACGCGTTCTAATCGTTTCGCTTGTTTATTCTTTTGTGATACAACTGTGCAAGGTTGGAGTTGACAGCGAGTAATTTATATCCTTTCAGATTTCAAAGGGGTTGTTTTGTTTCTTGCAATTCGTCAGCCTCAATGTGAAGGAATGGAACGACTAGGGTAAGTTTGCATTGCTATTGCTTGGAGCACGTAGGTATTGACATATTCATCATCTGTTAGATAAGTTTCTAGCGTTCTAGGATATCTTTTAAGTTTGATTCTTCTTCTTCTAGATCATCATCAATATTATATCGTCGGAGTAGGTGGAGAACTAAATAACTACGATTTACGTCAAAATGACTTTTTACCATTTTCGTTACACCCCAACTAAGTTGCATATTTTCGCCTGACAACCATTTTCATATTCATGTCCTGTTCAAAAATATAGGATTTTTATGTTCCAAATGGAACAATAGATATATCCAAAACTATCACTAAATCGTAGAAGAAAAAGTAAATAACTCAATAAATAAATCCATACATATGTATCGGCTTTATGATAAGTTGAGTATTGCAAGAGCTATATAAAATAAGTCGTCTAAGTTTTCTGCGACTCTAAATGTTAAATTAAATAACCATAAGTCGCAATTTTCTCCAAACTAGAAAATTTGAATTATTCAGTTCTCCACCTACGCCGACTGTCCGATGTCACACACGGTGCCGCGGGAGATGTACGCAGGGTGCGGGAGACGGACGGTGGGGCGGCGCAAACCAATCGGCGCCGACCGACGCCAGCGTTCGTCACTTCAAAAAATCTCACTAGCGAACGGTCATGTTCGCTCCGATTTAAAATATTATAAAGTATTGCTTTTACAATATACCTATCTAAATTATACAGTCCACTCGTCTTTTTATTACATTCAACCCAGAATATACCTCAAACACCGACGATATTGCTCCTTTTTAAGTAGATATAATAATATCCTCTGTTTCAAAGACTTTTCTCTTTTAAGCTCTCTCTCACTTGCAGTACTAGTTTTAATCTCAAAATAAACCGCGGGGTAATTGCGTCTAACAGTAGCAGTGGGTTTAATTTTGACAGTTCAACAACATTCATTGCGTTATTTACGTTGTTGAGTAGACAAATTTTTCAAAAATATAAAGCAGTGGATTAGTAATATTCTTCAAAAACATTCAGATTGTGACTGATAGTGTGTTACTCAATTCGAGTGCAGGGCTTTATAACTATGTGTTTGCACCAGAAAACATTCAACATGTAGATGTTTCAAAACATATCACAAGAAACAAATCTCATAACTGGTTTTATTGAATTTGCGTTCACGGCGTACAAGGTGCGCGGCAACTACGCGCGGCATTCGCAAACACAAATTAGCCGCGCGACTAGTTTAGACCTACTGCGCGGCAGTGCTGCGCGGCATGTCCGAGACATGCCGCGCTCTTTATTTCGTATTCAAAACACAATGAAAGCGGCCGCGTCTGTTTTAGCTCCCTAGTATCCCATAATGGACTATGCCATATATTTCAATACAACGAATTGCTGTTTCGTTATCCATTTTACTTGATAAACAAGTCCGTCAACACATAACCGCTGGCGAACTAACACTACACCGTTCGCGGCGTTCGCTGTGCGCGGCAGGTAGCTCGCGGCTGCCGCGCGTGACAGTCGTCCAATCATAGCGCGCCAAGCCGCGCGCGGCAGCTGCGGACGATTGATGCTTTATGTTTGGTCACACCTTAAGACATACATACCTCAAGAATTGCTGTTAGCTGCGTTTGCACTGTCTAGAAACGTATTCAAAAGACATGTTTTTTTATACAGATCTGTCATATTTGCGCTCACATTGTTGTTTTTTTATGTCTCGCAACTGGCCTCTTGCTTGTTTTTCGTGTTTTCAAACTACGACAGAAACATCGAATCTTGTAGTGGACAACAAGTTACAAGATTAATACAGAAACATTTTGATAATTAAATTGGTTTGTTAAACATCAAGAGATATGAATCGTGAAACAAGTTTTAGATCAACAATTTACGTGACAATGCGAACGCGAGTCGATACATTGATAGAAAAGAATGTCTTGCTAGTCCGAACGCACAGTAAGGCCTTATCCAACTTGATAAGGTGATGCAAGGCAGTACCAGGCAACGGAGACCTGATACACCAAAATAATACAAGTGTGGACAATGCCTAAAGAGACACACAAGTGACGTGAAAGAAATGACGCTCTTCAAAGCCGAACTTCTTAAACTCAACGCACCATAATAAATCTGTACCTATGTTCGGTCACTGTACTAACCAATCTTGATGGAAAAATTCCATACTATTCCTCGTATTACAAGGTAGCCTATGGTGGGTGAACAGACGGGGAAAATCAAAACACAAAAAGTCATTGACTTGCACCTCACATAGGTTGCCGACACTTTATTCCTTATCGCACAAAGCTGGGATTAAGGGGAATTCCTTTAGAGGAATACTGTGTCCGAGGTGCTTTTGATTTAGATGCCAGAAAAAATGTAGGTAAGTACGCGAATTTCGCATCCAGATTTTTTTCTTCTCAGTTTTATTTTTTGCGCTATCAAGTAAAATATTAAATAATAGTTTGCAGAGGTTTTTTTAATTGCTTCTTTTTTATAGTTATAAATATTCTATGTATAAAATCATAAAACATTTATAATATAGTAAAAAAAAAACGCAAATATACCACACATTAGTAAAATCGCTAATTTTATTACAATCTCATCATCATTTCAGACGTAAGACGTCCACTGGTGGACATAGGCCTCCCCCAAGCACCGCCACTTCAACCGGTTCTGTGCTTTCCGCATCCAGCGGATTCCTGCGGCTTTCACAAGGTCATCAGTCTACCTTGTGGGAGGCCTTCCAACGCTACGTCTTCTGGTACGCAGTTGCTACTCCAGAACCTTTCGGCCCCATCGGCCATCTGTTCTGCGAGGAATGTGCCCTGCCCACTGCCACTTAAGTTTCGCAATTCTTCGGGCTATGCCGGTTACCTTGGTTCTCCTGCAGATTACTTCATTTCGGATTCGATCACGAAGGGAAACTTCAAGTATAGCCCTCACCATTGCCCTTTGGGTGACTTTTAGCCTTCTAATAAGGCCCATTTTGAGTGACCACGTTTCAGTGCCATAGGTCATTACTGGTAACACGCACTGGTCAAAGACTTTCGTCTTGAGACAATGCGGTATGTGGGACAAGAAGATATTGCGTAGCTTCGGATTCAGCTACTGACCTCTTTCTCGAAACTGGACCTACCTAATTGGACAGTTGGTCCTAGGTAAACATACTCGTCCACAACTTCGAGTGTAGCGTCTCCGATCTTCATGAGTGTGGGTGGACGGACAGGGCATGCTAAATACAACAAATTAAAATACCAATTTTTCACAGCCTGTTTTAATTACTAAAACAAACTTCTGCAGTCATTGTTATTCTGAATACATTCAAAATAGTACTTCAGGCAACGGCTTTAACAAGCCTTTAAAAATACATTTTATGAAACAAATTAACGTCGTACCCAATTTTTCGCTTCTGAATGGTCTTGGTTTATTAAGCTTCTTTGTTTAAAGACAAAAGGTTTTTCACAAAAAAAACTGAGGTATTTTTTTACTTGGTGAACAAATTACTACGCAGTTGATGTTGTATTCATTTAATTGTAGTGTTATGTATGATCTAAAGGTATAACCGCTGCAGTGGTGAAAATGGACGATCTTTGTAATAGACAGTAGTGGGGTAATTGCGTAACACACAAATGGCAATGCCTTTCATTTTGTCAATTCAACAACATTCATTACGTCATTTACGTTATCGAGCAGAAGATTTTTTTACTGACTTAAAAAAAAGTAGGAAGTTACGTATCCGATGATTTTTTTTTTTCTTGATGGTTTTGTAGCTACGTCGATTTCTGATTTATAACCAGAGATTAGAATAGGTAGAGTTAATTTACCTAAACTTTGAGGAAGGAAGTAATATATAGGGGATAATACCTCCACTAAAATCCTTGAATAATTATAATAACTTTTAAATCCCGCGATTTAAATACCACTAATTATTTATTGGACTTTATTTATAGTTACAAATTATTGATTTGAAAAATCATATAAAATTTTTTTAGGGTTCCGTATTAACTATTAAATTATAGAGTTTTTTTTTAGCAATTTTATTACGTAAGCCTAAAAATTGCAGTTATTTTCATAACAAATAGTGTAGAGTCAACCCAATCATCTCTTCCCCTTGAATTTGTATATATATATATATATATATATAATATGTAGGTATTTATACGTTATAGTAATATGTATGTATGTCTATTATAAGATTACAACATATTTATGTACTTGTGTATCTATTTTATTTGTTATCTTTTTAATATTTCTATTATTATTATTATCTCCTCTCCTCTCTATTAATTAGAGCACCTGCCATCTTATCTCTTCACTACACTTGGTTGACTGGTAGAGAATGCCTATGGCATTAAGTCCGCCTTTGTACCTTATTGTGTGAAAAGTTTAAATAAATAAATAATGGTTTCTAAATCCTGGGATTTAAACGTTATTATAAATTATTCCGGGAATTTAGAGGAGGTATTTTTTATCCACTCTATCAATAATAACCATCTTTTCAAATCAATAATTTGTAACTATAATAAAGTCCAACCAATACGAATAAATCGTGGTTTTTTAATCCCGGGATTTAAACGTCATTGAAACACACATTGAAAGTATTTTACGCTGTCGGGGTGACAGCGTAAAATACTTTCAATGTGGGTTTCTCTGGTCTTTATTTAGCTGCATTGTTTGTTTATTTTGTGTAAAATTTTAAATGTTGGAGCTTTTACAACCTTTGTGTTATGTCTATATTAGTAAGTCTAACTATATCTAAGGCTGATCGCTACGGGCTATCTAAGGCTACCGGAAGACGTAGCGTTGGAAGGGCTCCCACAAGGTGGACCGATGACCTTATGAAAGCCGCAGGAATCCGCTGGATGCGGGAAGCACAAACCGGTCGAGGTGGCGGTACTTGGGGAGGCCTATGTCCAGCAGTGGACGTCTTTCGGCTGAAATGATGAAGATGATGAAAGCTGATCTGATCTTATTTTCTCTGCTCTGAGTCCCTAGTGTGAGTTTCTTTTAACCATCTCGATTTTACGCATCGAGCGCGTTCGATTGGCCGATTGGCCTCCGATTGGCCCTTCACTAATCGGAGTGCTGAACGCGATGTTTAAAATAAACTCACACTAGGGCCTCTGATCTAATTTTATCTGCTGGGAAATTTGTGGCGCCACTTCTTTTTCCCAGCTAAAGCACTAGGAACTGGTGAAGGGCGGGCGTTTTCGGGGACTGTCTTATTTAATTTTGACGTTCAAAATGTGCTGATCCTAATTTGAATAACTAACTTTTGAATTTTGATTCTTGTGAAAACGCTTAGTTTTAAAATCAATTCTATGATTCAATTGCGTAATAAAATTTGGTTGTTTAATCGCATGCGCTTTATCCGAATTCGAGCTACGAACAAATAGATTATTACATCTTAAGTACAATGATATTTAAACATCATTGAAGTAACATACACACACACACCCCACATCACGCACAGCCACACCACTCATAAATGTCAGTCACTTTCACATCACATCACATCACACCACATCACCCACATCACATCACATCACATCACATCACATCACATCACATCACATCACACCACACCACTTTCACACTTACACCCCTACACTCCACTTCACAAGCCAACACACATACTATATTATCTTCTATATATATAAAAATGAATCCCTATTTCCCTTGGTCACGGCATCACGCGTGAACGGCTGGACCGATTTCGCTAATTATTTTTTTGTTGTGTTTGTTATTGTCAGGAGAAGGTTCTTATGTAAGAAAAATTTAAGAAAAAAAAAAAAAAAAATATTGTAAGAAAACGACCATATTTACATTTTTATTGTAATAATAAGTAGGTAACTCTATCTTCTAATGTAACTTTATGGCGTTTGACATAACGTGTCAGTCATCATTTGGTAGGTCTGAGAATAGATTTTATCAAAAAAAAAATTGAAGGTTTTAGTTAGGTAGGGTAGGGTAGGTAGGGTTGGTAGGGTAGGGTAGGGTTGGGTAGGGTAGGGTAGGTAGGTGGGTAGGGTAGGGTAGGGTAGGGTAGGGTAGAATAGGGTCGGGTAGGTAGGTAGGGTAGGGTAGAGTAGATAGGTAGGTAGGGTAGGGTAGGATAGGGTAAGGTAGGGTAGGGTAGGGTAGGTAGGTAGTTTCCTTTGCGCGTAGACAAACTGCCACAGTCAAATATCTTTGACAGATTGAAGTCTGTCGGGTCAGCTAGTCTTTTATAAATCACCTTTTATCCTACCTAAGAAAGAGCGGCGTCTTCTAACACAGGCATTATCTGCTTAAAAGGAGGCGCCATTCACCAACAAAATGTAAACAACTATGGTTAAGAAATAAACATTTATATATATATATATATTTTTTTTTTGTTATCGATTTGCTCCAACCAGTAAGAGTCCCTAGAATTAAAGAAAATCTTTCCAAATAAAACTTTAAAAAACTAACACTGAATAGTGTTTCTTATCCCAATAGTACCAAGTTTTAAAACGATTTCTATGTTTTCCAATTCTCCTGGTAAAAAAAGCAATGGTCTTTATTTAAGACTAATGTAAATAGTCCGCAAGGAGAATACTTAAGTAAAATTATTTCCTAGAAATCGGTCTAAGTACAGTTTGGCCGAATGTAAAAGAACTAAGTATTTTTGTGAGGATAAATAGTTTCTGAAAATTGTTGTGGACAGTCACAACAAGGGCCGACTTGTAATTTAACATTTTATTTTATTTTTGATACGACTCTGCTTTTTTTTTTTGTAAGTATTATTTTTAAACCCACTATCTTACTGCCTCAGAACTCCGTCGGTTATAAACCGAATTGTTTTTTTTTTTATAAGTATAATTATACTTGCGGATTGGTCCCATTTTTATTAGAATCAAGTTCTGATGATGGAATCCATGAGTAATTGAGGGAACTCCCCAAAGATTATAGGCACACATATAGCGATTTTTGTATTTTCATCAACAACTCAAGCATTTGCATTCAGAAAGTATCATTTGATGAAGTGGAACTGATGAAGAAGACCACAAATGGCCACCGGAACTCCTCAATGATAAGTATTTCACGGGTGGCGATGTCTCGATTAAAATAGTTAAGCGACTATGAAGCAAATTTGAATGGTACCATCGAACTGATCTGAAGATGTAGCCGGAAGGTATGCACCGGAACTCCGTAATAAAACAATGTATCCTAGCCGTGTAGAGATGCACTCGGGCTTTAAATGGTTATTAGCCGATTTTAAGTATGTACGTATTTATTGTGTATAAGTAAATGGTACACCATAAACTACCTGAAGTAATGTTTCTCCTTCGTCCTTAATCTTTCCAAAGATTGTCTTTAAAAGATCGCTTTTAGCGATAAGACGGCCCATTGTGTCACCCATTGTCATATTTTCTACATATAAATCTGTAATTTTTATGGTGCTTAATAAAGAGTATTCTATCGATCTATAATCGTCTATAACGTTCCCATTGTTGGGAGACAGGCCTCTACTCTATGAGAGCCATAATCTACCACGCTAGCCCAGTGCGGGTTGGTGGATGTCCCATGTCTTCCGACATGCCAGTTTCCTCACGATTTTTTCCTTCACCGTTTTAACAGCAGTGGTGATGGAATAAATTTCACAAACTGAAGTTCCTCTAAAAAGTTTCTGTGCCACGTATGGTAGGACACCCTCAGACTAAGTGGAGTGAAGATCTTCGCAAGGTGGCTGCTAGCAGCTTGATGAGAGTTGCCGAGAATCGAGCTGAATGGCGTGAAATTAGAGTAGCCTATGTCCAGGAGTGGACTGCTATGGGCGAATGATGGTGAAAGTGCATGCCTGGGTTTAAACCCACGACCTATGATACATCGGGGCTGTTACCACTGAGCCACCACTGCTCTCACTGAGCCACCATTGCTCTCACTGAGTTACCACTGCTCTCACTGAGCTACCATTGCTCTCACTGAGCCACCACTGCTCTCACTGAGCCACCATTGCTCTCACTGAACCACAACTACTCTCTAGACACTCACATTTCTCTGCTCAACTCAAAAGAATTGTTTAGATCTTAATCTATACCGATATTTACTGTTTTCATTATCATATATATTATGGATAACATTATGTATAGGAATACATAATATACATTTTAAATTCTCGTCAGAATTTAACGTTAAGAATTTTAGTAACTAAATGTGTAAAATGTACATCTAATATTTTATTAGATATTTTGTTAGATGTATCATGCTACACCCGCGGCTTTATACGAAACAGACATTATCATTATAACATGTAATTAAAACATTGAAATAGTTCGGCTTTACATCCCTGGTTTCTTTAATCTTATTAGTAAACTGAACAGTGCTGGTATCTATTAAAATGTACTATTATTTGGTTGGGTATTCGGTTTTAGTAAGAACATACCTACACATAATTATATTCACGCCTTCTCTTCTTCTTTTTCTTACTTGCGTCATTTACGTTCATACACTTGCACCCTAATTGCGTGAAACAGTTTGAATTATAAATCCGAGAGTTTTTAAGGGTATTGCTAATCCAATGTTATTTATTTATTTATTTATTGGATCGCCAACTGAGGCTACCCAATTACACGCATGTTAACATGAACAGGGACAAATACAAGTGTGCGCTTCCAATTATAGGCGACCACATCATTCACTTGAAATCTAGGTAGGTACAATAAGTTTTACAGTACACGAAAATCATAGTTAGGAAAACAAAATCAAATCAAAAGTAAAAGCCAAAGTAAAACAGTAAGGGTACAAAAAAAAATAAAAAATAATAATAATACAAGCCAATTTCAAACAAATCAAAATAAAGCAATAATCAAAGAAGTTCAAAAAATTACTTGGATACTAGTACGGTCAGCTGCAGAGAAATCTCACCCCCTAGCAATGTATTTATTCACTGCTAGGGGGTGAGATTTCTCTGCAGCTGACTGTACTTTTAGGTCTTTTTTTAATACAACAAATGACAAATGCGTGCACTGAATGGACAGGTCCACTCAATCTGTGTGGTTCTTTCTTCAAAAGACCATTTCAGACACCAGTCTGCATGGTCTTCACATGATTTGACCAAGATTATGTCTGGACTTTAAAAGAGACTGTGACCTCTGAGTTTGTTTCGGTCTTTCTTCTCAGAGTAGTCAGATACGAAATGCCGACCTCATCTAGTTTTAAAATTTGATTGACGTGTAAAAGTGTTTGTAAAAACCTACTTACAGAAATAAAATCATTTATCATTTATCATTTACTTTGATGGTTCTTAGGTTTAAAAAAAATCTTCTGCTCCACAACGTAAATAATGCAATGGACATGGGTGAACTGTCAAAATGAAACCCATTGAAAGAAGAAGGAAAGAAAGAAATAAAATTTGTTTATTCTCCACAAACAAACCGCACATTAGGTACAAAACAATAAAACACACACGTGCAAAGTAGCCAAAAGCCTCGTATTCAAGCAATAGAAGTTTGATAATTTACTGCATTGCTTGATGTCAGGACCAAGGACCAAAGACAATTTACATTGCGTAATTACACTAAGTTGCGTCGCTGGCAAATGTCAACAAACAAACAATCAAAACAAAAAAAAGCCGATAACAGATTGGAAAAATAACTACTTTTGTAAAACAAACATCAATGCTGCGCTGCGTGTCGCGGTTCGATTCCCGCTCTGAACAAATATTTGTATGACCTACAAGTAGTTGTTCTGGGTCTGACTGTTTGTTTGTGAGTTTAAATGTTTGTAAACGCACCCACAATACAGAAGAAATACCAAGTATGGGGCAAAGTTACAAAAAAAAAAAAAAATATAATAAGAACAATTGAGCCGTGCGTCCCATCTGTGCAAGAACAGATAGTTGCTAAGCAAAATGCTGTGACTTCGGACGAACCTATCATCAACAACGCTGATTTTCAGCAACTACCTTTCGGAATGACGCATTGACGTCCCCGGTGTGATATAATAAATTGGGTAAGTAAAATTTTCCATAGAAATAAGTGTGATCCTAGCTGAACATAGCATGTACTTATAAATAAAATTGCAGTTATACATAAGATGACATTTCTGTACCTCAGAGGTATACAGCATTATGTGTTGAAACGAAAATTTTACAGGAGAGGCAAAAATGCGCGGAGTGAAACTTCGAATGCAATTTTTTTTTTTTTTATTGTTTTGCAAAACTAATAAATACTGTTGAGTTCAACAGTATTTTTTATTATTATTAGATGAATCTTATCGTCTTTGAGGTCCTATACCCACTACACGTCAGTGGATTTAATGTCATATACGATTGGATATTTCTTTTCATAGATGTCATAGGACTTAATGTCGTATTATATACCAGTATGTAGAACTGGTTCTTGCGATTTTAATGGTGCAAGAAACTAGTTTTCGAAAAAAGTGGAGTTACTATTGTACTCGCATAGGTACCTCTGAGGTAGGTACTGATTTTATTTTTGACTCAAATCTAGTTTCAACTAAATACCCTGTAACAAGACACAGCTATGGTGTAGTCTTGCTACAAACAGTATGAGGTAACTTACAGCGAAACGCTAAGGTACATTTAGAGATAGCTTGCTTTGTTACCAGTGCCATGTTTGTGTTTCAGCAGGAACTTCAAACTTACATTAGTTGCGATGTTAGGACTGTAGTCCTCTGAAGTAGACGATAATATATATATTTCAATAATATATATTTATGTCGGAGACGAGTTGTATCCGGTACGCCAGCGCATCTATACTTCATTTATTATAGCACTAGCTTTTGCCCGCGACTTCGTCCGCGTGAAATTTCGGCCCACCCATCGCGTCGCATCCCGTCGCTTGCCCGCACTATAACTTCGTTATCGCTTAGCGTTCTTTCTGACTTTTGTTCTTTTCGCTTGGCTCACCTGAAATCTTCTTGAGTCGCCTGAAAGTGATTTTTTTACATTAGGGTTCAGTTTTCCCCACTGAGGAGGATTCTCTCAGGGGGGATTAGTGGAATAAGCCGCATTTAGTAAATAGATTTTGACATTACAAATAGATACATCAATTTTATTTATTTGTGTTGTTGTAGATGTATAGGCAATACTTTATATCCCGGTAGTCCGTTCCCATGGGATAATTTCCGACCTCCATGCAGACGCGGGAAAAAGCAGTAAAGCTAGTGTATAAAAATATAATATTTTACCTAATACATAATATATGTAAAACAGCACCCAAACATACACAAAAAAATGGGTTTAAATATAATGACCACCATAAAATGTATTCGAACACCAAATGTAGTAAATGATCACCAAATCTTAGCGGGCAAATTAATGCACTATTTCTACCTAAATAGACTACTGTGATTGCCATAAAATGTAGGCTTATTACCAAATAAAGTATTATGATGCCATATTAGGTTAGGTTAGGTTAAAATTGTGACCTCCTATGCACGAGCGATGCCGCGGCAGCGGCCGGCGAGTACCAGAAACGACTAGATTATTATAGAAAAAATATGGAAATAAAACAGGCTACCCGAAACTGAACTAGTTAGACGATATTAATTTAAGAAAATGCAACTAACTAAAAAAAACTGTTTAGAATTTACGTTTTGGCACATTTTATTTTGCGTAATTGCTTAAATAGGATTGCGAGATGTTAAAACTTTGGTTATAATTTTATATTAAAATGTGGGTTTAATTTTGGTGATCATTTACTATTTTTGTCTCTATGTTACTATATTTGGTGGTAAGTTAAACATAAGCCAAATAAAATAGGTAACAAAGTTGAAACACTAAAAAATAAAACTAGAATAAAACAATGAAGTTTTAATAAGCCAGTTACATTCAAACACGAGACATAACATTTTATGTATTCCAAGAGGCATTACTATAAAACAACGGTATCATAGGCGTCTTAACTAGCAACGAAACGACCAAGTTTCGAGGGCTTGAGGAAGTTTCCCAGTAATTTGACAAGTTTTAACAAAGGTTAGGATCTTACCTCAACTCACCTTGCATTTGCATTTATATAAGCTATCATTATAGCATCCCTACTGAAATTAGGTAAATGTGGGCTTGAGACAGAAAATAAAACCCGGAAAGTGGGACTTGGAAGATGTGAATGTATTTAGGTTAAACTAGGTCCAGCCGTTTCCGGGATTAGCCGAAATAAAAAGACAGACAGACAAAATTTAAAAAATAAATTGTTATCAGAACCGTATATAAGGTGTATATTTTCATACACGAAACAATTTAAGAGAAACATCTATAGGTGGTAAAAAAGCTATAGCATTTTTTTTAGTACATACACAGTTGACAGTTATTATGTAATATTGTCGAAATTACTGCACTTTAGAGTTATTGTTTTAATGTCAATGGTAAAAGATTACAGTGCTTTGTATTTATCGTGAAATAATGGAGTTTATTAAACGTTTACATCGAAATAAAGAAAGGGTCAGAACAGTTATTTGTCTAATGTTATAATAAATGGAGTATAAGTGTTTTTATTTTTACATTATTATTATAATTTTAAAATTGCTTGAGATATTTTGCAAAAGAAAAACTTTACTTATTCTATGAAAGACCCGCCCGGACGCGGCGACGGTGGCAGCACAAGCGCGGTTCCTTTTGATAATTAATCATCATATCAAGTAATTTGAAATTAATTTTTTTTTTAAATAATATACACAGATGTAAAAATATATATTATTTCCATGGCTTCTTTACCACCTAAATTGAGGCGTCTAATTGCAAACCCCGCTAAAACGATTTTTCTGGATATTGAGTTATTGATGAGTTTTAAATTCAATAAAATGTAATCGCACTCCTTGGTGCATGACACATTTACACAAGTCTCCATTGGTCTGCCATACTATTCGTAAGGTCACTTGGTGCAAAAGCAAGCGCTGTGATTGGTTGTTTTCGTTGTAGAGGAATTTGAATTTAACCCATGCCATTTATAGTGGATTTTGTTACCAAGCATAAGTTTGGAGGCTCAATTTAGTACTGTTAGAGAGGGATTTACTCGGACATGAGTTTGTCACTTGGTACAGAATTGAGAAAACTTTCAAAAGAGCCAATAAAGTCGGTTTCAAGGTAAAATCGTTTTAGCGGGGTTTGCAATTAGATGCCTCCTATATGTATCTCTTAAAATATTCGTGTTGGAATAGATATCTACACCTTATATACTTTCATATGCATTAAGTAAAAAGCTGTTATTTTAACATTACAAACAGACATTTCAAATTATTTGTATAGATAAGACGTGAGTTGTAAGGTGACCTTTTACCTGAATTCGGAAAAGAGCTATGTTATAGTATATTACTTGGGATTCGAGTACCAATAAAATCACCTGTAATCATAAAGTCACGCCTCCTTCCCATGGGCAATAATTACAGAACGCCACCTTATACGATCTTAACATACTCCTTTTGGATCATTACGTTCGAACATCTGGGCCTCAAGTCTGCTATTACAATAGTGTCAGAATGGTCTATCATTGATTTCATAATTGTTGATTTTGACAAGTTTGGTAATCTACTAATATAATGGCGTCATTATGACTTTCCAATGGTCAGCCACTAACACTCCATTGAAAGAATTGGTAATCTCGTACATAATGACAAATGAAACTTCCTACTAAACTTCCAACTTCCTACTACTTCAGATTGCTTATAACACTAATAAATAATATGTAAAAATATATATATGAAATCTGGCATGAATAAATGTTCAAAATGCCATTGTAATACAATTCCTGTACGAGACCATTGACCGACCAATGATCGACCATTATGAATTTAGCAGATTACGAACTTTTAGCAAAATGACAATGGGATCGTGTTGGAGTGACTAATTAATAAAAATAGCAGACTTGGGCCCCTGGTCATACACGTCACGGTCGGTTGTGAGTAAAACGCATCTGACCTTTTTGAAGAATAATCACCAATAACTTCAATATATTATTATGTCCTTCTAGGGCGTCCCCTCCCGGCGGGAGCGTTTCCCTTGTAAATACCTTTTTCTCAAACATGCATGGAAATATTGTCATTATTTTCGAAAAAAGAACACGCGAAGTATCGATTTTACGGACAAAGAAAATCAAATCCATTGCAGGATCGTTTTTTGAATTTGGAACATTACAACGCTCCAGCAATGTTGTAATATATGAAACGGTGTGCTGGGGTTATTAAATACTCTTTGATTGGATCTCTTTTATCATTCTTAGCATACCAAAGGCAGTCACTTTTTTCTTAACACGAATTGCGTTCACGTGGCTGTATAACCATAAATGCGTTTGCTTTTCAGCACAGATGATAAATAGTATTTAATAAATATAAATTTAATAATTAAAATGAGTTCCAACGGTTCAGAGAGTGAAATGGAGATTTATTGTACTCCACCAGGAAGCCAAATTGGCAATGGAAAACCTGCTTCCAGCGAAGTCAGAAGAAAGGCACAGGAAAGTATATGAAAATTTTATGATTTGGAAGAACGAGAAAATTATTAATTAAATTAAATATATAATATAAAAAGTATGTTTTATTTCCCTGAATTATTTTGAGAAAAGCACTATATATGCCTCGGCGGAAATGGCAATTGCCTGTCTCATATTAGTGAAGTCCTCGTCTACGACTCGGCCTTTGCAATAATTTACTATTACCTTTTATACCTTTCTAAGACTCACGTTTATTTATTATTTTATTCCTTTTGGCATTCATTACCACATGACTTAAAGTTATATCATTCTCGCTGCTAGGACACAAGCCACCTCTCTATGGGAGGGAGTGGGAGGGAGCTGGCCGTAATCCGCCCAAGGGCCCAGTGCGGATTGGTGGATGTCACATCATGTCTTTGGATTTTGTTTCTGGGATATGTCGCTATCTTCACGATGTTTTTCTTTGCAGTTTCGAGAGCAGCGGTGTTGGGAATATATTACACAAAATTTTGCCTGGGCCATTACTAGCTAGGCCGCCACTGCTCTAAATAACTTATGTATGTATGACTAATTAAATGAACGAGAACAAAGGTTTTATAATTAGGCTAATCCGACGTAATGTTTGATTAAATTTTTCAAATGGACTCCGTTACTTTATTTTCAAAACTTGCGTAATTAATTATGCAATGAAACCGGCTACATTGTATTCCACCGGTAATGTTTTTTAAGGCTGGCGCAGATGAAGGCGGCCCGCACTTAAGGCGAGGTTCTTCAAGTTAACCTCTAGGAAATGTAATTTTAATGTTATTTTATTTAGAAACGGTAAAGAAATATTATACCACATTATGTATTGAAAATCACATCAAAATAAACGTCTATGATGATGTAATATCCGTCGGGTTTAACATTATTAATGTCGTAAAACATATAATTTTCAACCCAAAATTAACGAAATTCACGGCACAATTTACTCGCGCCCAGCCCACCTCTAGAACAAAAATGCACGCTCGAAGAACCTCGGCTTAAAAAAAAATCCTCCTACAACATTTTTGAACATTATGCACACTACTGGCATGCTGCACCGCGCTTGGTAGGATTCCGTAGCCAAACGGAAAAAAACGGAACACATATAATTTCGTCATGCCCATCTGTCAGTATGTCTGTTGTGTGTGACACAGCCATTTTACACGGAGACTATTAGCACGACTTCGATTAAAATTAAAAAGAAGATGTATTTATTCTATACGGCTTGAACCACAGAATATTCAATACACATGCGTGTGGGGATTGTTGGATCCCATAATTAAAAAGATAGTGAATATCATTATCTTTTTGACTTAAGTGGCTAAGTAATTTTGCCACTTAAGTCATTATTAATAGGTTTTTATGCTGCCAAAGTGATGTCAGATATTTTCGATCACAATGAAATACCACAATTCTTCTGATTTTAACTGAGTAGTTACAAGACACGAAACACTACGGCATGAACGAAAAGACGGGTTTATGACGCAAGACATGTCCATTTATATTGCACTGACACATATTTTTGAAACCGATGCAGTATCCTATATTTTGGCTTCGCTTGTCTCACCCGATAGTAATTTTTGTTTTTCGTAAAAAAAAAAAACGGGTTCTGGACAAATACCTATGTGACACATAGGTATTTGTCCAGAGCCCGTTTTTTTTTTTTTGGTGGGTCAGTATCAGTAGTAGAATACATTTCGATTATTTGTTCTATACTTTTTTTTATAAAAAAATGTTATAATTGCGAAATAACCTGCTTAAATATCTACATCGGCTAATTGTGCGGGCACACAGCTGATAGGTACTTACAACTGCATTCCGCTTCACTGCACGCCGTCGCGCGGCGTGTATCCAATAAACTAGTTAAAAAATAAACATCTTTCGTTAACGATAACCTAATTTTTTTGTAATAAGACGTATCAAAATAAGAAAAAGGTGATTAATAAAACTCGTTTAAGTTTAATTTGTCAAAATCTGCGCACTGGTTAAAAACTTTTCCTGTATATTTGCCTTCATTATTAATGGATGAATCATAACATAACATAACGCCTGTATTCCCCGAAGAGTTAGGCGGAGGCGTACCTATAGTACAATGATATATGGATGAATCATGAAATCAGATATTATTGCTGAGCAGTCCATTGTAATAAATGTATGCTCGCACTTTTGGGTCAAAAAATTATTTAACCATAGGAAAAGCATATAGAATTGAAAAAAAAAAGACATAGCAAGCTGCTGTACCCAAAAAAAAAATCAAACATTATTTTACATTTAAAATTATATTAGACATTTAAATAAACCTTTTTTACAGTCCGTTCTACCGAATTTGTTTTTTTTTTTATTCCGTAGGCTTTACGGATGGCATTAAAAGCAAAAAAGTGGTAACAAATGGATAGTTTTACATGATGCAGTTTGGGTTTCGGCCTGGACTTTCCACTGAGAGTGGTATCCTCTGTCTAAAACAGACCGTCATACTATAAGGATAGAAATACACCGGTGTATGCCTGCTTCCTTGATCTCTCAAAGGCATTTGACCTTGTGTCATATGATGTCCTTTGGGATAAGCTCAGGGGAGCAGGTATGCCACCTGAGTTGACCGGTTTGTTCCAGTACTGGTACTCTAATCAGTTAAACCAAGTTCGTTGGGGAGTCGTTCTATCTGAAGCGTACAGGTTGGAATGTGGGGTGAGACAGGGGGGGTTAACCTTTTTTTTTACCCTGAGAATACGGATGCCCGCTCGTCAGGGGACGAGACGGGGTATGTGGGACTCCCTGCCAAAATGGAAGTATACCCACTAAAACTCAGCGGAGTTCCCTCATCGCCTTGATGGGAGGGTCATGGGAAACCGGCTCAGCCTTTACATCCACAACCCTCCCGCCGCATGCCCGCTTAGCTGGCGGGCTCCGCATGCCCCCCCGGCTGGGGGAGATACAGGAATGGCCGGGAACACCTGTCCATTCCTGTCCGACACTGGTGGAGGCCTGTGCAATACAGGCAAGGGTGCCCCCGCACCCGTTGCCTGCTGGCCTCCACCTGGGACCCCGCGCCAGACGACCCCGCATTCAGGCGCCCCGGTCAGTGGCCCCGCCGCCTACCACTTTTCGGCCGCAGAGGATAGGGAGAGCGGCCAACGCAATACCGACACTCCTCTTCCTCTGCCGCCCCACCGCGCCCGTCATCCAACGGTGGCGACCCCGTCAAGGCCGCGGAAGGTAGGGAGAACGGCTCACCGCAATACCGGCACTCCTCTCCCGCCGCGGCCTCCGACCCTCAGCCGCGATGTCGCCCATTCCAGATCGCGGCCCGCCTCAGTTGCAATGTCGCCGAAGCGGCACCGCAACCTACGGCCGCTACGTCGTCGGTTTATCCGCAAAAGCCCTGACGAGCGGCCCCCTCCTCGGGTTCCTCTTAGCTTCACCGTGACCCTCCAAGCCACGGCTACTGTGCCCCCCCGCCTCGACAATGCGGGAACCCACCGGGGGAGGGGTGGTTAACCTCACCTAAGCTTTTCAACCTGTATGTAAATGAGTTGATCGTTGAACTCAGCAGCAGACCAGTTGGGTGCAAAATAAATGGCGCTAGCGTCAATAATTTAAGCTACCCTGATGACATGGTGCTACTGGGTCCAACGGCTGGCTCAATCAGGGAGATGCTGAGCGTCTGTGAAAGGTATGCAGCAACCCATGGCCTGTTATGTAATGTAATTAAAAGTGAGTACTTGATCTTTGCTGCACCCGGGAACCATCTAAATTACGAGCCCTTAATATCCCTCAATAGACGAGCACTTAAAAGGGTCGCTCAGTTTAAATATTTGGGACACTATGTCACCGAGGACCTCAACGATCAGGTAGATATTGATCTTGAGCGCAGGGCACTAGCAGCCAGATGCAACATGTTGGCTCACAGATTCGCTCGTTGTAGTAACGAGGTCAAAATAATTCTGTTTAAAGCTTATTGTCAAGCGTTATACATGAGCTGTTTGTGGGTCAACTGTACGCGGAGATCTCTAGATGCCCTGCGCGTTCAATATAATAATGGCTTCAGAGTGCTGTTGAGGTTGCCCTGGTTCTGCAGCGCGCCTAACATGTTTGCTGTAGCACGAACTCATGACATTTAATTGTAATGCACATTGAAATAATGTGCATTACATTCATAAACTACCTAATCATCGTATGAACCTTGACGTGAGAACTCAAAAATGTATTTAAAATAGTTCGCCAAAGAGAATCTCTTGTACCGTATAAACCTCGATTTGTAAAGCTATTTTACTAAATCCACTTTTAGCGTAAGTTAACTTAAATTAGCTTAGTTGGGCAGGTTAAACAGGAAAACTAGGGATGCCTTACAGTAATTAGTCTTAGGACAGTATAACAGAACCTCACTCAAAACTCAAGCATAACTTAAAACTCGTTTATAAAGCCATTTGATTGGTTGAAAATAGTTTTAATTTTTAGTAATGCTTGAGTCTTGAGTAACGTTGTTCACGACTTCGAGCGAGGCGACTTGCGACGGGATTTGCATCAAGCGACACGCGCGCGCGGCTTCATGCCATGGCACGACTCATCAGCTAGGCGACCGAGACTTGTCATTCGACGCACACCCGCTTTGAACTCTTAGTAACTTCATTCATTTGTTTTCTCTTTTCTTCATTCCCGCAGTCGGCGTCGCATGACGCGTGTCGCTTGAGCATGTAGGTCGTGGCCGTGGTAAGTTAGTGTACTTATTGTAGGTGAATCTTATTGTATATTATCTCATTTGGCCAAAGTATTAATGCATTCTCATATTCTGCCGACTTCGATTCACATCGAAGGGTCGCTTCTCGAAGTTGTGTAGTAGTATGTCAACCATTTTTTTTTTTGGACCCCTCGTGCCCCCTCGCCTGGGGCGGATATGGGAATGACCGGGAACACCTGGCCATCCCCGTCCGACACTGGTGGAGGCCTGTGCAATACAGGCAAGGGTGCCCCGCACCCTTGCCTGCTGGCCTCCACCTGGGACCCCGCGCCAGACGACCCTGCGTCCAGGCGCCCCTGGTCCCCCCGCGACGGGTCAGGTCAGTGGCCCCGCCGCCTACCACTTTTCGGCCGCAGAGGATAGGGAGAGCGGCCAACGGAATACTGACACTCCTCTTCCTCTGCGGCCCCACCGCGTCCGCCATCCAACGGTGGCGATCGCGGCCCGCCTCAGTTGCGATGTTGCCGAAGCGGCACCGCAACCTACGGCCGCTACGTCGTCGGCTTAGCCGCAAAAGCCCTGACGAGCGGCCCACTCCTCGGGTTCCTCTTAGCTTCACCGTGGCCCTCCAAGCCACGGCTACTGAGCCCCCGCCTCGACAATGCGGGAACCTACCGGAGGGGATAATATCAACCTAGGGCAAGTCATCCAGCTCGGTAGATCGAGAAAGAAGCCGACAGGATCCAGTTGGGCTGGGCAGCGTATGGGAAACTCCGTCAAGTCTTTTTGTCGCCTATCCCGCAATGTTTGAAGACCATAAATTCTTCAACCGTACTGATTGAAGAATTTATGTCCTGCCCGTTACCGTTTTACTATAAACCTTCCGGGATAAATGCTCTAATGTTGGTGAAAACCGCATCAAAATCTATTGTTTAGTTTAGAAGACTACCATCGGACATCTAGACGCACTGCAAGTTACCACCCCTACCTAGTTGATATTCCACCAACTCGCACTAAGCGTTTTCAAACGTCTTTTATAATGCGCACAGCAAAGGAGTGGAACTCTCTGCCTGCGTCTGTGTTTCCGAACGCATACAACCCTAATCTATTCAAAGTGAGAGTGAACAGGCTTCTTCTGGGTAAGCTCACTCCATCGTAGACTTTGTCTCTGTCATCCAGACCTAGACTAAAGTCAAGAGCAAACTCATAGTAGAATTTAAAAAAAAAAGAAGAAGAACTAAGCGGTCACACAGACAAATACGAGACTTTGTTAGTATGTACGTATTGACATGTCGAGACAGGAGGCCGATTGGAGCTGGAATCTTCACCGTTCAGCAATGCTAGGCGTAGATGTGTGTTGTGGGCGAGAAGAAAAAGTCAGATGATAATTTAAGGTTATATTTGAATTAATGAAACGAAACGTTAGAAAGTTTCTAGGCACTTTTTGTCCGTACGATGTCCGATAGTCACGAGAACTGGGCCTCAAGTCTGCTATTACAATAGTGTCAGAATGGTCTATCATTGATTTCATAATTGTTGATTTTGACAAGTTTGGTAATCTACTAATATAATGGCGTCATTATGACTTTCCAATGGTCAGCCACTGACACTCCATTGAAAGAATTGGTAATCTTGTACATAATGATAAATGAAACTTCCTACTAAACTTCAAACTTCCTACTACTTCAGATTGCTTATAAATAACACTAATAAATAATAAGTAAAAATATATATAAATTAAATCTGGCATGAATAAATGTTCAAAATTCCATTGTAATATAATTCTATTACGACACCATTGACCGACCAATGATCGACCATTATGAATTTAGCAGATTACGAACTCGCACGAACGTCAGGCTAGACTCTGTCAAAACGCGCCAACTTCACACTTGCGTTTCGTTACTCATGACCCTTCCGATACATAGATAACGATCTCCTAAATAAGAGCGGTCTTATATAATGATACACATACATACATTCCACTAAAATGATTAAATATCAACCAGTTTCCAAAATCTTGTAACACCACAATGCTGGAAAACAATTATCATACAATTAAGCTTCAAATAAGCGTAAAAATGTAAATGTATCCTCCCATACATGGCAATAAACGTTAGCAACATCCTGTTCGTGAAAATAAACAACATACTGTACCCCTAACAACTTAATTACATGTAATGAGCGAACATTTTTAACTAAACGATGCGGCGAGGGAAAATTGTATGACGTTACGAGTATTATTATACTAGAGAATCCACTTCTCTTGCTATAAAATTTAAAGACATAATATTGTTTCGCATAACTTTTATTAGTTTAATAATACTTTAGCATAATGTAATGGTTAGCATAACTTTCTTTAGGTCTAATCCACCAAAACAAATATGCTCAAAATCAAAATCAAAATATTTTATTTCACATAACCCTACATGGGCACTTATGAAACGTCAGAAGCTAGGTGCACGGTTCCAATTAGTCGTTTCCTATGGAGGGCCGGCAAGAAACTCCACGGTTACTGTTTAAAAAATAATTGGCTTTAAAATATTATCAAATAATAGTGTTAATAGGTATGGGAGGACAGTGTAGGCCTTTCAACAATTACCAGGTACTTAACAAAATAGAAAAGTGCCGTCAAATCTACACTCTACTAGGCCTACAACGTTCTCACATTCACAAAATAGGAATAATCTATATAAAAGATTAATGACATGATTGCAATTACAACTACAGTAACAAATCTGAATAAATATCATGTCCACAAAAGCCACTAATAAAGAATCGGAACTCGATTTGTAGGTAAATAATGTCTAAATTAAATACCCAATATTTGATAAAACAATCATGTTTTTGACAGACATAAAAAAATATTATTATGATCTATTTGGTATAATCATCCTATCAACGGCCACATCTCTATGCAAAGAAATGAAACACAAAATATGAACACAGCAAAATCTTTCTCACCCAAAGCCCCACTAAATAATACCTTCATAATAATAGTCTCATCAAAAGCATTCTTGTACAATATTCTGTCGCTAAAGAGAAGGTGCCTCATTACACGGTAATTAAGACTGCATCCATGAACACGCTAGGATTAGTATTAATACCAGAGCACACTGTTCGCATGTGTGGCAAACTTTTATCAAAGGTATTTTCGTAAGGTTTCACGAAGAGGTTTAACTGGAGAATGATGTGATCGGTCTGACTGGATCCGGATAATTATAATTAATAATTATATTCATAATATCGTCACCTTAGTAGTGAAGGAAGCTATTCCACACTAAACTGTTTCCAAGATAAAGATAAATTAAAAATTCACCACTTCATTTTTAGGGTTCCCTAGCCAAATGGCAAAAAACGGAACCCTTATGGATTCGTCATGTCTGTCTGTCTGTCCGTCCGTATGTCACAGTCACTTTTTCCGAAACTATACTGTTGAAACTTGGTAAGTAGATGTATTCTGTGAACCGCATTAAGATTTTCACACAAAAAAAAAAAAATTGTGGGTTCCCCATACTTAGAACTGAAATAATTTTTTTTTTTCTTCATACTCATACGTGTGCGGTATCTATGGATAGGTCTTCAAAAATGATATTGAGGTTACAAATATCATTTTTTTCTAAACTGAACAGTTTGCACGAGAGACACTTCCAAAGTGGTAAAATGTGTCCCCCCCTGTAACTTCCGAAATAAGGGAATGATAAAACAAAAAAAAAATATGATGTACATACATTACCATGTAAACTTCCACCGAAAATTGGTTCGAACGTGATCTAATAAGAAGTTTTTTTTTTAATACGTCATAAATCGTAAACCGCGCTTGCTGCTACGGAACCCTTCAGGGGCGAGTCCAACTCGCACTTGGGCGATTTTTTTTGTTCCTAGTTTCATTTAACTCCTTTCACGTCTGAATGAAAAACCAAACCTCTAGTTGAGCTATCACTTAGGTCTCTTCACCATTAGATTCTCCGTCTAACGACGAGTAGTGGTGTTCAAAACTCAATTCGATTAAAAGTGTGACAGCTCTCTTCACCACTAATACAGATGACAGATAACAGATGATTTCTTTGCGATCATGCGTAAAAGATCTGCATCACTACTGCGTCGGATGCGAGACAGTGACAACAGTCTCCTGAGCATTGTTACCAGTAAGTCTGTAGGCCACCTGATGGGGCACCTGTGCGCAGTGCATGTACTGTTGCCTGGTGTCTCCGGAAGATGGCAGAATAGATATTATGTTCCTTAGGCTGTGTTGTATTGTTATTGTTGTTTATAATATGTTTATGTTTGTATGTACGTTTGTGTCTTAATTAATTTAGTCTAACATAGTTTAAGTAATATTAACAAATTATGGGTACTGTGCCTGAATTAAAGATGAATAAATAAATAATTAAATTAAGGTGACGACATACGAAGCAGTCGGATTGTCAGATTCCACGTTTTGCTACAATACTAATACCGTACACCATACATGGTCAGTTCTACCTTTAGATCCGTCTGATCTGAACAAAATCTGATCAGTGGCAGACCATCCGACACAAGAGTGGTAACAAAAGGGTTCGGTTTTTAGAGTTCCGTAATAAACAAGAAACCCTTATAGTTTCGCCATGTCTGTCTGTCTGTCTGTCTGTCCGCGGCTTAGCTCAGAGACTCTTAGTGCTAGAAAGCTGTAATTTGGTATGAGTAGTATTAATCACGCCGACAAAGGAGTAATATAAAATATTGAAAAAAAAAAAAATTTAGGTTACCTCCCCTACACGTAAATCAAAATCAAAATCATCACATAAACCTACATGGGCACTTATGAAACGTCAGAAGCTAGGTGCACGGTTCCAATTAGTCGTTTCCTATGGAGAAGAGCCGGCAAGAAACTCCACGGTTACTCTTTTAAAAATAATTGGCTTTACAATATTATTAAATAACAGTGATAATAGGTATGGGAGGACAGTGTAGGCCTTTCAACAATTACGTAAAGTGGGGATGATATTTTTTTTTCTCGTCTATCCCTTGGTGTGGGGTATCGTAGGATAGGCCGTTGAAAAATATTGCGGGTTTGTGAAAACCATTTTTTAAGCTTTAAATTGCTATTTTTTGTTAGAGTCAAGTGTCCCCCCTCCCGCCCTCCTCCCCTGCCAGCTGAATGGTTGTATTTGGATATGTGAAATTTTTTACAGCAGTAGTTAAATACGACCTGTACTATCTGTTTTTTATTTTATTTGTCACGGTTTTATCAGAGAGACACAGTTCTGATTCTCCAAAACGTAAGCTAACTCGCAATTATTTATTATGTTGTAGAGTAGAGTGAAATTACTGATAGGTACTTTAGAGATTGATATTATACACGTCAATACATCGGCGGTTTTGCAGTCTAATGTTCATTTACTTAGGCGGTATTGTAAACTATTTTGTTTAGACTTACGCTGTGTTCCGTAAACAGCTTTTTTTCCTCTCCAGAAAACTTATCAAAAACTTGCGCGGTATTGTTTCCTAAGCAAGGAAATGTCAACTTCAATGATTTCCCGACTGAAGCAAAACTCCAAGTTGGTAAAACATAAATGCTACCCATCCTAAATTCCCGTATCCCCTACATACAATAATGTGTAGTAGAACATAGTTGCATATAATAATTAGCCGAGCAGTTTTCAATAGCGGCCGTAATGAGCTCATCCAACTAATGAACTACCAACGTGTTTGCTTTCCCGCGTTCATACGAATTTACTTGAAAGGAATTAGATTTTAGTGTTTTCATCTTTGTGTCCTTTTAATTTTAACATGACACATAACTTCACGCCTTGTTTCCCCGAAGGGTAAGGCAGAGGTGTACCTATAGTGTACCCACGTTTCGCCAGTTATGTTTAAGTCCCATGTAGAAGTTCAAACCACGGTCGGCCCATCCCTAATTCATATACAGGATAAATTTTTAACCAGTGCGCAAATTTTTTTGGTGGTTCAGTATCAATAATAGAACATATTTCCATTATTTGCTCAATACTTTTTTTTTTTTGGTCCACTTACAACCCGCAAATTATGTATACAATCTATTCGTAATAATATCAATGGGCGAGCGCACAGCTGATAGGTACCTACTACTGCATTTCGCTTCACTGACCGCGCCCTGGCGCATTGCGTGACCAGTATCCATTATACCAGTTTCAATATAAATATCTTTGGTTAACGATAACAAAATTTTTTTATACTAAGACATATCAAAATAAGAAAAAGGTGTATAATAAAACACGTTTAAGTTTAATTTGTCAAAATTTGCATACTGAAAAAGTTTTCCTGTACATATAAGTATTGCGATGCGATGAGAACAGATTTTAAATATCTCAGTTAGATATTGAATAGCAGCTATATTCTAAATCTGCAAAAACTGAAACCCACTAATATAGAAGAAAAGGGCGAAAAACATTGAAGGTAAGGGGATCCTTTATCAAACACACACGTCCCCCATACCAATACGTTTGCTGATAAACATGTATCCCCGAAAAGAACAACGAAAGATCTTGGGGGGATAATGATACCTTTTGGAGCGAACCCCTCGTCTCTGTATAAGATATAAGTCGGTACACCGTGGGACTGTAGTCGGTAAGATTTCATATTACCCTTTATATTTCTTTAGCGTATCCATCGGGATGTCTGACATATCTGAAGCCCAATTCCCGTAATTAAAAAACCAGCCAAGTTCGTGTTGGGCCACGCACAATGAAGGGTTCCGTAGTTGGAATACATTGTAGTTATAAAACATGTTATCCCATACATTTCAACTGCAAATATAAGTTGATTGACTATTACTCGTTAACTTGTGAGTCCTACTTAGCTGTGACAGTTTTTCTTTTAACTTCGTTATATATACTACTGCCGTGAATTTGTTCTCATATCCAAAAACATCTAAATGGATGTTTTTTGACACTTGACTTTAAAACTAAATATTTATACACGCTTAGGATTTGTTTTGCGAAATGCTCGTTATTTTCACAACCCGCGCATTCTATTACTGAACACCACTCTATTTCGCAGTAAGCTGGAGACTAGTAGTTGTGTCTGGCATCCCTATACCGCGGCCCAAACACTAATGCTCGAGAAAGTACAGAAAACGTTTCTTAGACATCTTTTTAACAGAACTTTCAATTTCTACCCTTACATGTACCCCACTAACCATATCCTAGGGACTTTTGGTTTCAACTCGTTGGAGGTAAGAAGAGGCCTTGATCAGCTCACGGTAGCCTGTAAGACCCTTAACGGTCGTATTGAGTGCCCTGAGCTCCATGACCTTTTTTGTCGACTATTTGTGCCCGACAATTATATCGGTCACTGCCAAAGTCGCCGACACAATCTGTTCGCGCAACTGCCTTGCAGAACGGTCGCCAGAACTGAATCACCTGTGTGCCGTACTTTAAGGATGCTCAATCCCCTCCTGATCGCCAACCCTGAATGTGATGTGTTTGCGGACGAATGGAAGTAAGTCGAATCAAAATTAAGCGCGTATGTCTGATGTTCTATGAGAAACAGTATACGAGAGTATCAATTGTTCCATGTTAGTAAGTAGCGAATAATTGTTTATGACACAATTGTCTCTATTTTCTATGTTAATTAATGTAATTGGTATTGGACCGTGTTAATTAACTTTAACTAAATAAATAAATTACGCAAACGGATCCCTGAATAAAAAAAATGGTTTTCACACACCTGCAATATTTTTAAACGGCTTATACAACGATATTCTACACCCATGGGATAGACGAGTAAGACAAATATCGTCCCCACTTTACGCGCAAGGTTTGTGGTGCCCTCCCTTGCGCGTATAGTGGGGATGATATTTGTTCTACCTTCAATTTTTTTTACCACTTTGTTGGCATCATTAATATGTATACCTACCCATGCCAAATTACAGCTTTCTAATACTAAGAGTCTCTGAGGTAAGCCGCAGACAGACAGATATAGGTTCCTTGTTGATTATGGAACCCCAAAAACTCGCCAAAAATGTAGTGAAGTTACAGGTATTTTTGACAGATTACAATAAGAAATGAGTACGCAAGCGGAAGTCTGAAAGAGACACCGGTGACTGAAAAGTTGTGTGGAAATTGGTTGTCATGGTATGGGCATGTGATGCGGAGGAATGAGGGAAATGTCGTGAGGAAAGTTTTGAGTATTAAGGGGCCATCTCCACGAGCGAGAGAATCGTGACGAATCCGCGCTTCTATCGTCGGATAATCTCCACGTACGAGCGATTATTCTGCCAGCGTATCATCACGACTGGTAACGGAATCGCCGTGTTTCCGCGACGAGGCGTTGTGCAATAGTTTTGGCACTTCCCACATCATACCAGTACTTTACTTTAATTTCTCTGTTCCAATACTCGGGCAACTGAACATCGTCAAGGGCAGGCCTCTCTCTCACTTCAAGTATAAACTTTTCAATGTCAAACATTATACTTATATTTATTGTTTAAAAAGCTTGTCGATACGACCTCCTTACTTAGCGAGAGGCAATGCTGAAATGACGCTACGTTTGACAGCGCCAGTGTTGCCACGCGCGCGCCCGCCGCGCGCTCGCTGCGAGATCGCCACGTTATGCGGCGAGCGCGCGGCGGGCGCGCCATCAGTAGCGACGATACTGCGGCGATACGACGACGTCACGACGTAAGATGGCGCCTAAGAGGCCGCCTCCACGAGCGAGAGAATCGCGGCGATATTATCGTCGTGCCACGTATTTCTATACACTCTCATAGAACGTGTCTACACACGGCGATATTATCGCGGCGATGCAAGGAGTGGCTGAGTGCGACCGAAACGTCATCGTATCGCCGCGCGATCGCCACGGAACGTGGCACTCTCACAGCGAGAGCGCGGCGAGCGCACTGTCAAACGCAGGCATCCCGCCCGCGTCATTTCTTCGTTGCCTGTCTGCTAAGCAAAGACGTTACGTATTGTCAAGTTTTTGTTAAACAATTTTTAACATTGAAAACTATTGCACAACGCCTCATCGCGGAACGTGGCGATTCCGTTATGAGTCGTCGCGGAGACACGGCGATTCCGTTACGAGTCACGACGATACGTTGGCGGAATAATGGCTCGTTCGTGGAGACTACCCGGCGATAAAGCGCGTACTCATCGCGATTCTCTCGCTCGTGGAGACGGAGAAGACCAAAGAAACGATGAATGGTCTGTGGGAAAGATGATATGGCTAGAAAGGGAGTGACTACCGAGATAACGATTAATAGAGAAGTATGAAAGAAAAATAAATGTTGCGCCAACCACAAATAAATTGGGATAAGGGCAGGAGAATGATTAGGAGACTGATATTAGAATGCGAAAGAAAGTAATGGACAGTGGTATCCTTCCCCGTCTTTCATACGGTTCTCAAACATGGACATACACAAAACTGGCAAAAGAAAAAATAACAGTATGTCAAGCAGCCATGGAAAGATTCATTCTAGGAATACAAAAGATAGATAAAGTGCGCCATTCCAAGATAAGAGAAATAACAAAACAACTGGATTTCTTACTTCACTCTATGAAACTAAAGTGGAAATGGACAGGACATTTAGCTCGAATGGGAGATAACCGGTGGACGAGTAGTGCCGTAGTATGGGAAGAACCCAAAGAAAAAAGAAAGCGAGGAAGATCATACAGAAGATGGGTCTATCTTATCGAAGATATAGATATAGAAAAATAAAAGGCTTATTTATTATTAGAATGCGAACGTTCTTAAAAATACAGGAATTGCCCCTCTGGTAGAAATCACATCGAGTCTTAGAAAGAGACAGGTATGAGTAGCAGAGACGACACTCTACAATACCAACCTTTGTTAAACTCCATGTGCCATGTTAGCGGCCATGTACTGTGTTTTCGTTTTAAATAACGTCAACAGCATTAGCTAAAATCTAATTTGAGAACAATTTAGGCCTGTGTTCACCAACATTTAAATCAACTGTTTAGATATGTAATCAGTTGTTTACTCAAAATTTCATAGGAAATTTGACATAAATCAACTGTTTAAATACCTAACCGGTGGTTTGACTGTTGGTGAACACAGGCCTTAAAGTTATAATAACTCTCCCATCCACACAAATTAATTGCAAAGTCGAGTTAAAGTCGACATCTCTCCGGGGATTTTAAGGGTTTGACCCGTACGTGAAACTAGCTACCACAAAGTATGCAATTACTATAAACTTTAGCGGCTATCACACTGCACTGGACACCACTCCAGTGTGCGGTGCTGCGGTTTTTAACTTTGACTGTAGAATCTTGATTTGTATACAAAAACCGCAGGATATAACACACTGACACCGCATCTCCGTGCAGGGGAGCGACGTGTGAGACGCTACAGCGCTCCCGGACGGAGATGCGGTGCGGTTCGCGGGGTACTCCACTCTGAGCTCCGCAGATTTTTCTGTAGGAAGGACGTATTGGTCTCGACATACATAAATTTATTTTAGAAATAGAAATCCGACCAGAAAGGGACTTGAAATGTGAGGTATACAGTGATCGTGTGCAAAAAGTGAGATAATAGGAGGAGGTATTAAATGAACGCGTCATGCACCGCAGATCCGGACGGAGACACAGAGCAATCCGTACGGTGGTGCGAAAACGGTGCCTCCGTCATGTGGATTTCGTTGCTCCGTACACGGCAGCGAGATGCGGCGGCAATGTGCTAACCGCCTTAGTTTCCCTTTATAAAGGTCTCTGCAGCGGGCGCGGCGCGGCGGGACGGGACGCCGACGCGACGCTGAGCAGTTGTAATGTACTAGATATTACGGACGACGCCACACAGAGCGTCGCGTCACGTCGCGTCGAGCCGGACTGCTCTGTGCAGAGACCTTAACAGTTTCAAAAACTGCAATACTGGGACGACGAGTGTTAACACCATCATACGTGGTCAGTTCCACTTAAATACGTCTGATCTGAAGAAATATCCGTACCTCATTTAGCTGTTACGGCCTCAATTAAAATCGTCTACGCGACAGTTGGAACGATTAGTGTGAATTGTTGAAAATAAACAGATCAGTACAGTTGTGGTACGTAGGTCAGATTCACAGAGGATGGAGTCGCCGCACCGGCAGCGTCTAGAGACCAGCCTCGTTACCGCGTTTACTAATGATATTCATGACGCTGAAAACGCATTAACCCTGGGAGCATGAGGTTGGGTGTGGTACACCAAGACAAGAAAATCGATCGGTATTATAGTGGTTAATCGTTATGTTATGCTGTGCTTCTAAGTAGCTGCGCGGAGGGTGGTAAGGAAGCGCCTATTGTCACGTCTCAGTTGACTGACACCCGGCAAACTGCTTAGGCGAGGTCAAAGGTGCCAGCGGGTGAGTTACACCCACCTTAAGTCTAAAGCTCCAACAAACAGGTGCGACGCGATGCGACACAAAGACACCGCGTGCCGCGCGACGAGCGGTCTCTTTGTGTCGCGTCGCATGTCGCGCCTGTTTGTAGGAGCCTTTAAGCTCCATTTTATTCCTGTTTTAAATTTGTTGTGCTTTGTTATTTTGAGTTTATTTTATTGAAGTGAAAACTTCTCACTTTTTGGGTGAACAAAATCATGGAACACGCGTCATCGCCACCCAACACTTTCCATGAGCTATACATATGTATACTGTGTATATATGTGTACTTTTTGGGTGAACAAAAATCATGGAACTCGCGTCATCGTCACCGAACGCTTTCCATGAGCTATATGTATACTGTGTATATATGTGTACTTTTTGGGTGACCAAAAATCATGGAATTCGCGTCATCGTCACCGAACGCTTTCCATGAGCTATATGTATACTGTGTATATATGTGTACTTTTTGGGTGAACAAAAATCATGGAACTCGCGTCATCGTCACCGAACTCTTTTAAGTTACTTAGTTTTCACTTGTATTGGCAGTCCCCTAAGACCCCCGTTTTTTTTTATTTTAACAGACTAATAACCACTGTACTATTTAATGAGATAACCTAATCGCCACTCTGTTTATTTCATCCACTCAATATAAATTATATTCAACAACTCCCACCTTTTCAGGCCATAATAGAAAATGTTCACTGCTAATTAAAACAGCTCGAGCAAGCGAAGTGAGATCACAATACTCTAAGACGCTAACAACTTAAGTTCGTATAGGCCCATTATCATGCAACGCTACGGTAATTACACGCCTTTTGAACTGCACAAAATTAGCCCCGACACGCGATACACATTCTTACTTAGTTTAGAGAACATGTGTTTTTGAAAGTATAGTAATTTTCTGGGTGAGTTGGAGAGCTGTTTTTAATCTACGAGTACTTAGAGGGGTTGATTAATTGTGTTTGTGATGTGAGTTTTAATAATGTGATTTAAAATATACAGGGTGTTTGGCAGAACGTTGAACATACGAAAATGGTGGATAGGTGGGGTCATCTGCTACTTACTCAGGCCTAATTTATTTGGCCCTGGCCCCCTGGATATTAAAAAAAAAAATTTTTTGCTTTCTTCTAGTTTCACCACTTTCTTAACTTTAAAGTGTAATTTGTATTAAAAATGGGTAAAACAGGCAATATTTTTATTTATTACATCTTTCTGTAAGTTTGAGGAGTCATAACTTTTTTTCTAGCTAATATCTGAATAAAGCAATAATTTTATAAGAATCTGCCAATATTAAAGATAAAAAAATAAACTAAAATATTGCCTGTTTTACCCATTTTTAATAAAAAAATACACTTTAAAGTTAAGAAAGTGGTGAAACTAAAAGAAAGCAAACAAATTTTTTTTTTATATTCAGGGGGCCATGGCCAAATAAATTAGGGCTGAGTAAGTAGCAGATGACCCCACCTATCCACCATTTTCGTATGTTCAACGTTCTGCCAAACACCCTGTATACCGTCTTGTGTGTTTATATTTAGGTACAATTATTATTAAGTGCAGTTTTGAAGGATTATTGTGTTGAAATTAAAGGGGGTTATACAAGTAGCAATTGCTGTCAAAGCGTTTCGTATTTTACAGCGACTTTCAATAGCATTGACTTAAGGCACCATGATACGGCTCTCGAGCCGACTGAACTAGGCTCGAGAACACGCGAGTGCATGCCTCACCCATTTGGTAGGTATTTAAACCTAGTAATTATTTTAATCATTTTATCAAGACAAACTCAGCCAACTTTTACTAAACAATCTTATTACCTTTTCATCAAACTATATGAAAAATAAGAAAAAAAAACGTATGTTTTGTAGCTATAATAATAATAATCATTTAATTCGGAAAACATCCATAATGTGTTAGTATTACAACTTAGAAAAATATGTTAATAGCACTAAAAAATAAAAAACAATATTACGATCAAAACCACAAATTATGTACCTAAATAAAAATCAATATTAGAATAGCATCATATCAAAATTAAATAAAATTACCATCAAAACAAACTTAAATCAACATCAAATCAGAAATAAATTATAAATTAACATTAAATTAAATCAAAATGAAATTCAAAGTTTGCAAAATTGCTATGACATTTATTAAACATTACAAAAAGGGGTAACTTTGGTTTTTTTTTTTCTATTCAGCAAAGTTAATCTAATCGTGTTATTAAAAGCGATTGCATGTCCACCAATCCTTAAATCTAAAATATATAAAACAAAGTCATGTTATTTACACAATTTATAACTCAAGAACGGCTAGACTGATTTTCAAGATCTTTGATTTGTTGGATATGTCTCTGCCCCGAATATCAGAATAACTATCAAAATTTTACGAAAAAAAAAAACATGAAGAAATTTATTTTCTCATACATTTTGTATGGAACAACTTTTTTGATGATATCTTGAAAACGGGGGAACAAGAAATTTCACGCGGACGAAGTCGGCGGGCATAAGCTAGTATAATATTTATTATTTTAATTTATGAATGGAAATAATGACCTATTAATTGTTCTTACCCTATCCTATATTATATCATGCATGACATTAAGTTATTTATATAACAAACTAGCTGACCCGACAGACTTCGTTCTGTCAAAAGCTATAGTATAAACTCCACTACTCTACCCTACCCTACCCTACCTACCCTACCTACCTACCTACCTACCTACCTACCTACCTACCTACCCTACCTACCTACCTACCTACCTACCTACCTACCTACCTACCCTATCCTACGCTACCCTACCCTACCCTACCTACCTACCTACCCTACCCTACCCTACCTACCTACCCTACCCTACCCTACCCTATCTACCTACCTACCTACCCTACCCTACTCTACCCTACCCTAATTTTTCGTAAAAACCATTAAAAAAAAAAAAACGTAAAAACCATCCTTGGACTTCAACGAACATTAAAATAAAGAATTGGTTAAATTGGTCCAGGCGTTGCTGAGTTATGCGCTTACCAACACATTTTGCGATTCATTTTTATATTATAGAAGATAGATAATGGACATCTGATAAACATGTCAACCACAGCTAGTTAGTTGATTAACATTTGACAATAATGTTGGAGCTGCTGAAGAGTGTAAGACTTTCTTTGCATTGTATAAACTCAATCTCCTTTGTATTATATAAATGCATAGCACGGGTGTGAGTCCTATGTACTAATAGAGCTACCATTGACCGGATAATAGGTCTTTCATTAACTTATATGCCCTGGCGGATGAGAGTATGTCATGCTCACTCAGATGTCTCGCTGATGGTGGCGTGTGTGTTGGATCATTTAGCTCCCTTCAAAATGGTTGAGCTGAATGGTGCTAATCCATGCGTTATGTTCGTGAACGGGCGCCGTCAGTTGGGACTGGTCATCTCTTGGCTGCCACGGGTTATTTTATTTTATTTTGTTTCTATTTGTTGTACCTACTCTTGGCGCTTTTAACGTGTAAGTTTTTATTATTTTTATTTTTACATCGTTCTCACATTTAGTTATGAATTCAACATTATAGATGTAACGAATACTTGTGTAACAATTTAATTTAAAAGAGTGTCCATGGAGTTTCTTGCCCGTTCTTCTCCATAGGTACCTACGCTTTGGAATGGGAATGTAGCTTCATTTTTCTTACTGACCGACTCCTTGACAATTCAAAAGTGCCTGTAAATGGTTTAATTGAAATAAATGATTTGAGTTTGAGTTTGAAAATTTGTATTTTTGTTTGAACTCAGTGTTTTTAATATTGTGAAACTGTAGCACAAATAACTATATTTATATTGCTGTGCCCTAGCAGGGTTCATGTATGAAACCTATATATTACTTGTAACAACTTGTAAATTACATGGATGCAATAAATGATGATTATGATTATGATATATTATCAAGACCATATATCCGTGATCATGGTGCTTGCAACAGCGCCGAAATTGGGAACTCATATCAAATAGTAAACATGGTAAATATCCCGTTTGTGTTAATAATAATGTTAGTGACCATGACAGTTTAAAAATTTATTTATTATCAATTCCTATCAACAAGGAGCGTTTGCAATTGAAGTTTACAAATAATCGGCTGCAGCAGACAGCAGCGCCGTATTCCAGTTAGATAGATAGATAGATAGAATACTCTTTATTATGTACACCATAAAAATTACAGATATAAATGTAGAACTGTTACATGTTGCTCTTGTTGTTTTGTATTTGGTGTACTTGGTGTATCTACCTACTACAATAAACATATGAAACATAGGTATGTAAGCACTCTCACTTATTTTGTGTTGGTAACTACAATACGTAAGTGCAATTAATATTGTATTTTAAGGGTGTGAGCCTGGAGATCTGTCATACAGGTCCCGAACCCAGTATAGACTCCAGCTCTTACAAAGGATATACCGGAAAATTTTTGAGAGAAATAAATTACTTTATTATTATTATTATTACAATAAATATAAACAATACAGTACTTACCGCTTTTATTTAAATCCTGTCCTATATTTTTCCAAATATTATCTTTTACGACACCGTTTATATAGTTTTTGTGAAATGCATCGTACAGTGCAGGATATTGGGCCACCTGGTTTATCGGTCTGTCTTCCTCGAAATCGGAAAAACTCATTTTTTGAGACAGATTCAACGTGTCGTCGCTGCAGCGTCGCTGGCACTACTGATCTGCGGTCGAGCGACATGTCGTCTGCGGTCGTGCGTCGTGTAGTCGGGCGTCGTATCGCTAGCTACGGAAGGTATTTCAAAGAAATACATAGAAACCAGTAGTGTCACGGCGACATATCGACTGCTGGTGTCGTCTGCGGTCGGATACGAACTTGTACCTTTAGACATGCCGGCTTCCTCACGGTGTTTTCCTTCACCATTTTGAGGGCAGTAGTGAAGAAATATAACAAATTGTACAAAGTAAAGAGCCTGCCTGGATTCGAACTGACCTTCAACTCGTACCGAGTAATTCAAGAATTTCGTAAGCACCAAAGGGGGGGATCATTGCTTTGATTATTTTTGATGACATCACCATCAACATTTCAGCCGAAAGACGTCCACTGCTGGACATAGGCCTCCCCCAAGCACCGCCACCTCAACCAGTTCCGTGCTTCCCGCATTCAGCGGATTCCTGCGGCTTTCACAAGGTCATCAATCTACGTTGTGGGAGGCCTTCCTACGCTACGTCTTCCGGTACGCGGTCGCCACTCCAGAACCTTTCGGCCCCAACGGCCATCTGTTCTGCGAGCAATGTGCCCTGCCCATTGTCACTTAAAAGTTTGACAATTTGATGACATGGTTATGAGAAAATAATTGAATTTGCTTACTCGCTCTCACGCGGTGATTTATGGTTAGAAAGAACCGAAGTAGGGAAATTACTTAAATGGGCATTCAATTACTTTATAGTCTACTAGCAGCCCGTCCCGGCTTCGCACGGGGTAGACAATACGAAAGACATTTTAAGACTCATTTTTCTACACCTTCGGTTACATTGTTCAAATTTTACCAAGGATCCCTATTTTTTTTCAAAATGGAATGTAGCCTATGTTAAATTGGAAGAATGTAGTATTCTATTGGTGAAAGAATTTTTTAAATCGGCCCAGTACTTTTTGAGCCTATCCATTACAAACATACAAACATACAAAAATAGGTACAAATCTTTCCTCTTTATAATATTAGTGTAGAAGTGTAGATAAATTCCTTTTTTCTAGGCTCATGCATAACAATAAAGAAACGAACAGATAAAAACAAGTGCGAGTCTGACTCGCGCACCGAGGGTTCCGTACAAACCTTAATTTTTGTAGTTGAAAAAATGTATAATATAATGTATAGTATAATAATACATCGATATACGTGTCGGTCAATTCTCCAACTGCAAATTTAAGTTTGTAAACGCAAAAACGATTTTTTTATGTGATAAAACTACAAATTAACAATTTTCGGACTTTTTCCTTTACTTGTGCGGTGAGACCTTGCTTCTTGCTAAACATGATTCTAGGTCAACGGGAATTACCCATAGGTTTTGATTTACTTGCGAATATCGCATAAATGTCGCATAAATGGCTGTATCTTTTTATTGCGTTGACTTAGAAGCTTGATTTTTTCAGAGCTCTAAGAGAGCATAAACCTTCGTATTTGTTATTAATTTCAACGGAATATCTCAACACATTCCTGAGAAAAAGGGTCTTGACAGACTGACAGACAGACTGACGGACAACGAAGTCATCCTAAAAGGGTTCCGTTTTTTCCTTTTGAGGTACGGAACCCTAAAAATACCTATGCTTACGTAAACATTGGTATTATTTTTTTATCTGTTCAGGGTACTTACTTTTGCTTACTTTTGTAGACATGGAGGAGGTGGGGGTTCTAAATTACAAAAATTCTGCTTACGTAATATTTGAATGGCCCTTAAGCCGGGGCTGGTACCACTAGGCCTCACCTGCTCAGTAAGTAGTAATTGCCTTATACCTTTTAAATTGTTGTTGACCTTTCACGACCCCTGTATGTCCTCTGAATCGAAGTTCACGATGAAACCACTTAAAAAACAAAATCCGTTTGTTCTGAACAAAATTACAAATTAAACAACTACATTTTCATGTCTGCAGGGACCGTTGCACGAACCTTAGTATTGTCACAAACTAGTCACAAAATATATAAGTACAGAAGGTTGGTTTCATACAGCGAGCGCGAACGCATGCACACATAGATACACTTTACGTACAGCGAGTAAAAGCGCATTCGTTTGAGACACATGAGTAAAGAAACAGAGACAAAGCTTCTAAAGAGCATGCTAAATTGATACGTATTTTGGTAGGATTGGCCTAAAGGGATTAAATTTATAAACATAATTATTCAATCACTCATAGGTCGGTAGATTTTACCTACTACGTATTTCAAATCATAAGCATTGTGATAAGCACCAATTGTCTGGTAGGAATAGTTAAAAAAAAAAGCTAAAGTAGTCGTTATTTTTGTTCTTGAACGCTCCGTTTACAAGATAAGTAGGTAGGTACCTTTTCTGTTCCACTTCCTAAAATACCACTAAACTATTTACGATCGATACCAACACTTTTTTGCGACACCTGGGTTGAGTTTTCTTTCGATGTTAAGGTATGAGGTAAGTACCTACCTATCTATCTATCTAATCCAAATTAAAAATAATCTATATATATAAAAATGAATCCCTATTTCCCTTGGTCACGGCATCACGCGTGAACGGCTGGACCGATTTCGCTAATTATTTTTTTGTTGTGTTTGTTATTGTCAGGAGAAGGTTCTTATGTAAGAAAAAATTAAGAAAGTTAAAAAAATAATATGAAAACGACCATATTAACATTTTTAATGTAATATTATGTAGGTAACTCTATCTTCTAATGTAACTTTATGGCGTTTGACATAACGTATCAGTCATCATTTGGTAGGTCCAAGAATAGATTTTATAAAAAAAAAAAATTGAAGGTTTTAGTTAGGTAGGGTAGGGTAGGTAGGTAGGTAGGGTAGGTAGGGTTGGTAGGGTAGGGTAGGGTAGGGTAGGGTAGGGTAGGGTAGGTAGGTGGGTAGGGTAGGGTAGGGTAGGGTAGGGTAGAATTGGGTAGGTAGGTAGGGTAGGGTAGGGTAGATAGGTAGGTAGGGTAGGGTAGGGTAAGGTAAGGTAGGTAGGTGGGTAGGGTAGGTTGGTAGGTAGGTAGGGTAGGGTAGGTTGGTAGGTAGGTACATAGGTAGGGTAGGGTAGAATTGGGTAGGTAGGTAGGGTAGGGTAGGGTAGATAGGTAGGTAAGGTAGGGTAGGGTAAGGTAAGGTAGGTAGGTGGGTAGGGTAGGTTGGTAGGTAGGTAGGGTAGGGTAGGTTGGTAGGTAGGTACATAGGTAGGGTAGGGTAGGGTAGGGTAGAGTAGAGTAGTGGAGTTTATACTATATTTCCTTTGCGCGTAGACAAACTGCCACAGTCAAATAGCTTTTGACAGAACGAAGTCTGTCGGGTCAGCTAGTAAATGATAAACTATTGTTCATACACACAGTACTGTAAACCATATTTACAATTTTTAATATTAATTAAAACACTATTACTTTACACACGTGCTATTAATAAATTAAAACTTGAGACGTGAACAAACACGACGCGCGATGCGCATGCGCAGCCCTGAGCGGTTCAACTGGCCGAGCTTGTATAAACTGATTTCTCTTCGTACGCGACCAAACCGCCAGTGGTACGCACACACGCGCCTCATGCTTGTAATAGTGTACTTATTAATAATCATATCATAGCGCGGTTGTATGAAGCTGTGCCTCTGTCCTTACTCTGCGCAGCGAGTGCAAGCGCACTCGCGACTGGCGGGAAATCTCCGAACGTACGCGTATACAACATTATTTTTAGTATATGCAAAACCTGAATATAGTTTGTTCAGAATAAGTAACTGAATCGATTCCAATAGTTTTTACACCATGTTATATTTTTTCCCAAAAATATTTAAAAAAGGTTACAAGTTGGACACCGAGCGACACTAAGTACCTATCCGCACTTGACCACTACGACAAAGTCCAAAGCCTGCAAGTGTGATGGAAAATATTATCACCAGTTAATTACAATACAATCGTCGTACGGATAGATACCTACTGCCAAATTAATATTATTATTAATGAACGCAAGGCGCGGGCGGCGCGGGTGCGCCGCGTGGTGAGCATGTTTTTGTACGGACAACCAGGTAACATAACAAGCTTATAACTTTGTTATTTTTCATGATACAGTTTTGAAATTTTGTACATAAATTCTTTACATAAAAATACTAAATACGTGTTTCGGGTTTCGCATAAACTAATATGAATGTTTTATGTATGCGTGCGTCTGTTTTCGCTCGTTGTACGGAGTAGACTTTCTTGTACCTCTCTTTTTTGTGGTATATAATTGTGGTGTGCATTTAGGTAAGTTTTAACAAATTCTCGAATTAAACTCGAATTAACCTTAAAACTATTTTGCAAACAAAACTAAAAGTTTTTCTACTTTTAATTATTTTAATGTGCAAATTAGATTGTGACCACAGTTTAAAAAGTCTCTTTTGTTTTCGTTTAGATGTTCTTGCTGTTAATTTTATTTTATTAACAGTTAAATAGATTTCTTTAAAGAAATGTGTTTCTGAAAGAATAGAAAAAAAAAACCGTGTTGAAAAACAAAATGAAAATGAATAGGGTTCTTAAAGTTGATCCATTCACAATTAGTGTGAACTCGGCCAGAAGGTGTTTAAGCGTCAAATTTTTCAAGTAGCTGTAGGTTATATTATTTGTTTTTGATTTTACTATTTTCTGTTAACGCAGTCACATGCATCAGTTGCAAACCAAATATTTATATTTAATCTTATTTTAATTTAGGTGAATTGTTTTTTGTTTTTGTGCTCACACCATAAATTATTACCTATTCTATGTCTATACGTGAGGATTTGTAATTGGCTACCTGGTGACTATGGTTTCCTATTTTGTTTGTTTTTATTAGCTGTAAGTCCTCCATGTACTAAATAAATAAATAAATAAATAAAATCATTCAATTTATTAAACTGAAAATACTAACCACTGGTTCGGCCACGTCTGCCGTATATGAGCTATAGGCCAAAATAACCACTGTGGAGCCTCGACTCCACCAAAAGCATCGCGGCAGTGCCCGTAGAATATGATGTGACGAGCTGGAGAAAAACCGGCCAAGTGCGAGTCGGACTCGCGCACGAAGGGTTCCATACCATTAACTAAAACATTAAAAAGACATTCTTTGATTGAATGAAAGGTAAATTGCGGCTTACTATTTATGGAGTATTCAAAAAAAAAAAAAAATACTACTTACTATACCCAAAGTCTGTAATTCAGATAATTTATGTAAACAAAGTAATGTCAAGAAATGTCACTGCCAAAATGACAGAACAGTGGTGTAAAGCATTTTATCATATATTTTTTTTGTAAATAATCTACTATATAAAAATAAGTCGGGTTTTCCTTCCTGACGCTTTATCTCCAGAACGCACGAACCGATTTAACTAATTCTTTTTTTTTAATGTTTAAAAATTAACCAGATCAAGCAATCAACCAACCCAGAAATGAGTGCTAAACCTTTAGTGCTAAGTTTGTGTTTTTGCTGTCGATACCTCAAATTTGTGTGTTTTCTTCAGTACGGCCAGCGAGCGACGGAAGTCCATAACACTGTCACTTTTAAATAATTTCATCAAAATTGACACAAACTCTTTTGATAAACTGCTTCTTAGTCTATAATATATATATAATATAATATAATATAATATATAATATAATATAATATATATATAATATAATAATAATATTATAAAGAGGAAAGATTTGTACCTATTTTTGTATGTTTGTATGTTTGTAATGAATACGCTCAAAAAGTACTGGGCCGATTTAAAAAATTCTTTCACCAATAGAATGCTACATTCTTCCAATTTGACATAGGCTACATTTCATTTTGAAAAAAATTAGGGATCCTTGGTAAAATTTGAACAATGTAACCGAAGGTGTAGAAAAATGAGTCTTAAAATGTCTTTCGTATTGTCTACCCCGTGCGAAGCCGGGACGGGCTGCTAGTCTATAATATAAAAATGAATCGCAAAATGTGTTGGTAAGCGCATAACTCAACAACGCCTGGACCAATTTTACCAATTCTTTTTTTTAATGTTCGTTGAAGTCCAAGGATGGTTTTTACGTTTTTTTTTTTTTTTTTTTTTTTTTAGGGTAGTGTAGTTTTATCATTCTCTTATTTTAGAAGTTACAGGGGGGACACATTTTACCACTTTGGAAGTGTCTCTCGTGCAAACTATTCAGTTTAGAAAAATTGTATTAGAAACCTCAATATCATTTTTAAAGACCTATCCATAGATATCCCACACGTATGGGTTTGATAAAAAAAATTGAGTTTCAGTATTAAGTATGGGGATAAATAACAACCAAAAATATTTTTTTTTTTTTTCTATTTTTGTGTGAAAATCTTAATGCGGTTCACAGAATACACCTAATTACCAAGTTTCAGCAGTATAGTTCTTATAGTTTCGGAAAAAAATGGCTGTGACATACGGACGGACAGACAGACAGACAGACATGACGAATCCATAAGGGTTCCGTTTTTGCCATTTGGCTACGGAACCCTAAAAACAACCAGTGGTCCACATTAGCCCTGGATCGAAAGAGCTGAAAGTTATGGTGTGAGGCCTTTGCCGAGTAGTGAGATGATGTAGGCTAACAGTACCTAACAGTAACTAACCACGCCCTAGTAGCATTTTCCGTTGGCATTTAGTTGGGCCACCTTCAGAGGTATGTGGCCCAACCAAACGCCAACAAAAATGCTACTAGGGCGTAATATTAATATTCAACTTTTTCCAAATTACTAACGCTTATTTCCCATTACACGAACTTTTGAGCAAAATGTGCACGGAAATACTAGCGGGCGCGCCATTCACATTAAAATATAACAAGTGCAAGTATACTTAGCAAAAATCGAATCGCATAAGTCGCGTTAAAGTACCATCAAGAGTATTATTTAATACTGAGCAGCCACTAATGCATTTTGAACTTTATTTGGTTGAGGTTGATGTTTTATTTTGAATGGAGCTCGAAATGAAATGTAAGTCTTAAAATTACGGTGAAAAAGCAACACTATTAGCTACTCTTTTTCTATTTACGAACATTTTGTTTGGCAACGTATGTTAAATTGAAAAGTGTGATTTATTATGTACACGTTAGGTATAGTTGTATAACAAGTTTAATGTAACTCTGTGTTTTCGGAAATATAATTCACACATATTTAAAAATATTGTACGAAAACATTTCCTCTGCTTAAATTATAATAGTACTAAACACATTTAAGATTCTGAACTAGCAAACTCACCGCTTACTAATACACTCACACACTGCACTCACACTCACTCACTGCTTTACTAATTTGGCTGTAATTTGTAGAAATTACATTTTTATTTTTATTGTAATAATACTTTAATGTCATGTATATAAATTACAGTCAAATTAGTAAAGCAAGGTGTCAATACTTTTTTTTTTTTAATAATGTATTATTCGGAGACCTATTTTTTTATTATTATTGTGGTATGTGATAGCTGAATAAATGGTGTGTTGACCCCTAAATGGTGGACCACTATTTACGCCACACACTGTATACACACATACATACATACTACATACTATCAAACTTACTCACACACACTCAATCACAGATAAGCCAAAACAGTGTTAAGTATAGCAATTTCATTGCTAAATTATTCTAAGTTTTTCATTCTTTCATTTTATTTACAGCAATAAGGAATAAGTAATACTCCACTGTAATACAGTATCAACCAGTACGGGGGGAACTGTCACTGTTACTGGCGGCCTTATATTATACTAGCTTTTGCCCGCGGCTCCGCCCGCGTGGATGTCGGTTATCGCGTAAAAAAGTAGCCTATGTCCGTCTCCATATCCCAGGCTATATCTCTGCCAAATTTCATGACGATCGGTTCAGCGGTTTAGGCGTGAAAATGTTACATACAGACAGACAGACAGATAGACAGACAGACAGAGTTACTTTCACATTTATAATATTAGTATGGATTGTAATGTCAACAGTATACTTATGGTAATAATAGTGAACAAATAAATAAATAAAAGTTTTACGTTTTGTAATGTTTACTAAAAATTGCGTATTGTTTGGTAAGTAATTCACGAACACTCGCACATGAGCTTGCAAAGTTCTACAATCTGTTATCGTTCAGATCGACCTAGAACTGTGGATGGACGATCGATTATGTTTTGAGGCGATAAACATGACTAGTTGACTTCGATCGACATTTAATAGTGCTACCAAGGAGTATTGTGTTAAGCCACGGTCTCACGGTCTGTTAACTAACCGCGTCAGGCGTTGCTACGCCTGTCGAGGCCTGTGACGACCCGTGCCGAGCATTGTGTGTGTAGGCCTAGTGCGGCCTGCTGGCCGCTTTTCCAACATGTCAAGTAATGCCGAGCGTATAGCGCCATGTGCAGCCACTGTGGTTTTGTTCAGTGGACAACATTTGATTAACAAAGCAGAAGAAACGCGCCCGGAAAGGCTGCGTCAGTTGCCCTGGCGTCTTGCCTTTGAACTTACCGACTCCCGACGGATCGGGTCGCTGGCCTTATCTGATGTGACGGTTCCCACGGTCTGTTGGTATGGACTGGTGCGATATGGCCTATGAGAAAGCGTGCCGTGGGACCGCAGCATTACCCAGTAACGGGGGTGTGGAGGTCAGATAGGCAGTAGCTCCATGTAAAATACTGGTATTCAGCTGCATCTGATTAGACTGGAAGCCGACCCCAACATAGTTGGGAAAAGACTAGACAGATTGATTGACTTCGATCGACATTTCATTCAAACAGGAATTTCAACTACAATAAACAACCTTAATGTCATACCAACATAAGTATGATAATAGTAACCTGACACTAAAGTCGGAGTCGCGCATCGAGGGTTCCGTTCCATCATAATTATATAGCTATACTAACTTTTGCCCGTGGCTCCGCCCGCGTGGATGTCAGATAACGCGTAAAAAAGTAGCCTTGCAGCATGTCCTTCTCCATATCCCAGGCTATATCCCTGCCAAATTTCAGGACGATTGGTTCAGCGGTTTAGGCGTGAAAACGTAACATACAGACAGACAGACAGAGTTACTTTCACATCACTATCACTATCACTACATATTATAAAACAAAGTCCTCCGCCGCGTCTGTCTGTCTGTCTGTCTGTTCGCGATAAACTCAAAAACTACTGAACCGATTGTCATGCTAATTTCACCAATGGATAGCTTGGTTCTTGAGGAAGGTTTTAGTATATAATTTGATATGTTTTTGTATACATTTTTGTAAAAATAAACGATATTTGTTGGAGGTGTCGGAAAAAAATAAGCCGTCTGGGAGCTTTCAACGAAAACGCTGTCTAAACCCTTTGAGATATAACAAAATAATGTATGGTGGAATTGTGTATCTTATAAAGATCTTCAAAAAAGTCCGCGATGGCATATGTTTATCTCTTAAGGATAACATACTATATCCATTTTATTGTCTTTTTGTAGGTATTTGTTTGCCGAATTTTACTCTTGCAATACGATTACGATAACAATACGCTATAATATCAGTAGGTATTAGCCAAATTATGTTCGTAGATAAATAATCTAGCTACTTACGTGTATTTCAAACAGTTTAGAAGAATATTTATCATAAAAACATTACTAAACACGGCGGCCATATGACTAAAATTTGTGCATTACAAAACTTTCGTTACTTTTTCACTGACACATTTATCACTTTTCGATAAACTAACACTCAATACGAAATCTACATTTATTTCTCAGTAATTCTGTATAAGATTCTTCTATGATTAAGCTGTTTTCTCATTGAATCCATTACTTTACGCACGTATAACCTTGATGAATGTTTACATCGCGCCACACTGCCACACGACCACAGAGTATAGACGTATTTGTTTTCTTTTTTTTTTCGTTTGTTTAGTGGTGTTCCCGCTAAAATGTATTAATACCGGTCAAGTATTAGTCGATTAATCGAATTCTACAGCCAGATTGTCTTGCAAATACAAAATAAATGTTAAATATTTCGTCCAATTGCGAACGTGACCCTGAGAAAAGTTATGCACCAATGGTGTTCATTAGATTTCGAGTGTTTTCTCAGCACAAGCGGTGTATCGTGCGACATTTCGGAGGATTCGGTTTCTATTTACATAGTGAATCACATTAAAATTAATATTTAGTTAGAAATTTGAGATATAGCCTGGGATATGGAGAAGGACATAGGGTACTTTTTTATGCGATAACCGACATTCACGCGGGCGAAGCCGCGGGCAAAAGCTAGTTTATAATATTAGTAGGATTCGTAAAGGTACTGTAGAGGTTCAATGGTGATACATCATCCTGGCCTGGCATCTAATAAATACTGACAGCTTGGTAAATTTAAATATTTAACTAAGAATAAAGAAAATAGAGAAGACAATATGGCATGATGTATCACCATTGAACCTCTACAGTAGGTACCTAAATAGTTCTGTGCCCAGAAAAAACTGCAACTGTGCTTCACCCAAAATAATCTGCGAGTAGGAAGGAGGCATTTTGGTTGTGAACCGTGAAATATTTTTAAATTTTCATCGGCGAGGTCTATATGCGTCAGATAATTTTAACACTGCGGTGTAGAATATTGCAGTTTTAGGTCAGCGCCATCTCTTGACCGATAGTGGAACTAATGTAATTTTTGTTGATGATTTCTGAAAAAGTGTGCTATTTATAGACATTGTTTTAATTTTTCTGTATTCTTTACATGAACTTCTATCAAATAATTATGATTTTTAGCTATGCAAACTTTGGAGACAAGGGGAACCGAAAAAAAGGCCATTTTTTTTTTTTTCATTTTTCGTCCAAAGTCGAAAACTATGCGGCCTTAAAAAAGATAAATGTTTGAGAATGTGCAAATTGCGCTCTTTCATATGGATAACCCACATGCCCTAGTATTTTAAGAATTTATTTTCATATTTTTCCCTCCCACTTCGAATTTTTAAGACCCCCATTCAGTCCTTGTTACAAAAAAAATACTTTCTTATTTTTAAAATAGTAAGGCAAACGTCATCTAAAACTATTCCAAATTTCAAGTTGATAGCATTAATAGTTCTTAAGATATCCAGCTATGACAGACAGACAGACAGACTGAGTCGCACCATAAGGGTTCCCTTTTTACCAATTTGGTATGGAACCCTAAAAATCAAAACTAAAGTGTGTAATACACATGTCTGTAACTGGCACATATGTAGGTATCCGGCTTAACATTAATCTTGTTTAGGGTCTATTGTGCACTGTGTTGCATAAATACAAACAATTTTGGTATGTAGGCTTATCCGGAAATATGTTCCTATAAATGTTATTTGTTTGAGTTCTGATTTGGCTATCCGCCACTTGGATGTGGCCAGGAGGTTACCGGGCAGACGCTTTGGATGGTCAGACACCTATTTATTGCTTTATATTTACCATCGCTTAGCGACGAGTCTTTAATTTTAACTAATATTATAGTGTAACCTTACATTTTTCCCTCCCGGAAATAAAAACTTTACAATTAGGCATCACCTGTAGCGACCCTCTGGAGACGTCAAGGATTGGAAAATCGCGTAGCTCCAATGTTACTCCAGCATAACTTGTAATGTCGGAGAGGAGGGAACTGCCCTTCCACCGACCTATACTTAAATCACAAGACTTCTTGCCGACACGAGCACCAAAAGTAGACTAAACCTGGCGTCAGTACTAACCCCTGACGCAAGAGGACACAATCCAGTGGATAATATTACCTTCATATTACAGAAAATATCATTATATCTTCAACAAGCCTTGACACTCCAACGGCTGGTAGCTCTCGGACCTCTTAATACGACCTGCTCCTCCGAGGTCGGCGACTTCGAAGCCTGACTCGAGGTTTCCCTCCAAGAAACCCCTGAACCTCTCACTCTTAAGGACGGACCTCCAATATGACTTCTCCCCGGTTTCCCTGGCCTCTTATATCCTTTAGTTCATCATTTCAGCCGAAAGACGTCCACTACTGGACATAGGCCTCCCCTAATTGAGGGGGGTTTGCCATAATCGCAACGCTTCAAAATCAAAATCAAAATATTTGATTTCACATAAACCTACATGGGCACTTATGAAACGTCAGAAGCTAGGTGCACGGTTCCAATTAGTCGTTTCCTATGGAGAAGAGCCGGCAAGAAACTCCATGGTTACTCTTTTAAAAATAATTGGCTTTACAATATTATTAAATAACAGTGATAAAAGGTATGGGAGTACAGTGTAGGCCTTTCAACAATTACCAGGTACTACAAAATAGAAAAGTGCCAACAAATCTACACTCTACTAGGCCTACAACGTTCTCACATTCACAAAATATAAAATAATCTAAGTATATAAAATATTAATGACATGATTGCAATTACACCCACGGGAGGAAATGGGGTGGTGCTATTCTTTACGTCTGGCACTACACGGAACTTTCAGTTAGGACCCTCCAATACCCATTCGGTAGGGCCTGATAAACCTAATATGATAGATATCTAATTGTTTTTATTTATTGAAATTGCTTACTCTTTAACTTGTTTCTTTTCTTTTTAACCTAGGACTTCTCCAGTTCTGATGATTAGGTAGGTTGTAGTTCTTTCTCTGACCTTACATTTTTCCCCTCCCGGAAAAATGTAATGTTACAAGAGGTAAAATTGTTTGTTTGTAAAAAGTACCTAATATCTGTAATTACTGATCCGTTTACAGAAATTCACTCAAAGAAAGCTACACTGATTTATGTTGTTGTATATACATAGATAATTATGTTTTACTTGCTGCTTCCTGTAAGCTCCTCCCGCGTATTGTTTCCTAAAATAAGTAAGTCACTAAATTACTCCTTATAACATCAGCTATCTGTCAGTTAAAGTCCCATCAAAATCGGTCTAGCCATTTCTGAGATAAGCCTGAACAAACAGAGACAGAAAAAAAAACTTGTTTTTTTTAATATTTATTAGTAGGTAGTACCGTATACACTTTCATATGCATTTAGAAAAAAGTTGTTCATTTCACATAACAAAAAGACTGTTTTTTTTTATTTTTTTCAATTTTATTTATTTGTGTAGATGTATAATGGTACAGTTTACTTCCACGCCGACGTAGTCGCGGGCTGAAACTAGTTGACGCAAAGGCTTCCTCTCTCCTAACTCACTTATTTTGCTGTGCCTGACATGGTCCATAATGATCTAATTATAAGTTTACCACCTAAGACTACCTACATGTGGAATGCAATAAGAGTATTGAGTATAGACGTAAGGGAAGGATACGGGTTTATGAAAAAGGACCATGGATTTTATGTTGTTTTGCAATGCCCATCATCATCATCATCAACCTATAGCAGTCTACTGCTGGACATAGGCCTCTCCAATTGCACGCCATTCAGCTCGATTCTCGGCAACTCTCATCCAGCTGCTATACCAGCCACCCTGCGAAGATCGTCGCTCCACCTAGCCTGAGGGCGTCCTACCTTACGTTTGCCGATTCGCGGTCTCCACTCGAGAACACGTCTACCCCAACGGTCATCGATTCTACGGCTAATATGGCCGGCCCATTGCCATTTCAGCTTGCTTATTCTGTGAGCTATGTCGACAACTTTGGTTCTCTGCCGGATCACCTCGTTCCGGATTCGATCCCTCAGAGAAACTCCAAGCATAGCCTGTTTTGCAATGATATTATATAAATAAAGAGGTAGATATGGCACTAGTGCATATTCATCATCATCATTTCAGCCGAAAGACGTCCACTGCTGGACATAGGCCTCCCCCAAACTTACTTTCGCATTTATAATATTAGTTAGGATTGTTGTTTTCAGTTAATTTTAACAGTCTGAATAAAATAACTTATAAAAAAAATCCTAAAAGATGTTCTTTATCGATTCCAGTGCAGATTACCATGAATAGCAGTAACTCAAAAACGAATATACCGGATGACTTTTTTTACCGTCTCGAAAAAAATTGGGTATACTAGGTGAACGGAGTAGAAGCCTATGGCATAGCAATATTTTTTTTTTTTCAGAAATAAAACTAAAATAAAAGATAAAAATATTGAAATTTGGGTGCGTATGATTTAAATTTAAATATTATTTATCGTATTTATTTATTGAATTATGTTTTTTTGTTAAATTTCTGTGTTTATTGTTATAGTATGATAAGTTTACTTCAAATGTGTGGTATTTATCCATAGATCAATTTCTTTCTAGGTTAAAGAAAAAATAATAAAAACTATGCTATAGGCTTCTACTCCGTTCACCTAGTATACCCAAATTTTTACGAGACGGTAAAAAAAGTCATCCGGTATAAAAATCAAAACCTCATATCTAGTTATTGCAACAAACTTTCAAGCTATAATTTCTATGTAGCCTTTCTAAGCTCCCATATTCAAGGGAAAATGGTTTTACCCTAGTTTGAGCTAAAACACTAAGTTGTAGTAAACCCGGCAACTTTCATAATTCAGGGTAGAATTATTACGCCGCATGCGCGAAATTGCATTCTAAATCCTCTTACCGTTATATTTAAACCGCGCCGCCATTTTAAAAGCCACATATCGCGAATAGCTGTGAAAATGCAGATAGCTTTTTGAGCCCTACAAAATATTTTTTGATCAAAAATTTCAAAACCATGTGCGAGTATATTTTGTTAATGCTTCCATTTTTGTACTTCCTTTTGTAGTTAGGTTTCATTCAGTATTCAGTTAAAGCCTTACATATGTTTTATACGCGTATGTTGTAACTGAAATAACATAGTTGTTAACGATGACAATATGTATACTGTTTATTCGCTACAATAACCGGATGCAGCTTTTACCAGTATTTTACATAGAGCAACTGCCTATCTAACCTCCACAACCCAGTAACTGGGTAATACGATATCCCTTGGTAACGACTGGTTGCCAGACTTTCGGGTTTCTGACGACCCGTAACGACTGTCAAAGATTCACGAATGACAGCCGGGATCAATAGCCTAACGTACTTTCCGAGGTACGGAGGTGTCTCGGTAGGTAAAGATGGTCACCCATCCACGGACCAACCCTGGCAACCATAGCTTAACCTAATAGTCCGACCCGTGTGGCTGTTTTTACTTATCCACGAGCTCTACATTTCCATAAATGCATGTATGACAAATATTACCAGTTAGTATGTATTCGACTTTTCCGTGTACTACAACCGCGTAACTCAAACCAAACCAGATCAAACCATCTTAGTGCTAATTTAACTTAGATTTAAATTCGATCATTACAACTAGTATTCGATATAGCTTTTAAACCATACTTTTTTTAACCCCCGACATAAACGGAGGGGTGTTATAAGTTTAACGTGTGTATCTGTCTATCTGTCTGTGTCATCGTAGCTCGCAAACGGCTAAACCGATTTTGATGTTGTTTTTTTTTAGTTTGAAACGTGACTTGATCGAAAGTGTTCTTAACTATGATTCAAGGAAATGGGTTCAGCCGTTTGAAGAATATCAGCTCTTTTCTAGTTGATAAATTGACGTGAGCATCTTCCACAGGTCGGATTGAGTTGAAATTAGGTATTTCGTTACTTCTTACTTCAATGATATTAAAAGAACATAGTAACCTTGAACTGCTGCTGCAGCTTCACCCGGAATTTTCAGGATATCCAACTCCCTTAACATACAGCAGAGGTATCGAGTTTGGGCTCCTTGGAATGGTCTCAGTGAATAGGTGATAGATGGTGACCAGGGGCTGATGATGGAGTAGGAAAGAGAAATGGATCGGTTCAGCCGTTTGAAGATAATCAGCTCTTTTTTAGTAGATGAATTGTGTATCATTAAACCAGTGGTAGTAAACCAGCAACCAAACCATAACCTGTCTAATATAATACCAAATCAACCAGATCAAGCAATCAACCAACCCAGAAATTAGTGCTAAACCTTTAGTGCTAAATTAGTGTGTTTGCTGTCGATACCTCAAATTTGTGTGTTTTCTTCAGTACGGCCAGCGAGCGATGGAAGTCCATAACACTGTCACTTTTAAATAATATCATCAAAATTGACACAAACTCTTTTGATAAACTGCTTCTATTATATTTACTCAAAAATGCATGTAATGTGGTCATTATTTTGACAACCTTGTTTGAGCAAAGTCGACCTTGCCGTTCTGTTTCAAGGAGCGGCCGGCAAAGTTTTGCTGGTCGCTCTAACAGGCCGGCAAAACATTGCCGGTCTCTATTTTGACGTTTCAACGTTTTAAAAAATCAAATGCAAAATGATTTTATTTAAAACACAGCTGTTTGTATTTATAGAGATAGGTACAAAAAGATTTTATTCCATATTTGGCTGTATAGTTCCAACTACCATTGTTAAAAAAAAAAAACAAAGAAGTAACAAAAGCGCGGTTCAGCGAAAATTTTATTTTTATTGAAATTACTTGCTGGTTTTATTTAGATTAGGTACAAGTGCATTTTTGAGTAAAGCACTATACAAGCCTTGGCCCACTATGACTGCTTCGCTGGTCACGCTATGATTGCCTCGAGCTAGCCTAGCTACGCTCTAGGCCTTCCAGCTTGGCCATCATTGCAGCCCTTGCTGTCCTCGCTGTGTCGGCCTGGAGCTGTGCTACGCTGCGCTGTCGGTCATCATCAGCGCGACCAGCAAAGTAGTCATTATATATATTTACGTTTTTTGCAATTTGCAGATCAGTATCAGGTTGTATCCATACTAATATTATAAATGTGAAAGTTACTTTGTCTGTCTGTCTGTCTGTATGTTACGTTTTCACGCCTAAACCGCTGAACCGATCGCCATGAAATTTGGCAGAGATATAGCCTGGGGTATGGAGAAGGACATAGGGTACTTTTTTACGCGATAACCGATATCTACGCGGGCGAAGCCGCGGGCAAAAGCTAGTGTTGATATAAATATCATTCACGGCCTTATCAAATATTTCTTTATAGAATTATAATCATAAAAATCATCAATACAACTCTCTAAGTTCATATAAGGTACCATTTTGAATGACTATTTCATGGAATCATGGCATTTGAGGCCAATTCTAACTTAAGGAGTTGTATTACTGATTCTAATGATTATAATTATAATGGTATAGGTTTATCCTTATATTTTAATAAAATGTATTCCTCAGTTTTCGTAATTGCACCTATCACTGTTTGTCTCTGCGCCACCCAAAGGTTGACTGGTAGAAAATGCCTATGGCATTATGTTATTTACATCTTTTTAGGAAAAGAGGTGAAATACATAATTATAGTACTAGAAATAGGGACCTATTAGTTCAACCAGGTTTCAGACTGGCTAAAGTAGACTCATCTTTCATGGGGTACTGTTTAAAATGTTATAATAAAATTCCTCCCCACATACTTCAACTGAATGAGACTAAATTTAAATCTTGTATAAAACGCACACTATGCAGGCAGGCATATTATAAGTTGGGGGATTATATCACTGATAAAAATGCTTGACTGAATGCTGGTCATGCTCCACAACCTCAACTAGGTTATTGATTAACATTTGAAAATAATGTTGGAGCTGCTGAAGATTGTAGGACTATCTTTGCATTGTATAAACTCAACCTCCTTTGTATTATATAATTGCATAGCACAGGTGTGAGTACTATGTACTATAGAGCTACCATTGACCGGGTAATATGTCTTTCATTGACTTGAATGTGCCCTGGCGGCTGAGAGTATGTCATGCTCACTTAGATATCTCGCTGATGGTGGCGCGTGTGTTGGATCATTTAGCTCCCTTCAAAATGGTTGAGCTGAATGGTGCTAATCCATGCGTCATGATCATCTATTAACTGCCATGGCTTATTTTAATTGTTTTATTTTTTTATTGTTTGTTTTTTTTATTTTATTTTTTTATTCTATTTGGTGTACCTACTCTGGACGCTTTTAACGTGTACGTTTTTATTTTTTATTTTTACATCGTTCTCACATTATGTTATAAATTCAACATTATATGTGTAACTAATATTTTTGTAACAATTTAATTTAAAAGAGTGTCCATGGAGTTTCTTGCCCGTTCTTCTCCATAGGTACCTACGCTTGGAATGGGAATGTAGCTTCATTTTTCTTACTGACCGACTCCTTGACAATTCAAAAGTGCCTGTAAATGGTTTAATTGAAATAAATGATTTGAGTTGAGTTTGAGTTTGAGTGTCCCCCTCTGTACATTTGTGTGAGAAAGTGTTAAATAAAAAAATATATAAAATATATAATTCTGTAAAGCCATATTTGTTATAGTCGCTTAATCATATTTTAACCAACATACAACCTGACACTAACTTGTAAATGGCCAAAAAACGTAAGTAAATTTGAATTTCGCGAACTACCATATTGCATCCCTTCCTTCCTTAAGTTTTACTTATGTTCCGATTATAAAATTTTGCTCACTAATTAAGATTTAATAAACTGAGTTATAAGTTGATCTTTGTTGCTAACTGTAAGTAGATGAACTATCATAAATAGAAATAATCTGGGAGTCTAGCTCCAGGCATAGAGTTGTAAAAATCTTTTTCTGAGATGAAACAAAACGTTTATTCTTTTCTGCAGTTGTTTTTTTTTATCGATAACCACCTAAGCATATTATGGTTAGGGCCGGTTGTTTCAAACAGTTCGTTAACGTAACATACGTACGTCAAATATTAACGATTACATTATGATGCTTAACGTACGTCACTGAATAAAAAACCGATCGTCAAACTTCAAATGTCGAAGAATAAATTGACGGTAACCAGTGGGTCGCTGTAATCGTTATTTTTTAACGAACGTCAAGGGCATAATTTTGTGAAACAACGGTTTGACGATAGTAAGCGCCATTTATGACGGATACGCGTGCGTCAAGTGTACGTGAAACAACCCGCCCTTAGGTGGTTATCGTTAAATATGAGTTGATATTACATTTTTGTTTTTAGTTTCAAAATAATTGGCATCACCCACTGAAGTTTACGTTTACGGATGGGAATTTCTCTAATCCGGAAGTCAGTGGCAAAAAATAAAAATACAGAATTAAAGTAATTTTTCACTTTTTAGTGTTTTTTTTGTTGGAAGTCGGTTGTTTAAAAAAAAAAAGAAAAAAAGTGTAAAAGGTCTTGTGTAAAAGATAACTTCTTTAACTTACAATATTTGAGATCACTATTAATATCATCGTCCTTATCATTACCAGGCCAATGGAGCGAGAAGGAACATTCATAACAATGAAGGGCGGGTGAACCGCAGTGCTCACCGAAGCTGCGGCTGGCGCATTACGACAGGGCTACCACACCGTGCCTTGCAGAGTTGAGAGGGCTCTAACCACTGTCCCACAGCGCCGAATGGCGGTCAACCGTTACATACCTTAGATCCTGTGGCTTCTCTGATATTCTGCTGATTCAGTTGCTTTGTGGTGTGCTCTGCAAATCTGACCTCTCCTGGTTTGAGTTTAATTGGAAAACAAGCCGTAACACTTTTTTTTGAAGATGGGAAGTCTCCCATCTTCAAAAAAACCGGCCAATGTGCGTCTGTCACACACTTGGCCGGTTCCGTAGTTGGGATCAATTTATCCCAAGTACAAACTTAACATTGTACCTAGTTAATAAACATGTTCTCTCATACAAAACGTATGGGAGAACATGTTTTTCAACTGCAAATGTAAGTTGGTCGACTATTACTCGGTAACTTATAAAGTCTACTTAGCTGTGATAGTTTTCCTTTTAACTTCGTTATATATACTACTGCTGTGAATTTTTCCACATATCCAAATACAACCATGCAGGCAGGGGGGGGGGGGTTGTGACACTTAACTTTAACAAAAATGAGCACTTTAAAGATCAAACGGATCCCTGAATCGAAAAATGATTTTGACAAACCCGCAATATTTTGGAACGGCCTCACCAACTATACCCCACACCATGTATTAGACGAGCAAACAATATCATCCCTATATTTACGTGTAGGAGAGATACTTGAAATATTCACAGAATATTTAGTTATATTATATTCACTTTAAAAATAAATAATTAAATTACAATAAAACAAATATTTCAGGGTGGTTCCCATACAAAAAACGTGTTTTTTTTTTGCTGTATTTATAGATAATGGTACGGAACCCTTCGTGCGCGAGTCCAACTCGCACTTGGCCGGTATTTTTCCTTAGTGCTCATCTATGTTATATAAGGAAATCTAGTGCAAAATTTCGTGCTTCTATCGGTAGAATAGGCTATTTATGTTGTCTCTGTTGTCAGTCAGTAAATTTAAGATTTGTATGTAAGTAGATACTTTCCAGCTCGCAATTTTATGGTGTTGGTTTTCTTGTTAGCATTTAGCTGTAGATACACTCAAAATGAAAATATTTGGTACTATTTATTTATTTGGTAAGTTATTGCACAGTTAAATTTATATTCTTATTTTTATTCATTATAGTTATTTTTTCCTTATTGTAAATACAATAAGTTAAAAATAGCTATAATAATAGTTATTCATTATAATACACAAAAATTATTAACAAAACAAGTAAAACGAACAAATAATAATCAAATAATATTAGCACAAGAAATAAAAACTCATCTTTCGTCCATCATCTCACAGAATTTCAAACATGCACCACATACGTCTAACCATCTCGCTGAAAAAAATCACGATGCCAGTAGAGCATTGTGAGCGCACGAACCAAGGGCGAGTTAGAATACGAAACTGTGTGCTGACGGAATGGCCAACAATCCGTGTCGACGCGGTCTAAGTTGGTATTTGGGTACAGGAGGAACAAAAAGTCTCACAAGCTGAACTACTAGTTCCGGGCAATCAGACTCCCCACGAAGGACATGACAGGCGAACATGAGTAAAAAATAATTACGCCTGACTTCAAGAGAGTTAAATTTCAGCATTCCAAGCAAAAATTTTGTAGGTTACAGGAATGGATAGTACTCGGACAGTTTCTTAAATAAATATCTAAGGAATATTTTTTTCAACCTTCTCAAAGAGCTAGGCGTAAGTTCTTTCATAGAGGTTCCAAATAGTTGAAGCAAACTCTAGTTTACTTCTCACCGAAGCCATAATAAATTAATTTAATGGCCAGAAGGTTGTTAAATTCTCGCTTATTCCGAATATTGTAACCTAGTCTTCGGTATAAATTAGCGGCGAGAGACGCAAATGTTCGTGGAACGTTAGTCGCGGGTCAAATAATACTCCTAAATCTTTTTTACCGAATTACTACGGGCAATCGATTCTGTTCCTAGGAAGTATTGCACAATCATAGACCGAGAGTTTTGAACGCGACTAAAGGACATAACACTCATTTAGCCGAGTTGAATAGAAGCTTGTTTTCGATATCAGATTTTATGATTCATTCAATATCTGTCGTCAAGATGACGGCAAATATATATGATCATTTTTGGATGGCATATTCAAGTGGAGCACATATATGTAACTTTGAAGGAACACCAAAACTATCTGATGAAACATGCGACGCCAAAATATAGGATGCTACATCGGTTTCAAAAAGATGTATCACCTCTTAGAATGCAAACATATCCCATATGCCTTGCGTTATAAATATCTGCCTATCTAAATATCTGCGTTATAGATATTTTTGATTTCGCATTCTTCTGAATTTAACGAGACATGTCCGATAATATTGCATTCTAAGAGGTGACACATCTTTTGGAAACCGATACAGCATACTTTATTTTGGTGTTGCATTTCTCGTCCGATAGTTTTGGTGTTCATTCGAAGTCACATATATTTGCCGTCATCTTGACGACAGATATTGGATGAATCATCAAGTCAGATATAATTGCCCAACTGTCCATAGTAATATATTTATGCTCGTAATTGTACAACTCTGCCTAACCCTTCGAGGAAATATAATAATATTATACTCGTAAGTAGGTGGGATGAGTAAGTTAGGGTCACCAAAATTTTACCATAGCTCATTATATTATACTAACAGTAGGTATATTCTATCATCATCATCATCATTAAATCAGCCGAAAGACGTCCACTGCTGGACATAGGCCACCCCCAAGCATCGCCACTTCGACCGGTACTGTGCTTCCCGCATCCAGCGGATTCCTGCGGCTTTCGCAATGTCATTGGTCCACCTTGTGGGAGGCCTTCCCACGCTACGTCTTCCAATTATATACTATACCAATACTTAATACCTATTATCTTAAATTCACTGACAGACAATGCACAGGCTTAAACCGCTGGGCTCAGAAGCATGAAGTGCACAAGAGTACAAACGAAGGCTTTTTGAAAATTCATCGTCTAAAAGGAATGAAATATAAAGGAAATATATAGAGAATATATAGATAATAATAATTAGTCGATTTCTTAAAGTAACTAATTATCTGTGGCAGTGTTTGGTCTATAGCAAAAAGCTGTCACATCTCTTAAGTGTTCTGGAATGTTCTCATACGAGACTATAAAAGTCCTTGGAACTTGGAAATCATTCCTTTCCACGTCTAAGCCGCCTAGTACTATACACAACGAACCCCTTGTGATAGGGTGAGTATTCTATTGTATTCTTAAGGTCTATGTTCCGGCAGCCCATGCCTTGTTTTGTGTAATTATAACCTTTTTAAGGGGCTGTCGGCAACTTATGTTCACGGTAATTTTTAGCTGATTACCGGGAACCATCTGCTTGATTTGTTCACCTCATTGTATTCTAACCTATAATATGTACCTCTATTGTCATTTTCTATTTACCTCAATTGCAAAACTGCCATCTAGCTGCTTGATCTGCCTTGCCACGTGTGAGATCGGCACCCCTATGGTCCAAAGCTACGGCTCAGCACGTGCATCTGTTTTATCTCTGTAAACCACTGCGATGTGTGAGCTTCCATTGCCTTCCACTTTCCACGCTTGCCTTGGGCTACAGCACTGTATCTAGCTTGGAAACGCTGCACGCATTGCAGAGGCTTACGGTAGTCTACCTGGAGATTACGGGCATCCCTTTGCGCTGATTCCAGAGTTCTACTACGTACCTTCATCTACCTGACGCTGCCGGCTGTTCTACGGCTCGACGCCGCTACAGCGTCAGCCGGGAACAGCTGGTACCCTTCATCACCTGGGCCTTGTGGGCAGCTACTGGCTCCCACGTGGCCGCTACTGCCACTGCCACCGCTCTACCTGCACCGAGGGCGGTGAGCGCCGTGCCACGTGGGCACTACAATCACCACCTACCGCTCCATTATTTGCACCGAAGGCAACGAGCACCGTCTGCTCCCTGCCTACACTGCTTCTGCTGCCAGTCGGACGGTCCAGCCCAGGACAGTACTTTCCCTTTCTAATCTCTGCCAGTGAAGGAACTTTGTCGATGTTAAATCCCATCGGGCACAGCGATATAGCTAATAAATCACTTCATATTTTTAACCCCTCACCGTGTCTAAACTTTAAACCTATAAGTGACATACACGGTCTCGTTAAAACGCAAACCGGAGTTGCCATGAACTCTGATTGTAGTTCCCGCTTTTAGAAATAGAAATGAAAAACGTTCACGCGATTCGTAACGAGGAGCCAGTCGACGCTACTATTGGTTTTAGTTTCTGCATTCAAGTTAGTTTTTGTGCGGACTTCGTGCTGTTTTCTGTTGAACAGTAAAAAAAAATAGCGAATGACATTTACTACGCTGCATATTCAGGGTGCTCTATAATTGAAAACCTTGAAATATCTTGCATAAAATCGAATAGCCGTTATATTTTTATGTCATACATCCATCAGCACGTAACGTAAAATAATAAATTAATTTTACAATAACAAAAAACCGATGAAATTCATTCATTTGTGGCCGTGGCGTACAATAGTCCATACTTTCTTCTTTAAGATAAGTATGGACTATTATTATAAATGCGAAAGTAACTCTGTCTGTCTGTTACCTTTTCACACCTTAAGGCGCTATGATCGGCGCTCGAGCCGACTGCAGTAGGCTCGCGAAGTCATGAATCATTTTATCAAGACAAACTCAGCGAATTGTGCAAAACAATCTTACTACCTTATCATTTATGGAAAAAATAAGAAAAAAAACGTCTGGTTTGTCGCAATGACATTGATTAACCATTGCGAAAAGGGGTAAATTTGGGTTTTTTTTTCTTCTATGCAGCAAAGTTAATCTAATCGTGTTATTAAAAGTGATCGCATGTCCACCAGATCCTTAAATATAATTAATTCCGAATTTTATAACATAATAAAGGATTTAAAAAACTGGCAAGTGCGATCTCTTTCGGATCATACCGCCGTAACGGCTGAACGGATTTCCATTAAATGTGGCACACAGGTAGATCATGACCTGGATTAGGACATAGTTTCCTGTACTAGGTTTCCGTGGGATAATAATTTGCGAACCTTACGCAAGCGAAACCACGAGCAAAAGCTAGTAAAAATATAAATTATTATTCTAACTCGAAACAGTTTCAACAAAACATTATCAAAATACTGTTGTAAAAGCTTTTAGTGTTACCAACTTTTATATTATAATCTAGCCCCTTAACTTTATGATTCAGGTTTTAGAAGTTATTTTTGATTGCCTGTAAACACTTCAACACCTAATATTTTTATTTGAATTTGCACATTGCTGAAGTTACAAACAAAATATTTTGTATGTTTTTTTTCTTAAGTTTTTGTGAGTGTATTTAGAGCAAGGTTATTTTTAAGGTGAGTTGACATTGAAATGAGGTCGTCAAAAAATACGATTCATTGGTACAATTATCTAAATATATAAAACAAAGTCGGTTTATTTACACTATTTAAAACTCAAGAACGGTTGGACCAATTTTTATGATCTTTCTTTTGTTGGATATGTCTCCACCCCGAACAGCAGATAAACTATTAAACCATGCGATAAATTCATGAAAAAAATATATATGAAGAAACTTCAACTTCTGACATATTATTCGTTAATAATAATATATTTATTTATTTTTGTAAATTCTTCTACTTTTACAATATTTGCAACTATGTGAGCACCATGTATGCATCACATAATTATTTTATGCTTTGCTTTTTCATTTTAAATTATTTTTACCTATTGTGGTATAGCAATTTTATTCTAGGTACATCTTTTTCACATATTATAGTTATATATATAATCATCATCATCATCATCATTTCAGCCGAAAGACATCCACTGCTGGACATAAGCCTCCCCAAATTGGGGGAGTTTGCATTAATCGCCACGCTTGGCAGGCGGGTTGGCGATCGCAGTATTATAATGATTGTGTACAAAATATTGTAAACATTTTTTTTAAAGTGTGGAGTTTCTTGCCCATTCTTCTCCATACGTTTTCATCTACCTTTTGGAAAGGACAACTAGGTACAATATTTTTTTTTTTTTTGTAAGTTTTGACGTTCAAATGTAGTTTAACCTTTTATGTGCCTATTTGAAATAAATTATTTGACTTTGACTTTATAAAACCCAAAAATACTTTGCCCGACCTCAGGCTCCAACCCAAAACCTTCGAACTCCAAAACTCGAAACCAATGCCTTCAAGAATAATGAATAAAGAATTCGTTTACTATACCCTTGGTCCACATAAATGAATTCTTAGAACAGAAACAAAGCAAATGGTAGTGGCGAATCTAATAGAAAGAGTGAGAGATTACAGGCGAAACCATCAAAACAGTGGTCGATCAGACTGGACCACAGAGCACAGAGACGCTCAGGCGTCTCTTAGAGGCGGCATTGTCAACACTTTCATACAACCAAGCGTGTCAACGTTTACTATACGTTATTTGTGTCGTAGTGTGTACTACAACACAAATAACGTATACCGGATGACTTTTTTTACCGTCTCGAAAAAAATTGGTTATACTAGGTGAACGGAGTAGAAGCCTATGGCATAGCAATATTTTTTTTTTTTCAGAAATAAAACTAAAATAAAAGATAAAAATATTGAAATTTGAGTGCGTATGATTTAAATTTAAATATTATTTATCGTATTTATTTATTGAATTATGTTTTTTGTTAAATTTCTGTGTTTATTGTTATAGTATTATAAGTTTACTTCAAATGTGTGGTATTTATCCATAGATCAATTTCTTTCTAGGTTAAAGAAAAAATAATAAAAACTATGCCATAGGCTTCTACTCTGTTCACCTAGTATACCCAAATTTTTACGAGACGGTAAAAAATGTCATCCGGTATAAACTCCTCCCGGCCACCGTAGGCGTGGGCCTGCGGGCGGTGAGTAATGGGTAGCTCATCGTCCGATCAGGACCAGGCCCGTGCCGGACAGCGCGTACGTGTTCCACGCGCGCCTCAAAGAGATCCCAGCAACGACGAGGGGGCCCATTAGGGCCAAAGCCTGCCGGGTTAGCGGGATTGTCTGAAAGGGGTACCGTTACTCCGGAACATAAAGGGCCAAGGAAGGAACACGGGTGGGTTTTAGTCAGTAAGAGTCTGACACTCCCTTCCGCTCCACCCAGAGCGGTAGGGGTCATTGGATGGTATCCCATCATCAAAAAAAAAAAGGGCCCGTTTAAGGCCTCGAGCGATGCGACATGACTCGCGTGAAGCGACACTGTGCGTGTTTTTCCTGTTTCCGAACCGGCCAAGTGCGTGTCGGACCACGCACAGTGGATTCCGTAGTTAGTATGAATTTATCCCAAGAACAAACTTAACATCGTAATTGAAAAACATGTTCTTCCATACGGAATGTATGGGAGAACATGTTTTTTTAACTGTAAATGTAAGTTGGTTGACTATTACTCGGTAACTTGTGACGCCTACTTGGCTGTGATAGTTTTCCTTTGAACTTCGTTACATATACTGCTGCTGTATTTTTTTTTACATATCCAGTTACAAGCATTTAGCTGGCAGGGGCCCGGACACTTAACTCTAACAAAAATTAGCACTCCTAATATTTCAGAAACGGATCCCTTAATCGAATTTTTTTTTTCACAAACCCGTAATATTTTTGAAAGCCCCACACCATAGGGTAGGCGAAAAAAAAAAACATCCCCACTTTTCATGTACAGGAGGTACCCTAAATAACTATTTTTTAATGATTTTATTTTACCTCTTTGTCGACGTGATTAATATGTATTTCCATGCCAAATTATAACTTTCTAGTACTAAAAGTCTCTGAGCTAAACTGGGGACGGACAGACGGACGGACATGGCGAAACTATAAGGGTTCCATGTTGACTACGGAACCTTAAAAAATACTGCCGCTTCTAGATGCTCCCGACGCCGCCGTAGCGATTCCGTGCTCTGTAGAACGGACCAAGTGTTGGGCAATTTTAAATCTGCGGCGAAAGTGTCCTTAACATTTTTCAATTTGTACCTAAACAAGCCGTTTGGTAGAAGATATGGAGTAACAAACGGTCTTGGATACAATTTGTTACCTCAGATACGTGGAATTACGTTTTGTATTTCGTTGGAGATTTGTTCTGGCTAGAAAGTAGGTATGTTTTTTAGTTTTTAGGGTTCCGTAGCCAAATGGTAAAAAACGGAACCCTTATGAATTCGTCATGGTTGTCTGTCTATCCGTCCGTATGTCACAGCCACTTTTTTCCGAAACTATAAGAACTATACTGTTCAAACTTGGTAAGTAGGTGTATTCTGTAAACCGCATTAAGATTTTCACAGAAAAATAGAAAAAAAAAACAAAAAATTTTGGGGGTACCCATACTTAGAACAGACAATCAACAATTATAATTTTTTTTTTTTCATCAAACCCATACGTGTGGGGCATCTATGGATAGGTCTTTAAAAATGATATTGGGGTTTCTAATATTTTTATTTTTTTCTAAACTGAATAGTTTTCGCGAGAGACACTTCCAAAGTGGTAAAATGTGTGTCCCCCCCTGTAACTTCTAAAATAAGAGAATGATAAAACTAAAAAAATATTATGATGTACATTACCATGTAAACTTCCACCGAAAATTGGTTTGAACGAGATCTAGTAAGTAGTTTTTTTTTTTTTTCAACTACAATGTTAAGTTTGTTCTTGGGTTTAATTCATCCCAACTACGGAACCCTCATTGTGTGTGGTCCGACACGCACTTGGCCGGTTTATTATTTGATACATCAACAGCAGTATTTATAAGGAATTAATAGAAAACAATTTTTCATTCGCTACATATTGTATTCAAGTTAAAATAATATAAGTACACGTGTTCTGGTTCTAACTTGGTTATTTTTTAATCCCGGTAGTACGTTCCTGTCGGATATTTTTCGACTTCCACGCGGGCGAAGCCACGGGCAAAAGCTAGTAAACTTATAATACATATATATACTATTTTTTGTTATATATTTATTTCTTTATATACAAATTTAAGGGAAAGAGATAATTGATATTCATGACTCTACGCTATTTGCTTTGAAAATACGCAATTTCCGCATCAATGCATACCGACTGGGGCTGAAGTCTGCTATTTTTATAAATTCGTCACTCCAACCCGATCACATTGTCATTTTGCTAAAAGTTCGTAATCTGCTAAATTCATAATGGTCGATCATTGGTCGGTCAATGGTCTCGTAATAGAATTGTATTACAATGGCATTTTGAACATTTATTCATGCCAGATTTCATTTATATATATTTCTACATATTATAATTATTAGTGTTATAAGCAATCTGAAGTAGAAGGAAGTTGGAAGTTTAGTAGGAAGTTTAATTTGTGATTATGTACGAGATTACCAATTCTTTTAGGCCGGTGTTCACCAACATTTAAATCAACTGTTTAGATATTCAATCAGTTGTTTACTCAAAATTTCATAGGAAATTTGACATAAACCAACTGTTTAAATACCTAACCGGTGGTTTGAATGTTGGTGAACACAGGTCTTAATGTAGTGCCAGTGGCTGACCATTGGAAAGTCATAATGACGCCATTATATTAGTAGATAACCAAACTTGTCAAAATCAACAATTATGAAATCAATGATAGACCATTCTGACACTATTGTAATAGCAGACTTAAGGACCAGGTGACCGTCCTAACATCCAGAGGAAACGCATTCCAGAGAAGAATGGACTAAGTATGAAAGGAAGAATGAACAAAGTCAAAAGTATGAGAAGGAATACGTCTCCCAAACTATTCTGTTACTACACCACTAAAAAGGGGTCCAGAAATATGTAAATATCTGACATTGCAGCATAAATACATACAAATCTCGAAACTTATACCACTGACCATGTATCATGAAGCCGTCTAAACCCCGAACCACCTACCCACATAACATAAATCGAGCATGAACTGATTTTATGCTCCACTGAACGCGAATATTCTTTTCAGGGCTACTGCTAGTCTGACGTACTTATTTTGCATAGATATGCTCCCATAATGTCTGAGATCCCACGTACTTGCTATGCATGATGTTGGGTCCTCTGTTTATGAATGAAAATAGGGGAGTATATAGATATTTAATTCTGAATACAGACGGTTTAAAAAAAAATAGTAATAGTAATTAATTCCAAACTTCAATACACGTTACATCAATGAGGCTGAACTAGGACATCCTGTATGACAGGGGTCGAAACCTCGGTCGGAATTGTTGTCAAATTGTTCCATTGAAATGTTGACCGGTAATATCTGTTGCTGACTATTAGACTTCTAATGGTTTTCACTATAGAGCTCACAAAATACAATTTGTAAAAAAAAACCCAGGTTGTAAAAATCTAAGATGACATGTAATTATTTTTTTTTAATTTTGACATTGATTTTAAAGTAACGATTTTTATTGTAAATCACAAATCTTAAAATTTTTTGATTAAGAATGACATTTGAATATTTGTACACTATATGATGTGGTAGAATAAAGAACTTTACAAAATGTTAATACCATACTATGTAAAACTAGATTATATAATTGTTATAATATTAATTGAGGCTGTCAGCGCAAAAGCGGCCTAACCCTCAATTTTTCATAGACTTATCTACGAATAATTATTTAAAACATACGAAAATTTAATGCAAAACCGGCCTATCACTTGTTTAACCAACCGTCAACAGATGGCGTTGCCAAAGTTCTTCTTGAAATTTATTATTTTTCTTTGATAATAACGCAAAAGTAGCCTAAACCGCTTCGGCTACTTTAATTGAGAGTTAGGCCGCTTTTGCGCTGACAGCCTCAATTCATGATGGACTTATTGTAAATCACAAATCTTAAAATTTATTGATTAAGAATTTATTTATTTTTATTTATTTGTTTATTTATTAATAACCGACTTATACTAACAATTACACCACACATACAAGTTATTAGTCAATATTAGTAATTACATATGTCATACAATCATAAAATTAGGGTTAAACACATAATAAAACGACAAAATTTTATGAAATTAAATTAAGTAATCCAAAATTGGTCAAAATTTGATAAAAATAAGACAAAATAAGACAAAATTTGACAAAATTAGATAGAATTAGGATAAATTGGAATATAATTATTATTAATAACAAGTAACTATTTAATTTATTTACTCCACGGAGATTGTACTGGGAGTGGCAATGGACTCCAGGTATCGAGTAGCAGTGTTCAGGAAACTCAGTTCAGTACTCGCGAAGATATCTGAAGACTCGTCAAATAACAGAATGTTGTTGATATGGGTGAGGGCTAGGTACAGTGGACTGGTGTTAAGGGTTATGGTACCGGTATGAGGTATTTTGAGAATGACATTAATTTGAATATTTGTACACCATTATGTTGTGGTAGAAGGTATAGAAGTTAACAAAATAATTAACACCATTGTACCAAAGCCGATGTTGGTACATTGGAGGGCAAGCTCAGTTTTCGATACGTGTTTTAGTTGAATATGATTAACTGTGTTTGCTCGCGGGGAGACCGTTAGACCATCCAAGCATAAGTCACTCACCTGCTAGCCTCCTGTGGCGCTTCGAGGGAATCTTGTCCTGATGTGGCACGTGGCTGGCGTTGCACGACGACCGGCCGTGCCCGATTATCCACTCACAAATTGGTGCACCAAAATCTGTACTGCACTATATGAGCCTTCAGGAATTAAATCAGTCCAGATAGAAACCGTTTAGCGCCGATTAACCCTCACCCAAGGATTTTAACCGGGAGCGCGCACTTAGGCAACTGCAATTGTAGCCATCTTGGATTCGACTCGTTTCTCATTGGTTCACAAGCACAGTGGGCGCGTAGATAAAAAATGTATGGTTACGGAACAACCATAATAAGTAAAACTACATTCTTACAAATAAATAAAATTCTAATTCTAATTCTAAAAAACAACCCTGTCCGATGCAAAGAGCAGTGGTGGCCAACAGTGATAACGGCCGCGACAGTTGCTTTACTTCGTTTAAATTGTTTCATTACCACTGCTCTCAAAACGGTGAAGGACACATCGTGAAAAAACCGACATGTCCTAGAATCAAAAATTCGAAGACATGTGACATCTACCAACCCGAACTGCGCCCGCATAGTGGATTACAGCCAACTTCTTCTCACCAAGAGGAGTCCTGTGTCCCAGTAGTAGGAATTTTATAGACTGATTATACAATGCGAAAAGGGCACATAAGTACTTCCATATCATAAGTAGATTGTGAGTGCGTTTGATAATCAGCACTCCCGTCGACATGCCGACAAAATAACAAATATGCCCTCAAAAACAAAAAAATACTTACTTTCAAAAAATTTCTTCGGAATGTCTTCACGAATTTATAATAAGCTTCCTAAGCAAATCAGAGAAATTGAAAACATTAATTTTTTAAGAAAAAATTAAATTACTTCTAGGTAAATAGACCATATTATACAGTACATGAATTTTTGTCTGACATAAATAAAAAAAATAAAAATCTTGATATAAAATATAGCTATATTTTAAATATATGTCTATTTGAATTAATATATATCATTTAAACTTAGGTCTAAGATAAATTATTCAAACTATTGTATGCCTAACATGGTGGAGCAGTGCAAAGGCACATCAAAATAACACAATAACAACTCTTTAATCACTGTCTCACAATAAATATCTTTGACTTTGACTTTGACTTTGATATAAAATAAACATGTCAATCAATCAGACTCGGAAAAAAAAAACACATTTTTTTTTAAAATAACTTTAGTATTCGAAGGTTGGTTCTGTATTTTCGTTTTTTGCCACCGACTTCCAAAATTAAAGTGACCTATTTCATTTTTTTAAGGTGGTAATTTTTGTTTTTTTTTTTTTGTTTTTCACTTTTTTGTTGTAGTACCTTCCCCACACCAATTTGTATACCACAACAGTGGCAGGAAATATTATAACATGGTGAACTTATACCGAGTGGATTAAATACCAGCTAAATTAAATTAATTAATAATAACTGCTGTAAATCGTTGAGGAATTCCCTCAACTGTCTATGGTCTCCATCATCAGACCTGTAATGGCACTTATAACTCATTTGGGTGAAAAGTTCTCATCAATACAAATTAATCAAGCCCAATCAACAGGTAATTGCTGTAAATCGTTGAGGAGTTCCCTCGACTGTCCGGCTCCATCATCAGATCGACTCCAGACCTTCATTATTTAATTTTTCATTAAGTATTTTAAAGCACTACTATTTAATATATTTTTTTATTAATATTAAAAAAATATTACAAACGCACTAATCGCCATTACGATTTTCGAAGGTTCCCCTCTTTTTCTCTGGGACGCCATCATCATATCCTGGTTTCCTTAGCATGGTACTACCCTTGCGATATCTCTAATAATGATCAAAATCGGTTCATAAACCACGAAGTAATCCTTCGCGGATTACTTCGTCGTTTATGAACCGATTAACAGACACATAATTAAAAAAAAACCGGCCAAGTGCGTGTCGGACCACGCAAAATGAAGGGTTCCGTACTTGGAAAGAATTTATACTAAGAACAAACTTAACACTGTAGTTGGTAAACATAATCTCCCATACATTCCAACTGCAAATGTAAGTTTGTACGCACAATATCGAGAGATTTACCATGTTATTTTAAGACCATAGACTTCTTATAGATTTTCCTGTAATCTATAAGTATAGAATTATTTTCTGTATTTTTTTCAAAATTTTAGGTTCAGTAGTTTCGGAGATAAGGGGAGGGAATGGTCAATTTTCGTCCATTTTCACTTATAACTAAAAAAAAATATATTTGAAACCCTCATAGCCTTTTATTTGATATGTCACACGGTACAGTTTACAATTTTTTTTTTTTTATATTCTTGTTTGCCCCCAAAACTGACCTCAATATTCTAAATTCATTTATTTACGGTTCACGTTCGTGTTTGGGTCACTTAAATTGATATGTATACCAAATTTCAACTTAATCGGTCCATTACATTCGGAGCAAATTGGCTGTGACACAGGGACAGACAGACAGACAGACAGACACACGAGTGATCCTATAAGGGTTCCGTTTTTTCCTTTTGAGGTACGGAACCCTAAAAATATATATATACGGTCGAATTGAGAAACCTTCTCCTTTTTTGAAGCCGGTTAAAAAGTATCTGCATTCTGCAGGTAATAGCTAATGATCAACTTGACGCTAATGTTCTGATTTAATGGCGTACATAAACTTATAATAAATCTCTCACGTGCTGTAATACATTTTGTATTTCAATTTTGGACCTACAGTTTCCAACACAGTTAATTCTGTCAACATCCGCTTCGTTGTTTTTGTTTGAAACCGGAACAAACGGAGGAACTCGGGACGTAGCTTCGAGTTTCTCGAATGTGGCAATTTTTTGAGTAAATAATGTGTTAACTATTTTGTTTATTTACTGTATTTATTTTATTTTATTTATTAGGGACAAAAAACTGTTACACGCTACAGATTACAAAGAAATACTTAAACTAAGATTAACAAACATGTAACCCACACCATTGTCCTCATTTTAACTAAAAATTTAACAGCAGCGCTGATGAAAGCAAAAAACAAAAAAGGAAAAGAACAAAACAATAGTCGCTACAACAATAGCGCTGTGTTGCTAAGATTAGCTTAACATAACTTAAATCACCTCGCCAGTTAAAACGTTAACTAATGTGTTAACTATTTGTTTATTTGGGGTCAGCGCATCATGTCTTTTTATTCCATACTTCTCGATTAATCTTCGTCTCAGTAGTCACACAGTCCATTCATCGTTTCTTTGGAATTCCCCTACTTTCCTCTAGGCCTTGACTATAATTAAGTTTAATCAATAACAAATTAGCAATATCATTGAGCCATTTTCTTAAATAATCGCTTAGATTGAAAAAATATGTCCAGTTCCATAAAATACGTGTTATAAGTATCAACAAGGCAACGAAGAGGTGCTCGTTTCCCAGCGTTGGTCCTGCATGTCTGTATGGAACAGTTGGGGAACAGTTGAGGGACGCGTAATGTTACAAATACCTCGTGATATTGCTAATTTGTTATTGATTAAACTTAATTATAGTCAAGGCCTAGAGGAAAGTAGGGGAATTCCAAAGAAACGATGAATGGACTGTGTGACTACTGAGACGAAGATTAATCGAGAAGTATGGAATAAAAAGACATGATGCGCTGACCCCAAATAAATTGGGATCAAAGCAAGATAATGAAATGAAATGAAATTGTGAAATGAAATGAAATTTTGAAATGTAAATAGGATATCGGAATCACTTTTACAAGTCATATAAAAAAAAAATAAGCTAGATGGAGTCGATATTTCCTATACGACTACCGCAGAGAAGAAATGGCGAAACAAACTCAGGGGTCAAAGTCTCTTTTAAAGTCCAGACATAATCTTGGCCAAGTGATATGAGGACCATGTAGATCCGTGTCTGAAATGGTCTTTTGAGAAAAGAACCACACAATTTTGAGTAGACCTGTCCAGTCAGTGCAATCATTTGTCAGTAAACGTGTAACTCAACTCAGGATTTAAGGAGCTCAACGACTCGACGAACAATACCAAAGAAAAGACATTTGGGTAGGCCGCAATAAAGTACTCAAAATACCAGACCGTCATTTTAATGACGGTCTGGTATTTTTAACTACGTGAGAAAGAGAAAAAAATAAAAACCGGCTAAGTGCGTGTTGGACCACGCACAATGAAGGGTTCCGTAGTTGGGATGAATTTATCCCAAGAACAAACTTAACATTGTAGTTGAGAAACATGCTCTCCTATACAGATTGTATGGGGGAATATGTTTTTCAACTGCAAATTTAAGTTGGTCGACTATTACTCATAAACTTGAAAAGCCTACTTAGCTGTGATAGTTTTCCTTTCAACTTAGTTATATATACTACTATCGTGAATTTTTTCACCTATGCAAAACTAACCGTTTAGCTGGCAGAGGGGGGGGGACTTGACTCTAACAAAAGTTAGCATTTTAAAGCCTAATATTTCAGAAACAGATCCCTTAATCGAAAAATTGTTTTCAAAAACCCGCAATATTTTTGAAAGACGAGAGAAGCGCCAATGGATGTATCACATCGAAAATCCCAGGGCCCACCACATAAAAACATACACCCAAAATATAAAAGAGCAAACAACAATACAAAGCCTTGTTCACACGAAACAATAGAGGTGAGAAGTGATACAATTAATCATTATTAGTTAGAGCTGTCGCACATTATTGTTATAAATTGATCTACAGCACATAGTGTGGAGGTAACACGTAGCGATTAATTGAATTAGTGGCGCGAGTTTTAGTCGATAAACGTTACAAGTATGAAGTTGTTTTCTTTTCTTTCTTTCTTTATATTGATGGAGGAGGTAGATTGAAACGTAGATATAGCAATAAAACAATATTATCTATGAACGTCCAGTGAACCTAATCATGTGTAACAAAGACAAAAACAAAGTGTTAATGGTCCCGATTCCCTTGTTCACGAACTAAACTAAATTTAAGTTCAGTGCATCTTTTTCTGTCTATTTCATTAAGAAAAGGACATAAGATACATTTTAGTTTAGTCCTGTCAAATTAATCAGCGTCTGTCACTACTCCATACAAGTTTAGACCTGATTAAAAACTTGCCGACTAAAATTACGTCAATTTACGTCAAGCGCTAATTAATTTGATAGGACTAAACTAAAATGTATCTTCTGTCCTTTTCTTAATGAAATACAAAGAAAAAGATGCACTGAACTTAAATTTAGTTTAGTTTGTGAACAAGGGAATCGGCACCAATGACTTCACATACTAAACAGGGTAGATTTTTGAGATTACTACCCGTAAGGGCAGGTACGATAACCGTAGTAGCTACAGGAGAACATTCTTAATAGACTATTCTGAACACTTCTGTAATTGTTAAAAATACAGCTCTAATAATTGACGAGAAATGAGTTTAAGTATTAGTAACTTGCCAAGTTTAATAAAAATCAACGTTTGCGTAAGGTTGTTGTAAGAAAACCAGTATAAGCTGGCCTCTTTTTCTATTGAAACTCCGTACTACGTTAGGTCAAAGTGTTGCCACATAAGTGCTGCTTACTATACCAAAAGATAGTTACGATTCATCTATCAGTCCAGTTGGGGAATCTTTATCATCGTCTTCATTGCAGCCAAAAGACGTCTACTGCTGGACATAAGCCTCCCCAAGCACCGCCACTTCGACCGGTTCTGTGCTTCCCGCATCCAGCGGATTCCAGCGGCCTTCACAAAGTCATCGGTCCACCTTATGGGAGCCCTTCCAACGCTACGTCTTCCGGTACGTGGTCGCCACTCCAGAACCTTTTAGCCCCATCGGCCATTTGTTGTGCAAGCAATGTGCTCTGCCCACTGCCTTAAGTGACAGTGGGCAGGGGTATGTCGGTTACTTTGGTTCTCCTTTGAATCTCTTAATTTTTTATTCAATCACGTAGGAAAACTCCAAGCATAGCTCTCTCCATTGCCCTTTGGATGACTTTGAGCCTTCTAATAGTGCGAGGTCACGTTTCATTGGCATAGATCATCACTGGCAACACGCACTGGTCAAAGACTTTCTTCTTGAGAAACTGCGGTATGTGGGACGAGAAGATATTGCGTAGTTTCCCGAACGCTGCCCAGCCGAGTCGGATTTGACGTTAAGAGCGGCCAACCTGTCATACTTTTCATACAAACGCTCGTACGTGTTTATGGCGTTGACTTAAAACACATCTTTCAATGAAAATTTTGAAATACTTGGTATCATGTGCACTATATCTAGGTTTCTATGAAAGCAAAAAATTAAAATTTGAAGAAACAAATTCAGTATAAGCCTCCAAAAATCTGCTTTTTGCACACATTTTACCTAAACTTTGGCCGCTCATAATGTACTCATAAATTGTAAAAATAAAGAAAACATCTCCATAGAAACATTGCACATGTAATGGAGATGCTAAATGGCACAAATTTATTTCACAAACTTTTAAGGCTTTCTCAACAACACGTATTTCCTGGAACAAGTTTTATGAAATTTCCGCATACAATTTTTCGTTCAATGTTATTGCGTTCTCTTGCCTGTTAGCATTGACATTGCGCTGGATGAAACAACAAGCTTTTCAATCATGCTCGCGTTGACGATAGACGGACCGGAAAGGTCCCTCTTAAGTAGGTAGATGTTAGTCAAAGAAGAACATGTACTACAAACATTGCAAGCCTAGAAACACACTACTGCAATCAATAACAAAACTGGATATAAAACAAAATTACGTACATTTTACGATCGACACTTACAGTAGTGCAATGTCGTCAGCTGTCAGGACCGTGTAAACCCATACGTCATACCTACCATAAACACAATCCTGAAAGTCACGTTCATTTTGTTTATGTTTACGTCAAAGTCGCAAGTTTTTGGCGCCAATATTAAACGGGATTCAACAAGCCCTTAATTTGATTACTATTATTTGGAGCGGTCATTACGAATTTGATTAGGACTTTTTCGGGTTCCGTAGTCAACAAGGAACCCTTATAGTTTCGCCAAGTCCGTCTGTATGTCTATCCGCGGCTTAGCTCAGAGACTCTTAATACTATACTCCATTTATTATATATAACATACGACAAATAACTGTTCTCACCCTTTCGTTATTTCGATGTAAACGTTTAATAAACTCCATTATTTCACAATAAATACAAAACACTGTAATCTATTTAACATTTACATTAAAAAAATAACTCTAAAGTGCAGTAATTTCAACAATATTACACAATAACTGTCATTATTTAGCCGTTAAATGTAAATGGAGTATAATACTAGTAAAATAAAGTATTGAAAAAAGACCCCAGTTGTCTTAATTAAAAAAATCTTTAAGATAAATAGATAGATGGAATACTCTTTAGTATATACACCATACACCTCGCTCCCTGTCTTTATTGTATTTGTTTAAGGTGATTAAAATTAAAATTTCGGGTTAAAGCATCCAAGTAATCACATCAAAGAACTCATCTGTAAGTGGCACTACAAATTGGCATGCATGCAATCTTCTGATTCGTTTGTTTCCATTTTCACAGGACACTTTTGGAACAGACCATACCTCACTTGATGGTAAGCGATGATGTGGTCAAAAATGGTGCATGCTTGCCAGAAGGAAATCACTCAGATAAGTATAATATCCATTAAATTTAAGGAAAATAAGGACATATGTACATGAAATAATAATTAAAGTTTCAAATCATATTCTGCCAGCACATTTAATAATTTTCCTTTTATTTACATACTCATAGTCCGTCTGGCTAGCTACCACCATCATATCTAAGTCTGTCGCCAAAACAACAATGTTAACAGCATTTGTAGTGTTTCGGCAGTTAGAGGTAAGATAGCCAGTTCCTCTGTGGTTGAGGGTTCCGGGTGAAGCTCGCTTCCATCTTCGGCTTTAGGTGTGAGTACTATGTACTATAGAGCTACCATTTACCGGGTAATATTCTTTTATTGACTTGAATGTGCCCTGGCGGCTGAGAGTATGTCATGCTCACTCAAATGTCTCGCTGGTGGTGGCGTGTGTGTTGGATCATTAAGTTCCCTTCATAATGGTTGAGCTAAGTGGTGCTGATCCATGCGTCATGTTCGTGAACGGGCGCCGTCAGTTGGGACTGGTCATCTCTTAGCTGCCACGGCTTATTTTTAATTTTTGAATTATTTTAATTACGGACGCTTCTAACGTGCACGTCTTTCTACATTGATTTCACATGTATAACTTCAACATGAATGATGTAACCCATATTATGTAACAATTTTTTTTTTTTTAAGAATGTCCATGGAGTTTCTTGTCCGTTCTTCTCCATAGGAACCTACTACGCTTTGGAATGGGCAACTAGCTTCATCTTTCTGACTGACCGACCCCTTGACAATTCAAAAGTGCCTGTAATTGGTTTATTTGAAATAAATGCTTTGAGTTTGAGTTTGAGTTTGGCCTTATCATCACTTACCATCAGGTGAGATGAAGGCCAAGAGCTTCCCCGTTGTATGTAAAAAAAAAAAAAACTTTGTTGCCACAATCAAACTAATTTAGGAATTACAAACTAGTTATGACTTATGCATATGTTAATACCTGTTACCCTTTTTCACAAACTGTAGGTGCATACTTATAGACAGTAATTGACTCGTTGAGAATCAATTTCGATCAACTCGTAAAATGCTTTTTTCTAAATGCTCGTTTGATGATCGGCGCACTGTCAGGTGGCGGACGTGACGTCATGAAGCCTTTTCCAATTAAATAAAACGCTGTCGATAACATGCCTAGAAGTAACATTTTTGAGGGCGCTCACGGATCCACTAGCGACTTAAAAAATATTGTCTCGTGACTGAGAACGAATTGTGAAAAACGGCTCAATGAAGCACCTCGGTAAGTGTGTCTAGAATTTTCAACAAAAATCGATCTAAAGGAAAGCGGCCACATTCTTCTAGAATAGTATTTTGTTGCTTCGTGTCTCAATATGAAACTTTATAACAGGTATTAGAAGGTTCTAGACACACTAACCGACGTTCCTGATTGAGCCGTTTTTCGGGGTTGAACGACATTGGTCAAGTCTGATATTTGTCAAATCGGCGATTCGTCAAATTTGATATTGGTCATAGCTGTAGTTCGTCAAATCGTCTTTTTGTCCAATTACAATATTTGCCAAATACGCTATTGGTCAAGTAATTTAAGTACAATCAACTTTAAAAATGAAAGTACCTCATGATATTTTTTATTAACTCATTTATTCAATTCATATTTATTTACATAGAATTCATACCCAACACAACTGTTTTAAACACTTTATCTGATTGTCCACTCAATAATTTTTCTATATTTTTTTTCTATTTTGGCATCTTTTATGATGTTGGATGTTTTCCTCTGCTTCTCATCTTCTCTTTTAACTTGATTTAAATAATATTTCGCTTCTTTTTTTAAAATACTTATGTACAGACGCCAGCAGATCAAGCTACCCGAAACTGTCAAGTTTTCTCAATCAACCTTGAACCTTATGTTGTAGTGATAAAGTTGAAAATCCATTAAAGAAATTTGACAGATTGTAGTAGCTTGATGTGCTGGCGTCTGTACATGAAAATAACTATTATGTTTTTCTTCTTCTTTAATCCCTAATCTCCGATGCCAAGCCTCAACTGCGTTGCGATGGCGTTCATTTGCACAACATGTGGTGTTGTGCAAATGAACACCATCGTATCACACAGTACAGTTACAGTTCATACAAGTAAGTTATGTGAATTCAAAACTTATATTTTCATCGATTGTACAAGGACTTGACCAATAGCGTATTTGGCAAATATTGAAATTGGACAAAAAGATGATTTGACGAACTACAGCTTTGACCAATATCAAATTTGACGAATCGCCGATTTGACAAATATCAGACTTGACCAATGTTGTTCAACCCGTTTTTCATTATTCCTTCTCACTCACGAGATAATATTTTTTTAAAGGAGTGAGTCCATCACTAGCGGACCGGTGAACGCCCTATTAAAATGAAAACAAACTTAATATCATACTTTTGCTACTTCATGTCTCGAATTACCTAATAAAAAGCTTATCTATATTATCTATACCAGAGTATTTTCGTATTCAAAAGGTGTTACAATAATTTTAGTACCTGTAATAAATGTTTTAATTGTCATAAAATCATTTTAATTGCTGGTCTTACCTGTAAAGATATAGACTCTCGTCTCATAAAATAATACTCAGGTTTATTTGTTTTATATCTTCAGGATTATTTATTGTATAAAGTAATCTTTTGTGACAAAAGCTATTACAATCATTTATTAAATTAACAATTCCGGATGATAACTTCAGTAATTTATTTAATAAAAAGCCGTGCTTTAATAACAATCATTTTCAAAAATTATTAATTTTTATTTATTTAAACTTCATGTACAATAGTGGTACATAGGCAGACTTAATGCCACAAGGCATTCTCTACCAGTCAACCTTTGGGTTAAATATAAAAACAGTGATAGGGTACAAAAATAATGTCTAAAATACTAACTTCTTGATTACGAGAATTTATATAGTTTTATTGATACTAATACACATATACAAATAAAATAAACTAATAGATATTTTAACAAATACCACCTAATAATAATTACTATGACTAGACTATTATTTGAGAGTTATTTAGTCTGACTTAAGTAGTGGTTACGAACTTTTCTTTTAAAAGTAAATTTGTTTTCAGCTTTTTTAATGCCAAAAGGTAGCGCGTTCCAGAGCTTTATAGTAGAGATAGCGTAAGAATTTGACAAAAAACCGGTACGGTGTGAAGGAATTTGGAGAAGTAGATTCTTGGAAGCTCGTAGGTTACGACTATGAGAACTGCCCAACACTTTGAATTTGACAAATTTTTAGTAGAGGCAATGATGCGAGTTTTGGGGCGATGAATGGAAGTTAATAAAAATAACTGTTCCCCAATTAGACATATATTAATTTAACTTATTTCAACAACGTAATTCATGTACAATAATAATGACGTTTAAGTGAAAAACGAAAGAGGGGCGCCTGTTGTGTTCGCGCCTCGGTTGTGCAGACTTCTAGAATATTCCACGCTTTAGTCAATCATCGTCTGCATATACTTGCAAACATTTATGTGAGACGTTAACATGACAATGGGATTTTCTATTGACAAAAATTACAAACTTCCATTTATACTTTCACTAGCTTTTGCTCGCGGCTCCGCCCGCGTGGATGTCGGCAATCGCGTAAAAAAGTAGCCTATTTCCTTCTCCATATCCCAGACTATATCTCTGCCAAATTTCATGACGATCGGTTCAGCGGTTTAGGCGTGAAAACGTAACATACAGAAAGACAGACATACAGAGTTACTTTCACATTTATAATATTAGTATGGATATTTAACCCCTTTAGCGATTGAATATTCAAAAATTATAAAAGGAACCATTGCGAAAAATTTCATGCTTCTAGACTTCGGTTTAGGTTGCGCGTTGACTAAAAAAAGGAAAGGAATTAAAGGAATTGTTATTTTTTTATTATTGTATCAAGGAGCTGATTATAAGGCGCCAGAGCCGAGTGAAGTAGGCTCTCGAAGTTGCGAGTGGTTTCTTTGCGCGTTTGGTAAGTATTTAATCATGTTAATCATTTTATGGAGAAAACTCGGCGAATTATGCTAAACAATCTAAATGCGCAATTTTTTTTAGTGATTCAGCACAGTAATAGAACACATTTCCTTTACTTGTTTACACGAGGTTTGACACAATTTATTCGTAATAATATCAATGGGCGAGCGCACAGCTGATAGGTACACAGACCAGACCTTCACAGACTGCGCAGCCGCACGTCGCGCGACGAGTATTATCCATTATACCAGTTTCAAAATAAACAACTTTCGTTAACGATAACTTCATTTCTTTTGTACTAAGACATATCAAAATAAGAAATAGGTGTATAATAAAACACGTTCAAGTTCAATTTGTTACGAAACGGGGTAACTTTGCGATTTTTTCCAATAAAGTTAATCGTAATCGTTTCATTATCATTTTGTAAAAGCGATAGCATTTTCGCCAGATCATTTGATATGTTTTTTTTTTTTTTAGAATTTTGTAACACTGTTTTTTATGGTTCCCATAGATTTAAAAAACTAGAAAGCGCGGTTTCTCTAGGTTCATACCACCTTAAGTAGACAAGCAGTATGTCCAATGACATTTCCCAACGCGAAAATTACGAACTTCCATACAAACTTTCATTCCCCATTTAACCACTTTAGAGGATGAATTTTCAGAAATCCTTACTTATTGCAAATTTTCGTTACACAAGATAAGTTTATAACCAGTGCGCAAATTTTTTTTGGTGGTTCAGTAATAGAACATATTTTCGATATTTGTTGAATACTTTTTTTTTGGTCTTCTCTAAATCAGCAAAATATGGATACAATCTATTCGTAATAATATCAATGGGCGAGCGCACAGCTGATAGGTTCCTACTACCGCGTTCCGCTGTACTGACCGCGCCGCCGCCGCCGCGCCGGCGCATTTCTCGACGAGTATCCATTATACCAGTTTCAAAATAAACATCTTTCGTTAACGATAACTTAATTTTTCTATACTAAGACATATCAAAATAAGAATTAGGTATCTGACAAAACACGTTTAAGTTTAAATTGTCAAAATTCGTGCACTGAAGAAAAACTTTTCCTGTATAAATAACTCTTGAGAAAAACTTCATGCTTCAAGACGCAGCGGTTTATTGTGCTGTCTGTCAGAGAGCGAATTTAAGATTTTTGTTAAACAGATTCTATTCGAGGGGTTTATGGCTAATTAGAGGGGCTTGTGGTTAACTAATAACAGATAAAGCTACTCTTGCCGAGGTTGATCCGTGGATGGGTGACCATCTGTACTCACCAAGACCTCTCCGTGCTCCCGGCTGTCATTTTTTATAGATTTTCGACAGTTGTTACAGGTCGTCAAAGGCCTGAAAGTCTGACAACTAGTCTTACCAAGGGGTAATGTATTACCCAATAACTGGATTATGGAGGTCAGATAGGCCGTCGCTCCATGTAAAATATTGGTATTCAACTGCATCCGATTAAACTAGAAGCTGACGCCGACATAGTTGGGAAAAGGCAAATGATAATTTAATAGTTTCTATTCAAATATTCCTCATCATTAAACACAATAAACTGAATTTGTCATGAATAAAATAGAAATAGTAAACCCTATTGACTCAAACTCAAACTCAAAGCATTTATTTGAAATAAACCAATTACAGGCACTTTTGAATATTGTCAAGGGGTCGGTCAGTCAGAAAGATGAAGCTAGTTGCCCATTCCAAAGCGTAGTAGGTTTCTATGGAGAAGAACGGACAAGAAACTCCACGGACACTCTTTTAAAACAAAATATTGTTACAAAAAATGGGTTACATCATTCGTGTTGAAGTTATACATGTGAGAACAATGTAGAAAGACGTGCACGTTAGAAGCGTCCGTAATAAAAACAATTCAAATATTAAAATAAGCCGTGGCAGCTAAGAGATGACAGACTTCATCATTAGAATAAAAATATTAGAAAGCCTCTTTATGAATTTAACCAATTCAAGACCACCAGAAACCAGAACACACATTGGTCCAAGAACAGCCCCCTGCAGAACACTTCCAATAACAATAAATACCAGATGATTCTTCATCTCTCCAGCGAGAGTAATAAAAATAAAACAAATTGGGGCAGGTCTCTAAAATATTTTTTATTAAGAACATAAACACGGGAACCATGTCAGTATGTCGTGTCAACGAAAACCCCGCGTATGAGTACCATAAAACTTTACGTGGAAGAATTATTGTGAACATAAAATTGGGTTGGGCACGTTCTTTACTATTTTTCCTTTATATTATCGAATTTAGCCAGAGGTTACTAGTTATTTTATGTAGTGTAGTGGGAATATAGGAAATAACTAAAGATATTAAAACAACTAAATCGTTTTTTTAACTATTTCGGACCAAACTTAAATAAAATATTTTTGGCATCAATGCGCTAAGAAGAAAAACTCTTTAATCTCTCTCTTCTTTCCTATACATATTTGGGCGCAGCTCACGCTTTCACGTGACTTGTATCATTTTTGCTGGAATCGTCAACAGCTAAAGGAGTAAATTAAGTAGTACATTATTAAAATCGCAGCATTATGCTGAGATAGTGACCTTTTTGGCCTCGCACAGGTTTAAGAAAGAAAGAATGAAAAATATTTTATTTGGGACACGCACAAGAAATACAAACAGTAAAAAATAAAACATGAGCATTTAATAAAAAATAATAATAATATTTTTTTTTTTTTTTTCTATTTCTTGTGCGTGTCCCAAATAAAAAAAAAATCTTTCTTTCTTTTCTTTCTTTTATTTATTTATATATACTTTATTGTACATTAAATTACACATTACAAAATATACACCACAAAATATACAATGGGCGGCCTTATCGCATAATACGATCTCTTCCAGGCAACCTTGGCATGGACTGTAAATTTTTAGATATAAAATGGGGTTGTCATTGCATTACAACTCAACATCACAATAACATTTGATTCTACTCTAAAATTCAGTACAATATTATTTCCATTAACAGCCTCATTCTTTCCTGTAGCTACATTGATGACTTGGAATTCTGCCCAAACTACAATAAAGCAACATTCTATAAAACCTTACCCCGTGTTCATAAGCTCAACGCTCAAGCGACACGCGTCTTGCGTCAGCGAATGCGGAGAAAGCAAATTAAAGAAGTTGTTAAGAGCATGCCACGAGGCTCCGCGATGTGCGGAGCGATGCGCGACGTACGGAAACAGTTGACGCGCGCGCTTGTCGCTTGACGCAAGTCGCATCGCAAGTCGCATGGTTAGAGGCCGTGAACGGAGCCTAAACCAACATTTATTGTCCGCCACAAACTTGGAAGCACACATTTTATATTAATATCAAGAATCTCGTATAACAGGAGTAACGCTGAGCCAAAAATCGGTGGTAAATCTGAGACTTAACGTTGTGAATGAATCTAAATCACTAGAGCGCACGAACCGTCTCAGTAAGCTTGCTTTTAGTACTTTCATAAGTTATGCGATATTTCATGGGCTTGGTAGGATTGTTTGTTTTATGTGTCGTAAGTTTTTTGATCCCTTGTTGAAGTGGAATACCTTCCTGTCCTTGAATGATTTGAAAAAGAGAATTTATCAGCCAGCACAACATGTCGTTATAGATCAGTTTTCAATTTTAAAGAAAATCATCACCATCATTGGCAGCCTTGTTCCAACTACTGCCGAATATTGTGGCGGAAACTAAATCTCCACATGCGAACTACACATCACACTGACGTCACGCAAAATGCTGTATCGCGCAAGTAGAATTTACCGCGCGACAAGCATAACATCAACCGTCGGGCAGTTGCCCACCAGACAGAACACCCTTCTGGTCGAAGAATCCTCTCTTTTCTATATAGGATGAGTGAACTTTACACCCTGTTCCTCATACCCCTATGGTATAATAGCCTCTATAGTATATTATGCCATGCTTTCCTGGTTTAGGCGAGTCTCAAGGCTGCGGTCTTTTGCAGGCTATCCACCCATCTATCTGGATGTGCCAATTACACTCCAACTACCATCTTTCGGCAATCATTCAATTATGGTTCTGTTCTACAAAATGA